>JBAMCM010000123.1:0-10000000 GCA_037075145.1 Scaptodrosophila latifasciaeformis | reverse complement strand
TCTTCTTTTCTCTTGTATTTATTTACCTTTTGGCTTGGCTTGTTTATTATTCCTTCTACTTCTTTCTTCTGTTGCTTTCTTTTATTTTTATTATTTTTTTTTTGTTTTTGCTTGGCCGTTTGAAGTTCAAGCCACACAATTTGTTATTGCGGTGGCGGTTCTGTTTTTATCGAAACACAAACAAACAAGAAGTAACAGCGCAAAATATACACAAAGACAAATAGAAGAGATGTAACTTCTCCTCCCCCTTCCCCTCCACAGACCAAACTCCTTCAATTCAAGCACAGGAACAAACATTTTCATTAACAATATGAATGTATGTCTGTGTGTGTGTGTGTGAAATACTCTAAATGAAGTGAAACAGGGCAAGGCAAATTATTGAGGGCTGCTTTTGCTGTTTACATTTGGGACTTGCCTTTTTTTATTTTTTATTTCTTTGCCTCCCCCCACTTCAACTCTTCTGCTTGATATTTTTATCAGCTTGCATTTCTTTGCGCTCATTTGGTCTGCGCTCAGTCAACTGATAAAAAGCAAAGCCTTTTTCAACTTGAGAGCAGGACAGCACTCCACTTGTGATTTTACATCTGCTTACTCTCCTTCGCTCTCGCTAGTTGTGCTCTAGCCCACGGCTTCCGTTATTTTCCACTGACTGCGAGGGGAGTTCGTAAAGTAAGCAGGTAACAAAATTTATATTCTTTTTTTTTTAATTTTAAAAATTTATTTCATTATTATTATTATTTTTTTTTAAACATAATTAGACTTATTGAATTGATCGAAATATTCTAGTCAATTTTTGTACCCCTCGTTTTTAATTATTTCTCAAGAAAAAACTAATTAGAAATCATGGTCAAGTTTATTTGGCAATTACTCAAGTCCACCTCGCCTTGGCCTGCCTCTTCACATAGTCAAAGGAGAAAGCTAGCTCTCTCAATCAAAAAGAAAGAAAGAGATAGAGAGAGAGAGAGAGGGAACGTTTGTATGAGTGGCTTGGTTCATTTGTCGGCGCCGCCAATTAAATCTCTTTATATATTTTCGACTTCAATCGAGTTGGGAAGCATCATGGCAAAATGGCCAATTTGAAAGACCCAAAAAGCCGGCAGTGCTGCAATAACTCAACTTGACTCAACTCTAAGCGCTTTTCAAGATCTTTGCCACACACACACATAAGCTCACCAATACAAAGCCAATGCGGGTAAATAGACAATTTCCAAGTGGCAAGGGAACTCAATTGTTTGAAATGCTTTTGTTCCCCTGATGACAATGGTTTGGACAATTTTCTTTATTGACAAATAAAATTGAAAGTGGACAAACGAATTAGAATAGACCAAAAAGAAAAACGAACAAAAAAAAAAAAAAAAATTAACAACAATTCAAGTCAATTGATTTGAGCCCATTTGAAAATGCGTTCCTTAAGTCGAACATCTTCCACCATGAAATCCAAATGATTTCGAAAAGTACAATACATCTTGCAGAGGCATCGATTGCTGACCCTGAAAATTTGCTCAACTTTACTGGCATTTTCAATATCGCCCGAGTTTAACTGATTTTGATAGACACATTTCAAATTCTGATGAACATTGAGCAGAGTCTCGAATATTTTGGGTAAATCATCTCGCAAAATTCCATAGGTGTCTTCCCTCACGGAACGCTCACAGATACACACCAGACCCTGCAATAACCAAGGCAAATGCTCAGCCCTGATTAGCTCATAAATGAGTTCGGCATTGGGATCCATCGAAAATAAGGCAAGAGCCCACGGTGAAGTTATCAAAACCATTTCCCAGTAATTAACTAAATTCATATTTATATACTTAATCAGCTTCTGAATCGAACGCATGCACTCAGCGAGATACGTTTGGGGGCGTTCAGTATGGCTACAATCACAGCTAGAACTGACTGGATATTCGATGGACTCTCCCAGAGATCTGATACGAGGCATTTCACGTTGGCTTAGCAACTCAGCAACGGGTACTTCCACTTCCTCGGAATAGGATTCTGGTTGAAAAGGTTTCATTTCCTTTAAAAATTCAGTAACCAAATTGAGTATAGTGTCCCGCAAATTCGGCCAGGTTTGATTGATTCCACCCAGGCTGGTCAATTGAAACACCTGAGGGCACTCTGAGCAATCAAGACAAGACATGGTTAAGTAGAATTGCTTGGCAGCCTGCAACTGAAAGCCATGCAGGAGTCGACAATTGAGTGCCTCCGAGTATTCCACTTCAAATGAATTACTACCCTTTGACGCCTGGTGCCCTGGCATCAAAAGTTTCTGACAAAACCAATGCTCTAGATCCCGCTTCACCATGACCAACATAGTGGACGAATCCTGACACTCTGGATGTGGGACAACAACCAAGGGCAGTTGACGTTGCAAGATCAGGGCATACAGTTCTCGACATATTTCCAATTTGGCCAGGACGAGACTGCCCAGGCACCAGGCATACAAGAGTCCAATTGGCTCAGTCCATAGGACGACAAAGACCGGGACGATATCATCATTCAGCAGATATTTTTTCAAAGAAAAATAACAGCCACCCATAATCAGAGTGGGTAGAAATGTGTTGAAAACTGCCGACCTCAGACCGTTCCACCAAACTTGACGCAGACGTTGTGTCAGGTTCAGTTCGGCCAAGGGAAAGTCGGGCAGAGAGAGGCGGGCTTTTCGATGCACCCGCATGAAATGATAGAATCCATTAAAGGCGCCCGTGACCAGCAAGAAGTCAGATCCAGGTTTGTCCGATTCCGGCAGCAAAAACCAATACAGCCAGCCACTGTAGAAGCCCACAAAGAATACCAGACCGAAGAGGACCAGCTTAAAACGCAGCTCCCATAATATGCGATCCATTCGGGACTTATGGCATTGGGGGGGCAGATTGTGCATGTGCAGCAGCATTAGGCCGTAGCTGGCCAGGCCCAAAAGGCTCGGTTGCATCAGTATCCAAGTGAGTTGGGAGCACAGAATATTGGTAAAAATGTCTACGAGCCAGGTGAAGGGTTGCTTCAGGTCCAGCGATGTGCAGACTATGAACACTGTTAGGAGCAGGTAATCCAGGAAGGCACACATCATTGTTCCGACCACAAAACGCCAGAGCAGCAGTTTTCGTATCTTCGGAGGCACCTGCTCCAGATAGGCGTGCTCGACTTGGTTCAGATACTTCCACATTCTAAAATGAAACTAAATAGTCTCTTCTTTACTTTGGTTGGGTGTAAATAACTATAGATATTTTGAATTGAGTTACTAGGCAACGCCCACTGTGATATGAAATGTTGAGGGCTTTTCCTGCTTCCCAATCGACACTCCTAGGTGGAATACCTGCACCAGCCCACCCAACACTGTAATCGTTGTCATCTGAAAGTTACCGCCGCTAGCGTCCATTGCAAAAGTTCGCAGAGTCTTTTTGTGCATTTTTATTTCTTTTTTTTTTTTAGAAGCTTCAGGGAAAATTCCGCTACACTTTTTGTTTGCCTTTGGGAAAAATATAGAACAAGGTCCATTAGGAATCGGTAAGGCTTCAAACTATAAATTCAATATCATTGAAGATAGGTAAAGCTTTAGGATTTCTTTATTCTGATCCAGTAAAGTAAGCTTGGAAACTATAGAAGAAAGTTCTCTGAAATAAATCCAGAATTATATATTAATAGTCCATCAATTGTGGGTATATATTTTATAATATATCTTTAATATATTCCTGAGAAATCGGTTGTTTATTTGGTCGAGCTCATTAAAATTGGAACAGGATTTTCCTTATAGAATCTAACTTGTTCCGTTCCATCAAAAAGATGCAAGGAAATTCTGAAATTATAATATATCTTTAATATATTCCTGAGAAATCGATTGTTTATTTGGTCGAGCTCATTAAAATTGGAACAGAATGTTCTTTATAGAACCTTAATTATTCCGATCCAACAAAAACTATGAAAGAAATTGCCCTGAAAAATCAGTTGATTATTTAGTCGAGTTCAGAAAAGATTTTTTTTTTTACGATTTCCAATGATGAAATCGGTTCAATGGAGTCTGGCATAGATTCCCATAGTATTCCAAATTGGATCCAGAAAGATGATATATGAATTTCAAAAATTTTTTTTATTAAATTTTAATGATGAAATCGGCTCAATGAAGTCTGGAATAGATTCCCCTAGTATTCCAAATTGGAACCAGAAAGAAGATATATAAATTTCCAAATTTGTTTTTTTTTTTTTGACTAAATTTTAAAGTTCAATTTCAAAAAGTGTGGGACCTCTTCGGCTTGTCAGGGACAGTTTTTTTTTTTTTTATCTTGCTTATATTCAGTTGAAAAAATCGACGTTGACAGGTAGCCAAAGAGCGCTAAAAGCTGCACTGCATCAATGTTGTTTTAGTTGCTGTAGTTCTTGTTGTTGTTGTTGTTGTAGATACACTTTTGTAGACACTTTGACAGAGAATTTCTTTCAATTGTTTTTTGCAACTTTCCCTTTGCTACGTGGTGTGGGTGGAGGGAGGTGGGGCAATATCAGTAAATGAATGAAATTTCAAGGAGTTTCCACTTGGTAAATTCTCAACGCAAACTTCTAATTGAGGTTGTTGGGGTTGAGTATTTTTTTTTTTTTTGATGCAATGTTGGTATTTTCCTGGTTTTTCCCCCTTTGGCTAAGTTTGGGGGGGCAATTTTCGCTGACCGCCTAACCCAAAACTATAGAAGCTTGGTCAAAAGAGATTTATGAGATTTCCTATGCTATTTGAGCCATAAAACACTCGTACACACATACACACACACACACACACACAAATACGCTTACAATACAAATCTCCAGCACCTGAAAGAAAAAAAAAAGTAATGAAGAAAAAACTTGAAGCTGAAAATGCCAATAGAGGATTCGTTTGGGCCAAACGATTTGCTTGCCACAATGCGTCCCTTTGTGTTGCTGCTGCTGCTGTTATTGTTTGTTGTTGTTGTTGTTGTTGCTGTGCACTTCAATAATTCTCTACATAGACCCAAACATTTGGCATTGTTTGACGCTACACTCCAACCTCCAGACTCTCTGCCAAGCCCACCGTTCTCACCGCTCTTTCCCTTGTCATAGATTTTTTCCTGACTCTTTTTTTTTTTTTGGGCCCGCATGCCAGCAAAACATTGTTTCATTCCATAAACCACCAGAGCCGTATAAGTCAGGAATCGTGTATGCGGTAAGGTGAGTAGCTTTCGGTGGGTTGGATCGGGGAGGCCTCAGACTCGGTGGTTGTTTCGCACTCGCGCGGCTTTGTGTTCCGGTGTTCCGGTTTGCCATTCATTCATTTCACCGTTCATCTTTCGTTCGTTTTTGGGCTTTTTTATATTCTTTTTTTTTTTTTTTTGCTATTCCTCTTGTTGCTGTTTTTGTTCATTCATTGCTCCTTGCTCAGGCCACGAGCGGCGCGTTCACATTTCCACATTTCCGGCCGAGCCAGGAACTTCTCTCTGCACTATGCTGTGTGGCCTGTGTCTGTGCCTAAAAGTGTGTGAGTGTGTGTGTGTGAGTGTGTTGGGCCAATGTTGGTGGTTGTTGCCGGTTAGTTTTCGATTTTATCGATTTTCATAAAGTTGCCTTCAGAGCAGGCAACATCGGTTTCTCTATTGGATGAGGTAAACTTTTCTGGCTACTCTGGCGGCACAGCTGCCAGCATAAAGTTGAGCAAAGCTAACGAAGTTAGCAAATAAAATTACAGTAGCTATTCCCTAAAATGAATTGATTTTTAATCAAATTTCCCAAAAATTTTTTTATTTCATTTTGGGGAAAGTTATTTTCAAGATTTTTCCGGGTAGCAGAAAAATTAAATCCAAATTTTATTTAATTAATTTTCACTGTATTTGAAAATAATTGAGCTGATCAAATGGTCAGAGTTTGACCAGAACTTGTGGTTCTCTGGAATTGCCAGGCTTGAATTGTCCATTGAAATTGTTCAGATCAACGCACCTCCCCTCGCCCAGGAGTTCAGCTGGCAACCAAAGTAGATACACAAGCTAGAGAAGATATGACCAGTCAGGGATAGCAAAGCCAGCAAAGTTACAACAACGAGTCCGCCTACTCGGTTAGCCTTTGCTCACCTCTTCTTAACTAACTCTGAGTAACTGTGAGCAACTGTAATTGCCAATAAAACGAGTCGACCCAGTTAACCACTAACCAACTAGAGAAATGGCCAAAACCGAATGACTCTTGGACCAGCCCAGCTCAACTCAGTTCAGCCACTGAACTGGACTTTGGCTAAAGATGGCCAAGAGACTTGATGTCAAACTTTTTAATTACAAGGATCAAAACAATAAAAGTTTATTATACGCCAAAGCTTTTTCAGCTCCTCGGTTTTTTTTTCTCCACACTCTTAATCGCTCGATCTATTTATTTTGATACCCTCGGATAAATGAGGAAAGAAAAAGTGTTATGAAAGTAATAAACTGAATTCAGTCAAGCTAAAACTTGGCTGAGAACTTTTCCATTTAAAATGTTTGGTTGAAACTTACTAAACAAATAAATGACAAGAATTTTGCTTGGAATCAAAGAAGACGAAAAAAAAAAAAAAACTGTTGCTCTGAGAGAAATAAACATTTGTGGAAAAAAAAAACAAAATGGCAAATCGATTTCAAAATGCAATTGAAAATTGCCCCCTCTTCTTTTGCTGCTGCTGCTGTCCTGACATGGCTAATATTCAAATAGAATTCGAGTACATTGAACCCCGAGGAGTAGGAGCCAAAGGTAGCGGCCAGAGAGACAATCAGTTAGGCAAACTAGGTTTGGGTTTGGGTTTGAGGTGAGCTATAGGAAGACAGGAAATCCAAACCGAGCTGGCAATCTGCTGAGAGCAAAATGCAGGAAGTTGGGAAGTTTCCAACAGAGAGAGAGAAAGAGAGAGAGAGAGTGAGTGAGATGAGAGTGTGAAAAGATATAAACATAAACACAAACTAGGACAAACACGAAAGCCAGGCGAGGCCAGACCAGGCCAGCAGCAAGAGGTAAAAATAGAAAAAGTGTGAAAAGGCATTAAAGGCAAATCGCTGACTAGATGGTTCCACCTTTCCCTCAAAAAAAAAGGAAGTACATAAAACGAATAAAAGATTCAGTCAACTAAATAAGGTCAATTCAATTGAATCATTTATTCAAAATGTCTAGAGAGAGATTCTCTCCAGCCAAGCTTAAAATGTCTCAAATTCCCAGACGCATAAAACTTTATAATTCAAAGGAAATCATAAAAAAACAAGAACAAAAGGCACACATCAACAATTAAATTAAAAAAGTTCAACTTTTCCAAAAAAAACTCTGAAAAACTCAATCATCTAGTCACTTGAATCATGTGTGAAAAAGTAATAATTTTTTTTTTATTTTTTAGTTGAATTGTTTGCTGGCTTTTTTTTGGCTTTAAGAAAAAAAGAGGGGGGCAAGGAATGAATTACAACTTTACTTCGGGGACAGCCACAAATCTTTCAAGCATATTTTATGCCTTTCGGACCCTTCGGTCATTGAAAACTATCAGAGAACAAAAGAAACCAAAAAAGAAAAAAACTTTTGTCCCAATCTATAAGAAGTTGCCAAACTTGCCACTTAAAGGGTCTTAACCCTACTTGGAAGGAGCAGATACTTTTGGTGGTTAGCCGAAAGTTTTCTTTTAATAAATTTTTAATTCCTTTAAAATTAAAAAATCCTTTTTTTTCTACCCTATTTAGATATATATAGATTTAGATATAGGTATAGGTATAGGTATAGGTATAGATATAGATATAGATATAGATATAGATATAGATATAGATATAGATATATATATAGATATAGATATAGATATATATATATATATATATATATATATAGATATAGATATAGATATAGATGTAGATATAGATATAGATATAGATATAGATATAGATATAGATATAGATATAGATATAGATATAGATATATATATATATATATAGATATAAATATAGTTATAGATATAGGTATAGTTATAGATATAGATATAGGTATAGGTATAGATATAGATTAAAGATAAAAGATATAGCTATAGACACAGATATAGATATATATTTCGAAGTAGCTTACGATTTGGCTATAGCTTTTTTTTTTAATATTTTCCCGTAACATCTTTAGATGCTAAAATTATTTATAGTTTTTGATTGGCCTAGAAAATTAATCCTAATTTACTTCCGCTTAGTCTTGCATTTGGGTTTTCCCATTGTGCCAGTGTGCGACCACCCATTGGCAATAATGGGTTAAATATTTGAGTTACCATTTCGATTGAATAGTTTGTGCTGGCTCACTTGACAGACTGACTAAACGACTCTTGGACAGAATGACTAAATGTCACGCTGTGATTGTGCTGAGAGCGAAATCTCAATTCTGCTGAGCAGAGCTTCTAAAGCATTTTGTCATAGTGTGTGTGTCTCAAGTGATTTGCAGTGGAATTGTGTCTAGTGGAGCACTCAGCCCGAGCAGAAGCTTCACCCTAAATGATGCGAATTCTTTACCAGTACCCTCCTCTAATCCCCCTACCCTAACACCCTATGATTTGCTGCATCAAATTGACAGCACATTGCACTTTGCCTGATTATTTTTTGTAGTTTTTGCTGTTGTTGTGTTTTTTGTCATTGTCACTGCTATTAAATGTATAAACAGCCAAACAAACTTGTCTATTGCAAAATTTTTTGAAACTGTTTATTCTGAACATTTACCCGCTTCTTGGTGGCACTGCTGACTGTGTAATCAATTTGACATAGATTTCTAAATCAATAGAAAGAGAGAGAGAGAGAGAGAGGGAGAATGGGAGAGTGGGAGAAGAGTCCAAAGTGGACTAATGCTCCCTCTGCCTTTGGCTATTTTGCTGACAAATCAATTAAATTAAAATCAAACAATGGAAACAAGTGCAAAGTTTCTTGATTAACTTCCACGGCAATTAGTTCCTTTCCATTTCAACACAATTTCAAAAACAAATGTTGGAAAAATCAAACCCAGCAGGTGTGAATTAATCAATATGAAACTCTGAGTTTTTATCAATAAAATCAAAACAATATTTGATATGACACTTTGAATTGTTCAAGTTTGAAAACAAACATTTACCAACTCTGTAAGCAAATCTGTTATTTTTTTTTTTTTTAATATTCCAAACATGCTGCATATCGCTTACCAAATTTATCACAGACACAAAACTATTTCCTATAAAGAAAATTATTATTCTATAGAGCCGCTTTCAGGTGATCAAATGATAAATGGTTAATTTTTCTAGATTTTTTTTTAACGGTAGCTACGATTTTTTATACTCTTTTTCAAAGCATAAAAAGTATATTGATTTTGTGTTAAAGCTTATATGGGTCAAGATTCAGAGACCTAAGCTTATAAGGGTCAGGATACAGAGACCTATCTTTGGATACCTCCAGTATCTATTGACCAATCTTGACAATAATCTATAGCTTTTATACAGCTTTAAATCAGTTAGGATATCTTCAGTATTTATTCTATAATCACAAAAAAATTAAATATTCATAAGGCTTATTTCAAGTCAAGTTTATATACCAAATTTCACTTTGATCGAACTACTATATCATCTAATTTTTAAGCCAACACAAATCGGTTTCAAGCATGTGTTGAGTATTTATTGACGGATCTTATTCAAATTGAACAGTCAGAATGTATATGTTTGGTCTCATCTATCCAAAGAATTTCACTTTGATCGAAGTATTATAGCACCAAATAAGGTCAGCATATCTCGGGGATTGATTAAAAGAATCTGCCATTTTCAGTACCAAGTTTTTTTTTCCTCAGATTTCCTAGAATATCAAGTCCAGATTAATATAAATACTATAAAAGAATTGAATGATTAAATTTTATGGAAATAATTCTAAAAAAAATTTAATACTCATTGGTTTCTTTTGAAAAATAATTAAATTCTCGTTTCATAACTTTCAAACTGAAATTGATAGCATTTTTCTTTTTAATAAAAATAATCTTTTTAGTTCACAACAATTTTCTGGAATGCAATTTTAGATTATTACAATTTTTTTTCCAGCAAATTTTCATTTTAAAATTAAAAATTGTTGCAATTTTTCAAAATACAAAAAAAAAAATGAATAAAAATTTTTTTGTTAAAATTGCAATTTGGAATTTATTTCACTTGAAATGGTAAAAACAATAAAAACATAGGCAAATAGGCCTATGAGAAAATATTTTCCCACATTTGCATAAAGAGAGATATGGCGACTGGGGAAGGGAGGGCAAGAGAGGGGAGTGTGGTAGCCTAAAACAGTTGTAAAACACAAAACATGCCAACCCAAAAATGTTCACATGCTTTACTTACATACATGTGTGTGTGTGTGCGTGTGTTTGTGTGTGTGCCTTGAATACCACATAAATTGCATTTTTGCTTAGCTTGGCAAACATAGCTGCAGTGGCAAAGGACCATTGACCGACTAACTGACTGACTTGTCAGTCTGTCTTGACTCACCTAAATGCAGAGTCTTTTTTTCGAGATTTTTTTGGAAATTTATGTTCTCGATTTGGACAGGATCGTCGGCTTGGAAAACTCTCAAACTAACTGAGCACATGTTCCCATCATTATTTTTTTTTAGGGGCGTTTTTATTTATTCCGAAAAAATAACACATTAGAATTTGCTGGTGTTATGAGGGCGCAATCAAAGTAAAATCGAAAGTGATAAATCTTTCAGTCTTCCCGCATAACTTGAAAGACTTTCCCCTGCCTCTTATCGCCCCCTCATATTTTGAGTAGTTTCTATTATTTTGTTGTGTGTGGGGGAAATCTGGTAAACAGGTCACGTGAGCGTTTAACACCGGCAAATGCCCAGGACGTGGGTAGTCAGGAACCAGGCAAATGACACCACAAAAGGACTGTCTTGTCAGTCTAAAGAAACAATTCCCAAACGAATCCAAGACTACCTTCTATTCTAAAAAAAAAAAAAAGAATGTGATTACTTGGACGCTGCTCAGCTCAGCTGCCTGCCATTTCTGGTTTATTTATTTTTTTATTTTGTTGGCCTCGTGCGTGTTTAGTCTGCTTCTTATTGTGTGTACAAAAGAGAGAAAAAATTATACAGAATTTTTTAGTTTATTTTATTTTTTTTATTTATTTTTTCCTTTGCTTGACAATTTTTGTTGTTTGCAATTGTTTTAACGTGTCTGAAATATCTTAAACTGGGTCTCTACAAATGCGCCGCTCTTGTTTTGTTTATTTATTTTGCATTTTTAGTTTTTTATATTTTATTTTATTATTATTATTTTTTTTTTGTCAAGAAATAAGTCTGAAGTTGATTGTGTTGGGCACACACAAACCGAAAGACAATCTCATTCACTTTTAGACTCATTCTCACGATATACATAAAAATCAATATTTGCCCGGTTTTTTTTCTTTCTCATATTCTTTGCCTACTGTTTGTTTTGCTTCAGCGCAAAACTGAGAGAGAGAGAGAGAAAAAAAAAATCATAATACAAACAAATCTGAAAACAACTGGCAAGATTTATGAACTGAAAGATACTCTGTGCTCAGAGATATTTTTGCACAACTCCACGGATAACTAATCCAAATTTTTTTTGCTGATTGTCACAAATTTTTTCCCTAAACTCGCATTGAGTCTCGACAATTTCAGATCTGAGAATTTATCTCTAAATTAAACATTCAACATTTTATTAAATTTAATCTATCTTTTCCTCTCTTTTTCAGTCAACAAAAACAACAACAACGGCAACAACAAACCCGGAAATTTACTAGACTAGACGTCTGCTTAATTTTAAGACCCTCGTTGTAGGTGAGTTTTAGCCAATTTATTTTCGCAAAAAAAAATAAAAGAAATAACTTTTGTCAAATGGTTGAGTCCCCCAGGCAATTCTCAGCAACTCTTTATCACAATGCTTCCTCTTCTTCTTGCTACTTAAATATATTTTTGAACTGGAACTTTTTATAGTATTTTCCGCCACATTTTTCGCTGTTTGCTTTTTTTTTCTCTGTTCCAAATTCAAAACAACTCGAAACTTGACCAACGGCAAAACGAATCAAGTGTGTGAGTGTGTCTCTGCTCTGCTCTACTCTGCTCCAGTTCTTGGCTTAGATATGAAAACGAGTTTTTCGACACTAGCAGCCTGCCTAGTTAACTTGCCTGCAACTCTTCTCTTCCTCTTGCCACTCCTGACGCTTCTCTAGTTGATTAACTGGGTGGTGCAGGCCCAAAAGTAGTTTGAAAAGATTTTTTCAAAATTTCAGGCCTATGTAAGTACTCAGTTTTTGGTATAATTGTCTACATATTTATAGACCAGAAAGTATTTTTTGAGAGTTTTCACAAAAAAGAGAAAACTTTGACAAAAAATTTCGGAGATATCCCAAGTGAATCCCCCTATTTCGGTTCTTCAGTTCCATAAAAGAAATATTTTGTCAGAATTTCAGAAAATTACCTTATATTTAGTTTGAGTCACGAAGGAGACTAACTGACATTCCGATATGAAAAAAAAATATATATATATATATTTTCATTAGATAAAATTAAACAGTTTCCATTTGGATTTTCGGATTCCATTTCTCACTTATTTTTTCCTCCGTTCTTCAGATCCAAGTAAACCATAAAAGAAATATTTTGTCAGAATTTGAGAAAATTAACTTTTGAGTCAAGAAGGAGATATATCTTACTGACATTCCAATATGAAAAATAATATATATTTTCATTAGATAAAATTAAATAGTTTCCTTTTGGATTTTAAGATTTTTCGATTCCATTTCTCACTTATTTTTTTTGGGTCTATGCAAACTTATCTTTTGTTAGAAATGGAAAAATCTTGTTTGATTTAATGAAAGATTTATGAATTTTTTTTTTAATAAAACCGGTTCGGAGTTCCATGCTTCCGATCCCCCTCACAGTTTTGAATTATGACGTCTGAGTGGGCCGTGTTGACCGTGTCGTCAGTATTGGTTTCTCAGACCCTCCTCCAATGTCGTGTCCCCGAGAACACGCAAAACTCTTGGCACGTCTCAGTTTTCATGACTAATTATATATGGAGACTCTGGAGAGGACGCGACGAAAGGAGGGCGTGGAGGGTTCTATAGTAAGTCGAGAAGGTTAAGCGCCATGGTTCATGTGTGTTTTTGTATTTTGCTTTGGTTTTTTTTTCTTTTTTTGTATGCTTTGAATTTATGTGAGATTATATTTTTAATATTTCCCTTTTCGCGTAAACATTTAGCAGCTGTTTTGCTTTGCTTTATTTACCAGATTGTCAAAGAAGAAGAAGAAGAAGAAAGCGAAGGGAAAATTCTTAACCCTAGCAAAACTTTAGTCAATTTGTTTGGTGGCTCGGCTGGTTTTAATGAAGTTATGGGCCGGGCCAGGCCTGGCCTGACTTGGCTTGGGAAGCCCCAAAGTGGCTGCCCGTGGAGCTCCCATTTGGGGTGGTTCGTTGGTTTTTGTTTTTGGGTTATTTCATTATTTGGTTTCCATGCATAAAATAACTCAGAAAAGAGCTGGAGGGAGCCACGTTGTGAAGGAGCTTGCAAGCCACCACTAAGCCAGTCAGTTGCATGCCACGTCCGGACTGCTTAAAATGTAATGAATTTGGGGATCCAAACAAGTGCAAGAAAGAGGGGGGTGGGGAGGGTTAGTGAAGAGAAAAGCTTCAGACAAGTAAGCAATGCAAAAGAAGACCCAGAATGACAGCTTTAATTTGCATTGGAGGGCAAAGCCTTTTTCCTCCAAAACTCACCGAAGCAATGCAACTTTTCCAACTTTGACTGCTCTTAGCTCAACAATGTTGCTTTTCTCATCTCTCCACCCACACCCGCTGCACCCTTCACTCTTTCTACCTGTCAACCTTTTAGTTATTGTTTTTGGTCTTCCCTTTTAATGTGCAATGCAATTTTGTGTTGCCAGTTTTTGTGGCCCCAAAAATTACCCATCTTTCCCAGCTAAAGTTCCAGCCTTAATGTGCGGGTGCGAGCCTGTTTCTGTTTTTATATATTTTTAATAGGTATAAAAGCCTTAAGCATATAAAATTATGCCAGCAAAAAAAAAAAAAAAAAACACAATGTTAAGCAAGCTGTTGCATAAATCAACTTCAACTGTGTGGGTGAGTGTATCCTTTGCCAAACCCACGCATCTGTGTAAGTGTCTGTGTGTGTGTGTTTTAGATAACTTAACGTTAAGCATGGCACTGAAACTATGTCAAGCACTACACACACATACAGAGACACATAGAGCGGATACAAACTTGCCGGTAAATTTCTCTCGCTACACAGCCCCCCCCCCCCCCACCCCTCTCCCCCTCATCCTCTTCATCATGCTCTATAAAATATTTGTTTAAACTTGTATACGCCCACCTGCCTGCCGCTTGAAAATCACCTGGGACAATTCTCGAACCCCGCTCAACCTCTGCCCTTGCCTTCCTCTATTTCTTCTCCATCTTTGGCTGCCTGTTTATTTTACGCCTTGCTTTCGGTGTTGATAAGCGCACTTTACGTTTGACACTAGAAAATGCAACCAGGGTAATCACAGAACCAGGCGTTAGCGTCGGCGTCGGCGTTCTCTCTCTATCACTCATTCCCTTCCTTCTCTAACTAACTCTTGTCCCTCCCCCCCACTCTTGCTCTTATCAGCACTCATGAAAGTAGTTTAATTTTGATGGGGGAGCGGACTCTTCAAAATGTTTACCAATGATCATTTAGCTTGCCTTGGCTTGGCTTCATTGTGAAATGGTGAAGAGTTTCGCCTGTTTTCTTTTTAAAGAAATCTGATCTATTTGATGTTTTTTTTTTTGTAAAAGTTTGGAGAACTTTTGTTTAGACAGTATCTGCTTTTTGCTTGTTATTATTTGAACATTTGAAAAGTTGAAAAACAGAAGCTAAAATATGAAAAAGAAAAAAAAACAAATCTCATGTCCACATCATCATTTCCAACGTCATCATATTCGAGTCGTCAACAACCTGACAATTTGTTGTCTGAGTATTATTTTTGTTCTTCTTCTTTTTGTTGTTGTTGTTGTCGTCATTTCTGTCAACGCTTCAGACTGAGTGAGCCAGCAACAACAACAACAACAACAAAAGGCAGGCAGAGCAATAAAAGTGCTAAAAAGTTTTATGCCCCTAGACTGCATCCTGTCTGTCTCTTCTGTCCCTCGGCACACCTCTGCCCAACCAAACCATTCTCTCTCTGCCTTCTTGTCCAAGTAAAAAGAATTGCATGAGCTAAAAGAGAAAGAGAGAGAGAGACATACATTATTTTGTAATCTTAAAAAAAAAAAACAGAGTTGCCGAGACTCTTGTTGCCGCTGAAGTTGTCGGGCAACAAAATGCCGCTGCTACCAAGCACAACGACAAACAAACCGTTTCCACCTTCAAGCTTCACTTCTCGTTGGCAGTCAGATTTCCATGAAAATAGAAGTGTATCAAAAATTTATCCAATACACTTCCAATCAGCCAAAAATTTCATAGTTCTGATCAGAAGAAAAATGAAAATTTTCTCTGGAGTTTTATTCAAGTTTTTTCAGAAAAAAATCTGAACCGATTCAAAAACCATTTGAAACTTTCAACTATATTTTTTTAACCTTTTAAATCTAGAAAAAAAAAATATTTTTTTTAAGAAAATACAATAAGCTGAGTGACAGCTTCACTTTACTTTTGTCCTTAGAAAAGTGCAATACAGTCGGATTCCTTTTTTGCCATGCTTCATTCATAATTTCTGTGGCATATTCGCGCGGGTTTTCTGGTATAGAAAGAGAGGCACGAGATAGAGAGAGAGGGAGAAAATTGCACCTGTATGAAGGGGCTGCAATTCCTGGCAAAGGATAAAAAAATGTTCTGCCGGTTTTGCGTATCCAAGGGAATCCTTTTTGGCATCATCAAGCCAACCCAAACCCAAAAATGTGCTCAGTCTTTTCTGTCTGCCTTGACTCGTATATTTATATGGGAACCATATGCATAAGCCCCTCGTAAGTCTAACGAATTATTTTTTGTTTCTTCCTGGCTAAAGTAAGTAGAAGAAGAAGAGAGGGCGAGGGTGTGAGGGGTACCAGGGGAGCTGACTGTCTATGGTGGCCACCCTCATTTGCTGCAGCAGACATGCTGGCTCACGTATCCTTTATGCTTTAGGTTCTACCCACACACACACACATACACACATATGCACATACGCATATGAAAATGACTTTCTGTGAATTTTTGCGGCATAAGGAAATTAAATACTCAAAGTCGGAAGTTGGTGAAATTTCCTGTTCGGAATGTTGTGTCGTCGGTTCTGTTTCGGGTTTTTGCTCTGCCTTTTCGCAATCGTTTCGTCTCGTTGTCGCCCTTTTCTGTGATTCAATTTGTCATTTAAATCCATCATTGTCAGACAAACTCGGTGAAAATTATTCGTTTATTTGTTTTGTCTTTTTGAGGATTTCCCGGTATAACTTTTCAAAAAAAATTCAATTTATCAAAAGTGAAAACAAAATTTTTGTTGAGATTCTTTAGTCGCACAGGTCCTGTCCTAATGACGTTTGGCTTCATGGTCAATTCTAGTTTCTCTGTTAGGTTGCACTTTTGCTCCAATTTCACTGGCACAGCCACAAAACAAAACTTATACCTTCCTACCCCTTCCCCTCTCTCGCGTATATGCCACTTCAATGCGTCAGTTGACTGCGCCAAAAAATGTTGCATTGCACTATCCAATTTAAAAACGGCTTTGCAGTCGCATTTTTTGTCAAGGGAGGAGGAGGGGGGCAGAGAAGGGGGGATTTCAACTCTTTGTTTTGTTGGTGCAACTGTCGTTACCATTTCACATATGTGAAGGCAAGTCTTCGCCCCAATGTAGCACCTCTTTTACCACCTCCCACCTCGCTCTCTCTCTCCCCCTTGCAGCTGCCTGGCTAGAAATGTCACACGAATGTGGAGCATGTCATGTTTATGCATGCAAATGCAACCCGAGAGCCTTTGGAGAGATGCGAAAACCCCATTTTCTTCTGACCAACACCAAGACACGGCCTGGTTAATATACCCAAACCCTGACCCCTCCCTCCCTCCCGGCCACCACCGTGCAAATGAATTGTGACTCTTTTTTTTCATTCTATTTGTATTCAATAATTCCTCGACTGATAGAGAATATCTGTGATAAGCATATTGGTTTGGTCGAGAAAAAACCCAAATGGGATTGTGCGGCCAGCAAAGTGGTTTGTTGATTTTTATTTCGGTCAGCTTGATAACAAACCCCGAGGTGCTCCCAATTTCCATGAAAAAAAAATGAAAAATTTTCCTTGTCCAAATTTATTTAGCTTAAATTTTTCTTGGTCGGTTTTTTTTTCTATATAATTTGTATTTCTTTCTTTTATCTGTATTTTTTTCCTTTAATTTGATATATATTTTTTTTCTGCAGGTTTTGAGGTCAGTTGGCTGGGGCAGCTAATGACAGATGAGCCTACTCTTTTGCAGTTGGTATGCCCTTTTTTTTTTGGGTCTGCATAGGTTCCCTTTTATGGACAAAGATTTTTTGGGGGGAATTTGAAATTCTCAAAAAATTTAATTTAAAATTAAAACTTCGAAAATTTTAAAATATTTTGTTTTTAAAGGAAAAAAACATTTACTTAAAAAGAGTATTTCTAATTCGTCTGTACATTTTTATTTTATTTATTTTTTTATTTTGGTTTTTTCTTCTTTTGGTTGGGTAGTATTTTATTGGCTGGCACGTGTGCTGGGTCTTTTGATTGTATGAGTGTTTTGGGTGTATCTGTTTGAGTGTATCTGTTTGAGTGTCTTTGATAGGGAACTGCACATAATTGACGCTTGGCAGCGGCAACAGCAGCAGCAGCACCAGGCAGCCGGCAGCGTGCGATAAGCTTGGAAAGCTGTTTCGAAAAAGGTCTGTCATATTTTCATGGCACTTGACCCAAAACACACACATACACACACACTCACACTCACACAAGAATAACAACAAAAACAGCCAGTGACGATTCGGGCAGTCACAGCTGTGAAGAGAAATGTTCCGTTTTTAATGGTGTCGAACCGGGAAACATTGTTGAGTAATTGCTGCACTCCAAAAAGATCCGTTTCAACATAATGCTTTATATATATACTATATATATATATATATATATATATATATATATATATATATATATATATATATATTGTTATCAGCTTTGAAAAATTCCCTTTGCTGTGGTATTTTATTTTTTAATGTTCAATTTTATGGCTGTGGCCACACTTAGCCGGCATTTCTAGTTTGGCATGCCAACACGCAGTTATGAGCTCACGCCAGGCCAACTAAAAAGGAGTGGAGAAATCAACAGGATATTAACTTAATTTGCACACACACATAGAGGGAATGAAAAATGCCAAAAGTCTTTGATGGGCTGTCCATATTCCTGGCATTGAACAGAAGCTTCGTCATCGGCCATGATAAACCGATAAAAGACGGCGAACAAGGACGCCGACGCCATTGAAATCCATCCTGTATGGTGGCCGTAGCCGCCGCCATCGTCATCATTAGAAGCGTCGCCGTCTAACCTTGAGTAAAAAGCTCAACATGGCTTAACTGCCTGACTGGTTAGCCATTTTGGGTTTAGGCGTCATTCTCGTCGTCGTCGTCGTCAGTCTTCTGCCTTCTTTTACCTTCCCTGGTGGTCCTTGTGTGTTGACTTTGGCGCCACTTTGACCGCATGACTCTTTGGATATCCCCCACACTTGGCTGGTTCCTGTCTCTGTGGTGTTATGTGGGCGTTGCCGTCTCAACAGTCTGGCAGTTTTATGGTGCGGTCCTAACCTGGCCAACTTATCGCCGAGGAAAATATTATTTTAATAATTGTGAAATAGCAATTAGGTTTTTGAAAACTTGTTCGAAAAATTGCCAGTTGCATTGCCAGCTTCCTTTTGGCTACCCAACACGCAAGAGTACAGTAAACATTCCCGATAACAATGTTGCTCCCCTTTTTCTTTTTTTTTTTTTGCTTGCCTCTTACAGTCTCGATGGTCCTCTTCTGCCAATTGACACACTCTTTTTTTTATTTCTCTGTTTCTTTGTGCCCTCAACTCTCACGGAATGCCCAACAACGTCATTTGTCGCATGTTTCATGAAAAGCTTTTCTTTTCCAAAGACCTTTTTTTTGTTGAGGGGCTGGTTGGGTCCCCCATAATTCATCCACTCGATTTCGTCATCGTAAAACACATCAACACTTTTTGGAGGGGGTAGGAGGTGGGTTCCACACGCAATTCGCAATGTCTTCCTTTTTTGCCACGCCCACTTTTGGTGTTAGCCTTTTTCGCACGGTAATTAGATTTCTGGGTTAATTTTTTCCTTTTCAAATTTCTTGGCCACTCGAAAGAAATAAACAACTCTTTCTTCCTTACGTTTTTCTAAAATTTCCAAATGTTTACTTTCTGAGTTAATTACGAAGGCATATTTATTTTTCAAATTATTAAAAGAAAAAAAAAGGGAAACAAATCATCATGATATAAAATGAAATAATTCATTAACATAACCTCAAATAAGCTAAACCCATCTGGGGAGGGGGAGAGTGAGCCTCGGCAGTCCTGGATTTCTGTTCCTGTTTTTCTCTACTTTTTTTTCAGGGTGACTTGAGGGTTTTGACTTCTGTGCGTGTGTGAGTGTGTGTGTGTGTGTTTGTTTGGCCCGCAGAAAAATCCATTAAAGTAATGAGCTCATCTTCTGATGTTGCTCGGTGTTATTTTTATTATTGTTGTTGTTCTTGTTGTGGTTTGTTTTCCTCTTCTGCATTCAGAACTCTTCATATATTTAGATTTAAGCTTTTTTCCTTGTTGTTGCTCTAACTCTGACTGAGGTTGACACAAGTCTTGGCCCCCCATTTCAAATGGGTATGCGTGTGTGTGTGTGTGTGGAAGTGTGTGTGTTGGTTTGCGAGTGTCATTTGCCTTGGGCTGGAATTTGAGTGCGGCTTCCTTCTTGGCATTTGTTTTTTGTGTCATGTCCTGTTTATTTTGCCTGCCTTTGTTTTTATAACTTCACACGAACCAAATAAAATGCTTCAAATTGTGCGTTATAAGTGCCTCCCCACGTCTCTCCCGTTCTGTTTTTGTCTTGGCCACCTCACCCTACCCCTTCCCCTCTACCACGCATACCGTCAGTCAAGTGTCAAGTCCGTCTGCTTGGTCGGTCACGTTCTGCATTCCCCGTTGTCTGAGAAGTCAGCTGTTTTATTTTGAATCCTTATCTGCATTCCAGAGCAACGGACAAAACCATTTAGTCATTTTAGTTCTACTCCAGTATTTGCCGTCTCTTTCTATTTATAGTATTGTCTGTTCTTTTCTTATTTGAAATGCACTTGTCAGACTTTTCTCTATCAATTTCTGTCAATTTTGTTCATTTTTATTTCTTTTGCTTTATAAATTTTCTATTTTATTGCTTAAATCAATTTTGTTTTTTTTTTTATGACCGAAGATTTTACTCTTTTTGGAGAAGAAATGAGTATGTTAAGGATAATGATTAAATGGATTAAAATTTATTTCATTTTTTATTGAACAGAATTTGGAAATTTCATTGGAAATAAATATTTTTAGGAATTTACTTTCATTTTTTTTTTTATCTTGATTAAAATAATTAAAAAGATTTTTTGAAAAGAAATTTGTATTCCCAAAACATTCAAGTTTCCCTTTTTTTATCAGACTGAACCCGCATTTATTTAAATTTTTAGACTTTTATATTTCTGCTATAATTAAACATCATTATCTTAGTTAAGTTCGAGAAGGGTATAACAAGTCTGTCACTACTTTTTTTATGATTTTTTTTCCTTCAACTTTGTCTCGACGCTTGTCATTGCTACGTGACTTATTTCCTTAATCGTTAAAAAAAAAACACACACACACACAAACTTGCATAGAGTATGAGTCTAGATATATCTGCATATTGCACTCCCCTCGTTTCATATTCAATTTATAAATAAAATTATGCCCGGGAGTTGTTCAATTAAATCGAGGAAAGAAGAAGAAGAAGACTTCACACCCAGTTTTAGTTTTATTTGCCTTGTGATTGATTCTGTGAGATGAACTTGTCTGGCCCTGAAGTCGGTCATTTATAAATTATTTATGTATAGTTAGTTAATTCTGCCTGCCAGTGAATTGTTTAAGCCATCAAATTGTAGTGATCTCGTGGTGCTTTCCGTTCAGCTTATTATACTGATTGCCCTGGCAAATATGACATTTTCATTTTCATTTGTTTAATGGCATCGAGTCGGGGTAGAATAATGGAATTGCTGACCCAAACAGTGCCCCCTCTTCCTTCCTGTCTGGGGAAAAACAATTGAGTTTGATGCAGAGCAGATAAATAAACATATTCGAAATTGAAATCCATTTCGTTTTGTTTGGGTTTCCCTTATGCCAGCAAATATTTCAAATATTTTTTGGAATTTTTTTTCTGATGATTATCAAAGTTGTAAACAAAATTACGAAGCTGACGAATTTAAATGGTTTGATAACTTTGACTCCCAAGAAAAAAATTCCGAGTCAACTTTAAATTTTTAAAAATATTTCCAATCGAAATTGTTTAATTTGTGAAAAATTAGTAACAAAATAACTGGAAGATTTATGATTTTATTTAAACCAATTAAATGTTGGATTCTATTTTAAAAAATATCGAAAGAGCCAGAAAGTCGATTTAATTTCATTACAATTTATTTATTTATATGAGTGTCAAAGAGACTATGAAATATTTGATAACCTGCCGCACAACCAGGTATGCAATTTATTAAATGTCCTCGAGTCTCTTGTCCTGACAGTTTAACATTTATTTTCCATTTCTTTTTCCTTCCTTCCTTTATTTTTCTGTTGGTCATCTTTTACATGTATCTCTTTTTTTTTTGTATAATAAATTTTGGATTTTTATGCAATAGCAAATTGAATTTCAATATTACAGAAATGGCCCACCCATACGCTGAGTGCTTTGGGTTGTTGCGGTTGAAAGGGAATAGATAAATCCAAAAGTATAGCAATAACAAGTTGACATGACTGACATCGCATTGGCACACATTTCACATTAATCGATTGCACGTGAGAGACTTAAAGGTGAACGACTCGACTCGACTCGACTTGGCAGGGGCAAAAAAAATTGACTTTTTAAGTAGAAAACAAAAATCAAACAATGTCACAAGAGTTATCTTCTCTTCTTTTTATTTCTCTGTACCCTAAACATTGCCTGGGGCCTCTTTGACGCCCCAGTAAGATGAGAACCTTTCGACTTTCTCTTTTGTCTTGCAATTGAGAATTTTGGTATGGTTGTTCTTATATTTTGTCTGTCTTTTTCTTTTATCAGGAAATGACGGTTTTATGAGCATTACAGTTAATGCCTTGATGTCCTCGAGGATTTCACTTGACATGCGGTTGCCGCTTGACAAGGCACGCCCCCTCCGTGGCCAAAATAATAGATGAAATAAATTTCTGAAACGTGGGCGTTCATTTTTTGTATACACTTTTTCAGACAATAAAATTATGCACAAAGCATATTGTTTTTCTGAGGGAATTTGTGGTATTTTATAGGCTTAAAGGTCTCTGAATTTTAGACCAGGTCTTCTGGAAGGGAAAGAATGGGAATCGGATTTAGGTTTCCCAAGACTTCTGAGGTCGAAACAAGTTGTCAAGATTCTAAAAAATTGTTTCTAAATATTTTAGATTATATCCAAGATCTGATTGATAAGAATTCTCAGAATTACAGATTTGGAAGTATAAGTCAATTTATGAGTTCTAAAAATAAAGAAGCTATTAAAGGTCCTACAAAATATCTCAAGATCTACGGGAAAATATTGCACTATTCAAAATAAATGGGCTTTCCTGTAAAGCTCTAGGTCTTTCTACTTTTTTTAAAAACAGGCCGGGTATATCAAGATTTATTTTGAAATTTTTGACTATTCAAGATAAAAGAGCTGCTATATAGTAATACAGGGCCTTTAAATGTCCTATGATCCATATTATCTATAAAGTTCAAATTCTTTTATAGTGTTAGAGATCTCAAGATCTCTTTAATCACTCAAAATAAATGACCCTTTCTGTAAATTTTCCGATCTTCCAGTTTCTTTTAAGATATTCCAAATCATCTTACGTTCTACATATTTCTTGAGGGTTCCAAATCTTCAGAGTATTTCAAGATCTACCGGATCTCAATAATTTGGTATTTTCTTGCCATAAATTTATGCATTTTAGTTTCTTGGATTTTTTATCATTTTTTATTTTCTCCTTCCGTCGAGTTTACATTTTTTTGTACTTAACTGACACAATTTTATTTGAGCCTGTCGTGTGCTTCTTTTTTTTTGTAATTTTTCTGTTGACTAAACTTTTACGGTTCTAGTCGAATTCACATGCTAAACAGGCAATAAAATGGAAATTGAAATGTTTTTCTCAATTCTTGCAAGTGCCTAGAATCTAATTTGTTTTTTTTTTTTCAAGAGAATGAAAATTCTGTTGATTTCATTTTTTGTTTTCTTATCAAATAATTTTAATTTTTTTTATTGTATTTCTTAATCTTGATCAATTTTGAAATGTTTATAGAATTGAGCATTGCCGACTTTCCAGGGCCATTGCAAAAGCCACAATATCCAATTAAGCATTCATTTAGTTTTGTCAACTTGAACAATGAAAATTCATTGGCCATGTAACAGAAAATAAACAAGAATAACAATAACCAAGACCATCACTATGTCAGAGTCATTCTTGGCTGAAATAGAAAATTACGATTTCCATGTCAAACCAGAAACACACACAACCAAACAAACAAACATATGTAGGCATGTCTCTGTCGATGTCTCTGCTCTCTGTCTCTGTTCTCTGTCTCTGACTGTGTCTATGAGGGCCCTTCAGTATTTATAGGAAAGTGTGCCGTTGTCAGCAATACTGACGACTTTTAAGCTCTTTTGGAGCAGAGAATTGTTTACTTGGGCCTTCGCAGCTCGACTCCAAATTCCACCAACAAATTATGAAATATTCATATTTTTCGCCTTACTTGTGAGACATTTAAAATGTGTATTGCGTGCAGTTTGAGAATTCTCTGTGCTTTTACCTTCATAAATCGCATATTAAGTACAGTTGTGCTGTCAGCCAAGCGCCACCTGTCGACCCACTGAAGTGTGCCTGCTTAAATGAGAAAATTGTTAAAGCTTAATTTAGAAGTTCGAGAAGAAAAAGTTGAACAAGTGAAAAGTTTGAAATTAAGTAGTAAAAATGTTTCCAAAATTAAATATGCCATTTAATTTAGATTTTCACTGACCTCGGGATTTTAGTCATGGGTTCAACCACCTCATTTGAGAGTAATCAAAAAAGTCAGAAAACTAAAACTTTTCGACTCTTGTTGCTCTTTTCTTTTTCCCTCCCCACTTGTTGTTGTTGTTATTGTTATTGTTGGCTGTCTGGGTGCAGCTTTTATCACAACAATAAACGCAAATAGGGATAGACAAACAGGATAAAGTCAACGACAACTGACTGGAATATCCAAAGAGTTCATTCGCATACAAACGACTTGAAGCTTTTGGCACAATTTCCAATGAAGCATTTATTGTTTGATTCTATTTTTATTTGTTTTTTTTTTTTTCTTTTTATGCCAAAGCGAAAGTAAAGCAAAAGATTTGAAATTCCTTTTCATTTTATTGTCATATGAGAAAAGAAATTTTCATTCTGTTTGCATTCTTGAGGCGCCAGCGTTGCTTATCTTTTGCTTTTGTGAAAGGGAAAAAATATAAAATTTCTATTTTTCCCTTAGACAAAAGTGAACAAAGAAACACTCGAATGCTGCACTAAATCCAAAGTTAAATAATTGAAAGCATTGAAAGCATTTCGAAACGAAGGATATTAGTGAATATCTCGAATGCTTTAGGCAGGCCAACTGGCAACTAATTTCATGCCAGCTGCTCTCAAACAAAGAGAGTGAGAGAAGGATAGGATAGAATCCCGGGTGCAAATTGAGCCTTGAGCCAACAAATGCGCAACAATAACAATTAAATTTGGAAAGTGCAGCAACAATTTAAACCGATACTCACCCAAGTGGCTGCCATTGTCATTGTTGTTGTTGCTGTTGTTGGTGGTGGTGTTGCCTTGGCCTCGCCTGACTGGGCCATTTGGATACAAAACCCATAATTATCCAATTGAACAATAAACAGATGCCCCGACCAGAAGCGCATGAGGGTAAATTCATTCTCACACACACACATACACACACATCACTCATACATGCAGACAATACACAGAAAGCCAATAGAAGGCAATGACAACAGCAAGGACAGAGGGCTGGACAGGCCAAGTCCTCAAGCCCCTGGCTCTCTGTCTGAGTTTCTAAATTGGGTGACTGACTTGACTGGCTCGCCAGACTCAAAATCGTTGTGGTTACCCAGCCCGGTCGAACCTGTATAATCTGCCTGTTTGTTTCTCTTACTGTTGTTGTTGTTGTTATTGTTGGGTCCTTCAGCGCTTGACAACTGCAAATGTTTTGTGGGCTGTCGCATAGCTCAAATGATCAACCTGACTTGACTGACTAACTAACTGGCTGGGCAGGATATTCTCAGTATTCTCTGTTGTTGTAGCTGGCGGGGCCAGTCAAGTGAAATAATGTGCCAAAAACGTTTAACCTGCTACAGAACGCCCAGGACAATTGCAATGAAACTTTTTTGTCCGCCCAGTTCACTGACTTTTTCAACAAAACAAGACACTATGAAGCACAGTGTCTCAGTCCCTGGAAAGAAAATATAAAAAAAAAAACAAACAAGAAAATCATGAATTATTAATTGAGAAAAGCCAAAGAAAATTAATAAAAAAAATAGGGATTTGTTTACCCCAATAGACCTGATTCTAACCAATTAAATTGTAAGAGAAAACCATGAGTTGAGAATAGAAAATGATTCCAAACGTTTAGGAATCGAAAACCTTGGAAACTTATTGATTTCTTGATGATGGGAAAACCTGAAATTGAAAACTACACAAATAAATTAATCAAAATATTTATTTAATATTCTCATTAAAATAAAAATATTGATAATTTTTTATAAATATTGTAGAAAGAGCATTTAATTTTTTAATTGGCAATTGAATATTCCATTACAATAAAAATATTGATGATAAAAAGATATGAGGCGAGGCCTAAGAAATTGTGATTCATTCTCATTAAAAATAAAAATATTGATAAATATTTATAAATAGAAAAGAGCATTTAATTTTTTAATTGGTAAAGGAATATTCCTATAAAAATATTGTTGATAAAAAGAAATGACAGACACATTGTGATGCCTAACAAAATTGTGATCGATTCTTCTTAAGCTAAAAAAAGAAAATAAAAAATAAAATAATTATTTTTGTTTTTAGAAAAAAAGTATTTTATTTTTTTTTTGGCAGGGAATTTATTTATTTAATTCTTGTTTTAATTTAATTTATTTCATATGTATATTTAATTATTATTATTTTTTTTCTTTTTATTATAGTTTTTTTTTAATTAATTTTAAGTTTTTCAAAAAGCTCTTTTATTTATTTATTTTTTTTTTTTTATTTGATTTGAATTAAAGGTTTTTTTTTGTATGTACTATTTTTTTAAATTATATTTTATATATAATTGAACTATTATTTTTATTATTATTTATTTATTTTTATTTATTATTATTATTATTATTATTTTTTTTTTTTTTTGTTACATTTTTAATTAATTTCTCTTTTGCGATATTTTATTGTATTTCTCTCAATTATAATAATAATAAATTCATCTATTTGGATTTACCACAAAAAGATAAACAATTTTTATTTGCTTTCTTTGAAAATCGTAATGAATTGAATTATTCCACACCCACTGTGCTTTGCGGGTCTTTCACTCCCACGATTTGGCCAACTCGTTAACTTTGTCTGTGCGTTCTTTTTAATGCCATTTTAATGAATATTTATTAACTCTACATGTTGTCTATGCTCCGGCTCTTCTGGCCAGGAGTAGCACTAATTTCATCAGAAACTTTTGTTTATATATTTTCTTTGTTTGCTTTTTTTCATTTCTGTGCACAGGTGACAGACGAGGTAAACAATGCACAGCCAGACCAGCTCGGCCAGCAGCTGCAACCACAGGCAGTTTGTGGCTTAGCTAAGCCACAAGGACAAAAGAGAAAAGCAGAAAACCACAAGGATAATCAAGCGAGTCAGGCGAGCCAGTTGGAAATTTGCAAGAACAGAAAACAATTTTCTTATAGCAAAAGCAAAATTAAAAAAAAAAAAATTACAAAGAAATAAATGATAAACGATTTCTTCAAACTAAAGGACAGTGCAAGATAATCCTTTGACACGCCTCCCTGAGAGTCAAAGAAAACAACAAAAACACACGCCCTCCATTTGCTAGATTTTTTTAAATGCAAAATAAAGCTTAGAAGCAAATTTTTGTTTGCTTATTAAAAAAAAAAAGAGAAAAACACAAAAGCCAAACTTGACTGATAGTTTAAAAATATTACAAAAAAAGAAACAATCTTTGTTTTTGTTTTTAATAAAATTAAGTAAAAAGAACAAAACAATTAAAAGAACTTGAAATGCCAAATGAACAATAAGAAATAAAACAAATAAAAAAAACCAACACAAAAACTACAAAATCACAAAGACAAAATAAACAAAAAAAATTAAACTTTTGTAAAAAAAAAACCCGCGTCAATCATGGGCAACAAATGCTGCAACAAACGACAAGATCAGGAACTGGCTTTGGCCTATCCAACTGGCGGCTACAAGAAATCCGATTATACCTTTGGACAGACTCACTTAAATAATAGCGGCGTGGGGGCCGGCGGAGTTGGCGGTCTGGGCCAAAAGCACAACAATGGCGGCTCTCTGGACTCGCGCTACACACCAGATCCGAATCGTGGACCCTTGAAAATCGGCGCCAAGGGCGGCGTTGACATCATCAGGCCGCGTACCACGCCAAGTAAGTTGAAATAAAAAAAAATATATATATATCACATTATGCACAACTGTCATTGCATAAAACTCTTCGTCCGTCCGTCCGTCCGTCCGAGCTTTGCTCAGTTGAACCGAACTGACCTGGTCTGACCTGTACTGGCCTGGCCATGGGACTGTCATATCATACATTTGTAATTAGCTGGCCAGTTGCAAGGGTTGAGCTGTGGGGCAAGTGAGAAGGGGGTCAACCGGCAATAGTTACAACTACACAAATATCTACAAAAGTGCCACGTTGGCCGCGTTGTCCACGATGGCATTTAATTAGCAATTTGAGCCTTCCCAGCAACGATTTTCCCGGCCTTACTTTACCTTACTGACGACCCAACAAGTCTGTTTATATTTATCCAACTTTTTAGTATCAGTGTGTAGGTGAATGTGTGTGTGCATTACACTTTGTAATGCAAATTGTTTGTACTTTGAATTGGTCAGTGAATTTGTAAGGCCAACAGAGCAGTGGAGAAAGTTTCAACTTAAACAGGCAAAACGAATTAAACCTTTGAAAAGAAAAGGATTTAAACAATTTGTTTAAGTTGGCTTAGGGGAAAATGATATAGTGTTACTATTGAGAGTATGCCTAGGGATTTTAAAATATAGAATTATATTTAGGATTTTTTATAGAAAAATGAGTGATATGTATGGGGATACGGTGATATATAAGGGAAGAAAAAAAAAGAAACTCGGGGGGAAATATGGGATTATTTTTAGGATTTTTTTATTCCAAAAGACTTATAGTGAGATCATAGAGTAAGAAAAATCTTTGGGAAAAATTCTCTTGTGGTCTCTGTAGTATGGGATTGGTTTTAGGATTTTTAATCGGGTCTTGAATAATAAAAATTAAAAATTATGTAGGTTTTTTTTGTCCCCAATGAAATATAGAATATTTTAAGAAATAATATATTGTCCACCAACCAATTCAGAACTTTATCTTCGAGATTAGAAAATGATGGAATTTTAAATTTTTAATTAAGAAAGTCTTACACAAATCTAAATCGGTAAATAATGTTTATGGAAACCCTAACAATTTCTCTAGGAAAGCCATAAGGATTTCTGTTCTTCAGATTCAGCAATAATTGAAGATATTTATTTTATTTTAGAACTCGAATTTCATATAGTCAGAATCGGTTAAATCTTAAATAGAATTTTAAATCAATTAATATTTTAATAATATTTTATATATTTTTCTTTTAAAAATATCTGAGATTAAATTATCCATAAATTCACTTTATGTTCCATATTCTTGTTCAATTTAATATAGAATTTTAAATCGATAAATATTTCAATAATATTTTTTTTGTTATTTCCTTTAAAAATATCAGGTAATAACTTAACCATAAATTCGCTATAGATTCCATAGTCTTGTTCAAGGTTTTCTCAAAAAGAGTAGACTTAAGTTCGGCTTATCTGAACTGTTATAATATTTAGCCTTCTCATTCCCCGGGTTATTAGATATTATGTGTTTGCACCAACACCAACACATATTTAACAGGCAGTTTGGCTTACCTTCATAATTAGAGTTTTTTTCACTCTGGAGACTTTTTCACCTGCCGTGTTGGTAATCGTAGCGCCTCTTGGGGCCGGGTGGGAGGTAAGGTCTTGCCACCCAATTGCTTATGCCATTTATGTTAGCCATTAACCTTGACCGGGCCAAGCTGATTGGTAAAGTTTGTGTATGTGTCTGACCTGACCCTCTGCCAATGAGTTGTATAAATTTTATGTTTTCGTTTAATGAAGTTTAATCACACTCAAGGGTTATGAAAAAAAAATGTGAGCAGGAGAGAAGGTGAAGAAAAAAAAATTAAATACCCCATGGATTTTTATGGAATCGCTCAAGTCAAGGCAAGCTGGTCCAACGTTTAATTTCGCAAAGTGTTAAGGATCAAAGTGTACCCATCTTTTGTGTGCAATAAAATAAAGAAAAGCATCCATCAATTGGCTTTGCATGTCATGGCAGCTAAAAGGCTTGACACACACACACACATACAAATAATCAGCGCTTGATTGGCTTTGGTTGGGGATTTTTTTTTTTTTTTTTGTTTTTGCCACTTGTTTGGGAGAATATTGGTAATGGTGGGTGATTAGATTCTAGGCTAGGCAAAGCTGATTAAGGCTTGTAAACCCGACAAATGCGTTGAGTGTTTTCGCTTTATGCTCCTCCTGCCCTCCATTTCCAAGGCAAGCCAACAGGTTTGGTGTCACCAATCCAACCCACATAAATCAATTAGCGAAATGCAAGTCAGTGCCAAAAAAAAGGTAGACAAACCAAAAATAAATAAATTTAAAAAAAAAATACAATTTTCTAATTTGTATTTGATAGATTATTGCCTGATGTAAATTAACTTTTTGGTGGAGCAGTCGCCTCTGGCCTCACTCATTAAATTCTAATTAAATTTTAACGCTGGCAGCACCAGAAAATTGAAGATTTTTTTCTTCTGCCAATTTGTTAAGCCATAAATTGCAATTTGGCCAAGCTGCAAATCAAATTTGGTGCAGCCAGACGCCAATGACAGCCACTCCACACCATACCACTTCATAGCCAACAAACCAACCAAAACATGTATATATATATTTTTTCCAGTCTAGTAAAACTTTCGCTCTTCCTTTTTTTTTTTTTTTTTGAATTTAGCTGGAGTGCCGGGAGGCCTGCCTAAGCGACGCGTTGTGGTGGCTCTGTACGATTATAAGTCGCGCGATGAGTCTGACTTGAGCTTCATGAAGGGTGACCGCATGGAGGTCATTGATGATACGGAATCCGATTGGTGGCGCGTTGTCAATCTGAGCACACGTCAAGAGGGCTTAATACCCTTGAACTTTGTGGCCGAAGAGCGCAGCGTGAACAGTGAAGAGTGAGTAAAACAGATTTTAATATTTCATTCACTTCTAATGCTCTTGACATTTCGGTTATTTTAGCTGGTTCTTTGAGAACGTGTTGCGCAAAGAGGCCGATAAGCTGCTGCTGGCTGAGGAAAATCCTCGTGGCACATTCCTGGTGCGTCCCTCGGAACATAATCCCAATGGCTATTCGCTATCGGTCAAGGATTGGGAGGACGGTCGTGGCTATCACGTCAAACATTATCGCATTAAGCCCCTGGACAATGGCGGTTACTATATAGCCACGAATCAAACCTTTCCCTCACTTCAGGCCTTGGTCATGGCCTATAGCAGTGAGTATAAAAATTTCAAAAATTTTCTGGCAAAATCTAAATTTCTTTGTTTTTTAGAAAACGCTCTCGGCCTTTGTCATATATTGTCGCGTCCCTGCCCCAAGCCCCAGCCCCAGATGTGGGATCTGGGTCCGGAATTGCGTGACAAATATGAGATACCACGCTCAGAGATTCAATTGCTACGTAAGCTGGGTCGTGGCAACTTTGGTGAGGTCTTCTATGGCAAGTGGCGTAATAGCATCGATGTGGCTGTCAAGACCCTACGCGAGGGCACCATGTCCACGGCAGCCTTCCTCCAGGAGGCGGCCATCATGAAAAAGTTTCGACACAATCGCCTGGTGGCTCTCTATGCCGTCTGCTCTCAGGTAACTGGAAATTATATTACTTTACCAAGAAGAGAAACTAATTAGATTGATTCATTCACAGGAGGAACCTATTTACATTGTCCAGGAATACATGTCCAAGGGCAGTCTGCTGGACTTTTTGCGCGAAGGCGATGGTCGGTATTTGCATTTTGAGGATCTCATTTATATAGCTACACAGGTGGCCTCGGGCATGGAATATCTGGAATCAAAGCAATTGATTCATCGTGATTTGGCCGCACGTAATGTGCTCATTGGCGAGAATAATGTGGCAAAGATTTGTGATTTTGGTCTGGCGCGTGTGATCGCCGACGATGAGTACTGCCCCAAGCAGGGCTCTCGTTTCCCCGTCAAATGGACGGCGCCGGAGGCCATCATATATGGCAAATTCTCAATTAAATCCGATGTCTGGTCATATGGCATTTTGCTGATGGAACTCTTTACCTATGGACAAGTGCCCTATCCGGGCATGCACAGTCGAGAAGTGATTGAAAATATTGAGCGTGGTTTCCGTATGCCAAAGCCTACAAATCATTATTTCCCCGATAATATCTATCATCTGTTGCTGCAATGCTGGGATGCTGTACCCGAGAAGCGGCCCACATTCGAGTTCTTAAATCATTATTTCGAATCGTTTTCGGTTACGTCTGAGGTGCCGTATCGGGAGGTGCAAGACTAAGCCAATCTTTAAATAACAACAAATAAAGCATCACCCACACATCTACACAGACACACATGCATACACACATCTATATATATATTTATATATATAGTATATAACGTTATATAAATATATAAATATACATTTATATGCATATTTACTATAAATCTTAAGACTTTTAAAACGCAGTAGTTGCATAAAACCACATACACACACTCATACACATACACACACATAACAAGAACAAAATATTGCTGATCTGAAATAATAGTAAATCTATATGTATCTATGTATTAGCAATCAAGACAACAGAATGAAAAGTAAAAAAAAAAAAAAACAAAAAACAAAAAAAAAAACATTTTATATTTTACACGCAAAACTATTTTATAATTTATATACCTACTCTTGTATGTACTATATTATATATAAAGAAAAAAAAAAAAAAAAAAAAAAACAAATATAGCAAGTATTTAATTAGTTTCGTAAGCTTAACAAAAATGGCAAGTCTATTGAATTTTTATGTGCTAATCCAAAAAGAAAAACAAGCAAATATATATTATTATATAAAAACTGCTGCTAAAATGAGAAAAGCCCAGCAAAACCAATTTCCAATTTTACGATTATGTAAAAAATAGAGAAAACAGGTGCTTGAGTTTATTTTCTTGGTGCCACTTCCTGTTCTACTTCAAAAATCTGTCACTAAATGCTGAATTCAAAAACAAACAAAAAAAGACAAAATGAAACAAAAAAAAAATCAATAACATTTTCCATTTTACTCTAACTAACTTAATCAAGTATTATTTAAAACTCAATCAAAGGAAGGAAACTGTAGGAAAACTAAAAAAAAAAAAAATTGTTGCTAAAAGAAAACTTCAATGATGGCATTTACTTAGGTCCACAAATTTTAAGATAAAACCAAAAAAAAAAAAAAAAAGAAAACTATTTCCACTTTGTCTTTCTACTTCCAAAAAAAAAAAAAAAATCACAAAATATTAAACAAAAAAATTATTATTTTTCTTGAATAATTTTTACGAAATAAAAAAAAAAGTTATGTTTTTGCCGAGGCTAAGAAAAATTTTGTAAAATAGCAAAAGTTTTGTTTATTTTGTTTAGCATTTAAACCAAAATATATTATAGATTTCTTAACCAATTGAAAACGTTTTAAATTCTTTATAATTACAAATGAAAAGAAATATTTCTGATTTTCCAAAGAATTCAATTTTCTGACTCATTTTAAAGAGAACTAAAATCTACCAGGGTTTCAAAGATATCACACAGAAATACTTACCCAATCAAACCTATAAATAAAGCACATCCAAAAAGCCTAAGCGTATCTCTAAACAAATCTTTGATTACTACAGAAAAAACTCTAACTTTTTGAATTTCTTTTTTTTTAGTGTTAAAAATAATTTAATTTATTTTGTTAATCGATTTTGTTTTTAGTTAAAATCTTTTCTCTCGTTTAGTTTTATTGGCCATTATGTGCACATTTTGTAGCATAAAACCAAAGCTTAGCATTTTTCTATGCCAATATGGAAATCTGTAACTGTAAAAAATATAAAACAAAATATATAAGCAAATAATAATAAATATTAACAATTTTATACACACATAAAAAAAATTAATTAAATCATGAAATGGCTTCAAATAGCAAAACAAATCATTTGCAATCATTGTATGAAATTGCATTAAACATTAATAAAAAATCACAAAAAAAAATCATAAAAAAAAATATTTGTTACAATTAAAATAACACAAAAAAAAAATAATGAAATGAATTGTTTAGTGTAGTTGATATAATAAAAAATTTTGTATATAAAACTTTGAAATTATTGTATTTTTAGTATTATTCAAATGGCATAAAAATAAATCAACCAACAGAAATAGTAAAACTAAAAAAAAAAACTCTCCATGCGGCACGCAAAGGCAAAAAAATTAATAAATAAAAAGAAAAAACAAACAGAATTTTTTTATATAAACGATCGGCAATCAAATGGAAAGATTTTTAAAATCTTTCGGCCTGTGTGCCAACTTTTTAGCGTGCCGCATGCGAATCAAATTAAAAATAATAATAATAACAATAACAGCAACAACAATAAAAACACTGTCATAAGAAATAATTATAGTCCTAACAATTAAACAAAATCAGAAATAATACAACTAAATAAAATGGAAATGAAAAAGTTATTAACAAATTTCGTTTTAAGTCAGTTAGGTGTGTAATAATAATGAATAAAAGTAAATTAAATTAAAATAAAAATGCAAAAATATGCAATTATAAATTAAGCAAACCCATTTTTCTCTCTTGTCGAAAGAAGGGGTAGACAAATCTCGAAAAACCTTAAAGGTCAAGCTTAACCCCTGCCGAACCGACATGCTTCATATCAGGCCTTTTCCTCAGTGGCTGAAAGAACCCAAATGCCTTTGAAACAGCTGTGAAAATGTGGAAGAAATCAAATCAGTCTCCTTAGATCCTGTCTTGTACTTCAAAGGAAAGGTTCCCGACACCTTAATATCTTTTGAAGATCTCTATGAGGGAAGAGCTATGTTTTTGAGAGTGTGACGAAATCGAAGGGTTGATTCGGGACTGTATCGGGCGTCTTATGGATTGAACCTTAATACTCTCTAGTCCTTTTCAGAACTAGTATTTATCGATTACAGGAAAGGGATTGCTGCATCTTAAAAACCCTATAGACGAAGTAGAACACCAGTCGCACAGACACGCCTCTGGGGTTTCATAATAGGCCAGTTCTCAGGAATCTTCTTCATTGGCTGAGAGAAAGTGAATATCGTCTTTTGACTTCTGTCACAGTTGTTGCAATTTGGAGAAAATCAAACCAGTCTGGAATCTCCTCAGATCCTATTTTGCACTTCAAAAGAAAGGTTACTGACATAATAATACTTTTAAAGATCTCTATGGTGGAGAAGCAAATATCTTGAGAGTGTGGCGGTCTTTATGGGGGTTGTTTCCGGACTTATGGATTTGACGTTAATTCTCTATAGTCCTTCTCAGTCCTAGTGCTTATATAAGTATAACACCAGTCGAACTGACACGTCTATGGATGGAACATTAATTCTCTCTAGCCCTTCTCAGTCCTGGTGTTTATCGATTACAGGAAAGAACTAGGCTCCTGCATCTTAAAGACTCTATAGACTAAGTCGAACTGGCACGCCTCTGGGGTTTCTTAGCAGGCTACTTGCTCCGATGTGGATCGGTCAAATCGGTCTAGAATTTTCTATGGTCCAGTTCTCATCTTCAAGGGATAAGTTACTGATATCGTAAGATCCCATGAGCATCGCGATTGTACAGGACTTTAGTTCTTCTCAGTCTCCAGGATCCCATCCTAAGCTCATCCTCTTCAAACAAACATTTCTGAATTTTTGTTTTTGGCTTCTTTTGGTTTAATGCCAAAAAAGATAAAAATTTTATTTTGTATTTTTTTTGGTTTTTGTTGTTTTTTTTTTTTGTTTTAGAAGAAAAAAGGTTAATTTTTAAAATTTACATACATTTTCCGAAATATATCTAAATGTAATTTAAAACTAGATTAATTTTACTATTTGCTTGTACGTGTATTGAGTATATGAATTACCATCAGATACAAATTGTTAAAGTTTTAAAAATTTTAATATTTAAAAATTTCAAAGTTTCGAGCCTTTAGAAAACGTTGAGAAATTTTTGTTAGGCAAAACCAAAATGTTAGCCCAATTTTCTTTATCTTCTGATAAGTAATTCATTTAAATTATTATTGTAATATCGTAAGTTAATGATAAGACATCCCTCTTGATTTCATTTCGATCAAATGATTTTACTGTTATTATTTTATTTTATTTTAGATTGGTTTAGATTGATTTGGTTTCAATCGAATGGCTTTACTATTATTATTTTATTTTAGATTGGTTTAGGTATCGAATGGCTTTATTATTATTATTATTATTATTTTATTTTAGATTGGTTTAGGTTGGTTATTATTGTTATTATAATTTTTATTAGAGCCCCATTATTATTATTATTATTTTTGTTTATTATTATTATTTATCAGTTTGGTTGTAAATTTACCATTTTTGGTGGGTTTCCTGTGTGAAACCAACATAAAATGATAAATCTATTATTATTATTTCGAGTTGTTATTAAGTCTAAGAATGGGATTGGGGTAATTACGACACAATACAATACAATACAACATTTAGATATATGCTTAAAGTGATTCGAAATTCGGCAGAGCCCCAAGCCATTTGACCTTAAATCCTCTTCAATTCCATTGGATGTTATTTCGGATGAATTAGAAATTAAGGCCAAACATTCGAACAGGCCGAATTACGAATTTTGAAAATTCAAAAGTTATCCATTCTTGGTATTTCTCAAAGATTTCAACAATCTTCGAAATCTTCAATCTATACAAAGTCTGGATTCGTTCCTAGTGCAGAGTCTATGAAGAGAGTAGATTTGAATGGACTGCTAGCGGAGAATACAAAACCAAACCAACCATTTTTAATTATCTCAAGGTTCATTTGGACTAATGTGAAAATTAACTTTAATATTCTCAAAAATGGTTGGTTTTAGAATTCTCCTGAGTACCAATAAATTCAAATCCAATATAATGTGTATATAATGTAACTATATTGAAATGTATGTAGAACGATTAACATGATCTGTATCAATATCAGTGTGTTTAATTTTTTTTGTTTTTGGTTAATTATAAACTTAGAAAAGAGAGTTGGCTTTAATGTGTCCACGGACAAAATTTGCAAAATGGATGTTGAAATTCGCTGTTTTGTCCATTGCCAGCGATTAGAATGGCACTTTATGGTGACTAAAGCTAAGTATTGCGATCTCATTGAATCGTTGGTTTGTTGGTTGTTGCTTGCTTCTGTTGCCATTTCGATGTTCTTGGCTGACAAAAACAGCATATTTAGAATGTGTGTTTTTATATATATTTTAAATGCACTGTAGATACTCTAGGCTAAATAGGGAAAACCGCATACAGATCAAAAGACATATATCAATTTCTCAAGGCAGTCAACCGGCTTAACTCTGACAAATCCGAATCGAATCAAGTCAAATCGAGACGAATCGTTGGGAGTGGCCGGTTGACATTTCAATCGATCGATTCCTTTCAATTGATATACATGGTTTGGTGATGCTCTTTTCTTGTTCTAAAGTTTTGGGTTCAACTGATTTGAACTGCCTTCGTCTGTTTGTCAGCCATCTGCTTTGCCTTCCTCCTTACATGGCCGATGTGAGCTGCTGGCCCGGTTGATACATCTGCTGCTGCTGTTGTTGTTGTTGCTGTTGTTGTTGCTGCAGCAGTTGTTGTTGCTGGGGTTGCATCGGTTGTTGTTGCTGTTGAATAGCCGGCGGCTGTTGCTGCTGCTGCGGCGGTGGCTGTTGCTGTTGTTGTTGCTGCTGCTGTTGCGGTTGTGAATTTCCAATGGCTGCCACAGCGGCTGCCGCATTCTGCTGCGTAGTGGCATCCGTGGTCTTCAGGAAATACGTTATCAAATCGATTGGCAGCGGGAACACAATCGTCGAGTTCTTTTCGGCCGATATGGTATTCAGAGTCTGGCATAAGGAAATACATAAATTTTAGCCCACCAGAGAGTACATAAAGATTAAGTTTAATGTTCACCGAATGTTCAAGCAGCAGAAAAGAAAGGAAAGGAAAGGAATGGAAAGGTAAACTTTCGGTTCAATGCTCACCTGCAAATAACGAAGCTGCAGTGCTGCCGGTGAATCTCCAATAACCTCGGATGCCTCGCGCAGAGCCCGGGAAGCCTTCTGCTCACCCTCGGCGGCAATGACTTTGGCGCGTGCCTCCCGGGCAGCCTCTGCCTCGGCGGCCATGGCACGTTGCAATTGCACAGGCAAACGCACATCCTTACTATTCAAGCAGAAAGATATGGCAACACGGAAAAATGGTCCGGAGTCCGCACCAGCCAAAGATAAAAAGACGGGAAGAGAGTCGTTGGAAAAGATTAGAAATTGCATTTGCTATAATTTGTAGGTAATGGCCAAAGGAAACTTTATGCTCCTCACTAACAAATTGGTTTATATTTTGTATCTGTTTTTATTTTACCAGAGTAGATGTAGATATTTTATCTAGAGAGAAATTTGAAACGAAAATCACATTTTTTATTTTTACCCAGAAAATAAAAAAAAAATCTTTGAGAGATTTTTTCTCTTAAGAAGTTTTTGTAATCTTTTCATTTTATTACTTCTTCTTTTCACCTAAATAATTTCCAGAATTCAACTCTTTAAATTCTTATTTTCTTTTTTTTTAATCCCTCAAATGTCCAATTTAATCTTGTTAAAAGAGAGAGAGAGAAAGGACTTTTCCCAGACATCTGGCTAATGACCATTATGATAATGTAAATTTTCCTAGACGGGTAATTTGTTTGATTCATGGCAGACTCATCAGTGGGATTTTTACTCAATGTCAGAATGATAAAGCACTTGATGCAAATATGATTTGAGTAATCAAAAAGGAAAGACTTGAATAAAGTTTTGGTTTAAAAACCAAATCAGTTTTTATTGGCCATAAAAATTCATCAGCTTTTGCGGGGAATGTGTGAACATTTCATTCTGATTAAATTGCCTGGCCATTTTTTTTTTTTGTTTCTTTCAAATAATAAGGAACAACATGGTGAACCAGGGAAGCGTTTAACAAAGGGCAAACGCCTCATGTTGTTGTTGTTGTTGTTTGTGATGGCCATTGCATCTGTGTTCGGACATGATGGCCAAATTGCTGAGTGCTTGTTGTGGCTGCTTTTGTTGTTTGATGGTGTCGATGTTGTGTTGCGATGGTGTTGATGCTGCTGGCCATCATGGCTGTTGTCGCCATTGCCAAAACGCCATATTGTTCGAGCATGTTCATATTTGACAGCCTGTCACACATTCCACACCCACCTATCTCTTTCCCCAACAATTGTACCCTGAGTAGCTAATAATAAATTGCAAACAACAGCCCTCCCCAACACTGAGGGTCAAAGAGACACGCTAGCCGAAAGGCAGTTGAAAAAAAAAAAATGTCTGACATGGCCACATCACAGCTTCAGACAAAAGGCTGGTCTGCTAACAGAATGTTGGTCATAATAGGCCAACCGCTAAAACATATACTAACACACACACACACACGCACACACACAGGCCTGCTGAACATGACATAGAATCTGCCAAAGGTATGCGTGTGCATGTGTGTGAGCCTTTTTATTTGGTTTTCAACAGAGAAATTTGCGCTACTTACATTTCAACACGTTCAACTTTGATGCCCCAAGCATCGGTGGCTTCGTCGAGTTGCACCTGTTTATGTTTTCATTTTATTTTTTTTTTTATATATATTTCGTTGTTGTTTTTTCCCATATTCATATACATTCATATATATATATTTTTTTTGTTTTATTCAAAGAAACAGAAAGAGAAAGATTTTAGAAAAATAATATACGAAAAGGGGGAAAAAGAAACGCCGACGCGCAGGTGTATAAAATTGGGTGAGCATAGAAGTTTAAGTGTTTCCATATGTTCATGTGTATGTGTGTGTGTGTGTGTGTAAGAAAATACATTAGTTTTTGTTTACACACGTTTTTCTTGATGTTAACATTTTGTTATGGTGGTTTCAAAAGTATGTCTGTGTGTGTGTGTGTGCGAAACGCTTTGAGCTGCATCCTTGAAATGGTAAAACTCAAAATGCAGGACTTGGCACAAACACCAGCACACACACAACACACACACCAATCTAACACGCTTCAATACGCCCGGTCCTTCATTTTTGTGCCCACCATTGCCTCCACCCACAGTGGGCAGGCCTTCTCATATAACACACTTAACTGAATGGAGCAAAAGTTGAGAAAACGCGTGACTACCACTTGGCATTTGGACCATGTTTGACAGCAGCTGGTCTTGCCTAGGATGCTGGCAATGCTTCTTCTTCTTCTTCTGCCTTTACTCTTTGGCTTAGCCAAGCTGAGCAGGGCTGAACTGAACTGAACTGAGCTAAGCTGAGCTGGCCCAGCATTGCTGATTTTGAACTATTTCTCATATGCCATAAAAATACATAAATAAAGAGCCCAGCATGCGCATAGAATTTGGGTTAAGTTGGCAGGCAGTGATGTTGATTTTTTTTGTCTGTTTCCTTTCTTTACTTCTTTTTGCCATGATATGCTTTTCTCGTTTGGCTTTTCATATTTTTACTTGCTATTTCTTTCTCTTATTTTTTGGCTGTCTTTTTTTTTTGTTTTTGTATTTTTGATGGCTATGAAAAATCGCTTTAGTTAAGTTTTTCGTATATGGCCTGAGAGACTTTAATATGAGTTCTCATGCATTTGAGCTTGAATTTTGTTTTCTTTTTTTTTTTTTGGCAAAGTTTGGCAAATGTTTTTTTGGCCTCTGAGCCAAATTTGCAATTAATATTTAGAAGCTTGTATTTTGCACAAGGCTAATTTAAACTTTTCACTAACTTTTTGCACTTTGCATTAACCCGTTTCCCTGGGACCGAGACCAAAAACATATTCAAATAAGTATTTTGGCTCTAAAAAAAAAAAACTAAGCTTTGGCAGGTGTAATGAGATTTAGCCTTTTTTTTGTGGTAATCTAAAAAAAGCTTCACACTCTGTAAATGAGATAAATTTAATATGTATAAAGGACAGGCCAACTGGTTATTTACAGAAGAGCCCAGAAAAGGGCGATTAAAGACTGTGAAAAACCTAATTTAAACCGAATCAAGTGAGGATCTGAAAGACTACAGAAATGCTTAAATCAAAATTAATTTTTACTTAAAAATAAATCTGAAATATTATATATTTTTTGCCCTGATTAAAGCCCACTTGGAGTAAATAATTCCAGGCTCTCTTTAAATTTTTCATTTACTTTTCTTTTGTTTAAGAAAATCTGCGGCCAAAGCTTCTATGGTAATTAGCAAGAGCAAACCTTGAGATTAACCATCAGGCTTCTTACAAGCTCTGAATTAAAGTTTAAGAAGAAAAGTGTGCCTGGGCTTCCCCAGAGTAGGAGCAGAATGCCTGCGAGGGTTAAAGTTGCATAATTACAGGCATCTGGCAAATTATGCAGTGTGAGTTCAACTGTCAGTTGTCTGTCAGGAAGCAGTTGTCTGCCAAAGCTAAACAAAAAGGAAAACTCTCAGATTTTAAGTGAATTATAAAGAGGATTTTCCACAAGTCCAGAGAGAGCGTCAGAGAGAGAGAGCGAATGGATGGTTGAATATATCGAGGACTGGCGGTCTTGTCTTGCCTTTTATAAGGATGTATTAGCTTGGTGTGTTTGTATGTGTGTGTGTGTGTGTGTGTGGATTTTGTAGTGCTGACGTTCGTGCCTTTTCGCGTTGTGCCAGTTTTAGGAGTAGAGTAGCCAGTCCGACCAAGCCAGACGCTTGGGTTAACTCACCTGCATTGTGCCGGAAATCGTCATACGCTCGCTGAGTATCTCATGCAAATGCCGAGTTCCCATTGTGTTCCGTAGAGTAGTCTGTGCCAGTAGTCTGGTCGAATGGTGAGCATTCTCCACGTTCGCTATAGATACTGTTGCATTTGATACACGATAGTAAACCACTGCATCCACCGAAACCGTGACGCTATCCTTTGTCAGAACCTACAAGATGCAGTGGGTTGATTTTTTTTCTGTTTTTTGTTTTTTGGTTTTTCTATTTCTTTGCTATTGTTTGGTTGGTTTTATTTAAATCTCTTTTTGTTTGTTTTGTAAACATTTTCTCAATTTTTTTTCTTAGTTGTTTTGACTGTTATTTTTATTATGCTTGTTATATCTGTTAAGAATCTTTGTGTGCGTGTGTGTGTGTGTGTGTTTGTATTTTTCAGAGGGTGATAGAAATCTGCGGCAGCTTAAAAACAACTACACAATTTGTTGCGGTTGTTTGCTTAGATTTGCTCTCTTTCATGTATTTATTGTTGTTGTTGTGCACTATATACTCTTTTTTTTTTGTTTACATATAAAAATATAAATATTTCATGTGATTTTTTTTTTAGGTTTTTTTTGAGGTTGTCTGATTGTGCACTTTTGCTTAGAGTGGGTGGCATAATGCGAATGCACTTGACTTGAACGTTGTCTGCCCGAAAATAGCAAAAACAACAACAACAACAACAACAGCAAGGCTGGCTATAATAGCAAGGATAACGTTAGTGGGCCTTTGCCTTTGGCTTAGCTACTTTTGCTTTATTAGAACTAAGTGCTAAAGTGCAAAGAGACAGCAAAACAGAGTTGGACAGAAAGAGAAGGCTGATATGCTCTGCCCAGGCACATGTGAAGATGTGCGTGTGTGTGTGTGTGTGGTGTGTGTGTGTGTACAATGATAGGAAAGGATAACGACAAAAACAACAGCGATTTTGTCTGGTGCCAGTTTTGTGCCGCCTTCTCCACACAACTGAAGAACTTTGAGCTGTCTTTCATTTTGATTATTTTTGCTCTTCCTTGCTTTGGCTTAGTTTTTGTCTGCCTCTGCTAGCCTCTGCATTTGTGTTCAAAGTTCAAAGCATTTGCATTCTGATGCATTTTTTTTTAATGTTTTTCTTTGCTTTGTGAAATTGTTTTTCTTTGTCAACATTTTTTGTTTTTTTGTTTTTTTTTGGGTTATTGTGTGCTTGAGTGTTTCAGTGTTTCAATATTTTGGTTATACGAGCTTTGATAGCTTCATTTTGATTTTAAATTCTCAACATTGCTGGTGTGATTTCGTTTCAACTTGGCTATAGCGATACGTGGAGCAAACTCAAAAGCTTTGAAGTTACAGTGTATAAGATTTTGTACAAGTTATTGCAGAAATTATATATATTCAATTTGTATTTAAATTATTTAAAAAGAAAACAACAAATATATTTATACATATTTATAAATATATATATAAATATTTATGTATTTTGGTAAAGACAAATGAACGGAAGAGAATGGCAAAATTAAAAGGCGCAACGAAAACGGCTTTTAAGGAACCAAGAAACTTTCACATGAAATAACACAAAACGAGAGAGACAGATTGAGAGACATAGAGAGAGAGAGAGAGCGAGTGTGTGTGTTTGTGTGAGTTAAGACTATCGAGAAGAGGGTAGATGAGAGAAAAATGCATTAAGATCTTTGTGGGTAAATGTTGATAAGTGTTTTTCACTTTCTTATTTAAATCTATTGTATATAAAATGGTATATAAAGTATATGCTTGTCTGTGTGTGTGTGTGTGTGGTTTTTTTTTTGGGTTATATAAAGAGGAACATATAGACAGAGTTATAGTTAATGTTGTATTATGTGTCTTAAGGTTAGAAGGAAAAGTTTGGTTAGCTCTTCTTAGGGGTTCTACTTTTCTGCTTACCCAGACTAAATTTCTATAGTTTCTTATATAATCTTTTTAGTGGAAGAACAAGTATATATTTTTTTTATTTTTTTTTTTAGTGCAGAAAATCCTCTTCAACAAAAAAAAGGAAGAAAAACAAAAACACTTTGTTAGATTATTTATCTTTCAACATTTTCTTGCCCACACACACTCACTCACATTTATTTACCCAAAACGCACAAGCGGCAACTTAGCAAGTGGAATTGTGCCCCCCGGTGGCAAAGACACAACGACCAGAATCCGAATCAGAACCAGAACCAGGGCTACACACTATGTAGTTGAGTCTAGACTACTTTTTGCATTTACTCTAAGGTTGTCTTTTTGTTTTAGTGTCATTTAAACAAATGCTTAACAGTTTGAAGAAGCTTTTCGTTTTCCCACTTGCTACTGCTTCTTCTTCTTTGTCATTTTCTTTTTTATTCTATGCTATCTTCTAAGATAAACAAGATTTTTGCATATTAGCATAACAATGTGACAGTTGTGAAATCATCAATTTATTCTGAGCTCTCAGCGAATTTTCAGAGCCGAAAGTAAGCTCAAAATAAATGAATCCTAAACCAGGGAAACCGAGTTGATTTAATTGTTTCGAGGCTTGGCAACCATAAACCTAATGTGGTCTTAAATTCGAGGCCGAGGATTTAAGATGAGCTTTGCTCTGGTCTTCAGTTTTGCAGCTCATTAAAACTTCTAATTGAATGCGAAGAGCTGGTTGAGTGAAAGAGATGAATAATGAACAGACAGATTAAAGACTTAGATAAAGAGTTCACAGAGAGAGAGAGAGAGAGAGAGATAGATAGAGTGAATGAGTTTTTGTGAGGTTATGTTTGTCTCTAGTGTAGAGAAGGTTAACTGAAAATTTTGTTACTTTAAAGAAACCAAAGTCAAAGTTAGTTAGTTTTGGTGCTTTTTCTTGGGACCGGTTAGTGGGTTCAATTGGACAGGGGGGGTGTAGGGGTTATGGTTATAAATCATATACATTATATATTTTTATACACTGTAACACCTAAACTAATGAGTTTTTTATTTTTTGTTTTTTTCATTTTATTACAATTTGCACAGTTTGCCGCAATTTTTATATCGTTTTAATTTCTTTATTTTTAATCAAATTAAAATCATATCTAAACTGAAAATTTCCGTGGGTTTTAAGCTACACTTTAGTTTTATTAAACTCTGTCCTTTTGGGTTTACTAAATCAAGGCATTTCCTAGCTAGGCAAAAGGAAAGACTCAGAGAGAGAGAGTGAGAGAGAAGACAGAGTGAAAGAGTAGGTAGAACATTCTTCGACCCTGATTTGGCCATTGGCATTATTTTTATTACTATTATTATATTTTTATTATTTGCTTTGGTTGAATACTTTTCTCTAGGGCGTTGCGTGACTATTTTTTTTTTTTTTTGCTAGCATCATAATGCAATAATATTTATTTATTTATATAGTATAGATAGAATATATAGTTAGGGATTTATAGGGATTTACTCTAGCTAACGGTACTGTTTCTATAGTTACGCTCGATTTAGCATTTAATACTTTTGGCTCTTTTTTTTTATTCGATTTTTGCGGCGATTTTTCATGCTAGCCGGATTTGGTTAAATTACTTGATTTAGTTATAGTTGATTGATACGATTTAAGTTAGATTTTCTTTACTTTTTTTACCCATATTTTTTTTTTTAACAGCCTAAACCACGCAAAACACACATAGATGAACTCGGCATGGGTTGCTTGCTTGAAATATATATTTTTTTGTGCTTTCTTTATATATAGAAAATATATAGGAATATCTTTATATAGAAGTAGGTTCTATATTAACGATATAGATATATATTTTTATATATCAGAAAATTGGCTTTTCTTGTTTTTTTTTGCATTTCTTTGTTCATTGGTTGTTGGGGTGCGTACGTTTTTCTTTTGTAAAATCGTCCTTCGCTTGTGCTCAAACAAATCAAAGGGTATAACGGTTATTTAGATCTTTTGTAGTACAATATAACATTTTTTTTGTTGTTGTATTTATTTATTTTTTTTTAGTAATTTTTTTTTTTAGTTTTTAAAATGTGTTTTTGAAAAAAGCTTGTTTTTGGTGAGTTTGTTCTTTGATGTTTTGTGTGCGTGTTTTTGGCGATTTTTTTTTTTAATTAAAAACAAAAAATTAAATATATTTGATTTTTTATTTTTTTTTTATAAAAAAAAAAAAAAATAGTTTATAAATTGTTTTGTGTAATTTTGTGCTGTGTGTGTGTGTCCTTTTTTTGTTTTTGTCAATATTTTAAGTTTAAACCAACAATTTATAAAGAAGATTTTTTTTTGATTTTTTTTTTTTTTTAGACAGTTAGAAAGCTTTGTTTTTAGAATAGACATTTATGGAAATATATATTTAGCATGCTCTCAAAAATTATCCAACGCTTAATCGAAGGAGGTGGGGGTTGATTTTTTTTAAGGCGGGTTGGGGGGGTGGTGGGTTTATCAAATAAGTGCAGTGGTTTATTTTTCGTGTGGTATTCTTTTTTTTAATATAATTAAATATATTTTTTTGTTAATTTTTTGTTGTTTTGTTTTGGGGTACCGGGTAAAAAAAATTTGGCTTTATTTTTTATATATGAAAAAACAATTGGTTTTGCTAAACAAAACTTACAAAAGTTTAAAAACAAAATCATTATATATTTAAATATATATAGAGAGAGGTAGATAGAAAGACAGAGATAGACAGAGAGAGAGAGATAGTTAGAGCGTAAGAGACAGAGTTGTTTGGTTAAGACAGAGAGAGAGAGAGAGAGAGTTAGAGAGAGAGAGAGATAGAGAGAGATAGTTTGTGGCTTTTGTTTGAGTTCTGTTAGCTTTGCTTTTGTTGTAATTTGATTTTTGGATGGTGAGCAAGTTAGACATATAAATTGATATATATATTATATATTAAACACAGATAGCAATATATAGAAATAGAGAGAGAGAGACAGTTATAGATATAGAGAGAGAGAGACGGAAATAGTGAGACAGTTCGAGCGTGGAAAGTATCTGTTAAATACTCAGTTCAATTATTGTGTGTAGTACAATATGTGCTGGGTTAGGGTATACAAAATATCTATGAGGTTTGCTGGCTTTCAAATGAATTATTATTAATATTAAAAGTTTTTTTTTTATTTTATTTTTATTTTTTTAATCTCTACCTAAGCATTTTCAAATACAAGTACATAGATGTTTTGGTGTTTTGTGATTTGTGGGTCTAAGTAAGTGAGAGTGTCTCTGTATTTGAGGCTGTGAAGATGGCTGTATTGGTGTATGTGTGTGAGGTGTGTGTGTGTCGTAAGTGCTGCACCCTGTGTTCAGTGAACAAATAATTTTTATCGATTTGAATATTTTTTCGATTTCTGAAGAGAGCCAATTATTTCTGATCATTAATATTTTTCTTTCTTTTTTCAACAACAACCCACACAACTCAAAAATCCAACCAATTTTAGCTTTTGCGTTTTTTGTTCTTTCATTTTTGATCGGCTCTGCTGAACACAGAGAATTTTTTCAGTTTTGATATGCTTAGCATTTTGGCGTATGGGAAGGTTCGTATATTTTCGATATTTTTTATTTTTTTTTCGTTTTTTTTTTTTATTTATTTTGTCTTATATTTTATTGTCAAGACATTCAGAGAGTTTTTTTTTTATATATTCAAACTATGCAAATTGTAATAACTTGAAGTTAGAGGTACAAAGATTTAAACAAAAAACAACAACAATCACAACTAAGACACTTAAATGAAACACCAAAGAGGAATAGTTTGTTTGGTTGGTTGGAGTGGGGGGGTGGAGTGTCGGGGGGGAGGTAATGAAAATGCCAATTGCTTGAGTTGGTAGTGCGAAAATGCTTGAAATCATTTGAGGGCAAATCAACAACTCCAACAAAAAGAATATAGAGTTGTTTAATTTGACTGAGGGCAGTGCGGGTTTTTATTTTTATTTTTTATTTTTTTGGGTTTCGGTTTGGTTTGAGGTTGAAGGAGTTTATTGCCGCATTGGCCTTTTTACACACACAGCAAAATAAGAGGAACCAAAACTGAAACTGAACTGAAGTGAACCGAAACCGAAATGAAAATGACCAGGGAGCTGGGTGAGATAAAAAGTAGAAGAAAAACTCAAATAAAAAATTGAAAATGTTGGGCGGAAGTCAGAATGCATATAAAAACAGTAAAAAGCGAAAAACCCAAAATGGTCAAAGAAAACTGCAATGAGTGCACAAGCGTAGGAAAAAATAAAAGAAAGAGAAAAAAGACCAACAAAAACAAAAAAGTAAAAGCTGAAAAGTTGTTGCCTTTTTTTTTTTGTTTGCTGTTTTATTTGCTCCACGTAAACGACGCAGCGAAAAAATGAAAAATAAAGTATACTTTATAAATATTGAAATGAGAGACAGAGAGAGAGAAAGGAAATGTTTGTGACGTCAGCAATGTTATGAGATTTTCTTTTTGTCAGCATTTAAATTGAACTTTTATTTAATTTACTCAGCTCGGGGAGTTCTGCTCTTAACTTTTTTGTTCAAGTTTTTTATTTTTTCTTTTTGGTTTCTTATTTATTTAGTTTATAATTTATACACTTTGCCACGCAATATATGAAATATGTACAGTTCAAATGAAAGTTATTTAACACACACACACAGATAGACACACCAGCATACGCACAGGCAATGAATGATGGCGGACACACAGACACACAATAGCCAGATGATTTTGGTATGCCAGAAAGGGTCAGAGTAAGACCGAGAGAGAGGGAGCAGCAGGAAATAAATAAACTTAATAAAAGCAAACAAATGAATGACTATGAGTTGGCTGGGCGAAAAGAAACGAGGTCGTTGGTATTGGTGAATTTGGAGGAGAATTTGGAGGTGATGTTGCCATTCAGATACGTGATGCAAAATGCAATGCACGCATCCATGCCATACGTAAGCTGCAACAAAGTGAAAATTTTCACAAAAAAAAAAAAAAAAAAATATAGAAAAAATGAAAATTACAGAACAATGGAGCGCTCATATCAATGGGATCGGCGTATGCGTTTGTGGCTGTGTCTGTGTGTGTGTGTGTGCACGCTTTCATGGCTGACTGTGTTGGTAGGATGTGTGTGCGTGTGTGTGTGATATGGTTGAGTGCACACCAATGGCAACAACAGTAGCAATAATAGTAACAACAACAACAACAACAACTGAATAATAAAGCAACAAATGCACACAAACAATTTAATAAAATCTGCAACATTGTACAAACTTCAATATGAACAAAAATTTACAAAGTAGAGGGTTACCATACAAATTTATGTGTTGATTAAAAATTACAACAACAATAAGAACAAGACTACTAGCAACAACAACAAATACAACAGCGATCACGTAGACAGAAATTTGACTGTAATTTTTAAAAGAGGGTTAAAAAGAATAACTAAAACTAAAAGCTGCATAGGGGTTCTGCATATGTCTGAGTCTGTCTGTATGTGTGTGTGTGTGTTTTAAGTTCAGCCAAGTAAAATTTACTTAGAGACTCTACGTAGAAAGGAAGCCCTTCCAGGAACACATTAGAGTAAATAAAAATTTAAAAAAGTGTAGCATACTTCTAGGCAGCCCTTTAATTTCAGGCCACACTCACTCACTCCAAAAGAGAAAAAAATAAATGGCAACCAAAAAAAGAACATAATCACACACACACACACAGAGAGACTCCGTTGTTAAGCTTGTTGTGGGTGCCTGTGTTTTTGTGTGGGTAGAGTGAAAATCTGTGTTGTAGAAGAATTTAGAAGAGTTTAGGCAGAAAGTCAGAGAAAGTTACAGAGAGAAAGAGAGAGAGAGAAGGAGTTGAAGCTGCAGGAAACACAAGTCGAAACTGAAAACAGAAGAAGAGCAAAAAAAAGAAAAAAGAAAATACAAGCAAACAAAAAGCCACAAAACTAAACACCGTGTCATGCTATGCGCGTAACAACAACCACAATCACAACAATAACAACAACAACAACAACAACAACAAACGCAATCACAACGAGAACAACGAGAACGACAAACGAAAGGAAAGACTCAAAAAAAGAGGAAAAAAAACCGTTACGTTATGCGTAATTCACGCTCCAGTTGTGTTCTCTTGTGTTTGTCTCTATTTGTGTGTGTGAGTGTGTTTGTGTGTCTGGATTTGACATAAGCATGTGTGCGTGTGTTTGCTTGTCTGTGCGTGTTTGCCTTGTTTTACAAAAATCCACAAAAAAAAAAACAACCAACAAAAATACAAATACATTTCTGCATTTTGTCAGCCAACAGGGCGTATGTGTTACATGTTTCAATCTTTGTCGTTCTAAACAAAAAACAACCAAAATGAAAAAATATCATCTTCAAAACAAAAACCAAACAGAAATTTATGCCATAAGCTTAAAATTTGATATTTTTTTGGTATTTTAGTATATTTCATATATTGTGTATATTTTTTTTCTAAGTGTTTTGTGGGTGAAAGTGTTGGTGTGATTTGTTTTTTTGTTTTTTTTTTTTTCTTTAAAGTAAATTCGTTTATAGTTTTTCATTTTTTTTTTTTACAACAACACTGAGATTAGTTTTTAGTTTAATTTACAAAAAATAAAAATAAAAAAAAATAATAAGGAAAAAGTTGCCTTTTCAACTAGGAACGTTGCGATCATCTGCAACGACAAAGTGTGGCAACAAATTAACTTACCTCCTGTGGTGGCACATCGTATGTACGAGTACGCAAATCCACGCGAGCATACGAATCAATGCAGGGCAGTATAAAGAATATTCCTATAAATGTGTGGAAAAAAGGTAAAGGAAATAAAGTTTTATGGCTTTCATATGGGCAACTGCGAAACTTTAAATTACATGATAAAGTTTTGAGATCTGTTAAGCTTCTGGCAAAACCTACAGTCGAGTTGCATTTAGCTCTGCGCTTGCATTAAGCTTAAAACTAAACCCACCAACCAGCCAGCCAAGCCAGCCAACTCATGACAAATGGTGACGCTAACTTGCCACATTTGCCACACTTCACACAGTGTCAGAGAGGGGAAATGCTAGCAACGTTGGCAGCATTTCGTTTGCTACTTTTCTCTTCATTTTTTTTTTTTTTTCATTTGAAAAATGAGCACACAGCCCTGAATGGCAGGAGTGGTTTGCTAATTCGGAGCAAGTGCAGCAATTAACACAAATTCTTGTCACCCCAAACAGAGCGGCAGACCGACAGACAGACAAACGGGTAAGCAATTTACCTTGCCTTACCGCTCCCAAACCCCTTAACCCAAAAAAAAGTGAAAAAAAATAATACCAACTAACAGACTTACAGGCGGTTGGATAGACGCTGAGTCACCCGCACTGAAACATCAATTTGCATAGCGCATTTTTATGCTTTTTACTTGTTCTCTTCTTCTTGTTTTGCCCACTTTTGGCAGTTTGACTTACCCGGTCCTTTAGCACCACCTTGCATCAATCTACCCAGACGGAAGATAACCGCACGCTCGTACTCCTGTACCACCTGCGAAAAAAGAAAGAATAGAAAATGGAGAGAGCCCAAAGGAAGGAAGAAAGGAAGGAAGGCAGAAAAAACGTGAGAAAAATTTAATTGAAAATAGTTGCATTTGGAATATTTTAAAATACTCTCCAAAATTGACTTACACCTAACTCATTGTGATGACAAGGTTATGGGATATCTAGGGATACTCTAAATTTATGGGAATTGTTTTGCTTTATTTTGATAAATTTAAAAAATACCTGAGTCATTTTGGGATCATCAATTTTATTTGGGATATATCGGAAATGATTTGAAACCTTTTCTACTATTTTGTTTGAATAAATTCAAAGCGAAAATTTTACCAATTTTATTCACAAATAGAATAGAATATGAAAAGTGTATACTCTCGTATCAGCAAGAGTATTTCAAATTTTAATTTAATTTGTGAATTTTCTTTTTTTTCTATATTGCAAATTGTTTGCCTTGCCATTTGCGCCAAACACTGCGGTGGCTTCTGTGGCTGCGGCCAAATTGCTTTGGCTTAGCCTGTCGGGTCACATTTTGCACATTTTTCGCTAGCTCACACAAGCACTCACACATACACATACAAATGGAAAAGACAATTTCGTACTCACCTTGAAGCAGACAAAGAGACTGAACGGCAGAGTCAGTATCACAAGTGCCACAGATAGAAATATTAGCAATTTGCCGCATGTTGATGCCTTATCACTGATTTCTTCATCCGCTGTGAAAATGTTGCACAAAAAAAATAAAATAGAAGGAAAACAACAACAAAGTGACTAAAAAGCTTCCAAGTATAAAATATATTCGCAAATTAATGTCAGCTTAAGCCGAAGACTATTTAACTGTCCTCGTTTCTCTTGGTGCTGCTGTTTTGCTAGCTTTGCCGAAAAATGTTATAAATTTGAAATTTGTAGACATAAATTTAAACTAAAAAAAAAAGAAAATAAAAACGAAGATAAAATATTCAGCTAGACATTTTCTTGGTCTACAAATTTATGATGCCACACAAAATATGTGCGAGTGTAGACAAAAAAAAAATTAATAAAAAAAAAAATAAAGGAGAACAAAAATATGACAACTTTTTAAAGTTTAGCCAAAAATTTAAGTTTCTTCTCTTTTAGGGGCTTTGAGACGGAAAGGGACGTGAGGGCCGGAAGCCTGGGCAGTTTTTATGGCCAACAAGGCAACAAGTAGCCCATTGATACTCGAGACGCTCTTGAACCGGCAGTGCAGTAGACACACACACACACACACATGCTCAGTAAAAAACACACACTTACACACACTCAGAATTCCCAGCGGCGTCTGGTTTTATATAAAAGTCAAAAAGTATTGTTGTACAAACATTTGAGTACATTTTTAATTATGTTTATAAATATTTCACAAAAAAAAAAAAACTGTATTTGGATTTGAGAATTTGAGTAAAACTCTGGAGTGCGCTAGGTTATTTTGCTTTGGAATGTGTGTATATATTTGTGTGTGTGTGTGTGTGTGAAAAAGAAAATAAATATTTTTTGTAGAATTTTGCATTTTCAGGTTGATCTCAAATTTTTGAGTTTATTCAAATCAAGGCAGGAAAATTTATTATTTTTCAAAATTTATCATCTGCCTTAATTTCAATAATCTAAACTTATGTCATGTATATTTGTGTGTGTGTGTGTGTGTTTTTTTTTTTTTTTTTTTTTTTCCAAATTAGTGCGACTTACAATAGAGAAATCCATGTGAATGTTTTGCTTGTGTATCTGGAAGAATATGATAAATCGAATAATAATTGAATTAATTGTTATAATTTTTGGGTTATTATTTCCATTTGGCATGTCAGATGCATTTACATTGTCAAAATTTATTAAGCCAAATTGGAATAGAAAATTTATGATTTTTTTTTTTTTCAATATTTCAGGCAAGCGGGCAGGCAGGCAGGCAGACAGGCATTCAAAATAGAATAAAACCACAAATGCATTTAAATTGAGTGTAAATAAAATTGACTAAAATATATGTAAATTACTATTGAAAGATTGTCATTAAAATAGAAAAGTATAGCACTATATCAAAGTGAATAAAATCAAATAAAATCAATTGGAAACGCAGATGTTTCGAACAAAACAAAGAAACTCATAAAACATGCACACACACACACACACACACGCAAAACAAACTAAGAAGAAAGAACAGCAAGAAACTTGAACAAAAGAATATTATCAATTATTTATCGAATTTAAATAGTATCCGACATTATTTACTTGAACTGAAATGCATTTGGTTAACCCACTCAAATGCCAAAGGCAATTAAAGCCAAAAAACTAAATGCCACTTTCCTGTGGTTGGCTTGGGTCGAGTTGGGTTGGGTTGCTGCCTGGGCTCAGCTAGCTGGCTGTGCTGGGCTGTGCTGGCAATTAGCACAGCAGTTTCAGTTTCAATTACAGTTCATTCAAAAGTTGCCACAATTGCAACAGCCAAGGCAATGCCATCAGCATGAGACTTCTAACGGCAAAGTGTTTTTAACGAGCTCAAAATACGCATACACCCAAACATGGCCACATATATAAAAGTCCAACGCATACAAACACACATTCACACCCACATTTACACCCACAGCCATTTACTGACATCGCGCTTAAGTGAGAGTTACGGGATGAATGAGGTGACGCGAACGCAAAAAAAAAAAAAAAAAAAGTGAATGCTAGCAACTTTGAGATGAATTTGTTGCCACACTAAGCCAACAAGCTGCCTCAACTTGTGAGCAAACTTTTATTGAAATTGATTTTGAAATAATTGCAATGGTGTTGACGACGCCCATTTGAATAAGGCCCCAATAACTTGAGCCCCTCCTCAACTGGGGCAGGTGCAGACAAACCGATGACTTTATTTCTTATTGCTTACTTTTTTCTTATTTAATAAAAAAAAATAAACTTGTTGGAAATTAGTGGAAAACTAAATATAGTTTCATTTGCATTTTAAATGGACTTTTAATGAAACTAAATTGATTTGGCTGGGATTATTATAAATTTGTTTATTTAAGCTTAATAGGCAGATTAGTCTAGTCTGAAATAGAGCCTTACAGTGAATACTCACTATAAGGAATTCTGACAGGACTTGACTATAAATTTGACTTTATTATTATTTTTTTAAATTTTTTTTATTAAGAAAAAAAAAACAGATTTGACTGTATTCATTTTTTTCCTATTTTAAACATTCTTAGTTCAATTAATTCCCCAAAAAACTATTTTTTCTAGTTTTTAAAAAGAAATTTGCAACTAGATTATTTAGTTTTCTGAACAAAAAATACTTAATTATGTTTGAGGCACAAACTTTTCCACAAGAATTTTCAATTAGCTTTAAATGGACTCTTTTTGAGAAACTTTTCTAACAAAAAAAAAAAAAAAATTAGAAAATTCTTCAACACTTTCCATTTACCTTTGGCATTTTCTTCAAGTATTTCTGAGGAAAATCCACTTTACTTTGCTGATTTTACTTTTTCGATTTAATTTCTTGGCATTTCCTTTTTGTTTCTATCTCTTTTGAGAGCTTGCTGGACACTTTTTCAATTATCCACTGTATTATCTTTAATTAGTTGTGTAAATTTCTGTAATGGACTTTTTTTTGTGCTGTCTCATTTTTTTCTTTCTCTTTCTGCTTTCGAATGAATAAATTAGTTAATTGAAATGGATGTTTTTTGGTTATTGGTTGGGTGAGAACGGTGAGAATTCTAAAATTAAACAGGCAATTAAAATTTGTCCGAATTGGCTTCTCGTTTCGCTTAGCACACACACACACACACACACACATACATACATACAAATAGAAATATTTACACACGCCCACAAGCATACAGACGATGAGAGCAATATTTATTTCATAATTGTTCATAGAGAATAGTCAACATGGCCAACTGGTAGCACTCAAACTACACTCCTTTGGCTGCCTACCGTTTTGTCCGTCCCCCCTTCCCCTCCTTTTGCTCTTCTTGCAGTTGGCTTTCCCAATGTCCCGAACGTGTACGTCAGCGGCAGCAGCCCCTGGCAGAAAAAGCTTTCGCTTCGAAAATGGGTCACTTTGTTGTGATTGTTGTTGTTGCATATAAAGCTATAAATGTATTGTTGTTGTTGGTGTTGGACTATTTTTTTTTTAAAAGTTCCCTCATTGAAATTTTGCATGCCAAATATTTGTGTGATTTTTGCCATTTTTTATGATGTGTTTTGTATATTTTTGAAGATAAACGGATTAAGGACTTGGGCAGGAAGGCGTTTGAGGCTTTCGCTAAAAGGCAACTCTTTAGACCCAAATCCCCAACTAAGCTGGCACTTAAAGCGAAATCTGAGCAGATTAAATCCCTTTTCAATTTTTCTTTTTTTTTTCTTTGCTCCTTTTTTTCTGACGTTGAGCAAACCTAATGAAGCGATTTGCATATGAAAAATGAAAAGATCTATCAAAAGTGAGTTGAAAAGCAAAACAGAGAAATACCTATCGAGCACTCAAGCAATGGATTAAGGTTCTCCTTCCCCATAATTGAAACTGCATTACTTAATTACGTTTCGGCTAAGGAAAGTTCCAGAAGAAGCTGGCAGAATTTTAATGGGATACATACACACAACCTGGTTAGCTTGTATTCAAATAAAGCAAGGCAACAACTACAAATTCTACAACAAATATTCTCTCTACACACAATGCCCAATGCCGAACGGCCACGCAAATACGTCAGCAGAAGAAAAAGCTTTGAATCAAACTATGAAGAAAATTAAAACGCAATTTCATCAGACTGCATATGTGTGTGTGTGTGTGTGTGTGTGTGGGAGTGCATTTTGCCTGTTGAATCTGCAATCAAAATTTACTTCATTACACCATCTAATTAGATTCAGTGTTTTTTTATTTTTTGCTCTAATTTAGCTATTAACAAATTTTGTAGCATATTTTTTGGGGGACTTTGCCATTGAGCAACAAGTTTTAACGGGCATACAAAAAAACAAGGAAATCAAAAACCAAAACATATAAAATACAAACATTTTTTTGTTGAGCCATTAAAATCATCATTAAACAGCCAAGTCCAGTCAGCCCCAAAAAAACAAAAAAAAAAAAATTGTGTAGCAATAAAAATTACATGTACACTTCCAGCAGCCATATAAAGCTATAAACACAACTGTACACATGGGCCAAATATGCAAGTAATAGCCCGGAACCACTCCACACCCTAACCAGCGACCACTACTCTTTTTCTACGCGCTCATCAAAAAGTAAGCTTCAATTGTGTAGGTGGACTCACCTCGTCGCTGCTCGGCTCGGTGGATTGCCTGCTGCTGTTGCGACTGCTGGGACAAGGCATGATGGCCATGGGGCAGTTGCTGATGTGCTGCTTGCTGCTGCTGCTGCTGTTGTTGTTGTTGCTGCTGCTGTAGCTGGTCACGTTCCCTATGCTGTGGCTGTGGCAGTTGCTGTTGTTGTTGCTGCTGCTGTGATTGCTGCTGCTGTTGTAGATGCGGCGGTGGTAGCGGTGACTGATGTAATTGCATGGTCGGCTGTGTTGGCAGGTGGTCCCGTTCCCTGTGATGATGATCTGGCGTTATGGCCGTGCTGGTGGAGCTCGGTACACCAAAAGTACTGGTACCGGAGCCAATGCCACCTACACCGACTGTGACACCACCGCTGCCGCTGGTCACTGTGGTGGAAAGACGTGGTGGCTGTTGATGGCGATGGAGTTGATGATCTCGATGCTCCATGTCCATCATCGAGTCCGGCATAAGACCGCGTTCACAAAACGACGCCAGTGTGGCAGCTCAAGTGGCTTGTGGGTGGCAAATTAAATTCGATTTGGACAAACTGGTCAGTCAGCTGTTCGTTTTTCAGTTGGCCCTCTTGTTGTTGTTGTTGTTTTTGGCTAAATACCCCTTAGCTCCCCGGGGTGTGGAACAATTTATAGCTCCAAATGAATTGTTAATGCGACTGGCGACAGCTTCTGACTCTCGCAAATATCTCAGGACAATGCCAGCGATTTTGATGATGATATTGTGGTTTTTCGTTGTAGCTGTTGTTGTTATTGTTGTTGTACCATTATTATCACCATTGAGTGTCATAACTGTTTGTGTGTCAGTCTTGCATTCGAATTTTTCAACATTTTTTAAAATTGAGAAATTTTGAAAGTTTATTTTTTTTTTGTTTTTTTTTTTTTTTTTTTTTGTTCAAATTAATTTTGTTTTTATTGTTTTACCACAATCACTTTACTTTTCTTTGACCAAACTTCCTGCGTCTTCCGTTCTTTCCTCTAGGCTGACCAGCAGCAGCGGCGTTAGCAGCAGCAGACTCCGTTTTCGTATTCAAGATTTTTTTTTTGTCTTTGTTTTTTCTTGATTTACCGAAATCCTTCACTGAGTTTATCTTTTCGTTTTGATGCACTTCAGGCTACCTCAATTTTCTGCCACTGGTCACCACACGCTCACACACTCATTCACTCTCGCACACACACACACACTCACCTACTCACACACACGAATACACTTAAACTAGTTGAGCTGGATTCCACTTATGGTCAATTCCTGAACTCCTTGGCATCCGTCCTATCCAATCCTTCTGGTTGTTCTGTAGTTTCGACTGCTGCTGCTGCTCCGCTCAGAATCCAACTGAAAGTGCGCCAGCAGTGAGCATCCTATTTATACATAATTCAGGAGCAGCTGCCAAAGCTCTCGCCTGTGCGTCTCTTTTGAATGTGTGTATGTGTTTATGTGGGGTAAACTTTGTTATCACCAAGCGGGCCCCAAACAGCAGCAGCGGCAGGCAAAATGAATTTTCTGTACGTGTAAATGCCAAATGATCAAAGAGCTTTCGCTGCAGTCATTGCAACAGCCACGGCGACACCAACACAGCCACGCAACGCATCGTCATTGCAAGGCTCACCCCTGCTGTATCAGCCACCCACCCCTATGACGGGGCTGACAGCTTTTTGCTACCTTTATTTTTCCCAGCTTGCACTGACCTTGCGCAATCCTACGCAATGTTGCCCCGTGTGAGTTTTTTTCTTCCTGGCTTGAACTTCAGGAACAAAGCTTAATGCGAAAGCTTTCCACCTAGCTCAAAATAGCTAAAGCTCTATGTAGGGGTAGTTGCCCCAAAGAGAAACCAAAGCTTTGCCTAAGAGAGTCAGAGAGTAAGAGTTTCGTATAGTTTTAGTACCCCTCCGTTTTGGTGCGAGAATAAACTCTTCGGAAATGTGCTAAAATCAAGAATGAAAGGCATCTGCTTCGGTTGTGTTGATAGTCGCATAAATGTACAGATGACAAATCTAATTTATCACACCTACGAAAATGGTAGCACCTGCTAACATTTTCTAGCCTGAGTGTTTGTCGGTGTTCCTGACTTTTATTGTGGTGTCAATTGTCCTTCGAAGAGGGTTTTTTCCAATTTTATCTTTATTTGATTTTATTTTTTTTTTTCTGTTGAATCAGTTTTGTATTTATCAACTGGCTTGGAATTATATGAGAAGGTGTTGACGCTGTTTTTGACGTTGCTGTTCTTCAGGCTCTTTTTTTGTGTTTTGGTTTTTGTCTATTATGTGAATTTCAACTGGGGAATTCTAATGAATTTTTTTTTTCTCGAGTGCCTTGCTGTCGAACTGTCGCACATTTGGGTCAGACCGAAAACACTGAAGGCTCACTATGAAAGAAGGAAAGTCTGCCTGGTTGCCGGGTTTCCTTGTTGCTTGACTGCCTGACTGGCTGACTGGTTGGCTGGTTGGCTGTATGGGTTCCCTCAAGCTTTGAGCTGTCAATTACCAGTTACGCTTCATTAAATGCCACGCGCACTCGAGTTCGCCTTTGCACTCCCAATCGATTCCCACCTCTTGTCCTCATTTCTGATCGCCCAATCTTCTTTTATGATTCGAACCCATTTCTCATTTAGTGATTGTGTCGAATGCAGAGTATCACACGATTTCGTGTATGAGTGTCATTATGCTTGACATTTATGCACCTAACACTCCAAACAGATGTTGGGTTTTCCACAATATTTGCTACCTCTCACAAAGGTTGCTTCTTTAATTAATGTTCAGGATTTGATTAATGTTCCACATTGATTTGGCTCATGGGATTTTTCACACACACAAGCAGCTACAATTCAAATTGGTGTTAGCGTGGGGCAAAATCAGTGACCATATCAAGCCATAAATTAGCCCCACTTGGCAGTCCCTTAACTGCTTTATTATTTAACAATCAATGTGGGTCCGCAACATGCCGGATAACTTTGGGCCAAATCAATCGTTTCGCCTGAACCTTGAGCAATTCCAAATGAAGTGATTAGACTGCTGCCCACCAGGTCAAGTAAATGTTAATAGATTTTGACCAACAACACAAAACCATCGAGCTATTCTTCAGGCAAACACAAACACTTTTTGCTTGCCATTAAATTTTACCGAGTTTTGTTTATCACAACCATTTCAATTTTTTCTTTTTTTTTGGCATCTTCCAATCCCTGGTGAAACCCAGCAATGATGAAATGGCCTACAAGTTTTATAGACAAGCCATAAAAAAAAAAACTGAAAGAAACTGGCTAAGCAATTTACGTATCGGGAAATCATTTCACACACATACACACTAACTCACATAAAATAGAAATCTGCCAAAATGTCAGAGCGAAGAAACAAAGAATCGAAAGGAAAACCACAAAACCATAAACACAAAAAGGCAACGGCAACTGAACTCAACTGAATGTTGATTGTCGACAGTGAGAATTTTCCCAGAATAAACTCAAGGTTTTCTGGTCATAGAAAAAGAAAAAGCCGAAGATTCTATACACTTTCTCCTTAGCTTTTCTCAATTTTACTTTTGCTTAAAAAAATGAAAGGCTGATTTAATTTTCTAAAATTCTTGAAATAATTTTATTTCTTTTGAGCTACAAAAATGCTTGTCCGTTTCAAGCTGCCAATTAGAATGCCAAAAGAGTTTTCAGCTTATTCTAATAAATCTTAAAAGTATTTTGTTCTTACAGAAATTGTTTCGTATTCAAAGCAAATACTTTCTTTAGGGCATTTTTTGAAAAAGATTTGCCTATGCCTTGCAGATTTCTTGCAAATTTGCCCGCTCGTTTTATGAATCAAAGAGAAGTTGCCATGAATACTGAAAATAAGCAAGTGATGACAACGAATGATGTCACACAGATGGAATACCAAAGGCAAACAGCATGATTAAGAGTGCTAAGGAAAAAGGGACACGGGACAAGGGACATGGGGCAAGTGCCAAGAACATTTGCTAAAAGGCAGAAAGCTGTTTGTCCAATGTCTGAAGAAGAGCTACAAAACAAATCCAGCAAATAAACAAATGTACGCACTTTGAGCCGTCGCGCAATTTCAGTCGACACCTACCCCCGGCACTCCCCCCAACAGATCCCTACCAAACCCAAAGAAATGGCTGTAAAATGTATGACAAACGGTTTGTAACCTAACCTAACCTAATGCTTCGGTCGCCTTGGTATCTTTGGTATCTTCTGCCTGTGGCAAGCTAACACAAGCGTCGGGGTTCCGTGCGCCAGGACTTTGAACTGTAGGTCCGGTGAGCCAGAAAACGCAGGCACAAATCGAAAGAGACCCAACCAGCGAGAGAGAGAGAGAGAGAGGAACTTGTCTGCCCTGTGGCTCTGTGAACGGAATTAGCCGGGCAAATATGTCGCACTTAACTGCTAACGGAAGTGTAGCAACTGGCAAAAGTCTACACAGACACGTACACGTACACACACACACCAAGAAACAGAGTCACACACACACACACATACACATTTTCTAGTATATATGTAAATTTTCGAAAGATAGGAAAGGCAAGCAAAAGCAACTACAGAATGGTCGACAATTGCCCAGGCCTATGGGCAAGACCAAAAACAAACATCACATACACACACACACAGAAGAATGGGTTTTGTTGGAAAAGGGTAGGCAAGGAAGGGCATCTTTTGCTACTCGTTTTTGTCGTAATTGTTGACGTTTGCGCTTTTGTCCTGGGCATTGAGAAAGGGATATCCCAGGCCTGTGTCTGTGGGCGTTACAGCTTGAGCTGGGTGGACACATGTGACACCAATGCGTCGAATTATTGTCATATGAGGTCAGTGTACCCCGGCCCGCCACTCAAACTCAACATCTTCATTTCTGTTGTAGTGAAAGTTTGTTTTCCTTTTTTTTTATACATACATATTCGTATTTATTTACTGTTGGTGTGGAGCTCATTGTTTGCGGCCAAATGTCTGTATGTCTATTATTATGCTGGGAGTCAAGCTAACTTTTGCCTATCATTGCTACAAACACAAACCAACAAAAACAACAAAGGAGAGGAGAGTAATGTAACAACTTTGTTGTAGGTATTTTGCGGTTGGTTAGTGCCCTTTTTTTAAGTGCTTGGCAATTTAGTGTCACATAATGTGGCCCACAAATGTTATGGTTTTGCATGCCATGTGCAACAGACTTGTTACATTGCTCATACGCCACGTGTGCCCTGTGTGGGCGAGTGGATGAATGGGCAAAAGCGGCAGACTTTTTAATCCGGGGCTTATTTTATTTTGCTTTTTTTTTTGGTTTAGTTTTTATTTGCCAGCTTCTAATTTTCTGTAGTCTTAAATTTTTATGCACGGTCAGTTTGACTCGTTAAGTGGCTATTTCTTTTATGATTGCTACTCTTTTAAAAAAAAATTTGTAAACTTGATTTGAAAGTTCTTTATAAAACGTAAATTTAATTTACTATTTTTTTACACTTTTTTTGATTTTTCAAATAATGAGAGTAACTATTTTTCAAACTAAATAAAAGGGTATTCAGCATTTCCATATTCAAAAGGCGAAAAGTTTTTCTTTGCTGTTGCAGCAATTTCATTTTTTCTTCTTCTTCTTTTTCAGACATTCCTGGTCATTTACTGTCTTTATTTATTTTCATATCTTTATTAATATTTTTGTTGCCTCTTCGTTGTTGTTGTTGTTGTAGAAGCTTGCTCCCAGTGGCTTCAGCACCACTCATGAAATATGAAAACGCAGAAATTTATGATGACTGCACGGGAGGGCTGTCAAAATGAAATTTACTCTGGTCTCGACAGCGCTTATGCCTTTCAGTTTTACTTGTTTGGCGAGTCAACTGATTGGCCCCACAGAGCCGTAGGTATGCCAAAGCTGTTACTCTTTCACTCTGCTCATGTCCTATATATTCCTGGAGAGGATGCCAGAGTGTGTAAGCTGGAGCATATCTATAACAAAATTGTAAGCCTGGCATAGGCAAACCGAACATGAAGAAACTTTGTACAACTTCAAGTGTGGCATATAGATAAGCCAAATTGGTAGCTGAAACTACGGGTAGGACAGAGTATGGAAAGTCGAAGCTGGATTCATTCTACTCATTCACTAATTGCACTTCAAATTCTATGCATGAAGAATTCTCAGGGCCATTAAAATTCTGCTTAATCAAAGAAACACAGAATCAATAAAATGGAAAAAGAAATGAACGCTTGACTAGTTGCCTGGGCAATTGGCAATAATCATTGCAAACCAAAAAACCAAATAGTCCGAGTAGAAATTGTAGAGACTGACAGAAAAGTTGTTAAGTCGTCTAAATGTCAGGGAGGACTATCGGCCAATCAATAATTCATAACTACACATTGATGACGTTTTTTATTTTGGTTGGTAATAAAATAAAAAGCGCTCAGCGAAATGGAATAAAATGAAACGAAATCAAATGTAGAGAAAAAATGCCATGGAAAATAGAAAATGGTCGGCAATATTTCAAAAAAAAAAAAAAAAACCAACAAAGAGACTGAGGCAACTGAGGCAACTGCCGCAACGCGGCTTCAATTGGGGTGAGTCTTATCAGGCAACTTGCTGGGTATTGGTATTCTGCCGACTCATTCCCCTCCCCTCCCCTCCAAAAGGACCTCTTCAGACACAAAATGGTAGGCGCCAACAACACGTCTGACTGCCTCAATTCGCAGCAGTGTGGCCCAATCTGTTCTGTTCTGTTCTGTTCTCTTTTATTCTCTCCTGTCCTGTCCTGTCTTGTCGTGTCCTGGCCCATCCTGTCGCTTATTTCATATACATTTCTTTTAATATTATTTTGGTGTGCGATATTTTTTTTCATTTTTTGTCACTGCCGTTTCCTTCCTTATGTCGTTTTCTTCTTGGTCTGACTATCTCTGCTGGCTTCTGATTCTGATTCTGTTCTGTTTGTCATCTCTTCGGGTCTTACTCCTCCGGCCCGCGATTGTATCGAGAATGTCAATGTTCTTTATGTCTTTTTGGATTATTTTCTTTTTTTTTTCATTTTTAATGTGACTCTGAGGCATGAAATATTGATGTCTATAAATTTGTCGGCTTGTGTAAGTTTGCATTTGTTTGCTCTTATTGAAAACTATATGGCAGACATTTGACAATTTTTGTGGGCCAGCAAAGCTCTCAATTTGCAACTTGTTGGAATTGTTTAAATATTTAGTTTTATGTCAAGCTCAACGAAACGTTAAACTGGTATGCTATTTATTTTCGGTCAAAACAAGATTCAAAAATATTCGGGGTGAGAAAATCCACCTGACCCAACATATTCATATTCATGTTTTTCAAAAAAATGTATCAACAAATATTTGTGGCAAACCTTGAAAAGTGCAAATTTATTTCATTCAATAAAAGTAAAATTGTGAATTTGATCAATAAAAATTTAAAATGACATCATAAATTATCCAAGTTAAAGTATTTTATTTTCTCTTTCTCACTCTCAGAGAATTGATTATTTTAAATATTCAAAATTATTTATATTTCAAATGGCATAAATTTAATCTCATAATTAACACTTGTGATATACATTTCCGTTCTAATTAGCAGAATATGATTTAACAATGAAATAATGATGTGACATTTGGGACAATTTTGTCGGTTTCAATATTGCAAAAGCTGTCAGAGAAATTGGCATTAAATCCCTTTTTGTTCTACTTAAAGCTTATGGCCATTTTGACCTCAAGCCACAAAATACACGTTGCCCTGTTTGGCCACATCATTCAAATGAAACCCGAGAAAATATCCGTAGATTTTACAATTTATTTTCATATGTGTTATTTGCATTGAAAGCGCAGCAAAATAGACAGTGTGGTGAGCTGAGGGCTGTGAACAGTCAACAAAACTGATAACGTGCCCAACTGGAAAATCAATTAAAGTGCAGGCTAGCAAACAAGGTTGTTGAAAGGGGTCGTCGGGAGTGGAGTGGAGTGTGGCAGTGGGGCTGGCAATCCGCCTTTATACGCGTCACTGCGCATTGACATATGCCTGGTGAGGGGTGGTGAAGGTGGCCAACAAGAAGTGAGAAAGAGATTCGTTGATTTCGCATAGTTTGAAAAGGCAAAAGAAAAAAAAAATTCTGTATGTATATGAAACTTAATTATGGCGGACGGATGTGGCGCTGCATGTGGCGGAAATGTAGCCCAACATTTGCCACCAGCCCCGCTCACAAATATAAAGCTTGTATTCGAATTTATATATATACTCGTGGTACGAGTATATAGATACTATATAGAAATGTTTGTGTTAACGCCTTTCTCACTTGGCTGGCCAGACCGTCCCTCCCATCTTACTTGCCCCTCGAGGGTGAACGCCTGAGCAATTTGGAAAAACATATTTCACTTGAGCGCACGCCATTTTCCGGCAGTTTCCTTTTTTTTCGCTTTTACCCTCTGAATGTCACTTAAAAGGTGCTAAAAATGGTAGTAACCGTTTTCATTTCGATTCGCCAAGAGAAAGATTTCATGAAATTTAAGCAACTTGAAACTTGATTGTGAGGGTGGTAATTTTTATAGTGAAATTGCAATTGTGTGTGTGTGTGTGTTTGTGTGTTTTGGTTTACCTCGACTAAAGCCAAAGCCGCTGGTCGAGCCGGAAACTGTTGTGTCCGGTGCTGCACGTCTCGGTGAGGCGCTTATCTCCCGCTGGCTACTCTGGCTGTGACTGCTATTGTGCATTTTGTTGAATGCCGAATGCGGTGCTCTATTGTGGTAGTTGTTGCCACCCCCATTGCGTTGTTGTTGTTGTTGGTGGTGTTGGTGCTGTAAAGGCATGGGACGTGCATGACGTTGTTGGCCAGCTTGCATGCTGGCGGCAGTCGTCGTCTGCCACAAACTATCCGTGCGGTCCGATATTTTGAGGCTGTGCTGGTTTTTTCTTCTTCTTTTCTCAAATTAAATGGATTAAATTTAGTGCAATTTTGTGTGCGAGCATTCACCGAATTTCAACTCAATTTGTCTTGTTCGATATTTTCCGTATTTTGGGGAATACACAATAAATTTATGACAAGGCTTAATGTGTGTAGTCTTCCTCTGTCTGTTTGTTCTTTTCAGGGCCAGACAAAGATGCAGTCACGTTGTTTAAGTTCCTCAAAATTTATGTGCATACTTTGTATACAATTTTTTTTCTCTTTTCTGGGGGCCACTCGAACTGCAACAAGTTGAGAGAGGCTTAAGTGAAATACAAAACAAAACACTTTTTACTCGCTGTGTTCGTGGCTGAGTCTGGGAATATTTATGGGCAGTTGGCCAGACAAGGGGCTAGTTCAAGTTAGGCAAGTGTTTTACGACATTAGAGATGGATAGGCAGGTGAGTTATATCCAGCAAAAAGTTCTCAAGACTTTTGACAACTTGGACAAAAGTTTTGTGACAAAACCAGCAAATATTTTTTGAAAGAGAAAAATTTGCGTGGCCAACTTTTTGAATTAGAAATTCTTGTGTTGTGTTCAGAAGTTTTTTTCTTGTCAATTTTTGTTGGTATTCACAAAATTTGAAGGACTATTTGAAAGCGTTGGTAAAGCATCCTAAAAAAATGCCTTCAAGCTTTTCAGAGTTTTGGATTGTTTCTTTGATTGTCTTTAGGGCAATCAGAATAAATATGTTTTTTTTTTTTACCGATAAGAGAGAACCTTTCACGACTTCTCACGTCTGCGTCACTTGGCCATCTCTAGTCTGCACTTGCCCAATTTTTTTCTTTCGTAACTTTTGTTACCTTTTCTTTTTCTGTCCAAAAAAATTTTTAGCAATTTTGCTGTGGCTTTGTTGTTAGTTGTAGCAATTGCTGCTGTTGTTGTTGTTGCTGGTGTTGTGGCATTCACTGGGCCACACACTTGCTAATTGTTACAAGTTGCATTTAAAGTTTGGCACACACATCAAGACAAAACGATTGTGGTGAAAAAGTTTTCAAAATTTCATGCACACTTTCAGCAAACGAACTTTATTTTAATTTAATTTTTCATTTTAAAGCTCAAAACGGAGACCAACAAAGAGGAACTCTATTATAAACTTTCCGGGTTGGCCTCAAAAATTACATCGACCAACAAAAAAAAAGCGAAACACGAAAATATTCGCTCAGTGAACACGAAAAGTTTTCATCTCGATCCCCCCTAAAACCCCAAACAACTTTTCAAAAGTAAACGAGAATGAAAATAATATAAATGAAAAAAATATGAATTGGGTCTGAATAGCAAACTATTTATTCAAATAATTAAAGCAGGAAAACCACAACAAAAAAAAAATAAAATAAAACTGACCCCAACCCACAGTTAGACCAAAATAACTCAGAATTGTTGTGCCAAAATAGAAAAAAAAAAATATTAAATTAAATGGATATAAAATTCAAACAATAGAAAAACTGTTATAGTTCATATAAAATAAATTTGGATATATATAAAAAAATTGAGTAGATTAACTGAGGCGTACGCAAAATTGCACTGTTGCTGGAACTCATCGAATCAACTCCACAAAAATATTTTTTACTTTTCCTTTCTTGTTTTTTTTTTTTTTTTTTGTTGATTTACGAAAAAATTGATTTTTGAATTTAAAATGTGTTTTTAATTTTGTTGGAACACGCACACCGTGTGTGTGCTTTGTGATTAGAAACGCGCCACAGACTGACCAAACCAAAAGCCAACCAAGAACGCTTGACCCTGGTAATTATGGCTGACCAGTTGGTTATCCATCCATATTCATGTTCATTTTCTTTTGCTGGGCCACAGTTTCATTTATTTATTTATGGTTTGTTATAGAAAGTGGACTAACAAATAATAGGTCCCCAGTAGCAACCTGGTCACTTAGCACGAACAATATGCATTAAATAAACATATCCTGGCCAGGCTAAATGCCAGTGGATTTTCCGTTTTTTTATTTAATTTTCTTTTTAGGAAAACGTCAGTCAATATGTTGAAATAGAAACGACATTGAATATGCTAATTAGTGCGATTATTAGTTCAGTTGAGTTGGCATCAGGCTGCTACCAAGTCTTTTGGCCAAATTGCTTTCCAACTTGTGTTTAATAAGCGTAGAAATTCACAGAAAAAAAAAACTACCAACGTTTTTAGCTCAAGGATGTACGAGAATGCACTGTCGAGCAAGACTGTCAACTGCCAAACTGTCATGAGGACAAAATCATTTGTGGCAAACTGCGGAAGCTGCAGCAAGCCAGGCAGAATCTGAGGTCGACAAAGAGGTTGCCACCGTAGCCAATGCAAATAAAGTAAATGCCAGAAGCATTATTGCTATTGTCGCACAAGCACAAATACACACAGGATGCAACCTCGAACCAAATAGATGAAAAAGAAAAGGACAGAGCTCAGTCAATGTAGGAATTCTTGTTACAATTTCGAAATGGCAAAATGCTACAGATATCTAGTCACTGTTTCATATAGTATTTTACCCCTTTTAGTCAAAATCAGCTTCATTATGCTTACTGTTCATTTCGTTGGCTCAGTCAACTCAACTCAACTCAACTCAAGTCAAGTCAAGTCAACTCGACCGCGTTGTCAACTGTCTGTGTCTGTGTTATTTACACGGCATCTGGGCGCCAGCAAGTAGGCCATTTTGCATGTTCTAAGACACAGCTCGGCCTGTGCCAAACATTGTCGTCATGATTGCTGCCATCGCCACCATGACGCCTGAGCTGGCTCAACCGGTTGCTTTCGGCTCCTGTGGGCAAGCAAGTGAAAGTTATGCAAGGACTCGGCCGCATTTACATGCTTGCATAAACCTGAATATTTGATATACAATTCAAATGCAAAAAAAAAAAAAAAAAAGACATCAACAACAACATAAATATAAAATTGTTATACGCCGTCGTTTCCTCTTGTCTGTGTGCACTCTCAAGTCTCATACACTTTGCTCGTAATGGCCCGCAAAAGAAAGTGGGTTGTAAATATTTTAAAGCAGACTTTTTCAGCTTTTTTTTTTAGAAACTTTTTTTTACAAGCGAAACTCATACAATGATAGGTAAATACTCAAAGTTTCGAAAGTCATGTGAAAGCGTATAAAGAAAGGTACTTGAGAGAACTCTTGACTTAAAGTTGTCGCCAACTGCGAGTGGCATAAGCTTTTTTCCGCTAGACCAACTGAACGAGATACTTGAAAATATCAGTTTTATTCTTTTCTTAGAATTCAAGAAAAACTAATAATTCAATTAGGAAAGCAATTTCTTTTGACCAACCAAACACCTGCAATTCTTTCGGCCAGTCCCAGCTTATTAGGTCCTTGCCAATCCTTAGCTAAATTACCCAAGTCATTCTAGCCATTTCAATGAAATTCTCGACTTGTTTCTAATGAGCAAAAAGTGGTAATCTAATTGAAATAAATTACCTTAATTAGGTATCGGTTGTGGCGTGTGTCGGGCCAATCGAGCCACTTGGGCTCTGCAAATTAAATGCACTTTGAATGGCGAATGTCGTGTTGTCTGCTGGCTGGTATCCAATGAATTTCGTTATACATAACCATTTGCCATGGCAACAGAAATAATTGCAAACAGGAGTACAACAAATATGATTTAGCTTTCGCAGGTAAAATTTTGAAATGCCAGTTGGCTGGCAAGTTTGATGTGCTTAGTGGAATTAAAATTGCAACAAGTTTACGGGGACTGGAAAGATTCCAAAGCTTTGCCGGGGGTTGAGTTTAAGCTGGTCTGAGTTGCATTTACAGCTTTTAATAGCTGTCAGCAGCGTCAAGTAATTACGGCAAGTCTACATTACGTATCCGTCCTGTTGCATACATATACATACATACGAGAAGTAGAGTCGAGTGCAAAGTGAGAGATATAAAATAGAATGGAATGGAATAGAATAGACATTTTCTGGGGTATGCTTGTGCCTGTTTGAAGATGATGCTTTTGTGCGTCAAATTAGCAACTTCCGCATGAGGCCACATGCCACTTGTACCCAAATGCGTCATTTCTCCGGCGCTTTTGTGCCAGAGCCACTTTGGCCATATTGTCGCTTGGCCAGTTGCCAGATAGAGACTGAAACTGGCAGGGCTTATTATTCTCTTTTAATGGCAATACTAAACATACACAATGAACACGACCGACTCAGAAAGTCTGGGAAAGACCAGCACACATAGACACCGAGACGGACAAAGAGTGGGCTGACTCAGACAGAAACAGATCGACCATCCAGCTAAATGGCAAAAGCAAAGGCAAACCAGTCTGGGCCAATTTCGTATGCCAGCATTAATTAAAAGTGACTTAAAAGCTTAAAACAAGCAGAACTCGTAATAAGCCAAATTTAAGTGCAATTTTCTATCTATTTTTTCTTTTTCATTTTTGCAAAGTTAATTTAAATCTTTTCTCTTAGAACAGAAAAAAGAAATCTCAACTGATTGAAACTATCAAATTTACAATTTCCTCAGCTTTTTAATGCAAAATAAATGCCAATGTTTCCGGCCTGCCAAATGCCCCCAGGACGTCCATTTTCGACTAAGCCAGCCAGCACAGACACACATATTCAGTTATACGGCCAAACAAATTTCCTTACACTTGAAACAAGCCGAAGCAGAGAAGGGGCAGAAAAAAAATGGTAACTTTCAAGCGCAGCATCCGCCGGGAAAGTTCATGAAAAATCATCGAAAATATTTCAGACTGGCAAATAAAAAGCCGAAAGTGAGATACTTTTTTTGATAAAATATTTGGAAATATATAAAACTGATTGAAAATATCAGTAATTTTTTGTGGAAAAAAGAAACCAGCATTCTAGCTTTGCCCAAAAACTGTATCACCGATAAGTAGGAGAGGAAATCTCTCTGGGGATGAGTTTGGCTTATATCAAGAGCAAAGTGTTTGAATGGCAAGAAAAAATGGACGGCGTTTATTTTGGGAATTCATAACCAAGTCACTCGGCTGCTCTAACAATAGAGTGAGATAGTATAAGACAAACTCAGCCTGAGAGAGAAGCATCGTGTTTTTTTTTTTCTTCAGATAAAGAGGGAGTTCAACTAATGGCAGATATTTGCTGGCATTTGAAGTAAAAGTTTCACTCACACACACATAAAGTTCTGGTCGCCAAAGCTATCACCACGGCCATTGCCATTACTATAGCCATAGCCATTGGTAAAGCCATTGCCGAAGCCCATCAGGATTGTGCAAGCAGCGAGTCGAGTTTTGTCGGCTGCTTAAGTGAAAAAGCCTGGCGCAAAAGATTTTTTATTTGTGTGTCTTTCTCTATGTCTGTGTGTGTATGTTTTGATTTCAGCATGGCTTTGTGTGTGTGTGTCACTTTGTGTTTGTGTTGAGGCTAAGAAGATTTTCTTAGTTAAAAAACATAGAGAATAACCAAGAGTTGAGTTGCTCTGCTTCTTCTTAAACTTTTTCCTCTACCCTTGAGGCAGTCACAGCCGCCTTGGTGCATTGAACCAAACAAAAGTCTACAGAGAATAGAAAGGAGCGAGCTAGGGCCCCAGGTCGGGGTCGTTGCATTTGTTGGCAACCACTGCCAAAGGGTTTTGGCCACTGCGGTGTGTGTTTGAGTGTGTTGATTCAGTGAATGAAACTGCTGCCTTTGAAGCCGCCATCAAATTGGAACGCCAAGTATTTTTTTTTTTTTTGCTTTTGCTTTTGTTGTTTTTCATATTATTTCATTTCATTTTTAATTTCTTTTATTTGGTGCTCACTCTGGGTTACGGTTTTGTTTTTTTTTTTGTATTGTTTTATTTGCCTTTTGCCTGCAAGTGATTTGTTATACTTTTGTTTTCATTGCTTTCAGCTTTGTTTGTGATTGTCCCCCTTTTTTTCTATTTTTTTGTGTGTGTCTTTGTCTACGGACAGCTGGTAAATGCCAAGTTTATGCTAAATTAGAAAGACAAACATTAGCAAAATGAAGATGGCAAAAACCACAGAGAGCCAGATCGAGCCAAAAGCTCTTGGCCAACTAATAAAGAAAAATGATTGCAGTTGAATCATCTATAGGCTTAAGCTGTGTGTGTGTTTTATTATCTACCCAATACGACACATAAAACACAGACAAATGAATCAACTTTCTCTGTGTGTGCATTTGATGGGATTTTTCTTTTTTGTTTTTTGCCGCTTAAAAGCTGACCAAGAAATTAGTTTGAAGCTGCTTGTATAAGCTAAAGACTCTCACCAGTTTTTTCTTATTTTATTCAAACATTTTCCTCTTTCAGTTTTTTGTTACGTTTATATTGAGTTTTATGTTTATTCTAGCTGAAAATGCCAAGCTAATGCATTGGCAAGCACAAATAAACACGCTCAAGTACACCAGCTCACCCAGTTCACCCAGCTCACCCAATTCAAACACACACACACACACACACATACATGCACGCTGTCTTTCACAGTCACATATGCAGAGCTTTTTCCAGTTGAGAGCTATCAAGACATACATTACGTATACGCAACGTTGCAATGTTTGTTTAATGTTCTCATAACTGAGGTTATATAAAAGGCTAAGCACACACACACACACATACACACTCACACAATCATACAGTCATTTCACCTCTTAACCCAGACAAATGTTTATATTCAAGATGTTTAAGCAAATATTTTAAAATGCATTTGAAAATTTGATGTTGCCACTTAAAACTTAATTTTCGGCTAAACTGGTTTTTTTTGGTATATAAAAAAATAAATAAATAAAATAAATTATATATATATATTTTATATATTGGCAAAATAATAGAAAAATTAATTAAAGTGTTGCTTTTGGCATTTTCATACTTACTTTACAATTGAAATGTATTTTAAGCATATTTACATTTTGCTATGCGAATTTTAGGAATGATTTTTGTGGCAATTCTAAAAAATTAAAATTAGTTGTTTTTTATTATTTTGGACTCACCAAGTCTACGTACTACAGATGATCGAGCAAACGGTGAGGATGTGATAGAGAAGCGTTTATTTTGATTTTATTTTTTTTTGGATTTTGATTTTTGATATTTGTTTTTTTGTTGATTTAATCGGCAGATTTTTGGTTGAATTGATGAAGCGTTTATTTATTTTTCAAAAATAATTTTTGTTTTTGTTTTTGATTTTTTCATTATACAGTTGAATTTTTATGCGTATTTGTTAGTTAGATTATTATTTCAGGTGGTGTTTTGGTGATGTATAATTTGTACAGAGATTGAAAGTGGTGGGAGAGCGTTCCAAATTCGTCGAATTTTATTTTATTTGTATTTTTTTTTTTTATTGAATTATTTGGCAAGGCAAGAAGCATCATGAAATGATTACGTTATCCGGTGGTTATTATGGTTGTAATTGTTTTTTGATTTTTAATATTTATAGTCAAGGATAAAAGATATTAAATTCGAAATTAGAAATCATAAACAAAAATAGTCATGAGCATTTTAAAACTATGTTAAGCTAAATATGGAAAATTCTTTGCTAAAAGTCTTATATAATTCTTTGGTCTATTTTTGTATAATCTACTAAGGCTTAAGCCAAGCTGGAGCGCATGCAGAGCAAAACTGAGTGGATTGGACTTGTTTTGAATGTGAGAGAGAGAGGCTTGCCCTGGGCGGCCACATGCAACAGCCACCCAGAGCGTTAATCCAAAAGACTCGGCAAGGAGCCACCGCAGGAGCAGCCAGCAGCCAGTAGTCATTGCTGAAGCGATGACAGTACGCACCAGTAAGCGGAACGTAATATGTGAGGCTTAAGGATGCATAAACTGCTAAGAGAAATGTGAAACGCTATTTATTTGCCACTACCAGTGAGGCACTGATGGTGCTGGTCTCATGGAATTAGTGGGCCAGGCTAGCCTGAGGGTGTAGATTTTAGCGGTTTGTGGACTCTTTTTTTTTTTTTTTTTTTGTTTAAGTATGTCAACTATGGCGCTTAGTAAAGCCAGTAGGTCAGGGATGTATGCATCATAATTTTCCATTACCTCTCTAAGCAAATGTTGGCTGCCAGAGGGTTTGTTTTTTTTTTGGGGGGGGATTCAGTTTTGACTATCTCAAAATTTTACTAGTGCTACTACTTTTGCTACTCCTTCTATAACTACTATTTTTGTACTATTTTTAAGAGCAACACAAATGACACACTTACTTTTCATGATGCGATTTCGGTATTCATCATCGCGCTGCATTGTAACGCTGCCACCTCCGTTGGAGACCATTGAGCTCACTTGTTCCATAGGCACAATATCCTGCAAGCGTGAAACGAAAAGAAAAAGTCTCCATCAAAAATAGTTCTCGTAAACATTGAAGATTGTCGGTGCCAAGAAAATGAGAGACTCGAAGGTGTGAGTATGTCTATCTGGTCTGTTTGTGTTTCGCCAAGACGAAGATGAAGAAAAATGTGTATACGACGTGTGAACATAAGAATTTTATACACTCTTCAAAAAAAAAAAAAGAAATAAATAAATAGCCAAGATTTTTTCCAGAGAAATTTCTGGATTCCTGCTGGCTTGAAAATAAGAAAATATTAGATTTAAAATGGAAACTCTCAGCATATTTGACAAAATTCCATTCCTTCCAAAGACTAATTCTCTTTATAGACTTTTCCTCGCTTAGCTAAAAAGAGTGTTTACGTATGGGCTCGGTTTTTTTGATTTTCTGCTATTTGGAGCACAAGAAAAGCCTCGTCACTTTGAAAGGCAAAACAAAAAAGGAGAAATAAAACTACCATCAATCATATTTGGACAGCTTGCCAGCGTGTTGGCAATGCCATCAGAAACACTTACCCACTCACACACACTCACACTCATACTCACACACGCCATACTAATACACACACACACACACACACACACACACACACAAATATACCGGAAAACCAGAAAGTAGAAAAAAGCGAAGAAAATCGCATGTGCGATGTGTGCGTTTTTTGTAATTACACAGACACGTTTTAATTTGAAATTTTGCCTTCGGCATTGCAGTGGAAATTTATTTGGCCTACCAATACATAGATGAAGAGATAAGGGAAAGCCAGACTCGGGAGAGTTGGGCGAAACCACAGGGAAAATTGAAAATGGCACATGAGTACCAAAACTTAATTAGAATCAGGAGTATGGCAGGCAGAATGCATTTATCATGGTCAATGTTCACCTTCCAAAGCATACAAAAAGCATTCAAAGATATCTGCCTGGTTTCAGGCAAAGGGTATTTTAAGCTTCTGCAAATGTAAGTAACAAAGAGAAGAAGATGTCGGAGAGCACCCACAATATGATTAGGGTGACTAGAGAAATCGATATAGCCATATCCTAGACTATAAGAGCTAGGACAACCAAACTTGGGATGTAGTCTACTTATGTGTGTACGCTGGTCAGTTTAATTTTTTTCCACCCCCCGTCTCTTCCTTTTGAACCCTCACTTTTTCAAAGCCTTGTAATTTCTACAGCTTTAGGATTTTGGTATTAATTGCTTCCAAAATGTTGTAAGGAATCCCAAAATCTTTCGATTGATATCAAACATGACTAAAATCGGATTAAATATGATGGAGATATATAAAAAACAAAATTCCATAGTCAAGATTTGAATTCCCCTTGCCTAAGTGCCAAACGGTTGCATGAACAGTCCGATAGATGGCGTGCTTGCTTTAAGATGAGCAATGTATTGTTGATTTCAAAATCATACTAAATTTGAAGGAGATATATGAAAAACAAAATTTCAGAGTCAAGATTTTAATCCCCTTTGCTTAACTGGTAAAGAGTAGCATGAACAGTCCGATAGATGGCGTGCTTGCTTTAAGATGAGCAATGTATTGTTGATTTCAAAGGAATATTAAGACCAGAGGTTTTAAGTTAATCTAGCCAATTAGAGTTACCACCTGCCCAGGTTTGCCACCTTTCATACTTCAATTTCCTTCTACTAGTTAAAGGGTACCCAAAGTTCAACATTCGACTCGATTTTTTCCCTTTTAAACAAATAGTTTCTCTTTAGCCTGTTGTATCTTTCGTCGGTTTCTCTGTATTTCTTATAAGCTTTCGCGCTTTGAGCTACTTTTTTTTCCTCGATTCTTGTTATCATTGCGGTTGTGTTTTTTTTTGCAAACAGGAAAAACTGTGTAATTCTTTTATTTGGCTGTTGATTTGTTTGCTGCAACTCTTGTTGGCATTTGGATTCATCTCACTGCTCTCATGTCAAAAAAGCATTCGTTTGTGTGCGGTTTTTTTTTTTAATGGTCGCTTGTTTGCCGGACTCGTTGCAGCTGCTGCCTTTCCCGTGCTTTGTTATTTGTTTGTTTTTAGTGTTTATTTGTTTGCTTGTATTTTTTGCCAGGGTTTTGCATAGTTTTGTATACTTTTTGCCGACTGCCAACAGTGGGCCAACAACACTTTGCTATTCATATTTTCATGTTTCTATTTACAAGAAAATTTAATAAAAAAAAAATTGGATATTGTAAAATGGATTTTGGCTTTTGTTTTCTTTTTTGTTTTGGTTTTATATGCCAGTCGACATTTATTAATGAAATTCTGGGCAAGCTTTAAAATTGACTGGCATACTGGGAGATTATCGTTTATAATAAACACATTTTTGATGGTCTCTGGTCGAAATGAGATTAGCAGTGAATTTTCTATAAATAAATCAAAATATCGGTGAAAAAAAAACAAACAATTCTTTTGAAAATATATCAAACAATATTTATTTAAATTAAATTAAAATCATAGAAATTTAGGAGAAAATTTATTTTGCTCTTCGTGGCAATTGTGGTAATTGTATTTACCATGAAGAGCAAAATAAAATGAATACCATTAGTTCAGTCAATCGCAGATTGTGTCTTGAATTATGACCTAGCCGGCAATAGTCATCATCAAAGTGAACGAGTACTCCAGCTAGACCCAAATAAATCTAAAACAGTCTGTGCCATATTCTCTGTATAGAATTTTTCAATTCGCCAAACAGACAATAACTTCTAATCTGTCGCAGACATTGGCAGACGTGCCCAGTGAACACATTTGCCAATGCAGTAAAAAAAAAAATACAAATACAAATATAAAATGAATGAATATGTAAGAAGATATTTTTTGGTATGAATGTAATCATAAGTCTGCCAGTTTGTCTGCCTGGTCGGCTAGCAAGTGTATACATCACGTATACGACATGTGAAATGCGCAATTCAATTTTGATCTAAGCACGCATTATGCGGCATATTACGCATACGCCACGTGCACCCAGCCAAACACATACAAACAGGCAAACAACAAAATTTTCATTTTTAGATTTTCCAAAAAAAAATATACTGAATTGCCGAAATTTGTTTGGCAATTTAGAAAGCACAACATGAGCCTGTTTGAAACTGTTGGCAAGCGTATTTGTCTCTCATATAACTCTCCCTCTCTCCCCCCTCGGCTTGTCATATTAACAGCTTTTGCATATTGAAAATGTTTTAGCTTGCAAAATGTGACAAACTCTTAACGTTGTCACTCGTCTCGAATTTCATTTTGGCTTGCAGCATTTAGTTGGCCAACTGCCAGAGGCTCATATAAGCAGACAATTTATTTATTTTTTTATATATAATCTCTTCTGTGTGTGTGTGTGTGTCTACCCGGCTTGGGTGAGCTGTATGCCTTCAGCTGCTTAGTCAGGTGGATGGCACAATTAAAATGTCTTCAACATGAATTTTTATTTTGTTTGGCCAAGAAAATGAAAACCTGACTGACTGAGCTGGACTTGATATGAAGTTGTACGAAAGAGTTCCTCTTGACACATGATCTGATAAAAGGAAGAGCCAAGTTGTGTCTTTTTTACGGAAATAACTTGTATACCCTCTTTAAATTCAAATCAATGCAAGTTTTATTTTGCTTTCCAATTCTAAATTGGTTGGTCTTGCGTTGTCCTTTGGCAATTTAGCAAATGGTTTGGGGCCACACAACATTTTTATCTGTTGACATTTAATTAAGTTAAAATGCATAGACAAAATATAAATACCAAAAATAACCAAAAATAAAATGGAAAATACACACACACAAATACACAGACAGACACACAGACAGACTGGCAAAGCAAAGGCTATGAAAATATTCACCACAAAGAGGGAAGTAAACTGAAATTGGTGGGCGTGACGGTAAGCAAACTGGCCGAGTGGTCCTACCAAAAAAAAAAAAAAAAAAAAAATGGAAATGGTTGAAACGGTTTCTTTCGTTCTTTTCCTTTTTTTTTCTTTTATTTGGAATTTTTTGGTAGGCATTTTGTGTGGCTTTTGTTTTCGTTGTTTATTTGGCTTTGCATCGTAAATTTTTAACATTTTTATGAATGTCTCTGGTGGTGTTATGGGCTTTCTCTTTTTTACTTGTTTTATATTTTTACACTTTATAACAACTCCCTTAGCGGATTTCATGTGTGCGTGTGGGATAAAATAGGCGCCTCGCATGGCCCTGCGACTGGGGTACTGATGAGATTTTTCGTGTGGAACTGGAAGATGTTGTTTTCCCTGCTACTTTGTCATGTAAATTAACGGTTATTTTGTAACCAAAAAAAAAACACAACCGCAACAAGGACAGAACAGCTAAGGCAACCAACCAAAAACACCAAAGACAAGCGATGCGATATGATGTCAGGGCGAGTCATCTTGGGGACAAGTCGAATAAATAAGCCATTGAAGGGATTAGCGCCGAATGCGGCACAGTAAATTCCTTGTTATATTGAATAATTAATTTTTATTGATCGAGATTGTGGGTGACACACACAAACACACACACACACCGTGTCTCAGCTGCTTGTTTATTGGTTTGCCTACACTATCAAAGCCATTTCCCTTCATAGCCACGGCCCATTTCACTTGACTTGGCTGGGCTTGTTTATATGTCAAAGGCTTTTGGCTAGGTCAATTGTTAAAAAGAAATTTATACAGGCCATAATTAAACTTAAAGCCACCCTTGCTATGTTTTTCACTCTGTTCATATGCATGAGCCTGTGTGCATGCCTGTGTGTGCTTGTGTGTGTGTGTGTGTTTTTATTGCTATTTCAGTTGTCTGTGTATCGCGTTAATTAAGTGAATATGCTCGCTAAACTGTTGGCCCTGACTTGTTTGGCATATTTGGCCGCATTATTCACTCGGCCACCAACCCAGCCGAGCCAGCCGCTAATTGCCTTTTGACTTTATGCTTTATACTGCAATAAAAATTCATTGAAAATTCTCTTGGCCTAATGAAAACTGTTTCAAATTAAAGCAAAAATTAAATTGAAAAAACAAAATTAAAGACAAATCAATCAAACTTTACCAAATTAAAAAACAAAGTGATGGATGATTTCTGAAGCGGATAGAAAGATTTCAAAAAATTTCCATTTAAATCGGCTTAGTTGTGCAGCTCTTTGTAAGCCTGACTAAGGCTCTTTATTAATTTATCCACACAACCAACACAAAGTCCTCTCAACAAACTTGCTGCCAACTTAACTTAATTTGAGAAAAGCAGCAGAAAAGCAAATCCAAGGAAATCCCCCTCACAAATCGAGAACAATAGAAAATTGCAACGGTAAATGCATAGAACTGTGTCGCCGCCTGATTAAATATCCGTTTCCACCACAATAACCACGATCCAGCATTTCCCTTCTATCTCACACACATATTCATTCATTTCATTCATTCCCAGTGATGGCACAGTCAAAGCTCGGTATTCAGCATAATGCAAATTCATGTAGGGAAATGTAATTTCAGCACCAAAATAAACAACAGCCAACCGGGGTCTGGACTAGGCGCGAGGTGCCCCAGGCAAGGGGCGTGTATGCAAAGTTAGTGTCAGGCAAAGTCAGCGTGAAACAAAAGGAGCATTTTGGGTTATTTGTCTGAGTGGGCGAGTGTAGGGGGGAAGGGGGGAAATGCCAAGGTATATTTGTATAGAGCCCGCTGCTGCAGTTGACAGGCCCGGAGGGGGAGGCCTGGGTAAACAGGTGGAGCAGAAGCACCCAGCGAAATGTGATTAAAAAATAAAACGTATGCCCAGTTTTAAACCAGAGCGGAATGAATGCAGTGGGTGAGCCTAACAATGGTCTGGAGATCTTGTTTGTTTTTTCTTGTTCTTGTTTGGAAGGAACTCACCTCGTAACGTGTGTCGATTTCAGGTAATTTCTCCAGAAACTCTTCAACCATCTTTTGTTGCGCGTGCCTCAAACAACAACGCAATTACACACACACATACAAACTGGACTAGCCTAATAGGCAGACGGACACACACACACACACACACTGACACTGACACGGACACGGACACGAATACAGTCACGCACGTGTTTCTAGTTTATTACAAATTTTCTCGTTATTTGAATTTGAAATTTATAATTGGCTGAAAGTTTTAATTTCTCTAAACAGTTTTTTCTTTTTTCTCTTTTTGTTTTATTAAAGTTAAACTTTTTATTTGTTTAAAGCTGAAAACACCTGTTGTTCTGTGAATAAAATTTAGTTTATTGTTGTTGTTGTTTTGGTGCTTTTTTTCACAAATTCGTTTCAAAATTCGTTTGGTTGCATTTGCACTGGTTTATTTTTTTGTGATTGTCTTCTTTGTCATCGGCTTTTGTGTTATTTATTTTTGTATATTTTTTTTCTATTTGGCACTTGATTTTCCAAAGGCAAGAAGAGCCCTTTTGTCTTTTGGTATCTTTGTATTTTTATCACGCACACCTTGAAATCCTCACAGTCACTGATCCCAAATGGTTCAACATGTGCCAATCTCACACGCTTTCACTTACACACACTCACACACTCACACTCTCACACACACACTCACACACAGACGCATTTTCTCTTTAGACAGTTTGGCAAGCCAAACGAAACCGAATCCGAACCAATCCAATCCAATTCAATCCAATCAACAAAAATTGGATGCCGTCTTCGTTGAAGCTGCGAGCTGCGGTGTGTGCGAGACCCAACAAACGCTGCACGTTCACCGTTCAGCACTAACAACAAAATGCAGAAAAACAAAACATTTTATAGGCAGCAGCAACAGCAAGCAGCAGCAACCACAGTCACAGTCAGAATCAGTTACAACCAACCAGCCAGTCAGGCTGGCAAACACGAGTATACGCGAGGACGTTGAACACAGCCAACATAAGCTGCCCCTGCTGGCAACCGACAACCAAAACAACACCGATACGGACACCGACACCGACACAGACGCGGACGAGGACGAGGACCAACGAGTAACCAGAAAGTCTGTACTAAAAATGCCCTCCCAAAAAACACAGACTCTTACAATCAAACGAAGCCAGCGAAGTTCGACAGCCCCAAAATGACAGAGACACCGACAGAGGCAGAAGCAGAGGCAGAGCGACAGAGCAGAGAATGAGCGGAGCAAAGCAAAGCAAAGCTAAGCCGAGATGTCTGATAAAATTTCAAAGCGCACTTTTGAGAGCAAAGCGATTCGCTCATTTTAGTAGGGGGAAAAATTTTCCTTTTTTTTTTTTTGGTTTGTTTGCTATCGTTATCGGTCGTCTCATCGTGAGTGTGTGTCGGTGTGTGTACTTATTTAGTAGACTCCTCAACTTGACACACATTTAAAGTTGGCCGAGCTTTTGCGCTCTCTCGAAATTTTTCTATCTCACTTCTCTCGGCCCAGCATCCACTTTGACTAACTCAGGGCCCACTGCAGTGGCACTGTGGATTCCATGGCTCGTTTCTTTTTAAAGTTGGAGAGTGTTTGCTATTGTTGTTGTTGTTGTTGTTTTTACTGTTGTAATTGCATGTTGCATGTTGTTTGCAAGCACTTGTAAATAATTTCCATCTAACGAAGGCGGCACACTTAACACGAACGATGATGCCACTGCCAAAGCCTCTGTTGCTTCTGTCAATGCAGCAGGCAGCAGTTGGCCGCTTGTGCCGCCATTGCTGTTGTCCTGAATGCATTGGGCCCTGTTGTTGGACAGATAGCTACCTAGCTAGGCTGGCTGGCTGGCTGGCTGGTTGACTGGCTACCGGTTGCCTTTCAGACTCATTCAAGTGGCTCACCGTTTTTAAGCTTTCCATATGACTGATTGTCTTTTTCTCTCCATGTGTGTGTGTGTATAGTTTGTCCTAGTTTTAGGATTTGGTTGAGCCTGGTATAAGCCTAAGAAATACAATTTTTCATTTTTAAAGATTTAATTGAAAATGATTTTGTTTTTCCGCTGGGAATATTCTAATTTCTTATTTCTCGTTCTAACATTTCCAATTACACTTAATTCACTTTCACATGAAACTCTTAAATTAAATGGTCAACTGTCAACAACACAAATTGTAAGGTAGAAGGAGAGAAACAGAGAAAGGTAGATCAACTTTTGTTGATCAAACAATTAACCCATAATGAATGCTTCTACTTCAATTTACCAACGATGGTTGTGCAGGATGAGACGGGGGTGGGTGGTGTGGTGTATGTGTATGTGTGTGGTTGTCAACAATTTTGCCCACTTACCGAACCCATTTCACAGATTTTATTGTTGTTTTCCGTTAGGTGTTTGTTGTCCAAGTAAATACACAAATCACTGACAAATGTCGATGTGGCTGTCGTTGATTAAATCCGTCACTGAATAGAAATGCCCGAGGATATCAATGGTGAGCAACAATTTTTAGTTGAGACCTTTCAACTTGGCTGACCAACGCATACTAAATGAACTAATGACTATTCCTAGGCATAGGGTACGTACAAATTGGTAAATGCAACAATTTGCTTAAATATGTGAATTGTGTTGTGGTGGCCTTTGCTGACTGCCGGTTGTCAAAGGCCAATAGGGCACCAGCTTAGAGGGCACGTGTGAAATTGCTGTCGCTTTGTTCTAACTTCTGCTGCCAAATGACAGGCAATGGCAATATTTTCCATATACTATAAATGTGTTCAGGGAATAAAAACGCTATCATTTGAGCTTCTCATCCATCCGTCAATCTGTCTTTTCGAGCCTATTCTATTAATAAAAAAAATACGGGATGGATGGACAATATGTTTTGTCGACTTTGACTTGGTCTATTGAAATGGAATAAATCATTTCAATAGTCAACGTGGCGTTTGAATTTCTTTCAATTGATTTGCTGAGTGATGTCCTTGAGTTCAGCTGTTGAAATTAAGTCTTGGTCACATGATAAATAATTGAAATTGTTTGATTTTTGTTTAAAAAATATTAGATTGCTTAAAACTTGGATGTTTGAACCCAAATGGATTGTTAAGCCAAAACAATTAACTGATATTTTAGGTTTGAGGCAATTTCCGATATTTATAACTGCGGACTTACGCATTAACAAAACAATTTAGTTGTTTTCTTTTAGACTTAAAGTAAACGACTACGTGAGGTGTGAAACTTGGCTACTTGTATGCAAGCCCTGCCAACCCGCTAAATAAAACTTCAGGCTTGGCAGCACCCTAGATATTGCCAGACTGTCAAATGAGTAAACTTTTTGTGAAATGTAGATGGCGCTTTAACAACTTTTCCAGAACGTGCAATTTTTAAATGAAAAAAAAGGACTAGAAAACAAATTAAATATAAAACACATGGCTTTGTTTTTTCTAACAAACTTGAACATTTAATTTAATTCATAGTTAATTTTCATAAATATAATTTGTTTCATACTCGTTCAATTATCAATTAATTCTTTGTTGGTTTTTTTTTGCTTTGCTCATGTTTGATATCTTTTTTTTTCTATTTGTTAACCTCTTCTGGATAACTGTTCCCATTTTATATTCACTACTTTATTTGATTCTAAATGGAACAAAAATCACATAATTAAAATAAATTTATGACATTTTTTCATTTCAACTAACATAATTGGATTTTTAACTATTTTCCATAAAATTTCAAAATTCACTTTCTCCTTTCCTTTTACTTATCTAATTTGTTTCACATTTATATATATATTTATACGGATTTATACACAATAAATAAATAAAAGGCATTTATAAAATTAATTAAGTTACAAAATAAATTTTTTTCTTTTCAATTTTTGTTGTGTTTTTTTTTTTTTTAAGTTGAAATATTAATTTTTTTTTTTTGTTTTGTTTGCTTAGTAGTTGGTTTGCCTTTGTTTTTGGTATTTGTTTTTAATTTATTACTATTGGCCTAGATACAAGAATGTTTAACCATTAAAAAATAAGAGGCTTGAATGTTGTTGTTGGGCTTTTTGTTAATGTTTTTGTATTCACTTAAATTGCTACTCATGTCGTATGTGCTATTGTTAATGTAATTAGGCTATGATAAGAATAAGAATGATTGTAGGCAGGTGGTCTGTTGATTCTTTCTTTCACTGTCTATCGTTCTCTCTCGATTCATCTTAATTTTCGTCATGGCTCCATTGGATTTGATAATATTTATATATCTTAGATTTGTTTAATTGCACAAATACTAATTTCATTAAGTCTCAAAAATCATATAATAATTATAATTGGATTATAATTTCTAGCTTAAAACATCTTAAGTATTAATTTAACCAAAAAAAAAAAAAAAAAACAGCCAGAATATTTAAAGTTCAATTCAAATTTAATTCTAATAAAGAACGAAATTTGCTTTCAAATTGTTTTTGTACATTTTCCCTTTCATGTAGAGTTCTGGATTTCTTTTGGACCTTCCACAGGGTCTCTCTATGCTTGAACGAAAGGGAGTCCGATGAGAAGAGGTACCGATTGAGATCTCGACCATTTTGAATGCGTTTGCAGTCTTCGACCTGAATGACATATGGCCTGAGGTTTGTGAAGGTGATGTTGGCGGACTTGGCCAGGAATCCAGTGATGTGGACATCGTCGATCCAGAAGTACCGACTCTGCTGAGCTGCCTGATAGAGTCGCCTGGCCACATCCGATGAATAGATTATGGCAAAGCCGCGACAATATGGCGGGTAATAGCTCTCTGGATAATCTTCAGGGCTAACTGGCCACTTGCAGTGTTTTGAGCGTTCCACTCTTGCCCCCACTGTCTCAACACAGAAGAGTAATTTACGGGGCTGTTGCAGTATTTTATTCAGTCGATTGGGTCTATTCGAATTTCTTTGAAAGACCCCGAGCAGTCTTTGACTGTTCACAAAAATATCATCGTCCACCTTCACCAGCAGCTGAGCTTTCCTGCAGTTGTGGTAAAACCATTTCAGGCCCATCACATGCTTGTAGGTCAGGTTGCGGTAAGCATCCAGAAAGTTGCCCTGCACCATGTCTACGTGATGAGCATTTTCCACCTCCAACTCCAGCTGCAATGCCTCAGCTTCGTCATCCACGGCGCCCAAGAGGAAGACCAGGCGTAATGGAGTATATGAGTTGAGGTCATTGCCCCAGGTCCTACGTATGATGACACGTTTCTTGCTATTCCTGGGAGCTGTGTGCACCATAATCACGGCTTGGATGTGCGCTTTGCAGGCTGGCAGAGTCATGAGATATTCAAAGTTGTGCAAGTCGATCAGTTGCCGCTTATCGGGCTTAGTGTGCGTTGAGGATGAGTGTGCGTTCGTGTCCGCCTTGTCTGGACTAACTAGACTAGCTTCCTTATCATAATTAGAACTAAGTTTTTTGTTTTTGTTGCCACACAGCCGTGTAGGACTAGAGCCGTGTTTTTGGTTTGGTTTGCTTTCGCTCTCGGTGGTACCGAGACCCTGATCGAAGTTATCGTCTAGTCGGCGCTTACTCCTGTTTTCCTTGACCGACGTAATCGAGTCCGGCAAAGCTGTTTGCTTCGAGACTTCAAAGGCCTTCTGAACCACGGGCTCCTTGAGTTTTAGTAGAAATATCACCATGCACAGATTCAGCCAGACTATGAGGTGGGCGAAGAAACGCTTATTGAGCATTCCTATTCGAAAAGTTGGCTAGGCCCACGCTTCCTTCTATGCTCTGTTTGTCTTTGGAAGTTTTTTTGTTTTTCTTTTGGTTTTATTGACGACTTCCCCTTTCCGACGAGGCCTTGAAAATCGATATGGCTGCAATAAGGTGAAATACAAAAATGGTCGCATTAATAACGAGGCAAATGCAGGAATGTTTCCATTTGCTTATGAGTTCTCACTTCTCATTTGAGTATAATCAATACAGATATAATTTATTGAAATTTATTTAACCTGACACTTTGTTATATTTATCTATCTAAGCAAGGAGATATCTCTGAAAATTCATTCATTTTCGAAATTGCTAAAGCCTCCCCAGTCGAACCATATCCATCACAAAATTGTTCTTATCAATTTTTGAAATATTTATGGTGTTGGGGGAAGTTATAAAAAAAGGTGGTTTATTTCATGAGCTAGGGCCTTGAAATGAGACTCTCTGGATCCTGAGGGAACATTTATCTATCAAAAATAAATAAACCAAAAAAACAGAACTCACAGAGGAATCTGGAGTCATTTGCCTATATAAAAATAACCATTGCCTTCCTCAGAAAAAAAAAATTGTGAGAAGTGTTTACTCACCCTTTTGTCAAGTAGGCTCTAGCTCAGACCGGTGGCCTCAGCAAGGGGTCTGGCCTTGGCAGAATCAAGGTGATGTTGGTGAAGTGGAATAGCTGAAGGAGCTGATCCGCTCAGTGTGTAGTTTTGCATGGTGGCCAGCTGCCAAAGGTCGCTGATTTGCTGGGGTGAAATGCTGTGCCAAGAGAACAGAAACTCCAGCTGATCGAGATCATCAGTCTGACCGCTGGCAAGCAAACGTTCGCAGGCCTCGGCATATAGAACATATGGCTGGAGGGTGGTGATGCTGATGTTGTTGCGCTGGGCCAGAACGCCGGTGATGTGCACATCATCGATCCAGAAGTAGCGGGCCTGCTGGGCAGCATGATAGAGACGCTTGACCACATCCGAGGAGTAGACAATGGCAAATCCGGGACAATATGGCGGGTAAAAGCGATCGGGAAACTCCTGGAAGCTGACTCGCCACTTGGAACGATAGGAGCGCTTTACCCGAGAGCCCACAAACTGTACACAGAAGAGGAGCTCCCGGGGCTGTTGCAGCACCTCGCTGAGGGAATGTGTTCCATTCAATCTTGTACGATTGCTGGCGACGGTGGAGTTGGGCAGGAATGAGTTGGCTGAATCGTTCGACTGAACGATCTTGAGCAGCTTAGGCGTATTTACATAGACATCATCGTCCACCTTCACCAGCAGCTGGGCCTGGCCGCAGTAGTGGTGAAACCATTTCAGGCCCATCACATGCTTGTAGGTCATGTTACGATAGGCATCCTGGAAGTTGCCCTGCACCATGTCTTCGTGATGGGCATTTTCCAGCTCCAATTCCTGCTGCAATTCCCAGTCTTCAGCGGCCACGGCGCCCAAGAGGAAGACCAAACGCAGCGGAGACTGTGGCACGAGTGGGGCTCCCCAGGTCTTGCGTATGAGGGCTCGTTTCTCCGTGTTCCTGGGAGCTGTGTGCACCAGGATCAGAGCCTGGATGTGTGGTTCGCAGGTTGGCAGACTCATGAGATATTCGAAATTGTGCAGGTCGATCAGCTGTCTCTGGTCGGATGTGATGGGCGGGGTGGGTGAGGGTGCGATTGTGCCCGACTTGTCTTGACTAACTAATTTGCTGTCCTTAACATAATTATAGCTAAGATTTGTGGTTTTGCTATTAGGCTGGGTGCGACTAGGGCCATGTATTTGGTTTGGTTTATATCCACTGGCATTGGCACTCGTTTGCTGGCTGAGATTGCCGCTGCGGCTGCTTCTAATCCGGCTGTTGTGTCCCTGGACGAGAGGGCTGGGTGTGGCAGTCAAGACAGAGTCCGCTGGAGCAGCTTCGGTTTCTGGCACCAAAGGTTCATCGAAATTGTGCAGCCAAATCACCATGAACATCATCAGCCATATTATGAGGCACCAAATGGAACGTTTGTCAATCATCTCCAACCGAACTTGGCTAAGCCAACTCTTTGTTGGCTTGGCTCTACCCTCTTCTATCCTTTTGTTTCTGGTTTTGTTTCCGCTTCCGTATTGCTGTCTAAATTGATTTGCCTACTTGGCACCTCAATCGGAAACGTCTTCTGCGTGCCGTTGCCATTTAATTGGAAATCGACGGGGCTATAATGAAAATAGAAAACATTATCATATTAATAAAGAGCCAAATGCAATTCCTATAGCCGACTCCATTCGATTAATAGACATAAACATAATTTATTGTGTGCGCAGATAATCGAAAGGCCGACAAGCCGAGGGGACACCTAACAACACCCTCCCTCCGTCTATCAATAGACTGTAATTTATTAGTAGTACACTGAGAGAAAAACAAGTGCTAGTCTTGGTTTAAGTATTTACAACACTGAGGGAATCACTAAAAATAATCCGTTAATCTTTTGCACTTATGGCATATTTAGGGTTTCGTCTTGTGGTTCTTGAGAGGGCTTTCGCTCAGTGTAAATTAACCGTCCAACTTGTTGATAAAGTGGCAAGTTTAATTTCATAATAGCCAGGGTATCCGGCTAGTCAGGCTGAGCTTATCGAAGAAACCTGTAAACGAGCTATTATCAGAAATATTCTCTGTCATTTAGTAGTAAAAATTTTCGGTGATAAGGGCTGATATGGCTGGGCTGAAATGCTTTGTAATTACTCAGATAAATTTAATTTGGCAATTTCAAAGCCACCATAAAATGGTTCTGGCAGTTAGAATTCAATTAAATTGAAAAATGATAAGATCAAAATTCATAAAATTAAACAAACTAATCGAATAGTTTACAACACATATAAAAATATCATTTTTGACGTTATCAAATTGGGACATTTGGTAATTGTGACAGATACCAAATGCTAGAGCTTTTTCAAGGCTTTGCTCAATCGGTTTGTTCAGGTGAAGAACAATGGGAATTGGCTGGATTCAAGGCTGGATCTGGGTTCATTCAACTTTTAAGCCACTGTCTGCATCATAATTCATTTTCTTCTCCTTTGTTAATAAAGCCCAAGAAAGTACACAGTTTTTGAAGAAAAATATTCATTTCAAGTTGTCAGCAAGTTGGCTAGGGAATATATTGGAAAACGTTTCCAGCCGACCTTAACTAGTCTTGAAAAGAGTATTTCATATTCAGCTTTCATTATATGCAACCGATGGACAGAAGCTTCCCTGCTCTCGTGCCACTGTCAGCCAATCTTAACTAGTCTTGAAAAGAGTATTTCATATTCTGCTTTCATTGTATGCAACCGATGAAATGGACAGAAGATTACCTGCTCTCGTGCCACTCACACCAGGGCCAATGCAGGTGGCTGGCTTTGTGTGTCTACGCAATTGTCAGTCTCACCCAGCCAAACTCTGGGCCACTCACGTAGACTCCAATAAGCCAACTTCACACACTGCCAATGGGCCAAGGCAAGGAACACATGATTGAAATTCGCAATCAGCCAGACATAGACGGCCGAAAGGGGGGCGGGGTTAATTGAAAATCACAAGTCCGATTGTGGAATTTCTGCGGCAAAAATATATGAAACTAATCCGAAAGACAAAATTATGTTTAAATTGATTCATCAAAAAAAATAAAAAAGAAAAGGGAAGAAGGGTTTGGCCGGGGGGAACTCGTGTTTCTAGGTTAATGGCCGTAACGAAGTATCGAGCACGTTTTGGGAGAGTTTCCTAGTTCTCCTCAGGTAAATAGTATAAAATTCCGAGTCGATAACTGTGAAGCGAAGAGGACCGGACCAAATAAAAACTAGAGCCAACCCGCCTGGCTAGGTGGGTAAGATTATTGGAGTGAGTTTGAGGGTTGGCGGGGTTAGCAAGGCAAGTCAGACCAAGTTATTTAATATTCAGAAAATTCAAACTAGTTGAGGGATGTTGTTGTTGTCGTGGTTGTTCTTGGCTTTATAGGTTCAACATGCTCTACAAAAGGGCATTTAAACACGCAATGAACGGCCCCAGGACTAAACAGCTGCAGGACAATGACGACGACGACCAAAGTTGGCGCCTGAAAAACAGGACAAGCCTGACTGACGCAGACCTCAACAGAAACATGTACAGGACAGGACAGGAGTTGACAGGAGAGGACAGGAGTGGACAAGCTTGTCTTGCGGTCTTTTCTGGTAAGTTTGGTCTGGCCAACCAATTTATTTATTTGCTTGTCTGCCTTCGGAGATATGCAAAAAGAATGAAAGAATATAACAAACTAATTACCCAAACGTACATTTGACCTTTTGCCATGATGGCGGCTCAAAAGAAATTCGCCTGTTTCCTGAGCCCACCGACCCCAATTGCATTTGGCTAAAATGGCGCCGCCAACTCGACGGCCTAGAATTATTCTCTCCAAGGGGTTTTTGGCAGGCAACTGCATTGATATTTTTTCAGCCGATAAAATGCCAGACTACGTCAATGGGGAGCAGAGCAGGCAGGGCCAAACTTTTTTTTTCAAGTCGAAGGTTACATTTTTTTTTTTTTTTTTTTTTGACGCGAAAAGAAAAACAAAATAAATCGAGCAACGCCAGCAAGTGTAAACAAAGGAAGAGTCTCTTTGTATTTGTGTTGGTCAGGGCAGACCACCCAAGGGTGGTCCTAGTCAGTTTGGTTTTTTTTTTTTATTGTTTTGGCGATCGTCTGCAATTCATTTGAATTGGTCACTGCTGCTGGCTGACCACAGCATTTTGGACGTCAGCCAAGTCTGAGCATTTCCATTTGCTTCGAACTTTTGGAATTTTTGTTTATGAAAGTGTTTATTTATTTGATTGTAAAAAAAAAATAAAATAAAATTTATATGGAAAGTAATTTGAACTAATTGAAATTAGATTTCGTGCTTACAAACAGTTTTGGTTAAGTTAAAAAAATTGTAAAAGTAGAAAAACATTTCAAGTAATTATTATTATTTTTTGTAATTCCTATGTAAGCAATCTGTCAGATACTTTTGGCTTGTATTGTTTCACATTCAATCTGTTAGATACTTTTTGGGGTTGTATTGTTTCTCATTCCCAGCAGCTGCATTAACATTTCAATTTTCTCTCACCAAAAAATTCTAGGAATTTTCTATACGATAAAGAAAAAGTTCAATAAATTTTATATTTGATTTAAAAAAAAGTGCATAAATTCGATTTACTTTAAACAAAGAAAAAATAAAATGTAACCTTCAAAAAATTGTTTTATTTTTATTTTTTCATGTGCTATAAAAATTTATAAATAATCCTGAGTGAAATATTTATTTTTATTGTTTTATTTTAGGTTTGTTTTTTTTTAGACTTTTAAATTTTTCGTTTCACTTTGAGAAATGTTTTCTAATTATTCTGTAGAACGCAGGGACAGTGACTTTTGAGTGGTTGTAAAATAATTTTATATAGTCCAAACATATTTCATTTGAAGTGACCGTCATAAAAAACCCTTGAACATGCGTTCGCCATTTGACAAAAAAAAAAAAAAAAATAGAAAGGGAATCCTCAAAGGCAGAGCGGACTCTGTTTACATATGTGCGGCTAAATGCGGGAAAAACGGAGCCAGACCACACATGTCACACAAAAACAACCACAACAACAACAAGAACAACAACAACAAGGAACAGCAAAGTCCTCAACAAAGTATGACGACGTTGATGATGATGATGATAATGACGATGACGCTGTGGAGTGAGCGCCGGTCTGAGTTGGGGAAGCCAACAGCTCATTCAGCAAGCTCGGAACGCTTCAAGAAGTTTTCACAAAAAAAAAAGAGGGGAAACCTAAAGCTAGAATGAGGACAGAAAAAAAAACAAAAACAACAAAAAACAAAAACCTTTGCAAAAATGAAAACGTTTTTTTTTGAGCTGTAAACAAACTGCAATTACAACTTGTCAGTGAGGTGAGGACAAAGCGAGCCAAGGGAGGGGGCAAGAAACAGTTTAAAACGAACACCCCGCCACCGCCCTCCACTTCGCCACCTGTGCGAAAACCTGCACTTGGCGTCGACCGCAATGAAACTTTTTAAACGATGTTTCAGACAGAAAATTGCGGGAAATGCAAAATAATAATAATAAAAGTCTGCCCCAGTGTTCTTACCCTATCACCTCTCTCTCTCTCTCTCTCTGTCTCACTCTGAGTATCTTAAAGATTGTGTGATGCAAAAGTTTGCTAGACCAAAAACGGAAGCAATCAGCAGGCCATGCTCATTTGACACATTTACCACAATCAATGAATGGAATTCGTTATGCGTAATCTCGGTCGGGGTTGGGCTTATCACCAAACCCTTTTCCAAGAAAAATGTCTCGATAAGTCAAGTTCGTTAAAGGAAATATTCCACAAAGTCCGATATGAACTTCAACAGCAGACGACCACTTTGCTTGGGGAAGATATAAAATAAGCAGCCAACTGTGAACTGGGCCGACGACAGGCCAACCGAGCTGGTAGGGAGCTCCTTTGCCCTGATGGATGACAGAGCTTGGCAGGCGAACCGGGCATACAATGAGACTCAGGGCAGGGCTGGGGCAAACTGTCAACCGACACAGCCAGCAGACGCTAGAGCAATAACATTGATTGACATAAGCCCCAGCACAATTGCCACCAACATATCCTAGCCAACCAACTTAGGAGGAGTCCAGCCAGGCAGTGCAGGCAAAACTCAGTCCAGAAGCCGTCCAGTGCTATAATTGGCAATTAAAAAGCATAAATGCAAAAAGCCAGAACCACACCCTGACTAAGGGAAGAACTCGTGGAAAAGTTAAAGGTTGGTCAGCTAGCTGGTTGGTTGGTTTGGCTAAATAATTTATTAATACGCTTCGTATGTGTGTTTCATTTATTTCTGCTTCTTCTTCTTCACATATACAATATGAAAATTAAATTACTCATGGCTTTGTTTACATTTCACCAAGCAAATGGAAAATGACCCTCTTCTTCACCCAGCCAAAGTGGCCATTCCAGCCAGAAAAAAAAATGAGGGAAACGCACGCAAAAAAAAAAATTATAAATTTAAGGAAAATAATACCGAAAAGCAGAATTGAATCACCAATCAGGAGATAAGATAATGAAATCATTTGTCGAAAATTATCACTATCAAAATCTCGATTAGCCCCAGTCGAGAAATTACCTGTAAAACCTAATCAATTCTTGGTTTTAGCCAGCAAGTTAAAAATATACTCCAATTTGAAAGAAATTATTGATCAAAAATAATTAAAAATCTGACTAGAATTTCTTAAGCCAAACGGCAATTGCAGAACTCATTAAGTAATTAAAGCGCGTGAATAAACCTGGCCAAAGCCAACTGACCATGGAGGTCCCAAAAGCTTAATGAGCGCGTAAAATGACCCAGGGCCATAACGGTGAAATTGTGTAAAAAAAACAGTGTCAAAACACGCCAAGTGAAAGAAATCAAAATAAAAAATAATAACTTATGCAAAAATATTTAAATCAGTTGGGCTAATGAGGGCAAGTCAAGTGGCCAACCGAGAGAACTTTGAGTTCGGTTCGACCTGAACTCGAGTAAAAAAAAAAAAAAACAAAAGATATTTTAATTGGTCAGCGAAACGTGTCAACCTAATAAAAAGTCTCAGCTACTTATTGGTGGCTAGATTAGTCACTCAAATGATAAGCCTATGATAAGAATATAAATAAGAAATACAAGAAATTCAGTCCAAACGAACAAAAACAAAAAACAAAGAAAGAAAAAATCATGCGGCACCCGGTTTAGGTCAACGAACGCACCAAACGATTTTGGGCAACCAGAAATCTCAAGCAACCAAAATAAAAAAAGATTCCACAAAAACAAAAAATTAATAAAAATAAAAAAAAAGGTGAAAACAATAAACTGCTCAAACTGCGCTCTCTTTTTTTCGCTTAATTCTGAATTCGCCAACTGAGTAGCAGCCTCAGTTTATTTTATAAATAAACAAATTTTATATTAAAAAATTCCAAAAGTCAACTCTTTTACACTTTGTCACTCTAATTAATTATTAAAATTTAATAACAATTTCTCTCTCTCTCTCTCTCTCTCTCTCTCTTTGGAGCTCTATCGAGTCGAGTCGAGATCAACATCAGTCGGTGTTATATCATTTTTTCCCAGGTACGGAAACAGCTTTGCCAGTAATGTTAATTTTTTTTTTTAATAATTGCCAACAATTTTAAATGTCAGAGGATAGAAATATTACTTAGTCGTTTGATTTAAAGTTCGAATCTTTTAAAAACGCATAAGCTTATCATGATTAATGAAAAATAAAATATAGATTAAAATTTTTGTAAATTAATCAATCTAGTGCATTTTTCTTATCAAAATTGTCGAGTTTAAATTTCCATAGGAAAGATATTGACAAAAATAAAGCACTAGCCACGTTGGCAGCCTTGCTGAACTTGTTCAAGGTCAATAATATTGGCTCAGCCAGCTGAAGCAATAAAAACAAGAACAACACCAAGTAAAGCGTTGGCAGTAGCAGCGGTAGCGGCAGAGGCAGAGGCAGAGACGCCGCACTGCTCTGCTGACAAGCAACATGCAAAAATTGTTAAAACATTTGTCACGCTTTTCTGGCAAATGCAAAACTGAAGAAATAAAGAACAAACGGAGAAAGAGAGAGAGTCGAAGGAAGTTGGAAACAAGAATTGCAGAAAAACATGCCAAAAGCAAACTCGAAAGCAGACGAAAAACACGAATTTCAAACACATGTGCAAATGAGAACTACCGGCAGGGCAGACAGAGAGACCAGCATCAAACAGCACAAAGGGTAGGCGGGACGGAGCGATAGCATATTGAAACCGATTGCGATTAGGGGAAATATAAATAAAGCAATAAATACTTAAACAATCTGACGCTGTTGATAAAATATGAACGAGATATGACGAGCCAAACGCAGAGAGAAAACACATACGTCACACACAAAAACAACGGGCCACAAGTGGCGCTGCAGAAGACCAGCGAAAAATTGAAGCAGTTCTCACCGGATTTGATGAGGCCGCTAAATTGGAATGGAATATGAATATGAATTAAGCAAGTAAGCCAATGCAAAAATATTCGCAATGGACTCTGGGCTAGATTGAAACACTTTCCCTTTGATGCAACAACAGCGGCAGGTTGGGCAAGCTTACCTTCCAGCGTCGGCGTTGACGTCGACGTTGCTGCGCTGCTAGTAGTTGGCACATAACAGTTAGCAGTAGCGTTGGTGTGGGTTGTGGGCGATGGTGATTGCGACGGTGGGGCTGGCGGCAGCAGTGGCTGGCGCCAAGTGACAGCGCTGGGCTTCAGGCCATTCGCTGCACATTCGCCTACACGCACACACACATACACACACGAACGGCGGATGAGGGCAAGGACACGACAAGAATGCACGCGTCGGATGAAATACACAGAAAAAGGAAATTAAGCCAAGACGAAATGTGGCTTGCTTGGCTGAAGCAAGTAAAACACGAGAAGGAGAAAAAACAAATCACATGTCACGGCGCATCGTTTTATTTAATTTATTTAGTAAATTTCGCACGCACCAAGTAGCACACACACATATATACACACACACTCACGTTCTTAGGTTATCTTCGCAGACAGCGCTAATTTAATATACACGCCTAGCGTCAGTTAAAATAGGAGAAACTGCTTTGCCATATTTATATATATTTTTGTAACAAATTCCAATTGCTTTAAATAATTTATGAATTCTTGCGCCTTTCGAGGGTGGAGCACGCACACACACACACACGCTGGCTCAAAAACGCGCACACGCAGCGCAAGCGAAAAGGAATGCAAAGTTGAAGAAGAAGAAAAACAGCCGCAAGGATGCTCAGATGCTGTGCGTGTTTTTTTTTTTTTTCGTTTTAAGCACCACTTTAAGTATTATTTTTATTGGTCGGCAACAAATGCTTACAGTTTGATTTCACAGTGGCAATTACTTTGTTTATACAAATATTTCGGCTAATTTGTATATTTTTTGTTTATTTTTTTTGTTTATTCGAATCGTTAACGCTTGCCACAGTTTTCCGCGTCTACACGTTCCGCGAAACCGAATCAAATTCGAAGAACACAAAAAAACTGTGTTGCCAATTTGGCCTTTTTCCCGTCAAATTTGGCTTTATCGCCAAGTTAACATGAAATGAATTGTTTTCTTGTTAACATTTTTCTGTTATGTTATTTCCTATGTTATTGCACTGTTGATCAGAAAAAAGAAAGTACAGATATTTTGAGAGCCGCTCTTCCAAAATCTGTACTTTCTAATTCGTGCTCAATTTGCTCTCTTGAAATCTGTACGGCCTCTTAAAATCTGTACGGCTCTCTTGAAATTCGAAATTCAAACAGAAACAGCTAGGAAAAAAGCTGGAAACAGACAAAAGTAAAAAACGAACTGGTTCCGTTCAACCGGGAGCGCCAATACTGCCAGATAATCCAAGTTGATAGAACAGTGTTGTAAAGTGCTGATGGCGCCAGTGGTATGGTAGTACTGCAGTTTTGGCGGCCATCAAATTTCAAATTTTTAAACTCCTTTTATTTTGCATCAATTAATCTTTTTGAAAAATTCACAACGCATAAGAAAATACAGTATTTATTATATATTTACAGTTATCAACAATTATATTTATAGTTGTTCATTTACAATTTTACGCTGGCAACGGGCGCGATTGTTTGACTATCAATTTAGCTTACTTTACAATATTATTCTAAATGCACTGATTTTATAATGAGTTGTACATTGGAATGCAAACGATCACAATTGATATGGAGGCTTGTGTTCTAAATTACTTAAAACTAGCGTCTTTTTAGGCACTTTTCGGTTTGCTTTGACTGTTTCGTTTCAATATCAAACTGGATAAATTGCTATAGGGCAGCTCAAAGGCCAATGAGAAAACAATCGAGGCCAAATAAACAATAACAGCAAAGCCGCAGGTTACCACACACTTGAATCGAAACAAAAAATAAGAAATAAAAATGATTATTGCCAATTTTATTGGTAATTTATTTCTGGGAAATCTTACCAACATGAATGGATCTGCGTGTGTGCTGGAGTTTGTGAGACTATAAAATAAGGCAATCACCAGAGGATTGAGCAAGTAAATGGCATACGAAAGACGACTGAGATGCTGGAATCCCCGGGCCTCTAACAGATGCGACCACCAAACTCCTCGTCCTGTGGCACTGCCCAGAATCATACAGCAGACACTCAATGAGAAGGCCACGCGTCCCAGCACAAACAGTGAGATGGCAATAAAGGATCCCATATCCCGTCTAACGGTAGAGTAAATGCAGACAAAGAACACCAGCAAAGCAAAGTGCAAGATCTGATGCTCATGTCCAGCTATCGAATCCCAGGGCAGCCGCTTATCCAGCAGCAACCAGGCAGCCACAGCCCCCAATATATAGGGCAGGACTCTGACAAAAGGACTGGTGTAGACCTGAGTACCGGTGTGGTAGGCAGCATCAAAGGACAACTGGAACTTGCTATTCAGACCAATGCCATACGACCAGGTAATGGTGGCCACCAGAGAGGCCACCACCACTGTCTTGACTAGCTTAGGATGTCTACAAAAAAAAAGAGATTATTTCAAGATACACTCAGATCTTAATGGCACAACTTACTTGGCATAGAAAAAGAGCAGAATGGTGGCCAGCACAAAGAATTGCATATCGCAGGCCAGTGACCAACTCCAGTTGGCACACATGTCCCGATGATCGAACAGATTCTGTATGAAGAACAAATTGCGCCACCAATGCTGGGCGCACATCTCATCGAAACGCTCGTTTATATGATAGACGGAGACATCGCCAATATAGGAGAACACCAAATCCACAGCGCCCATCACAATCAAATAGAGCGGACCCAATCTCAGATAGCGATGGAACAGAAGCTTCCCAAAGAGGCGAATATTCTGGACGAAACCATTCTCCCGTATCTCAGCCATTTGCCTCTCATTTCTCATAAAGTTGTAGGTTTGCAGGAAGCCACTAAACAAACAAATCCATAGAATTCGATTTCCAGAGAGAGCATAGATCCTACTCACCTAATGGTGAAGAAGACATCCACCAGAAGCGGAGCTGAGCTCACATATTGAAAGAAGGCCTGCTCGGCATAGGAGATCAGCTCGGTTTTGTTGTGGACGGTGAAGTACATGTACCAGACCACATGGAAGATCATGATCCAAATGGCGCAGACCGAGCGCAGGCCGTTCATCAGGGGAATCTCATTGGGGCTGGTCTGGCGCATGGCAAAGATGCGCTGCCAATTCGAGGGCACATCATAGCAGCTGACAAAGTCCTTAAGCCGGCGCCACTTGAGCAAAGCGTGCAGGGCCCGCCACATTTCCGACTCGGCCGGGGCCAGGCCATCGTTGGGCTCGGCCGGCAACTGCTTGGCCACGGCCAGCTGCTGGGCACAGAGCATCAGAGCGCAGGTGGTGAGGACACAGATCACCACCATTTTGAAGCTCAGACGCTGGTAGAAGGCATCTCTCAGCTGCAGATCTTTCATATAGACCACCTCGGGTCTGATGTCGAAGAAGTCATTGTCCGCAAAGAGGCCACGCTGGACATACTCGCTGGCCAGCTGCTTAATCTCCGAGGAGGCACAGGCACTGGGCAGGCACAGGCCTATGTGGATGATCTGCTCGGACATGAGTTTGATTTCCACCTGCCAGGGGGAATTGTGCCGCAGATAGACCACCCGATAGTCCATGTCAAAGGGTGCCTGCTGGGTAATAATGCCATAGTGCATGACCCGCTCAAAGTTCTTGGATAGGGTAATGCCCACAGGCCGCTGGACTCCACGGCAGGCCTCGCGACTGCCCAGCCAATAGTTCTGGCCATAGACAAAGCCCGAAGGTTTTGTGCCAGAAGCATCGAGCACTGCAGGGACACAGAAAATAAATGGACAAATCATTCCAGATAATTCGGCTACTCACCTTTCATGGCCCAGGGCTGTTTGCTGAGTATGCTGCGCTGTATGTGACGCAATTGGGCTTGGCACTGGGAATTCACGTTTGTCTCGTTAGCCACTTTGGTGAGGCCAAAGATGACGGAGGTACGCGAGAGATGCAGTTCATGGGGAGATGTTGAACCCAGAGTTCTGTCGGGCAGAGCATCCTTGTCTCTGACTACTTCCGGGTAGGCAATGATGGCATCCGCTGGTAGCTCTTTCTTTGTATTGATCAGGGTGTGGTTGCCATTCAGCGAGGTAAAGTGTAAGGTTGTGCTGCTGCTGTTATTATTGCTGGCAGTGTGACTGTGGCTGCTGACTGAGATGAGATTGTTGGCATCGCTTATCAGCAGGCAGCCAGCCAAGAGCAGCAGAGTCAGGGGCAGCAACCAGACATGCTGAGGACTCGACATGTCTTGACTAATTTGAGTGTCTCGACTGTCTTGGTGTTGGCTAAGGTCGACCTCGAACCCTTCTCTATGTTAATGGATATTTGGTGATTTTGTCTTCGTAGTTGTTGTTGTTGTTGTTGGAGTCGCCCACGTTGTTAGGGGCAACCTGGCCAGGCCAACAACCAACAAGCAAATTTGTTTGTTTTCTGCTTGCTTTTTTATTTCGGGTCTCTCGGTCTTTGATGGGTTTATAGCGTTTTCAAATTGCCCTTGCCCGTATCTCGATTTGATTGGCGTTCGCTTTGTTGTTGTTGCTGTTGTTGTTGTCTTTTATTTACCTCAGCTTATTAAGGTATCTGTCTTGGCTTCTACTGTTTTTGTTGTTGTTGTTGTTGATTTCTTCTGTTTATTTTTATATGGATTTTTGTGCTGTTGCTGCTGACACCAAAAAATTTTCTGCTGCCGGGCCTGAAGGTCACCCTATTATTGATATTTGCAAATTTTGCTGTTTTTTTAATTTTGCTATTTTTTTTATGATTTGGGGATTTTGTAAGTCATTAATACAAATGCTTCAGCAACAATAACAACAACTGGCATTAAATTAGCAATAATAAATTTGAAATGGTTTTTTGTTTTTTTTTTTTTTCTTTCTTTTTTTGACTTTGACCACTTGAGAAAAGGCGTTTAATTATGTAGATTGCCTCCAAGCATCTCTTTTCAGGTACTTGCAAACACACACACACACACACATGCACGCAAACACACGCACAGTTCAACGTCAAAGTGTAAATAAAATTTTTGAATGCTTTTGGTGAAGCGTTTAGAATATCACGCATACGCCGCTTTGTCGCGCTTCATTGAGATTGTTTTTGTCTAAATCATTTTTTTTTTTTCGAAACGGGAAAAATTGAAAAAACAACCCATTAACTGACTACATAGGCTTTGGTGCACTATGGCCAAAACAAATATTGAAGTTGGCCATCAGACAAGGAGGAGAGTATTACAAGAAATGCAAATAAACAGAGAGAAGAGTGACTCGAATTGTTCGAAGAGTTATGCAATAATTAACATAACTCAATAATATTGGTATATTTAATTTTCTTCTTTTTTTTGACTTTTTCCATTAACAAATTCACGCACATGGCAAGAGAAGACTCACCCAAAAAAAAAATAAAAGAGAGAGTGCCAGGGAGAGTCAAAGAAAGCGAGTGAGAGAGAGAGACAAGCCAATGTAAAGAGTAAAAGTTGATTAATAAAACACTACAACAACAACAATTGCCCGAAGCCATTTAAACAACACCAAAGTCAAAGAAAAAAAAAAAAAGATAAACAAAACTCAACCCAATTTCGCAGGCAAAGCACAGCGGCTAAGGTTCAATTGATTGGATCCCAACATGTTTTTAGTTAAAGTTTAAGTTTGAGTGAGCTTTTTTTATTTTCTGTTTATTTTGGTTTTTAGCTTCGAAATGAGTGTAGGCATGCGCAAAAGAGCAACCAATTGGATGACCAAACAGGCGCCATCGCAGCCATCGTAACCAAAGCTGAAAACGTTTTGTTGGCCTTTCGTTTTCATTTTGGGCCAACACTTACACACTCAAACACACATACAAATATCACTCAATACACGTAATAATTTCAACGCTTATTGCTTATTATATTCCCCCGCGATGGCCATGGCCGGTAATCAAAAATTGTTAACAAAAAAAAAAAAAAAAAACAGAAACAATAAAAAACAAAAATTACATTTTGAGGCAGAACTTCCATTGATTTAATTTAAGAAAAGCTCATAAAAATATTCAGCTTCATTGAGTGAGGTCGGTTCACTTAACTTGCCCCGACTTCGATTTAATTCACTTGAATTGATTTAAAATAAAAATGAAAAAAAGAAAGAGAAAAAATAAATAAATAAATACAAAGTAGCAAAGTTCCTCGTTTAATAATTTGCATATTTTATTAGTTTTGTGGCCCTTTGAGGCTTTTCACTCTTTTTTTTTATACCCTTTACCTTAAGGGTGAGGGTATATTAAATTTGTGGAAATTAATGCAACATAAAGAAGGAGACGTCGTAGAGACCACAGATTTACCCACAAAATGATCAGTGTGACTAGAGAAATTGATATAGCCATGTCCGTCCGTCTGTCCTATAAGAGCTGGGGTAACCAAACTTGAGATTCGAACTCCTTATGTGTGTACGCTGGTCAAGATTATTTTATTTTTCTCCCCCCGACCCTTCTTCCACCCCCTCTTTTTTTCAAAGCCTTGTAATTTCTACAACTTTAGAATTTTGATATTAGTTGCTGCCAAAAAGTGGTTAGGAACCTAAAAATCTTTCGATTGATATCAAACATGACTAAAATCGGTTCAGACTTACATGAGTTATACAAAAAACAAATTTTCAGAGTCAAGATTTGAATTCCCCTTGCCTAACTGGCAAACGATTGAATTAAAAGTCCGATAGATGGCGTGCTTGCATGGCCGTGGAATTCAAAAGGAATAGTAGGACCAGAGGTTTTATGTGAATGTAGACGACCAGGGCTACCACCCGACTAGAGCTGCCACCTTTTCTTTTTCAATTCCGTCTGCTAGGTACAGGGTATACCAAACTCGGCAGCGCCCGAATCTAACGTTCGGCTTAATTTATTTTTTTTTACTCGTGGTCATTTGTCTCTTTGCCTAATTGTTGTTCGTGCCGTTTTGATTGTGCCCATTTGGCTTGGCTTGGCTTCTTTCTTGAAGATGTTGTAACACCCCCGAGTGACGCCCACTTTGAAATGTGCATTTGAGATTTTGATTTCAGTCATTTTTTTTTTGTTTTTGTTTTTGGGGTCGGTTTTGGCTTTTTGCTATTTCGAAATTGATCGTTTCTTTTTCCTCTTCTGCTTTGTTTCTATTGTGATTTTTGCTAATCTTGTTGCTGTTGTTGTTGTTGGTGTTTAATTTGAATTTTTTTTATATAATAATATTTGTTTTTCTTTTCCACTCATTCATTTATAAATTATTAATAGTTTCTTGCGTTGGTTTGTTGTCATTTTTTATGTGATTTTTATGTAAGCCAATTTCGGTTGCAAAAATTGCCAATTTGACAGAGGTGATTTTTTTGTAATTTTTGTCTGATTGTTGCTGTTTTTTGTTTTTGTTTTTTTTTCTTTTATTCCAATTTGCATAAATAAAGGTTTTTCTGTGTTAGTTATTTTTATCTTTGATGAGGGTTTTTATATATTTTTCAGAGATTGCACATTTAACACTTTTTTTTTGGGAGTAGTTGAAATCGTTTTAAATATCCGCAAAGTAGTTTTTTTTTTTTTTTTTTTTTTTTTGAGGAGGGTTTGCACTCTACAAGGCGGATTTGATAGAGACTCGGAGTGAGAGGGAGAGAGAGAGAGAGAATATTGTGTAGACTTGGTCTGAGTGAGGCAATTAACATGTTTTGTTGACTTTTCAGAATCCCCACAAAGTGTCTAAGATTGTTTTTTACCGGCCAACAGCGAAATAGATTCACTTACAGCCGACAAAAAAAATGAAGAAATAAGAAACCAAAAATAATTGTGGAGATTCTGGAAAACATTGACTTATAAACAATTTGTTTTTTTGCACACGTTTTAATTTTCACTTTTTACCAAGTGAGAGATTCCCATTTTGGTCTTTTTTCTTTTTGACTTAAATTGTTGTTGTTATTGTTGCTGTTGTTGTTGTTGTTGTTGTTGTTGTTGTTGTTGCATTACATACACAAGAAATCGTTGACTTTTTTGTTGTTGTTGTTGTTGTTGTTGGTTTTGACCATCAGTCTGGCCTGGTCTGGTCGGTCGGTTGGTCGGTTGGTCTGCGTCTGCTCAGACCAACTGCTCTAGTGACTTTCGTTTCCGCTGATAAAAAAAAAGATTAGCCCTGCAACTTGTTTATTTCACTGTTTTTTTTTTCTTTTACCGAAAAAGAAGAAGAAGAAAAAAAAATTCGTTGAAGGTATTTTATTTTCGGTTGTGTTATTTTCTTCTTCTTTCGTTTCTTTATTGTTGTTTGCTGCCGTCGTTTCTGATGCTTTTTTTTTTTTTTTTTGGTTTTAATAGAGACAAGTCAAGTCTTTTTTCGTTGACGGTTACCGCCGAGCGCGTGCAACGTTATTCGAGCAACTGTGCGACGTTGCATTTTGACTCAAACTTTTATAAACTTGGTACCGACACACCGTTACTGTCATTGACGCCGTCGCCGTCGAAGTCGCCGTCGCCGCATGCTGATCGCTCATTTGGGTCTCTGACGCACACGCGTCAAAGAAGCTGCTGCTGCTGCTGCTGCTACCGCTGACGCTGCTGGCGTTAAAGGTATTTGGCGCTGGTGGTGGATCATGGAGGTGATGCGATTTTCGAGAGATAAATCAACAAATTATTTGAGTCGATTTGAGGCAAATACCTAACCAGGCTGGGTTTCGCGTTATCGCATAATTTGCTTTCTGACATCGACTCTGGCCTCCGGCTTATTTTGTTTGCGTGTGTATGTGTGTATATGTGTGTGTTTGTTTGAGCTGAGCTGAGCGGTCAGTTGGGAGCGCTGGCGCACGCACTTTTCACTCTTTCACTCGGATTTGGCATTGATGACTTCAAGTTTACATTTCAAATTTTGGCTCATTAAACAAAATATGATTATTAAATTTGGTAAGAGACATTATTGAGTGAGATATTTATCAAGATAATAAAACTAAAAAGAGAGTGAAAGAGAGAGTGACAGAGACAGAAGACTAGAGTATAGAAAATAATTTTATTAAAAAAATAGAAAGAGTTGAAAATATTTTAAGGATCATTTGAAAGCTGGAAACTATTTTACTCCAACCAAGTTAAATAAAAACAAAAAAATAAAAATAAAAATAAAAAATAATAATAATAATAAAATAATAAAAAATAAAAATAAAATAAAATAAATTTAAATTCTTTAAAATAAATTTTTTTTTAATTATTTTTTTTTAACCTAGAAATAAAATTATGTTAGACTCTACAATGGATATCTTAAGCCAGTGTTGGTCATATAAACAAACAGCTACACAAAAGGTTATAAATAATTAGAAATAATTTTAGTAATTGTTTCAAAGAAATTAATTTTTATCACAAAGAATAATACGATGAAGTGACTAAGTCCGGCGGAGGTCTGCCAATACGCGTGTTGACCGATTTGATAGCCCTACCGAACGGAGGGCAAAGTCATGTGACAGAGTTCGCGAAAAAAAACCAATGGCATATAATTAATACAGAACCAAAAGCCTTACTTAAATCTGTCTAAATGACATCATTCTTACCGTTGAAACCCTTGATTACTTATGACAAATATTCCAAAAGGTTAGTCGTACTTGAACTGCCCCCAACAAAAACGGGTTGACTTGGAGAAATTTGAGACTTACACAAATAATGAAAGTAAAAAATTATAAATCTCTAAAAATCTATAGAAATAGCGGATACTGAAGAATAATAAAGAGTTTTATCAAAATCGCTGGAAAAGGAGGCTCAGAGCAAAACCATCGAGTACTGCTGGGAATCCCATACGGCCCAGTAGAATAGACTGTCATCATAGACTTAAATTCGTTAAACAGTTTGATTTATGTAATTATCTAACATGGGAAATTGAATGGGAAAAAATTGGTTTCAATCAAAAAGTTAAAAGATCAGCAATAGTATTTTTATTCCTTTCCTTATAAAATAAAAAGGAAGAAAGGGAATACAAAATTATTTAAATTTCTGGGCTTACATTAAATTTGAATAAGGCCGTATATTGTTATAATACATATATAAATATTAAAAAACCAAAATTATGCCATCTTTTGAATGCGTTTTTAGTTTTTGAATTTTTTTTTAGTGATGGCGCCATCTATTGCATTTTGTTGAACTAATAATTTAAGCTGTAAATTGCCGCTCCATACTATTCTTGTCCACTAGATGGCAGGCTTGCGCTGGAATTGCTTAAGTGTTGGTTAACGACTCATTTTAAGTGTTAAAAGAAAATAAAACTGGAGCGCTTGAGCATTTATAGTTTTCAGTCGCCTTCATGGTTGTAATGCCTTCTTCTTGGGTGTCTGTATCGCTTATCTGGGTGTATCTTTCCGGGCTATCTATATATGGAGTGTACACAAGGTTGACGTCTCCGCCTAACGACTAGTAACGCTTTGAAAAACCCGCCAAACAGTGTGACCAGCCTCCTGCGAATAGCAGCCCTGGTCGGCATTAAAATGTCTCATGGAGTGTTAGTATCTGCTTTCACCGTTGTGGCGCTGCTGTGCTTGTCTGCGGTTGCGACGCCACACATCTTTTAAATAGTTTCATTTTAAGGTTTTAAAACAGTAACTTAAGTGTTTGAGAAAGTAATTTGTTATTATCATAAAAGGTTGTAAGCAAGCACAATTATTATTAGCTTATATGGTTATTATTTATTACAATTAAAAGACTTACTCTATATTAATATAGATCTAAAAGTCAGACCCAAATTTCCAAAGCATTGTTAACAGTTTTCGGCTTTCTAGTGTTAAGCCAGACTTTGAGCTTTAACTTGTCTCAAAGTTTGTGGCTCACGGTTCGCTCAGTCGTCTCGCGCAGCTTGTGGCCCAAAGTTCGTTAAAGCCAAATGCGCGCATGTGATTTTTGTTTGGCCATCCACGACCACTACCAAAACCTACAGTAGGAAAAATAAATAAAACGAAAAGGCGAGAATTACGTTCCGCCAATACAACAAACGTGCGAGAGCGAGAGAGCAAGTTGTGTTTCAAGACGAAAAATTCGTGGGTGCAGACGACAGTGGCGCGCGTGCGTATTCGTTCAAATTGCGAGAAATTTACGAAAGAAAAATACACAAAATAATAAAAAAAAAAAAAATAAAATAAAAAATAGAAAAGAAAATTGTAATGAGAAATATTTTATGTGAGTGAGATGGTTGGCAAGTTATTTTGTGTTTCGCTGGATGTGTAACAAGTGAGAAGAAAAATCATACGACTGTGTGGCGGTAGAATATCACTGACAACCGAACCGCAATATCAGCGACAACAGCAAAAAAAAAAAAATAAAATAACGACTACGGCAGAGCAGAAATTCCAAAAAATCATAAAGTAAACAACACTCAATACAACAACAAAAAGCCACAAAAACAACAACGAGTTTTATAATTTAAATTAAATTTGTATAACTGCAACTTGTTTTGTTTTGCTGCTGCTTTTGTTTTTGTTATTTTGTTGTTGTTCTTTTTGGCATATATTTTTGTGAGAATTTATTTTTAATATTTGTGTTTTTTTTTTTTGCTCAGTCAGTTGGCCAAAGCAGGTCAAAAAATATTAAAGAAAATTTCGACCAGTGTGCACATTCGATTTGAATAAAGATTCCAGTTTGGCTTAAAGCTAGTGATGAGTGAAAATTTGTCTAACCACAAATACCAACTAGAGTTGTCTCTTTTTTACTTAGCTGCACACAAAGTGAAGAAGAGTCGACAGCTAAATTGAATAACAAAACAACAACAACAACTACAACAAAAAACCAGTGGCATAAATAAATCAAATAAATCTTTGGTAAACGACAAGACTACTGCCAAATGCTGAGTTGATTTGAGAGACTGTATGAAGTTTTCCCTCAGCCCACGAGCTGCTGCCAATGGCCGCAAATGTAAGTCAAAACAGCCCAAGCCTATGTGGCGTATGCGTAATATTGCCATAGTTATTAAAACACACACTGACTGCCGCGGCAAATTGCATAACATTTTTTTTCGCCTTTAGCAATTAAAATAAGAAACCACAAAAAAAAAAAATCAACTCTTAAAGGTTCTCACGGTTACCCACACACACACACTCAGATGGCAACCGCAAGAGTCGATGGAAAAGTAAATAAACACCAAAAAACACCTTTGAACTTTAAAAAGAAATAAGTAAAACGACACAGGAGTAACCAGCACACTAGAAAAAAAAAACCGCGACAACAGTTTTGCCAAACAAACATCAATGAGACGGCAAAACTGGCCAAAATTCAAAAGAAAAAAAAAATCCAAGCAAATCGAATTGAAACGAAACAAACTTAACCGGCCAAGTGGGTCGCCAAGGGGGTGAAGTCTGCCAAAAGGTCTCAAAGGAGAGAAAAAACTGAAACTGTGAAAAACCCAATGAAAAATCCAAAAAGCCCAAGTCAACTCCGAGCGGCACTTGTCAGCCGCTCAAACAGGTTTACCATTCGCCTTTTCGCTTACCACTTTATTTTGTTTCTTAATGGTGGCTGAATTCTGTCTTATTTGCTCACATGAACATGGCCCAGTGTGCTCGAGCTCTCCTTGTCTCACACTTCTTAATGACTGTATTGCATTTTTCATATTTTTTTTCCTGCTGACCTCCGAGCGAGCGAGTAGCCAAGCAGCCAGCCAATCGAGATCTGCAATTGTTGGCCAAGAGTTGTGCAAATTGAATTAACTTGGCCGTGGAGCCGTTCTAATTTGCCAGCCACCAAATAGACAAATGGACAGATGGGCAATCTAAACGATCTATCTGCAAGCTAAGCTAGCCAGCTTAGTTAGTCTTTTAGTTTTATTGTCTGTCTGGCCGTTATGGGGCATTAATTTTAAATGCGACCCACTTTGACCCTGGGCCGGGCAATCGGAGCATTACAAAAAGGCCAAAAGTCGCTCCTCATTAGTTAAATGCTTCCAAGATTTTTCGGTTCGGTTCGGTTGGGTTTCGATTTCGATTTTCTTCGAGCTTTCGACACGCCCCTTTCGATTTGCATATGGGCATAGTTCTCAGGTTGTTTAACATTTTAAAATAAACATTTATTTATTTAAGTCAACAACAATTTTATCCAGTCTCTCGACACACTCACAAGTGAATGCAAAATGCTTGAAGATTTTTTTTTTTTTTTTTTTTTGCATAGCCAAATGGAAATTGAAAAGTTGTTTGGCCACTGCAGACTTGTTGACCATAACAGTGGCAATTGGACACCTCGATTTCCAGTTAACCAGATAGGCCACACCGTCTCCGAGACAATCTCAGACCGGTAAAGAGATCGCTTAGCCAGTTTGGCCAACTGGTTAACTGTGTAAATGTAACCGGAGCTTTGCCAACAACTTCACGATCAGCTTTATGGGCAGCAGTAAGAGCATCATTTGCAGTCTCATCAGTTTCAATCAACTTGTAATTGCTTTGAAACCGATGCCAAACGGCTTGTTAATATGTTGACAAATACTGATTATTTGATCTATTAGAACCCGGGAAAAATCCCAATGACTCACTCGAAGAGTGTCGCAGCCACACGTGCCGCTGCCTTAATTAGTCCAAAGTTATGAAAATTACAGCCAAATAAGTTCTGAGTCATTAGAAATACATTAGCCCGTCTAGCCAAAAAAATGCAAGCCGAAATAAATCGAAACCACACAAATGTAAATTATCATTTTTATTATTGAATTCTGGGAATTGCTAAGATCAAAACACCTGCCTTCTCATGCCCAGAGTTTTATGATCCTTGTGGAATTTAGATATTTTCTAAAAAAACAAAGGAAGTTAGGCAAACCTGACTGCACACCCAGAATACCAATTCATGGAATATTTTCAAGCTGCTGAAATTTGAGTAGCAAAAAAAAAAAAAATAATAATAATAACAAAAGCTTAAGGAAGCTTACGGAAAGAACCATTTATCATTTAGAAAATAATATCAATTTAATATTAATTATTCTATGTGACTTGCGCTATTCGAAAAAGCCACACAAATTCATGCGAAATTAAAAAGATTTGGGAGACTTTAATGAGCGCTCCGAAAGAAGTTTCTAATTAGGTTCATCATTTTTCGATCTTTAAATTTTAAAAGAAATTAGCCAGAATTGATCTATTCAAGTAATTACGATCTTCTAATTGTATGTTTTTAGGCTTTAAGAAATCAGAATTTCTCAGAAATTAATTCTCTTATCTTTTGGAGTGTCCCCTATTATCTGACAAAGTCGATGTAATATATACTCAGTTACCGAATTACCCTATAATTTTCCAGCCAGCTTAATACCCGGTTTCGTTTCCCATGACTTCCGGTGAAGTTTTTGTTGTCACTTGGAACTCGCGGGGGATTTGCATAACTCCAACGGCCATATTGACCGCAAAACAGCAAATTGGCCTTAATCGCTACCTCAGCATGTTAACTGTCACTTTCAATCAAATTAGAGATATCGCCACGTAATTTCCAACCTCCTTACTCTGCCCCCTCCTACCCACCCAGGGGTGGGTAAGACAGTTTTAAGTGCATCACATTAGCTGGAAATGGTTTTCAAAACTGTTGCACAAGTCGCTGCTGGAGAGATGGAGAGATGTTCATTTAACTTTTACCCAAGTTGAAATGAAATTGTACCAGTTGACTGAGCAAAGAGTTGGCCAAAACAAAAAAAAAAAGACCCCAGGTGTTGGTAGCGTGTGCATGTAAAAAAAAATTATGAACGGTGATCAGCGAAAAGTGGAAAGTGTTGTGCTTTTGATGAGTGGGCCAGTGGGGGTGATCGTGTGCAGAGCTCATCAAATAGAAAAAGTTGAGCTCAAAAATAAAAGAGCTGTAATAACAAAATGATTTGAACAGCTGTAACAACACAGAGAGCAGTGGCAATCTAGTTTTTTGTGAAAATCGGTGAAATGCCAAGCAACTCGTTCAAGTGAACTGTGCCACTTCTGTGAAATATGTCGGAATGGTCGGAGTTGGTCGGAGTTGGTAAATATTTGAACAATTCGCCAACAAAGAGGGGGAACCACTCTTTCCACAACAATCGAAGATAATGAATGAACATATTTATTTCATATTTTTGTGATTCCCATAAAAACCATCATCATCAAAATAAAAAGCAAATACCAAGTCTATGCCAAGCACTATCAAAAATTTATGAGCATTTCTCATTATGACCTAAAATCTTATTAAAACTCTTAGCTTGATTATGAATTTAGTTCATAGGTCGACTTAAATTTGATGATGAAAACTCAAAGCTCATCATTTAAATACTTTAATGGCCAAAAATTTCAAAACACTTTTAAGTAATTTATAAATTGCAAAAAAAAAAAAAACAGACCAAGTCTGACAAATCTCAGGGACACTAAATATCTGGCCAAGTTGGTCCCTTATGAATTGATCTGTTTCTACGAAAACCGATTTTTAATTCACTCGTATATGTCAGAATTAAACGTGCAAAAATTCAAGTAAGAAAAATAATAAAAAAAAAATGAAATTAATAAGAACATTGAAAGTATTCTTACGTGAGTCGGCAAGTCATACGGTCGGTTAATCATTTTGCCAGTTGGCTGGCTGATTCGTTTGGTTGACTCGAAGGGGTTCAGGGTTAATTTTATTATTGTACGCTTGTCAGGCATTTCGGTTAGTCTGTCTCAACTTGTCCCAGCTCGTCTCCATTTGTCTCTACTCGACTGGAATTGTCTTGTCTTGTCTCGACTTGCCTTGCCTTGTCTTGTCTTGGCAGTGCTAAATTATTCATTATTTGTATTATTAAATTGTATGCTTCGGGCAAATCTGAGTTACTTAATATTTTCATGATTTCTCCTATGTACTTGCGATTGCCTCTAATTATATTTATTACAAACTAGACGGAAAGGAAGTTTAAAATTTTGACGACACACTTTTAGATTTTTTTTAATAAGTTTCTAGTTTCTGTAGTTGATTTTGTCATGCGTGGTGCAGAAAACAAATAATATAGAAATATATTTATTTATATGTAGGCAGGTGGGCTTTCTGAGATATAAAAAAAATTCACCTTCATGGCTGACGAATTGCGAGTGGGCAAGCAGAGAGCTCCAAGCTATTAGCAAATATGTTTGTGATTTTTTATTTTATTTTTTTGTCTAATTAAAAGACTACAGTAAGTTTCATTTATAAATATTCTTAGCTTGCCGAATCACGAAGCTGGTAATTAGCCCCTTTGTCTATTCATGGAAGACGTGTCAAGTCAGGAGGCGCCTAAAAAGTGAACCCTGTCTTAGCCTCTTCCCTCCCTGCAAAAAAAACCTCCACTCCCTTTTAGTTTTATTTACGCTTTAAGGCTGAATTATTTTCTGTTTTTAAATATTTTTTTTTGTGTTGTTTTACAACAACTGTTTTGTTATTTTCTTGTCAACAGATTTTTGCTGATAATAAAACATTTAAGACTGCATGAAACAAAGCAAAAATATTCACATAAATAGATAAAAACCATAAGACACGATCACGATTTCCCAATGGCAATTTGCATATTTAATCAGCTGTGAATTCATAGATTTAAAATCATTCCCTTGTTTTTTTTTTATTTATTTTTGTTCACTTCTCATCATATTTTGCCATTCAATGAATTATTTAAAATCAGATAAATTCATTTTAATTATAAATGTCGTAAATAGCAACGAAACTGAAAACAAAAGGAAAATATTTGCAAATTGTTTGGGTGGGGGCGGCATATATCAACTTTTTTCAAGGAACTTCATTTTCTATTCTAAGAAGAAGAAGAAGAAAAAAATATTTCGCACGATCACTTCACTACTCTGTGAAGCCGAACAGATCTTTTGTAAAAAAGGTGCGCACTTTATCAAACAATCTCAAAAATGACAGCAACACAAACACAGCGACAAATCCACAAAAACTCAAAACTCATCCAATTGTAAGCCACTTCAATTTCTGATGTCGATTGAGCTGCCGTCCAACCAGCTCCCCCCATCCCCCCTTTCCCTAGTCTTTTCTCAAGCTTACGGACATGACAGAAAACTTGCCGCTCCACAAAAAAAAAAAATAAACAAATAAATTTGTATAGATGACTTAGAAATACTCTGTAAGCAGTTCTGAGGAGTCTCATTCTGAAGGACTTGAAATTACCCAAAATCGTAGCTTAAACTTGAGATTCGTATTCCATCATTGCAAAGCACTCTACTCTTTCCATTGTAGTTAAACATTTCAAGAGAACACTTGAACAGAAAAAGCTCCAAATTGTTTTGTGAGACGGATGCTGGGATTTAGGTTTTGCTCTTTCTGATGTGGTTCCAAGTTTAGAATGCTGATGCTATAACGAATCATGTAAAAACAAAAATGGCAAAACCAAAAAAAAAAATATTAATTAAACTGCTTGCTTATTTTGCTCATTTGATTCAAAAATTAATGAGCAAAAAATTACCCTTATATACTAAATGAATTGCTTAGAGAATACAAAAAAAAAAAAAAAAAAAAAACAATATCTTCATCCTATAATTTACCTTTTTTTGTGTATATTTTCTTTATAAAGTTCTTAACAAATTACTACTTTTCTTGACTCGGCCTATCCAAAAAAATCTTAAGCCTTTAATTAATCATTTAGACTGTCGAATTTTGTATAAGTTCTTCAAAGCTCGAGGCGATACTTTGAGCGTCCATTGAACTTTCTCGAGCCAAAGCGAAAGGTCTTTTGATAAATCTTAAAGACTCTTCTTTACCTCTGTGTGTGTAAGTGTGTGTGTGAAATCAAGCTAATGAATAGATTGTAATAACTTTGAATTCATTTAGTATCTTTTCTTTTTTTTTTTTTGGGAACTTGCTCATCAGCATAACAAACAAAACGCTGATGGTGATAATGCTCATATAGTTTTGCAAAGAAAAGAAAGGCTTTTTGCCTAAGATTAAATTAAGAGAAAGATTCTTTCAGCTGTTCTATGATTATTTTAGGCATTACGCAAAGCCCAAATGACACTGGCACACCCAACGCACGTGCTTATCAATTCCCTCGGGCTTTGAACAAAAACCTATAACGTCATTTTCATAGTTGGCAATGCATTTTTTATTAACAATTTATGTGGCATACCAATTCAAGTGAAATTGCCAACGTAATTTTGCGTAAGAGAAAAAAAATCTACAAACAAAAAAAAACTCTAAGGCCATAATGGTTTTGGTTCATTGTTGTTATGTTTTTTTTAATTGATTTCTGGACAGCAATGACATACATTACCATACAAGCCCATCAGAGCCGAAAAAATATGCATATAAAGTTTGGACTGCCTATAAGCCATGAAATAGTTGTATGTTTATTCAATTGGCCAAAATTGTCAGTGGTAACCAATCAACGGATACAACTGGGCGTATCGCATGTCGATAGTATTTGTGTTGATTTTGAAATTTTATTGAACTCGAGCTTAGGGGCGACCTCAGTTATCACTCTTACTTAATGGAATTCATATTCCCAATGATGGTCGATACTGGCACAACAAAGCTGATTAAAAGTCACCGGAGCTATTTGACAAGTTGTCTAGGTAGATAAAATTTCATAGAATCTCTATTGCGTATTACTTTTTCCTTTACTATTTTCATCTTTAGCGAACATAACAAGCTTGCTGTGAGACTCATGAGAAATTCTAAAATTTACATTCCCATTTATTATGAAATTATTTATGGAATGCAATGCAATTCCGGAATCACGATACTAAATTACACAAGATAATCAATCAATGTGGGAAAATAATTGAATCATTGATATAGAGATTATTTTAGTTTTATTTTAAACTTGAAATTATTTAATAATTTTCTTGATTTCTTTCCGACTCAATATTATTTGTTATACCCTGCAACTTAGGGGTAAGGGTATATTAAGTTTGTGCAAATGTATGCAACATAGAGAAGGAGACGTCGTAGACCGCTCAGGGTGACTAGAGAAATTGATATAGCCATGTTCGTCCGATTGTCGGTCCGTCCGTGTGAGCGCCTATATCTCAGAGACTATAAGAGCTGGGATAACCAAACTTGGGATTCGGACTCCTTATGTGTGTACGCAGGTCAAGTTTATTTTATTTTCTCCCCCTGGTTCGCCTGCCCCTTCTTTAACCCCCTCACTTTTTTGAAGCCTTGTAATTTCTACAGCTTTAGATTTTCGGTTTTAAATGCTTCCAAAAAGTTAGGAATCTAAAAATCTTTCAATTGATACCAAACACGATTAAAATCGGTTCATATTTACATGAGATATACAAAAATAAATTTGAATTCCCCTTGCCTAACTGGCAAATGGTCGAATGAACAGTCCGATAGATGGCGTGCTTGCATGGTTGTGAACAATGTGTTGTTGGATTCAAAGGAATATTAAGATCAGAGGTTTTATTTGAATGTAGACGACCAGGCTTATCACCCGACCAGGTACAGGGTATCTCAAACTCGGTCGCGGCCGAGTTTAAAGTTCGGCTTCATTTTTATATAAGAAATGTTGCTAAGTGATCTGCAATCTCTTGTATATACTTTTTTGTTATTTTTACTAATGATCTTTCACATTTCCGACTTTTTTTGTTTTTGTTTTGTTTGCAGTCACAAATGCAGCAGAAAGAGCTAAAGAAACCCACACTGAAAGGCATACGATTTCCCAAAGTTAGTGTCGAGATAAGTCGAGAGAAGTACGATTTGAGTTTTCTAACACGCAATACGAAGAAGAAGAAGACGACGCAGCAGACGAGGCAACCACAAAACGCAGAAATTGCATTTCGCAGACAATTGTGGAAAAAGTGTTTGTAAAAAACATAAAACAAAACTAACGAACAATAGAGTCGGGAGAGTGGAGAGATACAAACTCTGTGAGCTGTGAGCTGGCAGAAATAAAACCCAAGCCAAACAAAACAGAGCAACAACAGCAACGACAAAAATAATAAAAATTTTGTATATGCTTCGGTTACGATGTCGTTGATGAAAATTCATCGAAGCAATGAATCATTTTGGCGGTTGTTGTTGTTTTTGTTGGTGGTGCTGAATGGTCTAATGCTGCTAACGTTGGTGGAGGCTACACCGCCAGCTAGGCCAGACATTGTGGAGGAGGCCAGTGAACAGTCGACAAATGCAACAACAACAACAACAGCAACAGAGCCAGCGATATCGGGAGGCGGCACAGCAGCAGCAACAACAACAACAATAACTAATGGTGCAATTAGACAATCACAGCAGCAGCAACAGCAGCAACTACCTGGCAATGCAACAGACGCAGTTGCTGCCCCCTCGGCCCCGATAACTTCAGGCCAAAGACAAGCACGTAAGGAAAATTTTACGGGCGGCGAAAGCCGTCAAACGTTCAATTCAGCGGAAATTTTGAACCCCCTGGAAATTGGTGAGTTTTCTAACTTATTTGCTGGCCAACTAGGCTGTCATTATTAACACAAACACACACACACACACTTGTACATATGCGTTGTTAAAAATTGCAAAGGATTTGTTTTGGCCCACATGGTGAGGGGTTGGCTCAAAAAGCGGCTGAAAAAAAAATTGCCAACAAGCCGAAATAAATCTATGCCAATTATTGACCAACTGCCAGCAGACGAAACAACAATCACTAGGCTAACAGCTACAACAACAACAATAACAGTAAACAACAATTCGCTTCAGTCACTGTGACTGCTGGCCAATAGTTGAGCCAAACAAAAAAAAAAAGAGAAACAATTGGCCAGAAGAAGCAACACAAACTAAGCCAAAAGCCAAACTAAGTCAGCCAAACTAAAAGGCAAAAAGCCACCAGTAAACTACGCTAAAACGACAACAACAATGGAATTGCGGGTAAGGAAGCAAATGGATGAAGGGTACCAAATTGCCAACGGATGGAAGAGGGGTACCATGTTGGCTATGATAATGGCGCCATTGGCTAATCTCTCAGTTTTGCGCGTTTTGTGTGTTTCGGTGCCTTTTTGGCTTTATGAAAGCCCGCAAAAACGTCAACGGCAGCCATCAATTTTACCCATCGCAATGGACTCTTTGTACTTGTTTGTTTTTTTTTTTCTTTGTATTTCTTGAATGTGGCAACAAGTTGAAAAAGTGAATTATGTGTCCATATGAGGCATATATCTCTTCTCTTGTTTTAGATTGCTAAAGAGATGTAAATTCTGACAGAAATTTAAGTCTTAAATGTAGATTAAATTGAATTTGATGTTGAAATAAAAAAACAATCTGTTTTGAAAATGTTTTTCTTTATTAAATCAAGCCATGAACATTTCTGACCACACATTAGGCCTGATGGCCCAAAAGTGTTGAGCTGGCCTTGAAATTAATAAATGTATCTCTCCTAATTTCGTACAATTAAGTAACTCAAATTATATCAATAACAAGTCATAATGAGTTCAGATTATTACATTTTAGTTTCAATTTAAGATTTCAAGATTGTTCTAATTAAAAAAAAGATTTGACCCAAAGCCTTTCAGCACTCAACATTCTAAGTTTTCTATATATCGTACAAGGCTATCCGAACCGGAACAGAACTACTTGATGGCTTTAGGCATGCGATTCGGCAGAAACGCCCAAAAAATTGACCCTGAAAGCTCAGATTTTTTGTTGTGGGCCCTTTCGAGAAGCTGAGAAGCCCTCAATGAAATACATTTTTTTTTACTATTTATTTATTTTGCATGAATTGTTTTGTATTTGTTTAAGCAGTTAAGATGCCGTGGCTAGTCGTGGAGTGTAAGTCAATTGGCGTGGGTGTCAATTGTTGAGTGGGCCCAGAAATCGTGGCCGCAAAACACAAGTGTTATTATTTTAGGCTCAGTCTCTTTTCAAGGATGGCTAAATCAAGTCAATCAATTGAAAAATATTTAAAAATAATTATCAAATGCATATTCAATTTGATTTCAAAAGTGCCTTCGAAACGCTTCAAGAGAGAGATTTTTTTACACCAAAAAGTGATGTGATAAAAATCAAGTCAACCAAAAAAAAAAAAAAAAAAATAAAAATAAAAAATAAAAAATAAATATTATTTTGTTGAATGTTTATTCATGATTTCATTGTTCGGTTTTTATATATTTTAGGCATTCATTTGTTTCTCTTCTTTTATTTTACCCACTCGATTACATAAATGGAAACAACAGTAACAAATGACTAACCACAAGATGGCATATATTGTTTAAAAAGTAGCTAACTAAATAAAAGTTTAATGCATTTTGATTATTTTTAATTTATGCACATTAAAATCTACCAAAAAATAAAAAAGAGAGGGTAGAGAAAAATACACAATGATGAGTAGGCAAGTTTTAAAAATTTGAATTTTTTATTTATTTCAAGATGCTCGCTTCACTTGCTGGTTCACTTGGTGGTGGTTATGTTGGCTTAAAAAAAAAAAAATAAAAAAATATCCACGACTTACGAAATATGTTAAAATTTTATGCAGTTTCTTCGACCGTTCACATCTTTCAGTTGTTGTAGGTGTCGTTATAAGCCAGACAGCAGCAGGGGGTTGCAAGGGGTAGCAGCAAAATCAGCAACTGTCAGAGTCCAGCACTTGAGAGACTAAAAGTGTTGGCCAGCGTCTTGGCCACTTGAGCCAACGAAAAAATGAAATGAAAAATCCTCAATACGATATAAAAAAAATATCAATATTGGTGTGTCTTTAAAATGTTGTTTCATGGATTCACACGTCTCTGCGAGTGTGTGTGTGTGTGAGTGTGCTCATTACAGTTAACTCGATTTGGCTTGTCAGTTTCTCTCTTTCTCTCTCCCTCATTTAATTTTTTTCTTTTGAATGTGCATGTGCGTTTATTGCGTAACCAAAATGGAAAAAAGAAAACAAAATTCAAGACATTTGCCAAGTGTAGTGAAGCGTAGGCAAGTTTGGCTGGCTCAGCTGCCGTTCGTTTGCTCCCTTCTTCAACTTGAAGAGGAGCACGGGAGCTGCCAAGTAAAAAAAAAAATCACTCATAAAAGGTTATAAATTTGTAAGACTTGAAATTGAGCACACACTGCTTTGAGGGTGGTGTTGGTGGCCGCAGGGGCGTATACTTAATGCAAGTTGGGTTTGCTTGATTGATTTGATCGATTAATCGATGTTTTTTTTTTTTCGAAAGCGTTTGTAATCAAATACAGGTTAGTTTTAATACGGCATTTAACAGTTGACCTTAACTATTTAATTATGAAATGGCCAGTGTATACAAGATGATATAGCCTTTCAGCTCCAAGCCTTTATCAACTTTCCTTTTTGTGTTTTTTTTTTTTCAATTTCATGGGTTAGTAATTTATAATTAGCAAACTGCGAGTTTTGACTTTTTCGACTTTTGGCCATGATTTGATTTGATTTGACTTGCTTTTACATTTTTCAATTAATTTGCAAAATTTCCGTTTTGACTTTCCTTCGTCTTCCTGTTATTCCAAACTGGCCAAGTCTTTTGTTTCTACTTGCCAAGTAATTTTAAAGTACTACGTCCATGAAATTATATGTTTCCCTTTTAAGTGATTTTCATTTGCTTTTTGCTTTTTGGTTTTTGCTGTTTGTTACTTTTTGCTTTTTGTTGTGTTTCTGCCCCCCCCCCCCCCCCCCCCCAAAAAAAAAGGAAATAAACCGCGCAATTTTTTGTGCCATTAAAAACAAAGAAAGAAAGAAAAAGAAAAAATACCAACACACGTTTTTTTTATTTACATAAAATGTTTATAATTTCTTTTTCATTAACTTTCGTTGCAAAATTGTGGCCAACGGCTGCGCCAAGTGGCAGTAGTTTTGACCAGTTTATTGAACCTTTGGGGCAACATTTCGAAGACAGCAATTTAAAAACCAAATTCAACAAAACCAATTTTCTATTTCGTTTTACTTTGTTTATCATTAATAAAAAACCCTAACAACAACGTCGACAACATCGAGACAAAAAAAAACCCCCAACTGACCCTAAAGAAACAGTTATGTAATCGCTTAAAACACATCTCTGGTTATATGATTTAGTTAAATCCTCTCATGTTGTTGTTGTAATTTGTAATTAAAAGGTCGAGACAAAAGAAAGCTTAAAAATATAACTATGAAAAATGCGCTGCAGGCAGCAAAACAGGGCCAAAAGAAAATCGGTTAACATTGCGTAAAAAGTGTGCAACAAACGAGCTGCTGATGAGGCATGCTGAATACAATTTTCTTATTGTATTTGTTGCTGTTGTTGTTGTTGTTGTTGCTACTGATGATGTGTCTCTAGCTGCTACTGATGTCTGCTGATGATGACAATGCTGCTGATGATGAACATGTGACACGCCCCGCCAGCAAATGAAACGCCTCAATGCACACCGAACAAAACGACTGCGACTCAAGTCCGATTCGGCCGGGGCGGGTAGCAAGGCGTTGGCTGGCTTAGTGGCAACAAGCATTTGTATTGAAAACTTTTCAAGCCGAGCCCAACCCAGACCAAGCCAAGCGCTGAGACTTTGATTCGCGCACTGAATTCGTAAAGTCAGACAAATAAACGGAAGCCCCCAAAAAAAAAAAAAAAAAAAAACATTCATAGAGAGCCACCAAAAAAGTTTATACCAAAATCACAACAATAAAACAGTTTGCAATTATTCAACATTGCAATGTGGTTCTTCTTGTTGTTATTGCTTTTAACATAATTTTTGAAAAACATTTGAATACGCGTTTATTTTTTGTTTTCTTGCTTTTAATTGCGCAATTAAAAAGGTCAGTCGGCTGGTTGGCTGTCCGGTCGATTTTGGCCCAGTCAAGGTTCATTTTGAGCAAGGGTTAATGCAAGGGTGCACCAGGAAATTGGCCAGATAAAAAGCTCAAAGCCAGTCGTTTAGTGGCACTTAACGACAATTTCATTCGTTTCCGCATTGACATCTTTGGGTGCCACAGCTCGAAAAATGCCTCTTTTTACCTTTGCCATTTTCAGTTTGCCAGTTTTATTTTTTTTCACAAGCTTGCCACATTGCAACTGGCAGCAACTCTATTTCCGCCTCCGACACCCACATGCCCTGACGGCTCTGCCAAGGAAAATGTCACGCATACGAAAAAAGCAGAGTTGGACCAATTTTCAACTTTCAACTTTTCAGTGAATGGAAAAGCACACCCACTCTCTCCTTGAAATTTTCCTTTGGGTTGTTTTTTATCGTTATGCTTGTCCAACTCTGTGGCATTTTGGCGAACAGTGAAGTTTTTGGCATTTTGTTAGTTTTATTTTTTTTTTTTTTTTGGTTTGCTAGTTTGTTGCATGTTGGTTCGATTTCACATTAGAAATGCTTTCGATCGCCAAACGAGTTGGCCAACACGACTAGCCAAACAGGCACAGTGGCCTGTGAGCCAGTGAGGCTGGCATTTTCCAAAGCTCTCTTTGGGTCAAGTTTTGCTGGCTAGAAAACACATAACCAAAAAAAGCTTAGCATTTCTTTTGGAGGTTTTGTCAATCTTTCAAAAAAGGAAATTTAACCAAAAATTGTTTGACTTTGGCCCACGGTGAGAAGGCCTTGTTTGGGCATGGGGGAAGCCAAAGCCAAGCACCTAATATGCTTTAGCCTGGTCCGTAGGGTGCAGTGAATATGCAGCACGAAAGGCAAGACAAGCGAAAAAGAAAAAGAAAAACAAAAAAAAAATGCAACGAAAGCGCAGAGAAAGTTTATTTTTGCCAAGGCGGCATTTAACATGTTATTTATGGCAGAGAGTGTGCAAGCCAGAAGAAGAAGAAGAGAGAGTGTGTGGGAGAAAGAGAGAGAGGCGGAGAAAAGAAAAGCAAAAGTGAGGCTGGAACGGCGGCAATGAATTGATGCCAATGAATTGAATGAAAGTTTTGTATTTTGAAATTTTATTTTATTTTTTGATAAATGTGCGTTTTTATCCGCTGGCGGAAATGGCAAAAGAAAATTATTTGTTTTAGCCGGTTTTCCTTTTAAATTTATTTGTTTGTATGACTTTAGGGACATGGTTGGATTAATTGAAATTTCATAACTTTTAATTTGACATTAGATGAGTTTAATAAAACAAATAAATAAACAAACGAAACGAATCGTAGTTTCTCTGAGAGGCTTTGACAGATTGCTTGTTTGCCTGTCCAACCGACTGTCAATTAGCTCAGTGGAAGTCTAACTAGCAAAAATGTATAAATAAAACCCTACCCACTCGTGTATGTAATTTATTTTTAATTAAAAGTTCTAAACAAAGCCAAGACATGCGAATCATTCAAGCGGCGCAACAAAAAAAGCGCACTTTATATATTTTTTGTTTACGGTTCGGCTTTCAATTGTTGTATTAAATAAAAATTTATAATGTGGGTATCATCTGACTATAAAACAGAGACAGAGAGGGGAAGAGAGAGATGGATAAACCCACCAACATGCAATTAATTAGATACAGACGAAGCTTTTAAGTGGCCAACTAATAAGAAGCCAGCAAACACAATAGAGACACATATGCTCTCTTCCCTTCGTCATCCTTCTAACCAACTTTTTAGATTCCGCAAACCACAAACACTCGATTGTCGGTTATTTTCTTTAATTCTCTATTTTTATTTTTTTTCATATTTTTGTTATTTGTTTTTATGTGGGAAGCCTTGATGATTTGTGGAAGTGAAGGCTCATTAGCAGGCCAAGTAATGTTTATGGTCGAGCTGAGTACCAAGAACCTAGAACTTAGTTCCAACAAAATTTTAAATTAAGATGTGTGTGATTTTTAATGTGATTTTTTTTTTTAATTTAAGTTGGCCACAGTAGCAATAACTTTAATTCGTTTATACTAAAAATTAAATACTCTCTTTGTGCCCAGAGAGTTTTGACTTGAATAGAATTTTGATCTTTCTACTTTTTTCGAATAAATTGAATAAAATTAAAACTATCAACAAAGCAGTTTTGCAAATTTATTTATGATCGAAGCAGTCAGCTCAACTTTTATTTACCAAAAATGGCAATAAATTAACAATTCAATTCAAGACGAAAAGAGTGGCGTTCTATTTTTTTAAATTTATTAAATTATCACGTGCCAGTGTATTTCTGCCTTAATTAAGACATTCTTGGAAAGTAAATAAATTTTAAAGAATAAACGAATTTAGAAACGAGATAAATTTGATTTTTTTCCCTCTATTCCAATCAAAGCCTTAAATGGTTTCCCATTGTTTGCCAAAATTTGACGATAGCATTTCACATGGAAAATAAAAAAAAAAAGAATTTTTAAAAAACAAAATTCCAAGATGCCATAAGCAAAAATAATTTGCCATTAGTCACGGACTAAGAAAGCGTTTAGTGATTAATCAAAGAAATAAAAAAATAAATTAAAGCTGCGCAAAAATATTTTTGGAAATTATTATGTAAGAATTTTATTTTGAAGTCATCAAAGCTGCTTAGAACTTATTTCTAAAAATCATGCTGGCGACTTAAAAATTTCAATTCAATTTTCCAATTACCAAAACCAAAATGGCTGCCTTCTGAGCCAGCTTTAGCGCATTACAAGAAACCGTTTTAAATGTTTGACTGTTTGAGTGTTTTGTGTCCGTTTTGGGCTTTGTAGTATTTTGTGTTTTATTTATTTTATTTTTGTTTTGTTTTCTGTTTTGGTTTGGCAGACCAAAAAATAAAATCGTGTCTATGACCAAAATCAAATTAAAATTCCACAACGCATGCCAAGAGCGGCAACAAAAGCAGCGCAGTGGCCAATACAGAATCGCTAATGCCAAGAAGTCGTCTCACTGTCGAGACCTCAAAAGAGTCACTCAAGCCAGCCGATATTTCGTTGGCTTGCTAACTTGGCTGGCTGGCTGACTTCGACTAGGCGCAGTCGCAGTTCAAGTAGAAGTCGCGTCTCATTTGTCTGTCCGATTTCATTGAAGCCAACAACGTGACGAGACGGCCAAATGGGACGCAGTGTTGAACAATTTGTAAACGAACAAAGCGACGCAGAAATGGCCAAAAATAAAAAAAGAACGTGGCAACAATAACAAAGCCAATGCTGCCCCTTAGGCGTTGGACTGAGATGTGCTTGCCACTGTTGGTGGCAGAGTCTTTGGAGTGTTCTAGTCGCAGCCGCCTCGCTTGAGATGACAAGCCAACTAACCTTGGCCTAAACCGTAAGCCAATGAACTAAATGTTTGTGAAACCAACACCAACAACAATCACATTAGCAACGCCAACAATAACAACATCGGCTGGGCAGAAGTCGGCAGCGTTTCGAATTTGTTTGTTTTGTTTATTTAGCATTTTCTGTGTGGTGTCTTTTTTTTCTGTTTCTTTTTTGGTAGTCTGTTTTATGGCCCGTCGTTGTTATTGTTGTTGCTGTTGTTGTCGTTTCAGCTGTAACGTGAAAATTAAACAATTGTGCAATACGAAAATTTGCAATTGTTTTTTGCTGTCTGTTTTTGTTTCTTTTGGATCTGTGATTTTTTTTTTTTTTGTCTATATGATTCATGGCACAAACGCCCGCCGACTACCGCCGACTACAAAGAATAAAATGAAAATTAAGTAGATAAGCAAATTGTTTGGGGTCAATTGCACAATAATGGCAACAACAATGACAATTGCAAGCAGCTGCCCCGAAGCTCCGCCGGACAGACTTGGACAGAACTTTGAAGCGGCTGCTTTGGTTGCTTCGCTGATTTTTGTTGCTCCAAAATAGCCAAAAATTTCACAATTCGAATTGTCCAACGGCCAGCTAATTAGTCGGCCTAAAAGCTCATGGACTTTTGACCAATTCTAGATCAGATCGTAAAACTTTTGAAAGAAATAAAAACAAATTTGTGAACGACTTCGGCCATGTCACGACGACCCGCAATAATTTTCTAGGCTAAGAAAAGCGGTTAGAGCGCTTTGATTAATGGCTTCAAAAAGCGCTTAGCACCTTGCGTAAAAAAGATGAGCCGACTGCCCAGCAAATAAACTAACAAACTCAAAACGTCTAGTGTTTCCAACCTAAACTTTTGAAAAATAATCCTAAAATATTTAAACTGGTTTTAATCTTTTTCAATGCTTGTGTCTCTCAAGCTACGATCCATAGACTTGGTTTCATTTGTTTACTTGCTGTGTGATATATTGTATTTACCATACAAGTTTACTTAAGTTTGCTGATTTTCTGTACCTTTTAAATTGGAATTTGTTTTTCTAAAACACGTCACGATTAGCTCAAATGGAACCGTGATTTAATCTGGCCGCGGGACAGTGAAGCTCTGTCAGACTGGAAAGTGAATGACAGAAACCATTTCTAGAATTGACAAATCTTAGCAAACAACTTAGGATTTTTCTGACACTGAACATAAACATAACCTCACTTTATTCTCTAGATGACAAGTTTCAGTCTGGTGCTTTGATTCTTTTTGGTGCATAGGTAAACTGACGAGTCAAAGAATAAAAAAAATTTTATCTGAGAAATATTTCACAATAAATAAAGCTTGTAAATGTCATCGGAAGAGATCTAAAAATGCATAATACCTGATCTATTGAAAAACATTTTCTAATTAACCAGCTAATCGGACAAGATGCAAATTGAAAGTGATGGCAATTAAATGAATAATTGCCCCTTTTCAGCTTGTTTCAAATTGAATTCTGTCAGGTAGAGAGAGAGTCACTTAGAGTGTTAAGTGCCAGGGTAAACATAATTCTTGTCATGTTCACACTATCGGTTGAGTACTGTTGTATTTGAAATACTTTACATAAATATTCAATCACTGACTCAGCCATTTGTCTTGTCTGCTTATCTTTGTTTTTCAGATCTTGTGGCCGAGAAGCCCACCACTTATCGACCGACGGGTGCCAATCGGCCTTCGATTGCTCCACACAACTCGGCCCAGGAACGGGAGCGCAAGCTAATGAATGTTTTGGCAGCCCGAAGAAATGCTCTGCATCGTGGTGGCTTCCGAACTAGGATAGGTACAACGGGACGTAGTGCAACATCGCAGTCAGCAGCTGTGGCTGCCATCGAGACCACATCAAAGTCACCCACAGATCCGCGGTCGGTGTGCATTAGGAATTGTACAAAGAATTTCACAAGACGCACCACGGCGAGTTGCATGAGACAATGCGCCAACTTTACCAGAATGGCAGCCGCTGCTGCCGCTGGAAGTGGAAGTGTCAATGGCACTGTAGTGGTGAGGCCTTCGAGCAAGACTGGCACGAACAGCGTTGTTGTCGAAAAGGACACCAATGAGATTCTGTTTAGCGATGAATCCTCACATGGCTTGTTTGTAGTGGCCAAGGAACAGAATGACACACTAAATCACATATCGGATGGGGTGAAAGCACCTTCGTCAGCTAATGTAAAGCCCCGGGGAAGGGGTAAGCCAGTAACCCTAGCCACCACCTCCCTGGAAGAAGATGACGAATTGCAGCCCTATGAATATTTTGGAGCCAAATTGCCACCCATCAGGCCAGCCACTCTCACCATCACAGCAGATGAGAATGATAACGAACATCCCAGAGTGTTGGAGGTCTCGGTATCCCAGGCCACGAGTACAACGCCTGCCTCTACCACCCCTGTGGAGGTGGTTCCTACGATTTCTACGCGACGACCCTTGACGGCCGTAGAGCGCAGTCGTAGTCGCTATAAATACCACATGAGAGATCGTGGTGTAGCTGCGGTGGCTGCAGCCCCTTCGCCACCACCCCAGCCCACCAGTCGTTCTCGATTTGTTGGCTCCGGTAGACCCACGGCAGGCTTGAACGACGGTGTTGTAGAATCAGAGCTGAGTAAGCCCATAGTGGTGCGTAGAGTGGCTGCCAAGCCGGTGTCCTCTTCCACACCTTTGATAATTACAGTTCTAAGTGCCGAAGAAGAAACAACAAATGGCCAGGTGGAAGCCGTTACGCAATCAACCACCACCAGTTCAACCACAGAGTCTACCACATCTACGACTTCTACTAGCACTACTTCCACCAGTACCACTGCCAGCACTACTCCAAAATTGCCGAGCACAACCAAAAAACCCACTACTACTTCGACGACAACCACAACCTCGACAACCACAACAACAACGACCACAACAACTACTCCTTCTACCACTACTTCCACTTCCACTTCAACGACAACTCCCAGTTCCCCCACACCAAAAAGACCAAAGACTATCATTGAAGAGGATACCGAGAAACTGCGTGCCTTGGGTCCTTCTCTGACCCAGGAGATTAACATTGAGGATCAAAATAACCTGATAATCTTCTGCAACAACACCGCCGATTGCGGTGCAACACCACGCACTCATGTCTCTCACACCACAGACTCCAGTTCCAAGATACTCCGAACCACTGTGCTGACTTCGGTGCGCTCCACGGTTCATCCACGTACTTCCACTTCCACACCAAGTCCTTCTGCCATTTTTATTGGAGTGGTAGAGACGGCAAGAGGAGATACCGGCCAGGTAACTGCCACATTGCCCACCAATCTAGACATAAGTTCCACTGTCGTGACCGATGAACGGGACTTGGATTTAGAGGCGCGTCGCATGAATTTGGTGACTCTAGTGTTGGTGGCTGTGGGCTTAGTGCCTCTGGCTGCCATTGTCCTTTACCTGGTGCGCAACTATATGGTGCGTAGGAGAACCAAACAGGACGAGGTCTTCGATGTTTGCATTACCGATCAGCAGCCCATAAGTCCCGTCAAGAAGGTCGACTCCAAGTACCAGCTTGATGAGGATGAAGTGGACGAGGTGGACAACCACCACCATCATGGCCACCATCAGTCCACTTCAATGTCTCAGCAACGCGATGCCAATCACAATCATCGGTATGGTGACGATAAATCCTCATTGACCAGTGAATTCCAAGAGTTTGAACGCAGCAATATTCGACTAAAGAGTCTGCTGGGTGAGGGCAACTTTGGGCAGGTGTGGAAGGCTGAGGCGGATGATCTGAGTGGCCATTTTGGTGCCACACGAATTGTGGCTGTGAAAACCATTAGAGCTTGCAGTGCCCAGGCCAGCCTAAAAGACGAGGCCAACATAATGAGAAAGCTAGGATCCCATCAGAATGTGGTCACCTTGCTGGGTGCCTGTGTGGAAAGCGGTAAGACAAATTTTGACATGTCGAAGAAGAATTTATTCTAAAATTTCTCTGTTTTCCTAGAACCTCACATGTTGATAATGGAGTATGCTATGCGTGGAAGGCTTCTCTCATTGCTGAGAGCTGCTCGCAGTGCCACTAACATATTACCGGCCTCGGTGCCAGGAGGACGCAGCTTAACGCCACTCTCTCCCCGTACATTAGCTGGCTTTGCCTTGGATATAGCTTGTGGTATGGAGTACATAGCGGAGCGCAGGGTAAGCCAAAATTAAGCTTGTTCAAATTTAAATCAAGTAATATCTAATTTTTTATTTTATTTTTTTGATTTTATAGATTGTGCATCGGGATTTGGCGGCTCGAAATGTACTATTGGATCACAATGGCATGTGCAAGATTTGTGATTTTGGCATGTCCATTGACCTGGATGCGGAGCGCATGCGCAAAGAACAGGAGAAGAATGCGGCCAATGATATTCTACGCAGTAATAATAATAAATTTAAATTCGACTTTGGCAGTCGTTACATTCTTCAGCACTGGCAGCACACATTCGGCCAGGGGCACGGGAGGTCTGGTCATGGGGCTGGGCATGGGCATTGCTCGAAGGAGAAATCACATGGCCATGACACCATTGGCAAGCGACATGCCTTGCCCATACGTTGGATGGCACCAGAGGCCCTCCAATATCACATGTTCACCACAGAGACGGATATTTGGGCCTTTGGCATAGTCCTGTGGGAGATTGCCACCTTGGGTATGTCAAGGAAACTCAAAGAATTTTTGTGATCAGTCCAAATAATATTATTATTTTTTTCAGGTTCGACTCCATATTCGCAGATCACAGGCCGTGAAGTGATACGTCGAGTGCCGCAGGGCTTACGTCCAGATTTGCCCAAGGAGAGCCGACACGAATTCTACAATCTTATGTCGCGTTGCTGGCACAAAGATCCGCATATGCGTCCCTCGTTTTCACAGTCACGGCTGGAGATAACCCGGTCTCTGCACAAATGGGTTGATGATGACTCAGCTGGCTCAGATTATATGGATGTGAGCGGTTTCAGTGAGGATCTCGAGCATGGAGTTGTCTATTTCAATCACCGCATCTCAGAATTCGAATGCGAAATATGACGTTGACTGAATCACCCCGTCCACTCATTCCACCAACCATACCACAATCCCAGCCACAATCACATTTAATTCTATCATCATTGTCATCGACGCCCACCAAATATTTTGTACATTTCTTTTTGCACTGATTCTCTCATATTTTGTGAACTCTGAGTCGTCTCCAGCCATCTCGTAGATATGTTTCTTGTTTTCAAAATTTGTGTGCTTGTCGAGCAGTATTATTTGTATCTATTTTAATTTCGATTGTTTTCATTTCTCGACTCCACTCTATTTAATATGATTTATGTTGTATATATCAAGTATATCTTTTTTTGTCTCGCCACCTATCAACTTTAGATCTAGTTTCTATAATCCATATGAACGCTGGCGCTACTTTTAGTTGATATAGAATTATTTACAATTTCATATGTAATTGCTTATATATTCGTCACTTAGTTCTTCTAGTCTGTATCTAAAAATTGATTTTATTTTCAGTTTAAAGTTGAGCTATGTTTGTTAAATTTTAGTTATATTGTGTGTGTTGTTAGTTCCAGACTGCACCAGAATTATAAATGAATAATATATATATATATATTAAAATTATATACTTCATACGATATAGGATCAAATAATTTGATATAGTTGTAGACTTGTACAAATAAATTAAATTTGACACTAAATATATGATAATAATTATTACAAATACACCAAAATCAAACATTTGTTTTTTTTTTTCAATTGGTAGAATCTTTATTTTTTTCAGATTTCCGACAAAATAAAAAGCGCTTTAAAAAAGGCGCTTAAGTCGCGGGGCTACCAGCTTGTTGGGTTATATTTGACAGTAAGTGGACAGCCCCAGAGAGCTTTTTGGCGGCTTAAAAGTTGAGACAGGTGGTAACTTCAAGGGGTTCCGATCTTTGAAGTTCGAAACTGGTTCCAAAAAGCTTTTCATAAAGCTTTTAATTGTTAGTCAAAAAAAGTATTATGAGTTTTTAAAAAGATGTAGTAAATCGGAAGTTCTATTTATAAAGATTAGAATTATTTATTTTCTAAACTATTAATTATAATTTTTTAATTATTTTTTGGCTTAAAATTTCAAGGGGGTCAATCATATTTATCTAGTTATTAAGTATTAATTACTCTCGGTTCAAAGTTCTTTGGCCTCTAAATCAATCATCACCATGATCAAGCTTCCTCAGCTTATTTGACTAATCATTTGAACTTCGAACATAAATCAAACTAAAATCGCAAAGTCATCAATTATTAAATCCAAAATACTGACTTGCCTAGGAGATAATGCATCAAAATCGACAACATTTACCACTTCCAACAATTGCAACATCAAAGGAGGAATTCATATGCAAAGTAATTGCAAATTAGCCAAATATGTTGGTGGTTTTTATGGCCAATGGAGACGAACGCCGGTAGCGGAAAAATTGTGCATTCGAAAAAAAAAACGAAGGAAAGAAAAACCTCCACATCGTCATCATGATTTGGAGTTGTTGGGCCACTTGATTGATGACGTTGTAGGAAAAAAGCGTGAACGTGATGCGGTAATTTACATGAAGATAAAAATGCGTAGATATCGAATGCCAGACGCATTTTGCGTTAAAACTAAAAATTGAAATTTGTTATCTTTACTTGGTCAACAAGGAGGTCGGGGGAATTCGTTTTGCCGCTGTGATTACCAAGAAAGTGTGAAGAAAAATTTTCAACCATCAATTGAAAGTAAAGTGGCAATGGCGAGGGCAGTTCCAGTGGCTCAGGTGCAACTGCCGCTGCACATCAATTTTTAACCAATGATGAAGAAATAACAATAAAACTCACAACAGCGAAACAACAAAAGCCCAAAAATCCCCCCCAGCTGTGGTGGTCATTAATAGAGCAATAGCCGCACCAAGTGACGATAATGGCGACGACAAGCTCAAAAAAACAACAACAACAAGTTGACTAGTACCGTCTGTCTTGAAAAGGAAAGTCTTGAGCAGCTCTTTAAATTAATTTCTGTTACGGTTCGAGGTCTTACTCTGACCCTTGGGGCACAATTTCAAGCGCCTGAGTCATTTGCAACGCTCAATAAACTCGTCAAAGTGGCAGTTGCAATCAACAGGCAGTTAAGTTAGTTTGTGGGCGTGGCTGTTACTACCGCTTCAAATTCAAGCCCAACAAAGCCTTGCCTATTGATTAGTATGTATGAGATGTTATGGCGTGTGGCAGTAGCTAAAAATAATCGACTGGCTGGATTTATTATAGAAATGAGCAAACAATAAACGAAAAAATCACTGGTGATTTTTGAAGGTTGGTCTCATATTCAGTTCCATAAGATTTGGTCAAAAAAATTCTTTAACTGAATCTGAAATATTTGGGTTGTAGGTGAACGCCTAACCTTTTATTTATTCGAATAATTCTATTATTTTTTCAACCAAATAATTAGTGGAATATATTTTTTCAATATCACCGTGATTTGATTCCATAGAGCATCTCTAGCTTATGACTCGTGGTGGTCAATCAGGTGAGTTAAACACTAAAATGTTTATGCAAAATTTGCATGCTTCCGCACAATTTTTCACTTTTATATTGACTGTGCGGACTTTCAAGTACCGCTTCCTGACCTAGTGACGGTCATACACACTTCTCCTCCTCTAACCGAAATGAACACAAGACATCAAATTTAGCGGTTTACGAGTCCAAAATCTTTAAGTCTCTGTAATGAGCCGTGCTTAGCTGCGTGCCAAATTTAAGCTTCCGTATTACGTGTGCCAGCATTTCGCCCTAATCAAATATTTAAATCTATGCCAAAGCATATCAGGCACGTTACAAAAGTCTAACGGTTCATTGACTCCATATCGACAGTCTTTCGTTGCTCTCCAAACTAGAAAATGAGCAATGGCCTTTGGGCAAATTTGTTGCAAACACGTCGTTGCGCCAAATTGCAGGCACCAAAGACAACGGTCAGAACGCCTGACTCGGCTTTGGCCATCTACCAGCTTCAGCAGCAAGAGCATGTATTCGGGTGCTGAGCTGTTAATGTTGCTGGCAGGCAGCAGCGCAACTCTTGGCTCAGTTTTGTTGAGGCGCCAACAGCGGCAGCCACCACAGCAAACAGTTTGCGGCGAGTTTTGAAAGCGTTCAGACGTGCAGTGCGGTTTTGTGTGGCAGAGAAGAAGAATCGCTTTTACTTTGTTACTTGCTCAGTGCACGGAGCTCTCCAATCAGCAATTAAGCTCTTTGCTCGCGTAGAAAATCCTCAAAGCGGCAAATTAACGCCGCAGTTTAGCTTGTGTGAAAATCTGTTATGGCGCTTAAATTTGCATAAAGCAAAAAGACGAAGAAGAAGAAAAACGAAAAAGAAAAGCACCAACTGAGAACGACAGCTTTGTCATTAAAAGTGAAAAGTACTTGAGGAACGGGCGGCTAAAGTGGATCGGCTGCTAAGAGCAGAGAAACAGGAAATAACCAAAGAACCCAAAGCAAAAAGAAGAACAAGAAGAACTAGAAGAAGAAAAAGAAGTTTGCCAAGGTGAATCTTAATTTTTTTTTCTTTTTGCATTGGCATTTATGCCTTTTAGTAAATCAATCGAATCAAACACGCACACAATTCCACACCTTAAAAAAGTGAAAAAAAAAATTAAATGAAATTTGGAATATATTTTTGAAAACGGTATTTTTATGTGTATATTTTTAGCCAAATATGTGAAATGGAAACAACTTTCTAAAAGAAACAGAAAACAAAAACAAAATGAATCAGCAACAACAACAACATTAACCATCGCAGCGATCGACAGCGTTGTACAAAAATTTGAATTCTTTTTATTCTTTACGTCTCAGGAAATTGTGTCAGCCGTTTAGGGGCCGCACGTATGTGTGAGTGAGTGTCTGTGTGTGTTTTTTATTCAGGTGTTCGTGTCTGAAGTATTTTTTTAACACTGTTCTTTTATTTTTATGGGCTTAAATCGCTCATCTCACACATAATCAGATTCAAGTTCGTTGCCTAAGTCTTTCGTTTTTGGCTTACTTTTCGATCCCGGCAAATTGATTTTTGTCAAAAGTCTTTCTACCTGGCTTGGCGAGAAATCGATTTTTCATCAACTCTATTTATGTCTCTCATTAAGTGCGTGCGTGTGTTTCTGCCTAAGCAGTGGTTCAGCGAGTTCTCCGTCTGCTTACTAGGTTAGTCGGTTAGCTGCAGCAATCGCGGAGTCAACATTTGTTTTTATTTTTACTACACACACACACCAACTCACACAAATATATATATAAAAATTTATTTGTATTTCTCTATGTGCTTGACTGTTTATAGGATTCTCTACTTTCTTGTTAGGCTCTTGTTTCTCTTGCTTTGCTTGGCGCTTTGATTTTTTGGCCTCGTTTCATTTGCCTTGCCAGCATCTCTGCTATGAAATGCACGCAAATAATTTCTTGCATTCCCAATTGCCAAAGCCATGGCAAATTATAAGTTAATTAAGATTAGCTAAAAGAATTTGTAGTAGTGAAATTTTATTGTTAAAAATCTCTGTAATTTGTTGTAGAAAAATTTGTTTGCCGCCGTCCAATTCGTGTGCCTGGGAAATATCAAAGATATTGTGAAATTTACCACCTCTCATTGATTTAATTTGATTTATAGAGCCACAACACTTTCTCAATGCAAATGTCGTCTCCCTGTCTCTGGCATATGCAAAAAGTCATCATCCATTGGCATCTGCCAAAAGCTGTACGAAAACCAGAAGCGCTTACCTCTTTCACTCACCATTAGGCAGCACAGGTGTGCGAAATAAATTAAAGCTAAAGCCTGAGATAAGACCTGTGCCCACAACGCCAAGGTTACCGACCAGCGGGTGAGTCTGAGCGAGGAGATGGAATGGTGCAGTTGCCGTTCATTGATGACTCCCCTGTATGGCGTGTTTGCAAAGTTTGCGCATCATTTTCATTCAATTACTTTGCCTAGCCAAAAACAAAGATACAAGCCCAGCCCACACGGCATTCGCAAGCGTGGTGCCTTCAATGCAGACAATGCGAGAAAAGCGAAGAAAAGAAACGAAGCTCACAAATCGCAGCAGCTGTGGGTACTCATCCACTATGTCTAAGGATGTGCCTAGACGATAAATTGCTTATTATTATTTGTTCGTCTTCGGTACCTTGTTTTCTGCCAAGAGATTTAGGTATTCGTGATCCCAGTGGGGTTGTTGCAAATGTGCCTCTCTGTATTTTTTTTTTTTAAGTCTTTTACAAACTGTCAACTTACCAAAAAAAAAAAAAAAAACCGATGTACTCGCCACTAAGAGTTGCTTCAGCAGGAGCCAGCAGTTTTCACTTTTCAGCTTGCTAAAGGTCAGGCAGACAAGCAGAAAGCCAGTCAGGCATTTTCTATAAGGAGCCGTAGGTGGAAGGTGTCTCAAGCCATTAGATTTGTCATCTGACAAGCTGTAGCTGAAGGCAGAGCGATAGGCAAAATCACATGCTGCCTTTTAAACAAAAGAAAAGATGTAAACTTTTGATTAAATTAAATATTTGAACTTTTGCAATTTTATCAATAGAAGACAACAAACTATAACAAAAACGAGAGGGTATAAATATTTTCACAATAAAAATAAAGAAATTCTTTTCTATTTGGGAATCCCAGCATTTTAAGTTATTCATAAGACATTGTCTAAAAAATCTAAGCTGAAACAATGCCCACAAACCGTCCAAACCAGAGAAAAGCACTTTCGATTTGTCGCATCTTTCATGGCGCATTTGCATTGGAAACTGACTGTGTGACTCCATTTGTCAGTGAAAACTCAACTACAGCGGCAAGCAAACAAGCATAGAGTTGGACAAGTTCAAAACCAAGGGCACGACTAAGCTCTGGCCACAACCGGATTGCTAAGGCATGCCCACAAACAGGAAACGAGTTTCTTATGAATAAATTAAGTCTCGAGTTGGTTCAGAAAGAGTAGGAAAACTATTTTACGTCTTCAAGAATTCAAACTGCTTGCCACATATGAAATTGGTCATTTAGCTGGAAAATGCTTAATAAATAAAATGGTTATTTGCTGTTTTATAATCTGAAAAACGTGCACCTCACAACGTTTGATGACATTTTACGGGTTGTCTTGGTGTTTCACGCCTAGTTGGGCTGGCAACAAAGACGTTTGCTATGACAGGTAAAATGGTGAAGACAACAAAAACGACGTCACAAATGATGATGATGATGACAGTAAGGCTGATGGCAGATGTCTGGCAAGTCTTGCTCACTGGCAACTAACAAGCCGGCTGTACTACGATTATCTCAAACTGCTGTAATAATCGAGCTGAACTGCTTCGTCGGTGTCATGACTCTGGGCATGTCTGGACTGTAACGGAGGGGGAGTGAGAGAACGTTGTTGTGTGAGTGTGTGAGCGCTTCCTAAGTTTAATTGTTTTATTAAAATTTTTTTATGGGTTTTCTTATGACTTTTACTCTCGGTGAAAAGCAAAAGTAAAATTAGATGGATTTTATAGAAATGAAACAATTAAAAGAGTAAACAATAAAACGAAATTGAAAGCTCTGAGCTCTGACTTTTGAAAAGGTTGAAGCTTAAATACACTTTTTGTAAAATAAGAAAAATATGAAAAACACTATGTTCTTTAAAAGATTGCGGTAAAAAAGTTTTATTTATTTTAGCAAAGTTCGTTGCCTAAGTCTTTCGTTTAGAATATGCCTGCGAAATTTATTGTGGTTGTTGACATTTTGAAAGCGCTTGAGAGGCAAACAATGAAATGACATTGTTGCGGTCTTAAAATTGAATTGTTTATAGAGTTTGTTTTGTGTTTTGTTAATTTTATTTTTTAATAACTGCAACTGACCGAACATTTTGATTGTTTCCCAACCAACAACTTTCCTTTCAGATCGTGCACAATTTACTGAAAATGAAAGCGTTTCATTGCCTTTTTTGGGCGTTGCTCTATTGTGTGCTCTATCTGGTGACTGCCAGTGAGGATGAGTTAATGGATTTTGAATTTACCGATACCGATGGTAAAGATGCCGATATGGACTGGTTGACCGAAGATACGAAGAGTCAGGCTCAAAAGAAGATCGAGTCGAATATGTTGGACTTTTCGGTCGATATGGAAGAGCAGGATGCAGAGAATCAATTGCCACCATTTGATTGGCGCGAAAGAGTCTTACGTAATGCCTTGGCAAAGGCCTTGACCGATACAGATTTGAGACAGAAATTCGTTGAGGTTATGCCAATTTTAAGGGTGTTGTCCTCACCACAAAGATTGGCCTTGTCAGCTTTGATTTCAGCTCAAATGAATGCCAAGAAAGGTCATGAACTAAAATTGGAACAGGCGAGTACAAATATTTTGGAAAAAATATATTTTTTTGTAATTAACTTAAATATAAATTTTATAGGTGCGCATGATGTTTGGCGACGATAAGAAGCTTTTGCTGCCAATTGTCTATGATCTGGCCAACTTGGTCAAGAAGTCTGCCCGCAAGTATATCAATCTGGGTACTGAAATGGCAGCAGCTGCCTTGCTGCACACTCCTCTGCACAAGCGTAAGTATGAGTTGACGCCAGAAGAGCAGGCAGCAGAGGAGGACGACACTGCAGGCACCATTGAGGTGGGTGCGGAAACTAAGCCACAAAATGATGATGCCTCTTCTCTGGAGGACTTCTTCGATGAGATGCAGTCAAAGGTGTTGGATCCGCAGATGATTAATGAAGCTCTTCAGGCAGATCTGCGTAGCAATGCCACTAAGACTACCACGACCACAAAACCCACAGCATCATCTACAGACAACAAAAGGGTGCGCCGCGATGCCACTGAGTTTGTGCACAAGCTCACTCGCTCTGTGCCGCTATCTGTGAATGAGGAGGACTTGATGCGCGGAGCGGCTGGTCATACCGTCAAACTGAATACTACAGCATTTCAGCAGTCCCACGAAGGCCAAAGGCAGACTACAGCGCTGCCATTGCCTACCATGGGTGCAATGAGCAGCACCGCCGCCACAGCTCCGTCCCAGCAAACAGGCGACACGGCGTCTACCCAATCGTATATGGAAATTGAGGATCTGGCCTTTGCTGGCCTCAACGGCACCGAACTGCCTCTGAAGGCCAATGAGCGTCTGGATAAGGCCGAAGAGCCCTTGCCTAGCCCAGAAGAGCTGATTGCGGGTCCCCGGTATCGTCTCAACAAACTGCACAGCCTGCGTCAATCCTCCGGCCCAAAGGTTCAGCCCAGCAAACGTAAACGAGTCCAGGTGGCACCTCCTCTGTCACGAGGTCGTCCCAAGCCGGCAGCTAGTTCCCACAACCCTGTGGTGGCTCCCCCAAAGAAATGCGAGCGCTTTACCAGCAACATGTGCATTCGTACGGATGATTATCCCCTGTAAGACTTGAGGTGTAGTTTCGGGGGCTTTTGGTTATACACTTACTCTACCAAACATAGTCATGAATAAGAAAGGCACTGGTGAAAATTATTTATTTTTATTTATTTATTTTTGGATTTTAAATGAATTTAATTTGTAATAGCTTAGAGTGTAATTTATTTTTAAATAAATATTTTTAAATTATTTTATATACACCTTGGGAAGTTCCTTGCACATAATTTTATCTGGTTAAGGTGGAATCCCTTTTAGCGGTTTTCGGTTTTCCTACTAATTTGAAAAAGTTAAAGAAAAAAAAGAATACATTTTCAAAATTTCAAATCTGCACAGTGATCAGATTATGGGCAGCATACGGAGGCACAAGAATGCCATGAGTGCTCTTCTGGCGGAGTTTTATGATAAGCCCAATAATAATTTGGAATTTGGTGATGATTTTGATGATTATGTGCTCAACAAGAAGAGGTAAGTAAAGTCTAAATATCTAGAGAAAGTCGTTAATGCTGAAAACTTCTTATTTCAGACGCGAGGATGAGGGCACTGCTGGAGGCATGTGCCAGAGTGTAGTGAGATATGCTCGGCCCCAGAAGGCTAGATCAGCCTCAGGTGAATGGAAGTATATTGTTAATACTGGCCAACACACCCAGACCTTGAGATTGGAAAAATGCAGGTGTGTTTGCTATCTAATAAAATAATAGATCAAATTGTCTGAGCTATGACTTCTCCACAGCAATCCCGGTGACAGTTGTTCATATCTGGCTCAAACATACCGATCTCATTGCTCACAGGTCTACAACTACCATCGCTTGCTCAGCTGGGACAAGATCCGGGGTCTACATGTGGACATCTTCAAGGTGCCTACTTGTTGCTCTTGTCAAATTGATGGCTATCGTCAGCAATTCCCTCCTCTGTCCTCGATACAAGCCAAAGATTACTCACCGGGCGTCTTCAACTTAGACAATAACGGCTATAGCACTATCAATGAGGAAGACCTTGACTATAATGAGGACAGCGAAGAAGAAGACTTGGTCTATGCTCCATTCAACAACGGAGGCAATAGTCTACTCCATCGCGATACCAACGAACTCTTCATGAGCAGTAAGAAAGTCCGCTCCAAAGTACCTGCCCCGCCCACTGTGGGCTCTTATCTTAGCCCACCAGAAGATGAGGACCTGGATCACTATGTCGGAAGCAGCAGCAGCTACAAGAGCCACAAGACCAGAGGCACCACCTCGAGCAGTGGTTCCAAGAAATACTACACTCAATTGGGCCGTCGACGGCCGCATCACAACGAACAGCGTGTAGATCTGGAAATTTCACCTAGTGAGACCCACGCCGACCAAGAGGTAAACGTATTTAGCCCAGCACTGACCGGCGAACAGTCGCGTGCGCCCCTCAAACGCAAACGTATTTATTCTGCTACCCATACAGCCGCCGCAGCAGCAGCAGCCGGAGCAGCCATTGGAGGCTCTCACCTGGGGCCCGGAACAGCACAGACCACAGCTGCCACCAGCCTACCAGTTGCCCATGGCACAGCAGGATCTCTCAAAACATTCCAAAGTGCCACCCATGCCCATCAAACAAACCCAGTCACATCATCACTCCCAGCTTCACCATCTCACATTGCCATCGGCGCGGGCAACGGGTACATCCAGCGGAGCTACGTTGGAACGCTTGGCGGTAAGTCGCGGTCCCGTTTCTATGCGCCAGCCACATCATCGCCAGCAGCAGCGACGATCACCAGCTCAACGACGTCACTATCGACCGAATCCGGGGCCTTCAAGCGGGCCACCCAGTTCCAGCAGCAGCATCAGTCGACGGCACTACCCAAACCACCACCCATTTACCATGTGAACTCCATTTACGGTGGCCACAACAACTCCAAACGCATCAACTACAATTATCATCCCATCATTGATTTTTTCGATAAGACTAAACGAACTGAATCACTTGCCCCGAGAAACAGTGACTATGATACGGCCGAGACAGATGCGGTAGAGCAGCGAATTCCCTATACGCCTAGGTCAGGCTCTATGACTACCTCATCGTCATCATCCACTTCTTCGGTAGCTTCGTCACCGAAGTTGGGCATGGGCTTGGACACTGGCTCCTTCAATCAGGCGGCTTCACGTATCGGCTTTGGTGCTGGTGGTGGTGTTGTGGGCAATGCTGGTCGAGGCGGCGGCGGTGGTGGGGTCGGGGCCGCTGGCTTTGCCAATGATAATGCTTGGCATCCATTGGTTGTGGCCTGATAAACTAATCATATGTAAACTCCAAATGAAAAACAAAACAAACCTAAATGCATGTCTCCGATTCTGTTGTTGTTTTAATGTGAATCCATTAATTTCCTTTCTAACTGTTTCGCATGAGACTATGTTATTTGTATTAACAAAATTCTTAATTCAAAATCTCAGTAGTATTCTTGTTCGAAATTCTCAAATGGCTTCCTTTTTAATTGATGCTTCGTAGCTGCTTCTTGCCTTTGATTCTTTTGGAATCAAGAAAAATCTACAAAACTAAAAGCTTACTTTGTGTAATTGTCTAGTTGCAAACTGTATGACGTAATTGCTTAAGTTTATTTAACTTTTAACTTATTTATTTATTTATTTATTTGGTAAGATAAAAAAAAAGAAAAACAAAAGCAACCATTTTGAGTTGATATTTTTGTTGGGAAGAAAATTAGTAATAAAATTAAATATTTTAATCAAAACTAAGAAGTTATTCATTTTGATTTTGTACAAGAAATATGATGGAAAAAATGTAACGTAAATATTTCTGGTTGTTTTGTTTCAATTCCGTTGTTCCTCTAAAGTTGAGTTGTAGAGCAGCGAGCTTTCAGCCGTAAGCCATTTGCTTGCCGCGCAATTCAAATGAAGTGGAGCTTGCTAAGTTCCAATTTTATTGATTCAGTTGTGTTCAGTTGGATTTTAATTACGAATCTTAAAGATAAAAATACGCCACATTTATTGCTAATTTTAGAGCTACTTATATTTTCTACTATACCCACTCGCCTAATTTGGCTTATGCAAAGTGTGTTTCTAAGCCAAAACAAGCTGCAAGCCGAGTCGTTATCAATGCCAATGCTAATTTCTTTCACTAGTTATAAAATTCAAACGATTTACCGCCGTGGCAACATCAGCAACAACAACAACGGCTTCAAACTTGTCTCTGCCAGTTTCGCTTTCATTGAAACTGTTAGGCGAAGCAACGGTGGCCACGATGACGTTGCAAGCTCAAAAATACCTCGTCATGTGGCTCAATCGTGTTGGTGGAGAATAGGAGAAAAGAAATGGCCCCTTTCTTCCAAAACCCCAACCGAACGACAGGCAAAAACTGGAAAATTGGAAAAACATTGGAGGAAATTTTATAAAGCCTCTGTGATAGCACAATTTCTGCACAGTTGCAGAGCAGACGTCGATGTCGTTGTGATCTTGAGGCTCCATCAACAAGCAACGGTAAAAAATAAACTGGCAAATAAAACGCGAAAGTGAAAAGTTGCAAGTGGCAAGAAAACCAAAAGTCGTGCCTTGATTTCATTGGCCTTGAAGTGAGAGTAAAAGTGCAAGGCCAACTCTGAAAATGGCCAAACTAACCAGCAGCGTGGGTGAATTGTTGTCATTATTAGTTTTACTATTTCTGGCTTTGCCACCGAGTGGTCGAGGAACTAACATCAGTACCAACTCCACAAGGCCAGTCTATCGTGTTTCCAAGCCGGAGCCCAAGCAGGTCAGTAAGCGTGTGCCAGCTCATTTGCAGGATATACGTCCGGGCTTTGTGGATGATGATGCTGGGGATGTGATACGGATAATAGAGCCGCCACAGCATTTCCAGCAACTCAAAAGACTAAGACAACAGCAACAACGACATGGTCGGGTGCCCACGGCCGTGATATGGGAACAACCCAGAAAGGTCAGCAGTAACCGATCTCCGCCCAAGCCAGTCAAAGCTCTAACTGGAGTTCCAACAGGTTCGCCTACTTCTGGAGATTTGTTGACCCAAGAAACCCGACTAGCCAGTGGCTATACACTCAACTCCTTGAATAATCTTCAACTGCCAATGGAAATCCTAGCATCGGTGAGAAAGACTGAACGTCTGTTGCAAAGGCAGAGGGGAGAAAAGCCGCACATGCGACAGCGTCATATCACTCGACAGACCCACACTCTGTATGGCAAAAAAGCTTTGGACCAGAAGGTCTATCAGCGTGGTCATGACCACCATTTACGGGCTGCACTAACCCAGGAGCACAAGCGCAGCAAGAGAACCAAACGGGAAATGTCGCGGGCGCTCTCTCAAAACGAAATACCAAAGGGCACCAAGCTGGTTGCCTACATTGATGAACTACTGAAAAATGCTACTCTGTTCCTGCCCGATGACTCGGAACCGAATGTCGTGCTAAGCAAATTGAAGTTGCCTGCTGCAACGTCGACAGCAACAACAACAACCACAACGACAACAACAAAAGCAATTCCAACAGCTTTGACGAATGCAGCCCGTGGAGGGGTACAGAGGCGTTCTCAACTGCAGCGACGTCGACAGCAATCAAATGGCCCGCGTGTGCCGAAATCAGCAACTTCGACAACAACAACAACAACGCAGCGCAACTTCCGGGCCAAGACAGAAAGCATAACGACAACTTCCAACACACCAACTACTTCCACAACTTCCGCAACTCCACGACATTGGGGAGAAAAGACTTTGGCCAGTCGACTGGTAAATACACGTAAATCACCAAACCGCAGCAACAGCAATCGTAATCGCTCCAACCAACTCTCCGCCCGTCGACGCAGCTATCGAAAGGGGGCGGGATTGGCCCGCCGTTTGTACAATGAGCAGTCTGGTGCCCTGACTCGTGCCTCCGCCGAGCTGCTCTACGATGACGTTATGACAAATATACGTAATTTGTGGCAGGAGCATGATGAGGCCGTGGCTCCTGAGTACATTGCCCCCGAACAGGTGGTTAATAATTCAGACTTTCGTGTCTTGGATGTTTATCTCAAAGAGCTGGACAAAATCGCCAAAACCTTACCCACAGTCTCACCCATCACAAATCTTCAGAATGACATCAATTCCACCACAACTAATTTCAGTCTCAACACAGAGGAATTTGAACGAGCCACACCCACGCCCAGTTGGTATCTGATCAACAAAGAAGGCAAAATCTATGAGACACGCTTGGATAGTGAGACCAAGCCAGACTCAGCGCTCTTTCATCGCTTCCCTGATATACCCAACAATGAGGATCCTCTGGTCCAGAAGACCCTGTCCATCGAGAAGAAGTAAATTTTAAGGCAATTAAATTGTTATTCCTTTTCATTTTAAAAATATTTATTTCCATTAGCTCAGTAAGTTCCCAAATACACGCTATGAAATTCTAGCCAGCCAAGCATTTAATTTGACTAATTACAACTCTTGTGGCACAAGTTCTTGGTTAAAGCGGCAATTTAGATAAGCAAAACAGGCAATTATCTGTTCAACCAGTCAGGTTTCTAAACGTGCGAAACGCATTGTCTTCGCTTGAACCCTGACCCCCCACAATATGCATGCATGTGAACAAGACAATAACAAAAATTAAAACAAAAAAAAAAAAAAGAAAAACTGAAAAGCCCCTTCAAATACGTAGAAGAGGGCATGGCCGCCAACCCGCCAACAATTAACAGACCAAACCGTGGAAGCCCATAAATTGTTTTGACCTTTTTACGCACTCAACACTTCTGGAGGCCATTTTTATCTACCTCTTTCAAGCGGCCATTTCATATTCGAAATTTTGGTGGAATTATTTTTGGAATTCCCTTCATTTGCATATCTTAAGACGCCCAGTTCTATTGAGGTCTACTTGCAAAGACTTAAATCTGAATTTAAAATAAACGGACTGATGGACTGAGGGACGGACGATTCTGCTAATGTGGTCAGTGATTCGTATTGAATTTGCTTTATTTATTTATTTTTATAGACGGTTACAGTTCTTTTTAGAACACAAGCCGTCTTAATGGCTAAATTTTCATTTCCACCTTACAGTGTGATGCTCTCTTGGCTTGAGCTCAGATTTTTTTATGGCTTTAGAATGTTGTTTAGCCACTTTAGTAAATACTTTGATTTATATTGACTAGGCTATTTTTATAAAAGTTGTATTGATAAATTGGACTGGATATAAAAAGTTCGTCGGAAATTATCTTAAATAAAAAGTTCCTCCCTTGGGATTTTCGAGAGATACTTTTATATTTCTGCACCTTTCGGTTCAATCAAAAGACTTTTGGTCTGGTTTCTAATTGATTTTTAATAGTCAATTTATTCCAGGGGGTTTTTGGGGAGCTACTCTTATATTTCTGCTTATGTGGAATCGGTCACAACGGTTCGACGACTTTGGAAAAACCTTCAAATCGAAGATTTTAATTAGTCAAGCTCAATGTGAGATGGCAAATGTAATTATATACAAATAATTAACAAAAATTAAATGAAGAACAAATTGGTAGAGTCTCGGCCAGAGTTAGATCCGAATTATGATTACTCTATTTTGATTGACAATTAGTGAATCTAAGAAAAATGAGACGGTTCTTTTTCATTTCCAATTCTCGACTAAAAAAAAGTCTTCTTTTCATTTCCGTTACTTTTCCAATTAAAGCAGGTAATTTAAGTAAAAAAAAAAGAAATTACCGACGACCCTTAAAGAGTGTTTAAATACCAAGGTAACCTTTAGCTTTGGCTCTGTCACCACCCCCTGAGCTGGGATGTTGCACGACTGCTTTCTGGCCATTGCGACATTGACCCCACAATCATCGCAGACAACAAAGACGGCGGAGAATAACAAACAGAATAACCAAAACGCATGCACCTCGACAAATGGTAAAACAATGTAATTAGGAATCGGTCATGCAAGAAATAGAAGCTTCACTAAAAAAAAAACAGCAACAGGTTTAGTCAAAGCGCACGCCAACAGGCCATTGAGTCATGAGTAAGCAACGCTTCATTGATAATTTGGTGGGTGGTTGGTTGGCCAAGGCGGTGGTGGGTGGGCTGGAGGCAGACGATAGAGACTCAGAGTCTCAGATTCAAAGTTTCAGAGTTTCGCCTTGACGAATTGTCAGAAGCGATCAGTTGGCGAGTACTTTTTGTCGTTTATTTGGTAGGGAACTTTTCTTCGGGGCAAATTTGAGTCAATTGTTTGAGTCGCTGCGCTTTGACGGAGTTGCAAGAATAGCTAGCCAGATCATTATATAAGTAACCCGAGTGGGTCTAGCCTCAGTCAGTTGAAAACTTCAAGTGGCATTTGCTACAAGACACGCGTGTCTTCTAAGTGAATTTCAATAAAAATAAACTCTCCAAAAATGTTCAAACCTCGCGCCGTTGGCCTGTTAATCGCCTTGGGACTGCTGCTTCTGTTCCTTGGCGAGGCTCAGGCTGTGCCACGCCCACGTCCACAGCAAGAGCCAAGTGCTGCTGCCGAGCCAGCGGATCTTGAGGCGGGCGTCGGAGCTGACGAAAAGGACCTGGAAGGTGCTTCTTCCTTTGGTTACGGCTACTATTCTTCACCCTACTTGGGTGGCTACTATGGAGGTGGCTATTTTCCATATTACGGCCACAGCTACTACGGTCTGGGTGAGTGGAAAATCTATAAAATGTTCTGGAAATTCAGTGTGTTTAAGATTGAATTAGAATATGGAAGTCTAACAAATTTATATCTACCGCAGGCTACCCTTACTATGGCGGTTATTATGGCCTGCATCATCATCATGGACATTATGGACATTACTACTGATTCGGCTAACAAAAATTACTTCCTCTGTTTTGAGTTTAGAACTACCAAAGTATTCGGGTTTCTCACTAGATGATCTGTTGCACCGCGCACACAATTAGAGATTCATTCACACAATCTTTAACTCACTTCGACCGGAGTCGTCGCACCCATTAAAACTTTGCACCCGCATGCGCAATTTGCACTTTAGAAGTAAATAAAATGAATTGCCCTGATGCGCAAGGATAATTGCTTCAATTAAGCAACAAAAACCTGAAAAAAAAATAAAGAAGAATAAAGTTTTAAGCTCGAAAGAATAGATAATAAAAAATATGCTCAACTCCACTGGAACTCAATCAAAGTCCAAACAACTTTCAAGCTTTTCAATTAGACAGACGACAAAAAAAAAAAAAAAAAAAAAAAAAACAATCCAATCTACATAGATCGTGTGCCTCCACAAAATTCCGGCTACTGTTGCCTTTTATGATATGCGTTTTTTAGTGCCCCATAAACTGTCAAATGCTGCAGAGAATCTGAGCTACTAAAACAGCCACTCACCAATATTTTTCATGTATTTTGTATTGTGTCTAGTATAATATAATTAGTGTTAGCAACGATATAAACTTAATAAAGCAGTTGCAATAAAAAGTGAAAAACTCAAAATAAATAAACACAAGACAAACTCAAATCAGCGCAAGTCAATTTATCAGTCAGAAAAAAAAATTAATTAAAAAGAAAAGCAAAACACAAAGAATCATTTGCAATTCTAATATTTTGCTAAGCAGATGTTTTTTAAAAATTATATAAAATTGGTTTTATATTTTAAGCTGCAGCTTAAGTCTTTAATGTGGGCTAATTAATAATTTTTATTAATGAAATTTTTTCGGTAGAACTGTGAACTCTTTTTGGCACTTGTAAGATCACAAGCTTTATGAGCTTGAAAATCGTTATGGTCAGAACGTGAGTTGGTTTGATTTTGATAGTGATGGCCAACTAGAGTTGGTTTATTGATTATGTAAATGATTAAGTCGTGATAATGAATTAAGAATTTTACGACAAATTTCAACGCATGCGTCAATTTTGCTCTCTGCTTGGTTCTGTGTAGAACATTTTAGGACTTGCGCACGATATTTATAAGCCAAACCTGTTGTTTGTTATTTATGGTAATTTCGAAATAAATGAAGGTAGATTGCTTAATATAAATTGCCCACGCCAAATGGATTCTGGAATTTGTAAGCAATTGCCTTAATTTCAGATGACATTTTTAAACAAGAACAGATGGGCTACCATTCTAATTAATTTAGCTTAAATAAATAATTGTTTTTTATTTGAGAGCCCTGAGAACAAACTGGGTTGAAACAGATAAACAATGAAAAAGTCAATTTATCAAATAATATAAATTTATCAAAAGACGGAGAGAGACAATAGATTTTATTTTATGTTTTTTTTTTTTATTATTGGAGAGGCAAATCTTGTGAAAGGTCACGGAAGTGATTGACATTTCAGACAGATTCAGAAATGTATTCAGTTGGTTATGTATGAGCTTCGAATTAACTGCGTTTTCCAACAACAACAACAACACCAATAAAGCCCCCAAGCTGCGAGTGACAATAACCGTTTTATTCATTTTGATACTTTGGATTTTTTGCCGTTGACAACTGATTTGCATAAATTTATATAAAAATATATTGAAAATTTTGAATCATCACAATTGACTAATTATGAAAAATTGTCTGAATACCCAAATGTTTTCTTCTTTTTCTTTTTGACTGCACCTTTAGTGGCTGCAAGCCAAGCGTGCCAACTGCCAAGTTCTTCTAATCCAAAAAATCAGCTTGAGTTATTTAAATCGTTAGAAACCTTAAGACCGTTAATCATATGCGTTAATGACCTTTGAGGTTATAATAGTTTTTTGTTACCATTTTTGTTTCTGCGGCTTTTCAAAATGTCAATATCAAGAACGTTCAGAAGGTGCGTTCACAAATCGATTTGTACGAAATCCATAAAATTTGTTATCCGCTTTTGTTAATACTTTTTTTTTAAATTATTTGGGTATTTTTGGGTTTTGCAAACAATTACCAAATTTAATTGACTATTAATTGACAATTATTTTTTACACTTTAATAGTGTTTTTCTTTTGTGAATTTAAAATAGCCAAAACAGCCTTTTTCACGCTGGATTTTTTTTTGGTTTGCCAATTTTTTATAGTTCACTTGAAATAATCGTTTGTATTTTTTTGGGATTTTTTATTTATTTGTATTTTTTTGGGTGAGTCAATTCAACTCATGAAACATTTTTAGGAATGCGCCTTCAATAAAATAAGAAAAAATAAGCCACAAAAAAATGAAGGCGTTAATTAATTAAATGTACATCTAAGTGGTCACAAACCAGTTCCACTTGCCAATACAAAAACTCCGCCATTGTGTCAGGGGTTGGTAGAAAGATTAATACACTGAACCCAAAATAAAATATTAGTAAAAAAAAAAAAAAATCAGACATTTAACAGACTTTCTCACAATTTTTAGCTTGTCAATTAATTTCAGCAATTTGCTTAACTTGCTCAAAATTTTCGTAGTCATTCCATTTTGTTTTAAATTACTTTCATTTATCCACAATTTAGATTATTTAGTTAATAAATGATTGCTGCGTTATTTTTTTTATTATTTGTAATTATTATTTTTTTTTTGTCCTTAATATATATTTTTTTTATATCAGATTTGTGGAATGACTTGTTAAATTTACTGACTCCAAGATTGTTTGTATTGGTTAAATTGCATTGTTATTATTCTCATTGCCTTTGAGAGGCCCCGCCCTTAATACGAGACGCTCTTAGATGCTCTTAAAATTTCATTACCGTGGCGAGACTATACAATGATAAACTTGACTATTCAGTTGTCAAAAGTCAACCAAATCTGTAAAGCAAATAAAATCAAATGCAAAGCCGTAGGCTTTTTTGTCTTATACACTTTTTTTCCTAAGAAATATAGTGAACTTTATACCTATGGTCTAAACTCTGAGTAAGATGGGACTCAAAATTCGTTCTGACAACTTAATGTTAATTATTAATTTTATAAATCTACATATATAAATTTTATGTGTTATTAATTTTATTTATCTTTAAATATCAAATCTAGTAGCAGCCTTAAGAAAAAAAGCATAAAAGCTTCGAACAGTTTTTTCTGAGTTTCTTTCTTTTATTTATTCATGTGTGAGTCTTTTTTTCATGTCTAAATTTGCATTTTTGTTGTTGTCTTATTTCTTACGCTTTTTGCTGTGGTCTGCTTCTCTGTTTTGGTTGTAAATATTTTTGATTCAGTTTGGGCATACGCAACATGGGCAGCGACCCCTTCAGTTCAAGTGCGTGTCCGCTCTAAATTGATGTTGTTGTTGGTGTTGTTGCTGGCGTGGTTGTCTGGTAAAATAAAAAAAAATTAACTATCTTTATAATTTTGGTTTTGTGTGTATTTTTATTTCTTTGTTTTGCTTTTAAGTTTGTGAGTCTGCGTGGGCTCTTGGATTTTTATGGCTCAATTAGATGCTAATAACATCATTAGTGGCTGCACCGAGGGAATGTTGCAATTGTGCAGTAGTATTAATTTCTGGACACTGGAGTAATTGAAATTCCGTAAGCGTTGGCAGGTGATATGAAAAATGACATGAGATATAATAAATAAATAATCAATCTATATGCAAGCGGCATTAAGAGTTTAAAGTCAGCTTAAACAAAAAAAAAAAAAAAAAAAAATGTTGCAATGCGGCTGTTGAGTTGAGAAAAGTTCCTGCTGCGACAAGTTTGTGTCTTAAGTCTTTCGTTTCGCAGAACAATTTAATTGGCAAACACGTAATCAGGCAAAAAATAAAGAATGCTTTCATTGAAAAAAAGAGAAACATATAAAATTCAGATCCCTTTTGTTATTCCCTACTATGCCACCAAGGACGTGGCTGATGTACACGCACTTGAACCACAGAATGACCCTCAAAAATGGCCAATGAACCGACTGTCACTGCCACTGCAACCAGATACAAATATTGCCAAACTTGTTTTTTGCCAGTTGTGGCAAGTTTGATAGTGGTCGCAGCAGTCAACTCAGTGTGTAATGGCAAGCATTTTGCATGCCAAAATGGCTGAGGGGGCGCTGATGCCTTTTCGTTATTGACCTTGGGAAATGATCTTCACATGTATGGCTTTGTGTGTGTGTGAGTGTGTGAGTGTGTGAGCTCTGCAGGGCGTCTTAATCACCTGTATGCTCTGTATACTCTGTTATGCTGTCAAGCTCGACTTGGCAAAAGCAAGGGCAATCAATTGTAGCAGTCCCCCAAATGCATCCAAGCAGAAACTCGTCCGAGAAAAAACTAATTCAATTTTTTTTTTTTTCTAAATAAGATGCCAAAAAAAAACTAAAAGAAACTCTGCCAAAGTTGAAACAAACTAAGACTTTAATTAGTTGTATACTTCCGCAACATTTGTGCGGCATTTTACGTTCACAGAATTTTTATTTCATTTTTAGGTTCTGCTTGTCTATCTCGATTACCAGATACATGAAAACTACACGCAACTTTACTATGTTTGGTTGGTTTATCTTTTAATATTTTTTATTGTTTATAAAGTTTTGGGTATACATATATATTTTTGGGTTTTTGTTTTGATTATGTTTCTTTTTTTTGTGGTGGGTGCGTTCAACTACTGCTGAAAGAGCGTGCACCCCTTGAAGTGAGTGTGTGGCAAACAAAGAAGTGATTTATGAATGTGTTGAAATTTGCATAAATATTTATGGCAATTGTTTGATTTCTTAGTTGTTAATTAAAGCGTTTAGTGCCATTAAGTTGGTATCTATGTGTGAGTGGTATTGGATGTACTAAAGTAGTAAAATCTCAAGCATTTTATGAGCCGGAAATTAAGCTAAAGCAATTCACTCTGTACAGACTTAAGACACAAAAGACTTAAGACACAAACTCGCCTAATTCAATAAATTAATTTAGAACAAAAGGCCTGGCACATATACTCAATTCTATTGAGATCAGAATTTTCATTATGCCTGGACGGGAAGTTCAATTTGAATTATTACCATTTCTGACAGCACTCACAAAAGGCGTCATCGTTTTTAGAAAGGCTGAAATATCCTGCATAGTAAGGTCATTTGGATACTGTGTGGCAACTTTCAGAATTTTTTTTTATTTTCAACCGATTACAATCATCGGAACTTCCTTATAGTGTAATGCTCGTAATATTGCATTCGAGATGATCGGGCATAAGAAGAATCAGAGGAATTCCCTGCTCAACAAAAATCATTTATTTTGTTGGTTGATGCTGCTGCCGAACGACCTTGAGACAAAAGTGCAAAAACTGCTTGACGTTTTGCTTATTGTTGTTGTTGCTGGTTTTGTTATTGGCTCTGCTGTTGCTGATTGACTGTGTAGGATGTAATTAACTTGAACTTGTTATTATTGCCGGTTTCACTGCCATTGCGGTTGCTTTAATGGCCAAAAAATGTTTAATGAAAACAAACGCTTCTCGCACCGCTCTCCTCTCTTTGAATTTGAGTTAATCTTTCAGGCGGCTGTTATAAATTTTGTCAGTTGAATTCATTACAGTGTCACACTTTAGTGTCACAAACTCAATTAAATACTATTTATATGTGGAATATTGTTTTATTATTATTTTTGTATATCAAATGTTTCATAATTTCTTTGTTAACAAATGTTTTCTCGTCTTATTTATTATGATTATTTACATTATGGCCCTCTCAAGTTTAATGAACTGTTTTTGCGGATTTAATTTAATGGTGAAAATCTGTTGCTGATTCATTATTTATTTTACTTATCAACTTTTTATTTACATTCGGTTTGTTGTATTTTATATTTTTTTATTACTTGTGCTTTTACTCCAATCGAAGTTGGTCTCAATGCACTGCTTCACTTCGTATGCCATTGATGAATCTAGTGTCTCGGGTGAAATGCATAAAACTGCCAAACAGACTTATAATTTACGATTCGTACTCAACTTGAATCTGAATAGAGTGGATTGCATTTTAAGCAGTTCTAGAATAGGTGCGATGATCATTTGGCTTCTGCCCACTGTCCAGCGGAGTTTGAGCATTTGGGTGTAAATTGTAGTTCGCTGGCTTAAAGTGTTCTTGACGGTCAATTGCATACAAATGAGTTGTAAAATTATTTGTGGCTGTGCCATAAATCATTTTATGGGAATTTTCCTCACATTCTAGTGATGGAATAGGTAATGTAAATTACACGATTAAATACATGAGCTGGGCTCATTTTGAGTTTGAAATCGATCTTTAATGAAGGGACTTAAGATTTAATTGCAGATCAGTTCTCAAGTAGGCATTATTTTCGACTTACCACAAACAGTATCTCTTTCAAATTTAAGGTCAAATTTCAATATAACAATTCAACTGCAATAATTATTATAAAGCGCAATCATTATAAGATTGAACAATGCCTTTTAAGAGTCTGTTCGTCCATTAAGCATAATTTGGCTTCACTTGAATCAATCAAATATTTCCTTTTCTTTTTTTAAGGCATCGATTAATTTTTGTCATCTCTGATACTCATAACTAATCTCATCTCTCACGCACATCTTTCATAATGCGAGTAATTAAAATACTTGTAAATACACAATTCTATAAATATTTGCAGTCTTAGATGACATTGTGAAGTTGAGAAACTTGTACAAGTAAATTAAGCAGCTTTAGAATAAGTGCAACGGGTTCGTCATCTGCTCAGCTTTTAATTATAGACTGAAAAAAATAAATATTTATAAATAAATGATTTTAATTTAATCGTGTTGTTGCTGTTGTTCTTGCTGTTAATAATATTTGATTATTTTTTTGAAGCTGCAAATAATGTTTTTGAAAGTTGAAATACTTGAGCCATGTTAACACTCGATAAATCGATGTTTCTGTTTTTTTTTTTTTTTTTTTGTTTTTTTATTGTATCTTCCGGTTTTTTCTTTTTCTCTTTTTGTTTTTTGGGTAAGCTTAATAATTTAATTTCATATATTTCGTTTATTGAGCCAGCATCTTTTATATATTTTTTACTTCAAACCCCATTTGATTTTGACTCCGACTGCGTTAAACGATTTCATTTAAGAGGCTGAGGCATTTAATGTCTAAAAAAAAAATTTACCACTCAATATTTTAAGTTTTCAATGATCGATTGATTCAATGCACTACCATAATTTGTCAAGAATTAAAAAAAAAAAAACAAAACAAAAACAAAATAGAAAACCGATTAACAGCTTCTTAACTTTAATAAAAGAAATAACATCAATTAACAATTAAAAACGCAGGAATTACAAGGTTCTCTAGCAATAAATTTGAAGCCACAAATTGCTGCCAAAATGGGTGCAGTTATCAAGCTCAACCTCAAGTAACCCCCAATCCGCACTCTTTCAAAAAAGTGTGGATTTTGATTGATGAAACTGACACAACAAAAGACAATTTTTTTTAACGATTGCAATAATTTTTTCATTTTGTATTTTGGCTTGTATTTCATTTTTTGGCTTGCAAATGTTTGCCAATCTCAAAAGAAAAGGAAAAAATGGTTAATGATTTTTCTCGCATTATACTGATATTTTCAGTAGTGCGGGTACAAAATGTTGGCCAATTAAGCCGCAGAGGCTTAAGTATTTCGGCTGTTTTCCTAACTGATACTCTTTGAGGCATTCATCATGTTTTCTTAAGTTCAGTTTTGACATGTTTCGTTTTATCAATCCGTTTGTTTCACTTTAAGTCATTGTCGGACCACCAGAAACAGAGCCACCATCTAAAGTGCCAGTGGCGCTTAAAAGTGCACGCAACTCGGAATTTGGCCACTCTTGGTCAGTTAAGGTCACCTCATAACTGGTCTAAGGAGCATGTTATTCAATTGTTTGTTTGTTTATAGAAAATACAATTTTTTTGCCAAAAAAATAATAATTAAAACAAAAGCATAAATAATATTCAAAAGAAATCAAGTGAGTTCTTTCAGGCAAAGGCAAGTCTGCACTGTCAAGTGCTATTTTGGCTGTGTCAGGGTCAGTTAATTGGTAACAGTAGCTGTAGATAGTCCAAGCCATTCAAAGATAGATTAACCGGCAATTTTGGCATTGCCATAACAACATTGCATTATTTTTTGCTAAAATTGTTTCTCACAATGAATTCTTCACCTTCGCCCCAATTAACAATCATAATTATGGCAATCTCAGTAAGATGCTAATAAAATCTTATGCTTAATACTCGTTTCAGCCTAGACCAAATGACTCTGACCATCATGATACTAACAAATAAATCGATTAACGTGTTCGTGTCACGAAAAATTCTGAGCAGAATTTTTGCCAACAAACTGGATTAATTTTAATGATCTTGAAAGGCAAAACAAGAAGAGAATCTTTCGGCCCAATTGCAGAGGTGGATGGGAGGGGGCATGCCTGTCCAAGTGTCCCAGCCCAAAACTTTCGGTAGTTTCATTGTAGTGGTGGCTGCCTTCATCGTAGCCAACAACGCCGCTGTAGCCACCACCGTCACCGTCACCGTCGCTGTCGTTGTTGCTTTCGTTGCCGTCCCAACAGCGACGCGTTGGCGCATTTAAACCTGCCGCTCTTATAAATACGGCATGCGTTGGCGCAGTTTTTGTTATTTGAACTTCAAATTTGCTCGAGTTCGCATCGTCAGTCTTTCGAATCGACCCGACTCGAATCGCTCACTGGCGTCGTGCGAAACGCGCGCGACTTCTTTACATCAACCATTATCGGATTGGAACATTCTCTCTCTGTGATTGTGCGTTTGTGTATGTGGATTTGAATTTAAATTGAAATTTGTGTAGCTTACAAGTGGCTAGTGGGCGACTGCTAACCATAAACAGTATTGGCTATATAGAACATTTGAAGATTTCCACTAAAGTATTATTATTTTTAGCCCCTGACGCAACTGTTGGATTAAAATAAAATTGTGCTTAATTGAATTGATTGCTGGTGTCATCGTTTAAATTGCAACACACTTCTAGTGAAGATGGTGAGTGGCAAAAATCAAAATAACTAAATCCAAAAAGTGATCTACAAAAATATCAAAAAAAAAAAAAAAAACTGTGTATGAACAATAAACCATAACCATAAAAGTAGCAAAAACAACAGCGGCAGGCAATATGATTGTAGAATCCAAAACAGTTCACACTTTTTTTTTTGAGTTTCTTGCCTCTCTCAGCTGGGGGTGCAGTCTCAGATGCAGAGTTTTTTTTCTCAACTGGCAGCTGGCAGTGCATTTGTCTGTCAAACAAAATTGCTCAACAAAGCACATAGAGAGTCGAACTGCAACAACGATGACGACGACGAAGACCAAAAGAGTTTCTAAAAGCGACAGCAAAAACAAACAAACAAAACAGCCAAGTATCTGTAAATTTGCATAAATGCGCTACAATTGTAGAAAATCGGTACAAGTACAAATAAAATAACTGAAAAACAGCTGAAACTGAAACAAAGCTTCAACCAAACCAATGCCCGACCTGCCGCAACTCTCAATACTCCAATGGCAGCAAAGCCATCGTCTTCGTCATAGAATGCTTGGGCCGACAAGCCCCAAGTTTTTTTTTGAGTGTCTGACTCACTGAGCGAGAGCTGTGTAGCTTCAGAGTGGATGAGTTAGTGATGGACAGGCAAGTGGCCCACAACGAAATCTTTGCATGACCGGAAACACTCATAAATGTGCAAACTGCGAGTGAGTTCAGCTCTATTCAAGATTGGTGAATTGCCAGCGACCGCCAGCTGTTCACGCTCTGCGTGAGCTTCTGTTCACAAATTACAGGCCATGTTCTTGGCAATCGCACCAGAGCGACGCAGCGCAACGCATCCGAGTCCCCATATGATTTGAATATAAATGTGGCAACAAGGCGTATGCGCAATAACATGTCCCCACGGCTGAACTTCAAATTAATATGTTAGCACTTGGAACACATAAAGCTCGCCAAAAGAATAAAAAGTAGAAAAAAAAAAAAAAAAACTCCAACAAGACTTAGACAGAGGTTGAGCAATAGTAATTAAGGTCTGTCGGCAGGTCGGCTTGTCTGTCTTTTGTATAATTTTCTTTAGTCTTGTGGCTTTTATGGTAAGCAAGGTCGACGTCACACATTTTATGTGAATTGAAATTCACACGCCTCAATTGTGACAATTAACACGGGGTGTTGCCAGTTGCCGGAGTTTTTTTCTACTCGGTTAGTTTATTCATTTGGTCCATTGTTACGCATTGTGAATGTCGCAAGACAAAAAAATGACTCGACATAATTTTCATTGAAGTTCTTCTGTCAGCTTTATGACAGTTGGTTGAAGTTTCTTTTCTTCATTTGCGGTGTCTCTTACACTGAATGAGATTGCTGTGGTTGAAATTTTGTAATTGACGGTATTATTTAATAAAGTTTACAATAAAATCCGATTAGGCTTTTAATCAGTAAAACGGAAATTGCCTGAAGAAAAAAAAAAAAAAAAACAAAAACAAAAATAAATCCATTTCCTGTTAATTTATTTTATTCATCACCCTAGACTTGAGAACATTTCCATATTCAGTTAGTTCTACAAATCTTGAGCTAAGCCTTTTATTTTGTCACCATAAATAATTCTTTACAAGCTTAAAAAAAAAGAACAAAAACTTAATTGGGATATGACTTAATGGTTAGACGAGCAAACATAATGTTGTCTCGCTAAAAACGTAACCAACTTTAAAATATATTTCTTTTTTGTTTTTGTTTTGGTTATAAAAAAAAAAAAAAAAAAAAAAAAACTAAAGATATAAAATAAATTATTACGAAATGTGCATAGATGAGAACACAGCCGACCGGGGAATAGAATGATTTCCCAAAAATGGTAACAAATCCATGCCCTGTTAGAGTGACGCACTCGGCCAGAAACGTATTAAGGCCTAAAGCTTGATCAGTTTTATTGCAGTTAGCAAACAATTAGCGTCTGGTGATCCGCAGAAGCTGCCATAGCTTTTGGTTCTACTTTATTTTAGTTTTTATTTTATTTGATTTAGAATTGGCGAGCAACTCTTGAATGATTCTTTTAAGGCTTGACATTTGACAAGCAGCCTAAGTGAAATAATGAGTGCGAATGACGAATTAAAAAAGACAAAAAAATCAAGATTCAACTTGACAAAAAACACAGCTCAACGCACCTCAATCGCACTTGTCAGTGAAGTTGATTTTCAGATTATTAATCAAATTATTTTTTTGCTCATTTAATTTTTTTTCTGTCAAATATTTTTATGTGTGTGGGAGGCTCGTGGAATGCCGCATAAACTATTCTTTTATTTTTTTCTATAAAAAATTTATATATATCTTTTAAACGACTTCTTTGTTTGTTCTTAAATGTTTGGCGGCAGCCATAAAAAATTTAAAATAAACAAACAAATCTTGCTAGGTGAGCCTTTTCACATAAGAGTTGACTTTTTAATGGTTTTTATTTATAATTTATTGTTTCGGTTTTATTGAAGAGCACTCAAAGAGAGCTTATAATACAGATTGCGATTTCTTTTATTGGGAGCTTTCACAATTCCGGGTTCTTTGAAGCCAACAAAACCCTAAAATATGCAACAATTATTTAAATCTAATTTCAGACTTGTCGGAGAGCTTAAGTACCAAAAACAGTAGACAAAGAAGTGTATTTCCTTTAAATTTAAAAGATAATCAAATTGATTGATTCCCTTGTTTTTAATCTCAAATAATTCGATTTTATTCCTTTTCAGAGCAATAAATAAAAAATAAAAAACCCACCTAAATAATTAATAGTATCAAGTTTTTTATAAATAAATTTATTCAGGTATTTAAAAAGCTCTTATTGACTTTAATCAAATCAATAACAGTCTCTTCCCTATCGAGACATTCTAGAATTTAATTTACATCTTCGCTGAGCTTGAGAATGCGTGGAGAGTTTAATGAACCACGACTTTCGGCTCAGGAACACGTGGCTCTCTGTTCATATAATCCAATTAACAGTTTATTTAGAACATTGCCTAAAAGCGGCATATTTTTATTCGAAACGGAATGTAAAACAATGTTAATTGTTTTTCTAGCAATAAATCAATGACCTTGAAGCATCCGACGATATAGAAGCTACCAGTTTTATCTTAAAAGTTTTCTTTAGTTTTGATTTAAAGTGTAAGATATTTAAGCAATGCAATTAAAGCTGCAAAAATATGCGGGCTACGCCATTACAGTACGCCTAAGTTAAAATATTAATTAAGATTTTGACATTGGCTTCAGAAATTTCCACTTGGCCAGCAGTGGAGCCCCAACAATTAGAGCCGCAGTTTAAAAGCTTTTAGTTTACTAATCAAGCAAAAAGAGCCTTCGAATCTTGAGGCTTGATTTGGCAGTTGCATATTGAGATATATTGCCTCTTAAACAAACAAACAAACACATTAATTATAAAAATGAATTGAGAAGCGTTTAAATATTTCTACTGTTGACCAGTGCCACTGGCGCCAATATAAAAATATAAATAGAAAAACTAAAGCATAAATGGTAGCATCGAGATTTGCCAAAATGTGCGGACTTAATTATATGCGGAAATTTAAGATGCGTCTCGCACAATGCGTGGCTATTTGGTGATTAGAAACACTTGTGAATGCCCATAAAATGTTTTCGACCCACGTAATTTCTGCCACATATCGCGTTGATAGAAATGTCTTAGGGTTTCGTTTTGTTTTATTGACTAATTTGTTTTATTCACTTTTTATTTACAGAAACTACATCTTCTTGGCTTCGTGCTAGCCACGCTAGCCGCCTACTGTCATGGACAGTACTCATATGACACACCGCATCAACACAATGGCTATGATTATCCGAAGCCTTCAGTGCCATTCACAGATGGCTACTCCTATCCGAAGCCTGTGATACCGTTTACACCACCGAAGGTCCTGGTAACTCCAGCCCCAAGTGGATATTCCTATCCAAAGCCGTCTATTCCATTTTTACCAGAGCAGCCAAAATACCTCCCACCGCCGCAGCAGATAATTCCACAGGAACCAAAACAAGTGTCGAAGGGCTATGACTATCCCAAGCCAGTCATACCTTTCCCACCACCAACAAATCCACCACAGCCGAAATATCTACCACCACAGCCTACTAACCCTCCACAGCCTAAATACTTGCCACCAGTCGAGAAGAAGCAGGGCTATGATTATCCCAAGCCAGCCATACCTTTCCCACCTCCAACAAATCCACCACAGCCGAAATATTTACCACCACCACAGCCTACCAGTCCACCACAACTAAAATATTTGCCACCAGTAGAGAAAAAACAGGGCTATGACTATCCCAAGCCAGTCATACCTTTCCCACCTCCAACAAATCCACCACAGCCAAAATATTTACCGCCTCCACAGCCTACCAGTCCACCACAACCAAAATATTTGCCACCAGTAGAGAAGAAGCAGGGCTATGACTACCCCAAGCCAGTCATTCCTTTCCCACCACCAACAAATCCACCACAACCGAAATATTTACCGCCTCCACAGCCTACCAGTCCACCACAACCAAAATATCTGCCACCAGTAGAGAAGAAGCAAGGTTATGATTATCCCAAGCCAGTCATTCCTTTCCCACCTCCAACAAATCCACCACAGCCGAAATATTTACCGCCTCCACAGCCTACCAATCCACCACAACCAAAATATTTGCCACCAGTAGAGAAGAAGCAGGGCTATGACTACCCCAAGCCAGTCATTCCTTTCCCACCACCAACAAATCCACCACAACCGAAATATTTACCGCCTCCACAGCCTACTAGTCCACCACAACCAAAATATCTGCCACCAGTAGAGAAGAAGCAAGGTTATGATTATCCCAAGCCAGTCATTCCTTTCCCACCACCAACAAATCCACCACAACCGAAATATTTACCGCCTCCACAGCCTACTAGTCCACCACAACCAAAATATCTGCCACCAGTAGAGAAAAAACAGGGCTATGATTATCCCAAGCCAGTCATACCTTTCCCACCTCCAACAAATCCACCACAGCCAAAATATTTACCGCCTCCACAGCCTACCAGTCCACCGCAGCCAAAATATTTGCCACCAGTAGAGAAAAAACAGGGCTATGACTATCCCAAACCAATCATTCCATTCCCACCTCCAACAAATCCACCACAGCCGAAATATTTACCGCCACCACAGCCTACCAGTCCACCACAACCAAAATATTTGCCACCAGTAGAGAAAAAACAGGGTTATGACTACCCCAAGCCAGTCATACCTTTCCCAGCTCCAACAAATCCACCACAGCCGAAATATTTACCACCACCACAGCCTACTAACCCTCCACAGCCTAAATACTTGCCACCAGTAGAGAAGAAGCAGGGTTATGATTATCCCAAGCCAGTCATACCTTTCCCACCTCCAACAAATCCACCACAGCCGAAATATTTACCGCCTCCACAGCCTACCAGTCCACCACAACCAAAATATTTGCCACCAGTAGAGAAAAAACAGGGTTATGATTATCCCAAGCCAGTCATACCTTTCCCACCTCCAACAAATCCACCACAACCGAAATATTTACCGCCTCCACAGCCTACCAGTCCACCACAACCAAAATATTTGCCACCAGTAGAGAAAAAACAGGGCTATGATTATCCGAAACCAGTCATACCTTTCCCACCACCAACAAATCCACCACAGCCGAAATATTTACCGCCTCCACAGCCTACTAGTCCACCACAACCAAAATATTTGCCACCAGTAGAGAAAAAACAGGGCTATGATTATCCCAAGCCAGTTATACCTTTCCCACCTCCAACAAATCCACCACAGCCGAAATATTTACCACCTCCACAACCTACCAGTCCACCACAACCAAAATATCTGCCACCAGTAGAGAAAAAACAGGGTTATGACTATCCAAAGCCGGCAATACCTTTCCCACCACCTATTCCCAAATTTGATGGCTATTCTTATCCCAAGCCTTCGATTGCCTTTGATTTCTAAGTTCTTAAATCATCATTCGACTTCTTACCCATCACTGATTAATTAATACAAATCCCCCTATGTGGACGTTAAGTGATCCATAGTAGAAACTTACGAAATTAAATAATATTATGTAAATTTAATAATTTAATTTAATGCGTAATCTTAATATTGTATTCGGACTCACGATCTTGGAAGTCCGCAATCGAATTTTAGTCATTATAATATTTGTAATAAATTTATTATTTTAAAATAACTCGATTCAGCCGAAATAAAACGAACAATGTGAATATTAAAAATAAAAATAATTAAAGTGTTTATTATGTGTTCTGATATGCATCGGGAAGTAATATAGATTTGACTTCTTGAGATTATCCTTAATATGTACACTGTAATATGTAGAAGTAGTAGTGATATAATATTTGTAAGCCTACATGTTGTCCTAGCTCTTTAAGAATGTTGCCTTGCAGGAGCTTTAGTGCCAGCTACAAGTTAGTCAAGTAAGCTGCTTTGCTGGCTTGATGACCTTTATATAGTTATTTGTTTTTAGTTGTTGTCTACTTTTCGGGGATTTTTATTTCCTTAGATGCATGAGGTACTCAATGTAAATTTAAAGCATGCTTTTGGGCATCATTTTCGCATACATTAAACTCTGGCTTCACATCTAAAAGCATGCAATATATTTCAGAAAACTCAGACTTGAAGAATTTGAATATTTTAGAGCATCTTACTAACACTTAAATCATTCCATATACAATCTCTTCCTAGCCTTTGATACTCATAATTTAATAAAATTTAATAATATTGTATTAAGACAATATAACAATGGTAATAAATGTAAAAAATAGATTATATAAGCAAGATGAAAAAAAAAAAAACAAACAAACTCGATATATATAAATAGTATATAGTTAGAATATATTAACAAACAGAAATCTATTGAGTGGCTCTATAATTTATTACCAATTATTATAATTTTTTTATGTCCCTGCAGTTTTATTTTATTTGTGTTTATTTTAGGCAATGTCTACCAGATTATTCATTTTCGCCGACACAAGCAAAGAATATGTATTGATCACTTTCGGAAACGGGTTTCAAATTTAGTTTAATTAAAATTTAAATGTATTGCTTAAATTTTTTTTTTTATTTTGTTTTATTTTGCACGCATTTCCTGTTTAAAGATTATCAAATAAAAAAGAAACAGGTTTTGTTTATTTTGGGTAATTTCGATAATTTTATTTAAGAACTTTCATTTCTTATACAACTACCCTACAAATTATTAGCTGACCAATTTGTCGATTTCACAAATTAAGTTGAACTTCGTATTGATGTTTCAAGTAATAGTTTTCTGGTAGTTGTTGAGAGCCTCAACGGATGCACCGTTTAGTATCTGTGGCGGCGGAGGACGCGACGACGCTGGGTCTTGTAGCGGTATCCATCATTGGCAGAGAAGCTGTGTGCGGGCTCAGAGGCAGCAACATCATAAGACTCAGCTGGGGCAGAGTAAGATGCAGCTGGAGCCGAGTAAGATGCAGCTGGGGCCGAGTAAGATGCAGCTGGGGCCGAGAAAGATGCAGCAGGGGCCGAGTAAGATGCAGCTGGGGCAGATGCAGCAGCAAAAGATGCAACTGGAGCTGGAGCAGAGTAAGATGGTGCGGGAGCGGAAGCTGCGAAGGATGGAGCTGCGTAGGATGGAGCTGGGGCAGAAGCTGCTGGGGGCAGGTATTCGCTGGATGGAGCGCTAGCAGCGCCAGAGAAGGGTGGCAAGTACTCGCTGGATGGAGCTCCACGGCGGTGGCGACGGAGGACTACACGACGGTGGGTCTTGTAGCGGTATCCATCATTGGCAGAGAAGGTGTGAGCGGGCTCAGAAGCAGCAACATCATAAGATTCAGCTGGGGCAGAGTAGGATGCAGCAGGGGCAGAGTAAGATGCAGCGGGAGCTGAGGCAGCGGCAGAGTAGCTAGCAGCGGGGGCAGAGTAGCTAGCAGCTGGGGCAGCATATGAGACAGCTGGAGCAGAAGCGGCAGCATCGTAGGAAGGAGCAGGAGCTGAAGCAGCAAATTGAGCTGGAGCAGAGTAAGATGCAGCAGGAGCCGAAGCAGCGAATTGGGCTGGAGCCGAGTATGAGGGAGCTGGAGCTGAGGCAGCGACGGAGTAGCTAGCAGCTGGGGCAGCATAGGATGCAGCTGGGGCAGAGTATGAAGCGGCAGGAGCGGCATATGAGGCAGCTGGAGCCGATGCAGCACCATGGCCGGGTGGCAAGTATTGGTTGGATGGCAAGTGGCTCACATCGGCGGCAACAGCGGCGACCAGGGCGCAAATCAGCAACAGTTTCTGAAATGAGCACAAATCGTTTTATTAGATATCCTTAGATGGTAAGGTTGTGTGTATGTGAGCGTTTGTCAGTGTATCTGTAAGGAAGTTGGTAATATGTACCATCTTGCTTGCTTGTACTGCTCTTCAGAAGAATCCAAGTGGAAATGATACTGGTAATGATGTTCCTCCGAATATTTATATGATTCTAATCTACCTCCGTCGACATAGCGCTGTGTCTGAATTAGCATATTTCTTACTGTTTTTTTCCAAAAATAATTTATGAATTTGTGTGTCTTAAAGTAGATACTGCCAAATGTATAAAAAAAAATTCATTATAGTTTCTGCAAGCAGGTTTACGACGAGTTTTGGCCTGTCATCAGTTGGCGACGGACGCGTGCGCGAGTACCGGTAATGATTCTTGTCCGGTCCGAGACCGTTGATGCTTATGGAGTCGTTAAGCTTGCATCTCTATAATTGACAATGGAAATAATCTTTAATTGCTTTATTCTAATTTAAACACAATCAGAATCAGGTTCACCAACTTCTGCATCTCTGCCGTCTCTTTGAATATTTCTCTGATCTAAGCTTGTGCCGAAGAGTGTTCTTTTACTGACTCCTAATTAGTAGTCGACGATTTGTAATTGCAATTTAATACTAATTTTATTACTGCCTAGTCCAAAAATAAAAATAAGAGAGGCTATAAGCGTGAAGTTAGAAAGCAAATGAAGCAATCCCAGACAAACTGGCAGACATATCGGCGATTGAAAAAAGTATTGCATATCTCAGGGATACTCAATGACAGCATTGAATGATACGCTTTTAAAAGTTTTTGACCATGAGCAAGAAGCTAACGAGTGGCAGCAACAAGGAAACCGATTTTTCAAAGAAATATAATAATCAATTTTAATGAATTCAATTTTTAAAACTCAGATTGCATGCGAAATGCATACTCAAACTATGAATGTGCTCTCATAAAAAAATTTAATTGACAAGCCATTGGATAAAAGCGAACTTATAACAAATAAAATATTTTACTTATCTTTATTTATTATAAAAATGAATTCAATTTAGACAAACGTTTTATTTCATTAACTTGGATTAAGTACAAGGAAAAATAATTTGGTAATGTATCATGCAAGGTAGTTTCATATAAAACATATATACAATCTCTTTGATAACTCACAATCGCAATGAAGAAAGAGCGAAGACACAAAAAAAATTGTATTTGAAAAAATTAATATCAGTTTTGATTTCGAGCGACCAACACATAAAATATAAGACGTCTCTATTTTATCTTTCATAGTTGAGACTAGATTTACAAAATTCGACTAAAAAAGAAAAACTTCATTCTTCAGGTTTTCCATCATCCTCTTAATTTTAAATGCTAACGGTAAGTGCAGTCAAAGATCAAAAAGGGGTGGCATAAGGTACTAAAGGATCAGCATATTTATAAAAGTGTTTGGAGTAGGACTTTTGGATTTCCTTTAAAATGCTTATACCAGCTTCAATCAAAGCTAATCAAAGGGAAATAATTTTAACTTATGAATCGTCCCATTTATAAATTCACCCAAAATTAAATTCAATTAAAACTGTGTGGACTTGTTTTGATAATATTGTATTTAGTTGATGAAAAAAGGAAGTAATTTAATACTAAGTTTTGCGCTCCAAAATGAGTACAAATCGATCACTGATAATGAAACAAATCCGTCTGGTGAAGCTTAGTGACGACGGTAGACGACGCGACGGTGGGTCTTGTAACGGTAACCGTCATCAGCCAATTCATGGGCTGGAGCAGGCTCAGCAACAACTGGGGGCACGTACTCGTTGCTTGGGGCAACAGCTGCTACGCCAACAGACTGAACTGGGGGCAAGTATTCGTTGGAGAGCTCGTTCACATCGCGACGGTGACGACGGTAGACAACGCGACGGTTAGTCTTGTAACGGTAGCCATCATCAGCGAGTTCGGCAGCTGGGGCAGCTTCAACTGGGGCAAGATATTCGTTGCTGGGGACGGAACCCTGGACTGGGGGCAAGTATTCGTTGGAGAGCTCGTTCACATCACGACGGTGACGACGGTAGACAACACGGCGGTGAGTCTTGTAACGGTAACCATCATCAGCCAATTCATGGGCTGGAGCAGGCTCAACAATGGAGCTAACTGCGACGGGTCCGGTAGTCTGGACAGGAGCAGCAACTGGGGGCAAGTACTCGTTGGTTGGGGCAACAGATGCAACGCCGACAGACTGAACTGGGGGCAAGTATTCGTTGGACAGCTCGTTGACATCACGACGGTGACGACGGTACACAACACGACGGTTAGTCTTGTAACGGTAACCGTCATCAGCGAGTTCGGCAGCTGGGGCAGCTTCAACTGGAGCAAGATATTCGTTGCTGGGGACGGAAGCCTGGACTGGGGGCAAGTATTCGTTGGAGAGCTCATTCACATCACGACGGTGACGACGGTAGACAACACGGCGGTGAGTCTTGTAACGGTAACCATCATCAGCCAGTTCATGGGCTGGAGCAGGCTCAACAATGGAGCTAACTGCGACGGGTGCGGTAGTCTGGACAGGAGCAGCAACTGGGGGCAAGTACTCGTTGGTTGGGGCAACGGATGCAACGCCGACAGACTGAACTGGGGGCAAGTATTCGTTGGAGAGCTCGTTCACATCACGACGGTGACGACGGTAAACAACACGGCGGTGAGTCTTGTAACGGTAACCATCATCAGCCAATTCATGGGCTGGAGCAGGCTCAACAATGGAGCTAGCTGCGATGGGTCCGGTAGTCTGGACAGGAGCAGCAACTGGGGGCAAGTACTCGTTGGTTGGGGCAACGGATGCTACGCCAACAGACTGAACTGGGGGCAAGTATTCGTTGGAGAGCTCGTTGACATCACGACGGTGACGACGGTAGACAACACGGCGGTGGGTCTTGTAACGGTAACCATCATCAGCCAATTCGTGGGCTGGAGCAGGCTCAACAATGGAGCTAACTTCGATGGGTCCGGTAGCCTGGACAGGAGCAGCAACTGGGGGCAAGTACTCGTTGCTTGGGGCAACGGATGCAACGCCAACAGACTGAACTGGGGGCAGGTATTCGTTGGATGGCAGGTGGCTGACATCGGCAGCCACAGCTGCGATCACGGCAAAAGCGATCAAGAAAAGTTTCTGTAAAAATAGCACACCAGCAAATGTTGAATAATTTAATTTTTGAATTGAGTATCTTTAAAATATTTGTAGTCCTTGAGAATTTACACATTGTAATGATTTTTTTTATTTTTTAGATCACAAAACTTTTTGGAACAAACTGCCTACCATTTTTCCAGCTGAGTTGCTTGTTCACTCCAGTAAAACCGAAACTCTAATGAAGAATACGCAGAACTTTTTGGTATTTATACAAATTCTTCGCAGATTACAGCTTCGCGCTTGGCAGCACAGCTGAGCCTAACTTGGAGTCGCGTCTCTGCCACTCGCTTGTAAATTTGCACAGATCAGTTCAGCGAAGCTTGCAAGCTTAGGCAATCTCTGCCTTAGTTCTAAGCCTCTCTTTCAGACCCTAATCGCTTGCCCTCTCGGTTTTTGGCTAACGCGATCAGAGCTACTCATCGTTTCGTCATCAAAATTTACATTCGCCGAGACAGACACACCACCAGAAAAGCTCGAGATGCCAAGATATGAAGTTGCTGCTCAAAATAAAAGTTTAATAGCGAAAATCGCTCAAACGAATTGACTATAAGATTCTCTTAATTGTTTATTTAATAATATGCAAAAATCATGATGGACACTGACATTTTGAATAACTCGATACATTCACACGGACAAATAATCAAAGATATTTTGTTGGTTGTCGTCGGATGTTTACACCCTTTGCTTTTTTGCTTTGATTTTGTTGCTGTGCCCGAGACACTTTTGAACTTGGCCAAGCTTGACTTATTGAATTGCTTTTGTTTCACTCAAAATGTGATTTTATTGTTTCTTTACATTATCAAAAATTATTTATTTCAATACTTGTGCCGCAGCCTTTATATGTCTAGCACCAAGAGTGTGTTTGTCTTGTCAAATTTCTATAAATAATTTTTTTTTTTTTTTTTGGTATAGAATCCATTAATCATTTTATAGGAACCACCGGAGCGGCTTTAAATGAAACAAATAGATAATATATTTATCATCTTCTTTTTACAAAAATATTTCGACATATTTTGGCAAGTGCGTAAAATATATGCCGGATATTTAATAATCCAAATTTTTTATATTCTTATTCTGATTTTTCTAGATTTATCAATGAACTGGTTAGCATATAATTTTCATATATAGTATAACATATATATTTTATTTGCTATTGCTTACACAAAAATATATTTAATCTATAATTTTTATAACATTATTATTTGCCTTCTGCAGCAGCTTTAACAATTGGCATTGATTAATGATTGTGTCGAAAAATTAAAATTGAAATATATTGCAGGCTGCATCAAACGGCGGCGAAATCAATTTCAATGCTAAAACCCAGTCAACTAATAAGGCTGCTTAGCAAAAAATCAGAGCCAAATTCGAAAGAGTTCCGTAAGAGTGAAGGATAATCGCTTAAACATTTCAATCGTCAATTTCAAGGACGGTTCATTGAACGGCAGGGCTGGCCAAAAGATGAGCACTTCAGGTTAAATTATTTCCCAGCATGTGGGGGAAACAACTCCACTTCATTGTCAATTGATTAAGTAAGTTATCATTGTTAACTTATCTGCTTTGCTCTCAGTTGGTGCGTTGGTCTTTGTCTTATTTTTATAGACCCAGTTTTTTTTTTCTTTTTCTTTTTTCGCTTTTGCTGGGAACATCAATTGGCTAATTAGCTGGATCTATAAACCAAATACATGTCGGCTATCAAATACTCATCATTATAATAAACAATATTCTATGTATGTGGTTAGATCAAAGTTAAAAGTCTTACATTTCTAGTTTTGGCATTAAATTAGAACAACAAAAACAATATGCAAACTTATTCATTTCCTGTGAAATATATAAAAACGAATTAGGTAGAAGGAGAAAGAGAATTAGGGGCACATACTGTATCGCCCCCTCAGCTTTTAGGAAGATCACGATTTATATCTCAAGTAATTTGCATATAAAATATATGATCAATTTTAAAGACTTTATTTAGCCATAATCCACTTGGACATTAACGCACAATCCTCAATAAGAAAGAATAGATCACGCTGGCCCAGTAACAAAGAACCGAAAGGCATCGAACCTCACAATCAGCTTCATCATACTCATCCTAATATATCCCCAACCCTATGCATATTACCAGAACCAACCAAAAGCAATCACCACCGACTATCGACCATCAGCAATTATCATCATCCCCTCGGTAAACATCTTTCGCTTGTTGGATTCGCTAAAACTTTTTTTTTGGCTTGTTGCGAAGCCGGTCCAATACTGAAACTTAAAAGTGCCATTTCAAAATTGATGTTTATGCTGAAATTCGAAAAAAATATGCAAATTAGTGAATGGCCGCTCACTGTCCCATAGAATAGAAACAAATACACACACTCTCGCAAACACACACGATAAGTATTAAAAATAAAATTGCTAGACTAAAACGATGATGCTAACAACAAAACAAACCAAAAGTCTAGTATTTATAAAACTAAACACAATAAAAATAAAAAGAAGCAAACCAAAAAAAGAAAAAAAAAGAACTGTGCACATATTAACGAATCCACGCGAGCGAAATTAACGCATCCCATTAAAAGAGGTTTGAATTCAGATTCGAGGTTGGAAAGAAGGGTGCTGGGGATGTATTGATGGCGGGTAGGTGATAGTGGTAGACGTGGTTCGTTGTCGGCTCCATTGTTTGGTCTCTGCAGGTTGAGCTAAATTTGTTTTTGGTTTTTCCTTTTAGCCTCTCTTTTTTGCATAATCCCATAGCCGCGTCGCTCTGTCTAATAAAACCTTTTGCGCTTATTTAATATATGCAAATTCTATTCTAATTAATATAATATCCATTTGTTTTAAGCTCCGACCGAATCCAAAAAGACCGACGGCCAAAGCCAAAGACACGTACAGTGGACGCGTAGGTGGTAAAAAATGTAAATCAACAAATTATTCTACTTTTCTCTGGCGCATAATCGAACTTTGCCTTATACGGATAATATAGTTTCACAAAGAACTAATATTTTTATTGTATAAAATTAAATTCAGGCTTAAAACTCAAGCTTCTGCGATATCTTTGAATGCTTTTATTGTTATTAAATAAATGGTTTCTAAATTGCTTGATATGGATAAAAATATTAATTCAATTGTTTGTTATGAAATTCACACACATGTTATATTATTCGTATATGGGTTTTTGTTTTTTTAGGGAAACCGGTTCGAATATTTATTATATTAAAATATGTATGTTATCTTTTAAATAGAGCCTTGTTTACTTATTTTATAATATTGTATAAGATATTCTATTGTAGTGAAATAGACAATTTATTTATATGTATGTTGGTAACTTAATATGAATGATATCATTCCTATCTATAGGAAATTTTTATACAAATTAGGGAATATTTTTTCTAGAATAGCCTTGAAATATTAGATTGGATTTGTATTTAATAACACCTTGAGGCATTTATTTAATTAGTTTTATTTTTATTTAACATCAGGGAAAATCAAAAACCATAAAGCATGCAAAATCATGAATTCCTATGAAATTGACACAAAATGTTTAAGAGGCTTAAGACATAATTTTGAGGATTCGATGGTGAAAATTGATTAATACTCTGCAAAAAAAAAAAAAAAAAAAAAAATGAAAAGAATTGATATTTAATTAATTGACACCAAGAGTAGCCATTTAATCCCACCGTGCCTTGATGCCAGTTCAAATTTAATGGCTGGCTATTCTTTACTTTAGTTGGGCACACTAGCACACCTGTCGCAAGCATATTTATTTAATTTGTTAAGTGCGCTTTGGATTTTTATGATAAATTAAACCTTTTTTCTACAAACTTTTAAATTATATGTGTATATATATATTTTTTTCCAATTTATATTTAATTTAAATGAACGATAAATCATTTTGAGAACAGGTTTTCTTTTTCACTTTATTTCTGGACTAACCATGACAACCAAAGACTAGAAAGTGCTCATCACCAATATACAAAATCCAAATCCGAAAATAAAAACTACAAAAACAATAGCCAAAAGATGAGCAAAAACAAATCCACGCGCACGCTTCCAACACGCGGCATGGATATAAAAAATTCATACGCGTGGCCCATAATTTGGTCGGTTCCTTTTGGCTTGCCAATTTCTATTAATTCCCAATAGTACTGGCAAGCCTGTTAGTTGAAGAGTGAACAGTATAGATATATAAAATCAAATGTTCTTTTTTAGGTTGCGATGCCAAGTTTGCCCTGTGGGTCAGAATTTAGATATTAATCATTAATAATGAAACAATGTGGCCATAAATCGTTGGCTTTTTACGTACTTCAGCCAACCTGTATGTTGAGCTTATTACGCAAATAAATATTACATCTTTCCTCATATTGTTGTAAATTAATTCTAATATTCTTAGAGTTATAGGAGAATAAAAGGGTTGAGCCAATTAAACCAGTGTATGTTGTGTAGATCTTCCAAGTTTCCGAGAACATTCGGGCATGCGGATCATTGAACTTCATCGAGAGAGCGAGCAAGTCAGCAAGCGACTCGATCTACGAATACACAATACAACTTGAATTTTGTATTCGTTTGGCTACAGCAAAATTTTGCACAAATTTTCAAAATTTATTTCTGTAATCACCGTCCAAATTGACCGATGAGACAGTCCAGTCAGCAAGTCAGCCAAACCGTAGAGTCAGAGTCGGTCGGACTAACAAAATTTTTGTTAATTTTATGCAAAGCTTTTGTTCGCACACTTCAGAGCAGCTTGATTCTTACTCACGTTTAAAGTTTCAAACAGAAAGTTTCCCATAAATTATATTAATTTAATTTCATATATACAAAAAAAGCCCCCCACACTTTTGGGTTGCACGGCATCTCTTGAAATTGTGCTTTAATTTTGAGGGCATTAGGTTCATTTCGGCGAGGTGGATTAAGTGTATTCATTTGGATGCAGGCCGGTATAAGATTTATGAATGTTTACAAAGCTTTCTATTCGCATTTGGAAATTTTAGCTGCAGTTTTTTTTTTTATTATTATTATGAAAGGGGTTAATTCAGTACACTTGACAGAAGTGATCTGATAAGAAATGTAATTTTGATTTGCCAATCTAATTGTGAAACCAGCTCAAAGCATCTGAAATCAAATGTGTAATTTTAATTATAAATTAAATATTTTATCTCTCCTATCCTTCTATATGACCTACACAATCGGAAGAGGTTCAAATGAACAAATAGATTGGTATCTTCTTTGATTAGCAATGATTTAAAAGTCAACAGACAAATATTGACATTGATGGTAGAGATTAATAAATCTATGAATATATCAAAGATAAGTGTGGGCTCCGCCTCAATTCACACAGTAAAAACTTAACAAAAACAAAATGTTCAAAATAACACTACATGGCAAAACTAATAAGACAGGGTCGTATTTGCCATTACACATAAGGCAAAAATAGCATTTTTTTTTTTAAGTTTCTTGAAACTATTTGCTTCATCTATGTATAGTAGGGTATTATTTGTATATATATCTATATATATTTTTTTGTTTTATTTAAGTAGTTTTTATTTAAAAGTATTATTTTCTGATTATTTACTATGCTATAAGTCTAAAATGAAACAATAGATTTTGTTTTATTTGAGTTTATTGGATTTGCATGAGAATCGAATCTAAATGATCAAATAAATTTATGTCAACAATTCATTTCGTATGAGTCTTTATGTATCTCAAAATGTGTTTATTTTCCTTTCTACTTTGACAAGAAGAAATACAAAAATATAAAACTTGCAAGACATGTGTCTGAATAAGCATCTATTTCTTTTATGCTGCAAATTTGTGTAGATGAACTAGTTTTTTTTAGCTAGCCGCATATGGCAAATATATTTATATTTAAACATGCGCATAAACATTGGGCTTATATCAAGACAATATTATTATTTCGGGTTCTAAGTAAATTGCTTTACGATGTAAATGAATAAACTTGTATATTTAGAATATCCAGAAAAGCCCCATCCATTAGATAGCTTCTTGAAATTAATAGGGGAATCCATTTCAATCTTTATTACATTTACTGAGCCTATTAGTTATTAGTGTTAGTGTGCGAGCTTATTTTTTTTTTTTTGTTCTTTTTTAAGAGAAATAAAATTATGCATATTTCATTTAAATTTAAAATCTTCGAAATTCATGAAGAATTATTGACGCACGTGTCGTATACATAACAAGTGGTCAAACGCTCGTTGCTCGATCGAAGCTCTTGCGTTAATTAGCAGGGAAGAGAATCACTCTGAGTAGAGTCTTAAAATTAAAAATTAAGTTTTTGTAGTCTAGTTTAATCAACGAGCTTTTTGAGTTGAACTTCCAAGCCAATTCTGCAAAAACTTTGCAAAGAGCTTGAAAGCGCAAAAAGTTAAGTCTTACGCAAACAGGAAGTGAACATTTTTGCAAGCAACTAAAAGTATGCCATGAATTTTTCTGTGCTGCCTTTTTAAGCAATTGCTGCATTCTTTTATTTTATAGTCGTAATGAAATCTATTAACATTTTTTTTTTTTCACCTAATATTAATATTCAAATGGATGCTTGGGCTTTTTGTAGTGATAACCGTCTTCTCGCAAGTCCGTGTCAAAAGATCCTGATTCCAAATCATAAAGGTTGGAAGCTGCTGTTTGATATTGATTTGGAGCTGTATTAAAGTTTGTTTTGTATGACATCCTTGCCAGAGGGGGCGCGTAAGCCACTATGGGTGAATTGGCTGCTCCATCGAAGCCGATATCATCTGCAATGCCATCGTCATCATCGGCTACCACGACCATCATTCGACTGCCATTCACAGCGACCAAATTGCGCTGCTGCTGATAGTCATATTGGTTATGCCCTTTTCCATAAAAGTTGCCATCAACAATGTTGGTGTCCTGTTGGTTACCCACCAAATTGCCAGGTCCTCGAATATTTGGTTGTCCAAAAACATCACCATTGAGAACATTCAGGCCTTGGTAGTTAGAACGACTTCTTGGGCGATTGACTGCAGGAAATTGATTCGAGTTTGGCTGGTTATTAGGGGCCTGGCCAGCTGCAAGTTGTGCACCAATGGTTGGATTGCCTTGGTTAGAAAATTGGGGAGCCTGACTAGCCGGGAATTGAGGATTTGGATATGTTGGATATTGTCCACCCAAAGGAACTTGAGGGTTTTGGTTTCGGGCAAGTTGTGGAGCTTGATTTGCCCCAAGCAAACCACCGCTGGGATCTTGATTTCCTGCTAATTGGGGATCTTGATTTGCTCCAAGCAAGCTGGGATCTTGGTTTCCTGGCAATTGTGGATCTTGATTTGCAGCTAGCAAGCCGCCATTCGGATCTTGGCTTCCTTGGAACTGATTGACCAAATTTGGAGCTTGTTGTGGCTGATTAATAGGAAATTGGCCCTGATTGAACTGTGCCAATTGATTTGGAGTGGCTACTCTTGTATTATACAAATTTCTGTTGTTGAAAAATCCCTTTGGCTTTCCAGGTCGTAGAGGACGTGGCGGTCTCTGCTGTTGAAGGCCTGTACCGCCCTGTACAGCTAAAGTACCAGGCTGGGGTATATTGGGATTATTGATAGGATTATTGGCACCCGGTGCCAAAGCATTGATCGGCAAAAGTCCAGCATTCGGGTCCTGGGGAGGAAAGCAGGCAGGATTGTTTCCAGCCCCTGGCAGTTGTGTTGAACAATCAGGTTGAATGCCTCCTGCTGCCAACTGCCCATTAATTGGATTATTTGGGAGGGGAGCTGCAGCTTGTGGCTGAGTAGCTGTGCCTGCTGGAGGATCTGGTCGTATTTGGGAATTAAAAGTGGAATCCTGTGATTGTAAATTAATCTGTGTATGGAATACTGAGTTTGGAGCATTGGCATAATCCAACCGGTATGGGCGACGTCTCTGATAGACTGCCTGTGTGGCCACAGGAGTAAATAGATCCCCAGTATAATCCATCCGTAATTGTGGCTTGCTTTCTGTGTAGTGAACATGCTTAGTGGTCTTTTCGATTGGTCTCTTATCGTAGTGGTGATAATGATCAATACGTTGCTTTTTGGGCTGCACGTGATGATGGTGATCGTATTCGTATGTTTTGTGCTGTTTGTGGTGTGGCTCCTCGTCGTGCTCTTCATCTTGTTTGTGATAGGTTACTCGCTCGCTAGTGTGCTTCTCTTTTTTATACACCGGATGATGATCCCTTTTCTCAGGTTCAGGCGGCAAATAGTGGCGGTCATCTTCGTCATGATCTTCATGGTGGTGATCCTGCTTCTTTTCAGCCAATGTGGTGGCTGCCAAAAGGCATAGCAGCAAAGTAATATAAAATCTCTAAAAACAGGCAAAATAAATACAAGTATAAAAAGTTTCAATGATTTTCATATCTTATATACCATTTTGAATATGCTTGAACCCAATTTCTTGGCAAAACGATTCAATTGTGATACATTCTGTTGCTCCAGTTTTCATTTTATACCAAAATTTGAACAACAATTGAAAACCTGTTGTGAAGCGTGAGAAATATGGAGCGGCAAATGTTTCAATTGATTGCTAATAATAATAAGATTTCAATTCAATAAACGAAAAACAAAACGAGCCCCCATCATAAATTTAATTCAGAACAAAGCACGTGTACCCCAAATAAGATTTATTGAATTAAAAGCACCACAATTAAAGTGAAACACAATTTGAATTTCGATTTGGATCAGAACAAACATTTTATTGAAGCATCAATTTCAACTTAGGCGCGATGTCTGTAGACCACACGACGGATGGTTCTGTATTTGTAGCCTTGTCTTCCAGAAGGAGCTGGATAGTTGTATCCAGACCTGGTGGAGGCAGCGGCTTCGAAAGCAGGCTCAGGCTGGAAGGATGGTGCTGGGGCAGACTCAGCGGGAGCAAAGGACTGAACGGGAGCTGGAGCAGGAGCAAAAGATTGGACTGGAGCTGGAGCTGGAGCTGGAGCAGGTGCAGGAGCGAACGACTGGACAGGAGCAGAAGCATGGGCTACTGGAGGAACGTAGCTGCGGGAAGGAGCTGGAGCAGATGCAGCAGGCTGGAAGGAAGGAGCTGGAGCAGGGGCGAATGATTGGACTGGAGCTGGAGCAGGGGCGAATGATTGGACTGGAGCTGGAGCTGGAGCGAAGGACTGGACTGGAGCAGAAGCATGGGCTGCTGGAGGAATGTAGCTACGGACAGGTGCTGGTGCAGAGGCAGCTGGCTGGAAGGAAGGTGCTGGAGCTGGAGCGAACGACTGAACTGGAGCTGGAGCCGGAGCGGGAGCTGGAGCTGGTGCGAATGATTGGACTGGAGCAGAAGCACGGGCTACTGGAGGAACGTAGCTGCGAGAGGGTGCTGGAGCAGATGCAGCAGGCTGGAAGGAAGGAGCTGGAGCAGGGGCGAATGATTGGACTGGAGCTGGAGCGGGAGCTGGAGCAGGGGCGAAAGATTGCACTGGAGCAGACGCATGAGCTGCTGGTGCAATATAGCTACGGGATGGAGCTGGAGCCGAAGCAGCTGGGGCTGGATAGTTATAGCCAGAATCAGCGGCCACACAGCCGATCAAAGCCAAAGTCAAAACGATGAATTTCTGAAGAAAAAAAATATTATAATATATTAAATTATAATCCGATTCTGAGCTTGGCGCCATGGTCCATCCATTTGTATTACCATTTTCGGTATATTGTGTTGATAAAACGCAAAAGTCTCGAATGATAACTCCACCAAGAGTTGCTTTTACTTTTATACGACTCGGAGAGCCTAAAACCTACACAGACACAAACGGAAGTGCTGCACGCCATAAATCAAATAGTTTGCGATTTTTTCTTCGTTATATTTTTGAATCTTTTTTTGTGAGTTTTTTTCTTAATTTTTTGTAGACTCCAAGCATCTGTAGATAATTGACCATATGTCTCAACTAGCCGAGTGGTCATTGCGGGGACCTGGCTGACGGTGGGGGTGTATTAGGTCATATATATTTTAATAAAAACTCGAATTTATAATTGTCAATCGTTTAAGGAATGCTCTACGCTAAAAGACAATTGAATATTCATTAGCTTGATAATTATATTAATTTTGGAAAAAAAACACATGCACAATTTTTTGCCTCGCTCTGAAAGAACCTGATTGGAAGCCAAGCAAAACATTGGCTTAATAACTAAATTTTGCTTATATTAATTTTTTATAAACCAACTGTTTATTTTGCCAACAAAATTTTTAAAAATTTATGTTGAACTTAATGTGACCTTTTGCCAACTATAAAAAATGAAACAAATGCAAATTCGACGATTGCAATCGCTACTGAAAACGAAACTGAAGATCATTTAGCCAGCCAATCGAACAACCGGCCAGCCAACTTGCTCTCGCCAAGTGTCTAAAGTGTGGGTGCTCAAATTATCTACGATTAGTTTGAATGGGCCAGTAAATTATAATTTTTAATTATCTCACAGTAGCCAATAATCCCAGTATTCATTTCCAAGACTAAAATAATAATCTCCTAAAATATAAATAGCATTAAGCATTTTGTGAAACTTCTATTCACAAAAAAGATACAAATTAAATTACAAATTATTTATGTAAATATGCCAAAATTTTAATGACTAAGTGATAATTTAAAATGATTGATGGTCCAGTCGCTTTCAATTTCGAATTTTTTCAAAATATTCATTTGAAGATCAGAATAAAACTTGGCGTCATTAACGGCGCCTTGATCAGATGTTGTTTCTCAAAGGTTATTGCCATTTCTCATTTCTTCTATCGTTTTACATAACAACGTAAAATTAATTGGAATCAAATCAAAAGACCTGCTAGAGTCTGTGAGACATTTTTATTCTTTACGTCATATATTTTAATATTATAAAATGTAGGTTTTTTTCATATAATAATATTTATATGCAAAAATAGAAATGATAATCATTTTGTGGATTTCTTATTTCTATTCCCGTCAGAAATGCAAATCAAACTTTTTTCTACATCAACCAACCTGGGAATTAGCATGCTAATAGTTGACAATAAAATATTTCCTTAAAAATTGGGATAACACAATAAACCTGTTCTTTTTACTAGCTAAATAAAAAAGTTCTAAAAGTCGCCACGCAAATCAATGTCAAGTCTTTCAGAATCCTCTTTAGGTGAAGTTCCAGATGTTTCATTCTGATCGATGGCATTGCTTGAGGGAAAGTATACATTTTGAGTTGATGAATCTGGTGTCAAATAAGCCGATTGGGGCTGTGCAGGTTGTTCCTGGTTGCTTTCTGAATTATCCTGCTGAGGTTCCTGTTGAGGTTGCTCTGCAGTCGCAGGTGGCAGATAGAGTGGCTTAGGTGGCTGGGGTGGTAAATACACCGGCTTGGGTGTCTGTGGTGGCAAGTAGACCGGCTTGGGAGTCTGTGGTGGCAAATAGACCGGCTTGGGCGGTTGGGGTGGTAAATACACCGGCTTGGGTGATGGTGGTGGCAAGTAAACCGGCTTGGGTGGTTGAGGTGGTAAATACACCGGCTTGGGTGACGGTGGTGGCAAGTAGACCGGCTTCGGTGGCTGGGGTGGTAAATACACCGGCTTGGGTGGCTGTGGTGGCAAGTAGACCGGCTTGGGTGGTTGGGGTGGTATATACACCGGCTTGGGTGGCTGTGGTGGCAAGTAGACTGACTTGGGTGGTTGAGGTGGTGTATACACCGGCTTGTTGGTCTGTGGTGGCAGATAGACTGGTTTAGGTGGCTGTGGTGGTAAATACACCGGCTTGGGTGACTGTGGTGGCAAGTAGACCGGCTTGGGTGGCTGGGGTGGTAAATACACCGGCTTGGGTGCCTGTGGTGGCAAGTAGACCGGCTTGGGTGGTTGGGGTGGTATATACACCGGCTTGGGTGGCTGTGGTGGCAAGTAGACCGGCTTGGGTGGTTGGGGTGGTAAATACACCGGCTTGGGTGTCTGTGGTGGCAGGTAGATAGACTTGGGCTGCTGTGGTGGCAAATAGACCGGTTTCGGCTGTTGATATTGCTGTGAAATTAAAGAAACTCTCTGAAGAGATGTTGGTGGGTTAGGTCGGATCACCGCTGGAGTAGATAAAAAGTGGTTCTTTGGTGCTGAAATTCTTAGTTGCTTGGTGAATAGTGTAGAACCAACATACTGTTGAGTAGTACGTGGCTTCGGTGGTAAATATAAGGATGCAGGACGCTGTTTCTTCACATCAATTTGCTGTGTTGGTGGAATGTAGGTCTTTCGAGGCACACTTACAGTGAAGAGCTTTTCGGGCAGGACCACTGAACTTTGAACTGTTTGCAATTTGGGCAACACAAAACTATTCCGCAGTGGTGATGACACAAACTTTGGTTGTGATATGACTGGATTGTGTACAACAATGGTAGGACCTCCATTTAGCAGACCTGACTTTTTGGCCGGCGGCAAATACGTCGACAGGGGCACTTTCGGTGGACTGTAATCATACTGGGCGTAAGCAGCTTCGGTATAGACTAAAACCAAAGTCAATAAAAGCCGCTAAGAAAGATAAAATCTTTGTATTATTATTGCTATAAATAATTCCCTGAAATAATTTTGTATTTCCCCACCATGTTGTCTGGTCCGAACACAACAATTGAAGTGATGATCAGAAAGTCGACTTTAGCGGTTTTATATGTCAAGCCGATCCCACTGAAAGAAGATAATAATAAGTAGACGCCCAAGACTCACACACTTAGTGGTCCCGAAGCAATTCACAAATCGTAGGTGAGGCTAATAAATATATCTGGTTATATAGCTTATTGTCTTCTGCTAAAATATATTTAATTTTATTTATTTCGAAATTGCTTTTTTTTAATCAAAAACAGTGCAAACGTTTGCCAGGCAAGTCAATTAGAATCAATGAAAGAATCAATGTGTAAATTTATGGCGACTTCTAAATTTGTTAACCAAAATCATAGACCGGATGACAAAATGCGAAAGACCAAAAACCGACTCTTCAAATTCTTTGTCTTATATAATTTCATTAATATATGGAAATATTTGCAACTTGCAGTTTTTGTTCCGGCTAATGAGATGCATATCTGTCTTTAATCAAACATTAAAAAAAATAAACGAAACATATTATAAACACTCGCAGTGCGACACCACAAAAACCAGTTAATTCAATAACAGAATTCCTTAAAATAATAGTCAAGACACGAACCAAGTCAAGCTGCGATGTTAAATTTTTGTATTGAATTTAATACATTCTGTTAAGTATTTTCTTGTGCTGCGAATACTGAAATATTTTATGTCAAACAAAACCAGCTCAGAATGTTCGCTTTCGAAATACTCTATATCATTTTGACGTTTCAAATTGCTTTAGTGATTTTTTTTACCTTTTATTGCTTTATGTTTAAGACCTTAAAATTGTGGTAACCAGTGAATTTTTGAACTAATTTTTTTTTCTAATTTGTGTAAGTAAATTTGTTAACTGTTTTATTTAATTTTGGTATTTATGGTAAGATTGAGTTTTAATTCATTGATTTATCTTGCTATTAACAAGAATTATAAATAGTTTAATACTAATATGTTAATATGTCAATATGCTAACAAATATTTATAGATTTTATTAAAATGTGTGTGAATTATAATTTTTAATACATTCTATTTACTATGACGTAAAGTTCAGAACTCTGACGCTGATAAAGCTCAGAACTCTGACGCTGATAATTTTTATGATAGATTTGATTTTGGTAGATTCTGGTACCTGCTCACCCTGATATTAAGATAACATTTAAATGAAATATTTGTAAGAATATTTACAGATATTTTATTTAAATTTAAATAAGCCCTGTTGTTACGTGTTAGACTAGTTTTACGCAGTGATAGTAAAGGTCAAGCCCACTCGTAAAACATAATCCATTGGGATTTGACGTGGCTTGCGAGAGATGAAATAAAATTTACATTTATTTGTTCTTCTAAATATATTTTTAAAAAGTTTTATCTTATTTAAATCTATTCGAACGCATATTTAAAATGTCTTCTGTAGTCAAAAGAAAACTTGTTCCTAATTATAGGTGATGCGAAATTTATGAACACTAAATTCTTAAATTCACAAAACTAATAGAACCGGTTGGCTATACTTTATAAGGTGTTGGATGGTTCTGACTCTACATCGGCCGAGTTCTCAAGACATCTTAGTCCAGCTAGAAAGATTTATTTGAGGTGTTGACAGACTGATCGACACGAGGCAACCTTTTAATTGGTAGTGCTGCCAAGTTGGCTGCCTTATCTCAGATTCGCAATCGAAATAAGTAAGAGCACTCTTTATTTCTCATGACGTCGTAGCTGGAACTCTGTTATATAACATACCTATAAATACATTCTAAAAAGAACAAACAAATTAGGAACAACAGCAGAAAAAACAATACTAATAATACAGACGCTCACTAAACTCGTTTACCGTTTTATGACATTATCTGCTTTCCAAAAAAAGTTCAGAAAAAATAAATAAATAAAAAAATAAGAAAACAAAAAGAAGAGCGTGCATAACATTTTATTCGTATTTAAAAAATAATCAAACAAACCAATTTGCAAATTTTTAACTGTGGTATTTGATGATGATGAAGTAATCAGAGCTAAGTATATAGAAGCTGGTCAACCTCAGCTAAAGTCAATTTAAATGCCGGAAACTTACGAACAATGGACCCAAATTACTGATGCGATTTTGTGATTGTTGTAGAGCGACTTAATGATTGCATAAATTGGATCAAAGTATGCGTAATCATAGAATCAGCCAACGCACCCTCAAACTCCAATCAATGAAAACAAAAGCATTAGTAAGGCTGTTCAAGGTCATTCGAACTACCTAAAATTCCAAATATCTATCGGAAGACTCACTAACAGTTATGAAAACTTCTGCTAAATAGACGTCAGACGAAATTCCCCAAACAAAACTGGAACTAGACAAAAAACAATAAAACAAAACAACACACGAGTGAATTGTAAAGAACCTATATTCGTCAAATAACAAATTTGATAAATCGAAAACCAGAAATTATGATTTGAGCTTGATAGAAAATCATATTCTTCTAAATTCTAAAAAATAAAAAACCCCCGAAATATTCGATTCAAGCTAATTTACATATTCTTTATGAAAAGCCACATTAATTAATTCATAAATTTTAATATTTTTATACTCTTTTCGCAGAAAAACAGTATATTCATTTTGCTCTGATGTTTGTAACGCACAGAACCAAACATCGCAGAATCACAAAGGGTACATCTAGAATACTTAAAATCACTAGAGGAGTCGATATAGCCATGTCCGTCTGTCCGTCTGTTAAAACCCAAGTCGGCCCTAATACTTGACCAACCCCGTTCATGTGATTTACGGCAGAAGCAACTGCGAAAAGAGTTTGTAATCTTCGGCACCCCGAAGATAACGTTGGGATTTCTGTTTCTTTTCTGCTATGCTTAAGCTATGGTTCAATGTACGCAACTTTCAGCAGCTTAGGAGTTATTTAAATTGTCTACGTCACAGCTTTTGGATTGGTTAAAATTAACTTCGTCTTGCTAAAGTCTTCTTATTAATTATGATAGCTCAATGGCAAAGTATCTGTATTCTTTGTCTCTTTTTTCACAGTTTTAAATGTTTGTTTATTCGGAAAGCAAAAGTCTAATGCTTAGAACATTCAAAATTGGCAAATGAATTGATTTCCGTTAATTGCATGCTAATTAATTTGGCAATGTGAAATTTAATTATACATATTTTTGGTATAGAAGTTCTGCCAGAGATTTATTAAACCAAACATCACATGTTTCCATTAAAAATATTCATTAATCAATTCTGTTTTATTTTTATATTATTTTTCTAAGCTGTTGCATAAATTTTCTTAATCGAAAACAAGTATTTATTAAATTCATAAGACTCCTTATAATTGAACGAAAGCGATCGAGTTTAGTTTCAGTTGTCTTCGCAGTTTCCATAGTGACAAAGGTCAGTTTTTATGCTCAGACGACTGCAGATGTGCCTGAGATCCTAAGATTGACCAAAAACTGGACCGGTTTTAGGACAAGCCGCTGGGTATGAAAATTTATTAAAGGCATCTGCAGTTACTGTGTGAAGGTTTTTTCTCTCTCTTCAGATGCGTGGCTGACCTTCAGATAGCGTGAATAATTGCATATTCAGACGAAAGCGACAATTTAACCAAAATGCAGTGAAAATTGATATATTTTTTTTTAATAAAGGAGAATTTATTTAACTCTATAATATCATTATAATTAATACAAAATTCTTACATTATGCATATTATCTTTAATTTGATAATGGATTTTTTCAAATATCTAATAAATTACTACAAATACCCTCATGTGTGGATAATTTCCGTGATTTTCTGTCTTATGAATTTTTAGCGCTTTAATTGAAACAAAGATTTACTGTTGCCAGCAGAAATTGCCTAACTTCTTTTGTGATAGAATTTATGGGTATTTTTTATTTTTTAATTTTTAACAGGTAATAAATAAGAGAAGCCATCATCTATAAATGAATTCCACATTCCGTAAATAAATATTTAAATTGAAATTACTTAATCTTTTTTTTCAAATCCATAAATTTTTTTTGGTTATCATAAATGCCAATTTTTATAGTCTAAATTGGCTAGAACATAGAAAGGGTATGATTGTTTATCCTAGTCGTCTGAAATATTTTTATCAATGGCACCCTTAGTACAAAAACAAGAGACAAATCAAAAAACCCCCTTCTAGCGGATTGCTGCGGGGTAATTTCAATTTCAATTTGAATAAGCAGCAAGCGGATGAGCTTGACTGAATCTATTCCCGCACGCGTTTCGTTCTACTCGAAAATCAACAAGAACCACCATAAAAGAGATCTAGCAACATAATTCACCGGTTTTTTAGTATATCATTTAAAATTGTTTATGTATGTGAGTGTTTGTATGTTTAAATTAATTTTTATATGGCCTGTTCTTTGGTTGTTTTAGCATTTTATTTTGGCTTGAGTTATGATTTTTATTAAAATCCATCTTCATACATGTTAAAGCTGGTTCATTTGTGGCTGGTTCGTATGTATGGTATATTGAAATTCGAAATTTGTCGTTTGCTCTTTGTTGTCATATTTTATTGTGCTAGAATGTATAACGCTTGAGATACAGCCGAAATATACAAGCCACAAAAACAAAACAGCAGCAAAAAAAAAAAAATAATAATAAAATAAGGCAGAATAACTTTAATAGGTGTCATTCTTGGCTGTGGCAAAAATAACCATAGACTTGTGGTTATAGACCCACCCGAAATACAGCCAGACCCAAAGTAAGCCACAGCCGGTTCGTTTAGGCAACCAGGTTCGGGTTTCGGGCTCTCGATCGATTCGGATCGTCCGGTGACGAATTTGACGAGAAGCTTCTGCCGCAACACGATCATTTTATTGGTTAACTACCAAGCTGACAAGTTGGCTATCCTGAACCATCGTCGCTGACAGCGACGTATAAATATTTTGGAGGTCTGCCGAGACCGCACAGTCATATTTCTACATTTGTGGTGTGGATTTGAAGCTGAAACGAACAAAATGGTAAGATTGGAAAGATATTAGGATGAAAGCGTAGCTGAGTGAAATTTGAAAAATGTTTTTTTATCGTTTCTGTTCTCTTGTGATTAAAGAGAATATGTCCTCGGTTTTAAGTGGTAAAAGTATCGATATTCTTTACTGTGTCATTCGCAGAAATTCCTGATCGCTTTTGCCTTGGTGGCAGCCGTCAGTGCTGATGTCTCCCATCTTTTCTCAAGCAGCAACAACCTGCAAGAAGATGGTTACCATTACGCACAGCCCTCTGTGGCCTTTGCTGATATTCCTCTAGTTGAGAATATCCATGAGCAAGAATCTGGATATGTTGTTGAAACTGCTCCGGCTCCAGTCTACAAGGCTCCAGCTCCAGTTTACAAGGCACCAGCTCCAGTTTACAAGGCTCCAGCTCCAGTTTACAAGGCTCCAGCTCCAGCTCCAGTCTACAAGGCTCCAGCTCCAGTCTATAAGGCACCAGCTCCAGCTCCAGTTTACAAGGCTCCAGCTCCAGTCTATAAGGCACCAGAACCCGTCTACAAGGCTCCTGCACCAGTCTATAAGGCCCCTGCTCCCGTCTACAAAGCCCCTGCACCAGTTGTATCTGGTGCTCTGAAAGAAGACGGCTATCACTACGAGTCCCCCAAGATTCCTTTTGAGACCCGTACCGTTGCCACCGTTGTTGCTCAAACTCCCAAGAACGAATACTTGCCCCCTGTACAGAAACCCAAACCAATTGTGGTTCCCCAGAAGCCAGTTGTTATTCCCAAGAAGCCAGTTGTTATCGCCCCTAAGCCAATTGTCAAGGAATACTTGCCTCCTGTCCAGAAGGTTGTTGTAACCCCTGCCCCCGTGGTCTATAAGCCAAAGCCTGTGGTTGTCACCCCCAAGCCAATTGTTAAGGAATACCTGCCTCCTGTCCAGAAGGTTGTTGTCACTCCAGCTCCAGTGGTCTACAAGCCAAAGCCCGTTGTTCCCACCCCCAAGCCAATTGTCAAGGAATACTTGCCCCCAGTTCAGAAGGTTGTTGTGACCCCTGCTCCAGTGGTCTACAAGCCCAAGCCAATTCCAGTAGCTCCTGCTCCAGCCCCAGCTATTTACGAGGGCTCCCACACCCACATTACTGAAAATGTTGTGGCCGAGACTGTCGCTCACAAGGGTTATAGCTACCCGAACGACCCTCACCCATCTTTCGAATTTTAAGCCATAATTGTTGTATTTAGGAAAAAAAAAAAAAAACAGAAACTCCTTGTAGTATTAGATACATCGAAGTGAGTGGATAAATTTTTCAAAAGAAATATAGATCCAATAAAAAATTAAATAAAAATATCGAAAATAAAAATTACTTCATCTTTCACTTCATTGTTAAATCCAAATTAAATAAAATTATCGAATTTATATGCAAATCTTATGAGACACAAAAATTTCCAAAGATTAAAAGTTCGATACAGCTTATTGCTAATGTGCATAAATTAAACAACAATGGCATTTTAACTATACCAAAAAAGAAATAGAAAAAAACGTCTACATTCTAAAGCAAGTCATCAAGCGCCATCTATGAGTCGTGCTATGATTTTGTTTTCGCCGCCTAAAAGTATGCATCAAATAAACCTAAACGATTTTTCTTCATTTTCCGTTTGTGTGAATAAGCTAAGCAAATTCAAATAAAATCGAAAGCTTTTTGGCATTGTATTCTGTTGTATCCAAAAATAAAATTCAATATAATTAAATTAAACAAAATCCAGACTAAGGCGGACTTTTCAGGTGAAACTGGAAAATTTAAATCATTTTAATGCCCAGAGAACTTATTCTCAAAAACTGAGTTTTAATACTAAAGATCATGAAGTCCAACTTTTTTTTTTCAAATTTAAGGAATGTTAGACTGACCCGTTCGACTACTGTTCTCAAAACTGGAATAATTTTGCAAATCGATTATAACAGTTAAAAATTCAAAAAAGAAACATATAATTATACAAATTTTATAGCATTGTCAGCTTAGGCAATCTGAAACCGTCAATCGAGTTTGACAAAGATAAATAATATGAACATAAAATAAATCTTTTAAAAACGCAAATAAAACGGAAATAAGATGAGACAATTTGTCTACTGAGAACATCAAATGTTGCATAAATTAGTCAACCGCTAAAAATATGTGTGTGTTTGTGTGATTTTTTAAATTTACAAAATCCCATATGACACTGTAAAATTCACTTAAGTCATAAACTTTCAATAGAATCATTAATTTGAGATGGAAAAGAGAGAAAACAATATTGAAATAAAATAACAACAACATTCAAAACAAAACAAAGTAAATTGCTTCAAAACTAAGCTAAGCCAAACCGAAGGCGCCATTCAACGCACTGGAGACTGACACTTGACCCCACAAAACACGTCTCAACCTTGGCAGTGAAGCGATGCTTTGGTTCGCTGTGTTATTTTTTTTTCTATTTTTTATTCAAAGATCAGCAAAGCAACAAACGCAACATCTACGATCGATTGAATTTATCTAGGGCCGCTTTTCGGAGCGGATCGAGTCGAAATCTCATATGGTGGAGTTTGCAGCGCTCAACAGTATTTCACAGATAAGTTTTGAAAAGTGTGTATGTGTTAGCACTGACGGGCACAATTAATAAAGTAAGACGAGCAAATCAAGCGAATATATAGAAGAAATATCGAAATTCGTTGTATAAATAGTTTGATCAACGACGCCGGCGCCTACATTCGCGTCCAAGCAACGTTGCTCGAAGCAAAAATTATACAAGCAATTTTCATCGCACCTAAAGAACGCCAACACTCTAATTACGGCAACAGCTAAACGATAACCCAGAAAATGGTGAGCATGCTGCAATGGATTTACCCCCTCAAGACTTAAAACCCTTCAAATTGTATGCCTAGTCGAGCCCATTGACAATTTTGTCCCTTGCCTTGGTACTCTGCCTGCAATTGCACTGCGGTCAGGCCGATGTCTCACAGCTGGTGCGCTCGGGTAATGGTTTTGTTTATGATGTACCCAAGATCACTCCCCTGGAGCTGGAGATAAGCAATGACTTTCCCACTGGCGAAGAATTCCCTCAGGATGCCATACCCGTGGCACCGTCCGACGCTGAACTAGGTGCCTCAGCCGAGGTCAGTTCTTCCTCAGATGTCAGAGTTGCCTATGCCCCAGCTGTCCAGAGTAAGCCTCAGCCTCAGGTCAAGTCAAAGCCGAAACCTCATGGCTATGAATATCAAGTGCCCAGCAAAATTTTCAAAAGTTAAGCTTATAAAAAAGAATCACGTATTTGAATCAACCAAAGTTTGTCAAAATAAAAACTCCAATAATCATTAAACATTTTAAAAATATACGTTATTATATACAAATTTTGAAAGAAAAAAAATTACAATAATACTTTTAGGTTTAGCTTATTCTTAAGATGTCGTAAAAAAACACAAGCGCCCTTGCTCATTTTGGATTCTACCTTTCACTTGAGCCCTTGAGAATCAGGGCTTGTCTGATGGCATAACGCCTTACCAAGCCTCTTCTATATTTGCCTATTTTCAAATCATGATTGACCTTTGTATCTGCTGAAATCTATATCTCAAACTGGTTTAGTTATTGATTTGATTTTGTCTTTTTCTTTTTGCACATTTTTATCTGCTAATTTAAAGGCCTAGCAGAGGCGACAACAATTAATTAAACAATCAGAGTCTACCAATTGAACTTATAAATCTAGCAAACAAATATATTTTATTTCTGCTGATGTCAGATCTCTATTTCTATAGTCTCCGAGCAGTAGCAGTTCAACAAACTATTCGGATTGCCTGGAAGTTGAGACTGAATTCTTGTCTTGAAACGAAAAGTGATAGTTGAACTGGCAGGTTGATTGTTTTTGGGAATTTTGCGTTTGCTGTTTTTCAGTTTGTTTTATCTTACCATAAAGTTCTACTAATTAATTCTTTAAGCTCTGTCATTAAATAAATGGCTGAGCATTTTCTGGGCAGCATTTCGTGGTTTGCTCGTTTAATAAAAATTTGCTTTTTGCGTTGGTGTGGATGATGTTTAGCCCGTGACTTAGGCTCGATTTTGACAGCTGTGTAACATCAGCCTAACTTCCGCATTTTTTATTTCTTTTTATCAAATTGTTTTGGGCGTCTTAAGATGACGTTTATAATGAAAACAAATGTCGTAGACACAATTCAACGTCTTCATTGTTTGGTTACCCGTTTTCAAATAACAATGAACATGAAGAGACACTGAAGATCTTAAATGACTGAGAGACTGAAATTGCTGAGCGCAGCGGGATGTTGCGTTATTGAAATACTGACCAAGTCAACTTAAAAATCTTCTTAAATTGTGCACATAATTATTATAAATGAGTTCAAATGATTTATGATGGTGCTGAGGTGCTTACAACAAGAGTTCGGAATCGGAATCACTGTCAGCTGCGGAACTAACCAAAGAGCAAAAAGCTCGGAAATAATTTTAAGCTGTCCATAATCTCTACAAATTTGACACAAATCGACGAAGAAGTTGATGAAAATCAAACAAATAGGCAGCAAAGTCAGCCAACCCAAAAGATATGCCGTTGGCTCTGGTAAGACTCCGAGTTGACCAAAAGCAAAACATCGACAAAGCATAGCGACTGCGGCGTCTAAAGCTCTTATAATGCATACAAAATGTTCAAATAAAAAAGAAACAATAATAATAAACTGACTACCTCTGTATGGTAGATCGATTTAAATAATAATAATTGGCCTTTTGAGCCATGGACAGACAAGAGTGTCGAACTGTTTAGAATTTTGACTATAAATAAACAGGCAGCGATGGCTTGGTCAATCATTTTCGGTTCAAGAGCTCAAGGTGTAACCTCTCGAGCACAAAATGGTAAGTAAACTAATTTACTTGTAATTCCTGACCTACTTCAAAATTAATTTCTTTCTGTGTCTCCTTAGAAACTGTTCATCTTTACCACTTGCTTGCTGGCTTTGGCGGCTGCCGATGTTTCCCATCTGCTACATAAGGGCCATGAAGAACACGGATATGATTACAGACCACCCAGTGTGCCTTTTGAACTTCCTGCCCCCACATATTTGCCACCACCTCCGCCCACAACCACCACCACAACGACAACAACAACACCGGCACCCACGCCAGCTCCAACGTACTTGCCACCACCAAAGCCTGTGCCCACCTACCTGCCGCCACCACCACCTCCACCACCACCTACCACAACAACAACAACCACTACCACCACAACAACTACAACTCCTCCACCGACACCGGCCCCTACTTATTTACCACCACCGAAGCCGGTGTCCACTTATTTGCCACCTGTGGTCCCTACCAAACCAGAACCCGTGATCATCACTGAGCCCGAACCAGAGCCTCTCCTGCCCCAGCCAATTGTGGTGGAAGAGCCCAAGGAAGAAGGCTATGGCTATCATTATGAGCCACCCGCAAAGCGTTTCATATTTTAAATATCCCTGATCCCATTCACCAATTTCTTCGATTACCACCGAGCTTTGACGTTTTTTATTGACCTGGAAAATTTGTTTGCTTATATAGTTAAAATATTTAGTTTTAAGATACATTTTTTTATGTAAGCTGGAAAACATGTTGAATAAATCGCGTTTTCTGGCTGTTGTTGTTAACCAACCTCACCAAATTGAAACTTATTTGCATTTTGCTACATATCTTGAATGGCTTTATTTATTGTTATTATTTCTTCTTTTTTTTGTAGTCAATCACCACCAATTGTTGAATTTCCTTTCCAAAAACAAAAAACACAAAAAAAGACACATAAAATTTCATTATTAATCAATAGCTACTGAATATTGATGAGCTCGAATGCGATTTCAATCAATATGAAGACGGTGGCTGCTGACTTTTGTTGTTTGGCTAATTAGGCTCGAAATCGCATTAATTGTTTTCTCAATGCACACTCAACACACATACAAACACAGAGAGAGATACCAAGTTGGTTATAATTGCCTCAAGTTCAAGAAAACCGAGAAAAGTGTGAAGAAAACAAAAAATTATATAGAGCCAGCAAATTATTCACTTGGCCTGGTCATTGTCTTATTTTTGGGTAGCCAAAACAAAAACAAACCAAGCCAAACAAAACAAAACTAATATTGATTGCTTCCCAAAAAGATTTGAAATTGGATTTCAAGTGTGGCTGAGTGGTTCAATGGCTGGCATAACTTTAGGGCCTCTGCTGCAATGCAGTATATAAAAACCGAAACCTCAACAACTTTTATCATTATTCAAAGTTGTCAGCCAAAGGTAGCAGCATCACGACAAAAGCCAAAACAACATACTTGGAAATGGTAAAGTAGACTAGTCCCAAACTAAGGGTCCCTTGGGAATAATGCTCTTCTTATCTTGACAATCACAGAAAATGCATCTCATCCTTCTGGCTGTCATAGGCCTAAGTGCCTATGCCAGAGCAGATGTGTCACATTTGTTCCACGGCCTGGATGGGGGACATCACGGCCACCACAGCCATTATGAAAGCCATGGACACGATCATCATGGCTACGATTCTCACAGTGATCATCATCATCACGGCCACGTAGATACTCACCATATCGATTTGCATCACTTTGGACACGGACACCACACGGACTCTCACATCGATCTACACCATCATGAGCATGAGCATGAACACGAATACGAACACGGTCACAATACACACATTGATCTGCACCTTCATGATAATGCTCGAAAATTTAATGTACCCAGTGGCTACACTTACTCGGGTCCTGCAAGTCCTACTCCTCCAAAAACTGGCTACCTTCCACCAGCACCGAAACCGGAGTATTTGCCACCATCCAATCCGAAGCCACAATATCTGCCGCCTAAGCCGGTGGTGCCCAAGTATTTACCTCCTAAAGTGGCACCCACACTACCGCCTCCACCACCACCACCTCCACCTACACAGCCCCCAGTGAAATACCTGCCGCCTCCGCCAACCAATCCAGAGCCCAAGTATTTACCACCTTCTTCACCCAAACCTCTGCCTAAGTACTTGCCACCTCCGCCACCTAAGCCACAACCCAAATATCTTCCACCTTCTGCGCCCAAGAATACTTATATCCCACCGGCCCCGAGGAGCTCTCCAAAACCTGAATATTTACCACCTCAGAAGCCACGCACTAAATATCTGCCGCCCAAGCCTCAGACCAAATATCTTCCCCCAGAAAGTGTGGCTCCAAAATATCTTCCACCCAAAGTAAAACCAAGCCTACCCCCACCACCGCCACCTCCTCCAAAGGCTTCATATCTGCCTCCAGCTCAGCCGCAAAAGAAGTACTTGCCACCCGAATCGGTGGCTCCACCAGTGCCAAAGTATCTGCCGCCCAAGCCAAGGGCCACTTTGCCTCCTCCACCACCACCTCCACCACAGAAACCAAAGGTTTCTTATCTGCCGCCTTCACAGCCCGAAAAGAAGTACCTGCCACCATCCGAACCCGAGAGTCACTATCTGCCACCCGCACAAGGTCTACCCCTGACAGATTCCAATTTCCGGATACCCATACCCTCATACGCCTTGCCTTTGGACCCGGCACCAACCTCTTTCGTGCCCTCCAATGGACCAGGCCATCCACTTGAAACCAAATACCTGCCTCCAGTGTCGCGTTCATTAGATATTAGTCCCGACGATGGATACGTATATCCACAACCTCAGCAACGCTTTAACCTTTAAATATTTTTCTTAATCAAACGCACATACACCCATTTTAACCTGATTATTATTGTATTTAGTTTTAAGTTGAGCCAATAAAAATATTACATGCCAAATTAACTTCAAAATGTCGATGGATTCACAAAAGCCCCGGCCAATAAAACATTCGATTTATTCCAGATAAAATATAGAAAAGGTCGATCGGCACAAAACTCAGGCGGGTAATTACAAAGGTCCTCAGTCGTATTGTTCCAGCTGCAACAGGAAGACCCACTTGGCTCTTGAGAAGACGAAAGTCCGTATTCATCTATTTCAATAGCACTTTTATGATAGATATGAGAAAGATGAATTTCGTCGGGCATTGCCAAGAGATGATTTAGCTCAGCTTTTGGTGTAAATAGTCTCTTTATTCCAAGCTAAAAATATTTAAAATTAATTTATATTTCAGTTGAGAATTTTAAAGTACCTTTTTTAAAAGGCTTCTCATATCCATTGAATGTTCCATGTGAAATTTCGGAAATTGGACAAAGACTTCTCTTATTTCCAAGTTGGTCATTAAGTCCAGTAAATCAACTGATCTCAAATTAATCACTAAATCCTTTAAGCCCTCCCGACTGTGAGGCACCAATACTAACATGGAGAGTGTCGAGTCCGCAAAAGGCATTTCCAAGGCTGAAAAGCCTAGGCAATCATATACTTGATAGCCCAAGACTTCCTTTTGTCTCATATAAGGTATTTGGATATTCTGCGTTTCGCTAACCCAAAAATCATCTTCCATTGTGAACTCTTTATTGAATTCATACTTCCAAATACCACTAAAATGCACTGCACTGAGCAAAACTAGTGAAGTATTATTCGAGAAATGATTTTCTGAAATGATGTTTTGGATTTTTGTACTAGTCAAATCACTGACCCATTTGTTCATATTATTGGCCGCGTCATAGCTATTCCCAAAATCAATTGATTCCACTTCACACAAGCTGTGGGCATAGTCTCTTACATGGAAGTCCCCGCTCAACAGATTGCCATACGGAATATACATTTTACAACCACAATTAAGTTGAACACATTTCTTGACCTTGTCTAAAATGTGGTTGAGCACATCATGCATCTCAGTGGGAGACCTTGAGACATATTCCAAGCCCAACATAATCTCTTGGGCAGTCACTCCCTGGGCACCAGCAAATGGCAAGGCCAAAGATAACTGAATATATAACGGTGAAAATAATACATTTGTATTTAAATCACCGATATTGAGTTTCTCAAATAATTCTATGGCTAAAACTGCCCCGTTCGATGCGAATACTTCAATTAATACATTCGAATTTGACATTTTTGTTTAGACGAGCGTGTGTAGTAATTTGCGCAGATTTTGCAAGACTGTTTTATAATATGAAATTGCAGACCTATATTATTATGATTCTTGATTAATCAGCATTGCGGTCAACGCCACCGCAATATTTCTATTTTTAACTTTGAGTCAAATTGGCATTTTACTATTTTACAAAAAAATAAATGCCGCATCGAAGAATTTAAATTTATTTCATCTTTTTTCGTATAAAAAATTTCCCACACTATTTCATAAATATTGCCTTTTATTTGGGTTTGCACTAAATCATAAAAAGACAAAAATAAAAGCCTTTGGCTAAAACTATTTTTGCAACCTAATTTCGTTTGAGAAGACAAAGTTAGCTTGGCTCATTTCGCTATTATAATCGATTCAATATCGCTAAATCTTTCATCAACAATCGCAGGTGTCAAAGATTTCGGACTCACTCAAAACAAAGCAATGCGAAATCTATTAAAGCAAATTGGTTTGGTAAAAGGGCCACCAACTAACCTACCACCACAAAAATATAAAGACTGACCGCCAAAACAAAGCGGACAATCAACCGAAATTAACCGAAATCTATTTTAAAAATCTTCGCACGCGCTGCTGCAGTCACTCCAAATCATCACCTGCAGCAATACTGTGCTGGAGAAGAGGGGGAGATTGGCTGTGCGTAGTGGGGGGTGAGGGCATGATCATAATTATAGTGGAACATTTTAAGAAAATGAAAAATGATGGGCTGAGTTTTCAATCTGTGCGAGTTAATGTGTGTTCATGCTGTGCCAACGAGTGTCAGAGAACTAAAAATAAAAATATAAAAACCTTAATACTAAAATCATTCAGATACTCTACGAATTTTCACAAGCTGCCACTCAAAGGTGTTGAATATGACAAGCCCAGGTTTCGAAAGTTATATTTATTAATGAAAAATATTTAATATTTATTTTTACACATTTACAAATTTAACACTTCGAGCTTCCGTCATATTTCGAATTTACGGGTGAATAAACTAAGATCAAATACTCTCAAGAGCTGCTGTCTTTCCAACAAGTCTTCAAGTCATAAAGGCTGCAGGGTATTGGCAAGTAAATATTCCAAGTCCAACAATAAAATGCAATCAAATCAAATTGATCGATTGATTGTTAAGCATACGCACTGTTGCCCTCTGTCAATGTGAGACTGATCTGAGGCCAATCGATTGACTGTTCAATAACATTAGATATGCGTGAACAGCTCATATCATCTTATCGACCAAAACTAGTGCAGCAGTCGAAAAACCGTTTTAATTGAAATTTCCAAACATTATTTTTTTGTTGCTCACAAAAAGTGCAAAGAGGTGCGGGAATTGTACCAATAAAACTGAACACGTTTATTGCTACCTAACGAAAAAATAAAAGCTAAGACCAGAAAACGAGATACCAAAAACAAACAGATTTAAAGGCGAAACAAAAAGAGCGTAGCTCTCTGGCAAATAAACAAAAACAAAAGCCAACGCACAAGATGAATTGAAATTAAAAGATTTAATAGAATTTAAATACAACAACAAAAGCTACAAAAGTCTTTTGCCTGCCAGGGATGAAATAAATGCCGGTTAGACAGACAACGTCAACAACAGCGTCGGCGTTGATGATTCGGCCAAGTTAGTGTGAGTGTATTGACCACGACTTGCGTAGCTTTGGTAGTTGCGCTATTTTGCCGCAACTCAGACAATTTTTCGGCTAGCTCTGTTCTTACTATAAATACAGAAACCATTGCCGGAAACTGTATCATTTGGGAGTAGACAACGTCGCAGCAAGAAGCCTAACGGAGAAATCAAGCAAAATGGTGGGTATATTTGACACATTGGAGGAGTACGCCTGGATTAATTTTTAATTTTAAATTTAGCAAAAAATCCTCGTTCTTTCGCTGTGCTGCTTAGCCCTGGTGGCTGCTGATGTCTCGCACTTGCTGGCCCAATCCCATGAAGGCTATCACTATGACCCGCCCAGCATACCCTTTGAGCTTCCAACACCTGCGCCCACCTATCTGCCACCAGAGCCAGTGAAACCTCAGCCCACCTATTTGCCACCAGCTCCACCAAAGCCATCGTACTTGCCTCCTGCTCCACCAAAGACGGAATATTTGCCACCTGCTCCAAAGCCTATTAAGGTTGTGGCGCCTGAACCCACCTATTTGCCACCAACTCAAAAGCCCATAAAGATTCAACCTCCAAAGCCGGACTATCTGCCACCAGCACCTGCTCCCGTGAAGGTTGAGCGTCCACAGCCAGCTTATTTGCCACCAGCCACTTCAGCTCCCGTCTACAAAATCCCAATTCCCTCATATGCTGCTCCTCTGGAACCGGGCAGCACCTACCTGCCACCTCAGGAGATTATCGAACCACATAGCGAGGATGGCTACCACTACAATGTCCCAGCCCAGCCCTTCTTTTTTTAAGGCCCAATTTTTCGCCACGTCATTTTAGCCATGTTTTGCCTTATCCCTCGTGTACATATATATGAATGTTTGTTGTGTGCTTTTATTTATTAATTCTGATTACTGAGCATTAGAGTCATAAACTAAACATAGAAAGCAAAAATAAAAAAAAAAAAAAAAAAAAAAACTAATTAAAACTTCATATATCCTGTTTAATTTGAACTTGAATCATATACTCGATTGGGGAAAATCCTATTGAAAGTGTTATTAAAAGCCTAAGGCCATAAACTTGAACTTGAATTGAGAACTAAGTTCGAGACAACATAATTACAGTAAGATCAACAAAAAGCTGCTTAAACAATTTAAATGACTCTATAAATAACTTCACGTCAAGTTGTCTCATTTGAATTCATTCATTCAGTCTTCAGCAGCAGCAATTGCAACCCACACACCGAAAGACTATCTTGGAAGATACCGAAAACTCTGCTCCCCTTGAAGCGGATTTGTCAGCTTTGTGTTCATTTATTCAAATAAATTCAATTGACCACCCACCCGACTGTAAAAATACTCAACACTTGAGTTATATTTTCTGACCAAAATAGCCAAAGAGAATTATTTCTTTGATTTATTATCCAAGTAATTAAAGTGGCACCCAAAAAGCGACATTTGTTTATATATTTAAAAACACTAATTTTACGACAAAATTCAAAATAAGAAAAATAGAATGAATACCAAAAATGAGATCCGTTCGATTTATGAGCTGCTTATAATTTATGACAATCACTTCAGACAATCTCTGCCATTGTTTATATAAAGGTGTGAAATTTTATACACATGACCAATAAAAACACATGCACACACACACACACACACACACACACCTATAATGATCTTAAGCAGATGTTCTAAAATTTTAGAATGTGAAAGTGAATTAAAGCAGAAAAAAGATTAATGGGGATGCTCGAATGGTCGATGATATTTTTTCCAATTACGGCGGAGTTGATAAAATTGAAATCATTTCATATTAATTTAATTTTATGATCTAATATGCTAAAAATCCTATTTCGAAAATTCAATATTCAAATAGTCTTTTGATAATTAGAGGAACCCGTTTGTGGCCACTGCAAAACTTTGACTTGAGATTAAAGTTGAAAAGCGTCTGCCTCTCTGAGCTATGAATATGTAAATAAATTTGATTATAACGTTACGTTTATTTATTTGAAGTGTTTTCAACGGCAACAACAAAATGAGCTGCTCTTTATTTCAGTTGTATGCAAAATAAATAAATAACTGTTATTGGCATTTAGTTGCGCTGCTTTAAGTCGTCATAAATTAATTTCAAAATGCTTTCAAAAACAAGAAAATACGGCGTACTCAATAGAAACGAGACGAGTTTTCTACTTGCTTTATTGTCAAACGGTCTATGCCTTTGCCAAAAGAACGTTTTGTTTCCTCATTTTGATTTCAAAATAAATAAAACAAAAGGAATCCACGATCTTAATCGAAATTTATTGGCGCTTAACTGAAAGGTCAGAGGTGCAAGGGGTTGAGGCGATCACCTCATACATAAAATACATATGAGTTATGTGCCGAGCTAAGGATTTGAATATACTGATAGGGAGTATACTTTTAGGTGCTTAACTTTTATTCGACTATGCTACGGCGGCGTATGAGTAATCTGCAGTGCCAAGGAGTTTTACCAGCAGCTCTAGCATACTTTTGAGCTGCTCTTGCTTATATAACAGTTTATGTATAACAGTTTGAAATTTTTTTGTTTTGTAAGCCATAAACAAAATTTAAGTTAATTCAATTTCAAATGACTTTAAGGCTGTAGTCCTAGTGGAAATTCTTTAAGAGTCTTAAAAAAAATTATATAAATTTTAAATAACAAAAAATAATAATAATTAATCCAATTTTTCTATCTTTTTTTAAATTTATTTTTTTTTTTTATTTATACTTTTAAATAAATTTTTGCCCAGAAACTAGAGCGGAAGCTTTATTTGGAAACCTTGGATTATCCATGCCAAAGTGTTCAACAGTAAAAAATTTATGAATTTGTTATGGTAATTTTTCCTTTAACAAATATCATCATCTTAGATTCCTCGAACTGTTACAAATTTCAAATGTGAAAACTTAATCGAAATTCTTTAATACAAGGTCTACTAATTATTAATTTCCAATTATGTAAATATAGAGATATATATCCGTAAGCCATACAAATACTTTGACACGTATTCATCAAACCCATTAACGCCTCACTGGCTCATATTCATTGGGGGTCCATTATGCAGCAGAAAAAAAAAATAAATAAATACACTTTACAGTGTTGCTGTTGTCATGCGAAGTGACCATTGAGGTGTCGGTATTAAATTCAAAAAACATCAAATCGAACAATGAATTCAATACTGTCGGTCGTCCAGCCATGTATCCATATATTAATCAATCAATTAGTCAATTAATCAATGGCATATTGTCTCAAAATTTTTAGGATCGCCCGTGTGGTGAATTAGCCATCAGAGAGAAATAATTTAAAACGATTTGTTTACACTTTTGAGTTCGATTAGAGTTGATCCACAACAACAAAATAAAAGCAAAGAATTAAAAGCTACTAAATGGTTTGTGATATCCTAAAAATAACCGGTTGATTTAATGTCTTTTGAAAGTATTTTCAGTTGATTTATAAATTTGTTGGAATGTTTTATGATTCCTCGCAACTGCTCCATCGCCACACTGGCCAAACATGCATAAATAATTGGGCCTCAAAATAAATGTATTTATAATTTTGGATGGCCCTAGTCAATGTCTCAAATAAATTTGAACTTTCCACTTTGTTTCCATAATCAAGTAATCACTTAGCTAGCAGAACTTGGCAAGGCGAGCAAATCGCTCAGCTTCCGTATGCAAATGGCTTATTTTGAGATATTTGTTTTCGGTTTTTTTTTTTTTTTTTTTTTTGCTTTATAAATTTTATTTAAATATCGAAATGCGTGCGATTGATTAATAAATGAATGACTGAACTTATTTTAGGCACGCCATTAAGGAAGCCAGACAGATACAAATTTCAGTTGCAGATTCTACGCTTTTGGCTGCTAATTTCAGCTGATGAGCTTGAAATAAATTTAATAAAATAATTGAAGTCATCTTCATCATAATCATGACCTTGGCCTTTTGTCTGAACAGTTACCTCTTAACTACCACAAACAGTTAAGCAATTTGCATTTTTGAATTCAGATTTCGCTTTAGATATTTTTTTTTTGTTTTACAAATAATTTATTTTTATTTACTTCATTCCATATTTACTTTTGAATACTTTTCAGTTTTTGTTTTCGCTTTATTTTAAGAACATCATTTGTCTCTTTGTACTTTACTGTTTTCAAACAGATCGTGGGAATCTCAAGAGTATTCGCTTGTTAAAATAATAGTAGGAAAAGTAGTAACTATGGCAGTAATTGGTAGTAGGATTCATGACAGGTACGTGTAGATGCGATTAGGTTAGTGCAACTAGATTCTCTTTTTTAATCAAATCCAAGTGCGTGAACAGGAGTAGAGGAGTAGAATAGGAATAGTAGTAGTAGATGTGTAGTTGGTGTAGGTTGGTGTGCAGATAGTTCGGATTAGCGGGAACAGTGTTGGGAGCGGGCAAGGGAGTGGGAAGAGTGGGAAAAAGAAAAGCAAATACAAAAATATAAAATTATTATTTAAAGAATCAAATAATTATTTGGATTTAAATTGTTTTAGTTATCATATTTCAAATATATTAAATAAACAAAGTTTACTACTAATCATCATACGCTGCGTTGTCTCTATTGTTTAATAGCGACGCAGACGGTAGAAGCGTCTTACATAGACTGGACGACGGTACTGATAACCGCTCTGGCTGCTGTAGGTGTGTCCAGGCAACTGTTGGGGCTGTGCGACCACTGGAGCCAGGTACTGGCGCTGCAGAGTGGCCTGAGGAATGGCGAAAGAGGCACTGGCAATCACTGGACGAGGGGCAGCCACAAAGCTACGCTGGGCAGCAACAATGGGGCGGGACACAGGACGGGCCACTTGAGCGGCTACTTGGGCATGAATCGACTGAGCAACGGGACGAGGAGCTGGAGCTGGGGCGGGGGCAGGATCCTCAATATCAATATATTCTGGCTCGGGTGTGGCTATATCCTGTGGATTGGGGCCCTGTGTGGCTGAATCAGGCAGCTGAGCACCGGCCGCAAATCCAATCAAAGCCAAGACAACAAACACGTAGAATTTCTGCCCAAACGAAACAAAATAAAAATAGATCACATTTTTTTATTTACTTTTTTTTTTGCTTTTATTAATTATTATTAATTTTAAGAGTTTATTTTAAGAACACCAGCACCAAATTTTTTCACATTTATTTAAAGATTCGGCCTAGGCGCGAATGGAATGCAAAAGTGCCACTCGAAAATGCCTTGCCACTCGAGCCTGTCAAAATAGTTAAAATGAAGTTGTTCACTTGAATTTGTTTGTTCAGCATAATTATTTCAAGTTCTATTTATGCTGCTTTTTTTGTTAAAAAAATATTTGTATATCCACTGTTTTTATGTTATAACTCACGATACACTTTTTTTGTTTCTTTAATTTTTATTCATGTCCTTTTTATAACACTTTTTATAAAGGATCACATACCATTTTGTTAAAAATTTGTCAAAACTGTTTTATTAAAATGTACAAATCCACACAAGAAATTTTCACGCCAGAAGCTCACGAGCAATTTACACACAAGAAGTTCCAAGCACAAATGATGATGAGCTGGTCAAACTCTATGAAATTTATACAATGTGTCTCTGGTTGGCATGGTCCGGTTCAATTCGGTGGATGGTACTGCTTCAAATCTAAACTAAGAGAGCCAATGCGAAACGACAGCGACAGCAGCAGTGACGGTGACGGTGAATTTGACTGCCATGTATCGACCATCAAAAAAAAAAAAAAATACATTTAAAAAAGAGTATAAAAATCGGAATTCACCTAAAATAACAAAACGATAAATTTTAGCAAGAACAGTGGAAAAAAAACAAGCCAGCAATACTCTTTCGCTAGATAAGCAAAGATAATACCTAAAAAAAATGTGAAATGGTAATTAATTGTTGGACAAGGTGACGATTGATAAATGTTCAGAGGCAATTATATTTCACAGATATTAATTATAGGTCAATTATTGTTCTATTCTCACCTTTAATTTTCTTAAAGACCGAAAGAATTAGTTTTTTATATTTATGTTCTTAAAGTGTCACAAAAGTAATGACCAAGCAGGCACACCCTCCTTTTCTTAATTATAGAGTATATAAAATAAATGTTCAAGCATAAAAAAATGGTTCCAAGCGTGAGGAATAAAATTGGAAATATCCACCAGCCCTTTGATAAATATTCGCATATATTTCTTTTTCGGTCTCTAATTTAAATATCTGCCCTAATCTGTGCTGAAAACAATCACTTTGGTGTCGTCACTGACAGTCGGACAATGACGCATCCAGCGATGTAAGACCAGCAAACATATTCGTAATCTTTCAAAATGATACAGTCCATAAGCTACAAAAGTTAAGAGCACTAAGAGCGATCATTATCATTGGACGACCCTGTTGGCTTTGCTCTCTTAGCTGGTTTGAGTTTTAGGGGAGATTCTGCTCGCGTGTCTCGTTCAGCGCTGCTTCTTGATTGTGTGGGTATTTGCTTTTATGTGAAGTTCGTTGCCTAAGTCTTTTGTTTTTATTTATTTATTTATTTTTTTTTTTTTTGGTTTGAGAGTCTATGTTTGTTATTTTTATTTTGCGTTTAATTTGCATATTGTTTTTGTAACAGTCATAATTTCTAAAAAACATTTCAATATGATTCTTGAAGCTTGAAGTTGTCCACCGTATCTCAGACCACCATCAGGCCTTTATCTAATTATGCAATACGCCGTGCCTTGGCTTCTTAAGATTCTGTGTTTTATTAAATCTGCTATTATATTTATCGCGTGAATTGTGTTGCCTATAATTATGATTATTAATCTTTGATTAGTATTTTATTTCTACCAAATTAACAGGCTGTAAATTAAGATATTTACATGGGCTCTGACAAGGCTGATTGCTTTATTTGTTTTTAAATTGATTAACAAAAAATTAGTAAAGCTAGGATTTTCACAGCTACTTTCAACAGAGTTGCTAAACATTTCGGCAAATATTACCTATAAATTTAAAGAGACTGTCTGCTCATCGTCTTGCCTTATTTGCTTATTTGTTTATCTGCGTGCACTTGACCTCAGACACAAACAACAAATTTTAACGGCTATTTGGCCAGACAGCACAAACGTTTTGAACCATTTCCGTTCGGTGAAGTATGGGTGAGTATTTCTGTAAACCCATTTGAAAGAAACACAATCACTTGTCAGCTTGAGTTGAACTAATTCAAATCAAAACAGACAAAATGCAGTAACCTTAATAAAACATATTTCCATGATGTGGCTATTTTATTAAAAAAAATTTCATTTGAATATCTAAATAAGACAAGGCTAGAGGAAATGCCCAGACTAATCTAAAATTGATTAAGACCAGTTTCTGTTGCTTTTTTGGCTTGGGGCAGCAGCAATAGCAATATATTTGAAAGTGATCAGGAATAAACATTCACCAACATTTAGCAGATGTTGATAGCGGCAACCATAAAATGCGCCTCTGAAATTAATCAACTGGACAGGTAATTCTAATTTTTTGGTCTATTTATTCTTTTTTCCTATTCTCTTTTGTAGGCTCTTCGGTTATGTGACATCATTTTGGAGGCGTTGCTTTGGCTAATTTACGATTTGCCTTTCACCCTAAAAGCTTCCTTTTAGAATCAAAATAGGTTGAGTCATTCGTCTTGCATTGATTAATTAAGCATTTGTCCACATAAACACCTAAAAGCATTAATACTCATTAACATTAGCACGCATTTATTTATTTTAGTAAGATGTGATGAACATTTGGCTTTGTTGTCGTCTTTTGTGCAAAAATAATTTAGTATTTTTATGGTTATTAGAAAAAATTAAAAAATAATTAATAATGCCTTTGTTGGAATATCAAATTTCATATATTTATTTATTTTTGGATACAAAATACAAAATCATTCTACAAAAAAATTCTGGTGGGTTGAAGGTTACGTTCATATCAAATAAAGCCAAAAGAAATTTGACTTCGTTTCGTATTTATTTGTTTGTTTTTATTTCACCTTTGTTCTCTTATTCATTTCAAAGAAATCGAGTCAAAATACAATATATTATTCTTTATATTGGACCGTATCAGAATTTGACTTGCAAAATATGTCACCTAAGTCCAAAATCACGATTTTTCCGAAAGAAAAATGACCACAAAATTGAAGCATACATAAAATTAATGGGGTAATAAATTGAAAATTAAGGCGTGGTGGTAGATTTATATACCAAGGAAGTAGTTCAAACCAATATTTGGCACAGTTCTTCAAACAAGACAATCTAAAAAATAGTGATACATCTAAAAAAATAAAAAAACGATAACATTTAAATTGGTGATTTCTGCTTCATAATCATAACCGAATTAAGCTAATAATTTTAAATGTTATTGGCTTGTGTGATTTTTGGCTAACTAAGGCCATACCGGAACCAAATTAATGTCTCTAAAAATCAGCATAAATATACATCCGCCCCCCGCACCGCAGCCATAACGAACCGAGTCTCGGCTTTTAACTTAACTGGAAAGCTGCAAAAATCAAATAGAAAAGTCAGCGGCCTATGATTAAAACAAAACCATAAATGTCTATAAACAACTGATGAAAATTAAATTTAATTAAATTAAATGCCGGCAATCAAAAATATCGCATATATTTATGACTAAACTGGCCCGCAATTTTAACAGCCCCCACAAACTTGGAATGTCCCAGCAATAAAACAAAGCAACAAAACAAAGGCATTTGGTACAAAAAAAACACAGAAAAAACTTATGCGATGCTAATTAATTAATGAACTGCTAAAGATACAAATAAAAAATAGAATTAATGTTTCAAATTGAATACTCCAACTTGTTGCGCCAAAGTCTGATAAGAAAAGGACGGGTCAATGGTCACACGTGCCTTTGAGATGCTGATAAAAAATTCGTGCAATAAAAAAAGCAATTAATAAATAATTAAAGGATATATTTTAATCAACAACAAATAAATTATAGTCAAGGTTTATCAAAAGCAAACAAACAAATTAAGCATTTACTATGAATACATAAAAAATTAATAAAATAAAAGTTATTTTCCACTAAAAAACAAACGACTTAGAGCTCATACATTTTGGCTATACAATAAATAAAGCTGTTGACAATTTACCACATTTTAGTTGTATTCCAAGATCTTAAGTGATTAAGTTATCTACAGGTCTCCTTCTCTTACAGAAACTTGAAATTCAAAATATTTAGACTAGATTTTTTTAAGCTCTCCAAAAGCCAAAGTTTGATATTAAAAGTTGAAAAGCCAATTTGAGATCTTCGCTGGTAGAAGGTTAATGTTGTTTGTAGGCTGTCTACTTTGACCATGTTTACAAGTGTTTGTCTGTGATAAGCTCTGTGGTCTATGCAAATAATACAGTTGTCACTTTGAAGCGTATAAACGATTTCCATATCCGGCCGAGAAGTTGTGTATATGGTTCGGCGTAGCTTTGACACGCCCTGTTTGTCATCGGCTTTAGCGGCATAACTTTGGCTTTGTTTTGCATTTAAAAGCTCAGACGCGTGTGATGGACACTACCATCTAGAAGTGATCGCATTGATTGACAGCAAGTCAGACTGTGACTAGCGTACGGGGTGGCATTGTTTGTTTTATTGGTTGACTATTGATTTTGTTTATTTGGCTATATTTTTCGGTGGAAGTTTTGCAAAGATTTCAATCATAAATAGCGAATATCTCAATTTAATTTGGCATATTATTAAGGTTTTTTTGCATTTTTAGTTTGGTCTTATTGTCTGGCCAAATTGAGTTGCCAACTTTGATACAGCAAATCGCTTCTTTCGTACTGTCCAGAGTCTTTTGCATAAACATAATTAAAAGCCATAAATTATTTCAAACGTTAACTTTGCCAACTCTTTAAAATTATTTTCCAATCTGTATTCATCTATGTGTGTGTGTGTGTGAGTTATTTGCCACTTTAAAAATTGGGTATAGCTGTTAGCAGGCATTTAGCCTTGACAATAAACTTCTTAACAGTTGGTTTTATTTGTGGATTAGCTTGGTTATTTTATTTATTTGACAGATTGCGTACAAGCCGCGTGGTCAATGCAGACACTCGTTCCTGTCAAATAAAAAAGCTTGAAATTATTTAATTCGAGTATTCGCTCTTCTCTAATTCTCCTTCTTTTTTTTGGCACAATGCGTCGTAAATTTTTTTGAAAACAAAATTTTTTTCAACACGCTTCCGCACATTCACCAAACCACAGATTCACAGTCATAAAAATCCACTCATCTTCAATGAAACAATCAAGCAAACAGCTAAACAACAACTGGTCATATTCAAAATATTTTACTATAAAATATTGCGGAGGAATCTCAACCTTCCCTCAGCGCCCGCCACAAGCTTGTGATCTAAATGTGGAAATATTTATTGCAATCCAACGGACAAGAACGAACATTAATGGAATTTAAAGCACTTGAAAGATTTATAACTGCTTCGATCAATTTGATTTAAAATGGTAGCCAAACAAAAAACAACCAAAATAACAACAAATAAAAGTGACAACAAAAATATGTTGACCAGCACTATTTCCGCCTCTGCAAATTGCTTCGTTGGCGGGGCTAATAATTTTTTTCTTTTTTTTTTTTTTGTTTGTTTCATGAGTTTTTGTCTGTAGTTGTAAATGAGTTTTAAAGCTTGGAAAAGAGGTATCTCTTGACCTACAGTCGAGTGGGTTTGTTTCATTTTAAAAGGGCAAAAACTTACTACCTCATTCATCAAATCCAACCACATCAAATCTGAAAATTTACTTTTAATTTTAACTCTATCAAAAACTCGGATGACTGGTTCTATCAAAAAAGGCAATATATAAATTTTTAATGCCCATCAAATGTTATGTAAATTTCTCTCTTCAAGAGTGAATTCCAATAAGAGTCAAGCTTGGCCAATTGCCAGTTAGTCAGACACGGGGGCACCTTGTTCTTTTTTTCCCGTATATTTCATTCTTCAGTTTTTTTTTATTTAACTGACCGACTGGATCAGTGAAAGCAGCCAGCACACGCGTTAGAATTTTTTTGTTAACTGCTTTGCTATTTTTAATTATTAGCTTGAATTAATTATTGAAAATTGGTTAATCATATAAAAAAGAATTGGCTGGAGAAGAACTCCATCTAATCGTTATTTAACTTGATAATTAGTTTTTTATAGTCTTCGCTCGGTGTTTACGCTTTTAAGCAATTTGTTGGTTGCCAAAATATTATTATGATGGCAGCTGGTTGCTATTATTTTTCTGATGCCTCTTGCTGTTGACTGGCGGCAGTCGACAAAAAAAAAAAAAAAGAATCGATGACGCTGATATTGGCTGAGATAGTCACACAAAAAGCCAATCAATTAAGACACTTTGGCACCTTTTGGTCGGCTCGTGCCAGCAATATGAATTTTAATAACTCAAAACTTTTGGCATCATTAAAAGCACTTTGAACTCTTGACAAATGCATGGAATTTTACATTTATTTTATTGCACCAATAACCCCAAATTGACCCATATTGATAAGGCTCTTATCCGGCTTCAGTTTAATTAAATCTCTCAAGGAGTTTACTTTCAATATTTTTAGTCAACGCTTTAAAAACTTGAGAAATTCATTCATTCATCGATTCATCGATGCGACGCCAGTGCAAAAACTAGCCCAAAAAAATGAAACCAAGCGGTAAATTGTTTTCATGTTTTGATGCTTGATTTTCAGCCATAATCATGTGACACTGATAGTCGTCAGCTTAATACATAATTTGCTCTAAGCTCCATCATAAAAACCCTGCTCTTCTGATTAACCCGTTCTTCTTGTCGGCCACTACTTGGAAATAGTCAAGTTGGTATAAACACAAGCCGAAAGACAAGAAAGTTGAAACACCGACCCAGAGTTGCTCTACATTAATGACAAGCCGATTTGAGGGAGATCGCTTGTCTGTGGATCCAAAAAATAAGAAAATTCTGAACTTAAAATAATTAGATCAAATTATTTCAAAAGTTTGGAAATTTTGATTCAATAAAAAGGCTGAAAGTCTGAAATACCCTTTCAGGCTTTGAAGGGTATACAAATAGCAAACAATCATAAACTAGTCAATTTAAAGGTTTATATTTTAAGCGGACTTTTCTAATTTATACAAATACTGAAGATATTCTTTTTGACTAAATCGGTAGAAGTTAATGGATCTCAGAACGTGTTTTTTTTTCGGCCAACTCATAGCAAAGAGTTGAAAGTTATTTTTGAACAAAAATTGGCATTTTACCTTTATTTTTGTTTCAGTTTCTTTGCGTTGGTTTTTGTCTCGCCAGTTTGTCTACGAATCGAACCTAGAGGATTTGTAAAGTTCTAAACCAATAACGGAGCTCATCAGAACCTAATCTGGCTTGACCAGCTCTCACCGTCTAGCGAATGAGTCAATGACCAAATTAGTTTCAATTTCCATTTTTCACAGTGATTCGACTATTTTTTTTTTTTTTTTTTTTTTTTTTTTTGAACGGACCCGAAGCTATGACATTGTTCCATTATTTTAGTCTTTGTTTTCATTTTATTTTTATGTGGCTCAAATTTTAGATTCCATTTGCTGCAGCCAAGTTTTTTTTTTTTTTTTTTTTTTTGGCTTCGCTTTGGAGAGGCTTTAGGAGGAGAAGGGTTGGTTAGAGGTAGCTATCAATATTTGTTTTGGTTATTTTATTTTTATTTTTTTTTTTAAGTTAGTTTATTTGTTTGTGTGCATCATCAACTTATAAATGACTCCAACGGTCGCTCAATGAATTTATATGTGTAAGGCCAAGGTTGAAATTTGTAAAGTGATTGTAAAGATTTTTGATTTCTTCTTCTTCATTTTCGTTTAACTATAATGTCTCACCATTTGATTTGCATTATTTTATTTTTTTTCTTTTTTTTAGACTCTTTTATTCTGTCATACGAGATCTATTGTGGCTGACGACACTCGAATATTTTGTGATGTGTTTTTGTTATATTTTGACATTTATTATGGATTTGGTTGACAAGTGCTGTCAACTGGAGCCTCATGGCAGCCAAACTCTGCATTGAAAAAAAAGCGGTAACACGACCCACATACGGAATCAACAGCCCAAGTCATATCGGCCCCTGGACAATTGACAAGTTCCGCCAATTTAAATAAATCTCAAACTAAAAGTAATTTTGTTTAATGGATTCGGGTTTTAAGACTTTATGAATGGAGCTCTTATAATATTTTTGTACGCTTGTCTGTGTGGACCAGGCAATAATTATTTTCATATTTTGGTGACGTTGACTATTTGATTATGAATAATTTTTTTTTCAGCTTTGATTGCATTTTCTATATCATCATTTTTTAGGCACGTGGTCATTTTGATTAATGTTGTTGTGTTGTGAATTTCCAATTAAATTCATTAAAAGTAGTCCTTGGGTTTATGCTAATCCGCATCAAACGATGGCGGCCAAATCTGCTCTCAGCAACAAGAAATTTACAAAATAAAAAAGTCGAAACTTTGTAATAAAACAAAAAAAAATAAGTCAAAGAAGATGCGTAGATTTCCAACACAATCAATCAAATTACAAGACGATTGTTTGAATTTTTGCGCTTCTATTAAAAAAAAAAAATGAATTACAGGCAAAAAAAAAATAATAATAATAATGAACTCAAAACTTGCTCATTGTTTTCTTTGGCTCGCCACGAGCCTCGCCAGACGAAAATCTACTCAATCAACGAAAAAATAATTGCCGAATTTCAGCAGCTAAACTCTTTTGCCCGTGCTTCACTTAATCATTTCTGATGAAAATAAGCAAAAAAAAAACTAAAAGGAAAATATAAAAAAAAAATAAAAAATTAGCATGTCAGCCACTTGATTTTAATTTTTTTGATGCTATTTATACATTTTGCTTTTATTTTTTTTTTGTGCATTTTTGGCAATTGATTTACGAGTATTTGCAATCACTTGAACGCTTAGAAGGTTAACAGTTGTTAAACGCCTGTTAAAATATTGATTAATTTATGTATAATGGCAATAAAAAATATAAAAGCAAATAAACAAACAAAATCGCAAAACTTCAAAAAAGAAACTTTTATGAATCAAAAATTTGCCAGACCAAAAACCAACATTGAGCTGATGAAGAAGCCAACAGGGGGGCTCATTTGTATGTTGAAGACATATCGAATATCGACCACTCGGAAAAGGAAGTCTACAAAAATTGCAATTAATATAAAATATTGAAATTATGAGATTGAAAATGTTGTGAATGAAATATTTAACTTGAAGCTCAAAGCAGAGCCAAGGATGCTAAGAAAATAATTCTGACTACGAAAGCTATTTCATTGGTATCTGTTATCCCTGAAATATTTTGATAGATCAATAAATTTAAAAGTTAATAAGATTCTTAATAAGCGGGGAATTACCGAAGTAAAATCTGATTTTTTCTTAAGAAAAAGATTTGTCGCATGAGATAAAAAGTTACATTTATTTGAAGCCTAAAAGTAGACCCTCAGCTGAATACTTCAAACCGCATTATTATATCAACTATAAAAAGTATTCATAACTTTAAATCCTTCACGTATTTTTAATGGACAAAAATAACTTTTTTTATTTTGGAAATAGTCGAATTTTACAAAAAAAAAAAAACATTGAAAAATAGTTTTTCCCCTCTTTTTTTTAATATGCCAGAACCCAGATCTTTGAATATTTGTAATTCCATATTCAAAACCCAAAAGCCGAGTTTTTAAGAAGCTTTAAGCTTAGTTATTGCTTCAAACAGCTGTAACTCGAACCTTGGCTAACTAAAATTATGCACTACTCTTTTTTCATCCCAATCGAAGCTTTAAGCTTGATTTTGAATAATTTATTTAGTGTCTTCAGAAACCGAACAAGCCAGATAACAGTGACTTGATCAAGACTGCATAATCACTGCCTTTGGTTGTTTTTACATTTCCTTGTTCCAGCTGGGTGACTACCGTTTTCAATTTGCATGCGTGAATGATTTGCACGGTGTTGTTTGTTGTTGCATACGAAGTATGCCTTGTCTTTGTTGTGGCAGCCACTTTGCGGCTGCCTATTAAATTGTCTGCCATTGGGGATGCCACGTTTGGTATTTTAGTGAAGTTTTCCTTTGTTTGGCTTCAGCGTGACGTCTACACAAATCATCGTACGCAATGTTTGCTCAAAAACATTTAAGTGCGTTTAGGTTTTTCTTTTTTTAACCCAATCACGTTTCTTGCTAGACTCTGTTCATATACACTTTTCGAAGAGCTTTATTTTGGAGATTTCTTGGCAGAATGTAAATAAAAAAAAATATAAAAAAAAATCTAGAAACTGACATTATCCAAATATATAGAATTTTCCAACAAAAAATTTTCCCTTTTCATTAGTCTCATAAAATGTATAAAATTTTTTACATAAACAAGCTAATCCTTTGGGGCTTATGATTTTTTCTTTTTTCAATTTACTGTTTTACTATGTCAAGGGCAATTTCGCTTCTGATTGATTTACTAATTCGGTGGCCAGCGAAATATCACAGAGTACTTGTCTATCACTGCGTATACGTAATGTCAGCAATTCATTTAAAATGAAAATGCAAATTCAACCAAACCAAATGAAGATGTTAGTGCTAAAATTTTAATTATAAATTAATTTGTTGGCGCTTTTGACAGTTTTGTCTGCTTACCTCGCATAAATCATTTGTTTTCGGTGTTTTCTTAATTATGATATTAGACACAAAAAAAAAACTTAATAATTTTAGCTGAGAAATAACTTTTTTTATTATACACTATTAGGCTATAATTAATTTCAATATATTAAAATTAACCATTTTTTATTGGCTGTCAAAAAAATCACATCACAACAAGAATTAGTCAAAAAAATACAAAAAATGGTTGAAATAAATATTTGCAAACAATTCCAAACAAAAAAATATTTTAATTGTGTTTTAATATCATTTATTATTTACAATCGTTTGCGTGTCGGTCATTGATTTTTATTATTATTATTTTAATATTAATTAATTTTTTTCCTATTTTAGACAGAACGCCTAACTAAGCCGGAACGCTCAAGCAACTTGTTTTGGGAATTTCACCCGGATGGGTGTCATAATTTTTAGACAGGTGTCGGCATCTTTTCATAGTTAATCATACATCATTCTTTCTCTCTCTCTCTCTCTCTCTGGCTTTCTGTCGGTTCGGCTTACTTTGAGGTGAGAAGTTAGAAAAAAAAACAAAATTCTTTTAGCTAAGGTCAGGTTATTCAGCTCAAGTCTAATGAAGTTATTCCAGTCGAGTTTGTCAGAGACTTAAATTGAACTTAATTGCCAATAAACCAAACAATGCATAGCAAATTTGTTTGGCTCTGTACTCGAATCATTTCGTGGTCCGTGTGAGATCATAAATCAAATAAAATTACAGCAGCTGTCCACCAGCAAAAGCAGCAACAACAACAACAACATAAATCACAATATAAGCCCATAATCACACACCCTTCAACAACAGCGGACACAACACATCAAAATCAAAGATCAAAAAAAAAAAAAAAAAAAAAAATGCCAAGACTGAGGACCGAGAAGAGGTCTGGGCCTCTTTGACCTGGTCTGGTGTGTCCAGCGAAATCGAAGGCCGTCAAAGTGCCACCAAATGTGCTGATGTATTCATATTGCTGTGGCTAACATTGTTGTAGCTGTTGTTGCCGTGATTGTTGCTTATGCAATTAGTGGCTGCCCCCAAAGTGAGGGCCCTGCAGCAAAGCTGCTTGCAACAAAACCAAAAAAAAAAAATAAAAAAATTTAAACACTTTGACTCGAATGTTGCACAATTCAAACCGCAATGCGTTGCAGTTTGTTGCTATTGTAGTTTTGTTTTTGTGATTCTCATATTTTGGTTAGAGCCTAATGAAGTTGCCGAATCTCGTGGACAGATAGGCCAAGATTGTGGCAAAGGCAACTAACTAAGCCGCCTCTGACATATTGATGATCCTAAGGCTTATTGAATGAATTGAATGAATGACTGACTGGCTTAGGAACTTGATGACTAAATATCACTTAAATTAACTTACTTGCTGGCTGATGAGAGATTTTCTAAATGACATATTGATGGGTTCAAAGGCTGACTAACTGACTGAGAATCGGTATAGCTCACCGACCAACAGTCTGACTGATTGACTGCCTACAATCGGTGGGAATTGTGCTCATATTTTTTTAGTTTGGCCAACACTACCTTGGGTTGTCCAATTTTGGCGACTCCAAGTTGCCATTGCAATTGGCAATGATGACAAAGTCTTGAAGTCTCAAGTGAATGCTGCTGCTGCTGCTGGCTCAAGCATCAATATCCAATAATCAATACTCATTATTTAATACTCAATCTTTAGTTATGATTTTTATTTAGTTATTATGGCCATACAGACATGTCTTCATTAAAATAAAAATTAAATAAGCAGCCAGCATCAGAATGAAGAAGAAGTTCCGCCTGATGCAGCTTTACTCAATCGGCTTCTGTGAGAGAGTTTATCTCTTAATCTTTGAGTATATTTCTCTGTGATTTATGACCATAAAATGAGGGGAAAATGCGAATTGCCTTGCCCGCCTGTTGATTGATCTGACCCAACATGCGGTTGGTCGCCTCTGTAGAAGCCGCAAAGCTAAGCTTGTTTGTTTTAGCTGACCGAGACGGCTAAAGTGGCAAGTGGTAGATGTTGGTTTTGGGGCAAGTGGCAAGTGGCGCCACTGTTTGATTTGCTGCACTTGAACCGCTGATATTTTCAATTCGATTTAATGACCATCACAATGAATCTTAGCACCTGTCAGAATTTTGACGCCTCAGAAGGCCGAGGTGGACATTGACCGAGTCGGTGGCTGTCATAATCTTCAAATTTGCGTGTATTTCTATCAAAAGATTCTGATTGATTTGGCGTAGATTTTCGTAGTTTTTATTTTGTAATTATGAAGCGATTTACAAAAGTCATTTTAAAAATATATCATCGTCTAAAGTGTAAGGGACATTTTAGAGGTTTGTTGGGTCGGGGCTTAATCCAAAAATTGCCCTGGTGACTTTAAGCTAACAAATACTAAATGTGTTCTGTTTCACATTTTCTAGAACGTGAAAGGTCTGGCAGGTTTATTGTAATTGTAGCCGTCGGGACCCAGTGAACCGGCCTCGGGAATGGTGGGCTCAGGCTGCGGGTAGGATGATGGAGGTGGAGCTGGGGGACTGGGTGGACGAGGCTCATATGTGGGTGGAGGCGGGGGACTTGGTGGGCGTGGCTGATATGTTGGTGGTGCTGGGGGACTGGGTGGCACATATCCAGGAGTTTGAGCAGGAGGAGTGGGCGGACGAGGCTCATAGGTGGGTGGTGCTGGGGGGCTGGGTGGAACGTATCCAGGAGTTTGTGCTGGCGGGGTAGGTGGCCGCGGTTCATATGTTGGTGGTGCTGGTGGGCTAGGTGGGCGTGGCTGATAAGTGGGTGGCGCTGGTGGACCTGAAGGCTGAGGTGGAGTTACTTCGTTCTCACCGGGAGGGGGTAGATATTCAGCTCCGGGTTGGGGACGTGGAGGCTGTGGCCGTGGTGGCTGTGGACGGGGAGGTTGAGGCTTGGGGCGTGGTGGTTGAGTCTGTGGTGGTCCGTATGAGGGTCCTGGTGCTGGGGGCTGTGGGCCAGGTCCTGGTGGTGGTGGTGGTGGTGGCTGGGGACGCGGAGGCACAGGACGCGGCTTAGGCTGATCTGGTGGCAAATATTCTGGACCTGGCTGAGGTGCCGGCGGTTGAGGTCTTGGTGGTGGCGGCTGCGTTTGGGGTGGTCCATAGGAAGGTCCTGGGCCTGTGGGTTGAGGACGTGGTGGCTGTGTTTGGGGTGGTCCGTATGAGGGTCCTGGTGCTGTGGGCTGAGGACGTGGTGGCTGTGTTTGGGGTGGTCCGTATGAGGGTCCTGGCACTGTAGGCTGAGGACGAGGAGGCTGAGTTTGTGGTGGTCCATATGATGGTCCTGGTACTGTAGGCTGGGGACGTGGCGGTTGTGTTTGTGGTGGTCCATAGGAAGGTCCTGGCGCCGTAGGTTGAGGACGTGGCGGCTGAGTTTGTGGTGGTCCATAGGAAGGTCCTGGCACCGTAGGCTGAGGACGTGGTGGCTGTGTCTGGGGTAGCCCATAAGAGGGTCCTGGGGCTGTAGGCGCTGGTCCTGGTATTAGGCCTCCATCGTCAATCCCATTACCCGAGGGCGGAGGAGGAAATGGTACTGAAGGCTGCTTATAGTGATAGCCATCTTCCTGCAAATCGGTATCCAGATGAGAGACATCTGCGCTAACGCCTGCTGTGGCCAGCAGAAGCGCCGCCAAAGGCAAGAAGATGCGCTGTGAAAAAAAGATCATCAGAAAAGTGAAAATTGTGGGAATCGAGTCACCTAATTATGCACTTTGCGAATCTTTGACCCCATTCGGTTAAACATTTCCCGGTTCAGACACATAAAACTACAATGCAGACCGCAGACTTGCACTCTCAGTCTTATTTGCATTGAGTCATAAGTGAGAAAAAATAAACGACTGGCCCTGGCTCGTAAATAATGCCGGCCGCAACGTCAATCAAAAACGTTGTTAGATGACAGCCAAAGGAACTTACCATTCTGGCCGCTGCTACCAGATAATGAGTTTTACTCGACTTGATATGATTTTCCAAATTTTTCAAAAGCACAATAAGCACACCGCAACACTAGCAGTTTAACTAGCGACCTAAGTACCGGTTTCACAGTCGCAGTCACCGAACTTAAAATATCCAGTAAGTGGCAAGACGGCAACACCAGCGACGTCTTCGTTGCAAAATCACAAAATCGAATGATGCCCAAATGTTCTCCCTTGGTGAATTTATACATCGGCTGGCCCAAGCACAACCACAACAGCCCCTAGGCACTCACATCATCGCCGAAAAACTCACTCAACTCAAATAGAAGTAAGCTAGCAATTTTGAGTTAGCTTTTTTCTGAGCTTAGCTTAGCTTCAAACTCGGCTAACTTGGCTGATGTGGCTTGTTGTATATTTGCTTTTGTTGTTATTGTTATTGCCTTCGTCATCATTGAGTTCGTGATGCTGCAACGCTTGTCTGGCCCGGTCTCTAGACTCTGGTCTCTCTTGGTAATCAACATTGATTGTAAGTCAATAACAACGCGTGCTAGATACTTTTTCTGCTCTGTCTTCTTTGTGTATTGAGTGAGGTGTTTCTGTTTTTCGTTTCTTAGTTTTTTTGTTTTTTTTTCTTTTAATTATTTTACTTTAATTATGACACCCGACCTGAGTCAACGAAATGATTGAAAGCTTAGCCAGAAAAAATGCTCATCGGTTAGCATCGGAGGCAAAACAAAAAAACAACCAGGAACTGTTGGCTTATCAACTCATGTTGATCATAGCTAACCCAACCCTCCTCCTCTCAAAGTGTGTAGTTTTTGATTTGCTTATTTCATTTGTTTAGTCTCACCTTGCTTTGAATGCTTGTAAAGTTAATCAAGTTAAATATTTACCATGACAGAGCCACTTCATTTAGGCTGAGCTGTATTGTAATTTTTTTTTTTTTTTATTTGATTAATGTGCGAAATTCTGATCTGTCTATTTTGCATATTTTTAGACATTTCTAATCATTACCTTTCAAAAGTCTGAACAAAGCTGAAACGTAATTAAAGCCACTGACAAATGTTGCCATTGGTGTGAATTGAAAGTAAGCCGCAAACCATAATCAGCTGGCCAGAGAGACAGAAAGGCAGACACAGCTAGTTAGTTGGCCAGATGAATGAATCGTGATGCCTTAAAGATTTTTTTTTTTTTTTTGTCTTACATAAGTTGGACGCTGTGATATTTATAGCATTTGACAAATAACAAAATCATTTGAATTGGCATCTTTATGGTTGGCCAATAAATTCTTCAAATCTAACTAAAAATGTCAATTAAGTGTTTATTGTACAATGCGGCGTATGAGCAATTTAAGTTTATATTAGTTAATCCCTTGAATAATTTATTGATTAACATTGCATTTTATTATGGAATTTTTGTTTTTGTTTTTTCTTTTTTTTTTTTTTGTTTTTGGTGTGTCTGTCTACAGGTTATCTTGGAATCGTTTAATTGTGATTGGGTTTCTTGTAGTTGTTAAGCATTTACAAATTGTTTTGTTGCATTGTGTTTTCAGTGATTTCCTGGTGAGTGTTGGTTGGTGGCTTATGGCATAAAGTTTCTTTTTTTTATATATATTAATTTACTTAAATTTCTAAACGTAACAATTTGAAAAACTGTTTTGCTCTTAAACTAAACAATCTTCTATTATTTATTTAGTTAATTGTTTGTTTGTTTTTATGTTTATTAAAAATTATGTTTCATTACAAATTAAAAATTACACACAATTCCACTAGTTGTTGCGTTTTCTTTTTTTTTATTTTATTGAATTTTATTTTGCATTGCTGGTGAGATTTATTTTTTGCTTGCTTTTGAAAAAGTTTTTTTTGCCTTTTAAATTTTAGTTTTTAGTGTTTTTTCGTTTGTGGTTAATGATTTTGATTCCTTAAATGTATAATTTTTTTTTGTTTTTAGTTGACTCTTTTGTCTTCAGTTGAATGTGTATCGTTGAGTTAATTTAACTTCTTTGACTAGCCCCTAATGCGCAATGTCGTGCCAAAAGTTTTTTTTTTTTTTTGTATTTTTCGTTTATTTATTATTTGTTCTAAATTGTTTTCAATTTAATAAATTTTTATTCAATTTTTTTTCTTTGATTACCAAGCTTTTTTTTTGTTTTTTTTATGTTTTATTTTATTAAAATCTAAAAATCCGTTTAAATCATTTTGTTTATTATTTTAATTTTCGTTTATTGTTGCGTTTGCAATGTTTAACCTTTTTTCTTTGCGTTCAAAAACGCCAGCTTCCCGCTCGCACATACATTTCTTGCTTTTTACCTATTTTCCGCGGTAGATTTCAATAATGCGATCCTGATCGACGTACTCAAAGATATGTGGAGCATCCATTAGAATGCCAACGGTGCCCGCTGTAGTGACTATGAAGAAAATATATAACTGCAATCTATCGATTACCATAGCCACATATTTCCAGTCCTCGCGCGTCTACAAAAATCAAATAAAATAAATCCATACAAAGTTTATATAATTTGAATATGACAAACTAACCTGTATATAGAGATCCTCGTTACGCAGATGCTCTGCTATAAATTCTACAGCCTCAGTGGCCTTGCTGGCCTCTGGCGATAATAATATCGAATCGGAAGACTCACTCTCACGTCGGCAGCCATCGCCCAGGCCCAATTCGGCTCCACTATTCACCTTGCGATTGATTTTACAATTGGGATGATGCAAGTCCGACAACTCCATGACCTCCATTTTAGATTGCTTGCCCCCAATTGCACTGATATGTTTGGGCAATTCGGCGGGGGAGCCATACGATGGATGTGGATGAGCTGGCATACTCATGCCAGGCATTTCCATCATCCAACGTAGGCGAGTCTTGCGCGGTCGCTTCATAAATAGAAACGCTGGCAAATAGTGCAGGAACACGGAACGTATCCACATGGGCATACGATGTGTGCGAGGCCCACGGAAATTCCAATTGATAATGATGACTGTGACCAGAATGGATACCGTATTCATAATGAAGGTGAAGAGCAAATACTTGGCGATCAGCGGCAGCACTAGCGAGGTGGGCGGCAAAATTTTCGACACAAGCAACAGGAACACAACCAGTGACAGTAAAATACTAATGCCCAATGTTACCTGGTAATAAAAAGACGATATGGATTAAATAATTCAAATTGAGAGAGGCTTTGAGAGTGAAGCTTACCTTCTCTCCAGCCTCAGCTGGCAGATAGAAGACGAGCACGCAAAGGAATGAGATCAGCACCGTGGGAAGAATCAAGTTGACCGTGTAGAAGAGTGTCTTGCGTCTTATGATTATATAGAAAGTAATATCCGTTTCAGTCGGATGATTGCCATCGCCCTCATAGACATTAAGATAGGCAGGCACCTCGATAATATCCCAAGTACCCGATTTCCAGTAATCCGAAAGATCCACAAAGTTTTTGTTGTTGTAGAGAGCCAAAGAGACTTGATCTCCATTGAAGGTCCAAGAACCGAATTTCATAATGCAAGTCTGCTGATCGAAGGGGAAGTAGGTGACATCGATGGTGCAGGAGCTCTGGTAAATAGCTGGAGGCACCCACAGCACCTCACCGGTTGGATAGATCAGCACGTTGGACTTGTAACGCACCTCGTAGTTGCCATCGGCACTAAATGAAAGAGAATAGTATTAATAATCGAGGATCTCTATATGATGGGGTATATATCTATTGCCATTAACGCCTACTTTAGTGTTTAAATTTTTTTTTTTTTTTTGTTTGGAGAGACAGAGCGACAGATAGATAGTTGGATGGATAGATAGATAGATAGTAGAAGGTAGAAGGTATTAAAGCCATTTACTCACTTATTGAAGAGCACAATGTCCGGTTTCCAAACCTTATCGGGTGGCAAACGCAGCACACCGATGCCGCCGTAATCAGCCTCATCCCACTGCAGCTGATAGTCGTACCAAACCAAACGTAACCAAACGTTTGATTTCATAATTTGATTTTTCTCATTCTTGGATTCAATTTAGATATTTTTTGTTTGTTTATATATATAAATTGATTTATATATATATATAGTTGTATATAATATTTTAGAGATCGGTACAGTTCGTACGGTTAACGGTACGTTATGATTTCGATTTAATGATGGAAGATTTCGATATCGAAACGATTTTGTACGTACGCATTGTTTTGAGAATGGGTTGAGGGAGAAGGGAGGTAAGTAGTCATTATTGGCATTTTGTTTTTGATTGTTATAATTTTTTTTGATTAGAGTAGAGTAGAGTAGAGTAAGTAGTTAAGTACTTTTATATTCTTATGCAAGTTTTGTTTACTATTTTCACTACAAACATACAAATACAAGTCAAGACAACGTGTAGGTATTGTAATTATTTACAAAGCATAATCGAAACTGAAAACAGCTGGCGGCGCGGCATCACAGCATCACACCCAACCACGCCACCCTACACACACACACACACACACACACACATGCTCATCGAAGTGGTGGTGGTGGCGGTGGTGGTATTGGTGGGGCAGCGTGGCCACGTGCTTTGGGGTGAACCGAGCAGTGGGTTGCAGCAACGAAACTCAAGAATTTGTTAGAAACAGAACACTCGAATGTACATTTACACGCTACTAAAATTGTTTTTATTTTTATTTTTTGTTAGTTAATTTTTTTGTTTTTTTTTTTTTTTTTTTTTTTTGTTAGTGATGCTTACAAACATTTTTAAGGCGAGTGGTAACGTTTTTTGTTTTTTTTTTTTAATAATTTTTTTTTTTTTTAGTAGGTACTGATTTGACAAATTTGTTTGTGAACACTTACGACATTGATTAGCTGTACGAACGCCAAACCAAATCTTACTCCAACTTTTTGTGTCATATTCTGTACGGGTCGTATGAGTTTATTGTAGCCTCGAAAGAGGTCACGCACCAGGCGCTCTTCATCTTCGGATGCACTTACTAAAAAAAATAAATAATTCAAAAAAAATAATAAAATAAAAATTAAAAAAAAAAGAAACAGAAAAGGTCAAAAAATTCAATTTAAATTAAATTGAAAATAAATTTTTGACAAATTATCAATAAAGTGGAGGAGAATCAAAGTAAATGGAAATACAGAAAACAAAGACGAACGGATGAGCAAATTTGTTGTATTCTTTGTTGCTTGTTATTGTTGTATATATATAATTTTTTTTTTTTTTTTTTTAATTTTAATGGCTTATAATGATGACATATAGCTTAGACAGTTAGAAAGAGAGACAGAGTTATAGATACAGAGGAGAGATAGAGAGAGACAGAGAGAGAGTGAGTGAGAGTTTTTTTTTTTTTAATATTTATAATTATAGATTGATAGAGAGGTAAGGATAGTCACAGATTATATACCGATTTTCTTCAAATTTTTTCTTGACAAATTTTGAAATGTTTTTTTTGTTTTTGTTTTTGGAAAATAAAATAACGACGACACATGAGATCCGCCAGTTGGTATCGTTTGTATGTGTTAGTGTATGTGCGTTTGTGTCTATATCTCAGAGTACTTGTGTATGTGGTGGATTCAATTGTTGAATTAAGTATACGCCGTGTTAGGCGCGTTTGCATTAAAAGGCTGTGCGCACCAGCATAGATAACTCCTACGGAGGGCTATAAAATAATCTAGGGATATTCTAGTAATTTACCGGTAAGCACAGCCACAAGTTTAATACAAACCCGCCTCACTCATTAACAGTCCTAAATGACGGAAAAAAAAAACAAATTCAAAACCCTAAAAGTTTATATTTTTACTACAATTTAGTTTACCAATTTCACGTTAAAGTGCAGTAAAAAAACACACAACTCTTAACTCAGTGCCCTTGAATTAATTACTAACTAAAGTAATAATTGCTATATAGTGTTAACTTGCAGAGAATTTTGAAATGTCAACTATTCAAGGGGGCTCGTGGCAGATGCAGGGCGTCAGGTTGACAGTTGACAGCTGTGCTTGGGCAATTCAGATTCTATCCGGCAGTCTGAACCACTGAAGGATGCCAGAGAGAAAGAGAGCACAAATTTGAGAGAAAACTGACAGTAGCAACCACCCCATAAGGATTCTGCTGAGAGGGTTGAACAGCCATCGTGAGAGAGGCTCAAAGAGATAGAGAGAGTCATTTTGGGCTGCTTCGTGACTGGCTTAAACTGAAAGGCCCTATCGAATGAAGTGTAGGGCATGGCTATGTTCTTCCTACACGCTTCTTTGGAGCTATGATGACCGGGTTATGCTCGTCTATGTGAGTCTGTTTTTTTTTTATTATTATTATTTTGTATATAGAGCACAAAATTTGTTCACAGGGGTTGAGGTTCGAGTTGCAATATAACGAGTATGTGCCTCATAGTAGACCTAAATGTGTGCTTGAATATATGAGAGTGTGGGTGTAAGCTTGTGTGTGTGTGTGTGAATTACTATGGTTGTGTGTTTTGGTTTTTTTTTTCGTTTTCACATGTACCAAAGAGCACTACACTTGAGTTTTAAGTACGCCTCTCTTTTTTTCATTTCATTTTTTTTGATCTGTGCAAGTGTTTTATTTCTTTGATATTTTTTTTCTTACTTTCCATTGATTTGACTAAAGGTTATTTTAACTATTTTGTGGACTGCTCAGAATAGAAGGAGTATGAATTAAGATTCGGCAGTTGATACAGAAATCTTTGGCATTTAATACAACATTTTCGGTTCTTATTAATTTTAATACTTTTTTCTTTCAAGTTTCTTTTTTCAGTTGCTTTTTGGAGGCGCCTGGGATTTTTCTTTTTTTTTTTTTTTTTTGTATTTGCTACGCTTTGTAGTACTTACTAATTTGCAGTTAATAATTTAGTAGTAGTAGTAATAGTAGTAGAAGTATTTGTAGTAGTAAGTAGTAGTAATAGTAGTAGTTTTAAGTAGTAGAGAATGGTTGGGAAAATTTGTATAATTACAAAAGCAGAATAGTTTAGAATAAGATTAAAGCAGAAAGCACTTTATTGATAGGAAATTGGTAAATATTGAAAAGTTTCTTTTTAACCGAGTTAATTTATAATAAAATAGTTTGTACGATAGTTGCGGATTATAGGGTAGTAAATAGGTAGTAGTAGTAGTAGTAGTAATAGTAGTAGTTTTGGTAGTATTTGGTAATAGACTAATTTACAATTAAGTTAAGGTATTCTTTTTTTTTTTTTTTTGTTTTTAGCGAGCGAGCGAAATAAAAACTATGCTAATTAGTTGATTAGGCAAAATATTTTAGGAGAAGAGCTAAGAGCTTTTTTTTTGACTTGTAAGCTAGTTTTGTGGGTGCTAATTACTTTTGTACGATATACAATATTTTTGTCTAGCCTTGAGCTACATAAGAGTTTTAATTCTAAACTGTTCAACTGTGGGTTTAAAATTATTATTACTTTATTATATAATTTTATTTTGATGGGCTCTCAGCATAGGCAAAAGTCTACTAGATAATGAGTACAGGAAGGTTGCAAGTTATTAATTAATTACTTGGGTATTTCTTTGATATAGAATTAAATATATGTTTGAATACATAAATTTGAATATTTTGAAAGAGTACTAAATATGGTGTATGTAGGGCATTGAGAGCTTAGATGGCATACACTATTTGTCTAGATCATCGTAGTCGGTTCTTTTTAGTTTTTGGTAAAAATTTTCTTTTCTTTTTTTTTTTGTAAATCAAATAATTTTATAGCGCCAGAGCAACGTCGCTTTGTCTAATTCTCCACTTGGTCCAAGACTTTAACAGTGTTGTTGTTGTTGTTGTAGTAGTTGTTGTTGCAGTAGTTACTGGTTGGTGTTGGTCCAGCCTTCTATCAGCTAAACAAAATTTTTATGACTACTTTGGCATTGTTGTTTGGTTGCTGGTTTTAATCATTACTTCGGCAGGAGAGAGTGACAGAGAGGGTGAGAGATTTTTTGTTTCATACTGGAGAATTGGTCAAAGTGACGCTGCTTGCGCATTTCTCATAAAATTTAAGAAAAAAATCAAATCATTGCTGTAAAAATTGGCAAGCACAGAAAGGTCTTCTTTTTTTTTCTTTTATTTTGGGTTGGGAGGGTTTTTATTTTTTCTTTAGCGATTAAGAAATATTTGGTATAAAATAAGTTTGTTTTATTACATAACCCACAGAGAGCATAGAGTTACAGCTTCGATGGTTACACCGTCGCCGTCTCTGACTCTGTTAGCCCGTCACCCTTAGCCCAGAGGAAGCTCGCACATACCTGAGACAATCAATAGCAGGGCCAGAATACTGCACAGCCACAATGTAGATTTTATCGATAGTTCCATAGTTTTCCAGTTTTTCAAATTTGTTGCTGGTATTGTTTTAGATTCAGCTCAAGACTCCAATTACTTACAAATTCATCTGGGCCGTCATAGTTATTATTAATTGGTGATGAGCTGCTCGGCTGGCCCACGCCCCGCTCTGTGTTTGTGGAAAGAAAATTCGTTTCATAAAAAACACCAAGCCGCACAATTTTCATATGTTTTTCACTTCACCTTTGATGCTTAACAATTATCACAAATTTTTCAACTATTTTTATGCAATTTTCCAAAAGAATTTTCACAAATTTCCAAGAACACTGCCCAGTTTCACAACTTTTTCTTTGGCAGTTTGGGTGCGGATTAAGAACTCTACTTCTGGATTCTGGATAAAATCAATATGGGATTGAGATTTTTATGCGCCCAGCCTCTCTGGCCAAACAGAGCGCAGCCGCCAATTCGTACACTCTCCGACCGGATAAATGAGCAAATTTTTCGAGGGTTGCTCTCTCACCCGCTGAAGTTTGTAAACAAAAGAACAAAGAGTCTATGGCTATGAACCTTGTGGGGTTAAGGGGGCGCTGGTCCATTCTATTTGTTATTTTGGCGCACACAGCTGTTGACTGCTTTGTTTACAAGCTAGAACAAGAGCACGTGGCGCCAGGGTTGTCGCATAGCCCAAAGTCACGGTGATCTCACAAATGAAATCACTTTGGACTTAATGATTTTTTAACTAATGCGAATTAAATGATTTGAGCGCCTTTAAGGTCGAGTCTAATTGTTGACTCAATTATTAAAAATAAACTCCTAGTCAGTTCCTCATTTAAGCAACTTAATAGCTGCACATTTATGCTAAACTCTATGCATTTGCTGGCACACAAACATTAAAGCTGTCAACACCACAAATTCATCTTTACTTGCAATATAAATTGACAAAGCTTCCGTGTGCCAGGGCATTGATTGATAGTGGCGCAATTCGTTTCGCCTGATTGGTCAAAAGAACAAAAGAAGCCAAAGCAACTTTGGGGGCGATAATAAAATCTATTCGAATTTATTAATTCACACATATGAACTATCAAGATAAGGAAATGATAACCTACAAATTTATCCATGGATTCTCAAAGTAACTTTTCTTGCCCTTTGCCTGAGGTAAAATTTTCTTTATGTAAATTTGATTTTAGCTCACATAATATTTTGCAAGCTTAAGAAAGGCAAAAAAAAAAGAAAAAATAAAATAAAAAAAATAAGAAGATAAATAAAATATCTCATTTATGCATACATCGCGAGTCGTTTGGTAATGAAAGCATATTTTAGCATTGTTGATGCTTTTGGCTGCTGGCTGCTGGCTTCTGGCTGCCGTTGATGATTTTCATGTGTATGACAACGCAATACAATGCCCCTAAACAATTGTTTGCCATTGCCTGAGTAAACGAAAAACTCAGGCCACGAACGTGCAGTGAAAAATAAATAAATAAAGAAATAAACTTATGAGACATGTGGCCAAAACTCAAAATACAACAACAGCAACAATTGGCAAGCAAATACACTAAGGTCGCCAACTCCAAATGGAAACTGTTTAGATTTGTTTGGTATATCTGTTGTTGTTGTTTTTGTTGTTGTTGGAAGTGCAATTTGGTAGTGCTTAGGTGCCATTTTGGTGTCACCTCGCCAACACTGCGATAAAATCGATGACGCGTAGATGCTCCAAACAAAAGGCTTCAAGCGAAAAACCAACGCCAACGCAAAATTACATCAAACTTAATTTTTTGCATTTTAATAAATTTTTATTTAATTATGTGTGTTTAGCTATTCAGCAGTGCAAAAAAAAAAAATAATAATTTTTTCCTACTGAATTTAATTGAGATACTTTTTCTGGGGCAACCAAGACAAAAAATCATATATGTGAAACTGAAAGAGGTTTTCAAGGTTGGCCTTAGCTACGTGCTACAGATGTGCGCGCCCAGATGGCCTACAAATATCTAAAGAGATACAAATATTATGATATTTTCAGACGCCTGCCACCCACCCCTCGCTCCTGCTTGCCTAAGCTGTGCCTATTTACTGTTATGCTAAAATGGCCATGTGGGGCTTTGGTTTTTATTTTTGAGGGCTTTGAGTAATCTCTGTGGTTGAGATTTCTCTTGAAGCTTACAATGACTGACAACTTAGTTTGGACATTTGTTTATTATTTTATGATTATTTCATTTTTTTTAATATTTTTGTGTAAAATTTTTATGGCCGCTGGTAAACTGCAATTAATCATAAAAATAAATTTTACATGATTCATTGTATGCAAATTAGCTGAGAAATCAACAAATATTCAAATGTAATGTGATACCATAAACATTTTTTCCTTTGTCTTTGTAAAACAAATAAGAAGTGAGCTTTGAACTAAAGACAAAAAAAAAACATACTAAATAAATTAATTAGCCATGGCAATTTGATAAGCTGCTGATGTGTGAGCATTTTGTGTTAGTTCAGCATAAATCAGTCAAAAGGAAATTCAGTTAATGATTTTGTGTTAATTTTTACACTGACAATTCTTGTGCAAAACAAACACATGTCAAAAGCAACAAAGTAGCGTGAAATCAGTAATGAAAAACACAAAAAGAAAAATTAATAATAATAAACCGAACTGGCAACCATAAATTGCAAAATTGGCAGCCATGGCAACAAAGCAAAAACTTTAGCAAATCAGCTGCCATTTGTGAATTGGGCAACATATTAAAAAGTCCTCAACTCAGCGCTCATATTAACACTTTGGCAAGCAGCTTAGAGAATTTTAGGGCAATGTCTGCCACAGCAGCTCCAAAAAATTTGTGTCAGTCTTAAAATAAAGGCAAAAAACAAAAAAAAAAAAACAAAAAACAAAAGAAATAAAAAATTTCATTTTTTTGACTAAATAAAAAAAGCATGCGGTATCAGAGCACGACCAGAAAAACGGCACAGCAAGTAAATCTCACAAACTTTGACAGTTGGAATGCATGCAAACGACAATACAACCAGTTGACCAGGCTGCGGCTGTTGGCAGATGCAACCGCACCACACAATGAGGCAGCCATGAGGAAGTTCAACAAGTGGCAGGCAAACAATACTTCCTCATCTTGAAAAACGTGCTGTGGCATTTAAATTAAAACAAGTAGTGATCTAACAAATAGACGAGATCATTTTAATGGCCCGCCTAAAAGTATGCCACAGATATTTGCAATTTTTCTTTCTCTTTTTCATACGAAAATTGTTAATCGCTCGAATTTAAAAGACTTAAAACTACATTGATGATTTGTAACTAAGCTAAAGCCAAAATCTATATAAAACCCGCCCTTGCCCCCACAAAATCTGCTTAATCAATTTGTCCCTTCTGAACTATATAGGAGTCGTTAAGGGTGGACTCCTTGCGTCGCTTAAGCCGTGAACAGCCTATAAATAAAGACACTGACAGAAGACAGAGCATAGTCGAACAGCAGGCGGCTAGGGCAGCAAAAGTGCTGGTCTTCAAGCAGGTCTGATGGGCAGTGGGCTTTTTGAGCTGCCGATGGGCGTAGGTATCATCTACATAGGCCTCGCTTTCTTGAAGCACCCACAGTGACTGAGAGAGATTCACTTTACCCGGTTAGGCCAATGAGGGCGCTGAGAGACTTGTGGCCGTTAAATTTGAAGTGGCTCGCTTGGTCACCGCCTTCAGATTACGCCAGTGGCAGGACTGGCTCTGCAAGGTACCACCAACAGAAATGATTAAGTCATAAAGCTTTTATTGTAATGCTGCCAAACTTACCGGACAACGGCCATGACACACACGCACATCACATTCAATGTACAAGGCCGTAAACCGTAAAGTTTTCATATAAGCATAGATCTGAGTTTCATACACCCCCGAATCGGTCCAAATGCCACGGAAACGCGAAATCAGTTTATCATTCACTGAACAGCCGTGTTGATCAATCAATTGTATGCGTTTGTTTGCCCCATTATGGGCATAGCAATCATTGACCACAATATCAAATCCATCTGGAAAAAAAGAAAGAAAAAAATGAAGCCAAACGTTAAACTCGGACGCGGCCGAGTTTGAAATACCCTTTACCTAGTAGACGGAATTGAAAAAGAAAAGGTGGTAACCCTAGTCTCTAGTTCTCTACATTCACAAAAAACCACTGGTCTTAATATTCCTTTGAATCTAAGAACACATTGTTCACAATAATGCAAACACGCCATCTATCGGACTGTTCATTCGACCGTTTCCCAGTTAGGCAAAGGGAATTAAAATCTTGACTCTGTAAATTTATATTTTTGTGTATCTCATGTAAATAGAAATCAATTTTAGTTTGATATCAAACAGAAAGATTTTTAGATTCCTAACAACTTCTGAGAAGCAACTAATACCAAAATCCTAAACCTGTAGAAATTACAAGGCTTTGATGAAGTGAGGAGGTGGAAGGCGGGGCGAGGGAGAAAAAAAAAAGAAACTTGACCAGCGTACATACATAAGGAGTCTGAATCCCAAGTTTGGTTCTCCTAGCTCTTACAGTCTCTTAGATCTAGGCGTTCAAACGGACGGACCGACAGTCGGACAGACGGATAGACCGCCAGTCGGACGGACGGACATGGCTGCATCAATTTCTATAGTCCTTCTAAATTAGGGTCGATGCCCACAAGTGCACATATGTTCGAATAAAAGCTCCAATCGGCGTAAGCGTTATCCAAGGTTCATGTCTCGACTAGGATCTTTGCAAGGTTGAAGTCTCGGCTAAGACTTTGCCACTTATTTATAGTTGCATACTTACAGCCGAAAATGAAATGTGGACAAAACCCAATTCAAAAGACACTCAATTTCAGTCAGGTAGCCCACATTTTTCTTCATTTCTCTTCTCTTTCTTGTTTCGTCGGCAACTGCTGACCAGGTAAATACACTCTGACTGCGAGCTCTGGGCAATTTTATGGCCCTTTCGCTTCACACAAAACCAAGCGCAGCTGAGCCAAACCAAGCAACAACAACAAAAATTCAATGCGTGCCCAAAATACATGCAGACTCGACTGACATCCGCTTAGTATATTTCCAGACCGCGCGGTGAACACAACAAAATCCAGAAAGAAAAATGTTGACAAAACTACTCAAAATTAATTGCACTTCGCATAAGTGTACTTTTGCAAAACCATTTAATGCGATGCCAGGACCTCGTGGTCCCTTTGGCTTGGGTAATCTTTACAATTATATGCCCGGAATTGGTGCATATTCGTGGCAGCAATTGCACAAGGCAGGACAGGATAAATATGAAAAATATGGCTCTATCGTGCGAGAGACCATAGTTCCCGGCCAGGATATAGTTTGGCTCTACGATCCCAAAGACATAGCCACACTATTGAATGAACGTGATTGCCCACAGAGGCGCAGCCACCTGGCCCTGGCTCAGTATCGCCGCCAGCGTCCACATGTCTACAGGACTACTGGTCTGCTGCCCACCAATGGACCAGATTGGTGGCGTCTGAGATCGGAACTGCAAAAGGAACTGAGCGCTCCGAAGAGCGTACGCAGTTTTGTGCCTGCCGTGGATGGCGTCACGCTAGAGTTTCTAGAATTTCTCAAGCAGCCGCAGCAGCGTACAAGCGAAGAGGCCATTGACATGCTGCCCAAGCTGACACGACTTAATTTAGAACGTAAGGGAAAGCCGCTTTTCCGAGTGGAAAAATTATTAGTTTGTTTCATTAAATTTGGTTGGCTCTTCTCTAGTGACGTGTTTGCTCACCTTTGGCACTCGTTTGAATGCCTTCTCACCCTCGGAGCTATCAGAGCATTCCCGTTCCACGCGACTGATGCAGGCAGCTGAGACCACCAATAGTTGCATTCTCCCCACGGATCAAGGCCTGCAACTTTGGCGTTATATAGAGACGCCAAGTTTTAAGAAATTGCGACGCGCTCAGTCCTACATGGAGAGCGTGGCCTTGGAATTAGTGGAGAAAAATATAGCGTGTCTCTCGGAAAAGCCAACAGCTCGGGCTTCATTAATTTCCAGCTACATCAACAATCCCCAGCTTGATCGTTTCGATGTCGTGGGTACAGCAGCAGACTTGCTATTGGCCGGCATAGACACCACTTCCTATGCATCGGCCTTTCTGCTATACCACGTGGCCCGGCATCCAGAAGTGCAGCAAAGGATTTATGAGGAATCTATCAAAGTCTTGCCCGAGCCCTATCAGCCGCTCGGTGCAGATGCTTTGCGCACAGAAATCACGTATACCAGAGCAGTGCTCAAGGAATCTCTACGCCTGAACCCCATTTCCATTGGTGTGGGGCGCATACTCAATCAACATACAGTCCTGGGTGGATATTACGTGCCCAAAGGGGTGAGTATCTCAACTAGAGTTGAACTGGAAAAAGATTCTAACTTCTGTCACATTCTAGACAACAGTGGTTACCCAGAATATGGTGGCCTGTCGACTTCCTCAGAATTTCCCAAATCCCCTGAAATTTATGCCCGAGCGTTGGCTACAGCATCGCAACTCGCTTAATCCGTACTTAGTCCTGCCCTTCGGTCATGGTATGCGCGCCTGTATAGCCCGCCGCCTGGCCGAGCAAAATATGCACGTCTTGCTCTTGCGGGTAAGTTCTTTTTTTTTCCATTCCAAATCTTTAAAATTTGTTAGTCAAATTAAAATGTTTCTTTTTTTATAGCTTCTACGCAATTTTGAGCTGATCTGGCGCGGTTCCAAAGATACCGAACTGGATATTCAGACCCTGCTCATCAATAAGCCAAGCGATCCCGTCTTAATAGAATTAAGATCACGTAGCAATTGATTTGCGATTCAAATACTTTAGGCTGTTCTGTTATACATTAAGGGTATTCCAAGTGGGGTTCTTTTTACACTCTTTTCGACTATTTCTAACTCACTCATAGACTTCCGCAACTTAACTCTAGAATAGTCAGTATCATTAGATCGATTGAAAGCCACATGGCTTGCCTGGCTGTTTTTATATCCTATACCTGACATTCGAGCTTAAATCGGTCTTAGGAATATTTCCAACATTTCCTAATCGATCTCAATCAAATTTGGTATTTAAGAATCTTGTATTTTATTCGGATGGGGCTACTATATCATATAGCTGGTATACATTAGGAATATCTGTGACGCTTGCTGACCAATTCCATTTAGAGTTACAGCAGAAAAAAAAAAAACTTCGAAAAGATTCTAGAATTTTGTCGTACATTTTCATTATTTATTTTTGCGTTAAAAAAGGGAAATTTTAAATAATTTCTTTTACAATATTTATAATAATATTTATATTTAGATTTTTAAATTAAATTACATAAATACTAAGACTTTTTAATTGAAAGGCTGCAGGTGTTCGTTTTTAATTACTAGGATAATTCAAGGAAAACAGAAAAACTAAATTCTCCAGCTTTGAACTGGTCGAAAAGGCATACAATTGAAATTCTTTATGGGTGCTTAAGTATTTTTTTTTTAGAATTTTTTTAGGTGCTATAAGCACGGTTGCCTCTTAAAAATAAATGATCAGTTGATGAAATAAACATCCTATCGAACTACTCGATCAAGTTCTGGTTAAATATCTTTCGGTTCGGCAACCGTTTTAGTGATTGTGTGTACATGAGGTTATATAGACAATATATGACTCACATTGAGTGTAGGTCTGAATATAAATATATATGTATATATATGGGGCAATCTACCTAATCACTTTCAATATATATTATGCAAGTGTATATGGCTAAAAAATGGTCCTGACACTATGGGTTCTACTAAAGACCCACTGCATTCCTACTCTCTGAACTAAGCTCAACTCATATGAATACCATGCGTCGGGGTATATTTTCTTATATGTATAAGAAAGAACTTAAAATATTTCCTAATATTTCAGACTGTTTCGACTTCTTCCTGCAAGGCATTTTTATCAAGTAAAAATATGCTCTTCTCTACTGAGTTTACATAGTCTAAAAGACTTTGGAAATTTCGTGATGCTATAATATATTTCGTTTTTATATACTTAGACTAAATCTATAAGGACTTTGGTAGATGTTGATGTTCTCTATTCTAAACTGGTCGCCGTGTTGATGAAAAAATACATAAATCTCTCGACTCTGGGGGGGTAGGACCCATCTAGGTTTACTAAAAATACAACATACAAACTACTCGTATGGCTATCATTGATTAACTTTGATGTGGTTGTGGATGCTTCGTGTTACAAATGTTCGATATGAGTTTTCCCGAGATCTGTTCTGCTGCCGAACCTTTTAAAGTTCCAGCAACAGAACCTCCTCATGCTAGAGTATATTCAATAGGGAGGAGTCCATCATACGATCATCGTAGAGGCTGAGAGTCTTGGAAGCACGCACTTTCCGTACCGAGGGCGGCACATCACCTGGAGTTTTCACCCTCTGGCTGGGATCGCGTAGACGTTCGGTGCTACCGCGACCGCTGAAGACTTCCCGGAAGACTTCCAGGCTATGTTGACGACGCATTTGCTGTTCCGTAGGCATTTGCTGGTCATTAGCTCCTGCCCCTGAGGTTGTCAGGAGGGAGTTTGTGCGGAGATGACCGGGTCGCCTTTTGGTTTGGGTTTTATGGGCTGTCAGCATCTTTAATTCATTTTCGTTACATAAAATTGTATTGTTATTGTTGTTGTGGTTAATGTGCTTGATCAGACTGGTGGAGAGCGAACGAGGCACAATATGTGCCGGGGTTCCTGTGCGTTGTTCCGTGCTCTGCAATTGAGCAGAGCGCGGGTGTTCCGGATTGAAGTTGGCCAACCCATTTGACAATGGACTCGGACTTAAGTCAAGATTGTTGGGACGCCTTAGGCTACTCGATTTCACAGTAGTCACGCCACAAGGATTGCGCTCCTTGCTGTCATCTATATAGCTCACCGTAGAAGCCGCCACTGCCAGGCGAGTATTGTCTAAACCCTTTAGGGCTGCTGTATAGCGATTGTCAACCACCAGATTAGATTTCTCCTCGGCATAACCCATTTTAAGTTGTCGGCAGAAGGCATCGGCATCTTCTTTACGGAAGAGCTTCTTATGGATGAGCGCCCGGACACCATGCCATCCACTAAGCTTACGATCTGTGTTCTGTTGCTTAGGGAAACCCTGGCCCAGACTGGTCGAATGATGCTTATTGCTGGCATGATGTGGACTGATGCTCACACTAACGCCACCGGAGATGAGCTCTTCCACGCTGACGTCGTCCTCTAGGCAGGACAGACTATGCTCTTGCGGGGTCTGGAAGCTGTGCTTCTTGCTTTTCTCCACCAGCACAGAAGCTGTACGCAAAGGCAGGGGTGCCAGATTGCGCTCCTGGCAGGGATTACGACCCTGATAGGGCTGCAGCTGTTGGTGCGTATAGCTTAGGTGATTCTTTTCCGTGGGCAGTTGCTGATTGGGTGGCGGTTGCAGTACTCCTGCCGTGTCTGACGAATGCTGTTGCTGATGTACAGCCGCCGCTGTGGTTGTCACTGCTGGGCTGGAGAGCAGGGCATTCAAGTGCTCCGTCTGCTGAGGATTGAAAATATTATTGCTCAGCAAAGGGCTAGCTGGTTGAGTCTGCAATCGCGGTCTTAGACTTGACATCTCCTGCATGCGCTCCTCAGCGCAAAGTGAAGTAAGTCGAGCATCTGCATCATGATCCCAGCAATCTTCACAGGTATCCCTTACTAGCTTGGCTGCCGCACCGCCGCCCCATCCGGCTGGAAACAGCGGTCTAGCCTTGTGCCTGACCACCAAAGTCTGCATTTGATCAAAGCTGGGATGGGTGCCTACCTCCAATTCATAGGGTGCCTTATAAGGCGGCGTCATCTGCGCTGGGGCATAGAAATCTGAACAACGGGTGGCCACTTCCCAAAGTACCAAGCCTAAGGCATAGACATCCATTTGTTTCAGTGAAGTCTCACAGTCTCGTAAGTTAACAGCTCCCTCCAGTAATTCTGGGGCCATATAACGTAAAGTGCCCACTTCATTGATGCTTTTTGTCTCGGCCATGGCTACTTCGCCTTTGTATTCGTACTTCGAGCCAAAGACCTTCAAGGCAAAGCCAAAATCTGCTATACAACAGCTTAAGTCCGCCTTTACAAGTACATTTCTCGAATTAAGATCGCGATGGGCCACACAAGGCTTGTGCTCGTCACCCAACCTTAGCTCGGTGTGCAGATGAGACAGACCACGGGTGATGGTGCGCAACATGCCACAACACTGGCCAAAATCTGTAGTATTGGCAATCAGCCAGTCCTGAAGGCAACCCAAAGGAGCCAGCGACAAAACCAATTGATACTCCATTCGACCATCCATAGTGCGGCGTTCATCATAGCCTGGAAATTATTATGAGTAGATTAAAAAGTCAAACTTGTATAAAGGACTCAGAACAGTACCGAAATAACTGAGCAAAGCTGGACAATCCATCAAAGGTAAGGCATAGATATTTCTCTCATTGATGTAATACTGGTGATGAGCCTCCGGATAGATTTTCACAGCCACTTCCTGATCATGCAGCATACCCTTCATCACTGTGCCATACTTGCCACTGCCCAACATGCCAATCAGATTCATATTGTCAACATTCCTTAGATTTGAGCTATAGCCCGGACCAGCCGGAGCCAGGGGTGACTGTGATTCCTCAGGCTCAGATTTCTCCTTGACAACGCGACAATACTGATGGGCCAGAAAGCTGGCCAATATTATAGCCGTGACCAGCACGACAAAGACCAAAAGAAAGCTGGCCCAAATGGTGTTGCGTTGCTCCACTTCCGCTCGATTGGTGGCCCTCACATTATCAGCTAGTTCAGAGGGAGCCGGCTCCACCACAGCCACCTGGGCATTGCACAAATCTCCAGAGCAGCAGCAATAATACAAAGAAGACGAACGCGAAGTGGGAGCCGAACTGGTGCAGGCGCTTTGGCTGCAAATGGAATTCTTGTCATTGTTACTCTTCCAACAGCCTGAAAGAGATAAGAAAAAGAATTTAAAAGGTATTTCAGATATATCAGAGATTCACTTACCCTGCTTGACTGGACGTGTGCCGTTTTCGGTTTGATTCCACAAAGAGAAACAGAAAGTGTAACCCTCTGAGCAGACCCGCTTGTGGGGCGTATGCTGATCTCCTGGTATGGCTTCATTAAGGCCCTGTTCCAGGCTATTATCGCCACTGGTCTCCAGCTCATAGTCCTCATCATGCAGGCTCATATCATTCTCCATATAACTCATACAAGTCGTTTTCTGATTCGGCGCGGGAGCTAAAAAAAAAATTAAACAATGAAAAATGTTTGTTTTTGCCTCGATTTGGATTTACTTACCTGCTTCCAACAGGGAGATCAAGGCCAAAAGACCACATAGCCAGCCAGACAAGGATAACTGCCTGGTGTGCCTCATTTTGGCAAGTTTTTTCTATTTCTCCAACTTTGTTTTTGTATTCGCTTTGTGGGTATTTTTATGTGATGGATTCCTCCGCTTTAATTTACGACATCTTAAAGCAGCGAAAAAAAAAACTATAAAATAAACAAAAAGAAAAGGATTATTATAAACTTTTCTGTATTTTCCAATTTGCAAAAGCTGACCAAGCCATTACTGGCAACTGTTTGCCACAGTCAAGTATTTTATATTCACCAAGTGTTTCTAATTTGCAAGCCCAGCGACTTTATCAATCACAAGTCCAAGAGCCACAAATATAGCAACAATAGCAACAAGAGAACGAAAGCTTTTATACTATTTTTGACTTAGATATGACAAATATTTAATTACTTAATTGTCTGAAAAAGTCTCAAATTTGCCAAATCTAACTAAGTGTCAGAGATATACTAAGTTCACACTGAATAGTGAATATGAATATATCATGTATTAATATCCTGGCTCTTAAGAAATTCGAATTATAAGTAGATGGGTCAATTTGAATACAAAGAATTTGGCTTGCATATAAAAATAAATCGATGAAATATTTAGACAGTAATCAAATGTCTTGAAGTGGGGTAGTCGCCATTCTCCTCTTTCGAAATTCATGAACTTCCAGATATAAGTTGAGACTTCTAAAACCTACGAATATATCCTGTTTCAGTTTCCTGGCTCTTAAGAAGCCCGAGTTATAAAAAGATCAAATTATGGAATTTTACCAAAAAAAAAATCAACTTGGTCTGCCTCCGAATTTCTTTTAAGCAAACTTTGCTATCACTTTTGAAAAATGGTATTTCAAATGATACGATAAGGCACAGACCCAAATACTAAATTAACCTGCAAAATTGTAGACAAACAAAACTACAGCTAAAAACGCAAAGATACGTCGACGTCAAAGCTGACGTTGATTGCTGATGATGATGTTGTTGTTGTTATTATTGTTGTTGTGGTTGTGGTTGTAAAAGCGGCGCTATGATTATGAATATGTGTATGCGTGAGTCTATTTAATTTTCTCTAGGCACCCACTCAATTATCCGACAAACGGGCTGAAAGGGGGCGTTCTGCACTTTGGACGCCGACAACGCCATCGCCACCGACGCCGACGCCGACGCCACCGCCGCTACTTGCATTGCAATTCTCTGGTAAATTATGCATTTTACAGTCTAATATGCAAAATGGTGTTCGAGCTTCTCTCCGGATTCATTAGAAAAAGAAAAAAAATCTTCTCGGATATTCATTATGGGGCCCAATGAACTTTGGAAAATGTGATTATAGCTGGTCTTATTTACCATGTGCTTCACCTTATCAGAAGAGAGGGGGCGCCAGCACCTAAGTACTTAATAGAATACTTAAGCTATTTAATAGAAGCAGACGGATTGCTCTTGACTAAATATTTAAACACTTGATAAAATAAAAATTGAAACTCTATTAAGTTTAATTTTTTAACAGAAAAAAAAAATAAGAAAAATCTTACAAGCAAAACACTTTTTTATTCATTCACTGATGTCTTGTCTGCCTGCTGCTTTTTGCTTAAGAAATGAAACTGAAAACCTAGACAGCCCAGCCGGCTTATGTTTAATTGATGATAAGAGCAAGCTCAGAGCAAAAAAAAAAAAAAAGAAAAAGAAATTATAGTCATAGGCAAGGCAGACAATTTTGATTTTGTTTTGTACACCCTTTCGTATTATGCTTTGCATGTGTTATCGCAAAATTCTTCCTCTCCCACTCGCACTCTCAGAGAGCTGCTGTCTCGTGCTCTCTTTGGCGCAAGCGCATAGTTGGAGCAAAGAGAGCAGACTGGCGCGCCAAAAACTGGTTGCCCCGGCATAGCTGGAGAAGGGGTGACGGGGCTGTGGTTGGAGTCGGCGGCGCCAGTTAATTGCAAAGTTTTTTTTTCTCTCTTTCTTTTTCTTTTATTTATTTGCTTTTTATTTCTTTCATTTTTAGTTTGTGTATCGTTTGTGTTGTTGTTGTTGGCTTTACGTCTGCGACTGTAGCTGATTAACTTAACTTTTTGCATGCTGCGTGCCCACACAAAAATGCAATGCACTGCTTATGTGTGTGTGTGTGTGTCTGTGTGGACAGAAAGTATTTCGTGTGTGTGCGTTTGTGTATTTTTGGGGTGCATCTTCAGAGCTGCATTGCGACATTTTTTCGCTTTGGAAAATCAATGCAAGCAAAAAGTATAAAAAATACAAAAAAAAAGCAAAAGACGGCGTTGACGTCGTCGCTATGAAGAAGTATGGGAAGTGACTTTTAAGCTAGGCTGGCTGCTTGGTCTGTTTGCCTAGCCCCAATTGGTGGCGTTTGTTGTCTGAAGGGTGGTGGGTAGCCTTGTGTCTGTGTGTGTTGTTGTTGTTGTGTTGGCGTACTCAGCAAAAATAAGAATTGATTTTTCACATTAAACATTTTTTCAAATTATTTTCTGCGTTAACCAAATAATTTCAGAATAAAAATAAATATTTTACATATCGACAACACTTACAATCAATAATTGATTTTTCTATAAAGAAATTGTTTATTTGAAAATAACTTTTTCTATTGTTTAAAAAAATTAATTTGTTACTAATTATTTTATATTCTTGTTTTTATTTTTATTGAAAACAAGCGGGCACTATAAAATTTTTATACCCGGCGCCAGTGACTGTTTTTGTTTTTTTTTTTTCAATTTTAGAATATATTTTTTTTTTGTTTTTCACTTGTCAGTAAAGTTTTGCGGTTTTGAAGAATTCTTTGCGCGACTTTTGTCTTTGAGCCAGTTAGCCGCTTCTGGTTCGCTCTTGTCGCCCGTTCGTTCAACACTGAGAAGTAGCGTGTAAAGACAGAAACAACGATTGGCGCCTCCAACTGCGCATGGGAGCTTTGTGTATTTTTGCGCTCAGCCAGACTGAGTAAGAGAGAGAGAAAGAGAAAGAGTTGCATTTAATTTGGACTGAACGTGGCCAAGGCTTTTGTGGTGGCCAACTTGTTGCTCATGTTTTGGTCAAAGGCGCAAGCTAATTAAAGACAAAAGTACAGTTGGAAAATTGCTTTATTTGTTGAAACTTAAGATAGATTTGGGGCCGGTAGAACCTGACCGGCACATACACCAAAGCCAATTCTTAGGCCATCCCGTTGGCAATAGCCTCGTATGATGACCTCATCGTAGTCCTGCAGGAACTTGCGGGTCTTGCCGCCAGCCAAGTCCACCGTCTTGGTACCCTTCCAGCTCAGTTCCAGCATAGAGCCATACGAGTCTGGGGTCTCCCCACTAATAGTGCCCGAGGCCATCAGGTCACCAGGACGTAAATTGCAGCCGGTCACAGTGTGATGAGCAATTTGCTGCAGGGGCGTCCAATATGTGTACTTGAAATTGGACTTGGAAATGAGCGACTCGTTTTCATTGGCAGCTTGAAGAAATAAATTAAAAACATTATTTTGAAACTATTTGAGAATTCCAATTTTAACTTACGTTTCAAGGAGACTTCCAGGTTAATGTCAAAATTAAATGGCGCTGAATGACGCAAATAAGGCAGTACCTCTGGATCCTGGGGAAAGTTGTCCAGTAGAAAAGGCTTCAGGGCTGCCGTGGGAACAACCCAAGGCGAAATGGTAGTGCCCAAGTTCTTGGCCGTGAAAGGACCCAAAGGCAAGTACTCCCATTTCTGAATATCACGAGCACTCCAATCGTTCATCAGTGTGAAGCCAAAGACATTTTTCCAGGCCTCATCCACTTTGATGGGCTCACCCAACTTATTTCCTGGGCCACCAATGAAAAAGGCCATTTCTAATTCAAAGTCAAAGAGCTTACAGGGACCAAACATAGGCTTGTCTGCCCCTTCGGGCATTGTCTGACCCAAGGGGCGGCGAATGGGAGTGCCCGACACAACCACAGAGCTGGCGCGGCCATGATAACCCACAGGCAGGTGCCGCCAATTGGGCATGAGAGCGTTATCCGCCCCACGGAACATAATACCCACATTGGTGGCATGATGAATGGATGAATAAAAGTCCGTATAGTCACCAATTTGGGCAGGCAAGTGCAAGGCAATCTGAGTCTGAGGCACGAGAGCTCTAAGAAAATAAAATTACATTTAAATTTCCAAACAGATTTCTTCTTTCTTTTTACTTACACATTCAACAAGTCCACATTCTGCTCGAGTTCAGAACCTTTTCGCAACAGCTTTTGGGTTTGTGTACGAACTACATCCCAAGCTTCATGGTCCAAGCTCATCAAAGTGTTCAGATTCTCAGCCTGCAGTGCTGCCTAGGATGGAAAGAAAGCAGTGCATTAGATGGCAGAAAAAAGCAGTGCGAAGGCTGAGAAATTCTTTATTCAACGTACTTGTAAATTTGAGGGATACAGGGTAGACACAGCCTTCAAATCCAAGACATGCTCACCAATGGCCACGCAGAGGCGGTGGCTGGGCTGGAAAAAAGGGAATTAAAAGAAATTATTTTAGATACGCTTTGGGATACATTTTTCTTTCTGATAATAATGACTCAGTCTAAATAACTTTAGGATTCCTAGATAATTTCTCAGTTTCTTTGATCTATCTGATTTTATCTCTATCATCACTTCATGTCTCTTGCTTCTTGAGGTCTCATTAGGTTCTAAAGACACTCTCCTTCTTCATTTAAGACTTTGGCCTGCTCTTATCAACCACAGAGCTCTGAGCAGGTGTGTTCTCTTGTTTGAATATCGTATAATAAACCTTTTGTTTTTGTAGTTAAACTAGTTTGGATGTTATTTTGTATTTTTAATAAATTATGCAAATTTTATGCAAAATGAAATGAATTTGTTCTAGAGCTTGTTTTAAACGGGAGATGTGATTCCAAATAGTTAAACTTGATAAAAGTCACATGTTAAAGGGGCGTGGCTCAACAAATTTCCTCAAATAAAAGAAGTCCTCGAAGTAACGTTCCTTCAACTTAAAATAAAAAAAAGAAAAAAAAACTCGAATTGTTAAAGAAAAAAATAAACTCACATTCGTTTTGGTTGAGAAGACAGCATAAGGTAAATTTTCCAAGGGGAAATCACTACCCGCAGGCACTGGCACAAAACTAGCTGACATTTTCACAGAGCTTATAAAATGCGTAGAGATTTTACAACTTTTTGGCAGTTGAGTATAAACCAGACCGAGTAAAATAAATGTTGCGGCACTTCTGATCTGTACAAACGTTGGGGACGCCAGCTCTCTGTCAACTGAGCTTGGGGGTCTGGCAAGATCACTTTTAAATATTCTTATTGGAAAAAAAGCTTTAAAGCTTTTCTCTTTTGAGAAACGAGAAACGAGCCCCCTTTTGATATTCACAGAGAGTAAGAAAGAATGATTCGTAACTTTGAGAGAAAGAGAGAGAGAGAGACCGAACTATGAGAATAAAAAATCGCTTCAAAAATTAACTTAATTTTTTTTTTTTTTTTTTTTTTTGATTATTTTTATTTTATTTACTCATATACATGTATACGACTTTTTCATATATATATTTTTTTATATAGATGCTGGAATATTTATTTCACTTTTTTTTTATTTTTTATTTTTTTTTAATACATTCACATTAATTTGTACATAAAATGCAATTTATGTGATGCCCTTTAATTAATTATATATAATATATTCATTTTATTATTTTCATTGATATACATAAATATGCTTTTGATTTGATTAAACTTATTTAACACCACATTAAAATATATTTGCAATTATTATAATTTTTTTTTTTTTGTTTAATATTGAATTCAATTTAATTTAAACATTATTGAATTTATCTTATTTTGGTTTTGTTTTTTTTTTTTTAGATTTATTTCTGGTTTACAGAGCGTGTGTCTTGTATGTAAATGAATTTGTGGTCTCTTCAAAAAAATTTGCATTCATTATCAAACCTTTGCCTAACACGCTGCTGCCTTTGAGTATAATTTCAGGTAATCAATTAATTTAAAATTCATAAAAAAAAAAATGATAATTTTCTTGTACTTAAGCTTATTGCATTTTGTTTTTAGAATATTCCAGCATTTTCGATTTTCTTTTAACAATTTTTTCGTTTAACAATTTTTATAAATTTATTTATAATTGAATTTAATTGACACTGGCAAACCGTTTTGTCTTCAAGCTTGTCAACAAAAATAAAACAAACAAAAATGAAACAAAAAATCTAAATACTTAAATTAAACTAATTTTAAACTTTTTTCAGATACATTTTCATTTATATAGCACAGTTTGATATTTGGACTAGATTTAAATGCTCTACAATTTTTGGAGCTAGATTTTCCAAAACTCTTCAACATTATTCATAATCTTTGGATAAATGTTCTTCTGCTTTAAATAGTCAGTTTTTTTTTTACACTAAAATTAACAAGCACAGGTCTCTTTTGATATATATAGTATATATATAAAGGTACACAGATTACCATAGACTTTCCATAAGATCAACTTTATATATATGTATATATTATTTTAGCAACAGAATATTAAAGGTAACAGATAATACAACTAAATCTTTCATATCTTTCGAACATCAACTTAAACTTTCTTGCCATTTTTTTTTTGATATGTCAGGATAGCGCGTTTGTTTTTCTTGAATTTTTCCAACAATTTTTATTTTCTCTATAGATTTGCAACTATTTAGAGCAGTTATTGATAATATTTAAATTGGCATACTCTCTATCGATTTGAAGTCAGCAGCCTCCAAAAAATGCTTAGCATTCCAAAAAGTATCTATCGTGGGTTCTGTGAGACGATTGTGGTTGGGTTTCAATATTTCTTGGTGGTGCTGATTTATTTAGTTTTGTGTTGTATTGTCTTTTACATTTAGAGTAAGTTTTTTTTTTTTTGTTTAATTGTTATAACATTTGCAACAGTCACAATAAATATTTTGAGTTTTTTTATGCTTTCGAAATATGCCAATAAATTTTACATTTAAATTAAAACACGTAATAACAATATTGATGATCTTTAACAATTTTGATTCAAACATTTAAACATTTAGGAAACTCAAATAAACTTTTGAGAAAGGAACACTAACAAGTCGAATATAGTTTTAGATTTCTTGTCTGTCTCAGTGGGTGGAATGTGATATGCTTTTTACCTTAAAAGATATTTCTTGGTTGCATGTTATCGAGTGTATCAGGGAATCGAGTAGCTTACAAGTCATCACCTAGACGATGAATTTCATCGAGCATAAAGTCCACATCAGCTTCGGTAACTGCGGCCGATGAAATAATCGAACGGAAGAAATTTGGTCGACGATCATCTGGCTGATAACCCACCATCAAAGTGCCTTTCTGCATCATCCGTCCCTTGATTATGGGACAGATCTGAAAGGATACCAGGGCTTAGTAACTATATAGATTATTTTTGGATGCTTTTTACCTTGCCCAATTCGATTTCCTTCTTGCCATCATGGGGGACACCACGCAAACGCTTGGGCACATACCAGAAGGAGACATTGACCAACTCTGGTTCCATGATCAAGTGGAAGCGCTCGGGCTGTTCACGTATACGTTTCAATTGGTATTGCACCAATTCCATCAAGCGATCCTGCTGGCGTTCGAAGCCCTCAGTGCCCTTGGCACGCCATTGAAGCCACAACTTGAAGATATCATTGTGACGACCACACTGGATGACCTTATCGCCGGTATCATATGAGATATCATATTGCTTATCGGTCATGAACAAATATTCCGCCGACATTTGATTACAGCTGATGAGCAGACCCTGAAAAAAGAAAGAGTGCAAAAAAAAGAATCCATAAAATAGTGGGAACTTTGGGCAAAGCATTCGGGCAATAAGTCAAGTTGAAATTTTAATTAAAATTCCTGCGCAACTGTGACCGAATGGCAACATATTGAATTGAATGTCGAAAGCAAAAGAACAACACTGGTTGGTGGGTATGCCTGCTATAAGTTAGGGTGGATGACTCGGCAGAATCCTGACTTGACTTTTTTATACCCTAAACAGAAATGATTTCAAATTATCTTCGAGTCTTTCAATCCCACTTTACTCTTGGTGAAATATTCCTTAAATTTAACAAGAGCAGGGTATAAACAGTATTGTCAGAGCTTCATTGTTGTTTGAGGGCGATTCAGCCCATTCTAACTTCTCTGCCTGTCAGGTTGATGTTTTGCTTGTTGTTATTCCGGGTATGAAAAATTACTCGAAATTGTTTTCAAATACAAACGAAATTCTTTAGCAAAAAAAAAAAGCAATATCTGAAGACTAAGTATCAATAGAATGATTCCTGAACTCACATCTTCCTTGAAATGTATGGTCGAGCATTGGAGTAAAGTGCCCATAAGTTTATGGGGATTCCAAGTCACCGAATCGGCTCTGCAAATAGAAGAATAAAATTAATATTTTAATAACATTTAATTACAAATTACCAACAATTAACACTAAGCTGCCACTATACAGATTTGCTAGAGGGATTTCCTTTTTTTTTTTGGGTAGAATGAGGAGAAACCCAACTGGGCTGGGCTGGGCTGGCAAGTGCCATAAATTGTGGCAATTTTCAGGCCGCAGCACACTTTAATTGAATTCAAAGTGACACAAACACACACACACCACCCCTCTTCTACTCACCCTACAGCAGCATCCTGTCTGCCTTTTCTCTCTCTCTCTCTCACTCTGACACATTCTCTTGGGCAATGTTTAACTCTGAGACGAATGAGTGCGCAGCTTGAGGGTGGCTGTTAAACATCCCTGGGGGAGCTATTTACAGTTATATGCACACACAACCAAGCCACCCACAAAATCCTGCCCCTTGTTGTTGGTTTTGTCCATAAAAATAATGCCTATTGAGTGGCGGCATGCGGCGAACTACCAGAAAAGGATACTGATCTGATTTTCATTGATATTTTTTTGCTCTTTTCATACAAGTCGTATGTGTCTCAAAAAATATGCTAGTCCTTGGACATATTTTTGGCTTTGTTTTAGGCCTACTCATCAAATTGAAAAGCAACCAAAGGCCATTCCCATTAACCATTAATCAAGTTCGGCTTAGTTGCCAAATGCCGCAAGTTGTCAGCTGCACACACTTAATGATTAATTTATCCAAGAGGCCTTGGCTCAATTAAACGAGTCTCTTTAAAAAAAAAGGCCTATACAATTTGCATGTTAAGGCCTTAGGAGCCAGCCTCAACTCCCCCTTCCTCTGTCCATAAGGCTGACAACCGCAAAGTGTTCTTTCACTCTAATTGAATGAATTGTCAGAGGCAAAACTGAGCACTGCTCAATGCCCTTGATGGATATGGCAATCAATTTGAAAGTGTTTATGGCTTGGAGACACTGTATTAGCCTCAATCTAGTAGAGTGAGCCAGAGCTCCTTTCTGACCGCAAAACTGTCAATACTCTGGTCTGTCCTGACAGCTGTAATGTGAGCATTTGCCTAAGCCGCTCCAGCAGGGTTTGGGTAAAGTGCAATTTGTCTGCATTCACTTTAAATAAATTCTTGAGAGCATTATTGTTTCAGTTTGAAAAGACTCCTGGAGTCTCTCGTATTTTAACTTTAAAATTAAAAATTCCATACCAAAGGCCCAGAAGGGTGGTTATTTTAGTCCCCCGGATTCTATCGCATTGTTCGACGTAATTGTTGTGTAAGTAAAGCGCTCTCTGACCCGCTTGCCCAACCCTTACCAAGCCAACCTACCAGCCCTTCCCCCTTTTGGTTAACCGGGACTCGACGATTCGACGACTGCTTCGGTGTGTGCGGGTTGAAAATCCACTTTGTTCATTTGTTTGTCTTTTGTCTGTGAATGAAAATGCACTCGCATTCACCTCGTAATCCCCTTAAGCTCTACTGCCACAAGTGAAACACCTGATGAGGCACTAAATGACAAATTGAGATTTTTCCCACATGTTCGGAGTTCGCTTTTAACCAATGCGGGCCATTTGGGAGCATTTAGATTTAAATTTACACAAACAAGGGCTTTCAATTTTTGTCTTTCTTTTTTTTCAACAAAAGAGAAATCACTTTGGCCTGCCAGGCAAATTGTGATGTATGAGAAATACAAATACAAGTGACAAATGCTTCAAGACAATAGAAAATCTGCCAAGCTTCGAGATAAAAAAAATCTTAAAGTTAAAAGTCTTTTTGGAATTTTGGAGAGGGTAGTTAAAATATAAAAATCAATTAATTGAGATTCCCCAAAATTTGCTTACCTCTCAACGCCGGTGAATCTGGGATGGCGATGTTTGCGGGACATCATCAATCCACCACCCCAAGCAGCCTTGGAAGATAAAGAACAAATTTTATATAAATTTTCTCAAAGTTTTCAAAACATTTCCACTCACATCGATGTGCATCCAGCAGTTATATTTCTGGCAAATATCTGCAATCTCATTGATATTGTCGAAGGCTCCCAAGACAGTAGTACCGGCAGTGGCATTCACAAAGAATGGTATATCACCCTTGGCCTTGCGTTCTAAAATCAAACGTTCCAACTCTGAGGTGATCATCTTGCCATGCTCATCGGAGGGCACAACAATACAGTGATCAGTGCCAAGACCACAGACAGCAGCACACGATTTAATCGAGTAATGACACTGATCCGAGGTGAACATTACCAGAGTGCCGGGTAATCCCACAGAGCCGTGCTCCTTGTAGTTGGGGAACATCTTGTGACGAGCAGCCAGAAAGGCGTACAAATTGGAAATGGAGCCGCCAGGAGCCAGAATCGAATCACCACCGGACCAGCCAATAATCTCACGCATCTTCGTTAGGACCACGTTCTCCATGAGTATGAAGACCGGGGCAATCTCATATGTGAACATGTTGGTATTGGCAGTGGCTGTAAGCCATTCTCCTGCCATGGAGATCAGGTCCAAGCCATTCGACAGCTGATTGAAGAAATGGGGATGTCCTGAAATTAAAAGATGGGGAAGCACGGACTACTCGGTTAAATGTAGCTAAAAATGTTGGGCTGCTTAGTGTCACCTCCTTTGGCCATGGTTGTCTATCAAAAACTCGATGAGTTTGGCTGCTTGGTCTAAGCTGACAGCAGATGTGCTTGGCAGCTGCGTTTCCTCTACCGGAGACGCCGCCAAGTATGCCACAAATGTTTTGTTTTTTATTAAAATATTCTAGATGAAACAAAAGAGGGAGACTTTTGCACTCTCACTGTCTCTGTCTAGGACCAAGCACGCCTGACTGGCATTCAATACACAACAGGATGTGCATACTTTCAAGGACAAAGAATCAGACAGGCCAACTGGCTGGCCTAGTTGATGGGAGGTCAGAAAAATCAATAACACATTCGTAGCATTCCATTTTTAAAGTGAAATCCTTGTATTGGCCTAAGTATTAACTTGTAATTCTTTCCCCATCTCTTATAGTGTTGGGGCCACCCTATCAAATTGCTCATTTATTACAGCTAATTGCGACTTGCTTTGGAAAACTCCCACGAAAAAATCACAAAATGCTTTCAAATAAACATACAAACAAACGGGCAGACAAAACAGTAGGAAGCTGTCGAAATCCTTAGCCCACTCCAAGGGCCCCCAGAACCCTTCACACCACACAGACGGATCTGTCAGTTCACATCTTGAGTGCCATAAGTCGTGTGATTAAAATCCCATTGCCCACAAGGCTAAATCCACCCACACACCCAGCCTGACTTACTTGAGAGGGTAGTCAGTGAATTTTTTGCGTCGGCATTCAAACATTTCAATTTAGTCCTGGAGCTGCAGCTGCTCGGCTTGCTACCCTCAGACTCGAGTTACTGGCAGCAGCTTAGACTCTTTGACTGGCAGTCATTCGTTCATTCCCAACTTCCCATACGCATCAAAGGATCAAGAATGCAGCCAGTCAGAAAATAACAACGGATTTTGATTAAAGCTTCCCTTTTTATAGAGTCGTCGCAACTGACGACCCAAGGCAGTCAACCTGATGTTGCTTCTGCCTAGCTGGCTGTGTGCCAATATCTCTCTGCTCTCTGTCTTCCTCTTTGGCCAGAATGGTGGAGGTAGTGGTGGTGGTGGTGGCAGTCGGTTGGGCATTATGTAAGATTATGGATCATAAATGGGATTTTTATCAGGCCAGTTTCCAGCAACGAGTGCACTATTGGCTATTACTCTTCTCTCTTAACATTGTAGCTCAACTTTTTATGGCCCGAATGTAAATTTATATGGCCCAGGTGAATTAAAGTTATATAACTTGACTTATAGATTCGTTCGGCCTGCGGCTAAGCTAACCCAATAAAAATCAATCAATCTGGTCTGTGGCAATTTGGCATATGTGGCTAAGAGGTGGGATAACAATTGACAGTAATCGATGGGTTACAAAATTTATATACTCTTCAGAAACTTTAAAATTCAAGATTGACTCATTTTGAAGAAGAATAAATAAAATAAATTTACAATACTTGAAATGGTCCCAATATGTTTATAAAGTCATTTTTTCATTAAGTCTTACCGAAAATCCTTTCAATTTATTTAAATATTCCTGAGCTAAGATTTTTATAAACCATTTTGTGGTGCCGAATATGATAGACTCTTTTCGACGGTTTTCCCCGTAAGCCATATGAATGGGGTTGGCCAGTAAATGACGGTGATATTCATAGGACCGATTTAAGGTGGTATGACAGACATATAATAAGCAGTGCAATCCGTCTAAAATTTTATATTCTTGTCAATACAATCCTTATGGATTACTTAATATTATTTTATTCATAGCTAAAGTGAAGTTGGAGAAGTAATGCAGGTGCTGTTTGTGGATACCTGAATTTCTATAAAACATTCTCGGTAGTAGAGAGGTTCATGTTCGGGTTCTTTATATGGCAGCACATCTTATATGTACTGGACTTCCTAAAGCACTCTCAAAACTTAAAGAATTTATGGGTACTGTACTTTCCAGAGCCCACTCAAAATATAAATCAATTTCATATTCCTCTCACATCATAAATAAGTTTATTTTTGCCTATATAACCAGTCCATCCTAGTAATCAATTCACCGTTCTGATTTGAGGGCAAATTTTTGTGGTTTGCTTTAATTAAATTTTGATGGCACAAAAGTATCCAAATCAGATTCTATGAGAATTTGCTACCACAAGCTAGTCTAATTTCCTGCCATTCAAAGCTAGGCGGGAAGCATCGGCTATATCCGAGACAAGGTTGCAGCTTCCGGCAAGGGAACTACCAAGGATAATGGTGGTGGATGCTGTTGCAAGGACATAAATACGCTTATTATCGATACTCCAAACACAATTGCGGTCACGTGACCGTCAGTCCGCTTCCCAGACCGCCCGCCCTTGGCATTAATTTTCAATGAAATCAGGCTCACATTGAAGCAACTAAAAACGTGCGAATGACTTTTGACTGGGTAAACAGAAGCCAAAACCAAAATTCTAAAAAAAAAGAACGAAACCCTTTTTTGCCTGATTTATGATTGATGGCAAATGAGATTTAAGCTCGAAGGAAAAAAGGGGAAAAAATGGTCTTGGCTGAGTGTGGAGTGTTTTTGAAAGGTGCAAACAAAAGTGGCTTTCAAAGTTTGTGTTTACATTTAATTCAATTCAAGGACGAGCACAGCTCAATGGGCCATAAAATGGTATTGTCTGTCCTTAATATGCTTATCTACAAGACTGCACACTTTATGCTCGCATCCTATCATTCGTCCTTGCCTCCGCTGTCATTCATTTTGTGGTTGTGTTAATGCCACCACAAGCGGCAAGGGCACGCTCACCATTGAACCCACAAACAATATGCTTGCTGTTCCCAATGCAAATTTATGCAGATCAGACAAATTTGATTAGCAAGTTTTTTTTTTGTGGGCTGTGTAAACATTTAAAAGTTAGATTGACTTACCCGTTTTCACTTGATACTTCAGTGTGGTGGCACAGTCCTCAATCAATTGCTGCAGAGGCAAAGCACGATCTGGCACATCGAGATCCAGCAAGCGTTTCATATCCTCGGGATGGTGGAAATCCAAGACCTTCTCATTCCGATCATTTGTGGCCTTGACAAAATCCAGCAACACATCAATGACTTTTAGCAAAAATTCCCGAGTCTCTGGACCAGCACTGACTGTCGTGGGCATGAGATCTGATAAAATAAATAGAGAGGGAGAGAGTAAGAGAGGGGGAAATATATATTTTTCAGAGCTCGTTAATTCGTTATAGTCTGCCTAAGCTTATCTCTTATCTGCATAAAAAATATGCTTCAGAAAAAACACAAAAAACAGCAGCTTGCTGACAATCTTATCAGTGGCAATTGTCGGCAGCACGGGTCATAGTCAAGCAGATGATATATGGTTTTTATTATTTCTATTGTCCTTTTGTGCTCCCACTTTGATCCATCTCATAAATTCCGAGCTGGACAAGAATAAGCTTTAAAATTAAATTAATTTTCTAGACCAGCGGATTTGTAATTGAAAAAGTCTTCGCTCTCTCTTTTCTACTCTGGCTTCTTTCAAAATCAATTTTAGAATTAATGCGGCTCATGATTGCCATTAAAAAATTCAGACAACTCCAAGTTGAAATTGTTCTCCCTCAAGCCAAACATTTGGGCCAGACAAATTGTTGTAATTTTTTGGAAAAATTCCTTAAGTTTACACACAAAGTTAAATAAAATTTAATGTTTTCTCTGGCTTTGATGCGTGCTTAATGTCGCCAGCAGCCGCTACCGAGACTACAGACAACCCCCTTTTTTGGCCTTGGCTCAATGTCTCTCGCTCGCTCAGGGCTGAGACGGGAAGGACGCGCCAAATGCCGCAGACATGTAAGCGTGCGTAATATCCTGTGACTAAACGGTTTATGTTTGTTGGGCTTTCAATTTCAGACACACGTTTGCCCGTCGCCCATTGCTCGCCTCAACTTCAGTTTTGGCACCTTTTTTTGCTGCTTTCCCTGGGCCCCTTTTGGTGGTGATTTCATTTGACTTTTGCTCAGGCCATGTGTGTGTGTGTGACTTGACTGACTGTTTGTCTGTCTGCTTTTATTTGCTTAGAAAATCTGTTACAATGCTTTTGGTAGTTTTACGCCTGAACAACCTCTGGAAAAACTACCAATGGCCCAGCAATTTATCAAGGTCTCTGGCACGCCCCGTGAGTTGGCCATGAGTGTCTTGGACACATTCAAGTCTGCTCCATTGTCAGCAATTGTAGCAGAATATATCTGTTTGTTTGTCTAGTTATTAGTAAACGTCCTTGTGAATATCCTTAACGAGAGTTTTATGTTTATCAATTTCTGTTTACCACACATTTTAGTGAGGCTCTATTTCTTCCTGAAGTTATTGAAAAAAGCTCTAAAATGTATTATATATTTTTATATATAATTTTAAGCCCATTTCGTTTTTCGATAAATATGACTGAATTGGAAATTATCCTAGAGAAAACTGCTCATAGAACTCTATCAAAAATCAGTATCGATTTGATTTATAATATTAAATTCTAAAGAATTTCAGATTCATTCAATAATTATATAAAAACCACTCTTAACAAATATGGTAAGGAACCCTGGAACCATAGAACCTATAAATTTTTAACCTAAAATAAATTTGGGTTAAATTATATAACACTTACCATATGCTGTCAGTTTACCCGTCCTTTCGGAGAGTTTATATCCATTCGGATTGAGCGACATTTTCTCCTCTGCAAAGAGATAATTAAAATATATAAAAATCGTTACAAAAAAAAAATACTGCACAGTCATCTAGGTGATAGAATGTTATGCAATCAAAAAAATATACGCAGTAATTAAATAGAAGACAAAACTGCAATCTCAGGCAAGAAATGAAGTGATTGCTTTTACTCAAAAAAAAAAAAAAACATATAGATAAGATTTAGTCCCCAAGGCAGAGAACAAGCCAAAACATCCATTAAAAGTTTGATAGAAAAAGAAGGAAAACCTCGACAAGGGACAAGGACAACTGAAGGGCAAACATGGTTCCAAATATTTTCTTTTCTATATACAAAGTTGAGATATTTATATAGTGGACAATATTTCTTTTTTTTTTATAATACACAGTGATTCCGATTTTAAAGACTCGTCTGTGAGAGTGTGTGTGCTCTGATGGCCCTGGTTGGGGGATTTGTGGAGTATATTTTGTATATTATGTACGGCATTTGCATTTGCGCAGTAAGTGTTAAATGAATTTCCCCACACAGGATGTAGCTGATGTAGTCTATTTCTTTGGGTGTGTATCTAGCAGATAAATATATATAGATATATTTTATATAGTGAGACAGAGAGAGAATGAGTAAGAGTAGGTGTAAATGTAAATGTTAAGAAGCAGCTGCAGCTAATGACTAAGAAACCTTGCCAACCTTGGTCACTTATATAATCAAAGAAGACTTAAAAGGAAAAGGAAAATAAAAACACAAATACCAACATACTTTTTTAATATCTCACACACAGGCACAACGAGTTCAAAAACAAGCAACACACAAAAGTAAGAAAGTTTCTCAAGTTTCTTAAATAAATATTTTTTTTTGGGGAAAACCAAGTGTTTGCCAGGTCTTACCGATTATCCTGCGGATATCGTCGACGTATTGCTTTAGATAATTCACTTTGACTGTTTTTTGTTTTTTTGTTTTCTGATAGAAACGTGGAGGTGAAAATGACAAATAAAATAAGCAAATGACTTGAAGGCTTAAGGCTTTTTCTTTAGTGCGATGATTGAAATTGATCTGAATATATAGATGAATATACTGACAGAGGTTCGGTCTAAGAACTACTCAAGGCTAGGCAAAACTTACAAAAATCAAACACACACGAGTTTCTTGGAATTCTTTGATTTGATTTGTCGCACAGGACGGACAATTTGACACTTGCTAAGCTTTTATTTTTTTTCAATTATTCGTTTCTTGTTTCTCTTGGAACTTTTGTCACAGACGTGTGAATTTTGTTAGGACACTTGATTATTTTATTTAGAATTTTCTTGTTGTTCGTGTGGCTGGGAAAACGCAGCTTTACTCGCTGACGATCTGCGGAGCTATGAGCACCAGCATCCGTTTTAGTTGCCTACGAAGCTTGCCTTGGCCAACACAAAATGGCTGCCTACACACTCTAACACACACACACGCTTGCACACACGCAGAGAGAGGTAGCAGCTGGTAGGAGTATTTGTGTGGATTTTTCTTTGTTGCATAACCTTCACAACAGCAATACCAGTTCTGCGAGGTCCTACACTATCGATGTGTGAGTGTATGTGTGTGCTTAGTATATTATTTACCCTTGCCTGGATTTTTTGGGCGCCAAAGTGCGCAAGCAAACAATGACGTCACAATGGTACACTAAGTTTTTTTGGCAACCATCTTGGTTGTGTAGGCGGAGCTACTGTAACATTTTACATATAAAAGGTCGGCTGTTGTTATTAATTCGTAACTCATAAGTAGCACGCGCTCGCATCGGCTATTCGTCTCGTCGGAAAAAGGGGGGGTCTATTGGCTGAGTTATAATTGCCGACAAAAAAAACATAAATAAAAAAAATCGCGTGCTAAAGAAACACAAAAAAAAAACAAAGGATAGAAAAGTGAAATTTAGAAATCGCAATCCATCAAACTATAGTTCTGCTGTTTTCCTTTTTCTTTTTTTTTTTGGATGCATTGATAGCATCATGAAGCCCACCCTACCATGATCACTAATTCCCAAATTAAACCAATAAAGCTAGTGATCCCAAAAAAAAGAAAAGAAAACGGCCAACTATTCCTCCCTGACTGGCACCTACATGACCCTCAAAAATAAATAAATTAATAGGCACTCATTTTTGAATATAACTTAATTATAATTACAAATTAAAACATTAATAAAGAAAATCTTAGGACAAGGCATACGTTGCTTATTAGAATTAGATTATTTTTAAATTGGGCCTATGTCTATTTATAATTTGTGGGACTTAAATCTATTAATAGAAGTGGAACCTATGTCTATTTATGTATTAGGGATGTGCATAGTGTTGTTGTTTTTTTTTTTTTCTTGTCTTTTTAAGCCCGCGCAAAATTTAAGCGGGAACTAAATTGAAAACGAATTAGACAAGGAACGAAAAGGGGGGGGGGGGGAAAATAAAAAAAATCTAAAACTTCATATATATGTATATCTAGAGAATAATTTTTTTTTTCTCTTTTTTTTTCTTTTTTTTCTTTTTTTTTTTTTTTTTTTTTTTATATGTAAATGGTGGTACTCACTTTTTCATTTCTCCACCGATGAAAGCGCTTCCATGGGCCGGTAAATGCTGAAACACCTTATATAAAAATATGTTTTTTTTTCCTTTTAAATTTTTTTCTTTTCCTTCTTTTCCTTCTTTTTTTTTTCTTTTTTTTTTTTTTTAACTATTTATTGCCATTGGGTTGGCAAGAAAAAAAAATTGACTACACTTGCACTTCCACAAAAAAAAATAAAAAAAAAATTAACACATTTGAGAAAAATTAACACACTAAAATCATAACAATCAAATAAAATTTAATTAAAAGAAACCTACTTATGCTAAGATCATTTTTTTTTTTTTCTTTTTTTTTTTTGGTTTTTTTTTTTTTTTTTTTTTTCTTTAATTTGGATTTAGGCACTCGGCGGCGCTTGGTAGCCCTCCGCGACGCTTGTAACTTTTCAGGTGACGTGACGGTTCTAGACTGGCGTTGTCTTCCTTTAGTAGTCTGTCTACTTCTTTTCCTATTTTTGGTTTATTTTATTTGTTTGACAATGACCAGCAAATTCCCCTACGGTATTGGCGCCTGAGAGTAATCTGCACTGCACTTTTTTTCTTTTTTTTTTTTTTTGTTGGTACTAATTTCGGTGCACTTATATTATTTATCTATCGTTTTAAAATACTTAATATGGTTACTTTGTTTTCCCAAATAAAAGAACGGAGAAAATGAATGCCGTCGGGAACACTGTTGCCGCCGAATAATCTTGACTACCGGCGCACTGCCTTTACTTATAGCCAACGACTAATCGACGCTGCTTAATTTTTTTCTATTTTGGAGAAAATTTCGCCATTTTCCAAAAAAAACAATTTTGTGTTTTCTCCTCTCTTTTTTTTTTTTTTTTTGTTTGTGTTTTTCTATTACTCTCCTCTCTAAAAATCAAACCAAAAACTATTGCCAGAAAGCTCTATTTACGCTCAAAGCAAAAAAAAAGAAAAACAAATCATTACATATTTTTAGGAGGCACCTGAATTGTTACTACAAGCTCCACTTCAAGTCGCCCCCACCAAAATCACACTTTACTGAGTCAAACTCGGAAAGTGGGATTCAAGCTTGGAGTAACCCATTATTGCTTTATATCTTTTGCATGATATTTGCCAATAAGACGACCTTGACAGTCTTCGAGTTCGTAATAACTATTGCCCAATCTACGCCTTACTCTGGCCTTTATAAAAGTTGGAGCCAATTTCGCGCTAAATCCTTTCGAAAATTTACTTTGTTGAAAATTTCGACGGTAAATTTCTTGACCTACCGCGAAAGAGGTATCTCGACTTCTAAGGTTATAGAGTTTTTCATTTCGACTATGCTGGTTCCTCATGGACACGACTGCTTTGTTTCTTATTATATCAAAAGAGTCATTTCGACTAAAACACACAGACCGATCCTCAAGCAATTCAAGTTGGCGCAACAGTTGATAAGTAGACCCATTAGTAATCATATGTTGTCCAAACGCTAATTGATACGGGGAAGAATTAACGGCAGTATGAAAGCTTGACCGCAATGAACAGCATATTTTGCTCAGCTGTTCATCCCAATTCTTTTGGTTCGGATGTATATATGCCTTTATTGCTGTAATTAAAGTTCGATTTACTCTCTCTGAAGCATTACCTTGGGGAGCATAAATGGCAGTATAAGAGTGACGTACACCGTATTTTTTTAACAAATTATTAAAAGCATGTGAAGTAAACTGAACCCCATTATCTGAAACTACTACTTCGGGTACGCCAAAACCATGAAAAAGTTCACTCTCAATGTATGGCAATATAGCATCAGCTGTGAATTTCTTAATTGGCTTTAAAAAAGGGAATTTTGTGAAGTGGTCTAAGACCACAAAGACACCCACATTTCCTGATCTAGAACGGGGATAAGGACCTATATAATCGACATAAAGTTTCTGAAAAAATCTCTGTGTTTCTCCCGTTTTATTTAAATTAGGTCTTAACGTATGATTTGGATGTTTGGTACACTTGCATGTTTCACAACTGTTTATGTAAGCTTTTACATCAACAACTAAATTTGGCCAATAATAGTATCGTCGCAATTTTTCCAACGTTCTATTAATCCCACAGTGAGACGACAACGGATGATCATGTGACAGTTTGAGAGCAACTGGAATTAAGCTTTTAGGTAGCCACAGTTTCCAAACAGAATCATCGCCGATTTTATCACCAGAAGCGTGTTCGGTTCGGCGATAAATGAGATTATTTACTATTTTTATATCAGGCAACGGAGACTTACTAACTTTTTCCCTCAGTATTTCGTATTCTTCAGTTTTAAAATGGTCTGATTCGATATCTATGAATGGATCGATTTCCAGAGCTGAAAGATCCTCAGTAAATGCTCTAGAAAGCGTATCAGGGACTATATTTTGGCTTCCTTTCCTATGCACAATATTAAATGTATAAGCTTGAAGTTTTAGGGCCCATCGAGCCAATCGACTACTCAAGTCCGTCTGAGACATAAGCCATTTTAGAGAGGCGTGATCAGTCACTACCGTGAATTCATGGCCTTCCACATATGCTCTAAATTTCTTTATTGCTAATATTGCAGCCAGACATTCTTTTTCAGTGACAGAGTAGTTCCGCTGACACTGATTTAATTTTTTTGACATGAAAGAAATTGGAACTTCTTCGCCATTACTATTTAGTTGTATAAGGACACCTCCTACCCCAGTATGACTAGCGTCACAATGAATAAAAAATGGTTTCTCAAAATTTGGGCTATGTAGAACTGGGGCTTGGCATAGATGAGCTTTCAAGAGTTCAAATGATTTTTGAGCTTCGTCTTTCCATTCAAATTTTCGATTCCTTTTAAGTGCATCAGTGAGAGGCGAAGCGATAGAAGCATAATTTTTAATAAATTTGTGATACCAGCCAGTCATGCCTAAAAAGCGGCGAAGCTGTTTGACTGATCTGGGTATCGGAAATTCCTTTATTGCAGATAATTTGTCCGGGTCAGTGGAAATAGTTCCATTACCTACAATATGACCTAAATAATGAACCTCTTTTAAACAGAATTTGCTTTTTTCAACATTGATAGTCAGGCCAGCCTTGTCGATCTTCGATGACACTTCCCTTAGGACTTCTAAGTGTCTATCAAATGATGAGGAAATTATTAGAAGGTCATCTAAGTAAATAAATACTTCGTTTCTTAGATTAGCTGGTATTATTCGGTCCATCAGTTTTGACATAGTCTGGGGTGCATTACATAAGCCAAAAGGCATAACGGTAAATTGATACAGGGGTCGACCTGGAACAGTAAAAGCTGTTTTGTCCCTTGACTTTTCATCTAGAGGAATCTGCCAGAATGCATCTTTAAGATCTAGGCTTGTAACAAATTCAGCTTTTGGCAGCCGGCTCAATATTCCATCAATAAATGGCATAGGATAGGCATCTTTTTTGGTCACTGAATTTACTTTCCTACTATCTAAACATAATCTGACTTTCCCGGGCTTGCGCACTAACACTACTGGCGACGACCATGCGCTCTCCGATTCTTCAATTACCCCTAAAGCCAACATGCGATCAATTTCCTCATACATTAATTTTTCAATGGCTGGGGACACTGGAAAATGTCTTTGTTTAATAGGGGCGGAATCACCAACGTCGATACAATGAGAAAGCAAGTTGGTTCGGCCTAAGCCTTTTTTTGAGAAGGATGGAAATTGTTGTATGACTAGTTGTAATTGTCTATGTTGTAACTCAGAAAGTTGTCGAAGTACGGGTTCTTCCAAACTGGAGATATTATTAGTATTGGTCTTAAAACATGGAGGTAGCAAATCGAAAAGATTCCAAAAATCGATACCTAAATATAAATCTTGCGAGAGGGACGGCACAATATAAAGAGTTAAAGTTTTTTCCTCGTTTGAAAATAGGACGCCTGTTTTTATTTTTCCTACAATTTTTTGAGATTTGCCGTCGGCAGTTCGCACTGATATTTTCATGGGTTTTACATTTTTGTTTTCTTTTAATATCTCGCAAGCCAATGAACCGCCTATACAGCTGATTGATGCGCCAGTGTCTAATAATCCCTCTAATTCTTTGTTCAATATAATCACTTGCGCATATGGTCTGACGTCATGCACGTTATTTACAACCGCGGACAACAGTATAGCATGCTCTTTCTTTCTTTTCTCTCTATACGTTTGTAGTCTCTGCAGAGCGCGCGATAACGGAGGCTGCAAAAGAATTTGAGGTAGGTCAGGGCTTACGACAAGTTCTTTTGTTATTTCTTTTTGTTCTATTGTTTGCTTTGATTTTGTTTGGTGGGATTGTTCTGGGCACTGTGTAACGGTGCCCGAGTTAGCGAGTTTTTTGAAGCCTGACATTTTTGACACGTTGGCCTATAAGTGTTCGGTTGACCACAGCCATAGCAAAATACCCTTCGAGCTGCTGTGCAGTCATGGTATCTATGACCAGTCGCCTCACAATTCCAACACTTTAATGTCACTGCCGCTATTTCGTCTTCTATAATGAATTCCTGTTCCTCCACTTCTTCCTCAAGGGGTTCGGCTATTTCATTAATTTGCCGTTTAACAAAAGGCCGGTTTACTGGGATGGCTGGTTTTATTATTTTATTTTTGAATTGCTCATGCTTTCTAACAGCTTGACGCAATTGGGAAATAGTTTGGATATCAACATGAAGTAATTCATATTGAATATCCGTAAGTAGGTTTGTTCGCAACAACCCCAACATTGATGATTCTGGCATTGGATGTGACAATTGATCGGACATTGTTTGAATTTGTTGATAGAATTCATCAAATGATTCATTTGGCCTTTGCCGTCTTTGGTTAATAGCGGCTTGTATTTCCCAATCAGTCCTACAATTTTTAAACTGACTCTTTAAGGCCACACATAAAGGATACCAGGAAACACTTTTTACGCTTTTATGGTATCTCCAATACCACTCAGCGGCAGCACCTTCAAAAAGATTGCTGGAATAAAGTGCTAATAACTCGAAGTTACCATCTAAGGTTTGAGTTGCTAAAGCCTCCGCACGATAAATGAAGTCGTCGACCAATAAGGAAGATTTTCCAGAAAATCGTAATTTCCAATTGGAGATAATTTGGATAATACGATCAGCTCGGAATTCGGGTGACGACGCATCCCTTTGAGATGCCGTTTGGCGAAAACTTGGTTGAGTATTCGCACTTGATGTGGTTGGTTGTGGCTGGAATCCAAACATTTGTTGAAAAGTATTAGCTTCGATTTGGGGAAGTGTTTCAACTTGAATATTAGTAGGTGAACCGCGACTTGAAATTTGGGTAGAAAGTCTTTGGAAACCAGCTTCCAATATATTTGCCATCATTTCTGTTTGTCTTTCTGCAGCTTGGGACATGACTTCCGTTTGTCTCAAGGTGGCAGCAGCCATGGCATCAGCTAATACGCGCATTAAGTCGGGGGCTTGTGTGACCGGTGCGCTGGTTGAAGAATCTGAAGAACTAGAACCCTCTTGCCCTACTGTAGACATGGTTTGTATTTGATCGGCTTTTTTAGATTGCAGTCGTGTGTTATGAACTTTAATAGGGGTTTTGACAGCCTGACTGGAACTTCCAGATTCTAATAAATCTGACGAAGTTTGTAGTGAGGTTGTACAAACGGGACAAACTTTGCTATTTGCCGAACTCCCACTAAAACAAATTCGATGGAATGTATGACCGCAGCTAGTAGTTAATAATTGAGCCTTATGTATAATTGGGGCTGAACAAGTGAAACAAATAGTATTACTTTCACTAAGGCTAGTGAGGTCTTCACAACTACGGGCCACAGGCATGTTATAATAAAATCCAAGAGAAAAATATCTTAATTGAAGAAACTAAAACTTAAAGCAATGCTTAAATTAAAAAAAAAAATCCAAAATAATGATTTATATGGGGAGTAAATATGATGTAAAAAAAACTAAATATAAAATACGAAGAACTAAATGGAAATAAGCATAATCAAAAGCAAAATAAATTTCTCGAACAAAACGATCGTAAAACAACAAAATTCATATTAATATGAGGGTCTATGCAAGTACAAGTAAATGAGGTATGAATGTTTGCGATTAAAAGAAGAGAGAAGAAAGAGATCCACAAGGAAACTGCTAAAACAACAACAAGTGGGCGTAGCGCCAGTGTTGTTGCTATAAAGTCAGAAAGTCCCCAAAGAGACAGAGAGAAAACAATAATAAAAATTGTTTCGCCGATTAGAATTGCACTTATTTGAAAGAGACAATTTTTCGATAATACGATGAAATCAACCTTTATATTTTAATTTAAACTCGAAAGGGTTGATTATTATAATATTAAAGACAGACAGTAGTGATTACCACTTTAATCCATTATCAAATTTAATATCTTACTAATACTCAACTGTGTGGAAAAGGGAGGACGAAAGAAGAAAATAAAATAGTTAAAAATAGATACACTTATAAAAGGGGGGAAAAAAAAGAACGCATTTCTATTGGTCTTATATATAAACAAAATATCAGCTGGAGGTGGCCTTTGTAAATGACCACTAATCGGAACAGCTGAATAAAATTGTATGTTATTTATTGTATCGGTGACTCACTGGGAGAGCCCATAGAACTCGTCCATAAAAAAAAACTCTATATCACAGTGGACACCGGATTCACTAGAACGAACTAAACAACAAATAACTCAACATGATTATCAATCATGACTGGGAGAATTAATCACTTACATATATGATCTAATTATACTACCAGACCAATAGTAATAGGAAAACAGATCCTCGGTTAATATTTGTGTGAAATTGTAAGCCGAAACAGTATAATTGAAAAATTATTATGTTTATTGGTGGTATTGGCTTTAATTTTTATTAAAAAGGGGCCTGCCGATTTTCGTGCCCCACGTTGGGCGCCATTTTTTATTTATGTAACATTTTACATATAAAAGGTCGGCTGTTGTTATTAATTCGTAACTCATAAGTAGCACGCGCTCGCATCGGCTATTCGTCTCGTCGGAAAAAGGGGGGGTCTATTGGCTGAGTTATAATTGCCGACAAAAAAAACATAAATAAAAAAAATCGCGTGCTAAAGAAACACAAAAAAAAAACAAAGGATAGAAAAGTGAAATTTAGAAATCGCAATCCATCAAACTATAGTTCTGCTGTTTTCCTTTTTCTTTTTTTTTTTGGATGCATTGATAGCATCATGAAGCCCACCCTACCATGATCACTAATTCCCAAATTAAACCAATAAAGCTAGTGATCCCAAAAAAAAGAAAAGAAAACGGCCAACTATTCCTCCCTGACTTGCACCTACATGACCCTCAAAAATAAATAAATTAATAGGCACTCATTTTTGAATATAACTTAATTATAATTACAAATTAAAACATTAATAAAGAAAATCTTAGGACAAGGCATACGTTGCTTATTAGAATTAGATTATTTTTAAATTGGGCCTATGTCTATTTATAATTTGTGGGACTTAAATCTATTAATAGAAGTGGAACCTATGTCTATTTATGTATTAGGGATGTGCATAGTGTTGTTGTTTTTTTTTTTTTTCTTGTCTTTTTAAGCCCGCGCAAAATTTAAGCGGGAACTAAATTGAAAACGAATTAGACAAGGAACGAAAAGGGGGGGGGGGGAAAATAAAAAAAATCTAAAACTTCATATATATGTATATCTAGAGAATAATTTTTTTTTTCTCTTTTTTTTTCTTTTTTTTCTTTTTTTTTTTTTTTTTTTTTTTATATGTAAATGGTGGTACTCACTTTTTCATTTCTCCACCGATGAAAGCGCTTCCATGGGCCGGTAAATGCTGAAACACCTTATATAAAAATATGTTTTTTTTTCCTTTTAAATTTTTTTCTTTTCCTTCTTTTCCTTCTTTTTTTTTTCTTTTTTTTTTTTTTTAACTATTTATTGCCATTGGGTTGGCAAGAAAAAAAAATTGACTACACTTGCACTTCCACAAAAAAAAATAAAAAAAAAATTAACACATTTGAGAAAAATTAACACACTAAAATCATAACAATCAAATAAAATTTAATTAAAAGAAACCTACTTATGCTAAGATCATTTTTTTTTTTTTCTTTTTTTTTTTTGGTTTTTTTTTTTTTTTTTTTTTTCTTTAATTTGGATTTAGGCACTCGGCGGCGCTTGGTAGCCCTCCGCGACGCTTGTAACTTTTCAGGTGACGTGACGGTTCTAGACTGGCGTTGTCTTCCTTTAGTAGTCTGTCTACTTCTTTTCCTATTTTTGGTTTATTTTATTTGTTTGACAATGACCAGCAAATTCCCCTACGGTATTGGCGCCTGAGAGTAATCTGCACTGCACTTTTTTTCTTTTTTTTTTTTTTGTTGGTACTAATTTCGGTGCACTTATATTATTTATCTATCGTTTTAAAATACTTAATATGGTTACTTTGTTTTCCCAAATAAAAGAACGGAGAAAATGAATGCCGTCGGGAACACTGTTGCCGCCGAATAATCTTGACTACCGGCGCACTGCCTTTACTTATAGCCAACGACTAATCGACGCTGCTTAATTTTTTTCTATTTTGGAGAAAATTTCGCCATTTTCCAAAAAAAACAATTTTGTGTTTTCTCCTCTCTTTTTTTTTTTTTTTTTGTTTGTGTTTTTCTATTACTCTCCTCTCTAAAAATCAAACCAAAAACTATTGCCAGAAAGCTCTATTTACGCTCAAAGCAAAAAAAAAGAAAAACAAATCATTACATATTTTTAGGAGGCACCTGAATTGTTACTACAAGCTCCACTTCACTACGTCAATAAATAGAAGGCCGCCTTCTATCGAAAAGGACACGCACACTCTGCGCAAGCCCCATTGACGGGAACAGTAGTGGGGGCTGCTCCAGTCTGTGTGGGTGTGAATTTATATTGCCAAGAATATCCTTGCCGTCGCCTCTTTGCTCAGCTTATGTAAAACGTTAAAGAATTTTCTATATACTAGAAATATATTTTTTTTTTTATTTCCATAAAATGTCAACTATGGTTTTTTTTTGTCCTTTTCCAAATGATTGTTGTTGTTGTCTATTTTTAGGTTACAAGACCACTCAAGCACTCAGCCATAGCTGATGATGATGATCCAGAAGGGTAAAAAAAAAACGACAAAACAAACAATTTAAGGAAAAAGCTAATTAACAAACTAATTTGTTCAACTGTTTTTGACATTTACAAGTTAAACTTTTTTGTCTTGATTTTGACACTAATTTATGTTAATATATAATGAAAATTTTCAGTGATAAAAGCAGTCAAGTGGTGAGTGTGCAGAGTGCTCCCAAAAGTATGCTTCTATTTTTGGACTCGTCACAAGTTGGGAAACAAAAATTTAGGTCAAATACAACATTTGCTATTTCATTTCCTTGAAACAAATGTAGACAAAATGTGAGCAGATACTCATTCCATAAATATTCTCAGAACACACACACATTTCTTTTCGGTTATGGCCAATTTGTACCCTTCAGAAGCGAAGATGGCTTAATGGGTTCATAAGAAGCCAAGTGAGAATTTTGGAATATTTTCAAATGTATTGGGAAAATATTTTTTAAATGACTTTGGGATTTAATAATAAAATGAAATTCTTAGCTCTTTTGGTCTTAAGTATTTAATTTGTTGTATGAAAATTTTGCTCTATTATAAATGATAAAATCATTTTTCAAGGTAAAAGGAATTATTTGAATATTATAAATATTTCAAAGAATTTGAAGCTCAAATTTTGGTAAAAAAAAAAATAATTAAATAAATTTTACAATGAATCAAATTTTGTCTTGTTTTACTCAAGTTCCCAAAGTTTTATTCTAAAAATACGAAAAGGGCATTCAAATAGATATTCAAAGGAACAGGAAACCCCACTTTCTTCCAAGTAGCTGTCACCATGAAATGTATGAACAGAAATGCTAAGGTCCTCCCTCTTCCCTTGATCACCAAGGATTTTTGAAAGAATATTCAATAAACTTTATGAACGATAAAAATAACTAGGAAGAGTGAAAACTTTACCAGCTTTTGGCTCATATCTCGGGTCAGGCAAATGGCAAAAATTCCAAATTAAAATTGATCAAATAACTTTTCATAAAGCCTTTAAGCTTAGTCAGCCAGCTAGAAGAGGAAATTATCAGGGATATATAGCTGAATTGTTTACCAAATATTTGGCTTTAATAAATGCTATGTTGGCTTATCAGTTAAGCACTCCAAATGGAAAAAGTTACTAATAATAATTACCTACCGTTATCTGCGATTAAAGTCAACATTCCCAAAATGATGGACAAGGCTAAATTGGCTCTGACCGACTAAGAGTTTAGTATTTCATTATAATCCAAGTGATATGGCCTATCTAATTTGTGATTTCACTGATTTCACTTGAGCGTTTTGTGTCGTGTGCTGACTGATAATTCAAATCAGAAAATCAGTTGGAATTTTTCATATTAAAGGAGAAATCTGGTCAAAGTCTTCAATCTGGAAATTCAGTTCGTTAAAGCGGTTATGTGTCAAACCCAAAAGCCCTGTCCATTTGCTAAAGCAATTGATTATAATTTATGCCCAAGGCGTTAAAGGAAGTGAAATTTTAATAAAAATAAAAAAGAATATTTTGCTAATTTGGGTAAGCAAAATGTAAATTGTAATTTGCAAAATTTCCCGGTGGTGTTTGAAAATATTTACCTGGCTGTGTTTGCACGTAGCGCAAATAGGCCTTGTAACCCAAATAGGCGAAAATGTTTGTGGCCTATTTAATTGAATTTGGCAGTAAAACAAAAATAATAATAAAAAATGAAAAACCGAAGCGGAATCCTTTCAGTGAGAGGCAAAAAGCCACAGAAACCAGCAACTAAGCCGAATGCAAAACAAAGTTAATTAAAAATTGCACACAACCGATTTTATAGGAGGCTGGAGTTTTTTTTTGGGGAGAAGCTGGGCGCGTTTTGGTAGTGAAACGACTCCTTTGGCTGACAAGTTCAGACTGCGCTTGGTAGGAAGAAAACAACAAAAAATTTTAAGCCAGCCCAAAATGTTGGCGTCAAAAAAATAAAAAAGGAGAGAAGCAAACTTCATCCTGCCAAGACATAATTTAGCAAACAAAGAAAATTCAACAAGGCTGTGAAAATAACAAGTGGGAAAAATCAGATAGCGAAATGTTTAACTTAAAAAATCGATTTATTTGCCTTCAGATTCAGAGCCAAAGATTACATAACAAATGCAGGCAGCCCTGAAGTTTGTTATTGAGCTTGGCAAATCAAGTGTATGAAGCTCACACACAACCCGTTTAAATAACAATAGAGATCTGGCAAAACGGACCGAAGGGTATGGAAGGAAGGGGGGCTAGTATTTTTTCCACTATTTTGCGCTGGCTAACAAAACAGTCCGCGATAATTGCATTTTGAGCGCAATTGCATCCTTTGAATGCCATCTGCTCTGGCACATAGAACAGCCGACTACCAGCCACCTAGCTAAGTGCCACCCATTCAATTACATTACACATACCACGTGTTGGCCCACACGGCCATAATGTCTCGCGAGTAAGCGTCTCTTTCTAACTAAACTGTATACGAGGCCCTCTCTTTTCAGCCAGGACAAACATGCTTAGCCTTTGGCGTACTCATCTGCTATTGGTGGCTCTGGTTCTGAGCTCGAATGCGCAGACTCAGGACACTGTGACGTCATCAATTACAGCAACAAACAAGCTGGTCACAGCTTTGGGGGATGCTGCCAAAGCGCTGCAAGCAGCACGGCGAAGCCTTGAAGATGCACAGAGACCAGCCTCGCCAAGTGTAGTTCAGGATTGGAGTTTGGTGTGTAAAGAGCTCTGCGGGTAAGTCGCTCGGCCAGCAACCGAAAATGGTTAAGAGTGATGGAAAATTAAAAAAAAAGGAAAGAAGGGCCTAATGTCTGGTGTACATAATTTTAAAGTGTGTTTAAAAATGTGGAGACTTCAAATAAAATTATGAAAAATAAATATTTTTTTAATCAAAATTTTAAAATATACGAAAAAAATTAACCCCAGAAGATTCTTATTAAAAAGAATTTGAAAATGCTTGGAATTATATAATTGTGCATAAAAAATGTTATAAAATATTTCAAAAAAGTGTTAAAAGTTTTCTTGTGAGCTTAAAAAAAAAGAAGAAACAATTAAAATTCCTTCAGGAATTTCTTTCTATTAAATTTTTAAACGTGTCTCATAAAAAAAGGCAATGTGATAAGCCGACGGACTTTGTGATTCAAGAAACTACTTAGAAATTAAGCAATGTGATAATCGTTTTGGATATTTTAAAATAAATAATCATAATTCTCATCATCATGATTAAGTGAAAAAAAACTGAAAAATTTATCAGTAAAACTATTTTTCAAAATTGTTACTGCCTTTCGGGCTCTAAATTAATCATCTTCACCAATTTGTAAACTAATTCAAGATAGCTTTTATTTTATCTATCTATTAATATATATAGATATGTTCTAGATCTTTTAATATATAATTAATTGGAAATGTAGCTGAAATGTTTCCAAAAAATTAATTATGAAAGAGGTTAAAATGTCTGAAAGAAACAAAATTTAATTGTTAGGGAAATTCATACTTATTTCATTTGCAAGACTTTTGTCATTTTGAGATTTTAAAAAATTCTCAAAATTATAACAATCTTTCATTCATTACTCTGAGACCCCCCAGATTCTTATGTTTTCCTATTTGAATTTATTTTTAGGGCTGGCCTCAGCCTTAAGGCTTGTGCAGCTCAGTGCACGGTTGGGTCAGCGGTAACAGATGCCTCAAATCCTCAAGACAAAAGTACTACGATCCTGAGCCCGAAGTTTGGGTTGGCTAAATGCGAGAGCTTGTGTGGCCTGCAAAAGGGTAAGCCTTAAACTAATCACGACTCCAAATTAGCTAGATTTTTAGCCAAAAGCACACACACCTTTATTTTGACCAAACAAATTTTATTCCTCCTTTAGGTGGTAGTGACTGCAAATGCAGTGAGGAGCAGGTTGCCACGAGGTCCTTAGATAACACAGAGACCTCCATGTCGGGCGATCGCCTGTGCTCCAGCTTTTGCCTGCAGCGCCATACCACACTGCCCGGCTGCAGTCCATGTTCAATGTTTTCGTTTGATAAAGAATCCAGTAAAACTGAGCAGAGACCGACTACACATGGTTCCAGGCTGGGCCAAGAAACCAATGGCTCGATTATAACCACATATGAGGCAGATGACACTGACACGCCCGACTGGGACGAATTGTGCAAGTCGCTCTGCCAGACTGGTGATGGCGGGTCTTTGTGCAACTGTGATTTATCGCCATTTCGCTCCTGACCGATTTGGAGCAGGGGTGATGTATGCAGACGGGGAATGAAACCCTCTTCAAAGGCGTTTAAGTCACAACAAGAAAAAAATTATTATTACTAATATTTTTTTTCATTCTTTTACAAATTTTGGAAAGTCTTTTATAATTTTGTAGCAAAAGGCTTGTTTTGATTTCCATATGATTTGAATAAAATGCTAGTGTTGTCTTTATATTTGAAGAATTTTAAAAAAATGTTATTTAGTTAAAATTGTAAAAACAAAAATATATTAAAAACAAAAGAATATAAATATAATTAACTAAAAAGTCAAGGCAGCTGGAAGGCAGCCAAGCAAGAAGAAAATCAAAAAACAAAATTCCCTATGCGAATCAATTAATTTGTAATTAATTTCAATTAAAAGAAAAACAAAAATGGAAGACGAAATTAAACAAGAAAAAAACAAATGTAGTAGGAAAAAACAAAAACAACAACGTATAGGCAACTGTATAAGCACAAAATAGAATACAGATTAACTAGAAAGAAGCAGAAAGAGTAAAAATATATATTTTTCTTTGGCATTTCCTCTCCAGGAAGCCAGACGATAGCCAAATAAAAAAAAAAAAAAACAAAAAAAAATTAAAATTTCAAAACCTTTAGTTCAATTTTCGCTGGTGTGAAACTCACTCCAAGCAACAACAACATCACAAAAGGGCTTCCAGTGCCAAAACCCAAAGGTCTCCAACTTTAATATAAGCCGACTAGAATCGGTTTAATTGAGTTGCCCAAAAGGTGGCACAAACCCCAAAAAAAAGAATAAAAATAAAACAACCAAAAAATATCAAAAATACACAACATATCGTCGTGAACACACACAATTATTTACAAATAAAAATATATAAATTAAATAAATATAATAAAATATTAACTAACACTTTTCCTTTAATTTTGTTTTTGATGGAATCAGCATATCAATTTTACAAAAACAAACCAACATCAAATTAAAAAAAAAAAAAACAAAATTAAAAGCAGAAGGAAATATAAAAAAATATATATATATTATTTAAAAATATATGTTCAGCTTAAATAAAAAAAAATAATGCGTTTCTGTTATTGGCAAATATAAAAAAATAATAATAATTAAAACAAGCATCAATTATATCAAATCAATTATATCTTTAAATGTTAACCAAGAGTTTAGTGTTGGTTAAATGTAAAAAAAAATAAAGCAAGGCCACATTTAAAATATATACACATACATATTTGATTATAATTATTACAACATTATTCTATATATATAAATAAATTAACAAAAGCAAATTATTGGTCTATTTAAAAATGAAATGAGTTGCGATTGCAAATCACAGACTCATTCCAAAACTACTTAAAAACGCCCCTTAACGTTTTTAAAAAAGCAGCGAAAAAAATAACAAAAACAAATATATGAAAACATTAATTAAATAAGTGTATTTGAAAAGTATCTAAAAAAACAAATATCTCTATGTGCATAATATATCTATATAGAAAATATCATAATAATAAAAATGTTTGGAAGACATTTTTTCGTAAACAAAAAAAAAAACATGACTTGAAATGGAAGACAAGAAAGAATTTTCAGCATTTTGGAAGACATGCGTTAATTTGCAAATCGAACAACAAATTTGCAATTAATTTCTTAAAAACTAAGAAATTCAATATTTTTCTTTTTAATTTTGAAGAAAAAAAAAACAAAGCACACGTTGTTGTGTCAACCGCGACGCTGTGACTGACAATAATTAAATGGCGTGAAAAAAGGATTTTTCAATAAATCCTTGACACGTTAATAATTTATAATTGTATAAAAAAAAAAATAAAAAAAATACCCATATGCATATGCAATTTCAGTGTTAGCCAAATTAAATAATCAAGCACTTAATTATATAATAAAAATATATATATAAATGTTTGTAATTGCACCATTTAAAATATATATAAAAAAAAAATTCAAGTTGATTAAGTCGAAGCATTTTTCAGAGCACATTCATTGAAGGCATATAAAACTACGGCTTCAAAGAAAAAAAAAATATATATATAAATATAGTAAAGATTTAATATCTAAATGTGTAATTATGCTTATATAAAAACAAAAAAGAATTTCAGAAAATATTGCACTTTACATTTATGTATATGTATATGTGTTTAAGTACTTTGAAAAAAAAATGTTGCATGTTCTGCCATGAATACAAAAAAAAAAAACAAAACAAAAAATTCATATCAAAAAGGCTCAAGTTGATAAAAAAGAAGAAAAGTTTTAATTTCAACATCATCATCAATTAATTAAAACACAAAATACCCAAAATAATTGATGGTCATTGACATCGAAAACCGTTTCGTATTTAATTTTCACATTTTTAGTTTGCTCACAAAATCAAAACAACAACAGCAGGTGTAGCAAAGAACTCAAAATTTATGACAACAGCAAGTTTAATAATAATAATAACAACAATAAAATATAATAAACGAAAGAAATTTAAAGACAATTCCAAATAGTAATAAAAGTAATCGCAAATTATAAAATAAACCATAAAAAAGGCATTCAGAAAAAAATAATACTAATAAAATATATTATGTGTTAAATGTTGTAAAGCCCCTCTAAAAAACTGTGTTTTATTTCTAATGGAACAAAATCGATAATATTGTGACTATTTCTGCAATTTAGCCGAGACACAACCCTGTTTCACTGTCTAAGCTAAGCAGTTGACTTTTCAGCAAGCGGTGCAAGCAAGCAGTGCTTTTCAGCAAGTTAGCCAAGACACAAAACCTCACGAATGTCTAAAGATAAGCAGTGCGCCTTTTGCTTGATTTAAAATAAAAATGCCAAAGAAAACACGATTGTTTATTTTAAAATAAGCCAAGACAAATTTATTTAGTAGTCTTGTTAATAGTTTGTTTTTATTTTATTGTTGTAATTTTTCATATGCATCATATAAAAAGACTAACATAAACTGGACGTTTGCATTAAATATAAAAATAAAATTCTGTCTTGCATATTAAATTCAATAGATTCCTTTACCAAAACGTATTCGATTTAAGGTGTGTACAATTATTTAACAAATAAAACATTAACATATTGCCATTAACTAATCACTTACAAAAAAAAAAATGTTATTCAAAAGAAGAAATAAAACAAGGAAGATATTATTAGTTTACTCATTTTCCATTGCTCTTGTGCTTGACCTTATTCGATTAGATTAAATTATAGTTTTCTTCTTTTTTTTATTTGTTAAGTACAAAACAAAGGCGAAAGTGTGGTTTTCTAATTACTATCATGATTGGTTTATCAAGAGTATTTTTAATCAAATCAAGTGATCTTCTTTCTTAGAGAGAATTTTGCATATGCTTGAGATAATCCAAGTTGATTTCATATTCTTCTTCTTTGTCACGATTATTTTTGGACTTATACTATATAAAAATGTACATTATAGTTTTACAGTTACAATTGGCAAGTATTCGTGTTTGTAAGTTGAATTAATCAATTTGAGTGATTCGTTTTTCTTTTTTAGTACAATTGTAAATTGTGAGAATTGTGAGTTTCGTTTAGTTTTGTCTTTTTCTAGTCAGAGCAGGTCTTTTTCTTAAGGTTTTGCCGTCAGTATCTGGTCTCATCTAACTGGTCAACTAATCGAAGACATTCGATTAGTGAAACGTCATCATCATTCCGACGACAGCTCATCCAGACGACAACGCACAGCATGCTCCAGCACCCCCAGACTAGAATAGTCCAGCTCCTTCACCAGGCACAGCGTGGCCGACAATAAATTCGAATTCTTAAAAAAAAAAAAAAATAATTAATTTCAATATTCGAAATCAAAACAAAGACAAAAAAATTGCTTACCCTATTTAAAGGCCTTCTATGATAGCCAGCGTAATGATTCAATACGTTGGCGGAGACGGTATTCGCCCCATCACTGAAGCGACCTTCGGTACGCCTGCGAAATCAGATAAAATAAATAAACACTTTTCTCTGCGGTCAACTTGAGGTTAACACACCTTGAGCGTGGTCTTTCTTCACCCTCCCATTCACCGTTTTCACGGGCATTGCCATTGCGATACGCATAACGATCACCTTCCCCGCCCGCACTGCGCCTTGTCTGATGCAATTGCAGTGTACTGCCATAAGGATTATGATGAACCTGTGGGACACCGTGCTGTTGATGCTCTTCCCATTCGGTCAGATCGGTTTGACTGTGTCGATAGTGGACTGGATAGGTTGGTCGCTCAGACTGATAGTATTCCTATTTTTGGAAAAGTATAAAAGATTATAAAACTAGAGTGTGTCATCATCAGAATTCAAAGTATTCAAAACGAATCTATCCAATGAGTTATTGGGTTATTGGTTGAGATGGCTTACCTTCATGGAATGTGAGGATATGCTTGGCGGTATGGGAGCGGCGCGCTCTCTGAAACCAGCCTGTGGATTCTCCTGGTCAGAGCCCGGTGAGCGCTATGTGTGTGTGTTAACAATTCAATTAGTTGTTAGTTTTTGGCCCATATTAGTTGTTTAGTTTCAGAGCAAAATGCAAAAATGTGCTTGTCATTATATCAAATTTCCACAAATAAATTACGAAATATTGTTAAGCTTATTCAGTAAATGAGTTTCCACCCACTTAATTTTCGGTATACCCTTTTCAAAGAGTGCATTCATTTTGTTCCAATCACAGATCGGAGACCCCCAAAAGTTACGTCGAGATTGGCCAGTGTCGATTGAACCATGGTCTGTCTGACTGTCTCTTTGATCAGATCGGAAATGAATTTAATCAATAATTTTGACTTTTATTGACTGATATCTTTGGGACACGCATTTCTAGAGAAGGATCGGCAACTATATCCTATATACGTTATATGGGCATATAGCTCTTGTACGACTTGAAATATTTCCAACACTCATTGCCTGATCTTATTCCAATTTGCTATTTAAAAGACTCTTACAATGATATATACACCTAATTCTGTTTTTACACGAATTATTTTTACACGAATTTGAAATAACACGAGTAAATACGAAAAAATATTTCTATTTTTACACGACATAATTTGAAATAACACGAATACAAAAAAAAAATTACTTTTTTTACATGAATTATTGGATTTAACACGTTTTTTTTCAATGAATTTTTTTCTACTTAAAATAATTCTGGTGTGTATTCTGAGTTATGTCTATGTATGCGTAATTTCTGTTTTACGGGAAATGCGGGATTCCCCGAATTATTGAAAAAGTAAAAATGTACATAATGTATTGTACACACAATTTAGTTCCTATTTGACAATTATAATTGAAAGATCGTTAGTTTTTGCTGATTTTTAACAAGTGCTAAGTAAAATAAAGTAGAAGCTCATATAATTTTGGTAGACCAATAACTACAACAATATTTTTTTTATATTATTTAGTCTAATTTTAACTTATTTTTTGAGGTCTAGAACCAATCTATTATTTTTGTACTTGGCCAGTATCTTTTTTTACACGATTTTTTTTTACACGAATTTCTCGGGAACCATTCTATCGTGTAAAAACAGAATTAGGTGTATATATATCGAACTATTGGAAGGGACTACTATATCATATAGCTATGAAGCCAAACTAAATAGGTGTGGTCCTACAGTTATTGACAGACAAATACTATTCCAATTTGGTATATTCATTTTATTCTTAAACAGACAAACACAAATGTACTAGATTTTATTAGGATCGGTCTACTATATCATATAGGAATCGTAGAGAACTAAAGAGTATGAGTTCCGACAGAAAAGAATGTATAGAAAGAGTCTCTAATCTTCGCCCCGACAAATATGGCTTTTGGGTTTTTTTTCTCTCTCTCTCTGTTTCGCTGGTCTACTTTTTATATTACAATAAAAAAGAAACAATATATTATTGTGCTGGCTTGAAAGCGCCATTCAAAGTCAAATATGTGGCGGGCCGACTTAACCTAGAAAATTTTAATGACTCCCACCCCATCCACTCGGCTCGGAAATCAGTGACAAAGACAGAGACCAAGACTAAAGACAGAAGAACCTTAACCAAGTTGAGCTAGCGCCACGGAGGCATTCGCAGAGCTCGCGTGACTCTTCAGAGCACCAGTCACGCGTAAATACCTAAAAGGGTGTAAACGGAAGACAGAACCAAAAAGAAAGAGAAGAAAGAGCACCAGGGGCAACTAGAGTGCTAGTGTTTCACCTCAAGTGTGACGCTGACGTGTACACTCGGACCCGCCCTGCTGCTGGCCAAGCCTGGAAACTATATGGAAACTATTTTCTGAATAAGCTCATCAATTTGTTTCATAATTTTAGTTGGGTTATTTCAAAGCTTACATCGTATTGGGGAAAGGAGGTGCGCTGTTCTTTGGTTATTGTATTAAATTGGAGTGAAGACGGATGCACGGGTTCCTGTGGGTATGTCAAAGAAGAAGAAGAAAAAGTGCTTGGTTTGTTTGATTTTTGGTTTATGGTTGAGATTATTATATATAAATTATTTTTTTCCTTTTAGTTTTTGTTACCTTTGTGGGTGTTGAGGGTTTTGAACTGAAATTTGGATTGTGAAATAAATCGTTGACACTGTTAGTCTCAGTTCCCTCGCTGCTATTTGCATGCGGACTAGCCAATTGTGGCGGCTTGTTAATGAGATATAAATTGTTTACCTCAAGTTATTTTAGTGTTAACTTGGTCATATTTGTAGTTGGGGGGTCAGGTGAAATTAGAGGGCGGGGCGTTTGCAAAATAAATGAAGTAAGCTATTTACCTCTTTCATGGGACTGGAGCTACGGCGATGTTGTGAAGGATAATTGGATGATGTCTGCTGTTGTTGTTGCTGTTGTTGCTGCTGCTGTTGCTGCTGGTGTGTGGGCTGTGGTGAGTGTCGGGGATAGTTGTGTTGTTGTTGGGCCTGTTGTTGTTGTTGCTGTTGGTGTTGTTGTTCCTGAGCGGCGCTCTGCTGCTGCTTGGCCTCATAGGCATCCTCATAGACATCATCTTCGGCCGCAAAGGCAGCAGCACCGACTCGTAGGGCCCGTTCCAATTCTTCATCTGTGACTTCAACATTATCCAATTTCTTGAGATTTGGCAAGGCATTTAGGACCACAGCACGATAGCTACAAATTAGTCAGAAATTAATTTAAAATTTAACTCGTATATTAAATTCTCACTCACTTGGCTCCGACACGTTCACAACAGGGATTCTCCTCCAGCCAGAGATACTTGAGGGCTGGCAAATTTTGTAGATACTTTATTTCGTTGATATTCTGTATATTGTTTTTACGCAAATAGAGTTCCTGTAATTTTGTGCAGTTTTGAAATGGCTCCAAAGTGCCGATTTTATTGACGCTAAAAGAGAGAGAGAGAGAGTGTGAGATAAGTTGAGACCAGACCATCAATAATTAACTGGCCACTTGTTGGCCACTTAAGTGGTGTGAATCAGAAAATAAAACCCGGACAAAGATACTTTTGAACTGGCCCCGGCATTGTCACTCACCACAAAGGCAGCTGTGACTGTTTCTCTTTTTATTCTTTAGTTTTTAAGGTCATTAACTTTCTTTCTCGACTCGAAGCACCACCATCATCATGTTCAAAGATACAAAGATACACAAAGTGAAACCGTTAGACAGACATAAAGATCGGACATGAAAATATTTTACTTGACTCATAATTTAGTCTTTGGTGACTTCTTCCTCTTCTTCCAGACAAAGTGTCGTCTAGGTCAGTTTAATTCCACTTTTTTCAAATTGACCGACTGCTTTTTGGTTTGGCCAAGTTTGTGTTCGCTTTTGACGTGCCCATAAGAGATAAGATAGAAGTGCCACCGATTGCATGTCTTCTTCGTTTATAAAAATATCTTTCGTCGTATATATAAATAAAATCACATGTAGATGAGCTTGATTTCGTGTAAAATTAGAAAAAAATAAATGGCACACGAGTGCATTGCCTTGACAAATTCCCTTTGGTCTCTTGACACGACCTCAGACCGACTAGGCATAACCACTAAAACCAAACTTTCACAAATAAATATGGTAATTAGAATAAGAATTCCAGGTTCTAGTCAAGGTTAATAAAAGTAGAACAAAGCGAAGCACTCGAGAAGTCAATAGCCCGGCGCCTTTATTTTCCAATAACACGCAAGGCCCTATCAAAGTGGTCTGATATCTAAAGACAAGTCAAGAGGGTTCCAGACTATCAAGGTGGTCTGATATTTTGGGATATATCAAAGGAATCCCACACTAGTCTGCCTGTCATGTTAGATCTGATATCTTAGGACCAGTCAAAGGGTCTCAGACTATCAAGGTGGTCTGACATTTGAGGATATATCAAAGGAATCCCACACTAGTCTTATATCTTAGGACCAGTCAAGAGGGTCCCAGACTATCAAGGTGGTCTGATATCTTAGGATATATCAAAGGAATCCCACACTAGTCTGCCTGCTATGTTAGATCGAAGAGTTACCCAACGAAATATTTATAGACCCAATTTGGTTGTCTAGTGCTGATTCATGTCTATATATATAAGCTAATGCATAACGCCAACACCGCAAAACCGTAACTAAACTAAAGAAAATAGCGAATAAAGTTTGATTTATAATCAACCTACGACAATTGGTTCCACCTTCCATTCCCTAGCACAACAGGCAAACAAGTAAGCAAACAAATTGCCAGGCAAACAAACAACCCAACCCGAGACACTAGAGCAACCAAAAGACCAAAACAACAACAACAACAGCAACAACTTCAGTAAAGCCATAATATCTTGGCCATAAAAGGGTACAACGGCAAAACTGTTAAGGCTCGTGAGCAGTGACTCGAGACAAAGAATTTTGTTTGTTATTGGCAAATAGTTTCTTTATTTTTTTTTTATCGGAAATACTTGGTAACCAGTTTCGGCCAGGGCTTGTTCTGACTTAATCAGTTTGTCAATTTTAGTGTTGATTGAGTGGCAAGTCACAAATAGGTTAAGCTAGTTCCATTGCAGGCCGAATCAGACTCATGCAACTTTAACCAACAAAAAAATTATATTTGCTTTCCTTAAATGGTCAAAAGTTTGTTGTTTTTTTTTCTGAGCAAATCGAAAAAACTCGTATGCAAATTTGGGCATCTTCAAGTACAAACATTTTGTATTGAATGAGTTAGCCAAGGACAGATAAATCAATTTACACGACCTTGGCCATCAACAAAATATTAAAAATAAACGAAAAAAAAAAAAACAAAACCGATTTTTCCTTAAAAGGCAAGATGAGAGCGTGTAAACAAGACAAGCGCCGCAAGCAGCAAAAGGCACTCAGCATAATCATCACCTACATGCAGTTGCGGGCCTCAAAAGTATCTGTCAGATACGAAATACTATACAAGTAAATGAGAGTGAAAATGATATGGATACTCTATCCGAATCAACTGAGACACAAAAGTATCTGACAGATATAAGATACTATATGACTAGTCTGATTAATCGGAGTGCCAAAACTATCTGTCAGATATGGTATACTACCTAAGTAGAGAATAATGAAAAAAGTATCTGACAGATGTAAAATATTATATGTTTAAATGAGAGTGAAAATTATATGGTTATTAAGTAAATTGGATACACTTTAGTATCTGAATATCTGATAGATACAAGTTGCTATATAACTAGATAAAGATGGAAATTTTATGGAGACTAAAAAAATGTTATTATTCTTAAACCCAAGGTATATGCTAGATATGAAATAGTACATAAGTAAGGAAAAGTATCTGTTATATATGAATTACTAGACAAGTAAATGAGAATAAAATTGATATTGAGTTAGTTGAAAATTGAACAATTTGAATACTCTTTGGTATCTGAAACTCAAAAGTATCTACCAGATATGAAATGTACCTGAAAAATCTAAATTCCAAAAGTATCTTTTTAAGTAGCTAAGAATAAAAATGGAAATAAGATTGAATTAATTGAATGCACTTGAATATCTGAATAGCCCGATTCCCAAAAGTATCTGACAGATATGAAATAGTTCTACAAGTTAAAGAGAGTGAAAAAGATATGAAGTTTGGGCAGATTGATTCTGCTTAGTGGCTGCATAATCAGAGTACCAAATGAATCTACCCCAGTTATGACAAAAAGTTGAAGACTAAATAAATAAGATACTCTTCATGGAAATAAGACAAAATTAACTTTCAATCTTCTAAAATTGTAAAGCTTTTTTTATCTATCAAAACTGTCTTTAAATACTCAGCAAATTGTTTTAAGAAGAGTGGAAAAAATTGTCATAAATTTAATTTAAAAAAAAGAGTATCAAATTAAGCCATCTTTAATTGCCTAAGAATTTCTTGGGTCAGTTGGCAATCTGAGCAGCCTCAGACAAAGTCAAGTTTGTGCGAAGAGCGGACTCCTACGCAAAAGACACTAGCTTCAAAGCTTCTTAGCTCCAAGTCTAAAACGCCCACACCAATTGGTCGGGCTTGGTCAATGGCATGTGGCCAATTTACAATAGCAAAACAGATAAAAAAAAAAAAGAGAAGCCGCTTTTCCCAATTTTGAGGCTCCCACAACTTTTGGTTTTTAGTTTTGTTTTGCTTTTCGCTGCTTGCTTCTTTCTTTTTTTTTTGCATTAATTACGCGCTTTGCCAGAGAGGAGAAGAAGGGAATTCAACAAAGCTATTGTTGATTATGGTGATGATGATGATGATGAAGGTGATGACATCATTTTGTGTGTACTAGATACTTTAGTGTATCTTATTGGGTAAGCGAAAAAGACACTCTAAATATTTCACGCCGCGAGAGCTCAAGGAAATCAATCAAAATTTTTGTTTTAGGTAAGAGAAAATGAAATGATTGTAAAACAAAAACAAACAAAAAATGTCTGGATTACTTTTCAGTTGATACGAAATAATTAAAGAATATTTTTTGGGTATATTTTTTGAAACTTACCTAAGCGCCAAGACCTCCACACCGCGCATACGTTTAATTATACTGACATCGCTGAGATCACTACCCCTGAAATTTGAGAAACCAGAAAGAGATATTTGAGATATATTTAAGATGGAGATACTTTTGCCAAAGTCTAGAGAAATTACAAGCCAAGTTAACGACTTGATGAGAGTTTATCTTTTCCCTATTTCTCTCGTTTTTCCGGCTCTTAATCACGCCTTTGAGCAGTCAAGAACCACTTAAGTGGTTCTTCACTGCACTCTTGACTCCCGGCCTACCCCCCGTCAGCCAGTTGACAAGCTATCCGCCAGCAAGTAGAGCGCCTTTTCGGTTCGCTTCTATGCAACTGGTAGAACCAGAAAAATGTTGTCTTCAGAGTTTTTTCTTTTTTTGGGTCAAAGAGAGAAATTTTGGTGACTTTCACATTAAATCCTTTACTTACCAGCAATTTAATTTTTTGATTAATCCCAGATCGGACTGCTTGGCCCTGGCGACAACCATTTCCTCGGTTAATCGTGACATTTTTCTAAATTTTCACCCAGTTTTATTTAAGACAAATAATTTATTATATTTCAACGTTTTTTTTGGTTGGGTCCGCCGTAAACAGGTGTGCCAACGTCTGCAACCGAAATAAAAACAAAGCATAAAACTATCGAATCTGTAGCAAACAAAATGCTGATTAAAAAAGAATAGAAGAAAAAAGTAGACAAGCCCGTTTTCAGACAAAACGAAAGGTGAACGAGACCCACAACAGGTTACACAGACTAACGAACTGAACTATTTGTTGTTGTTGTTGTTGTTGTAATCACACCGGCGTATCCAGCGTAGGCGTATGCAATTTGTACACACTTTTATATACAATTTTTAAAGACTTTTAGTCTATTCGTTCTGGGTAATCTCACTTTGAAATCTTTTATTTTTTGTGTCAAAAATAATATTTGAAATTCGTTGATTGAATTGTGTTGATTTATTTGCCTTTTGATTTTACACCTTGAATGGGCTGAGCGACAATTATTGTTGTATATGCAATTTCCAGAGCTTTGCCATCTTACAAACGACTTTCTGTTTTGAAATGCAACAAAGCACAAAACACACACACACACAGATGCACTCACGTACACACAGCCATACATACAAAACACCGCAGCAGACAGAGACCGAACACTGACTCTGGACGCTGTTGCCGTAACTCACGGATGACTAAGCCTGTTGTTGTTGCCGTGGCCGCTGTTGCTTTTTTATTTTTATTATTAACTATTGCGCGTTTATTTACTATTAACGTAATTCGCTTTTAAACCGCAAACGTTCGACGACTCGAGACCGCGACCGAGACGAGACGAGACGAGACCGAAAAAGATACAAAACTGAATGAATAAGACTTTTACTTGTTAATTTTTTTTAATAACTATGATTTTTTTTTGTTGGTGTAGTAGAGGTTTTCTTTTTGTTAGCCAAAACTTGTAATTTTGTGAAATATCATTGCCTTTCTTCGGATCGATTTTTTCCAATAGTAAGAAACTTTTCTAATGATAAATTTTGTTGAATTTCTTTTTTTTTTTAATCAAAATATAATTTCATTAAGAACTGATTCCATTTGGTTTTGACACAAATCGCTTTGAATCTAAATTGTTTTTCCGTTTTTACTAGACAAATTTTCTTGCAAGATTTTCTCGTACACAAGCACACGCATTCTAGCAATAAGTTTACAGGTATTTGTAGTGTTGTTGGCAAGTGAGAGAGCGAGATGACAAACACGCGTATTCGGGTAAAATACGCGCCAGACTTATTTCATTCCACTCAGTTGAAAAGCGCCGCCACGACTAAAAAAAAATAAAAAAAAAACAAAACTGAGCTGCCTTTTCGGACTGGCTGAGCTTTTTTGTTTACGAATGAAGTGCAAAGCGGAGAGAGCATTACCCAGAGTATCAGAGCTTCGACTGTGCAGATAACCTTAGGTTATCCATTTTCTGGCCGATCTCTTAGATGGGTTTCTCTGCTTATTTAATCCAGTGCGGCAGCGTTTTAATCACACGTCTTCTTTATTTTTAAAGAAAATTCCGATGCACTTGCAAGTAAAGTGTGACCAGCGGGCTAAATTTGTAAATACCAAAACTCCGATTTGGTGTGACCAGACTCGTTCATAGCCCAAAGCAAAATACTAGAGTACGATAATCATGCGCTGGTCACACTGTCATTTACAAAAAGAGAGGAATTCTAAAAATAAATTCATGTTTCATTTTTAACGCTAAGACTAAGTAAACAATTGTGGAATCGCCAAAAAAGAAACGCAATATAAACAGAAAGGGAGAAAAAGAAACTTATACTAAGGAAAACAAAAATCCACATCATTTGTCGTGTTAAGTCGTCCAGCAGAAATAATGCAGAGGCGATGCTGATTTAAATTATGAATTAATTTCTCCGCTCGCTATCTATTCGCACATTGGACTACTCACTCATTTAACTTTTGCCCGAGCAGTTCGCGCGTACGTGTTGTTGTGGAATTTTCGCAGAACTCGATTAGTTGTTGTTCTGTCGTGGGACGAAAATCGCTTGTGGCTGCGGCTGCCACCAGTAAAAGATAACCTTGGGCGTTCACACACACACACACACACATACATTCATATACAAACAGAAGCGCGAGTGAAACAATTAAACCCGTTCAGAGCAATCGTTCCGGCTGCCATTAGAATATACCCCAACCCCCGTTACCACATTCCCGCAACCAGAGTGGAGCTGTGCAGCGCGTAAAGTAAACATCTGGCGTGTTGTGCACGTCGACACTAAGATAACAAGGGTGCCGTGGCTGCTTGCTGCTCCCGATCGTTCGCTTGTTCGTATTGCAAAAACGAAAAAAAAAATAAAAAATAACGACATAGGCATTTCATATTTTTCCATTCCGTTTTATGCGCGGTGGAGGAGGAGTCAGTAACAAAACGTAACGTAAGTAGTCGCGTTTGGCGACGCATTACGTCATCATCGTCGGGCAATTTTAGAATCAAGTGATTTCGATTTGGCTATTCATTTCTAGTTATTGACCAGCCACATTTGTGTGTGCGTCGCTCGGACGCTTTTTCTTATTCTACCATAAAAACTATACATCTATAATTGGAAGGCCTTCTGCGAAGGTGGCGTTGCGATGATTCATGTGGGCGAAAACACTTGGAATCTGCGGATTCTCATCACAGATCTGCAGGTGGAGAAAACTATACGGGTGCGGGGTGACCAGCACATTGGCGGCGTGATGTTGCAGCTGGTGGACCCGGAAATGCCAAAGGATTGGTCCGATCACGCCTTGTGGTGGCCAGCCAAGAATGTTTGGCTAACACGCACCCGTGCCACCCTGGACCAGGCTGGTGTGCAGGCAGATTCCTTGCTTCATTTCACGCCCATGCACAAAGTGCTGCGTGTCCAGTTGCCGGACTTACGCTATCTGGATACTCGTGTAAACTTTTCGACCAAGACCTTTGCCGCTGTGGTCAGCCTCTGCAAAGATCTGGACATACGCTATCCGGAGGAGCTGTCACTTCGCAAGCCCTTGGAGCAGGAGCACCTCAAAAAGAACTTTTCCAAATTGCCACCCAAAAAGATTCCCGTGCCGGAGGCCAATGGCACCACCTATCTACAACCAGCACCGGATACCAATTCATTCGTGCCCACTGCAGCCTACAATGGTAGCAACGGCAGTCTGGACAGATCGCACAATGGCAACAGCCTGCTTTCCCCGGCCTCGCCATACCATACCATGACACAGCGTCGCGCAGTCACGGCCCCTGGTACGCCCATCAGCTCGCCAACTGGCACCTGGAAGCACGGCAGCAATGGCTACACCAGCTATGATTCATCCTCCATGTTTGGGGATTTCCAAGAGAATTTGGCCGTCTCCCCACGGTCGCCTAGTCCGGATGTGCGAGCCCGTCTGGTGCGTCCCAAGTCTCTGATCGAGAAGGCGCGTCTCAATGTCGGCTGGTTGGACTCCTCACTGTCCATCATGGAGCAGGGAGTGCGCGAATATGACACCCTCTGCCTGCGCTTCAAATTCTTCAAATTCTTCGACCTGAATCCAAAGTATGACCAAGTGCGCATTAATCAATTGTATGAGCAGGCCAAATGGTCCCTTCTGAACGAGGAGCTTGACTGCACCGAAGAAGAGGCTCTGATGTTCGGTGGCCTGCAGTTCCAGGTGAATCGTCAAACCGACTCCAAGCCCCTAGGAGTAGACTCAGGCATTGACTCCTCCAGCCAGGACAACGGGGATGATGACATTGACTCGGCCCTAAATGAACTTCAGATCACCTTGGAGGGACCCAATAAGGGTGGCGACACTGGCAACATCACTCGCATACCCGAACTGTCGGACTACCTGCGTTTCCTTAGGACGCAGCGCTTCACCCTGAAGGCCTACAAGAAGTACTTCTTCACCTATCGGGATCTACACTTGCATTTGTATAAAAGTCAGGATGAGTCACGCCGTGGCGCCCCAACCATCAAAATTAACCTACGCGGCTGCGAGGTCACACCCGATGTAAATCTGTCCCAGGGCAAGTTCGGCATACGCCTGGAAGTGCCACCAGAGGATAGGAATGGCACCAACAACGAGGTCTGGATACGCTGCGACAATGAGGAGCAATATGCCAAATGGATGGCCGCCTGTCGTCTAGCGGCCAAGGGTCGCTCTCTGGCCGACAGTTCGTACGAGAGCGAAGTAAACAGCATCCGTTCCATGTTCCAAATCCAGAAGCCCAAGCGCGGAGTCTCCCTCCCCATAGATCCGAGAGCAGTGCAAGCCTTGGACTATCTATCGCCTAAGGTGGTGCGCAAGCTCTCCAATAAGGCCGTGCCACGCATGCTGGCGGCCCATGCCAATGTGACCGACTTGAGTGCCCTCGAGGCCAAATTGAAATACATTCAGGCTTGGCAATCGCTACCCGACTTTGGTGTCTCCTTGTTCGTCATAAAATTCGACGGCCACAAGAAGGAGGAACTTCTGGGCGTGGCCCCCAATCGAATCATGCGCATGGATTTGAACAGCGGTGATCATATCAAGACCTGGCGGCACCAGGACATGAAGGCCTGGAATGTCAATTGGGGCATTAAATGCATGATGATTCAGTTCCACAATGACAACATTGTCTTCTCCTGCCTCTCGGCCGATTGCAAGGTGGTTCATGAGTTCATCGGTGGCTACATATTCATGTCGATGCGTTCGAAGGAAACCAATCAAACCCTCAACGAGGAGATGTTCCACAAATTAACCGGTGGCTGGTCATAAGTCCCTTCCCCTCACTCGATTCACCAGAATGGGCCTCACCCGGCCCACAGTCTTATTAGTGCCAAGCACAAATCAATATGTTGTTGTAGTAATTCTTTTTTTTTTTTTGTCAATGTTTTATGTTTCATGTCGTGAAGTGTGTGCAAAATACTAAACGAAATGATAAGGGTTTTTCAAATTAATTTGTATGTAGACTAATATTTAGTAGACCAAGAGATCAGATGGTAATTTTATGTGCCTTGAAAATGGGAAAACCGAAATCAATCGAAGCAATTTATTTAAACGAAAGTCAAGAGAATTTTTTCTCAAAACCAACTAAACCAATCGAAGTAAATTAAAAAAAAAAATGTTCATGTTGTGTCTGTTCCATGTAATTAATGTAATGAGTTTTTTATGTCATTTTGAATGTTTAAAGGAAGAAAGTTTGGTGGACTATTCAAGCGGCCTTTAAAAAAATTTATAAAAATCTAACAAATGAATTTTTATGCATTGTGTATATTAATTAAACCAATTAATAAGCCAATAAATTATTTTATATGTTTTTAATTAAAATGTAAACAAAAAATGTTGTTATTCTTTTATTTACGAGAGTTCAGATGATTTCAGTGAAGCAGATAGCGAAAACCGTTGGGAGCCTAAGTCCGGCTCAGTCTCGGCGGATTACTCATTCGACGAGGGGCGTGTGAATGCTTTTGCATTATAAAGGGTTATTAATAAATATTTCAATTAAATTGATAAGCAGACAAGCAAGACGACCGACGCCAATAGGAGACAACGATAATAAAGACTATAAAAGGGGAGACTTTGTGCAGATTAAAGAGTGAGGATTTGTTTATTTTTAACTCGCATAATAAATCTGAAGAATGACACCAGGAAATTCGAGTTGATTGATTCAATTTAAAGCATTAAAGCAATTCTCAGAGCAATGACTGAAAGTAATAAATTTTCAAATTGAAACCTTGAAATTGCATAGGAAATCAAATGCGCGCTCTCAACACAACAGTCTGGCAACTCTATTCTAGGCTGCCAGAGTTTTATTTTTATTATCATGTCAAAAATTTTTGAAAACAGTAGCCAAGGAAATATGAAATGGAAAAAAAAAATTAATTGCACTACTTTTTTGCAAAGAGACTCTCTAGCTTTATAGCTCTACACACTTTGATTGCAATTAGGATTAAGTCTAACCCACAATTTCTAATATGGCAGCTCCGACTATACACATGGTAATCAGCTGTTCTCTTAGACGCTTTTTATTTTATTTACTTATTAACGAATTTAATGAAATAAAATGGACGACGAAGAAGACCCCATAGTTGAGGAAGTAAGTCGAAACGGATAAGCTGTGGCGGTACTTGTCTTTTAATCAAATAAATTCCACAGATACCAGTATTTCTGACCAAAAACCTGCAAGACAATTTATACCTCCTTCAATACCCAACAAAAACGGAACTGCCAAATCTCGACGGTGTAACTGTGTCCGATTGCTGTGTTAAGCCATTTAGTCAGGAAGTGAAGGTGGATTTCTCTCTAGATATTGAATCTGAGCACTTTGATAGTTTCAAGGGCGAACAATTCGCCATTGCCGCCGATGGAAAGAACACTAATGGAGCCACGCCAGCAAAGCCCTCAGATCGGCCAACCTTCAAGCGTGGCATTATGGATAAACAATCTTTTATAAGCACAAGATCCCTACAAGATGTATCTAAATACGTCGTAGGCATCTATTCCGACAAAGAAGTTCATCTTTGTCCATTGTCCAGCATGGTTCAGATGCGTCCCGCTCTCACGCATTTCGACAAGGAGGATAAACGCCAAAAGGCGGAACAAAAGGCTCAAAATGAGGATATCGATGAAGATGAAGTGCTCCAACAAGTAACCGTAAAATTTGCCCGCGGCGGTGCCGTTGCCAAAAAGGCTAAAGAGCAACGTGGCTATGACAATTTTGTGAAACGCAGTGTAGACGAGCCCTGGTGTGAAATGTTCTGGCATGCTCGAGACTCACCCAGGGCCCAACAGGAAAGACAAAAACTATTTCTGCCCACCCAAGCTGTCAATACAATTAGTCATTCGCTTTCCCTGCAGCCACGAGAATATCTGAATAAATTACTCCCCCACAATGAACACATCCAGGAGGTCAGTACAGTCAACACCCCAACAGTCTTCAGCAAAGCCATGCTGCGCACAATGCCAACGTTGGACCAAATACGTGTCCTGCTCAAAGATGGTAATCAAAGCTTATGCATTATTTCCTCTCGCCATCATAACGAATTTTCCTTTCTCAACCAGCCAAAATGCTTAGCTTCGGTGACTTGATGGAATGTCTGACGGTGCATATAAATTCCCAAGTGTCGGCTGATAAAGTCCTAGCTCTCATTCCTCAAGTGGGTGTATTACTACAGGGCAACTGGGTGCCCAGATCAGAGTTAATCTATCCAGAGGATATGCTTTCCCATGCCAATGGGGTCAACTCGGAGCAAATGATACGGGCTCGTGATTATGTAGTAAGTGCAAGGATTACATTTTTGCGACTGCCTCTAACTCATCACTTGCTTTAGCTTTTCAGATTCTCACGTACTCAGTTCCTCTATAGAAATCAAGTGATGTCCGCCACTCAATTGCCGCCAGCCGAAACATTGGAAGTGCTGAGCACGGTGGCACGAGTGAATTCCTCGAAACGTTGGGAGCTGCTAGTGCCGCCTGACAAGGTCTTCGAGCAGAAACATCCGGATCTAGTGCAACGGCAAGAGCTGGTTTGGCGAGCCAGTGAGCAGGCCTACATCGAAATGGATTGGGCCAGGGAGACGAAACGAGTGCGAAAACGTTCCACGCGGAAAAGTGAATCACAGACCCAGACAACATCCATGCCGCCGCCGATAGCGACTCCCACAGGTAGTGAATTAAATTCCACTTCATCAGTAGCGTAGCGAATGTCCAGCCCACAAAACTTTAGGAATTTTCAATAAACAAGACATTTTATTTTGTTAAGTATAATGAGATTTTAAGATCGTCGACAGGATTTCATTTACCAATTGATTACGATTGCTCTTGGTTACTTGGTAAACGACTGAGCCTGGAGAGGCTTTTAAACGTTCAACAAGTGGTATAGTTTGTCGATTGGTTAGGGGTATGGTAGCCAAAATCGGTTGATTTTCCTCTATCAACTTGTTGATGGCCATTTCAAAACGTTGGCTAAACAATTCCATTTTGCCCACTTCATCAATGATTAGAATCTTGGCTTTGATTTCTCTATCTAGTAGAGGCAATGCTAATGCCTCAAAATCTGAAACTTGAACTGAATATTTGCCCACCTTAGGGCCTTTTATGTGTGAGCCTGGCGGTGATTCTCGAGCCAGTATGCCACGCTGACCATTCAAGGTGACCACGTCGAAACCAATTCGTCCACTAGGACCTCGTACTTCTTCTGTATAGAATCCCTGGAATTGGCCATGTGGACGCAGTTGGTCACAAATTTTGCGTACTAGAGTGGTCTTGCCGACCCCTACAGGCAGAAATAATTAAAATCGGGATAACTAAAAGGGGAATAATTAAACCTGGTGGCCCTGTTATAAGAAATAACGTTTTGGAACTTTTATCCATTTAGAAATATATCAAATAAACTTCGTTTTTTGTTATTTACAAAATAAATCATATTGAAATAAGTATCGATACTTTCAACGAAGTAACCATGATTTTTAAAATGTTTTGTAACGTAAATCAAGTGACCAAAAATGGAGGCTTTTAATTAAGTTTTATTCAATTTAAATTAATTGACTACCATTGATTACCATATTTTATCCAAATAGATTTTTCTAAATTTCTTTTTTAAAATTTCGATAAATGCCATTTTTTACTCGAACTATCGATATATTGTATTCAGATAAGCAATCTTAGTGGATTTCGTGGATCTTGTTTTAAGAAGTACTTTTTGCCAATTAGTTTTTAGGAAAATAAAAATATAGACATAAATTTAATCAGTTAAAGATGTATTTTTAAAAGTAGGTGTACTTTTTTACAAAATTGAGCCTGATAACATTCAAATTTGCCTCAGCGCTTTATCGTGATTTTTTTGTTTTTTTGAGTTGCAATATTGGAGCAAATCAAACGCCAGCGTCAGCAAAAAAATTACGTTTCCATATCAACTGTAAAAACAAAGTGAAGCTGAAGTCGTGTAATTTCAAATCAACTGCTCTGACATGGCTAGTCCAAGGACGCGACGTGTGTTACAAGAACTCAAGCCTCAAGACGATAATTCGGTAAGCTCACACACTCACCCAAAGTCACACACATACACACATGCTCAAGCACATCTGGTTTTCTTCTTGTTGATTTTTGCTTTCTTTCATAATCTTCTGAAGAAATGCTTTGAGTGCGGGACACACAATCCCCAATGGGTGTCGGTAACCTATGGCATCTGGATTTGCCTGGAATGCTCGGGCAAGCATCGAAGTTTGGGCGTTCATCTCTCCTTTGTGCGTTCCGTGACTATGGACAAGTGGAAGGACATCGAGCTGGAAAAAATGAAGGCTGGAGGCAACCGCAATGCTCGTGAATTCCTAGAAGATCAGCCAGATTGGAATGACCGTGCCCCCATAACCCAGAGATATAATTCCAAGGCCGCCGCCTTGTACCGCGACAAGATAACCACACTCGCTCAAGGCAAAAGTTGGAACCAAAAAGAAGCCGAATCACGTCTCGCCAACACCAATTCCTATTCCAGCAATAGTGCCAGCTCTGGCAATTCCCAGACACGTGCAACAGGTTATAGCGAATCTAGTGGAGGCAGCGGTGGCGGGGGAGGCTATCAAAACGGCGGAGGCAATTATAGCGAAACCGGCGGCTATCAACAATTCAATACACAAGAGTTCAAAGATCAGAAAGAAGAGTTCTTCAGTCGTCGTCAAGTTGAGAATGCCTCAAGGCCAGAGTGAGTAATTCAAATGAATTTTCATAAACCTTTTGCAAAGGCTTCATACCATTGCAGTCACTTGCCACCAAACCAGGGCGGTAAATATGCTGGATTCGGTTTCACCCGGGATCCGCCACCAAAAACACAATCTCAGGAGCTAATCGATTCTACTCTGTCCACCCTGGCCTCTGGTTGGAGCCTTTTCTCAACGAATGCCACCAAATTGGCCAACACAGCCAAGGAGAAAGCCGTTACCACAGTCAATTTGGCCTCAAATAAGGTGTGAATCAAATCTTAAAAGAAAAATATTTAATTTCAGATTTTGAAACCAGTTTTATGAACTTTGTTTCGTTTATTGTTTATTTTCTTATTGTTTCTATGATTTTATTCAGTTTTTATTTGTTTTCTTTTTGATTTTGTAGATTAAAGACGGCACTTTGCTAGAGAGCGTGCAAAGTGGTGTTACAGATGTGGCCAGCAAGGTCGGTAGTACCCAGCTTGAGCACATTGGAAATTCTTGGAATCTTTTAAGCGGAAACTAATTTATTCTTTCTTTTTGCGGATTCCCGTTTAGGTCTCTGATATGGGCAAACGAGGCTGGAGTAATTTGGCTGGCGCCAATATGTCTTCAAGTCAGAGCGGCTACAATGATCCCAGCTTCGAGGAAAGTGCTTATCAGCGTTCTCATTCCGTGGGCGGCAACTTGGCTGGTGGCTTGGGCAAGCAGAGCGGCGTCAGTGACAGCGATTGGGGCGGCTGGCAGGCTGAGAATGTGGCCAACAATAAGTCCCACCTGACAGGCTCCAGCTCGTACCAGAATCAACTAAGCAGCCAGGCAGGCAGCAATGCCAGTGCTGGTCTCACCCAGGACGATGACTGGTCTGGCTTTGATTCACTGGGGTATCAGAGTGCCGAGACTTCGTATCAGAATACGCCGTCGGGTGGACAGAGCGCGCGCCGCAATATGAAATTACAGGAGACATCGCAAAAGCTGAGCGAAGGCTTCGATAATCTGGATGTGAAGAATGTTAAGCCGAAGGCAGCTGCCTCAACGGCCTCTAGCAAGCCTAGCGCCGAAGATGATGCTTGGAATCTGTTGATGAATTAAACCAAAACGGCAGGGGATCCGATCCATATTATAAACCAGAGTGTATTTGACATATTCACTTAATTTGTTAACAACTTCTACTTTGTGTTTCCTCGTAATTTGATTTTATTCAAAAGAAAGCTGTTGTACGCGCATTTAATGTTATGTTATTTTCCGATATTACTTTTTCAAAAAAAAAAACAAAATGAATTTTTTCTTTTATCTGCAACGAAAAAAGTTAAACTTTTATGAATATTATTTTGTTTACAGTTATAGACCAATTTTATGTAGAACCACTAAACCAATTATCTAGCTTAAATATATGATACATATAAAGAGAAAAGAAACATCATTTATTGCCCAAAGTGAAAGAATCAGCTGAATTCGAAAGGTGGCGCCGGGTTGCATATCAAAGCGATATCCATAGATATCGATAGTAAATTCGCGAAACTTATCGTTATGCAGTTAGCCAGGGAATCGTCATCGCAGTTTGTTTAATTAAAATTCGTATTTGTATTCTTGTATTTCAGCACCAACCACGTCGACGTCGGTTAATATCGGTAACACTTTATCAGTTAAATTAAATTGCCTAAATTCCAAATTCATATATGCAGCAATACAATTGTATATAAAAAAAAAGCAACCACGCTTTTTTTGCGGTCCGCTTTCTTTTGCGTATCCATTTTGTATGTGTGTGTGTGCGTGAGTGTGTTTCATTAAATGTATTTCTGTGTAAAAAGCTGAACGAGCGCAGAAATTAATTTTGCCAATTTGGCAATAAAACGCACAAAAATCGAGTGAAACTTGAGTCAGTGAAAGCATATAATTTTTAAAGAAAATCACATTTTGCGAGTGGGCGTCTCCGAGTACGAAGCAGGTGAATCGAAAGTTCCAGTATTGTCCTGTTACCACACCCCCAGCCCCCCCTGCACCACCCCTCAACCAACTCCACTTTCATTAGCATGTCAAGGCCTGTTCCTGGTCATGTGCGTGAGTCTACCTTGGCCATACGAGTGTGTGCGTATGTGAGGGGGGATTCGCTTGCTATTTTCAAGGTTCCTTCCTCAAACGCAACCTTCAAAAAAAAAAAAAAAAAAAAAAAAAATCACCCGTGCTCACAGACAAAACGAAATGAACAAAAAGAAAAAAAAAGTATGTCTAGTCTCAGCATTAAATTAAAGCCACAAGCTCAAAAGCTTGAGCTGCCCAGCTGGTTGGCTTAGAAATATTTCATTTTATTTCCAAAAAATAAAAATAAAAATAGAAAGTGCGCTTCCCTCGGCTAACCAGAATGACTTCATCGCTAACGCTGCTGCTGCCGCTTCCGCCACGCTGCCAACGCGCTGACAGCTGAATTTTCTGGGTCAGCCAGCTGAGCGTGGCAGCTGGTTCGGCTTCTGTCTGGGCAAATACGATCCGAGATTGAAACCTCAAAATCGACTTGGCTCAGCCATTTCTCATGACTTTTCTGTTTATTTTAAGAAGTATAAAAAAATAAATACTCACACACAAGTCGTCAGTTTTTTTTTTTTTTTAACAATGCGAATTCACATAAACAATTCAAATTTCTATTTTTATAGAGAAAAAAAAGGAACGGGACGCCACCAAGAACCGCCGCACACACACCGCCACTAACCACGCGTTCAGTCTGTAATCGGAGCCGCGAAACAAAATGTGCCGACCATAGACGAACAAAGGAACTGCAAAGTGGACTCCATCCAAGCCTCATCAAATCAATTCGATAAGGAAAATTTTTAAATCAAAGCCTATTAATCAAAAGGAAACAAAACTCTGAACACCGTTAAGACGAGTCTAGAGAATGGTTAGAAAGCAAAGTGGTTTGGAGAACAACGTGTCCCTAGAATTAAGTAAGCAGCAGCAGCAGAAGCAGCAAAAGCAGGAGCAGGATTTGGAACAGAAGCAGAGGGGTCAGGAGAAGCCAGAATTAGAACGCTTGGATATTGATTTGACACCGGAAGTGCCGGCAAATTTCAATTTTAATTACGCTCAACAGGCTCAGGCCCAGTACGCCCAGCAGCTAAAGGCAGCTGAACTCTCAGCCACTGTTTTCACCCACTATGATCAAAATGAAGAAGGGTCTGCCGATTTCACCCTGCGACATTCGCACATTTCAAATATGCCCTACGACTACAGTGACGATGCCATCTCAGCGCCGCAGAATGTGGTGGCCAATGCATCGCTGGCCATTATGCCCTCGGAGATACCAGCCGAGGATGAGGAACGACTTGAGCGCATCTTCAAGCAATTGGATCGCAATGGCGACGGCAAGGTCGACATACACGATTTGTCGGCGGCCCTGCACGAGTTTGGCATGTCGAGCGTCTATGCCGAGGTGAGACATTTATTTTGCGATATAAATTGGCTAGTTTTGGTCTGGCACATGGCTCGCGTTTTGTGTCAAAAATATTTGTCAAAATATATTATATATATTTTTTTTCTTCTGTCATCGTTTTGGCAACTGAACTTTGCACCTTTTGCTGTCTATTTGTTTGACAAAAGCATTCCAACAATGTGTCCAACAAAAATAAGATGAAAAAAAAGCTTTAAATATACTTTCAAAATTGCATGCGATAAATTTGTGGAAAGCAATTATCGCATGCGATAAAATAATTAAATTGCAGGCTATTTTTATGGTTTCCTTTTGGAAGCAAAGGCAAATGACATTTGGCCCATCAGTCTATAATTTCAATCAAAAGCAAATTGATTTATATTTATTGATTTTAGCCAAACAAAAGACGACGCCAATTTGGCCAGCGGAAAAAACAAAAGCCATTGGCAAAAATAAGAAGGCTTTGGCCTTCAACTCTCAACTGTCAGACAAATTGTCGCAAATTTCATTATAGTTTTTTTTGTTTTTGTTTATTTTAGAAATTCCTACAACAGTCGGACAAGGACCAAAGCGGCAACGTGGGCTTTGCCGAATTTCTGCATTACGTGCGAGAGCACGAGAAGAATTTGTGTCTGCAATTTTCACACCTAGACAAAAATCGAGATGGTATGAAATCTATAAAAATTGTTGATAAAAAAATAAAATATATTTCATTTGATTTTGATTTGCAGGCAAAGTGGACTTGGATGAGCTAATTTCGGCCTTTAAAGACCTGGGACTGGACATTGATATAGACGAGGCTAGGAAATTGCTTACCAGGTTAAATTTTTATTTTTCAAATTTTAAAATTCAAAAATTTCAAATATTTTTTTTCTTTTTTTAATTTTAGAATGGATAAGGATGGCAGTTTGAATATTAGCTTTAATGAGTGGCGGGATTTTATGCTATTGGCCCCGTCATCGGATATACACGATTTGATTAAATTCTGGCGGCACTCTACTGTAAGTCGCCGTTATATTCATTTAGTTGTATTTAATTATTATTTTTATTAGACTTTTTTTTATATTTTTTATTTAGATTTTGATTTGTAGCTTATCAGCTCTCTCTGGTTTGCTTTTATATTCAGTCATTCAGTAGCCTTTGAATTTAATAGCCCGCTTAAACTAATTTCATTTTTGGTTTGTAGTTTTTTTTTTATATATAAAAAAAAAAAAATGATTAAGGTTTATTTAATTATAAACTGTAACTAATTGTTTGAATTATTTTTACCAATTTTTCAATTTGTTTCGTTTTGGTGCGTACGCCGTCTCCCCCCTTTCTCATCATCTAAACTAAACAAATCGAACAAACAAACAAAACAACACATTCAACATAAAAATCTTTTCGTAGTTCTACCCAAATACACCACACTCCTGACTAACTGAGGAAGATTTGAAGGTATTTCTCCAAACCAAAAAAAAAAAAAAAAAAATTCAAAAACCTTTTCTTTTTTTTTTAGCTTTAGAAATTGTCATAAATATTCATTTATTTGTAGTTTTGTCGGGATAAGAAACACAATTCATCACCCATATCACTCTTAGTCATCATCATGTAGAGTATAGTGTTGACATTGGAAATCAAGTCAAGGCATTTCCCTATCGTTCATAACCTTAGTAACTCTGGCCATGTGAACTTTGCCGAGGTTGTGCTTCGCTTGAAGCTTTTCAAGAGAGAGCAAGCGTGATCTGTAAGATCAAGAGTAAAAGCTCGAGCTGATAGAGCTTTCGCTCTTTGTTTAGCACTGTTGCAAGACTTTTTGAAAATTTCATCACTTGACAGTTTCTTTGTGTTTATTATTATTATTATTTATTTAATTTGAATAATTGTTTTGGCTGTGATTATGATAGAGCTCTCTCACTCTCACACTCTCTCGATTTGAGGGTCTTTTTGGTTTTCAGGTGACGTTTTGATTTTGTTTTATTGCTTTAATCATTTTGTTTACCTTTTTTCTTTCTCTTTGTGCTGCATCATGCTCAAACAACAATTTAATTCAATTTGGAAAATTACAGGCAATTGAATTTTTATTATTATTTAAAATTTATTTTTTTCTGCATTATTCATCAGCTGGGCAAACGAGCCCCCCTAAAAGAAAAGCTTTCTCTCTCATTTTATTTTTTCGCAGGGTCTTGCAAGTCTGCAAAAGCTTGAAATTTTCAAAACCCCAAGAAAAAAAATATATTTTTTGTAAACAAAAAAATTGTCAAAAATTTCAAACATTTCAGTCAATTTAAATTTTTTTGCGAAATTGCGCGTTTTCTTTTTTTTTACTGATTATTTCGAAGGTCAGCCGCCTCGGAATATTTTTGTCTGGATGATACGGAGCTGGCAACAAGCTTGAAAAACTGGCCAAAACTAAAAGTTGTAGCTTCTTCTTTTTATTGAAAGAGTCTAGACTGATTGCCTATTTAACCAGTTTGGCCTGTCTCAGCTCTGACGTAGCTCCCCCAGCCCAAGACATTCTCTTAGTCTATTTATAGCTCCGGCCAGTTCTGTCAGATCCTTCAGTTTGTCAAGCTCTATATAATCTGAACTTTACCCTTCGATACCAATAACTAGACAACTCGGATTTGCGTAAATGCCTGAAAAAAAATAAATATTTAAAGAAAATCCCATATGATTAATTTGCTGATTGGTCAGATTGTATATATATAATATTTCCCAACTGATAATAATACCTACCAGATTGTTTACAGAATATTTTTCGAGAAAAATAATATTTACTCCGACAGTCTAGAATAACACGGGGGTTATTAAAAAGGTTAATTGGGTTCGATAAAGACGATAAGAACTGAGTTCAATTTCCATTAGAAATTTCATGCGATAAGTGAAAAATATTTCAAGAATTTTTCAGCAAAGAAAAATTTATTTCCTTCACTTTGCAATTACTTTAAAACCTAATTGGCTGTTGGCATTTTCCAAGCGGCTCATTACGCTTGTCTTCCATTTCAATAAGAATTTATTTGTTTCACTTAAAAGAAATGGATTCGGATATATCAAAGGTATAAATTAATTGCCAAGTTTCTCAAAGTTCCCCGAGTTCCTCATAAAAAATGGGTGTGTCAATTGGCTAAATTCGAGATGGCTTATCACTTTGCGTGTGTTCTATGGAATTTTTGTATTCTAAGGTTGAGCCTGACTGATAAGAATTATTTTTGAAACAAATAGAAAATTTTGAGTTGGCAACCGAAAGATTTGACTTTTTTGAACCCAAAACTGATGATTTTTGTGTTTTCCATTTAAGATTCTTTTATCTCCTCAGATGTGATAAAAACAAATCTTGACGTAGTTCAACCAAATTTAAATTACAACTAAATGACACTCTCACCCCTTTTCCCCACAACAATTGAAAGTCAACCACTGACGTAGACCTCGCAGATTAAATCACAAGCGCGTGCTCGTCTCTCCTATTGTAATTTTTTAGAATATGGAAAGAAAACACCTAAGACGTAGTTGCTGGAAAGAGTCACACAAAGCTTTCGTCATGCGCATGCCAAGGCGGGTGATTTCAATCATAAAGACTGCCCAGACGCTTCGCAAGCTTCCCCCTGGATCCCGCCCCCAGGCTGACTGCCCTTGGTTGCTTTGCTGCTGGCTGAACCGGTTCAATTCACTTTTTTTTTTGGTGGAAATTTAATATTTTGTTGATATGATGAAGGGAAATAAATAAAGACCCAGACAGTCTAGCCTATCGGGCAACGAGTGGTATGCGCAATATTGACAGATCTGAAGAGCTTTGCAATTAACATTCAACGGTTAATTATGAATCTACTCCCTGACACATGCCAAAATTAAATATGAAGTTGGCAAAGGAAGAAGAAGCTTTCAAGTCAGTTAGAAATGGCTTGATACCGGTTCAAATGGGTTTCCATAATTAGAAGCTTTTCGAACACTCAGAGAGGAAAGAGGTAATCATAATTCCCTGAAATATTATTCATCATTCTCCATAAATTTTTATAGTATTCCAGAATGAGTAACTCGATTTTTAGCTGTATTATTCATGGCATTAGAAAGTCCCTAGAAAAAGACAAGTCTGATTTGAAAAGAATATTGGCTTGACCTTCGTCTAACGGTACCAAAAGCACTACGCAAGCACGCGTGTCCGTAATAAAGAGGGGTGGGGAGGGGGAAGCCAGCAAGTGCGCGCAATGAATTGTACTTTGCGCCGAGGCGGCCGCAGCGTTGAAAGCTTCTGTCAGCGTCGCGAGGCGTCGTGAAGCTTCGATGCCGACCGATCGCTGGCGTTTTTCTCAGACTGTGGAAGCTCGCCAACGGCGAATGTTGTGCGCGCGTTAAAAACACCTCCCTCTCTCTTTCGCTCTTTTTGCGAACGTACCCGATTCGAATTCGGAACGTTTGTTATATAATTTATAAACTTTAAGCGGAAATTACAACTTGTGTATTCTTTCGTTACGATAAAACCGGGTTAAACCAATTTTCAACCAATTCAACGTGTTTCGCCCCGACCTATTGAACGAATCAAACCGAGTTAAAAAATAAAAAACCGTTTTTATTTCTCAAACTAAAAGACTGAAAAGCTTGTGGTGTGTGCATTTTGTAATAAAACAAGTGAAAGTTTTTTTTTTTGTAACAAATATTTCTCGGTTTGTTGCAAAATAAATCCAACAAGCGTGCCACAAAAATCCGCAAACAAGTGAAAGCCAAATTGTTGACGGAAGTTTTCGCGACTTGCTAAAGAAATTCAAACAAAATGCTGCGGAATAGCACATATCAATATAATCTGCCAGTCGATTATCACAATATACAACAAATGGCCGTGGCCGGTGATATGATGGAGGATTTCGTAGTCATCTTTCGGGATATGATGGGACGGGTAGGTGTCTTCACAAAACAGCTGCGCCTATATAGAGACTATATAGAATATTCATAAATAGATTTTGGACAGGAAACTGACTCATCTGGCTGTTTAGGTTTATCTTATCGGTTTCATAGAATTCTCAACTCTATTTGAACTGCACTGTACGTGTTTTCCCATAGAACATTCAATTGGTCTGCACAATCTAAAAATATTTGCAGCTGCCGCGTTTCACTTTTTTTTTATATACTCTTTTATGTGTCCGCATAACTGAATGAAACTTTTTAAAGAAGACGCCTGCATAGTCAAGTGAATTGTTTGGCGCATTGACTTCACTTGATGTTGGGGAATTTGACTTTTTGGTTTTTTCATTATTTTCCCGCTTGGCAACAGCGTCGTTTTTTTGAACGACCCCAAAAAGTGCGCGCCTCGATCAGTGGGGCTGCCTGTGTCTGTGTGTATGTGTATGTGTGTGTGTGATAGCAAACCGGTTGCGTTTCTCTCACACTCGTTCCGTCTCGCGTCTGGCAACTCTGTCGTCAGAGTCTTCGTTGGCTTCGCTGATTGCAAATCGTGTCGACAGTTCGGCATTCCCCCTGCCTCTCTTCCTTTGCTCTCATTAATGTTTTTTTTTTCTAAATTTTTTTATTTCGTCTGTTGCCAAGCGCCTGGTTACTCCATTATATGGTCTTGGCCAACTTTAGTTGTGTCTGTGTCTGTTTGGCTGACTCAGCAGTGGGCCAAATGTGGGCGCGTCAGTTTGCCCATGCTTGTAATAATTTGGCGTAGGTCAAATTTTTTTTTTGTGACGTCAAAATTGTTTATTAACTTGTTGATCTGATTTGGTTTCTCGCTCTTACAATTCTTGTTTACTCTTGACTTGTTTACACTAATTGTCTCGACTTTGTCTGCTTGCGTCATTTCGAAATTATCAAAGCAAAAAATTCCAAACAGGTACTTTTTCTTTTGGGTCGGAAATTATTTATGAATCACCCTACCAGTTTTAAGTTTTTTTTTAAAGTGGCAATCAGCCTTCATGCAACTTGGCTTACAGTGGTTCACCTTCATGGCCCAAAGAAATATTCCAAGTAAGACGAATTCAAAGCTTTTTTTTTGCCTTTGCCTTCAATTTGTCAATTCAACCCAAAAAAAAAGAAGAAGAAAAAATTTAATTGATTTAAACAATTATTTAATGAGATCTAAATTTTCGTTTAAATTCCTCCTTTTTTTTTGCTTCCACATTTGCGTGCCAAAAGCATTTTATAAATAGAAAAATACAAAGTTCGTATAAAAATTTTCACTGTCAAGAAAAACCAAATAAAAAAAAAATAAGAGGAATTCTCAACCATCTCCAAATTGGCCTGAGTGATAAAAATAAAATAAAAAAAATCACAAATTAAGCAACGTGACTTTTGACGTAGTTGTTGGGCCAATAAAAAAAAACACACCTTTCATACGTAACCAAAAAAAAAAAAAAATAAAATAAATGAATAAAAAAAAGTGCCAATTTTTTCTTGTTAATTTTCACATTTGAAAATAACTCAACAAAGCCAAATGAGTGGGCATTTATTCCGTCTTGGAATTTTTTTTTTTTTTTCTTTCTTTGGGGAATTTTTTTCTTATTATTTTTGTAGATTTTTTTTCTGACCTCAAAAAAATCAATGAACCTCAAATATTTTTGGTTTCTTGTTGATTTTTCCTTGAATCTGTTTGCCTGGCTTGATCTTGAAAGTTTTTGAACTTTATTTAAGCTTGAAATGATTCCGTGTCTTTCTGGTTGACTGATAAATTTTTTCTTTATATTTTACAAAAAAAAAAAAAAAAAAAATTCTAGTCACGATTTTCAATTGTTTTTTAATTCTTAAAAATTTCTTTGTTAGCTTTGACAATTATCAAAAATCACAAGACTCGTATTTCTAGTATAGAAATAATTTTTGCTTGCTTAATTAGCACTTGCAGACAGTTTTATAATTTCGCCCGAATTGGGCGATTTCAGAGCTTATCAATTGGTTTATTTTTATTATCAAAAAAAAAAAAAAAAATTAAGCCTTCAAAAATTCCATTTCATTCAGAGAATTTGCCAGATACGCATTAAAATTAAATTCATTTTGTGTAAATTACATTTGCTGCTGTCAATTTGATAAAATTTCTAGCATGCTAGAAAAATGCTTGCCTAATTGCTTGCTAAAAAATATTGCATGCGATAAAAATGCAGTTATGCAAAAAGAACACTGCAAACGAGGGAGAAGAAATGTTGGCGCGTGTACGTTAAATATCTGTTTTTGTAGTTGTTGTGTGTAGCTGTTGTTGTTGTTGTTGTTGTAATTATGGCTTGTCTATGTGGTATTTTTAGCAAACTAATTAACTCAGAGTATTGCATGATTTGGCGTCTCTTCTTTCGCAATTATTGTGCAATTTGTTTTTTTTTTGTAGCAAAAAGCAAAAAAAAAGAAAAGCTGGAAATTGATAAAAGCGTACATTTTTGCAGGCTAGAAAATCGAAGCAAGTAAATAATGCAAATCCGAAACTAATATATTTAACAATTTTAGAGCATGGAGATCCTTTTCTTTCACAACTTAACAAACGAGAAGAGGTAGTCAATTCATATATAAGCCTGCATGTCCTGGCCTAAAATGGTTCAAAACTAATTTAAAATTGTATCAAAATTCACTAATTATTTCATTTAATAATTTATTTAATTTTTGTATTTTTTGCCTTTTTGCAGTACCTCGACATTGGCGAGGATATGAATGTACCTGATGACTTTACACAAAAGGAAATGCAAACGGGTCTCTGGTGGCGTCATTTGGTGGCCGGTGGCATTGCCGGTGGTGTGTCCCGGACATGTACAGCTCCTCTCGACAGAATCAAAGTGTTTTTGCAGGTGAGTCACCATCTTTTCTACCCTTTTGAATTACCAAAACTAAAATATAAATTTTTTTCATGGCAGGTACAAACACACAGAATGGGAATCTCAGAGTGTATGAAGATCATGTTGAATGAAGGCGGTGGCCGGAGCATGTGGCGTGGCAATGGCATAAATGTATTGAAGATTGCCCCCGAGACTGCCTTGAAATTTGCCGCCTATGAGCAGATGAAACGGCTGATACGCGGCGATGATTGCTCGCGACAAATGAGCATTGTGGAGCGCTTCTATGCGGGAGCAGCTGCTGGCGGAATTTCACAGACCATTATCTATCCCATGGAAGTATTAAAGACACGCCTGGCATTGCGCAAGACGGGTCAGTACGCGGGCATTGTGGATGCGGCTGTGAAGATCTACAAGAATGAGGGCGGTCGCGCCTTCTATCGGGGCTATGTGCCGAATATTTTGGGTATCCTGCCATATGCTGGAATTGATTTGGCCGTTTATGAGACACTGAAGAGACGCTACATTGCCAGTCATGATAATAATGAGCAGCCTAGCTTTTTGGTGCTCTTGGCCTGCGGCAGCACTTCGAGTGCCCTGGGTCAGCTCTGCTCGTATCCCTTGGCCTTGGTGAGAACGCGGCTGCAAGCTCAAGGTGAGTTTCAATTGAATTAAAATTAAAAGCTTTTCCTTATTAAAAATATTTTAACTTTTATCCAAACAGCCGCCGAGACAATTTCGAATCAAAAGCGCAAGACACAGATTCCCCTGAAGAGCAGCGATGCCCACAGCAGCGAGGAGACCATGACGGGGCTCTTCCGTAAAATTGTTAAGCAAGAAGGTCTAACCGGACTGTATCGCGGCATCACGCCCAATTTCCTAAAAGTCTTGCCTGCCGTCTCCATCAGCTATGTGGTCTATGAATACTCAAGTAGAGCTCTCGGCATCAAGATGACGTGAGTCGTTTGCTCAAAAGTCTTAGACCAAAAAAAAAAAAAACAAACAAAAAAAATAGAAGGAAACATTTTTGCCGGGTCACTCTTGGGGCCGCAAACCTTGCTCAGAGGGTGGACCAAAGTGATGATTGGAGAAGGAATGGATGGTTGTGGCCGCTGTGCGGATCTTCCCTGCCAAATATGCCAAGGACAACAACTTCAACAACAACAACAACACGGTGCTTTCAGAGCGTGTGCTTCAATGTTTTTATTTTCTCACACAAAAGTGTCTAGTAAAAGTGCGGGTAATAGTGGATTAAGTACCAAAAAAAAAAAAGAAAACAAATTTATATAGAAAAAGAAAAGTCCTGCCATTAGGCCCGCTAGTTAGCTCTCTCTCGTCCCTTAACCCTCTCACTGTTAAGCGAATCTGCTCACCCCAACACTCACTCTGCCCACTCAGGCCAGAGGAAGCCGTGGAGTGAGTGGCCAAAATAGTTTTTATACTTATTTTGCCTACAGAAAATGGAGTTGTTTGCTCTGTAATCGCTTCCAAAACGTTCTTGTTGTATATTTTTTCTGTAATTTTTATAATTTATAGTTAAATTAGTTGCATTATTAAAAAAATAAGTGATACTATGGCTAATTTATTTATAAATTTATATACAAAACTATGGAAAATAAACTTTTAAGTTTTTTAGGACAAAAACAAATAATAAAAAAAAAATTGTATACAAAAAAAAAAACCTGCTAGAAATATTTAAACTTTTAAGTGCTTATTTATTTTTTTTTTAATTAACAGACGGCAGTGCATAATTAATTAAATACCAAATGAAAATAGAAACAAAAAAAAAAACTGGGCAAAAAAAAAAAAATGATAAACCAAACTTTGAACTCCCATTTTTAGTTTAAGTCGACAAAAAAGAAGAATGAAAAGAAATATCAATGCAAAAGTCTCTGACTTCAGCACGGTAAGCCAGGGCAGGACTAGAAATAAATTCAAAGAAAATTAAACAATTAAAAAAAAAAATGCTTAACAATACAAAAAAAAAAAAGACATTGAAACTATTTGTTTAGCTTATGAAAAATAATGAAAAGAAAAAAATTAAATTACTTAATACTTAACATTTGAAATGTGATGATAATAGTTTATATAATCTAAGTTTAAATCTACCATAAAAAAATTTAAAAAAACTGAAAGAATGAAAGAAAGTGAAATAATGAAAACGAGTTGAGTTGAGGAGAAAATAAAAGAGTACAGTTTAGTTTAAATGACGAGGCTGAAATCAATTTTTCTAGCATTTTATTTGTTAAGTTTAGGTGAATATTTTTTTTTTTTATTTTATGATTTTCCTAAAAAAAAAAAAAAAAAAACGAGATTATTTCTGACTAAAGCTAAACAAAAACAAATCTGTAATTTATTTTATTTTTATAAAAAAAATGAACGAAAAATTTTAGTTAATTTATCATTTCCACTAAACTGTTGAATCAAAGCGAGAAGAAGAAGAAGAGAGAAAAAAATCACATTTTCATTTTTATACTTTAATTAGCTAATTTCAATATTTTATAAACTATTTTGTATATTTTTAATTTGATAATTCTGTGTAATTTATAATTTCCTTCATGATTCCTCTTGGTAAACAAAAAAACAAATACAAAAATAAAACCAACGAAATCAAAGCAACACAAAATAAATAAATGCAAATAATTCAAATACAAAATTTTTAGTTTTTTCATTTATTAATTTTAACAAATTCTTTTTGGACTGGGAAATTTAGATACTTTTGTATTATAATTATTAAAAATAAGTTGAAGCTTTAAAAAATGGAAAAAAATTTTGTTTTTTATTTATTTAGTTTTATTTTTTTTTTAGTATTTATTATAAATATTAAAATTAAATTGAACTATTTAAAAAAAAAAAAAAAATATTTAAAAAAATTAAATTAATTTTTTTTTATTTATTTTTATTTTTTTACTCCAAGCTATAGTATATTTATTATTAATATTAAAAATAAATGAAACCCTTCAAAAAAGGGAAAACATTTAATGATCTTTTTTTTATTTATTTTTATTTTTTTAAGTTTTTTCTCCAAGCTTTAGTATATTTATGTTAAACATTAAAAATTCCTTTAATAATGGGGAATTTTTTTTTAATTAATCTTTTTTTTTTTGCCTGGGAAATTTTTAGTTTGCTTTTCAAACTTTTGTGTAATTAAAATAAATATTTGAAATACATTGAAAAATTCCTTATTTTTTCAAATTCTTTGGCTTGGGAAATTTTCAGTTTTTTTTTTCAAAACTTACGTAATCTCAAAATAAATTGAACCCTTAAAAAAATTCTTTAAAATTTGAAAATTTTATTCTTTTTTTTCAAATTCTTTGGCCTGGGAAGTTTTCATACTTTCGTGTATTTAATATAAATATTAAAACAATAAATTAAAACCTTTTTGAAAATTCCTTAAAAAATATTTATAAATATTTTCAAATTTATTTAAACGATAAAAAATCAAATATTTAAAGGCATAATTCTAGTCTCTACGAAATTAAATATTTCTTGAAAATAAAATTAAAAAAAAAAAAAATCTGTTTAACTTTACATATATATATGGATATATATTAAAATTAAAAAATAAATATATATATATATGCCTATGATATTGTTATATTTTTGTACTTTTAGCTAATTTTTTAATAAATTATATATATATATATATTTATGTATTTATTATATTGTGATTAATGTAAACGAATAACACAAAACAAAAAAATAAATATGAAATATTTAAATACAATTTATGCCCAAAATCAAGTTAAAAAAAAATAAATAAATAAAATAAAAAAAATTTAAAATCTTTGATTTTGCGCAATGAACTTTTTAGGGGCGCCCTCTGGCGATCGGAAAATGATCTTCAAATTGAAAAAAAAAATGTTCTTCAAATCAATTTAAAAAAAATAAATAAAATAAAAAAAAAATAAAAATCTTTGATTTTGCGCAGTGAACTTTTTAGGGGCGCCCTCTGGCGATCGGAAAATGATCTTCAAATTGAAAAAAAAAAAATGTTCTTCAAATCAAGTTAAAAAAAAAAAAAAATAAAATCAATAAAATTTAAAATCTTTGATTTTGCGCAGTGTACTTTTTAGGGGCGCCCTCTGGCGATCGGAAAATGTTCTTCAAATTGAAAATGTTTAGAAAAAGTAAAAGACATATCCGACACGATTATTTATATAGCCAAAGAAAAATCGATGCTATTTTTGGAGAACCGTTGCCACCAGCTGTTTCCTAGTCTCATTATTTTCTACTTTCCGATTGGAACAGATCAGCGAGTAAGAATAATACCTAAAATTCTTTTTTAAATTCCATTAAGTTTTTTTGTCTGAATTAAGGAAAGATTTCTACAAGATGGATTATGACCCAACGTATCAGCAAATCTGTTCCACTCGCACTGTTCAGTCGGATAAGAAGGGTTTCTTTAATGAGTTCTACGTGGACGTGAAGGAGACTTGCGGCGAGAAATGGCTGCAGAATTACTTTGGCAAACTGAAGTCGAATGCGGCGCGTGTTTTATCTATTTTCAGCGATCGTGAGGCATGAATCTTTCGATCTTTTTTTTTTTTTGTTGAGTGAGAAAATTAATAGGTTTTTTTTTTCAAAAGGTTTGCGACCCTGTGCTGGGTGTCTTGGAGCATGTGCAGCCTGTGTATAAGCAAAAGGATGGCCTCTTCTCGGCCCAGAGAAGGGCGCAGGCTGATAAATTCAATTTGATGAGCACGAGCGTTGGCTCCGAGGATGAGCGTAAGGAGGTGCTGCAGCAGGCCTTGATGCATGCCAATCTGGCAGTGATGCGGGCACCGGCTCGGGATGTGGATCAGAGCATAGATGAAGGCATTACCCTGGCTCTGGCCTATCGGACTCGGGCGGCCATACTCATTTCGCTGGGCGAGGGTGAGGCCGCCTTGACTGACCTGAAACTGGCCGCCAACTTTGGCCTGGAATCGAAGCAGAGTGTGGACTATTATTGCAAAATGGCCAAAGCTTATGCTTGTGAGTTGACTTACCATACTCTTTTTTTTTTAGAGCTAAAGAAACTCCATCTTCGTAGGCATGGGTGAAAAGGCTCGCGGTGAAATCTCTTTGAAAATAGCCGAAAAATTAGCTGGTCCCGATCCCACTATGATCCTAGCTTGTCGTCAGGAAATGAGCACCATAGAGCCGGCTGAAAAAGAGCAACCGACTGTGGAGCCCGCACTGACACATGGCGAAAATCCAGAGCTAAGGGGTGCGGCCAATGTGGTCAAGCTGGTGGAGACCAAGGATAAGGGCCGTTTTATAGTGGCCGATGAGGGCCTCAAGACTGGGGATGTAGTGCTCTGTGAGAGTCCTGTAGCCGCTTGTCTGTTGCCCAACTTTTTCGGGAGTCACTGTCATCATTGCTTTAAGCGGTGAGTTCAGCTGGAATTTTGTAAAGTTTTAAGCTTTGAATCTGTTTTATGTTTCCTACAGCTTGCGTACTCCAGTGGCCTGCTTGGAATGCTCGGGGATTGCTTTTTGTTCGGCCCAGTGCATGGGCGAGGCCTGTGAGAGTTATCATCGTTTCGAATGCAAATTTATGGATCTCTTCATTGGTTCCGGCATGTCCATTCTTTGCTTTATAGCTTTGCGGGTCTTTACCCAGGCTCCTAGTCTGGAGAATGGTTTGGCGACTGCGAATTTGTTATTTGAGCATTTGTGCACCCACGAAGATGAACGCCAGGCAGATGACTTTCTACAGAGATCCCTGATGGCCGGTTTCCTAATGCGCATCCTGCAGAAGGCTCAGTATTTTGGGCGTCGTAAGACCGAAGGTGTTAATCCCACGGCAGTGGAACTGCAGGTGGCTACAGCATTGCTGGGCTTGCTGCAAGTGCTGCAGTATAATGCCCATGAAATCTATGCCACTATGGTCACCGATGAGCACTGTTTCGAGGGCTCCAAGGTGGTGTATCTGGGTGCTGGCTTGTATGGTACTGGTGCCTACTTCAATCATGAGTGTTGGCCCAGTGTGGCGGGCTATTTTGTTGGTAAAAAACTCGTTTTGACAGCCACCAAGCCACATCGTCCCAATGAGATTGTGGCTGTCAATTATGGTCCCATTTTCACCAAGATGAACTTAAAGGAAAGGCAGCGTTCTTTGCGCGGTCGTTACATGTTCAACTGCAACTGCATGGCTTGTCAGGAGAACTGGCCCTTGCTCCAAAAGCTGGACAAGCAAGTCCGATTCTGGTGAGTCACTAAAAATATAAAGAAAGTAATTGTAGCTAACTTTATTGTAATCCAGGTGCACCTCGGCCAATTGCGTTTATTTGTTGAAATTCCCAAAGGATTTGTCCAAGGATGTGCGTTGTCCACGTTGCCGCAAAACCATTTCTCTAAAGGAGAGCGTAGCCAAGCTTATTAAAATTGAAGAACTTTACCGTGAGGCAGCGCAGGCCATGCAAGCCCAAAAAGTACTCCAAGCTATTGAACTTTTCAAAGAGGGCATTGACGCGTTCTTCCAAATTGCAGCTTTACCGCATAAGGACACACTCATAGCCCAGCAATCACTGCTCAAATGTGTGGCCGACACGGGTACCACTTTTAAGAAATAGTGAACAAAGCGCAAATCAAATATACATTGTAAATAAATTTTTACTTATTTTTCCGCCCTTTTCAAATTCGTATGTCTGCACTTCGATAACACTTTCAACTATCGATGGCAACACTGCGTTATCGACGAGAGCTGCCATCGTTAATTAGAGTTGTCATCGTTCTTTCGTTTTGCAATTGCTTGGGCGTGCAGGTTTTTAGTTTAATGTTTTAATTAATGCTGCGAAATGTTTAAAAAACTGAAACCTGGGGAAACGGAGGAAGATGTCCTCCGTATGGCAGCGGAATTCAATGCCGAGCTCCAGAAAAACCCCAATTTTCAGCCGGCAGCAACAGTTGTGCGGGTGGAAAAACGTGAGCATCGCAAAAGAAGAAGAATAATTCTGTACTCAAATTTAATTGATTTTTTATTATTAAAGCACCCAAAAAATCGTTGTTCGCTCAACGCAGAGAAATTGCAAGGGCTCAAAATCAGGCTGCAGGAGCAACAGCTTCAGTACCGGCATTGTCCTCCACAAATTCGGCGCCAGCAACAAGTGGATTACCTCATCCGGCAACATATGAAAAAGTGCTTCTTGATGAAATTCATGAAAATATTTTGGGAGATGTGCGTGGTAACAAAGTCAATCAAAACCTTATAAACTGTGTGATGACTGATATTGTGGAGAGAAGAGTAGGCCAACCACGTACAGCAGTTTGGAATAGAGCTGAATCCAATGTGGTGAGTTTGAGATTCTTGTAATGTCAGCGACGTTTTTTGATATAATTTTGTATAAAAGTCGGACAGCTATAAACCCAAAAGCATATTTGCTCAGAAAATATTGGCTGAAAAGAAGAAAAAAATGAAAGAACCTCCAAAAAGGCACGAGGATTCTGAAAATGGTATTTCTTCTGGACGCAGTGCCATCATCAAAGACGATAAAATGGCTACTGAATTACATGCTGAAAATATCAATTTGCTCAGTCAAATGCGAGAGGATGATATACTCGCCGAACGTGAAAAGCTGTTAAGTTCTCTGGGTAAATAAGATAATTTCAAAATAAATTTAACAACTAACAAATTTATATTCTGAAGATCCATCCTTGATTGCTTTGCTTACAAAGAAGCGTGAGGCCCAAAAGACGTCTGCTCCAAAAGCAGAACCACAGAATATGCAAGATTTACCTTCTGTGACTTCAGACTTGGAAACTAATTTACCCGAATCCAATCCGGCTCACCAGTTACTTCAACAAAGTGCAGAGGGAAACTGGTTAAATTTCAATTTGATAGAAGAAGACAAGCTCTCCTGGATGCGTGATATACCAGCTAAACTGGCCGAATTGAAGCCTGGCCAACAATTTGATGCCCGCTTCGACTGGAAAGGAGTGTTGCTACCCCACACAATCCAAGACTTGCCGCAAAAAGACGAACGCGAATTGTATTTACATGGCGAAGAACCAGAGCGTCCAGGCTATACACTACAGGAATTATTTCGCTTGGCACGGTAGGTCCAGAGCATCATGATCCAAGTCTTTGTAACTTAACAATTTCTCAATCAGCTCCACAGTTCTGCAGCAGCGAATATCAGCTTTTGGGGCCATTGCTGGCATATTCAGCATATACAATCAGGGCTTCTATGATCAAGTCTTGGAACTGCCCATATCCAAAATATTCTTCCTTTTGCGCTTTGGTTTGGATGACAATGCTCCTGCCCAACTTGAGGTGGTCAGCAAAGCCCTGGCTCGTCTTTTCTATAATGAAACTGATGAAGTACTGCTGGATCACATCTATGAGAATGCCTATTGCCATTGGCAGCCCACCCTTCAAGTCATAGCGAATGCCAGCGACGAATCTGATCCCACATCAATAGCATATTTGCAACGTTATATGAAATTATTACGCACAAATCCCACAGCAGTACGTGCCCAAGTAGATGATGATGACGAAGCTGAAAGCCGCATGTCCATGGATGACTTTCAACTGGCTGAAACAGACCTGATAGAGTGTTTTCTAAGAACAAATATCTTGCAAAGAATTAGGTAAGCTCTAAATTCCAATTATTTGATTTATCTAAATATCCAATTTTTTGTTAGTTTCATTTTGGGTTCTGTGCGTCCGCAAAATTCCACTGTTGAGTCTTGCTTCAAACTACTCATACGTCTGGCCCGAACCGATATAAAGGTAGCCAAGCAATTGGCCAATGAGACACAGATGTGGCAAGTGCTGCTTACCCAATTTATGCCTGAGATCACACCAAATGGTCAGTTCATTTGTAATCAAAAAGGTGTTCATGCGTTTAAAATTTTGTAATTTTCCAGTTGTTGAGACTTCAGCGGAGGTCAAATATTACGGTCAACCCCAGCATCTCTGCCTGAAATTACTGCGTGTGATGATTTGTCAGCATTTGGATATAGCCAAGCAATTGGCAGACAATGCTCTCATTTATAGACTGCAAAGCTATTTGTTTTATCGTGAGGATATCAAGGTATGCAATTTATTATTATTTTTTAAAAATTTTTTTCAATTCAAACTAATTTTATTAATTTCCTTTCAGGGCAAATTGATACGCGTTCAGCTTGAAGCTTTGCGTATTTTACGTTGCTTACTCCTGCAGGGCATTGTGGATCGGGATGTGTACAAGTGAGCTCTTTACATTTTTTTTTTTTTTGTTTTTCATGAGAAAAACACTTTCAACGAGCCCTGAATAAATGGACCATTTGTGGCCATATAGCACAGGACTGTCTGATAAACAATATCGCAGTGATCAGCACCAGCTGAAGAAACATTCAAAGAAAGTATAATGCAAATCAAAAACACTTTGATTGATATGCTGCTTACGTTGTGTATGACAGGAACTTACTAACTCCCTGATAGGCGGATGAAGCTCTTCCGGCAAAATCTCTAAAAGCGATTCCAAATGCATTTCATTTTTGCTGTCAACCTGAAAACGCATACATTGCATTAAATTTTTAAATTACTTTCTTCTAAATTTTATCCCAACCAAACCAAATTTGTCAAACATGCAATGAAGGAAACATTTGACTGCCTGATGGTCAGGCACTACTCCAGTCTCCAGGGCTTTAGTTAAAAGTTCTGAAAATCAATTAATTTTAATTATTTGTTATTTTCATTTAAAATTGATTTCGGCTCTTACCCTCAGAGGCTCCCGTGGTGTTGACACAACGTATATGCATTTTTTTCACCATTTTTGCCACCGACGGTGGAACTTCCGCCTGCTAAATTAGATCAAAATCAAACTTATTGATTTATGTCAAATAACATAAAAGGTGCTTAAACTTTTGCCTGCACTTTTCATACAAAACAACTTACAGCTTCTGGCAGGTAAATAATTTTGTATAGCATAAAAAAAGCCAAAGTTAAGCTAAAACTTTTCACGAACATTTCAAAAAAAAGTTTGTGTTTAACGCGTTTGCTGTGCTTCAACTATAAAATTTGATAGGTTCTCAATGGACTTTTATAGCTTCCAGTCTCTAGATTTATTCCCGACTAATAGCAGTAATTCAAATATCAATTGTAACTATTTTATAGCCATGCGTTTTTTTTTTGTCGTCTTGATTTATTTATAATAGGCAATTTCTGCCCGCACTTCGGCAACTTTTGGATTGGCATTACAATCATTGTGTGTTTGAAGTGGGCGGTCCGGCATTGATACGTCAACACGCGTCCGCCCTACTCGTTGCAATCGTGGCCAGCGGCGAGAGTGGGGTCTGCGATGTGGAAGCCCAGAAACTTTTATTGGAGCCCTTACATAATTGTTGCTGCAGTTGGTTTCACAAGGCCACCAGAGCTGGCAATGCACTAAGCGATGTAAGTTTAACCAGCAGAAATTATTTCATTCGAAAGTAAAATAAAAATTACAACATTTTTTTTTATTCTTCCACAGTATTCTCAATTGACTCTACTGAGTGGATGCTTGTATGCCGTGGCCTGGTTTGCCCGTCACAGTTTTAATCCGGTTGCCTTTCAGCGCTTCCAGAGCAGCTTCCTGCCCAGCTTTGTACGTTCGTCAGGCTTCATTGCCTGTGTGCAGCAGTTGACGTTAGTAATTCAAAGTCCGCAATTGTATTAAGTTATTAAATTTGATTTTTAATTATTAGCAAGGCATCTATAATTTTACGACAATTCAATGATCGACGAAATGCACACGTTTCGTTACCCAATGTGGGCGCAGTCTTGATGAACGCATACGGTCCACAGTTGATTGTTACGGACACGTATCCGGTGCAATTGTTGAGTATGATTTGGCATCTGCTCGAGCTGCAACTGAATGAGGGCCAGAAGTGGCTTTTCGAGGCACTCATGCAGCCAGCCATCTTGGAGCCCTTGAGTGATTATCTCAGATTGCTGAGTACACAGATGAATCGATTTCTGGCCACAAATTTGTTTGCTCGCAGTGAACTAAAGTTTATCTATCAGTTGCTCTGTACCGGTGGCATCGAGACCTATTTGGAGCGTACTCAACTATTGCAATTGGTGTACAATTATTTGTGTTCTTTGTCCACGGTTCAGGCCATGCAAATTAAGCATATATTTGAGAGATTTCTATTTAATGAAGACTATATAAAATTGGATGATAAATCCCTGGAACTGCTCAAGCAGACCTCCATGGAAATGATTTATCCACATTTTATTGAGGTAAGAAAATAATAAATTTTTTTCCAAGCCAAAATCAGTTTAAAATTCTGTTTATTTTTGCAGGCGAATAAGGAGCCCACTCTCAGTTTATGCTATACTCAGGCCCCTATTTTGGCACCAGACTGGCCCTATTTTCAGCTACGCCTGCTGCTCAGTAACTATGTGCAAAGTGTGCAACAGCAGCCTTCAATGCTTCACTCAGGTGAGAAATTCGAGAGGTTTTTCTTTTTTTTTCGAAAGTAAATTGATGCCTTTTGTTTGCATAGAACATGAAGTGGTTCGTATGACTTTGACATTTGTGCAACAGTTGGAAGAACAGGGCCTGGAAATTGTCACGCCGCTGGAGAAACTGATGTATTTGATGATAGCCTTTATGGGACCCGATTCTCAATTCCTGGAACCAGAGCTGCATAAACTTTTGATGGAGCATTTGAAGTGCTTTTACAAGCAGAATGCCACATACAGCTTTGATTTCGATGCCACATTTGCGGATAAGGGCAGTTTTGAGCCTCTGTACTATCTGTTTGTGAATCACTTTCAGGCCGCCAGCTATGGCGATGAGTTGTTCAGTTCACTGGTTTTGCTGCCGCTGGCTCAAAAATATGATAACAAATGGCGACGGCGAGTCTGGTCGGAGCATGTGCAGGCCATGCGTTTCATAAGCTGTGATGAAAGTTTGGTAAGTCAATGGAAATGCCATCTCCGTTTTATGCTATCAAAAATATCCACATTTTTAGTTGATTGGCGGTCTGACAGCTTATCTGGAGCCGGTGGAGGAGGAGCCCTCTTTGGTGCAGCTCTACGGGGATGCTCTCCATCGGCAATTGGTGCGGCCAGGCAGTATTGCCTATCGCATAGCCCAGCATCATTTCAACAATTCCAGCGCTTTGAAAAAAACAAAAACATTTTAAATTATTTTAGAAAAAGAAAAAAAAAATGGGAATTACTCAGCAGAGTAAATTTCCAAAAGAAGAAACGACTCCTTGGGCTAACTTAAATGCCGTGATATAGTTTGTAATCTATTTAATTAATTTGTAAGGTACTCGAATTTAAGTATAAAATCAAATTAAACTCATATTCAATCATTTTGTCCAATGGGCACTAATATTTTTAGAATGATAAATATAGACATGTGTCAGTTGATAAGGTTTCAATTTTGGTTAGTGAAACTTTTAATTTTGGACTTGATTTAAAAATAAATAGAATTGGTGTTCTATCAGAAAATCTTAGATTATAAATAAAACTATGAATTGAAGTGCTTTGGGTCATCGTGACTAACGGAATTGAAAGAGGCAGAGACCATTCGAATTTATTCTAGTTTTACTTTTAATTTATTTTCTTGTACTTTTTCTTTTGGGTGTCTTAAATTTTTCTTCATAAATGTCCTGAGATCCAACAGTTTTACAATCTTGTTGAGATTATTCTGATTTCTAGTCCTATTTTATTTTATTTTCTTATATTTTTTGGTGGTCTTTAATTTTTTTTTATTTAATATTTTTTCCTTCGGATCTTATAGGTTTTCCATCTTCTTGGTATCTTATAGGTTTTCCATCTTCTTGGGAATTTATCAAATTTAATCTCGATTTCTAGTTTTACTTTATTTTATTTTCTTATTTTTTTTGAAGGTCTTTAATTTTTTTGATTTAAAATTTCTTTCCACGGATCTAATAATTTCTTGGGAATTTAGATTTTCCATCTTGAGAAATTTAACCCATTTTTTTTTCTTTTCTAGTTTTACTTTATTTTATTTCCTGGTATTTTTTGGGAGTCTTTAATATTTTTTTCCACAGATCTTATAGGTCTTCCATCTTCTTGGGAAATTGTGAAATTTCATCTCGATTTCTAGTTTTACTTTATTTTGTTATCTTATATGTTTTGAAGGTCTTTAATCTTTTTGATTTAATATTTTTTTCCACGGATCTAATAATTTCTTGGAAATTTAGTTTTTCCAACTTCTTGGGAAATTTTATCCAATTTTTTTTCTTTTCTAGTTTTACTTTATTTTATTTCCTGGGAGTCTTTAATATTTTTTTTCCAGGGATCTAAGAGTTCCTCCATCTTCTTGGGAGTTTATCAACTTTTTTTTCGATTTCTAGTTTTGCTTTATTTTTCTGGGAGTCTTTAATTTTGTTTTTTTTTTTTTCATGGATGTCCTGAGATCTTGGGAAATATATCAAATTTTATTTCGATTTCTAGATTCCCAGGGGGGGAAGAAAAAGAACCAACTCAATTATCTGGCTATTTAATTATTGCAGTGGTTGTCTTATTTTAGGCCTAAGTTGAATTTATGTGGAATTACATAAGAAAGCTTCTATAATTGAGTTTCTCGTTCGGTGTTGTTGTTGTTGTTGCTGGATTTTTCACAATTCTGACCACGGTCCATTGAGCATTTCATTATCACCCTCAATTAATTAACATCACTTGACTTATTGACACACAAACCAAGACCCTATAAAGTTATTGTTTTTACTTGCTACAAGCTGACTAAGACACTAGCTGATAGACTCTATCCATATGTGTGTGTGTATGTATGTGTGTTTGTAATTAGAATGAAAGCAATTGAAAAAGTCGAGAGTTAATTAAATTATAGTCAATGAAATGGCTCACGAATATTTATATAACTTATATAAGTAGATATATATATGTGTGTGTGTGGGTGGGTGTATTTTTATAAAGATTACAATATTTACACTCGCTCACCCACATTTCATAAAAGTCAAAATGTCAAGTATGTATTTGTTTTTTTTTTTTTTTTTTTTGACTGAACCACTTGTCGTATGAGCAATGGCTGCAAATTGGTTGTGTTAGTGGTTTTGTCAGCTACCAAGTATTTGCCATTTATCTTAACTGTCTTTTTTTTATATAGTCTGGCTGCGGGCTTGACTTTGGTTTCGGCTTTAGCTTTGGCTTTGACTCTCAATTGCAGACAACACAGCAACTTCCTTTAAATCACTGACTAATGCCGCGGGCATCCAAATTAATGGTGTCTTGAGCAAATACAGACGACACTTTAAAAGTGGTGTGTGCGTGTACGTGTGTGTGTGACACAAAGCTGTTAATTGCTTTTGAATAGCTGTGAATTTTTACTGAAGAAAAGATTAGCAGGTCTTTGAGATTTTGAACTGTCAAAAAAAAAAAAAAAAAAAAAATGTTGAGATTTCTTGATTGATTGGAGTATGAGTAAAACTAATCAACTGGCCTAAACAAAATGGAACTGGCCTAATCTTATCACTGGCAAATCAAAATCAAGTTGTGGCTTATCTGGTTCAGACATGTTCGAAGTTGGACTGCTTGGACTGGTGAGAAAATTCTAAATATAATCCAAGATATTTTTAATAACCCAAAAAATGAATTTCTTTTGGGATTTTTTTTTTTTTAATCTCTCTTTTGGCCAATATTCTGCTTGTTTCTTTTCAGTTTGGCATTTCTTTTTTGGCTGAATTTATTAAGGCTTGCGTACGCTTTTTTTTTGCATTAATCAAAAAAAAATTTTTTTTTTTTTGGGCTACTTTGGGACTCTTTTATCTACTTATGGTTTCCACTTAGACAGCCTCAAATTTGATAAATGTTTGTAGGTGTTCCTCATGTGCGAGTTTCATATTGAAAAAGTTATATTTTTGACTGGGGACTGAGGGCGGAGGGCGGAAGGCACGGTTGCCCCAGGCTGTGTGTGCTGCAAAGAACATTTTATAATAATTTATATATTATATATTTGTATCTGTATGATAGGTAATATATTTTTTGTTATAATAAATTTTTCTTTGAATTTTAAAACTCAATTCGAAAGTATTCAATTTGCTCAATTGTTTTATGGAATTCGAAAGGAAAACACAATTCAATTATTCATAAACAATCAATTGACAATGTCAGCTTCAAAATTGGCCCACTCTAAAAAAATATATATATATATATTTATATATATATCAAATTATGCATGAATTATTTTTACCAGGCACCAAAAAAAAAAAAGAGCTTCATAAACATTTTATGACTTGTTTAATTGCTCTGTTTATGTTTACTTTTTTTTTTTGCTTAGTTTTATTTATTTTTTTATTTTTGCTCATATTGCGTGCTCAAGTTCAATTATGCAAATATGGTTAAATAGCTCAACTTGACTTTCATTTGGTAGGCCGTTCAGAGTGTGTGGCCATTTTGAGATTCACAATCGAGTTGAAATACAATTGACATAGTTTTGCAACAAGTTTGCACTTTTGCACAATTCTCGCCGTGCTCAGCACTAATTCAATGGTTCAATGGACTTTTAGTTGTTCACTTTTTTCCCCCACATGGCTCTCTCCTCCGACTTCTCCGACTCCTCCTCCTTCTCCTCCTCTGCTTCTTTTTCTAATTTTCTATCTGTTTAATTTGTGTAAACAATGTGAAGGGCGCCGGCTGGACTTGGTTGGCCACTTGAGCAATTACATTATATCCCAGTCAAGACAAAAATTAAAATTAAAATTGAATTGGAAAAAAAACTAGTAGAAATATTTAAATTTTCTATTTGTTGAAGCAGATTGAAGTGTTTTGTCAATGCAGTTTCATGGCTCTTGGAATATTTATTTTGATTATTTAACCTTGCCTTGTCATTAAATAGAAACAATTCTCAAGCTTATCAAAATCTGGCTTTTCCCAACGATTTGGTAAAAAACAAGATATACAAAAAATACATATCTTTTTTATTGCTAAATTTAGAACAGATAAAAAAAATATTTCAAAAATTTTCGAAAAAGAAAATTTTTTTTTTTTATTGAAATTGATTTATTGGAATTTTATTTATGATATTCAAAAATATAATAAAATTAATATATATAATTTTAGATAAGATCAAGTTAAAAAAAGTCAAGAATTTCTTGAAAATATTTTAAAGACTTTAGCTCTCATATTTCAAGTCAACCCACCCAAAAAGAAGAAGAAGAAAAACAACGAATTTTAAGATCACTGGCCAATTTGGAGAACCCCTTGCAGAGGTTGAGGGGCAAAGTTCCCGCCACCAACACCACTGAGGCCTGTCAGCCTGACAAAGTTATTCCCACTTATTCTCTCTTTTATTTATTGGATTTCAGTGAGTAAATTCACCAACTCTCTCTCTCTCTCTTTCTCACTCTTTTATTGTATATAAAAAAAAAACTCCATATGCAGAGTGGAGGTTTCGGTGGTTTTTTCCTTCTTCTGGCAGCACGTCTCGGTAATTTCTCATCGATCACGTCATACCGGCTGACTCCGTTCTGTGATGTGCGCCGTGCCTTTTATGTTGCCAAGCATAAATGCCCAAACCAAACCATACCAAACCAAACAACTGAAGCCGGCAACAATTGCCGCCGCAGCAGGGCAAGCGTGTTTCGTTTTTTTCGCTACGCGGCGAATGGGGCGAATTCGGGCAACGTTTTGGCTTATGTATTTCATTGCAGAGACGATCGCATCCATCGGATCGGTTCGCTTTGCCTTTGCCTTTGCGTTTGCCGCTTGTTTACTCTAGTCTTTCGTTGACTCTCTATCTGTGCGGTTCAGAAAATTTGTAATTCGGTTCGGCGGTGAACGCCACGTTTAAGTTTAATTTCTAAAATAGGCAAAACATAAAATTAACATTGTGCTTGCCCCTGCTTTTGTGACTGTATCTTCTGGCTTCTTTGTCTTTTCGAAAATATAATTTTTGAAGTAAGCAAAAAAAAAAAAAAAAAGTACAAGAAAAGAAAATTAATTCAAGATAATTTTTTAGTGTATACCAAGTGAATTTTTGTGTGTAAAAAAGAAAACAAAAAAAAAAAGAAAAAAGTTTTTGAATGTTTTACTTGATCAGTCAAGCCAAACGTGGTGCAGCTTATAAAAAACAACAACAATAATAATAAATAAATCATTCACCAACATACCAAATCAATTTTAATTTCTATTTATATAAACCAAAAAATGTATTAAAAAAGAATTTTTCAAAAAACGAAAAATTCAGTGCTTTGTGAGTGCTAAAAAATAAAAGTGATTCTGGCAAACAAAAGAAAATTGAATTATTAATCAATTCTAATACAAAAGTTTGCCTTGGATTTAATTTCTGGCCATTGGCATTTAATTTAACTTATGATTTTATTTTTGTTTTTTTCTGACCATTCTGTCTGCTCTTCAGACTTTGCCGGCTTCAAGTCTACTGGTGATTTGCTGATAATGAACTTTTATTTTTATTTATTTTTGTTTGATTCTCCAAAATGTTTCTTTCTTCGTATTTCTTTTTTTTCTTTTTCTGTTTACTCGATTCTCTTTATTTCCGCCAGTTTCTGGTAAATATGGAAAATTTTGCCGTGATTCCAAAAATAGAAAAACGTTAACAATGTTGGTCTATACACTTGGCAAATATTTGCAAATATTGCCTCAAAGTTTATTAAATAAGTACAGAGTCGACAAAATTTCAAGAGGAAGCTAACCAAGTCGTGTCTCTTATCAATTATCTGCAGACAAACCAAATAGGCAAAATCAGACAGACTAAATAGATAAATGCAATCAATTTTAGATAAAAATTTTAAGTTAAAAAAAAAATTAATCTAAAAAATAAAATAAATTATAAATGATTTCTAATTATTTTAGATAAAAAATTTAAGTTCAAAAAAATTAATTATGGACAAATTTTAAGTGTGTTAAAAAAAAATTAATTATAAATTATTTCTAATTATTTTAGATAAAAAATTTAAGTTCAAAAAAATTAATGATGGAAAAATTTTAAATGTGCTAAAAAATTATAAATTTCTAAGATTTCTTTTTTTTTATAAGTATTTTAAAATTCAGAAACAAGTTGACTAAGAATTCTCGGAAAGTCGGAAACTTTTGACCAAGATTCAGGTAGGTTTTTTTTTTTTTGGCTTAACAAATAAATTTGATTATTGTTTGAGTCTTCAAAGAGATACTTTTTTTCAAAGTTGAAATATGTTTTTTTTTTTTGTTTGTCTTCTTTGACTTATCCTTTGCTTTATACTGGATTATGCCGACACCAAAACGTTCTGTCCCCCCCTCGGCTGGCTACTTGAGTCGGCCTCTCGAAATAAGTCTTTTATGTATCCGGTTGTCTTCCCGGTTCTCTTCTCTTCAGTTAGCCAAGTCTACAATGTAATTTAATATTTTTTTATTGTTTGTTGTCTCATTTTTTGTTTTTTTTTTTTTTTTATATTTTTCCACTTTTTTCAGTTTTTTTTTTCTTTCGAACTTTTTTAATTGCATTATTAACACGCACGTGTTTTTTTCTTTTGTTCGTATTTGTTTTGTTTTATTGAGTAAATGAACAAATTATCAACAGCAACAATAACAATAAGAAAAAAACGTGTCTCACCTTTCTTTGAAATTTTTCACGCTTTTCATTAATTTGCTTACTTATCGCATATTATAGCCGCAATTCTTAGCCATTCATTTGCTGGCACAGCAAACGTGACCAAAAAGACTTTGGAAATTCTCAAAAAATTCTTTAACAAAAATTTCCACCCCCACATACCCCCCCACCCAGCCTCGTTAACGCCTCTGCGAGTTTGAAAAATTCATTTCTAATCATATAAATATTTGCTCATACTTATCCAATGAGAAAGAGAGAAAAAGTGTAAGAAGGAAAGAGAGAAAGAGAGAGGTAGATATATAAATATCTGAGATTAAGCCAAGTGTCATTTAATGCACTTGAACTTGAAAACTATTATCGTTTTTATTTATCTGCCTGCACACATTTGCATTTATTTTTTATTATTTTTTATTTTTTTTTTATGTGGCGTCTCGGCGCGCTTTTCTTTCAGGAAAACTTGGCTTTTGCTTTGTGTCTGGTTTTTATTTTTTCTTTCTCTCTCATTTAGTTTGTGTAAATTTATTACGTATTTGTTTGGCTTTTATTTTATTTTACTTTTTTCTTTGAGACAAAATGATGAGGTGATTTGTAAAAAGTTAAAAAAATTTTGTATATTATTTTTTATTTTTTTTTTCAACTTTTTTGTCATTAATTATAGAATCTTCAGATCTCAAGATCTGATGAGATTGAAATTTGAGTGGCTTTGTATTTTTTTCTGTGGTTTTTGAATGAGGCTTATAGTTCTTATTATATAAAAAATTTACAAGTTAATTAAACCTTTTTTTTTAATGTTTATTTTATTTCTTCCCGATTAATTACCTTTTTTTTGTATTTATTCAATCATAACAAAATTTGTAATAAATAAATAAAAGTTTATCATTTATTTGTTTATATAGTTTTTTTTTATGTCACGGTCAGCAGTTTTTGTTTATTTTCTATGTAAGTTGACACTATCAGAAAATTGTTTTTATTGCTTTTTATCATTTTTTATCCACTTCATATTTCGGTTAGTTTTTATCGATTTTTATGTTTCTCTTTTATTTGATGTTATTCGAATTTTTGTTTTATTTGCAAATTGATTGGTAACTGATAAAACTAAATTGATTCAATTGTAAATGAAGCCCTGAAATGAAGCTTACAATGATTTTTAATTAAAATATTGTGTTTCTTTCCATGTTTTCACTTCAATTGTTTCGATCATATTGAAGTTGATTTTAATATTTCTTTTCTTTTTTTTAATTGTCACAACAAATTGAAAAAAATCATAACATTTATTGAGTTATTTCTTGTCAAAATTAATTAGCTTGGGAATGTTGTAGAAAAAAAAAGAACTATGGAAAACGCTGAATCACTTTAATAGAAATTGAATTTTCTTAAGAATAAAATGATTTATAAATTATAGTTTGATAAGCTTTGAATTTGCCAATGATTCATTACTCTTCAAGTTAGTCACAATAATCCTGGGAATCCCAGCATCAAATACTTTCGATTTTTGCTTGAACAACCTGTAGGCTAAAAATATATATAGAATTCCGAAAGATTTTTACCTTGGAATAGTGAGTCAAATACTGATGGACAGCAGATGCGTGAGAGTGGAGGAATTTTAGGGGTTAATTCAGCCATTTACTGTCGGAACAAAGACACCCTTAAATATCCAAGAAAATGAAATATATTTTGTATTTCTAGTGGCTTGATAAGCCCTTTGGGGTGGTATTCTGAAGGTCATGGCCTACTTATATAGGGTTGAGGAAGGTACAGTTAAATAAACCTAAAATAAGCTGGCAACACTTGCAGTTGAATGCACGGTATACCACGGCTCAGACATTTAGCCGCAAAATAAAAGTTTTTGAAATCTAGTTGGGGTTAACCCAAAGCTATAGCTTTGTCTGCCAAGACTGCCTTGGCAAGTGAAGCGTCAAGAACCCCTCCGACAATGGGCGAGCTTAAATAAAAAATTGAAAAAAATCATAAAAAACAGAATAATATATTTGAAACTTTTATGGTTTGCAAGTGTTGCAATCGACTAGAAAATTCAAAAGAAAACTAGAAAATACATTGACCTTACGAACCTTGACAAAGAAAATGCAATAACTGAGAAGCCAGGGCAACGGGGGATCAGTTTGGTTTGTCTAACAAAAAAATCATGTGCAAAACGACAAAATGCATTTGTCAAGGCAGTTCGGTCCGGTTAAATAAAGAAAGACAAGCAAACGGAAATGTAAATTTTCTATTCATTCTCTCTTCTCTGGTTTTAAAAAATACCCTGAAAAAAAGAGAGCATATCAGCTGGATAACAGTGTTTGCTGGAGTTCAAATGAAAACTCAAGTCTCCAAATAAATCAAGAAAATAATCCTGTGAAATCAACCAATATTTTTTTTTTTGGGAAAAAAGGGTATCTTCAAGTCGTGAGGTGAGTTATCCTTTTCTGGAATTTGAAATTTAGATTCTGCTTTGTTGTAATTTGTGCCAAGTCGTTGGTCGACATTAGCAAATAAGAAAGAACCAAGCAAACATAGAAATTTTCACCTTTTTTCCGTCTTTCCGTTTTTAATCAAGATTTATGGGCAATTGACAGAAACGACAAAAGAAAAAAAGTTGTTTGCATTATTGTTTTTTCTTGGTTTGTCTCTGAAATGGGCCTCAAACAAGTGAATGGTGACAAGAACAATAACGACAACAATAATAAGAACAAAAGCTTTGATAACGATAAACAGAGATGTTTTCATTTGTGCAAAAAAAAAAGAAAAGAAAAACGGGAAAAAATTTGTGCGCCTTTCATTTATTGTCGGTGTGTTTTATCTTCTCTCTCTCTCTCTCTCTCTTTCGCGTTGTGGCAAAAAAATTAAAAATTAAGTGCTCCCCTTTTTGTGTCTTTTGAGGCTAATTGAATATGGGCTTGATTAATATCTTTCTTCTTTTGATGTTCTAGGGTCAAGCGATGACCCACTAATTGACAGACCAACCAAACAAAAAACCATAATAATTATAATAATTATAATAATCCATTTTGGGTTAGATCATCTTTGGTTTTACTAAAAATCGAAAAGCCTTTTTGGTTACAATGGAAATAAGTGTTATTTGCGGTTTCCTGTTAATAACACAAATGTATTGTGTGTGTTTTATTATCAAAATATCTAAACCAACTAAAAGTTGAACAAAAGCCTTTTCATTCACAATTTATTCAGTAGATTTTTGTTTCTGTTTTTATACCATTTTGCACCAGGTAAAGGCATGAATGACTTGCCTGGTTACTATACGGATTTATTATACTTTACCAGCAGACCAAAGATAAACCACTGTTATACGAGTTAGCCTGCGTATTTCATGCATTTTACTAACTAGCTAAACGTTTGTTGTACTCGGATTAGACTGGTTCCAAAAAAAATTCGAGGGTTTCTTAAAATATTTTTTTTTTTCTAAGAACACTCAGGGATGTTCTATATTTTTATACAAGATTTAAAATTATTTTAAAATATAAATTTTTTTGCCAATATTTTTAAGGACCACTCTATTTTTTTTTTTTAGTTTTGTCTTGTACATATTTTCTAAGAACATTCAGGGATGTTTTATTTTTTTATACAAAATTTAAAATTATTTAAAAAAAAATATATACAATATTTTTTGTCATTATTTTTAAGGACCACTCTATTATTTTTTTTAGTTTTGTCTTGTACATATTTTCTCAGAACATTCAGGGATGATCTATATTTTTTTATACAAGATTTAAAATTATTTAAAAAAAAATATATATATGTATATTTTTTTTCATTATTTTTAAGGACCACTCTATTTTTTTTTTTTTTTTAGTTTTGTCTTGTACTTATTTGTATATATTTTCTGTAGGTTGAAAGCTTGTGTACGGGTATCTTTTCTAAAGCCGTTTATTACGATTTGTGCAATGACCTGTGAAATTATGTGGATTTTATTCATAAGCACACTCACACTCACAGACACACACAAACACAAGTTAAGCTAGCCCAAGCTTGGTGCCACTTCAAGGGGAACAACGAAAAATACGTTTCACATTATTTTTTCGACTTCTTTGGTTAATTTTTTTTTTCACAGATTCATAAAATAAGCCCTAGTTCAAGGTTGAGCTTTAACACATTTTGATGATTCGTTAGAACTTTAATTTTTCAGAAATTTTTGTGTATTTTTTTTTGTGAACATGGAAAATTAATTTGGTGGGGTTTTGTCTACTCTTATCGTTCAGTCTTTTATCGACATAAAATTGAAAAAAGTTATTAGCATTTTTTGCCTTTCGTATTTCTCAGACATTTAAATGTCAGTGTAGCTAAGCTTTTTAGAATTCGACTTGTTCATGGCTTTTTTTTTCAATTTTTTGTTTCGTATCGACTGGGGCCTTAAAAAATTACCTACAACCTGCCTTCTCAATGGCAAATTTATGTAAATTCCGAAATATCAATTTGCATATGGCTAAGCCAGTAGACAACCTGGTAGTCTGCCTGGTCCAGGTGACAGGTTTTGCACTGATATTAATGCCAAGCGGTTGATAAGTTTGCTGATTAGATAGCCCAACACTAATTAGTTGACTAAGTTGAAAAGCAATCAACATTAATCTGCTCATAAAGCTCATCGGACGAGTCAAAGTTTACAAAAAATGTTTAACTAAAATTAACTTAATATTTCTTGGGGGTATTTTTGGTTCAGCATTTTTCTTTCTTTTATTTTTGTATACACAAATCTTTCAACGGTGAAATTTTATTTGTTCTTTAATATTCCAAAAAAAAATGTATATGTGCTTATTTTTTAAATAATTCTTGAAATTGTTGAAAGCTTGAAGAACATTAGAAATTCCCCAAAAAAAAGAATTTATAATGATAGATATAGTTAATAGGAAATTTTTCAAAAGTTTTTAATTAATTTTGCTGTTTAAAAAAAATCAATTTCAAGTTGCACACGTGTCGTTGAGATTTTTGAAATATTTCGGTCAATTTTTTGTTGGCCATAAAAGTGCATATTTAGATTCAAAACAGCTGACTCAGCTGACTGAAACCCCAACTGGTCGGGTTACACAACACAATCGATTTTATTTATTTTAAATTTTTTTTTTTTTGCTACCTGTTGGAAAGTTTTACGTGACAAACTGAGTAATAAGCTCGAATCGGGTTAAGTAGTTGCCAATAAATTTATCAAGTGGCATTTATTTAGTTTCTATGGAAACAAATTAGTTTTCAAAAAAACTTTACAATGGAAACAGCTTCTGTGTGTTTCTTTTTTATGTAAGATTTTTTTTTTTGTGTTTTTTTTTTATTGGGTACGTCTGAAATTTTCTTGAGTGCTTTTGAGTGCAGTTTTTGTAAATATTTTTATGGCTTGAAACTTGAAAATAAAAATCTAAAGAAATTGTCTAAGATAATACAGACAATTGCTAATCAAATGACATTGGCTTCCAGTCTAAAAAAAAATTTTGCGTTATAATAAATTTTTATTAAGCTTGAATTGTCACTTTTGCTTGGCCTTTGATTTGACAGACTTGGGGATGTGTGTTTGTGTGGGTCGCCTTTTTTTTTTTGGGTACTTAATTTATGCTGCCACAAATGAGGCACATAAAAATTGCAGTCACACAACTTGTGGCATACAGTGACACACACACATACACGCATCGAGAGTGTTTTAGCCTGGCACCCACATAGACTGGCGTACTTATTGAAACCGGCCTACGCACTTTGAAAATGGTCTGACTTTCCGAGTCGTAAATATTTCCTACCGCCACCGCACACATTTATGACTTTAAATCATAAAAAAAAAAAACAGAAAAAGAATAAGAGGAAAAAGAACAAGCAATTGGCAGTGGGGCTGCTCACTTGACATATATAATGTCAGTAGATTTCCTTTTTATTTTTTGCCAAGTTCTGCGAAACATGGGGAATACTCGAAGGACAACAGGCAGCAGGCCTTTGGTATTAAAACGCGTGAAATATTATTTATGACAATTTTCATTTGGAATTTATAACCAAGCAACCAACAATATGAAATAAATAAGTAACACTGTGAGCCACCAAAGGAAGCGTCGTGTATCCGGTTTATTTCGCTTATAAGTTGGCTTTCCCTTTTTGGTCAGATTGTGTTTTTTTTGTTTTTTTGTTTTTGGCACAAACTTTTTATGGCCTTATGTTTTTGTTATATTTTTCTTTTTATGCGTAAGACCAAGAACTTTTCCAGTCCAGAAAGAAAAAAAAAACAAAAATGGAAAAGTGTTTCCAAAGAATTCCTAGATCCAATAAGAACTACAAATCTAATGAGATTTTTGTTATTCAATAAAATGAATTATACATTTTTCTTTGGCAATCACTAAAGCCTGACCATTGAGAATTACCTCTAGCTTTTATTTATAGTTTTAGCTAGTCATCTTTCTCTACCTTTTTTTTTTTTTTTTTGGGTTGTTTTGGGCCATCATTGAATGTGTGAAATTTATAAATTTTTGATGGACTATAATAAATTGAAGTTTCAAAGGAATTGGGGGGACACCGAAAAGCTTTTACTGGCCTGATTCCTTTGGCCTTTTTGATGTGGTTGGTTGGATTGTTAGTGTAATGCGATAATACAGAAAAACTTTTGAACTTTTTGGGGATTCACAATGATTTTGAGAGTGGCCCCAAAACCATCATCAAATTAATAAGGAAACGGACCACGAAAATGCAATTATAAGCAAACAATTGACCTCAAGTATTTTGCAGATTTTCAAATTCAATGGTTTTAATAAAAAAAAAAAGTAAAGTGGAACGTTAAACTCGAATGAGGGCAAACTTTGGTTACCCTGTACTTAAAAGACGGTATCTAAAAGGTGGCAACCCTGGTCACCACCAGTAAATAAGATTCATCATTCCCATAAATCCTCTGGTCCTTATAATTCTTTAAAATTAAAAGCACATTCTTTAGAATAAGGCAAGCACGCCATCTAGCGGACGTTTGCCACTTGGACAATTTTTTTTTCGTATATCTCATGTAAATATGATCCGATTTTAGTCATGTTTGATGTCAATCGGAAGATCTTTGGATTTTTAACGATTTTTTGAAAGCAACTAATAATAAAATCCAAAAACTGTAGAAACTGCAAGGCTTTAAGAAAAGAGAGTGAAGAGAGAAAAGAGAGTGACTGGCATACATAGTCCGAATCTCAATTATCTCCGTCCGTATGAACGCCTTGATCTTAGAGACTACAAGAACTAGAACTGTCGTCTTTAAGATCTAGACGATCATACGGACGGACATACAGACAGACCCATGGACCTGGCTAAATCGAATGAGTTAACTTTTAGGTCATATTGGAGTTAACTTTGGGTTGTCTCTTTAGTGTGACATAAATTGGAATAAATATTGATATACCCTTTGTCTTAATGTACAGGGTATAATTATTTAACAATCCATGGAAAGTTTTCAAATTAATGGACAGAAATTTCAAGTTCGGTTTTGGCGTTTTCCTATTGAAGTCAAATCAAAATTTAAATTGAATCTTACAAAACAAGATTCCAAGAGTCTGGGCAAACAATTGAATTTATGGAATTTACGATGATTTATGCTGCTCTCATTTGTTGTTGTTGTTGTTATTGTTGTTTTACTTAGCCAAATGAAAGTTATTGAGAGCACTTGTGACTCGTTCCGCCGTTGGTTATCAAGCATTCAATTGTTTTCTTTTGAACAATTTGTGTCGTTTTCAATTACCTCGTTTACATTTGTTTACTTAAATCTATATCTATTTATTTCTCGTATTTTGTTTTTTCCCTTAGATATTCGATCTACCAATTTGATTGACATTAATTTTTTGATTTAGTTTGATTTCTTTTCGAATGAACAAATTGCAATCGATGCCTAGCATTGAGCTATCCATCCAATTGATTTTCAATAAATTTGTTAATGCAAAAAGCGTACAATGAAAAAAACCGCATTAAAATATCGCTGATTGACTTCTCTGCTGTAGTTGTCAATTCATTTTACAATTGGGTCAAGTTTAAAGAACGATTGAACAGCAAAATCAAATTGTTAATGCCATAAAAAGGTGAGTGAATTATTTGATCAAAGGGGTGCGTAAAATTCATTAACCATTTGAAAAACAAAAACAACACCATAACAACAATTTCAAATTAAGCATAAACAATTTATATATATTGCCTCGTTTCGAATCAATTAAGTACGTAATTATTGCAAAATTTTCGAAATGCACGAATTACTTTTATTTAAAAATGCTTCACATTCAACAATGTGGCTATTTAGTTTGTGGCTGATTCGGTTGATTCATATATTTATCCGAAAATAAATTGAATAAAATCCCTGGAAAAAGGATTAAAAATTATTATTCAAAAATGAGTTTTCCTTTTCAATTAAAATTCCCTTTCATTTTATTTATTTCAACACATTTATTTTTCTGCCTTAAATCAAGAGTTTTTTTTTTAAGGCTTCCGAAGACGAAATCATAAAAGTCAGATAATTAAAATGGTAGACGGTTAATTAATTTCTCAAAGTTAGCTGAAAACTTTTTTTCAATTGCAAAAAAAAAAATGAACAGGATAATTTTTCTTCTTTTGAGGGCGCTCTCACCTTAGTCTGCCTTAATTATCCCGTTTATGATTTAGCCAAAATCTGATTGAGATATAAGACGAGCGACCTTGGAGTGAGATTGTCAGAAATATATTTAATGACAAGACACTTCCTGTTATGTGAAAGTTGTAATAGCTCGCAGGGATTCCGCTTGTCTCATGAGATATGTTAATTTTTCTTTTCCCCCCGACTTTCTGGGATTATGCCAGGGATATATGTATGTATAATTATGAGCCTGACACATGTGTCTACTGAATGTAGGAATGAGCCAGAGTTTACTTTAAGACTCAGTCAAGCGTATTAAAGCCAATTCAAGAGTTTCAATTTCTTCTCCCGAAATATTTTGTATTTTTTTATGAAGGCATTAAATTTTTTTTATTATTTTTTAGTTAAGTTGAATATCTGGTTGTGTATTTAATTTTTAATAGTGTGCTTTTTTATGCAAGCTAGAAGGAGATTTTTTTTTATATTTTCTCTTTTGGTTTGTGTCTATTTTGCTGGCAAAAAAGTTAGCCTCCTCATCTACTCGGTCGTCAAATCAAAGTGATTTTCCTTGGTCCCTAGTTAAAGCCGGCAGTGCTTGTTCCCTAGTTTATTATGCTACTTAGTTTCGTTGTATCCTTGTCCGTCCTGTTGCCTGTTTCTGTTTCCGTGTGCCCATATTTAAGTATAATTCTCTTGGATCTGGATCAGCACGCTTGACTTGCACGACCTTTGTCATGCTATGTGTCTGTCTGCTTTTGTCACTTTTTGGCTGTCAGGTCATTGTTTTTGCCATACATCTCTCTCTCTGGCCACGACTTGTAGCTCCCTTTGCTGGTCTAGTTTGGTTTGGTTTTGTCTCGTTAATCGGCTTTGAGGCGTATCAAAGATGGGTGTGGCATAAGCCCAGAAACGCTTGTCCGGTGTGTATCCATGTGTGTGGGTGTGTGTGTGTATTTGTATGCTTTATTGATGTATTGATAGAGCAACCATTTGGATAGATCGACAGCTGACCAGAGTTGACCACACCCACTCACTCCTACTCCCACCGCCAACTCATGTCCAGATAAGTTTTATTTTTGTGCGTGCCATTTTACTGATTACCGTTTTTCATATGTTTCTATTCCATCCATCCATCTCATCTCATCTGATATCATCTATAAAAACGATTGATATCAATATTTGGGCATAAACTTTGCCAATCAACAATATGTGTGCGTGTATGTCTGTGTGTGTGTGTGTGTGTCTCGGACAAAAACTTTCATCCACATGAGGGCGGTGAGCACGTGCATATGTAATCTGGACTTTGTTTATCGTTTTGCATGTTTTTCTTGTTCTTCTTCTTTTTTTTGCTGCTTTTCCCCATACATAGAGACATATAGCCGAGGCTTAGCAAGCTACTGGTGTCTGCTATTTATACACTTTATATAATCATAAATTGGTTAAATAGAGCATACTGCATGAAATTCTGAACAATATCAAAGTGATTACAAATAACAAAACTGAGTTCAGATAAGTCGATTATATCGTCTTTTCTGAGTGGGTAAAATTAGGAGTGAAGTGAAAATGTTTTTGAAGAGTGTTTAAAAATTTCGCTTTTAGTCTCGATTTTCTCTTGAATTCTACACTTTTACCACTTGTTTATGGATGTTTTCTCTGCAGGTCTTGGAGCCACTTGTAATTGTGATTGTGTAATAACATTTATAACTTTTTCCCCCAAGGCCAGGGTACTAAAATTTTTGATAGTTGCGGTTGACGTTTTACGCCTAAATAGTTGGCATGGCAGGTCATAAAGATTGCTGGGCTTGCTCGAGTTTACAGAAAATTAACTTGGAATCGAGTAATACATAATTCAGGCTGTGAAAAATATGACTAAGCAAAAGTATATGTATATATTTTTTTATGTATAAAAGAAAATTTAAATTTAAAAATGATGCGGTTTTTTTTTGAGTCTTTAAAATATTTTTTGTTCTTCCGCCCATTTGGCAAGTAGGCCTACTTAAAGCCCATTACAATGCGAAAACATTTAACCCAAGCCGTATGCCAAAATGGGCATACAACAAGTTTTATATGACCGGTAACCCCTTCCTCATAGCGATGCCGCCCACAAGACAATCGTCAAAGTAGTAAAAATCTTATTTTATTGAAGCAATTGAAATGCGAATGGGACGTTGAATTGAGCAATGAAAAGAAAAGCAAAAAGAAAAACAAAACACACACAAAATGCATAGAAAAAGTTCCAAGATAAGCGAAAACTAAACTGTCCCAGGGTGGGAAAGATGGAATTGCTGTCATTACAGAAAGTAATCCCAGTCAAACTGACTACCGACTACACTGACTTATCACAAGGTGTTGTGTATATAACCAGATCTGATAGATAGATCTATATAATCATTTTTTTCTTAAATGATTAAAAGATCTTTCAGATTATAGAGACTTTCTAAATTTGATGGAAATGCTGTCAATACAGAAAACAATCTCAGTCAAACTGTCTACCGACTACACTGACTTTTCAGAGAAGGTTGTGTATTTGTCCAGATCTGATAGATAGATCAATATAATCATTTTTTTCTGAAATGATTAAAAGGTCTTTCGGATTAAAGAGACTTTCTAAATTTGATGGAAATGCTGTCAATACAGAAAACAATCTCAAACTGACTACCGACTACATTGACTTTTCAGAGGAGATTGTGTATTTGTCCAGATCTGATAGATAGATCTATATATAATGATTTTTTCTGAAATGATTAAAAGATCTTTCAGATTAAAGGGACTTGTTAAATTTTCCCTGAGATAACTTCTGGTCACATCTGAAACCATTTAAGGGCCATTAAGAGTGAGCACATCAGTTGGCAGTTTTTGTTGGCAATAATTATTGAGCCAAGTTTTAGCGATAACTTTTTCCCTGTTCTTTTGTTTTTTCTTTTTTCCACCCTCTTCTATATTTTCTTTTTTCTTTTAGTGCCTCAGCTGTTCGGGTTTGGTGAAACCAATGATTTGTTGTAAAATTTTAAAGAAACATCAATTTTTTGAATAGACAAAAGAATGAACAAATTAATGACTGATTATTTGAAGCCTTATTAATCACTGATGGATGAATTATGAATCAGGTATTTGCTATTTATTGCAGACAGTTTAAAACATTTTTTTTTTTTTGTTTTGTTTTTGTTCTTACAAAGTTTAACAACTTTGATGGCATTGAACTTGTTGTGCAGCAAAACTTTTGAACTCCTTGGTGGACTCTGGCAAAGCAGGGTCTTCTTTGTTTTACCTTATCTCACCTTGCCGACAGTTTACACGAGTCAACATAAATTGGAAAATCATCCAGAGATTTCAAAGTAACAACTGATGATTAAAAGTTTATACCATTGACTAAGCTATGGGGGTGGCACTGGCGGTGTGGGTGTGGGTATGGTTGTGGCTTTGGTCTCTTAGGACTGACCATGATTGCTGTTTTGCTGTGATTGCTGATTCGTTGTATGTTGATTTTGGTTCTTAATTGCTCTAATAAACTTGTGTAAAATTCCCACAAATTGTCATCAAAAAATCATGTAATTGGTCTAATTACTTAGCAGGTTTGTATGTGTGTTTGTATGTGTGTGTGAGTGAGTGTGCATTGTTCGGAAATGCTTTTCATTCATACCGCGATTTTGTGCTGTTTTGCGTACTTTTATTGTTCATTGTACTATCGCTGGCTTGTTATGCTAATTACTTATTTTTTGCTTGTTGTTTGTTGTTCAATTTTTTGTTATTTTGTTTTGTTATTTTGACGCCCTCAACTTGACCCATAAATTGCACATTCCTTGACAGGTTGCCTGGGGATTTTTGACAAATTGTTTCTGCTTTGCCGCTCATTACAAATTAACCATACCATACCCCACCCCACTCCACCCTTTTCTTCTTCTTGTTTTGCCGCTAAGCTAATATGCTGTTGAACTCCATTAGCATAAATACGTGTTTGTATGCCAGTATGTAAGCCCATTGAAAAAGTACTCATACGCACAGGTGTCCCTATATGGAAGAAGCTTGAAACTCTCTAAAGGCTTACACGCCCATTTACATTTTCCACTCTCACACAGACACAATTCGGGTTACACATTCTCACACGGTCATTTAAAATATATATATTTCCCTGCCCCGACCTGACATTCTTTGGCCTTACCTGGGGCTTTTAGTGCGCTACATTTCGGTTTCTCTATCTCTCTCATGCTTTTGCTACCCCTCAGGTGGCTGTGACAGGCTTTCTCTTTAATCATGATTAATTTGCTGCAATTTGTTTGCTTGTCTGTGCTATTTTTAGTAGTTTCCTTGTTTAGGTGTATTATGTAATTTTGACCTGATTTATGCAAAAATTTATGCACAATTTGCATGTGTAATCTTTTTTCCGTAAATCCATTTTCAGCCACACAGATTTTATATACTTCGTTGTGTGTCGAGTTGTTTCGATTTGGGGTTTGCTGAATACTATTTTGAGCTTGCAACTCACGTGGTTTACCTTCATGTCGTAATTCATATTCATTTAGTAAAGCCACAAGCACTTGTGACAAAGTAGACAAAGGTAAACCTAAATATTTGAAATATTTTGCTTATTTAATAAAATAGGATTTCATTTTTCTAATCTGCTTTCGTATAGCTTTAAGTATGGCAATTAGTGAGTGCTTAAAGCTATGATGATTATATGGAAAAATTAGTTGATTTAACTTGAAGGAATACCCAAAAGTCTTTGGGTCTTTATTTGGTTTTTGAATTAATTAATTTCCTGAAAAGAGGACAAAGAGGATTGTTTATTTTATGAATTAAATAACTTCAAGTTAATGGATTTCTCATTTGTTCTAGTATCACATAAGCTGTTGGCGATTTTACTTACTTAAATTTTACCACTCCTTTGGGAAACAAACATTAAAGGTGTGCAAAGTCTTTTTTGACAAGCCTATCCAATCAGAATGAACAGGCAAAGAGAATAAATTAAGTTTACCCTTTAAGTGAGCTTAAGAAAACACTCTGGCATCTTTGTTATTTCTTATTACCTCTTTTGTTGAAATAAATAGTTGAGGCTGATGAAAAGAAAATATATGTATAAATCCTTTTTGGGCTTCATTTAATATGTATTTCGCATACACCATAAAATTAACAGAGTTATTTAAATTGAGATCGACGATGAAAAGAAAAAATTTGCACATTTTTGTTCCACTTGTATTGATTGCCCTTTTTAACAAATACCAAAAAAAAAAAGGAGCAAACATTTAAAGGGGTTTTTTTTTGTATTTTTGTTCAACAAATTTTTTTTACATTCATTGCAGATGCTTTTAAAGTAAACAACCGCACAGGAAAATCCTACAAAAGTGGAAACAACGAATACAAAACTTGGAACAATAAAAACCAAAGCAAATAGCGGCGAATTCATAGCTGCCAAAAAGGACAAAGAGAGAGAGGCAGGGTGAGACAGAAAGAGTCCCACTGACACACACAATTAGCCACTTTGAATGGCACGGACGCGGTCGACAACGCCGTTCGCATTAGAAACACGCCCAGCAGCACAAAGCAACCGCAAAACATTTGAAGTTTGCCAGCTTAGCTGCCCCTGACCCATCTACCATATTTAAAGAAAATAGACAGAAAATAAAATAGCAAAAAAAAGGACTCGAGGTAGATCTAAACATTTTAGAAAGCAAAAAAAAAAAAAACAAAATGTCGGACAGCACATCTTTTGAAATGGGCTCGGTCGATCGGCCACCAAATCGCTTTCAAGTGAATCCTGTAAATCATCACAAGAACAACAATGACAATGGCAACCGTAAATCAATTGGCCAACAGCAGCAGGCAGCCACAAATGATGGGGATAGCGATGTGCCACATGAAGTTTATCGACGATTAACTAACATTGATGGTGAATTATTGGACGATGACACTTTCGATGCCACACAAATGCTTAAGCAACAGCCACGTCAACAAAGGTAAATACATATATATTTTTTTTCAGACATTTTAATTTTAGCACGGCCCACAGAGCGTATGATTTATTTTGGTTTGTGCAAAAGCATTGCATACTTTTAAGGGTAATTTAAAATGTCATCTTTCCTCGGCTTTTGTCATTTAATTATTTGCCTGTCGGTGTTTTTTTTTATTTTTAATTAAATTTAAAATAACTCTTTGACAGCAAACACAATTGAATTCAGCAAGCCTTGACCGAATTTCATTAATACAAATTAACCCAAAAGTGTTGGCCCCAGCAGATTACCATGAAAATAAACTGGCATTCTTGACTTTAGCTCAGCCTGTGGTTTTGCTAGAGTGTCAACTATTGACCACAGTCTTATCATTGACCGAAGCCTCAGTCATAATAATAAATTGTCTCCTTCCGACAGAGAAACAAATTTTGCATAGCCCCCTGCCCTTTCACATTGCCAGCCCGAAGGCCAAGGTCAAGGAGCCAATAGACCAATAAATGCAAACGTCATTTAGCTGCCATTCAACTGTCTCCAGGCCCACACCTTTCTTCAATCATTGTGGGCTGCCTCTCGAGTATTTTTATAGCACAATTTGATAGAAAACAGAAAGAAGAAAAGACTGTCTAGCTGGCTGTGTAAAAAGAAGACCTAACAAAAATTACTCATCCTGCTGGGATATTATTTTTTATATTTTACTCATGTGTAAAGGAAGTCATCATGCCATTTATATTAATGTGTACATTGACTGGAAATGGCTGATTTTCTCCTTTCCGAATGTGTGAGTGATTTGGCAGAAAACACAGCTGGCTGAGTCTTTTGTTTGGCCACTACATTCTATTTGGGCCACTAAGTGGCTTACAAGTGAGCCAAAATATTTTTAACCTCTAGACGACTCCTTGGTAAATTCTAAAAATAAAACTAAATTTTAATAATTTTTAATAGGCTTGTTTTTTATAATAAACTTAATGAGCTTTCGCTAATTAGAAGAGCTCAAAGCGAGATATAGACACTTGTTAAGTGGAATAACCTTTAAGTCTAAAATTGATATTTTTAACAAAAACAGAAATGGAGAATGAGAAAGAAGAAGAAGAAAAAAAAAACAAATAAAGTTTCCTTTGACATTTGGAATTGCTTTCATTTATTTATCACATTTACCAATGGCAACCACAACTTTTAACTCAGACAGCTGCTGCAGCCACCCACATTTAGTGTAAGAAGGTTCATAAAAAAGTGTTGCTTACAAGCCATGGCCAGGCATACAAATAGCCTCAAGGCTAACACAAAAAAAAAAAAAAAAATAGAAAAGAAAAGAAAGTAGAAAGAGAGAGGAAGAGGGAGAGGCTGAGAGAGTCAATTGTTAAATTGCAAAAAGAAAAATCACAGAGAGCATCGAGAGGCAGTCAACCGCAAATTGAAGAGTTCTTGAACTCTCTCGTGTCTCTGGGTGTGTCTACACTATAGTAAAGGCTGCATACCAAGTGTGGCAAGTGGCAAACAATGTGGAAAGTTTATAGCCATATCACATTACACCGAGCTAACCAGCCAACATACACAAACGACAGCAATGAGATATTGAGTCTATCGAATAAATTCAATTGGCAGATTCAGTTAAAGTTTCAAATTGAACAATTTTCGGCCACAGCCAAAAAAAAAATGTAACCCAGACAATGTAATTTATCATAAAAAAAATATATATAATTTTTTGTCTTGCTTGAATTTATTTAATTAATTCAAAGAAAGAAATCCTCTAGGGGTTTGCTTAAAAATAAAAAATTAGTTTTAATGCTTCTGGCAAATTCACACAATTTTCCCCTAATTAATGCAAAGGGAAATAAAAAAAAGAGTTTTACTTTTTTTTGTAGTCGAAGTAAAAATACTTTTCTTTTATGTATTTTCTAATGAATTTATTATAGAATTTCTAAGAAAAGCCTAGGGCATGGCAGCTTTAAATATTTAATTATTCAAGGCAAAACATATGAAAAGGTTGATATTCTTCTATTTCTTTTTAAAAATTCAATATACTCGGAATTAAAAAAAAGAGTCAAGGCAAACAAATTTCTCGAGAAAGAAATATTTTGCACTTAAGAAAGTGAGAAAATATATTATTTTTTTTTTTAGCACAGCTGTAACCTTTTTAAACACCCAAAGTGTAAGGTGGAATGCAAAGAGTGTGTTGATTTTATATAAAAAAAAAAAGAAAAAACATTATTATAAAAATTTGTTTTATTTTTTTCCGGGTTAGCAATAAATTTTTTCACTTACCCTTTTTGTATTTATTTATTTTGATTGTTTTATATTTATTGCAGACAATCCATTAAAAGCAGTTTTCGTGACAAGGATAAACCGTCTCGCTTTAAGGATTTCCAAACGACAACACGTTTTCAAGTGGAGCCCCAAAATGAGGATTCAGATAATTCAAATGACTCCGAAGAGGGTCGTGAACTTTTGGAAAACGAATATGATACAAAATATGGCAAAAGTTTTCGGTAAATTTTTATTTACTTTAACATTCAAAAAAAAAAAAAAAAAAAAACAATTCAGCAAATTCTTTGTTTCTTTTTTTGGGTTATTAGTCATTTCACTCGCGAAGCGTTGCCACGTTTGGATAACTATCGCAACATGATGTCCATACAGGCAGCATACCGTCCAACACTCGATGAACTGCACAATGCCACGCTGGTGCGCAAGGTGAGCTTATTTCACTTTAATATGGAATTTTTTTATTATTGCCTTGCCTTTTTCACAATTCGATTTAAATGAATATTAACGTTAAATGCCATAAAAAGGGCAAAGTTAAATCGGCAAATTCCCAAGAGCTCGCAAATAACGATTTCCAGAGCCGTCATAAAATTACAATTTGCAATGCTTTATCGGCAGGACTCTCGATGATAAATTTAAATTTATAACAAAAAGAACAACCGTTCTGAATTATGGAATACTCTTTTTCTCTCACTTTCATACAGCCAACAAGACTTGACAAAAAATAAAAGAGTAACTTAAAACTCTTAGATCAATTTGAGGGCTGCCAAAAGCAATGACCTCTTCAAAGTATCGCAAGGCACCTCAAATCATTTGCCAATCTCTTGACACCTTAAAAAAATGCGACTGCCACTTGGAGACATCAAGTGTCAAATAACTTAAAGCACATAGTTCAACATATCTCGTATTTCGGTGTTGTCAATTTAAAGACAAAACCCAACTCACTTAAAAAGTAATTTGCGACAATGTCGCCGAAGCATAACCGTGACTGCCAACACACAGTCGGGGTCATTAGCATAGAGAAGAGCCAAGCAGAGCAGAGCCAAGCAGTGCAGAGCCAAGCAGAGCAGAGCAGAGAAGAGTTCATAGCAAGCACGCCCTGTCAGCTGTGATAGCAAAAATCCTGAATAATAAATGAAAATTGCTGCTTATAATCAACGTTTCATGCATTCCACTTCGTCTTTTGCCTTTTTTTTTTCGTTTTTGTATTTTTTAGAACGTGCAGCCTTTCCTGGCCCTTCCAGGCAACAAATGCGTTCATTTAATTAACTGCCAGACAAGTGAAACTTTTTATGCACGAGGTGTTAGTAATTCATTTTGTTTGTACCACAAAAACCCCCCAAAGCAACTCTTGAATTAAAAACCATAAGCTTAAATGTAAATAATTGAGATCGCTGACTTTGGCAGAGAGTTTCTCAATTTTGTCTGCCCCAACTGAAATCAATTGACAACCATTTAAAACTATCAGTCATGTGAATTTATTTTGGTTCTGCTTTTTATCTTCAATTGAATCAATAAACTGGCAATTATCGCTGCAATTTCACAATTCCTTTCGATCATATTTTCTACTGCATTTGTATTCATATACAAAGAAGTCCAACTGAGCGTTTAATGAATGCAAGGCAAAAAGCCAAAAAATATCGAATTAAATAATATTTTATATTCTTTGAGTAAACAAAATACTTAAAGCTCTAACAAATCGGCTTATAGCACAAATTAATTGAAATTCATATCGGTATAAATTAAATAAAGAGTTACAAAGTCCTTTTCGAAAATATTCATCAAATATTCGCCCAAAATTTTCCGTTCAAATAATAAAATTAAAAAGAATGTAAATTACATTTTTTTTTTCTCTGCCCTAAAAACCGAAACCAAAACGTGACCCATGTAATTTGTTGAGAGAGCAAAAAAATTTTATAATTGAAATAGAAAAAAAAATTGTGTATAAAAATATATATTCCATTAGCCTGGCCTATTTATCCGGGCACCCTAACAAAAAAAGTTTAAAAGTTCAATTGGTTCAGCTGATTGGTTTTCTCACTCTTGGACAAAATAAAAAAAAAAATTGTTTCCAACAAAATTCACGTGGGTGGAATTGTGGAACTGACCGTTTGGCCGTTTGCGTTTATTTAACCTCTGGCGGAATGCTTTCAATTAAATTAGCACCAAAGTCGAACGGTTTTTGTTGTTAATTGAAAGTCGTGGGTGTTGTCAACGTCAATTTAAAGATGCGACTTTTTGATGTTTTACTTTTTTCCCCCCCACCATTTGAGTGATTCTCTTGAAATGTAATCCGCGTCCCCTCACCATATTACCAAGAAGAAGTCTACACTTTACACCTTTTTTGTTTAAGGCTGGGTAAATGTTTACCCTGACTCAGATTCCTTTCTCTCATAGCCCGGCAGTGTTTTGGGCATCATTTATCAACACTAGACAGCTTTATTGAAATTTTCATAAGAGCTGAGTCAAGTTAATCCACACACAGAGACTAAGGCAAAGATTCTATGGAGTTGATTGTTTTTATTTATCCACAGAATAATACGCACAGTTTGACACGGAATCAGGATCCAGAGTCGGGCATTATGAATGGTATCCTGAAATTTGGCTGGATCAAAGGTGTGCTCATACGATGCCTACTCAACATCTGGGGTGTGATGCTCTTCCTCCGACTGAGCTGGGTGGTGGGACAGGCCGGCATTATCGAGGCCTTCGTATTAATACTAACAACGACCGCTGTCACAACCATAACGGCCCTGTCAATGTCGGCGATAAGCACTAATGGTGTCATCAAAGGAGGTAAGACACACTCAGGTGTTGCCAAACTGCAAGGGGAATTCAAGGAACCCACCAGCCAGTCTGGGCCTGTCAGCATCTGTGGCTGGTCGGCTGGGTGTGGGTGGGGGTCCTGCTGTTTTAAATGGTTTTTAATAAATTTATGTAAATTTATATTACTTAAACTTGGGTGACAACATTGTGCAGGCGGCACCTACTACATGATATCACGTTCTCTGGGTCCGGAATTCGGTGGCTCCATTGGCCTGATATTCTCGATGGCAAATGCTGTGGCCTGTGCCATGTATGTGGTGGGCTTTTGTGAGTCTCTGCAATCACTCTTGTCACCTCTACAGATCATAGATGGTGGCACTAATGATGTACGCATTATTGGTAGCATCACAATTCTGGTGCTGCTGGTTATTGTTGTCGTCGGCATGGAGTGGGAGGCAAAGGTGCGTATGACTTATGTAGCCAACAGAAGATGATTATAATTTAAAATGAAATTATAGGCACAAATTGGTCTTCTCATCATACTGCTGATAGCCATTGCTGACTTTATAATTGGCAGCTTTATTGGACCCAAGAGTGACTTGGAGAAGTCTCGAGGTTTTCTTGGCTACAATGGTCAGTGAGCTTCTCGAAAATACAATGAGGCCTTATTTAATTTTCTCCAAAAATATATTGCAGCCACTTTATTCAAAGAAAACTTATTTTCCGATTATCGAACGGAAAAAAATATACATCACGACTTTTTCTCTGTTTTTGCCATCTTCTTTCCGGCAGCCACAGGCATCCTGGCTGGCGCAAATATATCCGGCGACTTAAAGGTAAATATATATATATATATATTCTTTTTATAAATCAATCATGATTTCTGGGAATAAAAATGTATTGTGTGCTTTCATTTCCTGGTAGGACCCGCAAAAGTCCATACCCAAGGGTACCATCTTGGCAATTGTGATAACCACGGCCACTTATCTGATGATGGTGTTACAGTGCGGTGGCACTGTGGCTCGCGATGCCACTGGCAATTTAACGGATGCGGTTAACGGCTCCTTTGCCTTTCTGGACTGCGAGTTGGGTGAGTGAAGTGGCTTAAATTATTTTCCGATTTTTTTTTTCTCTGTAGAGGAGAAAGGTTTAATTAATCAATCGATTCTCTTTGAAGGCAACTGCACGTATGGCCTTCAGAATTCATTCCAGGTAATCGAATTAGTTTCAGCCTTTGGTCCTCTCATCTATGCTGGTTGCTTTGCGGCCACACTCTCATCGGCTCTGGCAAGTTTGGTTTCGGCACCAAAAGTTTTCCAGGTGGGCACCTCAACCACGTCAACCCACTTTACAAGTTCAACAATTCTCAAGTTCCATTTTCATATTTCAGGCCTTGTGCAAGGATGAACTCTATCCGAAAATTGTCTGGTTTGCCAAGGGATTCGGACGTAATAATGAGCCTGTGCGTGGCTATGTTCTGACCTTTGTGATTGCAGTAGCGTGAGTATCTAAGCCTTAAACCCTTCAAGACAACAAAGAAGAAAAAAATCAGCAAATCATTTCTGGTCTCTCTCTCTCGCTTTACAGTTTCATTTTGATTGGAGAACTGAACCTAATAGCCCCATTGATTTCCAATTTCTTCTTAGCCGCTTACATGTTGATCAACTTTAGTACATTCCATGCCAGTCTGGCCAAGCCAGTGGGCTGGCGACCCACCTTTAAGGTAATTACCTATCGTATGGCCCGGCACTCCATTCGATTTAATGACGATTGATGTACCATTTCAGTATTACAACATGTGGCTGAGTTTGTTGGGCGCTGCACTTTGTGTGGCTGTAATGTTTCTGATATCCTGGAGTACGGCCTTGATTACTTTTGGTGTTGTTTTGGCCCTGTACTTAATTGTGGCCTACCGTAAGCCAGATGTCAACTGGGGCTCCACCACTCAGGTGAGGGAATTCTTTCTCTTCGACTAGCAAGGGAAGTGAATTTAAAATTTTTCTCTTTTCAACCCCAGGCACAAACCTATAAGAATGCTCTGATGTCGGTACAGCAGCTCAACAATGTGGAGGAGCATGTCAAAAATTATAGACCACAAATTCTGGTTCTCTCTGGCTTGCCAAATACGCGCCCAGTGCTTGTCGATTTGGCTTATATGCTGACTAAGAATCTGTCGCTTTTGGTCTGCGGTCACGTACTGCGCGGATCAAGCTCTCAGAAATACCGAAACTATCTGCAAGAACGTGCAACAAGTTGGTTCCGCAAGCATCGTGTCAAGGGTTTCTACTCACTGGTCGATGGTGAAGACTTTGAGACCGGCATTCGGGCGCTCATGCAGGCCTCCGGCATTGGCAAACTCAAGCCCAATATTATTCTGATGGGCTATAAGAGCGACTGGCAGACTTGTGAGCGGAAAGAGCTGGACCAATATTTCAATGTTATGCATAAAGTAGGCATAAATTCATAGTTGTTGTTTGCCGATGTTCGTTGGGGGTCTAATTATGTTTTTGGTCTTGCAGGCCTTGGATATGTATTTGTCGGTAGCCATATTGCGTGTGCCGCATGGCTTGGATTGCTCTCAGCTATTGGGTGAAGAGTGCAGTAGCACTCAGCGTAGCTTGTTGGATGTACCACGCACCTTGCAGCCAAATGAGAGTTCTGGTGACTTGCAGGCTGTCGAACGGAATGCCCAAAATGGTCTGAGCGGTAGCATGGACTCGCTGAGTCGGAATGTTTCACAGGGTAAATATTATTTTTTTTTTTTTTAAAACTTGTCAAAGGTTAGACCAGTAGTCTGTCTAGTCTGTCGGTCTGATTTAGCCTTGAATAGTTGAGCCCATTTTTGGAGGTTCGACTTAATTATTCGATATGATACTACGGCCAACCGTAGTTTATTTATTTTTTGAAATTTATTAAAATAATCTAAAATATTTTACTATTTATTTATTTTGCATGTAAACAAAACCCTGCAAACAAACAAACGAAACACACTCAAAATAATCTGAAATAAAATGCACACTTATAAAAAAAAATTATATATTGCACCAACCAAACAACAACAATAAAAACTTGCACAACTCCAACAACTGAATGAAACAATTCTACCAAAAAAAAACCTAAAAAAAAAAACTGATATTTGCTTCACAAAGATGTCGGCAACGACTTGTCCCACTCTGAGAATGGCCTCAAAATAGTGAAATGTAAGTAGCATGCCAAAAACTACAATATCAATTTGTTATTCAATTTCCTATATCCACACTTACCACAAACTTTGAATCAATGTTTTTCTTTTCATTCGGGCTTTATTTTCTTTAGTGCGTTTCAAGCAGAGTCTGCGTCGAATGCGCACTTGGCCAGGTGAAGTTTTGCTTGTTTTTCCTTCGCTCCTAGAGCAAGCAAAGTCTGTGTTTTGTTGTATTTGCTGAATGAAGTGACGCAATTAGGCAGTAGATTCAATAATATTCGAGAATTGACCAACATTTGTGAATGGCATTTTTGAAGTTCGCCCCTTGACAATGCTTGGCTCATTAAGTCATAAAACTTGCTAACAAATTAATGTAAATCAAAAATCTTTAGGAAACTAACCCTGCCGAAATAATAAACGAAAATGCTGTGTCAACAGCAATAGAATCACGCCCGAAAATATGTCGGAATGACTGACGTTCCTGACAACTGACTGACAGTAGAAAATACACACCACCGAGCAGAGCAAGCAACGAGCAACGAGCAAACCAGTCAAGTCAGCTAATTCGAGTGTGGGGAATACTGTTAATGCTGATTGTTATGATATGAGGATGTGAGCAGAGTAGGAAAAAGGCCTTGGGAACCCTTTTTTGGGCAATATGTTGCCGAGCCCCAAAAATTAATACAATAAATTTGAATTTAAATTTATGCCATGAGCCCAACAACAAAAATGCTTAAAAAATTGCCCCTGAATGGCCCACAAAGTTGCTTGAGGGCTTTTACATGTGTAAATGGAGAAGCTTTTCCCCAATAGACTATAAGGATATGCCAAATATGTTGGCAAGAATTCAATGCTAGTTGTAAAAGGTCCAACAAAAAGACCAAAAAATAAAGCACGTGCATGTTTAAAAATATTTATTTTGCATAGAATTTTTTTCTCGACCATAGAAAAAAAATAAAAAAAAAGCGCACACCCACTTAACAACAAAAGTGTTTTGGGGGAAAAAGGAGCCAGAAAAAAGTAGATTTTATGAAGATGTTTAATTTTTGTGGCTTCATATAAAAATATTCTGACACGCCTGACTTGAGCATCTTTGCATTTGCCTAAATAATTAATAATCCAAACTGTTTGTTATTGATGTTTCTCTTTAAGATTTTCCTACATTCCAAAATGAATTCAATTAATTTGAAATAATTCTTTCCCCTCAAAAACATTAGCATCCAGTACCAGCGATTTATCGTTCATAGCCAGCAATCAGACTAAAGATATATCCGGTTTGCCCGATCCACAGGATGCCAAGGCAAATATTATTGTGGTAAGTGTCTTGGTGTCTCTTTAATTTTTCATAAATAAATTTGCAGGAAAAATTTTTCAATTGTTTTATTTTTTGTATCTTCTTCGCAATTTATTGAAATGCAAATTACCTTAAGCAGCCGAATACTTTGAGAAAATCGAAACAAAAACACGATGATCCCGCAACGCTCTACAAGGGTCCCGGCGGTGTCGAGCTATCCAAGGATGTCCTGGCTGACTTAACACAATTTACGCGTAAACGCAGCCATGCTGTTATCGATGTCTGGTGGCTGTACGATGATGGTGGTCTCACATTGCTACTGCCGTATATCATAAGTACACGACGCACCTGGCAATCATGTAAATTGAGGTGAGCAAGTGCAAAGGGCAGACAGGCGACGGGGTAGTCGAAAGACGCAAAATTGAGTTGTTTCTGGGCCAACGCAGTGCCAACAGGGAAATTCGCCTTGAGAGGAAATTGCGAAAATGAGCAGGGAAATTGATAGATTCAAATATGTAAACAGAAAATGTTTTCAGAGATAAACAAAGCGATATCATTTTATTTTTGCTTTTTTTGGAATTTTTCAAGTGGAAATGAAATAAATCTAAAAAAAAAATTTCAGCGTTTTTTCTAGCTCATTAGATGAGCTTGTTTTACTTAGTTTGGCTTCACTGTATTTCCAATGTCTCACTTCCTTTCGGTGTGCACATTGTTCCATTAAACTTTCATTTGTTTGGTTAGCTGGCAATTTGCGCTTATCGTTTTATATTCAATAGGGCCTAACAAGAATCGTGTGAATTTACCAAATCAAATTAATTTTTTTTCTTCTTTTTCTTTTTTTTACGCACTCGGCAATATTAAAAATAGTCAAGACCAAATGAAGAATTTCACTTTGGCAGAGTTTCATTTTTATGGACTTGCCAGGTGACATTGTTATTGGTTTCTTAATTAAACTTGATTATTCTGATATAACGAAATTTTCATTTTGACATTTGAATGGCAGTTTCAATTGGTAGATTTCGAATTCAAACTAAATTATTATTAGTCAATTGACTTTCAATAAAAACTTTTCATAACAATTTCATATATGCAAGTATCTATACTATCTAGAACTATTTTTATTGAAAAGTTTATTGAAACTGTTAACTTTTCATTTTAAGTTTGCTGCTGTTGGGCAGAAAGTTAAAATTGATTAAATTCTTTGTTAAAAATTGGCAAGAAATATTTTCAGAAACCTCTATTTATTTAAAGAATATATGAATATATTTTATAAGGGTTTTGTTTATCCATTGTGCTTTATTCTTTTAGAGTTTATGCTCTGGCCAACAAAAAAGCTGAATTGGAATTTGAGCAGCGCTCGATGGCCAGCTTGTTATCAAAGTTCCGTATCGATTATTCGGACTTGACATTGATACCAGATATAACGAAGAAGCCGCTGGAGTCATCTACGCAATTTTTCAATGAACTCATTAAGGACTTTGTGGTCAGTGATAAGGATAATGGACGGAGCAGTAAGCCTACACTCAACAATGACGATGAAGGTGAGTCTAACGAACTGGCGTCATATAATTAAGAGTTGAAGCAACTGTACTTTCTAACTGTACCTTGCAGCTTTCATTAGCGACGATGATTTGCTGGCCGTGCAGGACAAGACAAATCGGTATTTACGTTTGCGTGAATATTTGCGTGAACAGTCAACCAAATCGGACCTGGTGGTGATGACCCTACCGATGCCGCGTAAAAATATTGTCTCGGCCCCGCTCTATATGGCCTGGCTGGAGAGTCTGAGCTGTGACATGCCGCCATTTTTATTCGTGCGCGGCAATCAGACCAGCGTCTTAACATTCTACTCATAATGAGATGACAAGTGACAAAAAAAAAAATGTTATCACGTGCAACAATTTTTTATTCTATATAAAATGTATTGAAAATATATTTAAGAATTTTACTTATACATATGCCGGCACGTAACTCTCTCTCACACACACACACATTCACTTAGTTTTATAATTTTCTTTCTACTTGTAATTTCTCTGTAAAAGTATTTTTCACAAGAAAACCTGCGTCCATTTACTAAATTATATTCCTTTAGTTTATTTCTCGAAAGTTTTGAAACAAATTTTATAATGTATAATGTAAATTTTTCTAAGTATTTGTTAAAAAAAAAAACAACAACAACAAAATGTATTTATCCTATTTATTTGCCACCTACGAATTTCATTTGAATTTTTTTGTTTCTTATTTTCAATAAATTCCAAAATATCTGAATCGAACTACGACTTTTCACTTACAACTTGTTTGACACAACTCGCAACATGTTGCAATCCACAAATGGAATCTAAACGGAAATGCCTTGGGCGAATTGTTAAAAATCTTTTTCGCAAGTCAGTTAAGCCCTGAAACCTTTTTACTGAATATAGTAAGCATTTTTATGAGTAAATTTGATATTCTGTCTGGGGAGACGGAACCAAAGATAATGCAGTGAAATTGATTGAGAATATAAGTAAATAAAATTGAATTGCAAAGATTGCAGCTTTCGATATAAACGAAAAATTTGACTGGCCCAAACCACCCCTAAGAGTTCCTTCCTGTTCCTTAATTTATTAAATTATATTTTATGTGGTTTGTTTTTGTTACGTAAAGTAAAGCCGCACAGATTGTAATCGCAGCCCTGGCCGAGCATATTAATTTCTTCATTAAACGTCCAAAGTACATGGCCAACACGGTGGCCAAAAACCAAAAACTGTTACCGACTCTTGATGCTGTAATTCAATGAGCGTGACATCAAATCGACGCCGTCTGGATATTGCCACTCTGGAGCACCAAAGCCGTTGACTTGCCCATTCAAGTCGAAGCATTTTTTTTTTTCATAGTATTCGAAATTCCTATACCATTTCCGGGCCGTTGCACAGTTGGGTAAGTGTAAGTGTAGAAATCGAGTCTTCTTTGTCGCCAGCGAAGGCGTTAAATTTATTGCATGTTGAGGCCATAATCCTGAGAGGCAGTCGTGCGTCTAATGCCCAGCCAGGACAACAGCAAGGACAAGTGTTGATGCTTTGTATGCTTTATTCCTTTCTAGTTAGCTTCAACTGACTTGATTTCGGATTCCTGTTTGGACAGTTTTTATGCGTTCTTTGTGCAATTTGTTTCTGTTAGTTTTTATTGTTTGACCAACAATCTGAACTATAATTTCCTGTTCCTTTCGTATCTAAGGACTAAACAAACTGCAATTACTAAAGATAACCTAAAACTTCCCAAAAACCAGAGAGAGAGAGACTCTGTCCACATGACAGATTGTTTGCATTGAAAATTAAAAAATTCTAAATGAATAAATATGCCAAAATATAATCAAATTCAAAAAACATTTAGGCTTTGGTTTGCAGATTTTTACGAATTTATAAATATAAATAAATATGCATAGGAAATGGAAAAAAAAAATGGAATTAAATTTAATTTGATTCAAAAACAATTAGCACTATATTCTTGGCATAAAATAGATAAAAGTATTTCTCTGAAGCTTGTTTCTGTAAGGATGTCAAATGTTTAAGTTACTCTTGACAACTGGACTACATTCTATGGTTACACACACACACACACACGCAAGCTTGACAAATAACGCTTGTTACTCAACACTCTGCACACGCCAGATGTAAATCGGATTTTGCAAACAAAGTGAAGCGGTGATTTTCCACTTCTCGTCAAATTTGTATTATTTTTATACACTGCAGCTTAAGGGTATATTACGTTTGTGCAAATGTATGTAACATAGAGAAGGAGACGTCGTAGACTTCCCAAAGTTACCCACAATATGATCAGGGTGTCTAGGGAAATTGATATAGACATGCCCGTCCGTCCGTGTGAATGCCTAGATCTTAGAGACTATAAGAGCTAGGATAACAAAACTTGGTAATCGGACTTCTTATGTGTGTACGCTGGTCGGGTTTATTTTTTTTCTCTCCCCGCGAGCCCCGCGCCGCCATCCAACTCCTCACTTTTTTAAAGCCTTGTCATTTCTACAGCTTTAGGATTTCGGTGTTAGTTGTTCCCATAAAATTGTTGGGAATATCAAAATCTTTCGATTAATATCAAACATGACTAAAATCGGTTCATATATACATGAGATATACAAAAAACAACTTTTTAGAGTCAAGATTTTCATTCCCCTTGCCTAACTGGCAAACGGTCGAATGAACAGTCCGATAGATGGCATGCTTGCTTTATTTTGAACAATGTGTTGTTGGATTCAAAGGAATATTAAGACCAGAGGTTTTATGTGAATCTAGACAACCAGGGTTACCACACGACTAGGGTTGCCACCTTTCCTTTTCATCAATTCCGTCTACTAGGTACAGGGTATCCCAAACTCGACCGCGTCCGAGTTTAACGTTCGGTTTGATTTTAATATACTTTTCATCTTTATTGTATTTTGATTGTGCTTCTTTGAGTAGATTTATGAATCTAAAAGGCAAATATCACTTTACGATTTTAAAATTAATTTAAGTGGCTTTAGCCGGCAATTTTCCTTTTAAGCTTGAACATGACTTTTTCATATTAAACATACATATTATTTTTTAAATTAATTGTTAAGCCATGGAAAGCCACACACACCTTATTGCCCAAGCCAAAGTTGAGCTTAAACCACAGCTGTGAGCTTGGACAGACGAGTACTTGTTGATTGTTCACAACGGCCTCTCGGGCGGAACACATAAATAAATATTTAATGTAATCTTCAATGGATTCAATGAGACAAAAAAAAAAAAAAAAGTTGGACTGAAGCTGACATAGCCGGGAAAGGGGCATTTACATTTGGCCACTGGTCAGTTGATGGTCAAATACCTCTCAAGGCAGACGCCTGACCTTTTTTGTTATGGTTTTTTACATTTGTTGTTGTTATTCTTTTTTAAAGTAAACAACTGCTGAAATGTTGTTTCAATGCCTGTTGACACATGTGGCTGCCTATATATCTGGCTCTTCTCTCTATCGTGTCTCTCGTTTTTCGTACCACAAACTTTGTGGTGCGGATGGCCGCTGACAGCTGCAGACAAAAAAGACCAAAAGTGTAGGAAGCATTCACAAAATTGCTCACATTGAAGCAAAGTTTTTTTTTTTTTGTTTTGCTTTGAGCTTTACTTGGCTTTTATTTTCTTTTTTGATGTAGACATAAAAGTTGCCACGTGCCGATTACAATTATCATATTTAACTTTTAGTGGCTGTTTTCTAATTATGCTAAAAGCTATACAATTTTATTTATACTCATTGTGAAACTAATTACCGACTTCTTTTGCCTTACGTAATTTGCCAAGGCTATTATCACGGAAACTTATGCCTACAAACTCCACCGGAGTTGAAAACTATATATTCAACAAAAAGTACCTAAAATTCTACTCTCAACTTTTTCAACTTGCCCACACTGCTGGGCTATTTTTATTTTTTCCACATTTTTAGACACTTACCCATTATTATTATTTTTCCACTCACTTGTGTTTTTTTTTTATAATGAACATGTTGAAGTGACTGGGTGAGGGCGAGTGTGATATTGTGGTTTTTCCGGTCGTAATTACCGTGCCACAGTAACAACCACATTAAAGACAAACCCTATTTCAAAAGTCAACTTCAAAAGCTAACTTCGTCTTTTTTTTTTTTTTGGGTATATGAAAAATCCATTTTCCTTTGAAAGATTCATTGAAATTTTCTCGACTACATAAAATAATTGTTAGTCTGCTTTTGGCTGGCTCAAGTTTTGGCACAAATATTTACAAACGCATGTTTACTGTACTTAAATCAATTAATGTGTCAGCTGTGCGAATATATATTGTCGCCTGTAAAAGTCCTTACATGTTTTTTTGGGAAATGTGATTACCATACGCCAGCAAATTCATGCGTGTCAAACTGTAGATTTTGGGTATAAGCCAGACTGAAAGTTAAGCATGTCCACAGATCCGCTTGACAGTCATTTAAACAGTCTACTTACATACACTGTGGAGGCGACAAGTTATTAGGTTCGTTGTAAGTCATTTACCAGGGTTGCCACAAATGGATGCTTTAAGTCTTTAAGATTTTGCCAAAAAAAAATACGAACAATGTGATGCCAGTTTTGACTGAACTCTTTTATGGGCTAAGCCAGTCGATACGTTTTTTTTTTTTTTTTTTTTTGGTCTTAATTTTATTTAATTTAATCTAGGAGGCACATGTTGTGTGTTGACGTTAAAATTGATTCAATTCAATGGTGAAAAGTCAAGTTTTGTGGGCCAGAAAATTTATCAATTCAATCCCATCGATCCGAAACAATTTAGATATTTCAACCCTGAACGAATCAGTTGTTGTTTGTTCCTTTGCAAAAAAGATGGACTTGGAAAGGATTTACCAAAGGTTAAGCATCTGCCTATCCTATGAGTACAAATATTTCTTCCTCACTTATTTGACAATCAGTCTGTCTGTTTCTCATTTTCTTTTCTTTTTCTTTTGTTTGTTTGTATACTTTTTTTGTAAGCTTATTTAGCTTCGATATGTGTGTGAGTCGTTTTCTTTTGACTTACTTTATCCAAAGATGAAATGGAAATGGTCGGTATTTGCTTTATCTGTTTCACGCCTTTGGCATGACTTTCAAAAGGTTGTTTTCTTCGAGGCTTTAACTATTGCTTTAATCACCTTAAAATTAAAGGGTTTTTGAATAATTTCTGGTATGAGATTTTCTCAAATTTAATAGACATTAACCAAAAGCAATCCTTTTTTAATTATTGTGGATTTTTCTTGTTGCCATGAAAATCTATTTAAATACGAATTCATATTTGTCTGGAAATTTTTCAATTTATTTAATTTATTTTTATTATATAAAAAAACATAAAATTCCAAGGATATTGAACCCTTACCTATACATAATTCAGCACCTAATTAGAGAGTATCTCACAGTCGACACAGTCTAGACTTGAAGGTTTTTTATTGGTCTGGCCTTAGATTAGTTTTTATTGAAACAGTAATCATCTTGAGGCCAAAAATCATTAACTTGTCTATTTGATAGAAAGTACCTCGCTGTCTTTTGCCCTTTCCATTTGTCAGGCTCTTATTGTTCGAAAGTCCTATTGTCATATTTAACACATTAAGCTGCTTAGCTAAAATTTGAACTTAAACTCACTTAAATTGGTCTATATTTATTTATTTGCTTCATTGAATAAATGTCGATTTTCTCAAGTATTTTTGTCAAATGATTTCCTAAGAGGATTTCGAGGAAACATTTTACGACAGATTCAGTCAGCCAAAAAAGCTATTGCATTTTTAACGGATACTAAATTAATATACTTTTTTTTATTTTATGTCTAGCATAGGAAATTTATTGAGTGTTTTTAAAAAGTATTAAATTTATCTACTTGAATTAATAAGCCTTTTATGTATGTCAAAATTGAAAGAATTTTCCATACGATTAAATGAGATTCATGCAGTATTGAAATCTTGAGCTGTTAAGCCAATTAATTTCACGAAAAAGATTGTGGAATCTTGAATGTGATATTCGCAAATGAGGAAACGATTGAGAAACGATTATTTGCGGATACTTGAATTCAAATTGTTTTCCTTAATGGCCTTAAAAAATTTTCTCCACGTGTGTTCCGGGTGAGTGATTCTCAGTAATCTCATAATTTAATTTTAAATAAAACAAAAATTGAAAGCCTTTTTTTTCCATTTGTAATTTGCGGCTGGCTTTTGTGAACTGTAACTTCTTATCAATAATTCATTTATGCCCAGGCCGCAGTAATTAAAAATGAAAGGGCATGACAGGCCGAACACACCAACACACAAAGGCAACAACCATTAAAAAAACACAAGCGGCATGAGCAAAAACACAAGCATTTAAAAGTGTTGCCTACTTTTTAGAGCCTTCTTACCGTAGCATAAATCACACGCAGTCGTTTCAACTGAAAGCGACACATTAAACAACTGTCAGCACAACAAAAAGAGAAACAAAAAAATGTAATTCCAAATTCTTCACCACACATTTCTGCCCTAAATCAAATTCAATAGTCGGAAACATTAGCGTGCTGTCCGCAATTGCATAAAATTATCACGCACATGAGAACGCCAGGGAAGCACGAAAACAAACCGAAAAATGGAATAAAAATTAAACAAAAAAGGGCCCAATCCCCTCCTCAGCTTGCGTTAAATGTATTTTAAATTTCAAGAGCTACGCGCCATGTACGCCGTTTTTCGTGGATTTTTTAATTAAAGCTCTTTGTTGGGCATTGGCATGTCTGAAAAGTTTTGCCATCAATTTCGCTGCAGGCAAATATTGGCAATGACTTTGGCAAAATTCTCTGACACTTAACTTATCACTGAACTGAAAAGTTATCTTTTTTTTTTTGGAAAAGACCGAATAAGTTTGAATCTTTTGTAATTAATTGTTGGCCAATGACATTACAATTTGAACAAGAACATTTCCAGGGAAATAGAAAATTCTGTTTGCCAGGGGGAAAGAGAATATTTTATTTTATTTTATTTTATTTGCCGGCAACAAATAAACTTGGATATAATTTTTTTTTCTTTTGTTTTTGATAAATAGATTTTGCCTAGGCTCAATGAAACTGAACAATATGTAGCTCAAAAATGCCCTGAAGCATTTTACCCACGCATAAAATGAATTTTACATATTCTCCAGCTAAGCTAGGAAGTCTTTGAAAAAAAGCTGGGGCATTCAATTTATTTAAAACATAAAAAGCTTCGACGAGCACTGAATACCCTCGACATCTGCCAAAAGGGCAAAATGTATTTATTTTTCTTCTTAAAATTTCCAAAAGTATCTCAAGTTCGTCTTGGCTGGGATAACTTTTTTTTTGGGCTTGTTTGTTGATACAAGATTTTCGTAAGCCACAGTTTTATTGCTTTGACATGGTGAAAAAGGAAAAAAGAAAAAATATTATATCTGGCACGCGTTTAGCGTTTTTATAGAATACAATATGACAAGTATTTTCAGCTGTGCCACTTTCCGCGGTACAAACACGTGCCTCAGCAAAGTTTGCCTGCCCTCACACTGTGTGCCAGTCGACAACATCAGTCGGCTATGTGTGGGTTTATTTGATGGAAGAATAAATACATTTTGAAATGGTCATGTTAAATGTGTGGAAATCGTAAGCTGTATGTCCATTTGATTTGATTTGGCAATGTGGAAGAACCCCTTTTGTCATAAATCACTGAATAAACAGTCGGGCAATATGCTTGATAACAGTTGGCGCTGTTCCATCATAATAAAGTTGTCACAGTGGTTCTATTTATTTTCAACAACCAATTTAATGTTGAAATTTTGCACTTTCGGTTGAGGCTTCAACTTTTCATAACTTGAGGTCTTGAATTATTAACTAAGCAATTTGTGTACAATGGTACGTATACGTAATGGCGTGAAGTTAAGCCGGTAGTGTGGGTTCGGTTGGTATCCGGCACTTAGCGAGAGCAAATGGATGCCAGAGGCCGGTGACACCTCAAGCCTGAGGCGTAAATAAAGCACTTAAAATTCCTAATGAAGCCTAAAATCGAAAGTTTATAGTCGGGAAAACAGCGCGTGTGGCTTGATTAGGAGCGAGGGCAATAGAAATTTGCCAAAATAATAAATTTAAGGCCACAATTTCACCATTGTTTTAAAATTGTTTAATTTTTTTGTCACGTGTGTGTTGTAAAATATTTCATTCGCCCAAGCCTAGGAAAAAACAAATAAGTTGCTTTTTATGGTTGACAGCAACAAGCAAAGAAAATCTCTCTCTCTCACACACACACACACACACACATATCCACAAAACTTGCATAATTTCAGCAAAATATGTAAATACCTTAAGCGCTTAAAACAAAGAAGAGGAAGAGCAGAAAAAATTTTATTTTTATTCCTTTGTGTCGACACAACATTCCGCAAATAGAACTCCGTGCCGCAATGAGACTTGTATTTTTTTTTTTTGAATAGATAAATTTTCTTAAATTGCAGATGACATGGTTTTTATTACAAAATGAGGGCTGGCTGATACACAATTCACATGGTATATTAACTTGTTGGTTTATATATATTTTTTTTCACTGAGTTGGTGAAACGACTTTTTGGGTAATAACTACACCAAGAGTTAAATATTTTGTCTGGCAAACAAGTGGGGAAAATAATAAAAAATGTAATAAACTTTTATTTAAAAAATGTGGTGTATTTAAAATATAATTTTCTTTTTTTTTTTTTGTTAGAAATAAATGAATTTATCATACGTAACTTTTAATGAGATTCTGATAAATTGCAAGCTTCATTAATTTTGAAATTCAATGGAAACCAAATAATAGAGTTTTGCGAATTCATTTGAATAGTCAAAAAGAAAATAAAAAAGAGTTTTGCGAATTAATTTGAATAGTCAAATAGAAAATAAAAAAGTTTAGCTTGCGAAATTCTCTTGGTTTTATCAATTTTTTTATTGTCCATGACAAATTTTATGAGAATAATTTTATGAATATCTTATAAAAGATATGAAAAAAAGCAAATGGTTCAACTCATCGAAAAAAGTTTCATTCTATTTTATTTGAGTTTGTTGAATTATTTGTCAAACATTTGCGGTGCCCAAAAAACACACAACAAAATATGAAACAGGAATATGGAATGTTAAGCATTTATTTATTCCTTCAAACTCAAATAAATCACTGAGTAAAGCCCAAACAGATTTCGTGTGGAAATTTATTTGCTTATGGTTTTAAATGTGTTTGAAGTTTTTTGGGGCTCAACCATATACTAATTAGCCGAGTTAGCCAGGCGACTCAGTCAACCGCATGCAAACATTTGGCGTGTCAAGCCCCTCAAATTAAGACCCATAACACAACATGGCCATCGTGTGTTTATAATATTTTATTTAATTTAATCGCTGCCCCCAAAAATGAAGATGCTTCCAAGTACCAATTTAGGCTAAGCCAGAAACTGTTTGCCAGCATTGCCAAAAATTCTTGCCTGCCTTCTCAAACATTCCGAGGTCGCCAAAGTAATGTAAATTAATTACTATTAGCTTGGTCATTGGATAAGAAAAGTGGTCGACCCTTGCTCTTTTGCTGGCATATTTGCAGTTCTGTCCTGTCGGTAGAATAAAACGGTATTTCCACCGCCATTTCAGGCACTAAATGCCAAAATTATTTGAACAAGGCAATTTTGGTAACCAGTTTTGTACCATTATAACTAATTTTTATTTTTCGCAGTTTGTTAAACTTAATTCGGAATAACAAGATAAAAGATTTCTATGCTTCAGCCAGGACATTTTTATTGCAAATTAACAGTGCTGATTTAAGCGAAAAACCCCACCACGCTTATAAAGATTAAATTTTATTTTTGTAGAAAAATTTAAAGTCAACTCTAAAAAATGCAAATTGAATCTTAAGGAAAAATAAATTTAATATTCTCTAATTATTTAAAAACCCTCATAATTTTATTATTTTTCTTATCATCAACATAAAATATTTATGCCTGCAAAATACGTTGCCATAATAAAAAAAAAAGAAAGAAAAACAGCATTTCTTTCGCTCAGACCATAAAAGTATAAAACTCAATATGTAATGACCAAATGAATTCATTTTTATGTTTCGGGTATTTGTGGGATCCCTCGACTGACCCAACTGCCATATATGCAGACCATTTTGTTTAAAATCAAAATAATTAAGCAATAAGCATAAATAAAAAATTTCTCCCTAGAGCCTTGTTCGAATTTGGTTTTGCTATAATAAAATGTATTCAAATTATTTCTCAAGCTTGTATATTTTTATTAGTATGACTAATTAAATTTTATGTTTTGGAAAATTTTTATTTTTTTCCGAAAAAGAAACGCATCAAAATTTATTACATATTTTAATACCAAGACGACTTGTATTTATTTTGAACTGTGTTGTGAGGGCCCTTTTCATTTTCAATTACTTAAGCTGTCGAACTGTCAAACCGACACTCAACAATTTACACAACGCAAAATGCAGACAGAATCATAAGCTGTTCCGAGGCACAACAGGTGTCTCCAGATTTAGAACACCATGAAAGCCAATTTGTTCTTTTCTTTTTCTAATGTAGTTTGTCATATGAAATTATCTGTCAGGCTAAAGTGCTATTAATGCATCTTCTGTTGAGTGGACTCTCTGAAATTAAAAATATGTGTATATATGTTTTTATACTCTTTCCGAAAAAAATAAGTTCATACACTTAACTCTGATAGACAGAGAAACACACATCGTAGATCTCCAAAGATTACACCCTGACTAAGTTATATCCGTCTGTCCGTCTCTCAACTCAAGAACTGTCGTGATGAAATTTGGAACACAGTCTAAGGCTACCATATAGCTATCATACGTATAGAAATCGTCTTTGGAAATAATTCCTACATTTTTTGATCGAACTCTTTCAAATTTGGGATACACATTTCTTATATCAAGATTGACATATATGCTTAATTTTATTAGAATTGAATTAGTGTATTATAAATCTGTTGTACGAACCGAAATCGGTCCAAGGAATATCCCTAAACGATCTCAATTAAATTTTCTACTAGTCAGGGTTCTTTTATAAAAGTTCACATAGATAAGCCTTAGTCACATTGGAATTTAGAAATATGTGCAGCGTTTTCATATCAAATTTCGAAAAGAGTATATAGTCTTCGGCATCTCGAAGGCACCATTGGATTTCTTTGTCCCTTTTATTTTTAGTTGATTTTCTTCTTTGCTTTGGCGTTACCAAGACAGCGCACAAACCCAAGCAGAGTTAAAGAGAAACTCAGCTTAAAGACCCAACAGACCGCTGTGACCGCCAGTGAAAGTGGAAAAGGCAACAAGAAAAATGCTTACTATAAAAATAAGTAACAACCCTTTTGTGTTTAGGTGAATAATCCATACTGAAATGATAGATGCTAACAGATTTCAAAATCAGGATGCTAAAAACATTTGCTTTCAAGTTTTATTATTTTGTTTGGTTATTTCTGCCAGTAAATGAGTACATTAGCCCGTTGCCTTGAGTCCAGGTCGGTTCTTTGTCTTCTGCTTGTTTTCTTGATTTCCTTAGCTGTTTTTGTTATTTATTCAAAGACCTTGTTTTGGCAGCACATAAGAGAGCCTTAGCATACTTTATAGAGTACATGTATTTTCTAAGCTCCGGCGTCTGACCAAGTGAGCTTAAAAGCTTAGATCTGTTGCTAATTAATTAGTTAAACGTGTCGAGAATATTTGTTTGGTAATACGAAAAGTGAAGACCATTGAAGTTTGTTGAACCGTCTGCAAATCACAATAAGTTTGTGGCATTTCAATTGAAGCCAAAAAAAAAAGAAAAAAATTCGCTTTTAATTGGCATTGACCTTATTTGCCAGAAGAAAACAATCTTAATGTAAGACTCAATGGAAATTAAAAATAATAATGATAATATCAATTAATTAGGCACACTTAAGTAAGAAAATACTTGAACAATTCTATCAAAGCACAAGCTTTCCAACATTTTTACCTAATCAGTATGAAATACACAGTTTCATAATCATGCCACGTGTTGTCTAAAAAATCTGGTCTGAGACTATGGGGAAATTTATTTTTATACAATTAATTTATTTCTCCAAAACTCAGGTTGACAAGGAGTAAGCGCTCATTTCCAAACAATTAGCCCGAGGCGTTCTTTTTTTTAACAACTCCCTAGAGGAACGCTAATAATTTTTAACAGAATTTAATTTTAATCTCATACTCTAGGGAACACCTCCGGAGCAACTCTTCCTTAGGGGGAATTCAATACACGTTCGCTTTGCCCTGTATTTGACACTTGAACTCTGAGAATTTTGACCTGAGTGAATGCATGAAAGCTCAGCAGATTTTTTTGTTTTCTTTCTTTTTTTGTTCACACCCAAAATGTCTGCAAATTTGGCATATGAGCAAAACAATAGTAAGCATCGGGCTGGTAGTATAAATATTTTTTTACCTTCTTCTTCTTCTTTTACTTGCGATGCTCAATTTGTTTACACTTGGAATGTCTGCCACACCCACAGACGTATGACTAATTTTTCTTCCATTTCTTTCAATCATTTGGTATTCGCATCTTGTGTACCAGCTACGATTTGATTAAATTTATTTAGCCTCTTTGCATCGTCTATTTAAAGACCCACTTGATTTAATAGGCAACCATCTAAGCAATCCACTAAAAAAATAAAGCACTCAATCAATGCGACGGACGGCCAAAAGATTTCGGTTTGCCCAGAAATGACTCCCACAGATACAGTTATTTTGTGGTCCTGCTATACACTAATTTGTGCCAATACTCGTACCTTGTGTAAAGTGTCTTATTAATGTGTTTATTTCGTTGGTTTCCCATTTCATTGCCACTCTGATTTAGCACAATTTCATGTACTTTGGCCCACTTGCTAGGGTCCCGGTGGGTCTGTCTGTTTACTTGTTTGTTTGTTTTTCACCTGAACTTTGCCGGTGTATGCCTTGGCTATGCTTTTGTGTGATTTATAGTTTTGATGATGTTGACGTCCGTTTTGAGGCTTCATTAATTGTTTGGGCCAGTTACTGCTTGCTTGATTCCCCAGCTAAATGGGCTTTAATAACTATTGAACGTAATTAGATGGCTTGTAATGCTTGAATTATTTGTGTGTACTGTTCAAAATCTGATTAAACTTTCATAAGCTCGACTTGACAATTAAATATCTGATTAGATGGGGGAAATATGTGGCTTGGGCAATTTCAGATTGTTTATTAAATGGCCGCCAACATTGCGTATACTTGATTTTGTAATTTGGCAAAGCATTTAATCCCATAAAGCTAGAATAAATTCAATTATTTGCTGAAAATTGCTACTTTTAGGTTTGAAATTAATCCATCTTTTGAATTCGAAAGTAATGGCAATTCTCAATCTCTTCCTCTCTGCCAAGCTGGCAATTTCATTTGGTTGGATATCAAGACGGTTTTGCAATCCTCGTGTGACTAATGCCAAGACGCAATTTAAGTGTTTTTCAATTGATTTATTTGCTGATCTGTCACACGAGCCAAAATTACGAATGGTCAAAATTGCTTCAAAGCAATAAAAGTTCCCAAGCTCAGCCCAACAGTCGCGGCCCTGAATTGACTGCTAAAAAATCGCTATGTAATTTGAGGACAGAGACTAGGAGATCCGTAAAGCTCCTGGCACAAGTCTAGTCAATTAGTCAACGAACCGACAAAAAGCCACCAGAGAAAATAAAAAAAATAGCTACATCCGCAACAGCCAAGCTCAAACGAGACTTCCGCTTCGACGCCGTTGATTTGTCATTGACACCTCATCGAAACGAAAGAAAAACAAATCCGCAGAATACAGAAGCGGGTATCTTCTCACCGAATAACAAAACGATTTTGTCTTATCAAGCCAGTTGACAAAAAAAATGCGGATTTACTCATGCGGTCACTACGTCAAATGGCTCAAAATGTGAAATCAGCTTAATTCAAACAATGCAGTCAAACAAGGGCAAAGAAAATCCAAATGTATTTTGTCTTGAAATTCCTAAAGTTCTTTATTTAGTCTGTGCTACTGGACCAGAATACTCTTAGGAAATAAACCGCTTAAATGGATACGAACTAAAATTGTTTTATTTTATTTTATTTTATTTTGGGTTTCTACAAATGTTTCGACCATAAACTGGAAGGTTTAAATTAAATTTAGTTTGTATGATTTTTTCTTTTTTTGTTTTGGGTGATTACAAATTTATTATAGTTTGTTACTTTTTTTAAAGTAGTTGAGAAAAGTTTTAGAACCTTTAAGAGCATTAAACTGAACCCGTATAAACTGCTTAAACCCACAAAGCCTGCTTAACCCATACTTGCCCTTGCCGCTTAACCCATACTCTGTCACGTATTTTTTGGTAAACATTTTCCTTTTCCTTATTGAATTTCTTCTATTTTTTTTTTTTTTTTTTTTTACCAATTACTTTTAGTTTTCCGTTACTGTTTTTCACAAGAAATTTTAAGTTTTTCTCTATTTGTGGGTTTTTGACTTGCTCAAGTTATAAAGAAGTCAGGAAAAGATAATTAAAATTTTAAATTAAAATATTATTAATTGTTTTTATTTTTTGAATAAATTGATGTATTTTGCCTACCCACATAGTTGTGTTATTTACCTTTGAAAAGAGTATGCCAAATTTGCTTATCAAAAAATTCACTATTTGATTTTTCCTTTTGTCGCTTTTTTCTTTGTTAACTTAAGTTGGCTTTTGTTATGGCGTTGCGGCTCATTTTGCTAGCGATTCCCAAAACTTTTAGCATATACACTTTGCGGCACATTTGGCAGCACGTGATGCGTGTGTTTTGTCGAATTACAACCTACCCAGTCCTAAACAATTATCAATGCTGCTGTCCACTCAAGATACTTGGTAATTATTCTCGTTCCCTTTATGGATATTTCTAGACCGCCAGAATCGTTGCTAGTTCAGTCAGGCAGCTAAAGCTGACGAAAAATCAATAAGCTAATAAAGAAGAGAAATAAAATCAAAAAACAAAAGAAACAGACATTCGGTCGACACCTAAATATTTCATCAAGGCAGCCATGGAAACTAAAAGGAAAGAATCGAAAAGGCTTTGTTAGTGGGCCAGTTGATCAATACGGAATGTTGCCAATGCATTTCATTTGCTGGCCCATTGTTAATTCAGTATTCATTTCATTTTTCATGAGCCTTGTTTGTCTCTGACTTCCTCGATCTCCCTTTGGTTATCCAGGTTTCTAGGAAATGCGTAAGCAGCTCATTACGAAGAAGAAGCTGTAGATTCGGAAAACTTTTACACAAAAGATTAATTTACCTGTGACCAATAGTTAGTCAATTATGCAAAGTCCAGGCACGTGCTACTTTGCCCAGATCATAAGGAACTTACACGACTAATCCAGAAACCCAAACAAATGGACGCACTCATTCTTCAAGCGAAAAGAAAAACACGTATACGATATGTTGACCAAAGAAACTAAAAAAAGCAAAATGTATTTCTTTTTATATTCGTTTATTTTTGGCAGACAAGTACAGACATTTGCGTTTAATTAAACACATGACTCTTAAGCAGTTTATTAATCAATTCGAATTGAAAGAAAAATATACAAATTTAAATGTCTGGGATATGCCAACGACATCTATAGGTCAAGAGTGTCTATCAATATTTTGAAGGCCTCACAAATAATTATTGTATTTTTTGTTTTCATGAATACTTTAAGCTTGCTCACCCAGTAATTAAGAAGCGGGCCTTTTATTTGGCTCGATTCCAATTAACGCTGAGCTTCAGGCAAGTGGCCTATTTTATTATTTTTTTGCACCCCCTGGAAAGTTTGGGGTGTGAAAGAGGTGGTAGAGTTGGTGGTGGCATGTGAGTAATAATTTTGTATAAGGCCATAAGTTCACACTCCAGAGTCACCTTTAATTGGGCAATTAAAAATGACTTTATGGGCTTGAGTGTCCTTAGTAGTCTAGAGGTCTACGGGACACCGACAATGTACAAGGAATGGAAAAGATTGAAATTATGAATGTCAAGTTTTCCTTTCTTAAATCAAAACTGCAAAAAATAAAACAATTTGTTTTGAGTTTGTAGACATATTTTTTGTTTCAAAGCGAGTTTTGTTAACTAACCCAGACATAACTCTGTCTCAAGGGTATTTTAAGGATTCTCAGAAAGCTTGGTTGAAACTTACAATTCAACCAGCACTCGCAGGTAAAGGACACACACAAACAAGGATTTGCCAACAAAAAAATAAACAAGTAAAATAGGTAAAAAGGACACTGTCAAGAAGTTAAAGTATGCTAACATATATTTCCGTAACATTCTGTCGAAAGAGAACAAAGAAGTCTATTTGATTTTTTTTTTTGTGTTCCCATAAAGTTTGTTAGCAGATCAAGATAAAAAGCAAGTGCTTCGATTTTCTTGAAAAAACTCAGCAACGTCAAACACCAACACACAGTGCGTATGATTAATGAGCTAGATTATAAAATACTTTGAATGGGCGATGATTGCTTTGGGTATCTGAAAAAAAAAAATAGCTGCTTCACTTTAGAACAAAGGACCGAAGCCCCGATGACTTAATGGTCCAGAACTGTAGTGGCTACATTATTGAAAAGCATCTGGATACTGTCATGACCATCTGTCATTTTTTTTTGTATTATTTAAACTGTACAGGCTTTTATCATTGGTGAACTTTTACATTTGAAATATTACTTTGTCATCTGAAGTCGACTACGCCCTTTACCTTAAATAGACATCAAATAAACACGCCTACCAAACACCCCGTTAATGAATGGCCTACGTGGGTGGTTCTCTTGGGATAAAAATACTTGGAAAATGCGCCTCAGGTTTTTTGGTAAAAATTTCCATTTAATTTAAAGGTCACTTTAAGAGTAGGCAAAAAAAATAATAATATATTATTAAAATATTCATTTTAGCCCCATCATTTTAGTGATTCTCTTTATTAAAAAAAATTGTGGCTTAAAGTTAAATTGTTTAAATTAATAACTTAATTATTCATAATAAAAACAATGTGCAATTCAGTCATTAAATGGCATTATCGATTATAATTCAACAAAAAAAAAATAAATTATCTGCAATCGGCAAGGGCCTCTGGACATGACCTGGGCCAAAACCTGCAAGCTTGACTGTTTTCTTATCTTCCTCAGACAGGCTTTTATGATTTTCAGCTGTCATAATAAAAGGTCTTGAAGCCCCTTTTCAAGGTTATCAAATTCAAATACACACCCCGGTAATTATCATACAACAAAACGACTGCTCATATAAGGATTTTTATTTGCCAGCTATTAAAAAAGTACGAAATGTTTAATTAGCGCTTTGCAAGTCGTTTTCGTTTTTTTGGTCATGTGTTTTTTATGGCAGCTCACGTACAAAAGGTGAACGATAATTTCTGGTTAAATGTTGCGGCCTCCTTTTAATTGTGTGGAAAGCGTAAAGTTGTAAAACATATTTGAATGACATATTTTAGGGGCATATAAGTTCAGGCACACACTTTGCTTTCATTTGTTCAAGAAGAAAATTAAATTTGTGAAATTAAAAACCTGATTAAATGTACACAAAAAAAAATTTCCTAAAAATAGCCCGGAAGAGTTTGTAGATTAATTTCGAGTTTGTGTTGTAGGGAAATAAAATGAATCATAGATGTCCTTTGCACAGCTTAGAAGAATAATCTTTTTATGCATTTCAGCAGGCATTCACTTGATTTTGTCTGGATGAAATTTTTCAAACAAAATCATAAGCCAACTTTGCCCCATAAATGATTTATGAGTTAAGCCTGTGGCTCGTAATGTTTTCCTAATGCTTGATTGTCCGCCAATCCCACCCACTCTCCGACCCACCTATATGAATTCTGTTTAGGCATTTTGTCTGAAATTCCACTCTCAATGGATATGAACTTTTTTTTTTGTTGTTTTCATTTTGACTGCGTTTACTTTTAATTTGGCTATGCTTATGTATTTACTCGTTTTTATTGCCAGCGTACGCAGAATCTGTAGGGAGCGGTTGTCCCAATGCCAGGGGCCTAATAAATTCTGATTGAAATTTTTATAAAAATTATTTGAATTTAATTGCCAGTCTGAATCGCAATCTCTTTGAAAGTTGCCTGGGATTTTGACTGTGCGTATCGTAAAGTTTTTAATGTACTCACATGATTTAATGACGGCGATAAAATTAAGCCAGAATTTGTATTTAATTTCGCAAGTGACTAATAAATGAACTTTGTATTATCCACTTTATATAGGAAAACTAACAATATCCTCTTTCAACTCTTTAAGAGTTCTTATTATTTTTTTTCGTAAAAAGCGTATTTGCAATTCTTAAATTTTTTTGGCAAAATTTTCACTTTCGTTTATCTATTTAAAGGAAATCCTATAAAACTTACAGTTTCGCCTTGTGGAGTAAATTATGCCATAAAATCTTACAACTTGTTACAATATTTTTTTGTCTCCTTTGGTCTGGAGACCAAAAAAAAAAAAAAAAGTAAAAAGGAAACAGTTGCCGACAGATGGAGGGCCAATTTATAGAATAGTTTGGAGGGGGAAGGAGAAAAAATGGGTGGTTGATCCCTCCAAATAAAATTAGATATCTTTACGAAGAAGAAAAAATGAAAAGCCCAAAGGAAGCCACCGTAAGGCGGCAAATGGCAACAAAAAGGAAAAAACAAAGGACGATGCCTATGTAAACTTTTAGCGAGTCGAATACAGGATACTTTTTGGTATATCCCAAAATAAACTCAATCTTTTTTAATTCAATTAGAGAGATTTTTTTTTTTTTTTGTATCAAAAATTCTTTTAATTTCAGAGGGAATTTCGTAACTTAGAGATTAGACTATAATAGTCATATCCTGCATTGATTCGAGGATGCAAAATTCTTGAAGGAATTTAAAAAATCCAGAACTTTAGCTTGCCCAAAATGTAACCAGATCACGATAGCATCAAGTTACCAAAATGGTTGAAAACGAGACAGGACCATGTGAAAATCAATTCCCTATCAATTTTATCCTGGCTGTGGCCTCTGAGACGTTGGCCACTTCTGGGGAACCGAGCAAGCGAGCGAGCAATGCGATGCGGTAATTCAGTTACTTGGGCGCGTATGTATTTATTTAAGCCCAGTGTATATGACTGTGGTTTAAAGCATAAGGCAATTTGAGCTAAACCCAAAAACGAAAAACCAAATAATAAAGAATGAGCAAGTTGGAAACGTGAAAGTGAATTATTTATGCGTACCACATTAGCAGCACATTAGGCTTGTGCACGTGTTCCTTAGCCAATAACTGACAAAGTGAAACCTATTGAATGATCAACCAAAAGTTGCCAAGGCAAGTAGCAAAAAATTGAGTGAACCAAAATCTTCTGTTATGTGGCAAAAGATAATGGCCAAGGCTGTCGAGTCACTGCGGTGTCGTTAGTACGCCGCTTGTTGCTTTCTATTTGCCTTGTTTGGTGTATGTCTTATTTTGTTGGTTGTTTGCCTGCTTGCTGACAGTTTCGTTCTCCTTATAATAAAAGTTGTCCATTAATATTTAAATTAAACACAAACTTTCTATTCTGAAGATTTTTAGGTCTGTTGGGAAGTTCTCGCTAGGAATGGGTGTGGCGATGTTTGTCTTTAATTTGGTCATCAAATATGTGCATAAATATACATATAAAATGTGAACAGAAATTTTATATGAATTACATAATTTTCCATTGTATGGGAAACCCATTTTCAGAGCCATTCCTTTAATCCCGACACTCAGGACTCTGAAGTGCTGCTCAAGTGTTGTGTCAATTTTGCCCGCAAGCAAAATAAATCATGGAAAACTATACAAGCATACAAATAAAGATATCTGCGCCATAATTTTCTATAGCAACTTTTGCAATTGACGGTTGGAAGCGGCATAAATTACAAGTAACTCAAGAGTGCTTCAAATTTTATATTAATTTTCCAAAATAATTCAAAATAAAAGGAGACTCTGATTAGTGAAAAATAATTCAATAAAACCACACAATTAAGATTTTAGATTAAATAAGAAATACTTACATTTTTGGCTTTCTAGAACCTGTAAAAATATGAATAAATAATAATTTAACATATAATTTGTACATTTTATTTTCAGCGATTAAAAACAAAGTCGAAAAACCAAGAGCTTTAGTGGTTTTTGCACTGCTGCTAACATTCTGAATGAATCATTTTGAGGACTTGAGCATACTCTCATAACCAAACCAGTGAGTATTGTACTTCTGACACATGAAGAATGAAGAGTTGTCAGACGCAGGAATTCTTGTGGAAGTTAAATTAGATTTTCGGGTATTTGTGGGAAGTAAGACAAAAGAAATTGAAGACGAACTTTGAACTTGTTTGTTATATCCTGTACCTGTACAGGACATGACAGAAAAATATATACTAGATCAGATTTTAGTAATTTGATAAATAAAATTGAAGAATCTTTATACCAAACCTAAATCGGATGTTTCTTATCTCTGAGATCGAAAAGCTAATCCAGGCAAATGGACATGTCTATATCAATCGCTCTTGAGGTATGTTCCGGGTATCTCCAACGATTCCAACAATAGTGTTTCTCATATCTAAGATCAAGTTGCTTATACAGACAGACAGACGTGTCTATATCAATCACTCTTGAGGTAACTTCCGGGTATCTTCAATAATTCCTCCTATACCCTTCGTAAGATTCAGAGTATAAAAAATCTTGTAAAAATTGTATATGAAAATAAAGTCGGTACTTTGTTTTTTTAATTTGATTTTGGCTGCATCTTCTAAATTGATGAGAATTGCTTAATTCCATTCAAATTAAAATAGGAAACGTATCAAAGCAAGTGCAATTATTCATCTCCATCAAGCTGGAGGTAAATTCTCATTCAACTAAATTGTCAATGTTGTATGGGTTTTTGCCAGAAAAGTTATTCCATTTAAGATCTAAAAATACGTGAGATTTTAATTAAAAACACACGCTTAATCAAAATTGAAATTTAATTACAAGCCACAAGCTAGTTTCAGAGCAAAAGAGATGAGACAAAAAGTTAGTGAAAGACATCACCAGGCAACGCTAAGAAAGTTGGCATTCATTCTGTTTGATTGTCACAGGTTGGGTTGTCTTTAGTCCTAAAGACTACCTATGTTTCTGTTGAAATGAGTTGGAGAAAGCAAAGTTTTCAATATTCTTAACTAAGAGCAGAGTGAAGACTCACGCGGCTTCTCAAGGTTGCCCAAATCTGAAGAAGAAGCCAAGTTATAAGTGGAACTGTAGTAATGACATTATTTTCTCTCTTTCTTTTTTTGGACTTGCTACTTCTTCAACTGTCAACTTAGTCATGCTCTATCGTGTGACACTAGTGGTTTCGCCATTTCGCACTTAATGAACAGCATCAACAACAGACGAAGTAACAATGGCCAAGATAAGATAAAGCAAGGCTAACAATTATCAAAAATGAAGCAAAAAAAAGGCGAAACAGCTTAAATGCCACATCATTATATTTATATTTACATTTGTTTTTTTTTTTGTATTTTTTTTGTATATTTTTGTATTTGTTTGATCGCCCCGCATTTGCAGGATAGCCTGAGACGTCTGCATACGTGACCACACTGCCCGTCTTTGCATCATTTGTCATGTGCTTTGTTACTTTCCTGCCTACTTGTTTTTTTTTTTTTTTTGAGAATATAATACAAAAATTTCTTTTCTTTTACTTTGGCATTTGTGTGTTTCCTCTTCAGCGTTATGTTCGCCTTTATTTTTGTGTATTTGCTCACATGAGCGTTATTAAAGCGGCCTCCAAACATTTTTGTTTGCCTGGTGGATATGCCACTTACTCGCTTCCTTTTTTTATTTAACACCCACCGACTCTAATGTATTTACACTTTTGTATATAAAGCCCAGCCAGGCTGAAGTAAATCCAAAACCATTTGGACTTTTGTTGGTATTTCTTGTTTGCTTTTTATTTTTTTTGATTTGTTTTGTTCTGTTTGGTTTGATGTCTGCTGGCAGCCTGCTGGTTTGTAGACAAAACCTCTTTGGTTAGCACTTTACCAGTATTCAGTCCACGAACAAATAAACAGTCACTAATATAATTCAGGCCGAAATGCCAGCCACAGCAATCAACAATCCGTTTTTGCTGAAGTGCTCAATTGAAATATTCTATGGCTGCCAGCTACTCTGTATCTTTCATTCGAATTTCACGACATTTGAAAGTATTTCGGGAAAATTACTAAACTGAGAATAGGCAGGGCTTCCTTATTAATACGATTCGCCAATAAGTTCAAATCACAAAAAAATAATGGTCAAATAGATTGAACAAGTGAAAAAAGGATTTGAAGCTGTTTCAAGTTATTCTAAAAATATTCAAGGAATAGTTTTTGGTACAGAATTCAATTAATTCTCGTTACGCCCAGTCCCTGGCTAGACAATAACAATTATTTTCTGTATTTATCTAGTGGCTCAAGGCAAACATAAGTTTCCAGTAATTAGCTAATTATTTACGTATGCAGGCCAAAAAATAAATATATTTAGGCATCGTTCCTATTCAACCTATAATAGAAAGCTAACAAAGTTCTTTTCCAAAAATAAAAATGCCACACATGAGAGGAAAAATAAAAACATTGTTTAATTGGAACTTTCACATCAAATGGAAAACCCACAAAGAGATAGGAAGAAGAGAAAAAAGATATATTCCGGGTCACTCGCACTTTTACATTTCTCAAAAATGAATTACACAAATCTGGCCACATAAAGGTTGTGAATTTTACCCACTGTAAATGAGGGAAGCCAAAATTGTGTCATTCGGGCTGAACGAGCTGAAAAGCTTAAAAGTTGTTCAAAGGAGAAACTACAAAATAGACCCGAAAAAGGAATACAAGAAAAAGAGAAAAAAAAAAAGGAACAGGTTATTTTGTAGGTGTCGAAAATTATAAACTTTTTGTTATAAGTTTTCTCTTGTGTCGCAGGCATCAGGAGCAGACGAACATGTTTCCTTATGTTTCCGTGAGAAAGACATGAAAACGGAATATTTGATAAAAGCCAAAAATAATTATTGTTAAAGGGAAAGTTTGACATTGAAGCTATTAGGTAGGACAGCAACTGACATTCACTGCCGCACACAGTGCGTATTAGTAATATTTAAAGAGTTTCCCACTTGCAACATGTTGTGTGGAAGCTCTTGGCTTTTATGAATGAAACAAATTCGCGCATGTTCGCTCTCAAACATGTTCGATTCGTTCGATTTGAATTTAATTTTGCTGTTGAAATTTCAAAAATTCAGTTGTTAGAACGCTATGCGCCGTAAAGGTGGCAGAAAACGGCAAAAAAAAAAAAATTGTAACACAAAACTTGACAAACATATAAAAAGTGCAATTCTTATTAAGAAAATTTTGTAAAAGTGAAAATACAAAAAAAAAAAAAGAAAATATTCCAAGAAAATTCTCAAAGAAATTTTCAAATTAAATTGAAAAATGACAAAAAAAAATTTATTGTAAATATTTTCGTCTCATAAAATGTTGATAAAATATTTCCAAGCGAGTGTGAGTGTGTGTGTGAAAATTTTAAAGAATTTTAATTAAAATTTTAATAGAGTTTCATTATAAAAGGCAAGTAATTTAGTGTCAATTGGATTCTCATTAAAATAACCTTCAAATGCTTTCAAACGCAATTTTCCTAAATTAATATTGAAACGTTTCAAATAAATTTCTGTGTAATTGTGTGTGTGTGTGTGTGTGTGTGTATGTGTGTTAAATGCCGCCAACAGGGCATCATGTGCCAAAAATAACAAAAACAAAGAAAAAAAATTAACATTCGAAACGGCTTCAAATTAAACCAACCAAATTGTGCAAATACTCTAAGGCATCGAAATTAAGATCTTTGATACGCCCCAAAAATAATAAGTACAAACAATTCAAACAGACAGAAAGACAGACACAAAAGCAAGCAAACAGACAAAAGGCAGGTAAACTGACTGACTGACTGCCAAAAATTAATGACATGTTAATATTTAAAATGAAAAATATACCACATTTTGTGGCTCCTAACTGAATCCACTGAATGCATGTGGATTTCTGTTCTTTCTCTCTCGTTTTTTTGTTTTTTGTTTTTGTTGTTGTTGTCTTGGGTACCCAGAAAAGTTGATGTGTGGGTGTTTTCGAAACACATCTGTTTAAACAAGTCGCGGTTTTGGCTTAGACAAAGAACAAAGATAACCAAATAAGTTTGCCTTGGCATTTTTCATAAGTGGAGAAAATATGAGTTGTATGTGTGTTCGTGTGTTGCCAAAGTGTGAAAGTTTTGGTTAAATGCCTTTGGCAAAGTGAGACAACTCACAGACAGGCAAACAGGCAGGACTCTTTGGATAATATCAAGTGGCAAACTTCATCCCCTTTTTTTTTTTGTTGAGTCAGTTGGAATGGTATGGCGAAATATTGAAATAACCGTTATACTGGCAAAGATTTTTGAGGGATTTTATTGAGTTGGCAAAGTAATTACGTAACTGAAATAATAACAACAACAATTGCAGCAGTCAAGAAAATAATAAGTATAACAAGAGGAAGACCATTTCTTTTGAAATACATTTGAATGAATGTTACCAAGTTTTTCAGCTTCATAGAATTTTCGAGTTTCAAAAAAAGTTTGAAAAGAATTCGGAAGTCAAAACTTTTCCCATAATCCAAACAGTTTCAATCTGAGGCATTCGAGCATGTAAAGGCGAAATAATCAAAATGAGACAGAAATAATCGTCAGTACAAATGCCTTGTGGTTGACCAATTAACTGTATAAATAAACTTGGCCATACAAAACGGAAAGCTTTTGTAATTTGCTAACAAATTTTGTTGTCTGCTCTCAATCTTTCCTTCTGAAAATGTTACCAAGAAATGAAAATTCCCTCTTAATATTTTAATTCAAAGAGTGATTCAGAAATTCCAATTACCCAAAAATAATTTCAATGAACCTTCTCAGTTGCCATAAAGACATGGAGAACATTTTCAGAACTGCAAATGTATTCATGGTTTATTTGAACCTTTCTCACTTTGACCTGGACTTAGTCATTGCAACAAGTTGTAGACCAATTATCCAGGGGTTAAAATGGTAACAAATCATTATTCAAACTGATGATTTAGTCAATGACTAAAACATTTAAGAATTCTCTTTAGTTTCACAACGAAATAAGCCCTTTTAATTATGAGTTTGACTAAAGAGTTTTCATTAATTTTTCAACACGTTTAAAAGTCAATTTCCTTTCTTTTGAATTTATAATATGTTTATATTTTAATATTCCAGCTATATCACACATTATTGACTCTACTTCCGTTTATTTAGAAAGATTTTTTTTGATTCACCTGTTTCATGCAAATGGAAAAAGCCATTAAATGACCCATGAAAATGAAAGAAAAATGAACTTTTGCTAGGTAGGCATATCATGCCTTTTTAGTAGAGTCCGTCTAGACTGATTTGACAGAAATATAAAATCACAAATGAAAGTGTTTATGTGCCTTGGTTTCTTAAACTCGACATATGTTCTTGCCTTTAAGTATGAATATAAATCAATCATCACAATTGCAAGAAGTGTTGATTAAAGCCAAAAGAAAAAGTAGAAAATTATTATCTCAAACATTGTCTAGACATAAAGTGTTGTGAGGGGCGGACTTTCGGACTTTTACTGGACGCTTAACCCGACCATTCATTCTACAGAATACTCAAAGCAATTTTTGATATACTATATATTTATCATGTTGATTAAGTATTGCCAAACTCCCATCAACAAGATAAACGTTGGCTTTTCCAATTTGTATTTGTCTTTCAAAGAGAATTTGAAGCTTGAAAGCTTTCAATTACCTCAGAGCTGGTCTATCCCAACGTTATCTTCGGGGTGCCGAAGATTACTAACTCTTTTCGAAGTTTTATTCTGCCGTAAATCATGTGAACAGGTTTGGTCAGTAAATAGGGCCGATTTAGTTTGGTATGGCAGCTATATGATATAGTAGTCCGATCTGTGATCTATGAAATTTGTATTTCTATATAAAAAACGTTTCAAAGGGTTCGGTTTATTCCTTAATCCAATTTAGGTTCGTATGACAACTATATGATATAGTAGTCCGAACCGGCAGATTCCGACAAAGAAAGGCTATATACCAAGTTTTATCAAAATAGCTTTAAAACTGAGAGACTAGTTTGTATAGAAACAAGCAGACAGACGGACATGACTATATCGACTCCTCTGAATATTCTAAGTAAAGACAAACGGGCATGACTAAATCGACTCCTCTGGAAATTCTAAGTAAAGACAAACGGTCATGGCTATATCGACTAATCTGGAAATTCTAAGTAAAGACAAACGGACATGACTATATTGACTCCTCTGGAGATTCTAAGTATTCTAGACTTAACTTTTGGAAGTCTACGAAGTGTGGTTCTGTGCAAGATAAATATACTTTTTCTTTTCCTTCGAAAAGAGTATACAAATCATTGCAAGCTTGTTTTAAATAATTTAGGTCAATGAGAAATTGACTAAGAAAAAAATGTGTATCAAGTCTTGGTTTTATATAATTAATTTTTAAAAGACTTGAGGAAAAATTGTTCCCGTTTTTCACAAACAGCTTAGGCTTATGGCTGGCTTAAAATTCTCTTTTAATGATTTCCTTGCATTCTCCTTTTTAATTTACTTATTTTTCTCAAAGAAAAGCTCCAATTATTTAGAGATTATATTAGTTTAAGGTAGAACCTAAAGAATTTGTCTTTTGCCCTTAACTGCTTCAATATTTCCTAGTCTTCTCTGTCATTTATTTTTGTAAGCATTTCACAAAGGCCCAAAGAGTTCAGGGACTCTGGTTTATACCGTCAATCAATTTTTCAACACGTGTTTGTCATTTTCTTTACTTCTTTGCTAGGCGGGTTGTTTTCCATTGCAATCCCAAAAAAAAAAACAACAACAATAACAAAATGGGGCAAGAGCATGTGGCTTAATTTATGCTCATAAATTAATTTTGAGAATGAATTGTTTTCTTTCCTTTTTCCATGTGAATTTTTACATTGAACTTGCACTTCTAAACGTCACAACAAATGCGGTATAAAGTCGACTGTGCATTTTGTTGTTGTTGTGCAATCAACAACAAATCCAGCCATCTCTGTCGCACACTCGATACATATGAAGTCTAATTTAATAACATTTGTCGACTTCGGTGTAATTAGAACATTTCAGATACAAACAATAATTGTACTCTAAAGGTTAGCTTTGATTTCGATTGAGTTATTCAAATTGCCACCTTTTTTTTTTTAATAATTTTTAAACGGGTTTTGTGATCTGAGCTGTCATTTAGTGGAAGACTGACTGAAAGTTTAGTAACAGATTAATGGCATTGTCTTGGCTTGTCTTGAATTGTGATTATGTTTGAAATGGAGATGAATAAATTAAATATAATTTGCGCGTCTAATCAATTTAAGCTCGTCCAATTAATGTAAAAATGCAAAATGTTGTTTATTTGAGTTATTAATTATAATTTTAAATGCGATACTGCTCAAATTGCCTGAAATGAATACTGAAAATGCCCATAATTAATTCGATTTCAGAATTTTAAATGAACTAAACAAAAAGTACATTTTTCCTTGTTAAATGAAGCGTTAGAAAATAAACAAAAAAATTTAAATAAAAATGGAAAAATATTTAAAAAATCTACAAAAAAAAATTTATAAAATTCTGTAAAAAATAAGATAAATCAATTTATGGTTTACGGATATTAATTTTATTATTTTTTTTTTTTCAGATTACTTCAATCGCAGATAAAATGTTTTTGAAATTACACTCACAAATTAACAACCACAAAGTGGCAAATTGAAAAAAAAAAAATAAAAATAAAACAACGAAAATGTAAATTAAATTTAATACACAAAAAGGAACAATTGAAAACCACCGAAAAAAAAACAAAATAAAACAAAGGTAAACCTGCTATAACAAACGCCACAGGTGAATTTGAATAAAATGGAAAACTATGACCTACACGCCTTTTTGCCCGCCTCTGCGGCTGCTTCAGCCCTTGATGCCGATTCAGATGCTGTGGCCAGCAACTGGTCGACAGCAGCAAACTTTACACGCCTCTTTACCGCCACCGACATCGCCAACTACACGCTCAATATGATCGATATGGGCGTGGCCCTGGTCAGCACTGCCGCCGATGCTGTCAGCTCTCTGTCCACCACCACGCCACTGAATGCCGCCGATGCGGCCTATGCCATCATGAGGCACTCGAATGGCAGCACCCAACAAGCCCACATCAACAGCCTGCATGACTCCCTGCCTGTGGCCGAGCAGGTGCCAGAACATGTGATGGACCATGCTCCGCAGCTGTCGCGCTCGGGGCTGGTGAAGGTGTATGTACTGGCTGTGATGGCACTTTTCTCCTTGCTCGGCAATGTACTGACCATTTGGAATATCTACAAGACGAGGATATCACGTCGAAATTCCAGGCACACCTGGAGTGCCATCTACTCCCTGATGTTTCATCTGTCCATCGCCGATGTCCTGGTCACCGGCTTCTGCATAATCGGCGAAGCTGTCTGGTGCTATACAGTCCAGTGGCTGGCCAACGAGATTACCTGCAAGCTGGTGAAACTCTTCCAAATGTTCAGCCTCTACCTGTCCACATATGTGCTGGTGCTCATTGGGGTGGACCGTTGGATAGCCGTGAAGTATCCAATGAAATCGCTCAACATGGCCAAGCGCTGCCATCGCTTATTGGGTGGAACCTATATTCTATCTCTGGTGCTCAGCCTGCCACAGGTGAGTGTGGCTTTGGTCATTTGAAAATTTTCAAATAAAATTTGTTGGAAATGTTTTTAGTGAAAAGTTTGAGCCGTTTGGTCTTGCCATTAAATCCTTTTTATGATTTCTTTTACAAGCTCGATAAATTTAATTTCCAAAATGCTTCTCAGGAATTATTAACTTTTGTCGAGAAGTGATTATTATTTCCACTTTCAGTTGAGAGGAGGAAAAGTTTTAATTTTCATTTCCAAAAACCACAAATTTTCTTTCAACTAGTTCGACCGGACATGTTTATTTTAACCTTTTCTCTATTTGGTAAATTGTTTTTGTCTTTTCTTGTGAAAATATCCATATCAGGTACAAAACATTCCGACTTTCAAAGTCATTTCCCAATGAACACCTTCCTCTTCGTCCTGAGGGCTATTCTCGAATAACTTCAGCTCAAGTGTGCAATTTGATTGTATGATTTGTATTTCTGTTCATGTTGTTGTTGTTGTTGGTTTTCTTTTCACCCATTCAATTCCTGGTTAGCTATTGTGTTCGGTTTGCTTAAGCTTTTCCAACCATTTCACCCATTTTTTGTCTGCCCATGCCCAGGCAATACTTGGGGAACAATTTGTCGCCTTTTGCTAAGTCAAGTTAAAGCCGAGCCACAAGCTTCTCCAGAAATGTCGATGGCTCCCATTTGTTTTCTTTGATGTGGGTGTGTGTGGAAATATCACATACCCATACACATGCCCTTCACATTTATCCTGTACATATTCATATAAGTACACATAGTATATTTCATACTTACACCAACACACGAACAAATAAGCCAGTCGCACCCTTCTTACCAATAAAACATAAAGTTTCCAGCCAGAGGCACAATTTTCTGCCTTGGTATTTTTGTGAGCATTAAAAAATGTTTGCTTGCCTAACCGCCCTCCCCCCCTACCTGCCTGCCTGCCTGCCCCATTATAAGTACGCACTAAATGTGCCATCGACACGCCCACACACGTGGTCCCCGACATGTCAGAAGAAAACTGCAAAAAGCCAAAAGTTTATGAAAATGAAAAGGCTCTTCTCTGCTTTTCTGCTGCTTCCTCAAATAAACGCAAACTGTTTTTTTTTCTTTTACAAATGAAACAGTGAAATAATAAAAAAAATATATATATAAATTCACTGGAAAATTTACACATTTCTGTAGGCGCTTCAGTTTTTATTTATTCATAAAACTGGTAGAATTTTACATATGCTTCTCACTGAAATTTTGGAATTTCATAAATTGCCAGTTTGAGGCTAAAAATGCAACTATTAAAAAAGAAGAAGAACAAGAAAAAAGAAAACAATTTTATTCACTTTCACTTCGAAGTTTCGATAGAACAAATAAATCAATTAGACTCGAGCAACTTTTATGAAAAAGTTTTGCAAGTGAAGAAAACCTAACACTTCCCTCAAAACATAATGAAATTCTTCAAAAAATATATCCAGGTATTGTTGGCTGAAACTATTCGAGCCAAGTTAAAAATTCATTGAACCAAAAATAGAATCTCTTCCATTCTAAGGAAATGTATATGTATTCCTTTTCGCAAGGATGTAATGCGAGCTCAGTAATATGTAAAATATACAAAAATTTCTATACACAAACTGGTATATAAAATCCAGCAGTAAACACTTTATATGTGAAACTTGGTAACGGTTATAAGGAAATGCTAAGAAGGTCGGTCGGTCGTCCGGAAAGGTGTCCCTCTGGCTTATAAATTATTATATTTTTTTTATAGGATTCCAAGTCAAGGAAGTATACACAGTTAAATGGCATGTATTCCAACAGATGAGCCACCTTTTTTTGTCTGGATTGCCAACTGTCTTTGCATAATTTTTGTTTTTTTTTTTTTTTCGGGTCCAACGTGGCCTGATAAGCTCAAGGAAGACTGCATTAATTTTTATCAGCTGAAATCCTTTCCTACCACTTCAACGTAAATCACTGCCCCAAAAAAAAGAATACTGTTTTTGTTGTTGGCTTTGAATTTTTATGGCAAGTTTAGGGCTCTGTATCAGCATTTGTGTCGCTTGTTTGACATATCTCTTTCAATCTGAGCCAGTTGATTTATGCTTGCCAGGCACAAATTTATTTATAGCCTTTCATTCTTTCTCTTTCTTGTCATTTGTATGGGAAATGCTTGGCTTGCGTATACCATGAAAGTCCTTCACACACTTCATTGGCTTTTAATTGGTTAATTTTCGTTGGGTTCATCGAGCATCTGCCAATTTAATTAGCATTTAACTGCAAATTCTAAACTCGTTAGACAGGTAGACAGGACCCTGGTTACGAATATCTAATTATCCTTTGCCATATTGAAAATTCCTGTTAGGTGACTAGTCCGCCTCTACTTTGGCAGCCTTGAAGATAGTGATGTGAAAACATCGATGTTTCCAAACCCCTCGAGGTTTTCGATGATTTTATAAAAAAAACACACACTTGATATTTTCCGATTTATCGGTCGTTCTTTTGATTTAAAATTAAGTTTTTACTAATATCCAAAAATATGAATTTATTTATTTTTATACTGAGATCCTCCATGGATTCTAAATTTTTATACTCTTCTAGAAGAAAAAAACAGATTTGTGACGCACAGCACCATACATCTTAGACCCCCTAAAGTTACCTCTAGAATTCTTAGAATCATAGAAGAGTCAATATAGCCATGTCCGTCTGTTTCTATATAAACTAATCTCTCAGTTTTAAAGCTATTTTGACGAAACTTGGTATAAAGCATATTTAGGCTGCACATTTATCGGAACCGGCCGAAACGGACCACTATATCCTATAGCTGGCGTACGAACCTAAATCGGTTTAAGGAATAACTCCCACATTTATTATCCGATCCTTTTCAAATTTGGCTTGCGTGTTTTATATAACGATAGATATATATATATATATATAATTTTGTAAGGATCGGCCTAAGATAACTTTGGGATTTTTTTAATTTGTACACTATCCTGTATCCTCTACACTATCGAATCAAAAACTATAGCGGTTCAAAAATTAAGAAAACATCGATACTATCGATAGTGCCTCGATAGTTTCACATCACTACTTGGTGAAGCAGTTCATTTACATAGCAAATAGTGTGCATGTGTGTGTGTGTTTAGCTTAGATCCCTGTCACATGTATGGTGACTTTGTGAGTGACATTGTTGAAAATCCTAGGGGCCTCTCCAGCTCCAAATGCATTGCTCAAACAATAAAAGAAAACCTTTCTGCTAGCTCAGCCTTTGCCCAGCCTTCCCAACTCATATGGAAATAGTTTAGTCAACCAACTTTAATCCGAACAATGCGTCTGCAAGTTTTAGACCAAACTAACTTTAAGTTGAACCCGAGGGCACTGAAAACATTTACATGAAACTCACATTATTCAAATTTGTGAGTGTTAATATTTTTAGCTCCTCCTCTTCCTTTACCTCATTACCAGCACGCCAGAATGTCTGCTTTGATTATAGTTTCTAGCTTAGGATTAAAACAACGCACTGAGGTATGAAAATAGTTTTCATGAGGAATATTAAATATATAAACATTTAGCGAGTCCTAACACCACCAGCACCACAACATAAGTAAAGGAAAAACAATTCATGTAATTACCAAAAATAACACAGGCAACCAATTGGAATGTAAAAGCCTCTTAGAGCTAGTTTTTTATTTGCTTTTGCCAGATAGTTTATTTGAAATGGAAAATAACATTTTCATAATTATGTTTAATAAGTTCTGCAGAAAAATTGCATTCTGGCTAAAAATTTATTTATATCTAAAATAAATCAAAATTTTAATGAGAAATTTTAATTCGCCTCTTAAAAATAAATAATATTTTTTTTCTCTGGTTAAATTTGACAAGGCGAAAATTTGGTTGAAATTTTTGCTTTGCTCAGGCTGATTTAATTAAAAATAACAATAATATTATTTGGATTGTCGAAACTTGTTGCATGCTTAGAAAAGTTTGGCTAATTGCAAATTGCTCTTTACCTTGCAACCATTTAAGTATTTTGTTAATTTTTATTGGACTTTGTGAATCAGATAATTAAGCACATTTGCACGTGCTCAATTGTTGTTATTACATGTGTGTGTATGTGTGAGTGTTAACAACGTTTACCGACACCCAATTAAGCGAAACTTTCTTGAGAAGTGGGCAAAATACGGAAATGATTATAATGTTAATCCTAAGGACTGCGTTTATGGTTGCCACCCGTCGATGGCACAGATGCCGCTCTCTGCAGCCCTGGAATTGTCCGTATTGTCCGTGGATTTGGGTGGAAAATAAACTTTTTTCATTACGTTTTATTGAACGGGGGCAGCATAAAATTTATGCGGCATAAAAACGTGACATTTGAACTTGTGACATACAGCGTCGCATCCAACTGTCGCTGTCACGAGTGTTTTACGGATGCTTTTACTTTATTTCTTCACCGAAAGACAATATTACGAAAATTCATTTCAAATAATTTCCTAAGGAACTTTTCATTTTGTTACGCGACCCAATCACACACATACACGCACGCACAAATCGCTGATAAAACAGTGGTGTAAAATTCAATAAAAAAAGAAACAGCAAGAAAGAAGAAAAAGAAAAATGCGCCATACTTAAGCATGTGCGATTTATTTGCAAACAAAGAAGAGAAAGGGAAATAAGGAAGGGACAGAAAGTCAGCTTATTTGAGAAAGCAAAATAAAATTTACTTGAAATGTCAATAAACAGCAATTGTTGATCCATCTCCCCAGCAACACAATCAGCACTAAATTTTCCATCGACCCAAATAAACATGTCCCTCTGCATGCACAAACTTGTGTCCTTTTAATATTTCTCTTTCGTCCTAAAGCTGCTTCGACTCGTTTCGCAGCAAAACAAAGCATACATTATCTTCCCTCATTTTTTCTGGTAGTTTCACAAAAAGATTAAAGTTTTTTTTACACGAAAATTGTATGTCCTGTTGATCCGCATAAAAGTGCAAGCAAAGTCCTCAGGTCTTAAAAATATGTGACGAATTCTTATATTAAAGCTGTGACTTCATTTATTTTATAATATTTTTTAACAAGAAAAAATATATACATATATTAAATGAAATATTCACTGACCTGTACTAAGCAAATTTGCATTTATATATTTTTTCTATTTTATGTGACTTAATAGCTATGGGATATTCTATTTGTTTTGCTAATGAATTCATTTCTATATAGAATTTTTCCACAAATGAAGTGGTGAACTAGTCAATCTTTGGATTTAGTAGAAATATTTCTCACTTCCGTTGGTTTAACTTGACTGTCGACTGTACTCTTCATCAGTTTGAGCAGTCTCCAGTCACTGGGCTGGAAGTTATAAATGTGTGAAATTAATAAAAATCAGTCACAACATGAGGCTTTTTCTAGTTTTATTACATTTGGCTGGGTCTTGAGGTCCTGTCAAATGGTTTCACCATTATCGTCGTACATGATATCCTGCCTTGGCAAGGGCGCCAGCTGACAAGACAGCCGTAAAATGCCCAAATAAAAAGCCTTTTAACGTATTTGAGTATAAAAATATTGGCCTCGAATGTGATAACTCGGATAGTTCGGCTTTGCGGGTGTCTCTCAAAGTGCTTATAAATTGCTGACTTTGGCCCATTAAACGGCTCGGTTTTTATCATCAATTTTCGCTCAGACTAATTACAATGCGTTTTATTACAATATTTATGCATATTTTTTATTCATTGGGGCTTTTTTTGCTTTTCTTTATTTTTTTTTGTTTTATATGGCAACTAAACTCTAATTTAGTTTTTTCTCCAACCACGGGAGCTCAGTTATTTATGACCTTAAATGGCAAGTAATTTTCTAGTTTTCTTAGAAAACCATTAAATCCTTTTTAATTGTAATACAAAGTATACACTAATACGCAATTACTCAATAAGTAATAAAAGCAAGTTTTTTCTTTTAGTTTTGCTGCAATGCAAAGTAAAATTAAAGAATAGAAATAGGTGGAAATTTTTTTTCATTTTGCATAAGAAATGCACAACGAAGTTGAGGACTTACGAGCTGTCAAGCTTATGTCAAAATGACTGAGAGAATTTTACCTTTTAAAACTCTGTGAGACATAAAACAGGAGTATTTAAATTGTAGGCCAATGCAGAAGATGAAATACTCTTTCTTTTTCTATTTTGTTTGTATAAAATATAAATGTTTATTTAAAATTTGAAAATTCGGCGCGTCCAGCTAAGCAGCCCTGGTCAGTGCTGCCGCTTCGCTCGTTATCAGGTGGGCAGGCCTGATCGTGTTTCTTTGAACAGACATAAAACTTTAAGCATTAAAAACATAAAATATAACATTTACTTTATTATTATTCCTTTTGTCATTCCATGGACCTGCATATTTGATGTGGACCTGATGCCTTTGCCGCTGTCAGTTTTTTATATTCCATGTGGCCAGGGGACCATTTGTCGAGGAATTTTATCAGTGTGTTACGCATGGCTTCTACACTGCTGATTGGCAGGAGCAACTTTATGCCACATTCACATTGGTTTTCACATTTCTGCTGCCACTTTGCATACTTTTTGGCACCTACATGTCTACTTTTCGGACTATATCAAGTGAGTGAATTCAAATGAAAAATAAAAGGCTTCTGGCATTTCACTAGGTTTACGTATGTAGTAAGAATTTCCACTTGAATATATCACATTTCCCATTTGCTTCTTCCCATGTCATTTTGATAGGTAGTGAAAAAATGTTTCAAGGCTCCAAATTGGCCAACTACTCGTCAACCAAGCTGCCCACCCAGACAAATCGTCAGCGCTTAATACACAAGGCCAAAATGAAATCTCTGCGCATCTCAGTTGTAATCATCATTGCTTTTCTCATCTGCTGGACTCCTTACTATGTCATGATGATAATCTTTATGTTCTGGAATCCAGACAAAACGGTGAGTGGAACGAGAAGTCAACACTTGGGCGTGGTCTTATGTCATTTAAATTGGAAAAATTGCCAACAAAAAAGGGTTCGTGTGCCGTCTTTTCATTGATTTCCGGTGATGGAGCAAACACTCACCGCACTGAATAAATGTGAAGAAACATCAATCAGCAGTCGCTTTGTCAGTTTATTTCATTTCATTTCCCGAGTTTTGTCAGCCCTTTTTCCATTTAATGCTTCTGCTTTCAGGCAGTCGTCGGTTGAAGTTCCATTAAAATTCTATATATTTTCTTCAAGAGAAAGGAATGCAAAATCAGAATAAAATAAATGATATTTGGTGCACAAATTTTTAATTAATGACGGTCGAGATATTCCCATGAATTCAGCCTGGACCGACCTTTGCATTCCACAGAAAAAAAGAAGAAGAACAAAAAGTAGTGAAAGCTGCCACGCCTACGACATAAAAATGTGAGACATTTATACGCAGGCATTAATTCCTTAATGAATACATTTTTACAAGCACAAACAAAAAGGTGAAAAGGGAATGGGGTGTAGGAGGAACAATGAAATTGGCAAAGCACCATCTGCGGTGAACCTCAAAAATGTTTACGGAAATGGCATAAAATTGAGTAAATAAGATTTTGGGTCCATGACAAGCAGGACGGAGTGGAAAGGTCATTTCAATCTCAAATTAATTTAAATTTTTACACCTTCCTTTTTCCCCGTCACGCTCAGCTGGGCGATGATCTTCAAGATGCCATATTCTTTTTCGGCATGTCCAACAGCCTGGTCAATCCTCTCATCTATGGCGCCTTTCATCTATGCCCCGGCAAGGGCAACAAGAGTGGAGGCAACAACAACGCCTACAGCCTGAACAGGTGCGTAAAGAGACCACCAAAAAATTCGCCTCAAATAACTTTATGACCTGAACCCGTTTAATGAATTAATTTCTGCTTTCGTTTGCCCTTCTGCAGAGGTGACTCGCAGCGCACCCCATCCATGCTGACAGCTGTTACCCAGGTGGATGGAGTCGGCGGCAGTTCTCGCCAGATGCGCACTTTCCGGCAGCAAAGTTACTACCGCACTCTCAGCAATGGCAGTGGCGCGGCACTCGGCAATGCCTATAAAGAGCAAGTCGGCCTGCTTGAGGTGAATTCTGGTGGTGGCGGCGCTGTGGGCTCCACTCCGCAGCTGATGAGGAAGACCTCAACGGTACGCAGTCCCCATCCCAATCACAGCACGGCCATAATGGCGAGGCATTCGGGATGCCTGAGAGAGCAGCAGCAACAACTCTTACAGGCTCCACCATCGACACTGGTACTCAACTACGATAGCCAGAGGGGTGGTGTGGGCATTGGTGTGGCGGCAAATGGACTTAAATTGAAATCGGGACACATGGGCAGTGTGGGCCTGCTGGCGGAGAACAGCGAGCATGTGTCGAGCGTCTGAGGAGAGCTGGCGGTGTCGGTGGCCATCGGCGGTGGCATGGCAGAAGATCCCTGCTCCTGTTGCTATTGTCTGAGCAACGAATTGGAGCGGCGGCAACAAGGACTCTTAGAGCTTCCTAGTTCGGTGATACAGTAAATGAAAACCAAAATGAACGAAAAGAGCATTGGGCAGGGCAAACTCTTTTCTTTTTTTAAAGGTCAAGTGAATGTGTTTGGCGTATGGCCGAATGGGCGTGTCTGTGTGCTTTCAGCAGTGATCAGATCACTAGTGGAAACATTTTTTTATTGGTCATACTAATTGAGAATTAAGTCTTTAAACACTGTGGTGTGCTTAGTTATAGTTGAGTTTTTGCTATAATCATTGCAAACGAGAGGTTACTATTAGGCTATAATTAAATTAACTGTACATTATTTTAGGCATTTAATAAATGGTTAGAATGGATATTCCTAGGTTTATCAAGTCACCAGCGGAAGTTAAGCAAAATATTTGATTTTATTCATTAAAACTTAAGTCAAACAATTCGAGTCGGCTTATAGAAATCCTAGCGAAAAAGAAAAGCAGTCGAGCCTAAGTAAAATAACAAAAGTCAGCCCAAGCCAGGCAAATCGAAATCATAATGAAAACGCGTTAATCAGCTTAGGTCTGAGGTATTAATTCCCTGCCTTCCTTTTCAATGAACTTTATTTTTTTGCGTACTTGAATTGCTTGTCAGAGCTAAAAAGAGACACACTTTTTTTTTTTAATACAAATTAAACTCTTTCAAGGACAATTTCCGCTGGTATTTAAAAATAAATAATCTAAGGTCGTTTGAGCTAAGTAATAAATTCTCTCCCCTTAATTGAAAAATGCTGTAAAAATCTAAATGGAAAAAAAAGAAAAATAGTTTTTCTGCTTAAATTTTTTATTCGTTTGTGACAGGAATTTTCCCCACTTCAAGTTGCCAGGTTTCAAATCACCTAACAAGTTTGTTTGAATAAGTCATCACATCACACATGTTCAGCTAAATCCAGTCAGTCCAAATAGTTTGGAGAAGAGCTTGGCTTAACTCGAACCCTTTCATTTCAATAGAAAGTTAAGATTCCATAAAAAAAAGCAAAAGGAAATTTTTAAAAATCGATTTGATCAAAATTGGAAATATTCCGACTTTTTATCTCAATTATTTTTGTATTTATACAAATTTCTGCTTTTATACATAATTCTTTTTTTTTTATCAATATTACTCTTTGTGTGTGTGTGTGTGTGTGTGTGTATCTCAATGAGTGCTTGTCTGTGTGTGCGTAAATTTTAAAATATTCTGTAAAAAAAAAACAAAATTGTATAGTTTATTTTTTAATAAATACTGAATGAATATTTCAAAATTTTACAACCTACGTTTTATCTACTTGAGGAAACGAAACATGTTGATGAACTAGCAATGTGACATAAAGCTCATAAATTTACTGCAGACTTTCCAGCCCTCTCTCTCTCTCTCTCTCTCTTATTCCAGTTCCACCATGCGCTACTGCTATATTAAATTTTTTTATGGACAAAACAGGCGGTAAGCAGACCAAATAGGCATTTCATCATCATCATAGGGAAATGGCGTTGTAAACAGACAAAAAAAAAAAAAAAAAAAAACTAAATTGAACTGAAAGAAAAAAACATTCCAAAATTGTCTTCAGGGTGGTGAAGATTACAGACTCTTTTCGAGTTTTTTTATGCTGTAAGTCATATGAATGGGATTGCTAAGTAAGTACCTCAGGCATTTCTTGGAACGATTTAGGTTGCTATGGCAGCTATATCATATAGTAGCCCGATCCGTAGTTGTAGAAGTACTTATGTAAGCTTCTATATATCAAATTTAAATGAGATCGGTCAATAAATGGTGGAGATATTTTGAAGACCTATTTAACTTCGAATGAAAGCTATATGGTATATTGGAATTTAGCACACATGTAAGTCTAGATAATAAATGTGTATCCTGAAAGAAATCCTGATGAGACTAGACTAGAGACTAGACCAGAGACTAGACTCGAGACTAGACTAGAGTCTAGACTCGAGACTAGACTAGAGTCTAGACTAGAGACTAGACTAGAGACCAGACTAGAGACCAGACTAGAGACTACACTAGAGACTAGACTAGAGACTAGACCAGAGACTAGACCAGAGACTAGACCACAGACTAGACTAGACTAGACTAGACTAGACAAGAGACTAAACTAGAGGCTAGACTAGAGACTCAACTATAGACTTCACTAGAAACTAAACCATAGACTAGACTATCGACTCGACTGATTAAACCTGACTGGAAACAAACGGTCAGACAAAAATGTCTCAATTGATTCTAGCGGGAACTTTTGAGTGGTTCTGGGTGTTACAAACATCAGAGCAAAATCAATATACTTTTTTGCTTTGAAAAGAGCATAAAAAGAAAAACTGTTTGGTATTTTTATGTCAGCAAAGTTCGTGTCCAAATGCAAAACAAATCGGTCAAAGGAGAAAAGAGCAACAACAAAATATATACAAATATTCCTGGCAATTTTATTTATGCTGAGTGTGACGTTAGCGACCAGGCAAAGGAGCCTCCCACCCCCGCCTTAAATGGCTGTGAAACTCGCCTAAATAATATGCGCCCCAATATGTGCTATGCTTTGCTGTTGTGGCAAAAAAACAGAAAGTGGAAAATAATGAAAATGTCTGGAAGGTGGCAGATTACAAGAAAGAGATTTGAATGGGAACAATGCTCATTGTTATTGTTTTGTTTGGTCTTATAAATAAATAAAATAAAGTAGATTTTTATTTACACATCGAATGAAAGCGACAATGACAGCGCTGGCGATGGCAATGGCGACAACCATGTGGTCATCTCATTTGAGGCAGGTTCCCGAATAAGTCAATTATGCAGAGTTCGTGGACACGTTTAACTTTTGATAGGAGCACATTTCAGCAACAGCTTAATAGGTCTACCAAAGGGAGTGCCCGAGACTTTTATGCGGGTGTATTTAAGTTTAAAGGCCCTTCAGTTTAATGGTATACAATATGTAATTTATTTCATTCGGGTTGCCAGTGTTTTTGTTCAAGAACAAAAAGGAACTTTAAAGGCGCGTTCATTTTTTTATTTATTTTTTGAGCATTTTAGTGTCCTCACTGCTTTATTGGTGTTTTTTAATGACAAGGAGGTCCCCAGCATAAACAATTCCAGGAATACATACACACACACCAATAATAAAAAAAAAACGAAATAATATAATAAGAATACTCCCCACTGGCAAAGGTTCAGGACATCCGGGCAGCCAAGTGATTTTGTGGGGAAGATGGGGGCTAGCTTTTTGTTAAAAAAACAGACAAAATCATAAAACTGTCAAATGAATTTTGATGATAGGCAACAACAAAAATAGCAACAACATAAAACAGAAGGCAGTTGGGCTTTTATTTCGATTGGCCTTTTAAGATACATGGAACAATACAATCGAATTCTTTAAATGTTTCTTAGCTTTTTTTTCGCTGTCGGAAATGTCAACAATTGCAAACGTAATTACCAAAGAAATTTATAGCTACGTCAATTGCTCGTTGGCCATTTTAAGAAACGAAAACAAATATTTGAGAAACCTATCGACCTACATATGAGAGTAAACATTCCCAAACAAACCTTGCTTGCTTTTTCAGAATTCATATTACTACCCCCCTTCAACTGGTACAATAGGCAAAAAACACAAACGTAAACATTTCAAGACAGACAAATGATGGTTCTGGTTTTCGGCACCCCCACGCGGAGTGACTTGGCAATGGCCTATCAAAAGTTTATGAGCCGTACATAAATGGCTTACATAGAGAGATTCGGTGATGTATGTCATACAAAGACGCAGCGAACTGCCCACCGATTCCGCCTGGAACACAAAATCATTCTAATAATGGCTAAATGCCATAAAAAATAATTGGCTTTTCCTGTTTGCTCCTTTTTCTTCTTTTTTTTTTTTTGTTAGATTCTTTTAAATTTTAGGTTATATTTTTCACAACGTTGCTTATAAACAAAAATCCGGGAAAGATGGTCTCCAGCTTCGTATATCTATCTTGTGCTGACTACTGCTTCCTTTCGCGCCGCGTCCTGCAGAAGTTGTGTGTCCACTTCGTCGCCGGGTAGTTGGACGTAGCGCACCACAGAGCCGCGTATGAAACAGTTTTTCACACTTAACATGTGTGGGTATTTGTCAGGATCTGTGACACTTATGTCCGTGAGCTTGATGTTGAGGTATTGGTCCACGGAATGCAGGGTTCCGCAAATACTGATAGAGAAATTATTTTAGCTTCTGGTTTGGTTTACCGGCATGGCGCCCAAATTTGCAAAACTCTCACCTGAGATCATTCTTGAGCTCTACCACAACTTCTTTGCCTACCAATGACTTGAAGAACGAATAGAATAGCTGAAATCATAATTCGAGAGTCAGTCAAGCACTTTTTCTACGTTTTTTTAAGCAAACATTGCCGCAATTTACCATTGTTTATGTTTTTCCTCTAGTTCTTTCTTGTTTTCGCCTTTACTTTGGAATGACTCTGCAGGGTTGTATTTCGGTTAAAACAAGTTGTCAGCCCTCAAAGACAGCTGTACAGTTTGAAAGTCACTGAAACACTCAAACACATAAGACATAGAGGGCGCTCTAAATATTCATGTTTTACAACAACGAACTGTAGATGGCGCTTGCTCGACTTAAATAATTTATATTATCACCGTTGATAAAATCTTTGGCGCTGTTTAAATACAAATTTGGCGCCCACGTAGTTTGAATAGACGTATTTCAAACAATAAATTAAATAATCCATATCCAAAAAATTGCCAAACAAACAAACCACTTTCAATGTAATCAAATGCACTTGCTAATATTTTTTATTATTGACCTCTATAATTTTAAATTACAATTAATTTTTTTGTTTTTGTTTTTTTTTTTTATAACAATTTTTCTTTGGAATTTTTAAAATTATTTACAAACATAGACAGGTTCACAATGGTATATATATATATTTTTTTTTTAAATTTTTTTATGTTTTGCCATTTCCACTTAAACCGAAACTAACAAATAAATTAAGCTTATCCTGGATTTGGTGAATGTTTAACTGGTTGCCCCAATTTCCTAAGGCTTTTTAAAAAATTTCAATTAGCTTAAAAAAATCACATTTCATATTTTTACATACATTTTCTTTTTTTTTTTTTTTTTGTTTCAAATCATTTTAATTACGATTCTTAAATGAAAAAAATGGTTGTTTTTGATTTTCTATTCTGATGAATTTGACAATAACTTTTCTTATTTAAGAATCGATCTAAAACTAGCTACATACAAAGTATCTAGATACACAATTTGGAGCTGCCAAAACTCTAATGCTAATAAATTCGTATGACCAATACTGCCAGACTCCACTTATTGTTCCGAACTGAAGTAAGAGTTTTGCATAAGATACAACTTATCAATGGGATTAATCAAACTCGTATTCAGATTGGCCAACATATCGTGCGGATTCGAATGCTGATTGCCCGATGAGCTGGTCGACTGTAATTCCAGATTGTTCAGAGATAACGAATCGGCATCATCATCCAATTGATCAAAATTACTTCCATCCAGCGAAAGATCCGAACTACAGAAACTATCATTGGAATTTGCGGGATAATCTAAAAAAAAAATTAGAAAATGTCTAAATTTTTTTCTCTTAGAAGTAAAATGAAAAAATTTACCATCTGGCGAGAAGGGCAAGTTCGGATTGAGTGGTTGACTGGCAAAGGCATTGTCCATTCCACTGCCACCCAGATAGCCCACATTATCAACTCCCATCTCCTGCTTGACACACTTCTCATCCTTTTCGTCCTTGTCATCGGCAGCATTAGAGCCCCGATTGCTGCCGCCACTACCCCCATTCTGTTTGGCCTTGCGCTGGATTTTCTTCATCTTGGCACGCTGATTCTGAAACCAAACCTGCACCACACGCACCGACAGTCCCGTGTCCTTGGCCAAGGCCTCACGCACCTTGCGACACGGCTTGGGCGACTGATCAAAGGAGGCCTTGAACTGCTTACGCTGCTGCGAGGTGAGAATGGTCCGCGGTCTCTTCGGCCCACGTCGGCCATCGCGTGGCCTCAGCAAGTCCTCCTCGTCCAGTCCGACAAAGCCACAGTGCTGGGCCGCCGCTGCAGCCAGAAACATCTCCTTCTCCAGGTCATGGCGATAGCAGAAGAGCTGGCCATCTCGCAGCATAAACTGCTCACCCTTCTGCAGGGGCAGCCGGCAAGCATAGCACACGAAACAGGGCAGGTGGAAAATGTAGTTGGGTATGGGACGCATCACCAGCTCATGCGGCAGGATTGAATGACAGCAGGCGGCGCATTTCACTCCAAACAAACGATCATAGTCCGTCTTACAGTAGAGCTTCGAATTGCGGACATAGCAGGTGTTATGGAGCTGCAAGCCGCAGTAGCAGCAGGCCAGGCAATGCTCGTGCCAATTGGAATCGCCCACATTCATCAGATAGCGATCGTGTATTTTCTGTCCGCATCCTTCGCACACTTCATAGTTCTTTTCGCATTTTATATGACCGACTTCTGCGGGGCACACGAAACAAAAAAAATGGGAAATGACTTTAGTGAGTTATAAAATCGATTTAATTCATGTTTATGGCTTCATGGGGCATCGTAAACTGTGCGCCTCCACTTGGTCTATATGGCTGAGGGTGTGTGTGTGTGTATACGCGGCGTATACGTGATGACAGCATATGGCGCTGCAAAATTATCATGACATGTGCTGTTTTCAGCAAAAAAAAAAAAAAAAAAACAGAAAACAACAACAACAACTACGTTGACAATGTTGAAGTGTCAGTGGCGTCTGCAGCTAAAAATCAAATCGTGTGAAAATGTGTTTTGCCTTTTCACTTCTGCTTCTTCTTCTTCCTCTGTTTTTGTTTTTTTTTCTGTTCTGTTTTTCCTGTGCTCATTGTTTCGCACTTTTCTTTGGAGAAAACAAAAAAAAAATTATCTGTCGCTGATTGCAACAGCTTGTATTGATAGCTTGTTGATGCGTAATTGAAACGTAAACTTTCCTACGACCTCACAAATACAACAACAACAACAACAACTCAGAATAATGTCAATTGAAAAAGACAAAAAAAATTGCGGAAAAATACAAAAGAACTCGGCAAAGATGTCATCCAGTTGAGAGCTTAAAAACTTATCAATATTCCCGACACAAATCAGCTCAAACAAAAAATAGCCCCACTCACACACACACACATATACACACTAGCTTGCTAATCTACTAAGCGCTAACAAAAGTACCAACACTCATGCACTCGAAACTGTCAGCCGGTCACGAAGGCAGAGAACTACTCAAAAAGAAAACGACCAAGAAAGCCCCTGCAACTGCGACAATAAAAAACCATAGACAGTGGTTTGAAAATAGAAAATTAAATTAACCATAAAATGGTCGAATCAGAAAATCTTTGAAATTAATAAAAAAAAAAAAAAAAAATGAAACTAATAAAAAAAAAATTAATTTCTGATCTTTGAGATTTTTCTAGACTCCTCTAAAAATTTGTTTGGTTTGGAAACTCATTGGGGTAATTTTAATTTTGTATTTATTTTCGATCCATGATATTTTCAAAGACTTCTCTAAATTTTCTTTTATTATTTTTATAAGGAATTTCCTTGAGGTATTTCTAAAAGATAAAAGATAAGATTTTGGTATCATTTCCTTCTATTATTATTTCGAGAGTATTTCAAGATTTCCAAGATCTAAAAAGAATATGTTTTTTTTAGAGGCCAGTCTTTTATGGGATATATCTCGCCCTATCCGATATTATTCCATTTCGGAATGGCTTATTTCTGGATATTATTCGGACTTTCATATAAACATTTCGGACTGGCTTATTTCTGGATTCCTGAACAGAGGCCAACCTTTTATGGGATATATCTCCCCCCAACGGATCTTATTCTATATTGGCCTTGATTCCTGACACAGAAGTCAACCTTTTAGGGGATATTTCCCGTGCTACCACCAGATTAATCAGATAAGGAAATATTTTAAATCAGAAAAAATAATTTTTCCTTTCTAACGAATTTTTCATTTAAGTTTGAAATGCCTCAAAAACTCTTTTTGTCCCACTGTGCTCAAAAGGGAATATTTCCTTGTATCTGTATGTGTATGTATGTGTGCGTGTGTGTGAATGGAAGAGCTTGGCTATGCACGGTGGTGTTATATTTTATATGGTCGGGCTGTGGCTCAGTGGCAGAAAAAAATGTGCATGATTTATGGCTGACACAATGCCAGCCTTGATGTATGATCTGATATGCACACACACACACACACATACAACCACATATTTCACTCTTTGTGAATAGCTAACTTGGGGGCGGTTTTTACCTTCTTTTTTTCTCTTTTTATGCGCTGGAAATTTTACAGCTTTGGCAAGTAAGCCAGTCCGGCATGGAGTTGACAAAAGCCATGACAACCATGGAAGAGAAAAAAAAAAAATGGAGTCGTTTGCATTTCAAAAGCAAAGCGCTCTAAAATATGCAACAAAAACAATTTCACTTCTTTCTTTCTGTTTTTTTTTTTTTGAGAGATGTTTTTGTTGTTGTTGTTGCATTGGCCGATAAAGCCCAAAAATAAGGGGGATATTTTTTTTTGCCACGCGAAAAATATGGCCAAGAGTACAGGGATCATTCTGATAAAGCCCATCGAAGGTGGACTCGATGAGTCACAAAAAAAGAGGAGAAAACTTACTGCAACGAGTGTGTGCAAGTGTGTGTGTGTAAGTGTGTGTGTGTGTGTATTTGATTCCATTGTCTAAATTCCATTTGAGTAGTTTTTGTTACTCTTTGTCAATTGACATTTCGTTGATGTAATCTAATCGAAATTTATGGCATTTACTGCAGTTTAGCTTTTTTTAAGCCATTTGACATTTTGTGAAATGTGAGTGAGAATTCCAATGAACAATTCAAAAGTTTTATTTAATCAGAATTCAGACAGTTTTGTAGAAAATTAAAAAAAAAGGGAACATTCGAAACAAGTGCAACAAACAAAGCACACTTATGTCAACTTGATTAAATATTAGATAAAATCTAAAATCAACTTGATAATAAAACCAGCAACAACAACAACAACAAAACAAATGTAACCAAAAAAAAATACAGAAAAAAATTATGAGGAAAATAATCGACAGCAGCGGCAAAAAAAAAAAAAATTGTTTACTTATTGGCTCAAAGTGCGGCGAGATAGCCAAATGAGGGTCTTATCAAAATGAAATGCTGTCATTGATTATGATCCGAGGACACACACACACAATTACATATATTTTTATTGACAAGTTGTGACAGGAAAGCGAAGTTCTATGGAGATAAATTAGGCAAAAATTTCGATGCGCATAAATTTTATTTTTAGGCTTCGTTTGACTTGGCCAAGTCCCCACCGGGCCATGGAGATTTTCATGATAGACAGAAAAAAGATATATATGACAATATCAAGTTTTTATCTAATTCAAATTAGTTTATTATGAACGATCAAATTAAATTTAAAAGCTTTCAGATTTTTGACTCTCCAACAATCATTTCCGGCCTATTTCGTCCTGAGATAAATTCAAATTCATAGAAAGAGGAGCCAAGTTGAAAAGGAAATGGAAATGGCAAACTATTTGCCAAGATTTTAGCATTTGGCAGCAGCAAAAGTCAGAGAAAGGCATTAATCGAAATTTGTGAAATACATTTTCATATGCAAATATGAACTTTTATCCACTTCAAATTTGGCAAAATGCACTGGCATGTCTCCATGTGTGTGTCTATGTGTGTGTGTGTTTGTCAAATATTTGTGGATACTTGGTGCAGACATTGGATGAACTGAGGCCATCTCACATATCACACACATCTTCACATTGCTGGCACATTTTGCATTTTGAGTTGAATTTCGAAAAGTTTTCCCTGCCGTCCACAAAATTTCCTCGTTGTTTGCCTGCCTCAGCCAACTAAAAACTGTTGCCTACTTTAAGCGTATTCAACTTTCTCTCTTTCTCTTTTTGTATGTGTGAGGATTTTGTTGAATAGTTTAATCGGTGTGGGCTGCTCTTTTTTTTTCTTTTTGGATTGAAGGAGGACGTTGGTGCTTCAGGTTCATTTTCAGAATTATTTTGTGGTCAACTTGCGTTCATAGTTTTGGGCATACTTTGGCTCACAGCATGCTTGGCCAAAATCTAACCTAGCCACACACACACACACTGACACCTACACATCCTCAACCACACACTTTTTGGTTTCAAGTTTTCCAAATTGTCAATTTTCTCTTATCAATTTTTATTTTTTTCTGATTTTAAAAATATAAAGAAAATTAAATATTATTAAATTTTTGACCAATTAATTTTTTCGAATTTTTCAACATTCTTCTTTCTATTTTTTATAAAGAATTCTTTGTTCTTTGAAATAATTAAATCAATTCAAAAATTCATATTTTTGAAGAACTAAAAAATTGTTTCGATTAAAAAAAAATGTCAAATAAAAATAAAACACTCAAAATTTAATATATATATATTTTTTTTTTGAGCTAAAAAATTATTTTGTCTTAAAAAAGAAAAAAGATCAACAAAATATTTGAGTTTATTTGTACTAAATGATAGCTTCCTTTCATCAAATTTTTCTGTTGTGAAATTTATAAAATTCCAAAATAAAACTTAAATTACTTCGAATAAAATTCTTTCTTCTTAAATAAAAAAAAAATATATATATATATTTTAAAACAGTTGAAGTTGATCAAAAAATAAATAAATAAAATTTTCCAATTGAGGCTAACTGATTTTTATTTATTTATATTTTTTTATTTTTATAATATTATTTAATAAAAAAAAATTCTCATGGTCGTCCAAGAGTTTTTGGCAAAACCTTACCGCTTTGATCTTTATTTAAATAAATTTTAATCGGGAGAAAAAAAGAATTCAAAACGATTTCGAAAACTATTATAAAATATTTTAACTCTTAAATATTTATAGTCTTTTTTTTCTAGTCAAAATTCAAAATAATTTTAGAAATTTTTTTTTTTTTTAATGAAAACTCAAAATTTTGTTTGCTGAATTTTGTAGTTTTTCTTAAAGAAACTAATTCTCAAAAATTATGGAGCAAGGAAAAACTTAGTCAAAAATATTGAAATTTTGTTTTGTCTTCTAGTCAAAATTAAATAAAATTTTTGAGAATTTTTTTTTTTTTTAAGAAAAACTAAAATTTTGTTTGCTAATTTTCAATATTTTTGATCAAGTCTTTCCTTGCTCTTGACTAAATAATTCACTCAGGGAAATATTAAAATAACCTTGAGTTCGCCAGGAGAAAATTTAAAGCTAAAATTCAATGTGAGCTGGCAGGTTCCAAGAAATGTGAAAATTAAGAAGGCAAAATGCAAATTAATGCAACTACAACAACAACGACAACAACAACAACAAGTGAAAGATTTTAAATCGCCTCAAAACCTAGAATATCACACGCAAAAGCTGCAGCAAAATTATTTGGGCCAACTTTTGAAGTCAGCCCGAATGCCAGTCAAGAGGAGATAGAAAATAAGCCAGGGCAAGGACGTGGGGCGGCGGGGGTGGAGAGGCGAAGAAGAGAAACTTTGGCAATGAGTTGTAAGTTAAATGCCAGACAAAAACACCCACACACACACACACACACACATACAAAGAAAGAGAGTATATGTGTGTGTGTGTTGGTGTGAGAGTGGCAGCCGCACGCACACACAACTATGCGAAAAACGAAAAACGTGAAAACCCCAGAAACGGTACGGAAAGGAAAATGCTTGAACTGCCGGTGCAAAATACTTTTGGAACATACCTGTGCGTCCACTGCAATCGGCAGACAATTTTGATGCCGACACGGCCGCTGCCACAGCTGCTGCTGCTGCTGCTGCGGCGGCTGCTGCTGCTGTTGCTGCGGCCACCGATGCTGTCGTTGAGGCGGCCGTTGTTGGTGTTGTTGTTAATGATGCTCCTGATGCTGCTGCTGCGGCTGCTGTGACCGTGGAAGCTGTGGCCGTGGCAGCGTTTTGGCCAGAACCAGACGAGCCAATTGAGACTCCTGCTGCTCCTACCACAGCCGTGGAGGCGGACGAGCCTGTTGCCAGTGCACTGATGTTCCCACCAGCAGCTGTTAATGTATTGCAGGAATTGTTGTTGTTGTTGTTGCTGATGTTGTTGTTGTTGTTGTTGTTGGGGGGGCTATGTCCTGTGGGTGTTGGGCAGCTGCTGTTAATTGGCGCCGTGTTGGCGGAAATCACCGATGCCGTTAATGAAGCTGTCGTTGTTGAGTTGTTGTTATTGTTGTTGTTGTTGTTGTGACTGTTGTGGTTGCTGAGATGCATATTGTTGTTATTGTTGTTGCTGTTGTTGCAGGCCGTTGGATTTGGATGATCCAAGAAGCGTGCACCGCCATGATTCTGTTGCAGCGAATACAAACTGCCACCAACTTGATTCAAATTCGTTGGCATCGGATAAAATTCCAACATTTTATCAAACAAAGTTTTTTTTTAATAAACAATTTTTATTTCAATTCAATTAGAAAAACAGTTCAACACTTGTTTCTTTATTTATTTCGTTTGGTTTTTATTATCTTCACACACTCACGCACGCACGCACTCACGCGTAATTCAAACGAATCGAATTAGTTTTGGGGGGGAAAAAGTATTTTGTGGAAAAAGCGCTGCTGACAACCAGACACGTTCGCTGTCAGTTTGCATGTGATCGAACAATCAGGCAAATCAAAGCATTTCACTTTGGTTGCTCTGCCATTGCTGCCACTGCCACTGCCACTGCCTCTTTCGCTGCTGCCTTTGCTGCTGCTGCTGCTGCCCCGACTAAAACAGAAATCATACTGACTTTGCCAGCCAACAAAAACACAAAGTCCCAAACGGAATAAACCCCCAATGCAAACACACAGATGAGAACACCCTTGCCGAGAGTCTCTCTATCTGTGTGTGTGTGAGTGTGTGTGTGTGTGTGTGTTGGTTTAGAGCGCCTGCGCATGTTTACAAAAGCAAAGCAGTCGAGCGGCAGCAGCAGCAGCAGCGGCGGTGGCAGCAAAAATAAAACAAGAGTAAATAGGAAATTTCCCAAACTGCTGCACGTGATGACAAAGGAACCAAAGTCGTCGAGACCCTTACAGATATCCCTCCCTGGTCAGAATGCAAGGGTTGCAATGCACACACAACCCACCCCCGAATTGCCCCTTGGCAATGCACTGGCCAGGGCGCATGTCTCAAGTGATTATTATTTCGCTGGTTTCCTTTTTTTTTGTTGGGAAATTTGCTCATTGAAAAATTTCCCAGCCCTGGCGATGGCCACACCTCAAGTGTACTCGGATTGGTCGACAAATTACCCCGCATTCAAAAACGACCACCATTTTAGTTTTCTGCGCATGTTGAAGGGGAACGGAAATCTTCTCTTTGTTCGCTGCGTTTTCTGTTTCTTTTTTTCCAGTTTTTTTTTTTTTTTTTTGTGTCGCTTGTCTTGGCAAAAGTTCTAACAATGATGAGAGGGCAATAAAAACAAAAAAGCAACTACTACAAGGACTGGAAGTTATTTCTTGTTGCCTACTCCGGACAAGTTCTTCTTCTTCTTTTTTTTTTTTTTGTTTTGGCGTGTTCAGTGGACAATGACAACGGCAACGACAACGATGACAATTTTTTGCTTCTTATTTAAGAGGAAAAAAAATGATGGCCTTGCTGGTAGTTTCACATAGGAAGATTTGTCCTTTGAAATTTACATTTACATTTTGTTGAGGTAAGACGATTTCGAACCATTCAACTTGTTCATTAGGTGAACAGCTGATTTTGGTAGAGACTGGCAAGGATTTTTTTAAGTTTTTAGAGAGTCGAAAAAATACAGAAAATTTTGATCAGTTGGAAAAAAAATAAATAAAAAATTCCTGAAAAAAAAAATCCATAAAACTTTAAAAAAGATATTCAACCTTTTCGATATGATTTCTTGGTTGAGGTGAGAACAAATAAAAATAAAAATTTATAACACTTCAAATCCCGAAATTCCCGGAAAAAATCCATAAAACTTATAAAAAAAAAGATATTCACCTTTTCCGATATGATTTTTTTGGTTAAGGTGAGAAAAAATAAAGAAAATTTTGATCAGTTGGAAAAAAAAATTTAAAACACTTAAAATCCCGAAATTCCTGAAAAAAAACTCATATAACTTGTAAGAAAAAAGATATTCACCCTTTCCGATATGATTTTTGAGTGAGTTGAGATAAAATATAGAAAATTTTGATCAGAGATTTCTGGAAAAAAATCCATAAAACTTGAAAAAATATATTCACCCTTTCCGTTATGATTTTTGGTTGAGGTGAGAAAAAAATTCTATTTAAATAAATTATTTCAAAATTGTTAAAAAAAAATTATGAAAAAAAATACAATTTTACAATTTCAAAAATAAATAAAAATAAATTTTTAAAAATTCCCAAAACTAAAATAGTTGATCTTGGCTGGGGCTAAATTTAGCACGGCCCTCGTTATAGACTAAAGTCATGTGGAATTCAACCAACCACATACGCACACACACATACATATACACGCATGCCTGCCTAGTAAGCCAACTGCAAAAAAGGCGGAAGCGGAAAAGACAAACCAAACATGGCGTACTCAGAGCAAACAGAAAAAAAGAAGTAGAAGAAGAAGAAGAAAAGTTGAATGCCGCTCTTCTACTTTTGCTTTTGGTTTCTTTCTTGACTTTTTCTGGCTTGACTTGGCTTGGCTTTCTTTTTGCCTTGTCTTCTATTGCCTGGGCTGGTGTTGTTTTCGTTGTTGTTGTTGTTGTAGTTGTTGTGTGCGCTTTTGGCAAGTTCTTGTTGGCTTTTGGCTTAAGCCGAGGCTTTAGCTTCCAACGATTTAGCTGGCAACTTTCCTGGCTTGTCAGCGTTGTTGTTGTTGTTGCTTTTGTTTGAAACTAAACTAAAAATGTTTTTGTGTCTCCTCTGCCGTGTAAAGCGTTCGCTTTGGAAATCTTAGTACGAAAAGTCTTAGGCAATGGCCAAAAAGGACGCCTGAGACGGACAGAAAGTAAGACAGGCAGGGAGGCAGATTCTGGCATTGGAATCTCTTCTTTAGTTGCGGCATACTTTTACCAGCTTCTTCTTCCTCTTCTTTTTCTTGTTTGAGCTGCCACTGCTGGTGGCGCTGGCAGCGTGGGTGGCAATGATGTTGTTGTTGTTGTTGTTGTGATGAGTTTTGTTGCCCGTTTGTGCAACTTTGAAAAACTTTATTCACCGATTTTTCGAATAAAACACCAAGAGAGAAAACACACAAAAAAAAAACAAAGAAAGAAAAAATGAAAAAAAAAACAGTTTCAGTTTGTTCGATGCTCATTGACCAGCACAGCGACCAACACAACCGACGGACTTAGAATCACGTTAAAAAAAAAAAAAAAATAAAAATAAAAAACGAACCAAAAAGTAAGAAACAAAGAATTTTTTTTCTAATTCTTTTCTCTCTCTCTCTCCCTCTCTCTCCCAAAAAAAAAGTTTGGCAAGACAATAAGAAAAATAAGAATTTTATTTCAATGTTTTTGCTTTATTTTGAAAACAGTTCAAATAAAAAAAAAAAAAAAAAAACACTGGCAAAAGTCAAAGACTGAAGTTTTCAGGAAATTTAAATTTTCCCAAGCCAGAAAAGTTTTAGAAAAAACAAAAAAAAAGTGCTTTGAAATTTTTAAGATTCACTTGTGTAGGACTCTTTGGGCCAAGAAGAGTCTGGATATGTGAGCCCTTGTAACTTGAGTTGACAAGTGGCCCACAGGCCAAGACAAATAAATTTGAAGAGCTTGAATTATTTCAGTCCTTTCCCTAATTTTTCTATGAATAATCAATTCAACAAAAGTTAAAAAAAAAAAAAACTAAATGTCAAATTTTATGGCCTACACAATCTAACAGAGGGTATAATTAACTACAACAATAACAAAAACAAAAGGTGAAAATTCAATTAACCTTGACGGGGCAACAGTTGGGAATGAACTGACTATATCTCTGTCATACTATCAATGGATTATCAATGGTGAAACAGCAAACGGCGGCAATCAAAATAATGATGACAACATTCACTCCAAGCCAAAACCAAAAACTGATAAATTATTGCGTTGTCCCAAACAAATTATTTGCTAAGGAGGGGAATGAATGAGCCAGTTGACAGTAGAAATAAATTTAATAAGAGACCGAAAAAATAAAGAAAACACAAAAGGGTAGTCCAGTTTTTCAAAACGAAATTGTATTTGAAACCGTAAAAAGTAATATTGAATAACCACAACAACAAGAACAACAAAATTAAAGAATCCGCACGCTTGGCAGCCTCGGGATAAATAGTACTCGTTTTTTTTTTTTTTTTTGCTTTGCTTTGTCTGGCCACTTGAATTATCATTTAAGCATGATGAGCTCTAAAGAGCCATAAAGACCTAGCAAACTATAGAGACCACAGAGTGCTCGACAGAGAGCGAGAGAGAGGGTGTCTCTCTTTTTTTTCAGAAGGGTAAAAAAAAAATACATATTTGAAATAGCAACCACAAGTTGAGACAGTAGTGGCTGGAAAATCTTAGCCAACTTGGGTAGGACCACCTTGTGGCATTTTTGTGTGAAATCAAGCAAGCAAAGACAAGACGAGACCAAAAAAAACCCTTAAGATTATATATGGCATAGGGGTCATTAGAGAGTCGTCTCAGTGGTGACTGACTGACTAGCCCATTCATAAGTAGTCAAGTAGAAATAAAAAGGGAAAATCTAAGAAAAACTCCTTTTGCGTCGGCGGCATCCTCTTAACTGCATTTATTTTTCTACATTTTCCACAAGATTTTTTTTTTTTTTTTGGCCACAGCTGCTTGGGTGTTGTCAACACAACGCGTGCCCTAATTCGCCCTGAGCAAACAAAGCCAAGTCAGGCCAAGTCAGGCTCAGCAGGCCTGAGCTACTCACAAAACTCAAGTGAGCTAATTTGACATGCCCCGTGGTCTCTCTCTCTCTCTCTCTCTCTCTTTACATGAACCCCCTACAGCCCAGACAGAGAGAGAGAGAGAGTGAAGGGCAAAAAGTGTTAAAGGATTTATGCGCGTAATTTTGCAGATGTTTGAATTTTCAATACTCACGGTGTTCAAATAAATTTCGGGCCAAATTAGTTGCTGCCCCCGTTGAGTGCACCATAATAGAGCATTCAAAATACTTTCCTTTTATTGACTGACATGCTGGTGATATCTATGAAATACTCTTGGTGTATTTGTATCTTTGAAGTAGCCCAGCAAGGGCCAAAGAGAAAATATCCTACACACACACACACACAGAGAGAGATGCTGGGACTCCTTCTCAATAATCTATAAATAATATTCTCTGTTTGTTTAATGTCAATATTAGTGTTGTTTGTCCAGGATTGGCTTGCTTTGGATATTTCAAGTGGCTGTCGGTTCACAAGTGGCTCAGCCTTCATTCACTCTAAATTCTCACATTATTTTTTTCTTCTTCATCTTCTTCTTTTTTTTGCTGTTTATGATTGTTCGGTCTGTTTGTTTATTTGTCAGCTTTTTTTTGCAATCTTCTTCTTCTTATATGTTATTGCCATTTATAGTTTATTTGTACATGCATGCACATGCTTGTTTATGGAATGACTTGCATAAATTGATTCACTCTAAAAGAGTCCAAGTTAAGCTTGGGAGTTTTCTGTGAGTTCATCGGATTCTTTGGGAATTTCTTAAAAAAAAAAAAAAAAATCCCTAACAAATTTGAGTCTCAAGAAATTCAGTGAGTCCAGTGAGTTCTAAGTCTTGGGAAGTCTAAATTTATAGAATTCATTTAATCTGGAAATTTTAGGAGTTTTGAGGGAAATCTGAAGATTTCAGAGCTTTGAAAATATGTAGAAAAAAAAGAAGAGATTCCTCAGAAGTCGGGGGAGCTGAATTCTTAGAGAACCTAAGATAGTTCACAAGGCCTTTTTCGAGAAACCAGAGTCTTTCCTAAGACTGAGGGAGCTGAGTTCTTAGAGATCCTAAGTTAGTTCATAAGACCTTCGAGAAACCAGAGTCTTTTCGAAGGCTAAGGGAGCTGAGTTCCTAGAGAACCCGTGATAGTTCACAAGGTCTTCTTCGAGAAACCAGAGTCTTTCCGAAGACTGAGGATGCTGAGTTCCTATAGGACCTAAGATAGTTCACAAGGCCTTCTTCGAGACACCAGAGTCTTTCCAAAGGCTGAGAGATTCTAGGAAGTCTGCATCCGACTTCTAAAATCCCGAGAGATATAAGTAGTTCTCAAAGACCTCTGAAAGATCCCAGAGTTTTTAATTGCATAAAAAAATTCTTCCTCAGAGATTTTTAGAACCAAGAATCTGGAAATTATTTAGATTCTCAAAGTAAAGAGTATTTCTGAAGCGAACCACTTTCCATGTGAATTTCTTTCGTCTTCTCAATTTGTTTAAAAAGTTGGCTCGGGCTGCATTTTTTGTTTACTTCTTGCAACTTTTGGCTTAATTATAAACAGACTTGGGTGTCTTAAATGGTGTGAACTTTACTTGGTTTTAATTCTTGATTTTTGGATGGGTTCACTAACATTTGTAATTGCAATTGCCAGACAAATCGGCGGAACCTCAAGCATTCCCCCCAACTCTCCCAAATTATTTTCAGTTGCTAAACATTTCTAAGAAGTCTCCTTTTATCATCTTTCTGTGAGTTTGAGTTTGTCTGTCCATTTCAAACTTTCAAAGCTTATACAACTCGAGGGCTATTTGGCTGGTTGGCTGACTCTCTGTCTGTCTGTCTATCTCTCTTTCTGTGAGAGAGTGTGTCTGTGTGTGTGTCAAAATGAAAATGATACTTTGAAGTTTTTCTGGCAACGTCAAAGGCAAATACAAATATTGGCAAATACGCAAAATCTCAAAAGCCAAAATCAAATACTACCAGGCAGCAGTTGACTGGGCTATTTGACTGACTGGTTTGGCCAGCCATGAGTTGGTTGTGCTTGGTTGCTTGCTTGGTTGGTTGGTTGGCCAATCCGCCGCAGAGTTGATACGTTGGCATTGGTGGTGTTTCTCCCCCAAAAATATTCATTTGGCGTTTACTGAAGCGGCAATAAATTGTTAAACTGCCAATGGGGACGAAACGACGACGACCAAATCGTTGCCAGTTTAGTGGGAATCCAAGAAGGTTCAACATAAACCATAAAACTTATAGAGACCGCTTTCAAATGGACGATGCTGGTCGTTTCGCATTGCGTATCAATGGATTTTTCACCAAAAAAAAAGAATGCAAAAAAAAATTGAAAAAAAATTTTCGCTTGACTATTTTTCATTTTGTCGGTCATTTTGGCAGAGAAGCACAAACAGAGAGTTTAGCCTGTCGGTCATATTTTCTTTTCCGCTGGCCAGCAAAATTTTCCAATTTCATTTGCGTTGAAAAAGCCGAAAATAAACGTGCGCAAAAGGCAGATAACTGAATGAGCCGAGGAGAAGCGGGGTAGGAGGTGGGCGGCTAGAGGGGTAGAGGTGTAAGCTGTGAGCTTAGTGGTAGACGGGGCATATTCATCATTGGCAGCGCGGAATCATTGCCCTTTGCCAACGTCATCATCGTCACCAGCACTGAGCTCCTCTGTCCTAGTCCGGAATCGTTTTGAAAACGGCAACATTTCAGCCATATTTTTATACACTTTTCGAAAACTAAATAGTATAACTGACTTATGCATTAGCTTGTTGAGCTTAGATGGAAATAGGAGAGCCGAGCAAGAGTTAAGTCGAGATAGGTTGGGTAGGCCCAGGCAATGGATCATTATCCATATAGAACCCAATCAGCTTATCTCAGATATCTCGGGAACTTATCAACAAATCATCCTGAAATTTTATATTTAGAGTCCTAGTTAGCCCATCATATAAAGGATAACACCGATACACCGATAATATAATGTTATATTCAGCTTTTAAATGTACAAAAAAGTAGATAGGAATGACGATCAAGAATTAATTCGAGATAGGTTGGCTGGACCCAAAATGGAACCTAACCTATCGAAATGTATCATTATCCATATAGAACCCAATCAGCTTATCTCAGATATCTCGGGAACTTATCACCAAATCATCCTGAAATTTTATATTTTGAGTCTAAGTTAGCCCATCATATAAAGGATAACACCGATACCTTCTATATAGTCATCATGAAATTTTATATTCAGCTTTAAAATGTAAAAAAAAAGTAGATAGAAAAGATGATCAAGAATTGATTCGAGATAGGTTGGCTGGACCCAAGATGGAACCTAACCTATCGAAATGTATCATTTTCCATATAGAATCCAATCAGCTTATCTCTGATATCTCGGGAACTTATCCTCAAATCATCCTGAAGTCTTATATCTTCTATAAAGTCATCATGAAATTTTATATTAATGTAAAAAAAAGAAGATAGGAAAGACGATCAAGAATTAATTCGAGATATTTTGGATGGCCCCAATATGGAACCTATTCTATCGAAATGTATCATTATCCATATAGAACCCTATCAGCTTATCTCAGATATCTGGGGAGCCTATCACCAAATCATCTTGAAATTTTATATTAAGAGTCTAAGTTAGCCCATCCTATAAAGGATAACACAGATACCTTCCATATAGTTTGAATTTTCCCAGGAAAAAGCTTTCGAAAAGTGTATGTGTTATGTGAGAAAAGTCAACCTGGCTGAGTGTTTCATTTTTTTTCCATTCTTGCTTTCAATTTTGCGCAATGCGCTTTGGTCATTTTTCATACCGAGTCTTTGATGCGTAGAACCGCTATATACCAAATACTCCTCCGCATTTCAGCCTGCCGCTTTTTCGCTTTGCCAGGCTCGCCCGCTGTACTGGCTTGTTTGCTTACTAACCAAACCAAATCGGTGGAACAATTTTCTTTTTTTTTTTTTTTTTGCTTTTTTTGGGGTGCCTTCAGCTCGTTTCTACTACGCACAAAATGCTGATATGACCGCCACTGCCACCGTGCCACCGTGGCGCCGACGTTGTCCGCCTTTGAGCAATTTGAAGTCAAGTGTAAAAAGCGATTTTTCTCCCGGTTTTTGGAGGAAATATTCAGTGCGTTTAGCATTTTTTTTTTGATTGTTTGTTGTTTTCAAAATTTAATTTGAAAAATATTTGCATTTTGCGCATTTCTTGGTCCACTGATCAGGGCAGGCCCAGGCCAGCTATCGATTTGGCTTTGGTGTGAATTTTGCTTATTAGGCCGATTGGTGTCACATTGATCTGATATATAAGCCATCTATCCATTTATCCATCTATTCATTCATTCATTCATCTATACAAATAATCAACAACAAATATTGAAACACACACATGCCCAGGCAAAGGGATTCTCTCCCTTTGTGTTGGCCTCCTGTTTTTGTTTCGCTTTTGAGCAAACAACCCCTCGGCTCCAATCAGTCGCGCAATCTTTGATGCCCATTCAATTGCCAGAGCCAAAAACGTTTCAATATTTACACAAATTGCTTTTGGGTATGAGAATCCAACTGATTTGTGCAAGTTCGTGAAAGAGGGAGGGTGACGAGTGACTGTTGATTTTGAAACTGATTCGAAAAACTTTGTCATTACATGTGAGAGAGTTGGCCCATGGGAATAATTTTGAGGTTTGTTTGGATTGAGACACTCCGGGACCATTAAACTTTGCACCGATAAACGAGGCCAGATAGTCCAATAATATTATATACCATTTGCCTTGAGATATTTATCAAACTTTTCAAACTTACCTCATTTTGGCTTAGCTGAAAAAAATGAGAATAATTTTAATGAATAAATTAAACAATTTAAGTGTTGAAAATCTTCAAACTTTGACTAGATAAAAATGGACGTTCTCTTCTTCTTTTTCCTATTTTATATGTACTATTTTAATTTTTTGATCAACCAGAACCAACAATTTTGTCAACCCTGCAGTGTCGAATGGCCCAAACAAAAGCAACCATAAAAGCCAACATTCAACTTTGGGGTCAGCATAAAAATTCAAATGCATAAAAATACTGACCAAAAGTGACAAAAAAAAAAAAAACACACACACACACACATAGAAACAACGCGTCATTTTTGGCAGTGGTTTTTGCTTTGCTCAGGGCTTTTATAGTTGTAGTTGTTTTTATTATCCACCAATGGCAAAAACACCAACTACATGAATAGGAAACAAAAAAGAAGAAAACAGAAAGCAAAGGCAATAGAAAAAGAGAGAGAGAGATAGAGAGAGGGGGAGGGGGGGGCTGGCAGTACCAGAGTCCTTGCCAAATAAGGACTATCTCATACATATTCCGTTTACGTAGCCCGTTCGTTTAACTGTTGTTTTTATGCGCTGCAGACAAATATTTGCTTTCCGACAATAGTCATAAATACCAAAAGCTACATGCCCGGCATTTTTAGAAACACACACACACACACACATACATACACACACATGGACATACTCAGCCAAATACAAACTCGATGTATGCTTTGGGCAAATAGAAATCGAGCAGAGCAAATAGCGCACAGGATATGGTTTTTGGCAACAGCAACAGCCGCTGCCCGCGTCCATGGCAGAGCCAAAAATTGCTCGAAAAAAAAACAAAAACAACAACAACAAAAAGTGAACAAGCAAACCAAACGAAAATGTGGCCAGCTCAAGGGGGAAAAAAAGGAGAGACAAAAAAAAAATAAGCCAACCAACAAAATGGCAGCTCCAAAAAAAAAAAAAAAAAGGAAAAGGAGAACAGCAGCAGTCACCGAAAATATTAGAAAAAATGTGCAAGTGAATTGGTACCAACACACACACACAAACACACACATACATACACCCATACACCCATAAAATGGTAGTGAAATAGCCGCAAGGATATGGCGAAGCCTTTAACAAAATTGTAAGCCAAACCGGAGAAGATTCATCATATACTCTAAAAATTTCGATTTTTTAAATTTCAAAATTTTATCAATTTGAAGTCACTCTGGTTTGTCCTGGAGCCGGGCTTATCCATGTGAAAAATCTGTGCCGCGTGTCCCAGTGCACGCGCAATCAAGCCTGTTGTCATTGCTCCCTTTTGCCTTTAACGCATTACACCTTCGTATACAAGCTGAACTGAGCTGAGCTGAGCTGAATTGAGCTGAGTTGAGCTGATCTGAGACCAGAAACGAGCCCATAAACAAATAAACAAGGAACCAACCGACCGACCGAACGATTGAGCAAACAACACTCACGTGTCTCTGTGGAGATTATCCGCGCATCACAATCAAAACAATAACAAACAAGCATAAATGATTCCATGAGGGTTTGAGGCGACCTGTTTGATTTTGCACTACACCAAGAATTCTATCAAGCAGTGGTCACACGCTGCCCCTGCCCTGGTGGTGGCGGCGACGGCATCGACGGCATCCTATCCAGAAAGGGTGCACTTCCCCTTGAAGTGAGATTTTTTTTTTATACAATTTTTTTGCGATGCTAATCTAGGCAAAATGTTACAAAATGTTCAACAATTAAGTACCGCCACGCGCGGCCACGTTTCACTAGGCATTCTGTACCCTTTTAGGGTGTACAGAGAAAGAGAGAGAGAGAGAGAGAGATATCACTTACAGATATGCCATATACTCGAGACAATTGAAACGGATATTAGACACTTGATGCCAAATGATCAGAGCAATAAAAAATGCAAAGAGCTAATTCAGAGTTCAACTTGAAAGAGTCCAAAGGGCACTCATCTTCTCAGAGCTGAGGACAAGTGCAAGTTTAATCAAATAGAAAAAAAATGGATACATTCTGTCTTTATCGAAATGGTTGAAGAGAGTTCTGTGAGTCGATCCGCTGGTTCTTTTCGTGTAGTCTTCAAGTGCAAACTTTTCTTTTGAGCCTCAGCCAAATGGGTTAACCACAGGGCCAGAAAAAAAATATCATGTTGCCACAACATGGTGTATGCCCAATGAACGAGCTACTTATTAAAAAGAGCGAAAGAGAGAAAAAGAGAGTGAGTGGTTGACAAAAAAAAAAAAAAAAAAGTCTGGCAATATGCGACCAGAGTAGCTGAGTAGCAGCCGCAGGAGCAACTACAATGGTGAAGAATAACAAGAGAAGCAACTGCAGGCAATGGCCAGAGTGATGGGACAAGGAAACGATAAAAGCGACCAAAGCAACGGCCAAACAATTCAGCCAGTCGAAGCTGTACGACAACAACGACAAAGTGCAGGAAGTTTGCACAAGGACATTGCAGCACTCACCACATGCATGCATACAAGGATACACAAACACACACACACACACACAGACAGACAACTCTACGCAAATGATAGTAACAAAGAGAGAGAGAGAGAGAGAAGGGTATATCTCTGGCCAAAAGAAAAGGCAAAAGTGGTTTGTTCGAGTAAAGAGCAAAAAAAAATCAACATGACAACAGTGAAAAGCAGTTTAACCAGCACTCAGTTCTGTGTGACAGGACAACCAATTGAAGGCTCCACTTTTGCCAAGCACGTACAAACATGAAAAGAAACACATACAGTCTCTGTGTGTGTGTGTGCGTGACCAAGCCATGTCAATAAGGTTGGTCACTTTTTGGCGATCCTACGGCTTGCCAAACTGACCAAACCCATTGACGATTGACCATGCGCTTCACTGCATCCAATGACAAACCAAATATGTTTCGTGGTTTTTACGCAAGAGCTACTCAAAAGCACAGCTATCCTTCCAAACACACACACACACACACACACACACACACACAAACACAAACACACACAGACAGAGTCGGTTATATTTGATAGCTGAAAATCAATCAGTGAGTTCAGTGTCCTGCTGACAGCCATTAGCAGTAACTTTTGTCAGCCAGTTTCCCAACCAACCAACCAACCAACCAACCAACCAAGCAGTCATTCAGTCAATGCAAATGTAAATTTTCGCCTTTGGTTGGTGTGCGTCTGACTGGGGCTGGGGTTGACTTTTAGCCTGGACACACTGATGAAGTGCATGTTTCATGTCATCTGCCTTTCCCGTTCGATTCGACTCTGTTGGCATTGCCTGTGTATGCCTGCCACTATTGACACTCGAATGTTTGACCAATGCCAAAATGCCATCAAGCAAAAAAACGGATACAATTTTCCACATTGCCATCATTGATCCTCCGCAAAAGCAAGCTGAAAATGAAGAAATTGACAGTGTTGCTTGAATATAAAATTAATTACCAATCAAAATCATTTCACCTACGACAAACCCAGAGGACATTCAAATTTTCGAAATAAAATTGAGCTAGATCAAAATGTTAAAATATTCATTAAAATTCATAGAACAAAAAACAAAAGAAGAAGAAGAAGACCAAATCCACAGAACATACAAAACAAGACGATTTCAAGTTTTTGGCAGGCAAAAAGCTTGCCAATGGCAAAACTCAAACCAGTCAGCCAACTTAGTCACTCATTGAAGCCAACATAAACAAACTTGAGCAGCCTCTTCTGCCAGGCAAAATAAACATAAATAAAAGGCAAAACACGACTAGGCACACACACACACACACGCACACTTAGACAAGGCCAAAGAAACTTGCTCCAAAACTCGAAAGGTGAACAGAAACACAAACTGAAACTGGGTGAGAGGGAAAGAGACGAAGACAGAGAAAGAGAGAGTTTCAGTGGCATCAAAGGTTTGTGCACGACATTTTAATGATGATGTCATGAATAAATTAGTTGACTTGCGACTACAACAACAACAACAATGATGATGAACCAACCTGGCAAATGAGAAAAATCCAAAAAGGGGAAAAACTACATTGGCAAGCGAGTAAAGGCAAAGTTAAGTAAAGAAAAGAAAAGGCGTCTGGCAAAAGTCAATGCTTTATGGGCGTGGCAGTAAGTCTCACCCTACCTTCAGAGCTTTTGAGGTTTCACTTGGCGCAACTTAATGACAAAAATGAAGTGAACCGCAAAAAGTGTAAATGCGGTCTACCTCTCCCTCTCTCTCTCTCATTCTCTCTTTCTTTCTTTGTCACTTTGGCATACTTGGAAGGGGTGAAGGAAACTAGTTGGGTTTTTTGAAGTAGGCAAGCTTAGCCGCAACCGCAAAGCTCAGAAAAATGTCGCACACGTGTGAAAAATATGCTTCACTCACACACACCTCACACACACACACACACACACACACACTCAACAAATGAAGTCATTTAAATTAAGTTGAAAAATATGCAAATGAAATGCGCTACAACATTTTCATGTCAGAAGAAAAAAAAATTTTTTTTCTGAAAAATCTGCTCGACAACATTGTCATCAGCTTGTTCTTCTTCTTCTTCTACTTCTTTTTCTATTTCGTTTTTTTTTTTTGTTGTTGTCATGCACGTGCATGTTTGCAGGTGGCCGCTGGGGTAGATGATGATGATCGGTTAACAGCCACGCCTATTAAGGCCACGCCCAAAAGTGTCACACATAAATTAATTAGTTGCGCCTATTTTGCCGATCAATCATTCAATTTTCTGCACCATAAAATTCCACCCCACCCCACCAACCCACCCCACCCCGGTTGGTCAAACACTTGTACAACATGTTGGCCCGACAATCCAGCCAACCCACCCGCCATCAGCGGTGCCCATTTCGGTACTTCTTGCCACAAAATAACCTTGTCATTCTTTTAGTTACAGGGTATGTTTTTTTTTTTGGGAATTCTTGTTTTGATCGAGGACCAACGAAACTCTTCAAGCCTTGAACATAATCTCAACCAAAATACAAATTGGCCAAATTAACACCTTGAACAAAAATAAAAATAAATGAAATATTTTTTTGTGTCCTTTTTTTTGTAGTGGTCAATTAAATAAAAACCCAAGTCAGTTAAGCCTTTTTTTGAATTATTTCAAGAATTTCCATTAACAAATATGCGTAAATTGCCTTTTGGCGGTCACACAAATGAAATGGTCGCATTAAAAAAAATACAAAAATAATATCAACAAAATATTTAAGCCAAGATTGTTTTTTTTTATTTCAGAGAAAAAAATTTATCAAAAATATTTTTGCAAATTATTTTGATGCACTTCATTAAATATTTAAACAATTTGAGGTGGCCCAAAGCAAATATGGCAAGACTCACTCGCCGTAGGGCACAGGCTGGCTTACTTTAATCAACCGTAAAATGTTGACCTTTTCGCCGTTGACCCCAAACCCTTGAGAAGCCAGAGAGAGAGAGGATTGGATTTATTTTTTGGGTCCGCAACATGTTGGGTGCGGTGAGCTTAATGGACCTGGCCTGGCCTGGCCTGCCCGGCACTATTAGCCAGGCTAAGGTAAGCCCAGTGAGTTTGCCTACAAATATTTTACACTTTTATTTGCATAATTTATGGTCAACTGGGTTGAAAATTACAGAAATATTTTTCCAAATTTTCTATGACAATTTTAGAAAAATTAAATTCAACATTTTTTTTGAGTAAAAAAAATTCATTAAATGAAATTTCTGATATTTTCATTTTGACTGTTGTCATGGCATAATTCCACTCAGCTTAGCATTAAATATTTATTTATGCTTGAAATAATAATAAATCGAAATCTAAAATAATCCCAGCTAAAATATAATTTCATAGATTGTAATGATCACATTAAATTATTTATTTATGCCAAAAGCACCCAAAAAAAAAGGAGGAAGATAAAATCAAAATTCATGGTCACATTTGTTGTGCAAATTTTATTTCCATGTGTGCGTGTGTAAGTGAGAAGAAGAGTTTATCCATATAGTGGGGGAGTATTTGTTTCTCACGCCTCTACTTTTTTTGTTGGCTTGGGCAAATACTCGCCTCATTGCCAATAAATTCACATCAAAGGTCTTTATTTGTGTTTCCCGAGCAAAAAGCCAACAAGAAAAGTGGAAAAGTGCCAGAATAATGGGAGGGAGCTCAAATCTCTCTCAAATCAGAATGCCAACGGCGTTTGCCTAGCTCCGGCCGACTAGGCCTTGTGTAAATATCATTTTCATTTGAATTGAGTAAGTGAGTCGCTGGCCACAGCACTGCCTCAGAGCTAAGGCTGCCTCCTAACCTTTGGCACGCGTGCGTGTCATCGGCTAATCCCGATGCTACCGCTAAATGATTTTCTAGTTTCCAGGGAGACACACAGGCCGGTAAGGACACACCGAAGCGTATAACTTGCCCAAGCACGTGTCAATTGTTTGAGCCCCCTAAGCAACCACCCCCGGCTGCTGATGCTGGTGGTGGTGGGTAGGATTTCAGCCTAAAAATAGACCAACGCCTTTATACTTTTCCTCGCCCCTGAATTGCAATGAACTCAACACACACTTGAGCACAAGTTTGACTGACTGGCTGACAAAGTAACTCCCTGGCATTAAACGAATGACCGCCAATGGATTTTTAAATACACGGAGTGTGCCACAGCCCCCAGCGGCACACACACACACACACACAAATTCACTTTGATGCTGGAATTAAATGTGCTCTCACCTTCATTCAGTCAGATTGGTGTTTTTTTTCCTGGGTTGCCTGGCTGCCTGGCAGCCTGGTCCAAGCTTGCCCAAATAAATAACTCAATTGTTTTGTTGACATTTTATTTGACACGTGACTTTGACTGGTTAAACACACGACCTGCCCTCGGTTACTTTTGTGCCTTGGCCAATGTCTCTTAAATGCTTTGTACTTTTTGCGGTTCATGTGGTCGTTGTCCACATCGTTGCCGGCAATTAATTTGAAAGGTGTCTATTAAGACAGTTACACGCGCCTGGGCTATTAAATCGCCTCGACTTAGGTGGGCGTTAACCAAACCAAAAAGGTTCTCTCTCTTTTTTTTCTCCTTTTTGGTTTCATGTCAATTTTGATATTTATAGCTTTTACCTTGAAATAAAGTCGACATGGTGGGATCAAAAAAATAACCCTAGCCAGAGAAAGAAAATAAAAGGTTCTCATTGGGTTAGAGATAATTCAGGTCCAAGATTTTCAGACTTCGAATTAATGGGATCTGTTAGGTCACATTAATGGAAATATGATTTTCCATATTTCTCCAAAGGGAGAAAGAAAAGAAAAGGTTTTCATTGGGTTATAGATAATTTAGGTACAAGATTTTCAGACCTCTAAATCCTGGGATCTGTTAGGGCAAATTAATGGGTTATACTTGAACCAAAGAAATATATTTTTCATATTTCTTCAACAATATAGAAACTGGGATTTTTAAGGCTATAGTTAAATCGGGTACAAGATTGTCAGACCTCTAGTTCCTGGGATCTGTTAATTCAGCCTTGGACCAAATATGATTTTTCATATTTCTGAACGGAATTCTGAACAATTCCCTGAGACTTGATTACTTGTTTCTTTTATAAGCTTTAAGATTTAATTTGAACCAAATTAATTGTCAGCCTTGGAATAGATCAATTTGTTTATATACTTTTTGTCCTCAACGTGTACGATTTACGATAGAGTCAAATTTATTTTGGCTTGAGCTGAGAGACCAAGTTCTGGTGAATTTTCTCAAAGAAAATAAAAGAATTGTGTGGCTTTGAGTGTACAGGCAATAAATTGAAAGTGGAAAAGGAAGTGTAAGGCAGATAAAAGTGCAAACCGCATATGGAGAAATCTACTAAATATACGAAGAAATTTAAATATATTTTCAGAGAAACAAGAAGAAGAGGAAGAGTGAGAAGAGGAGGAAAAGTGTACACAACTTGTTTAGTTTGAAGAAGTTTTCCGGAGGTGATGTGGAGTGGAGTCCCCCGAAATGCCGATCAAAAAATATTCCCCTCATTTTGGATGTCTTTTTGGTTGGCAAACAGAAAGACAGTTTGGGTTGTTTACTTGCCAAGCCTGAAACATTGAAGACTTTTGACTTTCTTTTAAAACAATTTAGCTAGGCATTGGTGTCTGTTTCTCTCTGTGTGTGTATGTGTGTGTGTGTGAGTTGATGTGGTTGCCAACAGAAAACCAAAATTTAAACAAAAGACGAGTCGTCTTTTAGCCTCAACTGAGACAAACCAACTAAAGCTGTTGGCTAACGGAAACCGCACTCACACACACACGTATACACCCACATATAAGCTGAGAAATCTTTACTCTCACACACACACAGACACAGACACATATGAGTTTGGCTGGCTTTTTGCTAAGTGACTCTTGGCTTTTTTGCCTGCTCTGTTGTTGCTTTTGAAGTATATTGTTAACAGGATATATAATACACAAAATAAAGTTTTCAGCCAAAGTTACACAAAAGTATTTTACAAGTTATCCTTCCACTCAACCTTGTCCTCTCCTCTTCTGTCTGCCTCACCTTTCACTAGATTCTCGTTCGTTCGTTCCTTTCTTTCGTTTCAGATTTTCCGTTTTTCCTTTCTTTTTTTTGTCTGTTTCACTTCTCCTGTTTTGCTTGTTGATTTTTTGGTATTGTTTTACTTTTGTTGATTTTATCCAACAAGCGTACCAATCCTAAACGGAATATATAGTCAAAACAACAACAACAAAAATGCAACAACAATTTTTTTTTTTCAAATCACAAATCACATTGTAAAAGAAAAGGGAATAAAATTAAAAAAAAAAATTATTTAGACTATATAAAAATTTATTCAAGTTTTTAGGAATTTCTGTTTCATGATTTTCACAGAGGCAAATAAACAAGACTGATCAAATTTCTTGCAAAATATTTTTCATTAAAAATTTATATATATTTTTCGACTTAATTAATTTGATTAAAAAAGAGTCTAGAAAAAAAAAAAATATAAAAGACAAAAATATTTAATTTTTCAATAAAATAAAAAAAAATATTTGAAAAATTGAAGAGGAATTTGCCAATCCCCAAATAAAAATATAATATCAGCTTTAAGCTTCAGAAATCCCACAATAATCTTAACCAAACTGTTTAGGTCAGTTGAGAGGGGCAATGGGGGGGGGGGGGGGAGGAGAGGAGGGGTGAGATAGATGGACAGTTAGTAAGTCGGTTCGTCAGGCAATCGTTGACAGATCGAGGACTTCGACACTTTGCTCATTTATCACTTGCCACTTGCCAAACAATCGACCTATCTACAACAACAACAAAAACAGAAAAAAGAAAAAAAACGAAAAAGCTGTCAGAGTGAGGCATTTAGGAAAGTAGAAGAAGAAGAAGAGCTCACTCGCAAAAATAAATGTTTTCAAATGTTTGACGCGGACTGACAACAAATAAGCACACTGTGACACACAACGACAGACAGACGTGACAACAACAACAATAGCAACAACAACAACACCGTCAGGAAGAAGCAAACAAACGCACACGCAGACACATTCACATATTTGTCTTTTTGCTGTGCGTGCGTTTAATGCCTGTAATTTACCGTTAAGTAGACAAGTATTAATGGTAAAATACCAACGGAATGCGTAACGCAACAAAACTTAACAAACACACAACCAAACCATACAAAACAAAACCTGAAGAGGAAGAGTGAAAGAGAGAGAGGGGAAATATTCGAACAAAAACGATGGCAAAAAAATAAAAACAGAAGAGAAAAAATTACAAAGAAAACAAGTCGGTGAAGTGAAAATAAAACAAAATGGCGACGACGACAAAGACGAAGATGACAACAACAACAACAATGAGAACAATTTGACGACTTGACGTTGAAGTTACATGTTAACTGTGGCCTGTTTGGCCCCCAGAATCGTCCATTGCAACAACCCCAAGAAATTCACCCCCCAAACAAAAAAATAGACTGGCCCGAAACCCTGAACCACTCACACACTCACACACACACACATTTGAGCAATTGTCATTGTGGCGCGCGCATGTTGTTGCCACCATTCGAGACCCCTCAGACCCACTTATCAAGCACAGAAAAATAAAAAGGGAAAAGGAAATGCCAAAAAATTCCAAAGAAAACTCAACTTTGGATTGTTGGCATTTTTGCTGTGTGCTTCGCATGTTGAAAGCGGCACAGTCAACAACAACAACAACAACAAAGAATCCACAAGAAAAAATATATATTTCTCTTTTTTTTCTTTTCTTTCTTGAACCGTTAAAATAGTAGATAAGATGTTGGCACCAAAAAAAATAAAAAGAAAAGAATAACATGAGCAGAGCAGAGCAGAAAGAGATGATAGAGGCAATGGGGAATGACAAAACAAACGCGCCATTTTCTTGACGTTTAGCAATTTGACATTTTACGTGATTTTCCAACAGCAAGTGCCAACAAATTTTAGGTGGCGAGCGAGGGGGGGTGGGGTGGCAGTGGGGGCTATGTGACTTTGCCATTTTACTGAAAATTACAAACTGCTGCCAAACTGTTCCAAATGTCTGTATGTGTGTGTGTGTGTGTGTGTGTGAGCTTATGTAATTGAGTTCAAAAAAAAACGAAGAAGAAGAAGAAAAATACAGTAACCCCCCTCCACCACCCCCTGCCTTACTCACTCTCTCGAGGGGCTAAAAGCACATTTTTCACAATTCATTTCATTTTGGCCGCGCTCAAAAGCTGCAAGGCAACATTATTACAAAAAATATTGTTCGAAATAAAAGAAATGAAAAAAATGGCAGCATAACTTAAGGCGCTTTCACATCAGCTAACACACACACACACACACATTCGCACACTCGCATACAAAATTGTAAAATTGTGAGCTTTAAACAAAAAGCTGCACAATTTCATTCTTCTTCTTCTTCTTCTTCTTTTTCCTACTTGGCGCTTGTACTGTTTACTGACTTGGCTACATTTCAAAGTCGAAGTACTTGGTGGATATGCCCACACCCCACTCGCTGAGCCCTGCTCATGGCTTGCTTGACTGACTAGACTAAGATGGATTAAGCCCCAAGTAGCAGACTGCCTTTCGCAAAGAAAGACACACAGAGAGAAAGAGAAAGAGAGAGAGAGAGAGAGAGAGAGAGAGAGAGAGAGAGAGTGTAGATCCAAATGCCGCCAAGGGCTTCGGAGTATCCAACAATTTTTCTTGATTTCTTTAGCATTTCGTTTATTTTTCTGCATTACATATAGATTTTTTTTTATTTTTTTTATTATTTCCATTTTTCTTTTACTTTGTTTGCGTCTTTGTGAAAGCATTAGAAAATAATATTTTATTCGCTTCACTTGCAATTTTTCTTGTAGTGTTTGCGCTTGGCTTGTCCAACATTCACTCGTTCTACGATGGTGTGTGTGTGTGTGTTTGTGTGTGTATGCCGCCATATTGTTGAAGTTGTTGATGTTGAAAAATGTTACATGCCAGAAATTGCTGGTTACCCACATGGAAATTACGTTGCATGTTTCATTGAGGCGTTACCAAACAACCGCACTCCAGCCCATTCCAACCAGGCCAAGCTGAGGCAATCCAAGCCAGACCAAAGCAATCCAAAGTATAAGAAGTCTAACGTCATTCAACACTCGGGGAAGTCATTGAAAGAAAGAGAGTGAGAGAGAGTTAAAAGATTCAAATTTACATGGCTTTTGCGGCGCATTAATCGTCTGACATTTCCATATGCCAAGCAGCACTTGAGTGCTTGTCATTGTGTGAACAGTTCACAGGGGAAATTCAATTGATTTTATATTTGAATCTGAAAGCTAAATATTCTATACACAAGTAATCGATTCAATTTAGTCATAGCTGGAGAATAAATGAGAGCAGTTTTATTTGGAATGAAATTGGGAAGATCTTAGACAAACTTGGATCGCTAGATAGATCTGATCTCACATGTAGGTGATATATTTCAGAACCTAATTTTGGAGATATTTCAAACCCACACATATGATATAGTGGTCCAAACTGAACGATACAAAAGCTCTGGAACTAAGAGAAAGTGAAGGATATGACTAGATCTTAGGCAAACTTGATCTCATCGATCTCACATATGTTTGATATAGTTCAAGAGCTCATCGATCTCACATATGTGTGATATATTTCAAAAACCTAATTTGATTAGTTTCTGACTAAGTTGAAGGTTTTTCTCTACCACAAATATGCCGATTTATCGAATCGCTCTGGAACTAAGACAGACTGACGGCTATGATTAGATCGACTCCTCAGGGATTCTCAATTTCACGACAGCATGGATTTACCTTTAAATACTTGTAAAATGAATTTAATGTCAAAAGTAAATTTCTCACATGCTCCAATCAAGAATTGTATTTGGTGGCCCAAAAAAGTAGGCAACACTTTTTGTTTGACCACCTTTTCCGCTTTTTATCTAATTAGTTTTATTTAATTTCACTTTTTTTTTAGCAAAATCGCAATCAACATAACTTTGGCTCACTAGACAATACCACATTACAAATTGCAACAACAAGAGTTCTGCGCTTTTATAAAACGGACACGCCAAATGCGTAGTTCTCTTTTTTTTGCATTTAATTTGGATTGTAACGAAAATTACACTCACACACACACGCTCACATGGTTGCGTAGAAAACCAAGCCGAAGGCTACAAAAATCAATTTTATTTGAATTTAACAATTTAACCGTAAAAACCACAGAAAACATTTTAAACGCATTTTTAATAGACTCAAATATGTGTATCTCAGGCAGATGAGAAAGAGAGAGAGGGTGTTGGGGAAGGAAGTGCACTCGTAATATCGTATCAATAGCGTACACACACACGCACACACACCCACCGCCATTTTGTTTTGTTTGGTTGGCAAATTTGCACATTTACAAAAGCGCCACCAACAATGAATTTTCGGAGGATGCGAACAAGGATGTACGGAAAATGGATAAGCGCGCACACACACACACACAAAATAAACAAGAACAAAAATAAACGCCAACTAAAATTATCGTTGGGTATTTACTGCACGCCCCCGGCCCCCTCCGTACCCACTCCCTCCCCGCACAACATTTATATCGCGATTTTGAATGTGATCCATTCGGCTTGCTTCTGGCTTTTTCATCATGGCATTTTATTTTGTTGATGGAAAATTAGTTTTTGCCTGTTGTATAGATTTATCGCTATCTATGTATGCATGTGTGCATGGTGTGTGTGTGTTTGTGTATGTATGGTTTGGCTGTTTGCACATAGTCTGAATACTTTTTGCGCTTGCACAAAGTCGCGTTCCTTTTTATAAATCAATTTTTTTTTTTGTAGTTTTTTTTTACGTTTACGTAGACCAAATATTTGCAGAACAAAAAATATTTATATACGCATAGTTTGATAGACAAAACACACACACAAACACAAAAAAAAAAACAATGAACACAAAGTGAACCGAGAAGAAGAAGAAGAAGAAGAATGTGGGCAATCAACTTTAATGAGCATTTAGTTGGCTAACTTAAATTCACCGCACACGCACTGAACCCAAAATTTCGAAAAAAAAAAACCTGAAAAAAAATGAAAAAGAAAACGAAGAGGCCATGCAAGTCCATTGAAGTAGACATTTTCCATTTAACCATTGTGCACATGTGTTGCCGCTGACCATGAAATGAAAGTCCATAAAATACAACTATGGAGTTGTTGACAATTGCACGTTGTGTGGTCAAATAGAAAAAATGTTGTTGTAAAGTGTCCACATCCACTTCCACTTACACTTACATTTCCACTTCCACTGGAAGGGTATGAAAATGGTGAAATCAGAGGGGCGAAATGTCTATCTTACGTGACCGTTTTGTCTGGCAGAAATCGTGAAATCGAAATTCGAATCAAAGAACCAAGGGGTCGGGGCTGGACGACAGGGATTCGAATGTCAGTTGTCCTGGCAACAGCGGCGTCATCTGGCTCATGTCAAAGTACTAAAATACCAATTGGGGTAGCATTTAAGGTAACCCAAGTTATCAAAGCAAAACTTGTTCTGGAGAGGCTCAGGATTTCACGGAACAGAATCGATCTTGAAAATTTTCTTTTCTAAATATTTTAAGATCCAACAAAAGTTTCTCTGGCGAGGCTATGACGATTTACTCGAACAGAATCGATCTTGAAAATTTTCTTTTCTAAATATTTTAAGATCTACCAAAATTTTCTCCGGAGAGGCTCAGGATTTCAGGGAACAGAATTGATCTTAAAAATTTTAAGATCCACCAAAATTTTCTCAGGATTTCAAGGAATGGATCTAAGGATCTACCAAGAATTTTTTTCACTGTTGGATAGCAATGAGCTCACCCAGATACCTAGGTCTGACTCCCCACTGTCCTTGATTTGCCGGGTTTAATTTCTAGCGACTTTGGCATTAAAATCACCACAGGCTATCGGCTCAATGGGCGGGCGGGTATTGAGTAAATTTTCCATCTGCATTGCCATCATCGTCTTCTTGGGCTTTGACATTTGAAACACAAATTCCATGGACAATTTTTGCGCCTATAACATTGACAATTTTTTGACTGACGTAACAAATGGAATAAAGTTCAATTAAAAATTACTTTGAATAAAAAATTCAATATTTTTCAATTTCAATTAGCTAAAATTGCACCGAAAAAGTAAGTAGAGTTTTTTTTTTAGTGACTTCAAAATTAAAATCCTTTGGCAAACAAAGTCAAAGTGAAGAGAAAATTCTATAAGCTGGCACACTGACACTTTTGACTTGGACATTTGGTACATTTCTTACGTAGTATACCTTTGTGCTGGCCTCTACCAGCCAGGCAGGACTTCTTAAAGGTGGGTTAAAGGCGAGGAGGTTCAGGGGTTTCGGACAGGACTTTGAAATGTTGCCAGCAGGTGCGCGGCATGCTTACAATTTTCTACGGCTCGGCTAGCTGAAAATCAAACAGAGAGCCTGAGAATGCGGACTGAGGCCGAAACTGAAGCTGAGGCTGAATCAGTGTAAGTGAGGCGTCTGTAAAACAAAGTAGATCAAGCGGCAAAACGCCAGCAGTTGCCTGTCGTCGTCTGGCCCCACGCTCTCTCCACGTCTGTCACCCTCTTCAACGGGCGGGCAACAAAAGCAACAGCAGGAACACACAAAAAAAAAAGGAGAAACAGAGAAAGGAAAAAAAAAGAAATGTATTTCAGCTACGAGTCAGTGGCGTCACGTGGTCACAACATAAAAACGTGATGAAATTTCACAAAAATAAAGGCCAACACCCCCCAAATCTTTAGCCAACCAAAGCCATCAAGTCGGCTATGGTGGTGGTGGTGGCGGCGGACATACCGACAAACGACCCTCTCCCAGTCACAGCCAGTGACAACGGCCAAGCCAAAAAGCCAAAGCATTTATGCCCGAATATCGACAGTGACACTGACGTAGCCCTGTGTGAGAGTGTGAGGAGGGCAGGGGAGGGTCGAAAGCAAAGTAAAGTCAAGTAAAGACGGTCGGTCGATTGGTCATACAAACAGGGCACAGCATGGCAAGGAGGCCAGGAAATTTGGTCCAAGTGTTGTGCACTTTTACGAGCCAACCTACACGAGTGTATGACATGGCTAAATGTGCTTTAGTAGCGTAAATAAGTAGTAAAAAATTTATAGGATTTGCTCTCTTCCACCCAACCTCCTCAATCTCGACTCTGGCTCAACCAATTCCGATTTTGTTTTTTTTTTTTTGGTGCGAATCCAAAATTGTTCTGCCTCTTTCCAATTAATAAAAATAAATCTTAATAGTTGATTGGCTTAAAGAGGTAAGCAGAGAGTGGAGGATTAGGAACAAGACTGGTGCATTGTTTAAGATTTTGAGTGATGTTCGTGGTCTGCGGTTGAAATTGGCTTTCATCATAAACAATTGCAAATGTCGCCTTCTCTTTGGCTGTCTTCTGCTTTCGTCGCCTTTTCTTTTGCCGGAGCACAAAATTGCAATAAACTGAAACTGTTGTGTGAGAGCTCATAAAAAATAAAGGCAACAAACAACACACAGAAATGCCAACAGAGAAGAAAAATGAAACAACCTAACAACAACAACAACAACAACAACAACAACAACAACAACAATAAGAAAAAGAATAAAGAGGAAGAAGCTGAAAGAGTTTTTTCTTCGCTTTGGCTTGAGTCTGGTTGGTTTTTGGCTCTTTCATTTTTTATAATCGCATTTTTATGATTAAGACGCATTTTATGAGATTTTAACTGCTATTATTTTCGCTTTTAACTGTCACAATAAAGTCCAACTTAAAGACAGCAAAGTCTGCTCAAAAGCATAAGAAAAACAAACTCCAAAACAACAAAAACAAAAAAAAAGAAACAAAGAGCTGCTTTTGTTTATGCCTGCTTTTTTTTTGCTGTTACCTAAATGGATTTCCTTATGTGTCTGTCTGTGTGAATAACAGGAAGGAAGAAGCTTGGGATTTGATATAATAGATTTATGAATGGAGCAAATCTTGACAGGGTTGGCAAACAAACAATCAGCTTTTCTTAAAGTCTGTTTTTGGGGTTTTCCGTAAAGTTTGCCCGAGAGATTTACGTGAGAATATTCTCAGCCAGGCAAGCAGGCAAGAAGAAAATTAGGGCTTGATGAAAAAATAATTTAATTTTGAGTAAATAATTTCTGAGCAGAAAGCTTGAAACAAAAGAATCTTTGGGAGAAAAATATTAAATAAATAAAAAAAAAATAATTCCTTTAAAAAAATATAAATTTATTTTATTTATTCAACTTTTAAAAAACGGCGTATTCATTTCGCAATTCTTCTTACCGAACTGCTCGTTCGCTACGATCGTTCAGTGTGACCAGGCAATTAACAGAGGGCTGCCATCTAGTCACTTGCACTAAGAACTCCAACCGAGGGCTGCCATCTACTCACTCGCACTGGGGATGCCAACGGTGGGCAACCACTTAGTCACTCGCATCAGGGCTGCCACCTTATATATTTATTTATTTGTATTTTTCCCAAGTCCTTGGGTAGTCAATCACCCAAACTTCTGGTCTGCCTTAGACCAAAGTCAATGCCTGGCCATAAAAATTGGTTTATGTCGAGCGATTCGTTTTGATGTGGCCATTGCCAGAATGGCTTAAACCAAAAATTACAAATAAATATTGTTATAAAAATTGATGGGCTCAAACCAACACACACAGCCAACACCAACACTCCACCACTCCACCTCCCTCCCCTCCGCACTGACCGAAGCCGTCAAACTGTGTCGTCAACTGTTAAAATGCCGCAAGGACTGCGAGTAACTCGCTGGTCCAAAATGCCGGAATATGAACTCTTTTTTAATGAGGTGCTAAAAATGCCGTTATTGTTATGACAGGACAAGCGGCCATTTAAAGGCCGCCATTACGGTCGGCAAACTCTCTGACGGCACTGGACGCATAAACCGAGCATTAAAATGCCAACACATCGAATTGTGTGTGCACAAGACACAACTTTTAATGTCTTCCCCCATTCCGGCTGGCAACTCGCCCATTAAAGTAGAAAAAGTTTTGATTTTGACGCTAAACGCTTAGCTTCGGTTTAAACATCGATTTGTAAATTGTTAAATGATTACCGAACCCAAATACGCCTAGCAAATTCTCAGCCATTTCTTTTTGCAATCGAAAAAGGGTTGCTCAACTTGCCCAACGAATCTGTTTAGGCAAATTCTGAATACTCTTTTTTAAGTGTTTGAATTTTGGAAAAATAATAAAATCGTATATACTCTGTGCCAAGTCAAAATGCTCTGCCAAAATAGAAAAAAAAATTCTGATAAAAATCAAAAGCCTTAGGCCATTTATGTGTGTGTGTATGTGTGTGTGTGTGGCAAATTCGAACTCGGCTCACAAATATGCAGCAGCATTAAATTCTTTGAATATTTTTACAATGCGCGCACATTTTTTATGCACTGTTTTATGTTGGTGAGTATTTTCTTTGGGTTCTTCAACGGAGGCGATAAGGGGGACAGGCTCACATTTTATGCATTTTTGATTTTCAAATTTGCATTTCTATTCAATATTTTGCGTATTCCTTATTTGGTTTGTTGGGCAAGAGCCAAACTATCATCGAGGGGAGTGAGAGGAGTAGAGTATTTAAATATTTCTTTGGCAAACTGCGACCTCCACTCATTTAGGCACTTCAGTGGCTCTTGAGGGCCGGAAAAATGATGGAAGTGGAAGTGGGCAAGTGGTAATCATTTGAAAAGAGCGGAAGATGCCATTGAATATTCAAGATGGCAAATATACTTTGGCTGGAAGAGGGCAATTCTTGAATGTCTTTTGTGTTTTCCTTTTGGTTTTATGAAACGTTTTAGCTTGGCAATTTGGGAAAAATTTTGCTGCCGATTTGACTTTCTTTTTTTTTTTTTTTTTTTTTTTTTTGATAAAACATAACACTTTGGCCAGCAGAAGGCAATGGATGATGAGGTGGCCAGCTTAGTAGCCGCGGCAGTTGGCAAACAAATTTGAATTTATATTAATTTATTAGCATAGCAAAAGCGCAGCAGTTGAATCAGAGAAAAAAAAATAGAGGGGAGAGAATAAGCCAAAAGTTGACATATAAAAGTGGCGGCGGTCACAGACGTTGTAACCGCCCCAAAAAAGTTTCAAGACAAACAAAAAAAAAAAAAAATAAAGAAAAACTGAAATGAAAATGGAAAGCAATTCCAGTATTTTTAGCAATGAAGTTGCTAATTTGAAATGTAAATTGCTTAGCTTTGGTCAAATGAGCTTGCCCAAGTTGGCACTGTCGTTGGTGAAAAAAAAAAAAAAAAATTATCCATTAAATTTATTAATACGCTTACTTTTTCCACCTGAGATTTGCATATGCTTAGCTAAAGTTGAGAGCTCTCTGTGAGTTCATTTTGGGTTTTAAGTGCTTCCCCAGTGGCGCCTAAAAATATGCAGCACTTGCGTGAAATATGCTGCACACTCAAAGCCAAAGAGCTACCAATAAAGACACACACACACACATACACATACACAACCATCTAACCAGAGAAGCTGATGCTCGCTGTTGTCACCAAGCTGGTTGGTAAATTATGCAAATGTCAAAAGACAAAAAGTAAGTTTACCCCAGGACTGCTGCGTTTTATGCAACGAAATTTGCGCAAATGTCAACACAATTTTTGTGACACTCGGTTTACTTTATATGGCCAAAAACGAGAGAGTTCACACAACTTTGGCATATTGTTGCAGTTGTTGCAAAAGTCAAGGAGCACTAATCCATACACAGGTGAAAGCAAACTTTTGCCATTTGAAAGCAGGAAAAGTCTTTAACTTGACTCAACCATTTAGCACTTTAAAAGGGTAGCTAAGCTGAGAATGAGCCACGCTACGCAGCCCACCCCCACCCACACTCATAAAATGCGCATTAAAATACAAACACACCGATCCATTCACCCACACAGACACACGCTTCAGGCCGGGCAAAATCCAAAAGGATTTAGTTACGCCACAGGAGGTGTTTTCAGCCACGTCTATTGCGCCATCTTTTGCATACGTACACACACACACACACACACACCCTTACACATACATATAAAGCACATCAGAGAGAGAGCTGTCTAACCAGTCAACCAAGCCGGCAAGCAAACTTTACGTCCTGACTCGCTGCTGGTAACATGAATGGCCTTTTCATCCATCAAACATGGCGTCAAACGTCACAAGGCTTGGAAAGACCCAAGCCAAAAATGAAACCAAAATATAAAGGAAATCTAAATTTGGTTAATCCAAAGAGAACACGAATTTGATATACACTCTTCGACTTATTCCATTAAAAATTATTAAATTTGGGCAACCAAATAAATTTAATTAATTTTTAAATATTTTGATAAAAATTTTACAGTTTAACTTCGTAGATTTAGTTCTTATATATCAAATATTAAGAGATTATTTTACAGTTTCATAAATTAAATTTAAAAATTAAAAAAAATATTCAATTAATTTTTTTATGTATTTTTTTTTTAGTAGATTTAACTCTTATTTTTTTAATATTTTGAGAAAATTGTACAGTTTTATAAATTAAATTAAATAATTTTAAAAATTATTCAATTAATTTGTTTTTGTTTTTTTTTTTTTTTTTGTATTTTTAATTTTAAATTTTTAAATATTTTGAGAAAATTTTCCATGAAATTAATTCGCAAATAATTCCAAAAATTATCTTATTAAATAAAATTTAAATTAGGTTAATTTTTAAATATTTTTTTGGAAATTTTTACACAAATTTTAATAGCATCAAAATAGTGTCAAAAATATTTATATTACATTATTATTTATATTATTATTTTTTGCAAATCTATAAAATTTTAAATTCTAAAATATTTAAATTAAATAAATAAGAATATTTAATGATTTTTTGAATATTTTGGAAAATTGTGAATTTCATCCAGAAATGATTTCCAAAACGATTTAAATTAAATTACTATTATTTTAATTTTTGCCAATTTATATTCGAATATATTTTCAAAAATTATTTGAGTTAAATTTAAATTAAATTATTATTCTTATTATCTTTTGGAAATCTCTAAGCAAATTTCATAAATGTAATTCGAAAATAATTCGTTAATTATAATAATTTCATTAAATTTAAATAGAATTTATTTTCGAATACTTTTGAAAAATTTACACCATTTCCATTCGATTTCAAAAAATCTCTAAGGCAGTTTCATAAATTCAGTTCGAAAATAAATTCGTTAATTCTAACAATTTAATTAAACTTAAATAGAATTTTTTTTGAATACTTTCGAAAATTTTGAAAATTTAAAATAATTTTAAATAAGTTTTATTGATGAAATCAGTTTCTTTTATTAATTGGAAAATTCACAAAATTATTTTTAAACTTGTTCAAAGAATAAGCTTAACCCAAACAATATTATTGGTTTCCAAAAGAAGTCCTTCCGAATATCCATAGAACCTGGAATACTCGGCCTAAGGAAAAGGGTAAACAAAAATAACTCCACCTAAAGGCAGAGAGCTCCTCTCCTCATAGCCAAAGTCAGTGAAAACTCTAACCAAAGCTATTGTCGTCTAATGCCACACACACACACACGCACACCGCCACCCCGGAGCTAAACCGACCAACTGAGGGACTCCAGGACACCATAACCGAGTGAGAGAGAGAGAGAATGATACACACCTCAACCAACACACCATGCATCACTTCCGTTGCTCTTTCCACACTTTACACTCCTGTTCCAACTGCCATTGCCGTGGGCTACATAATCTTCGGAGCTTTATGTGCTGATGACTTGCTGAGCCTGAGCCGATGAAGCTGTTGTTGTTGTTGTTTCTGTTCTAGTTGTTGTCGCTGTTGAGGTTGGGGTCTGCTCTGTTGGTGTGTGTGTGTGTAGGTGTGTGTGTGTGGGTTTACTGCGTGTTTGGTTGTTCCGAAATGTGCTGAGTCGGTTTTTGCGCTTGGTCGGATTTTCTACACTTTTGTTGGCAGCACTTTGCCTGCTGCTTGTCGTACTTATTGTTGTTGTTGTTGTTGTTAGCTCAGCATGTTGCGCTGGCTGGCATTCTAAATACATAGACACCACACAACGCCACAATCCCACCCACACACACACACACACAGAGACTTGCATAAGCATAGACATTCATATAATGCTTGTAATATTTGCGCTTAGCCTTTGGGGGCGATTGCGCTGAACCGTCCAAAACGGACCAGCAGACCGACAGACAGGATAGACTGCCAACCAAGCCCGGCAGGGGCAGTGTTAGTCGCCCCAAGTGTCCTTGGGGTTTGCTACGTACGTCGTCATCGTTGTCGGGGGGCGCTTTTACAGTCGAGTTCAAAATGTTTATTTTGTTGTCCTTAGGTTAGTCGTTTGCTCATTTTGTATTACCACCCTCCCTCCCTTCCTCCCCTCCACCACTCAGTCAGTCAGTCAGTCAGTCTGCCCTTCGACCCCCAACTGGCTTGGCAAATCAAATCGCCTGCCATCTTCTACTTTGGCTTTATATGTGTTTCTGTATGTGTGTGCTTGTGTGTGTGTGTTTTCTTTTTTTTTCTCAACATTTTGTGTGTTATTTGATTTTAACTGTTTGTATGTTCCTTTTCTGTTTACATTTCTCAGGAATATCTAGTCCGTGCTTTTGGTAAATATCCTTGATCCATTTGTAAACAGCAGCCACATTGGGGCCAGCACAGAGCCATGGGCATATCATTTTTAAAACTTAAGCTGAACAAGTCCACCAAAAAAAATAATAAAAAAAAAAAAAAATTATGCTAAAACTGCCAACTGAGCGAAAATTATAGAAGAAAAAAAAGATCAAAATTCTTCAATGGAATTATCTGTTACCCTCCAGGCTATAAGCAAACAATATATATAAAAAGAAGAAGAAGAAAAATTATATGTATATATATAAAAATGCCACCACGGAGCAGGAATGTGAATGTCCATCATACGCATAAATAGACGGAAGGCAGAGAAGAAATATTTCGAAAAATAGAAAAAAAAAGAAAGAAAAAAGAAAAAGGCAAACAGCACAGACAGGCAGACATAAAAAGCTGGAGGGCATCAAGCTGACGATGACGGCCAAATGAAACGATGATGCAGAAAATCCCTTAAGAGCGGATTTGGAATATTTGCGAGCCAGCTCAGCAGCCAAAAGATGGCCAACAGAAAACGGCTTACACAAAAAGAAAAGAGCATCTATAGAATTCATGTTAAGTCCACAAGCCAAGAAGGCTTTTACACACACACACACACACATACAAACATATAAAAAAAGAGATAAAGTAAGGCAAGGAAGAAGAAGAAGAAAAAGATAGAATGCCATGAAAAATCACATGCTGTGAGTTTTTTTTTAATGTGAAACAAACTATTTGTATATTTTTAGTATGTGTGTGTTTGTGTGTGTGTGGATAAGAAATTTTCCAAAATTTTCCAATCTTTGAAATTTTCTCTTATTCAAAAAAAATCCAAATTTGATTCTGTGCTTTTCCTGGCGACGAGCAAAAACTTTGATTAGATAAAATTTCCTTTTCACATTTTTCTGGTAATTATTTTTTTTATTTTATTTTATTTTTTTTTTTATTACTGTCAACCATAAGCTTTTATTATGCCTTGAGGTAAATTATTGTATTCATTTAATTTTTATTTTCAAGACTCCAGCACAGGGCCCATAAATGGTCTGGGTCTGGTCGAGGTCTTCTGTCCTTTTGGTCCGGCCTATAAGTTTGTATTATATTTGTTGTAGTTGTTGTTGTTGTTGGTTTTTTTTTTTTTGCCTGGGGCTGCCACCCACAGAGTGGCGTATCCGAAAATGTATCCCTTTTTTTTGTATCCTTGTTGTTGTTGTTGTTGTTGTGAGCCGCAGTGGTAAAAACAAAAGTCCCTTGGGCGTAAAAATCGCAACAATTTGTAATGCGAAATATTTTATTTATTTGGCCATTTGTTGGTCGCTTTCTGTTTTTTTTATGTCTTGCATAAATATATTTATTTTGTTTTCATGTGTGTGCGTGTGTGTGTGTCATTTTTTTTTATGGTATAAAAATTGCCTACACGATTAGCTCAACAGGTTGGAAACCACAGGAGGTTGTCGCACAGCGGGCCAAATCTGGTTGACTTATTTTATTTTTTTTTTTTTGCCAAAAATCAGTGGAAATTCCCTCAACATTTTCGATAAAATTTTTTTGGAAAATTATTTCGAAAAACAAAATTATAATTAATCAAGGCTGGAATAAAAATGAAAAGCTTCATTATTTCGCCTACCTCATAAATGCATCAACACTTTAGCCAATTCAAAGTTAATGAACATGGCCACAATTTGTCTATTATGGAGCATTGATTAGCGCGTGCTCATTCATTTGTTGAACTATGAACTGACAAGCACCCCCCTGCCTCCCCAATGGACCACGAGTATATCAGCAGATTCACACTTGTAGGCGCGTGGGTGTGTTTGTTGTCGTTTCACAAATGCCTGCAATGCCACATATGTCGCGCTTAATTAACCCCAAACAATTTCAACTTCTCTCGACTGCATTCAGCCAGCGCTCTGCCACTGGACCCTCACACTAGCTCACACTTGCCCCGACAGCTCCCGCCAGACCCTCGCACTGACTGCAATTCATTCATTCATACAAAAACGGCACACAAGCGCGTGCATAATTCACGCCTCCACCTCCGCAGCCACCTCCGTCGCCGCCGCTGTCTATTCAAACAAACCAAACCAAACCGAGTCCAACCCGCAGAGCAGGGCAAAGCAGAGCATTTCACAGTGTGGCCCACAAGCAGACGGGCGGGGTGGGGTGGGGTGGGATGGGGTCTTGGCGGCCCCAACACACTGACCCAAATTAATCTTTGTCATTAGCAGAAACAGTTTGTCGGAGCAGTCAAAACATTTGTACTTCCAGCCCAAATCGACTCACTTCAGGCCGGACACGGAGAGGGAGACGGAGACAAGCCAAGTGCCAAGAAGAAGACCTTTCAACAGTTTTGACTTTGCCTCAAAAAAAAAAAAAATGATGGAAAGAAATTTTAAATGGGAGCGAGCAAAAAGGGTGAAACACAAATTTGAAAATGGCTCCAAATTTCAAAGAAAAAAAGAAAACTCAATTTTTAAAAAATTTTATATACTCTTCAGTTTAAATCTGAAATGGTTGAGCAATATTTTTAATAACTTTAAAATTGTTTGCATTTAATTTATTTAGAATTTTTTTGATAGAATTAATTTTATTAAATTTGTATTTTTTTATAAGAAAGACAAAAGTTTTGAAACAAAATAATTTTAAAATATTTTTAGACTCTTCTAAAATTGAACAAACTCCAGAATTTATTTACAAAATAAAATAATATTTTGAAACAAAATAATCAGAGAGCTAATCAAATAAATTTAAATCTTTTTTTTATTCCTCTAAAACTGAAGAAAAATTTTAGAATTTTACACAAAATAAAATAATAATTTATATTCAAATTACCTTAATTTTTAATCAAAATAAAAACCATTTTAAGTACAAAAAAAATATATAATCAAATAAATTGAAATATTTTTTAGAAACTTAAAGAATTAAAAAAAAATTCCAAAATTTTACTTAAATTAAAATAAAAATTCCTTTAATCAAGAAACTACAAAAAAATAAAATATTTAAAATAAATTTTAATATTTCTTAGATTTTTCTAAAAATGAGAATTTTTCACAAAGTAAAAAAAAAATAATTTTTATTTAAAAAATCTAAATTTTTAAACGAAATAAAAACAACTTTAATCAAGAATAAATATATAAATATAATCAAGGAAATGCAATTGTTTTTTTTTTTTTTTTGGTTCTTTTAAAAATTTGCATTTTTCACAACCAATGTAATAAATTGAGACACAGATTATCTTAATTGTTTGCCAACATTTTTAACACAAAATACACAATAAAAAATAATACATGTAATCAAATAAATTTAAATATTTTTTAGATTTTTCTAAAAATGACAATTTTTCACAAAATAAAATAAGAATTTTTATTCAGATAACCTTAATTTTTAGCCAACATTTAAGCCACTTTAATCAAGAAAATAAAATCAAGACATCAGCCTACATAATAGATAGAAGTAAGTCAGAGAAGGAAGTGTAGGAGGGGAAAGCATATTTTATGTGTATAGAAACTGCCGCAGACCGGCAGTGATTATGAATCATAAAAAATTGCCGCACATAATTATTATCATTATCAACAGCAAACAAGTCAGCTTAGGTCAGAGGGGGAGGAGCAAAGAGATAAACCCAAAGCAGTTAAGAAGAGGACACCTAGCCAACCAGCCAGACAGACAGCCAACCAGAGTATATGGGAGTTAAGTAGCCTCAAAACAGAAATGCTTTTTCCCTAGTCTCCACCTCTCCATTCATTGCTCTGTTCAGCTTGTCGAGCGGCCGCACTAATTGTGAGTAACACGTTCACGTTTACAAAACTTTTCCGAGAATTTTCGTTGAAAAACACTGAGGCAGGCAGCTAGGCAACCGACCAGCTGGATCGGAATCGGGGTTGGGGTAACAGGAAGAACCAAGCTAGACAATTCAAGCCAAACTGACTTGGCCGGGCTTAGACATTAAAGCTGGTAAGCGCCCATTTAATAGACCGAAAAATTCATTTAACTCAAAAGTTTAAAGTGCCCGGTCTCGACATTTATCAGTCATTAACAAGACCAAGAAGGAGAAGCCAGTCCAAGCAACAGGACCAATTAAAGGAGTTGAAACTTAAATGGGATTTTCTGATTTTTATAACATTGAAAATCAATAAATTTAAAATGGGCAAAAAAACAAACTAAGAAAAACAAGCTCCACGAAGAAAGCCAAAAGAAATGGCGAAAAAAAAGAAAAAAAAAAAATGCCAGCCATAGATTTGCTAGAGAGAAAAATCTTATCGGGGTGGCTATGCACCTCTTTTTTTCCTACTTCTTCTTCTTCTTCTTTTACGGATCCCTCCTTCTCTTTTCACTGGTTGTATACAAAGCAAAGCAGGGTAAGCAAAAGAAATCGCTGAGCCAAACATCCTTTTGTCAATACAAAACACGAACAACCAAACCAAATAAAAGAAACAAAAAAAAAAGAATAAGGCGAAAAAAAAGCAAATCCCAAACTCACACAGAAAGAAAGCTCGGCAACAAACACAAAAGTCAAAAGTGCAAAAACAAAAGGTAAAACGAATTCGAGACGAACCAAAGTTGCCGGCGTGAAGGCGCATGCGTCATCTCTTTCGGCGGGGAAAGCAAATGGCAGTCACCAAATGGCCAAACCATTCACTCACACACACACACATGCACAACCACCCAACGGGCTCCACTTAAAATGGCGCAACACACACCCACACACACACACACCAGCTGAGAAGAGAATTCAATTGAATTTCTCCTCCATTTTGAGAAAATTTCCTCTGATATAGTTTTGGCTCTTGGGCAGCAGCTGAAAGCTGAGCAAATGATTTTTAACAAATTTCATTAACATCAGAGGTCCGTAATCATTCAAGCATCGCGTTTCGTAACTGGCTTAATGCCACTTGCCTGGTCAGCCTTACACGAATAATGCGCACCGTCGCCGTCGCTCTCATCAGCCATTCAAATTTAGTCTATCAAATGCCGCTTCTGATTGCATTATCAAATTATCACAACGATTAGCAAAAAAAAAAAAAAAAAAAACCAAAAGTCCAACTACTTTTCACTGCTACGACAAAAAGGAAAAGATTCCGATTTTTCTATCGACAAAAATTTATATAGACAAATAGTTATGTAATCCCAATGACTGGAATATCTGACTAAGAGTGCTTGTGTGTGTGTGTATGTGTTTGTGTGTGTGTTTTTAAAAAATTGTTTAAGAAACTTGTATAAACTCTGAGCAAAATGATCGACGAACAGCATCCAATGCAAATAGGCCTGTGTAAGTAAAACCGATAAGGAAATTTTCTGGTGCCGACGGCTTTTTTCAAAATGTTTTGAGAATACCGTCGGCTTTTTTTTTCTTAACAAAATTTTTCCAAATAATTATTTAAATAAATATAAGAAAAACTATAAATATATACGAATAAATTAATGAACGAAATTATTCAAATAAATTTTCTGGAATTTTTGTTTTTTAATTTTCTAATTTTATTTCTATTTTCTAGAATTTTTTGTATATTTTCGAATAGTCAAATATTTTTAAGAAAACAAAATTTTAATATGAAATAATAAAATAATCTCAATTTTTGTGGAATTTTTTTTTACATTTTCTAATTTTTTTTTTTTTATTTTCTAGAATTTTTTGTATTTTCTTGAATTCTAATAGTCAAATATTTTTTAGAAAAAAAATATATATGAATATGGAATAATAAAATAATCTGAATCAATTTAAATTCTAAAAAAAATTAACTTAACCTAATACTTTAACTTCAAAAAGGAAGTTGACGATTTTTATTGATCTGAATCAATTTAATTTCTAAAAAAAAAAAAATTAACTCAACCTAAAAAATTTAATTTCAAAAAGAAATCAATCAATTAATTTACATCCTAAAATTTCTAAAAAAATTAATTCAACCTAAAATTTAAAGATTTTTTTTTTTAACCTGAATCAATTAATAAATTTAAATTTTTAAAATTAAAAAAAAAATAACTAAACATAAAATTTTAATTTCAAAAAAAAGTTGAAGATTTTATTTTGCTTTTTTTTATCTGAATCATTAAATTAATTTAAATTCTAAAAATTCTAAAAGAAAATTAACTCAGTCTAAAATTTAGGATTGTTTTTTTTAATCCGAATCTATTAATTAATTTGAATTCTAAAAAAAATTAGCTCAACCTAAAAATTTAATATCAAAAAGAAAGTTTAAGATTTTTTTTTAAATTAATTTGAATTCTAAAAATTCTAAAAAAAATTAACTCAAAAAGAAAGTTAAAGATTTTTTGTCTCCTTCAAAAAAAAAAATTATCATAATTCTGGAATAAGATTTGCGTTGAAAGTTATTTATAAAAAATTTCAAATTATTTTATTTTTATTTAAAAAATATTAAAAATAATTCATAATTAGAAAAAAAAAAATTTTTTTAACTTGTAAAATATTAATTTCTTTTTTTTTCTTTATCAACAATTTGAGTTCAGAATAAAAATTCAGATTCAAAGTTAAAAAATGAAAAATTATTTCTAATTAGAAATATATTAAAAAATCCCAGCTTACACCACCTGACAATACCAAAAGTCGATCGAGTAAAATCCCAACATATTTTCCAGTGCCAAACAAATTTTGACTTTTGTCAGAGATTAGGCCAAAACAAAGCGTCTATATATAAATTGTTGTATGTGTGTTTTATTCACTGTCAGCATTATAATTTCATTGTCTGCCAAAGAGGAAGAGGAAGAGTGAGAGAAAAAAAAAATAAAATCCGATTAAATAAAACGGCAGTCGGCGGCAACAACTCGGCAGCAACTGACGAGCGGCAAAAGTGGCAAGACACAACATCCTGGCAAGGGTTTCCGTTCATCCTGAATCAACATAAATGCCCAAGACTGCCAACATATGCCGCCCTAGTCAAGATAATGCAATCCACCCAGTCACCCTGGGTGAGGTCGAAAGGGTGAGGGCACTTTAAGGGTTGAAATTTTCATTGTTGATTCATTTAAATGGGTCTCGCTTGGCGGGCATCTCTGAGCTCTAAGCAAAATTCTTTTCTAATTTAGTTATGAAGAGGGCCCGGAGCAGGGAGGGTGTCTCACCGCCCCCTTGATTTACCGCTGCCCGCACACATATTAGATTCTAATTAGTAGGGGTGGCGCGGGGGATCCGGCGGACTGCATATCAATGTCAGCTTTTGCACTTGGCCAACTGCTTGTCAATCTAGTCCAACCAAGCCGGTGGGGGGTGGAGTGTCCGAAGTTGCACTGACAACAAGTGCAAATCCGCTGATCTTAAGCGCCGTCATGTCTGGCAAATATGTTGGCATTTTTTTTTTTTTTTTTTTTTTGAAAAGACCAAAAACCCTCTCGACTGTATGGAAAAGTGTAACAGGTGTGATAGTTAAGCCGATTAGTTGGCTAAGTGTTCACAAAATCACAATAAGAAAATTAAATAATTTGCTTAAAATTAATTGAAATTCTTTGATAACACTCAAGCTGTGTTCGAGAATTCCTTAAGGTAACCAAAAAAAATAAATAAATAAAATAAAACAACCGAAATATTATTTTAAAGACTTAAAAACAATTTATTTATTTTTATTTTTGATAATCAAATGGGTAATAAATGGATTATTTCAATTGGAGACCGCAAATAGTTAAAATATTTGATTGGCAAAACACACACAAATTTAACACTTGATAAAAAGCTAAGAGAGAATTCCAATTGGCAAAAACTTTTAATGCAAATTACACAAAAATAACTTAAAAATTCTGTAAATATTTCTGGCATAAATGCAATAAATGCCACAGGCATTTCAATCTTTTCTGTCTTCTTTTTTTTCAACTATTTCGAGTGAAACTGTTAAATTAAAATGAAAATTATAGGAGAGAGGGGTGGGGGGAGGAAAAGGGGGTGAAGGGAGAGGTGAAAAAAAAAACAAAATGACAAAAGCAGCCACACAGACAAACCCAGGCAAGCAAAAAAAAAAATAATAATAAAAATTACTCTTAGCGTATACAAAAAGCTTTACCACACACACAGACACACAAACACACACATATACACGCAGACAACAAATTAACGTGCAATTTCAACAATTTGCCATAAATTGAGACAACAAGCAACAAAAACGCCAACCAAGCCAACAGCACAAATAACCACAAATGTACAACAGTAATTTTTTTTTGCCACACACACACATATATACACTTGCATATATATGTGTATTTGGCTTTTTTCCTGTATATATATGTGTGTGTGTGTGTTTAACCAAAAAGCAAGTGCGTGGAATTTCGAGTACGCATTCACAAAAACAAAAGGACAGAGAGACAGAGAGACAGATTCGGCTGGGGGGAAAAGTCATTTCAATAATTGCAAAACCACAAATTTACTACAACTCGAAATGGTTTTTGGCCAACATTCTGCCATTGGTCAAAATCCAAACTGGCCGGCCGGACTGTCGCCATTTACCGCAAATGCAAATCCCGTTGTTGCCTAGTTTTTTTTTTTTTTTTTGCCGCAGTTGTAAATTTGTGTAACTTGCCCAAAAATTTTGTTTTACCTCATTCCAATGTGCATGTGTGTGTTTAAGAGGGGGGAGGGGAAGGATGGTGGTGTTCAGCAATTTGCATGCCAAGCAATGCAAAATAAAAATAACTGAAATGTTTACTCTCATTTGCATGTGAAACGACACAACCGCAAAAACCAAAATAGTTCCAATGGACATCAAATGTCAACAACAACAACAACAACACCAGCAACAACAACTTCAACAACAACAGCATCCGCTCTCGCACCATCAACAACTTGGAGCACATCCGCAACAAAATGGTGCCGGGAATGGCAATGGCAATGGCAATGGCAATGGCAACGGCCTCATTGCAATGTGCCACAATCAACTGCTGTTAAACGGAAATGAGCGCATGTTAACAGCAACGGGGGTAACCACAACAACAACAGCAACAGCAGCAACAACAATGACATCCACAAACGGTCAGCCAGTCAACAAGTCCGTGGAACTGTCAACTGGCAACTCGACTGCCGCCCACAATGACAAAATGGCGACAGCCAACCGAAATGTCAACGGAAGTTGTAACAACCACAATGCCATCGGCAACAACAACAACAACAACAACAGTGTCACTTGTAATATCAACAAAGCCAATGGCAATGGCTGTGGACCAGGACCACCAGGCCACTCCTGTCCCCACAATGGCTGCGGACCAGGACCACCAGGCCACTCCTGTTCCACCCAAATGGCAACACATGCTGCATCGATGTGCCAACGCATTGCCTTGGGTGAATGCAGTTTAAATTCAGCCGCATTTACTGCCCCCCAACCGCTAACAAATGCAACAGCCTCCTCGACACCAACAACAACAACAACAAATACACCGCAAGCGCCTCAAATGAATCTGCATATGAATTTGCATCAGTGCGCCTATTGTTGCCATCCCATTTGTGATCGGTATATACTCCGAGTGGTGGATAGCTCCTTTCATGAGGGTTGCCTCAAGTGTGCCACATGCTCATTGCATTTGGTACATTCCTGCTATGCCCGTGATGGCAAACTCTATTGTCGTCTCGACTATGAAAGGTAAAACCCAACTCTTTTCTTCCCTTACTCAAATGACAAACTCTAATTTCGAAATGTTTTTTTTTTTTTGTAGACTCTTTATAAGGAATCGTTGCCTTGGCTGTGGCCATAAAATCGATGCGGATGAGCTGGTGATGCGTGCCCATGAGAATGTCTTTCATTTGAAATGTTTTGCCTGTGTGGTATGCGGTGCCTTGCTCAAGAAAGGTGAGCAATATGTGGTTAAGCAAGGTCAGCTCTTTTGTCGCTTCGACTATGAGAAGGAAGTGGAGATGCTGCAGGGTTATGGTGAGTGTGACTAACAGTCTCTTTTTAATCGGATCCTAACTCTTATTGAATATATCCAGCAGACTTTTATAGCGATGATTTGTTCCCGCCCAAATTGGATGGTCGAAGGGGACCGAAAAGACCTCGTACCATTTTGAATACCCAACAGAGGCGAGCTTTTAAAGCCTCCTTTGAAGTATCGCCGAAGCCCTGCCGCAAAGTGAGAGAGAATCTGGCCAAGGAGACTGGTTTAAGTTTAAGAATTGTTCAGGTAATTATGAAATACTTCAGTTATCTATAAAGAGAATATTATTTACGATTCTCACTAAACTGAAACCAAAGAGCCAAAGGTCAAGAAAATCCAGAAGAAGACCAAACAATTATCCATAAAGAGAATCCTACATTCGATCCCCACTAAGAACCACTCTGGTGTATTATTTATATTATTTCCAAATGTCAAGAAAATCCAGAAGAAGGCCCACCAATTATCTATAAAGAGAATCTTATATTCGATCCCCACTAAGAACCACTCTGGTCTATGTCCAATCGGTCTAATCTATTATTTTCGATTTTATTCCAAAAGGTTTGGTTTCAAAACCAAAGAGCCAAGGTCAAGAAAATCCAGAAAAAGGCCAAGCAGGAACCAGCGACCAAGGGTGTAAGTGATTCCCAGGATTCTCAGGAATCTCAAGATGGCAGTCTGACCAAAATCAAAGACGAGGCCCACAGTGACAGTGAATCACAAATGGAATCGCCCTACTCGACCAATTCCGAGGGTCCGGCCAAATTACGCTGCAGCATCAAAGATGAACAGGAGCATGTTCCCTTCAATTGCATGGAAACCAACAAGGGTGAGCCAAAAGAATAACTCAACCAACCTGACCATATCATAAATTTTTCTAATAATTCCAGAAAACTGCAATAAAAACAATGAGCCAATTTTGAATACAATCCTGGGTCTCAGCTATGCCACATTTCAGCAATTAATGGGTCCCTTCACCCAGACGCCCATGATCAATCCCATCGATCGTTTATATAGCATGCAAAGCTCTTATTTCCGACCCGAAGAACTGGGAGCCTTCGGTGATTGCGGCAGCGGCGGTAAAGAGTCCATGGAGCATTAGCTCAAGCCAAGAAAATTTAAACGGAAATCAAAATATTTTAGACTTTGTAAAAAAAAAAGGTTAATGAAAATGTTAAAGGAATCGGCTCAAGACTCTCTCAATCGAAGGTCTCAAGCCAATCAATGTAAAATAAAAAATAAAAAAACTAACAATAAAAATAGCTAAATAAAATATTTCAGAAGAAAAAAGAAAACAAGGTCGTCTAACCAACACCACCCACCACCCCCGCCAGCCACCACCACGGCTAGGCAGGTGCAGGGCCTTGAAATTGGTTCCAGAGAGTTGACAAAAACAGGCGATTCGTTGCGGCGGCAGCCTGTGCAATGAACCAAAGGGAACCCCAGCAAGAAAAAATTGCCCTAAAATGGGCGTAAAATTTCGATTCGTCATGCATTGTTCTATGAGGCAACATGATGTGGCAAGCAGACGAAACCTTTGGGCATAAAGTGACAGTGCGTTGACAGCGCTGAAATGTCGCAAGTGCAGCCAAGTTGAGCGACCCCTTCGGACTCGACCAGATTTCAATGGATATTTTCGATAGATGCATAGGGGTAGGGGCTGTGGCACAAGCGGCAGCTATGTGTGGCATGCGGCTGCTGCTTGGTCTGCAGAAGATGTGCAGACAATCCAGACAAAGCGCGGCGGCAAGCCGACAGACAAAGGGATTGGCATTTGCTCGTATTCTGGCCAAAAGGAGTGGCAACATTAAAAGGCCAAATTAAAGTGGCCAAGTGAAAAATTAAGTTGATTTTTTTAAAGACTCCTCTGCCACTTGTTAGCCAGTGCAGTTTCCTGCCACTTGGCTTTCCACTTCCACCCCAGGGGAATAAACAATTCCGGCTCCGTTTCACAATGCCGATTTTTATGCAATTTGTCACAATATGTGTCACATTAGCCACAGCAATTGTGTTTAAACATTATCCTGATAGTCGTCTGCATTGTTTGTCGCCATCATCAGGGTGGCCCCTGCACTGGCCGTGGCCGTTAACCAGATTATACCCCTTGTTGTCGAGGGTGTTTGTAGTTAAACAAAAAAAAACCAGATCACCACCATCGCTGCCACCACCAACGACATCGGCAAAAGCAAAGTCAAAAAAAATACACGCCATCCACCCTGATATATGCGACTGGTGGGGCAACCCCGTACAAGGCACAATGTGAGCCCATAAAGAATCGAAGGCTTAATGCTCTTTTTTGAATACATTTTAGATAAAACCAAAGTCGATCAAGGGCAGAGTTATTCGAGTGCTTCAATCTGCCAACCAAAGCCGATCAAGGGCAGAGTTATTCGAGTGCTTCCATCTGCCAAGTTGAGTCACAAAGTGAGCAAGCTATTTTCTTTTAAAAAGTCTGGAAAAATCGGCAAACTATGCAGCAAACCTAAATCATTAATCAAGCGTCGACAAAAGGTTCCAGCCAAGGACACAAACAAGTGCACAAACCCAGAGCAAGACAGATTGAATGACACACAAAAAAAAAATAGTCTGTCCTTTTTTCTCTCTCTCTCTCTCTCTCTCTCTTTCTGGCTCTGTTTGTAGTGCTCCATTCTGTTCAGTACTTTTGGTTTCCCCTCTTGAGGGTCAAGTGACATTTCAGCTTTTTGCACTGAGCTCGTAAATGTGTAAATTACGTAATTAATTACCGTTATATCGGCGCCGTTTACCATTTAAATGCACATCACGCGGCCAGCGCAACACTTGGCTAAAAATTCTTCTTCTTCTTTTTGTTCTTCCTTTTCCCCCCAAAAAACTGTTGACGTGAAGAACTTTAAAAACTGGAAAGCTCCCCCTAATGGCATGTTAATGTTTTAAATATTTTGTGGGATAGGCTGAACAAATGGCCAAAATAAAAAATAAAATAAAAATAATTTTATTGGCCTTAAATCGATGAGGCTGGGGTGCTTTAATTTCATCCCATTCTAAAGACACTAAAATTCGAATAAAAACTGAAAGACAATTCAAAAAAAAAATTTCATCTGAAAATCATCATAAAAGTCGAAAATATTTCATATGAAAATCATCATAAAACTCAAAAATCCTTCGCTCTTATCAAGTCATCCCAATAAATCCAAAATAAATTGCAAATTGATTTTTATGTTGCCCACTTCGGGGCTTATATGGCCTGTTCAAAAACAAATCAGCCTTTCAAAAAAAATTACATTTTAATATTATTTTGAGACAGTCGCACGCCGTTTCAAGAACAATAAAAATCAAAAATCAATTGAATATTGTCAATAAAAACAATTCGCCAAGAGGAGACAATCAATTCAACCAAAAGAAAAATGAAGTCGAATGCTTAACTCGGTGGCGGTCGAGTTTCGGATACCCTGCACCTAATAGGAATTCAATAAGAAAAGGTGGTAACCCTAGTCAAGTGGTAACCCTGGTCGGCTACCCTCGGGAGTTTGGGATACCCCGAACCTCATAGGTGGAATTGAAAAAGAAAAGATGCTAACCCTAGTCGGGTGGCAACCCTAGTTGGGTGGTAACCCTACTCGCATGGTAACCCTGGTCGTCTAAATTCACTTAAAACCTCTGGTATTAATCTTCCTTTTGAATCCAACAACTTATTGTTCACAATAATGCAAGCACGCCATCTAGCGGACTGTTCATTCGACCGTTTGCCAGTTGGGCAAGGGGAATTCAAATCTTGACTCTGAAAATTTGTTTTTTGTATATCTCATGTAAATATGGTCCGAATCTAGTCATGTTTGATATTAATCGAAAGATTTTTAGATTCCTAACAATTTCGGAAGCAACGAATACCTCAATCAAAAAGCTGTAGAAATGACAAGGCTTTGAGAAAGTGAAGGTGTAGAAGGAAGGGCGGGGGGAGAAAAAAAAATAATCTCGACCAGCGTACACATATAAGAAGTTCGAATTCCAAGTTTGGTTATCCCAGCTCTTATAGTCTCATATAAAGGCGTTTATACGGACGGACAGGCGGTCAAATAGACGGACGGACATGGCCACAACGATTTCTCCTGTCACCCTGATCATATTGTGGATAACTTTGGAGGGTCTAGACAAAGGGTCTAAAAACTCAATATACCCTTTACCCTTTACAGGGTATAAAAATTTGGTGAAATAAATGCGAAAAATTCATTTGTTTTGTTAAGAAGCGTGCGAATTAATGGATGAAATGGGATCTGATGAAAACAAAGAAATAATATTTATATAAGAAAGAGGCAAAAACCATAAGTTAAATAAATATTGAAAGGACTGAAAAAGAGGAAGAACTAGAGAGAGAGAGAGAGACCAATTGATTTATCTTAGCCTGCCTACTCGGTTGTTCTGGCCAACTTGGTCATTACATTTATAATTATGTAAATCGTAGGCTATCGACATGACCCACACTTAATGCCCCAACTATTTTCCGGACTATACCATTCATATACTTATATACTATAAGTCAAGTTAACCACAAGGCCTACAAATTGTCGCACAACAAACATCAAAAGCAGATGTCACTGCCAGTGCCACTGCATCGGATACAAACTGTTCGGATGATGATGATGATCATCATGATTGTTTGTAATATGCCTTGAACCGCAATCTAAATGCAAATGGCCACCCAATGACTTAAAGTGAGCCGTTGCCCGAAAAAGCCACAAAACCATAACCAAGAATCTCTCGCATAATACAGACCCGAAAAGTCAATGCCGAAACTAAAGAATGAATGCTTGGAATTGGCTAACGTAGCCTGAGTGCTGAGTATTGCAAGTGTATGTGTGTGTGTGGCATGGGGCACAAGTCATTTGATGTAATGCGGTAGTTGTAGTTCTGCCTGGTTACCATGGAATTGGCAGTTGTGTGTTTTGTGCGTGCCTTTAGAATTTTGGTAGGCATCGACGACCGATGGCGGCTACCAAAGATGAATCCAACTCTGCTGCTCCTGCTCCTGCTGCTTTGTGATGCTTCTGCTGTTCCGTTCGAGTTCAACATTTGGCACAAAATTCATAAATGCTAATTTCAACACATTGTGCACACGTTACAAATATGAATATTTACCATAACCAAAGCACACACACACTCTCTCTCACACACACACACACACATACATATATATAGACATACTCATTCACATACATACGCATTTCAATTGCTTAACAGAAGGCAACAGCCGTGGCCAAAGCCGCAGCAACCAAAGCAGACGACTAAAGGATGATGACGACAAGGTTTGCCATTTTCCCATTTTCCCCATTTTCTCCATTTTCCATTACCATTTGCCTATTTGGATGCTCAGTTCTCAATGCTTTTGGTTTGGTTTGGTTTTTAGCTTTTACTGGTTTAATAAAAGCCTTTTGCAAAATGAAGCAATTGTGCATTTGAGTTCTGGAGCACAGCTTGACTTTTCACTGCCTACTAGACATGTATCTCACAGCTACATTTGTATCTGTATCTATGTCTGTGCATTTGGCAAATATGCGTCAAATGTTTTCGCACAGAGAGCACAGTTTTTGAATACCAAATAGACTTCTTTTCCTCAATGTGTGTGTGTGTGTGTGTGCGTGTGTGTATAGAGATAGTCTATATTTGTCTACTTGATGGCTTAGATTGGTTTTTCTACTTGGCCACCGATGTAATTGGCCACTATCAAACAACTGGCAACATTTGTTCCCCGCCCATCTTCTCGCTCCACAAAATGGCAAACGCACTTTTGCATAAATTAAAAACTGACTTTTCCAATTGCTAGAATTCATATACACACGCATACATGCACACTTTTCGGTCTTCAATATTCATTTAAACTTGGGCAATATGGCCAACTAATGAGTTTCTAATCGGCCTTTAAAGTGGTTAATAAGTGGCAGATTGTGTGCATTGACCACTTCATTTAATGAAGAAAAAAAAAGCAAAAATAATCAAGAAACTAACTTTGCTTTGCTTTATTAAAAGAACAAAACAAGAGAGAAAGAGGCAGCAATCCAATTTAATTTAACTTCACAACTTTGTGACTGATCAAAGCCTAAGATAACTTTTTCAGTCTCAGTTTAAGAGAAACCCAAATTTTAAATAAATACTTACTTGATTTACTCTTTACAAGCGGATTCTTCTTCAGTGACGAGCGTGATCAATAATTTACCGTTACTCGAGGCTGCGCCGACTGCAGCAGCAAGCAGCTGCGGCGATCACACTTTTTCATTTTTGCACACAAAATAAAACCATTTTAATTACACATTTTAATAGATTTCAAACTAAATCACCACTTGCCACTTATTCGCCATTAAATAACAAAAAAAATTTGGTTGAAATGAAAAGGCACCAAAAAAAAAAATATAAAAAAAAACACATCCCATCGTGATTTTCACTCACTCATGCGTTTCACTCACTCAGGCTACTCACATACTCCTTATCTTTTATTTTCCAACATATTTCAAAAGGACTTCAACAATATTTTGTAATTTTAAATTAAATTGAAACATTAATTACATGGTAATTTGCGCACGCGAAATCCGACCGACAAGTGTTGCCTTATTCTTATGCAGTCATCTTTGACAAGTGTGTACAAAATATTTGCATGCGCAGTCAACTTTGGCAGGGTTGCGTTTCTTCATAAAAGTGTTTCCTCTTTAAATTATTATTTATAATTAAATAAAATCAGTGATAAGCTAAATTGTTCTTAGGCAAAAAGCCATACCAAATTGATAAGCATAACAAAGTGAACTCGAACATTTTCTTTCCCCAATCGGAAACACCCTTATTCTGTCACTTGGCCGGATTTGGCCTTTTGTTCAAGGTAAATCAAAAACCAGTCGGACATCAAAGGGGCGTAGTTTTAAGACAATGAATAAAGAATTCCACCCCCGCCCCATGCCTATGCTTACATTTGAATGAAGATTGACTTTTGTATCAAGGTGACGGTGACGGTGACAGTGCTTGTTGTTGCGGTATTCGAAACAAAAGCCAAAATGCAAATGAGAAATGGAAGCTGACAGCTCAGGCGTAGGTTTACCAGGGCTGGCTTATGGTTAATATGCAAATTTTATGATTTATAAATATTTAAAGGAAAGCCCCAAACGGAATGCTACATTTCCTTTTTTAGCAAGCAAATTTGACTTAAGAGGCAAAAAAAAAAAAAATTTAATTCGAAAAAAGAAAAACATTACCAAAATGCATTGCATATTTTTGCATATGATTGGAATGCTTTTCATTATCCAAAACAAAAATAAAGCAACTAAAATCAAATATTTTTCAAAGCCAGCAACATCAAATGGCTGGCATATTTGTTTGCGTTTGCATCAAAAAATCATTCAAAGTCGCGTGCATGTATTAAAAAATATCTTACAGATACTTGAGCAGTTCAAAGCACGCAAAAAAAAAAAAGAAAAAGAAAAAAACAGAAGAACGAAGTACTAGAAAATCGGTTGCAAGAACAACAAAAAGCCAAAGATGGATGTGGATGAAAAATAAGACGTTTTTTTGATGCTTTTGGTGTAGCCTGTTTGGTTGATGCCTCGGCTGGTTACTGGTTACTGGTTACTCGCTTGGCTTCTTCGTTGCTCTTGGCTGCCGTTGCAAAAAAATGTTTTTATTACATTTCGCGCGCGCATTTTACGCTACTCACGAAATACTTGAAACCAACAACAACAACAAGAGCAAGAGCCAGTGTTACCCCCCACAACAACGAACGAAAGCCAAGAAAAAATAAGATAAATAAATATGAAGCAGCCAATGTAGTCTCTCCCTTCCATCTTTCAAAGAGCGGGCAATCACACTCGACCAAAAGCAGGCTGAACGCATCAAAGCGTATTTCACAAGTGGTCCTTTGCGCTTTACTGATTTTCCAAAGGCTAAAGGATATTTAGTAAGTACTACTTCTCAGTATTTCCACACCCAAAGTCTTCTTTCTCTTTTTTTTTTTTTTTTGTCTTTTGGCAAATAAAAAAGTGAAGGAGTCGTCTAGGAAACTTTTCTGCGAGCTACTCAAAAGTCTTCAAGCAGCAACAGCGGCTTTCGGTTTGTCGTTAACGCAAATAGTCCAACGAATGCAAAGAATACAAAAAAATTCAAAATAAAAGAGAAAAAATTAAGCAAAAAAAATTTGGAATAAAGTGAAATGATTTCCAGAGAATCCAGAGAAGTTTCGAATAATTTTTGGAAAACTCTTTCAAAAAATCGATTAAATGGGATTTTCCAAATCTTCTCCCTCTCCCTTTTCCTTTGTTTTAATTTGTGATTATTCCTATTTTCTTTGAGAGAAAGGAAAATGCAATCAAATATGCAATCAAGCCAAAGAAATATGACATTGTTGGCTTCGAGCTCGCCGAGTAAGTTGGAATATCCACTCAACAGACTTGTCGCCTTTTAATAAAATTTTCTTAGAGCTTTAGAGATTTCTTCTTCTTCTTCTTCTGTTTTGTATTCCTTTAGTACACTCTTCACCTTGGTCTTTGGAAGGGGCCAAGTCATTCGAGCAGGTTCGCGATTTGCGAGTTTGACTTGGATTCTTTTTATTCCGTTCCTTTCTTTTCATTTCATTTTTTTTTTTTTTTTTTTTTTGCATTTTCAGCATGTAGATTATGTTTTCATTAAATTATTGTAACCATGGTTACTTTTATACAATCCAAAGCTACTTCAAAACGCTGCAGAACGTTGCGTATAAAAATGAAAAAAAAATAAATAAAAAACCTCGAGCCACCAAGAAGCAACCAGCATGCCCAACCAGGGGAAGGGAGAGGGGGGAACCGCCTAGTAAAAAGGGAAAAGAATTCGCATAATAGAAAGTAATGCTCAGAAGATTGGAGTAGGCAAGCCGTGGATGGGTGGATGGTTGGTAAGGAGAGTCTTGCCTCTTCTAGTGCAAAATAGTCAACGAAAATTGTAGTTTATTTTTATTGCATTTATTGCTTTACCCCCTCTCCCTCCCCTCCTACCCTACCCCAGCTGCTCTCTTAGCTTGCATATTTGCATGCAGCACGTGACATGTGCAGAGCAAAAGTTGGCGAATCAGCAACCAAGGGGAAAGGGATAGTCGGAATGGAAAAGGAAACGGAAGCGTCGCCATCTTTTTGACTGTAAATTTACACGTATGCGTCAGAGTACCGTTTTCAGGGCTCCACTTGTTCTTGTAGTTTGTATTGTTGCCACGATTGCCATTGCCTTTACTTGTTGTTGCTGTTGCTGTTGTTGTTGTGTTTTAGTGCGGCACGTACATTTATTACTTTTTACTCACACACACATACATACACACACATATGGCCGCATTCATGCAAAGCATTTTCATTTTTTATTGCTAAAATGTAACGTGCCGCATGCGAATTGCTGGTTTTTTTTACCACCACTCCCCCCTCTTCCCCCCTGACTACATCCACTAGTTTTTCCATCCTTTTTTTTTTGGTACCGCCCTGGCCTCATCTCAGCCCACTGCCATTCTCGGTCTTGCCTTGACTTGCCGGCCCCAACGCTTTTTAATGTGAACTCTTCAATTTTTTGTATTTTTTACTTTTTTCTACATTTCCAGCAAATAAGAAAAATATTCGTAATAGAGTTGTTTAAAATTGTACAATAAGCATTCAAGTGGCTTCCAGGATACCGTAAAAAGTGCTTGATTTCTGGCATTAACATATTATATGGCGAGGGGGAATTAAGCGGAAGAAGACTGAAAAATATCATTAGACTCTTTTCGAAGAAAAAGGAGTCTATTCACTTTGCTCTGATGTTTGTAACGCACAGAACCAAACATCGTAGACCCACAAAAGTTACATCTAGAATACTTAGAATCACTAGAGGAGTCGATATAGCCATGTCCGTCTGTCCGTCTGTCCGTCTGTCCGTCTGTCCGTCTGTACATATCAGATTTACTCCGTCAGTTTAAAAGCTATTTTGCTGAAACTTGGTATATAGCCTTCTTTTTTACCTAGGTAGTACACTAGTTTGAATCGGCCAGATAGGACCACTCTTTCACATAGCTGTCATACGAACCTAAATCGGTTTAGGCAATAACTTCCACATTTATTATCCGATTCTTTTCAAATTTGGCATACGTGTTTTTTATATAACGATAGATAATTGTGCCAAATTTCGCCTGGATCGGATCACTATATCATATAGCTGTCATACGAACCTAAATCGGTTTAGCGAATAACTCACACATTTATTATCCGATCCTGTTGAAATTTAATATGCATATGTTTTTTATAGCAATTAATATATGTACCAAATTTTGTAAGGATCGGACGACTATATCATATAGCTGCCATACGAACCTAAATCGGTTTAGGGAATAACTCGCACATTTATTGACTGATCTTTTCAAAACCCGGCCAACACGTTTTCTACATAAATATACGCGGCAGAAACAACTGCGAAAAGAGTCGATAATCTTCGGCACCCCGAAGATAACGTTGGCATTTATTTTATTTTATGAAAATTAAAGGAAAAAATAAAGCTAGAAAAACATAAATAAAATAAAAAAAAGAAAATAGATAAAATAAATAAATTAAATAAAATAAGTAAAATTCTATAAATTAATAAAAATGAAAACATTTAATAAATGAAAAAAATAATAAGTGAAATAAAAAAATAATACATTAATAAAGTAAAAAAAAAAAAACAAATAAATGCAATAATTTAATTAAATGAAATTAATGTGCTAAATAAAATCAAATAAAACTCAATAAAAAAATAAAACATTCAGTAAATTAAAAGAAAATAATAATTAAAATGAAATAAATAAGCAAAGTAAAATATATATAAAAAAAAGTTAAATTCATATAACAAAATAAATTGAAATAAAATAAAGTAACCAAAAGAAATATAAAAAAATTTATATTAAAAAAAATAATATACATAAATAAATATGAAAAAAAAACAAATAAATAAAATAATTAAATTGAGTTAAATTAACGAGTTTAAAAAAAGAAATAAAAATATATTCAGTTAAATGTTTTATTAAATTAAATTTATTAACAAAATATATAAATCATTTACTAAATTAAAAGAATAAAATAACTGAAATAAAAAAACTAAAGTAAGCAAATACAAATTATTATAAAAAAATTAAATATATATAACAAAATACCAAAATAAATAAATATAAAACAAAAAAAAAAAAACAAATAAATAGAAAATTTAAATTGAGCTAAAAAACATAAATAAATAAACAAAATTATATTCAACGAATTAAAAAAAAATAATATTAAATGATAAATTTTTAAAAAATCAATAAATGAATAGAATATATAATTAAATGAATAGAATAACATAATTGAAATAAAATCATAGAATTTTTTATCTTCCTTCAGTTTTTACCAATTTTAATTTAAGACAAAAAAATCAGAGAAAACACTTTCGTCTTCTCCAATTGAAGTGAATTCCAATTGAAATCTTCAAAATTTTTATTTTCAACTTAGAAGAAATCCAAGAACCTAAAGTCAAAACTATACATAATTACCTGCTATTTCTTGATCATATTTTTAGCCACTCGAGTCGTATTCGGATACACAAATCACGTAACCTTTACGGTACATCATAACTTTTCACAAATCACGCAGCAGCTCCGCCCCTTTGTCTCGCCAGTTACGCCAACTCGCAAGTGATGACAACCCATCAGCCAAATGGGAGTGGGTGTGGGTGTGGAAATGGGTTTGGGGTGTGGGGGAAGAGCCGCGCTGTCTGGTCTCGGTTTCTACACTGAGCCAAAGGAGTTACTCCTACATATGAGAAATTCGCTAGGTTGCGTATGTGATATGATATGAAATGATATATGGAAGAGCAGACAAATGCAATTCAAAGCCACCGAGGGGCAGAGGCAGAGGGAGAGAGAGCAAAAAATGAAATTTTAATAAATTTTGCATTTTCAACACTTTGAATAAAAAATTGTTGCTTTGATGGCAGCGGCAACGGCAGCAACGGCAGCGTAACTAACAATAAAACTTTTTAGTGAGATATCACAAAAATGAAGAAGAGGAAGAAAAAGAAAAAAAAATATATATATGGAAACATATGAAGTCATAAAGTCATATTAACACGTACGAATGAGCACAGGATATTAATGTGCAGCAACAGGCTCAAAATAGACAGGAATGCCGACGAGGAGGGGGACGAAGCGGAGGCGGAACCCACCGAATAGTCAGGATAGTCAGAGATTCCTTGTTTTTTTTTTTTGGAAATTTTTCTCATCTAATTTTTTTTTTTTTGGTTAATTTTTTTTATTTTTAATAAAATATGCAAAATATTTTTTTTCTTGTGGGGGAGAAAAAAAAATAATTTAAAACTGTTTTCATGAAAACTAATTTTATATCCTGTTTGAGGGAAAAAGTATGAAAAACTTTATAATGGACCAGAGGGCTATATAAATTGCAATAAACAAAATGTTATGCGAAAAAAAAAACCAACAACAAATGCATTCGTATGCAAATAACGAGGGGGGTGGGGGTGAGGGGAGCAGAGTTGACTTGAAATCGGTCAGCATATTGACCATTTTATACAGATGGAAATGCTTCCCCTTGGCAAAAAATGATTTGGTCCAAAAAAAGAGCAAAACAAAAAAAGAGACGAGGCGAAACATGGATAACCACAAAATAGCAGTGGGAGTCGACGACAAGTGCCCCAATCTAGAGGTAGGGGGCAGGGGGTAGGGGGGTTGGTAACAGTTTGACTGCCGTATGGCCAAACAATTGCCATGGCAATAAATTGCGTATGCGTCCAGTGTGACCACTGGCCAGGCCCTTCTGACTGCAAGTGGTAAATCGAATGGTTTAAATTGCTCGGCTTGTGTGTGCGCCTTTTTTGGGGGAGAACTCATGAAAATTGGCGAAACAGTTGAAAACATTCGCACTGTTGCCAGACCCAAAACGATTCCCTCAAATGTTCTCGTGTCTTTTTGTTTTCGTTTTTTTTTTTTTGCGCATTTTTTGGTAAATAAACGAGCTGCAATGTTTGTGCTGTTGCTGTTTTGTTGTTGTTGTTGTTGTTGTTGTTATTACCTTTGAAAAAAGCAGAGAGAAGTACAAGCCTCTTATGATATCCATTCACCGTTTATGAGTTTTGTTTTGTCGAGTGGCTTTTATGAAACCACTCGAAGCCATTTTTCAGCCACAATTTTAGCCTTTCCCAAAAAAAAAAAAAAAATTATACAACAAATTTTTTCGCTTAAAATAGAAAATATATATTTAAAAAGAACTAACAAAAATGATAAAAAAAATAAGCAACAGCTTAAAAATAATTAAAAAAATATATATATTTACAATAAAAAAAATAATAAAATATTTTTTTAATTTCCCTTTGCATTTCGGCTTTATTTATTTTTTTGAAAACAGAAAATTTTTATTTAAAAAGAAATAAACAAAATATTTAAAAATTATAATAAAAAAAAATTAAAAAGGTATATATATATTCATAAAAAAAAGATAAAAATTAAAATATATATTTTTTTAATTTTCCTTTGCAATTCGATTTTATTTATTTAATTTTTTCTTTTTGTTTAAAGCAGAAAATTTTTATTTAAAAAGAAATAAGAAAAAAATTTAAAAATTATTATAAAATAATAATTAAAAAAAAAATATATTTAAAAAAAAATAATAATTCATTTTTTTTTCATTTTCCTTTGCAATTCGATTTCATTTATTTATTTTTTTTTAACAGAAAATTTGTTTTTAAAAAGAAAGAACAAAATGATAAAAAAACAAAATAAGAAGCAACAGCTTAAAAATAATTTAACAAAATATATAATAAAATATAGTTTTTAAATTTCCCTTTGCATTTCGACTTTATTAATTTTTACTTAAAACAGAAAATTTTTTTTAAAAAGAAATAACAAAATAAATAAAGAAAATAATAATAACAAGCAACAGCTTAAAAATTAATAAAAAAAAATATATATTAAAAAAAAATAATAATAACAATTAAAATATATATTTTTTAATTACCCTTCGCAATTCGATTTAATTAATTTATTTATTTTTGTTTAAGACAGAAAATTTTTATTAAAATAGAAATAAAATAATTTAAAAGAATTAATAATAAAATTAAAAAAATATTTATATATTTATGAAAAAAAAATAATAATTAAGACATATATAATTTTTTTAATTTCCTTTTTCAATTCGATTTCATTTATAGAAAATTTTTATTTAAAAAGAAATAACAAAATAAGTTAAAAAAAATAATATCTTTTTGTTTTAAAACTTAACAAGCAACAGCTTAAAAATATTTAAAAAATATATATAATATATATTTATATATTAAAAAAATAAAATAAATAATTAAAATATATATATATATATTTTTTTTAATTTTCCTTTGCAATTCGATTTCATTTATTCATTCAAATATTTGCTCTAAACTATTGACTAAAACTAATAAATATATAGATATTTATATATTTAGGTAAATATTTTGACTAATACACTAAGTTCTTCATTTTTTGTTTGTGCTTTGAAAAATACATTTTGTTTTGATTTGAATTAATTTGCTATTTATCGTATATGTATTAGTTTCATAAGGAACATTTTAGAACTAAGGCCTCGAGGCATAAATTTTATTAGGCAAAGCCCTATAAACTAATCTTGTAATAGAACAGACACAAGCCACGAATCTGAAGAGTATTCTTCTTCTTCTCCTTTTCGAATATATCTAGATAAAGTGTATATATATATATATAGATTTCAATTGAACTATTTTAAAAAGGCCACACACAACCATGGAAAAGCTTATTTAGGCTTGACCACATTCAAGGTAATTCAGATATAACATTAGGCATATGTTTTAGGGATATTTGTGGGCAGCTAGCTAGATATTAGTTTTAATATTTTAACCTACCAAACATTTGTATAAATACAAAAAAAAATATATATATAACTTACAACGCTTTGGTATTTTCATGACTAGTTCTTTGGGCTTACTAGATTCTTGTTTGTTCTTTGTCTTGACTGAGTTGGGGATGAGTGCGTGATTAAGATGGATTCTATCTTCTGTTGAGATTCAATAATTTTGGGGTTGGATTAAGGAATCCAGTAAGATTCTGATTTATGGGATCCAAGAACTCGTTAGCTCGATCTCACCTAAATACATATCTATATAAGCTATAAAGTAGAGTCTTTTTTTAAAGGGCTTGAACTATTCGATATCTTTATAAGAATAAATTTTTAAATATTTTTTATAGAACCTTTTGGAAATATGATTTACATTCAGGGCAGATGACAAATCTTTAAAACATTTATCCCATTGGAATCCCCCAACAATTTAACCAAAGATAATGCCCTCTTAATCACGCACTCATCTCCTTGCTTAGATAATAAAGCTGAGAACTTATTTGCTACAAGGTAGAGAGATTATTCCAGAGAGTATTTCAGGGCAAACCCTTTTGAGTATTAGACAAACTCAGGAGCTAATTTAGAGTATTCACTGTATGGCGCAGACAGCCGAGGCTCCGGTATATTGATTATTCAAACGACGACGCATGCCCTCCAAATAAATATCACGACTGAAGAGACCGGCAGCCAAAGGAATCCTAAACAAATAGGAGAAATATTAGCTCTCTTTATTTTTGGGGTATATCGAAACAAATTCAACTTACGCATCTGAGCCAGCACGTATGAGGGTGCGGAAAAGAGCCCAGACAGGCTTGTGATCCGAGGTGGTAATCGATGGCACGGAATCGTATAAAAGACATTTTATATGCGGCTGTGTGGGTGTGGAAATGCCCGGTACAGTGCTCTGCCTTCGTATGACCAGGCCCTGGACCTGGCGGTACTTATAGAGTATACGATCCGTATAGGCTGGGGCCCGCTGCTTCGAAGAGGTGTCAAAATGCTGAGTCCCTGGATCGTACTGAGAGCAAAGAATTAATACTGGCAAACTTAGCAACCTTTCGACTCACCTTATAAGTGGGTGGAAATGTTATGTTGGCTTCCATAAAGCCACGGAAGGCAGCTCCATCGGCCAGCACCGATGACAACTGATCCGTGTGCATGTAGCCATGCGGCAGGTGTGAGGGCAAGGGGAATTTTGTATTCTGTATCCAATCCAGTAATTTCTCACGTGGTTCGCTTAGGCGAAAATTTAAATCGCCACACCAAAAGACATTGTCAAAGTTTTGGGTGACATCTTTGTTCTTGTGCCGCAAATTGAGATTCTTGGGCAAGTCGAGGGCATTGATAATTCGCTTCACATCCGAGACACGCTCTTTCACCTTCTGCTGGTGGGCCGTCAAGTGGGAGGTAACAAAGAGCATGGAAGTGCCGAAGAGACAAAACGAAATGGCCACGGCTCCCTTTGTGCGAAAGGCGGAGCCAGTGCGCACGGACATGGAGGCATCTTCCGGGGCCGAGCAATACCAAATGAGATCGCGACGCATATAGACAGCCAAATGGAGTGTACCGAGTGTGGTGGAGTAGAAGAGGACATGCGAAGGACCCAGCGTCTCCTGGAGTTTCACTTCCCATTCAAAGCGATCTGGTGTGGACTCCTGAGTGCCAATGGCCACAATATCCGGCACATGCTCCACATTGGCCGGCAGCACAAAGTCATTCATTTCCCTGGAAGCAAGAAGAGTGAATTAATTTTTACTGAGGATTAACTAGATCCCACTTACTTGGGTGGATGATGACCATTCATGTTCCAAGTGCCCACAAATATGGTGACTTCTTTTTGTGGCAAGACACGAGCCAGTTCGCTGGGTCCCAAAAGAGAATGCGAGCCCAGCCGACCGTCCAGATAGCTGCGCTCTCTGGCCTGTTCGGCGGGTATCATGGTCAACAATTGGGCAGCCACCAGAGCTGTGCGTGCCAAATTGGAACCGGAACCTTGACGCTGCAGCGACATATTCTCATGGGACATGAAACGCACACTGGCCTGCTCCTGAATGGGGGCATCGTGTATGTCCGGCTGGGTGGCTATATTGGGCGAGGACATATGCTGCGGTGTGGTGGCTCGTTTGATGTTTGGGGTCTCTTCCAGATGACTGCTGTTGGAGCGGGCATCCAGTTGGGGCAACTCCTTGCCAGGCGGGTACAGTTTCAGTCTCAGTCGTGAGCGGCAGGCCGACACGGCTATGGGACGGATGGGCGCCCTATGCAGTGTGTCACTCTTGACCGAAGAATTCGACGGTGAACTGTGGGAGTTCTGGATGTTCATGGCATTGGCACTGCCACCCACCTGGTTGAAGAAGGTCTTGCTGGCCACGGGAGATTCTGGGGCACTGGCACACTCACTGGAGGGTCTGGGATGCAACGAAGTGCCGCCCTCACTTGATTCATGCAAGGAGCCGGAATTGTTGTCCACACCACTCAGGCTCAGCGAGAGATTGTCCCGGCGTAGGAGATTATCCGCATTGGCGTCGGGTATGGAATTGTAGCGCACTGTCACCGGCGGCGTCAGAGGCTTCTTTTCAGCCTTGCAGCACAAGCTGAACTGATGGCTGAAACGGTTGTGATTTGGCGAGCGATGCTTGGGCGACTTTCGACGCATCACCACTTCTGAGCCGCCATCGCTCTGGGAGCCAGCATCATTGCTATACCGATGGACATGAGACTTGCTCTTGGACACGGGCTTCTCGCGTCTATGGAAACTAATTAGACCGCTGTGGGATTTCTCCAGCGAGCCCACATTGCTGGTATGGTTGGCAGGCAGCGTTTGGCTCTTGTTATTCCCGCTGGGCGCATGAATGGGAGCAATGTGATTCAGGTCCGCATTGCACTTGGCAAAGCTCACATCGCTCTGGACATAGGCCGAGGAGGGTCGTTGACGCTGTGGTGAGTCCGGGGTCTTGGGATGCGGTTCCACCTTACTGGGTCGCTTGCTCAACAGACCAAAGAGTGTAGAGCCCGATTTTTGCGTGGATCTGGGACTGCCGCTGGCGCTCATAATACGCTCCTCACTGCTGTGCTGCATTTTTCAATGTCTGCGCGAAAAGAGAAGCCATCAGAAGATACTCTCCAATTTATTATATATTTCACTTTACCTTTTTTTTTGTTAAAATTTTGTTGTTTTTTTTTTTGTTTCCGTAATAAAATTGCTTTTACTCTTTTCATTACCAATTAAAGAGGCGCTTTTCGTTGAGTCTCATGAGGCCTATTATATTTCTAAAATCTAGATTTATCACTTATTTTTTTTTTTTTGTTGTGCCTTCCCTTGTTGTTGTTGTTGTGCTCATTTTTGCGCGGTTAACATGTTTCTTTGTTGACATTTGAACGTTTTCTATCGCATCGCATCTCATCGAGTAGCCGCCTTGCTTTGCGTTCTGCTCTGGCCATTTGTCTTGCTCACTGATATATTAATAGTTGCGGCAGACAGCTGAGCAAAAAGGCCAAGGCAAAGGCGCCGGCTGCTGTGGCTGTGGCTGCGACAAACAGAATCTACCTCGACTCTGGTGTCCACTAAATGTTCATTCTACGTTTTTGACGTCATCAGGTAATGCAAATTCCGTCTATGACTTTTTTGACTTGATTGTTGTTTTATTTTTTTCGTTTTTTTTTTTTTGCTCTTATGTTTTGTTCGGTTGTCTACCTTGTGCAATACTATGACGTGGTGCCTTTGATGGCGTTGGCTAATTGAGCGTTGGCCGCAGATTTGCCTCTACTCAGCCCATGCTTTTGGCGTAGGGGGTGGAGGTGGAGACGGGGTTTTTCTGTAAATAAAAGAATCGTGGATTTTAATTAAGTCGGAAGAAATCAGTGTTTGATTCAGATTACCTTTTGAAGGTAAGGTTGCATCAGGTCCGGTTGGGGCCACTGCAAGAAAAGAATGGTAAGTAATCAGAAATAAAAATCAATATAGTGTGGGCAGGCAGTAGAATCACAAAAAGTAAACATGCGACAGTTTTCACCCAGAGCCACCCCCTTGACTGAAGTGGAGTGAGAGCCACTCACTGTTGCCCCCAGCAATGCCAAAGCAAAAGGGGGTTGATTGGGGGTGGCACTGGTGGTGGTGGTGGTGTTGGTGTGCTGAATATGTTTAGCTGCGATGACGAAAGACTTTGGCATCTCACAGCTGAAATAAACTATGCTGCTGCTTTTGGCGCCCACGCACTCATGTCGTCCGTCATCGCAGTCGTTTTGTTCTGCGCTTTTAAAATTAGCAGACTATTGTTTTTTGTCGCTGCTTGCCTTGAGAGAGTGTGTATGTTTTTTTTTTTCAAGTGTCTGGCAGAGTCTCTTCGAACAGAAACATTAAAAAAACGCACATTTTTTCCCCCCAGTTTAAATGAATAACGTGAAAATTTTTACTTGAACTTGAAAAACTTCAGGAAAGACGGACAGAAATGAATTGATTTGTTACACACACTCACATGTTGAGCACCTGCCGTCGTTATGCTTCGATTTATGTAATCAATTTTCACGCGTCTTGTTAATTAACACATTTCAAATTCACCTTAAAAACTAATTTTCGAAATAAACACAAAAAAAAATCTTTTCACGGCCCGCCGCAAGAGTGTGTACACACCAAATATTCAGCGATAAAATAAAGCACCAAAAAATACCATAACCGGCTGATTTTCCGTTGCCACTAGAGCTGGGAAACAATCGATAGTATTGTTTTTTTGTACGCCAGTTTTAAATAAAATAAAAATATAAACAATTCCGCATGTATTTCTCATATTATATATATTTAATGCCGTAAATTTAATCTAAAATATTAGAGATCAAAATTATTTTATCATTTCATTGTGATGTACATAATAAAATATAATAATATAAGAAGCTAAATGGGAGAGCAATTCTCTAACAAAACAAGAAAATTCAAATCATAAGTCTTGACTAAAAAAATAACAAAAATATTATTCTAGCAATACAATTCTTTTGCATTAAGGGAAGCAATTAGGTATATTTACCTTCCAGTATTGTAGGGGATCTACATTCTCATGTGATGTGAAAATTTTGCACATCACCATCGATAGCGACAAAAAACAATCGATAGTGGCTCAGAAAGGTAAAAACCCAATACATCGATAGTACCATCGATAGTTTCCCAGCGCTAGTTCTTCACACATTTCGGCGGGCGGTTCTAGTTTTATCAGTGTTTTTATTTTATTTTTCGGCTACAAGCAAAAGGAAAAAATATAATAAAAATAATTAGAAATATAGTGTGCGCGAAAAATGGCTGCCCAAACAATACTTTTTGATTTCACTCTGGATACGCTCAAGACGGCGGATGCCAAACAGCGGCAGGAGGTGGCGAAAATTGTACGCAGCGAACTGGAGCATGTCTTTCCCCAGCTCGAACTGGCCTACCAAATGTCCATGGAGGATGGTTACTTTTCGGTCTTGCAGGAGAACAAGGACACCATCATCACTTGTCGCATTTTCCAACAGGGCCTGCTCACCGTCAACGTGGAATACTATCTGGCCGATGGCAAGGAGCCTCTCATGTCCTTTGATGTATGTAGGCGTAATTAGATTTAGTCTAATTGTTTTTTTATTTGAAAAGCTCACACAATACTCCCACCTCCAATCAAGTATCTATTTTATAGGGCCGCCTAGCCATTCACTTGGCCAAGGGGGTTAACGAATTTCATTGTCATTGGCAGTGGGTGGGCAAAAGCAGCTGAAAGCAAAATTGATTTTCCGCATATGTGGGCGCGGTGCGGTGCGGTGCGGGTGTGTAAGTGTGGCTGTGCATGTCAAGGCGAACCTAGTCGAGCATCCCCAACAACACATGTTTAGCCGTCGTCGGCACTTTTTGCTTTCGACCGGGAGGCGCGACCCAGGAGAGGGTGTGTCGCTTGCACTTGACCGCTTTGTTTTGTTGTTGTAGTTTCTGTCTTCCTTCCTTTTTGCACAGAACTTGGTCAGGGTCAGGCCGATTGCCCTGGCCTGCCCAGTCTGCCACTTCATCACTTTCTAAAGTGCTCGAAAGATCTGCGGCCTCCAATCTATTATCTAACCGGCTTTGTAATCTTTCTTTTTTTTTTTTGCTTTTTGTTTTAGCCCTTTTCAAGCTTTTGAATATAAAATTTTAAAGTTTATTCAATAAATTTTATACACATTTATTTCGATATGTAAATTTATATAAAAAAAAGTCTCTCGGCTACTTTGGCCCCCTGGAAATTTGCTCTCTTCAAAATCTCGCTCTTTCTTCAAGCACGTGGGGGGCTTACTACACTCACTCGGTCTGAGTGTGTCTGTGTGTGTGTGTTATCAAAAGTGAATAGCTTTTGGTCGGGAATTCATTGATTAGAGTTGCTTGCAGGGCAGCAAAAAGTCGTTGACAGCGGTTGGCTTGGGTGGCGCCCCCTGCATTTTGTTTATAGTCTTTCGTCCGCCTCGCCGTCCCCTGAAAATGTCATTTTTGTTTATATTTGCTTATCGCTCTTTGTGTTTTTGGCTGCCGGCATTTCTTGCGCTCTGCTTCTCTGCTGGCGTCGACTGCATGCCGAAACCGTTGCCTTCCTGGCCTGTGTGTGTATGTGTGGGCGTCGACTTGCCTTTTCGCTGCGCAAGTGTGCATGTGTGTGTGTGTGCGAAAAAGAAGGCACGTGCTTTTAGATTTCGCCACTGCGACGACCTTCGGAAACCTTTTTTTTTTTTTGTTCTTTTTGGCAGTTGTCAGTCGCCGAGAAATAGGAAATTTTATTTATTTCGACATACACAAAATAATTTGAATTATTTTTATTTTTTCGAATATAGAAAAATGGCTCGGCCCATTTTAATTTTGCTTACTTTCCTTTTTTTTTCATAAAAATCGACAATTGAGTACTATAAATAGCCTTGGTTCGCCCCGTGGGCCTTTCTAGTTGACGCCAAAAGTGCGAGAGGAGCTTGACAAGTTTTGGCCAAGTGTGCAAATTTTATTATTTTTTTTTTTGTCTTTATGATTTGTTCATTTTCATACAAGTGACTAAATAATTAATTGTGTAGCAATTGTTTTTAATGAAAAATCCTAAAATTTGCAGACTATGCGCACAATGGAACTGATTTTGCGTCAAAAATTAGATTCCGATCGATCCAAGTATTTACCGCCGATAAAGCGTGGTGGATATATTGATATTTACATGACTAGCTCAGGTTGGTCAAAACTCTATAAAAACAAACCGATATAGAATATATCAAACCAATTATGTTTATGTTTGCTAGTTTCGTTCATAAAAAAAAAATCCTAAAATAAAAAAAAAAAAATTATTTTTAGCCACATCAACATTCGATTCTGCCTACTTTCTCTCTGTGAAATAAATATATATAGAATTATATACAAACTGCAAAAATAATTTAGAACCTGTAAAAGCAGTCCATCTATCACTTTTATATAAAAAAAGATCTCATTGACATCTCAAAAAAAAAATTGGCCAACAAATTTGCACGTCCACCAGAAAATTGATTTTTGTCCAAAAAAAAAAAAAGTTGCTAAAAAAAAACACCGCCCACCGAACCCAAAAAAAAAAAATTACAATTTTAATATTAAATTAAAATAAATTTATTTTTTAACATTTTCTTTTTTTTATAATTTTTAAGAATTTCTTGCATGCTAGAAGAAAACCCAGAAAGTGCCGAGATTCTAGAGATTTCTTTGTTAATTTAAATGTGAATTCAAACTGAAATATTTTTTTTATTTGATTTATTTTCATAAAATTTTTTTGGAAACATTTCAAACGAAACACACACAACGAATTCTTGTACTGTTTTTAACGCTCGCCACGCTCTCTCTCTCTCTCTCTCTCTTTCTCTCGTATATGCCATCATCATGCCACCTGTCATACATCGACCTGGACAATTGCAACATCTCAAAATTATCTATGCTCCCACTTTGTCTTCCGAACTTGAAAACCGTATCAAAACTGCACCTACCCCCGCTCTCCTCTCGCTCTCCAAATTCTCATGGCATCCAAACCACCGACCACCAACCAAAAAAAAAAAAAAATATATATATATATATATATATCAAAATTTATCACCGACGCAGACCAGCAAACGCCTGGAAAATACCCTAGCCAAGAAACTGAAGGCCTCCACCGGTCAGGTCTTGCCTACTCTGAAGCGCGGCGATCTCGCTAGGTATTTTCCCTCATCAGGTAAAGTGAACATAACAATCTAATTCGTATCATATCGAAAGCTATCCCAAGACTTAATCATTAAATGCATTTAGTTCGGCATGCTATCTCCTCTTCTTCCTAATATGTCAAGTGTGACACCCTTAGAACTATTTCAATATTCTATTATTTTCTAGAAAGATTCAATATTTTTTCAGACACAATTTTCAAGCTTGCCAAATTTACAACAATAATTTAATGAAAATAATAATTTTTTTTATTTATTTAATTTTAATTTTTTATTATCTATTTTTTTATATATTTATTTGTTATTTATTTTTTTCTTTATTTTTTTTATTTTAATTTTTTTTTTTTATTATTATTATTTTTTCTTTCTTTGTAGACATGATTTTTTTTATTATATTATTAAAAACTTTTTTTATTTATTTTTTAAATTTATTTTATTATTTTTTTATTATTATTTTATTAAAAAATCATTTTATGGTATTTTTTAAATTTATTTCTTTTTTATATATAATTTTTTTTTATTAATTATTATTTTTTTTATTTATTTATTTATTTTTTTTTTTTAAACTCAGTTAATGTTTTTTTATTTATTTTTTTTTTTGTAGTTTTTTATATATATTTTTAAATTTTTTTTTTTATTTATTATTTTTTTTTTTTTTATTATTTTACCAAAAACTCATTTTGTTCTATTTTTTTTTACATTATTATTATTATTATTATTATTTTTTTTTTGTTGCTCTTACATAAAATAAACATTCATTTGTCTCTTAAATTAATATTTTTTTATTATTATTTTTGTCACTTTGTAATTATTTCTTTGCAATTGATTTAATTGTGTTTTAATATTTTATTTTTTTTCATTATTCAATTTGTTGAATTGATTATTTTTTTATCTTTTATTTTATTTTCGTTTGGTTATTTTTTTATTTTTTTTTTTATTTATTTATTATATTTATTTATTTATTTTTGAATTTATTATTTTTATTTTATCTTTTATTTATTTTCGTTTGGTTATTTTTTTATTTTTGTTTTGAACTTAATTAATACTTAAAATATTTTTTCCGCTTTTTGTAATTTAGGCTTTTTAATTTTTTTTTTTATTAATAAAATTTTGTTTATCATTTTTATTATTTAATTTAAGTTTTTTGATTTTTTTATTTATTATTAAAATTTGGTCTTGCTGGGGTTTTTTTTCTTTTTTTTAATTTTTTATTTACTTTAAACTTTTTTTTATTGATAATTTTGTATTTTTTTTTTATTGATTTAATAATTTTATTTTTTTATTATTTGTTATAATTTTTTAAATTATTTTTATTATTATTATTATTTTTATTTTTTTTTTTTGGGCTTGTCTAAATTTTTTCTCACTGCAATGTTTTTTTTTTTTTTAATTTTAAAAATAATTCCAGTGTTGATGAAAATATTTTATTATGCTGAATTTATTGTTTGGATTATTTTTTGTAATATTCCTGATTGCTTTTTGATTTATTTCACAGATGAGCGCATCATTGAGTACGATATTGATTCTCTGGTCTACGAGGCCCGCTCGCCCTTTCAGAAAATCCAAATTATGCACTCGAAGAATCTTGGCAATATGCTAATTCTGGACGAATTGCAAAGTAAGTAAAAAATTCACACACGCACACACTCACACACATACAGGCTTGAGCTGTATTAAGCCGTGTTTATTGATTAGACCAGCTACTTGGTGCCTTGTGACGGCCGCCTCTCCCCTTCACTCCCTTCCACTGCCGCAGGTCTTTGCCTGTTTGGTGTGAAATAAACAAACCAAATGTGACCAAGCCACAGGCCCAGCAGGCAAGGTCAAGGTCGATTTTGAGAGAAGGCAAAACTTATATAAGCAGGATTGTCTGCTTTGTTTGGGCCAAATTAAAATTGATTTCTTAGTTTGTTTTTTTTGTTGTTTCCGAGTCGACCTTGTATTAAGGAAATGCTTTATTTTTTGCAGATATTGCCGAGTCGGATTTAATCTACACGGAAACTCTGATGGGCCGCGGCATTGAGAACTACGAGGGCAAGGAGATCTGCATCCTTGGAGGCGGCGATGGAGCTCTGCTGTATGAATTGCTCAAGGAGAAGCCCAAGCATGTGGTCATGCTGGAAATCGATGAGCTCGTCATGCAGGCCTGTAATAAGTATCTCAATTCGATTTGCGGGGATGTTTTGGAGAAGCGAAAGACGGATCAGTATGAGATCATTGTGGGTGATTGTGTGGAGTATATGAAGAAGTTTATTACGGAGGGACGTAAATTTGATTATGTCTTTGGGGATCTAACTGATATACCCATATCGGGTGCTCCAATTGGCGAATGCTGGGATTTCATACGAACCATTTTGGAGCATTCGTTCAAGTTGCTCAAGCCGGATGGGAAGTACTTGACGCATGGCAATGGCACCACTTGCCTGGAGTCTTTGGAGCTGTTCGAAGAGCAGCTGCGTTTGCTCAAACCGAAGGTCAAATTTACCACTTCGAAGGCCTTTGTGCCATCCTTTATGGAAGAATGGCTTTTCTACCAAGTCACTTTCGCTTGACCAGCTCAAGTGGAAGCAGAAGCGCGTCGACAACCACAACAACAACAACAAAAGCAAATGAATCAAGCCAGGGACAATACAACAACAACTAGAACTATAACTACAACAACAACAATACAAGAATGTCTCCCAAAAGCTACTTCCAGCACGCAACAAGTAAACCGCACACGCACACCCGCAGCACACAAAGTTGGTGAGGACGAGGAGGAATATAAAGACAAAGATAGCCATAAGAATATAGAATCACAATTTGAAGTACAAGAGCCGTTGAAGCTGCATTGCTATACCGTGATGCTGCATTCAGCCTTGCCGGCTTGCCGACTGGATGCGAGGCGACAACAGCACAAAGCTCAGAGGCGACAGAGAAGCGTTCACTATCATCACGCATTGGTTTCATAGTGGAGGCTCAAAGATATACCAAAAAACAAAACATCATTACAACTAACCTCAGTCACACCAATTCGGTAACCCAAAAAGAAAAAAAATCCACTTCCAAAGGCTGTTAAAATTGCATCAGCAAACTAAACCAAAAAACGTCATTAATAATTAAAAAAATTATTTTTTTTTGTTTTTACATTTAAGTTAGTTATAAAGTATTTGTTTTACGATTTCTGTCCCAAATGAATTACAAGTTTAAAGTTAAGTGGAAAAGTGCAACCAAAACAAGAAGTGAAAGAAAAACAATGTGAAGCAAAAATAAGGCGAATTTGTTATTTATTTTTGTTTTTATTTAAATTTACATCTTAGCATAAAGAAAATGTTAACAAAAAAAACTAAATATGATTTATGTACTAGATAGTGTTTTCTTATATAGAAATTATGTTTAATATTTTATTTTTTTTGCCATTTCAAATGCGCAGCAAAGCGTATGTGTGTGAACACTGTTGAGTGTGAGGAATGTAGTAGTAATCACCACCCCCACATGAATATATTTGTAGCGGTGTATAAAGTAATCACTTGATATGTTTTAAAACAAAAGCAAATATACTTAAAAAGTAAATAAATAGTCGTACGCAGTATATAAAAAAACAATGGTTTTTATTTTGAGTAAATCAAATATTGGCGCCTTGCCACTTGCGAAATTATCGATAATTTTTACAAGGGTGTGTAGACACTGAAGGCTAACTGCTTCAGTTGCCTTTTATTTAACTGGTGAAAAAACAATTATCTGGAGTTAGACAAAACTATTTACGGAAATATAAAGCATTTTTCATTATTTCTGTCATAAGAACAGGAAATTCCAAATTTTAAAATTTCATCATTTCAAGTTTGGCGCTATTACTTAATACAGCTGAAGATTTTATTTCAAAGTGTGTACACACTGCCAAAAGAGATTAGTAAAAATGCTGAAATTATTTGAAATTAAATTCCCGTGAAATAAATACTACTTGCTGGCCTTGAATTAATTAAATTTATGGACTGAACAGATAACTCTTATCAAACAATTTACTTCCGAAGTGTTTGATTCGTTCGATTTATCTGCTTCCCACTGTACCCACATTCGGCCAGCAATTGTGTAAAAGTTACGTTAGCGCGTGGTTGTGTATGCACTCGTAAGCAATAAAATGGAGCGAAAATTGCATAGTGGCATACACCATCCCACCCTGCGGCTACTGCAGGAATCCGGCTGTGAAATACTGCCACATAATCTCATGTACCCGGTCTTCATAATATGCGATGATGATGCAGTCCAGCCGATCTCTAGTATGCCAGGCATACAGAGGCTTGGCATAAATAAATTACGCGAGCACTTGACCCCACTCATACCAAAAGGTCTGAAGGCCGTGCTCCTCTTCGGTGTGGTCGAAAGCTCAATGAAAGACGACCAGGCCACGCATGCTGACTCAGCAAAAAATCCCGTAATACGAGCTCTGCCCAAGCTGCGTGAATGGTTTCCCGAGCTGCTCATAGCCTGCGATGTCTGTATTTGCCCCTATGCGGATCACGGCCACTGCGGCCTCCTCGACCAGTGTGGGCTCCAGAATGGTCCCAGCATAAAGCGCATAGCCGAAATAGCCGTCTCCTATGGACGGGCCGGAGCCCATATAGTGGCCCCCTCCGACATGATGGACAACCGGGTAAAGTCCATCAAGCAGGCCCTCATCGATGCCAATCTCAACAGCGTCTCACTACTCTCCTACTCGGCCAAATTCGCCTCGAATTTCTACGGACCCTTCCGCGAGGCCGCCAAATCGGCCCCAGCCTTTGGCGACCGCCGCTGCTATCAGCTGCCCAGTGGCTCCCGCAACCTAGCCATGCGCGCCGTCCAACGCGATGTCAGCGAGGGCGCCGACATGCTAATGGTCAAGCCCGGCATGCCCTACCTCGACATCCTCCGCCAGACCAAAGACACCTATCCCTATCACACACTCTATGTTTACCAGGTTTCCGGCGAATACGCCATGCTCCATCATGCAGCCAAGGCCGGAGCCTTTGACCTACGCGCTGCTGTCATAGAGTCCATGAAGGGTTTCCGTCGTGCCGGAGCCGATTGTATAATCACCTACTTCACCCCCTATCTCCTCGATATCATAAAGGAAGAGTCCTGACTCCTTGGACATTGTACTTAAACATAAAGTTAACCAACCCCCACCCTAGCCTATAGTTGCTCTCTAAACTGGTGTGGATTCGTAACACGCAAAAGTGGAATAAAATGTGCAATTTTTTTTACTCGTGTTTTTTTTATTGTTTTTGTTGTTTTTTTCTTCGTACTTAAATTGTCTTTTTTTGTCGTATTTAAATGTTTTCGCCACCAAATTTGTGAATCTAATTGTCCGAGCTTGCTGACGTCACAGGTATTTGTTTTGCCTGACCAAAAAAATTCAACGTAAATTTTAAGAAACAAGTTCAAGAAATTTCGAAAAGAAAAAAAAATTCACAATAAAACAAAATTTCACAATTAATTTTTTTTATTATTTATTTGTTCAATTAATTTGTTATTATTTATCTTTTGGTCTGAACCGGTTCAGCAGGTGTCGAAAAGAAAAAGTTTGACTCTCCCCTTCTCTTTTTTTTCGAAGTTGAATTGCGTGCAATTTCAACCCTGCGTGCAAACTCTACCCTATCACCCTCTCCCTCTCTCTTTTTTTCGAAGTGGAATTGCGTGCAATTTCTAATTTAAAAAAAAGAAAGATTTTATTGTAACAGTTAAATGTTTCGATTTATTTGATTAGGTTTTGATAAAATGTACAAATGTTAAGTGAACTTTTTTTTTTATATATTTGCTAAAATCAAGACTAAATTAAGTACAAAAATGAATATACTCATTTTTTTTTCTTCTTCGAAAAGAGCAAAAGTCTTTTCGTACAAATCAAATTATTTAAGTACAAATTTGTAAAAAATCTTAAGACAATAAAAAAATAAAATAAATGCACAAAACTAAAAAACTCTTCTTCTTCTTTCTTGAAATTATAAGAAAATCTAAGAATAAATTTGATTGTATTTTTTCTTCTTCTTCTTTTCTGTTTGTTGTTGTTGCTTTTAAATCTATGCAATTGGACCACAAAAGTTAAGGCTGTGGATTATCTATAAAAGTTATAAAACTTTCGAGTGTATTGAATAAATGTGAGACCAAAAGCAAAAAGGTTTCCGATAACCCCGGGCAGGTATTTTTGGAATAAAAATCTTCAATCTTATCAAGACAAAATATTCCAAAAAAATAAAGTTAGGATTCCCAAAACCTATGTAAGGGTTTTAAGTACATTCAAAAAAAAAAAAAAATACTGTGCGTGTTTCGAATAATTTTTAACAAATTTTTGTTTGTTGTTTTTGTTGTTGTTTAGTAACTTTCACTGTTGTTGATTTTGCTGTGCTCGAGAATGTCGGTGTTTTGCATGGGTTCGAGATCGGTTTCGGAGATGATCTCGGCCAGCCACTGTTCGATTTGTACCGGATGGAAGGAGTCCTCGTCGCCGCTGTTGGCCTCGAGTATAATTTTGAGATTCTCGAAATTCTTGAGAATCAAACGTTTGCCCGGTTGGATGTGTGGGGAGTAGATGCCAGTGGATTGGCTCTGGGGTATCTGAGCATTGGAGTTGGAATCGCAGGTGGAGTCGGCAGCAGCTGACTGGATACCACTACCACCTCCGTCTGTTCCTCCCCCTCCACTGTTGATGCCATTACCTCCAGGGTTTTCATAGTTTCTGATGGGTTTCTCTTTGAGGCTCTTTTTGATTTCGTTTAGGAGACGATTGTAGAAATCGCAGGTCACATCGTGAGTATCGTTTTCATCCTGGTCTTCGTCATAGCGATAGGAAATTGTGGAGGTGGGTTGGGTGGGTGTTGTTTCCATACTGGTGGAGTTTTGGCCCTTGGCCTGCTCCTTCTTGGCAGACGAGGTCTTTTTGTGGCCCTTCTGTTTCTTGGACTGGGAACGGGAACTGGCTGTGCTGGAGTAGTTCGAACTGGAGGCGGTTGTGGTGGGAGTGGATTGTTCGGTGGTACTGGAGTCTGCGGACTGCTGCAGCTTGGTGTTTGGTGCTGTGGTGAGGGGTATTTCGGCGCTGACAGTTTCCTCGTTGGCGCAGTTGATGGTCAGGCTGGCTATGTTGCGGAGATTGATGACGCCGTTGCAATTGTTGATGGTGATTTTGGGCTTGAAGCGAGGCTTGCGGGATTTGGGCTTGTTGGGCGGGGCAGTTGTCTGCTCGATACAAGTGCTTTTGGAGGCCTCGCGGCCTAGGCTGGACACGGCATCGGCTATGGATGATTCCAGTTCATCGTCCAGTTCTTCTAGATTCAAGGGAGGCACATAGGTCTCCCGTTTGATTTTGGCCTTGCGTATCAATTCTTTGGCTTCTTGCAGTGTTATGTTGATGATGGACTTGTTCATCAGCTTAGCATTGTCTTCTACCAGAGATTTGTTGCGTGAAAAGTCCACCACAATGGCTTCGGGCTGAGCATCCTCGTCGAGGTCGTAGGAAATTTTGCCGTCCAGGCATTTATACATAGTCTCGTGATCATCGGCTGGTGCTATGTAGTCCTCATTGCGTAGATAGACATCTTGCAGGGCCAGCTGCATATTGTTGTCCAGCTGGAATCTTCCGTAGCTCCTTATGAGGGCCAGAAGTTGTTCTTCATCGGCCAAAAAACGCACTTCGCCCTGTTCGGTTGTGGGCGAGGCTGGTGGATTACTGTTGTTGCATTCCTCAAGCCCCGGACTAGTCTTCAGCATTTGTTGTTGGCGTTGTGTATTGGCAATGACCTCCAGCTGGCGCAGTAATAATTTTTCACGCATGTGGAGCGCCGATCGAACTTCATTGAATTTCTGCTGTACATGAGTTTTGACCTGATTAGGCATACACACATGAAGTGTACACATAAATGGGGAAGGGGGTGTGCGAAAAAAAAAACGAAATAGTCAGCCAGCTGCCTTTTGTTTTGGGGCGTGTGCGCCTTTGAGGAATTTGCTTACCTTTTCCAAGTTTAGCTGACCATTTTTATCCATATTTATATCAGCTAGGCCTCCTCAAGGTTTGATTTAAGAAGACAAGGAGCTTTTACTTTTAGTTTTCCCCCGCAGATTTTTCAGTTTGTGTTATTGTGAGTTTGTGCGTGTTTCTTTTTTGTTTGATCGAAACTGGGGAGAATACAACAGCTGGGTGGCAGTGTGACCATACTTTATTTTGCAGCAAGTTGACAGAGCCGAAACGCATTTTGTATTTCAAGAGCTCTGCCCGCAAATTAAATTTGAACAGGGTTTTCTTATATATAAAAAGTCTACAGCCTACATGGGATTTAAGCAATTTTTAAAAGCTATACCCACAGGTATTTTTCTAACCTGTAATTAGTGAATTCCCCATTCTTCATTATTCATTGCTTATCTTAAAACTTTAACAACAAATTATTTATAAATTAACCTGAAACAATGAAAGTACATTTTAATAATCAAATTAAAGTATTTTTTCGACACTATTTTGTGGTTTCTCATGCCGATATATATTCTTGAATTTAAATGGGCCATTACCGATAAATTCGCAGAGCCACAAAAAATAGTGTTACCCTAGCTTTGAAAGTATCAGCTGATTCCGAGTTCGATTTGGCTCCCAGAACAACTCTGTGCTCGAAATAGCAGAGGGTACTTTTTAAGAGAGCAGAGGGTACTTTTTAAAAGAGCAAATTGAGCACACAACAGTGCAATAACATAGGAAATAACATAACAGAGAGGCGTACAGATTTCAAGAGAGCACGAATTAGAAAGTACAGATTTTGGGAGAGCCGGCTCTCTTGAAATCTGTACTTTCTTTGTGCCGATTAACAGTGCAATAACATAGGCATAACAGAAAATAACTAAATAATAACAGAATACGAGTGTAAAAATTCGCAGTTTCCGTTAAATTTTCTTATTGTTCACAGCTGTTTTTGCCGTCGGAAACGAAATTTCGTCGAAGTAAATTTCAAAAAACGGGAATTTTGAAAACATTTGTGACGAGTGTGAAGTAAGCATTGGAGTGCATTTTAAATTATGAAACTAGAATGTTTTAGGAATTTTACTGAAATTCTAAGGCACTAATTAACATGTGCACAATTAAAACACCGCCGCCACTGATTCTCGGCTGCCGTCGCTGCTGCCGCGCCGCGTCAAGTGTTTGATTTTGTAATTGTTTTTTGTGTTTTTCTCGTTTCTGTTGAATTCCTTTGCTTTGCATTTAGTTTTGTTTATTTACAATGGCAATTACCACTAAAAGTTTACTTGTGAATTTTTAAAAATGCAAACTTATTTTTTATTATAACATATTTTTGATTCCGTGCGAGTCATCACCGCGTCTCGCAGTCGCGCCTACGTTGACGTAGCAAAGGTTTTGTTGTTGTTTTGTGGCCCAACACTAATTTGAACTGCCGCTATTTTACGTCAAACCGCGCGCGCGTGCCCTGACTTTTGGCCAGTATATTTTATTGAGTCAGCTTCAATAAAATCGTGTATTATTTGTGTATTTGTGTGTGTGTAATGTAAAACTCACTTAAAAATTTATTGTGCATGTCAATTACAACACAATGTCAAAAAGCAAAAAATAAAAACATAACCAGCAGGCTGCAACGTGTTGGGCAAAAACAGTGCAAAGACACACTCACACAGTCAGACAAGTCAAATGAAAAGGGACAAGAAAGAAGAAAAAAAAAGTAAAAAAAAAAATACTCAACAACCGCTGAGAGCAAAGAGAGTGCGAACTGTGTCAATGCGGCGGCAGTACACTAAGAAAAAAATAAAATAATAAAACAGCAAAACAATGCCCAAAACACTTGCAAAGAAATACGAATTTTTTCGTTTTATATAAATGATTATTTTCGAGTTGAATTTGTCAAATGAAATATATATTTTTTTAATTGGATTTGCATTTGAAACTGACATTTGTAACTCCCGTTGATGCTGGTGCAGTCGCCGTCGCTGTTGTCGGCGCCTCTGTCGCAGTCGTTTGTTTCTTAGTGTGTGTGAGATTTTTTTTCTTTCGTTTCTTTTTTGGTTTTACTTATGCCTACACTTGGTTGCCCCCTTTGTTATTGTGTCTGGTCTTGCTTTGCTCTGCCTGAGCGTGCGTGTGTGTGTGTGTGTAAGTGTGAGTGTGTCTTTGCTTTACTCGCTGTGTGATTGCAACGGCAGCGGCGTGTCATTGAACGGGGGAGCTGCGGCAAATTCATATGACAGAGTGACGTCGTCGACACTGCGACGCCAAAACTAGCCAAATATTTTCTGCGGTTTCCTTGCCCAATTTAAATACATCTTTTTTTCATAGTATATTTATTTCACAACCAAAACAAAACACCAAAGTGGCATAAACCGTTCCATGCATTTCGCTTTCTTGGCTTGAGATTTTCTTCTTCTTCTTTTTCTTCTTTTTTTGTTTTTAAACTGGTTTCTCTCACTCGTCTGGCTCTCTTTGCCTTGGCACTCGGCAAACACAGACTTCTTTTGACTTTTGTTATCAACAAAAAACCAGTTTAACACAACTGAAAAACCTTTTATTGTTGTTATTTTTTTTTTTAGTTTTTATTAAAAAAAATTACCTCATTTTACAAACTTTTTTTTTTGTGAATGACGCCGCTGGCTAAACGTGCGAGAGACGCGTTAAAACAAAAAACACAAAAACATTTAATTTAATTACGTTTTATGAAATGTTTATTACCTGCTTTTTACTAATCAATTGTGGCTTCAATTAAATGTCAAAATCTTTTATATTAAATACGTTTAATTTTTAATGTTTGATTTTTTCTCAAAAAAAACCTAAAAGCGAAAAAAAAACTCAACAATTTTGTCGTCGTCGTCGTTGTCGTTGCTGTTGTTGCGCCCGCCGCCCGCGTGTCTGAAAATAACGCGTTAAAAATAAACAAATAATAAAAATAAAAACAGCAAAAGCAACAACCAAAAAGTGTTCCGAGGTCGAGGTTGTTGCTATTTTCTACTTCCCCCCCACCCCTCCTCTGGTGGCCGACGCTGCCGCCAACGCCGCCGCCAACGCCGCCGCTGCTGCTGTGCTCTGCTGTCTCGACGAAAAATTCATCACTCGAAAACATTTTTTGATTGCGGTAAGTGGACGCTATTTTCGTTATTATCGTTTATAACGGTTTTTATTATTCATGCAACATGAGTTTGCTGCATTCCCAATAGGTTTTCTGATGTTTCCGAAGGGTGAACAAAAAAAAAAAATGTAAATAAATAAAAAACATTTTTACCATTGACAAATATTTATTCAATTGAATTTGTTAAGGTCAATTTGATTTGATGTTTTTTTTTTTATGGAAAAATTTTTATATTCATAAAAAAATAAAACTAAACATTTTCAAATAAAAAAGACAAAAAATTCTTTTCTTTTTCTGAAAAGCAAAATTTACAATTTTTATTAAAAAAGACAAATTGCTTTTTTTTATAGAAAAAATTTTGTTCATAAAAAAAAGTAAAATGTAAAATTTTTAAAGACACAATTTTGTTGTTGCTTTTTTTTTTTTGAAAAGTAATATTAAAAATTTTTTAATAAAAAAGAGAAATTGTAAAATTTAGAATTAAAAGACAATTTTTTTTTTTTTTAAATAAAATCAAAAATTTTTAAATAAAAAAGACAATTTTTTTATTTTTTTGTGTCATTTTTATTTTATGTTAGTTTTGTTTTTTATCTTTTTTTAAATTTTTATAAGTTTGTTTTTTTTTATGAATAAAATTTTTTATATAAATATAAGAAAAAATATATTTTTAAAGTTTAATATAAAAGACACAAAAAAAAAAATAAAATAAAAAAATATTAAATTTTTTTTTTTTTAATTTTTTGTTTGTGTCTTTTTTATTTTTATTTTTTTTTTGTCTTTTTTTTTGTCTTTCCTATTTTAATATTTTTTTTTTATTATTTTTTTTTGTGTCTTTTTTATTTAAAGCTTAATATTTTTAAATATAAAAGACACAAAAATAAATATAATAAAATATTAAAAAATTTTTTTTGTCTTTCTTAATTTAAAATTTCAAAAATATTTTTTTTTTTAAATTTTGTTTGTGTTTTTTTTTATTTTATTTTCCTTTGCATTTTAAAATTTTATATTAATTTTTCTTTTTGTTTTCCCCCTTTTTATTTTATTTTTATTTTTTGTCTTTTTTATTTTAAAATTTTATATATTTTTTTTTGTGTCTTTTTTATTTTAAAATTATTTTTTTTTTATTATTTATTTTTATTTTATTTATTTTTATTTTATTTTTTTTTTCTTATTTGCTTTTATTTTTTTCCGCCTGTCGGAGTATTTTCAATTCTGCCCAAGTCTCATCTTCCGGTCTTAGCCAATATTTATCTACGTCTAAAAAATATTTGGAGAGGTGCTAAATTTCGTAAAGAATAAAATAATTCAAATATTTTATGGAGCTGTTAATGAAACGAACTGATCTATATTTCCTATAGTCTCAGCTGAATTGAAAAAAAAAAAAAAAAATTTATTTGAGAAATCGAGAATCTTTTCAATAGTCGATGGAATTTTTGTGGTTTGACCCACAAAATTTCCACATTTAAATTACACAATTCTTCTTTTAATTATTTTGTTTATTTATTTTTTTTCTGGGGGAGAGATGAATGCAATTAATCAATCAAGAAAACCCCAAATGCAATAAATAAATTTTGCAATTGATATTTAAACCGCTTAAATAACTGCCAATTTATTTCTATGCGGGTGAGCAAAAATGAACTCACTTTTATATTCAAACAAAAGAAATCCAATTGATTGAATAAATAAAAGAAAACCAAAAAAAAAAAAAACATGACAAATGTTTGGAAAACATATAGACTGGATTATATGGGTCGTATGATATTTATTGCCCAACTTTAATTAGTTTCATAATTGATTCAAAAGACACTTCAAACAATTTTGCCATAAAGTGGCAATTATTTATTTTACACTTGGTTGGGTTAGGTTTCTTGCCCCAAAAAAAGAGTATACAAAATTCGTTGAATTCTTTGTGTGGAATATTTTGATTTTCGAATGCATTCGAATGAATTTTTGCAATTAAAAGCAATTTCTCTGTCTCTCTGCTGACTGCTCGAATGAAAAAAGCCAGAGAATATCAAAATAAATTAGAAATATGCTTTGGCCACTGCCAAACAAAACTGTAAATAAATCTTTGCCAATAAACTCAAAGCTCACACGCACAGACACACATGGACCAAATGGAAATGGGGGAGGGGGAAAGGTGGATACAATTTAAAAGCATTTAATTTGTTAGCACGTAGATTTGCTAGACTCAATGAACTTTGACTTTTAAAAGCTTGTCAATTGTTTTTTCCTTTTTTTTTTGAGCAATTTTCCCACGCCCCCAAAGGTCATGGCATAAATTTGCCAAAGTGTTGAGATATTTTTTTTTATTTCAAATTTATTTTTTTTTTATTTCAAATTAATTTTCTTTATTTTTTTTTTCATTTGATTATCTGCTGCAATTAAACTTTATCATTGTAACTAATTTGGGTTTGTGTTTAACGTAATTAGCTAGAAAACAAAAGCTTGTTAACAAGGACAAAACACACACACACACACTCGCACACATACATGCGCGCTCAGAGAAACATAAAAATCAAATTACATTACTAATACGCCATGTTGTATGCTTGCAGTTGGGTAAAAAAAAAACCCTACGTGTTAAATGAGCTGGTTTTTTTATTTTTCATTTATCTAGCTTGCAATTATCTTCTTTATTTATATGTTTAATTTTTTTTTCTGTTTTTAGGGGGAAGTTTATTTTTTATTTTATCTGGGGACTCAGGGCAGCGCCACGTCCGACTAAGCCATTTAAACGGGTAACATAAAGGCTAATAAGCGTCTTGGGTTTACGCTTATTTGCCTTAATGCTGGTCATGTTGGCCATGGAGCTCCCCTCCTTCTTTCTCTGTTTTCACTTTGTTTTGGTCTGGAATATTTGCTGGGGTCAAATAAACTGTACTCTCGTTGCGTGTTTATTTCCTTTCCTGGTTTGTTTAGTGGGTTTATTTTTATACCTTTTTTTTTTATTTACGTGTTTTTCCTCAATTCTGGTGAGTCATGGGCACATTTTTTTGGTGTTTTTGTTTTTCTTTTAGAATTATGAATTTTTTATAATTTTTTATTGGCTTTGCCATTTGTTTGGCTTTCATTAATTTGTCTAAACCAGTTTTATAGGGTTTATCTTTTTATATAATTTTTAGAAGATTTAGAAGATTTCTTTTTTCACCTTTCCGAATCATGAAAACCCTCGGTGATTTTGGCGCAAAAAACTGTGCTGCGAAAAAAAAAACTCGGACTTTTCTTTCGGAATTTCTTTAGAGTATTTTTATGGCTTCCTAATTTATTTTGTGAATTTTATGAGTAGAAATAATTTGGCCTTTAAAAGAGAATTTTATTTGTAAAAGTTTATAGGTTTATTTGGGCGAAGACTTCAAAAATTTTCGATGGCTTTTATGGCTTCGAAATTGAAGTTTTTTTTTCTGGAATAAAAATAATTTAATTGAATTTTTTAAATTCTTTTTTTTTTAGGAATGAAAAGAATTTAATTCTTTAAATCTTTGGAATAAAAAGAATTTAATTTTTGCAAAACGTTGATCGAATTTTTCTTTTTTTATATTAATCATTAGGTCAATTCTGTTTTGCCCAAGATTGATTTCTCACAAATTGCCTTGAAATTTTTCCTTGCTAAATCTTTTTTGAATTGAGTGTCAAACTCGAAGAGAGTATTCATCATTCATTTTGCAGGGGGAGGGGTCAGCAATGCTAATGCTCCATGATTTATTAATAACTTTGTTCGTTGCCACCCTCCCCACCCCCCTCGTAAGATGCACCAAACCAAAATGGTTATATTTTTTTTTCACCTCGACTTGAGTTGGATTTTATTTTTTTGCGCCGCAGAGCAATCACCAATCACCAGCAACACTTGACCCAACCATTCATCTAGATTGGACAATTGGACTGATTGCTCTGCTAGGGACAGACAAAACGAAAAGGGGGAGGGGTGGGGGGGGGCTACTTGGGTGTGTGAGAGGGTTTCAGTGGTAATCTCCTTAAAATGCAATTTGTTTTGTTGCAATCAACGATTTTTGATGATGACGATGACGTGCATCATGATGATGATGATGATGATCGAATATGCGAGAGTTGGCTAACAATTTGCAGCGTTGCCAAATAAATTGCTTGTTATTTTTGTTATACTCCTCGAACCTATAAAAAAAATGTGCATAAGCTTGGCGAATGAAAAGAATGAATGAAAATATGTTTTTTTCTTTTTCTACTAACGTGGGCACCACTTGGCTCAAATTGGTTGGCCCGGCCAGGGCTCCTGTTTGATGTATGGCATTGGCAATGCGGTTGAGCATTTCGGACAGACAGAGTGACTCACTCGCTTCCTACTTGACTGACTGACTGACTGCCGGACTGACTGAGTAGTTGTTGCCTTGTTGGCCTGGTTGACGGGCTGACTCGTGTTGACCAGCATGTGGGCTATGTGAAATGAATGAATCAGTAGCCAGGCTGACTGACTGACTTGAACTGGACTGGTATGGAGTGGGCCCAAACGATTGCATAGCATGCAATTGGAAAAATGCATCACACACTCACGCCGGGGAATTTGCAGGTGGAAAAATTCCACAATACAATAAAAACAGATCGGAGAGGTCTGTTTTTTTTTTTTTTGCTCCTTCTTCTGTTTTTTTCTTTTGTTGGATTCTCTGTTCTCTGTTGGTTTTAGCTGGTCGAGAATAGTTTATGGCGTGCTGCTCGCTATGCGTGTTCCCTCGTTGTTGTTGCAACAGATTTGTTGGCATACCCTTTGTTTGTTTGGGATGTAGTTTTTGGGGCCCTTGCCTCCTTTGGCTTAACCGCACTCAACGAACGAACTCTTCAAACTCATCCATTTTCAGAAGCGTGCTTCAATTTACACTGAAATACGCTTGTCGATTGCTTGTTTTTGATTCTTAACCCGCTCTTCTTCTTCCTCTTCTTCTTTTCAGTGTGTTCATTATTTGCATATCTCTGGGTAGGATATCTATAAAAGAGATTGATTTCTACACTATCAAACTGTCTGACTATCAACTGTACTATGTAAACACTGCGTATACGCAATCTACCTATTCTCGTTCTCTTCTCTTTTTTACTCTTGCTGGAATATTTTTGCAACATTTTTTTTTGTTTTTATGAATGTTTTATCTTTTGGTTTACTTTATTCTCTGGTATATATTTTTGCTCCCCCCCGCAAACTTCTGAATATTTTGCATTTTTTATGCATTTTTTGTTGGTTGGAAAAATATTCTCTCCCCCAGTTTGTCAATTGTATTCAGATTTATTTTTTCTTTTATTTTTCTTTCCATGTTTTATAACGTGTAAATTATAAGGCTCTTAAGTTAATTGCTCGGCTGGTAATTGATTAAGCCACATGAAAGTCATAGACTGTTTTATTTGACTATCGCGATTGTTTTTTTCTCTTTCTTTTTTACTGTTGACTTTGTCTCCTTTTCATGGCTTGTTGGCAATGCGTTAATCATTAAGAAGTTAAATGATACAATCTTCTGCAGCCTTTGTGTTCTTTTGACAGACGATGCGTGTGGTCATGTCTTCTTTTCTCTCTGCCAAGACAAGCAGTATATTAGGTTTTTGTGACAAGTTTTGATCCGTCTATAACTAGGGGATCTCAAGAGTTAGAACCTTGAAATTTGATATATAGAATTTGTGAAATTTAAGGAAGCTAGTCAATTAAAGTTTTAACCTTAGCCATTTGTGACAAGTTTTGATCCGTTTATAACTTGGGGATCTCAAGAGTTAGAACCTTGTAATTTGGTATATAAAATGTAGACATATAAAAAAGCTAGTCAATCAATTACTTTACCCGATAGTCATACATAACTCAAAGATCTTGAGAGTTGAGATTTTGAAATTGAAATTTGGTAAATGAAAGCTCGCTTAAATATTTGCGAAAACTTTAAGAATTTTGCGGAAATACAAAGAAAATAGTATAATCACTTCGCTGCTGTCTCATTGTTGTCTCCCTTGTTTGACATTAAATTAGTCACTGTCAGCAGCTGTGGCAGTGCCTTTCCCCCTCCTCCCCCCCTGTTCTGCCTGCACTCTTATGCCTTAGGGTTAATTCAAGCGTAAGTTAATATCTTTATATTATAGAGAAAATGTACCTACAAATGAGCTTATCTGCCCGCCCTCAACAGTCGCACAATCACTGTATTTTTTTTTATACACATAAGCAAACAACGTTATTAACGACAAATCGTTTTGCCCCATTATCAAACGTTGGCCGGAGGCACGCCATCTCTCACTGTCTTCCTCTACCTTCACTCTCTCTCTTTCGCTCGCTCTCTCTCTCTATCACTTTCCTGCTTGCCCTGTAATCTGAGTTTGTTATTTTTTTTTCCTATTATTCAAACAATTTACTGATTAGATTTCAATTTTTTTGCTCTCTCTCTCACGCGGTCTTTGTCTCTGGTCAAACCACCCACCATAATCGTTGATACTCTGACTTGCTTTATTCAATTTTCTTAGCCATAAAATCGAAAAAATTGCGTCTCGCTTAACCTTGTGAATTTTAATTGAAATATATATAATTTTTATATACATTTTTCCCTTTTGTTTTTATCTAATTAAATGCATTTTATGAGTGTTATTCTTATATACATTTACTTATCGTCTGAGACGCTTGACTGCTCCCTTGTTTTTTTTTTTTTGCTTTAACTGGTTAAACTTGTTACGGCCAAAATGACACGATATTTTGAAATGGAGAAATGCGAAAATACAATTTAAAACTATTTCAGCATGGCTTGGTAGACTTTTTTGGCACTCCGGCTCATAGTGTTTTGGGTACTTCGAAAGTTCTTTGATCGGGTTTTAGCTGAACTCATGCGCTGCAGATGAGCCAATGTGGACTCTAGATCACGTTTTAGCTTAATGCATTTCCATTTTAAATCCACATACGTGCTGTCCAATTCACTGCGACTCCGGCCTTTGACCTTATGAAAAGTACAGTCGCTACTTTCGCTATTTTCAAAATCTTCAGCAAAATTCGAAAGATCCGACAGAGACGAGCTTAGCTCCGGCCCCAAAGCACTTGTCTCCTCAAAAACTGGATCCGTATCAAAAGGTGGATAATCTATCATATAGCAGCGAGATAAATTGTATTTGCGATGGAGACGTTGAACCATATTCAAGCTATCCTTTATGGAGCTCTGCATAATCTGGCAGACAATCAAGGCACGATCGATTTGAAAGTCCTCACAATTGGTCATCTTATTGTTCGAGAATATAGAAAAAAAATATATGTGTGTGTGTATTTGTGAAAATATACAATGACTGAAAAGGTATAGAAATTGTTTGAGTTTTAAAAAATTCAAAATCATTTATGGATTTATCAAAAGGAATTTATTTTTATTTTATATTTCTGTCAACTTTCTCTAAACTGGCTGCTCAACACTACCGATCCAAGAATTCTTTGTAGTTTTCGTCTGTTTGATAGGTACCTTTGTGGTTTTCTTAGTTCCTCCGTTGGCTGAAGTTACTCCCGTGCCACTATTTTCCAAGGCCTCCAGCCGCTGCAATATTTCATCCAACTTTGACATATCATCACATGTTTGTGTGCATTCATTCATTTGTTTTTCCATTTCCTTCAATTTATCCAGAATTTCTTGCAGCTCACTCTCGCTAACATTGCTGGGTGTAGCCGGTGCTGAAGGCTTACAATTTCCCTCATTGTTTTTGAGTTCCTTGAGCTCATTCTCCAAGTCTATAACGCGATCCACAAGCTTCGAGAGCATCTCGTAATGACCGGTGTCATTGAAGTTTCTAGTTGTGTTTTCCAGTTCATCCAACCTCTTTTCGATCTTTTTAGTGTTCTCCTCATCTGTGTTTGTTGCCAAAAGCACCATATGATCCAATTCATCGAATTTGGTTGCGGAATCTTTCTCCAGTTCATCTAGATTGCCTCGCACATCTCCCAAAGAGACTGTCATATCTTGTACTTCGTATTTTGTGGAATTAACTTGTGCTTCCAGTTGAACTATTCTGGCTGTCAAATTGTTCTGTTCGCCTGTTCCTCCATGGCCTGGATCGTGGTCCTTAATTTTCTTGAGAGCTTCCTCCAAGCGACCATTGATATCGTTGAACTTCATTGACAAATCTTCCACATCCTCAACATAGGTGTTGTTAATCTTTTCGAGCTTGAAGCTTAGCTCTAGTTTCTCCCTATCCAGTTGATCGATTCTTTGGCAACAATTCTTGGCCTTGGACATTTCAGACTCCAGCTGTTCCACTTGCTTCTCAAGCTCCCGCACTTGTTCTTTTAGAATGTCAATATGATCGCATTTACTACTCGAGGTCTGATTCAATTTCGAATTAAGAGTTTCTTCGATTGCCTGGAGGTAATCTTTAAATTCTTTGCAACCTGTTGCATTGTTGCCTGTTCCATTGCTTAGTAAGGAGGCAATAATTTCCTTCTGCTTTTCGATCAGTGATTGAAGTTCTTTGATTTGCACGCTAAGACTATTATTCACCTGATCATTGCCCACTCCATTGCCACCTCCACTAACTCCTCCACTGCCACCTCCACCACCTCCTCCATTGCTTCCTCCATTGCTTCCTGCACTACCTCCTCCGTTACTTCCTCCATTACCTCCTCCATTACCTCCTCCTCCACTACCTCCTCCGTTACCTCCTCCGCTACCTCCTCCATTACCTCCTCCATTACCTCCTCCATTGCTTCCTCCATTGCTTCCTCCACTACCTCCTCCATTACCTCCTCCACTACCTCCTCCACTACCTCCTCCGTTACCTCCTCCATTACCTCCTCCATTACCTCCTCCATTGCTTCCTCCACTACCTCCTCCGTTACCTCCTCCTCCACTACCTCCTCCGTTACCTCCTCCGTTACTTCCTCCATTGCCTCCTCCTCCACTACCTCCTCCATTACCTACTCCTCCACTACCTCCTCCGTTACCTCCTCCGTTACTTCCTCCATTACCTCCTCCTCCATTACCTCCTCCATTACCTCCTCCATTACCTCCTCCGTTACCTCCTCCACTACTTCCTCCATTACCTCCACCATTGCTTCCTCCATTGCTTCCTGCACTACCTCCTCCGTTACCTTCTCCACTACCTCCTCCATTACCTCCTCCACTACCTCCTCCACTACCTCCTCCGTTACCTCCTCCTCCACTACCTCCTCCGTTACTTCCTCCATTACCTCCTCCTCCACTACCTCCTCCATTACCTCCTCCGTTACCTCCTCCTCCACTACCTCCTCCGTTACCTCCTCCGTTACTTCCTCCGTTACTTCCTCCATTACCTCCTCCTCCATTACCTCCTCCATTACCTCCTCCATTACCTCCTCCGTTACCTCCTCCACTACTTCCTCCATTACCTCCTCCATTGCTTCCTCCACTACCTCCTCCGTTACCTCCTCCGTTACTTCCTCCGTTACTTCCTCCATTACCTCCTCCACTACTTCCTCCATTACCTCCTCCATTGCTTCCTCCATTACCTCCTCCGTTACCTCCTCCGTTACCTCCTCCGTTACCTCCTCCGTTACCTCCTCCGTTACCTCCTCCATTACCTCCTCCATTGCTTCCTCCACTACCTCCTCCGTTACCTCCTCCATTACCTTCTCCATTACCTCCTCCATTACCTCCTCCATTACCTCCTCCATTGCTTCCTCCACTACCTCCTCCGTTACCTCCTCCATTACCTCCTCCGTTACCTCCTCCGTTACCTCCTCCACTACTTCCTCCATTACCTCCTCCATTGCTTCCTCCGTTACCTCCTCCGTTACTTCCTCCGTTACTTCCTCCATTACCTCCTCCTCCATTACCTCCTCCATTACCTCCTCCATTACCTCCTCCATTACCTCCTCCATTACCTCCTCCGTTAGCTCCTCCACTACTTCCTCCATTACCTCCTCCATTGCTTCCTCCACTACCTCCTCCGTTACCTCCTCCATTACCTACTCCGTTACCTCCTCCGTTACCTCCTCCACTACTTCCTCCATTACCTCCTCCATTGCTTCCTCCACTACCTCCTCCGTTACCTTCTCCATTACCTCCTCCATTACCTCCAACATTACCTCCTCCATTACCTCCTCCATTACCTCCTCCATTACCTCCTCCATTGCTTCCTCCACTAACTCCTCCATTACCTCCTCCACTACCTCCTCCACTACCTCCTCCACTACCTCCTCCGTTACCTCCTCCATTACCTCCTCCATTACCTCCTCCAGTACCTCCTCCATTACCTCCTCCATTACCTCCTCCATTACCTCCTCCATTGCTTCCTCCACTACCTCCTCCGTTACCTCCTCCTCCACTACCTCCTCCGTTACCTCCTCCACTACCTCCTGCGTTACCTCCTCCGTTACCTCCTCCATTACCTCCTCCATTGCTTCCTCCACTACCTCCTCCGTTACCTCCTCCTCCACTACCTCCTGCGTTACCTCCTCCGTTACCTCCTCCGTTACTTCCTCCATTACCTCCTCCTCCACTACCTCCTCCATTACCTCCTCCTCCACTACCTCCTCCATTACCTCCTCCATTACCTCCTCCATTACCTCCTCCACTACCTCCTCCATTACCTCCTCCATTACCTCCTCCATTACCTCCTCCATTGCTTCCTCCACTACCTCCTCCATTACCTCCTCCATTACCTCCTCCATTGCTTCCTCCACTACCTCCTCCATTAGCTCCTCCATTGCTTCCCCCATTACCTCCTCCATTACCTCCTCCATTACCTCCTCCATTGATTCCTCCACTACCTCCTCCGTTACCTCCTCCTCCACTACCTCCTGCGTTACCTCCTCCGTTACCTCCTCCGTTACTTCCTCCATTACCTCCTCCTCCACTACCTCCTCCACTACCTCCTCCACTACCTCCTCCATTACCTCCTCCTCCACTACCTCCTCCATTACCTCCTCCATTACCTCCTCCATTACCTCCTCCATTACCTCCTCCATTACCTCCTCCATTACCTCCTCCATTGCTTCCTCCACTACCTCCTCCGTTACCTCCTCCATTACCTCCTCCGTTACCTCCTCCATTACCTCCTGCATTACCTCCTGCATTACCTCCTCCGTTACCTCCTCCATTACCTCCTCCACTAACTTCTCCACTGACTCCTCCATTATTATTGCAGTTATTTATTGCATTTATCAGGACTCCATTATTATTATCTATGAATTCCTTGATCCCATTTATTTCCGCGGCTTGGGCCTTGACTTTTTCAGCAATTTCCTGAATTTTTTCAGATTGATCTTTAGTCTTTTGATCGAAGTCATTCTTAAGTTGGTTTATGGCATCCAAAAGTTCCTTTAACTTAGCTTGCAGTTCATAGCAGCATTTCTGAGAGCTTCCATCATCGCCACCTCCATTGGCTGAGGATTCCAGCTTATCAATGCGTTCGCGCAACTCAACTAATAACATTTCCAGCTGTGCCTGCTTAGCTTTAATGTCATTGCTATCTTTGGTAGCTTCATTTATGGCCTCTTCTTGTTTTGCCTTCAGAATTTCCACTTGATTTTTCAAATCGTCTTCGAGTTGTTTCAAGGCCTCTTTCAAGAGATCACAACAATTTTGCATACCTTTCGATGTAATCTGCTTCATAGTTGTTAAGATACTGTCCAAATCCTTACCCAAATCCCCAGTGGCATTTGGCATCAAAATCGAATTATTTGCCTGGGCCAAATTGTTAACTGAATCGAATATATTCTTCATGGTTTTCTCTTCATAGAAACAGCAATGGGTCTTCGGCGCGGAGCTATTCAATCCTCTGATAAAAGTACCGATTAGCTGATTGAATTTTGTCAATTTCGCTGTTCTCATGACCTGATCATTGAGCCAACTTGTTATTTGATTTAGCTGCCGGCATTTTTCATTTTCCCGCAAATTGTTTCGATTTGCTACCGCCTGACTCTGGCCACAAGTAGCTGATATCAGCAATGGGAATATCACCAACAACCTTGACGTCATTACGTTCTGTTTGACATTGATGGAAATATATTTATTGATAGATATATATATATTTTTTTGTTTTCTTTTCTTTAGTTTTTGCTTACCATTTTTGCTAGTTTTTCTATTTTTTCTATTTCTTTTTAACGTTAATTTTTGATTTATTTGAACATAGTTCTCTGGTCTGGCAGAGTCTGAAGTTTCCAAGCTGTAGAATAGCACTGAACCCATTTGAGTGAAGTTGAAGAGCTTTATTTTGTTTCTGGGGTCGATCGATTTGCATGCCAAATTAAAATTACGAGTCTAGTTCGATGAGTTTGCAAAAAGGTTCACAGTGCTGCGAAAGAATGATTCACTTTTCATTTAGTTTTTGAAATTAAAAGATAAGAGTAAAAAAATTTAATCTTTCTTAGGTTAGGGGAATTTTCTATAAACAAGACAATTTTTGCTGAAAATATTTCATTTAAAGTTTTGTTATATTTTTATCCTAAGGCTTTGCATATATTTTTAATTGAATTTATTGATTCAAACTTTAATGGAAGCGGTGAAATGAACACCAGCCAATTAGTTTTGCCACTCGATTGTTTAAATCTAAATAAAATGCCTAAGAGCTACTTAACACAGCAAATCTGGTCTGAAATTGAAAATTAAACATTGAATAAATTATAAAGAAATAGCAAAGACAGAGAGACGGATAGCCTGGCTGGAGGCAGCTAATATGAAGGTATCAGAATAATAATAATAACAAGTCTCATAATATCTAATCATTTATATGCCAGAAACGGGATGAGTGATTATATTCATAACTCACACAAACACACACATACACATACATGGATATATATGGAGAAAGCTCATTGAGTTAGAGAGGCAAAACATATTAAATAGATTCGTTGCTATACGCAACGAGTCTCTACCGATAAGTAAGACAAATGCTGCAGATATAAAATCTATAAGGCTATTCGAGTATTTTATAACAAGATGCATATATTAAAATATAAGAAATGCTGCCAAGTCAGCAGGCAGCAGTCTGACGGGCAGTCTGACAGGCAGGCAGGGCATTCTTTTGGCTTTCCTCTTGTTATATATTTTTGTATTTGGTTTGACAGTGCGTATACGCAATATTTCTAGCTGCTTTGCCAAAGTTTGCCTTATTAAACAGTTATATATATATTTTGTATTTAAAAAAGTTTGAGTAAAAAACTTTAGAGTATCTGAATTCCAACATGCCTTTTAGATAAAGGTAGACACATTTTCTTTTTTTTTCCTGGTTTGTGTCATGACATATTTGTGCTCGGGGTTCCATTCTGCTGGCATCTCACCTGAACTTTTTCACTCTGTTGTTACTTAAAAGTTTTGCTCAACTATTTTTCTAGTGCTCCACTGTGATATTTATTTAGTTTTTTTTCTCTTCTTCTTTTTCTCCCTTTACCTTCTGGTGACCATATTTTTTTTTAGTTTTAGATTTTGTCATGCTGTGCAACTTTTGCGCTATGGCAAGAATTTTGCAACAATTTGCTTCTTCTTCTTTTTCTTGAAATACAAACTTGGCTTCACAAACATTTTCATTCCGCTGGCATTTTTTTCTTATTTTGTTTTGCAACCCAGTTTTACTTGCCTTGTTTGTTTCTTTGCACCTTTAAAAATTTCAAGGCTCTCTGATCAAATATTTGCCGACTTTCGATTGACACGGCAAAAGGTCAAATGTTTCATTTCGTTTTCAATTTATTGTCTAGCCAACTGATTGCCCAGGGCCAAGCTTCTAAGCCTTCAAAACTCAAAAGAATACAAAAAAAAAAGCTCACCATGTGTTTGTGTGTGTGTGTGATACTTTCTATCTTTTTCTATATCCATTATATTCTTTAGTGGCTGAATCAATGGCCATTTTCATTGTCGATAAAGCCGCAACTATTGGCCACTTTTATATGCTGCTTCTGCCCAGGGTGTGGTCTTTATGTCTTTTTAATATGCTATGACTTGGACCATACCCAACCATCCCCCAGCCCTCACCTTCTTGTCATGTTCAAGAAATCTTTTGTTCAGTCTTCTTTGCCTTTGTTGTCGTCGTCTCCGCCATCTTGTTTAGTTTTGACCACATTCAGCTGCTTGTTGTGTGCGGTTGATTTTGTGCAAATGACGTCGTTGCAGTTAAATCTGACCACCCTCTCCCCCCTGCCAAGCTCTTCCTCTGCCTATCTAATCGTCTTATTCAAGAGTTCATAAGGCTGTGTCCGTTCGTGCCCAGGTCGGTCTGTCCGCATTTTGTGGCCTATTGTTCACTAATTTTGTCACGTTTGCAGCTTTTGTTGGGATTTATTTTTTTTTTCTTCTTCCTTTCCTTTCTTGTTTTTTTTTTCATTTCTTTTATTCTTGTTTTTTTATGAACTGTGTAGTACTTGGCTTTGGTCTTTCAACTCAGCCATCAGTTTTTCGTTTGCTTGTTTGTTTGATTAAATCTTTTCTAACGATTTGCTGCACTTATTTGGTTATTCTAGTTGTTGCTTTTGTTGTTGTTGTTTGTTTGATTTTTGCTTTTCCAGCTGGTTTTTTCTCCCTCTTTTGTTTGTTTCGCAAAAGTGTTCTCTCCAAACGATTCTTGCAAATTGTGTGCGTTATCTGCCATTTCCATCCTCTTTGCAATGGCTTGGGGATTATCAAGCATTCAATTCGATTGATTGTTTGAATTGTTACAAAAAGAATAGAATAGAAATTTATTCCCCCATATCCACAAGGAGGTGCAGTCAGCTTAACATAATTTCCTTAGATGATTTTCAAATCAGATTTATACTCTCAAAAATTTATTTCCTATTGAATTTAATTTTTGGTTTTCTTAATTGGCTTAAATTCGGTTTGGTCAGTCGGCAGCTTAGTTGGCCATTTAATTTATGCAAATATTTTGACACTCCTGGCAAATGCATCCACATGTGCTGGGTTAAAACTTTTCCAAAACAACCACAAAAAAACAGCCACCTATTTACCTGTCCATATAAAATATTAAAAAAATTTTAATATGCATATATACAGGTGTACCTGTGTGTGTTGGCTACCTTTAACCACAAGATAAACGTGACATGCCTGCGCCACTAAGTATGCAGCAGTTTTTGTTGGCGCTTTCTTTCACACTGTTTCGGGATTTTTACACTCTGCAGAGATCTGGAATCTGGAAAGGGTATAGGCTGCATATTTAACCCAATCAAATAGCGAAGAATCGGAAATAACAAAGTCTTTTCAATATGAGCCTAAAGGCTTAGGGAAATTTAAATTAGATTATTTTTATATAGACAATCTAGGCAATCATAGTCAGAACAGATCATCAGATTCTTGTTAAAAATAAATAAATTTTGCTGTCATAAAAATTCTTAAAGGATTTCGTGTCCTCTCCTGGTTTTACCTTTTCAAAAAAGCTGGGTAGATTTCTGCTCCTCGGATAGGCAAGGTCATTTGGATTTTGATCCCATAAGATCTCCCAATCTTAGTCTATCAGATTCTGAACAAAAACAAATAATTTTGTTGTCATAAGAATTCTTAATTCTTAAGGGATTTCGTGTCAGCTCCTCGTTTTACCTTTTCAAATAAGATGGTTAGATTCCTGCCCATTGAATGGACAAGGTCTTTTGGATTTCGATCCCATAAGATCTCTCAATCTTAGTCTTTCAGATTCTAAGCAAAAAGAAATAATTTTTCTGTCATAAAAATTCTTAATTCTTAAGGGATTTCGTGTCCTCTCCTGGTTTTACCTTTTCAAATAAAATGGTTAGATTCCTGCCCATTGAATGGCCAAGGTCTTTTGGATTTCGATCCCATAAAATCTCTCAATCTTAGTCTATCAGATTCTAAGCAAAAACAAATAATTTTGTTGTCATAAGAATTCTTAATTCTTAAGGGATTTCGTGTCAGCTCCTCGTTTTACCTTTTCAAATAAAATGGTTAGATTCCTGCCCATTGGATGGACAAGGTCTTTTGGATTTTTATCCCATAAGATCTCCCAATCTTAGTCTATTAAAATCTAATTCAAAATAAATGCCTTAGTTGCCCTAAAAAATTCAATATTCTTAAAGATTTTCGTGTCAACTCCCCCCTAGCCTTTCCTATAGGTTGGGTAGATACCTGCCCCTCGGTCGTTTGGATATTTATCCTCTAAAATCTCTCCATAATTATAGAGTATTTAAGAGTCATTAAATTGATTTTCTTGATATTTTTTTATGTGCTCAGAAATACCTTTAAGCGCATGTTTTGAATATTCTTGCAATAATTTGCTATCTTGCTTAACGTTCAACGCTCTCACACCTACCGATATATGCACATACCTCTATATATATATATTTATTCTTGCTATGAGTTCACGCAGCTTATCTACATTTTCTTAAAAAAAAAAGAGACAGAGAGAGAGAGAGAGAGAGAGAGGTAGAGAGTGCAATCACGTTGAGCCTGCCATCAGCTATTTTTTCACAATTTTCGCTGTTGAAATTTGTAGGAGCTACTTGTGCCACTCCTCTCTCTCTCTCTCTCTCTCTCTCTCTCTCATCTCTCTCTATGTATTCTTTCTCTCTTTTGCTTTTCGTACAATTTTGTACTTTTGTTGTTGTCTTTGACGCTGTCGTGGTGCTTTACATCTTTTTAATGTTGAAAAGCTTTACTTACTTCCGTTGCTGCTGCCACTGCCGCTTCTGCCAAAGCTTTAGGAAACGGAAGTTTAACTTTTGTTGAAATTTTTAGTGATTCGTGCAAAGCAGACATTTGCCGACCTCTTAATACGGCCATCAGGGCCAACCCCAATTCACCCATTTTTGCTACCCATTTAATCTCTATTTTGTATGCTGCCACTCGATTTTACTCTATATATATACTATATTCGTTAGATTCTTCCCCCTTTTTTTTGTGTTTTTTGATTATTGGAAATATTGGCATTTTATGCTAACCGCGGCAAATATGTTAATGCTGCCTGCTGTTTTATATGACTTGTTAACGGCACATGTGGTCCAAAAATGTTCTTATCTTTTTTTATCTCTTCCTGGATCTGTGTAAAAGCACTCTTCATAATCAAAAATCGAATGAATTTAAAAAGAGAGGGAGAGAGAGATAATAGTGGACTTTAATAGTTTTGAACACACAGAAAATTTAGTAATCCCTTCGACTAGGAGAAATAAAGTCACCACCTGCTGCTTTCAATACTTTTGCCGCTGAGCTGCTTATAAAGTTGGCAACGTGCAAATCATGACAGCCAAAGAGCCAAGCCAGACAAACCCAGCCCAGTTCAGACCAACTCAGCCAAATGGCTTAAACTCCCAATGGAGTTTTGCGCACTGCAAAAGTTGAATCCAGCGACCAAAAGTTGCACAAAGTCAGACAGTCAAATGGGCCAACAAAGTTGTTATTATTATTATTTTTTTTTTGTTCACAACAAAGAACAAGACAGATAAAATAGGCTTAAAAGATAAATATCAAAAGCTTTAATAAGAAAAAATAAAATAAAAAAATTGTTATATTTTTTTTTCATGACTCTCGATTTTTTTTTTGGACTTAATCAAGTGTTGGGAAATTTTTGTGGCTTATTTGAGACAAAAGCTAGCGAAATAAAGTAATCACCGAATTGTTTAAAAGCATTTTCACTATTTTTTTTTTTTTTTTTTGGCTTTTAAGCCAAAGTAACTGAGGTCAGCTGATGGCATGTGAATTCGCCATTGCTTTTAGCTAGCCATGTTTGTAGTCGTTACGCCCCCTCAAACCCTCCCCCCCCCCCACACACACACACACACACAAACACACATGTTCAGATATTATCGCAGAAGTAGCAAACTGCATTTCATTGGAAACGGAAATGCATTTTCAGTCATGCAATCATCCTGGCAAACAGTTTTCGTTGCTGGCCCAACCAAAAAAAAAAAAAAAAAAAACCCTAAGAAAGTCAAGTAAAAACTTGGCCAGCAAGAAAAAGTACTTTGCTTTTATTTTTATGAGCATTTATTGCGCAATTTTTCTCCTTGCACTTTCCCTACTCAATCAAAAGTAATGCACCATTGCGTTGGCCATTTTATTTCATTTCATTTCGTGTTGACTTTTTTCTTTTTTTTTCAATTTGCACAAAATTAAATATTATATTATTTCAGTCATTGGTTGCCATGACCAAGACACCAACATAGTCAACACAGCCAACACCCACTCGATTGTTTCCTCCGAGATGGGCGAGCGTCGCCAAGCAATAAAAGCATTATGGCAAATTGTTTTAAGCTTGGCAAAAATGCCATCAAAATCAGTTGACTATGCAAAGCAGCAGCGTCGCCAGCGGCGGCTCCCGAATGGCTGACCCAGCCATTCCTTCAGCCATTTGTTGCTGCTGGTCTCCAGCTTCCTGCCCCTCTCAAGCCATTGGCAATGCATTTTATAGCTTGTGCATGTCAGCCATTGTTGTGGCCATTTTAAAAGCGCTTTCTTCACTTTGGGGTAAACTTTAGTGGCATCGCAAGTTCCCCCATTCAACTTTCAACTTTCAACTCCTTAGTGTCTGGTTTGGTCAGCGCGGGTGTCTTTAAGCTGACACCAGACGGAATATAAAAAAGAGTGAGAAAGAGTGAGAGTAAAAGATAAGCAGTAGAATATGTTGCAAGTTGACTGCTCTTTGCTGGCAGTGATTTCAAACGAAAGATCAACTGTAGGTGCAGAAAATCCCTGGAAATTTTCAAGAGATTTTCCGACAGCTCTTAAGTACTTAATGAATCACTCACTTAATTGAGCTCAACTCGACCCATTAAGCGCTTTTAAATCTTGTTTATTATTTTATACAAAATTTCTTATTTTCTTTCAGATGATTTTACTGTGGGTCGAGTAAATCAAGAGGTAAGCTCAAAACTACTTTCATTTTATTGAACAATTTATTATAGTTTTTCGTTTTTTGAACATTTTCTTTGCTTGTTAGTTTAGTTTGCAAAAAAAAGTTATCGAACTGTAAAAACTTGATGAATGAGGGCAAACTTTAAATTGGTCCAATTGATTTGATAAGCTTTTGCCTGTCATAAAAAAAAGAGGTCATGCATTACTTGTGACCTTTTCATATACCCGATTGCCTGCTCAATATAAATTTGTCACCAGCCTGATGGAGTTCAGTTCGTCTGCAGATTTCAAATTGGTTTAATGGCTTTTGACGTGTTTGGCAAAAGTTGAAAGAAAAAAAATTTGGAATTTAGCTCAAAATTGACAGAAAAAAAAATGAATCAATAAAATGAATCGAGGAAATATAAAATAAGCAGGAAATTTTCTTAATTGGCAAAAAAAAAAAGAAATGGAAAAGGCTTTAAAAAAAACCTTCAAAATTAAACAAATATTTTTTTATGAGAATAATTTTTTTTTTATATAAAAATTATTATTGTCCTTAGGCCCTGCTTTGGCATATTTTATTTGAGATTAAGTTTTATTTTTTATTTTATTATTTTATTTATTATCTTTTGCCCTGTTTTGGCATATTTTATTCCTTTGGAAAGGAGAGATATGTCCCAACCAATTCTCACTTATCCTAAGGAAACCATCAAAATTAATCAAAAATATTTTTTATTTGAGGCTAATTTTTTTATATAAAAATTGTTTTGGTTTTAGCCCTGCTTTGGCATATTTTATTTGAGGTTTTATTTGAGATAAATTTTTTTATGAGATTAATTTTTTTTTTACAAAAATTCTTATTGTCTTTTACTTTGCTTTGGCAAAGATTAATTTTTTATGAGAATACATTTTTTTTTTTATAAAAATTATTATTGTGTTTTGCCTAGCTTTAGCATATTTTAGTTGGGATTTTATTTAAGATTAATTTTTTTATGAGATTATTTTTTTTTTTTGCAAAAGTTATTATTGTCTTTTGCTTTGCTTTGGCATATTTCATTTAAGATTAATTTTTTTTTATAAAAACACATTTTTTTTATATAAAAATTAATATTTTTTCAGCCCTGTTTTGGCATATGTTATTTGAGATTAATTTTTTCTTAAATAAAAAAATTATTTAGTTCTTCTTTGGCATATTTTATTTGGGACTAATTTTATAAGAGCTTAATTATTTTCTTTATAAAAATGATTATTGTTTTCGCTTAGCTTTGGCATATATTATTTGAGATTAATTCTTTTTTAAGAATAATTTTTTTTTTTTATAAAAATTATTATTGTCTTTAGCCCTGGTTTGGCATATTTTATCCCTTTGGAAAGGAAAGATATAACCCAACCAATTCTCACTTATCCCAAGCCTAGGAAAATAAAATAAAATTTATTAAAATCCCATAAGGCATTTATTTTGATTTCATTAGCATAAATTCGCAGGCTTTTGTTCTGATAAAACCGACAAGAGAAAAAAAAACATCTTTGATATAAATTATAAAGTACATTAAAATCCCGCAAAACTTTAGAAGCACTTGAGGAAAAATTCTCTTTACGAATTTGTGGTGCCCCGAAGGCAAGTCAGTCAGGTTGTTTCCTCTTGGCTTCATTTGCATCTTCATATGTGGTGTGAGATGGGCGGGGGTGGAGGGGCGGGCGTCGAGTGTGTGCAGCATGGAATGACTGTTCATCTGCTCGGCTCCATTTTGGATTGTTTGTGTCATGGAGACAACCTCAAGCGGGACCTCAGTCTTTTTATTTTTGTTTTTTTTCTCGGCCTTGTTCTTTTCTTTGTTTTTATCAGTTGCTTGTTTTTATTGTTGTTGTTTAACTTGTTGTTGTTGTTGTTGTTGTTGTTGGGGGCCCATTTTATGCGCGTGTGAATTTACGCGGCTGCCGACACTTTTCTACCTTGCAAACCTTGCCTCTGCCTCTGCCACTTACCACTTGCCACCTGTCCATTGTCTAGCCTTCAGCCCCCAAACTCATGCATAATTTAATGCAAATAATGCACTTGTTTCATTTCACTTTACTCTTAACTGAGAGACAGACAGACAGAGAGACAGACAGACATGAATTTATATGCAAACATATGAAAATGCTATGTGCTCGGCTTAAAAGGGCTGAAGATTTTTTTCTTTTTTCAAACTTAAATGGAAACATATTTTTCTCTTGTTTTTATTTTTTTTTTTTTAATTTCTTATTTTTTTAATTAAATATTATTTTTTTTTTTTTTGGTATTTCTCTGCCTCTCATTTGTATAATTTCTCTGCAATTTATATATTTATTTAGCATAAGTATTTTTCGTTTACATTGCATTTCCTGTCAGACGGGCGACAGCAAAAGACAAAACCATGAAGATCCAAAAGAAGAAGAAGAAGAAGTCAAGAGAGCGAGCCATAAACTTAATTTCCGTTTGCCGACATTTCTGTGGCTGCTTTTGCTGTTTTCTCTTCTCATTTTTTTCCCTTTTGCTTTTCGCTTTTTATTTTTTATTATTTTGCATTCTTTACACAGCATATTGTTATTGTTGTTGTTGTTGGTGTTGCAACTTTAACAACTTGTAGCTTGTTTTGTCTTTAGTAGAGCTCAGCCCAGCCCAGCCCAGCCCAGCCCAGACCATCCCAATCCGCCCACATACCAAAGCGCCGCTCATTTCAATTTAATTTCCCCACAACAAAATGCGCTCACGTAGCTTTTGTGGCTCTGGCCGAGCGGAGCGGAGCGGAGAGGAGGGCTTTGGGAAGTGGCATTTGCCATTTGTGGTTACACTCAAACGATGAAACCCTCAGACCAGCCACATGGCAAAATTTTCATCATCATCTTTCACTAGGTTTTTTTTTTTTTTTTTACTTGTAATTTTTTTTTGTTATTTCCCTTTTATTTTTATTTTTATTTTTTTCTCTGTTTTAATGAGTGAAATTACTTTTACAAGCACTGACTGAATATTTCTGCCTTCTCAGAATTTTCCTAGCCATTTTCTTTAGTTTCATTGTCGTCAACATTGAGATTGCTTGTTGTTGTAGTTGTTGTTGTTTTGTTGTTTTCAGTCTGTCTTGTCTGTCGGGTGAAAATTAGGTTGTAAATTTCTTAAGTGGCATCGTTCACTTGGCACTCACTCACTCACTCACTTACTCATTTTGCTCACCAAAGACAGGCAGCCCCCCCCCCTTCCACCCCCCCTAAAATTGATGCCACTGACGAGTGTTTTGTTGTTGTTTATTTCTTGTCAGAACAGTATAAGACAGACAGACAATTTAACGGAGCCAAGGTTTTTATTTTTTTTTTAAAGGAATATTTGAATTCTTGTTGAGTAAAAGAATACACGGCGTATACTTAATATTTAAATCATAGGCAATCAACGGCAACTGTGTATTTGCCAGTTGGTTGGCTGGATGGGTGGCAATTAAACTCAAGTCAAAAGCCAGAAACTTTTTTTTTTTTGCCAATCTTAATTAAACCGCAATATTTGCACTTTGCTGCCATTTCGAATTCGAAATAGGCAAATTTTGCCAATCGGACCCAACTCACATGTAAACTTGTCGACCAAAAACGATGCTTTGCATATGAAACTAACATTTGTTTAACCACAAAATACACACACACACGCACACCAAAATGGTAATTTCCAGCCGACAAAGAAGGTAAGGCAAATTGAAAGGTGTGATCGTGTGTGTGTGTGTGTGTGTGTGTGTGTTGTAAAGTTTATTGCTCAATTTTGGCAAAAGTTTTGGCAACCGCAGAGCGCGAGTTAACATTGCAACTTTCAAATACTTTGGCAAACTTGATTTACCAAGGCAGCTCTAGTTGCTCACCAGTTTGCCAGATATGTAAATGTAGATAAGCCGACACAATGTTTAAACATTATTAAAAACAACAAGGAAAAGAAGAAGACGACGAAGAAGAAGAAGACTCAATGAATTTGAACGTGGTCTGTGATTTTTGATTAAGGCCTCAAAAAAGTTGCGCCTGCAAAAAGTTAATACAAAAAAAGATCATCATCATCATCTCAGCAAATAATAAAGTTATTTATTTATTTTCGCCTCCTCCTTCTCCTTCTTTCTGTTTCCTTCACCTAGCCTGGTCATTAATTTGTGTAAGGTTGTTTTGGGCCTTGGCTTGCCTCGGCTTGGCTTGGTGGCGCTTTTCGTTTGGGTTGTCTGAAATTTCAGCAAATAATAATTTATGAAATTTAACCTTGGCGAAAATTTGCAGCAATGGCTTCTTGATTATACCCTGCAGGCTGCCATAAAATGGTCATATTAATGGTCTGCCAAAAACCAAGCTAACAACAATAAAATAAAACTTTCAATCGATTTGTCGACTATTGTGGAAAGCAAAGTTCACTTTTTGAGGTGTACAATAAATTTCAATGATTCCCATCGACTCCAGAGGGGATTTTTAAATTACTTAACATAAATGATTCTGGGTGGAAATAAATTGGGTACTCTAAGGACTTGAAAGTATTTAACTTTTGAGATAGTTTGCCGAGAGAAATCGGCTTGATAAAAGTTTTCGTTTAGATTTTTGGTAAAATTTTCTCAGCTTAATTTGAAAAGTCGTTGATGGCCAGGATTTTTGGTATATTCTGGTGCAGTGCTAATGTTCTTGTCCTTACCAGAATTGTTCATTGGTTATTGTTCTCTCTGTCCACTGTGATTTACAGCAAACAGGGATGCGCACATTGCCTGCATTGACCTACCCAAAAAGGAATACCAAAAAAAAAATAAAAGAAAAAGCAAAAGAACAAGAAGAAAATTCTACCGCAACAAGGACATTTTGGGCTCTTCGTTGTCTACCTTTGTTGTTGTTGTTTTTTGTCTTACCAATAAGCTCCCATTTTGGCCTGCTTGTTAACTAAAAAAAAAAACAAAAACATCTTTGTTTTTATTTTGCAACCTTGTCACAATTTATTTATTATGTTCTTGTGATTTATATGGGCGAGTTCAGTTGCTTTCACCTCCAGCTGTTTGTTAGTCCGAACATGTGCCGAGCCTGGTGCCAAAAACTTTTCCTAATGATCAAACAATTTTCCAAGTTTTTTCCCACAGAATTAAAGCTTCCAAACTAATCAGTCATTCCATTCGATTCGATTCGATTCGAATCGTTATCCACCTGACTGCTTCTGACTGCCAATCATACGATTGGATCCAGAGCTACTAAGCCTTTTAATTACCAAACTTGACCACTGCCGTTTTCAATTGCTACTCTAATGGGAGCCACGACAACGCCAACTTCGACGACCCCAATCCAGACAAACATCCTAAACCAATTTGCCTTCTGCTAAACAAATATGCCCACTGGTCAAAAGGGGACCACCACAAGCCACTTGAAAAATTAAAAAAAAAAAAGGAAATACGTGAATCCCGGAAAGAGAGAGAGCTTTCCACTCTATCGTCATGGCCACCAGCAAACTAACCACAAAATGCTTTGCCAGTTGCTCATTTAATGCTGTTGCTTTCCTCTTTGCTGTACATTTTGTCTGCATTTTTTTTTTTTGTTAAATCCTGCCAACATGGCATAGAAATTTATAGCTGAAAATTAAATACCACACGATCTGTTTCGCAAACATACAAGCAGACACTTTCCCTACTTCCGTTGGACTGTCGAATTTTTTATTTTGTTGACTTGGTTGGTTTCTATTTGCTGTGGTCCCTTCAAAGTTTTTCGAGGTATTTTTTAGTTTGGGAAATGTATAAACTTTTTTTGAAAGAAATTGTCCTGATTTTTGTAAAGGCTTTCCCAAGTTAGAAATCTGTAATAATTTGACTTAATCAAAGCTAAAACTCGTAAGATGAAAATGACTGTGGTTTTTCATTGCACATTTCCAGGATGAGAGAGACCCTGGAAAGTGTATTAAATCTTTAATTTGTAATAGTCCTTTTCTATGTTTTCTTATTTATAATATATTATATTATTTTTTTTGCATTGTCGTTGCAGTTTAATTTGTACATCGATATATTTTCTTGGTTGTCAGCAGACGCAGTCAGCCTGAGCAAGTTGGCCTACCCAAGGCCACACCCGCACAAGTAAAGTGCAGATTGTAATTGTCTACTCTACCTTTTGCTAGCTCTCTCTCTCTCTCTCTCTCTCTCTCTCTCTCTCTAAATGTGTATGTGCCCTACCAAATAACAATAAATTTCTCGGCTGTGCTGTGCGATTGTCGCTTTTGAAATATCGTTTAACTTAAGCTTCTGGCCTGCCCTGGCCTGCCCTGGCCTGGGATGGTCTGGGCTGGTTTGGTCAGGTCTGGTTAGCCTTATATTTGGCCTGGTCTATAACGTTTGTCGTTGCTGTTCTGAGCTGTTTGGGTAATGTTCTGGGGCTTATATTTGGCTTTGGCCCGGCACTCGGGCGTATACGTAACATTTAGATTGGCCGGTCAACTAGTGGTACATTGCATTCACCACTTGGTCATTCAGTCGGTTCGGTAGCTAAGCGAGCAGACATTTTTGCTAATTAGTGAGCCATTTAAAAAAGTACACACAACAAAAGCCAGAAACCCCATAGACCGAAGGGTAAAATAAGTTGTTCAAAAACTGCTTCGATGCTCGTCAGTCCATTTTGTTGTTGTTGTTGCTCGACTGCCCCATTCATATTTCGTTTAGCGACGGTGCATTAATCAACTGACACAAAAAATAAAATCCAAAAGAAATGAACAAGTAGAAAAATGAAAAACTCAAACGATAAACTAATTGCAAAAAAAGACTGGGGAAAACTCTGTCAATAACATTGTAGCCAACCCTGAATGGGTTTTCTTTACTGCAATTTTTTCAGTTTGTGTAGGATTTTTTTTTTGTATAATTTTTTTTACTTTTATTATGCGTAACGCTAACAAAGAAACTTTTGAATCAATTCAACTTGTCCAAAGTTAAATCCAGCAGCAGCAGCTTTGCACTCAATTAAGTGACTTGCTGAGGGGGAATCGACAGACTTGCCTCACCGGGTCAGGGGGCATTCGAAAAAACAACAAAAAAAAAGAGAAAGAAAATGGTAGAAGCAATTTTGTTGCAACTCCAAGTAAATCCACTAAAAGAGTTGCAACTTTTGCTGGGTCTCTCAACAAGAACAACAGAAGCAAGTTGCCCGAGTGCCAACAATTGTGGCAGCTGCCACATCAAAAGTTACTCCACCCTCTCCACAACCCCCATCATACGTGAGCTGGCAAAGTTTGGTTATATTTTTTTTCCCCAAGAATGAAAGAATGGTGGGCCTCTTCTTGTGCACTTCGACTTCCGCTTGATTGACTTAGCACAGCTTCACTGTCTCCCTCACTGTTCAATTGTGTCGCTCCGTCTGTCTCGGCTTGACAGCTTTTGGCAATGGCAACGTAAACTAATTTTCCATGTCATCACTCAATTGTTTTGAAAAAGCCAAACAGCTTTTATTGATGGCCCACAGAAAAGTAGACAAATAAACCATTGAATTTTTACCCACAAATTTGACAGATTTCTTTTACTTTTTTTTGTTGGGATTTTCCACATATTTTGCTCAATTTTTAATGCAGTTTTTGTGTTTTTCAATTTTTTTTTTGTGAGTCGAAATAATTTTCACTATGAGCAAACTTAATAAATTAGATGAAAATCTTTCAAATCTGATTTCTATTACCATAATTCTTGCTTAGGAATTTTATGCCAAATCCACTTGGAAAATCCACACAATTTTCACAACACAAAATCTTCTTTTCTTTTTTTTTTTTTTGTCGCCCCAAAATGGACACTTTCTTTTGAGGAGTTGGGTGGGTCCTTCTAGTTAGTTGAGTGAAAGCAATTCTAATTGTATGCTTTGACTGTAAATCTGTTTACAAATTGCTTTTCAACAGCAAATGGTCCGCAGCCGAAGCTGGCTGAGATGTAGGAGGAAGTGGGGAGTAGGGAGTAGTAGGTCGATACACTTGAGCTTGCCCCAGCCCCCAAACTAAGAGTCATTCGTTTTCGGAGCTGTCATCGTCATCGTTGTTGCCTGCGTAACTGAACATTGAATTTCCATCAATTGTACGATTGCCTTTATTGTTGTATCAGAGTAACTGAGCTGTCTAAACATGCACAGGCGCACTTCTGGAATTCTATGTGTATGTGTGTGTGTGTTTGTGTTTGTTTTGTTTATTTCCGTTTGTGTGCGTGTGTCTTGGAATTTCCGCCTCGAGGCCTTTTGGCAAAATGATGGATAATGGCATTTAATTTGAGGCGCTTAAATTGCTGCTGCGACCTTAAGTCACAACCTTTCGCACTCTCTCTCTCTCTCTCTCTCTCTCTCTGTCCTTTTGTTTGCTAAGCGAGTCTGGTTGAATATCATTCTCTGCTTGATTATCTCTGCTTTAAATAGTAACATCAATTAATTTGCAAGTCATTCTCGGTTAGTCGACGTGTGCATTATAAATGATTTGTAGCTGTTTTTGAGCTTATTGAAGTGTACTTATGTCTGTCTATCTGTCTGTCTGTGTGTCTGTCCAATTGCATTTAATGTTCATTAGCTGGAACTGTCATAGACTCTTGGGGGCTCTGCTAGTGTTTAATGGGGTCAAAATGTATGTTTGTGACCTCATTCATAGGCTTATTGATTTTGATGACCTCACTGAAATACCTCTTGAAACAAATTATTTGCATTCGGTTAGTCGGTTTTTGGTACATTTTCTGGCATCCTCACCCTAGCGCCACAGCCTTCGTAGTCGCCGCAAAATATGCAATAGCAGAAGTTGCCACTTAAATATTCATGGGGAAAAAGTTATGCACGCGGCTTGAAAATTTATTGGGGCAGCATTCACAGAAGGCACTGGCAAGACGACAGCCTGTCACACAGTCTCACGGGACTAAGCTCCCTCAATCTCTCTCTCACTCTTTCTCTCTCTCTCTCTGTCACTTTCTTTCTCTTTTTGGTCTTATCAATTATCAATTAACCTAAATTTTAACGTTTATACGTTTTTGGCAGCTTTTGGCAAGGACTTCGTTGCCGTTCTTTTTTTTCTGTTGAAGTGGAAAAGTTGAAGCTAAACGTATTTTTCAAATTCAAGTTGACAGCTTTCTTTCTCCATCTTTGCCCTTCTGGTTTTGGCAAGGCATTGGCATTGGTTCACCTGATTCGCTGGCGAGAATTTCGAAAAGATTTTTAATTCGAAAGCTTTACTCTCTGACAATCTGCTTAGCCCAAAAAGCCACTCAAGTGCTTGTAAGCACAAAATTGATAAGTGATTAGTGGAAATTCTACCAAAGCAAAAAAAAAGAGCTGGAGAGTAGAAAATGAACAAATTAAATGGATGGAGGAAGCATATGTAAGTCTTTAATGGCTTTAATAAAATGAAAATCTCTCTCTACTCTCATTTACATTTTCATTGCTAAGCATACGGTTGAGGTCACACAGGACTGCCCTTTGGGTAGGGGCGGGGAATGAAATTGCAGAGTTGATATGAGCTGCAAGATATATGAAAGTGTGCATGTGCATGTGTGTGTGTGTGCTGGAGGACCCTTGACAATAATCACTTTCATTACTGTAAAATGTCAACAGTGTTGGCAAAGAGTTGGCGTACGAAAAAGACTCGGAGAGAGAAAAAAAATGAAAAGCGAAACAAGATTTTTCCTTGCAAAGAAGATGGAATTTTGTGTTGCCTGCGTTGGCTGGGAAAAATTTGATGATACAGCACAACCTCTCTCCCACTTGGGGAAAGATGACATTGATCTCCCCCTTGGCTGCATTACAAAACAGTAGCCGAAAAATCTAAAACAAACAACTGAAATCCTTTCCCTTCCACCCATCGTCTCCCCTTCACTTATTCTGAAGCAACTCAAGGCAAACAAGAAAACATGGAAAATGACAGGGAGTAGGTGAGACCCCGAGGCGGCAGTTTGCAGCCACTTTTATGACACACACACACACATACATACACAGTGTGTGTCTCTTGCTATCTCGGTATCTTTTAGTCCATAAGAAATGCATTTGTTCAAGTGGAAATGAATTGAACCCAAACCAAATAACAAAAAACAACGAAAAAAATTTGGACCAAACAGAAGCTTACGAAAAAGGAGACATGAGGAAGGCTTGGAGTAGTGACAAAAACATTGACATAAAAAAGCGTTGGTGGCAAACTGCAATCTTGTTGCCCTGTCAACTTAACCTCCAAAAATAACAGCAACAACAACAAGAGGATTGACAAGAAAACCAAAAAGAAAACAAGTCATTTTTGGTATGAAAAAGTTGAGATACTTTTTTTTTATTGGATTTTAAAATTAGTCCAAGGGGATATAACCAAGCCTTAGAAAGGTTAAAAAGCATTTAAAAGTTTTTAAAAATACACAAGGCGCTACAGATTGAGTTTCAGATTTGACTCAGGAACAAATATGATATAGTCGGACTTTCTATACGTCAGAATATATCTCTCATTTTCGTTAGTTCCAAAGGAACATATATGATATAGTCGGCCTTTCTATATGCCAGAATATATCTCTCATTTTCGTTAGTTCCAAAGGAACAAATATGAGATAATCGGACTATCTATATATCAGAATATATCTCTCATTTTAGTTAGTTCCAAAGTAACAAATATGATCTAGTCGGATTATCTATATATCAGAATATATCTCTCATTTTAGTTAGTTCCAAAGGAACATATATGATATAGTCAGACTTTCTATATGTCGGAATATATCTCTCATTTTAGTTAGCTCCAAAGATTCTTTTGGCTTGTTTTTATGAGAAAATAAATCTCCCAAAAGGGTTTTCAAATTTTAATTTCTTCTCCTGAAAACCCTATCTCAAACTATATTAAAAATACCTATTAAATTTCTTACAGTTCCTGATCAGATTTTGTGATAATTTTTATAATTTTCTTTTCTCGAATTCTTAACATTTCCAATGCATTAAACTCGTCTCTCTGGAAATGGCAGACCAACAAAAAACTATATTGAATTTGTAGCTGCCTCACTGCCATCAGAACGAAAAGAAAAATAAGAAGGAGACAGTTTCTTTTTTTTTGTTTTTCGTTTTTGAGGATGGTGCAAGTTTGCCAGCCCTTTGACTGTCATTGCGATGGTGCTTGATTTTTAGTTTAAACAATAGCTTGAGCATTTTTGATTGTCAAATGTTTGCCGAGATAACATTTACAATAGCTTTGGATTTTTACTACTGCTTGCTCTGCCCTGGATCGGAAGGAAGATGGCACTTTGATGATACAGACGGCGACAATGACAAGAGCAAAAATAACAAAAACAATGGCTCTGATATTTGGCAATGATGATGACGATGATGCTGAGCCAATGACGATAGTAAGGGGAAAGTTGTAAAAATTGCAAGGACTTTTACTTTATCCACCCACACACTCAGCCAGCCAGTCAGCCAGTCAGTCAGTCTGAATCTCATCTATCTCTACTTACCATTTGTTTGTCTGTTTTGGGTGGAGGGGCGGGGGAGGAAATATCAATTTGTAATGATTTTATAAATGCTTGTTATGGTTTTCTTTTCAGTCTGCGCTTTAGTTTGCTCTTAAATAAACAAATATGCAAATGACTTGGAAAATTTCCCTGATAGGAAGTCAATTAAGTGACAATTAGTGTCGGATTTTACACAAATTGAAAGGTGGCTTTCAAGCTTAATCCAATTGTTGACTTGAATAATTACTTTACTGATTTAATAGACTTTTGACTTAATCAAATCAATTCGAAGTATAAACGTAAGTGCAAACTCTTTTAGTGATTTATTAATGGCTAAAATGGAAAACTCAAGGCTTAGCTGAAGTATGAATTAAACTGACCCAAATCTTTATTTTAATAAATTTTGTTTAATTTTGCTCCTTCTTTATGCTGGATAATTTCTCATAAAAGTTGCTCCAAAATTCCAAATTAAATTCAATTAAAATTTTAATTTTCCTTAAAAAAGAAAAAGCTATTTATGAGCGAAAAATATTTATTCACACCCACACTTACATAACTTTTGCATTTCATTACACAATTTTGATGTATTCACCCAGTCGGCTGGTTGGTTTGGGTGGGAAAAAGGAAATGAAAAAAACTGTTGCCTACTTTTTTGGTTGTCTGTTGCGGTCTTCTGACCATTTACCAAATTAGTCAAAGTTGTCGGAGCAGCTGTTGTTACCGTAATTGTGCATGTGTGTTTGTGTTTGTGTTTGTTTGTTTTTTAATACTTGTTCTTTTTGTGTGTGTGTGTGTGTGTATTTATAGGTAGGTATTAATGCACGTATCATCAACACCGTGTGCCATTGGCGGTGTCTGCGGCTGTTGGCCATTTTTCAATGCATTTTACGCTAATTGAAATCGCAATCGAATTACACGACTGGCCGAGTTCCCTGCTTCGGTCCCAATGAAAATATAATCACATTTATGCAGTTTTTATGCCAGCAATGTAAATATTTTCGTTGTAAACAAGCAAAGCCTATGAAAAGAGCCCGCCAGCCCTCGTCAGCACCAGAGAAGCATAGTGTCAATGCAGCAGCCAATCTCGTGTTGCTCTTCTGTTCTGCTTCGTCATCATCAACATCATCAATAGCGTCAGCTGAGCAACCATTACCGACACATTCATACTGGTCTTGTTTGACTCGCTTGTTTTTTTTTTTTTTTTTTGGTTGTCCATTTCATATTGCCGCCTGCTATTCCGTCGATTCGGCCAGGCTGACTGTTTGTGGTCCTGCTGTGTGCAGCTCACTTTGTATTCAATTTCATTTTTGAGTTCATTGAATTTGCACAGATTTTTTCATCTCTTCCCGTCTTTTTCCCCCCTTTATTTGGCATAAATACATATATTTTTTTTCTCTTCTGCTTTTGGCTTTTATTTGGTTTGTTTGTCATGTTTCATATGTGAAAATTGCATTAATAAAATTGTTTGGTTCGAGTAAGAGGATTGCACAAATATGAAAACAAGAAAAGCCAAAGAGAAAGAAGAAATTTGTGCTCTTTTCAGGTACTCAAAAGCAGAAATTATTGAAAGAAATATTTTAATGTACAAAAATTTCTTTATTAGCTCAGTCAAAAATGGATTTAAGCACAAAAGAAATAATTTTTAAGTTTTCATTAAAACGGGATTATAAATTAAAGTCAATTGGGTTTCAATCACTAATTAATTTTAAATAATTTGTGGGCTCATTAACAAAATTCACCTCCCAATTATTTTTTGGACATTAACTATCACAGAAAAATTATTAAAAAAATAATGTGAATATAAATTTCAGTATTATTTAATTTGGATTTCAATTGCTAAGAATTTGGTATTTTTTTTTTAATTTGTTTAAATTGTATTTTTTGTTTAATTGTACTATTACTTAATAAAGATTCAAATTGTTAAGAATTTATTGTTTTTTTTTTATTTATTTCTGTCTTTTGTTTAAATATTTTTTAATTTTATTTATCTACTTTTTATTTATTGAAAATTGTATATTTTATTTAATTTTTTTTTATAAGAATTTCTTATTATTGAATAGAGATTGAAATTGTTATGAATTTTTCGCTGTTGTTTTTATTTTAATTTATTGTAAATTTTATTTTTTTATTTAATTTTTGCATAAATATTTCTTTATTTATTTTTTTTTTCTTTTGTTTTATTTATTGAAAAGTGTTTTTTTTTTATTATTAAATAAAGATAAGAATTTATTGTTGTGTTTTTTTTTATTCATTTTTGTGCTATTTTATTATTATTAATTTGAGATTAAAATTGCTAAGAATATATTGTTGTTGTTGTTTTTTTTTTTAATTATAAATAGTTTTATAAATAAACTTTTATTTCTAGAAAATTTTATTTTTTGATTAATTTTTTTTGTATTCATTTACTCCTTGTAATCCATAAATATATTTTTTTTTGATCATAGTATTATTTTCTTAATATTTTTTTTATTATTATTTAGTTAAAATTCAAATTGTTAAGAAATTTTTTTTATAATTTTAATTTATTGATTTTATTTTTTGGTAATTTTTTTTTTATTTATTAATATTATGAGTTGTTTTTTTTTCAAGGTTTTCATTTAAATTGAATAGTTCAATTTTTTTTAATTTTATTTGTTCTCAGTATTTTTTAAATTAAATTACCTTACACTAAACTTTTATAATATTTTTATTTTTTATTTTCTTTTTTTTATTTATCCAATATCTTTTTTATATACTTTTTATAACAAGCAAATTTATCTATGAAAAGCTTTTAAATATTTATTTATTTTTTTTTAATATTTTTTGAAAGCCTCACAATTTTTATTTTCATGTTTGTTATTTTTGGGAAGCAAAAAAAATAAAAGGCAGAAAAAGTCACATTTGTGTTGACCCAGGCAGGCGTGTGTGTGTGTTTGTGTGTGTGTGTTTGTGTGACTCTGTTGCCGACACTTTATATTGTTTACAGGATGCGCATAAATGTATTTTTGATTTAATTGCATTTTCTGTTTGCCAGCAAACCCTGATCACCTCGTCTTCCTCCTCCTCCGCCTCTGACTCAGCCAGTGAGCATGTTAATTTAATAGTTTTTCAATTGCTACATAATTGGTTTTAGTTAATATTGACAACCAAAACTGTTGTGATTTTTTTTATACTTAATTTTCTTTTTAAAGGGAGCAGAGTGGAATGGGTGAATTGGTTTTGGAGTCCGCCGCCAGCTGTTACATTATTAATGACCATTAAGCTGTTCCGTTTATTATTATTATTTTGCAGTGATTTTCTTACTTGGGGGCGAGTGTGATAGGGGATAATGGTGTGTGAATCGAGTAAATTAATAAATTACGGAAATGCGCCCATTCAGTTGTGTTGTGTTTGTTGACAACTTTTGTTCATTATTGTGAGAATGATAAATGGATTATTGTATCGACTCTTAATAAATTTAAATTTTATTATCGCAATCAGAAATTATCATGTGGAATTTTATTAAATTCAAATAATTTTTTTTTTGTTTTTCTTTACAGTTCAGCTGGTTCGGCAAACCGGAAAAATAAGGTAATAGCGATAAGAATTTGTTTTTGTTAAAATTTTGACATATTGACAAAGAGAAAATCACTTTTCTGATAAGCTGCGATGTCACTGACAAAATGGAAGCCATTTTTTTTTCTAGATCAATTTTATTATTTTATTTATTTATTTATTTTTTTCGTTTTGATTAAGAACCAGTGGCAACCACAACGACCAAAGTGTCATAAATCCTTAACCGAACGTCAACAACATCAACAAATGTTCCCTTGCCCCCTCTCCCCCACTCTCACCCTCTCTCTGACTTTTTATCTCTTATTTTCTATACATATGACCTAGGGTAAGTTTTAGGCAAAGGCAGACGACGGCCAGTGACAAGTCAAAAAAAAAAAATAATAAAACTTGGCGGGCATTGAACCAATAACCCCTAATAGGTCGGGGGCAGGCAGTGGCAGGCACTCAAAGAGCAGCTTGGCCCATGTCAACCGCAGCCTCTGCGGCAGCAACTGACTTGTCTGCCAACTTGTCTGACTGACGAACTCTCTGTCTCACTGACATGTCGGCAAATCGAATGAGTAGCACTCGAAAGCTCTCCTCACTTCCCCTTCCCCCCACCCTCTCCTTCTCTCCTCTCTGAGATAAAATCAAGTTTATTCACACACAGACCAAAGAATTCTCTCATATATATATATTTTTGTTGTTGTTGTTTTCTGTTTGTTTTGGCCGACAACATGCGGAAAAACAAAATGCTTTTCAAACAAAGCCACGCATATTGTTGTCACTGTATGAGTCTGTGTTTGCATGTGTCCGTGAGTGTGTCTGTGTGTGTGTCGAAATTTATCGATAAGTCGCTGGTGACTGTCGCGGTTTCTGTCGCCACTGCATGTGTTATAACTCACCGAGTCTTTTGAAACAAAAACAATGAAAGCATAAATTTCTGCTCCCCTCCTTCTTTCGGGAACTGCTTTATCCTGGCCTCCTTCAGTTGAGTTTAGCTTTCTCTGGTCGGCATGTGTGTGTGTGTGTTGTGTGTGTTGTGTTGTGACTATAAAAAAAATTATGTATATATATTAAATTTATTCGCTATGAATTCATAAATTTCTGCCGAGAGTGAGAAAAGCAGCAGAAGCCGTCGTTGCCGTCGTCGTTGTCGTTGCCGTCGTCGTCGTCGTTGATGTTGCCGTTCTTCTCGGGGTTTTTTCTCATAACAAACGAAGCATTGACAGTTAAATGAATGACTTTTTTGCCTTTGGTTTTTATCATTCATATTATATATATTTCTCAACTTTTTCCCTTTATTGCGAATTGTTTTTTTCTTTTTCTCTTTTGGTTATTTACTTTTTTGGAAAATTTATGCAAATCTCTTAAAGTTTTGCCTTTAGGTTTTTATTTGTGCCAACATGTTGGCCATTGTAAGTTGACTGGCTTTGATCAGAAAACTTTACATTTTAACTGAACTTTTTTCCCTTTTTTATGAGTATCTTTTGCTCTAAAGGGTAAATACACTTTTACAGGGAAATATGTAGGATCCTTTGATAAGTTTTCAGATGCATGAACTCCTCGGATTTTTTTAGTTAAGTTTATAAAATTTGTCTTTAATCTGATTAAAAATATTCCAAATAATTGAAATCGAGGAGAATCAAATAGAGAATCCCTGGGTCGTTGAGGCCCGGCAACTTATTAAATATTCCAGCTGGAGTTGTTAATGTAATAAATATAAATAAAAACAAACCAAAACTCCGCATTCCTAGCATTCATTTCAATGAATTTATACAATAGTTGTGAAGCGTCTTCTTGTTGTTGACTTTGCCGGGCAGTTTTTGCATTATTTTGATGCCTATGATTGTTCTCGTTGGGCCTTGTTGTTTTTATTGTTTGTGTGTTTGTCCTGAATGGCTTCATATTTATGTAAAGTTATGCGGCTTAACAGATAACAGATAGAAGTTGTGCCCTTGTTGTGATGACGGTGCGACAGGAAGAACAAAATTTTCCACCAAACAAGGAACCGACGGAGCGTCGGGCCAGACAGGATGGCAGGCCATAACAGCTGCCGGAATAGTCAACTCAGGATATAAGCAATCATGCCTTGAGCCACAGTAGACCAGCCAGCAAAATCCAGAGTCTGTAAAATGGAAAAAAAAATAAATATCAATGCCGCCTAGGCCAGCCCAGGCCAGGCCAAGTCGTGAGCATACTTTTGACTTTGGAGTTCGGAGCAGATGGCAGTAGATAGTTTTGGGCTTGGGCTGTGTGTTTTGGGATTTACTAAATTGAAGTGATGACAAGATAAAAATTCATATACACAAGAAACTCAACTTAACTAACTCATCTCAACTTTTTGGTTATTTATGACTTTTTAAAAATGCTTTTCCAGGCTTTAATATTTCACTTACTTCATAATGTGGCCACAAATAAAATAAAATGGAAAATATAGTCAAGGGAATTTGTTACTTTTTTGGTAATTGGTTGGCTTTTTTGTGGTTAGTAAGTGGTTTCTTTTTTTTTGCCAAATTAATTCAGTTGCTTATCTCAGATATTATTTATGACTTTAGATTTAAATTGAAATGGTTTTTGCAATTTTCTTGGACTTTAAGACCAAGAGAAAAAAAGGTCCATATGTTACAGTTGGAAATTTTATAGCTTACCCCATTTTGGTTTTGATTGTTTTTAACAACTTTGAACTTTTCATGTGAGGGCAGACTCGGCGTATACGTAATGCCAACATACTTGAAAGTAAATATAAAAGTAGAAAACTTGTCGACAAGAACTTTAGGATGGCCAATTCACCACACACTTTCCCTTAAAACTTTACACACACACACATGCATACATACACAGGCAAATCTTGTATAATAAAAGGCCCATCCAACTGGCACTTGAGTTAATTTAAAATTATATTAAAAAGTTTTCCCTTTCCTTTATGCTTTAGCTGGCCAAGTGCTTTTTTCATTATCTCTATAATAACTCTCAGAAAAGAAAGAAAGAAATACAACAAGTAGAAGAAGATGAATAAAAGACAGCAAGGCAACCATTTTACAAAGTCCAAAAGAATATGAAAAATGGCTACCGAAATACAAAGGCTTACAAAACTAGCTTTTCTCCTCCATTCTCTCTCTCTCTCTCTCTCTCTGTTTTTCTGACTTAACAAAAAAAGAAATGTGGAAGGTCGACTATTTAAAGGAATTTGCATTATGCCAAAAATGCTTATTTTTCATCATTTTCATTTTCTCAGCATTAAATTGAAATTACCTGAGGAATGCCCAACTCTCTCTCTGATTGTGGTCCAAATGGTTTCACTCAAAAATTTCTAGTTAATTTTTGAAGCTTTCAATTTGCTGGCAAAGCCATTTTCAATGTATTTTAGAGAATATTATAAATGTTTCAAGCACGTGAAAATTTTAAATAACTGTGGAAAAATAAATGCTTGAAAAAATAGTAAAAGCTTTTCAGTGCAAGGAAAAACAATATGTTCAACTCGCACTTGCCCTCATCTTAATCAGAGCGAAACGACTCGATTTTTATTTGTTCCCTTTTTCCTTTCTCTACGTACTTTTTTCCCCTGGATCGTATTTGACTCGAAACTAACGTAATCTTGGGTATTAGTTGCGGCGGAGTTTATTTGCCACAAAAAAAAGGTGGTGGAATGAAAAGTGTAAAATAGGAAAAAGCTGAAACTTGCCGCTTTCACAAACTTTATATTTTTTTTTGCACACTTTGGTTGGCTGCCTTTCGACTAGGTTGCCCTGTCGAACATTGCAAAGCCCCGGAGGCCAGAGGAACAAGAACAACAACAACAACAAAAAATTGCAACGTGACACTTGAGCATCCATTTAATTTGGTCAAGCAACCGCAGCACTTTAACCTTCTCACCTGCCCTCAGTCTCAGCCGTGTTAAAGGCAAACAAAAAACATCAACAACCGAACAGGGCGCCAGGAAATAAATGCTAAAATAAACAGGCACCAACAACAACAGCAACAACAAAAACAAGCATATCAGCTGGACTGATGTCTGGCGGATTCAACAGCAGAGCGCAATCCTGGCACGTGCTAACCTGTGGCAATTGCTGACCAGCCAAGCCAAAGAAGTGTGGGTGGAGAAGAGGGCGGGGGTGCCTCTGTAATCAGGGTAAGCCAGTCTCAGGCATTGATTCTCTCAAGTTGCGTTTTGTGGTTTTCTCACTGGCTGACTTCGGTTTGCCTAACACAGTTTTAGGCTTTTCAACTCAAGTTGAAGTTAAGCTCTTTCCGCCCTAGTCAGCCAGTCAGTCAGTCAGTCATATCTCTTCTTGTTGACTCTGATTCGTTAGTGCACTTGAGTGACCACTTAAATAAGTTAAGTGCGCCTGACCTGTCACAAAAAAAAAATAATAAAGGGAAATGGGGAAAGTCTGCAGTAATTTCAAGTGTCACATTCCAAATGAAATTAAATATTTATTTATTTATTTTTCATAATTGTTTATTTTGATTTTGCATTCATTTTTTTTCTTCTGCCCTTTAGCCTTATAATGATTTTTTAATTGAGCCCAAACAGTTTTCTATATTTTTGCCTTCATTTTGATCAAATTTATTTTCATTATTTTGTGAAAATATTCCCTCATTTCCTTTTCCGTAACGATTGAAAAAAGCAATTAAATAGTTGCTGCTGTGAAATATATATATACTATATAGATATAGTTATTTCAAACTCCCTGAAAGGCTATGCATAAAATTTTTAACGGCCCGCCCAAAAGTATGCAATGAAAAATAAAGCAAGCGAAATTGCAGTTTTCAGTTTCGCCAGGCTTTGTTGTTGTTTTTGTTTGCTACTGACCTAGCGCCAATGGTGTGACCTAATAAAAAAATTATGCCAAACGAAAGCGAAAAGTGTTGAAGGTTTCACCGCCTTCAATTCTCTTGGGGCATAAAAAAAATATATATATATATAAACGCGCAGCGGAAATGAGCCTGTGAATGAGATAAACGTTGTCCAAGCAAAGTTGGTAAAAAGTGGGAGCAGCCAGAAGGTAAACCATAAGGATGCGGTTCGAGCATACTCAGCACTTATGAGATATTAAGTTGGCTAAAAGCAACAGAAGAAGAGGCAAAAAAAAAAAGAAAGGAGAACCGACATTGCCTTGGCAGGGCCATTGCAACCTCAAGTTAAATTGAGCAAAATAATGCGGTCAATTTATAACGAGTAGTTGGGTGGGGGCGAGGTGGAGGAGGGGGAACTGAAAAGAGGCTAACCGGCCATGAGCACGTTCAATATGGCCAACGTCCGGGTGACTACGACGACGTCGGCAACGATGAGGCCGACCGCCCATTTTGCATATAAGCGTACATTATTTTATCACCGCTCTTCCGCCACAAGTACCCCCCATTTTGGCCAGTGTCAGATTGAGACAGAGAGAATGAGAAAGCCAGAGAGACGGGTAAGCTTAAACAAAAGGAAGTGGCCGTGTCGGTAGTCTACTTGCTGCTCGGCCACCTACACCGTCCACCAAAACCCACTTCCACCCGTTTGCTTGGACTTTTGATACTTTGCTGGTGGGGGTGTGGGCGGGGAAGGGCAAGAGACTTGTTCGGTTTAGTTTCAAGTGAACGGATATGCGGGTACATCCCATTCTACTGGCTAGTGTCACTTGCCTGTCTCCTTTCGGTTACACGCAAGTTTGCAAAATTATGGCATCGAGAACTCAGCTGAACTGAATTAAATTCCATTTGTCTATCTGTCTGTGTAGGTGTGTATGTGTGTGTGTGTATTTCCCGAGTAGTTTGGTAATTTTTAAGGTTAAAATTATAGTCAGTTTACCAAGCTGGGTTGCCTCTCACTTTCTCTGCGTCTCGGTACGTGCCTACGGGCTAGTTGGACTATTAAAAGTGTAAGTTGGCTTTTTCGGTATTGGCAAGTGACCCAATTTATGAACCACAATCCGGTCAACGTTAACGTGCGATAGTTTTTGCAGCTTTTCTCACACACACACACACATACACACCGACTTGGTCGCATGCAAACCGTGTGGCTTGGCATTGGCGGGTAAAAGGGGAGGTGAGAAGGGTCAGAAGGGTCACATATGTGCTGTCCTGCTGCGCTTGACATGGCTTAATTTGGATGTAATGGTGCGAGAAGGGTTGGCAAAATTGAGTTGCCTGCGGGGTGAAACGAAAGACTTCCTGTGACATTTGCTTTCACTTTTTAATGAGCTGCATTTTAATGTAGTTGAGAAAAGAGAGTAAATGGAATTTGTACAAATTAGCACACCACAGTGTGTTGCATGACTCACCTCGTCTACTCGTCCTCTTCGACCTGGTCTATCTATTTGGCAGACCAATGGGTCGCATGGAAAATTGCAGGAAACACAAAAAGGAAAGCAGTGGGGGGAGGGGGGTTGATTTGGCAGCCGCCACTGTTGAATAGAAAATGAGGACATGGAAAGCGCATTTTGGTAAAATTTTTAATTAGAATTTTACCAGAAAATCAACAAAACCCTCTCGTTTCATTCACTGATGGAAATGTCAAAATAGAAAGAGAGAGAGTTCTCACTTTCAACCAAAGATTTATTATTACAAGCTGACCAGAAAATTTTAAATGTAAATAAAAAGGGCAAATAAAATCACATATGATTAACTTAATTGAATCATAAATTTCATTTTCACTAAAGCGTGACTAAAATCCTATTTGATTTGATTAAAGGATAAAACATTTAATTGAGTTTGCTAGGGTAATCTCTCATTTGGTTATATAAATTATTTATTAGATTATTTGAGATTCTTATTAAATTAAAATAATAATATTATCTGGATTTAGTCTTTGCAATTAGAGCCTCCTTTGTTTTCTAGACAAGTCATTTTTTGTCATTGCTCCAACTTACTCCCAGGGCACAGATCGAGCCTCTTAACTTTGATATGGATTCTATAAAAGTCTTGTCTAAGAAATTAGAGGACTTTTACCACCTGACCTGAACCTCCTCAGCTTCCTTGACAAGTCATTTTTAGACATACAGATCGAGGCTCTTATCTTTGATATACATTCTATTTAAGTCTCGTCTAAGAAATTAGAGGACTCTTACCACCTCACCTGAACCTCCTCAGCTTCCTAGAGAAGTAATTCTTTGTCATTGCTCCAACTTACTCCCAGGGCTTTACAAAAGCATAAATCGAGCCTTTTTTCTATTAAAGTCTTGTCAAAGAATTTAGAGAAATTTTACCACCTCAGTCAGCTCAAATTCCTCCTTCCATTCTCCCTCGACTTGCTATAAATATTTAAGCAGATTTGAACACTTAATCAGTCTGCTTGTATTTAATTGACTTTCGGCATTATTTATACTTAATTAAGAAGTGGATTAAACTTGAAAAGTTTTCTTAAGAAACTCAAGAGTTTTAACTTGTTCACAGCTAAAGCAAAGCAATTCAAAAAAAGCTCACTAATTTGGTTGTCACTAACAAAGTTGTCATTCAAATTAGATTGTAAGAAATTTATAGATTGTTTTGGCCTTGGTAAAAACCAAAAAGAGCTCAGCACCTAATCCAGCTCTAAATTAATTACGCATAAAATTGCAATTAATTGGCCTGCAAACTTCTTAAGAGACCAAGTTTATTTTTAAGTTTTTTCTTATGCCAAATCAAAAAAAAAAAAATAGTTTTGTTGGCAAAACTGTTTTAAGCAAATAAAAAAAAAGAAAGATTTTCTCCCTGGTGCATTGAAAAGTTGTGAACAAACGGGCCGCCGCCGGTGTCGGTGGCAAGCAAATATATGAACAGAGCACACACAGAAAATTTTGTGTTGTGCAGCAAGTGAAAATCTTGTGAAAGTAAAAACATCAACAAAAAATATAAAACAAAAATGCACGAACAAACAAAATGACAAAAACACAAAGAAAAACAACCAACAAAATTGCAGAGAGATGTACGAAGGCAAACAGAGTGTATATATATGTGTGTGTGTGTGTGTTTGTTTGTATGTGTGAGTGAGAGAGAAGATAGAAAGTAAACGGATAGCAAAAACAATGGCCCTAAAAACACTGGCAATAAAAATGGCGCACAAGTTCAGTTTTCGTAACACGTGAGTCAGAGAGCCTGAAATGTTTATTTGGGTCTGCCGTACACAAACATACCGTTATATCTGTATATATGTGTGTGTGTGTGTTTATTGTGTCTGTCTGCCTGGTCTGTCTGTGTGTAGGCCAAGCTGCACAGCCGCAACAAAACAAAACTGCCTACATTTCGTTTCTTTTTTTTTTTTTTTTTTTTGGTCTTCCCAATTTCTCTGGTCCTTTGCCCATACGCCTGATGATGATGATGCTGCTGCTGCTGTTAGTGCTGCGGCTGTTGTTGGCGACTCTGTCACAGTAACCTAGATAAACCTACAAAATTTCACCCAAAATGTGCCACTTTCTCTTTGACCCAGAGCCGAGGCAATGGCCTGGCCGAACAACCAGCCAACCAGCCAGCCAAACCGGCCAGTCAGCTGCTGCAGTCTTGCTGCTGCATTTGAGGGTCAATGTGGCCGAAAAGGGAGGCCAACAAGAAGCTGTAAATTGTATAAGAAATCAAGCTTGAAATATTGCACATTGCGGTTAAAGTACGCAGTTCTGGCCCCAGAGCCATACAAAATTACACTCATATGTCACTTTAAACTGGCCTCAAACATGCTACCAGAAAAGACAAGAGCTTTGGGTGGGTGGGCTCCAACCATACACGTGTCGCTTGTCAAGCCTCTCTTCTCCTTGATAAATGGTTTGATTTTAAACTAAACTCAACACACACACACTGACACACACAGACAGACTCGCAACTCACTACTCGCATATTGCAAATGAGCTTGTCTATTTTATTTTGTATATTTTGGTGAGGTCTCTCTTTGGCCAAAAAGCATTTTAAATATTTTCCACCTTGGGGAAATTTTTGTAAAATGCATGCAATTTATTTAGACATATATATATTTTTTTTTCAGTTCAGCTGGGGATTTTCTAACCTTCAAAGTCACCTAATTTTCTTGGAGTGGGTCAACTTTCAATAAAAACAATGACAAGGTTGGGTCGACTAGTTTAAATTGAATAGTTGACATTTTTATTGTAAAATTCCATAGTCATTTATTTACTTTGACAGCTCAGGCAGACCCATTCGATCTTAATATATCTCAAATATTTATTTGTAACCAAAAATTTCATTCGATGTCAAGGGCTGGTCATGCCTATGCATAAATATTTTTGGTGAAATTCTTGCCGCTCCTCCTTTGAAGTTTTCGTTTTCTATAAAACAAAAAAATAAAACATCTAAAGGGTTCTTCAAATTAATTATGCAAAGTGTGACCTAATACAACAATAAAGAGAGAGAGAGAGAGCAGGCAGCGTTCGGAGGGGGATGAAGTTGATTCGGTTGTCATAATTTTTGCCGCTGAGTTTGCCTTTGGGTTCGGGTCTCCGCTTAACCTTTTTTTGATGGTGACTTAAACGTGCTAAAAATAAACAATTTACGCTTTTTGCTTTAGTTGGTGTTGTTGTTGTTGTTTAGGGCAAGGTTGTTTGCCTGATTGCGTGTAGATTTTGTCATTTTGGCCCTTTGGCCCCTTGACACTTGCTTGTGAAAATATTTGATGTCAAAGGACCAACTTTTTGATTGGAGACTTTTGGGTCTCATTTTTGGCAATTAGCCGAGCTTTGTTTGCTGCCGCTTGTATTCAATAAATTTTGTGTCGGAATTATTTTTTGGGGACCGGAAATTTGTGTAGTCTTCTAAAAAAAAAATAAAAGGCTTGTCTGCCTCCTGTTGATTGGCTTAAGCATTTTAAGCTGGCGAATTAATACGGGCTTGATGGCTTTTTGAGTAAACCAAAATGTTGCCATAAACATTTATTATTATTTTATTCTTTTTATAAGTATTTCAAGTTCATTAGCGCATTTCTTTATCAAGTTCATTTGACTGGGCCCACGTGGCGTATGGGTAATGAGATTTTAATTAAGTTTGATTGTTGTTGAGGCAGGTGGAAAAGTATTTCACCTAATTATTCCAAGAATGTTAAAACTCTGAGTAATTTTAAACAAATAAAAACCCGGAGTGAGATTTAAATCAATGCAGACAACTCGAAAGATTTTACTAGAGAAATTAAAATGAACAGAACTCAATTAAAGAATTTAAAATTCTCATACTCATTTTTGCTTTCAAGTGTTTCAGCTCTCCAATTTCATTGCCAATTATTTTTAAGCTTTTGCTATGGATTATCCGTATTTTGTATTATATTCAATTTTGAATAATTTTTAAGTCTTTTTAACCAGCTTAAAAATTTATATTTAAGCTTTCGCATGAAATGATCAACAAAAATTTGATTTTATTTCCCAATTTGTTTGACCAGAAATTTTTAATATTTATTTTCCAATAAAAAAGAAAATGTTCCAGCATAAAATCAGCTTCAATTTCTTTTTTGCAAATCAAATTACCGTCCCATCTAAGCCACAATCTGTCAACATTGGCCATTTCCTACTTATTCTGTCGCCTGAAGAGTTATATTTCTCCACACACTCAGTCTCTGCCGTGTCAAAGGAGTGAAGGCTTTCGTGCTGGTCTACCACTCTACCGAGAGTAAGCCAGAATGTCATGTGTAGCACCGCAAAAGTACCAAAATATTCAGCCTGCTCTATTTGTCCTCCCCTCCCTCGCTTGGTGTGTCTCACACTGTTTGCGCTTGGCGAGACCAGCACAAAAGACCAGCTGACATGGCCAAAGTCTTCCTTGGCCATTTTTGTTAGATACCATCTTCATCTCACTTGCCGCCTCTTCCACCGACGACACTCTGTCATTTCTGCTTTAGAAGCTAAAAAGGACTAGGAAGCCATCTCACCACCCCCCCGCCCACCACTTTGCATATCACTCTTATATCAGTTTTCGGCCACCACCGCCACCAGTAGCCTGGCCGGAGAACTGACACTGGCACTGGCACTGGCACACAAAAGTGTCAACAGTTTGTGGCCAGTGGCGCGCAGTGGCTTCAACAGGATCGTGTGAATTTGTGCAAATGTACAGATGGAGTGATACGAGTCTGGGGAGGGGGGGGATGGGTTTACAGAGTTAGAAGCTGAACCGGTGGCAGCATAAATGTTTAAATTGTTAAATGGCCCCGGTCTGACAATTTATCTGTGTGGGAGGGGCACAACTCCTGATGTAAATTTGCGGAATATTCAAGTACGCGAAAATTTAATTTCCAAACTGGCAAATTCAAAGGATTCCGAAAATAATTCACATGGAATGCAAATTAGTTTTAATTCAGAGTCAAACACTTTCACAGTTCGGAAAAATTCGGAAATACCTTTAATTTATTTTTCGTAAAATACTTAACCCTTATCAAGCTCGTTAGCCAAGAGAGAAAAGTGAATCCCCTGGCAAAAATTTCTTGAGCATTGCGCATTTGTTATGATTACCGAGATTGCCTTTTGTTGAGAGGTTTCTGCAATGGCGCCTTCAAGTGTGCTCACTTCCAGCTAAAAAAAAAAAAATAAAAACTAAAAGAAAGATAAAAATAAAGCATAAGAAGAAGAAGAATCTATAGAAAAAAAATGTTGAAATTATGGTTCGCTTGTGTGGCTCTCAATGATGGTCTGAATGCGGCTGAATGCTCACCAGCTGTTCGCTTGGCTCGTCTCCAATGGCAGTGGAAATGGAAGAATAGAAAATCGAATCGACTTGATTCCAAGGGCCAAAATGCATAACATACCATAACAACTTTGGCCAAGACAAAATGAAATGCCACTACTTTTATACCCTTTACCTTAATATCAAAGGCAAAGGGTATATTAAGTTTGTGCAAAGTAGAGAAGGAGATGTAGTAGAGCCTCCCAAAAGTTACCCACAAAACGATCAGGGTGACTAGAGAAATCGATATAGTCATGTCATATTAGCTAGAATAACCAAACTTGGAATTCGAATTCCTTATATGTGTACGCTGGTCAAATTAATATTTTTTTTCTCTCCTCACCCTTCCTTCCACCACCTCACTTTTTCAAAGCCTTGTAATTTCTACAGCTTTATGGTTTTGGTATTAGTTGCTTCCAAGTTGTTAGGAATCTAAAAATCTTTCGGTTGATATCAAACATGACTAAAATCGGTTCATATTTATGAGAGATATATAAAAAACAAATTTCAGAGTCATGATTTGAATTCCCCTTGCCCAACTGGCAAACGGTCGAATGAACAGTCCGCTAGATGGCGTGCTGGCATTATTGTAAACGATGTTTTATTGAACTTAAAGGAATATTAAGACCAGAGGGCTTATGTGAATGTAGACGACCATGGTTACCACAAGACTAGGGTTACCACACGACTAGGGCTACCACCTTTTCTTTTTCAATTCCGCCTATTTGGTACAGGGTATCCCAAAATCGCCCGCGACCAAGGGTAGCCGACCAGGGTTAACACCCGACTAGGCTTACCCCCCGACTAGGGTTACCACCCTTGCTTTTTCAATTCCGTCTACTAGGTACAGGGTATCCCAACGTTCGGCTTAATATATATTTTTTTATTTATTTTTTTTTTTTTTTGCAAAAATAAAATAAAATTAAATTATATGTTTTATTTTTTCTTCCCGAAAAAGTATGTAAGAACGCATTTTGTTTTTTTGTTTTTTGTTTGTCTTTTTTATTTTACTTTACTTTTCTTTACAGTTTTATTTGAGTTTTATTTTACATAATAAATTGCATTTTCCATGCCAGTGAGTCTTCGACGAGAGCCTTCCACTCGTGACTGTTTCTTTGTTTGTTTGTTTGCTTGCTTGTCCCTTCCAAGCCAACTATGGATTGCTTTGCATTTTTGTAAAGGGTTAAAAAAAATAAATAAAATCGAGGGTGACTTGGCTAGTGTGGTTTTATTTACTTTGCTTTCACCCTCTTTTCTATTCTCTTTTCTTTGCATTAATTTTATTTGATTGCCTTGGCCTTTGGCTGGCGCTATTCGCGTTTCAATCTGTGTTAGATTTGTAGTTGCACTCGCTCTCTGCTCTCTTCTACTCTTTTGGCTTACAGCTGTTTCCGCTTGTATGGGCTAAATCAATTTGCTGTTTAAGTTCTTCAAGCCATTTGTCTTCCCCTTTGACTTTTGCACTCGCCCTGCTGCACGTCATTCAGTCATTGGGAAAATTGCAGAGACTCTTTTCTTTTCACTGTTGTCGGTGTTATCGTTGTTGTTATTGTTGTTGTTGTTGTTTTTCGCGTGGCATTTCTCAGCTTCTCTGGGCTTGTGCACTTTCTATTGTTAAGTGATTTTCATGAGTTTAACCAAGTGTTTTGGCTTCCCAAGTCATCTCAGGCCGGTTCAGCTTTGCTTGGCATGCTTGCCACGTTCTGCTGCCCCCACAACAACAACAACTGGTTTCTTCGTTTTTTTTTTTTATTACCTCTTTGACGTTTTTCATTTGCCAGGTTTGCCATTGACGGCAGACAAAAAAACAGGGCAGAAGAAGAGGCAGAAAAATGGCTGTAAAGTTTGCATCGCTCTTTTTTTTTCTTGTATTTTCTTAGCATATTTTTCAGCGGCAGCGGCACGCGTTGCCAGGAACAACAAAAAAAAAAAAACACAATAGATCTGTGAGAGCGTAGAGCTACTTTGTTTTACAATTTTATTGCGGGCAACAAGCAAAAAGCAAACCAACAAAAGATTTGTTTTGAGCGACTTCCTCGGCTTTTGCTTTTTTTGATGCGCACATTTTAGCAATTCTGTTTTTTTTTTTCTCTCTCTCTGTTTTTTCCATTTCCTCGCGTTTTGTTTACATTTCCCTTTTGTGTGGTAAATCGAGTGTATGTGTGTGTGTGTGTGTGTGTGTGTGCGCCTATGGCGCGTGTCAAAATTGGTTAAACGTGAGTGGCTTTCACTTGTCCCACTCGTTTCTTTCTTCTGCCCAACTCCCCTCCCCCCCATTCCCCTTTGGAAAAAAGTTGGGTCAGCGGTCGTTTAAGCAAATTAGCTGCGTATGCCTTTTGCCATTTAGCTCAGTTTAGCTGGCCATATAATTTATGGCACTCATTCCTGATCTATGCCCGACCCATTTGCCTTTTATAGTTCACAAGAAAAATGGTAGTAATTTGGTTTTTATAACCTTCGATGTACTTCTGGTTGGGTGGTATAAAATTAAAACCCCCTAGGAAACTGAAAAAGCCGAAATTTATTTATTATAAGAGAATTGTTAGCTTGGGATCACTTTAGTTTTCAATGGGATTCAGAATGAAATCAATTGGGAATTATAAAAAAATTTAAGTCGGAAGGAAGTGAGATCCTTATTATATTCTTGAGAATTTCAACCTCTTAATTGATCTGCCAGAATCTAACCCCATTGAGATGAAAGGGAGATCCTGAATATATTTTGATCAGCCAGAATCTAGCCCCATTATCTATCCAATAAAATCTGAGGAATCTCTTGATAGCTATTCCAGGATGGAGCCAATTGCAAGGGAGTTCCTGAATATATTCTGATCAGCCAGAATCTAGCCCCATTATCTATCCAATAAATCAATCTAAGCTATTCCAAAAATGCCAAAGGCTTACCTATTCCTTTGGGAGGTGAAGAATTTGTTATGAATAATTTATGTTTTCAAATAAAAGACGAAGCTAAAATGCTCAAGTCGAATCCATTTAGTTAAAGCTGTGCCAATTTGTATGCATATTATGATGAATTATGGACAAAAAAAAAAATAAACGACACTCTGCTTTCGCTTCTGGTCGGGCACGTCATTTATGATTGATTACTTTGGCGGAGAGTACCAGTGCAATTAGCTGGCCAAAATGGCGCAAAAAGTGGAGCAGAAAAGAAAGAAAGCCAAAAAATCAGAAAAACACACACACACACACACAAAATGCAGCAATTTTCTTGCCTTTCACTTTCACACACAAAGAGATTTCCAAATGGCCCAGTCAGTTTAGATGAAGTAGTGGACAAAAGCAGCAGAAACTTTAGCTGCCCCCCTCCCCACACTCTGCCACACCCTACCACTCCGCCTGTCACCAACAAGTTGCCAGACAAAAGGAGAGAGAATACAAGAAGCAAAAGATGATTCCAAGCCACTCGACCAGTGGTGAAGCAGTTGGTAAAGCTCAGCTCCAGCTTTGTATGCCATTTTGTTTGGCAATCCTGTCCAATCCACACACACGTCCAAATCTCCTCGGTGTGTATATGTGTGGGTCCATTGTGCTTGTTTGTGTGGCTCTTTCAGATTGTGTTTTCTTTCTTCTTCTTCTTCTTTTAGAACATTGAAAAGACACGAGTTTCTACAAAACATATGACAAATAGCGCTTAGTCATAATGCTACTGAGGCTGCCGCAGCTGGTGGCGCTACCAGGACTCACCGACAGACACACTACGATTTTCTGGGCAGAACACATGTTTGTGTCAGTTGAGTTCTGTCTGAGTCTCTGGTTGTGGCATTTTGTATTTCCTCATTTTCTTCAGCCTTTCCCTCACCCAACAAAAAAAAAATATAAAACTAAATTTTCTAAACAATCTGCGTTTGGCAATCTTAGGAAGTTGTTGCCTCTTAGTCTTGTTGTTGTTGTTGTAGTTGTTGTTGTTACTGCTGTTATTGTTATGCTCGTTGCTGTGGCTGCGCAACTTTATTGAAATGTTTGGCAGCTTTTCGTGTCGTGCTCAATTTGTGTCACAAAGAAAGGGAGCGGAGTGGAGGGTTGGCAAAAAAAAAAATGAATGGATAGCCAAAAACACTCATACACTCATAAATGTAGATTGCAATTTTTTGATTGTTACCATCGTAGGCTTTCCTTCTTTATTTTTTGGGTCAATCGAAACTCCCTTAAAAATAAAAAAAAGCCCATCAAATAAAACTTTTCCGCATAATTCAAATCACTCAATCGGATAAGAAATACAATTTTTTTTCAAAATCCAATGGCGAATTTATTGATTTTTGATTGAAATTTAATTGTAAAGATATTCCCGGCAATATCCAAAACATCTAACCACTCAACCATAAAGAAATAAAACAAATTACTTTATCCCAAAAAAAAAAAATTGTTTTCAAAATGAAATAATATAAAATATATGATCAAGCCGTTTGCCACCAAACCAAATAGACAGACTCACCCAAAAATTAGATAGAAAGCCCAGAAAGACAAACAGACCCAAAAAAATACACACAGTGAGAAATATTTCACAAGTGCCTCCGATTCTCTGGCAGATAAGCAAACATTCCCGACTGCTGAATAAACATTTGCACATAATAGATTTTCTCCTCTTTCTTTTTTTTCTATAAATATATATTTTTTTTTTTTTTGGGTTCGTATATCATTTTTACCAAACATGTGCTCTCAGCAGCAACAACAACAACAACAATAAATAGGCAGACATTTATAATATGTTTACGAGCTGAGGCGTTTTCTCTGCTAGATTAAAAAATATATATTTTTTATCACGTTCGATCCTATCGATTGTAATTGCCTGGCCAAGGCCATTAGCTGAAGGGATAGGCTAACATACTCTGGGTTAAGCGAACAGCTTTGGCAGTATTTCATTTCAAAGGGTCTTGCATAAGACCAACGAAATTGCCGAATCACGCCTTGAAACCCAGCAAATGTGTTTTGCAAAAGTTGGCGAATGTCAGTGATGGTGGCATGTCACGGTGACTTTTGTGTTGGGAAAAACTTAAGCTAGTTTTTATTGGGATATAATAAAGACAGGGTTGAATACTCAAAAACCTATCGAAGGTACAATCGTTAATCGATAGCTGAAAAGCCAACCTGAACACGGCTGCCCAGGCTAAAGAATGTCAGTGATCAAAAGCCAACCTGAACAGGGCTGCTCAGGCTGGGAAATGTCGGTGATGCTGGTAGAAAGAACTTAAATTACCTTCTCACTCAATATAATAAAGACAGGGTTGAATACTCAAAAACCTATCGACGGTACAATCATTAATCGATAGCTCAAGAGTCAACCTGAACAGGGCTGCCCAGGCTAAAGAATGCCAGTGTTCAAAAGCCAACCTCAACAGGGCTGCTCAGGTTGGGGAATGTCGGTGATGCTGGTAGGAAGAACTTAAATTATCTTCTCACCGAATATTATAAAGACAGGGTTGAGTACTCAAAAACCTATCGAAGGTAGAATCGATTATCGATAGCTCAAAAAGCCATCCTGAACTGGGCTGCCCGAACCTGGCTTCAGCCACAGTAAAGTTTGATTCATTTTAAATGGATTTTAAATATTTTGGTTCCCAAAGTTTTCATATTTTTAAATTTTCACAAAAATTATATTTTCCTTTAAAAGTGAAATGATTTTTTCCTCATTTCTCTGAGAGACCAAAGACACTTGCACTTTCTAGCGGTTTACTTGCCATTCTGATTGAGTCAAGACAATTTCTTTGCCCTCAACTCTTTCCAACTGTCAGAATCTTCCTTCTCTCTGTCTTTTTCTCTCTCTTTCTTTTTCTTTCTATTTGCCATCTCTTTTCTATATGCAATTTGTTAGATTCAAGTTTGCTGCACTTTTGAGTTGACATTGTTGACTTGGCTTGGTTCGAATTGTGTCACAGCTGCAAATGTTTCTGTTGTTGTTGTTGTTGTTATTCAACTACGCCATTTTGTAAGGCAAAAATGAATTATGTTGCCGGGTGTTATGGCGCAAAAGACAATGATGACAAGCACCTACAACTTTGGTAAATTTTATAATATATTTTCCCCCTTTAACGTATGAAGACGTAGCCAAACAACAAAGAAAATGAAAATGTTTGCCTCAAAATATGCATATAATTTTTGAGCTCCCCCGAGAGAGAGAGAGAGAGAGAGAGGGGGATAAAGATTTTAGCCTAACGTTTAACGCTGTCAAGGAAAAACTTTTCTCGCCTTCTCAGAGACAATTAGGCAGAAAATTTCACAGTATTCGAATGCCATATTATATGAGGTTTGCCTAAGTTTGAGTTGAGCAAATAATAAATGGTTAAACGGATCACAAAAAAAAGGGAACAAAGCAGAAAACTTTTTGGCCAGTTATGGCAAAGCTTGCAAATCCAAAAACAAAAGACAATTAATTTAATACGCTCGAGTGCACCAAAAACGGATAAGCGAAACTAAATGCTGACTTGGTAGTTCATCAGCAGAAAATGTTCCGTGGGCGAAGGGAGAGGGGAGAGCAAAGCAGAGCAGAGCTGAGTGTCCCAAACAAATATAAACAAATAAATAGCCAGACGATACAAAAGTTTTCCAGAGAGACAGCAATGGCGGCAGCGGTAACGGTAACGGCGGCGGATCCGAAATGGTCAGGAATTTAGAAATTAAAGCAAAACAAAGCGCAAAAGATTAACAACAGAAACCAGAACAAAACACACAAACAAATGTGATACATAATTCACACTCACACACACAGACAGATACACGAAAGCACTGAGAAATCACAGATTCAGAGTGGCAGGGCTATCTGTGTGAGTGTGTGTTTGTGTTTGTGTGAAATAAAATGTAAGAGAAACCTAAAACAAATGTTGATGGCAAACGACAAAGAACGTCGCCTATGATGGCCCTGACAAGTGGACAGACACGCAGACAGACAGAGAGAGAGACAGATGACCGGAGAAGCGGATGGACATATGAGGCAATGGGCCACAACGCTGACAATGCCCGGCGTCACCGATTACCACCAACGACAAACGATGCCGCACAACCACAGCCAACTAAAACAAAAAAAAAAAATAAAATTTTTCTAAAAAAAAATCCCAGTGCATGTGTGTGCGTTTTACACTCACTCTCTCCGTCTCTCTCTCTCTCTCTCCATCTCCCTCTCTCTCTCTCTTTCTTACTTGTATTGCAATAACGGAAATGGACGCCATGTCGAATGTTTGAGGAAATGTTTGTATTCTTGTAACTGCAATGTTGAAAATTTGTAAGCACCTCCCCTCCCCTCCCCTATTCACCTATTTTTAAGTGTTACACACGCTTAGAAGTTTCTTCAATTTGTGTTTTGTGAATTCGACACGCTTTGGCTGAAAGTGTGTGTCTGGGATATGAGAGAGAACTTTGATTGTGATAGGGCAGAGTATATGTCGATTCAGATTAATACGAGTAGAGACCCAAATGAAAGGGAATAGCAAATCAAGTGGGCATATAGGAAGCAAAAGGAAACCATATTCAGGTTATAACAAAATCGAAAAGAGTTGAAAAAAAAAAATCTTTGCTTTAATTTAAATGCCAAACATATTTTCTATTTAGGCTCTTTTTTTGATGGCGACTCTCTAATTAAATATTCAAGACACTAAAGCATTTATCCTAATCCTGATGATGATTTCCTCAACATGATTTGAATATATAATTTGCCCAGTTATTCGTAATTTATTGACTTAGAATTATTTTGGAAATTCTAAAAAAAGAATGATGAGAGGCCAAGTTATAATAGATAAGCTTTTTGGGCAAACAAAACATATGTGTTTATATTTTTTTTTCTGTGAAAATTTGTTGATTGAGTGGGCGTGGAAATAGCGAAACGGGCGTGTTGCGTAAATGAATGAAACAGCAGGCGAAAAACATTAAACCAAACCAACCCAATCCAATCCGACCAACTCACTGCATGCCTAACTGAGATTGCAGTACGATAAACAAACAAACAAACATACTTGTACAAATTTGTATTCGTATTTGTATTTGTGTGTGTGTGAGTGTGAGTGTGAGTGTGTTTGTAAGTGTCGTTGTTGGTCGCTCGTCTGAATGTTAAGTGTGCTCGCCAACTATGCGTATGAGTAACGAGTAAGTGTGCGTTTGAGTATGGAAAGTGGTCGTTTTAGTTTCACCCCCTACTTCTCTTTGTGTGTGTGTATGTGTGAAGCTTCAAGTGCACTACAACAAAAGCAACAACAACCAGACTCAATGCTGGCTGGCTGGCTCTACTCGTTATTCAAGTATTTGATGTATTACAAAATATATGAAACCACAGCTGCAATTACAATGCCAAGTGCTGCCACCGACTGTCATGGCCTACACAAACAAAAAAAAAAAAAAAAAGAAGAGCTCTTTGTATGTGTGTGTTTGTGTTTATCCTTGTCTGTCTTGGCTCTTTGCGCCTTCTCATATAATTTAATAATAACCACAATTGTGCGGTTCTCTTTGTGATTGTCTGGTTTTTATTATCGTACATAATTCTCTCCCTCCCCCCTTTTTATTTATATATATTTTTATTTCTGCCTCTTGTCTTATTAATAAACATTAAATTGCCATATACCAGACACATTTGTTTGCATTGAAGCCGGCTAATGTGTTTTGGCCCAAAACACTTGACAACACAAGCTACACTTTTTTTGGCCTAGGGGCTTTCGATTCTCCGACAATACAAATATTTTCGAATACAAGTTCAAAGGTTCCCATGAAAAGGTTTTATAATAAAAAAAAAAACATTTATATTTTTTCTCCCCTTTCAATCAGAATTCTTAGGCTTACTCCTACCCTCTATATAACTGGCTCTCTCTTTCTAATTTTTGTTTGTCTCTTTCACTCTTTCATTTGGGCCAACTTTGCTATTGAATTGCCATAAGTGGCTATTTATTTAGATATTTGAAGTTGGAGTGGCTAGAAGGCGCAGGCCAAGCGCACTTCAAACTCGTCTATTGCCAACCTTGATTGTAGTTGTTGTTGTTATTGTTTTTTGTGCTATAGCTACTGTTACACTTGTTGTTGTTGTTGTTGTGACTGTTTTATTGCCATTGTTTTGTATAGAGTTTTGGCTGACAATGCCACTGCCACTGCCATTGCCTTCTGTTGTCTGTTGCCATCGTCATTGTCCCTGAGTACTTTGCGTCATTTTGAACAATTTATGAGTTTATTGAACACAAACACACACACATATGCTCTCTCTCTTTCTCTGTATTCGTTTGTGTCTGCCCTTAATTGGCACTTATTGAAGCCAAAAGCGATCGCAGTCAAAGCCGCAGCAGTCATCAGCTGTTAATTGTGCAAAGTTGTTATCGTTTTATTGCCTTTGTCATTGCATATTTATGCAAATAATAATTGTTAATAGGTTAGACCCACACACACACATATGCATAGAGGCACACAAGTGCACTATAATTAACATAAACATGCTGAAATATTCTGGTGAAATTTTGTCATTGCCGTTTCGCCAGACTCCGGCATATGTGCCCTTTTAATAGGCAAACGCGAGTAATTAACACAAATTAGCCATATACCGTAGATAGCAAAGTAAAACCCAAAGATAGCAAAGAGAGAGAGGGAGACAGAGGGAGTGAGAGAGAGAGAGAGAGAGAGGGGAAGAGGTAGTCAGCCAGAGTGGAAGCGGAAATTTTGTACAGGAAAGATCTTTCCCTTGTAATAACAAACAAATTTGCCACACACACACACAACGTACAATTTATTTGCTTGCCCAATTTGTGGGTCCTTGTACTCTTCCTCTCCTTCCCCCTGCCCCCACACTCTCTTCACCTCTCTGACTCTGTTAATATTTGCTAGTTTATTGCAGTCTATACATCGCGTCTGTTTGCTTAAGATAACAGTTACGGTTTTAGTGCAGCACAGACAGGCAGGAGATTCCAACAAACAGGACGAGACAGACAACAGTGCGTATGCTTAACTTTATTAGCGCAAATTAGTTTGCCAGTTGTGCTGACTGCAAATTAATGCATCATATTCTACACATAATTCTCAGGCAATCTGCCACCCCCCTCCCCCTCACTTGCTCTCTCTTCCTCTGAAAATATATTTATGCATTTTATTTGGTGGCTTGTTTATAGGCCTAATATTTTAGGCCGGCTTATGCAAATGCCTAAATTATTGCATTTGTTTTCTCGCTATGAATTTATGGTAATTTTTTTTAATGTAATCCAAATCCAAAATCGGATTAATTTTCACAGATTCTCTCTCTGGTTTGCCACAACTGAAATTGCAATAAACCAAAAATGATTTTGAAGTGAAAATTCTCAACTTTGTATTTTTAATTAAACAAAAATGTAATTACAAGTTTCAAGGGAATTTTCACAAAAAAAAAAAAATTATTAAAAAAAAAAAAAAAAATTATAAAAAAAATATTCATTTCATTTTTATTTATTATAAAAATAATTTCAAGTCTAACTAAATTTTTAATACCTCCGAAGGCAGCTAAAAATAATTTCCTTCCAGTTAGAAAAAGGTGCTTCGAAATTATGAAAATAATTAAAAATTCATTTTGCTTCTATCAATAAAATTCAATTACACCAAACTTTGAAAAATACAATATCCATTTGGAGTAAATGAAATTTGAGTAAAACTTTGGCAAAACTTGCTAAAAATCTTAGCAAAAAAAATTTTAATTAAAAATCGAAAAAAAAAACTTTTTCAAGATGGAAAACAGAAATCAGTTGGTATCACGCCGACTGTTTGGAATAATAAAAATACTTTTTTGGCATTTGCACAAAAACTTCTTAATCAAAATAACATAATGATTATATAAATTCTGACATTTCTATTTAATATTTTTTTCCCCCTTTTCTTTGCAGTTTTAACCAGAAAGAATTGGAGAATGGCATTTTAACTAGTTTTGGAAGGCGCCAGCAGCATTCGACAGATAATTGAATCATAAACGGGGCAAAGGAGCAGTGCAGCACCGAAGAGTACAAACAGCAAGTTTGGCTGGAAAAAAAAATCGAAAAGAAAAAGTAAAAAAAATATATAAATCCAGTCGAAGTTTTCGTGCGTGCTTCATGGTTCTTTGAATGTGAAGGCAAGGGAGAATAAGCCAAGAAGAATAAAAATAAGAAGAGACGGAGAAAGTAACAAAAGGGAGAAGGCGGTGTTGTTGGAAATGTTAACAAAGCCAGGCAAATAATAATTGTTGGCAAGAGGAAAGACCAGACACCTCCCCCCCAGACCTAGACCCAGCCCAACCCAACCCAGCCGAGCCCAGCCTGATCCGACTCGATCCCGACCAGCCGCCCACCTTATTCCGGTAGCCACAAGACACCCCCGCACGAATGCAAAAACAAAGCGTAAAAAGCAATGACAGCCGTGCAACTTAATTAAAGTTTCGAGGGCGCTGAAAGAGAAAGAAAACGGCGCCACAGAAAGCGTAAAAAAAGAGAGTCAAAAAGAGACAGAGTGCGAGTGAGAGAGAGAGGGATAGGAAAAAGTATATTTGGTAATAAAAAGCGGAAATTAAAACGCAATGTGGCTGATGCTGTGGACTGTGGACACAACAAAGTGGACGAAATTGCTTTTAAAACAGCGCGAACGTTTATTGGGCATACAGCAGAGGCGATAACAACAAAGAAATAGAAGAAGAAGAAGAAAGCAACAAAACAAAGCAAAAAAAACATAAATTTTTATTACAAAATTTTACTTTTTACAAGCAAACAACGACTGAACAATTTAATACACTCAATAAAAAGTAACAACAAAAACAACCTAAACAACTTAGCCAAACTCGAAAGGAAAATTAAGACAGTTTCAAATTTGTGTATTCAAATGTGAAGGTAAATAAAGAAAACTAAACGAGAGAGAAAGAGAGAGAGACACACCCACATGAGCACGCCCACTAAGCCAACAACAAGCGAGCAGCAATCATTGTTGTCGCCGTTTCATGCGACAGCAACAGCAGCAGGGGCATCATCAACAACATTACCAGCACCTCTATAACTGAAACTCTACTCGGTCTACACGACAAACGACAGCGAACAAGAAGAACAACAATAAGAGCCAAGGGTGCGACCACAGCGAAAACAACAACGAAGCATTTAAAGGCTTAACGCCTGCAACAGCAACATCAGCAGCAACAGCAGCAACAACGATCTGGATAGTGGCAGGCCAAAGTTGTGGCAACATATTTTCGTCAACTCTGTAACCCCAAGAAGAAGAGGAAGAAGTAGACAAAGTCGAAGAAGAAGAAGAAGAAGTGTTGACTGGTTGCAACGGTAACAGCAGCAACATCACGTACTGCCGACTCCATCAGCAACTTGGTAGAGTTAGACAGATACCATACCAACCGACCAAACCTTCTAGCCATAAATATCATCATAAACAACAAGTGCAACAAGATTGCTAAGCAAAAGCAACAACAACAACAACAAGAGTAGCAGCAATCCCCTTGTGCCTTCCCAACCCACGCTTCCAACAGATTTGACGAATTTGCCTTAGCCCCCCAATTCCTGTGTGTGCTTTCCCCAATGAATTTGCTGTGTTGTTGTTGTTGCAGTAACATGGCACCAAATCAACGCGTCACACGCAAATGGGAACTATTTGCCGGACGCAATAAATTCTACTGCGATGGATTGCTAATGTCGGCGCCTCATACCGGTGTCTTCTATTTGACGTGCATTCTAATCACCGGCACCAGTGCCCTATTCTTTGCCTTCGAGTGAGTATAACAACTGCCAACTCCAGACCAAAAAGAGATACACTCTTACACACACAAACACACTGAACACTCAACACTAGTTTTACCACTTTCTAGTTTGCCATTGCAATTTGCGCATTTGCCTATTCAGTTTGTCCTGTCATTTTGTGGGCGGTTTGATGAGCTAAACATGGCCAGAGTGTGGTGAGACGAAGGCCTAACGCTCTGGGCTGGCATTGTTTTGCAAAATGTATACGCTGCTAATTAAGCATGGACGAATAGTTTTGTTCCTTCGTCACTCCTGGCAATCTCTTCTTCTTCTTCTTTTGCTGACCAACTCAATGCTGGCTGCCTACGATTCTAATTACCACAGCATAGCAGCTCTTGATGGTTGATGGCTGGCCATGATCCAGTCCAGTGTGGTCTGGTCTGCTTTGGTTTGGTTTGGTCTTTTCTGGTCTCATTTTCTTTTGTTGCTGGACTATCCAATGGCATGTAATTATTATTGTGCAACGTGGCGTATGAGCTATGCCTGACTGAATATGTGGCAGGCAAAAGATGTCTGCCCGCAAAACTTGACTTGAGTTTTTGTTCTCTAATTATACACTTTTTAATAGGCAAATGAGTATAAGCAATTTCCTGGTTGCCTTGGTATCTCTGATTTAATTAATGAAATTATACGAAAACTGAGTTGGAGTCTTTTTGATTTAAAATAAACTTTCGAAAAGTGTATTTAATTTTTTTATCAAAAATCATTTGAAATGATTCTCCCATTTTTTTCTCCTCATTACAAGTTTGGTTTAATCTTTGGCTTTTCTGTATGTGTGTATGTGTGGTTTGGTCGAATCTTTTAGTGAAACCCGAAATAGATTTCAGTCCTTTTGATTTGTCAATTTGTCGCAATTCTCTGTTTGCCCTCATTCGGTTGCAAAGTTTTGCTTACATTCGAAGCCATTTGTGGTATTTAAATGGGGCTTAACGTTTGATAGTTTAACTTGTCCAACTCCTAAACTTGTGTGGAATTTGCACAAAAACTATTTTGCTAAATGGCATAAATATGTCTGATAAAACTTATCACTTATGTGCAATTTAGGATCACTTTGAAATCGATAAAAATTCTATACAATTCATAAAAATAAAATCCTAAATAAAAATCCTAAAAAAGGTTACTCATACGCTCTGTTGCCCATTGCCAAAAGGGTTAAACCAAAACCAATTTTGTTTTGGGCAAAAGCAACTTTATACTTGCCAATATCCAGGGGAAAATGTGTGTGCGTGTGTTGGTGTGTTTGTATTTTCTTTGCTATCAAATTTCTATTTTATACATATTCCGTATTTGAAATAAAATCCCCCACAAGCATTTAACTCAATTCCATTTAGTTACACATGGCGTATACGTAATAACTACATTGCTCTTGGCTGTGGTTGTGGCCCTTCTCGTTGGTGTGTGTGTTGTTGCTGTTGTTGTTGTTGGGGGTAGACTTTCAAATAACGTATACGTCACGTAGCACAAATACAAATAAAATATGCTTGCTTAACTTTTTGGGGGTTAGTCCTGCCAACCGACCTGGGCCAACCGAACTATCGGTGAGGCCAACTTTAAAAGGAAACCAAAGCAGGCCTGTGAGTCAGTCGGTCGGTTGGTCGTTCGGTACGGCAAGCCAAAGAAGACGTGATCATGCTGCACGATTAGAAAAAATTATGCTCAACATTTTCTGCACGAAATCATTTCAACGCCAATGCCGCCAAAGCCAAAAAAGGAAAATTGCATGTAAGGTGGTTTTTGTCGAGTCAAACCATAATAGTGCATACAACCAATCCAAACATACACCTACACACACACACACACACGTACACCTACGCATACAAACACCTCACCTACTGAGAAATGAAATTGAAATTCCCAGCATGTTGGTCTTGCTATCTCCCTCTGCCTTCCAGGTTTATATTTGCTTTACACTTTCCCCCCAGAAGCCCTCACAAAAGAATAGAAAAGAAATAAGAGGAGAAGAAAAAAAAAAAGAATTTATACTCTTGCTGAAAAGCCAAAAACGCACACGATGCCGTCAGCAACTGAGCGACTAAGCGGCGGCACCATTTTTACCAACATTGCTACGATTTCATTTCATTTTCATTGCTTGCTTTTATATTAGCGCACAGTTGACTGCAGGCTGGAGTAGGTTTTACGGGGGAGCTATGCAAACTATAGAGGATTACAATATAACAATAACTTGAATGCTTTTGAGAGCAACCAAAAAAAGAAAAAAAAAATTGCATTTTCGTTCAACGCGTTCGAAATCGCATATCTCTAAAATGGAATACAAAAGACTATAGGTTTTTTTTTTTTGTTATATTTATTATATATTTACTTTTAACTTTTGTCGACAATTTATGCTGAATATAGTGAAAAAATATATTTCCATTTTTTCTTTTGCAATGATAAATGTATTTTAAACTATTTTGTCGGAATTCTTTCTCCAAAATTTGTAAGCCGTCTCACTCATCCTCTTTTTGATGGGCTTGAATTGAAAGTCTCTGTGGACATGTCACACATAATTTTCATTATATTGTAGTCTCTTGTGTCAAGATCTCGATGGATAAGACTGAATATGTGTGTGTGTGTCATAAATCGCTGGCACGCATTGAGCATAAAGTTACAGAAGAGCCACACTCTGGCTCAAATGGATTGTCTCTGTCCCGCTGGGTTACACACATGCTACAGTTTCCTTACTTTTTTTTTTTTTTTTTGGATTTCAAGCAGATCTGCTTGTTCCTGCATTTTGTGCACACTCCTCCTTGCTCGTTGCTATCGTTGGATTGTCTCTAGTTTTAGGACAATGGAAAATCCCTTGTTGCATATTTGTGCGGGTGAGCGAGTGGCGCGCATTTGGGACAATTGCCAAAACACCGGAGACATTTCCATGCTTCTCTGGGCAAAAGACCACATAAACACATACAGAATCACACACTTGGGCAATAGAGACAAGGACGCCCTCATAAATGAACGTGACGTGAGTGCTTCGTTTTTATTCAAGTTGAGGTTTTCAAGTGATTCAAGTTGGCATAATGATTTTAATGGGTTTTTAAGGATTTACAATTGTTCTCTGAAATGTTAGCTTATTACAAGTGGAGACTTCAATGAAAACTATATTGAAAAATAGTTGCTCTGAAATTTGAGAATGATTAAATAAAACTAAATCTAAGATAATCCGAGTAAATTGAAATTCAGAAACTATTACAAAATTTTGCTACCTTTTTTTTTTTGGGTTTTGCAATCCCAAAATCACTGAGCCTTGTCTTTTGCTAACCTAATCCAATTTTAAATCAAATTGGATTCGTGTTTTTTTTTTGTTTTGTTTTCTTATTTCTTGAAAATGAAATTTATTCTCTTTGTTCTCGTTTCATTTCAGCTGCCCATTTCTAGCCACTAGAATCAATCCAGTTATACCCATTGTGGGTGCAGTTTTATATTTCTTTACAATGAGTTCCTTGCTGCGTACAACCTTCACAGATCCTGGCGTCATACCGCGTGCCTCCAACGATGAGGCTGCCTACATAGAAAAACAAATTGGTAAGTCACTCAGCCCGGTCTGTCAGTTAGTCAGTCAGTGAGTCAGTCAGTTTGTCCGTTTTCTTCATCTTCTCCGTTTTGCCAGCAGCCTCATTTGTTCGGTCAAAACAAATGTGAACAAGGTCATTATTTGCCTGCCCAGGCATGACGCTCTCTGACTTGCAAAGATTCAAATATACACAAACACACACACACACACACACAATGACAAATACAGTTGACACTCGATAGAAGAGGTTTCGTAAATTATTTATATTGAATCAGTTGAAAATATTTTAGACCTTTTCAAAATTAAAAGCATCAGAAAGGATTAATTTTTTTTAATGATTTTTATTTCTGAAAATATTTAATATAAATTACAAAATAAAAGAATTCTTATTAGATTCAAAATGTTGGAAATTTATTCAATTTTAATGTAGAAAAAAGTTGGGAATTTATTTTAAACCTTCCTAAAATTAAAAGGATCAGATAGGATTTTTTTTTTAATTTAAAATAAATAAAAATAAATAAATTATTGGATTCAAAATGTTGGAAATTTATTCCATTTTAATTTAGAAAAAAAGTTAAAAGAATTGGGTAAATATTTCAGAGATTCCCAAAATTAAAAGTATCGGATAGGATTAATTTTTTTTTAGTTTTTGCTATTTTTAAAAATATTTAAAATCGATTTCAAAATTTAAGAATTCTTTTTAGATTTAAAAGGTTGGAAATTTGTTCCATTTCAATAAAGAAAAAATTTAAATAATTTCATTTTCCACTTCAGATTCGATGATCATCATAGAACAAATTCCTATATCTTCAAATATATATGGCTTTCAATTTATCGAGGCTTTACTGTGTTACTTTTCACTTCATTTAATTTGAAGTGTGTGTTTGTGTTTGGGTGTGTTTATTTGTTTGTAGAGGGCGCGAGTACACGTTAAAAGTAATGAGCATGGCATGACATAGAAAAAGAACAAGAATGGAAAAATATATATATATAATATATAGAAAAGAAAAAAAAAAAAAGAAAAAAAAGAAGAAAAATTGAAAAACGCATAGAGTGAAAAAAGAAAAGCGTTTATATGTTTGTCTATGGCATGTAATAAAAATCATCAAAGGGAAACGATGGCAGGAATGCGCTGGGGAACTAGCGGACTTTTGCGTTTAACTACACTAATGAGTTGTTGTTGTTGTAGTTTTTGCTTTTAAGTTTACTTTTTTGAATACAAATAAAAAAAATATTTAATTTTTTTTTATATGTAAAAGAAAAAGTTTTTCACTCTCTACTTGGTTTCTCTTTCACTTTCGGTTCGACTCTTTTCAAACTCTTTCATTTTGCGCGTGTCAACATTACCATTCCTGTAATAATGATGCCACCAATACCACCGATGTCGATGTCGATGTTGTTGACGATGACGCTGCTGATGCTGATGCTGCATTTCCGTTGCCACGCGCATATCCGTTTCCGTTTAACATTCACGTAACCAACTGTGCCTGCCTGCCTGTCTGTCTGCCTGCCTGGCTGCCTGGTTGACTTCATTGATGCATTTCGAATTTCTGGCTTAATGATGAGCATAGAAGTGCCAAATTCACTAAACAGCCCAACATATCGACCGCCGCCACGCACAAAAGAAGTGCTTGTCAAAGGACAAACGGTCAAATTGAAATATTGCTTCACCTGTAAAATATTTCGACCGCCACGCGCCTCACACTGCAGTTTATGTGATAATTGTGTGGATCGTTTTGATCATCATTGTCCTTGGGTAAGTCACACTATTCATTTTTTACTTAAAATTTCTAAAATAATCAAACCATTTTTTTCATGGGAAAAAGTCATCAAATTTCAGAAAGTAAAGAACGTGTCATTTGTGTTGCCTACTTTTTGGGGCAAATTGAATGAAATCCATCCTCCTTTCCCAAAGTTGCCGAAATACCATTTATTTTTATGAAAATATTTTTTTCTTAATGAGAATTTCACTTTTTTACTTCGGTTATGAATGAGTCAAAGTGTTTGTTTGTTTGTTTGCTTGTGAGTGAAATGAAATGGAATGCCTTGCCCTCTCCTGGCCTGGCTGACATTGAGCTGTCGTGACAGTGTGGCAGCACCCTTTTTTTTTTTGTAATTGGAAAAGAAGAGCATACACATTAATTTGTATGTGGGACGCCGCAGTTGATGCCACACCAAAAACAAACTGTCACTTTTGCCCAGCATTCAACATGTATGATAGAAAGATGGTAGCAGTCAGGCAGCCAGGCAGTCAGTGGAAATGGCAGTCAGCCAGTCATGCTTTGGTTTTGGCCCAGTGGCGCTGACTTGAACCCAATTTCGCTAGAAAACCGCTGAGGTTGCTAATTTTTTAGCAAAAATAATTTCAGCAAAAAGTTACACACACACACACACAGACACACACATAGGGAAGAAGAGAAACAAACCGCTTTTATGCTGCTTACTTTTTTTTTTGTTGTTGTCTGCATTTTCTTCTGCTTTTTTTCTGTGTGACATGGAAGCAAACAAAATTCCCCCACAGCGGGCTAGCTGAAAGATGCAACAAGATGTGGCAGAAGCGGCAAGCTGCAAAACAGCAAACCCCCAAAAACCAAGCAACTCAGCCAACGGCCAAGCAAACAAAACTCTTCATTTCCAGAAAAATTCTCCAACCCCAGCTGGGCGCGTCTCCATCATCTTCCCCCTGCCACCCGCCCCCCATGGCATGCACTTAAGTAGCCGCACTTGTGTGAACCAAAAAGGGGTGGACAGAATGGCAAAGCCGCCAACTGTTTGCATCAAGTGCAACGCGCCTTTTCAGGCTGCAACAACGTCATCATCATCATCATCAGCAGCAGTATCACAGTGTAGCCTGTTGTTGCTGTGGGCTGCGGTGGCAAAGTTGCCTACGCCCCTGATGAGTGGGTTTTGAATTTTTCATTTGCTGGCGAAAGCGTTCACGATGTGTTTGTGTGTGTGTCTGTCCAAACACGCTGGGGTATATCATAGGACCCACCGGCAGATCCTAGTATATCTTCTCTTCACCCCCTGCCTTGCTATTATTTTTGACTACCTACTCAGCTGGCTGCCTGTCAGCCTGAAGGTCGTTCGGTCTTTTGCAGGTCTGTCCTGGGCTTTTTTCATTTTTCTTTCATAATTTTTTTTTTTGCCTCCACCGAGAAGCCGTCTTGATTCATTTAAATTCTTGCAGCTGTACGATAAAATTAAGGCATTTCCATCAGCCACCATCGCTGCACTCTTTTCATTCCTTTAATTCCATCATTAAATTTGACCTGACTTGCAAGTGATACAAGCAAAAAAAAGAAAAAATAAAACTCATTATGCAGACAAAAGCAGAACCATCAAAAGCCAATTAAGCCTATTGTAAAGATCCAGGCTTTTGTATTTTATATATATATATATATTTTCTTTTAAACAAAAATTCTTTTCTTTTATAATTTCAGGTGGGAAATTGCGTGGGCAAACGTAATTATCGGTTCTTTTATTTGTTTCTAGTCTCATTGGCATTTTTAGCTGTATTTATATTCTCATGCTCTGTGACGCATTTAGTTTTATGTGAGTATATAAAATTTTATCATTTATATTTAATCCTTTGAATATATATAAATTTTTTTTTTTTTAGTAATGAAAACCGAACAGGAAGTCTTCGAAGTAATAAAGAAGGCCCCATTCACTGTGATTGTTGTGTTCATTTGTTTCTTTTCAATTTGGTCGGTTATTGGACTGGCTGGTTTTCACACATATCTGACCACATCAGATCAGACAACGAATGAGGATGTAAGTGCAAAAATAATGGAACTATAATTCTAAAAAACCGGAGGCTGAATCCTAGGGGATTCTATAAATTTTATAAAGTAATCAGAAACAAAATTTGAGTTACTACCAGGTCGGATTTCCATATCATATAGGAACCCTTTTCTATCTATCTTTTCCGGATATATCTATATCTAGTCTATGTAAATAAGAACCGTTGAACAATTTCTTCAGATCGGATCTCTATATCATATAGGATCCCAAATTCTTTCTTTCTTCAGATGGGATCTTTATATCATATAGGATCCCAAATCCTTTTGTATAAACTAAAATCGTTTAGAAAAGCCAAAATTAATGTATCCATCAGGCTTACTGCAGATCGGATCTCTATATCATATAGTATCCCAAATTCTTTCTATATAAACTAGAATCGTTTTGAAAAGCCAAAATTAATACATATATCCAGCAGGCTTACTGCAGATCGGATCTTTAGAATTTATTTTTGATTTTGTATTTTTTTTCACAGCTCAAAGGATCATTTTCCTCGAAGGGCGGTCCGCGTACACAGAATCCCTATTCCCGTGGCAACATTTGCCTAAACTGTTGTCACATTTTATGTGGTCCCATGACGCCCTCGCTGATCGATAGGTAAGTGTGCCAAATTGGTCACATTATTCCGCTATATATATTTTTTCGATTTGACCAAAATCCAGACGCGGCATAGCCACCGATGAGTATATACAGCAGATGCAACATCATTCCAGTCCACGTCATCCGCTCAGCGATGTGATGAGCAGCGGTGGCCTGGTCACCACTGCCCAGCCCATGTTGGGTGGTATCGGTGGTGCCGGGGGCGGTATTAGTATAGGCGGTGCCGAATTGAAGCCACGTTTCTATGATGAGGTAAGTGTTCTTTGTTTCCACTCTCATCCCAAAAGGGTTTCTCTTTCTCGCTCCCTCGCTCTTGCTATCTCTCTCTATCTCTCTCTCGCTCTCTCTCTATTTCGAACACATTTGGATATTTATTCTAATCCAAAAAAAAAAAAGAAAAAATTTCAAAAATTTTACAAAATTTTTCTAAAAATGAATCTCTAAATGTCTCAGCACCTGTGCTTGCTTATGAAATCTCTCCTTGAGAGGAGTTTTTACTGCACCTCATTTTATAAAGCTCAACAATTTTCTTTTTTTTTTACTTCTTTTTTATATGGGATTTAATTTTTGTGTGTAAAAAACATAAAAAAAAAAAACACCACCAACAACAACAACAACTACTACAACAACATCAATCAACCACAAAATCACATGTTAACACCAAAAAAATAAAATAAAAAAAATCCAAAACAAATGAATTCAAAAAATAAATTAGTCCAATCCCTCGACGTCAACCCTGGAGGGCAACGGCCTGCCCGGAACAGGATCAGCCAACGGTCATGGCAACGGCATCGATCGACCACCCAGCTATGATATGCTCCAAAACGGTAAGTCCCGCAGACACCAGCAGCATCAAAAGTGCTCGCTGCAGACCCTGCTGCCAGCCAGCGCTCAGCAGCAATTTAAGGCTCACAAGCAGCACAAACAGCTGAAGCAACAGCAACAACAAAAGCAACAGCTGATAACCGCCGCCGAGCTGCAATTGCAGCAGGAGACGCACAGCGGCCTGGGCACACCGCCCTCGCTGATGCGCTCACCGGCCACCTCCTCGTATCGTCTAAATCTGAAGCGATCTTTGCACTTGCCCCTCACGCCATCGTACGATGATTCACGCAACTCGCCGCTGCCGCTGCTGCATCATCATGTACATGCGCAGCACACCACGGCCATTGGCAGTATTTCCGTGGCCACCAGCACCACGGCTGGTGGCGGACGGGTCACTGATGGCGGAGGTGGTTCCTCGTCTTCGACCACAGCGCCCACATCGGCTTCGATAGGCACGGCGCCGCCACCGTTGGTCGGTCCTAGGCGTCCCTCCACGTTGCAACTGCAGGCCAGTGCAGCGCCCTCCGCCAGCAACACCACTCTGACCACCATACACACCTCGGCCCCCCAGCCGCCGGCGCCGAGTGATTTTAAGTATTACTCCCCGCAGCGCAGCACCGACTCGAATCTGATGCGCAACTATCCGTTCCCGAAGTCGGCCCGTGGCATGCGTCGCCAGTCCACCCAGTCGATGGACTCGCAGAAGGTCAATATTGCCGGCTATCAGCCATTGCCGATGCGCACACGGTACAAGCATCAGGAGGTTATGTTCGAGCTGAAATCGCCAACCAATCGGCTAACTATTCGCGAATGCGATTTTGGCGGTGGCGGCGAACCTTGCGACGACGACCAGTCGATTAAGGACAGTCAAATCTTTCGTGTTAGTAAACGAAATCTTTATATGAATCACAGATCGCCATGGAAGGAACGCGATCGCTATTCCAATTTATATGAATACTCATTCAATATTGATCTTAATTCGATTATTGAGGATGCGGCGGGCAGTGATTCGTCATAGTACGCAGCAGTCTGGTTCAACAACACTGCCAATTCCATCATCATCATCATCCTCATCATCAAGATCATAATGATCGAAAACACTTCCATAGCCTTGGTCATAGCCATTTGTCATTTTGTCATCGCCCCCAGATCATTATCAAGTCAATGTGACCGCTGTTATCGTTGTTCACTACTTTGATCGGTTGTTACAAATTTTTTGTATATAATAAGTAAAACTAAATTTAAATGGCAAATTTATTAACAAGAAAAGGCGAAAGGTGAATTCAGGCCAAAAAAAAAAAACACAGCCCAGAGGCGTGCATCATCTGTGTAGCTAGTTCCTATGCCAAAATCGAGCATGCTACCGGATATAAAAATTCAATCAATTATTAGTTAAATCAATTAAACTTGACTTCCATTGAAAAGAAAATGCTTAGCAAAAATTGTTAACCTTTTTTATGATTTTATTGATAAACTTTTCAAAGGAGTTGTAACATTTTTTCCCTTTTATTCAGGATCTGTCTGAATGACTATAACTGATAATTTTTTTCGGTAAATATTGAGAACCTTGTCTGACTATACTGTCTTGACTATATTGTCTATAGTCTATATCTGTCGGAATGACTATAACCTTAGGCTTTTCACATTAACTGATAAATGTTTTCGCTAAATTATGAGAACCTATCTCCTTGTCTTGACTATATTGTCTATAGCCTATATAAATATAGTGTATAGTCTATAAATAGTCTATAGGCTATATATATGGTCTATAGTCTGTATTAGTCTATTGTCTTTATATATAGTCTATGTCTTATATATAAGGTCTGTAGACCATACTAGACATTCTTCTACCTGAGCCCACTTGATTCCCTTCAAAGGATATAAGACGCCAGTCAATTCAGGAAGAAAGCCAATTTTGAATTTTCAGTTCAGTTCAGTCTTTATGGTCTATATCTTATATATAAAATCTGTACATTTTTCTACCTGAGCCAACTCGATTCCATTCCAAGGAAATGAGGAGTCAGTCAACTCACTTTCAGTTTCTTCCTTATTCTTCATTCTTTCAGATCTATTGAAATATATGACTTTATAGTCAAGAACTATCATATTCAAAGCTCTGATTTCCCAACTTGGATTTAAAAGTGTCACCTTTGATTTGAAGGAGAAGTTTTCCGATTTGAGTTTTTAGAAAAAAAAAAGAATAAAAATTGATCACAAAAGCCAAATCCTTTGAAAAGTCTGATCTTTGGCCCGGCCAGAGTTAAAGCTTTTATGCCAAGTCCAAAAATTTTACAAGCATCCTTCATACTTTCAAACACCCTTGCTGCCACTTCCTCGGTAAACTAAAATTAAACCCGCACAAAAACAAAAAAACAAAAAAAAACCCTCCGCCCTAAAATTTGAAAAAAAAGAGAAAATGAAAACTCAAACAAAAGTTGGTTCATACAAACTTTTGCGTTTATATAGCACCTGTTTCCCAGGCGACTGCCAGCCTTAGGCCCTCTGAGTGCTCCCAAAATCACCAAGACCCCAACCACCTCCAACCACCACCACCACCACCACCACGAGCACCCTATAAATCCCAGAAATTGCACACAGAGCGTCGGGCTGGCCCACATGTTAAGTTGTCGAAAAATATCTAGAAACCAAAAAAAATATATAGAACCCAACGCCGCCACCTCCAATGTAGCGAAATGAAACCAACTCGAAAGCATTTCCAAGTAGCTCTTGCATGATTTCCAATTTAGTTTAGATTAAAAAAAAAAAGTATTTAATTATTTTTAATTTACGTCTGTGCCACTTAGAATTGATCACACTCTGGCTGTACTTTTTTTCTTCTTTATATGCAAAAGCAGTCGCTGCAGTCACTTGAGCAGTTTTGTTAATCAAAACAAAAAAAAAAAAATAATAATTAATTTTTAAGGTTTCAATTATCAAAAAATTAAAATTTTATAAACTAAAAAAAAAACTTATTAAAAAAGAGAGAAGAAAACTTAGAAAACAAAAAATATTTAAATAGCCAAATAACTGCCATTTATCAAAAAAGGAAAATAAATTAAAAATTAAAATTAAGAAATTTTGTTAGAATTTTTTTCTCATTTTTTGTACGATAAAAAAAAAACAAAACAATAAAAATTTAATTAAAATAAATTTGATATACATCAATTTTAAGCAATAATTTTAAAGACAACAACAATTTTAGAAAATATCGAGTGAAAATCTAAAGCAAAAAAAAATTAATAATAATAAATAAATTAAAAAAATTACGATTGAATTAAATTAAAAAAAAAAAACAATTGGGTGAAATTAAAACGAAAGCAAAATTTGCCAAGTGACTGCAATTTAGCTAAAAAGCAAAAGAAAAAATATTTAAAAAATAATGAAAAAATTTAAGTGAGCAGAAAAAATAAATGAAAACAATATTTATACCATAATTAACAGTTAAAAAAAAATATAACAGATTTGGTCAGACAACAAGATAAGGGAATTTCCGAAAAATTAATTAAGACTTGAAAAAAAAATTCAGATTTGATTAAAATTTTTTCCAGCTGAAAATGTTTGGATTTGAATACTTTAGGAATTGATTTTCAGTTTGTACCAAAACTCAACTATTTATCAAACATTCTTTGTATAATTCCAATAGTTCCCTTAATTATGTTTATTGACCAAATTGCTAATTAGATTTAAAGCAAAATAATTAGAACAATAAGCAAGCTTTGCAGTGAACGGCGCATTCGAATCGAAGAGGCTTTAAATGTTGCGCATTAACAATATTATTGAGTTCCTTTTATAATTAATTCAATTGTAATGCTAATAAATATACAACAAATATATATATATATATATATATATATATTTAAATATATGTATGAAAAAGTTATAAGTAATTCATGTTGAATCATGTGAAACAAAAAAAAACAAAAGTCTAAGAAAAAAAAAGTGCGTGTTGAACTATAAAAAAAAAAAAAAATTATATATACAAATAATTGATTTATGCATAAATGTTAAACGATCTGGCAGATCAGGCATACATAAGCTTAATGTAAATAATATGGAAATTAAATTAAATTAAAAAAAAAATTAATGTTGACAAGAAAGAGAGGGCCTATTTTGCTGAAACATTTGCAGGCACACAAAAAAAAAATTATAGAAAAAAAAATCATAGGCTTAAAAATATATAGTATAAAGGAACGCGTGCTTATATTTATTTTCTAATTAAAAAAAAAACAATTAAATTTTTTGCTTAAAAAAAAAATTTGAATCTGGTCAAAAATTGCTGGCTTGGCTTGACCAAAAAAAAATAAAATGAAAGCAAATTTCTCTTTTAAAAATTTTATAATTTTCACACACACTAATGCTATTCAAAACTCTTTCTATATCTTTCAAATATCTACTTGACCAACTCTGACAAAGGAATTTTTTTTCCAAAAATTTAAAAAAAATTACTTTAAAAAATATTTTCATATATTTTAATAATCAAATATAACTTTGAATTGAGCTAAAGCCGCTAGAATCTCAAAAAAAAAAACCAAACTAAAACCAAAAATGCATTTTAAGCCTCAATTGGGTGAGTTTTGTCCAAACAAACAACAGTTATCAAATAAAATATTATTTTGTTGTATGTAAAAAAAAAAAAAAAATTGTAAAAAAAAAATATTATTTTTCTTTTGATTTGTTTTTATTTGGCCAGAAAAAAAATAAGCTTTGTCAATTTTTAAGTTTTTAAAGGAATTTTCGTTTTGATAAAAAAAACAACAAAAAGAAACCCAAAAAAAAAAGGAAGAAGCAAAAAAAAAAAAATAAACACACACATATGCACAAACCCGCACACACACACACACACTCCGAATCAATTTGCTCCAATTGCTTTGGTATTTAGCAAAATATTTGAAAATTTTATAATCACAGCAAAATGCATGCAATTTTCTTTCTTTCTTTTTTGTTCCTTTTGTAAAATTGTACAAAAAAAAAATCTCAATGTTTTTAAATTGGCACCGTTTCGAAATTCCTAATTCCTAATAATTGTCAATTGTAAATTTTTATGGCCTTCTCGTAATTATTTATAATTTTATCTTTTAATTGTTTAGGTTTAATTTTAATTTTTTCCAGTTTAGAATTTAGTTTGTTTTTAATCAGATTTAAGTTATGATTAAAATGAATTTATTATCCCAAGCCTCTCTTCCACTACCACCCCACCGTAGGTCTAAATGCAATAATTATAGACCCTCTGGATTTTTTATATATAAATTGAGGCTTGAAATGCTGAGCTGCAAAAAAAGAAAAGATTTTTATTCAAAAAAAATAAGAACAATTTCCACACAAAACAGCACACAAAAACAGCAGCTTCATGCACTCAACAGACCACGTTTCCTTTTCCCCCCTGTCTCTCTTCTTGCTTCTCAAACTTTTTTTTAATCATACAAAAAAAAAACATTTTGTTTTTAAAAATAATCAAATAATTGCCAAATCGTTTTAATTGATTTATAAAAACTTTTAATTTTTCACCTACGTTTTTTTTTTAGCATTTATTTTTTTGCCTATTCAAATAGTTTGTTAAACCACCAAAAAAAATAAAAAATTTATACACCTAAACACAACAACAAGAAAAAAAACCAAACAAATCGTAATCTAAATTTAATATAATTTTTTTTTTATTATTAAATTTATTGCAAATTTGCTGTAATGAGAATTCTACAATTTTAAATGTTGCTCATTAATTATAAACAAAAAAAAAAAAACTTGAAACCAAAATTATTTTTTAGCTATTAAATTTTTGTAATTATTTTAATTTCATATCTTAACTAATCAAGGGTAATTATGCCCGTCCTTTTTTTCTTTTTGCTCTGTTTCTTTGCTCAACTCCCAGGTAATTCCAATAGTCTAGCCCAGCTGGTGGATAATGAGATTCCGTTGGCCCAAATGGAGATGCCATCGTACAGCCAGCAAACGGCCACCCAGACCCGTCAATTCCGTCACCACAAGCAACGTCAGCTGTCCGCCAATGAATCAGCCGTCACCACAAATGATCTGGGCTATGAGAATCAACTGGCGGCTGCCACCAGCGAGGACGATCTGGATGCTGCCGAGGTTGTGGTTGTCGGCGGCACTGAAGTTGTGGCCGCTGTCTCGGCCATTGCGGCCACCAACAAGGCCAGAGAAATGCGCAATCGTAGCGGCAGCTATAACAATCTCTTCGATGTGAGCTATGACACCAGTGCTTCCGGTCTCTCCGGCTCTGCAGCGGTTGTCAATGGCACGGCAGATTCCACTGCGACTGGCGAGGCTTATAAGCCGTTGGCTGGCCCGGCTCTGTTGGCAGCTGCCATGAATGGCACCATGCCCAAGTCCGTGTCACAGATTGAGAATATGTACAGCAATGTGCCGCCCACCCAGCCGTCCAGCTCCGATGCCAATCTCCATGTCTACTCAAATATCATAGACGAGCGTGTGCAGCAGCCGCAGCAGAATGCCCAACGTCATGAACAGCTACAGGCCACGAATGTTTTGTCATCGACTTTGCTGAGTGATGATCTGGATCTGGATGATCCGGTCAGTGCCTCCTTTGTGGCCGGCACCTCCAAGTCTCAGCGTGGCAAGCAAAACTTTAACCATTCTGCAGGCAATCAGTCACGCAAATCCGCTGGAGCAGAGCAGGCCAACTCGGTGGATCATCGTATGCGCATGCTGCACGACACCACCATGATTGACACGGCCTTGGATTTGGATAGCCTGGATGGCTCTAGCTTGGGCAACAATTCACAGTCGTGTCTGGTTAAGCCAGCCAAAATTTCCTCAAATGCGCCAATTGTCTGAATTTTCTTTAATCCACTCTTTTTTTTTTCTTTATTTAATTTGAAGTACTTTTATGAATTTTTATTCTTCAAAGACATCCTTACAATTTTGCCAGTAGTAAGCCAGAGTAAGGGCAAGTATTAGTAAAATTTTAATGCTTTTGCTTTTTAGATTTATTTTTTTTTTTTTATTATAATTATTATTATAAATCGAAGCCTGCAAAAAAAAAAATAAGCAACTATAAAAAATATAAAATAAAAATACCTTAAAGCGTTACGCAAATTTGAAAACATAAAGAGTAGCTATATATATAAAAATTATAAAATAATTAGGAAAAACAATGTTAACAATACAAAGGAAAAAAGGAAAAACATCAACCACAACAATAGAATAAATGGGATATTTATATTAAAGACAGAAAGAAATTGATACATATAAAAAAATTATTATTATTAAAAATGTTTATACAAAAAAATACACGCAAACAAATTATATATATATATATATATATGTATACTAAATAAAATATATATATATAATAAATATATGTATACAGAGTATAGTTAGTTATAGTTATAAAAGATAAATATAATTTTTTATATTTAAGTTTTTACAAAACTGATAAAAAAAATGGAGCCTTTTTATTTGTTTCATAAATGATTACAATATTCTGAATAATAACAATTAAAGGCAAACCACAACAATAAAAATAAAATGAGAAGAAGAAAAAATTATAATAAACATTTGCATGCAATATATATAACATAAAATATGAATAAATAAATAACAAATGTTAACAGCAATGGTAAACAAACAATGTAATTGAGAGGAAGAAAAACAAAAAAAAAGCAAAAATGTTGGTAGTGTCGGTATATTAAATGTTCATAAAGTTATGTAAATTTAAGTGTATTTGCGCGATGTAAAATGTTATGTGAAAATAGCAGATTGTCACGAATTATTGGGACGGGCAATTATGAAATGGAAAAGATTATAAAGAAAAATGTTAAATGTATGTTTATGCGAAATATAAATAGTAAAAACGAAACTTGATGGAAACCGAAAAACTTGTATTTATTAAAACCACAGACTTTTTATAAAGCGAAACTAAATTAGCAAGACATCCAAATAAAAACGCAGCAAAGGGCCAGTATTGCCACATCGTTGAAAAAAAGTAAGGGCGCCATCTATCGTGAAGCAACGTTGAACTGGCACTGCTCGTTTGAATAAGTTCCAAGCAGTCATACAAAATTTCAAATTGTGTTCAAACACAAATTGTTTCATAAATAATTTTTATTTAAAATGTTATATACACCGAGATTACAAAAAATTTTTCATTATCCTCCCCAAAAATATTATCTTTTAAATTATGACCTTTGCTACCTGTTTAGTTAAAAGTTTTCTTCATTTATTATTTAATCTTTAAAGTGCTATATCATTTTGTATTTGTATGTGGTATGTGTGCTATATATTGAGTATATTTATTTGTATATAAATAAATATATGTATGTATATAGGGAAAAAGTTACTATGGTAAGGCAAGTTTTCAAAACACTCAATATTCAATCATTTGTGCTAAATATATATGTATATATATATATTGATATATAAATTTTCTTTCTCTCTTTTCTTTAATATTTAGTATATTGTTTAGTATTGTATACAAATCGAATGATTATTTTGATTTTCGAGCAAGCTCGATCGCATAACTGAAATAAAGCAATTGCTTTACATTTTGAGCAATTTTAAGCTGTTATCAATTGAGATTAAATAAACACAAATCAAAAGTAAAAATTACAATTTTCACTTCTTACCGAATAACATAATAAAAAAAATAATAAAAAGAATGCTTATTAAAAAAATTATGTAAATAAAAACATAGGCGCTTAAAACTTAACACTTCATCGTCTTCACTCCTCCTCCTACTGCTCCTCCCAAAGGGACTGCAACAAAATCCCTGTGCCCTATACACCGAATAAAAAATGGTCAACAGACATTTCAGTCCATCTGCATATGTATGTGTGTGTGTGCGTGTGTGTTTCTTTGCATGGCAGAACCAACTATGTTGGCAAATATCGCCCAGTGTCATGTGATCTATCGTCGATAACGTCCCAAATATGCCCTGCAATTGGGGCAGGTGTGATGTACATCCATGCAGTCATCGATGCAGCAAGGTATGAGACAGCAACCCAACCAGCAACTGTAATTAAGAACGTTTCAAATTTAGCTTCAACCAAATACAAGCCACAGTCCGATTCAGTACTAACCCCAACAAAGCAATCACAAATCCAGATAGATAGGCAATCATGCCGGGCTCGGTGCGCGTTGTGGTCTCGATTTCGGCATGACAGGATGGGCATATCATGTGCGTGGAAGTTCGGCTAATGGGCACTACTGTGGTTACAATGGTGGCATTTGTGGCTACCGTGGCCGGGGCAGGCACTGGTGTATAGGGTCCTACAGGTTTCACGCCACCCATTGCCTCCTGATATGATGGCGGGGCCGAGGGCGGTGGCACATACGTAAACTGAGGCGGTGCATTTCCAGTCGATTTACTCATTTTTCTTTATATGATTGTTGCTCTCCTTTTAAACAGGCAACACAAATACTACAAGAAAGAAGAAGAAGAAATTGTTAGCATAAACAAAAACGAAAACATTGAAAAGGCGTAGAAAATATTTGGTCAGCAATTCAGCTGCAGCCGAAAGATTGTAAAGAATTTCCAAAACAATGAGTGACTTTTTGGAAATCAATTGAGACCAAGCTCAAAATATAAAATGTTTTCAATTGAATGGAAAATGTGTAACAAAAAAAGTGGGGGAAATTAAATTTTTCCTCTGGAAATTCATTTCAATTGAAAAACTTCAAATCACTCTTCGAATTCGAAAAAAAAACAAACAAAAATCTCAATTAGCAATTTCAATTGTTTTGAGTGAAACAACAAGATAAATGATAAGATAACTCTAATGAGTTTGCTGTGTGAAATTTTTGTTTGTTAAGCAAAAAAATACCCAAGCCACTCTGACGTCATCAGCAGCTTGGTACGTGTCCATAAGACAGTGTTAAGCATTTGTTTGATTTGTATGCCAAAGGTACAAAGTACATAAGTGAATGAATGCAAAAGACAATTTCGAACGCCCCTTGACAAGGCAAAAACTTTCACCACCACCGCTGTCAGTGACACCACCGCAAAATGAGTATCGTGTTGTCTGCCCCAAAAGGAGTGGCGCTGACGTTGTTGTTGTTGTTTGGGAAATTGTGAAAAACTTTCAGTTTGAAGATGCCAGAAGAAAGATGAGCAGAATTTGCTCTAGTCTGGTGTGTCAGTTGCAGGCGGAAGTGCCACTCGCAACCAGATCAAGAATCACTCGTCCACTGGCCATGACAACTTGCCACACTTGGTCTCAAACGGAAATGAATTGGCAAGCAATCTGCCCACCCGGCTCAACCAGCTCGCACAACTCGATTGGGTGTAAAGAATTCACCCACGTGCCCTGAGCTTTTGTTTTCAATTCCGACAACAGAAATCACTCTCTCGACTCAATGTTCTGTAAATAGAATTAATATAATAGATACTTAAATTACTTGGTTATTTATTTATTTAGTGGTTTGGGTGTGATTGACCCTGTTTTGACTAATCGACAAAGGCTTTGCAGAAACACAAAAGCCTGCAAGATTGAATACTTTTTTTTTAGTGTGACGTGTGTGACGTCATTGAACAAAGAAAATAGTTTTAAAAATAGACAAGCATATATATATATATATATATAGCCTTGCCAACTTAAGTGACTCATTCAATTTGATTCCAAAGGAGCAAAAAATTTTGCTCCCTTTCAAATTGCAACAGAAAATTTGCGTGCAGCTAGAATAAATATTTTCCAGGTTTCTACAGAATTTCTTGGGTTTCTTTTTTTTTTTTTTGATAAATTAATCCATGCGCCTGTACTATGTACTTTCAAGTGTTTTCTTTTTTTGTATTTAATTTCTGACATTATGAAATCTCTCAAAAAAAATACAAAAATCTCACAATTACCATGGCAAACACATGTTTATTTGTGTATGTCAGCCAAGACTTATTCATTCTGTTGTTGTATTTGTAAGGCAAATGAAATAAATTTATAGTACACACACCAAGGTCTACTCTGCTCTGCTCAGCAGATTCCCCCGATTCTCTATATAGCGCTTCCCTCTCATCAGGAGATGACAGATGCGCTCTGAAAACATTTCAAAAGGTATTAAAAAAAAATAATCATACACATATAAATATATATATATTTATTTTTTTGCTAATATCTGCGGTTTGTCTATATATATATTTATTTTTTTATTTTCATAATAATTTAATTAAATTTGTAAAAAAAAAAAAAACTAAAAAGAATTTTATCAAAAAATATTGAATTTGATTTTGAGAAATTTCCAGAATAATAATTCAATAGTGAGCTAAATATCTGAGCTAAATTCTAGAGCAATTCTCTCAACAACAATTGAACCAGTTAATTAAGGAAATAATTATTATATTGCTCTATATTTCCCTGATTCTTGATGGCAAGAAAATTCCCTTACAAACAAGTGTTTGTTGAGAATAATTTGGGGCAGTCATTAATGAAATCATTAAATCACGTATTCGGTTGGCAAATTAAGCTGATCTGAGACGACCTTGTGGGGCTTGGGGCAGATACGCTGCCTTCGGGGGCCCAGGCAAATACAATTTAATTGAATATGATCCAAAGATAACATGGAAATGAGACTCTTTAGAAACAGATGTTGATTTTTATGCTGATGCGATGCTGTGCTAGATTTGTTGCCAGTTCCAGAGATGACGTAGTCCGACCAAAATTGAATGAGACTGTTTGATATTGCCAGCGTTGGAGAGGGGTAAAGGTGGTTGCGCGGGTGGCTGACACATACACACACACATAGGGGCACACATTCACACATAGAATATTATGAATTTAAGGCATTCATTTTTACATATTTCTTGGTACGCATAATTATATTTATAGCCACAGTTGATTCAGGTGGAAATAAATTCACATTCACAAAAAAATGGGTATCGCCAAATTTATGCAAGCCAAGAATTTTTAGCTAGTAGTTTTTTTTTTCGTTTTGTTCACTCACGCAATAAGTAAGGCTTTCGTTTGCCTTGTGGACAATATTTTTGGACTAAAATAAACAATATATATATTTTTTTTTTGGTAAATAAATAATATATCCGCACTTTGTTTTTCCGCTTTCTGTTTTCGTCTTTCCCGAGTAGATCGTACAGTGTTGCCACCGCGCTGCGAACTGAATCGTTGAACGAACAAGGTTTGAAATAAGCGCCCTCTATAGGTGAGTCGTGACAGAACGGCTTGGCTACTTGGCAACTCTAAGACCGCCTACAAATTATTTGTAATTCTGTTAAATTTGATCATGAATGGTCATGAATGGGAAGGAGAATAAATACACGCCACGGATAGACGAACTAATGCCCGGGCGGCAATACCGCTGTGACCAGCAGGAGTGCCGGCAAACCTTCTCCAATAAGGGCCACTATCTACTCCATTTGGCCAAAAAACACAAAGTCATAAGAGCCAAGGAAGAAGAATTCACCTGTTTTCATTGCCCAATCAATGGCTGTATCTACCATGTAGACTGTAAGGGAGAGCGAAGTTTTAGCAAGCTGCGACTGCTGCGCCAGCATTATCAGAAGGTGCACTTGGAAAAGAAATTTTCGTGTGAGTTTTGCAAACAGAAATTCCTGAAGTCGCACCAATTGGTTAAACATATATGCCTTGAGTACCTCTGTCCAGTATGTCAGGCCAGCTATGGCAGCAAGCCGGCCTTGCAGACTCATATGCGTCGTAAAAGTCACACAGTTGATAAGGAAAATTCCGAAGTTACTGGAAAACCAAAGAAAATGCTCATACCGTCTCTAAAGGAAACTAAAAGGCCAAAACTGTCTACTTATGTGCCAGAAGATGATCTCAATGAGAAGCCACCAGTCGTGGAGTCCACTCCTAACCTGGGCAATGCTTTCTTTTTCTATGATGCCGTAGAAAATAATAATAATAATGACTTGCCTGGTTTTACTCCCGAAGAAGAGGAGCGATTACTACAAAATATTGAAACCCAAACGGATGATGTGGACCTGGACTTCAATGATCTTAATACTGAAGCAATTGCGCCCCTGCTGCCTGGCATAGAGACGCAAACACCAGACAACAATCAACACCAGGGCACCATGACCGAAGAAGTTAAATGGCAGGTCACGTCCTCTGAAGAAACTCAAAACGCATTCGCCGTCTTCCAAGAGCCCATGTTTGGCCCACTCACCCAAAGTTCTGCTGAGCTGGGCCTTTCGCAAATGCAGGCCCAAATATATTGGCCCGAACCGGAGGCCGAAAGCGTTGGTCTATATAACACCCAAATCTGCGATGAGATGTTAAATGTGTTCTTTGAGAACTTTTAATTCACAGGTTGGCTGGACTGGCAGGAGAACGGAGACACAGGTGACTAACATCTCGCCGAGAGCAACGTGGGCTGCCCCGAATATGACACACTTCAAGTGCCTCAGCTTTATTCATTTAATTTGTGAACTAAGTCATTGATTAACTTATTCTAAGACTTACATAAAGTTATTTTAGTCTTAACGTTAACTAATCTTAATCTTGTTGTGTTGAATTTTGTCTAAGAAAAGCTCAGAGCACTGAAAGAAACAATAACTGCAAAAACAAAGAGCCAAGTAGTTTCCCCAGCCACTCATATAGGCACCTCGCATAAGGAAGTCACCCACCTCCTGACCACTTATGAAATAAACATTGGCAAAGGCAGCTGGAATAAAGAGCTGGGCAGCCAAAAGAGCATTTAATCGTTGGGCTCCACCCATGCCCAAATACTTTTGGGTCCAATACTGATAGTTGGGCAAGGCGATCAGAGCCTTGTAGCATTTCTCCGCCACCAGGCAGAGGAAGTTCAGGACGCTCCACAGCAGCACATATGTGTGGCAGCCATGCCAGATGAAGACAAAGCCAAAGGTTAAGGCTGTAGCACCTAATTTGGCGACCACGGAGGATTGCTTGCCACACAGTTCGGCATAAATATGGCGGAAGAGAAATTCATAGAGTCCTTCGTCAAAGTACTTCCACATGTCGGAGTAGTAATGAATGCGTCCTATGCACCTTGGTCTCCTAGGTGCCGGTATGCCGTCTAGCTCTGTAAAGGCTATGCCCAATCCGTAGGTGACTACATAATATAGGAAGAAAAACTGGCCCATGAAATAGCCGATGGCATGTCGCCAGAATACCGAGTCCAACAGGGCCACAGTGCGCACATCCCGGGCCATGTAGTGGATGTAGAGGAAGTGTAGGACAGCCAGCATAAAGAGCCACCAGAAGGCCACTCGTAGCAGGGCAAATAAAAAGGATTTGGTCTCGCCCTGCTTTCGACGCTCAGCAAATCGTTGATAACTGATGAACGGACCGTAGGTGAGGCAGGGAAAATAGCAGGCATAGCCCAAGTATTCCACAAAGGAAGAGCTTTTCTTAGCCGGTCTTTTGGTCAAGGCATAACTGCATCCTCGTAGTAAGCTCCAGGAGAGCGTCACAATAACCAGAACGCACTCCGAGTAGCCCACCAACTGGAACCACCATTGATTGCTCTTGACCACATTGATAATCAACATCCAAAGTCCAGAGAGCAACCAGGTAAGACGCTTGGACTGCTTCAGCGCCACAAGAAAATAGCTGACCACCAGTCCTGCCAGCAACACCAATGAGCTCCAGTGCAGGTTAAGACCCAAGGCCAGGCCACACACCAGAGCATAGCCCTGACATTGCCACTGAGGCCACCTCCAACGCAGCAGGCCGTTTAGAAGCACATGCAACAGGTAGTAGGGCCAGTAGATAAGCATGTAATCTCCGAAATTCTCGAATTCATCATTGCTATCATCCCGGGGACGTTGGAAGATTTCCCAGCCTCTGGCGAACTGGAATTCGGCTGCATTTAGAATCCGGTCGCGCAAATCAAAAATCTTATAGAAGCCGATTCCAATATAAACAATATAAACAGCAAAGTACACAAAAATCTCAAATTTGCGGCACATTTTCGATCATGGCTGCATTGGCCATGCCTATCGACAAATCGATGGAAAGTTATCGGCTTGGTCTTAAAAATTAAGAAACAGTTACTTTTCGATTTAGCGCTCTATTTCAAATACAAGTCATTAATTATTATATTATATTATATTAGTTTAGATTAAAATCTCCTCCTCTGTTTCTTCTTGGGCGAGAATCCTTTTGGTTTGTGGCACAGAACTTATATGCTTTTGGGTTTTTGTCTTTTTTTAATTTCAAGCCAAAAATTCGTAGCAAATATTTGTTTGTAAAAGTATTATTTTCTCAAATTTTGTTTGCTTAAATTTTTAATTATAACATAATCTTGAACCAATTTTATGAGACTGTAAATCTAATTGGAAAATTTGCAAAATCCAAAGGAACTTGTTCTGTGAATTAGTTCAGAAATGTTTAAATTGCGTGCCCACAAATGCAACAATGTTGTAAAGCGCCGCGAACTAAAACTCACTAAAAATGACAGCCACAGGTAAGAGAAAAGAAATTACTAAAAAATACAGAGCCGTAGAACTCCACAAAAAGCATAATCGAAACTTCAAACGAGTGCTACGGTCGTGTGGAAATTTCGGTTAGCTTATAATAGAGAATTTAAAAAATTAATGTCAAAAATTAAAAAAGTTAATTTTTAGGGGAAATTATTTTTAACTAACGTAACCTCTTCTGGCCGGTACAGTAATTCCTACAAAGCCCAATCGATAGAGCATGTTTTAAGAGTGTGTTTATGTGTACAACGCCCCTCGCCGCGCATCCAAAAATAACGCCTCTCCCTCTCCACATTTGAGTATATACAAAAATCGCGCAGCAGCAGTATCTTTCTTTTTTGCAACAGCAGCATCAGTAACAGCGGCGGCAACAGTTTCACTTGCCCCAACAAATTTAGTGCATTGGAATTCAATTGGACCCACACACGGAAGAAGAAAAAATATATTGTGTGAAAAATAAGCAATTTTGACAAGCCTATTTCAATCTTATTGTGGTAAGTTTTGAAAACTTTCTGAAAGATACTTTTTTTTTTTTGGTCATTTTATGTTTAACCATTCAACATTGTTATTAACTTGGCTCAGTGAGCATAAAATAATATTTTACGTCATGCAATTTTGGCCGCAGGTTGTTGGCTGTTTGGCAGCAAAGCCAACAGCGACCAGCTTAGATACGCGTTCGCTAGAGATGGCACTCACGTAGCCCAAAATCGTGAGACGTGATTCATCATCAAAATGCGTCATTATGGCCAAGACCGTTTTAAGCCAGAGGGCTTAGATTATTATTGCTGTTGTTATTGTTGTTGCTGACTTCATCTTTTTTTTTTTGGGTTGCTACTGTAGACTAATTGCTGCCCGCTTCTTATAATATTCTGTCCGTTAAAGGCTTTGGTCTAATGCCGCCCAGACAAGTCAGCTTGGCCTTGCCTTAAAGCCCGCCTCTGCATCATTATGGCAGCGGCCGTTGTCAGTGCCGCCACCTAAAATGGTCAAAGACTGAACATATCTCCCCCTCCCCCTGCCTCTACAAATATATATTTTTTTTCCACTGATTATGCTGACCCTCAAGTTTATCGTTTGTCGTCTGATCGATAACACCCACGCCAAGCAACGACCTTGTTATACTTTTATGCGTTAGTTATTCTTGTTGCCAACAAACAATTTGTAATGACTTTTAAGCCACCGTTTAATTTAATGTTTTTTTTTTAGAAAGTACTTTTAATTACTGCTTCAACGCTCAATAAAAAAAACCTCGTAAAAAAAAGGTGAAGTCTTATTTGGGCAAAGTTTACTACGCTGGTAACCTTTAACATAGACATGGGATTTTTGTTTTTTATCAGTTTTATTTTATTTATTGTATAATTCTCGCTCTCTCTCTTTTTCATTGTAAAACTAGAAATGTACACACACATTGAGTAATAAACATTTACTTAAAATTAACTAACTCACGCCAATTCGAAATACTAAATTCGTGGCCGGCTTTTTTTTTTTGCTCTTTAAACCAAACCAAATAGGAAAAAAAACAAATTCATTCAATTGCCGCCGACATTGTTGTTGCTGTTGTTGTTGCCAATCAGCTGTTCGAAATCTGTTACATAATACTGCGCACGTCTGTGGACCTCGGCGCGCACCACATTACCACCGAAGCCGATGAAATAATTTGCCGGCGGCACAGCCTCCAAATCGGTGGCACCATCCCCAATCATCGTTATCAAAGCATCCTTGGAATGTTTCTGCCTAATCATAGCAATGGCCTCAGCCTTGCCGCCCGTCCTTGACGTGGGCTGGGTGCTATCAAAATCAGCATAGGCTCCTTGGAAGTCAAAGAGTAATTTGTTGGCATAGAGATTAGTGAGCGGTATGCCCAATTCATTGGCCACCGGGGCTATCAGGCAATCAAAGCCACCCGAAATAAGATACACTTGCTTGCCATCGGCCTTTAGCTGGGACACAAACCGCTTAACATTCCGTGTCAAGGTGCTGGGACGCTGCCTAATGAAATCGGCAATTTGCTGCTGGGACGGTCTGATGATATTCAGGCGTATGGCTAGGGCATCCTGGAAGGTCATGGCACCGCCCATGGCCTCCTTGGTGACGCGGGCCACCTCGCTGCCTTTGCCACAGAAATCGGCCAGCTCGTCTATGCCCTCCTCGCAGATGACTGTGGAGTCCACATCGAAGCAGACGATATGAGATTGCTGGACAATGCAGGCCGCCAGGGCTGGCTGTTTGGCCAGCGTCGGTGTCACACTGCCGCCATTCGACATTTGCTTGGCCAAGAGAGCCGCAGCACCACCGCAACCATTTGGTGTGGTCGAAGCAACGGCCGCAGCATTCCGGGCAGCCATGTTGATAACCGAAGAACTCATTTTGACAGGCCAAAAGGTTTTTTTTCTTTTGTATCACCCAAGATATTTGTTAAATTGATTTTACGTCTTGACAGGCCCAATTACGTAAACGTTGTGCTGGTTACGTTACGTTAAACGCGCGTTTTTTTTTTTTGTGTGCTTTGTCTGCTTCGTTTGTTTCAAAAATTTTCCGTTGTAAATGTTTTTTTTTTGTGTATCTCGTTTTTTTTTTCGTCTTTGCACACGCGCTTGGTTTCACAGCTGATGTATATTTTTTTTTTGTTTATTATATTGCCTTTGATATATAAACGTGAGATCTTGCCAGTTCTACATAATTTTGAAACAAAAATTTTTATATTTCAAAAATATTCTGACTAACGTTCGGTACGCTCAACTGATGTTTTAAAACTGTTTTCAGAGTCACAAATTGCCCTTATAGGAAAACTCACAAAACGGCGGCAATGCTAAAAAAAAAAAACAACAATATCACAGAAAACGCTCTCGTTCTCTTTTATACACACAAACACGAATATAACAAATACAGTTTGACAGAGTCGTCTTGCAGTGCTATAAAAACAGAGAGAGAGAGAGAGAGAGCGAAACAGAGAGACTGACCGTTCGGTGGACTGGACAATGCGGTGACAGAGATAGCAAACGACAAGTGTTTGTCAGACTCAGCGCAGCGATCGTACGATAACACAAAGAAATGCACTGTGTGTGAGTGGGTCTCCGTTACATTGATGGTTGTTGTTGTTGCATTTTTAACTGCTGCAGAGTTTTGTTTTGGCAGCTATCCTCTGCACCGACTGCGTAGTCACCTGTAAGAGAAAAGAAATCTGTATATTATAAATTTTTTTGATCTTTCGACAACACGATCTGTACACGTGTTTCGTTTTTATTTGTATATAAAAAATAAGTCGTCATCATTGTCTGCTTATCAAAGTTGTGCCCATTTCAGCAAATTGAATTATAATAACAGAAGGAAGAAGAAGAAAAAAAAAATGTCATTAAACTTGTCCATAAAGTGTGTTGGAGAACTGCCTGAAACCAGTTTAAAAACCATTGCGGTGTCGACTGGTCAACTGCTTCTTATCTTGACAGCCACTTAAATAACACCAAAAGCAGCTCAGCTGATTAGTCTAGTCTGCGGTAGACCAAAGCAAATCATATCAAAATTTTTTTTATTTTGATTGTCTCGAGGTTGACTAGCTCACCGAGTTTTGGGTGTGAATTTATTTTTTCGTATATCAGCAACATATGGTATGGGGTATTTAAAAGTCGTTAAAGCCTGATTGGCTTTCTTCCGTAGTATTCCATATGAATTTTTTTTTGTGCTTAATCATTGTTTTGTGAAATTTTCATATTGAAAACTGGGCAGAAAATTGCATAAGCATCTAAAAAGTTTAAAACAACAGAAAGTGTTATTTTCTAATTCTGATGAAATTCTGCCAACTCTTTACGTTATAAGTAAAATCAGTTTAACGTAACGTAAAACGTTCAACGTAAGAGTCAGATGATCTTTGCACCAACTTCTCCGTTTCGATAAGATAAAAAAAAAAAATAAAAAATTAATTAATTAAATAAACGATCGGAATGGTCGAGTCAAGTTGTTGTTAATTTAGCGCGTGCAGTTTGCAATTGCATTTTATTGTTGTTGCTTTTTGGAATAACAAGTTGTTTTGATCGTACGATGAGCGTAAACAACAACAGGCCGCAGAATAAAAAACAACATATTTTTTTCATTGCCAACGCGAATGGCAACCGCAAAACTGCACTCAAATTGCAATTGAAAATTTGCATATCTGCATATCAGGTAGAGTGCGTGGAGGGGGGGGGGGGGGGTGTAACGATATATTGCTTTGTTTTGTTTTTCTTGTTTAGCGATGGGATGGTCAACAGCTGTCGTGACACGCAAACTCAAATCACACTTAATTGCCTATAATTAAATGATGTCGTAAAGGCTTTTTGTATTTCCTTTGGGCTGACAAAATAGTCGAAGGAAAGTCAAAAAGTACAGTTATTTCCTTGACTTAGTCAACCAACACCTGGCAGGATTCAGTTCTGTTGTTGAGGTTTTTGTTTTTTCCTAGGCAACTTTAATTTTATTTTGGTTTACCATTTTATCGATTGACCTTGTTGTTGTACCTATAAATTCAAACTGAAGTTTTCTTTTTTGCCTTAAGTGCTTTGACACTTCTAATCTAATATGCTCTCTTCCATGTTCCAACGGAGTCCCAAATAGAATTGTAATTGACGTAACTTTTTATTTGGGAAAAAAAAACCAAGACAAAATATTCTGGGGTCGGTAAACAACCTGAATCAGTTTCATATACTTTTTTTTTGTTTTTGCCTTAACACACCCATTTTTTTTTTTATTCCGTCCAAAGAACAAAATTGGGTGGGGTTTTTTTTTACTTTGATTTAATTTTTTTTATTGTTTTTGTTTAGACTAAATTAGACTGCCCAGACTTATAATTGATTTATTTATTTCCTCGTGTTAAACTTTATAGTTTTGTCTAAAAAAAAAAAATATAATTGATTATTTGCTAGCTAAAAATTGTTTTGCACGTTCTTAAATCATTTTGTTTCCAAGAGACGTTGTTGTTATTGTTGCTCCTTCCAAGTGTGCCTGCCTGATTAACTGTTAAGTTGTAAGCTCTCTCTCACTCACTCACTCACACACGCACAAGGCAGCTGCACGCGATTTGGTTTCTTTAATTAAATCTTCTCATCCACTCACTCACACACACACACACACGCACACATACTTGACACATTTGCTCTTAGGAGGAGTGAAAAGGAAAATGAGAGTAAGAACAATTATAAGAAGGCAGCCGAGTTACCAAGCTGGATTTGTTTTGTTTTATAAATATATTTTTTTTATTATATTGTGCATCATGCTATAAACATTTACAGTTACATACATTTAAATATGTATGTGTAGTATTTACAAAGCGAGTTCAAAACAGCGCAACGTAGCAACGTCAGCGGTTTTGCGGCTCATAAACAGGCAACAATAACAACAAAAACAACAATATGAAATAATATAAGAAAAAAAAATATTGCAGTCAGGGTGGCCCCCTTTGCTGGGGGCATACAACACACGTCATTTTTTGCGCCCGTTTTTACTGTTGCTATCGCAGTTTTGACATTCGACAGCGACGTCGGCGTCAACGGCGACTGCAGCAAGAATAAAAGAAAACCCAGAAAAGCGCTGTTACAGTAACTTTTTTTATTTTGTTTCACAAAGTTGACTTATTTTTTTTTTTTTGTTTTGCTTCTTTAGTGATGAAACCACTTAAATTGTAGGCAATTGTGCAAAAAAAAAAGAGTTTAGTTTGTGTGAGTGTGTGTGTGTGTGTGAATGGCCGTTCACTCTGAAGCTTATATTGTCTTTTAGCTAAACGTAATTACAAAACGTTATTATTACGTTCTGCCAACTGACAGTGGTAGTTCGTTGCACTTTTCGAAAATTAACAATGAAATCATGCAAGCATAGAATTTGTTATTCACCTGTCAAGTCACACACACACACACAGAAACAGAATAATACGCCTACAATTGCTGAGGATAATGACACTGGCATAAAGCTGGTTGCTATGAAATGAGCCAACAATAACTCGTCTCGTCTTGCAAAAATAATCGGTCAAAGTTGATTGTGGACTTGCTCAACCCACACAAATACACACAGACACAAGTGTAACAATACGCCTACAATTGATGAGGATAATGACACTGGCATAAAGCTGGTTGCTATGAAATGAACATACAAAAATAATCGATCCAAGTTGATTGCCAATTTGACCTACCTGGCAACGTTTAACTTTTTAATGAACATGTAAATCAGTGTGTGTGTGTGTAGATTTCAGCGACCTACCCAGATGCCAACAACAACAAAAACAATAGAAACATCAACAATTACCCTGAATTGCATGTGCAGTGATTCCCACACAGTCGCACCCAAAAATTATCTGCTCTTGTGGGAGATTTTGCCAATTGCTGACTTACAAATTGATTGATATTCCAATTGCAGGCCTTGGTTTCTTTTTCAGTTAAGCTCTATTTAACTCAATTAAAATCTAATGATTCTTTTGTTTAATTTTTTTTGCAGTCTTGCGAGCGGTCTGAACCGATAAACATCTTTTAGAAATGGCCGAGTTCCGCTTTGATATCAAACCTTTATTTCCGCAGTCGATTATTAAAGTCACTTCGAATCTTTTGCCGCACACATTTCGCGGTGATCGACGTCAGTGTTTGTGAGTATTGAAATTGTATGCGGCATTTTTGGAATTTTGTGTTTTAGAAATTGATTAACCCGTTAACAATTTTCCACACTCACCGCCGACAGAGATGCCACCTCAAAAATGTCGGAGATAATTGATACTTTGGGGCAATTGTCAGCCACCTCACAAGGTCTGAACAAGCCGGTGACCACGGCCCAACGCCTGAGGATGTCAGAAAATCAAACAATCTATTTACTCGCCGATCCGGATGCAGGCCATAAGTAAGCCCAAAAAACGAGATTACTTTAAAAATTTTTGAATTAAATTTATTAAATCCTTTTTGCAGTGGGGCAATTACAGGGCTTTTGAAAGTGGGCACTAAGGATCTTTATTTGTTCGATGAGAAGGGCCAGACCCGTAAGGTGGACCAGGCTCCCTCGATTTTGGACTTTTATATACACGAGTCCCGTCAGCGTGCCGGCCTCGGCAAGCGTCTCTTCGAGACCATGCTGAAGGAGGAGCACTGGACCCCCGTAAAGTGCTCTGTGGATCGACCCTCCGAAAAGCTCTTGGGTTTTCTACGAAAACACTACGGCCTGACCCGCATCATACCCCAAGCCAATAACTTCGTTCTCTATGAAGGCTTCTTTTCGGATGGTGCCACCAACGGTACCGCCCCATCCCCCCAACATGCCAATGGTCTACACATCACAAATAGGTGAGTAGTGCGGGTGATTGGGCCAAAGCTTAGGTCAGTAGGTTTCTATGCTAGATTTTGTTTTTTTTTTTGGCCTGGGGCGGGTAATTAAAGTCTGCTGCAGGAAACATTTCACTTGACTGGGTTGGCCATTTCGCCAAACGAATTTGCATTTCCAAGGCACGCAAAGCACAATGGCGACCGCGAAGGAGTGAGTTGAGTGAGTTGTGAGCTGTTTGCTTGTAGGCGATTGTGTGTGTTCCGGTCAAATTAGACGCCTATTTCTGTGCAACGGAAATGCAGCTACTGATAAGCTTTATACTCTTCTTCTTCTTCTTCTTCGTCTTCATTATGGGTAATTTCAAGGGCTTGGTTATGGTAGATTTAATTGTTGATTCCTTGAGCTTCCAATGATAAATACAGTAAGCCCTCGATAGTGCTGAAAGTGAGAATATTAAGAAGCTAATCCTACGAGTGTGAAGGGCTTAAAGAAACTAATCTCTGGTATTTGGGGGCGCTTTTGATCAATGTTTTCTGTCTTGAATAATCGCATGCTTTCGAGTGCTTACTGTCTTTATATTTTCATTGATTAATTTTTAAATATTTTGACTAATTTTGCTTATGACTAACCAGAAAAAAAAACTATATAAATAATTCTCTTCATTTTCCACATGTTGCGCTACTAACTCAAATCTAAATCAAATCAAATCAACCAACAACTTCATGATCATCAACAATAAACAACTACAACAACAACAACAGTCCTAACACACAACTCTTTGGTGCTACTTACCTGGGCGATGAGGCTAATAAACGCGGTCGACGCAGCAGCGGCAGTAACTCCCATCAGGCATCGCCAGCCACAAACGTGTTGCTGCAACAAATAACGACAATTTCACCGTCGGGAAGGTATGGGGCCCGACGACCCACCTGCAGCATGGCCGAGGTACTTTCACATTATAATTACGAATTACCAAAATATTGATCCATATCTGGATAACTGGATCAAGATAGAAGAAGAAATGATGTTCCCTTAAAAATTTTATTTTTGTTGTGAATTTATGAATTTTCTGTATTATATGACCATGTCTTAGAAGCTCAAAGGTCTTGTTGGGTATATCTGATAAATTGGGGTAAATATGATTACGTTATGAAGCTCTAGGGCATTGGAAACTACAGATATTAGGTCTATCAAATTTTGGTAGAGAGAATTTACAAGTGAAAGGGAAAGGGTAGGATTTTTTTTTATATTTTATTTGAATCAGACTCCCCATCTCCCCGAAGAAGAATCTACAAGAGCTGGGAAAGGGCAGTTTTTTTAATATTTTTTTTTTAATCAGACTCCCCACCTCACCGAGGAAAATATGAGGTATAATTGGAATTTAACTGAATAACTCAAAAACTAAAACAATTCGACTTGAATTGAATATAATTCCACACCTAATGAAGTCAGTTTTTCAATTATCTTTCATAAGGTTTACAGGCTCTTTGTAAACTCAAAAGCTTTCCCCTGCCAACTTCAGGGTCCTCTAGTCGCTTCAGCTTTAAGAATTCTGGTATTAAATTGTGATAAGTGAATAATGAACAAATAATACCAAACATAAAATAGTACAGGGATTATCAGGAAAGGCATTAGAAAAACCCTTCCAATCCAATCCAGTCCTATATCTTTGAACTGTCTTGGGCTATAGGATGTGATACAAGGAACTCCTAAGGGAGGGAAAAAAAATGATTTCATCAGGTTAGGAAGAAAGCCCAAGAACAATTGTCTTGTTACCCTAGGAACCAAATGTTTTCGTCAGATATTTTCCTTTTTTTCCCCGGTTCGGCAGGCCTTGATTTAAACCTCATTCATACGTTTTCAACAAATGTCAGAATTATAGTTGTGAATACAAATCAGTCGACATTTTCACACCGATCCAGTTAGATCGTTTTTATACAAAACTAAAATATTTTCTCTGTGGCTTTTTTTTCCTAGTCGCTTATATTTGAAACGATAACTAAATTATTTACTATAAAAATATTTCCTAATATTCTTTTTGTGATTTCGTGCAAAGTGTATAAGTTACGTGTTAAACTAAAATATGGATCCAAGGCGAGGCAATAATGCCGGTGTCCGTGGCTCAAAGATGAGCGTGTCTGTAAGTTGCCAAAACCAAAAGAAAATAATGTGTAAACAAAAATATAAATCCAAGTGCTAATAATTTTTTTATATGTGCTTGTGTGTCTGTGTGTGTGTGTTTGTGTTTAGTCACGTCATGGGGCTGGAGGTGCAGCTCCAACTGCTGCTATACCCGCTCAAGCCCCGATTCGACGATTTGGCAGTGAAGCCAGCATGACCCCGAGTCAGAGCAAACGCGAAGCGGAAAATGTAAGCAAACAAAATAAAAAAATAATATGTGAAATCAAAACAGTTTTAACAGCAAAGAAAAAGTCCATTGGATGCGCTGAGCAAGACCACCTATCGCCAGGAGCCCATACAGAAGCGTTGTGGCCTACAGGATGTGGATGATGCATTTATGGCCAGCAATATGTTTGCCAAGCCAATGCGTATGCGCCACTCGGGGCTGGAGAGCAATGTGGGCACCAGCAACCAAGGCAATCAAGCATCTCCTCAGATGGCCCAGGTGCGCATGAGTGGTGGTCAAATGGATCCAGCTCAGATGCAATATCAACAGCAGCCGCCACAGCAAATGCAGCCGGCTGGAACCCTATCAGGACAGCCGCAAACACAGTCAGGATCCAACCAAGCTCAGCCAGTTCAGCAACAGACCCAGGGAGTGCTGCCCACTAATATACAAGGAGGACAACAGCAACAGCAGCAGCAGTTGGCTCCACCACAAGCACAACAGCAACCGCCTGTGGCTGCGGTGGCAGCCCAGTCTGCTCCACAGGGCTATATGCAGCAGCCAGCTGCCGGAGGCGACCAGCACACTGCTCGCCAGCAACAGCCACAAATGCATGAGCAACAGCAGGAGCCACCGGCTGGCATGCAACAGCCACCGCAGCAGCATCACCATCAACACCATCAGCCTCAAAGCTCTCAGATGTCACCAAGAAAATATGTCCAGCAACAACCCCAGGGCTATGTAATTAATCCGCTTCCTAACTAAATCGGTTACCTAACTTTTTTCCCCCTTTTTATAGCCTGCTCAAGTGTCCTTGGGTGGCGGGTCTGGCGGCGGTGGTGTACCACCACCTGAGGCTGAAATGTGCACCACTTGTCCCAATTGCCAGACCACGATCTATTTAGTGCGTTCCTCTGAAATGGGCCATGGCGATGCCGCCCAACCAATGATCCAGTAAAACCAAATTGATCAACAAATTTTAAAATTCCAAAAAACATGTTCCAAAAAAAAAAAAAATCCGTGACTTCACATCGGTATTAACCGATGTATATCCATTAATCCGTTAAACCTTACTGCTTTGTCCAATTTAATTTTTAATACTTGTAAATCTCTCATTTGATTTCAAAATTATATTTTTCCAAAATTTGAGGATAACAGAAGCCTAGCAAAATTTCCAAATTATTTGTCTATAATCTTTTTTTTTCGATTCGAAATTTTTAGTCTTTTAGTCAATATAAATAAATAGAAATCCCATCAATATGAATAAATATGTATGTGCTTGTGAAGGGTGTAGTCCTTTTTTCTTATGGGAGGGCGGAATTGGTGTCACCAGCAACCCTCAAGTTGGCCGGTTTACTCATTGAAAGCGTGCCAAGAGGTCATTTTGCGGTGGCGACGCCAAAGCTTTCGCCTTTCTTGGCTTGAGCCAAATAAAACTTTACTTGACACTTGTGCCACTTTATATAAATTTCTTTTTTTTTTTTTGGGCTCCGCCGTTCTCTGACTTGTTAGGGGTGTTCTCAGATATTTTGGAAAGTTTTTGGGGATTCTTTTCAGACTTAGATTAGATTGGTAGGATATTTTCCTGGTAGGCTTAGGGCTGTTCATTTTTTATATAAGAGTATTTTAAGATTAGATTGGAAGGTTACATTTCCTTTTTTTTCTCAGAAGTATTCATTTCATATATATAAGAATTTTTTTAGGTTATACAATATATTCTATATATTCTTAGAGGTGTTTTTAAACTTTTTAAAGAATATTCTTAAGTTCAATATTTTTTCTTATCTCAGAGATTTGTCTTCAGACTTAATAATATTTTTAGGTTAGAGCGAAAGGATTTAGATTCCAGTTATTCTTAGAGAATATTTTTAAGCTTCCTTCTAATTTAAAGGATATTATGTTCAGCTTTAAGAATACTTAAAGGTTTGAGAGAATATCAATAATAAAATAAATCAAGTTTCACTTCAAAAGAGTCTTCAAATTTGAGGGAATTTAAGTTCTGAACACTCCCCATAGTCTGTACAAAATGATTTAGTTGTTTTTGTTTATATTTCCGGTTAGATTTATATCAAAACAAAATTAATGGGTCCCCAAATTTAATACAAATTATTCTGATTCATTCCAGATAATTCATGCAGGCAGCTCCAAAGCCGGCCAAGGCGGTGCCAGTGCAGAGTCAAACAGGTGAGCCCAAAAAAGTACAGTCCCCGCCTTAGTTTCAAAGCACATTTGAGCTGAATCACAAAATGAAACTAATTGAATTGTGATTTTTTTATGTTGTTTTTTTTTTTTGTTGTGAAATTTGTTTTTTTACGTTTTCATTTCATTTGTCTTTCCCCGTTTTTTTTTCGTTTCGTCTTTTTTTTCAGAATCAAATAGAAAAAACCAAACAAAACACACACAAATTCAACACACACAACCACGGCTGCATTTCTCTGTGAATTTATTAGAAACAACAACAACAACAAGCAAATAACTTAAAACAATTTGTACAAAGTTTTTAATAATGTTTTTGTTTTTATATTTTTTTTTTAAATTAATTTTTAGCAAATATTTATTTTAATTTTACATTTTAATGGGTTAATTTTTTTTATTAGCCTAAAAAAAGAAAACTGAATTTTGCAATTGCCGCACACACGCATACGCACACCAACACATACTCACTTGCACCTCGTAACCGTTACAACAAAAACAAAAAAAAACTTACCTGATATTTTAATTGTGATTTTTATTCTCATTATATTTTAATTTATGTTTCATAACATTTTTTTTTACACAAAGCTTTTTATTTATGTTAATATTTTTTTTAATCTGCACGTTTGGCTAATTTATTCTCATATAAAAAAAATAAAGAATAAAAAAGAAGAAGACAAAGAATAAGGCATGCTTTTTTTGTATATAAAAAAAAAAAACAAAAATTCTTAATTTTTGGAAATCTACAGCGGTGGTCAAGACATCACCGAACTGGCTGTCCAGTTTCAAAATTTGCAAGCCAACAACAACAACAGCAACGACGACTTGATCAGTGTACGCAGCGTACGAGATGAGGAGGAGGGGCCGAAGAACCAGAACCCGAACCCGAGCCAGAGGCCGAACCGGAAGTGGCCACCCCGCAAACTCCGCCCACTCCAAAGACACACACACCCACTCCACCCGAGGTGCGCTCCTCGGAGACAGCCGAGAGTATTATAGGCATGAATCGCAAGCCGCCAGCTTTCCAGCTAAGCAAGCAGCATACCGGCATGAAGAACCGCTCCTTTGGTGTGGGCATGGCTGTCATGCCCACCACCAAGATGGAGTTCACTCAGCTGGAGAGAGAGGATTTCGGTGTGGTGAAAATCAATCGACCCATTGGAAATGTCACCTCTCTACAGCAGGACAACACAGATGCCATGTCCACCGTCTCCTCGTCTATGGGTGGCCTAACCGATCAGGGCTACAACGACCTCAAATTCTATCACAATAAATTGTGGTAAATTCCACAAACCCTTCAATAAAATTCCAGAGCAAAAATTCATAAGCTCAAATTTTCTAGGCTTGAAAAAAATAAAAAATAAATAAAAAATGTCTAATTCAAAAAAATCAGAAAACTTTTGTACGTGTCATAAAATATTTATACATTATATCAAAATAATTAAATTAAAAAAATTGTCGTAGTCGTTAAGCTTGATAGAAACACTAAAAAACACAAGACGGTTCCTTTTCGTTCTCTTAGTGAATAATTTTTGTTAAATTGTTTTCTTTTTATTTTTGTTGCTTTTAACAAACAAATAAATGGCTAATTTGAATTGATTTTTTAATTATATCATTTGTTACACCAAAGCACTGGACAAAATGAGTTAAGAGAACACCCAAAAATACCCAATTTAATTGTAGTTCAATTGAGTTTAGCAAATAATATAAAATAAATAAATAAAATTAATTAATCAGCAATCAAATAAATTATGATAAATAAAATAAAAATACATGTATCTTCCAATTCCAGCAGACGTGAATATTTCGAGCAGATTTATAAAGATTACATGCTTTGAACCAGTTAGAAAAAAAATACTCAAAAAAAAAATATTTCAAGCGCACAAAAAAAAAAAAATACTTTCTCTCTGTAACACTTTAAATATTTGGTTAAGCTTGACAAGAACAACAAATAAACATTTCTTGATACAATAAAAAAAAAAAATATTATACAAAATTGTTTTTGTAAGAATTAAATAGATTTTATATATTTTCCAGTACTTTTTAGCTTGCACAATTAATTGGAAATGAAACTTTTCTGTTTGTGAACTTTTTCCTCTGGGTTGGTAATGGTTGACTAACTAGGGGGGAGGTTTGTGTGTGTGTGTGTGTGATTAACGAAGGGTTCCTAGCCCCTTCCAGCTTCTGTTGTGGCCCTTCACATGTAGATAAAATTAAATCTGCAAAAAATAAAATTTCATATTAAAAAGAGTTTTAATTTTGTTGAAGTGATTTTGAGTTACCTGCACAAAGCTTGGGGTAGTGATGATATAATGGGTCCATAGCCTTGTGAATTGTCATAGAGTTCGAACAAGGGGGCAGCGACGAGCTTATAATTTTTGGGCACAGCAAAAAGTGCTAGATTACAGAGAATAATAGACAAACAGTTTAGAGGATAAAACGTAATAAATATATATAAATAATTTACATGATTATTTAAGTTTTAAGTTTTACAAGGCAAATTGGCAATTACAAAAAACTTGTTACACAATTTACATAAAAAATAAATACGCTTAGTTTTTTTTTTTTAATTTTTTTTTTTTTTTTTGTTAAATATTTGTGTGATTTTTTTTTTGTTTTTTTTTTTTTACATTTATAAAATTGTTTATATATTTGGTTAACTAATTACTAAAGTTGTTTGGCCAAAATTTTATTTTTGCCTAAACAAACAAAAAAGTTTTTCTAAAAAAAAAAAAAAATAAAAAAAATAAAATAAATTGAATAAAAGGAAAAATATATATATATATTTTATATGAATAGTGAGTATAATTTATCGGTTAAGAAACTGTATTACATGGTGGGTGTGCGAATAGTTTTCATTTTCTTGTATTTTTCTAGATCAGAGCTAAAAGTTGAGCTAAACAATTTTGCTTGAATATTGTTAATTTAGCATATTTCTTTACATTAACAAAAAGCTTATTATTAAAACGATATCACAGACGCCTATCTAACCTATCCAAACTGTTTACAACATTTTCACAAATTGCTTTGAAAAAAAAAATTCCAACTTCCTAACAAATATCACATTTGGATTAAAAAAAAAAGAGAAAAAAAAAATAGTACAACACCGAACGATTTTGATTATTTCGTTTGTTTATAATATATGCCGACATTTTCAGCATATTTACAAAATTAATACATGGTTTGTTTGGTGTGGAGAACACAAGTTTTCCGGCTGCTCTCAGAGCACAAAAAATGTATACAATTTGAGATCAAAATTGATTAAAATTTAATATTTGAATTTGGAAGAAGCTTTTAAAAAAAATAATAATAATAATAATTATAATAATGATGGGAGACTTTCGGTTTGGTTACTTTAAATTTTGAACTAGATTTTAAATGCTTATAAATTTGGTTCTCTCTCATTCTCTTGCTGTTCATTTGATATTGTTCTATATTCTGCCAACTCTTGAGTAGAAGAGTAGAGCGCTATGCTTGGTGGGGGTTGGTAGATACGTGAGTTAACACAATTGCACGACACGCACGCACGCACGACAGACACACGGCGCTATTTGGAACAGCTCAGGGTACATCGTAACTGGCGTTCCAGTCCGTATCTAAACAGCATTGAAAAGATATGACATGAGGTTTGTTAGCGTATCGGTTCAGCAAAATAACGTAACAAGGTTATATATATTTTTATATATACATAATACGTATTTATATATATATATATGTTTTGTTTTGTTGGTTTTCAGCTGCTTGGTGAACAATTTAAAATACCTACTCGAAAGGCGCTTGAACTAAGTCACTTTGGGTTGGGAGTTGAAGAGTAGATTTGAAATTCTTTGAATATTTACCCTTTTCGTGCAGCTGCACAAGGAAGAGTCGTTTGTGTTCCTTTGGTTTTGTTATGTGCGGTGGAATGTAGGGATATTGCGGTGGCTCAAAGTTTGGACGCCACCAATTGCCAATGGTATCCTCAACAATCCAATCTTGTTTAATACCATCTTGGCGGCCCAATGTCTGCAAAGAATATATGCTTGCTAGATTTTCATTGACTCTTGAGTATTTTTATTTATTTACCTCTGAGAGTAAGCGTTTCAGGCCTTCCACCTCATCCTCGCCAGCATTGAGTTCCCCACCAGGCAGTTTGAAAAATGTTGTGCCCAACTGCAGCAGCAGTACATGGGGCAGACCATGCTCGTGCACAAGTAGCACGCCTTCCACAGACCGCCGCATTCCTATGCGCTCGAATTCCTCTCGCATACGTTGAAAACGGGAAGGCACTGAAGGATCCTTTTCAAATAGCGGTTCTTTTGTGCCAAATGTGTAGTTGGTTAATGGATACCTGCGTGGGAAAATTCTTTAGTCTTGCCATCTGCTCTGCATCTGCATACAAATGTACTTACAGATTGATTGATCGATTTATTGTCAAGGCTTGATTGGATGGATATTTTTGAGTGCCATTATTGGTTGTGGCATCCGCCTGGCCTTGACTACCCCGGCGGGGCCAACCGGAGCCCGACTTATTTGTGGACGCCATTTTTGTTATACACACACGGCGCGGAAGCCGAAACGGTCAATTGAAAATGTACAAAAACAGGTGTGAAATACCACTAGTGGAAGCGCAAGAAGTGCGTTAACTATTGCCTACGATTATTCTTTCTCTTTATTTTATTAGTTGCTGGAATTTGAACACAAATTAATTGGTCTTTTCTTCGCGATTTTCGGTTTGCAAAACTCTTACCGGCAGCGTACAATACAGGGTTGCATTTGCTTTGAAGGGTTGCTTAATGCTGTTAAAGTAAAAATACACTAAAAAATCCATTTTCCAATAAAATTAAAATTTTTTGTGCGCACAACTTGAAACAAAATAGGATCTCAAATATTTTGTATATATTGATTGATTGATTCTGTTCTGCTATATGCTGTTGATTACAAAAGTTATACAATATTATTGAAAGTGTGTTCTTAATATAAAATATTCCTGATAGATTATATATTATAAAACCGTTAATAACATGGTTAATCGTCCCTACAATGAGACAGCTGCTGGAAGTCTTAAAAAATTGTTTGTATCTCATTTGATGGAGGAAACTACAAAGAATAGTTGCAGGTATAAAATGGACCAGGTTATAGAAATAATTTTAATTTTAGGTGGAAGCTAAAACGCCCAGCTGATTTTTGCTTAGCATCCACTAGTTCCTTATTTCGTTCAGTTATTCGGTTCGATCTAGTTCAGTTATTCAGTTCGTGTACATACAAAACTTTTGTTGTTGGTTTTTTATTCTCATTCGCGGCGGCCTGTGCATTTGTATGCGGGGGAGGATATTAATGACAGCTACTAAATAAATTTAATATTGTGTATTAATTACGCAAAAAGGTCATACATTAAATGAGTGCAAAAGGACAACGACCACGACAAAGCAATGACGTAGAAAGAAATAGTGTGTGCGAGTGAGTGCGCGAGAGAGAGAGAGTGAGGCTGGTGTGGACGGTAGAACAAAGAGGACGAACTTAGCTGCCAATTCGCCGCGAAAAACAGTCAAGACAACACGGCCGGGCCAGAAAGGCAGGCAGACGAAAATAGTAAACACGCAAGAGTGGAAAAACACGAAGAAAACAAAAATAACAACAAAAGCACATAAACCTAATTGAACTAAAGACTGCAATAACAACAACACCAATATAAACAAATATGTCGGCAGCAGAACTTGAAGCAGAGAGTGCAGCACACCAGCAGCAATCACACCAACAACAAAATGAGCACAGCATAAACAATACAAGCAGCAGCAGTAGCAGCAGCACTGCCCCCAATGAAGCTGATATAATGTCAGCGGCAGCGGCACAAATCGATGCCGATGCAGACATTAATGAAACTATTGAGACTACAACAACAACAGCAACAACAAACAACAACTACAACCAACACAACAACAACAACAACAATAATAATAACATGGCACATTTAGAGCAACAGCAACAGCTGCAGCAGGCCCAGACCGCAGCCGCTGCAGCGGCAGCAGAAGCAGCCGCAGCTGCTCAGGTCGACAATGGCAGCGGCCTGGTTGGCCTGGGACTAACAACACTGATGCAATCGTCGCCACCCCCGCACAGCTATCGCCACTCACGGGCCTATCGACACTTTAAAAATCCACCGCAACCGCACATGTGTATACGAACGACCACAGAGACGGGCGAAGAGCTTTTCATAAATGTCTTGAGTTGGACGCGTATTGTGATACCACAGGAACCCAGTGATCCCATACCCCTCTACGGTGGCATGCGTGTAAGTAAAATTCTCTACACCAAATCGATATCAAATTCAGAGTTTTTGTTTTCCTCTGAAAAAAAAGGTTCCACCTGGCAGTCCCCGTAGTCCGCCCATTGTGTTTGCTGTGATGGCCAATCCTGAGGTGCTCAAAGATTCTGGTCGCCATAGCAAAGATCCCGAAGAACGTCGGGCCATGGTCGAGCTAATGTGTGACTTTGTTGAGGCTATGAATCCCGGCGTGAAATTAGTCAGGTGAGTCAATCATTTCCACCAAAAATCGAACTCTATCTCATCGGAAGTCTGTCTCACCAGGAACGCCATCATACTCAAGGATAGAGATATTTCTGGTGAACTCAAAGACGTCTGGAATGCTGTGCAGGCCCAGCGTGACCGAGAACGAGAAGAACAAATGCTGCAGCAGCGCCAACAGCAACACTATCAAAACATCACCACCCAGCAAATGTTTCCCAAGTCACCAGATGCCACCCGGGCGGCCAGTGCTTCAGCCGAGCTAAACTCCCAGTCCGAGGCTATGCCAGAACCGGCAAATGGCATCACCCTGGCGGTATTTGCTCAGCAACTGGACAACAAAATGGCCAGCGACCAGCTCGAGCAGCAGCAACAACTGCCCCTGGCCAGTGAGCCAGCCTCAGCAGGTAGTGAGGATCAAACAGATGGAACAAATGCCTCGACGCCCACAACGGATCAGCAACAGCCACTGGCCGCGGCCACAGCACAACCCACAAGCAGCCCAGGAACACCGGCTCCTGTCGAGGTCGAAGTCAAAACTATCACGGCAAATGGCAGCCACAGCACCACCACCATAGCTGCTAGCACCACCAGCACCTGCCCAGCCACACAAGCCTCGCCCACAACAGTCAGCAATACACACACGCCCACAGCCATACCAACACCAACACCCACACCTACACCTACACCCACACCAGCACCTACACCACCTACGCCTGCTGCAGCGCCAGCCAAGAAAGAGAAACTTGGCGGTTTCCTGCCCAACGGCTGCATCTTCCCGCGCTTCAAAAACAACAAGCACAAAGATAAGGACAATGCCAGCCACAAGGAAACCAAAAGCAAAGAGAAAAACCTCCTCCATGCCCTCAAAAAGAGCAAAGACAAAAAGGTGGCACCCATCGAACAACAGACAACGCCCACATCAACCAACACCAATCCAACTGCCACAGATAATGGAACCACTCAATACGAAAAGAATTGCCTCAATAATCTTGAATGCGAGGTGCAAAAGCTCGACTTGAACAAAATCGAAGGCAATGGCGGTCCCAATGAAAACAATATGTTTATCAAACTGAAAGTGGCCAATAACTCAACGACTGCCACAATTGCCACAGCCAAGTAAAAAGATAAAACAGAATTCGAATAGAAAGAGCGAGAGAGAGGAGAGAGTAAGATAAAAGTGACACCAATTGAAACTAGAAACACAAAAAAATCGTAAGTACACAAAAAAAAAATAAATAAAAAAAACGAAGCACTTGACTAGCAGTTTAGAGTTTAAGGCCCTCTCCGAAAAAAAATTTAGAAAGGGCTTTTTGTAGAATATACAAAAAATAATATATATATATATATAGTCTATACATTTATATATACATATACAAAACAGACGACGAAGAAGAAGAAGAATAAGAAGGAAAAAGCAGATAAAGTATTTGTTAGTTTGTATCAGTCAATTTTGCAAGGACAACTGACAGACTTTCTTAAAAATTTACAAAAAACAAAAAAATAAAATAATTGTGCCATTTTCATTTTTTTTTAAACAATTTTCCTCCCAGGCATTTAGCAAAAAAAAAAAATACAATTACTAAAAATATTTACATAGTTTCATATGAGAAATTTTCAATAAAAAAATATAAAATTTGTATGTTTCGCAAACAGTTTGCCTTATATACAAAATAATAATAATAATAAAAAAAATAGTCAGCAAACAAAGTTAAAAACAAAAAATGAAAGAATTTTTCGAAAAATACATTAAAATTTAAGATCGTAACTCATGCGCCAAATCACACACACAAAAAAACCCATTTGACAGTATAAAAAAAATAAGTATGAAAAAAATAAAAATAAAATAAATTAAAATAAATGAGAGAAAGAGAGGCTGAAATTCTCTCACTGCACTCGAAAAACTTTCACCTACAAAATAAAAAAAAAAATATCAAAACAAAAAAGTTAAATCCTTTCTTCTAGACTAAACTAAAAAGCACAATTTAAAACTATTAAAAAAAAGAGTATAAAAAAAAAAAAATCAACTTCCATTTCATAAAAAAAAAGAAAACAAAAAACATTTTTTAACTTCCATCAGAATTTTCTCACTCATCCTATGAAATATTTGCTCTGTGCAAAAAAAGAAAAAAAAAAGTATTACGAAATTTCCCTTAAACCATTTTCAAAAATTGATCTCCTTGTTGAAGTTGAAATTAAATTACAAAAAAAGGAACCACTCAGCTTTATTTTTATTTAGAAACAAAACAAAAAAAACTTATGTACCTAAAAATCTTTTTATAAAATGTTTTTATTTATTTTAAAACTCATTTCGAAGGAGTCCTCAAATACCCAGCGACCCTCCAAAAGGTATGTTATCAAGTTAGACAGAATTGAACTAATGTGAAGCAAAATATATTTTTTGGTTAGACTCTGTCAGCAATTTTAACCGACTTGGATCAAGTTTTATACGGATCGAACTACTTATTCCGACTAAGAACGATTTGATATTTATATGCCAGTATCAAGTTTCATAAGGTTCGAACTATTCTATCATTAAGCTGTCTGATAAACCCCAATTGGTTATTGGAATATCTCTAGATTAATAGACCGATCTTTGGCAAATTTAATATTTATATACCACCACCAAGATTTATGTGAGTCAAACTACTCTGTAATATAGCTTATAGATCTGACTGGTTCATTGGAAAATCTTCGCTATACACGGATCGATCTCTAGCAAATCTCATATTTAGACAACCCATATATAGATCTATGGATGTACAGAGTTTCATCTTAATTGGAAGACTATTTCCTATAAATCGGTCTGTAATATAGATTATAGATCTGACTGGCTTCATTGGAATATCTTCGCTATACACGTATCGATCTCTAGCAAATCTCATATTTAGACGTCTCATATATAGATCTATGAAGGTACAGAGTTTCATCTTAATTGAAAGACTATTTCCTAAAAATCGGTCTTGGAGATAACTCCGGCATTTATTGACCAAACTTAATCAAATTAGATAATTAAGATGCTCAGGTAGTAAGACACAAGCTGACCAAGTTTCATCTAGATCGTACAAATACATCTTATAGATCCCAACCCAAAACCACTTCGAAAAGAGTTTGTAAATCTTCGGCTAACCGAAGTTAACCTGTTTGTTTTGTATGTCCCCAAATAATTTAATTATTTATTTATTTATTCACAAAGTGTGTTCTGTCCTATCAGCTTCAACTAAAAAAAAAAAAAAACAAAACAAAACCATTTTACAAAATACAATTTATCATATTCGAAATTACACTGGCAATTTTTGCAATAAGAAAAAAGTGAAAAATGTAAAACCAAAACTCCATATTGACTGAAAAACAAAGCTGCCATAAGAAAAGAAAGAAATTTAAAATATTTGCAATAAAATTGTTAGCTGCCTTTTGGAGAATCAATAAAAAAAAAACAATCTTAGAAATTCGAGGCAGTTTTAATTAAAATTAAGAAATCAAAAATGAAAAAGCGCAGAATTCTATTCTTTCTGATTTTATTGTATTAACGAATATGTAAATTTTGTGATTAATTAAATTTTTTTCAAATCAGTTTTTTTTTCGACAACGAAATAATTTTAATCCTCCCCCACATTTTCGAATAAGAAGAGCATTTTTCTATAAAACTCGAAAGTATTCGCAAATTTCCTTCAAAGGGCTCAGGAAACTTTATCAACTGCGCCCAAAAGTATACTCAATTTTTTTCAAAAATATTCGGTGCCATTGACTTGGGTTTTTCGAAAAAATAAAAAAATAATAATCAAAATTATTTAAAAAAAAGAAAAGATTAGTTTTTAACTGGTTGTAAATGAACAAAGAAAATAAATCACACAAGAACAACAACTCATTTAAATAAGTTTTATGAAATTAAGTTCACAGATCGAAATCAACATAAAAATTATTTAAAATTAAGTTAAAAAAAAATATAAAATAAAAAGCAATAATTTTTACTTTCGGCTGCGCAGCAAAAAACGAAAAGGAAAAAATGAAATGCCCCAAAAAAAAAAAAAAAAAAAAATGTAAATCAAACAATAAAAAAAAAAACTAAAACCGTTCCCACAAAAAAAAAATAAATATTTATAAAAAAAAAACTATGAAAATAAGTTAATTATAAAAGAAAAAGAAAAACCCACACACACACAAAATACAATTTTTTATATAAATAAAAATTAATGAAAAATAAAACGAAACAAACAAAAAAAATAATTTACAAAATGTAAAACTTGGCAATTTTTATTTTTATATATTTTTTTTTTTTGAATAAATATTTATGAAATATGTACATAAATAAGTGAAAAATATTTCCTAAGCCACAAAGCCAATCCGGACTATTCATCTTTGTTGTTGATGGCACGGAGACGCTCCAGCTCCTCGCGCTCGGCCTTGTTGCGGAGCAGGGGGACATTATAGTCGAAGGCATAGAAGAAGCCCTTGGGCTCGCCGGTCTCCTCGGGTCCGGGCACATAGGGTGGCTCTTCGTGGACATATTCCTTGGTCTCGGCCTCGGTGGGCTGATAGCGACCCTCTTGCTGATATTCGGCGGCATAGGGATCGGGATTGTGACCAGCAGCGGCAGCCAGTTCACCCCACAGCCTAAAGTGCTCCTCCTCGGCCTTGAGCACAGCTGGGGTCTTGGTGGCCGGCTGCTTCAAATGGGCTGGGCGATTATCCTCCACATGGAAGCCGGTCTTGTCGGCATAGTAGGTGGCTATAAAGTCCCGGCCATGGGGCTGGACATATTTGTAAGAGCCGGTCACCTTGCCAGTCTCATCCTTCTTTTCGTTCTTGCCCTGATTCCAGTCCTTATAGCCATAGACATACTGGCCGAGACCATCCTGTCCGTGGTACTGATGGGCATCGTAATGCTCTTCCACATAATCCTCGGGATGCTCAATCACTCGGCCCATATAGACAAATTCACCCTTCTCGTTGCGAGCCTCGGGCAATGGATTCTCACCGGTCTTCGGGGCATATTCGATTTCGTTGACACCGCGAAGCTGGGCGCTATTCAAATATTGTTGAGCCTCCTCGGGCGTTATGTTAATCTTAAAGATATTCTCGGCTTGGCTGGCACTTGCCTGTAGACAAAACGGAAATAGACAAGAAATTTTAAATACTTTTAATTTATTCTCTTATAATGTTAATCGTTTTAGTTTCTGGAAACACTGACACGCTTCAAGCTTTCATCCAAAATGATGTCATTCATATAAATATTTCTTTTTTTCAATTCTCGAAAAAGTTCGTTTCGATAAAAATCAACGTGTTGTAAATAAAAAAAAAAAACGATTGACACTTTGCGTATTGATTGGAAATATTTTAGCACGCGTACATTTTAATATCTCCACCCGGATTTGACACACACAAACACACACATAGACAGTTCTATACATTTGTTCTTAAATGGTATTTTATAATTTATGAAGATCGTAAATTATGCAGATATAATTGGCTTACTAACCAGCAACAGAGCGGCGAATATGAAGCACTTCATCGTTTTTATTTATTTATTTTTTTTGAATTTGTTTCGATATGTTTTCTGTTTCGAAGTTGAGAAGCTACTAATGCCTGGACCCTTGAAGCTGAGCTGCTTTTATAGAAGATATTAACTAAACATCTCAAAGTATTACGTTTCGTTGCCGCTTTTTTGCATAAAATTAAAAAAAAAAAAAAAAATCACACACACACACACACTCACACACATATAAATTCTGAGATGAAGATGCGCGGAATCAACACCTCAAACGTTTCGATATTCTCTGCTGTCCGGTTTGCTTACTCAGCTTCCAAAAGCAAAAACAACTGAAATAACTGAAAAACAAATACAATAGCTTAATCTTTGTTGTTGTTGTTTTGTTGTTGTTTTGTATTTTTTTCCAAAGTTCATTATCAACTGGCTTAGAGCTACGCTCGAATTCGCACTTCTCACAGCTACTTTTCTGTTGGCTCGAATCAATCTATGGAAACATCATTAATTGTCGGTACATATGCTCAATTAGTTATTTAATAATAATTATTTTTATTTTTTTGTTTGAAATTGTGTGTGTTTTTTTTTTGTTGCTTTTCTTCTCCACACGCCAGAGACACCCTCAACTTGGATTAAGTGGCATTTTGTGTGCTCTGCTCGGTGGCCTGTCAAGATGTTTTTTACGATAGGAGCGTATACACTTTATAGAGTAAGATAGTATAGTGAATTGGGAGGAAGTCTGTAAGCAGTTCTAGAAGGTAAACTTTAATTCTAAGAAACTCTGGGTATATGGTAATTATATAGTTTATAGCTTGGTTTCTGAAGAGATCAGTTTTTGGTAATAGATTATAACAATTTCCGAAGCTGATCCGCTGATAGTAATCTCATCTGATCGGCCGACTAAAAGTTAGTTTTGAATTTGCTTTGAATCATCCATAAAGACTTTTTCTCTTTAGAACCCAAATAGAAACTTATAACCCAGAATTCAAATAAGAATTTCCAATCTGGAAAAATATATATTCATTATTTTTTATTTTTTAATCTGATCTGCAAATATTAATGTTAATTGATCAGGAGATTATAATATATCTGTGTATCTGCTCCGAGACTTTTTCTATTTAGGAGTCAAATGGAAACTTATATCCCTGATTTTGAGCATAAAAATATTATTCTGAGAATTAAGAAAAATATATAGTCATTATTTTTTTTAAGTCGATCTGCAGATAATAATTTAATTTGATTGGAAGATTATAATTAATCTGTGTATTTGCTCTTTGGAACCCAAATGGAAACTTATATTCCTGAACCTGAAAATCTAATTCCAAGTTAATAAATTCCTCCTAAGATTCTGGGAATAAGAAAAAATATAGAAGTATAATTATATCCGAAGTTTTATCCGAAGATTTTAATAAAAATGGATTCATTTGATCGGAAGATTGCTCTGAAGATTTTTGCTCCTTAATTTTACCAAATAAAAATTGAATACCTCTTAAAAAGTATATCAAATTGTTCGGTCTTTTTGAGAATATTTTTCAAATCATTTGATTTATTTTCTATCTGCTTTTTGTTTTTTTTTTTCTGCTTCAAACACTTTTTACTTATAATTAATTCAGATTTTACAGGAAACCTTAACTAAAAAAAATAAATGATACAATGCAAATTTGAGGTACGGAAGTTTGTTTGATTTGTTTAGACATGCGCCAAATCTGTTAATGGAATATCCGTCAGTCCCGTAGTGTTTGGTGGATTGCCGGTTTTTGCCTGTCAGATTTCATTAGCCTGTACAATTGCACAATTCGATTTAAAGTGGTAATCGAAACTTTTTGTATAAGATCAAATGTCAGTGGACGAGTGAGTTCTTTTGAGATTCTCACGGAATTATTACCTTGGAATCTGAATTGTCTTGGGTCCCCCGACAAGTTCGAGTTCGTGGCCTAAGTCTTTTGTTATTTTAGATTGAAAAAGGTATGTGAAGTTGTTTGATCGTGCCTTTCTGGGCTCGATAAAAAAAGGGCTTTCAGCACGGTTTCCAATTTAGATTGTCAAGTGTTTGCCTATCAACGAATGATTAAAACAAATATCTAATTTTAAATGTTTATCAAATTGCGCAGTTTGTTTTTTTTTTCCTTGTTTAATTAGTAAACAATTTTGCTAGTTAAATAATAGTCAACTTGCACGACATAATCATCAAATATAAATACAGTATTCAAATGATTAAATTAATAGGCAGATAATATGGAATGCTAAAATTATTTCAGGGAGAGAGTCAAAAAAAAATTTTAGTGAGACCAAAAATTTCAAGATCTGGGAAATTCCAAAGAACTTAAAAATAGATTTCTTAGCACAATTATTAAGTTAAAATCGAATCGACATCATCAACGCCTTAAAATATATTTTTGTTTTCATGTTTTTGTTAAATCTTCATTGACTTCTTCCATTCATCATTAGATTATTTTCATAACATTTATAAGAATGATGCGACAAAGTCTCAAAAAAATATAGAATGATTTTTACAAAGAATTCATAAAAGCTTTGATAGAGATTTTTAAGAATCTTCCAAATGATTCACCAACTGGTTTAATAGTAACGATTTGGCATATTTCGACTACCGTCAAATCCAGCGACTTGTTTACTTTTTTTTTCTGGCAAAATCGTCTGTCTTAAAATTAATTTATGTTTATTTTTTTTTGAAGCACATAAATTGATAGTAATTTGGTTAGTTTTTTTTTGTGAGAATTTTTGAGTAAAAAGCAAGAGTTTTCGGATATAATTGGATTTTTATATTTACGTTGAATTTTTATTGAATCAGACTTTTTTGGGATCACGTTTTTTTTTTTTTGTAAATATCAAATTTGCTTATTTATTTCGAACTTGTTGTTTTTCATTTTTTGGTTGATGATGCAAAAGTCTAAATTAAAGCTCAGATCAAAATTTTCAAGAGCAGGTTTATTTTATTATTTTTTTTTCTCTTTGACTTAAAGTTCATATAATAAATATAAATGTAATTATTATTATGGAATTTATCATTTTTAATTTTCAGCATTTTTGCTTAGTATCTCTGTAATTTAATTTTAATTGTTTTGACCAAAAATAAAAAAAAGCTTACTGATAAAAATATGTAAATAAAAAATTCAAATAAGCTAAGCCCTCCCGCAATATTGGTTAATACCTGAAGAGACCTCTGAGAGCACTGAATAATGCACGTAAAATGTCGTATCCAAAAAGCACTTGGCCAAAAGCCAACCAGCCTCAAAAAAGAAAAAAGTTTGCTCCAAAGTAAACAGCACTCAATTAAACCCGAGGGCTTGAAATAAGTGTGATCCAAACAAGCCTCAGCAGTGCAATCACAGACAACACGCATTGCGGTGCTGTCTTCGGCGGTAAAAAGTTAACAAAAAAAACGGAAAAATTTCATACAAGAAACATTTCAAAAAACAAGTGTATTAAAATGCAGTTAAATTATATATTGATCAGCTCTTTACTCTTGCTCTCATTGGGTGCTCTGCGGGCAGCCATTCTGCCCTTAACTCTGTCCAAGACAGCCAACAACAATGAAGCCGATATGAGTACGGAGAAATTTGGTTATCTGGAATTTAAGCCAAATGGCACTTTGATTTTGCGTCAGGCCTCGACTGGGAATAATCGACAGAATCTTTTACTTTTGCAAAGCGTATTGAAGGCCCTCAAGTTAGCCCCTTTGGTAATGCCTGGCCAAACCAAATTGAATATCAAAATCTATGGCGATGGTGAAGAGCACAAATTTCCACCAGTCTTGGAGAATATTATCCAACGGATTCAGACATATTTCTCGATTTATCGCTACACCGACACCAGTCGGCCCGTGCGCAAAGACGAGGGCGTGACTGAAAGGCAAGATATCACCGATATCACCACTCTTAAAATGAATAATGTAGACGAAGATGATTTAATTTCCATTGACTCAGAAGATGCCTATATCACGGTGGGTGAGACAGACAAGTGAAATGAGAGAGAGAGAAACATTTATGAATTTAATCATATTTATTGAATTATTTGCATATCTATTTATTTATATTATTTCATATGCTGTGAGAATAAAAGAAACTTACTCTAAAGAAAATAAAAAATAAATAAATTCAATTTATTATTATTTCAAAGTTTAATGCGAAACTTAGTTAATTGTATAATCATGATTGAATCTCTTAAGTTGGCCCACTCTTTCTTTGCTCTCGTTTCTCCCAAGCTTTTGCCATTAATCCCAACTGATAAAAAGTTTCTCTTAATGTGATAGCTGAATTACATAAAACCTTTTTTGCAACTACAATTTGAACAATCAATCATATTCAAAAGGTTTGATTTACATACCAAGTTCTTTATATTCCCAGAGATTTTCGTAGACCGTAAAAATCAAAATAAATTGACCATATAATTTCTTATCAGATGTAATAAAAAAAAAGTACTTGCTGGTAATTCCAAATTATAAGGTCTTAGTTTCTGACTTTGCATTCCAAATCAAAGCTAGGCCATCTACTCAGCTGGGGGGGCACCACGCCTCCGACTTTATTTAGTATTCAAGACGTTTGACGATTTTAACAATTTCTTCTGTTGTTGTTGTTGTTTTTTTTTTTTTGTAGCAATTTTTTGTAATATGTGCAATATTTTCATATGACGGGAATTTCTGCAGTCCCACCCAGTTTGGTATATAATGCAGAGTGAGGCAATATGTGGGGCAAAAACAAGTTCGTTGCCTAAGTCTTTCGTTTGCTGGACTACATAAAAAATTCTTTGATTAAAAATGCTCTTCTTCTTTTTTTTTACATTTTACATTCACTTTTTATTTTTGTGCGTTTTTTTTTATTGTTCTTTTTTACTTTTTTTTTGTGTGTTTGTTTGTTTTGCTTGTTTCTGTTATGGTTATGAATAAAATGAATGAATGAATGATGATGATGATGATGATAATGAACCATTTTCTTAATGAACGTTTTTGTAATTGTTTTTTTTTTTTTTTTTTTTTTTAATTTTGTTGTTATTTTCTTTTTATGCTGTTAATTAATGTGGAAATGGAAGAAAACTTTGCTCTGTTTTTGTTTGCATTTGTGTTAGTAAATATTTTCATGATTTTTTTTTTTTTGTATTTTTTATTTAGTTTTTTTTTTTTTTTTTGTTTTTCGCTTAGTAAAAATTGAAAGAGTACCAAAGTAACCCATAGTTTTGTTTGTTTGTTTATTTTGTTTTGCTTGCTGTTGAGATATGTGAGTGGATTGGTTTAAGTCTGCGGCTTAATCTCCGTCTGCTCGTCCAAAGGCTGAGCAGGCAGCGTTTTGATCAACTCTTCGGATTGAGGCTTGGCTGGGGGGATACGAAATCTGTAAGCTTTTCTCGAAATGTTGGAGGGAATTGTATACTTACGCTCTTCTTTGATGGCCTCTTTGTTGGGCTCAATTGATTGCAGCTCCTGCTTGGCTGCATTCGCCTCGAGCAGGCGTCCAGCAATTTCAGTCTTCGTTTCGATGGCCTCGATGGGAGCAATGGGTATGGATAGCTTTTCCTTTTCCAAGGGCTTTTCTGGTATAATTTCTGGAATCTTTTGCTCCTTCAGCAGGGGTTCGGCTGGCTGGGCAGGTTGAAGTTGTTCGCCTTGCTCAGGTATTCCTAGATTGGCTTCTGGCACAAGACTGCGTGCTCTGATGGCTGAGATGGGCGTCAAGATGACCGGGGCATGTACCACATCTACTGGGGTGTGATATACTTGGGGCAAGCTATAGAAATGACGAGCTTCGGTGACCGTCAGCAGTGGCTGGGTATTGGCTGGGGTTTCAATCAGTTCAATCTTGTCGGCTTTAATCTTGAGATCCTCCTTCTTATTGGTTGTGCTGGGTGGGAAGAAGCTGGGGAAGAAACCAGAGCCGGCGGCTGCAGCTGCGGCAGCTGCTGCATTGGAGGCCTCGCTGAATTGGCCACCCCAACTCTCGGCACCGGCCTGGATTTGCTGCTGGATTTGTTGGATATTGCTGGCTGCCTGATCGATTTGCTTGGTGTCCGAAATGGGCAGAGGAATAGCCGGAATGGCGGCATTGGCTCGACCCGATCCCACGGTATCCACCACAGGCAGCACCGAGGCAGCCGTGCCAGCTGGGACATAGACAATCGTCTCCTCATGGTGCGGAGCAGCCACACGGGCCAGCGGTGAGAGTCCTTGGACATAGCGCAGAGCAGGCTCCAAATGGACCTGAGCCTGTGGCGTCACTATGACAATATGCCCGGCCGGTTCGAGGGGCTTGGCACTGGCCACTGCCAGCAGGCAGACCAGAGCGTACAAAAACATGGTAAGAGCTGGCAAAAATGCATAATCATAGAGAAGAGTTTTAAAATTACATGGACTTGCCAGCAACACCGCTATCTGCGATCTGACCAAATCCTGTTAAACTGGATTGGTTAGTTCAGCTAGATTGTCTATTTTTAGTTGGGCATACAAAGTCCATTCTAAATTTATAGCCTAAGAGATGAACTTAAGCAACAAAGTCAAGCTCACAGGATGAGTTTTTCCAAGAGTGAGGAGGGTTGGGGAAAACTATAAACTCTATTAACCGGTTTGCAATTTAATTGGCGATTGTTAGTTGGTTCTCATTGGCCATTCTCTTGGCTAGTTTGGCTGATAGTTGGTTGCGTTTTTAGGTGTAGATACCATGAAGTGCCCCAAGAAAATTGACTGAGAACAACAGAGAAATCAAAGCTTCTGGAAATTTCTAGTGATGTGAATATATGTATTCTTTAGATACTGAATCAATCCGGAAATCTCTTAAATATATTAAGAAAGAATGGCTAGATTAGCAGAGGTAGCTATAAAAAAATGAAGACTTCTGAAACTTCATAGAATAAACCTATTTTTTAGATATCGAAGATAAAGGATTTTGACTATATTAGGGATGTAGAAATTCTAAGATATATTAAGGGATAATGACTGAATAAAACTAGAAATATCAAGTTCTCGATAACTTTCTAGATATTTGAATAAACCTATTCTTTAGATGCTGAACTAAGTCGGGACACTCTTAGATATATTAAGGGATATAACATAGATAAAACTATAGAATAACTTTAGTAAACTCAAAGTTTCTAGAACTTTCTGGATATTTGAATAAACCTATTCTTTAGGTACTGAACTAAGCCCGGGAAACTCTTAGATAAATTTAGGAATCTTGCCCATATTAAGCTATATAGGTGAATCGAGGCCTCCACAACTTCTAAGCCTCCAACCTATTCTTAAGATATTGAATTAACCTAGGAAACTATCAAAAACATCGAGGGATATTAGTTAGATTTATTTTAAATCTATAAAAATATCAAGACATACAGAACTTTCTAGAGAATTGAACTAACTCGGACAACACTCTGATATATATAGAAATATTCTATTTGATAAAGGTCACTAATTCACTAAATTGAGCCCTTATTTCTTTCAAGAAGTTTTCTCATTTATTGCATATTTTCATGACTACTTTTTGTTGTCTCTACTCATGGCTTGCAATTGGAAGCTCTTAAAGAATCTAGAACAACCTTTCTAACCATAAAAAGGTCACGCCCACTCTAGGCCAACTTTCTAATAACTACTCAAAAGCCAGTCTTGAAGTAGGCAAATCTGCTCTCTGAATAAAAAATCAACTGACATTTAACCTTAATAAAATTGGCTAGGCCAGCTTGGACATAGAGAAGTAATTCAAAGTATAAAAAAAAAAACACTTACCTTAAGCGGTTCTGATGGTTAGTCAAAGAAAATGTTTGTCTCTTTGCGACACTTTCGAAAATAAATTTGAAAACTAGAAAACTACGTTTTAATGGCCCACAAAGTACGAATTACAATGGCAAAGCGAATTTATCACACACAATTAAATCGGAATGCTTAGAGACAGTCTTCTGGTTTGGTCTTCTTCAGAGCTCGTCTTCAGTCTTAGCACGGCGACCACTTCAAGGAAACTGGTGGCTGACGTTGGCGGGCCTGGGCCTTTTATAACGTCCGTGGGACCAACCCAACTGACCTACCATAAGAACAAAGAGTGGCAAAAAACAAAAAAAAAAAAAAACAAGAAATAAGTAAAGTAGAAAATGTGCAGCTTCCCGCAGGAAAGACCGACAGAGTGGACTGACAAGGAGCTGGCCAAACCAGTAAGTCTAAGCTTGAAGTACTTGAAAAGGAGGGTTCTGGTTTCAGAAGTCATCGTCATGATGGCCATCATTATCATCATCATTATTATCATTATTATTTTATTATTGGTTGCCATTGCCATTGCCATTGCAGTTGCCGTTGCTGTTGTCGTTGTTGTTAGTTATTCACTTACATGGCAGATGGTCAAAGAAGATGTGTGTATTCTCATGTTGGTCAAGTTCTAGAGAGTTTGTTAAACTTGAACAAGTTGGCGATCAACGTAATAGAAGTCAAGCGCAACCACGAATCCAAAGACAAAGTCGTAACGCTTTAAAGGCCTCAACTGTCCAACCCGTTTGGCTTTGTTTGCATCCTCGCCAAACTGGCTCAGGTGCAAATTGAATACATCTTGGCCAAAGCAAATGGATAATTTTTTTTATTTTTTTTTTTTTTTTGTGCAGGCGGAAAAGATTAATCAAGTCTTATACAGGCTTAGAAAAAAAATATGTTTTTTATTTTGTTATCGAAAAATGTAATCATCTTAGGTAATTAAACCCAGAGAGAGAGACATGGCCTGGAAATAGGCAAAAATAAATTGAAAAATAATTGCCAAGAAGAGTTGAATAGACTCTTTCTTTCCCCATCCTCTTTCTAAAAATCAAAGCATTTTCAAAGTCAAATAGTTTAGTTTATTGATTATTAAGTTACAATTGAAAGATTCGAGACGAAAAGACAGAATTGGGGAATCTATTTTAATTCAATTCTTGCAGATTATTTTGATGTTTTGGATTATTCGGAGTGTAGGCGACGTCTGGGTGCCGCTCTGATGGCTGGTACACTTGGCTTGGCCTGTCGGGCCGCATAGTCCTCGGCAATGGCTGTGCGCCATTTCTCCACAATGGGATCAATTCTACTGGCACCACCGATGAAACGTTGGGGCAGACGAACTGTGGCCACTGGCACATCTCGACTATGTGGGAAATTGGTCAATTGTATGTCACCATAGTCGTAGTCATCCTGGGTCTTGTCGGCCGATGAATTGGGTGTCTTGATGACCAATTGATTGCGTGTGGGTAGGGTAATGCTGAAGGCGGCAGCCTCTTCGGGTGAGACCCCGGCTATGGCAGTGGCTTTGGGTGAGGACACGGCCAGGCCGTTGCGTCCAGAGAGGGCAACAGCATTGGGCTTGGAGGAAGCCACACCACCTTCACCGGCTATGGAAAGACCTGTAAATGGGAAAAAGTAGAAAAGCAATGTTTGAAAAGGTGTTTATCTGCCTTACCCACAGGTTTGGCCTCGGCCACGGCAGCATCTTTTTTGGGTGCCATAACTGCCACACTGTCATTTACATCTTCGTAGGGATCTTCCAGATTGGGTGGTAGGTAGTCTTCATGGTTTTCAGTTACCTCCTCCAATTTCTGTTCATCGATTTTATGATCCGCTGGGGCATGTGCCTCCAGGCCGAAATTCGAGGGCTGCTTTTGAGGCACTGGAAACAGATCAGGCTGCAACAAGACACTGAAATCCTTGATTTGTCCAGTTTGCTGGAGTACGGCCAAGTTCTGGGCAGCCTGACCCAGTTCCAAGAGGCTGTTGGCATAGATTTTGTTGTCCTCCTCGGTGAAAGAGCCCTTCTGCTTGGCCATTTCCTGAATGGCCACCAAACGGGAGGCAGCCAATTGGATTCTCTTGAAATCCTGGGCCAAAGAGTCAGACAATTGACCCACTGCTGCGTTGGAGTGAATGGAACCGTGAGTACCGCTGGTCACGGCTGAAATACCTGCGGCTGCCACACTGATGGTATCGTCGGAGTCACGGGTCTGGGCGCGTTGTTGCTGGCGACTCAGAATCTGACTGCTCACAGAGCCATCGTCTTGGCTGCGCAGCTGCAGCAAATGACCATGGAGGCCACCATAATAGGGGTACTCCTCGAAAACCAATGGTGTGGATTTGGACCTGTGTCTGTGTTGGTTTCTTTGGTTAGTTTATGTAGGTGTAGTGTGTGTGTAAATGTGCTTGGGTGGAGGGGGAAAACGAAGCTTTGTTTTGCCTGTACAACTTTGGGTCTGTGCATGAAACTACTTACAGGTGAGTGGGCAAAGGATGACAGAAATTAAGCAAGAGCAGGGATAGTTTTTACAAAATGAGCTAAATTTCTTAATTTACAAAATACTTTTAATTATTTATTTTATGAAATATAAAATATTTACACCTAATTATGACACGAATTACTCTCTTCTATTTAAGCTTGGCCTCCCTTGGCATTTGCAAGTTTATCCAAATTTTAATTGAACAAATCCAGCTCCAAGTCAGCTGCTGCATGAGCCTTGCCACCCACACCTGCTATGGCCACCGATTCGGGATTGAAGTAGACATTTGTGGGTACACCCTTCTTGAGCAGCGCCTTCGAAATGGGCGTGGAAATGGCAGTGCCTCCATTGCCTACCACAGCCTTGGAATGAGGCTCTAGAATCAGAGCAGACTGTTTCTTTCCATTGATGGCTTTGGCCTGGGCACTGTGATAGGGTAGAAAGTAGGTGCCAAAGGGTATCTGTGGTATTACTCCAGAGGTGCGGGTGCTACCCGTGGCCTCTACCTTGACCTTTGAATTGCGTGGAAGTTTCTGGCTTGATTTCTTCAGCTTGGCCGGTGGACTAGGCAATTTCTTTAGTTTTATTGGCTTGGTTTTTCACTTGGCTGGTTGAAATGATATGTTTACCGGGTATGGCAACAATTTCCTCAATCACATAATTGGGATTTATTTTGGCAATGGCAGCGCGCAGTCTTATGTCAGTTTTTAGATCATCTTCAGGTGTGGTTTGTGTCTCGGGTAGGGTTTGCGACTGAGCTGCATTTTGTAGCTTTTCAAAAGTCTCAAGCTCACTCAAGTCGGGCTTGGCTGTAGTTGTTGTAGTTGTCGTTGTTGTTGTTGTGGCTGCGTTGAGCTCACCGAGTCCGGTAGATGGCGCCACATAGGCTAGTGGGTAGGCAGCATAGTAAGGTGAGTTTAAGAGCAAAAGCTTGGCAGCTGGTTGATATAAAACCGGGCTTGGTATTTCCTTGGACTGAGCTTGGCTAAGTTTCTCAAGTGAAGCCACAGGTGGCGCTGCTAAAGGTGCATAATTCAGAATTGGTGCTGAACGTAGAGGCCAAGTTTCAAGACTCGCTGTTTGCCAGTAAGGACTTAAGTGTGTCGAATTGGCGGTAGTTAGTTGGGTATAGGAGTGGAAAGAGTAGGAGAAAGCTTTAGTTAGTTAAAAATATGTACAGCAAACAAAATAAAAATTTATAAAATTAGTACAGTCATGCCAAATCAAAAATATTATATAGAAATGTGTCAGAGATAGAGAGAGTCAGAAAGTCAGAGTGTGTGGGTGTGTAAGATGTGGTTAAAGCAATGATTGATCTGATGATATATACAATGTTATTTTTTTACACCAAAAAGCTTTGCAAGATTACGAAAAAAATACGATTTATTCTCTTAGGTTTCTACGAAAAAATACTAACAGTCAGAACATGTGCAAGAATACTAAGACAAATTTAATAGATTAGAACTCAAGATGCTGTCTCTTTCTGCTCATCGGTCGCCGACACATCCAGCCCCGTGGGCGGGGCATAATATACCGTGGGTCCCGTGGCCACAATTTTGCCCTCACGTGGAAAACTTCTCTCTTCCAAATTAGTGCGCTGAAGGGCATCCTTTAGATCCACCTCGGGCGGAATAGCTATGACCTTAGCTCCAGGACCGGCTATGGTCAAGCTGCGTGGATGCGTGAGGGCGTAGCCTCCAGGACCTACAATAGCTGTGCCTCCGCTGCCAGCTGTGGCCACTCCACCGGGTCCGGCAATGGCTATGCCACCTTTGCGCACTTTCAGGCGCTGGATGATGATGCCACCCTCACGTAGAGCCTGTTTCTGAGTATCCTGATGGGCCGTGGCAATGGTACCCACACTGTGCATTATATGTTGGGCCTTGTGAGCAAACAGATGCTTCTCAGCCGAGACACTGCTGTCCACCTCAGCGGCTGTGTTTTCCTGCTGTTCCAAGCTGCCTAAGCTTCCACGGATGCCATCGCCTGCACCCTCTTGGTCATCATCCCACTTGTAGTCATCTGACATGGAGTCAGCCGAATTGTAAATTAGCTGTGGCTGAGACTGACCCAGGGCCTGGTGAGGTGACTGCAGGGGCACACTCTCCAGCATCACCGGCTGCACAGGTGCCAAGCCGACTGTGCTGGCTCCTGGCATGCGGAAGGGCAGCTTGAAAATGTTCTGGAAAGCATTTTTAATGGCCGAGGAAGTCTGATTCTGAACTTCAGATAAGCCAGCGGTCACTCGGAAAGGATTCAGACGATTACGATTTCCCAGGACTATACCACCACTTCCGGCGGTGGCCACACCACCAGTCGGTATATTATTTGGATTGCCCAGAGCTTGAACAGGCCCACCTACATTGGGTGCCGGTGTGATCTTTATGTTAGAGGAGAGGGTGGCCACACCACCGCCTGGCAAGGGCTGCTCAGCCATGGCATTCACCTGGGTCTCCTTGTTGCGCAGAGGCTTGTTTATACGTTTCCTTGTTATCTGACTCTGGGTTTGCAAGTGGGTAATGTGATTGCCTTGGGAATCTTGGGCGCTATTGTTTATGGCATTGGCCTGTATACGCCGCTTGCCGGGTGCCTTCTCATTGCTCTCATCTAGTCGGGACTCCTTGATGCTGCCGGTCGAGGCAGAGGGGGAGGGTGAAGGTGCTTTGGTGGTACCCACGGTAGTGGTGGTGGTGCTACTAGTGGCTATTTTCTCTATTTTACCATTGCCATTCTTGAGTGAGCCGTCCTCGTTCAAGGCCAATTCTCTGGGCAGGAAAAAGAGGTGGTATTTTGGTGTGCTCTTGGCCTGCTTGGCAGTCTTGGCCTTGCCATAAAAGCTATCCACATCGCCAATGATCTTATAGCCTTTCACTCGGTACTCCTGCGGGGCATGCTCCCTTAGGTACTCCTCCTTGTTGAGCTTATAGAGATGCACGGGTATGGCAAAGTGTGTGGGCAGTTGTTTGGCCTCCTCGGCGGTGCTGGGCAAAGGCAATTGCACTTGGTTGGGTCGGTAATAGACACGCTGAGGTGGAGCTTTTTTGGTGGGTCTGGTTATGGGGAGATTGTAAATATCTTGAGGGCTATCGGTTCGCTGATCTCTGGTCAATTTCACCGCTCTAATTGAGGGTTCCAAGAGGGTCTGCCCCTGACTGCCGGCAAAATGATGTTGATGGGCATGGAAGGGCTGATAGGCGGGCTTGGGGAACAGATATTGACTGGAGTCCAGTATGGGTGGTAATTTGGATTGATTGCTTGGCTTCTTGACATAACCGAAGGCCTCATTTACTTTGGCTATTTGTTCCAATATCCTCTTAGCCTCATCGGCTTTCTCGGGCTTGGCAGCCGCACCCGTGGGCTGCTGGCGTTCATCGGGATCAAAATCATCCGGAAATTTCACCAATTTTTGCTTTTGTATTCTGTGAAATGAAAGTTAGGCACGATTTTTTTTTTTTTTTTTTTTTTTTGGTTTTACAGACAAGCTTAAGGGCAGTGTGTCTCTAGACTAATGGGATGAGCTTGTGAGTGGAGATTGTTGGATTTATGAGCTTAGTCACTTATTATTTTTTTTTAATCATTTTAGTTACAAATTCTAAAGGCAGCAGGCAATATGTCTTCAAAAACTACTTGAAAGTGAGTACAGAATTAAATTCTAATGACAAAATAACACACAGTCACAAGTCAAGGCATTTAGGCAGGCAAAATTTTAAAAGCTAACTAATTTTGTTTTCGGAAGCTTGAAACTTACTCAACTATTTCCTGGGCCCAACTCCGATTGATGCTCCAAATGGTCAGCAGAAAACTCGACAGCTGTTCAGATAAAAATCAAAGTAAAGAAAAGAAATAAATTATTCAGTGTGTGCGGTAACAGTCAATCCAAAGGTGACATTCGGTCTTAAGAATGCGGTCAAGCATCAATTTTTTTAATTTCAGCTGGAAAATATACAAAAAAAGGCTTTCTTTCTTTCTGTTCTCTCAGTCTCTCCCTGTGTGATTAAGTTACCTGCTTGTCGCATTTGCATAAACAGAAAAGTGAGAGCCCTCGTTTCTGGCTTGGTAAAGGGGAAACTCTTAAATACACTTTTGCCAATCCTCTTGATTCTAAATTCTTTTCACTTGACTTTAATGTATTATCAACAAGCACAAGCACAAGCACAAGCAAGCTTGTGTAAATATTTGCAATCTCCTCATTCACATACACACATACATATACACAGACTCATTCGCATTCCATGTGTGTGTTCTACTGCTCGCTCTTCTTTTTCTTCTTTTTCCTTTTCTCTGTCAATATTTGCGCAATCAGGTTGGAGCAGCAATGTAAACCGTTAAACACCCGCCAAAAAGCTCTGGCGCACGCCCCATCTATCAACTCGGCACAAATGTCACTGACAAGCTCAATGGCTGGCCGGGCCAAGTCATTGACCTATAACCAAGCAGCCAGACAACCCAGTCAAAGCTCAACCCGCCTTACCTTAGATCAGCTGTTTATTTCACTTTGATTGAAATTGATTTTTTATTTTTATTATTATTATGAGTATTTGCTTTTTATCGACAAATTAGAACCTCGTTCCGCCTTTTCTTGTCTTCTTTCTTCGCCCTGAACATTTTTCAATTTACTTCTTATATATATTTTTTTTATCAAGTGCCAAATAATAATAATAAAATATAAAAACCCACACTTTCGAGGTATTCTTTTTTTTTTTTCCTGGGTGTGTTTCGTTTTCGGGCGCTCATCCAAAAATAAACTGGGTTAATATTCCAAAAGCAGAGAACAGCGCATTGTATCAAGTTCTCTACTTATTCCCTTTTACCATAAAATGTAAATTTATTTATTTATTTTTTCAAAAAGAAAACTTTTTGTTTTAGATTATTCTGAATCAAAGAATTTGATTATATATTAATTGGGAAGTCTCGGGAAGAAGAAAGCTGAAAGCGTCAAGTCTTCGAAAGTGTGGGCTTCGATGGCCTCGAACAAGAGATCGATGACGGTAATAATCATAAAAAATCAATTTATGGCCAGATATTCTATTTTAAAATGTAAGATATTTTTAACACAAATCTTAAGAATCCCTTTGAATTTTGGTAACACTTTCAGGTTAACAATTCAATAAGCCAACAAGCTGGGAAATTGATTTCTGATTCTTAAGAATGTTGTGGCATTTTTAATTGTTTAAAATACGTTGTTGGCATATTTAATTTCTTTAAAAAAAATATTAATAATTTTTTTTTTTTTACCAAAAATTATTATTTTTATTATTATTCTGAATTGTTTTTGCCTGACGCACTTGTACTTTTAATAGGGCGTGTGTCTTGGATTGTCTTTCATGAAATATTTATGATTCATTTTCACTTTTCATAAATCAAAAAAAAAAGAGAATTATTTTTGTGACTACAAAAATTTGCTAATAATTCTTAAAAAATTAGGACAACATTATCACTTTTTTTGTAAGAAATTTTCAACAAATTAAAAATGGCAAAATCATTTGCATAATTTATTATTTTTAATCGGATTAAATTCTGTAAAACTCTCCAAAAACAGTTGTGAATTTCCTCTTAAAGAAATTATCAGCTCAATTTGGTGATTTTCTAAATGAGTAGAAACGAAAATTTAATGATTTCCTTTTCTTTCACCCCAAAATCAATAAATTATTATTCCAACTAAGTAAACCGGAAAAAATCCGCTAATAAATCAAATATATAAATCATTACAATAAATCTTTCAAACTAATGGAAACTTCTTAAGGAAATTGAAAAAGAACATAAACTAGCCAAGTTGAATGCAAATTTATTTATTTAAAAATACAGAAAAGTTTTTGATAAGCCGTCCAAAAATTTGCATACCACAAATGTGTTTATAATTTAGTCTAAAAAATAATTTAGCCATATTTCAAGACAAAGCTGGAATCAGGTCTAGAAAAGAACTATATTTTCTGGGAATGTGTGGCCCAGTGAAAGTTGCCCGAGAATAGAATGAATAACAAAAGACTTAAGGCACAAACTTGAGCCACTTAATAACATTTTTAGGGGCAGCCAGCTACTTAGTCAATTATGATTGATTACTAGAAATTTAAATAATTAAATAATTTATAAAAAGTTTTTACTCACAATTAGAAGACGCATGGTGAAAATGTTGATTTGTTTCTTATAATTCTATTTGATCCCGGTGACTGTTGATGATCTTGAAATATCCTTGAACTGTGAACAAAATGAATTCTCTGTTATCACAAAATTTTAATCAGAAAGAACACTTGAAATCACATTCGAATCCTTTTAAGGAAATCATTTTTCATTATTAATTTGCCTTTTCAAAAAAGTTCTTAATTCACACAAACCAACACACACACAGAGATATATTTATATTTTTGAATTGACTATTTCAAGAGTGCAACGCACTTTTAAGAACTTGACCAAAAAAACCAACCAAACCAGGCAACGACTGAAGATGAACTGATTCGTGCGTTGGCCCAACACTGCCGTTTATAACATTTTCATTAGCAATTCCAAGCCAGCAACCAGCCCGGCAACAACAATGATTACGGCCAAGAAATGGCCAAGTTAAGCTCTGTCGGTCTCGACTGTGTGTAAGAGAGAAAGAGAGAAGTGAGAAGCCTCCAGCGTCTCCGAACTTAAGCCCTGCTTAAGAGAAACTTGCGTGCTCGGCACGTACGCGTGCTGCTCTGCTCTGCTCTGCTCCGCTCTGCTCTGATCACGTGTAACCGCCTCTGGGCCCGGCTTAGTTCTTATCAGTGCTGGGGCATCGAGATCTCGTCTAGGGTAACAAGCACTCTTGCCGCCTTTGCGAATGGGGAGACGAAATAAAGACATGTAGTAAGGTTTTTGCAAGCCCAGTTTATTTCTTTTAATTGACATTCATGAATCAAAGTGTAGCTTTGAATTGATTACCATCTCTGTACCCTCTTATGCGACTCCAAATTAGCCAATTTTCTATGAGTGAGATGAGGGTTCCAAGATTTTTTTTGACTTTGCTTGAAACATACTTCTTTGGCTACCGTTTGGTGCCTACTTCACAATGATTAATTATAATTTTATTGGCCTGATTGAGTGGTCCATTTCGTAGTCCGAGCTCAAGAACAAACCACCTAATTAGTCAAACTAATGAAGTGGTCGAAGGGTATTTTCTTTTCTGTTCAAGTAGAGATAAAAATATGAGATAGTCTTGACTGGTGTCAAAACAATTTTTGTAAAACTAGAAAAATATTTAAATTTACTAAATTTCGAACTGTCCTATTCAAGTGATAATTCTTTGTGTCCCAAGAATTTATGATTGATGGTATCTTTTCCTTGGAGAACAGGAATGACAAAGTCTGAGTAAAATGATACACAATCGTTTCTTTAATTAGATATATAATTTTCCATTTCCAAAGAGCTGCCAAGCAAACTACAAGGAAATAGTTTGCCTTGTTTAAGAGAAATGTTTTTGTTCCCAAAGAAGAAGCAAAAATCTGGCAACAACTGGATAAAAAATACAAAGGCTCTACTCTTTAATTATATTTGAAAATTACTATTTTAAAACACCCAAAAGAAAGTATAGTTAATTATATGATCTCAAAGAATTTGATTATTTCTTGAGAGAACGGGAAGATGCTCAGCCCAAATCTGAGTAAAAAAACAATCGATTCTTAAATTACATATAAAATTTCCTGGCTCTAAAAGTAGCAGGAAAAAGTTTCTTTGACACGGAAAGATAGACAAAATTTAAGGACTATAATTAGTTTTCCATATTTCCTGCTATATTCTTAAGTATGCCAGAATAAATATACATTTTCTATTTTAGAAAACAAGCAAACCCACTGACATAAATACAGTCAAGTTCAGAGCCAAGGCTAAGAGTAAATGGCACCTGTGCCAGCACAACAATTTTATTAATATTCCTTAGCACCTTGTTTAAGTACACACCTGCAGTTAAATTACTTGCTAAGCAGTCCAATTTATATCAGATATAATACACTTATAGGAAATACAAGATCAATGAAGCGACCTTTTTGGGTGGTTGCTTTCGGCATGCGCAAGACACACGTAAAAATCAATAAAAAAAATTGCCTAGAAGATTTATGGTTCCAATGGATTTTAACGGTGTTCGGGGCTTAGGGATGTGCATACCAAATTACCCCAATAAAATAAAAATAAAAAAAAAAATACCAATGCAATACTCGAGTGGCGATAAATTGATACAACCAAGTTGATGGTAGCTGGGGGCGGGGGGAGCGCGTGCTAGCCAAGTCCCGACCAGGCCGAGTCGGGCTAAGCCAAGCTTGAAATGAATTGACTAGAGTTGAGTTGACTTAAGTTCAGTTCACGTCCAGTTCAGTTAAGTGGGGGGAGAAACCTTGAAACCTATTTTTAAAAAACCAAATCGTTGCCATTGCAGTTGTCCAAGCAACGGGTCTTTTTTTTTGTGGGCGTGCTTCTTTGCTTACTGATGTCTTTCTTGTTGCTGGAATTGCTGTGGTTGCTGTGGCTGTTGTGGCCGAGCTTGTTGGTCAATTAAGGTTGACCTTCACGTGCCTTTGGCTAACCAGGCACACAGGATTTTTCTTGAGGTCTCGAAGAAACCGTTGCTTATAATCTTACTGACTGAATGACTACCACTCTGGCAGATTGACTAGTTGGCCGGGGCATTGTTCTTTGGGCTTGGGAGTGGTAGAATCAACTGACTACATAATAAAAGTTATTTGCGGTTAATGCAACCATTCAGTTATGCTTTCTGGCCTGGCTTCTTGTCTAACCCAATTATGGACTCGGGTCTCAACTATCCCATGAATTCTGAGGAGTCTTTCTCTGGACTCTCAAGTGTGCTTAGACAGAACTTTAATTGCCAAAAGAGTGTCAAAATCTCTTCTCTCTTTTTCTTTTTATGTGTACGTGACAAGTTTGACCAGCAGAATATTAAAATTAATTTTTTTATTTTAAGGTTGAAGTACACAAAAAGAAAAGAAATACAAAGCAAAAAAAAATTGTGTCACTTTTAATGATCTAAATTAAAGAAAGTGGCTCAAAAACCAGTCTTCAAAATCATTTAAAATGGAAAACAAAATTATTTTATTTGACAATGAAAATTTCACTTAGTCAAAAAAAAATAAATAAAAAAGAAAAAATTTTTTTAATTGAAAAAAAAAAAAATTATGAAATTAATAATAAATTAAAACAAATTTTTTTTTAGTTAAAAAACAGGCAAAATTTTTATTTTTTATTTTTATTTAGGCCATGGCGCTTTTATCCGCGTCCGCATCAGGCAAGGCTTAAAATTTTATTTTTTTTTTCGTTTTTTCATATCAGTTTTATTTGGCAAGTTTGCGAACATGGCATACATGTCAAATATTTTCAAAAAATGCGCAGTTTGGTTCCTCAAAAATACCCAAAAGCCACTTTGGTTGACTCAATTCCAATGGGCTCAGACTGACTGCTCTGCATAATAAAATTCATTTGATTTTGTAAAGCAAATTATTTAATAGCTTACAAATCAATTAGAGTTGAAAAATGCACATTTTTGAAATTGTGGCACGCGTCTTCTAGGCCAACAAACTGTTAACATATTTCTATATCTAAAATTGAACCATAAAAATAGATTTATGGAGCACGGCAGTCATCAGTGTCAAGACTTTGTAGTGTACCTTTGGGTGAGGTTAGCTTCACAGGTGTTTGACCTAACATAAAATGAATCATTCAGTTTTTACACATTTTTTTTTTTTAAGAAATCAAGAGTATGCTGAGTTTGACTTTAAGGTCTTAAAAAAGATCACCAAAAGTAATCTTTAGATTCATGGTGGAGTCATTTCACCCAAGTTCTTTGTCTAACCATTATTTGTTTGAGACATAATCCCTCAGTTGAGTAATCTAAGGATGATATGGTATAACTTGGTTAGGTATAGCTTGATATCAGAACCGTCGAGAACGAAACAGACTTCTTATAGGTTCGTTTTTAATAAATCTCGATTAATCATTGAGAGATCCAATTATAAGGAATACTTATATGGAATAACATATATGTATATAATTTGAATCTTATCGTAGATTTTTTAAGATCAGACTTCCATATAGTTCAAAGTTCCATATAGATCATACTTAGTCTTCGAAGCATCTGCAGTGTTTACTGGCTTGGGTAATCTTTTGCACCCCAAAAGATGCCATCGACATTCTTTGTTCTTTTGAGTCTGAAATATAATCAAATTTATTTGATTTTTCATAAAGATGTTGGATTATTTTTATGGATTGCTATTAAACCACAATCATATTGATTCCCTTTTAAGCTAGAATTCTTAATTGATTAATTACTACTGGAAAATTGAGAAACCTCTAAATTATTGTTTCTTTCAGGTAATAAAATATTATAGCCAGAATATAAAAGAAAAGTTGAAACCATCATTAAAAAGTCATCAATAAAACACGCAATAAGAAAAATGTTTCTTAAGTTTATTGGAATTTATTTTGGCTCGGATTCATTTGTCCTCATCTGTTGTTGGCCAAGTTGGACTCATAAGAGGGCTGACCAGCTGTGACCAAGTTGCCACCCATGACCACAAATCCAATGCCATCTCCAGCCTTATAGCTCATTTCGTGATACCCCGCAGCATCGTAATATGAATATTTTCCTAAAATCAGACCAGAGCCATCTGTACTCTGGGAGTGAGACATTTGTGGTGTAGTAAATCCAAAATTATAGGGTTGCATTTGGCTCACTGGAGCACTCAAATAATTAATTGCAGATGGTTCCGAAATTGAGTTCTCCTGAGTAGGGCGAAGATTTCTATAGGCTAAGTTCAGAGGTTGTCTTTGCATCGATCGTAAGGAGTTTTCCACAAATTGATAGGGCAAAAGTTTTCCAATTTCATTGGAGACTTCAGCATACTCCGTAGGCTGGTGAGAGCTCTGCGGTTGATAGAAATAATCCTGATAGTCCTGATTACCTGGGTAGTCGTTCTTTTGCAGGGCCACACTTGTGTCGTAGGAATAGCGATGCCCGTTCATTTCCATATAGACATAGGCCCCATTCGATTGGGGTAATCTTTGGCCCAGAGTCTGGGGCAAGAAAACAAATAACCAAAACACTTGATAATCTTTCATCTCAAATCAAACTGTTCCTCGAAGCCAGAAGAAATTCGTTTTTATATAAAATCAACCGCAAAAGTTTTTCGTATTTCGGAAGGTGCAAGACTTCTGTAAATGATCTTTGGATCAGCTAATCAAATTACCGTTGTTTTCAATTACAAATTATTATAGTTTTTGTTTTCTTGTTATTTTCTTTTTCTTCATATAAATACTGTGACAATTTTCGAAGCCAACCACGTAACCGCAATCAGCCCAGTTCTCAGTTAACTCTTCGACTTCTTTTTTTTTCTTCTACTATTTTTGCATAGTTATTCTTAAATTTAATCGAGACAGAGACAGACGGAAGAGAATGAGAGGGAGTGGGAGACTATAAATAAAAGTCTACGGCTGGCTTGATTTGCTAGTGTTCTCTGGAGGAGGCATTGAGCTCGGCTATTTCGTCTTGACGTAGTGCCTCCGATGGGGAACCTATTCTGCCACCCAGGGGTACCAGATCAATGTTCTGGACATGAGCCCGTACGCTGTGACCAGGCGGCAGGCCTACATACCATTTGCCCACATTTTTGATGATTGTCGAGTCACGATGTCTTTGCACCCACTCCCGATCTCTGTCAATTTCAAGAATGCGATGATTTGTGGTTACAAGCGGTGGCAGGGAACCGCCGACATCATCATCATTAAGATTGTAGTTATCTCCTGGTCCACTACCAGAGCTGGGTGGCAGATAGCCATAACCGGATCCGCCCTCACTAGATCCGCTAGAGCCGCCACCACGCCGGCTACCCGAAGACGAGCTTCCAGCGCCACCGCCACTGCCACCTCCACCGCCGCCGCCGACGCTGCCACCACCAAACTTGTTGCGATGCCTTGTGCCACCTGGGCGATTATTCGGTTTATTCCGAATACCGCCTACGTTGCTGGAACCACCATAGCCACCGGTTCTAGTGCCTTCTGTGCCACCGTATCTTGTGTTGCCACGATTGGAGCTGCTGCCACCGCCTGCGGCATAGCCCATGCGATTTTCTTTGCTGGAAGTGGCGCCTCCTTTACCACCACTGCCGCCTCTAACACCGCCTCGAGAACCACCTCCTGGGGTTGTGCCTCCCCTATAGCCCCCTGTGCCGGGTGCACTACCTCCGAGGCCACCAGAGTCGCCATAACCGTTTTCCCCAATTGTGTCGCCTCCCTCGCCCCCTCCGCCTGTGCTACCTTCATCGTATCCTTCGTCTCCACCAAAGGCCGTACCACTCAAATCATTGTCCACCACGCCGATTTCATGGGCCACATTGTCCACACCAGTTCCGCCCTCGTCGCCACCTCCAGTACCAACTTGAGAACCACTACCACTGCCTGGTCGTGCAGCACTGCCGCCTCCACTGGGCCCAGAGCCGGATCTGCTACCACCTCCACCGCCATAGCCACTACTGCCTCCACCGCCGTAGCCACTCCCCCCTCCAGTTGTGCCCACTCCACTACCTCCTCCACTAGCTCCTCCACTGCCACCACCACTGCCTCCCAAGCCACCTCCTGCTCCACGTCCAAAATCATTGGCCAACCGGAAGTCCGTATCACCAAGACGGAAGTCAGCCACGGAGGGATTGATATGAGTGCCAGGACCCACACGATTTTTTATCACACGATAGCCAATCCCGGCACCCGCTATGTACTCCACAGTGCGCTGTATGCCCTTGTCATCCAGAAAGGAGTAAGTCCCACGAACCAGGCCATCGCTGGCACGACTCTCGGCACGCCTATGATCGGGTCCTGCAGCTATAAGCTTATAGCTACCACCAGGTCCACGCTGCACAGTCATCTTGCCTCGCGTCTTGGGAGAAGCCTTGTAGAGGGGCCTGGAGTAGCCCACAAGAAAGGGATTATCGGGCACAGCATTGGACACTTCGAAGCCAGTGCCAGCACCGGCAGCATAGCGTACACTATGCCGTTCACCCACATCATCCAGATAGGAATATAGACCTGAAATCCAGCAAAGATTAAAACCAAGACAACCTTTTTAAACGGAATTCGTCCAGGCTTACCTCTCACACGATTTGTGGCATCATTTTCCTCGCTTCTCGATTGATCGGGTGTACGAAAGCTAAAACTATAGGAGGGATCATCATAAGGATCTGCGAGGGGATCGTCGGGACTGCCTCTGGGTCGTATCGGATACTGGGCCAAATCCATTTTACGATGTATTCTGGGACCGTTCACACGAAACCTGTGGAGTATTTTTCAAATCAGATTTACAATTCTGATTGTTCTGGGAATCTAGTTTTATTCTCTCTTAACTAATTGTTTATTGGCCAACTATCGGATGCAACTAATTCATTTGCTTGCCCTCCCAGTTTGCAATGTTCTAAAGTTTGACGTTACTCCCTCTATCATTAACTTGATTACCACATCTCAGCGACACAATCGGCGTCGATCTTTCAGTCAACTCATTCATCTTATCAGTGAGCATCTTAATGATTTTTTTTTTTGCTGTCTGAAAATAGCCAGGTTTTCTTTTTCTTTGGTTTTGTGCACTGCTTAAACACACACAAATTTGTTAACAACTTTTTGTTTTACCCAACTACCGGAGATTGCAAAAAACAACACACAAAATCGCTAGTAAACAAACAGAAAGAGACAGACAGAGTTACAGAGAGAGAGAGAGTGCAACAGTTACACCCCAACTATAGTGCTCTGGTACTCTGTATCTCTATCGCTTTTTGCATTGTCTCTAAAGTGCATCAAATATTGCTACCCTTTTTCAAAACGAGCATACTGACTATTAGATCCTGATAAGACTGACTTAAGAGATATGAACTTCTTCTTTCATTACGAAAAAAAAAAACCAATGATGATGGTTCCTCTAAAATCAAAGGAAACTTGTGAAAATCTTGAGAATACTTTTGAAATATTTTGCTGAAATCTTAAGACTAAATCCTAGGAAAGTTCTTTGCTTGACACATGAGGATTTCTTTATTTATTTGTTGGAAGTAAGGGCTTCCTTACAACAGCTATAGATATAGATCAAGCTTACAGAGTTATTGAAGTTTGACAAGGATAAAATAATAATCTTTTCTCATAAAAGTCGATCTATTTTTAGCTCTATTTTCTTTATTAACCTAGATCATTCTATATACCATTAACTAATTTATTATTTAAGAAGGAAATCTTTCTTAACTATGGGAAATAAACCTAGGTTCTTTATCGGCTAGACAGTTTACTACTGAGCCCACCTTGATACCCAAAGTTAACAGATTCCTTCTCGAAAAGAGTATACAAGACTCAAGAATATGTTAAATTTGAAGCTGCCAATTTTTTGCTTGAATTTGAAGTCTATGGAAAAACGTTTAATGAATGACCAAATGTCTGGCCGGCTGGCTGACTTTGGGGTTTTGCTGTGAGTTGGTCGATCTAGTTGGACTGGCATGTGTTAGGACTGACTGACTGACTGGGCACGCTTCAGTGGTGCTGCCGGCGCTGAGACTTGATATATGAGATCGGCAGAAATAACTCACTTGGCTACCGCACACTTTACTCTAAACTGTGTCTGATGGAACGCTTTGTATGCTGTTTGCTTTGTGTTGTTGTTGTTGTTCGGATGGATCGTTTTCATTTACTCACCCACGTGGTCCGGCTGTGTAGACGGTCTCTTCATTTTGGCCTGTGGCTGGACTACGCGAACCATAACGACCTCGCACGATCTTGTCTGGACTACCAGAGGCGCTATGATAGTAGCCACCAATGTCATCATTTGCATGTCTATCCAACAGCAATTGCGTTGCGCATGCGTCATGCGTATCAAAAGGAAGAGTGCGAGAGCAACAAAGATGGCAAACGAGAAAGAGAGAGGGCAGAGTTTGATTCACATGACGGATACATAATGATTGCGAAATGCCCGTTTAAAAGGTGTTAAACATGCCATGAAAAACAAAAAGAGCAAAAACAAAAGATTTAAGATATTTTTTTTTTATATTTCGATGGTAAAAATGTGCTTTTGATTTTGAGAATTGCAAGCTTGACTAAGCTTCTTTTTTGTTCTTTGAAATTTTTTCTTTTCGGAGAAAATTGACTTTGTTTCATGTTAATTAGATTTGAAATAAATTAAAGGTAAATTTTAGTTGAATAATTTATTTCAAAACAACTTGAGTGTCTCCTTGAAATAAATTTCGAAAAGCTTCATTATTTTTTGTTTTTGTATTTTTATCTTTCAAAGAAATTTCAGAAAAATTCGCTTTAGAAAATTGTTCAAATTTAATTTATGATTTTTAAATTATTTTTAAATATTTTTCAGGAATTTTTTGTTTTTCGATTTTCTAATATATTTTTAAAAATTTGAATTTCTAAATCGTTCAACTTTTATTTAAGATTTTTTAATTATTTTTAAATATTTTAGGGATTTTTTTTTATTTTAAAATATTTTTTTTTTAATTTGATTTTGCAAATCCTTCAAATTAAATTTAAGAATTTTAATAATTTTATTTTTGAGAATTTTTATTTTCAAAAATAATTTGAGAATTTTTCAAATTAGCTTTCAAATTATCCTCATTTTATGAAGGAATTAATTATTGCCTTGGAATCTCTAAAAAATATATATGTATTTTTAACACGATCATAATTAATTTTCGTTTGTTAATCTTTGGAATTAAATTCAAGGAATTTCTTTTTATTTTTTTTAGTCACTTTTTTTTTCTTTCCCTCGAAAAGGTCCTTGTGTTTTGAGTGCAGTCACTTAGATATTTTAGGGGCTTTACCGAAATTGAAAGGAACCATCGTTATTCACACGATTATATTCAATTTCACCGGAGACTGGACCACCGTGCCAGCCAATCAAGGCGCCTGCTAGCCAAAGCAGGAAAAGCATTTCGAAAAACGATCCACGAATAGATCAGCCAAGTCAAATGAACATCCTGGACGACCCGTTCAAAAAGCGACCGAGAATTTTTTTTCTTTTCTTTTTTTTTTTTTTGCTAACCAAGTCAAAGTCTTAAACAAATGAATGCAGTTTTTGTTTTGTGTTTTATTTTTGTATCCACGATAAGATGAGATGTGCAAACGGTAAGAACACGACGGCAACTGAATAAACGGCAGCGTTAGACCTTCGTATTTAAATACGATTCTCAGGCGAATCAGCCAACGGTAGCCAATGTTCGTGCCAAGATGTTGTTGTTGTTGTTATTGTTGTTGTTTGGGGCTGCCACAGTCACTTGTTTCACCTGACCACCCACCAAAAAGGTACGAGTGGCAAGTGAACCCACGAAGATGAAAACAACAACATTTTGTGTGCAAATTGCGTTACAAGAGATGTTGGCTTTTTTTTTTGAAGATGCAAGAGAAGAAAGACAGAGTGAGTGAGAGAGAGAGAGAGATGGAGAAATGGGTAAGGGGTAAGGCTTGGGAGGCATACCATGCCGAGGTCTCAGGTGAGAGAATCTGTTCTAATGATGGACACGCAGCTCAAATGTTTGTTGTAACCACTTGTTGGCAATTGTTGTTGTTGTTGCTGCTGACAACATTGGCCAGGCTGTGGGTTTGTTCAGTTAATTCTTGGCCAGCTTAAAATAAAATCTTCTCTATCCTCTTTAACTTCAGGGGAGGAATTGAATGTGTCTGTCAATTAGTTGAGATATTTATATATATTGTTGTTGTTATTGCTATTGCTGTTGTTGTTGTTGTTGTTGTTATTGCAGCACAAATTGTAGTGGCTGCTGTTGTTTGTGTCTCTCTTGTTGACTTCCTGTTGAACTTGCTATGCAAATGAGATAGGAATTGGTAGTTCTTTGCCTGCCTGCCAGCCTGCCTGCCTGACTGACTGGTTGACTTGTTTGCTTTTAACCTCCGCCCCCGTCCCCAGGGATTTAGGAATTTATATCCTCTGGATATTAACTCAAGCAAAGTCATTGAACTTTGGCCTTAAAAAAAGAAATAAACAGCCACCTCGCTGACTCCCTGGAATCATTAGTTTGACTGCATTCTGAGTCTAGGTCAGTGTCTTAGCTGCTTTCGGTATCTTGAGCCTCAATTAAAGGCAATTATGTGTGGTCTCCACCAGTCTAGGTGGCTGTGTTTGGTTGGTTACTTGTCTCTGGCCTGTTCTGGACAGGAAGAGTCGGCAGTTTTACCAAACACCCGCCGTCATATTTCCGCCTAGTTGAGTCAATTCGATAGGATGTGGCCCAAAAGTTTTCCTCTCTATTCTTCTTCTTCTTCTTCTTCGTATGCTTCGTATATTTTTAATGAGCATAATTAGTGGGCTTCTGGTAGTTTAATAAGCCTTGCCAACTAATTTTCAAGTACAGTTATTGGCCATTGTTCTAAGGTTCTACAGCAAAAATTGACATATTTTCAGTGCTGCGGAATTTCTTGATTAAAACAAAACGAAAGACTTAAAGCACAAACTTGCCCACTGAGGCGCTGCCAATTCGCTTGGTTGATTCTCCAAGCACCCAAGAAGACTTTGATTTGATTTAGGTTTGTGTGTGGCTTATGCTACCGATATGATCTGTTTTATTTTGGAAACAATAAAAAAATTAAATTTATATGCAAATTATTTTTTTTAAGAAAAAATGCGGAAGAGTTTTTTTGTTTTTTTTTTTTTGTTTTTTTGATATGGTTTTTTTTTATTGCTTTTATTTTTTTTTTTTCAAAACGATTTAATTTCATAATTTGATTTTAATTTGAAAATATTCGCAAATGGAATAAAATTCATCTCTGGCCTGGTCAGTGTCCCACCTGGCCAAATCGAACAAACCAAAAAAAAAAAGGACAAGTTTTTTTTTTCATTCCATAATTTTTTTTTTCCTTTTTTTTGTGCAATATGCAACCAGTTGGGGTTGTTGTCTTTGTTGTTGCTGCTGCAATAAGTTGTTTGCCATTGAACCACATTTTCATACAAACTGGAAATATATTTTCACTCAATTGCAAAAAGCAAATAAAAAATATGACAATCCTGTCAAATGGAAAAGTGAAAATACTTTCGGTTTCATTTGCGAATTGGCCAGCAAGTTGAACAGTTGAGATCAGCTACTCCAGCTACTCGATCAATCTTTGAATTTGACAAGCTAAGAAAGATGAAAATTACACAACTTTTGCATATTTTCTTATGTGTTATCACATCGGTGAGGACTTTGGATTATGTGATACATTTGGAGACACGCAAATCGCGTTGCTTGAATCCGCCGCGCACGGCTAGAAAAGTCGAATCGGTGATCAAGGATTGCCAAGAAGATGTCCGAAACAAGTTGATAAATGGTAAGAGGGAATGCCTCAAATTAGGCAATCAGCTTATTCAATATATTTTCCAGAGGCCTATCAAATACTCAAGGAACAAGTGCAGAGACCAGCTCCCGAGGTGGCGCAGGTGGAAACCATTCAGCTGATAGAGACTCCAGCAGCTGTGGTCTTGGAGCAGCCACAAGCTGCTGCCACAGGTCTGATCTCAGCCCAGAATGGCAGTCAGTATCAGTATCTCATCTATGATGAATTACCCCAACGCCGGGTGGCCCGACTTATGAGAAATATTCGAAGATTGGATGTATCCAGTACGGCGGGTCTGGGCATTTACCATCCCACTCTGGTGCCCATGGAAGACAAGCGTATAGCGGGCGTAAGTCAAACAAAAAATGAATGCTAATCCAAGTTGGTGAGAAGTGTGAAGTGTTGTGGGCAATTAAGTTCAATGGCAGTCGAGAGAGACAATGTCTGCTGCGTCGCTCTGCTGGGGGCTGTGGTTGCCATTGATTTGGTGTGCAATTAAAAATGCGGCTTCAACAAAAGTCAGGGTTGCTAGACAATTGAAAGAAAAGCACACAAATGCAACTGGCAAGACTCGCAATTCGCAAGCTTGCAACTTCTAGTGTTTTTTTTCTCGCATAAAATTTTATGAATCTTGAAAAAAAGTGAGTTTTATGGCTGCATTTAATACACATTAGCTAGGCTTTTATGCATCAGCAAATTGAATGGGGAGAATCTAAAAATGTAAAACTAAAAACGTAAAAATTAATTTTTTTTTGTTTTTGTATTTTTCAGTGTTTGCTGCATTGTGTGTATGGCAGAAATCATGCTATCGATAAACTTGGCTGGCCGACACTGGATGGCTTGGTGAACTTTTATTCGGAGGGTGTCCACGAGCATGCGTTTTTCATGGCCACTCTGAGATCGGTGAATATGTGTCTGCGTGCTATGACCAATAAATATAAAATAAGTCGCCAGCAATTGCCGCAGAAAGGGGAAAGTTGTGACTTGGCTTTTGATGTCTTTGATTGTATATCGGATCAGATCACTGGCTATTGCCTTGAGCAATATAGTAGTCATTAATGCAAATTTAATAACAGTATTAATTAAGTTGAATTGTAAATCAAAATAAATAAAATGCATTATTTAAAAGGCGCCATCTATGCGCGCCTTCTTCTATTATATAGCAATCAGCTTTTTGTTATGACTTAGCACAGTGGCTCATTTAAGCCCTTTACTTATTTGTGCAGAAAAAATTTAAAATCATGTTTGAGAAGTAATTTCGTCTGAAATATCTCAAATATTCTGTGTTTACCAGAAATAATATTATTAATAAACTAGGTAAATGTAGCAAACAAAGCCAAAATTATTATTTAAAAAGCGCCACCTATGCGCGCCAAATACAGCTGTATAACAATTAGTTTTCTGTTATTCATGAGCAGAGTTGCCGTGTTGCTCAACTAAGAATTTCCCAAACAAAAAATTTCCTCTAAAATTCCTGCCTGTGAAATTATCACATTTTTCTGGCGAGTCGCATAAAGTGAGTCAAAGAGTGAAAACGTGAAAACGTTGAAAACGTAATATTAATATATCCTAAAGCCTTATTTAGTTAATAATATTAAATACAATAAATAAATCAAGTACACAAACCCTAAATCGAGCTATAAGTGAATTAAGAAAAACCCTAAGCAAATGTCACGTGTGCATATTTGTAAAATGGAATTTAGGTCACAGAAAAATTGTCAAAAGCGGTTCTGTTAATTGAATTGTTTAATTACAAACTCCAAACTATTACAAGTTATTGCATATGAAACTAGAGTTTTGCATAAATTTTCGCAAATAGCCAGGTTGTGGCTTATATAATGCAAGTGGTGGGCGTGTATTTCAAGTGTTTGCGTGTGTGTTGCGTGCGTGTTTCCGCGCCTGTGCGGTGTGCTGCCAAATGGAAAAAAAAACCGAAAAAATTATCGCTTAGAAAAGTGAAAGAAAAAATCCACAGCCAACGTCACATGCTTTTCGTTTTAATAATCAAATATAACTATGACTATTGCATTGATGACGCAATTTATTGTATTAGTTAGTTAGCTCTTGTCATGATGCCGCGCGTGGTTTTTTTTTTTATTAGCTTCCCCCGCCGTCGCTGCTGTGAATCACCCAGCACAAATGGAGCGACGCGTCGATGTTAGCTTTTAAATTGTTGTTCTTGCTTTTCTGCGTATTCGCATTTTTAATCGGAAAGAGTTTAATGTTGGCATTTTTTGTCCGCAAAGGCCAAGGCGCGGAACAAGTTGTTGACAACAGAGTCTGCAGTAAAGACAGAGAGAGAGAGAGGGGAAGAAAACATCGTGCCGTGCTGCGCCGGCCTTATGCTTCAATGAACTCACGCGGTCTGCAAAAAACTGCAATTGCAGGCGTGAGTCTATGTGTGTGTGTGTGTGTGTGTGTGTGATCACTACGAATTGCTGCTTCTTGCTGACATTGCAGATTTTTTTTTCTCTCTCTCTGTGACTCTCCCAATTTGGGGGCTCGCCTGGCCAGTTTCTCGGTAACTTAGGCGGACTTGGATTTGTAATGGATTAAAAAAAAAACAGGTCTTATCATTTTTCATGGTCTGCTTGGTTGGTAGCACTTGAACTTGTCTGTGGCGTAATTCAATACTTTCACTTAATCAGGTCGTAAATAATTAAGATTTTATAATTTTCCACTCGACATTTTTCTATCTTCTAATAAATTATACCTTGATAAAATCAAAAAAGCATCGAAACTTGTAGAATGTTTTCTTTTTTTTTTTAGTTTTTGAATGGTTTTTATTTTCGGCCGGCATTGCGGCATTTTCTTTTTTATTTGAGCAGTATTTTTTTTAAACGGACTTTGAATTCATTGTAAACAAATGAAATGGTCTATAAATACACAGACACATTTGCTGACTAAAATGTACCCAGTTTAGATAAGAGACAGTCAAAAAGAGAGAGTGAGAGAGGGAGGGAGAGAATACTTATATCGTGTGCATGTGATAACGGTCATACCCCCTTTTTGAGTTCTACTTGATACTTGATTATTTTTGCCTTGTCATGTGCCTTTTTTTCTTCTAACCGACTGAGGCTCTACTTGTTGTTGCTGTTGTTGTTGGAAATTCACCGTTTACTCTTGCTTTCTCTGTCTTGCAAATGACGCACATTTAAGTAAACAACAACAAATTCAATTCGATTTCTAAATTTTTGTTATTCCACACTCAGAAAAATACAAAAAAAAATACCGACAATCTCTCAACGTATACTTTTAATTTGTTGTTGCCTTTTGCTTTTTTTATAATTTGGGTATTTGGGCTGCTCTGCGATATTTTCCGTTTCAGTCGACGCGCAGCACTCAACACGAACGTCTCCAAAAGGTACGCTCTGGCGAGAGAAAAATAAAAAAATAAAAATAATAATAAAACAGCAACAACAAAATAAATACGGTACATAAAAAATAAAAATAATTAAAATCAACTTAATAAAAAAAAAAAAAAATAAAAACCTTTAAAAAATTTGAAAGTTCCACAAGGTTCAAGTTTTTACAGTGAATAAAAAAAAAAAAAAAAACTGACTTGAAATTGTTTCGCGTGCTTTTAGTTAATTTTTTTTTTTCGAAATTAATTAGCAACTAATATTCAAATTTATCAGTTGTACAAACTTAGAAAATTGAATTTTTCATTCTTTTGCTTTGGAGCTGTTTTTTTTTTCTGATTTTTTCACTTATGTAATTTGTTTTCGTAACCAAACGTTGAGGATGATAATGATGAAGATGATGATGATGGTGGCGGTGACTGCGATGTTGGCGTTTGTTGCCATTTCATTGTTGAGTGCATGTGTCTGTGTCTGTGTGTGTGTGTGAGTGAGTGGAAAAAAAAATGGCAAAGAAAAACGATTTGAGAAAATGCCAGCACAAAACAAGCAAACAGATAAATAATGTGACATACAAACAAACAGACACACACAAACACAAACACACTGATAGACGCATACATCAAAAAATAAAACAAACACAGAGCGAGCGACAAACCAAATTAAATTATCTGTGCAGCGGCTGATGGAGGGGGCGGGGGCGGGGTGGCGTAGGTTGTGAGACAAATCGACACATTTCACGTATTGACTTGCCTTGTGTGTGTGTTGTAATCATTCAAATAATTCGAGTTTACTTTCAATTTGAAGCTAAGTCAGACAGAGAGCAGACAGGCATCTGAATAGATTTTTTCTTCTTTCTGTTTTTATCGCTTGCCGCTTGGAACCGGTTCAAAATAGTCGTCAACTTTCGCCTGGGATCTGCTCAATTTTTGTTTCTGATTTTTTTTTATTAATGGTAAAAAGTTTTTTTTTTGACTTGATCAGGTCGTCAGATCGGCGGACGCCGATGAGTAGATTAATTAGAAGCCAACCACGCGTTGCTGATAAGAACATGTGACCACCACCGTTGAATGCGTTCTAAGATTGCTTCTTTTTTTTTTTTTTTTGCATAAAGAAAGAATTTATTGCGGGTTGATAAGAGCTTCCACTTGATGGCTTCAAATTCTATTTGTATATGAAAAGATATGGAAATATAAGGAATTTTCTTGAACTCAGCCGAACTCCTCAAGCCTTGTGAATTTTTTTCATAAAACTTTTTATATGAGTTCTTTTGTATGAAATCTTTCATACCCAAAAGTTTCTAGGTTTTGGGTTTAGAATACCCCGAGTTATAATGAGGTTTGAATGGTCTTAGATTAAGACGAGAGTATCTTATATTCGCTAGACTCTAAAGTGTTTGAGAATTATGAAATACCTCTTGTCTTATCAATGCTAGTCTAGTCGTTTTTGTCGTTTTTCGATTTGGAAATATTTTTATTTGTCTATTTCGTGAAGTTCATTAATAATTTTAGAGTCGCAAGACCTCAACAGTTTGATATGGCAATGGCCTGATTTGAATAAATTAAATCTGTTGGCGTAATTTTTATTTTTTCTTTCATCACAAAGAAAGATTGGAATATTACCCCCTCTTTTTTGCTTAGCACTCGGGAATCTAGATTGAAGTTCATTCACTTGATATTTATCATTTTGAGTAACTTGTTTTTTTATTTAGTATGACTCAAAAAATTCAGGTAAACAGAGTAGCTTTTTACGTATATTCCCACTTAACACTGAATATCCAGACGGGCATATAAATATATATACATATTTTTTTCTTCTTATACGCCAACAATTGCGCAGCGAGATAAAAAAAAATAGAGCAAGTGCAAAGTTAAAAAAAAATATATATATATATTTCACAATTTCGTTTTTTTTGGCTGAGATTCAAAAAAAAAAAAAAACAACAAAAAAAGCCAACAAAAAAGCATTCGCATTTGCCAAGGTTCAATCAGCTGCCTAAACAACTCTCTGACGTCACAACAGCTGTGCGAGTGTGGGTGTCTCAGTGTATGTGTGAGCGAGTTGGCAGTCATCACGTGTGTATTCGCGGGCCTTTCGGATATGTCTACCAAAACTAGACAAATGAATTAATTTTTTTTTTTTATGGAAATTAGCAACAAGTTTGAATTGGTTGGTTGACACACAATCCGGTGAATGGTGAACATAGGCAAACACGACCTGAGTGTCTGGCCATGACGTACATAGTTAAAAGGTTTTCTCTCTCCTCCCCCATCGATTGTATAACAAATATAAAAAAAATAAATGTGTCTCCTATCTTATCAAAATCAAAAGTTAAGGCACTAGACAAGCTCAGACCTTGCCTGGCTTTATCAAAAAAAAAAAAAAAAAAAAAAAAAAAATTATATATATTGCACTTGTTCAAATACCTGAGAAATGTTTAAAACATGATGTTTGTCAACAAAAAAAAATAAAATAATAATAATAATAAATATAAGTAGGAAAAATTTATAATCAATAATTCAAATATGGATTAATTGCTTGCTTACTTTTTTTTTTTATTTTTATTATTTTTTTTTGTAATATTTCAAGTGATAATTATAGCTAATCTTGCCCCTCTTGCTCTCTCCATTTACAGTTATAAAGCTACAAAATGCATAGAGCACACACAGCCTTTAGTCTGGCTTTATCGCCGATGGCGCATCAGAATTTCGCCACATGGCTGATCAAAAGCCAAACCCAACAAAAGGTGAGTAAATTTATATAAAAAAAAAAGTGGGCAAATATTATCATTAATAGGGTTACCTACTTTGTAACCAAAGATATGAGACAAATTTGGACCAGATTGGTCCATGAATCCAAGCATTTTGATACCCAAGTGAATCAATACTGATAAATAGATCCTGATCAACTCAAGTTCTAACAGGATTACTTCCTCAATTCTGATGATAGAAACAGAATTGATTTATATTAAAGAAGAGGGGACTTGGTCTGGACCTCAACTCAAGAGATACGATGTCAAGATTATCAAGTTTTAGTTAGATTAGTTCCTCAATTCCTCATTATCGATTTGTATTAAAGAAGTGACTTGGTCTACATCTCTCAGATAGCTAAATAATTCCAGATCAAGAGATTCAATGTCAATATTATCAAGTTCTCACAGGATTATTTCCTCAATTCTTAAGATACAAACAGAATCGATTTGTACTATAGAAGAAATGACTTGGTCTGGTCCTATAAAACTCTCAGATACCTAAATAATTACAGATCGACTCAAGAGATTCGATGTCAAGATTTAACCAGTATCGAAGAGGATTGATTCACCAATTCCCAAGATATTTTCAGAATAGATTTGTCTTGAAAATAGAGTTATTTCTTACGGACTTACTGATCTATATAATGATCCGTTTTATACTCTTAGATAATTGACACATAGAAGATGGGTTCTTTTACTCTCCAGATATAACCAAGACCGATTTGGTTTTATGATGTAACCTTTTGATCTGGACCTGCTCCTCTTTACTTTTCGTCTTAAAAAAAAAAAAAAATTTAATATAAATTTTCATAGATTTCTTGAGGTGCTTTCAAAATCAATTATTGTCTATAACTCTTCCATATATTATAGAAGTTCCCTTAAACTGAGTACACACCTATATGTATGTATATTTATTTTCAAGTCAAAGTTTCAGCTTGATTGGTCAATGTATAAAAGACTTATTGATTTTTTCCCAAGAGTTTGGACTATTTTTAATTGTTGCTTTTCTCTTTCTAGTTGGTCAAGGCCGCCGCTGCTGCCGCCGTGCGTACATACAACTCTGCTGCTGCCGAGCCCTTTGCCAATGGCAGCACAGCCACTTATGTGGAGGAAATGTACAATGCCTGGCTACGTGATCCCAGCTCCGTGCATACCGTGAGTAAACCTTGAAATTTTAATTTTCCCAAAATTCATTGAATATAATTTTTATGTTTTTTTTTAGTCCTGGGATGCCTATTTCCGTAGCAACTCATATGTGAGCCCCCCAAATTTGGCTCCAGTGCAGGCCAACACTTTGCCACTGTCGGCCTTCAATTTGGGTGCAGTGGCTGGTGCTGCTCCAGACTCCAAGACCATCGATGATCATTTGGCTGTTCAGGCCATTATTCGCAGCTATCAGGTATGTGCGCTTCCTCCCCCGCTCCAAAAATTCCCTCTGTCTCTATCTTTGTCTCTCTCTCTGTTTATTTGTCTCTTGATTATTATTGTTATTATTATTTGTCCACTTAGTTAACCAAGTTGATTGATCGCTGCCTTTTTGGTTAGCACCATAATAATTTTTGATTTTTATTATTATTATTATTTTTTTTTTTTAGAATATTTGCCGAATTTTTTCAGTTTTTTTTTTCTTCCCTTATTTATTTGTCGTTTATTTTTTGAGGTTATATAAATTAATATTTTCGTAGAGCTGCAATTTTTTTTTTATTTAAATCCCAAGAAAACTTAGTTTTTGGATTTTTGTTTTTGTCTCCCTGGTTGAGTGACTGAAATTATTTTTTTTTACAAGTTTTAATTTTCCCAAAAAAAAAAAAAAAAAAAAAATTATATTGATAGAATTTTTTGGGTGTTTCCAAATATCCAAGAGTGACCGAAATAAGAAGAATATATATTTTTATTATAAATTTAAATTTTCCCCAAAAAAAAAAAAAATTATTGATAGAATTTTTCGGTTGTTTCCAAATTTCTAAAGAGAAATTTTTAAAATTCTCTTAAAAATATCCTTGTTCTTGCTCAATCAGCTTTTTAGTTATCATGCTGCCTTCCGATTTCCCAAGCTTCAAACATAAAATTTTATATGGGAAATTATCTTTTATTTCCTACCGAATGAGTATCACCTTCCCAATACAGCTTCTTGGATGGTCATTTTATCATCCTATTTCCTAAACCGAATTTTTCAGATTAAATCTTATATGGGGCTTTTATAAGGCTCCACCAAATCGTCTTAGGATCTCCAATAAAAATTCCTATACAACTAAATTAATTGAGTTATCATTTTAACTCTCTCAATTCCATATAAAGCCATATCGAATCCGGCTTTAAGTCCCCAATAAAAACTCTTCAGTAATTCATCTTTTTGAGCTTCCAAGATTCAAAATTTAATATCCAAATTAAAACTATATCTTTCAATAGAAATTCCTCGATCTTTTTAGGGTATAATTTTATCCCTGCAAATCCTAAATATTTGTCAAACTTCCCAGTAGAATTCCAAGACCTTTTTAATTATTTAAATCAATTAAAAAAAAACTTACTTCCCACTTTTTCGAGTTCTTGAAAATTCCCCTCCACTATTTGTTTATTTCATAATTCGTTTTGGTGTGACTTGTTTTTTCTTCATTAGTCGTGATTTTCGATAATTAGCAAAAAAAATCAAATAAAACGTGTGATTTTATTTTTAAACTTTTTAAGGCAAAAACAACAACAAAATGAAAAGTGCATTAGAGTAGTTTCATTGGTTTCCATTTCCTTTCGAGTTCATTAAAATTTGCACTACATTTTACTTTGGCACTTTGGTTATATTCCCCTTCTCAGTCTTCTCAGTTCACTTTGGTTTGTCAGTAGCTTAGAACCTGTACCACTAGACCCCCCCAATTTCCTGCAAAAAATACCGCCCACCGCCCCCCCTTTACACACATACACACATTTAAAATCAATCAATCAATATCTAAAAGAATGAAATGTATATATAAATATATATATATAGTCTCGTGGTCATTTGGCATCTGATCTGGATCCGCTTGGAATTTTAACGCGCGAAAAAACCGTTTGCAAGGATGGCCTTGCCCGTCGAGCCAACGAAGATGTGCTCAGACAGCATTCTGGGTTTTTGTTTGGTAAAAATAAAAAATAAAAATAAACTATTTCAAATTTTTTTTTTTCATTTAACACTTTTCCACCTTTTGCATTTGCCGTTTTCATTGTCATTTAATTGTTTACTTTTTTTTTTTTGAATAAGAAAAAAAAAAGAAAATTTTCCTAACAAATGAAATTCGGAGTTGATAAAAGACAAAAATAAAGGCGATGACATTTATTTTTTAGGTTAGGAAAAAAATAACTTTAAGCGAGTATTTAAAATGTATTTAAATCTTTTTTTTTTTTTGGTGTTTTGGAAACTCACAAGATACAAAAGTATCTGCTGTTCCTCTGTGTTTTTTTTGGCACTTTGTTAACTTTTTTGTCTACACACTCTGTCCTTGTAGTTTGGATACTGCCTTTGCTTATTGCTTATCCCCCTGCCCGCCACACCCCCCCCTCCCCCCAACCAGCCCAACCACAAAACAAAAAAATCTTTCCCATTCGATTTTTTTTTTCTTTTTTTGTGTTGCCGCAGCCTTTCAGCTTCTGTTTTTAGTTTTTTAATAACTGTTCAATGTTTTTTGTCTTTAATTTGTTTAAATTTTTATTTTTTAAATAATTTATTTATTTATTTTATTTTTTTCATTTTATATAAAAAAAAAATAACTGCTTCTTTTAACCCTTAACGAAATTTCAAAATTCGAAATTCTTTTTAAATGTAAAATATTCAAAATTCTCTCTTTCTACGTGTAAAAAAACAAAAACAAACCAAAAAATCAATAAATGATTTGTAATTGTAAAAAAAAAAATTAAAAAAATATACTGACACACTCGTTAGATTCGAGGACATAATATTGCTCACCTCGATCCACTCGAAATTAATACACCAGATTTGCCTGGCAACTCCTCGACGAAATCCATTTACGCTAATTTCAGTTTTGGTAAGTAAGTTTGGTCAGGGAAAAAAATTCTCAAAAACTGTTTTCAGTTTCTTTTTATTATTATTTTTATTCTCTTTCTTGTTTTTGTAAATTTTTCTTAAATATTTATTTATTTTTTTATCCTTTTTGTTGTTGAAAATTTTTAAAATTGTGTAGTGATGTTGTTCTGTACTTTTTTCTTCCATGCACACTCCCAAAAATACACACACACACACTCCGACAAAAAAAAAATAGAAATAAGTAAATGAAAATTTTTTAATAAAAAAAAAAAAATTTTTTTTAAGAAAAAATTTGGAAAAAAAGAAAATCTTGAAAAAATCTTGAATTTTTTTTTGACATTATCTCAGTTATTTTTGCTTGTCTTGTGTAAGTTTTGCATGCCAAATTTTGTTGAATTTAGATTGTTAAAACTACATTTCTGATAAGAAACTGTGATTGGCAAGGTATGAAAAAAGAGAAAGATTGAAAAAAAAAAAAAAAAATTTAAATGTCATAATCCTGCTGCCCTTTCATCAATGTTGTAAAGAGTCCAGGAATGCAATGAAAAAAAAAAAAAAAAAAATAGCATGAATACTCCGAATTTCAAATCATTTTAACCCCACAAAAAAAAAATATTTAAAAAAAATAAAAACTAAAGAAACATTTGCTGCTTTGAAAAGAAATTAACAAAACAACTGCTTAGCTTCTTTTTTTTTTGAGATTTTCAACAAGAAATTCCAAAAAATTAATATTTTATTTTCTTAAAAAAAAAAAAAACAACAGGCGAACAGGATATGGAAAGACAATTTAAATTGCCCAGCACCACATTCATTGGCGGCGATGAGGCTTCTTTGCCCCTCAAGTAAGTCGAACCAAAAAATTCCCATACAAATTTTTCCTTAACTCAAATTAAATTTTAATGTTTTCAGGGAAATCCTTAATCGCTTGGAGAATGTCTATTGCAATAAAATTGGTGTGGAATTTATGTTTATTAATTCTCTGGAACAGTGCAATTGGATTCGTAAGCGCTTCGAGACACCGGGAGTTTTGAACTTTTCACCCGAGGAGAAACGCTTGATTTTGGCCCGTTTGACACGTGCCACTGGCTTTGAGGCCTTCTTGGCCAAGAAATACTCATCCGAGAAACGTTTCGGTCTCGAGGGTTGCGAGATTATGATTCCGGCCCTCAAGGAAATCATCGATGTCTCTACCGAACTGGGCGTGGAATCGGTTATCATGGGCATGCCACATCGTGGTCGCTTGAACACCTTGGCCAATGTTTGCCGTAAACCATTGAATCAAATCTTCACCCAGTTTGCTGGTCTTGAAGCCGCTGATGATGTGAGTACGAATGAGTTCTTTTGAGTGTCGAAATTAATTGGTTTCTTTTTAGGGTTCCGGTGATGTGAAATACCATTTGGGTACGTACATTGAGCGCCTGAATCGCGTGACAAACAAGAATATTCGCCTGGCCGTGGTGGCCAATCCCTCGCACTTGGAGGCCGTGGATCCTGTGGTCCAGGGCAAGACTCGGGCCGAGCAGTTCTATCGCGGCGATCAGGAGGGCAAGAAGGTTATGTCCATACTCATTCATGGTGATGCCGCCTTCTGCGGCCAGGGTGTGGTCTATGAGACAATGCACTTGTCGGATCTGCCGGACTATACCACCCACGGCACAATTCATGTGGTGGCCAACAATCAGATTGGCTTCACCACCGATCCCCGTTTCTCGCGCTCTTCGCCCTACTGCACGGATGTGGCTCGTGTGGTTAATGCTCCCATTTTCCATGTGAATGCCGATGATCCCGAGGCTGTTATGCATGTCTGCAAGGTGGCTGCCGAGTGGCGTGCCACTTTCCACAAGGATTGCGTCATCGATTTGGTGGGCTATCGTCGCAATGGACACAACGAGATTGATGAGCCCATGTTCACTCAACCTCTGATGTACCAGAAGATTAGGAAGCACAAGAATTGCTTGGATCTGTATGCTGATAAATTGATTGCCGAAGGCACTGTCACCGCTGAGGAAGTGAAGTCGGTGGCTGCCAAGTATGAGAATATTTGCGAGGAAGCCTTTGCCTTGGCCAAGACGGAGACGCATGTCAAGTACAAGGACTGGTTGGATTCGCCCTGGTCTGGTTTCTTTGAGGGCAAGGATCCCCTGAAGGTGGCTCCCACTGGTGTCAAGGAGGAGACTCTGATTCATATTGGTAACCGTTTCTCGGCTCCACCACCAAATGCTGCGGAATTTGTGATCCACAAGTGAGTAAATTGAGAGATTCCCACAAAAATGCCTTGCTTATTTTCTGTGTGCTTCTCAGGGGTTTGATGCGTGTCCTGGCCGCCCGCAAGACCATGGTAGATGAGAAAATCGCCGACTGGGCTTTGGGTGAGGCAATGGCCTTTGGCTCCCTCCTGAAGGAGGGCATTCATGTGCGTCTATCTGGTCAGGATGTGGAGCGTGGCACGTTCTCGCATCGTCATCATGTCCTACACCACCAGCTGGTCGATAAAGCTACCTATAATTCGCTGCAGCACATGTATCCGGATCAGGCTCCCTACTCCGTTTCGAACAGCTCTCTCTCGGAATACGCCGTGTTGGGCTTTGAGCACGGCTACTCAATGACCAATCCCAATGCTCTAGTCTTGTGGGAGGCTCAGTTTGGCGATTTCAGCAATACAGCCCAATCCATTATCGATCAGTTCATCTCCAGCGGTCAGTCCAAATGGGTGCGTCAATCTGGTTTGGTGATGCTCTTGCCACACGGCATGGAGGGCATGGGTCCCGAGCATTCATCTTGCCGCGTGGAGCGCTTCTTGCAAATGTCCTCTGATGATCCCGATTACTTCCCACCCGAATCGGATGAGTTCGCCATCCGCCAGCTTCACGACATCAATTGGATTGTGGCCAACTGCACAACGCCCGGCAACTATTTCCACATTTTGCGTCGCCAGATTGCCTTGCCCTTCCGCAAACCCTTGATACTCTGCACCCCCAAATCCCTGTTGCGTCACCCCGAGGCCAAGAGCCCCTTCAGTGAAATGTCCGAGGGCAGTGAATTCCAGCGCATCATACCCGACAATGGACCAGCCGGCCAAAACCCCGGCAACGTCAAGAAGGTGGTCTTCTGCACGGGTCGCGTCTACTACGATCTGACCAAGACTCGTACCGAGAAGCAGTTGGAAAGTGAGATTGCCATTGTGCGTGTGGAACAGGTAAATCACTTCAAACTCCCAATGTCTTTCGTTTTTCTTAAATTTCACTTTCGCCTCAGATCTCTCCCTTCCCCTTCGATTTGGTCAAAGAGCAGGCCAATTTGTATAAGAACGCCGAGCTTGTCTGGGCTCAGGAAGAGCATAAGAATCAAGGCTGCTGGACCTATGTGCAACCACGTTTCCTCACCGCACTCAATCATAGCCGTGATGTCAGGTAGGACAATTTTTAAAAGTTTTACTCAAAGAAAAAACAAAATCACAAAACCAATGAAAAACACACACTCACACCAAACACTTGAGCCGTAGAATATAAACAAATGCCCCAAAGAATACTACACACACTTGCCAAAAGCACTTGCCTTTCAGTTCAACCGAGGTGGATGAATTGAATCTTTCTGCACTGAAACTGCACCCAAGACTCACTGTGCTCACTCTTGGCACTCTTTATCATAACCGACTTGAATTTATTGTTTTCCTTAGAATAACAAACTCTTTTCGAAGCAAGCATTTTCTGGGATTTATTGAAATTATATACTCTGATCTCTGATGAAATTCTGACGATAAAACCTAAATATTTGGGTATATCAATTCGATATAAGGAAATGTACCAAGTTTCAGGGTAAACTCTTTAACATAAGCAGAGATCCTCGGATTTTAATGATTTAACCTTTTTTTTAAAGAATTTGTTGAAGTTTTACCTTTTTATATATTCTATATCCTTCTTTATAACCAAAGTCCGTATTATATATTCTGTCTTCATATTATGGATGAATTCTGATATAGAGAATATCTTAAGGGTCTTGACAATTTTTGTTATAAAATATTTCTAATATATTCATGATTTATATATGTAACTTCAAATATATATAACTTCTATATCTTCCGGGCTTCCGATTTTTTTAAATAATTTTTTTCTCCATATTATGGATGATCCCTATAGAATAGAAGAAATCCTAAAAATCTTGGAACTATATCTCCAAATTATGAATGATTTCTGATCCCTATGGAAGGGAAAAAATCCTAAAAATCTGGGAACTATAAAATAGTTCAAATATATCTATATATTATATATATTCTGGATTCCTGAACTTTTCGAATTATGTAATTAAATTTTCAATGATCCCAGACTTGTTTAAGTTTCATAGTGATGACTTAACTTTGAAAAGAGTTTATAAGACTTCGGTTGACCGTTGCTAGTTTTTAGTTATTTTCATTTCAAGTCCTTCCCCAACTTTTTTTTTTTTTGTAGTCTTAACATTTCATTTGATTTCATTTCTTATATAATTTTTATTATTATTTTTTTTTTTGCACTTTCATTAATCGTTTTGCACAATTGCGTTCATTATTCAAAAGTTTAGCAAATAATTTTCCAGGCTGTTACTAATTTTTGACCCAAGCCACACCCCTCCACCGCCCCCATTTATAGAGACAAAAAGCCTTTCGGATAGAACTAGTTAAACTTTTCTTCTTCTTCTTCTTTTTCACCTTAGCCTAGGAGCATGTTTAGTTCAGTTAGTTGAAACACACACAAACATACATAAACACACACACACACAAACACTCCACCGAACCAATTTCTCCACTTTTCTTCATCAGCCCCCAAAATTGGCTTTGAACAGAATTCAAGAAAAAAAAAGAAAAGAAAAGAAAATTCACCTCATTTAAAAAAAAATAAAGAAAAAAACATTTTTCTTTTATCATTTTGACTTTGCATGGCTTTTTTGAAAAACTTTGATTTATTTTAATTGTTTAAATATTTCTCAAGAAATATTTTTTTTTTTATGAATTTTTTTTTATATATAAAATTTATTTTTATGTATTTTTTTTTACAAAACTAATGAAAAAAATAAGTTTATTTGTGTGATTTTCCTTCTTTTTTTTTTGTAAGAGAAGAAAAAAAAAAAGAAATTGTTTTGATGTCCTTAACCCCGACCCAACCCACCCACCTCTCCCCTCCCACATTATACGTTGTGTATATATAATTTTTTTTTTCTCACTGTAAAAACAAATCAATTGGCAAGCAAAACAAGAGTATAAAAAAAAAAATTAATTCAAAAAAAAAAAAAAAAACCAACAAAACAAATCCTCTCTCTCTCTCTTCTCTCCATTTCTATCTCTCTCTCTCTCTCTCTCTCTCTGTGTATGTGTTATTGTTACAGCCAAAGTGATGAACAATCCTCCTTCTCCAAAACAACAACCGAAACAACAACAACAACAAGAACCGAAACCACTACTAATACTAATAACGATTCCGATAGTGATTCCGATACAAAATCGGACAAGCAATCGAAACCCTGGCTAAGTCGCATGTTTACCTCAAATAAGAATGAGTCCAATGAAGGCAAGGCCGCCTTGGCCGGCGGCGAGTTCAATGCCGCCAAGCATTTTGACCTAAAGAATGTACGTCAAGATTTTAATAGGCCCGCTGGCATTGCAGCCGCTCCAGGTGTGCGTAAGACCAAAACGGGACGCAAAATTAGGTGAGAGGGGGCAACACAACAACCAAAAACAACAACAACCAACCAGTCAACCAACTAAAATAAATCCAACACACCAAAAAAACAAAAACAACTACTTCAAAATTTTTAAAAACAACTACAAAAATTATGCGCGTCAATTTTAACTCTCTTACCAAATCTAACCTAAATCTTTTTTTTAAATTTAAAGAAAATTTCTCAAAAACTTTTTTTTACACTGAGAAAATCAGTTGGACAAATTTGGTCCTTTATTTATTTTTTTTTTTAAGAATTTAATTTTTCAATTTCTCTTTGAAAATTTTCATTCTTTCAAATCAAAAAAATTTTCTAATTTCTTTTTGAAAACTTTGAAAAATTTCTATTTTTTAACTCTTTTTTTTCAACCTTAAAAATTCTTTCAAATTGTTTTTGAAGATTTTGAAAATTTTCATTCTTTCAAATCTCTCTTTTAAAATCAAAAAAAATTTCTAATTTCTTTCTGAAAACTTTGAAAAATTTTTATCTTTCAACTCTTTTTTTTGCAACCTTAAAAATTCTTCCAATTTGTTTTTGAAGATTTTGAAAATTTCTTTTAACTTTTTTAAATATGAAAAATGTTTCTAATTTGTTAAATTTTTCATTTCTTGATTCTCTTTCCAAAATTTCTCAAAATTTTCTAAAAGAAAAAAGAAAAATTATTTTCAAAAATCTTAAAATTTGAAAAAAAATGAAATTTTCTTTAATTTTTTTTTTTTTTTTTTTGCGTAGAAAATTTATTTTAATTTCTGGGTCTCTCTCTCTCTAATCTCTCTATCTCTCTCTCTACGTACATTTCTCATTAAAAAAAAAGAAATTACCCCAAAACTAAAACCATCCCAAAATAAAAACTACTCCTAACCCCAAGCCAAAAACTACTACTACTTTCTACTACTCTTTCTACTACTCTTTCTACTACTATTTACTCTTACTACTTAACCAACTAATTGTCTATCTTTCTTGTTGCATTTTGAATATTTTTATTTTATTTATTTTTTTTTTTTTGGTCGGCACGCGCCTCTCTTTTTATTTTATGCGTTTTTGTTGTTCAAATTGTTTTACGTTTTGGCCGTCTCTTTTGTTTCCTTTCTGTTTGCTGCTGCCCGTTTTGATGATACTCTTTTTATTTGCCAATCATTTGTAGGCACTTGTATGCTTGCTGCCAGTATGTGTGTGTGTGTGTGTGTGTGTGTGTGAGAACACTTTGATTCCCCCACAAGAAACCCAACCAAACAAAACACTTTAAACACTTTCAAAAATAAAAAAACTCAAAGCTAAACGAAATTAGTGTATCACGAAAGCTTAGAAACACTTTAGGTCTAGAAGGTTTTTCGTGAGTATCGAAAAGAAATATGTATCGCATTAGGAAAGTGTTTTTCATTTTGTGATTAATTTTATTTTGATATATATATATTTATTTCCATCTCATTATTGTGTGTTTTCTAACAAAAAATTCAAAAGTGAGGTTAAATAAGATTTTTAAACTCTTGTAAATTTGAGAAAGTTTTTTTTTTGTTATGAGAAAAAATGAAAAAATAATATTTATCGGTTTTCTTGGCTTGTAAAAATTTCATCCACAATTTTTTTTTTAATCGATTTTATTAATGATGAAATTTCATATAAAAAAAATTGGTGTCTTAGAAAAAAAAATAATCCATTCATCATTTAAAAACCTTAAATACACATTTCAAATATTATTTTCTTAAAATTAAAATATTCTATATATTAATTTTAATTTTTTTTATTAATTTATTATTTATATATATTTTTTAATTTAATTCTAAATTTGATAATTTAAATTTTTACTATAATTTTTTTTATTTTTTTATATTTATTAAATTTTTTTTTTTTATGAAATTTTAATCGTATTTAAAATTATTTTCATTTATATTACTAATTATTTGATTATATTTTAATATATTTTTATACTATATATTTTTTTTTATTTTTTATTTTTTTTTATTTAATTTACAATTATTTGATTATTTAAAATTTCAACTATAATTTTTTTTATATTTATTTTTTATTTCATTATTTAATTTATTTTTTTTTAATATGTTTGTATAATTATTTTCATTTATATTATAATTATTTGATTATTAAAATTTTTACTATAATTTTATTTTCATAATTTTTTTATTTAATTATTATTATTTTTTTTTCAATATGTTTTTATAATAATTTTTATTTATATATATATATATTTTGCATTTATTATTATTTTATATATAATGATTCATATATATTTTATTTAAATTATTCATATATTTTTTTTTTTAATTTTTTTTAATTATTTTCATCACTCGGTTCAGGGCTTAGTTTAGTTAGTTTGTGTGTGTGTTTTCTTTGAAGTATTTGTGAATGTCTCATGGTGAACTTATTTTGGGGTCTTTCCTTCCTTCTCCTCTGCTCTGCACTAATCTTACCTAACCTCTTACTTTTTACCTTTTAACCTTCTTAAATTAAGTTTTAATTTTCGCGCTTAATTAACAAGAATCATTTCCATCTGTAACCGAACTAAACTTTGAAACTTAAGCTTAGCCAAAAACTAAAAAACAAGCACGTTGTCTAACCCCCAAAAATGTTTTGTAAACTCAGTCGAATTGTTTTGGAAAAATATATATTTATTAATTTATTGTTTTTCTAATTTCACAGCTATGCTGGTCGGGCCTGTGGGGCTTCAACTGCAACTGGCTCAAAGGCGCAGCACATTCGGGAGCTCAACGCCTTGTTGAACGATGCGATTTCCACTTAAGATGGGACAGCCCGTTAAGCTCGGGCTCAGAAGGACCCACTCCTCCGTTCTATATATTTTTTTAGCTCCATTTAATGGTTAAATCAAAGATGATTGATCGATGATGATGAATATATTTTAATTACGATTATATTTTGTAATGAAGCAGACTCTTTGGTGTGCCGATCTTTTTTCTGACGAAATTGTTAAGTAAATTGTGTGAAATAATGAAATGTTAAACAAACAAAAAAAAAAAAAAAATAGTTTAGTAAAATTAAAAAAAAAAAAACAGGCAAAACCCAAAATAGAAAAAAAATGAGCAAAAGAAAAAAAAACTTTCTAGCATAATTAAAAAGGAGAAGAAGAAATAGTTTGTTTTTTTTTAGCTTGAAAGAGAAAAGTGAAAATATTCTGTTTGATTTCAATTTTTTTTTATGTTTAATTAATTTATTTTTATTATTGTATTATATATAAATATATAATTTAAACTATCTCAATTTCGAAATGGAAAACCCATAAAAAAATCTAGTGTGCGTTTTTTATTTTTCTCTTCTGTTTGCTTAAGTTTAATAAATTTATTGTCAAAATAAATAAAAGAAGAAAAAAATTATAAACTTATAAATATAACAAAGAAGAAGAAGGAAAAAATATTTATTTCTATTTATTTATTTTTTTTTTTAGGGTGGCAAACTTTATCAGGGATATGAATCATAAATTTTTATTAAAAAAAGAAAAAAAAATTGTATCATATTTAGATTTAGTCGAAAAAGAAAGATAAATCATTTTTATATACATTATTTCCTTTGCCTATAAAATATTTTGTGCCTAAACAAAACCGGTAAGTGAAAGGCAAATTTATTAAAAAAAAACTAAATAATAAAAAAACTAAATCATGCACCTTTTCTTGCACCAATATTTGATATTGAACGTAGAGTGATAATCGAAAGAAACAAAATACCAACTTTTTCAACTAAAAGTAACTATTTTATTATGAAAAGAAAAAAAAAAACTAAAATATTACGAGAGAGAGAGAGTATGTGTGTTTTTGAACAAAGAAAATATTCTTAGCCCTTTACTCTATAAACTTTTAATCTTTAAAACACATGCAAATTGCACAAACAAAAAAAAAAACTTTACTCAAAAAAATACAAAAAAACAGTATAAAGTAAGTAGAAATGTTTATTAGAATTAACAAAAAAAGAAATGACATACTAAATGTACATGTAAAATAATGCAAAATCTGAAATAAAGTATACACTTTAATATGAAAAGCATAAAATAATTTGATAAATATTTTAATATATATATAATTTATATAATTTGGATTTTATTATTATAAAAAAATTACTGAGAAATGCATTTCCTTTTTGGTGTGCATTTTTAAACCCTTTTAATCAAGATGAATGATTTCGGCAACTCATTTTTCGGTCGACCAAAATAAATGAATTTTTTTTCATACAAAAATATGTGGCATACTTTTAGGCGCGCTTCTAAAATTGCTACGAAATCTTGGGCTGCGCCTGAGCTGTGCGGACTTTTATAAATAATTTTTTCTGCTCTTACTTAACCCTAGAATTACATATTATTTTTTTTCAAGCTACTTATTAACTTTAGGAAAAGTTTAAGTAGAACTTGAGTAAATATGTACAAGACAGTGCTGTATAGAATTTTTGTTCTGGAGCTAAGGAATTTCATATTTATTTATTTATTTATTTATTTTTTTCCCCCCAAGCTCCTAATTACTTCTAAAAAGAGCTGAAGCTGACCCTGTGCATATTTATACATTTTTTTTATTAAAATTCTTAAGCTCCTTTCAAGTTTCGACATTCCAAAATTAAGACAACAACTGACTGACTCATCCATAAACCGCAATGGCTCAATACATTTTATGCATCATTTCAATCAGCATAAAATTAGTAAGAGTAGACAAAAAACTTGACTAGATTGATATATGAAAAATTTTCACCTAATTCTGCTGCATTGGGTCTGGCCTGGCCGGGCCATCTCTACTCTCCCAGTCTTTGAGGCACTTTCACATGGGTCCGGTCTTATAGACTTCTAGTAATTTACCTGCCTGCCGCTTCCTGTCTAACAAGTTGGACAACCCAAATTGGGCAAATAAAACGCTCACTTTTGGTCAATTACACACACACACACACATATACACACTCAGGTGTTTTTAATCTAAGCCAATTTCATTGAACATCTTCGGCCGGAATATTTTGTCTTCCATGCTTTGCTTTACTTTCTAATGTGTGCAGCTGCTTCTTCTTGCTTGCCTTGCCTGGGCCGTGGGCGAGAAGAAAGAAGCCAGTCACAACGTGTCTTGAATTTTATTATTTCATCTTCTTCTTCTTCCTCTTGTTGACTTCAGTTATTTGCGCATGATTTTGCAAGCATCTCTCTCTCTCTCTCTCTCTGTCTGTTTGGACTGTACCATAACGGTAAACCACGCAAGTGCCCAGCAAAGAACTTAAAGCAGCAATTAAAAAGCTTACTCAGAAAGCTTTGAAACATTGGCCCGCTTGAACCAGAGAGCGAGAATAGTTGCGAGAGAAAAAGACGAAGACACGATCTTTGTTGTGATTTTGTTTTGTTTTTTTATTTTTTTTTATGTTTCAGTTCATTTGTTTTTTCAGTCTTGTTCGGTACGCGAAACGTGAGCGCTGCAAAAATAAGTTAAAAACAATAAACAATTTATAAATTTTTTCTTTCGTTTTTTGCACAAGCTAAAATATTTTTTTTTTTTGTTTTCAACGAAATCAATGGGAATTGTGCAATGAAGGCTTTAAAATTCTCCAACGTTCAATGAATACGCGCGATTGCGGCAAAATGGCAATTAAAGAAAAGTATCATTTTTCGAAAAAGTAAAAGTGTATGTGTGTGTGTGTGTTAATATGCCACAATATGTGGCAAGTGTTGGCTGAGGCTGTCACTTGGCAGTTTCCAGTTTTTGCCGGCTAAATAAATCAACAACAAAAAAAGAAAGAAAGTGATTTTTTGCTATGGCGCATCTGATTTCAATTTGAATGCTTTGATTTGTGGTTCAAAAGAAAAGAAAAAATAAACAAAACCATAAATGTTTATAGTTTATTTATGAATTACATAATTCATATTGGACCAGTCTTGTTAAAATAAACAACATAATTTTTTTTTCTCCGATTTAAATCACCGCCGAAAAAATGTAAGTAAAAATTTCCCCCTTTTATTATTTTGTTGGCTTTGTTTTTTTTTTTGTTTTTAGGAAATGGTTATAATTTATATATACTTTGCTCTTAAAAACGCTCAATTGATAGCAAGCTTATCGGTTTGTTATAATTTCCTGGAAATATTTACTCGCCCACTTGCAAAACTGCTTGCATGCATTTTTCTTTTTTTCTTTCTTTTTTTTTTGTGTTCGATAAACTCGGCTGTTTTGCGTAAATGAAAAATATAAATAAATATTTTAATATCTCAAAGGAATGAATATTCTGATTCATCCAAGAAGAGTCTGACCATTTTTCCCAACTCCTCTTCTTCTTCTTCTTCGTCTTTCTCTGCCTTCTTGGCTACGCTTCAAGTGCAAACGTAAAGCTTTTTCGCACTTATCACAAATTTTGTGTGTGTGAGTGTTTATTTTCTCTCTTTCTTCGATTTACGCTTTAGTTTTATTTGCTTATCATGCCCAATGCAGGCACAGACTCTTACCGCCAGTCCCCCCTCGCTCCCTGCGCCGCTCTTCTTGTTCTGAAGACAAAAAGTTCACTCCTCTATTGAAAGTTGCTAGAAAGTTTCATAAATAAATAAAGGTTCGACTCATTTGTCTTCTTCTCCTTCTTGTTCCTCGTTTTCTGAAAGCTGCCATGAAATTTTATTACTCAAACATAAAATGACCTAAAAAAAAATATCCCAAAATAATTAAATGGGATAGCAAAAAGAAATTTGTGGGCTGGCCAAGTGAATATAAGAATAAATAAAATAGAATAAAGCTTGGCAAAATTTTTGTAGATTCCCGGTAGTTGTAAATTGTTTTATCTTATCTTCTTATCTGCAGGGGTTATAAGGTATTGCTATAAATAATTTCCCATCGGTTGTTTCCGTTCTGCAAAAAAAAGTGCCTCAGATAAGATACGATCAAAATTCTGCAAGAGATATTTGAAGAGAACTGAAAAAATAATAATCTAAAATTTCATAATCTTTTCAAGATTCAAAAGTGTATTTCGGGGACCACCAAAATTATAAATAGAGTGAACTTTTTTGGACTTACCCAAGAATCTCAGGAACTAATGAAGGTAGAACCTTTTGATTGGGTATTCCCCAAAGATGATAAAGAGCAAGCTAAAAGATTTTTTCATTATATTCTTCTTAGCTTGAAGTCTATGATCTCTGGAACTACAGAAGCCAGAGTCAGCAAACTTGGTATATAGAATCATCTAAAGATAATGGAGAACACTTTTATTACTTGAACCCCCTAAGCCCCTCCAAATAAAGGCTCAAGCTAAGATAGATAAGATAAGATAGATGAGGGACTATCTCCAGAATCAGATGAGCTGGACTACCAAATTGAAATATATATCCACCATCAGATGAGCTGGATCTAACAAATTAGAATATACTCCAGAATCAGATGAGCTGGATCTAACAAATTGGAATATATCTCCACAATCAGATGAGCTGGATCTAACAAATTGGAATATAGTTTATGGGATATTAATTTTTCTTAAGCCCAAAAAAGCCCACCAGATCCAGGGGGAGCCAAAGTCGAGCGTGTCTGGGGCTTGACGTCGACTGGGTCTCGTTAGGTAATTCTTATCTGGAATATTTTTATTGCCATTAATTTGATTATACAAATAGTTTCTTTTTATACTTTGGCCCATATAAACCTCCGAAATACCTGATAGTTTTTTTTTGCCGCATTTGAATTTTGTTTAGGAAATAATTCGAATTACAAAATGTCAACGTTACAGTTACAAGCTCATTTCCTTAATTATTAAAAAAAAGCAACTAAGAAATAAAGAAAATAAAAAACCAGTTCAACTATAAAGAGTCACATCATAGTCTTGTTTGAGTTTTAATGCCGATATAATTCTGTTATAAACTTGGATGATTTCCGTTTAAATCATAACCAATTACACACACAGCTAAGCTAATCGTGAGTTTCAAAGTGTCTCGGCTCTTTACAAAGTTTATGAACACTTTCCATTTCCACCTCAACTAATGAGCGTGAGCAATGAAAGTCAACAACTTGACGAGCAAGCTCCACCATTTCCACAGCTTCCCCCAGCTTCCATGAGCTCAGATAGTCTGCAGAAAAAAAAAAATTATTTACATAGTGATTAAAATAATTTTGTTATTTGTTATTGTTTTTGTTTTTGTTTGTTTTCGTTGGGCAAATGAACTGGCGTGGGTGTTGCCCGCCAAAAGTGTACTCGTAATAGTAAATTATTTTTATTTTTTCTTATTTGTATCTATGAGATACAGCGTACATAATTATAGAGTCTGCAGTGAGGTGGGCGTTCTATATGGCTCAAATGAACTTGGCTGATCTCAGCTCAAATCGTAATAGGCTTTGAGTCAAAATAATAACTAAAATGACGCCAGTCCATTGGGGCTTGGCTTAGCTACCAGTGACGTTGGTCATTTAACAGGGCCAAAGGAATTCTTTCAGGTATGACTCACTGAGCCAGCAAAGAAAGCGTCTTAAAAAGAGAGAAGAAAATTCCCCCAGAAACCGGTACAAGCTGGCCACAATTTGCCATAAAAAAAAAATTGTATCTGAATCTTTTACTCTTATTTTTTTTTTTGCAAAAATTATTTACATAGCAAATGGATTTTCTTTGGTCAGCCAATGAACTCGATAGTAGAGAGAAAAAAATAAAATAAATTTCACATTTCGCATTTCAGCAGTTCTGCTCGCATAAAAAAAAATGGCGGCGGGTGGACTGAAAATGTACACGTCATTTCCAACTGGTTTGTGACATTTTCGAAAATCTTTTCAATGACGTTGAAATTATAAATAAAAAAAATGTGATCCGATTGAAAAGACTTGATCGATTAACAGTTGATCACCATCGTCTTTGCCTTTCGTCACGTTCCCAAAAATATTTCCTTCTCTCTTTTTTTTTTGCCAATTTGTCTTTATTTATTTTTGTTTTTGTATTTTTCTGGGTTTAATGTGTTGCTCATTGGCCTCTTTGCACCTGTCAATTTCAGGGTAAACAGAAAAAAAAAAATCATTTCTCATTCAAAAATAAAGAATTCCCCCAATTGTTTTATATGCTCGAAGCATTTAGTTTCGCTATTTCTGTGACATTGTGGGAATGACTTGAATAAAAAAGCTTAAACAATCAAGTCAAGTTCTAAATGACAAAGTAGTTCAATGTTGACTTAGATGGGAATATTGCCAAAAGCCGAGAGATATTTAATAGAAAAACATATGTTCAGATACTCTCAGTTCTGAATGAAAAAACTTTGTAGTATTTTATTTATTGGCCTTGAGGTTTTCTTCTGTCAACCTAGAGGAAATGGGGCTTGCTTTCCCAGAGATGAAATCTTGAAAGAACAAAGCCTTTAGGATTTGATAATGTTTCCAGGAAATATTTAATTCCTAGAAATGTTACAATAGAGGAAGGGGAACTTGCTTTCCCAGAGAGGAAATCTAGTAAATATTTAATTCCTTCAAATGAAATCCCAAGATATTTAAAAGTTCTAATATATTGGATTCCTTTAAAGAACCTTTATTCCCTGAGAATAAAATAACTAGTAAATAATATTTGCATTTCCTCTTGAGGAATCTACTTCCTTAAGTCTTGGAAAATTTCAAAGCTTTTTAAGACTCGATCAAATTTAAACTGGAATCCTAAATGATTGGATTAAGGTTGCAGTAGAAATTATTTAGGAACCTTAATGCCTTTTAGATATTTTTAAAGCCCTTTTAAATATAATAAAATTCCCAGTAGAATTTATCTTCGAACTTTGTACCCTGGAGATGAAAACCTTAGTAAGCTAAAAGCTTTCTGAGTTCTGATAATATTTTCAATTTATTACTTAGGCTTAAGCTAAGCTAAAATCTCGAAAAACTATAGGATTGGAATCGATGGGAATATTCGGTAGCCGTTTTCTCTTCAGGTGGAATCTCGTTCAAAAGAAAACGGTTCCTGAATAGATTTTGAGGTAAAATAAAGATACAACCCCAAGCCAGCCAGATGGATAAATATATTCCGGGACCCTCTTCAACCAAGATATTTATTTTTTTTTATTAAATATTAGCAATCCTCAGAGGTCATCAGCCGGGTTCTTATTTTGTTCCGGGAATTTCTCAAGTCGTATTAACTTGTTTGCTTATCAATAAACACGATTGTCGTTGCTCTTTTTGTTTTGACAAGTTTTTCCAAATAAAAATTTGCAAAAGGTCCGAAAACGTGGTTTGCCCCAAATCAAATGGAAATCACGTAAAACTGCAGTCTTTTCAAGGTTTTCTAACAGGTGAAAAAAGTGAGCAAAATAAAAGTGTCGCCGACTTTTAACAATTGTTTAAACAAATATAATTTTTTTTTAGTGGCGAAAGCTTCAGATTTTTTAATTGTTTTTTTTTTTTTTCGTTACTATATGAAAAGTACTCTGATTTCAGTAGCTGTGACATCGCACTGAATTAAATCGACCGAACTAACGAAAAGTGTTTCTGGAGGGGAAAACAATGCAGTATGTGAGTTGTGTGTTGCAATGTTAATTAAAGTCTTGAATTACATCGTATGCGAATGATTAATGAGCATTGTTTCGCATACGCCCCGTTGCCCCATAAAAAATCTCAGACAAACGAAAAAAAAAATCCCAAACACAGCTTAATGCAAATTACAAAGTGAAACAAGTGCGCTTTGTTTTCGACTTGTGATGGCAGGTGTAGTTGCACATAAACTAAGAAAGAGAGAGAAAGAGAGAGAGAGAGATAAGCTTGCCACATGCTGAGTCTCTGGGCGTAGACAGACAGATCAGACAGAAGTTGGCTGGGAGCTCGCGGTTTCGCGGCCTCATAAATAGTTGGCTGATGCTAAAGACACTCTGACGACAGGTCTGCTCAGTTTGGTTTCATCTATTGGTGTTTTTGTTGTTGTTGCAGTTGTTGTATGGTGTGTGAATTGAATTGAATGAAAATGAAAACCAGGTCTACGGGTCGTCAACATCCAGCCATCCTCTATTGATATCTGGCCATATTCTGCTTTGAATATTTCTATATTTAATTTTTTTTTTTTATTCGCCTCATTTGCTTGGACATTTTTGACCCAAATTGATTGGAAGTTGACTGATAAAAATAAGAGAACGACAAAAAATTATTTCAAACAAAAACAAAGCTAACGGGCTTTCAGCCTATCTGGTCACTCTAAATTGAGTTTGGTTGAGTCTAGCCATCTCGCTCACACATTAACTGGTATGCAAACAAAGCGGCCAAAAAAAAAAGTAAAGAGTAAACAAAAATTAACAACAATTTATCGCTCTTTGTTTTTGTTGTTGTTTTTTCGTTTCTTATTTGCTTTGGAGTTTTACTTCTCTTCTCGCGCTCTCTCTCTCTCTCTCTCTCTCTCTCTCTCTCTCTCTCTCTGTCTTTGTCTCTTGGAATGTTGAACTTGACGAGAACTCTCAAAGTCGACTTCGAATTTCGAACTCGTATTGAATTTTTTACGTTATTTGTTTTGGTTTTTGTTATGCTTCTTCTTCTTCTTATTTTTTTTTTTTTTTTTGATGGCAGTGGGGATTTTGAAACTTGTTTTTTGTGAGCCTCCAAAACTGATTTACACTACTTCGGTGGAGATAAAAAAAAAAAAAAAATAAGAACACACACATGTGAAGATGCTTGATTGTCTTTCTGCTGTCTTTGGCTAGCACTTTTAATGAAGTGTAACTTACAAAGTTTTGATGGCTGTTAAATCAATTAGAGACCGTACGACTTAATTAAAATTTGTTTATCAAAATGGTGGCTGTCTTGGTTGGCACTTAACTCTTCACATAGGCAAAAAGAACGGGGCTAAGGCTAATTAAGAAGGCAATGAACGCGGTCGGTCAGACCACAAAGAACTAAGCTGTTACCCACAACAGCATCCGCAATACCAACAACAATGAGAACAGCGACTGCGCAAAATCACCCATAAACTCGAACGCTGCGCTGCTTTCGCATATTTCTGGAGAAATGCAGCACCAACAGCAAAGCAAAGCCAGAATCAGAACTCTCAAAAAGCAGTGCACAAATGTGCACTCGCACCAAGACGAAGAATGGTCGAACAGCGCAGACGCCAAAGCCTACACTCCACAACTCTCTCTCTCTCTCTCTCTCTCTCTCTCTATTGCTTTGGACAGAAACATCAATGTTGTTCGGGGCAGCAGCGTCGCCGTCACCGTCGCGGCCACCGTTATCGTCATTTTCGTTTTATTCAAAAATTTCTCAGTTTCTTTGGAATCGTTCGCTGTGCAAGACGTTTTATGCGTGGTGCTTTGGCACTTGCCAACCATTTGAGAGCTGTGCGCGTGCGCGTGCTTTTTTTATTCTTCCGTATGAATATAGTGCAATTATGCTTTTTAACAAATAAAAAAAAAATACAAATAATAATAATTAAGTGTGTGTTCAAAACAAGTGCAATAATTAATGTGTCGTTAAGCAAGAAGCTGTTGAAATAAAATGGAAACCCAAATTCCACATAGCAAAGTGTGTGAAAGTTGTAGTTTGTGACGAAAAGTGAAACGCTAAAAAAAAAAAAAAAATTAAGCGCCTACAAGAAATTTGCGTTTGGCTCAAGAATCTAGCCAAACCACTTGGCAAATCAAATCCTACACACACACACACAAACACACGCACACTCAAACGTATACAGCACGCGTGTGGCAATTTCACCCAGAACAGGCTGGGGCTGGGCTGACTGAACGAAGCTGTTGGTGTGGCTTTGTTTTCTTCCGCGTCATTTTTAATTTTTGCCTGCTCAATTCAGGCTCATCACAATTTTTTTGTGGTTTATTGAAAAGACAAAGGAATTTGAAAACTCTGAAAGCCTGCTTCTTCTTCCTCTTCTAATTTCATCAAATTTTGAAAAGCATTTAATGGTAATTAAATCAAATGATTTGTAAGCTCATTAATAAGTAAGCAAGTAAGTGTGACTTGGTCGGCGTGTGAATTCTTTTGGGCTAACGGTATTTTGCTTGAACATTTTTGCCTGTTCATTCTATTCTTTTGGTTTCATGCATGTGCAAGCAAGTCGATGTGTTTTCGGAGACGACCTCAAAACTGACCTCTAGGCATTTGGTCCGGTCCGGTCTGGTTCGGTTCGGTTGGTGGGGTCAGCTTACGGTTAAGTGTAGACTAGTTGCTACCGTTTTTTGATTACTTTGTTATGTATTTGTTTTCCTATCCTCATACCCCACTTAACGTTGTTCTTGTTTTTCTTGTTGTTGTTGTTGTTGTTGTTATTTGTTTCATTAACTTTACTTTGGTTAAAGCTGCACGCTAATTACACGCCTCTGTGCCTTATGCGGTTAAGAACCAAAGCCTAACGACTCACTGATGTAGTGACTGCAAAAGCGAGAGGGAGAGAGAAAGAAAGAGAAGGGGGAGGGGGAGGGGTTTGCTCGACTCTGTGGTTCTCTTTGCTTTGGTCTGCACTTTCGTGTTTGGCAATAACAACAAAAAAGATTACAGCTCGAGGAATGCAGTTAAATATGCATATTTAGGTAGCATACAGTTAACACCCAATATAATGGACAAAGTTAACTAAATTTGATCTTATTTTTTTCTCAAGAACATTTCAATTAGTTGCGACTGTAGTATCTTTCGTTTTGATCTACAGTTTACCTTTTACTTTTTAGCATTTTCAAAAAAAAAAAAAAAACGACCAAAAAGAATGCAATGAGTAATGGCTTAGCCGAGGTCACCAACACATTTATACACTCTTTTTGAGATAAGAAATAAAACGTACGATAAAGAGCTCTTTTATCCGAAATTATTGAATATATTCAAAGTGGAGAAAGAGAGAAGTACAGTTGGTTTTGACATATGTTCTCATATAAATAGGAACCGAGCCACCCTTGAGCACAAACTGAAAGACAGTTCAAAAGGGAAACTATCGACCCAAGTGCTTTGGCTAGACACTCGCACCCCTTGAGTGTTATTTATTTACGCCTCCTTTTAATTTGTTGTTCTTTATGCTTACTTTTAAATATAAAGCATACGACGCATTGACCACAATCGCTATGGATTGGACTCGACTGGTTAAGGGTGAATATTTTTTCTATATTTTTTTTTTTAGGGGTTGCGAGCTGTGGTTGATTTGTCGACAGTTTTAGTTTGGCTGGCAAACCCAACGAGTTGAGTTTGGTAGCCTAGGTGATTGGTTTGATAAACAAAGAGGCCCACCCCGGCAGGGTGTGTTGGATAAATTGGAAAAAAAATATGAATAATTTATTTGAAGGTCCTTTGGTTTGTGTTGGAAAAATAAAAGACGGAAATACTTGACCGTGCCAAATAATCAAGTTAGATAAGTTTTCTTTGTTAAAACTCACAAAAGGTAAGCACGTGCTATAATTTCTTTCTATTGTGAAATTCTTTTTTTTTTTAACCAAACAAAAAAAAACGTCACACAAAACTTTCACATTTCTAATGAGATTTATTTGGTTTCTGTTTGTGAAGATGAATTTGAATTGTCTGTTGATTTAATTTGTTGGAGAACCTGAAATATACATTTTGTTTTATCTTTATTTGTGTGCCGGAAATTAGCTTGATCATTGTGAGATAATTTCTAGTGTAGAAGTTTTCCATTATCTTAAGAGAACTCCGAGTCACTTTCACTCGCCCCGATGCATAATCTCTGGTATAACTGTTTGGCAATCAGGTGTCATTTGCCCTAAGCCAAACAAAACACTCAATCCAATAGATACTTGAATCAGTTTTCTTTCATTCGTTTCACTCTTTTGTATTTATGTTAATGGGCAAAAAAAATGTGGTTGCCTTAAAGAGTCAACAACAGGAAAAAAAATAAATAGATGAATGCATCCGTTGCATTTTTTTTTGTCACTTATGAGTTTTGCTTGGATCTGTCGGTGCCTCCAACTAGTCATCAATTTAATACTTTTCTTTCATTGTTGGCGAGTCTTGCTTTTATTTTCACACAAATGACATTTACACATTGCATTATATTCTTCTCACTTTATTGTTATTTATTTATTTATTTATATTTGTATCTCTTTTTTTTGTTATGTTGAAATTCATCTATGTAGGCACGTTTGGGATGGCTACCTTGTGTGTGTGTGTGTATTTGAATTTAAAGCTTTTTAATATGCAAAACATTTTTTATTGGCCAGGCCAAAATGTTGTTGACCGCACAGAGGCTAGACGGCCTTACTGGTCAGCCCACATAAATGGTCAAAGCTTATATGAAAATTATTTCATTTTTTTTTCCAAAAGAATTTTTTTTTGCTCTTTTGTTAATTTTGTTAATTGATTTAAGACTTGCTAAAAGCTTAATTAATTAATAAAATTAGCTTGTTTAATTAATAATTCTCACCTTGTTAGTGAAGAGGAAAAAATCTTTAATTTTTTTTTCACATTAAATTTTATTTATTTAATTTCTTACGTAATCAAAAATATTTCGTGTACCTTTTTTTTGTCAAAGAGTTGACGTACAAAGATTTTTGTTGTTATTTATTTTTGTTGTTATTTTTTTTTTTTGTTATTCTGGTCGTGTGCGTAGCAACTGTGACAAAAAAGCAGATGGCAAAACCCACAAAAAAAAAATCGGCTTAAAAAGACATTTTCATTTACAAAGAAAGAAATTTTGTCTTTTATATAATCGCTCATTATAATTGGCATTTTGTTTGGCTTTATGCATATGTCTGTGTGTGTGTGTGTGTGTGTGTGGTGGGGGAGGTGTGTTGGCACAACGTGTGCGGTTGTGTTATGTGTCGACCATAAATATATCAAGCATACGCAGTGTTGTGCCAACTTCATTTCTGGTGATAAAAAAAGATAATCAAATAGCTTCTGTCAAATGCATTATTATTTACACTCAACTACGTCAATATATAAAATGGGACAGAGAGAAAGAGAAAGAGAATGAGAGAGAGAGAGAGAGAGAGAGAGAGAGGGGGTGTGTGCGAGATAAAGAAGATAAAGACAATTAGCTTTGCCAGTTGTGCAAAGCAAAAATTATAATCGAATTGAGTAGGTTAGTTTTCTTATTGAATTGTCAATAGACTTCAGGGCTTTCCAAAACACTTTTGTAAATAATTCCATTTCAAAATGGTTCCCCATATTCTTACGATTATCTTAGACCCAGCATTTCATATTCGACACTTGAGCGATATGGTTAAAAAATTAATAAATTTCCGTCGCTTTATTCTCCTCTTCATACTGATTTTTTTGCTAGTCTTTTGGCATACTTATCACAACAAGCTATTAAGAAGAATGGGCTATCACAGTAATTACATAAAGGTAGACATACGCGAAGGTGAGTTGGAAAAAGAGAACAAACAAGAGAGAGTTACAAAAAATGTGTTTTCTCAAAATTCAGCGCCCTCGCTGAAAGAGCGCATGCATTTCGTGCGAACAGAGTTGCCCAATTTCCCGTTGGAGGAGCTAAATAGTCGAACGCATGAGCAGCAGGCTTATTTGTGTGCACCTGCACCGAAATTGATTCATATTGAATTCCACAATGTCTACTGGCAGGTGGTGAGGGCAGCTAATCTCACCATGTATCTGTTTGCTGCCTATTATGATAGTCGGGAGACTGTGACCAAGACACCAGTGTTGCGGCTCTTGGCCATGGTCAATGAGCTGGGCGCCAAGGGTTCGAAATATCCAGAGGCATACTGCCAGTTCTATTACAAATCGATTCAAGTGCCTCAGGTGGTACCTGTTATTCGGTATCAGAATATTTGGCGTAGCGTTTGGGGTGGCAATCAGACATTTCATTATCCCACCCTGATCACTTGTGAATTACCCAAAGGTAAATATGCCAAACTAGTGCCAGAGACGGTGTCACTGGTGGAGCATAAATGTGATTTACCCCGAAATATTTTACGTGTGAATTACAATAAGCCGGAGAGGAATCCCACAAGTAATCTTCGATTTGCTATATGCGCCAAAGGTGTGAATTTTCCCTATAAGGATATTTCCTGGCGCATTATAGAGTGGCTGGAATTGATGAGACTGTTGGGTGTCGAGAAGGTTGTCTTCTACGATGGTCATATACATGCCAATGTCAGCAAGGTCTTTAACTATTATTTCGCCAACGATCCGGGATTTGTGGAAGTGTGGAAGGCCTGGTCCTTCGGACGCGGCGAACCTTCTGCTCAAGCATATTTTCATGATTTTGTCTTACACAATAGCATGCAAAATCGCAGGATGAATGAAATTATTGCCTACACGGATTGTTTTTATCGGAATATGCATCGCTTTGATTATATAGCCGCCATTGATATCGATGAAGTCATTATGCCCTTGGGCAATCTAACAAGCTGGTCGGAATTAGTGAAGACTTCCATGAAGGCGCCCAATCAATATACTTATCTTCCGAAAAACTGTACGGACTGGGCTAGCTTTTGCTTTCGTAACACCTACTTTCCAAGCTATACGGAAAAGGGAAAATTCTACAAGAATTTACCCGAATATTTCTATATGCTGCAGCATGTGGAAAGGACAGCGGAATATTGTTCTATTTTATCGGCCACAAAATGTCTACACTCTACAAAATATGTGATGGGCGTACATAATCATATGCCCACGATTTGGTCAGAAGAAAATGCTTGCAAGCTAAAGTCTGTGTCGACAGATCTGGGGCACTTAAATCATTATCGAGAACCGGATAATAAGACCAGACTGCTGGATCCCGTGTTAGACGAAAGTATCTGGCGCTATCAGCCTGAATTACAGGAACGCACTGAATATGTTCTTGAGCAATTGGGATTTCTATAAAATTAGTAAGAATTTCAATAAACGAAATGAGAACAAACCAACCCAATGGTGTGCGCTTAATTGGAGAATTTCTCAAAGCTATTCTATAAACTTTTCGATGGTAGATTCTACCTACAGATTGGTTCTTGAGTCTCTGAGTAGACTAGTCTGTCTTTGGAATCGGATGGACCGAACTTTTAGATCTTATACGTATCTCCAGTATCTAAATCGTTCATATCCGATATTCCTCACTTATATGGCATCGGATTTATCTTTGATCCAACCACCATATCCATTATCATATCAGCTCGATTGTGTCGAATTGAAATTCTACATCTAACAACTTCTAAACTTATCTGTAATCTTTCATAAATAAATTGTCTTTCATTTTTAAAATTTTCAATTTATATGTTATTTATCACAACTGTTCAAATATTTTAAATCTAAAGTTCCTCATTCTAGAGCAATGAGCTCACCTGAGTTTTTCATTGCTCATTTTTTTTTTTTATTCTTTTTATTGATCATATTCTGAGTTGGCCAGACTATTTTTAGGAATTTTTTCTATTTGAATTTTATTTCTCAATTTCATTAAAATTTTAAATGGTTTTGCAATCGTGGCTCAAAATGCATATTGAATTTTAATTCAAGCATCAATGAAATTTGTGACCAAGGTTAACAAAAATTTAAAAAAAAAAAACTCATAAACCCTAAGCAAATAATACCCAATTAAAAATACTCATCAATTCATTCAACGAAGATGATGATAATGAAGTATTGTTGTCACTGAAATAATTAATTTTATCTTAGGTCAGTTAGTGATTTTATTTTATTATTATTTTTTTTTATAGTGAAACATGAAAATATTCAACGAAAAATTCCATTGAAAATTTGTTTTAAAATTTTTCTGTTATCGCACAGAGAAATATTTTCCAGCTTGAAGATAATTTTTGAAAAAAATTTCCGGCATTGCCAAGCACGTTTCGGTTTGGGTTGCAAAGATCTTTATAAAGATCCAACAGAACTCAATTGGCCAAGTTGGTTTGGTTTTTCGAAACGAAACTTTTCCTATTGAAAGCTGTATGAAGATTAGCATAAAAATATTGAAAATTTTCAAACTATGCAGAACGGCATTTTTGATGCGCTTTCTCTTCTCATTTTCTTTTTAGGCCTCCGAGGTGCAGACATGTAAATTGCCCGGCCATTGGCCACAGCTCCAACACCGATGAGCCATACTCAACTCCAGAACGTGACCACTCTGAGCAGTGGCGTCTTCACAGCAGCAGCGATAGAAACATCACAATCAATGAAGAGAACAGAGTCAGTTGCAATGACAACGTCAATGCGATTGGAGCCACCTGCCACGGCCGCTGCGGCGGTGGTGGCTATTGAAAGTGTTCGGTGCGATTTGAATGGCAATTCGCCTGCCAGAAACGCGCGCAAAGAAAAGACAATTTTGAATTGGCTGGTGAAGAGTGCCGGTGATAATGAGAATAACAATCGATTAGCCAAACGTGTATTCCAAACAAATAACTCCAATTTTATTGATAACAACAATTGTACCTGTGAGGAGGAGAAAACGCGCGCGGGTTTTTTCAGTAATCGCTCGGACAGCGGCCTGCGCGATTTTCGTGGTGTTCAGAGTCTCAAACATTTGTGGAATAAACGTATTAGTGCCTCTGTGGAAGAGGCCACAGCCACGCCTACACGCTCGACTAGTGGACCCATAAGCACGTTGAAAAAGCTAAACAAATCGGTCAGCTGTTTGGTCAACGCGTTTAATAACGCGCGCGACTCGCCCAGCTCCGCAGAGACGCGCACGAAACGCGCTCAAAGCCTGCACGACTGCACTCTGATTGACGGCTACGAAGTCAATCCCAATCCGTGTGATACGCTAGACGTTTTGCACCGCGAAAAAGACAATTTCTACAAATACAAAACCGCCGAGCAGGCTGCCCAACATTTGGCCCGGGAGGCCAAAATGCGTGGCAAACTGCGAAGCGCTAGCATCGAAGATCCCTGCAAGCAATTCCCCAACGTTCGAGGTGGCTACGGTCCCGGCGAACGTCTGCACTGGCTCAAGCGTCACGACAGCATGACCAAGCCCAGCAAAATGCAAACCGAACAAGACTACGCAGCCCAGTCGACTGGCTTATCAGAAACTGTTATCAGCAAAGACTCCGAATCGCTGACGTCGGTTGCTGGTGATCTCAGCGTGACTTCGGGCGATTCTCTCAGTACGAATTCAAATTCGCTAGCCGCAACTTCTCGACCGCGTCGCAAATATAGTTTCAAGACTCATGCGGGAAAATCATACCATCAGCATCATACGCCGCGACGAATGACTCAGTATGTTGGTGGGTCGATGGCTGCCCACGGGACAGGTGGTCTGGGCTCTGGTGGGGCTGAAGGTGGCAGCAGTAAGGTGGCCAAGTTGACCCAGCAATTCAATGAAATCATACAAAAAGATCGTCGCCTACTCGAGGAGGTGAAGCGCAATAAGGGCGTTTGGATGTCTCGCGGCTCGCATGTCTATAAGGTTGTGGAGAAGCCCAGAGAGAGCCAGTCCAACCTGCCAGCCACTGACTCATCCACGGTGAAAAAGAATATCAAGAAGTTCGAGAGACTCGACAAGCCGGCGGTACCCCTGAAGACACACCAGGTGGTGCTCAAGGCAGCCAACCAGAGACCCACTTCCCTGCCCCTGAACCGCCTGTCCCGACCAAAGCGCACACCTATTAAAGTGCTCACCAACCAGCCGAGTCAATTGGAAGTGCCCAAATTGGAGGTGGTCACAGAAGAGGCCAAGACTCCTGTGGAAACCGGCAAGACCCAGAATACAGCACCCACGGTTTGCCAAGACGAAACGAGTGCTGGTCTGGATGTCGCCGATTTGGAAGATGCCGCCAACTCAGAACGCCAGCATCAGAGCAAACAGCGTTATGCCATTATCTATGAAAAGTTTCGTTTTCGTTCGCCATTTAGCAAGTCCAAAACCCCCTCGCCGAGTAGGTCAACGGAAGTGCCAAGCACGGATGAGACCAACGACAAGGGCCAAGAGGCTGAAGCCAAAATCTTGGATGCCCTCGAGGTGATTGACCAAAAGCTCAAGGGTCTCACAGTCCAGGCGGAGAAAGAGTCCGGCGAACTCTTGCTGGGCACCAACGATGACTTTGAGCAGAGAGTTCTGCCAAATAATTCCTTTGTGTATCAGGCGGCCAACAAGCAGATTTCTAACAATCAACTTTTGGTCACCCAAGCGGTGAATGTGACCTTGGTCAATGCCATTGAGGGTGAGCAGATGATAATGGAGCAAAAGGAACTGGCTGTGGTTAAGCTGACGGATCTGCCCGCACAGGATGAGGAACCAATTTATGAGCCCATAGCCCAGACCGAGGTTCCCTTGGTTGTCACACCACAATCTTCTAGTCTCTTTGCTCTGACCAAGAAGTCAGCGCCTCTCGAGGAAGACATCTACCAGACGGTGGAGGAGACGGCCAGAAAGTCTCGCAATTGGCTGGAGGGCTATGAGTCCATAGCTGGTTCTTGCGAGACCGCCTTCGATGGCTATGAGACCTTTGCCAAGACTGAGGAGGCCACCACGCCCACCACTCCCCTGCCTACCGGCACCTTGGGCCGAAACACCAACGACGAACTGCCGGAGTTGCCCAAGCCAAAACGGATCTTGCCCAGTCGCAAGCCCCCGGACAAGCCTGTTCCACAGCCAGCCAACTTGCCCAACAAAACTAGTCAAGCCCCAGAGGAGCCCAACGTGACCGAAGTACCCGAAGATCATCACTATTATGCCGACGATGACGACGAAAACATCTACGACACCATCAAGGGTGCCGATTGCTATGAATCTGTGCAGAAAGCCAAGACAACCATTGTGCTCGTCTCCAAAAGCCAGGCCAGCAGCTCCGGCAGCTGCGGCAGCGGTGAGGCCAAAGTCATGCCCCAAGATGCCATTTCACTGAATTCAAACTGCTATGAGAGTATTTCCAATTACCGCAAGACAAAGGCCAACGGAAGTTGCTGCATTCAATTGTCGAGCAGCGGTTCCACGCTCACCATCTCATCGGATCACAAGACCAATAGTCTCTATGAATCTTCTCTGGCTGCTGGTCTCCATGGTTATGGGCATGCCAGTGTGGGCTGTCGCTCCTCGCTGGGTAGTGGCAGTGTAGACAGTGCCACGGGCAGTGGCTCGGGCAGCGGGCGCAGCAGTCAACGTGGCCACGTGACACGTGAGGCACGACACTCCATTGCCGCCTCAAGTGATAATAGCGATGCCTGGGTGGATATATCCGATGGAGAAGCCAACGAGGCTCAATTCATTGTGTAAGTTGACTCTTTTCTCTCTCTCACAAAAAAAAGTAGAAAGCTGAAATAAAAAGTGAATAATACGAATCGAATTAAATACGAAATTCTGCGGAGATTGCTGATAGGTTTGTTTGGGTTTACTATCTTATCGCGTTTGTTATTATTATTATTTTTTTTTATTTTTGGTTGCGGCTATGACAGGCTTTAGTTTTGGCTGGGTGAGAGGGGATGGGGGGAGTAGACCGACTGTTTCACTGACGACAATTGATAATGCAGCGAGGGTTGTCCGAGCATTGCAACAGCTGCGAGCCGAAGCTAATTAGGGTTCTCACTGGGTCTTTCCAGAAGCAGGTCAAGGTAATCGGAATTGTGTTATTTATTTGTTGTGAAAGAGAAATAAAATTAACAAATTTTTTATTTATTGACTTCGATGTGGAAGTCTTTAAATATTTTCTTCTTCTCTGAGCTGAAAGAATTAGAAGAATTAGAATTTTAAATATTTTCTTCTTCTTCCCTGGGCTTAATTTTGATTAAAAAAAAAAATATTTTTGTTATTTTATTTGATTAAATCAAACAGATCAGAATAAATTACACGAGTAAAGCAGATTAGCTGAACAGTTTGAGAGCCACTGGGCAAGGCTTTTTCGAATGACAGGGAAGAGCTTTCTCTCTCCAAGTCAAAGCTTATGGAACAGCCTGTTTTTTTAGCTGGACAATTTTATGAATGAAAAAGAGGAGATATATTTTTTTAATATTTTTTTTTTTCAAGAATTTTTTATGTGAGTCCCAGAGCTTGCTTTACTTTTCATCTAACCCTCTCCCTCTTGCTCTTTGTCTCTTTCTTTCGTCGATATAAATCAGGTCTTTTAAATGACATCAAATTGTATTCATTAAGTCTTTCTTTGTCATTGTCAGTTTAAGTATTTCTCTGGAAGAAGAAAAAATTCTCTACACACCTCAAAACTTCAAACTTAATTAGTGCTTTGACCTAGAATCTGTGCGCCTTATCAGATGATAAGATTGGCTGGCAGGTTGCGCAGGCGGAGTATTGTAATTTTTTTTTTTTTTATCAGTTGGGGTTTCTTTTTGTTTTGACCGCGATTGCATTTACAGTTATAAGCAGACATGCAGGGCCCAAAGACATGTGCCCCTCGCTGGGGCCTGATCGATGGTCGGAAGCCTAATGAAGTACTTAAAAATGCTTTATCAGTAGGCGAAGCATTTGAAATAAAAATTAAGTAATTTGTTGACCTTTTGGTTTAATGCAATTTAATAATGCGTGTGTGTGTGTGTTTGTTTCCACGTTTTATTTTTAGTGTTCGTGAACGTCACAAGCCGCACCGCAGTCCGGATTGGTCCAAGCGGATTAGAGATAAAAGACTGCAACAAAAGAAGGCGATAAGCTGCATTGAAGGTAAGTAAAGATAATTAGTCAAGAATGCAAATGCAAAAGGTGCTCACATAACCAGAAACGTTAACGCAAAAGCAAAGGTGAAGAAAAAAATATAGGAAACAAATTTGCCAAGCAAAGCGACTCGTTGTCAATTCTAGACTTGTTCAATTTGTGTGGTTTCAATCAGCTCGAGCTTGCAAACCCAGCTTGACAAAAGCTGTTTTAAAAGCTCGAGTGGTTTGTGTCTAGGCTAACGACTTCCATTTGAAATTTGATTTATTATGGAAATTTTTATTTTTAATTGCTGACAAATTATGCATATGCCAAGGTACTTAAAAAGTTGTGCCGGTAGCAGTTGTTTTGATGAAAAGAAAATGTTAAAAGCCAAATTGGAGCTAACAAGGCCTCAACTTAAAAATGCCCATGAGCAGCAAGCTGAAAATGAGAGTAAACAATGAAAATTAACATAAATCAAATGTTTGAGCCGCTTGCGCACAAATAGCGGATAAAAATTGTTAAGCATTGTTGTTGTTGTTGTTGTTGTTAGTGGTAGTGGTGTTATTTTCGGTTGGCGCCAACAGGTTCCACAAAAGGCGAAAACAAGTTGAGTGAGTAGGCAAAAAATGAGAGCAAAGCTCGGCTGAGCATGGCAATGCAATTTCTGTTGTTGGTGTGGCTTTTGTTATGGCTGCCCTGGCAGCCAGCAAAAGCTGCGGGCAGCGTCAGCCCGACGCCAACACAAAAGCACTCGGTCAGTTTATTTTGTCTCTCTCTCTCTTTCTCATTTTCTTACAAACCTTCAGACGCGGCGGACGAGTTTCGGTGTTACTCGGGGTGGCAGCTCCGTTGATCGTTTTGCGTCAATGAATTGCTCTGTTTTAATTGAGAATTTCTGCTGTCGTTGTTTGATAATTATTACGCCCGAAAACGGTAGAAACAGATGAAAACGAAGAAGAAAAAGCAAAGCTAATTTTGCAATTATGTTTGTGTCAAAGAAGCGCGCGCGAATGTTGCTACCTGCGCGTCTGTGTAAGAGTGTGTGAAAAAGAAATGACAAACCAAGAGTGGAATGCATAAAATGCACATGAAATTGACAAAAGTTGTATAGTCAGATTTTTTGTCTCCCTCGCACTTTTTTTTAGTTGTTTATTGCAAGTGAGTTTTTTGTTTTACCCTCGTGCTTTTGTTGTTGGTTTGGTCTTTTATGCAAAGCCAGCGAGACGTCACGAACTGATGCGGCAACTTCCTCACCCCTGCCCATTTCATGCATGTTGTATGCATTCCCAAGGCAGACGAGCCGTTTTTAAATTATTTCTGCCTGTTCATATAATATATATATATATATATATATATTTTTTTATAACTGTCTCGCTCTGTTTTGTTGATGACGAAATTCTTTGGCAAAATACAAAAAAAAAAAAAATAAATAACAGAAAAATAAAACCAGTCTAGAAACATAAAACGCTAAAAACAAGCCCGACAACCTTGAAGTAGTTGAAAAAGCTTAAGGAATTGAAAGATCAGCGCAATGACGGCGTTGAAATTTTGAATCATCTATAGAAAAGTGCAAAATTAAATACATTTTTTCGAAATGCTTGCAACAAAAAATTGCACACACAATTGCCACACACAAACAAAATAAATACAAAAAAAAAAAAGCTTGCGAAAAATGCAAAATGTGTTGAGCTTTTGTTTTTAATGGTTTTATTTTATTATTATTTTTTGGGGAGGCAGACCCCCCCCCATTCAGTTCAGTGAACCAAAAATCATCCTGCAAAATGCCACAAAGTTACGCAAAAGGCCGGTGAAATTCGTATAAAATTCTTCATCACTTCCACTTTTCACTCGGGCCAAAAAGGTCTTTAACCAATGACATTCACGCACAAGCCACAAGCAAGCCCAGACAAGCACAGACATGCATAGTCTTGCACGCTTGCGCACCGGTAAGTCAAAGCATTGCAAGAGGTTGCGTAGCAGCGAAGCTTCGCAGCCAAAGCAAAGCAAAGCAAAGCAAAGCAAAGTGAAGAAGTGATGAAAAGCGAAAGTGTCATTAAAATTGCCGCAAGTTGGGACTTGTCATGTCTTTGTAATTGTTGCACGCAGCAATTGCGGAAAATTTTACAACAAAGGAAAACTAATTCCAAATACGTTTGGAGTATATAGGAAATTATACCCTTGCTTTGTAATTAAACATTTGAAGCCTCTTTAAAGCTAAACAATATTTGAAATTGAATTCGCCCAGGTTTCGTCTGGCAGAGAGGCGACAATTTCGGATTACAAAATGGCCAGACAATGACAGCAATTTGCTTTTAACAATTTTAACCTCAATTTCAGACAAGCCCCGAACCATAAATCAATCAAGCTATGCTCAATTTTATATGGGCTTTTCCAATAATCATAAGGAAAAGCTTGACCTGTATTAATCTTGAAATTATCTTCACCTTGAGGCCTGTCAGGGCGGTTTCTATAAACAAAGCCGAAGAGTTTTTCATATGGCTTTTGTCTTTCTCGAAATTCCTTTGTTTGCTTTGCTTTTTTCCATAGCTTATTCATCGGATCCATTTAGCCAGCTGGTTTTTGTCTAAACAATTAATTTGCCGAAGGCAAAAAGCGAGACAAAAAAAAAAAAAAAGAATTGCCAAGAAATGGCAAGAAAATTTATTTCCGTAAAGTTAGTGTAGAGTCTTGGGTGTATTTTGATGATATTTTCACTTTGTTCATTTCAAAGAATTTTGCAATATAAAATAATGAAATTCTTAAACCGGTATTTTTATTTTAGTGCCAGATTTGGTCAGCTGGTCAGCACAGAGCCCACGCCTGGTCAAGTGCTCAGATTAGTTGGATTTTACATTCCACTTTTGTGGAACCTGATTAATTTTGTATTTTGTGTGTGGTTTTTTTTTTATTTTTCATTATTTTTTTTTTCACTATTTTAGAAACTATGATGTATGTGTGAATAAGTGTGTCTCTGTTTTTTTTTTGTCTAACCGGTTCGCTTGGCTGGCTTTGCCAGCTTTTTTGTTGTTAATGCGTATACGTAATTTCGATTTTTATCTACCGGCTATAGACTGCTATTTGCCCAGTCTGTTTTTGGCTTAAGCTGCTCGAGTTTGTCAAGTCTGAAAAAAAAAACAAAAAAAACAGAAATATTCTTGATCTCTTTCCGCAGAGTCAGGGCGTTCGCTTAATTGTTTTCAATTGCAGGGCTGAGTTAGTCTGAATTGTCTTGCATTTCTGATTAAAAAGAGTTCAAAAGGTCACAACCAGCAGCAGCAGATACTTTAATAAATTTCAATGTGCACTGCCTTGGAAAAAGAAAGAAATAAATAAACAAAGCCACTGAATGGCCCAATCAACCATAACAGCAACAACAATAACAACAACAACAACAACAATAGCAAGAGCCATGTCGCGCTTAAGTCGCACAAGCAGCCAGAGCAGCTGCAGCAATCAAACGGATACCAATTCCACCCTGGCCAGTTTACCCCGCAAGCGTCGGCCCAGGGCCGTAGGTGAGGTCTATGTCACCTGTCCGGCCAGTCGGGTGTATCTGAATGGGTCGTTAGATGATGTGCCGGTGGACGAGCCCATCTATCAGAATGAGGCAGCCGCCATTAGTCAGCGCTGCAGCTACGCCCAGAGGCGTAGGGCCCAGCTGACGGTGGTGGCGAGTCGCCTCATTGAAACCAATGACGTCACCAGAGAATCAATGGTAGTGAGCACTTTTGTAGGTTCGTTCTTGTCGTTAATTCGGAAAAGTGAAAGACTTTTAATTTGTCCAGAATTACAATTAAAAAAAAAATAATTTTTTTTTCCTTAGATGATTCAGATCACTATTATGAGACCCTGTCACCTCTGGGAAATAAGCGTCATTCCACCGATTTGAGTGTGCAGCACTCATCGAGTTCACATTACAAGCGTAATCAAGATTTACCCCGTTATCTCAGCAATGGTGTGAGGAATTCAAAGCGCAAGCAAATGGCCTCGGCTCATGCCTTGGGTGAAACGGTGGTCCTAAATTCCGATGACTACGACTCCTTCGAAACCGACACAGATGAGCCCAACGAGCCCGATGATAAATTGCGTAATGTGAGTAGTACCCATTTGATGAAAGTCTCAGATTTTAAATTGCAATTCTTTGGCAGCATAATGACAGCGGCGTGGATATACACAATCATCGCTTGCCTGATCTACCACCTCCGCAGAATCAGGTTTATGCCATGGTGCGACGTTTCAAGGATTTCCTTTCGAATAAAAAGTCACCAAAGGGTTCAATGGGCTCGCAGCAAAAGCTTTATGAAAACTCGTCTCAATTTTATGTGGATAGCCAGACACTTGACCAGAGCTGCGTGGGTAATCATTATGAGAAATCGCACAATCGCAAAAAGAAGTCTTCCAAGAAGTCCGAAGAAATTTATCACAATGGCGAGCTGAATGCTTCACTTGTTGAAGGCATGAGTAATTTGAGTACCTCGGAAAAGAATCTTCTGAAGCAGAGCCAAGAGGGTGGTGGAGGCATCACCACCACACTCGGTCGAATTAAGCAGAAAAACTGCAAGAGTCTGCGCTCCAGGCTGAGAAAAAGTTTGGTTGGCTCCTTGTCGGAGACCAAGCAAATGGCTGCCCTATCACCCACACGGAGCACTTTTTATATAGAAGATCCCAGTCAACTTGGTGAACTGGATTCGGGCTTCTCGGAGAAGGCTTCTTCCGGCGATATACCAGTCCAGATGGCAGAGGCTCCTCCTCTCACGCCGGAGCCTCCGAAGTTCTTGACTGTCTCGAGAAAACCCAAAAAAGAAACCAAAGCTCAAAATGCCCAGCGTAGGCGCACTACCATAGGCATACGGCCCCATGAGCCACCGCCTCCGCCGCCGGAGGACAAGCAAAGTACCGCAAGGAACTCGGCAAACACCACATCGTGGTATGCTGAGTGCGGAGTCTTCAAGCAGTCCACGCAGCTGCTCTTGCCAGACGACAAAGGTAGTGGAGGCACCACGCCCACCAGTACCTCCGGTCAGATACAAAATGGCCTGACCAACTCGTGGTATACCGAGTCCGGTCTCTACCAGACCAGCGGAATGTCTGTGGCCAGCTCCAGCGGAAGCTCGGGCGTGTCCACAGGCAATGAGGCCGGCCTGGGTGAGGATCAGTGTCCGCATAGCATGTTTCTAAACGAGCCGCTTTATCAAATCTACTCGGCAGCCAAACTAGAAGTGAGTTGATATCTCCAAACTATTCAAAACTCTTAGACTAATCCTAATTATCTTACAGTCCATTACTCGGGAGCAAGAGGATCAGGAGAGCTCCACCGATGGTTATGAGGAAATTGGTCAGCATATGAGATCAAAGACCGAGGCCAACGATCCCCTCAAGCGTGCCAATAACTCCGAGGTGAGAAAGAGCTGTAGACCCACTGCCCTGCAGCTGGTGGAGCCCAAGAATGGCCCTTCTCGTACCCTATGGAGCGAGATACCCGAGGTCATCAATTCCTGCATTTTACGTAAGTCGAAAGCTAAGAAATTAAAACAAATTTTTAACGTGTCTTTATCCCTTTTTTTTTAGCCACCCTTACACCCCGTGAGCGTGCCTTGCAGGAGGCAAAGTTCGAGATTATCACCTCCGAAGCCAGTTACCTGAAATCCCTCAATCTGTTGCGCCAACATTTCATGAATAATCCCAAATTCTGTGACACTTCCATACTCAGTGCCCATGATCGCAAGGCCCTCTTCTACTACATTGTGCCTGTCCACGAGTGCTCCAAGCTTTTGCTGAGTGAGCTCGAATCCTGCTGGCAGGACAACATCATGCTACTTGATTTGAGTCGCCGTATTTATGCCATTGCCGAGGAGCAATTCAAGGTCTATATAGCCTTTTGTGAGCATCAGGGCCGCATGGATCGTACTCTGCGGAATTTGAAATCGGTCAAGGGCAGCTTCCAGCAGCATTTGGAAAAGCTCGAGTCTAATCCCAACTGCTGTAGCCTCACTCTTCATTCATTTCTGATGCTGCCAATGCAGAGAATCACTAGATTGCCACTACTAATCGATGCAGTCTTCAGCAAGATCTCACCGGACGATGACGAATATGAAAGCTGGAAAATGACTTTGGCCATAATGAACAAAATCGTGGCCCAGTGCAATGAGGCGGCCAATCGCTGCGAGCAGGCCTACGAATTGGAACGGATCTCCAAGCAATTGGAATTTGCCAGTCATATCAGAGCCCTGGCCATAGCCCCGGTGGGTGTGCCCAAGCAGGGGGCCAAGCCCCGCTTTCTGGTCAAAAGAGGCGAACTCACCCATTTGACCTGGCGTGGTGATGATGCCAAGTTGACCTTTGGCAAGCGCTTCAGTAAGACGAGCATTTATGCCTTTCTCTTCTCCGACTTGCTGCTGTTGACCAAACAAAAGGGCGACTCCCTATACACTGTCTTCGACTATTGCCCGCGCAACATGTTGACCATATCCACGGGCGAGGCTCTGTCGCAGCTGCCCACCAAGGATATGAAAGATCAGACATGTAAAAATCTCATATTCATGACTCTACTGGAGAACAACGAGAACAAGACTGTGGAAATGGTGAGTTCTTGTGATTTTTTTTTTTTGCTTAAGAAAAAAAACTGATTCTATTTTCTTATTTAAAAGATGCTGTCTTGTCCTTCGGTCTCGGATCAGCAGCGTTGGCTGCAGGCCATGCAACCGCCCGAGGCTGAGACGCCCGGCGAGAAGTTATATGAAGCCTGGGACTGTCCGCAGGTGGTGGCAAAGCATAGCTACGAGTCAAATGAGCCAGATGTACTCCAACTAGAATTGGGTGATGTGGTGAATGTCTGCAGGAAATTGCCCGATGGTAAAGGGATTTTTTTTTGTAGAGTTTCTCAAAATTTCTAATACTCTAATTTTTGTGTTTAGGTTGGTATCAGGGCGAGCGCATACGTGACGGAGCCGTGGGCTGGTTCCCGGGCAGCTACACCGAGGAGGTCAATTCAGCTCATGTACGCAGTCGGAATCTGAAGCAACGCTATCGTCTGCTCACCTTTACAGCCACCTATCTGGAGTCACAGAAACGCAAATGAAGCCATCTTTGGCCAAGTATTATTCCAAACGAGTTCGTTTAGTCCTAAGCAAAATGAATTTCAAGGCTTGAGTGAGTATTCGTTTTTAGGAAATGTGATAATTAAAAAGACCGAGTTTTGTTTTGTGGCAGTTTTACTTACTATCTCATTGGTTGTGTAGTTTTGATAATTCTGCCCGCTTCCAAATTCCAAATCCTTTAAATATTTATATGTCGTAGTCTTAGTCTTAGCCGAATGCGTATATAAGGAGAATATATACACAATTAATCGAAAGAAAATAGAAAAACAAAATCAAAAATTTATTTAATTTTTATGTTTTGTGTGTAAGTTTTTGTTTATAACAAATTATGTATGATTAATAAAAATAATAAAAAAAAGTATATTTCAAGTTGTTTGTGAACCGTTTCTGGTGGTTGTTTTATCCAATTGTTTTTTTTTTTTTTTGTTTTAACAAGTTTTATACAAATTTATTTTGTATATAAAAAAGACTTGCTCCTTTATCTAAAGAATTTTTTCAAAGCATTTCGTTGCTGTTTGTTGTACGTGGCCAAATAGTGTTTTGCATTATTCAATTCGTTTAGAATTTGCTTATTCTCGGGTACCAAGGCATGGGCTTGTTTTAAATCCTCAATGGCATCTTCATAGTTTCTCAGGGCGATATGCGCCTGACCCCGTCTATAGTAAGCCTTGCTGCAGCTCGGATCCAGCCGGAGAGCTTCGGTGCAACAATATCTGGCACTGGCATGCTCACCGACTTTGAGATCAACGGCTGCCATGTTTATATTGTTGACCACCGAGAAGCTATCCAATTTAGCCAAATCGGCATCACCTGTGCTCCGTTTGATGTGGTTCAATTGCTGCCAGTCAAAGTGCTTACGCAAGGTCACATAGTAACGATTCGCTTTGCGATATTTGGCTCGTGCCTCGTAAAATCTACCTTGCTGAAAGAAATAGTTGCCGGCCAGACGTAGACCTGTCAGCAGGGCTACTGCTTCATCGGACTGGAAGAAAGAATGATTACTTTTTATGTTCATCAATTTGAAGCTTCAAACTCACAGTGGGTCTGTCGAACTTTTTTGACCAGTCCTGTGGATAAGGTGGCAATTTATCGGCTGTTTCATCGCTGCACAAATAGCCCCAATTTTCGCCGGGCTTGATTTCACCGCAATTGGCTATGACAATGTCAGCTGTGGGCTCGCCTTCATCATTGCAATTCTGTTCCATTTCGGCTACGATGGCCAGACCTCTCAAAACCTTGCCCACAGCCACATTAGTGCCATTTAAATTCTCACAGCCGTTGGCTGTGATAAAGAACTGTGAATTATTTGTGTTTGGTTTTCCATAATTGGTCATGCTGACCACTCCCTCCTCATCGTGCTGCAGAAGTTTTCATTTACTTTAAATCAATTAAAACATAATTTTTTTTACTTACATTTAAGATAAAGTTTTCGTCTTCGAAAACTGGTCCATAAATGCTTTCGCCGCTTGTACCATCGTTGTTTACCAGGTCGCCACTTTGGACAACGAAGACTCTTTTGATTTTATGGAATTTGTTGCCTTTGTAGTGTAGTGGCTTGCCCAATTGACCGATTCCGCATTCGCCTGTGCAAAGAGCACGAAAATTTTCCGCTGTTTTAGGCACAACATCCTTGCGCAGTTCAATTATCATGCGACCCGCTGATAGGTGAAAAATTTCTTGCAAATGTAAATGACAATTTCTTGTTTACTTTCATTCAAATTGCCCACCATTTTCTTTGCCAATGTTTATGTCGAGATAGACAATTGGATTTGTGGAATTTACTGGCTGCAAAAGTTCTATTTTCTCCATTCTGCCTAATTGATTTTTGGCAAAATAGGCAGTCCGCTTTATTTATTGTGATAAAATGTTTAGAATGGAATGGAACAGCTGATTTAGCTGGGAGTTGCCACTTTTCTACTGCGCTTAGAGTTGCCAGCTGCTTGGAGGCTTGAGTCTATAACAGTCAGCTTTTGTCAGCCAGTAGAAAAATGCAGTTTGAACTGCAAGGCTGTTGCATTTTTTCTCATTTGAGTAATAATATTTATTAATAGGCAATATCGCATATTTTTCTGAAAAATAAAAATTTTTAAAATGTTCTTCAAGTTATTTAGACTTTGTGCTACTAAATTCTTGCCTCACATAGTCGAATAATTACCGTCGGCTCTTAATTTTTAATGTATTTATGCCACGCCTATTCCATAATTACCTAATGCACAGGCCTTGTAACCATCCTAACCATGTAATTTTCACTTTAATGAGGCAGAGGATTACGGAGCTTGCATATAAAAGGACATCCGGTACAAGTGCGCTTCAGGCAGTCTTCAGTTTTTGTGTCAACGGAAAAAATGGAATCTACTACTTTGAACAAGGAGCTTGATCGGATTGATGACCTATCCAAGTTGGGATTGACTTGGGTGGAGTTCAGTGCCTATGGTTTGGGCATTAATATTGCTCCCAGAAAGAGGAGCTCCAAGCTTTGCAAAATGTAATTTAAATTGGGCACGATATAGAGACACCTTTAATGATTTTATCGTAATTTCAGAATACTTTTGGGAGTGGTCATTGTGAATGTGAGCATTATCTATAGTCTAATCAAATTCATACTGGTCCATTTCCATGTATCCTTCGAGGCCTACGTTGAGGTTGAATTAGTCTGAGATAACAAAATTATAAAATCTTTAAACTTTTTTTAATATTTTCGAATAGGCCGTTTTGCTGACTTTTCAGCTGTCAATTGGGATGGTTAAGACTTTCTACTTTTACGCCAAATTGGACTCTTGTGTGAGTATCTTAAAGATTACCGAATCTGGGCAAATACTACGGAACTTGGGCCTTTTCGAATTACGTAAGTCTTACCTGAGGAATAATTAGAATTTTCCTGAATGTGTCGTACTTTTTTAGATCTGCCTGAAGCTTTTGCAATTCGTAAGGATATCAGTAAAATTTTGGAGGAAAGTTGGAAAGCCATAAACAAAAAAGTCATGTTCTTTTGCAAAATTGTCAGTATGCCAGTTTTCTATTATGTAATGCGACCCTATTTTCAATATATCTACGATTGCTATATCAAAGAGGACAACTGTGAAATGACTTTGAGTAGGTACAGACAAATTGTAATTTTTCTATTTTTATTGCCTTATTCTTTGTTTACAGCATATCCTGCTATAGTTCCATATATCAAGTTGGGCAATTATGAATTCCCCTCGTATTTGGTGCGCTTCTTTTTACTTCAATCCGGACCGGTTTGGTGTTTTTTTGGTAGTCTTTAAAATTTATTAGCACTTTGTAAATTCTAATTTAAATATATATTTTTTCAGCTGTCTTTGGTTTCAATAGCTTATTTGTGGTGCTCACCCAACATGAAGTTTGTCTCCTAAATATTTTACGTTATCTGGTAAAAATATCCACCTCGGATTCGATGGTGCCCCAAACGTTAAGAACCTCTTATCTGCGCTGCTGTGTAAGACTCTACGGACGAATATGCAGGTGATTTTATGAAATTTCAAATAATATTTAAATAATTATTTAATAATCCCTTTTTTCCAGACATCACAATCGGATTGAAAATCTCTTTAAATACATTATTCTTGTCCAATGTTTGGTGAGCTGCATTTTAATCTGCATGCTGCTCTATAAAATCAGCACAGCTCTGGTAGGTCTGAGTAATATTAACTGGTATTTCATTATTAAATTCACTTGTGCATTTCCAGGAAGTTGGCTTCGTAATGCTTGGCATGATTATGGTCTACTTAGTGACCATTACTTTGGAGATAACCCTATATAATGTCAATGCTCAGAGGGTGGAAACTGAGGTGATTTTTTTTGGATATTTTCTGAAATTTCAAGAAACTCTAGAATTTTCTTTTAGAGTGAATTACTTTTCTGGGAGTGGTATGATTGCCTTTGGTATAATGAAAACGAAGAATTCAAGTTTATGATTCGTCTAATGTTGATTTTTTCACGTCGTGAATTGGTTTTGAGCGTCGGTGGATTTGCCAATATGTCCCATAAGTTTCTGGTACAGGTAAGTGGGATTTATTTTATTAAACTAACCTAGGAATTTACACAAATTTTATCAAACTTTATTCAAGGTCTTTCGTATGAGTGGAAACTTTTTTCTACTCTTGAGAAACATGAATAATAAGTAAGAAATTTTTGGGAAAATTTTTGTAGTTTCAAAAAAAAAAAAAAAAAGATTATAGATGACACAATTTTACATACGAAAAAATATTTTATTGGCACATTAAAAGGTAAATGACAAATATTTTTAGGTTTAAATTTTCCTTTTCTTTATATATAGAATAGATGTAGGTTGTGTGTGTGTGTAGGTGTGGGAACAGCATAAAAAAATAGTTTTCATGGAGAAGATACATTTTACAATTGTTTCAATCTGTGGCACAAATTTATTTTATTATAATACAATAACAGTCCTTGGCTAGGTTTTTGCTTTTTGAGGCACAAATAAGAAGGCACAATTTGTTTTGGCAGTTTCAAGTTGAGCGAAATGGATTTTTGTTTTTTTTTATATTTTAAAGCTTAATAATTTTTGTTGTATTGGTTTCTCAGCTGTTTTAACTAAACACAAAAAAAATATATAACTAAAATTATTTAATTCCATTCAAAGGATCCGCTGGCTCCAAAAAAATGAATTTGTTCGTTATAGATTTTTCTTCTTCTTCTTTTTTTTTTATCGTACTTATTAAAATTAATTGAAGTAGTTGGTAGTATTTCTTGTGGGTGAGTTTGTGTGTGTGCGTGTGTGTGTGTGTGTGTGCATTTCTTATGGTTCCAAATGATTACGTCTAAAACATCCCGCTGGCAGTGCTTCAGATATGAGACGTATATTTTCCACCTCATTGGTGAGTTCGTCGAGATTATTTTTGTAACCCTCAATCAATTTATTTTGCAAGTTTCGTTGCTTTCGATATTTCTCAATGCGACCGGTAAGATTGATGCGATCAATATCGGCTTGCACAATTTCCAGACGATTTTCTGTGAAAATTATGAAAAGAAATAACATTTTAAACTGAAATCATTTAGTTGACTGGAATTTGGCAGGCTCACCCAATTTATCTAAGTCGGCCGTGTTGACATCCTTTAGATTCTCGAGCTCATCTTTGATGGCTTTGAGGTCCTCGTTGGCCTGTTCAATTTTTTTCTGGGCATCTTGTGTATCCGAATTGGCCTGACCCACCTTACGTCGGACATCCTCCACCAGACTATCATCACTTGTTGAGTTATCCTCCAATTGGCCTATTTTCTGCTCGGTCAAGGTGACGCGATGGTTCAGCTGATCGGCTTCTTCGCGCAACCTGCGGGCCTTGTCTTTGGTTTCATTGGCATTCTGACGTATTACCTCAGCATCCTAGAGAATTTCAGTTAATTTTAAATATTTCCGATTTTTTTTTTTTTGCCTTCTTGCTTACCTTGGAAGCCAATTCAGCATATTTTTCTTGAGCCTGCTGGGCATTCGACTTAGCCGCATCGGCATTTCGATTGGCACCCTGCAAGGCCTGGTCAGCCCTTTGGATCAAATCTTCGGCAGATTTAATTTCCTTCTCTATGCTGGGTACTTCGGTGAGTGCCAAGGCAGCCTGCTCCTTGGACTTCTGCACCTGGGACTGGAAGCCGGACAGAGTGTTGTAGGTGTTACTGGCCTCCTTCAAGGTATTGTCGCCCTGTTCCACAGCCTTGGTGGCCTTTTCAAAGGCATCGGTGGCTCTTTGTAGCAAATCGATATCGTCTTGTTTCTGCTGAGCCGCACTATAGGAAAATTTTAAGTTGTTTTAAATTAAAAGTCTAGAAAATAGGCTTAGGCTTACTTACCGTTCTAACATTGTTGCACTTAAGTTATGATGAACTTCGAAATCGGCAAAAGTCTCTCCGTTATTGTTGGAAATTTCAATGATTTTTTGAAGTAACTCTTCGGCTTTTTCATTGGATTCCAAAGCTTTCTTTTTAAGCTGGTTGATGTCAATGTCTGGCTGAGTTTGACGGTTTACATCGTTGAGCAGAGTTAGGGCGATATCATAGATTTCAGCGGCCTTGGTGTGGGCTTCTTTGGAAGATTGCACCACCGATTCCAGAGATAACTTGACTGTATCCAAATCTAGGCGCACTTCAGAGCGCAGCTCCGTATTGATCTTAAGCTGTAGGTTAATGGCATTCTTGGCCAGTTCGTAGGCCTTCTCTACGGCATCATTGGCATTTTTAGCATTGGTTAGATCAACCTGGGCTTGGGCTTGCAAATTATCGGCCAGGCGGCGGGCCTCACGTGAAATATCTGCAATTTGATTGGATTGGACACCAAATACCAACGATTTATTCCGCGCATTCTCCAGAGCCTGCAATCCTTCATCGTTGAGCTGATTTTGTGCATTCAGTAGGTTCTGTTTGGCGGAACTGATAATTTCTTGAAGAATTGTGTAATTGCGTCGACCATTTTCAATCTCAATGTTGGCGTCATTCTGCAAGGCATCAGCGCTCTCCAAATGATCTTTGATACTCGCCAGACGATTGTGCAGATCGTTGATCACTTCGACATAGGTCTGACCGTCTCCTCCGGAGCCTGAGCGAGCATCTTGATCCAGCACATTGGCCTTCTCCTGTACGGACTTGAGCTTAGCTTCAAACTCATCATCATTGGTCACTGGTGTGCGGGCAATCTCGTCCAGTGTGGAGCTGAGATTTGCCAGCTTCTCTCGGTGGAGGTTGGCTGCATCTTGTACCAAATTGTAGCAGTCTGGGCAGTCCACACAGCCATGATGGCGGTCGTATTTGTTTTCCTTACAGCGATCACAACGTCTTCCCTCTACATTGTCATTGCAAGGACACTGACCATTCTGGTCGCACTGGAAGCTCTTCGAGCCGCTCTCATCGCATTCGCAAGGCTTGCAGCCGTCCGTCGAGAAGCCATAGAAATAGGTGGCGCACTGATCGCATCTGGTGCCCACCACTCCTGGCTTGCAATGGCACTGACCGGTGTACTTGTCGCAAGTAGAATTGTAGCTACCAATCGGATCGCACATGCAGTTCTCGCAGCCGTTACCTGATCTTATATTGAAATAGCCTGGCTGGCATTCTCCGCAATCGCGTCCAATCACATTTGGCTTGCAGTGGCATTGGCCAGTGATTTGGTCGCAACGTGTGATACCCTCCAGATCCTGTTCAGTGCCGGCGGCATAACAAGTGCAACGATCGCACTTGCCATGTGGCAGGGCCAAAGGATCACCAAAGTGACCGGGCAGACACTGATTGCAGTGGGGACCGGCCGTATTGTGGATACACTTGAGACACTCTCCGGTGACGCGGTTACAGTTGCCCACAGCATTGGGATCCACATTACCATTGCAGTCGCAGCTCTTGCAGGTCTGGATTGAGCCAAAGTTGCCAGTGAGATCGCCATAGAAGCCATCCGCGCATTGGTCGCAACGAGTGCCGGAATATCCTGTGGGGCAGTCCGTACAGATGATGGTGTCGTTATTGATCATAAGGCAAGGTCCATCGAGAGGGCAGGGACAGCGCTTGCAGTCATTCGGGGAGCCGTCCAGAGCATTTCCGTAGAAGCCCTTGGCGCATTGATCGCAGTTGTCGCCTTGAGTGTTGTGCTGGCAGATGCAGCGTCCAGTCTCCGAGTCGCAGATATCGGCATGGCCATGACAATCGCAGGGTATACAAGGCATAAAGGGTCCACCGCGAGCAGGACTATGACGATAGCCGGGGGCGCAGGACTCACAGAACTGACCCAGGTAGCCCTCGGGACAGGTGCACTGCTCAATCCAGGTGGCCGGTTGGCCGAGAGCTCCACGCTGTGCCGTCTGCAGCTCCACATCATCGAGATTGGCCTCACCCTGGGTGGAGTACGTGGCTCGGATCTTGATGGCCGTGAGATTCGAGAGTATGGAGAGGAAACCACGTGCCGATTGACTAGGCTGCCATTGATAGTCTCGATGCTCGTGCAAACGGAACGTGTACTCCTTGACTCCCGAGTCGGGCATGCCATTTCCTTGGGCAAAAATAGGCAAGGATATTTTACTGCCAGCTCCTTCGAGAATCACATCACTGGCACTAGTGCTGGGACCCACTTGTCGCACCAATTGCAGCTTGAACTTCAAGTCGCGATTGTAGGAGGCCCGCTGATCACCCAGGAACCGATCTGGAGCCTGGAAATACACATACTCATTGCCCTGGGCTGTGGTGCCGATACTGCGACTATATTGATTGTATTTGATATCAACATCGCGTTGATTCAAATCAATAGCCGTCCAGCGTTCCTTGTGCTTGTTAAAATTCGAGGTCACATTCACCACTGAATAGCCCGGAGAAGTCTGACACTCGGAGGTGTGACCATAACAGAAACAGGGTGTGCAGCCGAAACGATTGTTCAAATCCAAATTGAAGAAGCCCGGTTTGCATCTGCAAAAGTCGAGGAAAATCTAAGACAAAGTCCTTGGTTTTTTTTTAAATTTAAAATGGACTCACTCATTACAGCGTCGTCCTTCCACATTTTCCTTGCAATAGCAAATGCCACTCACGGCATCGCAAGACGGTGTATTGGCATGGGAACCGCGAGTATCGCAGCCGCAGGGCTGGCAACCATGTGTGCTAAACTGATAGTAATTATTATCGCAACGATCGCACTTATCTCCTGTGACTCCTGGCTTGCACTGGCACTTGCCATGACTATTGCACTGGAGTGTACGTGAGCCCACAGGATCACAACCACAATTGATACAATAGCCATCCTCACGCATGTAAAAGTTCTCCTTACAACGCTCACAGTTCGGTCCATCACGATTGTCACGACAGTCCAGACAATGACCACCATGGCCAGTCAAATTGAATAGATTCGCGTCGAAGAAACACTTGTCGGCAAAGCCATTGCAATTACAGGCTGCACATGGAGTAAGGGAAATTAGTTATCAATCATTGAATGTTAAAGAAAGTTTGCTTTACAATTGATTAGATACCAAGTGGCTGCATTTGTGCTCAGATTAATGCGATTGGTTTGGAGAGAATAATCATATTCCCAGCCATAGGCCCAAGCGACGGTCAGAGAGCAGCTCAAATGCAACCAAACTAGCAACATGATGGACAGTTCAACGGCAACTGAAACACTCAGCCAGCCAGGCAGCCAGTCAGGCATCTTCATGTGCTAACGGCACAGCCAAGGCCAATGACGTTTGTCCTTTTAAGGCAACTAGAAAAATCGGTCTGACTCTGTCAACCAGTTTGACTCACCTTTGCATTCGTTGACTTCCGTTGAAGTGGCCCTTTTCCATTTCACATCGTTGTAGAGGGGCAGGCATCGATCGCAGTCGGGTCCATCGGTATTGTGACGGCACTCACAGACCAGAGTACGTTCTCCATGCATTCCAGTGCTGGCCACACACTTGCTGGCGTGTCCATTGCACTTGCAGCGTGCTCCGACGGCAATATCACTGATGGCATAGAAATAGGATTTGAGTACTTTCGGATCGCCGAACAATTCATCACCGAAGGTGTTCAAGCGGTCGAGAGTGATGCGTATATCGGTGGCTGTGACCCAATCTTGTAATTCAAGGCTTCGCTCAAAGTTGATGCCACTGGGACGATACTCCAAAGTTGAGAAGGCAATCTCACCATTGCTGAGAGGGGAAATATCGCTGTATTCGCCTGTACACAGGGCATGGGCCTCTCCCTCTCCCTTGCGTATGGTATGACTATCTGGCAGGCCGTAGGTATCCTGACAGATGGCGCTGTAGTACTGATAAGGTATCCAGGGACCGTTCTCAGTGGTGCGCTTGTAAATCGCAAATGAATCAGGTCGTGGTGAGCGGAAAATCATTCGTACATAGGTGATATCATATGATTTGCCTAGGGAAAGTATTGAAAGTTTCAAGAGGTCCAGTTATATCTTTTTCTCTACTTACGTAAATGCAGAGTTATGTTGACATGATTGGGACTTTGTATGCCCTCCAACATAGTTTCCGATTGCCACCAGGTGGGGTTTTGCGGATCATGCAAATCCGTCAAAAACGAAGGATTGTGATCTTCATATCTATCGGTTCAGAAGACAATTAGTTTTTTCCAATAATTTTATGTTTATTTCGAATAATTTTTACCTGCAAAAACCACACTGCTTGTGATTTTGATTCATTGTTTGTATACAATAATGATTTTCACCATGTTCTCCGCAAGTATTGGTGGACTCAATCCGTAATTGATAGGCGGCATTTATAAATTCGGGCATACATTTCTAAAAGGTTTTGTAAGTCAAAGAAGGAGAATTTTGGGATCATAATTAGTTTTCACAAGACTATGGCATTTTTAAATTTTACCGATTTAGATCAAAATAATTATCTATCAAAAAATAGAAGTCTCATAATTTTGGTTGGAATTTGACTTTTTTCCGTTTATTAATTCTAACTTTATTGCTGAAATAATATTTCCATGTGGAGCTACCAGTATAGTCAGATTCTTTTATTAATTCGAAAAATTTACTATGAATAAATTTTGTTTATTCACTAATTGACTTGTTGGAATACATTTGTCTCTACTTTAAATATAGTTTGAAGATTCAATTAGTTCGTCTGCCTGTGGACAAATTAACGCCCCTTGAGAAAAGTTGTCTCACATCAAATATTGACCCTCTTCAGGGTATAAATGAATGAATGACTGACAAAATGAATTCATCTTAATCAAGTTGAATTGAAATGCGAGCAAACAAACCTATTGACTTGAATTAAATCAATTTATGGCAAATATGCTTTGTTAACTCACCTGGGGCCTGCCATAGGGATCGTAGCATTCGAGGGCCGGCATAAATGTGGTGCCGCTATGTGACCCAACCGAGTTGATGGGCGGACGTTGGGCGGCAATTGCCGGATCAATTAGGGAGCAGCAAAGCAGTGCACCGGTGAGCAGCAAACTCAACGTGGAGTCACAGCTCCACCTGCTCCGCTTCATCTTGTTTATGTACAGTTAAGGCAATTTTAAAACACTAAAGGTGGTTTGATTTTGGAACACTAATCCGAGTTGATTTTGTGTAGTTATTTTGGTGGGTTGTTTGGGTCTGCTTCAAGTTTGCTTTATATTCTTTTTTTTTTCTATTGTCACAGTTCAAAGCATTCTTAAAATTAAGTTCATAAATGTGTTGGTGTATGTTGGCCCGGTTTCACTCGCTGGAAAGTATTAGAATATATTTAGAAAATCTATTCAGAATGAGATACACATGTGTTGCACATATTGAGGCGAAAGATACAAATTTTTTAATTAAGCCAAACCGTTGCTCTGCCGTTAATAAAATAAACTTTGTTCATTTTAGTCTGTCAGTTGGTGAGTCTTTCAGTTAGTCAGTGAGTCAATAAGCTTTTACAATTCACTGCCTGGCGAGACCAACATAGCCGGCAATCTTCTCAACCGACAATTTGTTTTTAACCATGCGTTGTTTTATGTAAACAAAACAAAAAAACAGCAAATGAAAACATTAACAAAAAAAAAAAAAAAAAAAAAAGAGAAGCAAATTCAAATACAAAATGCTTTAGTTCATTAAAGGGGAAGGCCTCCACATCCAGCTCCACTCTTGCCCTTTCCACCATTTCCATTGAGAAGCATGTGTGTTCCCTTTTCCATTCCGCTTATCCATCGAACCAATCAGTTGAAATATAGCTCAGTCGAATGTTTATCTTTCAGTGTGTGCGTAACTTGAAGTAATTCTGTCTGATGATTTCATCTACTCCGCTCGAGTGTCTGGACTAGTCAGCCGTTTCAGCCTATGCAGTCCAAGTCTCCACACGTTATGTAATTATACAAAAATTAATGCAGTCTCGAAAAAAAGAAAACAAAGTCTCTGAAATTGTAGAATTGCAGTCATTTCTTTTTAAAAAAAAGCCTAATCAAGGTCGTATTCATTTAGTTGGACTGTCAAGACTTTAGCGCTAATTCTTGCAGCTCGGAAAACATTGTAAATATAATGAAAAAATTAAAAAAAAAAGAAAGAATATATTTTGTTTATGTTCTGTCGAGATGATATCATTTGGAGCGGACAGAAAGGAAAATGCGATTATGAACTACATTCAACCAGTTTTCAAGCGAATTTCCTTGCCTCGAGAAAATGGTTTATCGAAAGACTAATGGGTGAAATGATTAACTAGGGAGTGACTTTTAAACATTACTAAAGGCATTAGAAATCTTTCGAGAAAAATTCAGCTCAGAATGTTCAAATTGAGATGGGCACTTCCCCTACCCACACTGATTTGCTTTAAGGCTTTCACTTTTTTTATTCCCGAGTTCTGGGCAGATAATTTATTTAATCAGTTGAAAAACCATTTTCAATATTTGAAAAATTTAAAATCCACATAAACACTTCTTTTTAGTTCTCAATTCTGAGTTGTTATAAATTTTCACTTTTCTCATTTCTGATTGCTTCCCAAATTGTTTTGGGTTCCAGAGTATATAGCAAGAAACGATTATTCTATAAATATTTGTTCTAATTTTTATCAATTTTTCATTTTTTTTTTACATAATGCCTGAAGGGAACTGAATTTGTTGTAGTTTTTGTTTTCTTTTCTTGAGCTTATCAGTAGTCTCAGATTTTTTCTTTCTTTTTTTTTATATATACGAAAAAAAACTGTTTCAATTTCTGAATTAAGTCCAAAAAAAAAATGAGTGTACATATAAATAAATTTTTTTATGCTGTCACCAGGCTAACAATTAATAAAGAAGAAAAAAAGTTTCAGATTTCAAGCAAGTGGAATGGAACCCTTTTTGTTGGGGTTCAGCTGAGGCCAAGATTTCAAGACTTGTACACATCAAATACTTTGTATTATGTTGTGAGACATATGTTTTTGTTGTTGTTGTTGTTGTTGATATATATAAATATACACTAACACACACACACACACGAGTAGTCATATATATATTTTTATATGTAGTACATCCGCTCCATTCAGATTTCAGATGGCTGAAAATCTTAAGCAGAACCGAACGAAAGGCAGAAGCAATTCGAACTGCTGTCGTTGTTGTTGTTGTTAGTGGTAGAGCGATATGATGACTATGAACACGAGTTCCTTTAGAGATAAGAATTTGGGGTTACCAACTAGAAGCTAATATTCTCTATAGTAGAGCAGATGGGGATACACTGGAAATTTCACTGAACTCAGATTCGATTTAGATTCTTTCATTCAATATTGAATTGGGTATCTGAGTTTTTGTTTGCACCTTTTGGTGTGTATCTTTATTGTGGTCTTTGTTTTTATCAACTGCTTCTGCGTTCACGCACACCACCACACACGATCGCTGAGCCACACTCGCACACACACGTATCTGTGGGCAGGTAAAGAAAAGAGAGAAATATCGAATCGAAAATCACTCAAAAACTGCACTCGCGCACTCAGACAATGACGGCCGCTCAGATACTTTTACGAAACTTCGTTTTTTGTTGTTGTATTTGTGTATTTCACAGATGCACAGTGCAGAGGAAGACAACAAAAACACAGTTCACGTTATTTTCGTTTATTTATCGGCTATTTTTATTATAGATACTTTTCTTCTTTGGCTGCTCTCACTGCTTCGACTGACCGACAGGAGGCACACCACACACACACACATGGTCGATATTTCCATAGCTGGGAATCGAACAATTTTTGAACACAAAAAATATTTAATATTTTTTTTTTTATTTAACTCAGCAAACATTTCCATTCGGATTTGCATTTGCCTTTGCACACTCCACTCCACAACTGCATTTCCTTTTCTGCTGACTTGCGCGTTTATGAATTGTACCTTGTGTGGCTATAAAACAACAAAACTTGTAGCAGTTCTTTTTTATTTTTTTCTTCTTTGAGCATAGGTCTCATGCTTTTGGCTATACTTTTTTTTTATGACTTAAAATTTTTTTTTTTTTTTTTTTTGTAATTTTATCACCACATTGAAGGCAAGAACATTTTATTTTCTTATTATTTGAGTAAACACACTTGGCCATAGAGAGACTGAGCACTGAAATAACAAGATACTTTTTTATCTTGAAGTTTTCTTTCAATTCTTTTTTCTTTTTTCATACATTTTGTTGTTGGTGTTGTGTTGAAGCGCCCAACAAACTTCATTTATTCAAAGCACACAAACACTGTGGGGCAGCCAATGCGCAGCCAATGTAGCCGAAAAAAATAAAATACAAGATCCAAAAAAACTCCTCCACTTTACCGGGGGAAACCATTGAATTTCCGTTTAACTTACTCCGCCATAGAACACCACAGGCAACCGCTAACGACGACGTCCAATGCTCAACTGACTAACTTGAGGAATGCTACTCGACAACTCTGGGTTTTGGTCTCAAAATGTATCTATGCGGCTCAGCGGTTCTGTATCTGTGTGCGAGTATGAGTGTGAGTGTGTGGGCGCAGCTGAGTGATCGTATTCAGGGTAGAGTTGTCATCATTGAAATCTTTCTGGTTATACCACTTAGCGGCTATGTGAGTCGTTGTGGCTTACTGAAAAATGAAAAGCGCGCCAAAGCATATTCGATAAGGCTACTCAGAGCACAAGATTTTTTAAGAATTGGATGTTTAGAATGCTTAAGATTTAATTGTTTGCTTTAAATTTCAAACGGAATTCCATTAATAGACTGAGTATATTTATGACTCGGCAAATAATTGCACAGAAAATTATCTGGCCGAAATGGAACTGATCTTGCTCTGAAATGGCAGATGCTGTACTCGGATAGTTTTTGTGTGTGTGTGTTTTTTTTTCGGGTCTGCTCTATTTAATGCGCTTGAGGTTTGTAGTTTTTGGAGTTAGCAGGTTATCGCTAGTCAGCATTTGTCTGAGCTGATAAGAGTTCAACGCACGAATGAAATATGAAACTAACTTTTAATTTCATTAAAGAAATTTATTTCAACAATTTAAATGCTGAGTAAAAGTAATTCTATTTCTTTTCTTTTTTATTGACAAAGAATTTGAAAATATTTTCTTCTGGAAAAATAAGCTTCAATTTTTTTAGGTTTGAATAGAAATATATATTTCCATCAGCAACTATGACAGAAAATAGTGTCAGAAATATTTAAAATTATTTTGCACACTTAAAAATAATCTGCATTAGGTCTTAAGTGATTTTGAAGTTTCTAATAATGATGTCATTTGTATGACACTTTAACTCTCATTACTCTTCAATTTTGGCTTCTTTTTATTTAGTTATCTTATTTTAAACAATTTTTTTTCACTCATTGAAAAAGGTTGTCTGTAGATTTTGGTTGCTTGCTTACTTTTTGGTTCATGTCTTGGCTAAAGGTTGGTGTCTTTTACACTTCATTGCCTGACAAAAAGCTGCTTGTTATTTGTTAATTCTTGAAGCAATTTTAAATGGTTCCCAGCCTTTTTGAAATAAAACAAACATTCGAATTACGTGCATTAGAGATTTTATTTCGATTTGATTGAGAAGTAAACTGAATTTATTGCATGAGAGACTTAAATAGAAGAGGCATAAGAATAAATTGCTTATAAAGAAAAATCGTTAAAGACCTGAAAAAAAAATTTTAAACATTTTTATTTTATGTGACTTTATTTTTTTTAGAATTGCAATGAAACTCACATTGTCTATTTAATTCTGAAAGATTATTTCGGTTCATCGTTATCATCTTCAATATTGATTTTCACAATTTTAATAACAGGGCCCGGTGATTCCGGCAAGCCATTTTGTGTGGCCTTTGGCTCATTTGTTCCGGGCTCCACAATATTTTCATCGCTGCCTGTGGTACTGATGGTAATAGTGGGTATATTGTCAGACCAAATGGAGCTTTGTGAGTCTTGACGAAGGACTCGACGTCTTTGTGAAGCACTTCGCTTGGGAAAGGTGATGGGTCCAGGCAAATCCAATTCCTCCAGATCGTCCATGGTGGCTAGAGTGGGTACGGAAGGTTGGGCCGGTGTCGAGACTGGTTCCACAGTTCGACTTGCCGTGTGCTTGGCAGTGGCTGCCGAAGAAGATGAACTACTGCCAAAGTGCAAAGGAGCGCTGGGTGTTGGCGATTCTGGTTCTGGTGTAGGTGGCATTTCCAAGGTAGTGCCACTGCCCAGACTAGACAATACTGATGGTGGTGGTGGTGGTGTATAGGCCAAATAGGTAGGCGTGGTAGGTCCCGGTGACTCATCGGATCCCTGCTCCACGTCGTCCTTTTTCATGTTGACAGCCTCCCGGACTAAGGCCAGCAGGGAGCCGATTTTCTTGCGACTTTGCCTTGAGAAGGCTGCTAGTTTTTCGGCATTCGCACGCTGGTATTGATAATAAGATCCATGCCCCTGGCTGGGCGTGGGGGAGGGAACACCTTCAGAACAGGCTGTCTCACTGGTCAGGTGCTCTGGGTTAGCGGGTGTGGGTATATCCGCTACTGCCTTATTTTTCTCCACGCTATTCTCATCGAATTTGAACACTTCGGGTTCGGGTTTGGCCGTCAGGCCATGGGATCGGGATTTGTGTTTACGGAACTTAAATTTTCCTAGACCAATTGAATCTAAGCCAGGCGTCTTGTGGGGATGGGAAGGTTGATGGACCTCTTCTTCATGTGGTGGCTTCTTCTCATCCACCAGATGAAAGAGACTTTTTAGTTTTTCCTCTGGTGAGGATGTTTCCCCTGTATCAACCTGTTCTGTTGTGACTTCCTGAGGCTCCTCATTTTCTGCTGCTGTAGTTGCAGGTTTCGATTCTTCGTCCTCCTTTTTGTGGCGCAACAAGCTGGCACGACGTTCGCTCACAATTTTAGAATTTGTCTCCGGATCATGGTCATTATTTTCAGCCGCCGATTCATAGGAAGGAGGCTGTTTATGTTTTGCCTCCCTTTTCTCTTTAGTGGATTCTTTGTGCTTCTTCTCATGACTCTCGACTTTGAAGCGACTCTTTGGATGCTGTTCCTTTACTGGGAAGTTGCCACTGCTGCCTCCAGATGTTCCACCTGGAGCCATGGATGGCGTTTTCGCCCTCTCTTGCTTGGCAATCTGCACAATGTCCACAAGAGAGGGCTTTCGAGTACGTCTTATCTGCTGTAGTCGTGAGAGACCAAAACGCTTGTCCTTGGCATCCTCATCGTTGGGTAGTGAGTCCTGGTGTTCAGTGTCCGTGTCATCGTCGTCGCGTTTCACAAATGAATCCTCATCCGACGTGGCTGAGCCTTTGCGCAATGCCTTCTTCATGATGCGTGAGATGAGCTCTGTTCGTCGTCGGCAATGGTGAGAAATTGTAGAAAGTAAAGCAGACAAATGACTTGGCAGGACTCACCTTTGCGTGCCTGGTTCTTGTACTCCTCCGTTTCGAAATCTGGCTGTTGTGTGGGGGTGACTGGCGACGAAGCCTCGAGTACTTTGCGCCAGCGATTTGTCAGTGTGCTGGCTGTTGGTTCCGCCTGTTTGACCTCCGGTACTTTGAATATCTTTTTACGCTCCTCTTCACGCTCCTTTTGCAGTTGGGTGCGCAGATCCTGATTGGCCTCACGCAGTGCCCCCGTCAACGATATCAGATAGTAAATTATAAGTATGAGCAGCAGAAGCAAAGGAATTACCGTGCTCGACGAAGTCAAATAGTCCAAGGGTTCATGAAGTTGTCTACACATAGAGTAAAGAGATAGAGAGAGAGAGAGAGAGAGACAGAGTGAGAGAGTAGAGGAAGCAGTAGAGAATTGAAAGCTGAATTGATAACTCACTGTGGCAAAGCATTGCGCGTGGTATTGGTAATAAATTCAGCAATTCTATTGTACTCGGAGAACGGACCGCAATGCCAGGAAGGACGGAGCCAAACAATTGCATACCCAACTGGCAGTACGCACAGGAACAACATGGTCAGCAATAAGGATAAATAAAAATTGTTTGACTTGGAGGCCCTTTGATTCAAAGATTACAATTATTTAAAATGTGTAAACAATCAGGGAAATTGTTCCGCTTACTTAAAGACCACCTCGTGGGGCACATTACAAGTCAATACTATCCAGGATCTAAAATACATCATTATCATCAATTTGACTAGGTTGATAAGGACCAGACCAGGTGAAAAGAATATGCCCATCCAGACTTGTCCCTGGTTATTAATCAAAGTCAAAATATTCTCGGCTATCTTAAAGTCACCATACTGACATTAAGAAAAGAGAAATAGACAAAAACAAAAGTAAGCACATTATTCATACCCACCGCAAGCATTTAGATACGGAGTCAAGTCACAAATCAAGCACTTGACTTTGTTATTCTTACCTGCGGAAAGGTCTTTTCCATATCCCAACACCAGTTCTGATTGACATACCGTACAAAGAGTGCTCGCAGAAAGTCAATGCACAGTGGCGCCACTATAGACATGAGCTGGAATAAGAAAATTAGAAGGGATCCTTACCAAGCACTAAATTGTTTGGTCATCTTCTCTTTGTTTTAACTGGATTTGCTTAGAAATCTCACCACGTATCTTTTTAACATGTGTGTTTTCCTGCTCAGTTTGTTTAGTTTTCGGCTGATTTGCTTACAAAAGTGAAACTGTACACAGATACACTCGAATATATTCTAGGCTATACCGAAAGAAAAACCCATTCATTTCATAGTTGTGGGATTCACGCACGAACACGTGCCAAACGCTTAATGTTAAACTCAATTTCCTTTTTATAGTTCTTGGTTATTTTGTGTGTTTCTTTCTGTTTGGTTGGCTTGTTGTTATGCGAAAAGCATAAAAGCGCTTAAGATATTTTATTTCGATTTTTTATCCTAGTTGAAATAAACAAGTTTTCTAATTTATTGACTAAATGCTGTGGACTAAAATCGTTTAAAAGCGATTAGGACCACAAGTCGTCAATGTATCCGACAAGAGGCTCAAAATCTAAACAATAATATAAATAAATTTTGTGCAAATATTCTGGCTAAGCAGTTTACAAGTTGATCGACAAAGGTTTGATTCAAGAAAAAAAAACACACACACACATACATATTGTCAAAAAGAGCGCCACTTGGCCGGAGATTTTCGTGTTTGACCCTGAAAAGTTGGTCCTATTTGGCCAAATGGTCAACTCATGAATTTGTTTGGCGATTTGAGACTCTTAAGGTTTGTTTCGAATATGCCAAACATGCAGCTGGCCTAAGAGACCACCGAGTGTCAGTTGGCCAATCGAAAAGAAAAAAAAAATTTTTTTTGAGGAAATTGAAGCCAAAAGTTCAAAATGATGGTTATGTAAATTTTTTGTATTTGAATAAATTTTCGTTTCTTTTTTTTTGTTCGTTTCAGGAGATATAAATTGTGCTCGAGTTGCCTGGGGCAATGCAGATAAAAGCTAGATTCGTCTACCCGTTCTGAGGCTGCCCCAAGAGTAAGATTATTATGATAAAATATATTTTGCCTTTTTCGTTTCGTTTTCTATTTATTTGTAAAGATAGCTGAGACTGAGGTTTTGAGTCAAGTAGATTTGTGGTTTTGTGGGCGATTGGAAAATAACAACAGCCACACGAATAAATATATAATTGATTCTCTCCTATCTGCAGATACTCTTCAATTTTTTCCACTTGAATGATGTTTTTACAAAACGGAAAAGAAATTCCTTTTCCTCGAATTTGTTTCCGGATAATTTAGCTAAACGGGATTTCACGCCCAACATTTTTCAAGGGACAAAGAATGTGTATTTGCCTAAGTTGGTGAGAGGGGAATTTTTGGGGACGGTTATGTGTTTATGTCGGCGGAATTTGTTTAGCATATTTGCCGATGCTCCCACGCACCGGATACTTGCTCATTTTAAGTTCAATCATATTTTAGACTAAATAGATTTTGAAAGGAACGAAATAGGCGACATTTTTGTTGGGGGCGTAGGAAAGGAAATTGATAGCTGTTTACGATGACAAATTTGCTTTTAAACTGAGCAAAGTTTCTAGGCTCAGCAACCCCAATTTGGTAATGATTTGAACCAGCTGTCTCAACTTTTTTCTTGTTTGTTTTTGATGGCTTTTCACTTACCCCATCAAAGACGATAACCTTTGAGAGCTCCTGGCCCAGTGAAGTCTCCCAGCACATGGTGGTGAGATTCATTTGTATCTGCTTTAAATTGAGTTGAACTTCTTTCAGTCTCCTGGTCTGGACCTCCAGAGGTGTCAGCATGGCAGTGGCCACTTCTTTGCTGCTCATACCACTCTCTGTGGTGGAGGATCCTCCAAAAATTTTATTGGGGTTATCCGAGCAAACGGTTATAATGCAATAATCCTCCACATCCGAATAGGTGGTAGTACCAAATTCGATATCTTCATAGTTTATAAAGTATGGAGTGCTACTGGGAAGCTCTGTATAATCTTCGTATTCTTGGTAATCGGAATCTGGGGTACTTGCTGAGGTACTTTCTGGTCTGAAGCGACTGGTAAAACGATCGGTAAAACGATCGGTAAAACTACTCGTAAAACTGCTGCTTTCGTAATCACTTTCGGTGGTGGTGGTCGGATCCTCTGTGGTCCATAATGTTTCCGGTGTGGTAGTTCTCCAAACTGGCAGTTTTCTAGTGGTAGTCCATGTGGGCACTCTTCTTCTGGTTGGAGGTGGAGTTGTAGTGGTTGTGGTGGAAGTTGTAGAGGTTGTGGTTGAAGTTGTTGTGGGACTGGTGGCCTCGCTGGTCTTTGTGCGACGAAGCTGATTCAGCATACGATTCCAGGCAGCATTGCTCAGACCCGGAAATATTGTTCCCTCTGGATTCACTGTTGTAGTAGTTGTGGTGCTGCTGGTTGTTGGGAAAGGCACTCTATATGGTGGTCTGTAGGGTTGTCTGTCAGATTCTGGTCTTGTATAGGGTCTGTAAGATCTGTCAGGCTGTCGGTCTGGTTCTGGTCTTGGGGCAGGCCTGTAATTCCGTTCTTGATCTCGTGTTGGCTGTTGATACGACGGTCTAATTGTTTCTGGTCTTGAGATGGGTCTGTAACTTCTATCTGGTTCACGGGTCACCGGTCTATAGGTTGGCCTGCTTACTTCAGGTCTTGATACAGATCTCTCTGGCTCTCTTGGGTAGGATCTATCAGGTGCGGATCTTAAAGGGCTTTCCTGTTCTCTTGGTATTGGTCTGTAAGGCTGCCTCTCGGCTGCGGATCCTAAAGCAGGCCTATAGGGTCTTTGTGATTCGGTAGGTGCCGGCCTATTAGTGTCTGGTCTTTGGGCCGGTCTATAAGGCGTTTGCGGCTGCGGTCTGAAGACAGGTCTAAAATTAGTTCTGGCAGTAGGCGAGGGAGTGGTTTCTGTAGCGACCACAAAAGGTGGCGCCACAGTGGTTGTGGTGCGGTAACGCAAACTGTATTTGCTGGTCCGCCAAGAAGTTGGAGGATCACCTTCAGCACGCTTTCTGCGAATCTTTTCGATAGGCTTTTCCGTAGGGGGTGGAGGTGCTGGTTGTAGTTCTTTATCAACTTGTTCGAGTACCTTGGCCAAGGGATCATCGGATTGATATTCTGTAGTGGACTTCTCATCAGTTTCATCGTCATAATCAGCTTCAGTGTTTTTCAGAGGGACTCCCTCAAAGTAGTCCACATAATTGAAATAGCTGTCATTGCCTGGAGCCGCTGTGGTTGTGGTTGAGCTGCTTGAGTAGTCCGGAGAACCAGGGGAAGACTCATCGCTGTCGGAAACATAATCTGAATCATCATCGGTGGTGTAGAATAACGGTGCTCGAGTGGTTGTAGTAGTGCTCGGTGTTGTTGTAGGCGTAGTAGTTGGCAAGGTTGTGGGTGTTGGCTTGGGCGTTGTTGTAGATGTGGTCGTGGGCGTTGTTGTGGGTGGTGTTGGTGTTGTTGTCGTGGTTGTTGTTGCTGTGGTCGTGGTTGTTGTAGGAGTCGTGGTTGCCAGTGTAGTGGTGGTATTCCAAGGCGTAGTCGTTGTATCCAGTGTCGTCGGCGTTGTGGGCAATGTTGTCAGAAGTGTGGTAGGACTCGGCGGTATTACCGCCGTCGTGGTCAAGTTCAGTAACATTAAAGTGGTTGTAAGATTTTTGGGACTAATTGTTAATCGTCTAGGTTTTGAGCATTTGACTGTAAGGTTTCGGCATTGAATCCGCTGCACTGTGCTGGAGAAGAAAGTTGCCGCTGCTGTGGTCATAAAAAGGGAGTCAGTAGTGCTGCCATCACTGCCAGATTCGTCAAATAGTGTGGTGCTGTCGCTATACATCGGTGTGGTGGTGGTCATGGCACGCAAGGCTTCTATAGATCTGAGCAGGCTTTGCAGTTCCAAAGTACTCGTTTCATTTTCCAATTTCAACATTTGCAAAGGTTTCTCTTTGCTGTTGATCTTGTAGATGAAGGAGAACATCAAAGAATACAAATTCAACATATTTAGAATCATGATTCTGAAAGAAAAAGTTCATTTTAAGTGTAAATAGGAATTAAAATTTTCATAAATTTACCTGGCCAATTGCAATCTTAATTGTTGTCTGGGATGCCAGTTCTCAAATAGGCCCAAGGCCTCAAAAATCATTGGTAGGAAGAATGACAGCAGAGTCATTGTCACGTTCACCGCATTGCGGCTTAGCCAATTATCATATTTGGCCAAATCCTCAGAGCTGAAGTAAAAAAGAATCGTATATTTTCACACTCAATCTCTGTGAGTTGAGACTGCTTACTTATTTACTAGGAGAACCACGGTGGCACCTGAAAGACCCAGGAGACCCATTACCAAAATGTTCACCAATATGCGCTGTAGTATCACCCGCCAGCTATTGAGCAAAGTTCGACATTTATTAGACTGCTTAAACCTATGCCAAAATAAAAGAAAAAAAATTCCAAACTTACTTGCGATTATCCTTTTTCTTTTCGGCTTCCTCAAGCAGGGCTTCTTTGAAACCAACCACAACGGAAGCAATCCGATTATGTGCTGTCTCCGCATGTCCTGTGTAAGTGTTGGTATAGAACAATTTAGCCAAGTCCTTTGAGTACGTGCAAAAGTTTTGCCTACTCACCAATCATAAAGTCCCAGCCGGTGAAGAGCTTCCAGGAAAATACGCACTCATCATCTTTAGATGAAAGTTTCGAATTTCTAGAGTTCTCAGCCATCCTGCATGCAAGTCACCAAGCCAGGCACAGAGTGAGAGAGAGAGAGAAAGAGTGAGAGGGAAAAGAAAAAGTTTCAACTGCAATTCTTTTGACTGGCTCAGGTAATAATTTGCCTCTAATGTGGCCTTTCCTGTCATTAAGCCAAACACTGGCACAAATCTTCTCAACTCGCAAAAGAACAAAAAAAAAAAAAAACCAATCCCATAAGCAACATAAATACAAAAGCAAATTTTTTTTTTGCCTCTATTTTTTTTTTTGGCATGCCGCACACGTGCCACAACTCCAGGGCCATCAAGTGGCAAGGTCAGTGTCGGCACCAGTCACGGCCAGGGAATAGGCAGCTACAAACATATTTTGGCCCGGCCAAGTGTCGCTGTTGACATTGCTACTTTTGTTCAATTACGAAATCAACATAATGCCGACAAACCTATTAAGCTGGCGGACTGAGAGAAGCACAGCCATGGCAAGAGAGAGTGGGAAGAAAGAGTTTCGGCAGCCAAAATGGCGTTTTGGCCATTTCCGTTTTCTTTCACTGCCATCGTCTGTTTGATTGTGCGTGCGTGTGTGTGTGTGAGTGGTTCAAAGTCCAAACACTCTCACACGTAACTCATAAGAGTCAACATTTTTTTCTTTATTTTTTTTTGGGGCACACCTCCTGCCCGAGTTTTATATAATTTAATCAGCGTCAGGTTCGTTTTGCTTAATTAATTAGCAAAGTCAGAAGACATTCACAAAAATATGGTCAATAGTTTTGTTTTTCTTCACTGATTCTGGCTTTTGAGGGTTTTCTTCAGATTGGTCAAGATTTATGTAGGTGCGTTTTTTTTTCAAAATCGACTAGAAAATTGCTGCTCATTTGGTAGCGGAATATTAAGACTTTCGCTTTCATAATTTACTTACTTTCTTAATGTGGCCACAAAACTGTAGATGTAGACCAATACGGCTGTTAGGAAATAGGCCAAGGGCAGTTTGTAACCGGAAGTGCTAATGCCGGAAGTACTCGAATAATAACTGAAGAAAAACAAAAAGGAAACAATTCACCATTAGCTTTGTTAATATTTACATAACTTTCGTAGTCTTTTGCTTACCCGTAGAACATGGGAGAGTATTTTAAATATCCTTCAAATTCCCAGAATGTGAATAGATTTCCAGCCACTTTGTATTCCATTTCGGACATTCGTTTTCTGGGATCTGTTTCATCATGTTTGGTGGCGAAATACTGCAAAATAAAATTTCCACTTAAATAAAATCACAAGTCACAAGCCTCTGGGGCCCAATCTACTTACCTCGGGCCCTATGACAAAGGCCACGAGTGGTATGGCAATCATAATGTTCACCCACATCAGCCATCTGAGAAATGTGAAATATGAGGCAACACCCGAGCCAAAATGTGATTCAATTTCTTTGATACGCAGCTCCCAGGGTATTAAAACCGAAAGGAAACTGACTGTTTCTCGCTTCCAATGCCGCCAGCGCTATATGAATTTGCATACAAAAGGAAATCATAATTAATATTCCATCAACTAAATTATTATGAAAACTATTTAAAATTTAAATTCGAATTTTATTTCACTTTTCCTTTACTCGATATCATGAATGCTCATGAAAATTACAAATATTTTGTGAATTCTTTTGCCGTTGATTTATTGCCACTGCTTGGCCAACAAAAGTTGCCCATAAATTGTGTAAACATAAATATTTTTCTAGGGTAAACACAAAACTACAGTTTCCTTTTCATATGCAGTGTGCTTGTATGTGTGTGACTGAGATTGCTCCTCTTCGGTTAAGCCTTGAGCTATAAAATGCAGCAACATACACAAGCACATTCAAAATGCCTGGGCATATTCTGCTGCAGTCATTTCCGGCCGGGGCAAAGTGTTTGCGCAAAATGGCGGACGCTCTTGGACAGACAACGGCCAAATGGCCCCGAGTGACGTTATGGCTAAGCTTTAAAGTGTTTTGAGGCTGGTTCACTGCCAGCCAGTTTCCATGTTGGCTTAGTTGATGTTGCCCTAGTCTGGTGTGGTCTGAAGCGGTCTGGAAATCGGAACATAAAGCTCAGCCATCGCTAAACCGGGCAAATGTGACTTGGCAATTAGTTGGTCTGTCAGTATAGTATATGTGGTGGTCGTGGAACCCGCTGTTTTGTGAGGTTGGCCTGATCTGATGTTTGCTGAGGTGTTAAGAAAAATCACTTACCGCTGCCATTAAAATTTTAAACCTCGCCCACAAATCTCTCGTGCTGCGTGACATGGCGAAGCGCTCTTGGAGTGCCCCCTCGTGGCGTGCCACATACGTTTTGGCCTGTCAACGAAAAAAAAAAAAAATACAAATACATATAGAGAATCATACACACATACACAAATAATATAAAAGAATAAAAAGAAAAAAAAACAAGAAAAAAGTCATCGTATTTTGACGAACATCATTAAAAATGCCAACCAGTCAAATAAACACACAAACACATTTCATTTTGTGTGATAAAAAAAAAAAAAAAAAAATGAAGAAAAAGAAGAAGAAAAAACTAGAAATTGTGGTAAATGAAATCGAAAAGTTTTCCATTTTAACTGTGAACTTAATGGCCGTGGCGAGTTGTTGGAACATTTTCAACTTGATGACTTGACAAGCATTAACTTCAACAGCAACAACAACAACAACAAGAACAACAAAAATAAGGACAAGAACTTCAGAAACATTTTGTGGAATTTTGTCGGGTTTTTACTGATGAAGCGTGAAAATGTTCAGATCAACCGCACCCAAAGATTTTCATTGCTTTTCCATTTTACTTCACATTCACTTCGCTTACCTGTCGCACAAGCTTGAGCTTCTTGCGTATGGGCCATGGCTGTAATTTAACCGACTGTATAACCTCCTTGTGTAGGCGTATATTTTCAAAGATTTGCTCTTGTGTTGATTCCTGATTGGTGCCCTCCTCTGTGTGAGCATGGAAAGAGAATGGAAAGTTGGTGAAGCAAATTACACATACGCCATGTTGGTCACACAGCACAAATGAAGGCACGTAGCAAAGGAAAAATTAGTAGGACAACTCGGAATATTCCACAGACTCATTCACATTGATTAGCCATTCGACAATTTAAGTCCATTTTTTTTTTGTTCTTAACAATTCCCAAGAGTCTTAAGAACAAAATGAAGATAGATTGTTCTCAAAAAAAAAAATGTCCTTTAAATTGTTTAAAGGCTTTTTCCATTTTGCCCAAACTATGGTCACCTTTAGTTTGAAGCTTATATAATCTTTAAAAAATAGTTGGAAACTTGCCTGAACTTGTGGTGTAGACACTGGAGCGTCGCCGCTCCACACTATCCAGCACGTGATCCATTGGGCTAGAGGCACGACGCGAATTACGACGACTATTGCGACTGCCACGTTTGCCCCTATAGCCGCGCACACTGGCACGTCTTTGTATTATTGCCGATACAGAAAGCGAGTAGTCCTCCTCATCATCGACAGCATCATCATTATCATTGTTGCCATATTGTGAAAGTTGTCCGCTATTTCTGTTGTTGTACTGATGGGCGTTGCTTTCGGTATCGCTACTCTGATGAAAATCTACAATAAAAATGTTTACCCCAAATTGTGGCCAGAATGTTAATGTTACTATGTGTGTGTGTGAGTGTGTGTGTGATATTCCTACCGTTAAGATCGTACAAGCTTGAACGGTTATCCTCTTGTGATGCAGTTCTGATTAATTTGATTTAAAGATATAATTTTTTTCTTTTTATCGAAGAAGTTGCAAATTTTGTTTCTGTACTCACCGTCTGCCCGTTTGACCTCTATAATATTCTCTTCTTACATTGGCTGGACTTTGGAATCCGCTGTGCTGCGAATCGAATTCACTTGGCGGCGCCCAGGTCACGGATAATTGATGTGGTGAGGCTACGCCCGAGTTGTTCTAAAAATTATTACACATACGAGTACACCGAAACAATAATATAAAGTTTGTTTTTTTTTTCTCGGTTTTCAATTAACAGTATTTAGCATGTATTCAAAGTCAGATAGGAGTCGGTTATTTAATTGGCTTATCAGAAATGGAACAAGGTCGTCTCCTAGTTTTCTGAGTTGGTAAAATTCTTAATAATTTATTAATACTATTTTCAAAAATCACTATTAACTAAATTGCTATTCAATTTATTCGGGCTTAAATTTTAATAACACTGAAACTTAGTCAAAAGTCTATAAAAATAGTTTTGATTCCGGCACCGACTTTGGTGCTCGTAACGCGTAGGAGCAGCTTTATGCGAAGACTGAACGGCTTGGTGGCCTGGCCAGTTGAGCCAAGCACCACACACAGGACATCAAAAAGGACAGCGCGACTATTCAATTTTTATAAACACACACAAACACACACACACACACTCATCCACTGATAAATGTAGAACAAAAGTGCCCAGAGAGCGAGTGAGCAGCGAATGAGAAACGAACGGGCAAAAAAAATGTTAAATTTCTAATAATGAATGAATATGAATGAAGAAGCCCACAAAGATGGTGCTCTGGCAGGGGCCGGGGCAGAATTGTGTGGAAAAATCAGGGGCTGGGCCAACAACCAAAGCCCACTTATCAAAACGTACCAAAACGTGCCCAAAACCAACACACCAACAAACAAACAAAAGCCAAGAGACACAAGTCGAGGAATTTCCACAGACACTGTAAATGACTAGAGAGGAGTTTTGGCGGGAGGAGCCTTGGTTGGTTAACGGTTTCAATAGCGGGGGAGTAGAAGAGGTCAAGCAGTGAGGCAGAAGTGGGACAACAGCTCACTCCTCCCCCTTCCTTGACCAGTTGAAACGAAGACGAATGAGCGCAAAAATTGCCAAAGGCATGTGATAACAACGCTACCAGGTAGGCAACTCGGCTTGACCAGACCAGACCGGACCAGTAAGCACCAGACTAGAGTGGACTAGAAGAGACCGAGTCAACCCGGCCAACCTGCACGGCAGTCGTGACTTCGAATGTCCATTTAGATTTTGTAGTCCTTTAAGAGGGTCATCAAGGAGAGAGAAGAGTGTGTGTGTGTGTGTGAGATTGAGTCACGTTGTATTCTTGGCCTGCCTGGTCTGACTGGACTGGCTGGCCCGACCGCATGTAAATGAAAATCAAACATGCAAGGGTTGATAAAGAAAATCGCAAATTATTACAAACACAAACAGAGCCACTCATACACAGATACAAAATTTTCACTAAAAGAAAAGTGAAAGTGTCTCCATAAGTGCGTGTGTGTTGGTGTGTGTGTGTTGGTTTTTGAAGGTGTGCCTACCATTGAAATATGTTTTCATATAATTTTTACGCTTCTTTTAGGTTTTTGTTTTGCTCTCACTGTGCATGTGTGTGTGTGTGTATTTTGTGATATTTTGTATTTCATTTGGTTTTCCTTTGATTTGATTTTTCGTACGCCTACATTTTCACTGGTTTTTCCCACTGCCTTTTTAATTAAATGAAAATTCAAAAAAGCCACAAAGACCCGCATATCTCTCTTCTCTCTCTCGCAATGGCTCCCTCTCTGGGTAGTGCGGTCTGGCTTAATTAACTTCAAATTTATCTATTCGTGTCCAAGAATTCTCTGCAAACATGTGTCTGTGTGTGTGTTTGTCAAGTTCCGTGGCCATTTGGTCTGAAATCATGTCGCGTATTTATCATTCAGGGTGCACGTGTTTGCCATGAAGCATAATTTAAGGCGTTATGGGTTCATTACCCGCTGTGTGCTTAGAGTGCGGCTCAAATGAACTTGAAATCTTCACAATAGTAGAAAGAGAAAATTCCTAAGACTCAAGTAAATGATGGGATGTAGTTAAACTTTTTCAGGTCAATCCCATAAGATTAAAGATATTTTAAATTATCTTGAAATTGCCTTGTTGACAACTGCTGCAGTTGACCCAAATATTTGACACGGTCACAGAGTGTAACCAAGTTAATATTTTCAGGCTTGGCAAATTTGACTATAAAGTTATTAAAAAATTCTTCAAATGAGACTTGATACTTATGATGGTCATAGATATAAAATACTATTTATTTTTTTTTATGAGAAATCGAATCAAACTATTGAGTTTACTTCAAATTTATTAAAGATAAAATAAGGAAATCGCTTTTCAAGAAACTCTCAAAGTGTATACAAACTTCGATTTGATTAAAATTGTAAGAATTTTTTATTTTGTCCTCATAAACTTTTTTGTTTTTTCGAATTCCTTGGGCAAAACCACATGTGGCACTAAGTGGCTTTTCATGTTCGATTGCAGTTTAAGGTGTTGGCCACATGCTTCCATTTGACAGCTAGTATCATAAATCTTTCAAATATATACATATATTTCTATCTGTATCTTAATGTTTATTGGGAACGCCTTGAGACACACACTTGACCTCAATATTGCCAACTCAAATTGGGTCAAAGCTGGCTATGCTGGCTATGCTAAGCCAGGCATAGCCATAAACTTAATAAAGCTGGAATATTTGATTAAAACGAAAATATCTAGTCTAATTTATGTGACACATTTGACTTTCAACGGAAGCCCTACGACTAAAATGAGTGAGCAGCTTTCGATCCTTATACAGTCCCAACTCTTCGCAACGGGGCTTTTCGCGTTTCACAGTCTTATCCAATCTTGATGTGTGAGTGTCTGAGGTGCTGCCCATATTAATGCGCATTCGTTTTCCTGAAGTCGAACTGGTCTGATCCTTGGTGTAACGACAAATTGGGGGCTTGATCTGATGGCTTAGGTCCTCCATTTGATTGGTCTTGCAGCCGAACTTAAGTTCGGCAAGTATATTATTTTCAATTATGTGCCGGAAGGTATCGGCAATTACTTCGGCCTTTATGTGCGAGGCCGTTAGCTCGCCATGTCGACAGTTTTCACGTATCCATCGTCGTGTCTCCCGACATCCGATATAGGCATGCGATGGGCCCCTCATGTATTTGGGAATATCCAAGAGAAAGCCATACTCATTGAATAAGCCAAAACCTAGATCGAATATATTTGGCTTTAGGGGACGATGCTCAGGTTTAGGGGCACCAACTGCCGTCAAGCCATGGATTCTTTCTTTTTGAAAACGTCGATCATTCCCTGTACAATAGCCCCAGTTATCGAAACTCATGCCATCGTCATCTAGGGTGAACTCCACCTGCAAGTTGTCATCAAACATCATTTGACGTATTTCCTTCAGGACTCCCATGTTGTGATGGACTTTGAATACAATATTGTATGGATCGGGTAACTCAAAAATACCCGCACCATGAAAAAGATTATTATGAAAGGTTCCCTTATATCTCATGCCATCTGGAAATATATACGTTCCCTGTTTTTGCATACCCAAGTCATTTTTGTATCCGGAAGTTTGTCCTATAAATTTGGTACCAGTAGGAAAAGCATCGCCATCTTTGATATTCTCCATAGTGTCACCAACACATAGAAATGTGTGTTTTATTTTGTATATTATATTTTGATTATCGTATAAAACAATAGAAAATCCAACTAATATATAAATGTGAATGGATTCGGTTGACAAATAGTTCTAAGAAGAAGATTAACAATCTAGAAAATATTTTCATATCAAGAAATTCTCTACACAAAATTTATTGAATTACATTACAAGACTGCTAGAATTTATAAATCAAAAACTGAACGTTGAAAGTCCATAAAACTTGTGGGCCGCATTAGATTACTTTGAACTACGAATAACTTTGAAGCTGGTTTCTTACCCAGCTTTTCTTTTTTATATTTCGCTGCTATATCCAATTTCAATGGATTATCCGATAGACTATCTTTATCACAACTTGACAAGCCTTGAACTTGAACCAAGCATATATCAGATGTATCGGACATATCCTGGCGAGGAAGCTTCCAACTAACTTCATCGCTCCCCTTTTCGTCTGCCTTTGCCAGAGCTTTCTGTGCATGACAATTTAGGCAACGTTCAGTGGCAATTGCGATTGGTGAGCTATTGTCAATCCTGGTCTTATTTTGTTTATCCAATTTGGCTTTGCCATGGACAGCACATAGCTTGTGATAATAACGCTCGCGATCTGGCTGACCATTAACTTTGTAAATGGCTCTGGTGGGTACTCCAGTGGCCTCTACATCCATATTATTTTTCATTATATGGCGACAAAAATGGGAAGGTGGCTCCTCCAGATGCTCCAATCTTTCATGCCTACAATATTTCTCAATCCATTCCCTTTCAATGGGGCAGGATACATAGAAGGTGCTACTCAATGGCGCCTGCCGTTCCGTCATCCAGCCATTTTTGGAATTGAAAATACCCTCTCCTGCGTCAAAGGATTTTGGTGGCAGAGCACGCGACACAATATCACTGGTCAGATACGATGTTGGACCCACCGGCTGAAAGCCATAAATTTTCTCGGCCTGATAGCGACGGTCCTCAGGCATCAAATAGGACCACATGCTTGTATCAAAATAACTGCCTTCAAAGTGACCCATAACATGGAGGCCATCAGGAAACCACATATCTTCGATGGCGGTCAATTTGCCGTTTACGAAGTGACCCTTGATCGATAGTTTGTAAGGTGGAGCCAACTTTAGTTGTCCATACCCATGGAATTTACCGTTACAAAAGGCTCCACGATATTCACTGCCATCGGGATACCGATAGCTTCCTAATCCTTCCATTATATGTAGGGCTGAATCCCAATCGCCCTCATAGGTGCTATGAGTTAGGAATTTTCGAACTGGACTTTCATTACTATCGTCCATTTTATTTTTAGCTACTTAAATTAATGATTTTGTTTTTTGTGTTGACTTTTATGAAAAGCCTTTCTAGACTGTCGAATAGCTTCCAGTTTTTCATATTTAAATTCTTAACTAAAAAAGTTTTCTCTTTCACAATTTATGATTAAAATTTTTTAACTTTCGCCGGCCAAATTAGAGATTTATTTTCTCTGCACGAAAGGTCTCAAAACGTTGGAGGGTGCTCTCGTTATCTCTGAGAGAATTCTGAATCTGTCTGAATGTCCTTAAGAGTGGGTGTATCTTCTACTCTGTGTGTATATGTGGGCAGTTCTTTGCTTAGGTGTGGCCCAGCCAGTCATAAACTTGACGCGCTTTCCCTACAACCCATTAAGCGCTTAGCTCGCCTTTCCTTGCCACACGAGCTGTTGCTTTCTCCTGCTACATTCATGGTTACTTTACGCGGCAGCTAATGAAGTTTTTATGTGCTGGCACATGCATAAAAAATGATTTATCTTGACTTTCTTGGCATTGCTTGGCAGAAGTTGGTTGGTAAAATTCAATAGTGGATTTTTTTTTTAGCATTTCCTTTGGTTAAATTGAGAATTGCATTTAGACGGAGCACGTGGCTGGTCAAATCATTAGGCATATTTGAGCACTCCCAGAGGAGCTGTAAATCAAGCGCACTTACCTCACTGTTGTTGCCAGTGCTGTGGCCAAACGCGCTGCCTTCTCCGGCCCCGCCAATACCACCGCCATGCTGGCTTACACAGCGAAAGTCCACGGAACCACCTGATGAACGTCGCGGCTTGTTGATATCCAGCCGCAGAATGCCAGGCTTGGGACGCCGCTGGGCTGCCGCTGCGGGTGTGCTACGCAACGGATCTTCGGTGTCCCCCGATGCCATCTCCTGCTCCTCAGGCGTGGACTCCATATGCTCAATTGAATCACTTTGCATAACTCTCCCTCTTGTTGTCACACACTCTTTCTCTCTTTGCTGAGGTAATTCCAGTTGGATGGAAACTTACCATCACATCACGCGCAAAACACGTCCGCTGTGCACCGACAACGCCAGTCGACTATATCCAAGAAGCCGTGAAGCAACAATTACGCGTAACCAACAGGCACTCCGGCAGTCAGGCAGCCAGGCAGCAGTCGCAAAAATAAATGTGAATTAAACGTAACCATTGACTAGGGCCGCGCCAAGGGGCTAGAGGGATAGGGATTCGAGCCACTAACGCGTCATCATCAACACCACCACCGGCGGTGGCACACAATAAATGTGAATGACGTTGGCGGGCGACAGCGACACGCGCCACTTTCAACTGTTTCTTGTTGCTGTCAGAGTCATGATATGTGTGTTCTGTTTATCCATGTGTGTGTGTCTGTGTCCGGAGTCCTTTATGTCCTGTATGTGTCCCGAGTTTCATATTGGTGTCATGTTGATATGCCTTGTACAAGTTTCCCGCCCAGAGGCGGGCTTGCATTGTGCGTGTGTGACACATGCGCTTTTAAATTAACTTCCTGTTTTCAGGGTCGTCCTTTGCCTAGCCATTTTAATTATGTTTTCCCAAAAACAATGTCTCTATGTGTATGTGTAAAAAAAAAACTAAAAAAAAAATATCGCATGTCGCGTTTTTCGGGTGAATTTTTCATTTTTCACTTAACCATTATTGTCATTAAAAAGGCACCTACGCAAGCCCAAGGAAAACTCACGCAGGAAAAACTCACCAAAAAAAAAAAAAAAAAAAATTGGGTAACCGCCATTAGCCGTTAGTTTGTCTTTGGTGGACTACGTAATTATAGTGCGGAAATTGTTCTTCTTTTTGTTTGTTGTTCTCTGCTTGCCTGTTTGCTTTACCAATTTTTTGTTTCTGCCATTTTAATTTTTTTCATTTTGTACTGAAAAAAGAAATAGCTGCAGCAATTTTCCAGCCAAGCCCACAAGCTGTGCACTTAGAAGGACTCCTGCCCTTAATAATGGGCTATGGTTTTTATTCTTTTTTACTAAACTACACAATTCTTTTGCTCGATTATTTAGTGGTCTCATTTGACATGCCGGAGTAACACTCAAGCTCTCGACAGCCAACAAGCAAAACGCGTTAAATTAATTGAGCCAACAATCAAGAGCGAAACAGCAGGCAATTTTTACCACCCATCGTTTCATTTTTTTTTTTTGTTTTTTTTTTCAATTGTTATGCAAGTCAGTTTTGTTATTTTAATCTTTATTTAATTTCCGTTTTATTGTATGCATGAAGCTAATTAAAAATAAATTAATTATAAGCTTAAATGAATTTTATAATCTAAAAATAATTACGGCAAAACAAAAAAAAAAAAAAAAAACAAATCATAGATGAGTTAAATTTTCTTTCATGGAATGTTCAAATGGAATGTCGTTCACAAATCGTGTGTGCAAATGTGTTTTTGTGCGAATTTCAATTTTCAGTCTCAAAAATTTACGCATAAATTAACTAAACAAAAAAATTGTATATTTCCTTTTGTTGTGTAATTTCTATTAATTTCGTAAATTTACTAAAAACACAAAGCACTTTGAGTAAAGTTCAAATTATTCAGATTTGCTTTTATGTTTTTTTTAATTGACTGATGAAAAACTCTTAAATAATATTTAAATTTGATTAAATCGATTCTAAAAACTAGACAAGTTTTTACCAATCAATTAAATAAACTAGCAATTTAATTTATCGAAATTGATTGGTTTTGCTTTGTGAGTTTTACCAGTTAGCTAAACTTTTCAGACGAAAATTCATGGAGTTCCTTAGAACTGCCAACGAGTGAAGCAAAAGCAGGAGCATCCACGTAAAATTTAAATCGATTTATGTATAAAATTCTTGATGCTATCATGATGAAAATTTATGAATAACAAGCATGTGATCTTTGTTACCCAAGGACCACAGAAGCTTCAGGCTGAACCAAACACCGACAACAGCAGCAAGGGCGCCAGCAATCATGGTACACGTGGCGTATGAGCAATTCACTTTACCTTGTAGATGATTGGCTGTCTTGGTGTGTGCTGAATGGCTAACTGGCTTATATGCTTTTCTGCATATATATATATTTTCTACACTTTCGAATCCTATAAAAAGCTTTAAGTTTTTATTTTTTTTCTTTTTCTACTTTTGCTACTGTTGCTCTTCGTTATTTTCATTATTATGCGTATTTGCAGTTATCCTTAAAGTCCTTGACTTTCTCTGGCTTTGCGCATCTTATTTTTTTTATTGATGTTTCTGACTGAGCTGCTCCTGTTGCTATTTCTCATACTGTCTCTAGGTTGTTTCTGTGGGCCATTTTATCGCGCTTAGCTGTATAACCAGTTTTCCTCATATATGAAAAATTGGCCAAGTTAAGTTGGCAAAATGTGTAAGATAGCGGCTTTTATGAGCTATTCGTTTTGGTCTGACTTTTGGCTGTACTTTTGTTTTTATTTGTGTGCGCGCTTTCGTTTTGTTTTACTTCTGCTTACGTGGCGTATGATTAATGCGTGTTGTTTGTCCGTTTAATGAATTGTCTGATGGCGTGGTGAATGTTTAGTGTCTCCATAAACCTATATGCGAAATACTTTCACTTATTTTATTAATACTTAAATACACGTTGAGCTTAAGCTTTATTGTTACTAATTGACTTATGTCTACGCCGCTTTGGCCTGGCCGTCTATCCTACGCTTATCCTTATAAGCTTTTCTTAATTTTTTTTCCTATCTTATTTGTCTTTTCGTTTCGTTTATTTACTTTTGTGTGTATTTGTGCCTGCTGCTCTGAATGGCATTTCAATGAGCATTTTGAGCTTTGTTCGTTACTCTTGGTCTTTTCGTTCTATCATCTTGATAATATAGAGAATACAATACTTAAGACTATCGCTTGCCATAACTAAATTCGCTGGAAACAAAATGTATTGCTTAAATTGTTAGAACTTAAATTTAAATGTATTACAAACAAAATCACTTAACAGCTAATAAACGCACACATTACACCCAATTTTCGGTTGGGGCGGTGGTGTTGGTGGAGAGAGTGGGTGGGGGGAGGGGTTAAATGAATGCCTTGGGTTTGCTCCCTAAAATGTTGTCACTTTGCCCAAACGCATGCCGAGCAATTTACGACGCTTTTTGGCGCTTAACTTTGTCCAAATGGTACTGCTGCCCTCCACCAGTAAAAACTCGTCGCATAAATCATCCGTTTCTTTGGCTATGCCGCCATAAAAATGATCTTCTTGATACTTTTCCGAGCGTGAATCGCCCGAAACGAAGCCGCTTTCTGGACGTGAGAGCGAGGCGGTATGCCAGGGTAGTTGTTGAAACCAGCGTGCCACTTTCGCCGTCGATGAGAGCTACATAATGAGAGCCAGGGAAAACGAAAAAGAAAGAATGAAAAAAAAAAATGAAAAAAGTGTGTAAAAAGTCAGTTTGTAAATTTATGCAAATGAGTTATGTGCGCAAATTGCTTTTCCAGCACACTGAAAAACACTGCGTACCCAAAAGGAGGCCAAAACAAGTAAAGTGAAAAATGGCGACACTTGTTTTATTCGGGTTTCTGCCTGATGGACAGTTCCGTGACAAAAAAAAAGAAAAAGAAAACTGTTTCTCTGCCCACCCAACCAATTCCATTCATCAGCGGTAATTTATGCAGTTCCCGTTGTCAACATTCTCTCTCTCTTTCTTTCTTTCTTTCTTTGTCTGCCAAGGTTCATTTAGAGGCTTTGGGATGCCCAGCCATAATTTGGTGGACTTTTTATGCTTCGGGTTCAAATTCATTTAAAAATGGTCTACATGATTTTACGTGTTTCATTTTTTTTTTTTGGGCTGTTAACACTCTGTTTGCGGGGTGAAGGGGAGAAGAAAACGATAGGTCAACTATATAATTGATGATTTTTTGTATATATTTTTTTTTATTTGTTTATCCTGCTTAAAGTAATTACTATTTAAAAATTGTTTATATTTAATATGCTGCACAAATTATTATTTGACTTTTCATTATTTTGCAGTATCTTTCATAATTTGTTGCCTTTCTTTTCCTATTTCGAAATGAATAATTTATTAGTTATTTGCTCTACAGTTTTATTATGATTTATATTTTTGAGCCTTTATCTATCATTGGCAATATAATTGTTCCATAAACTATAAATTTGGAAGAATAAATTGGTTGCTGTTTTTTTTTTTTGTTTTTTTTTTTTTTTTTGCTTTTAAGCAAACACAATAAATTTATCGTTTTAAATATCTATAAAAATAAATTTATGTATATAATTAAGTTAGTTTTTTTTTTTTGGACTAGAAACGAATTTAATAAGTTTTTAATATCAAGAGAAAAAATACTTTTTCTTTTTTTTACAGCATTTTTTGGGCAAGGGAAAATTTTTAGTTTAAATTTGAATAATAATTTTTTGTTTTATAGTTTCCTGGTAATTTTCTTTTCCATATGTTATCCATTGATATGCTGTAGTTAAAAGTTTCTCATTCCATTTCTCTGCGAGAATTGTTTCTTTTCAAAAATACTTTTTCGTTAATTTATTTAATTTTTTTTGTTTGTTTGACAGAAAGAGCAATTGCTTAAATTCTTAATTAATTAATTAATTATTTTGGTTTAATTACAATTAAATTGTTTGCTATAAATTAATACTGTTCAACCCAAAACATTCACACACCCACACACACACACACATACAAGCATAGAATTATTTTCCCTTTCATTCCTCTTGGACATTTCACTCATTCACTCTCTCATTCAAATTTGCCTTACTCTCTTCAGCTGAACCTTAATCTTTAATAAAGATAGATGATATTCCTATGTACAGATTCTGATAATTTTAGAATAGACTTGGGACTGGTCGGATGCTTGATGGCTCTTTGGGGATTTGGGATGGGATTTGGCTTATTTGGTGGTGTGGCGGGCCCAGGCCGTGCGCTGGACTTGGCTCATCATTTGGCTACGGTTTGGCACCTTTTCGCTGGTGCTGCGTGTAATGAAACTGGGCGTGGCCGATAATTTGCGCTGATTGGTGACATTGCCCGCCTCATCGGTTACACGCAGCATCACCGTATTAAATCGTCCACTGCCACTCTCTGGGGCATGACTACCGCCGTTGTTGTTGTTATTGTTATTGGCATTGTTGCTGTTGCTGCTGCCAGCACTAATATTGTTGTTGCTATTGCGTAGACGTGGCGATGAAGGCGAGTCGAGCGTGGAGGAGCTGCGACTTGTTTCCCGAGTACTGGTCGAGCCGCAGGCCATCCCAGCCAGATTGCCATTGGATACGGCAGCCTTGAGCTGTTCTTCCAGACTATTGATATTCTGCTCAATGCTCAGGCGTATGTCATCGTTGAGGGAACTGCTGCCGGCAAATGAGCTGCGATTCAGTGAGCCGAGGGGGGAGGGCGTCAAATTGCCAGCGGTAAGTGGACTTGGTGAGGCCAGAAAGTTGAAACTGCTGGCTGCATTGTTGTTGTTGTTGTTGTTGTTGAGTGCTGACGGTGTGGATAGTGGATTCACAAAGAAGAAGGAATTATGCGGCGAGGCCGAAGGCGTCTGTTGGGGTTGCGGGGAATGGGCACTCAGGTTGAGGGCTTGCAGGCGATTCAAGAGCTCCTGATTGACTTGAAATAGATCTTTCGATAGGGCATCCTGTTGGTGTTGTTGTTGTTGTTGTTGCTGCTGCTGCTGTGAATTCAACTGCTGCAATTGCGAGCTGATGCTCTGCAGTTGACCCATTGAGGGATATGGGCTGCTGGCCAAGGAGTTGTTGTTATTGTTGTTGTTGTTGGGAATGCCGCTAGCCGTTGGACTGACATTAAGCTGCAGCAGGCCTGGTGTGGCTCCCCCAGCTGCCCCCGATCCGCCTGTTGCTACTGCTCCACCAGAGGATGTGGGTGGTGTCAGTTGTGAGGCCTGTGGTTGCGGTGTTGCTGGTGTTTGCGGTTGTTGTTGTTGTTGCTGTTGCAGGTTCTGTAGATTTTGTAGATTTTGGCTTTGCTGATTCAGACCACTCAATTGATGGCTGAGCGAGGTGAGCTGTTGATTTATATTGCCCAGGTTGTTAATTTGTTGATTGATTGTGGCCAAGTTGTTGTTGTTGCTGGTTGCCTGCAGCAGCAATTGCAGCTGTGACTGTGATGCAAAATGAAGGAGTAGGATTCGATATACATTTTCGTTTTCATTCGCAATATTGCGAGGCGAACAACATGAACAAGAACACTAACAACAAACAAGTTTAAAGAAACGTGCAAAAGAGTTGAACAGCCAATTAAAAAAAAAAATCAAAACAAAACACGTAAAATCATGCAGCTTTCCGAGTTTTTCAAATATTTTAAATTCAATATTTTTGGCGGTTATTAATTGGCATTTTTTTAACAAACAAATAAGGCATAAGCACTCTAAATATTCAAGGGCAAAAACAAGAAGAGGAAACAACAACAATAATAAAAAAAAAACACAAGCACACATGCCACTCACCTGGGGTGCCATGCCAATGTTGGCCGTGGTTAGGCCAGCTCCCTGCTGCTCATTGTAGGCCCCCAACGAGGCCAAATGCTCGAGTAGCTCACGATTCTGTTGCAGCAACTGCTGAGTGCGCGCCTAAAGCAGGAAAAGTAGGGGATTTAAGTTTAAGGATTATGACTTTGTTTTTTTCAAGGATCTCACCTGAGCCTCGATGCGCGCATTTGTCTCCGAAATGAGCTGCTCACGCACCAACATCAATTGGGCCAAAGCCTGTCGTGTCTGCATGGCCTGAGCCTCCAGTTGATCCTTGAGTTGGGTAATTTCAGTGCGTGGCGATGAGGGGGAATTTGGTGATTTGTCTTCGATATCACACTGGAAATATTTCAAAACCATTTAAATGAATTCAGAGAAAAACAAAATTTATGATAAATTTCAAATGATTTTTATATTGCGTTTCATTTCTGCTTCGATTCAAAATATAAACAAAAAAATTTTCCAAAATATTTGAAAATTTATATCTGTGGCAAGCCTAACCAGACCAATTAAATGAGTCCATTAAAAATGTAATCTAAACAAATTGAAAATAACACCAAAAATTGCGTGGAATTTTTTGTTTCTTTTTTTCTTTTTTTTTTTTTTTTTGCTAATAAAAATTTCTGCATTATTTATCCTTTCCTCCCACTTCTGTTTATGAGTTTCTAATTATTAAAATAGTTAATGTGGGCGTAAAACAAGCAATTCTTTTTTTTTTATTATATTGCTTATAAATAAATAAATTAATTAATTTTTAAAAGGGTGAAAAGTAGAAAACTTACCAGCAAATTTGTCGATTTACGCAAATTCGACTGCGGTAGCAATTCCAAATGGTTGGGACGCTGCGGTTGTGCGTGATTCAAATCTGTTGTTATGGCCAAATGTTCTGAAAATACATAAAATTCAATTTGTGATGAATAATTGTTTAGATTTATTATTATTCTTTTCAGTGTGTGAAAATAAATCGTAACAAACATAAAAATAGGGGCATAAAAGTCAAGGTTCTTCTTCCAGACTTTCAAATTGGTAAATTCCTTTGGTGATTTCCCCACTTAATTTTTTTTATAGATTTTTTTTGACCTTGCCCGGCTAATTTTCAAACAATTTTGTTTTGATTATGCCACATGATAAATTGTTAACTAATTAACCACAGCTGTGTGGGTCATTCCCTCAGAGTTAACCCCCAAATACCAGCTAAAAGTTCAATTTCAATATTGTTTATTTGGCACTTTTTGGTTATAGAAAAATTATTTGTTTCTCTTTCCAAAATATTTAAATTATTTCAATATTTTCGTATAGACTCGTTGCAGAAAATTCCAAATAATATTAAATTCCTTTTGGCGCCAAAAATAAATTATTCCCAATTTTATATGATTTTTGCTCAGTTTTTCTAATTTCCAATCTTATGTTAATGGCCCAAGGAATTCGTGTTGGGTTTTACAAGATTGTAAATTTATTTGGCGTTTCCTTTCCTTTTCGCACGAAAATTGGCATTTAATTGCTACAAGGGTGTAATTTATGGCCCCAAAGCAGTGCTGAAAGGGTGATGCCAGCGAATTGATTTCTGAACCTGCTCCATAAAAATAATTGATTCATTGACGTTTCTTGCTTGAGGAAAAAAACATATACTGTATATATTCCAAATAGAACACATGTCTTTTTTTGCCATGTTTAGTCTAACGGTCTGGCCAAAAATTAAGCTAATGATCTGTCCATTTTACAACCTAAATGACCTATATAAAAAGAGAGACTGAAACGAAAAGGAAAACCCATCACAATCAATTTAAAATGAAAACAGGCCGACAAATTGAACGGAACAGCTGCTGGGCAAATGGTCAAGCACAAAATGAGATATACAAATTTAAATTCAATTCAATAGTATATTAAAATATTTGGAAAACAAAAATAAAGATTTCAATTTACAATTTTCTCACACCAACAAGCCGAATCGAGTGCGATTTAACAAGTCAATAAGAGAATTTTTGTAATGGTCTCAATGATTTCAGAACTTGTTAATTTTTGTATTTTTAAGAACAAAGATTAACAAATTTAATTAGCTGAATATCTCAAGCATGCCTCAGCAATTTCAACTAATTTTGATCTGCTCTTGTTGATTTTAATGAGAATTTGATGAAACAATTTCATGCCTAATTAAATTGAAGAAAATAAAAAAATATTTATTTTTGTTTAAAAATTTCGATGAATTTTTATTCTTTATTTTAATTAGTTTTTGTGGTCGTTGACACTAAAAACAATGAAATAGTTTTTTTTTTTTTATTTTTCTAATTTCAAAATGACTCATTCATGCTCTATTTAAATTTAATTAAATATTTCTTTTTTCTAGGATTTAATTTGGAAAGAATCATATAATTTTTTAATTTTAGAAAGTTTCTTTGACTAATTTAATGTTTCGTGGATTTTAATACTCATAAAAATATTTAAGTAAGAGACTGTCCTATTTTTATTTAAAGGTTTCCAAAGAATTATTTTTTAGTTCCAAGAATTTTTCATTGCTTTTGGAAATTTTAAATTGCTTAAAGAAAAAATATACATTCTTTTGTTTAAAATCTTTGATTTTGAGTCTTTATTTTAAAGCTTTCACCTTTTTTTTAATCTTCGATTTTGAGAGTTTATCTTAAAGCTTTCTCAATCTTTTTTACAGATGGCTTAAAGAAAAAGTATATATTCTTCGATTTCGAAGATTTAAAAAAATAAAAGCTTTAAAATAGCTTTAAAATAGGTTTTATATTTCTTAAATCTTCGATTTTGATAGTCTATATTAAAGCTTCCTTTCTCAATCTTTCTTACAGATTGCTTAAAGGAAATATATACACTCTTCGATTTATCTTAAAGCTTTCACTTCTTTTTTTAGGTCTTCGATTTTGAGTCTTTTTCTTAAAGCTTTTTTTTCAATTTTTTTTACAGATAGATTAGCTCTGCTGGTTTGGAAAATTTGGGGTAAGTGCTTATGATTATTTATTAGATTGAAGATATCATAATTGCCCAAAGTTGTGATTGCCATTAAAATCACGATGGCTTGACTCGGATTACAAGAGAGCACACTTTTAGGGGTTAATGCTGAGATTTTCAGCTTTTACAGCTTTTGTTTTTCTTTTTGTTGCTGACTGGTGTAATTCGTCTGGCGTATTCAACTTTTGTTTCGAGTCTATTAAAATGTCTCGCGGTTATTAACGTGAATTTCACCAGTAACAAAGAAAACAAAAAATGCTCAGACAAAATGGCAGCTGAAGCAATTGCCTTAAATTGTTCTTCTTCATTGTATATATATATATATATATGTGTGTGTGTGTGTGTGTCTATTTTGGACAAAGGCAAAGGCACATGTACACTTCAAGATACAAACAGTTGAGCTGACATAATTCATTATTTTAGTGTTTTTAGCTCACGTTCAAGTGACTGAAAGACAGACCGAATGGACAGAAAGTTGGCTGCTGTGGTTGCTGCCGACGCTGCTTTTGTGTGGCGCGTCGGCTATTAAAAAGTCAACTGCCTCAGCAACAACAACACCAAAAACAACAACAACAAGAAAAGAAAACAAGCCAACAAATCTCCAAGTCTTAAAGCCAAAAGAATTACAAGAAAATAAAAATGAATAAATAATTTTTGGCACACGACCATTTTGGCCGGTCGGCAAAGCGAAAAGGAAACAAAACTGAAGTGAATTAAAATTTGTTGAATTATTGAATTCTGGTCGGTCGGTGGGTCCATAAAGTTTTCTTTGGTTTTATATTTCCCCCAAACACAAACACACACTCAATGATTTCCGAACTGTCCAGCTCTACCCTCTGCCATCGCCTGATCATGAGGTGGCTTCTGCGGTTGCCAACTTGTGGCTAATACGTTGGATGCCATGGTTATGATGACAGGTGTTGGCTAAGTAAAACAACAAAAAATAAATATGAAAAAAATTCTGGCGCTAATGCGCATATTTTCTAAGAATTTCTTGCAAATTATGTCGCTTGGATTATCTCCCAGAAAAAAAGGAGGAGTGAAGAAAAAATGGTTTATTCTTTTCCATATTCTTTTTTTTTTTTGTTGGCAGCGTTCACCACTCTTTGATGACGTCAAACTCTACCTTGTCTATGTGTGAGTGTAAGAGCTTATTGAAAATCAAGGCAATGTCTGTGGAAATCGCTTAACGGCAGTGAAGTGTACATTTTCCCCCCACTTGCCCTGCTTCTCTTTCTCACTCTCTCTCTCTTTCTCACTGTATTGTCTGATGATTTCTTGTTTTATATTTGCCAGAATATTTTTTTTTTAAATATATATATTCAATTTATATATTTATATATACTTTTGATTCGGTCATTATTTTATTTTCTCGTGTGTATTTTTTTTTTTTTTTTTTTTGTTCGGTCTGCCTGTGCTTTTTGCTTGATTTAATTAATTTTTTTTCCTTTAGTCTTTCTGGTTTATTTTCTTGAATTTTTTTTTCTTCAATATTTTCCTTCATTGTGATAGTTTTTTGAAATATTTCTCCATTCACATCATGAGAAGAAAGTCGAGTTAAACAAACTGGCCGAGAAAATGCAATTTAAATGCAAATGTGTCCGCAACGGGCAAACCTTTGCCACTGCCCAGAGCAACAGTCACAATTTCAGTTTTAGTTTCCCAGTTTTCAGGGAAGGCGGAAAACCCTGGACATGAATCTCATTGAACTAAATTCAAAATTAAATAGCTAAATTTACATTGAAATGCAAAAATGCAAAATACCAAAATGAAAAGCAAACTAATTCAAAATGAAAGCGAGAAAGAAACAAACTAAAAGATTCACACAGAAAGACAGAGTGGATATTCTTAAAGTCGCTCCACTTGAGTCATATAAAATTTTACTTATTTATGAGAAGACAGGAGACTTTCATAAGCTTACCTTTCCTGGGCGTACTCTCACTGCCTTGGCCGCCATCATCGCTCAACTGTTGCTCGCTAATCTGCTCGACATCGAGCAACTCGGATGAAACATCGGAGCGTTCGTCATTGGGTTCCAGGGAATTCTTATGAAGATTAAATTTGTGGCACACTTCAAAGGCTTGTCCGACAGTGCGTACGATACGCATGGCTTGTGACTGCAAGGATAAAAGTAATAAACCAGCAGATGAGAATTTCAAATGGCTCAAATGTATGGATTAATAAATTTTGCAATTCAAAGGAAATAGTTGTCGGGGGGAATCGAGTCCACCCAGCAATTAGTTTCGGTTGGCTTGTCTGAACATGTGGCTGGGACACGTAATTACGCACATAAAAAGCAAATTACAAACATTAAGCGAACTACCCCAAACAGCCCAGAGCCACCCACCTCTGGATCATTGGCCGTTAGGGAGCCACAGGAAATTGCATCCTTTGTGCGATTATTGCATAAATTATCACAGCTTCCATTTTGTGGCGCAACAGCAGCTACTGCACTTTCCGCAGAGCCACCTCCTATGGTGGTGACAATGGCTTGATTCGTTGTTCTCTCCAAGGGTGAGCTACGTCGTCGCTGTGGCGTATTCTGTTCCCCATTGACCAGCACTTGGCCAGCTCGGGCCGCCACAATGGGTTCGCGAAAGGAGAGCTTCTTCCTGGGCTTGTCTGTCTTCGGTCGTTCCAACATGATGCCACCCAGGCTGCCACCATCACCACTACTACCGCCACTACCGCCACTGCCCATGCTGCTGACACTGGAGTTGCTCTGCTGCTCGTAAAAAGTGTCACTGAGACTCTTCCGGCGCTGGAGCATGTGACGCTGCTCGGCACGCTGATACAATTGCTGGGCACGGCGATGAGTTTCGGGAGACTGCACCATGGCCTCGTAGTTGGTATAATGACGAAAATTATTGCTTAGCAGATAATTGGGTTCGCTGGGCAGACGCTTGAATTTCAGACGCGCCTTCAAAACTTCTCCATTGCTGGACGCTGTGGTGTTGCCTGTGTTGGGTGTGGGGGAATGGGCCGGCGGCCGAGTTGTGACCGGTGGTGAGATTTGCCGGCTCTTGATCGGCCCATGCTTCTTGACTGGCTGCTCTTTTTTGATCAGATAAACAATGTTCTCGTCATTGAAGAGTATATGCTTGTGGCGTGAGTGGGCTGGTGTGGCTGCGTCTTGGGGCAGGCAGTCCCGCTCATTGCAATGATCGGCCTTTAGAACCTGTTCAATGAAGGTGTCATCCAGAAAACGCTGAGATTTGCTTTTCTGCTTGTTGGCCCCGGCACTCTCATCCCCGAGTTGCCCCTCCGCACAGCCGATGAGCTCGTGGATATCGAGACTCTTATTGCGCGAGATTTGCTTTTGCTTGCGCTGATCTGACTTTTTGCTGCCACTGCTGGTGGGCACTGGCGATTGAGGCCTTTCCTTGTTGTCTTTTTGCAGTTTGTCACCAAGAATATCGCGTATCAGAACACCGCCACTACGAAAGATATTCCGATGATAGTGCACATCTGGCTTGTCCGTGGTCGAGGTCTTGGGGCTTTGGGCCTTGCCGCCATTGTTGAGCTGAGGTGAGCTCGGAGCGTCCTTGCTGCGGCAGGCCGATTTGCTGCGAGTGCGTGACCAGGGTAAAAAGTCAAAGGCCTTGGTGATGGGGCTACGCGGCACATTGCCATCGATCAGTTGGCGTTGTTTGTTTCTTTTGCTGGTAGGTGTTGTGGGTGTGGGAGCAGCTTGGGCAGCCATTGTATGGGTGACTCCAATAATACTTTTGCTGGCCACCGAATGTTCGTGCTTCATTGCCGTTCAGTGATCTCTTTCTTTTCTCACTTCTACTTTCACCTTCACTACACTTGTCACTTAGGAATTTTTGTTTTCTAATTTAGTGGATGTTTTCTAATTGTTTTGCTATTTTGTTGGCAACAATTAAATAGCTATTAATTACTCATAATTGATTTGGCCATTGGCTTGCTTTTGACTTATGGCAACGGTCAATATCGACACCTTCGTTCGGGTTATTCACATGTGGCGCCATTTTTCGCACTTTTCCTTCTAAGCAAAACAGAATTGGAAAATTGGCAAATTCACAAACATACAAACAGATACGTATAGATTCGCATATGTATAGATTCACTCGCACTCATAGTCATTTATTTGGACAGCTTTGAATACTCTGAATATTCACTGGGTTTTTGGTCTGTGCTATTCTCTTTCTGCTTTTGCTTCTGTTTTTTTTTTTTGTTTCTGTTGTTTTTGGTTTATTTCATTGAGTTATTTTGGTTTTTGTTAGTCGATGAATTTGCCGTTTGCTCTTGTCATTCCCTGCGATACAATTGAAAGTGGGGGAGCCTCTCGTAGGCGTCACAAAAAAAAAAAAAAAAAAAATTGAGAGACCGATTGAATTGAATCTGTTTTGAAACTCTGATGTTGAATTTTCCTCGTCTTTTTGTTTTTGTTGTTTACTTGTTTGTTTGTTGTTGATGCCTGTGGTTTTAGAAATTTATTTGTTGAATTTCTTTATTTCTCTTTCTTTTTTTTTTTATATAAATAATTAAATATTGCTGCTGCTTCTGCCTGTGCTTGTGATTCGGCTGTCAGTGGCATCGAGGCACTCGGAGAGAATTTAATTTTTATATTTTATACTAAAGATTGGCAAAAAATATACGTTTTGTGTATTGACAATTTCGTAACATAAAACTGTCAATCTGTGCATTTTGTTTTGGTTAACGAATGTTCATGTCAAATGTCAGAATTGTGTGAATGATTTTGCATTTTGTTTGGCTTTTGCTTTTTTGTTGTTCCATTTTCTGTCTATGAGTCAGCATTTCAGCAGAAATATCTTTTAAATCGGTTGCGGATTCCATCTTTTAGATAGGATTAAATCAGTTCATCAAAGATTTATTATATATGCAAAGAATTTAGGAAGAACAATTTGTAAATGCAATGAAAAAAATTGAATAGAATTTCCAAATTAACCTTTCGCATTTGTCTAGACTGATTTAATAATTTCCAAGAAACCAGCAAATATTCATTGCTTTTTCCACATTCCTTTGGCTTTATATAATCTCACTTATTTAGCATAAAATGTCAAACAATTTAAAGACCAACCGAGACAGGAGGAATTTACACGCCACCCAAAAAGAAAAAAATATCTGCAACATTTTCGAAATAGTCAACAACTTATTTTGTGTCATTTTCTTTTTTTTTTACTCCCTACCATCATCATCATCATCTTTATAATCATAATCATTGAGCAAGTAAGTACCTTCTTGTGTTTGCCAACAACATTAACAAGACATCAATTTAAATTATTTTGACAGCCACTGACAGCACTTATGGCGCAACTACTACATAAACAAAGCCATAACCATAACCAGCATCGAATCTGATCAGATACAGATGCGAACTCTTTGCAGGCCCTCCAAACACACAGAGAAAGAGAGGGGTAGATAGGAGGGGGAAACAAATTGCTTGAGCAGACAAAGAAAAGCACACGTTTTACAACACGTTCGGTTTAGATATTTAATTTTCTTCTATTTTTTTCAAATTGGCTTTTCGATTCAGTTCTGTCCAGTTTGGTTGAGTGTCTGCGCGCACGGGCCACTTAAAAATTTTGAATTATGACCAGAGAAACTTAAGTAAAATATACAATATTTTCAACACAATCGCATAAGATTTTCAAGGTAATAAAAGCAACAAGAGAAAAAAATAAAATACACAAAGCGAAATGCAAGAATTTTGATTGAAGGATTGCTAAGCGATCTGCTTGATTAGCTTTGAAAAGTCTGAATAAAAGAAGAGCAACATTTTCTCACTTAAAAAACGCCCTTTTTTAAATTGCTCATACGCCACGTGAGCCCAAAATAAATTCTATCATGTGCAAAGGTGCTGAATGACTGAGTGAACAGCTGGCTGACTGATTTCGGCACAAATCCCATGAAGGGCCCCATTTGTAAGCACTTCTGTGGCAATCACAAAAATAAATCAAATTTAAAACTATAAAAATTAGAGAATCGTGTGGAAATTTCAGAAAAAAAAAATATTTCGAAAACTGTTTAAATTTAAATTATTAATTTTTCCATTGTCATAAAAAAAAGAAGAGAAAATTTTCCCCCTTATTTATAACCATATTTTTGTGATAAAGTTTTTACACCAAATATCTGGCAGGCGTAATCATAAAACTCAGTACTGCGAAGGGAAATGGCAAGCTCTGCTGGTGATTTACTTTTCTTTGTGCGTACCAGACGATCCAGCTGGTTTTACCTAGTCAAACCTGACGAATGCCAGCCAGCAGACGCGTCAGCAGTCTCTGACAGTGAGTAAGCGTATCCGACTCAAATTAACTTGCCCTGGCTTGCCTTAACCAGCAGTTGCCAATGCCACATGTTTATTGTGGCCCATAACTCGGTTGGTAACCGCCAGAACCACAAAGATGGCTGAGGCAAAAGCGGTGTAGTCTGAAACTCATAAAACTGAATGCAGGCATGTGTGCAGCAAAAACAACTGCACTGGCATGAGCCAGCGTGACCGCAGCCGCAGCAGTGCCGTTAATGCTTACAAAGTCACATATTATGGCTTGCTTGTAGTGGCATCGACCAGCAGTGGCGTCTGTTGATGCTGCATTCACAACGTCATTGGCAGCACTTTTCTGTGGTCTGCAAAGCACACTCACACACACTCACACACACACGCACACACAATGTGAAAATTGTTGTCATACATTTTGTCACGTGCAGACGACCCTGCGGCCGCACCCAAGACCACCTGAAAAGCCAACAAGCTTCTGCTATCCTCTTTGCCCTGCTTCATATTTTCATCTTAATGTCCTTAATCCTTGAAATACTCTTTTCAATTCGCTGAAATGTGAGTAAGCCAACTGCAATTTACACTAGTCAGCAAACCTGAGTGACTTAACTAAATCGATTCGCAGAGTGAGTTTATTTGAGTGAGTTTCCTGAGTTCAAGCTAGACCTAAAGAGCCCTCCGAGTTTGACAAAGTTAGGAACCCTGAAAACCTCGGATCAGGTCTTGACAGAACCAGGCCGAAAACTGGAAATATCCCAGGAATATTAGGGAATTATTTAATTACTTTTATTAATATATTAAAAGCCTTCCAATATCCTTCAATTTCTGCGGAAATCTCTTTATATCAGAACTTAGTCCCAAAGCAATATTTTGATTCAACAAAATTACAAGTTCAACATTGTAAGCAGTTTTATGTTTATACCAAATTTCTTTGATCTTAAATGTTAGCAAATAAATGTCTGCTCTGCAATTACTTCGACTATAATAAAGATCGTTTATTGAATGGAAAATAGGCCCTCCTCTGCTGATTGATGAGTTCTTTACAAAACTCGTTCAACACTTTTTAATTGCCTTTTTTTTGTTGATCAGTGTTTGATTATAGTTTGGAACGGCATGTATCGACTTTGTCGTCGTCATCATTGTGAGGTAAATCGCATTAACTGCCACATTTGCCACCTCAAAAATAGCAGCTACCAAAAGTGAGTTCGTGTGTGTATGTGTATTTGCTTTTGTACTAATTGACTTGGTGTTAGTGTAAAGCAAAACGCACTTGAAATTTCCTTTAGTTTTGCGAGGCAAACTCATTCGGAAAGACTTGAGAAAAACATTGAAATATTTTGGGTTCGGTGAATTGGAAAAATAATATTGAAAACACAATAAAAAAGCAGCCAAGAAAATTTGTGCTTTTCAATTTTCGAAATACTTTAGAGCAGCTATTAAAATAATGGATCTATTTTGGCTAAGGCAAAAAAGATGAGGTAGAAAAAAAAAAAACACAGAGAAAACAGTCTACTGATTGCGGCCATTTCCATTTTGTATTCGCATTCGAATTCTATTCAGACAGAACTGCGTCTTGCATAAAGTGAATTCCCCAGTGTCTATTTGGCTTGGTTTATTTCATTTGGACCAGGCCAGAACGAACACACACACGCAGGCCAATTTTACAAGCGAAATAAATCGGTTGGACGGGGTGTGGCTAGGTGAGAAGGCTAACCTAACATGATTCTTTATATGTTCATAAATAAAAATAAATATAGATAATTTATTTTTGAGCCAAAGAGCCGGAAAATATATATGTGCTCGACGTGCCATCAACCGGCACTTTATATAATTGCCAATTAAGATAATTTTTAGACTCTTTTCGAAGAAAAAGGAGTCTATTCACTTTGCTCTGATGTTTGTAACGCACAGAACCAAACATCGTAGACCCACAAAAGTTACATCTAGAATACTTAGAATCACTAGAGGAGTCGATATAGCCATGTCCGTCTGTCCGTCTGTCCGTCTGTCCGTCTGTCCGTCTGTACATATCAGATTTACTCCGTCAGTTTAAAAGCTATTTTGCTGAAACTTGGTATATAGCCTTCTTTTTTACCTAGGTAGTACACTAGTTTGAATCGGTCGGATCGGACCACTATATCATATAGCTGTCATACGAACCTAAATCGGTTTAGGCAATAACTTCCACATTTATTATCCGATTCTTTTCAAATTTGGCATGCGTGTTTTTTATATAACGATAGATAATTGTGCCAAATTTCGCCTGGATCGGATCACTATATCATATAGCTGTCATACGAACCTAAATCGGTTTAGCGAATAACTCACACATTTATTATCCGATCCTGTTGAAATTTTTTTTTTTTGTTTTTTTTTGAACAAATTTTGAAACAATTTCTGTATGACTTAATCCACATCTGGCCTAGCTGAAAATCAGCAGCCTATCAATAGAAATTTTAATATCTTTCACAAGAATAGCAAATATTTTTGTTTTCTTGGCTCTTTTCTAAAAAAAATAAAATATATAAAATTCTTTTTCTTTTTTTAATTAGAAAGTCCACTTGGATCATAAATATTTTCGGCCATCACGTGTTTGTTGTGTCTAAGATTTTTTAAATTTTTTTATTATGATTTGAGTTAAGCACCTGTGGGGACTTTAGGCTAATTAATTATTATGCTCAAAACTATTTGAATTTTTTTTTTTTTTTTTGTTGACCATTAAAATGTCAATCACAGTTGACTACTCTGGTACAACTTTATCTGAATTGTATGTCTTTTTTTTATTTCAAACAAAATTAATGATATGATTTTAATGTCAAGTGTATGGATGCTTGAAACTTTTTGCCACAATTAATTATCCACACTTCTGACAACTCGAAATTCGCCATATCATTTTCGCTCGGTTTCTTTGTTTATTATTAAAATGCTGAATGCTTTTTATTTAAATTTTGAAAAGACAAAAAAAAAAAGTGGTGTCATTTGAAATAGATTTGAGTGTTTATTTGATTTCGTCAGCATCTCGAATAAAGCATAATCAAACTCTGAAAGAATAACAAAAAACAAATCAACGTGTTCAGCCAGAAAAGAATGACAAACACTTTGTTTTATTTTTATTCTCATCCATATTTTTTTTTTTTATTTTTGTTTTTCCCATTTTTCTCTTTTTCATTTCAATTTAAAATTCACTGGCCTGAGTTGACTGTCAGCGAACTTTGCGCCACATGATCTATGGACTGGCAAAAAAATATTTTGCTTAACACTTTGACAACCTTCGTTCCCAGCCTCAACCCCTGCTTCAATTTTTATTTAATTAATTTGTATTTTCAGTATTTCTCCTTTTTTTTTTTTGTTTGCATCAAGGCAAGAGCAGCAATATTTATTTATTTTGATTTTAATTTTCTTTTTATTTTTTACCAAATTGAATTTTTTCGCACTTTTGGTTTTCACACTTCACTTCATTTTTTAAAGATTTCGAATTGAATTATTTATGTTTGGTTTGTTTGTGTCTGGTTTTGTTTATTGCATAATTTAACAATTTGCATTTAATTGAATTTGTTTAGCCGAATCGCACGCGCTGATAAGCCCAAAAGCGTCTGCAAAGTCGCGTCGCCAAAAACGCACTGGAGCAAAAAGCCAGCCAGCTGCCAATGGTGATCGGTTCTTTTTGGCCGGCTTTTTTTTTGTTGTTTTTGTTTTGAGAGCTTTCGGTTGCCTTGAAAGCTTAAATGCTCTCTGTTTCTCTCGGAGATTTGAGTGTGTAAATCTTTGGTAATTTTACTGTTAACACGGCCATTTCGGCAAGCGTCACGCTGCGTCTGCTTTCATCTGTGGGCGATCCAGTGTGGCGTATACGTAATTTGCCTCTACACGCATCAGTCACAGCACTCTTGCAACTTGTGGCGCTTTCGTGTGCGTGTGACGTCATGTGATTCACGGAAGTAAACAAACTTTGACTTCACCATTTCCAAGAGCGATTTTCAAATAAAATTTTTGGTTTATTTGCCTGTGCCTAAAATAATGTTGCTTTTCGCTGGTGGTTAACCCGTAAATCATTTGTTTTCAACGCTTTGTCCGAGCAGCTGCCAAACTGCTTATTTTCGTTGCAATTCTGGCCAAGAATTGCGTTGCATTTTTAGGCACTGCCAGTCTGGTTGTCTTTTCTATTGTTCGAGCTTGCCAGGTGTGCCGAGTTGATTGATTACCTAGACTTTTGATTAATTTCACTGTCTGCGAAACTTTTGTTCTCAACTTTTAATTTCGCTCGTGTCAATTGTCAACAATTGTCAAATTTGAAAATCTTACGTCTCTGTTCGTTTTGCTCTTTGATTATTTGGCTTTTTCAAATATCTCGCAGACTTGACATTCACTTGCCAACAAAAAGTTGAAGGCCAACTAAAACAATAAGTGGACATAAATCTTTCCTCACGTGTGGCTTTTGGAGGGGCTTTAGCGGCAGCAAGCCAATGGAAATTGTGCGGAAAAAGGCGCCGCAAATCTTCAAAAGAATTGCGGTTGTCTTTTTGGTTGTTCTTGTTGTTTGCAAAGTTTTGTTTAAATTTTGTCCGAGTTTTTATAATCAAAGCAAAATCCAATTTACAACTACAAAGTAATGAGATTTATTTATTTATTTATTTGTTGTATATTCGACTAATCGTGAGGCCATAAATCCATGTCTTTTGAGGATTTCGTTTTGCTTCTTCTTCGTTGTCGCCGCAATAAAATTCGTGAAAATTCTCAAAAATTTTGCATTGCATTTCGCTGGCCAAAAGTATGCCAGGCACTGAGCCAACCAACCAACCAGACAGACAGTCAGACAGACAAACAGACCAACTAAATAGACCAAATAGACATTGGCCAAAATACGGAAATGTGGCGTGTATTTGTCAGTTTACCGCTGCGCTCCACTCCGAGGGGAGCTGTTAATCATTACATTTGACTATGGCCGCAATGTTTACAACAAGCTAACAAGATTAAAACCATAAACATAGCAATGAATGAAAGGGCATGTGGCCAAAATAATGTGGCAAAAGTGCACTAAATTCGGGTTGGCTTCGCTTCTCTAAGAAAATAAATCAAAAAAGTTTTTCAAAATTAAAACAAGATTTCTCATACACTCAGTCTAAATTTCAGTTTATCCTCTTAGGCTTTTAATACTTTTATGATTGCCTTTGATTGGCTTATCTGCGATTTACTCAAGCTGTTTATTTTCTTGGTGTTTGGCTTTTTTCGTCTTCATAGTTTTAATGTGGCTGGATTTAAGCCAAAATTATGCACAAAAAAAACAGAAACAAAAACAAATCAGCAGACAGTCAAAATGTCATGTACAAATGCGCGTTGATCTATAAATATTCTCACACACACACACAATTATATATTTACTTATGTATACGAAATATTTTGGTCAACAGATTTTTGTTTTGGTCCATTGAAATTACCAAAAATATACAAAACCCGAGCCATAATAATTTCCATTATAATAATGAACGAATTTTGTTTCAAAAACAAAACAAAAAAGTCTTACCTTTTTGTGACTTTTGAAAACGGAACATTTAAAGGTGTCCGTGCTGGCATCGCGTGCTATATAGCTGAATATCTTGAGATCGCTGCTGTCGTGTGACACATAAAATATTCTATAGATGGGATGATTGAGCAATTCAATTTCTTCTGGATCATTTGTCCAATTCTTTTTCTAAATATAAAAACATTTCGTTGTATTTTTAGGATAAAGTCATATTGCTTTTTAGGTTTACTTACTTTTCGTCGACGTTTCTTGAGCACAACGCGTACACCATTGACGGATATGTGAATGGTGACTTTACGTTTCTTTAGGTTCTGGACTTTGCATTCATACTGAAATTAAAGATTTCGAAATTAGAAGGAGCTGAAGTCACGTAGTGGCAGGCAGGCCTGGGTTTTCAATTAATGTTTGACTTTGCCTAATGACAGGACATGACAATAACATGACTCATTTTTATCAAGGGCTGAAACAAGAAACCAAAAGCAATGGGAAAAATCGAGCACCCTCAGACTCGGATACAGCTCTGGGCCAAGTTCAGTCAGTTTTATCTTTCCACCAACTGTCGTCGCACTCACACACAGATATATACGCATATGTGCTTGTCACACAAAACCAGCTAACAATGCTTACACACGCACACGTCTTGGCAGGGATTCCCCCACCCCGCGCTCCACGAAATTGTGGAGTAAAATGTTTTATATAAACAAGCGTGCCTTGGTTATGCTACGTTGATTTTTTCCCTTATGTTACTTCTTTACTGTGCGTCGTTATTGTGAACTGTAATCAAAGCCCAAGTGGCGATGACAAGCCGGCAAAGTTGAAGAAGGAGAAACGCAAAAAAAGTGTTGCCTGCTTTTCAGCGCTTTAAAATTTAAAGTGAAACCAGGCTAAATGAAAATATATGTAAATCTTTTCCGTTTCCGTTCGTTTTCTTCTTCTCATTTTAATTGGCGCAAGCATGTAGGTGACTCTGTGATTGCACAGCTTAATTTCACAAATGCGATGCTCGTAATGGCTTCGAATGTCCCAAAAAAAAAGAAAGAAATGAAAAAACTCTCACATGTGACGACTCGAGTCGAAACCAAATGCCAGTAATCTTTGTTTGCTTTTTATGCACACATGACTGCCTGGTTGACTTGCGGGCTTAGTTTCTTCTTCTTTTTTTGGCAAGTCACTGTCAAAACAAAATCGATTTGTCTTGAAACGATTAACCACGCTGCGTATACTTGATATTTGCTTACCCTTATCCTGCGCATGGCCTGGACAATTTCAGCTCGCGTATTTGGCCGTGGCACCTCCTCCCAGCCCACAAACTGCAATGAAAAAAGAGTAAGAAAAAAAGTATTAGGAAAAATTTGCATTGCTAAACTAAATCAACAAACTGAATGGAATGGAAAGGAAAAAAGAGAGCCTCCCAAGTGGCAACTTCAGGAATTTGTCAGTTGACAAGCCCCCGACAAATTGTAAGAGAAATTCAGCATCTCCGGGATTCGCCTTGGAGAGAAAAAGTTTCCAGCTCCCAAAGGCCCAACAAACCCAACAATACTGAAGTTGAAATGCGTCAATTGTTGGCCGCTAAGTAGAGAAACGCGCCAACAATTTGCATTTATTTTTGCTTCTTTATATTTTTCTGCCTTTCATTTATTTCTATTCTTTTATATATTTTATTTATTTGCTGCCACAAAATTTGCCACAGCCTCGACACAGTAAACGATCATTTCATATTATTTGCCGAATGGAATTGTCTCTCTGTCTGTCTGTGTGTGTGTTTTTGTATTTTTAGTTTGACAATTTTTCTAAATTTATAATCCGCTTATAAGTGGCCACAAATGCATTTCGATGCATAACAGAATTTGTCGACTGACTAACCAAGGCTGTCCTTTTCTTCTATATTATCTATTTTTGGTCTTTAAAACAATAAAAATAATAAAAGAAAAATTTTATGCACTTTTTTAAATTTGAAGAATTTTTGATTAATTTATTTGCACTTTTTTGGGTGTGAAAAATTAATTTCACCAAGACCCTTGAAAAAGGTATTGAAAATTGGACTGAGGCCCAAACAATTGACGTCATCGATTTCACTTTCAACACCACTTGAATTGCCTGAGAATTTAACAATTTCAAGACACTTAAAAATTTACAATTTACCCCAAAAAAAAAAAATTCAGATGTGACAATCAAATGAGCAAAAAAAAAGTAGTCAAAAAATACAAATTGAAAAAGCAGAAATAAATTTTTTTTTTGTGGTTAAATTGTTTTTGATATTGTGAAAATGTATTTAAAGAAATTCGCTGTTTAAAAATAAATTAAAAATTGTGCTCAACACAAGCGGAGAATACACAAAAATATACACTTCAATTGACATAATGCTGGCAAATTGCAAAATGCAGCTCAAGGATAACAATTGCGTAGATATGGACCTAGATTTAAGAATTTTATTACACTGACAACAACAACAACAGCAACAATTTAAATGAAAATGACATGGCAATAACAGAGAAAACGAGAAACAAACAAACAAACAGGGATAAGCAGAAAGAAAGGCAGAGTGAGTGAGTGAGTGGAAGGGCGGAATCGCCCCATTTAGATGGGATTTGAATTGAGATTGGGAGTAATGCAATCCCAGCATCAAAAACTGACAGTGATAAAATGTGCAAGAGATAGGAAAATTCAGCAGAACCAAGCTGAAATGTGACAAAACCGAGCTGTGCGGATCCAGCTGAACCGTAACCCACAACCCATCCTTTCACAACAAAATAATGCGCGGTAATAAAAATAAATATTTATGACCCGAGACTCTCTGGCAGATGAAAGATAGAGGGGGAAAAAAAATCCACAAAATATTCAACTTTATTAAGCTTAATTTTTTTTTACCCAGATAGTTCTATTTTATTTTACATAAATCGAAAATTATTTATGATTGGCATATTTCAATTAAAAACCAACAAATTTCTGTTATGGCTTTGGTCTGGTCTGACTAATCAATATTTTCATTTGAAATTTATTGTTTAGCTGTAGTCGAGTCTGGCGTGTGACCCAACAGAATTCCCAATAATACATTAGCCTTGGGTTGGAAGATTTTGCTTGTTTTTTTTTTTTTTTAATTTTGAAGAATTCTAAATTTGGTCCAGGCAAAAAATAGATTTTTTTTGGCACATTAACAGAATTTATCAAGAAAATTAAAAACAGCTTGCCAGGGTTGGGTGAATTCGTTTCCCTTTTTTCAGTATAAAATTTGATAAGTTTTAATCGGGTTCAGCTGATTTAATTAAATATGAAATAAGTATCTTTACTCATTATTTATATTTTTAAAAGTCATTACAAGTTTTTTTTTATTGTGATATTTTTATATGCCAAAGTTGAGAGATGTCTCGTTAAAAGACTCCCACACACTCTTCAACAAATTCTGGCAAACTTTTTCTCAGCTTAAACGAAAGCAGACAAAGAAGAAGAAGAAGAGATAACCTGTTCAAAATATTTAAAATGTCATTAAATTTGTGTAAATAGAAGAAGGTAAAATTAATGTTAGGATTTATACACTTTTTAGGTTCTCTCTTTCATTTGAATAAAACAAACCAACGTTGAGAGCTGGTCAAGCATTTTCAGCCTTTTCGCTTTACTTTTTCATTGCGATTTTTTATTTCACTTTATCCTTTGTCGCTTTCTTTGTCTGTGTTCCCTTTTTTTTTTTGCTAGGCTAAAGTTTTTTCTATTCACTGGGAATACTTTTCTGTTGGTCTTTGTATTTCTCTTTTTTCTTTTTTACTTTTGGTTTTAGTTGCCAGGCAAATAGCCGTTAGTCTCTTGACACGACATTTAAATTCATTTGCTTTGATTAAAACCAGGACAGATTGTCCAGCTTATACCGCTTATATAAATCCTTTTCCCACTTTGTTACTCAAGGCAAGGCATATATAACAGATCCAAAAATAAATATAATTTGAAATTATAGGAAAATTTTTCCGCTGCCTGTGGGGCACGTGTTATTCTGGGAATCACGCACTAAATTTTCACCTACCAACAAAATGGAAAGTATATAACTTTTGATATAAGAAATGTCAAAAGATACAAGTTGACTTGGCCCTGTTCAAACAGAAGAGAATCTCAATTGATTTTCCGGATATTTGAATTAAATTTAGAAAGGTCTGAAGAGGATCTTAAAATCTCATAAATCTCACTGGATTTTCGTACCAAAACTTGTTAAGTTTGATGTGAGGCACATTAGTTTTTATTGATTTGCCACCTCATGAGTTAATCGATTCTTGGTGCCTCGTTAATCTATTTAACCGGATGGTAAGAGTTTTGTATTGTATTTTTCCGTGGCATAGGTTCCCTTTTGGCTTTACGAAAATTACAGTATTGCGTGCGCCCAACCTGCGCCTCCCACCCGCCCAGCTACCAAAAAGACAGGCAGACAATAAGAAACGAAAAAAGTTTGCTTTTCTTTTTTTTTCGCTGGATTTTGTGGGATTTATTTGTGTTCTGGCTTGTTTATTTATGTTAATTTAGCGTTTTGATGAAAATGATTCCCAAGAAAAATATACATCGAAACGGTAAGCAAAAGTCAAGAGCCTGTAAACTAACACAGACCAAGCCAGTCTGGCAGAACGGCAACAAGGTAATATGACGTCAATTTGTTAACAGGTGAGAACAATGAAGACCACAAAAAAGACAATTATTTCTCTTCTTTTATTTTATTTTTGTTTTTTTTTATACCCTGTACCTAAAAAGGTACAAGGGTATATTAAGTTTGTGCAAATGTATGTAACATAGAGAAGGAGACGTCGGAGACCCCCCAAAGTTACCCACAATATGATCAGGGTGACTAGAGAAATTGATATAGCCATGTCCGTCCGTCTGTCCGTCTGTCCGTCTGTCCGCGCGTACGCCTAGATCTTAGAGACTATAAGAGCTAGGATAACCAAACTTGGGATTCGGACTCCTTATGTGTGTACGCTGGTCAAGTTTATTTTTTTTCTCCCCCCGCCCCCCCTTCCACCACCTCATTTTTTCAAAGCCATATAATGTCTAAACCTTTCGGATTTAAGTATTAGTTGCTTCTGAAAAGTTGGACCATATTTACTCGAGATATACAAAAAACAAATTTTGAGGGTCAAGATTTTAATTCCCCTTGCCTAACTGGTAAACTGCCGAATGAGCAGTCCGATAGATGGCGTGCTTGCAATATTGTGAACAATGTGTTTTTGGATTCAAAGGAATATTAAGACCAGAAGTTTTATGTGAATGCAGGCGACCAGGGTTACCACCCGACTAGGGTTGCCACCTTTTTTTTTTTAATTCCGTCTACTAGGTACAGGGTATCCCAAACTCGGCCGCGCCCGAGTTTAACGTTCGGCTTCATTTTTTGTTTGCCTTGGGGCCTCAAAATATCATCAAGAAATTAAAACTTGCATTTGAAAATACTTAAAAGGAAAAGGTTCCCACTTAAGCCCGCCGGCCACAACAAACAGATTAGAAGAGTAGCCGCAAAAAAAAGAAAAAGATTAAAAAAAATTATGATAAAAAAAAAAAAATGAAAAAGAGAAGGAAAAAATCGCAACATAAAAAATCACGCCAAATGCCAAGGTTCCTTCTTTTCTGGTTAGGATTTCCCAGATTCTTTTTCTTTTACGCTGTTGGCGCCTTTGGGCAGTCTCTCCTCTTTCTCTACTCTTCCCTTTTGGTCTGTGAATTCTTTTGCATTTTGTAAGCATTTTGCTTTGCTCTTTTGTACATTTTTTTTATTTTGGTAAATTTTTTTGTTATTATTTTTATTTTTTTTACTTTGTTTTCTTTCAACATTGTAAAACATTTGTTTGCGCAGATTTTCGCAGTGTTGAACACACAGTTTTTTTTTATTACATTTCCTTTTTTCCTCTTTCTATACATTTTTAAGCCTTTTCTGCTTAATGCCCTTTGGGTAAATGCTGCAAATTCAGGCATTTATGTGGCCGATTTTTTATACAGGACCAGAAAGAATTACACTGCAGGGGAATATTTTCATATTGTATACAGCTGATTAAAGTTTTGTGAAAATATTTGTGTGTATTAAAATAAAACTTGTTAATTGGCGTGGATTAATTTTAAGTTTGTGGTAAATTTTAATGGCCGCATAAAAGTATGCTATACTTTTTTTCAAACCACAATTAATTTAACACGTGTGCATTTAATTTCAAAGACCACCCCAAAGTAGACTACATATTTTTTCCCTACAAGAGATCATTTGAAAGAGTGAGAGAGGGAGAGAGCGTTGTGCACTTAAAGGCCCTGGGATAAATGAGTCTCATTCTCTTAAATTGCAGAAATACATTTTCTTTTGGACTGGTCAATAAATAAACAAATGCACAGAGTCACACACACACACTCGCACACAAATGCGAACCAAGGCGACGCCATAAAAATCAAATATGTAGTAGACGCGTACGGTGTGAAAAAACAACAACAACAACAACGATGAATAAACGAATCAAAAAAAAAGGAAGAAAATGAAAATTAATTAGTAAAACGAAACAGACCAAAAATAGATCATTTGTCTGTATTATAAGCGCAATAAATTTGCCATGTTTATTGAAACATTTAATTGGCCACTTGGCCAGTGAGATTTCCTCGACTCAGTCAGTCAGTCAGTCTGGCTGTCTGATCAATAGACAATATTGTATAGACTCTCATAAAATACATTATATATTCCAATAATGAATTTTCGGATTATTTAGATTCGCCTACATATTGACAGGCCACTCGGTTGGGGCTTGGAATTTTGTTAATTTGAAAATTTAAGAAATTTTCTTAAAGTCCTCAAATTATCATTAGACCAAACTTGTTTGCCTTAAAAGAAAAGCTCATTAGCAAAAGAAGACAAAAGTGTTACTGCCAACGCCGAACAAAAGCAGACAAATAAAAAAAAAACTCGGCAAAAGTTTAAAATGGAAAAACACAAACGAAAGCCAGACAAAACTGGGTAAAGAGTTTAACAAAAAAAAGCATTCCATGAAGAAAGCCAGCCAAAAATTAAGAGACTGTACAGAGGAATTTCCGGTAATAATGTTAATTCTGGGGCCACCAAACCGAGGAACTCACACTTACTCACATGGAGACTGGCAAAAATAATGCCAAACTTGACTGGGCTACTCTGAGCTGAGTTAGTTAATCTGCCTGGAAAATGAAAGCTTTGCTTGTCCTACTCTCCTGTCTCAGGTTTTTTCTTTTTTTTATCTTTATCTGTTTTTGCCTGGCTTTGCTGTTCTTGTTTGTGTGTGTGTTTCTGCGTCTCTCAACTTCCATTTTGGTTTTGGTACATTTTGCGTTTCCTGCAGAAGTGCTCATTCCTTGGCCCGTTTCCTGCTGTCCTGTTAGCTTTCTGGCTTTTGTTTTGCCAGACAAGACGACTTCCTGGCCGCAGCGAAAAACTGACACCAACTCGAGAAGAGAACTCTGACTGGCAACCAAGACAACCGAGTCTTTCCACTCACTCTTGGCCGGGCATTTCATTAGCCTTAGTTTAAGCCAACCTTTTCCTCTCTCTCCCTCTTCCCACTTGGCCCATCACAGTTTTCTTTCAAATCGGCTACTGTTTCTGTAGCTTTTCTGCCTTTCTGCCTTTCTGCTTTTTTGCTTTTCTGCTTTTCTGCCAACAGCGATTTAATGACTGCGTGTAAAAGTTTTGCCAGCTCTCTCGTTTACCAGCTTGATTGTTGCCTCAGCTTTTATTTTATGCATAACTTTAGGCGTTTGCCTTTTTGCATTGCGTTTAATTTAAAACAATTATTTGGCCAGGTTTTTTGTTTTTTTTTTTTTTTTTTGCCTGTGTAAGCGATCTCACCACCACCACCCCAGGCAGTCAGCTCCAGCAAGGCCAGATAGAGCAGGAGGGGGATTGGAGAGGAAAGCAAAACACAAAATTTGCAAAATAGAATCACAACAACCAAAAGGCAGTAACAGAAATCAACAGTTTGCTGGCTCATTGAACGTCAAGCGGACCGCACAAAACAATTCAAAGAGGCCAAATTAAGTGGGCTGTTTTCTGTTGCCTTTTTCGTTGTTGTTGTTGCCAGACTACTCCAGATTGGCAATGCAATGCACTTTTCGGCTCTCCTTTAGCGGCTTTGCAAAATTGCCAGGCATTTCTGCAATTATGCCACACACACACACACACACACTTGCAATCGGCAAATCCAACAAAAGCCGTAATCAAACTTGAAGTCAACATGCTCCTTCTCGCTCATTCTTTCTCTTTCTCTTTCCGTTTTTTGGTTTGCTAATTTCGCTAGTTGCCACTCGCTTGGCAATAATTGGGCGCGGTCAAAAGTTGCCATGTTTTTGTTTGGTTCAACAAGGCGTATGCTTAATTTAAGTTTGAAGCAAAACTCTTCTGCCTTGAAAAAGCCAAACGACTAACAAAGAACGAAAATTTTCAAGTAGCTCATAAATCACTTAAGATGGAGTAAGTAACAAAAAAGGGAAGAGAGGGGGAAGGGAAGATAGGAGCTTTGCTAACCCAGGGAGTTGGCTTAGCCTGGACTACTGTCGGCAAAAGCCCCACCCTGATTTTATGGGTTTCTATCTTTAAAACTTCTCATTCCATTTAACTGCCTGCTGCTCTTTGCAGTTGTTTTTGCTTTTCATGTAAAGTGCAAAGTCAAGTTAGTTAAGTGACTTTGAGGGTGTGTACATGTGTGTGTGTGTGCTTTAGGCAACAAGTTAAGTGCAAGTTAAATAAACAAGCTAAAAAATTTCACTAGTTTTATGGCGAATGTGGCAGCCACAACAATAAAATCTTGGCCACAGAATGGCAAGTATTTCCACTTCTCCACTTGGAGTTCCCGACTTAACACCTTTTACCCAGCCAAAGTGCCATGAAATTGCATTGACAGCAAAAAGAAGTTTCTGTCCAAGTGAAGAGAAAATTTAAACACTGATTTGCCCAAATTGGCAGCCCATTTGACCATATCTTTCAACAGCTTTTAAATCATAATCAAAATGTTTGTGTCAGTCTGGGCGTAAGTCAATATTTCCGGTGAAAGAGACTCGATACCAACAATACTTGCATATCAATCAAAAAAATTTATAAAGAAAAAATCAAAAATGCAACTGAAATATTTCCTCTCCCCCCTCATTGGCTTTATCTCATTGACCCCTTTGGAAGTCCATAAAATTAACGACTATCAGAATTTTATGCATTTCACAGAAAACTAAAAAAACGAAAACGATTGAAAAAAAAGTAATAACCAAAAATGACCAAAGAAACGATGGTAAACGGAAAAGGTTTGCCGATAAGAAATCATCAAAAAAACAGCCGCGTTCTTTGTTTGTTCTTTTCTTTTCTTTCTTTTTGTTTGACACTCCATTCCCTTGGAGTTGATTGGACCGACGCCCTAGCCAATTGACTCTTACGCATTTTTATTGTCACCGCCTTGGCTGGGACAGTGTCAGTATTTTATTATTATTTCTAACATGGTTCAATGCTCTCGTCCAGAAACGTCATGGTCCAAACCCACCAACATCCAAATTAAAAACATGACAAGCGTTTTATTTTTGATAGAAGAAAAGTAAAAGTTACCGTCCAGTTGACCCACATAATTTTCATGTTTTTCTTTTTATCTGAGGAAATATTTGTTTGACTTCAACACTGCAGCAGCTGTCGAAAAGTCAAGGCATTATTCAAATAACTCTGACAAAGCCAAATTGAGGATTACAGAAGCTTAGATACTCTTTATAAAATCTCAAAAGAAGATTGAAAGTTTTTCTTTTCAAAAGCTCTGACAATATGAGCTTATGTTGGGAAAAACTGTGAAGAGAAATTGAAAGTGACAAGAATATATTTTTTCACAATTTGAAATATTATCTCAACTCTATGAATATCCGAGAGTATCTCTTCTGAGAAATTTGACAAATCAATTTTGTATGCTCTCAAATTCACAGAGAGAGTATAGAAATTTCCAACAGCTGCAATGAAAATTCCAAAGCAAATAATTTAAATGCATCCATCATGCGGGCACACTTGCTTCTAGACAACTCCCAGAGAGGGGCACGGGTTGGGGAGATAACTTGAAACCAGCGGATCAGAAATTCTGCGTTGGCGTGTCCCAGACAAATTTTGATGGGAAAATAAAAGGGGAGCCAATGAAGAACACGCAACAAATAAAAAAGATGAGCTCTCAAAATTAATTTATATTTTTTTTTCTAAAAAATAATAATAATAATAAATAAAGTAAAAGTTCAAAGAGTAAGCAAAAAAATGATTATAATAAAAATCAATAAATGATTTAGACAATTTTATTTTAGGGTAATCATTATTGGCTCAGACTTTTTCAGACTCGCCGACCCGCAAAACAATTTTGTCAATTACAAAAAGAAGAAAGACTCAGACAACAAAAGAAAACAAGACAAAAAGAATACCAAAACAATTGACTGCTGAAGGTGGAAGGCGATAAAGCGTATAAAAAATGCGTGAACAGCAATAACAGAGCAGAAAAATCAATTGAAGTACTTAGACAAACAATGAAGACAAGAAGCCCAAGGAAAAAATAAAATAAAAATAATAATGAAAGTAAGCAGAAGACTTAACCAAAAATAAAAGTAAATACAGACCCTCCACAAAGGAGAAAGAAGAAATGCCCAAGAAATGAGTAGAAAAATGCGAGAGTTGCTGGAAGGCGGCAAGTGTCTAATTTAACGCAAGGTGATTATTTAGATATCAACCAGAATAACTAGACTAACGACAACAACAACAATCATCACCATGATAAAAAGCCAATTACAGCAACAATAAAGCTTGAGTACTCAAAAAAAAAAGTAACAAAGCTCAAAAATTAAATGGCGCTAACAACAGAGACAAACAAAGAGTGCAGACCGAGGGTGTCGGAACCACTTTACAATGCTTTACTGAATAAAGACGGACTGAAAAATAAAAAAAACCTTTAAAATAGAAAAAGAAGCGGAAGAGAGAGAGAGAGAGAGAGAGAGAGAGAGAGAAAAAACGGAAAAACATAAATTAAAATAAATAAATTGCGTGCATGAAAAACAAGTGTATGAGTAATGAGAATTTCAAAAAAAAAAAATCCCAACGAATTCTTCGGGGTGCCGATGAGTGTATACTCTTTATAAACCAGATTAATCAGTCAGCGCCGCAGATATGCCTGAGAATAAAAGCTGTATGACATAGTAAGCCGAGTCAACTAAAACTTACTACACATACGAAATTCTGTAGAAAAATTCCAAATCGTAAGAAATCGATCAATAAGTATAGAAGCTATTCCTAAGACCGGCTTAGCTATGACAGCTATATCATACATATATAAGACCGATATGACTAATTTCATAAGTATAGGAATTACTCCTATGTTATAGTGATCCGATCAGACTGGTTCCGAAAAATGGTTCTATATATACCAAGCCTAATAGTTTCGATAACTTCAAAGCTGACAGAATAGTTTGTATAGAAACAGATAGAAACACAGTCGGACATGTCTCAATCGATTCTAAAATTAAACGGTCGTACAAATATTGGAAATTGTAAGAGATCAGTTAATAAGTATAGGAATTACTCCTATGTTAAAGTGATCCGATCCGGCTGGTTCCGAATAATGGTTCTATATATACCAAACTTCATAGCTTTCAATAGCTTGCATAGAAACAGATGGACACACAGTCGGTCATCTCTCGATTCTAAAAGCATACTTTGCGGTTCCACGGGAAACTCTTCTGAGCTTAACAAAGATCAGAACAAAATGTATATACTCTTTTGATTCGAAGAGAGTACGACTAACAGAGACGTGGGAGTAAAGAGTGAAGCTTCACTTCTTCTACTTCTTCTTCTTTTTAAAGGGGTAGCCAGTTTGGCTGGCCGCATAAGCCAAACGAGCGGAAGTGTTTAATTAGCGGCTTTAATAATTCAATCAACTTTTGAGTTTGTTGTGCGGCACGCTTCTTCTTCTTTTTCTCTATCCGCCTCCACTCTTCTCGTCTTTTGATAGTTTAGAGTTGCTAATTTTTTCAGCAATTTAACAAAATCGGACAGAAATTATTTCAGGCATTGCGTGTGTTTTTTTCACACAAGACGGCTAAATGATTTTAATCGGTTTTTAGTTAAATTGGCCAACAGTAAATGCTTTTATTATATGTTTAATCGGAACTGATCACTTTACCTAATTAAATTCAATTTTTTTTTTGCTTTTTTTTTTGGTTAGCTACTCTAATTTGTGGTAATGAAGGCTTACACATTTTGGGCCACTTTGAATATCTGATGGTCGGGTAGCCAGAGCATCGAATATGTAAATTTTTGGGGGGCCCAGAGTGTTGGTGGAGCTTGGGGGAGTGGAGTGTTTTGGGTGCGGTCTGCTGGGTCTGGGTTGAGGGAGCGGTTTTTTAGACATAATGGGCTTGTGGTTAACGGTCAGGGTGGCTTTTGCTTTTGTGGCTCTAAGAGGGGTTGCTTTATATTGAATGGGTGACTGAGTGGGTGGGTTAATGGCTGGGCTGGTTGTTTAGTTTGGTTCTTTTATGTTTAGTCAGTTGATTTGTTGAAAATTTCGGTTTTTATTTGCTTGCCTAGCGGGATTCAAACTACTCTTGAAAATCAACCAAAAAAAAAGTAGTAAACTTTTTAGAACTTCAGCTTTGTAGAGGGTGACAGCTCAAAGCTCTGGCAAGGTGAAACTAAGGAAATCAATAATATTCAGACCCAAAACTATTGTATCCTCCTTGGCCAACAATTTTCATGAAAAATAAATAAAAGCTTTAGCCATTGACACACCCTGTAAGTAAAAACTTTTTGGGGTTAATGAACTTCCTATCAACTGAAATGGAAATACAATTTTTTCATTGCTCACCAAAAAAAAAAAAAAAAAAACAAGAAGCCAAGCCTAATTCGAGTTCATGGCCAGACATTTATGTTATGTTGCTTACCTGAAATGGAAAGAGAAATTAGATTAAAAGAAAGTTAATGAAAAGGCCAAAAGCAATAAAAGGAAGCAAAATTCTTTTGCAAAAGAAAAACTCATTTTCAAAACTAATAAATCAAAATCATATTAAGCTTTGCAGCTGAGACAAGTTCGATTGGCAATTTTAGTTCCTTACCTCAACCCCTTTTTGCTCCCACAAAAAAAAAAAAAAAAAAAAAAATAGTGAAATTCTGTTTGGCAAAAAAAAATCCTTTGGACTTCTGAGATTTGCGCAGACGCTTTAAAGCGTTAAAATTGCAAATGCCTCCGTGACACATAAGGAAAAATGCGCAGCAATAAATTTTGCAAACGGCTACGACAACGACAACGACAACTGAAACTGCAAATAGCCTTTGGCTTGTGAAGTTTGTCTATTGGTTTGGTATCTCTGCTCAGTGGTCTGTGGGTCTGGGTAATATCTCAGTGAAGTGTTTTGTATGCCTAGACTTGTCGCCAGTTAATGGCCAAAATCGTCTTGGCGCTGTCACTGCCACTGGTCAAACGAGTGGCTTTTGGCCGAGTCCCAACCTGGCTACGCAATTTCTATTGATGTCTGAGAACACACACTCAATAAGGCCGACAAGCCCAAACAGATGAGACAGTCAGCCTGGCCAAAGACAGACAAGATGAAACTGCTTTGTGGCAGCCACCATAAATGGGGGGAGGGGAGGGGGGGAGTAAATCAACTGAGACAAGAAAAAACGAAGAAGTTGTAGAGTTTTTCAATTTCACTACATTTATCTGAGACAGAGATGGATAGAGCGAATGAGTGAATCTGTCCCCTACTCATCTTGATAGGAATTTTTTTACCTGACTTTTGGTGTTGGTTGTGTGGAACGCTTTGATTTGATGACCAAAGGCAACACCAAAAGCATCATCGCCTTTTCCACACATTTTTTTTCCCTTCCTCCATTTCACTTTGTCCGTTTCATTTGGCTCGCAAAAAAAAAAGACAAAAAACCCGAAGCATGATGGAATCAAAGTGTGAGATTTTTGCCTTTATGAACTGACATGACAAAGCAAAACTGGACTAGACCAATCAAAAAAAGAAAGGAGAGTGGAGCTGGCAAAGAGGTGGAAAACAAAATTCCAGTAGATTAGCCAGTGGACTGGCTAAATGATTGCATCCGTGGCCAGAGTATCTCAGTATCGTTCAATCTACACAATCAAGCCTACATGATGATATTTATGAGAAATGATAGCCTCCATTTTGGCACACACACACACACACACACACACAGACACTCAGACAAACTGTAATTACAGCAAAATTGTGTATGAAGTAATTCCAGGCAATTGCAAATCACAAAAAGTTACAGGGGGTAGACAAGAGACTCTCTCGGTGATTATATCCAATTGAGACTTGTTCTAAGTTAAGCCAAAAGTTGCCGTGTAGTGCAACAAAATTGCCTCATCACACACACACTCGAACAACAACAACAACAACAATTATTAGCTTACAACAACAACTAATTTAGTTTCAAAAACAAGAGCAAACAATTTTCTTCAGTTGACGCTGTTTGCCTTGCTTTCACCCTGCCCGCCATTGTTTTTCCGAGCTGGCTCATTTTTGCTAGTGAAATCAGAGTTTATATGACAGTTTCAATTGCCGCCTAAGCAGAACAAAAGGCACTCAGATTCTAACTAAAAACCATTAGCAGGGCAAATATAATTACAACAAAGCACCAGCGCAATCTACTGGAGCCGAGCGAAAGAAAGAGAGAGAAAATTTTCAAATGCTTGCAAATTGATGCCAAAAGCAGAAACAGGAGCCATGACAATAACAGCAAATGCCAACCGGGCGCATAAATGCATTTCATGTAAAGTCAATTTATGCCCGGACTAGCTGGGTGCGTGTGTGTGTAACTGGCATATTCTTTGAGCCAACAAAAAAGGGGCCAGAGAAAGAGGTGCTAAGAGCATTTCTTTTTTTTTCAACATAACGCATACGACACGTGTGCTTTTAAGAATAGAGCGAGAGGGAAAGAGAAAGTAGAAGAGGGAGCAAGTCGTGAGGCTTCTGATAAGTGTGTGTTGGTGTGTGAAACTGTTGGAGCGGGGTCTGATGGCTTGTTAACGTAATTTGCCGCAAATCGTATGAAGCAGCTTGGCACACATAGCCAGAGCCAGAGGAGAGGGAGCCGAGGTCCGGAACATCTCTCAAAGGCAGAGGCAGTGCCTGCATAGATTACCCGTATGAATATGTTAAGTGGCAGGCAACCAGGGCTGTCTCATACAAGGCAGCCCGGCCTGGCACCCACAGTAATTCCAACTAACCGAGAGCAGAGAATCTCAGGCATATGAAAGTGTTTGGCGAGCCTGGGGCGAGACTCTCACAGACAAGCTCTCTTTCTAACGCTTTCTCGTATCCCGGGGTGGGATACGAGAAAGCCTGTGGCCTGGCTTTAAAGGTGGGCTTTGACTAGGTAGAATTTGATTTAGTTTTGTGCCGTGTACCACACTGCGTATAAGCGATATGCATACCAAACGCATCCACGTATGCCTCGCACACACACACAAAGCAGTTAAGATAGGTTGTGAAAATCTCAACTGAACTGCAGTGAACTGAATTGTGAACGTGTTTCGCATCAGAGTGCCCGGTAAAAAAGGATGCTTCTCTTTTTATATTTCAAATGCCTGATTCACAGTCAACTTTGGTGCTGATTTTTTTTTCCCACTTCTGATTGAAGCTAGGCGGAGTGTGGCATTTTCCGTCTCAAAAATACCTTTGACAAATTGGCAGTCGACAGCACTGCAAATTGCCAGCCAGCGACAGAGAGTGTGTGAAATAAAAATATAAAAATAAAAAAAATAAAATCGCAAAAATATGAAAGACAAACTGCCACATTTTATCAAAGTCGACAGATGCTGGAAACACACACTCGTATACTCTCACACTCGCACAGATGAATAAGCGAGTGCATATGTGTGTGTCTGGAAAAAAGTGAACATTTTGAGTGAGTTATTTCGACTGCCTTTGGGACACACGAAATTTTCCAAACTAATGATGTGAAATTTTAGCCAAGACTCTCTGCCAGTTTCCCCCTGACAAGTCTCTGGCTTCAAACCATATTTCTTTGTCAACAAAATTATTAAATTTTCCTTACAAATTACGTTCAATTATTTACCAAACTTCAACAGAATCAAAAGACCCAGCACAGAAGGGCTGACTCGTTGGTAGCCGCGTAATTGTCAATTAATTCCAAACGAGAACCACAAAAAAAAAACCTATCGAAACTCCCTTCTTTACGCTTCATTGCGGTTTTGCCTTTTCATTTGTTCAAACAATGTGCAGAATTATGCAAGAGCTTAATTAAATTAATAGTTGAATACTTGAAATGAAAATCGATAGACCAATATAGCCCGGGGATTATGTGCTTCTGATTAGGGGGAAGGCCTATGAGACCAGCAAAAGGGTCGCCAGCCAATGAAGTGTGAATTGGGAATGTGTAAATTTTTATTGAGGAAAAAAGTTTTCAGAAAGCGATTAGCTTCTTTATTCTAAAAACAAAAAATTCCTGTACGCTTGCTCCGCACTTCATTAACCCAGTCTCACTTACACACGGCGTATGAGTGATATATTTATAATGATACACTATCCCAGACTTTCACAATGAAACGTTTAAAAATAAGAAGAAGACGAAGAAAAAAACACTACAAAATCGAGAGCAGTAATTGTGGGGCAAAGTTTTTGTGTTTGTTGGATTCGTGTTGTCGGCCAACTTTCATCGCTGAAATGAATGCGAATGTGAGGCCAAATTAAAGCAATTTGACCGGACACCAAACTTGAAAGCATCATTTACGCACTTTTTTTTTTGTTTTTTGCTGGTGAGAAGCGATTTTAATGCGACGCGACCAACTCAACTTGGCGACAGGTCCAAACAACTAACAAATCAAGTAATTTTATCTAAATAAGGACAAACGGCCAGTCAGCCTTGATGCTGCTTAAATTAGGCAACCTGAATGGATAACAAAAACAAAATAAAAATAAAAATAAATAAAACAAAAGAAAGTCAATGTCAAGGCGTTTGGATCAACAACAATTTCATTATTTTTTTTTTTTTGCTTTAACTATAAATAAATTTTGATTATTTCTACCGGGCATTGTTTTGCTATTTATCAGCTCATTAATTATTTATTGCAAATATCAAATTTGTGATTCAATTAGTGAGTCAGCTTTTGGGCAGGAATCATAATTGCCTGAAATTGTAATGAAAATGACTCAAGGTGTAATATAATTTCTGAAATGCACAAGGCTGTAATTTAGAAAATTTTCAAAATACTTTTCACAATTTATTCGATTCTATTCTATTCATAGACACCTGTTATTGTTGTTGTTGACCTCATGGACTGGGAAATTGTAATTAAATTTTGTGTCACACTCGATTCGGTCAATTTCTCAATGGGCTGCTGTCCATTGCCTTTTAATTGACAAAATTGATTAAAATGTAACTTGACAATTTTCCCTGGCAAAATGCCGTTTCCTCCTCGGGCCAGTGTCGGCTCTAGCCTTAGATTTTGCTGCTGCCATTTATCTTAATTGCCTGGTGAAAATGTCTTTGACATCTGGACAACGATTTTCAAACGTTTTGAAGACAATTGAAAATGGCAAACAGAACTCAATTAAATAATTGCTTTAGAAGGAGAAAATGGCCAACGACATTTTGACAAAACAAAAAAAGAAAATAAAATTAAAAAATTCTTCAACTTTTCCCGAAATTGTTATTAATTTTTAATTGATAATCTAAGCCTTTGAATTGGCTGAAAAAATGTAAATGTTGCCTTTCTGCCTTTGCTAGTATTTTTCCCAGGAAGATTTTTAACTTTATTGACTTGATAAGCGGATTATAATTTTGAGGAAACCTTAGAATTTATTTATTTTTGTATGAAAAGCTTTTAATATTTGATTGTTTATTTTATTTTCCATCATTTTTGCAAAGCCCTCACAAATCTTCAAAATCTCTGAAATGCTCAAAATTTTATTATTCTTTTCTTTTTTTGTGATTTATTTTATGCTGAACACTCTTCAAACATTACTCATACGCACTGTTTATTTTAGCATGTTTTAGTTTTTTTAAATATATAATTTTTTTTTTTTTTGGTTTTTCAAAATTGCTCACATTTCTGTGGTCTCGAAATTGACAGATTTTGGCATTCCCATAATTTTGGGTGAAACAAAAATTATGATTTAGTTGACGATTTCGAAATGCCCGCCCAAAATGTCGTTTGGGTTGCGCCTCAATTTTTGTGTGTGTGTTTTTCTTGGCGCGGTTTATTTATTTATTTATCTATCTTTTGCGCCATTCACTGACTGCTCAAAAGTGTGTGTTCAACGAACCAGCGGACAAATTCATATCTCATACCCGCACACCCGTCCACCCTGTCTCTGCCTCTGTCCTAAATGGGTCCCTCCATTTTCCTCCAGCTGCTTGAGTCATTCTTTGTTTATATGTGTGTGTTTTTGTGTTTTCTTTATGTTCTTCTACTTGCTTTTCCATGACATTTTATTATATTTAATGTGAGCTTCTCCCAAAATTTTCTTTCTTGGCATTTGCCTGCTTATTTTTAATATTTCATTTGTAAAACATCAAACGTTATTTATGATGCCAAAATGATGGCGAAAGTGAGGGCAAAATCTTTATACGAAATTTATAGAATGTACAGATTCATTTTTTATCTGACTGGGCCGAAGAGGCGTATACTTAATACGTTTTCTGTTTAGCTTTTTTTTTTATTTATTTTCTTTCTTTATTTAGCAAACTTCCGTTGCTTTGAATTGAGCTGCTCAACATGTTTACAAGCGTTCTTTGCCTTTTAGTTTTCAGCTTTCAATTTGAGTTCTTTTTGCCTTCTTGTTGCAATCAATGAAGTTGTTGGCAAGTTGACTCAAGTGTTTCCTGCGCATTTCCACCGCAATGCACTTGACACGTTTGCAGCTCTTGAAAAGTAAAAAAAACGTGTGTGGACTTGCCAAGAGAGACCGACCACAACCAACTGACCAATAAAAGAAAAAAACTTAAGACCTACGAAATGCCAAATGCAGTCTTGGCCACCAGGCAAGGCTTAAAGCAGAAGTGACATGTGTTTGGAATTTTTATAGGCTGTCAGAAGAATTTGGCCCTGAGCTCCATTTCAATTTGACTTTTCTTTCGTCTGCCTCCGCTCACAACTCATTTAACTAATCAAAAGTCATTTTTAATCAAAGAACATTTCAGACAGTCCTCGGTCCCAACTGTATAGACAAATGCTTTGCCAAAAGCAATTAAAAACACGTGCAAAGTTTATCAAAAGGTTTTGCCAGAGCAACTTTTTGGATGCCTCAACCGAGCCAATGCCCAGGGTGAGGAAGTCGCCCTAACATCACAGACAAGTGGCAAGTCTTAAATATTTGATTTGCCTAAGCAGCTCAGTCAACAGAGAAAGGACAAAAAAAAAACGAAGGCATAGAAATTACAGGTGGCTTTGGCAATACCCAAGAACGCTTTGAGGCTAACTTAATTAATAAACGGTGGCAACCAAAGAAACCCAAAAAAAAAAAAAATGAATGTGTGCGGAATTCTAAAGAAATTTCAAAATTGTTGAAATTAAAAGTGAATATGAAAAGTTTTGTGAACACACAAATTACAATAATTAAGGAGACAACAGAAAGCAGATGCCTGTGGTGCCCAGCCCGACACTCCATTTAATTATGTTTGCCCTTTTGAAATGGTAATGGAAATGGAAAAACCAAAAAAAAAAGGTGTCATTTAAAGGCGCTTCATTATTCGCATTTTCGGGCCGAAAAACAAGACAAATAAAAAGGAGATAAACATAAATAGCCAGACCAAAACCAGAAGCCAAAAAGATCTGGCAACAGCTTGTCAGAGACAAGGAAAGCCAAACTACAAAAGAAGAGCCACTTGAACCGCAGCTTTGCTGCTGGGAGCCAAGCACAATGAGTAGGAGAGTAACTCTCTGTCACTGGGAAATAAAATAGATGTAATAGCCGGGACAAGGACTCCCTGGCGTGAGCGCAAAACCAAGATATGAAAAGGACCCAAACAGTCACAACTCGACTCGACCGAAATCCGTTGCCAAACAACCCCCAAGTCTGACTCCCACACACACCCAGGGCCATGAAAAAGCCCAAGGCAGTCTACAGTCGAAGAAGCAGAAGAAGAAGTCGAAGCCTAAGCGGCAGTGAGAAAAAAGTAATAAGAATGTAATTTTTTTTTTTTTGCCTTAACTTTTGGGGAGTGAGTAGACCAACAAGTGCCAAAGTCAGAATTTTAATTTGGCAAAAAAAAAGAAAAGCACAATTTAAAAAAACAGACAAACAAACAGGCAGCAGAACATTTTTACACAAACTGGCTTAGACTTCAAGGTGGGCCTGGCAAGTGCTCAAGACTTCAGAAAGTTGGTCGAAACAAAAAAAGGAGACTTCCAAAGAACTCAGAAAATGAAGGGGTAAAGGGAGTGGGGGAATCGTCAGCTTAAGTAATCATTTTGAAGTGCCTAAGCAAAGAAAGTTTTCAGAGCTTTGGCCTGGACTCGACAACAAACTTTGAGGCAGACATTATTAGCCAATTATGAAAGGTAAAATATGATATGGAATTTTGACATTCTAAGCAAGCGTGAAAATCCATAATAAGCCAACTAAATATTCACTTTTTGGCCAAAAGAAGCTTTAAAAAAAAAAATTAAATATTTACCAATAAAAATTCAAAATATAAAAAGAAAAATGTTTTGGAAAAATTTAATTAAAATTTTAAATAATATTTACCAGCCCAAAAGGTATTTAAAGTCTTTGATGAAAAAGGAAAGCAATTTAAAAATAGGCGACAACTTTATAAATTTAATTGGGCGCATCTACGAAAAAATTAAAGCACTGAAAAAAAAAATTATACATATAATAAATACGAGGCCAGCGCCAGCAAAAAGGGCACGCAAGGATGCACAAGGCAGCTTTACGCTTTGTAAATTTTCATTTCATTTTTTTTTTTGTTTTAAAGAGAAAAAGACCAAAATAATTTAAACAAAGGTTTTTGTAGTTAATGGAAGTAGTTTAAATAAATTTCAAGAGCTGGCAAAATGGCCGAGCATAACAATTTGTGGAGATTTTTATGGGCATCGCATGTGGCAAGCGAAAACAAAAAACGGCGAATTAATTTGTTGTTAATTGAAAAGCTTTCAACACAAAAAACGCACACAGTCACACACACACAGGTCTAAGGGTAAAGTTCAACAAAGAAACATGCTGAAAAGCATACCCGAAATAAAGAGTACAAATGGCATTATGTATACGCCGCCTATTCATGGGCATAATGTGCGTGGGTTGCCTTCTGTTTTAGCTTGTTTGTTTTTTTTTTTTTTATTATTATTTTGGCGTTGTGTTCTGGTTTTGAATACTTTGCAATTAGTCGCAAATGATGGGGCCAATCAATATAATTATCAATTTACTTTGGCTTGGCCAATTGATTCAGCTCTTAATTGAACCATTTGCAAAATAATAAACAAAAGGACACTAAAAGACAAGAGAGAATGGCTTATTCAAGCGCGAAAAACATTAAACAATTTTTTTGCTTTTTCTGATAAAAATCAGACAAAAAAAAAAAAGAAAATTTCAGGCAGAAATGTGCGCTCGGGGAGATTTTAGTGGAGGCAAGAAAAATACTTTTTAAAAATGCTTAAAATGCCACAAATAAAGAGAAACAGCAAAGCACAAGTCAACCATAAATGTTAAAGAAAATTGGGCCATTTATGGCCACGTTCTTTCTTTTTTTTTTCTTGTTTTTCTTCTTTTGGTACAATGCGGCGTATGTGTAATTTTAGCATTTTTACGATTGGCAGCACGCGGCAACAAACAAGAGAATAACAACAACAACAACAACTGCCAAGAGAGTATGCTAATTTTACACACACACAAACACACACACACACATATGTAGAGTAGGAAAACTTTCGCAGTCTTCAGCGACTGTCGAAAATGTTTGTTCAGAATTTGGCCAGGCGTTATTTATGGTCCAATAACTTTCAACTTCAGCTGTGGATCTCTACAGTTTCCTTTGTATTTTGCTTAAAAAGCCAACCCAAAAGTAAATGGGAATGTATGTGGTATGGAGAACTTCGTTTCTCTCTCATGCAAATTAGTTGGCATTCGGTTAGCCCGTAAAAAAAAATACAACACCAACCCAAAAAAATCTATTTAATTGAAATAAATTTATTTTTCGGAAAAATTTATTTAAAAGACCACGTGACTTGGTCTTAATTGTGTCTACACAAAACTGTCAATAACGTTGAGAATACGACAACCTCAATCACACAAAACCCAGAAGGCAGCCTTCCACTTTTTTCCTTCTTCTACAAGAAATTTCCGAGAAGCTTGTGGCAAAATACGTAATTAATGTCTAAATAATTGACAGTAGAATCTTTGAAGCATTTGTCGGCACATTTTCATTAAATTTTGTTTGCTTCCAAGAGTGGACTCGACCCAGTGACAGAAGGAGATGTTTTTCTCAATTTTACATAAGGCTAAGTGACTTGAAAATTTAAGAATTTCTAAAAGGAATTCAAGTTGCTAGTGAACTGGGAATAAAATGTTACGAATTTTTGCTGCTTTCTTTAATGTGAAATATTCTGGAAATGTCTTAAAACTTTAAGGTGAGCCTTACTCCTTAGATTTTTCGGGAAATGCCCCAAACCTTTAAAGTGTTTCTCAAACCAATCTGAATTTACACTTAAAGGTGAGCCTTACTCCTTAGATTTTTCGGGAAAACCTTCTGAATTATTCCAGCATTTTAAACTGATTCCTAACCTTCAAATGCTTCTGGAAAGAAGCCAGACCTTTGAAGAGCTTTCTGGTTTTCAATAACTTTTGAAAGTATCCCACCACTTTAAGGTTCTCCCTAGTCCTCAGATCCTTCTGAAATATCTCAACACTTTAAAGTGATTCATAGTCTTTAGATTCTTCTGGAAATATGGCGAGACTTTTGAGTGTTTCGTAGATCCTAAATCCTTCTTAATTTTCTCTAAAATTTCAAACTAATTTTTGTTCCTCAAAAGCTTCTGAAAATAAGCCAACACTTTAAAGTTCCCTGGAGCCGTCAAGTCCTTCCGTTATTCAAACCTTCTTAAAAGAACCGAACACTTCAAATCCTTCTTAAAATATTCCCATGCCCTAAAGTGAATCCTGTTCCTTGTATCCTTCCGGAAATATCTAAAATATCTCAACACTTAAAAGTTCTTTAAGGCTCTCAATCGTGTGGCCCTCAAATCACTTGGACTAATTCCACAAAAAACCAAACAACAAAACTTTAAGGTTAAGGCCAAATCCGCTAAAAAAAATTTAAAATAAATTAAAAATTCTAACAACAACAAAAAATTACAAATAAAATAAAAGAAATATGTCGACAAAATATCTTAACGCTTCGCTTGAAAAAGAAATTAAATTTTTTAATAACAAATAGAAAATATTTCATCGACTTTTGCTTGTCATCCCAAAAGAATAACAAAAACAAAAACCAAAAAAGAATACAATAAATAAAAACAAAAACAATACATAAATATTAAGCGCCGATGACGTCACACATTTTCTTTTTTTTTGTAGCCAATCTAATTAATTTTCCCTGATAGGCTAATAAAACAAGTAGATATAAAATAAAAACAAAACAAAAAATTAATATATAAATTTTATTTTCGACCATATTTTTGCCTTGGCAACGAATGAAGAATAGTTTGTTTTTTTTTTTTTTTGCCGCGTTGTTTGAAATTCAAGGACAGTGGAAAAGGAGCGGCACGAGCGGCACAAAGGCAGATTGGGACATTCAAAGATTTATGGCACTCAGTCGGTAACTAATTAAAAAAAAAAAAAAGAATGCTTTCCTTTATTTTTTGTTTCGCATTTCTTTTTGGGTTGGTAAATCCTCTGGTTGGATGCTTTTCGCATGGCCTGCAGGCGCTTTTGTGTGGCAATGACAAAGCCAGGGAGAAAAACCCCAGCCAATTTTATGTACGAGTACATACAGACACCGATCTTTTGCTACTTTTGTAAGAGAGGCTTTGTCAAAGACTCAGCCATGTCAAAGGTCAGCTTTGTGGTGAATGCGGCGGCCTGTTGCCTCAGATAATTGCACTTGACGGCTGTGGCACAGCCAGACCGCCACTGTGGCTACCGTAAAGAGGCCGCAGGCGGTGAGGCAGCAATCAGCAATCAATGTCGAAAGCAAAAAACAAAAAAAAATTGCCTAGTAAAAATGATTTCAATTGCAAGAAGCCACCACGATTAAATGGCACACGAATTGGAGAAAATGTCTTTGATTTGGAACGGCTCAGAAACGACTCTGAAGTCCTCAATTCGATATTGCTGGGGAGATAATTTTTTTTTTTTTTGTTTTTAATTTCTGTTTTTGGGCCAAACAAAGGAACCAAATGAATGCCGACAGCCGTCAACTAATGTCAAACGCGACTCGTTTTATTGGCTTGGCCAAGCCCAAACTTTTCAGTTTTAGGAAATTGGCAACACACGACAAAAAATAAAAATAAATAAAAAATTAAGCACACAAAAGACCTGGCAAAAGGGCGTAAAAGTGGTGGCAACTTAGAAAAAAAAAAAACTAAATAAATAAAAATAAAAAAGCGTGCCACAAAACGCAGGCAGCTGCAACTTCCGTCAAACGGTACGCTGCGCTTCGCTGCTCTCAAACAAAAAATTGCACATTGAAACAAAAATTTTCCCATAATCATAAGTGGGTGAGAGGCACACACTAGCCCAACTGGCTGGCTGGCTGGCTGGCTGAGTCATGGAAATTGTTACCATCGACCAGGTGAAAAACATTTCGTTGCGAAATTGTCTAACCAAATTGGTTGCAAGTTGGGTAATAGTTAATAAATGAGCCAACTGCCAGACATGCCACACTCACCCATTGAGTTATGCTTGAATGGTTACACCAAATGACTCATTCATTCCAAGAAGAGGTGAAGAGCGAAGAGCGGGGTAAGACTCTGTGGAATCGTTTTGGGCTCAACATCTTCAGCATTATTTGAGGGCGAGTCTCATAAAGCCCAAGACATATCGACAGCTGATATGACCGTTCTAATGGCCACTTAATCTTTCACGATGGACATTAATGTCGCACTTGAAATAACCAGACAAACACACACCAACACACATATATATTTTCACAAACTTTGATTTAGTGAAATGCCTTCTGAAGTTCTTGAGGTCATTTGCTGGGCGTAAACCATTTGCTGCTAAATTGCTGATTCTACCCTGAACTGAAGCGTTTCATCTTTAAGTGGAAAATAAGAAAACATAAACCATTAATGCTCTGGAGCCAAGGTAATTGATTAGATAAGATATGAACAGGATTTATTTCTGCGAAACTAAAATAATTTTCTTATTGAAAAGTTTATTTGAAATTCTTTAGAAATCTGCTTCAATTCTTTGATTTCGATTAAAAGCTTGCGATTCTGTTTATTTATAAACCAAAAATCAAACTTCAAATAAATAATCAATCAGCTAAGTAAACAAGTTTAGTTGCCAGCCAAGAGAACACAGCTGTGAACAATTTTTGGGACGATAATTTTCACGAAAAAATATACAAATGAATTTAAAATGATTGCCTCATTTTATATTGGAATTATTATTATTTTTAATTTTAATTTTATTAATATTTATTTATTTGTTTTAGTTTTTTTCCAGAGTCAATGTGAATTCAAATTAAAATCGAAAGGTAGCCAAGTAAACAAAGCAAAGAATTCAAATGATCAAATAAAAATGTTGAAAAAATTATATCAAAAAAAATAAAAATAAAATGTGAAAATTATGAAAAGCCCAAACAGACAATTCTTTCAGGCGGAACATTTAATACCTTTCATTATTATTATTATTACAAATTTTATTATTTGGTTTGAATGTGCAAATGGGGTCTGCTTTGTTTATAAAATTTATTTATTTTTAGTTGCGGATTTTTACACAATTTGTTTGCTATGTAGAATTAAACATTTGATTGGCTAATATTTGATTTAAGCTTATGGACAAATAAAGCTCAGAGGCGTAAACCAAATTTATCTACCATGCCATGTCATGTAATTGAATTTTGCAAAAACCTTGGAAAGAAAGGCGGGAAAAGGTGTGTTCGCAGAGAATATGGCTAAGTTGTTAAATGTGGCCAGAAATGATCATAAAAACTAAGGCAATGTAGCGTGTTAATGATGCCATGTTAAACAGACAAAAACTTTATAAACACACACACACACATGCATTGGCGGAGTGCCAAAGAAAGATTATGAAAATTTAAGAAAAAAAAATTAAAAACAAAATGCAAATTGCATTTGAAAACAAAATGATCTGTACAAAAGTTGACCAGTCAGGCGAAACGCCATTGGAAAATAATCGAAAAAGTCTGGAAAACCAAAAGAAAAAAGCAAAGAAACCCTTAAAAAAAACACTCAGGCCATAAAAGCCATCAAGCCCAGACAAAAGGGGCAGCATAAAATTCTCTACGCTTGAATTTAATTTTATTTGCATTTTATGACTCATTTTTCACGCCTCCTTGTGGACACAGCAAAAAAAAAAAAAATATAATATAGAATAAAATCGAGAGTTTCCAAAAGAGAGTTTCTGTTTGTGGCAGTTCGGGCTGATAAAAAGCAGTCCCAGACAAAATTGCCGGCCACATAATCCTTTTGGCTGCCTCCCTTTTCGGCAGGACCAAAGAAAAACAAAACAAACTAGAACAGGCCAAAAAAAAAAAAATTTCATTCAATATTTTTTTGTTATATACTAAAGTTTATATGAGATGAAAAAGGCCATAAAATAAAGCGGCCTAAAATAACAAAAAATATGCCAGATAATTGAAATTGATATATGAAGAGGAGAGGACAGAGTTGGCAAGGCGGGAAATGGGATGGGAATTTTGGTCTTTACCTAGGCTGTTAAATTATTCGTTGCTTTTTGGTCTGGTTGATGGAATGGCAAAGGCTTTGAAATGAACGATATGCCAGAACCCGACTCACTTTGATAAACAAAAAACAAAAAATAACCAAGTCGAGCGAAAAAAATGAGGAAAAATTGCGTGTACGCCAAAAGCGACACCACCACAAGGAAAAATCATATGGACATACATAATTTTCTTTATTTTTTTGCTTATTTATAAAAAGAAAAAGAAAATGAAAATTCATACAATAACAAATAAGGTAAACACAACAAAATGGGAAAAGTCAAACAAGCCCAACAAGACGCACACAAAGGCAAAACACGTGGTTCTCATTTTGCTAAATGCGCGTTCCTCTTGTTGTTGTTTTTTGATTTTTGTGTTTTGTTTTTAATTTTAATATTTTTATGTGCCATATTTTTGGAACAGCCAGAAGAAAATGTGGAACGCTAACCACACGCTCGCAGATGCTTTTCACCTTGGCTTTAATTAAAATTATTTTGTAAATAATAAAAAAAAAACACACACACGATTTTTTTTTTTTTTAACCCAAAAAAAATATATATATATATTTATATTTATGTTTGGAGAAGATCTAAATAAACAATATTTAATGGCATTGATTGTTGTTTTTTAATTATGTTTTCGAATAAATAAAATTCATTGATTTGTTGGGAAAAATTTAAAAAATTTTACCGAAGGGCAAATTGAAAATGCAAATGTTTAGTAATCAAAAGAATTTCATTTTACACAAATAAGACAAGAAAAATTTATTTTCAGAACTTGAAAAATAAACTTGAGAAACTTTGTTTGATTAGAAAATTTATAGGAAAAAAAAGAGACAGATTTATGTATATCCTTTTGGCCACAAATAACAGCAAACATAAATTTGAAACAAATAAATTATACAAAAAAAAAAAAAGGAAAAGAGACAGCAAAAGAGTAGTGTGAAAAAATATAAGCTGATCTGATTTTGGCCACACAACACACAAATATTTGATGAGTTGTGGTTAGAAAGAGTAGAATTAAAAGTATAAATCTGGTAATCTCAGTGGAGCATTAAAAATGAATTTTTCATAGCAAAACAAAATGAAAAGAATATAAATAAAAGTTTCCAAAAAAATCAGCAAGCCAAAATCAAGTATACGCAGCGAGGCCCTCGACAAAAGAGAAATAATACCATCCGCAAGCAAGTCGTGAAATCTGCGTGCATGCGTGCGTGAGCAAATAATTTATACACCTTTTGAAAGATTTATGCGACCTGGACGCCAACAACCACCGGTTTCCTCTAGACTAAAATCAAAGCGTAAAATTCAATTAATCTAAGCAACAAACCAAAGCCAAATAAACAACCAAAATAGATCAGAGGAAGTCGAGTCAAAGGGGCTGGGGCTGGCCAATAGGCAAAAAGAGAGTGAGAGTCAATTGGCAGGGAAGTGGGCGGTAAACAGGAAACCAACTACAAATTGGCGCCTTCAAAAATTTGTAATTTACTTTGGTCAAATAAGTCAACCTGTTGGCCAACAATTGTCCATTCGAAACGAGCCAACTCGCAACTGGCTCAGCTGTCAATTTGTCATAAATTTGCATTCCGCAAAAGCCACACTTGAATGACTCAGGTAAATTTTCTTTTCAGCAGAATTTAAAAAAAATGCGCCACTAAATTGAATGACCAATGAATCAATTGGCACACATGAAACTGACACAGCAAAATTAAACAAACTAAAAAAGAACTGCAAAAAAAAATATAAAGAAAAAATCTCGACTCAAGATCTTTTGGGCCTGTTTATCTTGGTTTATTTGGGTTAACCAACCAGGCAAGGCAGCCGGGCAATTCGGCCAGTTAAGCAGCGAAGCGTTACCCTAACGGTAAAACACACAAAACGATGAACTGTTTGGGCAAATCCAAGGAAAAAAAAAAAGCACCACAACAAGATAAAAATCAAGGAAAAAAAAAGCTAACCGAAAAAATAACAAACAAAGACAAGAAAAAAGGAGCGAAAGAGCCAGCGAGATCGAGTCTAACAAAGACTGAATCAAATGCAAATGCGGAATGAGTAGGCGGCCAAGACGACAACAACAACAACGACGACGACGTAAACGAAATAGAGACAAAAGCAAGCACGTGCATGTGCAGACAGGAAAGAAGACGAAGAAGAAGAAGAGCTACACTTATGGGTAATCAAATAGTGATAAACATTGGGCTATGAAATTTTTATGAAAGCAAAAATATCTGAGGTACGCCGACACATTCCTGAGGAGTAGATTCTGTAAGCTTATCTCAAGATACTTTTCCCCAGATTTACCCAAATATTTATGAGTATGTCTTTTGGGAATCTCTTTTAAACTCTCTCATCTTTCTGGATCTCTCTAGGACCTCTAAGGACCACTTTGGACCCCTCTAGATCTCTCTTGATTTCTCTATGTCTCTCTAGACTTCTCAAGACCTCTCATGCTCCCTCGAGATCCCAAAAGATCTCTATGGATCTCTCTAGATCTCTCTGGATCTCTCTGGATCTCGCTGTATCACAGGATATGTGTACAGCACGCATCTATTATTCTGTCGAACTCTGTGTGAATTTAAATTTTATAAGTTGTAATTGTACATGTTGGTGGTGGCTCTGGCTTTGTCGTTAGGTTGGGTGTTACCGGAAAACAGAGAAACTGAATGATTCATAGAACTTTTCAGAACTGCTCCCTGGCAAAGGGCCCTTCGAGTTGCAGGCTCGCATGACAAACTTTTCCCCTTGGCTTGTATTGTTGTCTCGGTTCTTTTGTCTTTCTCTTTGCCCCATGTAAACATGAGGCTGTCCTCCTTGCTCTCCACTCGAGCTCCCCGAGTTCGCTGTGAGTTTTAAAGTGTTTTTGTCAATGCAAATTGCTTACTTTGTTGGCTGTTTTGAGTTGGGGTCTTTTGGCTCACAGCAACGCAATTTGGCATGCAAAATTGAGTGAATTTAATTGCATCAAGCCAAAGCAACTGCCACTCTAACTACTTCAAGCCATTCCACTCCATTCCATTCCACTGCATTGCCTTGCACTGCATAACGCTCTTCTTCTATGACTTTGACTACCTCAACTGCTTCTTCTTCTTCTTCATCATCATCATAGTCTTAGTCTTCTTGTCCTGGTGCAATTTGCATTGTCTTTCGACAATCATATTATGCACAAAAGTTGGCTTTGGTAATACGTGAGAATGACGGCTGCTGGCAAATGTCAAACGTTTTGCATACAAAGTACACCAAGTCAGGCCAACTTTAAAGAGAGCTCAATGCACCCACATTTGCAGACAATGAAATGTTTGATGAAAAAATTATTATATGGACCGGAAGGTTATCTAAGCTAAGCCGAAAATTAAATACTCTGTGGGAAATGATGTGTTCAAGATTGTTAAAGATTTTTCCAAAACGGAACTTGGTATATATTTCAACTATGCGATATGGAAATATCCTTAAATTTGACACAAAGAAAGGCTGATATATCTTGATGTCATATATCAAATTTCAACAAAATTGCTCAAGGAATAACGGAGATATCAATGGGACCAATAACCAGAACCATATACATGACTAACTTGGCATAAACGAAGACTGAAAGCACTATAAAGAAAAATTTTTCCAAGATTGTTTGAGGTTTTCATCTATATTATATTATATATAAATTTCGCATATACAAAGCCTGGAATATATTCATTTTAATTATCAAATTTCATCAATTTCCCTCAAGAAAGAACAGACATATAAAAGAGGCTATATTGGCACCGAATAACTCTATGACTAAGGAGACATGCCCTGCTTGCTTTGAAGAGTAGATAAAAAAAAATCATCATCATTATCACTTCCATTATTAGGAAGAGCATCATGATGAACTTGGAGTGGAGTTTGTTTACTGAAATTTGAAAGTCATGGGCAAAGGCAAGAGAGCAGCAACACAATCCCCAATGAAATAATACTGCAACTGACTTTTGGGTTTTTGTGGGAAACAACCGCAAGTTAAAATACATTTAAGTTTTAAGATAATTGAAAATTTTATTAACCACAAAACAAGAAGACCAAAACAAAACATCCAAATTGAGCTAACATAAAATGGGATGCTCAATCTCATCTCTCTTCGAAAATCAAAACAAATTTCCATATATTGCATAAAAATAATAAACAAACCTTAAATTTCATAAGTCAGAAAATATGAGAACACAAGAATGTGATGCGAAAATAATCGAAATGAGTCTCATGTGCAAGTTTTGTTTACAACAAACAAAAACAACAACAATAAACAAAAACGGAACCAGCCAAATGCCGGCAAATTGTGACAGTTGACTAACTCTTTATGCAGTATTTCCGTCCACAAAACAACAACAACAACAATAACAACAAAAGCTAAAACATATGAATGTAAATGGCCGCAATGACAATAAAAACAGAAGCTCTCCGCAGTCAACAAAAAAATAAAAAAATATAAAAAAGAAATGAAATAAATAAAATGCAAAAGGCAAAAAAAAAAAAAATTAATTGCATAAATAAAATTTGTTATGATTGTTTTGGTTTATATTTCATTTATGAAAAAGGTAAAAAGAAACTTGTTTTTTTTATCTTATTTTTATTGTCAAGCTAGGAGAAATTTGGGTCTTAAAATTTTTAGGGAAATAAAAATAAGGAAAATATATTTTCATGACAATTTCACTACTTCTAAAGTCATGGAAATATAAGCAATTCCCCAAATTATAAAATCCTGAGATGAAATATTTTTTATGACTAATTCACTACTCCCAAAGCTATGAAAATGTAAGCAGTTTAAAAATTAACAAATCCTGAGCTGAAATATTCTTCATGACAATTTCACTACTTCCAAAGCCATGAAAATATTAGCAATTTAAAAATTAAAAGATCATGAGCTGAAATATTCTTCATGACAATTTCACTACTTCCAAAGCTATGAATATATAAGCAATTTATTAAAATTAAAAGATCATCAGCTGAAATTTTGGGATTTTTCCTTAAACAAGCTGAATGATGACAAATCCAGGTCTTCCAAAGTCATCAAGACAATGATTCACCCTGACCACTTTCACAACTTTTTTAAAAGAGTTATGAAATTATATTTCATTTTTTTTTTTTTTTTTTTTTAATTTTAGGAACTTCTTTAAAGGAATGAAAGTTCTGGAAATAACTATTCAAATCTTAAAAAGTTTGAGTCTTGAGTTTCACAGAGTCTACTCAAGTTCTCCCATGCATTTAAGATTAGTTTACCGAAAGATCTCAAAATTCCAAAGACAACTAAGTAATATCAATATTAGATGAGTCATTTCCAAATGCTTGAGGAGTGTCAGGTGAATTCTTGAGAACAAATTTGTGTAACTAATTAAACAACCTATTGAACTGTCGATGAGTAAGTTGATATGAATTTTTGAAGAACTTACCTTGGCTTGAAATGTGATCCCATTGAAGAAGGCCTGCTCAGCGTGCAGGGGGACCCGCAAGTCCTGGTCATCCTGGACCAAATCGTAGGGTGTCGTTGGCATTCTCAGATAGTTCAATAGCACCGATTCGGACCACTTGTAGTATCATGAAATTGTTTTCATTTTCCTGGTGCTACGCGATTGGAGTGTATGGCGTAAATGCCATAAAAAGCCACTTGACCGCCGCTTCGATTGGCTTGGATTTTGATTTTTTTGATTTTGTTTTTGATTTGAATTCGGTTGCGGTGGATTGCCAATGGCTTTGCTTTGGCTCATGCAAAATTCTCTTTCCCCCTTTTTTTTTTGCAAAGCTTTACTATTTTCTTTTTTGTGGCTGTTGTTATTGCTTGTGGTGTTGTCAAGAAAACTTTGATTGATTTGTTATTCTCTTTTTTTTTGTGTGTGCTTTCGAGTTTTTCACAGTTTTTTTTTCTCTCTCTTTCTTTTTAGTCTGCTGCTTTCTTGTGGCTTTGGTGGCGGTGGCCGATCTAGTTGAGCGCTGTTTGGTTAATCTCAATTTATGTGCTTGTGGTCTTTGTGGTTTTTGTTGTTGTATTTTTTTTTTTTCAATCAACAACGTCAACGTCGCGTCGCAGCTGTAGTTGTCAGAGTCGTCGTCGTGGTTTTCTTGGCCAGGCAAATTGAATTGCGTCAGTTGAGTTTTTTGCTTTCTGCTTCCTCTTCTTCTTTATTTACTTTTTGCGATTTATTATGAAATCTCATTCATTGGCAATTTGTGCGAAACCTGAAAATATAGAAAGAGAATAAAACATAATGCAAAACTTATTTAACAAAAATGAAAGGTTATTAAATGATATCCAACAACAATAACAACAACAACAACAAAGCAACTATTATCTCCATTCTATCTCGCTTGCTCGCTCTGTCACTCTGACTCATTGAAGCTTTAATCGAAGCTTTCATAGTTTCAATTTTGAGTCATCAAATCGGTTCATAGGAAACATGCTAATTTTTACACTGCTTGAATCATGATCAACCACCAAACTAATTACAATAACAACAACTAAAACAAGACACCCAAAAAGAAAAACACAGCTCACCTACGCGCACGTGCGACACGTCGAACGCGTACGTTCATGTCGGGGGAAAAAAAACTGTATTTTTTTGTGAGCAAAAATTTGCTTAGCCAATTTTTTTTTTTACTTTTCTTTTGGTCAGCTCACGTTTGCAGTTTGTTGACTTTTTATGGCCCGGCAGGAAATGTAGCCAATTTAAATTGTTATCAATTTGCAATTGTCACAGTTTCACCAAAAAAACAAAATTAGAGATTCGAAATTGTTAACTCCAATTAAAGGAAACTGTTTTTTTTTTAATGAAGTCGCCAACTTCAGTAAAAACTTTATGCCAGCAGCTGTGCCGAGACTACGACGACTTTTGTCTCTGTCTGGGATGCCGCAGAGGGTCATGGACGTTTACGCGTGTAAATGACAAGGCACTCGAAGTCGGGCTCTTTTTTTTGTGCTTCTCCTTCTCCTTTTGTTTCGCACATCTGCAACTTCGAAGCTCAATGAAATCCACATAAAAATATGTTTAACGGTTTTGCTCGCTCTCTCTCTCATTTACTCTCTCGGTTTGTTGCTCTTTGCAAGTCTCATTAAAATATCAATTCTTTTCGGTGTCGTTTGAGTTCGAATGGCAAATCAGCTGACACAAAAACACCAAAACACAAATAACAAAGAATCCAATTCAGGGCAGGTTTGACAATTCGACACTCTTTATATTTATTTTTCATAATATTTTTTTTTTTTTTTGCCCTACCCTGGCAACATAAATCAGCTTAACTGCTTAAGAGGTCATCGGTAAGACAGGCAAGCAACCAGACTAATGCATTTGATTTTTGTTTTCCAATAAAACCTTGAACCTCATTACCTAGCCACGAAAAGCTTCAAACTTCGAGTCTTTAGATATCAAATTTCTGGTTTATTTTTTTATGTTGTTGTTTTTGTTGTTTGTTTGGAATTCTTTTGTCTCTAATGTGTGCCAAGTCGACAAAGTTCATTCTATGCTGCACATGTGCCTGCAGCAGGGCCCAGCAATCATACATACATATATCATATCATAGTGTAGCCACCAAGTTGGTTCGGCCATTTTGTGGTCTCAACAAAGCCACCAAAAGGTTCAAGTACCTTCGGAGTAGAATAGGCAACCAAGAGCTGCACATGCGTCGTCAGTCATCCCAACTAGAAGGCACAAACGAAGGAAAGAGCAAGACAGAGAGAGAGACAGGGAAAGGGAGAGAGGTAATGATCGGCAGAGGCAGCGAGAGCATTGGTCTTTGCACCCACCCATATCATCAAGTCCATCGATGCATTCTACGTGCTCGCCTAGAACCTTACAGCTGCTTTTTTTACACCGTTTCGTTTTGGTTTTCTACGCACGAAATGCAGTGACTGCCCTCTCTCTCTTTGTAATAGCCACGCTCTCTTTGGCTCCCACTCTCTTTCGATCAATCTCTTTTTCACAGGTACAGTGGTGCCTTTTGTTATGTGTCGAACTATTTTGTTGGCTGTGTCTATGTTTTATTTTTTTATAATATTTTGATGACTTTCCCCTCGAACGAAAAAAAAAACATATAAAAGTTTTCTCTATTTAAAACTTAAAGCTTTAATTAATCAAATACCTCTTTAGCCCTTATAGGGAATGTCTACTGTGGAAAGGTATTGGATTGCTTTGCACTGTCGTTTTGGTTCGTTGTTCGCCCGCACTTTTGAAAAGCAGCGTTCGCGCTTGCGCTTTACCAGCAACAACAACAACAACAAAAGCAAATGCAATACCAACTCTATTACTAGCAACAACAACAACAACAGCAATAATAATAATAATGGGAAAACTCGTATATCGCCTGCCTCGCCTGCAAGTGAATGACTTTGCAGAGTCTCTCTATCTCGCTTTATATTTCCAAGAAGCTACCACCGCCACCACCACCAGCAACGAACCAAAAAAAAAATAAACCGGTTTTGTTGTTATTTTGTTCTTTTTTTTATATTCTGTATTGCTCTTTGCTGCTGCTGTTCATTTAGTCGGTTATTCGTTGTTGTTGTTGTTGCTTTTGGTTTTGATATTGGTTTCGAAGCCGAAGTCAAAGTCTTGGTAACTCACATGCTCACTTCCTTTCCGGTTCTTGTCACAACTACAACAACAACAACAGCAACAATCAGCAGTCAGCTGCAATTTTATAAATGCAGTTTTTCAAGTTTTTTTTTTTTAGTTTTCTTGTATTTTTTTCCTTTTTATTTTTTTGAATTTTTTTTCCATTTCATTTTGTGTTGTAATTACGAATCAAAATAAAACGATAAAAGAGTAGAGAAAATGAAAAACGCATTGCAAAAATTAAGCTTTGACTTTTTGTCATGTTTGAAATGAAAAATTTTTTCTCTCTCTTTTTTTTTTTGTTTTTAATTTTAACTTTGTTGCCTCCGCATTGCACTTGCTGCAGGCTATTACACGATTTGTTGTTGTTGTTGGTACTGATGCTGTGCCTGATTATGCAAGCAACAACAACAACAACAAAAAGCAAAGCGAAATAAAAAACGAAACTGGTCTCTCGCTAAGTCTGCGCAGGGGGAGTGGTGGACGGTAGAGGGGGTGGGGGGAGGGGCACAGTGCCACAAAAACTATGCGATTGAAAATTGCGCGGTTTTTATTTGGTTTTTTGAAATTGCTCACCAACAATGAAACTATAAAAATATGCGGAAAACAAAGACCAAAACAAAATCTGAAATTATCCATTCGAAATTGACAATTTTCGTTCGGTTCGAAATGTGAAAAATAAACAAAACTAACCAAGAAAGATACACCCAACACACACACACACCCTAGAATTAAATTTATTCAAAGAAAAGAAGAAGAAAATAATGATTAGAAAAATATATAAAAACAATTCGAAGGCTTTGCAAAGCTTTTGCTAGCTTCGGTAGACTCGACTCATCAATCTTGTTTTCATTTCATACAAAAAATACGGAGACATTCCACCTTAGGAACAAACTTGCTAAGAACGTAACCAACTGCAGATGTTCAACAACAACAACATAATATACAACAACAACAAAGATATTTGCTTTAAAAGCTCTAATGGTTGGAATTGTTGGAGATGCATTCGACAATAACAAAAAAAAACAAAGCAAAAATGGTCAGACAGAGCAAATCGTCTTGGCCGGGCCAAGCGGCGGCATTTCACAATTCCCCTTGACTGGGTAAGACAGACAACGCCATGGCCATATTTATGAGCCCAGACAACAACAACAACAAGAACAACAGGAGTCTCACCGATCAGCCAGACGAGCAATGCAAAAGTTCTTGCCTGCTTTATGTATCTATAAGATACACTTTCAATCTATACGATTCCACAGAGCTCTACATGTGTATATGTGTGTGTGTGTGAGTACAACAACAAAAGATTCATATGTATTAAACGCCTATAAATAGCGCGGGCGAATAGAACAAAAACACAAAGTCGAAAGATACACCCGCCAAATGTGCGTGTGTGTGTGTGTGTGTGCCGCGTCTGCCAACAGACACTTTTTGCTAAAGGTTGATGGCGTTTATAAGGTGGACCATCCTGGTCGATTGCTCAAAACAGAAATACGTTCTGCCCAAAATTGAGGCAGCCCGACAGAGGGCGCCAAAAGTATCTAGATGCTTTTTTGCTAATATACAAACATAAATCTCTAGAGAACAACAACAACAACAGCAAACGATAGCCAAATAAAAGTTTTTCTTTATTTTATTTATTTATTTATTTATAAAGCACAAGTGCCACTAGACGCTCTCTCCCCGTCTCACTCACACTCTCTCTCTCTCTCTTCCACTCTATTTCTGAGTTAATCTCTTCATGTGTGTGTGTGTGTGTAGCAAGTTTCGCTGTATGCGAGATATTTTGTGTTAAAGTTTATTTCGTAAAATATGTGAAATATTTTCCAAAAAAAAAAAAAGGCAGGCAGGCACATGGTCGACTAGGCAAACAGAGAATACCTAAGGAAATTCACACTCAACTATTTCATTTTTTCTTGGGCAAGTTTTGAATGAATTGAGTTGAAACGGTCAAGTCAAGAACCAATAAAAAGATAACCTTGAAAATATCTTAAAGACTTTTGCAGGGCTCCACGGAACTAAAGAAAATCCTAAAGATACACAAACAAAATTAATGAATCGCTGAAGAAACTAAAATAAATACTAAAATCGCGGCCTACGTCTTTTAGTTCTTTATTCTTCTTTATCTTCTCTTCTTCTTCTTCTTCTTCGATTATCTGTAATTTTGTCATTGCCTTTAAATTTATCTTTGTTTATGTTTTCTTGGCTTGGTGCAGCCGCCTAATCAAGCCCAGGTGTATCTGCATCTTATAGATACATTTTCTGGTTTTGATGGAATTTTATTTTATTTTTTTTTAATATTCAGAAAAACCGCCTCGGCTAGATTTATCTTTTAGCTCTTTTTCAATTTGCAATTCACAAGTTTTTCTCTTGTTGTTGTTGTTGTTGTTGTGTTCGTGTGGCATAATTTATATAAATAATAAACACATATTCAGCTGTCTGTTTGTCGTGGCTGCAAAATTGTGCAAAGTGCATGCCTCTACAAAATGTATCTATAAGTTTGTCTGTGCTTGTATCTTTAAGTAGATCACAGCTCGTTCTTTATTTTCCACACACACACACACACACACACATACACATACACCATAATTAACGCTGACTGACCGCAATTTAAGAAATTCACAACTTACTCATATATCAGAAAGAGAGAGATAGATAGACAAAAAAAGAGAGGTAGTGAAAAAGTATCTGAACTGGTGAAATATGGCTTACTTTCCATTTCTCTCTAGTCAAGAAGAAATGCTGTAATCTTTGCTCTTCTTCTTACAAGCCCTCGAAAGCTAAGCCAAAGTTAATAAGCCACAGCAAAATGAAATTGAAAATGGAGACGAGCACACACAAAGATACTCAACTGGTTTGGCGAAGAAGAAGAAGAAGAAGAGGGAAGAAAAAGACGTAGGTCCTTTCTAGGCAGGTTTATAATTTCACAGTTATCAAATGAACAGGCTCAAGAAGAAGAAGAAGCCGACGCAAAAGAGAAACTAGAAAAGGACAAGAGATAAAGGCAATCACACCTCTTTCTTTCTTTGGAGCTCGGCGGGTCTGAATGCCATTTTATTTGGCTACCTTTTGCTGACTGTTTCTTTTTCTTGAGGGGAGCTTTAAAAATGTTAACGGCCAATTTCTTGGAAACCGACGCCAAAAGAAAAGAAGCTCTTGCCTTGTTGGTATGCTAATAAACACACACACGCACACACACGCACACACAGACACTGAGAGAGCGAGGCAGAGTCACTACCACGTTTCGTTGATTTGTTCTTGACCAGAAACTGAAACTGTGGCCAACTTGTTGCTATGTTTATAAGCCAAACCGGCGGCAAAAGTTAAATAACAAAAATATGCTTCTTCTTTCTTTTTTTTTTTTGGCTAGACAAAACACACTAAAAATCTTTTTTTCGAGGTTTTTGCAAAATTTTTGTTTTATTTGTTTTTTTTTCAGAAATAATTTTATGGCGTCACAGTTAGGTGGATTTCGCAACGGAAATGATTTGAATTTTTGGGAATTTTGTAATTCTTTTTCTGTTTTTACAGAATCGAGAAACACTTTCGCTTTGGTGGAAAATTTAATTTTATTTATGGATATTTCTCACTCACCTATTCAATCACTTATTCGGCCTGTGCTGGATGTCTCTCGGTCTCTATATATATTTACAGTTATATAGAACTAGAAACTTTTTACATAGCTTCTTTTTATTTTATTTATTTATTTTTTTCTTCTTCTTCTTTTTTATACACAAAAAGATTGCAAACAAATAGCGTGCATAATAAATTTTTCGTTAAATTTTTTATTTTTTTTTTATATATTTTCACAGCACACAGACAATCCGCAGAGTTGGAAGAGGACCAGGAGTGAAGAAGTTGGGCATAGAATGGAACGCGTGTTTCGATACGTTTGCCTACCTGCCCAGGGTCTGCTTATTTGTTTGTTTGTTTCATAAACTTTTGAACGGAACGGAAAAACACTTCTTCTTCTTATTCTTCTTTTCTTTTTTTTTTATTATGATTTTGTTTGGGTTTTTATTTGATTCTCTTGGTGTTCGTAAGACGTGCGTGTGCAACGAGGCGAGCGACCGGTAGCAGAAATAATAGTAAAAAGCGGATTTGTTTCGTTTATTATTTAGCAACAACAAAAATCTCGTCGATTCAAGCGTTGCGTATACGCCTCCTATCACAAAGAACGCCGAACAAAAACTGAAAGAGAAAATGTTCGGTTCGGTTGTTTGGTTCATTTTCTTTGCTTTTAGTTGCTGCCGAAATTCAATGTGGCTGTGCTGCGTTCGGAAGTTCGTAAGAGAACAACAGGGTGATTCGTGTGGCTTGGGCTGGCATGCTCTTTCATTTCTCTTAGTTTGGCTCTCTGTGGTGACGAAAAGCGAAAGCCGCCAGCCAATCAGAGGCCTGCAAATACACGTGCTTGTGTTGTGTTGTTATTTTCCTTTCTTCTTTTTTTTTTATTTAGTTGGTTGGTTTATTTTGTTTTGTGTTTTTTTTTTCTTTTGGCGTTGCTGAAATCTTTAAAGGAGTTCTTTGGCTCAGAAACTTGTCTAAGCTTTAATGTTGGCGTTGATTCACTTTCAACACTTTTACCACTATTTTAATGGCCTTAAAACTATATAGACCAGACCAACAGAACCCTTTTTTTTTTTAGAAAAAGTTTTGGTCTAGCCTAGAAACATGTTGAACAAGTTGTTTTAGCATATTTAAGATATCCATTTGACTTTCAAACTAAACCAACAGAAAGGTTATTTCTATGATTTTTTGTTTCTGTTTTTATTATTATTTTTTTTTCTGGTCTCATTTTCACTAGCTCTTTCTTATTTTGCGGTGATATTGGTGGCTGGCTGAATTTAGACAACTCATTCAACCCACTCATGTTGGCATTTCTGTTTAGATTCTCATGCATAACTCAGCCTAAGCTGGGTGGCCTCCTATCTGTGTGGGTTGAATATGCGTGCGTGTGCGTGTGCGTGTGTGTGTGTCTATCTAAAAATGGCATTCATGGGCAAATATGCAAAAAGATACTGAGGGTACCGCAATCATTTCACAAAAAAAAAAACAAACCAAACCTCCAGCCAAAATCATTGAAACTGTACATAAAAAAAAAATAAATAACGGTACCATACAGAATGACAAACACGCGGGCGTACAGTGAAAAGGATGCGGCAGAAAACCAAAACCGACAAACGGATTAAAAGGCAACTCTGACTCACCAACCCAACTGACAGAATGACTGACTGAAAGCCCCTCACCGCCTCACTGACTCTCAGACTCTCATTTTAATAGTCTACACTGCTCTATTCGAGTTCGTCCTGTGTTGACAGCACAGCTGCTGGCAGCAGTGAAAATTATGGAAAAGGGTTAGAGAATGTGAATAGGTAGAATGGTAGTTTTGGGTTCACACAGAAAGTTAGAAGGCGGAGCAGGATGTCAAGGGCAATGGCTGGTCACCCCAGTATTTTTATGTCAATTGGCCAGGCAAAAGAACACAAAGCAGCCAGTGCATTCGAAACCAAGAACTGCACAAATATTTGTTCTAAATTAATTGGTTTCATACTTTTTTTTCTTGTTTTCCTACTTTTCCTTCAAGTCGAAACAAATTAAAAACAGAAAAGTTGCAATCGCTTGCCGCCTTCAAACAACGAAGGCAAACGTGCTCACTTGGCCACTTTTCTTTTTTTAATTAAAAAGTCTCCAACAAGCTGGAAATTAAAATGGCCAACAAGAAAAGTTTGTATGTGAAAAAGAACTTTAAAATGCTTAAAGGGCTTAAAGCCCGCATTATCGAGCCACTCAAAAAACCATTCAATCATGCTGGTTCAAAAGTTTTAACCTAAAAAAAAAAAAACTTTTCTCTTTGAATTTTGTGCCTTATCATTTCAACTGACTTAGGTGAATATCCTAGGCAGCCCAGCAGGACATTATACAAAGCCTATTCGAAAATCCGTTGTCAGTTCTCACACTGTCAAGCCGGCAGATTTTCGGTTGGAAAAGCAATTTCTTTGTTAAATATATTCTCTTGGCTTGTCTTAGGAAATCAATTAATAATTTCGAACATGTGTAAATAGTCGTAAAAATGCCAACAACGAATAAACTTTCCGAAGCCTAAAAGCAGACTATAAAAAATTTCCACTCACATTTTTCAAGCTCTTTCATCTTGGGCTTGCACATTTTCAATCTCATTACACATTAAATTTATTATATATAAAAAATTTTTCCCCTTCTTCCTCTATCAGTAAAGTCTTTTGAAGCCCACAAAGAAAATAAAATATTGCGAATTTATTAATATTTTTCCCATGTTGTAAACCAGCTAAAGATGTTTTGATAAGCTTGACTGGAGCCGGGTAACTTCCGTTGATAAAAACCAATAAATTTATTGTCTACCTAAAAAGCTGCCGCCATTATCCATGTCATTGACAGGGCTATGCATGTCTCTGCATGTCTGAGTGTGTGTGTATCTCGTTAAATCTGCGTTAATTTATGAAAGCGCCATTTTCGTTGTCGGCATTGTCAGACAAGAAGTCGCTATAGCTTCTCCTTCGGTATATCTTTTTTATTCAATATGATAGACTTAGCTTTAAGCTATGCATAAATGAGCAGAGCAGACGGCGGGGAAGGGGGAAACGCAAATGACTTTGATAAAACGTAATTGTCTGAAATGAAGAGACGAGAAGCAATTTTGCTTAAGAGCATTTTCACATATAACAGTAAAAAAGAAATAAATGGAAAAAGCTAGGAGTCTAAAAGCAGAGCAGGTCTGTCTGATGAAAATCAATCAACATAAGCAAATACGTAAATGCAATTAATGTTACATTAAGCATACGCAACGTGGCCAGGCGCATTAAACAGAACGCGCTATAAAGCAGACAGATAAAAATCGAAAGTGGCAAATTTTTTAAGCATAAATAATTCCCATCTCATATTCAATTCAATTAAATGGTTTTTTCTTTTTTTCTTGTAATGCTTTTTGGATTCTGATTCTATTTGAAAGATAGTCGAGGGAGCCAGGTAAACAAAAAGGAAAGAATGCCAGACTTGCAGATACTCTCTGAAAATTGTAGTTTATTTTTTTTCTATTAATTTATATTTCTATCTTCTATTCACTAACTAATACCCTTTGATTAAATGCTCAATTCTTCAAATAAAAAAGGGTAAATATTTCACACCTTTCACATTCAATTGAAACTTTTGTGAGTGAGGGGGAAAAAAAGTGATGAATACAATATGAAACACAAACTGAATTCGTGAATTTCAGACGAGTGAGCACTTGTGTAAATTAAAACACTTGAAGCAGAAGTACAACAAGCCGAACGTGTGGTGGAATAAATGAAAATTCATTCATGTTTTAATTGGAAAATGCCAAATGAAAAATGGCAAAATTGTGAAAACGAAAACGGAAATGTAGAAAAAAAATCTACTCATTGTGATATCTCACTGGACTCGGTTGACTAATCTGAATAGTTTTAAATTGAGTTGCACACAATTTATTTTAAATTTTATAGAAGAATCTAATCAGACAATTATTTTAATGCCATCAAATTGAATTAACAAAAGCTTTTAGTGGCCAATAAAATGCAAAGGATGAAAGGCACAACAATTTAATAAATCACAAATTGCCACTTAGGCTAAAAGTTGTGACATTTGAGAGCACTACTCTAAAAGGCTTCGACCACTCCTATAAAATAAACTCATAACGTATTTTGTCTTTCATTCGAGCTGCAAATGTGGCGCTTAGTGTTTTCGAGTCTTTTTCTGGCTGCTTGGGCAGACAAGTTGAGCTCGCTTCAAACAATTTTAACAAGAATTCATCGAGAACAGCAGTTCGAAACTCTTCTGATACTTAGGCACAGCACCTTGAGGGATTACAAGGAAATTGAGAGATTTTCTTTGGCACCACTTTTGAGATTCGATGAACAATCTGAATACTTTCTCAAGAGCAGCTTCAATAGTCGCATTATGGCCATGGTCTATTTGGTTGAGAGTGAGGAAATCAATTTGGTGCTACTCAAAACTTTGGCCAAGAACTTTCAGCATATGAGAAATGCGAAAATACTACTCCTGTTGGATGAGAGTGCCAAGAGAAAAGAAAGTAAAACATTTTTACTTCTTTTGGCTGCCAGTCTCGAAGAACTTGGCATGCTTTATGCAGTGTTTCTGATCTCAAGAAATCATACCTACACGGCATATCGTTTGAGACCCTTTGCGGCAGACAAACTGGAAAGAATTTCCCTTTCTTCAGATATTTTCAAAGTTGTGCAAAACTTTCATGGCAAATCGTTGATAACCTTGCCGGATCAGTGTTATCCCGGGACTGTTATCTACGAGGATACCAAGACGGGCGAGCAGCATATTTCAGGCTATGTGGCCTCGCTGTTATTGGAATTCGCTAAATTGCATAACGTAACACTGAAATGGGGAAAACCAATAAGTATTAATGATCGTTTGACTTTGATATTGCTACGAAACTTGACACTTAATGGAACCATTGAGATACCCATGAGTTTGTGTGGCTTTGAAAGCACCACTGATATGGGAGTCTTTTCATATCCCTATGAGGTATCCAAGTGGTTTATCGCCGTGCCTTGTGCCCAAGATATTGCCGTATATGAAGTCTATAATATAATTTATAGCCCAAAAATATTTTATACCATCTTGCTGTGTTATTTTTTATTTACATTCCTGGACAATGCCTTTTCTTATTTTCTGGAAGGTCTGCCTTTTAGCTGGATCAATTTAATATTGAATGAACGAATCATGTCTGGACTTATGGGACAAACTCTTAATTTGGAAGCCCCCGAATGGATAAGTTCCCGTCTCACGCTGGTAATGTTATTTCTCTTGGGCATTATACTGAATACTCTGTATGGAGCTACACTTCAGACCATGCTAACAAAGCTACCCAAACTTCAGGATATTAATAACTTTGAGCTCTTGGCCAAAAGCTCTGTACAATTATTTTTTGAAAAATCGGAACGGTTCTATCTTAGGGGCATTAAAAATCATACTACCCTTGCTCTTATTGCATCGAAAATTCAATATATAAATATAAATGAACATAGCAGCCTTCAACGTACACTAAGACCCGGTCATGCCTTTACGTCAACAAACTCTGAATATGAGATAAGCAAAAAACGACAAGAACTTTTTAAGGAACCGGCAATTTGCGAATATCCTGGACTCACCATTGCACCAATGCTTGTATTATCCTTCGCAATGCAAGCGAATTCAATTTACGAGGAGACTTTCAATTCGCTCATACATCGAGTACACAATGCAGGCCTGATTCACTATTGGATTCAACAGGCTCTGCGCGAACTGGTAACAATAGGCCAGATATCCCTGAATAATCCTTATGAAGAAATTGTCTTTGAAGAACTTAAGCTAGAAGACTTACAAGTAGTCTGGACATTGTTATTTTTTGGATTATCTTTATCTTTTTCAGCTTTTCTAGTAGAAATTTTATACGCAAAAATTAAACAAATTTAGAGATCATAAATATATATATTGTTAAGATTGTAAGCTAAGTTAATGTAATCGATCATTAAGATTGTAAGCTAAGTTAATGTAATCGATCATTCGATTAAAAACTTCAACTAAAATGATATCGATAAGTAAGAATAGTGAAAACGAGGTTAATAGTGAAGAACCCCGACAAGAGTTAAGAAGCCCGCCAAGAGTGAGAAATATTGTGAAAAAGAAATATTATAAAAAGAAATAAAAATGCAAATAAAATACGAAGGATACCGTTGGGAAAAGCATATCGGGATTTATATTTTGGAATCTCTCACAATATGTTTATTTCTATCGAACCCTTCCTAGAAATTGTTATAAATAAATTGTCAAGCTAGAACCATTTATTTTTCCTGTGGATCTAGATAAGCCTTTGAAGCATTCAAGACAAGCCAAAATTTTTATTCACCAAGGCTAATTACTTTCGTTGTAGATAAAAATTCAGCTCAATAGCCGCTAATTAGGCCCTCGACTAATTCAAATCAAATCGAAATGTGGTGGATAACGGTCTTGATTCTCTTTTGTCCTCGAGTGGCCACCCTTAAAATTGGTGAAATTCTCAATATTATTTACAAGGAGCAAAGTTTTGATACCTTATTAATACTCAAGCACAGCAGCCAGGCAATGGACACTGTAGAAGATGTCACATTCAATGTGCCTTTTTTGCGCCTAGATGAGCACAGGAATTATTTCTTAAAAGAAAATTTCAACAAGGAAATATTAGCATTGGTATGGCTAGTGAAAGACGAAATCAAAAACAAGGAAATCATAGAAGTCTTGGCGGAGAATTTTGAACAAATGAGAGACGCTAGAGCTTTGATTTTCATCACAACAAATGGAAGTGAAGGCGAAATACAAGCCTCTGAGCTGTCAAAAACCTTTGAGGATCTCAAACTGATGAATATAGTTTTTTTAATACAAGCAAAAAGGTGGGAGAAACTATATCGCTTACAGCCATTTTCAAATGAGAAACTTGTTCAAGTACATCTTAATCGGAGCTCTCGAATTTATATAAAGACTCACGACTTTCATGGAAAAGAGCTGATTACATTGCCTGATCAGTTTTCACCTCGTTCTTTGGTCTACAAAAATCCACATACGGGAAAACAGCAACTTACTGGTTATGTCTATAAATTTATAATAGAATTTGCTAAGCAATTGAATGTAACATTAAAATGGAAGCGACCAATCGCACCATCAGAACAAATTTCACTGATAAGACTACGAAATCAAACCTTCAATGGCTCCATAGATCTGCCGATTAGCTTGGCTGGATATCAAAGTCCCAGTCGAAAAGGTGTTTATTCCTATCCCTATGATTTGCTCAGTTGGTTTATGAAGGTTCCCTGCGCCACAGAAATACCCACTGCTGATGTCTATTTGATTGTTTGGAGTGTCAATTTGCTTTTAATTTTACTGGGATTCTACATTATCTTCACAATCCTCGATACAGGATTTGCGTGTCTCTTACTTAAGCAACCTCTGCAATGGAAAATTTTCGTATTTAACGAGCGCATATTCTCAGCCCTTTTGGGACAATCTTGCACGATGAGTGCCAGCAACATGTTCAGCTCTCGGTTTAGCCACGCCCTGCTATTTTTGTTGGGAATGACTTTTAGTACATTTTACTCGGCCCATTTGAATACTCTGCTCACCAAACGACCAACGGAGAGAAAAATTGAGAACTTTAAGCTACTCAGCCAAACGAACTTAAAAATAAACTTCATCGACTACGAGCGATTCTATTTGGACAACTTTGTGGGACCCCAATTGGATCCTATAAGGCCTAAAATTAATTACATCAATACAAGTGTTTACTACGAGAAGCGAATATCCTTAGATCCCAAGCAAACTGTTGCTGTCTCAGGAGCAGAGTGGCTGATTGTGAGCAAGCGTCAGGAGCTGTTTGCCAAGCCAGCTGTTTGCACATATCCCGGATTGCAATTAAGGCAGATTGTAATGATGTGTTTTCCCATGCAAGCGAACTCGATCTATGAGTATGATATGAATAGGCTTATACTTCGAGTACAGGAAACAGGCCTCTTGATCTATTGGAAGGAGGAAACTCTACGCGAATTGGTAACACTGGGAGAGATACCCTTGACGGATCCATTTAAAAAAAATGTCTTCAAAGAATTTCAAGTTGAGGATCTCTTTTGGATTTGGATTTATTTAATTGCTGGATTGATGCTTTCCTCATTTGTATTTTTAATTGAGCTCTTTATAAAATGTTGTATATAATTAAAACATATTTAGAAAGTCATTAAAAATGTTTTTAGACAACAAAATTATTAATTTTTAAATGATTCTATTCACACATTGAATAGGCCTGTCGAAATAGAAACTAAACAAATTGACATTTGATTTCTGACATTATAATCTTGTCATTGCTAATTAAAATATTATTAATCATGATAACAATCACAACAAATCGGAAAAAACAAAACTAATTAGCTCTGTAATCCAAAATATAAAAACACAGCTCAGCAAGGGCAACGAACGATTCAGACTAATTCAAATTTAATCGAAATGTTGTGGTTAACGGTATTATTTATCACCTGTCCTATAGTGACTGCTTTTAGGATCAGTGAATTACTCGATATTATATACAAAGAGCAAAGTTTTGATACTTTAGTATTACTCAAACACAGCAGCCAGGAAAAAGATATTGAGGAAAAAGTCGCATTTGATGTGCCCATCTTGCGGTTGGATGAAGCCAGTAATTATTTCTTAAAAGAAACTTTTAATAAGGAAATGATGGCCATGGTTTGGTTAGTAAAAGACAAAATCAAAAATAAAGAAATTTTAAAAGTGTTGGCTGAAAACTTTGAGCAGATGAGAGAAACTAGAATTCTGATTTTTATCAAAGCAAAAGAAAGTCAAGATGAAAAACAAGCCTCTGAGTTGGCAATAACTTTAGAGAATCTCAAACTAATCAATGTAGTTTTTTTAATGCATAATGAAACAGATCAAAAAGTATATCGCTTGCAGCCTTTTGGAAATAAAAAGCTAGTGCAATTACATCCCAATCAAAGCACTCCAATTTTCATAACTAGACACAACTTCCATGGCAAAGAATTGATTACCTTACCTGATCAATTTCCACCCCGATCTATAGTTTACAAAGATCCACAGACAAAAAAGCAATATTTAACTGGTTATATCTACAGATTTATAATGGAATTCGCAGAAAAACTCAATCTGACAATTAAATTTGAGCGACCAATCGCACCATCAGAACCGTTTTCGCTTATAACTCTACGTAATCTGACTTTTAATGGTTCACTCGATCTGCCAATTAGCTTGGCTGGATATCAAAGTCCCAGTCGAAAAGGTATTTACTCATACCCTTACGATCTATTTGATTGGTTTCTAATGGTTCCCTGTGCCACGGAAGTTCCCACTGCCGAAGTCTATTTGTTTGTCTGGAGTCTTCATTTAGTATTAGTAATACTGGGATTCTACATTATCTTCACAACGCTCGATGCTGGATTTGCCTTTCTACAATTTCGACATCCCTTGAAATGGAACACTTTTGTATTCAACGAACGCATGTTTTCCGCTTTATTGGGGCAGCCTTTCCAGCTGAGTGGAACTAGACTAATAAGCTCCCGATTCACTTACACATTGCTAGTTTTATTGGGCATGACTTTAAGTACATTTTTCTCGGCCCATTTAAATGCACTGCTCACAAAACATCCCACAGAACAGAGAATTGAGAATTTTGAAATTCTAAGCCGGTCAAATTTGAAAATTAACTTTATTGATTATGATCGGTTCTTTTTGGATAACTTTGTGGGACCCAAAATTGATCCCATTAGATCAAAAATAAGATTCATAAACTCAAGTACTTATTTGGAAAACCGATTTAAGTTGGACCCCCGACAGACCTTTGCCATTTCGAGAACAGAGTGGCATATGATGGCCAAACGCCAGGAACTATTCGCAAAGCCAGTGGTCTGTACATATCCTGGATTGCAATTACGATCGATGCTGATGATGTGTATTCCAATGCAAGCAAACTCAATCTATGAACAAGAAATAAACAAACTTATTCACCAAGTTCAGGAAACAGGTATATCGATGTATTGGAAAAAGGAAACTATACGCCAACTGGTCACGTTAGGTGTGATACCGATGACGGATCCGTTTCAACGAAATACCTTTAAGCAATTTAAAACTGAAGATCTTTTCTGGGTTTGGATTTATCTGTTTGGGGGTTTCTTCTTAGCCTTTATTATTTTCACTCTCGAATTATTGAAAAACTTTTTAAGAATGTAAAAACAAAACAACATAAATAAATGATTTGAAAAATGTGTAATTGTTTTCTAATAATCTTCAACACGGCTTCCATAAATATTGACTTTGGCTTTCCAGTCATCGTAGGCAGATACGTAAAGTTGAATCATGTAATCTCCAGTTGGTAAAGGAATAAGTTTTAAGTGGTCTTCCTTTGCAATTAGATTGCGTATTATAAGATCGTGCTAAAATTAATACATCGTTTCGATTACTATCTTAGTACTTCTAAAAAAAAACTATATGTTTATTCACTTACATTGAAGGGACAAGTGTGATTTATATTGCTGCCTTTTGACATCCAATCGAAGAACAAATTTGCGAAAGACCTTCCACGATTTTTTTTCGAAAAAAAACTACAAACATCTTGAGTTTGATTATAAAAAAACAATTTATAGCCATTATATTTACGCCACAGACTGACATTTATCTGTCAAATTTAGAAAATATAGATTACACTTAATCAAAACGCATCACGAAAACTTACTGAAGTCTTATTCACTGGTGTCTGCAACAGTGCAACATAAATATTTAGACCCACGATATTACGACCTAAAAGTTTTAAACGACACTCTTTGAATTGAGCGAATGAAACGTCCAGACTAGAACACTCAACATTGGTAAATTTAATTTTCGAATCGCTCGATTGAAGTATGAGGACTAAAACCACGAGAGTCAACATTATTGAAATGTTAAGTCGACTGTTTATTTGCAACTATTGTTTCCACTATAAAACTAATAATTCTGTTGGAAAGTTTTTAAAATTTCTAGTAAGATTAATGATCCATATCCATTTAAAAATCGATTTTATTTTAAGCTTCTCATACATTATAAGGGTAGGTGTGACTTATGTTGGTATCTTTCAGCATCAAACTATGTATATAACACATTTATAAATGATTTGCCCCATTTTTATAGTCTTTTCAAACTTACCTCTAGAATCCTTAGAATCACTACAGAAGTCGATATAGCGGTGTCCGTCTGTCAGTCTGTTTCTATGCAATGTAGTCCCTCAGTTATAAGACTATTTTTGATTGAATTTGGTATAAAGCCTTCTTTTTTCAGAACCAACCGGATCAGACCACTATATCATATAGTTGTCATACGAACCCAAATCAGTTTAAGGGAGAACTACCATAATGATTAACCGATCACTCCTAAATTTCGAGTGTTAAAATATTTAAGAATTCAGTTTGATGATAAAAAAAAATGCTATAGAGGCTTTTTTAGCCCTTTTTATTTTTATTGTCAAATTATTAAAAGACTTTTTTAAAAGTGCAAAAGTATTGCTTTCTAAAATTATTCAACACGACTTAGGTAAACATTCTAATGTAATGTTATTTCCCTTGTACTTTATACTGAATATTTTGTATGGAGATACACTCCACAGTCTGCTTACAAACTGCTAACAATAGGCCAGATATCCCTGGATAATTCATATGAAGAAATTGTCTTCGAATTAGTCTGGACATTGTTATTTATTGGACCATTTTTGGATTCTTTGGCTTTTGTAGTAGAAATTTTATACTCAAAAATTAATCAAATTTATAGATCATAAATATATATATCTTTATTTAATTTTTAAGGAGCTTTATCTGATGACTACTTCCCCATTAATTTGTCTATCGAACCCATCCCATAAATTGTTTTAAATAAATTTCTTGTCAGAAATAGAAATTGTCAAGCTAGAACCATTTATTTTTGCTATGGATCAAGATAAGCCTTTTACTCTCGAATTATTAAAAAACTTTTAAAGAATATAAAAACAAAACAACATAAATAAATGATTTGAAAAATGTGTAATTGTTTTCTAATAATCTTCAACACGGCTTCCATAAACATTGACTTTGGCTTTCCAGTCATCGTAGGCAGATACGTAAAGTTGAATCATGTAATCTCCAGTTGGTAAAGGAATAAGTTTTAAGTGCTCTTCCTTTGGAATTAGATTGCGTACTATGATATCGTGCTAAAATTAATACATCGCTTCGATTACTATCTTAGTAGCTCTAAAAGAAACTATATATGTAAATTCACTTACATTGAAGGGACAAGTGTGATTTATATTGGTATCTTTAGATAACCAATCGAAGAACAAATTTGCGAAAGACCTTCCACGATTTTTTTTCGAAAAGAAACTACAAACATTAACGCTTTGATTATAAAAAAACAATTTATAGCCATTATATTTACGCCATAGACTGAGATTTATCTGTCAAATTTAGAAAATATAGATTACACTTAATCAAAACGCTTTACGAAAACTTACTGAAGTCTTGTTCACTGGTGTCTGCAACAGTGCAACATAAATATTTAGACCCACGATATTACGAGCTAAAAGTTTCAAACGACACTCTTTGAATTCAGCGAATGAAACGTCCAGACTAGAACACTCAACATTGGTAAATTTAATTTTCGCAGCCATTGATTGATATATGAGGACTAAAACCAAAGGAATCAACATTATTTAAATTTTAAGTCGACTGTTTATTTGCAACTGTTCTTTCCACTTTGAAAAGATTAATTTTATTAGAAAATTTATAAAATTTCAAGTAAGATTAATGATCCATAAAACATTTAAAAATCGATTTTATTTTAAACTTCGAAATGGAAGCAACTGTAATCGATATTTTTCTCATATATTTTAAGGGTAGGTGTAATTTACGTTGGTATCTTTCAGTATCAAACATCACAACACATTTATAAATGATTTGCCCCATTTTTATACTCTTTTCACAAAAAAAAGTAGTATATTCAGAACCACTCATCGTATACCTCCAAAAGTTTCTAGAATATATAGAATCACTAGATAAGTCAATATAGGCGTATCCGCCTGTTTCTATGCAAACTAGTCCCTAAGTTTTACAACTACTTTAATAAAACTATATTGCCTTCTTTTATACATAGACTAACCGATTACTTACTATTTTGTCTTTTTGTCAATTTATTTAAAGCATTTTTTGGGAATCTAAAAATATTGTTTTTTTTAAATCTTCAACACGACTTAGGTAAATATTGACTTTGGCTTTCCAGTCATCGTAGGCTGATACGTAAAGTTGAATCATGTAATCTCCAGTTGGCAAAGGAATAAATTTTAAGTGGTCTTCCTTTGGAATTAGATCGCGTACAATGAGATCGTGCTAAAAATAAAGCATCGATCCGATTAATATCTTAGTAGCTCTAAAAAAAACCTTATGTTAATTCACTTACATTGTAAGGACAAGAGTGATTTATATTGGTATCTTTAGACATCCAATTGGCAAACAAAGTTGCAAAAGACCTTCCACGATTTTTCTTTGAAAGAAAACCACAAAGATTAACGCTTTGATTATATAAAAATGGCTTATAGCCATTATATTTACGCCATAGACTGAGATTTATCTGTCAAATTTAGAAAATGTAGATTACACTTAATCAACACGCATTACGAAAACTTACTGAACTCTTATTCACTGGTGTCTGCAACAGTGAAACATAAATATTTAGACCCACAATATTACGACCTAAAAGTTTTAAGCGACACTCTTTGAATTGAGCGAATGAAACGTCCAGACTAGAACACTCAACATTGGTAAATTTAATTTTCGCAGCACTCGATTGAAGTATGAAGACTAAAACCACAAGAGTCAACATTATTGAAATGTTAAGTCGACTGTTTATTTGCAACTATTCTTTCCACTTTGAAAAGATTAATTTTGTAAAAAAAATTTATAAAATTTCAAGTAAGATTAATGATCCATAAAACATTTAAAAATCGATTTTATTTTAAGCTTCGACGTAGAGGCAACTGTAATAGATTTTTTAAGGATAGGTGTAATTTACGTTGATATCTTTCAGCATCAAACATCACAATACATTTACAAATGATTTTCGAATAAAAAGAATATATTCATTTTACTCTGATCTTTGCAACGCGCAGAACCATTCATCGTAGACCTCCAAAAGTTACCTCTAGAATACTGAGAATCACTAGAGAAGTCGATATAGCCGTGTCCGTCAGTCAGTCTGTTTCTATGCAAACTAGTCCCTAAGTTTTAAAACTATTTTAATTAAACTTTGTATATAGCCACATTCCTAACTACTTACTACTTACTACTTACTATTTTTTTTTGTCAATTTATTTAAAGCATTTTTTGGGAATCTAAAAATATTGTTTTTTTTAAATCTTCAACACGACTTAGGTAAATATTGACTTTGGCTTTCCAGTCATCGTAGGCAGATACGTAAAGTTGAATCATGTAATCTCCAGTTGGTAAAGGAAAGAGTCTTAATTGTTCTTCCTTCGGAATTAGATCGCGTACTATGAGATCGTGCTAAAATTAATGCATCGATCCGATTAATATCTTAGTACCTCCAAAAAAAAACTATATGTAAATTCACTTACATTGAAGGGACAAGAGTGATTTATATTGGTATCTTTAGATATCCAATTGGCAAACAAAGTTGCAAAAGACCTTCCACGATTTTTTTTCGAAAAAAAACCACAAACATTAACGCTTTGATTATATAAAAATGGCTTATAGCCATTATATTTACGCCAAAGACTGAGATTTGCCTGTAAAAAATTGGGATATACAGATTTTACGGAACCAAAATTTATTTAGAGAACTTACTGAGCATTTTTTCACTGGTGTCTGTAACAGTGCAATATAAATATTTAGACCCACAATATTACGACCTAAAAGTTTTAAACGACACTCTTTGAATTGAGCGAATGAAACGTCCAGACTAGAACACTCAACATTGGTAAGTCGAATTTTCGCAGCGCTCGATTGAAGTATGAGGACTAAAACCACAAGAGTCAACATTATTGAAATTTTATGTCGACTGTTTATTTGCAACTATTCTTTCATTATTGAAACATTGATTACTGTTGGATAGTTTGTAAAATTTAATGAGTAATGATCCATAAAATAATTATAAATCAATTTTGATTTTACCTTCAGAGCCTTTTCCGCATTCGTCAACAAGCGTGTTAGCTTTCGGTTTTTTCTTTTTTTGATCAACAATTTTCAGAAGTCTTCATTTTTGATTATAGAAAAATGCTGTTAAAGGGTTTTTGCATAGCTTTTTTTTTAATTAAAACCAAAAAATTGAACAGTTTTGAATTGTCAATTCGGCTTGTAAAATTCTACTATTCTTTCCAATCCCATTTTTTTTTTTATGCAAAACTTATTAAAATTTGAAGAAAGAGTAGTGATAAAATCAGTTACAATTCACATATTTCAACCAATTAAAAACACTTCGAGGGGCTGTGGAAATTTGTGTACGGGATGAGATCAGTTTTGCTGCAACATCTTTTATTCTGTCCCCCTGACCTTTCTTCTACCCCATCACTTTTTCAATTCCACTTAATCCAAATTCGAAGAATGAAACGTCCAGACTAGAAGGCGCAAGACTGAAAGATGAGGACTAAAACCAAAAGAGTCAACATTTTCGAAATGTTAAGTCGCCTGTTTACCTGCAATTAATCTTTCATCTTCGATAACTTTATTTTTGTCATAAACATTTTTAAAGTTCTAAAGTAAGAGTAGTGATCCCTAAAACCTTTTACAATTCGGCACATAAAAAAATAGAAACATGTAATTATAACCAATTGAAAATTGCATTTTTTAAACTTTGAAACCTTTACCAAATTCCTCGACATGAGAAACATAGAGACTGACCTTAGCTATCCAATCGTTGTAGGCGGCTACATAGATTTGGAGTTTATACTCTCCTGTCGGCACTGGAACCAGTCTCAAATTCTCATCTGATGCCACCAAATCGTGTACAATAATATCATGCTAAAAATGATTTAAGAAAATTTCTCAATCTACCAAATCAAAATCGATTTATTCTCTTACATTAAAAGGACACGTGTGATTTATATTGGTATCTTTCAGCATCCAACCATAGAATAAATTTCCAAAAGACTTGCCCCTCTTCTTTTTGGCCAAAAATTTGCAAAAGTCTTCGGTTTGATTATATAAAAATGGCTTATATCCATTATATTTACGCCACGCGCTAAGATTTGCCTATATATTTGCGAAACACTTAAGTTGTGCAAATTTTTATAATATAAAAAAAAATGAAAACATTCAAAAAACTCACTGTTAGATTGCCAAGTTTTTTAAGCAATTTTACATGAATATTGAGACCCACAATACCGCGTCCCAAGACCTTTAATCGGCACTCTTTGAACTCGAAATAAGATTGATCCAGACAACTACATTCGACATTAGTAAATTGAGTTTTTGCCGCACTAAGCTGAATACAAATAAGTAAGAAGAATGCAGTAAGCATTTTTCTAATGCCCTGTGGATTAATGATGTTTTTCATCCATTCTGTTGGTTTTATAAAGTCCGTAATACTCTTAGATTAATGAACCATTAAATTGAGTTTTATAAATAATTATAAATAGAATAATGCATTTCAGAAAATAATAAGCTCTGCGGCTTCATTAAAGCAAAATATACTAACCAACAATGTGAACTCTTGAATTATCTAAAACAGATCATTCAGATTCTAAGAGAAGTGATTCCCTCAAATTCCTCTACAATATCGAATACTGTAATCAAGCTGGCAAAAATTAGAATATATATTTCTTAATTAGAAATTTTATTCATTTATTGTTAAGGAATCCATTATACTTTTGCCACCAGTTCAGATTGAACAGGAAGGAATAATTAAAAGAATTGAGAAACCAATTGGCACGATAAATTTAATTCTGCTTACCGAAAAACTAGTAATAGGTTTCTCAAGCAATTCTATATGCATACCAAAATTAAAATCTATTATATTTCTATCGCAGCTTGTGATCTCGATTTTACTAAATCATATTTTCGCAATTCTATTTTTGTATACAAATACATATATAAATAGAATAATAATATAAATAATTATTTATGACAAATGCGAGACTGAATATATGAATAGAGTGCAATCAACAATATAATAATTATCCAAAATAACCAACTTAATAGCACTAATGGCTTTGTTTATTTTAATACGCAATTCATTCGGAGTAATACGAAAATTTAAATTGGTTCTTAATACAAAAAGTGCATAGGACTCATATAATTACATTTGTGGCAGTTTTAGTCGAATTTTAAAAATTTTAAGATTTTAAAGGAAAATCTCTTTCAGTTTTTCGGTCGTTTAAAAATCAATCGAAGTCTTCTAAGGATATTGGTATGTTCCTTATTTAATCTTTTGAAATACTTTGTTGGTCTTACCCAATAATATTCAGCACAAAAGGAAAGAAAGTATTTTTATATATATTACTATATTTATTTGTTAATAATTTCAGTATCAAAAGAATTGCATATAAATAAAAGAGGGCTATGAACCGTAAAATTATATTTATCTGTCATTAATGACAATACACATTAAACAAAAATGAAAACGAGAAATTAAATAAATCGCAACCAAATATAGTAAACCCTGGGACCTAGTAGACGAAATCTTAAAAGAAAGTGTGGCAACCTTGGTCAATGGTTCATTCGCCCGTTTGCACTTTTCAAATCCTCTTGATACTTTAAGCTCTGATCACATCTTGGGTAACTTTGAGGGCCTTCCATGTATTTATTTCTCTTCATACATTTGCACAAGCTAAATATACTATTACCCTTAGGTTACAAGGTATAACTACCAGAAGAATTGGATGGTTCAAAGCCACTAGAAGAATTTGATGATGGTTCTATGAATTTGCGAATATAGTTAGTTAGTTAAGCCAAAAATTTATTTAACTACCTTATGAATCACAAATAATTGACAATATTATTTAGAGTATTTCAATTCATATCGATTTCTTTACGCGAAAAATACGCACTAACCTTGGCTCTCCAAATATTATAGGCGCCCACAAAGAGTTGTAATTTGTAATCTCCAGAGGGCAACGGTAGGAACTCAAAGAAATCCTCCGTAAAAACCATATTGCGTACTATAATATCATGCTAAAAACAATTCATATTATATATGAATAGAATGGAAAACTTTTCACTTACACTATAAGGACAACTGTGATTGGCATTCGAATCTTTTGCCAGCCAAGTAACAAATATATTTCCAAAGGTCTTTATTCTTTTATTTCTCATTAGCTTGCAAAAATCTGCAGATTGATTGTAAAAGAAAAGCTTATATCCATTGTATCTGCGCCACAAACTTAGATTCAACTAGAATTAAAGGATTGTATTGAATATAGCAAGTGAATCAAAATAATCTCTTACTTACGGAGACATTATGAACGGGTATTTTGAATAGGGAAACGTGAATATTTAAGGCCACAGTATCGCGTGCAATTAGTTTTAATCGACACTCTTTAAAATCAGCAAAGGGTTTATCTAAACTTAGGCATTCAACATTGGTAAAACGAGCATTAGCCGAATATTTATCAAACATTTGAATTAAAATTAAAAGAAAAAACAAGTTTGATTTATGATTAAACATTTTATTCTGTCTCAGTCTGAAGTTGCAAAAATATTCAAGTTTCATTGAAACGCAGTCAAATATAAGCAAAGTTGAGAGAGACTTTTAATGGAATATAAATTGTACAATTTGAAATAAATTCGAAAAAAAATTGTCTTTTAATTAATAATCTGATAAATAGCAAAAGTGAGAATTAATGAATTCGGTTAAATTTTCGTAATTAAACTTTAGTTGAAAACAGAAAAAAAGAACTGGCTAGCCTTCTCTTGAGACACCTTACTAACTTCTGATATATGAAATGAATCTGTCTGTCATTATTTCCCAATACTAATAAGCATGTAACCTATTTACAAAAATATATTTTTGTAATTTTTAAAAATTGCTTATGCGCCATTTTGAAAATCAGTTACATTTTCGGTCTGTGGTTGACACTTTTGCCATTAAGCGGCTAACTGCCTCTGGCCAAGTCTACCACAAAATGTGCAACATTTTCCAGTTGCTGGGTAACAAAAATTCTACTCATCTGCATATGTAAATTAGCGGTTTTATCAAACCAAATATTGATTTCGTTACGCTTGCCAAACTAATTTTGTTGGCAGTAATTACAGCCAAAGCAGCAGACTCCTAATAATGTTAATGGCCTGGGTGAATGCTAATTTTTAAACAGAATAAGCAATGCAAATTCTCGGAGATTATTTTTGGTATTTGCGTATATGTAGTCTACTTTTAAGCGCCCTAATTAAATTCTACGAATATGTGCAGATTGGACGATAATCATTTAATTTAATTTGTCTACGAACTTGTTAGACCTGTTGACAGGTAATGCGAATCGGATACCTACAACCAAGGCATTAAGCTCTTTAAGCATTTTAAATTTTATTGTGAACCCAAAACTGTGTTGTTGGAATTTTGACAGGAAAAACAAGCCAAACAATCAGAACATGCAGTTTTTGGTTTCAAAATGGACGCTCAGCTTATAATTAACATAAATTTTATGGCTTGAAAATAGAAGGAGATAAGAATAGAAAATCTTTCCTCTCTCTCTCTTTTTTAAGTCTTTGGAAAGCGTGTTGGTGAAGTTAAAGTTAAGTCAGAGAAAAGTTTTCTGTTTAGCACTTTTCTTGTTTTTGAAGTTTCTGGGTGAACTTTTCAGTTTCTTTGCATTTGATTTACGCTGCCAAAAAAGGATGCCAAGACAGTGGTGGGTAAGAGCTTAACAAAAGTTACAACAAAATAGTTCAAGTTGTATTTCATGAATAGCAAAAAGTAAAGACAATCCATCCACAAAAGTTACAAAACAATGGAGATGTTACAGAAAATATACAAGCCCCGTTGTAGTTGGTCAGGATATGAAAGCATGTTGGTTGTAATAATTTTGTTGGAGTTTTGTCTGCCTTGTCGGACTTTCAATTAATTTGAATTTGTTTATGTAAAATTGCCGACAGCTGCGTATCACAAAAATTTTGAAAAACAATGAAAAAAATTGCATAAATAATTCGGCAGACCAAAAAGACTTTGCACAAAGTTTGAGGTCTTTTTTGAAAAGAAAAAATTAATTCCCACTAATTAGAATCATTTGTCAGAGCTGTTGGAATAGCCCTTCCAGCTGTCATTTGCATGAATTTTAAATCATATTTTTATTTGCCTTGACACTACATGCCCACCGGGTCATAATTCATTTGCATTATTAACAAGCGAAATCCCTAATGGACCCATTTCTAATTACTAACGAGCCAGCATCGCTCAGATTTGTAAGCCTTAATAATTAATTTTGGAAAGCTAAAAAAAAAAACAAAAAAGTTTCTCCTCTCAGTTGGCAGCAACCAAAAATGATTATTAGAAATAAAAACAAGCTTAGTGACACCTCCTCATAAGCGTTAAAATTAAACCCACACATTCGAGAGAGTTGTACAAAACTCAATCAAAAAACTTTGACCTAAGAGGATTTACCTGTGCGAGAGAGAGAGAGAGAGCAAAAGAGGAGTATAAACTTTGTGGACCAAAAAGTTTGGCAATAAGCTGAATGTTTTTGAATGGTCTTCACAGTAGCCATTATTAAAGACTACAAGGAATAAAGGCAAAATACAAAATGAAAATTTCCTAAATCAAGTTCAGAAGGCCATAAAAGAGTCAATTTACAGAATTATTAGTGTGGATTATTTTGAAAGCTTTATTCCCATTGCAAAAGGTAAGAATGAACTCAACAATAATTTCAGAGAAGTTAAACCTTTATAAGTTTTCTATATAATGTTTTTTGATACCTTATAAGTAAGAAGGAAACGACTTCTTCTGAGAGTAGATTTGGATACTTTAAAATATTTAAACTTGGACTTACCTTCTTCATTTGATTGCGTATTTTTATAAGGTCCAAAATGATGGACTTCTTAGCTCATGTTTGCATTAACTGAAATGGGAAAATAAGTGAAATTAATGAATGTCCAAGTGACAGAGGATACATTTCAAAATACATTTTGTTTACAGAAAATAAATGATGCCAAAAAAGCTTGACATTTATCAAAAACAACTTGTACAATTCAATCGATTTCGAACTTCTTGGAAGAAACCTTTCTTCCCTTAGCCTGTCAAAGTCCTTTTCAATGAATTTAATGCTTTACCACAATTAGAAGAGCACACAAATATAATTTGACCTTTAAAGCTTCCTATTGATCTGTCAACTGGAATGGGAGGAGATTTACTATGAAAAATCCGTATTGGACAAGCTTGTCATAAATCAATCCGGAAGGAAGCATTACAAAGGCCACCAATTTTTTTCTCTCTCTCTATCTCTCTCTCTCTCTTTCTGTAGCTTTATAACCATTCTTTACTATATACGTTTCTGTGTGTTTCAGCTTCTTTGGTGCTGGCACTGTCATGTCTTTGTCATGTTGAACAAAAGGCACCGAGCTCATCTTTTGTCAGCTACAACATCAGCGGCTACATTGCCGCCTGTCAGTCGTCATGGTGCTCACACACACACACACACCCAAGCACACCACATTATGTATACGCCTCGTGGTAGTGAAAGAAGCATGCAAAAAGCGCAAAAGACATGAGCCAAATGAATGAGTGAATGAATGGAAAACCCATAGCAATCTTTTGTCAGCCCCTCAAGACTGAGTCTGTTGAATATGTGAGTTGGAATAAGTATGTGAATGTGTTTTTGGCAGCACCAGTAAATGTGAATTCGGTTGGTCTGTTCGTTTCGAGTAAAATTTGCCTTTTGTTTTCTTTTGCCTTGGCATTTGATTGTTTTCCATGCTGCTTTTTGTGCCTGATAGGGCCACATAATTTCGGCATCTTCTCTACTTAGGAAAAAGCAAATCGAAAACTGTGGGAATTGTTTTGAGTAGATTTAATACCTTGCTCATTTGTATGCATTTGCCCACAGGGCAAGACATTTCTATCAAAATCAGCACACACAGAGAGAAATACATTTACCAATATTATAGTATATACCATCCTATCATTTCATATCCTGCTGAGCAGTCCCTTTTGTGTCTTATACCCACAAATAATGGCACAAGACTATCAGAATAAAATAGTTGCCAATCCACTTTTCTCTCCACCTTTCTCACTCTTAAAGCCCTGGAGCTCTCTCTTAAGATTCTGGATATTAGGTTCCACATATACATTCTTTTTTTTTTTCTAGAGGCATGCAACACGTACCACAGGCAGCAGAGACCACAAGTTATACAGGCTTCATTTCATTTTCATTTGCTACAAAAAAAGAAAAGAATAAAAAAAAAAAAAACAAACAAGTTTTGCAACTTGCTTCTGCTGGAATGATGAAGAACAGATAAGGTAACAAGAATTTGTGGTTCTTCTTCTTTTGCCCCATCAGCTTCTTTGTATTTTCCAAGATCTTTTGTTTGGCTGGACTGCGCCAAAAGTTCATTGCCATTCAACTTAGTCAACGAGTCTTTCAAGTCCACAAAAAAAAAAAAAAACGAGATGCATCGTGGCTTGTTTGACTGGACAACGAAAGTGAAGATGGAAGAAAAAAAATGGTTCAAAAATAGAAGCAGAGTCATCTGTTTTAACCATTTTCCTGGCATAGTTAAAACAAAAACTAGAAATACTCCAGGGGCCAAAGGCAATGTAAGTTAAATCTGATTGAACAGAAACCAAAGAGATTGCCTTTGGCGGAAAGTATTTTATTCATACTCATACATTTCCAAACAAGTCTCATTATCATCAGTGGACATGACGTTTCATTATTGACAAACATCAGCATGCCAAACATTCAAAAAAAAAAAAAAATAACAAGCCAAAAAAAAAAAAGAATTGCATACAATTGTCATTTTGCAAATGCATTCGATGCACATGAATGGACATGAATTATTTTTGCCACGAATGTGAACGCAAACGCAATGCTAAATACAAAATGCAAGCATTTTCCATCCCAGCCACGAGACAATGGCCAGCAAAAATATATACTAACAATAACAACAACACCAACAACAAGATACAGGGAAATGTTGGCTGACTGTGAAAATAGCTAAAAGCATCTCAATATCGAAATGCCATAGCAAAAATACAAATGGAAAATAATTTTGATGACATTTGACAATGAAAACAATGACAACAACAACAACTACAACAAAAAGCTATTGCAAAAGTTGAAAAATACATTTTCATTCAAATTCATTTGGCTTAGTTCAACAAGGCATCGCACTCGCATAAAATACTAAAATGCTAATTACTAATACGAATTCCCAATCAAAAAACCAAAAAAGATAAATCCAAAAGTGCAAGCAGCTGTGTATAATTGGCAGGCAGGGGGAAAGTGCTGTGGAATCGATATAAAATTTATGAGAAAATTAATAATATTTAACATTTTTGATCGATTCTTATGCACAATCCAATTGGGAGAACAATCGTTTATTCCACATCATAAAATATATATTGTCCTGGCTGATTTATTATAAAATTATACAGGTTCGATTGAAACTTAATCTACTGATCATTTCAGATCATAATATAAAGCTTGACCTGGCAGATTAATTTTAAAATTTCTAAAATTCTGACCAACACTAAATATGTCTGTAATGTCAGATCAGAAAATATGTTCTAACCTGGTAGATTCATTCCAAAGCTTTGATCAATTCTAAGTCCAAAGATGGGTTCAGATTATAATTTAAAGTTCGTCCTGACAGATTCATTATAAAATCTTTAAAGCTCTGGCCAACACTAAATCTATCTATAATATCAGATCTCAGAATATGTTCTACCCAGGCAGATTCATTATAACATTTTCAAAGCTTCGATCAACTGTAAGTCCAACGATCATAATATAGAAATTGTCCTGAAAGATTAAGAAGTCTCATGAACACTGAATCTATCGATATCAAATCAAAAATTATCGATTATCCTGAAGACAAACTTTCGAGTTTGCTTTAATTAAGAAAATATATGAATTGCTTTAGGTCTTAAGCTAATTGCTACAATTAACAAGCAAGTCCATCTTAGTCCATCGATAAGTTGCTTGTAATATTGCAAATTTTATTTAGACTGAACATAAACTCATAAGAAAAACTCACTTTTTTTATATGAATCCTAATAGCTAAACTCTTCTCTTCTAATCGTCTTAACTTTTATGTCAACTAATTAAGTCCCTTGATCATAATGAATATTTCAAGCTTCCACATTCTAAATGATTAAACGATCCCTTAGTACATATTTGGAGGGATAAGTGAGAATTTCGCAAAACTATTTTGGTTCACATAAGTCAAGCAAATGTATAGCACGCACAACACTAAATGGCGGCAAACTAGCGACTCAAGTAGTTCTAGGAAAGGAAAGGTAAGGCAAGCCAACCGCTAAGAAATGTAAGTGGTAAATTTGCTACACCCACAAGGGTGGGGCAGGAGGGCCACCGCAACGATGAAATAGCACATTTTGCTACTTAAAGCCACAAAAGCTAAATTCACGCACACAGCGGCAGATCAGACCTCCTGCCACACACACATAACACCCACGACAATGACGTCGTCTTTATCACCAGCATTGTTGTTAATTTTGCAACGTTGCCAAGTTGCGCCGGAAACGGAAACTAGCAGCTCTTTGGTTGTCGCGTATATGCCCCACTTATGCCAGAGTATGTGTGTGTGTGTGTGTGTGTTTGACATTTACAGTTGAATTATGAGAGCACATAAATAAAATGTCGTTGGCAAGGAGGAAGCAAGCTTGAAAGAATAAAATGGCTCAAGTTTAACACGGTGGCAAACGGAAATTACCTGAACTGCGTCGTTGACACGAAATTGAGTTGTGTGCGCAACGTGCACTTTGACATTTGCGGTTCTTTATCTTCTTTTGCTCAGCTTATTTTCAACACTCTTCAGCCATAACAGAAATTTAATTCAATTTTCTTGACAAATACGACAGACAACGAAGCAAAGAAAAAAATAAACCTCCAAAGTGAATAAATTCAAACAAAATCATTTTAAGCTGCTTAAAGCTCAGCTGAACCGAAGAATAAGAAACCAAAGTCGATTAGCCTGGCTGAGCATTTAAAATTACCAATAAAAGTGTCAGAATCAGTTCGTTGTCCAAGTGCCAAGCAGAGCCAAAAATAAACAACCGATTCGTATGAATAAAACCAAACAAAGCCAACAAAAAAAGACTCAACGGACAAGGTAAACAAAAGTTCACAAAATTTTGTTTTCAAACTGAAACAGGGAGTCCTTTTTTTTGGGAGGCCTTGAACCCCCTGGAGTATTTGGTAATAAAATATTTACATTTTATTGCAACTTTTCAAGTGTTTGTTGATGAATTTAAATTTCATATTAATCCTTTTTGCATTAAGGTTTCTATACCCTTTTTTTGCTCGGAACCCAAACAGAATCGAGTCCCTGACTGGCACTTGTGCGTCAGGACCCTTTTTCTGTGCAAGGATGGAGAGCCTCTAATAAACTCTGACATTGATTTTTGTGCTCATGTGAAACTGTCGTTGCTCTCGATTTCAAAGACCAAATAAAACAGATCAGCAAGACTATGCAAATGTCTAGACTGATAAGTAATAAGATTGCGGCTCAAAAAAAAAAAAAAGGATTCCTCTGACCAAACACCAACAATTTGTTCCTGCTCGACCACTTTCGATTCGATTCAGCTACTCTCTGGAAATGGCAATCTATAAATTACAATACAAAAAGAAAATATAAAAGTAAATACGAAAAGACAGATTTGAACAGATGTATAAATTGTGTAAGAAGCAACCGGAGAATTTATATGGCAGCAAGCAATTTACTTTAACCCACATGCAATCGTACACAGAAATGTATACTTTTGTTTATATTTATTTTATATATATATATTTTGTGCACGCAAGTGCAATTTATGTTTTGCCATTTTCAACTTGAAAGCATAAAATATTCCACCACTTTCGAACCATTTCGTTTGGTAGGTCAGTTCCGAGAGTATATATAGTTCTGGGTCTGTCTGTCTGGTCAGTTTGGTATAAAACAAATGTTGACAAGTGCAATTATAAAGTGCCATACACACGGTACTCACAAACAGACAACTGGGAATTATACTGAAAATGAGAGAGAGAGACGGAGGAAGAGGTTTGGGGTTTTGGTTTTGCTGTGGCCATTTTCCTTGATAAATCTTTATGGATGGCCGAAGTACTTGTAAATGGTCAAGTAAATGCATTCAGACATAAAATTTATTAGATAAGAGATATCAAAGCGAACTGACTGACTGATTTAATTAAAAAAAAAAAAACAAAATAACTATGATTTTGGAAATCTTAAAGTTTTCATTATATTAAATCAGAAGAGTGGAAAAATCCTTAATGAATTTATGCCATCAGCACTTCATTTGAATGGTTACAACAAACTATTTACACAGCCACCACCAGAAGACCTAGGAAAAACTTGAATTTTCTCTCCACCAAAAAACTTCAACCCAATCTATTTGGCCACAGTTTGAACCAAAGTTTGTGTCTGACATTAAATTAATTTGTTGCCTACAACTTTGGCGCCAAAATAGTCCCCTCGGGTGGGTTCGAAATAGACCAGGGCAAAGGAAAATTTGCTGGGTTAAAAGTAACAGGGTCACAGACCATTTCATAAAAACAAAAAAAAAATAAATACATATATATATATATGGAAACTTGTTAAAGACGAAATATAACAAGAAAAGTTTTAAATCATTCGGAATGGTGGAAAAGTTTGTGTTGGCTTTGCTTTCGTTCGCTTATCAGAGCTGCCAGAGCCGAAGAGAGCAAACAAAAACTAAAATTGAGCCAAGATTTTTATATGGCAACTCCAAACACACACACCCACCCAGACACACACACCCACACACTCACACACACACAGCTATGTCTTTGGTGTTTGTAGTAAAACTGTGTAAATGGTTGCGTTAGGCATATAAAGATCCTAGGGCAAGAAGTGTGAAAGTAAACGTTGAGTGAGTTTATTGCTCTGCCTCTGCCTTCCCCACTCTTCTTGGCATTGTCAAGGTTATGTTTAGTCGTGCAGCTGACAAAATTATGACAGGCACAAACAAGTACATGTGAAGCATATGTCGACTATTCCCAGAGCTGAGCACATGTGTAGCAGAGCTCTTAAATCAGCAGCAATTTTGGCTAATGCTTTTTGTTTTAAAGGAAACTTTTTGTGAGCATTTGGTAATTAGCCAGATAAATAAAATGTTTTAAGGAAAAAAAATTCTCGCTTTCACTTCGACACTCAAAGCAACAACTTCATTAGGCGGGGGGAAAAAAATCAAATTGCCCGGGCCAAAAGGAAGTCCAGTAAACCAATTACAGAAGCACAAAATGTGATTAGACTGCAGGCACACATAAACAAGCAGGGCGTTGCTATAACCAGGACTGGGTTCAGGATTGCCTGGCCTAGAGATTCTACCAGTGGCAATGGCAACTGTCTGGTTAGTGTGAAAGTAGTGTACTGCCCCATCGAATGAACGTAAAACAATTTTACGAGCAGAGCAAGAAAAAAAAAATGAAAATGAAAATAGAAAATTTCAGTACGGAGCAGTTAAGTGATTTAAGCTTCTGGCAAATGCAGGACGAACTCTGAAGAATGCCATCAACTACCCCGCCACTGCTTTTTCTTGGCCAGTTCAGTTCGGTTTAGTGGAGCCAATTCGTTGTCCTCTTGGTCAAGTTGAGTCATGCAACATTTGCAATATGCTGCGACATGCACTTAAATCAATTTATGTATGTTCGCCCTACCAAGAACTTTTATCCCATTTCATGGTCGTTTTCCAACTAACAAAACAACAACACCAACCCACTCATTTATTTTTCCACAGTCGCCTGCCTGCCTGCCTGACCGAGTGTATTAAAAGTTTGTGAAGGAAACTATTAAATCGTGCACATCAACATCGTCATTGCCATCCCCCAACCCCATCGACATGTTGCTCTCGGCTAGACTTTCTCCTACTCATTCCACTTTTCCAAATGTGAGTTGCATTTTTTTTTCTTCTTCTTCTTTCTTTCTTGGGCACTTGCAGTAAATTAAATTTGCCATAATAGACTACTAACATGCTTTTCAGCATCTTTCCGACAGCTGCATTTTCAGTTTCCAGCTGTTTGCTTACCCTCTTGAGAAAGGAAAGTGTTTACAGGGTTGTAGTGAAATTTTGCGACAGCAAAAAGCTGAGGAGAGCCCAGCTGAAATTTCCGGCAAAGAACTTTGCATATTTTTGGGTGACATTCGATAGGAAGCGAAAGACAGTAAAAACTGCTGGAAATGTCTCATAAAAATTATGGAAAAATATTAAAAAAAAGCCTGATTAAAATATTTAAGCAAAAATCTATTTAATTTTTTTTTAATTTAAAATAAATAAAAATCTTGTCTTTTGTCTCTTGAAGCTTTGAAATCAATTTCCACTGTAAATATTGTCTTTGACTCAGAAATGTTAGTCCTTTCCCAGACCAGAGTGACTGCACACATAAGTAGACTTTAGTTTCTTGTCCCCTCCTTCTTTCTTAGTTGCTGGCTGACTGCATTCTTTAAGTCTCATAGCTGTCATGCTGTGCTTCCTCTTCCCCCTACCCCCACCCCGCCATCGCAACGTGTCAAGCTTGGAAAATTTGCTTCGATTTTTCAATGCGTGTTGCAATGTCATTTTCCGTGGCTTTACAAAGGGTTTACACTTGTTTTGTTGGGTCGAAATTTTAATTTATATTGGAATAAAAATTCAAGGATTTTTTTCTCATATATCATATGAAGCAAATCCTGACTAATTAAATCAATCGGTTTCTGATTGCTTACCCAGCTTAGCCAATTAGCAAACATTTTGGTTTAAATAAGCTTGATTATCTGCGAGTCTGGGCTACGGGTGGTACTTGTATGCTTTTGTCTGCATTTGGCTGATTAATTACTTGCCAACCACTCAACCCAAACACTTTCATTGGCCTTGCTCTCATTAGTAAGATTGATGACTTTTCCTGGCCCAGTTGATCGATGCCTTCGGCTTAGGCAACCGCACATGACTCTGGCAAATTCTCTCAGCCCTGAACTATATTCCAATCTTGAATTCCCTTCTATTCTATTCTATTCTATTTTCAAGTGTGTAGGTTTTTTAATTTTCCTATTTTGACAGAGGGCCTTTTTTTTATTCAAGTCTACACGCATATGCCAAATTCCTACTCATTGCCCCGGCTGGTCCATTCTGCCCTGTCCTCTGTTTATTCGGCCTTCAATTTTTTGGTAAGCTCGTTAGTCGCTGGAGCAATTTAATGGCATTTTGTATGCAGCACACGTAGCTCCATGTAAACAATTGTGTATATTCCAAAAAGCCCGCCACTTCGCCCCTCTATCTGTCCTTCTAGTCTGTTGCCGTCTGCCACAACTATTTGTGACAGCCTGACGCGCCTCCCAAACAAAAAAAAAAAAACAAAAACAAAACAAAAGCAAAAATGAAAATGAAAAACTTCTCGGCATTTTTGGGCGTCAGCAAATTGTCTTGAATTTTAAGTGAAAATTCTCACACCCGAAAAAACAAGTGGCAAAACTTTTCCACGCTCTTCTTCTCTCATGCTTTTTGTTTTTTTAATTAGTGAAAGGCAAACGCTTGGAATAAACCAAAAGGAACAACAACAACAGCAACAAGGACAAGCAGCAAAGTTTAAGGGTACTTTAAATTCCATTTTAACTTAAGTGCGGTCATATTTTTCACACCTCCGACATAAATCGCCTTAATAGGGTAGCTTATATGCCAGTCACGGGGCCAACGAAGAGCCGCTTTCAAAGTCAGCATTAAATTTCAAATGAAATTTCACTCTGCCATATGATACAAAACAAAAACAAAATTCACATTCACACACACACATAAAGAGTATGAGATCCACTCAGGTAGACAGGCAAGGCAAGCGGCAGTGTAAAATCAGCGCGATAACATTTACCAACATCACGTATACGTCAAGTGGCACTGACAACACACAACTTGATATTTCACTTTGTCCTATACAAACACACACACACACACACACACACACACACACATGCTCATGCTCAGCATAAAACTATGCTAGAAATATATAAGAAAAGAAAAACTTGAGCCTCAATCTTATTTTTCTGACAGCAGGCGCATTATTTGTGGGGTACTCACAAATTTCATATTCCGCCTAAAAAAAATAAATAAAGACTTTAATAGTACAGGTAAAGATTCTACTCAACTTTTATGGAAGCTCTAAAAACTGGCATATTTTAAATAGAAATATTTAGAGCCTAAACTAAACCATTTATATCGATTAAATAAATTAGATAATTTTGAATCAAAATATGAAAAATTAATCCCATTCATTTTGGCTAAAAACACTTAAATAATTAATTAGCCTGGGCCGTGATTCCATTTCAACAATCAACTAATTAGTCCAATTATTTTGTAAAAACAAAAAACAAAAACCACACAAATTAAATATTTAAAATTTATCCGAAAAAGAAAGAGAATTTAAATTTTTAGAATTTTAGATTAAAAATTCTTTTTCTCACAAACAAAAAGAAAAAAAGGTAGAAAGAAAAAAATCCCAACGTTATCTTCGGGGTGCCGAAGATTACAGACTCTTTTCGAAGTTGTTTCTGCCGTAAATCACATGAACGGGGTTGGTCAGTTAATAGGGCCGATTTCGATTTGTATGACAGCTATATGATATAGTAGTCCGATTTTAATAAAATTGAGTACAAACGCGTATATTTATGTAGAAAACGTGTTGGCCGAGTTTTGAAAAGATCAGTCAATAAATGTGCGAGTTATTCCCTAAACCGATTTAGGTTCGTATGGCAGCTATATGATATAGTATTCCGATCCTTACAAAATATGGTATATATATTAATTGCTATAAAAAACATATGCGTGCTTAATTTGAACAGGATCGGATAATAAATGTGGGAGCTATTGCCTAAACTGATTTAGGTTCGTATGACAGCTATAAGATATAGTCATCCGATCCGGGCAAAATTTGGTACAGTTATCTATCGTTATATAAAACACACGCATGCCAATTTTCAAAAGGATCGGATAATAAATGTGGAAGTTATTGCCTAAACCGATTTAGGTTCGTATGACAGCTATATGATATAGTGATCCGATCCAGGCGAAATTTGGCACAATTATCTATCGTTATATAAAAAACACGCATGCCAAATTTGAAAAGAATCGGATAATAAATGTGGAAGTTATTGCCTAAACCGATTTAGGTTCGTATGACAGCTATATGATATAGTGGTCCGATCCGACCGATTCAAACTAGTGTACTACCTAGGTAAAAAAGAAGGCTATATACCAAGTTTCAGCAAAATAGCTTTTAAACTGACGGAGTAAATCTGATATGTACAGACGGACAGACGGACAGACGGACAGACGGACAGACGGACAGACGGACATGGCTATATCGACTCCTCTAGTGATTCTAAGTATTCTAGATGTAACTTTTGTGGGTCTACGATGTTTGGTTCTGTGCGTTACAAACATCAGAGCAAAGTGAATAGACTCCTTTTTCTTCGAAAAGAGTCTAAATATGCTTGAATAATCCAATCAATATAGACATTTTGCTTATCCAAAAATTCATATCCATATCCGAAGTTTTGGCCTAAAAATAACTTTGCCAAGTTAATAAATACAGAAATGTGTCAGTCAGTCAGTTAGGAAAACTGTCAACACTAATCCAATAATACGAAAGCATAAGGCAGATGACAGAAAAGCGTGGGCTTTCCATCCCAAATATCTCAAGGTATTTCAATGGAAATATAATATAATATAATATAAAATATAGGATCGAATTAAGGATGTATAAAAATAAACAGATGATGAAAAATTTTTCTGAGTTAAATGTGAGGAAAATAAAGTTGGAAACACAACTCACGCCCTGGCAAGAAAAATGCTACCGATGTCAAAATGTTTATCGCCAACAAGCCAAGAGTGAGAGAGAGAAGGTTAGACTGACTTGAGGCAGCCCACTCAGGAGCCATTGGATAAATGTTTGCCAAGGTGCAAATTCAATAAAAATAAAATAACAAAAAAGTTCAAAATGAAGGCATGACCTGAACAGACACCGACAAAAAAGAAAACCAAACGTTTTTTTTTTTTCTTTATTTGAGGGGGAAGTACCAACAAACTTTTGATGATACCTTAATGGCTCCTTCAGAATTTTATTGAGTCGTTTGTATGGCTGATGATTTTTTTCCATTGCCTGTCAAAAGACTAGACACACTCAAGCCAATCTTTGATAAAAATTGTGTCATTTTCCTGTAGAGAAAGTATCTAAAAATTATTAAAATTTTTGACATACGAAATAAAATAGGAAATTCCTGGCTTGAAAGGGATTTCACAAACTGTCGGTCTCTTTCCATTTCACTGGCCCAAAAAAAAAAACATTTCATTTACTTTGTGGCATGTTGACAATGTTATGACAATCAAACATACACACACACACACACAGGGGCATATCCAAAAAGATAACACACTTAGTGGAAAGAGCCACAAAATGTGGCAAACAAATAGCCAAAGTTCCTTATGCCAAAGACACAAGTTTTTTATCTTTACGGTTGCCTGCATTTTTGTGGAGAAAAACCGGAACATTGAAGACCAAGCGACCCCAACGACTTCACTTGCTCCTTGGTCGGAAACAAAAGGCCAAAAAGGTATACAACCAAGTAAATTCCACGGCAATGAAGTGTAAAAATAACAAAAGCAGCTTCCCTCACAATACAGATGAAGGAAAATTCATACACCTGGTAGTTTGGAATTTAATTTCACAACAATGGCTATTTGGGTTCCGGGCCACCTCGACGGACACGCCAAGTCCTATCCCAACTTTCAGTTCAGTTCAGTTCTTTTGCTTTTTATTATTGTTTGTTTAAATATTTCCTCTAAGGTCATTTAACAAATGTTACTTTTGTACTTTGTACCCGGATTGCTCTTGCCTTGATTTCACTCGACCATTTAAAGCTTAAAATGTTCTTTGGAGTTGGGTGGACTTTGGGGCAGGAGGAGGTGTGGTAGCAATTTGATACTCATTTTGTTTTCCTTTTTGTGGACATTTGGTTTCTGGCTTCACCTTTTTATTGACTCTCCTGCTTTGTGGTTATTTGTGCATGCGTGTCATGTTCAGATTTTAAAGATTTTCATTTTCATTTTTACTTTTATTTGGTCTTGGCTCGTGGCTCTCGTTTTGGGTTTAATTAGATATCTCGATGGAAAGACGTGCTGGACAATTAAACTGGCGGGCAGACATGCACGTTCATGTTAAGTATTCAATGCCAATTAAGTTGACTTTAATTAGTTTTGCTCTGGTGTCAGCCACAGCCAAGTGACCATGTGACCTCGACCACTTCTGCAAAACGGACTCTTTTGAAAAAAATCTATTTTTATTTGCCAACAATTTTCTAAAATGTTTATCATGTTTTTTTCTTTTTTTTGTATTTGTCAAGTGTCACACAAGCTTGTCAAAATGTCCTTAGCTTATCCTTGCCTCGCTACGTACTTCACTCGTTCATTTAAACCATGAAATGTTTGGTATTATTGGCCACACTTTGTTGCCCTCAAGTGCTCTGGGCACTTGTTGTGTGTAGATTGTGTAAACTGAAGTGTTGTTTTCATATTGTTAACAACAAAATATATTAAAGATTATTTTTAGGTACAGTCACGCCTCCTAGCTAGCTAATTTTACACTGTGCGTGTGACAAGTCCTTTCTATTACTTCACAATCTCGTTTAAATTCTAATAGTTTTCAAGAGGGACTCTCTACTTCAATTGGTTAGATTATTTTTAATCACAGTTCTGCCTTCAAGGCAACTGTGTGTATCACTTTATATTTTCTTTCAATTCTTAAATTTTCCAAGACAAATATTAAAATTTTTACTGTCCAGTTTATTTTTAGGTAAAGTTATGCCTGTAAGATAAGTGTTTCCTATTTTTTTTCGTTTCATAAAATGTAAGAAACAAAACTTCATTTAGGTACAGTCACGCCTGCTAGGTAGCTTTTTTATTACCTTGTGGGTGACAAGACTTTCTTTATCACTTATTTTTTTTATAGAATCAGGACCTTCTGTCCTTCTTATTACTTTATAATTTTATTGGCTTTTTAAAGATTCCAATTCATTTTGAATTGATCAGATTTTTTTTTGGTACAGTCACGTCTCCCATTTCCAACTTTAAACTTTTAAAACTTTCAAAAAGAAAAAAGTGATTCATTTTATTTAACTTTTAATCCATGTCATAGTTTTTTTTTTTACTTTTGGCTAAAAGCCACTTGGACTGTGGCTTTGCCAAACTTTCGCATTTTTTATGTCACCTTTTTTTTGCATTTTATGACACACTTTTCGGCTTATTACATTTTCTATGTGCCAAATGCCCGCATAATCATAAAACTAAATATGTAATATTTCTGCTTAAATAAACAAGCTCCCGAGTGGTTGGAGGGGGGAGAAAGAAGAGAAAAATATAAATAAGAATAACTCAATTAACAAGGTCGTCTAGGCAAAAAGAAAAAGCTCCACACATATGCCAGGCCAGTTCGTTCAGCCAGACAAAAATGAAATGAGAAAACTGGAAGCGATGAAAAAAAAAAATGAGAAATAATTGTTTTGACGTCGGTACCCAGGCAACAACAACAACAAATGTAAATGGCTACTAGGGAAAGCCACACGTGTGGATTCGGTTCAAAGGATACCAGAGCCACGCAGGGAAGGCGCCTGACACGTGCTCACTTAAGCGATGCCAAACAAAACACACACAACAAGTGGAGGGGAAATAGACTTTGAGGTTAGGGGAACCAAAAGAGAATTAGAAGGTGGCAGCCGAGAACAGCAAACAAATTAATAAAGTTAACACGGCAACAGTGGCTCAGGGAGCCAAAAAAAAATAAATAAAAATAGAAAAAGTTTTCTGCCTACACCCTGGTGAAATGAATGGCCACAATGCTTTGCAACTTATAAATATTTATTTAGCAACAGCAGCGGTCAATTTGACAAGGACACATTCGAGGTAAACCCATCAGAGCCAGAGGGAACCCTTTCAGTTGATAGTGAGTCTCAATTGAAATTAAAAATTACTTCAAATTTTCCATTGAGTGTTTTTATTATTTCGTTCTCAACTGTGTTGAAGCCAGACAAATTAATTTAAGCCAGATTAGATTTCTGTTTATGGCTAAATTGGCAGAGCTCACAGACCAAACGGTTGCCAAGTGGCAGACCAATCTGGATGATTGGTTACTTTGTATAATATTCTAATCAAATCAGCGTCAATCAAAGAGAAACACATAAAAATACAAACCAAAAAAACGGAAAAAGAAGAGGGAGAAAAAGTTTAGTGCAAAAGTTAACGTAGGTGAAAAATCTGAAAACATATTTGCCAAATTAAAAACTTCATGCTACATGATTTTCCACCAAAAAAAAAAGTAAAGCCAAAGGGATTTGAGTGCTTTGATAGGAAAGCATTCAACTGCAATAAATTCAATTTTATATTCCGCTGCCACGCCAAACCCTTTTCCGCTGCTTCCATTCTTCCTCTTCTTTTACTTTTTTGGCTAAGTGAAAATGCAAACGCAGTGGAAAGTTTTAAACAAAAAGCACAAAAAAAAAGAAAAATGTGGAGGGAAAAAAATATTTGTTAGATAGAAAATAAAATTGTTTTGTGACTTTTGGCAGCGATTTAACTAACGTGGTCTTTTCATTTCTTTCATTCTCTGAGAACAGCACCAGAGTAATTGAAAAATATTTTTGGCAAATGTCTAAGCAAATTTATGCCAAAATCAATATGGTAAAGGACATTTCGTTTCCAATTGAAATGACCCCGAACCGAAAGTAAATAAAAACCGAGCTGAGTGCAACTTTCTCAATAAATGAAATAAAATTGCCTCCCGGCTGGAAATACCAAAAACTTGACCGTGACCTTAACAATTTTCAAAAAAAAGAAAATAACTATAGAATTCTTAATACCCTATAAAACTGCGAGAGCCTGACAAGTCTTCATATAAATTCCTTCCAAAGTTCCCAAAAGCAAACTATCAATTTCAATGGACCAACTCATAACTTCATTGACAGAGCAAACAATTTGAAATATCTTCAGGCTTAACAAACAATAGAGTAGATCGAAATTTTCTTCTTCAACAAGACAAGAAAATCCGATAGAATCCCTCTCACATTGACAAGTGTACACACTCGCAGGGCTACTCATATGGACACCCACTTGAAGCAAGAAATATCCATTATTACATTTTTCACGCCAATAAAAACAAATACAGAAACACACACAAACACACAATCACACATACATACGAAGTAATGAATCTAAAGGAAAAGAATCAGGCTTATGAGAAAAAGGAGAAGAGTGAATAAAACTGACACAAATTGTATACGCTTTTTAGGTTAGGTTCGGATTTATGGGAGATATTTACAGTTATTTCAATATTGTAAAAATTATAAGAAAAATACCCTTTTTAGGTTAGGTTCGGATTTATGGAAAATATTTAAAGTTATTTCAAAACTTTAGAAAATTATAAGAAAAAAAAATAAAGACAAATTTTATAAGCTTTTTAGGTTAGGTTCGAGCTGAGAGCAAAATATTTACAGTTATTTAAAAGCTCTATAAAATCCTATAAATATTACCCTTGACTTTTCTATTTGTAAAGACAAGATTATCCATATAATAAGCCCACTCGAAAAGTGTATGAAAAAGTTCTTCAAAAAAGAAATCGTAGCTCTTCCCAATTCAAGACAAGCAAACCTATACAGAAAATCAGCCTTAAGCACTTGTTAAGCTTTAAGTTTTTCGAGTTGTTGTTGTCCTTGTCGAAATTGCTTTGGTTTCATGGCAATTTCCCTTTTTATATACAAGCTGGCATTGTTGTTTGCCAATGCCCAAAAAGTGGGAATGTGCCGTTTTGGTCACTCGCAAAAATTACCCAAAAAAAATATAGATCCGTTTCCGGTTGAACCTGTGACACACACACACAAAAAGGCAGGCAGATATATATATATATAAATATATACATATATATATATTTTTATTTAGGTTAGAAGAGCTCAAATTGATGGAGAAGCAATTCTTTTTTGTATTCATATTTTCGTGTTATTTATTTGTCAATTGAGATGAACACGTGTATGAATAAATTTTATTTCCGTTGAATATTTTTTTTTACCATAGAAGAACTTGGCAATCCAATTAAGTGTGAAAATTATGCCACATATTGATTTACTTCAAAAAAGGAAAAAAATATATTTTTTTTATATTGTCAGAAATTTGATTTGAACAAATTTTATGCAACGGACTAAATTGAAGGATTATTTTTTGGTTAAAAAGTTTTCAACCTTCATTTTAATTAGTTAAATTTTGCAGAATCATAAAATCTCCGAAATCAAAGCAAATAATCTAAGTGCTCCTTCTCTTTGGTTTTGTTGATTTTGGCATTGCAAACTTGGGCAAATTGGTAAATGTCAATAGGTTTTTATCAATACATATTCATTTGTAAATCCCTTAAGTCTTCGTGTTGGCCCACAATATGTCAATTTGCATTGTTGTGTGTACTTTGCGGTTGCCAAAATGACTTCAAACAATCAACGCAAATTGCCCAGACCAGACTGACAGTTGTGTAAGCCAATTGAGCCGAAAGAGCAGAGCATGTGCTCGTTTGATCCCAGGGAGTAGTTAAATCCTTTCGACAAAAGAATCGATTACAAAATCAACTTGACTTTGATTGGCAAAAAAACAAAAAAAAAATGATTTTCAATTGTGATAAATGAATTCATACTTAAAAGAAACAAAGGCTTGCCAAGCTTCTCAAATATATTGAGTATAATATTTCATATATATTTTTTTTTTTATAAGAATTAAGTGCCTTGGGGGAGAAGCTGTAAAATTAAATGAGGACCGTCAACTTTTTCCTCAACTTGCCCTGTAATCATGACGACAAATTGAACTACACTTCTTTAGATGGCAGCAGACTCGAAGGCAAAAAGGCAATAATGCTTAATAATGAGCCGTGGAGAAGAGAGAGAGAGAGAGCTTTCTGCTTTCATAACTGCCTGCTGGAATTGGCAAAAGTTTGCCCGGCATGAGTCCCTGAAGGAATCTTAAACTTAACTTGCACACTGTGAAGATTTCGCCGGCACCTTGACTTTATTAAAATAAATAACAATGGATGGCAAACGGTAACGGAAACCGGAGAGGTAGATAAGAATTTAAAAGAGACAGATTCCGAAACTGAAAGGGACTGCATGCTGCGCTTCCTCGGGCAAGACAAGTTCTGCCCAGGTAGTCGTTTCCGTTTCCGCCTTTGGTTTGCCGGCTTTTCCTTTCGCTCGTTTCGCGTTATAAATGAAAATTATGAATGTATTAACGGTATTTCTGTTGGGCCGGGCCAAGTTGAAATTTAATGATGCCAGCGGTAAAGTTATAATTTGTCTAATTAAAAGTTTGATTATTAGCAGAATAAAATGAATACTGGACTATCTCCAACTTTTCTCAATTGATATAAAACAAAAAAAAGAAACTATGGTCCATAGAAAACAATCAAAGAAGCGAAGCAACTTCCTGCTTTTTGCAAAGGAAAGTAAAGATTTTTTTGAACTAAAAGTAATTGCATTGTTTCACTGGGGAATGTATGCGTGAGACTTTATAACTTTTTCCCGTGGTCACTGAAAAATGTTTACTTAAAGTTTCCTTAAAATGCAAGGGCTACCAGGGTTGGCGCTGCGCTTTCTTCCTCTGGCAACTCGGGCCAGCTTTAGTGCTGTCAGTTTTTCGACAATTTGATTAAAAAACTTTTTGATGAAAAGAAAGAAAAGATATTTTACAATATTTTTCATAAGAATGAGAAATTCATTGAACCAACTTAATTAGGATTTTTTTTTTTTTTTTTGCTAGCAAATTTGAAATTTTTACCCTTTTCATTATAATAATATTATGCTAGAAATAAAAATGAGTTTTTAATTGATCTAATGTTTTTGCTTAATTAGGCTTGACGAAATTGTCCCAGTTAAAATACAGAAAATATGAAGGGAACCAAACAGATTATTTCGAAATTTCCATTCAACTTAGAAAATGGTTTATATTTTACTCGTCTCTTTGCTAATCTATCTGATAGTTCTTCCAACGCAGCCGAGCTGTGGAAATATTTTGAAATTGAAAAATGTGGAGTGCACCAGTTATAATAAATCGCTGGCATATTTTAAAAGATGTGACTTAAAACTCGTAAAACGTAATGTTGTGGCCTTTAATATGCAAATAGCGTATAAAACTCCCGCCAATGATGTACAAGTCAATTTTGCTCTTTATAAGAAATCAAATGGTTATGTGCCTTTTCTTTTCAATCAAACTGTGGATTTTTGCTACTATATGCTAAAACCAAAGGCATATATGTTGGCTCATATGTTACATCAAAGTTTTATCCACTACACAAATATAAATCATACGTGCCCGTATACGGTTCGTAAATATCTTAAAAATAATTAAATGAAAATTATTTAATAATTTTTTGCATTATTCTTAGGATGACATTATTGTGAAAGATCTTGTTCTAGAGGAGAAGTCCATTTCGAGTTTATTTTTACCAAAAGCATCTTATTTGTTTTATTTTAAACTAGGAGTGGAGAAATTCTATCGGATCGGCGTTAAACTATATTTCGCCATTGAAGAAAATAAACAATAAAATGAAAAATCTACAAAAATATTACAGATATATAAAAAATGTGATTTATATTAACCCCCATTTAGGTCAAAAATTCATAATTTGCTGATGATATCAAGATCATCTTTATGAAGGGTGTACTAATTTTTCTAGCAATTTATTATTCATTGAATTGAAGATTGTTTCAATGTATAACAGAAATTAATGTTGAATAATTTTTGAAGTACACAAATCAAATCGTTTTTAAATGAAATTTCAAAAGACCCAAAAAGGCATTCCTAATTCACTAAATCAGTAACCAACTCTAGTTCATACAAATGGAATTATTTAAAGCTCTACTCGAATTAGAATTTTGCTGTAGATGAATGAAATGAAAAATGCTGCAAATGATACCAGCTCGATACTAATCTATTTTGGAACTCAAAGGGAAAATAACTTAATTTGGGAGTATATTTGTACTCTATTTATAATTGTGCCTCCTATGGTACTCAAACAATTGATGTATTTTTAATGCAAATTACAAAGTTAATTAAGTCCCACCGAACCCAAAATAATATCTATTGGGCGAAAGGTTTTAATAGTCAATCAGACTACGAATAGGTAGACTGATTTTCTTAATTTTTGTAATTTCTATTTAATAATATTCAAAATTTTTTTTTAGTAAAATATTCACTTACCGTTAAATTCAAAATCTCCAGAGTTGACTTTAGTGTAAAAAAGTTATTTGCAGCCCTGACATTCGCACACAACAACCACATAGTGGCAACGCCAGAAACTGTCAAAACCGCCTGTCACTTGCTCTGCTTCTTTCTTTCAGCGTGAATCGCCAAACCGAATGTACGTGTAAAAATTTTGCTGCAAAAAAAAATAAAAATAAATAATAAATATATTAGAAAAAATGTGTAATATTACACACAACTTAAATAGAAATCCAAGAACCGTAATTTTAAATAGAAATTTCTTTAAAAAATATTATGATGTAAATTATTTTACGCGATTTCCACTTACACATTTTTTTTTTTGTTTTGCAGAGGTCGGTTGAAATACTGTCATCATGGTAAACGGTCGCATTCCCTCGGTCTTCTCCAAGACCTATGTGACCCCACGTCGTCCTTATGAAAAGGCACGTTTGGATCAGGAGTTGAAAATCATTGGTGAATATGGTCTTCGCAACAAGCGTGAAGTGTGGCGTGTAAAGTACGCCTTGGCCAAAATCCGTAAGGCTGCCCGTGAGTTGCTCACTTTGGAAGAGAAGGACGAGAAACGTCTGTTCCAAGGTAAGTTATGAAACCAATCAATAGGAAGTCTTTCCTATATCTATTTTGTCCATGATGCAATATAATCTGACACTTCTTGTCTGAAAAAAACATAAAATGATGTTAATATTTTTTATCCACTGATAAAGATCAAAACATAAAAAGTTATTTGATTAAACTATAATACTAATTAAATAAATCTTGTCTACAGGTAACGCTCTGCTGCGTCGTCTTGTGCGCATTGGCGTGTTGGATGAATCCCGCATGAAGCTCGATTACGTTTTGGGTTTGAAAATCGAAGATTTCTTGGAACGTCGTCTTCAGACTCAGGTGTTCAAACTTGGATTGGCCAAGTCTATCCATCATGCTCGTGTATTGATCCGTCAGCGTCACATTCGGTAAATATCGTTTTGAACTGGGCCGCATCAAGGCCTGAGGCAATTCAAAATGCGATTTTTCTCATGTTCAGTAAGACCACTTGGGAGTCGAACAGGCCGAGCTGCCTGTACCGGCTCTCAACGTCTTTTTGGTTGCTATAGAGTAATTGATTATATCAAAACTCTTAACCATAATGCAAAACACTTGCGCGTAAGTTGTGCACTGAACGCTACTTCTCAGCCTTTCCAGCCCAACTGAGCTGAGCTTTTGAAACTATAAATTAATGAATTATATTCTTTTACATTTGTTCTGTTTAGTGTCCGCAAACAAGTGGTCAATATTCCATCGTTCGTGGTGCGCCTGGATTCGCAGAAGCACATTGACTTCTCGCTGAAATCGCCCTTCGGTGGCGGCCGTCCCGGACGCGTCAAGCGCAAGAACTTGAAGAAGAACCAGGGTGGTGGTGCAGCTGCTGCCGAAGAGGAGGAGGACTAAACAGCAAAGCCTCATCTGCCAAGTGCAGTTTATTTTATAAAATACCTGACTTTGCTATTTTACACAACACAAAAATGTAAAATAAAAGTTGAAACAAATGTTCACATGTCTTTTGAATTGTGGGCGGTAGTGTTGGTTGCCATCTGCTCTTACAGTGTTGGTAAACATAGGACCGGCTTAGCCAGTTCGGTGCTGCCAACGCATCAATAACAATAAAAAAGCTAAAAGACCGGACAAATCTATCCGCAAAAACGCTAAATTGCCTTAGAAATTTGACAGTTTAATTTTTATAAATTGACGTTTAAATTTTAAAATAAACAGGCCGGGATGTTTTCATTAAAATAGTTTTAATTTCAATAAATTATTATTAAAGAACAACAGATTTCGCTCTGGCATTTTTGCCGGCAACTGTCTCTCTCAGCCACGGCGGCGGCTGTTATTCTCTCTGCGGCTTTTGGCGAGTGCAGCTGTGTTTTGATTTTGATTGGCAAACATATATGAAAAAGGTGGTTGTGTTTGACACACGCAACTTAATATTTGATAACAAATTCCATATAAACTGCAGTTGAGAACAGCATAAGTCGTGAATAATGCCGAAAAACGGCGAAAAAATTAAAGTTAATGTCAAGGAGCGGGTGGACGATGACAGCTGCGATCTCAGCCTGTCCGAATTAAGTGAAATACCAGTGCGTGAAATTGTAAGTTTAATAAACTGCTTCACTACTAATTATCCACGTTAATATTCAATGCATAGCAAATTAGCTGCTGCCCCGGCTGGTCTGTCTGGCTGGTTGTTGCCCCTAACCCCAACCAGATAAAAGCACAACCTTCTCTGGTGTCTGGCAAAAGTCTAGTCTGCCCAGGATTCTATCTCGCTTGCGCAAACAAACAGCCTTATTCTTCATGTTCTTGCTCTTGTTGTTGCTGTTGTTGTTGTTGTTGTTTTCTGGCTGGCTTGCAATTAACGGTGCTTGCTGACTGCTGCTGTTTATGGTGCATTGCATTTACACTTGAGAGCACTTGCGCCAACGGGCGGGCAACCACATACCAAGGAAGTCTATATGGAGAGTTGTGTATGTGTGCATATGAGTGATTCCCAGAGTTTGTGCGTTTGTGTGTGAATGAGTGAGTTTTGTTTGTTTGTTTGCTGGCTGCCTGCCTGCGTGAAAATGCAGCCAAAAATGCTTGAGGGTTGATTTTTTGGAAGACCGCCGTACTAATGCCACCACCATCATCTCTCCACCGCGCTGCCTTTGCTTCCACCCTTCAAAAAGCTGGCTCGGTCACTGGCACGAATGAGAAAGTTGCCAAAAAAAAAAGAAAAAAACTATTTCGATTTTAAAGTAATTTGGGGTTTCTTTTTTTTTCGTCCCTCTGACGAACTTCCTGCTTCTGATAAATTTTAACTCATGCTCAGTTTTCCTTAAACCGTTCGCAGGCTTCGTTGCGGCGTATCACCATTTTGGATTTATCCAGCAATCGACTCGTAACACTTGGCGTGAGTATAAACTTTTATTTATTTACTTTTCCAAAAGATTTCCTATTACTAATTTTCTATTTCCCTTAGCGCAATTTCACCACACTCACACGACTTGTTAAGCTCGATTTGAGCAAGAATCAAATACGAGTGCTGCCCGAAGATTTCGGTCAATTGGATCAACTGCGTCATTTGGATTTGTATAACAATCGCCTGGAGCATTTACCCCTCAGTTTTGGTCGTCTCCATCGCTTGCGATATTTGGACCTAAAGGGAAACCCTCTCACCCCAGCCTGGGAGAAAATTGTGGGCCGCTGCTCAACGCTCAAAGACTGCCAGAACGCAGCCAAGAATACGGTAAATAAAGAATACCAAAATGGCAAATCAAAAGACTTCCTGCTAAAGTTAACCCCTTTCCAGGTCAGTGTGTGTGCAAATCTCAAACCAGAGTTTATAGAACGTGAACGCTTGGCCCAGGAACGTCAGCTGAACACTGCTCAAATGGCTGGTGGTGGCGATGTCCCAAACAACTCCAATCACACTGGCCAGGCAGCCAATGGCAATGCCAGCAAAAAATTGGCAAAGCAGAATAAAAAACTAAAGGCTAAGAAATCCTCCAGCAGCACCGACAATGAACTCACTATCAAACCTGTCCACACCTCCCTAAAAACGGGCAATCACAAACCGAATCAGAAACGTAAAAATCACAATAGCCACAGCTGGTTTGCCCCCCTCACCGGAGCTGCCATGTCCTCGCTCTTGGCCTTTCTGGCTTTGTTTATCATTAATGTTTTAATCATCTATATGATCATGTTCAAAAATCCGGATATAGCCGATAAACTAGTGGAATATATACCACCCCAGTATCGTGATTGGATACTAACTAAAACGGAAATCTTTCGACTGCGTGTGACCGATTGGATTTCGGAATTTCGTACGCCGCCAGAAGAGCACTGACGATTCATTTATTTGAAACCATAAGGCGCTGGGGTTTCAAATAGATAAAAAAAACAAATAATCAAATCGGATGGAGAAGCGCGTTCTCAAACAATGGAAAATTGATATATAAATATAAATATATACTGCCATAAATCTAAACAAGCCCACTTAATATCTACAATATATTTTGCTAGCCATTTAACATATACAAACAACAACAACAACAACAAAGTCATCTTCGTCCATGTAAAAAAAAATTGTCCTTTTTAATTTTTGAAAACACTAAACTGATTTACTAAACTCAAACAATCAATCAATCAATGAATCAATTAATCAACTACAATAGCTCAAGCTCAACTCAATAGTAACTGACTCAAGGCAGTTCCAAACTGCTCTCAACAATATAGAAACTATAGACACAGTCAAAATATTACAAAAAAAATAATAATCACTTACCAACGCTCAACTCATAAATAAACCATAAAATGGGCTCTCTCAGGCTCCAGATTACACAGTAAAAAACTGCAGAATAAAATAAACAAGATAAATTTTTATTTTAAGAATTTTCTGTGCAATTTTTTTTTTATAATAATTCTTAAAGTTGATTGTATCAACATAAAAGATATTTCTATTTGAAAGATTTGAAATCTCATATAATTATATATATTTATAATCGAAACAAAAAAAAGAAAAATTATGATTAAATTTGAAGGCGGTTTCATTTCAAATAAATTGTAAGTTTTGAAAATTGTAAAAACAAAAGACTTGAATAAGTTTTAAATAAAAATTTTATAAAAGAAAAGAATTTGTATTTTATGGTAAGACAAATCTGAAAGAATTCTTATATATTCAAGAACTTTAATATCGGGCGAAGCCGGGTTTGGGATACCCTGAACCTAGTCGAAGGAATTTAAAAAGAAAAGGTGGCAGCCCTGACCTGACCTGGTTGTAGCCACAAACTGCTACATCCATATGAAACCCCTAGTCCTAATATTCCTTTAAAGTCAACAACACAAGGTTCACAATAAGGTAGGCACGCCACCTATCGGTTGATTCAAACGCTTGCCACTTAGGCAAGGGGAATGCAAATCTGGATTCTGAAATTTTGATTCCGTATATATAATGTAAATATGGTCCGTTTTTATTCGTGTTTGATATGAAATTCAAGATATTTGCTTATTTAACTTTTTGGAAGCAACTGATACTAGAATCCCTAAGCTGTAGAAATTACAAGGCTTTGAAAAAGCGAGTGGATAGAAAGGTGAAAGATCCCAGCGTATACACATAAGCAACCCGAGTTCCAAGTTTGGTTGTCCTACCAAACAAGGCTATAGATTTCTCTAGTCTTTCTGATCATTTAGTGGGTAACTTTTAGGGGTCTCCGATGTCCCCTTCTCTGCGTTACATACATTTATAAAAAATATCAAGAAATTGTATAATTTCAATTCTAACTTTTCAACTCTTCCAGAAATCAAAGCTTTAAAACTGATTCACTTATCTCTCATCCGGTTACCCCCCAAAGTATCAGAGAGAGAGAGAGAGAGAGAGTGGAAATTTTTCTCTCTATATCGCATATCCCTCAATTTAGAACATTTCCAATTTACACTTGTTTGCCGGTTCCCGAGAAATTTATTATTTAGTTGAAATGAGATTGCAGTGGAGAACAAGCTCAGTCGAATTAGCTGCCATATAGAAGCGTATAAATATGAATTACCGGCATTTTGTTCGGTCACTTATCGCATTGTTTGCCCTGCTCCATAAGTCTGGGAGGGCAAGTGTGGCTCCAGAAAAGCGATATGAACCCAACTGGAATAGCTTGGATCAGAGACCGCTGCCCAGATGGTATGACGATGCCAAAGTGGGCATCTTTATACATTGGGGTGTGTATTCAGTCCCCAGTTTCGGCTCTGAATGGTTCTGGACAAACTGGAAAAGTAAGTCGAGTTGATTGGGGAAACGATACAGTTAATCAGTATTAAAAATAACTGACTCAATAATTTTTCAGATCTAAATAATCAAGAGTACATTGAGTTTATGAAACGCAACTACAAACCGAACTTCACTTATCAGGAATTTGCTGAACAATTCACGGCTGAGCTCTTCAATGCCACACAATGGGCTTTATTGTTCAAAGATAGTGGAGCAAGGTATTTTTACATGTCGTGCATTAAGTGCACTCTTATTTATACAGTCGGGGCACAAATAATGGGATAGCTTCAAACCATTGAGTAACAGAGGGGAAGATGCACGATGGGAGAGACTATGATTTATATAAGATAAAAAATGCGAGAGACGATGCCATAGAGAACGGGATAGACTATGTTAGGGACGATGGCAAAAAGTATCTTATAGACGATGAAATAGACGATGGAGTGAACGATTGAATAGCCGATACATTAGAGAATGGGATAGACTATGTTATAGATGGAATGAACGATGGAATAGCCGATACATTAGAGAATGGGATAGATTATGTTATAGACTATATAATAGACGATGAAATAGATAATGAGATAGACGATGGGATTGAAGATTGTATAGGGTCGTTATACATATTATAGGATAGAGAGTGAAATAGATGATAAAAATGACGTTTGCTATAGACTATGATATCGATGATAGAATAGACAATGTCATAGATTAAAGCAGACCCAAGGAGATATACGATCAATTGTATAGTCAATAGATTATGATATCGATGATAGAATAGACAATGTTATAGATTGAAGCAGAGCCAAAAAGATAGACGATCAATTGTATAGTCAATTGGATGGATGATCTGTTTGAAAAATATTTACTAAAGCTCTTGAGTTTTCTATTAAAGATATGTGGTATTGACCAGCAAACATCATGATGGCTTTGCTTTGTGGCCTTCCAAATATAGCTTTGGTTGGAACTCCATGGATGTGGGACCCAAACGTGATATTATAGGTAAATATAGAGAAGTCCATGAGGTCTAAAGAATTAAGAGTTTCCCCGATGTGTCATTAGGTGAACTCGCCAGTGCCATTCGATCTCGGACGAATATTAAATTTGGTTTATATTATTCGTTATTCGAATGGTTCAATCGCATGTGGATCGATGATAAATTGCATTTGCTATTTCAACATAATTTCATTGATCGTAAGGTGCGACCCGAGCAAATGGATTTAGTTGAGCAATATCTGCCCGAGATTATTTGGTCGGATGGTGAATGGGATGCCCCGGCAAAGTACTGGAAATCGGAGGAGTTTATTGCCTGGCTTTATAATGATAGTCCCGTCCGGGACACGGTGGTGACCAACGATCGCTGGGGCATGGGTACGGCCTGTCATCATGGAGACTTTTATAATTGCGCAGATCGTTTCAATCCTGGAGTGCTGCAGAAACACAAATGGGAAAATGCCTTCACCTTGGATCGCACCAGTTGGGGACAACGTTTTGACACAACACTGGCCAATTTTATGACCTCGAAAGAGGTCATCAAGGGTAAGTTTCAAATAAGTTGAGATAAAGTGATTCTTACAATTGAAATTCTCACCAGAAATTGTGACCACGGTGAGTTGTAATGGAAATGTCCTGATCAATGTGGGACCCACCAAATATGGCACGATCCTGCCCATTTTCGAGGAGAGATTGAGGGATATGGGACGTTGGCTGAAAGTCAATGGTGAAGGCATTTACGGTACGACCTATTGGATCTATCAGAACGATACCAAGACCCCAAATGTCTGGTATACACGTAAGCCAAGCCCGAACGGAGAGCCTGTGGTCTTGTATGCCTTTGTCCTTGATTATCCTTATGACACGAATGAGTTGGACATCTATCCAGTAGGCCAGGATGTTGTAGTCTTTAATAATGTAGAATTACTGGGCTTAGACTTGAGTCTAACCAGATTTCTGGAGAAGGATATTACGGAAGTGGTTCTACTAGGCATGGAGGACACTAAAATTGAGGTAATTTGTATGCGAATGAAATCCTTTCCCTTTTTTAATTTGTGTTTTATTTTAGTGGAAACTGTTAGGACAGAAACTGCATATAAAATTCCCTCCCAAAAATCATCTAGACAAACGAGGTCTGGATTATGCCTGGAGTTTTAGGATCACCATTGGATAGAATTGATCTAATCTACAATTTATTTTTTTTCGATGGATTCAACAATAAAAAATATTTAATCTTAAATATCTATTTCAAAGGATTCCTATGGGGGACTTTAGCTATTTGTCTGTTTGACATATCCCAATCTAAACATATAAAGTGCAAGTCATTATCGTTTGTTCTATTTTTAAAGGGTTACTTGAAATGCATTACGTGATAAGAAAATCAGAGCCGTTAATTGTTTTGATTTTTATATCAATTAAATAATTTCACCAGATTGGCAATGTCGTCACATTTAATGTGTTGTTTTCTCATTGATTAAAAATGTATAGAAACTCGAAAGATAAACAAAATATTTGAATGATAATAAATAAATATCATGCTGCATAGTCAATTTTGTGCTTCTGGAATATTCAGATTTGTTTAAGCAAATGGATAAGCATGACCAAGCGAATTTTATTAAGCAAGAACAAAGCGAGGGAAATTTCTAAAAATATTTCCAAGAGGGTGAAAGCCCACATATGATTCATTTAAATTTTTTTAATTAATTGTTTCCAATTTCTAATAATGATGCAATTCATGTTTAGCATTTCTTATCAGAAACTTTTCAGGACGCAACCCTATCGGCTACCCCCTTTTTTTTGTGCTTACTTCGAAATTGGAGTTTCTTGTTTGGTTCAGTTTCAGTTTCAAATAACTTTAAACAATTCGCTCCGTGCAGCCGGCATTTTTATGCTTGTGGAATTAGAGAAAATATTTCATCATCCAAATGAAGACATCCCCTGCCCTTTTGGTTGAGATGCTCGCAAGAGCAGAAGAAGAGTTGCTGAATCATTTCCAAAGAGAGCAAGCACGTGCTGATGTGCTCTCTCTTTTCGATATTAAGAGAGCGTGTTCGTAAGCCAATTCTAGCCTCAATTTTTGATAAATAAATAAAACAAAGCATTTTCTGTTCTTTTTCAAAAACATTTGCTTCAATTTCAAAATAAATTTATTTATAATTAACACAGTTCTCGCTCTTAAGAGAGCGCGCTTCATTGTGTTTGTGTTGGGCCTGTGTGCGGCATAGCTGAATAGCTCTCTTATCATTTCTTTGCGCACTTATTTTCGTATTTAAGCGGAAGGCGAAAAATTATTTTGCTGTTTTGCTGAATGAGTTTTGTGCCGAAAGGTACGGAGTGATAGTGTGTTTGGCCTGCAGTGCCACATTTTCTGAAGTGTTGGCATATTTTTAAACAACATTTTCGTTGGTGTTTTTAATATAAAACATAAGTTTAAATTGAAAAAAGAAAAAGTGTTAACCAAAGAAAAATTTTAAAAATAATACTCGAAATTTGTGCAGTGCATAAATAAAGAAAAAAGCAGTCGAATTATAAAGTGAGCATAAATAAAACAAAATATAAATATAATATAAAAAACAAATCTAAATGACATAGAAAAGAAATAGCATTAAAGCACATGTTGGTACGCTTTCAATTTTTTTTGTCGTACTCATTAAAGTATTTCTTGCTTTTTTTTTGTATTTTTTCGGCTGTCTTGAAATAGAACCGCCATGCATTTTTTTTTTTTTGACTCAAGAACATGTGAGTTTTTGGCTTGCCTGTCCTTTCGCTCGCTCGCTCTCTTTCTTTTTGGTCTGTTCGCTCTCCCGCTTTCGGTCGCTCCCTTATTTAATGTGCTCTTCGCTCATTTGTTTATAGTGTGGCAAATGAAAAATTTGAAGGATATTCAAAATTCGACTTGCTAGAAAAAAAGGTCAAAGTGCGACTGCCAAAAGTCAATAACAAAAATTGCATAAAATTTTGCCAAGTTTCAAGTACATTTGCCCTCGCAGACAAGAAGCGTCTGCCTTTCTTTTTTTTTAGAGAAAAACAACAACAAAAAGCTTAGTGTCAATTGTAAGAAGAAGCAGAATAATATATGAGGAATTTTTTTTTATGTATTTTTAAACCTTTTTTAAGCTGTTCAAACTGACATTCGATTGTCGGGTTAAAAATAAAAACAAAAACAACAACTTATGCAGTCCACGTCGTCTTATTTGTGTGTACTTTTTTTTTGTCTTCTTCTTCTTTACTTGCGCCCACAATACAGAGCAGAGCACCTGCCGTTATTTCTGTGTGTGTTTCTTTTTTTCCGCTATTTCTTTTACCTTTATTCTTCTTGTGGCTATGTAAAAATTTTCGATGACCTTTACGAAATTAAGTGTAGCCTGGTTTTAGGAAATAAATAGCGTATCGAATATTTTTAGTAATTATCTTTCCGCTTGTCAAAAAAATTGAATTTATAATTTTCTTTTTTGCTCGTGCAAATTATGAATGAAATTTTCCATTTGGCGCGCTTTCCATTTTAAGTTTATACTTGTATCTAACTTTTGTTTTTCCTTGATTGTTTTATGCTAGCGCGTGTCTTTCTCGTATTTGAACTTTGTTTTATTTGACTTGCTAATACGCCGACTCTTTTATTACGTAGAAAAAAATTTGCAAAAAAAAAAAAAAAAGAAAAACGAAATTCAAAATTAATTGAGACATTTGAGACATTGAGGTATAAAGAGAAAGTAACAAATGCCTGGCAGACAACATGACGGGTCATTTGACAATAAAGGACACCCACGCAATGCACACACACACACATGTGTTGTGCGTCAACAGTGATGCAAATTGTCGCCCACCCCGACAGGAATACACAATGATGTTATTTATGGTGATTCATGGCTTTCATGGTGTAGGTGGTTATTTTTCATCAAATCAAGGACAAAGGAATCTAATCCAACAACCTTCCCATGAACAAAAAAAAATCACCCATTTTAGGTGTGCCTCTTGGAAAAGAGTATACGGAAAACTCATAAAAAAAACAACAAAAATTTGTTTCATTTTTTGAGGTGTGCCAAAACATTTTTCCTTTCTCTTCTCTTATCTAGCACACATTCAATTTAACGGTTTTCAATGCCATGTTCAGTTATACCAGAGGGAGGGTGGGGGGTGGATGGGTCACACTATTGATTTTTTCGTGTAATTAACAGAATTTCTGTTCTGTGCTTTTGTACAGTCAAAGACCAATAGGGAAGTCATCAAGCAAGAAAGGGAATTGACCAACACACTCACACACACACACACGCACACGCAAGCACAAGCAGTATTCTTCTTCTTCTTCTCTTTCTTTGGTTTGGGACTGCCCACACAATCAATTAGCAATTGTTAGGGCAAACTTGTCACACACTCTAATCGATTTATAAATATATTTTATGTGCTCTTCAGCTATTCATTTATGGCTGTGAATATTTTGCTGTAACTAATTTCCGCCACGAAAAAGTAAGAGAGAAAAAAAAACCCCCCGACAACACACACCCAGCAATCCAGAGGTGTTCGTCTGACGTTCAAGTCACCTTTAGAAATTGTGTGTGTGTCGGCGCGGAAAGTTGAATAATTTTAACCAAATAGAGATAATGAAGTCAAACAAGAGGTAATTAGTATATGAGAATAATTAAATTTTTTGATTAGCTCGTCATAAAGTGAAAGAAATCTCTTTTAAATATTTACCTAGATTCTTTATAGACTGAGATAGCTTAAGGGGTTAAACCAATGTGAATGCGACAAAGTCATTCATAATTTGTTATATCTAGATCTGGACATCTTAGTCAGTATCATAGGACAAATTGAATGGATTATTTCCGTCTACTACTTGACCTTTAAATAAGCTAAACCTTTATCGGAATCGGCGGGATCGGTCTATTATCATATAGCTATCATCGCAACCAAAATCGGTCTCAGACAAATCCTCTTCATTTATGATCGAATCTTATTTAAATTTGGTGACTGCATTCCTTCTATAGGGATAGGTATATACTCATTAGAATCAAACCACTATATAATATTACCAATACGAGCCTAAATCGGTTTGAGAAATAATTATTAACTCATCTATATATCATAACACTTACAAACCTAAATCTGCCACGTTTACCGATTTATCTTATTTGATTTATTTAAAATAAGAGTTCAGTCTGATTTGACTTCTATATCATTTATAAATCGGACCAATCTGAAACTTAGTTAAGACAGGGAAAAAACTTTTACAGTGTATCTAAACTTCGTCACCCTTTAAAAATTTAAAAATTATTTGTTTAATTTTGCAATTATTTGTTAAGTAACCTCGGAGGGGGATTCAAATTTACCGAACGTTCGGAATTACACGAATATGATAAAGACACGCAAACCGGTCGAGCCAAATTGCCATTGAAGAAGCCTCACAAAATTTATGATAAGAAAAGTATAATAAATATAAAATCAGTGCAGGTAGTAAAAATTCCATTTGATCTTCAGGAAATGATAAAGAAAATACAAAAGTATAGACACGTGGATCTTGGGGAATAGAAATTAAATAGGTTTTTAATATCTGGCACCAGCATTTCCTGCTTCCCTTGGAGCTTTATCAAAAAATTCTTTTCTTGGAAAATCACAAAGTTGTCGTTGAAATGAGAAATTGTCTGATGCAATTGCTTTTTGGACATAAACATTTATGAAACTAAAATTAACACAATGGAATTCCATTGATGACTAAGAACTGGTGACTCTGCCATTAGGGAAGGTGTTGGGTTTTCCTAGTATTTTGGGGGGGCGTTATCGATAGCATTTACCAAGAATTCCAAAAAGCACGTGTTCCCATTTGATTCGTCTCTGAGGGTCCTTGAATGCCGGTTCGATTATGCCGGCTGCAGACAGTCAGCTGAATTCACACGAGACTCGGAGAGTGTGAGAGCGAATCAACCCACCAAAGAGAGCGCTGAATATGCTCAAAGAGCACACACATCTCTATGACGTCAAGGGGCAAGCAACAGACACTCAAGGCCGAGGCCATCACCCAGTCAAATCCAAATATCCCAGGCAGATGGTAAAAAAAATGAATTTATTTTCTTTCTTTTTTCATGCAACAGTTGCAGTTGCCTTGCACGTGTCTAACATAAATACCAATTTGTATACATTGTAGATCGTGCAAAATTTGAAATTGTTTTGAATTTGAAATTCGGATTTGGTTGAGCACTGAAATTCCCAGAGAATTTTGTTTTGCTATTACTCAAAATTATTCTAAAAATAAAGTCGACCACATTTGACAAAAAGTATGATGAAATTTGAAAATATGTTTCCAAAACCACAAAGATATAACAATTTGTTTTAATGATAACTTTTTTTTTTTATAAAATTGACAAAATTGTCACAAATTAAAGTTAATTATTTTTTTTTTTGTCACGCTAGAATAAATGCTTTTTAACCTTGTTGGCCTTTTGGGCTGAACATTTGGGAACTCATCATAAATAGTCAACACAGTTAGATAAGAAATTGTATCTAAAAAAAAAAACAAAAACAAATACAACTTTTGAGATAGAAAAAGAACTGTGCCAAATTTTATAGACTTTCGTGACGAGTGGCGTCACTGGGTGAAGGCTTTTTCTGTTTGGTTCGCCTGCCAAAAAATTCTACACTCACGCAACTTATCGACCACATCGCCAACTCAATTCAACCCAACTCAACTCATCTCAACTCAATTTCATTTCATTCATTCATTCACATTTCCCATTTCGATAATAGTTGTGATACTACCAATTCTGATCAGGCCCACTTATCTTATCAAAATAAGAGGCACTCATTTCAATGATTTATTTCTGGTTTGAAATAAAAACACAAGCTGCAGATTTAAATCATAAATATCGATATTTTCTCAGGGCAAATAAAAAAAAAAATAAAAATCCCCAACTGAAAGTTGAGCACCCTCGAGATATTTGATCTTGAATTTTAAAAATATTTTCTTATAGCAAAAACAATTCTTGTTGGGTTCAGCTTTTTTCTTACATTTCACTTGGCTTGAGGCTTGAAAAGTTTAATGAACTTTTTCTATAATAAATTCAAAACAAAATTCATGAATAAGCAGAAAATCAAAAAACCATATAAAAACATAATACGGAATTTAACCCTATAAAAGCTTTCGAGTCTGACAAATTGTATATGATCGAAATGTCCCAATTTATTTAATTTATTCTTCGAACAAAGAAATCTTTCGCTTGAGCTATTTTTAGACAAAACAAAATTGTGAGAATTACCAACCGGTTGCCAAAATTGTTTTTTTTTTTTTTTTGTGAAAAAAATGAAACACCCACAAAAATTGGAAGTCGGTTGACAAGCGATAATCTTGAGTCAACAAAAAATTAAGACCAAATCTGTTAATTTTAGCACATGTGAAAATTATCACGAGTATCAATGACGTCAGCAATGACTAAACAAAAAAAAAAAACTGTGTGCAAAATGAAATAGGAAAATCACCAAAAATACTGGAGAGGTCAAAAAATCAGATCTGTACCGATTTCGGCCTGAAATTGTTTAATTAAACAATCAAAACGTTTTTTTCCTAATTTCCATATAAATTGATCAAACAAAAACAAGAATTTCAATTTGATTGGCTGAGGAATTTTTTTCTTTTTTTTTTATTTCTAAATTAAATTCACTTTCTTTAAATTGAAAGTGCAGCGAAACAAAATCATTTAACTGACACAATTTTAGCCTTCTTTTTTTTTGAGAGGGTAAAAACCGATTGATATCAATAAAATGTCTCGTAACTCAATCAGCATTAATAAATTCAATTACACAGTTTCTTGTAATTAAAAAGAATTTGATTTAATGTAAAGAATTCAGTTTTTATTTTTAAATTGATTTCACTTTCTTTTTCAGATTTTCTGTGAATATTTTTCAAAGTTCTAGAGCAAAATGGTTAACATAGTGGTGAGTCTTGTTTGACAATTGTTTTAATTTATTTTATTAATTAATTTTAATTTTTTGTCAAATCTTAATAGGACAGCGGTGCCAAGCACGCTCCACAGGAAATGGAGCAATTCCTACCCGGCGAGGGCGGCAACAAGTAAGTCCAACTAAAAGATCTAGACTAATACTAAGTTAAAGCCAATTAAAGCTTAGATCATGATATAATCTCTAAATAAATTTAAACCGATTTAAACTAGTCTCTCATGGAGCTGGCTGAGCTGATCAGTTAAGAATTTGAAATAGAAATATTTTTAGGCTGAGCCGAACAGTTAGGAATTTGATTGATTTAAATATTTTCTACTTTATTAAAACTATAATTGATATATAGAAATATATATATACCCTAATCCCATACAAAGTCTGAATTCGAAATGGAAATATTTGTTTCACTCATTTGGCAAGTCGAACAAGTCTGTTTTAGTTACGAATATGGCACACTTTTTACTTCAACAATTGTTTGTATACATTAAAATAATTGTTAATTTAAACCTAATTGCTTTAGTTAAAATGCCGGCAAAATATGAAAAAAAATAAGCTGAGTAAAAATAATAAACGACACGCGAAACCGGTTGCCTTGGATGATCTATGAACTGAGAATGAAATAATTCACTTTACTGGGGAATTTTACAAAAATTATACAAATATCTTTATATATATATATAAAGTAGCTATATAGATAAGTAACCAATCTGATTGTATAGAATCATGTAATCTAAAGGGTTTGTCACGTAACTGAATTTTTGAATATTCTCTTTAGTTTTTTTCAAACACTTTCAAATGCAAAAGCGTCATTTGTTAGGCAAAAAAAAAAAAAAAAATTCTAAAGCTACAATTGAGGGCAAAAAATAAAATGCACTCGAAATTAGCATTTTCAAAAGCAAAACCAAAATATTGACAACTGAGCCTATAAATGCAAGTCATACTGACATATCTCCTCAACCCCAGCGACTGACGTATTTAAATTGTTTATAGTCATCTTTTTTTTTATTTATTTATTATTCTTTTTGAAATGCTAATATTTAGAATTATGAAAGGGATGGCATTTTTCAGCCGGAAATCATTGAAAATAATATGGAATTCATTACATTTCAAAAGTTCATTGAATAGTTTTTAATTTAAGAGGTAAACTATAAACTGATAATTAAAATTAAAAATCATGATTTTGTTTTTACCCTGGAACAAAAAAAATGAACTTGGAAATTTTTATTTTATTTTATTTTTTTTTATTCTGAAATGATAACCTTTTGCCTGTTGAATGGGAAACGAACTTTAGACAAGCCAGCAAGTGTGATAGGAATTATATACGAAAATAAACACTGAAATCAATGAAAAATAAATTTGAAAAAATTCCGACAACTTGTGTGGGGACCAGGGACCTTGAGATTTTATTAGACGAAGATCAAGTGTGTGTTTTGAGCCCTACGAAAAGAAGAGTGCAAAATCAACTGAATTGAATAAATTTTGTATGAATTCCAATTCGCATTGATATTTTGGATATTATAAATTTTGATATAAATAAATTCCAATTCGAATTGATATTTCAATATTATTAATTTTGATATTGAAATCGGCTTGAGAAGCTGAGAGTCTTTGAGTCGGAAGAGGAAAATAAAAATATTTTATTTTTAGAATTATTATTATCATTTTTTTTTGTTTAATTATTTATTATTATTATCAATTTTTTTGTAATTTTTTTTTATTTATTTTTTTTTTTAAGAAAAATGTGGAAAATTATTTTAAGGAGTGAAACATTTTTTTGAAGTCGAACGAAAAAAAAATCAAAATAAAATATTATAAAAAATAAATGAATAAAAATAATAAAATAAATAAATAAAAATATTAAAAATAAATTAAAATAAATATTAAACCAAAACAATAAATTCAAAGCCCTTTCAAGTCTTTTAGAGAGATTTTCTACTTGCGCCCGAAAGTATGCTTCACTTTTTGTTGCATTAAAATTTTTTTTGGTATTTTTTCCGTTTTCTTTTGTTTCGAAAAGTCTTAGGCTGATGCAATAGAAATTGCAAATCAAGTCAGCCTTTTGGCTTTAGTTTTGTTATTATTGTTTTTTTTGTACTCTCACTGTCAAAACCAAATGGCCAGCGATCATTGTCCAAATTCAGAAATTACAAGAAATCATGTTCGAAGGGGGCAGAGGGGGCCTACTTCTAGGAATTCCTCAACAATTGCGTAGAATGCATTTTTTTTTTATTTCGTAGTTTCTTGACTGCCATTAAATATTAATAGTACACTTGTAGTATTCGAAGCCGGCAAGTCAAAACAGAAAGACGGCTTGCTTGGACTTGGACTGGGTTGGTTGACCATAATTGCAGATGAAGCATAAAATGGGAATTTCACTCTGGGGGCCAGGCAGCACTATAAGAAACTTAAGCTTTTGGTTAACAACATTTAGTTGGCATAAGACAATCGACAGCAAAAGATCTCAGCAAAAAAGGAGAAGAGCAACAACAACAACAAAATGAGTGATTTAGATCGCACAACCGTGGAAATGAGGTGGTTTAGCTTAGTTTAGCTATTTTTATTTAGTAATTTTGGTTTTCTTTATCTTTCAAATTACTAAAATTATATTTATTTATTTGCAGAATTAAAATCCAACCAGCTAAAACAGATACTGAACAGGCCTTGGCTGGCAATGATTTTGATCCGTTTGCCATGCGCGATAATCCACATCCCACAACGTGAGTAATTTATTTTTTAATTATTAAAAATTATTATTTTTTATATTTACTAATTTTTTTAGTGATAATGAAACCCTAACGCATTTGCTGAAGGCCTCCTTGGGCACCGGCATTCTCTCAATGCCTATTGCCTTTATGTATTCTGGCATAATTTTGGGCATTTTCGCCACCATTTTTACCGCCTTCATTTGTACACATTGCAGTTATATTTTGGTAAGTATTATTTTTTTTTTTTTTATGGATTTTATTGATTTATGATTGTGTTAATTTATAGGTGAAATGCGGTCACAAGTTGTATTATAAAACACGTCGCACAAAGATGAGCTTCGCCGAAATCGCTGAGGTGGCATTCCAGAAGGGCCCGAAATGGTGTCGTGGTTTTGCTCCAGTTGCAAAATTTTCCATATTATTTGGATTGTTCCTGACCTATTTTGGTACCTGTTCGGTTTACACAGTCATTGTAGCCCGGAATTTCCAACAGGTCTGGGAGCATTGGACGGAACGTCCCGTGGATGTGGGCCTGTTGATTGGTATGCTTTTGATACCCTTGATTCTGATCTCATGGGTGCCCAATCTGAAATATTTGGCTCCGGTATCGATGGTGGCCAATTTGTTTATGGGTCTTGGATTGGTGATTACCTTTTATTATTTGGTCAGCGATTTGCCACCGATTGAGACGCGCAGCTATTTCGAATTGTCCACCTTGACCGGTTTCTTTTCAATTACCATTTTTGCCATGGAGGCTATTGGTGTGGTGATGCCATTGGAGAATAATATGAAGACACCAACACATTTCCTGGGCATCTGCGGTGTGCTCAGCCAGGGCATGTCCGGTGTGACTTTGATCTATATGCTTTTGGGTTTCCTAGGCTATTTGCGCTATGGCGATGCCACTCAAGAGAGCATAACTCTGAATTTACCCATCGATGAGCTGCCAGCTCAGGCTGTGAAAATCCTAATAGCTTTGGCTGTCTACTGTACTTTTGGACTGCAGTTTTTCGTCTGCCTTGAAATTGGCTGGGATGCCATCAAGGAGAAATGCACCAAACGTCCCACCATGGTCAATTATGTGCTGCGGTAAGTTTGAAGGCAAACAAAGTCTATTTATATTTTTCCAATAATTAATGAGAATTTCTTTTTATTATTTAGCACTGTCCTGGTTACCTCGGCTGTGGTCTTGGCCATTTTGGTGCCCACAATAGCACCGTTTATGGGCCTTATTGGTGCCTTCTGCTTCTCAATTCTTGGTCTTATCTTTCCCGTAAGTGTTTCCATTAATATCACAAGAAAATCAATTAAATATAACAAATCTTTTTTCCCCTCTCAGGTGGCCATTGAATTGATTGTCCATTGGGATACTGGCTTTGGCCGTTTTAATTGGCTTTTATGGAAAAATATCCTCATTGGCATTTTCGGTTTTGGTGCCCTGATATTCGGTTCGTCGGCGGCCATTAAGGATATTCTCAATGTTTATAGCAAACAAGCTATACCAGAGGCCGAATAAGCCTCTAAAGAACTAGACAGTGCTACCAAGAGATATATAAATTAATTTGAAGAAAGCAAAAAAAAAAATTTTTTTTTTTTTTTTGCATCTCAACTGGTTTGAATCTAAAGCAAAGGAAACTAGAAAGGAGTTCTTATATATAAATATAGACTAGCTTGTAATGGTGCAAAAAAAAAAGAAGGAAGAAGAAAAACCAACATTTTGCCATAATACAAATTTTATGGTTAAACTTTTCTCTAGCTTTTAGATCATCTAACTTTTTTGTCAGATGTAAAACTTGCACCCTTTAACCTATGTAAATTTTTTTCATATTTTCACACACACACACACACATACACACACTCAATGTTAGTTCTCTCTGGGATTTATAGCGAGTGCCTAGAAAAATTTTTATAGCACCTTTTAAAAGCACCAAAAAATTTCAAAAAAAAATATATTTGCCGTTTAGAGCACACACACACACAAACACACACACACATATTAATAGTTGTATTTAACGGCAGATTTAGATTTATGCACTGAGTAAAAACTACATACTTATATACCTATATAAATAATGTAAAATCTATTATATAAAACTAGCTGTTAGGTTCCAAAATTGCCGGGTAAGAAAAAGAGATAACTACAGAGAGCGGAGAGCTTTTTTAAATGAATGTTACTGTTTTTTTTCATTTAGCATAAAAAATAAATAGTTCAAAACAACGATAATTTTTTTGTTCTTCTTTTCTTGAAAGAATTGAGCGAGTATTACAAACAAACCAAATGAGAGAATTTTTAACTAAATTGCCAACTTTTTCTTTTTTCATTATTATTATTATAGCTTTCTTATTCCTAAAAAAAAAAATATTACTCAAATTATATTTTTTATATGTAATATTAAATGAAACTAAGAAAATTATTAAACTGCGCAATATTCATTAAATAAGTTTTGTTTATTGTCAAAACATTTTCGAAAAAAATAAAAATAAAAATAAAATAAATAAATATACACAAAAAAACAAAAACAATTTCATTTGGCATTTAAGGAATTTGAACCGCCTCGAATATTAAATAGACCAGAAATCTTATTTCGAGAGCCCAATTTATTTAGGGTTACAAAAAAAAAAAAAAATTAAATACAAATTGTACAGAGCTGTTAAGTTGGCCATTTACAAGTTAAAAAAAAATATTGTATTTAAAAAAAAGATTGTCCATATTATAAAAAAAAATTATATACACATATTTATTGATGTTATGCAAAAGATTGACATATTTAAGAATATTTACTTTTTTTTTAGAAAAGTATTTCAAATGGCAACAAGCCAACTTTAATTGAATAAAATTTTGAAAAGTGTGTATAAAATAATCTAAAGTTGTTTCATTTGGAGTGAATGGAATTCAAGACAAAATTAATAAAATAAAGCAAAGCCTAAATCATTTCGGAATACACAAGGTGGCAACCCTGGTTTGTGGGTCATACTGCACTGCCCTCATAAAAATTCGGAGTTCGTTTGAGTTGAAAAATAAACAATACTTTCTTCTAGGTAACACAAAAGCGCCATCTACCGGTGAAACTTGTTAGCCATTTAAGCAACTTGAAACTGAGATTCTGTTTTTCAAATATTCTCCTTACTTATGGTTTAATTCGGGCTTGGTATCAATTGTAAGGTTTTTTGATTTCCAAAATATTCTTTTATCAAAAATTTTAAGGCCCTGGAAAATCCAAGGCTTCGATAAAGTGATAAAGTATAGGGGAGTATAGGGTCTAACTCCCATGCTCTAGGCCTTCATATGGACGGATCAATCTCTATGTACCCCGATGGTTTGGTGGGTCTACGACTTCCCCTCTCTATCCTATATACCCTTAACACTTTAAAGAGAATAATTCGGCCCCATTCATGAGTGATTGCATCATAAAAAAAACTCCAACATTCCAAGACCTTTTTAAAACTCTTCAAAAACTCAATAGAAAATAATCCAAGCAATTCTTTGGAGAGGAAGTCTTTAAGCTCTTTAATAATTTGTGTGGGTGCACAAAGCAATTAAAGACTAAATCATTCATAAACAATTTGAAGAGTGCACTTCCCAAGAGCCTCTTCCCTTTGACAAGCAAACCAAAACAAAACAAAAAAGAGAGCCAAATGGCCAAAGGGCAAAATGACAGAGACAAAACGGAACTAAGCAACCTTTCAATGAGCAACAGAAAACAATGCAACTACATGTGTGTAAATATTTACACAAAACCAAATCAAATCAAGTCAAGTGAAAAGAAACAAACAAAAATAAAAATATTTTTATGCTAATCAAAAACAACAACAACAACAAAAAGTCGTGCTTTAATTGGCATTAAGTGCACAATAAATTGAAAAAAATATACGAAAGAAAAAAAATTTTGGCCTAGGCGCAGAAAATCAAAATTGATTTGCAAAAAAAATAAAAAGAGCAAAAAATTAAAGCCGCGTCCATGGGCGTTAAGTGAGCCACAAAACAGGTAAAACATTTTCGAGTTTTTCATTTTTTTTTTTTTTTTAATTGCAATTTTAAAGACAAAAATTACAAGCAAGCCAAACAAGCATTGAACTTGCGCCTCTGGGCCTCTATTAGGTAACCTCATCAGTCAATTTCAAAATGCCCAAAACTCCAGTCCAGTTCATACACAGTCGAGTTGCGTTCAATCCAAAGATGAGTTGACAACTTTGCCCCTTCAAAATAAGACGACATTACACTTGCCACACTTGGACCATTACCACTCTGTCAATTCAATATGAATTCGAATATGACTACGAATAAAGCCTGTCATTCGTTGTCTGTGGCTGTGACAGTGACAGTTTTTGGGCAAGTAAGAAGATCGAGTAATGCTCAACGACACATAGAGTTCAGTTTTTGAGACAATCACCAGAAAACCTGAACTCAAACTGACTAAACGTGGGAATGTCTTTGAGAGAAATCCTTGAGCTAGCCAGTCTTGTTTTTGTTTTTTTCCTTCTCTGTTTTGAAGTATCTAATTGGAGCAAAGAAACCCAACTTATTTAGAAGGTTGTCTTATGATATTGGGGATTCCAAGCAAATCTAAGAAATTATTATTAACTCTGATCAAAATAGATTTTGAATAGGTCTCACAGTAGATCTTATCTAGGTAAGAAAGGAACTTAAAGAAGTCTTTTGGATCAGAATCGATCTTCGGTAAGTCTGACAATTCTTATTGATTCCTATTCCTATATCTGTTAAATCTAAGTTATTCATAAATCCTAATCCACATAAGATCAGATATTCAATAGGTCTTACAAGTTTTAGTCATTCTTCTATTTAATCTAAGAACTGATATTGAGAGACTCCAGCAAACTCAAGACTGAGCTTGAGGGAATCATACATCTAATCCAGATCAGAATTGAACTCGAACTAATCCAACAAGTCTTAGACATTTATAGCGGTCTCAGAATTGAACTCGAACTAATCCAACAAATCTTAGACATTCATAGAGGTCTAAGGATCTAAACCAGATCAGAAATTACATTCATCTCAGTCATTCTTGGATCTTTTCTAGCTCACAACTGAACTTCAACAAATCTGGGAAATCTTAAATAGTTTTTATATATTTTCAGAATTCATATCAAATTTGTAACATTTATAACATTCTATATCTAATTCTCTATATGAGCTCTAATCTTAGGATCAATTTTAAAGTGAGAATAATCATGTGCTCGGCTCACTAAAAAATTAGGGGATATCTTGGTTTGAGGTTATTTTTCTTGGGCTTTGGGAATTAGATTTAAAATGATCTAAGATTCAAAAGAATTCCTAACAACTTCTGAACTCACTTATTTCCCCCACAAATTAGCTCAAAATATTTCCAAGTCTTTTGTCTTTGGTATTTTAATTTTCTTTTCGAAAACTCATTTGCCTCAGCCAGATTGCAATTGCAGTCGACTGTGTGGTCTGAATGGTTTCAAGGTGGCTCAGCTCACAAATTATGAAAAGTGTTGGGCTTTGTGGGCTTATCGGTTTCTGGGTGAGCCCCCACAGGAAACTCAAACCTAATTAGCCAAAGGCATAAAGAGACTTCAACACTCCAAAAAACAACAAAAACAATAATAATAATCTTGGAGCCACCAGCAAACAATTGCTCGGTGAGTTTTGTGGTTATCGCGGACTCTTTTACTCTTCACTCGAAAATTTCGTGTGGAATTGTTCGATTTCTTGTAGAGCTCAAGGTTGGCAGAGATTTAAAAAAAGTGTATTTCTTGTAACTAACTGAGCTACATATTTTTTATACTCTGTTTGTAGGTGAAAAGGAAATTTGGAAAAAACCCAAGAGCAGCTCAAAATGTTCAAAGCCAAAAATTGTCTTTTTGTAAGTGAAAAAGAAATTTGGAAAAAAACCCAAGGAAGCCAAAAATTGTTAAGAAAAAATCATTGCCTTAAAATTGAGTATTTAAGTTTCGGTGTATATATTCCAACAGTTCCTGTTATTTTCATTTGGATCATTTTTGATCAAGGCCGACCAAAATTGCCGCTTTTCATTACAAGAAGTTTTCCAGTGATTTGTTGTTGTTTTTGTAGTAGTTGTTGTTGTTGTTTTTGTTATTGTTATTTCATGTCTTGTGGTTCATGTTATTTGTAATATCTTGCCATTACCACAAACAACTAAAAGAAGAAGAAGATATAAGCCAAATTGTGCAACTTCTTCGTGTTTGACAGTAAAATTCGCTTGGCTTGTAAACAATTTTTTCATTTCAATTTTTTTTCTTTTTTTATTGCCTTGTTTGTCATTTGAATTGTCGACTCGATATGTTTTATTCATATTTTTTCTGACGTTCTTATCGCTCTTTAATTACCTAGGCAGCCTGAACCATAGAAAACTTTCGCCCGGCATGTTGACATGTGTTTTACATGTTAAAATTAATTTTGAAAAAAAAAAAAAAATAAAATAAAAAAAGGCAACAAAATTGTACAACTTTTGACACGCACAAATCAATTTGGTTGTAGTCTTTGTTGAAAATATTTAAAATAGATTGAAAAGACGAGCGGCTTAGGAATTCGCAATTTGCCGTTTCTCATTAAAAATTATAAACGATTTTGGAATTTTAAAGACGCCGATTTTTTTTTTTTTTTTTTGGCATCAACGGAAGCGTGGGAATATTTTATGAATTATTTAATTTATAATTTGGAGAAATTTTTAAAATGCTCCAAATTAAAAAAAAAAAATGATTATGAATTCGAAAAAGAAAGACTCACCCAGTCAAATTAATTTCCAACATTTTTTTGCTCAACTGAAAAAGAAAATTTAAAAAAAAAATTTAATTTAATTAATTTTAAATCCTTTAAATCCTTTTTTTTAACAAACAAAAATATATAATATATTCAAAAAATATTTTGAATTAATTTTAAATCCTTTAAATCCTTTTTTAAAACGATGAAAATATTCAAAGAATTTCGAGAACTTTTCAAAAACATATTTTCAAATTTATTTCGAGGGAATCAAATAAACGAATGAAAATATTTAAATTAAAATAATTTCGAGAACTTCTCACAAATACATTTTCAAATTTATTTCTTTTTATAGAAGAAGTCAAATTTGATTTATTTATTTTATTTTTGGGGTTAGTTGAGATTAGTTTTTATGTGTGTTTTTATTGAAAAAGTGTGCCCTCTTTAATTTATGTTTTGCTTTTGACAATTTCATTTGAAATTTTTTGCCAGACAGAGTGGAATGCTAATAGATCCGACTTCAAACTTATCTGTTCCGTTTATCGGGCGCTATTTCAATTGAGCTTGTCGAAACCACAGAAACCTCAATGAATCTCCGACAACTCAATTCCATAAATGTCATTTAAATAGACAATCAATTATGTCAGCTTTTGTTTAGGTTTTCCATGTCTCATTTACAAGTTTTTACACCTATCAAAGTGGCCGAAAAGATTGGTAATAATAACAAACGATAAGCCGAAACCTACTAAATTAACTTTTTGTTTTACTTTCACAAGACTCTCAAGGTTTTCGGCATAAAGAGGAAGCCTTTGAATTCATAAACAAATCAATTTTTTATTAACTTGTAATCATTTTCCAATTTTAAAAAAGGGGCGGCAGTGGGTACAGTTGAGCTCGGAATACTCTATGCTTGAATTGGGCGTTAAAGGTTGAAATAGTTTATTCGATTAATAAGTGAACTAAGTCGTTAAATCTTTAGTCCCATTCGATCTGATAATTTGGAAGCTATGGAAGCTATATGTAGCCAATCGAATTCAGCTTTGAATTTGAAAGAAACCGTTTCCTTCCTATGGAAAGTATATAGTAGGATTATCTAATCTTATCCAAACTACACTGGGGATATTAAAGAAATCAATCCAGAATTATGGTAGCTATGTATTGTGACTATACGTTCTTTGATTTGTACAGAACTTGATCCAATCCTATGATAGCTATCAGATATTGTTATCTATATTTATCCAATCGAACTAAGCTTTGAATATGAAAGAAACCCATCTAGGCCCAAATTTATCCAATCGGAAACAGCTCTGATTATAAAAGATCCTATCCGTTTCAATCCATTATGATAAGGCTATCCAAATTTAACCATTCGAACTAAGCTTTCTTTATTTGAAACCGATTCGATGCTATATAAAAAATTGACGACCATTTCCGAGATCAAGGTGTTCCGTGGACTTGTCTGAATCGACTTCCCTGATGACCCCAGGGCATTGCCCACCTTAGCCTACCAGAAAATAATAAACAAAATCTCTATTATTATTTTAATAATAAAAACAATCAATAAATATAAAAATAAAGACGAAAGTGTTTTGGGTCCAAAACAATAAAGAAAGAAAAACACGGCCGAGTTGAAAAGTAAAACAAATTTTTAAACAAAAAAAATGATTACCAAATTTTTGAATTAAAAAAAAAAGAAGCAGACTAAAATTTGCCCTTTCCCAAAAATTGAGGCCTTGACAAACCTAGGAAAAATCTTCTGAAAGAATTTGAGAAACCCAAAAAGAAATTGTTCCCACTAAAAAAATTTAGTCTTTTGATTGATTTGTTTTTGCTTTGGTTTCGCTTGACTTTTTGGGGGTTAAAGGGTATTGGAAACAAAAACAAAAAAGAAAAAACCATTCACTTTCGCAAGATTTTGTGGCAACAGAAATTTGCCATGTCCAAAGCTATTGTAATTATTTTTAAACACAAACTAAAGTCAATTTTTTGTTTTTTCTTTTTCTTTTTTCGAAATGAACTTTGCGATTGAAAGTGATTTCGAACAAAAGATGAGACAAGATGTTTCCAGATGAGATTAATTAACACAATTTAACATAAACAAATGCCAGATAGATACAAAAAAATAAAGCCTAATATTATTTTTAGTTAACCCAAAATAGAAAAAGAAGAGGAGTTATGTTTTATGGCAAACAACTGAAATAATCGTGCTACCAATCACCAACCAACAGAGCCACGTGACGAGCCGCCACAAATTGACAGACAGACAGACAAGCAGGGGGGTGGTGGTGGGTAGGGGGTGGACTGACTTGAGACTTAACCAAAAGACCTCGTTCATCCGTTTGTTTGGCTTATGCAAAATGCGCTCTTCGCGGCGGCAGCGACAGCGGTGACGGTTACGTTGGCGTTGACTGCCAGCTTTGATGGTGGCTTCTCACTTATCCATAGAGCAGAGCAGAGTAGAGCAGTCAGTGAGGGTGCCACAGATCAACGGGCTTTTGTGCATTTTTATTATGTTTGGCACCGTCGTGGCGGTCACAACGCTAAAGCGCACATCTCTCTTCCAGCTGCCAATCAAGATTTCAATTCAATCCAAGTGCAAAGTAAATAAAACGAAATATTAACAAAAAAAATAAACTTAATCACGTTTTGTTGTTGTTGTTGTTGTTGTTAGTCTGACAAGCCGAAATGTTTGAAATTAATGTTTGTTTAGCATTCAGTTTGCCAAAGTGCAGCTAAGCCGAAGAAGAAGAAGAAGAAGCAGAATCTTCTTGTCAGAATAAGTGAAACCAAATCAACTTGACCTTTAACAGTGAAACAATACAAATTCCTAAACAAAAATAAAACCTAATTTATTAAAAAAAATTATTAAAAAATAAAACAAAAAAAAATCATAATCAAAACAAAAAAATTTACTTATGTGCTAAAAATTTTGTAAACTGTGCTAAAAATCGAAATTGTCAGAAATTGTCTGTCAAAGTGTTACTAAGCCGATTAAAATTTGAAGATTCTACGAAAAATGTCCAACTTGCCATATTTGCCCGAATTCGCCTTGGTCTTGCTCAGTCTTAGCCTTATGCTCAGATCCAGCCAGGCCAGACCGGATGAGTACACACAGAGAAATCATCAGGTGTGTTCGAATTAAGTTTTTTATTTCTCAAACAATAATTCCTTTTCCCCTTTGCTCCTTTGGAAGAAACGTCAAATCTATAGGGAACAGGTCTTGCCCCATGCGGGTGGCAAGGTGCCCGATTCCGCCTTTGAAACAGATCGCCTATTTCTAAATCGCCTGCAAAAAGAAGGCATTTCCGTGCCCGACGGCATTGTTCCCGAACAGCGTAATCCCCAGGTGAATGACACCACAAAAGCCTCAATTGACCAAAGTTATTTTGAGAATACCCCTAACCCCCGTTTCCACAGGTCTATCAGTATTACAACAAGCCTATGCGTACAGTCTTCCATATTGCTTTGAGCTCGGATGGTCGGTATACGCCACGCGAGGGTCGCTTCTACTATCGTCAGGTGCCCACTATTGAGACCACCTATCTGTATCCACAGGCCGTGGGTCATAATGAAATTCTGGTGCCACCCAAGCATGCCCTGCCCGTCTATAGGCAATTCCAGCTGCACAATCCCCTGCTCAATCAGGTCAAATTTCAGCCGAAGAAATGTTTGTAAAAAATTGCTACACTTTTTGGACTCGTTTGATGTGAATTTAAATTAAATATTTGCAGCACCTAATCCATTGGATTTGGGCAAGAGCCATGCTCATGGCTCTTTCAAAGCCGAATCTTATCAGAATGTAAATCTGTTGCATGCACCGCTGCTGCCCGCCTTCAAGAAGACCGCCGGCGGCAGCAAGACCTATGTGGATAGCTATGGAACCACGCATGTAAGTTTCAGACTTTTTGCAATTAAAATTTGAAGAAATATGAAAACGACGAAGAAATATACAATAGATCAGGCAGTGGACTAGTCAGGTCGAAAGGACACAGGGAAGAATTCTTTCACTTATCGGAGCAATAACAGATTTTAAAAGATATAGAAAAATTTAAAAAATAATATAAAATATTCAACTTACTTGGTCAACTTTTTTGTTTTACTTAAGGCAAATTTCCAATAATAATTATCTTCAAATAATAAATCCAATATTGATATTAACCTATGGAAAAAAAAGAAATATCATTTTTAAGGGATTAATTATAATTTTCAAATATTTTAGGTTAGTTTTAGGAAAGAAGAGAATCCAATAAAATTTATTGTGTTTCAAAAATTAAAGGGAACTTGAAAATTTTTGGGCTAAATCAAGAATCGGGAATCCAAACAAATTTTTTGAGTTCAAAAATTAAATGGAAATTGTCGAAATTTTTTCGGATTTTTTGGGCTAAATTTTATGGTAAAAAGAATTGCAAGAATCGAGAATTCAATAAAATTATTTGAGCACAAAAATTAAAGGGAAATTTTTTTCTGATTTTTGGGTAAAAAAATTGCAACTTTTAATTCGATTAGAAAAAGATTTAATTTACAAAAAATTTGTCTAAAAAATGAAAGGGAAAATTTCAATATTGAAGCAGATAATTTTCATTATAAAAATAGATATAATTATATAAATTTATGATTAAAACAAAGACCAAGACAGGCTTTTTATGATCTCTCTATGACTTCAAAAATTTCGAATTCAAATCAAGTCAGGTCAAGCCCAATCTATCATAAAAAAAATTAATATCCACAGACACTTTTCAAAATCGAACAATAAATAAATTAATCTTAGGAAATAAATTATGATTAATGTAAAAAAAATATGTATACCATTTTATTTTTACAGCTTTTCAGCGAATTTGATGATCTGTTCAACAAATTTGATTTGCATCAGACGCCACAAAAGTTTTATTAGCTTAGAAAATTATTATTGCAGCAACAATTTGATGGGTCATAATTTAGCACAAAATTATACAGATGACCAAAGTGATGTCATACAAAATAAAAAAAGATTTCCACATGCCCAGCTCAACTTTCAGAACAATCGAAAAATACAAAACAAAAAAAAGATGAGAAATTTCTCAACCTCTTTTTTTTAACTAGGCCCATTGCAACAACAACAACAAATAGAAAAACAAAACTGCATGCATAAAAATAATTTTTAGCTACTTAAGCGTAAACAATTTGATGGCTTACAAAATAAAAACTGACTTGTACTTTCTCACAAAAGAAAAAAAGAAAAAACAAACATATCATCATCTTTTTGCCTACCAAAAAAACAACCCTTGGCTATACCATCATCATTTCATCCATTATCCATAAGTATTTGCATTCATTTATTGTGCCCATTGGCCAAGCAAATTGGCCGAACTAATTTGCCAATTTGGCTAGAGACCGATCCAAAGCTTAAATGAAATCGAAAGTCGAAGGCGCCGCCACCATCGAAACCATGCAAGCCCCGTTTAGTGGTACCCTTGAAAGCTCTGCACGATCGAGCCGAGACCGACGCGGCTTCAAGTGGCTGGTGACTCTGGAAAACTGCACTTCAGTGTGTTTTTCAAACTCCAAGCAAACGGTTCAGTAGGCGGACAACAGCGAAACTAACTTGAGACTCCAAAAGTTTGGGCGTTCAAATTTACCAAAAAAAAAAAAATTATTCATTCAAAATGATATCGGCAGAGCTTGGACGTTTGGTGGGGATGCTGCTGCTGCTGCTCTGTGGTGCAGTGGCAGCCATTGAAGTGCAGGTAAGCCTAATCGACATAATTATTACATCAATAACTAAGAGAGGGGGGGCGGTCGACTTTGATAGTCATAGAAAATTGAAATTAAAAAATGTGGGCCTGCTGAGAAATCAATCAAATGATTCGCCATCTTTCCTGCCTCATCCAGTTTTTTGAGGCTGGCATATTCGAGTGTATACATATACATGTCTATGTGTGTGTGTGTGTGTGTGCTCCATTCACTTTTGACCCAAAAATTGTAACATGCAATTGAGACAAACTTACAGCAAGCAAGAAATCAAAAAAACACAAAAACACAAAAAAAAAATTCAAGAGAAACACAAACTCACACAGTGGCAGGCGTTTAATTGTTTGCCAATAATGAGCAGCGCCCCAAACACTAGTTTGCCACTTTTAGAGGCTGAGGCTGAGTCGGCTGCTGCTGGCTGTGCAGACAGAACCGGTTGGTGGACGCCAAAACTAAACTATAAGAGTATCATATGAGATTTGTTATGCAATCTTTTGATTTGCTTTGCCATTAGACTTACCCAAAACAAATAAATGTACGTTGTATTTGCAGACTTTTGGGCATCTCTTTCATCCACCGCAGCCGGAACATCAACGGCATGAGGAGAAACAAGATCTGAATAAAATACCAGGTACACCGGGTGTCGATTATCCTATTTATCATGAGGTGCCGCATACACAATTCAGTTGTCACAATGTGCCAGCCGTTCCGGGGATGTATGCAAATGTGGAAACTGGCTGTCAAGCCTATCATGTTTGTCATGATGGACGCGAGGGCCATCAGGGTGCTTCGTTTTTGTGCACAAATGGTACGATTTTCAATCAAAAGGAATTCGCCTGCGATTGGTGGTACAATGTCAAGTGTGAAGAAGCCATTAGTCTATATCAGTAAGTTTGCATAGGGCTTTAAATTGTTCTTTTCATATTTACCGTTACTTTTTTCATTTTAGCCTCAATGCCGACCCAGAGCACAATCCATATTTTCCCAAAAAGAAGGCTGAGCCAGAACCACATGACCCACACTTGCATGGAACTGGCGGCTTTGTCATACAAGCTTGAAATTTCACATAGAAACATTATTTTTATAAATTTAAGTTGTTTTTCGTTCGCAATAAAAGTCTTTTCGAAAGCGGCTAAGCGTGGTTAATGTTGCCAGACTTGTGATTTAAGTGGCTCGTGTTGCCATTTAGGTGGGTGGGTGGTGGGTTATTGCCCATTAATCGATAGACATTCCAAATTCTTCTCGAAGCTATCGATAGTCCAAATATCGCTGAGGACGGTCTCGACAGAAAAATTGAAACTAAATAATAATAACAAAATATTGCAATCCGAGTATCTAAAATAAAATGAATATTTTAGATTTGCCAGATTCGGTCTTAATGGACATTTTTGAGCTACTCAGCTACGATGAAGTGGCCAAAAAGCGTGAAGTAAGACTGCCATTCAACTTTTCACAACCAATTTCGCAGTGACTAAAAGTCTGGACTTTTCTAATTCACAAACTCTTTCAGGTGTGCAGTCGTTTTAATTATATTGGCCAGCAGGTACTCAACACCGGATTTAACAAGATCATACTAGAACATAATAAAAAATTTAAACAAATAAAAGGACTCTTGCCACGTCGAGAATCCGAGAGACGGTAAGGAAGAAATGACTAATACAATTAACAAATTAAAAATATTAAAATTTCAACAGAAACCACTGCCTGGCAAGACACGCTGACATCTTAACTTCCATTGAAACACGCATATCCATGCTGACTATGACTTATTCCAAGTTTATCGATCTCAACATATGCTGCTTTATACCCGGTCGCGTTTTAGATGAAATTAGCAACATATTGAAGATCTTAAATAACACCACCAGCAAGCAATTGCGTCCACATGAAGTGCTGCAGGAACTTCGTGATATCTCCTCCATGGCGATTGAGCATTTCGATGAGAAAATTGTCTCACGCTTCAAAACCGAACATCGCACCAAAATATCCAGTGAAACTTCAGGACCACGCGTGGTAGTCTGCAGCTCTCTAGCGGACATAAGTTTTAATGGCCTCAAACGCACTGTGACCATCACCAACAACAGCTCCCCCAAGGAGATACCTCTACGCTACAGTGATCCCTATGCCCAGCCGTGCAATAATGTCCTTTGCGTCAGCCAGAGAACAGCCACCTTTGTCCAGAAAGCCAGTATCATGGCCAACAATAGCATTAACTCAAGTGATACTGCCGATAGCAGCGAACCTACACTGCCCAAAAATCTGTCTAAGTATTTCAAAAGACAGCGTCAAATTCAAAGGTCTCTCCTAAACAAAGTCCGCAATCTGGAGAATCAAAACAATTCCCAAGAACGTCGCCTTCAAGAGGCCACAGCCTCTATCACCGAACTAAGTACCCAGGTCTTTGAGCTGAAGCGTCAACTCGAAGATGTGGTGGGAATAAAACGTAATGCCTTGTCCCTGGAGAAACCAGCAACGGCCACCGGCAGCAGTGGCGCCACCAAACGTCAGGCAGTGACTGTACCTGACAATAGACCCCTTAAGATACCAAAAGTCTAGTGCTGCCTCATGTAGTTTGATTTCACCTTTTAATAATTAAGCTAGTTTAAATTGGAATTAATTTTAACCTTGGAATCCAATCAACATGAAGTTAGTCATTTAAGTTAGAATTATAAGGAAACTGCCTGAACTCCTTTGAACCAAAAGGACCAGGCTAGCTAGAAATAATTATAATTTTGAATAAAATCAGAATTCTATATATATATATGAAATGTGAAACTATCAATAAAGAAAAGCAATTGGTGCAGATGTTTTTTTTTTAATATTTCGAGTTAAGATTTATTGTTGCACTTGTTACTTAATTAATTGGTAGTATTACTATATATAAATACATTGAACATCTAATGTTAAGTGTGTTTTTATTTATTTTTTTTTACTTTGAATCTTCTTGATTGGATGACTTATAAAGTGTGTGCTGTGCTTTGTCTGTTAGGTTTTTTTTTTTTTTTTTTGAGGGGGGAAGGAGTAAATGCACAACAATTTTATTCGGATTTATGAGTGATACAAGCTCTTGAGATTTTTTTTTGTCAAATTCTTAAAATTTACACTGGAGAATATGGAAATTTTCGAAACCAAATTAAACAAATTTGTCAAGCCAAAAATTCTCCAAAAATTTGTATCACATCATAAATTATTTCTTCTTGTTGTTGTTGCATATTACCCTAGACATTGTTTCTTTCTTTCTTTTTCTAAAACTATTTGATGGTGTCTTAATTATATTTTTTTTATATAAATTTAAATATATAATATATAAAAAGGTTGGTATCTGTCTGTGTGTGTTTTTTTTTGGGTGTAAAATTGCCACTTTTGCATTTTGTTTATACTCTTTTCCTCACCGACTTAATTCACTAAGCTAATTACACATTCTTTTTTTTTTTTTGGGCATAACTATAAAAATTTCTTCCTTTTTTATGTACAAAAATTTAAATACACAAAAAATGTATATAAGAAATCAATTGTAAATAACAAAATGAAAAAAAGACATTAAAAATGGAAAACATTTATCGATTGCAGAATTGAAAATTGCACGGCCAAAAAAAAAATATATATATAAAAATAAAAATTAAAAACAAAAACAAAATTATAAAAAAATATATACAATTTTCCTTTTTTGTTTTTGTTGTTTTAAAAGAGAAAAATGCAATGGATTACTTTTTTTCTGATTTGAGGGGGGATGAGGGTTACCGGGGCTCTGAACCTAGTAACGCCGACGACGTTGCTACTTTTTTTTAACTGCCGCCAGAGTCTGACGTTGCTTCTGCTGGATTTTCTCTTGGAGAGAGCGTATCAATTGCTGAATATCATCTACATTGTAGGCATAAATCAGCTTACATTGTTTGGCCTGAATGTTGCCATTGTTGAGATTTTTCAGAGCATGCTGAAGACAGTAGACATTCTCCTCTTCGGTGCGTATCATGGAAATGTACAGATTTGCTCGACAGAGATCGCATTCACTTTCAATGGATTTATGAGGCGGTTGTTGTTGCTTTTTCGCTTTCTGACCCTTCTCGTTCTGGACTCTTTCAGTAGAGGTGACGCCAGCGGCCTAAAAAATTAATATTTTTTATCGAATCATTTAAATTTAAAACTTTGCCTAACTAGCTTGTTATTTAAGATATTCCCACCAAATCTGTTACCTCAAAGTTTCTTGAATTACTTAAAGACTATGTGAAATTACAAGGTAATCGGTTAAACCTATGATATAGGTCAGATCGGTACCAAAAATTTAAATCGTAAAATTAAGCCCTTTCAAGATTCTTAAATTTTTCTAGACTTTTGGTTAGCTCGATAGTAGAGGTCTGTATTATTTAGCCCCTATAGGACAAATCGGATAAAAAGCCCAGAATAAACAATCTACTCAATTTATGGGATCTTTTTCTATAGCTAAATAAATTCCATAGGTCTTATCCTCCGACAAGGTCCTCATTTATATAACCTCTTCCCAAGATGTCGAAACTCACCCTCAATTGCTCGCGGGCAGCCGATTCCTTTTCACAGACTTCGTTCAGCATGGGCAACATTTGCTGCAAAGTATCCGAGCTAACGCGCTGATCATAGCCCAAGGCAAATAGTAGTTGCTCCAAGGAAAACATGGCGGGCTCACAGCTTTCATGGATATCCTAAAATAAAGAGGAATTGGGTTAAATCAAAATACTTGAGAATTGAAACAAATTGAACTCACCCTAAAGTCATCTTTGGCCAGATCCAGCCAGGACATTGTGGCGAAATAGACACTCTCGGAGACCACATAGCCCGTGGCCAGACTGGAGGTGTAGGCTCGTGGGAAGACCACAATAAATTCACCAGGTTTCTGCTCAATGCGACACAAGGAGACACCACGATCGGTGAGCATATGTGGCGGCACCATTACCGTATCACAGGGCAGCCAAATGGTCTTGTTCTGGCAGTGCGTGGGTATCAGCGAAGTCAGGGCGGCCCGGAAGTTTGCACTCTGATCATCGGGTATGCCATACCAGAGTTTTGAGGCTCCGGTATGCAGGTACTCGATCCAAGAGAGCCCATGGGGATCACGATACCAACAGCAGGCTGAGAAGAGCATGCCCACATGGAGGGTGGGCACAGTAACGCCCATTACAGGACCCAGTGAACGAAGCACGGAACTGGCATTGTTGGTCAGGACCTTGAGATTCCAGGGATGTCGGGCATAATTGGAACCCTTGCCCTTGGGCCCGGGACTGGGAAAACCATAGCCCCAGCCGGAGGAGTCTATGGAACCGGAATGGACACAGACATGACTGTCCCGTACGGCCACATGACGCCAAAATTCCGCCTCCACTTCATTGACTAAGGGATCGGCATTCTTAAACCACAGGGCCATGGTATTCCTGGCTATTCTATAGAATTGACTAAGCGGCATGCTGCGTCCCTTGACAATGCACTCCATGGAGACACCATCTATCTCCTCCTCTGACTCTTCATCCTCGTCCGAGGAGACATCGTCTTCCTCATTCGACACACTCTCCGTATTGACAAACCGATCGGCATTTCGGCGGGCTCGAGCCTCACGCTTAGCCCAATCCGCTTCCACCTCATCGAAAAGTTTCTGACGCTCGGCCGGCGAGAGGGTGTCATAGGGCAGCAGGTACTTGCAGTAAATGTCGTCCAGCTTGGTCACCCGATCCTGGGCCAACTTGGGTATGCACATTTCCTCAGCCACCCGAGCCCATTTCTTCTTCTCAATCACCTCCTTCAGTCCGCCCAGCTCCTGGACCGTATGATATAGCCTGGGCAAATCCACCTCCATCCCTCCAATCCAGGGCGGATGATTCATAACAATACTCTGAGTGGCCAGATATTTTTTAATAGCACTCAACTCCTTGGCACTCGGACCCCAGCGATGCAGCATCTTGTGAACATACTGATTGTAGGCTGTGAAACGCATCTCATCCGAAATCCGGCACTCTGGTTTAAATGTGGCTGGCGGGATAATTTTACAAATGCCAAAACGGGCGGCTATCGGTGTGATGCGCTCAATGAATTCTATCGGATCAGCAAATTCCTTTTCGGTGGGCCGAAAGATGGGTGCCTCCACCATTTGTGTTGGATCATCGTGTCGAGGGAAGGCTGTGTTATTGGCCATTTTAATGGGTGTGTCATCCTTGTATTTTTTGGCTATGGCCGCGGCAGTTTGACTGGCCTGAGCAGCCGACCGAGATTTGGCCGAACCCGAAAGCAATGAGGAATTTGAATTCACCCGCACCAAGCTAGTTGAGGAGTTGGTTGTTGTGGTGGTGTTTGTGGTGTTGGCGTTGTTGGTGGTGTTGGTCGAGGAGGCCGCCGCAGCTGCTGCTGCCGCTGATGTGCTGGCCTGCTCTGTGCTGGACTTTTTCGCTGGACCCTCCTTGGCATTCGGTAGATTCTTGCTACTATTTGTGGTGGCCGATTTCTTGCTGGTTCCAGAAGCGGAACCGGCTTCCTGGGAGGTGGCATTCAGAAAGGTCTTCATCAGCTCGTTTGGATTGAGAGAGTCCGGCATGGGCTTGGTGTTTGTGTCCATTTGGGCCTTGGTGACCAAGGTGGCCTGCATGACCACCTTTTGATTGGGTCCGTCTGGACCCTCGCGTCCCAATTTAACGGCCACACCTTGTATGTTACCATCACCAGAGCCACCTACTCCGGCATCCTTGAGGGGTATGTAGAAGGTGGCGCCATCGGCATCCGAATCGGCCTCATGGGCCGCCGGAGCTGAAGAGGCCGCCTTGCCGGCTTTTTTAGTGGCTGCTGGCGCTGGTGGTGGCAGATTGGGTTCCGTCACCTGCTTCTTGTTAGAGCGCCCTGCCTTTGTTTTATCGGATGCCCCCGCTTTGAGCAGCTTGCAGTTTTCCGTGGGACTCAAGGTGAGTTGTACGGCTGTGGCAGCCGCCGCAGCAGCAGCTCGTTTCTTGGTAGGCGAACGCTCACTCAAGGCATTGGTCACCACCGGAGCGGCGGGTGGCGTGGGAGCGGGTGACTCTGCCTTACTATCTTTGGCGTCTGCTTTCTGGCGTCGATTGGAGGGCTTTGTGGCGCTTGAGCCTTCCTCTTCTTTGCCAAAGGCATAGACCGAACTATCTGTTCCGGTGTTGTTGGCTGCTCCAGCGGATCCACGCTTCTGTTGAGCTGTGGTGGGTTTGCTGGTTTCCGTTGGAGCTTTCTGGGTCTTTTGATTGTACACGGGCGTGCGTTTGGGTGTGGAAGGGGCGGAAGTTGGTGTGGAGGAACTGGCCGATTTTCCTTGGACCGCTGAAGCGGCATTGTTGGTGGTGGCCACTTTGGTTGCGGTGGCATTCTTCTTGTTATTCCGGTTCTGCTTGGTGGGTGGCGGAGTGGCCGGCGTGGGTGTCTGGGCACCACGTTTGGCAGCTGCGAGCTGGCTACTTTTATTCGATTCCTTGGCGGGGGTAGCCACTCCTGCTGTGGCCGAGGCATGGGCTGTCTGGTTGATCTTGGCCGGCGTCTCCTTGCCACGTTTGTCACTTAGAGAAGTGCCTGCTCCGGCCACCATCGCCGACGTGGTGGCCGATATTGATGGTGTAGCCGTCACTGCGGCTGAGGAACTCTTCTGGGTGAGATTCACTGGGGTGGCCTTGTCATAATCCAAGTCATTGATTTCCTTGGCATCCTCATCTTTACGCCCGGGAGCAGCCACAACTGGGGTGGCCTTCAGCGAGGGACCCTTGGCCGACCAGGCACTTTCGCTCTTGCCAGGCTCCCTGGTATTCTTCGAGGACGAACTGAACGAGGTGCTCTCCTTGTCATCTCGATTGGGTGGCGGTGTGGTCATTTGATTCGTTCTTAGGCTATCCTCGAAGTCGTCATCGAGATCATCTTGGATTTCATCAGGATTTGAAGAGCATTCAATCAACCATTTCTGGATCTGCTCATGGGTCATATTGACCTTGGCCTTGCGTCGCTCCTTGCTGGAAAGTTGATCACCAAAATAACCCTCGGTGGGCACCACCGGTCCCAGCACGGGTTTGTGTATGGAGCCACATTTGCCGAGGGTGCATTTGGTATTATCCGGTCCGGAGCTTTGGGCCAAACTCACACTGGCTATGCCAAAGATTTTGCCCGATTCATCTTTGTTGGGCATGAGACTGGCGGCCAGAATGCTACCGATTTCATCCTTGAGAGGATCAGTACTGGTATTTACATTATTATTGCCACTGTGAGCGGGCGGAGGAGTGGCTGAGATGGTTGCCACACCGGCAGTGACCACCAGAGAAGAGTTGCTTGCTGGTGTTACTCCCGCTGCGGCTGAGGTGGAGGCCGTGACCAATGCAACTCCGGTACCACTGCTATTGCTATTGTTGTTGTTGGTGGTGGTGGTGGTAGTGGTTGTGGTGTGATGTGTGGACATGGACATGGTTAGATTCCCACTGGTGCTGCTGACACTGCTGGTCACCTGCTGCTGGGTTGTAGTGGTCAAACTTGGGGGAGGCAGTGGAGCGGGCAGAACACTCTTTACCGTGAGTCCCGAAGTGGTCAGGCTGGGTCCACTGCTGGCTACTCCCGTTGAGGCTGTAGAGGCTGCCACAGATGTACTCAGCCCAGACAGAGTGAACCGACCCACCGGCGAAGGTGAAGGAAAATTATTGGTCCTACTCAAAGCTCCCTGATCATATTTCGGAGTCAAGTAGATGGGATTGATTTTGGGACACTGATAGGCCTCAATGGGCGGGGGATATGTAGTCGGTGGCGTTTGATATTTCAAGGGAGAGGGAGATGCTGCCGGCGTCGTAGTGTTGCTGGAATTGCCGGCTCCTGGCACCTTGACCGAGCTACCCGGGAATTGATGAGCCGGTGTCGGCGGTGGTCTCACATACGAAGTGTGATAGTGCGGCGAGGCCTGGGGCAAATACGGTGAGGTCTTGTTGAAGCTGGGCAGACCGGTGGTGCTGCCAGGCAGGGCATAGGCCGCGGGCACATTCAAGATCTTGGAGGTGGGCACCGGTGACTTTTTTTCCATGGGCTTGAGCAAGCCACTCGGGGTGGCTGGCACGGCCGGAGCAACGGCTGTAGCCGTCGTCATGGGGTTCGTATAGCAAGGCGGTGAGATGGAATTCCTGGAACTGGGAAGGGCCAGAGCACCAAAGGCGGAAAGCTTGCCTGTTAGCGGCAACATGGTCAGTGGCTGTGTGGCTACGGGCGGCGTGGCCGGAGCTGTTGTGCTCATCACTATAGGCTTGGGTGGTGTACTCAACAACTTGGCGGGTTGGCTGACCTCGGCCGCGGATGGTGTGACTGTGATTCGTGTGGCCGGTTCGACTGGGTCTTCTTTCTCCTGGCTGCCACCTTTGCCTGGCACCACCTTGATGGCCAGAGGCTCATCGTCGGAATCGCTGAAACTTTTCTCCAATTTCCTTTTGGTTTCGTTCAGCTCTTCGTTTATGAGAAAATCCTCCTCCTCGTCGGAGTCGACTTTCTGCTGTTCGGACTTGGCTTTGGCCTTGGCCTGCTGCTCATTTTGCTGGACAGTCGAGGTAATCTTGGCCAGGGCCCCTTTTTTGACCAGCATGCCTTCAATTTCTCGCTTGGGTGGCTGGAGATTGGCCGCCTTGGACTGTTTGGGAGGTCGACCACGACGCGGCGCTGGGCTGGTCTCCGGCTGGACCTCTTCACTTGGCCTGGCCGGTTCGGCTGGAACTGGTGGTTTTGGTGACGGTTTGCGGGAGTTTTTCGTTGCCGTCGGACCCGTCGACACCTCAGGCACGTTTAACTTTCCCGACTGGGCAGCATTCTTTTTGATTTCATTCTCCATTTTCTCCATTTCCTTGACATTCGGTATGTCCGGGAAGCTGCTCAGCGAGAGATCATCTTCCTCATCGTCGGCCAGCTGGAGTTTGTGGCCTATGATGCCCATGTAAATGGCAGCAGCCTCCTTGGTCTTGCGGGAAGGACGCTGGCTGCGCACGGCCGGACTAACCGAGGGCGACTCTGTTGCCTGATCCGCTTCAGTCTTGGCCTTGGACTTGCGAGATTGCCGCGCTGTTGTGGGCGGCGTGGGAGTGGCTTTCTTGGGCCCAGGCGGAGGCTCTTCCAGCGGTGGACTTTCTTCAGCCTTCTTTTTGCCAGGCTTGGTGCCAGCACGCTTCTCTGGCACAGCTGCAGCTGGCGGAGATTCCTCGGTTGTGACCACAGCCTTCTCTTCCTCTTTCTTGCCTGCAGATTTTCGACCACGTGTGGTGTTGGCAGCTGCTGCCTTTTTGGGACTAGCCTTGCCGCCCTTCTTCAGCTTGATGGCCTTGGCCAGAGGCTGCTCATCATCTGAGGAAAAATCAAAGACATTTAAAGACTTCTTGCCCTTGGCCAGATTATCACCATTTTCCAGATGCTGTTTGTGGGCATCTTTGGCATAAATACTTGAATTGATTTTCTCTTTTGTGTCTTTCGAGTCTTTGGCTTCCGCGGCCTTGGCCTCTTTCTTGGGTAACTCCGGCGGCGGCGGCGTTTGCTGGGCGGTCGCCGGCTTTTCCTCTTGTTGTGGTGGCACTTTCACAGGCTCAAAGAAGGCTCGCTGTCTGGTCATACGACCCGAGGATTCCGGCGAGGGTATAAAAATTGGCGACTCTCTTTGACGCACTCGCTTCACCGGAGCCTTGGCCTCCTTGGCCTTCTCTGTGGTGGGTGGATTCTCTGTAGTCTCAGCTGCTCGTTTTAGAGCAGTATTGGCCCCGCGACCACGTCGTCCAGAGGTCTTGCCTGTCTCACTCTCCTTGGAGGGTGTCTCCGATTTAGCTGGAGCTTCGGCAGCGGCAGCTGCACCTGCATCATCGCCATTTCTGGAGGTGGCATCGTGAGCTGAGAAATATTCATCCTCATCTTCCTCCTCTTCATCCTCCCCCGCCTGCTCCGCCTCCTCCAATTCTTGTTCTTCTGGCGCCATGGCAGCCTTGTGGGCTGAGCGATTGGAACGTCTCTTATTTTCCGTTGGGAGAACAACACCACCACGTCGATTGCTGCCACGTCGATTACCATCGGTGACCACTTCCGCACGCTTGCGTACGGCTCCCACCAGCAGGGGAGTGCTTGTCGTTGCCGGCGTCGTTGCTGTCGACGTCGTTGTCGTTGTGTGGTGAGCAGTTGCTCCCGTTGTTGTTTTTGCTGGTGTTTTATCACTTTTGGCTTTGTCTGCGGTGCTGTGGGCTGTCTTGGTCTTATCAGTTGACTGCGGCTGATCCAACCTCGTTTTCGATGCGGTCGTACCAGCTGTCGTTGTTGTGGTCGTACTCGCTGACGTTGTCGTCGTGGCTTCTACTGCTGCTGCTGCGACTGCGGCTGATGCTGTTATTGTTGTTGCTGTTGTTGTTGCTGCCTTGCCCTTTGTGGGTCGACCACGTTTCTTTTTATTGTTGGCCGTTGTCCGATTATTGATCTTTTTGTTGTTGTTATTGTTGTTGCCATTTGCACTTGTTGCCGCTGCTGCTTCGGTCTCTTTGGATTTGCCCTGATTCAGATAGTCCAGATGGGGTGGCAATGTGGATGTGCCACGAAAACAAAGAAACGTTAGAAAATCTTTAGCTTTTGGGCATTTATTCGGTAATATCTCAATCGGCGGTTGACTTTCCGTTGAGGTACTCGGCCCACTGTTCATGCCGGCCAGGCTGCTGGCACCCAAGGCAGCAGCAGCAGCACTATAAGCACTTGAGGATTGCGGTGCACTTTGGCCCTGGGCAAATTTACGCTGGGCCTGCACTTTGGTTCTAAAAAAAAAAACAAAATAATAATAATAATAATCATAATAAAAGTTTTAGAATGTCATTTTTAATTGAATGAAATTGCAATAACAAAAAAAAAAATTGTAATTTAATAATAAGAAAAATATCAGAGCAATCAACAGACATAGGGCAAAAGTAAAACTCCCCCACCCTACCCCCACCCTATGAGGCTAGAGAGAACCCAATGAAACAAAAAAAAAAAAAAAAAAACACCCCCTTTGCCAACAAATGCCACGACTTATACAACTGAGTTAAACTGGGCCCTTCCCAACCAACCCAGTCGAATGTAGTCCAATATGGTCTCCATTGCTCCCCCAACCGTCACAGCTCAGACTTGACACTCTACTTCATTTCAGTCAGCCCAACTAAACCGATGGACAGCCGCTCGTGCGCGTCACATCTTTATTCAATTACACACTTGTATGTATGTATTTACATATACATATACAATTACATGCACATATGTATATTTACACTGATAAACTTCAGTTTTGCAATCACAAAAATTAAAATAAATAAATACAATTTGAAACAACAACAATTGAGTTGTATTCCAGGCAAGTACACGCAGTACAACAGAACGCCACCTACAATAAATACATTTCTATATAAATATATATATGTAAATACAATTATATTTGTTCACACACATGCACACAGTCACACATACATACACTTACCTTTTGGGCATTTCGGGTGATGACTCCACTGCCGCAGTCGCTGCCGCAGCTGCTGCTGCTGTTGACTGCTGCGCCACTGATGACGTTGGCGGCGGCGGTGGCGGAGGGGTATCTGTTTCCTTACGGCGACGCTTGTTGTCTTTAGAGACAACCATTTTGTTGCAAATTTTTCGCGCCTCTTTTCCCCCCAATATTTATATATATATTTATAGTCACAACGGCACACACGCACTTCTTTATATATAGAAAATATTTTATGCAAATATTCTGCACTAACTAATATTTGCCACCTTACTGCTTATAGTTGAATTACAGTTTCACTTTTGCCATTTATATAAACGCAATTGCGATTTTTTTCGCCTTTGGACACTTTTTTTTCTCACTCTTCTTCTTTTGCTTCTACAACAAACTCTGATTTGGTGGGTGCTGAAATTGCACAATTGAAATCGAATTTTCGTTTCATTTTTCTGATGGCTTACGAACGCACTTTCATTATAAAAACTACACTAAAACATCAAGTATTGTCTCTGTGATGTAATGCACACACTTTATTTATCTTTTAATTAACATAATGCCATTAATTTTAGTTTTTTCCTGCACATATTTTTCCTTTCCCGCTTTGGCTTTGTGTTCAGGGTTGCTGATAATACATCGACTATCGTTCTATCGTTGGGGGGCAAGCGCTAAAACGTTTGGCAACCCTGCTAACCGGCAGATGGCGTTCACTCAGTGAGCAGTGCTGCCCAGCCAGTGAGCTGTCAGGGCTGGGCTATTTCTTTTCAGTGGCAGCCCTTTCTCCAGAGTTGATTTGCCTGATTTGACAAAATTTATAAATTTTTTTTGGGTTATTTTTTCACATTGACAACGGAGAGAATAAAGTATTAACAAAAAGATGACTGACGAAACTGGAAATTGGTGTCTCATTGAGAGCGATCCAGGAGTATTTACCGAATTAATCCGTGAATTCGGTAAGTACAAAGGGTGGCCAAAATGCCGCGCTTTTAATATGCTATACCCTTTGCCTGAAATACCGCCAATTGGACCGATTGGTGGATAATGCACTCAAGAATGTTACTGATCAACTAATGTCACACTTCCAGGTTGCGAAGGTGCCCAAGTTGAAGAAATCTGGAGCTTAGACAGTGAATCATTCAAAAACCTAGAGCCCATACACGGTCTCATCTTCCTATTCAAGTGGGTACACGAAGATGAACCCGCGGGCAAGGTGGTGCTCGACCAGGACAATATATTTTTTGCCAAGCAAGTGATTAACAATGCCTGTGCCACTCAAGCCATTTTAAGTCTCCTACTGAACCTAAATCACGAGGACATCAAATTGGGCGAAACGCTAACAAACTTCAAAGAGTTCTGCCAGTGTTTTGATCCCTACAACAAAGGCCTAACACTCAGCAATGCAGCACAGATCCGCACCGTGCACAATTCATTTGCCCGGCAAACACTCTTCGAACTGGACGTAAAAAATCCAAATAAAAATGAGGATGTTTATCATTTTGTAGGCTACATACCAATAGCCGGCCGATTATATGAATTGGACGGCCTAAAAGACGGGCCCATTGACCTGGGCGAGGTGAAGCCCGATCAAAACTGGATTGATGTAGTGCGTCCCATAATTGAGAAGCGCATGCAACGCTACAGTGATGGTGAAATTCATTTTAATTTAATGGCCCTGATCTCGGATCGCCAGCGTATCTATGAACAACAAATTGAGAAGCTACTCAATCCCGATGCCAATGCCATGGATACCGAAGAAGATCGTCAGACTGAAATTAGTACTTTGCGCTCGTACATACAATATGAAATCGAAAAGAAGAAACGCTACAAGGTAACCCAAAATCAACTATCATCTCGTAAAGCTTTTTAAATTGTCCTCTTCTTTTTTAATTCAGGTGGAGAATGTACGACGCAAACATAATTACTTGCCTTTTATTGTGGAGCTATTAAAAATGTTGGGCGAAACCGGCCAGCTAATGCCCATTTATGAAAAGGCCAAACAAAGAGCGCTGGAACGAGAGCAGTCTCGCAAACGAAAAGACTCCAATTAGGACCACTCAACAGGATCATTCAAAAATAGACTTGGTGGTTTCTTCTTTAAGCATTTTCAAGGCAATTTCAAAAATTGCTCAAAACACACACAACAAAATACGATTTAAGCTAGCGAGCGCTAATCCAGGCCTAATGTATTTAAGTGATTTCTCTTAAAATTTTAGAACTATTTAAATTTTTATGAAAATTGGAAACCAAGCAAAAGACATGCTCTAAGATTTTTTTCTAAATAAAACAAATTCAACATGTTCAATAAAGTCCTTTCAAATGAAACGAATAATTTTTTGTTTCGTTTTTCTTTTTTGATTTTTATGTATATAATGTATATTTGATTTTTGCCTTGTTCATCTCACCTGTTGTTTTTAATATTTCAGTTTTTTGTGTATGTGGGGGAAGGAGGTTTGGGTTTTTCTTTTAACTAATAATTAAATAATATTTTATTTGTATAAATTGTATATTATATAGCCAAAAATTAATAAGGGATTGGTGGAAAATTCGAAAAAGGTTTTCGAAACCGAAGTATACAGAATATTTTATATGGTTCTTAGGTTTTTAATTTTTTTTTTTTTATATACAAAAGCTGCTATTTTCAGTGCCGTAATATTTAATTTATTTACCTATAAAATGAATTATTTTTTTTTTGACTTATTTTCTTTTTAGGTTATGTTTCAGAATAGATCTAGGCATATGGTTATGTTGTTGTTGTTGTTTCTGTTATGACTACTTAGGCTTAATTATTTGTGTATATTGCGTTCAAATGTTTTTTTTTTTTTTTTTTGAATTTTGCTTTTACTAACTTTTATTTTTTTTTATTATTATTTTTTTTTAAATTATTTAATTTAGTATTTTTTAGCATAATTTTTGCTTAACAATTATTAAAGGTTTTTTATAAGTATTTTTCCTACTTTTTGTTTCTTTTTTTTTTTTTTGAAGACACAACAGTTACTGGTCCAGTTCCAGGAAGTATATGTGTATGTAATTATGTATGCATTTTATTTATTTAAGATGCCTGAGGAGATCCAATTGCAGCTTTTGTTGGTTTTTGCTTTTGGTTTGAGTTTTATCGATGTACTGCATAACTGTACTGAACACCGGCACCAGCAACAATACCGCCACCTGCCGTTGACATTTCATTGCATACTTCGCTGCGCTACGTTGGCTGAGACTGCGGCGCCGACTGATGCTGCTGCTGCGTCACAGCACTGCGACCGGCAGAGGCGTAAGCATGACGCGGCGTTAGTTGCTGCCGCTGTGGTAGCTGCTGCTGTTGTTGTTGTTGCTGCTGGGGAAGTCACAATCGCATTGGAAGCTGAAAGGTAGAATTAAAATTAGATGAAGAGCTTTACGTTTCTTCTTTAAAATTGCATGCAAATTGTAACCCTTAAACAGTTTCTACAAAAATTAGAAGAAAAAGAAAGTCAACAAATTATATATATATATTTTTATTTTATGTCGTGGAAGTCCAAAAAGGGTTGTGATCATATTCGTATTTATCCAACAAATCAAACACAGAAATAAAAGAAAGAAAGAAAACAGAGTTCAGAATTGATCCGAAAGAGATCTGGTTTTGAGAGTTTTGCTCTGGATGCTCTAAAATTGATGAAGTGACATTTTGCTAGGTTTTTGGTGATGATATAAGAACTCTCTAGAACTTTTATTTTCTTCAATTTGTTTGCCCAATTCATTACAAGAACAAAGCTCTGCCGCCGGTCTACTCCTCCTCCAAAAAATATAAGAACCAAACTTTAGTTTACTCTTTTTTCGATCGACGTCCATAAATGTTTTTGTCGTCTTCGTTTTTTTATTTATTTTTTTTTTTGCTCACATTGCAAAACTTGATGAAGTTCTCAATACGAATATAATTTTCATAATTGCTCAGACGTTGCTGATTACTATTCTGTATACCGAACTGTTTCAAAAGTTCCTGCTATTTGGGCGGGAGGCGGGTGACCTGCGTGCAAGCCCATTGAAATTCTCATAGATGATCAATTGCTCCAAGCTGCGCGGCGGCGGTCCCAGCGGCGGCAATGGCGGTGGCAACAATTTACCCACACAACCCTCCACTCCATACCGAGGTTGTTGTGTTGATGCTGATCAGGACTATTTATTATTTCTATTGTTGTAGTCGTCTATACTCCGTCAAACTCATCGTAATATTATTCGGACCTCAATAAACAATACCTCTTGTATCAGCTTGGGGATCCTTTGGTATTTATCATATAGCCGTAATATCAATCTAAATCAGTTTCAAGAATATCTGTGGCAATATTTTAGTATTGAAATATATTGATAAATGTAAATTGGCTTTTTCGGTTTACCAATCTTAATAGCTTCGCTTTTAATTTATCTCTGGGTCTTGATATGTTTATTGCTAAGAAAATGAAATTCTGGATAAAACAAATAAAGCTTTATATTTTATATGTGAAAAGTGTCAATGGTTAAATAAGGAAATCCTATAAATTTTGCAGCGGAATCGTTTACTGTGTTAAGTAATTTTTCCACTGCGTGACTGAAATGTATCTTAAATTTGTGCTATCCGTGGTAGCTGTGACCATAATACAGGCGAGCAGTTCCTTGGCTTTTCCTGAACGAATTATCAATGGGTCTTTTGCAAGTCCAAAGCAATTTCCTTACCAAGTGTGGTATAAATCTTTTGCGCTACTAACGACAACTATGTGTGGAGGAACTATCATTTCCAAACGGAGCATCTTGACAGCGGCCCATTGTATAGACAAAGAGCAGTAAGTACAAAAGAATAAGAATTCTGAACAAATTAACATTTTGTATTTATTTTAGTACGCATCTGGAGATTTACTTTGGAGCTGTTAATGTGACTGATGATAATGAGATTGGACAACAGCGAATTGTGCTCGATAGATCGAGTGTTATACTTCATCCTGATTATCAAAAGGGACCTTATATAAATGACATTGCATTAATTAATTTACCAGCGGATTTGCTGTTCGATGATTATATACAACCAGCTTCCTTGCCAGAGGAAAAATCGGATTATGCAGAAAATACTGGAGTAATTTCCGGATGGGGAAGAATAGAGTGTAAGTTTTAAAATCTATATTCCACCACATTTATTAAAAAGATAATTATTTCAGATTTCAAAAATAACCACACTGGGAAAGCTTCGGATGTACTAAAGCATTTAAGTGTTACCGTTGTGTCCAATGAGGAATGTAAAAGCAATTGGCATGAGATAATACCTCTAAAGCTTTTCACTCCTTCATTTATTTGTACAATGTCCAGTGTTGGTGGTGCATGTCATGGAGACTCTGGAGGACCTCTAGTCGTGAGGCATGATAATTCAAATACATTAGTTGGTATAGCCTCGCATGTAATGCCTTGTGATAGCAATATACCTCAAATATTTACACGAGTTTCTTCATTTTTGGATTGGATAAAGGTAAATTCAAAAGATTTATAATGTATAAAAATTCGTGTGACAAATAAAATGACTCTACGGTCTTGTGTGAGATTACAAATACATATATTGTCTATATTTTTTGATATCCGTATAACCAATTTAAACCTAAAAGTGATATAATATAACAATGTCTAATTCTATTTTATATCAGAAGGGGACGTCTTTCAAGCTAATCTTCTGCGCAGGTCAGGCCTACTTTTTCTTCCAATGTTCTTTTCTTGAAGTTTTTGATTGAAAATATTCAGTATATGCTTGAGTTATCCGAAAGATTAAAATTTTGGTATTATCGAAGTTCAAAAGCTTTAAAATATTGTGATTCTACAGTAAAGATTTTCCTATTTCAAGAGTGGCGCCCCTGAATACAAGGACTTCTATTTCAACCTTTCAACATAAGATGTTTGGCTTTCGTAGTATCTATTCTAATGGTCTCAATATTGAAATAAGATCGGACAACGCATCCCTGAAAATTCAACTTCGATTAGCTTTTCACTTTTGAAAGATTAAAATATCTTGATTAAATTACGGTTTCCGTTTCAATCCCTTATAAGAAAATTCAGATTTTTATACCCTGTAACTTACTTGGTACAAGGGTATATTAAGTTTGTGCAAACGTATGTAACATAGAGAAGGAGACGTCGAAGACCCCCAAAGTTACCCACAATATGATCAGGGTGACTAGAGAAATTGATATAGCCATGTCCGTCCGTCTGTCCGTCCGTCCGTGTGAACGCCTAGATCTTAGAGACTATAAGAGCTATGATAGCCAAACTTGGGATTCGGACTCCTTATGTGTGTACGCTGGTCAAGTTTATTTTTTTTTCTCCCCCCGCCGCCCCTTAAACCCCATCATTTTTTCAAAGCTATGTATTTTCTAAACCTTTCGGACTTAAGTATTAGTTGCTTCTGAAAAGTTGTTGGGAATCTAAAAATCTTTCGATTGATATTAAACATGACTAAAATTGGACCATATTTACTCGAGATACAAAAAAAAAATAAATTTTGAGGGTCAAGATTTTAATTCCCCTTGCCTAACTGGCACAATGCCGAATGATCAGTCCGATAGATGGCGTGGTTGCATTATTGTGAGCAATTCAAAGGAACATTAAGACCACAGGTTTTATGTGAATGTAGACGACCAGGGTTACCAACCGACTAGGGTTGCCACCTTTTCTTTTTCAATTCCGTCTACTAGGTACAGGGTATACCAAGCTCGATCGCGCCCGAGCTTAACGTTCGGCTTTATTTACTATTTGCAATATGAACAATCCGAAACAATAATTTAACAGTCTTAGCTTATCTGTAGGACTTAAGGCTCTTGACAGGTTTATTCGCTTAAATAGTAATGGAAAAATAAATTGAATAAATTATTGTAAAAGGTGTCAACGGTTATATAAGAAAATCGTATAAATAGCGCTCCGGTATCGGTAATTGTGTTAAGTAATTTGTCAATTGCCTTACAGAAATGTATCTGAAATTTCTGGTATCCGTTGTAGCTGTGACCATAATACAAGCGAGCTATTCTTTGGCTTTTCCTGAAAGAATTGTCAATGGGTCTTTCGCAAGTCCAAAGCAATTTCCTTATCAAGTGTGGTATAAAAGATTTGTACCACTAAGAGGATGGGAAAGAGGATGTGGAGGAACTATCATTTCCAAGCGGATCATTTTGACGGCGACCCATTGTATAAAGCCAGAGGTGTAAGTAACAAAGTTGATAGGAATTCGCAACACCAATTTAAAATTTTGTATTTATTTTAGTACGCATCTTGAAATCTACTTAGGAGCTGTTAATGTGGCAGATGATAATGAGATTGGACAACAGCGGATTGTGGTCGATAGATCTAGAGTTAAAGTTCATCCTGGTTATCAAGAAGGGACTTATATAAATGACATAGCATTAATTAATTTACCAGTGGATTTGCTGTTCGATGATTATATAAAACCTGCTTCCTTGCCAGTAGGTAATTCAGATTATGCAGGTGAAAATGGAATTATTTCCGGATGGGGAAGAACTGATGGTAAATATTCAAATCAATATACTAGCACATTATTTTATGAATATTTTTTTTAGAATTAAGCAATGAGTTTCCAGATGTACTCAAACATTTAAATGTTACCATTATGTCAAATGAGGAATGCAAGGCAAAATCATATGCCTTGGAACCTCTAAAATTCTTCACTACTTCATTTGTGTGTATTATATCGACTGGTACTGCATGTCAAGGGGACTCTGGAGGACCTTTAGTTTTGGCGGATAACTCAAATACATACACTTTGGTTGGTGTAACCTCGCATTTATTAAAAGATCCTACATGTGATCCCAAAAAACCTCAAGTTTACACTCGCGTTTCTTCGTATTTGTATTGGATTATTAAAAATTCACAATAAAACTTAAAGCTAAAAAATTACATAATTTGTATACAATATTATCTTCGAGGGTGCTTCTTAAACGGGATGGGTCAGTCAATAGAGCCGATTTAGGTTTGTATAAAAGATTTATAATATAGTCGTCTGATGCCACTAAAACTCGGCATATACGAGTAGTCCTCAATAAAAAAAAACTGTGTCTATAAATAATTTTGGGAGTTAGACCTTAAACCAATTTAGGCTCGTAGGGCGTTAGGTTACGATACCTTTAAAACTAAGAGACTAGTTGGCATAGAAACAATCGATTCCAAATCGACTCCTCTAGTGCAACTAACTATTTTAGAGATTGATTTTGGGGCTCCACAATGAGTGATCTACACTATTTTTTCCTTGTTTTTATGTGGTTCAATTTGCTTAAAAAATAAATAGAATATTTATTATTTCTATTGTTGTAGTCGTCTATACTCCGTCAAACTCATCTTAATATTATTCTGACCTCAATAAACAAAACCTCTTGAATCAGCTTGGGGATCCTTTGGTATTTTGAATTCTTTTAGGAGATATCATATAGCTATAATATTAATCTTAATCAGTTTCAAGAATATCTGGTATTGAAATTTATTGAAAATTATTCATAAATGAAAATTGTATTTTTCAGTTTACCAATCTTAATAGCTTCGCTTTTAATTTATTTGTGGGTCTTGATATGTTTATTGCTAAGAAAATGAAGTTCTGGATAAAAGAAATAAAGCTTTATATTTTATATATGGAAAATGTCAATGGTTAAGTAAGAAACTCCTATAAAGTGTGCACCAATATCGGTTACTGTCTTAAGTAAGTTTTTAACTGCATGACAGAAATGTATCTTACATTTGTGTTATCCGTGGTAGCTGTGATCATAATACAGGCGAGCTATTCTTTGGCTTTTCCTGAAAGAATTGTCAATGGGTCTTTCGCAAGTCCAAAGCAATTTCCTTATCAAGTGTGGTATAAAACATTTATGCCACTAAGAGGATGGGAAAGAGGATGTGGAGGAACTATAATTTCCAAGCGGAGTATCTTAACAGCCGTACATTGTTTATTGCACGACTAGTTAGTAATTGCAATAAATTAAAATGAATTTTATTAACCTAACCTCAAATTCCTTTGTTGCTTAGTACGCATCTCAAGATCTACTTTGGAGCTGTAAATGTGACAGATGATAATGAGATTGGACAACAGCGAATTGTGCTCGATAGATCGAGTGTTATACTTCATCCTGATTATCAAGACAGGTCTTATGTGAATGATATCGCATTAATTAATTTACCAGCGGATTTGCTGTTCGATGATTATATACAACCAGCTTCCTTACCAGAGGAAAAATCGGATTATGCAGAAAATACTGGAGTAATTTCCGGATGGGGAAGAATAGAGTGTAAGTTTTAAAATCTATATTCTACCATATTTATTAAAAAGATAATTATTTCAGATTTCAAAAATAACCACACTGGGAAAGATACGGATGTACTAAAGCATTTAAGTGTTACCGTTGTGTCCAATGAGGAATGTAAAAGCAATTGGCATGAGATAGTACCTCTAAAGCTTTTCACTCCTTCATTTATTTGTACAATGTCCAGTGTTGGTGGTGCATGTCATGGAGACTCCGGAGGACCTCTAGTCGTGAGGCATGATAACTCAAATACATTAGTTGGTATAGCCTCGCATGTAGTGCCTTGTGATAGCAATATACCTCAAATATTTACACGAGTTTCTTCATTTTTGGATTGGATAAAGGTAAATTCAAAAGATTTATAATGTATAAAATTTTGTGTGACAAATAAAATGACTCTACGGTCTTGTGTGAGATTACAAATACATATATTGTCTATATTTTTTGATATCCGTATAACCAATTTAAACCTAAAAGTGATATAATATAACAATGTCTAATTCTATTTTACATCAGAAGGGGACGTCTTTCAAGCTAATCTTCTGCGCAGGTCAGGCCTACTTTTTCTTCCAATGTTCTTTTCTTGAAGTTTTTGATTGAAAATATTCAGTATATGCTTGAGTTTTCCGAAAGATTAAAATTTTGGTGTTATCGAAGCTCACAGTTCTTTAAAATATTGTGATCCTACCAATAAAGATTTAGTAGCAATTTGAAATTTTGGAATCCTCTTTCAAGAGTGGCGATCCTGAATACAAGGACTTCTTCAACATAAGATGTTTGGATTTCACAGTATCTTTTCTAATGGCCTCAATATTAAAATAAAATCGGACAACGCAACCCTGAAAATTCAACTTCGATTAACTTTTGACTTTTGAAAGATTAAAATATCTGATTAAATTACGGTTTCCGTTTCAATCCCTTATAAGAAAATTCAGATTTTTATACCCTGTACCTTACTTGGTACAAGGGTATATTAAGTTTATGCAAATGTATATAACATAGAGAAGGAGACGTCGGAGACCCCCAAAGTTACCCACAATATGATCAGGGTGACTAGAGAAATTGATATAGCCATGTCCGTCCGTCTGTCCGTCCGTCCGTGTGAACGCCTAGATCTTAGAGACTATAAGAGCTAGGATAGCCAAACTTGGGATTCGGACTCCTTATGTGTGTACGCTGGTCAAGTTTATTTTTTTTTCTCCCCCCGCCGCCCCTTAAACCCCATCATTTTTTCAAAGCTATGTATTTTCTAAACCTTTCGGACTTAAGTATTAGTTGCTTCTGAAAAGTTGTTGGGAATCTAAAAATCTTTCGATTGATATCAAACATGACTAAAATCGGACCATATTTACACGAGATATAAAAAAAATAAATTTTGAGGGTCAAGATTTTAATTCCTCTTGCCTAACTGGCACACTGCCGAATGATCAGTCCGATAGGTGGCGTGGTTGCATTATTGTGAGCAATTCAAAGGAATATTAAGACCACAGGTTCTATGTGAATGTAGACGACCAGGGTTACCACCCGACTAGGGTTGCCACCTTTTCTTTTTCAATTCCGTCTACTAGGTATAGGGTATCCCAACCTCGATCGCCCGAGTTTAACGTTCGGCTGCATTTACTATTTGCAATATAAACAATCCGAAACAATAATTTAACAGTCTTAGCTAATCTGTAGGACTTAAGGCTCTTGACAGGTTTATTCGCTTAAATAGTTATGGAAAAATAAATTAAATAAATTATTGTGAAAAGTGTCAACGGTTATATAAGAAAATCGTATAAATAGCGCACCGGTATCGGTAACTGTGTTAAGTAATTTATCAATTGCCTTACAGAAATGTATCTGAAATTTCTGGTATCCGTTGTAGCTGTGACCATAATACAGGCGAGCTATTCTTTGGCTTTTCCTGAAAGAATTGTCAATGGGTCTTTCGCAAGTCCAAAGCAATTTCCTTATCAAGTGTGGTATGAAAGATTTGTGCCACTAAGAGGATGGGAAGGAGGATGTGGAGGAACTATCATTTCCAAGCGGATCATTTTGACGGCGACCCATTGTATAAAGCCAGAGGTGTAAGTAACAAAGTTGATAGGAATTCGCAACACCAATTTAAAATTTTGTATTTATTTTAGTACGCATCTCAAGATCTACTTTGGAGCTGTTAATGTCGCAGATGATAATGAGATTGGACAACAGCGGATTGTGGTCGATAGATCTAGAGTTAAAGTTCATCCTGGTTATCAAGAAGGGACTTATATAAATGACATAGCATTAATTAATTTACCAGTGGATTTGCTGTTCGATGATTATATAAAACCTGCTTCCTTGCCAGTAGGTAATTCAGATTATGCAGGTGAAAATGGAATTATTTCCGGATGGGGAAGAACTGATGGTAAATATTCAAATCAATATACTAGCACATTATTTTATGAATATTTTTTTTAGAGTTAACCGATGAGTATCCAGATGTACTCAAACATTTAAATGTTACCATTATGTCAAATGAGGAATGCAAGGCAAAATCATATGCCTTGGAACCTCTAAAATTCTTCACTACTTCATTTGTGTGTATTATATCGACTGGTACTGCCTGTCAAGGGGACTCTGGAGGACCTTTAGTTTTGGCGGATAACTCAAAAACATACACTTTGGTTGGTGTAACCTCGCATTTATTAAAAGATCCTACATGTGATCCCAAAAAACCTCAAGTTTACACTCGCGTTTCTTCGTATTTGTATTGGATTATTAAAAATTCACAATAAAACTTAAAGCTAAAAAATTACATAATTTGTATACAATATTATCTTCGAGGGTGCTTCTTAAACGGGATGGGTCAGTCAATAGAGCCGATTTAGGTTTGTATAAAAGATTTATAATATAGTCGTCTGATGCCACTAAAACTCGGCATATACGAGTAGTCCTCAATAAAAAAAACTGTGTCTATAAATAATTTTGGGAGTTAGACCTTAAACCAATTTAGGCTCGTAGGGCGTTAGGTTACGATACCTTTAAAACTAAGAGACTAGTTGGCATAGAAACAATCGACTCCTCTAGTGAAACTAACTATTTTAGAGATTGATTTTGGGGCTCCACAATGAGTGATCTACACTATTTTTTCCTTGTTTTTATGTGGTTCAATTTGCTTAAAAAATAAATAGAATATTTATTATTTCTATTGTTGTAGTCGTCTATACTCCGTCAAACTCATCTTAATATTATTCTGACCTCAATAAACAAAACCTCTTGAATCAGCTTGGGGATCCTTTGGTATTTTGAATGCTCTTATGGAGATATCATATAGCTATAATATTAATCTTAATCAGTTTCAAGAATATCTGTTATTGAAATTTATTGAAAATTATTCAATAATGAAAATTATATTTTTCAGTTTACCAATCTTAATAGCTTCGCTTTTAATTTATTTGTGGGTCTTGATATGTTTATAGCTAAGAAAATGAAGTTCTGGATAAAAGAAATAAAGCTTTATACTTTATATATGGAAAATGTCAATGGTTAAGTAAGAAACTCCTATAAAGTGTGCACCAATATCGGTTACTGTCTTAAGTAAGTTTTTAACTGCGTGACTGAAATGTATCTTAAATTTGTGTTATCCGTGGTAGCTGTGATCATAATACAGGCGAGCTATTCTTTGGCTTTTCCTGAAAGAATTGTCAATGGGTCTTTCGCAAGTCCAAAGCAATTTCCTTATCAAGTGTGGTATAAAACATTTATGCCACTAAGAGGATGGGAAAGAGGATGTGGAGGAACTATAATTTCCAAGCGGAGTATCTTAACAGCCGTACATTGTTTATTGCACGACTAGTTAGTAATTGCAATAAATTAAAGTGAATTTTATTAACCTAACCTCAAATTCCTTTGTTGCTTAGTACGCATCTCAAGATCTACTTTGGAGCTGTAAATGTGACAGATGATAATGAGATTGGACAACAGCGAATTGTGCTCGATAGATCGAGTGTTATACTTCATCCTGATTATCAAGACAGGTCTTATGTGAATGATATCGCATTAATTAATTTACCAGCGGATTTGCTGTTCGATGATTATATACAACCAGCTTCCTTACCAGAGGAAAAATCGGATTATGCAGAAAATACTGGAGTAATTTCCGGATGGGGAAGAATAGAGTGTAAGTTTTAAAATCTATATTCTACCATATTTATTAAAAAGATAATTATTTCAGATTTCAAAAATAACCACACTGGGAAAGATACGGATGTACTAAAGCATTTAAGTGTTACCGTTGTGTCCAATGAGGAATGTAAAAGCAGTTTGCATGAGATAGTACCTCTAAAGCTTTTCACTCCATCATTTATTTGTACAATGTCCAGTGTTGGTGGTGCATGTCATGGAGACTCTGGAGGACCTCTAGTCGTGAGGCATGAGAATTCAAATACATTAGTTGGTATAGCCTCGCATGTAGTGCCTTGTGATAGCAATATACCTCAAATATTTACACGAGTTTCTTCATTTTTGGATTGGATAAAGGTAAATTCAAAAGATTTATAATGTATAAAAATTCGTGTGACAAATAAAATGAATTCAATTTTACATCAGACGTCCCCATCTTTCAAGCTAATCTTCTGCGCAGGTCAGGTCTACTTTTTCTTCCAATGTTCTTTTCATGAAGATTTTGCTAGAAAATATTCAGTATTAGCTCAATATCATCGGACTTAAATTCTATGCTTGAGTTTTCCTTAAGGTTAAAATTTTGGTATTATCGAAGCTCATAGTTTTTTAAAATATTGTGATCCTACAATAAAGATTTAGTAGCAATTTGAAATTTGGGAATCCCCAGAATACAAGCACTTCTATATCAACCTCTCAACATAAGATGTTTAGATTTCACAGTATCTTTTCTAATGGTCTCAATATTGAAATAAGATCGGACAACGCAACCCTGAAAATTCAACTTCGATTAGGTTTTGCCTTTTGAAAGATTAAAATATCTGATTAAATTACGGTTTCCGCTTCAATTCCTTATCAGAAAATTCAGATTTTTATACCCTGAATCTTACTTGGTACAAGGGTATATTAAGTTTGTGCAAATGTATGTAACATAGAGAAGGAGACGTCGAAGACCCCCCAAAGTTACCCACAATATGATCTTAGAGACTATAAGAGCTAGGATAACCAAACTTGGGATTCGGACTCCTTATGTGTATACGCTGGTCATGTTTATTTTTTTTCTCCCCCCGCCTCCCCTTCCAACCCCTCATTTTTTCAAAGTTGTATAATTTCTAAAGCTTAAGGATTTAAGTATTATTTGCTTCTGCAAAGTTGTTAGAAAAATCTTTCGATTAATATCAAATATGACTAAAATCGGACCATATTTACACGAGTTATAAAAAAAACTAATTTTGAGGGTCAAGATTTTAATTCCTCTTGCCTAACTGGCACACTGCCGAATGAGCAGTCCGATAGATAGCGTGGTTGCATTATTGTGAACAATGTGTTGCTGGATTCAAAGGAACATTAAGACCACAGGTTTTATGTGAATGTAGACGACCAGGGATACCACCCGACTAGGGTTGCCACCTTTTCTTTTTCAATTCCGTCTACTAGGTACAGGGTATCCCAAGCTCGGTCGCGCCCGAGTTTAACGTTCGGCTGCATTTACTATTTGCAATATAAACAATCCGAAACAATAATTTAACAGTCTTAGCTAATCTGTAGGACTTAAGGCTCTTGACAGGTTTATTCGCTTAAATAGTTATTGAAAAATAAATTGAATAAATTATTGTAAAAGGTGTCAACGGTTATATAAGAAAATCGTATAAATAGCGCACCGGTATCGGTAACTGTGTTAAGTAATTTATCAATTGCCTTACAGAAATGTATCTGAAATTTCTGGTATCCGTTGTAGCTGTGACCATAATACAGGCGAGCTATTCTTTGGCTTTTCCTGAAAGAATTGTCAATGGGTCTTTCGCAAGTCCAAAGCAATTTCCTTACCAAGTGTGGTATGAAAGATTTGTGCCACTAAGAGGATGGGAAAGAGGATGTGGAGGAACTATCATTTCCAAGCGGAGCATTTTGACGGCGACCCATTGTATAAAGCCAGAGGTGTAAGTAACAAAGTTGATAGGAATTCGCAACACCAATTTAAAATTTTGTATTTATTTTAGTACGCATCTCAAGATCTACTTTGGAGCTGTTAATGTGGCAGATGATAATGAGATTGGACAACAGCGGATTGTGGTCGATAGATCTAGAGTTAAAGTTCATCCTGGTTATCAAGCAGGGCCTTATATAAATGACATCGCAATAATTAATTTACCAGTGGATTTGCTGTTCGATGATTATATAAAACCTGCTTCCTTGCCAGTAGGTAATTCAGATTATGCAGGTGAAAATGGAATTATTTCCGGATGGGGAAGATTTGATGGTAAATATTGAAATCAATATACTAGCACATTATTTTATGAATATTTTTTTTTAGACTTAACCGATGAGGTTCCAGACGTACTCAAACATTTAAATGTTACCATTATGTCAAATGAGGAATGCAAGGCAAAATCATATGCCTTGGAACCTCTAAAATTCTTCACTACTTCATTTGTGTGTATTATATCGACTGGTACTGCATGTCAAGGGGACTCTGGAGGACCTTTAGTTTTGGCGGATAACTCAAATACATACACTTTGGTTGGTGTAACCGCGCATTTATTAAAAGGTCCTAAATGTGATCCCAAAAAACCTCAAGTTTACACTCGCGTTTCTTCGTATTTGGATTGGATTAATAAAAATTCACAATAAAACTTAAAGCTAAAAAATTACATAATTTTTGGGTGCTTCTTAAAATACATAAACTGGATAGGTCAGTAAATAGAGCCGATTTAGGTTTGTATAAAAGATTTATAATATAATAAAACTCGATAAAACTCGATATATAGGAGTAATCCTCAATAAAAAAATACTGTGTCTATAAATAATTTAGGGAGTTAGTCCTTAAACCAAATTAGGCTCGTAGGCCGTTTCGACAAATGTGCTGCCTATATATAAGAAGGCTACGATACCTTTAAAACTAAGAGACAAGTTGGCATAGAAACAATCGACTCCCAATCGACTCCTCTAGTGAAACTAACTATTTTAGAGATTGATTTTGGGGCTCCACAATGAGTGGATCTGTGCATTACAAACATCAGAGCAAAATGAGTACACTATTTTTTCCTTGAGAAGAGCATAAAAATTAAAAAATAAATATAATACTTATTATTACTATTGTTGTAGTCGTCTATACTCCGTCAAACTCATATTAATATTATTCTAACCCCAATAAACAAAACCTCTTGAATCAGCTTGGGGATCCTTTGGTATTTTGAATGCTCTTATGGAGATATCATATAGCTGTAATATTAATCAGTTTTAAGAATATCTGGGGCGATATTTTAGTATTGAAATATATTGATAAATGTAAATTGGCTTTTTCAGTTTACCAATCTTAATAGCTTCGCTTTTAATTTATCTCTGGGTCTTGATATGTTTATTGCTAAGAAAATGGAGTTCTGGATAAAACAAATAAAGCCTTATATTTTATATGTAGAAAGTGTCAATGGTTAAATAAGGAAATCCTATAAAATGTGCACCGGAATCGGTTACTGTGCTAAGTAATTTTTCCACTGCTTGACTGAAATGTATCTTAAGTTTGTGTTATCCGTGGTAGCTGTGATCATAATACAGGCGAGCTATTCTTTGGCTTTTCCTGAAAGAATTGTCAATGGGTCTTTTGCAAGTCCAAAGCAATTTCCTTATCAAGTGTGGTATAAAACATTTATGCCACTAAGGGGATGGGTAAGAGGATGTGGAGGAACTATCATTTCCAAGCGGAGCATTTTGACGGCGGCCAATTGTTTAAATAATTCGTTGTAAGTACAAAGATGATAAAAGTTCTCAACAAATTAACATTTTGTATTTATTTCAGTACGCATCTTGAAATCTACTTTGGAGCTGTTAATGTGGCAGATGATAATGAGATTGGACAACAGCGGATTGTGGTCGATAGATCTAGAGTTAAACTTCATCCTGATTATCTAGGCAGGTCTTATCTAAATGACATCGCATTAATTAATTTACCAGTGGATTTGCTGTTCGATGATTATATACAACCTGCTTCCTTACCAGAGAAAAAATCGGATTATGCAGAAAATACTGGAATAATTTCCGGATGGGGGCTGATAAATGGTAAGTTTTCATATAAATATTCTACCACATTTATTAAAAATATAATTATTTCAGATTTCAACAGTAATGACGGTGGGAAAGCTTCGGATGTACTTAAGCATTTAAGTGTTACCGTTGTGTCCAATGAGGAATGTAAAAGCAAATCTCATGAGCTGGAACCTCTAAAGCTCTTCACTCCTTCGTTTATTTGTACAATGTCCAATGTTGGTGGTGTATGTTATGGTGACTATGGAGGACCTCTAGTCGTGAGGCATGAGAATTCGAATACATTGGTTGGTATAAGCTCTCATGGAGTTGGCAACGCTATTTGTGACAGCAATGTACCTCAAATATTTACTCGAGTTTCTTCATTTTTGGATTGGATAAAAGCAACTTCAATAGATTTATAAAATATAAAAATGCAAGCAACAAAATAATCAGAAAACGAATTGCACCAGACTCTACGGTCTTGTGTGAGATTACAAATACAAATATATTGTCTATATTTTTTGATATCCGTATAACTAATTTAAACCTATAAGTGATATGACAGTGTCTAATTCATGTCACATGATATTTTAAACCAGAAAACACTCCTTTGAAACTAATTTTCTGCTCAGGTCAGATCTACTTTTTATTCAAATATTCCAACTTCAACTGGATTGCAGTAGAATTAGTCAGAAGTCAGAAAATAAAAATTAATTAATTCTTTAAATAGCCTAGACATCTATTTCAATTTATATGGTGAGGAAAAACTTTTGTTTAGTTCGCGCTGCAACTGGTTTTGAATTCTGTACAGTAAGCTGGCAGCTCTATAACCGGCTGAGATCAATTAATCCACAAGTTGGCAGCCCCGCGCATGGTTCATTGCAAATTGTGGCGGCAAACGCAGAAGTCAGTTAAGCTTTGACTTTGCAAGGTGCGCTTTGTTTTATTTTTGCGCTCTGCCACTTGACGCTGTTGTGTGGCTGCCGCGGTTGCGCGTATTTTAAATTTACAATAACTAAACAGGCAGCTACGTGCAAGAACTTTTTTGGTGGGTGATCAATTTACATGCCACACACGTGCCAAAACCAACCAAAACAACAGTGTCACTACCAAAAAAAAAAGAAAAAGAAGTGACTACAAGTGTTGGCAGCTTATTGTACAGGCGAAACTAAGGCCCGCGTTTGATCGTTTTCAAAAATTAGTTTTTTGTTTTTGGCCACAGTCCCACGCGTTTGTGTTGTGTGTGTGAGTGTGTGTGTGTGTTGAGTCAGCGGATCAGTGGCTTCTGGTTTAAGTTGTTTTTGGGTCTCTTGACTTGGTGTGACAGCGCCGGGTCAAGCTAACGGTACCACCGCTCAAAAAAGAAATTCAAACAGGTAGAGCACCAACCTTAACACATATACATACCTATACACAGAGAAGTATTTAAAGAGACCATCAGTGAGTGAAATTGTACTTGTATTTTTACATATTTATGCGGTCATTTGCTAGCCACAATATTTCTGCTTCTTGTAATTATGTTGACAATATCAAATGGGGTCTTAACTTCTAATTTGTCATGGCAACAACTTCCAAGTGTCATGCCTGGTTGAGTTGGCCAAATGAGTTGGCCAGTATGCAAAAAAAAAAAAAAAAAACAGAAGAAAAATACGAATGTTTGACAAGATAAACATATGCCAACATGAAATAAAATACCAGTTATGTCCAATCTATGCTAGCGCCAGAGTAATCTTTTTATAAACATTTCCATATCCATATCCTTGTGTGAAAACAGCCACAAACCGAAAGACAGCCGCGGCTCTGGGCTCTCGAAGAAGACACCCCGAAACCGAAATGAAAACCAAAAAATATATAAAGAAAAAAAAAGCGGTTCTGCCGGTTTTAAATGTTTTGTCGTGCCGTCAGATTTGTTGTAGTTGTTGTTGCTGTCTGCTTTCTTTCCTTTAGCATGATTTGAACTTGGACACCCCACATCGGCCTCATCAGACAAACTCTTCAAGAAAAAAAATCTGGTTCTTCGGCTCTCAAGATTAATTACTATATGATTTTGTATATACCTCGGTCTGGCCATGGTCATGGTCGCCAGGGACACACGCACTCTAGCATATTATTTCTACTTCCTTTTCTTGCTTCACCGTTCTTCCGCTGGCCCTATTAAATGTGCTATTTCCTCCTCCTGGACACAGCTCACTCACCTTATTTTTAGACTCTTTTCGAAGAAAAAGGAGTCTATTCACTTTGCTCTGATGTTTGTAACGCACAGAACCAAACATCGTAGACCCACAAAAGTTACATCTAGAATACTTAGAATCACTAGAGGAGTCGATATAGCCATGTCCGTCTGTCCGTCTGTCCGTCTGTCCGTCTGTCCGTCTGTACATATCAGATTTACTCCGTCAGTTTAAAAGCTATTTTGCTGAAACTTGGTATATAGCCTTCTTTTTTACCTAGGTAGTACACTACTCGTAGTTTGAATCGGTCGGATCGGACCACTATATCATATAGCTGTCATACGAACCTAAATCGGTTTAGGCAATAACTTCCACATTTATTATCCGATTCTTTTCAAATTTGGCATGCGTGTTTTTTATATAACGATAGATAATTGTGCCAAATTTCGCCTGGATCGGATCACTATATCATATAGCTGTCATACGAACCTAAATCGGTTTAGCGAATAACTCACACATTTATTATCCGATCCTGTTGAAATTTAATATGCATATGTTTTTTATAGCAATTAATATATGTACCAAATTTTGTAAGGATCGGACGACTATATCATATAGCTGCCATACGAACCTAAATCGGTTTTAAGAGAAACTCGCACAAAACTCGCACATTTATTGACTGATCTCTTCAAAACTCAGCAAACACGTTTTTTACATAATTATACGCGTTTGTGCTGAATTTTATTAAAATCGGACTACTATATCATATAGCTGTCATACAAATCGAAATTTGCCCTATTAACTGACCAAACCCGTTCATGTGATTTACGGCAGAAACAACTTCGAAAAGAGTCTGTAATCTTCGGCACCCCGAAGATAACGTTGGGATTTTTTTTTTTTTTTTTTGTTTTGACAAGTTGACTCTGCCCGGTGTCATCTACCATGTCAGCTTAGCCGTTAATAGTTTGTTTGCCAACACAAGCAGGAACTAACAAAAACCGGGTCAGCCGAATACTCCCACACCCACTTTCAGAGTCTTTTCCAACTCCAAAAACCGAATGCTTCACCACCAGCTGTTTTGAAACCTGTAGAAACTTGTGGGGGGACCTCAACTAGATGGGGGCGGGGAGTGCTACCCACTATGACAAGCATTTTCCCCAAATGGTTCGTGTGAATCCCCCCGAAACTCTTTGCGCCTGCCATGTCCGATTAAATTGATATTGCATATCAAATTTCATACAATTTTCAATTTAAATTTGCCGCGCTTCTGACTCCAATTGAATTGACCCATTTTCATTTTAAGCTGCTTATTTCTGTGGTAGCCACGAAACTATAAGCCAGATACGATATTACTCAAATCAGCGGGGTGTATCTGTATCTTAAGTTGTATAGCGTCTGCTTTTGTTCAAATTTGAAGTCGTTTGATAACCTTGAATGAAAAGACTTGGTCATGCCATGAAACCAGCGAATTTAAGCTGAACAAACAGATCACAGATCTTAGCAAACTATTGTTTCATTCAAATATTAACCCAACCAATGCCAAGGGGTGGACTCAATGCCTTTTATTTTAAATCAGGGCGCAGACTGATAACGATTGAAAATTTAAGATAAAGTGGGCTTGTTTATGATTAGATATACATATGTTTCTGGGAAATAATATCTCATAAACGGTAAAATTAAAAATAACTTTTTTTATGAGAAAAGTTTTCCAACTTTCAATATTCCTAAACCTCAAAGGGTTAAGCGGGAATGCCTGGAGCAGAACTCACAAAAGAAAACCAAACTTGGAGAATTTCTATAGCCGCCTTTTTGTTTGTTGTTGTTATGGTTTTTTGGTGTCTTAAAGAGTTTTGTTGAAGGGTGACGTAGGGCAAAAAAATGATGTAATTTGTTGTTGTTTTAAATTTGTGTAGATACAAATTTATGAATATAAGAATGAGACCCAAAAAGAGCAAAGACCGCTGAAAGAAGAAATGCAAAAGAAACACACAATTAAATAAGCAAAAAACTTAACCAAACCTTATTTTTTTTACATTTTTATTATTCCATTACGAGCAGAATTTTAACAATTTTTTAGGCCATAAATTATCGAAAGTCATACTGCCACCTTATGGTGCGATCCCCTCGCCTATAAAACTCATATGACTTGATTTGTTTTTGGCTTATGACTCTATATAATTTCTGTGTATCGTTATCTATTCAATATTCTTATCGTGTTGAGAATGAACTAAAATTTAGGTGATACCGTTAGACTGACACTCGATAATCAACATTGATGTTATTGGAATGTTTACAGGGTGACCAGGCGGCTCCCATTTCAAACAGGAATTCGCAGATCTCTTCCAAGGCCATCGCTGACTTTCTTCTTCTGCTTTTTTTTTCCATAATTAAACCGAGTAGAAGCCACTTGAGAACTGCATTATTTGATGTTTTAATGTCGAGCAAACACTTTTTTTTTATTATTATTATTTTCTTTATGTGATAAGATAGTGTGGACTTGTCCATATATGTTGGGCAATTAAAACAATTCGCAAATGTCTGACACATCATAAAAAGAAATACGAATTGAAATCATTTAAAACTTGGCATACTCTTTACACAAAACATTTTGAATTATAATAAAATTAAATAATAATTGATCTTTAGAAGTTTTCATTAAAAAAAAGATTAGAAAAATTAAAAAAAAAAAAAATAAATTTCTGGAAAAATTATCTCAAAAAAAGAACAAAAAGTCTTAAAAAAAAAGATACTCTACAATGAAAATATAAAAAAAAAAATCCCATTTTATATATAGCCAGGTTCGAGTTATATTCTACGGAAATTAATGGCATTCACGTATCGAAGGTTTCTTATTATTTTGTATGATTACACGATTTCTTTTGCTGCTTTCGGTCTTTTGGAAAATTATTGTTAAAACGACAGTGGAACGTGCCGGTTGAGATTAAGTGAAAAGCAGTGCTTTTGCCAAAGTGACAAGTAAGGGTTTTTTCATTTTTTATTTTATTTAGTTTTTTTTTCAACACCTTTTAAATTGCAATTTGTGTAGGAGTCAAGCGTTAATTGTCCAAGTGTTTGAGAGAATTAAATCAACCAAGTGAGGTGTACCTACTTGAAATTGTTAGTGATTCGAAAAATTAAAAGAATAAAAAAAGTAAATGCAAAAAAAAAAAAAAAATCGTCTGTATTGTTAGCTTTATTTTATTACTTGCTGAGTGTGAGTAAGTAGACCCGTTCGGTATTTGCCATGCGTCAAGATCAGAGCTGCTGGGCCAGTCAAATGACTCATCAACTCAAATTCAATGAGGAACGCGAAAGGTTTAATCTTGATTTTTGTTTGCTTTCTCAATCGGTGATTTCATTCAATGAAAGGCAAATGAGTATGCCAAAAGTAAACTTTGTCGAAGTCCCAAGTTGATTACAGCCGGAGGCCCAAGCTCTTTCAGATCGGAAAAAGTCAAAGTAAATATTGAGAGTTCTTGATAAAAATATGGAAGGCATATTTAGATGATCAGAATTTGATCTGACTAAATTTATTGAAACCTTTTTGTTTATGGTATCCTAAATTCACAGAAAGTAAAAGTTTCGAAAAGTTACTCATATCAAATTGATTATAAAACTATAAAAGATCTTATCTCGAGATATATATAAGTCGGAATTCCCCAATTGGAATTCCCTGAATGCCAACTTGAATGGAATAAAAGAAACATTGAAATTTTTGGGTTTTCTTTTTTTTTTATTTTTTTATTATAATTTTTTTTCCTGTCTTATAAATTCTTACTCTCAGTCAATTGTTAGGCTGTTTTAAATGCGTCCCACAAAGTTATAGAAAGGTAGACCAGCAACACCGACGGCTCGATTCTGTTTGCCATCGACATAGTTGTTGGTAGCAGCTAGAACACGGGCCTGATAGCCACCCAGGATGGTTGAACGTTGGTCACCGGGAATTCCTTGTTGATTGAAGTCGACTGGTCCGGATTCTTCTGGGTCGGCGCCAGCTTGACGGAAGTAGGGATAAAATGGATAGCCAGGATAGCCCCAGTTGCCACCGTAGCCGCCCCAGTTGCCTCCCCAGTTGCCTCCCCAGTTGCCGCCCCAGTTGTTTCCTCCCCAGTTGTTACCCCATTGGTTGCCCCATGGGTAGTAGGACCAGGGATAATAGGGCCAGTGTTGGTGGTGTGGTCTTGGTGGCAATGGCGGATAGGGCGATGGGTTTCCCCAGTTTCCAAAGCTCGGAGGTGGTCCAAGGCCTTGACGAGGATGTTGATTTTCCTCTGGATAATAGTAATGGTGGTGATTTATTGGTGACTTTTCATCAGTGGGTTTTGTCGAATCCGAATTCGAAGATGTTCCTGATCCCAAAACAAATTTTACACCACCCTTACCAATTGTTTTAAGCAGATTCTCATCCAGTCCACGACCAATCTGAACTGCCTCTTCAGGACTGCTAGTGGCGGTCACCTGCTTCTCACCGCTGCGTCCCTGGATATTAACCTGCAGCGGTGCCTTTTCCTGGAAGGGATGAACCAATCCCAAGATGGCCAGCAAAACTGCAAGCGATTTGGATTTTGTTTTAGACTCAAAGCCCTTCATCTGGCCCTCTGCCAATCTCCTGGTCTGCCAGCTTACCTAACACAAAGATATCTCCTCGATAGTTCATCTTCAACGGAAGAATGATTCAGACTGTGGCATCTACTGCCCTTTTATATCCAAATTCGACCGCTTCCAGCTGCAACGATTGCAGCGTCTGCCCACTATCAAAATGTCTGGACTTTTATCTCATCTCTAAGGCCATGTTTTTCCCATTAGTTTCATTAATCGGTTTCTTTATGCATTTCAGAAATTCTAACAGTCTTCCATTCGCTGCACAAACAATCAAGTCCAAGCTTTTTTCTTTTTTTTTTTTTGGGTCTGGTCCAAACAGATCCAGAGACAAATTTTAATAAACCCGAATATCACTATCACTATTTTATGTCCGTTTTATTAATGTTCTTTTGGTCATTGTCCAATTTCTTTTTCTTTCTCCGCGCATTAACATAAAAAATACAAAATACAAAATACCTCACCCAAAAGTCCCAGCTCTTTAAATTAGAAGCCATTCCTAAACATTTCTTGGGTCATTTCGAGTCCATAATAAAAAAATTAACATATTCACTTTACCTAGGCTCCGATGGGATCTTCTGATCTTCTTTTGTTCAAGTTCAAGCAACTTTAATCGCTGCGTGTAGTCAAATTAGAGTTTAGTTCTTTTTGTTCGATGCATTCTCAGGGTTTCCTCTATTTATCTTCGCCCACGGGGGTAATAGTAAATACACCAGAGTTCAATAGCCCATAAGCGATATTGATGAGCATGTTCTTCTAACCCGTATACGAAGTGGACCAACTGATGAGCGAGATAAGTTACATCATTGCTAGGCTGGCTAAAAGATCGTTTTCAAGACTTTTTCAGGTGGGACTAGTCTGGTGAATCTGTAAACTGGTTTGTCACTTGCTTCCTGAAGATTCTCAGAGTGATAAAGAACAAAAAATTATACCTACTCTCTCCAATTTCAGAACCCCAAAGCCGGGTCAATAAATTAAGTATTTAAGGTTTATTTAAATAAGACCCAAACAAATTTTGAATGCATTTTTGAAGAAAACTTTATTGGCTTGGATGATTTCATAAATGTTTCGATAAGTAACCCAACAGCTGAGTTATTATTTAAGCCCTAAACGATTTGAGGTTAAATACGTACCAACTGAATCGAAAACGTTATTTATTTTCTGTCGAATTTCGAAAGCCAAGATAAAATTTATAACAGCTGCCAAGCTGATTACTCAGTCAACTACACCAAATGTCAACGACTCGAACAAACTCTGAAATCAAGCCAAAAATTTTGCATAACCTTAGGCGTTGCTCAGAAAACCTATCCCCAGACCATACTCTATTTACTTTAACTGATAAGAGACTGCATACGTGCAACATACACAATATGTGACTAACTTGAAATTGTCACCGACCTGGGCCAGCGATTTCTTTCAAAAAATGCCGCCGAGAGGAATACGAGTCATATTGACATCAACATGGCGAACTACTCACTCACATATTATCACACAATATAAATAGCTCTAGATCCATTGTGTAATTAGACAAACAATCAAGTTGTTTGCACTCTAATAGGTCGAGTAAACGAACGTGCTCGAATCGAAATCATTTTTGAACCTTCGTAATAGAAAGTTTATGATTTGATTTGATCAGAACTAGCTTCTCTTCTGATTCTATCCATCTTTATTTTCCCTAATCAAAAATATTTAATATAATCTTTCAAGCTTAATAAAGATTGAATAGCAAATTCCCGAGATATCCCTGAAACCGTTTAGGATCCACTTATAGATCCTACAGAGTTTCGATTTAAGTGAAATTTGGTATGCATGTTGGACTATATATAGTCAGAATATTGCTAAAGCAAATGTTTCTTTTCGATAACTGAGGTACTGAGGTTCCCTTAGAAACTTAAGGCTATGGCTCTATCGTCAAGTCTAATGCTGCTGACGAATCTGTTAAGCTTAAAAGTTTTTAGACCTAACAACTAATTATTTAAGTTTCAAGGACTTAACTTCTTTCAGAAAAAAAACTGGAATTTAATTGGGTTTTAAAGGGTAAAGCACTTAAAATCAATTATTTCATTTAGACCCTCAGTTAATTCGAATAAAATATATATAGTCCATTACTCTGTCGTTATAATCGATATGTGGTGTATATATTTTTTGTTTACCCCTGAATTATTTAGAGCGCTGATAACAATGCTAACTTGCGAAGAATGCAACCGGCAATATTTTTCTTTTGTTCTAACGAATTGATTGGTTTCACATCTCCAGATGAATCCGTCTCAGTTAGTTCCCGTCGACTGGTCGTCGAGTCAATTAGGGCTTTTGCGTACTGGAGAGACGTACGCAAGTGAATTTGCAACCATCACGCACTATCTAATCTGAGTTATTGGCATGGTCTCAGTGTACAATACAATTCATCAGAGTGCTCTCAGTTGAAAGGCATTTATTATCGGTGATAAATAGGCAATGACGATAGAGACGACACCAAAAATACCATTCCGCTCTCTGCCATTGGCAATTGATATTTTGTGAATTGTGGTGTTGGTTAAAACGCATCAACAGGCAACGGATTGAGTTAGTTTGTCAAAGTAGACGGTAACGCTCGGAATATGTGCGAAAAGTGCCACGATTTAAGTAGAAAAAGTGCCAACTGATAAAGTGAAAGCATCAAATCCAGCGAAAGACAAGAGGATAATCTTTGACAAACTTTTATCTTAAATTTCAGCAATATGGCCAGGTACTATAAACTGCACTCCCCTTTATGATCTACGCCAAATTTGAGCAAATCTAAAAATATATATTTGTCATTAAAGAGCACTTATCAGTCAGTTAGAGTCTTGTAAGCCCCAAATTGGTTCTATCTATTATGGGCTGATAGGCAGACAAGTGCACAATCCTGAAGGCTTACATCATTTGTTCGCTAAAAGCAATTTCCGGTTGCATTTTTCATAGACACTCCCAGAGTCCGTCATTTTTTTTTAATTAAATAAAGCAAGTGAACTAATTAAAAAAATAAAAGAATTGCCCCGCAAAAAAATAATCCACACCATAAAACTCTGGGCAAAATATCAAATTACGTAATCGGACGTTTATGGATTTACCGCTCATTACCCCAATCGCTCCTCAGCGTTCACTCGACACTATCAGCATTATCGCAACTCAAGCATTAGAAGGTTTATAAAAGAATATACTCCTCCTAGCCCAGATAAGGGACGATGAATCGAAATGGCAAATAAAAATATATACTTGAAACGAATATTGGCTTATAAATTTTTGGGCTAGGTGGTAGAAGGTTTTCCTTTTCTATTATTATATATTTTATTTAAGAAACTAAAGTTCGCTCAGCTAATATATATTGGGATTTTAATAGATTGCTTTGGCAAATCTAATCTAATAATTTTTGGATGATATTTTCGAATTTTAAGGAATTTTTATAATCAGCGAAAATTGTAAGAGCTTTACAATATTTAATACCAACTAAGACCTTAGCCTGATTAAAGTATTTTATGATAAGAGTATTTAATAAAGAAACATCTGGATTCATATTATATATTTATTGTGTGTGTAAATTAAAGTTTGCAGCGATAAGGTTTCGAAATAGGCTATAGGATCTGGAGAGGAGCTCTGAGTGGTTTTCATAATTTTCCTTATATTTTCTCTTCAGCTCAACTGGGAAAATGGAAACGGGCTTGCACGAACGTGATCGTGCGGGTGTACAAGACTTTGTACTACTCGAGAACTATCAAAGCGAGGAGGCTTTTATCAATAACCTCAAAAAACGATTCCAGGAGAATCTGATTTATGTAAGTTATTCGATTTTTAAGTCTTTAGTCTTTAAGAAATTTTAGACAAGCTACTGGAGCTGTGTAAGCCCTTAGAAACCCTAAATTAAAAGACTTGTTCATTTATTTTCAGACCTATATAGGCCAAGTATTGATTTCCGTTAATCCTTACAAGCAACTACCCATTTATTCAGATGCCCACATCAAGGAGTATAAAAATAAACATCTTTATGAAATGCCACCACATGTGTAAGTAAAATTTTCTAGATTTTAAGAACCTTCGCTTAATTCAACTGCCTTCAGATTTGCTGTGACGGATAATGCTTTCCGCTCGCTACTGGAAGAGAACACCGGACAATGTGTGCTCATTTCTGGCGAGAGTGGTTCCGGTAAGACGGAGGCCTCCAAGAAGGTCCTGCAATATATTGCCGCCTGCTCTGGTCATCAGTCCACTGTTGAGGGTGTCAAGGACAAGCTGCTGAAGAGTAATCCTGTTCTGGAGGCCTTCGGTAATGCCAAGACCAATCGTAATGACAACTCTTCACGATTTGGCAAATACATGGATATCCAATTCAATTTTACGGGTGCTCCTATTGGTGGAAACATTCTTAACTATTTGCTGGAAAAGTCTCGAGTGGTGAACCAAAACTCTGGAGAACGAAATTTCCATATTTTCTATCAACTCTTGGCTGGAGCTGATGATCAACTGTTGCAGGAGTTGAATCTGAAGCGAAAATTGGACGCCTACGGTTACTTGACTGATGGGGTAAACTAATTATTAAATATTAAAGAATTCTTTTTAAAAATTAATACTTTGCAGGCCAATGGATCTGTGGCCAGCATCAATGATGCCGAGAGTTTCAAGGTGGTTCAGCAGGCTTTGAGTGTGATTGACTTCAGTGCGGAAGAGCAACGAGCCATTTTTGATATTGTGGCCAGTATTCTTCATTTGGGTAATGTGAAATTTGAGGAGGTCGAAGGCAATGCCAAGGTCACGAGTCGGGATCTAGTGGTCACTGTGTCCCGTCTGCTGGGTGTGAATGCCACCGAGCTGAATGATGCTCTAACTCATCGCACCATTGATGCACGGGGAGATGTGGTAACTTCGCCTTTAAATCATGATTTGGCCATCTATGCTCGAGATGCCTTGGCCAAGGCCGTCTATGATCGCCTCTTCTCCTGGCTGGTACAGCGTCTGAATATTTCCCTCCAGCCAAAAGAAACCCGTGGTGCTCGTAACAAGGTGATGGGTATTCTGGATATCTACGGTTTTGAGATCTTTAACAAGAATAATTTCGAGCAATTTTGTATCAACTTTTGCAATGAGAAATTACAGCAATTGTTCATTGAGCTAACGCTTAAATCAGAGCAAGAGGAGTACCGTTCGGAAGGTATCGAATGGATTCCTGTGGAGTATTTTGACAACAAGGTTATTTGTAATTTGATTGAGGAGAAGCACAAGGGTATCATTTCCATCCTAGACGAAGAGTGTCTACGTCCAGGCGAACCAACGGATCTGACTTTCCTCGAGAAACTCACCCACCGGCTAGCTACCCATGAACATTATGTGTGCCACGAGAAAGCCCCAACTCAGGTGCAAAAGATAATGGGTCGCGACGAATTCCGGCTGGTCCACTATGCCGGTGAGGTGACCTATTCGGTTAATGGATTCCTAGACAAAAACAATGACCTCTTGTTCCGTGACCTTAAGGAGACATTGAACAAATCCGGCAATCAAATTGTCCGCGATTGCTTCCCCGAGTCTGAGTTACGTAGTAAAAAACGTCCCGAAACGGCCATCACCCAATTCAAGACTTCTCTGAACAATCTAATGGACATCTTGATGTGCAAGGAGCCCTCGTATATTCGTTGCATCAAGCCCAATGATCTGCAGGCTCCGGCCATTTTTAACGATGAATTGGTGCTGCACCAGGTCAAATATCTGGGCTTGATGGAAAACTTGCGTGTCCGTCGCGCTGGCTTCGCCTATCGCCGGGCCTATGATCTGTTCCTAAATCGCTACAAGTGCCTAAGCAAGTCAACCTGGCCGCATTACAAGGGTCCTGGTGGTGCTAAGGAGGGTGTTAAACTATTGGTTAAGGATCTGAACTACGGCTCGGAAGATTTTCGCTTGGGTGAGACGAAATTGTTTATACGCTGGCCGCGAACTCTGTTTGATACAGAGGATGCCTACCAGGCCAAGAAGCATGATATTGCCTCCATTATCCAGGCTCACTGGAAGGGTATCTTGCAACGACGCAAGTACTTGAAGTTGCGTGAACAGGTCATCGTCTTGCAGTCCTATTGCCGCAGACGTCTGGCGCAACAGGCCGCCAAGGAGCGCCGCGAAGCTGCCGACAAGATTCGTGCCTTCATCAAGGGTTTCATCACCCGCAACGATCCACCCAATGGCTTCAACGAGGATTTTATTGCCAATGCCAAACGCATGTGGCTCTTGCGACTGGCCAAGGATTTGCCCACCAAGGTGCTAGACACGAGCTGGCCTCCAGCACCCGGCCACTGCCAAGAAGCTTCCAGTTACTTGCACCGCTTGCATAGATTGCACTTGGCCCGTATCTACCGCCTCAAGTTGACGCCTCAAAAGAAACGTCAGTTCGAACTTAAGGTCTTGGCCGAGAAAGTATTCAAGAATAAGAAAAACAACTATTCAGCCAGTGTGTCCTCCTGGTTCCAGGAGGATCGTGTACCAAAAGAGCATACCCAGCGTGTCAACGATTTTGTGGCCAGCAACTTTGGCAGTGAGCAACTAAAATACCAATCTGCCTGCACTAAGTTTGATCGCCATGGCTACAAATCCCGCGAACGATTTATTTTGCTGAGCAACAAGGCTGTCTATGTTCTGGATGGCAAGACGTACAAGCAGAAGCATCGTTTGCCGCTGGATAAGATTGATTTTACATTGACCAATCATAACGATGATCTGATGGTGATTCGCATTCCGCTTGATTTGAAAAAGGACAAGGGTGATCTGATCCTTATCATACCACATATAATTGAATTTAGCACCTATATTATTGATACTGTGGGAACAGCCAATATTGTTAGCATAGTTGACAGGGACTCGTAAGTGTTTCACTCAAAATTCACAATTAAGTCTTGAATACAATCAATTTATTTCTTTTAGACTGGAGCATAATGTCGTCAAAGGAAAGGGAGGCGTTATAGACATTCAAATAGGTACCGAGGCTGGTGTTATGCGTGATAAGAATGGCCATCTTGTTGTCGTAAGTGCTTTTTGAACAGAACTGTACTTTATTTTACCTTAATCTAATTTTGATTTCTTTCAGTATGCTGGTCAATAAGACTTTCGATGGTATTTCTAACTTGAACATGGCTTTAAATCAAACGAAATTTGTTTATTGTTATTAAATAATCATGTAACTTATATTTACTGTGCTAACATATACTTTGAAATAAAGAGAAATGTATTTTGAATTGCTAAAAACAGTACAGTCTAAAATTAGCATTTTGTGGTGAAAATTTTGATAAATAAAACCCTTAAAAAAACAAGTGACACCATTTAATTTTTAACTTTTTAACTTCCAATACATTAGTTGGTACTACTTCTCATGGCGTAGGCGAATCTCACTGTGACGGCGATAAGCCTGAAATATTTAAATCGGTGAAATAAAGATAAGTAATGATAATCACATTTTATTTGGTTTCCCTAATCAGGCTGACTACTCATTTTATCTTCAAATAAAGTAAAAAGTATACTATCGTATTTATTTTGTATTACAAAATTAAATTTTCTGCAATTGAAAATTGAAAATTTGGACTAGTTACGCCCTGTTGCATTTTGTTAGGAAATTAAGCTAGTCACTGTTCACATCCATAATATATTTAGTTATGCAAAATAATCGAATCATGATTTCAAATATTTTTGTTTTTTTTGGCGGGCACTGAGTTCTTTTTTGTATTTATAGTCAGTTATCGATATCAACAGCTGTCGGCTGTGCTTTAGATTGGCAGCCCCCTCTTTTGACATATAACTTTTGTGCTGTCAAACTCACTTCGGTCTGCTCCAGAACTTTTACATAATCTTGCGCTAGTAAAACCAGTGTAAATATTGTTAAGAATTTGATAATAAATAAATATACAACATTGTGCCAACCACAATCGCATGCTTTCATTGCAGGAGAACTAACACAAAATGTCGCTCACTCAAATTGCGCGTAGATGCGGCAGACTTGCAGCAGGCGTAACAGTACGGCTTACTTGCGCTGGACAAACACATCGGGCGCTTCACAAGATCGCCGTACCTGCCATGAGCACTCAACTTAGCCAAGTAAGAATATCGCTTGCAGCAGCCAAATACACAATAGTGCAGTGATTTTATTGATTACACCTAACCTCATTGAGCCCCCACCTCAAATAGGGTGTGAAATTGATAAGAATACAATGGGCCAAATAGTAGTAGATTCATTTTTGTATTATGTGTGTATTTGGTAGCAGCAGTTTGTTGCATCATCAAATTTTGCATAAAACATAATTCTTTCTACACTCTCTTAACAACACACATACAAACAAATACACAGACAGCGCGCCGGCGCTGGTTGTGTTTTTGTGCAAGTAATAAACAGTATGAAATATTTTGCTAAATTGGTTAACGACATTATTCCAGTTATGCCAGACCAACAAGGACATTCAGTTGTCCCTGCGTAACTACTCCGCAAAACGCACCATTGAAGATATTCAGCTCCGCGTATTAAAAGTAGTTTCAGCGTACGACAAAGTGACTGCCGACAAGGTAAAGTAGACTAATGCAAGAAACCACTAACACGGTCTCTTTGTTCTTTTCTTTCTTGACGTACTCGCATGATCCACCAGGTCAGCAGATGTCGCTGGCAAACGCAATCAGTGCGCAGGTACTCGGCAAAACCGCCGTTGTCGCTGAAGCTCATAAACGAGCGTGTGTTGCTTGTATTGAAACTCTACGACAAGATCGACCCTAGCAAGGTAAATGGACGGAAAAAAAAAAATTATAATATAGAAAATGCCGCAAATTGCCTTTGCCAGTTGTACTTTCTAATTTGTACCCATAAAAGAAAACGAACAAATCAACCTTTTATTTAAATTCAACCTATTTTCAAATATTCTAATTAAATTTTTTCTTTGGACAGCTCAATGTTGATTCTCACTTCATCAATGATCTGGGTTTGGACTCTCTAGACCACGTTGAAGTCATTATGGCCATGGAAGATGAATTCGGCTTTGAGATTCCAGATTCCGATGCTGAGAAGCTGCTAAAACCTGCCGACATTATTAAATACGTCGCCGATAAGGAAGATGTGTATGAATAAAATCTAACCATAAATCATGCAAAGATTACACTAATTTTAAATAGAAAAGTCAAATACAATTTGAACAATTGAAATAAAAATTAACGTTAAAACTAATTTCGAGCTCGATAAAAACAAAAAATTTATCGATGTTTGCGAATGCTTGATAAATGCAAACTTGAATGCAACCCTGTCATAATAGTAGTTTAAGATGTCGCAAGTCATAGATGACTTATTGGCGGGACTTGGTAATTAAATCATAAATTGTAAAAATGTTTATATTAATCTTATGTTGCACGTAGACCTGGAACGCCAGACGTTGCAAAAACAAATGGACACCATTGACGATATAATGGAAAAATCAAATATAACTTTATTTCATGTTGAGTCCAACAATACTCTTGCCGCTTGCCCAGATCATGAGCAAAAATTTAATTTAAAGTCCCATACCGAGAGATCGCTAGTCAAAATTTTAGTTCAGTTTCAGCAAATGATGGACCAAACGGAAGACTTTAAGTTGCCAAAATACAGTGCCTTGGATGGTTGTCTGTTATATCGCCAGCGCGTAGAATATTTGGGCAGCAGTGTTAGGAAATTATTGGCCCTTTGCGACAAGGTTGGACAAATGAAAATCAACATACAAAAGCAAAAACAATCGGACTCAGAAAATGAACTGGATGATGAGGAGAATTCTATTTAATGTCTTTAAGCACTGCACAAAATATTAATTAAATACAACAAATATATAATAAGAAACTACGTTGAACTTAATTGCAGGAGGGCGTATGTAAGGATATCCACAATACTTTCAAGTCGGGCAGCACGTTGGGCGCCTATTTCAATCTCATTCTGAGAGTTGTCAATGTAGAGACTGTGGGTACGTAGGTAGTTGAGCTGCTCCATATTTTCAGCTAAGGTCTGCAATTTCGCTTCTTCTTCGGCCGTAAAGGCATCCACAATTTTACGTTCGGCTGGCATTATTTTCTCAAGCTGCTGGCTAAAGGTCTGTAATTGCTCCAACTTAGCCACATATGCTGCTTGCATCTTGTCTGCAGCTGCTGCCTGCTCATATACTCTCCCTAATTTCTGTTGGAAGATCTTAAAATCGTTGTATATTTCTCGAGAGCTGAGCTGATCCTCCAGGCGGCTCATGTTTAGCGACACTGCCGATGCATTGTGTTCTGTTGGCGCGAGGTCAACGCTGGATTCTTTAATTAAAGTCGAATTAGTACGCTGCAGCTCGCGTCTTTTGGTTGCTTTTTGTATATTGCTTGGGTATTCATCCAAAACTTTGAAGAGGTCGGCGAATTCCTGAACAGTTTCAATTTCTGTGAGCTTGGTTGGCGTGGTCTCTGCTGTGATAGCCTGTTTTTCCTTTTCCAAACACTCAAAGAATTTGATTGGAGCGACTACAGATTTATTGATTTGCAAATCTTTTAGCTGTCTTGCATATTGCATATAGTTTTCATATACTTTATTAGAAAATTTATTTAAATCCTTTTCAGCCATATCTTATATGAAAAATAAAGAAATTTAAATGTAGTGCAATTCACAGGGTTGCTTTGCAATCAACACTGAATCGATATTTTTTTTTGACTAATTTCGATTTACCCATTTTTATACACCGCGATTTTAATTAAATTTTAAACAACTTATTCTGTAAACAGAATTTTGTAAACGATTAAATAAGTTAACTGGCACATTTTATTGCTTCGCAACCTTAAACCTAACAAATCAGACTTTTTTTTTTTGAGACAATAAAATATCCTTAGCAAAACTAGCCATACTCCGATTGCACGGTTAACGAAAATTGTCCTTTGGGTATGGTGTTGGCATGATACCATGTACGGGTGTCAACCAGGACTGCATCGCCAGGTTCAACATAGAAGGAAAACGATTGGCATTGATGATCACACTCTGGTGCAGGTGCCACAAACCAGCTTTTATTTCCCTGTAATTGAGCCTGCCACACCAGACGTGGTATGTAGTCCAACTGAGATATAACAAGTTAATAGAATTCGCAAAACAATGTCGAATATCTACTCACATGCATAACAGCTCCTTGCTCGTAGCCCATTAGCAAGAAATCTGTATGAGGCATTTCGGCATCTACTGGAAGAAAATGTGGACGTGGATACAATTTACGCAGTTCATTCAAGACATTCTGTTGACAAACACTCCAGCCCACAAACCAAGGAGTTCCTTCGTTCAAGTTCACTCTATTTGGGGACATTTCGAATACACTGGCCAAAGACTTAATATCAGAATTGAAGTGCAAGAACTGACATTCTGCACTTAGGGCGCCAGGTATATTCTCATACAGCTCTTTTAAATATGCAAAAGTTAGTTGCCGGTTAGCTGGCCAGTGGGCCACGGCCTTTTTGACAATAATTGGCCGCGAAGAGTAGGCGTAAGGTGCGAATTCGTCACGTGTCAAATTCTTTAGAATTAAGGGAGCCGACACGCCCTTACAAAACTCACAGTCACTAATGGGTCGCGTGGCCTCCCACACAAGGTAATTGTTTGGCACAAAACAACGTACACCCAACAGAAATGAAATGGTCTCGAGGAATATGGGAGTTGCGATCATAATAAAAGTCAAAATTCCCAGGAAGTACCAAAGCATATTCAATCTGTGGGGGTTTTGTTCCATATCTTTGGCCTTGCGGTAAGCATCCTGGAGATCTGCGGGGGTCACTAGTCCAGTGCGTAAAACACTCAGATGCAGCTCATCCAATTTGTCTACGATTCCACCTTCCCCGTCTAACTTTTCTCGTATATGGCGTATACGATTTTCCAGCGTCCGTAAAGGACGACTTACGAACTGCAAGTCAATTGGTGAAATGAGCACAATAATATATTTAATATATTACCGCTTACCAAAAACATGGTGCCGAATTTGCAAATTTTAAAAAAAGATTGCTTTAGCTGCAAATTTTCATTGTTGTCAAACAGCTAACCTAGAGGTGGACTACACAGAATTAGGGTATTCCCTTAAAAAAAAACGACTTATCGATAAATAAACAGCTGGCTCTTCAGATAAATATTGGCGCAATTTAAGATTTGATTTATTAACAAGTGTGTGATTAAATAAATATAGCAAAATCTAAATAAAGTTTATTACATCGTATATTCAATTGTTTCCCCCAATCGTTCAATCTCATCCAATAAAAAGTCCAACTCGTCTGCTTTCAAAATAGGAAAACAGGTAAAAACCATTCTAAAGAAATTTCCCAATTTTTGACTGCCAAGTGGCGTGTATCCAACCATTACAGATCCACTGTAGGTCATCTGTTCCTTGATCTTCGGTGCAACCTATGATATAAGAAAATGAAGCTTCAAACTGTCGATAATTCTTAAAGTAAACATACCGTGTACAACTGCGTCCACCACTCCGCAGTCTCGGCAAGGCCACGGAAGACTTTTGGTATATACCAAAAACACACATTTGAGTATTGATGGGTGTCCAAGACAAGCCTGAAGCGGTCTGCACGTAGTCGCAATTTGTCCTCTAGCAAACGTGCCATGTCAATGGCATGATCTACTAAACGTCCATATTCGCCGTAACCTCGAGATTTCAGCATAAGCCAGAATTTGAAGGCATCTATTTTGCGCCCACACTGTACGCTTTTGTTGCCCGTGTCATACGAGACATCATAGAACTTGTCCTGCTGGAAGAGATAGTTGACGTCCAAGCTATTGCACTGTGCCAGCAAAGAGTTCTCGCGTGTCACGAACAGGGAGCATTGTAGTGGAGCCCCCAGCGTCTTGTGTGGATTCCAAGCAAATGAATTCGCTCGAGCTAACCCTGCTATCAAACCACGATTCTTATAGGCCAGCAACACAGAACCACCCAGGCAGGCGTCCACATGCAGCCACAGCTGATGACGCTCTGTGACATCAGCAATTGCACCTAAATCATCGAAGGCTCCCAGTACTGTGGTGCCGGCCGTGGCATTCACAAAAAACGGCTCACAGCCACGAGACTTGGCCTCTTGGATTTTCAGCTCCAGATCGTCCACCAACATTTGTCCAAGTTTATTTGTTCGCACAACCACACAATTATCCGCACCCAGACCTAACCAATGAGCGGCCTTCTTCAAGCTATAATGCGAATCCTCCGACGTGAAAGCCACCAGTGGCTTCATACCAAACATGCCCGTGAATTTCACATTCGGTGCATTTTTATAACGCGCTAAGACCAAACCATACATATTGGACATGGAGCCACCGGGCGAATAGATGCCATCACCCACCCCAACCCCATAGCCAGCCAGACGGCAAACTGTGGCTATGACTTCCGTCTCAATAAGCGAAAAAACCGGGGCTACTTCATACGTATAACTGCAGGTGAGAGATCAAGTAGAAAATTTGAGGATCAAAGAAAGTTTATTTTACCTGCTTGTATTCAGGGCCTCGGTAATCCAGGCACCAGCCAAACCAAACGCATCCAATTGACCAAATAGCTGATTGTGGAAACGACCATGCGTAGTCTTTAGCGAATATTGAATAACCAATTGGCAGAGCTTCTCGATTTCGGCCAAAGTATGCGTCTCTTTTTCACCGATTTCCAGATTAATACGTTTCTACGCCAAGTGATAAGAATTAATGACAGCCCCAGACAAAGTGTCCGACATTATCGCCAAACATAGATTACACAAAAACCACATGAAGAAAATCTCAATGAGTTTCGGGGGGGGGGGGGGGGGGGGGGGGGAACAAAACCCGTATGCTTGATTGAAAAGGTCTACAACACTTTATACATATACATATATATTTTTATGACCGCACAATGAACCCTTCAGACACAAGGAGACAAATCTAGAGGATGCAAAGTTCACGTACCTTCAATTCGTTGGGTTGCAGAAATTCCACAATTTTCTGTTTGTCCCAGTCTTCTGGCTTTATGCAAAATGCATTTTGCTTTAACAAAATTCCATGTATATTTGCCAAAATACTCCAATCCTCAGCCAGACCATCCCGTAGGCGATTCACAGCAGCTGCTTGCTCTGATTTATCTTCCATTTAAATTGACTTTTGCAGAAAATAAAAAAGAAAATCTTGAATTTTTTTTCAAGCGAAAAAACGCGTCCAATCGTTTAGCAGTGCAGTTGGATTGTGCGCCCCGTCGATTGTCGATCGAATGCTCGTTAGACTTACTTAACGTACATAAAGACTTAAGGTTTGTCCGATTGTGTTTACATAATCGGGGTGAACCCGATTCCACATGGGAGTAGCCAACCTGCGGGCTTCTCTTTTCTCTTTTCTTTTTTTTTGGATATTAATTAAGATAAATTACAATTAATTAATAAACTCACAAGTTAAGAATCTCGAATTCTTATACTATTTTTGGAAAATTATAATCAAGAAAATTTGATTAACCCTTTCAAGTGTTTCGAAAAGAGTATATTTTTGCTAAAGACCTGAGAGAAAGTTAAAGAAATAATTATATATTCTGAGAGCATCGAAACAGACACTTTCTTTTTAGCTTAAATTGGTTTAAGTTTTTTCAAGTTTAAAGAGTATTTTGTAGTCCAGAAGTAGAATGCCTCGAGCACTCCCACATTGTAGGCCCCAATGACTCGGTGCGCTGTCTAGACTCTCGAGTCGCTTCGCTTGTCTTTCTGAGCTGTGCTGAGCTGACTTAATCAGTTGCATCGGATCGTTTTGGGGCTGCACAAGTGTTTCGTAGTTATCTTATTGCCATTTAAATGTCAGTCACATTCTCACACTCGGCTAACAAGTGCTATATAAAATGGAATCCACTCAACTTGTACCGGGCGAAATAAATAAAATGCAATTGAAAATGTTTTTTTTTTTTGTAAAACAAAAATTTCTTGTATTTGTTTTTATTGTAACACTTTTCATCTTTTTCTTTTTGTTTTCAATTTGTTTTACTGTAAAAGTATTTCTTTTATTTATTTTTTATTATTATTTTTTTTAATTAGGTTCTCGTTTTTTTTATATACTTTTTGCCAACAACGTTAAAATGGAAGCAGGTTTGTGTGATTCTTTATTATCATTAAAATATTCTATTTGCTTTTGTTTTTTGTTTTTTTTTCCTCTTTTTTTATTTATAATTAATTTTTGAATTCTCATTACACATTTCGTTGGATGAATTCAAAAATTAATAAAAAAAAAAAAAAAAAAACAATTATCTAGTAATCATCTAAATCAAAACCTTCGTTATCCAATTCATCCAGCTGCATACTTTGGAAATCAACTTTGTAACGCAAAATACCTGTGTGAAGAGAAGAGAACGAGGGGGAAGAGAAGAAAAAATAAATAAATAAAAAATTAAAAAAAAAAATCATAAAATAATATAAATATAAATTAATTTAAATTTAAATATAAAAACATAAATTTAAAAAATGCTTAAGAAATAAAATTAATTAAAAAAAAATATCTAGCAAAAGTCACATTTTTTTAGCTTTTAAAAAATTTACTAAAAAATTAATTTGGTTTTAAATATTTATTTTATATACTCGTTTATTATTATTATTATTTTTTTTATTTCTTTTTTTTTTTTTTGTCATTACAATTTAATTTTTATGTGATTAGATTAAAGTTTTTTGTGATTTCTTCTTTTTTTTTGCAATTTTAAAAAAATTGCGAATTTTAATTTTTCTTCTTCTTTCTTTTTGTTGTCTGATAAATGACGCCAATTAAATTATTTTCTTTTGTTTTTTTATTAGCTTTCAATTTGAAAGTTTGTTCGATTGGCTCAATATCAACTTAACATTTTTTTTATTGGAAAATTTGAAAATTCCCCTCGAAAGTTGAAATTAAATTTTTTTATTATTTTCAACTATTTTTTTTTTTTTTGTATATATTTAGTGTAAATATTTATTGTTATAGCGCGAATTAAATGGTTTTTTTTTATTTATTTTATAGAAATTTGTTTGTTTGCGCTTCTAATTAAAAATTTCTCATTTTTTGAAGATTTTCGAATAACTAGAGATTTCTATATATTTTTTTGGGTTTTGAAGATCAGAGAATGCTAAGGGAGTTGAGAATATGGTGAACACTAAATGGACTTTCACAATTTACAAATCTCTAGAAAATATTGGTTCCTAATCAACTTGAACGATTTTCTGGCTTCTTAAATTTTTCATTTTTCTTTGGTTGGTTGGAAAATTAAAGATAGAGGAGGAGATCAATTTTCGGTAGATCCGAAACAACTGAATACTTCTTTTTCGAAACTTAATGTTTTTTTGGAGTATTCGAAAAAAAGAGCATTTGAATGAATCAGCTACAAGTTGAAAAGCGAAATCGATTGACGCTTCGATAATGCAAGACAATGCAGTCAAATTCATTGGGCATAACGAGCGTGCGACTTTTTTTTTTAATAGTCATCGAGATCGACATCCTCCAGTGGTTCATCGGCCTGTAGTGATTGGAAATCTACCTTATAGCGTAAAATGCCTAAACCAAAATACACAAAGCAGCAGCATTTAAGAGGGAGGAGAATAAAAGGTATACAATTTAGACAAGTGGACACATACAATTTGGGTTACACAGACTTAATCTAACTTAAGCGAGTTGGATATTAAATTAGGAAAGTACTCACCGCCAATCCCACCAAATCCTCTCACAAACTGACTGCCCTCTTGAGATTTGTCCGTGATAATCTCAAGAGTGGCACCGAACATCTTGTAATTGTTCGCCAGCCATTCCAAAAGCGGTTGAGACTCGATCAACTCCATTTCAACGCCGCTCTAAAAACAAAATAAAAACAAAACATTTGAGAAAAGTTCTTTGGCAATAAGGATCGAAGTTTGGTCCACCTCTTTGTCCGTGAAATGTGACTTGTCCTTTTCCTGCTCGGGCGTCAAATGTAATACTGTCGTTGACGTCGAGTTGGCATGATTCTTCAGCACATAACGTTGAATGTCCAGATTTTCCCAGCAAATCAGTGTCTCCACCGAGCCCAATTCCAAAGCGCGCAAAGTATCCTCTACGCCAAAACAGTATTTTCCCGTATCCTATTAAAATTCAAAATTTAAATTATTAATCAAATTTTTCAGAAGGAATTCAGAAAGATTTACCTGAGAGATTTCATCAAAGTAACGACCGATCAGTTTCTTTTCCTGTATAAATTTAACATTTTGCAGCGATTCGGCAGCCAATTCGATAGCCTGATTGAAACCATTCTCCCCACCATACGACACATCCACCAGCTTGATAACTTTTGATTGCAGACGCTGTGAATAAAACAAAATAAATAAAATAAAATATTCTTTGGTTTAAAAAATTTTGTTTACTTACAGGATCAAACATGTCGGATTGACTGAGTTCGGTCTTGAAATCGGCACTACCGGCCAGAATCAGACCGGCAATATTGGGCTTGTCATTCGTAATAAAGAGCTGTGTGGCCACTTCGGCCACTTTGCGGACATAATTGTGGCGTTTCTCCATACGTAAACGGGCAAAACGAAGGGCTGACTGACCACCACGTCCGTGCTTCTTCGGCAGATCAACGGTGAACTTGTGCAGCACCTCACGGGTATTGCCCTGGAGTGTACCAAAGAGCGCACCATTACCGTCCATCACAATGAAGCCGAACTTATTGTCATCGGCCAGCAGGGCAGTGAGAGCCTCTGTATGGAACTTATTGTCACAGAGATACAGGGACGTGTTTATGGGCTTGAAGGGTTCAAAATCAATATTGACCTTCTTCTCCTTGCCCTCCTCAGTCACAATGGTGCCGCAGTAAATGACCAAGCCATTGGGAGGCACTAAAAATTACAAAAAAAAAAAATGTTAAAAACCATTCACACTCATAGAGAGGATTGCTTGGTATGTCAAACCTTTGGTGTATAACTTGAGTCTGTGCTGCACCGACGTGATGGCACCCAAAACGGAAAGACGATTCACACGCGACTTGATGTTCGAAGCGGTACCGAATTCATCGGCCAACATTTTGCTGACCCGTGAAATTTGATCTTTTGGTGGTATAATCAAAGATATCATGCTGGTGCCATTTCTGTAAAGAGAGAGAGAGAGAGAAATTAAAAGATATGATCAAATGATTTTTTGAACAAAAAGGTTAGAGAACGGGGCAAGGTCGTTGAAATTGGCATCCGCTGGATGTAAATCAACAACAAAGAAACAGCCAACTCAATGCTCTTTATTGGCTCTGTTGCCAAAATAAAAGAGACATTTGCGATTCAACCAAAAAACGAGAGAGTGAGAGAGAGAGGAGTGCAAAAAATAAAACTAATTTTCAGTTTGAAAAACGGAGTCCGAGTCTAGTTTGAACTGATAAAATCCCGACCAACATAAAAAAAAAAAAACGTGTTGCTGTTTACATTGCCCGAGGAGAGTGAGTATGTATTGGTAGTATGGTTGTTTGAGTGGAAGAGGGGGGCAACCCCATTATCAACAGAGTTGCAGCTGTTTTGTGTGTAGCCAAATCGAAGCGGATATATGCGGATAATTGAAGAAATCAGGTGGCCGCATGATATTTCGAAATTATTGAAGATTTTTTTTTCAAAACATTCTCTTTTTCTCTCTCTTTGAGTTTGATGAATCATTTGCAAACAATAAGACGACACAAAGGCCCCAAAAGAAATCTACTTAAAATGGCGATGGCAGTGGCACTGGTGTGTGGGGGGAAGGCGGTGGCTTTGGTAGAAGGGTAAGGAAGTTTGCCACACACACAAAAAACGAAAAAAAAACTCTTGCGTACACACAAGCCCACGCACACGTTCAAATGCCAAGCCACACTCACACTCACTCCCCGCATAGACCGAGACCGAGACCAAAGCAATGGTCTGACGACGGCGCACAGAGCACAACCTCCCCGACCCAAATGCTTTGTGTGTACCCCACAATGGGAAAGTTAACATATTTGTACACTTAACTTTATGTTTTTCGTCTTTTTTCGCTTGAATTTTCACTTCTTTTTTTTGGTCTTTTAAAAAGATTTTCCATTGGTGTAGAGTAGAATTGTTTACTTACCCTCGTGCCATTTCGAGGCTCTTGATGAGTTTCTTTATTTTCCAGATTTCGACATTGCGATCAGCGGACGTTTCCTCGCCAGACATTTTGCTTGGTTATTTGCTGTTGTGCTTGCTGCTCTGAATGTCCTAGACTCCTTTTTTGGAGTTTGCTTTTGTTGTTTTTTTTTTTTTTTTTGGATGCGCTGCTACTTCAGAGTTGCCTTTGTATTCACGTCTTCCCTTTAGCGTGGCTGGCGTTGAATACACTAAAAATTATAACACACAAACACACACACACGCACAGGTCGTGCATATGAATAAAGAAAGCTAAGTAATGGCGAAAAAGCACAACCCGAACGTATGTCAAGATTTGAGCGCAATATTTGTGGCGGGCGCTTGAATTAATTATGTTTTTTTTCTTTTTTTCTAAGCGCATCCAAGGCTACTGCTGGCTGTTGGTCGCGGAGGAAGTGAGAGTTCTTAGTGAAACGCTGATTAAATAATTATAAATCTGTGTATAAATAATACCTTGTCTAATGTTTTGTATTACAACGAAAAATTTTTTAACTTGAATTTAAATTCAACTCATTATTTTGCACTTCACACGAATTATATGAAGTGAATGAGCGCGTGTTAGCAAAAAAAAAAACACAAAGTAAAGTTGGGAAGGTGGAGAGTACGGAGCGAGCTTTTCTGACGTTTTTAAGAAATTGTTGACGTTTCATATGCCATTCACAATTATTAGGATTTGTCAAGGTATTTGGCATTCTCATGTGCCACGAATTGCTTTAGCAGAGAGAGCCGAGTGGTAGTGCCAATTTGGCAATGAATTTTCATTCGAATGCTTTAATAAGATACTTGCGTATTCTTAAATCATAGTACACTCTGCGACACCTTAACTTGACACACGGCACAGGTTCCTATGTTGGTAATATTTGTAAAATTTTACTTTAATCTGCACCATAAATTATGAAAACTTACGCGTACAACGTGCGCACAACAGAGTTGAGTTTTTCGGAACGAACGAACAAACAAAACTAAATGGAACTACAGGTGTGACCATATATAGGCAAGCCTTGACGATGAAACGAAGACACTGGTCACATTGTCTGCATTGCAGAAGTGAATTTAACTGCAAATTTGAATGTTTTAAAATTGCAAAAAGTTTCTTTTATGCTATTTTTTTATAAACATATTGATATGTTTATTATACACACACATCCAGAATTTATTCATTTGAGTTGAGTTGTGGAGTGCCACAGGTGTATATTTTATTTAATGAACTTATTTTATTAGAACATTCATATATATTTTAATTACAGACTAATGGCTGATGTAAATTGCTATAACATTGAATTTATTGTAGAATGTAAATGGATGTACTTAGTACGTTTAATAATATTGTATGCAAATTTATTGCATGCAGTGTTTCTCTCAGTTCCGTGGTGGTTCATGGTTCCGGAACCGCTTGCCGGCAGAAGTAAACATGAATTTGGAGCTACTTGGTAATTAAAATATAAATAAACATGGATAAAACAATTTGTAATTAATTTATTAAAATATTACTCAGAATCCTTTGGCCAAAATTATCCGGAGGAGTTTGATGGATCTCTGGATTGCATATCTCTGGCCGTTACCTGCGCATACAACAAATATGGAACACTGTTGGCAGTGGGCTGCAATGATGGACGAATCGTAATCTGGGACTTTTTGACGCGGGGCATTGCAAAGATAATCTCGGCTCACGTGCATCCAGTATGCAGTCTCAGTTGGACGCGAAATGGCCATAAGGTATTTGGAAACTTAAAGCGTATTTTGAGCATTTCTCATTCTTTCAATTCTAGCTCCTTTCAGCTTCCACTGACAATAATGTGTGCATTTGGGATGTTTTGACCGGAGAACTCGAGCACAAATACCGTTTTCCCTCACCAGTACTGAAAGTACAATTCGATCCACGAAATGATAGTCGGTTTCTTGTCTGTCCTATGCGCTATGCAGCCGTGCTTGTCAAAATAGGAGACACGCATCGATGTTTACCTCTAGACTCAGATGTAAGTCATGGTCTTTATCATTTGAATCAACATTTTCTCTTATGTTTCCATTCTTTCAGGGAGACTTAAACATTGTGGCTTCGTTTGATCGTCGGGGGAAGCACATTTACTCAGGAAATGCAAAGGGAAAGATTCTAGTACTCGATGTGGAGACTTTCGAATTGGTGGCTAGTTTTCGAATCATCGTAGGCACCTCCAGTGCCACGGCAGTCAAGAGCATTGAGTTTGCCAGGCGTGGAGAGTGAGTATTATTTATTTCACCAGCTTAGAAGTTTCTTCAAATATTTTAATCTCTTCAGTGCCTTCCTCATCAACACATCTGATCGGGTGATCAGAGTTTACGATTCTAAAGAAATCATAGCCTTGGGGAAAGATGGTGAGCCTGAGCCAATACAAAAGCTTCAAGATTTAGTCAATAAGTGAGTGCGATTCTTTGATTTAATATTGCTGCAGTCTCATTTGGATTTGCTCCATTCCAGAACAACTTGGAAAAAGTGTTGCTTCTCTGGTGATGGTGAATACATTTGCGCGGGCAGTGCACGCCAGCATGCTCTCTACATTTGGGAAAAGTCGATAGGCAATCTGGTGAAAATATTACACGGCACCAAGGGCGAACTCTTGTTGGATGTAGTATGGCATCCAGTGCGACCCATCATTGCCAGCATAAGCTCTGGACTCGTTTCGATATGGGCTCAAAATCAAGTAGAGAATTGGTCAGCATTTGCACCCGACTTCAAGGAGCTGGATGAAAATGTAGAATACGAGGAACGTGAATCTGAATTTGATATTGCCGATGAAGACAAATCAGTGGACCTGAATGCAGATGCTCAACAGGACGAGGAGATTGAAGTTGATGTGCAAAAAGTAGAACCAGTGGCAGCTTTCTGCTCTAGCGACGAAGAAGGCGAAGATGAAAATGCTTTACAATTTTTGCCAATGGCTCCAGAAGTGGAGGACCCTGAAGATGGCTGGGCCGGTCAAGATGGTCTAGAATCAAACACTGCCCTGCTTAGCAACGATGCCCATGACTTCGAAGACGACATTATGGCAGCCAAGCGTAGACGTGTGCAGTATTATGATATCAATTTGCCAGATGCCCCCACCGACGGTAAGAAGATATCATTTGGAATTGTAAAGTTTTTAATTAATCTAATCTTTCTTATAGAAGCCCACCCGCTGATATCCAGTAAATCCAGCAAGGACAAGCAACAGCCAATGGGTGGCAAAAAAGCCGCTGGCCGAGCCAAGAAATAAAAAAAAACAAATCGGAGGAAATTTGTTTTACACTTTTAAGGAGCATTTTAGTTTGTATGAATAAATTTATTTGTTAAGAATTAATTCGTCTTCAGACTTCTCACTTGACCAGCAAATAGAATCAGATGAGTACTCTTGTCCACAATCATGTACTGGAAGGGCCGATCCAAGACAAAGCGGGGTGGCGTTGACTTATTTATCAAGACAGCGGCCGTGGTGGCCGCAGCAGTTGTGCCCTGCTCATCCACAATTATCTTGGTGGAGTGGACACAGATATTGGCAAATAACCCTTGAGCCATGCGCTCCAAGTTAGCCTTGTCTTTCCTAAATAGATCCTTGATGCCCATCTTAAAATTTAAACAAAAACAATATTGAGATTATAACTTTCTTTTTGTCTTTTGTCTTGTGAGTCTTCTTACCCTATCGAGTATACTATTCAGCTTGAAATCTGTTGTGGTGGTGAACTTTGGCATCAAGACCTCCACTTCACTATCCTCGGGTGCTTCACGCTTGTATTTGGCAAGCCTCTCTATAATAGGAGCCAGGCCCAAGTTCTTTAAATTGCCCACAATGTCGTTCAATTTAAAGCCACGCTTGGGCAGCATCACAATCATTGACAGCCGATCCCGAGTGCCATAGGGCAGTTCCAAGACGTAGGCATCGAGACCCTCTATATTCACGGCATAGGCGAAATTCGCCGTCTGCATCATCATAGGCACAGCCTGCACTTTGCCCTCCTCACTGTGGAAGTTTTGAGTTGTTGTCAAGGAGTCGTTGAAGGGGAACTTCGGATAGGAAATCAAGAATGAAAAACACGGCTGGTAGAGAATTATTTGGAGTACTCACTTTCCATTGGCCCTTGAAGAAGAGAGATGAGAGCATAAAGATTTTTGCTCCATAGATTTCTTGGGGCAAGACCGTATAGGGTATCAGACCACGTGTGGCGCGATTAGTTTCCTCATTGATCTGGTTGGGTGTGTTCCGATCAAAGAAGCTCACCTCCTTAGGATCGACATTATACGATTTCAAAGCCTCTTTATATGATGGAAGCAGAGGAGTGGTCTTATCTGTGTAGAGCGCTTGATTAGAGGCCACCTCAATGGTGGGTGTGCTCACACTGCAAATATCATATTAATTAATATGGGACTTTCTCCTTGAATCAATAGACTTCCACTTACTTGAGATAGTCACTCCAGGTGCGGTAGACGGAGCGCAGGGTGTCATCGGCCACATTGATGTGCAGCACCTGCTGCAACTGAGAGTAGGTCTGTCCGCCAGCACCCTCGTATAGGAGCAAGAGCAGTGACCACACCGAGAAGGGTGATATCATAAAATCATTGTCTGATTTACCCACATCGGTGGAGATTCGATGCAGCAGATCGAGTGAAAATTGCTGTGAGCCCAAGCCAATTTCTCGTAGACTCTCTTCGGGAAAGTTCGAGCGCAAAACATTTACCGTGTTGGTCTGGGTGGAAAAGGCTATCGAAGGTGTTAGGGCCTCTGGCTGAAAGACCGTAGACAACTGTGGACCAAGTTTCTGGCCCCAACAGCTGCTCAAATAGACCAGACCCAGAGTGATGATAATGAGACCTGTAATGAATCAAATTTCTCTATATTTCAATTTCAATTATGATCTAATTGCTAGCTTTATTTCATTACTGAAATCGTGCAGTATTTTTTTGGTATTTCAAAATTAATTAAAAAAAACAAAATGTCCCAAGGTCAAGTTGCTGATAAACGAGGCTATAAAGGTTGGATTCATGGACGAAATGTAAAAATACAGACAGCTCCATTTACTCGTCTTAAATTATATAAAAAATGATTTATTTGAAATTATATTTCCATATATCCTCAAAAAAAAATAGGAATCCTCAAACAAAAATTCTTCATACTTTCTGAAAGCGAATTATTTTTAATTCGATAAATTCACAAATTCCACAAATTTAATTAATAATTTTAATTTAGTGTTTTTTATTTCCAATTTCATTTCCGTACCTGATTTGCTGGACATTTTGTGTGTGTGTGATTTTTTTTTTAATCGAGTAAACCCAAATTAATTTTGTTGTTTTTATTTGCGGTGACAAAAACCGTGACACTTGTTTTTCTTTTTTTTTCAAATTAGAGAATAATAATTTTTGATCTAAACCAGAATAAAAAAACAAAAACAAAATCCGAATGATCTAAAAAAATCTATATGATTGTTTCAATTTTGCTTTTATGTATATTTCTTTCTTTATATTTCAAGTGTTGATATTGAGCTTTGTTTTCTCATTTAATGTTGATACGGAGAGGGGCCAACAAGTGGCGCCGTAATCTCCGTTTTGACTGACTGCCGAGTGATTATAGTTCGTGATGTCTAGCGGAATCGAAAACAAATAAAGAATGCTCAACACTGAAATAGCACCCGAACACCAGAAGAGCGACAGATTGACTGTTGTCTCCAATCCCAGCTCAATGGCTCTGGGGGCCGCAGCTATGGTGGCGACCCTCAAACTGATTTGAAAAGAGAGAATCCAACTTGATTGGTATTGGCAAAAATCAAGTTTTAACGCCGACCAAAAAGAGAGAGTGAGAGTGGGAGAGATAAAAATAAAAAAACTGAGAGTGTCAAAAATTAATTGAAACCAGTTTCAAACGTCACAGAAAATCCCTCACACATTTATGGGTTTTAATTCCTGAGCCATATCGGTCGGATTATACCATTTCACTTGGAAATTTAATATATACTATGTGTCTGTCAATTTTGTAGAAAACATGCCATAATATATGAAATTGAATATTAAAGAGCCTGACTAAGCCTTCGAATCAATCAACAATGAAAACGTAAGCAAAGCAATTAATTCGTGGGAATTGCCCAGAAGTCAATATATGCTAAATAAAAATTGCATATAGATATAGTAATTAATACAAGATCTTTTTCTGAAGAGCCAAAAGCTTGAGTCACTTTTTTTGAAGCTGGAAAACTAGTATAAATTTTTTCTAAATAAATCAGAAATATAATGAGAATTTCAGATTGCAAAGTACAAATGGGTTTCACAAGGCAAGGAATAACTGCTTCATATCTGATCAATCAAGTCAAGACCAGTATGAAGAGTTAAGGTGTATTTAAGGCGGGAATAACTACTTGAAATCTGATCAATCAAGTCAAGAGAAGTATGAAGAGTTAAGGTTTATTTAAGGCGGGAATAACTGAGCTATCTCAAAATTCCTTGGGAAATTTAACTTTGTATCAAAAATAAAACTATATATATATATATTTTTTTTTATTATAATTTATGTTTATTTTTTTTGTTTGATTAATTGGATTTAAGTTTTGTAATTAGGCTTTCCTTTTATTCGTTTATTTTTTTTTTTTGAAAAATATTTAAAGATCAATTGAGTTCTTAAACACCCACTGCATTTGATGTCAAGGATCGAGTGTGTGTTCTTTTTTTTTTATTTGATTTATTTAACTATTTAATTGCATAGCATATCTTGATTTGCTTATAATTAAATTCCTTTGTGTTTTTTTTCTATATTTTAAATTTGAGTACATATATTTTCGTACGTAACATTTTTGTCTTTTAATTTTTTTTCAAAATTTATATTTATATATCTGCATTTGAATTGTTTTTTTTTTATATTTTTTTTTCTACTTAACATTTTTTTTTCGAGATGGAATTCTCAAATAATGTGACCCTCAAAACACACATAAGGAATGCATTCAGCGAGATGGATTCTAAGACCTTCATCTACCAAATGTCCTTTATTTTATTTATTAAAATTGAAATGTTTTATTTGTTTTTAGTTTTCAATAAATTTTTTTAACTCTTTTCTGTTTTTAATCTATAACTTTACATTTTGTTTCGATTAACGTGCAATTTTAGTTAAAATTCTATTTAATGTGCCTAGGCAGCCAAATTCTACCTATACCGAAAAGCAATAAGAGATTACGACGCAGAATCCGTCACAAAATACGTTTCAATTTTTTATATCTTCTGAAATCTATATATATATATATATATTTTCTCTTAAATATATTTATTTGTATTTTAGTGTTTCTCTGTGTGTGTGTATGTGTGACAAATTCCTTTTTAGGAAATTTCTGTTTTTAATGTAGTTTTTATTTTTTTTTAAATGTTCCATTTGGTTTATTGTATTTAGGAAAAGTGATTAAAGAGATGTTAAAACTTATTTGCTAATTGAAAGCTTTACTCAATTAAATCCTAATAACAACAACGAAAAATATTCAACAATTGAATCAAACCATAAAATATACAATTGTCATAAAATATATCAACGAAAAATCCAAATAAGGAAGAAAACAAAATTTATACATCAAATAAAATAAATTTATGTATATAATTATATATTGTTTTTATAACGATTTTGAAATGAACAACTGGTTGACTAATTTGTTTCAAATCGAATAATTTAACACGATGCATCATCATGTGCAGTGGATGTTCAACTAACCGATCTCATTTCTATTTAAGTTAACTGCCTCAAGTTTCGTTGCATTTTTCAAAAAATGACGGCTGAGAATTTTTAAGATTTGTATTTGTGTCTTTTGATAATTGATATTCTTTTGGATTCCTGTGAACATTTTTTTTTGAATGATTGTGGTTTTTGGATATTGTTTATCTTTTCCTTAAGCCTTTGCAACACTTTACATTTCTTTTTTTTTGTTTAGTTTTTAGGTTTATATGTAGACAAGATTAATAAAGCAGAACTGAATCGTTTTTATATTGATTAGTAAATGTATATATTTTGTATGCGGTTTGCATTTTTATCGCAAGTCGGGATCCTCGTCGGCCGCCTTTTTAATCCTAAGCAATATTGTGGTATACCATTGATCGAGACGAGAGATGCTGTCGTAGTCTTTGACGGCATCGGTAAATCCATCAATATTCTGCTCCTCCAGATGCTCGCACAGGACCTGTGGAATTTTGAATCAATTGAGTAAGCTAAAAAGGGCAATGGCTAATCAGACATACCTTGATGAGCTTGAATTCACGTGAATCTTGGAATGCTGGATACTGTTGCGCATATTTTTCAATTGCATGCTGCGCATTCAACAAATCGACACTCAAATGGCAAAGTGCGGCACGGAAGAAGTACTCCTTGGCGCTGTACTTCAGCAGAGAGCTCTCCAGAGATGAGGCAGCCACTTGCTCATAAATGGTTATGGCTTTCTCATAGTCCTCTAACTGGGCTGCATACTGAGCAACCTTGAGCATGCATTTGTTGGCTGAACTAACTGACTCTTCGCCCTTGAAATAGTCGGCTGCCTGCTCATAGTGCTGTATAGATTTTGCCTATCAAATAGAAAAAAAAATATATATATATATTAATTATGTTCAATATTTACTTTGGCATTGGATTTACCAGTGTATTCGGATCGCTTTCATACATCTCTGCAATGCTCTGATGGTGCTTGGCGGCCATTGTGAACCGGCCCATATCTGTATAAATGTCAATGGACTTCATTAGACATGTGACCGCACTTTCCACATCCACCTTTTTATAGCAGTTGGAAGCGTCAACATAACAGGTGCCAGCATCATGGCGACTGCCAGCCCGGGCATGCAAATTTGCTGCCTCGCAAAAGCACTCGCCAGCCTTGGTCCAGTTCTTGGACATTTTGAACATGTTGCCAGCACGCTGATAACACTCGATGGCATCTTCGATTTTGTTCGAGCCTCTGAAAGTGATAAAATGCGGTTTTAATATGAGGTCATCGAAAGTTTAGTCGGGAGGGTAGGAATTTTTAATGGTTTTGTGAATAATTTATTTTCGATACGCCATGCTTGTGGGCTTGTCTTAAAAATTCAACAACTTTAAATATTTAAAACACTACTAATTTTTCCTCCAATGATGAGTGGTAGGTTTTGGATTTTCGTGGACTTGCCATTCAAAGATTCAGGTTTCAAGCCCTGGGCAACATTTAGTCGGTGGTTGGGGGTGGCAGTATAACTATCTAGGGACACTTTATCTATGCTTCTGCGCGACCTATGAACATATGTACACGACATTTGTATATAGAGCTATTGGCAATCCCACACACACACACACACAGGCACAAACTTTCACACACACAAATACCTAAATGAATACAATGCAAATTACGTTTTCTTTTAATCATTGTGAAATTAAAGCAAATGAGAATGCACGAAAAGTTACACGCTGGCAAGCACAAGGAAATAAACAAAGGCTACTCGATTTCGTTGGAATCAATAAGTGAAGATGTAAATTATATTTTACTCACCCGAAGAGCGAACCGAGAAAGCCTTTTTGTTGTGTCAGCTTTTTTTCAGCCTCTGCCATTAGCTGAAGGGCCTTTTGTTCATTGTCGCCCATAATTGCAAATTATGTCGTTTTATCCACAAATTTGCAATTAAATGCCACAATTAAACCGTTTTGCTAAAAAGCTTTTCAAAGACAAAACCACTCCAATCTTTTGTACATTCATAAGAATTTGAGAAAATAAAATCAATAAGCAGGGTTGCATTCCATTGTGAAAATTCGATAGCATCGATTAAGCTATCGATAAATATCAATTTATAAACTTTTACCCAAAAAAAAATTAAAGAACAAATATTAATATTGTATCTATTGATCTTTTTAAGCCGTTATAAATATAAACTGTACTTAAATTGCACGATTTTGTTTACGAATTTTTTGTGACTTGGCGAACTCGATCTGTACTATTGCTCTGGCATTCAACGATCGACAACACATATGCTTTGAAAAACACATATGTACACTACATTGAATAAAAAAATAACAACACAAATATACAGTAAGATATGTCCAAAATAGCTGAAGAATTAAATGTAACTGAAACGGTCGATGAATATGAACTATTATTGGCCAAGTTTGGCGAGAGTCCTGTATTTCCCAAGCCCTTGATCAAACCAACCGTAGGGCCTATATATAACGATGTTGGAATAACTTTGACCGAAAAGCAGGCCCTCAATCAGGCATTTAATTTAATTCGGCGTTTTGATCGACGCTTTGGCAAGGACATTTTTTATTCGTTTGTATTACTCAACCGCTAAAGACTTTATTTAATATATTTTGATTTACAGTTATCTAACAAAGAATGAAGGTCTCATTTATTCTTTTCTATTAAAAGATACTGCGAGATTTGATTTATCCATGTTACATCGGCATGCATGGATAATGATGAGATTCTTAAGAAATGTATCACAAAAAGGACTAGCAGACATAGTAGCATTTCGTACATTGTTACAGGATTTTGGTGGATTACACAACGGCAAACAAATAACAGTCGAAAACGTCGAAGTAGGTTTCGTATGACCCATAAAATATTGAAATTCAGGTTAATCTCATATCAAATTCGCAGGAATTGATGGATATGATTAAAAAATATTTAGTAGAAGTATTGAAAAACCAGTGTTCCGAATCAATTATTCGAGGATTTGATAAAATTAAAAATCATTTACTAAGCGAATTTCACACAGATCAAGAAACGAATTCGAAAACCGACTCTTAAAAAAAATGTGGATCCATTTGTGCCAATTAAGACTTTCTGATTCCAATTTTCATTTATTGATAATTTGCAGTTGTCTTGGCCCCAATAAATATTTTTTTTCTTTCTGAATTTAATTTTAATAAGTAAATATTTATTGTTTTAATTTAAATTTTAGATAAGCATAATAGTTAAAAATATTTCACACATCATAGGCAGATTTTTTTGACTAAGGTTTTAAAAGTTTAGATGAATATAATCAATTGAGAGAAAGGACGAAAGAATAAAAAAACAAAAAAATAAAATAAAAACAAAAGTTTAACACAGAATTGAAACATAAAACAAAAATGGTACCTAAGATTTTTTGAATTTTGAAAACCTAATCATTTCTTTTGAGGAATAGGACAGCGAATCAGAGTGAAATACTCTTAAATTAAGTAGTTAACCAAACAAAAAAAAAAAGAAGTGCTCAACGGTAGGAAAGCTGACAATGACGTGTTTCAGTTCTACTCTTAAACAAACATTTTCTCCAACATTTTTCGGAGTTTCTCGTGGGCATAGCGGATCTTCTGATACAAATCTTTGGAGACTCCACTTTGTGCGATTGTTGAGAATCGATAAGTACGGAAATTCTTTTCATGATCCATATATGTGATGGCGCTCATGCGTGGGCATAAAATGATTTTCATGTGGTCCGAGAAGTTCAACTGAAATTGAAAGTAACCAGATCAGTGAATGATCGAAGCAAAACAAAATCCAAATTATATTTACCTGAACAGAACCATTGGTCAAATGCATGACCACAGCACAAGTGGTGCGGAACCAGGAATGCAAGTGAGGCATACGTGAAATTTGATCACTCTCAAAATTGACATTATTAGCGCCAGCCTTGACCAGATGCTCGGTCATGTAACGCTTGAAATATGAAAGCAACTTCATCTTCTTATCCAGGGTCTTGCAATAATCTGTGGTAGTCATGTAAGACTCTTTGCCATCCTTGTCGATGAAATGCACATTAATTTGGTTCGGTAGTAGAATTAATTTTGTGGTATCATTGAACATCACGCCAATGCCCTCATCACACAACTGGTAGCCAAAACCGTATTTATCACTATAGTCGACCCACTTAGAGATCCAGAAAAGCGGCTGAGCCGCTGGATCGGTATTCTCATCGCCCAGATTGCCTTCCAGAAGCCGGGGCTTTTTGAAAAAAAGATGTATATAAATCATTCTATAATTGTATAAAAGACTTTGAAGAACTCACCTTATTATTGAGAAGAGTTGTGAGCTGCTGGTGCAGACTCTCGATATCGCTGCGATAGTCTTCGTTGTGACGACAGACCTGGGCAGAGGCTGTAATGGCATCATGCAAATTATTCTTCAGGAAGGTCGACTCCAGGCGTGTGTCATCACGCAGACCATTCATTTCTGTCAACGGCTTGCGATCATCCATAGTATCGTTGGTGCCTATACGTGGTGCCATGGTCAGGCAAGAGCTCGGCAAAAACATAGGCACCTGCGAGGCCGTGAGAAATTCGAAAGTTAACAATTGGCCTATGGTGGGTCTGCTTTCCGGATTTGGCTGCAGCATGGCAATGACCATGTCGGCGGCCGGCCGTCTTAGGTAGCTGGGTACCCTGTACTCGCATTTCTTAATTTTCGAATAGGTATCCTTAAGAGTCTTGGTCTCAAACGGTGGCTGTCCCACCAGCAGGGTGTACATGACACAACCAATCGACCAAATGTCTACCTCGAACGAGTGACCCTTCTTGGTAAGTATTTCCGGTGCTATGTAATTGGGTGTGCCACACAGAGTCTTCTTGCGCTCACCCTCGTACTCTATTCTTGTGGCCAGACCGAAGTCACCGATCTTTACGTGCAGCATGTCGTTAAGGAAAAGGTTGCCCAACTTCAAATCACGATGAATTATACGATTGTCGTGCAAATACTTGACACCCTGGATTATTTGATAAATATAGTAGCGGCACTCGTATTCTGTGATATTTTTACGACGCTTATGTAGCTCCATCATACTCTGGAATTGGCATAGCCTTTAGCTGCACTCTAATTAATTTATTAACTTATTTACTTACGCGTTTCTTGCATAGCTCCAGCACAATATAAATATTGGAGATGTCTTCAAAATAGCTATGGAATTTAACAACATTTGGATGATTCAGACTGCGGTGGATGGTAATTTCCTGGGCTGTCTTCTCCTTCTGATTGTGCTTGATCATTAATTTTTTGGATACTATTTTGCCAGCATACACATCGTTTGTCTCGATGTCTATAATTTCGTAGCATTTTGCAAATCCACCCTACAGCGAGCAATTTATTGAGATTTAATTAAATATTAAAATACTCGTACCCGCCAAAATAAAAGAGAAATAATTTGATCGACGCCCCTACGCGACAACTCTGTCAGTATTCTCACGAATTCACACAGGCATTCTCACACACACACACACACACATGCAAACATATGTCCTCACAGGCGTACATATCAAAGGGAATCGCGAAGATCAGCATTGCAGGGTGATCGTTGCCAAAACCATGAGGGACTCCGTGGCTGAACCTGCTGGGATCAGTACTTACCTTTCCAAAGAAGCGCATGCGCTTGTAGGTTTTACATTCATTTGCATCGTAGAGACGGTCCGGTATATCCGTAGATTTCTCTTCTGGTTTCGCGGCCATTTTTTTCTCGATCACTTCCTTGCCTTATTTATTCTTAAGAAAAGTCTCACTAAAATAGATCTTGTGGGCACGTGTATGAGGGTGTGCTGTTTTGGGCACAACAGTTAACTATATTGCAACCTTAGAGGATTGGATTACAATTTACAATTGATTAAATTCTCACGATTAAAAAACTATACACTAAAATGCACAAAATGCACCATCACACCTCAATAGCAAAGAATAGCGCACAAAGCGGAGAACGCGCCGAAACCGTTTGATTTGTTTGAATGTGGATCAAAAGCGATAAGCACGCGCATACAGCTCTGTTTGCGCAAGTGTTGTAAAACTGAATTCCAAATTATCGAAATCAACCGGGCACATGTGTCGTTAAACTTTTGAAAAATTTTCTGCTTTATTGAGTTATATCACAATGTGACTGAAAAAGCAAACTTAATTTCGAAAGATGTGAGGGAGTGATCTGAAAATCGAGAATTTGAATGAATACTAGAACGCATTGAGATTTTACATAATAAATTTATTAAATAGTCCTCAACTTTTGTTGTTTATTTCTACATTCAATACAATAACGACAGTACCGCTTTTCTTATTTTCCGACTTTTCATGAAAAATCTTATTTCATATTTCCCATTTTTCTTTCCACTTTTATGACTATATATTTGTTATTATTATTTTTATATGATATTTGTATAATTATTTTGTTTTTGTTGATTTCTTGGTTATTGCATTGCTGCTATTACGGGCTCTTGTAATATGCTTTTTGGGATCTCATATTTCCCAGACTCGTTTTTAGTTCTTTAGTGACATCTTATAATAGAATTTGTAGTAATATTTATTTGTTTATAGGTAAATTATTACATTAAATATATTATCAATAGTAATGTTTCATAGTTGCTAGTTGCTTCCTCTTATTTTGCGTTTCTCCATGAATGGGTGTGTTGTATTTGTGTTGAAAAGTGTGTGTGGGTGTGTGTGTCGGTGTAAGTGTGTGATAAAGAGAGGGAAGTATGAGTGCTGTGTAGTTGCCCTAGGTCGGCTGGTCTCTTATCATCATGACTTTTCTTGAATTTTGTTTTCACAAAGTTTCCTAAAGTTTAACTAGAAATAGGCAAATTGATGCAGGAACTCTCAGCTGGATCCCGAACTGACGATCATCCCTCGTTGCAGGCGTAACCATTCCACGAATTCATCCAACATTACGGGCCCTAAAAATACACCAATAATTTAGAACTATTCGAAAATCGATATTTCCAGGGAACCCTTACATGCTCCATCAATATCGTAATTTGATAAATCTATAAAGATTGTGCGCGAGAACTCCAAAATATTACACCATTGATCCTTGTTAATAACCTTGTACTTGGATTGCTCTAGGAATTGCGCAAACTGTGGATACAGTGGCCAATGTTTCCCCAAAAGCAATTGCAACATTGCCTTGGCCGTGCCCACATCCATACTACGCTGATCCGAATCCTGCAAAAAAAAAATAATGAATCAGTCATTTGAATTTAAATCTAACAGTATTTTTCCATACCTTTGCAAAGTCATAGGCATATCTATAAATACTCTTGAATGAGTTGGAATCATTGAGTATGCTGCGCAGATACTCGAGTTTCACAACCATTTTTGAGGCCGAATCGCATTCCAGTTCTGTGAGGCCCTTTAACCACTCCTGCTGACTGAAGAAACCCATTTGGGTGGCGCCCATTTTATAGGCCAGCACCAACATCACAATATTCTCGGGCTCCACGCCAATATCTTCGCAGAATTTTTCCATACCATCGGGACCTGCAAACAATGCTCGATTAACTATTCCAAAAAAAAAATAATAATCTTTCACTCTACTCACCCAATGTGTCCGGCTCATCCGGTGTGGTATATTCATGGAACCAAGCCAGACAGCGCTTCTGACTGAATCCATCTTCGGATCTGATATGGCGTCTACGGAAAAAAGTCACAAAAGAAATTAAAAAAGTTTCCCACTGATTTCAAACACTCTTTATATTTTATAACCTACTCGGCCATTCTATTATTATTTAATGAAATTATTTTTTTTAAGTGATTTTAATTGCCGTAACTGTTTCTTGGAAATAACTTTTCAGCTAACTTGTTGGTCTGTTCTGTCTGTTTTGGTTTTCTACTGTTTTTCTCGTAAATATTGTGTCTTTCTTTATGTTGTTGTTGTTGTTGTTGTTGTTTTTTGTGCCTCTAAAAATAGCAACATAAAATAAAATACGTACGATGGAGGAAGGCGAGGCCAATGCCAAGAGAAAAATCAGCGGGAAGCAAAGAAAAGACAACAACAAAAATCAAAAATCAACAATGACAATGAAGACAAGAAGAAGGGGCATAAAATGCTCAAATCTTTGGTAAGGGGAGGGGGGAAGGGGGGCTGGCATGGGATGACCAATCAAAGCAAGGAAAATGGCAAAATAAAAACCAAATGACCAAATTAATGTGAAAGTGTTTGGTATATATATAATTATTTTTTTTTTTTTTGGTTTACTTTATCACGTGCCTAAGAATTTAATAAATGAATATAATCATGAGAGATTTCCAACACAATTCTAATGAAATTTAAACGAATATTATATGCTCTTTAAAAAAAAAAAAATCTATTGAGAAGATTTAAATCAACGAGGTGGCAACCCTGGCCATACCAATTTAAAATTACTTTGAAATCTCTTCACCATAAGACAAGCGCGCCATCTATCGGCCAGGCTAGCTTGCTGCTTGCTACTTATGTGAAATCTTGACTTGACTAAAATTAAGTTCTTTATTTTTATCATCCCCTGAAATTAATCCTTTTCTATTTTGTGGGTCAGTTAAACTTTAAGGACATTGTATGGGTTAAACTCGAATCTATCGAGCTGAGAGCCAAGCAAAAGAAAGCGAGAGTTTCTGTAATCGTTGCTGTTGTATCGTGGTCCTTATCGCTGTTGTTGAAATGTAAGAAAAACTTGACAAAAAAATTCCTTTGCTTTGGCAGTTGTGCGCAGGACCCGAAACGAGACACACGTCGCCTGATATCGAACGGAGGCTGCTGCGATTTGTGGGCCACTTAAAAACTTACCAAACACAAAATCACTTGTCTGTGTTAAACATTATTTAGAGCAAATTTCCAAGTTACGCAAAAAATTCACTTAGAATGCAGAAATTATTTCGAAACTCTTCAGTCATGAAAATGGCCAAGTCTTTTGCTGCCAAAAGTTTATCAAATAAATCGTTAATTTTTTGTGTATTTTTCACTGTGCTGGGTGAGTAGTGAATGACATCGATTTGGCGCTGGGTGGTTGCTTAGCCTGAGAAAAATGCGTAATGCTTGGGGCGGGTAGGGCGGTGGGGCGAATGCTCAAAAATCGATATTACCCAAAAGTTGCTTTTCGCAATCAATTTAAGACTTGGCTTATTTTTTATTCAGTGGCCAGCACTTATGGTCTGCAGCTAAACTCCTTTACCACCAAAACTCCGAGGGTCACTAAATACACTACGAAATCGCCATCGGTGAGTAAATGAAAATGTGTAGTTTTGGTTGAGGATACTGAGAGGAGATTCTTTGATTGTTTGAGCAGGCCTCATCGATGAACCATGATGCCACCACTTCGATTTACCGTTTCAATGCCACAAATGGCATCACCTGCATACTGATGCAGGTGGACGGGCTGATTAGCATCAAGTATCGGAACAAGCTGGGCGAGGATGTGGAGGCGGACTTGTATATGCCCGATAGTCCCCAGCTGAGTGGCGAGTGTGTCGAGTCTAATTTAGAGATTTTGTCGATGGAATTCAAGGGCTTTAAACTGACCATGACATTCAAGAAGGTAAGCTAGCTGGGGCGTAGCTAAGGTCAAAGGTTGTCATATGTGTCTTTGTGTGTGTATTCCAGTCATCGGGTGGTGAGGGTTGGTATATCAATCTATTTGAGCTGACCTACTCCTCATCGAACCCACTCTTCGAGCACCCCGATCGTCCCAATCTGAATGTCCGACTGACTTCGCCCTCCCAGCAGCCCATGTACTTCCCCACCCCGGTGGGCAAGTCCTATGTCTGTGACACCGAGAAGACCGTGATTATGTATGCCCCCCTCGACTCGGGCGATCTCTCGGGCCATATTGCTCGACTCTACCTAAGGGACATGCACATGCAGAGCTTCATGTTCAAGGAGAGCGGCAAATGGGGACCCTCCTTCCACTGCAGTGCCACTGGTTCCTATCGGGATGAGACGGCACCCCTGGCCGTCGGCACTGCCTTGGCCATAGCCGTGCTACTCACCATCTCCGGCTACGGAGGCTGGCGGTAAGTCTTCTAGACAAACTACAACTTTGCAATGTCCCTGAACTCTCTCTCTTATTTTTCAGATACTTTAAAATCAAGAAGGTCCAATATGGTTCTATGGAGTAAATTGCACAAATTCTAAACTACTAAAAACGATTCTTGTGAGGGCGCCTATTTTTGTTCATATCATATGTATCTCTGTCTATAGATTAATCCCCACCCAAACTAAAACAAAACAAAAGAAAAGAAAAAACAATTATACAATTATGAAAATGTTATTTAACTCTTAATATTGTCATTGTAATATATGAAAACGAAATCCTATTTTTCAAGTCGTTTCTTAGTGTTAAATGAGATGGTTAAAATAAAAATTTTCTATTATATCGAGAAATAATTTATTATTATGAAAATTGCAAAAATGTCTTCCATATCGTTAATGAAAAAACAAAATATAAAAATTATATAGAAGAAAAACAAATGATAACATAGTCAAGCAAATATATATACATATATATCAAAGTAAAACTAAAGAATGTAAAATATATAGAGCAATGTTATGTATCAAATAAAATGTTAGTGTTAATGATTTTTTCAAAAGCAAAACTAAAAATTAATTTATCATTAAAACTATTTATTCATTTTTATCATATTTAGATTATATGATATATATACTATATATCGCTCCAAGTCAATTTGTTTGCACCTTCTAATCGAAATCAAAAAATATATCACCTCTGACATTACCGAAAAGCTAATATGAAAACCTTTTTAACTTTGATTATTTTTTTTTTATATCAAAAATCTAAATTGAAATCAAAAGTATAACATTAATCAAAGATTTTGGCATTATGAAAAGGCTTTGACCAAAAGTAATTAATAAAAGCGGTTAACTCATTTTATGGATTGTGTTTCATTCAATATAAAAATTTCTTGGAATTATACAGAGTGTGGAAAGTTCTGCCCTGATATAAAGGGGATTTACTAGAAATATTTGGTGAATCAATAAAGAATTGCTAGAATGATCTATAAACCAAAGTCGGATTAGGATGATTGGCCTAGGCCGAGGAATAATTCGAAAATCGAAAAACTTTTCGACTTATCTTGGTATACGAAAATATCTTATCGAATTCGAGTCTTTGACTCACCTGCTGGTTTGTTGTTGCGTGGCTATATTTGTGTAGCTTGTGCGGGCTCGTTTTGATTGACTATCCATGCTGTCAGCGATTTCTGGATTGGCTCGACGTTTACCCCGTGGCATGACTTGTGTGATGTGACTACAAACAGTGAGCCTGAGGTGCTTGTTGAAACCCGGGCTCCTGGTTATCTCACACGTGTCGTGGGCTGCTTTATTTATATCTTGTATTTTACGCAATTCTGTGAAACAAAATCGGAATATAATTTAAGGTAAATCATAGAATAGGCTTGGCTGTGCTACTTACATTGCTTTAGGATACACAAATCATTACAATTGGAGAGGCAAGCAAACGGTAGTCTGTCATACAATTAAGATACGTACATTAGTTATTGTTTTTCTTTTTTTCTTTTTTTGGTTTGGGTTTAGTTTCGTAATGTATTTACTATATTAAAATTAGAATTTAAGAATTTTGTTACGGATTTGTCAATTCATTTTCTGTAAATGATTTTTCTTTGACAAAATGACAAGGTGCTTTGAGTGTGCTAGGAATCTTTTAATTTAATTTTAGTTTCCGGTAGGTCGGAACATAACCACCCAAAACACGCCCGTCGCCAGAAATGATTTTTTCACAATGGCCATCACAAGAAATTTCACGGGATGCACAGGATACACACACACACACTGAGAGACGCGGTACAATTGCATGCGTATATATGTATGTTTGTGTTCTTGTATGCGCCTGTTATTCATTTTCCTTTTACGCGTAGTATATTTCGCATACAAGTTCACTCAACTAATTTGTATGTGCATGTGTATATAGCAAAGTTTTACTACTTCGGCAAGCGGATGGGTTGTATATGTGTTTGTGTGAATGCGTGTGTAGACTTGTGTTCTGCGTGAAATACCGGCTGGCTTGGCTGCCAGGAAGGACTTGGGGATTGGTGCAGATTTGTATCCGTGGCCACCCAGCAGCAGCAGTAGTCGCTTTTCGCCGCTGTAGGCACAGCAGCTGATGCGAACTGTGATTCTTCTTCTTGCTGTTTTTTCTCATCGCTTCGCCATGCCGAAAGCGTTTGCATTCATTAAGTTATTAAAATGCAGCGCAGCAACCCACCATATACTAATGGCTTTTGTTTTGTTTAAGTTTTTTGAGACGATTTGTGTTTGTGCAGTTTTTGTATATTTACCATGAATTTTTAAAATAATTTATAAATTTACAGGTCGCAATTGCAGCCCCACGCTATCGATAGTTTACGCGATGTCTCCATGTTCTATTGCTCGATAGATTGGATACCGATAACATTGGAAAAAAATACCCTTTTCTTATATGATGGGATATAAATTTTCTCTAAATTTTTATGCACAGTCTTAATAAACGTAGGAATATATGAGTACCTTTATTTTTATAATAGCATGTCGTCAGTGAAAGCCTCCCATTAAATTGTAACTGATAACAAAAATAATAAGCCTAAAAATAAACAGAATTTAAATTGTCAAATTATTCTCGCCGATAACAGAAAATTGCTGCCCTGTGTATCGATACCCAACAAAATTCTTCTTAGAATAAAACAACAACAGTAGAAGGTAAATAGACTATAAATGTGAAAAATAAAGTGAATTAACTGAAATACACATATCTAATAGCACTATTTAATATTATGCGTTTTTTTTTCGTTTTTGATATTAACTTCGGCTGTCAGAAAAGCAATCAGCAACAGGAACTTCGCCAATTGTTTGGTAACAAAATATTATTCTGCTAAAAACTTGCACAAATTTATTGAAGGGAAATGTCGGATTATGATAATATACGTATAAAGAAGCTGGTCTTAAAAGGTGAAAAGCACAAGTAAGTCGATTCAATCAGTGATTATTATTATTTCCAAGTAAAACATGTTACTTTAAAGGAAAAGTAAAAAACGCAAGAAGGAAGAAAAGGATCACGGTGAGACGTCCAAAGCGAAAACAGTCAAAGTTGACAAGGATGCAGTCGACCACGGCGGTTGGTGGGCAACAAATGCGACAGTGGAAATAACTGGCACCGTTGCTATTGAGTTTTCCAATAATTGTTACCTCAGGGCTCTAGATAATGGTCTATTCACATTGGGGGCTCCACACAATCAGGGTGATGGCCCAGACCCAGAGGAGATCTTCACAGCGTTCCCTATCAATGATCGCAAGGTTTCCTTTAAATCAGGCTACGGAAAGTATCTTAAAATTGAAAAAGATGGCATGGTAACAGGCCGGTCTGAGGCTGTTGGCAGTATGGAACAGTGGGAGCCCGTATTTGAGGTAGGTGGAGTAAACTTAGTGTTGTAATTATTCTAACTTAGTGTGATTTGTAGAACGGTCAGATGGCTCTTCTTTCCGAAACTGGTCACTTCATGTCCATCGATCCAGAAGACGATGCTTGTGTGGCTTTGCGTAAAAAGGTTGGAGAGCACGAGATTTGTCGTGTACGTGCCAATGCTGTCAGAGACGTTGTGGTAGACGAAGAACCGAAAGAGGAAAAGGGAGACTTGGCAGATGTCGAAAAGAATTATGTGTATGTTGTATTTTGTTATCCAATCGAATCTCTTAATAATTTGTGCATATTTTAGGAAAAAATTCCAAAAGTTTCAAAACAAAAAGGTTCTGATTAACACAGGAAGTCTTAAGCAACTGTCAGAGGCCAAGGAAAAGGGAACTCTGCATGAAACTCTACTGGACAGACGTAGCAAGATGAAAGCTGATCGTTATTGCAAATAGCTTAGATTTTAGTTTTTGATGAATACAAATTTATATACAAAATAAGCATAATTTTATGTTCATACAATGTATAGTGTCTTTTAATTTCCCGCTGAGTATTTAAATTTTGATATGGCAACTCTAAATTCATTAGTCAGTTTACCCACACTGTCAGGCACAGTGGGTCAAATTAACACCGCGATATGGGGTGGCCAACCCCTTGAGTTTGCTTTGTGAATTTTTAAAGCAGACGGCGCCTTGAATGGCACGCGACCCAAAAACCCACCCCCTAGCTGCACCACCAGTCATCGCTACCGCCAACCACCACACCATACACTGCTCCTTACTCTCTTGGCATGTCTGGTCGGCTTTGGGTTCTCTCAGCGCGCAACTCACGCCAGTCTGGTAGTCTGCGCCTTTCGCTTTTCACCAGCAAAACCCATAGAGTCCTTCTGTTGGCCAACCCACCACCACCCACTGCCGTTGGTCTTCGTTTTTGCGTCTCGTTTAATATCGTTCATTCGTTCGTTTGCTTTGTTTGGCTTGCTGTGGTTGAGGGATTTTTGTGTTTGGCGCGCGCTTATCCAAGCCAGTTTGTTGGCATCGCTGTTCGTGGGTGAAAGTCTTTCAACGGACGCTTTCAGTTGTCACGCGATTCGAATAAATTTTTTGAATTTATAAAAGTCGCTAGTTCGGCTCTCCAGTGTCCGTGCGTTGTGCGTATTTCTTGAAACCACCACTCACCATTTACAATTGCTTAAGAATCGAGCTTCAAGTGGCGGCGGCGCCGACAATTTTGCCGGTTGCTTATTGTTTATGAGTGCAAATTGTTGTATTCTTGTTTAGTTTCTCGACCAAGTGCTACTTGAAAATTGTCAAAATTGAATTTATGAGACGCCAAAGTGAACAAGTTCTACGGATTGGTATGATATCAATGCTCTAGTCTGAGCCGCCTCTGTGTTTATCTCTATTGGATTCTCTTCGACGGATGTGCATGTCCAGACATGGTCATTTGGGTAAGTGTTCTTTGAAACATTTCTTGAAAGGAATCACGACCGGTCTCTGATTCCGCTATTTTATTCCGGTTCAGTGTTGTTGGAGTTGTTTTGGGTTGGTGGTGGCGGTAGCGACTACGCTTGTTGTTTGGGGTGTGTTTTTGAGACCCGAGGACTGGGTTAGAAGTTACGACAGGTATGAGATAATCAATTCCAGACTTTAATGAAAGGCCCTAGGAAAATAATACAGGAGAATTTTTGATGTGTCTCTGGGTCTCAGTCCCTGATCCAAATGGATTCAAGCGAATTTATTTAAAATTAAAGCAATAAATATTTAATTTTTATTTTGATTCCTTCGATTACAAAGAACAAGCAACAATTTGGTTTATTTATTTCAAATTTTCAAATATAGGCTTGCATTTCCATTGATTATCGCTTCAATAGATTTAAAGTGTCAAACTTTATTTTGGGTCTTCTTTATCAACTTCATTGAATAACGAATAATCAAATTCAAACAGACAAGTAAAGCTCATACAATGAAAGTTTAAAAAGCCAAAAGAAAAAGTAAATTGTAACAGAATTTCTTGACAAGTCCTTTCAACTTCCTCCGACTGCAAAATGTTTTCCTTTTCAATTGTCCCCCCATTTCTGTAGCATTGTTATCTATGCCATTTTCAAGTTAACCGTGTAAAGCAAAAAAGAATGACAGATAGACAGACAAGCTAGAATCACGCGGCTTATCGCAATTTGTATGGAATCCATTCAACGGTATTCATAAAACTACAACTCCCCGCTAAGCCCCAAACTCCCAAGATGGACCATTTGCTTGGATACTGCTGCCAGACTATGCCAGTCAACCATGAAAGGGTGTAATCAGGCAGGACTCAGCCCAGCCACTTTTCAGCTGTGTGGCGCCGGAACCAAGCTGCCACTCTTGAGCCTCGAAACAAAACGGAATTGTTCATTGTTTTGGTTAGAGTGTTTTACACTCACTTTCGCCCAAGCCAGACTGTAACCGCCTTGTATGTGGGTATTTGCATACAGTTTGTGGTATTGCCCTTTGGTTTATTGACTTTCCTTACCACAGTGGTCCTTTTGCAATTTAACAATAAAAATATTTCACATATATTCATTCATTTTGGTATTTATAGTGCCAGACAGCAGTATTTCATTGCTAAATTTAAAGCGAAACATTTTTTTTTTCCTTACCTCGCCAAACAACACTCAAGACTGCGGCGTTTTCCAACTCTTTCTTTTTTTTCGAAGTTGCCAGCCCAGCTCTTTCTTGTGTGTGTGTGCCATTTGCCTGGGCAATGAAAATCAAAATGAAAATGAGTATGTGTCATGGCTAGCAATTTGCTTACGTTGGCTTTTCTTTTGCTCAGGCTTTTCATGTAAAAAAAAAGGAAATTTGAACTGCATACGAAAAGGAAATAGGAAAAACAAAAAATACGAAAACTAAACAAACACAACACGCACTGAAAAAGTGAGAATGCTAAAAGTAAAACTCCCACGACTTTGGCATACTCTGAGTAGTTTTCCTTGGTCTTGCTTCGTTACAAGTATTTCCATAGACTTTGTATGCCCTTTGATTTGCCCCATTTGGTTAGAGTATGAAAATCCGAAAGGTTGGAAGGAAATGGTGTGGCAGTTGAGCACCTGTAAGCGGTTAGGAAAACAAAAAAGTTCTCACAAAATCGCATACATATGTGAGGGCATATGTTTGGTTTTCCTTCTCTCCAGACTAATGGGAATTTAGACTTGGACCTTAGTGCAAAGTCAAAACTTTTTGTCTTAAATATAAAAATATATATTTTTTGTTTTTTCAAGTGTAAATTTTGATATCAAAATATTTCGAAAAAAACCTGCTTTTTTGTTCTTGACCTGCGGCAAATTTATCTGTTATATTTTTTTTGCCTTTTGTTTTTGCTAGGTTCCTTAAATTTGGTTGAATAATCTAATCGAATTTAAAATAAATTTTCTTTTGTGACTGCAATCAAATGATTTTGTTTGTTTATTTATTTACATTTTCTTTCTGCTGCTCTAAACAGATACAAATATTTTAATTCGGTTTACAAGCTACCAAGTAAATTTCCCAGGGCGCTCTGTAAAATAAATCGTAAATAAGCATTTGATTTACAACAAAATCGTATAAATAAGACTTACGGCACCATCTCCCAAGGCCTGATCAATCTTCTTTACCAAAGGTGCGGCAGTGGCTGCAGCGCCTCCCTAAAAACCAAACGATTGAGAATTCGATTTTGAATTAGAAAATTTTTATGCTTACCAAGATTTTGGCTCCTTCATTCTGAAAAGAATTGAATTTTATTAAAATTGTTTAGATATTTGTGTTGCATCTGAAATACTTACTCCTTCTTCGGCTATAATTTTGGCTCCGTCTGTTCCAATGCTGCTGGCGATTTTTGATATGGTTGAATCAACATTTGAGGTAGTTTTATCATTTTCACTATCTGTGGAATCACTATCAACATTTTGAGCTGCTGTTGTGGCGCTGTTGTCAATTTGCTGGGCAATCTTGGCGGCAGTTTGGGCAATCGATTTCGCGTCTTTCTTGGCGGTACTAGCAATATTTTGAGCTGCCGTTGAAGCAATGCTCCCAATATCTTTGGCAACGTTATTAACTGTGGTTTCACCAGAACTAGTAACTAATTCGGTTGTCTTAGAAGCAGTGTTGGATACATCGCCAGCCACTGTGGTGGCAGTTCCGGCTACAACACTTGCGTCTTTCTTGGCTGTGCTAGCAACATTGCTAGCAACTTTGCTGGTCACTTTGGCAACATTGCCAGCAACATTGGTAGCTGTTTTAGAAGCGGTATCTGCGTCTTTCGCGGCAGAGCTAGCAACATTTCCGGCTGTCTTAGAAGCAGTTTTGGATACATCGCCAGCCACAGTGGTGGGAGTTCCGGCTACAACACTTGCTTCTTTCTTGGCAGAACTAGCAACATTGCCAGCAACATTGGTAGCTGTTTTGGCTGCGGTATCTGCGTCTTTCTTGGCAGAACTAGCAACATTGCCAGCAACACTGGTAGCTGTTTTGGCTGCGGTATCTGCGTCTTTCTTGGCAGAACTAGCAACATTGCCAGCAACAGTGGTAGCTGTTTTGGCTGCGGTATCTGCGTCTTTCTTGGCAGAGCTAGCAACATTGCCAGCAACACTGGTAGCTGTTTTGGCTGCGGTATCTGCGTCTTTCTTGGCAGAGCTAGCAACATCTCCGGCTGTCTTAGAAGCAGTGGTGGCCACTTTGCTGGCAGTTCCGGTTGCAACTCCTGCGTCTTTCTCCGCAGAACTAGCAACATTGCCAGCAACATTGGTAGCTGTTTTGGCTGCGGTATCTGCGTCTTTCTTGGCAGAGCTAGCAACATCTCCGGCTGTCTTAGAAGCAGTGGTGGCCACTTTGCTGGCAGTTCCGGTTGCAACTCCTGCGTCTTTCTCCGCAGAACTAGCAACATTGCCAGCAACATTGGTAGCTGCTTTGGCTGCGGTACCTGCGTCTTTCTTGGCAGAACTAGCAACATTACCAGCAACATTGGTAGCTGTATTAGCAGCGGTATCAGCGTCTTTCTTGGCAGAGCTAGCAACATCTGTGGCTGTCTTAGAAGCAGTGGTGGCAGCTCCTGCGTCTTTCGTGGTAGCACCAGCAGCTGTTCCGACAACAGCTTTTACGTCCTTCTCGACTGAACCAACAACATTTCCAGCAGCTGTGGCAACATCTCCAGCAACCTTGGCAGCAGTTTCAGCAGCAGCCTTGGCGTCTTGCTCGGCAGCACTAGCGATATGTCCAGCAACATTGGTAGCTGTTGCGGCAGCAGCCTTGGCGTCTTTTTCGGCAGAGCTAACAACATTCCCAGCAGCTGTGGCAACATCTCCAGCAACCTTTGCAGCGGTTTCAGCAGCAGTTTTCGCGTCTTTCTCAGCTGAACTAACAACATTGCCAACTTTGTTGGCAGTTGAGTCAGCAACTTTGGTGTCTTTCTGAGTTGTACTAGCAACATTTCCGGACACTTTGGTAGAAGTGTTGGGCACCTTGTTGGGAGACCCAACAGTAGCACCTCCGTCTTTGTTGGCAGGACCAGACACATCTTCGACTACTTTGTTAGAAGTGTTTGTCACATCTTGTACAACCTTGGCAGCACCACCGGCAACATCTTTGGCAACTTTGGTGGCCGTACCAACAGCATTGCTAGTGGTATCAACAATTTTGTTGGCGGTATTGGCAGCATCTCCAGCCGCTTTCCTAACAGTTCCAACGGCATTTTCGGCATCGGTCTTGGCAGAACTTACCATTCTGCTGGCAGTACTTGCAGCATAGACAATTCTGTTAGCTGTGTCCATAATTCCACTAGCGAATTGGTTAGCACTATCAAAAATTCCAGGGTTTCTTTTTTCGATGTTATGGCTATCGCTGGCTTCACTGGAGGCTGCGCTGGCTCCGGTATTCTGATAAAAGTTTGAACTAAATTCAGATCTTAACTTTGTTTAGATAAAACTTACAATTTGCACGATCGTGATTTCGGTTTCCTAGAAAATATTTGGTTTTAAAAACTTTAAATAAAAAAAAAAAATTGTCTCACCTCAGAAGCATGTTTTGGATCCTTCACAAAGCTTTCGGCCATATGGGACTGAAATGAGAGAAATAAAATTAGTCGTATTTACTTTGAGAATATTTTTAGCTTACTGCAGAATCGGCTACCATATTGCCAAACTTGTTGGCTGCATGGGCCATTTCCATGCTAAAACCAGATACTGCTTGACCAATATTTTCCTAATTTTAGATAAATATTTGAGTCCATTTCGATGGTGGAGTTTTTGACATTTTTTTGACTTACAAATTTTTGTCCCAGATTGTTGAAGACGCTCTTGGCATTGGCTTGCTGATAGCCCATGAGGAGGGCAAACAGAAAGATGTAGATACAATACTTCATTTTTTTTATAGATTGTTTTTTCGTGGATAAGTTTTTCAATTAAATCGATTTCTTCGACTGGTGAATTTGCCAATTGCGCTTCGTATTTATGTGAATAGATAAGAGAAGAGACAAGTTTTTGTTTACAATATAAAAATTGTTTTGTAAATATTTTGCTATCTAAAGTATGATGAATGGCAGATATAATTATGTCTTTTGCTAGACTAAAAACTTTGAACTAATCGATTAGGAATTTTGATTCTAAAAAAGAAATAACCCAGGCAGTCTGAAAGGCTTCAATTAATGAGTAATGAATAATTTGGGAATTCTTTTAAAAATATTATCAAAACGATTTCTAAAAATATCTGCAATTGGATTTTATGTGTGTTCATTTCCCACCATCCGACTTGATTAGATTCTATCCCACTGTGTGGCATAAATATTAAGATATAAATTTTCAAGTTATTACATAAAGACACTTAACACCTCGCCAGAGGTCTTTGGGTATCGGTGGTGTTTTATATGACAAACATCTTAAGTGTTATCACTTGGCAACACTCGCCCGACTTGGATACTAAGTCCAATTTATGAGAAGCCAAAGGGAAAGGGGGGGAGTGGCTCCCCCCCGTAACATACGATTGAGATACGTGCCAACTGAGAGATACATAGAAATGGTTAAGTGGTTTTTGGGGGGTTGGAAAAAAAAGGAACCAAAAATTACCTTAAAGATTCTGGTTTTTTTTTTTCCTTTAGAAACTTATTTTTCTATGAAGAAAATGTTTTAGAGATTTTTTTTTTTTTTTTTGCTGAAGAAAATTATTGATCCTATCGAGAAATAATTATGCCCTAAAAACAGGGTTCAGGGGCGAACCACAAGGGTACAGAGTACAGAGTCCTGTGTACATTTTTGGGGGTGGCAATTGCCAAAGCAAATCCAATTGCCGCCTCGCAGACAAAGACACACACAACTACATATACGGACACGGACACGGACACTGACACGGACATGGACTGCACACACACGCAGTGAAAGGAACAGGCGTTCAGCTTAGTAGCAGAAGTTGACGATTGGGAAAACAGGACACGAGTCCTGTTGATGCCCAAAACGCGAACAGCTGAACAGCTGTTTGCAGTATTACGCACATACACACACACACACACGCACACACGCGAGTGAATCCTAACGTGTCGACACGCTTGTCTGTGTGTGCTTGTGTATTTGACTGTGCTTCCCACTCTCTCTCTCTCTCTCTCTTTCTGTGTGCGTATGTGTATGTGTGTGTGTTTTTGTGAGTCTTTTGGGCTCTGGCTTCGTTTCGGTAAAAGTTTCCTGACACGCACACTCGTTCATTCATGAAGATAATGAGCCCGACATGAACTACGAAGTCACGTCATTTGCCAGGACAACTGAAATCGCCCTAGTCCTCTTTATTTTGTATTTTTTTTATTCAAGAGTTGTTTTTCTTTCCCGTATTTATTTGTTTGCTTCAAAATTCAATAAACACTTTCAAATTTGTTGTTACTGCTTGCAAAATACACAATTCACTTGGCTGCCAATTATTTACCTGTTCAAAATTATAAATTTTTCCAAGAACTTTTCAAAAATTTTATTATAATTTTTTTTTTTTTTTCTGACAGTGAAGTTGATTATTTCTGAGGTACAACAAATATAAACTAGTTAGGATATTAATGTCAGTGTTAATGTCAGAAGTTAGACAAAGTATATCAAAAATATGGACAAGCCGCAAATAATTGAACATGTACAGGAAAATCTTAATTACACCGTCTACGATACCAAATGGATGCCCTTGTCGGCCAAGTTTGTGGTGCTCGGCTCGAAGGCCAATAGTCATGGCATAATGGATATATTTGAACTGAACGAATCCAAATTGGAAAAGATCAAATCTGTGGAAAAGAAGCAAGCCTTCAAGTGCGGCAGTTTTGGTTCTTCCACCTTGCGTAATCGGCACTTGTCTATAGGGGATTTTGTGGGACGCCTTTTGGTTTTGGATCTGGAACATCCAGAACTGCCTGTGTTTAGTGTTAAGGCCCACAATTCGATTGTTAACTCCATTGATGCTATTGGGGGTACGCAAATGGAGTGCGGAGCTCCGGAAATAGTCACGGGCAGTCGCGATGGTTCTGTCAAGATTTGGGATATTAGGCAGGGGCAAACGCCTGTAGTGGATATTGCTCCGCCCCCGGTTATGGGTGATGGCATAAATAGCGGTGTTAAACGGGACTGTTGGGCTGTGGCCTTTGGAAATACGTTTAACAGCGAAGAGCGCATTGTGGCTGCTGGCTATGACAATGGCGATCTGAAGCTGTTCGACTTAAGAGCCTTGGGAATTCGTTGGGAAGCCACATTAAAGAATGGAATTTGCGGTCTGGAATTCGATCGACGTGATATACCCATGAACAAGTTGGCTGTGACCACCTTAGAGGGTGGACTTCTGGTCTATGATATGCGCACCCAACATCCGTCCAAAGGCTTCAGCTATGTGGAGGAACGCAATGCTGGCCGCAGTGTCGGCACCAATGGCGTTATCAGTGGGCCCAAGGCCACCGTCTGGACGGTACGCCATGTGCCCCAAAATCGTGATATCTTTTTGACCGGCGGTGGCACAGGCTCTATACGTCTCTGGCAATATCAATATCCCGATCGTCGGGTTGTAGATGAATCCGATGGTAGTAAAATGGGCGTTGCTGGTTCCTTGCAGATGATCAGTGCTGTTACTTTGAGCTCTCAACCTGTTCATTGCTGTGACTGGCATCCAGATAAGCTGGGTCTAGCCGTTTGTGGTGCCTTTGATCAAACTGTTCGGGTGCTGATTACCACCAAGTTGAATTTAGTCTAAAAGAAAATGAATCATTTTAAATATAGTAATTAATTATTATAATTGAACAGCGTGAGGTGTCTTTTGTGGCAAAAATTTCAAATGCTTTATCGTTCGGGCTTGATTAGATTGCAAAGAAACCATAATTAATTCTTTTTATTTATATATTTTAATTATTTATTTCAACAGGTCAATAAACTTGATCACTTTTTTTATCGATTATCGCCTCGAGGGTTGCATAATTATGTATCGAGGATGCTTGGGTATTTATTTTTATTTTAACCAAAAATGATTTGTTTTCACTTGCTTTCATTTGATATTTATTCGGTCTTCTAATTACTAATTATGCTCTGAAAATAAGCAAACTCCAAAACAACAAAACTAAAATGGGGGCATTAAAAATATTTACTCACATTTTCATTGTGAAGTGGAAATTGCATAAAAATACTAAAAAAAAGGTGCATGAAAATATGAAAAAAAATGGAATAAAATAAAATGCAAATACAAAATGGTGCATAGTTGACGTGGCTTTCATTGCTTTTTGACGTAGAAGAAAAGGCAGAAAAAAAGTTAAAACAAAAAAAAAAAATATAACAACATTTCTATGCAATTTGCGTAAATGGAATTGTGGGTAGCAATGGTGTGGGCGGAGCTGCCAGTGTGGTCTGCCCCCGTGTGCGTGGCAAAAAAAAAAGTCAAAGAAAGTATTTTAAAGAGCAACACAAAACTTTTCAGTGGTTTGCAAATTAAAAACTATTTTAGAAAAGTGCGCAATTTTCCTTAGTTTGGCATCTTGTTGCTAACGGATTTCCAAAAAAAACCCTAGCTACCATGGGGGAGAAACCCCCGCAGTCACATCCATTGTGCGGAAGCTTTTTCTTCTCTTGACTTTCTTTTCTTTCCTTTGGCGGGCCTGAAGAAACTTTCATCATATAAAGTTTAATTAAATTTCCAACAGATTTTCTACTGGGTCAAGTAAAGAGTAAAAGAGCTTTTAAAGAGCATTAGTAACATTAAGAAGATAGAAAGACGGGAGAAAAAAGAATCTAGAGAAAATTAAATCAAGGGGCTAGCAGCTTTTTTATGGAGCTCAATAAAACTGTTTAAACCAGTCCAGACTCTTGAGTCTTGTACTCCTTGAATGAATGCGCTTTTTTTAGTTTCAATGTAAGTATGAATACACATACCATTTATATTTTACAGTGGTCAAGATTTGAAAAACAATTTCCTTAAAATTTTCTTTTTATTTCAAAGCCTTTTGTTCGGACTATTTATTCATTAACAGGGCTGCTCTTAACAGCGATACTTTTAAAAGCGATAACTTTTCGCACCGATAATTTCAACAACGATAACTTTTAGCACTGATAATTTTAACAGCGTCAGTAGCAGAATTGATCGAACAAAACGCACTAGACAAAGAAAGCGAAATTGTGTATTTATTTTTAATTTGATTTACCTTTATTTTAATAAATATGTATGAATAAAAAAACAAACAAATAGCTGCGGTTTCATTTTAATCGGAGCTCCTCAACACTCTATTCATTTCCCAGAGGACATTTAATTTGTTAGTTCGCCCCATTGTCTTGTGGAAGACTTTGAAGCACCACTTGGAATGTTAGGAAACAAAAGCATTTAAATGCAAATGCAAGTAAACTGGCCCGCGTCGTCTTCGCTTACTCCCGTCAAACTGGAAGTGGATTAGCAATTTGTTAAGCCAACAATTTACTTTGCTGAAACGAAACGCAGTTGCCTCGTCCATGTCCGTTATAGAGTGTCCTCACCCAACTGCCCAACTGCTACGGCTTCTCACAGTTGTTTGCCTTTCGAATAGTCGCACTTTGCAGTTTGTAAGGATATCAAATAACAAAGCCACGCACAATATGGGGGTCAGCAGAGAGAGAGAGAGAGAGACAGAGAGAGAGAGAGAGTCCATGGGTTCCTGAGTAGGCAGAGTTGTTTGAATTTCTGAATAGGTGAGAGTCTGTCTCGCTCTGCACTCGGGTAACTTTTTAGACGGCTTCACCGACTCGCCGGGCTGCACTTTTGTGTTTAATTGTAATTTTAACTTTTGCCATTTTAATGCGTTTTACGTGCCAACAAGAGTTACAAGAGTGAAATTCAGAAATTCTCTCTTTCTCTTTACTCACATTCCACTTGCACTCACTCTTGCTCTTTTGGCAGCTTGTCACGTCTGTGGTAATTAAAGTTGTCATCCGTTTCGCACTCTTCTGGCCTGACATTATTTGAATTTGTTCTTGGCTTTCTTTGGCAGAGCAATTCTTGTGCTCAGGTGGCTCCGGTTTCTCACTGTTTGCCAGTGATACACATTTTAAGTTTGCTCAAATCAAATTGTAAGAACACTCGAGACTTCCTTATCCACTTTCTCCAATATTGTTGTGCTTTTCTGGAATTGCCCTTCCCAGTTGCAGATGCACTTCAAGATTTCCTACCTACTTAAATATACTTTAGACCGCACACATACACAAATACGCTCGTTTCTGATTACCTAAGTATGTGTATTTGCTTAAGTCGAATAAGATTTACCTAACGCTGGCATTAATCAGATTTGGAATTTCAAAACATACACATAAATATGTGGTTAACTTGTGCAAGTCAGGGAAATTCAAGGAAAATTTCGGATGGAAACATAAAGTATGGAGTGCTCTCGAAATTATCTGGAAATAATTGAAACAACAGATTTTTCTGGGTTGATTGGAAACATTTTTCAATTTATGAAATATTTCGAGTGATTCTTGGTAAATTTGGTTTCCTGGTTGTTTACAAATTAATTGAATTGGAAAATTGAAAACATGTGAATATTTCATTATCATTTGGAAATAAATCGAAGCTATTTTTTCTAATCAATTTGTTTGCCTCGTTTCAGGTGCGACAATAATTTCTCCTTTTCTTGGAAGCCCAAGCAATGCCTTCGATGTAGACAGACGAGGAAATTTCCTGTGAGTAAAATGAATATGGATAAAATTTTACTAGAATAATCTTTTAGGATTTTTAGAAAAAATCCTATTAAATCTTTCAATATTTCATTTGTTTTTTTTTTTTCATTCTATTAAATAAATTGGAATTTACCTGTGCTCAGTTTTACTTTTCAATAACTTTTTCTTTCCATTTATTTTGTGAGAAATTCAAATGAGAAAATGAAAAAAAGGGAAGATGGGAAAATTTACGTATGTGAATGGTTGGCAAATATTGTCAAATTAAATTGAAAAAATAAATCAAGGAGCTGGGCTGGGCTGGCGGAAAAGAAAAAGTTGACGGCACATGAAATTGAAGGAATCTCAAAATGGAAATGCCAAAAACCGGAAAGGTAGCACACACACACACACCATTCACAACAGACGAGGCACTCACAAACCTTATATAATTACTTTTAAAATGTATGAAACGTAATTTTATCTGCAATTTCATTTCCCTAACCAGTTTCATTTCGAGTCTTTTAAGTGTTCTGCTTTTTTTTTTGTTTGTCTGTTTGTTTGTTTGTTTGAGTTGTCTGGCGGCCTTCACAATTGACGGCAATAAGATTAAATAAAATATTTCGTAGAGGCATACAAAATTACAGCAACAACAAATACAAAATTAATTTAATTTTTTTTTTTTTGCTTTTTTGGTGGCAAAGTCAACGCGTGCCAAACATAAATCGGCCACCCAGTCGACTCTTTCAGCCCCAGCCAAAAAACCAATAAGGCTAGCTAAGCTCGGGACAACCCGGCAAGTCGGTGGCACACACACAACACTTCCCATTTCCGGGAAGTGAAAAGAAAAGTTTATGTAGCAATTGCCGAGTTGGCCAACCAGGAAAAGTACCACTCACTCCCCTCCCCCTCATACACATGTATGTGGGGAATGCCGTTGCCTGCCAGTTTATTGAGGAGCTCAAGGTGTACAAGCTTGTTGGCGACTCCCTTGGAGTCGCTTGTACCACCCCGGCAAGCTTCAATCTCGCGCCATTTGTTGCTCTGTCAGCAGCGTCTTTTCACTCGGCAAGGTTGCCTACGTTCCCTCATTTCCTCCTTAACAATTTTACATTTTGTAGCAATTCCCTTTTTTTTTTGCCTTCAACGTTTTGTTTATGGCCGGGAGAGTATCTGCCGCCTTTGGTCTCATTGAGAGTCTGCGGCTCCAACTGACTGTGATATATCTGCCAGATACCCCAATGGCATCGAGTGTGCGTGTGTGTGTTTGTGTGTGTGTTTGTTGGCGCCTGTTCCAGCACGTAAATGAGTCGAATTTTTATTCAAATTAGATTCACCTGCAGTCATTTACCATAATTATGACCAGGCTGTCCATGTCGACGACATTTACATCCCCACTCGGATTCTGTGGACTCTTGTCTGTACCTTGGGCATTGACCAACTGATTGCCACATAGAATTAATTTAATGATCCATTTTGTTGGTATTCTTGTTTTTTTTTTTTCCTTTTTATGAAAGGACCATAAAAAAAGCATATCGCAAAATATGTACAAGCATATTTCATTATACATATATTGTACGAATTATATAGATTTATTTTTTCATAATTTTATTCATGAAGCAAACGTGGTCCTCAATATCTTCTTGCCACGCACAATATAGAATATACAATTTTTTAATTAAAATTTATGTGTCGGTCTTTTCCATATTTTTCTTTTGTTTTTTTTTTTTTTTTTTGTCTCAGCTTGAAATTTCATAAATGAATTTTTTTATCTCTTGAAATCTGTGCGATTTTCTCTCCAAAAATAATTAGATTTGATAATCTGAATTTGAGTATTTTTTGGATACAAACCAATCGTTTGTGACCTGTTTTTTCTCAGTTTGAATCTTGGTATATAGTCTGGATCCACAAGCTCTATATGTGTAGGTTTCGACCGAATATAACCACTCTATTATACTATATCTTTTTTTTGACACACGAAACTAAATTAAGACCGAACGGATTCTTATTAGAATCACGTCACTATATCAAGGCATGAGTCAACCGAATTTAGAAATATTCCAACCATTTATTGACCGATTGGATATATATTTTTTATATACTGATATCAAATTTCATAGCGATGAGACCACTGTATCCCTTAGTTGTCAAGCCAAAAAAAAAAAAGTTCCAGGAATAATACGATTTGTAAGAGTCGGTAATCCACGGCCCCTCGAAGACTGGACTATTTTTTAATTTAATTCAAAAAGAAAAAGAAAAAGTTTACATAAGTTTTGCTTAAATTAGTTTTGAAATGATAACAAAAAAATAGACTACTAAATTTGAGAGCAGCTTCTTTGTAATTGACTCAGAATTCCCAGCGGTGAATTTGGCCACAAAGTTTAAATTTCTTTTAGTCTTTGAAAGGTTTCTTTTTTTTGCTTGTTTTTATTTTGAAATACCTTCAATTTGATATATATTTTATATATACATATAGGTAAGCTGTTTTCTTGTTTGCTTAGTGACTGATTCCATCGGGAAACCGACAGCCAAAAACCTCAGCTCGAAACCTACTTTATTTGGTTGGGTGAAAGAAAAAAAAGAAAAAACTTTCATTCATCTGTTCATTTGATGCCAAACTGAGTGGTGAATAGTTTGTGGTTTGCCTTAAACTTAATGCAAATGTTGAGCTTTGTTTGGGCCAGGAAGTGCCTTTTGGACTCTCTGACAGGACAATGTAAACTTTTAACCGAGAGAGAGAGAGAGAGAGAGAGAGAGAGTGAGAATTTGAGAATAAGTTAGCCACAAGTTTTGATAGACCGAGTTGAGGGTTTTAAAACAATGAATGAAATGAAAGTGCCCAACAAATGAGTTCATCATTTGTAATGCCCAAACTAATCCCATTTCGAATAATGATAACAGGAATTAAGCTGAATCGCTTTTGTTTCGGAGTGGCCAGGGCAAATATTTAATGAAATTCTTGCTTCGGAAAATGAAGCTTTCAAATTTTTGGACCGACAATTGAAATTCCATAGAATCTTAATAAGATGGTTGAGTGATTTTATTTCTTATTTTTTTTCAAATAGTTTCGACCCTAAATTAAATTTAATTTGCACAACTTTGCGGAACCTTATGGCTTAATTCGAAAAATTACACCCACATGTAGTAGTATGCAAATTTTTTACTGGATCATTGTGTGTGCCGTAGTTAAATCAGGCCCGCCTGACTTCATTTTTAATTTTGCACATTGATGCTGGACACCACACAAAATGCCATTGCTGTTAAGCTGAATCCTCAAATATGTATATGCCTTGAAGTTATTAGCAGGGGAAAGCCTCACTCAGAGAGAGAGAGAGAGTGAGTGGGGATAGGGGAAAGTTGGGCTTGCTGAAACTCATTATCGTAATGGAAGTGGAGCTGGCATTCCATTAATCATGCACAAGACAAATAGCTCACCAGGCCAGGCTATACTCTAGCCAAAGTAGAGAACACAAAAAAAAAAAGAAGATGAAGAAGAGGAAGAGTGCGGCAAAGAAAACACGCCAAGCTCAACCACATAATCAAGAACAAATGAGCCAAGGGAAACCCGCAAATCATGTCGTTTAAAATTTCGATTCGCAAAACATTATTCACTTTCACTTTTTCAAAAGAATAGAGAGCGGCAGTGGCAGTCGGGATTGTTTTTGTTTTTTTGTTATTGGGGAATTGATTACAATGCCTGATTATTGGCTTTGTGCTTCATTTGCCTGGCCTGTCCCAAAGTGCCGAATGCAAAATTCTATAGCATACATAATGGGGCCAATGATAGATGGAATGGGCTTGCTTGCGTGTGTGTGAGTGTGTGGTTTTTGAGTACGTGAAACAATTTGCCTGAAACTTGCTTAGTTTGCAGATTTCTTATTTTTTTATGTCGATTTGGGCAGAGAGGGATCTGCCCTATAAAAACTATTCTAATTCCATAGTCAAATTTGGTTGCTTATTAACTTAATATGTGAAACACACACGCACACACATACACATATATTTAAATATTTGCCAACTTTCTCATATTTATTTACTTATCTGAGATGAACTCAAAATAAATTAAAAAAAATTTATATTTTTTTCAAAGCTTTTAAAAGTTAATGCTGGGTTATGAAAGCTTTATGGATATGCTTGCGCTCATTAAAGCGTAAGAAGCGTTTTACTGTCAATAGTTGTGGCTGTGGTTATTATTGTTATTATTGTTGTTGTGTAGTAAACAAATTCCAAAATGTGGTTGACATTTTAACATTTCAACACTTCAAATGGTTTCTCATTTGGGCGTCTTTCTGTTTATTTTGCATTTGCCCATGTGCCTGTGTGTGTGTGTGTGAGGCTGTGAACTATTTGTATTTGTATAACGCCCACCCTGTGGTCAAGAACAAAAACAAAATGTTGCCCTAATTGTTAGTCTGTCCACAGAGCTTTAAAATTAACTGTACCTAAGTTCAGTTAGCCTGTGTGGTAAACAACACAATCCGATTCATTCGGTTAGGAGCACTATGGAAAATTGGAAATGGAAAGGTGTGAAAAGCTTGTTAAGTCAGAAGTGTTAAAAATTATTTGTTTTATAAATTTCAAAAATGGAAAAACGGATTCTGGCTCCTTTAATAAAATTAAGCAATGGCAAGCTAATGCCTGTTCTAGGTCTGGGCACCTATAAGTCCACTCATCGTGAGGCCTTGGATGCTGTGAAGCAAGCCATTGATGTGGGCTATCGCCATATTGATTCTGCCTATTTATACGAAAACGAGGTTGAGGTGGGCAAGGCCATTAATGAAAAGATTGCCGAGGGTACGGTGAAGAGAGAGGAAATATTTTTGGTCACCAAGCTCTGGAATACCTTTCATGAACCCCAGCGTGTCCAGGGTGCTTGTCACAGGCAGCTGTCGAACTTGGGTTTGGATTATATTGATTTGTATTTGATGCACTCACCGGTGGGCTTTGAGTATGTCAACGATGATGTCTTGCAGCCTAAGGATGATGCCGATGCTCTCTTACTAAGCGATATAGACTATGTGGAGACCTACAAGGAAATGGAACATCTTGTTGAGATGGGTCTGGTGCACAGCCTGGGCGTGTCCAACTTTAATAGTGAGCAACTGCAGCGTTTACTCAGCCAGTGTTCCATTAAGCCTGTGACCAATCAAGTCGAATGCCATCCTGCCCTAAACCAGACAGCCTTGAATGCCTTTTGCCAGAAAAATGACATAGTCTTGACTGCCTATTCACCTCTGGGACGTCCAGATTCCCAGAAGAAAAAACCCGATTTTATGTACTCGCCAAAGACCCTAGAGATAGCCGAGAGAAATGGCAAGACGGCAGCCCAGGTGGTGCTACGTTACTTGATTGACAAAGGCAGAATACCCATACCAAAGTCATCGAACTCAGAACGTATAGCAGAAAACTTTAATGTCTTTGACTTTAAGCTGACGGAAGCCGACTGCCAAACAATGGATACATTTAATACTGGCGAACGATTGGTACAATTCTGTCCAATCAAAGAGCAGAAGCATAAATTTTATCCCTTTGATATCGAATTTTGACTGGACAAGCAAAGAGCTGTGCTATTTTTCATTTTGTTTACTCGAGTTACTTGGCGCTGCCAACTTAACTCAATAAACTTTCAAGCTGAACTCTGAAATAATCTGAAATATCAAACTTGTAAATGCAAAAACAAATAATACACAAAAGAAAATCTTGCATTCAAGTTGTACTTGTTATGGCCTTTTGTGTTGCTTTGCCTTTTTTCACAAATAATGGAAGCTCATTTGTTAGGCGGCGGCGCGGCGTCTGAAAGTCTGAAATAAAAATTGACAAATCAACAAAACGGCAGTATCACTACCACCAGCTGCTCCAACAACAACAACAACGGAAACCAAAGGCAAAACAGCAACATCAACTGAGACTGAAGTTATTTGGGCCACGAAGAAGTGGCAGAACGAGAAGGAGGAGGAAAAAGCCAAGAGCATAAGGGTGGAAATAGCGTTCAATGAAATCTTTATGCAAATATGAATTTATGATTACGCCAGCTCGTGATGTTTCAATCAATTTTACTCATGTCATCGCCGCCATATCAGCACATAGTTTTTCCTTTCTCTTCTGTACATTTATACGCTCCATTGAGAGAGTGTGTGCCCGAGTTATTTTGTTTCTGAATTTTATTCTTCGAGTCGGCCAGGGCAGACTAAAATATTTTGGCCCACAATCAAATCTAGAATCAGACCAAAGGGATTTGTTATTTCAGAATTTTGGGCAAAGAGTCAACGTCTTCTACCCCAAAAGCTATTTTGTCTGTTTCGATTTTATTCAGCCTCCCTTCGGCTTATCTGTGGTTCTTCTCTTCACGCACTTAGGAATGCTTTGAAATGGGGTCAATATCGGAATTATCTATGCGGTCGTGTGTTAGCGTGGGTACATAATTTTAGATTTATTTTTAAATTTATTGTTTCAAATTATTAGCTTCGCTTTGGGTTCTTGAGGCGTTGGATTTATGAGATTATATCTTGTCAAAAAGTGTTGTGTAATTTCGAAATCAATTTGAAGCGGAACTAGTATAGTTGAGTTTACCGTCACTTTTTATTAGCACAGAAAATTCAGCCGGCAGTCAAGGCAGTTCTGTTCGAATGAAAAACAATTTCTAAGAATAAATTGGTAAAAATGCCACGCAAAAGAGGAAATAACTCTGGTAATACATTCTTTTCATATATTTACTAACGTAATTAGATTATTTAATTGTTTTGCAAGTTCCTATCAACCGTTCTGAGGCGACAGATCAGTGCTTGCCCGAGAATTCGCCCGTAGCCGGGCAAGCAGCACAAGAAGCGCCAGGTATTGGGTCCTAGCGAATTTCTCGATCCCGCCGACCTTTTTCCCAAATGGCACAATCTAATATTAACCAATTATTTCCAGGTAATACAGTCGACAAACCCGTGCCCAAACGGGCTCGCTTGGATAACAAGACAAATGGTGCGACTTACGATTGTCCAATTTGCTTGTGTAATGTACGTTTACGTGAGCCTGTGGCCGCAGCATGTGGGCACGTTTTTTGCAAGGAGTGCTTAGACGAGACAATTCTTTTGTATAAAATATGTTGTGTTTGTAACAAAAAAATTGATAGCCGTCGTATTTTACGTATATTTTTGTAAATTTATGCTATTAATGAAATCATGTAAAAGTACAAGCTTTACAAGAATTAAGAAAAGTAAATGCAACCGAGTTGGCATGGCCGCGGCTTGGAGTCGATAACGAAAGGCGTGTGTTGTTTAATTTCGTAGTAAGAATGGTGCAAATTTTTGTGCCAGTACCAAAAATAAAGAATAATTTGAATTGGATTTAAGTAGGCTTCTTAGGTTTCAGACAGACGGTTATGTTTAAATGGATATGTCAAGACGCCTTTGATCGAATGATTTAATTACGAAGGAGCGAGTGTTTCCGGGTTAAAAAAAAATTATTTTTTATAGCCCACAAATGGACACTCCCAAGCCAATGCATTCACATGTCTGTAATCTTTGTCTTCATCAGAATATAATCCCAAGTGTAAAAAAAGGTGCATCAAAAGTAATTAAGCTAGACAATGTTCCCTCCCCCAAGATAGTAGCTATCGTTTGCCCTGCAACTCAAGTTCGTTAATGAAAATCCAATCAATGGGTTGGAATGGAACCAATTACACAACCCCTTAACGAGGACTTTGCAACAAAAAAAGGAAAATTGTAGCAAAAAAAAAAAGAAAGAAAAATACTATACATTTGGCAAAAGTCTTGCCCAAAAACTTGTCTTTCTGGAAAGAAATGATTTTATGGCTTCAAAGACCAGCAACAAATTTACTTAATAAACCTGCAAATTGCTTATTTACAAGCATGCGTGGGTGGTTGGGTATTCCTAGGGCTTCCGGAGCAGAGCCAGTGCAACGGTCTAACAACTCGGATATTACAATGCCAATTTCACAGACAGAACCGCATGCCCTGGGCAAGCTTGCATTCGGGGGCCAACGTCAGCTTCTTCACTCAGAGGACGCCGCAAGAGTGAAGTCTGCCAGCACGTCTGACTTGTTCTAAAGCACATTTAGAGCTGGGCAAGGATGTGCAATCTAACAACCACCACAATGCCAATGAAAAGCAGATTTACACACGCACACCACAAGCCAAGGCTCTTAAGATGGAGAGCCGAAGGAGTTGAGTGGCCGACGACATTTGGTTAGGTGCATTTACTGTAATTGTTCGGCTTTCTTGCTTCTCGACTGCTTAGAGTTGCCATGGCAAAGCCAGACGAATATTCTGGCATTTACCTAAATGAAGTCTCCACGCCCGGCAACTTTATGACACTGAGTTCACATCTTCAATTATTAAGTAGCACTTATTTCGCGTCTACGCGACCAGCGATAAAGCAGGCAACCAGTGCAAATCTGACTTTGTTGGGACATGGCTGCCAGTTGTCCAGATTGTCGTCAGACTTGTGGTGTTCAACTACTTCGTCTACTGCAACTTCGGGCATACAAAGCGACCTCTTTTATGAGGCTCCTTTTTATATAAACTTGCAACCCGGCGAGTGGAGTTTTAAAGGTTTCTGTTCCGTCTTCGACTGCAAAAACGAAAAATTGTTAAAATATTTAACTACACCAAGGCTTACTGATTTTTTAAAACAATACCGATCCGTATAAAATATCAATTTAAAGGTCTTATTTGTTTATTCATGAAAATATTACATTTTTTTCTGTAGGCACGAATAGTTCGCTCGGAACAAGTTCATATGTGTTCGCTGTTCAGTTTTATTCTATTAATGAACGTTTTTAGATTTCCTTGGAAATGTTTTGCAAAAGAAACAAAAATTTATTTTAATTGGAAATTGAAATATTTTATTAAGTTTGAAATCTGCAATTTGAGCAATGGAATAAATTTAATTTAAAAAATCCCAACGTTATCTTCGGGGTGCCGAAGATTACAGACTCTTTTCGAAGTTGTTTCTGCCGAAAATCACATGAACGGGGTTGGTCAGTTAATAGGGCCGATTTCGATTTGTATGACAGCTATATGATATAGTAGTCCGATTTTAATAAAATTGAGTACAAACGCGTATATTTATGTAGAAAACGTGTTAGACGAGTTTTGAAAAGATCAGTCAATAAATGTGCGAGTTATTTCCTAAACCGATTTAGGTTCGTATGGCAGCTATATGATATAGTAGTCCGATCCTTACGAAATTTGGTATTTATAATTATTGCTATAAAAAACATATGTGTGCTAAATTTGAACAGGATCGGATAATAAATGTGGGAGTTATTGCCTAAACCGATTTAGGTTCGTATGACAGCTATAAGATATAGTGATCCGATCCGGGCAAAATTTGGTACAATTATCTATCGTTATATAAAACACACGCATGCCAAATTTCAAAAGGATCGGATAATAAATGTGGAAGTTATTGCCTAAACCGATTTAGGTTCGTATGACAGCTATATGATATAGTGGTCCGATCCGACCGATTCAAACTAGTGTACTACCTAGGTAAAATAGAAGGCTAAATACCAAGTTTCAGCAAAATAGCTTTTAAGACGACGGAGTAAATCGCATAGAAACAGACGGACAGACGGACATGGCTATATCGACTCCTCTAGTGATTCTAAGTATTCTAGATGTAACTTTTGTGGGTCTACGATGTTTGGTTCTGTGCGTTACAAACATCAGAGCAAAGTGAATAGACTCCTTTTTCTTCGAAAAGAGTCTAAAAAGGCTTGAATTTTAGGATAAATTGAGTACGGCCCTCGTTGTTGAATCCAGTCGTTAGCCTCGAGCTTCTATGTTCTCTTAGTCCTTTCTTTGCTACTCATATGCATTCGTTTTTGTTGCTTTTCTATTTCCATATGACTGCCGGCTAATACCGCGCAAATATCGCATGAGCACAGCACTTCCCATTAGAGTCGAAAATATACATACATACAAGCACAAGGGGGGAAATGTTGCGGATAAACTTTGTTAGGAGCATGGGTGAGGGGAATGGTAATAGGCGTGGGCCAGGAGCCTATCACAGGTGCATTCCTATTTCTATTTTAACATCCTTTTTGTGTTCGCTTTGGCTTTCATGTAAATATTGCTACTGAGAAAAACTGAGACTTTGGCTTTTGTTTCTCCTTTTTTTCATTTCATTTCTTTCATTTCTGTTTCTTTGTTTTCCTTTTTTTGCTATTTTATTTATTTCGGATTTTCTGTTATGTTAAATAAAACCGAGTTTATGCGAGAATGAAGAGCCAACAGTTTTGGGTGTGTTAAGCAGCGGAAGTGCTTAGCCAGTCACGCCCACCGCTCGCCGCCCACAAATATGAAGGCGCCAGCGTCAGCGACAACGTCAAATGCATTGCACGCAAGTTTGGCTGGCGTGTTTGTTGTTGTGGAAAATTTATTACGCCACTGAGTGGAAAGTTGAAAGTGGGATTGTATCAGAATTGCTTAACCAACAAAGAGAGGGCAACACTGGTGGCGTCTGCCAGAGGCGCCGATAATTTCTGTGTCCTCGCTGCACTCGTGTTGGCCTCATGATGAAAATGATGGCACGATGGCACGTCAATCGCACATCACTTTAAATATTTATGGTCTCGTGTAAGTGAATTTCGCGGTTGCTATTTGTCCTTTGGCAGCCTTTATAAGTCCCTGTCGCCGTCGTTGTTTTAATGAACTGTCCTGCCCCTCCTTTGACTCAATAAAATGTATACATATAAGTATATAAAAATTTATGCACAGACAGAGCGTAAGCGACAATGTACACATAATTACAACGACTTTTGGGGGATTAATTTCAGGGTTATTGGTGGGGCCGTAAACTTTGAAATGTCTTCAAGCCAAGCGGCCTCAAATTTTCTTTGTTCTACATAAAATCTTTTTTTTTATAATATAAAGAAGTTAATCATGACTTTATAGCCAAGCTAGATTGTTTCTCATTTAAAGTTGGTCCACAGTCAAACCTTTTCCTGGTTCAGATTACTCGCTTTGCTCTAATAAAAATATCCTCCTCTTATTTATTAAAGACTGAGCGAAGACTTTAAAAATAAATGTCTGCCCCATAAAACTGAGGAACCCTTTATATTTCTGGCTTCATTTAAGCCATAAGGTTAACCTTCTCATTTTAATAAATTAAAAAGAAACTCTTTTGGCAACCCGAAGAACATGCACTAAATTTAGATTTGCTGGGAACTTTAAGAGTTACGACTTTTTCAATGCATCTCAAATAAAATAACTTTTCAATTGGTCTCACAGACCAAATTAGCATTTATGTTGTCTCTCAGCTAAAGTAGAATTTAGAAAACCAACGTCAGAAGGACAATGAGAAAGGAAAAGTACTACACTGGCCAGTGCCAAGCGATGCAAATTCAGCATAGTTTAAGCCTTTGCGGCGACGCGACGACAGTTGCACTGCATCAGTTGCCATTGTTCTTGTCATAGTCATTATGGTTTCCATGGTTTTTGGTTTTCGGTGTCAAGTGCAGGCAGCACTGGCAACACCAAATGGGAGATAGTCGACAGGGGACGAACGATGTGTCAACATTTCTAGAAGGGTTACATGCCAAGAGCTGATGTCCCTCATTTGTTGTTGTTCTGTTATTCTTGCTGCTCCTCTTGTTGTTGTTGTTGTTGTTGCTGCTGTTGTTTTTGTGTGTGATGGCAAACATCTTTTATGTTGTTCTTGTGTTTCATGTTGTTGCAGCTGTTGCTGCCACGTTGTTTGCCATAGCCAAGGAAATGACTTGTGGTAACTAAATATTTCTGACAAATAAAACCAAATAGGGGAAGTTAAATAAGAAAAATTCCATAAACTTGATAACAAATTTAATAAACTTGTCAAACAGGCAATCAATACCAGACTAAGGGATGATCCTATTATATAAAAAAAATTCTAACTTTAAATTCATCTTAAATTTGAAGTTGAGGGAAATATTATTTGTTGAAAATTATTATATTCTTATAAGAAGACTTAGGAGACTTTGCAAGGTTCCTGGAAGCACTACAATCACTAGACCTTTCCAATTTGACCTAGAGACATGGGAGAGGTTAATAATATTCTTTTAATCGGAACCACAATTCCCCCTAGGTAGACATGAGCTAAGATTTTTATATAAATCTGGAAGAGTTGGAGTAACCAGGCTTGAACCGAATATTCTTCTATATCCAAGGTATACTAAATATCTAGTTTGTTTTTGGTGGAACTCATGAAGCTTCTCTAAGCTGACTAGCTTCAGTTGGCTTACTTCCGGGTCCTGTAGTTCCTTCAGCTTTAAAATTTAGCAAAAGAGCAGACCTCATTCGAATATAGGTAATAAAAAATCTAATATAAATAATATCGGGCATATGGTATATAAAGGAATTATCTGTAAAAATTGTTGTTAGACCACCTCCCAGGTAAATAAGTTATCCAGAATCGAATTGCTTTAATAAACCACTAGAAGGTGCCCTGATTTTTTCTTTGTAATACAAGTTCTTAGGTGAGCATAGTAGACCAGGGTTGCCAATTCATCGAAACTTATTAGAAGTGGAGGATTACTAGAATTTGCCATAGCGAAGTTTGTAGACGAAACTGATTTCATTGCGTAAGCAAATACAAAATTTGCACTAATTTTCTTTGACTCAATTCAGGTCATTTGAGTTCCACAAATAGATTGATGTCTCTGCTTTGAAATAGATTTCGGAAAACTGTTTTCCCTTGGTTAATCCACTATTTGAACCTTTCGTTGTGCGGACAAAATTGCACCAAAAATGCAATCTACTGCACACACAACGGCCGGGGGGTTGCAAAATTGCACAACAAATACCATATCGACCAGGGGGAGAGTTGAGGGGGGTGGTGAGAAATCGACTGGAAGTGCAAAAACATTGTAGGCGGTATTCAATTTTTGGTCAAATTGAAAAATTTGGACTATTCGTTGATGGCTGCTTTGATGGGCCCTCACTTTTTTTTGTCTGACGCACTCACCCTTGGGAAATACAGGGGGCGCCCCCAGCCTCATCATTGGCATGTTTAGCGAACAATGGCAATGGGCAAAACAGTGCTCGATTCCATATCGAAAAACTATTAACAGCTTTGAAATGGGAGGCAAACCAAATGGAGCAAACAGTCGGATGATCGTTTTCCGACCGCCCGTTGCCACTCACTAATTTACCGGCTAGTTCACAGTTTTCCTTTTCGAAAATTCTCCCAATGGAAAATCAAACCAATTGCTTCGGGGTGAAATTAGGCGAAGGGAAGGGACGAAAGAAAGGCCGAACTGTGCAGTTGTACCAGCTTGACTCCTGGCTGCATTTGCATCAGCCCTGGAGTTAAGTTTCTCTGTTCTATGTATTTTTGTTGCTGGCATTGCTGTTTGGTCCTTATGACCAGAAAGTTTAATAGACAAAATGTCAATGCCCCCTCGATGCAAATGGTTTTGGCCGTCCTCATGTTTTGCCAACTCTACCAGGTTTTCGTATTTGCGGTCGACATCGTCGTAGTCCTTGTGCCTCTTTGGTTCGGTGTGGCTCGACCAGGTTGTCGCGTGTTGTCGTTTGGTGAGGTTGTTATTCATTATCCTTTGTGCACATTTTCTGTATTTGGATTTTTCTTTTCGTTTGCCTTTTATTTTCTGTGTATTTTATATGCACATTTTCCAGGCATATTTCTTCTTTTTTTTGTCCACCTTTCTTTCATGGGGTGACTGCGAAGCCAACAACTTTGAAATACCCTAAAAAAAATAAATATCACAAAATGGGAAAATATATATTTTTTTGTTGCTTTCTTCTTTTTTTTTTCTTTTTGTGTGGTACATCCAAACATTTATACGGTCTGTTTACTGTTAATCAGTGGATTTCGAATTCGTCCTGCTAGTCCTGCTCGCCCTGCTTGCCCTCCATTTAAAAGCCCATTTAACCACCCTTTTTTTTGTGTTAAATTCGTATTCAATTTCACACTGTGCTGTTTTGAGGGTTTTAAATGAATTTTAAGGATTTAAAATAGTATTGTATGGATTTTCAAATAGGGATTAATCGGCTCATTCCTGTGTGTAATTTCCGTTGCCACAATTTATTTGATTTGCCATTTTCCAAAAATTATCTGAACTCTGGCTTTGATGGTTTTCTGTTATATTGAATTTCATCATACCTATCCCCATCATTATTATCCCTGACCTGATATAACCCTGCTCTCTAGTTGAAAATAATTCATTTGAGCTTTAATTAAATTGAAATTATCTCGTTTTGAAAAATATTTGTGAAGCTTCGCCCAGAAACAATGCAATGCTCGCTTCATATCTGTTTTCTGGCATTTGAAATTTTAATATGTTTCTATACAATTAAATGGAAAATATAATTAAATTTGGATTTTATTATTATCATTGTTGTTGTTGTTGCTGTTGCTGTTGGAAAAATGTAATGTTTTCTTCAATTAACAGTTAAATCAATTCGGTCTCTGGCATATCACATAATAAATGATAAATATGTTTTTAAAAATGTTTCTCTTTTTTTTGTGTTAAAAGAATACTCTCGATTACACCATTATACAAAATTCATAAATCAATATTAAAAAACATAAAAAAAAGGAATCAATGATAGTGGAATTTGGAACTTTTTGTTATGGTTGAAATATTCTTTATAATTACAATACAATATGTACAAAATCTATCGGATTATTCTTTTTTTTTTGAGATAAAAAGATACAAATATTGAAGTAAAAGAAGAAATGTCAATTCTATCTTTGGCGTACCGGAAATTACAGATTCAATTACAGTCATATGAATGATGGATTAGCTATTCCTGAAATTGATTTAGTTAGGCTGACAGCTCTTTGATATAGTAAGGAGTACGACTCAAGTTTGATATAGATGTGAGACTTCCTGGAAGAATTTCATAAGATCGTTCAATAATTGTTGGAGTTCTTCCTAAGAACGATTCGTGATATACTGATTTGATCCTATCTGAGTGAAATCAGACAAATAATGTCGAAGTTATTTGTAAAACCGATTGAGGTTCCTATGATAGCTATGATATATAGTGCCATACTAGCGGCTCTGATATATAAATTGGCTATATAATAAAATTCAAAAATTGAAAAAGACAGAAAGAAAAGCCATAGTTTAAATAGAGGAAACTTTTGAGGTTCTATTGAGTTTGGATCTGGGCCTTCCAACAGATAAGCAATACGAATATACTCTCCTTTTATCTAAGGGTATGTTTCTGCTTATTGGCAAATCGAAATCCTGGAGACAATATATACATCTAAACTTATCACTTATGAAAAATAAAGTCCGAAATATTCAATTTCGCCAAAAAAAAAAAAAAACATCAACATTGAATGAGAGTCTCAATCAGGAATAGGTTGATTTACTCAATCATTTAGAGACTTGCAATGTTCTGGTCTCAACAATGAGTAGGGAATGACTTTTGTCGTTAAGGTGAAACTTTTCCCTTCTGAAGGGCTTCCCGACACGAAGCAAAGCCCTAAGTGCCAAATGCTGTCCCTGTTGCTGTTATTGTTTGTCGTCTGCTTGTCCCCTAATGAAGGCATTGTGAGAAAATTAAATATAGCCATGGCGAATGTGTCGGGAACAACTCATTATGGCCAAATGCTTGCACCCACCAAGGGGATGCTAATATAGTCAACGAGTTCCAAGGAGCAAGCAAGGGAGGAAGAATGGCAGAGAGAGAGTTGAATGCCAGAAATTGGTCCAATTTTGGGGCAATGTTCTGACCAAAATGGCCGTCGTGATACTTATCGAAAAGGCGCGTGCACGCGCCAGCAATTAAATCTATAGGTTGGAGGAGAGCATGGAGTGACGGTGTCTGCAGGAGGTGTGTGTTGGTTACAATGACTCCGGCAGATTTCGCTAATGAGCATTGGCTGGTCGGTATATACACACATGTGACTAGGAAAAACTCATCGCCACCGCCATAATTGAGGTTAGTTGCTGAGCAGGGGGGCTGGGGTAGGGTGGATTTCGTGGGCACGTTTACCTGGCCTACCTCTTTGAGAAGAACGTGTGTGTGTGTGTGTCAGACATATGAAACGGAAACTTATTAATGGATTTCTAACACATTTGCGCCTCAGTGGGAAATACCGAAAATTTTACAAAACCAACAAAAACAAACAGAAACCCACAACCAGTCGGCAAAAAAAAAAAATAATGAAACAATGAATTATACCTCGGTCCTGTCATCAGGCCAGTGGGTAATATTCTGAGTCTGCTGGTGGTGGAGAGCCAAGCTGACGGGTCGTTACTGGTGGTGGTGGTGGCGGCTCATTGTGGGTGCCTCAACCATGTCAGCTGGGTGATCTATGGCAGTTATAAAGTACTTAACGCTGGGACCCATTTGATTCTGGAAACCATTCAAAGTCACGTGTGCCTTGAAATATACACGAATTTAAAGACAATACAAATTTTTATTGTTTCGAAAATAAAGACGATATAATAGGCCAAGGAGTATTCGGTAGACTTGTTGAATTCCAGACAGAAAGAGCAGGAGGAAAAAGTTGTTTAAATTGCTTGATTTCTACTGCTGAAAACTCCAAGGGAAGACGAACAGACAACTCTTATGGCTTCTTTGACATTTCATTTAAATTAATAAAAGTTATCATAAAGAATAATGAAACCATTATAATCACATTTTTGCCAACTCGTGAAGGTATTTCAAAATTCCTCATCTTACCACCTTCTTCAAAAGTCAATTATTTTCTTTGTTATCCGAGATTTATCTATTGTGCGGCCAGATATTCCTCTAACTCAAAGGACCTAAAGTCTAAAAGTCATTTCCCTCACAAAGTCCTTGCAGAGCAGTTTGACTGATGGGCACTTCCGGTGTTACCCTTGGCAATGACAGAGAGTTTATTGTTTTGCAACGAGCTTGGAAAGAAAGAAAATTCACAATAAATTTTATTGAATTGTGAACCAATTCGAGAATTTGCCATAAAAATGTTTTCTCCAGGCTTTTGTAATTGATTCGAGAATTTATGAAGGTTGATTCTATATGGTTTATTGTTTTCCATTCTATTGTTGATTTTCTAACCCTCAAGCATGTGTGGCTCGAAGAAAAAAAAAAATAATACAAAATGTTTTGGGAAAAAAACTCAATTTATATTTAATTCAATTCTTTTATTTAACTTTAAAAATCTTCAAGTGGAAAATGATTGGCTGCCAGAGAACACCGGCATAAGTAATTGAAATCAAACAAACAAGACGACAGAAAAAAAAAAACAAATACATTCAAAAAGTTAATATTTTCACGGGAATTTAAAAAGCCTATAAAACAAACATTAAACAACGCACAACGACCGGGCAATCAAATAAAATAATAATAATAAAAAAAAGAGAACACAAAAAATAAATTCTGAAAACACAACCTGAAAAATGACAGCAATATTAAGGCCATCAATTTGGTGACACTTGTAGGGCATTCAAATGGCTTACTTCGCCCCACATAAACTACACTGTAATAAATATATATATATACGAAATATTCTATAGAAAAAATCTATATATATGTACGGTTCATTGTGATTATTGGGGTTCAGGGCAAACCCGAAGCACTTGAGCGCATTTGTGAGCCACGTTAGATTGCTTTGTTTTCTATGACAATTCAAGCCCTTTGCCTTAATACTCCTTTGGCGATTATTTTACTAACGGCTTCGTTTTGCTTTCTGCTTTTCTTTTCTTTTCTTTTTCCAGCAGGATTTGTCTGGCATTGATTTTAGCTGCTCAATCTACACAATTCGCCAGCAGAAAAATACAATAATAAATAAAATGGCTACGCTCCTTTGGCAGTGACGTTGTGACCCTTTGTGACGGTTACACGCGCACAATGTGCACTAGAAACGAGAAACCTCATCCTTTTCATCATCTTGGCAGTTATGTCCAAAACAACTCAATCCGTTTTACTCGCTCGACACTTACGAAAACAACGGTGCAGAGAACGCGCAAGAAGCCAAAGGCGAAATCAACCAATCGAAAAAGGAAGAAGATAGACGGCATGTCAATGGCAGGCCTAAAATCACTAGTCAAGTGGAAAATTATTATATCGTCAATAATATTGCTCTTATTATATGGCCCAAGTGAGTATAAACCAAACTGATGATGACGATTGTCATCGTGTGAAAAATATTTCAGATCATCAAATTATTTTGGGGGAACTAAAAAAAAAATATTAAGTGCGATTGAAGAGTCCTGTGAACCAATTCTTCTAAAACTTAACAACTCCAATGAATAAGATCGGTCAATAAATTTTGGATATATTCCTAGGACAAACTTAGATTCATACGTCAGCTATATGATTTACACCAAGTGTTCCGGTTCGATTGAAATCTAAAACTCATAAAAACCCCGAATACCACATGTTGGAGGTAGATCCAGGACTGTGTTAGCTATATGAAATAGTGATCCGATACGATTGGAATTTGGAATTACCAAAATTTGGAAAAACTCCTAGGTCTGACCTAGGCTCTTAAAGCGGTATGTTATTGAGGTCCGATCTAATACACAGTGTGCCCCCAAACGCGAAATCAAAATACCAAACTTTCTTATAGTGACAGCTATATGTTATAGTAGTTCGATCTTAAAAAACTCTGCAGGTATATTTCTGTATAAAAATTCTAAGTACCAAGATTGAAAGAGATCTGTCAATCAATTTGTCTAGTGACACTGGCTAAACTGAAGCCATTTTTTGGGGTTCTACGATATCTACGATAGTGAATATAATCAATTTTCTTTCATTCATATCATATTTCATATCGATAGATAATTTAGTTTCATTTTGTTTAAAAACTTTTCACATTCTGGTAACAATCGTGGGCTTTAACGAAAAAAATGAACTTGCGAAAAATGCAATTAATTTTTTAATTATTAAATGACAACAGTCAATTGTTGTCTTTGTCTGAGATTAAATTTGTTACAGCCTGAAAAATGGGTTACACAGGATCCCCCATTCCGTTGTCAGGGAGTCCTTGGTGTGTGTATTACACAAATAGCTGTTGTTGTTGCTCTTGTTGTTTTATAATTTGGCACTTGAGCGCGAACACTTGTAATCTTCGAAAAGGGTTGGGACGGGAACGCTGACTTATGAATGGAAAGTTCGGGGTGTACGGGGTCTGACGGTTTGGGCGACAATAAGAAATAAATTACAAGGATTTATTATTATACTCCTTTTTTATCATTTTCTGTTTTTCATGGTGTGCTCCTTTGTTCGTTTGTGAATTTCCAACAAAAGGTCACGTGCTGGCGGTGCGAAAGGGTCGTCTCATGTCCCCGAGCACATTCACCGCACTGAGCGGAGACCTGCATGTGCAGATACAGTTCAGTGCCAACGATGAGGATGCAATCAGCACCACAACACCGCCAACAGGACGGGAGAATCTCACCGATGGCCACTTGAGCACTGACAGCCCAAGAACAGCGGCCGGGGAGGCCGGCGTGGAGAACATCATAATGAGCACTTTAGTCATTAGCAAGCTCATTGATGAGAATGACACCCTGACAGAGTCAACGCCAGCGGAGCGGGTACTGCTCCAGCGCAAACGCAAAGAGGTGGTCCAGAATATACCACTCTTCCCAGATCCCCGCCATAATGTCACCCAGATTTCTGTGCCTTGCCAGACCTTTCTGCGCGGCGGGCTCTATGAAATGCAAGTGGTGAGCAATCTCAAGACCACCATGCCCTTGCCGAGCAGCAACCGAAGTGAACTGACGAGCGTGCCCACAGTTACCACCACCACTCTGATGCCAGCCCATGATGAGCGACTGCGTCAAATGCTGGACGTGCGATGGCCCAGTGCCGAAATGATTGTGAGCCCCGTGCGCCTGCGTACCTATCCCAAGGCTCCGGTGGAGGTCACCCTACGCTTTCCCGAGGTCAACTGCGAACGAGCTGTGAGATCTGAAGACTTACCCGAATTCTGGCTCGAGCTGATTTATTGCGGCAAAGAACGCAGCTGTGCCCAGAATGTGTCCAAGTCGAATGTCTTGTTTGCGGAACAAATACGCGGCTTTCCCAAGCACAAATCGGTGCAACTCAACTGCGAACTATTCGGCCTGGCCGGCAACTATGCAGTCCAGCTGCGCCCCATGATACCGGCACCAAATGTGCCCACCACCCGTCGTCTCCTCAACGTGGACTGGAGCGATGAGTTTGTGTTTAACGTCTACGCCAGAAGTATATTTCCCTGCGACCCCCACACTGGCATCGGTGTGCTCTACGAATATCCCGGCTGCATTCTCGAACAGGGCGACCGTGTTCGCCTCTACGCCAAACTACGCGCCGATGTGGCCTCCCTAAAGCCACCAACCTCGCTGCACTATGTGGCCGAACAGCGAGTGGTCAAAAGTCAACACTCCCTCTACTTCAGCTGCGATCTATTCTCGGAGAAATACGTGGAATATTGCTTTGTCTATGTCAGCCAGGCCATTTCCGGAGCTGTGGCTGATGTCCGTATGGATTGTGTGCCCACGCTGCCCGTGAGCGGTAAGTTTAGTCGAACATTACCCTTTCAAATATCCGTTAGCAGTTAATTTAATTTATTTTCCATTGTCGCAGACTCGGACACAGGCGGCTGGGGGGCCTGGAGTGAATGGACTCCCTGTTCGACCAATTGTCTGGGAGGCACACGAAATCGTTATAGGTTCTGTGACTCGCCGCCACCGCGCTATGGAGCGAAATTCTGTGAGGTTTGTATCTATTTCACAAATTAACTGTGACCGAAAATAAATCCCCTGAATTATGGACGATTAAGATTTAAGCCAGTTGAAAATTCCTGCAAAAGAAAAAGGAAATAGCATTTATTTCAAATAATCTCATAGCAAATTTAGGCAGCTTAAATCTAAGAAGATTTATGACTTTATTTTTTTATATTTTTTTTCTGGAAGTTTTTTTGCCATTAGAAATATTGAGTTGACGAGAAGATATAAAACAGAGTAGGGAAGTAAATCATCAGCATTAAAAAGATTGCCAACTATTCAATGCAGTGTTTAATGTACTGCATAGATAATCTCTTAGTACGACGGTATTTAATATCCTTTGCCATAAAGACGCTGGCTTACACAATTGACAATCACAATTGTTGACTCCCGATGCTTCGGCTTCGTCGTCGCAGAATAGTTTTTGGTCACAGAGCTCTCGGTTTGGGTCTGGTTCTGGTTTTTAAGTCTGTTGGCAGGCGGGATTCAGTTCATGTTTCACATTGAGTTGATGTCAATAGCTGTGTGTGTGAGCCACATTGTTTGGGATGCTTGGGCTGAGGCTGAGCCAAAAGTAGATGACTGTGTTATCGCCCAGAGGGCTCGATTTTCTCTTTGTCTCTGTCTGTATATATATGTTTGTGTGTGTGTGTTGTCGGTTTGAGCGTGGAAATATTGCGACACTTGCTCCAGATTGTGTGGGGAATTTACGATGCTTTTGAAAGTGCACACCAACAATCGTACTAGAGCTACGCGACCAGCAACAACGCACTTTATCACACTTGTATCTTTTGTTTTACACTGTGCCGGCCTCGACTCTGCCTGCCACACACTCTCTTCATTATCCAAAAACTTCCGACATCCGACATGGGGCGATAGTGGCACACGCGCCAAAATGCCAAACAGCGAGAGCAAGAACATATTTGCCTTTAGTTTGCAAAAACTTGTCGAGAACAATTACAAGGCAAACTTTTAAACGTGCCAGTACTTTGCACTTACTCTGAGTAATTTTTAGATCCTCCCCGACATGAATATGCATATTAGTACGCACAAGTCTAGCTGGGATTTGTTGAATATAATTCATGTGGAACAGTGGCTCTGGCTCTCCGCTTTCTTTCTGCAAATGAAAGGAAATGCTGGTTTATTTTATGGCAATAAAAAAAATATAAAACAAAAATTATTATAATAATAATAATAGGTTCATAAAGATGGGACAAGTTGGATAAAATCTCTGGCCTATCTCGATTTAAAGGCAAGTTTTTTTTGTTCTAAATCCGAAAGGAAGTTGTACAATGGTATCAAAGGCATGCTGATGTTTATAGAGAGGCACAACATTGTTCAATAAATAGGGGAGTTTTCCTAAAATCATTTGGTCGGGTATATATTAGAGCTACCATATCAGTCTTCGAGGTATCAAATTTAAGAGCAATGGGATGAGAAATGATAGAAATATTAATAACATTAGATTAGAATTTGGATCGAATTCGGTTGAAATTTTAAAACCTGGAGCTCTGTTTTGGGGTCTGCTTTATGGTCTTCAAAATTCAATATACTTTACTTGCTACATAAAGAGTATACAAAGAAAACCATGTAAGGCTCTAGGCTGAAAATTTTTTGTCTTGTTCCAAAGGAGACTGAAATTCTTGAGTTTTTTTCTCAGTCTAAGTGGAGATTAATTTAAAAGGTCCCAGCAATTATTAAGGTCCTCTAAGACCAGGGTGACATCATCAAAGTCAGTTTAACGGTAAATGCAAACAGCTTTTAGTCTTGGCCAAAGCTTTTTCGAAAAGCTTATTACCATGGCTACTCAAAAGGGTTTCAATTTTGTTTATTGGCATTTTCTTATTTGGCAAATGAAAACAAAATTCCTCAGCAACTAAGCAAAATATTTCATAACTCTGAAATAAATTTTAAAAACTATACAAAATTTCCAGAAATTATTGGTGTTCATTTAAAGTTAAATTGGCTTTAAAATGCCACCAAAAAAAAAAGGTTCTAAAAAGAAAGAGAAAAAGGATCCGAATAAACTAAGCCAAGTAGACCGGACCTTCTATGAATTGACCGTAACCGATTTGAATCAGAAGCTAGCCAGACTAAGGGCACACCTCTCGAGCTTAGATGAGACCAACATAACCTTGACAGAGAAATTAAGAGAAGTCGAATATGATAGGACCGATGTGGCTGCACACCTGGAGAGGACCCTGGCTGCCAGGAACAATACGATTACAGAGCTGGAAGAGCGCTTGGTGGAGATTACAAAAGTACGAGAAGAGGAAAACCAAATGGCCCGGGAGAAAATAGCCGACTTGGAGATCAAGTATAAGGCCATGCATGACCAGTTGACCTCCGAGATAAAGCTACTAAATGGCAAGCTCAACTCACTGGATGAATTTCGCATACAGCGTGATGTGCTTCTAGCTAAATTTGATGACCAGGAGGCCGATCTCAAGGAGAAGGAAAAGGAACACAAGGAGGCCCTTTACAATATGGAACAGAAGGCGGTGGTGGAGAAGGATGCTCTCAAAAAGGAGGTGGAAGCCAAGCTGCTGCAAGTCTCAGAAGACTTCACCCGCTCCAGTGAGATTCGAAATGCCGGCTATACTCGTCGTCTCATCCGAGAGAATATTGCTCTGCAGAAGGAAATTGATCTGCTGGTGATGTCGCAAATTAAATTACAACAACAATTCAATAATCAAAAGCAGCGACACAAAGAGATGGTGGAGCAGTACAGCGCCCTGGACCAGATTAAAAACGAACTGGTCCGCAATTCCGTCAACAAGATCAAGATAATCGAGGGCTTGACCAAGAACTATGAAAAGCTCAAGTCCAAATATGTGGAAGTTCTGCGCTATCGCAAGGTTTATGAGGACCAGAAGCAAAACGAACTTTGCAACCAACTCAAGGAGAAGGATGCGGCTGGTAAGCTACGCAATCTGGCCAAGCGCATGGAGATTATTTCGCTGGAGAATAAGAATCTGGCGGTGGTGCATGATCAGCACGATGCGGAAATAAATAGATTGCGTGGCATTATCCAAATGATCAAGGTCACCGTAAGAGAAGCCATACTGGCTGACCAGAGTAGCAAGCAATTCCCTCAGAGATTAAGTGAGGTCGGTGTTGATCCTGAGGAAGTCATCGATGAGGTTAGAGAAGATGCACAGACCATGAGCAAGCTGGCTCGAATTGATCTACTCTCGCAGTTGATGAACATTGTGAGCACACATTCCGAGGGGCTGCCACGTACTCCGTCGATTGCTTCTATTGAGAGTGCCACCTCATCGCTGTATTCGCCTGGCAAGATGGGCTTCTTACCACCGAAATCAAAGTCTAATGTGACGGAGATATTCAAGTCGGAAGTGGTGGACTTGAAAGTAGACCAAGAAGTTCGTGCGGCTCCAATAAAGGAACAGGCCAAGTCAGCTGCTTTACGAGGCGACGAGTTCTCCATCATCGATGTGGAGTTTGGAACCACGCTGTATGTGTCCTCTTCACGCGAAGATGATATCATAGAAATTGAGGAAGAGCCACTTGAAGAACCCGAAGGTTCCAGTAGTTCCATATCAGTCAAGAAACCATCGAGTGAGGGGTCTGCTCCGCCACCAACTCTGGCTCCTCTGGCCAAATCAATTTCCGAAGGAGCCATCAAAGATGCTGACAGAAAGTCTCAAATTGGTTCAATCACAAGCGAATTGGTTAGTGGCTATGACGCTGAGGCCGAGGAGGGTGAAGAGGAAGACTTTGATATTAACTTGTTCTATTAAATAAGTTTGAATTCTTAACAATAAATATGCATGTGTATATATTTTAATATTTGAATATTTTATTCTGGGTGTCAAGAACAGACGGAATATTTATGGCATATTTTCATGGTTTGCTATTCATTTCAGGGCTCTTCAGTGGAAACGGAAAAGTGTGGTAAAAGCCTGACAGATACCTGGGATTGCATTTATGAAACAAGTGGGTCTGCTTTGCCAAGGACGAATGGCTCTGAGGTTAGCCAGGAAATTGGACCTGGGTGTCGTTGCGGCTGCATTGTACACTTGGGCTCTTCAAAGCCAAAGAGAATCATTGCAGGAGCCACACAGAGTTGTCCTGGTCGCTCTTTCTGGCTCATTCAGGTAAGTCTAAACTCAATTACAATTTCCCCGACTTTGTCGCAAGGAAAGTTAATAAAAATACTTCAATGGAAATAATTTTGCATCCAACAATTTTTCTTGTCTCAGTTTCTCTGCATTTTGTGGTATAATTTTGACACTACGTCACGAATGTGTAGAGAAGAAAGTTTTAAAAAAGTTTTCAAACTACTGCTGGACATAGCGGACCGTAATGGCCATAAAATGAAAATGAACTATGCCAAACATTCAAAACTAAAGACCATAAATAAAATGCCACAAAAGTAGGATTGCCAAGGAAAGAGAGAACGTCTGCACAAAGGCATTGTAATGTTCTACGCCTAATACTCCATGTTTCAGAAATGTCTAAAGTATTCCATAATTTCAAAGCAGACAAAGTCCTGTGTGTTCTTGGTTAGACAATGAAGGAATTTACCCCAGTTGAAAGGGCAATGCACTCCAACTTCATACATATAGTGGGAGTAGTTCATGCATGTTTAATGGGCCATCGGGAGCGCTACAAGAAAAAACATTATCTCCCAACCTGAACTAACAATTTATGTGGGTCTATGCTATCAATGACCTCATTTCTCCCTTCAATTGTTGTTCATTGACGTGAAAAGTCCACATACCTTTTTTGCGTGGCGCGTATACTTTGTAATTTGCTGTTTCCCCCCAATGCGGATGGGTCGCAATTAATTGAATCACTCGTCGGTTGCCTGGTCTTCTTGTTTGATTAGAAAACACCACAAATCTCACACTTCACATATTGCTTCTAAGCTCTATTTATATGTTTTCTTTGGAAACCGCGTTTATGCCAATTTGCCATATCACTTACAGCGCTTTACAGCACTGGTTTTATGCAGATCAGTGTATTTTGTGTACACACTTTAGACTTGACTAGAAATGTGTACACACTTGTTCAACGAAAAAGTCTTTTGTTAAAGTTGTGAAAAAATATCATTTTTTAATAAAATTATTTAGCAAAATGGCTTCGAAACTTTTGTCTTTAAAAAGCCAATACAAGTTGTAAGTCAGCTTATTTTGGTTTTCACATGAGCAGGCCTTTGCGATTAAAATAGTTTCGGAAATCAATTTGAACACAATTTAGCCTCTCAATCGTCTTAAAGGTTACGAAAAATTGTAGCCTATCAACAAGCATGAACATGTTAACTCCTTCCTAAAATAAATTTGGACAAGCCATAAATCAAAGTATCTTTAAATAATTCATTGGCTCTGTGGGAATAGTCAAAGAATAGAAGGGTTGCCCAACAGAACGACAATGTAAAGCCCTACAAGTGTGTACAGTGCTCCTTACATATACAAATATATGATAAAGGCTCTTCTTTTTTACCCACAGGTTGATGGCGAGGATACCATATCGCTTGCCCTGAACTTTCTACGCTTGCCTTGTGGTGCTCAGTACATAAAAGTGAGAGATGGCCCCTCTCTGTCTTCGACTTTGCTTGTCGAGTTAAATGGTGGGATGGGTGGCAATGGACAGAATAAGCTACCGCTTAATATTGAGTCCAGTCGAGCACAGCTTCTGGTGGAGTTTTTTGCTGGGGATGAAATCCCCACAGTTGGAAATGCCACATCTCATATCGCACAAGGAGCAGCCGCTTGCACCGGTGGCTTCATGGCCCATGTAGACCAAATAGGTATGCCAATTGTAAGTGTAAAACGAGTTCATAGAATAAGAATTTTTTATTTTATATTGCACAGTGACCAAACTAAAAAATAGCAGCACACTTGTGGCAGCCACTCGCCTCTCCATGAAGAGCCGCGCCGTTTTGCAGAAGCCAAAATCTCGAATTCATTTTACCATTGTGCATCTGAGTGCCATGATCTTCGCCAGCATTATTATATTGATAAGCGCCTTGCTGGGTAAGTTACTCAAAAGACTCAGCTGCAACTTTTATTAAACATTTCTTTCTATGTTTATTAGGTGCTCAGTATGTGAGCAGGTATCGAAAGTACCATTTGGCTATTTCAAGGCGCCAGGACGAGGGCTCTCGCTTACACACGCCGTGTGCCTCGCTCACCTCTCTGAATAGTCCACCATCACGTGCCGTATCCACCACGACGCTGCTTTCAGAGGTTATATATATGGTAAAAATGCGTCCCAAACATCAGCTGCGTCACTCAATTTTGCGAGAAAGTGTGGATGCGGAAAATCTGGCACACGAGACCGAATTTAATGAAAACGAAAACGGCTCTCGATTGGAAATGGTCAAGTGGTGGGTAGAAATTATTCCATATATTTTGAGGAGTGCATTAAATTTATATGTTTATTTTCAACAGTGTGGAGGCCACAGAATTTGGCAGCACTGGTTCAATCCTAACGCTTCGAAATGAAAGGGACTCGAATTCCATCAATTCGCCGATTACAAACAGCTTGGGTGGCTCACCTTCCTCTGATGAGCTGCCTGTTCAAGACACTCTTGTGGCCGAGGACAAGACAAAGTCACAGAAGGAGAGCTGCAAGGACAGTGCCAAGGACTCCGAATCCATCATATCCTCCGGCATGAGTTCATTGTGCAACAGCCCACCAATGAACAGCAAGAGATTCAGCAAGTACTCCGATCGATATGATGCCGTCACTCTGAAACTGCACAGCCTGCGTACGGACGAGAGTCAACAGGATGCCAGTTCTTTGAACTCCGGCTCCTTTAGGCTAAGTCGCCTTAGTTCGCGCAGTGTGAGCGCATCTCTTACGAATGTGAGTTGGTATTTGGCGTTGCTAATTTCAGAATTGCTTATAGCCTGGCTAATTAAGTCTCTTAATCTGCAGGGGTGCTATTCTCCGGCGGCCAGTGTGGTCAGCACGGCTACCATACGTACCACCAATCCGAAGGAATCCAAAGAGCAACAGAATCGTAAAAAGCTTCTGGCACGTCCGGGCTCAGAGTTTTCCCTAGGCAATCAAGAGGAGCTGGAAATGGATTACTACGATTACAATGTGATCAACGCGGGGGCCGCTCCCGGCTCCTATTTGGGCATGGACCCGGCCTATTTAATTTGGATCCCACCATTTGAGGAGACTGCTGAACGTGAGGACGAGGACAAGACCCCAGAGCCGGAAGTCCAACAAACCGAACGTGACGATCCTCAGCCTCTGTATCAAGAAATTGAAATGCCCAAATACGGACACTATTTAAGTCCGGCCAGCAACACAGAGTCTAGCAAATCCAATTCGGCTGCCCTTGACACACCCACTTCGGATGAAGTCTCACCTCTGAGCAGTCATCAGCACTCCAAGGCCACCTCACCTAGCGAAACCAACAGCAAGAATACCAGCATCCAAAAAGCCCTAAATAACTCCACTCTCCACAAGCAGCCGACACCATTCATGTCACGCAAACAGCGACGCCAGGCTCGCCAGCAATTCAAATCAACACAGTCGCTAGGTGCGGAATCGTCGGCCTTACAAATGATCAGTGCCACCAAATCCGCCAGGGAAATTGCTGCCTCACATGCCAATGAAATAGAAGCTAAGACGGGCCAGGAAATGGATACGAGTTGCTCTATGACCGGTTCGTATGTGGAGAAGGAAACTGCTGTGGAAAAATCACCCAACGATCTGCAAGAGTTCCTGGCCCTGGATGACATTCAGTTTGCCGACGAGAGTGGCAGTGATTATGAAATAGCTACCCTAAAGCGTCACACAACAGCCTCGGAAATGGGTATTCAAAATGAGCATCTTTCCAGAGAAGCCCAGGTCTAATTTTGAATTCGGAAAATTTGTAAATTTATCTGCACAAAAATACGACACAAGTCACTCACTCACTTCTAAAGTTAAATGTACCATAGACTAGGTGTATCATATAGTAATGAAAATGCATAAAAATCTAAATGTCAAAATAATGTATTGTATGTAAAGATATGTAATATTTTGTTTTCGATTCATTATGCATAAGAATTAGGTGGCTCAAACTATTGAAAACTAAGTATTATATGAATTTATTATTTATACCCTCCCTCATCAAAAATATGAAACTAATGAGAATCAAAGTCGTAGTATATGTAAAATATAAAATAAATTAAGTTCTGAAATATTCAGTCCAGTATGAAAGCTTTGTTAGATGGGAATTCAAATTCTACAGAATTACTTTTAATTTGCTAAATAATTTAACAGAACTAACAAACGTTTACATTGCGGCCTTTTGTGATTATAATTTATTTATATTTCAAAATCTAGTTAAAATTATTCTAGTAATAAAACTAATTGAAATTTTTAACAATTTTATTTAACCTAATTTAGTTGGGGCTGAAGATGAGATACCAACGGGACTGTGTAATTTTACTGCATTTATTAAAAATATGTAATAGTATATATGGTGGTAATTAAATAATAAAGACCTCTAAGGCGCCGATTGGAAATTCGGTTGTAATAAAAGAAAAATTGATTCTCAAGTGTTTTTATGCATGTTTCTGTACAATTTTATTCAATCATCTTTCAGAAAAATTATAATAAAGTGAAAACTGTAATAATTCAGTTAAAAAAGGGAATTTTTAAAAGAATTTCCCCTTTCAATCGAGTTTAGCGAAGACACAAACCCGGGTACTGGTAAAAGCTGTATTGAAGAAGCTTTTCCCAAGAGCTGCAGAGTTGCACTTTTCTTTGCAGTTCAGCATTTTAATTGTTAAATGAGTTAGTGGTGGAGCGGATTAATTGTGTTGTTAAAACACAAAGGAAAGGATTATAAATTAGGCGAGACAGGCAGCGTGGGCGAACAGAGGCTGCAACCATAATCACTTTACGTATTACAGAAAAAGTAGACTAGACAATTTAATTAACTTAATAAATAATAGTCCACTTCGCATGAAAAAGTCTTACATATATAATAATTTATTATTAAATTGAATATATTTACTAGCTGCAAATCATTTTCTGTGTAAAAAGTCTGAAAAAATAACAGACTTTTTATATAAAAAATGAATTGCTGCTATAAAATAAATTCCTTATTCGAAATGTATCTCGAGGTGCTCGAAAAGCAACTTGACAGGGCATTCTCTATAACATCATCACAATATGCCAACGTCGTATAACATTGATTGACAATCTCTCTAGGCTGACACACCGAATGGGCTATACGCTTTTTCATCATATAAGTTTTGAGTTCCAAGCGTTTCTGTTCCATTCTCATTTGGGTTATAAGCGGGGTATCATTATTTTTATGCCTACGCAAAGAATTACAAATACAACAATCACAGAGAACTTCATTTTTAACTGACACCGGCAGGACAGCAGGCATCTCCTCTACAGATTCCTTTTTCAAAATTCTTTTTTTAAGGGTCCTTCTTTTTTTTGGTTTTGGCTTTGGTGGTGGTTGTATTGGAAGTGTTGGAGGTGTTGGTGGTGATGGAGGCGTTGGAGGTGTTGGCGGTGTTGGAGGTGTTGGTGGTGATGGTGGTGATTCGTTTATTTCACTAACTCTGGATGAATTGGAAAGAGAGTCTCTGAGTCCTGTAAGAGAATACATGGCCCTTAAGCGCTCCATGCGCTCAAGATATTCTTTGCGATTCTCTAAAGATGCTCCGTCTTTACTTCCATTGACCGAAACGTTAAATTTTGATGTATTTACTGATGTATTTACTCGAACGCGCAGAGACTTCTTTATAGGAAAGTTCTCGATTGGCTTTGAATCTGACTGCTTTTTGTAACCTATTTTGTCCTTATAGTATGAAGTATGCTGGGAAAAGCGCCGAACTGTCCAGGATGGCATTCTATCCGATGCGTCACTGGGCGTCAAATCTTCAGCCCTAACAAATTTGGCACTATTCCGGACTGCAGCTTTAACATCGGTATTATCTCTTCTAATATAGCTAGTAGCACTTCTGATGCTTATGTTATCGAGGTTGGGCGTATAACTAGTGAAAGAGAATTGTTTCGCTACCTTGTCATTCTTTTTTCTTTCTTCTCGGAATATGCCAGTTCCATATTGTCTGCTTAATATAATTTTTAAGCTGGCCGAACTGAGCCGCTCTAAATTAGTACTTCTTAAAGGCGAAATTCCAGAAGCAACTAGCTGTAATTGATTTCCATTAACAGTTTTTTCAGTTTTCGCAGCTTCCACAGTTTGTTCAGTTTCTTTAGTTTCTTTGATTTGGTTATTAGTTTCGGGTTCGTGTTGGGTTTTCTTAATTTGCTGATATTTTCGCCTAGCTTTTTTAGTGTTCTCTGGTTTCGATATATTTTGGAACTTGATCCATTTTTTGACAAATTTGTTATTGGACTTTTTAGTCTCTTCTAGTGATTGAGTATTATCATCCTCGCTGGTATTTATATTTATTTCTTTTTCAGTTACATGATTCGGTTCCCGATCGCCAAACTGTTGTGTTCTTTGTGGAATGGTTAAAGGGATTTTGTCCAAACTTCGATTTGTAATTGATTCGATAACATTTTCCTCACCTTCAAAAGTAAAATTATTAATGTCTTTGCCACTTTGTTTGCTAAGATTTCCATTTACTGTTGATCCCATTGTATTTTTCCCGTTATAACCGGTTCTGTTCTCAAGGATCAGAGCTTCGATTTTCTTTTGACCCTTTCGTCTTCTTTTCGGAACTAAATGTTTACTTTCTTTGGCCATTTCCGACTTATCTACCCCACCGAGATGTCTGGCTTGGTTCCGAGCTGATGACGACTTAGTTCGGTTGCCTTTGGGGGTTTTCTCTATCTCTCTAAGTTTATCCTTATCCATTTCCTTATCGCTTTCTTGTTTTTCAATCTTGTTTAAGGATGATTTCTTTTCCTTGATTATTTTGTGTCTAAATTTTTCAATGAGCGGTCTAGCATTTTTCTTTTTATCTGATCTTTCTGCTTTTCGTAGGAATGCATTATTCTCTTTGAGTAGTTTTTCGCAGAGCTTAGTTGGTTTTAAGTCATTCAGATAGGGACTATTCATAAAAGCCACCAACTTACAATCGATGGACAGTTTCTTTCTCTTTCGCTTTTCATATTCATATTTTTCATTTTCCGTTGATATTTCCGAATCGGATTTTGGCAAGTGCAAGGGTTGTTTCCAAATAATGGAGTCTTCTTCGGCAACATATGGTATAGGTATGATTCTTTCAATACTTGCCGAGTCACTTAAATTGCTGTGACTGTACTCTTCTCCTTTCTTTTCTCTCTTCTCCCCAGATTGATTCAAGCCAGTACTTGAGATTTTATTGGTTATCTTTGGAACAGCTTCTAGGGAGAACCAAGGATACTCATTACAATAGGTGATGCTACAGAGATTCGAGTCGCATTTATCATAAGGACTTAGATTAGATGAATAAACGATCGGATGTTCGGTATTGGAGTCATCGAGGCTCGGAAAGGAGCCCTTGCAATAGGTCTGTATGAGTGGGATTAAATTCGAATATGTCTTATGAAGGTCCTTATCGGTATAGTTGCTTGAAAAGAGTTGCCAATTAGCTTGAAATTTGTTAATGTCCAAATTCATTCTGGAATTACGTGATGTCCATATGCCGGCGCTTGGCCTCGTTATGCTGGACATGAGATCGCTCATGAATTTCCCATTGGCTTTTTGTGAAAAATTAAAATAATTTGCCATTTTGAATACTTAAAATTTTGTTATAAAAATGTACGTATGTTTTTGTTTGAACATATACTATATTTTTTGTTATTTTGAAATTTTGATATAAGCGCAAAGCATGCTAGAAAATTGGAATAACTCTAATATATATATAAGGATTTTTTTTTTAATCTTTTGAAAACATTTTCTGTCTTTATTTTTATTAATTATTATTTTTTTCGTTAAATACATAATTAAACATTAGCTAAAATGAAGTTTCATTGATTACGATTATGGACATAGCGAATTCGAAAGATTGGTCCTATGGTGCCCATATGTATAGTTATTATATTGATTTACATTAAGCGATTTTATATATATATATATGTTAATATTAATTATGTTTTGCATATTAATTCGTAATATCATTAGCATTTAAGCGCTACAAATTTTTATCTTTAGTAACTAATTTTTTTTTTTTTTTTAATCAATTGGAAATTTTCAGGTAGAGCTGATGTCTTAAAGCATTTTGAATATATTTTGCTGTTAGTTGTTTTTATTTTTATAAATACTTTTTATTTTTAATTTGGATAGTCTTATAAAAGAATCGTATTCTTTATAGGTACATTTTGAATTCTTGGAACTTGGAAATTGTTCAGAGGATAAAATTAAATCAATTGACGATTTCTTAACTTTTGTTTTCAGATAGGCTGTGTATAGGTTTTTTTTATAAAAGATATATATATTTATTTCGTTAAAGACCCGTGAGTTCCAGAATATATAATTATCTATATATATTTGACTCTTTAATTTTTCATATAAATATTTATAAATATTTTTGTGAAAACTTGCAAATCATATAAACAGTTTTTAAATTTGATCCCTTGGTTTTTTTTTATTTATTTTAGTTATTAATGAGATATTATTATGAGTTTAATAAAAGTTTTATTCCTAGAGATATACAGATAAAGATTTAAGTTTATGAAATTGTTTACTTTTGTAATTTCAGTATAGCTTTTATTTCATTAAAAATATATTTTTTTAGATAAGTTTAAAATGGCTTAAGCCAAGCTTAATTTGTTTTTATAGTTTTTTTTATTATTATTTTTATAATTATAAAACATTATAAATAACAATTATAAAATTTAAAAAATGCATTTGGAAATAACCGTTACCGGGGCTCAGTTTCTTCTTTCTTGATTTCAATCAAATACAATTTTCTTCTTAGTTCTAAGAGAGATCTACGGACTTCTGCTGCTCAGGCATCTTGAAATTTATATCATTTAAGCTATAAATATCAATTATTAAAGCGACTTATTAATTGAGTATAATATAAAGTGTGTGTGTGTTTTTAACTTAAAAGCAATTCAACAAACAGTTTGCAGTTTTCTAACTCGATTATTATATAACAATTTGGCAAAAATATTCATGGATAGTTAATAGAAAAATCTGATAGTTCAATAGCCTAAAAGTATTAACGGTAACTTGCAACACTTAATAATAATCTCTTGTTTTTGTAGTAAATTTAAAAGTCTGTCATTGTAGAAAATTGTTAGTAAAAATAGTAATTACTTTGGATCGAAAACATGCGCCTCACAGTCAGTGGGGTCAATATCTTCTTCAACAATGGCAGAATTTTTCGATATTGTATTTGCTAATTCTAAAGCTGTTTCTGACTTTCGTGCTAGATTTGTCTGACGTTTCAAGAGTCCAGCCTCCTGCTGTTCTTTTCTAGTTAATTCACTCAAACGGAATGCTTCCAAGAATTCATTTAAATCGACTTTGCCATCGCCATTGAGATCCATCATGCGACATTTTTCCAACATTTCCTCCTTGGAATAGGCGCCTGGCATATGTGTGACCAACAGATCAATGGCTGTCTCAAACTCATCAAGTGTTATTTCACCTAAAAAAAAAAGCTAGTAAGCAATATAACAGTCAATATATTCAATTAACTCACCCGACTTATCGGCATCTATGATATTAAAAATAGTCACCAGACTCGATTTATTGGCATACAAGGCATCCATCACAGTGGTTTCATCAGCCTCGGCGTCCATCTGTAGAATGACCAGAGAAGGATAAAAAATAATATAAAAAAATTCCTAGCTAAGTTCGACTTACAATGACATCGGTGTCCAGAAGTTCCAATGTGGTCAAATAGTCAACATTCTGACCATCTTTGCTCGGTGCCAGCTTATCACGTAGCAATCTCCAGGGCAAGTTGAGCTTGGTGACCTTTTCCATGACGAGACACCATTTGGCAATCGGTATAAAACCAGTATTCTCCGGATCATAAATTCTGAATTCAGCCTCCAATTCATCTCGATGATCACGCATACGCACCGCCAGTTCTTTCAGAGCTGAGCTTTCCACAATTCCCAATCGTTGCTTAAACGATAGCTTCTTGGTTTGGGAGGCCGCTGAGATATACTGAACAAAATGTGGCATCAATTGGCTGTTAAGGCGCAGATAAGCACCTTTATTTGAACCTATGGCATAATAGTTCGAGGCCGAGAATATGGTGATGATCTTTAAAAGGAATTTTGATTATTAATTAAGTCAGAAACTATTTGGGGGGCTTACTTTATTGTCGTGCATAAACTCATGACCATTTGGCTTGCATTCATGGGAACGTATGACGAAACTTAGACGATGTCGCTTTAGGAATATATCCGTGGTGTCGGGTCCGAACCAGACCCCAGCCCCGCGGAGTGTATTAGGCGTGCAGCCCATCATGGACTGGGGATCACTCCACATTATGTCAAATATCTGGAAATATTTTCAAAAAATTATAGCAACAAAAGTGGAAGTAATACTTAAGCTTACCTGTTGCCATTCTGTCTTATCAAGGGGCTCGCCATCTGTCATAGGTGGCCGTAGTATAGACACATACTGAAAATATTACAAATTTTAAATTTGCATAAAAAAGAAAAATAATTTCTTGGAATTACCTTGCCCCTGTCAATACTTTTTATGAGATCCAGGCTGGTAGTCTCTGAGAATCCTCCGTGTACAATAAGCACGCGATTATTTAAAATAGAACCCAATGGAAGCCATCGATAAATTTCATCAATAAGCACGAGTAAGCGTTTGTAGTTTCTCTAAATTTTTGCAGAAAACAAGTCAGGTTTATTTTAAATTTAATACAATAATTAAATATGCTCACTGGATATTTGTTTTCCACCTCGCGACTGAAACCATAGCGGGCATTCATGACGCTGTCTTCATGATTGCCACGATTCAGAAACACCGCATTCGGGAAAGCTAAGTAGAGAGCCAATAAAAGCAACAGAACCTCGAGACTCTTTTTGCCACGATCCACAAAGTCGCCGTTGAAAACATAAGGATTCGAAGGTGAGGGCAAGCCATTCTATATAGAAGAGAAAGCATTAGATAATTGATAAAACAAATTGTAGAGCCTTTCAAACCTTATGCAGAACTACTAGTAAATCATCCAATTTGCCATGGAGATCCCCGCAGACAGTCACCTGCTGGGATACGGCGGTGGAAACCAATACGATATTTGGCAGTTTTTTCAAGCTTTTCGCTGCTTCATGCAAAATTAAAGACACATATTTTGGATGCAACCGATTGTTCTAAAAGTATTTAAGCAATTTTATTAAAGTTGTGGAAGTTTCCTTTATTATCTTTACCCTCTTTTTCCTAAAGGTATCGATCAGGACATCTACATCGTTCTTATTTATGGGCATTTCGATTTTAACTGACACAATATCACCAAATTCCTCGACAAGCTTATCGTCATGACCTAATACAAAAGCTAGATAGAAATAGGTAATTTTGTAAAGGGAAGGGGAGGGACAATTACATCGTTAGGATAAGGACAAATCTTACATTTTACTGTTTGACTGGCTCTGTGTGAAATATCATTATCACTCTCCACCGTCTGAGGCATATGCTTAATGAGATCATTGAAGAATTTGTACAACTGCAAATAAAAGATAAAAAAAAATATTTAAAGTAAGAGAAAGAAAATGGAATAAATATCGTATGTCTCCTAAAAAATCCCATCAAGCTTAAGGCAGAATCTGTTCAATAAGCTTGAAAAAAATAAAAGATAAATTTTCTTGCCTTTAGAGAGAAAAAAAAAAAAATGCAGACAGACAATGTCAATGTCAAGCCGCAAAAATCGATATTTGTTTTTAAGAAAAGACCTTGCTACCACTTCTTAGGTTGAATAGTTTTTTCACTTATTGACTTTTGAATCCATAGAAATTCCAAAATGTGGTCTGAGCAATTGCTAATCTTGTAATTTTCTCTTTTTGTCAGACAAAATACTTTGCTTTGCAAATGTTTCATTTATGCTTATTCTTAAAATAATTACTTTCTGGTTATTATCTTTAAAAAGAATTCTTTTTTATAATAGGTTTTTGCTCTAGAAATCAGTGCCTTGTGCCTTGGGAAATCCTTAACCTCACACAAAAAGCACTTCAGTTTAAGCTTTTTCTGGGTCATTCGATTTCTAGGCTTATTCGAATTCTATGCTAATAGAGTGTTATGTGTTTTGAATGGTAATTTTATTTTATTTCCTCTAGCCAAGTGGTACTTCGCAGTTAAAAGAAGTACAGTTGCTACAATATTTTAAAGTTATCCAAGAAAAGTACAAATATTAATTGTCTAGTCCTAATTAAATTTGGAAACCCATACCCAGTTGTGTATCCCTCACCCACTCACCTCAGCTTGGTCCTGTTCGCTGGCATATTCGAGGTTTTGAAAGATTTGCCAATGGCAACGTTTCTGCATCTCGCGACGTGCCTGAACTTGCCGATACCATTTTTGTATAAATACTGCTGCCCTTATAGCTGCAAAAATTAACATAAAAAAAATTATTAGAAATGCAATAAAAAATTTAAATAATTTGTAAGAATTTTATATGATGAAATGCGAGTGTTCCCTATTGAAATAATGATTTGAAAATGGGCGAACCTAAAGGATCTGAATGGGTTTCATGATTTTGGCCTAAATTTTTTATTTTTTTATAATTTACTTGCCATGCTCATCCATTTTGAGTGTGTGAACCTTGTTCCTCTTACCAAAAATACAACGTTGAAAAAACTCGCCTATTTAAAAACAAAATGGGATTACCACAAATTGGCAAATTTTCTAATCGTTTTTGCTTTATATTTCAGGTAGAACAGAATCAAAAGAAAGAGAAAAAAAGAACAACAACACAAACACACAAAAATCAAAGCTCGTAGATGAATATCAATGCCAATTGTCAATACACACTTATATAGAAATCTGCAGGTTCTGGTATTTCATTTTTCTTCTTTTTTTCTGTTTTCTTTGGCAAGGTAAACCTAGTACCCATTCGCATATCATTCGGCTGGGTTTAACATTGGGCAACGTACAATTAGGTCTCTTTGAATCCTGCCTTTTTTTTCTTTCGGTTCAAAACACAAATTCGAAGTAAGGGGAAACAAATTTTCAAAATCAAAATTGATGTTTTTAAAAACAATTTTTTTTTTTTTTTTGTTTGACTTTAAGGGATTGGATAAATAATATACATTATTTTGCTATTAGATAAACTTGAACTGAACTCATTTTTAGGTGTAATTCGTATTATTATGGTTTTTCTTTTTATTATTCAAGATTTTTATATGATCTCAATCTGCTCTGAGATTTATTTATTATTATTTTTTTTTTTTGGGAAGAATCCGCTTTATTTTGGTAAGAATTTTATTTGTGGTTGTTGAACACGCGAAATTCGGTACTCGACTGGCGTAGTTTTCTTCAATTTTGGTTCATTTGCTTTAGTTTTGTTTTATTTGTTGTTGTGTGTCTTCGATTTTTTACCCTCGCCTTGCCCTCGTCCCAATTATACGAAGGGCAGCCACGTCAGCTGCCAAAGCCACCGCCACTGGCTTTCTATCCATTTTGGTAGTCTCTTTTGCCCCCGATTCTCCAATCCCTTACTCATATCTTCTTTCTCCCCTTCTTCTTCCTTTCTTTTCTCTTTGTTTGTCTGTGTATTTATCGGCTCATTTGGCATTTGCGTGACGGTCTACCTACTTTCATACCAATTTTGTCTGTCCATTTTGTCGCCACTCTCTCTCACTCTATCACCCTCTCCTTCTCTCTGGGCATAATCGTCTGTCCAGTCGTAAACTTTTTTACATATCTACACTGTTATTATTCCTTCGTATTGCCAGTGATACAAATTGTAACAACACAAAATACACAACTACAGCCTGTAAATTCTTGGCCTTCTGCTGTGCTGGCGATGAGAACCTTTTTATTGTTGTCACTCCACAAATATTCTCGAACAACCGGAAGTGGACATTTGTAGAAAAGTCCTCAAGAAGTTCCCAGTCATAGGCTGCCCCCTACCCTCAGAGGTTTCTATTAATAAATTCAAGTGTGAATACTCAAATTTTTAGTCCACTAACCTCAAGAGTGCAGAGAAGGGGGGAAAAGCCAAATAATTTCTCATGCTTCATTTGAATAAATATTTATCATAAAAGTATTTCTGGCTTTACCAGTTGACTTTGGCTCTTAGTCAATCGACTTAATAATCAAAAGGATCAATTTTTTTTAAGGACTTGGCAAATTTAAAGATAAATAAATTGATTCTAAGATAATTTAAAAAATATAAACAGAACTCAAGAACCCTCTCAAGAACTCAGAAGCTCAGGAATAACCTAACCCTTTCTCTGGCTCTAGCTACTTCCTTAATCTCTGTCAGACTGATAAGTAAGTTTTTCTGAAATGATGGACTTGGCAAATTTAAAGATAAAGAAATTGATTTTAAAATACTTTTAAAAATATGAACAGAACTCAAGAACCCTCTCAGGAACTCAGAAGCTCACGAGTCAGCCGGCATAGCCTAACCTTTTCTCTGGCTTTAGTTACTTCCTTAATCTCTTTCAGACTGATAAGTAAGTTTTTTCTGAAATGATGGATTATTCAGTACACATATGATGGAATAAATAATTTAGTGAACCTAAGTATGAATCTTGAGTGTCTTGAGAGAAATTAACAAATGTTGAATCATTTGGCCTCACTCGCAGGTGTGTCAATTGCAGAGTCCTTGACATATCTCTGACATTTAATAAATCGTCAGGTTAGTTCTTTTTATAGCCAGATCCTTCTGCCATAAGTGTGTGCCAGTGTTTGGCTAGTGTTCGGCGTCATAACAATTGTTTTAGCCAATTTATATCTATTTGCTGAGCTCTGGGTATTTATTTCCAGACTATAAATAATAAATTAGTTGATTTTCCTTACCTGACCACATTTGTAATTGAGTGAGTGGAAACTTTGGCTTATTTGGCTTTTATTGTTGACTAAAAGGTTTGAAAGTTTTCAAAGTTGACTAGTTGAACACGAGGGAATACACCGGCAACCAACTCCCAAGCTGCGTGCAGGCTAGACTTGTACTAACTGCGGATAATTGAAAGCACTCGGCGTAAATAGTCAGACAGTCCTTAAACTTATGTCGACAAAAAGACACAAACACGCACATATGTGTGCGGCGGGGGTGTGTGCAAAATATTTGAGTGAGTCTCTGTGGCGCCCCGACAACATGACGTATGCGTAATATAAATAATGTGCAATTACCAAACCATTTGTAAAAACGTCGAAGGCAAACGCCATTACGTCAAAGTTGTTTCCAATTTGACAGCAACATGTGGCGGCTCGTGAGGGTGTGAATGACTGAATGTATGTTTGAATGCTTAAGTGCTTGAATGATGGAAGGTAATTTGGAAGTACTTACTTTTTTCAGCCCTCGAAGCGCTCATGCCACGCAAAGGCTTGCGAAAATGCTTACACCAACCTTTTCTTTGGAACAACTGCAGCAAACTGGTGGCCCGTGTTGTGGTCTGGTCCGTCACTGTCTGCGGCTGGCCGTTGGGGCCCAGAGTGGTGGTCTGCATGCTGGCCCCAACACGCTCGATTTCCGATGAGCGGCACGATGAGGCGTCTTCCACTGAGGAGCTGCGGCGCTTGCTGCTTTCGCTGCGCAGGCACACACAACTGCGCAACATTGTTGTTGTTATTGTTTTTATTATTATTGTTGTTGTTGTTGTTGTCGGTGTTGTCGCCCTGCCAAAGCGTTAGACAAGCCGACAGATACGGCCTAAAGGCAGTCAAAGTGTCCAGCCCTTGTGTAATCTAAGACGACGTGGCCACACTTCTGTCTGCTCTCCAGCCCCGCCGTGTCTCAATTCTGGGATGTATTTCGAAACTATGCCGGCCTTACCTAATTGCAGCTCCAAACACACACTGACCACATGGCCCGAAACTTGTCTGCTCTGGTCTGGCCTCAACTGGGTTGGGTTGGGCCGGGCTGGTTCGGGATATTTGTGCGTGTGTGGCTTCTGGCTCACACAATAATCTATGTAATTTTAGGCCCCACCCTCTTGCTTGGACAGTGTTCACTACTCCCCACTTCCGCCTTCTCCGGTAAATGACTCGCAGAGTGATGTGTCCTTCACTCAATATTCTGGGTGTGATGTCTTGTCTTCCTTGGTGGCCGCCGCTTTGTTTGTTCTTCACTTTAATGCAAATTGATTTCCTTGTCTCTTTTTTTTTCTTTCTTTACATATTCATTTTTAATATGGAAGACCTTTCAAGTTACTGATTTGGAATTGCGGTTGCGACTCAATTAAGTCGCCATCTGCTAAAAGTAAAAAATAAATTTCTTTTATTTTCCTATCAAAGCCATAACAATTAAATTAATTCAAACAAAAAAGAAATATCTTTAAATTTAATAGACTCTGATAAGATTTTATTTGTTCTTTATTTTGCTTGCCTAATTTAATTTCATTAAAAGTTTAAATAAAAAAAAAGTTTCAATTTGTCTAACTTTTATATCGACGCTCGTTGAATTCAATTAAAATTGTTTTTATTTAAAAATAAAATGCAATGATTGCATTAAAAAAATATATATCAAACAGAACATGTAAATATACATATATACACATTCTTTCATTTGGTATTTTCAAATGAATTTCAGGGAAATGTTTACTTTTAATTCGTTTGTGTTATTTATGCAAATTAGTATGAGAATTTCGTAAGCCTTTTAATTTTGCCATTCTCATTTGGATTTACATTTTTTTTTGCTTTGTGGATTCTGGAAACCATAAGTTTATGTTCCAAGCTCTTTGAGCTGGTCTGGTTGATTAATTAGTTTCTTTTTCAGCTTAGGCTTGTTCTGTGGTTTTTGCTTTGCCACTTAAGCCCCCCCAGAGAATTTACTCATTGCTTGACCTTGACCGCCTGAGCGAGGCCATGGCTAAGTCCCCGTTGGCTTGTCATAAGCCGTGACATCTTTAATTTTTTTTTTATGAAATTATATTCATATACGAATTTTTCCAACTAGTTCAGTGAATTTTTCCAATAAACTTGAAACATTTAAAGTAAACTAAGGCAAATAAAATAAAACGTGATTTGTTTTGGAGAAAAGTAACTGCAAAACTTGAGCTTTCTGATTTTATTTGCAGAGTGGAAAATCCTAACCCGAAAACGCTTTGCCAATATCGCAATCGAAAGGGTGGAAGAGACTGTCGATTTGGTTGGAGGGAATTGCCACACATAGCCAAGATTCCTAACACGCACGAGTCACGCACACACACGCATGCACGCACGGCTTTTAATATTCACAAACTTTGCCTTCCGGACTTAGTTTCCTCATCCAAAATAGGCGGAGTCGGAGGAGGGGGCTGGGAATGTTTTTCGAGCAAAGCATAAATCACGCCCACCAACATTTCGCAAAAAATGCGCCTTTTGTTTTGGCCAAAAATCCGAAATGTTTTTATTGACAACCAGGCCATCAAGAGTTGACGAGGCTTCGAGGCAATCAACAGTACTCGAGTGGCTTTTTCCTTTAAGGCAAAAAAAAAATTCTTTTAACCCTCCAAAAGAGTAGAAGCCGTTGGCATAGAGCCTGGCAATATTGCAATATTTTGTCTGTTTAAGTTTAAACAATCCGGTGAATTGCAGAAAAAAAAGAACTTTGATTATTTCCATGAAATTGTATTTGTCATATTCAATTTAGTGTGGATAAGGTTGAGTGATGTTGACAAACGTGGATGTTTTATGCAAATAAAGTTGTTTAATTTGCGACTCGAATAATCTGCAATGCAAATAAACTTTTCCTTTTTCTGTGTCCTTGTGGCCAAAAAGGATGCTCTTGAACGAAATAGCAGAAAATTTGCGTATTTCTTTTGGCCCCGAAAGACCTATGAAATTAATGAGCAAAGCTTTATCAAATTTATGTCTGAAATGGAATAAAACAAAGATTATGTATTTCTTTGTAAGATGCAAGAAATTTCTTTGGACATTGTTTTTTTTCCCACTTTTGCGGCTATCAAAATAATGAATGGTTTAGCTGAAAATATCTTTAAGATTTATTCCAATCTTTAAATTCTTTCTTTTGGGGGGGCGAATAAAATAAAATATTTCTTTTTTTTTATTTTTTTGTAGATGAATTTCAAATACATGTGTTCATTTCCATAATTCGAAATATTCCCCACTCGAGATGACAAAAGGACTCATGTACTCAATCAAATAAAAGGCTCAGGCAACAAAAACAGGCCTCACCAGGGAGCCCAGAGCAGAGGATCCCTAAATTGATGCCAATATACACCGAGTGTAGCATTAAATTATTTCATGTTTCATAAACATAAATGAAAGAAAATCATCATAAATCCAATGGACCACCAGTCAACTATTTATGGTAGCCTCGGTCTGGCTTAAGCGTGCGACTGACATAGAGAGAGACAGCCAGGACAAAGGGTTTTCATTTGCTCTGCTTCTCTGAATTGAGGTTGATTTTTTTTTGAGAGTGTCTGTGTGTGTGTGTGTGTGTGTGTGTTTTTTTTTTGTCACGTCTTTGGTTTTTATCTGCCCTGTTTTCCATTAAACGATTTCCCTGTTGACTGACTCTAGCGCATACACACACACACACACACACACACACATCTATACAAATTATGAGTATATAGATCGGTTTCAGTAGAATTGCGCAAAGCCACAAAGTGTGAAATTAAAATTCTAACCGTTGAGGCACACACACACACACATACACAAAAGGACCGGGCCAACAAGTGCTGAAACGGGTTGATGTGCCTTGACTGAGGGCAATCAAATGAGTAGAAGAAGCAGCAACAGCAGCAGCAGCAGCAGGTAATATTGATTAATCATTTAAGCCCTTTTTGGGCTATGGAAATATTCAGTTGTGTGTACTCGAAAAAAAAACTTTTATATTAACATTACAATAAATGCTTATGAGCCAAGCAAAAAAAATATATTAAAATATATAAAAATATTCAAGGAGGTAGTGGAATCCTTTGGCTCATAAGTCTCGAGGCTTTTTATTTTAATCCCTTGCCTACTAAGTCTAGGCCTATATGAGTAAACTCAAAAGTATATTAATATGAGCTCTGGAAAATTAAAATAATTTTCTGTTGCTAGGAAAAGAGGCTTTCTCAGGGCCCTAAAGCGTTTAAGCTGATTTACTTAATTAAAACCGAGCCACAGGTGAGCTTTTAAAGTCTCTGAGGCTTTTCAAGTCCTTAATTAATTCAAATGCATTTTAAAATGTTTTAAATAGTTTCTAAATGATAAATATTTATTTATTTGTCAGCATATTATTAGAGCCCAAAAAAGTATGCTATGAAATTTTTAAAATTGTCTTTTGAATCAAAGACAAGTCTTTTCCAGCTTGACTAATCTGTTACTAAGTGAGCAGCCTAGGCTATCGTTAATTAGGACTGTCTAGGCTATATCTTAATTTATTAAAAACAAACAAAAAATAAGTGCATCATTTTATTTTCAATCATCATAATTTCTTAACTTTTAAAGAGATTTTTGTAAAAAAATATATATACTATATAGCACTTTCTGCCAATTCATTTATTTTGATAAAGTTTGGTCATCTTAGGAGCTACATAAATTATCATTAATTAAATTTTTGCCAGGGCTATTAACAATTTAAGAGTCTGCCTTCAAATTAACCTTTTTCTTAATTAGCAAAATAACCTTCGAAATTGATTTGCTTCGTTTGCTTTCAAGGTGTTTTCAATTTGAAGCATTTAAAACAAATTAATATGGTCAAATGCTTGGGTTAATTAAAATGAACTATTTTAAATCGAAATTTGCTTATAGTTAAACACAGTTGATTTAATCTACCTATCAAAGCGATTCTCAGACTAACTTTAAAAACGGTGGGTGGAGAGGAGGGAGGGGGTTGGGGGAACAGCTCGCTCTCTCATTATATAATTCTCGGAATTATTTGTGTCTTTCCAAATCAAGTCTATTTTCTTGATACTTTTACATTGATTCTGTTCAAATTCAATTCTTTTCAATCACTCAAAAGCAATAAACTTTGATTTCATTTGCTTTCGAGTCGAGGGAAACTTGCAATTATTTGGTAACTTTATACGAAAGTGTTTTTTTTGGTTTTTTGATTTTAACAAGTTATTTATTATTATTTGATTTTGACATCATGTCACACAAATTGCTCTGCCTGATTCAATTACGATCTCACCAAATTGCCAAAAAGTGGCGAACATTGAAAAATTCAATTTTTTTCTTTCATTTTTTTTTTTTTTGCTCTTTTCATTGTCAGACCAGTCTGACTTTGGTGCAGGTGATTTGGGTTGGATATTCTCTGTCTCATAAAAGTGATGCCTTATGAGAGCAGACAAAGTCAATAAAGAAGCTACTCCGATTTCCCAGTCCACCCACGACGAGTAAAAAAGACGCCAAGCAATTTTCTTATCAACGCCCACGTCCACCTCATCTCGTAAAGAAAATTTTACAAAGTGAGTAGGTATTTTATATGTATATATTATGTGGGGGGATGGGGAGCTATGTGTGAGACTTGCTCCTGCCAGGTCCTGGCTGTGAGTCCCTATGGTACCAGCAACATGGCACCGTCTCTTTGTGTGGAGAAAATTGCTTTAAAAGTCGCAAATCGCGGAAAACTCGCGCAAATTGAAGCTTTTATTGAAATGCAATTTGGCCCGAATGAAAATGAGTTAGAGTTCTGATAGATGCTGTCATATTTTTTATTCATTATGCTGCTTTGTTTGAAATTCAAATAACTTTTGGTCATATTTCAATTTAGCGACACTTAACTTTGCTCTCCCAGAAATATTTTGCGGTTAAACTTTTCCACTTTTTCCTTATGGCCCAGCCAGAAATTTGATAGCAAATTAGTTTGTTATTCTTTCATCCACTCTTTGCCATATGAAAATAAAGAGATGGGGAAAATCTACTTAAACCACGACTAGCCAACTATATAATTTGTGTCGAGCTGCCACCCACACGGCCTGGGAAAATATGAAAGTTTATTTACCATCAAGTAAAATGCTAAAATGATTGATGTCTCAACTTAAATAAAGGAAAGTTTCCATTGGTTCCAAATTCACTATCCCTAAGTCTATATACATATAAAATTTATGTCTTTAGTTAAGTGCTAAAAGATATTTATTTATTCAACATTAAACTGAAAAAATAATGCACAGTTGATTATTGTTCAATCCGACCTAGTTCGAGACCAAATAAATTCCCTTAAATTATTTAAACTAGGCAAACGAGTCTATAATTATTTCCTTAGGAATTGTAAAATTCTCAAAAGTCCATGTGGGAAAATTGGCCCAAGGACCTTGAAATTTTTTATAGTTTTTAGTCAGGGCATTGTCAAGCTAGTTTGCCAAGGGGAAACACGAAAACCCTCTTAGGTTGAGAAGGTGTAGCGAAGTTTTAAGTGGAGCAATGTTTTGTTTTGGACCTTAGCGAAAAGTTCAAGGCATTTGGATTATTTGATTTGCTTTCTGCAGAACTCTGAAGCCCTGAAATACTGAAATCGACTGACAATCAGCGAAACGGGAAGTTGGAAGAAAAAGGTCTTCTTCATTATGAATATGAATATGCCTGTGGGTGAGCCGCAAAAGTTAATGCCTTATTAAAGAGCCTTAGTGGTATTTCATTGAGTGGTTTGAAGGGCTAGGGAAGTGTTAAAATAATTTAACCGCAAGGCGTGTCAAAAGGTTGCCTAAAAAGTTGGCCCAAAATGAGTTGAGTTGAACTTGCTACCAACTTAAGGACGACATGAACAAATTTAATGGTCTCGCTCTTATCGAAATACATAAATTTTGCTCAAGTTTTGTTGGCATCGTTTAAGGAAGTTGCTTCGCGTTTTTTATGGCCTCACGATGGTAGCTAAATTATGTGTGTATGTGGGTGTATTTTTGGGAATCCCATCAAATGCATTTCGTGGGTAAGTTTGAAAAAAACAAAAAAATTCCACACCGCAAACTAGAAAAGTTATAGTTCAGTAGAAAAAAACAAATTAAGGTGCCGACAATCTTGTACTCTTTTTATTTGTAAACTTAAGTAATATAGTGATCCGATCGGGGTCCTAAATAAGGGGAGTTCCACACATAACCTTTTCCTCAAAGAGTTTTAAGAAACTATAGAATTAGGGGAGCATATGGAAATGTCAGGAGCCTAATAAATTCAGAGACTTTTGATAGAGTTGAGAAAATACTCAGGAGGGAAAGTAACTTCAAGGTAAAATAAAGTCACCAAGCAAATGTCAAGAAATTAAGTTGGAAAATAGTATGAGGAGAAACCAGAAAGGTGGCTTTCGAAAGTCAAAGACCTTATGTGTGTATGTGTGTGTGTGTATGGGTGGGTATAATAACTTCCTGTTGTACTCGTTCAAGTCGAGCGTACAAATGTATTGAAGCACGAAACTTGAATATAAATTAAGATTCATGAATTTCACTGGATTTCTGAATCAAGCTCAAGAAACACCAAAATTAAAATATTAAAGACTTTTTCACAATTATTTTATCAGCATAAAGCCAATCAATCTGATACAAGTCCCTAATTAATGTCAGCTTCAGAATAACATTTATTAATTGAGCAATTAACTCATTACTTACTATTTATTGGGAAAAGAAAAACTATCTAAATAAGTAAATTTTTTTTTATATGCCTTTAGTATTGTCTAAGGAAAAATCTATCAAATTATTTGTGTCGTCATTTTATTTCCCTTTTGTGTTCTGGCGGAACAAACTCACACTGAGCGAGCTGGCATCAATTGAAAGCTCCAAGATAATTTATATCAATTACCCACATCATTGGGATCAATTTCCGCTTTGCGATATTTTCATATGCCGCTGAGGTCAAATGTGATGATGTGTTGAAATGTGGGACCCGGGGCCCCTGGAAGCCAGAGAACAAAAGGAAAGGCACATAATAAGATTATAGGCCAATGTGTAGATGCGGGCTTTTGGGGGCCATTACAATCATGAAAGACATTTCCTTTTGGCCTCAAAGTTCGCAAAAAAAAAAAGGAAAAGCAAAAATGAAATGGCACTTTCTGAAGTGTGTGGGCGTTGGCCGGGTGGTAGGACGAAGCCGACCACTTGCAATAACGATTGTTTACTTAATTAGGATAAATTGCATGTCAGAGTCAAAATTGAGTTGCAAAGACAATCGGCCTGAAAGAAAGAACGAAAAAATGCTTGGTCTGTCAACATTTCGTCATTTAGCACAATAAAATTGACAAATTACCACTTTCATTGCAATTGTTTTGGTTTTGCTTTTTTCGCTTAGTCAGCATTATGGCTTTTGTTTTTTTGGAAAAGAAAAAAATTAAAAGAAATTGTGCAAATTATAGGTTCGAGTTGGTTGTGTTCTTTCAAGAGGAAGTCTCTTCAGACTGACTTAATAACTTTGTAGTCATCGAGAAGCCAGAGCTTTAAGCTTCTTGATTCCATTTATATCGGTATATATTCCTATATAAATCTGGTATGTGAAATCAAAAACTTTCTTTTTAATTTTACAAGAATCAAGAAATAAGCCAATAAGAATATTTTCAGTGATAAAAGATTCCGTATTCCCAGTTTGGTAAAGACTTAATCGATTTATATAGAAGTAATTGTAAAGTTCTTTGTAGTAATTATATCCCCGATAAAGATTTTAAATAATGTTAGGAAATTGTACTACTTTCTAAACTCTTAAAGGTTCCATATTACAGAATCTTAGGGTAAAAATCAGACTATAAAAAATACTCTACCCCCCCAAATATGGAAACATTCTGTCATCCTTATTCCATATAACTAACTTTTATTGGAATAATACCATGATTAAATCTGCTTGAATATTGTATTCAGATTTAGGGGACATGAAATTGAATAAAACTTAAACATTTCGGGTCCCTTCCATAAATATCTCAAGGTCTTGTTTAAACCTTATTCCATATGTTTTATTGCCCGAGAAAAAGCTTTAAAGTTTGCCTGGGGTAACAATTTTTCAAGCTAATCCGTTTTGGGTTAACCAGTCAAGTGAATCCATTTGAAATTTATATAACTTAAAGTGTGGTAAAAGCAAGTCGATTCGATTTATAACTTGGCCCGTATCACCTCAGCCAAAACTGACGTCACTGGCAGGGTTGATTTATCTGACTATCCCATATTTGGTCTTTATATTTATTCTATACGGCCATTTAAATCAGTCGGAGGTGTTGAAGCTGAAAAGCACCCCGTGGATTCCCAAAAGAAGAAGCCACAAGGACATGACTTTAAAGGAGAACTCCCAATAGACGAATATATGCAGATTACAAAAGCCAAAGAGAGGAATGGCAAATGGCGAATCGTGTGCATAAATCAAAGCCAAAAACAAGGCCAGTCAGTCAGAATTCCCTGGAGTTTGAATGGCGTGTCCGTCGTACGGCCTGTCGGTATATTGGTTTGTTGGTTTGTTGGTCTCCCGCCGCCACAGACGGGCGGACCACATACCGCCCACAGAACAATTGGTCGCCAGTGTCGCCATTTTGGTATGTCGGAGGAGTGCTGCCGCCATTTTCTAATTTCCATCAACGTCAATTCGGTTTAAATATAAAAAAAAACACTCACTCACACACACACACACACACATACATGTTTTTATTTTGGTGGTTTCCAGAGGACTTGTGCGTGTGAGCGAGAGAGCCGGTGTGCGTGAGTTTGTTTGCTTACCTGAGGGATAAAGGTTTTTGGACTAAAACCATTTAAAGTCTGAAAGCCTCTTTAATATGGCAGGATCTAAACTCTTTAAGCCTGCGACAAAGTAAATTATTCGGAATTTTTTTTATGTTTATAAAAAAACGAATAAATTCCACTTTGCTCAATTCACTCAAGAGTTGGCAAACTGCTCAACAAACTCAAGTTTATTTGTAAATAATAATTTGCAAATGTGAATTTGCAAATACATTTGACAAGAGCTTAGCAATTCCCACGAAATTTTACCCAACAATGTTTTTTTTTTTTTGTATATTTGAAGGAGCTTCTTCAGCTCCTCCTCCAAAGATTTGGAACTAAGTCAATTTTACAATGATTTTTTTTTTTCATATTTCAGTTGGATTATTTTAGGGCTTAAAATTTGCTAAAATTAAATTTTTTTATAGATAATTTGTTGATCTTAAATAATTAAGAATTCATTGAAGCCTTTTGAATTTGCCTCAAGACATTTACTGCCCTTTCCCCAGCAAGGGCAGAAATTAATTCATCTTGTCTTGGTGAGAACCGGTAAATAGTCTAATTGTTTATTAAAGCGACCTAACCAGATAATTACTACTGTTGATGGTGATAAATATTATCGTGGTTCTTGAATCTCAACACTTAGCCAAGACTAATGGCTTTTATTGATTTGGGTTTCGGGCAATTAGACACTTTATTGGGCGTTAGTTTCCTCCTCTAAAGGTCAAGTTAATTTGCCATAATCAAAGATTCATACTAAGAATTGCCTAGTTACAATTTGAAGGAGAACACTATATAACCTTAAGTATATATATAATGAGACTATTATAGCCTTAAAGACATAAATCGATTTTAAGATTGGACTAATATATAATTTGTCAACGAACCTTTTTCGGTCTTAGAAATATTTCCAAGATTAAATGGCCAAAAGAACCTATTTCGGTCTTAGAAATATCTTCTAGATTAAGTGACCGATTTCTATGAAATTCTGGTATTTAGGATTCTTCTAAGGAAGTCTCAATCGGATCGGATCACTATATCAAAAAGCTTATTTACCAACCAAGCCGAACCAACGAAAAGAGTCTGTATACTTCGGAACCCCGGAAAATAAAGTTGTGAATTTGTTCTCTTCTTTTTATTTTTGGTGAGTAATAAAACTCTTCGCTTAATCTGATATATATCTCGTGAAAAATTAGATTTTAATAAGGTATAAAGTACCAAGTAAGCGAATATAATATGATATCATTTTATGTTCCAATGGAGTACGTGCTGGATATTAAAAAGCCATAGTCCAGAGTAAGTACACATACTATATAAATATATATGGATTGGATGTGATGATTATGTTTTTGAGGTGAAAACAAAAAGGAGAACGAGAAATGCCACAGTAAAAATAAAATGAAATGAAATACGTTGAAATAAAACACGAATCATTAAAATCCGAGAAAAAAAAGTTAAGGAACCAAAAAAGTAGCTGACTCAAGGTCCGCTCGTCCGTTCGTTATTTTTTTTGGTTTTGGCACACGGCATAATAAAAGTTTCAAGCACAAAATACAAATAAAAAGAAGCTGAAAAAAGGCAGAAATTACTACTCGACTGGTGCGAAAGGAAAATAACGAAAGGAAATTGCAAGATGGCCGAAATGGCAAAATGGGACTGTCTCGAACCCCGAAAAAAAGTGCGTAGAAGGAAAACTCCTTAAAATTATCAACGAAAATATAAAGAAAGGCTACATCCCAAATAAACCAAATAAACGAAATCACGAAATTTTAGCAAGAAAACAAAATGCCAAATGTCAATGTGAGTAAATTGGTTTTTTCTTCTTCTTCTTCTTTTTCCTTTTGAAACGAAGCAAAGAAAGTTGGACAAGCTGCGACGTTTGTGCAAATCGTTTGTGGCTTTTACAACTTCTGAAGACTTTAAGTTAAATGCACGCAAATCTTTTTTATGACAGCCGTGAAGTAAGCAGAACTCGCAATTTTAATATCAAGCGAACCTGGTGCCACATTCGATTTGCCTCAAAAAAAAAAAAAACCGAAAGTTAAATAAATTAGGACGCGGATGGCACGCAGGAGCCATTTTGTTGGCGGCCGTTAAGCTAATTAGCATGTCCCAACCTCAGAATTTTATTCCCTAATTTTTTTGCACGTAATTTATGTTGCTTCGTTGTGATGGGAAAAACTAAGACATAAAATGAAGATGTAATCATCTTCACCCAGGCCCGGGGAGAGTGTGGGTGTCACCCTGAAGCTGGGCTTTTCAGAGAACCCAAGGAAATTCGAGGTGGTTCAGGTAGTAAAATACCTAGTTGAAACTATAGATTCGAGGTTGTTCAGGTAGTAAAATATCTAGTTGAAACTATAGATTGGTCAAGCCGGAATCGAAACGGATTTTGAACCATATAATTCATTCAAAAAACGATTTCTTTCCATAATTCTTAAGCTTGAAACCAACGAAATATGGATCAGTCAATGCGCTCTATTTAAATATACATAAATATATATTTTTTATATTTATTTAAACATAAAAAAATATAGTTCCTAATTAAAAAATTAAAGGTAAAGAGTCGGCATACATGGCGTATGCGTAACCTTTTCAAGTCATTTTGCAAATTGTGTGTTTTATTTATTTAAAATTCGCTTTAACAGCGAGAATATTTAATTGTCAAGAAACCCGCTATAATAAATATAAAACAATTGCCAAACATTTCATTTTATTTCACCAAAATTTACATTTTTTTAATCCCTACTTTTGGATTATGCCAAGCATTTTTTGTGTATCTTTTTATGTGCAAAAATAAAAAAAAAAAAAATTACCTTAAAAAAATGTATATTTATTATTATTTTTTTATATGCATGCAAAAAATTGCGAGAGCTCCAACATTTCAAATTGTTCATCCATTATTCATGTGTTCATAAATTTATGGGCAGGTCGCCGACACGTATTCTCGTGTTGTTTTCCTTTCCTTTTTCTTTATTTTTTTTTTTTATTTATTTAATTTTTTCTTGTCTTTTCAAACATTTCTATTCTCTGGCCACCTTCTTGGATATTTTTTTTCAGTGGCGAGTTTTTTTTTTTTTTTTTTTTTTTACTTTTATGGCTTGACGGTTTCTCAATATTTTTCTTCTTGCGTGTACTGCATATGTGTGTGTGTGTGTGAGTGTGTGTATGTTTAGGGCTGTTTCGAAAATTATTTTCAAACACACATTAAAAACACACAACACAATTCGCTGCCTGTTTGAAATGTGCCGTTATAAATGCCAGCGTCGCTGCCAGTGCTTCCCTCTCTTTCTGACTAGTCAAATGTCATTGCAGTTGCTGCTGGCGGCAACTACTGGCTGGGTGTGTGGGTGTCTCTGGCTGGCAATTTCTTTTCTCTTAATGTCTCGGCATTTTGTTGAAATTTAATGTTATTAATAAGACGATATAAACAGCAGACAAAAATAAATGCAGAAGCCAAAAAAGCTGAATGAAAATCCATATAATTTTTGTTGTTTTTTTTTTTTTTTGAGAGTGAAATTTGTTTGGTTAAAATTTTCAACATTTTTGTTTTTGAGGAAATAATTTTCTTTCGATATTCATCGATTAATGCGAGTCTATTTTTAATTTTTCATATTTCTCGGACAATTTTGCCAAACACGTGCAAATAGTTTGTTCTTGTTTGACTTCAATTTTGAGTGTTATTGACAACAAACAGCGGCCACTGTCACAGCCGCAGCGCACTCAAAGTGGCTATAAAAATATTGGCGTAAATAAACAACAAATTTCATCAATGCCCGAAACAGAATGAGGTGCCATCTTAGGAGGAGGGGGGAGGCGGGGGGAGGACCAGCAAAATGCCACCAACATAAAAGCAGCGCACTGGCGAAAAATTAAAAGAAGCCACACACACACACAAACACACACACAAGGTACTTCTACGGCTACGGGCGCCGGCAGCGATAGCGATTGTGAATGACGAAAACAGCAGCAGCAAAATACGCTGATAGCGACGACAATACAATTTGGTGACAAAAACAAAGCAAACACACACACACAGTGCCGCCCGCCCTGGCCCTCTTGAGTGATGGTGGTGCTGCCCTTGTTCCCGTTATTGTTTGGGTACGCGATGCCGAAATAGTAAAACGAATACAATGAAATGAGCCGTGGCCATTTACCGTTACGTACACTTTTGTTTTCTTTTCGGGGTCGCTTTGTCGGAGCCCGAGCCACACTCGCGTCAGCGTCAGCGTTTGCGTTTGCGTTCCGTCTTTGATGGAATACCGCTACGAACTGATTCAGACCAGAAGCTCGGAAATCCTTTTGGCCGTTTCTGGCATTTCGATGTTGTCGGCGCTGCTGCGACAGTCACACAAAATTTTTGCTGACCAAATCAGCTGATTCCTCCTCGTTGCTGCTGCTGCTGCTGCTGGTGGGACTGCGCTGCTTTCGGCTTTCGTTTTGTTATTTCATGGAGGCTGCGCGCTCGCACGTTTGCACACTCTCACTCTCAAGCCGCCCGCCTATGCTTTCCCATATGTGCTCGCCTTAAGAGAGTCAGTCAGCTTTGATGCAATGTACGATAAAAGAGGGAAGAAGAAAGAGAGAGTGAGTGAGTGAGAGAGAGAGAGAAGAGAATAAACACAACATAGAGCATTGATGTATTTGCTTTCATAATGAACTACTAGGGGCCAGGGATCAGGGGATGAGGGAGAGGTCTAGTGACGACATAACCAAATGGATGACAATGTCGCTTGACAGGCGGCACAGGCCCTTTGTCTGGCTGGGCGCTTAGTGGGCACAGTGTATCAACTGAAAGCGAAATTGATGTGAATTGAGTGTGAAATATTTGAATATTCAAATCAATTCAAATCGTATAATAGAGAAAGTTTTATGCTTCGATCCGTTTCAAATTAAAAAGAATTCTTCTTCGTCTTCTTCTTCTTCTGATTGTGACATTCAATTAATAAAAATTGCTTGAGTTAATTTATTGTTTTTCTTAAAAACATAAAAATTTATCTCGTCTAATTGGGCATTTGAAGGGCTATCAAAAACTCATACTTTGAGATTCAATTAAATTTTTGTGGAATATTTTAGGCAAGTAATGAGCAACAGGCCCCAATAGAAAGTCAATTATTTTTCGAAATTCGAACCAAAACAAACAGCAATCCCAATTTCCTCCGACCCAACCTCAATTTTAATTAAGGCAGTTTGCATAGTCAACGGCCATAATTTGCTCGGCCCTGGCTGTTTGTGTGGGGCAAAGGTTGCCGGCGAAGCGTGAACTGAGTATGCCTTCTTGGAAAGCCAAAGGGAACAGAAGAATAAACCATAGAATTATGGGCTAACGAGCCATTGCCAATGCCTTAATTATTTTAAAAAGCCAACACCAAAAACAAGTGGCCAACGCCATATTGCCACTTGCCACATGGCACACGCCGTCGCATGCCTCTGGCCCCAGGTACCATACAATTTACAAAACAAAGCACGTGGTCGAGTCTGCGTCTCTTCGGTATGCTTGATGGGACCTGAATAAACCTGAGATTGCCACTGCCAGAGCCACTCTTTTTTTTTTTTTTTTTTTTTGGGCACACGAAGGCTCCATGTCTCCCTAATTGAATACAGAACTTTAGTTTTTTCGCTGTTGCCTTTCATTTGGCTTATTTCATTTTTCGTATTCATGAAATGCATTCGCCAAAGACCCAAGACATGACTCAAAGTTTATTTCTTTCCTCTCCTTTGGCCTGATGCATTGAGTGTTGTTACCAAAGTGGACTAGATTGACAAAGCTAATGGAAAAGTGGTCAAAAGGGCTGGGCTATCGGTGGGTGTGCTGGTTTGTTTGATTTCTGGTCGACTATGATAAGTGCGCTAAGTGGAATGACAAGCCCAATCCCTTTGGCCAAATAGGAAAAGCCACCAATATACTCCTGGCTATTAAAAAAGAATTGATCCTGGAATATATATTAATTGGAGAGCACAGATATATATTAATATTTCCTTGACTGTCTTCAAATTGAGAAGTTACTAATTTTTACAGACAGATATATTCCTGGGTATTAAAATAGAACTGATCGTAAAATATATAGCATAAATGGTATTGTGAAATTCGAGAATATAGATATATCTATATATCTTTGACCAATTTGGAATGACAAAACCAATCCATTTGTGTTCAGCCAGGCCAGATAGGAAAAGTCGATATACTCCTACGTAGTAAAATAGAACTGATCCTAAGATATATAGTATATATAAGAAAGGTATATAAAAAGGTATATAGATATATCTATATTATCTTGACTATTGTGGATTTGAGAAGTGAAATGACAAAAACCAATCCAATTGTGCTCAGCCAGGCCAGTTAGAAAAAGTCCTACGTATTAAAATAGAACCGATCTTAAGATATACCTATAGTATATATAAGAAAGCCATTGTGAAATTCAAGTAGTGAAATGACAAAACCAATCTATTTGTGCTCGGTCTAATCAAATAGAAGAAGCCACCATTTTTTTCAACCCGATATACTCCTAAAGTATATATGAGACCACACATATATCAATATTTCCTTGATTGTATTCAATTTGAGAAGTGTAATGACAAACCCAATCTTTTTATGCTCTACCAGGCCAATTAGGAAAATAAAACTGATCGTAAAATATATAGGAAAATATATAGTAATTTTGAGAGCACAGATATATGCATGTCTCCTTGACTGTATTCAATTTGAGAAGAATATAATAAAAAAATATCTGTGAGTTAATTTATGTTGTGTCTTCAGCTCTCATGGGGACTTTGGTCACACTCAAACAAAAAGCTATAAAACCCGAAGCAATCGATAAGTGCCACAGAACATATAAAGGCAACATTGTATCCCGAAAATTGTTGGGTCATTACACGTGTTGGACAAGCGGACTTGCTGCTTATTATGTTGGGCGAAAAGGCGAAAGGGCCAGTTAGACCAAACAAATCGGACTTTTGGAAATATTTTAAGCAGCTTAGAAAAAAACTCAAAATAAATCATCAACAATAACCAGTTTTCCTTTCTTTGAAAAAGGGGAGTAAGATTTGAGTTCACCAAACTATTTTTTCCCAAAAGTCTTAAAATAAATTCAATTTCGGAGAGGAAAAAAAAGAGAGTCCTTACTCAATTAAAATTAATTTAGCGGAAACTTTCAATTAATTTTAATACTTTCAAATTATTCAAACCATTTAAAATTAAACGAAAAAAAATAAATAAATAAAATAAATTGAATTATTTAAATTCAATATTTCAATTCAATAGTTTCTTCTTCTTCTTTTTTGTGAGAGCCAAAATTGTGTTTCAATATTTTGTGCATTTGGCGTTAAATTGGATTAGCTGTGTGCATTTGCCTCACTGAGCGGGAGTGCAGCGATTGTGAAAAACTATGGAATCCCCGACCACAAACGGAAAAAAAAGTGAAAAGAGAAGGTAGCAAACTATTCCTGGGAATTAGCAACTGTCGATATCTTTATAGCATTTAATGAAATTACTATATTTTTCAAAGGCATTCGCCATGCCATTGGAAATATTTATCACGGCACCACCTCATTCTCATGTGTAAAGTGAATGTTTTTTTTATTTTTTTAATTGATATATTGCTGATATAGTATTATTTGGGTATACTCGATAAAAAATAATCCTACGGTGAGTGGAAATTAATTAAAGCATTTCGTTGTCCAACGAATTGGATAATTGGCATTTTCTGTAATTTACTTCTTTGCTCCAACCATTCCGAACCTATCAAAACACAATTAAAAATAATTGAGCCCGCAATGGCCGAGCCGGACTCGACTCGACTGGATATGCCGTAAGGATTTATATAAGGACTAATTGGCTTTGCTAGCAGCACGGGCCAAGTTTTTGTTTCTGTTAAACTTGATCATACTCGCTGATTATAAATCCATGTCCACTTCAATTACAAATCCGTTGACATGATTGGCTTAAGACCCACTAAAAGGGTCAACTCGGAGTGGCCGTGAAATTAGGCTGTGGCCTTTTGTTAATTAGAAAAGTCAACTTCGATTTCAAAGAAATATCCTGTTACCTTAAGTATCCGATTCATACATTTCCATTTGTCTAAAAATTTATGAACTGAAACGATAGGTTCGAAAATGCTGCTGAGGCTGGCACTTTTCTTTTCTTTTTTTTGGTTTGTTTTTTCAACACAAAATAACCTTGGTCTCTGAGCTCAGTTACTCGCTTTGTTGTCACTGCTAAGGTCAACATTTTTCTATCTTTCTCTTCTATTTTTTTTTTTTTTTCATTACGATGCTGGCAGTCAGTCTATTCATCTTGCCTGCCTTTGTCTGTTATTTGTCAGACGGATAGAATGTGATGACTTGTCATCGTCCAGTCCGTCAGTAAACCAAAAGTGTCATAGGGATTAAAGGCGCTTTGGTATCTCTGCCGAGTCACATACTGACTCGACTCTGAAATTTGTTGAAAAGCTAAATTTTTGTATTTTTTCCAAGACGAACTAATTTAAATGTAATTTTGAAATAATAATATTTCCTGTTAAATCAGGAAAAGATAAAGAAATAACTGAACTGAACTGAGGAACCCATTGCATTTTTCAAATGTCTTAGGCTTTCAATTATAAATTCGACACGTTTTGAAGACTTGAAAGCTCTCAGAAGCTTCTAACAATTTCCTTTTTTTTTTAGTATTTCTGAAACAAAAAATTAAGAAATAAATAAGGTGATGGTATAAGCTCTTTGAAATTTTCTTATATTTCTTATATCTCAAAGGCTAAGTTGAAACTCTATTATATCTATAAGAAAATATGAATCGATGTTGATGAAATTTGAGAGATTTATTTGCCTCGGTATAATTATTCTTAGTACCTAAATTAAATGACTTCGATTAAAAAATGACAAAGTTATTTCAAAAATGAAATCAGGTCTCTTTGAGGTCTACAAGAAACTACGATCCGTTTGGGATGGTTTCACTAGGCCCCTTAGAAAGAAAGAAACCGAAGGTAGGCCAGGGAGGTAAGTCTTAAAAGTCCGATGATTTAGTTTTACAAGCTTTCTCAATTTTGAAAATTGAAATTTCCTTAGGCTAAAGAAATTAAATGAAAATAAATCTTTTTAGTTTTTATTTTTATAGTTGTTCTTGTTGTTTGTGTAAGTAAATGGCAAATATAAATGTCATAAAAGAAATAAGACCAAAACAATTTCATTTTAAATTAAAGCTTTAAGTTTTATTATTATTCAAATGTAAATGAAACTAATTTTAGAGGATTTTTTATTTCATCTTCTAAAATAAAAAGCAACATGCAAGTGATACTCATTTGCGGACACTTTCGAAAGTATCCATTTCAAATTAAAAGTAATGCAATTAACCTTTGCTTGCTCCTCCACTTGGAAACGGTGACCGAGGACAATGTTAGTTCTCCATATTATAAGGTGTGGAGCGAAAGAGACGGGTTGGTGAGAACAGAAGCTGTGTGGATGGACAATTACAAATATAGTCCGGTGGCACGAAAAGGCAAAATGGAAATGCTCCAAATGACGTGCAACTTTGGGGTGTCGTGTGGCCAAGTGGCCATTACTGTTGGAATATGCAAAACAGCAGCAGGACACACACACCGGGAGAGAATATAAAGACAAATTTTAGCTACCAAAAACACCCACAGAGAAGCCGTTAAAACAATAAAATAAAAACGACTACCGGACCAACACGCAACGTTGCGGCTTTTGTATGCCAGCCAACTCTCCTGACATTTACCTCACACACACTGACACACTGACACACTCACACATACATATGTGTAAGTGTATTATAATTTGTCTTTATGCAGATAAAGTTAAATGTAAACACAATTTTCCATGCAGGCAAAAGTCCATGATTCGTGTATCAGGAACCTTATGCAGGGTTCTCTGTGTCCTTGAACCAGCCAAGCGAATTGCGTGAGGCTTCCTGTTTTATTTTTTTCATTTATTTAATGCACTTGCCAATTTTTTATATTAAGATTAAACTATTAAAAGAAAACATCTTATTACAATATTAATAGACTGAATGGGTTTACCACGACTTGGCATACTCTGCTCTGCTTTCTTTATAGTCAGAATTTACTGTTTCTTCAGGTGGAACCAAGAGGGAAAGTGACAGAATATTTGAATAAAATCAAGTCAATTGAGGAAGCCAAAAATCAATGAAGACCAACTTGAGTTGCCCCACAAATTCTGAAAAGTAAATGAGCAAAATTATTTTCTTTCCAAAATAAATTTTCCTCTTTTGATTTACTTTCTCCTTTGAATTTAAATTGCTAGTCAAATATTTAAATTATAAAATAAATTACATTAAATCAATTTAAAATTTTCTCAAAAAATTATTTCAATTTTTCTTCATATGGAAAATATGTGTCAAATATTTTTAATGAGCCTTACTTGTCTTTGCTTTGCCAGCTTTTAAATGCTAATCCCCAATTTGAGCTAGCAAAGAATATCAGCTCTATCAGCTTAATTAAGGACAAACAAACTTTGTTAATCAAATCTACTTCACCAAAAAAACCAATTCAGAAGCTTTGTGAATTTTTGGCGCCGCTGATGAAATAAGCAAAAATTAACTCAATGAAAACGACTGTCATGGGCTTAAAACTCAAGTTTCCGTTTCCGCTACCAAAAAGGCTTAAAAAAAATAAAAAAAAAATTCCTTTGTTGGCAACACAAATGAAAAGCATGTAAATAATCTTCTTCTTTTTTTTTTTTTTTGTATGTGTGGAAAAGTACACAAAATATTATGTATGCAGCAGCTGTTTAGGGTTCTTGAAAATTTTATATGCCAAATGCCTGGATTTAAAAATAAATAAATAAAAAATATTCAGGAGAACGGAGAACTCCTAGTAAAACTAAATGTTTTGTTCGCTCTTTAATTTTTTAATAAGCATTTAATTTGTAGAAAATCTTTTAAGTCTACTTAACTTTGTCTTCATTTCTTATATCTTGGAATAATTTTTAGTCTTATATTTAATTGAATAAAAATGTGGCTTCCCTATTTTGATCTGTCATTATTTTCAGATGGATGAGGCGAATGAGGCGTGAGACTCGAGAGTCTTGTAGCTCTGGCCTTAGCCTGCAGGCCGATATGGGAGAATTCTGGTTCTCAGATCACAATGAAATTGAATGACTGCTAACCATGTTTTTTTTTCAGGTTCTCAAGACCCTTTAGGAAACTTGAGAACAGTTCAAGGTTAAGGAAATCAGAGATCCCTGTTTAATGAAAGCTTATTCAAAGTTTCAGAATATTTTTCGATTCATATTAAATCTTGATTTTTAAATATAATTTTCAAGATCCAAGGCATTCTGAAATTTGCATTTTTTAAATCCACATTTTATGTTAGTTGGGGATTTCCCGTAATTCCTCATCTATAAAGTCAATTTTTATATTTGTTTAATTATTAAAAAAATAAACTAAGCTGAGTTATAATAGGCAAATACCAGAACACCTATAATAATAAGTTCCTTAACTAAAATGCTAATGATATGAAAACTTAATGATATTATAATAATAAAATCATACAGATTTTATTTTGGCCAATTCATAGTCTGGCCATTTCATAAGGCCCTCTCAAGGATTCTCCTTCTTGGCGGTCTTCGTTATTTTTATGGGGAATACAGAAGCAGCGAAAAACAGCTGGCCCGGCATTTTATTACCGTTAAATTTACATACTGTTTAACGGCATAAATGCGCCCATTCAGACTGGGCAGAGACAAGTACGACAAGTACGAGTACACTCCGAAATCGTTGTTGAGATGTAAAAAACAGCGTAAAGTCATAAATCTGTCTAAATAAAACAAGACCAAGGAACACACTCAAAAAGAAAAAAAAAAAAAAAAGAAAGAAGACGACGAAGGAATAATGGAAACAAATTCCAGGCAAGTGTCTGTGGGGAGGTGGGGATGAGATAGTCAAAGGTGGCCAAATTGTCACGTAAAGCAATTATGAAAATTTTATGTATTTTTATTTGTAATAATTCTCGTGGGTATACAAAATCCCCCCACGTTCCTCCCAGAAGTAGTGTTAATGCTTTAAGGTTTTTTTTTTTTTTTTGAATTTAATGGAAAATGCATTCAAACTTAAACAGAAAAAGTGCATAAATTATTATTGTAAGACATTTTAAATATTGTTTTCCATCAGGTAAACAAGGATAAGATGTAAGATAATGTAAAATGTTTTTTCAAGGCTTTTTTGATGAAAAGAATTTAATCTCAGAAGTTGATTAAACTTGAACTCCCAATACAATAAGAATACGCTTATTCACAGGCAAAGTTTATATACTAAGATCACATAAAAATCTATAAATAAATGAATGAAAGAAAAATCTTTAGAGCGCCCTCTATTGATATATTTAAGCAACTAATGAGAGCTTGGTTCTTCTACTGGGTTTGACAATGTTTTTGATGATAAACTCTGGTTTTATGGGTAGACTTTATTTATTCAATTTGGTCTCAATCAAAAGGTTTTTATTTTGCACATTTTATTATAGCAATGAATACTATAAGTATAAAATTGAAGAGGCTACAGGACCCTGAAGTTAGTCAGAGTACAGGGTGGTTATAAGCCCAATCGAATTGGCTTCATCTTTGACAGAGATTAATATATGAAGCCAGTTAAGTTAGCTTAGCTCTCTAAGTTTTTGAGATATTCGGCTGTATTCGAAATTAAGTTCATATCCTCTCCGGAAATAATTTATGAATGAAAATGAAAATATTGTGAGCTGGCCCTTTATCATATCTTGTAGATTCTCTAGACCAAATTTTATAGCTCTGGTTCTTACAGTTCCCGAGATTCGTGACAGGGAGATCACTCCGATGATAACTTATTTAACTGTGGGGAGGCTTTGATTACTTACCACTATACCATTAACTTAATATAGAGATGGATAACATTCCAAATTAATTTAAAATTTTGAAGACTTTAAAATATGAGACTTTAAAATATGAGGTTGTTTTTTTTTCTTAAGACAAAAAATGTTTTTATTTTATTTGAATTATTTATTATTAAGTATTGGAATAAAGGATTAGAGTGTTAGTTTATCAAGGCCCAACGATTTAATTTCGTGTTGAATGATAGTATCGAAATCGAGCACTATCTGCTTATGCGTCGGCTTATATCTTTTATAGGAAATGCCGGCTGAATCAAACATGAGCTTGGCGGCCTGGACGCTGGGCTTTGCTGCGTATTTATCAATCATGTAAATGACCTCACTGATTCCGGCTTGAATTAAAAGTTTGGCACACTCATTGCAGGGGAAGAGCGTGGTGTAGAGTCGAGTATTATTGACACTGCCTCCATTTGAATTGAGAATGGCATTGGCTTCGGCGTGAACTACATACATGTATTTGTCTGACAATGGATCTGAGCCATCCGCGTTCTTTGACCAGGGAAAAGTATCGTCACTGCAGTTGCGAGGAAAACCATTATAGCCGATGGAGACAATTCGATTTTGTTTGTCCACTACACAGGCGCCGACTTGCGTGACGGGATCCTTACTGCGCTGGGACGAGAGTAAGGCTGTGGCCATGAAATAATCATCCCACTCCAAATAGCCCAAGCGCTTGTGGTTCAGTGGGGCAGTGGCTGGAGGCTCGGAAGTTGACATCATGCTGAAAGTGGTAACAAGGCAGAAAAGAAATTATCCACGGACTTTAAAAAGAGCTAAAAAAAAAAGGCAAAACTATGAATATATTGTTTATTGCATTCATTATACACAAACAATGTTTGCAAACAAAGTGTTCAGCATTAATAATTATTAAAGTAATATGTATGTATTTAAATTGGAATATACAGCGAATACTTTTCAATAATAAATTTCATATTCAATTCAAGATGTGATATTCAGGTGATTGATTAACACTAGAGGACCAATCCGTTTCGAATGTCTAGTCTAGGCTGAGTGACTGCAAGAATTGGGAGCCTTAGGCGGTTTTCTGCAATTGGATGGGATTCTGCTTGAGATGCAGATAAATCGAACGCATACGGGAGACATCCTTGCCAGATTTGTTAACTTTTGGATTGAAGTCACAGAGCTTGGCAATGCGCTCCCATTCCGTTCCAGGTTCAATGGCTCCATTCTCCAGTGAGGCTGCCTGCTTTTCGGCATTTCGCGAAGACAATTTGGTTTTTGAAATGGACTCCTCGATCTGGCGCAGCCAGTCATCGAGTTCCTTTTTGGCTTGTTGGCGGAGCTCTTCCTTTTTGCGCTCCTCCTCAAGGTCTTTCTCTTCCAGTCGCTTTTTTTGTTCTTCACGCCACTTGCGGATCTTTTCGGGTTCCTCTCTTGAATGCGGTGGTCCGGAGATTCCGATGGGTTCGTTAGATTCACCACCGATGACCTCAAAACTGCCTGTCGAAGATTCGAGGCCAGCACCGACAGCTGCATTTAGGTCACTACCCAGCTCAGCCCCTCCGCTAGTACCAATATCGCCCAGTAGGCCATCATCCGTGGCAGGTGCAGTCACAGTTGTGGAGCCACCTGTTATTTCAGCCTCTAAGTCACCTAGAACAGATTGTTCACGAGCGAGAAATTCTGCTGCTGGATCGACTTCTTCCTTGGTTGCGAAATCATCACCAAAATCCATATTGTGCTGTAAATTAATTTAATTTTCCATTTAATGGGCGTCTTTTCCCCAACAGCACACGTACACTAAAAGTCATGGCTGCACAAAAATACTTACCTTTCTATTAATAAAATGTTAAATTTATTAGAGATTAGAGGTCTTTCAACTTTTCTGAGCTGTTGATTCACTTTTAATGCTTCAGGTTTTGACTTTTATCAATTTTTCGTCTTTTGTGCAGTAAATGAATGCGTAAAATGGTTTGTCATTTGTAAGAGTTCCGATTATTTTCTTATCGACTCAAATGAACTAGTAACTGTTCTTGAATAGTTCATTTTCTTTAAATGCAAATTTAAAATTACTTTTGATTAGTATAAGAGCTTATATTTACAAATTATACATCAACTTAGTTTTAAATTTTTACTTAAAACATAGCTAAAAATTTTATTGTAAGTAATGAAATTTTTGTAGCTGTGAACTAGTTTCTATTGGGTCGTTTTGAGCGCGAAACTTCGTTTATACGAGTTTTATTACGCGAATTGCTGAGCTATAAGTGCATTTAATCTTTACATCTTAATAATGTTAATTATATGTGATATCGCGTTATTTGCACTAATTTTTTATTATAGTGTAAATATGTTATAGGGATAGGGAAATGTTATAATAGGGATATATCAATTTCACATTAGCGATGTTTTATAATAACACATATTTACGTCTGGGCATGAGTTTATTATGTCAGCTCTATTCAACACACAACATAAATTGAAAGAATATGTTTACAGCATTTAAGTCAAACACTCACCGATTTAAACGTACGTACGATGACAGCAAAAATTAAAAAAGTATATTTATAGTCGATCGGTAGTCAACAAAACCACGCTGTTCGGATCGAACCGGAACCAGTTCGGTGAGGCATTATTCACTAGAACTAGCAGCTCAATTGAACTAGAGCGGCCATTTTGGAGGTTGTTTCACCACTAAAAAAAAGTTATGCAGGAATATAATAGCTATTCGCAAATCAAGAAATTTGACTAAAAACGTATTGCTAATTAGGAAGTGCATAATCAAATGTAAATATTATGTCGGCCGAGCTCAGTACAACCACCAAGCATCTATAAAAATCGACAATCTGCTTGTTAGTGAACTCGACTATCTGCGCTCTCATACACGCACACATGTATGTATGTATACATACGAATGGAATCGAGTTTAAAAGTGTAAAGAAGAATATATGAAAATTTTGGAGTGCAAATTACAAAATACCGCCATTTCTACTTATAAATAAATGTGCGCCCACGACTAAGTAAAAACGTGCGTATACCAATAAACAATAAAAACACAACGCTTACGTGTGAAGTGAAATCTTACGCGGCATAATTTATCTGCGAAAATGCACTTGTCGCAAGGGCTGCAAAAACACCAAATCTGTTTTTCGACAATGCATTTTTGTGTTGAAAATGGCTGTCAAAGCGCCAAATAAAATTGAAACAATGTATTTTCATGTAAACTGCGGCCTGATTTATGCCAAAATAAAAACAAAATAGTCAAAAAAAAAGAAAAATATTTCGTTTCCTGCCTTGCCAGTCACAACCTATGCAGACATTTTTGCAGCCCTGTCGGGGCCAACCGCGTTTCACAGCACACCGATAGCACCCGCACAACCACACAACAATATTACTAATCCATACCCAAACCCAAACTGTTTGCAGTTGCGTGCGCGCCAACGCCAAGGCTCCCACAAATGGATCCCAACTCCAGCCCCTGGTCATACGCCTACAATCGCATAGTGCCCGCTGCCGCAGGCACCTCAAGCGGTACGGCAGAGGACTTCCAGCACCCACATCTGGCCATAACCGCAGCCAGCATAGCCAGCTTTAATGCGGCCGCAGCCAGCGGCGGCAGTTTTGTGCCACCGTCACCGATCGGCAGCTACAATCCAGTATTCCAGCAGATCTATCACCATGCGGCCGCTGCCAGCGTCCAGCCTAAGCCCGCCCATTATGCCTCGACGGCAGTCAACACACCGCATCGCCAGATCCAGTTGCCCAGCACGCTGGACAAGCAGCTGAGCACGTTCCAAAACCAGGCTGCTGCGGCGGCTGTCTCCTCTGCCGCTGCAGCGGTTGTCAATAACGTGGCCTCCAACTATTATGGCGAGAATTCCTCCTCCAGCGGTGCCTCCCCCTCGCCAACAACAGTTGCCCTCACCTCCACATCCCTCACGTGGAACACACCCATGATATCCAATACGTTCCTCGCCATGCAGCAGCAACAACAGCAGGCCCAGCAGCAGCAGCAACAACAACAACAGCAGGCTCAGCAGCAACAACAACAACTCAATCTAGTGGCGGACAAAGTGGTGAGTAGCCCAACAAAAATCCATTTGCCATTTTGTTAGTAATCCAAACAAAATCCAGCGATAAACCAAACAGAATCTCAAGACTTCCCCATCATTTCTAACAAAAAAAAAAACCCACAACAGGTTGGCAATTAACATTCCAGCTTAATAGATCCTGGTCAGCTGACATCACTCTGATGAATCTTTCCCTGGTCTCAAGCTATTCTTTCTCTTCCTACCTCATCCAACCAAAGAGTGGAAAATCTTTCACCACTGCTTCAATCCAATTCATTTGCTTTGTTTCGGAATTTGAGGAATTCTTTCTCTCAACTTTTTCTCATTGAGCCAACTCGGTGTGTGTGTTTTTTTCTTTTTTTTTTGTGGATTTCATAGTCATCCTATCTTGTATGATTCCTTTGCACTAACAATTAACTTGTAAGCTTATAAAACTTTAAATAACTCTATATATGAAATTAAATCGAACCTATCAAAACAACAAACACTTTTCGATCCCTCAAATCTATGTACAAATCGAATACCAAAAACCAATCAATCAATCAATCAAATCAACCAAACAACCAACCAACCAACCCGCTTGAACGAATAGCAAATCAAACAAGAAACCAAGGCCCATCTCAAAGCCTACAACGATCTAATTTACTTCACGCAATTGCAACAACAACAACAGCAGCAGCAGCAGCAACAACAACAGCTGCAGCAACAACAACAGCCGCAGCAACAGATCCAGGAAATATCGGATATCGGGACATACTACAATCAAGAGGGCCAAAAGCTAAAGATCATACGAGGCAAGGAGGGAAGCATTCATATTGAACAGCAGAATGCTAGTCCAGCCAGTGGAGCAAGCGGAGGCGGTACCTCCTATCCAGCACAATATCCCAGTCCAGCCCTGAGCTCGGCCGATGGCTCGCCCATCACGAATTTACACGCCGTAGATGTGGGGGGCAGTGCTCCCCAGGTGATTGTCTACAAGGCCACCGCGGCGGCCCACTCGCCAGTCCAACGGCGCTCGGTGGTCAATGTGGCAGGCGCTGGCTCGTCTTCCTCCACTTCCGCATCCATTGTGGCGCCTGCCACCGTGGCCTACTCGTCTGTGATACAAAGCACTCTCCAGCAGCAGCAGCAGCTGCATCAACAGCTCCAGCAACAGGACCACCAACTCCAGCAGCTGCAGGCCGGCCAGAACCTGGGCTGGACCAAGCTCGAGGAAGGCAGTCAGGAGGATATCAAGAATGTCCTGCAACTCCATGTCAAGCAGGAGCAGCGGCTAGACTATAGCGATTCGGTCTCTGCCCAGGCCTCCGATGCCGGCGAGAATCTGGTATTCAATCTGCCGCCAGGCCTGGAAATCAAACAGACCTTTTATCACACCACCGCCGATGCCGAGGCGGCAGCTGCCGCCACCGCTGTCAATTTGCAGCAGGCCCAGGTGGCCCATATGATCATGTCTCCCCAACAGAGACTGCCCAGCGCAGTCAACTCGACAACGTCACAGATTCAAATAGTGCCAAAGGTTTGTATTTTCATTACTATTTATTTTCCAAAAAAAAAAAAATTATATATTTTTTTCCTTTTTTTTATTTGTTTTGTTTATTTTGCTTTTATTAATTTTGTGGGTTTTGCTTTATTTTGTTTTCGATATTCGAACAATAGAAATATGCACTCTGCATACTCCTTTTTCCTCACTTTTGTTTTTCACAGCTCAAAAACAAACTAAAAGAAAAGCTTTGCATGATTTTTTCCCTTTTGTCTCACATTTTTTTTTTTCATTTATTTGCACTTCCTTCCTCTCTCTCCCCTCCTAACCAGAGTGGCTATATATTTTTTTAATTGTTTGTTTTATTGTTTTTGTATATTTTTGTTGTCTTTGTTGTTGTTGTTTGTGATTGTTTTATTTTTCTGAAATTCTAAAAAGAGGGGGGGAAAAAAAAAACTTTAATTGTTAGCCAAAAATTAATTTTGTCATTTTCCTAATCTACTGTTGAGCGCTGTGGCAAATTTGAAACTGTGACGTGCGTTGAAAAAAAATAATATTTAATTAAAAAAAAAAAAATGTCCTTATTTTTGTTCCTTGTGAGTCTGCGAAAAGTAAGATCGTTACGTTCCGCTTGCTATCACCACAACTAATTGAATCAATCGAATCATCTAATCAACTTTTTGAAACCACAACAAATCATATAAAAAAAAATATATATAAAATTCAATGTGTATTTAATTTTAGATAAAATCATGGACTCTCTCAAATTATGTAATTTTCTTTTTGTTTCGTTTCATTCATGCAGGAGGAGGTCAAACCGCCGCCTAAGCCAGCCAAAACGCCTCGAAAACGTCAGCCCAAGAAGACTCTGATAAACCCAAGCGACTACAATACAGTGCGAAGTCCACAGGAGCCACAGCACCACCAGCAACAGCAGCAGCAACAACAGCAACTCCAGCACAATCAGCAGCAACAACAACAACAGCAGAACACTTACTACGACTTCAATACCAAGTGGAATACGTCCCTCAAAACGGAGAGCAATGCCGGCGCTTCGGTCTCGCCGGTGGCCACCATCAATATACCCACATATCCGCAGCAGCAACACCAGCAAACAGCCCAGCAACAGCAGACCTCTCAGCAGCAGCAGCAACAACATTTGCCGCAACCTGCCCACTTGCAATCTTCCCAGGCCCAGTCGCATCTCACGCAGCTGGCCCAATATTATCCAGCCTTTCCACAGCCCATTGCCTCCCAGTACACAGCCTGCATGCAGCAGCAGCAGCAACAGCAACAACAACAGCAGCAACAGCAGGTCTACACGCAGCAGCAACAGCAGCAATTGCAGCAGCAGCAACAACAGCAACAACGCTTCTCCCGACAGGCCGGCCTGAGTCCAGGCGGTGATAGTGTGACGCCCACGGTCCAAGGGCTGTCAGGTCATGGGGGCAGTGTGGAGCAGCAATTCCATGGACTGCCGCTGCAGCAGCAACAACAGCAGCAACAGCAACAACAGCAGGAAAAGACTGAAGCTGGTGGTGGCTCGAACGCGGATGAGGCGGCGGCAGCAGCCGTGCAGGAGGCCAGCAACAAGGTGATTGTGCCGAATATCGAGGAAGAGCTGGACTTTCTGGCTGATGCCAGCAGTGTGCCCAAACAGGGCTATGCCAACTCGGCCACCAGCAATGGACGGCACACCAACTCATCGAACAACAACACAAACTTTGGCATACGCAATCCAAACAATCGAACGCCCTCGCCCGAGCCGGCCACCACATCGCACGGTCAGACCAGCAATGGCCTGACGCCGACGACACCCTCCACTACTCCGTCTGCCCCGAAGCCAGTCAGCGTGGGCACCTCAATTGGCGAGAAGAAGACCCAGTTTATGGATAGTTATCTCAAGTTTCTCCAGGGCGAACGAGACGACGATCCGCCACCGGTGGTGAAGCCCTCGCGTAAGCTCAACTATCCCCGAGCTCCCTACAAGCGAAAGGGCAAGGGCAGCAATACAGATGAGCAGGTCAATACCCAGGGCGGCGGGGCAGCCAACACCAGTGCGGATAACAATGTGGCCGATGCCTTGACTGGACTCACCGGCCTGGTGGGCGATGATGGACATCGCATTAAAATACTCTCCCAAACTCAAATACTGCCCAAGAAGCGGCCGCATGCCCAAATGGTGGCCGCAGCAGCAGCGGCGGCCGCCGAATCCTCAGCCTCCGCCGCCTCAGTGATACAGCAGCCCGCCGATCAGACCTCCTCCTTCCGGCCATATGCCCAGCAACAACAACAGCAGCAAACCACTCTGGGTGGCGCTGATCATTTTGTACAACAGCACTGCGCCCAGCTGGGCGTGCCGGGCAGTCAAGGTATGTTACTTGACCAACAAACGAATAATTCCAATAAGAACAACAACTACAACAACAACCACCACCACCACCACCACCACAACAACCAACAACACACGCCAACCGCAGCTAGCACGCCAGCCGCAGCCAATAGCAGCAGCAGCAACAACAACCATGCGACAATTAGTCTGGCATCTCCTCCAGCCCAAGCCCCAATAACGGCGCCCGCCCCGGCGCCAGCGCCTGCACCTCCCAATCATCACCATTTTATTAATCTGCTGTGGCCGTGGCAACATCAACATTAGCCAGACAGACACGTACCGACAGACCAGACCAAACCACACCTGACCCGACACAACCGGACCGGACCGAACCAGACGCGGGCTTGAAAGGGACTGATCTTGGCCTGGTCTGGAGTGGATAGCCAGATCTTGTGCATATGTAAAAAAAAAAAAATAAACAAAAAAAAAAACATGAATCACACAAACGAACAAAACAAAAACCGATCAAACTAAAATAAAAAGAGAACTCATCTTAGAAATTGTTATAAATTTAAATAGAAATCAAATCGAATCGTAAAAACTAAAAAAGAAAAAAAAAAAAGCAAAACAAAATACCCAAAAGCAAGTAGACAAGCATTAAAAAAAAAGAAAAACAAAAAGTAGTAGAAAAAAAAAAGTACAGAGTAAAGTATTTTTTGAGATGAAATCAAAAACAAAAGAAAAAAAAAACACAAAAAAAAAAAAACAAAAAAGAAAAGAACAAATATTAATTATTTTCAAAAAAACCAAACCAAAAACGTGTATTTTTTATTTTTCTGCTCGGCGGCAGCGCTGTGGGTGCGCGAATTTCTCACGTGGCGTGTGTCCGTGTGTGTGTGCGTATGTGGTGGTGCTGTTGTTGTTGTTGTCGTCGTCGTTGCCGTCGTCTTCGGTGTTGTCCTTCGAATGTGGTGGCCAACGCCAAACTTCCGTCTGGGTGTCACCTGTCTCAGTTTCTGTCCCCCCTCCCCATCCAACAATCAGTGCACTTCAAAATTGTTAACTCGTTTCTTGTGCTCTCCACAGACCCGTTGAATCTGCCGCCACGACGTGAGCAATGCTCACGCAAGGCCAAGCAGAGCAGCATGCACGCCATGCTACTAAACTCGGCACCCGATGGCACCCTGGCCGAACCGGAGGAGTTTACCGACTCGGACACAGACCCGGTGTGGACCCCACAAGAGGAAGATGTAAGTGTCAATTCTTTTCGCTCACACACACACACACACTCACATTCGCACACTCACACATCCTTGTCTACAGAGCGACGATGGCCTGAACAAGATTGGCGGCAACTATGGTAACAAACGGAAACCGGCAGCAAGGCGCACAAAGGGAACTCCGCGCAAAAACACCTACGGCCAGGACAACATGCACTTGGATCAGCATGCCCAGCAATTGCAGCTACAACAACAACAACAGCAGCAGCAGCAAATCAATCAGCAACAACAACAACAGCTGCACGCCAGTAACGATGGCTATAATCCCCAGCAGGATTTATCGGGATCCGTAAACGATGGCACTGGCTATGGCAATGCCAATCCGAATAGTGCCGGCAGTGTGGACAATTTCAAAGTAGGTGATCTGGGCTGGGGGTAGTGGAACTACTTGATTAGGATATTTTGAAATTGGTTAGGAATTTAGAGTTTTGAGGTAGCAATTTCCGAGCAATTTTAAAAAGTTTCTAAAAATTGATCAAAAAAAAAGTTAAAACAATTATTTCCTATTAAAAAACTCGATCGAATCTTACAATTTATTTTTCATCAGATATAAAGCAATCAGATAAAATTTAATTAGAAGAAAGATAGATCAAATCAAAACCTTAAGATCCAACGAGATTTTTTGGAAATATTCTTTAAAAAATATGATCCATAAAGGTTCTGAAATATAAAAAAAAAAATTGATTTCTTTTTTAAACTTAAAATTCCAACAAAATCGGCTTGGCAACAATCCCAATCGTAGTAGTTCTCAAGTTTTTTTTATATTCTTAAAAAAAAATTGTCCAAAAAGAAAGATCGATCAAATGAAAATCCAAAAGGTTCTGAAATATTAAAAAATTAAATTTTGTGTTTTTCAAAATTCCAACAAAATTGGCTTAGAAACAATATCAATCGTATTTTAAATTTTCATGAATTATTGAATGGTCCAAAAAGATTAATTCAGCATTTCCAAAAAGTTCCAAAATATTAAGAAATTCTTTTTTATTTCTCTAAATTCCAACAAAATTGGTCTTTAATCATTTTCCTAATTTTCCTCCAACTCAAAAATTGGCTAGAGAATCTTAGAACTGATAAGATTTAAATTTAAAAATTCTAACTAATCCGAAATTGTTGATTTGGAATTTTCAGACTGGTGATTTTATAGTTTTACGTGCCGATTTGGTGAATGATTGGCCCACAATTTGGCAGGTGGATTCAAAGTGTATTTTGCAAAAATATGAACCCTTTCGACAGAATGGCAAAACCTTCTATCGTAACATGTCCAAGGTGAGTAAGAAAATATAGATTGATTATTTTCAAAATTGTTGATCATATTTTTTTTTAGTATGCTTCGTGGAATCTGGAGACGAAAAAGCTTTACCTCAAGGCGCCTGTTCGTATACAAATTCAGTCCCATACGGAAACGATTGTAGAGTTTATGCGCTCCGAGTTGCTGGCCGACGATACTGAGCAGTTTATTGAGAAAATAATGGAGGATTATCTTTCGTATCGGGATAATTTTGAGATTTACATACAGACGATGATATCGCAGGCCCTGGATCCCAGTTTCTTTTCCGAAATAACTCGCGAGAAAGGTGAATAAATTTCGTATATCAAATAAATAAAATTGTAATATTAACTGATTGTGTTTTTTTCAGATGATTATTTCCTGGGCAGCGTACGTGTGGTTGACAATATAATGGAGAATTGCAAAAGAAAATTACTGGCCATAACGCCTTGGACTCGTAGCATTATATCCTCCATAGAGACTTGGCCCAAATGCCATGTCTTCTCCGAGTGGGTTCAGAACAATTTGACTCAGAAAAACTGTGCTGGCTGCCATCAACCCGGAATCGCAGTGCGATTCTTGCTCTTTGGCGAGCCCTACAATTCCAATACCATGCAGACCATACCTGTCGACACCCGCATAGCCTATGAGAAGGTAGGTTAAAACTGCAAAAGCTTCTAGAATTTTGTGCCTAATTTGTTGTTTGTTTATTTCCTCAGGACATTGTTCTTTGTCGAATATGTGCGGCCCGAGCGGATCTGTTCCATAAAATTGCCCATGAGAAATTCAATTTGTTTATCAACTGTTCGCAACGCGTCACCGAACAGCAGCAACAATATCCCGGCAAGACCTCAACGGAAATACTGAACGATCTGCTGGCCGAGCACAATTGGATCGATGAAGTGAGTCCGTTTTTGATGTTTTTTCCCAAAAATTCCAATTGCATACTTAAATGATTATTTTCTTTATTTTAGCTATTTCGAAATATGCGTAATTGCTGGGCCGAAGTGGAGAGTCTGGAGCGGCAGAAACGTTTCCGTGAAGTCATGCAATAATATTAATAATCAATTGAGAACCAATCGAACTCAGTGTTGGTAGTTAAAAAGACCGAACGATCCAGCTTGCTATATAGCATTTAAGCATATATATATATATATAAATTGACGAGTATACATTAAATCAAATATTGTATAGCATATTCTGTAAATATGTACTACGTTTAGTTTGGCTGACAAACGTAATTTTGCAATAACATTCGGGTGCGATTCATGTAGTCCTAAGTTTGCCTCAATTCAAACAGTTGTATCAACAGTTATCTAAAATTATTAAGCATACGTAAAAATTACTCGTATAAAGTAGCTAAACTGTCATACTCAAGCTCTGATGAAATTTATGCATGAAACTTGTAATTTTTTTTTTTTAATGAAAAAAATTTATTTATAACAATCTCCAATTTTGGATTTTACATAATTTGACAAGAACATATTTTAATTAGAGTGCCGACAAATTTAAATTACCAAAAATCAAAATTAGCCTAAGATTAAGTTGAAAACTATTAAAACTATTCCCATTCCTATAAAGAGAAAAAAAAATATACAAGTTTCATGCAATTCATTTCAAAATATTTCAATCTCTAAAATAATTTTAATCAAATGTTGCTTTTTATACTTTTGTGTATATAAAAATAATAATAATGTGCATTAAAATCGATTGATAATCAATTAAATTTTATTATATGTTTAATTCTTTCTTAGTTTAATACCATTGTCTGGGCTTTATTTTAAAATTAGTAGTTACATCCATTTAAACAATTAGTTGTGAATTTGTTTTAATTTGTACACAAGACGAATTAGCGTGAAGTTCATTGAACAAAAATCGAAAAAACCACACACAAAAATATGAATTAAATAAAAGCAAGTTTAAAAATATTTGTAAAAATAAAAAATAAAAACCGAAGAAATTAAATTCTTTTGTACTCTTTGTTGTTTTTATAATTGATCTGAATACTGAAGGTCCCATTCTATAGATCAAACAAGGGTCCGGTCATATTGTATTTGAACATGTCGAGGACAACGCCCGTCATGCGTCGCTTGTAAATGGGCAGAGTTCTTTCACTCAGAGTTTCGAATTCCTCGACCAGTTCGCGGCATTTATTGGCTTGTTCCATTGACTCATCGTTGTCGGAATTATTTTTCGGAGCATCTGAGAGCTCCTGAATTGCGGTGGAGACTACATCTATGTCAATCACTTCGCTGCCCTCGGATATGAAGAACTGCATGGAAAAGGCAGCCATTATGAAGCCGTAGATGCCAAACTCCTCCAGCTGCCGATTGAAAATCCTGCGTGGATAGATCTCCTCCGAGTTGAGTCCGAATTCTGCCAAAAAGCTCTGGAGTTCAGCATAGTAGATGTCTAGGAATGCCTCAAAGTGTTCATCTCTGAGCTGCTTCTCGGTGCAGGCGAACATGTAGTGGACCACATCCAGCACTGGCGGAGCATAACGAGACATTTGGAAGTCGATGAGCTTGGCCTGAACGGCCTGACCCGAGCGGGGGTCGTGCTTGTACAGAATATTATTATTCCAGAAATCACCATGGCAGATCACAGAGTATGGTGCCTGACCGGCTCCATGAACACAGCGCAGGCACTGCTCGGTGAATTGGGACTCACAGCGTTGCAGCAGATCCTCATACTTTTCGTAGTCCTTCAACTCTTTCAACATACTTAAGGTGCGACGTACCTGGGACTTGCCGTATTCCACCGATACTGGATCTATATCTGCTGTGAAAAGGTTGTCGGCCATCTGGCTCACCAGCTTGGCAAACTCCTGCGGCTGCTGGGCCTGCAAGGCAAAAGAACAGCCATGCAGCTGAGCCAGGGCCTTCAGGGCACAGGCCACCAGTTCGTAGGTGGGCATAGAGGTGCGCGGATTCATGACATAACCACCCTCCTTCAAGTCCTCAATGATCAGGAACTCATCGGGGGCCTCCAAGCTGCTGGCAAGTAAGGTCGGAGCCAGCGTCAAGTTCTCAAGGAAGTCGCCTTGCAAGCGCCTTAGTTTGTGGTACAAGCCAAATACTCTTTGATACATGAATACCTCGCGACAATAGTAGTCCACCACTCGCATATGAGCCCGACGAGCCTGATTTGTGGGCGCCATTTTCACCACCACAGTGGGCCCATCAAGCCAATTGACTCTTAGTAATTTACCATAGGCATTATCACCCACCCCAGATATTGGCTGTACCGTCATTGGTATATCTTCCCCTAAGCCCCAGCCCAACGAAAGCTTTGAAAGCTCTCTGGCCACAGCTGGGGGTAGATTCACCAGATTCACCTCGTCTTTATTTCCACCACACATCACTATGATCTCTTTAAACTTGGACTGGGCACGGTGCTACGACAAGTTTCGACTCATAACTGTTTGTCAGCGACTTTTCGCTGCAACTTTTATACGAATAGACCAAAAAGCTTTCCGCTCATTATCTCCGGGAGTACTTTTGCGCCAGCCAATGAGAGAGCAAATTGCAACGAAGAGTTTATTAGAAATAGTTTTATTTTGAATTATTTGAGCTGGGTCAGTATTCTCATCGATTTTCCCAAAAAAAAAAAAAAAAATTATAAAATAAAATCTCGAATCTTTTTAAATAATTTAGAATAATTGATCTCATCCATCTGATTGATGAGTCGCTCTCCGCCCTCATGTAATAGTGTAAGCTTCCGTGTAAACAATTCTCAACCTTGAACTTTTCAGAGAACGGTCAGAACCCTAATGCGGATTGTGTAACCAAAACAAACGTAAAAAAAGCTATTATAAGAATGTGCCGGTCGATGCTCCCAACTCTCAAGGCCATATTTTAAAGTGATTAGAACAATTTTTTTTTCTGTTTCTATTGCAACGCAACGTATTCACTGAGAGCTTTTATTTTTATACCCTGTACCTAAAAAGGTACAAGGGTATATTAAGTTTGTCAAATGTATGTAACATAGAGAAGGAGACGTCGGAGACCCCCCAAAGTTACCTAAAGTATGATCAGGGTGACTAGAGAAATCGATCTAGCCATGTCCGTCTGTCTGTCTGTCTGTCTGTCTGTCTGTCTGTCTGTCTGTCTGTCTGTCTGTCTGTCCGTCTGTATGAACACCTCGTTCTCAGAGATGGTAAGGCCTAGAAAGTTCCGGTTTGTTGCTACTAATCATTTGTTCTGCAGGTTAGATCAAGTTTATTATATTTTTTCGATATCCGATTTAGGTTCGGAATAAAAAGTATAAAACCACAACAACCTCAAAAAAAGGGAAAACTTTATAGGCCATAACTTTTTTGTTTGCTATCATATTATTACGAAAGTTTGCAGTTAGAAGTTCTTATATGCTCTCAATAAGGATGTGAAGTTTTGATCTGATCGGACAACTATATCATATAGCTCCCATAGGGCCGATCGAAAGTGCAAAAATCGTTTTAACGTCATAATTTCTTTATTTTTAAAGATATTTCATTTAAATTAAGAAACAATGTGAATTTTAAAATACCCAGCAGCTGTGCAAAGTTTTAATAGAATTGGACATCTACATCATATAGCTCCCATAGGGCTAATCGGTCAAAAAATCCGATTTCTGTGCTTTTTTGTCAGAAAACGGGTTATTTATGAACCAATCGCAACCAAATTAAGCACAAGACAGTTTTTAGTATAAGTTTTTAATAACTCAAAATTTTATTGAAATCGGATGACTATATCATATAGCTTCCATAAGGCTAATCGGTCAAAAACTCAGATTTTTTATATTTTTTGTAAGAAATCGTATTTTTTAAGCACGAATCGCAACCAAAAATATCAGATGATAGTTTTTTATTGAAAAAATTGTAGAAAATACTGATTTAGGCACCCTACAGGTACAGGGTATCTCAAACTCGGCTGCGCCCGAGTTTAACGTTCCGAATTTTTTTTTTTGAATGTGGAAAGGAGGGGAGGGGGAAAGCAGAACTTTGCAGTGCAGTAAGTGTGGCGAATGGGTCAATGAACTTGATTAGTTGTTAAATTCACAAATCGATTGAAATGGGAAAAACTTATCAAAAATTCCCACGTTTACCTTTTTTTTTTGCGCAAAAGCTTAGAAAAGATAAAAGAAATTTGTTTTTATTTTTTTTAATTGAAAAATAAATAAAAAAAAAGTCATTGAACTTTGTTTTCAAGTTAGAGTTGGCCTCATTATATTGGCCAACAAACCTAGTGTTGCTCTTTCTTTTGCTTTTTCCAATTTTTGGGTGTCATTGACTTTTGCCGGAGATCACATAATAAATAGCGATTTGTAGGTCTCAAAAAGTGAAAGTTGGTAAAAAAAACAAAAAAAATGGATTGCAGGTTTTACCACTTTTAAATTCATTGAAAAAATATTTAAATTATATCATAAAAATTTTTATTTCTATAATAATACAAAATTCTTATAACAATAATTTGATACTTGACATAGTTTTATAAATCTCGATTCCAATTCAGATTAATGAGCTGAGCTATATAAGATAATAAAAATCTCATTACGACCTGGGATAATTTTTAACTAGCAAACGGAAGTAAAAAAAAAAAAAATAAATATCACTCACAATAAAATTAAAATTCTCTTATAAAATTTAAATCAATCGCCAATTTTGTGACAGCATAACAAAAGCGCCATCTATCGGACTGTTCATTCTACTGCAAGGGGAATTGAAATCTTGACTCTGAGGTTTTTTTTCTTATTGCTTCAATATATTATTAGAATTAATTTAAAGTTGTACAAAAGCAGGTGCGAATCAAAAAAAGAAAAATAGGCGATGGGAGAAAGAAAGGTGCCCAAATTAATTGCTCGAGCTTTCATAGTTTCGAAGAGCTGGGACTCATTTGGGCAGTTCGATGGACTTAATATAGCACAAAACATAAACAAAATTCAAATAATTTTATATTCATTAAAATAGAATTAAAAAAAAAAAAATTTAAGTTTTAATTTTATTTAAATGAATTTAATTAACATTTGAAGTCCACTCAGGACAAATATTTAACTTAACGAAAAAATATATCTATAAAATGTAAAATTAATTTTAATAATACCAAAATTATTTATTTAAAATGAAACCAGGAGTTTTATTTTTTTTAACGAAATTATATTAAGGAATCAAATTTGTATAATTTCAAAGGGAAGGAGATCTTTGGGATTCGGCAAAAGCTTTTGGAAAACAGAATATTTTCTTAAAAGATTCTGTTGTACAATTCGTTTTTCTAATCTGTTAAGTATTTTAATTTTTGAGTAAAAAAAAAAGGATTCACGATTTATCATGGGACACTTCTTCTTCATCCCAGTCATATGGCATATATGATAAATGCAAAGGTAAATGCTTTAAATTGATCTTTTTAGAGTTCCACCGATTCGGCGGTATTTGAGTTGTCCTCGGATTTTTTTGATGTGGGCGAATCGGAGAGGTGCGGCGATAGATCACGTAATTTCACAACATTACCCACTGAAACGGAGTTGGCTGCCTCGACTACCGAATAGCCAATATCTGGTGGAGTGCCCTCTGGATAGCCAAGATAGTAATCGGCTATACGTCCGGCCTCGCGCAGGCCGCTCAGGTAAGCCCCATGGACGGTGGCGGGATAGTTGCGTATGGTGTGCTCGCCGGCAAAGAAGAGACGCGGCAGCTCCTCCAGGTCTTTATTGGAGTGCGTATCATTGGAGGTCTGTGGAATCACTGGGGCCGCCAGCAGATCATAGTCGCTTCCAGAAGAGCCCACCGACACATAACTATAGGAACCACGGGCCCACTGATCGCTGCGCCAGCGTGTAACCACCGTCTCCTTGGGCTGGGGCACTGAGGGATTTCCAAAGATGTTCTTGAGCACAGACATGCAGCGGCCTATAATGATGTCGTCTGTGACGCTTTCCACAATATTGGCGGCCTGGCCAGCCACCAAAGCCAATAGCACCGGAGTGGAGCTAATGCTCCAAAATAGAAACATTTCACCTAAAAGTGAGCTTAGTTAGAAATATGTTTTTGACAGAAAGTTTGAGGTTTACTCACCACGGCTTGACGTGGTGGAGCCCACGTGGCCAAAGAGATTGGCATTTGGATCCCAGAAGATGCGATCAAAACAGAGCACAACTTTGTTCAGGTTACCAAATCCCAAGCGACGTATGGCCTGTTGCTTCCAGTCTGGCAGAGGTGGGTCGAACTTCACAGTGTTACCCTGCTGGGATTCATCATGAGCCACGGCCACCTTAAGTACGCCCAAGGTGAGAGTGCATACGGCCAAGTCAGCCTTGTAGGTCATCAGTGAGTTGGATGTTTTCACATTCTCAGCCACAATCTCCACTCCTTTGTGGCCATAGCGGATTTCCTTGACGGCACTATTGATACGTATATCCAGGTTTTCAGTCAGAGCCACCGGCACACAGGAGTAACCATTGCGGACCGTAGTGTGATGCCCGATAAATTCGAAATCATCATCCTGATCCCAGTGCTTGAGAGATAGGTTGTTCAGACCAGTGGCATTGGCGAATTCTAGATTGGCAAAATGCCAATCCAGAATCAGGCGATCTCGGGGGGACAGGTACACATCACTGGGACCATTTTGCTCTAGCTCGTGGAGTTTGATCTCCAGCTTATTGCCTTCGGTGCATAGCTCCTCGTGTTGCTTGACGGCATCTTCTAGTTTGATTTGTGTGTTTCGTATGTTGTACTCCTGGCGGACATAGTTGAGATCATTGTCACCCACCTTGGGTGTGCGTTGCTTGACCAAAGCCTGGTATTCGTTTTTGAGCGAGGCAATGTTCAGCTTGACGGCCTTAAGGAGCTTGCGATGCTCGATGATTTTTGTCTGGGCCGCTATGATTTCATGCATATGCATGGCACGCTTCTCCTGCACAGCCTTGTCCTGCATATTGATGATCCATTCGAGGGCATCACCCAGGGAGACCGGACAGTTGCCGGCATAATTGAAGTCCAAGCGGTGCGACAGATAGCTGGCCGATTCGAGCAATCGGTTGAATTCGCGTTCAATGACGTCATCTTTCTCTTTGGGCACTGGCTTGCCGTCTGGGCCGTAGAGTGGACAAGATTGCTGTATGGGCACCAGGTCCATTCCGATTTGTTTGCTTAGAATGGTCATGGGATTGCCATAGACGCCGGTGACGACCATGGCTCCTAGGTCAGCTATGTAGTTGTTTTTGCGAAAGGTGGCAATGCGTCCACCAACCCTTTCTCGAGCTTCCAACACAATGACGTCCATGCCAAATTGCTGCAATTGCTGGGCCACAGCCAGACCGGAGATGCCGGCACCAATTACGATGACTTTGCCCAGTTTTTTGGTGGGCAAGCTGCGTAGCCTTTTGAATAGGCCGAAGTTTATGAAGCCATGCCTCTCCAGAAAGGAGTGGACACGACGCACCAGATTCGGTTCACTGTCGAACGGTGGCGGTAGGTTTTTGAGTGCATTCTCAAAGGTCAGTTGAAGTTTGGGATTATCTACCCACATATGGAGTAGACTATTACGAATGTTGAGGAATACCCGATGGCCGAGAATTCCTGACTGACTTATATCCGGGAAACAGGCTTCTTCGTTAGGTGTCATTTTACTGAATGGTAGGCGTGATTGAAAGACAGCTCCTTCTTGCCCGGATAAGACAGTGGGGGTGCCTACATCACGACCTTCTTGTGCTGTTGTTGAATCCTTTTGGACTGAGCTGCGGGTTCCCGCACTGTGGTTGGCTTCTGACTTGCGAGTCCGTTGCTCGGAATGATTATTGTTACGTTTTTCCCCGAAGGCCGCACCTCCACCACTATTGCCGGTGGAAGTTGAAGCCGCAATCTTATCTCCGGCCGCGACGGACTCAGCTGTTACCTGGTTTGGTTTGTTGGTGTAATCCACCTTGGGCTTGTTGCGGCGACTAGTGCGGCGCTCGTCATTGGTTGTCGGTGCCTCATTCGAGTCTTCATCGAATTTTGCCTTAGTTTGGCTAGTAGAAGTTTGGCGCTTCACGGCCGGTTCACCGTCAGAATCATCGCTAATGAGTGTGACATATTCGATTGGTTCGGTGGTGACCTTTGAACCAGCAGAGCTACCGCTGCTATGCAGAGCCTTCATGTTGCCAAGAAAAAAAAAATTTACCTGAAAAATCAGACTTTTAAATTTTCGACAACTTGACAATATCACTTCTTCCCTGAGACTGAGTCGCTCCGGAGCGAACGGAACCAGTAGGTGACTCGATTCTTTTTTTCAGTTGCAGTTGAATAAGTTGGCAGGGCCGGCTTATAGTTTATGGGAGGTAAAATTTAAATAGCTAAGTGCTGTGAAAAGTAATTTAATTTAAATATTGCTACTTCGATAATTAACAATTGGTGCAATCGTCAAGCGATATGTAATCGACACTTTTTTAAAGATATTCTGTCTATCAGTGCCTCGTAGTATTTATTGAAATCGTGCAATTATGCTAAGTCTAAGTGACTTAAATGTATATTTTAAGTACTAAAGTAGCTAAGTTATACAAAGTTGGATCTAATGAATATGTAACAACATAATAAAATTAGCTAATATTTACATTTTAAAAGGTATTTCATTGAAATGTTTTCATCAATATTTTTTTTATTTCACAATACTCAAAACTTCAAATTAGTTTTGTTCCACTGTACATAAATCAAAACTCTAGTTGCTTGTCTCCATGTACTGCTATAAATACGTATGTGTATTGTTAAAATCATTCAAACTACAATTGATAATTGGAATACCAATTTCAACGGTTCTATTGTTAGCAAAAAAACAGGTGCTTATCGCCAAGGAATTCCCTTAAAAAAAAAATACATGATTAATTCACTTTAATTTATTGCCTTTGCTCCTTTGATTGAAAAATTTATTGCTCTATGAGATTTCATTGTTTATAAATCATATATTTGAAAGAAGAGCTGAGTAGAATTTATTTCTGACCATCACAGCACTTATCATAAATAATATGCGATGTGCATGCCTGAATACTTTCATCAAAGAACATATCCCAAGGACAAGTGCGTTCATCCCCCTCAGGAAAGCCGTCCACACAACTGATATAGTTATGACAATCGTTGGTACTGCTTGTTACATACATAGTTCCACGGCCCTCACAACGGTTATGGGTGCATACAACTTTTGTGGGATTTGTACATGAAGAAGTGTCCGAATCGAAAAATAGGCCCTCTGGGCATTGACCCCAGTCCGGATCGACATCCTGCAATCCATTGAAATCCTTGCAATAGAAATAGCCACGGCAACTGCCGCCATCTGGCTGGAATCCGGTAATTACCTTACTCTTGCTGTCCAGACACACACCGGTTTTTGGATGGGCATTACACACCACCAAGGCAGGAAGCAGGCAGTCGCCAGACTCTACATCAAAGTACTTGCTCTTGCAACTCGTTAAAACATTTTTACCATTTTTATTACATTCATAGTATTTGGTGCAATCATCTTCATAACGGAATTTTGTCTTCTCCGGCAAAATCTCGCAAATATTGCCCACATCAACGCACTGGGAATCGGCCCCGTACACACAAGATTGACTTGTCTCATCAAAATGCTGACCTATATCGCAGCGTCCTGATAAGGACTCACCATTTCGGCAGTAGAAATAGTAATTGCAGTCAGTCGGGTCGGATACCCAAACACTGTCTAGGCCTTCACAACGGTTGCCGCAGTAGGCAGTGTTACTGGATGTGGCCGCTACGCACTTCTGACTGTCCGGATCAAAGACTAAATCATCTTCGCATTGCGATAATGTTCCTTCACTATTTATACAAGAGATGTATTCATTGCAAGTGCCTGGTTTACGAATCAAAGTGCCGTTCTTGAAGAGTCTACAGAGTTCCTCATAATTATCAATGGCCTCCAGGGTACCAAAAGCACAAAATGCCAAGATATATAAACCAAACAAATATGCCATTAACTCTAAAAATAAAATATAATAAAAAATAATAAAAATAACGTAAAGATTAAAAACTTTTCTTGATCAACTCACTCCGCATTGTTGGAAAATTTGTTAGCACAGGAAACCTTGTTCTGGAATTTTAGCCGTCTGATTTCTAACTAAACAAGAAAGCTAGATTGACTCTGTTTATATTTTCTCCGACTATTAATATCAGTGCCAATTTAATGGGACTCTAGTAATCTTATCATAAATATGTCGAGCGTTTTGGGGGGCAACACCATGAGCTCCAAATGTTCTGGTTATTTCGCAAAAATTACGTTTTAGAGAAAGATTTATTACGAAATTTAAATTAAACATTCAAAAGTTTTTGAATCTAGACGAAAACTGGAAATCACGTCACTAATTTATGGCTAATTAATTGACTTATAAATATTTTAAAATCTGATTAAAAGCCCTCAAAATTGTAAACAGGAAAATATGATTGCACACTGACTAACACTCAGTTCATTCATTCAAAATTATTTTATCACCTAATATATTTTGAAGTACTTGATTATACCCTATACCTTAAGCTAAAGGGTATATTGAATTGTGCAAGTGTATGTAATATAGAGAAGTCGACATCGGATCAATAGGATCAGAATGCATAGAGAAATCTATATAGCCTTGTCCAAACGTCTGTCCTTCTTTCTGTCCAACTGTATAAAAAATAGCCTGGATCTAGAAGACTATAAGAGCTGTGCCAGCTTATGTCTCCCTTCTCCTCCCCCCCATACGTGGCACCTTCGAACTCATCACATTATATATCGTCTACAGAGTACTCAAAATTCGGCCGCGCCAGAGTTTAACATTCGTATCGTTATGTTTACTTAAAGTATTCGAAAGCTTTTGGACAATTACTGATTAATATATTGCCTATTAATTTCTGATTAATATATTACCTTTTCAAAATTAGGTAGCGCCAGACTCAAATAAAAATAAAAAACCATTTCATTAACTTGTGATTAACCTGAATTTTATTGATATTTAAAATTTATGATTTTTACTTGGCACAAGCTGTGTAGTACAGTTGCTGGGTCACACAGGACTGTTTTTCCTCATTAAAGAAGCCGTTGCCACAGGTGCCGGTGCGAGTCTGTTTGCCATTGCTGCAGGCCAGATAGTTGCGGCAGCCAGTGTCTCCGCTGACCACAAAGTCCAGAGTACGCCCATCGCAGCGGTCATATTTGCAAACAACATTTAGGGGACTGATGCACGACTGAGTTGTTGCATCGAAAAATAGATCAGCACCGCAATAGCCCCATGAGGGATTTTCGTCGGGCGTGCCATCTGCCTGAGCAGCGCAATAGAAGTAGCCACGGCAAGTGGCGTCATCCGAAACAAAGACATTCTCTTTCGGTTTCTTGGCGGTACCACATAGGCCACTCGAAGGATGATTTTCGCATTCTACCAACCATTTTGATACGCACGTTCCTGATCTCACATCATAATACTTTCCCGAGCAGGACTCCTCTTTGATAGTGCCAGTCTTGGTGCAGCTGTGGTATAGATTGCAACCCGCCTCGTTGTTGAATTTCTGACCCGATTTTGCTATGCTACAAATATCAAAGTCCTTTAACGTACAGTTAGACTGATACTTGTATTCGCAGGCTTGATTGTTGACATTAAAATGGAGGTTCTCCTTACAAGAACCATATACTGGGGTGTTCTCATCGGCACAATAATAGTAGCCATAACACGATCTCGGATCTTCTATAAACTTATAAGCGGAGTTCGCGCATGAAATGGAACAAATCGTGTCATCATCTTCATCAAGGTCTAAAGTACTCACGCACTTCTGTGTGGCCTTATTATAGAAAGGTGTGGAGCTTGGACAGGTTGTGTATACACTAACACCATCCTGACAAGTTATGTATTTACTGCACGATTCAGGATCTTTTAGCTTGGCATCATCGGGAAATAATCGACAAATGTCTTCATCTCTGGCATTGACAGTGATCAAGCCAAATACTGCTACAGCTACCAAGCAGATCGACTTTTCAAGAGCTACAACAATTTTTAAAAATTCTTCAAATTTCTTGAAAAATAATAATCGAAAATTTTATTAAGATTTACCCTTCATTGCTCGAAATATTCTTTTAATGCTTTCGCTAGCGGCGCCAGAAAGTAACTAATCGCAAAACTCTTCGAGGCTACAAAAAAATAATATTAATCAAAATTCAATTCTTTTATTGCCTCATATATCGAGAGATCTTTTTTTGTTTATTTATTTATTTATATTTTTTTTTGTCAGCTGATAAGCCAAATGTCTTAAGGAGCGATATATGAGCAATATTTTTATTGCCAAAAAGAAACCGATTAGATTAATTGATTGTGGTTTTATTTTCAATGCCTAAGATGGAAAATTATACTTTAAATATTAATTTATTTTGTTATGATTCTTTTTATTAAAAAAAAGAAGTTGGCATGGTGTTGGGTATGCCTGAGATATTTTTATCAATCAATTAGATTTGGATTTGAAAATACAAATTTCAATATCCGCTCCCCACATATCAGCTAGTATAAAGAAGAGACCCGGGGCTCTCCATAGCGAAGATAAGGTAACAAGCTAACAATGTATATGATCAGTCAATTAATGTAGGATCCTCATGAAATTCGGTGGACGCCATGTCCAGAGATCTGTAGGTAATCTCAGAGTAAAATGAATATATTTTGTTTACTTTGAAAAGAATATAAGGAAAAATAATCAAAGCCTAAATAATATTGCATATTTTTAGGAAGGCCACCAAAGGGAATTAAAAACAAAGAAGTGAACTTATAGGAGTAATTTTTAAATTTATGCCGAGAATTTATTGGTTTGCTTCTGGAAATAGTTTCTTTTTAATAAAGCGTTATTTTGGGGAAAAAATAGTTTTTTTTAGGACTTTAATATTTTGCTTAAAGCATCTGAACAGGATATATAAAAAGTTTCGATTCATTGGGTTGTTTAAATGGATAATTGCAGGAGTCTTAAAGGAACAACATCCTTTATCTTAGGATGATATCCTATATGCCTATAGGATGCAATAATTAAAATATAAAATATGACATAATCTTAATGACAATTGCTAACAATTGGCATTTCATTTGATTGGACTGTCATCTTTATCAATGTTTTTATTTCGACTACCTTTTCACCGGAATCCCAGAGGAACCCGAAACTCTTATCTGACGTTGGCTATGGCGTTGTTTTGTGCGTTTGCTCTTTAATATTGTTGTCATACAGCTTGACTGATTAGTCAGTCATCCATAATTGTCATAGCTCTGAATTAGAAATCAATTACACATGTTTTAAAGTCAAAACTGATAATCCAATGTGAAATCAATGTGCATAAATATGATAAGTTAAGGGTTCAAAAACTCTATTAAAAGGCGCTGTGTTGGCCTTAAAATTTTAGTTACTTTTTAAACTGGTAGCAGTTAAAAAATAAATTATCATTCCGAAACGAAAAAACGAACAAAAACAAAAACAAGGTAAGTGCGAATATCTTATATATTATTTGGAGACCATTCAGAGTTAAAAGGCCCACCACTTTATCGACGCTCGTTAAGAAAAACCAATTTTAATTACAAAGGTAAATTTGTTTACCGAGGCTTATCTAAGGCGAAACATGAACTTTTTCGCAGTTAATTAAAATCTAAAAGATGCCAATGCTCCCACTAACTATAAATACACTCAGACAGTCTCTATTCCTATTAGTCTAAAAGAACTGAGCCCCAAGCGCCAACATCGTATGCTAGTTGCATACGGATATATCAAGGATTTTCATTTTAACACTACATCATAGGTAGCATATACTCGACTAATACTGTTTAATAATAATATTACTTATTATTATTATTTTTTTTTAGCCTTTAATATGAGGTCATCAGTGGTGGTAGTTAGCATGCTTTTGGCACTATGCAACATTTTGGTGCCAACGGAAAGTGCCTTAACCATGGAACAAATGTGCAATTACTGGTATGGTACTGGATTTGTGGGCAATCCAGAGAACTGTCAAGGTTACGGTTATTGCCAGAATGGCGTATATGTTGGTTCCGGTACATGTGCTAGTGACTATGTATTCAATGCCCAAACCCAAACTTGCGATGAGCCCACTAAAACACCATGCTCTACCAATGTAGCCCAGACCTGCGCTCAAATAGGGAGTGCTATCTATATGGCTGATCCTACCAATTGTACTCAGTATATATATTGCGATGGTAAAGGTAGCTATCAAACGGGATCTTGTCCTGCCGGGCAAGTGTATGCCCTCAATGAGACCTGTGTTTGGGGATCTAACGCAAACTGTCCTCAGGACAATATATGCCGCTATATGAAAACCAATACAATTGTTGGAAATCCCTCAAATTGTACCAGCTATTTGAGATGCCTGAATGGTGAGTCTCTGGCAGCTTCATGTAGTGATGATCTATACTACAACTACGCGACTGGCAATTGCCAGTCCGCGTATCCAGCGGTTTGTGGTAGTGGTCCCGATACCCCCAGTGGCACAGTTACAACTCCATCTCCGGATACAGGAATGTGTACCAACTTTGTAGCTCCAACTACAGGAACTAATTATTACGCGGCAGATTCTAATTCTTGTAATGGATATTATATATGTACTAGCAAAAGTGGTCCAGGAACTTATGGTGTTTGCGCACTTGGTACCAACTTTGATGAATCGACACAAACTTGCGTATCACCCATAAGTATTGTTTGCACTGCCAGTAATCGTTGTGCAAGCTTATATAACGTTAAATTTTCTACTGTAATGAATACAGAATGTAAAGCATATGAATATTGCCCCACCGGTTCTATACAATATTGCCCAACGGATTTTCCCTATTTCGACGAGGTGAACCAAAATTGTGTACAGACTAAACCAACTTACACAATTTGTAAATCATCATAAGGAGAGAAAAATAATTTGAAATTTTTTCAATAAATTACAAAAAGGCAGCAATAAAAAATGATATTGAAACCTTTGAATTTCTTCTGAAAAATAGCTCGGAAACATTTTGGCAAAGTTAAAAGGCAAAAACCGAATGCCTTAATATCAATAAAAATTCCAAGCGTTCTTTTTTTGTTTTTTTTTTTGTTTTGTACAAGATGAAGTACATTCACATAAATTCTGAAAATCATTTGATAAATTATGCGAGTGTATTTTTGTCAGATCTTTTCATTCATTGAAATACAGTTCGGGAGAATGTTATTTTTGTGTAAATTACATGCTCCTTGCTATCTGATTCTAGTACAATTCATATTTGTAGATACGACCATCTTTCAAATACCGAATGCCATTGTCTTTTCTGTTTCTTTTGTTTTTGTGCATTTAAAAAAATTATTTGATTTTCGCGTTTTCCAATGCGTATTTATAGCAGTGGAGAGTATGACAACTCAACACTTAACTTTCGATTTCTGATACCGAAGGGTCACACATTTGCAGAAACAAAACAAAAAAAAAAAGGAAATCTAAGAACCCGGGGAGCTTGCCATCATTTTAACGAATCGGAAAAAGGATTTAACCCGTTAACGACGAAATGATGAAGTCCGGTAAGCCAACGAGGACTATCAAGCTAATGCAAAAAGAAATAAATTTCATTCTATTAACAATTTGTCAGTCAGAGAATTCGTATGCCTTGTGGCCTTGACCTGGCTCACCACGGGCGCCGCACTGAGCAGCAACATCGATGACTTTGAGACCATGTCAATGGCGGCCATATGTGAGCTTCTGCCAGCCAATACTGCTTTCTTGCGCCCGAATACTTGCAACTACTGGGTACGGTGTCCCACAAATGCAACCGACCTTGAGGAGAGCGCTTGTGCCACGGGACTCTATTACAACAAGGAGGCGGGCCGCTGTGCCCAAGCCAGTAATGTGAGCTGTCCGTTTTCCGATAAAGCCGAGACCAATCCCTGTGCAAACGAGGCTGACGGTACCTTCCTTGCCGATCCAACCAGCACGGGCTGTACTGGCTATATTCTTTGCAAATCGCATACCGAAATGTATTCCAACTGTCCCAACAGCCTGATCTTCAATCCCTCCACCCGCTCATGCGTCTACTCCAATCAATACAAATGCCCTGTGGCCAACAACAAAAAGACCACTCCTGTCTGCCGTTCCCTGCCCAACAATACTCGGATTGCCCATGACGAGCAGTGCAATCACTACTACGCATGCGTAAATGAAGTGCTATACGAATACGAATGCCCCTCCCAGACCGCCTACGATACTACCCGGGGTCGCTGTGTGTCCATCAGTGAGGTCAAGTGCTACGCCACAGCCGCCTTGCCAGCCCCCGAGAACAGCTTCTGCTTGAACAACATCACGGGCAAGGCACGTGAAGGCTACTTCGCCGATGAGGAATCCTGCAGCCACTACTACATTTGCGCCAGCCCTGTCAATGGCAAACACGACACCAATCCCCAGCATCTGGAATGCGGACTTCATCAGTATTTTGATGTTGAGAAACTATCCTGTCGCGACCGTCTCAATGTTAAGTGCCTCTTGGATCGTTGTGTGGGTACTGATCTCACCTATGTCAATGTGGCTTACGATTGCCAGAACTATGCCCGTTGCTCCAAAGGCGTTACCGTTGGCACAGGCCGTTGTCCCGACAACTACTTCTTTGATGAGAAGAGCCAGGGCTGCACAGCCACCAAGCACAATTACATTGCCTGCTCAACTTAATTGCAGTACCTGCAAAGTGTTCGAAAATTTTTACCCTCTCCCAAAAAAAATTGCAATAAATTTTTAACGGTATTTTTTCTTATTTCGGTTTGGTGAAGGTTGAAATAATAGATTTGCATTAATATTAATCATATTTTGGGATAAAATAGATATGAGAAACCAAACCTTTTCATCTCATTTATCGATTTCTGGTTCAATTATTTTTTTCTTCCCCCCATTTTTATATGATTAATGTCGGAGACTCTGGCATGTTTTGGTATCAGTAGCACAAGTTAAATGAGTTATCAGCTTGTGACAGACGGAAAAATATTGAAAACTTAAAGCCTTCACTTTTAATTAAAAAATAGAATAAAATAAGCGAGCATTTTGAGAAATTGTATTTTTTTTTTTTTCAGTTTTGTCGTTTTTGTCGTTTCTTGTCTTCAACTATCGAAATTCCTAATATGGTAACATTTCCCATTCTCATTGGTGTCAATTTAATTTCATTGAGTGATTTTGCCTTTTTTAATGTTGATATCTGGTAATCGTGTTCGCGGAGAACAAGCAAAGTTTTAAAATCAAATAATTTATAAACAATTCAAACCTTTCAGGCGAACGGGAATTTTTAAACGTGTCGAAGGTCACAATTTGATTTTGGATATATTTGAAAATAAAATTTGACTAATTTGATACTGACAGAAGGCAATACAATTCCATTTTGCTTGGACAAAATCTATGGTGAGGTCGTCAAACTTCAGAGCAAAATACATATACATATTCCTTTAGTTTTTTTTGGCAGTTGAAAAAATGAATGGAAGAAACATCAACTAATTTTTTGGGGTTTTTATAATCTTTCTTATCTAGTAACTCTTTCAAGGCTTTTAAATTCTCAGAATCGAAAGCAATCAATATGGAACAATTTCAAATAGTTTATCAGTTCTTTTTTTTTTAATTTTTAATCACTGATTTGATCTCAAAAAGGTTATTGAAAATTATGAAATATTTTTAAATAGTTTTTTTTTTACATCTTCCTAGAAGACAGCGAAATACTGTTATTCATTTACAAATATAATTTGTAAATTTATTTTTATCTTCCAAAAATTTCAATTAAATTAATTGTAATTTTTTAATAAGAAAAAAAAATATATATATTTTCGTGAGATTATAAAAAATTTGGAGGCTTTATTAATGTGTGTTTTGTCCGACTTGATCACTGACTTAATTTGGATTATTTCTATAAATATTTTATAAAATAATTTAATTCCTAAACATTTTAAGCGACTTTGTTTTGTAATCATCTAAATACTGCTTAGGTAGCACGAGTATGAAATGCTCGCGATATGATAAAAATAAATCTTTTATGTTGTGCTAGAACTGATAATAAATATATAAATAATTTTTAGTTTTCATGTGAAAAGCAAATAAAATACATAAATTAATTAAACAGCAAATGAAAAATAAAAAAATAAATAAATAAAATGGAAGGGGGACACGCGACCCCCAAACAACTCAGCTGATTGGGCTAAGGGAACTTGTGTCGTCACTCATCGATGTCTCTGTAGTTGTAGTATACTGTGTGCTCTGCTGGGTGGAATCGGTTGATAGCGCACAGGCTGGATAAGATATAACCTCTGTGGTGCAGCGTTGAGCTAACTCATCGAAATACTCGTCAGTTGGGCAAGTGCCATCGCCGATGGTGGTGCCGTTTTGGCAGATGGCAAAGCCCATGCAGTCATCATCTGATTGATTGGCTAGCTCGATGGTTGTATAACCGAGACCAGCACACCTGTCATGGGTGCAGATTATTTCAGAGCGCGGCACGCATGAGCCACCGTTGGCGGGATTGAAAAAGCGTCCATTCGAACATTCGCCATGCTCCAAATATATCTCACCGTCCTTGCCCGCCTTGCAATAGTAGTAGCCATTGCAGGTTTCTCCATCTGATATGAATTCGCCTGCCTCACTGCATTGATCTTCGTCGGCTATTAAGGGTGGGGCCGTGGTGACAGTGCATTCAACATTCTGGGGATAGTCGCATTTGGCTTGGGCAGCATCAAAGTAGAAGGTGCCGGGACAGGTGCCATTTACAACTTCTCCCTTCCAGCACATTTGCCAGCCATTGCAATTTTCAGTGTCCTTGACAAACACCCCATCAGGCACAATATTGCAAATGCTGTCGGGATTGATTTTTTTGGGGCAGGGGAAATTTCGAATACACTGGCCAGTGCCAGGATTGAAGTTCATGTTATTCACGCAAGTACCATGAGAACCAACGCCATCATAACAGTAGTAGTAGCCAGTGCAGGAGTAGGGATCAGCCTCGAAGCCATTCTCGTTGCCTAGACTGGCACAGGGTGTACTCGAGACGCAGCTGAGCATGTCTGACTCCACGCAATCCTGCAGCGTTCGGTCATAGAAGAGACCGTCGTCACAGGTGCCACTAATGGGCTCGCCATCTTTGCATTCTATCCATTTATTGCAGGCCCGTGGATCATTTATTTTCGTCCCGCTCACCACCAGGGTGCAAAATATACTCGGATCAAAGCTACACTTGACAAATGTGGGAATTGAAGCGAGAACAAGGCAAATCGTTACAGTATTCAGGATATCTGCAAAAGGCAAAAGACTTGGTAAAATCGGGAACACTTTATGGAGATTTTTTATTTTATATTTACGCACTCATATTTTTTATGGATTTGATTTGTTTTAGTTGTTTTCACAAATTTAAAAGTGTTTCGCGAGCGATCAAGGGAAGACCAACGACTGACTCAGCTACAAACCAGTTCAGTTATTAAATAGAAATCGAAAAAATTATTCCATTTAAAGTAAAATAAGTTGAAATCATTTTCGTTATGGACTTATAAATTTTAGGGCATTACGCCAGTGACAAAAATGTCGTCAGTGGCTAAAATTGGATTTAAAGGATTCATAATTTTATTATCATATATTTTCTAATGCCCAAAAGTATGATAATTGATAAATTTGTACATTTCGCGCGCTCCCCAAGTCAACCACACCTAAAAGTTAAAGATAACTGAAGTTGTAAAAGAAATAAGCATATATGTTGAGATTTATGATCTAATTGACCAAAGAATATAAATCAAAACCAATTACTACACAATGCAGTAAAAATAAATTGTGATACGAAAGTTCAAAAAGCAAAAGATATTACTCACTCGAAATATTAAACAAAATTAATAAAAATAAAATTACCAGACTTCGCTGCTGACTGATTGGGATACCCAACAATCACTAAAATTAGTTTGATATTAAAAAAAATAAATAAATTATTTGTTGGCAATGGAAAGTGTTTCTATACAAAAGCAATCAATTATTTATATTCTTAGATCATGGGAAATTTTGATATATATATTTTTTTTATCTCTTTCTTGCTTTCCCTCTTTATCGAAATTAATTTATCGAGCTCTTTTGTTGACCCATGATCAATCACTGACCAGCACGAAACAAAACAGTTCTTAAAATAGAGCTTACTTCGAACAAAAAGGTAGTAATAATATAATTCTAACCAATAATATGGAAGCAAAAAAAAAAAAAACTGAATTCTTGATTATCTTTCGAAGTTGTCAAGTGCATTTTTTCTGTACTCTCCCAGATTAGGGGTGATACCAATGACATCAAGTTTTTTTGTTCTTTATTCTATTAAAAGACTCTTTCATTAGTAAATTTTGAATTTTAAGTGAGAGTCATCAGGGTCTTTGAAAATGGTAGAGGTTATTACAAAATCATTAGTACTACTTAAAATTAAAAATGGAAGGTCTCGAATATTTGTGTAGAAAACTATCAAGTTGGTTACCATTGAGATAAATCAGCAAAAGAAATTTGAATTTATGGATTTGCATTTTAGTATCATACAAAGCTAAAGGCCAACCAAGAACTAGAAAATAATTAGGAAAAAAAAAGAAAACAATTATTTAAAAATGTCTACAGTAATTAAATTAATTTTGGTTCTGTAAATATCTGAAAGATATTGGGGCCATATCAAATTTATATAAAGTTAAAAACAAAATTTTTGGAAATATTTTTGCTTATCACAATTACCGACTCAACTTATTAATTGATCACCATACGAATTGGCATTCAAACAGGGCCTGGAACTATAAAAGACTGAGTTCAGCATTCAGTGTGAATAGAAATATCTTAGTAAAACACTTGGACCCTTCACCAAATCCCAAAATGGCAGGCAAGTCAAAAATTCAAACAAATTTTGAGAAACAAAACACAAACAACTTTTTGCTGTTGCAGGAAAATTCATTTTAGCCTGCATCCTGGCTCTGGCCTTGAGTTGTTCCAAGGCAGTGGCTGACATTATCGAAGACAACTTTAATGTGACAGCTGTCTGCACTATGGTGCCAGTGAACACCAAATTGGGCAGCATTGAGTCATGTGAAACCTATTACACTTGCACCTCGAGTGGCGCTCAGGAAAATAGTTGCGATAGTGGTTATTCCTTTGATCTGTACACTCAGTCTTGTTTGCCGTCCTCGTCAGTGAATTGCTATAACTCAGGTCAAAATCCCTGCAACGGTAAAACCGGCAAAACTTGGGTAGCAAAAAAGAACTCGTGCGGTGGTTGGATCTATTGTGAAGGCTCGACTGAACTTGGCTCAGGAACATGCCCAGATGGGGAATACTTCAATAGCAATAGTCAATCGTGTGAATATGGAGCATGCAGTGTTTCTGCTGAAGGTACCACTTCTTTGACCAATCTATGCAATGTTGTGCCTCCTAGTATGTACTTCGGCAGTACTGCCAACTGTTCTACATGGTACTTCTGCACTCTTGCTGGCGAACTGCAAACTGGCGATTGCTCGTCTACCTATCCAGTAAGTAATAGTAAAGTGAAATATAAAGAACAGAATATCTTTGGGGGTATTAAAAGATATTTTCGAGATCTCGTTTATCGCAATGCGAACCATCCACAGACAACGCTATTTAAAGGTGGCGCACTAGGAGCTAAATTTTTTAAACTCTAATCATAGTCAATGTTATTTTATGTTTATTTAAGCTATTCGATGTGCAATCTCAAATGTGCACTTATGCAAACGCAGATAATTCGTGCCCTCGCTACACCGGAACTGAGGCTGACCCGGAACCACCAAAATGCACAACAGCAGGAGCCACAGTGGGTGATGCCAGTGTGTGCGGTACTTACTATGTATGCAACAGCAACCTACGAAATATTGCCAATTACTGTCCCGTCGATCAATTCTACAGCGTAAAGACCGATGCCTGTGAGAACAGTATTACTGCTCAGCCAACAACTGGTTGCAATACTTGCCAATATGCACCAACCAACACTTTCGTAAATGCCGTGGATGATGAACATTGTCAGAAATACTATTATTGTGGCACTGGTGTGGCCACCCTAAGCGCCTGTGGAGAAGGCTTATATTTCAATCAGGACTATCAGGCTTGTGTCGATGACAGCAGTCTTGCTGACTATGTTCTCACACATGGAGCCTGCACTGGATCAACAGCACAAACCACCACCACTACCACCGCAAGCTCTTCCAACTCTACCAGCTCCTCCAACTCTACCAGCTCTTCCAATTCTACCAGCACTTCCAACTCTACCAGCACTTCCAGCACTTCCAACTCTACCAGCTCATCGAGCACTTCCAACTCTACCAGCTCGACTAGCACTTCCAACTCTACCAGTGCTTGAAAAACGGATTTTGAAAAAAAAATAAATATTTTATGAAATATATATTATAAAACTGCATTGAAAATATCTTGCTAGTTTTTTTATTTCTTTATTTAATTCTTTAATAAACATTTTATTATGGCTTATACAATACTCAATATTGTGGATAATTCTTAAGCCGTTTTAGGTCCGTGTGATAACTCAGTAATTCCTAAAAAAAAAAAATAAATAAATTTGCTGCATACTTTTTGACAGCCAAGAAAATCAAAGATTCTTCTCTTATTTTTTTTTTTTTTTGTATATTTATTAAGGCATACGGTGTAGCTTTGAACCCCTTTGTGTCCTCTGAAGTTATTATTTCAGCTCTTCTAGCAGGGGGACATAACAATTTTTGATTCGCCAATTAGCAGAGAACAATGTTAGGACACGATGGATCTGGTGAGATCATTTGCTAGTCGATTTCTGTGGTACCCCAGTCTGTCATGATACGGACTCGAATAAAGGTTTATCGCTTCGAAGACCGCCAGCAGGTTCACGTCTCTGTCCAGTGTGGTGTTCCTTATGAACCACGTTAAGCTTGACGTTAAGGCCATATTTTATAATACCTTACAAGGTACAAGGGTATTATAAGTTTGTGCAAATGTATGTAACAGAGAGAGCGAGACGTCGTAGACCCCCCAAAGTTAACCAGAATATGATCAGGGTGACTAGAGAAATTGATACAGCCATGTCCGTCCGTCTATATGAACGACTAGATCTTAGAGACTATAAGAGCTAGGAGAACCAAACTTGGGATTCAAACTCCTTATGTATGTAAGTTGGTCAAGTTTATCCCCTCCGTCCCTCCTTCCACACCATCACTTTTTCAAAGCCTTGTAATTTCTACAGCTTAAGGATCAAAAATGACTTCTTCACCTTTTTGTTTTGTTTTTTCTTTGTGTGTTTTTATGTGTGATTTTCCACTGGACAAAAACCCGCATCCAAAAGTTCCCCAAGGTCATCAGGATTATTACTCCAATAACCATAAAACGATTCACATCAAAGGGCTTCTGATTAGGCCTCACTAGACGTGGCTCCACTGCTCAGGGTAGCTCGCAAGGCGCTACTGATGTTGCGCCTTGAATAATGTGAAGCACCTTAGTAAATGAATGACCCCGCAAAAATTGCTGTGGATTTGTGATTTGATTAAAATACAAGAAAAATAGACACTTATGATGAGTTACCAAACGGAAAGAAGACTTTGTTTGATTGTAGATTTATCAAGCAAATATTTATTTCAAGAGCTCAAAAGTAATTAAAAAAAATAAAATATAAAAAATAATCTGAAAATCTCTACAAGAATTGGCCTGTTCAAATTAATTTCTATTGGATTTTGTAAATATCTCATAGATATTGCGGCCGTATCAAATTTATATAAAATTAGAAAAAAATTTCTCGGAATATTTGTGCTTATCACAATTACCGGCTGAACTTATTAATAGATCACCATTGGAAGTTCGAATGCCTGGAACTATAAAAGACTGAAGAAAACTGAGTTCAGCATTCAGTGTGATTAGAAATAACTTAGTAAAACACTTGGACCCTTCACCAAATCCCGAAATGGCAGGCAAGTCAAAAATTCAAACAAATTTTGAGAAACAAAATAAAATCGACTTTTTGCTATTGCAGGAAAATTCATTTTAGCCTGCATCCTGGCCCTGGCCTTGAGTGGTTCCATGGCAGTGGCTGACGTGGTCGAATACAACTATAATGTGACAGCTGTCTGCACTATGGTGCCACTGAAGACCAATTTGGGCAGCATTGAGTCATGTGAAACCTATTACACTTGCACCTCGAATGGCCCTCAGAAAAATACTTGCGCTAGTGGTTATTCCTTTAATCTGAAAACTCAGTCTTGTTCGCCGTCCTCGATAGTGAGTTGCTATGACTCAGACCAAAACCCCTGTGACGGCAAAACCGGTAACAATTGGGTTGGAAAAAAGAATTCCTGTGGTGGTTGGATCTTCTGTCAAGGCTCGACTCAAATTGGATCAGGAACATGCGCAGATGGACAATACTTCAATAGCAATAGTCAAGCGTGTGAATATGGAGCATGCAATGATGCTCCTGACGGCTCCTCTTCTTTGAACAATCTATGCGAGGTTGTGCCTCCTAGTATATACTTCGGCAGTACAGCCGACTGTAAAACATGGTACTTCTGCACTACTTCTGGCCAACTGAAAACTGGCGAATGCAAGAGCACCCAACCAGTAAGTAAAATATAATATTGGCGAGGTGGTAAATTTGCCAATGAATAAGTGTGCACTGAGAGCTTGATTTAAGTTTCATCTCATATTTATCATATTTATGTTTATTTAAGCTATTCGATGTGCAATCTGGAATGTGCACTTATGCAAACGCAGATAATTCGTGCCCTCGCTACACCGGAATTGAAGCTAACCCGCAGCCACCAAAATGCACAACAGCAGGAACCATAGTGGGTGATTCCAATGTGTGCGGTACTTACTATAAATGCAACAGCAACCTACAAAATATTGCCTATTACTGCCCCACCAACCAATACTACAGCGTAAAGACCGATACCTGTGAGAACCGTGTTACTGCTCAGCCCGAACTTGGTTGCAATACTTGCCAATATGCTCCTTCCAACACTTTCGTGAATGCTGTGGATAATGTAAATTGTCGGAAATACTACTATTGTAACAATGGTGTGGGCACCCTTAGCTCCTGCGGAGAAGGCTTATATTTCAATCAGGACTATCAGGCTTGTCTCGATGACAGCGGTCTTCCTAGCTATGTTCTCACACATGGATCCTGCACTGGAGCAGCACCACAAGCCACTACCACTGCCTCAACTGGCTCTGACTCCACTGACTCCACTGACTCCAGCTCCGAATCCAACTCCGACTCCACCACCGACTCCACCACCGACTCCAGCTCTTCCTCGGTCACAACTGAACACGACTAATTGAATCCCTACACTTAAAAAAGAAGAAGATTTTTTTTATGAAATATATGTATATTATAAAACTGCATTGAATTTATCTCGCTAGTTTTTTTATTTGCTTTTTTAAAACCTTAATAAACATTTCGCTATGGTTTATACGATCATAAAAATTGAAAAAATCAGACACTCCATTGATTAAGATCGGCCAATAAATAATATTGTTGATAGAAATTGTATAAAACTGAGAGACTAGTTGGAGATACCTCAAAAGATGTGCCTAGTGATGATGACCAATCTTCTAAGTGTCAAATTAAATAAATATATAAGGAAAGGAAATAAAGTTACTTCTTCTATTCAAATTAATTAAAATAAAATATTTCAGATTTATGTATGTATGATTTTTTGTTCTTATTTTTTATTATTTTTATAAATTTAATTTAAAATCATTAAAATTGAGAGTGTTAATATAGAAAGGATATATAAGATTTTGTATAAAGTTTCGATATTTATTTTGGTTTGCAATTGCAAGTTGTAGTGAAAATATCTCCAAAAAATTCCAACGCTACGGGGTCCCGAAAATGACAAGCTCTACAAAGTTGTCAAGTCACATGAACGGGGTTGGTCAGTAAGTAGGGTCGATTTAGGTTGGTAAGCTATTGAAAAGTCCTCCAAAGTCTCCTTCCCAATGCCACATAGATTTGCAGATTGTAAAAATTATATCTATTTAATAAATGGCAATGAAATTTCAAATGAAAAATATAAAAAATATAAACAAAAAGAACAGAAGTAAAAATGTAAAATTAATAAGAATGCAAAAGGCAAAAGTAGAGCGTACAACATTCATTTGAACTAAATCGGAACTGAACCTTCTGGACTTGATCGCTTTTTAAATAGGCGCCAAATTCAAATGCGTGGCTGAACCAAACACACCCTGTATTCGCAAATCGCAAACAGCTGACGTAGCGGAGCTTCTAGTTCCGAAGCAACACATACATACAAACGGCAAAAGCAAGAGAATACAAAACTAAACGTTATCTTGGGAGTGCCGAATATTACAAACTCTTTTTGAAGTTTTTTCTTTCGAAAATCATATGAACTGGATTGGTTAGTAAGTGGCGTCGATATTCTTAAGATCTAATCTATGTTGGTATGACAGTTATATTATATTAGGTTGCATTCCGGGCGTTTCCAAAAAGTTAGCTGCCTATATAAGATGACCGTATATTCAGCTACATGACAAAATCCTTCAAATCTTAAGACAATGAAACAGACTGACAGACCGATATTCTAAAGCTGACATTTGGGGGTCTACGATTCGTGCTCACAAAATCTCAATATACTATTTTCTTCGAAAAAAGTATAAAAAGCAGAGAGTAAACGTGGACGCGCTTCCAGCTGCTTTTGCTTTTTGTTGGCTTGCCGATCCGATCAGTTTCACGCGTCACGCCGACTCTCTTAATTTTCCCTCTCCATTCTCTTACGGGCATTCGAACTGGCCACAACGATACGTTGTCGACGCTCGTCGCGTACTTTTTTCGTTGGCTGCGTAGCAAAAAAAAAAAAAGAGCCATAATAAATGAAGTTTATTTACTAATTTGTGTATTAATATATTTATTTTAAATATCTGTTTAAATCCTAAAACTAAAACGCATTGCTGAAAATTGCGTACGTGTACACACTTACGAGTAAGAACGTGAATCGGGCCGGTGTTAAGAACTAATTGTCAAGTGTTATGGGGAAGAACTGCACTCTTAATTGAAACGGCAGGCGAAAAGCTTAAAATGGTAACCAAATACTAAAGTGCAGGAAATGTTTGCATTGTTCTAACAAAAATAAATAAATACAATTAAATTTAAAACGTGCAAATCGTTGAGCGTGTCGGGGCCAACACATACAGAGAGCGAAAGAGAGAGTGCGTAAGTGACCGCGAAGGAGAGAAGCGCCAATATTGCTCTCTCAGCTGTCATGGTTGTCAAATTGCGCAAGTGGCAAAAACACATCAAGTCGCAAAATAATCGCGAAAATTTTTAAATTTTATTTAATAAAGTACAAAAAAAAAAAAAAAAAAAAATAAATAAATTGTCATTGCTTCGCCGGTTTATCTTTCTTAAATTGCAATAAACAAAGCAAAGCCATAAAACAAAATAAGTTCCATATGAAGTGCAAAAATCTTGTAATTTTTTTTTTGGTTTACGCGCCTTTATTAAGTATATAATAACCAAAACGAAATAAAGTGAAGGCTCTGTCGCTCTTTATTCAGAAAATTTGTATATTTTTTCGTCTTATTCAAGAATTTGTATGTGTTCCGTGTGTGTGTGTTGGTTTTTTTTTTCAGAGCGCAAGCGTCGCGGTGAAAAGTAAATGTTAATTAAAAACCCAAACAGATGAGGAGCAAGAGCAGCTAAATTGCAACAACAATAACAATTTAATCAACAACGCTTAACATAAAATAAACTCAAAAGTTGATAAGACCTGAAGGGTAAATATTACTACATAATTCTATTTGATATGACTTTTCAGCAAGATTTATTTTATACAAAAAAAAAAAAAATTATAATAAAAAAAAAATGAAAAAATACATAAATCATTTAGTCTGGGTATATAAAGAGTACTTGCTAATTTTGGCATTGTGTGAGTACTTTTCATATATTCTTACCGAATATGAGTTAATTATTTTGTTGTTTTTTTTTTGTTTTTTCTTAATAGACTTTTTCTTTATAAAAAGCAATAAAAATAAATAAAAAATTGTGCGTATGTATATTTTTTTTTTATAATTTCCTAGTAGGAATTTAGATATACTTTTATCTGACTAAACTCAAGTATACTGAGCTAATATTTGTGTTATTTCAATAGATTAGACCTAAATATTTACCGGCACTTAACATTTTCTAGTAACAGCTGCGGCCAAAATAATAGGAAAGTCTCACAAATGTAATCAATTCTTTTTAAATTAGAATTGTTTAGAGAATAAAAAAAAATAAATTATAATGAATCAATCTCACGGCAAGGAAAGACCTATTCCTTGAGAATCTTTTAATAAGGAAATGAAAAAAAAAAAAAAAAAACAAAAAATAAGAATAATTCCTAAGCCACACCCCTGCACATTTGTATTCAAAAGAAACCATAAGAAGAAAGAAAACCAAGTACAATATAGAGAGGGAACGATCAGATCTAGATTAACTTTTATATGCCCGGTGACTTTGACCTTGGATTCTAAAAACAGCTTCTGACTTGACAAGGCTTTCAAAAGCTGTCATCTTGGCTTCAAATTTTCCAATACTTTCGACTTGCATAATACATATATGGAAAAAGAAAAGAAAGCTTTTCTTGAGCATCGTGACTTTGGTGTTGTTTTGATTTCCACTTTCAATAATTTACAATTGTCACGTTTCATAGGGCTCTAAATTCGGTATGAGTATGTAAAATATTTTCCAGGCCAAAACCAAACAAAAAAAAAAACTTGTTCCGGTGATTCAATAATTACATATCCAAACAATAAACAAAAAAAAAAAATGTCATAAATGGGAGCCAAGTCGAATGTTAAAACGCGGCATAGGCTGTGCGTAATGCTAGGTAGGAACCGGTTCCTAAAAATTAAAGCTTGAGCTACTCAAATAAAAATGAGTGGCCAGACGTAAAATAAGACCTCAAACAGCTGTTTTAGATGTGCGAAATAAAAATGAAAATATGATGAGAAGCGCCGGCTTTATTATGGCCAAAACCTCAATTCGTTTAGGGTCAATCGACTCGCCAGCAAGGGTAGCCAGTGAGTGGCCAAGAAATTGAAAGCGTGACCAAATCATATGTAACTGAAACTGTCATCGATACCTTTTGGGATTCGATGAAAGACTCAAGATTGCTTATAGAAAGCTGGGAGCGTTTCGATTTCAGACCTCACTTGGCCCCTGCCTAAAAACAAAAGGTTTTGATCAAGCTCAGCCTTCGCTTTGGTTGTTCATTGCCAAAAGCCATTTTAATATTCTAAGCAGACTGACAATCAAATTTTGTTATAGAGACTTTTTCAAAGAATATCACTCATTAATTGTCCAGCTAACCAGGTACTCTTTCGTTTTTTCCAATGAATCATAAATGGCTTTTCAATTATATACGACCAGCTTGTCTTTAAAACGCTTACTTACTTACCTTAAAGCAAACAAATAAACCGTAAATACCTCTTAAATAAACGATTTTTTCTGTTTTCCAATTGTCAATAAAAAAAAACTGAAGAAAACAAAACAACTGATGAAGCCTCATAACATTGGACGTCAGTGGGTCTTGTTTGAAGTGAGAGAAACTTTTAGCTTTAGTTCAATTTTGAGCTCCATTCCAAATAAATGAGTCTCTGAACTCTAGACGAGACTCTAGTTATAATTATACAATTTGGAAACCTGCTCAGGCCGCTAGCCTTACTCTCGCCTTCTGCTCATTTGTTAGAAATAATGATGATTTCATAAGTTACAAATTGATCGAATCGTACAGTCTTGTTTCCGAAAGATAAAGCTCTTTTAATAACATGACCAGAATGGATTTCTACGATTCTATATCGATCGATCGGTAGAACGTAAAAAATTTAATAAATTCTATAAAAATTTTATTTAGTCATCGCAAGACAATGTTTTCATTTTTTTTTTTTTTTTTGATAAGAGTTCATTTCGCTGATCAGGATAAAGAGAATCTGACATTCTTTAAAAATCTATTCTAGTCACTCAAATCATGCAAAAAAAAAAGATAAGAAAAATATGTCCAAGGCGAGAGCTAAAGCGTGATCAGTAGATTTGGCCATATGCAACTCTCTGTCTCATTCTAAGCAAAATAGTTACTCGGTCTCAAAGAATCCTATAGTTTCAACCAGTACGATTGCATCAGTATTTGAAATTTTAAGCCTTAGGAAGATCTCCTAGGAAAAATATTCAATATATATATTTATGTACCGATTTCTGCTTGGATCGAATGGATATAGATTTGGCCATATGCAACCCTCTGTCTCATTCTAATCAAAATAGTTACTCGGTCTCAAAGAATCCTACAATTTCAACCACTACGATTTCTCTAGTATTTGAAGTTTTAAGCCTTAGGAATACCTCCGAAGATTAATATTCATATATATACACATGTACCGATTTCTGCTTGGATCGAATGAATGTATCCTATAGCTGAAGAAGTTTAAAAGATATCTCCATTATTCGTAGAACGATTTTAAGGATGTGTAAATAATTTACAAATTTTTTACTTGGATCGAATAGCTATATATATTATACAAGACTAGACTTCTACCTTCACATGTGTAATAAGTTTCACCTGGATCGAATTATGATTTTTTATATAGAATTAATTTTTTTGATATACTAATGGTTTGGGCTTTTTCTTAATTTTATAAAATGTATAATTTAAATAATATAATGGATAATCGAACCTTTAGAAGAGTCTGCAATCTTCGGCAAATATGTCAAGTTTTATTATTCCTAAGTTTCAGGCAGAGTTAGAAACTCGTTTCTTTTATATTTGAGTCATACAGAGGGAGTTATCCTGACGTCATGCTAACTTATTTTTTTCTTTTACCAGCTCTTCTCCAAAACCAAAATAAAGCTATCTTTTTTATAGGACTTGATTTCTTTTAAAAATGATCAAGGACTGGAGAAGAAGTTTATTTCTTTATTTTACCAGTTCTCCTCCAAAACCAAAACAAAGCTATCTTTTTTATAGGACTTGATTTCTTTTAAAAGTGATCAAGGACTGGAGAAGAAGCTTTTACTATTTCGCATTAATCAATTGGAAAATGGACTGTCTAAAAGTGGACACATGTACCTTTTTGTATGGGATTTTTTTTTTGTTATATATATTTTCTCTTTTGTGAAATCTTATCACATTTGTTGTTTTGGTTGTTGTGAGCTTTATTGGAAATAAAATTGTTTGTGATAACGAGAATTTCAACTGGTTGGCATTGCTCGGCTAGTCTAGTGGCAAGCTCCGCCGCTGTGCCAGCCAACCTCTCTGGTGTCCCTGATACTCTTCCGAGTCGACGATATAGTCGACAGAGTTTCGCAACTCTTTTGTTGTGTAGTTTTATTTGAAATTAAATTGACTACATCAAAAATCGTCAGCTGATAGTTCCCTCAATAAATCGGTATGTAACCATTTAGCTTTTTAGCATTGGCGAATAATATAGACCGGGTACATCTGTTTCCATTGTACTGCGGATCACACTTGTTTGGCGATGTAGTGGCAAAAGCCATAAATTCAAATTGTATTGAACCAAAGTCGAGCAAAACAAGCAGGCTTTGAGCTTCCCATATGTACTTGTATCTGTTGGATTATTTTATATCTTTTTTTTTTTTTTTGTCTCATGAGTGAGTAAAAGTGTAGAGGGTGTTTGTTTTTAGTTCCGTTACTGAGTTCATGAGACTTGGTTTTTTTTCGGTATCAGAATTCTGTTGTCGTGGTATACTTCATTTGTTCTTTTATCAATAAAAGACGAAAAGGAAGAAGAAGAATGATAAAAATGCGTTGGTTTTATTGGCGATGATAAATTGATAGTTTGCCTTTTCAGCTTGTTATTATTATTATATTTTTTTATTTCAAAAGTGTGAGTGTGCCTAGACAGCTTTTTATCACATTCTCATAAGAATGACTGAAAGCCAACGACAAAAAATAAAAAATATATAAAGTAAGAGAGACATAAAAATGCGAAGAGAGAGAGAGAGAGAGAGAGCATTGGCTTAGTAAATAAAAAGTCAGGAAGCCATTATTTTTTGGATCCAAGAAAACTTAATTTTAAAACTTTTTTCGTTGAAAAAATAATTGAATTTATTTTTTATTGAGTGTAAGGTCGATTAGATAATTAGAACATGTGATGGACTGACCACTGTAAGGTTTTCTTTGTCTGCAAAGAAAGTCAGGTCAATATGAGGGATAAATCGGATATTCTTCTCAATTCGATAATTAATTTTTATTTTTTTTTTACTTCGTTTCAGATTTTCGTGTAACACTATGAACACCGGCAGAGAAGCTAAAAATGCCACCAAGGCTCAGAAAAAAACGCAAAAAGCCAATAAGAAGCAACAACAGAAATTGCAGGAACAAAAATTGACAAATGGTTTCAATGGAATGAATGCCAAATCACCAACGCAATCAAAAACCAAACAACAAAAAAATAATACCACCACCAACAACAACACCAACACCAACAATAATAATAATAATAACAATACAACTGTACAAAATAATAATACAACAAATACAACAAACAACACAAACATCACCCAAAAATTCCGAGAGCATTACGAGGCCGAACGGAAGGCCAGGGCCAATTCAGCGTCACTTGCTCCATCAGCCTTACCGGATGGTGTGCTTAAGATGGAGCGTTCTAATAGTTTCTCATTGCGGGGCAAGCTATCCAAGTTCTTCAGGAATCTGACGGATAGTAAGGAAAACCTCTCCAAACACGACGAAATCGATGCTAGTCCAAAGAGTCCGCACACCTTCACGCGTAGCCGTTCAATGATCCTGTTGAGACGTCCCAACCGTCGTAGTCTAATCGAACCACTTTTAGAACAGCTATCCGAGGAGACTGAGAAGTCTGGCGAAATAAATTCCTCGACTTCGCCACGAAAGAATTCCCTAGCCGAGGCCCCGGAACCCCCTGCAAATGGGAGTTCAAAGGAAGCAGATACCGACGATTTCTCTCCGCAATTGCGTCGGCGTGCCGATACCTCACTTAACCTTAAGCCCCGATCCCACATAACACCAGCTCGGCGGCAGTCCGCTCTGCCCTTCACCTCAACGCCACTGCTGGAAATTCCGTTGGAGCGGAAACCCTCGCTGGTCTCGCTCACACCCAGCGAGGTGGCAAACAACCCGCAGCTCAACTTTCAGAAACGACGCTCAAGTACCTTGATTGCCTCATTTAAGAGCACCTTAGGTGGCCTCACCAGTGGCAGCGAAAAGAAAAAGGAGAAGATGAATCCCAAGTGGAGTGCCTCTTTACAATCACTTCAAGCTATCGACAATATGGTCAGCTATGCGAACATGTCCTTTATTGACTACGACAAGTTTAATGGCTATGAAAAGCATTTAGAACGCCAAGAATCTCTGATGAGCTTGGCCGAGCCTCCTGTACCGTCGTCTCCACAAATAAGCTTAAATTCCACTGCAGTCACTCCATCTTATCCCACCTCCTTGGAGGCCACACCCAACACTGTGGTACGTCGTCGCAAACGGAGCAGCAGCTCCTTAGCTCCCCGCAGAACCACTTCGCGCACCAGTCTTCACAGTGGCTATAATCTGGAAACAGACTATGAGCACAATCTCGACCGAGGACAAAATGTCTACCGAAATAGCCTTAGTTCAAGGATCCTAAATATGCTCAATGAACAGAGTTGGCGGAACTCACTCGTCTTGGACTATCCCTCTTTCATAGATGCTCTTAATCTGGAAGATGGTTGTTCGGTTTGTGCCAAGCGTGTCGCTAGGAGTGGCAGTATGAAGAAACAAGATACTGGCAACGCTCCAGGAAACCAAGCAAAACAGGTGAGTGTATATTACTTCGAATCCATTATCTGTTCCTAATCGGAGTTTACTATGATCTTTGAGAAAATTGACCTTTGCTAATTTGAAACAATATTATCGATTGAAGAGGTTTATAATCTAGAAACAGAAACAATCGAAACCTTTTATATCTTATCGATTATCGAAAGCTCGTAATCTAAAAATAAAGTCATTGGAAAGGCTTCATATGCCTTGGGAAGTTTGTCTGCTTTTTATAGGAAATACTTTCCGATATGATTTTAATTCTTGTCAATATAATATTTAGTTGATCATAGACATGCTCAGATCTCCATGAAATCCAGAATATATATAGATGACTATATTCCTCATATCTAGCAATATTCTCAACTCAATAGAAAGTATCTTTATCCAACGTTCCTTATATAGTCAATAATTTTATATATTGACCAAATATTTGACACTTCTTGAGAAACTAGGTAGCCCTCTCAGCTTTAATTTGTCTTACATTTAAAGACAGTTTTCGTTTTTTTTTTTTTTGGCTGGATCTTAACTATTTGTATTTGCCATTTGGAGCCTAGCAAAGTTAGTTTTATACAAAAAAATTAAAGTAATTACAGGGAACCAATAGAACGAAGGTTAAAATCTAAAAGTTATCTTAGGGTTAAAATATTAATGACGGTTATTCGGCGATTACACTCGGCAGCGCTATGCTCTTTCACTAGCTGGGAACCTAGTTTGTATAGTCGGTGTCGCCCTTGGAGTAGTGAATGCAAGCCAAGACGGTATCCAGAAGATAGAGGGCGCCCTCGATGACACAGAGTGAGCCCATGGCAATACCTACTTGTCGCTCAGAGTTGACGTATAAGAAGCCCTCATCCGACATATAGCCCTTCCAGTAGTGGAGACCCACGCCACCCACGGCTACCCACATGAAGGTGCCCACCACATTCATGATGGTATCGGTGAGTTCTCTGCGGAAAATAACAGAATATATCAATAAGGAAAACAGTTTGGGAGGTCTTTGAAACTCACCCCTTGTGCTTGGTGGTGCCAAAAAGATAGGCGATTGTATGGCATCCCGTGTAGATAAAGAAGCCCACCATAACGCCAGAGGCCACGATTTCGGCATCGGCACTCTTCTCTTCATTCAAATTCCAAGTACCTCCAATGCCCAAAAATTCGCCTCCATTGCCCCAGCGATATAGGAAAATGACTACCAAATTGATGATCTATAAAATTGAAGGAAAAACATGATTCATTTCGATATTCACAAATGTAAGCCACGCCCTAGGCCCGTAGATTTTCACCAGTCACATTATTTTTTGTATGCTTTTATGTGTGAGTAACCTCACTAAGTTGAATCAAGACCGATAATGGGGACCATGTTATCGTATGGCAGCTTTTATTTAGTTACTCATAGATTGGCCAACACTTGAAGGGGTGATATATAGCGAAATATATCCCTTCAAATTAAACCCACTACACTTTATAACAATTCTTTCTTTTTTTGGAAAAATTTAAAAGTATCTTTTTACACATACCAATTTGAGGGCTTTAATAAAAATTGAACCGATTGTTTCCACCGACACCATTTCGATTGATTTTCGTTTTTATTTTCGTTTCGAAAAATTTCACAGAACTGTAAAAATAATAAATATTTGAATTTATAATAATTCTTTTCAAAATCAATTGTATCCGCACTTTTAACGCTGTCTCTCACCAACTCAAAACTGAAACTAAATCTAACCTGCCTGAGTAAAAGGCAACCCACTCAAAACCCCAGCCAATAGACAGAAAAATAAATGTATAGTAAGTGAAAAAGAATTCATGGCTTTTGCAATCCGAGTACACAGACACAAACATCCGAGAGATAAGATAGGCATTTTGCTGGGTCCCACAATGTGATATCTCTGACTATCGGGTCTTGATAACAGGTGCGTGTTTGTATATAGGTTTCGAAATGGGTTACTAATTCTTGTTTATGATTTCGGTCGTGAAACTTCGGCATACACTTCGGCTTCTCTGCTATCTTATCAAACATTACCGTCTTTACAACGCTTGCTGAAGTCTCTTACGGTGGGACTAATGTGGGCTTTAATTATTAATCATACTGACCCCAAAGACTCCTATGTACTAGGTGCTCCGGAAACGGCATCCATTACGTCATCAAGTATGTGTAAGTCAGCTAAAAATACACGATCGGAAATAGATAGTATATTTTATGTCAAGATCTCCAGACCTTGAGCCAAGAACCTTGAGTTGGCCCTATCCATTTCAAGCCAAAGGCTTGTCAACCCATCAATCAATGCTTCGCCCACTAAGCTCTCCCATAAAATGCAAAATTATCAAGTCAAATCTTAAAAATCTCTCAGTTTTTTTTATAATTCTTATCTCACAGATCTTTCTCATTAGACCTCTCGGTTGCTCTTGATTCTGTAAATGAGTGCATCTCTCTCAGTCTCTTGAGTGTGAATTTGAATCGGCATCAATTGCACTATTTGTGCGGTTAACTGAAATCAGAGATTCAAAAAATTTACATTCATAAGTATTTGTTTCCAGTAGTACTTTCTGCGGTCTATATGAGTCTCATGTGTCGTTAATAAACAAGTTCTGAGAGGGAATTATGTTTGGAACTGAATTATTTTTAGACAGCTTCCTGAAACTAAAACTTTTTTAAGGAATCTTTTGATTTTATTTTTTTTTTGGTGCTTCCCACAAAATTAAACATAGATCAGGCTATTCGAGAATTCCCGTAAACCATTATTTTCCCATGAAATAAAATAATCGGAATTATTTATATGATTTATAGCTTGTTTTCAATGACAAACTTTCATTATAATTGCACCGACCTAGCTCTATATAAAATATTGTAAATATATACAGTTTTTCTATATATATAAACAAGTATCTGAAGACAAAAGAACCAGTCTTGTTGCCTCTTGATTTGTCGCGTACTTTAATGGGTGCTTCCTCTGTTTGGCCTTCACATTGACTTGAAATGTTTAAAAATAAAATTGATATTTCGTCCAAAGTTTTGTGCGAATTGAAGAAACCAAAAACCAGCATATTGTTTAGCCGGCATCTGAATTCTTTTCTCTTTAATTTGCTTCTTTTTTTTTGTAGTATTTCTTTTTATATAAACGAGTGTGGCAGAGTTCCTCATCTGTGACTCTATCCGCGTTTGTATGAATCACCCCGTCAATCCAAACAAAAAAAAAAAGCATTAAAACCGGCCGTCGATTGCAACCGAAAACAGAAAGCAACAACAACGATAATAAAAATAATAATGAAATTCGAACTCGCCTCGTTTTGCCAAAACGAAATGTGTGCAAGTGTGTCAATGGAGCCAAAGTGTTCGAATCAATGAGCTTTTGTCTGCCATCGAATAGAAGCTTTAAGGCCTTACCAAAGCAGTTAGCCTTTGTCTGGCAGGGCAAAGAGTGAGGCAAATGAATTCAAAAAGATTATGCCTCCCATTTTCGGTTATCTTCAATGAGCCGTGACTCAGTTATGTGGTTTCCGACATGTGCTTATTTTTTTTTTTTTAATATTTGATTTGCTTTCTGGTGGGCGAGAGGTCGGAGTGTTTTCGTTCATTGATCTGTGGTTAGCAACTGCAGACTGAGTCATACTTCTCTCTTTGCTTGATCCCGTATGATTTCATCTTGGTAAAAGCGCGCTGCTTTCCAAAGCTTTTTAAATTTTTGTTTTGATTTATATAAACTATTTTTTGTTTTGAGTTGGTCGCCTTTCTTTGGTAAAGCCGGTAAAATGTTTTGGTTTGCTTTTATGAATGAAAGTTTCATTTGTTTACTTTTGTCTTACGAAGCTGAAAGAATATGAAGCTTGCGCGCGCAGAAAGCTTTCAAAGCCAAGAGAGCTTGCATCGTGTAAGAGAAAAACTTAAAGAGTGAAAGTGTTTCTCTTAAAATTGCTTGAATTTTAATTTGATCTTGGGTAATATTTTTTAATTTATTTAATTTAAATTTATTATTTAAAATTATTTTTATTATTTAATTTTTTAGCCTAAAAGTAGGCTAAAATTCTCGACTAGTCAACGACTTTACTGACCATTTAAACTTGATTATTTTGATGTGCCTATTGATATCAAGAGAATTGTCATTACCATCTTAGTTTCTCTTTTGGCCTTGACTGTGGTTTTGTGTACATGTGTGTGTGTCACTGTTATCCTTATCGCTTCTGTCGTTCTTGGTTTCGGCAATTCCATTTCTTTTTTCTTCTTCTTCCTGCTCGCCTTCTTCCTTTAAACGAATCAACGTTGCCAGTGCCCCAGTCAGTTCGTTGCCAACCGTCGCGCTGTGCGGATGTGAAAGGACCTCCAGGCAAATTATTTACCGCTAACAAATGGCAAACAAACTTTCGCACGCCAATTTCAGCGTCTTTCGTATGTTTTGTTAGTGTGTCAATTCGTGTCTGAGCCTGTGTGTGTGCATGTGTGTGAGTCTGCCATTTGCCGTCGTCATCAAACCCCAAAAAAATTACGGCATCAATTTATAATATTACGTATACAACGAATACCACTTAAACAAGGATAATGGCAAGCCAGATCGACGGCCTTACATTAAGTAAACAAATGAAATGTGTAAATAAATCCAAGTGTCGTCCATAATCGAACAAAGGCAAATATGTGATTCGAACCATAAAAAACCATAACAAAAAAGGCAAAAAAACAAAACAAATCCTTGTAAAGACAACAACCCAAGCATTTCCAAATAACCACTCCAACACCAAGTTTTTTTTTGTTTTGTCTACACCGACTCGAAATTTTTTGGACATAGTGGAATAAATCCTAACAATTGGTCCAGCCGACGGGAATCTTATAAAATAAGCAAATAAATCATCGGATTTGTGTGAGTTATTTAGATTATTTTACCCCAAGTTTTTATATAAGAATTTTAAGGTTTAACAAATGAAATATTTTGTTTGTGAAAGCTTTTTATTTTCCATAGATTTGTCAGAGGTTGAGCTATCTCAATTAGTTCCATTTATTTATTTATCTTTTAGTAAAAACAAATCTTGGGAAATCCACAAGAAATATCCATATGGTTTTATAAGCTTTTAAGATGATTTTTAAGTTGTAATATTTATGGATTTTTTTCAGACTATATAGAATCGTTCTAGCTCCCTATCAGACCTATTCTCTAGCTCCAGAACAGACTTGCCTGATTTGATATTTTTATAGTGATTGGGCGGTTTCAAAATTCTTTATTGGTTCTTTCAAAACCTTCAGAGTTTTGAGTTTCTTATGCTATTCAGACTACGTAATAATATTTATGGATTCTTTCAGACTATATAGAATCGTTTGGGTCAAACTCTACTTTTTTAAAATTTAATATCAATCAATTGTTTATCTCAGTTCAACTTGGATTCCTGAAAAACTCAAAAACATTCTAACCCCCTATCAGAACTATTCTCTAGCTCTCCAGACCAGACTTGCCTGATTTGATATTTTTATTGGCATTCGAAAGAATCTTTAGGGGGTTTCAGAATTCCTTATTGGTTCTTTCAGAGTTTTGAGCTGAATACTTCTGGCAACCTCAATCATATCCTCGGCTATTATTCATGAATTTTGTTAAATTTCTTAAAAAATAAATAAAAAATAAAATTGAGCTTCAAAATAAATAAATAAATTTCAGAAGTGGGATAAATGTTTGCTTTATTTACCGAAAATAAACAAAATGAAAAATTAGAGGTAAATGTTTGCTAGATTTTTTAATAAAACTATTTCTCTTTCGTTTTGGTAAATATTTTCTTTTTTAAACTATAAAAGAAAAAATTTATTTCTTTGTAAATAAAAAAAAAAACAGAAAGAAATATTTTCCCCCGAATTTCTTTTTCTTGAAAAAGTAAACAAAATTATTTTCTCTTTCCTTGGGGACTTTCGGTTGACACATTGACATTTATTTCTGTTTACATTGTTGATTATTTTCATCTACGTTTCAATTATATAATGGAAATTTCATAAACATTTTCCCGAGACACTAACCAAAAAATACATACAAATAAATAAAATAAATTAAATTTTTAAAGTCACAAGTTATTATTCCACTGGCTGAATCTTATTTATTTCATTTTCATATTAGTTGAACAAATTTGATGAGACACGATTGAGGGGGGAATGTAGGGAAGAGCCGATACTGTCTGGCCAATATCTTTGTGTCCTTTGTCTCGACCAGAGCCTTCGGTGTTTGCATTCCATTTCCGCATCTTTGGGGGATTTCTTCTTTATTGGTTTGTTGTGTTTTCTGTCCATTCGATTTTATTTTCCCAGTGTCTGCGTTATTGAATAAAAAAAAGAAGAAGAAGAAATCTTTATTTGCATTTTTCATCTGTTTTTTTTTTTGCTTCCTTTTGCCTTACGAGCATTCCTGTGTCATTTTGACATTTGAGGCAACATCTGTTTTGCCTTTTCCGTGTCCCCAAGAGAGAGTTATTTGCCTGGCTTTTCTATTCGATTCTATTTTGATTTATCAAAAGTCAAATAAGCCAGAATCACAGCCGATTTCTTCGAATGGAATTCACAATTAAATTGTTTGATTTTCGGCAAGTCCGGAGAATTCCTTTATCTCTCATTGCCCCTTTCGCTTTGACCCTTGTCTGATTTGTTGCCGCCACGGCCACCGGAGGAACCACCACCATCGCCACCCTTACCGCCGTCTTTGCCATCTTGACCTTTTCTCGGGTCTTTCTTCTTCTCATCTTTGTCTTTGTTTTGATCGGTTTTCTGGCCCCCTCCTCCGTCTTCCTCATTATCGTTTTTACCACCACCCCGGCCGCCCTTTCCGCCCCTGCCACCGCCTCCGTCACCACCACGGCCTCCTCTCCCACCTTGTCCGTCTTCTCCATCTCTTCCGCCTTTTTCATCTTTGTTTTGCCGATCTTTATTATCCTCTTCATTATCAGTTTCTTTGGTTCTTACGCCACCACCCTTGCCACCCCGACCACCACCGCCGCCGCCACTTCCTCCACCTCCGCCTCCACCACCACTTCCTCCACTCCCACCTTGTCCACCTGGGCCACGCCGTCCCTTCTCCCTTTGCTGTACAAAATTTTGCCGACTCTCATCAAGGGAGTTCTTCATTTGAATCGAGCCGGTACAGATTTTCCAGATTTTCTTTAAATATTTTAGAATGTTCTGGGAAAGCTATTCTTGATAAATATTTCTGATTTCTAGATTCAAATACAATAAATTTATTTTTGATATTAAAATTATCCCTTGGACATTGCCTAATCTTAGAATCTTCGGAGAATTTCCTAAAAATCCTGAGAAACTTTAATATCCTTATTATTTTTTTTTTTTTGTAAATTTCCCAACTATTTCAATGAAAAGACGAAAGGCGAAAATTCTACTTTCATTTCGCTTAAAATATGCAAAAACTAATTTCGGCTCTTGTGTGTGCAGGCTTGGGCAGACTTGGGCAGACTGTACCTACCTGCCTGATCTTGCTGCTGTAATATTCATTACCTTAAAGGCCTAATTCTCAAGTATCAAAAACATCAAAACATTTAAATGCCAATAAATTTCATTTATGAAAGCCAAAGAACCGACACGAAGAAGCCACACGATTCCCCAATATTGGGGAATTCAATAAAAATGAGAGGAGGCTTTGAACGCAAGCCAAAGTCCAAACAAAACAGCGACATAAACAAACCTAGAAAATTTGAAGAGAAAGCACTGAAAGGGCCAAGGAGGCGGGGCGGGGTAGTCAGAAGAAGAAGACAGCCGAAAAAACATTTATGAGCTGACACGCTTGTAATGGCAAACGACGTGCCTTTTGCTGCTTCAGTGGACGTCACCAGACTCAAGCTCTCCCTCTCTCTCTCTCACAGTAGATGTTAGACAAGGATAGAAAGAGACCAAAACCGTTAGAAAGAGAGAGAGAGAGGGAATGTCAGAGCTATCGTCACTGAGCTCTGCTTGGGGCTGAGGCTGCCGGATGCTGTATAAATAAAGTGCAAGTCGTTTTAGGTTATGCGGTGGATAACGGTAAACTGGCCTGCTTGGAATTTTTTTTCTTGGTCTTGTTGCGGTCGTCAGTAGGGGGCGGACGGCCTGTGGGGATACAGTCTGGGGTGTTGGTAGCTGGCAAATATTTGTGAGGGATTTCTTTGGCTGCCACCGAGAGTAATAAATCAAATTTAATTTGAAAAATATTGCCGCATACTTTTGGGTCGTTCGCCACAAAAATATGAAAAAGAAAAAAACCAAAAGCATAAATATTTACACTTCCATAAAAACAAGACAAGAAAAACAAAAACATTTTATGACGTCATATGGAATAAATGAAAAGAAAAATATTTTTATAAATCTTTTTTTAGCTAAATTAAAAAAAAAAAAATAAACATAATAAAATTTTTGATAATTAAAAAAAAAAATTAAAATTGATTTATTTTTGTCTATTTTCAGGTAATTTTATCCAGGCCAACTTTTCTCATTTCGAGTGTAAGTCAAAGATTATTGAAATACCCCCAAGTTTTACCGTCTAGGAATGAAGACCTTTACATAAACTTTGAAAGTGCCTTGACTTGGCATCTTAAAGATTTTCTCTTTTTTTTTTTTAAGTAAAACCAAGTCAACCAAGACAGAGAGAGAGGGGAAAAAAGTTGCCAACTTTTGTTAAAGTTTGTTTACGGTTATTCCCGAAATTTCTGACAAATTTTAAGAATTTTTGTATACCTTAAGGAGATTCGATATGGCCTGGCAAATCGTTGAGGCTCTATTGTTATTCAGTTAGCTTAATGAGTCTCAACTTTTATTTTTTTTTGACCACAGGAAATGCAATAAAACTTTTGCCAAACGCAAAAAACCAAAAAGTTCGAAAGTGAAAAGTGAAACGGGCAAAATTGAACAGTCCATTGTTCATTGTTATCCAAATGGCAAGTTGAATTGTCAACTTGCCAGTTTGAAAAAGTTATTTCTTAGTTATCATTCTCCGGGTTGGTCAGTACAGTTTTCTTAGTTATTAAACTGTTCAGCCCCCTGAATAATCAGGTATGACAAGAATGACAGACTCTCTGTCTCTATTAAAAATATTGTCATTATTATTATTTTCTAACAAAAAAAATCTTTATTATATAGAATGGCTATGGATAGTCGAATCCAGCTCTGTTCAAATCATTTCAATATGTGCAATAGAAAAATCAGCTAAACAAATAAACCCATCAAATTGTTGATGACACACCAGAGAGCATAAAAAGGAGAATATCAAATTTGAATAGTAACATACACACACACACAGACAGACCGACCAGTAAATACACCTATGCCAGATACATACCACGTGAAGTATGCGTAAAAAAAAAAGAGGAAACGATGCCAACACGTGCTATAGAAAAATGTCGCGTAAAAGTGCTCAAACATTCAAACGTACCAACGTGTCCTAAACGAGCTATATGAGCCTTCTGCTTTCTATTTTTCGTATATATCTTTATATATATATTTGTATTTGTATATTTGTTGGGAAAATCTGGGCATGTGTGCATGAAGCTGAATATATTTCTTTGAAGTGTACTTTGGGCAAACAAAAACATACAAAAATGTTGTCAACAGATCCAAAGTATCTAAAACCTAAACAAATTCAAAGTTTTGCTTTTGATGTGTGAAATAATTTTTACTCTTTTCCTATTCGCCTCAATTACTCTTTAAAGGTTACTTAATCAGTTGGTATCATAGATTTATTGGAACTAAAAAATAATTTCAAAAGTCTCCTTTTCTCAGTGCTCCCAGTAAACTTTAGATTTCTTCGGATTAGAAAATGGAAAACATATTTTAATAATATTTTTTATTCCTTCACAATTTCTGTTGAAGTATTTTGAATTCGATCAAGCATGACTGTACTTTTAAGATTAGAGTTAGATATGAAATATATAAGCCATCAAATTTATAATATTTCTTAATAAATCTATAGAAACATGTGGGCCAGAATAACACTAACAAGATTGGTTTCGAGCACAAAATTTATGGGTTATTGTTTCTGAGCCATCAAATAAGCCAAACTCAATGAGCTGTGAATTTTTTGGTATCGCAAAAAAAAAATTATCTTGCCAAAGAAAAATACTGATGCGATTATTCAAAGATAAATATAAATTGCTATGGAATTTTAAACTATTTCTTGTCATAAACTCTTAGTGGCCTCCTTTTTAGTTTTGTGTTACTTGTGTTTTGCAATGGTTAAATGACTTTAACCTCATTACACAAACAGTTTTGTCTTCCTGTCAAGAAACAGGCTAAAACCGTGTCAATTTCGCAACTCACCTCGGCTAGGTTTTGTAGGCCGACAGAGCTTTTTTTTTGGATTGTGTGTTTTTGTGCAAAATTCTTATAGTAGTCTTGCGTTTTTTTGCAATCGATTTGGCTGTTTGGCTTGCGTGTCTCGGCCACCTCGTTTTATAGCTGACTACAGATAGATTGTGTGCCTTTGTTTTTCATGGTGTTGCAATTTCATATACAACTCGTAGATACTTATGTATTGAGATACAATATACATGGTGAATTTACATATGCCCTATCTCTCTCTCTCACACTCTTTGTGTTATTGGTGTTGCCATTTGATTGACGTTTGATAAACTGTGATGGCGGCAGTGGCGCAAAATGCCAGAGCCTTTGCCATTTCAGTCGCGCCTGCTTGGTGTTGCCTACTTTTCAGCGTTTCAGCATTTCAGTCTGTTGTGGTTGCGTGCCAGCGTTGTGTTATATCATTGCAGCCAACTAATAGGCCACCCAGTTGGCAATTACATCATTACATCAGATTGTTGCCAACACATTCAAGCATAACATCTCCACACGGTAATTGGTCTTAGTTTCCCACACAACGGCACAAAGAAGCATTAACTGCAGATTTGAAATTAATTGGTTGCCCTAAGCTCGTCTCCCCTTGAGGCTCTTCTCTTCTCGACTTGCTGATTGATTTGCTTGTTTTTGTTTTTTCTTCGCTTTCCTCTCTCCCTCCCTTTTGAGTGTTGCTGACCTGCAATTGTGGTCCTTGGCTTGGAATGATTTATTTGGTCGAGCATCTTTAAGTTTGAAAAAAAAATGCCTTAGGCATATTCGGTTATCTATTCAAGTGATTTTTAATCATTTGTTTGGGCAATGCAAACGAAGCAACTAATTGAGATTTATGTGGGACAATAAATCATCCGAATCGACCTTGACCAGCTGGACAATAAATTATATTTAAATTATTTAGTTATCTGATTTTAAATAGTGAAACCCATTCTGCCAGAGGATTGAAAATTACAGTAGAAAGAAAACTCGAGACTTCACGAGTAGAAAAATGGCAAAACTTTGCCTTGTAGTTTTGTTTTTTACAACTTTATTTTGTTAGGCCCAAGGCAGTTGCATTGACAATAAGATCAAAGATTTATTGAGACTTATTGGAAAATGCATTTCATTTCGTTTACAAATTTTTAATTATTTCCCTTTTTATTTATTTTTATTTGGTACACACGAATCTGATAATTGAAATGGCTGAAAAACTTTGTCAGTGCAAAAAGAAAAAAAAATAAAAAGAACCAAGGCCAGAACCTGGTGGTTTAATTACGGCCAACGGCCAATTCTTTGGCTGCATGATAGCACGAACATGATTCCCAGCAAAAGTGGGCGAAGCAGCCTCATGGACATGTCTGTGCTTGCATGATGGAAAGCCTGAAAGAGCCACGAACTCACGAACCCGCAGACATCGACGCAGTTACTCAAACACACTCCACCTTCCGACTGAGAAATACTTGGCTGCATTTTTCGCCCCAGCTAAAGCACATCAACACAATTTCTCAAAAAAGGAAAATATGTAATGCATTTGCTGTTGATTTGCAGAGAGTCAGGCCAGCATAGACAGCATGAAATAACTGCAGAGACTGCCAAAGGGAGATGGGGGTTTTAGAGTTAGGTATCTGGATTTGAAGGGGAGACAGTTGCTGACATGCAAAGGTGGCGAAAGTAACAAAATGGCTTTCTGTCGAGCACGGAGAGCGTGCAAAGAATTGTTATTTACCATTGTACATTTTTCAGCCGTAAAATCAACCAAGTCAGTCTCCATCCAAAGCAGGAAACATGGTTGACATATTAAATAAAATTTACCAACCTTTAAGATCAAGATGCCTTAAATCTTACAAAGAAGCATTGAGTTCATTCAGAAAATGGTACAGTCACGACAAGCTATTAGATCATTTCAAGTATATTAAATGGTTCAGCTTGAGTAAGCTTCCATTAAAAAGAAGCTGAATAGTTAAGACGGATTTTTTCCTCAGATTTAATAAATTCAAGAATTAGTTTTCCTTTTCTTTTAGGTTCCAAAATTTCAAAAGTGTTCCAACGTATTCATTAGACTTGACCTTTTTTTGGCTAAGCTTCATTTAGCATTCTGATTATAGAACCTTTCCTAACAAACTTCTTTTAAGTTGAAAACAATATTAATATTTCCCAGAGCTTTACTTACTTGCACGTGTTTTGCTATAACCCTAAAATCAGAGTCCTGTAAACAAGTTAAGCGGAGTTGAATTAATATTTAAGCTGACTTAAAAGTTTATTTTTTTTTCCAATCCATTCAAAGGTAAAGTAAAATAAATGCCTGAGGAGCTAAGTGCATATAAGTCTTTCTCTGAGAGCTTTTACTTTTCTGAACAAATCTTTTCATCTACAGAATCAGATTGTGGTCATGATTCCTTGCTGCTTTCCTTAATAATTCAAAGTGTAATTTGGCAATTACAATTATGTGACAACAAAGTTATACTTTTAGTTCTTAACTTAATGGAATAATATAATCCAAAAACATACCTTGTGTAATGTATTATAACTTTGTTTCGAACACACAATTTGAGTTAGTTCGAAGATACCCCCTCATATGTAATTAGAATCGAATAAATGTGTTTACTTCTCCTGAAGAATCATCGATTAAAAGCAAATTTGTCTGCAACCAAATTAGATTTATTTGCAAGATAATGGAGACACAAAACTACTATAATGAATCGTAAGTGGAACTGAACAAATGCAGCTATGGAAAAGTTCAATTCGAGTGTATCCTAATTGAGTTAACTGGAAATGTTTTCAAGTATGGAATTTTGGGGTGCGGTAATCTTGGCTAGCTGAACTGAACAGTTTCATAAATTGAAATCGAAATTATTGGGGGTGTTTGTGTGTGTGTCGGTAATGTGTGAGATTCACTCGGTTGGTTATGTGGCAGCCGAACTGAAATTATGGCAATTCGATTAGTTAAGAACTTGGGGCAAAATTAAACAAGTTTTCTTGGGTGAGAAAATCAACAAGAACACGAAAAAGATCTTTAAAGAGAATTTATTATTTCATAAATATTAATTTAGTAATAGAATATATTGCCAATTCTTTCTTTAGACAATTAATACTTGACCTTAGCATTATCTCGATTTTATACAAACCTGATATATTGAATAAATGTATATATACAAATATCTGTACTGAGATTGATTTTAATTGGGACATTATAACCTGAAAATACGCACTCATAGATATATCCTAAATTTATTTAACGATCTCTATGAAATCAAATATTCGAAGAACTTATATAAAGCTGGACATGTGTACCGAGTTTCACCTGGATTGAATTTCTCTATCAATCCTAACATAACATATGACCCAACGCTTATTAAAAAACAAATTTGTTCGATATAATTTAAGTTGATTTATATGACAATGACTAAAAGGAAATGCTATAGGGGTCTCAAATCTTTGGCAACCCAAACAGCAACTGAAATCAAGTTACTGCTTCGTTTTTATATTTATTCGTATGAATTCCCAACCCTTTTAACCAAATTCAAGGATAAAACCTTGTCTGTTTTCACAGTCATAAACTTTAGGCCAGCTGGCAATAATTTTAAGCTTAGTGGTAGCCTTGGCTTGGAACTCTTTCTAGGACCCTAAAGATACCGAATTGGCATAAAAAATGTCTTGATATAATGATTAAAGTTGGTTAGAAACAAATAAAACTTCCCAGTTGAAAGATCTTAATGTATTTTTTTTTGGCTCAAAAGAATATAGGTTCTTTTGTTTATTTTCCGGAAAAGTAAATTCTGCGTCAGCATTGTTTCAACTTTTCTACTTCTGCTGATTTGTTGAGGCTTCCTCTGGTCTGAAAGGAGAAGCGGCACAAGTGTCCCATTAACCTGAGCCTCCAATGTGTCATTACAATTTAGTGTTGTGTGTTAACAATTGCCTGAAGTTAGTTGCCATTCAGCACGTGGATTGCGCTGATGTGGAAGCTGAACGAAGTCGTTAAATAAAATTGGCAGACCAGGCCAGTCACTCAGTTCATGATAATCTTACTCGGCCAGTGCAGTGTCCCAAAGCAATCGCCAGATACGAAAAAGTTTTAGCTAAGCCAATTCTGTCTCAAAAAAAATGAAAGGGGGAAGAAAAAAAAATCACGTCAAACAGTTTGGAAAGCTTTATTCGACTTGTCAGTGGGCCTGGACCTCGTACCGTTGCTTGATTGTTTTCTGCATTAATCCTAAAGCGGCACACACGACTGGCGATGACATGGACCAAACACTGACAGGACGAGATATCAAAAGCAAGCAAAATCAAGCCCAGTCAGACCAGTCAACTTAGTCAACCCAGTCAGTCAGTCAGTCATTCAGTTGGTTGCTCGTTCATTGGCGTATTGTGAAATTGGCTTGAAATTTGACACGTATGTGACAGCTCACATGGTTTTCTCTGTGGAAGCCATCGAGCAGTTGACAGTTGGAATAGTAAATGAAGTGAATTTACCAAAGTCGCGACGTCATTATGCCTCCGGTCCCAGAGTAAAAACCCCACACTAATCAGATTTACAGATGTGCATGCTAAACGGCAAACTCAACTGTTTTGGAAATCAGGTGACCAACTTAACCATTATCCTCGTACCTACATCAAAGATTAGACAGACAAGGTGGCTGGGTAAATAAATTACGTGTTTGAGCCGAAACTTTGTTGACGCCGAAAACTTCGCACAAATCAAATGATTCAGGCATAAATTTCGTCCATAACACACACACACACACACATGAATCCGAAATGATTTATGCCAGAGTTGCTTTAATCGAAAGGGTGGAGCCGGCGGAAGGATATTTGGGGCAGGCATTTAAGGTCAAGAAAGCTTTATTATTCTATTGACTAATACTTAATCTATGAAGAAATTTCTGAATTAATTTTCTTCTTTAAAGAAATATTGGATTTCTTGCGAAAGAAAAAAAGAGAAACAATTCCATTATAATTTCAATTTTTAGAAATGAATTCAAAACCACAATAAAATTATTTTGGCCTTATCGAATTTATAATATTATCTAAAATGCATATTTTAGCAAGATTATTTAAATTAAAAATCAAAATATTTTTGCAATCAAGGCAGTCGAATAAATACAATTTCAAAAGAGAAAAAAAAAAAAACGAAATAATTTTTGGTTAATAAAACAAATGTCAGTTTCATTCTTGAAATATTACCAGAAATTAAGTGTTGTGTACACCTAGCAATCAATTTTTCCATTAAAAACTAAAAAAAAATTAAGGTCTTTCACATAACAGTATAAAAAAAAAGTACAGTCACCGCAAAGCATTCTTAAAGTCTTAAAATAAAAACTCTTTTAAGCAAAAACTTTTCCTTTATCTTGTTGAAAATTTCAAGCCGAATTGATGTGGCCATGTTGACTGAGTTTTATCGATATTTCTACAGGCCAAAATTGTACAAAACAAACTCACGCACACACACACAAACAAACACATACAAGAAATTGTCATTAATTATTCCCCAGTTGTTGGCTGGTTGTTAAAATTGGCCAGGTATGAATTGGTTAGGCAGGTCGAATTTCTATAAAATATCAAATGTGTCAATGTGTTTGTGAGATTGCGTGTTTGTGTTTATGTTTGTGTTTGCGAAGCGTGTGAAAAATGAATGCGAATTTGACCGCCTTGATGGCAAAGCTTTTATCAGAAATATGGGGAAAATTAAAAGGTTTTATTGGTACAAAGATGAACCGGCCTGTGGGGCTGGTTTGCGAACAGTCGATGAATTTTTGGGTCGTAAAATCTGCAAACAAAAACGGTAACTTTTGACGCACAGCAACTTTTTGGCAAAGCTTGCGCGTGTTTGGCCAATTCGCCTGCCAACCGAATTCATCGTCTACTTACGTAAATTTTTATTACAACAACAATGCTCGGTATAATGAAGAGAGCCTGCGCGATCGATTTGTATATTGGCAGGCAAAAAAAAAAGAAAAATAACAAAAATTTGCCTGGCTGGTGGCTTGGGTCGGGGTCGGCGCTTTGGCTTTACCCTAACGATAATGATGACACATTCGTGGCAGGCCGGCTAGTCTGTGGCGGTGGCCAAGTCACCGTTAATTACGTCCCATGACGTAAGGCCTTGCAAAAGGCAACAATAGAACACCTGGAAAGACAACAAAGTTGAAAGAAACACACTGAGCCGACCTCCCGTTAAGTGTAAAAGTGCCATTTGGCCAAACCCAATGACCTGACCCTTCTGCCACTCTTTGCCTATAAAAATCAGACAAAAAAAATATCACGAACATACCACACACCTCCTTCACCTTCGCATGCTTCTCTTTCACATTTATACAAATCGATAGCTGAATAACTTTTGACGGATATCAGGGCCTTGAGTCGCTTTAAGTCTGCCAAAAAATTTTCAACATTTTTATGACATAACAAATTAATAACATTTTTTTCGCGGACTTATTGCTTGGCTTATTGCCTTAAAGTGTCAATCAATGCGGAAAGTTTTGCCTAATAGACATTTATTTTTGGCATTATAATTACCCTAGCCTAATCTTGTACAGTCCCCCCTAGAATTTCCATTAACTTTTTATGCTCACGCCTGTCTCAGTTTGTTCGGTATGGGGTTCCTTTTTTGGAAATGCCTATGATTTATTACCCCGTTGGTTATTATTAGACGAAGAACCTATTGTCCAACAAAAGAATCAAGCATTTCAAAGACAAATCTATTTACCAAGATTATATAAATAAGGAATAAGATGGATGGCTAAGACGAAAAATAAATACTTTTTAGTAACCAAAAGATTACTCAACTTGATCTTAGACTTAAGATATTTTTTTAATCCTGATAAAGAAGGGTTATTAATAAGGCAAATAGTATTTGTTGGGATTAATAGAATTATTAATTTCACTGTCCCAACTCATAAGAAACAATATATCTTTGAATTCTTGAAAAAATCCCTTAGTCTTCGGATATATCTGAGAACCTCTTACCAAACCAATTAGAGTATCTATTAAAGTCTTTCTTATCAGCTTTCTATGTAATTTCCATGAAGCGTTTTATTTCAAATTAGTATCGATTAAGTTTAACTATATCAATTTATTTTCACACTTTAGCTCATGAGCATAAACTCAGCGTAGTTGCGCCATATGACTTACATTAATTTCGAGTCCTTTGTTGGCGAAATTTCGTGCCCTGAAGTAGGGTGTGTCTGAGTAAAATGAATTTGGGTTACGACAACTATTAAATGGAATTGAGTAAACTTGTCTAAATCAAATCAAAAGTTTTGCCAAGCTAATTAGCAACAACACAAGTTCAACCACAACCAAAAAAAAAGAGAGACAGAGAGAGAGAGAGAGAGAGACTCCAAGTTAACCCAAAGATAGCATGCCAAGTAACCAGTCAAACAGTCAAACTTCCAGAGCTGTTCATCAGGCCAACACGGGCTTCATTCAAATACGCCAACATCATGAAGTCAGATGGGGAAAGAGCAAATTTTCAGGAATATGGTAGGAGGAATGACGAAGCACTTGTATGTGGGTAGCTTGCTCATTCATTAATTTGGGCTAATTATGCGAGTTCCGTGGCTGAGTGAACCAAAATTCTGCGACGCCTTAAAGTATGCAAGCGATAAAATAAAAAAAAAACGCAAATTAAATTAATACTCAGCCAAAAAATCAACATAATTACTGTTTACATAACCCAATCCCATAAACAGGTCATTCTAATGGTCTTTGATTTTACCAAAAAAAAAAAAAAAAGAATCCACCATTTTGGTATGATTGTGATTTAATGAGCTATAATTCTTTCCACTTTACTCTATGTGTGTGTGTGAATGTGTAAGTTGTGTGGTCGTATCTGTGTCACAATTCATTTAACAAATTAATTAAGTAATCTCAGACTCGGCTGACTTTGCATACAAATTGAAATTTATTCGTCTCAAAATAAGTAGACCACCTCACATGCCACCCCTTTGGCCCCAAATTAATTGCGAAAGCGTTTAGCAATTTGTCAGATAGAGCGACCAAAGACAACGTCTACCAGATTTCCCATTTTTTTTTTGCGGTCTTTAAAGACTTGCAAAAATTATATATTCAAATAATCTGATTAAAGAAAAAAAGAAATCGTCAAGTATTTTATTAAATTATTAAAGTCATAAATCATGCAAAGTAAAATTCCAAAAAGGCCTTGTCAACGCATTCCAAAAATAGCTTTTCAGAAATTTTTGTTCGGCCAAATCAAATATGCACCAAAGCCATGCACACAGTCACTCCTAAACATTTATGACAGCAAAATTGCTGCGCTACAGTGGGTACATATCGATTTTATTAGTTTCTGAAAAAGTTGCAAATTTCAAGAACGTAACGAGTGATACCGCTTATTGCTTACCCCAGGCAACGACAGAGATTTCAAAAATAAAGGGAAGTACTTAAAATGAAGAAGCTAAAGCGAATAGTAGACTTGGAGAAGATGGTTGCAAATTTCAAAAGTTTTTAAAAGAGTTTGGAAATTTTTAGAATTTATTTCGGGTTGTGCCCAGTCCTAGTCAAGCCCAATCCCCACACTTTTAAGTCTCCGTCCCAGAGTTCAGATAGTGGGAAATCGGGTCTTTGGTGGACAACGGCAAAAGTTGCGTAAAGATCGATACGGCTTATCTATTCCCCTAGACAGTGATCTCGATAACTTTGAAAACTATCGAACAAAGAAGACTTGGATGGAATGAAAGCTTCTTGAAAGACCTGGAGCTAAAGTTGAGCGGCATAAATGATCCATTTTAAGTTTTGTTCGACTTTAAATCTCTTGATTTTGTGTCTGTCACCCAGAGTGCCTTCCGATTCGTACGTATAAATAAGATTGACAAACTGTTGCATTTCATATGCAGGAAAGGTCGTCGGCATTCATTCAACATGATTTATCCATTACAGCGTCCTGCGGTAGGACATTATACTTAAGAGAGAGACCGAGATGAGCAATGCCAAACTAAAAATGGCAGCCTTCTGATTTCATATTCTTTTTCGCTCCACAAGTATGAATTTTGTTAAAGACCAAAATAAGCTGAAAAAAAGTTAACGATGTAAATTTGACATAGTTGCTCGTAAATTGCCATAATTAGCGGCTGTTAAACAAATCTAATTAAAAAATCTCAGACAAATTACTCATATAAAGCCTACATAAAAGGAAATATATGCGTGTGCTTATGTTTGTGTGTGTGGGTGTGCATATGTGTGTGTGTGTGTTGGAGACCGTGAAAATTATAATGACTGGTGTGTCAATATGTTTGTGGAAAGTATTTTCATTTTGAGGCAATGTTTGTGGTTGCACGTTTTGTGTTACATCTTTTCCAGTTTTGGTCTCTACTTTTGCATATTTATTTGACTTTTGTGTGCTTGGCAAAGTTTTTTGGATTTTAATTTATATTATTTTCCACGTTGAATTAGTTTCAAAATGTTTCCCCAGACTTTTTCCAAGCTCTTTTTATGACTGTTTTAAAATTTCAGTTTCTTCTTTGGTGGGTAGACACATTTTGTTGGTTTTGTTGAAGAGTCATAAAAATTCCATACTTTCATTTTAGCTTACTGGTACTGTCCTTTTGCCAATAAAATTATTTAATAACAAATATGAGACCTGAAGGACTTACAAAAATTAACCATGAAAGTTGGAGCTTGTTTCAGTTAATTCAATTTGATTGATAATATAGAGCCAAAAGTTTGAGGGGGTGAGATCTTATAAATCTCAGGATATATTTGTAAGCACAACCGGAAATTTCACTGGCTCAGTTATAGGAATATTTTAAATGAGATCTTTTTGGATTTTACAGAATATCACACAATAACAATCTAAATTTGAGATCCATCCGATATAGATCCGAGAATTGTTCGGACTTTTGTTACATTTTCATAAATCACAAAAGATTTAAAAATGTCTCCCAATGTTTGTCATTAAATCTAAGAATATATTTGAAAGAAGTTGCACTCGCTCAGTTATTGGGGTATTTCTAATATGAACTATCCGATATAGATCCGAGAATTGTTTGGACTTTTGTTAGCTCTTCATAAATCACGAAAAATTTCAAAATGTCCGCCGCTGTTTGTTTCACACTTCAAACTGGAAAGGCTCCGCACTCAATAAATTATCCAATTTGAGATTTGTCAAGTTGTTATTGTTGTAGTAAATGCCAGCGATAATAAGCCGAATAATAATAATAATCGTCTACGATTTCTATAAATGTTTAGACCCAACGAAAAGGCTGTGGGAAAACGGAATTGAAGTGGATTTTCTATATTTTCCCGTTTTCATTTTGGTTATTTATTCTTTACAGCTGTTACACACACACATGGAGAGAAGGACATTTTTACACACATATAAAGAGAGAAAGAGAGAGAGAATGAACTGTATTCTCCAATTCGCATTATCGCCATCATTTGACTTTATTGCCGGCCATTTAACTCAATCCGAGTTGCCCTTTTCGGTCTTACTACATAGTTGCTGAGGTTGGGGAGAACTAGAATATAAAGAATTGTTGACCTTGGCAGTCGCAGATCCGCCCTAGACTTATGATGGACTTTTAAGTGCTGCCATTACGATTGATTTACTCAATGGAGCTTAGCCAGACCCCAAACCCCTTACCCATTTTTTGCCAGAGAGTTGTCCATTCAGCACTCAGTGAAGAATGACACTGTTTGTGTGCTTGTGTGTGTGTGTGTGGGAGTGTGGTGACGTCATTTTTAAAGGACTTTGCTTAGGTTGGCTCAGCTTTAATCTGTTTCGAGCTGAGAGGCTCATGTGGCATTTGCCAGAGAGAAATATTTCGAGACCCTGAGGAATGCCATCTGTAAAATTCACATATTTGCCCGCAGGCTTTCCGCATTACATTATCCCTTTCAAAATTGGCAACATTTGCAGTCATTCTTGATGAGTCATATTGAATTGTGTGCCAGTGCTGATTTATGCACCCCTCAGACCGATATAAATCCGCACTGCCACACATGAGTTGCAAATTTTCCACAGAGTCAACCGACACTCTTCCTCAGTTTTTCCACTCTGTGGAAATTGTGGTGGATTATTCTGTTATCGTGTCTTAAATTTGTTGTAGAATAATCGTCAAGCTTAAAGCCCTCTTATGTAATTCACAAAGATTATTATGTAAATTTTTATTTTTTTTGTTGTATTTCTGGAAAAAGGAAAACTGCTTTAGGCCTATTTTGAGTTCTTGGAATTGCCTTGAATTAATTGTTTTCTTTTTAAGTCTCAACCTTTTTTTTCTTTTGGCAAATCATCTTGATTTGGCAATACAGAGTTGAACGTTTTATTTGAAATTTGATATATGTGAAAATATATTTTTAAACACGAGTGTAAATACGAGCAAGACAAATAAAAAGGCTAATTTTAAACTTGGTCGCCTTTTATATGCCCTGTATTAGATTTCAGTAAAATTTTTTTCGATTTCAACATATTTTAGGAGAGATTTTATAGCTATACTAAAACGAACTAACACTAATTACCCCGACAAGGCAGACAAGAAAAAACAAATCAGCATGCAAATTGGAAATTCGAAACGCCAAAGGACAAAGACATTTTCTCTATTTATACAACCATTTTCTAGAGTCACACACACGGCATACACATGACTGGGCAGAGTGAAGGCCAAAAACATGTCTGGACATTGAAAAGGAAATTTCATTTGAATTTTTATAATTTTGAAAATGGCCCGAAGAGCAAATAAATATGACGAAAAGTCACAGACATGAAAAGACTTTTAGACGCATTTCTTGAATCGGGGTCAATTTTGTTTTTCTTTCTTCTTCTTTTTGTTATCACATTTATTTTCTATGGAGAATATCCAGGCACTTAAACTTTCTGTCAATGTCCTTTGTTGTTGATTTTTGTTCCTTTGTGTGCAAATTAAAATGTTTATTTGTTTGCCAAACTGAAACTCAAACCTGGCCGACTCAGTCACACGTGTCTGGTGAAATTTCCAAAGCACACGCCATATAAGACTAAAAAGATAAACCGACCGTAGACGGAAAACAAAAACCAGAGAAACCATTTTCTACACAGTTAATGAAACATCAAAATCACTTTAAAATAAAACTAAATTGGTGTCCCTACGACCGGACTTGGCTCCCATTCTGTGGCCAGACTCTAAAATATTCTTAATGGAATTCAGGCAAAAATAGACAGAGAGTGAGAGAGAGAGTGTGAGGGGGAAGCATTAGGGTGGGTCTGTCAATTGACACCAATTCAAAGTGTTTTGGTTTTGTGTTAAGACACATGAAATTTTAATTGGGAGAAATTTGTTCCGGGCCAAACAACCGAATCCTTTGCTTCTCATACATATTCAGAGACTTTAAATCAGGCACTTTAAGTCCCTGTAAATTTGGTATTTTAATTTAGGATAATTTTAGTTGAATTTCTAATTAAAGCACTTCATAAGATTAACTCTTGATCTGACTAATCTAATGGCTTTTCCATTTCATTTTTCCAGGTAAGCCAACCGCTCTCGAAATCTGCTCAAGTAAGTCAGCGCCGCAAATCAACTTTTCATCTAGCCTAAGGCAATTCATAGTTCGGTTATGCCTAATGAGGTGCACTTTTCTTTTTCACACTCTCTTAATTGCAATTAACACGTAATTTTCACTGTATTCCTTCGGGGCGAAGCAATCTTCTTTCCCTAAAAGTAGGCAACGCTTTCAAAGCGGCGCAATCAACGCCGATTGTCCCATTGTGGCCAACTTGAACACATCTGCATTGGCTGAAAAGCCAAGCCCAAAAAGAAGAAGAAATAGGCCATCACCTGACCAAGGCTATATGGCAATATGGCGAGTGTGATTCTCATAAATCACTCACTTGACTAGGCGTCATCGGGAATTCTATGCCATCGCCGGCGAGTCATTTATTTGTGGCTGCTCGACGGACGAAAGTTGATGTAATTTATATTGATTTAAATTTTGATTTCAATACCGAAAGAATAGACCAGGCTAGGTCAAGCGACACCGAGAATAATGTTTATCAAATTATAAAGACTTTCGCAAATTCAAAGATCCCTAAAAATGCTTCGAAATATTTGAGCAAAAGGAAAGCCTATTTGTTGTTTTTCTTAGTTTTCTTTCGACCTTCTAAGTGATATAATTTTCTGAAAAATACCCTTACCCAGTTTCAAGTATCTCTAGAGACATTTTTATTTTATTTTGTGCCATAAAAGAGCCGCGTCGATAAATGAAAATGGGCCAAATGAAAAGTCTCTGTAGCCACGCTATATTCGCGTAAATCATGCTGCGCTGAAAGCAAAAACATCAGAAGAGTTTTAAAAATTACACAGACATTTTCAGTTTTGTCTAACATTTTCAATGACCTCCGTTTTTGGAGCAAACAATAAATAGAAAATGTTGCCCAAGGCAGGCTATTCGATATTTTTAAGGAAATGAATCTTGACTACCCTCCTGGTGGTGCCTGGTGTCTTTCACTTTTAGTTTGCCAAGAATGCTTGGCATTTCCAATGTTCATCTGATGGGCCAAATGGCCAGTATGTATTGTGGTTTTAGTGGTTGTGTCTTTGGTTTAATTAATTTTAAAATGGACTTTTTCACCTTGCTGCTAATTGTATAGACTTTGATTAATGTGCTGGAATAATGTTTGAAATTGTTTTTCAAGCCCACAAAAATGGCAAGGCATCTCCTGCTACTCTGAACAATAAATTAATTCTAGCATTAATGGGAATCCCACAAAATAATACTAGCCAGTAGAGCTTAATATTTGTACACTTCTTCCATATAAATTATATCTTTATTATAGCATTTAAAATGCAATACTTTATACACGGCACAAGGCCAATCCAGTTGGTCAGGCACAACTTGATCCTTACCGAGAGCTACATATTTTTCGAATTGCAAGAATTTTCTCGTATTTTTAATCTTATCGGCACAAAGAGGCAAAAAGCATAAACTTCTGTCTTATTTTCTTGGCAGCAGCAATAAGTTGCTGGGTGTATTTCTTTCCGCGTCTTGCCGACTTCGTTGCAGAAACAAATTTTGTTGTATGCTCTTCGGTTTCCGCTCACAAATGCACTGGCCTGCCTTTGCCTGGTAAATGCGATAAATTTTACAGACCAGGCAAATTACATAAAAAAAATGGGCAAAATTCTACAGGATGTTCAAGACCGAGGCCGCTCCGCCCCCATTCGATAAGTGCCCAGGACCAGGCCACCAAGCCAGGTGCCAGAGTGGTTGCATTATCTGAGAGAAATTTACATTTTGAGCCTTTAAAGAATCCTATCCATAAGCTATTAAAGCAATCTGCTGAGAGTGCTTAATCTTTGAAGTATAATATGCCTAGCTTAATTCATTTCACAAGAATTTGTCTGGCATTCGTTTTATTTACTTAAAACCATTTCAAATTCCAAGCACGTATCGGCCATATTCCAAGGCTTACAAATTTGTTTCCTTTATTCTACATTTCCAAAACGATTCCACAAATGATTTCACTTAACTTATTTCCAAGAATTTTTGTAAACTTCTAAGGTCTTCATTTATCAGCTCTATGAAAACTAATTTACTCTGATTAATTGGGATGATAAAAAAAAGTATTCAATCTTCTTCTAGTTGTTCCTATTTTGTTTTTTTTTTTGCATGTCATAAACAGTCAGAGCATATTCAGAGAAGCCATTTATGTTATGATTGTCCAACTTTATTGTCAACTGTGTTTGTTTTGTTTTTATATTAACAATGAAAGTGGCCATAAAAATCATCTGAAATTGCCTGTCAACTTTGAAAAATATGACAGGCAATTGATATTCAAACAATTTATGGAACATTCTCTTTGGTTAACTTTTCAAAATAAATTTTACCCACAGAAAGAGCAATTGATTCTCAAAGGTAATAAAATCCAAAGACCCATTAATCGAGGTCAGAAATTTCAAGTTATATTTTATTGAATTGAAGTAAATTTTTATTTTCAAGGTCTTCATTTTGTGTACTTTAATTCCTGCATGAGCTGCAATTGGCCGTATCTGTTTTTGTTTAGTTTATATTGATTTTTTTTTATGCAATCAATTAAAAATGTTGCTGTTTGATTTGGAATTTCTGCTTCAAAGCAAAATAATTGAATTGAAATTTCAAGTGTTTGCGGCCTCTTGTTCTACCAGAGAAAATAGAAAATCTCTTTGAATTGTCTTGCCACTGTCCTTCAATACATTTTTGATTACCGTTGGCAGTCATTTTAATTAACTCGTCAGAAAAATGAAATCAGCAATTATTTGATTCATCTGTCTCCTGTTTTATTTATGTTGCACAAAGCAGAAATCCCAGGCAGGAAATTAATTTTAACCGATTTCAAGAATTTGATTAACGATGGTGAAAGTTTTGAAACAAAAAAAAAAAAATTTTTGCAACAAAAAGCTAATGATAATAAATATTCTCTGTCAACTGTTATCGGGCTTAATGATACAGGGTGCGAAGTACCCGAAGGATGCTAAGGACCCTCCTGTTGCCAGACAGAATTATTTATTATATTACCAGCTATTGGCTTTTAATTTATTTTATTTTTTTTTTCTGCACCTTGTCTGTGGCTGACAGAATCCCTTTTTATTTTTTTGGAGAACGAGAAAGTCGTGAAATTGTTTGCTTTGGCATTTTCATAAGACTGAATGGGAGATAAATTATATTTATCAATGAAACTCATAAATAATATTTCACTTGCCGCCTGACAAGGGGTTTGCCCTGCAGTCCCGACTCAACACCTGAATGGAATACTCAAACACACATGCTCTATATTATTATTAGATTCACACAGCATCAATCAAGAGAATTAAATACAATTATAATTGTCTGTCATGTGATATCGATATGACAAAAAAATAAGAAAACACTTTGGCATCAGTTTCTTAAGCCCCCAAGCCACCGGCAACCCATATACCTACAAGTTTGTGGATTTTCGCTTACGTTGACATCGTTGGGACTGCAAATGACATTTGCCATTCCCAGCGCTTTCAATATCTTTTATGCATACAATGTAGATGGAATGCTTCGCTTATCTTTGGGGTATGCCAAAATGCTTTCACTTTGCGCTTTTGCTGTTAGATACTTGATAGAAGGCTTGACTATGCTTGATAGACTGTTTAAGCCGGGAGAAGAACTTATGCAAATATTTTTCTACAACCTTGAACCTGCTTTCTTTTTTAGACAATCATGGTTGGCTCGATAAGCTGCTGACCTAGATACTTTAAGAAAACCGTTAAGTCTTGCTAGTCTCTTCAAATTTGCTCGGGAAAAACAACGTAATCAACTCCCTGACGAGCAAAGCGCACATCTAAACTCAGAACAGAAGAGGAATGTCATCTGATTTTCCGGTTAGTTGTTTTTTGTTCGTTGCCTCTAGTCCTTGGCCTTGTTGACTAGCGTGTAATCGGTTTCATCGCGCCATGATGCCGAAAATCACTTCAGCTTTAAAAGGTCAAAATAAAATCCACTCTGATGAACCCAAATATCAGAAAGCCTGACAGAGTTGTGGCCAGGGTTCTCGCCCAGCAGCCAACTGTCTGCGATAAAATCTTCAATCTATGAGTTGAGTAAGCCGAGCAAGTTCTTGTAATTATTTCAAGCTATTAAATCGATTAGGACAGCATCAACTTTGTTGGTTGGATAATGTCAAAGGATAACAACGAGCAGAACAGTCCCAAAAATTTCGAGTTTTAACAGAATTTGAATTTAATCTTATCGATTCTAAGCAATTTGCTTTGGTCTTGCTTAATAGAAATCAAAAGCTAATTAGGACTGCTAATTGGTCTATAAAAAAATTCGCTGGGACTTAAACTTTCGAGCAAAACTTGTGTGTGTAAAGAACAGAAGAATTAGGTCAGAAATTTTTTTTTGTATCATGACCAGATTTTGCTAGTTGTACCTATCCATCGAGCATCTCTTATATCAGAAATGCCTTGACTTGAATGGAAATGAACAATGACAAATGATTGCGAATGAATACTGCTCCGGTTGTTTTATACACAACAGTGATCAGCTTACAAATGCATTCAACTACACGTACAACCGCAGGAATGGATGATGGGATAAATCCATTGAGTAGAGTGGAGAGAGCCTGTTGAAGAGTTTAACTGAAGGACAAATGCACACTGAGATAAGTGCAAACAATGGTCATATCGACAGCAAGACGACCTGGCACAATGCAACCATTCTCTAGGGCAACTACTCTGCCCTGCTCTGCTCTGTTCAGTTCTGTTCAGTTCTGTTCTGCTCAATTCCCTTAAGTTCTGAGTCACGTCACATCATTATGGGTATATGTGCCAAGCAGTCAATGTAATGAACTGGAAAGGCGTTGGCGTGTAAATGTCAGAAAATGAAAAACTCTGAGCCACTGGAACAGTTGTCAAGAACTGCCTGGTATACAGGGTACATAGTTTTATAGCTTCATTAATAGCCTAGGTTTTGGGGACATTTTCCAACTTTTGTTATATTTGAAAGACCTTGGCATGTAAATGTCAGTGATGAAAAACTCCGAGTTAAAACAGCAGTGGTTTCGACAGTGATATGGAAGACATTGCCATAGAATTTTTGGAATATCACAATACCTTTTCAGACTTTGAAGTGCTTGAGTCAGAACCGGTGTTATTTTAACGAGGCTACTGTCACACTACTTAGCATAACCTCACATTGGTTATATACTGAAAAGTCAGATACAGTGAAAGCTTTCTCCAAGGACTTGGGCAAAGTATTTTGACTGTCTGGGATATATATTTTTATCAAAAGATATTTGACACAACACAGTTCATCTCAGATTTGTTATAGATCTTTGAAAAGCCTGCATTATGTTGGACCTAAAAAGTTAATTAATTTTAAAGACCGCTTTTATATTTATTTAATTATGAATATATTTTTAATATAATATTTTGTTTATGACCCATATCCCATATAAAGCTCATAAATATTCATATATTTGAACGAGAATTTCACAGAGACATATTAAGTGGTATTCATTAAAATCGACTAACGCAATTGCATGTTATATCGACCATGGTCCTGCGGTATTCAGACACAGCATTCAGCTCGGTTGCCTTAATTGGATATTCATGTGTACACTTCTAGCCACATCTGCATTCACAATTCGGTTGAGTTGGAAATTTATGCAATCTTAAGGGGACAACTAAAGCATGAAAAGTGCTTTAAGTTACGTTATCTCCCAGTCCCACAACCACCCCTACCGAACTCCACATCGTCCAGAGGCAAACAATGAAAAGTCACCAGAAAGGTTGAGCGGAGCCAAAGTTGAACTTCCTTCTAACAATTTCTGAAGTTGACACACGCACACTCAGACACCATACGCAATACACACATACTCAGAGTAGTTTAGCAAATGTATGCAACAAATTTTTAGCATCACATGCAGACACGCTTCCGGCACTTTGCCAGTCAAGCAAGCGTTTCAAGTGCTGGCCCTGGTACACTCTGATTCTTGGGACTGGGAATAAGCATTCACACCACTTCTGAAGAGACAAGAAAAAAAGAAGCGCAAGCCAAGTGAGAGATAATTTCCGGACATCGTTTGAAGCAGCAACTGCAGTTCACTGCAGCCCTGGGGAGTTGCATGTGAATTGGCGAGCAGGTGTCGTTGACGTCGCTGGCTCGTTATGCCAAGACGCTTGATTACATTGCCTGCCCCAAGCAGCTGTTGTTGCTCTTTGAGTTGCCTTTATAATTAATTTGCATTTAATGCACAGCTCATTAATTAGCCCCCCAGCGTTGGCCACGTTGGGCACAGTGGCCACAGCTGAGCTGGGAATGTAGTGAGATATTTTCGTTAACTTTTTGGTCATTTTTATGTCGGTAAACTTTGCTTAACTTTTTACATTTGTGGTTGCATTTCCCGGCCCATAACAAAGGAGTAAACAATTTGGTTAAGGCGGAGTCACAAAACAAACCCGTGAAAAGTCAGTGAAGCGTGTCTTTGGTAACCAATAAAAGACGGCATATTTCTCTTCTTTAGTCATTGAGGAGCTCGGGACCAGAGCTCACCTCCTGGGCCAGTCGTGCGTGGCTTGGCAAGTGATATGCGTAACGCGTGTCCGGACTTTCTGGTCTCTGAGCAGGAAAACGTGAGCTACTTTAAACCTTTGCTCCAATTCTTTCCGGACTCACACAAGCACATCACACACATACAGGGATGGGGAAATTGTTTTCAAATGTGCGGAAAATTAGTCCACTTTTGTGGAATTTAATTCCAGTGTTTCATTAAATCTTCCAAAGCTTATCTCTGCCATTCAGGGCAGATAGACAAACCCAAATGCTCATCAAGGCGACACACCCACAGCATAACCAACAGTCCGAACCCAAATCATCAGCATGAGCCCCCATTTTCATGCCCCAGTCAATTGACAATTAGAGCGGACTGGTTTTGAGTGTGTACGGCCTGCAAATGAGCAAACGTTTGTGGACTGCTTTTTTTTGGCTGTTTTCATTCTTCCGTTTCCGTTTGTTCAATTGCGAATCTGGTTCAAAGCTTTACATAATATCAAAGCAACTACAAAATCAAATTGGCTGTATACTTGAGTTTTTAACACTTAATGAAGTTCACAGAACGCAATTGACTAAATCAAAAGACCCAAATATCGTAGACTGTACTTTGAATATCGTAAAAATATTTCAGCCGAAAAGTAGGCAGCATTTCTTCAGTTGAAACCTAAGCAACTTATCTAATCGGTTGTTGTAAAGCCCATTTTGTGCTGTCACTAGATAAAATAAAATATATCTTGATTACCGACTGATTTTAATCAGTTTGAGACCCACAACAGTTGACTTAATTCGCTGGCCAAAATGACTACTTTACCGCTTATTAAGTGTATAATTTGGTTGACACTTCTCTGGGCACTAATCTCCAGTGTCAGTGGCACTGATTGGACCTCCGAAACACCATCTGTTGTGGCTGTAGAGTCTGAGTCTCTATGGCAATGGATTTGGTCTCAGATGCGAGAAACTCCACAACAACATCATGAGAGTCCTGAGTCCATCAAGAAGTATCGCACTCTTTGGCAAAGACTCACAGAGGCAACCGTGCTTTAGAGATGTTTGCTTTTCCGAATGTAAAGATTTTTCAAGACCAATAAAAAGATTTGTTTGAAAATAACAATTGGTTTAGCTTTGCACAAATTTTATTTGCATTTCTATTCGGCTTGGTAGCATTTGACAACTCTTTCCTCGTCACAATAGCCTGACACTTGATCCCAGAAGAGGCCTTTGGGACACGAGGTCAGCACTGGCTTACCAGCTATGCATATGTAGTATTTCGTGCAGTCATCGGGATGCGGCAGATAGCTTTGCCGATTAGAGGGGCAGTTCAAGGCGCTGGTCTCTACTCGGGGAGTGCTAAGCCTTGTGGGTCGTGGAGAGACCGGTATGGGGCTGGTGGTCTCGGGTGTAGTGGAGAGCACTGTACTGCCGCCAGCCACAATATAGCAGACCGTCATGGGTTCTCCCAAAGACACCGACGAGCTGGGAAGCACCGAGGTTGTGGTGGACATAGGCACCTCCTCTGGATCGGCTTCTGGCAATGCTTCCTGCACTTCAGCTCGAGTCTCGCCATAGCATTCAACTAATTTACTTGTCTCACACATGGACCTCTTGTAGTTCCAAAAGGCACCACGTCCACACTGGTGGCGATGAAGATGCCCGTAGGCGCAGATAAAGTAGAGTTGACAGTGGCGAGGATGTGGCAGAAAATAGGCTCCAAAGTGACGGCACTCAATCTTATCTGGATCATATTTGTACATGGGATCCACAGCATCGCCGGTCTCCACATCGATGGCTATAAAAGCAGGCCTTGGCTTTTGTACCCAGTTTTCTACTTCGTAGTCTATCTGAACTGGTGGAGTGCGCACAGATGTAGTCTCGGGTAGCACGCATTTTGCCACTTCTGGCAAATCACATTTGCCCTGGACTTTATCAAAGTGTAGACCCTCTCTGCAGTAATCCATAGAAGGTATATCGGCGCAAACAAAGAAGGAACCGCAATCGAAAGGATGCGGAGCTAATTCACCTTCAGACTTCCCCTGGCATATCTGAAAAATATACTTCGACTTATTAAAATGTTATTTTGCTATATTAATTATTTTGATTTACATCATTCTTAAGTTTGATCTCTGCTGCTGAATCCGTTGTTATCCACAGGCAAAAGCCAAAAAGAACTGCCAGCTGGCGATACATTTCTATATTCTCTCGAGTTTTCTTCTTATTTTAGGAGTAATTCGGACGACTTTCAAATTTTCTCTAAACGTCGACCTCGATTTGGGATCTTCTTTTATATGCCTATCGTTAGCTGGGTGCGGTCCCTAATTGCAACATGGAAACCTATGTTGTTTTTTGGTTACTCCGAGTGATCTGCTTACGAGATAAAAGCTGATAAAAATAGAAATGACATTGTAAATGTCTCAGTATCTAGTTAATGATTTTTAGTCACCAAAACAAAATTTTTCTGGTATTCTTTTTATTTTTTTTATCAAAAAAAGTTATGTTCTGTAATTTATGAGAAGGCATTTCTTTATTGCTATCAATAAAGTGGAGCAGATGATAAGTTATGATAAATCATTGAATTATTTAAAGTTTCCAAAGTGTTTTGAGAAAGGGAAAAAATTCTAGCTAGTCGCCTCAGTAATTCGGTTGTCCCTATCAGTTATGATATAGATGAAAGATACTAGCAGTTTATATTCTTAATAGGTTAGCTCAATAGAATCATAAGAAACAATATGCTTTTACTTTTTGAGACCTTTAAGTATTTCAGTCTCAAGAGTAAAGATAAATTGATTGGAATATTTCAATCGATTGTACATTTTCTTGTCTGAGCTTAAGATAAATTTTATCTGCTTAGAGCAAACAAATCCAGCTTATGCCATCACTGTGAAATTGTTGTACATTCATTTTCTTACATTTTCATACATATTTTATGGAATCCATAAAGCTTCTAGATATCTTTCCTCAGGCAGTTTCAGTAAAAGTAATTTGAAATAAAAGCAGTCGCGTCAGCTTATTTCCTGCAATTCTCAAAATAGTTGGAAAAAATTGTTTGGTCCTTTTCAAGTTCTACACTCGAAGCCAAACAAAGCCACAGCAAAAAGCCAAAAAATCAACTTGCCAAAACTGAACCAAACCGGCCAAACACTACCGCAATGTCATTGAAATTGCTGCCAATTTTTGGCCTGCTGTTGTTTTCCGGCCTTATCTCGATAGCCACAACAACAGCTTGCATGTCTCTATCCATTCCATATAATTTTTTCTTTCTATATTTTTGTTTGCTTGATTTTTGTTGCCCTCTTTTTTTCAATAGGCACTCTGTCATCAGGTGGATTGAATTTCCCTCATGCAACCCGCATTGATTTTCTATTCGATCATATTTTGTTTTTGCTTTTGGTTGGCCCTGGTCTGCTGCAAGTTGAGGCTTTTTCGAGATCTATAAATCAAACACATTTGACAGTAAAATGTGCAAAGTGGTCAAAACAAAAACTGCAAAAAAAAAAAAAAAAATGAAAGAGAAAAAGAAAACAATGGCGCTGCTGAATTGCTTAAGAATTTGTTAGGGGTTTGGCTTTAATTGTTTTTTGTTACTTGACAAGAATTGTTGATGAAGTTTCTGTTGTTGTTGTTGTTCTTGTTTTTTTTAGGTCATTCCTTTCTTCTGTCTAATTAAAAGTAATAAATTAAGAACGCCATTGCACTTTTCACTTACAGAAAATGCTGACCCCAATCGGGTTGAAGTAATTTAAGGGTTAAATTGAGCTAAAGACGAATTGAGTAAACTTTAAGATCGTTCTAAAGTATTTTTCCTAAAAAGCAGACAAATATAATTTAATTTTTTTTTTAAGGGGAACCACAATTTTATTGCTGGCAAATTTGCCTAAAGTTTTAAGTGGCTTAACCAGTTTTTACTTATTTTCTTAGACTCGTAAAAGCAGATTCATTAAAATAAGTCCAAATAAAACCTAACTCTGACTATGCATGTGACTTGAAGATATAAACTAAAAGCCTTTTGGTCCTGCTGGTCAGCTGATAATGTTTTAGTGTGAGTGTGAGCTTGTGCTTTTATACTCTTTTCGAAGAAAAACGCACAGAGCCCCAAAAGTTACCTCCAGAATACTTAAAAACACTAGAGGACTAGATATAGCCATGTCCGTCTGTTTATAGTCGAGTCTCTCAGTTTTTAAGCTATTTAGAAGAAACTTGGTATATAGCTTTCTTATATATATATACATAGTCGGATCGTACCACTATATCATGTAGCTTTCAAACGAACCTAAAACGGTTTGAGGAATAACTCCCACATTTATTGACTGATCCGTTTCAAAGTCGGTGCACACGTTTCTTACATAAATAGGACTAAATCTTCTGATTTACCGTAGAAAACAAAACTTCAAAAAGAGTTTGTAATCTTCGGCACGCCGAAGATAACGTTGGGATTTTTTTTTTCTTTCATTCAGGTCAATCTACCACAACCAATACAAATAAGAACTCCTGTAAAAAGTGAGAAAAATGTGCCAATAACAAAGTAGGAATATAAACAAGACCAAATACCAAAAAGAAGAAGAAAAAGAAGAAATTCTTGGGAACCCTTGGAAACGACCACTAGACCACGACAACTTTGTGTGGGCGCCTGGTTTGTTGGCCCTCTCAGTCCCTGAGTCATACAAAATGTCCTCCACTTTGTGGTCGATTGTTTGGTTGGTCGGTTGGTTGATTTGTTTTTGTTGTTTGTGCGCCACGAGTTTGAAAAATGGCACTGCACTCGTTTTATTTATTTTTGGTTTGTTCTATGTCTTCTCGACTTGTTTCGCCCACGCTTAGGCTGGGGACTGTTTTCGCGTATTTTGTTAGTTGGGTTCGACTAACGACGACTGACCTGACTTGCCTGAAAGTCAGAGTCGAGCATTATAAATTGTTTTTCTAGACACCTCGACTCGGTTGCCGGCCATTCCATTCGCATTAACGTAATTGTGGCCGCTCTTTGTCGTTGCCACGATAAATTCCAAGTCGATAGTGACACCTACTCTAGCTTCCAAGGCCTTCAACAAGGTGGGCCATCTTCTCAGTTTAGCAATTCGATCAAGTTTTTTTATTATTCTGAAAATTCGATACCTTGTTTATTTCTAGCTCTGCCAGTTCAGTTTGTACACCTGATTGGAGTTCGTTGTTCGCAAGTTGCCAAGTCTGCCGCCATTTGAAGTTGTTGTTGTTGTTGTTATTTACTGGTCTGGTGTTTCAGCCTGGTCATTGGCTTTATTTAATTTTGTAATGGCTATTTTTGAAATTGTCATCGTTGTGCCTTTGTCGTCATAATTGCCAGCGTCCTGGCACCCTCGGGTAGCTTGAAAGGCATTTACATTGATCGTTAATTCATTTAGTGTTTGCCATTTGCTTAAATGTTAGCTTAATTGTTTATGGTTAATTAACAACACTTAAGTGTGCTTGAGCACATTTTCCAAAGGCGCCATTTTCATTGTCGTCAACATTTTGTAATTAATTTTGAATATCCCCGTTTAGTTTCACCCTTGATAGCTCGGCTGGTTCGGGTTCTTCAAATTTAATTGTTGAAATTTAAATTCCCTTCGACTTATGTATTTATAATAAATCATTTATTTAGCAAGTTTTCAGGCTTTATTTGAAATTACTCGGATATATTTTTTTGTGTTTTTGTATACCCTTTTAATCGTATTTAATTGCTGAGCTTTTAATACCTTTGAGATTATTTATGAGAGGGTTTGCCTTTTGTGCTTGATTATCTTTGAAATTTGTCTAGACTGGCTGGGAATTGTGGTGCTTTGAGGTTATGTACGAGGCAATTAAAGACAAATTTCGCCTCAATTATTTCATATTTAATAAACTATGTAGCCCACCTTGAGGTGACACAGTCTGCTGCCTACGTTGTAATCAATTGATTTGTGTCAGTCAGTGCAAATAATTTATTTGCTGTACTTTTAAAATAACATATTATATATATATATATATACTCGTATAGTTATTTACACAAAATATGCGTGTTCCGAAATAATGAAACGAATGTGTTTTATTTCTTTCTTTTTTGTCATCCACAGGTAATGATCCATAACTTGTGCGTATATATGAGCCGGGAATATTCGAATTTACTACAGGAGAGCGGCAGAAGAAAGTGAATTTATGGCCAGCAATCAACGCATTTATTTGCTTAGTACGATTGCAATGCCAACTACGAGACTGTGACACGGCAAATATGAAGTATACGACGAGTACGCGCTTCTTGTCCTTGTGAGAATATATAAGGGGAATTTTTTATACCGACGCTGTGCTTGTGTGTGTGTGTGTGTTTGTATCAGTTTGAGATGTGAAACAATCAAAGAAACCAACAACCAAGTAAACGAAACAAATTTCTTTAAACAACCAAAAGAAAAAAAAGTAAATGTACGGTGGGGCGAAGCCAAATGAAAATCAGAAGACGAAGGAGCCACATCACCGACAAAGTAACCGTAAGAAAACGCGTAAAAAACCAAACTAAGACAAACTAAAGAAAATATATATATATATTTATATATGTATATACGTATTTACCCCAATCGTGAGGGTAACCAATGTGGCGAGTTTTCTCGAACCCTTCGAATAGACCAAGCTGAGGTGAGTGTCAAAAGTGCAAACAGGCAAACAAATTGGCTGATGTCTGAGGACTGAACCGAGGTCAGACAGAAAGACAGACGACTGGCACAAACGTTTCTTATCTGCATACTTATAATGGCGTCTGTTTATTCGTCGGGCAATGGCGGGAATTTCTAGGGGTTTCTCGAGTTGAAGTTATGCATCATTTATATGATAGCGTCTCGCTGATGCGGCAGTCAATTTTATGGTTACTTTGACAGTGTTTTGTTGTGCCAGACACTCCGCCGACTGCAGTTGCTTTTTGTCTGCTCTGAAACTTTAGCCGGCTTTGCGAGCTGCGAGCTGTGGTGTTCCTTTGACAGGTGCAAGCAAAAAGTTAAGCACAAAATTTGGGGCCTTCAAATTGAAACAAAGTTAGTGAAAATCTTTTACCATAAATCAGAAACACAGACATTATTATTTAGATAATATGTACATAGATTTACCAACTTTAAAATCAATTTCTATACCATACTCCACCCTCTAGGAAAAAACGAACGAAGAAATCGAAAAGTTTTGGTCGGCTGACAAGGCCTGCCTTAACCTCGATTTATTTTCATGTGCTGCGGTTTTGGCTTATCGATCAAACCTGACTGCAGGCGGCAGACAGGTGGCCCTTTTGATTGAGTCTGCCAGCTTCGATATGGGCTGAACGGCCCCGACTGCAGCGGAAACTTTGTAATACAATTTGTAAGCCACTCGAACCGAAACCAAGACAACTTTTTCGGCTGAGATTAGCCATGAGAGCTTTCGAGAGCGGGTAGGGTGGAGGAGAAGCAGCATTTTGATTGCTCAGCCAAAAAACATTATGTAATGTCGTTAGGAGGACCCATAAAGAGCCATGTCAGCAGTCCGTAAAATCAAAAAGTAAATCCCCTTTCAATGTGGCCACAAAAACTTGTCTCTTTTTTTTTCTTTTTTAATATACCAAATCAAATTTGTATATTTTATGAAGATGACTTTTTATTTCTGGTAAAAGTTTTATAATATTTTAAAAGTTTCTTTCTTTAAGTTAAGCCCACAGGTATGGCCATTATTATTCAGGCTATTCCAGGATCCAAAGGGACTGCCTTAGGCTAAATCAATATAGAATCTGTCTGGGTCTTTCAGCCTTTTGCTCATATTTATGAGTTTAATTCTCTCTTTTTGGCATTCGTTTTGATCGATTTGATTTAAGTGGCCATCCTAAGAAAGACTCCGGCTTGGGCGCGAAAATTGGCCAATAAAGAGGCCAACTACGAGCCCGAAGAAGAAATATATTCCCTATTAGACTGGCCGAAATTTTAGCCTGAGCCAAGTTGGAGCAAAAATGCGGCCACTTTGTATTTGACGCACGTTTTGTTGTGCTACCAGACACGCCCACTCTGGGAGGCGGGATCTGGGCTATTCAAGGCGTGAGCGTGGTTTTATGCTGATGACATCATAACAATAAAAATGAAATTGTTGCTACCACTCTTCCCCCTCCCCCCCCCCCTTGTTGTGGTCCTTGGCGCTGCATTTGAAATTAAAAGCGCTTAGAAATCTGGCGCACCGCGCAGCAGCAGCAGCAACAGCAGCAGCCACCGCAGCTGACGTAAACTCTGAGGGGGGCAGGGATGGCAGAGATGGTTGAGCCCGACGCTGCTTTCGTGCATAAATTTGAACGAGTGAATATAAAATTTTATCGCACGACACACATTTAATTTAATTTCATTAAATGAAAGCACAAGCAGAACTCGTTGCTTATCTTTAAACGTTTGTCAGCCGTCTACAAATACTAAGAACTTTACCCGCATGATAAGGTGATAAGAAGGTGTCCTCCCAAAATAAATAAAAAAAATACGAAGGACTAATGGTCTTTTGGGAGATGAATTTGTGAGGGTAGAAAAAAGATTTGAAAAATCCTAAATAAATTCTTCGGATTTCTTAAAATTAGTTCAACTTTTGAGCAGTTAAAACGAAGAACCTTTTTAAATTTTTTATTTATATTTAAATATTTATATAATTAATCTGGCAATTAACTTTTTTCACATTAAACATGTTAAGTTCTTTGACAGCTTAATTAAATATTAAAAAAAAATACAACCATTTTGACACTATCAAGAAATTCAATAACATCTGAGGTCTGTTATTTTCTCCAGAGACTTTAAAACGATTGTGTACTTCACATGTCAAGCTCAACTCTTCAGGGAATTATTGAACATGTTTTCCATTTTTGAATGGGGGAAAACTGACAGATTTTTTTCCAAATTTCAATTTGTTTATGGAATATTTTAGGAGAAATCAGGACAAGTCAAGGTACCAAGGTAATTAGCTGGGGACCCCAAAAATAATTTGCGAAAAGGACTAATTTTAAAATCTCATTAAATCGCTTTGATTTCAAAATATTTCTTTTTTTTTAATTTGAAAAATATTTTATTATTTTGTTTTTGGCTTGATAAAATTGCCCGTCAAAGACTAAATTGCAAATCCTTTTTCGACAGATTGTCAACTGTCAGTTTAGAACTTGTGAACCCACAAATTTCAAGGGGGTAAAGGGCAGGTAAAACAAAATTTAAACTGTCAGGTATTTAAGGCAAAGGCACATGGCTGGGCTAAAAATAGATGATAGACGAGTAGGTTTTAATGGTCGCGAAAAATCCCGAAAAGACAAACACACCAGACCATGCAGGAAAAGAGAAAAGAATGAGTGAGGATGACAACCCAAAAAAACAAAAAAGGACAACGTACTTCATGAAGCTACAGACGCGTCCTCATCACCAACTTGCTTGGTGTTGTTGTTGTTGTTGTTGGTGTCTGTTCTGAGAGCTTCAGAGCTTGTTGTGTTCATTATTTCCCAGAGCAATATGTTAATATGACACAGAGACACTCTCACACAACGCGCAACGTGTACCTCAGACTAGGTACGACTACAGTGAGCTTCCTTGTTGTTCTTTTTGATGTTGTTGTTGTTGTTGTTGTTGTTGTTGTTGTAGGAGTAAAAAAAGAACATGTGTAGTCGTGTGTTGGCTGTCGCTTAAGCGTCGTGTTGAGAATTAATAATTGAAAAGAAATTGCAAAAGACTCCTTTGCTTGACAAAATGTAAGAGACTTTGTCTCTCTATTCTTTTTTTTATTTTTTACCTTTAAAGTGTTGACAATTTTTCAACGAGGGCAAGTGCCTTACGTGGCTAAGTGATGGCCAGTTTTTATTAAAACTCTCGACAGGATATTCTGGCGCACGCAAAACAGCTTAATTAAAGCATATTTAAGGTGGGAAGTTTCGACAAAAACAAAAAAGAAAAAAAACTAAGAAAAAAAAGCACATTCTAGTAATTTTATTGTGCGTGTGGCAGTCGAGCGTATGCAATGATTTATTTATTCTCTGCAACTAAAACAACAAAAACACCCACGTGCACACATTTATTTATATATAAGTTTGTGTGGTTGGACTTTTGCGTATACGTAATATTAATAATAATAAAGCTTTATGCTTTATTTTATGGCCACACACCACTTCCGGCCGACAGCTTTCCAGCCAATTGCCAACAATGGCACTGACCAAGCCACACCGAAAAGTCATCAGGCAGGCGGACAGGCAGTCCTTGAGGTTTTCTTTTTTTTGTTGAGGAGGGTTCTCAGAATTGCTGCCAATTTACTTTAATCGAAATCAAAATGCAGGAACCATTTAAAATAAAATCTAAAAGCAAACTGTTTTTGCATGCATTGAATTGACTTGAATTGTCCAATTCATTAAGAAAGGAAAATTCTCTCCGAAAGTGTTTGAAAAGTCTTGACTAAATTGTTTAAATCAAATTTTCATTTAGAGCTGGCAATTTGTAGCCACTGTAAAGAATTTTGATTTGAATACTTTTTTTGAGATATACTTAAGTATATTTTAGAACCACTTATAAGTTCCTCAAAATTAGCCCCTAGGTTAGTCTATTTCATGTCTTTCATCTATTATAACGAACTTTGGATTCTGATCGGATCGTACTTCTATATCTTAAAGGTGCAAAGGTACCTGTGCTTGCTCTCATCTAGATTGGGTTCTTGGAAGCCTTATAAGGAAGTACAAATATCCACCAAGTTTAATCGGACTATTAAATCATATAACTGATCCAGCAATCTAAATGGGCCTTAGAGATATCTCCGATATTAACTCATTAAATAATTAATTGATCATTTGACTTACGACAGAAAAGAGTCTGTAATCGTCGACACTCTGAATAAAACACTAGGACTTTTCTTAGTTAAAATTTAAAAACTCTTCTTTGAGGTTATGTAAACTTAACTTGCCACTTAGTTGCTATTAGTTATTCCTTGCTCCTATGTTGTCTCAAAAGTTGCTGTATAAATTTATATTAAATAATTAATTTGTTACCTTAAATGCTGTCTTTATAAGGAGTCTTTGTTTAATTTTTTTAAGAACTCCTTCCTCTGAACAATTTTGACTCTTTATATTTTGGCAACAACTTTTTCAGGAAATATATTAGCCATTTCGGAATTGTTTTTGTACAGAGAATTCAGCTTAATGCAAAGCTAATTTCAATAATGTTCCGACTTGAAATTCACGAGAATTTATGCTAAACAATTTTATTCCACTTGCTTGAAATCCCCAGAACATTTAGCTTATTCAAATGTATACAAAAGAAGAAAATATACATATATATACAACTAATAAAATGCAAAGTTTTCAGCTAGAATTTAAAAATCCCAAAAATTTCGAAAATCCCCAAAGGTCAAAGTTCAGACAAAGGTCAGAAAGGCACAAAGAGCTTACACCGAAATTCGTATAAAAGGTTTGCTCGGTGGCCTTCCGAAAACTTATCAACCCAAAATTGAATGGAATACACAATATTCACATTGATCAAAATTGGTTATGTGGTTGCTTCCATATTGATTTTTAAAAATATATGAAACATATTTTTATGGGCATAAACAACTATTTGCTCTTCAAGCCCATTCGATTGGACTTGGCATGCCCAAAAAACCAGGGCAGACTAATTACAATGTCAATGATTTGTTTGAATTGTACAAATTGCATAGACCGATTTTAATTGCTAGATTCTATTTTTGTATATGGAATTGAGAACACTCAAACGACTAGGATTGTGATAGTTAAATAAAATGGAAAACCTTATTATTTTTGCCCCACCAACATTTTACGTGCCAACTGACAATTAGGTCTATAGATAATTCCATATCCTTTAGTAATCAATGGGAATGTTGCAGTTGCATTTTCATAATTGAACTGAAATTAAGTTGATTGCATGTGCATATTTGATTAAATAATAAATATTTATTTTGTCTTTCGCCATGTTTGAATGGGAATTCTTAAATTCAACTTTTTGGTCCAACACCGATTCGAGGGAACTTAATTGGAAAGTATTTCACTATGCCACTCAAGCGCAAAGATAAGCGAAATTCATATTAAAATTAAAAGATTTTTTTTTTTTTAATTAATTAATCATATAATATTTAAAATGGCTTACTGAAATGGAAGAGATTTTCTTATGAATTAATTGAAACGCAGTCTTTTGTAAAAATTATTTTAATATAATTGAAAAGCAAAAATTTTTTATCTGATTTTTTGAAACTGTTTTTGTAAGGATTCAGGCAAATGTGAACTCATTTTTCAGGCTGCCAAGTCAAATAGTGTTTTATAAATTAATTTAGCCTAAGGGTTTTCTTTTTTGGTTAGCTAAATTAGCTAAGTTTTTAAAAGTTGTCTTTCATTGAATTGTTATCTTGCCCCATTTTGTGTGCCATAATTAGTATAATCCTGGGAGCTTCAAAAAGAATATATCGAATTTGAATAGATAAGTTGAATCATGATATCAGATTTGGTTTTACCTTTTTCCCCTCTACAATAGATGGCTAATGTGCCCAAGTGTAAACAACATTAACGAAAGGCGCCCAAACAATTCCATGCCAGTCAGTCAACTATTTTCTTTACACTTTTCCCAACTACCAGAGAAGGGGCAGACAAAAACTCAAATCCCTGAAAAAATTCACTTCAATTCAGGCGCTTTTCACATTTTCTTTGGCTGAAATTTGTTTACAACCAAAAGCAAATTGCCGCCGTCACCAGTCCGAGTCCGAATCCGACCCAAAGCTGACTGACCTGCATATTTAATCCCCACAAACTTATTTATCTATATCTTCTATATTATTTCCTTGCCTTTCATATGCTCGCACACCAACACAACAAACGTGGCGTGTGTGTCTCTCCCTGGATATTCCTGTTAGTTGTGTCAGCGATGGTTTTGTTTTTGTCATGCATATAGGGACTTGATTATGAGAGGGTGTTTGTGCTGGCAGGGTTTCTGTGTTTGCCAGTGTTTATTATGTCATCACATTATGCATATCCCCACCCATCCGCTCTATCGACTGTGTAAGTCTCTCTCTCTCACTCTCTGTTTTTGCATTTCTATCAGAAATGCAGTCATCGGGTATAAATAAACCCCCAGCCAAGAGTTGTTTATTTAATCAGCACAGATTAAGCTGTCATTTCAATGTGGAATATATTTTTGAGAATGTTTAATGGAAAGTGCAGCAAAACTTTGAAGACCGTGTTTTTCCTATTTTAATATAAATTCAAAAAACAAGACTCGAAAGTTGTTCATATTTTAGTAAACATTTTCAAAAGTTATCTACTTGGATTAACTACGAGAGCAGTGAGTTTTGGATTTACACACTAATTAATGGTGGAAAAATTAAACTGGCAAAGTTTTTTCTTTCCGAAAATTAAGTCAATTTAATTATTTCTTAAAGTTGAAATCAGTTGAGAGGGAGAGATAGAATGACTTAGATAGGGAGGAGTATAGGAATACCAAAAGTTTTAACAAATTAGACAGGCTGGCTGATTTAAAAAGATTTAATTATTTTTAGAATTCTTAACTTAAACTTAACTTAATTAAGCAAATAAAATTCATTAATACAGCCAGTAAATTGATTCACTGGGGTATAGAAAGCATAAAAAAAATATCGAGAGGATACAAATAAACTATTTTGAATATTAACTGGCTCTCTGGTATATAAGTAACTTTGTAAAGTTTTTTGATATCATATTCAATAATTGGCAAGTTGAATGGAAGGTTAATTTTAAGAAAGGCTGTGATCATTACAAAAGTAGCTCTTCTTTTAGAACTGTTCGTTCGCTTCGATCGTTCAGTGTGACCAGTCCATCAACTGGAGACTGCCGTTTCGTTCTTCGTATCGGGAATGCCACCAGGGTTCTGCCACTTCGTTCCTTGCATCGGGGATGCCACCAGGGTTCTGCCATTTCGCTCCTTGCATCGGGGATGCTAACTTAAATATATAAACACATTTTTCATTTGGTAGGCAATACAAAAAACTGCTACACAAATATAAACTGACTCACGATAAATTTCCTGATTGAGAGTCATCAGTGCTGAAAATTTTGTTGGTCTTTAAAAAATTTTAAACTGAAACCTTAAAGCCTTTGATGAAACAAAAATGTAATGAAATTGTTTCTGACATTCTGTCCTTCGGCGTACGCAGCCATCAGCCATTTTAACTTTATCCGAAAATAAATAACAACGAAATTAAAAGTTTGTTCTATTTTCGTTTACAGCAAAACCAACGAAACCAAAATACAATGACAAAAAATAATAATAACAAAAACACAATAGGATAAGCAATAACTTAAAAATAAATAAAAAAAAACTAAAACTAAATTAAACTAATTTAAAAATTGTATTCTAAGTTAAGAGGAAATACATTTGAATGTACATTTCCGGGGGGGAAAAATCGACGCTTCTTAAATTAAAATTTTTTTTCGTAAAATTAGTGGAAATCAAAATATTTAAAATTAATTAAAGTAATTGACTCGAAAATCGAATCAAAAGACCACATTTCAACACTCGAAGGTAGTGTAGTCCTGAGGCCGAGATAAAAGCAGATCAGCAGAGCTCTGCTCAGGTGAAGTCACAAATCGCTTTGCCAAAGGCAACCGTAATGGGTGGCGGCCTTGTGGCGCCGCCAATCACATTAGTCAGCCTTAATAAGCGACCGGCAATTGCCCAGCTGGCCGCACCAATGCACGAGAAACTATTGGAGAAGGAGGAAACACGCAAAGAAAAGACTGACAAGCTAAGGCTGCTCGGCGGCAAGGATAAGGACAAAGACAAGGCCGCCAAGGAGAAAGCACCAAAGACATCGAAAGAGTCCAAGTTTGCTGAGCGCTTGAGACGCTCCTTTCGTCGCAGTGAGCACAAGTCCCTGGAAATCAAACGTCACGAACCCACAGCCGAGCAAGTCTTGGCCAAGAGCCGGTGCACCCCACCACTCTCCCAGGCGGACAACAATAACTTTCTGGGCCAATCCCTTCAGCAGCAGAACTCAAGAGCTTCGCTCTTCTCACTAAACCAGCTGCCTGGTCTAGGCCTGGGCGGACACATCAATCCTGCTCTGCTGTTGGACAGCCCTGATGAGTGCACACCACCTGAGTACGCCTACCAGCATCTGAGTAGTGTGGCCACCACCAATTCCAGCACCTCGTTGGAGAGCAACTTTGAGAACAACGAACTAAGCAGTTCCCAGTCGAATATCTACTATTGGGCCTGTCGACAGGCCCAGCCTACCAAGATGGGCGGGGAGGTGAGCACCACTGCCGCTGCCTCGGGACCCGCTTCAAATGAGGCACAAGAACGTGCCAAGCGCCGCCTGGAGACCCAATCCAGCAATCGAAGTGATCAGCAGTCACTGGCCCAGCTGGGCAGCAGTACTCATGCCAGTGCCAGTCGCAGTTGCAGTCTAACCAGCGACAGCAGTTCAGTGAGGCTGACGCGGCTCCAAAACTTTTTATTCAAGAGCAGCAACGAAAGCTCCCGCAGCTGCCAGGGCCACTCGAATGAGGGATTTACGGCTTCCTCGCACAATTCCTCTTCCGGAGAGTGGGAACAGTTGGGGGCCTACGGACCTTCGAGCAGTAGCGGAGGCTTTGGCCATCTCTCCTTTCCGGAAGAGAACACACCCGACGAGACCGACGGCAACAATCTGCCTGTGGAGTCGAGCGAGGCGGGTAGCTATTATCAGTATACGCTGACCTCGCCGAACAATCCTTTTCTACCGGAAATCACAGCCAGAACTTACCACAGCACCTACGACGAGGATCTGCAAGAGGAGGCCGAGGAACTCGAAGAACTTCAGCTGGACGGAAATATCACTTCCGTCAAGTACACAGGAACACGGTCGGCTCAATTGCCCACCCCAGCCTATAGTCGAGCCGGCTCCCAAGAGTCCACGCACAGCGAGAGTGGAGTCAGTTGCCCACCTGGGCCTTCGCCTAGTCCCGCCTCCAGCTCCTCATCCACGCCGGGACGGCACAAGCGCAAACTTTTCAGCCTCAACTCGCCCACACGTCTACTCCACCACCAGCATCCTTCCACAGCCTCAACTTCCTCTAGTGGTGGTGGTGGTGGTGGCATCAGTGCTCCGCCTCCTACTTCTTCGGCAGACACAGGCAGATGCAGCCCTAGCAATTTAGTGCGGAGTCTCAACCCCTTTTTACCCAGCGTGGCCACATCCAGCGCCACCTCACCCAAACGGGTGCCTCTCAAACAGGCCGCCGTCACATCGCCGGTGGCTGTTCCCCCTGATCTGAATGCCAAGCGCGAGGAATTTCTGCGGGCCACCATGAAGATCTGTTTGGTTGTCTCACCGCCCACTAGTAAACTCCAGGTGAGTCCAGTTTGCGGCCACAGTGTTTGCCAATTTGCATATTCGCAAATATTTGCGCTTCCAATTTTGTTTTACCGTTTTTGTTTTCCCATTTTATCACTGAAAATTTTGTTTTTTTTATTTTTAGAAACACAAAAAAAAAATCAAATAAAGAAATCTTTTCTATTTTCTTTTGTTTTTTATTTTATTTTATCCACTTTATTTTGTAGAGGTTTTTGCATTTCAATCCATGATTTGAGGCTTTTAATTGGTTTCAAGTGGCCAATGAACAATTCAAATAAAAGGGAAATTCAAATATTTTCATTTCCAAGGATTTTCCACAACTTAAAAATATCTTTCATCTTAAATTTTAAAAATATTCATTCTCACTAAAGAGTATTTTTCATTCGTTTGTTATGCGTTTTCTTTTGTGTTTATTTTTACTTTGCGGACTATTTTGGGTTCATCCTCCAATTTGAATGCAAACTAGAGAAAAAAAATTTAATTAATGGATGGGAAATTCATACGGAATATTTGCATTTTCCAACACTTGTTGCTTTCAAAGCGGAACCACTATTAAAGTGAAGAGAGAAAAAGCGTTTAATGCTTTCGGCTGAGAGTGAAAATTAATTCACGCAAAATTTACATTTAATAAAAAAGTCTTCAAAAGTTTTCAACTTTCACACAAAATTTCTAAATTGTCTTTTCATTTAAAGAGCCTTAAATTTTCATTCATTCATTTTGTCCCAGAATCCGAACAATTACATCATTGATTTTTATTTTTTTTTCTCAGGCAAGCCTCTTGCCAATCGAGCGTGTATAAGCCAGTAGTTTCATAAATTGAATTTGCGCAGAGCAATGCTTCCGAGTTGACCAACAGGACGTATGATGAATATAATAATAAAGCCATACAAAATTACACATACGCAGCGTGGTCAAATGGAAAGGTTGTGATGCTTTTCCGAGAATCACAAAATATAATCATGTTATTTTTATTGTTATCTGAGTCTGTACTGAGAGTGAAAAAAAATCTTTTCGCCAAAAGGCATTTCAAGGCTTTTGACCAAGTGCAACCAAGCAATAAATTGCATTAGGTGATGCTCGGACCTTTTGTTTTGATATTTCCAAGCGAGTAGTAAATTTCTCTTGAACTATCTTATCTAATTCATTTATAATTCATGGAAAATCACTTTGGCTATTCCTACGTCTCCCAATTAGTTTCATATTTGACTCCGAGTTTGTCGTTGTAAGCTCTGAGCCATAATCTTCTTATCACTCCAAGAGCAGTTACAATATGCAATGGATATCAAGTTGTAATATTTCGCAAAATATTTTTTAGTATTACACCCTCCCTCCCCACACTCCCACTTACATTTGGGGGCTTTTGACGCACAACTAATCCACATGCGGTTTTATGTGCTCTCATGTCCACCCAGTTGGGTGGACTCGTCCCACCGTGGGGGGTCACATAGAATTTATTTCGAAAATGTTTAGACTGTATGAAGACTGAAGACCACAGAGCTTGAAGATTATAAAAATATTTTATTTACTTTACTGAATTAGGTTCCTTCTCTCAATTGTGGAACACATTCAGTCAAAGACAGAGAGAGCTCATAAACCTCTACTGGCTAAGTAAAGAACGAAAATGTTACAGCTTCTTTTATTTATTTTTTTTTAGATCAAAAATATTTAATTGAAAAACTAGTTCCCACAGACCCAATTAAATTTTTGTACTTAAAGACTTCAAGTTTAGTTACCAAGCGTGATTTTGTTTAATCACATTTGACTGGTTTGTCCCATGGTAGGAATTGGAATTGGTCGGGACGACTTTTGTTTTGTTTGTCATTCGTAACAACTAAACTGGAAATGCATTTGCTATGGATTCTTCCGCGTGCCGAGTTTTCAGAAAAACAAAAGCAAAAAAGAAAAACCAAAGCGTTTCCGTCAACCAACCATTCCCATCCGTCTCTCTTTCTATACATACCATAAAATATTTTTTATGTGTTTTTTTAAGGCTGTAGTCCGGAAAACATACAAAGTGATAAGGAGCAATGCAGGGGATACAGAGGACAGCAATGGCCACTTCATTTATCATAAGCGACAAGCGCGAGGCAGCTGACGCCACCAGCAACACAAACAACACAGTTCACACACAAACACATATATGGGGTCTCGTAATGGGGGCACTGTGTTTGCTTGTGTAGGTTTTGACGGTCTGTCTGTACCAAACTAACCTCCAATTCTGGCGACTGACTGACTGCAGCTGCGGCTCAACTTTTTAATGGCTAAATAAGTGCTTCTGTCCGAGCCAGCATGAAAAATTATTTGTTTGTCGTATAGTTGAGTCGAGAGCTCAGCTGTGGTTATCCTCCCTTCTCTCTCTCTCTCTCTCTCTCTCTCTCTCTCTCTCTCTGTCTCCCTTTTCTATATCTATTATTCTTTATTGCAGGGTACAGTTCGTGTGCAGGGCAAGTTGAATTTAATTGAAAGTCTTGCTGCATACACTGCAGGTGTCGCCATAATTTTTTCAAAGAACAAGCAAGTCAATTTTTTTTCTTTGTTTTTCCCCTAACATTTCCAGCGAGAGGCGACCTATCTAAATGCAAATGAATAATATTTTAAATAAGGCATAATTTGTTATACGTTACCATTATGAAGGAAGCTTCTGTCTCATGTGCCAATCAGAGGGCTCTGGTAATTTATCCTGAAGCAATAATATAATCTGTTTAACATAAAATATAACAACATTTTATAGATTAACTTTTGGCAATTACTTTTACAAATATTACAAAAGGGAAGGATATCTTTGAAGATGAGAGATTCGTCCCTGATATGTCTAGACGACTTAAGTAAGCTTAGCTATATTTAGTCATTCATAAAGTTTCCTGTAAATAGAGGTTACATATCTAGAATTGCTCGTTCACAATAGTGGGCAGAGCCTTCGACTTAAAGGGCTATAACTTTAGTATTTGCTTAGGCCCCAGAGTTGGATACCAAAAGTCCAGATAGGTTATAGAATTCTTTATATACTAACATCTTGTTAGGTAAGCTTAGGTCTGATGCAAATACAGCTGTGTTCTCTAATTAACAAGTGGACAACATAACAAGCTTTTATAGACTTTGAATTTTTAATAATTACTTTTAAAAATATTAAAAGCGAAAGGATATCTTTTAAGACGAGGGATTCGTCCATGATAGACGAATAAGGCGACATAAGTATTTTTAGCTAGATTTAGTCATATATATATTCTCCTATAGGGAGGTTACAGATATAGAATGCTGCATTCCCAATAGTCGACTCGACTTCGACTTAAAAGTTTACAACTTTAGTATTTGCTTAGGCCCCAAAAGTCCAGAAAGCTTATAGAATCCTTTATATAAGAACAACCTTAGGTCTGATGCAAGTACAGTTGTGTTTTCTTATTTAACAGGTGGACTCTCGAGTTTAGTCTACTGTCCATGATAATTCACGCCTTTTGCCAAAGTTGTGGACTTTTTTATGTCAAGATATAATGACTTTTCTATATTTTCTTCCGCTTAAGCCATTTCAAGTCTCATAGAAAATGAATAGAAAGTTTGAAGAGTTATAGACCACTTAAACTTTGAGTTAATCACTAGCTCTCTTTCTCTGTGAATGCAGTTTTGTTCACCTAATTGGCCAGTTAGCTGTCAATAGTGCCAACATTTCATTGCAGTACTTAAAAACTTTTGCTATTAACATTTCCGTACCTCTAAAAAAAAAAAAAAAATTGAAAAGTTACCACACTCAAAACAACAAGCATCAACTAAAAAAACTCAATTTATCAGCCATATTTTTTTTAGCCTCAGAATCTACAACCACAATTGTGAAACAACTATTACTTAACAAGTACGAACAATAATAATGATGTTGCTGGTGATTTGAAATGGTTTCCTATTTCCGTAACAAAAAAAAAAAAAAAGAAAAGAAAACGACAAACTTTTTCCTTCACAATTCTATATACTTTTCCCCATTTACTTGATAAATACAAATCGCCAGTGAGGTTACCACAATTTCTCTAAAAACAATCCCAACTTAATATTTTTATATAAATTTATATATTCTTTTTACACCTCGAGAAAAAAATGGAAAGAATTGTGAATATTAAGAAAAATTCTTCAAAGAGAAATATTCACTATTTTGAAATGAATGAATGTGGGTGTGGCTGGATGGTTGGTTGGATGGTAACATGAAAAGTAATGAATACACATAAAAAAGAATTTCACTCTATGTTGGCGGCAATTTCTTTTGTGTTTCGTTGTTATTTCTTGCTGGATTTTGGTTTTTCTAGGGGTTTTGTGAGGTTGACCTCCTTTTTGTGTTATGAATGCTTCCGGTTAGCGTGTGTCAAATGGATGAATAAACGATGGTGAGGTGAGCCTAGAAGGGACGACATAGGACTCATGCAAATATCGTGAAATTCATATTCACCTAAGGTTGGTGTGGAAATCTGACACGGCTTGTATGGCGCCAACGGCATCTGTTACTTAATTCAAGACTTTGGCATATTTCAAGGCAGAGAAAATATTATGAAATATTGAAATTTACTGAATAGGAATATTTAAAATGATGAACTCAATCAGGGCTTTCCGAGCAGACCTCAATAATGTTGATCCTAGGAATTGGACTAGTTTTGAAAACAGAAATTTCAAACAAAAGTTTTTGGACTTAATTAGGACTTGGGTTCTCTTTTTTTTTTTTGCAAAATTCGTATTTAATTAACTGTCAACAGTTGTCAGGTTCTCATTAGGCCGCATTTATTTAGATTCTCGACTGACCTCCAAACTTTGTAGGTCCAACTAATTGACGAATGTTTCCACAAAAAAAAAAAAACTTCATAATTTTATTATGCTAATGAAGTGAGCCCATTAATTTCCGTTTTGCTTTAAGGTTATGATAATTTGAAAAACGTATTTTTTCGTCTTCACTTATTAATCTATGGCTTGGAAATTTTTATAAATTTATGAGTTCACACAGTGAGAAAAAAAAGTAAGGAAAAATTGACCAACGAGCAATTAGTTGTTGGAATTCATAGTGAGAGAATGTTTGCCTGGCACTTAAGCAAATGCGAAAATTAATCTGAATCACACACAATGTTGACGCCAAAAAGGTTCTAGCCAACCAAATAAACACCTAGATTTTGGTCTACGGATTTGCGTGTGTCAGATACCTTTCACATCGGCCCGCGCTATTTCCGGCTTCTGCCATTGTTCGGGCCGAGGAAAAGTAGAAATTATGCAAAAAGCAAAAAAAAAATGAATTATAGAGAAACTAACAATAGAGTCAAATTCATGTGGGAGTCAGAGAAACAAGGAAAATCACTTTGCTGTTGACGAAAGAATTATTCGAAACAGTCAGTCGAAATATCCCCAGACTATTTCGAGCATATTGTACTCCTTTGCTAATCTATCAAGAGCTCAAGCCCTTGTGACTGAGTGAGTGAGTGAGAAAATATGAAGAAATCCGCTGGTGTATTTGGGAAGTGTAAATTGTCGATCCATTGTACGTGCAATAAGCTGAGTAAATATTGCAGTCAATTTACACTCACCCAGACACTTGTGCCGCGGGCAGTGTCCTTTTTGGTCAGAGACGTCTGTTCCTCCTCTCCTCCGGCTGATGCTCTCAGCCTTGTCCAGACAAAAAGTTTTTCATTTTGTTTGCACACGTAATACTACAGACTTTTAGATGGAGGGCCGGGTGTATCTGGCTCAGGCTCGGACCAGGTAAAGCAAAATCAATGAAGCGAAAAGAAGAGACATTTTATTGGGCGAATTCGTTACAGGTATGAGTAGGTTTTATATATACTCGGGGGGGAGGGAGGCGGAGATGGAGCGTCATTGAATGGGATTAAAAATTTTGGCGATGGTGCTGCCAAGCGAGAAATGCAATGAATATTTATGACCAGTCGGCCAGTCATGGCCGCCACAAATTGAATTTCTACATATTTCATGCATTGCAATTTCCTGGACCCAGCTAAAATTGAAATCAATTCAACATACAATCATAGTGAAATAAATAAATAAAAAAGAAGAGAGAGAGAGTAAAATCAGTCATTGAATAAATCTAAAAACTAAAAGGAGAAAGCCTGTTTATCCCATCATAATTCCTTTCATACACAACATTTGCAATTCCAATTTGTGCATGAAAATCTGTTTATTTGAGCATCACAATAAAATGCAAATAATTTTCATTATTTCTATTATTAAATGAATTATTCTTTTTTTTTATCTAAAATCAAATAAATTATATGTAATCCTTTGGTAAATAGCGAAAGCCAAAATTCTCTTGAGAAGGCTTGGGTTAGTTTTTGTTTTAATTCTTTCAAATTTTACTTTATTTATAGACGAAGAATTATTGAGCTAATTAGTTTTTTTTTTTGCCTTCACTTGATCCTTTGTTCAAGAACCTCAGAAATTTGTCATGGACTCGGTGAAACCCTTGTCAATTTGGTACCAATGCAAATCAATCAACACGCCAGCAAAACCCATTTCAAAATTTGTAATTTTCTATTTTTGAAAAGTAAACAAAAGTTTAGTGAGTCACCACAAAAATTCCGATTGTAAAGTTTTCTCTTAGCTTGATTCAATCCGAAAGCTAAACAAGCGAAGAAAATCTTTCATAATTTCCGAGCCAAGTCAAGGTATTTATCGTTGTCGAATGAATAAATTTCCATTGACCCCAAGCAAAGTAAGCCATCCTGTCACCCTTTCTGTCACCTCTACCCAAGGTCGCGCCGAGCGCAAACAGATGGAAAGCTCAAAAGAAATATAAAAAAAAAGAAGAAGTGTAAAAAAATAGAAGCGAGTTAATGAAATTATGAGTTGAAATTACAAAAGGAACAGCTGCGTCAAATGCGAAAGAAACTAACTGAATAGCAAAAAGCAAGAGAAATAAAAACAGAAGATAGCGAAAAAATAAAGGCAAAGAACAACAAAACGAATTACGAGCATTTCGTTGTGCATTTTGTGGAACATGTGAACGGGCCATTTGGACTATGATGACCAAAGTCTAAGGGGGGCAGGAAGGGAAGGACAAGGAGCAGCAAAATGTTTGGGATTGAGATTAAAATTGGTAAAGTCACGGCAAGGATTTACCGAAATCAGTGAAACGAGCAGAAAAAAAAGAAAACAGAAAATACCAAAAGCCCACAAAAAACAAAAGCACTTTGCAAAATGTAATGGGGAAACAAAACATAAACAAAAACCAAAAGACAGAAAACAGAAAATAGAAAATAGAAAAAAAAAGAACGAAATAAAATAAAATGAAGTAAACGCCTAAACACGCACAAGACGACGACTACAACGAAAATAGCAAAACTTTATATAATAAAATAAAAGAAAGGGAAACCAAGTCCAAAGGACTTTGAAATACTCTTTTTGCCTAACAGTCTTTTCAATGCGAAAAACCCCATACGACCCTGTTTTGCTTTGGCTTCAGAGTATCTGGAATTAGGGTTTGGGAAATTGTGAAATAATGTTGAGCTTGAAATAATAGGGAATCCGCGAGCAGCCCTGAGCCGCCTCTGGTTTTTCGATCCAGCAATTTGATGAAGATGAGAATGACTTTTGCGGCATTGCCAAAAGGCAATGGGGAGGCGCCCCGGGAGAGAAAGATGGTTCGCAAATGCTTAAGAACAGATTTACAACGTTAAACGTTGCATAGAATTTCGGTTACACTGGCTAACAAAGAGTCTAGGCCGAAAAGGGATGATGGTAATGATGGCCTGTCTGCCCGTTTGGGTGAGGCACAAAATGTCATTGAGCGAAAAACTCTTAAAGGGCACACATACACAAGCACATTGAATTGAATAAGGCCAAGGACATTTCTATTTTGTACTAACATTTGCGGAAGCAAACTGAGTAGTCAACAAAGCAGATGACATTTTTCCTACTGCCTGCAAAGCTTAGTTGGGCGTGGGTATGGTAGGTGAGGGGAGAGGGGAGCCAAGTAAATCTTTAAACTACTTTAAGCCGAGTCCGGAATAGGGAACAAAACCAACCAGGCGACCACTTTAGTTGGACTTATCTGCCTTTTGCACTTGTCCGTCTCTTATTTTCAGCCTTGCTCGGCTCACCTATGAGGAGGAAAAAGCTGCTCTCTTCTTCTATTCCACTTCAAATTTCCCAGGCAGCTACTAAACAAATACCCACGAGTGTGTGGGTGCGAGTGGCTTTTTGTGCGTGTGTTGCTCGTTTGTGTGGCAACTTTACATGTTAATTGTTTAATTGCCACTCTTGGTACGAGCCACAAATGAGTAAACAACTACAGTAAAAATAACAACATCAGTTCTTGGCTCTTGGCAAATTTCAATTACTTTAACTTAAGCCAACCTAATTGATAGTTATAACTTGGCCAGAAATGCTTTTAAATGTTTCTATTACCCTAATAAACCTTAAACAATACCAACCAATTTTCATTTATTTCATTCAAACACAAGCAAAAAAATACTTTATAATTTAAGAACAAATATTTATTCTTGGGCTGCTCAATTAAAGGTTATGATAATATGGAAACTCTGTTAAGAGTTCCCAACTTCTCAGGATGAAACCCGACAAACCCATTAAAAATTTTCCAAAATTCTTAATCATTAAAAAGTTTCTTATGCAAACCACCTTGTCTGAGTATAAAATAAAAAGCGTTGTGAGAAAATATTTACAAAATTTATTAACCGCTTAAAAAAGAAGCCTTTCAACAGTCTTTCAATTTGTGTGATTAAATTTTAGCTAATCGAAATAAGAATTAAGCTTGCTAAATTTGAATTTAAGAATGCAACAAAGATGCAGTCAAGACTCGATTGATGGCCATGGAAAAGGATGCACAGACAACCACAGATACATCTTTGTCAGCACAGCAACCTCGACCGTGGCCAACAGCCGATGACTTTGACTATGTCCCTCACCAACCCATCCACCCATTCAAAGTGCTTGAGACAAACCGCATAAGGGAAAAAAAAACCGAATAGAGGAAAATCCTTCGAGTCTAGGACGCACAGCCAGCATCTTTGAGCTCGATTCGGGCTAACAAAGTATGCAATGGCTTGTGCTGTGGATGTTGCTGGTTTTGTTGTGTTTCCAGTGTTGCAGTTGGGCAATAAACTGCTTAAATATGCAAAAGTAGTGATAAAAACAAAAATTTAATTGTCCACATTTTTTGAATAGACGAGCACGAGCAGCCTGGCAATGAAAATATTTTCCTTTACTTAAAGATTAAAGGATTTACCAAGGGCTTTAAAGCTCTCACACACACACACACACATAAGGTTTTAATCTGTAGTTGTAAATCAAAAACAGATGCTCATTTGTCTGACTCAAGCAATTTAGTGTGTCTCTGAATTACTACACACGATTGCCCACTCGGCGTATACGTAATGTTGACTGTTGATTTCCGTCACATATTGAAATCAAATTGAAAACATTTCCTGCGGTTGTCATTCTTGGTTAGCATTTTCAATTGGCAAATTTGCTGATTTGATTGTCCTTCAAATATGCTGATTTGCTATTGATTTATATAAATTTTCTTTTTTTTCACAAAAAAAAAAATAAATATTTTTATAGAGTGCCTTCATGTATTTTAAATCAATCTATAAAGAATATTTTGTGTTTGTAATATTTTCCAGTTGAAATCGAAAAGTCTGACACACTTGGATGGCCTGGACACCGTGGTGGCCTGTCAGCATGGCACTGGTCCAACTACAAACACCACCACAACTGCAGCCGGCCCAACCATGTTGATGACAGCAACTTCCTCTGCTCTTGGCCGTCAGGCGAATGTGGTAAGTATTTTTTTGTCCAAATTTAGATTTTAGCTACTCCCTTCAAGCACTCTAGGAATGCAATTCACTTTCTTGTTTTGTTGAGCAATCAGCAAATGTTAAGATACTCTTGTAGGGTTATTAAGTAGCACTAAATATTTTGCATATTTGGCTAAATGGACTGCATGGCCAACCGTGCGGAAAATTGCTTAATTTTTTTATTTGGTAGTTTACTTGTTATCTTAAGTTTGCCTTATTTTTTGTTCGAGCTCTCTTCATTGTCATTAATTTGTGCGTCATCAGTTTTTTTTTTCCTCCAGTTTTGCTGTTGTTGCTCATTTTGCTATAGTTTAGACGAAACGAAAAAAAAATCAATTTTTTTATGCCTGCTTCTGGGATAACAGCGCATCAGCCAAGAGGTCCTACTCGTCGGGCCACGAGTACGTGATTTTTCTTACATTTTCAGATACTTTTTTTTATACGTTGCTTTCGAAGCTTCGTAGAAATTAAAATGGTCTTGGCTTGTCTATTACTCTGCCATTTGCAGAAAATGACTGGCAATTGTGTCAAAGGCAGGACAGGAAATGAAACCAGCACCAAATGAAAGATAGGCCAGAGTTAAATTAAACCTTGACTTTTATAAATTTTTTCATTCTTCTTTTTTCTGTTGTTGTTGTCTTCTTTTAATTGCCATTTCCTGTACAAAGAAATATTCGGTGTATTTTATCAAACATTTTTCTGACATGAGCATGCAAATTTATTGCTTTTTCGTGAGCGCGAAACAAACCAAAGAAGAGCAAAAAAGTGTATTAAAATGAAAGAAAATTCCATATGAATTAAAACTAATTTTATAAAGAAATTTTACTCTGGCAAAATGAAGAAAATATATCAAGTTCCAGCATAATTTTTGGGGTGCCTTTCGAATCATGATAACTATATGATATAGTGGTCCGATCTCTGTAATGTCCCAATTAAGTATGTATCTCTATCCGGAATTAGAAAGAGATCAATTAATATAGGCTTTTCATAACAGCTATATGATCCGATCCGGCCGGTTGCGATAATTGTTTAAAGGTAAATCCAAGCGAGATATCTCCAGCCGGTTCCGATAATTGTTTAAAGATAAATCGAAGCGATATATCTCCAACCTGAAACAATCATTTATTTTTCTTTCTTTGAAAACATTTTTTATCCTTCCCTCGACCAAGCGGCATATCTCTATTTTTCTTTCTTTGAGACATTTATTTTAATGTTAAATTCGAGAAAATCATAGACCAAAGTTTATCATAAAGTTGCTCATATTTTTATTTTGATTGTAGAAATTCTTTGTTTTAATAGAGTAGAAAAAAACTGTAGATATCTCACAATATTCTAATCGAAAAAACTTTCACTTTCTTTATCTATCTTACTCTTTCTGTCTATCTCTTTCTCTCTCCAACTCTCTTTCTCTATTTCTCCCCCGTCTGACTTTTATTCCTTTTCGGTTTTTGTTATTTTGCTTTTACTCTGCCTTTGTTGCCACCACGCTGCCCACATGTGAACACATACACACACACTATGATCCAACGATTGGTAGAGTGAAAAAATTGGCCAGAGCAAGCCATCAGCTGCAGAGCCCAGCAATTCCGTATATGGCACAGCCTGCCCGCCCACAATTTACACACAGGCACCGCAGCAGCAAATGCAGCAGGTGCCGATCGTGCGCCGGACCCCGTCGCTTATGCTCTCACCCACACTGGCCACATCATGCTGCCATGCCGGCTCTGATATCTTGCACAGTAGTGGTAGCTCCAACCTTGCCCACTCCCACTCCCTCGCCCAACACCCGCATCATACTCACTCGGCTGTTGTGTGCAGTGGCAGTGGAGGTGGCAGTGGAGGTGCCACCACGACCTCAACTCATTCGATGCCCTCGAAACAATTTCAGTGCTCGGCCGGTGAGACGATGGCCACTTCGCCGGCAGCGTCCACCTCTCTCAGTCCGGCCTTGGCCTACAGTGCCACGCCCACAGCGGGCAGCGTCTTTTATTATGGTTCTGGCAGTGGATCTGGCGCAGGAGGAGTGGGAGGCTCAATAACGCCCACGACGAGCACGGCCGCCAAGAAGAAATCATCGTTTATGCAGCGCAAGAAACCGTTATTGACACGCAGCGAGGTGAGTCAGCCACGACCAAGGAATCTGTTACCCATCGACCCAACCAGCAAGAGTGGCAATTTCTACTACTTTGTTGTTTTTTTATTTCCTTGCTTTTCCACTCTTCTTTGTGGCTGTCTTTTATTTTGTGTGTGTGTGTGTGTGTTTTTTTTTGTTTTTTAATTAAGGTTAAAAGTTGAAACAAAACCGCTCCCAATCGTCTGGAACAGAGGCCCGCACCCATAGAGAGTGCCACAGCACTTGCGGTCGAAATGAATAAACCAAAAATGAAATAAATATAAGAAAAACATCAACAGAGCAACCCACAAACTTTTGATTTTGATTTCTTCCGCTTTTCGCCGCTTAAATCAGCAAAGAACAAAAAACCAAAAACCAAAAACCAAAAAAATAAAGAAATCTTTCCACCTTTTCTCTTTCCACTTTCCTTTTTTAATTTATATGTATAACTACTTACGGCTGTATATTTCACCTCTGTACTTCCTCTTCCGTTTCCCTTTCCTCTTTCACTTGGCGTCTCAGAACTGCAAATATTCCATTTCAAATATTCACTGCATTTTCTTTTCCCCACCGCTCGCTGCCTCTAGAAAAAGTAGTTCCTTTGGTATGTTATATCCCCTTCTTCCACTTTCAGTTATCTCAATAGCGCCATCGGGACCTCGAGGCGCACAAGGACTCTTCCTCTGTTCCTCAGTTCTTTTGCTCCTCTGTGCTATACTGCTAGCCTAACAAGATTTCACAGTCATTGAAGTAGTTTGGCGTCTGCATTGTCAACGAACTGCGAGTCTCTCTGGTCCTCTCCTCTTCCTCCACTTCCTTTTCATCATTCTGCCCATTCTACTTGCTGCACCTCTGATGCCTATTCTGTTCCACTTCTTTATATACCACATTAAAAGACTAATTTGTAGAAATTTTCTTTTAAAACTAACTTGAGCAGATTTTTCTCGCTTTCTGTCTGTGACTAATGAAAGGCTCTTTGATTATTAACTAGATAAAATTATTTCACCAAGTTTCATTAAAGTCTTAATTGTTTAGATTCTCAAAAAGACTTCAGATGTGGTAAATTCTGCAACCAGAATAAGTGGAAAACTTTTTATTATAATTTCTTTACACTTTAAAATGAAGACCTCAATTTATCTTAGGTTTTCTTAAGTATCCGTTTTCCTCGAAGTTTTCAAAATATCTTGAAAAATTAAGATCCGTTTTATGCTCTGGTTATCAGAATGTGGTTCTGGAGAACTCTTGATATCAGGACTTTAAAGAAAATACCGGAATTCATCCTAACTTTTCCTGACTATTCGTATCTATAAAAGTTTCTAACATATCTTAAAAACACAGTTTTCCGTGTCAATATTATTTTTATTGGTCTTCCTAGGAGCAAGAAGTTTTTTAAATATTTTGTATTTCTTTAATGTTTTCTTCCTACGAAATATTCTAAAATAAGAGCAAACAAGTCCTTTTACCTCCTCACATTTGTTTTAAGAATTCAAATCCAAAGAGACCCAAAGAAAACAATGAGGATAATACCAACAGGATAAAAAACTTTATGGGACCAATAAAACAGTCCTTAAACTAATTCACATAATTTTCAGTTATCTATGCAAAAGTCGCGTCCATTTTAATAAAATTTTTCACCATAAAAACAGTCATCTCAATATATGTTTTCATTTATAATAATATTTACACATTGTGTTTTCCCCAAATAGGCTTCGAGCTCGGAACATTTCTCAGTGTGCTTCTGTACGGAAACATCACTGCAGCAGGATGAAGAATATCTGCCAGCAACCAAGGGTGTGACATTACTGTAAGTATAAAATGGTCTAATAAAAAGTACCCATCATCAAAAGACAGATGCTTCTAAACATTTTTATTTTCAGTCACGCATTGGAGCCGTCGTTAAGGAAAAGGAATCTTGACTTTTCCCAAATAACCATAACTGACAATAATCCCACGCCTAGTCTATCGGATATGGGTAAAAACAGATTCTTTTAGCTGGATCAAGCAAAATATTAAATTATTTGTATAATTTTTAAGGTTATACCAATACGATTAAATCTTTGGATGAGTATACTGATGTGGAGAATTTGGCAGGACATCATTTGATTATCACCGAACGAGACAGTAATCGCAAGCCCCTGCAAAAGGCAGCTTCATTTGTAAGTTTCACGGGGTCTGAAGTCTTGAAATATTAACTCTCTGGCTCTTCATTTATCAGAATGCCCGAAATCGCCCGCCACGCTTACATTCCTCAGCATCGACAGAGGAAACCGGCGACGGTACATTCAGTAAACAAACGAAGCAACGTTGGTCCATTTTCGGTCCAAAGAATCCCCAACAAAATCGACTTTGCGAGCTGCTCAACCTTTATACCACGAGTGGTGTACCCCAGCGAGAAGATCCCTTGAGTTTCGATCACCCCGATTTGTTACCCGCCCTCGACTATCTGCGAAATATGCACATATCCTGGCGGGACTTTGTCAAGAGCGATGGCATGACTGACAGTGAAATTAAGATTCAAACTGCTATCTGGGAGTTAGTGACCACCGAAATCTGCTACATACATGCCCTGCAGACTGTAACGGATGTGAGTTAAGCTTAGATCCTAAAAGCGAAATCTCCTTGTTCATGTTGGATCTCAACTTTTACAGCTATTTTTGGCCTGTTTGAATGCCGTTCAAAATGAAGGTCTCCTGAAAGATGTGGATCAGCATCGGCTCTTCTCGAATGTACGGGCAGTCTGTGAGGCAAATATTAAGTTCTGGACCTTGTGGCTGTATCCAATGGTGGCACACAGCTGCGCCACCCACGAGCCCCTCCGCTACAATTTCTTCCATGAGGGATTCATTGCCTTTGCCTCGATATTTGCCCCCTACAAGGTTTACTGTGCCGAGCAGAGTAGTTGCCAGTTTTACTGCAAGGAACTCAACCAAAATAATGCTTTATTCACCGCTTACCTGGCCTGGTGCGAGTCGCAGAAAATGTGCAATCGCCTCCGCCTGGCCGATATTGTGGTCCGACCCATGCAGCGCCTAACCAAGTACAGTCTGCTGCTAGGCGCCATCAAGAAGCACATGAGTGATATGGAGGATATCGAGGCTATGGATACCATGTTGCACAGTGTGGAGAGCTTTGTGGTCAGTGTAAACAGCCACTTGACCATGCGGCAAGAAAGCGAACGACTGAAAGGTGTCATGGCTCGCATAGAATCCTATGACGTAGTGGTAGGTCTAAGAGGCTCTAAGCTCGGCTCAATTTGGCTTATCTTTCGTTTCTTTCTCAGGACACTAACAACGAGTTTTTGGACAAGCTAATCAAACAGAATAGCGTAATGTTCGATCTATGCGCCCCCATGCGCGGCTGCCCTGCTTACCATGTGCGGCACCTTTTCATGGAGGGCGATCATAAATTCAAAGACAACCTCGGCAAGGCCGATGTGCACTGTTTTCTATTAACGGACATTTTGCTTGTCTGCAAAACGATTGCGAAGAAGGGTCTAGGCACGCTGAAAGTCATACGGCAGCCCTATTTGACAGACCAACTCTTGCCCTACCTTTCGGCCAATAACACCCTGAATTGCGTATATCTAAATGAGTTCCATGTGGCCACCACGGCCTTCACGCTGCAGTGTATCGAGGCTAAGAATTGGTACGATGCCCTGTGGCGTGCCAAGACCATCTACCAGAGGCTGAAAAGAGGTGTGGGTGGCGGCAATGGTGGAGACAGTTTTCGTTTTGGTGGTAGTGGTGCCAGTGGTGGTACTGCCGACTCTCTAGGTGTACGCAAGTCGCCAATGAACTCGTCAGTCTGCAGTCATGTGTCCAGCGCCAATAACAGCCACAGTGGCTCTGTGGAGTGGAATGACTCCAGAAATATATCTGTCGATTTTGAGAAGACCAACTCACTATCCAGTGACGAAGGATCTAGCCTAATGATGGGTAAGCATTTCGAAATTTTCCACTAAGCTAAGACAATATTCCAAGATCCCCTTTTCGATAGGCAATCATGCTTTAGGCTTGAAGAACAAGCAGCAACTCCTGGGCGCCATACACAAGCCAAAGATTACCACTGTAGGCTCAACGGCCAACACCTTGTCGGTGCAACCTCTGAACCATCTGGGACAGAGTCTGCCCAATCTGAACTTGCATCATAGCCACAGCCACACGTAAGTTGTGTGTAGTCAAGCCAACCCAAGCACGTTCCACTACCACACACCCTTCATCAACATTAGCAGCATCAGCATTTGCCCAGTCATTTGTGAGTGTCCTTAGGACATACGTCGAGCCATCATCTCTTTGTAGTTAATGGGTTCTTTTATTTTTCATATTGTAATTAAACATTTGTACATAAATAAGTAGTTGCCCTTTTTTTTAAGAAATTGCAGCCTAGCTAGTTTAATTTTATTGTTAATGATAATGTGTTAAAAATCATAAGATAAATAAGCACAAACAAAATTTATAAAAACAAAAAAACCAAAAAAAAAAAAAAAAAGAAGAAAATCAATCAAATTTATTTCATTTAAATGCTTGCTTTTCATGCCTGTGCCACCACCAAACAATCAATCAACAAATCAACTAATCAATCAACTCCAACAACAATTGCCAAACACGGTCAAAACAACGAGAAAAATATTTCACCTCAAACATTTTGTCTTGTTTATTCTTTCTTTCTCACTCACTGCACTCACGTCACTTGTGCTCTCAAATACACAATTTGTATCTCTCTTCCGATCTTTCTCCTTTTCAACGCTCTATCATTTTGATTTGTACTGTGAAACTCTGAACGCTTCTGTCATTTCTTTCATCGGGCGGGCCTTTCAAAATGGTTGCCAACGCCATTTTGGCTGCCCTGTTTTGATTATTTTTTTTTTATTTTTATGATATCGCTTCGTTCGTTTCTTGTTGTCTTGTACTATTCGTTTCCGGCCTGCTCTTTACAGTAACCTTTATCATACTTATAGTAACAATACACTTCTCGTGCCGGGCACGACTTCTAGTCACTCGGGTAATTTACTATTATCACCCAGTCATCGCGGCATTTCTTATCCTCCGCCGAGCCCAACGAGGTGAGTTTACAGAAGTTAGAGCAGATCAGAGCAGCTCCCCTCAGACCAAACTAATATCGCATTCTCTCCGTTCTGCATAACCCGTTCCGATCATCTACATACCATTCCATCCAATGATTTCCATCCAAAACTCACATCAATCTATGTGTATGTGTGTGTGCCCTCAGAGTGCCTCTGCGACGTGGCATGGCCTTCTCCACATCCACTAAGAATCCACCGCTACTAAAGACACGTAACATCACTTCACAAAACAGCATCAACTGGCATCAGATACCGGCCACACCCACACCGCCCAGTCCGCAATCGCAGCACAATTCGCCGGGGAACGCAGCCGTTGGAAATCTCCAGAAATCCCTGCCAGCCCTGATTACCAATGACCACGAGGTGCCGAAGGCCTCACCAGACTTGCAACAACTCTCCCACCAGGCTGCCATGCCCAAATCCCATCAAAATATTAAGGAACTGCAACGACCCTTGAGCAATGAAACTGATGTCTGATACCACAACTTTCTTATCAATAAACTCAAATGCTAATAAAATACAAACAATTCAGCATCATTGAAAAGCTTTCCAATGGCATCACATAGCAATAAAAAAAAATATAAATATATTAATATTTGCAACTCTAATTAGGGTCCAATAAAAAACAAAATTTAGTAAATAAATAAAAAAAAAACATTCCCACAAAAAAATATCTTTAAAAAATATATCACAATATTATACCATTCCTGGCTTATTTTTATAAACAAATTTATATAAATCCGGCTGCAGTAGTATTGCATGATTCTTCAAATAAAAGTAGAGAATCAATTTTCCCAAAATCAAAAAAAAAAAGAAATATATATACAAATATAACTCCCCACCTTTTAGTCAGCTTTCACCGGCAAAAGTACTCAAAGTTATAAATTATAAAATGTCTTCAAAAGATATGTAAGTTCTAAGACAAAGACATACTATGATATAAAGATTTGTAAAAACAATTGAATTTGTTCAAATAAAATGTTGTTAATGGATAAAATAAATATTCATATTTGACTATTATTAGGGACAAACTTAGGAATATTTCTAATATATTTTTATTTTCTATTTTGATTTGCCCAAAAAAAAATACACCCATTTTGCTTCCAACTTTTTTATAATTTAAAGGCAGTTGTTTACTTAATTAAAGTAGAATTAATAATGTAATTAATGTCGGGATTAAATAAATGTACATAACGAAGCTTTAGAGAGATTTATTCAAAATTTTATGTATGTATACCAAAAAATAGTATTAACCTGGAAGTGGTACCAATTGAATATGTCCGATTTTATGAAAATAATTCTATAAACATCTAAACAAATATTGTGATAAGCTTTTAAATAAATGTATTCCAAAGTATATTCGTAACTGTAAAATTATAATTTATAGAAAAATATGTTCCATATAGATTATATACAGCATAAATATCGGTTATATTTGAGTCTTGTTAATGTTTTTTTTTGACCTCAACAAATTGTATAAAGCAATGTTGGTCATTTGAAATTAATTTAAATAATAAAATATTCGAAACTTAACTCTTGTCTTCGTTGGGAAAGAACTTGAAATAGATTCAAATTAGTGTTAAATTAATTGTTAACAATAAATATCCCGTGCTCATTTCAAGGCAGTGCAACTTTTAATAAATAAATACTTAACTATTTGCGTTGTGTAAAAGCAAGCACAAATTAAACACTGTAAACGTAACATCAATTTTTAAATTTAGTTGTACATACAAAAAAATCCTAAAAAAAATAAAGCGTGGCATAAGTTCTAAATTATATATAGATAAAGCAGTAGGTATTACTCGTACCATACGAATAAATCGATGTGTGCGTGCATTAGCAAAGTAATTTAATATAAACAGAATCACTTAGAATTATAAACAATATATACCAAAACAAAAAGTTATATTTAAAAAATACAAAGCATTACAAAATAGCCTAAATTATGATAAAGCTTAGTGTATTATTCAAAACCCAAGGATTTGGTGAAAATCAAAATAGAATATCCTTTGGTGAATGCATTTGAAATTCTCGAAGGGAATGTGTGATGGTTCGAGGAAAACAATGGCTGTTAATACGAAGAGCAACCTTTCATTATCTTTTTGCCATATCCAAGAAATTAATTCAGCCAATCAAACTAGTCCCCTGAGAGTTGATTTTTATTTCAAATAATTTCCTCTCAATATTTTTAGTTTTGATCTGCAATTTATTTTGATGATTATACCAGATACTCTTCACTCAATCTGGATTTTTCTAGTTCATTCTAATCTGGTCTAAGAAACTCCATTCCAAAATGATGTTTATATTATTTAAGTTGAAAATATTTTTGAAAATTTGCAGAGATTTGAAAACGCAGTTTTTTTTTAGCATAAGAATAGCAGAATTTCAAAATACAACGAAATAAATCAAATTTTAATGTCAAAAGAAAATTCAAATACTTTGGCATTTACGGCCAATGACATAAATATAGATTGTTTTATCTGTAATTTTAATGGAACTATTCAAAAATACAAATCAAATTATACATAACGGCAGATATCAACAGAATATTATCAAGGAAGCAAGAAATTGTTTTCATATATAACAAATATACATAATTAATTTGTAATAATAATTTTTTTTTTGACTACCCAAAATAATATAGCATTGAGTAAAATATTGTAAATAATAAATAGTTACTTTGTTTCCTCCATGATTTGAAAACTTGCTAAATATCAGAAATGTAGACAAAATAAATTACATGTTTACCTACTAAATTACAAGTAGTTTTATTTCTAGTGAGAGATTAAATAAATGATTTTATTTGAAGTTCTCTTTATATTTTGAGGTAGAGCTTTTGTTGCACTAAATTTCCTACAGGGCTTCAAGTTGCTGTGAGCGCGATTGCTTGATCAAATTTATTTTTCAGCTTTTTCGCTCTCTTATTCTCAGCTGTGCTTTTGTTGCGATAAGACGTAAAAGTCTAAAACAGCTGCGACTTAAAAGTTATAATTTCATTTTCGATTATATTTGACTTTAAAATAGAATGCACCCAGTTAGACTAAATTAAGAAATTAATAACCACAGAAGTGAGTGAGGAAATTGTGTAAAATGAGCTGCGCTTTGAGCCTTACCAAGCGAGTGTTATGCGTGGGCTGCACGGTGGTTGATTTTGTGACTGTGACAGGGTCTTTCCCCGAGGAAGACTCTGATAGACGCTGCCTGGATGGCTACTGGCAGCGTGGAGGAAACGCTTCCAATGTGAGCACAGTTCTAAAGGTTTTGGGCGGTAATGTCGAGTTCTTTGGAATGCTGAGTTGGTCCCCCGCTTTTAGAATGCTACTCGAAGACTTGCAGAAGCACAACATACACATTGAGCATTGCCCAAGAACGGATGCAGATCCACCCTTCTCATCGGTTATTTTGGCCAAGGATACGGGAACCCGCACCATTATTCATTGCAACAAGAACTATCCCTATGTAACAAAAGAGGATTTTCAGAAAATCGATCTCAATCAATATGGTTGGGTGCATTTCGAGGCCCGTTACTGGAAAGAAACCATACAGATGATACGCACTGTGCTGGACTATAACAACGGGCGAACGGATAAAATTATAATATCGTTGGACTTTGAGTCGAATTATAAGGGTAATCTAAAGTTGTGCGAAATGTGCGATTATGTGATTTTCTCGAAAGATCTGGCGTTGGGGAACGGATGGAACGACATGAGAACCGCTTGCCACAACCTGGAGAAAGCCTTGCAACTGCCTCATGGTCTACACTTGCATCGCCCGACTATAATTTGTCCTTGGGGCAGTCAAGGTGCCGGCTACCTAGATCCGAATTTCAACTACTACGAACTGCCTGCCCATCCGCAAAAAAAGATTGTAGACACCTTGGGTGCCGGCGACTCTTTTGTGGCCGGATTGATTTATGCCCTGTACTGTCGAAAAAGCTATATGCAGGTGGCGGTGGAGTTTGCGAATCGCGTGGCAAGTTTTAAGATTGGCAACTACGGATATGACCACATAGCCCAAATGATAATAAATCCAGTACAAAAGATCCAAGAGGAGGATGATACAATTAGTGTGTTCGAATCAGAAAATGATGGACTTACGGAGGAGCAGCGTCTATGCAAGAAATATTTAAGTCGGGAAATTAAGCGAGACGATAAGTTCATATACAAAGACATGGATATGGATAATCGTGTTTCTTGGGAAGACTTACGTGACCTACAACTGATGCAAGCGGTCAGCAACTCTGATGCAGAGGAAACATATTCAGTGTCACATGCAGAGACAATCAAGGATGTCAAAGTGGGCAATGTGGAGGTCAAGGAGTTTTCGCCGGAGAATTGATTACCATGAACTTTTTGTCTACTTGTGCTGGATTTAGAAATTGAATTTATCTAGAATTTTTTATGTTTATAAAATTCAAAATTCCAAAATCAGTGTTTTTAATATGGACGAGGAGACCTCCAAAATGTGCTGGCCAGCTGGCAAGAAGACGGTCCTTTGCGTAGGCAATAATGTGATTGATTGTGTTTCCATTGTTAATAAGACTCCAGAAGAGAACACAGGCAATTTCTCCAAAAAGGGACACTTTCAGCGTGGCGGCAATGCCTCCAATAATTGCACCGTACTCCGCGTTCTAGGCGTTTCTACCGAATTCTTTGGCACTTTAAGCACTTCGGAAACTTTTAGTATACTTATCGATGATATGAAGAAACGGGGAATTATAATATCGAATTGTGTGAAATGCGATATGGATCCACCGTTTTCGACAGTAATTCTAAATACTGAAAATAAAACGCGAAATATTTATAATTGCAACGCTGGTTTTCCGTTTCCCACTCTAAACGATTTCAAGAAGCTTAAGCTAAAAAATTATGGCTGGATACATTTTCAGTCTTATGCCAGTGCCGTCCATATGATGAAGCATGTCAAAAACTACAATCGTAGGCACAATGGAAAGATTAAAATATCTATGGACTTTGATAAGTCCTTGACCGACATGTGGCCCATGGTGGACTATTGCGACTATATTATCTTTTCCAAATCGATTGCCTTGACACAGGGCTGGAAAAGTCCTAAGGAGGCCTGCTTGAATATCGACGAGCGTCTACGCATGCGTCTTGGTACTAATAATAACAAGCCAGAAGTTATTTTTTTGTGGGGTTCCGAGGGCTTTGGATATCTGAATGCGGAGGAAAATTTCATCTTTGTTAAGGCCCATATACCCAAAAAGGTGGTTGACTCTTTGGGCAGTGGAGACACCTTCGTGGCAGGCCTAATATATGCCATCTATATACGCGAACGACCCATTGCCGAGGCCTTGGATTTTGCCAATCGCTTGGCCAGTTACAAATGCACACAGTTTGGGTACGATCATGTTAAGGATATTTTGCTACCACCACGATACTAAAGAATAACCCAGTGTCTCCTTCCATTTCATCTTTTATTTTAAAGTCTTAAAATAATCAGAATTTTTATAAACTTGCCAAATATCTAATCGATGGCTAGAAATGTTTGTGCTCAAGCTAAACGCGTTGTCTATATTATTTTGTATCTTTTACAAAAGTTTGCATATAAAACGTGACCCACAAGACAGACGTATTATGGTTAAAAGCTTATCCGGTTTCGGACACAGGCTCTGGGTAGTCAGTTGAGAGTTTCAACGGTGCACATACGGAAGGAAATGAAAGTTTCACTCTCGTTTTTGCCAAAATCATTGCAAGTTTAGTTTTAGTTTAGGTGAATTTGGTAAAGTCTACTTTAAGATCGTTGATGTCTGAGTTAACCATGGAAGAGGCTATGCCGCTCGATGAACTGCCAGTTTGCTGTTGACTCTTCTGGCTCTCCAGCAGCTAAAAGTAAAATTTGCACTTCAGTCAATATCGGGTTAATGTTTTTTTCAGATTTTAGGTACCTTGGCTCGCAGACGTTTTAGGCGCCGCAAACGTTCCAGCCAATTCGAGGCATATGGATTATTTTTCTGCACACTCTCATAGACCAGAGAAGCAAGCTAGAAATAAGCCACACATTTATTTTCAGAGAGAAATTAAAAAACTCAGGCCGTCTTACATTGGCATGCAGAGCCATCTGCCGGGCTAGAAGGGGAGCACTACGATCGGAGACAATGCGATCTGGCTGGCAAACAAACTTGGAAATTTCAGGCCGTGCCTTGACATACACCCGATTCGAGTTCAGTTCCAGTGGCTCGACTATCACACAGGCATGATTAAAATCGCCCTGTAAGATCGAAGCTCAATAAAAAAAGAAGTTTTTTAATCTTTGGGTTTCGTACCGATATTGTGGTTAGATTATATTCCTCTCCACTCTCGTTGTAGATAATTTTGACAAAATCATTGGCAATGTGCTTTTTCTTTTCACGGCAATTTGGATCATCCTGTAGATTGGTGGGCATCATAGTGGCCACATGAAAGGTTACCTGGAAAACAAGAAATAATTTTAAGCTATGACAAATCCATAAGACGCTGAAGCTTACCTGCAAAATATCATCTTTCCAGACGTAGGCAAATTTGCCATCCGGCCCATTCCTGTCGAGGGTTATGAAGAGATTATTTTGCTCGGCCTCCTTGAGGCTAATCAGGGTGCCAATGCTGCTCAAAAATTTCAGATATCTCGTACTGCCATGACAGTTCTGCAGAATCTCCACTTCACTGTTACACTGTCCCTTGCCCACATAGAGAACGCCAATTTTATGCGTCTCGAAGGGCGGAACCAAATCAAAAAGATTCAAGGCAGTGGCCTGATCGGGTCCTAATTTAAGTGGGGTGTCCGTTACCTTTATCGGGCCAGAAGGAAAGAGCTGGAGAAAGAGAAAGTTTGGACTCATGCAGAGTTTGGTATTGATCGGCAGCTTGGTAGAGCCAAAACGCAAGAAGCTGGTGGCTGCGGGTGGACGTGCTTTTCCATTGTTAACCTCGCGTACCACTGAAATCGTCTTTGAGCGACCACGCATCATGTCCCCATTGTTGTAATCCGAGTTATCCATGGGACCACCGACAGTACCTACACCACCAGAGCCCATGGGATTGCCAGCAGTGCTGCCACTACTGCTAGACTTGGCTAGGCCCTGGTGTTGGAAGTTCGTCATCTTGGGCACTAGATTGGGCAAATGCTGTTGTGTGCTCTCCACACCAAGGCGTGGTGGCACAGACTGAGCCGGCGATAAGGGTGGCTTGCCTGTGCCACTGGCCGCACCTAGTTTGAGAGATGCCACCGAAGTCGTGGGTTGCACCATTTGGCTATTCACATCGTCTGCCGAGAGCTGCTTGGGTGGCAGAACATTGGCTTCTGTCTCGGGCTCCAGAACCTGGGGTGGAGTAGATCCAGCTATCTCTTCAGGTATAGCCTCGCAGCTTACTCGCATATCCTTGGTGTTGTACTGGACAGTCTTCTTCTTCTGCTGCTGTTGATGAAGCAGTAGGGAGAACTGTGACTCATCTTGGCTGGGTTTGCTCGGCTCTTGGGAGAGTGGAGCTGGTTTTGCAGCCAAAAAGGTCTGCCTCCAGCTGGAGCTCATCTCGGGACTGGAGTTGACACGTCGGACAGGATTGCGTGTTCGACTTTGAGAGTCTTCAAAGGCCAGGCCATCATCATCGGCCTCACCATCACTGACACTGCCGCACAAGGCTTCCTTACCTCGCTTCCCAGCTACGGCCACTCGTGGTATATCAATAGCGGCTGTGCCCGAAACCGAGGATATCTCTTCTTGACGTTGTAGAGCCCTTGCCTTGGCGGCCATACGACTGCGTACATCTGAAACCGGGACTGGTTTGGTCTGCGTTGATTCCACGGGTGCTGTTGATACCGCAGCATTTATTTGGTTCTGGGCAGGTTCTAAGTCCTGTTGCGGGCTTTCTACCACGCCATCAGGTCCAGGCACGTGCATGGTTGAATCGGGTCCGAAGACTCCTCCGTAGGCAGTGGGTAGAAAGAGTGAAACCATGCTATTGAAAGGTATCGACTGACCAAAGCAGTCATTAGAGATTGGATTCTGTATGCGTGTGATATACGAAATATTTCCAGTGGGCCGGCGAATCAAGATCTCAGCCCAGCCTGTGCATGAACGTACACAGACCTGCTGCTGAACCATTGATTGAGTTGAAGGGCTCATGCTGACTGTTGACTGCGACAATGAGTTTCCCAGAAGGGATGTGTTGCTGCCTGTGGTGTTTATTACCTCGCCGCCTATGGCCTCGGGATTTGAGCCGCGTCGCGAAAGTGCGTCCAGGGAGGCCGTCGAGCTGTTGGAAATCTGTCGATGTGTAGTGGCTGAGTTAGAGGAGGAGGACGAAGTAAGCTCAGTGCTGCCAGCTGATTCGTTGCCGCTGCTGTGCTGTAGACTCACTTTGGTGTACCGCCGCTCCAGTTGCCCGCTGATCTCAGGCGATAGAGGTGGGGCTGCATCACTCAGGCTTTTTGAGTTTAGGCTAATGCCAGGGGTCTTGCTTAGCTGGGCACAGCGATCGCACAGGCCATTCCGATTCGGGGCCGAAGGACACCCTGATGTGGTGATAGTTACTAGATTATGACCTACCAACCAGGTCTGTGAGACGCCATCTTTCATCAGATACTCCACGGCTGGTAAACTGTTCAACAGACAAATTAATTAATATCGGAATCATTGAAAAAGCCAATTTTCCTACCGTTTCGGGAGGGAAGGACAGGGCGAAAAGGTGTGACGGGCCATAAAGTCCGAGCAAGTCTCCGCCAACTCAGCATGGAAATCCAATAAGCTATTGTTCATCGTCGGCTTCATATCCGAATCACTACGCGCTGCTGCACTACCTCGCTCTGTTAGACTGGTGCTGCGTTTCCTGTTTGACGAATCCTTGTTCAGCGAGGCGATATCGTTGTACAGCATCTTGGCATTCGATTGCATCGACTGGCATGAAGAATTGTTAAATCATTTAAGATTTTCAGAGCAAAAACTATATCAATGGCTTACCGATTCAATGTAGCTAACGCAATTCCTGCGCAATTCTAATTTACACTTGAGAAACCAGCCAGCTATAACATGATGTGCCAAGGAGACGGTATAGTGGTCATAGCGATGAGGCTTGGTATATGGCAGGGAAATGGCAAAAACGTACATATTTTGCTTGGCCGTGAAGTTGATAAACAAATGGTTCGGTAAGTGTATAAGTACTGCACAAGCAACGCAAAGAAAATGTTTAGAAGTTTCAGCAAAATTTCAAAGAATCAACTCACATGAGAGAAATTCCAGGACTGGAATAGCCACAGCATTGGTATCTGACATCTTGCTCATCTGCAACAGAACATCCGGTAGCTTGCGCATAAAGGCCTCGGGAATTTCCAGAATTAAAATAGTGAGCGTATGTATACAGACACTGGCTATGCCAGTGAGCAGGCGGGAGTTGAGGTTTGTGATGATGCTGTAGTGCTGAGACGGTTGGATACAATCGTGATAGATCACCAGTGAAGCAATGGCGGGCAGTATCAAAGCGTTCAATGTGTCGGTGGTTCGTTTGAATTTATTATTGCTGCCAGTGTTAAATTTAAAAAGGCAATTGGCCAGCTCTTCCATATCGTTGCCATGTATGAGCGCCTTGTTTTGCAGCACTTTTGGTAGCTCTTTCAAGACCAATTGAACGACATCGTAGTCTATTCAGAAAATGACAAATTAGTTAGCTTCAGAGTAGTGATAAAATCAATAGACTTACCGGTATCCTGCTCCACGCAACGTACAATCAATTTACAGACTCTCTTAATTGAAATCGTCTGGGTCTGCGTCTGAGGCGACTGAGGAGAATCTATGCCCAAATAATGACTAAACTTTATTACTTCGCTGCGACCCTTGATTTCGGTGAAACCAACGTGATAAGAAGAATTTGCACGAGCCTTCAGCATCCAACTGAAAATCTGCAAGTTTAAAAACACCAAATTAAGTAAATCATTTAAATATTTAAAAACTTGAGCTACCCACCGTAAGGCGTACAGAGCTAAATAGCTCAAAGGTCTTAGGTCGATCGTAGTGCATCTCCAGGTGATCAATCAGCATATTGAATATCTTAATGGCATAGGCAGCTGGCAGTCGATGTAGCTTGATAGCGAAAACATCAATGAGGCCGTCGACAATGGCAGTAATTTCGTCGTCACTGTTGATAATGCTACTGGAACTATAGTCTAAGGTATTGGGTGCCACGGCGGGCTCATAGCGAGCCTGCAGGAAGGGTCGCTTGATGAGGGTCTCAAGTATGTCCAACAGCTCGCTACAGCGTTTGGTATCACAGTGGGCAGCGAAATGGGTGAGAGCACAGGCCACAGCCGTTCGAATTTCGACATTGGGTTCGTGTTGGATTTGGGCGAATTGCGGGATAACCACGCGGTCGAGTATTTCCTCTTCATACATGCATCGATTCTGGTCCATAATCATTATCAAAGACTTGATAGTCTTCTTGCGTACATTGACATTTGACATGCCATAGTATCGTCTAACGAATTGCGTTAGAATCAAGAGCCATTCCGGCCGGGTGGGTGTGATTCGTTGTGTACGGTATTCAATTAGTGCCAGGACCGAGGCCTCTGGACGGCGATCAGCCACACTCTCGATGAGATCATAGATCCGATCCACATTGCCCAGAATATGAGCACGATCGTCCTTCAAGAGCTGCTCAATACAATCAATGTTCTGATGGAAATTTGAGATCAGTTCTTTGAGTTCCTTATTGATCCCAGAAGTTTCTAAAAGACAAAATCAATTTATTCGGTTTTATAATAAAAAACAGAATCACACTCACCATAGAAGGCAATATTGGATACAATGGCCGACATAATGTCACAAATAAGATCCCAAATAATCTCGGATAGTTCACACTTGTACTTATTGATCACCATTCTCACACTGAGGATGACTTCATAGGTTACGATCACTTGATGGCATTTCAAAACCTTAAATGTAAACAGCTTGAGCATCGAGAAAACACCTCTTTATTCTGGATTTGTGTAACTCACATTAAGAAAACCAGTTAGAACATTTGTTGCATAAGTCATGGAGGATACATTGAAGATTTGATTGGAACCAAATATATTCATGGTTAAATGAAAAACCGCACCCCGCAATAAATGAGCATCCTCGTCCAGTGTGCGATCATTTAGAATGCTGCACATCATCTTCATGGAATGATAGCCCAATTGTGTGCCCAGTAAATTCTTCATAATCTGAAAAAATAAAGAGTTTTACAGAGCTATCAGAAATATTTATAGATATATAATGGGAGGTCAAAAAACAGTTACCATTTGGCAAAGTTTCAAAATTTTGAATAAACCAGAGAAAAAAAAAAAAACGGAACCTAAAATTGTTTTCAATTTGAAATATGAAAAAGCAAATTGTTAAAGAGTTCATAACGGTAAAGAAGGTGCGCTATCTTCCGCCTCCGCCACCTCCACCACCCCCGCCACCAGGCAAGCGTATTGTGCTTGTCGTGGGTCGATGCACACTAGACATGATTACAATTTTAAATACATATCCCAAGCCAGGGGTGATGGCCCGTACCAATGATGGCTGTTGGCGCCGTGGAGGTAACGCCTCCAATATTGCCACTGTCCTGAGTCGTCTGGGCACAAAATGCGAGTTCCTGGGCAAGCTGAGCAGTTGTCCGGCCTTTGAGTGTCTTTTGTCGAGTTTCTTTGCCCTAGGCATTGATATATCCAAGTGTCCTCGCACAGCTATGCATCCACCATATCAAGGTATTATAATGGTGCGGGAAACTAACACACGTACCCACGTGATAAGCACATGTCCTCAAATGGAACTTTCCTTTCAACAGTTTTTGGGGGCCGTGGATTATCAGAAATATGATTGGATCCATTTTGAGTCCCGTAATGCCCGGCACACAGTTCGCATGATGCAGGCTGTTCGGGACTATAATGAACGATGCGATGACAAAATAGTCATATCGGTGGACTTGCGCGATTTGAACAACGACAGTATTTTGCTAGCCATCAAGGCTGATTATGTGATGATACATAAGAAAGTAATGTTTATTAATGCCTACATGAATGGTCGCGAAATGGTGTACGCCGTGCGGGATAGTCTGGAAAGAACCAGACAAGTCTTGAAAGCAAAGCAAATAAAAAAATCCTCGTATCTTCCTGAAGAGCCCAAAGAGGATACAAATTGTCAGCCCTTGAAGAACCAAATTCCAACTATTATCTATGCCAACTACTTAGAAGGGGCCAGTTGCCTAACTCCTGATGACACTTACATCCATGTCAGTGGCCATAAGCCAGAGAAAATTGTGGACACTGTGGGTGAGCATGATGCCTTTTGTGGAGCCTTTATCTATGCCATTCATCAACAAGAAATGAATCTTCGAGATGCCATGGAGTACGCCACACGAGTGACCAGTGCCAAGGTGGCCAAACAGGAGTTCCTAAATTTACGCTGTGTGCCCAAAGATCTCAAAGGATTTTATTATGCTTGAAAATAGCTTCAATACGAAAATATCACAAGGAAATTTTTGAATCTGAAAAGAGACTGGAAATGTAATAGATCCAATTGATCCATACTGACTGTTTTCACTGTTAAAAAAAAAAAAATAATAATAATTTTTCTGCAAGCTCAATAATGCATTTTAATTGTTCCCGTATTGGGCATGACCCTGATTATTTATTTTTAGAGATTGGAGCGGCATGACGAAATGATCACCTTATTGATGTTTTAGCTGGTTAATCATCAGCATGTCAAACGATAAGAATCCCTCTGTGAAACAGAATTGGTAAACAGGGAGCAGAGATAAGACAGTTGGAAGCAGTGGAAGATGCCTGGATGGAATAGTCAATCGAAATCGCAAGCAAACAAGTTAACAATTCATTATCAGGAAAGACAAATAAATGAATACGAAGAAGAGAATTTCATTAGTATTAGCACAACATCAACTTGAAATTGTATCTAGTATATCTTTTCGGAAATGAAGCGAACTGATAAATCCTAACGACATATAAAATCAAAGTATCAGCCGAAAAATGTTCAATTATAGCGTGAAAAACAAAGAAAGAACAACAAAATCAATAAGACAAGATTCACAGCTGAAGGAGAATGAGCACAGAAATCACTTTAATCCTGGCCGTATTGAGCCTTTCAGTTGCCGTCAATGGAAAGCTACTTCACCACGGTCTGATAGCCCTAAAGTGTCGAAACTTCAGAGCCTGGACTCTCCTGGCGGACGAGCAGATTTGTGGAAAGTTTTATGTGTGCAGTGGTAATCGTTTCGGCAGCTATGAGGAATTCTCTTGTCCCAAGGGCTACCACTTTAGCCAGGATCGAAATCACTGTATGCCGGGGGACTGCGCAAAGACAGACGTTCCACAAGCTTCAGCCACATCCAACAGTTTAGTCACTCAAAAGCCCACATGCATACCCAACAGTGTGCAACGCATAAGTGATAATTGCACACGTTATTGGCATTGCAACTATGATGGCAGCTACGCCATGACTTTGTGCCGTAGCGGATATTATTTCGATGGGTCGATACACAAATGCTTGCCCATTAATGTGACACCGCAGCATCAGTGTAGTTGCCTGATGCCAGACCAAACCTTACTGCCCAATCCGGATAATTGTGAAACGTATTACAGATGTGAGAAGGGCATCGCGGTTTTGGAACAGTGCCCTCATGATAATTACTTCAATTCAGATGTTGGTAGCTGCCTGTTGGATACCACTGGAATATGCTTCGAGTATCCGACGATGCCACCAAAGACGAGCAACGATGTGCTGGCTATGGATGATTGCTCAAGGACAGGGAGTCGATTGGCACCGCACAGCACAGATTGCAGCAAGTTTTATATGTGCCAAGGCTCAAAAGTGATTCAAATGACTTGCCCTATTGGAAGATACTTCGATGCTGTTGGTCGTATTTGCAGGTGGGATGTAAGCAGGTCTTGCCGAACCATTAAAACCGAGGAGATTGTGAGTACAAACGAGGTGGATGAAGAATTTGGCCAGAAAGAACCGCCAAAGGCACACGCAGGTCAGAAGGGAATATTTGAGGAGCTTCACACGCAATACGATAAACTGTCGTCAAAGTTTCTATTATTTTAAATAAAAACAAATAATCAAATAGCTGCCTGAAGAGTTCGCTATCCAAGATTTTTCTATTAAATGTATCAAGTTATTAATGCAATCATGAACTTACCTTGAAAGATGCTTGACAATAGCGTACATGGTTCACAGTTCGACACAAAGCACCAATGCACTGGGCAAGGGGCTCGCTGGGAAAGATGGTGTATCCAATAACCATTTCCAAAATGGTTAAGCATTGCAGTCCTATATTGTCATTGGTAACAATGCAACTAAGATTGCAGGCATTTCTACAAAATGAAATAACATTTAAATAATCGAATCCACAGGTATTTAGTTTCACTCACTGAACAATGCCCACGAGTATGTCCTTGTCCAGGTGTGCAGCATTGAATTTAATCAAATTGACCAGAATATCCAGATAGGGGGAGAGTAGATCCGCTTCTGTAATGGCTGGTATCCAAAGCAACATGAACTTGCCAATCTAGAGAAAAGAAGGAATTCGTTTTTACTATATTCAATCTGAATATGGGGAACACTTTGTACCTTCTCTTCAAGGTTGGTAATATCTTTGCCCTTATCCGTTAGCGTGTCGAGCAGTTCTAGTAAATGTCTTATATCCTCACGTTTTTCGTAGTTCTGTATGACTAGGAAAAACTTTTCACGCATCAGTGTAACGTTCTTGTATTGGGTGTGGATAAGTCGCTTATAAAATGTTAGTGCGATCTGCCGTGTTTCTGTAGGCTTGTTGGGCACAATGAGATCACTGGTGAGGTGCCAGATATTGCAGATGCAGGTCTGAGACAGAAAATGTATTATTAAAGAGTAAGCAAATCAAAAGGTACTGAGCTCATACCTCCTCTAAATTCATATTGGGTAAATGTACATCACCCAGCTCTTTTAGCATTTTACATCGATGGGCCAACGGCTGCTCTGGCTTCAGCTCCCTTTCGAATTCGGGTCGCAAAGTGCGATCTCCTGTGCTGCCTATAATGTTAAAAAAGCAAAAACAAAGTAGTCGTAGAAATCATTTACAACTCAGTTGTTGTTGGCTATATTTAAGCATTTTTGGACAGAACAAAATAGCACGCACCTGACGGCTTTGATTTAACAAATTTGTTCAGTTTGGATTTTATATTGTCTTTGGAGCTCATCATTGATGGAAGCTTTAGCTGTATGTAAGTAAACTATCAATGCAAGACACTACAATTATATCTAATTTTATAAATATTAAAATTTATTTATCTAGTTGTGTTATTCCGATACGAGTCAACAAAAGAACAATTGGTTCGATAAGCGAACGCGCTACAGAACAGAGACGTTCGCGCTAATATAAAGATTTGGTACTCTATCAAGGTATCGATATATCGGCTCACCTAACGAAGCATCGATAAAGCGACTTGACATCAACAACCCTAAAAAAAAAAAACTTGTAAAATATTAACTGTGCATTCGCCTTGGGATTTTTATATAATTAATTTTGCTCAAGCATATTGTTATAGTGCGCGCGAATAACAACATTTGCATTGACATTTTCACAAGGTACAGAATCAGCCGAATCAAAAGTATTACGAGAAAGACTCAATTTTATCTTTGTTGTTGTAGTGGCTAATTGGCAAAGCGCACCGAAAAGCAAAAGACGCAGTAAGAGAGAAAAAAGGAACAAAAAAAAGTGCAAACAACAGTTATACGTCAACTTTGACGCGTGAACAAGCTTTGCGTACATATATATATTTATATATATTGCGTGAGTTTTCAATTATAACACTATTTACACTACAGATTAATACATATTATTTTATGCGGTGGCGGTAGTTTGTAGTGAGCGTTAGTTTTGAATGTGAGTGCTTCATTGCGTCGTCGTCCATGTGTTTGCTCAGAATACACAAACACACAGAAAATCGCACCTTGATGCGGCGTGTGCGCTTGTATGTGTGAAGAATTGCAATTTTTTTTATTTAGCCATTTTTTGCGCGCTTCTCAAATTTTGATGCCGTTGCCCTTGTGACATTTTCTTTTATTCATTTGCTATTTTATTTTCGCCATTTTAGTCACTTTGTATATCCTGAATGTCTTTCCCTTGTTTGTATCTTTTGTTTTTATAAATCATATGAAAGGCCCATTCGTTCTCCGGTTGTGTGCGTATGAATAGCTGTGCAATTTATTTGCCTCAATATAAAAAAAACATAAATCATTTTATATTCCCACAGCAAACAAAAAGAGACGAGAACAGCCTAAAACAAACACCATGAGTGCCACCGAAGATAACAGCAATAACAGTCCGGCCACCACGCCACAAGAGGGCGAAGTCCCAGAGCCCACAAATCCAAGAGATCTCGAAAAAATCGAAGAGGAAAAACTCAAGTCGAAATATCCAAGTGGCATGCGTGTTCCGGGCGGTCATTCAGCGTTCTTACAGAAGCGCCTTCAAAAAGGGGTAAGCATTCATTCTGGTCTCATATGTGCAGCATATCTGATTTTCCGTTTGTTGTCTTGCAGCAAAAATTCTTCGATTCTGGTGATTATCAAATGGCCAAGCAGAAAGGTGGTGGTGTCAAGCAGGTCTTTGCCAATAAGGTGACCACCGGTGAGGCCATCCCAACACCAGAAACCGTGCCGGCGCGTAAGACCTCAATTATCCAGCCGTGCAACAAATTTCCCACGACGAGTTAAGATGTCATACACCCGGCCATAGTCCCAGCCGAACCCCCTAATGCTCTACCTTATGCTAAATTCTAATATTAAGTCGGGGCGTCTTAGTTCCCGTGTTGTAAGCATTTCTTGCAAGTTTAAATTCAGTTTACCTTACCTCAAATCAAGTTAGTGCTCTAAAGAGCCAATCCTTACCCGTTAATAAATAAGATATGTATTGTCCTCTCCTTTTGACTTAATCCGACTCCGCCAGTTGTCACATCCATCCAATTTGAATCAATCATCTCTATCTCAAACGCATGTCTAAATTCTCCTGGCGAAGCGGGATTGGTCTTACGCAATCAATTGAAATCCAGTTAATCTTTAACTATGTAAAATTAACTTAAAACACCCTGATTGTATGTAGTTGTAAGTTATTTGCAAGCGTAATGAAATAAAATCGCAAAATTAAGCAGGATTGAAGAGAATTCATTGTTGAGAGAAAGCATTAAAACAACAATGCGATTGCAAGATAATTTATGTGGAATGTGCTTAAAATAAATGTACTTGTAATTGTTTGTGGTTTTTGTTTTTACTCATAAATTGAGGTTTTCTCAGACCTTTCAATGGCGTCAATATGAAAATAAAACAAATAAAAAATTTGTTTTTGTGAAAATGATGCCTCTAATTTCGCGGTCTTTTCAAATATCACTGACCCTGATGAACCTAAAAGAACAAGTTCCACTTGTTCGCTTCGCGCAAAGAACAATTAGTTCGTGTATTTGTTCACTTCGAGAGAAGCCGAGCTCCTGTTTTTATTATTGCAATGCATTTAATAAAATTAGCAAGCTACGTAATTGCACCAGTTAACTGAAGCTTTTGAATGGATAATTTAGATGACTGCAGTGGCAGTGTCTTCAATTTGGTAACCAAACTTGTCGTCTCACTCTCTAAAGATGTGAAGTTAGAACCAGCAGTTGTGTCCAAGAGACGCATCAAAATCTACGATATCCTGCTCTGCAAATCCAAGGCCGAACCAAATCAAACCGAATCCCAGTGCCTGCATAATGAACTGTTGCGTCAGATGTTCATCTGTCATCTATACAATTCAGACCCAGCATTGCAGAAGCGTTTAAAAAATCTAAATCTGCTCGGGGACCTGATTGCAAACGAAATCGAATTCTTTAAAACGTCCCTAGGAAACGGCATTGCGTACCTGCTTCTAAACATATCAACACCAAAAATCAATCCTGTATCTATTGCCGTTACAAAAACCCCCGAATTTCTATATATAAAACCTCTGTATATGCTAAGTCATCAACTCAAAGATAAACAGTTTCTACATGACTGGAGTGGCACACCTAAAATTCTTCCAACTGTGGACATGACACTGGCAGAGCCCATTGAAACGTTTTTCCGTCCTCAATTTCCACAATCCATCAGTGATTTCGCAGCTTTGAAGAAGGCTTATAATGTCGAGACGAAACGCATTGTTTCTAGTACCTTTTATGACTCGATTGCAAGCATACAAAACTCCACACAACAAGCTTCAGTTTATTCAAAACGAATTCCTTCGGGAGACGATAAGCCAAAATTTGAGACTTTAAATCAGAAGCCTCATAATTTGGATAAAATTGCCGTAAACCTTTCTTTGCCCAAAAACTTTGCCTCGGATGTGAACATCTCAAACGAATTAAAAGAATACTATGATCACCAGCAGCGCCAATTATATATTATCAGTTTGCCTAATCTAATTGAATTCCTTAAGAAAGCAGCAGGTTTGTACTATCTCCAGATGAATTCTTTCAAAACTAAATGAGTCCCTTCTATTTGCAGCTGGCGTTCAGTCGGAAGCCTGTGTCGTAACTGTTAACGGAACATTTAAGTTTGATCCTCGGGTTACCTTAGAGACAGTCCTGCCCGAAGTAGTCTCCAATTTTGTGGAACCATTTATGCATTGCGGTGATTGTTTTCTGCGGTTAAGCGTGCAAGTTGCCCAACACAATGATGGAATTATTGAAAGACCTTTATGTCGGGTATGTAATTTGTTTCGGCGATTAGCTGATGATTAAATTCACTAACTTGATTCTTTTTTTCTTGTCAGACTTTGCGTCTTGTAGTAAATGAATTTCTAGCCGACTGTCGCCAATTTTTACTATCTCAAAGAGTGGATAGCTTAAGTCAGTTGATTCGAAACTCAAAGACTACCATGCACCTGCTCAGTGAACTGGACCTACTCTTTAGGGACGAGGTAGATGTTGGCGTTGAGAGCGTAGCCGGCTTCCATCTATTGCAAGGTATCTGGTCTCGTATCGATGGCTGCTTCAATAGTGATTTCTCTGAGCTATTAATGGATTTCCTACGGAGTATCACTCAGACCTATTACAGCCAAATGCAGAAGTGGCTCTATTATGGCCGGCTGCAAATTCCTCAACTAAATGAACTCTTTATTTGTGAATGTGAGTCCAATCAATATGACGAACGCTCAAAAGAATATTTCGACAAGGCCTTCCAAATCCGCTCGGAGGCTGTGCCTTGTTTCCTGGAAGACTGTGAGCTCTCCGTACTTAAGTGTGGTAAATACAATCGCCTACTCAAGGCCTACAAGGAAAAGGTAAGCAATTCCAAATATCCAGCCCCCTCGACTTTCTAAGCTCTTTCCATTTTAGCATCCCGTCTTTGAGCTGGCATATCCTGATATTGTAGTGTGTCTTTCCCAGGAGGAGCTGGATGAAATGCGTCAGAAACTTCATCAGCATTATAGCAGTCTGATGAACGACTTTCAGTCTTGCAGCATGCAGCATATCTATGACGAAAGAGCTCAGCAGAAAAGCATCTTCAGGGACTTTATGCGCGAGCGCACACAGTCACATATCTTGAAATGGGAGAAAGAGCAAATGGCCGTATCCGAGGAGGCCAAGCAAAAGAAGCAAAAATTGTTTGAAAAAATGAATGCTCAGCGGGAAATGGAATTGCAATGGAAGGTAGAAGAAAAGCGTCTGGAAATTGTGCAGGAATTGGAGTTTCAAAATGAAGTGCAAAGATTGGAAGACCAACAACTTGAGAAGGAAAAGCAAATACTTCAGGAAAAAATTCAATTGCTTAAGGAGCCGCAGAGCCCCGAACAATCCTCGAGCTCCAGCGGAAATAGCTTTACCTCTTGTACTAGCGAATTGCCAGAAGAGCTCACAACCGCATCTGCTTTGAGTGTGCAAATCAAGCGTAGCCACTCAGATGTACTCAATTCGAATGAAACGGACGTCGAACGCAATCGCCAGCATATGATGTCCTCCACAGTCTTCCCGGACTCTCAAACTCTCGTTAAGCTGGAAGACTCCAACCAGACAAATTCTATTCCCACAATCTCTGAGGCTCAAAAAAATCGACTGCGTGTTCTCAACTGCACAGAGAGCACGGAGGAACTGTCTAAGGATGTAAATTTCAACCAGCTCAGCGACATGCAACGCAATCGCCAACGCATGATGCAGCACGACGCATTCAGTGCCTACAATCAACAAGACGATGTGCATGCCACCCGGTCCAAGGCCTACCTCAATGCAAACACAGAGAGAGCTCGCAACCGACGACGGGTACTCGAAGGAGAATTTGATATTATGGTGAACAAGGACCTCCAATTACCCCTCCAAAAAGAGACCTTACATGTGAGGGAAGAAGTTGTGGGCACGCCCATGTCCACCACCTCGGATGTAGAGCTGCCCGAGGAGAGTAACGAAGCAGAGCAAGATGCCAAAAACAATAATCAAGTGGAAATAAGTGTGCCAGCCGAAGCAGAATGCCCGTTGGAGAAAACCCAGCAGATCAGCTCTGAACTCAATACTCAGCTAAACTACTCATATGATACGCGAGACACTTTGACATTCAGCCAGTTCAGTTGGAAGTCGCAGCCGCCGTCGCTGTCAAAGCCTTTGCCAGTGGGTTATAATCCCGTTATGGTTAAGCGCTATTTTCAATTGTCATTGATGCTTCCATTGGATGCTCATCTGTCCCTGCTGTGTAATGAGGTCTTGCGTATTTTTTTGAGAGATCAGCGTATCTACGATCATTTTGTGCTCATGCGCAATTATTTCTTTATGCTGGATGGAGAGTTTGGTCATCTACTAACTAAAGGAATAATTGGTTACATTGAGGCCGGCTTGGAACCATACAGTCTCTGTCAGAAAGGCGTGCTGGATGGTATACTCAACAATGCCTTGGGCCCGGCGCCGTCCACAGGTAAATAGTTAATTCAATTGTCTTCTTTAATTATTGATTTTCTTGCTTTTCAGAAGGCAATTCTATAGTTCAGAATCTCACTTTGCAATGCACCAATATACCGGACAACTTTGATCTCACTTCCTTGGACGCACTTTCTGTGTTTCTGCTTCACTATAAGGTGGACTGGCCCCTCAATCTGGTCATCAGTCCCGAAACAATCTCGAAGTATAGTCAAATCTTTTCGTATCTGCTCAAGTTGCGTCATGTCAACTACATGCTAGACCGCAGTTATGAGTATCTGCAATCTGTGGCCAAGGAATACGGTAAATCAATGCGCCTGTCTTCGCAATATCGGCACATTCAGATGATGCGCCACAAGTTGTCCCATTTCGTAACGACTCTACAGAACCATTTGGCTTCGAATGCGCTGCAGTCGTCTTGGAAGGTCTTCAAGGACAATTTGAGGTCTGTGGATAGTGTTGAGGGACTTTATCAGCAGCATGCAGACTATTTGAAGCGTGTAGCATTTCTTACTCTGCTCAATCGGAAAAGCTCAAAATTTCAGGAATCTATTGAAGCTATTTTGGTTATTATCTTACGCTTTTGCAGGTGAGTGAACTGTTATTTTTATTTATTTTTTTTTAAGTATGCTTTAATTTGTATTTTTCAGAATTTTGCAATCCCAGGAATTTGTCAGTGAAATGGATTATTTTGTGCATCCCCGCTATAAGCGATTGATGCATGAAGAGAATGAATACGATAAATTTATGAAATATACAATTTATCTGGGGAATAAAGTGGCCAATTCAGGTTATCAGGAAGAAGTTGCTGACCTTATACGCATAGTTAACTTTAATGACTACTACACTGTAACTGAGAGCGCTTCTGTTTAAACAGCAAAGGCGTTAGCATAATCAATTTACGATTTTATGGTATTATAACTAACAAAAATTTTTAGTCACATATGTTCTTTTTGTTTGTTCGAAAAAATAAATATTTATTGCAAACGCAAGTAATATCTGCTTTCATTTCTAAAATATATGCTATTTTAAAATCAAACGCCAGGGATGGAATCATTTAAATTTAGCAGGAATCACCTTATTGAAATAGAATGGTTCCGCGGCTGAACTCGCCAGAACTGGTTCTTAATATGCATTAGTCATTTTATAATTTTTAGTTTACTTCAAAAGTTTTTATTAAATTTTTATATTAAAGGATTTCAATAAATAAAAATGGTGAGTAAATTCAAGTTAGTATTAACTGAATGCATTAAACTGAGTGTCCGCTTGTAAATATGTGGTGCTTACTGCTTGAACCGATTTGTTTATAAAAATATCCATATATGGTAAAAAGCACATCGCACACCCAAAATAAAACAAAGAGTGCACCTGTGATATTTTTGAATGAAAATGCTTATTTTTTTACATTTTCTTTAAGGAACCAAACTATGAAGAAGATACCGAGTGGAATGATGTTTTGCGGGCCAAGGGCATCATTGGACCCAAACAGAAGCCGGAGGCGGAAATCACTGAAGATCAGATACAGGCTCTTATGGACGATGCGATAAAACGGCGCACGGATCTGCCAGCACATGAGGGGCAACGTGAGAAAAAAATCGATGATATGTCACTGGATGAACTCGACGAGCTGGAGGACTCCGAGGATGAAGAAGTTCTGGAACAGTATCGACAGCGCCGCATAGCCGAGATGCGTGCCACAGCGGAGAAGGCACGTTTTGGCAGTGTACGCGAAATTTCTGGTCAAGAATATGTGAATGAAGTGACCAAGGCCGGCGAGGGTATTTGGGTGGTGTTACATCTCTATGCAAATGGTGTTCCCCTTTGTGCTCTCATTCACCATCACATGCAGCAGCTAGCACAGCGTTTTCCTCAAACAAAATTCCTGCGCTCTATAGCCACCACGTGCATACCCAATTTCCCTGAGAAAAATCTGCCCACAATTTTCGTGTATCACGAAGGAAATTTGCGCAAGCAATATATAGGACCAAATGAACTACGTGGTGATAAGTTGACTCTGGAGGAGCTAGAATTCTTGCTTGGCCAGGCTGGTGCTGTGCCCACAGAGATTACTGAAGATCCCCGCCCTCAAATCAGAGATAAAATGTTGGCCGATCTCGAGGACAAAAGTGCTGACTTTTACTAAGCATTTATAAAGCACATTTTGACTAGCTCATATTTTCTGTTCAATTGGTTTCTATTTTTTCTGTATTTATTTTGAGTCACAATATAAAGTTGTTCATATTTTTTATACACCTTTGCAACTGATTCACTTATGTTTGCTACTGTTTGCCGTGGTCGTAGCTGATTTGGCTGCATTTTTTGGCTTGCCACGGAAGATGTTGGGATCAATAATGTTGTATGGATGCTCAGAAGCCGGATTGATAATGCGACCACGACGTAGTTCATGTTCTTCGAGCAAATGTGGAGCCAGCAACAGAAACAATTGTTCCGTCCAAGAGGGCAGGCCAAAGCTGGAGAAGCATAGCTCCCAATAGGGCAAACCCAAATGGGCAATGGACATCCGCAAATATTCACTGAAGGTCTCTGCCAGGAATTGCCAGTTAAGTGAATTCAATTCTAGCAAATAAAACTTGGGGTTATTGGAGCTAGTCGATTCATAGAGCATGCAGACCTGACAGCGAGACAAATTAATAAGAAGCCAAAAGTAAGGACTTGTTTTTACCTTTGCAACTTCATTGACATTGTTGATTTCAAATATTTTGGTTTTGGCCGTTATAGTTGGATTGGGGTTTCCCCACTTGTCTTTGGGTGTTGAGCTCTGCGCACCATTGCTTCCCATTAAATCCGCAGCCGAGCCAGATGCAGCAGCAGTTGGCTGTGTATTTTCAATATTCTCTCTCAGTAAAGTCACCTGTAGCAAGTGCGGAAAGTGTATGTATCCAACCCGGCGTACATCGTTGGCTATGGAATTGAAGTGGAAATCATTTTATTTTGGCTTAATTGTATATGTACTCACGAGCGTATTGATAACTCCAATTGAGCACAAATCCATCGGTTGAAAGGTAAAATTTCTTCATATCCTCTGGTAAATAGACACAATGTCTCTGCTCCCAGTTTACCACCTGGCAAGGATTAAGTGGCTGTCTGCGTTCTAAATTCACATTGCAAACTCTCGGTACATTGGCTGTTCAAATTTCAGTAATAGCGAATTAGCATTTGCTTTGGACTTAGTAAGTGATGTATTTACATAAGGTTTTGATCAATCCCAACGTTAGGTTTTCATAGAATGCATCTTCAGGTGTGAGTTTTTTATTCATGCTCTAAATTTTTTTTTTTTTTTTTGAGAATGAACAAGTTTTTCTATGTATATTTATTTATCTGGAATAAATTAATAAATCTAAACAAAGTCCCGTTTCCGCGGCAACGTGGAAAACATATAAGAATTATCAAATAAATAATTAAAAGGCGTAGACGTACTTATTTTTTAATTACAAAGAATTTGGTTTTCTTTATATTTTTAAGTTCTATATTTATATTTAAATTATCAGTTTCGTCTATTTTAAATTCGTTCAGAGTTCTTTAAGGTGAACCTGTTTTCGGAACTGTACCATAACGGAAACTATCGACTGTGAATTTATGAAATGCTCCAAGGTGGTGCTTAAATTTTACCAATAATTATTTCACAAGTGAATTACAACATTGGAAAAGATTTATTTATTTACATTGATATAGTGATTTATCCCGTCAACCGTGTTCTATATAAATTAAAAAGTCTGTATTGCATTTTGCCTTGCCTCATAAATTCTCACAAAAAGAAATTGCGCTAATTTAAATACATGTTCTGCCAATTAATTAACTCAGGATTTTTGAGTACAATAAGAATTTTTTTATAGAATCTATTTTTCTGGCTCAGGAGACTCATTCTCGGCTTCCTCCTCGTGTCAAGGGACTTCCCAAACAGTTGACTCGACAGAACGTCGTGGTCGCGCGGCAACTTCAACATGGGCATCCAGACCATCGCTCATGCGACTAAAACGACGTGCCCAACTGCCACGGCCGGTGGTCTGACTTCCGGCAATTGAAGTGCGTTGACTGGCGTCCCGAAAGAGACTCATTACATCCTGACTGTCTCCCTGGGCACGCTTTATACCATGCAAATACTTGGCCTCCTTTGCCAGCAGCTGCTCTCGTTGCATTTGTGTCTTGACTTCTGCAGGAACATCGGGTATTATAAATTGCATTATACCAGTAATTACAAAAACGACGTGCTGAAGAAAACCATAAGAAGTAAGGTCAAAGTTATTTTTAATTATTATGGAATGTAGCAAAACTAACCTCAAAAACCACCACAAAAGCTAAGCGGGCGGCGAACACATGCCAGTAATGAGGACTCAGACCATAGGGTTCATAATCTTTGGGTCCATTTCTGGTAGAAAATACGACTCATAAGCTATGGGCCTTACAAAATGTTAGAGATTACTTACCTATAACCTCGATATTGACATGTATCTGGATCTCTTTCGCTGCTGGTGGCTCCCCATTCCTCCTTGTAGTCCGAAGTATTAAATATGGATAGAGAGTGTTCTATATAACCCACTAGAGTGTGTGACTCGGAGTACACAAATTTGTAGACACTCCGGGGTATAAAGTCGCTAGTGTAGGCAATCACAAAGGCATTGGAGACAACTGCGGCATATGTGATAATACGCAAAATGCCGTACCAGGCTCCAATATCCTCCACTCGTTCTGCCAAAGGTCTTCTGGCTTGAGTGACCATTTTGTAAGCATCCAAGCGAATTTCGGCCACATTGTTGAATAAGGCAAATAGTGGAGCTAAGGGAAAGGCAGCCACAAAGAGAGTTACGAACCCATATTGAAGAACTGGAATTATGTACCCATTGAGACAAAAATTGTATTGAAATAATTTCGTGATCACTTACTCATTTCAAGATATTCATCGAATAATGCAAGGCGACCAGGATCCTGCATATGATAGTCTTGCTCCCAGGCCATATGTAGATGAGATTCATCAATGGTAGCCTGTTTATGCTTGCGCTGACGCCACCAGTTCCAAAATTTTGGGAATAAATATTCCATGAAATTGTTCCAGCATTGTTTCCCCACCATAATAATGGCTAATTGTATGCAAAGCTCCGACAAGCATCCCGCAGGATCACAGATGTCATTCTTCAATCGAAAGAACTCACTGCGACGGGCCTGATCATCTCCAGGATAGTCGAAAAAGCGTCCCTTAAAGAAGGCTATATATATCAGCGAAGAGTAAAAATTCATAAACTCAAAGAAGAAAATTTTAAAAGTATAAGAATCTTCATATTCCGTGTGAGTGCGTGGATTTTCCAGATTCGTCAGTTTGATTGCCATGCGGTGGTAAATCTGTGTAAATTAAATATATGTCATATTTTATGTTTAAATATCTTGGACTTTTTATTGATCCTTACTCTGGTTAAAATCATTATGACAACCAAATTAATCAGGGCAGCAGTAACGGTTGTAAAAAGCTTCGCGTGCTCTTTGACAAAGAACCCACCGCCTCCATAAATAACCGATACCAGGGAAATGCGATAAATAATTGTACCCAGCACTGCAGACAAAACAACGCAGATCTGTGGAGAATTGCATGAATCACTTGTTTGTTATAAAAGTCAATCAAAATTTTCTCACCATAAATATGACGGCGCTGCCAGTAATCACAAATCGTATAGCTCGACTCCAGGTGGACATGTACGGCTCTTTTTCGCGCGTAACCGGATTCATACGAAACGTGGTAGCATTAGTCTCGAATTCGGGACGATTTTCCTCATCCATTTCAACATTATGCAGATCCCATTCCCAGACCAAGACAGATTGCTTTCTCTTCCAAAGTTCCAGAAAAGTGGTAGCTATATAAATGAGCTCTAATATAGTTTTATTTCCAAAATAAAGTAATTTTTACGTACCCCAAAAAGACATGAATATGGCAAAAAATACAGTCGATGGATTGTCAAAAAGATAGGTGATGCGGGAGAACAGACAAGAATCCGACAATTGCTGATAGCTGCAAGCTTTGTCACATAGTGGACAGAGAGTTATATTTCCAGTGCCATGTTCATTACAAATCTCCTTGCTGGGTGTATTATCCTCCGATTCCAGAGTGGCCAAGCCATAGATAAAACATAGAAAGCCCACCACTGAGGGATAGACCAACATCTCGGTGTAGAAGCCCAGCCAGCAGAAGTAGAGAGCTATTTTATCTCCAAAGTATTTACGCACTAGGCAAAGGGGTTGCTTCTTGTACCATTGAGAAGGATGGGCCCACGTCTGGTAGAGAATACGACGATCCAGTGAAACACCACTAGAGTGCGGACGATCGTAGCGTCCCTCGTGCAAAGGAAAACAAGCCAAATAGGTTCCATCATTCAACAGACGTCTTATACCACTTCGATCATTGTCTTCATAGGGAGTGCGTATCAGAATTTGCATTACCATCAAGGATCTCTGGGCACTCGTGAACGCTGTGGCTCTATCTTTTACTATAAACCTAAAAAATATTAGATTGTAGCTACTTGATTATAATCGGATAATTTAACTTACTGTTCTTCGGGATTGCCATTTGCAGTGGCGGCTTTGAAAGTTGTCTCACCCTCCAATAGAGTCTGATCGAGTTGTATTTTTCTGGTCAAGCGTTGCCACACCTCTTTCCAATACTGCACATTTCTCATTACCACATTTTCATCATCCTGAGATGAAAGAATCTTTAGTGTCTACCAATACTAATCATCCTTTACTTACCCATGATGGCTTCACAGATATTGTAATGAATCGCTTAACGGGTAACTTTAAGTTCATGACCTCGGCGAGTCGTGATTCTAGACGCCAAGGCAAATGGATTTTCAAAAAGAACGTCTTCTCATTAAAGGACTGTGATTTGTCTTCAAGTTCTACCTCGAGTCCTTCCTTGATTAAATTATCCATAAAACAACGTCTATGGTCACGGCGTTTTGCTTCGGCTTCGGTCATTACCCCTAGATCTTCTTCCTCCCATGCCAAAACCATATCAATTTTCCGTCGTCCATCACGAAACATCAGCGATTCGGGATCTAGACCTTCTCGGTCTTGTTTACTAACACGTCGTTCTTCATTGTTATCCCCGATGATGCTATTGCTTTTGCTAGTCTTCCGACTGCTGTAGAGACTTGTGCTATTACTGGTGGTGGAGGCTTTTCTGTCGGAGGTGGTTAGTTGTTTATAGCCGAACTGATCAGTGAGCACATTGGAATGTGAGGAATCAACGGCTTCATGGTTGGCTTGAATCTGCTCCGAAGACTTTCGAAGGCCCAGGTCTGGACTCAAATTAAGACCCAGTGTGCGTCGCATAGCCGTGCCCGGTATATCTTCTTCATTGTTGGTAACTATCTTAGGACCGAAGGCTTGAGTGGGACTGGGCTCGGCTGATTCGGTTTCCAGATGTGTTGGGAGTGGTAAGGTCTTTGAATTGCACTTGTGGAATATGGAGTTACTGACACGTGAACCCGCTGAGCTAAGCCATTTCTCGGTATAAGATGAAGATTTCACCGGACTACCACTGGCCAGTTCCAAGCTGTTGGCATTCAAGGGATATGGTGTGGCAGGTTTGCTACGATCTCTACTCTCGTTAGCCAGAAAATTGTATAAATTTTCGTCTGAATTGTTAACGGTTTCCATTTGTGGCATCTGAATTCCTGTATCCTATTGGATTCAAAATGTAAATAAAAGCTTCACCTTATTTTTGAAGTCTTGAAAACTTACATAACCCACTAATCTTCCAGCCACAATTCCACTGTCCTGGCTTAGTCGTCTGGGACGAACCTTCTGCAAATTACTTCTTATCATACGCTCACTTTTGGCGGGACTTGAGACTACTTCACGTCTGGTGACCTTAGCAGAACCTTGCCTAGGATTACGCAGTGTTGGAACCGACAGAAATCCTAGTAAACGGGACGTTTAAGTAAAATAGTGCAGAAAATTTGATTTTTGAAATCTCACTTGGAAATTGAAATATTAATTGTTCACTTGTCTGTTCACTCTCTTGAGCTGAGCTGTCGATGAGATCCTCCCGAGAATTTGCCTCCGTTATGGGTGCAGTGCTCTCATCATCGACGCTATCGATACGAATTTGAAAAATATTTGATTTTCCTCTGGTTTCCCTTTCTTCGTGATAGCTCATTTTTAGTCTGATTGACCTCTTTTGTTGTGCTCGTTGTTGCGCGCAGTTCCTTGTGACGTCATTAATTTTTATACGCAAGTTTTGTCCTAGTTAAAGAAAAACGAGGTCTTAAGGTAAGTGAGCACCTGCTATATTCCCCACAATTATCAACATATACGTAGGTATTGCAAGGCTTGTGAAACTTGTGTTCTTTGGTTCCTAGCTTTACCTATCAAATTAGTTTAAAATAAAAATTTCCATGTGCGTGTGCTTCTACAATCACACACGCTTTAGATATTTACAATCAGAGTTATTGATAATTTCAAAAATACAAATTTACCATAATTATATAATGAGGTAAAATTTTTCCTGTGATTAAACATTCATCAATGAAAGCTTTAGGCAGATTAAAAATTGATTTAGTCAAATCACTTTAGAATTTTTCCTTGGCATTAATTTAACCAAAAATAAGTTAATGAGAAAATTAAAATAAATTAAAACTGAATTGTTTTATTTATTTATTTTTTTTTTTGTTTTTAAGTTAGATTTAATTTATGGATTAAAAAATTTTACTTAAGGAATGCTTTTCAATTTAAATCATGGTTAAAGGATTACATAATCTTATACACTTTTTTGGTCTCAAATTAAAATTATGAAATATTAAGCTTTTACTAAAAGATTAATTATGTGTAGAAATTTAAAAAAATAAGAAATAAAACTAATCCTATTTTCCTAATTTTTATATGACAAAAGTTAGGTTATTATATTAGGCCAGCTTTTTAATAGATATTTTTAGGATAAATGTTCCATGTCAATATTAAAATTAATCTAAAAATCTAATTAAGTTTTTAATATTTCGTTTTGTTTTTCTCTTGAAAGTTTATTTTCGCATTTCATATAACTATCTCGTATTTCCTTATACATACGACTGACTATCAATATTGTTTCTGTTTAATTACGCAAAGAACGGAATTTGTTTATTAATTATTCAGACCCTGCCGTCATTTCCATACCCTCATGACAACTCTGCTAATTTGTGTTTGTATTTTAATTTATAAACACAGACACACTCTGACAATAGAAACTCGTGGCTATGTTTTGAAGTACCTTAGAATTTGAAATGTACAGTCTAATCAGAGTTTTTTTTGTTTTTTTTTATTGGTATGAGTAGTTGACGGTATTTGGCTTACGCATATGAGAATATTTTATCATGCAGTGTGGCTAGGAAAGCAAGGCTAAATTCTGGGCGCAATGACCACACATTTGTTTATTGGGTCGATAAAAGTTAACCAAATAAACTTGTTGCTTAATGAAGTTGTAGTTGTGGTGGTCTAATTGAAATGTGTTTTGCTTTTGATACTAGAAAGATTTTTTTGTGATGGTTCATTATTTGAATTTTTTCTACATAGAAGATAAGTATTTTTTTTTTTGCATCCAATTTGGTGATTTTATCAACTAATTGTCCGTGTACTTTTCAAATAACATGATTACATTTAAAAGCATTTGTGAATTGCACTGGTGAATCTCGAAACATGGTTTTTGTTATCTAAAGGTTAAGGTAAAATTAAATATTTACTCTGCGACAAAAAAACATTTAAATTATATAGTATTTTCGAAGGCAAAGGACAAAAGGCAATAGTGACATTTAGTCACCTATAGGGGATATAGGGCAGGGGTAACAATCAAGCAAACAGACAACCCAACGAACCTGCGTTCTCCAAAACTCTTTATGACTGCTTTTATGTGAAAGTATTGGGCCAGTTGTTAGTCAGTTGTGCAAAGTCCCATGCTATTGAAGTAATCACAACAACTGAAGGATTATTGATTGAATCTTGTCAATTGTCAAGTAATAATCGATTATTGATTTCAAAATTTTCATTTTCCATTTTTTTTTAATATATTTGAAAGTGATTTACTAAAAGATTTGGTTGCTTTCTTTCACAGATTTTTTTGGCCCGAGTTTCACAGATTTCAAGATTTATTTACACATCCTGAGATATTAATTTATTCAAGTCTATATAATTTTATTTGTATTTGTTTCAAAATTTATTGATTTTTTAAAGATTTTAATCTCCATTTATTTTAACACTTTCCATATACGTTCACACTCACACACGTTTGCATGTCTTTATATTGAAAGGCTTTAGCTTCGACCGATATGTTCGAGCACTCCAGCACGAATGACCACAGGTCTGGCTGAGGTTGGACTATATCCTTGCCATGCTTTTTATTTCGTATAACACCCACTAGACTAGATAATCAAAGTCCTTTGCCACTAATTTCATATGGAATTGTCTCTCTTTCTTTTCTCTCTTTCCCTCTCTAATGGGTCAAGAAAAATCGAGCGTAATATTTTTGTGAGAGTCGCTTAAAGGATAACCTATTTAGCTATAATAGAGCGATTGTACATATACATATATCGAAGTTACAGTTCGAACAGCTACATATATTACATCATATAACTATGACGTTTGTATGCATATTTTTCGAGGTAATTTTTAATGAATTCCAAATATAGGAAATGCGTAGATTTTAATTAAATCTTTTTTGTACAATTTGAAAATAACTTTTCATTAAAAATTCTGTGATTATTTAAAAGATTTTGGAATTCCGAACGTTTTCTTGTTTAGCAATTCTGATGACGTTACTTGAATCAAATTGGTTTAGATATCAATTCCTTAAGGTATCTATTAACACATTGACAGTTATGTGCGACATTAAAGAAAATAGCATATCGAACTATTTTTAAATCAACCGAAATCTATTTCCATCAATTGTATTGTACGTCATTACTTTCGATAAAATCATTCAATGCCTCACGAATTATTTAGTCGTGTCAGCCGGCTTGGAAGTGGTCAGTCGTTATCTATAAATATACACACAATTGCTTTGATGTCTGCTTGAATTAAATGTTCGAAGTGTGCGTGATTTTGTGAGTTGAGTGCCAGTCAATGGGAAAGCCTATATAACTGAAGTGGTAACCAGACATACAAAAATTTCGATATTCCAAAATATAAGATAAATTTTGCTAAATTCGTTGCAAGTTGATGCATTCGTTTTCATTTTTTAAATAAATTATTAAGCTTAATTAATTGAAGTCTAATATTTTTGTTATATTTGCAAGTCGCTTTATTGATTCCATTCCACGAGGCTTAGTAAAAACTACAAGTCTTTGATTAATTGACTTTAGCTTAGCTTGAAAACAGTTTTTATTTTTTTATTTATTTTTTTTTTTTTGAATTTATTTAATCACCCAACACCAAAGTATTCTCTTCAAAGCAACAGACATTAATATTTTTGAAGAGCCCAGAAAAGTTATAAAAGCATAGATTTCATCGTTCTCAGTAGGTTTTTGACTTCGTCAGTAATTGTAGACTGTCCATCCGTTTGATTGCACTCTTTAAAGATATCGGTTTCGCATATATTTGTTGTCTTATTGAAAAATTCATCCTCTTTGCACTCGCCTTCAATTTTTTGTCCATGTATGCAAACAAAGTAACCGCGGCAATTGTCTACATCTCTAGCCAGTTGACCGTGTTTGCCATTGCAGATGCCCACACGCTCTCCATTCTCCATAAGGCAAGTACCATCGGTTTGGCGACAAATACCCAGCAAGCTGTCATAGCTCTCCCCATTGCGACATCGCATTGAGACTGGCTCCTCCTCGCAGCTTATATAGCGACGGCAGTCACCCTGCTCGGCAATGGAAGTCCCTTCGGCAATCTGATCACAAAGTTCGGAAAAGTCAGTTGGCTCGTCGCTGCACTCTTGTGGATTGGCAGACGTTGAGATCGTTTCCGGGCTTTTTTCTGTGGAATTGGCTTCCGTGGTGTCTGAGGTGACGTTATATTGTTGACATTGACTTAGTGAACTATTGAAAAAGTAGCCCGAGTAACAGCGTTCATGACGCAGCTGGCTGGAGATGCAGATATAAAAGTTGTTGCAATTCACGGGATCTGGAAGAATATAGCCATGCTTGCCTTCGCAGACAATCGGATCGGGTGGTACGTTGTGATTATTGGGCTCATCATCATTGACAAATGGGCAGGAACCATCGTCGGTTACACACAGCAGTTGTTCTGAATCGAAGTAGGCATTGTTACCACATCGTTGAGGCACAGCCACGCCCTCCAAGCAGATATAGTAGCGTGTACAGTCTGAGCGATCGGGCAAATAGGTGCCATCTTTAAGGTTGCCACAACTGTAGACAGTGGAGTTGGTATCGACTAGTTTGCCATCTTGGCATTGTTGGAAAGTGTCAAAGACGCATTGCCCAAGCACTGCATTGAATTGATGTTGGTCCGGGCACTCTACGGGTATGGCTAGACCTTTCACGCAGGCATAATACAAATTACAGTATTGCTCATTGGGTAGGCGAGTGCCATGTGCTTGGCCAGAGCACTTGCTGGTTGTCGGCTCTTGCTGTCGGCATTGGCCATGGTCCACACGGCACTCCAAAGTAACATTGTGAAAATATTCGCCGTCTGCACAGGAGAGTTGTTGAGTTCCGTTCAAGCTGGAGCACTTGTAGTAACCGCGACAGTCCTCGACATCGGCCACCAAGGCTCCTTCGCTGGCTCCTGCACAGACTCCTGTGAGAGGCACTTGACAGCTGCCATCGTTGAATCTGCAGTAACCGAGCTCCGCATCAAAGAAACTACCTAGTGCGCAATTCTGCAAATAACTGGGAAGACCACCCACACACAAATAAAACTTCGTACAGTCCTCTGGATACGCAACGGCTATGCCATCAACTTGATCCATGCAGTAGTCAGTTTCTGCGGTATCCATTGGATCAGCGGGCAAGTGTGCCCACTGCTGCCAGGCTGGTTGGCATTTGTCATCCGCTGCATGCGGCACACAAAATCCAACATTGTCAGCAAATGTGTATCCTTTAAGGCAGTTGCCCACTTGCCAAAGATCCGCCATGCAGTAATAGAACTGCGTGCAGTTTGAGGTCAGTGGAAATGGTCGCACCTCACCCGGATGGCAAGCGCGTCGCCAACCACTGCTCTTGCAGCTTTCATCGCTGGGTACGCATTGATTGAGAAGAGCATCAAACTGTTTAGTTTCTGGACAGCTTTGTCTAATCCATTGACCATTTTGACATATTTCAAATGCAGTACAATTGGTGGAGATTTCTCGTCGGTCGCCATCCAAACAGATCAGATCAGTACAAGCTCCATTTATATTTGGAACACATGCCTCTAACGTAATATTGAAATACTGCAGTCCAGAGCATTTGCGGGGCCTCCACTTTCCACTGCGGCAAATGTAATAGCTATTGCAAGCCAGACTGGATGGCAAGAGGGCTTGTTCTGTAGAGCATTTCTCATTTGCCATAGGCCTCTGCCGATTTGGGGAATGTTTCTCCATCACTGCCCCACACTGATCTGCATCATTGGGCATGCAATAGTTGAGATCTTGGTTGAAGTACATACCCAAAGGACATTGTTGATACCACCATTCATCGTCTAAGCACATTAGATAGTTCAAACAGCTATTAGGCGCAGGACGGACGGCTGTATGCTGGCACTGAGTTTTTGAGGGCACAGTAAAAGTGTTTTTCTGCTCCAGCTGGCAAATATTTTCCTCGGTTATGGGTAAACAGGTATGCAGTTGCCTTGAGTAATATTGACTTTTGGGGCAGTTACGCAAACGCCATTTCATTTGGCTACAACGGAAGTATTGCAGGCAGTTACCATCTTTGCTGGACAAGGTCTGACCCTCAGTACGATTGTTGCATGGTGGCAAACCCGAAACCTTTGCATAGCTACAAACCATATCATCTCGTGGTTCCAGGCAACGCTTCTCTTCTGGATTGTAGTACTTTTGATCTGGACACGTGCGACGACGCCAAAAACCTCCAGAACAGATCTCGTACATCGAACAGTTTGCTGGCACAGAGCGTTTCTGATCATTCTGACAAGTCAAAGCCAGCTGGAAGATATAATAGATATTATTTATATTAGGAAAAATTTAGTGAATGCTTTTAGAACTTAAATTAATTCTATTGATGAGTTAAAAAGGGGATACCTAGGTACTAAAAGAATTTTGAGAGGATCTCTTATTCGCTTAAAAACTATTAAGAATGTATATGAATTTGCGTATGATGTGAAATGCTTAAATATTCGAATAAATCAAAAATACAATTGTTAATATGCCACGAATAAATAAAAAGTATTTGAATAACTTGGATATATTCGCAAATGTTCCATTTTTATTCATAAAGTTCCAATCGACTTAAATAAAAGGCCAAATTCATTAATTTTTTCCAAATCGGATTTATTTTAGTGCATATTGTATATAAGTATAGATTGTATTTTAAAAATTATAAAATAATTTGTAACGCATAGAAATGGAACAAGCGGAATTTCCAAATAAACAAACTCATAAATAACGTTTTAACTGATAGTGATTAAGATGCGATTATATAATGTACCCATATGGTACTATATGGTGAATATATATATATATATAAGACGAAAATATTATCGTCTAAGAATATTATATAAATTTACAGCATTCAAAGAGAAGGTGCGAATTTCTTAAAAATTTTCTTTAGTACTGAAAACGATCTTACATTTTCGTCGACAGGCTCTACAGATCTTTTTTGTCTAATGTGATCATAGAGTGTACAAAGACCGGACTTTCCATCGAAGTAGTGATCTGGTGCACAATCAAAGTATGTAGCCGTGCCAGCAACGGTATTACAGGAGCAGAAACCGTTAGTGGTGTTCTTAGCCACGAAGGGCTCAAACTGAACCCGGTTCTTGCATTCTTCTGGATCACAAACCTTGCGCTGAACTATACACGCGCCACGGCTGCCATCAAAGACCCTGTCCTCTCCACATTCACGATAAGAGACGAAACCATTAATAAGATCACATGTACAGAATCCTGTGGTACTATTTTTAGCAGCGAATGGCTCATAGCTCAAACGATTAATGCAGTGTTTGAACTCACAAGCAATTACATCGTAAATACACATCTTGGTTCGGGCGTCAAATTTGTGACCATTTGAACACTCATAAAAGGAGGCAGCGCCTAGTCGACCATCACAGGAACAAAAGCCATCCGTAGTACCGGTGGCTTCGAAAGGTTCGAAAGGTATACGATTGATGCAAGAGAATGAGTTGCAGGCTGTAAGCTTGTTGATTTTAACGGTTCCTCCTACGCAGGCCAGTGCCTTGGTGTCAAATTCTACGCCTTCAGGGCACGGATCGTAATAGGGTTTTTCAAACAAGCAATAGCAGAATCCATAGGTGGTATTTAGAGCAGGGAAAGCCAAGTCGTCTTTCTTACCGGTGCAGTAATTTTGGTCGCAGACCGAGCATGGTGCCTATGGGGAAAAAATTAATATGATAGAAGATTGACGTTAATTCTATCTTAGGCTTTACCTGAGGCTTTAAGCAGACTTTTTCGACAGGATCAAAGACTTTGCCATCTGAGCATTGCCTATAGACGGTTTCATTGGCTACACAATAACAGAAGCCTGATGGGTCATCCTCTTTGGATGAGGGGAAAGGTTCATATTCCACAAGACACGAACACTTTGTGGCATCGCAATAGCTGCTTTGACATCCGTCCTAAAAATTCCATGTTAGCTACTGATATCTAAGCAATGTTAAAAGAATCTTACAATTGGTTCCAGACAAACACCCTCCAGTTTACTATATTCTTTGCCTTCGGGACAATCACGATAAAGAGCTTCTCCGTCTAAACAGTAGCAAAACCCTTCAGGTCCTTTCAAAGACTCAAATGGCAGATAATTTGGCAGCTCAGCGCACTGTGATTCATCACAACTACAGCTTGTGGTAGAATTCTATCGGTTTTAAAAGATTATTTTTAGAATTTCTTTCAAAAAAATTACAAATATTTTGCTAACCTGAACTCTCATGCACACTTGAAGTTCTGCGTCGAATTCCTTACCGTCTGGACAGTTAGTATATATGGCAACCAGGCTGTCACAATAACAGAACCCAGTTGTAGTATTTAGAGCCGGGAACGGTAAGAATTCAACATAATCGGCACATTTATCAGAATCACATGCGTTGCTTGTACATCCAGACTAAGGGGAATATGTTTCCATTAAATAATTGCTATAGAGATAATTTTAGGTCACTTACAGGTGCTGGCAAACAAATTTGAAGCTCTGCATTGAATACCTTGTTGTCTGGACAGTCACGATAAAGTGGGATTTCATTTTCGCAATAACAGAAACCAGTTTCAATATTTATGGAAGGGAAGGGCAGGTTATCAGGCTTTCCTATACAGTAGTTTGGTATACATCTTGGCTAGAAATGAAGTACTAAAAGTCAAGAGCAATTGTATTGTACATTAAATCTATTAACTTACATCTGGCTGGGGTATAAGGACACAGCGCAAAATATCAGCATCGAATTTATATCCGATGGGACAGGGAACAGGAATCGTTTCTCCTGCACGGCAAAGGCAGAAGCTATTTGGGTCGTCAAAGTTGATGCTCACTTGATAGGGATCACTGGACTTCGCACAGACTGCTGGATCACAGGGGCCAGTCTAACATATCGTAAAATTTAAGGTAAACACATCAATTCTGATCAAATAAATCATGGACTTACAAATGTACAAATCGCAAGCAATGGATCGAAAATATAACCATTCTGGCAATTTTGCAAATAGGCTCCATCACTGCGACAAACGCAGAAGGCGGAGCTATCGTTACTATTGGAAGCATAAGCCGAATACAATAGGGCAGTTGTGCATAGTGATTGGTCGCAAGAACACTGAAATATTTATAAATCGTTAAGGTTATAAGCTTAAATAATCGTGGCTCAGGCAACTTACACTTGGTTTTGCTATGCATATGCCATAGGTTGCATTATATACTTCATTGGCAGGACATTGCCGTATCTGGGCCTCATTGTTATAGCACCAATAGAACTTCGTTTCATCATCATCAACTGGATAGGTCGTTCCATTTACAGAAGTCTCGCACAGAATCGCTTTGCACTCTGAAGTAGCTGTACAGGTCTTAGTATTAGGGTCAAAGCCTTGTTCGGCAGGGCAGCTCATAACCTTAGCCACACCATTTGCGCAGTCGTAATATTTGGTGCAAATGGGATGAGCTACTGGTCCCGATTGATCTGGGCAGTTGCAAGGATTTATACACTTGCCAGTCACATCAATCACACATTCTTCATAATTGAACCATTGACCCGCGGGACAAGTACTCTCCACAGCGACTCCATTGGTGCAAGTTATGAAACTGTTGCATTTTCCGGGACTTGGCAATAGATAACCATTGGGCTTATTGCCACATACCCAACAGGTGGCATTAGTATCGGTCACACAGACATTGCTGCAGCTCGAGAAGACATTGCCAGGACCGCAGGATCCTTCAATTAGCTCACTATTCAGGCAGATCATGTATTTATCGCAATCAGTCGGATGGGGCACCATTGTGCCATCGGGAGTGCCATCGGGACAATCACAGTCAGTAGGCTCAGCACTACGCTTATGACGCATTTTTACGTCAGCATTTTCGGGGCACTGACCATCGGTATCAATAGTGCAAACGCCCAATTCACAGTCAAAGAATTGTCCTAAGCCACAGGCTTGCTCTGTCCATACACCATTAACGCAAGCCTGATAATGCCAACAATCGTTGCCAGCTATGGTCTTATCATCTGTACATTCTAAGGCATTCCCACTAGCTGGGCAGCTATTGTCAACGTCAACAGTGCAGGCTTCAACACTTGTATCGTAGAATGATCCTGGTGCACAATTGACCGTTTCCCAAGTGCTGTTGTTGCATACTAAATACTGAGCACAATTTTCAGGATTTACAGCGGTCTCACCTTCATCGCATTGAGATTTTCCATTCCCAAGACAGACATTATCTACATCTATGGTACAAGTGTCAGTGCTGGTATCATAATATGATCCAGAGGCACAGGTTTCCGTCTCCCACTTGCCACTCTTACAGACCAAATATTGGGCACAGTTTTCTGGTTTCACAGAGGTTTGACCATTCTCACATTCAGCTGTTACGGTGCCAGAGCAGACATTGTCTACATCTATGGTACAAATACCAATGCTGGTATCATAATATGATCCAGAGGCACAGGATTCCGTCTCCCACTTGCCACTCTGACAGACCAAATATTGAGCACAGTTTTCTGGTTTCACAGCTGTTTGACCATTCTCGCACTCTGAACTGCTAGTGGAACAGCAGTTTGTGGTATCGGGCATGCAAACCTTGAGTTCAGGATCAAAGAAATTACCGATCTGGCAGTCACCGACGCTAAGTTCACCATTACTGCATGCGTAGTAAAGTCGACAGTTGTCGGGGTTGGCAGTTAATTCGCCATCCTTGACGCCATTGGCGCAATCGGCTCCTGGAGCTAGGGTCTCTTCATCGCAAGGGGCCTCTGTAGTAGTGGTGGTACCATCACAGGGCTCAGTAGTAGACACATCAGAACAAGTGCCAGGAATGCAAGCGCCCGTCTCGAAGTAGCTTTGTTCAGGACAGGATTGCAGGTAAGGCTTTTTCTCATAACAAATGTAAAACTGGTTGCAGTTGTTTTTGTTAGGCAGGATTGTACCATCAGTTTGAGTTAGGCACAAGTTTTCCCAACATGTGGAATCTGTGTCAACTACACAAGTTTCCAGGGTGGAATCGAAGTAGCTGCCACTAGCACACGTTTCCAGGGAAGCAATTTCATTCGTGCACTTTATATAGCTCGTACAAGATAGACCATCATATGTGAGTGTTCCGTCCTCCTTACCAATGCACATATTTTGCCAGCAACTCGATGTGGTGTCTGCTTCACAGGTAAGGTTGGCTGTGAAGTAGTCACCACTGGGACAGTACTGAGGATAGGCCAATTGCTCATTGCAAATGTAAAATTCGGCACAATTGGCGGCATTGGCCAAATAGGCACCGTCGACTTCATTCTTGCACAGATCGTCGGTCTGGAAAGATGTTAAGATTTATGTCATTTGGTATAGTTTTTTTTTTGTTTTACTCAATGTTACCAAGGGAGCTGCTAATGTTAGTTTACAGAGACCTCGGCCTGCGGCACCACATTTGCCATTTTTGGGGTTGTACTCTTTGCCTGCTGGACAAGTGATTGAGCGCAGGCTGTTCTTGGCATTACAACGATAATATTTGGAACAGCTTGTGGGATTCGGCCAGTGAGAAGGCAGTTTTTTTAATTCACGATACACGCACGCAGGATCGGCGGCTCCGGCGAGTGCCACTGCAGTGAGTGCCACTACAGCTAGAAGAATGACTGCAAAAGGAATTCGATTATGCACTAAATAGTTTTGAAAAGAATTTAAAATCTGAAATACCTTTCATATTTTTTTAACAACACTCTTATTCCACTCGAATTGTTTAAGTCTTACTCCGCACAACTGCCAAAATTTCAACGCCTTTTTATAGATGGAAATGGTTGGAAATCGATTGGAGATAGATTGACATTGATATTTGCTTGTCGTCGCACCTATCAGAGGAACACATGTTAGCCGAGTTATTTTAATTGATTTTAAGAGTTTTCTATTTCAATTCGAGGAAGCGGGTACCCAAAATTATATGCTTATCAACTAATTATGTTTTCTATAATAACCACACCCAAAACTCAAATGGTAAAAATTCGCACTTTTCATGAATGAACTTGCGTACTGAACTGTAGTCATATCAATGTCAATGTTTTTAAAATTTCTTAAACATATTATTCAATAATAAATACTTTTTATCAGTATTGTCTCCAAATCAAATTCTTAAAAGTTTCTGCAGAAATTTATAAACCGTCTAGACAAGTATTGGAAGCATTATAGGACCCTTCATATATTTATATATAAATTCTATTAAATTAACTTCTCACATAAATATGCCAGCTAATAAAATAACATATTCATTTTATTTTTTACAGATTTCTACAACACACCCACGCAAGTTTCCCCGCATTTCTTTGTGCTCATATTCCAAAATAGATCAGATGGACATGTCTTTATATAACCATTAGCTCCATCACAGTGTATAAACAGGTGACAATTGTAAGGATGCGGTAAAAATTCGTTGCCTGGATAAGCTTGGCATACAGCATCAGCACTGAGAACTGGAGTTGTTGTGTCAATATCTGCATTTGTAGTTTCTGATTCAGCCGTAGTATCCGTATTGGAATCTGTACTAGAGTTTGGGCTCGACTCTGTACTGGACTCTGTACTGGAATCTGTATTGGAATCTGTGCTGAAGTTTGTACTGGAGTCTGTGTTGGCATCCGTTGTTTCATCATCAGTAGTTTCGTCATCAGTAGTTTCGTCATCAGTAGTATCGTCATCAGTAGTATCGGATTCAGTAGTTTCGTCGGTTGGATCAATTTCCGGAGTAGTTGTAGTTCTTGGAGTAGTCGTCGTTGCAGGCGAGTTTGTAGGCCTTACACAATTTGAGGCATTCAAGACAGCCACAAAAAGGACTAATTGCAAGACAACAAATATCCAGGCTGAAGTAAATCAAGAAAATTCTTTTAAAAAACTTGTGATAAATATATTAACTTAGATATACTTACTCTTCATTGTAAGGAAATTTTCTAAGCTGAAATATTCTGCACTTCATATTTATAGTGATTCTCAAAATGCATTTTAGAATTCGATAACAAAATGCAATTAGAATTTTACAATCATTTAATATCTTATCTTAAACATGTTTATTTGATGAAATGACCATCAGTTGATATCAATGAAGAATGAAACGATGTTCTTAAAACAATAATGTCGTAAATATGCAAATTAATAATTGATAACCAATCAATTCTATTTGAATTAATTTTCTTTTTGCAATATTGATGTAATTTAAATTTCAATAATAAACAAATTAGAACTGGAATATATATTCTAATTAGTTTTGGTAAAAAAAATTTAAGGAATTTTTTCTTCAAATTTTGTTTTAATGTTCTTGAAAAATATAAAATATTCCTAATAAAAATCAGTAATATATTATAAAAAGCTAACTTTCAAATAATTATTTCTATATCGTTTCGAAGAAAAAAATATTATAATTGTTCTGAACAGAGCCACTCCTCGAAGGGCCCCAGAGAAATAGTCATTATCACTACACGAATCGATTGATATATATCCGTCTGTCCGGCTTTTTCTAGTCTCTTAGTTTTAAAACTATTTTAAGAAAAATTTTCTCGGGTTCATCGATCTTAGGAATATCTGGCACGGTAACAAATCAATACTATTCATATGATTTACTGCAAAAAAAAAAATTTCGAAAAGAGTTGAAAATCTTCGGTACACCGAAGATAACGTTGGGGTTTTTTTTATATTGATTTCAAAATGATAAGGCTTGACACAAAATATATAGAAATTACAGCAACAAAGGGCTACGTATGTATTTACATTCTTGTAAGTTTCCTAGGATTATTTGATAACAAAAGTTTTTGGTATTACGATTTAATCATTGTGGCTTCTCATAAGACGTAAACGCGCATTGATAAGTAATTTGCAATCGAAATTTGATTAATAATAGTACGAAAAATAAAGTTTTTTTTTCTATATTAGGATATACAAATTTAATTTGGCTCTTTTATTATTATACGAAATTTTGAATAAGTTTAATATCTCCATCAATTCACACTAGCTACTATAAATTCATAAAACTACACGTGCCAATTCATAAAACTGAATATAAATAATGATTAAAACTATTGCTGTGATCGTTTTTATTATATTTGATAAGAAATGCAAGTCTTTGCTGGTATAAAAGCCAGACAAATGGTTGAAATTCGACCATTATTTCGAGCTTATAAACGAACCAGATGGGTATGTCAAGAGAGTAATACATTTTTTAACTTTAATTCAAATCTAAAAAGTATAATTTAAAGGTATACTATCACAACGAAATATGGTTACCATTACTTTGGTAACCATTACCATTGCACTGCTTACCTCAAGCTGGAATGTGGAGGGACAATTTATAAGGGATTCAGAAGTGTTTGCATTTTTAAAAGCAAACAGTGAGGCCAATTTCTTTGCGGAAAGTAATGGTAAGTTTTTAATTCTTTTCCATATAGATCACAAAAAAAATATAGCAGAGACAATAAATATTTTATCCAATTGACTTAGAAGCTTTCGTTCCGAGCTGGAAACCCAAGCCTTCTTCTACAAGCCCCCCTGAAACAACCGGGCAAAACACAACACCAGACGATGTTTCTACAAGCAACACTGAAACAACAATTCTGAGCTCGACTCCCGAAGTCTCTTCAACAAATCCTCCTGAATCAACTGAGGAGAATTCAACAACAAATGAGTCCTCTGCAAGCCCTTCTGAAACAACCGAACAGAGTACAACACCAGACGATGCTTCCACAGGTAACACTGAAACTACCATTCTGAGCTCGACTCCCGAGGCATCTTCAACAAATCAGCCTGAGACAACTGAGGAAAATACAACAGATGAATCCTCTGCAAGCCCTTCTGAAACAACCGAACAGAGTACAACACCAGACGATGCTTCCACAGGTAACACTGAAACTACCATTCTGAGCTCGACTCCCGAGGCATCTTCAACGAATCCTCCTGAATCAACTGAGGAAAATTCAACAACAAATGAGTCCTCTGCAAGCCCTTCTGAAACAACCGAACAGAGTACAACACCAGACGATGCTTCCACAGGTAACACTGAAACTACCATTCTGAGTTCGACTCCCGAAGTCTCTTCAACAAATCAGCCTGAGACAACTGAGGAAAATACAACACCAGATGATTCTTCTGAAACAACCGATCAGAGTACAACACCAACCGATGTTCCCACAGGTAACACTGAAACTACCATTCTGAGCTCGACTCCCGAAGTCTCTTCAACAAATCAGCCTGAGACAACTGAGGAAAATACAACTCCAGACGATTCTTCTGAAACAACCGATCAGAGTACAACACTAGATCCACTATCATGCAAAAATGGTGCTGATTTTTTGCCAATTCCAAATGATTGCCATAAATACATTCATTGTAGCCACGGTTTTGGATGGGAAATGAATTGTCCTGCTGGGCTTTTCTGGGATTGGAAGGAACATATCTGTTCTAGAGATGAAAGCAAGTGTTATAATGCCAATGCAAGTGGAAATGTTCCCCAAACTACCACGCCCATTTCGGAGCCCGACGGAGCTTTTACTGGTGCCCCTGAGACTACAGAAAATAACGTGCCGACTTCAACGGATGACGATTCTTCTTCAGATGCTACAGAAACAACTGAAGATCTTCCTTCAATTGGTCTTTGCCGAGATGGTGATGAATTCCTACCCAACCCCAACGATTGTAGTAAGTATATTCAGTGTAGCAACGGTTTTGGATGGGAAATGAATTGTCCTGCTGGCCTTTTCTGGAATTGGAAACAACACATTTGTACTAGAGATGAAAGTAAGTGCTATAATGGTGAACAAAGTTCGACAACTGAGGACTCCTCTACAAATATTCCTGAAACAACCGAGAAGATTACAACGCTGGAAGATTCGTCTACAAGCAGCTCTGAGATTACCGAGCCGACTTCAACACTCGAAGATTCTTCTTCAACTAAGACGACTAATGGCTTGCCTCCATTAGATTCATGTATAAATGGAGCTGAATTTCTTCCAAATCCGGAGAACTGCCACAAATATATACAATGTAGCCATGGTTTTGGTTGGGAAATGAATTGTCCTCCTGGGCTTTACTGGAATTGGAAGGAAAACTATTGTTCTCGGGATGAAAGTACATGTTACAATGGTGACGTTTCTACTGAGCAGACCTCAGCACCTAGTATTTCCTCTACAAGTAGCCCACAGTCTACGGAGCAGACTACAACACCCGCAGCACCTAGTACAACTCACGGCTTGCCTCCATTAGATTCATGTATAAATGGAGCTGAGTTTCTTCCGAATCCAAATGATTGCCACAAATATGTTCAATGCAGCAATGGCTTCGGTTGGGAAATGAATTGTCCAGCTGGTCTTTTCTGGGACTGGAAAAATAACTATTGTACTAGAGATCAAAGCAAATGCTATAACCGCGTTGATAACGTAACGGTAGACGAGAAATTCTGTTTGAATGGAGCTCGTTTCACTGCATATCCTAAAGATTGTTCGAAGTTTGTACAATGTAATAATGGCGAGCCTTTTATAAAAACTTGTCCCGTACCTTTAGTGTGGAATCCTGAAGTCAATGCTTGTGACTGGAGTAGCAAAACTTGTTAAATGAAAAACATTTTGAACTTCTGTGAGAAAATACATATAATGATCGGTTATCAATAAATATAGTATATTGTTTATTTTCTTAAAAATTATTTGTTGAAATCTGGGACTACCAAACATTACAATGCGGTTGAACACTCATCCGGGAGTTTGAATCACAATGGAATTCAATGGCAAAGGCGGGGTGATTTGCCAGAGTCTGCGGTACCCTCAAAAAGGGCGTGTCGTGGCTGTTGTCATATGTGATTTTTTGAGGACTCACAGCACAGAAGAATTGTGCAAACTTAATAAAGAATAATTGTGGACTTGTCAGATTTGTATTATTGAAACGAAATGTTGAAAATTCAGAAAGCACACTTTCTCGTTCGAAGTAGGTCTTGTAAGCCAATCGCAGACCATTAAAATCGGCCAGCTTTTCATTGATATTCGAGGTGGGCTCACGTTTCAAACACTTTAAAGCATTCCGAAAGTGTGGTTTTCTATTTAACGCGTCTATCAAGAGTAGACTGGGACTTCCATTGGCGTCATATTGCAGTCCAATCGCGTCAAAACCGTGCATAATCTCATGACCTAGAGTGTTTCCCAGCTCAGCAAATAGAAACAGTTTGTGGTATTGACTATGAAAAATTGGTTCCTGTAGATAAGCATAAGGAATGATCAGTCTATTTGTGTTCTGATGGTATGCAGGCGAGCCAAAAGCCCAGACATTGAAGCTGTGCTCGGGGGCTTCTGGAGCTAGGCTCAACAAATTGTGTTTCTGTAATGCGAAATGCTTTAAAGCGTTTAGGTGATTCCAGTAAAAATAACCAGAGGCCACTTCCAGAGAGTCGTAGTAGTCGCTGTAGTATTGATTAGATACACCCTGGGGCAAATTTCCAATGTTTATTTCCATGCGCTGAATTTTTTCTCTTAGGAACGAAATTTCTTCCTCAGTCAATTCCTTAGAATGCTCTCCAATGAGCTCAAGAAATGTTTGCTGCATGCTTGTGAAGACGCGGTTGATAACAGCATCAGTCTTATTCCGTTGGTAGCGATAGCGTTCTCTTTCGTATATATAATCGAGAGCCAAGGACATAATTCCGCGCTGATGACGTATGCAATGTTCCGGGGATGAACTCAAGGGTTGTTCTCGCTTGAGATAAGCTAGAAAGCTGAGACGTATGTAGTGTAGAATTGTGTCCGGCGGAGTCCTTGATAAGAGATCGCCTAACTTTCGTAGATAGCTCAAATTATTGACCAATATGGAAGTGTCTGCAGGCAGGGCTGTGCCAAAAGCTTGATCAAGGTATTCCTCCAGGTTTACGCCTGCTAGTCTTTTTTGTAACTCTCCTAGGGACAGTTTTGAAACTGATAAACTGCCTGTGCTTTGCCAGAGTTGATACAGCTTATGCTTGAATTGTTTGATTCGTTCTTTTACCGCAGATGAACCCAGTTGGACCAATAGCAGCTCCTCGTGCTTTGACCATTGAAAAGTATTGGGCCTGCTCAAGTGAAGTATATAAGCCGTGGCATTTTGATGCTTTAGTTCTTCATTTAGCAGAACATTATTTAAACCAACAGATCTGAGCCTACCCAAAGTGTGTTCCCAACGAAAATTGGAGAGGTCAGCTTTTTCTTCTGTGGGCCATTCAACATTTTGTGCTGGTTTTATGATTTCCAGATAGCGCTCGGGTTGTTGAATTGCTTCGAGGCTATGCTCTCGACAAGTCTCGTAATACACACGTGCCTTGGCATAGATCGCCTGAGTCTCCTGTTTGTGGGCCTCCGAACGTTGTTCCAAAATTTCAGCTAGCTCTCTATTTGCGTTTTGCTCTAAGCTACCAATAACGTCCACGTAGCTCGCATTAGAACCCTGAACCTGCTCCCAATTTCCGCAAGCATAATCGAAAAAATTCTGGCAGGGTGATTGGCTTAGGTCCATATAGCTCATGAGAGTGGCCAACAGCTGTTGATTTACATCTTTTTCATTGGCTAGCACCAGATATGTGTCTGCCGCGACGAGTAGCAGTAAGACAGCATTCCACATTGCCGTTGGCGTGACTTAAATAGAACCGGTAACGTGCGCTTCAACTGCGTAACTGAGGATGGGCTCAGAGCTCTAGCGTTTTTCGACTTTGTCACACCGCTTATCGAACTCAACACAATCCCGGACTGAGCTGACAAGCTTCTACTGATAACAGCAACCCACTCGACTTACTTTTGTTGGCTCATCACTTTTTCCCCATATGTTTATCTCTTTGCTGTTTTGTTGTTATATTCTGTTTCGTAGTTTGTTTACAAATTTTCATAGTATCAAAACAAAATTTAAGAAGCTTTTTTTCAAAGACCACATTTAACTTAGCTCAGATAATGTTTTTTAATTAAGCGGGGGAAAGAATAGAAAATAGATTTAATAAAAAAAAGCACGCATCTTTGATATTTAAAATATTACTCGTACTTCTTTCATATTATGAAATTGGATTAAACAAAATTTTAATAATCATTTACACTAATCAAATTGTACTTATCTAATTTTCTGTCTGTCACGAAACGCTGTCATGACAATGTGAATTTTATATTTCGGTTTGAATGTGTTATTGAAAAAATATATTTTGTTAAGCACAACAACATTTGTAGTTGTATACATTATTTAAATTAATTGTATTTTGGTATTCTTTTTGAAGTTCAATGACTTTATTTTCAGATAATTTATTATGTTTTGCTAAAATAATAAAGAAATTATGTATTTCAATTAAAATTTTTACGAATTAGAAAAAACTGCTTTAGTAATATTTATTTTGATAGAACTTCAAAAATTTTCTTTTGAGAGTTGGGAAATTTTCTCTTAAGTTATTTTTTCAATTTTTATGTGCTCTTTAAAATATGCAATATGAATTTGAAGGTAAATATCAGAAACGATTAAATACTCTTCGGGTTAATAATTTTCCAGAGAGCAGAATTCATATAATTTTAAACTTTCTGGTTTTTGTTTTTCATTCGAATTCCCGGGTAAAAATAAAATTCTTTTTAAATATTAATCGTCTCCTATCAAACGCATTTGAAAATAAAAGACATCGGTTTTTGTCATACTGCTGAATTTTATTTTAAGAAGAAATATAAAGGCAATGTAATCTTTGTCTCGGATATCTTGTTACCAAAAGAATAGAACTTAATTTTTTATTCTGTCTTGCGTTATCTCTGACAAAGGTTAAAGCTCGCAGCAACAATATTCTAACATCATTTTTTTTATTCGTGGAATTGCAACAAATTAAATCATTCTCTCAAAACATCACTAATTAAAAAGTAATGAGACAGTATAAAAACAATGAAGCCACACCTACCTTAACTCAATTGGAATTTTGAAGTCAACAGTATGAAATCTTTCGGTAAGAAATCTTGGAACTGGAAAATTTGATTTCCTAATAATTTTTTTTGGTATTTTTCAAGGCATTGGACTAGTTATATTGGCTATATTTGCAAATCAGCCAGCTGCAGCTCAAAGCTTAAATGAGGTAGGCTAGGTTGGTCTTCAGTTGAATGCAAATTTTAAAAAATTATATCAATTGCAGGTTTGCAGAGGTGTTGATTTTGACTCCTTTCCCCATCCTGATAATAACACAATGTTCGTAGTCTGCGTTTACGAGCAGCCTGTTGAAAGAAACTGTGAGCCAGTGAATGTCAATGGCACTAATAGCACAACTTGCTTCGATAATAAACTCAAGACCTGCACGATTGGCGCGTGTGAAGCACCAGATGTGCCCACTGACTTAGAGATTGCCGTATCGATCTGTAAAAATGTGGATCAAATGAGAAAGATACCCTCTTTAGATTGTAGCTACTTCTGGATTTGCTTAGGCGAGAGCCAGCCCATCTATGTGGAGTGCCCTAAAGGCTTGCATTTCTCGCAGTACGAGCAAACGTGTGTTTCGCCTCTGGCAGCCAAGTGTATGTCTCAGGAAAGACTTTGCGAAAATGCTGATAATCAAACTAAGTTCTCAGGAGAGTCCTGTACGGAATATTACATGTGTGACGATGAGCAACTAGTGAAGCGATCCTGTGCATATGGAACTTATTACAACTCTCAGCAGGAGATGTGCGTTTTTGATGTCAATTTAAGCTGTAATGCCCACAGCCAACCGGATTGCCAGAATCCCCAAAATGCCAACTTATACTTTGCTCATGTCTCCGATTGTAGCAAATTTTATGTATGCATTCAAAAGTCAGTCTACGAAGGCAAATGTGGAGAAGGTTTTGGATTTGATAGCACAACATCTACCTGTAAGTCTGGCCTGTGTTATTAGCGTGAAAGATGCTTTATTAATCAATAAATCAAACACAAATTTTATCGCAAGTTAGCAGTTTTGAGTTCCAACTTAAAAATGGTGGACAAATCTTTACAAACGGTTGATAGTCGCACATTATAAAGCGTCTGCAGTCGTTGGGGTATGGTATAAAGGCTCCCTGATTATGGGCACACAAGGCTGTTAGGTTGTTTGTTGGTTGATCCTGACAGTTAACAAGCATTTGTAGATTGCAATGCTGAGCTTGCTGGTCCCAAAGGTAGCCCGGTTTGCATTTCCTAGTTTGTATCTCATAGTACATTTGACAGTCACCGGAATATGGTGTATAATTCAATATAGAATCCAAGCTCCCTGGGTACACATAATTGGGCGTTACGCAAAAACCTTTTTCTATGAACAAGACTCCAATTAGCCACAAATAAAGTAGCACTAAAAATAAAAAATCAATGTAATTGGAATGGATTGTACAAAGACTTTTACTCTTACTTTTCTCCGATTGATTAATGACTGACCCGTCTTCGATAATAAATAAATTGAAAATTGTTCTTCCAGACGGTTATATCCCATGGTATTGTGAACCTATGATTACAATTGTTTATATAATATGTCTTATCATGTTCAAAGGAATTTTATCGTTAGCATATTTACTCAAATGTAGCATTGTAAGTAGATTAAACTGTCCTTGACATTTTGCCCGTTTGAGTGCCTAGAATCTTTTCTAGTAATGACAGTATTATATGTTTATTATACCCTGTACCTTAAAGGGTAAAGCGTATATTAGGTTTGTGCAAATGTATATAACAAAGAGAAGGTGACATCGGAGACCCGCCAAAGTCACCCACAATATGATCAGGGGGACTAGAGAAATCAATATAGCCATGTCTATCCTAGGGCTACCACATTTTCTTTTTCAATTCTATCAACTAGATACAGGGTATCCCAAATTCGGTTTTTAACGTTCGGCTTCACTTTTTTATATCTAAATAAAAATAAACAATAATTATTGGCAGATTTGTAAAACTTGGATATTTTCATTATCCACACGTTTTGTGTTTTTTCGCTTTAATGTAAATTTATTATTCTTTTTTTCTTACATATTTTATTTGCTCATGGTATTTTACTTTTGCTGATTTAAAAGAGAAATATTTATATTTAACTTATCCATTAATTATATTAAATATCATTTTATTTATCGAGTAATTTATTTGCGGTTCAATAAAATTTGAAGTGGACAACTATTGAGTTATGCGAAAAATAAATATTCTTGAGTACATCACAGCTCATTGAGATAATTTTCTGGTATATAAAGGGCTTCCACAATTCGCATTGAATAAGAACCACTCGTCTACTGTGGTGTATCATTCGAATTGAAAGAATTTAAATAAACTCGTATATCCAATGTTTTTGATATATCTTTGCCTGGTAGGCATTCTCCTTGGTTCTTGCCAGGCGATAACTAGAGAGGTAAGTCAAACATTTTATTTATTTAGTATATATAATATAATTTTATTTACAAGGAAACATCCATCTTACATGCTGGATGTCCTTTATATGATGATCCAAATCACCCCGTGTTGTTGCCCGATTTGACTGATTGCCGCAAATACTTTTCATGCTTTGGAGGAAAAGCCTATGCAGGTCAATGCCCACCAAATTTATACTGGAGTCAGTTAACCTACCGTTGCGATAGTCGACAATACTCCAACTGTAAGACAGCCGAAAATGAAAGTGGTAGTAGTGTTACAACTTTTAGTTCCTATCCCGGTGACTGCACTCGTTTTTACGAGAAACGTCTCCTTCGCTGTCCATCCAATTATCACTGGAACGCCCGCCTACAGCGCTGTGATTTGCCAGAAATAGCGCAGTGTGAGGTTACGCCTCTGCCACCTTGGGAGCCTACAATTCCACCGATCATTCCCACCGCTCCGTCAATTATACCAACGGCAGCCACACCACCATCTCTGCCAGGACTTCAAGAAGAACTCAATGGAGCAACATCTACACCTGAAGCTTTTTTACCCATTGATCCGGCTATTCAGTGCCAGTCCAGTCAAGGTAAGCCGTTCGTGCCATATCCTGGTGATTGTCATAAATTTATTTACTGCGGCCCCACTGCAATTGTGTACACCTGCCCAGTCAATATGTATTGGGATGGAAGTGTTTCGACTTGCAGTTCATCTTCCGCTGGTTGTAAGACAGAAATATAAAAAACACAATTTGTTTTATTGAAAATAAATGCATCTTTTATATACGAAAAATAATTTGTAATAAATAACAAGTATAAAATTTCAGCTTCCAAGGTTTTTTCGTTCTATATATATAAGTCTCTTTCCACATTCGATAAGACGTAATCAATCAACGAGAGACTCCGTAAATGAGGTACTTCTTTTCAGATATCATTATAAAATTAGGGGATTTACTTATATGACTAATTAAAGACATGGAAAAAAATCGAATAAACTTCATTTTATAGCTCTTAAAAAGCTATATGGAAATTAAATGTCTTTAGAAGCTTCCATCGATCACTTGAATTACTAAGTACACTGATACATAGTCGGTGGCACACATTGAGACATTTTTGGACTATAGACCCAATTACTTGAGCAATTCAGCAAAATGCCTTGTGCTCCAAAACAAAGTAAATATTTGTTGCAATCTTCTGAATAAGGTATCTGAGTCCCAGCAGCTAAAGATGTACAGATGGAACTCTTCACCATGAGCATTTTTGATAACTGCTTGCAATTTTGACTCTGTTGGTCGAATTTACTATCTTCGGGGCAATCGATAGCATATGGTATGGGATATTCACAAATTATATACATTGTGGAGCTATCGGGATATGGCACCCGACTACCCAGGATTTTTCCAGAGCAAGGACTTCTGTAATTTTGAGGCATAGTAGGAGAAAGGTTGTCGTGTTGGTAGCTAGTTTTGTTATTATTACATTGTGCAACCCAAGGAGCCATGCAGCGTTCTAAGGGGGCACTGAATTCTTGGCCCTTTTCGCAATCGTAGGCTACTGGTACCGGGCTGACGCATTTTATAAACTTGGTGCAGTCATATGGATAAGGAACAAGCTTTCCTTCCATGACGCCTTCACAAGGATCATAGTTAGGAATTGGAGTGCTAGTCGTAGTCATCTCTGTGGTGGTCATCTGTGTGGTCATCTCTGCGGTGGTCATCTCTGCGGTCGTCATCTCTGCGGTCGTCATCTCTTTGGTGGTCATCTCAGTAGTCGCGTTTTCCAAACATGCTGAGGACGAAACATCTGAACTGCAAATTTCCAGGAAGGGATCATAGTACTCTCCCATTGGACAAACAGCCATCATATAAACATATTCATTAATACATTTAATGTACCACTGACAGTCATCTGGATAGGGAAAAGTGGTTCGATCGGTATCTGTACAAATGGTAGGGCTAGGTGTAGGTGAAGTTACACCCGGAGCCATAGTTGTGCTTTCATTTTCTCCGCAATCGCTTTCTTCCAAGCTCACACATTGCTCCAAGTCTGAGTTGAAAAAGTAGTTCGGAGTGCAATAAAAAGCCGTGGGAATCGGAAGTACGCACATGACATATTTACTGCATTCCCCGGGGTAGGCTACAATTGCTCCATTGTGTTTGCCTTCGCATAATTGTGTCGGAGTATATGAAGGAGACTCGGATGTGGTGGAAGTTGAGATTGTCGTCGGACTTGAACTTTCTGGAGTTAATTTAGTGGTACTGTCATCAAACGTTAGGCAAGCTTCTACATCAACGTTTGGTCCACATTTTCCCGTTTGCGGATCGAACCAAGATCCAAAAATACAATTGGCAATTTTGTATTCATTGTTTCCCATACAAAGAATATATTTCTGACAGTTTAATGGATAGGCAAAGGACGTGCCCAGTTCCTGATTGGCACACAGTTCATCTGGACTTAAAGTGGTTCGTGGAGTGGTTGTCAAGGACTTAAGACAAGCTGTCGGTGATATATTTGTTTCACAATTCGCTGAGCTAGGATTGAACCAAGAATTGGGTGGGCAATTAGCTACTGCAGATTTCCCATTACCCATGCAGAGTATATATTTTTCACAGCTTGATTCCATTGGCATAGAAGTGCCAAGTTGTTGATCCTCGCAGACTTGATCAAGGTCTGTACTATCGGAGCTTGTAGTTGTAATCGAGTCGAGCGACGAATCCAAAGAAACGAAAGAGTTCTCAGGACACTGAACATTCTCAGGCTTGTCACAAATTAGTAATTTTCCATTGAAAAGTAAGCCCTTAGGACATTGCTGCAGGGTTACTTTGTAGTCCAAACATTCAATAGCTTGAGAACAATCTCGGAGATATGGTAAAAGAGTATTGTTCGAAAAATTTTGGCAAGGATTAGCTACCGACTCTTCATCCATAATAATTGGGCTCATTGTGGCAATACCCTCGTAAGCCTTGGATATATCGCAAATGTTCATTTTGTGATTGAAATATCTTCCAGTTGGGCAATATCCCAATGAAGGGCAAGAGCTCTGGCAATAAATATATGCATCAGTGGCATAGGAATATTTATATAATCCATTGGAAAGAGATTGACAGAAATCAGCTTTGACTTCTGGAGGTGTTTGGGGGCATTTTAAGCCGCTTGGAGAGGTGGCTGTCAATGGAAGTTCTTCACAATTACTGCCATTGGGAGTATCGCAAATTTGAAGCTTTTCATTGTAGACTTTACCAAATTCACAAAAACCAAGGACAGGGCAGCCGTTCGAGCAATTAATATAAGCATTGCAGTTGTATGGATATAAATAAGTTAGTTCCTTATCCTTTTGCGAACAAAACGTGTCCTTCAAATCAAAACCTGATTTGCAGTCATCAGAGTCTGTGAACGACTGCTCTGTGGTAGTTATTTCATTCCGTGTCTTTTCTGTTGTTGTGAATGCCCAAGTTGTTGGAAGTATCAAATCTGTTGTTGATTGTTCTGAACTAGTTTCTTCAGTTCTTGATTTTTCGGTAGTCGTTGTGGTAATTTTTATACAGTCCACATTTTTAGGGTAATCACACTGCTTGGTTTTATTGTTAAATTGTAAATCAGCTGGACAAGTCATAACGGTTGGGAAGAGGCAATTGCAAAACAAGTACCGATTGCAATTGTCTGGATACGGCACCAGCTCTCCATAAGGCTGATCTCGACACATCAATTGGTTCTCAGATTTCCGTTCATTCTCACTACAAGTATTCCTTATGTCCCAAACCACTGGCGGCCAGGTCGTTAGTTCGATTTCGCAATTAACCAATGCGGACTTCAGACATCCACGCGCCTTTAGACTGAAACTAAATCCTTCTGGACAGGGCAATACCAGGTCTCGTTGACTCAGACAATAGATGTATGCATCACAGGTACCTGCAATAGCAAATACCGTGCCATCCTTCTTTGAATAACAAAGTCCAAAAGGGCCACTCGCATCCTGAGCGATTTTTGTAAGAGAAGGCACAGAAAGACTTCTTACGACGTCAAAGATATATATTTGGACAATGATGAGCAACCACACGGAATTCCATCCTGAAAATAAAAATTCACATAAAATTAAAAAAAACGGTGACTTATTAAAATTGAATAGTCATCAAGTTAGATAAGAGGCTGTTAGAAGCTAAATAAGATTATTGCGGTTCCTTTGAAATAATCATACATTCATTTCAACTCAGTCCAGATAATTGAAAGCCTTATCGTGTCATATAAAAAGATCAAATTGTCATTTTTCGAGCAAAGTCTGAGGTTCACATGCTGAGTAATTTTGGGCTTACATATGACGAATATGAAATATATCAGATAAAATATGTTGGGTTTACAAAATAAACAAATAAAAAAAAGTATGGTTTTTAATTTATTTTTATTGTATTAAAAAAAAAGTAGTTTTTGTAAAGTTTTTTTTTCACCTTTGGAATTCATGGTTTGCGTTTTAAATGCTTTTATATATCCGTTTAAAGATATTGCAAAAAATACACGTGACTTTTTAAATGTCTTAGCAAGTTCTATTTTTTTTTTCTTGAAAAACAAAATATGAAAGAAAAAAAAAGAAATGTATATTTTTGGCACCGCTTAAATTATTTTATGTTGTTTAGTTCTCAAAGCTTTCAGAGTGACTGAAAATTGACAAATTTGTTGAATAAATTAAATTGATAGAAGCCCATCGACCATATCAGAGCTTAAGCCACTTTATGATAAGAAATAATTATGAATACCCGTTACCAATCGATAAGAAGTTTTGAATATTTTTTTTCATTGGGCCAAAATTTAATTAATTTTTGCTAATTGAATTGCATTTTCCAAGGAAATCGAAGAGACCCTCCCACTATTGCGTATCTCAAAAAAGTTAATAAGATTGTGAAATGTATGAAACATAGAGAAGAAGACCCGCCAAAAATACCTTAAGTATGATCAGGACGATTAGTGGAATCGATCTAGCCATATCCGACTGTCTCAGCAGCCTAGCAAACTTGATCGGACGACTATATCATATAGCTCCCATAGGACTGATTGAAAGTGCAAAAGTCGTTTGAATGGCATAATTTCTTTACTTTTAAAGATATTTTAATAGAATTAAGGCATTAGTTGACTTTTAGGGTACCAAACAGCTGTGTAGAGAGAAGGCTCCTATAAACTTGGTAATTGGAATATTTAATTGGTATTAAATCGAGTAAAATATTTTAAATGGTATGATATGGTATAGACTCGGTAGAAAGTACCGATTTAGGCCCCTATAGATACAGAATATCTCAAACTCGGCTGCGTCCGAGTTTAATGTTCCGCATTTTTCAAATTATTTTATCTATATTTAAATACGAAATATTTCGAATATATGGAACTTTTTGAAAACTTATGTTTTTTATGAAAAACTGAATTAATTGCCATAATTATTGGCTGTATAGGAAAATGATAAGTTCAATCCAAAAAGTATGCCACTATTTATATACACAAAAAAAAAGTTGCTCTTAAAAATGAGTATGCAAAATTTTAATGTTCTCTTCATTTCAGTTGGTTTGAAAATTAATTGTTATTAGTATTTTCTTTTGTTATAAACAAATGTTTACAGATTTTATTGCTTTCATAATTAATACTTGGAAATAAAATTTACCAACTTAAAAACCAAAGCAGAAATATTTTTGATTGCCCAATTGCCTATGTAAATCAAGAACAGAGAGTATTGACTTATATGACTTGAAATTTTATTAATATTGACGAGAATTTTGATGAACTTCTGTGTACTTTTCTCACTCACCCATTGAGAATTTATTTCTTTGATAAATGAAAGAAAACATATGTTACATATAGTGAAAGGAAAAGTTCTTATCAGTTTACAACTATTGTACAAAAGATAATTATTTATCGAGACAATTTCAACGCACTCATGTTGATATTATCAGGCGTTCAACATTTTATACAAAGAAATATTTCATGTAAAGTCGGGAAAAAAATAGCATCTCCTATAAATATGAAAATATTGTTCTGAATCGTTTTAGTTCGAGCTCAAAATTCAGACCACTTAGAGAAATGAGGAACCTTGGAGTAATTTTAGTTTTACTATTATTTTATGGGACCAGCCAAGCTCAGAAGTTTCAGGTGAACTTGACTTCCAATAGAGTCTACAATGGATACTTAAAAACTTTGTTTTTTTAAGAATGGATACAGTTTTAAGACATCAATTTGTGAAGGTAAAGATGGCGGGCTACTTCCAATGTTTGGAACCTGCAAAGGATATTACGTGTGCAATGGAGGTCGGGCTGTTGTCGGCTTATGTGAAGAAGGTACTCTGTTCGATCCCTTGACTGCACATTGCGAGGATGAGGATGAAGTCGATTGTCCCTATGCTAACGAGGATGAAATGGATGAAGAATCGGAAGAAGAAGAAAAGGAATCAGTTGAAAAGGAATCAGCTGAAAAGGAATCGGACTCGGCAAGCGAGGATAGTGAAGAGTTATTAATTTTACCCCAAAAAAATACTAACAAGAAGAAACCATCTGTTCCACTCAAACAAACAGAAGATAAGAAAAAAACCGATGTGAAAGAAAAGAATGAAATTAAAAAAAAAAATGAATTGACCACTCCACTAGATTTGGATATATGTCTAGCTCAGAAGAATGGTGTTGCTTTGCCAAAGAAAGGCGTTTGTAATGAATACTTTGTATGCCGATCCAAGAAACCACAAACTCGTTACTGTCCTGATGACCAACATTTCAGTGCCCAATACCACATATGTATGGATCCGTTAGATGCGAAATGTGAAACCCAGGACAAAGATAAAAAGGAAGAGGAGGCTCCGAAATCATCTCCACCTGTGATTGCTGGCATGTGCAGTGATGAAAAGCAGGATGGACTTGTACCCCATAAGGATGACTGTGGAAAATTTCTGCTCTGTAGTAATATGATGTTTTTGGTTATGGAATGTCCAATGGGTTTACACTTTAATGCGGAAAAGAAGCGGTGTGACTATCCTAAAATTGCTAAATGTGAAAAACCTAAGAAAACCAAGAATTCTAAGAAGCGAAAGGGACAACGCAAGCAAAAACAAATGTAAAAAAAATCACATTTAATATTCGTACTACATTTTTAAATGTGCAAACATATACAATATTTTTAAAGAAATATTTCATAACCGAGGATAAATAAAATGATTAAAGAATCTAAAAAAAAACCTTTAAATAAAGTTGTTTGGGACTGGTAGCTCTGAATTGGCGGGCCTTATTTTATTCATAATTTTGTTTAAAATATAATATTGATATAAAGTGAAATACAATTACCCTCAAAATTTTTTTAGAAATATTCATTAACTATTGTAGAAAATGATATTTGGCAAGGACAATATCCAAAGGTCAAACGCAAAGATTAGAAATTCGTTGTACCAAAACTTGGAACTGCAAATGTTCCTCCAAAATAGAACACCTAAAATTCTAATTAAAATACTTTTCAGAATTGAAGTAGGTGCTTGAATTATATTTTATTAAAAATGTTTCTTAACAGTTTACACTTGCTGGCCAATCACATGTATCGACATTTTCGTTGAACACCAAACCAGCAGTACATTTGAAGGCCACTTCACATTCACACTGGCAGACAATATAATCTCCACTGCAAACATCTGAACCGGCAAACATAGTACCATCGCGTTGGCCCAGACAGCGACCATTGCTCTCACAATATGTACCAGAGGGTCCGGCAGAAGGTCCACTGGGTGGGGGATTGCCATCGCTACACTGCACATTTTCGGGGAAGTCGCACTCTTTGCTATTGTCGTTGAAGTAAAGATTGTTTGGGCATCCCAGTTGGATTTTGGTGCCACCCACACACTGAATAAATGCAGAGCAATTGTTTGAGACCGGGCCTATCCAGCCGTTGGCATAATTGCAGCATTCGTCTTCGCATGTGCTGGGGGTATCACAAACTCCATTGGTATCCTTAACACATCCCTTTGTGACATCATAGTAATAACCAGAGTCGCATGATTTGGAAACATATTTTCCATCGACACATTGAAGATAGCTATAGCAGCCAGTAGGATCTTGTGAGTTCACTGAAGTCTCTCCATTTGTGCAACTTGAACTTGAGCAAACTCCATTGGTATCCGCAACACAACCTGACTTACTTGTCCAGTAATACCCAGAGTCACAAGATTTCGACACATATTGGCCATTTTCGCATTCAAGATAGCCACTGCAGCCGGAAGTATCATCTGGATTAACCGAAGTTGCTCCATTTGTGCAACTTGAGCTTGAGCAAACTCCTTTGGTATCCTCAACGCAACCCGACTTACTTGTCCAGTAGTACCCAGACTCACAAGATTTCGACACATATTGGCCATTTTCGCATTCAATGTAGCCGCTGCAGCCGGAAGTATCATCAGGATTAACCAAAGTAGCTCCATTTGTGCAACTTGAGCTTGAGCAAACTCCTTTGGTATCCTCAACGCAACCCGACTTACTTGTCCAGTAGTACCCAGAGTTACAAGATTTCGACACATATTGGCCATTTTCGCATTCAAGGTAGCCGCTGCAGCCGGAAGTATCATCAGGATTAACCGAAGTTGCTCCATTTGTGCAAGCATCTGAGACTGAGCAGCAAACTCCATCAGAGTCAACTTCACACTTTCCAGCAGCAGAGTTCCAGTAGTAACCACTGTTGCAAGTCTTACTTACAAAGTTACCATTGACACATTCATAATAGCCATTGCAAAGTTCCGAATCGGCCTTTGTGTCACCATTATTGCAGCCTGAAGCCTGGCAGTTTCCATTGTCTACTTCGCACTGTCCCGCATCGGAATTCCAGTAGTAGCCACTGTCGCAAGATTCAGAAACAAGTTCTCCATTGCAGCACTTAAGGTAACCATCGCAGCGATTTGGGTCCGATTGTGTTTCGCCGTCCGTGCAACATCCCAAGGCAGTTCCAGAAATCGACAACACTAGGCATATAAGGAACGCTGAAAGAGACAAGTCAATATAATTATTAATGCTTGTCTAATTCGACTGCCAAGTGTTTTACCGAAGCGTCCAGAACTTGATTCTTGGTTTTTCAGACTCCACATGGTACACAACCTTTCCTTGGTTTAAGATGTGTTTACTGAAGTATGGTTCGTTAGAAGGCAGCTTTTATACATATTTGATGGCAATTAAAATAATTAAATGTTTCCTTTGCTGGTCGGATGCATGTGGTATTGATAAAAAAAAATAAAAAAAATGAAGCCGAACATTAAACTCGGTCGCGGTCGAGTTTGGGATACCCTGTACCTAATAGACGGAATTAAAAAAGAAAAGGTGGCAACCCTAGTCTGTAACCCTGGTAACCCTGGACGCCTGCATTCACATAAAACCTCTGGTCTTAATATTCCCATGAATCCAACTACACATTGTTCACTTTAAAGGAAGTACGCCATCTATCGGACTGTTCATTCGCTTACCACTTAGACAAGGGAAATTATAATCTTGACTCCGAAATTTAGTTTTATTTTTTGTATATCTAATAGATATGGTCTGATTTTAGTCATGTTTTATATTAATCGAAATATTTTTAGATCCCTAACAACTTTTTGGAAGCAACTAATACCAAAATCCTCAAGCTGTAGGAGTTACATGGCTTTGATAAAGTAAAGGGGTTGGAAAGAAGGGGAGAAGAAAAATAAACTTAAGGAGTCAGAATCCCAAATTTTGGTTATCCTAGCTCTTATAGTCTTTAAGATCAAGGAGTTCATACGGACAGATAGACGGACAGAGGCACGACATGGCTATATCGATTTCTCTAGTCACTCTGATCATATTATGGGTAACTTTGGCGGGTCTCCGACATCTCCTTTTCTGTGTTACACACATCAGCACAAACTTAATATACTCTTTACCTCAAGGTACAGTGTATAAAAATAAAACAACAAATAAATAAACAGAGTTTTGATCATATCAAAGTATGAAACAGTAGTGAAACATGACAACGATTTTTCAGTGATAGGAAAGGCAACCAAAAATTATCGGGAGCTTTTCATGCTTTCTTTTATTTGTTTTACTGAAATTTCTACCCTAATTTCCTCTACAAGATCGACGCTGAAAATAGCTGCACCATTCGGAAGTCATTGGCACACCCCAATAAAAGAAAACATCTATTTATTTGAATGAGCTTTTACATTTTAATTATTATACTTATTTTTGAATTATTTAGGTGAATCCAACTAAATATTCACGAAGAAAATGTGAAACATTATTATTTTCATATTTATAAATTTTCTAATTTTTTCGAATCGGATAGACTGAATTCGAAAATTATTTATTATTAATCTAATTTAATTAATCATAAGAATGATATTATATATATTTTCAAATTTGATACTTTACAAATTATTGAATTCATTGGAGCTATTCATCAATATTCTAGCAACTTTTATAACCTGTTCACGAAGGGAAAGGGTATACTGGAAAGCTGTGCATGTATGTAACACCCAGAAGGAGACGTCGTAGACCCCCCAAAATTACCCATAATATGATCAGGGTGAATAGAGAAATCGATAGGGCCATGTCCGTCTGTCCGTCTGTATGAACGCAAGGATCTCGGGAACTATAAAAGCTAGAGCTATGAGATTTTGTGTGAAGAATCTTTAGGACATGGGAAAGGGCAAGTCTATTTTTTATATTGATCCGACTCCCCCCAGGGGAGCATTAGTTATTCGTAATAATAGTAATAACCATTTGAATAATCGTGAATATCTCAAAAACTAAAAGAGCTAGGATAACCAAATTTGGTCAGTATATTAACCTTTTGGAAAGGAAAAGTTGACTAGAAAATTATTTCCGATGAAGCTCCCCACCTCCCTCTACAATGAATTATAACTTCAGAGCGCTGTACTTTTTGCAGCTTTAAGCTGACAGTATTTATTAGTTGCAATAAAATATTCGCAATAAAAATACCTTTCGTTTGACACCAAGATGAATAAAATCGGACCATAAACACAGAAGTTATGAGTAAAAGCGATGGAAGCCCCACCACCCCTCCCCTTCTTTTCATACAGTTGCAAGCGTTCAATCGCAAGTATCTCGGAAACTATAAAAGCTAGAGCTATGAAATTTGGTGTATAGAATTTATAGCCCCCTAGATTTTTTTCTTTAATTTAAATACCTTAAGAGCTCACACACAGTGGCCATGGAAATAAATGAGTCTAGTGAAAGACGAAAAAAGAAGCTTGCTAATTATATTCAAAATTGATTTATTGGCCAGCATTTTTATTTCCTTTGAAAACCCCACGGTTGGTTTTGCCAGCATAAAAGTTTCTTAATTACATTTTTATAATAAACTTTTTATTTTTTATTTTTGTATGGAAGTACAGTCAAAGTTGCTGTTGTTAAGCCTAAGGCTCTTAACCTGTTGACTTACTTCTAGGATATAAAGGGTCTCAGACAAGTGTCTTTGATTTTGCTCTTCTTGACGGCGAATAAGACCAAGGGCAATCCACATTTTGGGGAGTGTCACACGACTTTGATTTGCTACTGAAAATCAAATTGTTGGGGCATATTTGTTCCACAGCACAGTTGTAACTGCACTTGTAAAACTTGTTGCAGACACCCTCCATGGTAAGGAGAGTCCCTTCCGGCTGGCCATTGCAAATGGTTGACGGATTTTTGCAGGCAACCTTGGGCACATAACCTTCCGGATAGTTGCATTCATCCGTGCTGGCATTGTAGACCAGATCACCGGGACACAACAAATTTTTGGCCGCAGAAGCAGCATCCGCAGCACCGCCCACATCCCAGTCACACACCTTAGCTGTCTCGTTAAACTTGGTATATTTGTCACAAGGCCGTGAAATAGGACATTGGCATTGACAGACGAAATATCCATTTGAATTGGGATCGGCAAACATTGCACCATCCCGCTGGCCAGCGCACACACCCTGATCTGTGCAATAGGTTCCCGAGGGACCAACTGGTAGATCATCCTCAGAGTCAGAACTCGATTGCGTACATTCTACATTCCATTGATAATCGCACAGGTTTGTATCGAAGTTATAATACAAGTTACTGGGACAGGACTGGACAATGGCGCATCCACCATTACAAGTAATAAATTTACCACACTGACCGCTTATTGGAAGGATCACACCGTTGGCTTGGTTGACACAGTCTGCTCTTGTGCTGTCACAGTAGGAGGGCACATTTCCAGGATTGTTTGTGCTACTGCTAGGAGGAAGAACTGTCGATGGTGACGGCACCGAGGGACTTAAAGTCGTGTCTCCTGGGCTATTGGTTACTGTATTTGCCGTCTCATCTGAGACGCTGTCAGTTCCCCCACTTCCTTCTTCCGTTGTGTCCGTATCACAAGGTGTCGTGGGTGAGACTGTGGAGCTCGTGCTAGAATCATCTGTGGCTGGGCAGGTCTCAGCACAGCAGTCACAATTACAGCCATCATCTTCAGCAAAAGCTGTTGCAGCCGTGCAGCCAGCTCGCCATTGGTAATCGCATTCGCCTAGTTTTCGATTGAAATGGAGTCCACGTGGGCATTTACCGATTCTCTGAACATCTTGGTCCATACAAACCACAAACTTTTTGCAGTCAGTCAGAAATGGCAGCCTCCTCCCATCCTCTTGAAACAGGCAAACTTCGGAATAGAATGCCTTTGCTACTTGCAGGCCAACCAGTAGGAATAATCCAATATAAGCTGATGAAGAATGAACATTTAAGCATAAGGCATTATGCACATATTTGCCCCAACTCACCACCTTTATGTAAAGACATAGCAGAGTTCCGATCTCAGGTTCTGCTTCATTGGAAAATAACCAACGACTAAGTGAGGTTGCTTAAATCAATACCAAATTTAAGGAGCTCGAAGACGAAAACAAATGCTTTTAACAATTCCATAGTGAGGTTTCTTGATAATACTGGGGACAATAATATTTATCTCCTGATTAGTTAGTCTAATGTTTTGTTTATCGCTCCCGGTTTTGCACATGAGGAATATAATTAGGTTCATGTTGAAAGTCGAGAACTGTTATTATTGCCTTGTGCTTATCATACTATAGTTTCACCTACCGAGACTACTGTGATGGCAAACGAAAGTTCTCTTTGTAAAAGAAATCAAAAGTGTTATCAATGGCATAAGATAAGATTGTGCATTGTGCGCCTACACTTCAGATAGAGTTCTGCTGAACACCGAGTTATTGACACTTAAAATTAAACGCCACTTATTAGCATTTAACAATGTTTATGAGAAGTACCCCAATTGATATTTCTGAAATGGAGTGGTTACGTAGACTGAACAATTCATTGAAGAAAAATTTCCAATTGTATTTATTTTTACAATCTACTCAATTTATTATCTCTTAGACGTCATGTCATTGTATAGTTATATTTCATTATAAAAAATAAAATAAAACATTCGTAAATGTGTTAGAAACACTTCAAGTAGTTTGTCGAATACATGGACAGGCATAATAACTCTTTCAATTTTTCTTCTGTTATTAAAGTCAAAGTATACTTTTAGGTTAAAATAGAAATGAGCTTTCAAAGAAAAATATATATATAACATATAAATAAGAAAGAAGTTTCTTTAGATAATTCTAGATAATTCCGTATATAGGAAAACTATTTAATTTTCTTGCAAATTTGATTTGATTTTGAGATTTCATAAATTAAATCTTTAATTGGCATACTCAATTTGGAATGAATTTCATTAGTCAGAGACATTTTTATAATCGTTTACTTTTTATTGACACCAGAATATATTGCTTAAAGTGAGCATTTGACATTGGCAGGATAGTCGCAGGTCAAATTATCTTGATCCCAATATAATCCTGTGCTGCAAGACCGCTCAACCTCGCATTCGCATTGGCAGACAACATAGCCATTGCAACTGGTCAGAGAAGGCAGGTAGGTGCCTTCGTCTTTACCCAAGCAGCGTCCATTGCTTTCACAGGAGGTTCCCGAAGGTCCAGCACTGGGTCCAGACGGTGGGGTATAAGGCCAAGCGCAATTAACATTTTGAGGATAGTCACAAAGCTCAGCACTAGAATCGTAAATCAAATTGTTGGGGCAATCCTGCTCCACAGCACAATTGAAGTTGCACTTGTAGAATTTGTTGCAGACGCCATCCATGGGGAAAAGGGTTCCTTCCTTTTGATTCTCACATAAGGTGACGGTATTGTTACAGACCACCTTTGGGACATAGTTGGCTGGATAATCGCATTCGTTGGTTGCCGCATTGTAGACTAAATCACCATAGCAGATCACATTAGAACTGCTTTCTGAGCTTGAGTCCCAATTGCAAGTCTGTTCTTCCTGATCGAATTTCAAGTTCTCGCCGCAGGGCCTCACCAAAGGACACTCGCATTGGCAGACAATGTACCCATTGGAATCAGGGTCAGAAAACATAGCACCATCGGGTTGGTTGGCGCAGACTCCTTGGTTATCGCAGGTTGTGCCAGAAGGACCCGTTATAACGGAAGCAACGACCGCTTGGAGGCCAAGCAGGAGAACCGCTAAACTTGCTGCATTTGAGAGATTGTTCAAACCTACGAATCATACAAGAAATTTGACAAAAGCTTACCGCTATTATATTTATACATTTCTCCTGGACTCGCAATTTTGTAAATAGTCGATCAACAGAATACTGCAAGCGACTACGCTTCTAACTTCAAAGTTGCCTCGCATTTATGCGCTTTCACATTAGGGCAATCAGGAAGGAGGTTTATCAAATCGAGGTACTACAACAAGCCATCCTCTTCATTAATTTTTTACTGCCTTCCGTTAAGCCCAGAAACATCTAATCATTCCAAACCGACAAACCAATGTTTTTTTTTTATCTATTTTTGACTTTCACCCAAAAATGATTAAAGTGCAAAGCACGCGTCTGCAAGTTGACGGAATTGTACACCCTGCGCCTTGAAAAGAAATTGAAAATTGACAGTAAATTTTGGTATCGCATATTTTAGATAAGACAAGCGACACAGCCCAAATAATTAAAACAGTGGCTTGTTTGACATTTTCAGTTACATGCTAGTTTACAGAAAATCATGTCACAAATTCTAAATACACATGTTTCAAATAATTTTATTAATATAAATTTAATAAAAACTTGCAAATATTTTAACAATTACAAATTAAAATAAGATGAGTTTTGCAAGCGTTTTCGAGTGGAACAATTTCTTTTATAAATCACTGAAATATTCTGAGCTCAAACAAAATTGAAGGCTGAGAAATATGTATATAGTATTCGAAATCCATTTGAACAAAGATATAAGAAAACGTTGAGACAGATTACCGTTCAATTGTAAATAATATCAGAAACTTATGTCAGCACAAAGAAAGAACTAAGGCTCAATAGAAAGTGTTGCTAAAGTTGAAAACATAAAATATGATAACCCTGCGGTTACTTAGGAATCAATTTTAGACAGTTCTTTTAAGAAATGAAATATTCAATTAAATTCTTAATGACTTATCTCTTATTTATTAGATACATACTAATTTTTGATAATTATTATTATATTTTTTTTTAATTTTCAATTCACTTATCATTTTTGTATAAAAAAAATAGTACTGGGTATCAAACACATATTATTATTTTTTTTAATATAAATAAAAAATAGAAAAAAATGAAGGTACTGTTATTGTTGCCATGAAGCATTAAATGTATGCCTTGATAAAGACTGCGGTGACGGGCTTCCTGCTCTCTGCTCTGACTCAACCAGACAGACTCTGCCTAACCCAGTCAAGGTGTAATTTAAGCCAATGCAATTCTAATTATTTAAATGGAAGAAGTATGGTTGAATTAAATTACCAACAAGACTTAAGAAAATATAACTGGAAAAAAAGAAGACAAACTAAAGAAGGCAATCTTAAATTGTGCAACCAGCCCAAAGATTCATCATACAAATACAAGCCACTTGAGTTGGAGGTATGGAAAGCAACAGGCTAGCTGGCCTATGGGTGTGCATTTCATCCAAGCCTCAACTATATGTATACGACTACATCTGTAGGGCTCTGAATAGGCTGGCGGAGAATGACATAGGATGCCAACAGCAGCAGCTTTAAAGAAATTCGAGTTAATTGTAATTGTCTCACACACTCATTTACTCACAAGGCAAAATAGTCTATTGTACGAATTTTCTCAGCTGTAACAGGTTTCTCAGATTTAAGCTGAGGTTACGCTTTTCATTCAATCAGTCAGGGGCAATGCGAGCTCCGTTTATGACGGCAACGAGAGGCCTTCTGGCCAATTCAAAATATGTGGAAAATGTTTAAGTGGCAAAGGACAAAGGATTATCAAATTTAATGGATTGTTTGTGCTCAAAGTTTTGATTAAAAAACTGAGATCGATTGGTGCATAGATATCTTTTAATAAATAGATATTTTCTTTTTAAATTCTAGCACCATTCGAAATCAGTGCTTTTAATCGGAACGTATCAACATCACAATTTTTAAGTGCATTATTAATTTATAGTAACACAAAATAAAATAAATATAGACAATATTTTTTTGTTTATAACTATTTGCGGTTTCAAATTGCCAATGTCATTAACACTTGCAAAGCAATGACCGCTTGGAAGCCTATGAAGTGCATTGAATGTGTCACCGGTTTGAGCAGCGAAAAAATAAAAAATGCAAGAGAGCTGATAAATGCAAATCTTGATCTGAGATTGAACGAATTCAAGTAATTTCTATTTATTCATGTAATTTGAATATTCAGATGACTTCAAAACTATATTTCTTCTAAGAAGTCCTCAAACAAGGTAAATATACTTGGATAAAAAAATAGTTCATCTGAACTTGAGAACAAAGGCTAAATGGGAAGAGAGTAGTTTCTGAGGAAATTCCTCAATTCCGATCAAAATAAGTTTAACTCAGAATTTCGCATTCCGTTCTCTTTAAATGGCTAAGGGAAAATGAACATTTTCTGTTTAAATTTTTATGTACTAATTCCAGAATAAACATGACTTGCTCTTGGCCAAAAGAGGGTAGAAAGGAAAATAAATACTATAAATATTGACCAAAACAAGCATTAGAATTTAATCATTGTTCCATTAAAATAACATGCTCAATTTATTAACCATTTCGTATTTCTAGACAAAACAATAATGGCACCTGCTGTTAAATCTATTATTGAGCCTTGGTAATTTTCTATTTGGTAATAGCACAATTATTTTGTGGATAAATGCCTCCAGTAATATTGGCAAATAAATTGAAAATATACTATGTGTTACGTAATTCCAGGCTTCACTCCAGCCTTCAACAGTGGCCCCAAAATTAATGATAATGGGTGAAATGCCTGCGTGTGCTTTCATTGTTATTAAGCCTTCATTAATAGTAGATTTAAAGGTATTTCATATCGTTTGGTAGGCGGCTTTGCAGTTGCACAAATACCAAAGAACCTTGTCGAAGTGAAATTGTCAATAGTGAATGCCATTTCTGCTCATGGTCCAAAATAAGAGACGAGACGCTTCATGTGTGCTGTCATCGCTTTCAATGGGCTTCATATTGATGTGCGGGCTTCGGTTGTTTGAAATTGCAACGGATATGAGAAAGAGTGACTGGCATTGACAGAGGAAATACCAAATGTCAGAATGACTCTTACTAACGTAAATATTTGGAGCAGAGAGTTTCACATTTCAGGTGAACTAAATTCTAGATTTTGAATGGAATGGAAATACTGAGCGGGTGAGCTTGTATCCTTGAACCTTTTCACAAATAACTCGTCGATTTGATTTGTTTTAATTGACCCAATTACAATGATGTATTCCTATGGAAGAATGTTTAAAATTATTTAATGAATGGATTTTAATCTTATCTTCTTTGTATTGTAGGCAAAAAAAAAAAAAATTGTCAATTTCAAATTTCCTAGCTTCGTGCAACAAAAATAGGGAGTTTATTTTAGTTTTTTTGTTTATGGGGGGCCTTTGTTTTCCAAGGTTAAAACCGAAGTACATATATCTTATCATATCTTATAGACAGCAACAATGTCGATACTCTTTTCTTGAAGAGTTGTGGACTTGTCCAACTCTAAAATATATAGACCACTCTCGGGAGAATAAAATGAATCAAATTTATTGTTGGAAAATAATATTGGGATTTCAATTATCTTTTAATTCTAATCCTTTAATTCTAAAATAAATTATACCTAAAGTATTGAAATACCCCAAAAAAATCTTTAAAATTATACACACTAATAAACATTTTAGTATATTTCTAAAAGTTCCAAATTCAATTTTTTATGACTAACCCAAACAAAAAAAAAAAAAAAAAAAAAAAAAACCCATAATAACAAATATTTGGAATTTCACAGATAACTTTTCATCAACGTCTGTAATAAATAAATCATTGAAACATGATATTTACAAATTAATGCCAAGTTATCTTTTTACTTCAGCTACTCACTAATTTGTAGCCTAAATTTGAGAGCTCTGATCCAAACAGAACAAAATAATAACAATTGTCTTTTATCTTAGCTTTTTGGCAATGGTGGTAAATTTTAATTCATTTAATGTGTTCTTAATGTCATAAATATGTTCCCTATCTCTGACAAATTGGATTTTACAACAAAAATATATATAAACATATATAATTTTCGAACAGTCGTGACTGACTTCATTCCTCTTCCCCTGAAGAGTTTGAAAAGTTTCTAAACATTGCTCATACACCTGACATATTGTAGGGTAGTGTGATTTTCACAAATCTTATCAAGACCCGACACTTTCTAGCTAGGAAAATCTATAAAAGAGTTGGCTCTTTAAAAACGAGTGGTATTTGCAATTCAATATTGAAAAAAGAAGTGAAAGCAGGAAAATGCGAGGTGCTTGCTCTATTAATAGGTTTTTCATTTTAAACAAATTAAATTGGTTTCTCGTCAATTCCAGGAGAATCTTCGTTGCCTTTGGGTATATTGGTGATTTCGGTCATTTTACAACTGAGCAGCCAAACGGAATATCTCAATGGAAGTTTGGATATTTGCCGCCTTTTCCCGGATGGCACCGTTCTCCGCAAGCCTACCACATGCAGTGAATCGATAATCTGCCAAGACTTCAAGAGTACACCTGGTGAAGTCTGTACTACCAAGCCGTATTTCAGTCTATCGAAGGGAAACTGTCAAACTAGTTTAGATAGCACGGACAAATACTGCGACTCACCGTGCACTACCAAGACAAGCGGCTATGTTGGATCTTCTTTGAACTGTGCCAATTGGTACTATTGTGATAAGAAGACCCTCATGGGCAAGGGCCAGTGTGTCAATGGTCAGTATTTCAATCAAGATGAACAAAAATGCATATATAAAGAGTTTAGTGATTGTGTGGCCACGTTCGAGCTGTGCCAGGTTGTGCCGACTGGCGTTAAAATTATGGATGAAAGTTCTTGCCACAAATACTTCACTTGCTCCAAAGGTAAATTGGTAGAGAATACTTGTGACGATGAATATTATGATGTAAAAACTGGTCAATGTGTGAAAAAGTCAATGGTCGATTGTAAAGCGCATCCTCTACCATCAACTGTGTGTGGCACGACTAAGCTGGCCAAGCGTGACAAATTCGCGGACGATGGAGCCACCTGTCGTGGATATTTCTATTGTAGAGACTTGGGATCTGGTGTGCCGGATACGGATCCGATCTGGAACCAGTGTCCTCTTCAGCATTTCTTTAACGAAGACCGCCAAATTTGTGTCAAAAGTCGGGATCAGAAGTGTGATTGGGATCGTTGTGACAGCCGTGCAAGTGGTCGCGAAGTAGCTGAAATCCGGGGATGCCAGCATTACTTTGAATGTCAAAATGGTGTCGAGATTGGTCCCTTTAAATGCGATGACGATATGTATTTCAATGCAGACACTGAAGAATGCCAAGTAAATAAAACTGAATATGCTGCATGTACTTGAAGGGTATAAATAAAATTCAAAAAAGTCGAGCATTATCAAAAAAGTGGGTATTATTTGTTAACCCCTAGAGTCAATCCATTCAAAATTTCACAAATCGCTTTGTCAAACTAAACTTATATAAATTTAAGTAAATGTTTCGATTGTGTTGAAAAGTATCTCAGAAATCTTTTGTATAATAAATAAATAAGTAATGTTGTGATCTTCAAACAGAAAAAGGTATCATCCATCCTTTGTTAAGTAATACCATAGATATATATATATATTTTTTTTTGGGAGAATATAATTGGAATCCATCAACTGCAATTTCCGTTAAAATAACCAAGCAAGAACTTTTAAAATGAATGTCAACTATCACACATATCCTGAATTCCATCGATATCCCCTGCTGTTGTACGTTCTCTATTTGGGCCAGCAGATTAACTACTGAACTCTTATCTGTGTCCGGGAAGCGAACAGGAAGTAAGTTGTTAAATAAACGAATGGACAATTTAATTGCAATTCAATATACTCTCTGGCCCTTCATTGGTCTATTTTGTTTTCTCTGTTCATTATTTCCTTTATTTGCCCGAATTGTTATGGACTTTAAACATTTATCCAAAACAAGCACAAGCTTCTCTCCCTCTTAATTTATTTTATTTTTTTTTTCCAATTCTGTGTTAACTTTTAAAGTTTTAATCGACAAAGTTTCATTTCTGCTTCGGGGCAGAACACACGGTTTTGACGTTTATAATTAAGTTAATATTGCGACATGTGTGTTTCCTATTTTCGCCGATCCCCTGGACCTCTGTGGCCGCCAAAGTTTTACAATCTGAGATTTGTTTTCAATCATTAAACATTTTGCTTGTCTTGCCAAATTGAGTTTCCCAAAGCAATGTGCAAGTTTTCAAATTGTTGGACTCGCAGGTGCGGTTGGAATATTCGATTCAATTACCAAAAAAAACCTTTCATTGGCGGCTTTGGTAAATGCAAACTTGAAATTTGTATCCGTTAGCGAGTGCACTAGAATTTTTGCCCCTTTCTGGTTGCCTAGCCAACTCGAAAAGTAAAATAAATGCGCTGGCGCACAGGAAATTACCCAAAGTGCTAGTCGAGTGGCTTTGGCATGGAATTTTCGTTTTCATTTTAATTAACCAACTTTACGCATTTATTTTCATTTGCCAACTTTTGCGTAAGCAATGCAAAGGAACCGGGGCTCGGCAGCATCTGCAGAACAACGAGTGGCTTTGAAATAATTTCCCCCGTAAGGCGACACAGAACATTTCCACAAACGAAAGAGTTTTAACTTTTGTGTTACCGCATCAACCGACTGGGGAAAAGGAAAAATGACCATCGCTAAATCGTTCCGGTATGCAGCTAATCCAGATTATAAATAGACGGACGAATTAAAGTTTCATAATTGGAGATAAAATAATATCTGTATTTGTTCTCACACAAAATAAATTTAACTTTCAATTAATGTAATCAAAAAATTCTTACTGATACACAAGCAATTAAATTGATGCAATAAAAGAAATCGATTCCTTTGATCGATAATTAAGGCAAGTAATCGATTATATCTATCGATACTTAGCCCTAAACGATATCCAAATGTGCAAATGGTGCGCTATCAAATAGCTGCGACGCTATCTTTTCCTTTTTCAGGTGTAGAAAATAAGTTAAACAGAATTCAATTCCTATCAAATCGAAAGAGACTATTTTATCAGCTGAATATACACCAAGTCCTTTTCAGATCAACTTTATTAGCATTTCCCAATTCAGTAGTTTGGAGAGCCATTTCATTGTTCCTATTTATGCTAACATAAGCTGTTGATGAGCCTTGGCAACCGCCACGATGGGATTACAGTTTGGCATAAATCAACACTTTGTTATGCGAAATTTAGCAGTTTTAGTTATGCAATTGTGTGATTTCCATCAAATTGGAGCGGCTTAAAACAAACAAACTGAAATTTGGAAACTCGTGGAAATTCAGTTATACAAGAAAATGCACATGGGATAAAAATCAAAAAGGCATTTCGTGTCCAACTTGGTATGGTTGGTATTTTCAATTTCCACTCATTATTGTTGTTGCTATTGTTGTGATTCTGGCATATTTTGTCTGACAAATATGCACTTTGAAAATGTTTAATGAATTTTGCGCCGACATGTTGTATGCGAATTTATTACGCCTCCTATTACATTGCCAGTAGTCAGCATTCCATCTTGCCGACTGCTCTCCTGCTCCCTTTCCTTTATTCATGTCATTTGTTTGTGGGCTGGCACACGCGGCTTACTGGGCTCAAACCCACGCAGCAAGCGGCCTCCAGTTTAGCATCCTAACCATGGAAACTGAATAGAGACAGAGAATCTAAAGGAGAGAAAGAGAGAGAGAGACTGATGTGACTGCGGCATTTGCTCCTAACTATTATTGCTGCCAATTTGTATCCAACGTGGGAGCTTGACATCCCAGCCACGCACACATATTGCCATTCTGGAAATGAACATTCGGTTGGTGATATCCGAGAAAAAAAATAGTTTCTTTTTTTTTTTTTTTGAACTTTAAGCCATCGATATTTGACACTAAACCGAATTACTAAATCTAACTTAAATGCAGTTTGTTGTGTAATTGAAAGTCTTGTAAATTGCAGATAAAAGAGTCAAAAGTTGATTATAAGCCCGGAAAGTTTTCTCCTTAAAAATCGAAATTTTAATTAAAGAACACACACTTTAGTTTTCGTATTTCCTGTCATTCAACTCTATTGGGGAAGCTTTAAAAAAACGGGACTTTTGAAGCACACAAAGACCTGTACTCTTTTCCCCTTGGAAAAGCCTAATAGACTCTTGACAAATATTTAATATTCCCAAACAAAATTGTTTTGCTGCAAAACTCTTTCTTTCACCAGCACAAAGTGGCCAAGCCGGACGAGCAGTGAATGCAACTGACAGAATAAAGTGCAGAATGACAAAACAAGACCAAAATAAACTTAAACTCTTTCTATCTCGCTCTCTCTCCCTCTCTCTTTGGAAAGTGAGAGACAATTTCAATTCAATAAGTTTTGGCACTGCTAACGGTGTTCACTTGGCCAGTGCAACATAATTTTCTGTACACCAGCCAAAATATCTACTACTTGCTAAGCAAAGTGTCCAGATACAAACAAACAGATATTTTTGTATGCTCAGGACACACGGAACAGTTGTGGTCCAAACTTTGAATTGTATAAGTTCTTGTGGCACAAAAAAAAAAAAAAAAAAATAAGAAAACAAAAAACCTAAAGGATTTGGCCTTTTCGGTCCAACCGGCATATGGAAGTCAATTCGATTTTTGGTATGGTAGTTTGCCTGAAATATTTCCCCATGAATGAAATTAAATGCAGCCCCGCAACAGACACCGCCCAGACCAGAGGCCATTTTCCAGTTACTGTATGCTTTCTGCTGTTGCAACTTGTAACTTTAGTTTGGGAGCAACTTGCTTTTGATCTTGACTTTTGCCCCTCTTTTGCGTTTGCTCTTCTTTCATTCTTATTCAAGCAAAAAAAAAATAAAAAAAAAACTTTTGCCAAACTAACAGTCCCAACCTCAGCGTCTGGCACAAAGGCGTAACTCTTGTTGTCCATGCTAGGAGATGGAAATACATATACCATATTCCATGTACCCTCTGCCGAGTTCTCTGTCTGAGTATGTATTGGTGAGGTGCATGTTCATGCAAAATTTATGGCTCGATTTCGTTAGAGCCACGACAATGTATATTGCACCGAAAATTTGTGGTTAGTTAAGGCAAAGTTGCAAAACTCTTAATTTTTTTTATTTGCCTTATTTATGAAAACTTTTTATTTACTGCTTAAAATACAATGGGAAATTTTAATATTAATTATTTAAGTCCCTGCTTTTTGCATATTTCACATATCGAAAGCTGAGAAATTCATATTGTACTCAAGCAGTTTTATCGATCGAGCAGACGTCATGATTATCGAGCGCTAAAATTTATTGCTATCGATTGGAAATATCGATACATATTCATAAGTCGAATCATCTTGCAGAAGAAAGAATAAAAATATAAGTTTCAATGCTTTTCTTTTTAATTGACAAATTTAATTTTTGAGAATCAGAGCACAGAGACATAACATTTGATTATGGGAGGAAAACGAAAAACTATAACAGCTGAAATATCTTATACAAATTATATGAATTATGCAACTCATTAGTAGGAAAAATTGCATGCCGAAAAGTATGCAAATTTAATTTATGCTAAATTATGACTGTGGCGACCAACGTAGTTTTTCCATTTTACTTTGTGCATTTATTTTTTCAGTCTTTCAATTTTAACTGATTTTTCGTTTTCATAAGTTTTTATTACATTTTTTTTTTTTTTATTTTTTTTGCGACTTTTTTCACTTTTAATATTGTAATAATATTTTGTTTAATTTTTAATAAAATTATGAATACAAAAATTCATTGAAGGGATTATTCCGATTTAACGGTGTGAAATACGGCCTTTATAATATTTAGGATTTTAGTTTGTAAAAACATATACACAAATTTTAAAATTTAATTTCGTAGAGTATTTATTTACATAATTTAAAAAACGCACAATATGTATAAATAGTTTCCAGTGCTCTATGAAGAGAAATTGTACCAAAAGCTATAGGATTAAGCAACAATTCAGACTTGTTTGATTGATAATTTAAAAAAGTCTCTTGCCGCTCTCTTAAGCTTGTAAATAAACTAAAATTCAAACTAATCTTAAATATTTAATCGGAGCCCGAAAAGTATTCCCCAAAAAATAAAACTAAACAAAACCAATATTTGCAAATCATGTTGATACTTAAAAAAAATAACAAAAACAAATATATATATATATTCTATATGTATGTCGTATCTGAATCTAATCAAAATATTTAATTATACAAAAAGATACAGTATTGAAAATATGCCGACTCATTCCGGTAAAGCTAAAAATCCAAGCGACGTGTAATCAGTAAATTGGTATGTTCTCCCACTTATAAGCGCGAGTGCCGAGACTATAAATAAATGGCATTCACTATTTTTGAATTAGTCTCAGACTGAGAGGCTTGTCAAACATGCTTACTGTTATATTAGTAGCGTTGGCTACCTTGGGAGCAGCTTTCTACATTTGGCAAAAGCGTGCCTTCAATTTCTGGCAGCGTCATGGAGTGAAACATATAAAGCCTAATCTGTTTTGTGGCAATTTGGGAAAATTTCTCACAGGTCAGCTGCCGTTTTTTGAGCAGATCGAAAAACTGCATAATGAACCGGGATTTGAAAACGAGCCTCTGCTGGGTGTTTATTTACTGAGTCGCCCTGCACTTGTTATACGGGACCTCGATTTAATCAAAACTGTGATGATAAAAGAATTTAAATTCTTCTCGAACCGTGCCCTGCGAGCGGATCCAGTTCGGGATCCTCTGGGGTATAACAACCTTTTCTTCATACATAATCCCGATTGGAAGGAGCTGCGCACTAAAATCTCGCCGGTGTTTACCAGTGGAAAGATCAAACAGATGTATCCATTGATGGTTGAGGTGAGTTAGGCACTTATTTTACACAAATTGTTGAGAGACTTAATAATTAAGTACTTGTTTGTAGATTGCTAAAGAACTGGAGGAAAATTTAGCAGGACATCCCGAGAATCAGCCCTTGGCTGTGAAAGGTCTCTGCTCCCGCTTTACCTCTGACTTAATTGCCACAATTGCGTTTGGCCTGAAGGCTAATGCCTTGAAAGATAAAAATAGTGAATTTTACAAGGCAAACTTGGAAATTTTCAAAATTTCCCTAAAACGAGCCGTAGACTTTGCTATAGTTTTTTTCATACCAGCCTTGGTGACCTTGGCCAGGGTAAAAATATTTTCCGAAAAGACAACGAAATTCATACGAGATAGTGTGACTTTTGCAATCACTGAAAGAGCCAGGTCCGGCAATCATCGGAATGATTTAATAGATATTCTGCTGGCCATGAAGAAGGACGCAGAGGCAGATTCTGACAAGACAAATAAGGCCCGTGACTTGGACTATTTGATAGCTCAGGCAGCTATCTTCCAGACGGCCGGCTTTGAGACTTCATCATCGACCATGACACTTACCTTATTTGAATTGGCTATGAATATGGAAATTCAGGAACGCTTACGCGCCGAAGTTGCGGAGTACTTTGGCGATAATGAGGAAATCAGTTATGAACGCATTCAGGAAATGCCTTATTTGACTATGGTGGTGAATGAAACTTTGCGAAAGTATCCCATAGTGGGCTATGCTGAACGAGAGTCCACACAGTTGGCCTCCGGGGAGCTGTTCTCTCTGGCTCCCTATTATAATATGAAAGTGCCTAAAGGCATGCCTATATACGTATCCACTTTGGCTATTCAGCGGGATGAAAAGGTTTGCTTAAAAGTTGTGTACTGAGTCCAGTAGATATTCTAATTGTTTTTAATATTTACAGTACTGGCCGGATCCAGAAAAATATGACCCTGAACGTTTTGCTCCTGAGAACCGAAATAATATTAATATGGATGCTTATATGCCTTTCGGAATTGGTCCGCATAATTGCATTGGAATGCGTCTAGGTCTGCTACAGTCGAAATTGGGTCTTGTCCATTTGTTGCGTAACTATCGTGTGTTAAAGTGTGCTAAGACACCAAAGGAAATTGTCTTTGAACCAAAAACTACTGTGATAGCGCCAAAGGATGAAATTTTGTTAAAACTTGAACGTGAAACAGGGAAAACAAATTGATTTTTTAAACACATTTAATTGAATTTTTGGATAACTTAACTTTCGTTTTAGGCTAATTCGACAAAAGCATAAATTAGTTATATAATAGTCGCGGGTTTCATTTATTGAACGTTTCAGACATTAAAGCAATCGATAAAAAATTTAAATCTGCGATAGCAGTTATCGATAAGCCTATTAGCGACTATTAATTTGCTACCTTCATGTGGTCACACCGTTTCGTTCTTTTCTTGTGCACACACTAATTTCAGTTTGCATCCAAAACAAAACATTGCAGGCATTTAAAATAGCTGTGGCGGTATAAATGACGAAATAAAATAATTGTATGTGCATAATGCTAATTAGAATATAATCAATGTTTTCAATTTAAGTAAAAGAGTGTATATAAGTCTTCCACACTGCGGATCACACACACACTTGCCCATGAGCTTCATATTCTTCTGATTAAATTTTTAAGCACATTGTAAGTTTTTTTTTTTATATATAAATAAGACTTTTCAGGTGATTTCTATATCACCTTTTAATGAATTAATGAATGCACTCAGCCAGAAACGCTTCCTCTATATTAACATGCTTGTATTTATGTAAGTACGTGTATTTAAGTAGATGACTTGACTCACTAAGGCAATTTCGAGACTGCAGTTTCTAAAGGTTATACGGCTTAGCCTCCCTTTCTGTCCGATCCAAGAAAACTTATCCGGCTTATGCATCAAGATGAAGGATGACTAGGTTGAGAGCGAAAATATACACGTTTTTAAATATATGACCATGTCATGTAACGTTAACGGATGTTGCTGTCAGATCGTAGTTCGTGTGGAGTGGGTTGTGCATATCGGTTAACGAAATTGCTTGGCTCCAAAGATGTGTAAAATTTATGCACGTGCATATTTCATTGTCGCCTTGTCACTTTGGCCTCAGTAGTCATAACATAAAGTTAACAGTCTCTTAACAGCCCATAACCAAGGGAGCGAGAGAGGAATTTGGTCAGCATCTGTTAACTAACATATTTCTATCAAGAGAGCGTTACAGAGACCAGCTCTTTGTTAGGCTAGGTCACTTAGGTTCCATACACAAGCACGCCACACATACACAGATGCGTTCCACTTGTGGCACACATTGCCTGGAACTGTTGAACATCGCAAAAGGACACGTGCTGCGCTGTTAGGATAGCTCTGCTGGTCCGTTATAAAGAAACCGTGTTGGTAAGCACCACTCAGTGCGCTGATAACCTTGTGTGCTAACGGTAATTTTATTCGTTGTGCGTTCGTGTGCGTGGGTACGCGTCCGCGTCAAAGTATCGCAATCGTGAAGAAATGCGTCTATGAAAGTCGAAAATTCTCGTCAATAAAAAAGTTTTAAATTTTTAAAACTCCTTCAAAAGCGAAAAATAGTCGCGCTAATTGCGTCGGGTGTGAAGTGTATTTGAAATGGAGGTTCTAGACAGAAAATAATGTCCTCCGGTGAATGGGATTTGCGCGCGCTAAAGGCGCTGGAAGAAGAGGAACAAAAGGAGTTCCTCGCCTTAAGTCAAAAGAATCTGTTTGAGCCGCCCTCGCCACCCGGTGGAAATGGATCAGCCCATAATGCCAGTCCAAGTGTGGGGACCAGACCAGCCTTGACTTATACCCAATTGCATCCGCATTTGCTTAAGCTGCCCACTATCGATGAGTGCCAATTAATTGCGGCGGCCAAGCGTCAATCTTCTAGCAATGGCAGCGTGGCGGGAAGTGCCCGTTTAAAGTTCACTCGTGCTCTCTCCCTCTCCGCACATTCCTTATCTGGCCGGAGTGGAGGCAGTGGCGGAGGTGGTGGGTTCGGTAAAAAATTAAAGGCCCGTTTGGTGGGAGCCAAATCCAGTGGTTCCTTATCGCCCTCCCGGCACTCTTATAGTGTCTCACCTGTCTATACTCCTCCCCCTATCCGTCGTTGCGCCACCCTCCACCACACCCAACCTGTGCGTAAAACTTTCAAGACCCTCCAGCAACTGGAGAGGCAGAAACATGAACGCCGTCAACAGCAGCAACAACAACAGGCAGCAACAGCAACACTCGGGACCAGACCCATGGCTCAGCTGGCCCGGATTGCCGGCACCAACAAAACCTACTGGAAATATGGAGCAAATTCCACAGCAGCATCTATCATAGGCCAGCGTGCCGCACGCCGCCAGCAGACAGCCGACTTGGAGTCCAATACCTCGGATGAACTGAACTCTGAAACAGAAATGGGTGGGCAGCAGGAAGACAGTGCCACGGAGACTGGTTCCTGCAGTGTTCCTTTACCAGCCAACGACTCCAATGAAATGCTGCGTCTCATGCTCACCGCCGCCAGCTCAGCTGTCACAGCTTCGCCATCTGCTTCCCTGACACCACTACCGCCAACTACAAATCCAAGTCAGAAAACTGCTTCATCAGTCAGTGCAACTGGTGGCACAGCGCCATTTCAAACACTAGGACTGCCGCGTCGTTATCAGCCTGTTAAAGTGGATGCCGATAACTCCGACACTGTTGCTTACGAAGCTTTTCACACCGCCCTCGCCCACAGCCGCAAAAGTTTCGCTCTCCTCAACGGCGGTCGGACTCTCTTACGCGGCAGCAGCTTAACAGCCCAAGAGAGCCCTGCCCGGTCTCTGTCATCTACACACAACAGAAAAATGTTAAAGTCCACATCGGTAGATGGGGCGCCCACAGCGCCAAGTGATTACCATCAGCAACAGCTTACAGGCAAGTCAATAATGATGGCTACAAATCAGCTGAGTAATGTCGGGCAAACAACAACGTCTGCCGGAGGTGGCAGCGGTGGCCCTGGTGGTGGCGGTGGTGAAGGTTTTGGTGGCAACTTGCATTTTAATGAACAGCAGACAATCGAGTCTTGTTACCAAGAGCATCACAATCAGACTGGGCAGTTTCAGGACCTAAAGCTAAGTGGTGTTGGTGCGGTTTGCTATGGTCACGGTGGTGTGGCATCGCCGACGCCAGGTGGCGCCATAATTGATGACGAACTGGAACAGCATATCAAGCATTGTTCGTGCTCCTGCAATCACATGGGCTATGGCAATTCAATGGACTACCAGGTGAGTGCAGCCTGCTTTGAAACTCTCTGCAGTTCTTTTGGGGCCACAAGCCTTTACAATTTCACGTGCGCATTCTTTCGTAAATGATTCTGGTATGTAGTTTTAATTGCACTCTGGTTGTTCTGGTTAGTGTGATTACGAGTGCGACAGACTCCTCTGAAGTGGTCACGAGTTTATGAGTCAGTATTGGTTCCGTTTTTATTGCAAACTTTAGCATGCTCGAAATGGTGGCCCATTCATGACCTAACCAAAACTTTTAAATAGAAACTCATTATCATCATATCGCACATTGTGGTGCATTTTTTGTTTTTATGCCTTTATTGTTACCGGGCTCGGCACTACTGTCTGTTCTGGTGGTGTTGTCTATTCTGGTTTTGCTCTTTGGCTTACAGATTGCCATCCGGAGAGCATTTTGCGGTGATGGCTCTGCAGGTTGCAATTGTAATGGTACTTTGTTGAATTTTAATGCTGGTCGGATGCTTGGCCAAGTTTCAGTAACTTACCCTATCAAAATCAGTGGGGGACTCTCAATTGAAGCGTCCACTTATGGAATGCTCCTTTGAGTCCACTTGATGCGGGCATGTATCCGAGTCTTCTAAGAAAGCAACTCTCACAAAAGATATTCACATATCTACAATAATCGAGCATTGTGCTTTCAACAAAGATATTATGTGCTCTGATTGCTTTAAGGTCAGCTGGTTGTTGAGAATTGTCTAGTTTGCTTGTCAAAGCGGTCGGCTGGCAACATTCTTTGATAATACAATAGAAACATAATTTCCATTCAACAAAGAAAACGGTCAACCAGACAGCTTTCCTTTGACTTCAAGCATCTGCCGTCTTAAGATTACTTCAGATATTTTCTCAATCAAAATTGTTTAAGTTTTCATAGTTTAAAACATGTCTGATAATCCGTTTGGACTTATTCCCACTATGCAGATGTAGTTGTAATTTTAATCTATCGGAATGTAATTGTAGAATTTGATTTAGAATTGTGTAGGACGAAATATGAAAACCTCTTTGATGCTTAAGTTAATGCGATTTAAGCAATCCTCTTTTGAAAAATTTGTAATTACGTTGCCTATTTTAGAAAGCCTTTCAAATGATCTTAACTGTGTTCAATTAAATATTTGAGCCTTTAACTATTTGCTTCCATCTTTTTCAGTTCATTCATCTTCACACTTTAAAGACCTCATTAATTAATTTTGATACAAAGCATTTAAGGGATTGCTTCGAGAGATTTCTTTAAATCTTTTCTCTATAATGATTCTTTTCCTCCCTTTGAAACATCCATTTTTGTTTTGTGATTTATCACTACATTTTTTGAGAAAACTTTAAAAATCAATTATTACTAAGGACTGTTAAAATCTACTTGAACTAAAATATATGCATATTTTGTGCCATGGTATTATCGTAGGAGAGTAATTGCGTCTAAGGGCTGGACTAAGGGATGTGGTAACAGCTATTGCAGGGTGCTCTGTGGTGGAGTCAGGGGGGTCCAGGTGTCGGCTGACACAGCTGTGACCACGGAGGTTGGCACAGCCGTTGGGACTGAGACCGATGAGACGTTGGCTAGGGGACCTCGTGGATCGGGGCCTTGGTCAAGGGACTCCAGCTTGACGTCATTGGTGCTCGACTTTAGACCAGCACACTCAAGGGTGATGACAGAGCTCTGCTCCTCCGATGTCTTGTACATGAGGGACTGTGGATCATCCAGGGTTTTCGAAACATCCACGGGTTCCAGGGGATGAGAGGGATAGCTGTAAGGATTCGCGAGTGGAATCATTGATAGCTACTTTAGCAATAAATTAGACAGAGTTCACGGCAAAGCCTTGACCAACCCCACTCAAACTTACCCAATCTCCAGCGGAATATACTCGGGCTGATAGTATGCTGCAGCCGCTGCATTCTGATACAGCCCGTAGTCGGCTCCAGAACCGTTATGCCAGCCACTAGTCGGATAGCTCAAGGCCGATGGTGCATTTAAGACATTTGTATACAGCTGGTGGGTGGGTGAGGTGGGAGTCGGATGGTACACCTGATGCGTGGGAGCCCCGTAAGTTTGCGGCGAGCTGGACGAAGTCGCTCCGGCAGAATACAAATCCGGCTGAGCCATGTTGTACTGATGGCTGTGAGGTGTCAGATGATGAATGGTATACCCTGGAGAAGGTGTCGTATAACTGGGCGACCCATTGGTAGGGGATGGTGAGTTGTGCGTAGCTGTGGGTGAATGGGATGAGGCAATTAAAAAATCATAACCGATTTGCAAGCACCCAATCACTTACAGATGTTGCGACTGCTGCAAACGTTGACGGGCATGGGCCCAGGCACGGTTGTGGGATTCCAGTAGTTGCCATTGCTTTGCCAGCTGGTCGGATAGGAAAATACCGAAGCCGTTGAGCTGGACTCCACAGGCATGAAGCCCGATTGGCTGTAGGAACTTGTAAAGCAGCCACCACTGCTGCTGCTAATAGATCCAGGTCCGGCGGAAAGCGAACCGGTCGATGACTGCAGGCTTGTGGGTGTGTGGGGGGCCGATGGTGGCTGGGGTGAGGAAGACGAGGCATTGCCAGCACTGCCATTAGAACCAGATCCAGAGACCACTCGGGGTCGGCTATAGGGTGTGGCTCGCGTTGAGGAGGCACTGCGCGTGGAAAGAGAGCGACTATAGCGATCGCTGGCAGAAGATGAAGTCACCGTGGAAGAAGAAGCCGGCGAAGTCACCATACCATGGTTGTGACTGTGGCTCTGGGCCATGGGCAGTGATGGTGGGGGAGGCGCCACAACGGCAGCAGCGCTGGTATAATGCGTAGGCGGTGGAATTAACCAGCCATAATGGGCATCGTGTGGGTAGAGCGTGTCCGGCCGCTCTTTGGCATCCAGAAAGGCTTTGGCAAACGGATTGTACTTGATCTTAAGCGAGGTGACTTCCTCATTCTGATAGGCCGTAACAGCAATGAACTGCGTCTCTGGGAAAGGATATGTGACCACGTGACGCTGCTCCGAACCCACACGCACCAAATGAACTCTCGGCTCGTATTTATGCAACGAATTCAGCATTATCTGAGAGGAAAGAGCAGTCTAATTAGTTTTAGTCATTACAGAAGGAAGATCTCGGACTTACCTGACCATTACCATTTGTTTTGTTGGTTAATTTGACTTTGGCAAAAGAAATGGGTTCTTTCATCCAATGCGCACCGAAATTTGGAGATTCAGGATGTACATAAATAGGGTTCGAAGGTGGCACTTCTGCCTTCCCACCAGGCACCTGAAATTAGAAATTAAGGATTGAGGTTCTTATATATTACTATAAAGAAATATTATCCAGACTTATCATATATTATTTCGAAAGAATCTCTTCTATTTTATTATATTGATAAACTATAGGAATACAAAGATCATGTGAGTTTCTCTTTTTTTTACAAAGCTTTCTTTAATTATTTCTTTTTCTTAAGATTTTCAATAATTTCTATTTTTAGTATTTAAGATCCTAAATTTTTTGGGGAAACGTTCGATATAAAAATGGACGATTTTTTTTTAGCTCCCCAAAGCTAGCTAAGTTCAAAGTTCTTTTGGACTTTGTCTTGGACTCAGTGATCTCAGCCATTTATAAACAAAATCCAGTGAAGAGTAAAGATGAAACCACAAATTAAATGAGCAATTATTAAAGCTTTTAAGTTAAAAAAGTTATTAGGATTCGGATATTTAAAGATCCGTAAAAATATTCAAAACATACCCATTCACCATTGACGTATTTCCAGCGATGCGTATCGACTTGGACGAACTCCAGCAAGACTGTGTACATGGCAGCGGGATCCAAGCCGGAAGCGCTGATCTTGACCACGGGAAACATGCGCCTGAAAGAATGACATGATCCATTGTATAACAGTTGTATAACAGTCGGGGCCTGAGTATGACACTCAAATTGAAAATGTTTTTTTCTTTTCTTTTGTATTTGTGGACCCGTTTTGAGTCTTGGGCAAATATTGAAACGCCGACTTGCAGCTAAAAACGCTGTTCTACAACAATTAGTACAAAATGGCCGACTGTTGCCGGGCCAGGTTAATTAGCACCTCTGAAGATACAAATACATGGCGGGCAACAGAACTGATACAAATTGTTAGAAAATGAGCAAAATCCTAAAACGCGTTTGACTTTCGAAATGGAAGACTGGCATTTCAAAAGATACTAGATAAACAGATACGCAGATACATATACTATATAAAGAGTTACAGAAACGTTAACAATTCATTATGATGTGCAAAAAAAAAAAAAAAAAAAAAGAAAACAGAAAACAAAGCGTAAAAATCTCATTGCCAATTTGCATAGGAAAACAAACTGCGCGATCGGTTAGAATGGGGCGACTATTTAACACATCTTTGAAGCCTAAGAAGATACCCCAACAAATCCGTTGCCCAGAACTGATCACGAACACTCTGCTCTGACTCACTAGCGGTCTTACCTGCCATTTTTTGTGACGATCATTTCATTGGTGAGATTCTGAAAGCGCAACCAAAGCTCACGATCATCCAGCGAGACTCGCAAATTTCGATCCACTTCATTGGGACTGCCGGCGCCGCGATGCATACCACTTCCACTAGCCGAACCCACCAGGACACTAGAGTTGTGCCCATTGTGGTTGACATGCTGAGGTGAGCCGGCCGCCGCCCCTGCAGCCGTTGAGACACTTCCATTTATCTGGGCGCCGCCCGTCAGGCCAGTGGTGGGATCCACAGCGGACAAGATATGCGATGTGGTCATCTCTGCTTCCACTGGAAAAAACAGAAAATTAAGTTTGAGGTCTATAAATTCTTAAGTTCCAACACCACCTTCTCAGCCAACAACAACAACAACAACAACTCTTTTCATTACATCAAAGTCATTTTATCCGCCAAAAAAAAAAAAAGAAAAGAAGAAAGCAAACGAATAGTTGGACAATGAACACTTTATGCCTTTACAACACGGTTCCATTCCCCAGTTCTCAGGCTCCCCAGACTCTCAGTCCCAGTCTCAATCACAACACCAAGTCCAAGCGCATTAGAGCAACTCTGCTGCCAGTGCCAGTGCCAGTGCCCATGCTCATGTAGTCATTCCGTACAACTCTCTTGTCGGCTTTTAATTATATTGCACATTTTAGCTACGCCGCGCCGCCAGCAACTGGGATGCTGGGACAGACGGCGCAACCAACCAACCAACCAACAGACAGACTGACTGACTGACTGACTGCTTGCTTGGCCATAAACCCGCTGCGAGCACCCTTTTTTATTTATGGTGGCAGCAGCAGCAGCAGCCAACAATGGCCAACAAAACACCTCTGTTTGGCCGTATCAGCCAGGGTAAAAGCGGCTAAAACATTTTCAAAATAAATTCATTTGGATTGCCTTCAATCTTTCCGTCGGCCGGTCTTGATGTCTAAATTCTCTCAATTCTCTCGAAAGTGTTTCTCGCTATGTTGTGTAATCATAAATTAACAAAATGTATTAATTGTTTTGTTTGTTTTTATTGGAGGGCCCCATCAGCCGCTGGCTATGAAAATTCTTTGACCTACGCTTTGACCCTTTGTCCCGTATTCCTTGAGGATATTTTATGACATTTGTGCTTCGTCTTGTTCAATAAAAATCTCTCATTGAATTGCTGATGAATTTCGGTTTTAATAACTCACAAATTATATATGCACATAAAATATTCCCTCATATTTGTCAGGCATTTAATTTTCTGGTGATTCAATTCCAAACAAACACGAAAAATGAAAATATTTCTGACCAAGTCTCTTGAGATAATCAATCAAATCAAAATCACTTAGTGCTGACCAAGATTGAATCAGCAATTCAAAGCTTTTAGAATTTTTGAAATTTACTTTTTCATTTAATTTTTATTCGAAAATAAGAAGATTAAAGTTTGTTTAAATTTTTAGATCGCTATACTTAGTCGATTTAATTTATCGCAAGAGAAATTAAAATTTACGTTTTCAAACTTTCCAAGAAATAAATATTTTTAAATCAAAATTTTATTAAATTATTTTTGTGGTCAAACTTGTTTTAATATTTTTTCTAATTCTTTTTTAATTTTTCAAAAAAAAACTTTAATTAAAATGTGTCAGGTCTCAGTTTCCCCAAGCAATCAAAATCAACTAAAATTGCAAGAAAATTGTTTATTTAATTTGATTTAATTATGCCTCGCGGCCTGTGCAAATCAAAGCTAATATTTCTGGCATATTTTGTAAAAAGGAAAAGCACTATTTACGAATATGTAAAATGAAGCACTCCACCCATGCGACTCTCACAATGGCGGCGACGACCACTTCAACATCTTTCTAGGGTACTTCATTTAAGTTTTTACTTTACAACACAAAAACTACAAAACGATTTACACAATCAAACAAATACCTTTTGACTTAGCCGGGCATATGTATATATAGTAAACTTGTTTAGCCCCAGGAATACATTTATACGCAGGTATGAGCCTAGGTTCAAGTCGGTCGTATACAAATATATTGAACTGTATTGTGCGTTGTGTGTGTGTGTGTTAGCCCAAATATTTGTGTTCCAAATCAATCCAAGCCACTTCATCTACCAACTGAGCTTAATGAAAAGCTGTATTTGTGTGTATTTGCATAAATGTGTGTCTGTGTGTGTGTGTGTGTGTGTGTGTATGTGTACTTTGACTTTTGATGGGTGCCATGTCTGTGGGACGATGATTTTTGTTTTTTTGTTTTTTTTTTTATTTTTTTCTTTCCATCCATTTGATTTGTTGATTTTTTTAAATCAATTCGTGACTTGGATATTTGCTTTTGGTCCAAAGATTTGTTGTTCGTTATTCGGTATTTTTTTTTTTTTTATTATTATTTTATTTTGTATTCAAAGTATTCCCGCTTATTGCAGTCGAACCGAAACTTTTAGAATTTATTTTATACGCCGGCGCTACTGCGAGTTTGTTTGAGTTTTATTTTACTCCGAACAAAAAGGGATTACGTCTAAGCTATAAAAATAATATTTCAATATTCATAAATATCACTATCAAAGTTTGATTGGCTAGAAAAATTTTCATAAAAAATCAATTCAAAGTTTTTTATTTAAGGTAATTTGGAAGATAAATTCAATCGATTGAAACTAATAAAAAATTATAGTTTCCTTCAAAACAGACCTTTCTGAATATTTACTTTTATAAAGGTTTCTCTGTTTTTGAGATAATTAAACAGCCCCGGGCTGCCTTGTTTACCTAATATTTCTTTCCGAATTTTAGTGGCCCGTAGGGCTTTCCACAATTTAAAAGTCATCGAATTTGGTTTAAATTAATTTCAAATTCATTCTTAATTTGGTTTGAATCGATTTACGTTTTTACTTTTTCGATTATACTGAACATTTTCATTCATTTTACAATACTCTCTTCAAAGCAAAAGGAGCATGTTGAATTTCACCTGTTATTTGTAACAATACCACTCGTAGACTCCCATTACTAGACAAATCGATTGAGACATATATATAGGTATATATAGGGTTGTATACAATCTATATTGCTTGCACATTTGTTAGAATCGGCCATTCAAATCAATATATTATATAGCTGTCATACAAATTCAAATCGGGTGTAGAAATAATTTCAACATTTACTGACTTTTCTCTATCGAATCTTGAATACATTTAGAGATCCATATAAGTGACAAATTTCCTTAATATCATATATTTCGTTGGGCCATGACTAACGGCTAAAAAAGCTTTGAAAAGAGTCTGTAATCTTTCACACTCTGCAGATAACTTTGGAGTTTTTTGCCAATTGCTTTTGCTTGCTTTTGGAATTTCTTTTAACTCGATAAAAATAAACTAGTTGTTTGCTTGATTTCTTGGCCAAAGTAATTGTAAATCAATTCCCCGATTTAATCAAAACTAAATAAATTATAAAATCAAAAGCAATCAATTTTTATTGTGTTGACTCGAGAAAAGCTGAAGTGATTGCTTCTCTTTGTGGAAAAGATTTCAGCTGGAAATTGAATTTTATATTTTTTTAATTTCTTTCCAAAGATTCGGTTGCATTTCGCACCTGTTAAAAAGGATACTGATAAGGCCCTCAATGAATTCGCTAAATTTCACACTTTGCTTCACATAAAATTTGCTTGGATATTTTCACCAGGAGCCGCAACTGCTACCGTCAGCAAAATAATTCCAAAATTCCACGTGTTCTGGACTTGAAGATCTGGCGAATCATTTATTCAAATTTTTATTTTCTGCACGTGCTTCTCTGTATTTCTTTTTTTTTAGCCTGAATTGTATTCTGTATGCAGACTGACCGCCGACTACCGTTAATAAACGCACTTTATGAGGCGTGTACTAAAATTTTGTACAAACTGTAATTAATTAGTAAGCATTTGTCAAGTACTAAAAGCCAGCGAGACGCCACAAAGTCTCACAGGCTGGCTGGGCCGGCCTCCTTGACTCTTATTATGTCTTTTGATCTGTATTTAATAGGATAATTTTCACATGCTTCGTAATTGGCCAGATGCTTGGCCAGATGTTTACTGTCTTTCTGGTCTGGCACTCTGACTCGACCGAGTCTGTCTGATTAAAAATGCCTGTGGCAATGGCAATGGTAACGTCAACTTGGCAAATTCTTATGTCCCTACTAATTTGCGTGTGAATGTTTGCCACTCCGGGGGCTTGCAAGTCGCGTGGGCTGCTTTGTCTGTCGCTTTGTCTGCTGTTTTATATCATTAGAGTTATTATTAGGATCATTAATATGAGTGTTTTTTATTTTCGTTTCTTGGTGTCACTTGCTGGCTGGTTAGTTGGTTTTGTTTTCTTTTTTTTTTTTTTTTTTTTTTGGTTGGTGTTGATTTCGGGTAAGTGTTAAAATTTGTGTTTTGTGAATTTTTGGCTTGTTGGCTTTTGTTTAGATTTTTTATTTAGTTTTCACACTTTGCCTTAAATAAAAAGATTTCCCGATTTAGTTATACAATTGACGCCAAGTATGAGATTCTTGAATCAACAAATCCAGAACAACATTTTAACCATATTAATGAAGTAAACATTTTATTTTCATAATCGATTATTTTCTGTCAATAGTTTGTCTTATAATTTATGGTGTTAAATTCTTTAATCTTTTTTTTTATAAAGAACACTATATGCCCTGTTTATTTTGATTCTAATTTTACACATTAGATTATGTAGAATCTTAAGACCGTATGGAAATATGATCTTTTATTTCGCGATATATGAAAATAAAATTAAGCTAATAATTTTTTATATTAAGCGATTTGAAAATTCCTAGAACTTTCTCAAAATAAAAGCTTTCCTACATAATCATAATCCTTGTATAAATTTTTTCCAATATCCTAAAAAATATATATTTATGAATACCTCAAGCTGATCAGTTTTAATCAAAACCTTTGAAAATCTGAAAGACCGTTGTGAACATTTTATGATACTTAGAAAAGCTATTTTCAACAAAGAAAATATTATTAGTCCTTTCTCCATTTCAAAAGTAAGGAAAATTCTTTCTGTATTTTAATATGAAATTTGAGTAAGCTGAAGATTTTACCTTAACCTTCAGCCATACAAATCGTACTTTTTAAATTATGTTATCAAATAGGGAACAAAAGCAAAATTTATGTTGATATAAAATTTTGATACTTCTAAAGTCGAAGGAGTCTGTCTGAGATTTCTAACTTTCCAGTAACATCAAAAAAAATGCAATAGAATTAATAATAAAAATCAAACAAGTATCAAAAATAGTAAGAATATATCTATCCAAATATATAGTTCTCTTTTATTATAAATAGAAAGAGAGAAAGAAACCTTTCACCTCATTCCGAGAAAATCATAACATAAAATTTTGATCTGATATAATTTTTTTTTTTTTTGTGTATTAAATCAGACTTACAATTTTTAACAATTTATTCCCGTTAATGATCCAGACACCTTTGCATAATCCCTTTAAGTTGAGCTCCGAAAGAAATTGTTTATTATTAGTTTTGCACTTGAATGGATTTTTGAAACACTTGCAAATTAATGGAATATTTCAAAAAATTGTTTTATTGTATTTTTTCACAACACTGGATTCGAGTTGAATTGGAAGATGACTACCGAAACGAGTCAAGAAAAAGCGCCGACGGCCTTTGCTTTTTGCGTTTTTAGGACGTTTCGAAAATTTTGAATATATCGCGCCGACAACTGTTTGCCTTGCCACCGTTCCCGAGCTAATGATCGACGATCGGTGCTAATTTTTTCAACCATCACAAGCTGTGCTTATTTTATTTTTTATTTTTTTCTCTCACTACACACACTCGTGTAGTGTCTATGTGAATATGAATGTATCTTCTATTTTTGTTGTGCGGACTATTGTCCATCTTCTTTACGCTTTGGACTCAAATGTCGAACACGATCGATGCGAATGGCGGTTGTAACTCTTTTCGAGACACTCGTGCCGTCCCACTCGCACTTGGCTAGAAGACAGCTTGGTTAGGCGGCCTGGCCACACCTTCTAACAGGTAGGCACGTCTCCCTCGATCTTTCGAGCCGGCCATCTTTGGAGTTGGCAACAGGTAGCCGGCATACTCAGTTCGGTCAACCGTTTCAGGTTTTGAATGGAGAGGTCTGGCGGGCAGGCAGTCAGAAAATGAAAGGAAGCCTTCTAGCCTAACAAAAAACTATTTGAATGATGTTTTTGAAATTCACTCTGTTTGAGGATTTTCAGAACCAAGAGTCAAAGCAGTTTCGCTTTGTACATAATTTCTGCCACGTAACCTACTAAATTGAACCTCGACATGTGGATGGGCTCCGCTGGAGTTGTTCGACTGCCCATGGAGGCACTGACTGCCTGACTGGTTGACTGGCTTTGATTTGTTTAGACGCTCGTTTTCTGCTTTTGTTTGTGCAACCAATTAAAACTTTGTATTTTTTTTTTGTTCACCTGAACTGTTCGGTCGATGCTTGTGTTGTCGATGGGAAACTGGTTTGTAATCGTTTTAAATCCCCATGCGCTTTGGTGTTGTGTTTTTTATTTTCATATTTTTCAACAGAATTTAAATTTCATTTAGATCTGGTCGATATATGTGGCAGGGGGGATCTAGCGTATGTAAAGTTAAACCAAGCACTTGATTTACTTTTAATTTGATTCGAAGCGGTTTGGAGTGTTAACAATTTTACGATTCCAATTTTATTGGGTGACAATCGAGTTTTAATAATATAATTTCTTTGAATATTTATCATAAATAACAATTGATATATAAAAATATAAAAAGCGTGTTAAGTTGTACCTAAAAAGCCAGGGAGTTATATTTTTAGATTCGACGTCTATGACTGGCTAGAAGCTATTGTGAAATCTGTTAATTGATTTTGTAGAGACTTTTATGTTTAGACCTTCGAATCGGCAAATAGAAAATATGATCTGATTTAAATTTAACCTTAAGTGCAAAATTTATAGTTCATAGTAAATAAATAAGCTTGCCAACTTAGAACTTAAATTTAAATGATTCTAGTCTAAACTGGAAAGGAACTAATGATGATTTGGTGGTAGGTTAAACAAATAACTCAAGACGTTTCTGCAATAGAAAGAAACCAAGAAATTTTCGCTAAAATGAAATATTTGAGACATCAGAGACCCCCTGAATATATCTTCAAAAATCGCCATGTCAAATTTCCCTAGAGACAAAGCTATGGTAAGAAAACTTAAAGTACAGCTCATTTTTAGAAACTTGCTAGATCGGACGATTTTTCATATGTGGAGCTGTCGATCAATCCAAAGTCGATTATATCCGAAATTTATTAAGCTTTATTTATAAAATGGTGAGAAAAATATGTACCAAGTATAAAGGTAACTTCAAGTGGGTCAGTGACACTGTAAAAATAGATATAACCATGACTGTCTGTGTGTTTTCTTTTTAGCCTAAGCTATTGTAATCAAGATTTGGTAATTCTATCATTAGATCCAGATGGATCATACGACTCCTATATAGCCAAAATCGAATTCAGACGTATATTCGAAATTTATAATATATAAAAAAATTGTCGAAAATATATATACCAAGTATGACTTGAATCGAATTATCATATAACCTTATTTTTTAGACATCTTCAGTATTTATTGACATATCAAATGAGTATATGTAGGTACATATATATAATCATAGAAACCTTTATGGATTCCAATTATATTTCGATATTTATAGACTTTCTCATATAATTTGACCTGATTGAACTATTACGTTATATAAGACAGATTCAAACCGATATCTGTAGTATCCAATTCCTAAAATATCTGAATCATTTCTGAATGAGGTTGTTTTTATCATTTGGACTTATTTTACTAAAGATCAAATTCAAATTTTTATTGCGCCTTGCTTAGTCATCGTTTGTTATTGATATCGCACATGTCTGAGATTGAATACGTCAAAGCTAATCGAAATTTCGTCTCAAACTAAACCTGGTGACCTGCTGAAATTTAATTTCTGACAATCATTTTCATATATTTTATTGCCAAATTTTATGGATTTCAACCGTTAAATCTTAAATCGATTTTCTTTTTATTTAATTTAAAAATAGTTTTATTTATTTTTAATGGTGTGTTAATTGATTGCCTTTCTTTCTTCCGAAATATGAAGTACTACAAATTCTAGCTCTGCTTTAGGTACAGTTTTTTTTTTTTTTTTTGGGACGAGTTAGAAGTCTTTCGGTCTCAGTTTCTACTCCATTTGTTGCCAGTGGGAATAATTAAAAAAATATGATACAAACGTGTTTGTAACGCTATTGGAATGTTTTGTTGTATTCAGTTTTTTTTTTCAATTTATTTATAACATTTTCGTGTGGTTTTGGAAGATCACGCGCCTTTTTGGTGGTGCTGATGCTGTGACTGCTGGACAACAAAAAAAATTTGTTTTTTTTTCTGTTTTTTTTTTTTTTGTCTTTCTCAAGTTGCCGACCGTCGCCATCTCCAACGTCATCTCCACCTCGTGTCATTGTCATTGGATGGAGTTAAAATCAAAGCCAATGAGGCAAAGAGGTACCGGGTTCGGTATTGGGAAACAATTTTGATCATTCTATGGCACTGAAAGCCAAACAGAAGACGCGGCCAAACACATAAATGAGAAAAATCAACAAAGTATGAAATTCAATAAAAAGAAAAGAAACAACAAATACAAAAAAAAAAAAAAAGAAGTACTGTTTGCCCGTCTGTATGTATCGCAGCAGAGTTTATGCTGGAAAAGATACAAGAATGAAAACGTTATTCTTGTTGCGGATCGATCGTTCCCTTGGTGGCCATTCATCAAACGGCACGCGGTTCTCTCAAAATTTCCATTAAGAAAATCATCTTTTTGTTTCTCCGAAAAAAGAAGTGTCCTTTGAGTACGCGGAATTTCGATCGAGCACGCGCAAAATTGGGATTTTAATTTGGAACCTCAACCCTTTGCTACGCGGTGATGCGGCCTTGCTCTAAATAATTTACCACCAGGCATTGTAGCGGCGTTTTGTGCTTGTTTATGCCAAATCCTTTCTCTGTTTTATTGGTGTTGGCAAACAATTTACTTTTATGAGCGGCCTAAGCGAATTTCCCCGCCTCAATTAGGCTGAGGTTGTAAACTCATAAAGCAAACACAAGAGAACCAGCGGCATCAGCAGCGGCGGCGGCTTCGGCTTCGGCGGCTGCTCATAAAAGGATATGCAAGGATCTGTTGGTGTAACTATCATGTAACTATCTGGTAATGGCGGCTGCCGTCGGGAAAATCCAAAGCGGACACCGCCGCCTAACCGCCGTGTTCGTGTTCCAAGTCTTTCGTTTCTTATCATGTTTAAACTGAAATTGCGTTGCCACTTTTTTTCTGTATTCTCTTCTTTCTGTTTGCGATTGAGTGACTGGCTGGTCCCAGCCTCGCCTAGTTGTGCCTTTGCTGCCCTGGACAGCCTCGGGCTGTTTCTCTATTTGCCCTCGCTCGTTTGCTTCTCTTGCCCTGCCTCAGTCGCCAGATCGCCGGCCATCTCATTTGCATACTTGTGCGTGGCTTGTTTGGCTTTCTGTGTCTTCGACAGGCTTAAAAGCGGTGTAATTCGTGTTGTCGTTTTGCTTAAGCATGTTTACCTTGCGACCCGCCACCATAACCGCCCCGTTCCATGGCCATCCCCATGCCTTTCAGCCCCTCCCCCCACCGGTCGAACGTGCCGGTTTGTTTTGTTTGCCTTAACAATTTGTTTGCAACTCGACGTGGCTGTGGCCGTGGCTGTTGGGTTTTTCGTGGAAATGTGCAGCTTTTAAGTCAATCGACTCCGAGCTGACTTGACTCCGCCGGCTAAACAGGCTATACGACATGGCAAATAAATGATTTTGGTTGTATGCATAAAATATCTAAATTTAGAAATGGCGTTAGTTGGCAAACAATGACAGACCCAAAGAAATACATCAGTCTTTGGCCAATTAAGATTCTAAGCACAGCTTGCTCTCAATTAAGTGAGCGAAATATTCCAGAGATTCTCCTAATTAATAAGTAATCAACTACGATTCGTAGAATTCTTAATTATTTAATAAAATTTGTTGTTTCAGAGAATCACAGAGCTCTAAAAATAATATTTCTCAAATATTTAAATCACTTCATCATTAAGATTAACAAATAATATTTAGTTGGCATCAATCTATGAAGTACATTTTAGATCCCGAAAGCTCTCAGTTTTTAGAACTATGGCCTAGATAAAAGGGTTTCGATACGGGTTCTTAAATCTTTTTAAGCTGTAGTCAGTTCTCAGACTTATTCAAAATCCCAGCAATCATTGAAATCGAGTTCACTGTTTGTTATAGTTTTGTGTGAACCCGAATTTAGTAAGACTAAACAATTTTTTTTTGGTTCACTAACAGACAGAACATTTAATAGTTCAAAGATAATTTTAAACATTTTCATTGACGTATTCCGGAGTCGCATTGAATGTAAGCGGAGTCTGGGAGCCAAAACAGAAAATGTATTTCGGTTACGCTCGAGGTTCGATAAGACTGGTGATCAAGCAGAGGGTGAAGGCCTTTTTGCGTCAGTTTCATGTCACGAATGCCTTGCGATACTCATCTGAATACACTGTAATAGATCATAAATACGATGCCATTGTTATTGGAGCTGGTGGAGCCGGAATGCGTGCTGGGTTTGGCTTGGCCGAGAAGGGCTTTAAGACGGCCCTGATATCGAAATTGTTTCCCACACGATCGCACACTGTGGCAGCCCAGGGCGGGGTCAATGCAGCACTCAGTAACATGGACAAGGACGATTGGAAGTTCCACTTCTATGACACGGTCAAGGGCAGCGATTGGCTGGGTGATCAGAATGCCATACACTACATGTGTCGTGAGGCAGCTGCTGCCATCTATGAGCTGGATCAGTATGGAATGCCTTTCTCTCGCAAGGAGGATGGAAAGATCTATCAGCGTCCCTTTGGGGGCCAAACTCTTGGCTATGGCAAGGGAGGAGTAGCTCGTCGAGCCTGCGCCGTGGGGGATCGTACAGGTCATGCCCTCATCCACACACTCTATGGACAAACCTTGAAATACGACAGCCATTGCCACTATTTTATAGATTATTTCGTGTTGGATCTGATCATGCAGGACAATGTCTGCATGGGCTGTCTAGCCTGGAAGCTGGATGATGGCACCTTTCATCGCTTCATCGCCAAGAACACAGTAATTGCTTCCGGTGGCTGTGGCCGAGTCTATTTCTCTACTACTGCGGGTCACACTTGCACTGGGGATGGCAATGCTTGGATATCCCGTCAAGACTTGCCACTGCAGGATATGGAATTCGTGCAGTTTCATCCAACCGGCATGTACGGTGCTGGCTGTCTGATCACTGAGGGTGTACGTGGCGAAGGTGGCTTTTTTCTGAACTGCAAGGGAGAGCGCTTCATGGAGAAGTATGCTCCGAAGGCCAAGGATCTGGCCTCGCGTGATGTGGTGGCCCGTGCCATGACCTTGGAGGTTTTGAAGGGCAATGGCTGCGGTCCTCTTAAGGATCATGTACACCTTCAGTTGCATCATATTGATGAGAAAATTATACGCCAGCGTCTGCCGGGTATTGTGGTCACAGCAAAGATATTTGCCAAAGTGGATGTAACCAAGGAGCCGGTGCCGGTGCTGCCCACAGTCCATTATAATATGGGCGGTATACCGACCAATTTTATGGGTAGAGTAGTCACCATTAACGATGACTGCGAGGAACAAATTGTCTGTGGTCTTTATGCTTGTGGTGAAACATCTTGTGCTTCGGTACACGGAGCAAACCGCTTGGGAGCCAATTCGTTGCTAGATCTAGTCATCTTTGGTCGCTCTTGTGCCTTGGACATTGCGGCCAACAACAAACCGGGGGATTGTCCACCCGAGCCCGACGAGGGATGCCACAAAAAGATCTTGGACAACTTCAAAAAGCTGCGTTGTGCTAATGGGAAAATTCCGACGGCCCAGCTGCGCGATCAGTTACAGAGAACTATGACCACGCATGCTGCCGTCTTTCGAGAGGGCAAACTACTAAAAGAAGGCCTCGACAAGGTTGTCACTCTGTGCAAACAGTTCAAGGATATCAAGGTAACGGACAGGACCCTTGTATGGAACACTGATCTCGTTGAGACCCTAGAGCTCCAGAATATGCTGGCCAATGCTGTACACATCATCACAGCCATGGAAAATCGACAGGAGTCACGTGGGTCGCATGCACGCGAGGACTTTCAAAAACGCATCGACGAATTCGACTACAGTTTACCAGTAGCTGGCCAAGAAGAGAAGAAATTTCAGGATCATTGGCGTAAGCACACACTCACCTATGCCAAAGGCGATGAGGGATGTGCTCTGATTAGGTATCGCAAGGTTATTGACAAGACCCTGGATGACAAACTGGCTTCCATACCACCAGCCCCACGTACTTACTAAACAATTTTAATTACCTTTTGATAATTTTTAAAAATTTCGAATGCATTTCTTGCTCATAATTTCTTTTATCGTTTCAAAATAAAATATAATCAAAGGCATTTTTGTTGATTTTTTTTTTTTTGGTTTATTTAGCGTTTCACAAGAATAAAAAATGTAATATAATTTTTTTCAATTATTAATAGTCATTCAGCTATGATATTAGCACCTCTGCCGGACCTTATACGCCTGGCTTGACAAAACTCTTGTCCACTCCTAGCAATCTTCTTGATAACTAATTTAAAAGAAAACTGACACATACCCCAAAGGACGAATCCAACCATCCAGACAGCTGTCAGCAAAGTGGCGAAAATGAAGCTAACCCACCAAGTGGCCCCTTGATAGCTATTGCCGACCAGTCCAGATTTCCACAGTTCCAAAGCTGCCTTTCCACTGAACACATGCATTTTTGTGTATAAGGAATTGGGGTGCTTCCAGAATCGCACGGGTTTAATAAGAAGCCATTCTTTTTGCGTTATCAGACTGAACAGTGCGTTGAGATCAAAGTCGCCCATCAAGTGGCGAAAAGTGCCATCTTTAATATGATAAGCCATGGGTATTTTGAAGGCCCAAAGTCGTCGACGAAGTAAGATTTCTTTGGTCCCATTCACTATTGCCATGCTGACATTGAAACTCTTTCCAACACCTTCGGCCAAATTCTCCCAAGTTATCTGAAGCTGTGAGCAATCAGCTCCGCCACAAATGACAACAAGCCACTCACCCACCAGCAGCTCACCCCAGTTCGTCTCATTCATCTCCTTAGATTTGGATTCAGCCATTATGACGCCAACAGAAAATGTCCAAGACAGAAACAAAAGCAACACTATTTGAGGCTTACACATTTCCATATTTAATTCTTTTTGTTTATCTGTTGGAGAAGTATTTTTGAAATAAGATTTATGACAAGTGCTGAAACAACAGATAGATTCAGGATATCAAAAATTCAAAAATTTTTATAAACTTCTGATTCTATTTTATACTCTCACTCAATCTCTCTGTTTTATACTGTCACCCATCGAAGACCTCTGAAAAAAATATTAATTATCACTAGACAAATCGATTGAGACTTGTCCGTTTGTCGGTCTAATTCTAAGCTTTTAGTTTTAAAGTTATCGTAAGGAAAGCTTTTTATATACAAAGGCACATTTGTCGGAACTGTCTGGAATGGACTTATCACTATATTAATTAATAGTCATACGAACCTAAATTCGATTTAGGTAGAATTCATTTACTTAAAACTGATCTCTTTCAAATTCGGCATACAGTCAGTCCTAGGAATATCTGTGGCGCTTAATGATCAAGCCCTTTCATTAATCTTTATGGCAGAAAAGTGTTTGTAATCATTGCCAACCCGATTTATCTTTGTTTAATTTGACGAGATTTTGCTTAGATTGAATTAGGAAATGGAAATTTAGTCGTCCCTTAAGATTGGATTATAAAAAGGTATATAGCTGACTAGAAAATAAACTGGTTCTCGTTTTGTGATATAAAAATAAAGTTCACAATTCTTTTAAGCGCTCAAAGTCTGACCAAAAAAGGGGGCCCTGCAATCCGATCCACAAGATTGATTTCAGAACCGCAAGCAACAAATTTATACAAACATTTCATTTTTCATTTTATACCAATGTAATCTACTTGACGTGAAAGTATTATGCGAGCTCCTTCCATAAGAATGGTATGTTAAATTAAAAACAGATTAAGCAATCAGCTCAGAAACACGAGCCAAGTGAAAACAATTTCCGTTTCGAATGAAAAGAAGAGATGTTTAACCACTTATCTGTGTCTGTTTATTGAAATGGCTGGCAGAAGTTGTGGTCCCAGCTTGGCCAAAGGGATACCATAAATCACAAATCTTCTTAAGGGGCCTGGCAATTTATTTGCAGTCGTTTGTGCTTTATGCTAATAATATAGGAATTTGTGGTCGTTAGCTTAAACCTCACATATTTAGACTAATCTTTGTCTTATATGTTTTCCATTGGCAACGCATAAAGTTCAATTATCTTTAGTTATTCATTGATTGAGTATTGAGATATTCGAAATTCTTGGTCTTAGAATTTCAGTCAATTATGTTCAACTTCTTGAACCTTCTCAGTCTGTGCAATAAATGTCATAGGGAAAGTTTGCTTCCATTGTTGGGATTTTAATTACCCACATGGAGGAAGCTAGAATGTTTTTTTTTCTTTTTCTTGTAGTTCGACTGCAAATGCCCCTAATGACCACAATAAATTATATTCATTTAGAAGTGTTTAACATATGAAAAAAGGCCAACACCAACAAAGTGAGTGGGTTGGGGGAGGAGGGGGCTATCAGGGGGAGGTGTGGAAGAGGGCTTGTTAAGGATATAATTTATGACTGTTGAAAACTTAACATGTTCATTTGGACCACACATTCATGTGTGTGTGTGTGTATGTGTTTTGAGGGAACTGGGGGAGCGAAATGAATGTAGTAATAGCGTTCATATTTATAAATTTATACATATAAAATATATTTATGTGTGTGTGTGTGTGTGTGTGTGTAGTAGGACATCAAAAACAACCCACATAAATACACATTTTTGCCAGAAACAGCAAGAAGCACTATGGAACAACCCCAGCAATTTATACTTTCCCCAAGCCGCTTCCGCCCCTCAAAAAAAAGAAGAAAGAAAACCCCAAATAACGAGAAACTATTTTGTATGCTTTATAGCGAAAAATGACTAGAAATGTGTGTGTATGTGTGTCTGAATTTGTGTCTTTATTCTGGCTACAATTGTTGCTATTATTGTAGTTGTTGTTGGCAGGACCAAAAATTACTGTTGCACATACAATTTGCCTGTGTTAAATTGTCTCACAACCAATACAAAACTGACCTTTTCATTTATTTTTATGATTGTTGCCCATCATGAGCAAGCCCCAAAAATATACACTCCTATCCTTCGCCAATAAAATCAGCCTTTGACCATACTCTTCAATCTCCCCCCAAGTAACCAACTTTGGTCCAGCTTTAGTCATAAAAAGAACAAGAAGAAGAAGAAGAAGAGAAATATCGCTCGTTTCAACTTTTGCTGTGTGCAAAAATTGTTCATTGCGGAACAGTCAAAAAGCAGCCAAAAAACTTTGTTAACCGTTCATTCACTTTGAATATATACAGTTTTTTATTCATACCCTTTTCGAAACGAGTATGTTCACTTTGTCTGCCTTTGTGCTCTCTATAATCTGAACACCCAGTCTTTAAGTTAAGCCACCGAATTGTCGATATCTAACGGATCAAATTAGTTAATTTTCATATCTGATTGATCATATAAGAATAGACTGTATCATATATAGCTCACGTCGTATCTGGAATCTGAAATATATAGAAAAGGACCATATCAAAAAATCGCAAAATATAATTCCAAATAAAAATAATAATCTGAAATATATAGAAAAGAACCATATCAAAAAATCGCAAAATATAATTCCAAATAATAATTTTCTTATGTATTTTTGGTACCTTCTAAACGATCTCAATATGAGATATAATTCAAGTCCGGAATTCCTCAGGCTGCTACAAAATCTTAGCTATATTTTTATAGCCTTAAAAAGTGTATGTGATATTCAGTATTTTCCTGGCAACCAAAATGTTTGTCTTTATTTCTTTCTCGTCTCTATTGACCACCTCAAACTCTGCTTGGACTATTTTTTGCTGGCTTTATTTTTGCTTTAAAAAAATCGTCCTTTGGCTTGAGCAATCTGCGGAAAATTACAATGAACTCGAAAAGAAATGGAGAAAAAATTTATGAAAAAATTTTATCATAACTAAAATCAATAATAATCATTATCTTCGTCAATTTCATTGACTTGAAACGAAAATAAAAGCTTTACAAAATGAATTAACGTCAAGGTTGATTGGAAATTCTTTGAAAATATTTCATTTCCCAAAACTCGATTTTGTATTTAAGCCTGGATCAGAGCCTTATACCTTTTACTTTATTAATTTAAAGAATCAAGTTTTAAGGTTGAAATCTAAGCAAATATATGAAAATCAAATCGGGCAACCCATTTAAGTCGGTGTTGGGCTGGGCTTTTCTGCAGCCTTGAATGCCCTGGATTTAGCCAGGTTTAAGTTCTCCCTGTTCAGCACTATTGTGCTGTGTTTATAGCCTGTAGTATGTGTGTGTGTGGGTGTACTTTACCAAACTCATGATGTTTTATGCGCCCTTTATGCGAAACGCTTTGTCGTTCCACCCAAAAGAAAGAGAGATGAAGCTAGGCCAAACTGTTTGATTCAGTTTATATGGTGTGGCACATATGTCGACTAAACACACACACACTCGCACATATACACATGGTAAGCAAAAAAAACTTCATTATCGACATCTTGCACAAACTTCATCAAAAAAGAGCTTACTTCATTATTTGCTCCTCGTTTTCATTTTCTTTGCCTTTGGCTTGCTTACTTTGGCACAGCTGTGGCCAGAAATCTCGAACCAAAGGCAACAAAACAAAAACTTTGAAATGCCTATGCCTATGCCTATGCCACTGACCACTTATCCACAGTTTCCACAATTCTCTTGGTTTCCATTTAACCACATCGACCAAATATTTCAACTTTGCATGCAACTGCCAACGGTTTTGTACTCTTGATGTTTTTGATGTTGGCATGTTTTGGCTTGTAAACTGATTTGACTAGCATACTTTTCCATTTTCTGATTTTATTCCTACTTTGTGGGTATATCTAGATCATGAGTGTGTATCTATAGTTGAAATAGTTTAAATGGCCTTTGCCAAATACCAGATAAATACTATGGTATCTACTAACCAACTACACATTTCCAGACCAAATGCAAATGCAAGCGGAAGGAATTTTGTTGGGTGAAAGTTTTTGCTTTGCGAAAGGCAAAATTGGATTTTAAAAATAATTTTTTTTGCTCTTTTTGAAAACATTTTCACACACAACACGTATTGTACATGAAATTAAATTTATTTGCATCTCATTTCTTTTGTCTTTTCAGGTGAGTTATCAAATTTCAAGGCAATATTTTATGGATTTATTTTTTCATAAAAACGGTAAAAATAACTTTTTTTTTGTTTTTATAAAATTAAAAAAAATATTCAATAAAACTTTAATTATTTATTTGCTTGCTGGCAGGTTGTCAGCTTTGCATTTATTTCAATTTTGCTCAAACTTTAAATTTAAAAACGCTTTGCAAATTCAATTCTTTCAAATGAATATTTAATTTTAAATCTATCAAAATGAAAAAAGATAAAAATGTGCACATTTTGGAGTTTCTCTATTTTTTTATCTCTGATTATTGTGACAGATATGTCAACTTTCTAAAACTGAGAAAATAGCAGCGATTAAATGAATTTTTTTTATTATTGTGTGATCAATTCAACAAAGTCTTAAGTTCTTAAAGAAAAGTAGGAAATACTTTATCTTCCTGTTTGAGTTTAAAGCTGCGTAATTTTGTTTTCATTGTTTATTCAATTTTCGTTTACATTTGTGTTTATTTTTTTATTTTTGTCTGGGAAAATACATTAAATTTACATTTGCCTTACTTCCGCTTGTGGTCAATTTAATATTTCATAAGCAAGTACTTTAGAAAAGGCTCTCCTTGAACGTGTTCGGGAAATATGGAAATAGCTCAAAACGCAAATTGGAGTTGATAAAAAAAAATAAGAGCTCTCTGCAGTAATTCAAGTCGGAAATGCATAATTAAAAGAAAACAGTAAAAATGATGGAGGGGGAAAAGCTCATCAGGTTCTCAAGGCACGTGACAAGCGAGTCTGATGAAAAAAGAGGTTAGGCATTTGATCCTTACTCGGAATCTTTTTGTACACTCAAACTATTTATTGTCCTCTTTTTTGCTTGATAGAAAAAAAGAAAGAAAATTAAAATGCGTTTAAGTACACGTTTCCATTTATCATTTTATTATGAATTCAGAATGTCAAGCAAAAAGAGAGAGAGAGAGAGAGAAACACCAGTGCTTTTTTTTTGTGGTTTGCCTTGCCTTCCGACTTGGCTTTGCTGACCGGACAACGTGACGTATGCGTAATGCGTGAGAATGCCAAGCTGGCCAGGAAGCTTAAACGGAATCTTTTTTCTTATTCTTTGTATTCCCTTTATTTGTATTGTGTATGGCAAGCTGCATAAACTGGACCAAATGTTTCACAATGTAAAAATCCCTCTGCGCCCTCCACCTCGCCAGGGCCCAGCTCAACGTCATTTAATGTGGCTCGCGGCGTATTCACAATAATGACTCTGCTGACTGACAGAAAACGAAAGAATTTCCTTCTTTTTCTTCTCCTTAGTTTCTCTTCTTCTCACTTTTTTTTGCTTCAAAGAAATAAAAAAAATAAAAGTACAGAATGAAAAACGTTGAGCATAAAAGACACCAGCGCAGTTTCGCACACACGTTAAACAATAGGAAAAAAAATAAGAGAAACACGAGAAGTTGAAGCAAGAAAGTTCTGTGGCATTTGATGGAACCTTTCCCACCCCTTCGCCTGCCCCTGCTCATCTATACTTGAATGCATTCCCTTGTCGAGCTCGGACAATGTCGGTGTAAGTTCCTCTGCGCCAGCAGTTTTCAGACTTTGTTCATTTTGCATTTATATTCATTTGCTTTCTACTTTATTTGCACAACTAAAAACAAAACAGCATAAATATGTTAAACTTTTTTTTTTTTTTTTGGCAAAAAACAACTTCTGTGAAAACGCAACTGCAACTTTTTTTTCGGAAAAGAAGATGTTCTGAAATGAAGGTGACTCATAAAATGAAAGAATCATTTACCTCCATTTTCGTATACCCTTTTCCCCAGCTAAACCAATTAATTTCCTGCAAGCGGAAGAAAATAAATCATTTCAAATAATTAAATCCATAAAATCAAGTGGCAAAATAAATCATCTTTGATCTAAAAGTAGTTAGGTATAATTGAAAAGATATTTAAATTTTCATTAAATTTTTCAATATTTTTTTCAGAGTTCTTTTAGTTTTATTAAGAAAATATATATATAAACTCTGTAAGCCTGTATCACAGGTGCGAAATAATCTGGTTGAGCTCAAACATCCGATTTTTTTTTTTGCAGCTGTAAACTTTTCGATCGATCGATTTATATCGTTTACTTTTTAGTTTGAGTAAAATCTTGTAAGCACTTAAGTAAATTTACACAATGTTGTTTACTTTAGCAGCAATATTTATTAAAATGTGCATCGATGAAACTATCTCGTATACGAGTAAAATATTTATTCAAGACTACACAACTTAAAATTGGCACACACAAAAATATTGTATATTTATTCGCTTTTCGGGAACTTACAATCCCAAATTTGTTAGAGGTAAAAATAAAAATAAAAAATGATTTATAAAATTCAACAAATTTGCCTTAGACGATGAGAGTATTTCATAGTTGGGTAAGCTCAGCTGCTGCTGTCCTGTCCTGTTTATGTATTCCAGTCGAGAGTGTAAAACTTTGACTCAACTTGCTTATCAGCCACACAGCAACGAAATTGAGTACAGTCCTATATTTCACCTGGCCAGTCGATTGAGACGGAACGGGTTAGTAAATAAAAATAATATAAAACTTGTATTCGTGTTGGGTTGATTTTCGTAAATAATTTATTTGAATAAAAGTTCAGAGTTAAATTTGCGTACCGTGATAATCACATAAATGCGGGCTTCCAAAGGGGGAAACAGGTACCCGAAAAAGGTGACAAATATGCCGCTCTAATGTGGCCAACAAGCAGGGGTGCAAATTGTTTTTATGCGACAGTAAAAATCTCATCAAAGAGTGAGGGGGATTTGGGGGGGGTTGGGAAAGAAAAACGACGGCTGCGCTAGTCGGGGAAAAAATCGCGCATTTCTGTGTGCAAATGTTTTCCACAGCATGAAACTGATGGACGAGCAGACAAGCAACCGGAAAGATGGACGGACGAGTAAAAACCCATCCCCCAGCTGACTTTGCCAACTTTTTTGGTGACATTCTTTTTTTTTTGTGGAAAAAGTATTTGCATTCCTGTATTTCGTTTTTGTGCCTTTTGCACCTCTCCGATTACTTTATGCATTGCGGTTGCTGGCTGGCAGCGGTGTAGTTAAAATCTAGAGTAGGGGGCGTGGCCAGCCCACTTTTAAAGTTGGGTAAACGCAGCAAGCGGTAATTTTGTTTGCGCGTGAAAAGTGTGAAAATTTATTTTTCAGCTTTTTATGCGGTGTAATTTCTGCGGTCCCCGAAAAGCATCGAGTCTTGGAGGCTTGGCTCGGTGCGTGTGTACTGGCGACTTGCGCTTTTAGCCAACGTCAGCGAATGTTTCCAGGGGCAAAAGTTTTGCCCGACGCGCCAAAAAGTATGCAAATTATTAGCAAAGTTTTGTGCATTTCTCACGAGCAGCCGGCGTTGGACCGCGGTACCGCAATCCGAAAAGCAACAGCACAACCGCACCAACTCTGGCAATCGAGTCAACTGAGCCATCTGAAGGTGGTGCCTTCTGCCGCAACTTTGCCTCCTCTTCACTTTAGACAACTTGAAATTTTTATGCACAATAAATTCAAAAAATAAAATTCTTCTTCTTCTTCTTCTTTTTTTTGCACCCTATATTTTAGGTATATGCACGCATATCTTCTCCCTCTCTCTCTCTCTCTCTCTGTCTCTTTCTCTCTTGAGGCAGAAAGTAACTGTGTCGAAAGATTTTTAAGTGCGCCTACGGGCCCACTAAAGTAGAATACACTTATGTATATTACGTGGAAAATATTTACAATGTCCGTTGGCTAGGAAAAAATAATAATAAAAACAAGAACAAAGCACGACAAGTGTAAGAAATCTGGTTTCAAGGTCTTAATAAAAAGTACAGTCGACCATGTTTAAGAAAAACTCAAATCAAATTGAAAGGAAACTTCGAACAACACAATTTGTATTTCCTTAGGGTTTTCACTTATTTCACTTTATTTCTCTTACTATAATTTAATGTGTATTGATGAGACATTAATGCAACGTTATTTGGGTGAAGATTAAAGATTCCAGTTCCTGAATAGCCAGATTACCATATATGAGAGTGTCTTTATCATTGTCCATTTCTCTATTAAGTTCTTAAGCTAATGAGTATCCATGAATTAATTGGACTAATCAATAGTCCAGGTTCATTATAGGCGAAGTCAGCTGTGGTTTTCCAATGTAAGCTCAGAGGTCAGCACTTAAGCCTCCTACTTCTTCCAGCTCTTCAAGGCGTTCCCAATCTAACTTCACATACAATGGATCCCCCATAGAATGTCCTTTCAGGTCCTCTGTGTGCGTGTGTGTAAGTAGCTTCGTTCTCGGCCTGATAGCCTTGCACGTTGTGACAATTTAACGCTTTGCACTTGACATTCGGTATTTGTTCAGATCCTGACTGCCCGCCCACCAGCATATCGGTCCATCCGGAACCGACTCACTCCGGACGAAGGGTCACTCAGAAACAAGGGCGGCTTTCCCAGTGCGTTCTCCTTGCATGTGTGTACGTGTCTGTGTGTTTCCTTTGTGCTGCACAATTTGTCTGAGAAGACCGAGCCAACTCTCAGTTGGCTCAGCTCTGGTGCCTCCTGTTGCGGAAATTATTATTTTGTTTAATGATTTGTGTTTAGTTTTACAATTGAAAGCTTGAAAATTTTTTGCTCTTGACCCACAAAACTTGAAAAAAAAAACTATTAGAAAATAAAATGTGAATGATGTATATTTTTTTTGGGTAAGGACGAACTCATCTCAGCGTAACTAAATACCAACAACATTTCAGCCCAACAAAATCGTTACCATATTTATAAATTTTGTTGGCATGGCAAATATTTTGAAACATTCGCAAGCTGAGAAAGTTCATTGTCAATTGATTTCGATGTCATCGTTGGAAGGGTTTATAAGAGCGGAGCAAGGGCCAACAATAGCCAACAGACGTTGGGGCCAAAAAAGGAAGAAAAAAAAAAAAAGAATTTATTCCATTAAAAACTGAAATTCTGTGGAAAATTCGATGCGAATTTTGCGCTTGAACTGAAATTGAGGACAGCAAGTTTTTCTCATAAATTGTTTCAAGGGTAAAAGGAAAAACAAAAAATGAGAAAATGTAATAATAATTTTCGTTACCTTTTGGTTGACATTTTGCCAATATTGTTAGGCAATTCACAAATTACGAAAAAAAAAAAAATTCAGTTCAATAGAAAGTTTAATTTAAAATGTGCTTTGAATTTCGTTGAGGGTCAATCGAAAACTTTTTCTTTTGTGCTTTTTTATAAGGCTAATCAAAAAATGCCATTGCCCAAAATTAACCTAAAAAAATGTTATTCAAGGTAAAAGTTTAAATTTATTGAACTTTTTTCCGAGTGAGTAGTTTTTATCAAAGTTTGTTTTTTTGCCACATTAAATGATCGATTATATGATTGATTAACTTGTTGGGTTGAAGTGAAATTCTGAAATTTTTTGTTTCAAGTGCAATTGAATTTGTAATCAAACGAACTGAAATAGATGTAAACCAAAACCCTAGACAAATAGTTAATCTCAAAGAGGTCATAACCATCAATTCATCCAATTTGAATGACACCCTTTATTGGCATTCATTTAATCAATTCCCGCCCATTAACGCAAAACTCAATACACCATGTAATTTAATTAAAATTTAATGCGACAATCAGCAATTGACAATATTCATGATTATTTCAGAACCAACGACAAAGGCATAAATAAATAAATATATATATATATATTTTATTATATATTTTATAAAATTAAATATAGAATCGATGAGAATTATTCAATTTAATTTTTGCATAATTATTTTTTGTTGTCGCTGCCTTTTCAATATATTCAAAATCATTCATCGGCCGTTAGTTTTTCAAAATTAAATTTATTAATCCTATAATCAGCGGCAGTATTTTGTGATAAAGCTGAACACAATAAGCCAGCTTTGACAATAAGAGCATTGAGTAGTTAAAAGGATATAATTTCCAATTAAAATTATCGACTGACCCAAGCGTGAAATTCGCCAAATTCAGCGAGGAAATTGAAGCTGTTTACAATTTGCAGACAAAGCAAAATAATTCTGATATTTTTGAAGCTAACAATTACTGTTTTAATTATGAACAAAAGACTGAAATTGAGAGGCTTAAACATTAAATTTTCACTGAGAATAAATTTTTACTAATATACAAATTAAAGCTGTTTCTGAGAACTTTTAGACTTTTCTATTTTTCAATCAATCATTTGAGAATTCCAAATAATCAAGTTATTAATTTGGAACCTTTTTCAAGCCCTAATCCATCTTATCAAGCACCTTCAGTTTAAATGAATTATTAAAAATAACCATATACATATTTATATGTTGAGATTCTTGGAAATATTTTGAGCAAAAGCAATAAGAAAATATTTTCTTGCAGCTTTGCCAGATCCTTCGAATTCACTTCCTTTTTCAAAAGTGCGCCAACTCAAACCTTGCAGTCCTGCGGTATTTGGAGTAAGCCAAAGATAAATATTCTGAGTTTGCAGGAAAATAAAATATAAGCATGTACGTTCTTACTTTCACTAGAAAACGGGCTGCATAGTTTTGGTGACGTAGAGACACGCATTCAAACAGAAAAGAGCTCACAGAGGAGGAGGGGAGCAGGCAAGATTCGTTACCAAGTTACCCCAAAGCTTTAGAGTGTAGTGTTGATCTTTGTATTTGTATTTAAGTTTGCGGGACTCAGAGGCAACCCTTGAGTTTACAGAGCGCATAAACAGCCGCAGGACTGATACGTCTGTCCCAGCAACACTCAGATACTGCGGCCATTGTGGCCGGGTCCCTACTTGGCCCAGTGAGCTCCTGTGGGCAAATTAATTCAATTTGAACTGAGTGAAGTTGAGTGGAGTTCTCGTGTGCAGCATACCAGATGATAGGAGGTAATTTCCAAGGCACTGAACGGGATAGGATGGGATGGGATGGGTCTCTGGCTAGATAGCTAGGAGGATGGATAACTGAATGAATGAACGCTTGATTGGTCGGCAATAACCACAAACTCAGATGAAATGATGATGATGATGCTGGTGGCGGGGTAATGCGAACCCTCTTGACGTTTTGCCACTTTGTTAAATAGTTGCCTCCTGACATGTCTGGACTGGCTGTCGCCCGTTGTTGCAATCATGGCTGCCGCAAATGAAGCAGAAAAAGCTTCACGTGCCACAACACAAATTGAAAATCAATGCAATGAAAACTTAAACAACAATCAGCCTGCCGCCACCAAAAATGCCGGCCTCAGCCTCGTATAACCCAGACTTCTCCCAGAGTAGTCTGCATAGTCAAAAGGGACGATTCTTGCGGAGTTGAAGTATCTGTGTTAACCCATTGAAATCAGTGCGTAATAAATTTCCGTTTAAGTGCTGAAGTGGCTGACGCCACAGCGGAGTCAATTGAAGGCATTTTCCAGTAAAAACAAAACCAACAACAACTACAACTACAACAATAACCATAGCAGTACCAGCGAGACCAATCACAATCAGAATCGGGCGTATTAAGAGCCGCCTGGCGTTGACACATTCTGAGGAGAGAAATTCGTATAATACTCTCATATCAGCGAAATGATTTATTCTCATACATTTACCGACACTTTTATTGACTCTACCGGGAGGAAAACATCATTATAATTTTGAGACCAAGCAAATTAAGTTGATGGCCAAACGCATAAGGACTTCGGAAAATGGAATACAAAGTAGCCGCAAAATGTTTCCTTTTTTTTTTTAAATGAACTCTCTGGATTTTATAGGGGTTTTCTGAATCAATCGATAATTGAATTTTTCTTTGTTTAACATAAAATTCAACTTTCTGTAGATTTAATTCAAGCTTTTATTTTCTAAGAAAATCTCAAGACAAGGGATTTTCTTCCATTTTTATATATATATTTTTTTTTGACTGCGGCATTCATTTAATGGCTGCAAACAGGGGCTCAAAGTTGGACGTTTAATGGGTAGAAAATAAACACTGAATATATTAAAATGAAATTCACGTTGTGAAATAAAAATAATCAAATTTAAAGTTGATGCTAAGTAACCAGAATATCTTTTGGCCTTCCTTGGCCCATTTGGCCTCAGGCTCTTTAAATTGCCTTGGCAACGTTGCGTATGAGTAACTTTGACATGTTGGCTGCCCTTTAGGAAATTGTTTGAGTCGAGGAATACATCTAACAAAAACAACAACTGACATATACCAAAGTCGACTGATAGCTGCCGTTGTCGTCCTCATTCTAAGTCCCCTTTAAGGGGTTCTGAACAAATCTATATGTATATGTGTGTGTGTGTTTGTGTGTGTTTGTGCTTATGTATTCTGAGTGATTCAGCTTACAGCATCAACTCAGGTGAGTGTTGCATAAATTTGCAAACATTTTGCCAGTCAGCTCGGATCCAGAACGACGTGCAGGCCCCAACAAAACAACGCTGCAGTTTGTGAAAGTTTCGCGATAACAACAACAACTACACCAACAACAACAACAGCAACTGAAACCTAACAGTACTCACAGCAGACTATGAACACGAACATCGTTGTACACTTCCACATCATCATCATCATCATCATCGTTATTATCATTATCATCGCCAGCATCATCGTAATCATCGTCGCCAGCATCAGCAGCACCTGAGTCGTTTTGGCTTTGGTAGGTCGAGCACACACAAACCCGTTGAGGAGCTGCACCTGTCGACGCTGGTGACTGTTGCAACAACGTCTAAAGTCACCGTCTGCCATGAAATATATTTTGTAGCTTTTTTAACGATGCTCCGAACTAGCTTGCCCCACCCCCACCGCCACCTGACCCACTCTCCGGAACTCTAAGCACGTGTGCCATTACTTTCCATTTTTTAGTTGCTCTTGCAACAACAGCAGTAAACCTAAAAACAACAATAACAACAAATAACAATAGCTTTACATGATGAAAAGTTTGTTCATTCGTTTACAATGATTGTTCCTTTTTACAATTCCACTTACGCATGCAACTGGGGCAGAGACTGGAATGGCGGGGTAGACTTTCGATATTCATACCGAATTTATTCTGGAGATATTCCATTTTTTAATTTCTGAAAAATACTCCCACTCGTATCATATGGCGGCATTCATGATTTCTCTTTCACAATGCTTAATGAATTTTATTGAAGACATCTAAAAATATGACACACCTGACGGGCAAATAATGAAAAGAAATTGGCAAATTTGAATACAAAAGATTCATTCAACGAAAAAGATCTTTTGATTTTTCGGCATTTGCTTTCATTTTGTTTCTTTTGAATTTGTAGCTGTGTAACGAAGTCAAGACATTATGAGAGCAAAAATAAAATTGAATGAAATATGCTATAAATATATTTGAACTAATTTGGAGAATTTCTTTTTTTTTATACATTTTTCAACTACAAAATTCGATTCCTTGGGTACTTTGAGTGTGGCTGCTTTTGAAAATTTGATCAAGTGCTGGCTTAATTTTCTCCATTCACTCATTTTCTTGGGCTTTGTGATAGTGAAAAATTTCGGAAACCAACCAAAACTGACAATGAAAGCATCCATTCACTTTAAATCACATTGAAAATTCAAGAGAGCATTAAGAATGTTTTCCTCCTTGCACACTCACAAAACTGCAGGGATAATAAACGAAAAGGAGGGCAAAGCTTAAACGAGTATGGAAAACAAGCTGAACAAATTGATGTGAAAATGCAAGTGTATCAATTTTTCATGCCACCCCGAATTGGCAGGGCTGCTCACCTCCATCACCATGTAACACAGTCCCGGAAAAAAGACCAGGCCAAGAAGATGGTCGGAAGAGCTTGGCTATTCCATCGATGTCGTCCTTGACGTTGATTTGATGAATTATTGATTTGTTTGATTAATCGTCTGGCTGAACACGCACTGCCTCTCAGGCTTTCAAAGGCCAACCGAGTCGTTGCCTATGAGAAATCTACTGCCGATTTGGTTGCTGTTGTTTTTGGCACTGTTCTTGTATTTTCTTTTTTATTATCCGGCAAATGGCTCGTTAAGTTCTTTGTCTGACAGATATTCACACTTTAGCAGATTAAACTTTAATGGCATTTCCGTTTTGACTACTTAGAAGTTTCGGCAATTATCCACACAATTGACTGTTAAATGCAGTTAAATGTGTTTCCAACTGGGATCACCAGTGCACAGCAATGCAAATTTGAAACGAATCTCATATTAAAGACAACCATTTTCAGTTTAATCTTTGTCTGAATTCGGTTTCCATAGGAATGAAAATTATGCTCACTCGAGCTGCTTTCCCTTTTGGAAAGAACAAAAATCTGCTACCAGAAATATGGCAAAAAGAAAAGAAAACAATAATTGCCGTTGGGGAGTGCAGGAATAAGAGAGACTCTTTAGTTATGACTTTCTTAGAGCAGCGCCATCTATCGACGAGGCTTGGACTGATTAATTCGATTTGCGGCATCTATTGTCGGAACTGGGAAGTTATCTCCTGGGTTAAGTAAACACCATTTCAGCCGAAGCCTTTCAGGTTTCCCACGGCATCAAGAATGAGCCAAAAATAGGACAAAGCTTTATTGACTCATCTCTGGCTGCTGATCCAGAATATATAGATTCCCTTTAGAGCCAGAGGCCAACGGCAGACTTTAGCACCAACTTAATATGCCCTTTGTATACCTCATCCGTTATAAAGACTACGAAAACATCAGTGACAACAACAACCACGTTGGTAGCAATTTGCTGCAAGGACAAACGAGACATGCCTCAACAATGGGCTTTGGCCCGGCTCTGCCAAGGGGTGCCCTTATGCCCTCTGTGCTATACCAAAGTCCTTTGTGGTGGCCACAAAAAGTTACCGAACGTCAGACAAGTGTCAAATATGGAAAAAACCAACGGAAAAAAAGCGAACCGCACAAGAACACAGAAAAAAAGTAAACAAAAAACAAAACGGCAAAGACGTAGGCCAAAATGGAAAGGCCAAACAACATTTCGGGGGAGTTGAGTGGCAGCAAAATGAAATGGAAAGAGAAGAAAAAGAAAAACTAAAGCAAACATTTCCACAATCATTGACAGACCGACAGGTCGACCAAACGACCAACCAACCAAACGACAGACCGACAGTCGACTCTGAGCTGCCACCTCACGTAATCTCTCAGACAGGGAAACATTTCAAGCTCTTTGTATCCATATGAGCCGACTGAAATGGAATTTGTTAAGTACACTCATTCGGTATCTAACGGATGGGGTAATTGGAAGGGGCTATCTAATTTACGGTCTCAGTATATGAATTGCTTAGGAATGAAAATTCCACTTTCTCTCTCTCGAAAATATTTGCTAAGACCACACCAAGCATGGCTACTTTAATTTATTTTCTTGAATGCAAAAATTTCATAAATGGCAGGCTTTTAATTAAACTCTCTTTAAATGTTCGTAACTTTCATATACCAAGTATTTTTGGATAGTTTAAAAAGTTCAAGTTGGAGTATATCTTATCGATCTACTATTCCATATAACCGATTCAACTTGTTTTGGGATATTTTATTCTTGGTCCAATCTAAGCTTCAAGTATTTCCCATAAGCTCAAAACTTTCATACTTATGAGTTTATTTCGATAAATTATAGGAATCGAAGTTAGGTCCTCGATTCTCTTCTTAAAACAAAGAGTATATGATCTTTGTCATCGAATAGATTACCTTTTTTACTGGCTTAAATATTCTAAAAAAAAAAATAATATTAAACGCATTAATGTTTACTTTAATTATTTATTCCGACTTGATTTATTTTATTTTATTGGTTAAATAGAATTTTCTATGAACGATAAGCCCCTTTTTATGAATTTGTTTAATGCCAATTAAACTGTTTATGGTAATTTTTCTGTTGTCGATAAAAAATTTTATGAGAATATTTTTTTTTTTTTTACAAAAACCCCATTTATTAATTTTTTTTTTTCTTTGAAATATTTTCACCATATTAATAAATAATTAAAAAAGAAATTGGAAGAGGTTGATAAACAATGAAATGTTCTTACAAAGAAATCCACTGAAAATCCAAAATAAATTATTGCTCGATGATTAATTTTTTTTTTTATGGATTAATTATAGAGCTGGCCATTTTCGACTGAATTTCCATTTCTCACCTGCCTGATTTATTGATTCAATCATTTATTTAATTATTCAGTTGTTGCCTGCTTTTATTAAAAACAAAAAAAAAAAGTTAAAACAAAAGCAAATATTGCAATTTAATTACCTGACCACAATCAATGGCATTATCATTTATCAACATATCAGGTTTGGGTACCATTCCTCTCCTAAGTCTCTGGCACATCATTGTGATTACTGGAGCTGTTTCCATGGTGTACCAAAACAAACAGTTAATAATTTTAATAGCAAACAAAATGCATTAAATATGATAGAGAAGCGCCGGACTCCAACAAAACCAAAGGTCCTGGTAGAGAGCGGACTGAAATATGACAAGTTCAGTCAACAGCATAAATAAACATTAGTCCGATTTAATGCCGATGGACTGGAACATTTTCCGGACATTCGAACATTAATCAAACTCGTACAAATTGAGACCCGGCCGGCTGGACCCCGGCCCCCGGATCCGGGCCAGTGAAATCGACGCCCCCAGCCAGTAAGGAAATTGAGAGAGAACGGTGGGAAATCGGAAATGGGTATCGAGAAAAGTTAATGCTGGAATTTTTATTGCCGCAAATCGAATTGAATCGATTTCTTAATATATGCCAAGCCAATCAACTGACAAATCATAGAAACTCAAGTCAAAAATCGAGGCTACTCAGCTGATGTAGTATGTATGGTATGGCATGGTATGGTTTGGGCTAGAGGATAGGATAACAATAACTTGTGCGACATTTGCCAGGCACGGTTGATTAGGCATGTAACTTTGTGGGCTTGTAAGCGCCCATCCAGTCCCAAAGCAAAATCCCAAGCTATATTCAGAGTAACAAAAATACATGAGACCCACAAAGGTAACTGAAGCCAAATTTGCTGACTTCTCACTTCCGGTCAAATGATTTCGTCGACTGCCAGACAAGCATAAATCTCAGTCAAATGATTCGAGGTGCGGAGAGCCAGAAGTGTGGGAGCACAAAAGGAATATGGAAAATCAGTGAGCTGCCTCAGTCTGTCACGTGTTGAGTTTTGTGTATGGGAAAATTTGCAAATGTCGCCTTAATGCGCATGAAATTAATGAAATTAGTCAGTGAATTCCTCAATGTCAATAAGCCGTGTCGTGTATATTTCATAACCAGATGCTCGAATAATCTACATCCAACTCCTGCCTAATCATTTCCCCAGGCAATTTCCCCAAACATTGAATACTCGGTTGGCCATTTTCTTGTCGTTATGTAGCTGATATAGCCGATGGAAATCTCTGTGTTAGTGTTCACTTACATGCAATTCGTTTCATTTGGTTTCGTTTATTCATGAAGTTTGGTGAATTTGAATTCAAGGCACGCCAAAAGTTTCATTGCCTTTTGCCAATTGATTTTCATATGAATTTATTGATAGCGAGCGCATTGGAGTCGAGTCATATCAACTTTATTGCAAGGAGCAACAGTTGGCCCTTGGTAACGACCACCATTATGGAGGCCATTAAATTGGCTGGTGTTAAATTGAAGGTACGCGAATTATTTATTGGAATCATACAAATATAAATCCATAATAAATTCCCGCAAAAATTGTCAAAACACGTTTGATAAATTCTTCAGCTTGTTAAAGTATCAAGTGTGTTGGCTTTGCAATAAAAAATGATATATCACTTTTGCCTTAGCCCAACTAAGGTAATAAAAATAAATAAAGATTGCAAAAAGCTCAGTGTTTGCTTTATACTCAGATCAATCAATTATTGCGATTCGCTAAACATAATTTAGTCAATCTGAACGAAAATGAAAACAATGCTTCAAAATAAATTCTAAAGCAAATGAAGACTTATTTGAAAATACTCCTCTTATTTCTAGGTAAAAACCAAACACCTGGCAGGAAAATTAATCTTAAATAAGTAGAATATGTTAAACTCTCTGGCTTAGTATTCATTGAAAATCATTAATTTCCTTAAATACTTGCCAGAGTTTTCGCTAAACAAGCCGTGTGTTTTCTTATTTAAAATGCATGACTTGATTCGATGGTCTATTCTTCGAAAATTCACACACATGAAGCTACCGAGTAGCCTCTCACACTCTTCGAACTTTAATGGGTAAGAGCCTGCCAAACAAATGAACTCATTTGTTCAAAATTTAATCGTATTAAGTCAAAATTTATTGCTTCACACCGAGTCGAAATTTGCTGGCGGCGAAAAACCCTTTATTTGGCAGGCCGAGCCTAACGCATTCCCCCCACCCCACCCGACAGTTCTCATTTGAATACACTTGCAAAGGACTGGAAAAAAACGAAGGAAATGGAAAAGGAAAAGAATCCGTTGTACAAAAGAAAGTGCTCAGAAGTTAATTATGATTGATTGAGTGTTATGGAAATTGACTGACAGCTGCATGGGAATGAATTTATTTCATATTCTGACATCAGCAAATTGACAGCCACTTTCTTGTGTGCCGTTGAGCCAAATGCAATTTGATTCCTGGGCCAACCTGAAATTTAAAACCGAAAACCCCAAATGTATAATTTTGCCACTTCTCCTAAAAAAACACTACTCAGCAGATAAGCGATGAAAAAGGCGAAGAAAGCAAAAGGGGGCCTTCGAATACGTGTCAGCATTTTTTATGGCTCCTCTGGCATTTGCTCAAAAGGCACAGCACTGAATCGGAAATGTGAGGAAACGGTAAATAATTAAAAATAATAAAACTTTAATGTGTGTACTGGGCCATAAAAAAAGAGACAAAGCACCAAACGCAAAAATGCAAAGAGAGAGAGAGAGAGAGAGAGAGAGAGAGAGCGAGAGAGAGGGAGACGAAGAAACAAATGGAATTTCAAATGCTTCTCATTTGGACAGTGGTCAGGTGTCAAGTGGACAGCAAGCCGGCATTTTGCGTGTGGCAAACGATGAGGTTGTGTCCTGGGTATGGCAGGTCGGTCGGAGGAGCTAAGTTGAAGGACAGCTAACCTCAGCTGGTGATGAGTTGGGGGACTGCCAGCCCGGTCCTGAATACCATCTCACCTGCGTAAATCAAATCAACTTTCTGTGTATAAATGTGATGCCAAAGCAATGTACGTATATATCCCTGTCCCCCCCCTTATCTTGTTAGTGTGCGTGTGTCTTTATTTGTGGCATTTGTCTGTCTGTGCGCGTCATTTGTGCCATCTGCGTATGCAGATTGCAAGGCAAACAATCTTACAGTTTGTTCTAAAATTCGCATTCCAACATACACTGGGACAAGTTCTTTGAGTTCCTCAAAACTCTTTCTCAAATGATTCAGCAATACATTTCATATGAAACAATGTTGTGAGACGAATATGGGAACCCATGAAAAATAGATGATTCATTTTGTCTCTCTCTCTCCTTTTTTTTTTGTATCTTGAAAGACAAAATTTTAATAACAGCAAAGAAAAATATCTCAAGAATTTTGAGCTGCAAGCTCTGTGAATTTTTTTCCCATTTGCATATGAGATTTGTAAAAAATTTTTACTCCCTGTCTGAGATCCATAGTCCATAGTAATTTGTTTCTCTTTACGCCACGTCTCTTTTCACTGTTGATATGAATGCGTCTCTGTGTGTATGTGTGTGTGTGACGCACACTTTAGTTGGCCCATTTTAAAGTCATCTCTTTGGCTGTGTCTGCGTTTGTCGTTTTACTAGCTCAACGTAATTTATGTGCAGCAATCTAAACTCATTTAGTACGCAACCAGGCGAATTTGTGGTCCAAAATGACTGCACCTGCCCCTTTTGTTTTCTCTCTCTTTCTCTCTCGCTCGCTCTGTCTCTGTCGCTCTCACTCTGTTTATGTTAGACTTGAGGGTAAGGAGGAGGTAAAGTTGTTGGCTGTTTGTATTTGAATTGGCTTTGGTCGGATCGGTTGAAGGTTGTGAGCAAATGGGGTTTTGCCTGTGGTTGTTTGATTTAGTTGGGTTGGACCTAGGCTGAGTTGAACTTAGCTGTGGTACAACCTGATCCTGGTGGTGTAGGACGTGGCGACTGCCAGCCCAACCGCCCGTAATGAAGTTATCATGTTGACACTTGGCTTCGTTATTTAAGCACACCGCCACACATTCACAGTCGTGGAGCTTTCTTTATATGTACACTGAGTAGGTTAGGTGGTGTGTGTGTGTGTGTGTGTGTGATGGCCACATGCAAATGTCCTTCCCACAACCGCATGGAGAATATCACTGGAAGGCAAACTAGGCAAATGCCTAGGCTCGGCCACCTTCCACCTTTGCATATGTTGCTCATTTCGCTAAGCATTTGCACAACAACAAACCCACAAAACAACCAGCAGACAGACAGACAGTCCGACAGACAGTCCGACAGACAGAGAGACAAGCAGTAAAGCGCCTTCTCTGCCAGTTGACATTCCAAATATGTTTGTGAATTTGTAGGCATTCATATTTATTAAAAGCATTCGTTGTCGGTGTTGTTCGCGTTGTGGTTGACATTCTTCAGCTGTTCAGCCGTTTTCCCTCCTCACTCTGAGTCTTGCCGGGCTTTGCTCTTTTCAGTTTAGTTGTTTTCATTGTTGTTGTTGTTGTTGTTTTTGAGCGAAACTTTTCAGTCTTAATTCCTTTTGAATAATATCTTCCACTTAAACTTACACAACATCACGACCACAATGAAAACAACTCACATACACACAAACACACACACATACGGTGCGCTGCGCTGACACGAGCGGAAATGCTTTTTGTATTTGCAAGACGAAATCCCAAGAAAGTCCTCAAAAGTCAACTTGTGTTTATTATCAACAAGAGCAATTCAAATGTTGCCCTGATTTAGCAGAGGCGTCGCCAGACTTTTCTTTTTCATGAAGCTTGAAGCTTGAACCCAGAACCTTTAGTCTGTCTAGTTGATGAATTTTCAGTTAAAATTGATTTGAAAGAAACTTGAATTTTTCAGCAAAACCATTTATGAACTGCATAAAATTTAATTCAATATTATTATTTTTTATGCTCTAAGAATTTTGATAAGACATTGCTTTAATTTCCGATTAAGTTTTTGGTCTCTTTTTTTCTCTCTCGCTATCTCGCTGTCTTTGAGACAATTTTGTTAGAGATTTTCTTCTTTGGCATTTAAATACTTAAATATTTATGAAAAGAAAATTCTCAATAAAATTTCTACTGCAAGAACTGAAGCTAAAGCACTTGCTTATCCAGTAAGCCTCTGGCTTCTTGATTTTATGTTTTCATAGAATAAATATTTTAATATCTTGGCTTATTGTGCTTGTTGTTGTTTTTGCTTTTTTTGTTGTTATTATTATTGCCTGTTTTCCACATAGATACAACAAAGTCGCCCACTTGTTCGCTGAGACAGAAGCACCCATCCTCATGCAGAGAAAGATATAGAAAGAAAGAGAGGGGAGTCTGTTATTAAAGATCATAGAAGGTACCCGCTTCCTGGTTCCGGGCATACATGTTGGTCCTTGGTGGCATCTGGTCTTGACGATACTTTCCGCGCCTACTCAATCGTATGCCATATTTTCCTCAGTTTCTTCAGTTTTCATCATAACAACAAATTTCGCATTTTCCTCTTCATTTCAATACTATTTTTAAGGCACAACTGTACCCTTATCTTTCATTTTTAAACACTTCATGAATCCATACAAACGATTCATAAATAGTATAAATGTGTCGCTCTCAAAATTCTCCACAGTTTTGTTTTCATTATTTATTCAATCTTTTTTTCACTAAAACCAAAGTGGGGGAAACTAGAGGCAGAAGCCTACACTTCTTCACGATTGGTAGGAGTGTGTTGTTTCCGTTGGCGCGTTTTTGTCGTCAGTCAATGTCGTCCAGAGAGGTTCGAGAAAATCTCCCCACTTGATATGGGCCTGAAGGCAAATATGTATCTCGTATTAATTATCGTTGACATAAAATCAAATTGTGCGAAAACATTTCTGATGTCAGAGAGTGAGAATGAATCTTGACATCCCAATTGGTCGAGCCCGAGGCAATTTCCGGAGCATTGTTATTTCAGCTCGGTTTATCTAGCCGTTTGATTGAAATGCAGAACAAACTTTTTGAATGTCTTGCCAGTTATAGTATGTATGACATGTAGAATGTACAGAATTTTTGAATAATAGTGAGAGAGGAAATCAATATTGACAGTTTCAGCTTGCTTATAGCACTTCCAATTCAAGAATAAAATATTCAAGACCTTATCAAATTGGTTCTGTTGAATTCAATTTTTCATTTTGATCAGAAATATGCAAGAAGTTTATTACTATCTAGAAAAACCAAAAATATATTCCTTAGACAATCAAATTACTTCATTTTTCTATTAATAATTTATATATTCACTTTTCTCAGCTGTCTGAGCAATATCTTCTATATATTTTATCTACCATCTTGATCAATTATTTTAAACTTAGAGTTTTCCCTCATCTTTAAGTTTTTATTTAAATTTTCAATCCTTTCGCCAGATAGCTATGCCAAAATAGCCTTCTTTGGCTGGGTATTCTATCAAAAATTCTCTTCGAAAATTTGCATAAATTTTTGTCTTGCCTTCGAGTTTGCCAGAATCTTACCTACCAATTCGAGTGGGTCGTTGAGGCAAAAAAAAAAAAAAACAGGAGTTGGAAAATGCAAATGAAATTAGGGAAATTATGCGGCCGACTTAATGGGACAATTCTATACATACCATTATGAAGATGATGACGATGAAACTGATGATTGTTGTAGGCGAGTGGCTAGTGGGTGTTCAAATTTAACAAGTCACACGAATTAGTTTGGTAAAAAGTTAAGCCACATTAAGGACCACGCAAAATTGACAAACAGAGCCCACCGAAATGTGAATTTGAATTTCAATTATTTCCCATTTTTCTGCTCACCCAGGGTGGGCTGAAATTTAAGCCACTTTGACGTGGATACTGCAAGCCAAAGAGAATTTCAAAAGCATTCGGTCAACTAGAAGAAGCGCTCTGTGAGAGTAGCTGGCTCGACAATTAAGCGGTATAATTAAGTGTATTCATATAAAAGCCCAATAAAGAATGTGCCAGGCTGGTCAGTCTGAGCCAATGGCAAAGTCAGACAGAGAGAGCGATGGCCTTTGTGTGTGGGCGTGGATGTGCGTGTGCTGGGACGCGCCAGCTCATGGCGCTATCAATTTAAATGCAAAAAAGCTTTTGAGTTGCCTCTAAGCCTGGCAAATCGGCTCGAAATTATGCCGAGACGGCTGTTTCTCTAATTAAGCACATGCCCAGAACTGGACGTGCTTCATGTCGCCAATCATTCAGTACGGCCAAAGTTTACCCAACGACAAATCGCCTTACAAAGGATTTCGTAGCCACAACTATCTGCCCGACTGGCCTGACCTGGTCTAAACTGAACTCATCCCTGCTAAAGGCAATTTCAGTAAGGTGCTCATGAAATACACCTATCCATGCTGCTATGGAAAATCGTAGCCACGGCACGTTAATTTCACGAGATGACCTCTTGACGGTAAAGTGAATTAAATGGGTTTCGGGCTTCTGCTTTGGCCATTTAACTTGGCACACAAATGGCCAGGAACGCCATCGGTCTGTGGAATTTTCGCAATTAAAACGCAACAGGATAATCTCAGCACGTAAATATGGTATCCCAGACAATTTCTATACCAAAACTTGCTTAATTAAAGCGACAATAATGGTGGATTCCCCACTTCACCACTTTGACTTAAATATATAGACTCCTGGAAACTGAGCTCAACCAGCACAGCGAAAATCTTTTAGCAAATATTTAAAGCAGCCTAACCAAAATTTGCTTTATACTTCCCATGTTGTTATGGCAAAAACATCATCTAAAATGTATGCGACCGAGCATACAGCTGTCCATGTTTTCATTCCGCACAATTGCCAATTTCTGCCTCCCGCTCCCATTCGCTCATTGTCGCCCCAGAAGCCTGAAAGCAAATCAACAGAGCAGAAAGCACAACACGGGAAGCTACTTTTAGGTCTCATGGTAGACGCACTATATGCCAAATAAAATTGTCACTGATTGGAATGAAAATGGTCAGACGATAATATAAACTGGTGAAAAATACAAGCCAAAAAAAAAATGAAAAGGGCTGGTCACTTTAAGCCGAGAAAATCAGGACTTAAAAATAATATTGACTGTATATTCTTAAAATTATTTCTTTTGAAATGAAAATATTAAATTAAAATAAAATGAAACTTAAACACACGATACTATAGAGCCACTCAATATTAATTAGCGAGTTATCGAACTAACCGATCTTTTTCTTATCGATACTTAAAATACGATACTATAGAGCCACTCAATACTAATTAGCTAGGTATCGAGTAGCAGCGTCGCCAACTTTTCTGCTCTGGCAGTAAAAAGTAAATCATTTTAAAATAATTCCTTTTCTACTTTAAAGATTTTTCTCACTTTAAATTTTTTCTAAAAATTATTTGAAATTAAAAATAAAATAAATCAATAATTGCTTCGAATGTTAAAGTGGTAAGATGTTGCCTAATTATTTTGAGATCTTAAAATCCATTTTTCTTCTCCCATTTAAAATACACAAAATCTTTTTTTTTATTATTTTTTTTTAAATACTTTTTTCTTCTTTTATTTACAATTCACAAAATTATTATTTTTTTTTTTTATGAAAAATTATTGTAAGACAATTTTGCAACAGATTTTAGGCAAATTTCTTAAATTTAAACTTTCATCCGATTGTCACTTATTTTTCATACTTATGGTCTTTTAAAATAATTGAAATATTCTTACCACAAAAAAGTAAACTGCAAGAGAGTAAAAAAATAAATAAAGAACGAAATATAACAAAAATAGTTTTCTCCCATTTTTCATGCTTAACGCATTTTGAACCTAACAACTCTTAATGGATACCCAGCTGCAAAAAGCTCTACATATGTATCCCTTGTTGAGCTTTGTATTTTGTTTAATATTAATGAATATTTATGCCCTCACTTTGTCATATGGGCCAAACAATTGACCAAGGTTTTTTCTTGCAACCTACGAAAAAAAGAAAAGAGTAAAAGAGGATGTAAAAAAATTTTTTTTTTTAATTTTCAGAGTGTTTTCTCACACAAGAATAAAGTACGCTCTCATTGAATTTATTTTTATTTGCTTTTTTTGGGGGGTTGGGGGAAGGTCTCGAAAGCTGCAGGGAATTTTGTGGGATGAAAAAAGAATCAGATTGTGGAAGGAGAACCTTTTTTTGTAAAGGCCACACATTTGACATTTGTGTAAAATTAATTAATTTGGCTTACTCGAATGTATGAGGTGAAAAGGACTTTGGGGGCTTTTTCTTTTTTATTATCGCACGCTGCGTCTGTCGGCCCAATAGTCCCACCGACCTACTCCTTCCAACTCCGACGCAAACGATTTGGCAAATATTTTTCTCTAAAATGATGGAAACGAGGAACACTAAACTAATATCAGCCCAAAGCTTTTCGACTGATGCTACGGCGGCTAAGCTCTGTGTACCGGAAGAAATTGTTGGCATAACGCAAATTACTCTGTCAACACTCGACTATGAAATTACGTATACGCACAGTCAGCTCCATCGCATCGCTTCGCCACAAAAAAAGAAAAATGAAAATTTTAAAAGAGACGGGAAAAAAGAAGCTACATGTATATGTCTATGTGGGTGCATGTCTGTGTGTGTGAGTGAGTTTAAGTAAAACGCTTGGTAAACATTTTGGCACAAAGAGCGCTCAAAACTCCAAAGTGACTTCAACTTGGTGCGGTTATTCAATTTGAATGTTAACAAGAATTACAACTTAAAGAGCCTCGAGTATGCCAGAGGCCTGGGTGAGGCGCTGGGTGAGAATAGGAAATCATTATTCATTTGCGTTGGCATCTCTGCTGCTAGCAACAATTAGTTGGAGCACATTTGCAGAGTTTAACCAAAATTAAATTATGAAATTATATGAATTTAACACAAAAAGCCAAAGCCAATGCCAATGCCAATGACAGGTGACAGGTTACTTAAATTTGAATTAATTTGAGATGGAATTTTTTTTTTTTTTTTTTTTTTTTTTGGCTGTAACGAGAGCATTAAAAGTTAATTGCTTCGGGACGTACAATTTTTATCCACATGCCAAAATTATGTGTGTTTTTGAAACCTTTGATGTGCCTTGAAAACAAAAAAAAGGCATAAATTATAAATAAAATGTAAAAGCTAATTAAAATGAAATGATAAAATTAATTAAAATATTTTGATTTTATTTTTGTCCTCTCAAAAGTCCAAATCGAATATGTTTTCGACAGCCAAAAGAAAATTTGAAAACCAAACAATCAATTTGCCTTTTTTTTTGAGAAAACCAATCCCACTCCAAACCAATTCGGACTAACAAATCCCTGCAACTTGAAATAAAACTCTAGTTTCGGATTTAATTTAAAAGCTTTTGAATATTATTTAAAATCAGAAACCATTTAATGGCCAGAAGCTAAAATGCCATGAACAAAAAATAAAACAAAATTAAATTACAATAAAATTACAAGCTCTCGCACAGAATTTCACAATTTCAAAATAAAATTCAATTGAACCAAAGTCAATTTAGAACTGCAAAAATTAAATGCCCATTTGTGGTATTTGGCAAAAAGCTATTCATTATCAGATCTGAATTCGAAATTAGTATCGATTCCTCCCCTCTCCAGGCTAACTAAATTCCAAACAAATACCCGCTCGTGTCGAGCAATTCAAGAGATACATAACCAGTTTCAGTCTAGTGCAATTTCCGCAAATTAAAGATATCGCTTACAGCAAAATAATTTTATAATCCGAAAGACCGAAAAAGTTATTGGTAGAACTCCGGCGGCAGGAAGACACAGCAGGCAATTGGCCAAGGGAAAGGATAAAGGGCGATTGGACCGATACCGATATGGTGCCAGAGAGTCGGGTGATAATTGGGTATTTTTATGCGGCGGTGTTGACAGCAAATTGAATTAGAAACGCAATTTGGTAAACAACAATGACCACAATCATGGTGGTAAAAAAAATTGCGAAATTTCGTAAGACTAGGAGAGTGGCTATCGCTGGGAAATATAGAAAGGCTGGGAAAGCACTGCACACATGGCCGATGACAAACCGCAGAAATTCAATTTAAAGTTTGTATTTCAATGCCGAACAACAAGACAAACGACAACACCAACAGCCAACGAGCCAAACAGCCATCTACCCACCCATCCAAACATGCAACCATCCTACCAATTGGCCAGCCCACAACTTCTATTTGGTAACTCGTAAAGTGCAATACATGCGTGCAGAGGAAGTTGCTATTGTGCAAATATTTGAAAATGTGCATGTATGCGTATATGTGTGTGTGTGTGTATGTGTGTGTAATTGAAAAATATTGAACTTGTACGCCAAGAAGTGTGTTGTCGTAAACAAGCCAACTTTATAGTAACCTCAAGGGAATGTTGGACTCGGTCCAGAGCCAGAAATTCATTGAATTTTCTGACCTTATAAAGACTTCATATTATTATACCAAAAACGGAAATCTCAAGGCCTTTAAACAAGTCTATCAAATTAGTTTGTCTAGGAATAGCAAATGCATTCCAAAGCTTCCAAAACTTTTTCTTTTTATTTTCGTTGAAAAAGAAAAATATGGAAATAAAATCTACACTTTTCAGCTTATTTGATGAAAGAAAAGTTTATGAAATAATTCAAATCAATATTGAAAGGTACTAGAAAATTTATAATACATATAATATATATATGGAATATATATAGAATAGATCCTAAAAGTATTAGCTTTAATCCCACAAATATTCATATTTTTCACATCATTTCTTTTGCCTGTATTGATTGAAATTCCTAGACTTTGCATAATAAGATTCTCTCAGATTTTGAATACTTAAAATTGAATTGAAAATTCTTTTCTTCATCAAAAAAAAAAAGAAAAAAAGAAACAAACAAAAGGAAGCCCCAAAATTTGATACAGTTGACGCGTTTCACGGGTTTCCAGCATTTTTCAATGTTTATTTTAAGGGATTTTAAGCCGAAATCCCTGAACAACATGTAAAGTACAAAATCAGAAATCCCCAAACGAACATATGCAAAAGCATACACACACACACATACACAAAGAGTAGAGCATAAACAATATTTCAGCATTTGTCATAATTACAAAGCGGCAGCTGTCTGAGTCGTTTTGTTTGTTGAGTTAGGGAAAAGGTTATAAAATAAAAGGAATATGCGTGATTTTTGAAATTTCGCCACCCAAAACATTTTCATAAATCCCACCAGTGCCTATGCCCGCCCCATCGCCACACCCGCTCCTCCGTAGACTAACCAACAATTATTAACGTTTAACATAAAAGATGGCGGCGCATTTATGACTGCACTTTTCACATACGCGCTCATCTCCTACGCCTTGATAGCTTATTTTTGCCAGAAAGTAGAGAGCAAACATAGTCTCATATATACACATACACGCACACAAGCATATGGTAAATAAATTGTATATGGTTTGTGTGTATGCTCAAAGGAGTTACACAATGTCGTTTGCCTTTCCTTTTCCCTTTTATTTTGAGTAGGTTGTGGCTCTGTGGTGAAAGAGAGAAGATGGAGAAGGAGGAAGGAGGGGGAGGAGGAGGAGGAGTAGGAGGAGCAGTCGCAACGGGCGTTATCCAGCGGTGAAAACAATTTCACTTTACATTTGTTTTACGACATTTCCTCGCTGGCACACAGAAACAAATGAAAAGGCTGCAAGCATTTTCAACCAAGCATTTCGAAAAGAACCTTCAGAGATATTGACTTGGTTTTGGGTCAAGTGAAAAGCTTATCATTTTCGCAAAAAAATATTAAAAATAATTTTCTTTTGTTAAAAAAAAAATAATAATAATTATTTATTAATTTTCATCATTCTTGACTTTTACTTTTGAAAATTGCCTCGCAAAGCCTGTCAGACTGATGGCCTTAAATTTATTTTCATAATGTTTGCTGGGTATATAAATACATATATACATATATTTGTGCGTGTGTGTGTGTGTGTGGCAGTGGGCGTGTGTGTGTTTGTGCAAGGCGACAAAAAGGACATGGACACGAACGTGTTTGGCTCGCTGCGTTTTTCTTTTTTTTGTTTTTTGTTTGTGGCTTTTGTTGTGGCTCCGTGTGATAAGTATTTATTATTATGCCTTTTAATGGGAGCACGCTTCCTTTGTGCTTTTATCCAAATGAGTTTCGTTCATTAAAGCCCACTTTGCCAGCCATTTTATCCAGGCTGTTTATTCCTGCCAGACACCGCCTGTTGTGCATTTTAAAATCATTTTCAAACTGCTTAGAATATCACAAAAATGTTCTGCAATCCGAAATGACATCTGCTGATTGCGATCAAATTGAAAATAAACATTATTTAAACTGAGCTCAAGTCATTGGGCTTTAACCAATTTTCTAAAGTGTTTTGAAAAGAATATTTCCAGAAACAAAATAGAAATAGAAATACAGAGCAACTCTTTGCCTTTCAATGCCTTTGAAAATATTTTGTTTCCTTAAATTGGAAAACTAAGAGTAGAGTAAATGTAATTTCCAAAATGTACTGGCTTGAAATTTGTAAAGGAATCTCATCACTTTCATTTGTCATGTTAAATGTCAAACCTTTTATACGGCCAACCAACCCAATAAAAGTGGCCTTGCTTTGTTTTCGCCCCAAACCTTTTAGTCAATGATTTGATGAGAATTTTGTGGAGGAGGAGGAGAAGGAGGGGTAGGGCAAGCCCAGTCTGGCACATTTTATTTTGTTGTGGAATTTTGAAAAGCAATAAACAGGAGAGACGACAACAAGATGAGCCAATAAAGTTAATGCGCCACATTAACTCTGAATTTCTAATTATTGTACCACAGTCGGCGGCACGTTTCGCGGATCAGAGCCCATGACATTCCGCTTTCCTCGGCTTTCACTTAAGTAGACATTAAACGTCTGCAGCAACGGCCGCACGACCTGACGTCTCGGTCATGGCCAAAAGATGTCAGGCAATGATTTTTTTTTTGTTTGCTTTTTTTCGGCCAGTTCAGTGCACGTCTTGGGCTTTTGCATTTATTGTTTATTGTCTGGCAAGTAAAACATTTTGTTACCATTTCATACCACTGCAATAAAGTGGCCATGGAAGTGGAGTGGGAGTGGGCGTGGGCGTGGGCGCATCACGTTCCGAAGCATTGAACGCGTCTCACTTCACGCTTCATTCTCGGAAAGTGCCCATAAAAGGATATCACAGAAGAAAAGGAGACGCCTGTGGGTGTGGCAGTGCAATAAAACGGAAGTGCAGAGCCAAATGTGAAAATATTTTTATGCATTCTCACAGTGGCATAAAAGGAATAAATGGAAAAACTTCGATTTAATTGACAACGTAGAAAACCGGCAAAGCTCTGCCAAAAAGCCACTCTCAAGCTCACCTGGAATTTTCGAGGTTGCTTTATCCAATTTTTTTTTATGAGATTTTCCTTGTGCTCTGCCACATTGCTCGCTGGAATTCCCATAATAAATGAAATTAATTTTTCATACTATTAATTTACATTTACATGGTCGGCAAAATAAATCAACCGCAAAAGCCAAGCCAGAAAGTGAGCAATAATATGCAAATTCGCTCAAAATGTGCAATGCCAAAAGATAAAATAATCCGAGCCCGCGCGTCTGACAAACATAATAAACCAGATAGGCAGGAGGCTGTGTGGCGGTGGTGGGGGAAAGGGAAGGGGGGAGTGTGAGGTTGCGGAAGCTCTTAATATAATTAATATTGGTCAAGACAATGCGGCCGCCCTTGAAACCAAAACTGAAGAGGGTCATCAGTCAACTCTTCTTCTTCTTCCTCTTCGTTCTCTCCTGTAAAATATCTCCGGTTGCTGGTCCTCAGAATTGTACTCGAAATTTATATACAACGAGGTCAGAGTGTACGCAGCAATTAAACAAAATGAAAAAGTCACCATTCTTGTTTCTTCTTTTTTTTTTTTTTGTACTTTGGATTTATCACTGCTGCAGGCGACACTGACAAGGGTCCACTTCAAATTTGTTCGAATTACGGCTAATTTAAAGTACGGATTTAACTTATTAAGCCAGTGACATCCCAAAAAAAAAAGAAGAAAAAATCATGATTAGAATTGCAAAGTAATTGAAAAAATATACGAAGTCTTTGGACATTTTTTAAGAGATTCTCTAAACTAGTTCTGATTAGTTCCTAAGCTGAGAAATAAACTGATTCAATAACTTATTTAATTACGTTTTGAATTCCCATCGAGCACAGGTCAAAACAAAAAGGTTTTAGCAAATCAGTTAATAATTAGGAATCCCCTAGGCTTCCCTATAAATAATTCAAATTATAATATATAATTAAGGTTAGGTTTCAAAGTAGAAAAAAAAAAACTCTGTCAGTGTTTACGTAATTTCACAAATGGAAACATTCCTCTAGGGATAAACAATTGGAGATTTTAATTACCTACCCCGCCTACATGAAAAGCTGAAGTAAACATTTTTAGAAGAAAACTTTGTTTTTTGGGTTTTCTGAATTTTTGAAGAGGTTCTTTTTGTCCTTGTGACTTGTTTCTAACCAGAAAAAAAAAAACCTCTTTAAAATTTAATGGAATATTTTCACTTCGCCTGGGTCACATTATGTCGTTACACGAACCGTCACGTTGGTCTGACGAAAAACCCAAAAGGTTTCATAATTAACAAAAAAAACAAAAAAAAAAAAAAACACACAAAAAATGGAAGGAAAACAACAACAACAACAAAAGCTTAACATATGGATTTATGTCAAAGTTCTTTGCAGGCTGGCCAGTTTGTTGGCCTGGTGTCTGCGGCGATGGTGCACATTATTCATGCACTTCAAAATTTAACCGTTCTCATTTGGTTCCGTGCCTGACAGGGCACGTAAACATAATTAGACGAACATTTAAAGGTCGTTAAACACCACAAACAGAAACTGCTCCCTAGGGCAGTGGGACAGGGGGTGGAATGGAGTATCTCACATTTTGTGAGAAAAGGCAGCAGGAACAGGTGCAGCACAGGCCAGGCCCGGCCCGGGCCCGGACACAACATGTTGCCACTCAGTCGACCATGGTGAAGCCACTCACGGGTATTTGTATTTGCATTTCACCAATGCCGAGCAGGGCCAGAGCATGGGGCTAGGCCCCATTTGCAAGCCACTGGTTGCTGCCGAAGGACATGGGGACAGAAGGAGCTGCCTCCAGCCTCCGCCGCCATTCGAAATAGACAAACCAAAACCATAACCGACCCAACCATCTGGCAATGGCACGAAAAGCTGGAACAACAACATGTAAATACCATTAGCAGTCTCTGGTGTTGAGTTACTCGACTAGGCGTGCTGCTTGGCCGTGGCACGACTTGGCCGTGTGGGCTGAGCATCTAAATGTAGCCATAATGGCTACGGCCAGGGCGGGTTGACAAACGGCACGAGCACACACTTAAAAACGTTGTCAACGACTTGACATTGTTTCAAGAGCGAAAAATATGACTTTTTAGCATGTTGGAGATAATGGCCCTGAAGAAGCCAAAGAACAGAAACAGAACAGAACAGAGCAGATTCACCAAACTGGGCCCAGTCTCTGCTATCAGTTGTAAACGTGTCTCATTTTCCACCCATTTGCAAGCATTTAAATACTGAGAGGCAAAGTCTTTGTCATTTCGAAAGTCTTCATAAACATATTTAAAAGTCGCTGATAGCAAAAACAATATACCGGTGATAATTTTTTTTCAACCAAAAAGTTTCATCAACAATTTTACGATACGCAAGTCATTTGAATTGCAAAGCAAATTGATTTTTAAGTGCAGTCAATTTTTTTTCAGACTTTTTATGATCTCATATAAATTCGAACAATACAAATTTAATTATTCTAAACTTTTTGTTTGTTTGTTTTTTTTTTTTTTATTAAATTCTGAATCTGTATACAGGGCGTATGAGTAATTATGTTTTGATTAGACTTAAAAAAAAAATGCAATCATTTTCCATCAATGATTTAATTTCCTTTTGTATTTCTCATCCCTTTGGCCGCTGAGCTTTATAAACATTTTAACAACTGAGACCTATTCCGTTAAGTTTCCTGAAATTTCCCATCCAATTCACATTAAAAACACAGCGTTGTCCATAACTGAAGAAGAGCACTCATTGTCCAGTTCAGAACATAAAAGCTTCGGCTGTTGACCATCCTTGTGGACCATTAACGCTTTTTTATCTGTTCATAAATTTTAATTTTACCAAAATACTCAGAATACGTGCGTTAAAATGGCAGTCGCTTTTTCTCGCCCGCCACAACTTGAAACGAATTTCACATAATTTTTCTTGCATTCTCTTTTGTCTGTCGCCGCTGCCGCCTTCACAGTAGTTACGATTTTCATTTTGCCTTAGAAAAATATGACTTCGTGGCGGGCTTACACTTTTTCGTCCCTTTTTTTTTTTTTTTGTTTTTGTGGCAGTTTTTGCCTTTTTCTCGGATTCCACTTTCCTTCTTGGGGGCTTTCCTTTTTTAAAGCTTCTTGTAAGTCAAGGACTCGTAACCTTATTTTCTGAGGAGCAACTCAGCAACGCTAGCGGGTTTGTTTATCTTTCCTTGCATCTCATTGAACTCGTTCCTGATGATGAACAGGGCAAGCGGACCCCTTTTTTTTTTAGTCTTTCCACTTCTCTTTCATTCTCTCCCTCTCTTCTGGTCCTCTGCTGCTCACTTGATGTTTTTCTCTGTATATTTTTCATTGCATATTTAACCCAATTAATGCGAGTTATACGACTCAGGTGAAGCGGTCGACTCTTTCATTTTACAAAGTCAATTCACCACTCAGATAGAACGACTCCCAAGGCCGATGGTGAAAGAAAACTGGCAAGTAATTAATTATTCTGAAAATGGTCAAATAAAAATTAAATCTAACTTTAAAGAGATCAAGGTGTATGTCCTTAATTATCCGTATTCCGGGCACATAAATTGACAAAAAAAAAGGGGGGGAAAGAAATGCTTGTTAATTTATTTCCAATATCTACGAAGAGGTTATTTTCAGCCTCGTTCATTTTTGATATGCAAAACGCTTAATTTTATCTGACCTCGACAGTTATTTACGATGTTTGGGAAGTCCTTCTAAAGTATGCCAGAATTTAATATACCTTAACTTAGTCGGCAACAGCTGCGTCCTGAAATTGGAATGCGGCTTTATTGTTGTCGGCATGTTGATACACATAAAGTAAACTTCATATAAACTTTGAACCTCGATGTCTTCTTATTTCTTACTCAAAGTACGTTTTGTCTTTGCAGGTAAGGACGGTGATTCTTCTCGAGTCCGATAGACGATAGATAAGCGAAGAGCTCAACAAGTAAACAATTTTTGTGGGTAAAGCAAACAATAGCGAAAGCCATGGACTTTGGTCTATGGAGCCTACGAATAATCTAATGAATTTATGTGCGTCCTTGTCCCATGAACACATAAGACTCCACAAGGTGCAAGAACGCACAAGAGACGCACATGCAGGGCCTTAACTGAGAGCACTTAAGCCCATAAAATATTCAAGCCGTGAACATGTGGAAAAAATTACAAAAGCAGTCGACCAAAGAGCACACAGAAGAACACAAAAAGCGACACGCAACATGAAAAATAACGAACCGAAGGGACCAGGACCACGACCAGAACCAGAAAGAGAAAAAGACTTTATACCCATCCACTTGGTCGCAATCGCATCACACAATTTGCCATTTAAAGGCTGTTGGTGGTATCTGTGGAAAGGGGCAAGGCAGTTAGGAGAAATGTACCGTGTCGCAATACTTGGGCCTCTGAAAGGCAGCCAGCTACTGATTGAAAAGAGAATTACAGACGACCAAGTAGCAAGTAGCCGGTGCGGTGCGGCGCGGTGCGGGTAGGTGGATTGCCTGCCGCCAGATGGGCACAACCAGTACCATGATGAGCCCCATAAATGTCGTGCGGCAAACGGAAGCAAGTGGCGCCGCAGTCATTCGCAAAATCGCGCAGCGGAAGTGGTAAAAGGAAAAGAGCCAATGTTGCTACTTCAAGTAAAATTCAGCTAGTACGATTTGCATACATATGCGAATATGTAAAAGATCTATATGTATGTATATGTAAATTGAAAGTAGTAGTCAAAAAGGCAGGCAGCAGCAGGACCATCTATCGATGGGAAGTGACTTTCGTAGTTGTCAACATGCAAGTCGAAACAAATCCAGTCACAATGGGCGAGAGTTTTATTTTCTCAATAAAAACTTACACACTCGATAACGATCTCGCTTTTGAATGTACTCAAATATAGTAAAAGTAAAAGTAGATGCTCTTTTTTACTCTCTCTTTTTTGTCTTGGTTGAAAATAGTGGAGACTTTGGCACCCATCGTACCCAGCCAAAAGGGATTTGGAGCTGCCAGGACGGATAAATGTTACGGGAAGGGAACGGCATAAAAAGGACCCAATTGGGATGACAGTGCGTTGAGGATATTAAGCATGTCCTTAAGCATAAATGTCAATAAGTGCAACGAGCCCAGATAAGCAGTTTACATTGGCTGCATGACGACAACCACCAAGTCTTCCAAGATGGCGACAGCTTCTTCCATCTCTCTCTCAGCACACACAATGCCCAGGGCACTAGCTGAGTCACATAAGCACCCTTCAAGTCTGCCATCTTTTTTCGGTGTAGATAAGTGAATTTTCGCATGTATTCAAAAAAAAAAAAAAAGGAATTTTACATATCGCATCCCCATCCCCATCTCCTGACACACATCCTTTTTTATATAAGTATATAAAATATGTATATATTATGGCGGCAACTGTATTATGAGTTCTAGTGGATTATGTTGCATTTATATGCAAGTTGGTTGGACGTTGAAGTTCAGTCGAGTTCAGATCCAGTTCCAGTTGCCTTTGGGCCAAATTGAATGAGACGTGCATAAATATCGTCACTTTCAAGCCATAAAGGAAAGCAGCTGTCGAAGGCTTGCCAAAGATTACATCCTTTACTGGCATTGTCATTTTGTAGTATGTGTTGGATATGCATTTAAAATATTTGAGACTCTTGTAAGCACATAACGGACTTTTTGAATTAACTTAACAAAATCTCGAATGTACACAAATTTTCCAAGCATGCAGATTTTTGAAGGCCTCATGAATACTGTAAATGGCAAAGCAATAAAACACCCATCGATAACAGGCTTGCATGGTCAATGTATCGATACTCTAAAGTATCGATACCATTTTTATTGCCAATTTTGCTACAAAATCTATTCAGACTTTATTTTTTTAATACTTTAAATTATGTGTGCTTCGAATGGTATTAAAAACTGCCTGGAGCTTGCTGGAGACCTCAAATTGTCCAATTTCCATGCTGCTGAAATCAGCTTTCTCTAACTAAAAATTGCATAATTTTTATTTCAATTCTTAACATGACAGTCAAAGCCACTCACCTCATCACAGGAGTCCGTGCAAGTGGGATCTGCCAAAGCCAGACGTTCCGCAAATGAAACAATCCCACACCAGGTTCGAAAATCAATTTCCCCACTACCGTTTGGGTCATAGTCCAACATGCTTAGCGTATTTCGTACATTAGTCTCAGTACCATGAAACTCCAAGACATCCTCAAGAGCCTGTGGCAAACTTTGCCACATCATAATGCGTTCTTTGAACTCATTTTGGGGTAGGAGTTCATCATTGGCGGTACTGAGAAGTACAACTTCATCCTCGGGCTCCTCGCACCGGCTGAGATACTTGAGAAAAACGCTCTTATAAAGCTGTTTACGCTGTTGAGAAACCCAAACATATTTGCCCAGATACTCCAACGGCGTCATGTCTACAAGGAAGTAAAGTTGTAAAATTTAAAATTTATATGCCTGCAATAAGAGGCTAACAAACTTTTAAGCATTGTCAGATCCATGGGCACATCAAATCTTGTGGCTGATTTTGAAAATTTTCGTGGCATTTTTGAATTGTTTCCGCCTGAAGTTTTCTCCGCTTCCTCCACTGGCTTTGCCACCGTTTTCGGCTTTGGCGGCATATATTTAATGGCTTCTCTCAGGGCACGATTCAGCTGATTCAATAACAATTTTGATTAGATTTGAGTTATTAACAAACAATTGTTTGTTCTTACATATCGGCCGAAAGTGTTTTCTATTAAATCCACATCCAAGTCGGTTTTCAGCACCTGAAATGCCTCATCGGTTAGAAAACTCCCTTTGAGCAAAATAGGCTCAGGCTCATTGTCGGGCTTATCCTTATTAGGCAGCAAATTTAATGAATTCGGTATAAGACTGGGTCTGGTACTCGGATTGAGTGAATCGGGTCCCAAAGCAGCCACTTGAGTTTCAGGATCCTCACTCAAGTGGAATGTTGTGGTGACTAAAAAATATTTTATTTTAATTATTTGCTTATAGAAACCAAAAATTCTTGGACTTACCCTGAGCTGGCTTTAGTTTCTTACGCTTCTTTCCGCGTCGCACATCTTCATCACTCAACTCGTGTTCGTTTATGCAAGTCTTGGGCACCTTTGACTCTATATCGGGAACTTGTTCACCTCCAGGCACCAGGCTGGCAGTGCCCAAGGAAGATTTCGGTCTCTGTTCATCAGACTTTTGATGCCGTGGCTTTTTCTCTTCATTAGCTCCTGCACTTTTGGGCTTCTTTTCATCCTCGAGACCGCTTTGTGTGAGATCTGAGCTGGGCTTCCAGTAGAGAGTCTCTTGAGAATGTGATCGCCTCAGATCCAATATAATTTTCTTTCGCTTAATATTCTCGTGCTTGCCCCATTCTGGAGTGATGCAGCGGCGATTCAGAAAAGAACCAGCACTGGTTCGCGTGTGCACACTGGTCACCGTTGGTGTGGGAGTCATTGGCCTGGAGTCTGTTTCGGCATATCGTCTGAACAAATCCTCGGGTATGTTGTCGGTTTCATGATGATGATCTGCTTCCTTGGCTTTCTCCTCCTTCTCTTTGGCCTGGTTTCCGTGCTTTGCCTCAATGGCCAGAGTGGCTTTCAGTTGGTGTATGACATCTTTAACAGCTGTTGGAGCTGGGTGATTACAGAGCACCGAACAGCCCTTGGCGAAGGGATTGAATAGTCCACCAAAGGGTCTCAACGACAGTGGCATCGGAGTGGCCTCAAACTTCAGAGGCATTCTTCCATCATCACCCTGAATGGCCTTACGCTGTGAAATACAAATCCCAGACTAAGCCTAAAGTGTATTTCGAGGGTTTTGTTTTACCTTTTTGTAAAATTTTATATTCCGTTTAGGTGTTGGCACCAGACCCGTCCTGGTAGTGCCGCTCATCTTTAAAAAAAAAAAAAAAAAAAACTGGGGTGAAAAAAACAACAGTTAACAAATTCCTTTGTCGTCCTGGCAACCATTGAATATTGTCGGTGTACCTTTTTCAGCTTATTTAGGGCTCGCACCCTACACGGCTTATTTGATATAACCTTTTTTTTAATGGAAAGCACTCTGATAATGGAAAAAGATTGATGTTTGCTTTTTAATTTAAAAATGCATATTCATGCAATTATTCAGGGATTGCCTAAAGAATTCTGTATCAATAGACAAAATTAATGATTCATGGCTCAGAGTCGCGAGCGAGAAAGCCGATATGCCTCTGCGTTTCTAGTTTCACTTAAAAATTATTTAAACTCAAGATAGCGTTTCCAAGGGAAAGAAAATAAAAATAACAAACACATCCCCCATATTCAATACACACGAGCCAGGGACAAAGAAACAAGCCTCAGGACCTGATAGACTCCATTTTTGTCACTAAGACAAGATTTATGTTTTCCCAATATTCTCAAAATTTTCTTCTTTTTCTTTTTTTTATTTTCAAGCACTCAAAGTCTGAGCAAAAGGCATTCAAGCGTTGAGGTGCTATTCTTTGCAGGGGGCCAAGGTCGTAAAATAGATACTGGTGCACAGTGGAACAATGAATGTGATGAAATTATAACAAATAAACAAAAATCTTTGATTTACACCTATCGATAAATAAATTCAGCGACCGTGTGGCTCGTTCGATAATTTCCAATTCGATAAGCAAACTCAATAACGCTGGTCTATTTAATTTAAAAAAATTGAACACCGTTCAAAAGCTGGGAAATACAAATAATTGCATTGGCTTACCACAGTTTCCATAGTACAAAAAATAAAAGAAAAACAAAGAAAATTCGATTTATTTCACGCTGTCGAAACAAATGAAAATCCTTAAAAAAAAAAAAAAAAAACGAGAACTGTAAACCGTAGAAAAGAGAAATAAAAAACAATTCAAAGAAAGCTGTGTAAGCTTCGAATGGGTGTGGCTGTCCAAAAGCTGCCCTTCCAGCCACATCAGCCATCCTCAGCTATCCTGAGCAGATCGGGTACAGAGCAGGATAACAGAACAAAAACGACGAGCTATTGAAATATTATGATTGACTTTTATTACATGGAATCGCAATTTATTTTACTTAACAACAAACATGCAAACAAAAGAGTAAGCGAGCAAACGAATGCAAAGAATGATGAAACGAAAAACGGAGAAATGTAGGAATCCAGAAATGATAGAACGAGCACGCTTAACAGTACCAAAAATTTGCATGAAAAGTTATAAAGAAATTACGTTATTTATCATTGGCAGAAATGTCTGCCCAGCGCACCCTCAATGCTCTTTTCCTCACCGTCCGCCGCCCACCGCCACAAATGTTTCCGCTCATTTATTTGCGTGACTGTCAAACGCATACGCACACACACACACCGATCTCCCTTCTTACTTTCTAAGGATTGGCATCCTTGCTGGTATGGTCCCATGTTGTTGTAGTTTGTACCAAGCTAAAAAGTTTTGTTTTTTTTTTTGTGGCGGCAGCAGAAATTTAAATTTATTGTTTTGCGGTTTTATTGAATGGCAAAACCGCCCAGGCCCCGCCTACTCACAGCTTTCCGAGGGATTAAAATTAGCTAGTTGCACTCGGCAAAGAGGCGGTCATTTTGTTTATGGCAGCTCAAAAAACAAATTCCAGGCTATTGAATTACTTAATTACCTTTATTTTGGGTTCGGCTGTAATTCAGTGATTTCTCAAGAAAATAGCTACAATAAAATGGCTAAAAGAAAATTAAAACAAACACAAATGGAGGATTGCGAATGTAATTCCTTTTTGATCTTAAACCCGCAGACTTAGCCAATTGCTTGTCAACTCTGATGCTGATGTCGATGCCCTAATTTGACATAGCGCAACTTAGTAATTACAAAGAGGAAACGGCACTAGGAAATAGCAAAAAGGAATGGAAAAGCAATCATTTTGAATAGAGATTTAAATCTTGCTCTGTTGATGCTGCTCATTAGGCTTGCCTTGGGTAATTATCTTCTGACACCGACTTTAAATGTGACTGGAAACCCCAAATTGATCTGTTTTAGTTTGTTTTACTTCTATCATCTTTCCACTGAGACTTAATTGAATTTACAACAACTTATTGATGAAAAAATATTATTTAAGATATAATTAAGAAATCTAATCATATCTATATAGTATGTTTTGATTGCCCTTAAGAATATTCTTATCTCACCACACAAACTGTATTCAAGGAATTTAATTAACTTTTGGAGAAGCCATTCTGTGATTATGAAAAACTTTTACGAGCTCTGGCGTTATGTATATTATGAAATCATTTAATCGTTCGCCATACAAAGGCCAACCCTGGAGGGTCTTGCTAAACTGCAATCCCTCCATGTCCTATGCAATTTGCAGAGACGTGACTGTCGTTGCAACGAGCGATAACAGCCTCTTACCAACGTTGGTTGCCGCATTCCAATTCCACGAGGTGAGTCCTTCATTGACCCCCCTACCAATAGCCTTGACTTTCAGGAGCATCTTTCTGTTCAGGCTGACACTGGCAAAGGCAGACACAATACATTGAGTTTGCTTCATACGCCCTGTGGTGGTGAGTTGAGTCAGATTGCTTTGTTTTCATTTCTGTTAGCGAATTTCCTTTGGCATCCTGAGCAGAATGAAGCGAAGCAAGGCTTGAGGTGTTGTCAATGGCTTAGACTCTTAGACTCTGTACTTGGAAGTTTCATTTTGTTTATACTTTGTGCTCTTTCATAGTCTTTCAACAGTCTTTGCTATGTTTGTTTGTTTGTCTACGCCCGCTGTGGTTTATGTCCGCCGTTGTTGACATTTAGTTGACATGCACAACACCGAGTCCAGCCCCAGTCCCGGACTTGGCCCCAGGCAGTGAGATTTTCCAACAACGCCCACAGAGTGCATTTCCGGCCATGGCAATGGATCATCAGGCGTCTTTGTTTACGCGTCACCAGTAAACTTTTTCGAAGCCGTGACGGCATCTGGCTGCTGCTCTTACCAGTGCCCAAAGTGCCCTTTATTGTTGCCAGTTAGATCATCATTCTCTCTTCATCGCCTCAGCAGCCACCCATTCTGCATTTTCGCTGGTGTAAACAATTTTTGAAAGGATATTTTTCATGCAGCTGCTCTGAACCCGATGCGGCGCTTGGCACTTCATTTCGTTGCGCTGCAGTAAATTCTCTGTACTCCATTCTCTGTTTGTGGTTCTTTCTAAGCAAACGCTTGGACAGCTATTTGTTATGTCATTTGGTCCGAGACGTTGACATTTATCCAGCAGAATGAGGGAATGTGCCACTGATATTAAATTGCACAGAAGGGATTTCGATTTTGTCCATTAGATGTAGCTGGAAACATGAAAGGCTTTTGCCGTTGATGTCTGCTCGAAGATCAAAGTAGTTGGCTATGTAAACGTAGACCAATATTTGTCCATGCATAAGTTTTGTAAACAATTTAGTGCCAGTTTGATATTTGCATTTAAATGAAGAGAAACGAAGGAAATCCAATAGTTGAATAAAAGGATTTGGAATTTGTTTCCAGCAAAGACATTATTAGTTTGTCCTCCATTTAATTCTAGTGTAAATGCTTTTCAAATTACATAGACTATATTTTTAAGCCTCTCACTATTTTCTACGGCCTCCGGGTGGAGGTCTGAATGGCTTACGCCTGGACTTTGAATCCACAATTAAGACTGATTGCCTTTTGAGGAAATTGCGAGAAGGAACCTCATTATCATCGTCGGTAGTGGCAACTATGAGAAAAGCATAAAAATAAAAATGGTTTTGCCTCCTTCATTTTTTTCTTTCTTTTTTTTAATAACCAACTGACCTGCTGCCGGAGCTTGTTCTGGTGAGGATGATGAAGTGCCTGCTGCCCGTTGAGCCCGGCCGGCGAATAGATTGTAATAACACATGGGCATAGGTTGTGGCCTCTCGCCTTCGGGCACGGAGGGGGACTTGGGTGGTTCTGCCTTAAAGCCTTCTTCCTCTTCATCTTCGAGATCCAGTTTCGGTATTTCCAGGGGAGGCACATCTTGGGGCTTACTAAGCTCTTGGCAGCGTTTAATTTTCAGTTTGAGTATCTGTCAAATTAATCAAATTTTAATTAATTCATTCATAACGTAAGATTCATGTCCCCTACCTCTATCAGATCTTCATCTTGTGCTGTGTGGGCCAAATAATTCGGTAGTTCGGTCACAGTAATATGAAGCTTGCGTTCTCGCATATCAATGTTGCTCTCGTCGACCTCTTGAATTTTGAAAATCATCTCGCAAATACGTTCTTTGAGATATTTAAGTACGCCCATTGATTTATCGGCAGCATCCAGATCCTTCTGTCGTTCCGCTTCCTTGGCCATAATATTATTTTTGATTTGCTCGATGACTTCCTGATTCCTAAGGGTTTCAATATAAAAGTCAATAGGCATTTCGAAATTGAAAACATTTTACTCACACTTCGCTTTCTTTGACATCGGAAAATTTGGAAGCTTCAAGCTCACTAGTTAGGGCCTCGCGTTCCGCCTCCAAATTGGCTTTTTCAGCCTCAGCAGCTTTTCGCAAATAGTTAAGGCGAGCAGCTGATTCCTTTTGAGCTCTGAAACGTTCAAACACCTCCAAGGGTGAGGTAGCTCCCGAGGCTTCCATTAAGTGCTTGAATAGAGTTTCCATATCGCTGGTTACACTCTCCAGCTGAGACACAGGCTCCTCTTCACCATTCTCGGTCTTGGCAGTGTGCTGGTCACCCGAACTAGACCCCACGCTATCCTGGTGTACCAATATCTTTGTATCGGCAAACAACTTGCGACCGATGCGTTCCAATTCCACTTTCCGAGCCTCCACTTGTTTGCGAAAGTCCAGGGCCTGGCGTTCACGAGTCTTTTGGGAGAGATTGGCCTGCTGTTCCTGACGCTGTAAAATAACCTTGGCGGCGTCGCGCATTTCAATGGCTTCATTGTGGACCTTTTGCAGCCGATCAATCTCCGCTTTTTGATTGCTCAAGGATTCCTCCAGCTCCCTCAAGCTGCGCTCAAAGCGCTCGGCATCGTTCATGAGCGAAGCCTCTATGGATCGATACTTCTTTCGTATGTGCTCCGCTTCCATCCATTGCACGTTTGTCCGGTGTATTTCGTTTTCCAAATGGCAAACGAGCTATTTACAAAATATTTTTAGCAAGAATTGACAGAACTTTCAACTAAAAGAGCAAACCTTGCGATTGGCGTCTTCCTCGAGGGTCTCGGGTGGCTTCTCACCCAAATTTTGACTCTGCGCCTCCTTGGTGGCCAACAATTCGCGATATTTCTCCACTAATCTGCTAAAGTGCTGCTGCCGCGACTTGAAGCGATGTCGGAGAAGGTCAATTTGCTTGCGGCCTTCTGTGATCTTCAGATCGGTCAAGAAAATGGCATCCTCTGCATTTTTCGCTCCTACAGGGTAAGTTGCTTTGCCCACAATAATGGTGGGCATGGAATTGCCACCCTTGCGAGGCTCATTGCTAGGATCCTTGATTACAATTGAACGCTGCACTGGATTCCTCAGGCGACTAACTTTCACTGTCAGCTCCTTAATGTCCTTCTTCAGGGAGGCCACAGTATCGCAATTAATGCGATTCTGTTTTTGCCACTCGGCTGCATTGGCGGTCTTCTGACCCTCTGAAAGTTTGAACATCAACGTCCATCTCAATGGGAATCTTATAAAGTGTTGAACTCACCGGCCAGCAAAATGCGTTTTTTTATTTCATTAATTTGTTTGTTCAATTCATTCAATTTGTCGGATTCCATGACTGCTGCACTCAAAACTCTCACAGGGAATGCAGATAATTCAAAATCAAATTGTTTTATCGATATTGCGTTGAATATGTTATGGCAACCACATGGTCCGTGGTTGCCAAGAAAATGTCACAAGATTTTTTCAAATGCATAGAAACTCCTCACATGGACACAAAAAAAAAAACTATAAATTTTATTTAAATAAATAATTATTCGAAAAATATTTAAAGGTTTTAAGGCATATAGATATATAGAAATATAAAATGATTTCGTGAATTAAAAATTATAAATTTTTTTTCTATTAACAACTTAATATTTAATTTATTCTTATTTATTTATATTTTTTACGTACACAATTTAACATTAAGAAGAAGAAAGATTTCGAAAACTTGGTTTCAGTAAAGTTAATTTCTTTCCACATCATAATTGCTCGAGAGAGTAAGACGTGATTTGGCTGCACAGTTGTCCACAATTTTCATAAACTTTAAGGTTTCTTTCTCGGTTCGAAATCGACAAGCTACACGTTCCAGTTTACCGAACTCGGTGTTTGCAAAATTATATTGAGCCCAGAGACAACTGTTAACACTCTTAGTCATTTTATCGATATGAATTTGGGAATTTAATTTCATATGCACTAGCAGATCATGGGTATCTTTGTCCCACATGAGTATATAATAATTGTGAGAGCCACAGCGTTGCCAGATTTGAATATCGCCTTCGCCTTTATATGAAAATTCAAATTAAATTCGGAGAAACTGCATCGACAAACTAACCTCGCTTATTCCACTCCTTAAAATTGTTGAAATAAAATAGTTTTGTGCTATTGGAAAATACTTGAGTTCCATTCTTTTGAATTTCTTCCGGACTTTCTATGCAGTCATATTTAATTGGCTTTTTTGCTTTTTTATCTTGCTTTGCTTGATCAGCGGATTCCTTCTCTAAAGTCTCTGGTTCAGATAATTTCTGATCTTTGGTTGCAGCAGGCAATTTCCTATGAAGCAAATGTTTTATTTATTTCATTTAATAATAAATAACTTACCCATTAGTATCCGTAGCGGCAGTAATTTCCTTAGCTATAGCTTTAGTCGTCGGATCAGTTTCATATACTGAAATTTGAGGTTCATAGGAAGACCTTTCAGAGGAATTAGTTTGTTTCTCAGCATTCGAGGAGTCAGAAAAACTACTCACTGGCCCTGGTGGATTTTCTGAAAACTGAATCAGTTGCTGAAATTCATCACAACAATTTGGTAATAAAATGCTTAGATCGAACTGGTTATTTCCTAGATCTTAAAAAAGAGACTGCGATTTAAGCTTGTATGACAAAAAGTGCTGTTTATTTTTTACTTTCTGAAGAGATGTGTCCCATTAAGCTCGCCAAGGGCAGACTGAGGCATTCATAAGACAGAGACAATAAGTCTGATTGAATATCATCATTGGCTGTTGGATTGATGAGTGCTGAGCTTAGTAATTACTACCCAGAGATCTCAGTAACTACTCACCGCAAATTAAGTTTGCTGCCTCAACCGAATCAATGGTACATGTTTTCAAAGACTTCAGGGAATTCCAAAGATGACTTGATTGGCCCTGGTAATCTAGATGGCTTAGTGTACGAGGGGGGAAAGTTAGTTTGCCTTGGCCACAAAAAGGAAATAAGCCAGGCTTTTCAATCGTAACACTCTCGGAATTGTTATTGCAAGTTTGTTCGTCGAGTTTGGACTCAGTTATTTCAGCAAGTAGTGAATCTGGTAATTTGGAACTGGAATCACAACAATTGCAATCTTTATCTTCAGTATACTTGTCGGTAAGCTTTCGATCTATTTCTATAGTATCTATTTCAACATCCGATGTGTCTAATGACTTTTCAAGGTGTGTGAAGAAATTTTTTGTAAGGTCCAATTGAGTTAGTTCAGGAACTAGCTTAGCGTGTATAAGGGACTTTTCAGTAAGATCTGAAAGTTCATTACTTTTTACTATATCAAGTAATATATTTGTGAAATCAAGTTTAGGTGCCATTAACTTGCAAGGAGTCCAATTATGAATAGGTCCAGGAACTGCTAGCAAAATGGTTGACAAATCGTCCGTTAAATCATTTTTGCTACCAGAAGCTTCTTTGGACTCAGTTATTTGAACAAGTAGCGAGTCTGGTAATTTGGAAGTGGAATCGGAATTACAATCTTCATTTTCCTGGTTATGTGTATACTCATTTTTTATGCAGTCTTTAATGTTGGCAAGTTTTTTATCTATTTCCATTGTATCTCTTTCAACAGCCGATAGGTCTAATGACGTGATAGAATCTTTAATGAGATCCAATTGACTAAGTTCAGGAACCAGTTTATCGTGAGACTTTTTAGCAAGATCTAAAAATTCATTATGTTTTTTTATATCGTGTGGAAGTCTTAATATATTTGAGAAATCAACTGTCGGTGCCATTAACTTGTAAGGAGTTAAATTATAAAAAGGTCCAGGAATTGTAACCAAAAGGGATGACAACTCTTCCGTTAATTCAAATTTATTGACAGAAGTATTCAGTTCGAAATCCCCCAATCTAAGAGTGGGAACATTTATTGGTAGTTTTATATCCTTAGAAATACCAACGGTATCTTTCTCGTCATATACCGAATTATTGTTCTTATTCATTTCATCTGGAAACATAAAAAGGCCATCAGTTTCCGGTGTATTCATAGTTCCAAAAAACTATTTCTTTTCATCCAGTATTTTGGAATCTTATATTCGAAATTGTAGCCAAAACCTTAAAAAAATATATTTAATCTTATGTGTACGACTAACGGAGTGTTTATATAGTAATTCAAAAAATTCATTCTGATTTAGATAGCTTATCAAAGGCTTGCTCTAAATTTTTGTGAATTTTTATTGAAAGTTATGACAAATTTGGAATAATAGAATTGCGTTTCAGGGATTAAATGATGTTTATTTTTACTGACTTACAAATTGCTTTCGACTAATTGAGCAACACTCCTCAACTGAATCACCAGCATCAGTGCCAACTAATTGGATTTTATTTTACTACATTAGCCGATGTCTGTTTTATATTATCCATTTGGGCATTCATGCCCCTCCCCCCAAAAAAAAATAACTATTTTAATGAAACTGCGCCCACAGAGTCTAATTATAATGAATCCATTGTCCACCAGTGCGTATGCGGAATTATTAAGTACACAAAGGAAACTGAACAGATAAGGAAAGAAAGAGAAACTAAATCGACTATCAAATTTCATTACCCACAAACATTCTCTTGCCTTACTTTCACTCAGCATAAACACTGAAATCCATTCAAAACAGATGAAACAACAAGGTAGCTGGATTGCCCGTCAAAACAATGGATATTTTTTTCGCGCTCTCCAGCAACCACAATAAAATAAACGAAATATACACAGATTCTAGCCGCTGGCTATATAAATATATAGAGCACCAGCAAAAAAAATAAAAATGTGGAGCAAACTAGCAGCGAGACTTCAAAATATTTGAATCAGGAATATTCAAGCAGGAGGTATGAAGAAAAGAAAAAACCCCAAGAAGGAAAAACAGCAAAGGCAAACAAATAAAAACTGAAGGGAAAGGGAAAGAAACGAAGAAAAAATTTCGCTGCCAGAGTGAAACAATCAAAATTTGCGCGCCATTAAATTTGTATAGAACTAAAATGACCTTTTCAGTTCAGTTCAATTCGGTTTGGTTTGGATTGGTTTGGTTTGGATTGTATTCAGTCATATTTGTATTTTTCTTAGCATTTTCATATTTGTTCATAATACAGACATTGCTCTTTTTTGCCACCTTTTTTTCTCTGCCCAGCCATGTGTGATTTTGTGCTCTCCCAAAAGAAACATTCAAGGAAAATTCAAAAAATCCCGAGAGTTGGAAAATCATGTAAAGCATACTTAGTCGAATTGGAAAAAAAAAATTATATTACGGAAATGAATATGTTTTTGCCTTAAGATTGGTAATACAACAAACTGGTATAAATCATAAATGACAACTCCAACTAATGGTTAAGTAATAACAGAAACTTTCAGAAGTGTGACACAAAAGACATTTGTATTCATTTATTATTTATAATAGATTCGAGCTGTACGAGTTTGGGAAAGTTACAACAGACGGATAGAAAGTTTTCAATTCACCAAATTTATGAAACATTGAATATGTTTCCATATTTTTCGAAAAAAAAAATAAACGCGTTTGCCAAATCAATTAAACTTTTTCTTGTGGAAAAAAAAGAAAGTTTTGTTTTGTCTCCCAAACTTACCTGTCCCAAAGGATGACGAAGGATGGTGACGGTGGCAGAGCATTTAATCTAATTAATCGTAATCATTTGTGTTGCTTCCCCAGGAGTGCTCGAGATTCCGAGAAATGTTCTCCCATCAAGTAGCTTAGCTGGCACATGTGGCAACGAAACGAGCCCAAAGCATTACACTTTCTATAAAAATGACTCAACCGCAGATGATGGAGAAATTAGTGAAGAGAGGCAGCAGACCGCATCGTACCGGCATTGGCAATGGCAATGGCAAGAGCAAAAGTACAAAGTCAAGTGCCCCGAGCTGGGCTCGGAATGAAAAATCTCCGCGAAATTAATTAAATTTTGTAATTTAAAGATGATAGCAACATTAACACCCATCGCCAAGCCCCGAACAACACAGGGCCAAAGCCATCAAGCCATCAGGCCACGTAAGGCTTCGTGCCTCATTTTCAGTTTGCTTGCTGCACCAGCATATGTGTAATTGTGTGTGTGTTAGACATATTTATGTATATGGGTGCAGGTGTGCTTTGATATGGGTGACTGTTGGTTGGTCTTGGTGTTGATGGTGTTGGCTCTCCTTGCAGATTATGCCGTGTCATTTTGGCCTCGTAGTTAGGTTCGCTGACCTTTAACTCCGACATTTTGCTCGGCAAGTAAACCAAACCAAACCAAACTAAACTAAAGCAGAGCAAAACACGTGCACCCCAAAACAAACAAACACACTCGCTCTCGCTCGCTTACATCAAACAAATATTCAAATGTTTCATACATCTCGGCACGCTAGTAGTGTGTTGGCGAAGGGTTTCAAAGAGCTGAGCTGTGTAGGTTGCATTTAGCTGGCAGCTGCCACATTCACAACAGCCTGTGGTACATGGCGACGTACGCCAAACGCAGCGCAGCGCGAAATGATTCTAATTAGAGCAGCCCAACGACCCGCCAGACCCCACCTGGCCTAACCCGGCTCAGTTCATTTTCATTATTTCAATTTATTCTGAAAGGATATTTTGTATTTTTTTCTGCAGACTCGACGTCATTTTGCCAAAATGTTTTCCACTTACACAGCAACAGAATTTTTAATTTTATTTACTCTTATATTAATGGTCTCAAAACAAATAATTTATTTAGAAAAAAGAAAATATATAGCTAAATCAAAAACTATATAAAATGTTCACTCCATAGTTAAAAATTTATAAATACTTTTCAAAAAAATTATGTAAATTATTGCCAATTTAAAATGAAAATACATTTTTACCCACAATTGGAATTTTTTAAATTGGTCAAAAAATTGAAAGCATTCATAGCAAGACTAAACTAATTTGTATTTAGTCAAGAATTCGAATCATAATTTTAATAAATAAATCAGCTGCATTTTTTACTCTTTTCAAAGGAAAGAAGAGTGTATTCATTTTGCTCTGATGTAACCATTTTTCGTAGACCTCCGAACATTATGTCAAAAGCCGTCATAAGAGCCTTAATCGAATTTAGGATTAACTCCCACATCTATTAACTGATTTCTTACAAATTCGGTATACACTTTTCTTATATACAGATGAATATATGTGCCGAATTTCATTAGCCTGGGACTACTGTATCATATAGATATCTGCGTCGCTTCCTGGTCAAATCCGTTTATGTGATTTAGGCAGAAAAAAATTAAAAAGAGCTTGACACCCCAAAGATAACGTTGACTACATTCAAAAAAGATATTAATGTGATTTTAAGTAATTCGATGGACAGATAAAGATCACATTGTAAATTTGAAAATTGAATTGTCTTAAAAAAATCTATAAATATGGTAAGCATATTTTGGAATTCAAAGGCTTCAGCAATCACTACTCAACTTGTGTACTAGTTATAAATTCAAATACATAGATTTTTAAAGAAGTCTTAAAGAACAGCCATGGCGAAGACAATATAACGGTGAATGGTGTTATCAGATTAAAGATTATAGCAACCCATCGCCTGCCGCTTAAAATAAACTATTTCAATATCTTCATAAAGTCTTTGATGTCCTAGACAGAGATTTCAATTTTTGAAGCTGACAGCTTATTGAAAATAAGTTTCGAGCTTTAAAGAAATAAATACAATAAGGTAAAAGTTCTTAAAAATAAACTTTTCCCTGCGCATAATGATATTCTTGAAGCCGTTGCTTTCCTATTCACTCATCATTTACCATATGCGATAATAAACAAGACAAGCATGACGCGACAAAGAGTGAGCTTGGCTAACTGTAAGGATAAAGATGACAGCTCGCCTGGCTGTCTACCATGACATCATCCTTTATATATCAGAGGAGTGCCAACGTGTGCCTAATAGTTTAACGCTTCATGCTACTTAGACCACGACTACCCAGCACTCCTGGCTGAGCTTAATTCACTTGGCATCAGCACTCCAGCTCACTGACAATGCAGATACTCCTGTACTTGTTTTGCCATTGCTCCACTTACTCTGCCTGTGAATGCTGATGGTGATGATGTTGCAGCTTAGCAGGCACTGCTAAGAGAGAGGGAAGACAGCGCCTATCCGAGAAAGCACAAATCGCGTACTCATTTTATCCGTGGCGTTTCGGATTCAGTTGAAAATACGCAATTCTATTTGTCCCTAACCCAACTCAGGAAAAGTGGCCATCACACTCTTCCCACCCACTCGGGCCGACGTGCTGAAATCAACTTGTCTGGTAGACACAGACTGACTCTGGTTCCACGTGTCGCATGATGTATGACATCTTTGCGCCTCATAAACAGCGCTGCCGTGAAGCGTCTGGTAATCAGGCATCCTGACGCACTCACCAGCACCCATACCCACACCCACACCAGTTTGCTGCTCTTTTGTTTTTGTGCGCTAGGCTCTTTCATTTTTACCATTCAAATGTCTGGGCCAGGGGGTTCAGGGCACAATCGGTAGGAGAATAAAGGATGAGAGGAACTGAGAGACCTTGGTTATTTGGTTAGTTAGCTGTGAGAAGCTACTCCGAGCTGGGTGGGCTTGGTTTGTTTGCTTTAACGAAATTGGCACAAATGGTAATGCCACCATGTTGACAATTTGAGAACGACTCTCTGGGTTGGCTTATTTTCCTCAACGCTGCAGCTTCAATTAAACAGTTCTTTGACCCGTCGAGTGCACTGAAAATTAACTTATTTCGTAACTATAAATTATGTATGACTCCTGAAATGCATCGCGTATGCGAAAATATCATTTGTATTTTTTATTTTAAATTCTTCACAAAAAAAAAACAACACGAAGATAATTTCATATTAATGGAATGACTGTTTTTCTTTGTAGAGAGAAAATGTTTATTTACCCAAAATGAAAAATGTGGCTGGAATCTTTAAATTTAAAGTCAAACAATATTTAAATTTAAATCAAAATGTCATCTGGAAGTTTGAAAATCTCATTAAAAACACATTCCGGCTTTCATTTACATAATTTAAAGCAAAACTGCAAAAGCTGGGCAATTGAAAATCATTTCAAATCGATTTGAATTCATTTATAGAATGAATTTCAAATCACTCAATTCAGTGTTTATTTTTGAAAGGTTTTGACCACTCAACCAAAATGATCAACTTTTCGTCCAGTGAATCGGAGTGAGCAGTAAAAGTTTGATTTCCTAGCGGATTTGGTGGAACAGGATTATTTTTGGGGACAAGAGAAAGTTTGGATTATGTTACTTTTAGCGCTTGGCCAGTTTCATATTCTCACTCTTGTTTTCATAGAATCAAATGAAAAAATAGAAAATAAAAAATTCAATTAAAATACAACGACGACTGCCAAAAATTATTGAGTCCGGAACGGGCTATATGAAAAACTAAAAGCCCAGAGGGTGACAACCAGAGAACCAACATAAAAAAGAGACACGCGAAAATGCTTTAAAAAATGAAAAGAAAATCACCATAACAAAGTTGGGAGAAGAACTATGAGAATGCATTTGTTGCCATGTCTCTTTTCACACTGTTTATTCTGTTTTTCTCTCTAGTTTTTTTGTTCTCCCTTTCAGTGAATTTATACTGGTCTATTCAAATTCTTTAGGGTTTTGTTTTAATCAAACAATGGTACTCTTGGCATTTTTTTTTTTTTACTAACAAAGAGAATTTGTAGATATCACAATGTCATTGAATGGAAAACGGATAGTGAGAGAGAAATATAAAATTATTATACATAAAAATTGAAATACGAAATAAAATATTTGATTTTATAATTGCAGAGAACATTTTCATATATTTCATAGTATCAAGAAATTGAATACCTTTGTTTCATATTGTATTTAATTTTGTTATTTATTTGAAACCACTGTGGCTGGGTCCCATTGCAATTTGTGTGTATTTTAAAATTGCTAAAATATTTATTTTATTTTTACATTTTTATGTTGGTTTTGTTGTTGTTTTTTAGGCTTGGCTTGGCATGTTTTGAATATGCAAGAAAATTGTACGCTTCGTGGATTTGAATATTTAACACTGCCAAAAACGTGAATATCGCCGAGTAAATAAATTCATTTGACATGTGGTAATACCGACAGTGCTAATGAAACGATCCCCACCTATAGCCCCTTTCCCTGGCCATTTGTTGTTCTATCAAAAATAACCAATCGGTATGAACCAATCCGCAATGCAAACTCCAAAACAAAGTCGCTGTTCAATTTTCAATTGGCGCATGTTTTGTCGACTGAGCTCTTTCGAAAGCGGAAGGGTCGGACATTGCATGAGCTCCATTTTATGGCACATTTTTGTCGAAATATAAAAATAAAATTGGATTTTTGCGTAAAATTTAGACGGTCGTAAATATTTTTCAATTCAGACTGAAGCAGACGCGGCTGCCACAGCAGCTTCACCCAGAAGCATATGATTTCCCAAAGGGGGAGCGTTGGTGGATTGAAAAACAGAGGTTTGCGGTTTACAGGGACACTAAGAAAAGTATTGAAAATCGCGTGCAAATTGTTTCGTTAAATTAACTACACGGTCTGTGTCTGCTGCCGACATGGGAACAGTAAGCGCCAGTGTCGGTTTTCTCCAATTTGAATGCCTGCAAATGTTTTTTTTTTTTTCGTTTATTTTTTGCCTGGGAATTGGGTCGGATTTGGTTGCCTCAATTACCTTGAGCTCTTGGCATATTATTTTATCTAAACCTTTTCAAGGCTTTCGGGACTTTAGTCCGTGTACCTTTGGAAATTCCTGGCTTAAGCCGTTTCCGATTTCCTTCGGTGGCGCTGGCGATGGCGTCAAATTGATTTGTTTGCTTGTTTGCTTTCCAAGTTAAATTGGTGTTTCGGTCTCGACTTTGTCTCCTCTGGTAATTTTATATGTTTATTTATTTTTGGTTGTGTTTTGTTGGTCTTTGAATGTGTTCAATGCGGCTTTGCATTTACCAGACATTCATATTTTTATTTGTATCATAAAAATTTTGCCTATATCAGGATTGTCCCAGACCTTGACCCTTCCATGTGAATGTTTTTCGCCGAACGAAATATAAAATCTGTTATATGGAAGAAAAAAAAAATGGTAATCGTAATAATAAAAGTTGATGGGCAACCTTCTTCATCTTCTTCTTCTTCTACTTTTTTTGTTGATATTCTAGCATCGAAATACATATATTGCAAATATTCAAATAATATTTCGAATGTACCTACAGCAATAATTTCACAGACATAACAAGAATATTGGATATTGATTTTCCTCGGATTTAAATGAGAACTTTAATACAAATAATAATTCACCCTTGTGTTTCATATCAAAATTAGAAGTTTTAACTCCCAAACCCCTAAAAATATATACCTAGATTTCTAATTATAATAAAATCTTTGAGATACCTTCAAAATGAATTCCATCTGGCATAAAGTGATGAAGACTTTCCAGCATTTCAATTCAATTGCCTTCAGCCAGCAATATCTACTCTATACGAATCTTAGCATTTCCGTGGGCCTAAGCGTACTGGGGGATACAATAGAACAGTCCTACGAACGTTGGGCCGGCATAATACCCGGCTGGGAGAAAACCCGTACCATACGTATGGGGATATCGGGCCTCACAGTGGGCTTGGTCTGTCACTACTGGTATATATATTTGGATTATTTGTATCCAAAGCGTACTGTGGGCGTGGTTATACGCAAGATACTCCTGGATCAGTTCATTTGTTCGCCCTTCTATATGGGTGTGTTCTTCCTCACAATGGGCATACTGGAGAACAGGACATGGGAGGAGGTCAAAGAAGAGATTAAGGATAAAGCCTTAGTACTTTATATGGCCGAGTGGGTGGTCTGGCCGCCGGCTCAATTCATTAACTTCTTTCTCATAAAGCCGCAACATCGGGTATTGTACGACAATTCTGTAAGTCTAGGCTATGATATTTACACATCCAAAGTGAAGTACAGAAAGAGGGAGATCTAACTGACAAATACAAATTTTTTTTTGAATCAACCACTGAAAGAACTCAAATAAAAAAAAAAATGTTTAATCTAAAGAACTCCAACCAGCCAGAAAAGTCAAGAGTTAAACCGTATTCGGAGAAAGAGATTTTGTTTGGCGCTTAAAGCATCTTTATTTTAAAACTTATTTAGCGTAAATTTAGCGAGCTTGTATTATACGCATTTAGTTTTATCTGCCGGATACCAGACCAAGTGTCAGTAGTCAATCGTCAGCTTGACATGCCGCTGATGATGGAACTCCTTTGAAATTTTGTAAATATTTTGTTCTGTCTGACGCAAGTCAGATAAAAATACATTTGATTTCAAAGAACTCAAACAGTGAAAGTCTTACAACTTATGCAAAAATCAAGTGCGTTAAACAGAATCAGCAGAGCCTTGAGAAAAAGGTTTCGGGTATACCTTATTTTAAACTAATATGCTAGGGCAATTCCGACTGGCTGCCAAAGATTGGGTGTCCCAAAAATCCACTCGCTTGACGGTCGTCGACCCACAATATATTTCGGCGCCTATCTCAAGAGAGCCTTACAAATTCAGAACAGCCAGTGTAGGCTGCGAACGAGCAGATAGAATGAATGCCATCGAACACTTGAGGGACACTCGAGCCGTAAGCACTTGACAAAGAATTGTGTCAAGCATATAAAATTGAAGGAGGAGAGCATAAAGATCCCAGCAGGCGCAAAAAGAGACAGGCACAGGGAAAAAATGAAAAACATCAAGTGAGAAAATTGATGTCAAGACGACAGAGGAGCAGCAGTCCCACCACCGACCAGCACACGTCAACTAATCCAATTTAAATCTCTTAACATGATTTGCCGCTTTCTTTTCATTTTGCTAGATTTTATGCTATTATCCTTTTCATCTCTCTCTCTCTCTCCTTCTCAGTTTTATTTTTGGCCGTGTGTCGCGCAGGTCTTTCATTTTCACACTTGTGACCGAATTGCCAAACAAAACATGATGCCCAGAGATCCAGAGAGACCAGCAAGGCAGCTAGGGCAGGAGAGTAGCCAAAGTCCATGAGCCAAGTTGACTTCCTGTCTCTCGGTTTATCTACCCTGTCGACGATGATGATGACAAGGACAAAGCCTGGCAAGAAGCGGTCTGCGGCCAAAAAAGGGTTTAGCTTTATTTATTTGGTTTAGCAGTTGCCTTAGTTGCTCTATCTCCATTTTGTGATTTAATTTAAAAGCTCCTTGGCACAGACACCGAATGAAAAGTGAAAGTTCTTATTTTTCTTTGTCTCGGCCAGGACTAGAATTTGCCCTCCAATCTCTCTTTGTGTGGTTAATGTAACTTAAATGAGAAAACGTGTTTTGTGGCCTCGTGTCTACTGATTCTTTCGTCTCTAAGCAAGCCGCAGGGCTTTCCACATTTACACATCTTCTAGGTTGTTCTAGTAAATTGAAAACATTCCTGATACTGAAACATGAAACCAATTAAATTTTACAATACATCTAGAGTTTTCATTTTTTAATTGATGCTCAGCTTACATAAGCAAATCCAAAAGGTAAGCCAAAGAAGAAATATCAACAAATTCGAAAAAGTTGAAAATTTAATTTAGGCAAAACTAGAAACTCAAGGCAAAGCTTGATTGATTACAAATACAAAATTCAAAAACTTCTATATTTAAGTAAAAATTTGATAAATAAATAAATAATATTTTTGCAAGAATAAGAACAGGATAGATCTGTAGGCGTGGCAGATATTCCTAAGATACAATGGCAGCTATATGAAAATGTAGTTGGATCCAACTGACTTAAGACTTAATTTTGTTTGGGAAAATTAAAACAGGAACAGTTTTATTTCTTTATTTTCAAAGAATTACTATTATTTTTTTTTCTTGCCCTTTGTAGACCAACATAACCTCACTTTTTGCTTGTCAACTTTATCACAGTCCTGCTGAGGGCGAAAACATATTTTTTATATCTCTTTCGAACTCTGGCCAATGTCTGGGCCCAGTTTCAGCTATAAAAGAAACATTAAGTATGCTCCGGTTATTTTCATACTTAACAGGCTACTTAATTACCGAAATATTCATGAGCATTTAAATTGTATGATATCTTTGTTTCTTCATTACCTTCTATTGCCTTCAACCGGAGCAGCAAGAAGAGATTCATAGACATACATATGTAACCTGGCACAATACGCAATTCACATTTCCCCAGGAATGATGCAGCATCCTTGGGCTTGAGCCTTTTAATGTGTGAAGAGTTGGGCTTTCCAGCAAAGGACGAGACATGTACAAAACTTGTGGTAACTTAATTAGCCATAAATTAGCCAGGATTCACGCGATTTTAACGACGGTCTACTATTAGCTTTGCCTTTGCCATTGGCTTCGCCTGCTGGTGACGGGTCTCTGACTAAGTCCATCTTTCAGCTAACTTAAACGAGTTAATTTATTTACCTTGTCGCGCCCTTGCCTAATGTCCTTAATACCAACTGATTTATCTAACTGGTAGACGATGGCAATGTAAGTACATTGCCGCTTTTCAAAAGCTTTTCGCTACCTTCATGTTTCCCGACTTTGTCGAACTTTTGTCTAGAATGACGGTACATAATTACAATCGACACGTTGGCAAAAACCTACAATTAAACTGAATTAATTAAAACTCCTTAATTTTAATTGTTAGTTTATTTCATTGTGATTTTGATGTGGCAGATTGATTCGCTCTAAATGCTTAGACCTAATAATAGATTACCAAGAGATTCGACATTTCCAGCCATATCGAAGTAACTAGAAAATTTCGGAAACTATTAATTTAAGGGTCGATTTCAAGCAATCATGAAACCAGACCACACTAGAAACAATTAATATACACTTTCTGAAAAGGATTTGCTTTATTTTGTTCATGTTTTAGTCGAAAGTTTTTATTGTATGAGAAAATATAGATATGGCCAACAACTGAAATGAAGACCTTTAAAACTACTTTATTTCAGTTTTATTTTTAGTTAGGTCCAGCGCATAATTTGATTGACCTTTTAAAATGATGCACATTAAGGCCTTCAGAATCAGCGAGACCTTCACTTCACAGATGTTTGCGTGTTTAACCAGCCGTTAAGTGATGGACACTCACAATCAGTTTTTATAGCATACTCTTGGGTCATTTTAGGGAGCCCACGCACTAGCGGTCTCATTCCCACTGGTTCCTACTGGCTTATGGTAATTACTTCGGTTTGCTGGTAATGGGAATATGTTTTAAGTGAGTCCACTATGCATAAGCCTCAAATGTTGCGAGTGAGGCAATCTCATAAATCACTGGATTGTCTGGCAAACGTTTTGCGTGAATTTAAATCAGGTTCGCATATTTAAACAAAATACCGTCAATCCAGTCCAAACTTGGCCGCCGCTGGGGCTATGAAAATACACTAAATCGGGGGCGCCAACAGCGGCAATAACAACAGCAGAAACAAAAACAACGACACCAATTCGAAAAACAAAAAAAACAACAAAAAACAGAAATAACAAAGACGGCGAACAATCGAAATGAGAGCAACAAATTTTAACGAGCACCACAAAAACCCCAACGCTCTGCTTTTTAAGCCGCCTTTTCATCCACAACGTTCGCTGTGTAATTACAAAAAGCCGAGCAGGGCACAAAACTTGACAAATGGCGGCCAAGGAGAGTCGAAAACGGGACTATCACACACACACACACACACACACACACAATCACGCATACCAAGCCGCCCTGCGAACGAGCCGGTTAACCGGGATAATAGGATGAAACAAATGTAAATGAAGCAAGAGGCAAATGGAAACAGCAGCGGTAACGGTAAAATTGTAGGCAATGGCAGCGTTGATGGTTTCAGCGGTAGCAGTAGTGGTAGCGCTTCCAGCGGTTACAGCGGCAATTTCAAAAACACAAAAAAAAAAGAAAAATACACTCACACACACACATACAAACAATGGGAAACAAAAAACCGAGTAATAACAAAAAGTTGAGACTGAAATCTGCAAAAGACATTTCCAACTGTTTTTTGTTTGGTTTTATATATATTTTTTTTTTCTGTTTTTTTTTTTTTAACTTTGCTCGACTGGGTTCTATATAAAATGGTTGGGGCTATTGAAAATGGAAGGCTTCCTCCTTTCAGGTGTTTTCATATATAAATTCAGTGTGAAATGTACTGAAACATTTATGAAACAATTTCGAAAGGGAATCAATACGAATATCGTCTGGTGAAGAGGTTAATTTTCATATTGTTATTGAGCCATATTTTCAGGCAATTGCAATTTGCATACAGATGCCCTAAAAATAACATGATTTTCATTTATCAAGCCAATGACCCAAGCAAACTGTTATTTTTTTTTCAACATGTTTTCATTGACAAGGTTAAAATGTTGGGATAAAATCAATTTGCACAAAAAATTTTATTAATTGCCCCATTTAATACTCTGTTAACTTAATATAAATATATATATTTTTGCGCCTCAAATGAAGTTTGCAATAATTGAAAATTTTTTATTATTGAAAGCAATCGATAAATATATTAAATATAAAAACGTATCGATAAGTAAAAAATACAACCTGTGTGTGGCACATTCTGTTCGATAAAAATATCGATATATAAAGCTGTCGATCGATAGGCTAAACAGATCAGGGCTGCTTTAATAATCGAAATAAACAAAACAGTATAAAAGCACAAAACAATTTTAGGGAAATTTATTCCATGTATATAATGGTAGCCCCGATCCCACTGACACAACAGTTGGTTGAAAATTCCCGCTACCAGAGTAACATGGCACCCGCAGACGTTGCCATTGCTGCCGACATCTCACAGCTGGAGATGGGATGTCTCAGGGCGCGACAATTAAAAATCTTACGTTTTGTTTTGTAGCTGGTTGAAGTAGTTTAATTTCCCACGACGTTCGGAAAATCAACAGTGCTCCAAAGCGGAGCAGCGAGCAATCAACTTTCCTAGTCTACCTATCCAGCTTTCCGTTTTCACCTAACCACAGTACAGAATCAAAACAAAACGACAGTAGCAGAAGCGGCAGTTTCAATTCTCCTGCCTCCTGGCTAAATCTATATGGGAATAACTACGGCGAAGAGAGTAGAGCCCTCCGCATATGTGGAGCGCCTGCGCGGAATCTGCACAAAATGGCGGCGAAATGAAATACTAGAACTCTCCAGAGATTGTGGGCAGCCTCAGTAGCTCCAGGACTGTCGCGAGATAAAGTTGCGAAAAACGCACCCGGCGAATAATGTGAACGTGGGTCCAAGAATCACTTAAAGAGACGCGCGCGAATTTTTTTCTACCCCGTGCACCTTTCGATACTTGTGTGCGTGAGTGTGCGGGAGAGTAGCCGTGTGAGTGCGTGCGTGCGTGCGTGCTGGCATCACACAAACCAAAGGAATTGAATTACAGCTTTAAGAGCAAAAGCCCAGCAAAGACGGCAGAGTGAATTGAAGTTTCCTTTTCTAGTCATAGGCAACCACGCCCACTCTTTAAAAATGGATCTGCGTCCTCTCAGCTATGAGGAGATGTGCCAAATGGAACTGCTGCAGGCGGCCGCTAGCGGTGCCAACTCCACCGGAACTCCAACAATGCTGCCCATCATGGTGATACCCACAACATTACTGGCGCCAGCGTCGGGCCCAACCGGTGTCTCGTCTGGTGAGGGCGGAAGTGTCAGCGGCGGCATCGAGCACTTCTACCAGCTGCAGCCCACACATATCCTTACATCAGGAGCCCCGACAGTGAATGGCGACCCATCCATAAGCGGTGGCGGCGAATTGGCCATTCTGCAAAGCGGCGCCATCGAACAGCATCCACACAACATCCAACAGCACCCACAACCCGTCAACATACTCTGTACTAGCACCCTTAACCCCAGAGCCCCAACAGCGACGGTGGCCACCACAGCCACCGCAACGCTGCCGCGCGGTTTTCAGCCGGCCACCTTCATGGCTCAGCCACCCCTCCAGCCGGCAGCCTCCGTCGACGTGGAGAGCGATTTTGAGGGCAGCGAGTGTGGCGCCACTGGAGGTACTACCACCTGCATACCACACTTTCGCTTTGGCGGCTGTGGCATGATTGCCGTCGGGGCCTCACCCCAGCCCCAGGAGGCCGTTGTGGGTTGCGGCTCTCTTTCGTACATGATGGGTTCCCTGGCGGCAGCCGGTGGGGCCATGCAAGCCGGCCGATTTGCCGGCACCCTCAGACGCAATGCTCAGACACTACCCAAACGAGTTTCCTTCAAAGGTGACAATCTCCCACCACCCTCACCGCCTCTGCCACCTCCACCGCCACCGGCAGTGGAACTCGACGAAAGCGGTCTACCTCTGCCCGGTGGAGGAAACTGCTCCTACATGCACTTCGACAACTACATGGACTACCAGGTGCGTCTGCGTGTGCGTGTGTATGCGTGTGCGTGTGTATGCGTGTGCGTGTGTGTGTGTGTGATCGGCATCAGAATGCCTACACCTTCTAATTAGAATTCATGTGCGTGCCTGAAATTTGATGTGACACTTTTACGATTATTGCCGCATTCATCTACGCGATTTAAATGACACGGGCGTGGCAATGTCTTGACGCAATCATTACCCAAAATCAAATGGCCTGCATTTGGATTTTTCCATGCTGAATTCTTATCACTATATCACTGCTCCCCAGAGTATGAGTTAAATTCACTCCCAAAATAATTCATTTTAATGGAAAAGCGAGAAAGCGAAAATCTTTGAGAGCTTGCAAAAGCTTCATCAAGTGGAAAAGACATTTGCATGGAATTAAATTCCATTTGACACTAGCTTACATTTCGAAGGAGATAAAATTTCAAGTTGACTCAAGTTCAGATCCATGAGCTCGGAAATATTTTGCTCAACCTTGAAACTCAAAAGAAACGAAGACAAGAATCTAGTAAAATATGCTTAAACTCCGGTAAATAAAATATGACTTTCCTAACCCTGAACCCCTCCCAAAATTGGTACAGTTTTTATATCTCTTGAAATCAGAATAACAAAAAAAAAAAGAATCGCTTTATCAAAACTCTTGTTGAACGGACAAATCCACAGCTAAGCAAAAATAAAATAAAAAATGACAAACCTACACACAAGACAATAAAATAAAAGCCAGAACCTCCTGGCAATTGTCCTTTGTCGTCATTATTCACAGGGACTGTCGTCTTTTTATACCTCGGCCATTTGTTACACATTTGAATAATAAATTCAATGTTGCAAATCTGGCAGAGATTCTATCGTCCCGCTGCCGCAATGCATTCCCAAAACGTTCGGTTCCACTGCCACTGCACTACCATATTTGGGTTCTTGTGGCCAGGAACTTTATTATTTTTTATACTCTATACTCCAGCAGACCCATAAAAATTGTCATTATTTCCATGCTTCATTCACCATGACCAGCACCGTTGTCAGCTCTTATTTCCCAAACTTTGCGCTTTGTTGCTTTTCGTGTTCTTGTCCTGTCCGCGATTAGAGGGGCTTATCTTAGTGTTTTGCTGCTCTCTGCCGTTGTCCTGTGCCTCGCACCACGGCTTTCAGATAAACTTTTCCAAGTAGTTTACTCAAAGCTCTGGACTATGTGGTCTGGCCGTCTTGTCTCCGAGGACCAAGCTGCGTTTGCTAGAATCTTGATTGAAATCTTTCCAGCCACTGGACCTGGCTGCCACTCACACCGTTTATCAGTCCGCAAGATACCCAAATTCATATAAAACTTTTCACTTTGTCCCAGTGAAAGCAGCAAGCTTGTTATTTTCTGCCTGCTTTTAGGAGCGGCTACGGCAATTAGCCTGCTCGGCTTGTGGTTTTAGCCAATTCTTCGAACACTCTGTTTGATACGTTTCCATTTACTGAAGTGTCCGGCACTATCTTTGGTCTTGCCCAATTGTAGACGCCGCCCTGTCGTTTGATTGATAAATAGGCCCAGAATTCTGGGATTTTGTTTAATATCATTCTTCACCCTGTATAAGGAGTCCGCTGTCTGCACAGCTGGTTGAAAGCTAAAAACGATTAACACCAGGACACCTCATAAAATTATTAAATTACACAACAGCTGAAGGCACCACCATCCACATCGACTCTCGTCTTTGAAGTTGATTTCATTTTTGTCATGATGCCGTGTAGAAATGTTTATCAAAAACAAGATAAAACAAGCCAAAAACAAAAATAAAACCAATAAAAAACTTTAAATTGTTTAATGAACACTTAAAGCGTTAAAGTTTCGGCAAAACCAAGACAAACACAAAACTGTTTTTTTTTTTGCACCGCACGCACACATCCCATCCATCCACTGTCCGGACATTGGCTCCAGCAGTATGGCTGCTGCAAGATTCCTACAGAATGGAATGATATGGGAAAGACAACAGTGGCTGGGTGGAAGCCATCACCACCCGCATAACTCAAACAAACAAAACACGCGCCTGTAGCATCGAAATAGCTAACACAGTCATCAGGCCAGGCAGTCTCTGCCCTGCGTACCGTCTGCCTTCTGCTCATCAGTGTCGTCATCGTCATCGCCATCGTCATCGTCATCAAGAGAGGCAATGCCATCCTTGTTTTTGGCCTTGTTGTATTTAGCCATTTTCAACTTCTTTGGTCCAGACGCCAAGGTTCCCACTCTACGGAAACAAGAAATTACTTGACTGCCCATGGAGGCAGAGAGCGTGGCGATGGCTTATTTAAAGTTAGCCGCTGCTAAATACTGTTTTTATATATATATATTTTTTTTTTTAATCACATTGAAATTTTAATGAATATTTTCGCAGACATTCAACTATTTGCAAATGGATTTTTTGTTGTTACCAAAAATTTAATTGCAAGTTTCAAACTATTCGAATATACTTGTTTTCTTGGAAAATATAAATGGCGTGTGTGTTTTGTTGCTGTTGTCCATCAAACGGAGAATGCTTGAATGGCATTTGGAAAGCTAAAAACTCCTCAACCGTTGACGTTGAATGACAACAACAAAAATAACAAAGGCACAAAACAAAAAAGAAGAAAAAAATTATACAAGTGTCGTTAAACTTTTCTTATTCCGCCCGAAAGAGTAGAGAAGTCAACCGTGCTGAATATATTTGGATTTACTTAATGCTGAAAGCAATTCAAAAAACAAAATGATTGAGACAAAAAAAAAATTCTTTATTAGTTTCACAAACAGTTTAGCTATCAAATTAATTATCCATAAAGTTTTGTCTACATTTTCAAAAAAAGAAAACAACTTTCACAATTTCTTTGAATTATTTTTGCGAATTTATCTAATCTGGGCCTTAAAATCTCAGGAAAATTCATAAATAAAAATCACTTAAAACTAAATAAAATGCAAGTCAAAAAATCCAAAACACAAATCATTATCTAAGCGCAAAAGCAACAACCAAAAAAAAAAAAAAAAAAGAAGCGGAAACTATAAAGCATTTCCTGGGATTTTTGTTTTGCCATTTTTATTGTTATGCGAGCCATTTATAGTTGTTGTTGCTATTGCTTTTGTTGTTGGTGAAGTCATCACTTTTGTTGCTGTCATTTTTCCTGTTGCCGGCTGCCATTTCATTCCGCTCCCAGCCTCTTGCAGCGTGAATGATTTCGAACTGTTTCAAAGAGGCGGGGCTGGGCTGGTCTGGGCTAGTCTGGACTGGACTGAGGGTGTCAGAAAAGGCTCTTGTATCGCTGGTCGTAGTTTTATTTAAAACTCAATTGTACGGACTTTTACCCCGGGACACGCGATAACAATGAAGCCAATTTGTGCATTGTCCGTGCTCAACGTTTTGCTGAGCAGCTAGCAATCCTCTATAAAAAACTGTTGACAGAATCCAGTACATAAAAATCTCTTCAGAGTCCTTCAAGAGCTACACAATAGGTTGGACTACAACTTTTTCCAATGACAGTTGATTGCAACAAATACCACAAATAAATAAATAAAGCTCAACCTTATCTTGGAGATGCCGAAGATTTGAGAACCTTTGCAAAATCGTACCTGAAGGAGATTAATCGGTTAACGTTATGCATATATATTCCTAAAACCGATTTAGTTTCGTAAAACATTTATATGGTATAGGCGACCGATCCCTGTCATGTTTGGAACTCATATTTATCCAGGAAATAGATTAATAATTAAACATATCCCTAGGACCGATTTAGTATTACAGCTATATGATTTAGTTAGCCCATATATGAATCAATCAAAAAATAAAATTAAATGATTTGAAATTAAAATTTATAACTCTTGAAGTTGGGAATAAAACCGATCGAGTTTCCGTATGAGATCTGGCAGGTTCTAGCTAAATTTTCGATAGCGTTAAAACTGAGGCTCTAATTTGCCTAGACAGACTAAAGTCAGTGGTTACTGGTTGCTTTTTGGCCCAGTGCCTGGTTGACCTGGTGAATACCTCTTCTTCCAGCAATTTACTTGGTCTTGTTACTGTTCCAATTATCCACTATTTCAATATACATGTTTTTTTTTAATATTCCAATATATTTTTAAATATTTTTGTTAATTGAAAAATGTAATTTAAATTACAACTTTTAATTTTCTTGCTTAAGCAGAATAGTGTCAAGTTTTTAATGCGAATTCACATGAACCTCATCACTCAGTGTGTCCCAACTGATTCCTAACTTGCTTTGCCAACAGCCCGACAATTTTTACATGACCATGTCAAAGGCAGATCCCAACCAAATCCAACTAATTATAAACTTGGCCATGCAACAACATCAGAAACACCAACAGTTTCCAAAGCATTCAACTCGGCTCAACTTAACTAAAACAAACTCGAAAACAAGCCAAAAACGATGTCACCTGCTGCGAACCCGGTTAGTCCGTGTCACTCAAACGTCCCCTCCAACTGTATCATCGGGTATGGTATGGGATGGGGCGTGGCCGTTGGAGGCTTGTCATGCATTTTTGAGTGGTGCGACGAGCTGCCGAAATGCGAGTAAAGTCAGCGCAAAATGTGACCAAATCTGCTTCCGTTATTACAGTTTTGGCTCATGATGCGGAGCTCTGACACTGACAAACTTTCCCGGCAGCTGCAAGCCGTCGGATCCAACCCGGCGCTTTGCATTCAACTCAATCCGGGATGTTCTGAAAGCGCACAACTGAGAAATGATGCGCCTTTTTGAGCAGAAGTGCCCAAAAGTTGGCTTGATGCAATCCAACGGTCCATGAAATATTTGCATTTTTATTAAAAATTGAAAGAAACAAAAAATATGCCAAATAATGCCGGTTTGTTGTTTTTGTATTTATTTTCCACGATTCATCCGAGCCGTAAGCCAATTTCTTTTTATTGCGTTCATAAAACTTTTCATATAATGTCGAAAATAAAAACAAATAAATTTTATGCTTAATAAAGAACATAAAAAAAAAGAAAAATTAAATAAATACGAAATTAAAAATAAAATAATTCCCTGAAAATATGATAGGAATGTTTTCGTTTTTCCTGTTCAGCAGTGTTGAAGGGCTGGGCTCATATTTTGCATTGCTTGTTATTTATTTAATTAATTTGATATAGAACAAAAGGCAGAAGTATAAAGTAAAAAGAAAAAAGCTTTGCAGAATTTTCCGCTTTGATGAGAAAAATAGACAATTTAATAAATGCTGAAGGGCATTTCCCACATTTCCACCTACTGCACGCCTCACCCTCAAGCTCTGTGAATTTTTTAGCTAATTAGCAGAAATTTCAAAAGGCCAAACTAGCTGAAAACATTGTGTATCAGTCAAGGCGAAATTTTACTGTTTTCAATGCTCACAAAAACTTTATTTGAGAACAAGATAAAATTTATTTCAATTTCTTAGAATTTTGCATTTGAAAAAGTTAGAAAAAAGCAACACACAAGCGAAATTAATTTTGAAAATAATGTCGACACTGTTTAAAAGGTATATTAAGCTTGTGCAGAAATATGTATTTTAATTAGAAGAAGTCAGGAAGCCGTTATATATTCATTAGTAAGAAACACGTTCTAATGCTCACACGTGAGGCCAATCAAGAAGGAGCTGCCAACTTGCCAGTTCAATCTTCCCCCAGAGTTGCTCCGTGATCGATTGGCCAAGGTTGCCACACTCGGGAGAATTCATAAATTTCAAAGTAATATTAGAATTAGGCATATGTGCGTGTAAAAAGTGCCATCAAAAAAGTTTGGTGCGGTGCCCAAAACATTTTTGTGTTTTTTTTTCCATTCCAAGATTTGAACGACACTTTGTTAAAAGTAAAGGAAAATCTCTTCAATTTCGCTAAATATTTTATGTATTGTGTAACCCAAGATGATATCTTGTATAGCTTTCAAGTCATCGCCCAGTCGCCTTTCCACATGCATGAACCTTCGGTAAATCATTGATTTCAATTTATTTGGTTCATTAAAAAGTTTTCCTTGTTCGTTAACTTCATCGAGACTGTTGATGTTTCGACCAAGTTATGAAATTTACAAAATGCACAGAAGAAGTTGTTGAGTTTCACCATAGTTTTAATTAAGACAAAAAAAAATATAGATTAATAATCGAAGCTCTGACTCAGTCTTAATGAAGCAAACTTTTCTACCACACGACGTGTGGGGATTGTACTTTGCCTAGGTAAAAAGTAGTAACCAGAACTTTTTTGTTTTATTTGTAAACTTGCAGACTACCGGCTTTGGCGGCCTTCCAGACGTCACCGAGCATTCAAACATACGTCGTACGCTATCCCGCCAAAACTCAATTTCAAACAGCGATTCCGGCGGAGAGATATCCAGCATACAGAAGTCCAAAGTGAACTTTGGCAGCGGCCTGACGGGCGGCGTTGTTGTCGGCGCCGGTGGTGGTATTGTGGGTATTGGTGCCGCCCTCGATGCCAAATCACCCACATCTTTGGGCACGGCTACATCAGCGGCCGGAGGGAAGGGCAAGAGTGGTCGGAAGGCCAATGCCGGAGCTGGTCACAAATCACGACGTGGCTCCTGCCTGGTGGCCCTGACTCTGGTGAGCGCCATCTGCCTTTTGGCCATTGCTGCCACATTGGCCTATCAGCATTTAATGATGGCGCCCAGTCGCAATTCGCATGCCCAAAGACTGAGAATCGTACGGCGCATACTGCGCGAGGTGCCGCTCGTCGATGGTCATAATAATTTTGCCTGGAATGTGCGCAAATACGCTCACAGCAGCCTGGAGCTAGTGCATCTTAGCCATGATTTGGATCACAAATCGCTTTGGGCTCGCCCGGCCTGGGCACAAACAGACATGGAACGTCTCAAGCAGGGCTTGGTCGGAGTACAAGTCTGGTAAGTAAAAATCACAAATCACTTCATAATTGAATATGTAGTTATATAAACAAAACGGAAACGACCTTTGACAATTGGCCATAGAGCTTTAAATACAAAGTTCTGCCATAGCTTGTCGAAATGAAATAAAGATGAAGTGTTGCCAACAATTTGACTGCAAAATGAATTTTGGCAACTGCCAACTAACTGCAGGGCAAGTGGCCAAGCTCAACCTTTTACTACCTTTTGCAGTGGGGGCAATAAAAATGCAAACTTTCCGGCCCAACCAAAGGCTACAAAAACAGCGGTTGACATCCGGCCGACAGGTTCAGCTTGGGAAAAATGCTGATAGCCAATCGACTTGACTTTGTTGAGGAGCTCTGCCAACTGCCTAAGAGGCCAAGCAGGGATTCAGGGCATTTGTTCACCGCATATTGAATCAAGCTAACTCGAGTTCACCGACAAAACTTCTCCTTCATTTTTGCATTTAATTTTAGTGGTCGTTATTGTTGTTGGACCTCTGAATGTCTGACTATTTTGTTTCTGTTCGCCCATCGGTCTGGGATTACATTGGTTTGATGGCTACTTTAGTTGGTTTTATTCCATTTAAAATTCAAAGTTCATTGTTGCTGTGCTTTTTTGATGTTTCAAATTCGAAATAAGTGAAGTGCATCAAATGAAAATTGGCATTTCGAAATGGGCTTTGAATGAACTTACTAAATTGGTTTAGCTACATCTTTAAATGTTTTAAGAAAATGCTAAATAAACAAGTGCACCAAATATACAAGCCAATAGAACGTGAAGTCTTTTCTATTTATAAATCATAGGCCGATTTAGATTGGTATGGCAGCTGCCATATAAAATAGTCGATCCTAATTAAACTTAGGATCCATGTATCTCGAAAGAGATCAATCAACAGCTTTTAAAGTTATTCCTAAAAACCAAATGAAATTTATCATAGAAATAAGTATTCCTTTGTTTGCACTAAATAAAATAATATAATTTTTGTTATTTCCTCCCGCTAGGTCAGCGCATGTTCCCTGCGAGGCACAAGGATTAGATGCTGTCCAGCTGGCATTGGAACAGATTGATATTGTCCGGCGCCTGTCTGACATGTATGCCCAGGAAACCATATTGGCCACATCGTCACAAGACATTGTGGCAGCACATAGGCGCGGGCTGTTGGCCTCATTGATCGGTATTGAAGGTGGCCACACCATTGGCTCGTCGTTGGGTGTGTTGCGTTCGTTTTATTCACTGGGCGCTCGCTATCTCAGTCTGACGCACAGATGTGACGTGTCCTGGGCGGGATCGAGCTCCTCTTCGATGGAGCAGGGCCTCACACAGTTTGGCAAGGCGATTGTGCGTGAAATGAACCGCCTGGGCATGATGATTGATTTGTCACATAGTTCGGATGCCACGGCCCGGGATGTTCTCCAAGTGACCAGGGCACCAGTGATCTTCTCCCACTCAGCAGCACGACAACTGTGCAATTCGACGCGCAATGTGCCCGACGATATTTTACGGCTAGTGGCCGAAAACGGAGGTCTTATTATGGTCAGTTTCGACTCGGAGGACGTGGCCTGTGGACGTCAGGCCCATTTGCAAGATGTCATTGAGCACATCAAATATGTGCGGGCTATTGCCGGCATACAGCATATTGGCTTGGGCGCCGGCTACGACGGTATCGAGCAACCGCCGCTTGGACTAGAGGATGTATCTAAATATCCCGACCTTTTGGCCGCCTTACTTGAAGATCACAACTGGAGTGAAGAAGACATTGCCATGCTCGCTGGCAAGAACTTCCTACGTATCATGGAAACGGTAGAAAACGTACGGGACTACTGGAAACGCGCAGCCATCCAGCCCCTCGAACAGACTGAACCGCAGCCGAAGACCCAATGCACATACATGTCTTCGTGACCGCAAGCGCAGGCTCAGATTGTGCGAACGCGTCGTGAAGAGCAAGTCAACCATACGTCATCAGATGGCCTGACGAATGCTGAATTATGGCGGTCCACAGCCAACCAAACTAAGATTATGACCTTGGCAGCCACAAGTTCCACTGGTTATGCTGTCAGTGGACTCCTTCAGCTATAATTAACTTCTGATTGCCGAGATGCAAGTATTTAAAATCGGTTCAAAAATTGTTTTTAATTTGATCAACACTTTTGCGAATAAATTTAAAAAGGGGAAAATGTAATGCGGTTTGAATTTTAAATCGAAAGTCAACCGCAAACAAAAATTGCATTATAGCAAATAATTAACTAGCATTTGGTAATGCTCTTTGACTTTGTTTGTGATTGTTTTATTCTTTTAAATTATTTTTCATAAATTCATTTTCTGTTTGCATTATTTATGAGAGTATGCAGTTTTGCATAGATTATTAATTAAACAGAATGGTTTTTGAGTGGCACAAGCTGCTCACAGTGCGTATGCGTGACATAAAAATATAAATTTAGCCGGCAGCAGCCATTAGTTTTAAATGTATAATTATATACCTATAGTCAGGCAAGCCAAAGAACACAAATATCAATGATTAATTCAAATTTAAATTAATAAAATAATTACTGTATTTAATCCAAAAGCACAAAGAAGGCACACATATGTATACCTATAAAAGCAAACACATTAATTGATCTCAAACACAAGGCATCTGTGGACTCGAATAACTTTCAATTTTTGTCTAGTTAATAAGACAAAATCAACCAATCCAAACAACAACAAATAATTATACACTGAACATAAAAAAAAAAAAAAATAGTAAGTAAGGTATTCTATTAGTTAAACAGTTGTTGGTTTTTATGTAATCGAAATGCCAACTGAAAACAAAAAATAAAAACAACAAGCAAATGATCAATTTCAAAAATAAAAACCTCAAATTAATCAAAGTCTCAACATTGTTTACACAAATTATGTCTTTGCGTGTAAGTCAATGAGCAGCAACTCAAAATACTTACAAAAAAAAAAATAAAAATAAAAAGACGCCGAAATATTCCATAGCAAATAAAACAAAAAAATTTTCTTTTCTTTTGTATTTTATTTAAATTGAATTTATTTTTCCAGCAACTATTTTTCTGTCATATGATGGACATGAAGTTTATTTGGACTTTCGATGATTCCTTACCAAACATCTGATTTTATTAGTTTAATGGACTCATCCATTTCTTTTTGTTTATAAAGATATAGTATATGTATTAAGTAATATAGATTAATTAATCCATCCATATCTGTTTGGGTTTTTTTTTGCAATATTATACATTATTTCAAATTTTTTATTAAAATCAAGCAAATCTGATTGTCCGAGACCAAGGTAGAATTCATCCGGTGTCATTGAAGAAAAATCTATTTCGTTAATTAAATGTGATATGAATTCAGGTGATTCAATTTTACCATTACGCTCTTTAACATTTTTTCTATTTAGTTGAATGTACGTATTAAGTATCTTAAATCTTGTCGAGGCATTCAAATTTTTACTACTTTTAAAAATCTTTTGAAAAGCATTTGGAGTGAGTTTATAAATCGCGTCAAATTCATTAGATTGAAAAGGAAAAATTATCTGAAAAGAAAAAACAACATATGAAAATTAGTAAAATAATATTAAAACAAAAAATAATTTTCGGCTTCCCAAAATATATATACTCATTTTGAATTTTTTATATATAAATTGCCAAATTAAATAATGCACAACATCACTAAACGTCATTGAACTTTATACGTACTAAGTCAGATTATACAACTTGATTGAGCTATATAAAAATTATACCATTACGATGGCAAGTCTAACAGAAAGATTACAATTACTGGACGGATCTTTCGGATGCTTCCAAGCAATATGGAACAAAATAATTTTCGGAATGAATATAAAATCCTTATTTTATATATAAAAAAAAATTACCTTCTTCATTAATTCGCATAGGTATTCAACATCGTTGTCAAAGCCATATTGATACAATTCAACCGCTTCTTCCAATGAAAAACCGTCATTATACGAAGATATAGAAGATTCAGCACGCTTATAGATATCTTCAATCATATCTTCTTCCAATGAAAAACCGTCATTATACGAAGATTTAGAAGATTCAGCACGCTTATAGATTTCTTCAATCATATCCTCACACAAAGATGTCGCTAACCACATATTACAGATACCCAACAACGACACAATGATCTCGTTGGAATAATGTGTGAAATCGTGTAGGTCCTTGGAATAAATATGTGAACGAAATGATTCAAAAAGTTCCGACGTAACATCGGTCAAATGTATTTCAGATGAAATCGATTCTTTAAAATCGCCCAAAAACATGCGATGAAAATACTCCGAAACAGTTCCTAAGATTAATTTGTGACATTTATACGATTTAGAACCAACAACAATAGTGCAATCTGAATAATCCTCTGATATTATCAACTGACTCAAGCCAGGCTTCCTATTAAAATAAGTTATAGATTATAGAATGTTGTCAGAAAATATCAAAATCAATACTTACCAATCACTCATCTTTAATTAGGTTTATTCCAATGATTTCACTGATTCTGCAATTATAAATAATTTCACATTTTATTTATTGTACATTATGTCTAACATATAAACATGCCTGCAAATGTAAATTATTTTCGAGACAAAATCCCTGAAGTGATACTTCAAATTATAAATTCCAGCTAGACGCACCACGAGCTCTCCGTCTGAAATATAAAATATAACTGAGAGAGCGTGGTTCGAAAATCATAATCTGTGCAGGGCACTGACGATTTTTATTGTAAACAAAAATTTCTGAGTAATCAATGTGCTGAATAGGTTCTTTCTAATTTCAGAGAAACCACTGTTATATAAGATTCGATGAATTTATTCCTCTTAGAATTCCAAGTTTTCCGATGAAATGTTCAAATTTGCCAGTAAATAAAAACTCTGTCCCATAGTGGCAGGCCATAAAAAAAAAAAAACAAAAAACTAAAGTGGCTGTAAATCAAAATTCAGCCGGCATAAAAAAAGTTGAAAAAGTTGGTCGTCGATTTTTTTCTTTGTTGGATGATTTTTCTACGTCAGCCTTTTGTTTTTTTATTTATTTTCAACTTGGTTCGCATGAATTTGGATAGCTAAAATTAAATTCAAGGAATCTGCACTTTTTAAGAAACTAATCGGAACTAAGAAAGCACAGCCAAAGAAATTACTATCAAAAACTTTTTGCTATTCCAAGCGATTTGTTGATTCGAATTCTATTAATTTTAAATACATTGAATTTCGCTAAAATTTTAATAAAATGTTAGTTTTTTTTTTTTTTAAGAAAATAAGAGTATTTTCTTTATACTAGAGAAATCAATATAGCCATGTTCATCCGACTGTCTGTTCGTCCACATGAACGCTTGAAGCTCGAAGACTATAACAGGCTTCTTTTGTACTTTAATAAATCGGTTTTAGAAATAACCTGGATATTTAATCGCCAATCACATTCAAATGAAAAACATATTCCGAAATTTAGTGGGATCGGACTACTATATTATTGAGTTTATTTTTTATTTCAAATTATTTTTTTTTTTTGCTTGTACAAAAAACTTCGCCTTTCAATTGTTATATTTTTGTATACTTAAAATTCGACTCCACTATGACAACAGAGCTCTGGTGGCATTTATAATGACTAAAATGTTGAGAGAGCTTTCATTTTGTCGCCTAAACAAAATATCTGCTGTAGCATAATAAATCTTAGCAATTTGCTGTCATGAAACTTGTCGTTTATGGACTGTCCCAGAGCACTCGTCTCTTATTTCAATGTTGCCCGTTGTTTTTGGGTTCTATTTTCATTGCATTTTCATTTCCATCGCAATGTAAATTCTATACGCTTTTTAATGAAAATTAATTTTTCTTCAACATTGTATAATAAAAGAGTGACATGACAAGGTATCTACGATTATTAATAATTTAATTTACTTATAAGTTATTTTTGTATTGGCCAACTCATCCCAATAAATCATTCTTTTTAAATTTGCAATATATTATAATATATAATTATGATGTAGATGATATGGCAAATATTCTAAGCAGCTTTTCGATCTGTAAAAAAAAATGCACTGATGGAAGACAGGTGACGCGAAGGCGGCATGACGTGAATTTGAGTTTCCTATGAATTTAAATTGCGCCTTGCACACTTAAATTTTATGCACAAATATAATGGAAATATATATATACACATACTTATATTCAATCACTCTGATAGAAATCACACTACACTTACCAATTTTTCTTTTACTTTATTGATTATGAATTAGAATGAATTAGAATGACGCAGTGTAATTCTTTCCTGCCTTTAAGAGAAAGCAGGGCTGCAATTGACTTAATCGATATTAATTCGGAGCAGAAATCGATATGTCTTTTTGGTATCGATTGTAAAAAGTGCTTCCTTAAAATAGAAAACCGTTGATCACTTAATTCCATCACTTATTAATTTTGAATAAAAAAATGATACACATCAACTTGATCAAATTTCATCTCAGTAAAAGAGAAAGGGATACACTTAAAATTGACAGCACTGATCTCTGGAAACTCGCAATCGTGATAGATAGCCCATTGCCAATTTAACTAAAAATGTTTTTTAGCTTTAAAGTCGCTAAAGATTGCCAGTAATCCTCGTACAATCCAAAAGAATCGTTTACATTTCCGTTTCTTTTCTGCAAGCAATCTAATTTCGATTCGCCAAAGACTCGTATTTTCAGCCTATCCATCTTTTAAAGCTCATGTGGACTAAAAACAAAAAACACAATTTATAAACCAATCAGTCCAGACCAGACAACACCAGGCCCATACTTTAAACTCAGGGGCTCGTGCATGTGGGGTATATGATGAATACCCATTTCGTACGTGCTCTTGACTCGGCTGCTCATACGTTCCAATGACTGTGCTTAGTTTGGTGCGTTTCACTTAGGGTGAATGAATATTTGTAATTTTTTGGCGCTCCCTGGGCAATATTTGTTTTTCGATTTTGCATATTTTGTGGCCAATTTGAGTAAAAGGATTCTTTTTTCTGGGCTTTATCAATTTACTCATGTGAAATATTTACGCGATTTTACATAATATTTCCAGCCTGCAATTCACTAAGTCACCAATTGAATTTTGAATGGCTTTACAATCCGGTATCGATGAATCTTTATAAGGTTTAATGTTGAAAATATTGATCTTGAAAAAAATAATTAAGCAATTATGTGACTTAAGAAAAAAAAAATAAAGCATGGATAAATTTAAATTTCAACACAACCGTTTGGAGCGTATTTCATGATTTATACTGTTGGCAAAAACCAAGGAAGAACAAATTGTAGTCATAGTGGATGCGAAAGAAATGCATTTTGGCGCCACTAAGTGCAGCTTTTATTTATGGACCAAAATTAATAAAGAATAAAAACAAAAAAGAACTATCTACTGAAAAGTACAAAAAGGATGGACCAACGAGGCACAGAAGCACAACTTTTCGCACACCCGTTTCACTTGTGTGGATTTTAATTGCCAAGGCTTCTGTTGCTGCCAAAAAAGAAAAAAAAAAGGAAGAACACAAAAAAAAGAGAGGAAGGATGTGCTACTAGAACACAAAATATTGTAGACTTTTTAAAGGGCTTCTCAAAATAGAACGAGGTTGAATTTTTTAAAATTATTACCTAGTCGAAAAATAAAATCGGTATTAATGATCTTTATGCACTATTCAAAGCGCTGAGCACTTTACCGATTAAGAACCCAGAAGAGCACAGTCAGATGGATACGCCTTAACGACATTGTCTTAATTTGCAATAGACACTTCTCATTCTTGGTCCCTTACTAGGAATAATTATAGCATAGCCTCAGGTCGAGAATGTACAAGCAAATCAATTAACATTTGTCCGAGTTATTCAGGAGCCACAAAGAAACCCAATGACGCAAGAAGGCGTGGCGAAGTGGCATATACAAACAGGCTGAAAAAGTTGTTATCATAAATATTTACCATTAAGGCATGTACGTGATTTTTCGATGATTTCCGGTGACCCTAAAATACACCCAAGAGACCAATTCACCAACATGGACAAAAGATACTGAAGTTAATGACCAGGAACCACAATACTCAAACCAAAAGACGGTCCATTCATTTCTAAAATACCAAAAAAAAAAAAAAGTTATACAAATAAGTTCAGAATAGCTGCGTATATAAAAAAACACTTACCTATTTGCCAAGGCTGTGGTGCAGGTTGTCAAAAGTAATAATTGCATTATGGGAGCATTCAATTTCCTTCGGGTTCAATTAACGATTTTATTGCTTATAAATCAGCTGCAAAAATGACAATGGAGTCCATTAAGTCCGTAAATATGTGTGAACGAGAAAAAGAAGCAAAAATATTGTGATACCAATTAGCATTAATTCCATTTCCAAAGCAGTGAACAAAAATGACAAACAAACTTGTTGGCTTAAGGATAAAATTTTCAACAATTAAAATGAAAGCAAACAAGAACAACTGTCTAATGACCAGGCTCAACAAATACCATGGCTCGCACAGATCCACTATTGCAAGAATACAGTAAATAAAAATGAACTAACTTCAAACAATTTTGAATTGCATTTTGATTAAATAGCTAATTACTTTATATTAAATTTATGTAAAGTGGCACCCCTGTAATGGGCACGAGATGGCAGTCCCCTTGGCTTCAGTGTGGCCACACCGCGCAGTGATGATTTTCCATTCATATTAAACACTTAAATTTCACATGCTTATTTCATAATTATTTTTACAGAAATTCCAGAAATTGTCCTATATCATAATTATATGGGCTAATGAAATTAAAAATTATTTTATTTTTTTTGACCATTTGTCTTAGCTTTTACTGTACAGAGCCAAACACACTTTTCTTTGTCGCAGGCAGTTCTTGATTCCATTAATGGCATCTTCCCCTTGATCGATATATGTGTACACAAGGCCACAACACAAAAACAAATATATTCGGATGGTTGGTAGCTGGTTATGGCAGGTTGAAGGATGAAAAAATTGGGCGACCTTTGCTTGACTAAGGCAGACAAAAGAAACCAAAAAGTGAAGACAGATCTTGGGTTTTGGGGTGTTTTTATACAAAGCCAAAGGCGACCATTTTGGGCAGCACTTACTCGAGCATACATCCGGTCAGGGCTGCCACCAATTTGCTTTTTTGTCGCCACGTCACTTTTATGCATTTTATGAACTGCCAACATTTCTCTTCCGTTCCTTTAGATGGCCAAAAGCATCTTTCCACTTTCACATCCGCCATTTGTCTGGTCTTGATGGTTTTTAGCAAATACCTATACCACATAAACTTTTTATGAGCATTACATTAAACAAGTTCAAATCGGCACACATAAATTCCCACTACCATTTTTATTGACTGCAAACCGTACAAGTTATGCCTGATTGATAATATCAAAGTGCAGTTTCTATGAAAATAGCAAGCACTTGTAAGTCGGAAATTACGATTTTCAAACTAAGAATATTTACGAGATCATAAAACTTAATTAAGGGTCCAAACTTACGGCCTGTATGCTTCTTAAATATATCGTGTCATCCTGCCAAACCTATAAAACTATCCGCCAAATTTAGGATTTTTTTCTTGTTTGATCCACTCTGGTAACAGTGGCCTGAGCATCATTCATTCCTGAGCTATCTCAAGCATGGAACTAAGCTGCGCAGCACATGGAATGATATACCTACCGTATATATGATAGAGCTTTCCATGTAGGCCATAAAATCGTATAGTATTTTTACGTAATTTATAACGTAAGGAAGCTGAAAGCACAATCGAGTCGATTACCACCAGAGCTATATGGCATTGACTATGCCCTAGAAGAAAGCCATCCACTGGGCAGCTACTTGACCACTTTTTCGGTATTCTTGTTTTGACGTCACACGAATAAGTTTTATGAAAAACAAAATCCTTTAAATTTCTGCTCTGAAGCAATATTTATTTTGGAATAATTCGAGTTCTTAGGAGGAATTCGTTCTCAGGAGGAATTCACCTCATTGGTCAAAGATTCCATACTTGGTGAACAGCCAATTAGTCAGCCACATCGTCGGCATAGGAAGTGGTGAAGAAATGGTGGTTATATGCTTTGACAAATCCCTCTGATACCAGTACCTTCAGCTTGCTCTTAACTTCTTCCATCTTCCACTGGCTTTCCGAAGATATTCAATCAGTTTTATATTTTACTTCAAAATATGTGTTCACCGATTCCAAGTTTTCATGTGAATTATGACAATAGCGAAAATTCGGCCTACTTTTCTGAAAAATAAATTATGTATAAGAAAGAAAGATCTAGAAATACAAATTAAAAAAAAATTGGTTAGCTATAATTAATTAGTTGTTAGACAAAATTGCTTGAAAAAGAATCCCAGCGTTATCTTCAGAGTGTCGAAGATTAAAAACTCCTTTAAAAGCTTCCTCAGCCGTTAATCACATGAATGTGGTTATATGGTTATATGCATTTGATCCTTAAAGTTGCGGGGGCTTCTCAGGAAATATTCATGTCACCAACTATTTCCGCATCACCTTATCGAGGAACCATTCGATTTTGCAAAGATTGCAGGACCTCAGTAGCTTCCAAGTTTTCCAAACGACCGGATTATGTTCACATATGAAGCATCCATTTTGCTTAAAAGAGCTCAAGTTCCTTATATATTGAATATAAATATTATATCAACAAATTTGAAGAACAAAATTATGCTTTTTGAATTGCACGGAGCTCTAATAAAAACTGTCACTGTCAAATGATGGGCTAAGAGTATATGAAACTGCCAATCCTTGGTACTTCTGTTTAGAGCTATATTGACTCGTCCCTTTGGTTTGCCGCAATGAAAAATTCAATTTGGAAAAGTGTCACTTGGCTGTTTCCCATATCCTTTTCCATTCTGTATTCTCTTTCTATTGTGTTATGCCTTTTGTTGTCACCACTTTGCTTCTTCTTTTTTTTTTATTGTTGTGCATTTTGACATTGGTTTGGATGGCTGCGATATTTCAATATTCCCGACTCCCGGTAAATACATAGAAACATTTCATATGCAAATTGTTCACAAGTCAAAGGCAGTCAAAAGCTATAATAAAATTCACAGCAATAAAGGACAAGTCATGCGATTCGATAATGTCCTTTCGCTAAGAAGTTGAAATAAGAATCTAAAGACTTATTACTATTGGAAAAAAAAAACCACCACATCATGAACAGAATTTTAATATATTATTATCAAGGAAACTTTAAAACTTATCCCACTGCTTTTAATTTATATTCAAGATTCAAAATGAAAAAGTTTTGCCCACAAACATCTTTTAAATTGCCTTACATATTTTTTAGCTTCTTTGACAATGTAAGAGCCTCTATATGTGATTTCAAAGGCTGTCGATGTTTCATAAGATGTGAGCAAAGTTTATGTCACCGCTTGGACCCACTCCACCTAAAATTCCAGCATCCATTTGGTCTCGCAAAGATCGCAAAAGCTCAATGACACCTTCTACGATTTCCTCGAGTGTTGCTGGCCGGTTAAAGTTCTGCAAAACAGCCATAACGATTGGACACATTATGTCCATAAATGGGGCATCCATTTTTTTTTATTGAAAAATTGCTAAAATATTATGAACGAAAATTTTGAAAAATATATGAATGAATTGGAACTATGATGAAAATTATATATAATTATAAATTTGTCTATTGACAACTAAAGTATGGATAACTCCATGCCATAATCTATATTCTAGACTTCAAACTAAATATTTAAAGCAAAAACACAATCATTTAGCTCTCAACTTTTCTATCTTGGGGAATCCCCCATAATTATATTTTTATATATATCATTTTCAATTTCGATAATACTCTCAATTCATTCGATATATATGAATTTAGATCTAACGTCTTTTGAACTTGGCCTTTTTAAAATCCACAACCAAATAGACCCACAAAGGTAACATACAAATTGAACAGAGTCAATTTTGGATTACAAAAATAAAAAAAAAAAATTGCAATAAAATTGAGTTCGGTGTATTTTTATAAAGAGCCACGTATATCATACATCGAATATATTATTAATATTTAAATATTAAAGGAAAAACAGAAAGATTTATTTTATTTATTATAATATTTTTAAGGAAAAGAATTAAAAACTTAAATATTACAGAAACTAATATCTTTGTAATGAATATCGAAACAAAAGTAAAGAATTAATGAATTTCGATGAATTATCGATCGCGAAACAAAAGTATTTACCCTGAAAGTTGACAGCTCCAGAATTGCAAATCAGCAAATTCATAAATTTTTATAAAATTGCGCATTACTTTATTTTTTATTACAAGAAAAATGAGTGAACAAGATTCAAAAAATAAATTTGATTTCAAGAAGCTTGTGCAAACATTTTCTGATATATGTCCAGATTTTATGGAAGAGCGCAACTTTAAGCACCCCTCAAAGAGTCGTCTTTTTGCTGAGCAAGTAATTTTTCACTTCAGCAAAGATCTCAAATCAGCAAAGGCACGAAATCAGGACAAAACCTGGAAAATAACACTGGACATTTACTGTAAAGTCTATATATCTACGTTTATCAATAAGCCAGTTCCCCAACTCCAGCCAACTTTGATAAATGGCTGCCTTCAACTCACCTTTAAGCAGGCTAGCTTACTGGCCGTCACCAAGTATTGCCAAATAATACCACATCTTTTGAAAAATAATGAAATTGTTTTGACTCCTTTGGCCGGTGCCGTATTTTCCAAAAACAACTTGCCTCAACTGGCCAAAGATCTAAATGAACCACTTGAATCTGTAATAAAAGCTGTGATCAGTAGCTGCCAAACCGATGGATACTATCTGGAGCATAGTTGCTGCCATATTGCACTGGCTTCGCTTAACAAAACAGTTTCCGATGAAAAGATGCGGGCTTCCATTATAAAGAAAACTATCAAAATGTATAAGCTGCATGGCAAGGAGCTGGATATGAGCAAATTTGAAATTTGCAACAAGTTTCTACAGCAGAAAGCTACCAAAGATGATGAAGATATTGACGAAATTGTGGCAAAAGTAATGTCATTTTAAAAGAGTAAAATTGTAATTAAATATAAGATAAAACTTAAACCTAAATATACGAAGTGACTGCCTCTATGGCTGCATTGAATCTATTCATGCAAACAAGATTTTTATTGTTTAAGCTGGTTTAATTTGAATTTACAAAGGTTTTTCCTTAGCTGGGCGCTTTTTGTCTGTAGACAGAGTTTTGAGGCCCAAGCACTGCATGAAAAGCTCTTGATCATTTTCAGTCTTTGCATTTATCTCAATGGGTTTTGAAGAAGGTTCGCAATTCTTGAAACGCTGGGAACGTGCACGCTTTAGAGCTGCCTGGAGATTGAGGCGACTTGCTTTGACGACATTGTTTGTGGGACTTTGCTTCGCGGATCCAGATGGTGATTTGGTTTGGCTTTTATTTGTTTCTGAAACTCGACCAGAGGGCTTTACGGCCTGGTCGTTATCTTCGGTAATGTCGATAGTCTCTAAAGGAGTCTGGGCCTGTGTGTCCTCAGGTTTGCTTATGGTGAAATACTTTTTAAGTAGTTGCTCCTCTGTCAAACGGATTGGCACGAAATAAGGTGAGAGTCTTAGAGAGGTGGTTGCACAAATCAGCGGCACAAGCGATTTGCTTATAACTTCGCCGACAACAACATCATTTAGTTTCAGTTGCTGCTCCGTGAAGGCCAAGGTAAACTGGTGTATGTTTTCCTTTAGACGCAGCATCAGATACTGGCACTCCGCATTCAGTTGATATAAAATATCCTCCAGTTCGCGCAAGTAATTATCTTTGATTATGGGGTCCTACAAATAAATACAAGGAATTAAGGATAGGTTCCGGTGCTCAAATATTAGACTTACGGCATCTTCCTGCTGGTCAAATACCTCCACTATGGTTTTGTGAACTTTTAAGTGCGATTTTATTGCACGTTGGCAATACACAATATCATTCAGTAGTTTTGGTGGTATTTTGAAGAATTTTTTAAAATAATATTCGAAGAATTTATGTGCGGCAATCTGCCAATTTGTGTTTTCCTTTTTTATTTTTTTTAGGAAATTGGAAATGATTTCATAGCGCTCTTTCAATGAGAAGTCATTAAAGTTGACAGCCTCCATATTTGGTAATTATCAAATGTTTTTAGTTTTATTTAAATCACAGTTAATTTGCGAACGCGTCCATCTCCACACATTTTGTTTTATTTTGATGCACAATGACATTGGCTTTGCCGCGCTACAGTGTGTACATACTCCATTAATTTTGTTAATAATTGGTAGAGTTGCCAGATCCAAAATATTTAATTGTGTTTTTAATGATCGATAGACTTGGCGCGACTAATAAATTTCAAAAAGTTGGCAATTTTGAATCCAAACAAATAAATTAAAGTTTTATAATATTAAATGCCTAAAACATACAATAAATAGACATGGATAGTGGTGGGTGCGCTAAGTTATCTGGTGCAAACGGTCCGAATTATCAAAATCAAATTGCCAGCAAAGTCGAGATTACAAATAACCTCAGCAAAGTCAAACAAGTGAGAATAAAAATAATACTTTCACAATTGTGGCCCTAAAAAAAAGGTGGCTACCTTTGCGAAACGAAAATTTCTAAAATGTAACAATAAAAAGAACAACAGTTAAGCCAGAATAAATGCCGAGGAAAAAGGACGATAGCATCTAATGGGCCGTTCCCTTCGAAAGGAAGGAAATGAAGGACAACTGTCTCATTTTCCAACTCCCTTCGTGTATAATTTACACACCAACGCACCATCCTTGAACCTCTAGACAAAGCTTAAGAAAATAAAGGAACGACCAAAAACGGAGACCCCAAATTTTCTATGGCTGTTGTAAAATCGTTGGCGTCTACCACACCAGCCGAATGGAAAGAAAAATGCTATTAATTTTTAATACAAGAGTGCATGACAGGCACTTTGGTAGGGTCCTTGATCTTTGCTCTTACTCCAAAAGTGTCCGGTCCAAAATTTGCATTGATTAAATCAGTTTGCGGCTGTCTCGGCAAATTGCTTAAAAAATCTCACTAACTTTCCACTCAATATTGTACCGACCTTTAAAGCACTCCTCTTTCCATTTTAGGCTTTCATTTTTTATTATATTTCGTTCCAAGCGTTTCTATTAGTTTTTTTTTTTTTTTTCTTTCCCTTTCTTACCATTTTCTCTTCGAAATAAAAATGACAACGTTAAACAAATCCGAATACCAATGCAACTTTGCTTTCAAAGAACTTTTTAGCTATTAAATAAATAAAGCCTACTGCTCTCAGCCGACTGACTTGATTCCCAAATTTTTATTTTGATTTTTTTTTTTTACTGGATTTTGAAGATGGCCAGATTTCTGGTCGGCACTATATAATTTCCCAATTACTACACACTTGTAATTGCCGTACCAAATTATATGCAGGTGGCGCAAATAGAACATCCAGCTAACTCAATAATTAACTTTTAAAAAATGCATCGAATTCGAAGAGGTGCTGACCCCTTGCGTGCAAGGATACGGCTACGGAGTCGAGCCGAGCTGATTTTTATTACAATATATAAAAGAAATATTGAATTGAGTAGTGGTTGCATTTATAAAGAAGTTGTCAGTGGAATATGTGGAATAGGATTCTCTTGGCGCAAATCCTGGTCATCTCCCAATGGGGGGCGTCGGGAAGGGAATTTTCTGATGTTTCACCAAGAAAATGTATTAGCGAGCGACTCATCAAGCGGTATCAATTAAACGAATCCATTTTTGGTAATTGTGACTATAATGAAACTCGCCATAAGCGACGCGTAGACCCAACATTCTATGGCAATCCCAAGCCTCGAGCAGAACTTTTGGCCAATAAGTTTCATGTGAAAGCGTACAACTTTGAACAGACCAATTCACTAGTGGCTCTGGTGAATAAAATCGCTGAGGAGTACTTGGCAAAATGCCCGCCTGTCATATATTACGATAGTTTTGTGGAAAAATCCGATGGTCTAATTTTGGAGACTCTGTTCAAGGTGAGTTGAGTGGGCTTGTGCACTTCCAATTCGAATTGGCTGACTAATTTGTCTTATAGACAATACCGATTACATTCTACCATGGCGAAATTACTTCTTCATATGTGGCAAAAAATAAAAAATTCATTCGTCGTATCGATAGTAACTGCAAGAGTTATATTCTCTTCTTGTCGGATCCATTAATGACGCGTAAGATACTGGGAGCTCAGACCGAAAGTCGCGTTGTTTTAGTATCTCGGTCCACACAATGGAAACTACGAGATTTTCTTTCCTCGGAGCTATCTTCGAATATAGTTAATCTTCTGGTTATAGGCGAATCCCTCATGACCGATACTCTGCGCGTGAGTATGTCGATTAATCTCCTCCAAATATAACAAACAAAGGATTTATATATATAGGAACGACCTTATGTGCTATACACCCATAAGCTCTATACTGATGGCTTGGGCTCTAATACACCAGTGGTTTTGACTAGTTGGATTAAGGGTGCCCTATCCAGACCTCATATCAATTTGTTTCCCACAAAATTCGAGGCTGGCTTCGCGGGGCATCGGTTTCAAGTATCAGCAGCAAATCAGCCTCCCTTTATTTTTCGCATACGAACCCTCGATTCCAGTGGCAATGCTATGTTGCGCTGGGATGGGATAGAGCTGCGTCTATTGAATATGATAGCCAAACGATTGAACTTTTCGGTGGATATCACGGAAACACCGAAACAGGCAAGCTCTCGCGGAGTGGTCAATAATATTCAGGACCTGATAACCAGGCGGTCGGTGGACATTGGAATGTCGGGCATCTACATCACCGAGGAACGTATAAAAAGCACGGAAATGTCCGTGGGTCATTCGCGCGACTGCGCAGCGTTCATAACTCTGGCGTCCAAGGCTCTACCGAAATATAGGGCCATCATGGGTCCTTTTCAATGGCCTGTTTGGGTTGCTCTGATCTGTATATATTTGGGAGGGATATTTCCAATTGTCTTTACAGATCGCCTGACTTTGAGTCATCTACTGGGCAACTGGGGTGAAATCGAAAATATGTTCTGGTACGTCTTTGGAATGTTTACAAACGCTTTCACCTTTACCGGAAGGTTCTCCTGGAGCAATTCTCAAAAGAACTCTACTAGGATTTTGATAGGAGCCTATTGGCTCTTTACAATTATAATTACGGCTTGTTATACAGGTTCTATTATAGCCTTTGTAACGCTGCCAGCTTTCCCGGATACTGTGGACTCTGTTATGGATCTTTTGGGCTTGTTTTTCCGCGTGGGCACCCTTGACAATGGGGGATGGGAGAGTTGGTTTCAGAACTCTACACATGAGCCCACATCCAGGCTATATAAGAAAATGGAATTTGTTAGTAGCTTGGAGGAAGGCATCGGAAATGTCACTCAAAGCTTTTTCTGGAATTATGCGTTTTTGGGATCAAAGTCGCAATTGGAGTATCTGGTTCAGTCAAATTTCTCTGATGAGTAAGCCATTTGACATTTTTTCCTTACATTTTCTGGTATATTTGATTTTTTTTTTTTAATATGCAACTAGGAATATTTCACGACGCTCAGCTTTGCATTTGAGCGAAGAGTGCTTTGCTCTGTTTCAGATTGGCTACATGTTTCCAAGCGAGTCTGTATATAAAAGAAAAATAGATTCCATGATTCTACTAGCACAGCAGTCGGGATTGATGACCAAAATCAGGAACGAGGTTAGTTGGGCCATGCAGCGCTCAGCGAGCGGAAGACTGTTACAGGCCAGTTCATCCAATGCTCTTCGTGAAATCATTCAAGAGGAACGACAACTGACGACAGCCGATACTGAGGGCATGTTCCTGCTTATGGGTATTGGTTATCTGCTGGGTGCTATCGCTCTCGTTTCAGAGATTGTGGGTGGCATAACAAATAAGTGCCGTCAGATTATCAAGCGTTCGCGTAGGGCCTCAAGTGCCTGGTCCTCCACACGTAACTCGGCTTTAGAGCGCACCTCAGCTGAACAGTTCGCGCATGAGAAGCGCAAGGCAGAGCGGCGAGAGGCGGCAGAGGATAACAAGCGGGTGGGCTTTGGCATGCGGGAATTTAATCTGACCAAGACTACGCTAAGGGAGCTATATGGTAGTTACAATCGCTCGGAGCCAAATTACTTGATACGAGATGGCCAATTAATGGTCGAGAATGAGGTGCCAGCATCTTCGGCCTCAGATTCACGTACATCAAGTGCTGATCTTCTGCCCCATTGGAATTATAAAACAAACACAACGGTATTGGCTCAAATTAATGGTGATAGCAATTTGGTGCCCTCCGAAGTTCAGGAATCTTTGGATGATCTAGATGAGTTTATTGCCCAGATGGAAAAACCAGAATCGGAAGTAGACGTTGTATTTGGTCCTTTGATAGAAAACTCGGCAGAACAGGACAGCAAAATTAATGAATTAAATTTGTTTACCATTAAAGAAGACTCTAGCAGCGATAACTAGATATCGATATAAATGTGTAATCGGAGTTAGTAAATTATCGATATAAACAGTTCAATCGAAATAATAATAACCTTTTGTCTTTTGTACATAAATCAATGTGTCAAAAATGAATAAAATGTATTTTATCGTTTTGTTTTATGTTGATAACAAAAACACGACAATTTGCAAACAACATCATAAAATCAAGATAAATACAAGTGTGATGATTATGCGTATTGTTTATAAATGCTAAAAATACAGCCATAAATTTGAAAAAAAAAATATAATAATAATAATAATAATAAAATCACTAAAAATCAATGCGTGCTTGTTTGCCTTCCGATATGTGGCTGGAGTGGCGGGCGCCGTTTTGTAACAAAGATTGCGAGGGGTGGGCATTGGGCACTCGTTTTGAGGCCCTGATTCTGGCTGCCGATTTGTAAAAGGGCACACTTAATTATCCATTAAAGTTAAAGCAGGAAAATTTCGGAGACCTGAGCCGTTAGTATGAGAAAATCAAATGGGACTTTTAAATGTATTTCTTTTCACTATATATTCAATTGCCTGATCTTTTCTCCAATTCCCTTTTTGACTTTGCCTGGTCCATCATTCGGTAAGCTAAAAGAGATAAAGAGCGAGCACGCCTCTCTTAATTCGACTAGTAAATGTAAAAGCTTTATGTTAATCTCTCTTTCGCTGTTAAAACGACATCCACAGAAATTCAAAGTCCACTTGACCACAAAATCCACCACCCGCACACCTACAACAACACCTGTTATTCAAACTCATTAATAATAAGAAATAACAAAAGAAAGCTTAAATGAGATTCAATTTGTAACCAGATTAGCTCTGATTATAAAAACCAAAAAAAAAGAAACTTACAAGCCTTTGCCGAGAATTTAAATGAAACTTTAAAGGCAGGAAAATTCCGCCATGAATCAATATTTTCCAACTTAACATCAGAATTGGTTCATTCACCTAAATCATTAATTTAATTATTTTACTATCATTAAATTGATTGATCATACTGTGTTTGTTTCTGGAAAAGTTAAGTACCAAGTTAATTTACCAAGCCATGGAATTCCTTGACAAGTCGAAAAGAGCTAATAATTCCAAATACAAAATAACTTTAAAGCAATTTGAAGAAAATACCTAAGCTACCTGAGCAACTCTGAAAATCCACAAAAGGGACAGCAGCCAAAAGCAGACCAACCCTCTTTCTATCTCCCTCTCTCTCCTTCTCTGTTCCTCTCAGCAAATGCTGCAAACTTTGTACAAATTATCAAGCAAGACCAAAAAAAAAAAAAAAACTGAAAGAAAAGAAACGCAATAATCACTGCAGTGGCAATTGGGGCGACATTTTCAAGTGGCAAGAAAAAAAGGGTCACAAAATGGCAAATAACTTTTTGGCAACTCCTTTATACTGTGTATTGCTATAATAATATTATTATTATTCGTTTTGTGTTTTGTATGTGTTTTTTTTTTTTTTTTGTTGTATTTTATTCACTGCAAAAGCCACCCTCATCCTCTTGTTGTGGCGTCTCAAAAGTTTTGCATTTCAATTATTTTAACTTTTCTTTTTTGTCAGCACTTATCGGCATTTTGACCCCATTTAATGGTTCGTTGCCATTTTGTGCGAATCTCTTGCAAAGGCAAATCGTTTATTTTTTTTATTATACCAAAATATATAGAAAAGTTAAAAATTAAGAAAATTTCTTTGATGTACACAAGAAGAGATGCAGCTAGAAAAATTTCTTGAAAAGGATGCCACCAAAATGTTGCAAGCAAAAAAAAAAAAGGATACTAGGAAAATGCACTGAACATGAGCCGCTTTTGACTTTGTCCTTGTTTTGCTAGTGCGCCCCAGTAATTCCTAGCCCCCAACTACTTCCTCTGTCAACGACAAATCCTTTGGCTAAGAAATGCCACAATTTCTCTGCATGATTCTCTCTCTCTCTTTATTTTCTTTTTCCTTACAAAGGTAACACAAAGGGCAAAGGCATAAAGAAAAAATATATGAAACTGTATCATGAACAAAGACAGAGAGAGAGAGAGAGAGAGAGCGACAAATAATTAGTTATTAATAAAAAATAAAAATAATAATTGCCCAAAAGATGCAACATAAAAATAAATAAATTGTAATTGGGTCAAGCTTGAAGCTATGTCATGTCCAATATGCTACCCCCAGACGATAAACGTGATTAATGGACACCTCGTTGGGCAATAGAGGGGCCCGGCATTGCGTCAGGTGAAGCCAGCAGTCGGGCAAGTCATGATTTTCCTTTGACAAGGGTAACGAAAATCGAAGCCTGTCAAGACCTGAGGGCATGAGGCATTTATTTTATGGCAGTTGGAAAGTTGAAAATATGTATATATGATGGACAAACGCTAGCTGGCAATTTTCCATAGCTATTGAAGTGCAACGCATTAAAAATTTATGGTCAATTAATCTGGATAAGTGGTAAAATGAGAAAGGCAGCTCAGATCCGTTTAGTATGTAGCGTGAAACAAGCTGAATAAGTAATTAAGTTAACGGTAAAATAAAGAACTTTCTAGCTTTCATTCAAAGAATTAAAAATATTCAAACCTGACTAAAAACTAGCTACGAGCTCAGAACTCTCATCACACCCATCTTTACACCTTACACAAAGACCAAACTTTTTTCAGGCGCTTTCAATACACACAGCAAAACTCTCACCCACAAATTCAAAACGGAAGCAGAGCTTCGAGCATGGAGCTGGCCACAAATACATTGCGATGTCGCTGTCATTCGAACAAGCAGGCAAGTCAGTACTGTCCTTTGCCCCCTCTCCCAGAGGCAGAACTTGTGGCAAACGAAGTTTGTACAAAACACAACCAAGAAGCAAAACAGTCCACCGGACCGCCATCTGTTGGCCATCATTGATGGGTGGTTGACTCTTTCTGGGGGTTACGGAAATTTCTGTCAAGCCGAGGCAAAAAAAAAGCATTTTGCAACTAGTCTGAATGGCGCCACTTGTTGTTCTTGTTCTATTTTTTTGCCGGGATTTTCTTAAATAATGAACGAAAGTGAAATAAAAACGTATTAACCGCAATGCAAAAACTTAGAACTTGCCAATTTTGTGTGCTTTTCATGTAGAAGTTTTTGTGGTGACTGCTAATGATAAACTAGACAGCTGAGAACTGAGACAAAAAGTTATTATCTGTTTTTGAGTTAAGTTTTATTTAAAATAGTTTTTTTTTCATGTAATCAGGACGGGTTTAAGTGAAAGTTTAATCGGGTGAGATCAAATTCAATATTAAATTCATTTATTTCAGGTAATAGTTTTATGTTATGGTATTTTAGTTATAAGTAGTTTGGCGCCTTTTTAGAGTAATCTAGTTGCCGGCGCTGCAGATGTTTTTCATAGACCCTAAATAAATCCCTGCAGGAACCCAACACAAATTCGTTAGGGATAAGAGTCAAAGCATTAGGAGGCTGCTGGACATCACCGTACTTGGCCGACCCAGTTGACAATATTTTTTATTCACTTACTTGTGATTTTAAATGGCATGTGTGTGTGTGTATGTGTGACAGCCTTCATATGTTGGTAACTACCTGAGTCCTTAGATAGTTGGGCGGCCCTTGTGACCTCTGGTCAATGTACAAAGCGCAAGCCGAATTGATGAAAATGAGTATGAAACATTTTTGTCTTTGCTTCTAAGATTTCATACTTAGTGGATTGCTCTTGGTCATGCTGTCATTCCCATTTTAGAGCGCCACCACATTTGTTTAAAAAAACACATGTAATTAGTTTTAATCAAATGCTTGCATTCTACTTCGCAAGATGATTTAATTGTAAAAATACAATAAAACAGTCAAGCTATGTCTTTATTAGTTAATTGAAAGTTCGTTGATATTTTAATTTGAATATTAACAAATAAGTAAGGCTGCCACCCCGTTAAAAGTCAAATCGATATATTGCAGATCACATGTTATCGGTATTTCAGCGACACATCTCAAATACAACCCTGCCCGACAAAACATAGTTGCCCGGAAAAAATCAAAATGCCAATTGCTTTTTAGAGCGCGTACGAGACAGTTACACTTAGTAATCGGTGAGGTAAGACGCGTGAAACGGCCCAAAGTTGTGAAAGTAAAACCACACCAAATGATGAGTGCAAATGCTTATAATAAACGAAATGTCTTAATGTTGATAAATAAATAATTTACAATTTGTGTGTGCGTGTGTTTTGTGAATGTCACGGCTTTAATTTTAATAAGACAATTTGCGTCTCCTAAGCGTGTATTGGTGTGAGCGTCAGCGCGCAAAGCAAGCCAAAAAATCAGCAGCAACGGCTCAGCAAACACACACCTACAAACAAAAACGAAGCCGTAGTGGCGAACGAGCTAAAAGAAAAAGATAAAATAAAAGAGAAGCCCAGATAAAACCACCATTTTAGTGTGAGAGCAGTGCACAAAAAATAGTAAAAAAAAAAAAGCGGAAACTCCTTTTGATTTAGTGGATTAATAATATAAACGAAATAACTAAAATGGCCACTTTTCAAATACACCACGACTCATGTGAGAAGGAGAACCCCAGCGTTCCAGCTGCCCAGAAAATGTCGAAACAAGTCTTGGGCTTGTATGGCAACGGAGCCAAGGAAAAGATTGCTCTAGCTCCTCGATCAAATTTTGCTGTACTCAACGCCCAGCATGGAAATGTGGCGCTGGTCGATCCTGCACCAGCCGGAAAAGTGGTGAGTGCCTTCACGTCACAAGTACTGTCGTTATTTCACTCTTGCCCGTTCCAAATGAAATTTCCCCCCCCTCCTTACTCAGCATTTCAATGCAGCTGTCCGCCGCTGTGTATATTTGTCTGCACCAGTGGTGGTGGTTGTTGTCGGCTGAGATATAAACTATTTGGTTTCGGTTGGCGGTGCTGTTCTCTTTCTGCGGTGGTAGGTCTTCTGCCACCGACTATTTAGGATTCTCTCGTGCTCGCTACACCCTTCATGTTTCTTTGTGTGTGTGTGCGTGCGCGCGCCTTGAGCTTGTCTCCGTTCGAATCAGCTTGCGTTTGCGCACTTAACAATTGCACAATTAAATATTGCCCGAGGCGCATGCCCAACTACATCTGAATTTATAAATTCATTTACCATTATACTAACAACAAATACCGAATTACTTACAATTCGCAATGCAAATTGCTGATAAGAGTACCTAACCTCAAAACTAGCCTAGAGACTGCAGCAAAAAAATAGAAATTGCGCGCGGTTTTTTTTCGCCATAAAAATACTGCGTCGCCATAGAAACAAACAGCATACAAAGGGGAAAGGCGAATACCACTACAAATGCACGAAAGAGAAGTCGAGCAAATGCAAAGGCGGCGCACAAATACATTGAAGTGCAATTACAACGCACGTACCAACATAACAAACAGCCCGGAAGAGAGAGCGAAATAGATAGATAAAGGCACACAGGCCGCGCTAAAGGCGGGCTTACCAACACAATTGTAAATAATAAGAAGAATGTAACAGGATTTTTCCCAAAGCAAAGGCACTAAACGTAGCTGCATATTTCTGTATGTTTGGGTTGCGCGCGTTTACCTATTCAATTGTTCTTCTTCTTTCCACTTTCCGCATTTCCTGCTTACTAATAAAAATGCCCACACAATCACACATTCACATTTCCATGCTATTTATGAATTTTGATGTGCCTGTTTATTGATGCGATTAGGTTTTCCGTGATGTTGGCAATCTCAAGGAGAATACTGTGGCAGCAGGCGACAAGAATGCCGCCTATGCTGCAGCCAAGAAATCCAATGTTGTGCCTGTCGTGGAGCAGTTCAAGACAATTTCCGTATACGAGGATAACCATGACACACAGGTGGTCCAGCCACAGATTTACGCTAAGAAGCCACTGCCGACCCAAGAAGCTCATAAAGAGAACCAGAACCCATGTGTCTTTGATACCAAGGCTAAGTAGTAAGTAATTTTGCTCATCCTCGATTTAATTATTTCCAACTAAATTGCACTTTTTACAGTCAAACTCTGAATACTGGCACACCCATGTGCGTGGCTGAAGTACTCTCGCCCATGTCAGTGGATCGTTCTATGAACAGTTCAATTCAGCTTATCGACGAAAGTCTTTCCGAATGCAAGCCCAAAGCTACAGCAGTGGCAAAAGAGCTGACCAAGGCCAAGGAGCAGCCGCGCAACGATCGCGCACGCTTCTTCGATGTGGAGCCCTATCAATTGGATATATTGGAATATTTCCGTGAGCTCGAGGTGAGTCAAAAAGATAGACAGTTTCTAGTTGCCTGCCATGGACACACGCGACGCGCCTTTTTGTTTCCGCGTCACTGCCTGTGCTTCCATCTCTTTCACACCCCCTCTGAGTTGGTATTTTCTTTAAGTTTGTTGATTTTCTGCCTTCTCTCATTTTCTCCTGTTTGCTTGTGGCTCTTTTTGTTTACAAATTTTTCCCACACGCCCCTATTTCCCTCTGATCCTTCTAATCAGTATCGATAAGCCAGGCTCAATTTGGAAAAGTATCGATAGGTTTCAGAATTAAATTAATCGATCAATATTTGCATATTTTTACTCATAATTTTTTTTTTATGTTTTTATTTTTATTCCTTGTATCCGGACATACAATAAATTTGTGATTATCTTCAATAGGGAAACCCAAGTTGATTCAGTTGTTAAAATTATATTTGCTAGAATTTGCATAAATAGGATTAATGCAAAGAATAGCAGACACACTGACAACCAAAGAATCACTTGAGATCCCGCCTGGGGTGAAAATTATCGAGATGTTTTGTTAAACTGATCGTAGAACTCATCGGAGACGGAATTATTAAGATCGATGAGAGCGTTCTTGCGCTGGCGATCCTGCTCAAGCGCTAGCTGGGCATTGGCACTCATCAGTTCATCAAATTGCACCTTGCGTTTGCGATCCATTTCGATTTGCTTGAGCATCAGTTGGCGGTCCACATTAACGGCATATTGTTCCCATTGTTTGTCCATCAGTTGAGCTTCCGTCTTGCGCTGCTTGGCCTGGATCAATTGTTGCTCCTGATCCTGTCGGAAGGTCTTCAGCTCCTCGGCGGACATGCCGCGGTACATGAAGGCAATCTTTTTGTTTGGGTTGGTGCGCGACTGGGCCACATCTGGGTTCTCGGTGAGCATATCGCTCGACAGCATGTTATAGATCTCGGCCATGTCGTCCTCGAACTTTTCCTGCTTGGCTCGCTGCTGATCCTCGCGCTTCTGCCTGGCCATGGTGACATTGTATTGGCGAACCTTGTGTATAAGCTGGTTGCGCATAATATGCTCCGACTTGGCCATGTCCTGTAAATGCCTATCCCGGCAATTAATGCCCTCCATGATGACCAAGTCCGCCTTACGACGGGCCTCCTCGGCCTGCTTGCGCTCCTTCACCTGCTGGTCCAGCCAGGCCCGCTGTTGCTCACGCTGCCTGACCTTACGCTCATTGTTATACAAATCCTCCCCCGAGAATATCTGGGCACTCGAAATGCCCAAGGTGACGTCATCATCGGCAATACGCATCGGCTTTGATTTCTTCAAATAGTTCGGATCGTTAAGATCGAATTCGCGTCTCTGATCCCTGCGCTGATACCGGCATCGATAATAGTTCAAATCCGAATCGCTAATACGCTTCAGCTTTTCCAACTCCCTCTCCTTGGCCGTGATGAGACGCTTCTGCATTTTCTCTTGCTCCTCATAACGCTTATCACATTCCAATTGCGAGCTGCGCTGCTTCTTTTTCTCCAAAATCTGCTTCTCCAAAGTGTCCAGATCAAGCTAAAAACGAAAACCAAACAACCAAACCAATTCATCGACTATCCTATCTGGTAAAAATCCTTTTTCAAAACTCACACCAAAAAGCCTCTGTTTGGCATTAAAAATGCGCTTCTTTCGCTCCTCCTCATATTGTTCTCGTTTCTGTAATTTGAGGGCCTCATCGAGATCCTGCTTAGTGCAGAGGGCCATTTTCAGCGTCATCTTGTGGTATTTTTACAAAAAAAATTCAATAAAATAGAAATCGAAAAAATATTTATATATATTTATATAGAGTATTTTGAATGGATTTATCAAGTTGATATTCAATTTGTTACTAAAACCTTTTTTTCAAAATTTGTTTGCCCGGTTGCCTTGTCGTTTCCAAGTGTAAAAATTGGGGTGTTTATTTTTTTTCTTTCGGTCTATTGTGATGACGTCACAAGGAATTTCTCAAAAGAACAGTCTATTTTCTTTTATGGGCAAGCGAACCGTGCGTGAGTGCGGTGAGTGTCACTCGACATGCCCAATAATCGTTAAACTGACCATTAAATTAACACCCAATATAGGTTTTTTTTTTTGTGTGTGTTTTGCCATTTGCCAAGATTTCTGGCGACCAAGAAATTTGAATGCCACTCACGTCTTGGCCAAATAACCAATAAATAAATATAAAACCAAAATATGTTAAATTCAAACCGACAAAGCGAAAAAGAAGAAGACTTTTTTTTACCAAATATTTTAAATAACTAAAAATTCGTTTCGCCATTTATTTTACAATAGAAAAAAAATCGTCCAAAGCCGCATTACATGAGACGTCAGAGCGATATAAATCACCCAATGCGCACCATTCTGGTGGATTGGCTGGTCGAAGTAGCCGAGGAATATAATCTGGACACGGAAACGCTTTTCTTGGCCATCTCCTATATCGATCGATTCCTCAGCCAAATGTCTGTGGTTCGCTCCAAGCTCCAATTGGTGGGCACTGCTGCCATGTACATTGCCTCGTAAGTATAAAAACTAATCTCAAGATTCCCGGGTCAACTTGGAAAATTTGTCATCATTTATCAAGGTGCAATGCAGTGTACCAGTACAGCATTTGGTTAAGTGCTCTGAACTCGTTGTTTGTCCAAAATGATTGATAGTTTTGTGTGTACACACACACACTTAACCTAATCAAATTGCTGGCTACGAGTGTCTGTGACAAAACATGACACATTGTTGTCCTGGGCATACTTAGCTGAAGTCCAAAATGGCTGGGAAGAACTTGAAATTACCCAAATGATATATTTGTATGAGTAATAGTTTGATTGATTTAATTATTCACTATTCGTAGGAAATATGAGGAAATTTATCCACCAGATGTGGGTGAGCTTGTCTTTATCACCGATCACACCTATACCAAATCTCAGGTGCTACGCATGGAGCAGATAATATTGAAAATGTTATCGTTTGAATTGTGCACCCCCACTCCGTACGTCTTTATAAATGCCTATGCAGTGCTATCCAAAATGCCTGAAAAGGTCAAATACTTAACTTTGGTAAGCCCAACTAAACCGAACACAAATTTCGTTACTAAATTTTCTTCGTCTTCTTTGGTTTCTTTAGTTGCTTTGCGAGCTGTCGCTGATGGATGGTGAACCATTTTTGGTTTATCTGCCATCATTGATTTCATCGGCTGCCCTAGCATTGTCGAATCATATTTTGGGCTTGGAAATCTGGACGCCAGAACTGGAGAAGATAACCACCTATAAATTGGCTGATCTAAAGGATGTTTTCTTGCAATTATCCCAGACGCATAGTGCATCCAAAGAGCTAAACACACAGGCCATTAGGGATAAGTACAATAAAGACAAGTGAGTCTTCGTTTGATTCGATATTTAATCATTTGTTTAATATGCTGAATTTTTAATTTTTCAGGTTCCAGAATGTATCATCCATAGAAGCCGTCAACGTCAGCGAGGCCGATTTTAATGAAATTGTTAAAATGCAGAATGCAGCCGCCGCTGAAAGGCAAGAAGCACAGCCAGATTTACAGCCGCATTTTAAATCAAAGTCGAAAGCCAATTTGTTGTATAAGTTCTAAGTTTTTGTTTTAAATATTTGTGATCGGTGTGGTGGTGTTCGCGCATACCCAACGATTCAAGTGTTTGGTAGCTTTTAGTGATTTTATTTTTGTCAGAACATTTACAACATTTAGAACAGTGAAATTTGGAATTATTTGTTTATTGCACATACAAAATACAGGACAGACATTCTAGAGTCACTGCTCAATATGCAAACAAATGCCAAGGCACTGGCATAAATGAATCTAAGAAAATATCTAGACAATTTCGAATGGCTCTCCATTCGTGGATGAGACATATAGAAAACTTCAAATCATGTATATAAATAAGAATTCCATGGCATATTTGTCGTTGCATATTTTTGTCACCGAAACCTTTTAAATTGTTTAGTAATTTCACTTTTATTTTTTTTTTGTATTTTTTATAATTTTACAAAATAAAATAAAATGGAAAATCAATAGAAGAGCAGAATGAAACATATAATAATCCTTTTAACAATATTTATATAAGAATATCATAAAATTAATTTTATAGGCTATTATAAATATAAACAAAAATGTTCTGTGAACCTTTCAAAAGCTAAAAAAGAAAAAAAATTAAGAAAATTATAAAAAAAATATAATATAATATATATAAATATTTAAATGTATACAAAATACCAATTGACTTTAGCTTATTTCGATTGATATGTGGCCAGTAACATTCACAACTCTGAATACGACGCACACACAAATAATTCATGAAGCTTATATATTCTTAATTCTTATCCTATATAAGTCAAGAAATGAGAGGAATATTTTTTTTTTTTAACACTTATGACGCTTACTACTTACGTATAGTATGAATATGAATTTGGCTTTGACTTTTTAATTTTACACGAAACGAAAAAAAGGGACAATTTAATAATTCTTCATAATTAATTAAGAAGTCTACACTTAAAAAAAAAAAAAATAAAAATAAATATACATAAAAAAACAGTCAGTAATTGTGAAACCTTGTATTTTATCTTGAAAAATATATGTTTGCAAAATATTTCATTACATTTCTTTAATTATCATTTTCTGGGAATGTGTCTTCTCATAGAATTGCTTTTTCCAGTTTTCGATATTGCACATAAAGAAAAGGACAGCGAATAAAAAAAAAAATACATTTATGATGACATTTATCGTTGGGGTGAATTAAAAAGTTACAAAACGCGCCTACGCGTCGCTCTCAATTTGCCGAGAGTGTTTTACAGCATTGCCAGGCAAGTACGAATTGACTAGCGAACGTTCATTTTTCTATTTTTGTGTTGGCAATGCTGTTGACTTAATTTGTATTTGCTTGTGCAATTTCGCGTTACAAAAGGAATTTGTGTTGAAAAGAAAATAAGAACGTTTGATCTTGGATCAGGAGCTCGGTTTTATCCTTGATGTGGAAAGTATTATTGTGGTTTCCTGCAAAGAAAATCTGTGCCTATTTAAATCTACTTAATTCTGATCAAACTGATATTTGTTTTGAGCTGCAAATACGCCCCCCTCTTGTGTACATAAATATGGGCGGCCCAAGTGGACCAAGCCTTAGTTGCGTCGCGACTACCAACGCTTTAAGACTTCATAAAAAATCGGTCAGAGTTAAGCTATGTGAAAATGATACTTGGAAAATTATATTTAAAAATCAGCTGGCTGCTTTTCATGGTTTTGGTGAAACTATCGATGGCCAATGCCCAGTATGTAAATCAGCCAAGAATCATCACTGAAAAGAAAGGGACACTGTTATTGTGGGCAGCGCCGGATCAAAATATAACCTTTCGGCTGGTGGGAAATTCTGCTAGTCTTTTTGTGAACGATTTTGATCTGTGGGACAAACTAAAGCAACGTCAAAGGGCTATTGAAACGGTCTCTAACCAAACCCGGATGGAACCACTCTCACTGGATAGCATAAAAAATCAGATTCGATCCATAAATCGAGATGTGAATCGTGTGATAAGACGTTCAAGAATCTTGCAAAGAAATATGCCCGTAAGACTGTATCGTGATTTGCGGCGCTTGCAACGCTCCCTGGGTACCGTGGAGGCAATCAATAGAAACCTGGCGATAGATGAATGCCAGTCGAGTCCCTGCAAGAATGGCGGAACCTGCCACGACAGCTACAAATCATTTCAGTGCGATTGCCCTGCTGGATGGCAGGTGAGTACCGCATCAAGTGGGCGTCTAATTTGAAAAAGGGGCGTATAAGCGTTATAAGCACCACTGATAAGTAATATCTAAATGTTTGCCAGGGCCCAACTTGTGAGAAAGATGTTAACGAATGTGTTGTCTTGGCAGGCACAGATTTGGCAGGTTGCCTGAATAATGGTCTGTGTATAAATACTCCTGGTAGCTTTCGGTTAGTATTCCTCAAATTCCCCATTAAATTATAACTAATCGAAATTGTGTATTTCAGCTGTAACTGCACAAACGGGTTCTTTGGTGTCCAGTGTCGACAGCGTCAGAATGTTTGTCTGCAGAGTGATTCTGCCGAGCTTTGTGGCCATGGAACTTGCGTGCCCTCGAATAACGAGCAGAGATACGTGTGTCTCTGTGATCAGGGCTGGACTTGGGACAGCAATGACACTTCTCCCAGTGCGGCAGCCTGCACACGCGATGTAGACGAATGTGCTCCAGACCGGAATCCTTGTCACAATGAATGTATCAATTTACCTGGGAGCTTTCGATGCGGGCCCTGCCCCGTTGGATACACGGGCGACGGCAAGTACTGCCGAGATATCGATGAGTGCGCCACCGACAACGGTGGCTGTAGTCAACGTCCTAGAGTGGCTTGCTTCAACACTGAAGGCTCCTATCGATGTGGACGTTGTCCTTTTGGCTGGACTGGGGATGGCCGAACTTGTAAAAACTCGGAATCGAATTCTTGCAGTGGTGAGAATGTGTGCCATCCGCGTGCTCGTTGCCAGATAATTTCAGGTGCCGTAGTCTGCACTTGCTCTGCTGGCTGGTTCGGCCATGGTTATGGCAGCGAAGGCTGCAACGAGGACTCAGATCGAGAATCGTGCTCTAATCACGTATGCCAAAACAATGGAACCTGCGTGATTATTGGCCGCGGAACCAGCTGCATTTGCCAGTCGGGCTATTCCGGCAGCTTGTGTGAAAAGGCAGATGCCTGCCAGTCCAATCCTTGCCAAAATGGCGGCACTTGCCGCATATCAGCCAACGGTCAGCCTCATTGTTCCTGCCCACGCGGCTTTAGCGGCACTTGGTGTAATCATGTGCGTGAGATCTGTGGAAAATCTGTCTTAACACCAGGAGATATTATTTTTCCACCCCTTGGAGCAGGCGGCTACCAACCGGATGAACGCTGTGCCTTCATCCTACGCACCACACAGGGCCAAGTAATCAAAATGGTTTTTACTGCCTTCGATCTGCAGGCTTCCAACGATTGTAGTGCCGACTTTTTGCAAATCCACGACGGAAATTCTCTTGCCTCCAGACTTATTGGGCGTTTCTGTGGAAACACTCTTCCTTTTGGCAACGGCACAGTGGTATCAACCCATGAACAGCTCTTTCTGTGGTTCCGCACGGATAGTAAGATTCAGGCTGGGGGCTTCAATCTCACCTGGTCTGTGCAGCCACATGTCTGTGGTGACGAAATCACATTGTCTGCCACTGGTAATGGTATTATACGCTCTCCAGGCTATCCGGGAAAGGCCAGGCCGAATATGGACTGCCGTTGGTTAATTTCATCGCCATTTGGAACTCGTCTAGTACTGCGCTTCTATGAAGTTCAATTGGGTGGCAATGCCAATTGCTCCAGAGATTCCCTCATAGTTTTTGATTCCGATAAAAAGGTTCTGGCCCTCTGCCAAGCCGCTGAAAATGCACCGCCACCACTGTACACTTCTTCCAACAAATTGGTTATGGACTTCCATACGGATTCATATCGCTCGGACAGTGCTTTCCAGCTCCACTACGAAGTCATACCAAGTGAACCGGGCTGCGGCGGTCTCTACACAGAGCCACGCGGTCTCATAAGTGGCCATATCAATGCCGAAGTCTGCCTGTACCTCATAGACCAGCCCAAGGGTACACAGATAAAGCTCAATTTTAAACAAGTTAATTTACTGGAGTCGGCCAATTGCAGTCTACAAAAACTAGAGATATACGATGGTAGCAACAGCCAGGCGCCCCTGCTACAAAGGTATTGCGGTCAGCCGGAGAGGCTGGAATCTTTGATTTCTACTGGCAATACCGTCCTGATTCGCTACGAGTATGCATTGCAGGGCATAAAGCTCAGCACAAGTTTTGAACTTAGCTATTTACGAGGTAAGAGAAACTACTTCTTGAAAACCTTATTCCTAATCCCAAAATCTTTTTGCAGTCTGCAATAAAACGTATAAAGATCCAGGAGGTGGTATTATTGAAACGCCAAACTATCCGAATCCCTATATTGAACATATGGAATGCACCTTTAATATTATAGCACCCATGGATAAGATTGTGGAATTAAATATAACGGATATATCTCTGAGTACCACGGTACCTTTAATGACAGACTCCGACTCCAATGACTTGCAAACAGCTCTGAAAGAAACCGATATGAACTATGTTGATGTAAGTGATAAAATTATAGATAGATAGATGATATGATAGATATGATCAGCTTTAAAATTTTTTTTTTATCTGAGTAAAATATTCAAATGAATACAGGATGGACACCAATTTGCTTGACCCAAAATCTTAATCATATCTCTCGAATATATATATTTAGGTTTTTATTTCTCGGAATACGAAACGTCGCTTCTATTTGAATGCCACAAATGTGATTTTGCTAACCGATAGTAATATTGGCCGGTTGGTGTTCCATGGGGCTAATAACGCTCAACGTGGTCGTGGCCTTCGTGTGGCTTACAGTTATAAAAGCAGTTGCGGTGGTGTTTTCACCGAACAAGCTGGATACTCGCACAATTCCTTACGATATTGCCAATGGATATTTGAGGTACCTGGACATAAAGCATTCGTATTTTATTTTCAAGCTTCTACTTCTGTGAGCGTACTAAATATTTATGAGAACACCACCAGTTCCCAAGGTACTCTTCTGAAAAGGTATAAAGAGAAGAAGTAAAGAAATTTTTTGTAAAAATTAATAATATTTTTTTTTAAACAATTTATTAACAGTTACAATAGTAGCGTAGAGAGTACATTAGAAGAAACCTATGACTATGATCTAATGACAATCACGCAGATGACCAAGGGACCGGCACCGGTTACGTTTGAATTTTATTATGGTGTATTAAATTCAAGCGACTGTGAGTATGATAGCAAGATTTTTGGTCAATAAATTTTCTTTTAACTAGTTGTGTTTTATAGCCTGTGGCGTTACTACCAATTCACGAACCGGTACGATTCAATCCCCAAATTGGCCAAATAAAGTTACCAATTCCGATGGCTGTATATGGATAATCAAAGCACCTATGGGTACTCGTTTAGAGCTGATGGTGCAGAACTTTACTTTGGAAACACTCATGGAAGATTGCACGCTGGACTATTTAGAGATTAGAAACGGAGATATGGCGCTCTCTCCATTGATTGGCAGATACTGCAAGACGAATATACCGCCACGTATACCTTCTTTTGGTAATCGACTCTTTGTAAGGTTTCATACGAGCAATTCGGTGAGACAAACGGGCTTTCATTTGACCTGGCATCAGGCAGAAACTGGTTGTGGTGGAAAACTCTACTCCCACGAAGGAGCCATTCATTCGCCCCACTCAATGGATGACAATGAAGGTACTGTGTCCTGTGTCTGGCAAATAATTGTTGCTCAGGGTTCCAAAGTCAATATAGTATTAAAGCAACTGGATGATGATCTCTGCAAAGGACAGCTCCTGATTTTCGATGGTCCCACCTCAGCCAGCCAAAGACTGCCTCTGAACTGCAGTCACATAGGTCACGAATTGTCCTTACATTCGAGCAGCAATAACGTTATGGTGCAATATAATATTAAACATAACGATTTCTACGTAGATTTCGTATTAGATTATACAACTGATTGCCATGTGATACTGAACGATCAACAGGGAGCCATTGAGTCACCGAATTTCCCAGAAAACTATCCACCCAATATGAATTGCGAGTGGGACATACGAGTTAGCGGTCGTAACAATCATATTCAACTAGTCTTTTCACATTTGAATGTGGAACAGGACTCTCCAGGTAGCTGCAAATTTGACTACGTGGAACTTCGGGATTATCGCAACTCTGAGTTGTTAAAAACGCAACGCATCTGCCAGCTGGAACCCCCCTATACCAGTGAAGGCAATCGACTGATGCTCCGCTTTAAAACGGATAGCACAAATCACCAACAAGGCTTCAGGGCAGAGTACAAACGAGTGGGCTGCGGTGAGATCATTGAGAATGTGTTGGGTGGTGTACTGGAGACACCCAAATCTCCATACAGTGTGGATATGTACTGCGAATGGCTTATAAAGGCAGCGCCAGGCAAGCAGATACGCCTGAACATTCAGGACATTCATATTGAGACTACCACAAAAGATTGCAGGGACGATAAACTGATCGTCAGCGTCAACCAAAACGATTCGAGTGTTTTGCTGCAGAGCTGCCAGGTAGAGACCAATCCTTATACATTGGTTTCACCAGGCAATACTCTTCGTATCCATTTTCTTAGCAGCGAGGTGAGGTCTCGCAAATATTTCAAGGCGTCGTTTGTTATTGTGCCAGCCACTTGTGGCGGCTACATTGCTGGCAGTAGTGGCACAATCATAACCCCAAATTATCATGAAGGAGGTGTGGCCACAAATGTAGAGTGCGACTGGATTGTGGAGGTTACAGACAACTATGGCATCCAATTACAATTTGAACAGTTCAATTTAACTGATTCAGCGAATTGTGACAAGGCTTTCTTAGAATTGAAAAAAGTCACTGAGGACGGCTCGGAATTTCTCTTGGAACGAAAATGTGGCCCTGACAAACCTCTGATTCGAGTGGTTCATGGCCAGAAATTAAGCCTACGATTCAAGGTCGATGCCAACAGCTGGGGAGCATTTGCCCTGAAATTCCGACAACAGTGCGGCGAAATCTTAACTTCCTCCATAGGATATCTGAAGTCCGGCGTAAACGAGAATTGTTCTTGGATTCTAAATGCACCCGAAGGCATGAAAATCAGTTTAAGTATCTTTAATTTGGAATGTTCTGCCTGCAGCAATTGTTCGACAGGCCTGCAAGTGTACGATGAGAGTACTACGACACTGATTTTCGATCTATGCTCCACCCATCCAGCTGATCTAGTTGTGCCCTCCACTTCGGTGCAGATTCTTGCCAACGGCATCAACTTTTTGGCTCAGTATTCAATGTTTGAGAACTCCTGTGGCGGCAACATTACCTCGCCCCAAGGCACACTGGCTACTCCCTACTATCCAAGCACCTACCCCTCGGGAGTAGAGTGCGTCTGGCGCCTTAATGTTCTTTCCGGCAACAGCTTGGAGCTTAACTTTGAAGCCCTGGATATAGTCAAATCAGACCATTGCAATGAGGACTTTCTAGAGGTGCGCGCCGGCATCAATGGAGAATTACTAGGTCTTTACTGTGGCAATAATATACCCTCAGAGCCCATATACAGCTCGACTGAAGTGTGGCTCAAATTTCGGAGCCTACCCGGTAATACCGGCAACGGTTTCAAGCTACGCTGGAACTATGGTGAGTTAATCTTTGAAAATAACCATAACACTATTAATATTTATGTTTGTAGCTAACAATGTGGAGCTAACTCAATTAAATGGAACTATTTTATCTCCTCCCACACTGGCCGTCCGAAGCAACGACGAAAAATTCAGCTGGAGAATATTTGTGACGCCTAAAAATCTTTTGAATTTAGCATTCAAAGAGTATAATTCTGGTCTAGAGGTAAGTCCTAGCAGATATATGGATACATATAATAGTTGTTTTTTTTTTTTAATTTTCCAGCTTTTTGATGGCTTTGACAATAGAGCTTTGAAGGTTACGATTAACCCTTCACCCTGGGAATTCACATCTAGTAGCAATGTACTTTATCTAGAAACTGTTAATGCGGAATTCGAAGCCTTCCAATTGAGTTGGACAGCTGTCAACGCTGAAGATGTGGCCTCCAATAACACACAAACAACTAAGACATGCACTACACTTAGAATCCTACAAGCAACAACATCGATAAGAATAGTCTCACCCGGTTATCCGACCGGTTATGCCACTGAACTAAACTGTGAATGGACTCTGCAAATGCAAGATCCCATGCATCATATCAAAATTGATATCTACCAAATTGATTTAGAGGAAATGAGATTATGTACAGCAGACGCTTTGAGTGTGCTTTCTTCAACCAATCTGTATAACTGGCGTGAAGAGTTAAGAGTCTGTGATGTCGGTAAAAATTCCACCGTACCCGTTTATACTGTCCTTGGTGCACCACATATCAAATTGAAGTTTAAAACAGATGGTTCCGTAAATGGCACAGGATTTCGGGTCCTAGCACGTTCCGTTTGTGGCTCGAATATGACAGGTTCACTTGGCACCATTTTCGGCAATCAGATCAAATACTTAAATGCTTCCTGTGACTGGCATATCCAGGTTCGACCCGGTTATCGCATTGTCATAACCATAGACTACGCTGGTGAGCCAGGCAGTGAGTCTTGCTCAAACTACGGCTTGCTGTATGATGGTCTCAATGCAGATGCCCCGCTGTTTCCAAATGGAAAATTCTGCAATAAAAAGAGATTCAACACTAGATTCTATAACTCAAGTGGCTCGCATGTTTATGTGAAATATTTAGTGCCCACTAGTATGTATCCGTTGGTCAACTGGAATTTAACCTATCGAGAGTTTAGCGAATGTGATGGGGAAGTGCGTCTGTCGCACTATGCCAGCACCTACAACATAAGTACACCAGGTTATCCGTATCTACCCCATCTCAGGGCGGATTGCAGCTGGACAGTTATAGCTCCACCTGGGGAGACCATCTTGGCTAAGTTTGTGGACCGTTTCGATATGGACGTTCATAACTGTGACAAGGAGTACGTTGAACTCTTCGATGGGTCTACCAGACTGGCTCGCAATATATTACGTAGCTGTCGACGCCCAGCCTCGGTCCTGAGGAGCACAGGAAACACTCTTCTTGTGCATTTTCAGACAGATGTTCAGGTGCCTCGCACCGGTTTTCGACTGAATGTGTCCCTCAATTCCTGTGGCGGCGAATATTTAAGTACATCGGGCATCATTACCTCCGATCACTACCCCAGCCTGGGTTCCTATCCAAAGCCAGCTGTATGCCTCTACACCATCAAGCTGCCGCGAATCGTGAGCGTTCGGCTGAGTTTCGATGATATTCACTTGCCTTTCAATAGCAGTGCCCCAGCAAATAACACCGATCGCATTGAGATCTTGGACTTAGCATCCGAAGATTTAACCGAACCACTCCGCGTACTCTATGGCAATGAGAAATCGCCGATGGAACCTTTTATAATAGAAAGCAATCAAGTACTCTTACGTTTCGTCTCGGTCCAGACTGACAACACTTTCAGGGGCTTCAAAGTGCGTTATGATCGTAACTACAATGCATGCAACCGGGAAGTTAGTGGCACTTCTGGAGCTCTGAGCATTTCTACCAAATCTCTTAACAATCAACAGATATTAAATTCGGTATGTATTTGGAAAATAAATGTACCTAAGGGCCAACGTGTGCGGCTGGAGTTCGAGAATCTCGCTGATGTGTCCGCTAGGAATTATTCCACTTTAGGGTTAGTATTACCATTTATCTGAGTTTATAAAATCAGAAAATTAATTTTTTACAGAATGGGCAATCTATTTCAACGTCTAAGAAGAAGAAACACAGATTTCTGGTTTTATAATGACAGAAGCCAAACTTCCGTTATCACAACATTCAGCATATCCTTTTATAATGGAAGCGGCATATTCGAGTCCACAGATAATTTTATGCTGGTCAAAATCTTCATATCCAAGATCAACATCAATGGCTTGACTCTGAGAGCCAGGTACAGTTCCAAGACAAGCTCACCTTGTCCGGCCGACATCCAAGATCAGACCCAAGGTACATTATCGGTTCAAATTCCTAGCACTGAGCTAAATTTCTATTGTGTGGTGAAATTTGCAACCAAGCCCACGGAAACCCTTACCTTCATGATACAAAACTATCTAATTGAAGTCAATAATGATTATGTCCCAGTTACATTTATGGATGATCAACTTATGACTCCTATAAAGTATCTGAAACTAAACGTCACAAATTTGCCCATTTCAATGTCTACTTCGGCGGGCAGGATTCTCATAAAAAGTGATCGGACCAATAACAGATGGATTCATCGTTTCCAAGCCAACTATCGCCGACATGACTGTGGTGGTGTGTTCAAGCTAGCCGATGGATTGACTCTGGAACAGCCAGAACTTAATACTGGTCTTGAGATCAACTATGGTGTTCTAGAGTGCGCTTGGACCCTCACATATAAATCCGTTTCGGATTTAAGTGGCTACTCTCTCACGGGCAATGCCAGTCTTAGTGATAGCTGTGACAAGGAATATTTGGTGGTGTTTAAAGGTTTGAGGGCCTACAGCACAGAATCTCTTCGCATTTGCCGTGGGAATACATTGATTCCGGCTCTTTTGCTAGACAAGAGACACACAACTATAATCTATCATACGACCAACTATCGTCGCGGCCAGACCCAATTCAATTTGATAATTAGTAAATCTCTTAATGGTTCTGTTATTGGGGTAGACACCAAGCGAACGTCTCCCATTCAAATCGATTCAAAGAGCTACAAAAACAATATGTCCATGTCTTGGGAGTTTTACACCAGTAGCGGATTGTCCTTGGTTCTGGAGTTCCAGGGTCGTTTCTTTATCGAGAACGCCCCCAACTGTAGTCATGACAAGCTCTCAGTGCTTGAGAAGGTCGATGGCTTTTGGCAGCCTGTAGCCACATACTGTGGACGTGAGCGGCCAGCGAAACTTCATGTCCAATCCCAGAATATGCTTATTGTCTTCACCACAAATGCTAACATCACCGGTGACGGCTTCACATTTGTTGTGTCCAGCACCTGCGATGTGACAGTGCAAGTCTCCAGTATGCTGCAGACCTTGTTCAGTCCCACAAGCTTGATAAGATACAACTTCAATTGCAAATATGAGTTCATCAGCTCCAACAAGGATGACCAAATTATGGTTCGAGTCAAGAACAAATTCGACTTGCGAGCCAAACTACCTATGAGGTCCTGTCGACCCTTTTTCGAGGCCTACAAAGACGTGGACGGACAAGAGCAGCAAATTGGCAAATTCTGTCCCGTATTCGAAGTCTTCGGTTATGGTCGCCTGAGATTGCAGTACAGCTCAATAGTACAACGTCATTTTATCATTGAATATTATTTGCTAGAATGCAATTCAAATTATAGTGCACCCTTCGAGCTGCGGCCACCCCAAAACCAGGAGACTAATACCTATATCGATAATATGAATTGCATGTGGCGGGTCACCGCACCGGAAGATAAGGCCATACAAGTGCGTTTCAAATATTTCCACATGGAGCCGAACAGGAATTGCGATTACGATTCAGTGTCCATTTATAAGGGTTACCTGCCTACCAAGGAACTGCGAGTGACCGAACTCTGTGGTAATATGACGGATCCGCCCTCGATTGTGGTCGATAGCAATCAGGCCTTAATTGTGGCCCGTTCGGATTCCTCCAGTAGTTATCGTGGTTTCCAGGCCAGCGTTAAATTCATACCGAATTGTCATGAGCGTCTGGTACTGACGGAGGAAAATGCCCGGCTGAGCTTGGAGCGTCATATTTCAGTTAAAGAAAACGAGGAGGTTCTTTGTTATTTCCAAGCAAGTGCTCCGCATGGAAATCGTCTGATTGTGGACTTGCTGCAGCTTAACCTGAATGGCAGGCAATGTGGCAATTGTAATTATCTGGAGATCATAGACAGCTTGGCCACGAATGGCTTCAAAATGGCCAAATATTTTAGCACCAGTAGTGGTGATCCGTTAAAGGTAACCAGTACCTTTGAGGATGTGGTCATCAAGCTGAATGCCACCAAGTCTGGAAATTTAAGTTTCGAATTAAATTTAACCATTGAGCCGAGCCTCTGCGGACCCACGGAATTTAATATGGATCAAAATGATGTAAGCGCAATAAAAAAAACAAAATTAGAAAAAATACTTAAGATTTCCTTTCTCACTTTAGACCATCACTCTTAAGATGCCTACAAGTCCGGGTCGCAATATGCATTGCGTTTGGAACTTCCGATCCTCCGCAGAATCAGTGATAATTTTCAAAACAGTTAATTTGCAGGAAGCCTCACTGGAGACTGGAAAATGCCTGGATTATCTCTATGTCAAAGCACATTATGTTAGGACATTAGATCTTTAAACCAATTCATCTTTTAATAACACATTTGTCATTTCATTTAGATAAGCAAATATTATTGCGGAAAATTTGAGAATGAAAGGATGCATACAACTAAAGTAGATGATGGAAACTTTGTTCTAACCTTCCATACACAGACTGACATGGACGACATAACTGGATTCGAATTGACAGTGTCGAAATTAAACGGTAAATATTTCGATTGATCAGTTTTTACATTAATTCTACATTCTATTTTTGCATAGTCTGTGGAAACTATACGGAACTTAGCGGTCTTATCAACTATGGTAATAACGATATGAACAATTGTACTATAAATATTCGAGTACCAGAGAATTATTACCTAAATCTCTACATTTCGGCTATTACCTTTAAGACAACGGAAAACAAGCCAGGTTTTGGGTTTAATGTATGTGTATTTCGTATTCAAAGTATTTCGAAACTTATCCTAACTCCTTGAACTTTAAGGTGACCAATATGAATGACAATCATTTGATTTATAATACCACGGCCAATTCGTACTATGCAATAAACAAGCGCTTTCCAACGAATGCTATAAAAATAACTAGCTTATTTTTGTCATATCTGCGTATATTTTATCATGCAACTAGCAAGGATGAGCCATATGGTTGCGGTGGCTATATAACGAGTTCTGAGGGCGAAATAATGAATCCTCCATATGATAATCGTAATTATTCGGAGTGCACTTGGCGGTTCACATTGCCCGGAGGCAATAGACTCAACGTTTATTTCTTCAGTAAGTTTATTGGTCGATTGATAGAATTGCTTGTGATCTCTAAATAATCTCTTATTTTCTAGCATTTGATATGGGATCAGAAGTAAATTGTAATCTTGACAAGCTAGACTTCTATCAGATTCTTCCCAATGGTTCGGAGCAATTGTATCGAACTTTCTGCGGACGCGATGTTCCTGAAGGATTCGCCATGACCAGTAATCATATTAAGCTTGTAGCCAAGAAGTCGCCAAATTTCAATGGCATCGGCTTCAGTTTAATGTTTAATATGGAAACATATGCGAACGATGAAAGCCCAAGACGGCCAAATGAATTTGTGTGAAACTATACTTATTTTTGTGCAATTAAAGATTTATCAATTATTTAAATCATTGTATAAAATTTTGGTATAAGATCTGTCTAATCATTGCCTTGTTTTCTTTCAAGTCTTGTCTATTCTTATGAGATAGAGTTGTGGTCTTGTCGAGCCAATTTTTATGTTGTTATATATGAATGAGATTATTGCTATAACTTATCCAATATTCCTATATTATCTTTTAAGTAAGGAGCTCTGGTTTTATTTGATCGGAGCTAATAATTAGTAAATTCTTATAACCCCTTATTGCTTTTGATAAAAAATTAGGAAGCCTTAGAAACGCGAAAACAAAACAAACAAAAATTAATTGCTCAAATTTAAAACAATTCGAAATACTTTAAATATTTTTAAAACATTCAGTGACATCACAGAAAAATTGAATCAATTTCCGTAGTCTTTTGTTTTTACTTTCATTCGTATAAGATATTCCTTAGCAATTTGTTAAGCTTCCTCTCTGGTGTCGTTGAATGTTGATTCACTCACGGTTCGAGTGAATAAATTTATGGAAATGAATGTTTAATCGATTCCGTTGGCTGATGAGAAGTCAGTCAAGTTCAATGGCTACAAATTGTCAACAAAAAACACAATGCAAAGAAAAGCATTTTTTGAGTATTCCTTTATGGATTTGTTGTTTCTTTTTACATAATATTTTGTTTATTTTTTTCGGACTGTGCTCATTAAATGAGCACATGAATTCAATTCACAATAATATCCAATGTGCGTGGGCTTTACTAACTAAAAACACAAATGCAAAATTCTCAGAGCCAAACAATCTAATAGGCAAAACGGGTATCCGGATGATAGCCCAACTTGTCCAGGGCTGGATTGCAGGCGAAATTGATCATTGGCGGTGGTCCACAGAGCAAAACAATTGTATCCTCACTGGCAGGCAGCAAGTGGGCAGCAATCATCTCGTCGTTGATAAAGCCCACACTAAATGGCCAACCTAAAAGACACAAATAAATTGTATATTAGTTGGTTTCAAGTTTTTTGGTATTATTTATACATTCGTTTCTAATTTAAAAACAAAAACTACCTAAAATACCTGAAGCTTTTATATTGTTTTGGCCCCACTGGGACACTTCTCTTCCCTGTGATCTGGTGAAGTGAATGTGTCTAATACACACACACAAGCTGAATCATACACACACACACGCGCACACATACTTAGGCACACATACACATTCACTAATTTACGTAGAGTGCAATGTGGTTTAATAACTAAAACGCTGATCGACATGATGTCCCAAGCGCTCCAGGGCTGGTATACAAGTATAGTTGACCATCGGCGGTGGTCCGCACAGCAAACACAGCGTCTCCTTGTTCGGTGGATAGAGATGCTTCTGCATCATCTCATCATTCACATAGCCGGTGTTGTAGGACCAGGCTATGTATCGTGTGTGTGCCGTGCGGGGCATCCGTTTGAGGGCAGCATGTTTGAAATTTTGTTTTTGAAATTTGTTTTTTTGTGTTTTTGTAAAAGGAGCAGACATAAAGGTATTTTTTGAACATAATAGATGCTGCTTGACATATGTTTGAAATAATGAAAATGTTAAAAAAGAATTTGATGATTTTGTGTGTGTAGATTCTGTTTGTTGTTTGAATGAGAAGTAAATTTCTCCTATATACTGAATTAGTTCCCCTGATTTTGGCATGAAATGAGCTAACTCTGGTATGAGCAGAATGAATGCATTCGATATGACAACGGATTTCAGCTCACCTTCCGTGGCCTTATCGACGGTATACCAGACTTTGAATTGCTCGGGATGTTTTTTGGCCAGCTCGTCCAATTCATTACGCAGCAGAATATCCTTTTCGCTCTAGACAAAATTAAATTCAAATAAATAAGTTTTTCATGGTTTAATTTATTGAAAAAAAAAAAGAAAACTTACCTGATTGGCAAAGAGTAGAGCCAATTCGGTTTTGTCTTTGTCATTGCGCTTGAGTACCTCACGGATGAGTTGCAACATGGGCGTAATACCAGAACCGCCGGCTATCATGTTGACACGCTTTACGGTCACATTCTTGGGTGGATCCTTGCGCAGTTTCTTAATGGCAAAGGTGCCATTTCCCAAGTACTGCAAACGACCGGAGGGACCACGGAAGGCAATCTTATCGCCCACTTCCATATTCTCCAGATACTGGGTCATCTTACCACCCGCTGGGAACTTGGGATGTGTATCCTTGAAATAGACCTTCACCACCAGATCCACATAGCCCACATCATCATCGGATGAGATGGGTGTATAGGGCCGTATGACCAGTTCATTGTCAATTGTGGCAATTAGATGAATGTGCTGACCCACCGGCAGACCCAAAATGTGCTGCTTGGAAGGTAGGCCAAATCGAAAGCGTCTGGTATCGGTGCTTAGCACCTCTTTCTCGATCAGAGGCAATTGGTATTTGTCATTCGGGTCGACCAGAGTGCGTAGCCGGGCAGTGCGATTTGGCTCCCGTCTTTGTTTTGTCGATTTTTTGTTGATCAGATAGTGTACAATTAAAGCGCCGGCTACCACAGCCACCACACCCACAGCTATAGGAACGAACTGAAAAAAAAATAATGGAATTGATTAAAAACTAAATTTAGTGTTATCTTTGTCTTGTCGGATATAAAAATGTATTAAAATTATTTTTAAAATGATTCCAGTGGAATTTTTTGTAGTTTTGTCGCTGCGAACACTGATAGAAAGGTCAAAAAGTCTTTGGCAAAACTAAGGTGATTGCACACACAACACAAATATTTTTTTACTCAAACGATTTCTGGCTGTAACAGATTGACTATATGCCGGTTTTAATATTATCTAATCGCCGTACTCTGAACCTCCGAGTTTCACAACATTTGCTAATGCTGACCTTGGGTTTTCTAAGCTTTTTATGCTGAGTACGTTTTAAACAACAAAAGCAAACGTTTCAAAATACAATTATGTATGACGTCACAAAAGTGTGCAGATAAACAGAGCGCCTTGGCCGCCAAAATCAAGAGCGAAAGAAGAAGAGAAAATTTGTAGATATTGGCAAAAACTTACATCAATATCCATTGCCGTTGCTATTGATTAATTATTAAAATCTGATTTTTATATATAGACACAAATTCACTTGCTAGACAAGAAGACGACTTTATAATTGTATTCGCGTTTTACAAATTGTACTGCGTGCCGCTATACACAATTTCCAATTGAAATGAAGTCGACATGTGGAGTCTCCATGACACCTACAGTCGCTCGCTCGCACACAGTGCGGTCAAAAAGTAAGTTACCACATAGAAAACACATTGTTTTTATCAGTAGATTTGGTTTGGAAATTTTCCTTTTCTTTTCGATTGCTGATCAAAAACAAGCCTGTGATTGTTTTCTATTTATCGATAGAAGTATCGAAGGAAAATAAAATTATGAATTACTTAAAATATTAATTGAGTTAAGAGGCTTAAGGTTTTGAGCCAGTGTAACCGTGATACTTTCAAATATAACAATGATAATGTGGCTTATAAAATAAATGTCAAGTTTGAGAGAGCGTTTAGTGCGCGTGTACAGAAGAGAAAATATGCATCTAAGAGATAAAAGCAAAATAAATTTGCTTTGTTTGTTTATTAACAAACGAAAGAGAAGTGTATTGCACTCTTAAAAACCTGACTGTAAAATGCTAATCAGCTGATTGGTTAATCAAATTTTATTTTAGGGGTCAATCATTCATTGTTGTTCGTCATGCATCGTTAATGAATATATTTATATTTTTTGAAATTTATGACAAATTTGGTTAACTTGACCACACTTGATAATAAGCCAAAACTGCATCGCTCTTGTAAAGCCAAGTGTTCCCTTGCCGCCGAAGACGTAAAAAGCTTGTAAGATGTTATGGAATGTTGTGGGTGCCAAGTCTATTCTAAAATAACTACAGGTAAACTGTTAAAAGACACAAAATCAAAGTACAATATCTATTATTTTTAATTAAATAAATGGTGCATATTTTATGTTCTTTTAAATGCAATAAATTTAGTTTATTTGGAATTACCTTTAGAGATTATCTACTGTACATTATAATGATATGACATCATTTAATAAAATTTAGAAACACAAATATACTTGTTTTGTGCTCTAAACAATTTAAACAGTGGCGACTACCAGAATCTATTAAGGGAAATGACACTGGCAAACTTACAAAAGAAAATATTTTAAGCATAAACATGAAAAATCTGGCCGGCACCTAGTATGAAAGTACAGAGACCATGCCGGCTTGATGTTTCAAAGACAATTATAAATATTGTATGTAGGCGAATGCTGTCGGCTATTACGAAATGCCTGGTGGAAAATTGGAATGCGTGACGTAGGAAGCGCGGTGTAGGAACTTATGTAAGGAGGATCTGGACGAAAAGTTGTGTCGTAACGGTAACTTACATTGTTCTCAATAATGGTACGGGCCATTTCGAATTATGCCCTTTTCTTTTCTTAGTGTCAAGTAGCTGCAGTCTCAATGCAGTTGGTGGAAAATCAATGAATGCACTTTTGGATAAATTATTTGTGACAAGTCAATTGCACTGAAGTCGTCACTGATACGAGCCGCGCACGAAATGGTGAGGAAATTGGTCACTCCTGCCACTGCACTTGCCAGATTAATTTATCGCCGTGGCAGACAAGAGTGTCGGTAGAAAACGCCAACGGACTGAAAAACAGTTTCATGAAAACTGAGTGCCTTGGACTTGGTCTATCGGCGCTAATATTCTTTATTTGGAATCTACTTGAATCGATTTTTGTTGTAGCCGCATAATCTATTTATTTTGGAGAACAAGTTTGGTTTATTATTAAAATATTGTTTATTCTCGATTTAAAGCTCATTAATAGTTTAACATAAAGACTTCAATTGTTTAAGAAGAAATACTTGCAGGGCTGCAGTAAATAGAGTACGATAAGCGGGTGCTTCCAAGTATCGATAACATTCTGGGCAAGTAGTATCGAGCCGGCCCGTTTTCTTTCTTTCTTAAGTTGTACGGCGAAAGGTGTAGACATGGCGTAAGTGTGGATTATTTTAATCTTAAAATTTTGGGCCCATCATTGAAAAATAATAAATAATTTGAGCACAATTGAGATGATATTTGTTCCTGCAAGCTTTTCTTGCAATATTTCTCATATTAGGCAATCTAAAACCAGCTTTTTGGAGTGTTTCAATGTCCTCATTAGTTTGGAAATGATTGCCAAAGTAAACTTGAATTTTGTGTTCAATTTTGTAACATATTGCATACGAGTTACATATATTTGCGCAATTCTCGTACACCATTTAAATGCTTAGCTTTTATGAAGAATACTTTATTTGAAGATTACTAATCAATTATTGTTTTCCCAAAGGTCGAAAGTGTCCCGTGATACTCTCTTTGAGAGTGTTGGTGCTATCTTGGAGCATTCGCAGAAGAAGAAGCGTAACTTCTTGGAGTCGGTGGAACTGCAAATTGGCCTGAAGAACTACGATCCCCAAAAGGACAAGCGTTTCTCTGGCACTGTTAAGTACGTTGGCTAAAATTACCTGCGCTAATCGAGCCTACTTTATGTAAGCTTTATATGGCGTCTAGGCAGTCAAGTGTGCGTGCTTCACGCACCTTGGCGGACCTGCACTCAGGGTCTTAAAATCAAATTGAGGAGGTTTTCCTAGGAGAACCGAAATATATTTAAATTTCTTTTGTATTTAAACACGCGTGCTCTTTGTCAGCAAGCTGTGTAAGTTATTAATTGAACAGTTACGAAAACCCTTGATTTCTAGATGCGATCTATGGCTTGAGATAACGAAGAAATTTATTTTAATATTTTCCAGATTGAAGCACATCCCCCGCCCAAAGATGAAGGTGTGCGTCCTTGGAGATCAGCAGCATTGCGATGAGGCTAAGGCCAACAATGTTGAGTTCATGGATGCTGAGGCTCTGAAGAAACTCAACAAGAACAAGAAACTAGTCAAGAAATTGGCCAAGTCTTACGATGCTTTCCTGGCTTCCGAGTCGCTGATTAAGCAGATTCCCCGTCTGTTGGGTCCCGGTCTGAACAAGGCTGGCAAGTTCCCTGGTCTCCTTTCCCACCAGGAATCCATGTTGGCCAAGATTGAGGAAGTCAAATCCACCATCAAATTCCAAATGAAGAAAGTCTTGTGTCTTTCTGTGGCCGTCGGTCATGTTGGCATGAAGCAGGACGAACTTGCCCAGAACGTCAACTTGTCCATCAATTTCTTGGTGTCCCTGTTGAAAAAGAACTGGCAAAACGTGCGCTCTCTGCACATCAAGTCGTCCATGGGTCCACCACAGCGTCTGTACTAAAAACTTTTTGTGTACCATGGATTTCAAATGACTAAATAAAATACGTTTTTTTACATTTTATTAGTGTAATTTGCTGTTTATTCTGTTTGTACATTTTTACATTTCGGTTGAGCTAATTGTGCGAGCCAGAAAATCTCGGAGATCGAGAGCTTGTTCAGTTAGTTCACATGCATCATTTTGGTTGCTTGATTCTGTCATTCTTAGACTGGATATATCTACCATATTACCCCACTGCTCCATATGAGGCTCGGCCAACTCTTCCAGCAGATTGTACAGCAAGCAGCAGGTGGGAATGATGGAGGAGGCTGTGTTGAAACTTATATCAAAGGGCTGGCTTAGGAATCGCCATCGGGACATCAAACGCAAGAGGGTACGATCGCTTCGTTCGTGAAGCTGCTCGGTGACTTCGTTGAAGTCGTATTCGTGGGGGGCGATTGGTTCCAAGTAGCGTTGCATTAGCCAAGGACGCAGGGGAAAATTCTGGCAGGCGGGTACAAGCACAAAGGTCGGCACCATGCGGTCGTTGATCCTGCAGGGAGGCAGTTCAGAGAGGCGATTCGGTGACTCACTAAACATTGGTGTCTTTGGTTCCTTGTTGCAATCTCTTAATTGAAGCTCGCGAAATAGCATGCGATCGTCCAGGAGATATTCCATGCGAAGCAGAGGGGTTGTATTCGATTTACCACTTTTGGGGATGGAGCAGACTCCTAGAACTCCTATCAAAGCAGGAGGCATATGGCTTTCCTGATGGAATCCGGCAAGTACACTGGCACAGTCGTCCAGAGATTGGGGTAGTTTTCGCATTGCCTTACCGAAGGTGGCTGTCACCGCACTGCAAAACATTTTGAGGCATTTGATGACCCATTTGCGTGGCAGATCGAATCGTTTGGAAATGACGGTAATGCGTTCACCGCTGGCCAAGAAGTAGAGGGACAAGGCCACGCACTTCTCAGACGATATGGGGAATGGACATTTATTAAGTCCCTCTGAATGGCATAGAGCCGGTTTCAGCTGGTTGCAAAGCCACTGAAAAGTTTTTCGGGTAACGTGCAAGTTCTTTAGGAATTGCTTATCGTCACAAAGTGGCATCTTGTGCTCGAAAAATTTGATTTTGCGTTCTGAGGATACCAATGCCTGTGGACTGGGGCTCCTTGACAATTCTTCAATCTGTGTATGGGTTCTAAGAGAAGCATGTTTCTGACGAAGTATTGCAAACATTTCCATGTAATGGGACTGGAGTTGCTGCATCTGCTGCATGAAAAAGGAGCGCATTAGACGAAGTTTTCGTTGAATGCGTTGCTGCCTTCGTCTTCGAGTTGTTATCACAGTTTGTTGAATGTGTTGGATGTGCAGCTTAATGAGAATAGCTAAATGTTTCTGACGCAGTCCCAACGACGTCTTGTTCCCCGAGCTGCCCGACAATTTAGCCAGAGCCTTATTTAAGTCTTTATTGATTGACAATAGTTCGTTATCCATATTAAAATAGTCCTCTATTTCTTAAAATACTTTTACTACAGAGTTACATTATAAATAGATATCGATATATTTGGCATTGAGAATTTAGTGTTGCCACATGGAAAAAAATTACAGGCGGGAAAGCCGTAATCGATATTGATCAGTCGTTGCTGTAAACTATTTCTCGAAGCTGTTTCTTTTTAAATGATGGAGTCATTTGAAGAAAATGGTGAATTGGGTAATGCCTCCACGCCCCAACGTACATCTAATATTCCTGCTGTTGCGGAAAAAGCTTTGATAGAATATGCAACCACTTCGTACCGCTTGCTTTATATTCAGGATGCATCTGCCTGGAACGATTTTCATTACAGTCCCTTCAACAAAGCGGTTTTCGGCGATGCGACTGAATTAGAACTTTGTTCAAAATTTGTCCTAGAGATTCTTCCGAACGTTTTCACTTTTGATCTAGATGAACGCATCAAACACCGCCTGAATCTATTGGATCTTCACCCAAGCTTTAAACGCGTGGATTTTGGATTTGTCTACCAGCCCACCAATGATGAAGTGTCATCGAAAATTCTTATTAAACCTGATGCCCCATTTAAATTCAATCAACATCTTACCGAAAAGCCCAAGGTAAGCATAAATTGACAGATATTTCTTAAATCCATTTTATTAATTGAAACTGTTTACTCAAATCAAGCCTACCGAACCAGACAAACCCTTTAAGTTGAACCCCACCGACCCGGCTCGTGTGCCGCACTCTGTGCTTGTTGAGCCCACAAATATGACGCAAGAGAAACCAAAAGCTTTTCAATTGAGCTTGGAACTCGCAGTAATCCTTTCGGCTATGCTATCCACTGACAGCGAACTCTCCGCTTGTCGCCTTTTAGATCCAGAAGAGATCCGAAACCGCTTACGCCGTGCGAAGACTTCATTTGAAAAAACTGGTAACATGGCTCCATTTCGCAGTAATTTGGATTGGGTGGACTATCTGAAAACATTTTCCGAACTCAAAGAGAAAATTGCCACCGTAATTTCTTATTATAATTTTTAACAAAAAAAAAAAAATCCATTTTAAATTGGTGTAAACTTTGCTTTATTTGTCTATGAGATTAACTAAAAAGTTTCTACTACAAATATATAAATCATAACCAAATAAAAACATATATACGTATAACATTTTGTGTAGAATTGCATAAAATATTCTTAAGCATAAATTGCACAATAAGTGGATATCTGACCAGTAAATGCACTCGAGAATAGCAGCGATAAAGGGGAGAATATAAAAATAATAACAAATTATAAAAATAAAAACAAAACTAAAATAACAAAGCTAACAACTAAAAACAATGAAAATACTTTTGAAAAGCTTAGTAAGGATTGGGCTAGGAGTTGCGCATAGTGACTTGTGACTTGACTCAAGAGTGCCATGGCTTCGTTTTGATTATAAATATTCGATATTTGATATTGATTATAATGTGACTATAAATACTTTGGTTAGTGTTCTTGTGATGAGTTAGATTGCGGCTGTGATTATAGATTTATTTGTTCACCAAACCCCGGGCCTTCGGATAAGCGGAGGCTGGCTTCTTGGGCTGTACACGACCAGTGGGCGGGCGTCGATTGGAATCCAAGGCTGAGCCAGGACTGGGCAGGCCGCTGCGACTGGACTTAATGGGACGCGCTCCGGGGGTGATGCTGCCGGTGGAACCACTGCTACCGATTCCATTGGTAGCGGCAGCCCCAGCAGCGGCGGCAGCAGCAGCAGCATTGGCGTTGATGATATTTTCCAGCCGATTGCGCAATGAATTCCTGTGCGAGTCCACAATGTCGATGTCGTCGCCTGGCTGCATGGCCTGGGCCAGGACAGCTTGCAGGGAGGCGGATACCTTGGGAGACCGATACTCTTGGGTGGTGCGGCAGGGCATCTCCAGTTCGTAGCTTACAATATTCTCGCTCTTGAAGCGCAAAGCACTGGGTGCATTGGACTTAGCTTCCTGCAAGGCATGCTCCGACGTTGGCCGACGCCGATGGGGATGAGATACCGGACGCCGTTGGCTGCCGAATTTGCCATCACTTGACAGTGGCAAGGAAGAGAATTTCCACTCCTCCTGCTCTTCGTCATACTTGGCTTGGGTGTAAAGACGTTGCTTCACCTCAATGGGCACAAAGTTATCAATGATTAGCAGTTGTCGCTTCAGCTCCTTGACCAGCTCATTTTGGGCCATCTCCAATTCTCGTAGATCCTGGTTATGATCATGCTTGCAGTCATTGAGTTCCTGCTGCAGAGCCAGATATTTGGCATAGCACTTGGATAGCTTGCGCTTCTTAAGCTCCACTTCCTGCTCCAATGAGGTGACCGTCTCGCGTATTTCCAAGGTGGTTTCCTCCTGCAATTCCAGCTGCTGTTGAATTTCGATTTCGCGTTTCTTGCGCTCGGCTATTTCCACCAGCTTCTTTTCCAACTCAATTTGCCGTTCACTGTAGGTGTCCAGGAGGTTCTTGCCACCACGCACCAACTGGCCCTCTAATTCCGCTAGCTTGGCTGCCAACTTGGCATTCTCCACGCGTTCCCGTTCGAGCTCCTCATTGGACTTGGCCACTTCAGCCTCGTTTTCCTTGTCGGACTCCTCCTCTGGCTCACTTTCTACAAGCTCCGATTCGGTCATTTGAGATGGAGTGATGCTTTCGGTGAGTTCCCGATTGGCTAGATCCTTTTTCGGTTTTTTGATGCGCTTCTTGGCAGCTGCTGCCAGCTTTTCGCTACGCTGCTGCTGCTGCGGTGCAATGAGACGCTTGAGTCTTTCAATCTCAGCCTGATATTCCTTAAGCTTGGCATCCTGCGGATCCTCGTTCTTGATGGGTTGATTCTGTATAGATTTGGCCCGTGAAGCATACCTCAGTGTGGTCAGCGTCTCATTGTAATTGTATGCCGATGGTCCAATGTTAGCAATCATAATGGTTTTTGAATTGCCACCTAGAGAATCCTGCAAGAGGCGCGTGAGTTTCGAATCACGATAGGGCACGTGGGGGGAGTTCTCGGCCAGGGCTGATATGACATTGCCCAACGAAGACAAGGCCAAATTAATTTTGCTGGCTTCCTTGAGACGCTCGGCAGAAGCCCCTGTTTTGGACTGACGTTCGCTACCAGCTAGATCAATCAGATTGAGTTTGCCCACTTTAATGGTGTTGGTCTCAGTGTCGCACATTTCGATTTTAATCATGAAAATGGCGTGAGAGCTATAAGACGAAACATGAATTAAAATATTATTCAAATTCCTAGTTTGGTGAGCCTTACCGTGAGCTGTGCTCGTTCATATTGGTGAAGCCAACTGTGCGATTTTTGTTGCCCAATTGCATGACATGTATCATGTCGTCGACACTTTTGCAGTTGATGGCATGCAAATTGGGCACATAGACACCAGATCCGCGTTCTCGTACTTCCAGGTGTTTGGAGTTGGGCTTGAGTAGATCGCGCAGTTCCTCCATATAAATTTCCAAATAGGAAACATCGACTAGAAACTGAAAGTTCTCGGTGCGATTGATGTGCAGCCAGATTTGCTCAAAGGTTCGGGGAATGATGCCCATCAGGTCGTCATTGCCACGGGTGCCTTCCATGGTGAAGGTCTTGCCAGTGCCGGTCTGACCATAGGCAAAGATGCAGCCATTGAATCCCTCCAACACAGAGGTGACCAGTGGAAAAACCACCTCATGATAGAGTGTGGTCTGCGAGGCACTGGCGTCATAGGCGGCATCGTAGGTGAAAACTTTGCGTTGCTCTTTATTGGCATCCACCTGTGTCTGTACTTCGACCACGCCACGATTTGGATAGACATTGACAACCTCTGGTGAACCTTCGGTGCGTTCTCTATTGCTCATGGGCCGACATCGCACAACCACTTGCACACATTCATTGGGCGTTTGATTGGCCGTGCCAGGCCGTTTGGCCTTCGCACTCATTCCGCGAATTGGGTGGTGTGACTAAGCGGACTTAGTCCCCCCTCCTCCTCCTCAAGCTACCCGGACTGCTCACTCGACTTTATAGGAGTAGCAGTATCTGTGGAGACGAAAACACAAAAAAAAAAAAAACAATCGGTGTAAAATCAATATTTTAATTTCGTCTGAGATAAATCATGTTTTTTTATGCTTGCAATGTATGGAGCTGTTTTTGAGCTATTGCGTAAGCCTAACAAAAACATTTTGCAATTATTTGAACAATTACCAGCAGCGCAAATTCACCTTGAGATATTTTTCGTTTTTTGTTTTTTGGTCAAAACTGCTAACTGCTTCTTCTTCTTGGCAAATGAGTAATCTTCTTCTTGTTAAAGCAGTAACAAATTGGTATCGATACTTTGCACCCTAAACTATCGGAAAAATAAACTATTTGAAATGCTTTTTCGCTGCCGTTACAATACGTCACAATCGAACGAAATAACAAATGAAGTCAAAAATACGTCACAAAATATTGGTTATGCCGTAGGCTGGCAATTAGCGTATCCCTCAGGGCTACATAACCACCTCTATTGCCTTGGTGATGGCTCCTTGTTTTGTTTGGCCATGTCGTAGGCCAGGGTAACAATGTAACTTCGATTGGAGCAGAAAATTGGGAAATACTTTAATTGAAGCATACACAATGAATTTCAATGTGGATGACCCATTAGCTGATCTATTAAGCGACAATAGTCTGGATAACGACAACTTTTTCGAGAATCCCGCAGGAGTTTTGTCAAAAAAGACTTTAAAAGGTCAAGCGTCCGTCAAGAGCAAAGGAAAATTGGAGGATGATCTTTTCGGCATACAAGAAGAAACGGAGGCCGATGTCCAGAGCCCTACCATCAAACGGTTAGCTAAATCACGACCAGTGGCCACAAGCACACCACGCATTGTTAAACAGAAGCCCTCAATATCTCAAGATGAGCCTGGTGATGACGATGATTTGGGATTTGATCCTAAGCTTGTAAAAGGTGGGGGAGCCAAGAAAAACCTTTTCGATGATTTGCTTGGTCCAGTAGAGCCACCAAAAAAGAGTCTATTCGATGACATCTTAAGTGGAGTGGAATTGGCAAAACGACCTGCCACGGCTGCAGCTTCCACAACCAAACCCTCCATGTCCCGTCAATCCACAGATACCACAACAGACAATTCGAATGTGCTTTCCCAGACCCGTCCCAAGACATCTACAGGCCGCCGTAGCTCTGCCCAATCGGCCATTGCGAATACAGATCCCCTGGGCCTATTCAGTCGCGACAAGGAAGCCAATCCCCCTGTGTCGGGCATGTCTACGCCTGTGTCAAAGAAACGTGCGACCACTGCCGATTGGCTGGGCTTGGGTGCGGAAGCCACAGTAGAAACCACAGACCATGCTCGTCCCAGTACACCGCAGACCCCACAAAAAGCAAAAGAACCTGCAGCTCAACCCACTAACGACGATGCCGAAATTCTACGCATCCAGGACTCCGAAGAAGGAGAGTTGGAAGCCGAAATACAGGTCAAAGTTCCACCAGATTTGGCAAACACCAAGACGGCCCAGAACATCCTGCTCTTAAACAGCATGAACCTGGAAAGCAATCACGCTTACACAGCACTTCAGCAACAGGAGTCGCAGCTAATGATTGCAGCTCAAATGAAAAACCAGGAACGAGCCTTGCTGGAGATGCAGCGCAAACAGGAGAGCCTTCTCCAGCAACAGGACCTCAAATTTCAGGCTCTGATCCAACAACAAATGCAACGCCAACAACAAATGGAGGATCACATAAAGCTTCAACAACAAAGAATCAATACACACATTCAGCTCATGATGACTCAACCGGCCATGGTGACCCCAGCGCTACCATCTGGTGCTGTCTCGGAGACAGAAGTAACAATTAAGCAATCTGAACGACAGGAAGAAGAGATACAGAACAACAAGGAGAATCATGAACTTCTGCATCTTGAGATTGAAGTGAAACGGAATGAGCTGGAGAAATTGCGTCTTGAGGAGCTTGTGGCCAATATGAAAGTCAACTATGAGCAGGAGATTCAGATGATTGAGAATTCCTACAAGTGAGTTTATAGCCTTTTGGAAACATATTTATTGACTTGTCTTTGTTTTGATTAGAAAACAGTTGAAGGTCCTCGAAGAGCATCTGTCTGCCGTGGAGCAACGTTTGAAGTCGGAGAATGATGACCTGAAGATACACTACAACCAAAAACTGGAAACTTTGGTTGAAGAACTTCAGAAGCTAAAGACTGAGAATGAAAGTGAAATGTCTACGTTAAGACAAGATCATGAGGATGAGATTCGAAAGATTCGCAGAGCACATGAAACGGATCTGGAAACTATTAAAGAAGAGCATCATCGAATGCTCGATGCGATCAGGCAATCCAAGATTCAGGAGTTTGCCGCTATACAGGAGAATGGCAGCTATTTGGAGACCCTGAGAATGGCTTCGAATAATCTGGAGACCCTGAGTGGTGGTCTTCAGGGATTACAAGATAACATGCGGGAAAAATTGGAGACGCTGAACAAGGAACGGGAGCGTAAGCTGGATGCTCGTGAACGTCACTTGGAGGATGCTGAACGACGGTTGAAGATCGATGAGCAGACCTCAGAAGAGGAAAAGCGACGTCTGATGGAATTGGTAAGCACTTTAGAGCTACAGCTAAATCGCCTGTCCAAAGATTCGGCTGAGGAAAATTGGCAGCTGCGCCAGCGCATGGCCGGCTTAGAAGCTGAGAAAAAGGCTTTTGAGCGTGAAAAGGAATACCATCGCGAACAGGTGGAAAGAGATGAAAAGCGCATTGAAGAATTGAAGCTGCTGCAGTTGGCTGAGGCAGATCGCTTACAGCTGGACATTCAGCAGGAGAGATCACGCTTGATTACGGAACGCACCCAAGTCGAAATGGAACGAAAGCTGCATTCGCACAGCGACTTAGAGAAGGAGCGCCTAGAAATGGAAGCCCAGATTAAGGTGGCAGAAGATGCTATCAAGCGAGCAGATGCAGAGCGAGAACGCTGTCATAAGCAGCAACGCGAGCTGGAGCAGCGCAAACGTCTTTTGATGGACAAGGAAAATGCTCTGAATGCCAAGGAGGATGAGTTGGCGCAGTCCTCTACGGCCTACCGGTTGGCTACAAGGCGTACGAAGGCGGCGGAGCAAAATGCCCGGGAGGCAGAACAATTGTTACAGGCTAAATTGCAACTGTTGAACAAGCGCGCCCATGAGTTAGGGGAAAAGGAGGCGCAGTTGAGCCAGGAGCGCATGCACTTGGCCCAGGATCGTATTGCATTGCATAATATGAAGCAACGAATTGGACAAAGTAAATGCACCCTTTGCAAAATGGGGGCTGAAACCGCAGAAATGGCCATGTCTATGGCCAACAAGAAAGAACACACTTCTGCAAATGCTTTATTGAACGTGAATTTGCCCAGTCATATAACGGGTAGTCAAAGGGAAGTGCCTTTGGGACAAACTGATTTGGTGGATCGACTGCTAGATGAAAATATTGAAGCATCTTATCGCCGAATGTACAATATGTCGGCAAATGCCGATGTGGATTGGAATACGGCTGGACTAGATGATGACTCAAAAAAACTGGCTCTGAATAATAGTGGTCTAGATATTGAGGAAGTGCTGCTTTCCAGTCTTAATTTTAATTAGCTGATTAATTAAAATTTTGTGTAACTTAATAAAATAGAAAGTTTATATAAATTTAAAAATCAGCTCATCTGTTATTTTGTATTTTTTAGCTAAAACCATTGTATCGATACCTTAGGGCTGCCACACTACAGATTTTGGCATTTCTGGTAACTTTTTTAGGCACATTCGTGACTTGAACTCTGGCAACGCTGAATGAATGAAAATGTTCTGCAGTCTCTTTAAAATTTTCTGCTGTCTCTTTGAAATATTCTGCAGTCTCTTTTGAAAATATTTGCTCAGACTCTGTAGACGTGGGGGGGGGGGAGAACATACAACTTTAGGTACTATTTGTTTCATATTAGAATCACTATGCTGGAATAAAGAAAATTTGATATATTGTAGGGGATCTACATTTTCAAGTGATGTGAACATTTTTCACAGCACCATCGATAGCGACAAAAAATTATCGAATGTGGCTCAAAACGGTAAAAATTCGATACCCCGATAGTACCATCGATAGTTTCCCAGCCCTATCGCGGCGTCGATGTTGAACTAAAGCCACGGTCGAAAAAACTCTATTTAACTCATAAAATTGTACATAAGTTGTTGAAAATATGTTATAAAGTTGTCGTAACGCCGCGAATATACCCGTCAGTATTTCGCGTTTTATGTTTCGTTGTTTTGTTTATATGTTTTATGTGTGTGCGTCTCCGTGTGTGTGTGTACGTCCGCGTTTTGTATGTGGGTGGAGGTGCTCCAACGCCAACACCGCGTATAAGTCTCAGTCTTTGTACAATCAGCAATACATTAGGTAGAAGTTAAAGTAAATAAATAAAAACGAGGCGACCCCAAAAGTAAACAGAGCAAGTAAGGGAGCTTCGCAACAATAGAGAAAACCTGCAACAGAACTCTACTGAAGAGGTTTGTATTTCGTCGAAAAAATAGAGAAAATAAACTGCGAAAATATGTGGGTTTGTTTGTGTGTAAGAAATAACTATTATCATAACAAATTTTGACGGACGATTTTATCGTTTTTTTTATTTTTTATTATTTTATTTTTGCTTGGCTTTGTTGTTGCTGGCACCATATTCTTTCATTGATTAATGAATTCAATTTGTATGCACTGAAATTGTAGCAAATGTTTATTTTATTTATTTTTTCAATTTAAATTTATTTTTGCCTTATTGATTGCGTCCTTAACCTTTGCCACATCACAATGCCCAGTTTTGCCGGTTGATATTTCATATTCCATAGTCTTTTGTTAGTTTTTGTTTTCGAAATGGTTTAGCTGTGCCCAAACGGTGTGCAAGTGTGCATGTGTGTGTATGTGGGAGTGTTCTATCTCTTTGCGGTAAACATTTTACGGCAAACAGCTGTTTTCTCGTGATTTCGTGAGAAAATGTACTAGACCAGCCTGTAAATGTGTATGTGTGTGCGTACGTGTGTGGCTGTGTTATTCTGCAATTTATGAAATATTTCAAGTCAAATCAACTTATGAAAATAATATAACTAAATGGATTTTGTTCCACAAAAATGAACAATCAATAAATATGTAAGAAAATATTAAAATCGCATAACTGTTATAAAATGTAGAAATTTTGCTTAAGTAAACAAATCGATTTGATGGGTCTTTTTTTTTATCCAGAACTTTAACATTTATGGGACAAATAAGCAGCTTATTATTGCTTTTATCATGAAACTTTTTCGTATGCCAGATAAGCTTGTGCTTTTACAAACCTTATCAGAAACGAACCTCAAAAAAAGTTGAAACTAAACTTTTTACTCTTACCTTTTGCAGTTGAACACGGGCCAGCCAGAACAAAAGACCAAGAAGGAGGAACTTTGCTTTGAAACAGAATGACAAACCAGACAGGCATCGACTATGACAAGCAATTCCAAGAGGATATGGCCAAGGCAACAGCGCTCAGCCTAGAGCAGCAGGCCCTCGACGACTACAGGCGACACAAGAAATATGGCACTGCCTTTCAATCTGAGCGAGCCACCTCCAGCAGTTCGGCGGCCTCACGGGTGGATCATTATGCGTCATTGCGGGCCCAACATTTGGCCCGAGAAAACAGTACAGAGTCCACGCGCTCTGGCCTGGCCCAGCGTCGGCATTCCGAAGTGGCTGCTCAACTAAGTGGCCGCCCTGGCAGTGTGGAAAGATCACGCACACCGCCAGCCCAGACGCCTACGGAAAGCGACTTAATCAGCTTCTCAAGCCCCACCAGCACCAAGCCAGACACCCTTGAGAAACTGATCGAGGATATGCAGAAGATGAGTGCGCAATCAGCCCTCGTACCCCTGGGCCCGGTGGCTGCCCCTCCTGTTCAATATACCCCATTGGGCTATGCCCAGCCCTATGCCATTGCTCCAGCAACTCCCTATGTGACTGGCCCTGTCGGCATGCAAATGGTGCCTTATCAGCCGCCACCAGCCCAGCGCCAAGTGCCGCTGACCACAGACGAATTGCAGCGGCTTTACAGCATGCCCACGCAGCTGGTCCAGGCTCCACCCCAAATTGGCTTTGTGAATCCAGCTCAGCCCGGCTGTATGTACTATTCTGCCGCCGCCGCTGTGCCCTCTTACTCGGCTCCCGTTGTGCCCGGATCGGCTGCTTATTTGCCGCCGCAATATCCCTCCCATGGCTATGGATTTACGCCTCGGCCAGCCATGCCTCAAAATACCTATGCTGCCAGCAATGGCGGCAGCACTCACATGGATCTATCGCGTGCCTCTCCGGTCTCAGCGGCACCCTCTGTCTCCTCTGCCACACATTCCAATGAGGGGCTAGCTGCCGGGTTAGCCAATCGTCGCCAAGCTTCTGTACTCAGCAACAGCAGCAGCAGCAGCATCAATCGTCCCCCAGTTCAGCGAACTGGCAACGATTTGATTGATCTGAATCAGGAAGATGAGTGAGTTTCATTTGCTTTTCTTTCCATTTGACATTGGATTAATTTATTTTCTCAAATTTGTTCAGGTCTCGTGTGAGTGTTCTGGAGGCCTTTGATCCTTTGCTTAACGAAAATTCTGGTAAGTCAAAGATAAATGGGGCTCTACTTATATCTAGTTCTCACCTATCACTAAAATCTGATCTGGGTCTAAAGGGCTTAGGTTTGCTCTGATAGTTTATTTCCTTTCAGAATTTTTCTTGGGTGAAAAGGCTGAAACTTTTTTATATTTAAAAATTTTTCAAAACTGTTTGAAAAATCATAAAATTAATTGGAAAGCTTGCAAAATTCCCTTTAAATTTAAACAAGTATTTTTTGGAATATTTTTTATAAAATTATTTAAATTTAAGGCAATTGGAATATTTTTTTTTGATTTGGTTAAAAAATTGGCAAAATTCATTCATTTGTTTTTATTTTCCAATTTCATCAAAATTTATTGTAATTTTGTTTATGTTGTTGTTGTTGGCTGTTTGGACAATTTCAAAGTTTTTTTTTGCCCATTGTTGTTGTTGTTGTTGCTGTTGTTGTTGATGTAGTTGCAAATAAAACTCAATGTTTTTTGTTTTTCTATCTTGCAGTGTCGCAAAAGTAAAACCATTTCAAATGCAAAACTTCTACCAAAACTGCAACTACTACCAAATCTACTCCTACTACTACTACTACTACTACTTCACACCCACACCAACCAATCAACAATAATAATAACAACAACAACAACAACAATAAAGCACACTTACTCACCCACCAGCTAACGATCGAAGGGGTCAGCAGGGTCTGATTTGAGTTCGGAGAGACGCGCAGGAGAAATCTACTCCATTTTGTTTTCAAAAAAAAAAAAAAAAAAACACACACACACACACACATTGATACACATTTTGAATAACACATTTGGTGCCTTTAAAGAATTTCGTTAATTCGAGTCTTCACTGTAAATTAAGCATTTGTGTGTGCACCTTTTTAATTTTAAATTAAAGAAAAAAATTAATTTTTTTTGAGCTTCTTTTTGGAAACGAAATTTTCAAAGCTCTTTTTAGAGCTAAAATCTGACTGCCTTTACTTTTTGAAAATTTAAAAATTTAAAAAAAATGATAAAAATGAGATTTGCTCATATGATTAACCTTTTAAATGTTAATGTGTATATTGATGAGACCAATTAAAATAAATTATTCGTAAAACAAAAAAGTATAAAAATTTCGCTTGTTTTATTTAAAAATAAAAACAAATTCATTCAATTAAATCATTTCATCGAAATTATTATTATTTTTTTCTTTTAACTAAATTAAATATTTTCCGGCTTAAATCAAACTCACAAAATCATTTCAAATTAATTTCACCAATTTTAATTAAAAATATTAAATTATTATTATTTTTTTTTAATTTGAAAAAAAAGGTTTAACCAACTTTTGTATACTCTTTTCAAAAATCACAATTTTTAAATTCAAAATTTTATCTATTTTTTTTTTTATTTTTCCTACGATAAGATAATTTATATTATCGTTAAAGAATTAGCTTTTATGATAAAATCAATTTTAATATATATTTGTTTTTATTTTTGTAAATATTTATTTTGCTTAAACAATGAGTGAGTCGTACCTCAAAGTCCAGTCAAGGTTGGCTGATTCTATCTGATAAAATAACAATAATTAAAGCCAACTAATCGAAATAAATATATAGAATAATTAGTATAGTTTCACCTGGATCGAAATACTATATCAGTTTGGGAATATCTCTAGTTTTTTAGAGACGCAGTGTCAAATAAATAGGACTATGTGATATTTCCGAAATTTGTTGACTCACCTTGATCGAGTGAAATAGACATATAGACAGTCTAGACCCAAATCGGTCTAAGGGAGCTCTCCTATATTTATTGATCAATTTTGATTTCTGCCAACCTGGACAAAGTCAGTCTTGGCTATATCTCTAGCATTTGGCGATTGATCTTTAACAAATTGAATTATCATAATTCTGGTAGAAGGACTCACTTAATTTCAGCTTGATTGAGATACTGTTTTATATACACAAAAATATCCTATAATGAATACCTTCGATGTTTATTGACTAAATACCGAGACACAATCGTGTACCGAGTTTCACCTGTAAAAAGCTACAATTTCTATCAATCAAGACAAAGTCAGTCTTGGCTATATCTCTAGCATTTTGCGATTGATCTTCAACAAATTTAACAATTATAATTCTTGTGAAAGAATACCTTAGTGTACCAAATTTCAGCTTGATTGAGAGACTGTGTCATAAGGATAGACCAGTTCATAAACGGGCCAAGGGATACCACCGATATTTATGGATCAATTTTGATCGGTTTCTCCTGAATCAAATTTCATTTACTTATAGAAAAAGAGTACTCACCCAGTCGGTCTTTTTTATTTGCTCAAGAAGACTATTTTTTTGTTGTTTTCCTTATTAACGCTAAGGTGCTATTAACTGGTCGACTGAATCTGCTCGAATGTTTGACAAGAGAATGGAAAATGACTAAATTTTCATCGTTCGATTTTTTGCGAACCAATTAATTATTTAGTTGTTAAATCCAAGCCAAACCAAGCTCATCTATGAAAATGCCACTGCCAATGAGTTGTGTGAATTTTCCGACTGATTGTCTTTTCCGCTTGTGTCTGTGTCTGTGTGTGTGTGTTTGTGTGAATTTTAATAGATCGCGTGTTGTTTTGTTTCTCCCTTTTTCTCTCTCTCTCTGTCTGTTGTGGATTCTCTCAGTGTTTGTGATTTTCTCTTGGTTGGTTTTTTATTTGATTGGGGTGACTTTTATTTTTGGCTACACAACCAGGCAGAGGAATTATTAAGCTGCTTCTTGTCGTTGCTTCTTTGGTCAAATTAAAAATAAAAATAAAAAAAGAAAATACTTTGTGGACAATTTGCATAACCACGTGCCATTTGGAATTTGATTTGGCCATTAATCTGTTAGATTTGGAAAATAATAAAATAATGCATTCACTACTTATAGGGAACGATGGTGAATCGGATTGCACGTCTTACTATGCGGAATACGATCCCTTTGATTTCCTATATAGTGATGGTGGCACTCAGAATTCGGATCCCATGTACGAGGCAGTCAACAGGTGGGATCAGTCGATGGCCCGTGCCAATGTGAGTGCAATTGGCTGGCGTCAGGATTATTATGCCACAACGCCACCAGTTTTGGAGACACCAGCGGATGCCCTGGATGTGAAACCCTCGGGATCGCTCTCACCGCCGCCGCCACTGCCGCCTAGAAATCAGCAATTGTACGAGCCGCCGAGCAATAAGCCCGTTGCGGATTCTATTGGGCAATTCACCAATAGCTATACTTCGGCTATACCGGCCAGTGTCATGCTGGACCGGCGGAAAACCTGCACTCGTCTCTATGAGCTGATCAGTGATCAGCGTACCGATGATCCTGAGCTATTGGAATTTTACAATATGGTCAAGGATCTACGTGCCTTTTACCTCTACGATGATACAACAACCAATGTGGGCCATGTCATAGCCGGGGAGTTTAATTACCACTACATGTACAATACCAGCATTAAGATTATAGTTCATCCCTCGCTGAGCACACTGCAGCCACATGCCCTGAATGAATCGGCCGCCGGGGTCCAAGTCAAGGGCTATGGCTTTCCGGTCACCTTCACCTGTGACAGTGAGTAGATCGAAACTAAGAGAGATTTGAAGTGGCTAATGTTCTCTTCTTTTGACTAGTTGACTCGGTAGTGGCCCAGGTGATAGCTCAGGCCCTGGCCTCTTTGGAAGGTCAGGTCAAGGGCACAGTAACCGACTATGTGGTCAAGGTAAGTCTTTCGTTTAAAAAAGTTTTACTTTATCTATAACCTTGTTTTTGTTTCTTTTAGCCTATTGGTCTGATGGAGTGGCTGGCGCCCACTTCTAAGCTGAGCCAATTGGAGTGCGTGCACAATAGCTTCCAGCTGGAGAAGGATGTGCATTTGGGTCTCTGGCTGCGTACTGCTGACAACATGCAGGCCATAGCTCGCACAGAGAATGATGATGTACAGGATGCTGGGCTTCTGCCCGAACACATTCTGCCCAACGAAGTGGTACCTATTGTGACCTACGACAATATGATGATACTCATCGAGACCTTGGAGACGGAAATCGATAAGCTGGAATCGGTGGCCGATGATGTGAGTGGTCGCAGTGTGATCTCCTGCTCGGGTGTGGTTCAGGCTGTCAAGGCCATTTGCGCCTTGCTGGGCTCTATTGATACCTTGGAAATAGCCAGCTGCATAGCCGGACTCCGGCAGATATGTGAAGAGGCTACAACGAAATATGCACCCTTGGCGGGGGCCAATAATCCCGAGATTATCAGTGATTATGGTGACTATGCCGAGGTGAAATTGAGACCACGTTCCACTCTAGAGCAAATCAAACTCAAGTGCAATGGCATCAGAGATGCCGTCCAGGAACTTATTGAGCTCTATGCGAATGTCTTCCGAGTACCTTTCTCGGTGAAAACCGTCGACTATGCCACAAGTGAGTTATGCCTAGTTCTAGATGTTTTTCAATCTGCTCATTGGTCTTGTCTTTCCTGCAGCTCCTATACCCATTTCGTGTGTGTCCAAGCCAATTGTGGTTAGCATCAATTGCTTGCATAGACCGCCGCCGCATTGGAAATATGAAGATTATTCTCTCTGTGTTCAGCTGGTCTACGGCACGCGGCTGCTCTCCGAACCGAATGTGCTGAGATGCTCTAATGACACAAGTGGAGGCTTATTTCCACGACTGAACTTTAGTTCCTGGATCAATTTTGACAATCATCCGATTTGCACTTTGCCCCGGGAATCCCGTCTCACCTTTGTTTTGTATGGCAAGCAGGCGGCCAGTGAGAACGAACAGGCCAATGCCGAGGCGAATGGCGAGCGTACCCAGGTTACCACGGAGCTGGGCTGGTGCTCGATTCAGCTATTCAATTTCAAGCGTCAAATGATCTGCGGTCCTTATCTGCTCTCGGTTTGGCCGCCCACCACTGATAAGTTTCTGGGCCCGGCTCCGGCTCGGGGCTGTCATCCGCATCCTGATTTCTGTCCGGTATTGAGCATTGAAGTGCCTCACTATGGCGGGCGCATAGAGTTTCCCGAGCAGCAGGAAGTGCCCAAGGCTGTGCCTCAGTAAGTTGGTCTACTTTGCAAGTGTATCAGAAAATAATTGTTTCCTCTTTTTTTAGATGTGATTTCAATTCGTTGGATGCCAATTTGCAAGAGGAATTGTTGGACACGGCCGATCAGGGCTATCCTGGTCCTACAGACCGTCGCGAAGTCTTTTGGGAGAAGCGTTTGTATCTCCAGAAATATCCGAATGCCCTGCCCAAGGTGCTCCATGCAGCCCACAGCTGGGACTATGCCAATCTGATTGACCTGCATGCCTTGCTGCACTCTTGGGCACCGCTCTCGCCGCTGCAGGCCTTTGAATTGCTCTTGCCTCGTTATCCGGATGCCAAGGTCAGGGAGAAGGCTGTGGAGTGGATTTCTTATATGCCTCACGATCAGCTGGTGGACTTTTTGCCCCAGCTGGTGCAGTCCCTGAAGCACGATACCTACGAGGCCTCGGCCATGGCCCGCTTCCTCTTGTCCAAGTGCCTGGAGTCACCGCGATTTGCCCATCATATGTATTGGCTGCTTGTGCACAGTCTGCCCGATGATCCACTTAACTCGATTGGAGCTTCGTTGGTGGATCAGGACTATGACGAGTCGAGGATCACACAGGCCCGCTATTATCGTCGCAACAAGATGATGTTGCGGGCTCTCATGGCCATATCGGGCGAAAAGCTAATCACTCGATTTATGCATCAACATCGCATGTGTCAGGTGAGTGATGTTCTCATCAAAATCCTTTCAATTGCTTACTCATTTAAATCTTTTTTTACCAGAATCTAACCAAGATAGCCGAGAGTGTGAAAGAGGCCAAAGAATCGATGCGTCAGAAGAGTCTGGCTGCCGGCATGGACTTGATACATCAAGACCTTATCGATAAACCCACCTCTCTGCCGCTGGGACCCGAGCTGGAAGTCACTGGAGTCCTTGTGCGCAACTGTAGCTACTTTAATTCAAATACTCTACCTCTTAAGATAACCTTTGTGGGACCTGATGCCGAACCCTTACCGGCTATTTTCAAGGTAATCAAACTTAAGCTTCTCCACTCCACGATGATAAATTGATCTTCAAATCTTTTAAACAGTGCGGTGATGATTTGCAACAGGATATGCTCACCATTCAGTTGATACGGATTATGAATAAAATGTGGCTGGCCGAGCGTTTGGATTTGAAAATGGTCACCTTTAATTGTGTGCCCACGGGCTATAAAAGCGGCATGATTGAGCTTGTCTCGGAAGCCGAAACTCTGCGCAAGATTCAAGTTGAATTTGGACTGACTGGTTCCTTTAAGGATCGACCCATTGCCGAGTGGCTGGCAAAGCAGAATCCCAGCCCCTTGGAATATCAAAGTGCTGTGCGAAATTTCACACTCTCCTGTGCTGGCTACAGTGTGGCCACCTATGTCCTGGGCATTTGTGATCGCCACAATGATAATATCATGCTGAAGACCTCAGGTCATCTCTTTCACATTGATTTTGGTAAATTTCTGGGCGACGCTCAGATGTTTGGCAACTTTAAGAGGTTCGTTTGAAACTACTTTTACATATTTTCCTCCCCCTTCTAATTAACTTTCTTTCCCTCAGAGATCGAACACCCTTTGTGCTCACATCTGATATGGCCTATGTGATTAATGGCGGCGACAAGCCCTCCACAGACTTCCACTTCTTTGTGGACCTGTGCTGTCAGGCCTTTAATATCGTACGCAAAAATGCCGACTTGCTGCTGCACACCCTGGCCCACATGGCCACTGCCGGCATGCCTGGAGTCAATTCGAATGCTGTGACTTATGTAAGACGCGCCCTGTTGCCCACACAATCGAACCCAGAGGCTGCGGCCACCTTTGCCAAGATGATTCAGTCATCTCTGAAGAGCTGGTTCACTCAGGTCAACTTTTTCCTACACAGTCTCGCCCAATTGCGTTCTAGCAATGACGAGGGCTCCTGTGAGCTCCTCTCCTTTGTACCCAGAAAATACACGTAAGTCAAATTAAAATTAAATTCGAAATTTATTTGATTTTATTTCTTTGTGCTTCTCAGTATGCAACAGGATGGACGACTGAAAATTGTAAAAGTTCTGCGCTTTCAGAAACACTATAGTATGGAAAAGTTTTATATGTACATACTCGAAGTCACACGACACGGCCAATTAGATCCCACTCATCTATTCCGATCATATCGAGAGTTTACCGAGTTTCATCAAAAGCTTTGCGTGCACTTTCCCTTGGTCAAGCTGCACAGGTAAGTGAATGTAAAAAACTTTTCAATCACATCAAAACAGAGTGGATTTTAGTTTTTTGTTGTTTCTGTTTCGTTTAAATAAGTCTTTCAATGGGCAAAGCAAAACTTTTCTAATAATTTACAAATAATTAAATTTGGGGTGCTCATCGTAATCTATTGGGTAGGGACATATCAATATTGCTTAGTCATAAATGAGCCATTGCCTGACTCATCTTCAAAATGATTTCTGCTATCGACGTGTCTGCTTGGACATTTATAAAGCTAAAAGCTTTCGTTGTTTTGTATATGCGAAAAAAGAACCTGAAATATGGGAAATCAGTTCAAAAATATATTATATATATTACTATCTTTGTTATAGTTCCTAAAGGGGACGAAGAGAACTTGGTTTGGATAGGCCCTTTGATTTAGGAATTAACTGTGTATAAGGCTTAGATATTTTTTTTTTTGCTTACTAATTTGGAGCCAAAGAGATTCTCTTGCAAATCATCATCACAACTTAAAGTTAATTCAAAGAGCTTCTTTGAGATGTCTGACTTCTTCGAATAGACCACTTGATACTTTCTTTTAGAGAGACCTGGGAAATGATTCATTTAATAGCCAGTTCGGTGGTCTTAGCTCTTAAGATTCTTAAGAACGAGATGGTCAGATATTTCTATATTTTTAAGATCGATAACGATATTTCATATTGAGTTTATAGTTTTTGGGATCCATTATAGATCACATCCATTATCGAGCCATCCAATAATTCTTCATATTGGTAAAACCCCAGAAGGTTTCGAGACTACGCTTGGCCTATGTTTGACCTCCCTTGCAGTTGTCAGCCAGTTTAATCCAACCTAAAGCCCACAATGGCTCCTTAGATATCCTGAATATCAAAGTATAGACAAGTTTTTCATTTTAAAGATATTTAAAATAATATTTAGCTAATCGTTTATGGCAACAATTGTTTTTGATTATATACACAAAATAGCAGATATAAAAAAATTATATTTGAAAGAAATACTGTTTTTGCTAAGGAAATGAAGAGCAGTGTGGTCTGGCCGAATCCTTGATTCCCTTTATAATATTTCTATGCTTCTGCTTCGGTCTGTATAGATCTTTTCAATTTGATAACAGATTGTGGCTCTGGAATGGGTCTGTCTCTGGTTATACGTATATTTATTTCCTCTGTCATGGTACGATGCTGTCGTATGGCAGCCCAACTAGAAGAAGCCACATCTGGTTCCTCGCCATCGGCTGGGGAAACTTGAGTGCCAAAGAGCATGGGAAAGTCTTGACTGTCGTCATTCAAAGAGTCGCAGGAACCGCCCAGTTTGGTGAGTCGCAGCATGGGCTTGGGTGGCTCGAGTATGGCCTCATCGGAGTCACTGGAACTGGGCAATTCGGCCGACTGGTAGTATTGCAAGTTTTCCACGTCAAAGCGCACTTTGAGCTGGCCTCGGGTCTTGCGTTTGGCGGGCTGTGGTGGAGTTGATTCCATCTCTGATTCACTAGAACTGGGCAGCTCTTCGGGAGTATAGCAGGGCAGAGGAATAGCTTCGTCTCCCCGGACCTTGAGTGTGCCCAGCCTGAAGTTACGTGGGGCCGGCTGCGGCGGAGCTGAGCGTGGTGGAGCCGGTGGGATTTCCAGCTCCTGGCAGAGGCTCTCAAAATCTTCCACGTCTTTGTGATTTTCCGGAATTTCGGTATACAAATCCTCAATGCTTTCTATGAATTGTCCAGATGCCCGGGAACTTACTACTTCCGAATATTTGGGTAGGGTAGGCTTTAAGCTCTCCAGATGCTTTACAGACTCGTAGGTTGGCAGTTCTGAGGCCGTTGGTGTTTCAGTGCATTCCAAGATTTGTGGTACTTCAGAATTTTCTTGTTGTGTTTCACTATAAGAGGGGTTAGGAACTGTTTCAATTGTGAGTGATTCTTCAGTGGGACTGGGGTAACGGTCCCAATTTGGTTCAGGTATTGGCACCGCTTCCAGATTCTCAAAGTTCTCCCAGTCTTCGTCGATATTTTTACCAAAGCCAGGAGGACTAATGGGAGCAGGCTGCTGAGAGTCCTGTTGTATATCGAGGATATCTGCCTCATTCATTTCATAGTTGGAACGAATGCGCAGAAATTCCGGATCCTCATCACTGCTAAACGAATTGATGGGCTCGATGACTGGTTTCTCCAGCACTGCAGCCAACAATTCAGTTGGTGAATCTGGCGTGCCAGCAATTATTTCCACCACAAAAGCATCCCCCTCCTCTTGGTCCGGACTGCTTCTGCTTGTGTCAGGCCAGGCAGATGCTTCATTCCTTTCATTGGACTGATGCACCACAGCTGTGACTGAGACAGGCAAACCACTTGGGTTCTCCTCATCAGGTGTGGGCAGCTCCAGTCCATGCTTTTGCTCCAGCTCCATTAGATCGTCATCGACCTGCTCATATTTCATATAGCCACCGCTGTTCTTGTTGCCACGCTTTTCAGTCTGTTCGCTGTTCTTGACCGTGATGAGGGCATATTTCTCGGCAAAGTGATCAAAGTTCGGTATGCCCAACTCAGTGGGAATCTCTCCAGCTGGTATTGCCGGTGGTTGACGTGTGGGTGCCGTTGTATATCCAGTAAATATGGCACTATGCACTTCTCGACGCGGTGACTTTGCCACCTCCCGGTAAGCCACCTCGTCTGGCTGACTTGCTAAACTGCTGTAATTCTCATTACTTTCCTTGGGCATAATCAAACGCAGGTTTGGCACACTGCTGGTCAGCATTTGCGCTGCAAAGAAGACAAAGAAAAATTACTTCAATATAAAATATATAAAGTCCTCAAAATCCAGAGACTTTTTCTGATGTTGGAACAATTTATCCTCTCTTTTTTATGGAACTCTTGGAACTTCAGTTTTTTCTTTGGATAAACGAGATCTTCATTCAATAACGATAATAATTTCTGATCTAGGATCTTACTTTTCCCAATCCCAACTAAATATGTTTTATAAATTCAAAGAATTCATTGGATATCCCACAATTCTGATTAATCCTCTATTTTTATAGGCCTCCGCAAATCTCAAGAACCTCGAGCTACTTGAGGTCTCTTTCACTTTTTTGTTTGTAATCAAATTTGTATTTACCTGGCGAGACTAAGGCTGGCTTGTAAGTTTGGAATTCTTCGGTGTTCCGCTGACGAAATACTCCATGGACGGCAGTCTCAGTGCCATTTACCTGAAAGTGTCGTTTAGTGATGAATAGTTTTTCGGCCTTATTTTCTATTTCCGCCTGCCAAAAACAGCTGTGATTTGTGTGCTGCCTCAGCTGTTTGCAGGAAAAGAACTAAACAATTTGAGAGAGACAGAGACACACAGAGACTTGCGTATTTGCCTTTGCCTTATCAGTGACAATCAACATCATCACCAGTTGGCATTTGGTTTTGTTGTTATCATTTGAAGACTTTATTAATTAGTTTGAACGTAATTCGTTTTTCGTTAATTAATAAAAACTGTGAAAGTACTCTCATTTCTCTCTTACCTGCGTCTCCCGGTTAAATCGGATTTGTGGCATCGGAGTTGTGGGTGTTGCTGTCTCGCTTCTCTCAAAGTTCAAACGGCGCTTGAAGCCCCAGATTTTGATGCCTAAAAGGGCAAAAATCAAACCAATTAAGAGCATGACCGATGCGGCCAAGGGCCCAAGAATAATATTTTGGCCTGGAGTGGAGTGGAAGACGGGGGAAATATATAAAACATACGTTTGATGATTTGAAATAATTTGGAAATGCAATTTCATTTGTAATTACCTTGGCCCACATTTCTGATTTGAGCCATACCGTTTCTTTTTTAATTTAATTGATTTTCGTGAGCATTTTGCAATTCAACAGGTGAATTTTATGATGGTAAATTTTTTACAATTTTTTTGCTTTCGGCCAAGACTTCACCACGTCGTCGTTAATCGAACGGCAGAGCCAGTGCTTTTTGGCTCTCCAATCTGCCGTCTGTACGGTAGCCCGCTCGTTGACTGATTGAGCGCTGTTGGCCTGTTGGCTGTTGGACGCTTATCGAACGTTCGATATCACTGAAGACTGCCGCTCGTGCTTGGGAGAGTTCGGCGGCAATCGCTCTGCTTGGTGAGCGGAAAAAGTTGGCGCTCTTTCGATTTGCCATTTGGCCGTGAATTCGTATGAAATCACTCGGGCTCTTTGTCAGCGATTTATCAGTCATTAAAGCTGTTTTCTATAGTTTTTGCCCAGTTTGGCTGATTGATAAGAAAATGTTTTTTTTTATCGCCAAATATTTTGACCTTAAAAATGAGAACCCTTAAAAATCTCTTATGATAATTTTAATGCTCATTAATATTTAAATGAAGTGAAAGTTGATTTGGCAAAAATTCTTTTCTCTTAGCTTACCAACTGGCGTTCATGTGGGTCGCTCCAATATCAAGTCTGTGGCCGAGAAGCGTTTACCTCTCATCCAACGTTTCCTGAAATCTCTGTTCGATGCTCCCGAAGAAATTGCTCACTCGGATTTGGTGTACACCTTCTTTCATCCTCTGTTGCGCGATCAGCAGGAAGCCAAACTGGAGATGTCCAAAATTAAGGGTAACTATCAAAACACTTTGATCTTGATACGAAACTCAAAATATATTTCTGCCTATTTCAGAGATTAAAAGGCAACCATCACGTGATAATCCAAATGAAATCGGTCAAATTCGACTCTCCCTGCAATATCAACGTGGCGTTCTAACTGTGATGGTAGATATATAAAAATATATTTTGATATCTTTCAGTTTGAATAATTTGAATGATACCCTTTTTAGATTCATCATGCCAAGGGTTTGCCCATGCTGCAAGGTGGTCAAGAACCAAATACCTATGTCAAATGCTATCTGAAACCTGATCCAACCAAAATGACCAAGCGCAAGACCAAAGTGGTGCGCAAAACCTGTGTGCCCAGTTTCATGGAGACAGTGAGTCTATTAGGTTAGGAAATTTTCAAATTTCTAATTGCTTTCCTTTTCCCTTTCAGTTGGAATATCGCATGCCCCTGGATGTGGTTCAGCAAAGACGTCTGCAGGTCACCATTTGGACTCATGATACTTTGCAGGAAAACGAATTGCTGGGCGGTTTCGAAATTGATCTGGCCAAGCATGATTTGCGCAAAGAATTTTGCGATTGGCATCGCTTGGGCACAGTGCCCAGAAATAAGAATTAATTAAGCAATTTTAGCTATTTCAAAATTTATTATGTGTCTTTTTGTTTTGTCTGCAATAACATATACTCAAAGTGATTTAACATTCCAAAATAATTTTATATTATACAAAAAAATTTATTATTTTTTTTTGCATGTACATAAAAAAAAAATAGTTCATTCTTTTGGTGTGTCAATTTTTCGATCAATTCAAAAATGTTATTTGTGAATTTTGTTCCTTTATGAAATGTGTTCGCAACTCGTTACTTACTTGCAGCTGATTTCTAAAAGCACAAAAATTTTCAGGGACCCCCTAAAAAATTGTTTCAATAAAATCTGTTAATATTAAGCATTCCATTTTTCTTATTGTCTTGAGCATAAAGTGTGTAGTTAGTTGGTTTAGATTTTTAGAATCTAAACAATTGAAAAGTATTAATCTTGATATAAAATGTACTTTATTCATATCTAGCAACAGGCATAGTCTTAGTTAAAGTGTTTCCGAGATGAGAATACTCAATTTTTAGAAAAAAAAAAAAAAACTAAACCTTTCAGACCAATCAGAATATCAAGCAGTCTTATATATGAATCATTAGTCTTAAATAAATAAATCAAAAGGAAAATGAAATATATTTTTTATAAAGCAATATTTTCTGCCCGACCTCCAAGGAAACCAAAATAATTATTCAACTAAAATTTATAGAAAAAAAATATATATATGTATGTGTTTGTGCTTATGTGTAAATGTATTTTTCTAAATAAAATTAAGAAAATAATTGTGAGTTGCTTAAAAAAAAAAAATAATAATAATAATTGTGTGTTTCTCATAATCAATTAAATTTTTTAAGCGTAAAAGTTGAAAAAAAAATAGTGGCAAACACTTTAATCATAAATTTTTCAACTCTATTTTTGTGTTAAACTTAAAAATGCAAAGCTTACCAAAAATATTTACAAACTGTAAAAAAGTCTTTATAGCTAACAAAAGTAAATAAAATTTACCAAGTGTCTTATAAAATTATAATGAAAATTCTAGTTTTATTTTATTGAAAACATTCAAGCGATCGTTCGAATTTAACCTCAAAGATATAGTAAGCTTAGTAAGCCTGGAATTTTAGTTTCATATCGTAATAATTTCTTTATAATTTTATACTGTATAAATATTGTGAAAAATGGCGTCTGCAAATTTAGAGAAAGGAGAACTGATGATGCAGGTTAAACAGCAAATCGCTGTGGCCAATGCCCAAGAGATGCTGTCCAAAATGACGGAAAAATGCTTTAAGAAATGTATTATACATCCGGGGAAATCATTGGATGCCACGGAAACCCGTTGTATTTCTCAGTGCATGGATCGTTTTATGGATTCCTGGAACCTGGTCTCTCGTACCTATGGCACTCGCCTAAAGCGTGAATATAGCAAAGTTTCAAACTAATTGGATTTCCCAAACAAAGCGTATAATAAAAGAATCCTAAATTTTTAAATAATATTTATATTTGGATGAATAAAAAAGACATAAAAATAGTGCTGGAAAATGTTTGAAAATGAATTAAATGTTTTCGGGGGGTTTCCCTCTTAGTTAAACCAAAAGCTAATGCCTTAGTTCGTTGCGACTAGCTTTTTTTTGAAATTCTTATCTTGATTTCGATAATGTGGAAAGATAAGTATGAGATTATTTCTATATATTTGTCTAAGGAATGAATGCATTTTCATGATCAGTTAAGGACGGGGTAGGTGTATTGGACTTAGATGCACGTCATTGTGCCACCTTTGATATTGGACAATTATACTGATCGCTATCGCGTTTGGAATGGTCTCGTTGGCTAATGGATGAAGTACTGCTTGACTTTGGCTAAATTGCAATTTTAAGCACGTTGGCTTAAGTTCGAGTTACGTATGGTATAGTTTCGAGACCCCTCTAATCCTATGCAGCATTTCTGACTGTATGCAAATTGATAATAATTTTTTATAATTTATTTTGTTTAAATGAATCAAATTCATTACTTTTATCCTTCTTAATGATTAAGAAAATTGTGTTTATTAATTAAATTTAATACAAATTGATAAATAAATGTTTTAATTATAAATAAAACAAGTATAAATTATCAATGATTGTTCTTAATCTTAAACATTAAAGTATAAATTATTTTTAAAATTTTTTTTTGCATGTAATTGTGTGCTTTACTTCTTTGTACTATCGGAATACATTTGTCAATTTTAATTCACACACACTCAATTAAATTTATTTTTGTTGTTAAGTGACCCACGCACTACAAAAAAAAAAAAAAAATTATAATTTTTCAAATAGTTCGTGGTCGTGTTTTTGATACCCTTTCGAAATTCCAATAAGATTTTTCCATGACAGCCCTGGTCTCGGGTTAACCAAGTTTGGTTATATCGGAAGGGTTTTTCGAATTTAATCATTTTATTAACCTATATCAAAAGCTCTAGGGAATGGTAGGGCTTGAAAAGGTAGGGAAGAGAGGAATCAGTGAGGGGTGAAAAAGTAAGGCCTATAGCCTATAGCCTCCAAGATCTAGGAGGCACTGTCAGGCAGACGGATAAGCATTTAGACAACTTGGAGGTGGTCACCGACTTCTCAATTAGCTTGTCACATATATTTAGCACAAACTTAATATACACTTTACTTTTAAGGGCAGAGTATGAAAACCCCAAAATAAAAAAATGCAAAAACTAAAAAAAAAAAAAATCAAAAATAATAATAAAAAAAAAAAAAAAAAATCATAAGATAAAATGCGAAACGGGGTCTGAACTTATTGGCTCGAATACCTGAGTTAATAAGATCCAGCAAATGAAATTTAACTCGAAGAGGTACATTCGAAGCCATACAAGTTACGATAAGCGTTAGCCAAAACACCCATAGATACCTATTCATAGTGCTTTTTGGAAAAAGCTCTTTCGGCACGACTAAAAATAGTAACAAAGTCACTTCATCATAGTAATATCAATATAGAACTTTGAGTTATCAAGGTGTACAAAAAACAATGGAAAAAGTGTGATACGATAAGTAGTATAAAAGGTAGAATCAAGTGCTCTTATCTAAACAACTAATCGGACTATCAAACTGCTTCGGGGTGCGCAGCTTGGGGTGGGGGGGCTTTGCATATGGAAAACGGTAAGCAACGATATCGCTTGCAAAATGTTGCATTGTCAGTTAATCAAACTGACGTAACAGATTTCTATTCTCTTCTGGATGATAAAACCTTGTTGTTATCTCTAATTACACATAAAACATAATCTAAATAATATTATAACATAATCAAACTGACACTTAAGACTTTTATTTAAAAAATATGTTTATTACCTCAACTCAGAGATAATTCCAGCAGAGACTAAATAGAGTGTTCCAGTGACTTGCAGTTTACTCTTTTTAACGAAAAAAAAAGTTCTTAACAAAGATGCCGTAATACTAGACAGATGGATTGAGCCATGTCCAATAAGTCCCGTAGTTTTTAAGGTATCCCAATTCAACTTGGTCCTGCTTTTGTTAAAGTCGGGCGGATCGGTTTCCTGTATTCTGTATGCAACTGTATCCTGTCTTAAGTAACTCAATTTTCCTAGAAATATCTGCAACATTTTTAACCAATCTTACTCAAAATTTGATATTTAACAGCCTCACATATGTAACTAAATTTCAGTCGGATCGGATCTCTATATCTGATTTTTGCTATATGTTCATGATATTTACGGTCATATCATTTACGGTAGACAAAACCTTTGAAAAGACTTTGTAGTCTTCGGCGCCCAGAAGATACAAAAGTTATATTTTATATAGATAAATTGACAATGTCAATTAGTTTATATAAAATAATAAATGGAACCATGCTCTTTATGGACTCATATTATCGGTTTTTCTTATCATAAATAAGGTTATTTGGATAGCTTTTCTTTTTTAGCATATTCGTATATCCTAGAAGGTATCAAAAGATGGAAGAAAATATTAAAATAATATGATATAATATAATATAATATAGTATTGATAAACAGAATCGAAAGCAGTCTTACAACTCGAAACTATTTTATCTTTGATCAATAAAGAGAGTGTTGTTTTCCTTTTTACATGGTTCCCTTCAAGTTGCAATTTATTTAAAATTATTTTGGTGTAGAAAAATAAAAAGTACTCGACTGCATGTTTTCTTTCTCTTTAAAAATTCAAATATGCTTTTATTTAAATTAATTATTTGCTTATTGATTTTCGGTATAAAAACGAGAGAACCCACTGAAGAAGGTGCATTTTTGGATGCATAGCACTGAAATGCAAATGGGTAAGCAATTTTATTCATATATATTTTTTTTAAATTATTTATTTAATTTTTTTTTATTCCTTTTCAGTAATTTTCCTGTGGATTGGTCTTTTGACCCTTCCGCAGGCCTTTGCTTCGAGCGAATGTATTGGCAGGCCGACTGGTTATAAAATTGCCTTACCAAGGGATCAGCAAGTATATTTGGAATGCTTAGGAGAGCTGCAGGCTGTTCAGAAGAGTTGCAGTGAAGGGTATAGATTCAGTGAAGAAAATCAAGAGTGCATTTCGAAAATAACCAAACGAGCGGCAGTGCAAATAAAGCCGATTCAAAAAATTGAAAATAATGCAAAGAACGTGATCACTGTCAATCAGAATGTAAATGTGGATAGACCAATAATTATCAATTTCCTAATGGGTCTTTTTGATTGGAATAAGCCAAGGCCACCTCATCGACCACCTTTTATCCCAAGGACAACTACACCTTCGTCTTCAACTACCGTCAGCCATCCTCAACAAGATCAGAGTAGTTCTACGGAATCTATTTTAAGTAGTTCCACAGAAAGCGAGAATCCTACAACCGACGACTCCTCACGTTTGGAGAGTTCTACAGAATCCATTTTGAGTAGTTCAACAGAAAACGCGAGCTCTACTTCAAATGAGTCCTCAAGCTCGGAGAGTTCCACAGAAAGAGAGAGTTCTACTGCCAACGACTCCTCAAGCTCGGAGAGTTCCACAGAATCCATTTTGAGTAGTTCTACAGAAAGCGAGAGTTCTACTTCCGACGATTCCACCAGCTCTGAGAGTTCAACAGAATCCAATCTAAGTAGTTCCACAGAAAGTGAGAGTTCTACTTCTGACGACTCCTCAAGTTCCGAGAGCTCAACTGAATCAACCGAAACCACATCAGGTAATATCACTGATGACTGCTAGTCTCGACCTGAACACAAGATCGGATAACAATTTTACTATGAATTCGTCGTTTTTTCCTGCAGCTACTGATTCATCATTAGGAAGTTCCCTCTCAAGTGAATCTACTACTGAAGTTTCTTTTGAACTAAACTCTTCATCTATTGATCCTGAAAGCTCTACAAATTCGGAGCAACCAAGACCTGACAATCAATCCTCAACTGAATCTACTCCTGAAATTAATTTCGATTTAAACTCATCATCTACTGACCCATCACTGGAAAGCTCTACAGAATGGGAGCAACCAAGAGCTGACATTCAATCCTCAACTGAATCAACTCCTGAAATTAATTTCGATTTGGATTCGTCATCTACTGACCCATCACTGGAAAGCTCTACTAATTCGGAGCAACCAAGATCTGAAAATCAATCCTCAACTGAATCTACTCCTGAAATTAATTTCGATTTGGACTCATCATCTACTGACCCATCATTGGAAAGCTCTACAGAATGGGAGCAACCAAGAGCTGACATTCAATCCTCAACTGAAACTACTCCTGAAATTAATTTCGATTTGGATTCGTCATCTACTGACCCATCACTGGAAAGCTCTACAGAATGGGAGCAACCAAGAGCTGACATTCAATCCTCAACTGAAACTACTCCTGAAATTAATTTCGATTTGGATTCGTCATCTACTGACCCATCACTGGAAAGCTCTACAGAATGGGAGCAACCAAGAGCTGACATTCAATCCTCAACTAAATCTACTCCTGAAATTAATTTCGATTTGGACTCATCATCTACTGACCCATCACTGGAAAGCTCAACAGAATGGGAGCAACCAAGAGCTGACATTCAATCCTCAACTGAATCTACTCCATCATTGGAATCCTCTACAGAGTGGGATCAGACAGAACCTGATATTCTATCCTCAACTGAATCTACCCCTGAAAGAATCCTTTTAGAATTGAATTCGTCATCTACTCAAATTTATTTGGAAAAATTCATTAAGCCAAATTTATTATCAAGTGAAGTCTCTTCGAAAAGTTATATTAACTCCAAAAGAGTAATTTTGAATAGTTCATCGAAAGATTATGCTACTAATAGCAAAAATATAGCTACTAATATCCGTACAGGCCAAAATAATTCAGATTCTAAGACTTCTGCAATTCAAGCGGAAAACAACTCGTCTACTTCCGGCAATGGCAAAACTATATCTAAGAGCTCTGGAATTCAAGCGGAAAAAATATCGACTTCTTCCAGCAAAGGCAAAATAATATCCATAATGCCTGTTGCAAGTCAAAATGCTATAAGCCCTAAGAAAAATAGTAGTTACCAACCAACTCGACCTGCTCCCGAAAATCCTTTTTTTCAATCTAAGCAATTGAAAAATTTCACTCAACTAGGCTCAGGGTACTTGATTAAATCTTCATCGGCGAAAGTCACAAAATCAAGTGTACCTAAAGTTCTCAAAGCTTCAGAAAATTCTACGGAAAGCTTCAGCATAGAACCATCATTGTCTGAATCTAGTAAAAACGATTTTATATCATCAACTATATCAGATTCTGCCAGTTCTGAAGAATTAATTATTTCAAGTTCGGAAAGCTTAACCCCAACTGAAGAATCTTTTGTTTCTCCTGAAAACGACTTCGAATCATCAACTATATCGGATTCAGGTAGTTCCGAAGAACTTATTATTTCGAGTTCGGAAAGCTCAGCCCCAACTGAAGAATCTTTTGTTTCTCCTGAAAACGATTTTGAATTGTCAACCATTTCAGATTCAGGAAGTTCCGAAGAGCTCATTATTTCGAGTACGGAAAGCTCATCCTCAACTGAAGAATTTTTTGTTTCTCCTGAAAACGATTTTGAATTGTCAACCATTTCAGATTCAGGAAGTTCCGAAGAGCTCATTATTTCGAGTACAGAAAGCTCATCCTCAACTGAAGAATCTTTTGTTTCTCCTGAAAACGACTTTGAATCATCAACTATATCAGATTTAGGAAGTTCCGAAGAGCTCATTATTTCCAGTTCGGAAAGCTCATCCCCAACTGAAGAATCTTTTGTTTCTCCTGAAAACGACTTTGAATCATCAACTATATCAGATTCAGTAAGTTCCGAAGAGCTCATTATTTCCAGTTCGGAAAGCTCATCCCCAACTGAAGAATCTTTTGTTTCTCCTGAAAACTATTTCGAATCATCAACTGTATCAGATTCAGGAAGTTCCGAAGAACTTATTATTTCGAGTACGGAAAGCTCATCCCCAACTAAAGAATCTTTTGTTTTTCCCGAAAACGATTTTGAATTGTCAACCATTTCAGATTCAGGAAGTTCTGAAGAACTTTTTATTTCAAGTACAGAAAGCTCAGCTCCAACTGAAGAATCTTTTGTTTCTCCTGAAAACGATTTCGAATCGTCAACTATTTCAGACTTAGGAAGTACCGAAGAGCTCATTATTTCGAGCTCGGAAAGCTCATCCCCAACTGAAGAATCTTTTGTTTCTCCTGAAAACGATTTTGAATTGTCAACTATTTCAGATTTAGGAAGTTCTGAAGAACTTTTTATTTCAAGTACAGAAAGCTCATCCTCAACTGAAGAATCTTTTGTTTCTCCTGAAAACGACTTCGAATCATCAACTGTATCAGATTCAGGAAGTTCCGAAGAGCTCATTATATCGAGTTCGGAGAGCTTATCCACAACTGAAGATTACACCACATTGGCTAACAATTCAATTCTAAAAGATACTTCTGTCTTACAGAAACATGATAAACAAAATAATAAGACTATTGAATCGGCTAGTTCAGGAAACGGTAAACTTATATCGATTATGCCTGTTGCTGGTAAGGTTGAGAGCTCTAAGTACAAACTTCAAAAGCAAATACAAAAATCTAAATCAGAGTCCCAAAAATTGGCCAGCAAAATTGAAATAATTTCAAAACCATCAGGGAAAAACTCTTCGATATCGGATAAATTGCCTTCAACGAAGCCAGAGAGTGAAAATTCTATTCAAACCAAAAATAGAACCCTATCAAATCACATTTTAGTTTCAGAAGATACTTTACTATCAGTTTGCAGTAAATTGCCAAGTGGAACTTTTGTGAGACATGAAAATATCTGTGGCCGCTTTTATATCTGCCTTGTAAACAGAGCAATACTTCGTAATTGTCCGAAAGGTCTCTACTTTGATCTAAAGAGAAAGGTTTGCAATTATCCAAGCCTCGTGGATTGTTCAGAAGGAGAAACGAAAGCTCCTTTGGAACTTCAAAAATTAAAGCAGTCGACAAAACCTCTAATTAATAGACCTTCACCTTCTCAGATATTGAAGTCATTAAAAGTGAAAACAGTTGATACTAAAAAAGTTGAAAAGGTCGAAAAAGTAAGCTCATTCAAGGCCGACTGTAGCTCACAACCAAATGGTGCTTTCCTGAGAGATTCAGTTTTTTGTAATAAATTCTATGTTTGCGTAAATGGTATAGCAATTCCTCGATATTGTCCGGGAGTTCTTTACTTTGATATCAAAAATAGAGTGTGTAATTTCCCAAGCTTAGTTGATTGTTCCAATGAAATTTCGAGGACCTAAAAAGGAATATTTTGTCAGGTAGAATTTGTAAATATAATAATTTAATATAGAATATAATCATTTGGCTTTATATTTGAAATGGCGTATATAGATTAATTTACTTGTATTTTATTAAGAATGGTGAAGGGTTTTTACACATATAAACTTAAATGGCTGTAAGTGGGGTATAAATCCTATTATCCTTTATGTGAGAACAAGAGAATTGAAGAGAATCAAATAAAATGATGAAACTTATTCAAAGTAGGCGGCGACTTTTTTATTTTGGTTAAATAATAATTGCTAGATCAAACTTGATATTAATTTATCTTAAATCAAAGATATTTTTGTTCTTCTGATTAAATTGAAAATGATTGCACTGCAGACATTTTGCCTAGCTACCGATTTGAGAACGGGCTGTATGATCATTCCAATAATTAAAATATATTTTAGTGTAGTGGATTGGTCACTTCATAAATGTAAAAAATATATTCATTTATATTTAAAATCATAGCAACTCGATTTGTTTGATCTGATTTACAGATAACACAATTGCTTTTATAGCCCATTTAGTAACCATGACCCAGTCAATTGGATGCCTCATGTTATTGATTGGAGCCTATGCTGTAAGTATCAAGAAATTAAATAATTATTTGTAATATATTCTTTTCTTTATTTTATACAGAGACTGCCAGTATTACTTTTGATTTATTTGGTATTCGAATTTTTTTATATGCTATTTATTACGGCTTTTGTGGTTGGTTGGTTGACGCTTGAGATAATCAGTGCCATTCTCAATATTACATACTTTGGTTGGTTGCTTGTATTTGTTGCAAAATTTATTTGATTTATTAATTAAGTTTTTTCTTTTAGTTATTAGTATCTACTTCTGGCTTGTGGTTGCTTCACATTACCAACAGGCGGGTGAAGAATTAGTCTATGAAGAAAGTCGACCAGATCCAATAACTATCTGAAGGATTTTTGAAAGTCAAAAATCCAAAGGCATATCTAATTTAATCTAATCTTAAAGTTCGAAAAGGGAATACGAAAACTTTGGAATGCCTCTTTTTTGCTTGAGAATTTTTTAATTTTCCATTTCGCTTTGTTCACATCTTTTTCAAGAAACTTTTAATTACAAGTTAAATGCTAGTTTTCCGAATAGGTTTACGGTTGGCTGCCTTTTATTTAAAGAATATTTTCTTTATTATATTTTTGAAACAAATGTGTGGTAGCGAAATGGCTTCTATTTAATTCGAATGTTAGCTGGGCAGGTAGTTTCTGATCTCATTCCTAGCCATTTGTCAGGCAAATTACAGGACACAAGTTTGTTTTGCTGTTTGTCCAGTGAACTGGACCCCAAAGCCAAACTACTAAGCGAGGGTTTGAGATTGAGGGAAATCGATTTTATTCTAAGGCCTTTCACGTGACAAAGTCAAGCGAGACTGCAGCGAACAAGTTTCACGTTACGCTTGCCATCTGATAAGTCAGCAAGCATACTCCCCAAGCTTTTCACTTTTCCCACACCTCACAGCCAATGCTAGACATGAAGATGTTTGAAAATTTCCTTCAAGAAATATATAACTTTCTCAGGGAGTATAAAGAAATTAAATTAATAAAGCGAGCTCCACCTTAATAAGTTTAAGTAAATCGAATTTAGAACAAAAATAAGCAGAGGAAAAAAAAAACAATTCTTATATTGTGTGTAAAAACTGGCGCGAAATTTTTTATGGAGACAGTGAAATTTCGTTATAAGGGCGAACGCTGAGAGCAAGTGAGCGAGAGAGCTGCACTCTCAGGGGGTGGTTTTTGAGTTGCGCTCTCCTTTGGTGGTTGCTGACGCCGGTAAATGCAGCCGAACTTCGAACTCAAAGTCAGTTGACAAAGCTGCAGTGAGTAAGGCTGACATCGGTCGGAATGTTTGGTGAGAGTAAGAACTATGGCTAAATAATTACACAAGCCAAGGCATAATGGTGATTAAAAACAAAGATTTTTGATAAAATCAATGATTTTTACCTATTTAAATAAAACGTTTCGATTGATGAAAAATAGTTTTGGTACCGTGTTCGAAATGTCAACTTGACGTGTTCCGGTTTTCTCCGGCTCTGTAGCGTTGTCCTGCTCGCACATTAAACTTTCAATCGATAAACAGACAAGCTCTAAAATAACAGTAATCACTAAGAAGCAGCGAGTACCGGTAGCGAGTCCCTTTGATAACGAGTTCCATACGGACTTTGGTCTGCCAGTGGCTTCATAATTTGTATTCGACTTCTGAACGCTGAAACGGGTGAACGTCTTTGTCGCTGTCTCAGATTTACTTTTTGGATGGCTTTGCCGTAGACGCAAGTAGTTGGCGCGACGGCTTCGGGTGCCGAACGTGACTAAATAAATAAATTGTGACAAAAAAAAAAAAAAAAAACAAAAGAAATTATCTCGAGTGATATTAAAATACATTAAAAATTGCAAGTGATGCAAGTTGGTAAAAATTTGGAAACGATTTGTGCAGCCGCAAAAAGTTACAGCTCAATTTATCACGAAACGGATTAAAAATGATGTGAGTGAAAACAATCCTTGTAAAAAAAATTAAGGTCTTTAAGGATATCGCTGAAGGCATTCAACTAAATTATATTTTGAAATTTAATAAAATGTTAGAAGGTGCAAAAACTTAGAAAAAAAAAAATAAGAAACGCAGCACAGCGCATATCCTGCGATACCCGCCCACTTTCGCGCAACACCAAAGCATAAAGAGCAACAACACCAATAGGACTCACGCACACACACACACACATGTACTTATTCATTTCATACAGAGGCATAAAAAATATACAGCAGAGTAGTAAAGTAAAAAAGTAGCGAGTGAAAGCAAAAGACGAAGCAAGTGGTGCTGAGCTGGTTGATTTAACCAGGAGTTGGGGGTTGGTGGGTGCGCATCTATCAGGGGGTTGATTTTGTTGGCAGGCTTATCGATGTGTTTGTGTATGTGTGTGTGTGTGTGTATGTAACGGTTAATGTCATTCATCAAAGCAGCGAGCCGCCAAGTTGAGTTTTACACATTTTTACGCCTACGAGTACTACGCGCGAGTGCCGACAACGAGAATGCAATTTGTGAGGGCGGCCAAGCGCTCTCTTGCCAAGTAACAGTAAACTCTCTCTCTCTCTCGCTCATACACTCGCACTCACACGTTCTTAATTATGTTTTGCTGCAGTAAATGAGAGAGAGTGATTCAATGTTATCAGCAGTCTCTGTTAGTCTCTCCCTCTCGCTCTTGCACTTAGCACTTAGGCGTAGTGGTCGATTTTAAAAGTCCTTCACGTATGTATGTGTGAGTGTGTGCGTCTGTATGTGTGAAAGTAGTGTCAAGAGCTATATGCGTACAGCCAGAATATAAATGACTGTGTGGCCTTTTGGTAACCAGGGTCAGGATGTGTGTAATGGAAACACTCTATACATCCATGCAGTCATTCAGTGGGCAACGTAATGACATAAATGATAAAAAAAAAGTCTGCATAGAATTAACATTTTATATGCGAACCTTCACAATATACAAGTATGTATGTATCTTAGTTTTGGGTTTACAAAGGATTTTTTTTTGAGTTTTTTTTTTTTTCTCTTTTCAGGAAATTTAATCACTTGAACTAGAATGAACTATTGATGAATATTGAGTATATATATACATATTTATTTGAACATATATCATCACACGATTTTATGCTGTGCTCTTACTTTAAATATTTTAATAAAAATTTCTGAAACTCATTAAGCTTAATATAAAATTCAAATCAAGAGAATTATAGTAATAATCTTTTTCAAGGATATCCAAGACCCCACTAACTAAATAATTTTCATTACTCGGCAAAAAAAAAATCATTTCCCCCCTAAAGTTCCCCAAATGGATAATTCTTTTTTCTACGTAAATTCAACTGCTTCTCTCTCCCTCTCTCTTTCTGTCTCTGTCTGATGTTGATTACCTTAAGCCTCTTTTCAGTGCTGAGCGATATAAACGATTACTTAAAAGCACACGCAAGTTTTAACGTCAAAAAATTGTTTATTAAAAGAATTGTACAAATTTATGTGTCTGGCTTACACCCTTCTTCATTGTTGCTCTCTATGTGTTTGTGTGTGTGTGTTTTTTTTCGTTTCAGCATAAAATATTGTATGGGCCTGTGTTTTTTGCTCGGCTTCTGTTGCTATTGCTGCTTTCTTGTTGTTGTAGTTGTTGTTGTTGTTGCCAAGCACGTCACGCTACGGCAAACTGCAAAAGCAAACAAGCGTATTAATCATTAGCGTGACCTCGACCCTTTCGTCCTTAGCGCCAGCAGTCTCGGCACTGTCCACATCAACTTATCCCTCCCCTCTCTCTCTCTCTCTCTTTCATCGCCCAACCAAACATTTTCACACATCTTGAGCCTTATTTTCCATTACCCCGCAGAATAATTCAGTCAAGGCCCTCCAAAGTCTGGCATCCATTTGCTTGAATTTGTATGTCTGACGGCTTTCGAGTATATTCTATTCTATATACACACTTATATATACCTATATATTTATTTTAGTATATAATATATGTCTGATTCGGATTGAGACTCTGATTCGAATTCCCTATGCTGCGCTGGGCACAAATGAAAATGAAAATATTATCAACGCGCATGGCATCAAAAAAAAAGGCAAAAAAAAAAGAACTGCTTAACATAAAAAAATAAATAAATGTGATTGCGGTTTTGTTGTTTTCCACGCCTGGTAAGCCTTATGCCAAGCCATACCAATCCATATGATATTTTCTTTTAGGATCCCAGGGGAATCCTCCAGGACTGCCGTCTGTTAATTCAAAGGCAGAGACAAATGAAAACATCTCTACAAAATCCAAGTCAAACCAACTTGAATATACTCTGCCTAATGAAATCTATACTTTCCGGGTCAAGTCTATAATCTAATATGCCCTTGGTATACCTAGGCATCGGGTATGCATATCGAAACCATGTTTATCGCTTTAAGCAAAAAAAAAAAAAAAATGATTTCGTTGATGACGCTTATCATTTTGTCACTGGTAGAGTAGATTGAGCCAAAGACGTCTGCTAGTTTTTCCTTAGCCAAGACATGGCTTTCAGTTGCCCCTTTATGCCTGTCAACGAGTAAAATGACGCAGAGAATTGACTCGTTTTTTTCCCCCCACAATCAGTTCAATCTTGTGATTTGTCAGTTTGCGCTTCCAAGGAAATCGATGTCATAAGTGATATCCGACAAAATGACAAAACACATGGAGTCCTGATAATCACGGAAAGCAGATTGGGTTCTTGATTTTTTCGAGAAAGAGTTTCTTTTAATTTTTCTTACATAGAATAAACAAATCAGCTTTTTGGTTTACTTTTTACATTAAACTTGGCATCACTTGCCAGATGCGCACCATATTGTCAGAGTAGCCAGCGTATAGAGTCTGTCCATCACTGGACCAGGCCAGGCAGAGGCATTGAGGCTGGTCTCCCTTGGCTGTGGGTTGTACATCTTCCAGCCAAAGATCGAAGACAGCCTTCTTAGAAGCCAGATCCCAGACAGCTATGGTCGAACCGCAGGCCACGCAAAGCCAATATCGGCTGGGTGAAAAGGCCATGGCGTTGACCAAGTCATGATGATCCAGTGGATAGAGATTGCGACCATCGCTCAGATCCCAGAATAAGACTTTGGCATCCTTGCCACCCGAAGTACAAAGCGAGCCATCGGGTGAGACTGCCACGGATGTGAGATACCCAGTGTGGCCATGATGATTGTTGCGCAACTTGCAATTGGTGAGATTCCAGACCTTGACAGTACGATCCCAGCCACAGGAGACAATCAAGGGATTGGCCTGCTTGGGTGAAAAGCGTACACAGGATACCCAATCGCTGTGACAGTCATCGCGTATGGTAAACTTGCAGTCAGCCAAGGTATTCCAAAGCTTGATAGTGCGATCACGCGAGCCCGAGACAATCTGTCGATTGTCTGGAGAAAAGGCCACGGATAGTACATCCTTGGTATGTCCATCGAAGCGATGGGTGGTCACATTGACTGTCAGGTCCCACAGGCGCAAGGTGTGATCCCAGGAACCACTTAAGGCGTAATTACCATCCGAAGAGAGCACCACATCGCTTATGAAGTGAGAGTGGCCATAGTGACGCTTCACCGGATATCCATAGTTATTCTGGCTATATCTAGTCATGCGCCAAACTATCAAGGTCTTGTCACGCGAGGCCGAGACCAGTATGTCCGGATCACGAGGATGCGGGGCCACTTGAGTTACCCAGCCATTGTGCCCGGCTAGTACACCAACTAATTGAATCGTTTCTGGCATAATACTAAAAATATTCCAAGTTGAACTAAACTATAATGAAGCCTTTAGGGAACCTTTGAGTTGACAACTTTGAAATAATATTCCGCTAAGCCTGCTTGATCAAATTTATATATAAGAGTATTTAAGAGTTCTGGGATATTCATTAATCTTAATGAAACATATTTATCTAGATGATTTTCGTAAGGATTTGTATCGCAATTTCCTCTTACAAATCTATAGTAATTAAGAGTTTTTTCTAATTAAAAAGAAATGCTAAAAGCCGAAGCTAAATCTCTTTGGCTTGATAAAAATAGTTTCAGGGTCGTTGATTCGGGAAATTCCAATTAAAATGGGATAATAATAAATTTCCCAACACTTCGTACCAAAATTATAACTGTATCAACTGTACCAGCAAAATGGTCAACAAAGTGGAAGGGACAAAATGAGAAAACACAAAAGTAGCAGAAGGACTCCAAAGAAAATGGAACATGAGTATCAAAAAAAAAAAAAAAAAAAAGTAAAGAAAAAGAAAAAAGTTGAAACTAAAGGAAAGAAATATCATTTATAACCATCTTACAATTTGAGAAGTTCTTTCGGTCCCTCTCTCTCTCTCTCTCTCTCTCGCTCTCTCTCTCCCTCATTCATTTTCTATCTCTTACTGCATTTATCGTTTTTGGCTTCTTTTGCTTTATTTTTTTTCTTCTTCTTTTTTCTTTAATAGCACACATACCAAACATATACACATACACACACACACACACATGCATTTTGGCAATTTACGAGAAAAACACGGAAAACATTTAGGAAATGGGCCAAAACCTTGCGGATGGGCCGCCAGGTGAGGATGAGAACAAAAAAAAGGCAACTGCAAAAAGAACAAAACAAGTAAAAATTATTACCTTTCACAAACAATTTATATCAATATTTAAAAGCGTTGAAATTGTTAAACATTATTTGTCGGTTCGTCTTTCATCCACTTTTCTGGTTTTGGTAATTTAATGGTTGTTTTTTTTTTTTGTACTTTTTTTTTATTATTCCTTTTGGCTTGCTATCGCTGGGTGTTGGTATTTTTATGAGCATGTATAGGTGTGTATTGCCCTAGGCCAAAATGACCAAAATGGCAACGGTGGATTGTGTGTGGGTGTTGGGCAAACAGAAACGAAATAAACCGGCAGAAAATTGTTTAAAAATGCACACACCAGTCCAGAGTTACTCACACACACACATACGCCACCGAATCCAGAGACACAACAAAAGCACCAAAGGAAGCAACGTAGCTCGCCACGAAGAAGCGGCGAAAAAAAACATACGAGAGAAAGCAAGAAGGCACCGAAGAAAAATACTATTTTTATTGTTCATTCATAAGCCAGAAATGAATTGAATTGATTTAATTAAATAATTATTATTTACATCCTTTCAGGTTTTGCTAAAATTTAATATGAATAATTTTTTTTTGAAGACACAAAATCTGAGCAGGCTTATTAGGAACTGCTTATAATATTTCTTTCGAAAAGAGTAGTGAAAAAGCATAATGGCGTGCGGCTTTTTGACTCGCCTGAAAAATTACTCATTCGGCAATGAAATACACACATACACACACATACTCAGGCTCAGAAATCCGACGAGTGACGTGTCTGTTTCGATGGTGTGTTGTTGTTGTCGCTCAGTCTGCAGACAAATAGACTCACCATTGTAGTCGAAAGGGAAACACTGAAGGGCACAAAGACCATTGGTCGCTTACACACACACACACACACGCACACCGACATAAACCCATAAGCAGACATAAGGCAAAAGTCCATTTGCCGACTGACGGCGACGCGGGCAGAGGTTGAGGTGTTGCCAACATAAAACACTTTGCCGTTATAACGTAATTTCTTTTGTTTATAAGGGCTCGCAGTTACTACGGGTTGTTTTGTCTCTTTCGCGCTTTTACGCAATTCTCTGTTACTCTGAAAACAATGGAAAAATTAAACAAAAAAAAAAAAACAAAAAGAAAGAAGCAAAATTTAAACACTTGCGAATGCTGTCAGCGTTGCTCTGGAGAAACTGAAATCCCCTAAAAAATACCAAAACTATTTATGCTTATACATTTGAATGACTAATTAGTCTTAATTGATTTATGTCAAAGGGGGCCGTCTAGACTTTTGTCTGAAGCACTCTTTTTATTAATATTCTGCTGAATAATAAATAAATAAATAGAAAAGTTGTAAATTTGTTTCATTGACAAACTATGAAAGCATTCAAATATGAAATAAATATAAATTCTTTTTATTGATTTTCATTTAGTGGCAATCAAAAAGCATTTTAAGAAAAATAAGCACGATACATTTTTGGAAGAGACTTTTGCTGTTGTTGTTGTGTCATTTATAGGGAAAACAAAATAATAAATAAAATTAAGAAGAACTGAAGAGGATAACTATTTTTGATTTGTTTTTTTTTTTTGTTTTGATGGCGAGTTGACCAAATTATTTTCTTTGAAAATGAACATTAGTAAAATTCAAACAACAACACATAAGCCGGCCTGCGTGTGCCTGTTTTTTTTTTTTTTTTTTTTTTTTTTTTTTTTTTTTTAAATCTAGCTGGTATATTTTATTCGTATTCAAGTGTAAGATAAAAATAAAAAAATAAAAATAAATTTACATTTAAGAGATATAAATATTACTGGGTGGAAGCAGGTATTGACAGCAGTTATTGTTAGGGGATGGTGATATTGGTGGGTGGGTGGAGTGGTAGAAAGGGATGGATTAGACTACTCCTGCGGGACTACCGCGAAGTTTTGCTTCGCAGGAGAAGTCCGGACATTATATTCCTCCTACAGATCGACTGCGTTCGTCCAGCAACCTAAGGTGGCGTATCACAGCTTCAGCGAAGCTGCAGGTCGCTTCCCAGTTCCTCTGCGACTCCAGCATCATATCTATGATGTTGTCCACTGTCGCCATTGCACCCAAGCTTGATTCTAGACGGCGTCTCTGAACATCGAATCTAGGGCAGTGGAACATCACATGCTCGGCAGTCTCATCAGCGCCGCAGCTCGGGCACCTTGGGTCATCAGAGTGACCGAACCGCGCCAGGTACGCGCGGAAACATCCGTGGCCGCTTAAGAGTTGGGTGAGGTAATGCGTCGTTTGGCCATGTCTCCTGCTCGACCACTTCTCGACATCCTTTATTAGCGCGTAAGTCCATCTCCCTTTTTCTGAGTCGTTCCAGCGGCTCTGCCAGCGTGAAAAGCATTTGGCTCTCACCATGGCTTTTGCGGCAGCCCCTCTGGAACGGGAATTGGATGCTGCGTGGCCGTCCTCCGTGATGTGAATGTCGAGCGGAATCATCCCAGCGATGACATATGCGGCCTCGTCGGAGACAGTGCGGAATGCCCTACACACCTTAATTGCACACACCCGGTATGTTCCGGCGATACCCCTCATGTAGCTGCGGGAAGCGGCAGCTTTGAACCATATTGGTGCCGCGTAGAAAATTATCGACCGGACTACGCTAATTAGTAATAGCCTGGTTGTGTGCCTTGGGCCCCTTGCGTTCAACATGATCCTTGTGAGAGCACGTCCTGCCTCCGCTGCCTTGGTGTTGATGTAATCGAGGTGCTCTCTGAAGCACAGTCGTGTGTCGATTACCAGGCCGAGGTATTTAAGCGACCGTTTCGACTCGATAACTGTGCCGCCGACTTGGATGCGTGCCGTTTCCACTCTCTTCCGGCTGCTTACTAGTACCGCTTCCGTCTTCTGCGCAGCTAAAGTGAGGCCAGCGGATCTTAGCCACTCTTCCATTGCAGTGATGCAGTTATTAGTGATGGCTTCCGTTTCTGCAATTTGTTTTGCATCAACCACCAGCGCTACGTCATCTGCGAAACCGACCAGTTGCGCTTGAGGGGGGAAGCGCAGACGAAGTAACCCGTCATACATCACGTTCCAAAGCAGTGGACCCAAGACCGATCCTTGCGGGACGCCGGCTGTAATGGGATAGCTGTAGACACCATTCGTTGTCTTGTAAAGTAGAGTGCGGTTGCTTAGATAACTGCTGATAATTCGCAACAGATAGGACGGCAGCTGGAACGTTTGTAGGGACTCCAAGATTCGGATCCACTTTGCCGAATTAAAGGCATTCCTTATGTCCAATGTTGTGATGAGGCAATACTTCTTGGACCCGCCTTTCCACCTCTGCCCTTCAATAGCTTTTGCAGCCGTGGAGGTGACCACGCTAATCGCATCCAGCGTGGACTTTGCCTTGCGAAAGCCATATTGGCCAGGAGACAGCCCTCCTGCTCTCGTGACTGACTCCTCTATACGTGTTACCAGGAGCCTCTCAAATACCTTCCCCAAGGAGTCCAATAGACAGATTGGGCGATATGCCGAGGGGTCACCAGCCGGTTTGCCAGCCTTAGGAATGAGGACCAGATGCTGGAGCTTCCATTGATCTGGGAAGATACCCTCACTAAGGCAGTTGTTGAAAACTCTTGCGAATGCTTGCGGGTGGAGGGCAAGGGCAAGCCGAACGACGCGGTTAGGGATTCCATCAGGCCCTGGAGCTTTTTTAGGTTTTAGCTTCTTTGAGGCTTCCTCTATTTCTTCCGGCGTAACCTCACTATATTCGTCAGCGTGTGCTGGGTCTGTATTGTAGTTGGAGCGGTCATCGGGTGGCATGGTGGGGAACAGGGTTGCAACAATATGCTCCATTTCGTCTGGCTCTAACAAGGGAGGTGGGCTATTCGCAAGGCGCTTCACAACCTTCCTATATGCAGATCCCCACGGGTCCTGGTCTGCTGAGTCGCAGAGTTTGAGGAAACACTCTCTTTTACTCTCTTTGATAAGAGCTTTCAGTTTTTCCTCGCGGAGCGAAATTGGCGGCTCAGCTCGGGAAACGTCTGAAGGTTATGCGCTCTTTGCAGTAGCCTACGGGCTTTGAGGCAGTCCCTGCGTGCTGAAGCAATAGCGTCATTCCACCATTGTACCGGCTGATTATTTGTTTTCGGTGGCTTACGGCTGGACATACTGGCGTCGCATGCCTTTTTTAAGCAATCAATGGTTTCCTTTACCATTTCTATGGCGCCTCCTTGCGGGTTGAAACCTCTGAGGGCAATTGCCAATTTAATAGTGTCCAAGGTTCCCTCGTTGTACCTTCTCGCGAATGGGTCAGGCCGGATATCCCAAGTACTCCTTCGTGAGCCCAGGCTGCAGATAATTGCCTCATGGTCACTGGCAGTATAGTGGGAACTAACCCGCCATGTGGCCGACCTGAAGAGGTTGCAACTGGCAAAAGTCAAGTCAACCACGGATCCTTTATTACCCCTTAAAAAAGTGCGTTGACATCCAGAATTAAGTAACGCTACGTCGAGCGTTGAGAGTGATTCCAGCACAATTCTGCCTTTGGTGTTGGTTAAGGTACTTCCCCATTCTAGTGCCCAGGCATTGAAGTCGCCAGCTATAACAATATTCTGGCGTGACCGGGCATCCTCGACTATTTCGTCCATTATAGCTGCGAAGTCTTGTTGGTGCAGACTGGGTGGAAGGTAGCAGCTGTAGAACCAAATATTATTGATTCTGCCTCGCACAAAACCGGTGGAGCTCCTGACGCTTGAGATCTCCAAGCAAGTGGCACGTAGCCATATAGCCGCCTTGCCGTCACTACTAGCAAACCAGCTACCCCCATCCATGTGGCAAGTATATGGCTCGCTTAGTAGACAGATGTCCGCATTCAGTTCCCTCGCTGACTGGCATAGGAGGTCCTGCGCAGCTCTGCAGTGGTTGAGATTGAGCTGCAGAAGTATCATTTAAATTTTCTTTAATGCCTCCTTGTAGACTGGGCACTTGAAGCTACCCGTCGAGTGGTCTGATGGTTGATTCCCCTTTTTCTCGCCCTCTTCCTTGAACTATACAGCCAACCACCGGATTTTTTAAGGTTCCAACCAGTGTTCAGGCCACAGCCAGTTACGAGGTTTCCTATCCAGGTATGTAGCGACACCTCTGGGCCGGTCACTAAAGCACTTTCTGGTTACAGGCGCCGCGAAACTTCCGCGAAAACAACGCAAATCCGGAGCATCAAAAAAACTTCAACTTTCAACTTTCACTCTCACTCTGTATCGTGTGCCTGTGTGTGTGTGTGTGTGTGTGTTTGTGTGTGCGCGCTTGCGATAGTGAAACTCCAAAGCGATTTCCATGTGAAGGAAACCCTATAGGGGCCATTAATTGTGTGGCGCGTAATGTACCTTCCCCCCACCTCTCTTTTCCCACCAACACTCCCTTTACTTTTGTTTTTTTTTTTTTGTTTTTCAGTTTTTGCTAGTGTTGCTGACTATTTTATACATTTTCTTTTTGTTTTATGCACTTAACAGTTGTGGCTGCTTGGCTAGATGGTATTGTTGTTGTTGTTGTTGTTGTTATTACTGTGTCGTGGGGCTTTGGTTGGTGCTTTCGGTGGTTGTTGCTGCTGTTGCTTTGGGCTTTTTGTTGATATGCCTCCTGTAATTTATGCGGCTTCCCTTGCCCGTTTGTCATGCCAAACACACACACACACACACACACACACATACACCTATATATGTATACAAATTCGGACTAACGGAACCAGCTTAGACACGCAGGCCATCTCGTTCTAACCTAAAATGAAGCAAGCCACAAAACAAAACATACTAAAAACAACAACAAAAACATCAACAATAGCCCCAACAACAACAACGACAAAGACCAAAACAACAACATTCAAACAATACCATCGCAATAACATTTTGTGCTGTCTGGGCTAAAGTAAATTGCACAAAGCTTCACTTCCCTCAACCCTCCCCCCCTCCCCTTGCTTTCTGAAACTTTTTTCCCCATCACGTCACTCTGAATTGTATTCCCGTTATTCCCTATTTTTTTTTTTATTTTTTTATTTTGCTTTTATGGTGGTTCGGTTTGTCTTTTGTTTGATTTTCAAAATTGCTTTAGTCGGCAATTAAATCATAAAAAATAATACTCTTTCCAACATAATAAAAATTAAAAAAAATAAAGCAAAGAAACAAATTTGAAATGCATAAAAAAAAATTGTCAAAGCCATAAAAAAAAAAAAAATGTTTAATGTCTTTCTAACGCATTTCTCTGTTATGAAATTAAATTTGTTTTCTCTATTTTTGTTTTTAGTTGTTGCTATGACAATAACATAAAAAAATATATATGAAAAGAATTTCGAAAAAATAATCTAAACATAAAAAAATACTAAAAACTGAATTGACCCGTAAGATAAAAATTGCTCAGAAGCATCAAAATTTTGTATATACAATTCTTTGATATGTTAAGAAGATTTTTTTATTTTTATAAATAAATATTTTGTAATAAAAAAATTCTAAAAAATATTTGCTGCAAATATCTAAAATATTTTAATATTTTTATTTTCATAAATTCTATTTTTATTCTTTTCATTTTCGCACTAAAAGAATGCTAAGGTATTATTTGATTTGTATTTTATTTTGATGGAAATAAATATTATGAGGTTGAAATTTATTAAATTAAAATCTCGCGTGTCGCATTTCAGCTTATTAAAAAAAGCAGATAACATCTGAGAGATTCAGTTTTACGAAAAAGTACAGTTGCCCAAGTTTCTAGCTAAGCAGATCTCTCATATGCTCTCTCCTAACTGATTGCCTCTCTCTCGGATCAGAGTTGCATTTGGGAAGATAAAGCTGAACTCTACTGAGACAGACCTGATTTAGTTTGCCAGAAGCAGTAAAGCTGACCAGATCAAATAATATGTCTGAGCTGAGAAAATAATTTCAAGTCTTATCAGGAATTAATTTTTTTTTATGTGAGTGTGAGAAATCAAAGCCAATTTCAGCAAATAAATATTTCATAGAACTTTAGCAAATTTCGATCTATCCCCAAAGCATTTGGTGAGTGTGAACTTAAGCATGTCATTCAGAAAGATAACTATCAAAAGCAAATGCCTAACAATCATCGAATTTAAGGGCAATGGCGAAAGTTATTTGTCCACAAATTTCGATTTGGTGGAAATGGCCTGCGATGGCTGCCTAAAATCTACTGATATTTCAGAAAATGGCACCACCAGACGCCAGCGGCAGCACAGATGAAGTCAAAATAAAGCACACAGACGAGGGCGAAAAAAAAGAACAGTGTGTGGGAGAGTGAGGGAGAGAGTGGGCGGGGGAGTTGAAAGAAAAGAAGAAAAAAAAAACTATAATAAAATTTAATTAAAGACGGAATTGGAACGCTCGAAGGATAACAAACTGGAGGCATGTATGTGACACACTCACACATAGATCGAAATAAAGGCAAACAACAGAGACGTCCAGGGCAGCAAACGGCCACAGAGGCAGTAAAAAGTTGAGCCTGCGTCCCTCTGAATCAGCGGCAAATAAAGCACAACACATAACACACCGACACACACACACACACACATACACAAAAGTATATGTGATGCTTTCTCTTTTCAGATATTGTGTACACTTTTTAAAGCTCAAGTCCGAAAAAGTCCTCTTATCTTGAAGCTATCGGAATAAAATTTGGGCTTCCAAAATCTTTACAATTTGGGAATGAATATTTGTTTGGTTTTGTAATAAGACAAATCTCAAAAAAAAGTATACCATCTTCGGCGATTCTAAGCTAGTTTTTGGTATGTTTTTATTTTTATTTTTTTGCCTTTGCTTCGTGGCAGATTCCATTGCGTCTCCAATGCTGGCTTCTCATTATTATTTTTCCTTTATGTGAGAACTAAGAAAAAATAATAAAGACTTGACAGAGGGCGGAGTGGAGAGCGTAGCTGCCAGAGACCGCCCATGAGTTTGGCCTTCTTATTGTGCCTAGCCAGGCTGCTGTTGCTGCCGTTGATTTCTAATGTGATAAACTCCAAGCATACAAAGGCTCAGCAATTGCTACCGAAGCCACCGGCCGCCCTTCATCTGCCCACCAGCCTCCCTGCTTTGGCCTCCCAGAAGGCCTGAGTTTCCTGTTGCTGACACAGTCAACGTAACACTAAATAACAAACGACAACGTTGGCCATGGCGATTCACCATTTCCAGCTCCACTTCCATACCCACTCTGATACCATTTGGCTTGCTGCTCCTGGTGTGTGCTAGGCAGCAGTTTAAAGTCTAAGCTAGTTTCTTATTGCCACCCGGGCAGTTGGTGCTCATTATTTTTTAACACGCATCCATCTTTCTTACCGCCTTTAGCTGTTCTCGACCCTTCCCCCACCCACTCACTTCCTCCGACTAGGCTATGCATAACTGCTGGGTAATGTAGGTAATGTATTCATACATTGGGTGTAGTGGGTTTCCGATGATTAAGTGCCACGCTGCGTATACGTAATACTTCCCTATACTCGCAAATGCAACAAAATCAAGCAAAGAAAAAAAAAATATATATATATATAGGAAAAAATGTAGTGATATGAATAGCAAGAGAGAAAAGAGGCGTGTCTCTGATAGTTTATATAAATTGCGTGAAAATAAATGCATTGACTGCTCGATTTGCATAAGTGAAATAAATTCTTTTTAGGAATAAGAAAACTATATAAGATTGATGAACTGAATTTATTCTGCTGTACTTGATTGAATTAGTTCAGATATTTTAAAAAGAATATTGAAAAATTATTTATTTCATAAATGTAATTTGTTTCATTTCAGATCCAGCGAATCGGAGAAATCGAACAAAGCCAATGCGATTAATATTAATTTAATACGTTTCTAATTGCTCGACATTGGTGACACTCCGGGCAAGAAAATTTATAAATGAAAGCTTTTAATTGAAAAAGAATGGTATTTCAAAAAACAAATGAATCATAGCTAAAAGTGCGAGCGAGAGAAAGAGAGAGAGAGAGAGAGAGAGAGAGAGAGAGATAGCAAAGCCATGAGCGAAACAAAAGCTAAACTAAAATCAACAAACTTCTGAAACAAACAAACAAAAAAAAAGGAACTCTCAACAACAACAACAACAAAAATTGCTCAAAAATAGAGCCACAAAGGCTAAAATGCTGTTGATGCCGACATCGTGTGGTCCGGGACCGCCGGCAGCCGCGATTGCTGCTATGAAACCCACTGATGATGATGATGTGGACCCTGATGGCTTTAGCATAACCAGCAGCTACAACAATAAAAGCAAACAACAAAAATCTCGAACGAGTTCGGCTGGCATTCCCAAATGGCTTCTAATGCCGCTGATGCTTTTGGCCATTTTGGCCCAGGCACAGCACCACCAAGTGGCAGCCGAAAAGAGTAAACATTGTAAGTACATTTTGGCCAAAAATATTTTTAGAGGGGTGGGAGCAAATCTTTCCCGGGTTCTATTGCTTGTAACCAATTGAGATTGAAGTATTTGGATTTGTGGCGTTTGTATGCCAAAAGCTTAACCCCCCTAAGAACCAGGGGGAGAGACTCTGTTACTTTTGAAATTCAGCCTCTCCCTCAGCTCCAGATATAGTATGCCTTCGCATTCCTTTAAACGTGCTCGTATTCCAGGAATATTTTCATCCATTATTTAGCACTAACAAAATTTATTTTATTTGTTCTTTTGTTAAACAGACACAACAACAACAACAAAAAAAACAAAAGTTTCCCATTTCATATTTAAACATTAAGTTGAATTCCATGTACTCGACCCGCAGGCGAATCCAATGAGTATTTTCTAAACAACTTTATGTATTCGCCTTGAAATGTTTTGCAAAAAACAACAAAATTTTAAGTGACAATTTTGATTGGCAACGAGATGTGGAGAATATCAACAACTAAAATAAAAATTTTAATGCATTTGACGAGTTTGTTTTGTCAGGCGAGAGAATCTATTAAAGTTTTCAAAATGTGTGCCCAATTTTCAATTAAATTAATGTAAAGTTCGTTCTTTATAATATTAAACAATATCACTAATGTTTAATTTTAGTTTTACAATGTTATTATTTTCGCGGATTGATCGCTCTGTTCAGTGTGACCATTCTGCCGTCAGTGGGGCTGCCATCTTGTTTCACTAAAGAGATGCCACTTTATTTTATGTTTTTTTCAGCAAATGTTGAATTTAATTTTATAAAATGCATTCAATTCAATTACAAATTTTATGCTAGCTTATTTCCTTTTTCGATTTATTTTCACGTGAAATATTTTTATTTTCGTTGCATTCAGTTGACTCGAGTCAGAGAGACATTATTTATGCGGTAGAAAAAGAAGCATCTATACTCAAAATAATTCAACTGGAATGCCCCATTTCCATTTGGCAGACGGCATGTAATAATTTCAATAAAAAGTAACAAATTTCTTGCTGAAAATAATCGTAATTTATTTTGCTTTAAAGGCAGTAAAAAAATCATATGACCAAATCATAAACATTTCTCATTGGGAAACACATTTGCCTTTTTATATCGTTTTTGTTTTGCGGTTATTTATTCAAATTTCACTTATATATATATAATATATATACATATATGTATATATTGTTTATGCAAAGGACATTTATATATTGTTGTTGTTGTTTGTTTTGTTCTGTTGCTTGCTTGTTTTATTTTGCCGTCTTTTGTCTGTTTTATCAACAACAAATAAATACATTTTTACGATGCGATATCAACTGCATACATAAACAGTCAGAGGCACACAAACACAGAGATACTAACAATTTTGTATACAGTTTGAATTTATGGGTGCAGTTTTATTTATGGAGCATCATCATCATCATTGATGCCATTCACAATTTTCTTCATCTCTTTTTGTTATCACTGTCATAATTTCAAAAGACACAACGTGGGATTTTCACTTTTTAATCAAAATGAAATGAGAAACGTGTCGATTTGTTTGCTTCACTTCTTTCATAATACAAATAGCAAATAGCAAGAGAGACTAACTAATTGAAATGAAAAGCTAGAACTATTAATATGTACTTCTTTTTTTTATTTTAAAAATTGTTCACACTTTTTATTATTCCAAAATGAATTGAAATGGGTTTATTTGCAGACTTAAAGAATTCAAAAATCTTGGCATACCAATTTAATATCAAAAATCACTCAAGTGTAGCGTAAAATGTCGCGACCGGCGCCGGTGAGTGCCCAAAAGTTGCCTTGGCAAATTATTTCCGTATTTTGACATTAAATCATAATTAAAATATGAATTAAAACAACTTACATGCCAGCAAACATCCAGCAAGGCAACAACAACAACAACAATTAAGTGGCAGAAAACTTTGCTAGTCCTGCCTCGTCGGGCGAAGCGAAAATGAATATAAAAAAAGTTTGTTGCCTACTTTTTTGGGCTCGTTTCCGCTGCCGACTTTTTCTCTGAAAATTCTAGACCCGCCATAACGACACTGGCCATGCCCTATACTCATAGATAATTGCCGAAAGTCTGGCAGTGCCGAAAATTTAAATAGGCATTTAGAGGGCAACAATTTTCCTAGTTCGGAAGTCATTTTCACTCATTTCCGGTTACGAGACCCAAAGTTGCATACACCGACACTGTGGCTGCTGTTTGCTGCGGTCATATAAACGCCTTCGTCTCCAGCTGCAACTCAGCCGAGTCAGCATCATTTGTACGTCTCCATATCTGTCCTCGTCAGGAACAGTTACTGTGGCAGCCCACGTGGCGTATACTTAATTTCTCATACTCATTGCCGTTGAAAAGTTTGTGATTTTTTCTCTCTGCTTTGGCCATACTTCCACTGCACTTCCTGGCTGGTTAAATATGTGGTATGTGGAGTAGATTCAAGTTGGGCTTTTTTTTTTTTTTGGGGAAGCTGGAGGAAGCCGGCAGAATTGAAGGCTTTCCAACTCGTTCAACAAAATTTTGCACAAAAGTTTCATAATTAATTTCATGTTAAGTGGCAATGCAAGGTGCCCTTTGCGCTTACCCTTGCCGGTAATAGCCAACTCCCAACATTTGATATATATATATTTTTTTTTGGTCTGCTGTCTTTAATTTGAATTGTCATTTCCTGTCCCAAACACTCGATGCTCTGGTTTGCCGGTTCTGGCGGTCTACCATCCATCCGGTTGCCTGCCACGCCTCCTCTCACCATTACCACCCAACCAAGCACACGTTTAACTTGATTAGCGTAACTTATAATGACTCGCACGACTTGTTAGCAGACACACCGTAACGAGCGCCAAAAACCTCCCCAATCCACTCCCACAATTCATATCCTTTCAGCTTACTCCATCGTCACTTACATGAGCAAATGTGTACACGTATTACATATTGTAAGTATATGTTTATATTCCTACCATATAACTTGCAGTTAACTTGTCTGCCAGTCCCTGCCAGACTCGGGGAGTGGCTATGCCAGTCTTTGGCTGGTAGTGCGCCCAAGTAACTTGTGGGTGTGTGTGTTGGATTTGGAGTTCTTGGGGCTTTCAGTGTTTTGTTTTTGCAAGTGGCTCTCATTAGAATGTGTCTGTGGGTGTTTGTGTGTGTGTGTGTGTTCACTTAAGATCAGATTTCGAGAGGTTTTTGGATTTTTTATTCCTTCTGCTTGTTGCCCATGAATAACCTAATGGCTTTTTGATACACATAAACTCTTAGACCATAAATATTAATGTAATAATCATAACATCTAAGTAATGAATTTATTTATATTAAAGATTAAACAAGAGTAGACACACAACTAATAAGACTAAAAGAAGAATATGAGCTTTGAAATTTTCTCTTCATTGCCAGACTGTTGCCTCAGTTATCGATTATCGGCACAGCATTGCCAGATCAAATTATAAACCTTTATTTTTTTCTTGATCAAAATTGTAAAGCAGCAAAATATATGTTTTTTTTTTCGTTCTCATTTTATTGGGTGTTCAATTTTATTGGTATACCTTTTATATATCCACATTTCATTCACTTTTTCCATATCTCAGAGTCTGCTTGTGTGTGTATGTTTGGTGAATTTATGCAATAATGTGAACATTTGAACATTTTATAAAATATGTCACGTTGTTGCTTGTTTCTTTGGTATTTTGTGTTGCGCATTTTTGCTGTCGATTTGCCTGTGGCCTCAGACCACTTTTCCATCCTTGTTTTGGACCCTCCACCTCTGAGCCGGGCTGTTGGCAACTGCCAATAAATTTGTGAGCGAGAAAACAACTGTGGACGGACGAGAAATGAAACTCACATAAAACTTTTGCTCTTTTGTATAACATAAATATGGATGGATTTGGTTGGTCTGTGGCTTTGGGTTGAGGGCCTGGGACACTGTGGCCACTGCGGCATATTTAAAAATAAATTTCTTTTTGGCTGCTGCTGCTGCTGCTGCTAAGCTTAAATGGGAAAAGGGCTGCTGTGTCCCCGTATTGCCGCTAATCTGGTACGTTTGGAAAATTCCCACGCCTACCCAAAAGCTAAGCAGCTGATGAGGGTGTTAGCCGAGAAAAAGTAGACATTGTGAGCAATAAATTTTAATTTCCAAAAAATCCATCCGCATACGAAATTAGATTTAAAAATGTGGGCAGACAGGACAGACATGACATGACAGACTTGGATACAAAAAAAAAAAAAAAAAAAAAAAGCAAAGTTTCGTCTCTTGGGTCGGGCCTGGGCTGGGATTAGCGGAGACAGCGGAAGCCGTGGAGATTACCCAAATCAGTGAAACCAGCTGCTCCACATTCGGATTTGTCATTGCTTGAGTCCTCAATTTTTATAAATGTTTGACAATCAAAGGGAATATAAAAGAGATGACAGATTTGCCATTAGAAAACAATGGAAAGAAGGCGAGTGTATAAAAAGATATGTGCGAGAAATTTTTCAAGATGTGCCAGAAACATAAAAGCGCTAAGACTTTGCTTCGAAAAACACTGAGCTATTCAGTTTTCAAAAAAAAAAAAAAATAAATATATTAATCTCTAAGATAAAAAAGAGAGCGAAACTCAGAAAATTGCTAAGTCAATTTCAAAATTTTTTTCTATCTAATTTTAAAGATTCAGGGAATAGAATAATTAATTTTAAAGAGAGCTAGGGATTTTGTTGGATAGGAAAAAAATCCTTATCATAGCAAATAATTAATCTAGATTGTTTATGGGTTTTTGTTTTACTCATTTGCCTTTGGTATGCATCTTTCTTTCTGTAAGTCAAATGTTCTGGAATATCCCCATGTAATGTGTCTTGTTTATGAGTTTTGTGGTCATTGGGGATCATTGTCAGCAGTTGTGATTTCATTGCAAGGGCCTGATTTTTGGCCATAGCATGAAGGGGGCCAAAATGTCGATAGAAAGTTGGCAACTGAGTTGATTCAATTCCCCCGCCAAATCAGTTCGCCAGCAAATAGACAAAAATACTCTCAGCCAGACAGTTTGGACGAATAGGAAGATAAATAGATACGGTGTATATCCATCCATCCATCCATCCATCCACAAGGTCACAGTTGAATGCAAAGATAAATGTTTATTGAAGATAAATCGAAGCGTAGCGTAGTCGAAGCTAAACAATAACAGAAATCAACCGATGAATGTGTATGCGAATTCGCATAATAAATACCATTTGGTAGCTAACCATTTTTGCTAAGCAGACGCGAAATCCCCAGGGTGAGGCTGCCTCCTCAATGCCTCTCACAACTCCTTCCACTCACTCCGATTTCAGAGCCGATGGCAAATCGACTATTGATGCGTTGGCATGTTGGCGTGTCTCCTTGCAGTCTCAGTCTCCCCTTCATTCTATCATAGGCGAAAGCATAACCCGGACAATGAATTGGTGAAATTGTGCACGACTGGATCATTTATCAATATTTCCGGTTTAAGTGTATGCATTGTTGTTGTAGTTGTAGCATGGAGGGCGGGAGGGCGGGTGGGCTGGTTATGGAACCTGAAAAGGGTTGAAAAACATTCAGATACAATTCACAGATGGAAATTGTTTGCCCATGGAAACAGATACTTAAACTGTAATCTATTATTATTTGCAATTGCCACGCTTCAACCTCAATTGCCGCCAACTTCCCGGGTCTCTCGTTTCGGTTTGTTTTCTATTTGAAAAAAGAAGAAAAATTAAATATTTACCATTGAAATTTGTTGATTGCTACCAAATTCGATGAACAATTTTTTCCTTTTTTTTTTTTTTTTTTGTCAGGACCACCAACCACGGTATTTGATTTTTGTATTTATTACAGTATTTATTATTGTTGTTTTCTCATTGAATTCACAATTGCATTGGCATCAAATTTGAAACTTGTACATATTTTTAATTGATTTTTAATTGCCTCAATTAAAATAAATATCGAAAACACTGTAAATAAAGTAAGACGAGATAATAAATTATTGCTGAAAATTGTATCGATTGTGATGCATATTTTATTTTGCATATTAGACTAGATCTTTTTCAATATTTAATTAATTGGGATTGTAGTTTCCAGACTTACAAAACTGAGCCGTCCATCATTATCGTCGCTTGTCTGCCAAGCAAATAATCAGCGACCATTCAAGAAGAAATTATTTCACATAAATTTCAAGATAAACCAAAAGCTAAGAGAATAATGAAGAACAAGTAGAAGAAGAATAAGAAGAGGATAAAAAATGAAACTTGTTACAAAAGCAATAAAGTTTGCATTATATTTCCATTGTGATGTTGGTTAAGCACATGAATCCCTTTTGTAATCAAATACACAGAAAATTCTATTCTATTCAAGTAAATCCAAAGTCCCCAACCTTTTTCATGTTTCGCGTAGGACTCAGAGGGACAGGCGGGTCCAGCTTTTGTCTATAGATTGCTTGGGTGGTGTTCTTCTTTTCTGGACATTTGCAAAAGGAAGTGGCCAACAGAAAGAAATTCGCGCCCAATACTAAACAAAGAGGCAAAATTATTTACCAGGCGGTACCAAGGCGGATCCTTAAGTTGGACTGCCTACAAAAACTATATCTATATTACTACAACAACAATATTAGCAAAATAAGTAAACAAACAATAAGCACACAACAAGCTCAACAACAATGGCGAAATAAACTAGCGGTAAAGCTAAAACTCCCCGGCAAAAGAATGCGCAAAACTTTGCGCTTTGTCTTGCCTCTCTCTCTGTCTTTATATTTTCTTTGTATATATAATTTCTTTTTTTTTATCTAGTTTTACATTTACTTGCTAAAGAAAATAAAAAAGAAATTTGCTACGATTTGGCAAAAGAACAAACTTGACGGGGAAAAAATAATAGTGAAAATTGTAAGCGTTTTGAGCTTATTTTCCATAAATAAAAAGTTAAGATTTAAATGGAAAAATTTCAAAACTATAAGATTCAAAATGAAAAGATTAAAAGTTAATAAATCACTTTCAGTATTTTGGATTTCATTTCAATATTCATTACCAAAGCTAGGGAAAACTTTTAGGAAAAATAAAAAATATTCTAGCCAATCAAAAGACAAGGAAAATTTAACAACAATAAAAAGAGAAAATAAATAACTGGCAAGTCCAACTTGGGATATCAAAAGTGAATCAAATTGTGAAATTGTCGGAGCCTTGTGCATAAAATTAACTGGCCGCGGTATCCTGAGGAAAATAAGAATAAGATTGAAGAGCCAAAGTAGAGGAAGTCAAGCTGAGAGGCAGAGGGAGGCCAAGGGAGGCAGAAGCCAGCCAAAGGGCAAAAAGCAAAAGAGACGCACTAATTGCCCAGATGACATTTGTAATGGCACCCGCGGGCAAAAGGCGGTAACTGTGGTGGTGCTGACAGCTGCCAGCCAAGACAACAACAAAACAAAAAAAAAAACAAGGAGCAAGTGAGAGAATGATAGATTGAAAGAGGTAGGGAATAAAAAGTTAAAAAGACTTTTTTTCACGGCTTGTCCATTTGAAGGAAAAATTTTGTATGCTCTTTTCAAAACAAACTTGATAATTTCAGAGGTCGACTCGGCCTAGTCCGTCTGTCAATAACTCCTTACTTGATTGACCTAAATTGAACATTTGATATAAGTCAAGAAGCGAGTATATATAGAATTTGTTAAGACAAGTCACTATGGGTAAGAGCTGATACAGTCAAATTCTATATCCAAAGGGTCATCGGATCTATACCTATATAAATATAATTTGTTCAATCAAGTCACTATAGCGGAAGAGCTGATACAGTCAAATTCTGGACCGAAGGGGTCATCGGATCTATACCTATATAAATAGAATTTGTTCAATCAAGTGAAGAGCTAATACAGTCAAATTCTATATCGAAAGGATCTACTAACCTATACTTTTCCTCTCCCTTTCTCTTCATAACTAATAAAAATTATATATGTATATGTTCAGTTGAATCCGTATATCAGAGAGCTAATGCGTTCGAATTTTGAACATAAGCTATATTTGATATTCTCAGAAGTCCAATTGGGTCAGTCCATTCTTAATTATTTCATTGATTGACATTTTCTTAAAGTTAAATATAAGTCAGATCATTGTTTCAAAGTTTTAATGCAGCCAAATTTTAGATCTTTGAAAGGAGTTTATGATTTCTCATACTAAAAGATAAGCTTTTTTTTCTGAAACCCCTACTGTCCCATATATCCTTTTTCAATTTCTCTGAACAATTAATAAAAATAGTTTCCTTTAATTTATTTAACTGACACAAAGAGGCGACAACTTCAAATGATATTTTCCATATGATGAGCTGTCAGTTTTCAGGAAACTTTTTGTTCTTATCCAAAGGAAGAAGGAGAAAAAAAAGCTATGACTCACTTCTTGACTACTTCAACATTTTGACAGGCGACAATTTGCTCGATGATTGCCAACAAAACGGATTGCGGAGAAGCAAAATTGCAGACGAACTTATCGTTTCTAGTGTGGCCTGCATCCATTAGAAAGAAAGTCCCAAGTTCTCTTCCTTTCTTTCAGCCCTTCCTCTTTGGTTATACCTTTGGGTCTCTTTATTATTTTTAGGACTTTTTCGTATTCCTTGCTGCACACTGTCAAAGTCTTTGTTCGAGATTTTTATTTTCTGCAATTTCTTTTTTCTTCAATAAAGTGACAAAAGTTTAATGATGCGTTTAAGTTGCACGTGGCATGCATTGACTCACTGTGGCATCCACCAACTACTCCCCAATCTTTACTTTTTTTTTTGTTTTTTTTCCTATTAACCAATCTTTGTGTCATTATTATAGTCTCTGGTTTGATAAAGTTCGACGTTTGTTGGCTAAAAATGACACAAAAAAAAAAAAAGTTCCCAAATAAAAGAGGATGGAAAAAAAGGTTTTAAAAATTGAACAAATTTGAAAGTGCATCATTTTGAAACTGTCAAAACTTTCTTTGATTGTCCTAATGTTCAAAAATTTCATATTAAATGATTCAAAGCTGGGAGAGACATTTCAAACGCTCTTCGAAAAATTGACAAAGTTTTCTCATTTCCTGACCAGAAATCAGGACTTTTCAGATCTATCGATTGATATAGACAGACAAAAGGACAGGGACAGTGAAATAGTAAAAACATTTATTTTGATTTTTCACTTTGTTTTTAGCTAAAATTATTTGAATTTGTACACAATTTTGTAAAACGATTGGCAATGTTGGTTGAAGTATTTATCGATATAGTTTCAATCGATATCGATATAAGTGTGTACACATCATTCAAGTATTTACTCGAAATTGTATCAATAAGAAATTTGAAGAAGATCACGTAAAACGCAATAAAATAAATGATTAAATTGAGAAATAATAAAAATAAAACCCGCGGTGTGTTATTATTTAAAACCAATGTGATCAGCATGCGCCACAACAATCTACGATTTGTTTAAAAAGTCGTTGGAGTAAAACATTTCCTTGGTAATATATTTATAAATAATTCATTATAAAAAAGATATAAATAAAATTATCTCGGCTGTCGCCTCAGCATCGCTCAATTACATTGACAAAGTGTGGTAAAAATGTACCAAAGGCAATTGCTCAACAATTTTAATGCGTTCCAATCGCTCACGCGGAATAGATAGGCGAACGTGCCCCAGGCGCCTGTTGGCCAGAGACCACTGCGCCTCGACTCAGTCAGGAATGATTGGTGTGGTTGGTACTCGACGACTGCCCCGTGGCCAGGCGTGTCGCACGCTTGGATCATTATGCAGAAAATCCATCAGGCGTTGGCTGGGGTAGCTAAGGCATTCAACCAAAAGCATTTACTTCAATTATTTCATTAGACCAAAATGTCCAGTCAAGGCAACTGTAACTGTACAAGCTCGGTTGGCCTAAACTGAAATCCACCATCAGGACTGAAATCGAAATTTGTGAGCGCTAATGAAGCGTGTGAATTCGCCAGCATCTGTGCGATTTCTGTGTCCTTCCAATAGTCTCACAGTCCCGAGTGTCAAGTCAAGTGAATATGTGAGCTGAGCTCACATTCTGCTAAACAATTCGGAGACCAGACACACTTGGGAGTTGAGGCAGACACAAGACGGTTTAAGTTATACAAAGTCGTGAGGTCACTTTGGGGTCCCGGCAAATTCAATATTTGAGAATTCGAAATTCATTGTTTAACCTTTGCTAGCTGCTTAAATTGCTCGAATTCCCTTATTTAGTTTGACAAACGAGCCAACAATTTTTATTTTGTTATAGACAAAATTGCCAAAACCAGCAAGGACACAAGCTCCACAAGCGGATTTCAAGTTTTTTCTTGCTTTTTTGTTAACAACATTTGCCAGGGTTCAAAGTGGTTTAACCAGACCACCCACAACCCTGAAGTGGATTGCCGGTTGCTTTCTGCTCTGATCTGCTCTGCTATTGTTGTGGTTTGGGCATTGTTGTTGGTGTTGTTCCCGTGCCGTCCCATCCAACTGGACGTTGGTTTCTGAGACTCAGGTTTGGCTTGGCCCAGGCATTCATTTCATTTCATCTCTGCAGATTTATTTGCGGTTTTGCATAATTACTACGAAATTAGTCTGAAATATTTACATTAGATTTACAATTCAATGCTCTCAGTATTTGCTGAAAATCACCCAGCAACGTTCCCAACTGCTCATTATTTTATTAATTGTATACGCATTGCTGGAGAGTTTCATCTGATTGAGGGAATATATATATAATTTTTTTTTTTTCTGGAAAAAATCCAGAGAAAGATTTCGAATTAAGCTGGATTTGTTTTTGAATTTGTTATTACTTGAATAAATCAAAATCCTGGGAGCTGTCGGTCCAACTATTAATACTGATTAGGAACAAAAATGTTTTCGAATATGTCCAAGAACTTCAGATATCCAAGTTATAGATACACAGACTAAAAGCAACTGAGCGAGTGGGAGTGGCATTAGCGAGTGGTTGGCTAAGTTGTCAAGATGGAGAAATGTGCTACAAATGCATACACACACACACACATACACTTACGAGTGACACTTGGGAATGGGAATGGGCAGGGATAAAGAGTTGGGGATGGATGAAGATGTGTCAGACGTTTGGCGCTTGCCATCGTAAAAGCCAGTAAAAATGTAAAAATACGAATAAGGAGCAAAGAAAATAAGACGCTAAGCGCAAATGTAAACGAACGTTGTGCCAAGGTAAACATAATTTTCTAAAGTCAAACTACGCAAAAAGGTAGAAAACTGGGCAAACTGGGAGCCAGCCAACCCAACCCCAAAGGATAGCAGCGGGCTATGACGATGCAGGCAAGCGATGATTTCATTTCGTCTTCTTTTACAACTTTATCAAGAAACTAAAAGATAGAGCGAAGGTATTAGAGATAAAGATGCTGGAACTGCGAAATCAATGCTTATAGATATGTGAGAATCTTGTGTGTGGATACTAAAAAAGAAGATGACGCAAAAGTAGAAGAAGAGGAATAAGGGACAGTGCCATTTGAGTAAACGCATTAAAAGCAAACAAATACTTCCGGATGACTTCCATGATTGTGCTGTAGTCTCGGGGCTATACTCTGTTGTGCTGTCCTCGGCCGGAAGCATTAAGCTGCCAAATATCCAACTAGCAGTCAGTCTGATGGCTCGGACCTCAGCCGTTAAGAGATTCTAAGACCCTGCGTTGAAGCCGCCTTGTGAATTTGGCAACTGTGCAGTCAGCCAAAGGGAAGAGCAGGTCTTTGCGGATTTCGTGTTGTGGGTGCCACGCTAAGTAGCTCCCCCTAGGCGCTGTTAGTGTCGCGCGACTTAACGCGAGTTATGATGCGGTGGCCAATTTGGCGCAGCTTGTGGCTGAGCTCTGAGTCCAACAGATTTAATGGCAGAATCTACTTTTAAGAGACTGCAGGAGAATGGTGGTGGTGGCAGCCACAATGGTCACTGTCACTGTCTGCGTTTTTTGCTTTGGCAAATAGTTCTTGGGGTCATGAATTTCTCAGAAAATTTATATATTTGTAGTCTTCTCAACAGATTGCTTTGGTATTAGCATAATCCTGCAGGATTATAAAGTCTCAAATTTAATATGGCTAAATTAGTCAATTAAGTCTTCGTCTTCTTCTTCTCCTTTTTCGTTTACTTAAAAAAAAAGAGCTTGAATTTATTTTTATGCTCAGCTTAAATTTTGACGTTTTTTTAAGGAAAATTGATTATGTTGAGTCTCCCGTCAGTCCAATTAATTTTACTAATTTTAAGCCTTTTAGCAGAGCTTTATATATTTACCAAAAGTAAATGACATTTCGATTAGTTAATCTGCCATTAAGCAGAACTGTACCGTTGTGTACCGTTAAAAAGGAAAAATTTCAGCTGCACCCCAAAAAGAAAAAGAAAAATTCTGTACGAACAGGATTGAGATTATGATTTCATTTGGCCCAGTGCACATTTGTCGGATTTGTTTTGCTCATTTTGAGGTTGTCTCTAGTTCAGTGCTTTCCAATTGAGCGTTAGCCGATGACAACCAGCTTGCTCTTTGTTATTTGTTCCGGCTACAGTTTGGATTTGTTGACACATCACTTGTCAAAAACTGAAACAAGTGTGATGGTTTAGTTGTGACCTGAATGACAAGTTAAGCCCTCCCACCAATGAGAGTACCTGAGCCAGGAAAGTAGGCTAATTGACAGATTGTATTCGGTCGTTGGTTAAATTGTTTGGACTTGAGATTTAAAGAGATATCAATATTTTTTTCCCTGGAAATATTGTAAACGAATTTGTGGAAGCTCTCAAAAAAATATATAATAAATTTTCCCGGAATTAACAAATACACATTAAAAACAGCTTTTATACTTAATTTTTCGAAATGTTCGGGGAGTCCCCTGGAGTGTATAAACAAAATAAAGATAACAAGAACTCTCATAGGCTGACACAGATGGAAAGATGGCCGGTCAGTCCGGACAATGGTGGATGGACAAGCTGCAGAGACACAGACAGCTGGCTGAGTGAGTGAAGTGAACCAAAATGAGGCAGAAGCAAAACTTGACTGAGCCCAACTCGACCCGACTCGACTCTACTCATTTCAACTGAACTGAATGAAGCTGAAGCATGAAGAGTATGAGCGAATGAGTGTGGGTTTGGAGTGTTGCTGGGTACCGGGAAATCCATCAGCTGCAAATGGAATTGTTTTCTCATGCGCCAACATTTTGTGTCAGAATGTGCCTTAATTTATAGAAATTGTGGAGACTTGTGGAGTTCCGCGTGTGGGAGTGCAAGTCATTCTATTTTTCTCTCAGCCTCGAACCAATCGCAATCTCTCTTCATTTATGTCCATGGGTGTCACTGCCGCCTCAACATTTTCTGGGGCTGTCGTTTGTCTTTCACTTCACTCACATGCACGCCCACTTAGAGGCGGAAGGCTGAGAGAACCAGGACGAACTGACAAGCCGACAGACCCGATTTGCTATCATGTCTATCTTTTTCGATTCCCCAATGATGACACTCCTTCTTCTCCAGAAAATAAGGGTAAAGAAGAAAACCCAAATGAAAGAAAGCGCAGCTGCATGATAATCCAGAAATAACGAAAGGACCCGCATCCACAAGCCACCCACTCAGGTTGCCACTTCCAGCCACAACATCACTTACAATCCTGTCTAAAAATGATTGAAGGATTTCACTCACTTCTTCTTCATTCTTCTTTCTCTGCTATTTTTGTGATAGAAATATTTTTCTGCCAAACAGAAACAGGAAAGTGGAATAAGTGATAGCAACGGCCACGACAAGAATATCAATTCAAGCCACTTTACTTTATATTTAAACTAGACAGCGTAATTGATATCTCACAATTGTTTCCCTTTGACAGTCGAATGCTTCAAGTCCTTTAGTCCTTTAGTCCTTTCCCCTTGTGTAATTGTATTCAAATTGAATTACCCAAAGTCTCCCAAATGAAGAGCAAAATCGCCTTGTTGACATAACCTCACTTCTATGATTTTGGCAATGGAATTGCAACATTTAACTTGTGTCTAAAAATTAAGGTGACCCGGGAGCTTGGTTTTCTTTTTCAAATTATTTAATTATTCAGTCAAACGGTTATTAAAATTCAAGCAATTTATAAATACAAAAGCAAAGAATATTAATTATAATAAATTATAATTTATTCAAGTTGAAGTCTTTATTTTCTCTCAGCCAAATTGAAAAGGGTTGCCATTTTTTTTTCTCCACTGTGATTAAAAATCATTTTACAAATGCCTTTGGGTAATTTTTGTGCTGGAATAAATTGCAGAAATCGATGGATTTCCCAAAAAAAAAAAAAAAAAATGCGATGGTAGAAAATAAAATAAGCTCACCTGATGTATGTGGCATTGCCAGCGGTGTCCTTTGCTATTCTTTCCCTCCATGGCACAGAGCGCGCACATAGCTCAATGGAGCCATAGTGAAGGTGGGGTAAATGGTATGGGCAGGCAGCCAGTCAGCCAGCCAGCCATGTGCACACCTTGAAGAGATCAAAGCAAAATGTGTAACAAAATTGCCAATTACATATAAAACACGCAGAACTGTCTGCCTTGGCGCCCCCATTGCCAGTTTGGTTGGCTGGTCGTTTTATAATGGACCACGACAGGTGAGGCCAAAAACAAAAGAAGGCAACGCTCGGGCCTTCCCTTGATTCGAACTTCGTCCATTCAATCCAATTGTGAATTCAATTTCGAAGTTGGCAATGCGATGGCGGCAACATTTCTAACCGAAAATGAGGCATTTGCAGCCATTTTTGTAAAAAGCTTCTCTCATATGCTGGCTGCTCCCGTCACACACTCCACACTACAGCTTGATTCGGATTGGTAACGAGAAATGGAAGGCATAAAACGAATTTGCACCAAATTCTTTTTGCGTTTTTACTAGCTGCCAGCTCCTGCTTCTTCTTCTTTATCGGCTGATGCTTTTTTTTTTGCTGTTTTCTGGTTTCTGTTTTCTTTTTTGCGATGAATGAAAACTTGGTTCGTGTTCGTTTTATTGAAGCGAAATTGAATTAGTGCTACGGCGAAAGCGGAAGCGGTTGCTAAGCAGGAAATTGCCTGAAATCAGGCACACATAAGCCCTACATTCCCCACCATCCCTTTTGTCCTATGAACTGTATCTCAGTCCCTGTCTCTCGTTGTCTCTATGTATGAGTATCTATAGTAGTTTGCAGTTGGCCAGTTTCATTCAGCATTACCATAACTTTTTACCATTTCCCAAGTACTTCAATTAAGTCTCAAAGGTTTTGGCACTCGTTTTGGTTTTACGTGACTTTTTTATTTATTTATTTTTTTATTTTTGGATTGGAATGGAAATTCTGCCTGAAAACAAACATAAAAAGTTTTCATTTCGACTTTTTTTAATGTACTCTTGCGCATTTATTTTAAGTGATTTTGTGTTTTCCTTTTTGCTATTAAAACTAATTAAAAGTTATTTAAAAAATATTGCAAAATTGTTTCATTTCAACTTTTGTTTTTCTATGCTGTCCAAAAATATATATATATGTATATATTTTTGTGACTCGTTGGATTAACCCTTAGCATTACGAGTTTATTTAAAACTTTCAAATTAGCAACGCTTTCTTCTCTGGTCATCAAAAACCTCTAAGCGAACAAACTTTCCTGCCAACATAAGGTCACGTCTACTTCTTGCACAACACACACGCACACACACACTTGAGTTTTTGATTCTTTTAAGCTGAAGTAAACGCTAAAACTAAACCCAATGCAGCATGTGGGAAAAATACGCAAACGAAGCGTAAATGAATTTTTCATTTTGCCATTAAAATCTAAGTGCGCGTTTTCCGGCACGGCACACAAAGAGCCAACCCTGGTAGCTGAAACATTACCAAAGTCTTTGAGAACCCAGCAAGCAGTGCAGTGATTTCCACAGCTATTAAGTAGTAGGAAGTCGGTGTCGCCGGTATGCTTGGCTCTTTAAAGAAAAATGCATTCCAAACCTACTAAAAGAAGTAAGAAGATTAAGAAATAAGAAGAAAAGAGATTAAGCTGAGAAGACCTACAAAAAATAAGGACTAATTAATAAGAATCTATCAAAATATTTAAGTAATTTAATCAAAACAGTCCAGCTCGCGGTTACAGTTGCAACTGCTTTTCGTTTTTCGATAACAATCGATTATTCTTACAATACAGGGTTGCAATTGTATTATGGGCTGCCACTACGATCGTTTTATTCAATTAATTTTAACCACTAAAAATGTGTTTAACTTTCAGATTATATGCAATCTCTGTGCAAGAATCACTTCCTGCAGCAACTCTATCGGAAAATAGACGGCGCTGTTCTGTGGTCCCAGAATGAAAGAAATCTGGACTGCATTATCACCTTCCAGACGCATTCGATATTGCAGCGATTCATGCTGCGTTTCGATATGCTTCAATTGGACTGCAATGATCACCTATTGGTCTATGATGGAGCTCATGCCGTTTCAACGCCCAAGGTAAGACAAAATTTCAAATTTTATGGTTAGATTAAGAAAATTTTAAATATCTTTAAATTAGATTTTATTGGCTGAAAAAAATTCTATGAAATTCTAAATAGTAGCTGTTCCGGGGAAAAATTGTTTTCCAACTGATTAAATTTTGCTTTAATAATTAAATCAGAATTTTTGTCCTCGAGCAGCTTAGCCACTGATATAGAATTTTTCCATTTTCTCTGTGTTTCAAATATATTCACCATCGTTTGGGGTGGTGGGAAAAGCCTTGACTAAAAGCAACTTTATATTTACTATACAAATTGCTTTTCTCGCGCAGGCAAAGCTAAATCCTAAAATAATTTGACTAAAGATGCCTCAGGGACTAAAATCGCAAACCGGCTTCTTTCCCATTTCAACAGGCAGAGACATGAATAAAAGAGTGTGAGGAAAAGCGAGTGCCGGTGCGTGTGTGAAGAAGAGTTTGATCATATGTGGGACGGTGTGTAACCGTGTGTGCCTGTGTGTGTGGCTTATTAATATGAAATGTTAATTTGCATATGCAAATGAGTAAGTTACCTGCACACAATTGAGAAAACGTCATGACGCGACGTGCTCAAATGTGAGTGGATCTGTAGTTGTTTGTGTGTGTTAAACACAAATACAACGTGTATAAAATTTAAAATTTATCCAATTGAAACTACACAAACACAAACAAACACACAGACAGATAGAGGTAGCAGCATTTAAGTAACCTAAGCAATAATTATTTGTTGAACACCCAAGAAATTCTGACTCAAAATTCACATCAAGAGAATTTGGCAACGTTCAGTGTTCGGTCTATGGGAAAATCGAAGTTCAAAAGTCAATCAATGGAGCATCTCCTCAAGGCTTAATTTAGACTACCGTCAAATTCGGTTACAACCATCTGAGACTTAGTAACGCTCAATTTCAGGAATTTGAACAACAAAAATGAAGTAATTTCACCACAGTTTACCACCTTCCCTCCCCTCGTCAAAACTACCGAAAAAGCTATCAATGAGAAGAAGAAGAAATTCTCCACTTTTACTTTATTCCAAATCATCAACTAAGCCGACTTGGGCAGTCATCGACCCAAAAGGCTCAGAGGAATCGGAGAGCATTCTGAAGCCGTCACATCGTCATCGCTTTCATGCGCTGCGGTTAATTTTGCATACATGCTGGCACGCCTGCACTAGCAACAGATATGGATGCACTGCCACCGTGGTTCAAAATATTCACAAAATTTCCAAAGGAATTCTTTCACTGTTACAAGTAAATTTTTATTTACCATGAAAATTTCAACGTCAGATTAGACTTGAAATTCCTGAGCTATCGTGAAATTTTTGGTTGAAAAATTCGCAAAAAGAAAGTTGATAAACTCTGAGATCACTGTGCTTCAAAATAGTTATGAAGAAGCCTAGCGAACTAAAGTGTAAAACGATGATACTGACTATGTCTGTCCTGCCTGCAGCCGGAGTAGCTTCAGAGTTCTTCTGCTACTTGTTTATTTTGTGTAATGTTTAATGTTTTCGTTGTTGTCACTGCCTGGTGAAAGTTCTGCAAAGGGTTCATCATCATTGGTCTGCCCCTCAACGTAGGCCTTGATGTGGTTGCTTTTCTTGACACAAACGACCTTACTCTCCAGCAGGGTGGCCAACCAACCAACCAACCCATCCCATCTGCTCCCAGCCACAGGCCAACAACATGTGTGGCTCTCACTCTGCTCTTCTCTGTGTAGCTTTGTTGTGTTGCGCCTTTTGGGCACATTTTAATTTTGTTGCAACTCAAAAACGCAAACTTTTCGCTCCCTTTCTGTCATTTTTGTGCACTAGTGACTCTCCACTCAAATCATTGCCATTCCCATCGCACCAACCACCTCCCCCCACATCTCTGCTTCTTTGTGTCATCGTCACTGGCAATGGCACTACATGAGTGCGAGAAGTGCTTGGTAAAAATTTTAATTTTGCATTTTTGCGGCCACACACACAAACCACAAACACCGCCACTCCCCCACAGCACTTCAGCCCCTCCCACATCCACATCCACATGCAAATCCAGTGACAACTTCTTTTGTCAAAATACTCGGCAAATTTTATTAGTTTTTCGGGCTTCATTTTGCCTTTGCTGTGGCTGCCAGTGCATCTCTGTCGCCCGGATTGTGGTGCACTCTGGTATGCCGACTCACTCATTTTGCGAAAAGGCTACACTCAAAATACCAAATTCATAAATTTCATACTATTCCCCATTACTTATAAGTACTGTATTACCACCACTGAACCACCCACCCATCCACTCACCCAACAATTCACAGCTATCCCAGCCACTGGGATAAACTGTAAGTGACTGCAAATGAGCAATATCCACGCTAAAGAGCAAAAACTTTCAAAGGTGTCTCATTGAAGGTCTGTCAGCGGGGGGCTACAGAAGGCAAACGACCACTATATACAGACTGTGGCATCTCCTTTTAGAGTGAAGAAAAAAAAAAAACATATTATATATCAAACTTTTAAGCGTTTTAAATATGCAAAAAGTAGCGTGTAAGAAAAGGAGAAAAAAACTTAACAAAAAATACTTTGCTGGTAGTTAGTGCAACATAAACTATCCACTCGGTAAATATTTATGCATCATGGTCTTTCAAAATGATAGCCGAAACGTGAGTAGACCAACAGAAACAAAATTCCACAGACCCAAGGAAAAATCTTCAACTCTGAGTTGGCTTCAATTTGTGGATAATCAGTTCACATGTTTAATTAAATGGTCAAGGTTTGTGACCAAACAGATTAATTGCATTTGCCATAAATCCACAATTTCTTCATTAAATTAAAAATTAAAATCTTTATATAGATACTCAATTTAATTTATGTTTAAATAAATTCAACTTAATTAAGACCGCAAAAAATAAGAAAGATTTTTCGATAGCCACTTTATTGATTTTGCTTATCGTTTTTCCCAAAATTATCGCTTACAATGTTGCATTCTTGATTATCGAGTTCTTTATAACTTGTCGATTATTTCTTTATACAAAATTTAAAGTTGAAGAAAAGAGTCATTTAAATTAATTAAGTCTAATTAAATTTACACATAATGTTTGTCTTCTTCTTTGACACATAATGAAGTTCTCTTGGCCTTGTTCCCTCGGTTTTCCGCCCTTACGATCTTTTTTTTGCCTCAGCCCAGAATGTGGTCCTTAACTGGCCCATTGATGATGTTGTGTCAGCTCCGTGCGGTAATGATTTCATGGACGGCATCTTCGATACGATGTTGTTGATTTGCCTGAGCGGTTTTATGGTACTTTCGTTTTATAGCATTTACAGTTGCCTCTCTTCTTATTTACGACATTTCTTTGGGATTTTGCAAGGCGAAATCATCATCGTCAACGACAAACAAAGAGAAGAGTGAACGAAGAAACTGAAACGAAGACAATTTATTCTTACGACCTGGTCAGTGGCCATGTAACCGTCCGTGGCCATTGTATCTACCTGTCCCTGAATCTGCCCAATAAAGTGAACACAAACAATTTTCATAATTAGGCGATTAAAATTGTTAATTTAGCTGTCAACGTTATTGACATTATATTGGGCTTGTTAAGAATTTCCTATCGAAATTCTTAGATCATTTTGACTTTGCCCGGCTCGAGGTCATTTGGAAAAAATTGCCTTAATAAGTAGAACATTTTAATTATATAAAAAAAAAAAAAATATTTAATAATTTCCGACAAAAAAAAAAAAAACAACAAAACATTTAAGATTCCTTTTCAGTTCGCATAACCCATTTTGACTTGCTCCCTTTTTATACTCTCTCGAAAGGGATTTCATGCTCAAGCTCTTGAGTAGTTTGTTTTTATTTGTTTTGAATTTATACCGTTACTGCCAGGCATTTGCTTACCCAAACACATATAGCATACCCTTTACTCAGGTCCTTCCGACATGGCTTATTTACATTAGATGCCGTCAATAAGTCATAAAATTGAAAATGTGCTCCCATCAAAATTTACATCAAAGTCATTTTAAAGACTTCGTACGTTAAAAATTCGAAAAATTTGATTAACTTTATATTTTATTTAGTTGATATAGGACCTAATTTAACGGAATGATGATGTGGCTTGGTCGATCTGAATTTGTATTTAATGCGAAAATTTAAGAATCTTTGATAAAAATTACAGCGACTTGGGTACAGCCGAGTTTCGGCATACTCTGTAAATTGGATTTAAGCCTAAAAAGCTTTTACCTACACACCCTGGAAAATTAAGCCCCATATAAATTTTCATTCTCGCTACATAATTTTAAATAATCAACGTAAAAATTGTTCAGAATGAAGCAAATGCACTATCTATCGGATCGTTTAATGGACTGAATAATTACATTGCTTCTTAGTCTTAGTAAAAGTAAGGATAGAAAATCTAAGTCTCATGCTTGGTTGACCTCAGTCTTATGATCTAAAAGACCTTATTTCGTCTCTAATTCCTTCTTAAACTTGATTCAACTATCACTGCCGAGAATGGAGGGTGTGAGCAATGAAATTTTTAGAGTAGCACATTAAGTTTCTATTTGAATAATTTTTTATTTAAGTGAGCCATAAATATTCCCTTCGGACACATCTCCGAGAAAGTTCGATAAATATAAAAGAATGATTACAATGAAATATCGATAAAAATAGTTCGCACACATCTTTCCTGATGCGAGCAAGCTCGATAAATATAAAAGAATGATTACAATGAAATATCGATAACAATAGTTCAGAGTCGATTTTTAAATCGTTAAAGGTTACAGGAAATTAAATTAAAACTTTCCAAATTTTAAATGTTAACAAAGTTTCCTTTGGCGAAAACTATATCTATAGTCTTACGATATAGGGCATAAAGACTCAACTGATAAACAAAACTTTGTGGTCATTGAAAGTGTAAATAAAAAAAACAAATAAAATTGGCATGGAAAACCATAAATTAGATTCACTCTTGCAAATCATTTTTACTCAAATTAGATGTCTGGAGAAGATTTAAAATATTACTCAGCTGGCCTGAGCTCACTTGGCAAAGTCCGTGGCTGCTTTCTGCCTTTCGTCCTTTGTGTCACATGTGTTTATGCAGTAACGCGCATCAATTTTCAAGGCTCTCCTTGGAGAGACAGCAATGCTGCCAACAAGCTCATCCCGCCGCCAAGAGTGGCGACAGCCTTTGTTATTTGTTGTTGGGAGTGGCGGAGTGGCGTCGACGCTTCGGTTTTGTCGCCAAAGCGACATTTTGTAATTTTCTAGTTTTTTTTTTTCTCTTTTCTTTTATTTTTTTCTCAGTACAGCTTCCTTTGGCTTGTCTAACAAATAAAGGATTTAGGTTATGCCGCTGCATTTGTGGCCACTTTCCTTGGCTCACATTGCAGTCACCCACACTTGCATAGGCTGACTACGTGTGCATATCCTTCTGGCACTGGTGTGCATTAAATAATAATGCAGTCAGGCAGGGGCGACCGGTCGGTGCGGTCGGGTATATATGAAAAATGAAAATTGTTGCTGATAAAATCACAACGCTATCACTAAATGGGTAACTGGGCGGGGTGGCAGCCGCATTGCAGCCGCAGTGCCATTTGCCAGTGTGCAGTTAAAGCTAAAACAGATCCAGACCCGGCCGACTGCCATTCTTGCCTGTCATCATTACCGACGTCACAGAGCTGGTAGATATGTCTGTGGCTTTGTATTTGAATGTTGGTCCTTGCATGCATATGTGTATGCCTGGGCACAGAGCTGGCCCCTGCAGGGATTGAACCTAAAATGTCAGTTGCATCACTCTCTGGATCTGGATCAGTGGTGACAAAGAAAAGTGTACCGAACAACATTGCCATTGAGCACCAAGAATTGGGCCACTACCCTAGCTAATTCTTTTTTTTAAGTCTCTTGGGTATATTTGTATTACAACAACTTAATTAAAAATTATTCAAAAAGAAAGTGAATATGGTCAGAGAGATTCCAATTTCCAAGTCTTTCACTAAAAAATTTCCTCTACCGAATCAATTAAAATAATGTAGCAAATTAATCATGAAATCTTTTTATAATCTTTCAGATCGATATCTCTTGTCGCAATACAAAAAATACCGTTAATGCCATACTGACGCGTACGAATTTTGTCACTCTGAAGTACGTGACCGATGGCTGGGGTACAGATGCGAATGGTTTCAAGTTGGTAATAACATCGGTTAAGGATCCGAGTAAGTACGCCCCCTCTCACCTCACACATATATCTATAAATCTTTTTTTTAATTTAGAACACACCTGTAAAGATTTCACCTGCGCCGCACGCGAATTCTGCATACATCCGGACCTACTGTGCGATGGCGTCAACCACTGTGGCGACAACTCGGATGAGTCAGTCCAGAATCTATGCCAGAGTAAGTTCAGCATTCCTATTAGCCAGGCTCGTTAAATCAGCCAAGGCAATAACAATTGCAATTCCTCATCTCCTGCCTCTTGCTCTTCTTTAGGCGAAACAACCAGCACAGTCTTTGGCGTAGATATGACATGGTTTGTCCTGATTGTTGTTGGAGTTCTGCTCGTCCTGAGCGCACTCATTGTGGCTGTGGCGATTTGTGTATGCCGACGTCAGGATGAGAACACTGCCAATCAGAATACCGCCATCCAGCGTAAGTTGTGGACGCCATTAAATTTTGGTGGTGTTTATAAATTCTAGTTAACATGATCTATTGCAGTCCATCACAATGCCGAGACGAATGGGTCATCGAAACATTTGCATTTCCACGGCGTGGGCATTGGCGTCGGGGGAACCCTGACGCGGGAACACACACAACTGCCACCGGCGTCGGGAAACTGGCATCACCCTGCGGGACCATACGGGTACCACCGCATTCCACACAACTACTTGAAGATGGCCACCAAAGTCCGTCCCATTTGGTGCTTGGCAAATTCCGTCAATTAGGTCAAGATCTTTCACAAAATTCCACCGGTCTCAGCCAAACCAACATAGCCGTTGGCAATCATCCCAATGCCGGCGCCGCTGTCAGCGCCGCTCAAAAGGATGAATGGTTTGTCTAGAACACACTAACCCAATGCCATCAACTGTCCTGGCTCTGAAACCTGGCGATGACCTCCACCCTTTCATCTCTACGGCTCGGATCGGCTAGGCTTGATGGCTGTTCTTAAACGACTTGGACTTGGGGAAATTGTGAAACTACCTAACTAATTGACTTTAGCACAATAATCTGTACTTTAATAAGAGAATTTATGGATATTTGCAGAGCATTAAATGAAGTGAGTTTCCGAAAAATAATTAAGTTCGTAATCTTTAATTGATTGCCTCATTCATTGCAGGACTGTATGACTATATTTAACAACAAATCATGTGGACATCACCGCGCAGGGTGTATAATTAAGAGATTTACTCGTACCCAGAAAACAAATCTCGACAGCGTTGGGCAAAACTATATCAATTTTGTCGGATAACCAACGCAATTGTAAATAAACTATAAATATAAAATACAATTAAATACATAAAAAAAAATAACTAAAATATTAAAATAAAAACAAAATTAATTAAATATTTTAAGACATACTCAAATCTAGTCTAGAAAGCTCCTTTTTATAATAAAAAAAAAAATAAATAAAATAAATTAATTAAATTTTTAAAATGTTTAATTCTTTGACCGAAGAAAATATTTGTACATTTTCAAAAGCAATTAGTTAAAATTTTAAGCTAATAATTATTTAGAGAAATTATATGCAAAATTCGAATCATTTAGTTGAGAAACCCAGAAAATCTAATTTTTAATAGATTCGTATAAATTTCGCAAAATAATTAATTCTCTATCCGTTTTAAATTGTCCAATAAATAAATCAATAAACTTCTCAAGATTAACAAACAATCGCAAGCATTTAAATGAAATTTCCAAAAAGTAAACCGAAACAAGTATTATAAAAACAAATATATTAAAAATACTTCCAAAATATGAAAATCAATGATTAAACAAAAAACACTGGACATAAGAACAACAACAAAGACAAGGGATGTACATAAGTAGTAGACAATATAAAATAAAAAAATAAATAAAAAAAAAAAAAACTACACAATTAAAAAATAAATTTTTGAATATTCAGAAAACACATTAAAAAAAAAAAATGTGAACCAGAAAACGGCAAAAAACAAATTTAAACAGAACATTGAACATTTTACAAACCAAAACTTTGATGGGCATACAATTTTACCAGCAGACTTGACTTTACATCAGCTAAAACGCTAAATGGGAAATTTACACGACATTAAGGACAATACAAGAAAATCTTTTTTGCTATCTAGTAAAATGTAATTGACAAAAACAAAATGAAAAAATTACAAAAAAAAAATAAAAATAGATTTTGAATATTTAGATTGAAAAGAATTCAAACGTTCCAATAACTAAAAGATTTGTGATTTTCATTTATCATAAAACTTGCAAGTTTTCTACAAAACTCGAAGAAAAAAAATCATAAAAAATTTAAACTGAAAAATTCTTAAGAAAATAATAATAATAATATTGCATAATGTTTCGAGTAACTCCCGCCGTTGATATTTTTTAAAAAATTGCAGAAAGAAAAAAACAAAACAAAAATTAAAATAAAATAGTTAAAATGCCGCTACAAAAAATTGTCTTACCAATCACTTCCACTTAAGACCAGTTGAGAATTTCACGACTTCCGAAACGGTAAAACAAAGGAAAAGACAAAATTAAAATTAAAATATTGACAAAAATTTTTAACTTAGACAACAAAATAAATAAACAAGAAAAATGACAAAAAAAAAAAATTATTCAGAAAATATTAAAAAAAAAAAGTGTCCAAGCAAATAGCTCTCAATAGATATTATTAGCAACACAAAGAATGGCAGAGAATTAAATAAAAATATTCAAAATCTTAGCTAGTTGTAGTACGAATTTTAATAAGCTTGTGGCTTTATTTTACTCAGATCTTTTCATTCCCAGATTTTGTTATATCTTTCAATTTTGATTTCTCTAATTTTATTTTTGTGAAATTTGAAGCTTCTTTTGATTTGAAAAAAAAATCGTAGACAAAAATTGTAAACAATTTTAAAAAGCATTTTGAAAAACAAAAAATGCAACTTTTATTAGATTTGAATTTTAGTAAAAGAAAGCTAAAAATAAATAAAATAATTAAATGTTGATTATCGAAATAATTTGTAATAAAATGAAATAAAGTCAACATTACTTGATTCGTATTCAAAAAAAAAAATATGCAGTATAAAAAAAATTATAAAATACAGGAATATTAAGACAAACTGAAAATTATGCCTAACACACAAAAATTAATAATAATAATAATAATGATGAAGAAGAAGGAATCGTAACAATTGCATTGCCTGCACTGGCGATATCATATCGGTTAAAGAATGTCGTTTATATTGTAGTTAAAATATACAAAATATTGTAAAATTTAATCGAAATAGCAGAAATTTAAAATGAGTATTCAAATTGAAAGGCATTTAAACATTTTTCCAATGGGCTACAAATAATAATAATAATATTCCAAATTGTTTTTTTCTTTTGTTTGTAAAATATTGAAACTTTAAAAAAAAACACACACACACACACACAGACACACTCAAACAGAGAGTGTTTGCTTTCTAAAAGAAAGCAATCAAGTTGGCCCGAGTTCGCCCCCAAAAGATTTTCATTTATGATCCGGGCAAATAGATTGAATCATAAATAACTTTTTAAATGTTTGTATTATTATGATATATGAAGAGATCGATGCAAACGTATAGGTGAGTGTTTTATTTCCCCATAGTAAGTGTTGAAACGTGTTAAATTTTTATACTTTATTCACTATCGAAAAGACTTTGCCACAAAATAGTCAACAACTTTTTGTAAAATGAAAATTTTGAATTAAACTATCTAAAGATTACTTAGGCATTAAATGTATCGTAAATGTTTCTTTTCTTTTTCTAATAAAATTATTCTGTAAATTTCCATTTCCCTTTGTTATTGCAAAAAACAATTTATTTAAAACGGCCCAAATGCGGTGCCCCGGGAACGAGCAAGTAACTAAATATATATAAATCTGTGTACTAATAGTTATATGCAAAATACAATATTTATACACATAATCTGATGGATATGAAAAGTTAAGAAATGAAACCATATAAATATATAGAGATATTTATGAATATGAATCAACTAAAGACATTGCCAGAAGTAGAGCAGTTGTTAGTTGTACTAAATCCGTAGCTCCACTCCCCCTCCTCTTTCTGTTTAAGAAATCCAAACACACAAGAATAAAGTACCAAGCGAAGAAATCTTGTCAAACTGAAAATCAATTATGCTTAAACCATATTCATAAACATAAGAATTTAATGGATTATACAAGTATGAGGGAATGAGATTTATTCGGTCACCGCTCTTCTTTGAACTTTTGATTAAATTATAAAAAAAAAAAAAACAATTGAATTGAAAATGTTTACTTTTTTTTTGATATATATGAAAATATAAATACAATTAAAGAGGAAAAATTGTATACAATACCGAAAAGAAAATATTGAAAGATCACATAAAAATAATGCTTAGCTTTGTGTTAAATTGCTGTTAAATATAAATGTACCATGAATAATGAATATGATAAAAAATATTCACAGACTCATACACATACACATCAAAACACTCACATATAAATACATAAAAAGAAAAAGAACACATAGCATTCCATAAAAAAGAGATAAACAAAACGATAACTTAAAGATAATGAATTAAAGAATGAAAAGTTGAACAAATTCGGAAGTTTTTATTCGGGGATTGGGCCCGGGCCTTTGCGGAATATATCCAAATATCAAGCTAATTCCTTGATTTCTTTGGGGGGAGAAAAATAGTTCTTAAAATTTTAGCATCCCTTTATTATTAGACAAATGTAAAAAAATATATGTGGAAGAAACTTGAAAGCTTTGCCAGGAACTTCCTTTAAGCTTCCTCCAAGTCCTTAGCTGGCTCGTTTATCGATGTATCGAGGACCTCCAATTCTCTCTGAATCATTTTCTGGCGTCGCAAGTGACGCTGGGCCAAGGAGTTTACAATCGATATAACAAAATAGGCAATCATAATGAAGGCACACAGCTCAACCATTTTTCCAGCTATGAGAAACCAAGTACTTGTAGACGATCTTTCATTGACCTTTCGATGCATGCGTTCCTTCGTTGAGATTAGAGCACTTTTCAGAATAGTTTGCAGACCGGCGCCTAGGACTGGTGCCTTGCCAAGAAAGTTGACTAGTTTATGGACTAAATTCTCATTGAAGGCCACAATGACAAAAACCTGTTGAAGGTGATTTTTGAGAAGAGCCTTTCCAATCAGCGCAGCACCGAAGAATTTCCAAAATGGCACTAGAAAATGTCCGCACGTAACGTCGACTATATCGAAGAGTGGATTGGGTATACTAGCACAAAGTAAGATACCCAGGAAGCCCATGCGGTTAACCAATGTTTCCATGCACTGCTTGAATTTTTCGAAAAGATTGAGCCTACAAAGGCTGCGCTTATGACAAACCGAAGCCACCGTTGCCTCGATCCCAGAGAGGCGCGCCGCTCGAGCCATAAAATAGGGCGGCAGACCTCCTAAGACTGTGCCGCATCCCCACATCATGGCTTCCAAGCGTACCTTGGCCAGTATGCTCCAAATGTCGGGAATGTGGTGTTTGTAAGGTTTTTCCGGGCAGATCTTATCGTCAGGGTAGGGCGGAACTGGAAAGTTTAGGGATTGACACTCATAGGCAGCCAAGGTAACAGCCGCTATATGAGGTCCCAGATAGAGCAGGAAAGTGTGCAGGCCTGTTCCGAAGCCTATCGAGGATAAGACACCCAAGCCCAGCCAATACAAGCAAAAGCTCATATTTTGTTGACACATTTCTATATAAAACGCATGCGGCCCGGGTAGATTATAAACAATAATCAGTACCAGAAGCACAAGCAATATTCTATGATCCAATACCATAGCGCCATGAGCCAGAACTATTCGTCCTGTTTCCAAAACGAAATGCTTTAGGGTCTGTATAGGTTGTCGCCAAAGCACAAGCCTTATTTGTTCTTGTGTTTCGTCCATATCAAATCCTGAGGACTGGGATGCCGCAGTTCCGAAGCAAGCATTTTCTGGCATTGTGTAGTATGTAATGTGTATTCTAAAAAATTAGCAGCTCCATTTCACATTTTTTAGAAAACATTTGAATATGTTGCTTATACTGACAATTCCATATTACAAATTAAAACTCAAATTACTGGGAAACACTTTCCGCCTAAATATGTATATGCAACTCTGCTTTAAATGCATTTTGTTACCCAACACTGGAAACTAAGAAACAGCTGTTTCAAGCCAGCCCTGGTCCAGTCGGTATTATATACAATCACATTTTTTACTTGCATAAATATTTTTAATTGGGTGCTGGAGAATTATAGCCGTGAATAAAAGTACCAGTATCCAACGACGAATATTAATTTTCGTCAAATTAAACCCGCTTAACGAACTTGTTTCAAACGACTGACAAAATCAACAGGTGCAACAAGAAGAATGAGTGAACAAATTAAAGATTGGCGGCCTTTTGTTTACGGTGGCTTGGCTTCCATAACAGCAGAATTTGGTAAATATTACATATAATTCATGTAAACTGATAAGAGCATTGAATCAGCTAGAAAATCTTTAAAAACTTTCCTTTGCTGACTCTGTGCTTATCACTAACGCAATCTGAATAAACAATAAGACTCGTATGTCATTTTGCAGGCACATTTCCCATCGACACAACAAAGACGCGCCTCCAAATCCAGGGTCAAAAAATTGATCAAACATTTTCGCAATTGCGTTACCGAGGCATGACAGATGCTTTCATGAAAATCTCAAAAGAAGAAGGCTTACGAGCCTTATATTCCGGGTAAGGCAACAAGTCATGACCTACAAGGTCACGCCAACCTCCCCATAAATTCTTAAAGCTATAAAAATAGAAAACACGTTTAGTCTTAACTTGCTTATCAGAAAGCATGCAAATCACGTGTTGTTCATAAGAAAATCAGAAATAAATTAATTTGTGCTTACCACTTAATTCGGAGACGTTGATAAGAACACAAATATGACAATTAATCACTTAAATAGACGAGCCTTTTCAACTTTGGACGTCCAGTAAGATAAGCACGAAACCCCTTAGACTTTGTTATTTCACTTTTATTTATGCACTGTCACCATCTCGTTCTTTGCAGTATTTGGCCGGCTGTGATGCGTCAGGCAACCTATGGCACCATTAAATTCGGCACTTACTACACCCTCAAAAAGCTAGCCAATGAGCAGGGTCTATTGACCAATGCTGATGGCAGTGAGCAGGTTTGGAGCAACATTATCTGTGCTGCAGCGGCAGGAGCTATCTCATCAGCCATTGCCAATCCCACGGATGTGTTGAAAGTGCGCATGCAAGTCCATGGCAAAGGCACCCAACAACAAGGCCTGCTGGGCTGTTTTAAGGAAATCTACAAATACGAGGGTGTGCGAGGTCTGTGGAGGGGTGTGGGCCCTACGGCACAAAGAGCTGTGGTCATTGCTTCGGTCGAACTGCCAGTCTACGATTTCTGCAAACTGCAACTCATGGGCGCGTTCGGAGATCATGTGGCTAATCATTTTATGTAAGTCGCCCATGGAATTGGCATCCAAATCAAAAGCTAATCAATTTTATATAGTTCTAGTTTCATAGCAAGTTTGGGTAGCGCCATAGCCTCTACACCGATAGATGTTATCAGAGTGAGTAATACGTCAAATTAATTAATGAATGAGTTTAATTATAATTTGTTTTAATTTAGACGCGCCTGATGAACCAAAGACATGTAACTGTATTAAATGGTATGGCCACAGCTACAGCATCACCAAAGCTTTATAGTGGCAGCTTGGACTGTGCAGTACAGACAATACGAAATGAAGGCTTTCTGGCTCTTTATAAGGGCTTCATACCGACTTATTTGCGTATGGGACCCTGGAATATAATATTCTTTATCACCTACGAACAACTTAAAAAATATTAGCCAAAGCTAAAGTGATCAGCATCGAAAATCCAAGTACAATTTGCCTAAGCTTTGACTAGCATTCAACCAAAAAAAAAAAAAAAGGAACCTAATCTAAGCAAAACAAGGAAAAGTTCTCAAAACCTCTTGAACTCATATTGTAGATAATGAAACCTAGTTGAAATTTAGACGAGTTCTAGATAAATAAGAGAATATGGAGTAACACTGAGGAGTGGATACAAAAGTGCCTGCTATCAAATAGCCATTTTATAAAACTCCTCACAACTCGAAATCAATTTTGAATTGTGTCTTCATTCGAAAGTATTTGGCATTTTGGCTCATTTGATGACATTTATTTAAGGCATTTCACGTATTTAGAAAACGAGACTTTTTTTTTTTAAATATTTAAAAAATTCTTCGAAAATGTATTAAAAAAAAATTATTTTGTAAATAATTATAAAATGTCTTGTTAGAAATCTCACACATACTAAAAAGTAATTCTGTAATTCCTTTTTTGTTATTATCAATAAATTCAGTCAAGTATTTAAGTCGAACGTGTTTTGGAATCTTTACTGTATTCACTGTAAATACCAATGAGCTCAAAGAAACAGGTAAAAAAATAAAATTCAAAACAAAACAAATGACATAAAAATCAAGACGCAAAGTGGACCAATAAACTGCGTCGCATTGCGAATTTTGAATGCAAATACACAAAAGAAAAAAACTACTATTAATAAAAGAAAATAATCAAAACAAAATAAAATCATAAACAACAAAATTTTTGGGAATTCCTAGAGGGGTCAGTCGAGTCGGGTCTGCAGTGAATTCTCCGAGGGTCTCGCATCTCACTTTAATTGGTATGGTATGGTGGTTTTATTCACAAGATCTCTTTGACTATTTTGCATATATGTAGTATCTCTCGATGTTCACGTCACTCATTAAAAATTCAAGCTCGACCGGATCGTGAAAGTAGACGGCGTCATGGTGACGCCAAATTTCAGATAGTCGCCGGCTTTGGACTTGTTCGGTTATACGGCTAGATACCCCTTTGGGTTTAACCCAGTATGGAGACATGAAGACATATACAAATAAAAAATTAAAAAAAAAAGAAGAAGTGGCAATAACCGGCTGAATTGGCCTAGTATGGTTGTCCGATCAAAAATCCAATATAAAAATTCATAAATTAATTTAACAAAGAATTTTGTCAAATGAATTGAGTTGTTTGATTCAATTTTATAACTTGAATTGTAAATTTTACTATTTCACGGTTAATTTATATTTATTTGCTCACTCTTCAGCGAGTATATTGTCCGACTACTTTTAGCTAAGTAATTCCTGTCGGTGATGCATAAAAAAGCTAATCAACGATGTCAGAATTGAAAAGACAAATATCACTAAACTGAAACTAAGGCAATTTCGAAAATGGCAAAAGTTTATTAAGCTTTCAAATACGAAATCCAAATTCCTTAAATGTATGTAGACTAGGAAATAAGATTGCCATTTTGAGGTTATGTTAAATAGGAAGGCAAAGATTAGACACTTCTTTTAACTTTTTTGAAAAGCAATCACGTGATTTTGGATCTGTGTTAAATAGGAAATTAAATGTTAAAAGGTAACCAGGTCTGATTTTCAGAAAGTCAAATCAGTCCTGGTTCCTGTCAGATTGAACAAGTCTTTTAAAGTTCTGAAAATCAGTCCTGTCAAATTCATTTGACACTGACAACTCTCATAAAAAAGAAACAGAAAAACAAATAAAAACACCAGATGAGTCCCAAAATTTTAAGAACACTTGCAAAGCAGCTATTTTCGAGCTATTTTAAGGTTAAAGCCGAACCGCCGGGTATATCCGTGCTCAGGTATATAGAGAAGCGTGCCAAAATGTTGGGTTTATGTGGCTGGATTGGCAATGATATAGATGGCAATATCCGCGGTGAAATAGAAGGCAATAGGGAGCAGTTGCAGCAAATCAAACAATTTCTCAGGGGAACCACCAGGGCTACAGACTGTGAGATGGGCGACTTGCGTAGAATTTCTCAGCATCGGTATAAAAATCTTCAAATACGCAAAATCGAACCCCCAAAAACGCAAGATCCCAAATAATATAATTCAATAAAAATCTCGAAATAATAAGAAATGATATGCGCGTGCCAACTCAAAAAAAAAAAATATTGTAGATGTGCAAACATAAGAATTATAAATTCGAAAAACTCACAGCCAACGGCACATTTCATAGTACCGATGAGGCGTGACAAGATTAGTCATCAATAAAATCAAATGATGCTAAAAAAAACAAAAAATTCCTCTGTGTACAAATGAAATTCATGTTAGCAACTCCCGGTTCTTGGCGTCATAAATTTTATGGCATATTTGGCATTATTTTTATGATACTCGATGTTGGCAATTAAAAAAAAAAATAAATAAAGATGTTGTATGTTTTTATGACCTCAAAATAAAGTCATCATTTCTAAAGGCCATATTATACGATTTTAGAATATCCAACGTGATACCCTTGGAATAAAACTCCCAATGTTATTTTCGGGGTAGTCCGATCCGGCCGGTTCCAACAAATGTGCAGCCTATGTATATAAGAAGGTTATATACCAAGTTTCATCCATATAGCTTTAAAACTGAGAGACTAGCTGTATCGACTCCTGTGGTGATTCTGGGTAGTCTAGAGTTACCTTTTGGGGGTCTACGATGAGAGGTTTTGTCAAAGCAAAATGAATATACTCTTTTTTCTACGAAAAGATTATAAAAAGAATATTTAATTGGATGTTCCTCACATCTTCATCTCTTCCAAAAAGTTGATTTTTTTTCGCCATTTTAGAGATCTGGGAACTTAATTAGAAAATAAAGACGCCGTGATAATGAAGAGTTTTTTTCTTTCAAGTAGCTAAATGATTTGCCAAAACTTAATTGCAAGATGAGCATAAAAAAACACTGAAGCCGAAAAGAAGATAGTAAACAAATAAACACAGCGAAATATGAAAAAAATATAGCACAGGTAATTGTAGACTGTAGACTGGATGAAGCTTTTGCAAATTGAAGGAAATCAGCACTGTCATTTCGATCTTGAGAGTTCTTAAAAATATCGAGCCTCTTCTATATCTGATCAAAGGGTAATTAAATTTAATTTATTTGTTTTCCCCACCATAAATAATAAAAATTTTTAAGTAGTTTCTGAACTGAATTCTTTTTTTTTTTGCAGATGCCAAAATTCCCACCAAAATTGAATGTCTCAGGTATTCCCCAGTCAAAATAAAAAAACCCAAGCCATAGGAGAAAGAAATTTCTTTGGATTAAAGTCGTTCAAAACTTGATCAATTAATTTACGAGACAACAAAATTTGCATATTTAACATGTTCCTCTGTATTTGTTTACCGTTTTGATAGTAGAGAGAGACCTGAAAAAAAAACAAAGTCCGCATAGAAGCATCAGGTCTGGCGCCAATGAAATTGCCAACTATCCATCAAGAGTATTTCCAAAATGTTGTTATTATCATTTTGTTGTTTTAGGATTTTGTTAACTTTTGAATAGTATGTTTATCTACTATGTGCTAATCGGAGTGCTGGACTGCGCTGTGAGAAGGTTTTATTACATCTTTGCTACTGTCCAGACCGGTCTCTGCCTATTATTTTTTTCGTATTTCCCAATCGATATATTAACTGAATTTGACGACGCGCTATTTGGCCCACGGCAACTGTGAGACAGACAAAAAAAAAACACAATCGATATCAATAATTATGCAGGAATTTTGATATAAGCTTTGCCGTCTCTTAGTCGCCACATTAAATTCTTAAACATTGACTGCTTTTATTTTTTTTTTTTGGCATTCAAATTAAGAAACACATTTTTCTTTTTTTTTCATCATTCAATTGCCATTTTGAATTGACGAACAATTAAATTCTACTCATTAGAGTTTATGGGGTATTAGGTTTAAATTTTTATAGCTTTTTTGTTCTACATGAAACAAGTCGACTAATTAAATGCTTAAAATTAATTTGGTAATTTTGGTAATTATATTATTATATTTATTGAATTATATTTTTAGAATTAACCCCATAATGATTAAAATATTTTTCAAATGAAAACGAATTTTTATATAATTCGAATTAAATTTCTTAGGTAAATCTCATATTTCAGTCACTTTCAAATTAAAACACATTATTTAATGAACTCGATTTTTCGATAAGAAATTCATTCTTTCCATATATATTTTTTTATATGAAATATATCTCATTTATAGGCTGGACCCAAATCATCAAAGGCCTACGGCAAAATTTTATTAATCCAAAATAAATATTATTTCAGAGCAAAGGTTTTTGTTAGAACCCAATGGATCCCATGTTATTATACTCTTCGAAGAAATAACGCACAGAACCACTCGTAGTCCCCCAAAAGTTACACCTAGAATATGTCCGTCTATCCGTCTGTTTCTATCAAAACGGGTGTCTCCGACTTATTAGCTATTTTAATGAAACTTGGTATATAGCCATCGGAACCGGCCGGATCGGACCACTATATAACATAGCCGTCTTACAAACCTAAATCGGTCTTAGGAATAACTGCCACATTTATTGACTGATCTCTTGCAACCTCTCCACACATGCACATAGATATATGGATATCCGCCGATTTGCATTAGCATCGGACTACTATATAGCTGTCATACCCACCTAGATCGGCAATGCTTGCTGACCTAACCCGTGGTGTGATTTACAGTAGAAAAAAGAGTTCCGAAAAGAGTAAGTAATCGGCACCCTGCAGGTAACGTAGGGATTCTTTTTTAGACAATTTTGGAATATCTTCGGAACGCCTATGAGACAGTCATACTCGATCGCTTGCCATCCATTAAAGCACAAGCTGACGGCCCTGATATCAGCAGAGGTCCGTCTGGGATTTCTCGAAGAATATAACCAGCATTTCTTCACAACTTCTCATGACTTCTCCGATGACGAGGCCAACCAATTGGACTTGGCTGATGATGATAGCGAAGCATCAAGTGTGGAATCTTTGTCCAGTTAGCTGGATTCCTCTTAAAAACGAAGATAAAAAAATTCGAAAGATTTTTTTTTATATTAAACTCGAAATAAGCCAGAGCAGAAATTCAAAGGTTTTTGTTTATCACAGCTAAAACTTATTAATTTGTGTGATGTCAAAACAAGAACCCAAAAAATCATAAATATTTTATTAATTTACTGACTATTTTTTTTTATTTATTTTTCGGTTACAAAACTACAATGGAGTCGTCACGTATACCAGTTTTATTTTTTTTTTGTGAAAACAAAAACAATGATAAATATTATAATGTATAAATCAACTACAAATTGGTTATTCAGCGTGGAATTTTTAGCATTCCTCTTGATCTTAAGTCAAATGGAATTAAGCATAAAGGAGTTGGAGTTGGCGTCGGCGACGAGTTGGACAGCGATTGCACTCTGTCTGGGTGAGTCTGTTTTGTCTATACATAATTAATAAATTCCAGCGTACGCTGCAATATAATTTTTAAAAAGGCCAACAAGCAAACAAAAACAACAACAAATTGACGTCACTTCAGGTTGTTTGGTGATGTTTTTATTTTTTTTATTTTTTTCATTGTTTTTCTGTTTTTGTTGTTGTTGTTGTTGGTTTTTGTAAGTGCGACATACGTATCAAGGTTCATGCTGAGGTTCGCTGGCAAAAACAAGTTAAGCCAGTAACCGAGCACGATTTTTGTTTCCCAAAGAATTGACAAAAACAAACCCGAAAATTTATTAAGCACAACCGAAACATCAAAATCAAAATGATATATTTTTGGGTTTCCAAAAACACCAATGAAAATTTTCGGAAAACAAAATTAATCAGACGAAAAACAAACAAGGCCCCAAAAATATTCCACACTCAAACTATTCGAAGCGTATTTTAAGCCCGACCAATGCCGGTTCTCATTGACATTGGAGCTTGAGTAAATTCAGACACCAGGCGACTAGTTTTTAGTACGTAACACACCTCCTAGTGGCTATTACCGGCGCCCGCCAACTTGGCGTCTGCCTCTTAACTGTATAATCATTGTCCATTGGGGTTGTAGTCCATGTAAGCGTTGTAAGTTCATCAACCTTTTCAATTAAATGGAATCTTCTTACCGCAAGCCTAAGAACTTATTTGATTTTCCATTAAAAATTAATTTTATTTTGCAATGCTAAAAGCAGCGCGTCAGTGGAAAATGTGAATGGACAAAAATTGCAGCCAACACAACATTTTATCTCAAAGGACTTTGGCAACTATTTAACTATATAACAATCAAATTGGAAGACAATTAGTTTTGTTTATTTCTTCCTTTTTAAATAAAACTCAAAGCTAAGAATATCAAAACAATGAATCTCTCCAACCCTCATGATGAAAAGCAAGTAACAGACGAAAAGGGGCAGGGTTGTATTTCGATAAGCGGTGTAAATTTGCTGATGAGGAAAGTACATTTTTTTGCAGCCCCCGCATAATTGTATGAAGAAGGCCTCGCCATAAGAGAATTCAAATGATTTGCCATTTTAAATTATTTGCTTTGTAATAAGTGAAACAGTCAAGCAGTCAATTAATTACAGAATTTGCAAATAATATGGAACAAAGAACAAAACAAATCAAGTGGGCAGAGCACGCACAGAACAAAGAAAAGGCCATAAAGTGGTAAATAGTAAAAAATCTTGAGAAGTGAAAGAGAAAAAACAATGGAATATTTTGCCGATTCATGATACCATTAAAATCATTGCAGATGGGCTCGACCCCATAAGATTTATGGTACAGTTGGAAAGGGAATAACCCAAAAAAAAAAAAAAAAAAAAAAACACTAAAAATGTATTTTTAATAGAGGCAAAAATAGCAAGCCGAATGCTCAAAAAAAATTGAAAAGAAAACGACAAAACAAAATATACATATATGTATATATATATATACACAGATTTATATACCAAAAGAGGGAGCAAGCAAGCCTCGAGTCATTCAAGTCTGAGTTTGCCAGAGCGAAGGCCCCAATGACGAAGTAGACGTCGGGCTGAGTATCGAGCCGGTAACTGGACTTAAATATGAGCGTCATTGGCTGTTTTGGACTCAGTTTGTGATCACCAGTCAAACGCTACACAGTTCTCCAAACCTCAACTCAAAAGAGTTTCATACCAAGCAAAAAAAAAAAAGCCAGCGAATTCGCGTAATTTTTCCAACAAAACAAAAAGTGCTCAAGCAGTGTGTCTTTGTGACTTAATTGACTTAAATAAAAATAATATAGCAAACATATTTTTTATTACAAAAAAAAAAAACAAAATGTTCACACACAAATTGTATTTGGCCATTGTGGCCCTGGCCTGCATCCTGATCGCCGAAGCTGCCGTCTTCACTCAGCCCGCCCTCTTGCATCCTGGTTAGTATTTTCAAATTGTATATTCGATTGTACGGTGTGCCAAAAAAACAATTGAAGTTCAATGCGTTTCACTTTCCTTTCAAAGTGACAAAATTATGATTGTGACATTCATAACTGACACTAAATATAAATTAATGACCAGAATCCATTAACGTGAGGCCCGATACTTCATTGGGTATTTTTTAATTAAATTTTTAATTAATTTTGTTGCCAAATATAAAAAGCAAAAGGCTTGCTTAGAACGACCTTTAGCAAAAAAAAATCCACTACAACAACAACATCAAAACTGATAGCACCAATTTCGAAAATTGCATACGCCGAAAGAGTGAAAGAGAAAGATGATTTTAAACTCGATTAAAAAGAATTACAGCGTGTGCTAAGTTAATTACAACAAATCAATTATTAAAACAAAAATCCAGACCGTTTGATTTCTTTTTAACAACTTTTTTATTTATTTATATAAAATTTGCGTTTTAGCAATCACGATTTATGTGTTATTTTGTTTTCTTCTTCTTCTTTTAATTGACGTCAATTTTTAAAACGGTAGTAGTTGTTTTTGTCATTTTTTTACTTTGTATAAACAACGCAGAAACACGATGTAGTCCAAACAGCAACAACAACAACAACGGAACATTTTTTGTTGGCCCCTTTTTTTTGAATGCTAAAAAACCAAAAAAAAAAATATTTTGGGTTTTTCGCATTTTTTTTTTTTTGGCAAAAATTAACATAAGAAATGTGCTGATTTTTTTTGAAATATTTCCAAAGTTAATTTGCATCGCAATGCGGATTTATGCTAGAAAATATATTTGATTGAGTCTATTGAGAAATATTTTCTTCTTCTCTCTTTTTGAATTAATTTGTGAAGGTCGTCTTATGTCTGAATTCGAAATTGATGTTTTGGCTGTATTCTGTTTATCTATTAAGTTTATTGCTTTATTTGCCAAGTTTCTAATTTAAATACGATTTGATTTTGATTTGATTCCAAAGAAATTAGCACCAATATATTATTATTCTTTCTCTCTCTCTTCAGTGGATTTCTTTCTTGTTTGTATAAAAATAGTCGATGAGTTCACTCGAGTTTGTTTATCTATTGGGCTGCTGTTTGAATTAATTGCAATGAAATTATTTATGAAGCGCGGCACTTTGAGTCACCAAAAAAAAATTTGAGTGCTCAAGTAGCATTAATCAAATTTACCTTTCTATTCAGTTAAATCATTTTTAAACATTACAAAAAAAAAAAAAAAACAAAAGCCCCAAGCTAAATTGTTAAAAATAAACCTTCGACTTTTGAGCTGCTGACAGAGCTAGTTCAAAAATAAAAAAAACAACGTTAACGAGCTGCCAATAGTCTTCAACTTAACTGGGATAATCATCTGTCCATAAACTTGAAGTACCTAAAAATAGCAAAAAAAAAATGTGGTTTTGTGCCAATTGTGGTTGAGTGAATGACAGGCAAGTTTGTGTCTTAAGTCTTTTGATATTTTTAATGGAACATTTTTAGGTCTTCAGACAGTGTGAATTTCTATAAATAATTTACACAGCATAGGCAATGAGAATAATAAAAATAAATATTTATTGCAACTTCCTCAAAAAATAATAATAATATGTAAGAAAAACATGATTACAAGCGCATGCACATCCGCAAAAGTCAAGTCAACTTCCGCTTTAACCGTTTCTCTTACTCTTCTGATCTTTGTAGCACATCCCGGCAAATGTTTCGACAAGTACACCCGACGAGCCATGCTGCCGAACAAGGAATACAAACCGAAGGGCATCTGTGCGGCAATGACGTGCGACATTGAGACGCGCCAGATCAATATCGAGACCTGTCCCTATGTGGAGATGCCCGGCTGCGAGGAGCTGCCCACAGACGTTAATTGGAGTTTCCCCAAGTGTTGTCCGCAGTTCAAGTGTGTCGATTTCAAGACCGGCAAGGAGTTTGTTGTCACACTGTAAAAAATGCCCAAAAGACCCAACAGAAACAACAACAACGTGATTTTTCATAGTATTTTAGTAATTTTTTTTTTTTTTATAATTTGAGCATGTGTGTGTTTTGTATGTGTTGAAAGTTTGTATGTTTGCGAGTGTGAATGTTTTATGAAAAAAAAAAGAAAACAAAATATAATTTATTTATTATTTTAATTTTTGTAAATAACATTTTAAAATTTGCATAAAAATCTTTAATAATCTTCCTGCACTTTTTCTCATGTTCTTTATGTGTGAACAACTTGTATTTTGATTTATTCAAAAATCCCTGTATGCGATATTTGCAATTTTAACTACTTATAATTGTTACAATTAATAAGAATAATATAAGAATTAAAAGAAGAAAAAAACAAACAAAAAATCTCAAAAAGAAAATATTTTTAATAAAAAAAAACTTAATCAAATCTAAAAATGTATTCCATGTTTTATTTCAATTCAAAAAACTTTCTTGTCTTTTTTTGTTCAGTCAATTTCGATCACCCGAATTACGCGTTCGTCTTTTTTTGGACTTTTGTTAAAAAATTGTCAGCACGCTCAATTAGCAATGTTGCCACGGGTAACGATTCGTCTGCTGATTCATCAATGAATTTCTCATTTGAAAATCGCCGCACATTCCGCAAATAAAAAAGAAAAAAAAATCCACGAATACTTTAAAAGGTGTTTCCAAAAGTTTATTGTTCCCCAAAAAGTTATTTGCATACGAAATTGTGACCAAAAACGCTAAAAGTTCAATTTTCGCAGGAAATACCATTTATATAAGACAAAGCGGAAATAATATTGATAACATAAAACAATAAAATGTTTATAGTCAGTTTATATTGTTAATTTTAATTTAAAGCCAACATTAATTTCAATAAAATCGATAGTAGCCTCACGGCTCACGGCCTCAAGAGCTGTATTTAGTGTCTAGTTGGTGTTTTCTCATGGGCTCAATAATAAATTTAAAAATTACTCCGAATTTATTTTGCCGCCCACGAAATCTACTCGCAGTGGCACTGCCACCCTGCCAACCTGTTGCATAAATTAAAAATTTATCGACGAAAACAAATATCGATATCGAAACTTGGGCGTAGCTGCTGGAAACGCATTTTTTATTTATTTATTAAAAACACTTTGTTTTTTTTTTGTACGTATTCGTTGCCTGTGAATAAACAACATAATGCAATCCTTGTCACCGTTGATAGCACTTCTAGTGGTTGCCGTTTTAGTACAGGAAGGTAAGTAATCCTCAGCTCCCAGCAAGACAGAAACTTACTCATCAATTTGACCATGACAGGCTCTGCTATTTGGTGCTACCGCTGTACTTCAGCTACTCCAGGCTGTGCTGATAATTTCAATTGGCGTGGTATTGGATTCCTTGGCGAACATTGTCCGGAAAGCGATGATATCTGCGTGAAAGTGGTAGAGCGACGAGGAGGTAAGTGTGTCGTCATTTATATTTGCGACATCGTAGCTAAAATGAAATGCATTTTCCAGCCAAGGAAACCATTACCCGAGACTGCTTGAGCGCTTTGAACTTCCGCACAGACATACCCGCCGACAAATATGAAGGTTGTCGTCCGGCAGCCAAGGATGTGCGTCTAGCCCACTATGTGAATCATACCATTAAAGAGCACGATGTCAAGCGTGATTATTTCATGGATACAACGTTCTGCTTTTGCTTCCTCGATCACCGTTGCAACAGTGCCAATGGGCTACAAAAATCCATGCTCAGTCTAGTGGCAGCCACGGTCTTATTATATATCTCGAGTACACTGTTTGGACGCTGACACCAAGTACGAGCCAAAATGTTGGTCACTTGGGTACCAAAGTGCCTTAATTATAAAATCTGTTCAAATAGACATGTACGTATATTTATAGTTGACTCATCATATCGAATCTCTTTGATCAGCATTCCGTCCTTATATTTTATACCGAACGAACTTTAGAATATGTTTAATCAGAATTGTATATTTATAGTCGAATCTCAAAAATCAACATGCCGTCCAATTAGCATCTTACAGTTTTTTTTGTAACTTTTTGTAGTCTTCGTTTTAATCAAATAAAAAGAACTAAATAAATTTTTTTACTAATAAAAATAAGTTGTATTATCGTAGCTCAATCAAAAAACTCATTCTGAACCGGTTGTTTTGGTCCTCGGTAATTATAATCAGCCACTTCAGGATGAGCAGCTATATACTCAGAATAAACATGTGCCAGGCGGAGACATTCGTTCACAGATAGCTCAAAGGGGCGAAGAGTGTCCTCGACATCAGCTTGTTGGAATAGGGTCTGGGTAATCTCTTCGCGTCCATCCGGAGGCAGCAAGGTGCTATAGCCACGGCGACAGAATTTCTGCCGCATGCTGAAGATGTGCCGCATTACACGTTCAACCAGTTGGAAGGGCAACTCGGTCTTGGGTCGCTTTAGAGGTATAAGTTTGACTACGCCAACATCCACCTGGGGCTTGGGGACAAATGCCTTGCCAGGAATGATGAACTTAAGCACTGGCTCTGTCCAGATCTGCGACATCACAGAGAGTCGGCAACGCTGCTCACTGCCTATTTCGGCGCAAATTCTTTCGGCCACCTCCTTTTGAAAGGTTAGAGTCATGCAGGTGTCAGTGCGCCTAAAAGCTCCACGCCTCACTGATAAATCACTTAACCAATTGATAAGCAGCCGTGTGGATATGGCAAAAGGCAGATTGCCAATTAGGTGAAGGCGCTGGCTGGTATCCGGCAGATGCTGTTCGAAATTGAAGCGCAGTATGTCCTCATAGAAGATGTCGACTTGGATGTTTAAGGGTTGAGCACACTCCCGAAGCAATTCCAAAGTGCCGGTGAAACGAGGATCCTTTTCCACAAGCAAAATACGCTGGGGCTCCCGTCGTAGAATGGAGCGTGTGATGCCACCAGGACCGGGACCAACTTCCAAGACCACGTCTCGGGCATCGATGCGACCAGCTGACTTTACAATTTTATCTGTGAGTCTTTCGTCCATTAAAAAATTTTGACTGAGCTGTTTCATGGCCTGCAATTTATAGAGTTTGACCAAATCCCGAATGGTTGGAAGTGGTGGCAGGCGCATGCCGCTTTTGAGTACTCGGGCCGTGGCTTGAGACATCTAAGGAAAATTAGTTAATTAAATTTAAAAAACTGGTTTCAAAAGGCCCAAAGCATAGGAATTACTCACTTTGATTGTGCAACGATTAGAAGTGTGTTTAAAAATGAAAACGCTTATAAACTAGAGAAGTAACAATTAACATAGGAAAAGGCGACTTTTAATTGGTGTTGACTTTTTTGGGTTCTTCAAAGTCGTCGAGAAATTTCTCCTGCTGCACTGAGAATATGGAATAACCGTATATCGCCAACACAGAGACTCCCAAAGCTCCAGCAGTAAGCAAATTGTTGCGACGCACACGTTTTAGTTTCTGAACGCGATCCAAGTTTTGCTCCTCGATTAATTTCATAAACTGTAGCTGGGCCTTGTCTAGTTTTGGCGCGTTTTCGGCGTACTTGATTTTAGGTCCTTGCTCCGACGCCGACATTATACAATTTATTACAATCTTTAAAAGATTCTCGAGCCTGTTGACTTTATTTCTCCGGCAAATTATGAAATAGCAAATAGGGTAGTCGGCTGAAATATCGACTTTTCCAATCGATAACAAATCGAACTCTGCATCACATCTGCAGTGAACTTGCAGCCCTGATACCAGCTGAGCGGGAAAGGTAAGTTTTTTGTTAGTTTTCCTCTTATTTGAAACTGGGGGCTGGTTTCAGTTCACTTCTGTGGCTCCGAGTGGAACGTATTTTGGGGGCATTCAACGACTGACAAGCAAGCAGCAGCAAGCACTGAAATTTTTGTGTTTGTGTTGAGTGCTAAAATATTAAATCAAATAATTAAAAACAATAACTCGACTGGAGACGTTCGCAAGCTTAAATAATTGCGTTTCAAAGTGCGTAATTTCCGAACATACCAACCACACAGTAATTTATTTTTAAATCGTGTACTCCATTTTAGCTATTTTTAAAAGTCAACATTCATTTGTGATCATTCCATACGGAATCGAAATTGAAGAATTATTGAAAATTTAACCAATAACAACAACAAAGAAAAACAAACGCGTAATTGCAGAAATCAGCTGTGTACCTACAGTTACCACGTTCATACACACACACACACATAAAGTAGGCACAGAGAAAAAACAAAAACAACTCGCGCTTCGTGCTCCACTTGAGCGCCAAACGCTTCCGCATACCCCGTCAAGCCCCTTGCCCACAACAACAACAGCTGGTGGCAGACGTGCGCTCTTTTGCCTGGCTTTTGCTCTCTTTGTCACTCTCTCGTTTGCCTTTATTTGGTTTTATTTTGTTTTGCTTTTTCTCTTTTTTTTTTGTATTGTTTTATTGCAACGCTGATTTTGATTTCGGGCCGAAATCTTGAACAGTTTTATGAACTTGGAAAATGCGCAACAAATTTTTTTTTCCTTTTGTATAAAATTTTTTTTTAATTGCATCACATTTGAAATATTAAAATTTTTTAATAATAAAAAACTAATTATGTTTTCTTTTATTTCTTGCAGAGTGTGTGTTTTGAGTGCTAAATAAAAAATAAAGAAAAGTAAATAATTAAGCATTTCGTAAACGATAACCGCCGTCCGCTTACACAATAAACACAAACAAAAAAATATCTAAGTTAAAATAATTGAAATTTTTGCAAGTGTAAATTCGGTAATTAGTGCAACCAACCAAACTAACACCAAGAAAACCAATAACAACAACAATGGCGTTCATTTCGAAAGATTGGCGTTCACCAGGTGAGGCGTGGGTCAAGACCGAAGACGGCTGGGAGCGCTTAAAGGTGCTCGAGTGTGGAACCAAACGCAAACGGTGAGTAAAAAAAAAAATCGACATTTAATAGCACATTAGTATGCAGTTTTTATGACAAATCCAACAACTACAACAACAACGACAACAAAGCAGACAACACATTACAAAAGGCCCTAATGAAAGTCTTTGAACAATAGAAAATTCCAAAAGCTTGGCCAATTTTCTTTTCATTTTTGTAATTTTTGAAAGTAAGTCTGATCCAATATTATCAATACACAGATTATGAGTCAGATATAAATAGTTCCAGTAGTACATGAAATTCGCCTAAGCAAAATATATCAATTTTGTTTACTTGCGATTTGCGATAAGATAAAAGAAATTGGAACACATTTTGTTTACAAAAAGTTGCCCCAAGCCCCCCAAACTGCATAGAGAGTAAACGTCTGATAAGAAATTTGATTCAAATTTGAATGCGAAGGTCACCAAATGAAAGCTTTCCGTCAATGTCATCTCCTCAGGCGAATAAACAATAAACAATATCCAACTTTTTTTGCCCCAATAAATTCAAATGATTTTGGACAAAACAAAACTCAAGATAATTGCCACAACATTTTGCCCCTTCTCTTTGTTTGCTCTTCTCTCATTTTTTGTGGATTTCACAAGTGCAAAGTTGAGCCAGCAATCGTCAAATATGAGACAATAATTATTGTGAATGAAAAGAAATATATATATCGAATAATTCCGGCTGAAAAGACCCTCAAGGGGATGTTGAAAATTGTCTAAAATAGTAAACCTGAGTCACTTTTGCGTTTTATCATTTGATTTTTATCTCGCAAAAATAAAGAGTACAGTTAATGACGTATTTTGATTGATGGCCTTTATGGGCTATTACCCAGCTTAGTTTACTCAGAGTTTTCACCAAATTACTTTTAGCTAATTTAACTGAGGCAAAAAAAAATAAAAACAATTTTTAAATAAAAAGAGATTAGATGAAAAATCAATCGATTTTAGGCTGCCTCGTCTCACTCAAAACTTGACCGAGTTTTCCACTGGCAAGGTTCAAACTAAACCTGAGCAGACCAAGTTTTCCACTTAATATGAAAGCTGGCAAGGTTCAAAGCTAAACCTGGATCTATATCCCTTTGACAGAAGGTGCGGAGGTGCGGAGTGAAACTGAGCAGTCAATGCGTTTTTAATGAGCTAGCAACTGCAGCTATTTCGAGACCCTTTCCAGCTCCCCCCCCCCCCCTTTTCAGGTATACACCGGCAGAAGTATTTCGAGTTTAGATTCTTCTATTTTTGTAGGCACAATTTGTGTGTCTTTTCAAGATTTATGGCATAAATTGTTTCCGCATTTCCCTCTCTCGGGCAGTCAGGGAATCTAAAAATAGTTCGCCTTGTCAAAAACATCAGTTCAAGTGACTCTTTCGAATGAGTTTTATAATTCTTCTGTCTTGTGTAAATCAATAGGTGAGTTCTGATGTTTTTTTTCTCTGAAAATTTCAAGTGAGTCAACTGATTTAAATTCGACGCATTAGAGGCAAGTGTTGAGATAAGAAAGGCAGAGACTCTGGCTTGATTGCGTATTCATAAGGTCAAAGACGTTTGTCGTAATATTCCCAGAATTGATAATTTTTTTTTGACTGGCATTGAAAGAACCCTGAAGTAATTGTAAAACTAATGGCAAATTTCACATACATTTGCTTTTCGTGGTCTATTGAAATAGTTGTTAAATTTATGATATAAGTCGGTTTAGTCTGGCATTTTTGGGAAGTATCAGTCGTGCGTTTAAAGACGGAACTATTTGATTAAATAGACTAAATAATTTTATATGTCTGCTTGTATTTCAAAATTGTGTTATTTTTCAGCCAAATATGTGGAATTCAATTAAAAATTCAATTACCACACTCCATACAATTAGATAATGCACGAATTCATAATTAAAATAAAAAAATAAAATATAAAAAATCGAAAAACAACAAAAAAAACTCTTTCAAATTGCATAAAAGCAAATCAAAGTGCAAACGCCAAAGCGGGCCCACTTTCACCACCGCCGCCACCAGCTCCATCGACTGCTGACTGCACTGTACGCTGAGCATTTGCCGTCGTTAGGCCAAGGGGTGGGGGTGGCAATTTTAGTGGGAGCTGCGTGGTGGAGCTGGGCGGGCATCTTGCTATGGAACAGTTTTCAATTACACTGTCCAACAAATTTTTGGTAACTGCAAAAATAAAAAGAAATGCAGAAATTTGTTTATGGAAAATTTAGAATTTTATAATTCTTCTCTTTTCATCTCAAAAATATATTAATTAGCTTTGATTAACTTTGACTTAGAAATGTGATGGGTTATGGTTACAGTCTCAAGGCAAGTACAGTCTCCACACACACACACACACACAGAAAAGGCAAGGTCTTTCCCCTGTAAGAAATAATTTAAATAAAAATATTTATTTAAAAATGAGTAAATATTTTTCTAAAAAAAAAAAAAACAGATCTTAATTTTGTTGTTTAGTGTAATTCAGGCATTAATCATTTTCCACATTTATTGCGCTTATGTACTTGAATGTGTACAAAACAAAAAGCACTCACAGAGTGCCAATTGTGCCTGCCTGCCTGTCTGCTTGCCAGATACAGATACTTTTACATTTTGTCTGGTATATAATTTTTCTCGGTCGACTTCAAGCTCAGTGGAGCCCATCGGGGGTAACGTTTGCACTTGCAAGCGCTCTCTAACTTGCCCACTCCAGCTCCAACTCCATTTACCGCCAAAGATCTTGAAACAAAAGCGTAGAAAACAAAATGCAAGAAATGAGATTTTGATTATGATTTTGCATTTGATTAATCAAACAATATGGCACACATACTTGCTGAATAGTTTTGCCTGCTTGCTAACGGTAATTTTCTGGTGCTCAAGTTTCGAAAGCCTATAGAGAATATATCTACCATAAAGAAATTCTATAAACAAAGAAATAAGAGAAGGAGAAAAAAAAACTCACGGGTTTATTTATGGTACAGAATTCTAGACTAGATGATATACCACACATCCCCCCCCCCCCTCCCTGGTCTTTTTATTTTTAACTTGGAGTCCAAGTTTTCCACGAGTCCCTCCTGTAAAGCCCATTTATGTCGACCAAAAAGGTCACATAATCAAAAATAGCCCAGCAAATTGTTGCAGTTGCATTCGAAAATCTGAAAAACAGACGCCATGTGGTGTATCTTTTTTATTTTCGAGTTTCGGTTTTATAGTACTTAATTTGTTGTATCTTTGGGTATGTTGTTGCTTCATTTAGTTTGAGAAAGGTAAATGAACGCTTGATGGTGACGTCGTTGAGTGATTTATATGAATCATGTGGTCTTGGTGGCTCGGCATGGTCTGTTGGCCAAAACCAAAAGGGGCCCTCGGTGCACAAAAGTGCCGCCTGGCCAACTTGCCGACTATCTGGATTGAATGACTCTTCTGTTGGACTGACGTGTTTGCTGCACAATAACAAAAGAAACCACAGCAAAACAATTCCAATTATAATTATAATTTTTTTTTATCAGCAACTAAGAGTTCCAATTGCTCAGAAAAGAAATTAAATAAATAAATGACTTTTATTGTTAAAGAAAGGTTTCCAATTTCACAAGTTTAGTTAATCGAAAGTTTCCGTATGAAAATAATAAAAATAAGTAAACATCAATCGAACGTTCTCTATACAAGGATAAGCTATACATGCCTGTGTGTGTGTGTGTGTGTGTGTGTATGACCCAGTTTAATGCTTCACCCAAATGCAGCCGCCGAAGGACGTAGAATTTCCTCGCCCCCAAACAAGCATGAAATGGTCAAGGCATATCGACCTGACAGACAGACCTGCCCAACAGAGAAGCAGGTGGTTGCAGGGTGCTAGGCATGTCCTTGTTTTTTTTTTTTTTTTTCCTCCTCGACTTAATTTTGCAACCAAAATTTTGCTAGGCCATCTAAAGCCGGGTCATTCGCCAGTATAGCAACAATTTGTTGCAGCCTCAGCCTCGACTTGGAAACGAAATTTTTCTAGCTGTCCAACGCACAAGGGAGCTAAGGATGTGCCAAAGAATAATGGGCAAGTCGAAAGAAACGAAAGTGGCACACAAGAAGCAAGAGCAAAACTTTTACGCCACGAAAGTAGGTCAACATTTTCAGTTTTATTGGACATCCGAGTGGTCTGGTTCTCCACAGCACAATGGACGCAGTCGCAGAGCTAGTAAACGCAACACAACCAATTAGGTGTACAAGTATGTGTGTGTGTGTATGTGTGTGTGTGCGTGTTTATAGAAATTTCGTTAATTATATGTTTGATTGTGGTTTTCCTTAATTTTCATATTCCTTCAATTTTTCGATTTAAAATGTTATCGATCATTGAAAGTAATTAACGCGATAGTCAAAAGTTATCGATAAACATAATAGCCGCGTTTTTAGTCAGCTTAAATAAGAGTTATTTCACCTTGGCAAAGGTGTCTCCGACTAATTGAATTAATAACCGGACTTGTGTTGGCTGGTTCCTCCACACCCAGTCAAGCACACATGATAAATGTGAAAAAATCCAACTTCCGCCTGTTAAAATAAAAAGAGTCCAAAAACATTGCAATTAACTAAATAACATTCGGAGTTAGGAAAGGCCACAAAAAAAGAGAAATATAACAACAACAATCACAGATAATTGCAACTATTACCCAACTGAAAAAGTGCCAGGCCAAGCCAGGCCAAACAAAAACAAAAGACAACAAAAAGAAAGAGTGAGAAAGATAAGGAGAAGGAGAGGCCAAGAGACAGTTGCTGACATGACTGAAACATAGATTTGACTTGTTTGTTTGTTGCCTCATATTCAACATTTGTAAACTCGTTGCAGCCACAATTCGGAGGGGAGCTATCACGATGCGAAGGCGGCCGCCAGTGAAGAGGAAGAAGCAACCGGAATGCCACCCCACTGCCACATTACGATCCGCTGCACCCGCGAAATAGCCGGTTTCAATTTATTGAGCGAAGCAGTGAAGCGCCTGGACTTCCGGCGCTCTGTGCACGATAGAAAGCGTTTCAACTACATTTGCGCGTTCCTTTTGCAGATCTCCAACAAAGGCATAGCCAGTCTGCCCGGCAGTGCCCAGCGGCAACTCCTCCTAATGGTCGAAGAGGTGGCTTCTCACGGTGAGTGCCAGAGTATTCAATTATTGAAAACATTTGCTAATTAACTTTATCACATGTCAACAGTGAATGACAGCCAGCAGAATCCGAATGTGCTGCGGGCTTTGTCACTAAAGCTCCAGCATATTGTTAACCAGGAGAGCCAGAAATGCTGGGGTAAGCCTTTGGGTAGCCCATATCTCTGGAAAGAGCACCTAACCACCATCCAGCGCATTCAGCGTGAAGCCAACAGTATCCAAATTCGAGAGGTGAGTGCAAACTTTTAATTCACTCAGCATATTAGGAAATCTAACTGTTTTTTTTATTTCAGCCTGATCCGTCGGTCCGTCCACAGCTGCATGAATTGCCTGAGGAATGTGTACGCGAAATTATTTTATGCATAGCCGACCATCGCGACCTGGAGTCGGCGGCCCAGGCCTGGGACACCATGGCCAAATTGGTCTCCGAGCAACGCATTTGGCGCGAGCTCACACGCTTCCACTTCAACCAGCGCCAAATCGAAAAAGTCCTGGAACTAGACAAATTCAAGGCCATGAACGACCTCAAGGACTGGAAGCAGATATTCCATCAACTGCGTCGCACCCATGGCCTCAACGAGGACTATCAATATGCAGAGGTCTTGGCCTTGTGCCGTTCCTGCTGCTGTCTCTTCTGGCCGTCCGACGGGCATCCCTGCATTGTCGATCAGAGCCCCGACTACAAACAGCGCGTGGAGAAGGCTGGCGGTCAACTGGCCTTGGCCCAGCCCGTACCTCCGGCTCAGTTCTTGAAGTACTTCTCATTGTAAGCCGACTTAGCTGGACTGCCAACTGACCAAGGGAGAGAGAGAGCAAGAGATACATAGATATTTTTAAAGCGAGTTGTGAAGAGTGCGTGTACGACAAGGGATCTGCGAATACGTAATAAGGTGCTAAACTCATAGCAAGAACATTTTGGGGCGGGCGGGGGGTGCATGGTTCGCCACTGTTGAGAGTCTTTCAGTGTGCATGTTAAAGTTTTACCGAAGAGGAAAAAGCAAAGTGATAGAGTTTTAATACATATATACCATAGTTTTTATGTTTATTTTCAATTGAGTTAACCAGTTTTCACAGGTCCTTGGCAAAGACAGGGTGTTCCATATGCTAGACATAGTTATCACAAAAAACTACAACTTTTTCTTTTCTCATTTCCTGAAAAGGTTTCATTTCGAATTCATTGAAATTTTACGGACATTTAAGCCAAATCAATCATTATTTATTGCATAAAAATATACACCAAACTATTCCTTCAAACAACCCAAAACACATATGGATAGAAATTAATAATAATTATAATTTGTTTTTTTTTTGACTAAAGAATATTTTGAACTAGGTCATAAATGTGATCCGAAACAGCATGTTTTCATATGTTTAAAATAACGCAATATGTGCTGTCCTATTTTTTGTTGGCCTCTCAGAAGATATGAGTTGGTCTCAGACAACAAAAACAAAAAGTATTGTATAACTATAAAGTTTAATAATAATAAAAAAAAAAATATATGCAAAACTGCCACAAAATAACGAACATTTTGTTGGTTAAGTCAAAAAAAGAAGAAAATTGTTAAAATGGAAGAATATTATAATCAAGCGAAATCAAAAAACTATTTTTAAAATAATAAAAAAAGAAAAAACTTATTAAACAGCTATTGTACTATTTGAATTATTTGACTTGTCTGCTAAAACTTTTTACGATCTACTTAGATAGTAAGTGTAGTTTTTATTTATCAGCTGCTTTTGGTGCTATTTTCATGAGTTGATTAATTCCTGAATGTAAAGCTCTGCAAATAATAACAAAAATGATGGCCAAAATCGGCTAAATCGGCTTAAATTTTCCAACTTAAAATCTTGATAAAAAGAAATAAATATATATATAGAAATATTAAAGAAATCATGTGATGTTGCAGGAAACAAAGCTAGAAACGAATACACCTACAAATTGATAAATAAAATTAAATCTCTATGATCAAAAAGAAAAATAGAAATAATCCAGAATCCAAATATATATTATGTCTATAAGAAAATCAAATTGTATAAAAGTGAATGTAAAGAAAATTTTAGAATGTGGAAACTAACAAGGAAAAGTACCTTTAAGATATCTGAGACCCTCAAGAATCAATCGATAATTACAATTCAAATTTTGTCAAAAATCCTATTCCTCTATTTTTTTATTTCAAACAATCTTAAATCATATGAATTATGTAAATAGATATTTCGGTCCACCAATGTTTCACTTTTTTTTATTATTGTTTAAACTTTATGAGCTCTTATGTGACAAATGAAATTCAAACTCAATTGAAAACAAAAAGTGTATTTTTAAGAGCTAATGAAAATAAATTTTAAATGTTTATGCTAAAAACTGATTTCGAAAAGGAATATTTCAGGGGATTCGAAACGGCATCTGATAATTTTTAGCATACTAGTTCGATTCGCCATAGCTTGTCTCAACAATTTTATTTATTAAGTCAAGGGGTGGCGGGGTCTCACTAGGAAGACCCAGAAGTCCATTGTGATACTAGACTGAGACACTCCCTATTTAATTCGGAACCAACTCATCAAATCAATGAAACTCCCAAGGCCGAAGTGTATATAAATCGTATACAATCAAGATCCTCCAAGATATTGGAACCAGACTGAGTCAATTTGATACTGTTCATCCTTGAAGCAATACAAGAAAATCAATTTTATACCCAAAGAAATAACAAACATGGAGGGTTTGCCTAGTTACAGATGCGTTGTCAAAACAACTTGGCTCTTGTTCTTTTTACTACCCGCGAATTACACAGATTCCATGCGGAAAATATTTTTAATTTTTAGTCGAGACACTTAAAAAAAAAATGGAATATATTTTTAAAAAGGAACGCCGGACATTTGGTTGCCGGGTTCACTTTGAGGACAAAGATGAGGTTATTTTCAGCGAGAACTCCAATCCGGAATTGGTGAAAAACTTTATACTGAAAAATCCCGTAGACCGTGTTACCCAATATGCAGGGGAAACCTCACTTAGTGTTGTGAATACGGAAAGGGCCACCTACAAGAGCACCGGTATTACCCACAATGAAGGTGGCTGGCCCAAAGATATTAATATGCACGATCCGGAGCAAACAGTTCGCTATAAGCGAAAAATCGAAAAGGATGAAAACTATATAACCCAAGTAATGAATCTATCGAAGCCAATGGAGCATTATATACATCAAAATAATGCGGTGAATATATATGAGAATTTCTTTGAAAACCTGGATCCAGCCCCCTTGCCAGAGCCCTGCAAATCACGCACGGTGAATGTCTATCGGGATCCGAATCCGATTAAGGTACCGGTTAAGCATCTATCCTGGTCACCAGATGGAGGCATTAAAATGGCCGTGAGTCATTGTGATATGAAGTTTCAAGGCGATAAGACGGGCCAGAAGACCAATTCGTATATCTGGGAAGTAGAGAACCCCAATGAACCCTTTCTCACACTTGAGCCAAAGGTGGCTTGTGTGTGTCTGGAGTACAATCAAAAGGATCCAACTAGCTTGGTTTCGGGCATGTACAATGGCCAAGTGGCAGCTTGGGACACACGTCATGGCAAGAATCCAGTCATGATAAGCGAGCGAGAGGTTTGCCATCGAGATCCGGTCAATTCGGTGCTGTGGAATAATTCCAAGAGCGGTACAGAGTTCTTTTCTGGAGGATCGGATGGCCAGGTTCTTTGGTGGGACACACGGAAGCTCAGCGAGCCACTCGACCGACTGCTTATGGATCCCGTCAAGAGTGATGAACAGGATTTATCACGGTCATATGGCATCTCGGTCTTAGAATATGAGACCACGATACCTACGAAATTTATGGCGGGCACTGAAATGGGCATGTTGTTCTCGTGTAATCGCAAGGGCAAAACTCCAACTGAGAAGATACAGATTAGGGTACGAGTCGTCTGCAAATGAAATCATTTAATTTAATATTTTTAATTTATACTCAATCAAGATGATGTGCCACATGGGACCAGTTTATGCCATAACTAGGAATCCAGCGTTTGTGAAGAACTTTCTTACAGTCGGGGATTGGTGTGCTCGTATTTGGTCTGAAGATTGTCGGGAAAGCTCTATAATATGGACAAAAAGTACCTCCTCCATGTTAACCGATGGGGCCTGGAGTTATACAAAGTAAGTTAGGTTGCTTGTTAAAAGAACTTTAAAAAGAGTAAAATCTGGTCAACTTCAGAGTCTCGCAATTCTTTATAACACGCATGGATGGTGTACTGGACACCTGGGATTTGCTTCAACAGCAAAATGAACCCGTACTTACGGTAAAAGTGTGCGACGAGCCTTTGTATTGCGTACGAACCAATGAAAACGGGAAATTCGTGAGTTGTGGGAGCAAGTTGGGCGCTACTTTCCTTATCGAAGTCTCGGATAACATGATTATGTCCTCTAAAAATGATAAGCCACTTCTAACTGCGGTAAGTCCGGTATTTTCTTTACTCCTGCTCTTCTGAAATATCATATACGCTTTAGATGTTTGAGCGTGAAAACCGCAGAGAGAAGATATTGGAGGCCAAGTCTCGTGAAAGTAAATTAAAAGTCAAGGTCACCCATGGCCATCAAGACCAGGCGGATCCAACTATGTTAAATGGCAAGGTGAACATGGCGCCGTTTGTTAGTGCCTGCGAACAGGCCACTGCTGAATATTTTGCTGCAGTTGAACAGGAACGTTTGCGTCGTCTACCAGGCGGCAAGCGTAGGTGAAAAACAGAAATTTATTTTAGCATACTTTAAAATTGCTCTAAAATTTTTATCCTTACAGAGGATGCGGAGGAGGCTGATGTGTCAGAGGCGGAAAGCTCAAAGTTATAAGCCGTCTTAGTTCTCCTATATTTTCGTGCACTTAATTTGAATGGAAACACCAGTTTATAAAAACACTGAACTCATTAAGCAACACTGGTTCCTGCGATACTATCGAAATGAGGCCTCAAAGAATCGATACCACAGCCACATCGATAGAATTTCGATGTGCACGCGGTTGTATTTAGTCCACTAGTGGAATATATAAATAAAGTAAATTAAATAGTGTCTAGCTAAGTGAGTTTGTCTGTCCTCTTTTTGTATAGCACAAGCAAATGTTTACAAACACTCTAGTCAAGTGTGCTTCTTTATTCTGTCAAAGTGCAAATTTCCCAAACAACAACAACATCAGCTGTCCCCAAGAAACGTGTTAAAATACACTAGCCAACATAAACGCGACCTTGATTTAAACACATGTGTAGTTAAATAACATTTGTTTACAAAAAACTTCGATAATAGTAAATGTTAGTGCATTTTAAAATTTCAAACGATCGTTTCCATCAATCAAATTGGATCAAGCCATAGCCAAGTTTCAAACCCTGCGACGTGTTGCACACTGTAAAACCACTGGCTGCTGTTGCTGCTGCTGGCCTACGTGACTCATGAACAGTTATCAATGGCGCAACGCCACCGCCGCTGCCGCACGCAATAAAAGTTCAGTGACCAAAAAAAATTGAGTGCATCAGCAACTACCCTTCAGGCCAGACGTGTCTTTCGCATTTCTTCGCTGGCCAAATTGAGAATCGGTTAATTTAAATAAAATTCGAATTACGAAAACATTTATAAATGAGTGCTTGGCAACGCAGCCACTAAATAATCACCTTGAATTAAATGAGATAAAAATAAATAGAACAAAGAAGTAAAGTAGAGTGAAAAATAAAAACAATCCAAGCAAAACTGCCAATTGGGGCAGAAACGGAAACTTAGCAATTTAAACTGCTTGGGAGACCTTGGCGCATTGTGAAAGTTGCACAAATCGACTAAATCTACCGTTTTTTATTGTTATACACAACAATTCTAAAATTGTGACTAAAGTAATCCGAAGGTAAGTGGTCCGTGAGTCATTTTGCCAGTCTTTGGGCTCAGCTAATTAAAGGGGTTTTCACCAGATGTGAGGGAATTTTAAATGTGTAAATTATTTTTAATTCAGTCTTCCTGCTTTTTGTTTGCAATCTTGAGGGGCTTGTCCGTATTTATATTTTTTTTCAGACGCCGCCCAAGATACCCAACTTCAGTGCAGGTAGTTTTTTTTTTTTCTATTACTGCTTTTGGTCACGTAGTCCAAAAGGCCTTTATGGTAGTCAAATTTGACACTGCGCATAAAATTTGCTATTAATTATTGCCCGGCTTCATTATCATATATTTCTTCTATTTTGGTTATCTCCTCAAGGTCAAATAAATATTCTGGCTCGGTCAAATAACTTTTTTGTTTATAAACAAAATTATTAAGTGGCGTGTTCCTTTGACTTTCAAATTTTTAACCGAAAATTCGATAACCGTTATAACACTTTTCGTATAACACTTTATGGGGGAAGCGAAAACCCGTTAAATCTTTTATACAAGTAAAAAATGATTACAAATTAATAAGTTTTTTTAATTTTTTTTTTGCAGATAAAAAAAAATATAAATAATGTTGGATGTAATCCAGCCTGGAGAGCAACTGGCCAGCTCTGCACCCAGCAATGTGGTGGTGGTGCGGGCCCGGCCCAAAAAAGTATTTAAGCCCAAGGCTCGAATCAATCGCATACCTCAGGAATTGCTCGATGATCCCTTGCTGCAGCAGGCCATAGATCGTCTGCCCTCCAACTATAATTTTGAGCTGCACAAGACAATTTGGCGGATACGGGAGATGCGGGCCAAGCGAGTGGCTCTACAGCTGCCCGAGGGTCTGCTTATGTATGCCATGGTCATAAGCGATATTATTGAGAGATTCACCACTGCCGACACGGTCATAATGGGAGATGTCACCTATGGAGCCTGCTGCGTCGATGATTACACAGCCAAGGCCTTGGGTGCGGATTTGCTTGTGCACTATGGCCACAGTTGCCTGATACCGGTGGACCAGACCTGTGGCATTAAAGTGCTTTATATTTTTGTCGACATCAAAATTGATCCTCTACATTTTCTGGATTCGGTGAAGCTGAACTTCAAACCAGAAGTGGGCCAAATCGCCCTGGTCAGTACCATACAGTTCGTGACCACCCTGCAGGCAGCCTCCACGGAGCTGAAGGCAGCCGGCTATGATGTGATAGTACCACAGGCCAAGCCACTCAGTCCGGGTGAAATTCTGGGCTGCACCTCACCACAGCTGCCGGAGACCACCAAGATGATCATTTACCTGGGCGACGGACGCTTCCATCTCGAATCGGCCATGATTGCCAATCCACTGCTCAAGGCCTACAAATATGATCCATATGAGAAGAAGTTTACCGTGGAGCACTACGATCACTTGGCCATGCAAGGCCTGCGCTATGAGGCCGTGCAGCGAGCCAAGCAGGCCAAGCGAATTGGCATCATCCTGGGCACTTTGGGTCGTCAGGGTAGTGCTAGAGTCAATCGCTTTCTGGAGAAGAGATTACATGCCAAAGGCATTGAAACAACGACCATCTTACTCTCGGAAATCTTCCCCCAAAAACTAGCTCTCTTTGCCGACATTGATGCCTTTGTACAGATTGCCTGTCCCCGGCTCTCCATCGACTGGGGATCGGCCTTCACACAGCCCCTGCTGAATCCCTACGAGCTCTCCGTTGTCCTAGGCGACGTGGAGTGGACACCTCACAATTCCTCGCCCCGCAACAATGCCTATCCCATGGACTTCTATGCCACCGGCAGCCTGGGACCTTGGACGCCCAACTTCAAGCCTCCAGCTCTAGGTGAATGCGAGAACAAACCATCTGCCGATTGTTGTGGCCGTTGCACTCGCGCCGAACTCGAAAAAGATGACTCCGGCAAGGCAGCAGCTCTCGCCGATTTGTTAGACTTCAAAAAGGGATAAACTTATAAACAGGTCAAGCTCTTCAACTGCCCAAGTTGATTTGATCTACCAAAATGTAACCAATCTACTAATTTTAGTTAGTACAAATTCCTTTGCTAAGCTTCATTCTAGTTTCTACTTTTCTCCAACACAATTTTCATTTAGCTTTTTAGTTTAGTTTAACTTCTACAGAATTTCGCATGTGTTTGAATTGTGATGCAATTGTTATGTGTACAGCAAAAAGAAATTGAACAAATACAACCCCGATTTGATAAATAATTTATCATTAAATTAGGAAAATCTTCAATCGTTTTATTTGTGATCTTTGCTGGTTTGGTTTTCTCGATATTTCGAGAGAACTTGAAAATATCAAATTTTTTTCCTGATTTCCAAACATAGTTTCAAGACTCCATTTATAGGTCTTTATTTTACATTTTAATACAATTTAATTTTGTATATATTATTCAGATATATTTCTATATATTTTAATAATATTTACAATTTAAAGAATGGACTATCTACAATTATGGAGTATAACTAGAATGTACAATTTTGCTGACATGACAAGCGATATTCGAGGACGTCTACCAGGGATGCTGAGTTTTGTCACGTATTCCACCTAGGGCTGGGGCAGACCATCCCTGCAAATTCGAGCACTAAAATCAATCAGTCTGATCTGCCAAGTTCTGGGTCCTTCGAGTATGCCTCTTGCAATGCAGGCCGATTTGAAGGTTTCCGAGCGTTTTTATAGCTCTTTGGAAGCAGGTAAAAAAAGGATGGCCTAGTCCTTGAGTTTTTCGAGGTACAAAGTTATCAGCTGCGAATACCAGGAATTTTAGTTTAAGAAAAGGATTTCAAGTACCTGAGACTAGAAAGATAATTGCCAGGCAAAACAGATTTTGAACACATGTTATGCCTTTGGGTAAACATTTCCTAAGAATTAAATATTAGCACATTTTCAGTTTCTTTGTTTATTCTTGAAACAAATCAAGATTTAAAAATGTTTATAGTTTATTTAATGGTATGAGAAAAAATTTTTTTTAAAATTTACACATCACTCATTTTTATTAATCTAATATTTATATACGAGGGTCGTTTGATAAGTCCGTGACTTTTTGAATAAAATATATTTTTTTCGTCAAAGAAGCGTTTTATTTCTCAACATAATCTCCTTTTAGCTCTATACATTTAGTCCAGCGTTTTTCCAATTTTTTTATTCCTTCCAAATAATAGGTTTTCTCAAGGCCCTCAAAATAGTCGTTTGTTTCTGTGATGACCTCTTCATTTGACCCGAATCTCTTACCGCCGAGCCATTTCTTCATGTTTGGAAACAAAAAATAGTCACAGGGGGCTAAATCTGGAGAATATGCTGGATGGGGTAGCAGTTCGTAGCCCAATTTATGAAATTTTGCCATGCTGACTACACACGTGTGCACCCGTGCATTGTCCTGATGGAACAGCACTTTTTTTTTCGCCAAATGCGGTCGTTTCTGCTTCAAATCAATATCGAATCTGTCCAAAAGCTCTGAATAATATTCGCCGGTGATCGTTTTACCCTTTTCAAGGTAATCGATGTGAATGATACCTTGTGCATCCCAAAAAACTGTGGCCATGACCTTGTTGGCCGACAGACCCACCTTGGCCTTCTTTGGTGCACGTTCACCCGGAGAAACCCGCTGTCTTGATTGTTCTTTGGTCTCTGGTGTGGTGTGGTGGATCCATGTTTCGTCTACGGTAACGAAACGGCGCAAAAATTCGTTTGGATTGCGGTTGAACATCGCCAAACACTCCTTTGAAATGGTCACACGGTTGCGCTTATGGTCGTGTGTGAGCAATCGCGGCACCCATCGCGCGGAAAGCTTTCTCATGTCCAAATATTCATGTAAAATGTGATGTACCCGTTCAGTTGAGATGCCTACAGCCTCAGCTACCTCACGCACTTTCATTCTCCGATCATCCAATATCATTCCATGGATTTTGTCGACGATTTCTGGCATGACGACCTCTTTTGGGCGACCTGAACGTTCGGCATCACTTGTACTGGTACGACCACAACGGAACTCAGTAAACCATTTCTTAACCATTGAAATTGATGGTGCAGAGTCCCCATAATATTTATCAAGTCTTTCCTTGGTTTCGGTGATGGATTTTTTACGCAAAAAATAATGCTTAATTAGCACACGAAATTCACTTTTTTCCATTTTCGTTAAAATTCACGAGATCGTCTGCTTTCAATGCCTATAAAACGCAAACTAAAAAACGCAGCTTTCTCAAAATTTTACAGTCAGCTGTTAATCGATAACTGCTGACAGGAGCAGTGTTGTATTTAGAGCAGGTGCGCGGCAAATACAAAAAGTCACGGACTTATCAAACGACCCTCGTAAAAAAAACAATACTTATTCGAGTAATACAAACTTCTTTTTCGATGTTGATTAAATTAAATTTAATCACAGACTTCTCTCAAACTCATTTTCATATATTAAGTCTGAATATTTATCATATTTTCTATGGTCTCTTTTAGTTTAAAAATCTCCTCTTTGAGCTGGTCACGCTCTTCCTGCAAATTTAGCACTTCATGCTTGAGAGAGTTCCTAGAAATTTAAGAGTTAATTAATGAAATTAATGGAATAAAATTCACCCATACTTACACCTCTACCTCCAAGTTCTGAACATGATCCTCCTCGTCGGAATCATTACTTTCATCGTTGTATTTCGTGAACTGTTGAGGATCTAGTATTTCAATTTCTATATAGGAATTCATTTCAGGCTTATGAAGGCTTGCGTAAATTTCTTGTTCTTCGTCATGCGGTGGATTTATTGTGGGAATGGAACCGGCTTTTAATTTGGCTTTGTATGTATTTGTCAAGTCTATTACAAGATTCCATGTTGATGAGTGACTAAAAATTGTTTTATTTTGTTGTACAAACCCATTTCATATTGTAGGTTTCTTTGAAAATCCTCAGCTTTGAAATGGGCATTGCAAATACAGGCAGTCAAAGGATTAAACGCTTCCTCTCGCTGGCAGAATTGTATCCATGTCTGCAAAAGTGCTTCCTGCCTGGGAAAGCGAAAAAATCGCCAAATATTGTTATTGCGATTATCGTTGTCACAATCTTTTACAGCACAGCGCATTTTCAATCAGACTTAACTAAAAAAAATAATAACAAAATATCTAAAGCGTTTAAAACAGCTGAGGGTGAATAGTGATGTACCTCACACCGATAACTCTGCTGGAAATATATGAACTGTAGGGGGCGGTATTTATTTATTTTTTTTTTTTTGTCAGCTGTTGATTAATTTCTCTTGTTTATTTTTTGCCAGCTTAAACAATGTTAAAAAGCAGCAATTTAAACAGGTGAAATAATATAACAGCTGGATTTGAAAACCTCAACCTAAACCAATTTACTTCCTCTTAGTGTCATCAACGATTTGACTAATGAGGCTGAATCACAGCAGAGCAACAATTATGACAATGAGAAATTAATCACGCCTGCCAACAAAACAAAAAACCTGCGACCACAGTGCTCAGAAACCAACAATGCTGAAAACAGCTTGGCTACCTTGCAGCTATCGACGGGGCTGCTCCAAATTGCAGAACCACCCTTGGCAAAGGCTCGCCTGCAACTCAAGGAGCTGATGTGAGTTCAAAAATGAGTAGAAAATTAAAGTGGAAATTTTCTAAAAAAAAACATTACATTCCAGTGGAAAGCAAAACAAAATCTACATAGACTTATCCAAGGAGAAATACAAATTAGATTGCAGTGAAGTGGCCAAATTAAATGATATGGTAAGCAAATGAAATCGGATCCTCGAGAGAAACTCTCGATGTTTCCAATCCCATTCATTTCATGCAGAGAACTAAATGGTTTTCCCAATGCTTCATTACTGATAAAGAACAATCTTATCGCTGGTGATCAATAAAAAGTCTGGTTAAATTTTAAAGACCCATTAAAAAGCAATAAATTTGCAACAAATTATCAAATCAAAATGTAACCAAAAATTTCACATTGTTCTTTTTTTTTTTTTGTTTATTGTTATCAATAGATGAACAGCGTCAAAGTGTACAAAGACAAACTAACTAAAATTAAAAAAGAAATGCAAAACATTTATCAACGTACAAAAGTCTTAAAGGTAAATACAAATATCAACAACAATCACACCCATAAACATGCATAACACTGATAATAATTTTTTTTATGGAACCAACCCCAACTCCTCCTACCCCTCCTCCCACCAATCCAATTCGCTCTGATTATATTTACAGAAACGAGCTGCCAATGTGGCTGCGTGCAAACAGCGTGAATATCAACGTAAACTGGAAAGGCAACAGCACGAAGAATCACTCATCGCCAGCCAGACTCAGCAGACACAACAGTAGACCTGAACTCGGACTCGGAGTTGGTGTTGTATTAAAAAAACTTATTTATTTTGTTTCTTTTCACTTTGGTACCAGAGCCACTTTGTTTTATATATAAAAATATAATTATTGTTTCAATTAATTTTATACAATTTTCAAATTAGCACTAAGTAGTTAAATCAAGCCATGCGGATTTAATGGTAAACCCAAAATTTACCAATTAAAAGTCTACAACAAATATATATATATATGTATGTATATAAATATAAAATTTAATATATAATTTAAGCTTAATTAAATAGACATTCACAGCGCTCTCTTCCAAAGGCAGCAGCAAGGCCGAGGTGAGTCTTTAGGTAACACGAAATTCCCAAAACTCTGGCGAAAAAAACTGGCTGCCCTTGAAAAGGTACAATTTTAGTTTTCAAAGGTGCAAAAATATAATTTACTTAATTTTAAGGAGTGTGAGGATTGTGTAAATTTTACTATCTACTGGAGGGGGTAACGATTTCTATATAAAGCTAATCAAATTAAATAGGAAAATCTTTAACAATAATTATGCAAAATACACAAACACATACAAAAAGATCTAAATCTAAGAAGAAGAAGAAAAAAAATAGATATTCTTATATATTAAAATGTGCGCATGCAGCGGGCAGAAGCAGCCGGAGCGGAGAATTGACAAGAATGGAAGATCGAAATGAACTTGGAAAAACTTGACTTGGCTGGTTGATTGAATAGTTGATTTTACTCTTGTTATTGTTGTTGTTGCTGTTGTTGTGGGTGTTGTTGTAGCAGTGGTTGTCAGACATCTTAGCTAACAATGCTATATTCCTGTTCATTCAGCATGTGCATTGCATCTGTTGGTGCAAAATATTTCACAGTGCCTATAAAAATATTTAAATTTGATTAAATTATTTAATTCTCATTAAGATGAAAGAAATTTATTTATTTATTTTTTTTTATTTTCAACATGCTTTTTGCAACACATTCGAATCGTTTTATAAAAAATTTCAGAATTTCACATGCCATGCAAATTTCAAAATTTTTTTCCGGGTTTGCTTACTTTTTTTTTCATTGGGGAATTTTGTATTTACAATTTTATTCATTTTTTTTTTGTCATTTAAAATTCTAGAATTGAGCTATTTGATATATGAAAAATATGATAATCAATTAGTTTGCTTTTGTTTTATTAATTTTGCAGTCAAGTCTTATCAACTAATTCATGAGGCAATTTATGAACAATTGAGTCTTTGGAATTATTTCAGGCTATTCGATAAGTTTGCTTTCTTCACTCAAAAAAAAACACTTAAGTCAAACTAAGGCAAGTTTGGTCAGTTTGAATGATTTATTTCTAGCTTAGGTCGACATCCCTAAATTCGTCTTCATTATTTGCCTGTTGCTCAATTGCTTTGGGTTTCGCTTCTGTTGCCTCAACAGCAGCAACCTTACCGTTTTCGATTGGACTATTTCCATTCCTCTGCAAGTACATTTGGACGACGACGTGGACAATGAAGGCAATCAGGGCGGCCACGCCAAATATCTCGAATGTGGTGCGGGCACCAACCGACTCGAACAGGGTGCCGCCAATTAGGCTGCCCATGGACACACCCACGCCCTCGAAAATAGCACCCACCAGGCTCTGGCAATGAGAGAGAGAAAGCATGAGAAAACTTATTCCACTCTTGTTAGTTGTTTGGTAGAATCACTCACCTGCATGGTGGCCTGTGTGCCAGGTGGAGCCACTATGTTCGCATAGGAGGCCATGGTGGCATAGAAGAGGCCAAAGGTGACGCCGTTCATCAACTCAATGGGCAAAATATACCAAGGATTCTCCAGCATCGAATAGAATATAAAGCGCACCCCAAAGCCAAACAGCACCAGGCTCATGGCATTCACATGGCCCATGCGCTTCAGTATCCAGCCGGAGAGAAAGAAAAAGGGCAGCTCACCACCGAAACACTGTATACCCATGACCAGTCCCTCCAAGGTCTTGACAGAGTTTTCACAACCCTCATATAGCTTATCCAACTCCTCCAAATAGATAAACAGAAAATTCCAAATCAAGGCCGTGCCCAGACCAATGGCCACACACCACAGAAAGAACACCACGCAACGGAAGGAGAGAAACATTTGACCCACATCCTTCAAAATACTCGTAGACAAATGGGTCTGTGTGTGCTGCACAAAGAAAGAAAATTGATTAAATTCTGAGACACTGGGGACTAACACAAATACCAAAGACTCACCTTCAGCTTGGTGGAGGCAAACATATCCAACCCAATTAGTATTAAGGTCATCCAGAAAACAATTGTGTAATCCTTGTGGACCTCTCCGCCGCTCATTTTATCCACCAGCACTCCGGCCAGCACAGCAAAGACACCCCAGCCCAGAGATCCGCACAAGCGTTGCTTACCATAGAGATGATGTCGGTCGCCCAGCACACCAAAGCAGATGGCATCGCCTATGCTCACCACCACAGCCATGCCGATCCAACTGATTATGAGCAGGCCAAAGAAAAACCAGAATTGCGGCAAGCGCAAGGCATGACTCGTATTGATCACAGCACTCTCCCCGAGCTGCTCCTTCAAATAATCATCGTGACAGTCCATCTCACACGAGGTCTTGAAATATTGCGCCTCTTGGGGGCAATACATCGTCACATTCTGCCCCTCAAACACGCCCTTATCCTGATGTATCACAAAGTCCAGGCAAGTCTCATTCGGTTTCTGTTCCTTAACCTCATTCATTGTGATGAAGGTAATAAAATCGATCTGAGTCTTATTCCGATTGGCATCACAGTTGGCCGTGCTATTGTGCAGCCAATTCTGGCACACAATGTCCCACATAAAGGGCTGTGCCTGGCACCGCATCTCGCACTTCAGAGTGGCATTGCCGAAATGTGTTTCCAGTTTCTTGTCCGAGCAATCGTCGATTGAATTGCATTTCTGTATAAAAGAGATGCCGGCATGACAGACAAAGTCCACCTGGGGCACGGGCTTTTCAATTCCCGGCACAAACATAATCATGAAAAAAGCCACGGCTGTCAGCAATTGACCACCCAAAAAGAGCATCCGATGTTTACGAAATCTATTGAAAACAATGGAAATTAGAAAACATATTAAATAGGAAATCTATATCAAATCATATAGCAAAGGTATCGAAGTCCTCTAGACTTGTCTAATTACTAATTTGATAGCCTGAATTCTGATAAAGCTTTTCAGATATATAGTCCCGCAGAATTCCGAAATTATATTTGGAAATAATGGCCTGACTCAGTTTTTATTTAAGAGTCTCAATTTCTTAGTAAGATTTTTTCTCATATGTAACAGACTTCGCAATCTCCTAACTAAACATATCCCATATTATCTAAAAGTTATGGGAAGTCTCTAATGTTCCCAATTTTAATAAGGATTTTGCCATATATAGTGCCCAATAGACTTTTCAGGCTCTGAAGAAATAATATTCTCAGCTGAAAAGAATCAGTTACCTTAGGCTTTACTAATTTATTATTTGATAGTCCCGAATTGAGTAAGATATTTTCAGATAAAAAATAATAGAGAGAAATACTTTTAATTAATACTTGAAATAAATAATAAAAACCCATAACTTCCAGTCTTATAAGATTGACTCATTATAAACTTAAAATAACTCACAATCGATCTGACTAAATTATAGAATTATAATTTCCTAGAATTCCATTTAAAGAATTCTTTGAAATCTCAAATATTTCAAGAAAGAAATTCTCAGTGAAGAAAAAAAAAAAAAAGAATCTTACCGATCTGCAATATAACCGAAGAGCGGCTTGGCTAGCATTCCAATTATGGGCAGTATCATGTACATGGTCCCCACCACCAGCGATGAATAGCCCAGTTGACGAGCCAGCGTTGGCATGAAGGGCACAACAGGCGCAGTACCTAAGGGGAGGAGGAAATGGAGAAATGGAAAATGTAGATTACTTTTCTAGTGTGGGCGTAAAATAAGAAGATAAATTCAGTCCCCCGGGCAAGGGAAGGTATGAGATAAACAATAAAACCCACACTCAGTGATTAGCTAAATAATATGGAAAAATAAAAATAGTTCTCTTTTGGACTTTTGTTGGTCTGCACTCTTCCATTGAGTTGGAATGCCAAGATGTGAGTGGGTGTTTACACTCTGATAAGAGGCAATGTGGTTTCACTTGTTATATGGCATGCAAATATAGTCAGACAAGACTCTGGTCTGGGCTAGAGAATTTTTCAGCATAAGAGGTGTCTAGGCATTGCGTTTGACACGGTTCATAAAAGTTGGAGGAAAGCATTTTAGACATGTGGAAGATAAATACTATTTTCCAACTTTTGTGTATTATTTTGTCAATCGATATATTGGTTGTTTTGAGCGGACAATGAGAATAATGAGGGAAACACTTGTGTGGAAAAAGTTTCTCAAATTGTTTATATTCTTCTTTGTAAACAAAAACGTTTCTTTCCTTTCGTTTTTCTCTCATTTTTTTCATTGTCAAAATAAAAAAAAAGTGTACAAATTTAATTAACTAGAATGTTGGAGGCAAAATTTTAATTGCTGAAAGTTTACTTGTCTGTGTTTGTTCTGGTTAGGTTAGTTCTCCGAAATGGATTAGGTCGGGCTGGGTCAGACTGGGTCAAAGTTAAGTTGTGCTAACATGCCAGCCTGGACTTTGCCACATTGTTTGAATAACGGGCAAAATTCTGACACGCACATGGTTTATTTTAAAAGTGATGAGAGAGAGGTGCTTTTGAAACCCGATAAACCTAGTTTTATTGAACAATAAAATCTATTATATAAAATTATAAATTATGATTCGAAAGACCGGCGTTTTAGACTCACCCGCATTGAAGAGAAAGTAATGCGCCTTCATGGGTAGCAACTCCTTATCGATGGTGGCCTTCATTTGTTTTGGGTTAATTTTAGCTCACAAAGGTTAACAATCCAATATATAACAAAGCACCTATCAATGTAATCTATACATTAGGCCGGACAGCCAAACTATTAGCGGGCACACGCTTTCGATAAAGCAAGTGTGGTTTGTATTTTGATTTCCACCTTTACTTAATGACCTGCCGATTCATTAGAATATCCGTAAAATGGTTTCATAAGCATAAATTATTTGTACATTACTGCAAGTACAGGGATTATATTACACTGATTGTTGTTATTTACACCGCGCCTAAGACTGCCTTCCTATCAATCACTACGTTTTGGGAACATCAACAAGCGAGACAGACGACCAACTTCGGTTAGTGAGCGTATCTAAACTAATTGATAATGCTTTAACGTAATCGCCGAGTTCGCGTTTGTGGGCGGCAATCAGACCTCTTTGTTTATCACTTCTGCGGGCACCTGTGCGTGGAAATTCTCTAATAAATAAAAGCCCCCAAGTCGATAGACTACCAGCTCAGCTGTTTATGATCTATCGAACTGTCGATAGTTCCGCACATAGACTATCGATGCTATGTGCACCACTAATTGCCCAACAGCTGAGTTTCTCAATTTTGTGATTAAAAAAATTTATTTTTTAGAATCAATCAACCAGACCGTACCGACCTTGCTTTACTCCAAAGGAAACCAATTAAACCCGAGCAAGTCTAAGATCCAGGGTCAGTGCCCCATTTATATCGGTTTTCAGCAATATACATTGGGTTGCATCTTCTAAGGACGCCAATTGTACTTCATGTATTCTATGCAAAGATACGATGAGCTTATGATAACAATGACACTATATAACTAAGAGCTAAATGGAGAAGGTATTGACTATGCCTGGCGCCAACAAAATCAATCGTATATGTGACTGTAGTGCTGCTGATAGACATGGATGTAGTTTTCTTTTTCCTGAGGCGTCATTTGTGCAATTAACTTATCATCGATTTCATCTAAGGGATATGGTCGTCCAGCCACAAGCACAGTCGGTACATTGTCCTCTTCCTCTTCAGATTCGGAATTTATGTAATTGTCGAAATTAATTTTGGCTGTGCGAAAGAAATGGAAATAGTTAAATCGGTATACAGGGAACTGAATATATGGAGCACTCACGTATCTCGGTGTTGTCAATATCCTTTTCATCATCACTGGAATCGCTTGAGTTGGCATTCGAGGAGCGTAATCCTTTTGTGAGTTGGTCCCTTTGGCCTGGTTGCTTTTCGTGTTGCAGCAACACTGACATAATATCCTCGTTTTCTTTTTTATTGCGATTGTTGGACGCACTGGACCCTTGATCAATTAATGCGCCATCAGCTGTATCCGTATCGGTTATCACAGTGCTTTCCGTCATCCAAATTGGACGCGACTTGCGCTCGACGACATTGTCGGGCATGTTATCACCGCCAATGGTGACATCTACACGGGTCTCTTCCACGGCAAAGCCTTGATTGCGTGTGGCCTCACCAGACCATTGCATGTTATCCGGCCTGAGGGTTGGTTTTGTAATGCCTCGTATCGTGTCCAGGTCCACCGGCTCTGGCTCGAGCACTTCGGGCGCCAACTTGATGCCTTCGACTTCGCGTAGCAGATCATAAAGCGGCTGGAGTTGTTCATTGAAATGCGCCATCAGTAGTCTTGAGTCCTTTTTCGGCATTGCCGCACTGTCCTCCTCCACTGATGAACCACAGTAGGTGCAACGAAATTCCAACGTCGCCGTGTCAAAGAGCTGATCAGCCTCCAGGTCTGTGAATGTTTTTGAGCACGCGGAACATTTGAAGCTGGCACGACTGGTGGCATCGCGTTCCTCCGTTTCCATACGCTTTCGCATCAGGTCCAATTTGTATTTTACCACATTCACAAAAGTTTTATAATTTATGAAGTAGTAGTTAACCTTCTGTGCCTTGCCATCCGGTCCAGTCTCCATTTTTAGACGTATCTGTATGAATTTGTCGCTACGTAGTGTAGTTATCCTAGCGCGAAGCTGTTTCTTTTCAAACCTCAACAATTCTCCGATGTCGTCCTCCTTCATGCAAGGGTTCCGCACCAACATGTCAATAATAAGGGCATCCTCTTGGGTGTAAAAGCCGCGTACAACCAACCGCGCCAACTGCTTGAGGCTGCTAGGCACCTCAGTGACGTAGCGAATTTCCGTTTTGGCGGGTGCATTTGGGACCGCCGTCGTGGATGTAGATGACATTTTAAGCTGAAGCGTGGACTGCTGGAAATGAGAAACCTGAATACGTTATGTATTTTTGATGTTGCGGCAATAGCCGCCTCGTTGTTTACAATATGAGAACCGGCCCGGGTTCTAAATGCAGTTTTAAATATATTTTCGGCTTTGCATTTCAGGCGTCCACTTTGCACTAGGGCTGGAAACTATCGATGGTACTATCGAGGTATCGATTTTCGCCCTGAAAATATCGCTATATTAGGGATGATATTTCCCCATCACTCGAGACAAATTCGCATTAATCGATACTTTTTCCAAGTTTGAATATTTGTATTAATTTGAAATTAATAAATGGTATTCTAAAAAATTATCTAGATATTTTATTTTCTACCTGTAGACTTAAGGCATCAAATATTTGTAAGGACGTCTTAAGCAACCAAAGAAGAGGTATTCCGTTCTCCGTGCTTATTTGAAAGCATTTCGAATGCGTGCGCATAGAAAGCTCTCTCTTATTTACAGTCGCCGCGACTTTTATGCTCTCGCACCTTTTGTTAACCGTTAGGATAGACTGCAGTTCTGAGTCGTGCGCGTTTACGTTCGGTTTCAAATTTTCCGTTTTCATTTTCACCGCACAACGCGTTTTAGACAAACAACAGAAACGTGCAAATAATTTTTATACGGATTTTTTTTTCTTTCCTTTCAACTTTTTACTACAATTCCAATTATTCGTTAGCGGAGAAAAAAAAGAAGCCTGCAATTTTGTGCGTGTGTGTGTGTGCTTGCGTAAAAGAATAAATTTTCTCAGCGGTTGAAACATTTTTCGTTTGTTTTGTTACGCGCGGTGGTTGCAAAATATAAAAAAAAAGAAAACGAAAGAAAAGAAAAAAACATTGTGGCGCCGTTCTTGCAGGTGAAATTGATTTTTATTGCGTGAGACAACAATAAATTAAGAACAAAATTTAAATTGGCAGCAATCTTCGATAAGCATTATTTAAAAGGTGCGTGATTAAACAAACTCAACAACTGCTATAAATAATAAAATTCCTTTGTCTGCAGACTGTCTGACTAAATAAATAACATATGAAATAATTCCGTAGCCTTTGTTTTAATTCCACTGACCAATTTGCTTCGATTTTACCTGATTAAGTTATTGTATTATGTTTGGTTTTGTTTTTGTTGATATAAATTTTTTTTTTGTTATTGTCGCTCTTGGACTTTCTCTCTCTCCTGGCAGCAGCCACCATTTTCAAGTTTCACTTAAAACCACCCCCCAGCAACCCCCGCTCCAGCTGGCATCTTTCTCTCATACCATGTCGAAGGCTTTTGGACTTTAGAGGGTGTTGCTTACTTGTGATGTCATTTTCCTCTTATGCGTGAGTGTGCGGGTGCGGGTGTGTGTGTGTGCCTGTCATAATAATTGGCGCTAGACACTCTGGCGCGGCATCATCAAGTGTGAGCGAGATGGCACAGCGGCAATTTCCGCTTTCTCTTTCCATATTTCGAAAGGTCCAGCTGCTTCATGTTTGTCTCTGTCTGTGTGTGTGTGTGTGTTTGGCTTACCGTTCAAAGCAAATGCCACTTAAGTAAGACTAATTTAGTTAGAAATTAATATCATCGGCCAGAGAAATCAGGTCAAAGTTGCATAGTTTGACCCAGATACCACTACACATGCACACAAATGACAAAACCGACGCACTGACGAGTCCGAGTCCCTGAAAATGGCAAAAGAAAAAAATTAAAATAAATATTGCTCGTCTCAGATTTTGATAAATAAGCCTGATAATATTGAGTATGATAAAATGTAAGCACTTTTAATCCCATTTTGCGTGACAGCCAAGTTAATAGAATTATTAAAGGACTACAAAATTTATTGATAGTAAATGTTTTGCTTTCATGGAGGGCCAACTAGACTTGCTAAAACTTTAAATCTCTTCACTTGGAAACTTTTTAATTATTAAAAAAAAATATCATAAAAATTCAGTGGCTTTAATTACTGCAGCTTAATTTGATTATTAAGCCGGCAGGGTGCAGTCTAGTAATCATTTGCCCAGAGCCTGGCACATTGTGGCCCTTGATAAGCAGAGATCTCTGGCTAGCATGTGTGGGTGTCTGTGAGTGTATATGTGTGTTTGTGCATTCTCCTTTCGTTTGCTTTAATCCACCTTCTCGTTTATTTCATTTTTATGCGTCCTCTTTGCGAAGCATTTTCCAACGCTTGGCTTTGTATATTTGCATGTGTGTGTGTGTGTATGTGTTTGTGTGTGTCTATTTTTGAAGTTGGCTCGAGTTGGTTCGCGTGTTTGCTCGTTCTCTGGGTTTATTGGATTTTCACTGCTTGTGGCCGCCGCTGCTGCTGCTGCTTCTGCTGCTGCCGCGTCTGTCGACTGTGTAACGGTAACTACCGCACGCCTTAAATCGCTGCTCTGTGTCAGGGCTGCTCTGCAGTTTACCCGCGGCTGCCTCTATTGCGTACTCCGCGTGTTGACAGTCTTATCGATTTTCCTCTAACCGCCTTCCACTCCACTCATTTCGGGCTTGTGTGTGTTGTGTGCTTTGATCCCTTGCGGGCGGTCGCTGGCCTAACCAAAGCTCACCCGGGTTACTATACACACCATGCCAATTTTCTCTTCGTTTTTTTTTTTTGGTCACACATTTTTTCGCTTCTTAGACGCAGGGTCAATCTAATGTTTTGGTGTTTTTTTGTTTTGGTCTACAAAACTGAGAGTGTGGGTAGAATACAAAGAAATGTGTCCAATTACTTAGAAAATAGATTGAATGATTTTCCAAGGAAAAGCCCAAAAATTTCTAGGCTATTCTTTGTTATTCTCAATAGATCAAATCATTTGAAAATGGACACTTAAGATTTTTTGGAAAATTTTTAAATTTTGAAATACCCTCCCAAATCTTTATTTGTTTAAAGTAAATATTTGTTTCCCTCTTTGTTTATTTTAATTTTTTTCTTTCCGATTTGGTTTAAAATATTTCATTATTTAAAAATGCCAGCATCATTTATTTAAGATTCTTAAATTGAAAAGAATTTTAATTTATCGGATCATATAAATTCCAGTATTCATATAATTCGTCTTAAGTTCTTCAAACAGAATTTTTTATCTTGGACACGTTGAGAGGGGAGACTCTTGCTCCTTTTGTTTTATTTGAGTTACTCCTTTTTTTCTTCGTTTTCTTTTTATTTCTCTTTGAATTTCCATAATAAAAATAAACTTATGTTGGAGAGCACAGACGTTGACTTCCGCCATCAGCACACCCACACCCGGTTGAGGATTGCACTCAGGAATAAATATTCTTGAGTTTACTTTGGCCTCCACTTTTGTTTCAAAGTCAGGGGGAATTGTATAACTTGTTACGAAAACACAAAAGAATAACTCTTGAAAATCGGTAGCCCTTTTATTTTATTAGTATTTGTCTTTGGCATAAAATAAGATTTGCCTTTGTTGCGGAAAATCTAATCGAATTGACTATACACTTTTTCATTAATCTTGTGAAAATCTTATTTCGAATTAGATTTGCTTGGGACCCATCAAGGCTGCGGATTATCGATTAAGGCTTTCTCTATTCCATCACGACCTAGTTAACATTCTAGTTACGGTTTAGCTATAAAGTGGTCCCGGTTGAATACATCGAGGAAGTGTGGGACAAAGCAGATTCACTAGAAAGCTTAGCAATCACACACCCGGACTATTAAGGCTTCTTCCTTTGTTCGGGGTACCCAACAATGAGGACAGGACCGAAGACAAACAATTATTGTGATTTAAGCAGTTCATGGGGGCCCAACGAGGCGTGGCGACGATAAACGGAGCAGCAGTGGCAGCAGCTCACCTTGAGCTCTCGAATGCGGCCCGGATGAAGGAAACGGACGGAGAGAAGAGGCTGAACACAACAGACAACATTGACACAAAAGATAAAGAGAAAGGAAAAGAAATCTACGGCAAATACGCGTATGGCAATTAAATTGTCTTTTCATATGAAAGTCCTTGACTTGTCTCACTTAATATGGATGAGAGTAAATTTGTACATTTATGTATTTTGTTCTCAAACACAACAAGAGTAGGTTCTTTATTTATTTTTTTGGTAACCTCATTAGGAGCCTTAATGGAATCTTGTTACGATCCGTAATGCTCTCAATTACATTTGTCTGTCGATTGATGAGGATTGCGGGAAAAGGTGTTGAAATAATAACATTTTCGATTCACATCTTTGATGATAAATCCCTATTAATTAATTGCTTTTTCTTTTGCTCTTAAAAAGAAATATCGTCTTAAGCTTTGAAAGGTTCTGAAAGTGGAATTTCTACATCCAAAATAAACAAATAGATTTGATAATATATCTTTCCAGCTTTCTTTTCTGAATAGACTTAGGTTATGTTAGTTTATGGTATATCATAAATCAGCCATATCTTTTAAAACAAATCTGGTTTCTTGCTATATATTAATGAGATATGATAAATTGACAATATGGTTTATTCTTTCTCTCTTCGAAAGTCTAAAAAAAACTGCCGGATTTCTCGTTAAAAAGTAGTCAAATAGATTTATATAATAATGTGTCTTTCCGACCTTTCTTTACTCTGATCAAGGAACTTTTGAATTGGAGCTATGAATTACATTTCCTTCTATATTTTTAAGATAGGATAAATCATCAATATATTTTATTCTTTTCAGTCTGCGAAAGTCAAAGGAAATTTTCGGATTCTTCGGTCCAAAATAATCAGTTCTAAAGAGTCCTTAAGTCAAGGAACAAAAGGCCTTTCAATTTTACTTGTTCTACATTCTCGGGTTCCTATGAATCAGTTTTAAATGTATTATATTTTTACAAGTGTGAGTCAAACCTTTATATAATTTGTGGTTCCCCTCCTGAAAATATTCATCCTTTTCTATATAGTTTCTTTTATTTCTTCGACGTTATAGTTCAAAATTCTTTGAAGCTATCAGATTTCCATAAGTTTCACACAGAACTTAAAGCTTTCTTTTTAAATCCCAGTTTAATGGAAAAGTTTATTTCGTTATCTGCCGAATTCAAGGTTTTTGTAATGAATTTCCCAACATGGAAGCGACAAAGTTTTTTCTCTCCTATCGAGTTATCCATTAACGGTTCACAACTTCCTGAGTAAAAGATTGTGCATTTTCATGCCAATGCACTTTGTACAGAACCTTGGCTTAGTTGTGGAGCCATTTTAAAAGTGTTTAGCCCAAATATTTAGGAATCAAGAATGAACCGAGAATGCCGTGAGAAAGACATTCTAATGAAGTCGATTCATGAATATACTTGTTCCAATTTTGTTAGTTTGGCGGTTCTTATTTTGCATGCCAAGCCGGAGCCATAAAACCCAACCCAAGCCACATGAAATGTGAAATAAACTTCATAACTGTTTTTCATTGCACTCATTCTCCTTTTGCCTTTTTATTTACAGTTAACCCACAATTTGAAGTCAGACAAGGTCAAGCCAAACAAGCTAGACAGAGTTGCCGACAGCCCGCATGATGTAAGAAAGAGACAGGGAGTGAGAGAGAGAGAGAGCAAGTGAAGCACAGCAAAGCAAATAGAGTGCGTGTGATTCACAGCGAGCGCCAGAGAGAGAGAGAGAGGAAGAGAGAGAGAACAGAGTTGCGTGTAGAGTTTGTATTGAATCAGAGGAGTGTGGTTGAAGGGGAGGCAAAGTGAATTTGTTTCAGCATACAATGTCCTCGATCTCGGCGCAAGGCGTGGTCGAGCGTGCCTCCGCCGAATTGTCGAAACGAATTAATGGGCTCGGACTGCGCTCGAAACACCATCATGGTAGCAGTAGTGGCTCTTCCACAGCTTCCTCCTCCTCCGCATCGGCATCAAATAGTTCCGGTACAAATACAAATACGCCCAATTCCACGTCCAGCCCGTCTACAACAAGCTCCTCCTCGTCCAGTGGCAAGACCTCAGTAATGGAGCGTGTTACCAATGCCCTCTGCGGTGGGGCCAATTCCAATGCAAATGCTCAGACACCTGACAAGCCCACACGTGGCAGTGTAAGTTCCGGCCAGAGTTCTGGAACCCCGGCTGCCATTGGTGCTATCGCTAGCCCACAGCAGCCACCCGCCTCTCCTCTGCCCGCCGCTCATCATCCGACGACGACACACATGATGCAACAGCAGCAGCAACAGCAACAACAACAGCAGCAACAACAACAACAACAGCAACAACAGGTGCTCCAGCTGCAGGCCCAGATGGCTGGCTCCACATTGATCAACTCCAATCACCATATGGCCGTGGGAACGGCCACGTTGCCAGTGGGCATACCGCTGGGAGCCCCACCAACGCCCACAGTCAAATCGATTGCCAAGCAAATGAACATAACTATTCCAGGCGCTGCGTCGCCAACCTTTAGCACAATGGGCATGGCTGCGGCCCAAAAGGTAACTACTAGCGGAGCTGGTGGTGCCGGGGGCACACCCCTTCAAATGCGCAAACAGCTGCCCAATCCACACATGCATCCCTACGGCACGGGGGTGGGTGTGCCCAATGTTCCGACCGGCACGGCCCAGGCCACCCAATTGGCCGCCGCCGTCACTCAGTCCGCGCTCATACTCCACAAGCACCCGCCTCTCATCCAGACCATCGATGCTCTGCTCCTGGACGATCGATTCCTGAATCGTTTTTTCCAATACTTTTCACCTTACGAGCGACGAGTCCTCGCCCAGGTCTGCATCAAATGGCGTGATATACTCTATCGCAGTCCACGCTATTGGTCGGGTCTGTTGCCCACGCTACAATGTCGGGAACTGCGCCAGATGCCCGGTGGAGATCGCTCTAAGCTTTATAACTCCTTAATCCGTCGTGGTTTCCATGCTCTCGGCTTGGTTGGGGCCTCCGATGAGGATGCTCTCGATGTGGTGCACTCTTTTCCCCTGGCCTCCAAGCACATACATTCGCTCAGTCTAAGATGCTCATCGATAAGTGATCGGGGTCTCGAAACTCTATTGGATCATTTGCAGGTGAGTGAATAAAACCTTAAGCAAATGGAACTATTCTTATTTCTACAAAATACAATTGGGAAATCAGGGAATATTATCTTTTCGAAGAAAAAGGAGTATTTTCATTTAGCTCTGATAGCCCGCACAAAATCAGTAATCCTAGACAACCCAAAATTACCTGTGGTAACGTTTGATTTTATCCAAAGTATTCTCTCTTTTTTTAAAGCTATTTTGGTGAAACTTGGTATATAGCCTATCGAGGTCTCATTTATCAATAGTAATGCAACCCTATTCTAGTTATCGATAATAATTATAAGGTATCGATAAAATAAACTCTCATCTCCGACAAATATAAAAACATGTCAATAAAATATTTCGTTTTCATCAAAGTAGGCCGAATTCGAGTATTGTCATAACTCACATTCCTATTTTCATTGTCATCCAAACTGGGAATAAAATATATTTTCACGAGTATACAAAAATGATAAGCGTAACGAAACTGCTTAAATATCTTCGGGAGGTCAATGAGCCGATAACATTCGATGACTTGATGGAAATCTTGATCCGAAAGAAATCATTTTCAGCAGATGAGATGCATGATGCTAATTTCAAGCTGAGGGCCCTGATATCAGCAATGGTCAGTATGGGCTATCTGGAAGAATATAACCAATATTACATCACCACTTTTCGTGCCGACCAATTGGACTTGGGTGCGAATCACTAAATATGAAACCTACATATGTGCACTGAGGTGGATTCCCCCTTAAGAACGAAGAAAAACGGCTGATTTTATTATTGTGTGAAACTCGAAATAATCCAAAATAAATATTGTTTCAGAGTATAAACTTAAAGGATTTTATTTATTCATAGTTTAAAAAAAAAAGACTGCTGCTCTGCTTTCTGCCTTCTGTCATCACCCGGCTGCCAACTCCCCTGTCGAGCCAGGTCTGGCCACTCCTCTGAAGTACCAGGGCTGGCAGCTCTTTTTATATTTACCATCTTACATATATAATGGTCGAAAATCTCTTGTCTTAGTTGATTTAATGTATTATTCGGGGATCCCCAAAGAGGTGCCTTCAGGCTATTTAATTAAGAAGTCGACTCGAATACGTTCTCCATTTACAAACTTATAACTTAGCATACAACCTTCTTAAGTTTTAGTTTTGAATCCGATCGGATTAAGCTACCTGATCATCTAGCTTCCAGAAAGACCCAAATCGGCTTTAGAGTTATTTTCGTCATTCATCAAAGAGATGGATCTAGCTTTCACACAGACCTAAAACGGTACTAGGAATATTTTCTTCATTTCTTGATCGATCTCTTTCAAATTGAGCATTAAGAATACTTTTATAGGAACACAAATGTGTACCAAGTTTCGCCTACTATTTCAAATGGTAACACAATCTTGGATCTTTTAATTCATCATCAGTTGAATTGTAAAAATATTTCCAGTATTTATATTTGATTTAGTTTTTATTTAAAATCAGTAAATCTTAAATTGAACCTAAAGCAATTCAAAACAATTAATTATTGCAAATATTTTTTTTGTCCTACTTGCTATTATTTTCTGAGAATTTACAATTCCGTTGAAACCATAAAAAGTTTGCTTTTGTCTAATTTGCAAAAGAGAGAGAAAAAAAAACGAAGGAATAGAAAAAGAATAATTGGATAGTATTCATTTAAAATGTATAAACTTTGCCATTGTGCTAACATTCCATGGAAATGAGTCCTTAAAGTTTGCATTGACATTTAACAAAAGAGGCGCCCACATTGGGACAGGATTTTATCGTTGGCAACTTTTTACCATGCAAATGACCGAGCAAGCTGAAAAATGTTGTCTAAATCCATAGGGGATCTCTCAGACCGAGTGTGGCACATTTCCAAATGCTTGTAAACTTTGAAAAAAAAAAAAACTGAAGAAAAAGAAAATAATAAAATACACAACAAATTGGCTTGGAAACATTTGATGCTTTTTATGTATCGTTCTCACCCATAATATTTAATGACTTTCTATGGCTCTGTGGTTATCAGCGAAATATATTTTATTTATTCACATCCACTAAAAATGCCTCTGTCAACAATTTCCCCTGACCGTGGGCGAGCCAACAGATATTTTCCCTACCCCGCCCCCTGAGCGGTTCCCCCAAAAGTTAGACAAGTTGACAGTGGTCAGTCACACGACGACAAATATCGCCGCAAGGCATTCTTAAATATATAAAAATAAATTCTTTTGCTTGAGAATATAGACAAGAGAATTCTCTATTCTCAAAAAAAAAAAAAACAGAAAAAAATTTTGGCTTGTTGTTTTTGTATTTGATTTGATTTTATTTCTTTGGGAACATTTGCACGGCACGCCAACGAAATGAAACGTCAAAATGAAAGTGTGTCATCAAGCGGACAATTCCCCCAAGTCTTCTCAATTTTTACAAAAAATATTCTAAAAACAACAACAACAAATAAATGACAATTTTTACACTCTTCGCTCAGCTCTCCTTTGGTCTGGTCTGCTTGCAATCTCATAACGAATTGATACGATCAATTTCGTAATCACATCAAAGCAGTGCCATAAATTTTAATTAATTTAGTGAAATATTTAACGCCGCTAATTTGCGAAATTTTGCTCTCGATCCAAATGAATAATTGCACACTTTAAAAGCATTTAGCATTTTGCATTTCTCATCAAACTTAGAAAAGTCTTCGAAAAATAAATAAACAGAGAAATAAAACATTTATTAAAATCTTCTCTGTTTTATTGGAAAATCATTTGTTTTATTTGTTCACAAATTTTAAATTAAAAATCTTATTGAATTATTTCCCTCGATTCGCAGGAAAAAAAGCATTGACCTTGTCAAAGTGAATTCAGTTTTGATTTTTTCAAAAATCATAAAAAATATAATTTATTTTATTCTTTGGACTGAGTATAATTTTAGATTATTGCCTGGATATATCAGCATAAATAGAAGCCAAGATAATGTTCTAATTTACAGACAGTGTAAGACCCAGGATAAGTTAAGCTAGGAAGTCAAAAGTTCCACTTGAATCAGTGTTCACTTTTGTTAGCTGGACCAGCTGCAGCTCAATTAAAAATTCTAATTCCAGAGCTAATCTATTCAATCTCTGAACAAATCCAATTGCAATCTTCAAAACTTAATCTATGCAAAGCCCAACCATGTGGCAGACGGAAACAGAAACAGAAAAGTCCGACTGTGACTGTCAACTTTTGTCATTGATGTCATAAAGTGAAGTGCTGCTATAATTTAGACATTTGTATGAATCCTTGTGCGAGTGCCTGTGAGTTAGCATAAAGTGGATATAAGGTTGGAATGGAGTTACTGGTCTTGGGGTCTCTTAGTGGCTCGAAGAGCAACCGTTCAGGCAATTTGAGGCTTGTCCTTTCTATCTGTCTGTCTGTGTCATTTCCATATACACTGACGAAATTAATCCAATGTGAATGCATGTCATGTTTATGAGCCTAGTGATGGCTGATGGGAATATGGGAGTGTGTCTCACTGAGTGGATTGTGTTTGTGTGATCTGACAAATGGTTGATTGCGAATTGTTGTCACTGGAAATGTCAACAAGCATGGCACGCTGGGGATGTAACCGCTAAGCCAGTAACTTACCACCCACTCGGGTGGCTCCTCTACCCCCCCAGTTAGATGACAAACGGAGATAGCAACCGCAATGCTCATATACAAGAATTTGACCTTGGGGATTTTGCGGGGGGGGTAAATGCATTGGACCGTGTGAGGTCTGTGTATATATGCTTGGCGCTTTAATCGGTGCCAAGTGGCTTTAGTTTTGCATTACAAGCGGCAGTAATTCGACATTAACGCTCCATTCAATGCAGGAAACGGGCTGAAATGTTTGCCCAACCGTTTTGGTGGACGGAAATGCGGTGGCATTAAATTTAATGGCTCTTTTTGTGTCAGCCACTGGCCCTGCCCCTGCCTGGTCACAAGGGCGTATGCGTAATTTCCGCATTGCTGCCTTTTTGGCATTCCCGGTAACCGAGCTGAGCTGCTGCATTTTTATGCCTGAAACAAAAGTAATCCATTCTAGGGCGCTTGATGGTTGGCCCATTAAATAGTGTTACTCGGCAGTCCATTGCTCCACTGTTCCACTGCTGGCAACTGCGGAAGTTCACACTAATTTTCCCACAAACCCGATTCGTTATGTAAGCTGCAAACAATTCACAAATTATGCACCAGCACATGCAATCCACTTTATGGCCATAAATAAAAAAAAAACTATAGCGCTGCTTTGTGGTTGAACGCCCAAAACACCTGTTTGCAAAGGTGTAAAGCCACAAGTAATTTGAATAATTTAAAACTGAGTATTTTTTGAAAGGCAATAAAAATGGGTATCGATCCTTGCGGCAAAAATCTTATCGAAGTTCGATAACAATCCAGGGCGAGTCGAAGCAACTCTGTGGCGGCAGTTTTACGTAATTCGCAAGGCTCTGCTTTGATTTTTAGCATTTCTTTTTAATTCATTTTAGCCTTTGTTAGTTCCCCAAAGCAGATTGCTTAATTACCTCCTCCCTATCAAGTGAGTATAGCGTGTTTGTATGGCAAAATTATACAAAAAGGAAGCATTCGTTTTTTTTTTTTTGGTGTTTTTGTTTTCCTCTGTTAGACTCGGTGGTATTGATTTTTTTTTTTTTTTTTTTTTTTGCTTTTCTGGTCACATGTGGAAAAAACCAAAGAACAACAAACAAGGTTGAATGGATTGGAAAAACAATTCTTTTATACTGTTTGAAATGAAGTCATGTCCCATTGAAATTCATAGAATTTCGTTAACTTGGCAGGTCGGGGTCGGCCAGTGGGTCGTCAATTAAGACCAATATAATTGCATGCAAAGTAATTTGCATTTACATATTAGAAGGATACGCTAAGGAAATTTCAGAATTTCAAGAGTTCTGGCACAACTTTAACTTTTAACGTTGAGAATTTTCCAAATTTGGTTGAATAAAAACCAATTGCTCCTTTTTGTTTCTCTGAAAGTTTTTACATTTCTTTTTATGTATTTTTTTAATTTTTTCACTGAAACCTTATTTATTTACTTTACTTTTTTATGACTTGCTGGTTTATTGGGAAATCAATTTTAATTTTATTATTCCTTTCTTTCGACACCTGATGAAACCAGGCAAATTAAAGAATCATTCCATTTGTTTTCTGTTATATTTTTTATGATGCACTTGCCGGTCATTCGAAACACTATTCACTCTCATTGCTAATACGCCCTGTTAACAGTCCAATTGCTGTAGAATATTTCGTGGCTTTATCGTCTTCATTTGGTTGGGCAGTTGAATAATTCTTATGTCTGTTTTGTTGTCAAGCGCCACAAATTTTATGGCTTGCTGTGTTAATGATCTTTGAAATATGTACGGGCCGAATTGTTGTTGCTTTTGTTTCCTTTATTTATGCCTCTGCGTGCGAACTGAAAACAAAAAGAAAACAAATCCACAACGCGTGGAAATCATCAAAAAAAATATTTATGAGTGTGGTCAAAATAAAAACGAAAACACAAAAAAAAACGAATTTTTTGATTAAAGAACAAAGCCACAGAATTGACAGGTGCACACTTTATGGACCCTTGGCTGAGTAGTCGAAACAAATAAAAATTATGAAGGTGGGAAAATGTTTAAAATGCCAAATGGAGTGTATCGGTATGTGGCATATGCCAAGCACTTTACCATGATTTGAATGACCGCCATCAGCAGAAATTGGCCCAGAAAGTTTCCCGAAGCCGAACCCACACAAAAGCACCGACATCAAAGTCAGAAACCCACTTAACCATTCCCTCAGCTCTCCTCACCAGGACCAATCAACTACTGTCTCACTACATTGTAATTTATGCGGAAAGCACAAAAGGTTAATGGGACTATGAATGCGGGTCTAATCAATGTAATAATTTGTTATTTGCCAGCTGCCAATTCAAGGATTCCCCAGCCTCGTTGAACGGGTGAAAATTCCGGCCAACATTTGCCCGAGCAATCAATAAATTCCCAGTAATGACCAAAGATACCATTGAAATAGGCTTAATAAAGACAAACCTTTCCCACTACTCTTTGTCTCAAGTGGCAGCTCAAATGATATTTAGATATTTAAAAACTCCTTTTTGTTCCAGCTTCTTCTTCTTCAAACTTTGAACTTGGCTCATCAATTACTTTTTAGTTGGACCCATTTCAACTTTATAATAAATTAAATACCCAACAGACCCTTGAAATATTGATTTTTTATAAGCATCCACCTTTTCCTTCTGGCCTACTGGAAATTATATACAAAATCAATATTAGACAATTATTTGCCTTGCCCCACTAAACTTATATCGTAAATCTATAAATAAGTCTTCAAATTTTTGTGATATTTATAGAACTTTACTCAAAATTAAAAATTTACCTAGACAAAAATAAAAAACAAAAATAACAAATTTTCGAAAAGTCGAAGATTATAGACTCTTTTCTAATGCTTGTTTTTTTTTCAAACTTAACATGAATGAGATGGGTCGGTAAAGACCTTAATATATCCTAGAAACGATTTGATTTGGTATGATATAGTATGGCATGATATTGGTGTATGATATAGTAGTCCGATTTGGAATTTATGCCTAACCTTATGTTAATTTTGGAATTTTCAAAGAGATCAATCAATAAATGTTGTAGCTTATCTTAAAACTGATTCAAGTTTGCTTGAGAGCTATATTCAGGTTTGTCTTGACAACTATATTATGTAGTGGATCCGATAACTTTAAAAGTTGAATCTCTATCTAGTGTTACTGGTGCTTTCTTTTGGGATCTGCCTTTGTCTGATTCTGAATATCCGAATATATTCTTTTTGCCTTAAAAATAACATGACCAAGTATTGATAATGAGACAGCCAAACTTTGATTTGTATTTGGGATAACTTTGATTGAAAAAAGCTAGGATTTTTTTATGCAAACAAGAAATTAAATATGATATATTTTTAGTTATTATAAACAAAGATCAGAGACAGCTAGAACCTTATGGTTAGTTTATTGCTTGGTTCAGTCATACGATTGGATTTTTCAATTTAATTTTGAGCTCCCTGATTCCGAGCTTTCTTCTAATCAAAATAGATTGATGTCTGGTCTTAACAAACTAAATAAGTCAGAGTTTGCTTAAACAAATAGAGTGGAAACAACGGAATGACCCAATATCCATTTGCCTTGCTTTCAGAGTCTGTTTGAACTTGAGCTGGCTGGCTGCAATGAGGTCACCGAGGCCGGCCTTTGGGCCTGCCTGACACCGCGCATTGTGTCGCTGTCACTGGCGGATTGCATCAACATTGCGGATGAGGCTGTGGGGGCTGTGGCCCAGCTGCTGCCATCCTTGTATGAGTTCTCTCTACAGGCAAGTATTTTAAATACACTGTTGGCCTTTTACCTGGCAGCTTCTTGGAATTAAATTGAAACTGTCTCAACGTTTCTTGTTTTCTTATTTTTATTCTCGTTGCGACAGGCTTACCATGTGACAGATGCTGCTCTGGGATATTTTTCACCGAAACAAAGTCACAGTCTGAGCATATTGCGCCTGCAGTCATGCTGGGAACTGACCAATCATGGCATTGTTAATATTGGTGAGTACAATTACCAAGGGGCTACCCTGCTGAAATAAACAAATTGTCGGTTGAAATTATTTAATTTTGAATGTGTCCAATTCCAATTTCAAGCCGCATTAGTCGGTTAGACTGTATCAAGTTGTCTTTCATTTTTTACAGTTGTGAATATTAAATTGAGATAATGAAAGGAGTGAATTTAATTTGGCTATCACTTTCTGTTTTATCTGTAATCGTGGTGAGGCTGGAAAGTTGTGATGGCCTGCCACCGGGAGTGTGTATAAAAAAAGATCTATAAAAAAAAGGTTGAACCGAATCAAGTCAATTAGTAAAATAAATAAAATGCTCTTTGTCAATTAAATTCTTGAATGCTAATTGGAAAAATTATTCAATGTTTTTAAGTCTGTGTAATTGTGTGGGCGGAAAAGCTTTTAATCAGCAAATAAATTGTCGCATATCTCTGACATAATTTGAGGCCTTGGGTAATTTATTTATTTATTAAATTATGATTATCCGGGCTTATTCAATTTTTGTGGTTGATATAAAAATTGATTGATTTTTCAAAAGGCATCATTTTTAGTTGTCTCTCGGTTTTTTTTGTTTGGTCAGATAAATCAATGGAATTTATTTAACCAAAGTTGATTTATTTTATTCGACTGGAATATCAAATTATTATGCAATATTAAATTTGCCAATTATTTCATTTTTTTTTTTGGGCATAAAAAGTTTGCAACTTATTTGGCGCATGCGGCGTATGAGTAATTTTATTTGATAGATATTCTTGTCTGCTATTGACATTTTCTCCTCTTAATGTTCATTCATAAACAAAATCGTTATATACTTATATTTTCATTGTACATATTCACATAATTTCGTATTCATATTTTTATTTATTTTTGTTTGTATTCATTCGCGTGTGGCTAGCATATTTAATATAAGCCTGGAATTTCAACTTTATGGATAAACAACTTGTTTACTTGTGTGTAAGTGTGTGTGTGTGTGTGTGTGTATTGGCAGAGTAACCATATTTGTAGCCAGGGATATACGTTTCCTAGAAGAGCTCAGAAATTTTATTATTCGCAAAACTGTTGACATTTTTTCTTTACTAAATAAAGTCACATAACATATGAATATTTTGAGGCAAAACAAAAATAAAAAAGGAAAGAATGATTCTTTAATAGGTACTGGAAAACTGAGTTACTGAGAAATTGTGAAACCTGTGACCAGACCCAATCTCCTAGGTCAAATATGAACTGAAAGCCACGAAACAGAAAGAGCTTCCAACCCAGACCAGGCAGAGATTGACAAGTGATAGATTGCCTCTGGGACTGTTCTAATTACAAACCGCTTGACTGGAAACAGAGGCAAAAGCGAGGCAACAACCTGAAAAATACACAAGCAACAACAACAACAAATACAGCAACTGCTTTATATAGAGTGCCGATGTGGCAGATAAGCCCTAATGAGCAAGCTGCAACACCCCAGGCCGAGACCTACTCAGTCCTTAACCTGATCATTTAAATGGCCTCCTGATGGAGGTCAACAGGAATCACAGGACCCCAGTTGGCTGAGCAGTCCGAGGCCGCAAATTTATTTGGACAATAATTTTGCTGGGCTGATTATAAATGAGGCTCATTATTTGAGCCCTGTTTGCCATTGATTGGCCTGACTGAACCTAGGCAGACATTTCGTTTCGCCTTGCCCATAATCATTACTCATGTTTGAGGTTCCGTTGCACTCCATCCAAGGACATTGGCCTCCATAAAATTGATTGAACCCTTCACTGGTTCCAGTTGTTATTTTTTTCGATCTTGTTAAACCCAAAGTAAATAGTAAAACTTTAGTATGATTAAAAATAATCAAACATTTGCCAATTCCTAGACTAATAGAAATGCTGAACAGGCTTTTAAATAAAAGAGTTTTCTTTTTCCAAAAGGTTATAAAAAAAAAAAAAAACCAACTGTTTCAAAAGTCCTATAAAAACAGTGGAAAATTTGCTGCCTGCGTGGGTGAACCAGGTGAGCCTCGCCATGCAGTCGCCCAGGAAAAAAGGTCAAAGGATAGACTATAAAATTGGCCAATCACACGTACACTGCACTGCTCAGGCAAGGGGATGAAGGATCTGATGGAAAGTTTTTTTTTTTTTTTTTTTGTCAGCTTCCATTTTCAGCAAATTTTGTGGGCATGGCTGAACAATAACAAATCTGTTTTCCTCTATCTACCAAGTCTTCTTCTTCTTCTTCTTCTGCTATTTGCCTTCTGTGCTCCAGGACTTTGCTTTTTGCTATGTTGTCGAACGCATAATAAATGAAGCTACCTTTTATTTTTCTTTCGACTTTGTTTATCCAACTTAAAACGAATGCACTTTGGTTGGCTGTCGAAAGGCCTCTTGATTCGGCATCACTTGAGTTTTGCACATGAATAGCCAACAATTTCGCAGTGAATTGCAAAAATTTTCTGAATTTTTTAAATAAAAGTCGGTCTGAACTGCCTGCATATTTGAATTAATCAAATTCCAACAGTTTTACAAATTCCAAAAGCCATCTAATCATGGCTTATTCAAATTCGTATCAACTGCAGCTTAGTTGCACTCTTAAAAGTTATCGATACTTGCTGGACTTAAATTATCGATACTCTGCGAAATGTTCTGTTTGCATTGAATTAAAATGATTAAGAGATTGAAATAAAACATATTTCCATAAAGTTCGTTTACAAAAGCCATAAAAATAATAAGATAAAGAAGAAGAGAGCAAAGGTGTGTGGGCAGCAGAAACTTGGCCCGCTGAAGTTCATGGCCATTTGTGAAGTGACAATTGATTGACAAGCTGGCCAAGTGGCCACCCTGACCACGTCACAGCAGAGAGGAAGTGAAGTAGGAGGCTAAATGCGTACACCACAAGAAGCAGTACCGGCTGCAGTCCCCAATGAGCTTTTATAAATAAAGTTAATTAAAAATTGCTTAACGACGAGCGCACGACAGCTACCAGACGAGACAAGCAGCCATGCACAATGGTGGGAAGCAGATGACGGAAAGACGACGACAGATGACAACAGCAACAACAGAAACAGCAACAAAAAGCAGCACCTTGATAAATGTAAACGTAAATGTAATTAAATGAATTCAATGCTAAAGCAAGTGCTCGGGCCCAAGAGGCAACAGCGGTGGCTAGGATTTCTGTTTGAAGAGAGAGACAACATTGGGCGATGTGGTTTTCTGAGATGGCAGGAACCCCAATGGCATTCACCCAAAAACTTTAAGCACACACCGAAAGACAGTCGAATCCAAAGTCAAATAATGAGTACCCCTTTTTGGTTTTCTTCGACTATCTAGGCAGAAAACATGTGGCAGAAAATTCTTCCACTATTAGATAATTCAAGTCTGCTGCACTTTGAAGAAGATGAATTTGTTTTTGTCAACGAAATGCTTTTTGATGTTGACATTTGCCACACGAAAAACGGAACTAAGCAATTTCAACATAGATAAATAATGTTAAATAAAATTGTTCAGCTTGCACAGTGGTAGGAATCCTCTCTTCATTGGGAAGAAACTTTAAGCTGAGTAAATTCAAGTGTAGTTGCTATTTAAGATTTCTATCTTATATGTTTGGTGGAACTGAAAAGATTTAATTTATTTTTGAAAGACAGAGGCATGGAATAGGGCTAGGTCTCTAGAGCTGAGATCCTTACAATCCTAAGCATTCTAGTATCGTGATTGCAGATTGCAGACTCCCTGTAGATACATAAGAAACTGGGAAAACTTTTAGAGGTCTTCCAATTGAATTTCTTTTTAAAAATCAAGGGCTCTATATAGTCAAAATTGGTCTGAGCTTATTGCAAACCAATTCTAGTCAAATTCAAAGTTTCAGATCGAAATACTATATCCCATATCCATCTAATTAAATCCTGAGCACGTTTTGTACCAAAATACTATATCCAATATCCATCTAATTAAATCCTGAGCAAGTTTCAGATCGAAATACTATATCCCATATTCATCTAATTAAATTTTGAGCAAGATTTTTATCGAAATACTATATCCCATATTCATCTAATTTAACTCAAAGAACTCTCCTATAGGTAACCATAAATCTTGAGCAACTTTTATATATTTGGGATGACTTTCAACATTTATTTAAATATTTTCTTTTTGCTTCACTTTTATTAAGACTCAAGAATTCTATTTATAAACTTTGAAAGTTTATTTTTTGCTATTAAAAATAATTCTTTTTTTTTTTTTGCTATTAAAAATAATTCTTTTTTTCTTTATTTTCTTTCAATTATTTTTGACATTTATGAAGCTTGCAATAATTTTCTGGGTCAAACTTCTGTAAGAAAAAAAACTTTTCAGGCCTTTTTTCTTAGATTCTGTCATTTCCTTTTTCTATTTTTCACACAATTTTTTTAGCCATTTCATAGATAAATTTCTACTTTGCAGCATGATGAAGGTTTGAAATAAAACTTTGATATGCTCATCAGAAATTCGATTTATTTTTGGGACAATTTTTGACAAGGCCTAATTGTTTCCAGTAAGCCAACTTTCTAGGGGGACTGAGACAACTGTGTCACTGTGCAATTGCCAATGGGCGAGAGAACCCAGAAAACAAGCAACTCAACCACAAACTGAGTGCACTTGCGGTTAAATTGATGGACATTTCGTTTTTGGCGGTGACATTAACGACAATTGCAATTGTTCAGCCACGAAACCACTTCTCATTACCACTTCTCATTTTCTTGTTTTTTTTTTTTTTGGTTGGGGAAAGGGCAGTCGGTGGGTGGTTTGTTGCGAATTGTTCGATTCTCATTTTCAGTGTTTGCTTTGGTGACTTTGCACTTTTGTATTGCGTGCATTCTTGTCATTTATAAATTTCATTCTTTTTTTTACATTCACGAGTATACAATTTTTCTTCTTTTTTTTGCATTTTCTGTTCGTATTTGATTGCTTTGTGAAAAAATCCGGCATTTTTGTTGACTGTGTTAATTAATGTCAAATTAACTTGCTCATTGTTGCAATTTTATTTAACAATGTGTTCTTGTTTCTTTTTCTCGACTTTTACTTGTTCACTCAAATCAAAATGATTTTGCAATGTCAAGTGTATTCAAATGTGCGTATAACTTACGAGCCATAAATCACGCATACGCCCGGTTGAACGAACTCGCAGCGTGGTGGTTGGGTGGTTCGAGTTTTTCTGTGCCAGCTGAACCTTTCCAATTAGCCAGAGGCGTATAGAGCTTTTACCAACTGACATCATACCGGTCTGTCAGTGAATATTTAAATGGCTCTGTGTGAATGCCAGTTGGTCTTCCGTTTCCGGCAGTGCCTTCTTCGCATTGCGTGCCAAATGACGTGTCACACAATGAAAATCGTTGGCAAGGTAATAAAAACCTATTCATACACACGCACTCACACACTCCCACACACACTCACACACACGTGAAAATTCTCTGTCCAGTTGTTGGAGATTTTAAAAGCCAAGCGACACTTTGTTGCGTCCTTGGCTTTGATATGTTTTTATGTGCCAAAATGAAAAGTCTCATCAATCACTTCAGAGTTTATGGCGAAATTGTTGTAATTAATAAATGACTTCAAAGATTCCTGACCGTAAAATCAAAAAGGAAATTTGCAAAATTCAACAACAAACGGATGCCAAAATGCAATTAACTAAATGCTTTTCTGGGACTTTCGGTCAGAGCCATATGCCTGGTGATTTCGTTAATGCTTTTAAGGTACCAAAATCGATAAAGGAAAGCATTGAGACCTGAAAGCAATAAAAGGTTTTCAAATTTACCAGCACTTTTATTAAAATTGCGAAAATGTCTTTGCCTTGAAGAGGAGAGAAATTAAAAAGGAAGTTTAAGTAATTTTCTCACTTGGCTGTTGGAGTTTTCAATAAAAAATAACGGTATTATATAATAGGTTCTTATGAAATTGAAATTGGAAGAATTCAGGAATTAAATGAAAGGATTTAAGAGTTACTGGGATTACTTAGTGGACTCTTCGAAGACCAAAGAGTTGACTTGCTACTTGGAATTACTTTCATTGGTTTCACTGATTCATTGGATCTGATATATATCATTCGATAACTGATGATATTTTTATATGGCTTATAGGTTGAATGGCTCACAAACTAGTCCAGAGTAATTTCACTTCCCATTAAAGTTAATTTCAGTCAATTCATTTTGAAGTTGCCTGGAAATAAAAGAAGAAACTGGGTTAACAATTTTCCACTTTTTATTTAAGTCGAACAAAAGAACGTTGGCCAATTTGATATGTAAAATATAAAAAGAAACACACACTCAGACAAATTCATAGAAAAAAATAGACAACCAGTGAGCCATGAGTATGAAAAATACGTCAACAGGCACTTCAGACAAACGATGCCTGGAAAAGGTGGAGAGTGAAAGAGTGGCTGCCACACCGGGACCATTAGATGACAGTTGAGCAAAACATTTGAATATATTTTTAATAATGTCAGTGGCGTGTGCCAAACAGAACCTTCACTAATGAGGTAAAAAGATATTTTTGCTTTATTTATTTATATTTTTTTGAAGAGTGACACACACTCAGGTGGAAAGCAAATTCTTTTTTCCTGGAACTTGTAATGAAATCTATGAAAGCATTTAATTGGAAATGAGTGACAGACAAGAGGATTTTATTTTTATCTATTTTTTTCTAAATTCTTTACACTGTGCTGAAGACAGAGTGACAGAGAGAGAGTGACAGAATGTTATGACAGCTTTCGTTATGGCAGTGGCAATTCAGACCACGATATTATTTACAGGGGTGGGCATGACAAAATGTAATTCCTTTTCCTACTTCGCTTCTCCTTGGCATTGCATTTGACTTGGTTGCGGTTGTAAGTGCGTGGGCGTCATTCGGTTTTGATGTGGTTGCTGACGTAAATTCTGTCAGGATTTTCTTCGAGTGCTATAATAATTATTTTAATACAAGACTTCAGCACACCATCATCATCTAAATCATTAACGACAATTGAAACTACCTACTACCAAAGCCCATAACCAACTGGGCGTATACGTAATTTGTGTGGCATACTTTAAGGCGCAACCAGCTGCATCATCATACACAATTGCACTCACTTTGCCCTGGAGCTCTGTTCTCCATGAAAACGTTCCCTGCTGTTTCGTATTAAATCCAATTAAAGTGGAATTCCTTCAGCTCCGTTTTCGAAGAAATTCCCCAGTGAAATTCCAGTCCCTGGCTATATGGTTGCCTTGACACTTGAAATACTCGCCATATGGGCGACGGCTGCTGCAATTCCACGCCCACCCCTCTTCTCTTTGTGAAGCTTTCACTTTTTCCTGGCAGACTTTCAAATCGTCTTACATAAGCTTGCAAATTAAACCCTATGATTCACTGTTCAACTTTGAACTTTAACTTTAAATAGGAGTTGAAGGAGCCTCAATAAATTCACAAAGTTCATTTTGTGGCTTCCCAAAAAAAATATGTACGAGTTGTGTCTTTCTTTAAGCTCTCCACTATTTTTGGCTTAAACTAAAAGATCAAGAGAATTTGTTTTATTTTGTTAAGTGGAACTTGAGGTATTTGCAGAAAATTTAAATTATTCAATTGAAATATAAATCTGATTTCTAAAAAGGCAAATCATTTTAAATTGTTGTATTATTTGCCAATGTTAGTGTGAATTATTTGTATGGACTCTTGCCAAAGACCACAAATCAATTTTGATTGAAATTGGTACCTCTCAAATGAATTTTGGCAACTTTGCCAACCACTTTTTGGTTGTCTGTCAAATTTCGTACAACAAATCAAGAGGCCAAAGTAAATATGCTAATTCCTATTGACTTTTTCAATAAAATAAAAAACTTTCTCCTTTAAAAAAAATTCCTTTTTTTTTTGAAATTCCAACTGTCTGGCGTTTTCTCAGGTTCTCGCCTCACATTTTGTGGCAGAGTTCGCGAGGGCGTTTGGCACATCTCCATGCCCCTAATGAAGCCTAATGAGGCCAGCACGTTTCCAACATTATTTGGCTAATCGTACGCATACGCACACGGCATTTTCTACTTATGAATTGTAGTGGCTTGTTCGTCTTGGGCTAATTTTGGCATGCCAAGGTGCTGGCTTGCTTGGTTCTGCCTTTACTTAAGATTGTCTTCGTTTTGTTTGGCCTGTCAAGCCGCAAATTCTTCTTCTTAATTGACAGACAAATGAGGCAAACAAAAAGAAGGAGAGAATGGTTGGGTGGATGAATGAGTCGATGCTTTTGGTTACTTTAAAGCCTGAAGAAATATTTCTAGGAATTTTTTTTTTACAAAAAATTCCTTATGAAAATATACTTTTTTTTTGAGGGGGGTTTTGATTTTGATTGAGGAATTTTTAATTAAGTTTTGAGACCATCAAATATTTACATGCTAAACTCTTGGGTTTTATTTATTCAATTAATTAATCTACTTTTTAAAAAAAGACCTTTAAAAGGATGTCAAGCTTTGCCTTGGAATAAGAAATAGTTCAAGAATTCATTTGTATAGATTTGAGTTATTTAAGCTTAAAAATGACATAATATTTTTTTGAACAAAGGTGGAAAATCAAACAGTTGTTTAAATACGAAAAGATTACCTCAGGTTTGCATATTTTTTATTAAATGAATTGTCATGAACTTTTTATTTAATAAAGAGTCGATGAATTCATTTACATATGAAATAGCTTTAATTTTTAAGCACTTTTCGAAAGTCTTACAAAATGAAAATTGGCAACAAGGCTTAGGTTGAATTTAGACCAACAAATGCATCAGTAAATTACTTAGTCCCCAATTTCAGGCAAACCAAAACCCCAACTTGTAAAGTTGTTGAAAGCTGAGCAGTTTCGTTCTGTCGATATTTGTGGGAAAATTCTGTTGAAAAGGAAGAATGAGGAGAAGGGTGGGGGGGAATAAAAAGCATTGCATACTTTTGAGCATGCAATGTGTTTTATGTAATTTAATGGAATTGTCAAAGCCGCCTTCTGTTTAAGTGCTAAAGTTCGGGCAATAATTAAATTTCGAGTCCCTAACAAGGCAACAACTTTTCGATATATTTATATTTTTTTTAATTCGTTTAAAGGCAACAAAAATCAAAGTTTTGTTGTAGCTGTTTCCGTTCGTCATTCATGTTCGTTTTGTTAAATGCTTCGGTAATTTGAACTCATTAATTAGCTCACTTAATGAAATTGCTCATACGCCCCTTGGGCTGTCATTAATTACAAAATAGTCGACCAAATATTTATTGAACGGTCATTTCACTTTGAATGGATACTTAATTCAACTTAATTACAATAACAACAACTTCCACATCAAGTTTATTTGGTCAATAAAATAATAAAAAACAAGAAGTGAAACAAGCCAGCAGAATTTCCTGTAAAGAGAAAAATATTTTTATATTTTTTTGCAGGAAAATATTTTTATTTCATAAAAAAAAAAAATGTTGCTTTAAATTAAATTTGCCATTTTTGACACATTTTGATTTTAATGAAATCAAGAAAAAAAATTGTCGATAAGGTTTATTTAGATCCTAAAAACTGATGAACTAAAAAATCATCACTGCAAATTTTCCGGACCTAATCCTACTTGATATGTAAATGGAATTTTTCGCATGAGAGGACATTCCGTCAAATAGTGTCGTAAAATATAAAATGAAAATAAACTCGCGTTCGCTCTGGCAAAAGCCCAACAACAGAGTCCAACTTGTTTCCATAGATACATTTACATATTTCCCACCATTTCAAAGCTAAAGGAATTTCATGTGTATTTCATTTGCTATTTTTATATTCCTTGAATTCTGCTGTCATCCTTCCTAGCATTTGACAAAGTTCCTCAATTCCATTTAGTTAGAATAGAAAAATTCTTCTATTCAAGTTAAAGTTGAGGTTGAGTTTGAGGTTAGATTGAATAAATATTCCCCAATTCAGTCAGTGAAATCAATATTTATTTTGCCCAAAACTGAACTGTTTATCTTTATCACCCAGAGAAAGAAATTGTTTGCCTGGTTAACCCCATCGACTTTATAACTTTTGATTCAACTCAACTGTGCACTCTCTGGCAATATGCATATATATATATTTTTATCTATATTTTTTGTCATATTTAATCATGCGAGTAATATAAATTTCCCATTAAGAAATTTTTGCCTCATACTTGTGATATTTATTATTGATTTCTTCTTTCCATAAAATAGCCCAGAACTCATAAAAAATTTATTGATTTATTATTTATTTTGTTGTCATATTTAATGTCCTTGCATAAAATATAAGCACTTATTTTTCGCACAAATTTAATGGATGCTGTTTTTAAATGTGCGATTAAATCACCCAAAAGCACTCAGGGGGCATTTTGAATTTAGTTAGTTTCGTTTAAAAAAAATGTATAATGAAAGTTTTATAACAAAACTAGGCTTTAAATGAATAAAATTTGAGCCTTTTTTTATTCAGAAATTTTTAGATTTATAAAAATAAATGTTCAAAATATTTTTTAGCTATTTTCTAATATTTTATTTGCCCATATAAATCTCTCTTTTTTTTGACAAGAATCTTGTGAGTTCTTAATCTCTTTATTTTGCCAGATATTTTGGGTAGTTTCCATTTATATAAATAAACATTTTCTATTATGACGAACGCAATCAATCAATCAATCAAACTGATAAGGAAAAAGCCTTATTCATTTTTTAGGTTTTTTTTTTTTTTGAAACAATCTCAAATACGTATACATATTTATAATTTCCACAACGTTGAACACACTTCTTCACTGAAGCATTGAAAATATAATATAAAAAATTCTTGAATTCGATTTTGCTGCTTTTCATTGCAATTTCAGAATTTGTGATCGCAGAAACGAGTAAGCACGAATCCGAAATTTTTTCAAATTGGCAAAAACTACCCGTTAGTGTCGGTCACAAATTGAAACTACAACAGGATAAATCCAACGCACTGCCACACACACACACACACACATACACATTTTTGCACTTTTTTTTTGTTTTGAAGAACATTTGAATTTTTGCATTTCGTTTCGATTGAGAGCTGATAGCGAAATGAATTTGAGCAACGATTACAGGCATGATAAATAAGCTCGAGTCTCTAGGCAAAGCGATCAATTCGCTTGTCTCTGCTCAATGTTTGTCTCATTTTCTAGCCAATGTCGTCTGCCTTGCTTTTCTTTTTAGCTTAGAAGCGCGTAATTCAATCGATCCCACTGACTGACTACACATGAGCAAGAAAAACTAAAATCATCTCAATAGCCATCTCATTCACCCCCAGACACCGTTACCATTTGGCTTTTAATCGCACTTTTCACACACACACACACACACACACACACAAACACACTGTCTATCACTGGATTTGTGTTGGATTTCATCATTGATTTGAAATATTATTGAGCTCAGCTCTCCAAGCAAATAGAGACCACTTTTGTTATTGACTATTTTTGCGGTTTTTAACTTTGAAAGCAATGCCGATGCCGATCCGATGCAGTCTACAACGCCCGCGCCTCATCATGCCCAGACTTGGTAGCTTCTTAACCCACAATCACAAATTGTCGCAACTTCCAATTGATATATAAGATTACAGTTATTTAGTTGGTAACGTTGGCAACAGTCTGCTCTTGCCTCAGGGTCTTTCAGGCAATTATTCAGATACTAAGCTACAATATCTAAGCTTTCTTTCAATTAAAATGAAATTCTTTTTGAGAAAAGTAAAATAATTAAATGCAAATATATACTTTTCCTACAAAAATAAATCTATAATTTGAGTAAAATATTTCAGCAATTCCAATTTAAATAATTATATATATTTTTTGGAAAATACTGTAAAAAGTACAGTTTCGTATGGGTCCTTTTCGTAGAGTGTATCATTTCAATTTAAATAATTATATATTTCTATTATGAATATTGTAAAAGTACAGTCATACAGTCAACCATTTCAAATAAATATTGTGAAAAGTACAGTCTCGTATGAGTACTTTTGATAGGCCTTTTCAAATTGGCAAACATTTCACCAGCTTGCAGAAATCCTGGCAGTGTATGAAAGCGTCGACCCACTCATATTTTTTTCCAATTTGTGTGACTTGTTTTTTTTTATTAATTCATTCATTTCATATGCTTTCCATTTTAATGGGCCCTCCGTTTTCTTTGCACAATTGTGGGTAGGTATTTTGTAATTCAAATCGTTTTTATGTGTGCTTGCGGCTTTTTTGGTCAGAAGCCAGACAAGAGATATGCACTTTTGTATCTTTCAGTAACCAAAGTGGGGCATAGTTAGACCTAAAATATTTACAGCTGCATGAAAAGCCGCTTACCGACTGGCCCTTTGCATTTTTCAGACTTCATCATCCATTGATGGAAAAACTCTAACCACCGCTACACTTCCTCTACTCCTGTAGAATCTAAAACTCCCCATGCAGGTATCTTTAAGTTTGTTGTCTTTGCCAGGGCTGTTTGTTTTTCTAGTGTTATCTTTATTTATGCAGCCACAACGTATGGAAATAGTCTGAACCACTGTCTCGGAGTTTGTTGTCCTAATTCCCATTAGCAGAATCGCTTCACTGCGTTTCGCTCTTTTAAGCGGCTTTGGAAACGGTAATGGCAGAAGCCAGTCTGTTTGTCTATACCTTGGCAAATTGAGGCAACTCTTTGGTGTTTGCCTTTGGCTTCTGCCATCTTTTGCTTAAGCCAACAGACACTGACAGTGATGTCCTTAAGGCAGCTTTGGGGACCGGGCCAGGCAGCCAGCAAAAAAAGGATATAAAACAAGGCGAGTGATTGCAAAGATTCGTCAGGCTTTTATTGGAATTATGAATGACCGTTCAGTGAGATTTCTTTAAATATTTAAAATGAATGGAAATTTTTCGCAAAAGCCCTAAAAATCTCTGCCATAACTCTGTAAATCCATAAAAGATGTAGAACTTTTTTGAGCCAGTTTGCTGAAACTTTTTTCACCAAATCATCTTTCTTAGAGGCTTTGCCCTGACCCCAAACAACAAAGAATTTACAGAAGATTTTCTAGCAAACAGAAAGACTCTTTCAAAAGACTAACTAAAAGTTTTGCCATGGAAATGAAAACACCACCAAAGCAGAAGAGACAATCACAGGCACAGATACCAAATGTGGCACAAAAATGTCACTAACTAAAATGGGACAAATCTGATGGTGTCATGTTGAATTTCACAGACAGAACTAGGCACACCGCATAGCCTTTTAGTTTGTGGCTATGAAAATATGTTAGTACAGAAACAAGTATCTGTTGGGATGATAGAAATTGTAATTAAATCTTTGGAATAGACTTAAACTGGGCAGTACAGTACACTTGCAGACTTCTCACTCAAATCGACAATTTTCTTTGAAGATATTAGAAACAGCCAGGCCTTTTCGATCAAACCATATAGACACGCTTTCTCCAATACCATTTGGCACACATTGCTGATAGCCACACAATCTAATTACGTACCAGATTGCATTACGCACATCAGCTACAAATGTATCTACAACGAGTACACGCAATATCTGCAAATGTATCTGTTGCTGTATCTAAATGGCTTTGGTACTTTATACTTGATGGTCTAATGCATTATTTAAATCTTAAATGGAAGAGCAACAAGTCTCATGTCCTGGCAAAGGTAATTTCAATATTTTTTTCAATTTCCATTCAACTGTCAATCAACATTATCGTCGACAGAATTGCTTGAATTCAATATTCATTGATGAGACAAGTAATTTGGGTATCTAGAATAGGCTCAGTCTCAGAATTCATAGCTAATTAAATGCTTTATTCACTAAATCTAAAATTCCCGCATATTCACAAATGTAACAGAAGAAAAAAAAGGGAACCACTACTCTCGGCTTAGGCTAATTTCTTTTTGAATCATACGCTTCATAAAGTATGCAAAAGCTCACTTTAGCTGGTAAAGTGTGCCGGCATCCTTCAGACTTAGGCAAAACACAAAATAACCTAGTTTCTGTGCCAACTGTGACCGAATAAGGATAGAGCCAGCCCGTATAGGGCCAAAGCGCATGGAGGTCTTAAGTGGAACAGCAGCTGGTCTTGCCTCCGTTGAGGATGCGGATGGCAGTTACGTGACTAGGAAGCGAGTCGGCCTGAGCGACTTTACTGCATTTTTCCGAAAAACTTTATAAATTTTTCAACTTAAGTAAAAGTTGTCTGTTCTCTATTCTTGTTTTCTTTTTTTCTTTGCTTCATTGCAGTGCATTCGTTGCCGCATCTGACGGTGCTCAGCCTGTCGGGTTGCAGCAAACTCACGGATGACGGTGTCGAGCTGATTGCTGAGAACCTGCAAAAGTTGCGTGCCCTGGACCTGTCCTGGTGTCCACGCATAACGGACGCCTCGCTCGAGTATATCGCCTGTGATCTGAATCAATTGGAGGAATTGACACTGGATAGGTGAGTGCTCAAATAGGGCAATTTATTTTACTTTATCGATGCGATTCAATTTTATGATCAAAAATGTATACGATTAAATTTTAAATTAAGGTCGCAGTCACTATTTAAATTACTATCCAGACCATCACCAGTTTGGTCTAAGTGGTTGAAGTGGTTGGGGGGCGCCTTTCCCTTTCCCTTTAACCAAAGAGTTTGCTGTGCTCTTTGTAATTATTCATGAGTGAAATTCAATTTCCGTTGCCAACACAGACTCCCCTGCGTGGCATGAAGGTGGGAGACAACCTGTAAGTTTTTCATTATGAGTCAGTAAAAATATCTTCCGCCTGTGCCTTCAGTCCGAACTTGTTATACAGGGGTCTTTCGGTTCTCTCAAACTATTCCAGGTGTCATAAACATAATTAAGTATCTTTAAAATCAATATGATGTCAAAGCTAATTTTATTCGTTTTCAATTTCAGATGTGTTCATATAACGGACATTGGCGTCGGGTACATCTCCACCATGCTGTCGCTTACCGCCCTCTTCCTGCGCTGGTGCTCCCAAGTTCGGGATTTCGGACTACAGCATCTATGCTCTATGCGCAATCTGCAGGTCCTCTCCTTAGCCGGCTGTCCTTTGCTTACCTCATCGGGCCTATCCAGTCTTATTCAGCTGCGTCATCTGCAGGAGCTAGAGCTGACCAATTGCCCGGGTGCATCGCAGGAGCTCTTCGACTACCTAAAGGAGCACCTGCCACGCTGCTTGATTATCGAATAATCAATTCATATATATATCCTCTCCAATGTGCAATTTCAACGAGCTGGTGACTCCAACTCTTAACTCTATTCACTCTGTGTTCTTAAACAGATCTAATGATTTCGATTTTGAAAACTGATTTTGTTTAGGTTTAGTTTTAATTAAATTTAAGTACACTAAGGATTTCTGTACAACTGCTGACTATTAATTCTTTTTGAAATTGTATTTCTATGCTGATATATGTTTAACGTATTTATTTGTTTAATTTTAGTCAAGAAGTTCCTTATCAATTCTCTTCACTATGCTCTGCAATTCATTATTAGTTCTTAGATGATTTTTTATTTTTGATTTTTGCTGTGATTTTATATATGAAACTTTGTTAAGCTGCACCTTTGAGCACATAATAGTAAACCCAAACTAACATAACCCCCAATTGATCTATATATATATATATATATATATAATTTTTTCTTTAATTTTAAGCAAATTTTGATATAAAACAAAAACAGTCACTGTAATTAAACATACAAATATTTAAAAGAAGGCAAGATAATTTATTAAAATTGTAAAATGTAAAACAAAACAAATCATTGCGCCCACAAGAAACAATTTAAGCAACAACTAAAAAAGCAAGTCAAATCAAAATATTACGCAATTAATTGTTCAAATCAGAAGGGAAAACATTCAAAGAAATTAATAAAAATTATTAAATATTGTAGTTTTTAGCAGAAAACCAAATAAATAACTGCAAACGGTTGCTATCCAGCTTTAAATTTTCACTCACTCTTGCAGCCCTCGACCACTTTTGAAACATAAATCTAAACAACACAAATTTAACTTCAACTGTACCAAAAACAAAAACAACAACAAAAACAAATTATGCTGTACTTAAATTAAAAAATTAAAAATATGAATAAAATGTGCAAAGAAATATTTTAATAAGACAAACGCCGCCAAGAATTAGATAAATTTGCATGCTAAGCCAACAAATAGAAATCTCTTCTAAACAAAAAAACTTTACAAAAGAAAAAGTAATAACATATTAAAAAAAAAAAAAGGAAAACCCTTAACTCAAATTTCGAATATTTTAGTGAATTTTATTTAAAAATTACATAAGTAATATGGCAAGTCAGGCGATTGTTATATGTGGCAAAATAAATATTTTAATGTCCCCTATGCCTCTCGCCTTTCCTAGTCCTCTAAAAGCTAAGAACAAAGAGTTATATATACATACAATACATACATATATATTATATGATATACAAATACATATAATTTATCTAATACATTAAAGAGCTCCGTTAAGAGAAATAAAAGAAAACAAAGAAAGAAAATAAATTACACATATGAAATGTTTGTTTTTAATTCACTGAACATTAAATGAAAGCATTTTGCGAATCAAAACAAAACACACAAAAAAAAAAGAAACACCCTAAAAGTACATGATAAAATAAATTAAATTTAATGCAAAATTTAAAACAAATTGCAGCGTTTGTTTTTTATATCTTTTCTATATACATTTTAGCCTTAAATATTTTGTGAAAGAATTACTATTCCTCACAAGCTCCTTCACCATCCTCATCGTTGTCGTATTCAGTATTATCTTCTCCATCGCCATCGTCTTCGTTGTCTGCTTTGGATTGTTGATCCCACCAGGAAAGCACGCCCAGACCGGGCTCATTTATAGCGCCCTAAATGTTGGCAAAAAACTTGATCATTTCGACTATTTAATGAACTACTGAATTTAGCTTACTATAATTTTATAAGGTGTTTTGACTTCCTGTGCTGCGGCTGAAGCTGCAGCTGCTGCAGTAGATGTGCTGGCACCTTGTGTTGACTGTCCTTCTGCCTTTGGCGGTCCTATAGGTGAGGTTTCTTCGAAAATTTCCCTGGAAACTCGAAATTTTATGGGTTCGCCGATATCCATAAAGAGATCGTGTTTGCCGCCGTCTTCTAGGGGATACTCCCAGACCCAGGCTTGCTCGGCCTCGTCAAATCGGGAAGGATGCTGAAGAGCTGCATGTGGTATAAGAATATCATCGAAAAAGCCCAAAGTAATATGAACACCCTCTCGGCTACAGTTGCGTATTTTGCCGGTCATCACAGTCCCAACCATGGGACGAAAAACTACATAGCGAAATACAACTTCCGTATGAGAGGCGCCATCACCGGGTAATATAATGGAATCTTGTAGGGAAACAATTTCCTTCAGAGCTATGCACAGTCCTACATTAAGCAGCACCTGCAAATAGTAGAAATTCATTCAATATTTTCAAATGCAAATACCCAAAACGCACCTTGTTTGCTAATTTTCTATCAATTGCATCTCTTACGGCGTCCACGAGTTTCAAATTGAATTGGTCGGGGGCAATACGCACACTGTCTTTTAATTCAGCCAGCACAAACATAGTTTATGTTTTCAAGAGATTTCTAAATAAAACTAAAAACACAAACTTTATTTTTATTCAAAGGCGCTAAAACGTGTGCCATTTGGTTACTTCAGCATAATAATGTTAACGCCAAAAGGTGAACGGCAATTTAGAGCCACCACCAGTTTGTGAATGGCAAGCATTCGGAACCAAAACAATGTCAGCGCATATCTGTGAATGGCAACAAACATATGTTAGTTAGAAACACGTGCGAGTGTATACGGAAAACTAAAGCACAACTTTTCAATAATTTCACAATATTAGAATAAATACAATTCTTATAAAAAGAAAAGGCTTGAAAGGAAACCGAATACAGATAATGGGCGATCAGCACAAGTTCAGCGATGCGGAGGAAGACGAGGAGGCATTCAAGAGTGTAAGTAAAATATAGTAACGATATATTTCTACATCTGTTATAAGAAAATATCTTTATAGTCCGAGTGGGTGCAAGACTTCAAATCACTTACACTAAAACACGAAATTTTTAAAGATATCAAAATAAACAATAATAAAGAAGCCAATCATGATTTACAACTAAAAGAAACAAAAATTGATGGCTTAAAAGAGGAAGTGTCCGAGGAAGAAGATGACGACTCAGATTATGAAATTGATAGCGACGGCTATGATGCCTACGAAGAAAGCTACAGTGGATTTAATAAGCACAATGCTCAGCCACAAGTAAACACAGGCGGAGGAACTGGTGGTCATCAAAATTCGTCCAATGCTCAGCGCGTAAGCAGTTACCAGCCTAATGAGAAACTGTTACGTCGCTATTCAGCCCGCATCAACGTTGAGAAATACGATCCGACAACAAATATGAGTGCCCAGGCCGCCAATAAGCTTGTGAACTTTGACCGGCGCCAGGAAACAGATCGTGTGCGTGTCCGTGACAAGCATGATCGCGCCACGGCCGAGCAAGTAATGGATCCACGTACGCGTATGATTCTCTTCAAACTGTTGAACCGTGGACTCATCCAAGAAATCAATGGATGCATTTCGACTGGCAAGGAAGCAAACGTCTACCATGCCGTTTCCAAGGATGGCGCTGACGAGTATGCCATCAAGATCTATAAGACATCCATTTTGGTATTTAAAGATCGGGACAAGTACGTGTCTGGCGAGTTTCGCTTCCGCCATGGCTACTGCAAGCATAATCCTCGCAAAATGGTTCGCACATGGGCCGAAAAAGAAATGCGCAATTATCTTCGAATGCGCAATGCGGGAGTGCCTGTACCCGAGCCCATATTGCTGCGTTCCCATGTCCTTGTGATGCGATTTTGCGGGCGCAATGGCTGGCCAGCCCCTAAACTAAAAGACGTTGAAATAACCACCTCCAAAGCGCGAGAACTCTATCGTGACTGCGTGGTCATTATGTGGCGCATCTACAATCAGTGCCGCCTGGTGCATGCCGATCTCTCAGAGTTCAATATTCTGATGCAAGATGGCCAATTAGTCATTATCGATGTCAGCCAAGCAGTGGAGCACGACCACCCACATGCCTTCGATTTCCTCCGCAAGGATTGCACAAACATATCAGAATTCTTCCGAAAGAAATCAGTGGCAACCATGACAGTTAAAGAGGTCTTTGATTTTATAACTGATCAAACAATAACTGAGCAAAATATGGAGCAATGTCTAGAACGCATTTCCGAACAGATTAAGGACCACGACTTTGATGCCATAACTGCTCAGGAAAAAGTCGACGAGGCTGTGTGGCAAAACACTTACATTCCCAAGCGACTAGATGAGGTGAGACCTTTGATGGACGACGAACCAAAAACAATTACTAAATATATTTCCTTCCAGGTACGCCACTTTGAACGTGATGTGGCCAAGGCAAAGCAGGGCACAAACGAAAATCTGGTCTATGGAAAAATTACAGGCCTTACCCCTGCCTTGGATGTGCAACAAAAACCCGAAATTTTGGATGAAGACGAGGAAAAAGCCAATGGTGATACAGAAGCAAGTGAAGCTAGCGAAGATGAAAGTGCCGAAGAAGATGTCTCCAAGTTCAAGAACTCTGCGAGACCGCGTGATGAATCTCCAGATAGTAAGAAAGCACGCAAAAAGGCCGTCAAAGACGCTAAGGCCGAGCAAAGAAAAGTAAAAGTAAAAAAGCATATAAAAAAGCGTAAAGAGAAAATGGCTACCGTTAAGAACTAAGCAATACTAAATATATATTTTTGATTGTGTAAATTTTTAATATCCTGCGTTTTTATATTAACCGTGGTTTAAGTTTGTTCTACAAATCTTAAGGCACACAACCAAAGATCGGGATTGGTCAGTATCAATAGATGTAGTTCATTGACCATGTCCATCCAACTAGCCTCTTTCTTTTGAAGCTAAATTTGACCGATTTCATATTATAAGCATATGTAGATCAAATTAAGTTTTAGAAAATACCGTTTATTTCATAACCAATACGATTCATATAATTTGGAAGCCATCGTCATATTTTTCAATTCCCTCATTTCCAATTTTATTTGTGTTAAAATTCTTATAACACACGAGTTTGCATGTGTGATGCTGGGCTAATTTCAATTTGTCGTTGCAAGAGTTCTGGCGCCATCTCGAATGTCTCATGGAACTGCCAACTTGATTGAATTGCCTAAAATTGGGCATACTGAAATGGCGGTAATTTCAATCATTTTTTTTCGCAACAAAAAGTAAAAGTTTCAGCACCGCAGATTTTTTAGAATATATAAAATTAATTTTACCCAAAAAAATTATTGTCTACTTCATTTTAGTAATTAAATAATGAATTTTTTAATTTTGGAAATCTATGTTATTATACAAGTTCTAAGGAAAAAAAAATTATGTATATCTTAACTTTTGCTTCGTGCAGCTCTTTGGCAACTCTGTTTGAACTGCTAAAAAAAAAATTTACGTTTCGGTACAATCGTTGCTGTGTATTCAAAAGGCATTTTTATCGAAGCGTTAGAGTGTCTGATTTGTAATATAAAGTCTGTGGAATATATAAATTATTGGGCTCACCAATTAAAGTGATAAAAATGGCCGAAGCATACGTAAAAATGAAGATATCAGAAAAAGTTTCTTATGCCGAAGCATTGGATTTTGTAATTCATAGAATGCATGTGCCCAATACAAGCCATAAGTTTTTTCTGGCCGATACTCGTTGTTTGTCAGAATATATAAATGATTGTCTAAAACGTGAAAAGTCAGTTTTTTCTGACACATTTACCAATCTGCCACAGACATGTGAGTTGATTCATTTAATATTCAATATCGTGTGCTAAATTGTTCTTCCTTTGTGGTAGCCATCTATTTTAGCGAAGCCACGATGGACTTGCCCGCCGAATTCAATTGTTATCTGCTGCTGGATTTGCCATTTCCTTTCTACGCCGAACTCCTTTCCGATTGTAACTTCTATCTGCGTTCCGATGTCAAGAACAAACTGGTGACTTCTGGTTATATTAGCTCTGTGGGGCTGCACAAATTTCTGCGCGATGATCTCACAAAAATGCTCAAGGACTGTCCCAAAGTTAAATGCCCCAAGACAGGGCGTGAATACCAGTTGTGCTACCACACCAGCGAATATCCAGTAAGCACTCACACAATTCAGGCTTCACAAATTGACACACCACGCAAATCGGTCATACTATTTGAATTTCTGTTGGCCGTCAAGATGCCCACAGAGGAACATAATGTTCCGCCCTTCCTCAAGAACTCAAGCGATCTCACCTATTGGCTCCTATTGCCAATTCCACATTTCGACACCGCTTACAATATGATGAGCTACATGGCCATCAATCACATCTGGCAAACCACTAATGGAAAGCAACGCCAGCAGTGTCGAACACTGGTCCGTCTTCTCTATGGTCTAAGCCGTCGAAATGGTACTCTATTTTCGAAGAACTCTCAGATGCTTAAACATACATGCATCAAGTTTATTGAGACTCGGGGTGTTAGCTTTGCAAATAGACCATTTGTCGAGATCATTTCAGACGTACTGACACCGCTGGGCAGCAATGCCATCCACAATATCAATGCCAGCCAACAAGAGGGACGCACCATCACATTGAATCCTGGTATGCTGATTGAAATGGACTGCTTTAAGATTGATATTGTTCTCGGCCTGTTAAAAAAATACAAGGAAAATGCCGACGGTGTGGAAATCCAACAGTTACTTTGGCTATTTGGATTCTAGATAAATTCAGTCATCAGCATTAACAAACAAATTCGAAAAGTGCCATCAATTCTTAAATTTTTTTTTAACTGATCTTTTGTTTATTTAACTAACCTTTTTAGGTTAGAATCACTTGTGTTTTAGTACTTAAGTGCACTGTATGAAACTATAAATTAAAAGAGAAGACAATCGAAAATTTATTAATATTGTAAATATTTAGGACTAAAACCACAAGCCAAAGGACAATAAGATTACTATACAAAACTGTAAAGGTACTAATTAAATTCTTATCTACACTCCACCCTACTTATCCATTCTATTTATTATTTAGAGACCAAAATGATCTCTACGTAAAATGGGGAATTAATAATTCGTAAAATATGTTATTTACTATAAAATCAAAAAATCACAGCAAAGACTTCACAAACGATTCGAGTTCCAAGACAATCGATGCTTAAGCGTTGAACGCCTTCAGGTATAACAGCGTTTACGTAAGCTTATGTACATGAGAATGCGAAAGAAGAACATCAGCATGGCTAGCAGATAGAACTGGTTGAGGAGTGAAACCCTTTCGACATCGAGAAATTTAAGCAAGACACGGGGATCACTGAAATGGCAATAGATCTCATCGCAATCGAGTTCCTCGCGTTGGAAGCCAAAGACGGCCAGAACCAAGGCCACTACGCCTACGCGAACATAGCTGAATTTCATCAAGAGATTCATCCCAGCTGAGATCTGGGGGGCAAAGTCAAATCCATAGACAGCCAGACCCATGAGTGGGGCAATTATCATGGGACCCACAACGCTGCCATTCTACAAAACAAAACCAAAATGAATAAAACCCAAACACAAGCAGGAAATATCCAAAACTTACTGTTATACTAAATGTGGCGCCAATAGCTAAACCCATACCTTCGGCCACCAATGAAATCATCAGACCGACGGCTACAAAAATACAGAAACGCCATAGCTGATCCGGTAGACCAGACATCCAATAAGTCATGGCCATGAAAGTAATGTTGAGAAACACCTGAAGTGGCAAGCGGGACACCGTCAGGGCCAGATAGTATGGAGTAAGTGTGTACCAACGATTAAAGGTTTCCTTCTTCACCACCTTGACATCCGCCGGATCTGTAGGACAAAAACTTGATTTAGCTGAACACCAGTCGGAAATCTCAAAACTTACAGCTCAGTATGGGCACCATAACCTGCGTGTAGACAATCATGAGTACCGCTCCAATACAGAATTTCAAATGATCAAACATTCTGGCACCCTGATTACCCAGTTGAAAGAATATCATGCCAAAGAAGAGGCCGCAGAGTGTGTGATGTAGGAACTGAATTACAAGGGCCAGACGAGCCCGGAAAATCCGTAGCATCATCACATGCATGAGCACCCAGAATTGTTGGAAGCCTGAAATTTCACGACGCTCATTGTAAAGCCGCCAGGAAAAGGCTTTCATTTGCTCCAGCAAGGCACTGGCCCCGCCCATCAGACTGCCATCTGTGGAGGCGGCACTTCCAGTGAAAAATGTTGGCAAGATACGGCGTTTTGGCTGCTCCATAAAAAGTGTGGTGATGGCCTGCTGGAACTCCAATTGGGTCTCTTTAGAATCTGCTTGATTGGTTGTATAAATCAATTTGCCATTATCCGTGAGGTCACCCAACATCGGCACCAAGCGACCTTCATCAGCATCAACCAACTCAATAACTGCAAAAAGGCAACAAATTAAAAAATAAATAGATCTGATTTAACAAGACACTCACTATAATCCGAGGGACTGTAATGACGTGGACAATCGAGATTGGCCAGCCGCAAGAAAGGCAAGACAGCCTGGGGACTGCCCTGGTAGACACACTGGCCCTTGGCAAGCACATAGATACTATCAAAGTAGTTGAAAATAGTAGCCGAAGGCTGGTGTATAGTACAGACAATTGTACGACCCTCTCGGGCCAGGGCCTTCAGCAGGCGTATGCACTGAGCCGCGGTGACCTCATCCAACCCACTTGTTGGCTCATCCAGGAAGAAAGTATTGGGATTATCCACCAATTCCAAGGCAATGGACAGGCGTTTACGTTCACCTCCGCTCAATTTGTCTGCCGTGATATTTCGACGATGGTTCAGGCTGAGATTTTTCAAAATTTCTGTAATCAAATCGGCCTTGTTTTGACGATTCTTTAGCTTTAGATCACAGGAAAGGTTCATTAATTCTTCCACAGTCAATAAAGTCTGATGATGGTCTTCTTGTGTGATATAACAAGCATCTTGTCGGTTGATTTGAATATTGCCCTTAATGCCAGTGGATCTATAAAAAAAATGCATAATTATTGAAGTGATTAAAAAAGTTTCAACTTTGTTGCTAAAAAATGTGTGAAAGGGCAATTTTTATCTTAGCCATAAAAACCCTTGACGTGAATGGGACTAAAAATAAATCGATAGAATTCTAATTTTTTTACAACAATGAAAAAAAAAACTTGAAATAATCTCGTCCAAAATATTTAAGTCTGTCTGGGTTAAAAATGGAACGGAAAATTTTCAGAAAAAAAAAAATATTCCAAAAAATTGTTGTTTCATCATGATGACAAATCAATATTCTTACTGTCTGGACAACTTCTTATTGAATAGTTCAAGTAAGCCAAATGACTCGATAGTTCTGAAGAGTCAGTTACCAGATTTGAACTGTCTTAGCCCAAAAAAGAAGCAACAGGTTTGAACTTTTAATTGTTCAAATTAGAATTGCTCATTTCACCTTGATTGAAACGATGATGATGATGCTATTGAACTTGTCTGGATTTATTGACTGGCCTAAAATATTTCAAAACAAAAACTTGATAATGTTCTGAAAAATTACAAAACAAAAAAAAAGAACATTCAAGAATAAAATAAATTATATTTATAACGGTCTACTTAGTATTTCAAAATTTATTTTATTATAGCAAATCAAATGGGGCATATTTAAAAATTTTGGAGCTGCCCAACCGGTTCGAATAGGAAAATAATGAAACATGCTTTTGAGAAATGATTTACAAATTCGTTGTTTAGCTTACCTAAAACCCGATATGGCATTTAGCAGACTGCTTTTACCGGCACCAGATGGTCCCATTATGGCCGATAGTTGCCCATTTCGGAAACTTCCACTTACTCCACCCAAAATCTCACGATGGCCTGTGACGCGAACTGAAAATCGAAACAATATAAAATTGATAATTTAAGAAGATTTATTCTTAAAGTTTTTGAATTATTTTCATATACTTAAATCAAGCTAATAAATATCGAATTAGCATTAAATTACCTATGAATAATGCAAAATAAAAGTCATTCCCTTCAACAAAAAAAACTTTACTTTTTTTTATTGTTATTCCTTGAGTATTGTCTAATATTATGTCATACTTGCAGAGTGTCTTTCTTGATTGATGCTAGAATTAATGGCAATATAATATATATTCGAAATGGAGGAGTCTGTGCTGATCGATCAGTTCATTTCTAAAAATAGATTATCTTGTTACTGTTTTTATTTTTGTTCAGACCAATTAAAGGGTCGTTAAATTTGTAAAATGCTACTGGTTTTAGGTTTACTTGACTGGAATAATTCAGCCAAATAAAATACGAGAAATGCAAATTATTTATCTTCGACAATGACGTAGAAAATTTGAATAATTTAGTCAGATTTTATTTAATTAGAAAACAGGAATTTAAATATATAAACAAAATGATTTGTATAAATTTAGGGGTCTTGAGATTTTGATTTCTTTTTCTCTTCATTGGAAAATTTCTAAATCAGATTAAGTTGATTGCTCCAAAAAATATCTTCGTACTGATTTTACATATTTAATTGCTTTGATAATAAAATAATACAAAAAATAAAAAAAGATATATATAAAATGACAGAGCAAAAAAAAATTAATTCAGTACTGAATGCTAATCGATATTTAAGTCATCATTGAGAGAGTATTGAACAATTGAACATGGGCAAAAGCAAATTTGGGATCAAGGTCTTGATTATTTGATTTATGCTTTCTTGATCGATTCCCTGGTAATCTCAACGGAATACCCCGATGTCAGTGTCACACGGACTTGCAATCTATGCAACAATGTCGATGAGCAATTATCAAGGTCAATAAAAATAAAGATTAATAAAAAAACATAAGACTGGAAACATTCTTATCAGCTTAATTTTATGTCACGTTGGAAGAGTAACAAATTCTGGTATTTCCTCAATTCGAAAAGATGCTAAATTTAAAATTAAAACTTCATTGGAAACTGTTCAGAAAGACTGAAAAAAAATCTGGAAACATCTGCAACAGGTTAATTAAAAAATCCAGAATTTGTTTTTAACAAAAAAAAAGATTTCTCTGAAAACCTTATGAAAATATAAAGTTTTATTTTCCCCTTTTTGTTTTGTCTAGAAACCCTGATAAGGATCATAATTACCAGTCAACTTGAGCTGATAAGATCATGATCTCTTCCGTAAAAATTCAAAAAATCTTTAAACAAAAAAAATATATATTTTTTAACACACAAAAAAAAAAAGAAGGTCAATTAGAAGAGTGAGCCTTATTTGCCGATGTGGCAAGACATTGAACAAGTTTACTTGCTAATTAATATGCTAAATATTTTTTATTGAGAATTGGTTTTTGTTTATTTTCTTCGAGTCTTCTGATTTCAGTAAGCAATGACAGGTTGTACTTTAATTTGTCACACCCCTTTTAGGTTGAATTATCACCAATCTGCTTATGAGCTGCTTAGTACAAGAAATTAAAAAATTCCAACTAATTTATGTGAGTCACATACAAATCAAACCAAAACGTGACAGCCATATTAAAAATATCAAATAAAAGAATTTTGTCACGGAACCCACACGTTGCATTCACTTACAAAAATAAATAAATAAAATATTATTTGAATCACAAGCCTAATTTGGTTCCACTTCAGTTAATCTTGTAATTGAAGTGTTGAATTCAATGTGATTGTTTTTTTTTTATAGAAATTTCCAATTTAATTTCGACTTGTAACCTACGACAACTTATTTCTATGTAACCATAATGCAAAGACTATAATTAGTTTAACAATTAAAATACAATTATTGAACTATAGATGATGACTTGACTCCTGATTCACTTGCTTTTAATAAGCATTGTGGCAGTCGGCAAGCACATTCAATAAGCAATTATAGCTACCAGCACAGTAAACTCTATAATTATACCCTTAACCCTAAGGTAAAAAAGGCATATTAAATTTCTGGCAAATATATGAAACAAAGAGAAGGAGATATCGGAGGGCTAAAAAGATATCTTTGATTAGATCCAAGTCGGTTTGTCTTATCCTCAGAGATATAGGTTCCTTGATCTTATATTAAAGTAGACAGATTAATTTTACTTGATTTTTCTTACAACCGATTTTGATTCGAAATAAAATATAAAGCTATAATTATCATGAAGAAGTTTTAAGGTTATAATTATATTGTTTATCCAGAACCAGTTTGGCACTTATCAATTTCGAACACCTAATAGATTCAACGAGATCGAACTACTACATCATATAGCTCCATAGAGAGAAGCAGAAGTGAAAAAAATTATTTAAAGAAGAAAAAAAAAACAAGATCGAACTACTATATCATATAGCTCCATAGAGACAATCAGAAGTGCAAAAAATTATTTAAAGAAAATAAAGAAAAAAAGCAATTAGATAATTTTAAGAGTTGCTCAAAAGTGTACATGGCTATATCCTATATAGTAGCTACCACTCAATCATATCAGATTTTGATGATTTTTAGACCGTAAACGTATTAAACATAAAACTGTTTCTGAAAGTAATTCATCTTCCCAACAGTTTAAAGTGAAATACGATTATATCCAACACTATATCCAAAATAGAAAAGGTTATAAATTTCCACTAAAATTTGAGTATGGAAAAACTTTCAATTTGCTTGACTATATAATAAAGGTCCCAAAAGAACCGATCTGTGGAAACTTGTGATTTAAGGGTATATTTTATTTGTCCATGGGAATATTGTATACTTCTGCATTCGAAACAAGTTCTAATTAGTCAGCCACACCTTCTCCCGCCCCCCCTACAGGCAGTGAGTATTCCAAGCTTGGTTGCGCCTGATTAAAGCTTTAAGATTCATTTTTCAAATTAAATAATTGCCCATCCCTTAAATTGGTTTGCTGCTTGATTGTGTAAGCAAGTTGTTGAAACAAATTGATTATGGCTTGCAAAGATGATGAATCGATTAATTTTTAAAACAGAAAAAATTAAGAAGATCAAGTAAAACTACAATTCATGGCATATCACGTTGTTGGAATTAGCACTTTAAATAGGAATATAAATAAATTATTTATTGAATTATTTTATTAAATAGATGTGAAATTTTTTTTTTTTACGGAAAGCATTTTGTGTGGAAATTTACGCTACAGACAAAATGAAAAGAGACAAATGTGGAGGGAAAATGCCGTTTAAATTATCCAATAAATGTTGAGCAATGCTTTTTTGTTTTGCTGCTGCTGTTGTTGTTGTTGTTGTTGTTGTATTTTGTTTTGGTTGTGCGCCTCCATAATCATGGAGAGTAACAACAACAACAACAGCAACAACAAACTGATGATTATGGTGGCGATCATTAGGTTGTATGCGAGCTTTCATTGGGGCACCGTCACAACCATTTGAGGAAGTGGCAAGCAAGAGCGGCAATCACAATTGTATCTCAAATTTATATACCCCCCCCCCCCCCCCCCCCCCCCCCAAACCCACACCCACCCACACACCCCCCCCCCACCCCTTTTTTTTTTTCCCAATATTAATTTTTTTTTTTTAAATTTTTTTTTTTTTTTAAAAAAAAAAAAAAAAAAAAATTTTTTTTTCCCCCTTTCTTTTCCTACCAAATCCCCTTAAATCCTATAACCGACTCTACTTATATATTTTTTTTCTACTATACAAAAAAATGTTTTTTTTTCTCTCTCTTTATAAAGAAAGAAAACTGTCAATTTTTTTATGGGCAGAAAATTTTTAATTTATTAAAAAAAAAATTAATAATAAATAAAACAAATTGCTTTCAACGTTGAATAAATAAATAATAAAATCGGAATATATAAATATAATTTTGCCTGGTACATTATTATATTGAAAACTTTTTTTTATAATATTTACAATTTTGTGCAAGTTGACAAATTGACAGATTGTTGTTTTACTGAGATCTTTAAACTCTCTTTAACTAGGCAAACATGTTTGTGGCTCACCAAAAAGGCAAGTCTTGTTGAATTAGGCGCTAGTTCCCAAACAAGAGTAAACACGTTAAGCTCAATTTTTCTTGTTGTTGTTTTAGACTTTTTTTTTGTTTTGGCCACGAACGTCAACTTTAATTTGGCCATCACTGTGTGTGTTTAAACCAAACTGAAATAGCCCAAAAGAAAGGTCATCACACAAAAAAAAAAAAAAAAAAAAAACTAAGCCAAAACATTGCACACATTTTTTGTTTTCTGTTTAGCAAATAAACAAAAAAAAATAATAAAAAAATTAAAACATAAAATAAATAAATTATGAAGTTTAAATAAAAATAAAAACCAACAAGTGCAAGAAAAAATTCATATTTGGGCAAATTATTATAAAGAGTTTTAATGACGAAACTTGCCCAAACCACCAGAGGAAGACTTGTGTGAATTTTGAAACTTAAAAAAAAAAAAAAAAATATAAAGTAAGCCCAAAAAACCTAAACCATAAAACAAATGAAAAGAAAAATAGTTGCTGTACACATTTGTGGCCTCCATAAGAAAAAAAATATACATTGAGTTAACATTGAGTAAATATTCAAACCGCAAACATAAAATTGACACTTATGAGCAAGACCAAAGATAATTTGTATTTAAATTAAATTGGGGTCTGGCCGACCGCCCAACAAAGCATTTCTATGGATCCACCCAATTGCCTTGGGTGAGACATTCGCACACACTCAAGAGGCTCTGAAGTGGGACAACAATTTAAAGGCAACTCAGACAACTCAGGGAAAGTTTTTATATACCCCGTTTCATTCTACCTAAATACAATCTCGGGGAATTAGAAATGTATAAATTATCAGAATAATAGAACCAATTTGGTGGACTTGGTAAGTCTTTGAAGGTTCAGTGAGATTGGGAAAGAAGAAATAAATTATCAGAATAATAGAACCAACTTGGTGGACTTGGTAAGTCTTTGGAGGTTCAGTAAGACTGGGAAACAAGAAATTAAAGTTATCAATTCTAGGAATACTCAGTTAAGGTTGACGGAATTCATAATTCTGAACGCCTATAACTGGCTTTATCTTCTAATGGGTATTAGCTAAGGTTTCAACCGGCTGAGTCACACTTAGACCAGTATCACAACCTTAGGGAAGCTAGTAGAATGGGTAATAAAACAAGCCCAATATTACCCCTGAAATTCAGGAAGAAAATATTCAAGTCTTAAGAGAAGTGCCTCATTTATCGGACTTATCAAGCTACTAAAAGTCCTCAGCTGTAAACTCAATTTTATATAGATTTGATATCAAGCAGAAGAACCAAGTCATATCATAATTTTAAAGGGGTTCTGAAGGCAAAAGAGTGAGGGGAGAAGTCCGAAAAGCTAAGTCTTCTCATGAGTTTCCCCTTGTCTCCTTCTGTGTGTCATTAAGTCTGAAGAGCTAAGTCTTCTCATGGGTTTCCCCTTGTCTCCTACTGTGTGTCATTAACTCTTCTGCTAACTTGTATACAGACACCCTGGGCAAATTCTTAGGAATTCGAAACTGGTTTGCTCCCAGAATAGAAGAAGTTCTTTTCTGCTTAACTCAAGTAAAAATCTGAAGAAATATGATAATAAAAATATAATATTAAATTCTTGAGACTTACAGAAGCTTTTGGATTCCTTGACTCTGTAGAAAACATCTTGGAACTCCACATCCTTGGACTGTTTCATTAGGCCACGTTTTTGTTCCATTCTATGTGAATTTGTTAGCCTGATGTTTTCTGATGTTTATGTTTTGGTTTTGCGGGTTATTTCAACTTACTCGTTGATTGGGCAAAACGTGTTGAAAGTTCTTGGCTGTTGGCTTTGTTGTTTTTGTTTTCTACGTGCCGCGTTTGCGAAATGTTTCATTACCTACCACAAAATCAGCGCGGAATCGTTAAGAATGATTATGATTTTTTTTTTTAATTTTTATTTTATTATTATTATTTTTTTGTTGTTGTTCTCCTTCTTCTTCTGTAAATTATTTTGTTTTGCTTAGTATGCAAGTGTGTGTGTGTGTGTGTTGGTTGTTTTTGCTTATCGGCGGCTTTTGCACGCGTCGTGTTGTTCTTTTTGTTGTTGTAGTGCAAAATTTATTTGTTTTGGTTTGTTTGGCGTTGCGGCGACGCTTCGATTACGCGCTACAAATAAAAGATTAATCATTATATTTTTTGGACAAAATAAAACCAACTCTATCAATAAAAAAATTTAACTTTTTTTTTACCAACATACAATTCGGCCTTGGAAATTCATGGCAGCGTTCGCAGACATTTTTTAAGCCAAAACAATTGCAATTTTATTCCCTGAATGAACCAAAATAGGAACTAATAGTTTTCGGTTACAAGAAGCCATCACACACACACAGACACACACACATACACGATCAAAGGCACAACTAATTTTGGGCAAAGTCAATGACCGATATTTTGGAATTAGCAATTTTAATTTTCAGCCCTCGCATGGTGGTAATTAGGAATCAAAATTTCTTGGGAAATTGAATGGGATCATAAATTTCCCGATAAATTTTAAACAGAAAAATTCTCATATTTCAAAGTAAAACAAATTCGTATGATTTGTTGAGGAAGCCAATTCTTGGGACCAAGAAACAATTGGAATATTCCTGTTTGACCTTAGGGGTAACATAATTTCAGAGTTAGATAATCACATACATATCATGTTTAAGCTCACGATTTCCAATACGAGGAAAGCTCAAACGTGCCGATATCGTAGTTTGAATAGATCATCACGTTTGCGCCTGGGTTCCGCTTTTGAGGCAGTACAATATTTTCAACTCTAATTAATCACGTTAACAATGCCGGTAGTATTTAAAAAAACAACAACAACAAATAACGAAACTTGACAATGGCAACTTTGCTGAGTCATTATTGAGTGAGAAGAAGCGACGGCGACTCTGACAGCTTCTTAGATCGAAAGAATTGAAACATTCAATTTTCTTGTCTGTCAAAGAGTTAAGCTTAGCAATTTATTTATGCAGATCGAAGTTAGCAATGTTTTTAATTCTGAATTGGGTATTCCATTTATTTGCTTACTTAATGTTTTTGGCGTCGTCGGTTGGCTTCCAATAAAAATAAAGACACCCGTTCTTGGGTTTGTGTTTATTGTCTGTAGCTGGTCACGCATATTCAAATTAATTTAATCGAAAACTTGTTTTTTTTTTTTCGAGCACTTAGCACCCGTGACTAACCCTTCCCTTTCCACATTTTATTTTATTTCATATTTTATTAATAATGCAAAATTTTGAAAATTTCCAAAAAAAATTAATGTATTAGTCGGATGATTTTTAGTGATTCTTATTCTCGAACTAACTATTTCAGGATATCAAGTTAATTTTTCAAATGTTCTAGCTGGACAGGTTCGAATTTAATAATTTATGATCAATTTTAATCTGCTTGACTGATTACGTAGAAAGATTATCAAAATTCTACATAAAAGGGAAATACTTTCAAATTATTTTGGTTTTATAATAACAAATAAGTTCACACGTGTCGAGTCTAAAAGGTTGTACAGTAAACTATCGAAGGGACGGACTCGGACTCGGACACAAGGGCTTGATTTTATTGGTTATTTGAAACCATCAAAACTTTAATATTTTGAGTAAAATCATTATAGTCATTCTCACCTTTGTGATTTGCTCTGTCAACCGTCAAAAAAAATCAACGTGTCTGCAAGTTTATAAAGCTTAACTCAGGTGGCAGCTAAACGGGATTGTCATTATGACTCAGGCATTTTTATTTGCATAAATGATTCTGGATAGTTCATAGCTGTCCAGTCTGAACCTACCTACCTATCTACTACTGCCCGAGGTCAGTGTCAAAAAAAAATATAAAAATAATAATAATTATTTATTTAACAAATTAACATTTACTATAGACCATATCAGCTGGCCTTCTTTGGGTAAATGATTTTCACACTTGGAAATTTGCGTAATTCTTAAAAAAAATATGAGTAATTAATATCGCATTAAATAATAATTTTAAAAGTCCTTTAATTAAATAATTCTGTTATTGTCAGAATAAAACACTTTGCACTTTAATTGAATTGCATTCGCGAGTGGAATCTTTATATGGCAGGTCACTGCACCTTCAGGTATTTAATGCAAGTGAAATAACAACAAAGGTAAATAAGAAAAAAAACCTGCTTAGGATAAACAGTCAGGCCCTTGTTTACGCCTCCCACACACACACACGTACACACACACTCATTCACACATGCATACGCATATTGGGACACATCAAAGGAAACACACAGAAATAAAAATGGCAAAACGTGACGGACGCATTGGTTGGAAACTTCTTGTATTTATCTTGGTTCCACTTTACTGCCAAAGAAAACAAAACAAATAAAACAATTATGGCAACGCACACACCACACAAGTGCAAGAATGTACCGCTAAAATATACCTGGTGAAATTTCAACAAAGAAGCCTTAGCGAAAGGTCACACTTGGTCTGGACATATAAAACACATTTCTCACATTTCTTTTTAGTTGTGCATTTCAATTATTTTTATCAATTGTATATTTCCTCTTGCTAAACACTCAAATAGGGACACAATAAAAGCGGCGCGTATGATATGTAAAACGTAACGGGCGATTCAAGCGTCCAAACTTGGCGGCGGCACGAGAACGAGTGACTTCGAAAGCCGAACGGTGTCGTGATATTTGCAAGTCGTGATATTTAATTGCCCAGCCATCGGCTTTTGCTGTGATTTTGAAAATTCCTTAAGGCTTGTGTATAAATATGTAGCTTTATTTATTTAGATAATACAATTAATTATAAAGTAGTTTGGGGTCTTATTTGTATTTAAGTAGTTAGTTGCTGTTGTGTTTTCTCAGAAAAGGCGCGTAATTCAATTCTGAGAGCCCGCCAGACAGTGTGACCAGTCTCCTACGCATAGTAGCCCTGGTCCACACTAAAATACCTTACGAGGTATTAGTTTCTGCTTCCGCCGTCGTGGCGCTGCTGTGATCATCTGCGGCTGGGTCGCCACAGTAGTATGGACGAAATATTTTAAATACACAATGGCAGTTATTTGTTATAATCTGTGCTGCGCACGTTCGAAGATGGCTTCTTTAACTCGACAGTTTTGGTAAATGCAATTGAACAGCCGATTTATGTGGCGCCAAATAAGAAAATTTGAAGTTATTCGCGAGGCTGCCAAATTTACTTTAGAAAATGCTAAATTTTTTGTGTTTTCCAATTTTTACTTCACACTTGGCATAATTTTATTTTCCACCATTTCACTAAGTGAATTATAATAATAATAATAAAAATCGAGTCATAATAAACCTAAATATAAATGTGTATGTACAAAATAGTCTCTAGAATACAAATCTCATTAGTGTCGCGCGTTTAAAAAATCGCGCAAATACACAATCGCTTTCTTTTTTGCTCTGTGCTGGCCTTTCTTGACTGAGTGGAGTAGTTTTATTTTAGAAGGAACTGTTCATAGCCTACTATGATATTTGGCAGCATTGCGCGTTTCTAGACGCGTTTTGACTTTCCCAATGTGTCTGCAAATATATAGATGAGAGGTAGTGAGTGATGCGAGATCGGATTAAGAAAGCAACTATATGAATAGATAAAATGCATATGGTTTGTTTTTATTTGTTTTGTCTGTTTGTTGGTGTTGGTTGTGTACCGATCTTTGATTTTCTAACTGCCAAGCAAACAAACTTAAAAATAAATAAATACAAAAAAAGGCACAATTCAAAATAAATCAAATAATTAATTTATTTGCATTTCAGATAAAACTAAACGTTCGAAAATTAGGAAAAATGTGCGTCGAAGCATCTACAGATGATTTGATTTTGTCTCCTGCTCCCGTTGCTGTGTAAATTAAAACAAAATAAGAAATAAATACAAAAAAATAGTACAAAGAAAGTTAAAACAAAATTTTTAAATTAATTTTTTTGTTTTCACCCCATTAATTTTTCAACTTAGTTGTGCAAATTGCATTGGATTTCGATTTTTGAATTAAACTTTATTAGTACATTTTTGTTTTTCGTAATTTTTCAATCAGATTTGAATCAAATAAAATAAAGGAGTTATTTGTGAATTTAGTTACGGATATGCAAGTATATTTTCAAAATTTTTTTTTAGCACTTCGCATATTCATGCTTTTGGCATCAAAAGTTAATTTAGTTTTTTTTTTTTTTTTTTTTTTTTGGAATCGTCTATATAATTTATTGCTTTTCGTTTACTTCAGTGTATTCGTGATTGTGTAGTTTCTTTGTGTGGGTATTATTAGATTACGTTTTGGATTATAATTTCAATAAAAAAAAGAGTGCAACACAAAATCGTTTGGCTTTGTTTACGTTTTCCATACGAGAACCGTTAGGTTTTTGCTATTGTTTTTCATAAACTGTTAATATTAATTGAAAACTGCTTAAGGACATGCTTACTGCGAGTACTTCATTAAGCATGAGTTATCTAGTGTTATAATTTCATCCTGATTGTTACAATTTTGTCTCGCAAAAGGAATGTAATAAATTGGCGTACGTGTACGAGCTAAAAGCCAAAGTTGTATGCAAATTAATTTACCCATTTACTGATTATGTCCTGCAAGAGAAAAGAGCAAAGTGAGAGTCAGGAAGTTCTTTAGCGTTGAAAGTGTTTAAATGTATTCAAAGTGCGCTGCGCAACACTCACCTTGACATCTTCCATTTCGTCGTCTGACGACGAATGTGACAGCCCATTGTAGGTCTTGAAAGTCACATTTTTCATAAACGATTTGAGTAAACTAGCGCTGAGTTGGCCAAACTTGTAAGGCACCACAGGATCGTAATCACCGTGAGCTTGAAAAATCTGTAAAATGCAATTCCATGAAACAAATCATTTCGTTGTTAATTGATTCATTTTACTTACCGGCACATCTTCGCTATTGATTTTGGCGCCAGGGAACTGCTTGTGGAGTGGCAACCAGCAAGATAATGCAACCACGCCGGCCAGCGGCTGCTCATAGGTAAGGGCCGAGTAAAGGGCTAGGGCTCCTCCTTGCGAGAAACCACCGATCACAATACGATTGGCTGCTATGCCAGAGCTTACCTCATTCTTAATCATGTTATGAATATTATCCCGAGCAGCCTGTATGCCAGGCTCATCTTCAGGACCTGATATATCAAGAGTCTTTAGGTCAAACCAGGAGGGCATACGGAAGCCTGCGTTCAGCGAGACGGGTTGTGTTGGGGCAGTCGGGCAGATGACCTTCATGAAAGGGGGACGAATAGCGGCTAGGGCGCTGCTCCATCCATGGCTATACAATAGGAACATTACTTTAGATGCGAACGCTAGATTACAAATTACACCGTATATGTACATACCCAGTATCGCCCAGACCATGCATGAAGATAAGCTGAAAGAATACGATGGTTTGGTTAGAGCGTATAAGGCAAAGCGGATATCAATGGCTTACCGTTGCTGTGTGCTTGGCCGTGGCCTCGACAATTACCGGTGTTGTCATTTTTATTAGCCTCTTCTAATTTCTACACTTTACGTCTTGAGTTCACGTTTTAGTATTTGCCACCGTCTACGTTTCTGCCAGTTGCGCTGGCGTGTCTGTTGAGAAACGAGTGCAATTCAGGTACAAATTCAATTTGTGTGTGCTGAGCAAACGATGGGGAATTTGTATTTTAGTTATGTCATTTAAAGAGCCAAAACGATTTAGACAGATATTGATTTTACACTACCAGCTCCGCATTCACTGCGTTTACACGTGCCTATACGTATGCATTAAAACACGTACTTCTTTCAAGATTGTGCGTATGACGAAAATGATTAATACTCGTATTTTGACTTTGAAATCATGGGTACCTTTTAAATTTCACTGATTTTCTTAATTTTTTTATGCTTGACAATGTTATCAAGGATTTCCCTGTAGAGTACAATCAAAAAAATGTTTTCAAAATGCGTATTCAACAATACATGAATTGTAAACGTCGTATAAACAAAACTATCGGCTTACAGACAGAGTTGCATTTTTGATTACAAGGCACAATTAAATTTTAACAAAAAATATAATGTACTCACAAGCAGATCTTAGTATTTCACCTAAAAAAATAATTTGTCTACAAATTATACATTTTATAGAACAAATCTTTGTTAAAACAAAGAATAATAATTAAATCGATCCATAGCTCAACACGCCACCTACAGACAATTCAATGTTCCTTGAACACAAAAAGTGTGTACACCTGGTATAACAAATGCGTTCACTAAAGCGCGAGTATTTGAAGAGAAATAAATTCGATTTAAACTTTTTTATTCATTAAAAAATTAAAAGCAGTAATTTATTCATTTTCTTAAATGCTTTATAACTTAACTATGTTGATATTATTGGCGGGAATGGATTCTGCTTAGACACTACTAATTTGTTGTGCGCGTGAGATATATAACCTTTAATTTTTCCTTCATAGATTAAATTGGCAGTGATGCAATGTGTTTCATCCATGGAAACATCTGTCACGCCTACAAATTTCAGGGCACACAAAAAATCGCTCATATCCAGTTGATGGGTTTGACGAATAGTAAAAACTTTCTTGAAAAGGTTTCTATAAACAATGAATTTTAGTTTCTCGACAAGCAGATAAATGCCACTACGTATTAGTACAAGCTCATGTTGATTTACAATTTCATCAAATTTCTTAACATTTCCCGCTTTCAATGCGAGTGCCAAATCATGGAACAGCAATAAATCGTAGCGCTCCAACAGCGATTTGCGAGGTAGGTATCCCAACAGCATTTTCACCGGCACTAAATAGATAAGTATTAGGCGCTTGTTGCTGGTAAAACGCTCCGGACAATTGGCAAAGGCATATGACAGGTCTTCCACAGCCATGGCATAGTTCGAGTCAAACATTGCGCGTCTGCCGACGAAGTATTTATAAGTGATTTGCTCAGGCAAGGGAAAACTTTCTTTAAGGGAGCAGTTCTCTATTGCACGAATCAGCGGCTTGCACAAATGTAGTTTATTTATCCGAAAATAAACTTTGAAAAGCTGGTTTACAAGATTCATCATACCCACGCGTTTGGTGTCCTCTTCGGAGGCACGACCGTCTGCGGCACATACCCGAAAACAGCCCATCATACAGTCTGCAGCCTTTTCCAGAATTTGACCAGGTGTGAAGCCACGACAATGTTTTTCGCAGGCTTGTGCTAAGTAGCGTAGATCAAGGCACACTCTGTACATAAGAGGGAGGCACCAGTTTTCGTCTTTTAGTTGTTGCAGCAATTTGACCACCGCCGAACAGCATACGGCTTGTTGCGTATAGGCCTCCATATAATTTGGCGGTTCCTGGGCCAGATAGTAGAGAACTTTCAGATGCCCCGTCACAATTTCGTCAAGCGGAGGCTTTAATAGTCTCTCTACTAACTTCTCCGGCTGTGCAATATATAGATTGTGGTTCTGTACATGTACATCTCGCAGGGAAAGATAGGTTCCCAGGCTATCGCCATCACATTCGGAGGCAACGTGCAAGACGCTGGACAGATAATTATTTACAGTGCCAAACATTTTTTTCCGACTGTTCCGCGATAAAAGGTTCAAGTCACAAGTTCACAGTATGAACTACTCAAATTCATCATAGTTCGATTTTTTTTGAATTTAATTCTTTTGAATGAACGTTGCATTGAAATATTATTAAAACTTTATACATATATTTGTCTACTGTAATGTCTTTGCTTTTGTATGAATAATAAAGTTGACTTTCATAATTTATAGATTGTCGGTCTAAGAATAAGATTCTTTTATTAAATCGATGAGATAAAGTCGTCATATGTACCGCATAATCCGTTTAAAACCAAATAAAATGTTAACTTACATTGAATATTTTGTGATGAGCGACGAATTTTTATGAAATCACGACAATAAAACACATATATAATAGTGGAAACTATCGAGAACCAAGAGATATTTCTATTTTTGAAAGGCAAAAGTTGTCTCCTAGACTTTTATGTAAAACAAAATTTTGAAATAAATAATTAAATCTTTTCGGTAAATGGTAAAAAAAATTTATACAAAAAAATATATAACTGGCTTATATAATTCTTTGTTTGTCTGTTTGTTTTGGCGAAGCAAAGGTACAGCCTTAAGAGCTGCCAGCACAGGGATAAAATATGTCGACTCCAAATTTCCTCTTGAGCAATGGCAAGAATATGCCTATGGTCGGCCTAGGCACATGGCGTGTAAGTCCTAAATGAAATTTTTAATTCTTTTTTTTTCGGTTGCGTGATCAAGGACAAATTTGTTTATATTTACACTAAAATATTTTTCATGGCCAATTGCAAAGCTCACTGCAATCCACTTTTACTAAAGCTTAATAGTTTTTAAGAGCTTTCAAGCTTTCACATAGATGCATTTTAGAGAGGATATCAAATTAAATATTTCTTATTTCAGAGCCCACCCCAAGCCATAGGCCAAGCAGTGAAGGATGCTATTGACATAGGATATCGACACTTTGATTGTGCCTTAATTTATGGAAACGAAGCTCAGGTTGGTTCAGCCATAGCAGAAAAAATCGAAGATGGAACTGTGACACGGTAAATGGCTGAAAATTTTAAGAAAATATTTCTACAAAAAAAAATATATAACAAAAATGGCCAACAGGGATAAGCTTTTCATAACAAGCAAGCTTTGGAACACTTACCACAAGCCTGAGTTAGTGAGATCGGCCTGTGAGACAAGCTTGCGCAATCTGGGTGTTGAATACTTGGATCTTTATCTCATGCACTGGCCTATGGCATATAAATCGGGTGATAATCTCTACCCTACCTGTCCGGATACTGGCAATGCTGTGTTCGAGGACATTGACTATTTAGATACCTGGAAGGCCATGGAAGATCTTGTTGACAGCGGTCTTTGTCAGGCTATTGGTGTTTCAAATTTTAATGAGCATCAAATGAATCGCCTACTGAGCAATGCCAAGTTGAAGCCAGTAGTGCTCCAAATCGAATGCCATCCCTATTTGCGCCAAAAGTCCCTAATCACTCTATGCTACGACAATGCCATTGCAGTGACTGCTTATAGCTCACTTGGCTCGGCACACACACCCTATGAGAAGCCTGGAGGATATCCGTTGTTAAAGCATCCGGTTATTGTGGAGATTGCTACCAAGTATGAACGCGAGCCAGCCCAAGTACTACTCCGCTATCAGACACAGTCGGGCATTATTGTCATACCCAGATCTTTAAGCAAGCAACACATGTACGAGAACTTTAATATTTGGGACTTTGGTTTGGCTATTGATGACTTAAAGGCCATCGATGATTTGGATTGTAAAGGACGTTTTATGACAATGAAAGCGTAAGCCTAACCTATCAAATAATCAATTAATATTCTTTCTCAAAGCTTTATTTCAGGGCATATGGTCATCCACATCATCCCTTTGAGAGTACTGTACCTAAGGCATAATCCTGTTAGCTAATTTTATATGTTAAAATTAAAAAGAACTGTGAAATATTTGGAATGTATATAAAAAAAAGATTTAAAATTAAAAGTCTGCCCCTTTCTGAGATATTTGGTATAAATAAATTCTATAATTTAATAAATTAGTCAGAGTGTAGAAAATTAAACAAACAAAATAGGCAAATTCTAAAATGATATATTTTTTCGTCTTTGTTTATCTTTTCTTTATATTATTTTTTATCTGATAAATACTAATAAATTCAATCCATTATATATGAGAGCTTAGTAGGCAATGAAGCTTAGAGCAAGGTTTCAACTTGATAAATAAAATAAAATACATTTGAATATATTTTTCCTATAAAAATTCATATAGAAAAACGCGATGAGCGTCCTTGCCAAATTGACCAGGTTGAGTATTAGTAATTTTATATTCATTCAAAACGTACGTCATTATGGGCCCGTGGATCGCTTTATGTGGTAAGTAATAAATCTTATGAAAGCTTATGGAATTAAATTTTGAAAACGGAAAATTGAAGGTGCCAAAAGTCCCTTGCCAAGCCTCCAAAGGCTATACTATTCGATGGAAAAGAGATGCCACTAATTGGTCTTGGTACTTGGTTGGTAGGTATTAACTTGATTAAAATACAATTTCAAATGAACACAAAAACACTATCCACATATCTTTGAAAATTAAGTTAAAATCAATGAAATTCAAATTAATAAGTGGAACAACATAATGACCAAAATTTCGCATGCAGTAAAAATTCAATTATGCGTTTATCGGGTTCTTAAGAGTCTGCCTATCACAGTTAAGGAATATGCTCAATTTAAAAAGCAGCCTAGGAAATCTAAAGATGCCTCCAAATCCAAGAGTACTCATTCAAAATAAAAACTATACAATTTTCAAATTAAGCCACACTGATCACTAATATTTTCGCTGCACGGCAACACTGAAAATAAAGAGCTTTTCAAAAGCTTTACACAACAAATGGGCAATGGCATATAAAAGCGTGAAATCAGCTGGCCACTTTAGCTATTACATTTTTAAAACGCTCAAAACAGGTGCTAGTTTTTCTTTTGTAAAGTAAATTACTTTTTTAATTGCTAAAAAAAAAAAAATAATTCTACAAAATGGCCACCAAAGTACCAACTGTGAAACTTAATAACGGCCGCGAAATGCCAATTCTCGGCTTGGGCACTTGGGGTGTAAGTAGCCAAATTGCACAAATTGCAATTATTTTTATTCCTACCCACACAGACTTAATTTTAATTTAAACTATATGTATACGTGGGTGTTAATAATCCACTATTTGCCATATATTATAATAGTTGGCGATGCATGCGCTTCCCGCCTGATAAAATTTTTTTTTGCCGGTTTGCCAGCTGCCGGTTTTGATTGTCTGAGCTTTAATATATATGTATCAACATAAAGATATTCAGTCACTTTTTCTAAAAATGATAAAGCATTAAAAAAAAAATAATAATGAATGGAATTTTACAGAAAATTGTTTTGATTTTCGAGTTTCGGAACACATACGTGTTTATGTGTGTGTGTGTGTGTGATTGGAATCCACAGCCATCACTTTTACTCTACTCAATAAAGGTGACCCTTTTAATAGTCTGAGTACTACTTGTATTTTAATAGCTGATAATGTGTTAAGGTTTGTTCAAAGCAACATTATGTTGATAAAACTCTTATCTTACCACTCTGTATACTTTATAAATGGAAAAGTTTAATCACCTAATTAAAGGAGTTCGTTTTAGAAAACTCAAAGTAGAATATATATGGATGTAGAAAGTAAAATTGAAAAGAATCTAAAATTTTACTCAACTTTAGAAGGAGGCATGTCTAGATGAAGCTGATATGGCAACAGCTTTTATCAGTTGCAAAATCAGTAAATATATATTTATATTTTTTTGCTATTTTTATGTCAGTGATTAGCAGTGTCAAGTGGCAGAAAATAACTCAAGTAGTTTCAGATTCTTATGGGTATTTTGAATTTTCATTAAAAAAAAAAACAACAAAATTGTGAAATTCAATTCTCATTCCAGAAGTAATGCTCAGACATCTTATCTTAAGAACAATTAAAGTACTACTAAATCAACATAGAAAGTTCAAAAAGCAACCCATTAATTATAAATTAAGTGATCCGCAAGAACTTGGAAACCTCTGATTATCAAGAGTTTATTTTATTTTACACTCAAGCGAAATTTTTGAAAACCATTAAAAATTTAACAAATTTGCATATTCCTAATACTCAATTCCTTGTCATATTAATGTGAAAAAACTGTATTATTTTTTTTTTCGCAGAGTCCCCAAGGTGAAGTCACAGAAGCTGTGAAAATTGCCATTGACGTGGGTTATCGTCACATTGATTGTGCACATGTCTACCAAAATGAGCATGAGGTTGGTGAAGGTATCGAAGCTAAAATCAAGGAGGGAGTCGTTAAACGGTTTGTTTTTTCAAAAAAAAAAATAATAATAATAATAATATATATGTGATTATATATATTTATATTTATTTGCAGTGAGGATTTATTTATTACCAGCAAATTGTGGAATACTTTCCATCGTCCGGATTTGGTTAGGACCGCTTGCGAAAATACCTTGGATGCGCTGAAGTTGAAGTATTTGGATATGTATTTGATTCATTGGCCTATGGCCTATAAAGAGGGCTGTGAACTGTTCCCAACAGATAAAGATGGCAAGACGAAGTTTTCGCCTGTAGATTATGTGGATACCTGGAAGGAAATGGAGAAACTAGTTAAAGATGGTCTCGTCAAATCTATTGGCGTTTCGAACTTTAATAAGAATCAAATACTTCGAGTTCTCGAGGTTGCCCAAATCCCTCCGGCAACAAACCAAATAGAATGCCACCCATATTTGACACAAAAGAAACTTTGCGATTTCTGTAAATCGAAGGATATTGCTATAACAGCCTATAGTCCATTGGGCTCGCCCAACCGTCCTTGGGCCAAAAAGGGAGATCCCATTATTCTTGAGGAACCTTTGGTAAATTTGATTCATTTTTTTAATTGAAGTAATTTTCAAATGAGCTTTTTTTACAGATTAAAGAGCTGGCTGAGAAAAAGAAAAAGACTCCTGGTCAAATTCTTATCCGTTATCAAATTCAGCGCTCCAATATTGTTATACCCAAATCTGTGACTAAGGAACGTATCGAAAGCAACTTCCAGGTATTTGATTTTGAATTATCGCCCGAAGACATTAAGGCAATCGAATCCTTCGAGCGCAACGGACGTCTGGTGCCTCTTCTCAAGTAAGTACAAATTTCTTATAAAAATATTTCAATCCTAGGTCTTCATTTTATTTTCAAAGTGGTTCTACTATTTTTTAATCTTCGTTTAAATATTTAAAAAATTCTTTAGATTAAATGAACTAAGTCTGTATCTCTATTATTGTTTATATTTATATAGAGAGGCCGGCGGCCATAAATACTATCCATTCCATGATGAATTTTAGAGTTTTTGGTATATTCAAATAAAAATCAATAAAAGCCAAGACACATCATGTTAAATAAATGAAGCAGAAACTAAACAAAGCTGAGTCAATAAAATCTATTTGGAAATCAAACACCAGAAAAAAAATGAATAGAACAAAAAAAAAATAAAAGAAGAAATTTATATAAACGTTGGGTAAAGAAAGCTGGATTCGAAATTGTCGAATTGAAATAAAACAAACACAAGGGAACAATATATATTGGGATTTTAACGTATGTTTTTATTCCCATATCGTTTTTTCGTTTATTACCCCAATTTGTTTGTATTTTTGCCTGCAAAAACTTAATTGCTTTTTAATTAATTTGATTTTCTAACTAAAAAAAAAACCCCCTTTGTTATACCAATTGTTTTGAAAAGTCAATATGTATATATATATATATTTTTTTTTAATCTATTACAGTGTCTATGGCCATCCCCATCATCCATTCGAAAATGACGAATACTAACAGATGTAATACGAAATCGTAGAACGATTTGATGGCATTCTTATCAGGTCGATCAACTATCAAAATATTTGTTTTTAAAACTTTAAATAAAAAATCGTGCAACATATTTACCCCAGTTAAATACAATATTTTCTATGTAGACATTTAAGATGGATAACACAGCTGTATCACTCTCTGAATTCTGCAATAAAAAAAAGTGAAAACAAATTATTATTATTGTATTCTTTTAAGAGGGTCCCGAAACTCAAATGGCTTACGTAAAGTTATGCAAAACAAAATAAAGCATTGTGTACTCTAATTTGGATAAATATTTTGCACGCGTCATTTGTCTCATACAAAATATGTTCCCGACTTTGACGTTGACGTACAAATTTTCTAGTCTCCTAAATCTAGTCTTTGTCTTAGAACAAAAGCACCAAATGTTATTAAGCAAATAAGAGAATTTTGCAAATTTATCAAAAGTATTTACGTAAATATAGTGGTCTAAGAAAAGTATGGATCGAAGGGTATAAAAGCTTCAAATGTTTAGCTTCTTTCAAGTAGATGACATTTGACTAAAGTGGCGTATAATGCGATTAATCAGTCTAGTGGTGTTCTGTGCATTTTGGGCTTTTACAGCCACTCAAACTACAGTTGTTCCGTATAGTCAACCCACACGTACTGGGGCCTGTTGTGACGATGTTAAACAAACTCTTATTGAAATAAGAAAGGATATTCGGCTTTGGTTGCTCGACCGACTCTTCGGCAAACTAATACTAATGCATGCCGATGAACTATCGGGAAAATCTGTAAATTGTGGAATAGACACCGGAAAATTACTTTTGATAAACAATGCTATAGCCGATCTTAATCACAATAGCCAAATTTACAAACAATCAAATCGACAGAATAGTGGTTCGAGAACGTCAAAATCAATCTCTAGTGTATTTCAATCTGGATCTAAGACTGAAATCAACAAATCCAAATCTATTCATTCTAATGCTGAAGAAAATGTGAATGAATCAGAATCTTCCCAGTCAAATAATAAAGAAAACGACAATCAATCAGGCTCATATGAAAATAACTCCTCTTCCCAGTCAAACGCTGAAGAAAATGTGAATGAATTGGAATCTTTAATTGAAAACAACTCTTCTTCCCAATCAAACGATGAAGAAAACGACAATCAGTCAGGATCTTCAATTGAACAGAACACTTCTTCCCAGTCCAATTCTGAAGAAACTGGAAACCAATCAGGAACCATAGTAAACACCAATGAGTCCAACTCTTCCTCTCAATCTGATTCGTCTTCCCAGTCAAACGCTGAAGAAAATGTGAATGAATTGGAATCTTTAATTGAAAACAACTCTTCTTCCCAATCAAACGATGAAGATAACGGCAATCAGGCAGGATCTTCAATTGAAAACAACTCTTCTGCCGAGTCAAATTCTGAAGAAACTGGAACCCAATCAGGAAGCATAGTAAACACCAATGAGTCCAGCTCTTCTTCCCAGTCTGAATCCTCATCCCAGTTTAATGCTGAAGAATCTGGCAATCAATCAGGATCTTCAATTGAAATCCTTTCTTCTCAAGCAAACGATGAAGATAACGACAATCAGGCAGGATCATCAATTGAACAGAACTCTTCTTCCCAGTCCAATTCTGAAGAAACTGAAAACCAATCAGGAACTATAGTTAACACCAATGAGTCCAACTCTTCCTCTCAATCTGATTCGTCTTCCCAGTCAAACGCTGAAGAAAATGTGAATGAATTGGAATCTTTAATTGAAAACAACTCTTCTTCCCAATCAAACGATGAAGATAACGGCAATCAGGCAGGATCTTCAATTGAAAACAACTCTTCTGCCGAGTCCAATTCTGAAGAAACTGGAAACCAATCAGGAAGCATAGTAAACACCAATGAGTCCAGCTCTTCTTCCCAATCTGAATCCTCTTCCCAGTCTCAAGCAGAAGAATCTGGCAATGAGTCCAGCTCTCCTTCCCAATCTGAATACTCTTCCCAGTCTCAAGCAGAAGACTCTGGCAATCAATCAGGATCATCGATTGAAATCCACTCTTCTCAATCAAATGCTGAAGAAAACGACATTCCCTCAGGAGCATCAATTGAAAACAACTCTTCATCCCAATCAAACGATGAAGAAAGCGACAATCAGTCAGGATTACCAATTGAACAGAACTCTTCTTCCCAGACCAATTCTGAAGAAACTGGAAACCAATCAGGAACTATAGTTAACACCAATGAGTCCAGTTCTTCCTCTGAATCTGATTCGTCTTCCCAGTCAAACGCTGAAGAAAATGTGAATGAATTGGAATCTTTAATTGAAAACAACTCTTCTTCCCAATCAAACGATGCAGAAAGCGACAATCAGTCAGGATTATCAATTGAACAGAACTCTTCTTCCCAGTCCAATTCTGAAGAAACTGGAAACCAATCAGGAACTATAGTTAACACCAATGACTCCAGCTCCTCTTCCCAATCTGAATCCACTTCCCAGTCTCAAGCAGAAGAATCTGGCAATCAATCAGGATCATCGATTGAAATCCACTCTTCTCAATCAAATGCTGAAGAAAACGACATTCCATCAGGAGCATCAGTTGAACAGAACTCTTCTTCCCAGTCTAATTCTGAAGAAACTGGAAACCAATCAGGAACTATAGTTAACACCAATGAGTCCAGCTCTTCTTCCCAATCTGAATCCTCTTCCCAGTCGCAAGCAGAAGAATCTGGCAATCAATCAGGATCATCGATTGAAATCCACTCTTCTCAATCAAATGCCGAAGAAAACGACATTCCATCAGGAGCATCAGTTGAACAGAACTCTTCCTCCCAGTCCAATTCTGAAGAAACTGGAAACCAATCAGGAACTATAGTTAACACCAATGACTCCAGCTCCTCTTCCCAATCTGAATCCACTTCCCAGTCTCAAGCAGAAGAATCTGGCAATCAATCAGGATCATCGATTGAAATCCACTCTTCTCAATCAAATGAAGAAGAAAACGACATTCCATCAGGAGCATCAATTGAACAGAACTCTTCTTCCGAGTCCAATTCTGAAGAAACTGGAAACCAATCAGGAACTATAGTTAACACCAATGAGTCCAGCTCTTCTTCCCAATCTGAATCCTCTTCCCAGTCGCAAGCAGAAGAATCTGGCAATCAATCAGGATCATCGATTGAAATCAACTCTTCTCAATCAAATGCTGAAGAAAACGACATTCCATCAGGAGCATCAATTGAAAATAACTCTTCTTCCCAGTCTAATTCTGAAGAAACTGGAAACCAATCAGGAACTATAGTTAACACCAATGAGTCCAGCTCTTCTTCCCAATCTGAATCCTCTTCTCAGTCTCAAGCAGAAGAATCTGGCAATCAATCAGGATCATCGATTGAAATCCACTCTTCTCAATCAAATGCTGAAGAAAACGACATTCCATCAGGAGCATCAGTTGAACAGAACTCTTCCTCCCAGTCCAATTCTGAAGAAACTGGAAACCAATCAGGAACTATAGTTAACACCAATGAGTCCAGCTCTTCTTCCCAATCTGAATCCTCTTCCCAGTCGCAAGCAGAAGAATCTGGCAGTCAATCAGGATCATCGATTGAAATCCACTCTTCTCAATCAAATGCTGAAGAAAACGACATTCCATCAGGAGCATCAGTTGAACAGAACTCTTCTTCCCAGTCTAATTCTGAGGAAACTGGAAACCAATCAGGAACTATAGTTAACACAAATGAGTCCAGCTCTTCTTCCCAATCTGAATCCTCTTCCCAGTCGCAAGCAGAAGAATCTGGCAATCAATCAGGATCATCGATTGAAATCCACTCTTCTCAATCAAATGCTGAAGAAAACGACATTCCATCAGGATCATCAATTGAACAGAACTCTTCTTCCCAGTCCAATTCTGTGGAAACTGGAAATCAATCAGGAACCATAGTTAACACCAATGAGTCCAGCTCTTCTTCCCAGTCTGAATCCTCTTCCCAGAGTAATGCTGAAGAATCTGGCAATCAATCAGGATCTTCAATTGAAATCCATTCTTCTCAATCAAATGCTGAAGAAAACGACAATCAATCAGGATCATCAATTGACAACAGCTCTGCTTCCCAGTCAAATTCTGAAGAAAACAACAATCAGTCAGGATCATCAATTGAACAGAACTCTTCTTCCCAGTCCAATTCTGAAGAAACTGGAAACCAATCAGGAACCATAGTTAACACCAATGAGTCCAACTCTTCCTCTAACTCCGGCTCTTCTTCCCAGTCTAATACCGCAGAATCTGGCAATCAATCAGGATCTTCAATTGAAATCCGTTCTTCTCAATCAAATGCTGAGGAAAACGACAATCAATCAGGATCATCAATTGACAACAGCTCTGCTTCCCAGTCCAATTCTGAAGAAACTGGAAATCAATCAGGAACCATAGTTAACACCAATGAGTCCAGCTCTTCTTCCCAGTCTGAATCCTCTTCCCAGTCTAATGCTGAAGAATCTGGCAATCAATCAGGATCTTCAATTGAAATCCATTCTTCTCAATCAAATGCTGAGGAAAACGACAATCAATCAGGATCATCAATTGACAACAGCTCTGCTTCCCAGTCCAATTCTGAAGAAACTGGAAATCAATCAGGAACCATAGTTAACACCAATGAGTCCAGCTCTTCTTCCCAGTCTGAATCCTCTTCCCATTCCTCTTGTCTAATGCTGAAGAATCTGGCAATCAATCAGGATCTTCAATTGAAATCCGTTCTTCTCAATCAAATGCTGAGGAAAACGACAATCAGTCAGGATCATCAATTGAACAGAACTCTTCTTCCCAGTCCAATTCTGAAGAAACTGGAAACCAATCAGGAACCATAGTTAACACCGATGAGTCCAACTCTTCCTCTAACTCCGGCTCTTCTTCCCAGTCTAATACCGCAGAATCTGGCAATCAATCAGGATCTTCAATTGAAATCCGTTCTTCTCAATCAAATGCTGAGGAAAACGACAATCAATCAGGATCATCAATTGACAACAGCTCTGCTTCCCAGTCCAATTCTGAAGAAACTGGAAATCAATCAGGAACCATAGTTAACACCAATGAGTCCAGCTCTTCTTCCCAGTCTGAATCCTCTTCCCAGTCTAATGCTGAAGAATCTGGCAATCAATCAGGATCTTCAATTGAAATCCATTCTTCTCAATCAAATGCTGAGGAAAACGACAATCAATCAGGATCATCAATTGACAACAGCTCTGCTTCCCAGTCAAATTCTGAAGAAAACAACAATCAGTCAGGATCATCAATTGAACAGAACTCTTCTTCCCAGTCCAATTCTGAAGAAACTGGAAATCAATCAGGAACCATAGTTAACACTAATGAGTCCAGCTCTTCTTCCCAGTCTGAATCCTCTTCCCAGTCTAATGCTGAAGAATCTGGCAATCAATCAGGATCTTCAATTGAAATCCATTCTTCTCAATCAAATGCTGAGGAAAACGACAATCAATCAGGATCATCAATTGAGAACAGCTCTGCTTCCCAGTCAAATTCTGTGGAAACTGGAAACCAATCAGGAACCATAGTTAACACCGATGAGTCCAACTCTTCCTCTAACTCCGGCTCTTCTTCCCAGTCTAATACCGCAGAATCTGGCAATCAATCAGGATCTTCAATTGAAATCCTTTCTTCTCAATCAAATGCTGAAGAAAACGACAATCAATCAGGATCATCAATTGAAAATAACTCTTCTTCCCAGTCCAATTCTGAAGAAACTGGAAATCAATCAGGAACCATAGTTAACACCAATGAGTCCAGCTCTTCTTCCCAGTCTGAATCCTCTTCCCAGTCTGAATCCTCTTCCCAGTCTAATGCTGAAGAATCTGGCAATCAATCAGGATCTTCAATTGAAATCCATTCTTCTCAATCAAATGCTGAGGAAAACGACAATCAATCAGGATCATCAATTGACAACAGCTCTGCTTCCCAGTCAAATTCTGAAGAAAACAACAATCAGTCAGGATCATCAATTGAACAGAACTCTTCTTCCCAGTCCAATTCTGAAGAAACTGGAAATCAATCAGGAACCATAGTTAACACTAATGAGTCCAGCTCTTCTTCCCAGTCTGAATCCTCTTCCCAGTCTAATGCTGAAGAATCTGGCAATCAATCAGGATCTTCAATTGAAATCCATTCTTCCCAATCAAATGCTGAAGAAAACGACAATCAATCAGGATCATCAATTGACAACAGCTCTGCTTCCCAGTCAAATTCTGTGGAAACTGGAAACCAATCAGGAACCATAGTTAACACCAATGAGTCCAACTCTTCCTCTAACTCCGCCTCTTCTTCCCAGTCTAATACTGCAGAATCTGGCAATCAATCAGGATCTTCAATTGAAATCAACTCTTCTTCCCAATCAAATGCTGAAGAAAACGACAATCAATCAGGATCATCAATTGACAACAGCTCTGCTTCCCAGTCAAATTCTGTGGAAACTGGAAACCAATCAGGAACCATAGTTAACACCAATGAGTCCAACTCTTCCTCTAACTCCGGCTCTTCTTCCCAGTCTAACACTGCAGAATCTGGCAATCAATCAGGATCTTCAATTGAAATCAACTCTTCTTCCCAATCAAATGCTGAAGAAAACGACAATCAATCAGGATCATCAGGATCTTCTTCCCATGCGAATGGTGTAGTCGGCCAAGACTCAGTGTCTAATTGGTTGTCCAGTAAGAGCAACAGTCGCCGGTTTGGTTCAAATACTGGAAATCAGAATAATAATAGACGAAATCAAATGTGGTCTTCTAGATCGGGCTTTAATAGTCCCGACCAATCTGAATATTCATCTGAAACTGTAGGATCATGGTCCAGATCGTCTCCTAAAAATTGGCAACGTCATGAAGTAAGGTCTGGCCCAAAGTCGTCGTCCCAGAATTTCCGCTCTTGGTCTCGCAGATCGGGATCTTCAGGAAACAGTGATAACAGCGATGATTCAGATAATAGCTCAACTAATAACAATGAAGAGCAATATTCAGAAAGCGATTCGGATAATAGTTCCAATGTACGCACCCGCAGAGGCAGACATGGCTATCCATATTGGTGGCGCGGAGGCTGGATGGGAGGTAGACCAGGTTGGGGTTACGGCTGGCCATATTCACAAACCTGGAATCGTTGGAATTCAAATACTGTTCCTTCTGTACAATAAAATGGATGGACAAGGCGCTATAAGTAGCGCATAAAATTTCTATTATTATCCATATTTAAAGTATACAAGCTTTAATATGTTTAATATAATAAATTGCATATGTACGAGTATATAAAAATTCATGCTTTAAATGAAATTCATTAGATTCAGTAGGCTGTGGATTTTTAACTAAAACTTGTTTATAGCTGTTTGAGATCGTGTTAGTTCTCTTCATTAAATTATTTGTGTATACAAAAATATATAGCTACTAAAACAATGGGAAATAAAATTGTAGTTCCCGCAAAAAGTCTATCTGAAAAAAAGGCATATCAAAATTTTTTGAAGAAGTTTAGAAAAATACATCCAAATATGGAAGAACATCTCCTTTCACACTGCGCTTCAAAAGTTTGGGGTAAACTAACACCAGAAGAAAAATGCAATTTTTTGGTAATTTATACAGTTTAAAATAAAATATGGCATCCGTTATATAATTGTATTCCAAGGCGTGTACAGTAGAACACCCGAACGATGTGTCAAAATGTAAAGCAAATAAATCTGAGCCACAATGTAAACGGAAACGCAAAAAAGTAGCAGGCCGTAAACCAATAGTAAAAAAACCAAAACCACGCAAAATGAAAGCGAAAAAAGTATACTCTTCTTAGAGTTTCCTGAATATTAATTTTTATATCAGACAAAGTAATTTAAAATGGTTTAATTTACAGAATCCTTGTAAATTAAGAATTGGGAGTGCAAATTACCCTAATCCGGCAAAAGTAATGAGCAATGCTTTTTTAAATTTTATGCGACAGTTTCGTAAAAAGAACAGTGGAATTGACACAAAAAATATTTTGAAAATGGGTGCAAGAGCTTGGTGCAAACTTAACAAAAAGCAGCGGGATAAATATAAAAGGATGGTAATAAAGGTATTGCACAATTTCGAATTTTTTTATTTTGTTATATGACTTTTTTCATTTCTCCCACATCAGGGCTGTTCAAATAAAAAATAACGGTTTCTTTATACAGCAGATGTAGAACTATTTCCGAAGGCGTTTGGATTGGTTATTATATTCAAATTAAAACTTGAACGAACATGACATATCCTCTTAGCAATGTATTTATTATATCTTGTGCTGTCAATCCAAAAATATATTATGCTGTTCTATACGTTCCATATAAATTTGTCTTGTAAAATTAAACAAATATTTTCTAGGTCTATAGTGTTAGAATAGTTAGACTCAATTTTTATATATATTTTTATTTGTGAAAAGAAAAAGAAAAACATTTCTTTCCGAAGTTGTAAACCAGATATAAAAAATTTTACTAAGCACAAAAAATTGATTTACTTATACTGAATAAAATATGAGTTAATCTTGTAATCTTAAGGCCTTTAGTTGTTACGGCTTCTTATTACGGTTGGGCGTCATTTGCAATGATGGCCCAATCTCTTTCAAATATAAAAAAAATAATGCGTTAAACTCGTCATTTGTGATATTTGTATTACGCATTTTAGTCATTTTCATATATAAAATTCTGGCAACACTGGTTACTATCAGATGGAGAGACCGTATGACTCGACAAGCTGATGCGAAAAAATGCCTAAATAATACCGAAAAACAATACAGAGCGTGTGAAAGAAAAAGTAAATAGAAATCACTATTTCATTGAAATTGTTTAGATAAAAGTCATTAGAATTAACTACATTATTATATTTGAGAGGCTAAAATAAGTCGGAAAATTGTAATTAACTTGGAAAAAATTGAATTCAACTGCGACGCGTTCTCCCATTACCACACACATACACAACATATTCACACACACCCATAAACCAATGAGAAAACACACAGACAAAGCAAATGAAAAATCTGGACGTACATTTTCCCCCGTACTGTTTATTTTTATAATTTTTATATTTGAAAATTATTTCAGAATCTACTGAATCCCAGCAAATTGTGAAAATCTTGTGTATTGTGCCCTTTCTGTAAGAAGAATCCGTTGCTATCTTCTTTACGCTGCCATATCTAAAATATCGGGCACGGCCGATAAACACAGTGCAAAAGTGAAGTAAGCAGAAACATACACAAAAAAAAAAGGTGAACGAAAATTCCATTTATTTGACTGCCACCGAGTTAAAAAAAAAAAAACGTAATTCGTTTCAATCTCTAGAATTGTGTTATATTTAATTCTCATCAAAACAAAAAATACGAGGTTTAAGTTTGCTAATTCGCGTTTGCGTTCAAATCTCAAACACTGCATTGGGTGACTAGAAGTGCGTGGTTATTGTGCAACAACAACAACGACACCACCATGACCATTAAGCCAGTGACACCTAGTGCAAAGCGCGTCGCTGGCAATGTCGTGGATGGAGTAGATAACAAAAACAAGGATGCCCATGTCGGTGGTCAGGTGGCTGTTGAGCAATCAGTTGTGAATCAAACGCATCGGAATGTCGTAATCGATGGCCATGGCCAGGTGGGTGATAAAACTTAAATATCCGCTTTTGGTTCATTTAATATATTCTTAATTTTTTTATGTTTGTTTCCAGAGTCCTCAGCGCCGTAGTGAAGTTTATGATGAGTTGGCACGTTCGCATCGTTGCAGTCCACACAAAAGGTTCGTTCAGCATCTTCAATTTATTTCTCTTTTAAATAGTTTGAACATATTTATTTTTGCTACGTAGTTCGCGCTCCAAGCGTCGCGATCATCATGATGGGCATCATCACAAGCGGGATCGTTTAGAGCGAGAGAAAATAAATCATTCGGCGGCAGTGGCTGTGAACAGCGTGGGCAGTGTGGTGACAAATAAATGCAGCAGTCCACATGCTGTGGTATCCGCTACTGCCGCAACGGCCACCGGTGGCAATAGCAGCCCCTCAACAGTAGGTCGCAAGTCGCCGGACCATTTGGTAGGCATCGGTTGCAGCACGGCTCCAAAATCGCAGGCACAAACCACTCCAGCAGTAGCTGCCGCCAATTTGCTCAAGGCAGCTGAGGAGACCTTTTCGGGTTACAATAGTGGTGACGAACACCTTCAGCCGAAGGAGCGTTCAATCTCAGCCGAAGAGTGGCAGCGTAGGGATGAGGAATTTGCCAAGTGCATGGAACAGCGTGGCTACGAACTGAAGCCCGTGGAGGAAGACGGTGCTTGTTTGTTCCGCTCTATATCTTTGCAAATTTATGGCGATGAGGGCATGCATGACGTAATTCGTCAACACACCATGGATTATATTGTAAGTGCTTACCACCAACTGATCGACTCGATATTTATAGTTGCCTTCGACAGCATGAGAACCGCGAATACTTTGGGCAATTTGTCACAGAGGATATTAATGGCTATATTAAGCGCAAGCGTGCCAGAGATGCCCATGGCAATCATATTGAGATCCAGGCTATATCGGAGATCTACAGCCGCACTGTGGAAGTCTACTGCTATCAGTCGAGTAAGTGAAACGTCTTCCTGGTTGGAAAGTCCATTTATTTATTTAAAAAAAAAATAATTTTTTATAGCACCAATCAACATCTTCAATTCGGAGCAATCTCAGGCTGGCTATCCACCCCTGCGTCTCTCCTATCAGCGCGGCTCCCACTACAATGCCATTTTAGATCCTTATAATGCCACTGTTGGCGTAGGTCTGGGCTTGGCCGGATACAAGCCAGAATTTCAAACCAAGGAGGCAGTGCGTCTAAGCGAGCAATTGGAAATTGAGCAGGTTGGTAAAATTATCAAAACCGCTACCAAGAGATGAAATAATATGATAAAAAATAAATTTAGACCATGTTTGAGGACAAACTCAAAACAACAGACTGGGAGGCCACAAACGAGGCCATTGAGGAGCAAATCGCTCGCGAGTCCTACCTGCAATGGTGTCGGGATAATATGCAGCGGTCGCGTACCACCACAGCCGCTGGATCGGCCACATCCTCGACGGTGACCTCTGCCGAGGCCCTCACCGACTCGGATGCCTCACCCTCCAAATACTCATTGCAGCGTTGTAGCACTGGCAGTGTCAACAGTCCCAGCAACACAGCCACCACCCTGGCTAGCAGCAGTGCCAGTGCTGCCTCTCACTTAGGCAATGGCAATCCCCCTGCCACCGCCACCTTTGCCCTCTCACCAAAAACACTGAGCCAGTTTGCCCACAAACTACCGCCGGAGGTAAGCGACCTAGGCGGCTACGAGAGCGATGCCACCGACATGAGCAGCACCAGCTCTGTAGGCCATTGCGGCGGCAATGCTTCACCCACAACTGCTGCCACTGCTGCTCAACGTGGCAAGACATCAAATTCGCAAAGGCGCAGCAACGGACTTCGAAGTAGCAAAAAACGGCGGCGTGATCGTGAGGCTGCCACCAATTCAACCACCAGCAAAAGGTGAAATATACACAACAAACTAAAATGTTCAAAAACTAATTGATTTAAATTTTATAATTTCCAGTGCGGAAGCATGCCTGGAGAAGCCATTGCGCAAAAGTCCCAAGCGTGATTCACCTGCTGTACGAGCCTACACTCCCGAAGCCGAACAGCAGCCCTGCACCTCCAAACAGTCCAATACCCCAGAGAAGCGCAACGGGTCGCAACAACAGTCCAAACCAAGCTACTCCAGTTTCTATCAGGAGCTTCTGGAAGCCTCTTATGCTAATGATGGTGAGGCGGAAGAAATTAGATCATTGAATATTTCTCTAATTAGTCCAGAATAATTCTAATAAATTCGTTCTTCTTCCTTAGGTGTTAATGAGAACGAAATGTTACAGCGAGCAATACAAATGTCTACTCATGATTACATGGAGGATCAAAAGCGTAAATTTCTATATGGGCCATAGACTTTTTTTGGGAATCGATTCCTCGTTGTTTGTACAGTGATTTAAATATTCTTTTCGCAACGAAAATAAAAAATAAAAATAACCAAAACAAAAAACAAAAAAAAAACAAAAACAAATAAAATAAAAACAGAAAAAGGATAAGGAAAACGGAGAAGGCAGAAAGTCAAATGGATGAGGGCACGCTTTAGAATTGAAATTGAATGTAACCAACACTCTAAGAATTTAAAAAAAATACATATAAATATAAATATATTTTAAAATTATTGTATTAATATCATTTATATAAATGATGTATATGAATATAAAAAGTAAACGTTAATTCATTATTTCGAATTTTGCTCTTCAAAATTTTAAAAACCAACCAATTATTTTTTTTTTGTTTTTTGTAACTTTCTGGCCAAAAACCATAAATATTTTCGATTAAATAAGTTTTAAATTTAAGCTTAGACTCGTATGCTGCTAATTAAAACACACACACACACACACACACACACACACAAAATGAATGATCTTTTTAAAGAAAGAAATCCAAAATGTTTTTCCCCAGCTGGGAATACATTTTGGGTTTTGATTAATTAAATAAATATACATATATAAATAAAAATATACATACATACACACATATATATATATATAAATAAATAATGATTTACATTATTTAAATGGTGCATAATATTTATAAATTCTGAATAATACATTGTAATTATTAAAAATAAAACTAAAACTTGTGCAATTATTTATTTTATTTTTTTTAGCCAGGGTAAAAAGGAAGATTGGGCCCTATTTTACCATTTTCTAAAGTGTTTTCGGATTCTGGAAGAAGAAGAAGAGCTTTAACTTAATTAGACTATTTTCATTTTAAAATATATATATTTTATTTATTTAATTTATTATTTACAAATTGTTTATTATTTGTTTAAATTTTTGATTGCTCGTGTAGTAAATATAAAGTTTATAGCATTAGTTATTATTTCGTACTTAAAGATAAATTGCATTCTTATATATTGAATTATATACTAAATATATATATAAACAGTTTACACGATTTTTTTTTCATTTAAAATACAAAAATACATTTTCGCTTAAATTAGCAAATCGTCTACAAAATTAGCATCTCTTTTCTTTTTTCTTTTTGTATTTATCTCTCAGTTTTCACTTAGGCTATTTTATATTTGTATTTGTTGTATTTGTTGTTGTTGTTGTTGTTCTTGGAAGTGTCGGACAATCATAGATGCATTCATTATGCATTTGAAAGAGGTGTGACAGGGACCCAAAAAAATTCTCAAAATTAATTTGCTAGTTTTAGTTCAAAATGGAAGCATATTTTTTTATCTTCCAAAATAAACAAAAAAATATATATATGTTAATTGGGTCTGATTTTATATATCATAGTACTGAGAAGATTTTTCGGATTATAGATTTGAATTTAAATTATTTTTAGTACATTAATTTTATTTGTGCGGGTGGGTGATGTCAGCCAAAACAATGAAATGATGTCAGCCAAAAGTAAAAATAATTCAATAAAAACGCTAATAAATCACACCTGAAATTCTTTAAAATATATCCGAAAAATAGGGTAAATTAAATGGATAGAAATTATATAGATGGTTAAGTCTGTACAAATTGAATTATAAATTAAAATAATTCTTTTGAGCTTTTACAAAAATTTTAAAATAATCCTGAGCATTTTGAAAGATCAAAGATCCAAATTGTAAGTCCAATTCAAACGGTTTTGAGTAAATTAATACTGAAAATGGCAGACGTATAGCTTAGGCTAGCTCACTTTTGTAATATCTTAAACGAATTTTTTATCAAATTTAAATATAAAAAATAAATATAAAAAGATCAATAAGAACTAGAAGAAAGTTAAATTAAAAATCGTTAAATAAAGTGGTGGATATAAATTCGGATAATTGATAGCTCACATTTGTGCGTTACCTAAAAAGGTATTTAAAAATGTATAAAAATTTATAATCGTAGGCTTTTCGGATTAAATAGGAAAATTAATCAGTCCTGAAAATTTCTGACTTCTGCCTGAAATAAATCTAGCAGATAATATTAAAAAGTTCCCACAAAAGTTAAAGAATATTTAAAGATATAAAAACTAAATTAGTCTTGAATTTTAGAAATTCATTAAGGGGTCATTAAGGGGTTCTCACAACTTTAGAGTACATCTAAGGCTATCCTGTAAATTGTGGAATACCTCAGACCAGAATATATTCTACATATAACTCAGTTTAAGGGGCTCCTATGACATTAGATTACATACCTATGAAGACGACATTAAGCCTGACTAATTCAGAAACCCAAGCCAAATAAATCAAATTAAGGAGTTTCCACAAATTAAGAGTACATATAAGGATATAAAATCTAAATGAATCCTGAGAATTTCATAATCCAAACTCAAAGATTTATGCTTCTTAAGGAGTTCCTGAAAGTCTCAGAACTAAGAACAGAGCTGACATTAAGCAATCGAAATAAAACCTAGAAAAAGCAAAGGAGTATAAATTTTCAGAACTGAGAACGGAGCTGACATCAAGGAATTGAAAGAAGGCCTAAATAAATTCAACAAATTATTAATCAAATATTTATAGTTCGCTGTCCCTGTTAGTTTGCTTAGAGTTTAGGAATAAAATTGTACAATTCTTTCGAGTTTTCATTTCTTCTTCTAGTTGTTTTATGAGGTCCTTAACCAGTTTTTAATAGCTGGTAAATTTGCTTATATAAATATGTATTTTTTTATCCGATTTGTGAGAGTCAATTAAATTAGCTGCTTTCAGCTTTGACCGAAACGTGGGACTTTCTGGGGCAGAGGAGTGGGGAAGGGGGGCTTTTCAGGGTTTGAGAATGTTTTGAATTTTGCTTTAACTGACTTTACAAAAATCATTTGGCTAATTAAGCATTTGTTGTTGTTGCTGCTGTTGCTGCTGTTGTTGCTGTTGTTGCTGGTTCCCCGATTGCTGTTGCTGTTGCAATTGCTGTTGATGTTGTTGCTGCTGCTGGAGTTGCTGTTGTTGTTGTTGTTGCTGAATTTGCTGCTGCTGTTGATTGGCATGCTGAACAGCCGTAATGGTGGCAGCCGTCACCACTGGCTGGAGCATGCTGGTGCCATTCTCGCGTCGTATGTGACTATTCAGTTCGGCCTTGACACGACGAGCAATGTGGGAACGGGTGTGCTTGCGGAGGTGATCCTTGCGATAGAAGCCCTTGCCGCATTCGTGGCACTGGTGGCGCTTCTCGCCCGAGTGGATGACAAAGTGCAGGCTGAGCTGCTCTTTGCGCTTGAAGGCCTTGAGGCAGACGGTGCAGATGAAGGGTCGATCGGGATTGTGGGATTGTTTGTGGCGGGTCAGGTGATCCTTGCGTTTGAGGGTGGCCTGGCAGATGTCGCAGACGTAGCGTCGCTCCAGATTGTGACCGACCAGGTGGACTTCCAGAAGCTCGGGCTCTGGGTAGGCCACATGGCATTCGGGGCACATGTAGAGGGGACTGCCGTCGAGGGCCGTGCTGAGGCGTATTTCGCCGGGTCTCAGTTTGGTTTTGCGCTCCTTTTGGCGCTTTTTGCGTTTCTTCTTTTTGGTGGTGGTGCCGGCAGCTGAACTGCTCGCGGCTGTCACGGTAGCTGGCAGTTGTTGTTGTTGTTGTTGTTGCTGCTGCTGCTGTTGTTGCTGGTGGGCTCCTTGCAGAGTGGCTTGCTGTTGGGGCTGCTGTTGCTGTTGTTGTTGCTGGGTTTGCTGCATCTGCTGGGTGGTCTGTTGATCCTGCTGAGGTATGGTTATGGTTGTGGTGCCAATGGTATTCAAGCCAAGGGCGGGTCCCGTTTGCACCTGCAAGACCTACGAAGAAAATGATGAGATAATTGCGCCTCCTCTAAGGATTCCCTAGAAACTTACAACATTTTGTTGATTCTCCTTCTTGATGGTTTCCGCTGAGTATTTGAGAAAGTGATGCAGCGACAGCGGCAACGTATTGGCTGGCAGATGCGAGAGGTAATCGGCAACGGTGGTGCCCGGCGTGATGGTCTGCCAGGAGGTATTTTGTAGCACTGCAATTAGCCAAATTCAAAGATGAGAGGGGATACCAAAATGAGAGATTCTCCTACCTTGTTGTTGGAGTATGGCATTGCACAGATCCTGGGTTAGCTCCTGCGGCGCCACTTGCTGCTGTTGCAACTGCTGCTGCTGTTGTTGTTGTTGCTGCTGTTGCTGCTGCTGCTGCTGTTGCCCTGAGCCGCTAACCTGGAGCGCATCTGCCGATGTGGCTGTGGCATTCTGGGCATAGGCCAGGGTACTGCTCGGCAAGGCTGCATATTGCTGCTGTTGACCCGCATTGCCACCGGCCACTGCCACCAGATGTCCATTGTACTTGTCACCTTGTTGCGAATCATCCTGGCCAGATCGAAATTTATTATTATTACTACTACTGCTACTCTGACCAGACGTCATGGTGGTCACCGCTGACATGCTGGGCTGATTAAAATGCGTCATTCCTACGCTTGTGCCTGCCTGTTGCTTTGTTGTTGTTGCTGCTGCTGCTGCTGGTAGCGATTGCTGGTGCTGGCTGTGTCCTGTTGCTGCTGCTGCTGCTGCTGTTGCTGCTGATTGTTGGTGGCCGTCACGGTGACATCGGTCACTGCTGCAGTCACTGTGGATACCAGCGGCGTCGTCGTTGTGGCAAATTGGGGTAGGCCGGGTATGTTGCCGGGAAAGGTATTGCCAAACGGTGTGAAATTCATTGTGCCTTCGTTCCGGGGTTCCTTGGGTGGGTTAACCTAAAATTCTCGAATTGTGCGTTTTCGATTTCAACTGGAAAAAAAAACAAATTATCGGATTTAAAAAATTTCAACAAAATTATATTTTTTCAAAATAAATTAATTGCTGAATTAAAAACGAAAATTTTTAGATTTTTTTATGCAGAAATTAAAAGAATATATATATATATTTAGATAAATTATTTAGGATCAAATCGGAAAAAAGTTTAGAATTTCTTGAAGGAAGTAAAAGAGGATTCAGAGAAAGAAGCGAAACGAAGAAGAAGAATCAGAGGAAAGCTTTCTTTCTTACTCAGAGGAAGATATAGAAAGATATGGAAAGCATCCAATTTAATTCTTGGCAACTCAAGTCAGTTTTAGACCCATCGAGACTTAAAGATTCGAAGATATAGAAAGATATGGAAAGCACCCAATTTAATTCTTTGTAAGCCCATCAAAACTTAAAGATTCGAAAATTAAAATCTGATATATTTCTTTATATATTCCAATTATCGATAATCGATTAATAATAATAATTGAAATTGAAAAAGGATAAGTTAATATTTAATTTTATAATAATTATTTTTAATATGAATAGATAATTCGATTTAATCTAAACAATCTATCGATTTGTTTTGAATACCTTGAACATTGAAACTGAGGCCAAGCATAAGTTGAAAACTTCCTTTGGACTATGAAAAGTGAAACCAAACTGCACGACTGAGGCTTTTGTTATTGTTATTATGACGGTAGACAAATCACGTATACGCCATCAAAATACATAACGTATACGCGCCGTGGGCTCGTGAAATTTCAACAGCAGACAAATTGAGCGGCATCAGACAAAAACCTGCGCCCTGCCAGGCGCTACTACTGTAAACTGTAACAAGGCTCTTTTAGTATGTCGGAGTCGGCAAAGCTAAATGCTCTGCTCATTCACTTTAGGTTAGGGTTGACTATTTCTATGTGGGTGTGAGTATCTGTGTGTGTGTGTGTGTGTGTGTGGGAGTGTGTGCTCATCTAATTAAATTTTGTATTAAAGAAAAAGAAATTGAACCAAAATAAAAAAATTAAATTAATAAATTATGATTTGTTTTTTATTAGAAACAAAGTGTTGGCCTGGCGAGTCATGTGATTTCGATAGCTCGGGGCTTATCGATTTTCATATAAATAAGAGAAGCAACAACAAAAGACGCACACACACACACATACGAACAGCCGGCGTATAAAAAAAAAAAAAAAAAAAAAAACTTTAAGAACTCGACACATTTTTGCGGTAAGTTTTGAAACAAAAACAACAGAAACAAATTGAAAGAAAAAAAAAACAAGAAAAAAAAATGATTTGATTTCTTTTGTGCGGCGCGCGAACTTGTGACACAATAAACAACAACACACTAACACACACACACACTCACACACATATTGACAATTAAAAAAAGAAGAAGAAGAAGAAGAAGAAAAAAGAAAGACCGCGCAAGCTGGTGAAAACTCGAACGACCACAAAAGAAAAACCGATGACGACCGCAGAGGCAGCAAGTTGTGAAAGTGCAACCGAAAAATGCAATTTTCATCTTCCTTTTTTCACTCCTTTATTCTTTTCTTTTTTGGCTACTTTTTACTACGAGTCACACACACACACACACACCAACACACATGGAGTCCAGCTCACCAGACATGGTTGCGACCACTTTTTATTTTTTTCATTTTTTGTTGTTGTTTCTTGTTTCTTGTTGTTGTCACAGAATCACGGCATCCAAAAACCGAAGAATGTGTGCATGCTGGCTAACCAATTGGTTTGGGTTCACTCCACCATTGCAACATTTGTCCCGACAATTGCAACCAACCAACTCAACCCAACCCAACCAACCAACCAAGCACCCACACCACGCCTCCTCTGGGCTGACTTTGTCTGCGTGTGTGGAGTAGGTGGGTGTGTGAGATTGGTGGTGCTGTTGTGACAGTGTATGGGTGTGGATATTTGTGTATGTTGTGTGTTGTGTGTGTGTGTGTAGCCAACGCAGCCGCATCCACCGACGAGGCCACCTTACGGCGTGTGGCGCAACTTTGCTACTGACCCGACCCGCCGCCGCCTTTTTAGCATTCACTCCAATTTCTCCCATTTTTTGAAATCGCGTTTCAACACGACACAAACTCACTTCGTGCTGCTTTTTCTATTCTATCAGCTTCTCTATACTGTTAGTCTGTGTCTGTGTGTGTGTGTGTGTGTGTGTGTGTGTGTATTTGTGAGTTTTTGTTTGGGGGTTAGTTTTGAGAGTAAATTTGCTGGAATGCGCTCTCTCTTTTTTGCTGCACTGCAAACGGCAAGAGTTCAGTTTTTCATTCAATTCAACCTAAACGAAAACTATATTTTTTTATTAGAATAAAAAATTATAAATGAAAAATATATGAAATTTATTTAAATTATTTTGAAATAATTTTTAAATTTCGAAAAAAATGAGAAGTTTGAAATGATTTTGTCGGATTTTTTTTCATAAAAAAAAATTGTTTTTTTTTTTTTATTTTAAATAAATATTTTTTATTTTATTTTATTTTTATTTATAAATTTTTTATTTTTTTTATTTATTTATTTATTTTTTTTTTTGAGTTATTTGAATTAATTTTTAAATATTTAAAAAAAAAAATTTATAAAAAAAAAAAACAGCAATGAATTCCTCTGTCAAGCTTTTTATTTCATTTAAAATCTTCTTTTTCGTTTTTCTTTTTTTTTAGAATTTAAATATTTTTGTAAACTTAAAAATAATTTTAAAGATTTGTGAAAAAAATGAGCATTAAAAATACTTGTCAAATATCTTTGTCAAGTTTCTTATTTCATTATTTTATTTTTTTATTAAATTTCAATTAATTTGTCTAAAATTTATAGAATCAAAATTGTTTCATTATTTTATTTTTTTTTTTATTAAATTTTAATAAATTTGTCTAAAATTTATAGAATCAAAATTGTTTCATTATTTTATTTTTTTTATCAAATTTCAATTAATTTGTCTAAAATTTTTAGAATTAATAATTAATAATTAATAATTTATTAAATTAATAAGAAATATTTTCTTTATATTTTTTAAATAAATTAAGAACTTTCCAAAAGCAAAGATTTCATTCCGAATCAATTTTAATTTAAATTTTCAGACACCCACAAAAAACCTAAAGAACCACTCGAAATATGTCAAGAACTAAACTGAAAAACTATAGGAAATATTTGAAATATCACAAAAAAAATTTGAAATAAAATTCCAATCTGAAATGCTTCTAAATCCCAACTGAAACCAAGTTTTGCCTTTCCAAGTCTTAATTATATTTTTCACGGTTAAATTGCGATATTTTCCATATCAGACCGAACCCAAATTGAGACTCTTATAAATTCAGTTGAGCTTGAAATGTTTTTATGGTTGCTTCTCACTATCGTCTCTTCCGTCTGGAGTGTCAACCAAGGTGATTAAGTTAGACCGATTTATTTGATATATATAAAATAGATATAGTTTTTAACCCAGATTATTATGAAGTGATGGGCTTGGCCTGCCGGGATAATGAAGCTGTGAGTTGTATAATGATTGAATGTCAACCAGGTCAGCCCTGTCCTGGGGCCAGATATTGCTATAATCCGAAGTGTGTGTGTCGCCAGGGTTATCGGAGGGTTCATGGGGCCTGTGTGAGAAAACATGAGCTGGAGTATATGGAACCGGATAAATTGTTCGAGGCTTTTCTGGAAATTCCCTATAAAGCGAAATTTTAAAAAGAGAGACTTATCTGATCTATTCGGATATAATGATTCATTATATTTATTCAATAAAGTCAACACTCTCTCTCACTTGTGAAAATTTGCATATGGAGTCTTCCTACTCTCTTAATAACAACAACAACAACAACAGCAAGAGGAGCAAGGAGAAGAGTAAAGATGCTGCACTGCTGACACTGAAATCCGTATACAAGGCCAATCAACGAAATGAGGCCACGCACACGAATTCCAGCATATGGCCATGGCCATGGCATTGGCATTGGCAATGGCAAAACCGGAGCACGGTTACCAACGATGCAAGGAGTATGATGTTGAGACTACTACAAAACCGACACCATTGTCGACACCGATGCCGATGCCGTTGGCACTGCCATAGCCCTCGCCTTGCCTTGCCTTGACAAGCTTGAGTATGAGAATTGGGTAGAGGTTGCAATTGTGGCAGCCGCAAAAGCAAACGATGCCTGCCCCAAAATGCCTGGAGAATGTATCAACTTGCACACTCACACTCGCACACATACATACACATACACACGGTTAGGTAAATACGGAGAGATACAGAGCCACAGACACGTTGAAAGGACAAGGCCCAACGCCCTTTTTTGTGGGCCAAAGCCGTGAGGTAAATGCACTCCAAATGCATTGCAATCTAGCCACGAGTAAGAACCCCAGAGCGCACAACTTTGTCCTGCCAAGCTCCCAACTTGCGCCAAATTGCAACAACTCTTCTCTGCATACGTATGTATGTATGTTGTGTGTGTGTGAGTGAGTGAGTGTGCATCATCGGTTATGCTGCCGAATCATTGTAAGGGTTTGGGTTAGTCGCGCCGCATGCTGGTCAACCGCCGCCAGAGCCAACATCAACATGGCCATAACTGGGGGGGTGTGGGTGGTGGTGGCAACGGTGGCCCAGTTGAATGTGTTACAAGTGGCCGTGGCCATGGCAGGCAAAATGCGACGGCAACGACGACACCGTCGAGTGGGTGCCCATTGCCGGGTAAGGAAGCCCAAGCCCATTTATATCTGAGTGGAAGTCGCGCCCGCTGCTTGTTTATCGTTCGTTGTTTTTGTTGTTGTTGTTGTTGTTGTTGTTTCTCTGGCTGTTTGGACCTGGCATGAAAGTGAAATTGCAACACACACACACAAACACACACATACACACACAGAGGCATCGTTTAATCCCCGCCATGCCGTTTGCGATTGAATTGTCGTGGGCACACGGTCCTTTCCTGGCCGTATTTTGCGAAATGCACTTTAACGTGCAGACGACGACGTCATCGTCCATCGTCATCGTCATACACGTGGTTGAACATTTTTGGATAAACACGTCCATTGACATACATATTCATTTTCATATCTTCAATTCACCCTTTTTGGCACTTAATTGATGCGGCTACTTAAATTTATAACCCAACACATAAAGTTTTCAATTTTATCCAATCGAACTTATTCCTTTTAAAGAAAAGTCCAAGAATCCTTAGAATAAGAAATGGGAATTTTGAAGGGCAATGATTATCTGGGAATTCTTCTATTAAGGATTAAAAAGTTTAGTTTTGAGGAAGATCTTAAGGAGGTCTGAACCTTCTCATTATAAATGTACTCATCATCCTGAGATAAAATTTAACTCATCATCCTGGGATAAAGGTCTCAACTATCTTGGAAGTTCTTAAACATCATCCTGAGATAAAAGTGTACTCATCATCCTGAGTTAAAGGTCTCAACTATATGGGAAGTTCTTCAACTAGTTTAATCTATACAAATATTATGGAAGTATTCAAAATTTTTGAGGAAATCATATGATATGAATCTTGTCATTATTATAGAATTTTTTCATTTTCGAATTCTCAATTTAATATCAAAAAACAAAGCCCATTTAAATGGTTTAAGGTTATACCCATGGTAACTATAAATAGAATAGTTCAATCAGTATGAAACTTGGTGAGATAATAAGAAAATAAATAAATAATCTTTATATGTAATTTAAAAAAGTTTGGTCCATAAATTTAGAAAATATCCCCAACGCCAATTTGGGCTTTGCCTTAGAGTTTGATCAAGGTGCAAAGCAAAGTTTCTAGGTATTTAGAAATATAGATTAACCTCGAATTATATACGCAAGTCTCTGTGAATATGGAAAAAATCTGAATAATAAAATTAATTGAAATTGGCTACTAAAAGCTGGACATATATTCCAAGCCCATTTAGGTTTAAATGGTCAGAGCAAAATAAAATATTCTTATTCCTATTGGAACAACCAAAAAATTTCCAAAATTTTGTATACAAATTAAAATTAGTTCTATGAACTCAAATTCTTTGAAATATTACATTCTATATAAGAAAAACATAATCTTTAATCAATCTTAAAAATAATAAAAATACATTCAACCAATCCGAGAAGATGTAGTTCCTTTGGAACCTACTAAAATGCTTCTTTATATTTTTGTTATATAAAGAAACCCAAATATTCTAATGGTTTAAAAATTTGTAGAGCCTTCTTCTAGCATTTGATCTGCCCCTAGGCACACAGGGGTTTTCGGGATCTAACGGTCTTTTTTTCTTAAAACCGATTCTACAGGAACAAAAGGACTCGGCACAGGGACTGCAGAATTTTACACATTCTTTCTGCTTGATGCAGATGGGTTCTTGAGTAGGATGACATTCTGGAGATATTCAATTTTTTTAGAGAAATTCAAAAATGTTAAGAAATATGAAATCTTACCTAATGCCGACAGAATGGAAACGAAAATTGTCTGAGTTATCAGAATTAAAACAAAAATCTTATAAAGCATTTTATTTTTCAAGTCTTTCTGAGCTTATTTCTCAGACTGATTTGACAGATCTTAACCAAGCTCAAAGCTAAATGCTAATCGTATTAAATGGTTAAAGTGGCACAACAAATTTTTAATACGATTTTCTGAAAGGTAAAGTTTTTCTTGAAGCTTTTGAAAGTGACGAATTTTTTAGAGGAGGCATACGATTTTTTTTTAGACTTATTTTTTTAAGATTTTATTTTTTGAAAAAAAAAATTTTTTTTTTTTTTTTGAAAATTGTGAAAAATAGTCTAAATATTTTTTAAAATTAAAGAAAAATATATTTAAATTTGGCTAAAACCGGCAATGGATCCGTATCAGAAATCCTATTTGGATAAGTGAAAATAGAAAAAAATCTCAAAAACAAAAATTTTAATTTCAAAAATTTAATTCAAAACAGAACTCAAAATAAGAAGAACTCTCTGCATTTTGTCTTTCAGATTTATTCTAAAATTTTCAAAAAGAGTATTCAGAAGAATTTGCATGCTGACTTACATTTTCTAATTTGTGGTTTTGGTTATTCCGTGTTCCCTGTACGTGCGGATTATAAAAAATATTTTCGCTTTCTTTAAAAAGACAAAACAAAAAAAACAGGAGAAGGGAAAAATGCACTTTGGCTTCGAAGTTGTTGTTGGATTTTATTTTTTTTATTTTTGTCAAGGATGCAGGACAAATAGGAAAACGACCGGCAAAACTAAACTAAACGCGTGAAAGTAAAAACGCGACTTTTGCCTGCCAGACACAACACAAATATCTTCACAAACACACACACACACGTACACACACGTACACACACGCACACATGCATAGACACGCAGTCAGTTAGGCAGGCAGTATAGCGAAACTGTCTGCCAGAAATAAAAGTTTTCGGCGACTCTGGCAATGATCGGGTTAACGGTAATTGCAGGACGATGACGTAGTGTCGACGCTGACGTTTTAACGTAAACTGATTGAAAGTGCGTTGTCGTCGGTGTATTGGCAGTGTCAAAATTGACCGGCAGCACCCGGCAGCAGCCGGCACATCGGCATCGGTGCCTAAAATTGTGTAGAGTTTGGTGACGGACATTTGCCGACGCATCGTATGCTTTGCCCGCCCACTAACAGTTTTGGACCAAAAGCGCAAATGTTTGCCAGACAGACGCAGACAATTATTTACTCTTTAAAATGCCTATGCATAGGCTCTGCCAGTGCCAGGGAGACACTGGCAGCGGCAGAGGCGGCGGCCGAGGCGGCGGCTGAGGCAGAAGATTGGGTTGGCAGGCGCCTAGCTTTCGCTTTTGTATCGGGTCGTGTTTGTCTCGTTTGATTAGTGTGCGGGTTCGTGTGAGCTCGGCTTCATTTCGGGGGTGTGTTGAATCGACTTCACTCTCTTTGGCTCTTTCTTTCTCTCTATTTATATTTGCCAGCCTCTCTCTCTCTCGCTCACTGGCTCTGACTCTGGCTCTCTTCTCAGTGTGATTCAGTTACAGTTTTTAGTGTGTGTGTGTGTGTGTGTGTTTTTTTTCGTTGTCCGCCACCTTTTTGGCGCCGGCAAAGTATGCAACAGTTTTTTCACAATAGATTTTTATTAGCAATTTTTTATGCTATCTACAAAATTCAAATACATAGAACAAAAAAAAAATTTTGAAATAAAATGAATTTCACTCAAACAATCATTCGAATTTGTGTAAAAAAAATAAAATAAAATAAAATAAATTGTTTATATAAAAAATATCTGCATAGTCATGCAATTATTCAAATGCAACGGGTCTCTTTTGATTAAAGTTTTTGGTTTGAGGTTATGTACAAATAACTATACATATGTGCTTCAAATGCCACTGTCCAACTCTATATATTTATCTATATATATATATATATATTTTTAGCTCACACCAAAACTCTATTAATTAATATATATGTATATATGCATTCTATTCCTTTCTATATACCAGCAAAAAATTCCATATGCGGTTGTGGTTTTAAGCTCAAAAGTTTCTATTTATTTAAAAGGCAGAGAAAATCTCACACCATCTTTTCAATAAAGCAAAATATCCTTGCTGAAAAAGTTTGCCCATTAAAACTAACTGGAAATGAAATCTTAAACTTGATGGGACAAAAGATTCCCGGAAATCTTAATCTCGGAATGATGGTTCTCTAGGGAGAAAAACCTGAGAAAATCAAAAAAATATTTTATCTTCAGTAAACTTTATTTTGAGAGGTTTTAAGTTGAGGTCCAGAATTAGAAAATATCTAGGGTAAGCCTCTTTATATTTGAAAGTCACCTGAGAAAGTTTTTTTGAGCTCCAGAAAAATCTTATAATAATCAAGGAGTCATCAGGAAACAGTATTATTTTTAGGTCCAGATAAGATAATCCTCTTTATATTTGGAATCCATTTGAGAGAAGTTTTATTTTAAGCTCCAGAAAAATACAACTTTGGTAAACCAATCTATAGATTTCATTTTGACTCAGACCAAAATCAACTTCGAAAATTAAGAAAATTATAAAAAAAAATTAATGGATTAAAATATCAATAATTTTTAATTAAAATCAACTTCAATTATTTTTTGGAATTATTAAAAAAAAATAATAATAATAAAGGATCCAAAAATATAAATGATTTTTAATTAAAAGCAAATTCTATTATTTTTGGGATTATTTATTAAAAAATAAATGGAAAATTACGAAAATATTTTTGAAAAATTTAATTTAAGTAATTTAATTACTAAATAAATTCAAAAATAAAAATTTAATAATTTTTAGGTAAAATCAAATTCGATTATTTTTTCGGAAAATAAAATATATATTAAATGACCAAGTAAATTCAAAAATTCAAATTATTCATTAACTTTTCAAAAACCTTAATATATAAAAAATACCCAAACTTCAAAAATATTAAAAAATTTTTAAATAAAAAAATTGATTGAAAGATAAAAAATAAAATAATTTTTATTTGAAATCAAATTCAATTATTTTAGAGATTCTCTTTACAAATTACTAAAAAAAAAATAACAAAAATAAAAAAAATAATAATAATAATAATAATAATAATAATAATAATAATAATAATAATAATAATAATAATCTATTAAATTACTAAATAAATTCAATATATTAAAATTAAAATTATCCTTTCGATCATAATTATAGACGAGGTCTCCAAACCCTAAAAAAACCAAGTCCCCTTTAATTTCGATTTAAAAAATTGCTTGACTTTAGCCAAATTGAATCAGTCAATTTTGAGGGCTTTAAGACTCCCACAAGAAAATAAAAGAAAAAATCCTTTTGATAAACGTCCTTCCAAATTCGGGCACGGCGCATGCAAATGCATTTGCATCTGCCCCAAAATGGAGCACACACCAGTTAGTCAAGCCAAAAGTAAAACTACATAAAGTTGAGCCAACCAAAAAAAAATAAAAAAATAAAAACTTCAGCAGGAAAAAAAGTGTATTTCAAAAACCTCGCTAGGCTAAATCTAAACACTCACGAAAAGAGAGACTCCGGCTGGCAATGGCAAGGTCAAAAACCCAAACCAATAAACGACGGGGCGGAAAGCACCGAAAAACTAACCAAAAACTAAAAGTGTGTGACACGGCCTTCTGTGGTCTGGGTGGGTCCAGGGTGACCAGGGTGGATCCAGGGTGGGTCCAGGGTGTAGCCTCATGGATGGGGGAAGAAATGAAACGAAATAAAATGGGTGCCCGTTTGTCAGGAAGAGCGCCAAAAATTCATTCATAAAATTCTAAAACGCGCTAAAATCTAAAATTCTAAACAAAACCCCCCACCCCCCGCCCCATTCCATAACCAAAGTGCAAACGTAGCCATAGTCAAGGGTAACAGCCAGCGATGCCGATGCCGATGCCAATGCCGATGCTGAACTGGGTGGAGGCCAGACCAGACCGGAGATATTCAAATCGACCAACCAAAACTTTCTACACATGTGTGAGACGGAGTGAGTGTGTGTGCCTGTGTGTGCGTGTGTGAGTGGGTGCATATCCTTTTTGGGGGTACGCGAGTTTTGGGACTACAGTTTTTTTTTCGACTCTTTCAAGTCCTTTGAAACTTTCATTACTCTGATTGTTGGCCCAAATTCGAGTGTGTTTGATTCATTCGTTCATGTTTTGAATTGACTGTACAAAAAAGTCCAACTGGATTTTATTTATTTTTAGTTTGCACAAATCAAACTAAAAACAGCAAAGGCAAAAAAAAAAACAAAAACTCTTTTCATTTTATATACAAGAAGAGTTATATAAACACATACACAGACACATGTGTATGTGTGTGTGATTGATTTACATGGTCAGAGACAATGGAATATATAGAAAAATGTATGTAGAAAATTTTGTATAACCCTAAGGCCCCCAAATCCATATCATTCTATATGTTTTTATTTTATATATACATAACATACAATATATATATATATATATATAGATATATATACATACATATATACTCATCCTTTTCAGATTTTTGAAATGCAATTGTGATTGTGTGAGTGTGCGCAAAATGCAGTTGTGCGTTTTTTGCCTGCACTTTGCCTGCACAAAACGTGTCTATGTCTGCTTCAGTCTATGCATGCATGTATGCATGTGTGTGTGTGTGTGTGTGTGTGACACCTAACTACAATTCAAGTGCAACAAACTCTACACAAAAACAAGCCACCCCAAATAACCAAAAATCCAAGCGAATGGCAAAAATTTTTCGCCTGTCTGCTTCAAGCTTCCCCCCACCCCCTCCCCACCCACTCTCCACTCCTAACCAGTGCAGTTCACTTTAGTCCAGTGTAGTGACAGCAGCAAATTGCTACTAAAAACCAAATGTTTGTTGTTGTTGTTGGCTTTTTTGAAATTGCATTCGTCTGGTGAAAAACCGATTTAAAGCGTTTCGGCTGCATCGGCTTTTTGTCCAGACAGTTTTTGCCCAACCAACATTTTAGACATGAATTGTTTTTGTAACAAAACCCTCACCACTTTTATATATATAATATAATCCATATATATATATATAGTATATAGACAACCCTTAGAACCCAAACAAAAATATAAAATGTATAAAATAAATTTCATTGAAATTAAAATAAATAAAATAATTCAGACTTTGCACAAGACTGTACATACGTAGTCATAGGCTGAGCTATGATATAGTACATATATGAAAAAGAGCTTAGGCTTTCTCCAAATAAAAATAATAATAGAAAACACAGACACGTCAATTTAAATGTCCCAGACATTGGTTAACATTTTTCAGGCCCAAAGACTAAATGAAGTTTTGGGTTTTTTGGCAATTCAATTCAATTTCTTTGAGCTGAAAAGCTTTTGGCGAAATTGTCAAGAAAATAGATTGGGTTTTTCTTTTTTAATTTTGAGACTTTAAAAAGAGTATTGCTGGGTTTGTGTAGTCATTTTGGTCTTTTGAATGAATCTTTAATTAAACTAAAATCGGTTTATTACACAAAGATGATTTGTTTGCTCAACTGGAAAAAATTAAACTCGATTGGAAAATTTAATTTCTTGAGATAACAAGAAAAAGAGGGCGAGAGAAAATACCTCAACTATTTGTTTTTAGCGGCAACTGTACTTTTGTTCAGACTTCACCTAACTTATTGACATTCTTTAATCTAATGAGGAGGGGGCGGTGGTGGCAATGGAACTCCAATGCAAACATTAACTTAAACAGACCTTGGCTTTGGCTTTGGCATTGTCCAAATGAAATGGGGTACATTGTCCTCGACCTCGACCTAGTTCAATATCAATGTCATTGTGCCATATTATCGCCAACGCCGTTGCCACTGCCACTGCCATTGCCAACTGCCGTTACCGTAGCCATCGTCGTCGTTGTAGTCCTCGTAGTCATCGTCATCATCATCATCGTAGTCGTCGACGTCGACGACATCGTCCTTTCGCAGGCTTGGCCTTGGCTGGAGTGAAACGAGTACACGAACATTGGCCAAAGTGGCACACGGCAATACCCGCCAGACCTCCATGTGCACAAAAAGCCCAACATTATCCCCTACCCGCCAACTCCAACAATTCCAAAGCACCCATGAAAAGTCAAAGCCAAAGCCATTGCCATAGCCAAACCAAACGACCAAACCAACCCACGACTTTGCCCAAAAACGAAACCAGATAACGGCCCACGATGCTGGCAATGGTGCAACGGGTGCCTGGTATCCAGCACCAGTACCCACCAGGCCAGGGTCAGGGAACGGCCTAGGCGATGGCGACACAATACAATATCCTTGCACTTGTGCGCGTCGCAGCAAAGGCCGCGAGGCTGAGGCACATCCAAACACACACAAACACTCATTCACTCACTCACACACACACACACACGCACGTAAACAGAGAAAATGCACCCCTACCCCGTAAACCCATCAATCCATAAAAGCAAACCTCACTTCGTGCTCATGTGGTCCTGCAGTCGTCCGCCTTTGGCTGTTGTTTTTGTTGGGTGGCCCAGCCTGCACGGAGTTGCATGGACTGCATTGGAGTCTGCAGTCTGTAAGCAGCGACCTGGCCCCTACCCATTTCCTCCATTCTACTTTATGCATTTCTCTTTTCATTCACTGACTGACGACAGTGCGTTTGGTGTGCCCAATCTACTCCCTCTCTCTCTCTCTCTCTCTTTCGGGTGAGGTAGGCAAAGTCTCCATTTCACAAAACCGAATTTCTTCCTCAACTCCTTCTTTTGTCTGTTTGAGTTTGGGGCTGTGTTTTGATTTTCGTTTTCAACATTTGCTTTGTTTGCTCTCTCTCTCTCAGTTTTGGTCCCCCCAAAATAAACTCTCTCGTTTCAAAGTCTTTTTCGGCAAAACATTTCTTTTTTAAATATTTTCAAGCATCAAAAAAATGAAAATCAGCTTTAAAAAAATAGCAATAAGTCAAAGAATTTATTTTTATTTGCTCAAAAATTTACATTTTAACATTTACAGAAACTTTTAGCACGCCCCTCGCAAAGCAATAAGAGAAACAAAGACAGAGCAGAGTCAAGCAGAGAGTAACACAAAAAGAGCGCCAAGGTAGACAGAGAGAAATAGTGTGTTGGTGTGCGCGTGTATTTCTTGCATTTCTTGTGCCATAAACGGGAAATGGGTTAAGAAGAACGGACCGCATTCCACTAAAAAGCTGCGACGCGGGCAGAGCAAAACCGTCACAGCAGCCGCCGCAAAACCGACACCGGCCCATCGACTTGTCAGTGCGCGTTCAGATCTTCCAGCAAATTTACACGACACGCATGCGCCGACTCGAAAACGAATACATACACACACACATATACACATGAGAGCGCGCGGGCATATTAAAAGAAATCTTAAAGAAAAAAAAAAGTGTTGTTCTGTTTTGTTTTTGGTTTGTGTTCCGTGAACTTTCTTCGCCAACAGCTGGGCATCAAAATAGGCGCACCTTCGAAATTTCTGAATGTGTGTTAATTTTGGAATACATTAATGCGTTTGTCTTTATTGAAGAAACCGAAAAAGAAGAAGAAGAAAAAGAAAAAAAGAAGAATCAAGAAAGAGCAACAAGTGGCTAAGCCGTGGAGAAAAGTGCAAAAGAGGGCGGCCAACAACAAGTTTGTGTGCTCCGCGTAGACGTGGCAGAAGTCAAAGCCAAAAGCCAAAAGCGGCTGCAAAATTTATCGTGAAAAAAAGAAGGCAAAACCTAAAATTGAAATTGTTATTGAATTGAATTGAAATTAAATAGATTCCCATCGAGTGTTTGCGTGTCTCTTTAATCAGCATTCATGTGATAATTACAATTAAATAAGGTAGTGAAAGTGATAGACCAGAAACGAAACGAAACGAAACAATAAAACACAAAAGAGATTACAATCACAATTTGAAAAGACTTTGGAGTGGGAATCGAAATGCTTAGCAAATAGACAAGACTCATATAAATAGAGCGGAAAATTCTCACGCCCAGCGGCAAAACAATGTCCACCTACACTAGCACCAGTACCAGCACCATTCAACGGCGCAAGACGACCACAACAACAAATACAACAACAGCAGCAAACACACGCTCCAAATCAAAACAAAAACATGCGGAAAATCTAAACGAATATCAAAATAGCAACAACAACGCCAACAACCACAACGAACAAAACGAAAGACTTCACTTTCGCAGCACAGGAGAGAAACAGCGCCGCCGTTCAACAACCTCAACAACGGCAACAAGCTCACCACTGTGCTGTAACGGCAGCCTGCCCACCACGGCTATTCTCAACTGCTGTCGCGACGTTAATTGCCACCTTAATGTTCCGCTAACTTCAATGTTACGCGGCAGTGTTGAGCACACTCGTCGCTCCGAGAGCAGACACTCCGTAACACCAACACCAACGCCGACCCCCTCTACACTCTCGACAAGCACAACTGCATGCGAGCGTTCACATTCGCCTTCCAAATCACGTTCGCCATCATCAACATGCACAAATGGAACAGAGAGTTTCCAGGGGTCCGTTGCCAGAGAGCGAGAGAGCCGAGAAAATTGCCATAAATATAGCGACCGAGCAGATGTCGTCTCAACACAATTTACCGTTAGCCTTCGAATCGATCTCTTCAGCTGGGGTCTCTTTCTTTTGGCATTCGCCACACGCTTCTACAAATTGGCCACCCCGCCACATGTTGTGTAAGTTACAAGCCAAGAGAAACCAAAGGGAACTTGCCCACATATGAATGGATCCATAAAAACAAATAGTCTTTCTTTTCTTTTATTTTAAATGGGTTTTGGAAATGAGGGTAAGTGGTTCAGACCACACTGGTAGATCTTGTCTCATACCAAGAGGAGATCTTTCTAGAGGGTGTCGAGGGGGGTCTTCAGAGAGCTTTTTCCATAAATCCATTTTGAATATACTCGTATCATATGATTAGTCCGTTTTGGATAGGTGAAAGCCCATAAGACCCATAAAATATTATCTATATTGGTAAATGGGTAAGTGGTTTAGACCAAACTGGGAGATATTGTCTTATACCAAGGGGATATCTTTCTACATATGTCGGGGGTCTTCAGAGAGCTTTTTTCTTGGATAAGTGAAAACCCATAAGCCCCATATAATATTATCTAGAGGGGTTAATTTACCCAGGTATATCTTGCCTCACTCCAAGAAGATTTCTAAAATATCACAAAATTATAACCTTGGATATATGGGAGCTCATTTAATAATAACTAAGATATAAGACTCCTTACCATACTGCCCGATTTTCACTACAAATTAAAATCAGAACAAAAATATTCTCATTGATGAAATGAATCAGCTTTACTTAGTCAAGTAAATAATAAGAAATATTCTAGATCTTCATCTGGAACTCAGAGATGTCTAGGGGTGGAAAGCCACTATATATTATCTGATCATAATATATCTTTCAATTACATTCTGAGACAACAAATGATTTAAATTTTTCAAGCTTAAATCTTTGGAGGTTCCCTGGATCTGAACCTCTTTATAAGGATTTTCTAGATTAGTTTTATATCAAAAAGGTCAGGTCAGAGTTTTATACTATTTATATAGATTCCCCTTCTTAAGGATGAGAACTAATTAGGTATTCTTTGAGAGCTTAAAGTAATCTTTAAAATATTCAGATTCCTATAGACTTTCAGAAATATTCTTGATAGTCAGCAAAAGCATCCCAACCAAAGTTTCCTACTTAATCAGGTAAAAGATCGACGAATATAAACTATGAATCCATAATTATCAAATTCTTTGTTAAGGTTTCCATTCAAAGTTCCCCTTAGTTTCCAAAACTTTTTTTATATTTATCATATTTCCCTTCTTTTCGCAGGTTCGATGAGATACATTATGGGAAATATATTTCACATTATATGAGGAATATTTTCTTCTTCGATCAGCATCCACCGTTGGGTAAGCAACTCATCGCCGGTGTGGTTAGCTTTGCCGGTTATGATGGGAATTATACGTTTCCACGGATTGGAGCAGCCTATGCCCCGAATGTGCCCATATTCTGGCTGAGATTTGTTCCAGCCCTTTGTGGGAGTCTCCTGGCACCGGCAGTCTATAAGTTGCTTCAGGAAGCCCAGTTGAGTCGCTTGACAGCAGCCTTGGGTGGCTTGCTGGTGATCCTGGATAATGGTTTGCTCACACAGTCCAGATTTATACTCATGGAATCGATGGTGCTCTTGGGCAGCACCTTGGGCATTGCCTGCCTTTTGCGGTTTCAGCGTCGTGCTCTAGGCAGTGGCCAGTGGCTGGTCAGTGGTGTGGGTGCTGCCATTTGCTTATCCTGTGCCGGAAGCGTGAAGTATGTGGGTTTCCTAGCCCTGATCCTGGCTGGTTATATGCTATGTCGGCACTTCTGGGAGCTGCTGTACGATGCGGACATGTCGAGTAAGTTGAATTCGCTACGAATTCAAACAATTCTTTTAGTAATTCCGATTTATTTCAGCCTTGGAAATTCTGATGCACTGTCTCAGTCGTTTGATTCTGTTTGTGGGCATTCCTTTGGCTGTGTATTTGGGTGTGTTCTATGTGCACCTACAGACTCTCCATCGCGCTGGCCCCCATGATAGCATAATGACCAGGTGAGCTACACATAATAAGATCGAGAGAAATTCTAATTGATCATTGCTTTTCCATTTACAGCGCCTTCCAGGCCTCTCTGGAGGGTGGTCTGGCCTCTATAACTCGAGGTCAGCCCTTGGCTGTGGTTCATGGCTCTCAGATAACCCTGCGTCATACGCACGGTCGTACCTGTTGGCTACACTCCCATGCTCACGTCTATCCGGTACGCTATAAGGACAAGCGGGGCTCTTCGCATCAGCAACAGGTCACCTGTTATTCCTTCAAGGATGTGAACAACTGGTGGATTGTAAAGCGCCCCACCAGAGACGATCTGGTGGTGGGTGATGAGCCAGATCCCATACGACATGGCGATGTCATACAACTGGTTCATGGCATCACCAGTCGAGCCTTGAATTCGCATGATGTGGCCGCTCCGATGACTCCGCAATGCCAGGAGGTCAGCTGCTACATCGACTATGAGATTAAAATGGAGGCTGAACTGCTCTGGCGCGTGGAAATACTCAATAGGAAAAGCGAGGGAGATCTCTGGCATGCCATCAAATCGGAAATACGTTTGATTCATGAGACCACAGGAGCGGCCCTCAGATTCAGTGGACGCCAGCTGCCCGACTGGGGCTTCAATCAGCACGAAGTGGTGGCCGATCGAGAGCAAGTCCATATAGATGCCATCTGGAATGTGGAAGAGCATCGATATACCAACAGTAAGTTAAATCTCTCGAATAATGTGCGCAGCTCTCCCGGTTAATATGGATATTTTTATTTGCAGCCCAGGATCAACGTGAAAGAGAACGCCAGCTGCTGTCAGCCGAAATGATACCCACCAAACGGACTAGGCTCTCGTTTTGGGAGAAATTCCTCGAGCTTCAGGCCAAGATGTTCTCGAACTCCAAACAGCTGCAGAACCACATGTACAGCTCACAGCCCCACGAATGGCCATTGCTGGACAAGAGCATTGCCTATTGGCTGGACACCACATCCAGTGCCCAGATCCATCTATTGGGAAATCTACTCATCTGGTACACGGCCACAGCCGGTCTGCTAGTCTACGCTGCCCTCCTGATCTTCTATGCCATAAGACGACGTCGCCTCTGCTTTGACATTTCAGCCAGAGAATGGCAACGCTTTCTCATTGCCGGCGACACCTTTTTCATGGGCTATCTAATACACTATGTACCCTATTTCTTCGTGGACAGAATGCTCTTCCTCCACCACTACTTGCCGGCCTTTCTCTTCAAGCTGCTCCTGCTCTGCTTTGTGATAGAGCACTTGGACTACCTCCTGCGTCGCCATTGCAGTCACAATAGATTCCTCTATCTGGTGCGTGGCTATCGCTTGGCTCTACTGCTCTGGCTTCTAGCCGCCTTCTTTGTCTTTGTCAAGTTCTTGCCCCTTAGCTATGGCACCAGCAAAATGTCTGCCAAGGCCATTACCGATCTGCGCTGGAAGGATACCTGGGACTTTATATTACAAAAGAATTATGCTCTGAATTGAACGAACTGAGGAATCGAGAGAATGTATCATAAGGATTTGTTTTAATTTATAATACTCCCTGTTATTTATATAAAATAAATCAATTTATTTATTTTATTTATTTTACACTCAACTAATTATTTCGAAATTATTATAAACAAAAAATTCTGTTATAAAATTTTTTTTTTTATAAAATTAAAAGAAAATATTTTTATATTCTGAAGAAAAATAAAATAAATTAGCTTACTCTTTGTTGGGGTCTTGTGTTTTGTTTATATAAAAATTAATGGAAATCTGTTTTGAGTTAACAGACTTTTTTTTTGTTATGGCAAACTTATCAGCAGTCTTGGGGGCTTTGGCTATTTTAGTCTTGCAAAATCAGTGAGTTGATCAAGTTCAGTGAGAAAATGAAAATAAACTTGTCTCAATTTTATTTAATTATTTTGTTAATTTTTATAAAATTCTATATGGCTTGCTCTATGCATAATCCCCTCATACGACCCTGTGAGTTGGATTAATTTTTTTTTTAAATAAAAAAAATATATATATAAATATTTACTTAGCCTGTGATCCGGGTCAAAGGAGAGAATGTGAGCACTATTATATTATCTGCTGGGAATGGACTTGTACCTGTTTGGAAAATCATTATTTTATAGGACGCGGTAAGGGTTGTCTTCATGAAGAGTTTGGCAAATAAATTACAAAAAAAAAGTAAGAGTGTAAAAGTTAAAAAAATCTCAAATTGGCGTGAAATAAAATTTGGAATGCTTCAACTAGCCTCGACTCATTATAAACAAAAGTCTGGGTTTCGGATTAGTTTATTTAGTTGTACTTAGAATGAGACATGTACTGATTATAATAATATTATTAATATTATTTGTTTTCTATCAAATTATCAGTGGTAAAAGCTTTTGATTTGTTATACAATTTTGTTGAAATTAATTATAAAATTATTTGTAAAATAAATAGGATGTGATCCGTACAAAGAGATAAACAAATGTCAAGTGTTTATTGTAAAATGCGTGAAATATGGTTGCGTATGCAGAAAAAATTATATACGTAATGCTACCACTAAGATCTGTGAAAAATACAAAAGACCTAAGATTCCGAAAAGAGTTATATTTATATCGACAACGGAAGAAACTAATAATACAGAGGTGGAAACAAAAATCATTTTGGATACGTCAACCACATCGGATCCCGATTTATTGAATGATATCATTGATCAAGAGGATTACTTAGATATGTATTTTGATTTACCTCCTCTGAAGAGGAAAAAGAAGAAAGGAAATCGCAAAGGCAATTTGAATATTCGTCTTGCCTTATTTAAAAAGTACAACAAAAATTTTGGTTTGATTGGTTTCTAGAAAAGAATTATAGAAAAATGCTTCATTAAAATTACTTTTATTTTTTTGTTTTGTCTTGTATTTACACTGAGTATGGAACTATCACAACTATTTCCCACGGTCCATAAAATCCTTAGCTTCATTGATTTTAGCTGCCAGATATGGTGAACCACCACGATCGGGATGATTCAGCAACATAATTTTTTTATGGGCATCCTTTACCTGCAATTCACATAGTCCATTAAATCGAATTTGTTAAAAAAGAAAACTATGCAGCAGACTCACCTTAAGTTTTGAAGCACTCGGACTGACACCCAGAATCAAAGATGCCTCGCGTTTGTTCATTTTGGGATCAAAACCGCCTTTATAGTATTTGGCATTAGCCATGGACTCTGCATCGAATTTTGGTAGATTTTTGATGGCTTCATTAAATTTGGTTGTCATCTGGGGCATACGGCGTAGTAGGTGTTTGCCAGCAAAGCCCACAGCGGCCACTCCAAGACCGGCTAAAATTACCGAACTTGCCTTCCATTCCATAATAATTTGCAGAATTTAGAAAAGAAATAATCAAAAATGTCAATGTTTTATATAGATTGAATAGCAAATAAATTTGTAATTTACCATTTTTATGTAATTTTAATACAGCAGATCAGCTGTGACGTTTGTATCGCGTGTATAATGTTTTGGTTCTGTCTTTGCGAACGAATCAAACAAGTTCCGAAATAAGTGTGTACATAACAAAGTTGCAATATAATTCAAATTGTTCTTTTTTAATTTTGGTGTAATTTAAAACAAGCTTTTTCGAATTTATATTGTCAGAAATAATTTATGCCACAGTCTATTTGAATATTAAGGAATAATTATTTGAATATTTCATAACGATATAAAACGCAGCTGTGACTGCTGCTGAACGTGCCCATGATACACAAAGTATCGAGTGCTGGGCACATTCAAACGCAATCGTAACATCGGTATCGGCACTACGTATTTGTCGGGGGCTCAAATAATAAAATAAAAAAAAAATACAAAAAAAAAAGTACACAGTTTTGAAAAAGACTAAAATTCGCAAGTGTCAATTGTTAGGCAATATCTGTTGTTGGTGGTATATTGTGTGCATTTGGCATACGAATCCACAGATTTTGCCAATAGTGCATTCGCTGTTGTCGCCAGCCGTCAAACTGGAGCGCATTCCGGAGTATTTGCGGGACACCGTCGATTGGCTATTGTCGATGGGGTGAGTTTGTTATACCAATACACAAATAATTATTAAAAAAAAATAATTCGATCAGCTGAATGTTTATGGGGCAAAGGCAAAATTCCTGGAAACAAATTAATCAAAAACAACTGCGTTACGAAAATCATAGCTGTTGTCGTTGTTGTTGTTGTTGTTGCTCTTCTTCTCTTGGTGTCTTTAATGTCCTCTGCTTTGGCTTCTTCGCCATTTGGCCTTTTGCCAATTGGCCTCGTTTTTCGTCTCTAGCCAAGAGAAAAAAAAAGAAAAGAAGAAAAATAATAAAATAGAAAAAAGAAAAATTTCTTTCGTTTCTTTCTTCACTCAAAGTTCTGTTTATTTTTTGTTGTTGTTGTTGTGACTCTGCTCTTGCCTTTGCCTGCTCTAAAGCAATTTCTCCCAGGTGCCTAAAAAAAAATTATATATTTTCCTATTCTAATTAAATTTTGTTTTGTTATTTTGTAGCTGTAAAATCAATGAGCAAACTTATTGATTTCTCAAAACCAAGCGCAAAGCTGTCGTTGCAAATAGCAACTGTGTTCATTTGTTTAACGTTTATTTATACACACACGCACACACACACACACACACACACACACACACACACATACACACAGGCACATACGCTCAACCAAGTGTATAAAAGTATTTATTTTTTTTTTTGTTCGTCATGCGCCGCAGACCAGACGCATTTTGATTGCATTTTATGCGTATTCCTCTTCACCCCCCCAACCCAGGCACCGCCAGCCTCTTTCTTTTTTCTCATCATCCTCCTTGGCATTGTTGTTCGTCTTGAAGTTCAGCTTTTCTCCGCTGCTCCTTCTTCTGCTTCTTCTTATTTTTACCTACTCACACAAACAAATCGTGTTCTTTATTTTTTTTGAGCGAGTTAAGAAATTGGGTTTTCCTTTTTTGATAATTTGCAAATCAGCCAACCCAAAACTTTTTGCCTGCCATTGAAACTGGTAAATCTGGATGGGGTTCATTTTTTTTTTAAAGGAACTTTGAGAATTTCTTAGAGCTGCCTTTTTTTTCATGTTATCAAGAATTAAATTTTTATAAAAAAAAAATGATCTATAGAAAACTGGAAATTACTTGGGTTCATTATGAATATGACTGGGTAATCCGAATACTGGGCCGAACCCATTTGATAGCCTTTATTTCGGTTCCTAATTCTTCAGATTAACGGTACTTTCATTATGAAAATAATAACCCCTTGATAACCTTTATTTTGGTTCCTTATTCTTCAAATTAACGGTACTTTAATATTTTGAAAATAAATATATAAGAAGACCCGGGGAAATCTCTTGACTTATCGCTCCAGGCTTAGAATTATCTCTAAAAAAGTTAAGGTAACTAAAAAAATCCTTTGAGCGAGTCTGACAAATTCTTAAAATTAAACTGAAAACATATTTCCGATAAATTTCAGGGTATACTCAAAATTTCCGAGTCTGTAAAACCCCCAAAAATAAACTCAAGTCTCGAATATTTCAAGTCAACATTGAAAGCCAAAGAATTTACATTTCCTTATAGTTTTTCCTTTTATTGATTTCCGGAGGTAATTGTAACCGAGGCGGGTTAGGAAGAAGAAGAAGATAAGTTAAAATAAAAATACAAAAACCCCAGACAAACCAGACTTTATTCTCTTTTACACTTAACCCTTTTGTTAGTTAACTAATAGAACCACCCTCGCTGGGCTATAGGGGCCGGGGGTGGGCTTGTAAGCAGCCTTGAGCCGCACTTAGTACAACTCTAATTGAATTAGACAGCCGCAACCTCAGCGGTCCAAGTGCAAAAGAAAAGAGATAGACATATAAAAAGACAGAGAGAGAGAGAGAGAGAGACAGCTTTGGAGAAAAGTTAGATAGAATTGATTCCGCTGGGTTGTCAGTCAGTAGGACAAGCTTTTCCGTACCCTTCCAGAGGATTTTTCCTTTTCCATATGAGGTTTGCTTTTCCAATTTTCCCCAACATCAATCAATTTGGCAAGTAAGCAGAGTAAAGAAAATAAGAAGAAGAAAAAACGGCGCATTGAAAAGAAAATTGATATTTAAAAGGTTTCCCCGACTTTGGCAGTTTGGCCTGGGCTGTGGTTGTGGCATTTGGCCAGTTGCAGTCGGGCTCTCTACCCGTTCAGTAGCCAGTTGGCAGCGGTCACCATGAACTGGGCCATCTCAAATCTGACAGGCGGCAATCGAGTTAGCCGCGCCATACTCGTTCGTTACTCCTCGGTGCCCTTGGCCGATGCTGGCGATGGTGTCTCTACCACATCTCTTACGCCCGCGACCACGCCCAGTGCATCAGCATCCCATTCCTCACTATCCGCCACATTTGCCAATACCTTTCTGCACTCCTCCTCCCGTCATATACCAGGACGTGCTGTGCCTCGCCAACAGAATAATGCCAACAGCACAAATGGTGGGCCGCCTTCCGGTGCGACTGGTGGTGTCAACTCCGCCACGCCTTTGACATTGCCCCTGGATGTGGAGGAGACAGTCACTTGCTTCTGTCGGTAAGCCAAGCCAAGCCAAGCCATTGACAAAGACTCGCACCTCATTTCCTTGCCAAAGAGAGTCACAGATGGAAGCAAATCTCTCTGGAAAATGGTTTCCTTTTGACTTTTTGAAAATAGTTTCGAGGTCTTTGGAGACCCCAAATTAACTCAGATTGTGATTCGGGATAAGTAGAAAAATTTCCCTCAAAATTTCCAAAAATTTCCTTTCCAAAATATCTGATTTTATTTCCCTCAAACTATCGAAATATTTTCCTTTGATTTTTTTTAAATAGTTTCGGGGTCTTTGGAGACCCCAAATTAACTCAGATTATAAATTAGGAAAATTTCCTCAAAAATTTCGAAAATTTCCAGTCCAAAATATCTCATTTTATTTCCCTCAAAATATAGAAAGATCTGGAAAAAAAAAGAGAGAAAAAAAATTATTTTCTTTGCAAAACTCGGGAAAAGAATTCTTATCATTTTCAATAGAAATCAGCTGATTTCTGTCATTATCTTGCCCTACCCCCTCCCCTCCCCACCACTCACCATACCCACTGCCTTATGGTAAATTATTAAATTGGTGGGCTGACTGATTTTTGCGCTGCGCATTTTCCGCAAGGGTTGTTTGTTTTCTTTGGCTCTCCCCTTCCCTTCTCTTTCCTTCTTCATCAGTCTGTCTTGTTTTTATAAGGCTTCCAATACACTCGCATTCGCATTCACACACACACACAGAGCAGAGCAGCAACCTTGTTGGGGGCGCAGTTGTTGGCTCCTTTTGTATTGTCTCGCCAGCCCAGCCAGTCAGCCAGCTAGTTGCTAGTTTTCACTGGTTGTGTGTGGTGCCTGGTATGGGGGTGGAGAGGGAGGGAGGTAGGGAGGTCAATGTTGTTTCACACCTCCACTATCGCAGAGTGGTTTCAGCTGCCCTCTGGGTTTTTCGCACCAGTTTCAGCGACACATAAATCACACAGCGCCAGGCCATTGATGAGTAATTCGCAAAGCAAATTCAAACTCGCTACTGAAAGTATTCGCACGGCTCTAGTTTGATTTTGTATAGGCTTAAAATTTTAAACGAATTTCTAGTAAGAAAGTGTTAATAGCTCTGGGAGGTTCTTTTAAGCAATTATTTTAGGTTGTTGAATTTATAAGAAAGAAAAATCTTTCACGAAAATATTATAAAATATATAGATTGGAATATTATTTTTAATATTTTTTTATTTTTAAATTATTATTTCCACAATTTTTTAAATTTTTTTTTATAAAATTAAGCCAATAACTAAAAATATGACCGGCAGATGATGATCTTTATTTGAAACATTAATTGGATATATTTCTTTCTTAAATAAATCAAAAATATTCTTCAAAGACTTTAATGCTCATTTTATTAATTAAAATTCACTTTGAAATAAATAGATTTTTTGGGAGAAAAAAATTTTTAATAAATTATAGTTTATGATCTCAAAATTAATTTGAAATATCGAAAATATATCCTTTATGGGAATCAATGCCAAGTCAATAAAATTATCTAGTACGGACTAATAAGGTGAGGCTTCAGTTCCCAAGAATTAATAAAAGAAAGGTATATACGGATTACGGGTTTTAATCAATTATAGTTTATGACATTAAAATTAATTTGAAATACCGGACTAATATTTCTGTGATGGCTAATCAAAGTAGTCCAGTCAAAAATTAACTAATACAGACTAATTTCAATTCCCAAGAATTAATTTACAGATTAGCTTGAATTAGTTGCGTTAAAAAAATACCTAGGCTCGGTTCCCAAAATTTAACTTCCATTCAACCCTGAAATAATTAATTTAATATTAATAAAATGAGAAGCCCATAAATTTATAATTCAAACAAATTCTGAATCGTATAAAAAATATATAGTATTCACTATATTTTCTGTTTGCTTTACAAAAGTGTGCGAACACACTCAGCACATACTGTAAAGTCAGGCAGTGCGTGTATTTATGTGGCGCTTATTAAAATTTCGTTGTAAGCGGCTCTTCTGTGTATGTGTGTGTGTGTGTGTTTGTGTGTTTCGTATGTGTTTTTCTTTTCTTTCTTTTTTTTTGCGCACTTCCTAATTTTGATGGCTACGTCTGACGTCATTTGCACTGCGCATGACCCAAACCACCAGTAAAAGGTTGCTTTTGTTGTTGTTTTTGTTTTGAATTTTTTTTTTGTTTTTTGTTTTTTTATGTTGTTTATGTCTTATTTATATGGTGGCGTTACCGACTAAACGGAACTGCTGCTGCTGCTGTGGCCTCAGTTAGGACTAGGAAAATAACAAAAACCACAGAAAAACAATTCCCCAAAAAGGGTGCGAAAGAGAGAGAGAGAACGAGAGAGAAATATGTAAATTATTTTATTTATTTGTTATTATTTGTAATTTTTGTTTTGTTGTTGAAACTTGCCAAAGAAACCGGTATGATTTTTTTTTTTTTTTATCAAAACAAAAAAATATTCCTTAAAAATTTTTTATAATTTTCCATTTCTGTTCTGATTTGTCTGATGCAATTCTGCTGTCAACTTTGCTAATATTCCAAAGATAACCTTCTGATTTCCAAATCTTTATAAAAAAAATAAGAAACAGATTTTTATATGAATTTAAATCGTTTTGGGATTACCAGGAATTTTTCAAAGGTTCATTAAACCCAAGAAAATATTAGAAATTTTTCCTGAAGAATATCAGATTTTCGAAAATAATTCAGAATTGGTCTTAAAATTTCATATAATTCCGTAACTTCCTTAAGATGACATCAGTGGTTCTTGAGATTATTTTCCTACTGATAAACACGCGTCGTGTTTCTCAGGTGGTAAATGGCACTCAACTCTGAAATTACGGAAACAGTCAAGGCAAAGCATAATAAGTATCAAGTTGAAGAAGAAGAAGAAGAACCAAAAAAAAAAAAAGAAAGAAAGCAACGAAACATCATCATTGCTGAGACAAGTAAAGAGCCAAGCGAATTGGTTGACTCAGTTAAGTCAGTGTATGCGTGTGTGTGTGTGTGTGTGTGTGAGGTTGTGAATCAGAGATATTAGTTGCACAGTGTGTGTGCATTATGAGGCAAAGACAGGAGCGATGGCATTCGACCGCCAAGCCAAGTTGAGAATGAGAAAAGAAGAATGGTTAGCGTAAATGAACTTGGCTTGTTTTTCTTTTATCGAGTTCTTTGGCCGTTGCAGTCGCTGGCGATGCGGGCGGTCACAGGTGTTTGGTTCCCAAGACCGAGGCGGCTATAGCAAATGTTAACGCATCGACTAATATTTACTCTGGTCCTCTTCGTCCGCTCCGATGACCCAGCTACTATCTCTGGGCAGCTGTTTGCCATGTTGGTTGCTCATGCTTCTTGTTGTTGTTATTGTTGTTGTTATTGTTGTTCACGTTCTTGTTCCTGTTTGAGTTTAGTTGCCACCAATGACGTTGCATCTTTGTTGTTTTTGTTGAGTCAATTCCTGGGAAGAGTGTTTTTCGGTTTTTTTTTCTTGTACCTTTTTTTGAAGTTCCTGTGTTTTGTTGTTTTATTTGATTTTTGATTTGATTTTTTTTATGTATTAGTAGATGATAGGCCCCAAAAGACCCGCATGTTGAGAAAATTAAATTATCTGGATTGAAATTTCCTCTCCATTTTATTTACATAAAAAATTCTTTCATTTACCCAAACTCAAATTGTATTTCTATTTTCTTTCTTTCGTTTCAGGTGAGTACTTTGGTTAATTTAAAAGGAAAAGGTAAATTTTCCACAGTCTGGCAACTCCAAACAATGTCAGCTGCTCAATGCGCTTTTGTTTGTGTAGTATGTACGCTCAGCTGATTTAAACATATGGCCGAACCAAGCCTCTCGCACAGCTGCAGCAAAGCGAGAGAGCGAGAGAGCGAGAGCAGGCGAGCGCCAGCTGATGCCAAAGACAGAGAGAGAAAGACAACGAGAGAGTGCCGAACAAGTGGTCGTTCGTTTCGCTTGGCTGCTCAGCAGCTCCCACCACACGCACAAAACAAATTTGTATGCAAAACACACAAACGCATTATCAAGCTCTCTCTTTTTTTTTTGTTCATTCGCTTCTTTCGTTTTTTGCCTCTTCAATTCACCACTAAGTGTGCTGCTGCTGAGAGGAAACAGTTAACACATTTGTAATTGTGTGTGCGCTGCGCTTTCGTGTTATTCTTTCTTACCTTCTTCCCCCATTCCATTGCTTACTTTACTCTTTTCACATACACAACACGCACACACACAACGGCAAGCCAAAGAAACAACAAAAAGAAACATCATCATCGTCATCTTTGCTGTTGCTCTGCTTTCGTTGCCAGCTTCTGGCAGAGACAGAGCAAATTTTGTTGTTGCCAGCCAGCCAGCAAGTCAGCCAGTCAGCTAGTCAGGCCATCAAAGAAATACGTCACGTTGCGGGGCGGCGTTCAGTTTAGAAATTTCCTTTGACTTGTTCGGTTGTCGCTGGCGTCTCCGTTATTTTGCGCTTTGTCGCCGCGCTGTTTCAGCTTTGAAAACAATCGGCCGATGGGAGCGAAATTTTAATTTGTGTGTGAACAATTATTCAACTATAAAAGAAAAAATTAAAATAAATTAAAAAAAACTTTAAAAATTAAAAAATTGAAAAAAAGTGGAAACAACAAGAAAAAAAATGTGGAAATATTTTTGTGCAATAAAAATTGAAACAAAAAGAACCAACAAGGCGAAATAAAAATATAAAAAATAAAATAAATGTAAGAAAGGAGTAAAGAAAAAAAAAAGAAGGAATTTTTGTGGTGTGCAGTTTGTTTGTTTGCGTGTGTGCGTGTGTATGGCGGAGTTTGCTTTGAAACTGTGTCATTCACTGTTAACTGCATTCAAGTTTTTTTTCAGTTTTTTTAACAAATATGGCAAAACGGTTTTAGCTACCTCTTCATTCAGCAACAACAACTACAACAACAAGAAAAGCATTAACAACGACCGCATTACTAATGCTAGTTGGAGATGTCGGTGGTCTGGCCTAGTGTGGTTGTTGTTATTGTTGTTGTTATTATTGTTGCCACGGTTTGTTGCTTCACTGATTACGCGCAATGCAGTTGCCCATTGCAGGCGAGTTTAGTTGCAAAACCGGCGAAGCGCGACTGTTGCCAATGCAGTACTGGCTTAGAATTGGCACAACAACAACAACAATAACAACAACAACTGTTACGAGGCATTCACCAGTCAAACCAACCGACCATCAGTCGATCTAACCAGTCTGCCTTTTTTTTTCTTTTTTTCTTCTTATTTAACCACTTCCTTTTTCCTTTAGTCGTGGCAGCGGTGGCGGTGGCGGTGTCGGTGGCACTTCCTTCCAGTATCGTTTCCTGTTTGGTCTTTAAATTGTCAGGCAGCTTTTGTTCTTTCATTCTTTCTTTCTTTGGTCGCCTGCCAACCCTTACGCCTACACAAGCACACACACAGACACACACGCGCGCACTGAAAATGAGAGGGAGACAGACTACGTGCTGTATGTCTTTTTGCTTAGCCTTTCACAGCTCTTGCACTTGAGTGGGCTGTCTATATGTCTGTGTGTGTGTGTGTATTTCCACTCGATATTGTTGGCGTTAGGTTCTCACACTTTTACATGGCACGTTTCACATTTGTCACCTCTTTTTATGCAGACCATTTATTGGCTAAGTTTACGTTTACGACAGATCTGCTATTTCTCCAATAAGCCACCCGGCTTAGCCACAGTGGGTCAAGTATTGATTTTTTTTTTCTCTTCCTACCTTTTTTTTTTTTTTGCTTGAGAAAACAAAAAATTTCTATTTTTGCTTGTGTTGTGTTGCGTGCTAAAATTTATCCCAATAAGCTTTTATATATTCCGGTTGAATCTAGTTAAAAAACTTTTGCTAAGCTTTTGAAAAAAAAAAAAATGAAAATGCATATTATTTATTTTTTCTTTCTTAAAAAAAATTATGAAACTATTTCCTTAACCAATCTGCTGTTGTCAATTGGCCTAGTCTACATATGGCTCTCTCGCTCACTCTAACTAGTCTGGCCACTTTAAATCATCATCTTGCGGTACTCCGAGTGATTTCATATTATGGGCTAAAGCAAGTTTCCTGCCTGACAGTGATGACGGGAAGATTTGGATTTTTTTTCAAAAAAAAAAAAAAACTAGTTTCTATTTTTTTCAATAAAAACAATTCCACAAAATCTAAACAAGAATTGACAGAGATAGAGAGAGTGAGAGAGATGGAGTGAATGATGTTTATCCAGATTTACGAATAGGCAATTTTTGTTCTATGTTCTATGTTCGTTTGACCTTTAACGGGGTTAACAAAGCATTGAGTACAGAGCACAGAAATTTTTTCGGCCAGCAATTAAAGGCGAGCAATGAAATTCACCACAGTGGGAGCAACGTGTTATTAGAATCACTTCATAAAATGTGATTTAATTGCCTACTCAAATTTTGGGTAAACTTCGTTTAGCAGAGGCGTGCGGAGGTGGAAGAAAAAACAAAACAAAGCGACAACAACAACAACAGCAAAAAGCACACAAATTGGTTTCAATGCGAGTTGAAGGTTAAACACAAGTGAGACGTTTGCTGTTCGCTGCAAAAATTGAGCATTTCAAATTGATTTGTTGCTTTTCATTGTTGTTGCTATTTTTTTGATTGTTTCTTTTGTCATAGTCAAGCTTAAATAAAAAAAGAGGTATCTGTTTTTTTTTTTTTAGCAATGAATTTAAAATTACTCGAAAGAAACTTAAATGTAAATAAATTTAATTTTTTTTTTTTTTTTTTTTTGCTTATTGGACCAAAATAATTTTTTTTCAATTTTGTACGCCGCTTAGCTTTTATTTTTCTTCTTCTTCTTCTTTTTCATCTTTTCTCTGTATGCCCGGGCTGGTTGTTCGATATTTTAGCTTTTATAAATAACCTTAAGCAATTTTCTGCGCCGTGAAAAAAAAAATAAAAAATAAAGTGTCAATGTCAGCTGCTGCTGCTGTTGCCGCGCAGCCCACAAAAACCAAATCCAACCAAAAAAGAAATAATCGAAGACTCGTGCTAAAAATTTGCCAGTCATTTGTCATGCAAGGTGCCTTTCAGTCCTTTGGCACTCGATAAATTCATAAATATATTTATTTATTTTTTTTATATAAATCAAAAAAATACATATTCTATCTCCTTTGAGTCTAACGGTAAAAACACGCGCTGCTAATTGCAAATGTATGCACACACTCTCCTCTCAATGGCACTGCTCTCGTGTAACTGTGTGTGTGAGAGAGAGAGAGGATATAGTGTAGTGAAAAAAAAAATTGAATGAAATAGGCCGAGGGAGCAAAGGAGACAAACGAATCATTAGTCCATTTCGAATACGGCACATGCTGTTTTTTTTTCTTCTTTCTCTTTCGTCTCTTTCTTTTCGTTGCAGTCGGTTTTGTTGTTGGCTTTTTTTTTAATAACTGTTAGCTGTCACTATTCGGTACGGCTGAAAATGTAAAAACAGAGGAATAGAGGAAAAAAAAAAAACTATAAATACATGTTGCAATCATGTCTTTTTCCATGCTAGGCTAGTGGGTGTTTTTCTTCTTCTTCTTCTTCGTTTTTTGTAACAAGAGCAGCCGCGTCGACAACACTCGAAATGTTGCGGTTGTGGATGGCTTTGTTTTGGAGAGACACACACACACACACTAGGTCTGTAAACCTCGGCTTATTGTCTCTGCCTAAGCCTTGCCCATTTGCCTTTGCTCTTTGCTGCTCCACAAAGAAGAGCCTGTCAGTCATTCAGTCAGCCGAGAGCTTTCGAAATCTCTCATGTCTTGCACAGCACAGTGGGCAAAAATCGAATATTTAGGTACAAATTTTTAATAAAAATACAAATTTGTAAAAATTGATTAATGAAACAACTTGAAAGGGTTAACAAATGCATTGCACAGTGGTTGAGAATCAAATATTTAAGAAAGTACAAAAAAAAATTGTAAAAATCGATTATTGTATCAGCCTAGAAGGGCTAAAAAAATGCACTGCACAGTGGTTTAAAATCAAATATTTTAGTAAAAATAAATGAATAAGAAAGAAAATTTTAAAATTCGATAATGTATCCGCCTAGAAGGTGTAAAAAAATGAAATGTACAGTGGTTCAAAATCAAATATTTTAGTAAAAATAAATTAATAAAAAAAATAGTAAAAATTGATTAAAATATCAGCCTGAAAATTAAAAAAAAAAATGTACTGCACAGTGGTTCAAAATCAAATATTTTAGTAAAAATAATTTTGAAATTATCGAAACAGCCTGAAAGAGTTTAAAAAAAAAAATTTTTTTTAATGTTCTTGTCCCACTGTGCCTAATTTGTTTGTCCATGTTGCGGGTATTAAGTGTTGTTGTTATTGTCATACCAACCGCCCACTTCCACCGGGCCGCAAACAGCTGCGTCTCGGTCTATAATTACACCACTGTGCCGCCACTGTGTCGTGGCATCTTCAACAAACCACAGCCAGCAGTCACAGTCTCTGCCCCTTTAATGGAGAGGAAGCCTTGTAACTTGCCTTAGTGAAAATTGTCTTCTTCTTCTTCTTCATGTTGTTGTTGTTGTTGTTGTTTTCATAGTTGCTGTAATTCGATTGTGTTGCTCTTTTTTTTTTTGCTCTGCCTAATTTTCGGCTACTTTTGCAATCGGCTGGGAGGCACGACTTGGCGAGATTTTCTAACCGGCTGATCTTTCGCCGGTCTCCCTGCCCCTAAGCCCCGAAGGGGGAAAAGTAGTAGTGCCCTGTGTTTTTTTTTTCTCATTCGTCAAATTGAGTTAGCGAAATTACTATAATTTTGTGGGAAATTTTATGGGTCAAATTTCAGCTGGTTGACAATGGTCACGTCGCCTCGCTGACCGCAGCATTATTATTTTTACAAAAACAAAAAATATATATATATGTATTTTTTACTAATTTGCTTAATTAGCGCGGGTTACACTTTTCGTTTTTTTCCGACCTTTTTTTTTATACGATTTAATTGGGGATACTCAAACCAGAAATAAAAATAAAAAAAAAAAATTGTTTTTTTTTTTTTTAATTTTTTTTTTTTATCATTTCATTTCTATTTGGTGAATTTAGGCAGTTTTTTGTTTTCATTTCTCTCACGTTTTTTTGTAGGTTTTTTTTGTTTTTATTGCCCGGCTTGAGAGAGCCCAAGCCCTGTGAATGGTTTACCGTGGAAATGGGAATCTAGCCAGCACATTAACTATTGAGTGGTAGGGTGGAGGGGGGTAAGGAGGGGTTTCTCTCCATTAATGTTAAAAACGTGATGTGCTATGCTTTGTGTAATTCGCCGTGAGAACTTCACCATAAAGCAATCACTGAAGTATCTCTTCGTTTCATTTTTAAAATTGAACTACAAAACGCAAATGCTTACAAATGCACGTAGATACTCAGATATACCCAAGACGCAACGTACTTTGTTATGCAGATCGATCGAGGCTTTTTTTTATATTTTTTTTTGTCTTTGACACATGTGCCCACCACTTGGTCAAAAGACAAAGAAATATATTAATCACTCAATTCAACGGCCTTCAGAGTGTGAAAATTGTAGCAATCGTTGTGTCTGTGGTGATTAAACAAAATAGATAGCAATGAAATCAACAAAGCCCTTGATCCACATATCAACAGGGTCTCAGCTAAAGTATGGCATATTATTCCATATAGTAAAAGGAATTCTCAACAGTTTAATCTTACAGCCACTAGACCATATCGGAGAGAGAATAACTCCAGGCGGGGAATACAACAAGCTTCAGACTTGATAATAAGCCGGGTTCTCTCGAGGGTTCCATGTGAGAATTAAATCAAAGGAAACTTTAATATTTCAATTTAATTTGGGAAAAAGAATATAAGCTTCAGATTTGATAATAAGCTGAGGTCTGTTAAGGGTCTCTGGAATGTGAAAATTATATTAAAGGAATTCATCAATATTTTAATCCCCACTAGACCAGATGGGAAAGCTTCCGACTTGATCATAAGCTGTGGTCTTCAAAGGTCCCAACAAGCCTTTAGCAAGTGAGAATTATATCGAAAGAATATTCAATATTTTAACCTCAACGACACTGGACCATATGGGAAAGACAGTATAAGCTTCGGACTTATGATAAGCTGAGGTCTGTTAAGGGTCTCAATAAGCCTTTAGCAAGTGAGAATTATATCTAAAGAATATTCAATAGACAGACACTGGACCATATGAGAAAGACAGTATAAGCTTCGGACTTGTGAGAAGCTTAGGTCTCTTAAGGGTCTCAATAAGCTTTTGGAATGTGAAAATTATATCAAAGGAATCTTCAATATTTTAATCTCCCTCTCAAAGGTCCAAACCAGCCTTCAGAATATGAAAATTGTATCAACTTAATTTATAATATCTCCACTAGACCCAAATGAGAAAGACCTTCAAACTTGATAATAACCTGAGGACTCCCAAAGGTCCAAACCAGAGTGAGATAATTATATCAAAAGAATCTTTAATTTATCAATGACTTAGACACTGGGGAAGAGTACCATCTAATTGAGTATAGATCAAGCTTCAGACTTGATAACAAGCCAAGGTCTTTTAAAGGTCCCAACAAGACTTCCGATAATGACAATTAATCAAAGGGAAAAATAGTAGAGAAATGGAAGAGATAGTCACCTCCGACGAAGAATATATATAGATCAAGCTTCCCACTTGATAATAAGCCTGAGATCTCTCAAAGTTCCCAACAAGACTTCGAACTAATGACAATTAATCAAAGGAGAATAGTAGAGAGATGGTAGAGATAGTCACCTCCAACGAAGAATATATATAGATCTAGCTTCACACTTGATAATAACCTGAGATCTCTCAAAGTTCCGAATCAGTTTGTGAAAATTCTATCAAAGAAATCTTCAATATTTTAATCCCCAAATTAAATGGTAGAAATAGTAACAACTGACGAGGAATAAGGTCTTTCAAACTTAACCTAAAACTAGCACCCCAAAATGTCTGCTTAGAAAATCTGAGAGTTTCAGTAACTTTGAATAAATGACAGATGTTCTGTTGGGTAAAAAGGGAATATTAAATAATTAACACTCTGTTAGTTGGCACAGCTGTTCTCTGGCTTATGCAAAATCAATAATCTAACCGATACGCTAAAATATCAGAATGAGCTTTGGATTTGTTCAACGGGTTTCTCGAATCGCAAGTACAGCTGTTTCCAACGATTACTCATAAGCTTTTGCGATATATTTGCACGAGTATGTGTGACCTCAAACCCGACTCTACCACTTGGATAGTTGGTTGGAATACAATCATTGAAAACGACGACCGCAGTGCTAATTGGTTATGCACGGCGCATAACCTTGCCGGCTTCGACTCGCTGTGCATTGACATTACCCAAGTGGAATGGAATGAGTAGAAAATGGGAAAAACGTATATACACCGATTTATATATATATAGGAAAAGCAAAAGGGTTTAATTGAAAAATTCACAGTAATAGAGGAACTAACAACCAAGAAGAAGAAGAAGAAGACAGCTGCTGCTTTTGTTGTTAATGGTTAAATAGGAAAAAGTCGAGAGAAAACGAAGAGAAACGAAAATACATTTAAATAATACATATAATTATTTTTCTTGGATAGATTTTTCTGTGGTGAGATTTCTTCACTTTTTTTAGTTAGGTTTTTCGGCGAGGGAGCGGCGGGGGGAGGGGGGTTTTGCCTTGTTTTCTTGAAGATTTCCGCATGCTTTTTCAACCGTGAATGAGCACGAACTTTCATTTTAAAATTCTCGAAGCGTATGCCATACGCCACTCCCTCTCCCCCCGAAAAAAAGAGATCCCCAAAACGTAGAACCCACTATATTCTTCGTACCATTACAAGTGTCAATTTGTTGTATTCCAAATAAAAACAGAAAAGAAACTGTTGGAGTCAACTCTCCCACAATTTTTTCAACCTTAACAATCGAGTCTATTCTATATAATGTTCTGGGGAATTGGAGTGGTTGGTAAAGGAGGAGAGAGGTCTATTTCTTTAGAAACTTTCATGGTTCTAATATTTTCAATGATTCGCAACGTGCTTGGAAAAGGCAATGGAAAAGTCTCAAAGTTATAGAAAGTTAAGGGCGGAGCTGGAGAACTTTCGATATTAAAACGAAATCGGTTGAATAAGTAAATAGTTTTCCAATACTTCTTGACTTGGGCACGTGTCAAGTTTTGCACCTTTTTCATTGAACTTTTTTTCCCAGACTTTTTTTTTTTTTTTGCCATTCAAATAAATAATTGATTAATTCTAGAAATTCTAGAAATTCCCCCCATGACTCATTCACTTGGATAAATGAGGGAATTTTTTTTTTTATTGCTTAGTATATCTGATGATCCTCAAGAGTATTTGTGGTGGGCAAAGTAAACCCGTTATTTGGGTGAAGGTGAGCCAGGTTGACCTTAATTGTGTGGCACTCCTTTGGCCAAAGTGGAAGTGCTTGCAATGGCTTTAAGGTGACGGTATCGATCCATTCATTCAGTTTCGTAATGCCAACCAACTCCTGAGCCAGTTTTGATGGGGTGGGGTGGAGGGGGGACCTTCTGACAAGTTTTTGCCTTGATTTTGATTGCATAAACCTGAGGATGGCCTCTTACTTTCCTTCTTTCTGGGCCAACAAAGTTTTAAATGATTTCAATTTTGATTTATTTTTGAGCTTAGTTTAAGCTTATTTGCGTAAATTAGCTAGACTTGGGCCTATGGCAAATATGAAATAATCAAGCAAATTAGCAAAGCCAACAAAATTTACAGAAGCAAAAGTTGCTTATTTTATTTTTTGTATTTTTCTTAGCTAAATATAATTCATATTTTTGTAGTAAATCTAATTAACATATAAGCTGATTTCATTGTGCTGACTATGTGTGTGTGAGAGTTCAAAGCAGACACACACACACACACAGGCAAACAAACAAACGCACTCACTCGTCAATCTTGGTTTATGAATAATACGGAACGAGGCAAAGCAAAACTCACGCGATCATGGGTTTTTTTTATATATATATTTTTTTTTACATTATATACCAGCAGAGCGAAGAATTATAGAAAATAAATACAATCACCAAGTCATTTGGTCACAGTGGTACGAGGTTGATTTAACAAGAAAACTAGAAAAAAAAAAATTAAAAATTAAAAAAATTAAAATAATGAGGAAAAATAAAACATTAAATAAATAAATTAAAAAAATAATAATAAATATAAAAATATTTAAAAAGCAAATAATTACTTAAAAACATAAAGAAAAGAAATAACTTAAAATAAAACTAAAAATATAAAAAAAAAAACCAAAAATAAATAATTAAAACAAAAATAATTAAAAATATATATAAAAAATAAAAATAAATAATAAATAATTTAAATAAATAATATAAAGTAAATAAATAAATAATTAATTAAAAATATTAAAAAATAAATAAAGAAATAAATAAAATTATAAAAAAATATAAATAATAAAAAAAATAGTTAAAAATTAAAACAAAAATAAATTAATTTGAAAAATAAATAATTAAAACAAAACTAATTAAAAAAATATATAAAAACCAAAAATAAATAAGAAATAAAATAAATAATTTAAATAAATAATAAAAAGTAAATAAATAAATAATTAATTAAAAATATTAAAAAATAAATAAAGAAATAAATAAAATTATAAAAAAATATAAATAATAAAAAAAATAGTTAAAAATTAAAACAAAAATAAATTAATTTGAAAAATAGATAATCAAGACAAAAATAATTTAAAATATTTAAGAAAAAAAATAATAATATCAAAAAAAAATAAATATTGAAAAATTAAATAAAGATATGAAAAAAAATAAATAATTAATTAGAATAAGTAAAAAAAATAAATAAAAATAAAAATTAAAAAAATAAATTATTCAATTAAAAAATAATAATAATAAAATAAAATTTTCAATAGTCCGAACCAAAATAAATGGATTTGCCAATTTCGGAAACGCGGAAACCATAAAAAATATAATCAGATGAAACCAAAAAAAAAAACAACAAAAATTTGAAAGTTAAAACGTAACAGGCAAAACAAAACAAAACTAAAAAAAAAATCTTAAAAAGATCTAAAAAAAAAAAGAAAAAAAATAGGCAACCATTTTAGCCGCTGTGAACTATGTGATTGTGTTTAATTTTGGCTTAAAGCTTGTGTTGATTTTATTTTCGTTTTGTTTTTTAGAAGAAAGTTTTTAAATTTAAGAAAAAAGCAAAAGAAAAAATCAAAAGTGAAAACGAATTGAACAAAAATCTGTACAATCAAAGACAAAATGAGCAAAAAAATTAATGCAAAGCAAATAAGCAAAGAGTGAGACGGCGCCTTAGCTAAAAAAAAGACAGAGCGAGAGGAAGACACAGAGAGCAACAGCAAGAGCACGAGCGAGAGCGAGAGCGACAGAGTGTGAGAGTGGGCAAAAGTGACAGTGAATAATGTTGAGAGCGCCCACACAGCATATTGTGGAACTTGGTTTCGGTACGAAAAACGTGGCGGCAACAGCAACCACAACCACGGTTAATAGCAAGTCGGCAGTGGCAGCAGCAACAACAACAACAGCAACAGCGACAACAACCCATAAAACTTTACTACAAAAGCTGAGACAACAACAACAAAAGTTGCAAAAACAATTGACTTTGCAAACAACACAAACAACAACAACAACAACAAGAGTGTTGAGTGCACAAAAATATCATGAGACAAATGAAAAGCCAGCAACAACAACAACAGCAACAGCCAGAGCATCCGATTATTATTTTAAACAACAGACAACGGCATATCAATTGCAACAACACCAAAAACAGCAGCAGCAGCAGCACAGAGTAGCAGCCACTGCAGCAAACGGCGGCGCCGGCAAGTGCTTTTTATTTTTATCAGCAGCAGCACCAGCCACACAAACAACAACAACAAGAACAGCAGGCACAAATTTATTGATCGAGCAAAAGCAACAGCAGCAGCAGCAGCCCAGGCAGGAGAAGAAGAAGAAGCAGAGTTATAATTTTGCCTCTGCCTGGATGCGTACAAAGAAACCAAAAACTGCTGCTACACACCAAACAAACAGCGAAGAAGGCGAAGCAGCCGAAGCCGAAGAAGTAACGGTTAACACCGTTAGACCAGAGTGTGAAAGGGAGAATAGCATTGGAAATAAAAGTAGCGGCGACAACGACAACAACAGCATTGAGAGTTGTAAAAGTATTAAAGACAAAGGCAATTGTAAGAAAAGCAACAACAACAACATTGACAACATCAATTGTTGTTTGTCAAATAGTTGCATAAACAATAACAATAACAAGCCAAGTGCTAATTATAAAAACAGTAAAGCCAACAACAACAACAACTACATAAATAATTACAATTGCAAAACAATTGTGGTAAAAAGTGATCAGCACCAAACCGAGGAGCAGGCCTCGTGGAAAGTCACAACAACAACAGCGACGGCGGCAGTGGCGGCGCCTTCACAGCTGTTCAATACAATTAATAATCGACAGAGAAATCTCAACGTCAGCGGTCACATAATGTCACCCACTTCTCAGGCACCCACCCGCACCTCACTGTTTGATTCTTGCCATCGCAAGATACGACTCATTGGTGGCGGACCAGTGGCCTTTTTAGGTGGACTTGTTGCGTAAGTTTTCTCATATTTTTTTTTTGTATTTTTTATAATCCATGAAAATCTGCCGAGACAAGGAAAATTAATTTATTTACTTCAATAATTATGAATAATTCCATTTAATCATATGATAAACCCTAACCATGTTTACTTGTGTGAAATTTTATAATACACGACTGTGGTATACTCTTTCTAAAGGTGATAACAATGCGGGCCATTTAAATAGGAACTAAAAGGGATTATATAAAAGAAACAAACATGTTTGTTTATTTATTTTTTTGCAAGGTTTTGAGAAACCAAAACGGAAACAAAAAAAAAATAGAAGAAGAAGAAGAATAATGAGTTTGTGTTGTATGCCAAAGTCGTCATAGATCAACTGGAGTCTTGGTGTCTCAGCAATGCCAAAGATAAATAACATTAATGTCTTATTTACTCATTTTTTTTATAGCTTTAATTACCACATTTCACAAGCAGTTGTTTTTTTTTGTCTGACTAAAAAAAAACTGAAAAACAAAAAAATCACTTTGTAGTGCAAATTCAAGGTCCGAATAGCAATTAAAATATCACAAAAAGAAAAAAAAATAACAAAACACGAAAAACAAAAGCTATTCAAAAGGGGAAAAAATATATGCATAGGCCTAAATTTTATATACAATGGTGGTCAAAAATATAGGTCATATTTGGTTTTGAAATTTACTAACAAAAAAAATCAAGAAAATATTTCCAAATGAAATGGAGCAATTTTTTGTTTATAAAAATTTCACTGACCCTAAAATGCTGACCGCAAGTGTGCCTTAAGCCCAGCTAAGGTCAGTGAGCTTTCAAACTCTGAACCTGCAATAAGTCAAGTTTTCTCATTTGCTTAAATTTAGAGCACAGAAATAACCTCAACCCCCACTGCCCCCTTCCCCACTGTTTTTTTTTTTATTTAAAAAAAATAACTGAATGACACAAAAGTTAAATGAACTCCAAAAAAATTACCCAAGCTACTCTCGAAGCTGCAGGGGTGAAAGAACAAAAACAACCGTTGTGACCACACAAACACACACACACAGAGAAACTTTTGATCTCAAGCAGCCAGCGGCTGCGCTGCTCTGGTCTCAGCTGTTTGCTCTTCTGTTCTGTTCACAGTTGCTGGGTAAAGTGCGGTGAACTGCTAATTAGTTAGGAAACTAAATATTGACCAAAATGAACAGGCATAAATACGGTATTTAAATATGACTAGGAATTAAAATTTAAACAAATAAGAAGATGAAGAAGACTTACACCCACTCGTTTTTATAATTATAATTAAGATTAGGTTCCATGGAAAAATATTCCTTACCAGAAGAAGTAAAGTTCTGATTAACAAAAAGAGTGCTGGGTTGGCTTAAAACTGAATCCGACTTGAAGAGGCTTTGTTTGTGTGTGCTTATGGAAAACAATGACTAAAGCAAACTAGCAGAAGCAAAAGAAATACAGTTTTGTTTTTTTTTTTTTTTTTTTTTTTTTAGTGCAGGAAGAAAAATACACAAACACAAACACACACACAAACACACAGAGGCACTTAATAAATGATGATGATAAACCTGTCAAGCAAACAGCGTAAAGTGTCAATGGCACACACCAGTCAACTAAGACAAGTAGAAGAGGAAGAAGAAGAAGAGAAACAAAAAGAATGAAGATGAAACGGAATAGAAAATTTGCATAATAACAAATGGGCTATGATTTTTTTTTGTAGAGTTTTTTTATTTGTTTCATATTGTTTGATTCTTTTTTTTTTGAAGAAGAAGAAGAAGACATTTTCAAAATTTAAATAAAAAATGATGTAAACATAAAAGAGGAAGAAGAAGATGAAGATGAAGAAATATATAGAAATGAGTAATATTCCAAGTTGATAATTCTCTGAGCCATTCAGTCTGACCCCGTCAAACTGTTGGCTTATTTGTAAATAACTGTTTTCGGCTAATTAAATGCCATTGAACAGATTTAACAAATCAAAATAAAAATAAATAAAGCAAACCATTAAGGGTACATTCAACTTGAGGTCTTTATATATCACATAAAATATCATTAATCAGATTTTTGAAATTTAAAGAATCATAAAAGAGGTCATGAGAGAATTTATATGTACCTTCACTTTTTATCTAGATCAGATATAGATTTCAAGGTTTTAAGGCAAAAAGATTTCACGTAAATCTTGAATCATTCCCAATCATAATCTCTATAATCCTTTTCTCATTGGATTCCAACTTGAACTCAATTAAAGCAGGATGATCTAAATCAGAAATAACCGGTTCAGGGGAACTCTAGATATGAACACAATAATCCAGATGAGAAATAACCAGGAACGATCAGGATAATCCAGCTCAGAAATAACCGGTTCAGGGGACTCTAGAAACGGTTAAGATAATCCAGATGAGAAATGACCGGTTCAGGGGAACTCCAGATGCGGAATAACCGGGAACTCTAAAAACGAGCAGGATGAACTAGATCAGAAATAACCGGTTCAGGGGAACACTAGAAACGAGTTCAGATAGACCCCAAGGAACTGTCTAAATCACTTGGGAATAAGCTGAATATATATAGAATTTATGATAAAGAGCTTTTGACCATCTGTAATTAAGATGATGTAAAGAGCTCACAGAAGTGCCTAAACCACTTGGGAATTATAAGAAATTTTCAGCAAAAAATATTTAAATATAATAATAACTTGGGATCTGTTCTTTCGGTAAATTAAAGAATGAGTTCATATACAGTCGAACTTGGTTAAGGGAGAACTGATCAAGTGAGAACTAAATAAGTCAGAACTGAATAAGTGAGGACTGAATAAATGAGAACTGATCAAGTGAATAAGTGAGAACTGAATAGATAAGAAAACTCGATAAGTGAGAATCAGTTTGGGCTACCTTGAACTCTCACCTATCCAGGTGGGACTGTAAATCCTTCGCATTTACTATATAATCGGCCTGAATATATATATAATACTGACCCGATTTTCTTTCTGATCGACTAAGAAAAAAATTGAAAAAAAAACTTTAATTTTTTCAGGGAAAATTTAGACAATTTTACGAAAGATATTCCAAACTATCATTTGATATATTTTCATACCTATTGTCTTGTCTCTTTCATTCCCTTGACCAATCAACAAAAGAAGAAGAAACCGTTTCATCTGCTTTGAATTTCACTTCCAAACGAGCCGAAAGGAAGGAAGCACAAAAAGTCGACCAAAACTGGACCAACACATGTTATTTTTTCTTCTTCTTCTTCGTTTTTTTTCTTCGTTTTTTTCTACGTTTTATGTTGTGTGTGTTTTTCTTATTGTTACTGTCCATTTTCACAACCACTTACTTGCACTTTTTTTTCTGTGTGTATATTTTTTCCTTCTTTCTTTTATTTTATTCGTTTTTTTCTTTTCTTTTCTTTTTTTCATGTTTTTCATGATTATTAATCTTGTTTGTGGCTTTTGTTATGGCTACTTTTGCCCCCACCCCCTCTGCTTCTTTTTCTTCTTCGTTTTCGTCTTGTCCATTTGTTTGTGTTGTTGGGCACTTTCTTCCTGTTTTCTGAGTTTATGGTGGCCCTTTTTATGACTCTCACCCCACCCCCTTCCCTTCCCTCCCCTCTACACGGCAATGGCTTTGGCTATTTTGGCTTTATCATTTTTGCCTCAGCAGCTCCATTTCTGCTCCAGCTGTTTTATTTAGCTTCTTGGGCTAACGTTTTAATTTCCTGTTCCAATTTATATTTGCCTTTAAATGTGTTTGTGTGTGTGTGTTAAAATTGTTATAGAAATTCTCAAATTTGGTAAGAAAATTCAAACCGTTTCTGCCTCTTCTCATTGCAACATTTTTTGAAATTTCTAATTGGGAAAAAGGAAATTGATTATAAATTTCCAACCAGCTGACATCTGTTTTAAGCTCAAATTTCTTTGACATTTACGGGTTCAACTCAAAGCAACTCTGGGCATGGCAAATTTGGTTTTTCGTTTCAATTTGTATCACTTTCATTCCTCTCCAATAATTATAAAGATATCACTAGACCCAAAAAAAAATAAGAAGAAGAAGAAGAGATGAACAACGGTTTGTAATTATTTCGCAATTAGAAATTTGGAACACCAGACCAGCCAGAGGTCAAAAGAAAATTTCCAAGTAAAAAAAAAAAAAGCAAAAACAAATGATGAGTGAACCAGTGTGCAGTTAATCCATTTGACCTAAGGGCCCGACACAGACCACCCAAAGGCAAGGCTAACACACACACGCACACAGAGACACTGTCTAAGTTCATTAAAACAAAAGCGTAATTTGTTTTTCTTATTTTTATAAACTGTCAAAGCCCAAAGCAACCACAACCGACCCAGACAGACTCTGTAATTACACAGAATAAATTTAACTCTAACAAAAAAAAAAAAAAAAAAAAAATTGGTGAATATGCAAAAAAGAAAAAAAGAGCTTTCATTTATATCTCTTTCTCTTTTACACACGTTTGGTATGGTCAGAGCAAGTTCCGGCAGCGCGCCTCATTTACCTGTTCATTTCTTCTTCTTTTACTCTTTCACACAGCATTCTTCTTTTCTTTTTTTTTCTTACTTTATTTTAAATCCATTTATCCCACATGTTATCATCGTACATCACCTTCTGCTTCTTCTTCTACTTCTCTTTTTAAATACTTTCCATTATAATTATTATAATTTTGTTGATTTTTACCTTCATCAACCAAACACACACACATACATACACATACACACAGATATATAGACACCCGCTACTGTCACTGTCATCGTTATAATGATTATGACAGCATGACTCACCTCACCACACGCTAAAATGGCCCAGACCAAAAGCTGTCATCATCATCGACACAAGCCAACATGTAGAGTCATGGAGTCAGCAGCACCGCAGGGGGGAAGGGGGGAGAGAGGGGGGCGTGGTTGGGTGTTAGTCAGTCATTTATTGGGCCCTATAACGCTCTCCCTACTATCTCCAGTTATGGTAGATTCGTTAGTTGTACAATGGTGGGAAATCAATAGATTATAAGAAGAAATTCTAATAGACTGATTAATTATGCGTTAATATATGAAACACCCTGAGGCATATGGCATATGGTATAATTTGACCATAAGAAGTTAGTCAATACTTTATGATTAATATATTTCACCGAGGATTAATTAACAATCGATATATTCGGAATCGCTTGATAATCTCAAGGTTAAAAATTTATTAAGTTGGGTTCCAAAAAGAACCAGGATTCTCATTAGAACTATGAGAACTATAGGCTAACTAAATCATATTCATATGGGATCTTTCAATATTTACTTATTAAATTCTCATAGATATAGGTAAGAATATTTTTTATTCAAATAGAAAAAATTTATACCCAAGATTCTAAAATTATCCAATTTCTTCTTTTTCATAAAAAAAAAAATTATATAATTTTGATTCTAAGATCACAAATTTTCATATTCCTCCCAGAATAAGAATATTTTTTATTCGAATAGAAAAAAAAATTAATATTCAAGATTCTAAAATTTCTTTTCTGGCTTAATATTTCTCTTTCACTCAAAAAAAAAAAAAAATATAATTTTGATTCTAAAAATTTTTAATCACAAATTTTCAAATTCATCCCAGAATATTTTTTATTCAAATAGAAAAGATTCTAAAATGTCTTTTCCGTCTCAATATTTCTTTTTCATCAAAAAAAAAATAAATTATTTTGATTCGAAAAATTTTTAATCACGAAAATTTCCAATGCCTCCCACAGTGCAGTTGCTACTTCTTTCTCTTTCTATCTCGCTGCATTTGTATTCACAGCGAGTCTGCCGAAATGGCAACGGGACTTTGCAATTTATAGCTAGCAACTTGAAAACCTGATTGGCATTTTGTTTTTTTTCTCGTTTTTTTTGGATACAATAATTTAGGTTTTGGCAACAGCTGATTCATATCAAAAGTTTTAGCAATTTCCCAGGCACATCCGATGCGACAGTTTCAGAGTGTCTCCAAACAACGAAAAAAAATTAATTAAAATATTTGCTTTGTTGTTGGAGTCGTTGTTGTTGTTGTTGTTGGTCTTTGGCTTGATTAATGCGTAATTTTGTTGGCTTAATTGTGTCATTTCTTTCTCTATCTATCTATCTCTCTCTCTCTCTATATTTAGTTAAGACCGCGTAAATGGAGCGTGGCTTTGATAGATTTATGCATTCTCATCTGTCTTACCCCACTCCTTTTCTTTGTGGAGGGGGAGGGGGAGCGCTTCGGCATAAATCATCACTACCATCTAAGTTGAGTCAATAAAATGCGTGGTACACACAAATTGACATCATCCAAAATAAAAAATAAAAAGAAAAAAATTTAAGCAATTTATGAGCTGAAAGACAAATCCATAAACAAATATAAATAAAATGAAAGACGAAATTTTTTGGGAGAATTCAACTTCCTGGTAATCCAAACCAATTAGTTTCAAAATTCTCTTTCTCTTTTAATGGAAAATTTTTGTTAATTTTTTGTTGGAATTTTTTTTTTTTTTTTTTAATTTCCTGAAGATATTTATAAACCTTTTACTTTTGGATCCTTGATGATGACTCATTTCCTTTTGCTAAATTAAATCTCACGTTTTGATTGTTTTTTTTTTGTGGGTGAGTACAGTCGCGTCATTTAATTATCGTCAATTCTTCAGACTTGTTAGCGTTTTGTTTGCTTTAAATAAAATTTTAGCAATTGAATCATTTTCGTGTCTAGATTTTTATTAATTTATGGCAATTTTGTTATTATTGTTGTTGTTGTTTTTTTTCTCACCTTCTGTTAGACAGAGAAGGAGATAAACAAAGTGACAGCAAGAACCACGTTAATTGAAATTGTTCAAACTGAGAAGAAAAAAAAAAAACAGAAACAGAAACACGGAACAAAATGAATATTAATTGTTTTAAATAATTTTGAACTTGGCAAAGGCAAAGTAGCCACAGCCAAACAAAATACAAACAATGAGAGAGCGAGAGGGAGAGAGAGAGAGCATGACAGCTCAACGCGTCAACGTTGGCTGCGCAGCTGTTTTATTTATTTGTCGCATTGATGGATACAAATGTTCTTCTCAATTCTTTCACATTCAACGGCATTTGGCATTCTTCTTCTGCGTCATTCGGCGACAGGCGACAGCAAAAAAGAAAAACAGAGAAAAATTTTGTTTGCATAACATAAATTTACTACAACTGCAAAAAACAATTATAATAATAATAATAATAAAACTACTACTAAATCGTCTAATACAGTTTTTCATATTTGCGCAATACTCTCATACGAAAGTGCAGAGCAAAGCAACTGGCAGCAGCTTTACCGTTACATGAATTGCTCATTCAGAAGACACAGACTGCACTGCATTTGCAATGAGAATGAGCGAGTGAGTGAGTGAGCGAGCGAGCGAGCAGCACACACAGCTGATTTGACTTTGTCAAATTTGTATTCTCTCACCTCACACTAACACACTGTCAAGCCAGCAGCAGCAACAGCAGCTCTTGCCTGTCACACAAGCAGCAGCAATTGATTTTTTCTCTCTCTCTCTCACTGTTTTTTTTTTTTTGCTCTTAGCAGTGCTGGGCTTCGTATCTCTAACGTAAGCTTCTATTGGGTACTCTCTCTCTCTCTCTGTGTAAGTTTGGCAAAGGTGCGCGGCCGCGTCAGCCAGTCTTCCGATTCTGCTGCCGCGCGTTTGTTGTATTTTAGTTTGAACGCGAGGCAAAAAGAGCAACAAAAAAAAAACAACAGCAACAAGAATAACAGAAAAATAAAATAATCAAAACGATCATACGATCAGGAAAGCTTTAACGGTATACGACGCGCGTTAACCAATTTTCGTTTTGTGCAATTTATTTTGTTGATTTTATTTTTTAGTGCAAAACATCAAAAGTAAATAAAACCAATTGAAATTGGTTAAAATAATTGAAATTATTAGAAAACCAAAAGAACAACAAAACTGAAAAACCCGACCACCAATCAACAACCCACAGGAAAAAAAAACAACAAAACATTCAGAATAGACAATTGCGCATAAATTGACACTGCCCCCATAAACCGCTTGGCTGGCTCAACTGACCAAGTGACAAACATTTCAACGTCAATGGCTTTGACTTTGGCGTTGGCGTTGACTTTAGAGTCGACGCAAGCGTCGACATCGACGTCACCCGTTCGTTTGACTTGGACTTGAAAAACGCGTTCAACGATTGACCGAGTCGAGTGACCCCGCCTCCACCCGCCCCAATCACTGGCTGCTCACACTGAGTAACCTTCAAAAATAGTGACATAAAACATTTAAGTCTTTTTCATGTTCCTGCCCTTGCCTCTGTCCCGTTTTTTTCTTCATTAACCTGTTTGATTCGAAGCTATCTAAAATTGCTTTTATAATCTCCGCTAAGCCATTTTTTTAAATTTCCTTATTACAAGCATTTCTCTCTGACTTGCATTTTTATTTTCTGATAATTAAGTTGACAATTAAGTCGAGTGATTCAAGTTAAAACAGATTTTTTTTTTAACTTTGAGAAATTTAATTCAGATTTGTATTCATAAAACTTCCCTCGTTTCTTGTTGTTCTTCTTCTCTCTCACTCACTCTTGCCGACAACGAAGCCTGATTGATCTCTCCTTTGTACTCGCTCACTCATGCCTGCAGGAGTACAAATCTAACGGCAGCTTCTTTTTCTTCTAACCTACTCAGTCTCGCCGACAGGAGTAAAAACCTAACGGCAGCTTCTTTTTCTTCTAACCTACTCAGTCTCGCCGACAGGAGCCTTTGCTTCGTCTTGTTCTTGCTCTTTTTACCTACTCATTCTCTGCGACAGGAGCACACACCTAACGGTAGTTGTAGTCTATGTGTTTCTGCATTTAATTCAGCAGTCTCTGCTCCCCTTGAACATTGACTTGGTTTTATTTTTTTGAATTTTGATGAACTGTGCAATTGTCATTAATTAAACTCTCAATCGTTTGATTTGCTATGATAATTTATGCAACAAAGTAAAGTGCAAAGTGTCAGACAGCTCAAATCGACAGTGCCGTACATTTTTTTTTTCAGTATGGAACAATTTTGGGTTGTATGGAGAAAAATTCTGTTGAATGAAAAAGTTCTTGTAAAAATAACTGTAAACATTAAAAATTGATTAGTCCAAAAATAAACAATTTTTTTCATTGTTAAAAGTAAAGCAATAAATTGATTTTTAAAAATAAAGAAAAAAGTTATCAAAACAAATTTATGAATGAATACAAAAATAAGGCCGGACATCATCTTTTTGTATACTCTTTTCGAATAAAGAAAAGATAATTTTAAAGTGATTTTGAGACGTTAAGAAAATGAGTTGATATAGACGGATCTTTATGTTAATACGGATCGAGCCAGTATAGAGACTTTAATTATTTTTACTGAACGTCGATATAGCCTGGTCTGTTGCTTTGAAAGTTTATATCAATTTATAAGATCGAACCACTATATCATCGAAGTAGAACTCCGAAATTTGTTGACCAATTTTGATCGATCTATTTTTACGAATGAATGTATATATCCATAGCCCCGTCTTTGATTGGATTTATTCAGCTGTCACACAGGCCTATAAAGCTTTTAAGGGTACCTACAAAATTTATATACCAATCCCTCTTAATTTAGTAAACTTTAGTAACTAGCTTTATCTAGATCGAAAAAAAATATATATATGATATAATCTAAATGCTCTTCAAATCAGGTTTTTAATGAAAATGAAAAAAAAAATTCTCAAAAAGAGTATACAAACTTCGGCTTACCAAAGCTGCCCCACGCGATTATTAAACTCGAAAAATTTGTTTATGTTTGATACAAAAAAAAAACAAAAACAAAAAAAAATCAAATCAAATCAGTGAACAGTGAAAATCAATTATTGATTTTCTGCCCAACGTAAGCAATAATTATTTTGCGTGCATGTGTATGTGTGTGTGTGTGTGTGTGTGTGTAAATTGCATGATATCATCGAAAGCGAAGGCATTACAAATGCGAATGTCAATTACAAACAAAATCGAGTGTGATCATAGCATTTTCCTAATGGCCTTGGGAAAACTTATTAAAAAAATTTAGGAACAGAGCAATTTTTTTTTTTTATAAAAAAAAAATTATTGATCGTGCCTTGGATTGGATTGGCAGTCGGATTTGCCCTCAAAACATGTGTTACTTTATTTTTACTCCCATGTCGGGGATTATGCCATTCAGATAGTCACGTTTTTTGTGTGCTGACTCAATTTTGATGTTTTGTTTGGCTTGGCCCTTTTTTTCTTGTATTTTCCTCAAGTGTGAAACGAGCAAAAAAAGAGAAAAAATGAAACCAAGTCAGACCCCATCGCCCGGTCATATTTATAGCCTTCAGACCATTACATCATCCAATTCAAATGGGGAAAGGGTTGCCCACATTTTGGCCAATATAAGCAGAACACCCTCCCCCTTCCCATCCCCCTTGATATCTTATCTAAATGAATTTGTTGTTGTTGTTGGCTTTTTTTTTTAATCAAGTCAACATATGATTGTGATTGCCTTTTCCAATTACCCAGAAATGCTGCCACTCCATTTGGTCTATGAGAACCGTTTTGACTTTATCAGACTTGCTAAATATTTCAACACCTCTCTTCTTCTTCTTCTTGTTCTTTCTCTCCTTATCTCTGTCTCTATTCTTCCGTCATTGTTTGTCATATTTAGTAACTTTTCCAGAACAAAAAAAAAACAACTAATTTAATTTCATCATCGACCATTAAATGTTTCTAGTCTTTCGTCGTAGTTGCCATAATCCTCATATATCATTTATTAATTTCACCATATGCCCACCTAGAATTATCAGTGTGTTTTGTGGGCAAATAAAAGAAATGATTCAAACCATATAGCCTACTTATTATCGGGCAACTCCAAGGCAATTAGTCTTTCTAAAGAATTCTTAATTTTTCAGGGAAATCTTGGAAATATTTGGCATATATTTATTACTATATTAAGGGATACTGATACTGGATTCCTAGGTTTTCTAGGAACATAAAAATCTTTTCGAAATATTCCAAATTTGTCTGATCATTTTTCTGGGTAGACAAAGTGCCCCAAATTATACATAAAATCTTAGCCTCGGGAATATGATTCTGGTTTAAGTTGAAACATTTAGGGATCTCTTGGGAATTAAATCTAAAGAAATAATAATTCTGGCTTAAGTTGAAACACTTAGGGATCTCTTGGGAATTAAATCTAGAGAAATATATAAAGATCTCTTAAAGGATTTCTACTCTTATTCCAATTTCGAGTATTATATCATCTCGAAAAATTAGTAAGACTAAGAAAATTATTTGTCCCAGTCTCTAGATTTCAAACCTTCAAGTGATCATTGAATCATTCAGGAATTATATGGCACCAATTTTGATATAGAATTTTTTCTTTATAGAATTTCTGAATCATTTTTAGAATCACTCTGAGATTGCAAGATTCTGGTAATTTTTGATTAATTTTATAATTTATTCGTAGGACCCATTATAAAGTTGAAAAGGAGAGTTAGTTTTTTTTCTGAGATATTGGATGATTTTTTTTTTTTTTTTTTTTTTTTGAGATTTGTAGGATTTATTAAAAAGTTGAAAAGGAGAGTTAGTTTTTTTTTCTAGAATATTGAATGATTTGTTTTTTTTTTTTTTTTGAGATTTTGGATAGCTTTTTTTTTAGTATTTTTTTTTCTCAGATTTTTGATGATTTTTTTTTTTTAGATATGTAGGACCCTTACAAAGTTGAAAGGGAGAGTTAGTTTTTTTTCTGAGATATTGGATGATTTTTTTTTTAGATTTGTTAAACCCATTAAAAAGTTGAAAAGGAGGGTTATTTTTTCTGAAATATTGGATGATTTAGTTAGAGAGTTTTTTTTTCTAGAATATTGGATATATTTTTTTTTGAGATTTTGGGTAAATTTTTTTTTTTTTTTTTTTTTTTTTTGTATTTTTTCAGAATTTTAATGAATTTTTTTTTCTCAGATTTTTGAAGGTTTTTTTTGTTTTGTTTTTTTTTTCTGAGATGTCGGAAGAAATTTGTTTTTGGTATTTTTTTTTCCTGAGTTTGTGGATGAATTTTTTTTTTGTATTTTTTTTTTTATTTTATTTATTTTTTTTCTTGTTTTTTTTTTTTTTTTGATTCTGACAAAAACCAGAAATATTTTTGGGTTATGTTGTAAATATTTAAAAGCTTTTCGATTTTCCTCTAAGCTGATAAAAGCCAATTGAAGTTTTTTTTTTTTTTTTGGTGTTGAAGAGGGGAGTGGGGGGAGCCTAGGGAAGATAAACTAAAATTCCCCCAAAAAAAAAAAATATATTTTTTTTCTGACATTGAAAGAGTATTTTTTTTTTTGGTGTTTCGCCTAATCGCTTTGGGGGATTCGAAGTGCCCCCCCCCCCCCCAACACCACAGAACCACCAACTGAACATATGTGCCGCTCAGGGTCAAAAAATATTCATGTGTTGTTGTTGTTGTTGTTGTAATTTTCGGTTTTGGACCTAACGGTGCGCTCCAGTTCCAAAAGCATAAATCGCTTTGCTCTATTTACATACTCGTTGGTTGCGACGGGGGAGAGGGTAGAGGGGGGCCAGGTTAGACCAGTGTTTTTCTATATATTTTTTTTGTCATTTCGTTAATTGATTTTTCTGCTTGGCAAATAAAGAAAAAGGAACAAGAAAATTTTTCATATTTTAATTGATTATTTGAACCGACTCAAGGTCAAAGCTTTTGGCTTCCCCCGCACACAGCCAGCCCTATCGTTCTGTATATTTATCAAATTAATGGTCAGTGGCTTGTTTCGTTTCATTTTTTTTTTTAGTCCATTTCATTCCCTTTGGAAATGATAAAAAAAAAAAAGAAGTTTTTATATTTTTTTTTTCTCTCCCAAAAAAAATTTTACTTATCGGAATTTTATGCACCTTTTTTTCGTTTTGGCGTTTCACAAGTTGGTTGATTTTGTCGAGCTGTTTTGGGTTTTAGTTTTAAAATTGTTCTGTTTGGCCAAACACGTCCCAAGTAAATGCTATATAAATTTGTAACCTGCCAATTTATTTGCCAACTCTTCCGTTCCAACGATTTAAGGTTCCTTTATATTTTTTTTTTCTTAAAAAAAAAACTACTGTTTATCTGTTTGCTTAAGTGTGTGTGAGTGTGTGTGTGTGTGTGTGGATCATAAATTTTGTTATCGTTATCTGTGATCACCTGTCAGTTCGATTAGACCCGCCGAGGGGCCTCAAAAAAAAAAGAAAAAGAAGAAAATTTCTTTCAAGTGGCTTTGCACGTGTTCTTTCAAAACTAACGGTAATTTCCAACCTAAGAAGTCACAAATTTATTCAAGTTAATCCCCCTCCCCCTCCCATTCTATATTAATTGATTTGAGAAACTAATAAATGATTCAAGTCTCTAATGGACCTGTTAAGCTCATTTAAACTTTATCAAATGTCAATTGAGCCCTTCCCCCTTTCCCCTTCCCCTTCCTCTTCACTTTATTCTTTTCAATATAAACAAAACCATTAAAGTTTTACAGGTGTGCCAAGTTCCCCCCCAAAACCCGCACTCTTGTCATTTTGTCAGGCCTTTTTCAATGTTATCAACGTCGGCCATGAATATTTAATTTCTTGTTGTTGCCTTTTTTTTTTGTTGTTGTTTGCCAAAATTACCAAAGATGTGAGGGAGACACATTTTCATTATCACCTCAAGAAACCCCCAGGCACACACACTTGCCTCACCCTCTTCCAGGTTTCTGAATGAGGGCGAAGACCCGGAGAAGTGGAAAGGTAGGGCGGGGGGAGGGAGGAAAAAAAAACACTGTAATTTTCGAAAAAATTCATTTAAATTTTTCATGTGAAAATAAGAGGAACTTTTCGACCAAACAAAAGAATATTATCAACTCCACTGAATTGGGAAGAAAACAGAAAAGAATTTTCGACTTGAAAAAAAACTGAAATAATAAGGAAAAAATATGAATGAAAATAAAATAAACTAAAAATTAAAAAAAAAAATAAAATAATAATGAAAATAAAAAACAAAAAATTAAAAAAAATAAAAAAATAAAAAAAAAAACAAATCAAAATTATATCGAATTTTTGAAATATTAAAAAAAGGAAAAATCAAGTTTAACTCAAATCTTTTTAATATTAAAAAAATCAAAATTAATTAAAAAAAAAAAGAAAAATTAAAATTAAATCGTGTTTTTTTAATATTAAAAAAAAAAAAGAAAAATCAAGTTTAACTCAAATTTTTTTTAATATTATAACAATCAATATTAATTAAAAAAAAAAAAAAACAAAATTAAATCGAACTTTTTTTAATATTAAAAAAAATCAAAATTTGCTAATATTAAAAAATAAAATCAAAATTAATTCAAATTTTTCTATAATTTTAAAATTTTTAATTTCCAAAAAAAATTGGATTTTTCCTTGTATTCTGAACTAAAAATAAAATAAAAACAAAAAAATCAAAAATCAATTAAGAAAAATTAAAAACATTTTCCCAAAAATATGATTTTTTGGCTTTTCTAAATTATTACTATTTATTAAAAAAAAATAATAATAATAAATGATAAAAATCAATTAATTTCATTTTTTTTAATATTTTTTATTAATTTTAAAATTGAAACCAAAAACTTTCAAAAAATAATTGGATTTTTGTGCTACTCTGAATTATTATTTATTAAAAAAAAAAAAATGATAAATTCAATTTTTTTCTATTAATTTTCAAAATTATATTTACAAAAAATAATCAAATTTTAAATTAAAAAAAAAATCTAACTTAATTCCAAACTTCTTTTTAATATTTTATTTTCAAAAAAAAATATATATATTTTCCAAAATAATTTTATTTTTCTGGTATTCTGCATTAAAAAAAAAAATCAAATTTAAATAAAAAAATTCAAATTTTAAAATTAAAAAAAATAATAATAATAAAACCTTTTTAATATAAAGAAATTCATATTTTATATTTATAATAATTTCTTTAAAAAAATTCCATATTCATAAATCTCAATGAAACCCTAAGAACAGCCCTCGCCTGTGACTTGCAGAGCTTTTCTTATCGCCTAATTTTGGTCAGCATGCTTGGCTGCGTAGCATAAAAAAAGGCCATTTAAATCAACATTTAAAAAATATTTAAAAGCCTAATGAACTCATTTTTAACCCTGAACTTAATTTTAAGCACGATAAAAAAAATAATAATTTTAACAAAATAAAAAAAATAATTTTAACAAAAAAAAATAATAATTTTTTGATAAATAAAAAAAAACGCTTGAACCCTTGAGAATCCCTGAAAAAAATATAAGAAACTTGCCAATCGCACCTCGTGCCAAAGGTGGAAGTGGCTCCCCCAGTCAGCCAGAAGAGGGTGGGAAAGAAGGGGGAGGCCAACTTGTTGACACTCCAAAAGGGAAATACGTAAATGCTCCAAAAATACCAGTTGAGCTTTTTTTTTTGTTTTTTCTTGTTTGATTTTTTTTTGTTTTTTTTTTTGCGATATGAAATTCGTTTGGGTTGGTCGGGGTAGTCTGAGAATCGGAATCAACGCTATCACAAGCAACGCGTCGTGGCTTTTCAAATATTTCCAAATAAGAAAAAGAAATTTATTTTATTTAATTTTGATTCCCCCCAAAAGCAAAATGATTAAATAAAAAAATATAAAAAAAAATGAAAGAAATCTGCGATTCCAAAGTGCCAAAAACGAACCAAAAAATTATATCAAATCAAACCCAAACCAAATCAAACCAAAATTTTACACTTAAAGAACCAAAACTATATCAACAACAACAACAACAGAGAAATAGCTCAATAACAACAACAATAACAACGGATTCGACGGGCACTTCGAGCTCCTCGAATCGAAATAATAATCCCAACTCGTCCTATGTGATTAAATGTTTACTGAAAACTGCACGTTTTATGTGGCAAGTGACAACGATACCAGCTAAAATCGGTGAAACCATAGGCACACTTTACCGTTATGCACAGGACTCTGTCGATAGTTTTCTATGCGTAGCTGGGTGAGTCTCTCTCTCACTGGTTGGGGCCTCTCAAATTTTTAACTCGACAAAAAAAATTATTTTGAAATTTTCCTAACTTTTTCGATAAATTTTATTAATTTTTGGAATCTATATTTTTTTATTATCTTTACAGTAAAGCGCGTCGCAAGGAACGCGATGGCGATCAAAATTCAACAGACACCAAATTATATTTGGAGGAGAGCGTCCTAGAACGTAAATTACCTGAAGCTGATCTCAAAACCCTAGTAGATCTTCCAGCTGGCTTGGATTACAATGAATGGCTAGCTTCGCATAGTAAGTAATTCCAGACTTCAGAATGGGGGGGGACCCAGAAACTAACACTCCCCAAAAAGTTACTTTTGAGTTAACCTCAAAATCTCAGGTTCTAAACTGGGGATTAAGGATCCCAAGAACATTTTCTTCCTCTGTCAAATCCGAAAATCTCCGGATCCAAAAATATAGAAAAAGTACAGTTTACAAGTATTCAAAAAGTATTTAATTGACTTATAAAATAAGCTAAGATTTTATAGAAAAAAAAAACAAGATTTTTTTGAATTTAAGAAAAAAATCAAATTTCTCATCACATAAGAATCTAGGAAATCGAAAAGTTCTTAGAGAAAATTTTCTGAAATTTTCTATTTGAAAAATCTACTCAATAATCCCGAGAAATTAAACATCAATTCAATCGTTTCAATAAGCTCAAGAAATTTGATACTCAGAATAGATTTAATTTTAATCAGGTGACTTGTTTTACTTTTTTTGGGCCAGGGTTGCATTTAGACAAGGAAACTAGAGCATTGGTTTTATTTGCCCAGCAAGATTCAGTTTATTAAGAAAATTCATATAAAAGAATAAAGAAACCAACTGAATCCAATTGGATTATCTTTGTGACTGAGGGCGAGACAGACTTGTTTATTTTAGATTGTTTCAATCTAGAGTTAATATTTTGAGGTTACCTTGAAGTTTTCTAGTTTATTTGAAAAACCCAAAAACCTTGGTCAGAACACGTAAATCAAAAACGAAAGATTTGCGAAGAAATTTCAAGCATTTCCTCAGGAAATGCATAAATATTTCGTTGCAAATTTAACGATAAAACGAAACAAAATTTTATTTGCATTAAAAAAAAAGAAATGAAGAGCATCCTCAGCTCTGAGGAAAGTGCGAGAGAGACAAACATATTTTGCCTAGGCTAACGGTGAAGTTTGAGCAAGCCTAAAAGGAATGACCGATAACAAGCTGCCCGGTAGGAAATTTTGCCTAGGCTAACGGTGAAAAGGAATGCCCTGTAGGAAATTTGGTCTTTGGTCCGACAAGAAGCTCTCTCCGTCTCTTTCACTTACATCATTTCGCTTATCTCAGACAGAAGAAATCTTTATAAGCAAAAAATGTTACTGAATTACATCATCAGCGCTATCGATATTTTCTGTAATGAGGCGGCAAAATGCTTTTATCTCTCTTTCTCTCTCGGAATAATTGGCAACATTTCAGCAAAATTAACCAGTCCATAAATGGAAATGTTGAAAATTTTCGATGAGCTCACCTGAATAATAAAAAGAAAAAAAAAACAATTAAATAAATTTATTGTAATATTTTTTTTTCTTCTTCTTCTTTCTTTTTTTACAGCCCTCGCCCTCTTTGAGCATGTGAATTTGGTCTATGGAACTATTAGTGAATTTTGTACACAATCCGGTTGCGCCGATATGACTGGACCAGGCAACAGGCAAGTCTTTAAAAAATACCAAAAAAAAAAATTAAAAATAATATTTTTTGTAAATTTTCAGAACGTACTTATGGTTCGATGAGAAGGGCAAGAAGACGCGCGTGGCAGCGCCACAATACATCGACTATGTGATGACTTTCACCCAGAAGACGGTCAGCGATGAGTCGATATTCCCAACCAAATATGCAAACGAGTTCCCCGGCTCGTTTGAGTCGATCGCGCGAAAGATTTTACGCTTGCAATTTCATGTGATAGCGCATCTGTATGCGGCGCATTTCCGAGAAATCGCGCTGCTCGGCTTGCACACCCATTTAAATTTGACATTTGCGCATCTGACGGCGCTCCATCGACGCTTCAATCTGATCGATGAAAAGGAGACCGATGTGTTGCGCGATCTCGAGGTGGCCCTCCGTCTAACCGATGACACCGTTGGCCAAGCCGCCCAGCCAGCCAATCATGCCAGCCTGCCGGCCAGTCACCATGATGCTGGCCCACATGATCCTAACCATGGCCTACTCTTGGATCATTCACAACATCAGCAGCAGCAGCAGCACAATAGTAGTAGCAGCACCTCCTCGGCCTCCAACACGCTGGAGCAGCATGTCAATTCACAAAATAACCATAATCCAACAACAGCAACAACAATAACAACAACGTCATTAATCGATGGCGATGCCGCAGCGCCGCCCATCTGCACCCAGCCAGAGCCGGGCACAGGCAACAAGCCAGTGTTTGGTGGCGGCAGCGGTGGTCTGATGGGCGGCATTCTGGGGGATTTGACTAGCGGCGAATTTGGTGATACTACGCGATATTGTACTTCGGCGGTTCCTCAACAGGCCTGCGCTGCCACGTCGCCGGACAATGCAGCGGCAGCAAATGCAGCAACAGCAGCGGCGGCGACGGCAGCGACAGCAGCAACGACAACAACGTTGAATAACGGCGCGGGCGCATTACATTTAAATTTTAGCAACAATAATAACAATAATCATAATCTAAACCATCACCATCCGCACCATCATCATGGTCATGGGCATGGCCACCATCATCATCACCAACATCATCATGGGCATCATCAGGCGGTGGCAGCAGCGGCGGCGGCGGCAGCTGCTGCCACTGGACCCTCCACGGCTACGGCTAGCTCCACAACAACAACAACAACTGCATAGTCCTGCCCCCCCACTCTGGCCCAACAATTTAAGCAACAGCGAGAACAGCAGCAACAACAACAACAACACAAACAAATACTAAGCTAGCAACAAGAAAATAAAAACAAAAAAAAAAAACATTAGAAATACTAGAAATATGCAAAAAATGTTATTTAATGTTATTACTTCTATGATCCTAAAGTTGAAAATATTGTAAAAATAATAATAAAAAAAAAAAAAAAACAAAAACAAATATATAAAAAGAAAGATCCCCTTAAAAAGATTTAACCAATCAACTGACTAAAAAAGGCACACAGGCGCGCAATAAACCGAGAGAGAGAGAGAGCACATGCGCTAATGTGTAAGCAGTCAAACAAAGCGTGAGAGAGCGTGTATAAGAGAGCGTAGTCAGTAGTGAGAGTAGAGTAGAAGAGCAGAGAAGAGCAGAGCAGAGCGAGTGTGCATAATTTTCTTTCCTTTTTTGTTCAACGAAAGTTTCTATTGCCTTGGCTGAGGCTTTGTGAAGAGAGCAAAAAAAAACGAATGCTTAAGCCTTTCTTCTTGCACTTACACAAAATTTACAGAAAACTAACTTTATACACAAAGCTTGTCTGCACTAGCAGTTTTGAGGTTAGGTCAAAAAAAGAAAAACAAAATTTAGACCTTTTTCTTTCAGTTTTTAGATTTATAAAATGTGTGATAGAATTTTTAATAAATTTAACATAATTAAAAGATAGCTGATTCTTACTCCCCCCCCCCCCCCCCCCCCCCTCACTTCTTCTGTCTCGCAAGCATATAAAACTCGAAGGTATGAAAATAATTGATTTATTTTCAAAATAAAATTATTTAAAAAAAAAAGACTTGAACAAAAAACAGAAAAAACTTCAATTTCAAAATTTGTCCAACAGATTTTTTTTATCCTAAAGACTTTTGAAAAAAGTTTCAACAATTTTATCCAACTTAAAAAAAAAAAAAAAAAACAACTCACTAAATTCATAATTCCAGTGTTTCTGCAAAACGTTTTCAATTTGTTTTTTTTCTTTTTCACTACCGCCTGGAATTATGCACCACAAAGTTTTCAAACCAAATACACACACACACATATATATATATGTATATGTACTTAAATAACAGCACCTCGATATAGCATAGTTTTCAGGTTTGGAAAATGGAAAACAAAAAAATAACAAAAAATCACCGATTTGAAATTCTCATCTAAAATGAGTGTGGCGTTTCCAGTGAAACGGTGAATTTACCGTTACACTAATAAAAGTATTAAAAATGCAAGAAACTGACAAGAAAAGAAAAATTATATAATATGGATTGACACTACCAATACGCATTGTTTTTTGTTAGTATGTATTTTTGTGTATTTTAGTGAAAATAAAAAAAAAAAAAAAACAAAAAATTAAATAAACAATTCAAAGAAAATAAGAAAAAAACATTGCCTATTGTTGTGTGGGATAAAAATGCAAAAAGAAATTTAAATATACATTTTATTGTATAATAAAAAAATAATAAATAAATAATTGAAAAAAAATAAAACAACAACAAATATATATATATAAAATAAAATGCTAATAAAATAAGCTGTTATGTTCACTTAAAACTGATTGTGTTAATTATTTACTCGAATGGGGGGAATCCCCCCCTAAAGGATCAAACGGACTATGTCTCAAAAGTCTGAGAGGGTTTATAATTTAGACCGGGTCAGAACTATGTCTCAAGGGTCTGAGAGGGTTTATAATTTTGACTTGGTCAGAACTATGCCTAAGGGTCTGAGAAGGTTTATAATTTAGACCTGGTCAGAACTATGTCTCAAGGGTCTAGGGTAGGTAAGAATAATTTTCCTTTAATTTACTGAAGCTTCCTCAAGCCAACTAAAGATGGCGCTGTTTGAGAAAAATTGAAAAGAAATATTTATACCTTTTTCAATGAAGCCATAATCCCCCCTATGAGAATCAACTAGCCGACTTTCTCAACAACGAAGTAATTATCTGAATAACGGTATAATTTGCAGTAGTTCGGTTTACTGAGTTCTGGACATCTTCCATGACGGAAACAACAAATCATTGAAATGATTTGACATCAATCGATTTCGATTTTGTAAATACAGAAAACTGTCTGTTTAAATGGCAAAAGAATGAGAGAGCCCAGCAAATTAAAAAAAAAGATATAGAACTCAGAAAACTAAAATATTCTGTTTCAAGTGATTCACGAGTTTAAAAAGAGAATTATAGAACGGAAGGAGAATTTTCAATACACATTGGTCAGAACCACCATAAAATGATTGCAAGAAAATAAAATAATAAAATAATAATTATTGGAGACATGGACCCTAATTTGATGACGCAATCCAAACAAAACAAAGGTTGCTTAAATTATGTTAGAAAAAAATTAAATTAAAAAAAAAAAAAATTATTCAAATTGCTATTCAGATGGATTGGTAAAGTAACGCTAATAAGAGCCATAAAACAATTGCAAGAAAATAAAATAAATAATAATTAGTGGAAACATATATCAAATTTGGAAGACTCAAAGCCAAGGAGGTTGCTCAAATTAAGTCGGGGGAAAAAACAAATAATTCAACTGGATTAAGTTCACTTCAGAACTGTCATATAAAATGATTGCAAGAAAATAAGAAAATAAAATAATAAAATAATATTATAATAATTATTGGAGACATAGACCCTAATTTGATGACGCAATCCAAACAAAACAAAGGTTGCTCAAATTAAGTCAGAAAAAAATTAAATGAAAATAATAAAAAAAAAATTCAAATGGATTGAAAGAATGCAATATCAATTCAGAACCACCATAAAATGATTGCAAAAAAATAAAATAAATAAAAATTATTGGAGACATAGACCCTGATTTAATGACGCAATCCAAAGAAAACAAAGGTTGCTCAAATTAAGTCAGAAAAAAATTAAATCAAAATAATAAAAAATAATTCAAATGGATTGAAAGAATGCAATATCAATTCAGAACCACCATAAAATGATCGCAAGAAAATAAAATAAATAATAATTATTGGAGACATAGACCCTGATTTAATGACGCAATCCAAAGAAAACAAAGGTTGCTCAAATTATGTCAGAAAAAAATTAAATCAAAATAATAAAAAATAATTCAAATGGATTGAAAGAATGCAATATCAATTCAGAACCACCATATGATTCCAAGAAAATAAAATTAATAATAATTATTGGAGACATAGACCCTGATTTAATGACGCAATCCAAACAAAACAAAGGTTGCTCAAATTAAGTCAGAAAAAAATTAATTGAAAATAATAAAAAATAATTCAAATGGATTGAAAGAATGCAATATCAATTCAAAACCACCATAAAAAGATCGAAAAGAAAACAAAGGTTGCTCAAATTATGTCAGAAAAAAATTAAATCAAAATAATAAAAAATAATTCAAATTGATTGGAGAAATAATGAGATATAAATAAAGTTAAAAAAAAGAAACGAATACCTGCTGCTGCGCCCCAAAACATAAACTAAAGAAAGCTGAAGAAGATAATTTTAAATTAAAAAGGCAGGAGAAATTAACAAGTCCAAACCGAGCTGGTCGGAAGCTCGGTGAGGACTGAAATAAATGTGTGCGTTAACTTAGAAAGTAAACTCGATAAGCCTATTTGACTGAACTAGTTCAAGCGCATTGCAACTCTGTGTTCATGTAGTAGGATAAGTATACACACACACACATCACGTATGTAATGTAAGAGAGAGGCTGAGAGAGAGCTTGCTCTCGCAGCCACGAGCATTAGTCATGTAAGTTTTGTGTACATTGTTAGAATTAAGAGATGGAGTTGTTGTGGAGAAAGAATAAAGACAAGACGTGCCACGGTTGAACGGTGTGCGTGTGCGATCATTATTTCGGAGGGACATTCTACTCTTCTACATGTTATACTTCGTCGAACACTGTGTTCATCATATTTAATTCGAATCTGCCAAATCATTGACGAAAAAGAAAAAAAAAACAATCCATTTAGAAATTTGTTTCTTTCGATTGTTTGAACAAGCCATTGCTACGAACTGAACCAGTTCAAACTAAATGCAACTCTGTATTTTCCCTGGAGTGGGACAACAAAAACAAATTTTTTTTATGCTTGTTTCAGAGATTCAAAACTAAGAACAACTGAACAGCGCCAAATTAATAAATTGGCCAAACTTTTTACTCGACTTAATTGTTTCGTCTTTATTATTTTCTTTAAGCAAAAATCGTAGTCTCTAAATCAACGCATGAAATGTCACTTCTCCTCTGGATGTCATTGAAACTGAAAAAAAAAATAGTGCAATGCCAGAAAAGCAGAAGAGGCCAGCGTTCTCCCCTTTCTGACCTCTTTCCGCGCTCGAAATCAGTGTTGCCAGACTTTTTAATTCATGAAAGTGCATTAGTTTTCAGCAAATTGCACAAATTCTCAATTGCTTCCTTTTTTTTTACTGAGATTTAAAATTGACAGCTACTGCTTTGGTCATTTCCAAACTGATCAGGCCTGGGAAACTGCACTCAATTTTTCGGCATCTCGGAGATAACTCCGTTTCAGCTATATGATATAAAGACTAAGAAATACACGGACATTGCTATATCGATTGCTCTAGTGATTCTAAGTATTCTAGAGGTAACATTTTGGGGTCTACGATGTGTGTGGTTCAGAGAAAGACTAGGAGGCTTCGCCTCCTGATTGCTCCCCCCTCGTTCGCAATGCAACCCCTAGTGGGGTGTGTGGAAATTTGTGGACGGGATGAGATCAGTTTTTGTGTAATGCCTTTCCATCCCTGGATTAAATTCGGGCTTTCCCAAAACTAATATACCCTGCACCGCTGAAGCCAGCAAATTTTTTTTTTACATTTTAGCGAATTTTACAAATTTACTTTTTTTTTAGGATGGGGGTTGGGCGCATTGATTTTCGGATCAACAATAAAAAATCAACTTGCCCTTTCCCATGTCCTATAGATTTTTCACACAAAATTTCATATCTCTAGCATTTGTAGTGTCTGAGATCCTTGCATTCATCCAGACGGACATGGCCCAATCGATTTCTGTAGTCACCAATGGATGGTCTACGACGTCTCCTTCAGCTTTCCAGTATACCCTTTCCCTTTGAGTATAAAGGGTATAATGAATATACTTATTTATTTTAGCGAAAAGAGTATAAAAATGCCAACGCTATTTTCGGGGAGCCGTAAACAATATTTAATTAATTCTAAGAGTGATTTAAGTTGATATGACAACTAGGTACATATATGATGTAGTGGTCCGATTTTTATGAGAATTAGCAATTATGTATATCTTTATATAAAAGTTCTGTTCTTTGGGTATCTACGATAAGTGGTTCTGTGCATTACAAACAAATCACAGCAAATTGACTATACTCTTTTTTTGCGAAAAGAGTCTAATAATTCAACTGGGTCACTCTCTTTTCTTAAGCCAAGACCCGAGGTCACACAACATAAATATAATTAACAATAAGTGTAAGGAAAGAAGTGTTTCCTAGGCAAGGGTAGACGGCGGTCTAAGCAGTCTAAGCGGAAGTTGCGTGCTTTGAATGCTTTGAAATTTGAAAGGGTCTATCTAAATCCCTTGGAGGAGTACTTCAGAAGCCTATTCTGATCTTATTCATCCAATCGAGATTTAATTTTCTATATAGAAGGATGGGTTAAAAATTTGATCTGAATTAGAGGGTAAGCCCACTCTTGGATTATAATGAGAATTAATGAAACCCCTATAGCTATCTTAACAAAGTTGACTCCTCTAGAAGTTTTCTTTCTGCCTTAAATGATATAAATCAGATTGATCAATGAAACCCACAAGTATTCCTCTAATAAGCTTAAACATGACAGCTTTAAAATATAGAGAGATGCAATCGTGAATGAGATTGGTCAAAGACAGACGGTGCTGCTGCCCAGGACCTTGAGATTCTGGTGGGACATTTCGGTAAAGCCGGCTATCAGTATGCCGCGTGGGTTGTTGCCATTGAACTGTGGCTGCTGGGCATAGCTGGAGCACAGGTGGATGAGATTGCTAGAGAAGCGGCCGGCATCGATGCCCATTTCACGCCAGGAGTCCAGGAGCTACGCAGCTACGGATCGCTGAAGCCAGACAGCTAAAAGATATATAGATCAAGTAGTATTGTTTTCCTAGTGGAACGAGAGTAAAAATTAATACAATTTTGGTTTTCGGTTCGTGAAACCTTTCACAAAATTTCCAAGGCATCAGACCCATACCACCCATAAGTATAAGAAGTATTAGGAGATCAGAGCTACCAAACAGTGTTCTATATCTCTCATCATTCCAAGGGGTTTGAAGTTTCTAAGTGAAGATTGTTTTTATTCGATTTTTGTGTTTAAATTTAAGTTCATTGCTTCAATTTGGACAATTTAACACTAGAATACAGAATAGATTGTTTTTTTTTTTATGTTATGTTTTGTCAGTCCCTATCCTCGGTCCCGTTAAACGTCTGTAAAGGAAAGTAAGTTTTAGGAATTTTGCAATAAAAAAAAGACCCCAAGTTGAGTCAATTGTAAAACTCATGATCGCGCAATTCACGCCAATCGCGAAAACGGGAATGATCAAATTGTGGGGTTCCGGATTGATTGGATGCTTCACCGAAATGTTTTGGGCCGAGGCCGTTGGCACGACGCGAGTTTGGGAAGCAGCCGATCGGATCGAAATTGTTTTTCATGACTTCTTCCAGTTCGGCTTTGTAGGTGGTAAAGCTTTTCGCTATTTTATAGAGATGTTCATATTTTTGTGACATAGTGAAGAAGTTGGATTTGCCAGGACCCTCGTAGTATTCTTTGGGTGTGAATTGGTTAAAATCAATCAAACCAATCAATTCTTGAACATATTCGTTGCACACGTTCTTGTCATCAGGCAAGCCCACGGATGAGTTACTTGGGCTTAGGTTAGATGAATTCTCACTAGACTGAAGACACAACTGAGTGTCTGGGGAGCCAGCGACATCCAGGCTATTCACATCGTCTAGGTGATGGAATTTCAAATACATTTCAATCAGATTGAAGCGCTCGGCTTCCGATAGCTTGCCCTCGATTACATTGATATAAGACTTGAAGACATCAGTATTGAGGGTATAGATCCCAGCACTCTGCAAGGCAGTCTTAGACTGACGTTTCATAACCTTGGAGGTGGGAAGAAGAGGAGAAATATAAGCCTCGAGAATCATAGAAATTTTGAAGTCAAATTGATTTACCGAAGAGACCTGATCAATAAAGGCCGTATTGTTGAGGTAGTGGGAGCATTGGAAGAGCTTTAGAAGTTCCCAAGCATCGTAGCTATCCTTGCGACACAAGAGCTCACGTATGCAATCCTCCTTGATGGACTCCACCAGATATTTATTGCCAAACTCGGCCAACTTGAGTAGGGTATCGAAATTGTATTGCTGCAGTTTCTCATATTCGTAACCGTAGGCATAGATGCGGAATTTCTCGAAGACATCCACATCGACATCGCTTAACTTGACCTCACCTGTATTGGATTCATTGTAGTCGCCATAAAGCATACGATCGAAGACCTCGGAGGCACAGCTGAAGATTAGCTTGTGGCAGGGGAATATTTTGGTACCGCCGCCATCGGTTTCAATGATAAAATTGCAATCTGTATGACGATTGCTGATGGCGATCTCAGTCAGAGAGCTACGTAACCTGGAGGGGGAGGGACAGAAGAGAGAATGCCTAAAAAATAATATCTAAAAGATTAATTCGATATAATTATTGTCTTTGTACTAACCAAGAATTCATGTTAATTTGTTGTTGTATTTTTTTTATTTTTTTTTTTTTTAGATTCCTTAATCACAGAGAACAATTCGAGAAAATCAATTTGCTGAATATCGAACAGATTGTGTACCGAAATGAATGTGTTTCTTTTGAAACTCTAAAAAAAAACACATATAGACTTTTGATTCCTGGCTACTACGATTCAGATTTACCGTTTTCACATTAAAGATGTAATTTTTGGTGAATCGATTTTTTTCTGTCATCAAAAAAAAAATCGATTTTGATATCGAATGTTTTTTTTTTTTGCATATTTCACACACCACTACATATTTTCTTTGTCTCACAGACAGCTCTGAGCTAGCCAAGAAATAGAATCGAGCGAGCTTGTGCAGGCCTCTAATGTTAGAATGAGTCGAACGTTCTATTTTTGCCATGCTTGCCTGCTTTCTTTCCGGCAGAGCGAGACAGAGAGGTTTGAGAGAGCTTGTTTAGTTCTAGAGAGCGAGTCGAAAGTTTTATTTTCACCAGGCACTGCAAGCTCTTTCACCGCCTTCAGCTTCGAGCAAGGCAAGCTTGTAACAGAAAGAGAGAGAGAGAGAGAGAGAGTCCTCACGAGAGTGCTTGCCATGGAAAGAAATACGATCGAGAGAGCCTGTTCAATTGTGCACAGACTTTTTATGTAAGAATGAGTCGAAGCTTTCTTTGTAACAGAGAGAGAGAGAGAGAGAGAGAGGTTTGAGAGAGCTTGTCAAATTGCACAGACTGCTTAAGTTGGAGAGAGAGCCGAATGGTTATTTTTTTTCTTAACTTACTTGCCAGCTGCGGCTTCGAGAAGGCCAGCTTGTAACAGAGAGAGAGAATATTCCAGATTCCGTCTTGCACAGCCTTTTTATGTTCGAAAGAGAGAGTGTTGCCTGGAAGGTAGCTCAGACGACTGCCTAGCGTTTTCCTAGCGTTTTCGTAGCGATTTCAACGCGACTTCTTTTTTTTTGTTGTTGTTGGAAAGAAAACACTTTTGTCTTTTATTTTAAAAAAATTTTATTGTTTTTTTTTTTTAATTTTTTTTTTTTATTTTTACTCAACTTTTACACAGAGAAAAATGAAACTTTTTTTTATATTGTTTTTTTTTCTTTCTTTCGTTTTTTTTTGTTTTTGTTTTTTTTTTTTTTTTGCCATAATTTGATAATTAAAATTTGTTGAATTGCTAGAATTTGTTAAGCGCTACTAAAATTTAAATTTGTTAATTTGTTTTTTTTTTTTTTTAGGTTCCTTTTATATAATTTTATGTATATAATTGTAATGAATATATATATATATATATTTATTTATATATATTTTTGTATATTTTTTGAATTTGTTTTGCCTTTGTTTTTATTTTTTTATTTTTATTTTGTGTGTGTATTTTTTTTAATATATATATTTATCTTTTTGTTTAATAACTATTTTGTTTAATTTAGACATAGAAATTTATTGTTGGTTTGATGATTTTAGTCACATTTCTACACGACATTTACAACATTTAATTTAAATTTGAAATTGGAAATTTTTTTGTTTTTTTTGGAATTGTAATTTTTTTTTTAATAATAATTTTTTTGTTTTTTTTTTATGTGAGGGGTGGGGGGGGGGAGTATTTAATTGTTAAAATTAATTATTAAAAATTAGCAACAAAATTAGATCAGATCAAATCAGATCATCGGTCATATTTGTACTGGATAATCCGATAAGAATTAATTAATTCGATTATCATAATTAATTTTTAATTATAATTATAATTATGTTTTTTTTTAAAGGCATTTAGCCTAATCAACTTAAAAAAGAAATTAAAAAAAAGTGAGTGGAAATTAAATTGGATTTGTTTTTTTTTTATTTATTAAAAAATCACATGGTGGGATAATCGCTTTGTTTTTTTTATTAAATTTTTAATTTTTTAATTATTATTTTTTTTTTAAGAAAAAAAAAATGTGCACTCTTTAAGCTTTTAAGTATTTTAATTTTTCTTTTTTTGAGTATTATTGTTTTGATGAAAATTGGGCCTTGGAATGAAATTGATTCTTCTTCTTCTTCTTGATTTTTTTTTATGTTTTTTTTTTTTATTTTTGGATTGGTTTTGCGCAACTGTGAACTTTATAGTGCTCATTCCTAAATATCCTAAGACTTGGTTTATATATATATATATATTCTTCTTCTTCTTCTTCTTATACTGTTTGAATGTTTTATTTTGCCTTTTCTGATTTTTATCTTTTGTTTTTGTAATTTTTGAAATTGATTTGTTTGCTTTGATTTGCTTCTTCTCTTTTTTTCTTTTGCGAATTTGTATTGGTTCCCTTTAAAACTCTCTCTCACACACACACACACACATGCTTATACACACATATATATTTATATAAATTTATAACTATTTTAATTTTTTTTTTTTTTTTGAATATGTAAAAATTCTACAATTTTTTTTTTCGAACACACACACATGCATACACATACACATACATATATATATATTTATATATAGAATAATTTTTGTTTAATATTAATTTTTTCTTCTTCTTCTTATATATTTATACTTTCCGTTTTGTTATATCATTTATTGTTTACAAAATACTTTGAGGAGCACTGGACGTGTCTAAGTTTTGTTTCCTTTACACATTTTCTTCTTCTTCTTCTTCTTTCACTTTTACACCCATCCAAAAAAACCTTGCAAAAACATAAAAATTTTAAATTTTTTTTTTTCAAACTGAAATATTTTTTTTTTTTTTTTTGTTTCTTATTTTTTACGAGCTTAAATCTATTTATTTTTTTGTTTTATATAAAAAGCTCATTTCCAACTGAAAAAACACACTGCAAGCGTTGCCAGATCTTTTGGCTATCAAAAATGTTTTGAAAATAAAAAAAAATTCTTTTTTTTTTTGTTTATTTAAATACACACACATATGCAAAATATATTTAAAAATTCTACAAATTAAAAATTATTACATAATTATTATTATTATTTTTTATTAATAATTTTTTTTTTTTAATTAATACTTTTTTTTTATTTTCTTTAATGAGAAATGCTAATTTGCTTTTTTTGTTGTTTGTTTTTGTTTACATATATATATATATATATATGGTATATATAGTTTATTAAATAGATCACATTCATGGTTCTATTTTTTTTTTTATTAATTTTTTATTTCACTTTGCTTGCATAATTTTGTTTTTTTCTTTTTTAATTTTACAATATTTTTAATACATTTATCAATAAATATTTAATTTGTTTTTTTTTTTTAATTTTAATTTTATTGCTGTTTTCTTTGAGTGAAAAAAATGTGAGTGAAAAAAAAATGGTCTTCACTGCTGGAGAGCAGCTTGGCAAATGATAACGGTAACCAAAGCTGCCCAGCTCTGACCTGCTTGTCTTCACTGCTGGAGAGCAGCTTGGTTAAATTATAACGGTAACCAAAGCTGCCCAGCTCTGACCTGCTGCTTGTGAATTCTTTTTTTCGATATGAATTAACTTGGGTCTTTTCTTTTCTTTCTTCTTCTTCTTCTTTTTATGCAAACTTTTATTTCTTTCATTTTACCACACACATATTCATACATATATACGTATGTAGGTATAAATTATATATTTAAAAAAAGCAAAAAAATATTTATTTTATTGGAGATCTTTTTGTGGGAGTTTTTCTTCTTTTTATAATTATTTTTTTTTTTAAGTTAATTTTTTTTTTTAATTATTGCAAATTGTTTTGTATTTTGTTGGGTTCTGTTGTTTTGTTTTTATGAATAAATAATTGTTTTTGTTTTTTTTTTAAGTCTAAGCGAAAATACTTGAAGCATTTGATTTGAAATGTTAGCAGCTGACAATGAGAGTGCGAGAGAGATAGTTAGATAGAGAGAGAGATAGTTTTTTGTAAAAATTTCTATTTTCTTATTTAATTTGTTTTGTTTTTTTTTTTATTCTACGCTAAAAATTACTTTAAAATTTATTAACACAGATGACTTTATATTTTTTTTCCGAAAGTTTCTTTAGTTGCCCATTTTTTTTGTTGTATTTTTTTTAATTTTTTTTTATATAAACAATTTTCGTTTCTTCTTCTTCTTTTTTGCTGGTAATTTTTAAACTTAACAACAACACTAACTAGGCCAAAAAATTAATGGGAATTTCGAAAAAAAAATTTTTAACGGTATTTTTTTGGTTTGACTTTGCACGTGGTTTTTTTCCAAACATTTTTTAAAAAATGAATGAGCGAATTTTTAAAAAAAAATTAATTTTTTTTTTAAATTTGTTGTTGTTGTTTTGTCGGTCTGTCTGGTCTGGTTGTTCTTGGAATTTTATATATTTTTATGAACTAATTTACACAACTACACACACAGAATTTTATATACTCTTTTATTTTACTTTTTTTTTTGAATGAAAAAAAATCTTAAGACAATTTTTTTTTTTTTTTTGTGGGTAAATATTATTTTTTTTATCTACTTTATTTTTTTTTTAATATTTAATTATTTTTTTTTTTTTGTATATGCTCGTATCTATTTAGTCCTTTGGGAACATTTTGAATTATTTTTTTTTGTTCGAAAGTTGGAAAAAAAATTAATTTTTTTAATTAAAAAAAAAAAAATTGTATTATATTTTTTTATTAATTTGAGTGTTTTTTTTTTTTTAAATTAATAAGGAAAATTGAAAAAATTATTTAAATGAGAATTTTTTTTATTTTGCCTGCCTTTGTGTGTGTGTGTGTGTGTGTTATGATTTTTTATACTCTTTTTTTTAGATTAATAATTATTATTTAATATCACATCAACTTTGTTTTTCTTCTTCTTCTACTTTTTAGCTTTCCTGAACTCTTTTTCATGTTCCTTTTAAATTATTGTATTCTTCTTCTTCTTCGTATTTTTTTTTTTTTTAAATTTAATATTAAATCTCCTGTTTGCTTTCTCGCCAATTTTGTTGGTAATACTCTTTTTTCTTCTTCTTCTTCTCTCCCATTTTTTTTTCGGGAGAGTTCAGAATTATTTACTGGGTTGCAAAAGTAGTGGGGAGCTTGTATGTGTGCGGGGGTAGGGGGGTGGTGGGGTTAACCAGTAACCTTTCACTGAGTGAGTAAATTTTTGAAATGTGTGTCTCTGGGTGTGTGTGTGAGTGGTGTGTGTGTGTATGATTTTTTTTCAATGTTATCTTTTTTGTTTAACATTTTTTTCTAATATTTTGAATATTTTTTGTTCTTTTTTTTAATTTTATTATTATTTTTTTTTAGTTTTTTTAATCTTTTTCAAAAAGTACCGTTTTTTTTTTTTAAGCCAAAAAGTCAGTCCAATAAGATTTTGTTTTGAGTTGCCTGCAACTGCAGTTGATTTGTTTTTGTTTTTGTTTTTTTTCAAAATAATTGCATATTTTTTTTGTTTTTGTAGATTTGTTTTTGTTGTTGTTGTTTTTTGTTGTTTTTGCTGAAGGATTAGAATTTGTGGTCCAAAGTTTGCCTCTTTTAGGGTTTTGGTTAATTGGTTTCTTTTGCTTGCATTTGCCCAACTGTGTATGTGCGTGTGTGTGTGTGAGTATTTCTCTGCTTCTTATTTATTTGTAGTTGCTGTTGCTTTTGTTGTTGTTGTTGTTGTTGTTGTTCTTGTTCGGAGGGATTAAGTTTTGAGTAGATCAGCAGAGCGCGCGTACAAACTTTCCATCTTCCTCTCTCTGTTTGCGTCTCTCCCACACACACACACACATACACATACACCGACGCATGCAAAGCAATAGTTACGCCTGCCTCTCTTACGATCTCTTGGGTGGCTTTTTTTTTTTTTATTTTACTCGGACGAGTAAAGTTTGTTCTTGGTCAAGGTGAAGTCGGGACTGATTTGAATGGTATTGCTGCGTGTGAGGGTCCTAAGGAATAAGAGAAAAAGAAAAAAAATACCGTTATTTTCCATATGACTAGTAAAGAGTGTAGGACTCACTTGATGAACTGCGGCAATTTGGCAGTCCAGCAGCTTTTATCCTGCTTCAAGGTCAAATAGAGCTCAAAAATGGAAACGGTATTCGGATCCACCTTGAATGAGGCAATGCGTCTGTGGGAATAAAGATTTGAGATTTTCAAATGTTTAACCAGAATTTAGGTTGAGATCGAGCTTACCTCACATTATTGGGCTCACTCTCGTATTCGATGTAAAGGGTGCAGGCACGTTCGCCGCAAGGTTCACGCTCGGACATGCGTATGATTTCGGCGGCAATGCGTTGGGTGAGATCATTGGGTACGTTTACCTCGGCACTGGACATGTGTTCGGTTTTGGCATCGCGCAATTCTTGCTGCAATCTAAGGGCGAGCTCATCGATGGCAGCTGGATTATCTAAACTGGCCAATTGGTCATCCTCATCACTGCTGGCATAGTAGACCGGCTTGGATAGCTTGCTGGTTGGGATGAGGGTGGTGCCGTTGGTGGTGGCCATTGCCAGTGGCCGGGTGTTGAGTGCCTGATGCTGACGCATGTGCAGCACCGATGTGGGATGGCCATCCACAACGTCAATGTCAATGTTCCCGTTCACCTTCACCACTTGCGTTGGATTTATTGCTGCTGCTGCTGCTGAGGCCGTTGGAGCTGCTCCCCCAGTTCCTGGTGCACTCAACGGGCTCGTCCAGTCTAAAAAAAATTCCCAAAAAAAAAGAATTTCGCTTTAAGTAAAATCCAGCACAACTTGCGACCGACCGGCAAAGATGAATTGACATAAAAAAAAAAGAAAAAAACAGCTGATGTCTGCGCTCAGCCGGCAATTCGACCGCAACACACACACACTCTTCCTCTCCCTCCATCCCTCTCTCTCTTTCAGTCAAGCAATGCGATTCTCACTCAATGCCAACTCTTCATGAAAGTCTGCGCAGGCTCGCCAACTCACTCAAAATGAAATGTTGAGAGCAGCGCTCTTCCAGGGCGCGGGATGGCAAGAAATCACCTGGCAACAACAGCTGGAAAATCAGCCGTTTGCCTTGCCTCCATGCTCCAATGCTTTACCCCTCAGCCCGCCAGGCCGACACCCTAACCCATAGCTCAGTTCCAATCACCAACTCATTTTTGCCTTATTTCCAGCTGACGATGTTACTTGCCTCTGTTCGACAGTCAGCAGTTTATTTCACCCCTCCCCCCTCACAGCCCAACACATTCTTTCTCTTTTTCACTTCGCACACACACACACGCACTCTTTGGTTGTACATAACAAACACAACTGCACCAGCTTGTTTTGTTGTTTGTGTATCGTCTTTTGTCATTTTCCTTTCCTGCCTTTGCTGCCTTGCCTGTTTCTTTTTTTTTTCTCTTATTATTATTTCTTTGGCTGTGTTGTTTGAATACACAAAAAAAAAGAAGAAGAAGAAGAACTTACAGACCCGTTGTGTGAGAAGCTCAGAAGCGCACTGTGGTAGCGACCGATGAAAAAGTGTTTAAAAATAATTCTCTTTTTTTTTTCTCTTGGTTTTGGTTTTAAATCGATAAAAATGATAATTCAATAAATGATTAATTTAGGGCTGCCTATTTAATTGATATGATTTTATTTTTTTTAACATGAAAAATTTCCGGAAATGCCTGAATTTCAACCATTGTGCGAATGCCTTGGGCTGCTCAGCTTCTCTCCGTGTGTGTGTGTGTGTTTGCGTATAAATAAAAACAGTCAAATTTGTTGCTGGCAAGCTTTGTAATAAATCCTACCAACACATACGTACATACGTATATGTAAGTAAAAAAAAAAAATTAACTTCTTGGCTTGTTCAGCGTCTCGTAATTAGCGCGCAAACACTTTTGCCGCCACCCTCTCCCACATGCAGCCCCGACACCGCCACCGCCGCCACCATTGAATGGACAATTTACATTTTATATGCATACATATAGATGAGTTGTTTCATCGTTGTGTGTGTGTGTTTCGAGTATTTTTCTTTATCTCTCTTCTCCTTTTGGCTTTGCTGTTTTAAATATGAACACCCGCGTAATTAAGAAATTAACGGCATCTGCCGAGCGTCTCTTTCTCTAGGCATGTAACATTCTTTTTTTCTTCTTCTTGTTCTTTCTTGTTTGCTTATGTGCGTCGTGTGTGTGTGTGTATAACTATCAAAACACGGTAAGCCTGGGCAGAGCTTATTGAATTTTTCGAGTGTTGCTTTCGCAGTCTTCCTTTGCCCGGCTTTGTAGGAGAGAAGAAAAAAAAGGGTTTGCACAAAGCTAAAAGCGAAAGCAAAAATAAAAAAAAAGAGACAACCGCACAATTAATTACAACGCACACATACACATAAAGGTGCTTGAGCATACATTTATAACTGTTTCTCACTGTCAATGACAGACAGAACGACAGACAGACCGACAGACGTGACGTGTTTGCTGAGACAAATATTGGTGGTTGCGGGCTTCATCATGTAATATTTTTGTGCATTTCAAATCAGTCGGTCTGTCTGTCTGTCTGTTTCAGCGGAGTAACGGTTTGCTGCGAGCAAGAGGAAGCAATGAAAGCTCTTGGTTATCTTTTTACACACATGCCTGGGTTCTTCCCTCTCTTTCGCACATATACGCACAAGCAAGCCACATTACAGGCGACATTCATCATTATGGCAGACTTTTGATGTGCCTGCCTCATATATATAAAATTTATATACACATATACATATGTATGTATATGTATATATGTATATCAATTGCATGGCCTTGCGTTTAGGATAAACAAAAATCATTCATCTGTTTATGCACTAACCCATAGATAAATCCATTAAGATGGATTTTGGATTAAAAAAAAACACATTTTTAGGTTACAAACAATTTGAATAATTTAAGAATTCGACTTTTCGAAAATCTTTTATGGCTTTTATGATTTTTTTTTAATACTTTTGGTAATGATTTTTCTTTATGTGAACAAATTCAAATTGATTGATGATTTTGTTTTTTTTTGTTTTTTGCTGAACTAGTTGAGTTCATTATTTGTTTACTCTTTACAAAGAAAACAAAAAATCGAGTCTATTGATTTGTTGTGAGGCTTGTAACATTTAAAAAAAGCAAACAGTCGACAACTAACCAAAAAGAGTATAAGCTCGTTGGCTTTAAGACGCTCAAAAACTAACAAAAAAGAGTATATGCTCTTCGGTATTAACACTCTCAAAAACAAAGCAAAAAGAGTATAAGCTGTTTGGCTCAACAATTAGGAAAAAAAGAGTATATGCTCTTCGGCAAATTTAACAACTAACAAAAAAGAGTATGTGCTCTTCGGCATAAACATTGTCAATATGTAACAAAAAAGAGTATAAGCTCTTCTGCATTAACACTCTTAATATGTAACAAAAAAGAGTATATACTCTTCGACAAATTTGACAACAAGTAACAAAATACATTAACACTGTCAGTAACTAATAAAAAAGAGTATGCACTCTTCGGCATTAACACTGTCAACAATTAACAAAAAAGAGTATGCGCTCTACGGCAATAACACTGTCAACAACTAACAAAAAAGAGTATCCGCTCTTCTTCATTCCCGCAAATGCTTACACCTTCTTCTTTGCTTTATTTTACTTTTTGTTATTCTTCCACTCAAAAGTTTTAAAGCTGCTGTCAGTGTGTCCGGTGCATACATGTGTGTGTGTGTGTCTGTTTGAGTGTTTGTTTCGGTTTGACCAAAAATTGAGCAAAAGGGAGGAGACACATGAGCATAAATAATGTTTATTCAAAGAAATTAAGTAATTAATTAAACAACATTATTGCCACCATCTGACGAGCTTGACCGTGTGTCCAGTGAGTTGCTTGATCTGCCTGCCTGCCTGCCTGCCTGCCTGCCATCTCGCTCTTTTTCTCTCGTTGGCACATAGAATAGCACACACACACACATGTGTGTGTAAGTGTATATGAATATAAATATTCATGTGCCTGCCTGGTCTCTGCCTGGTCTCTGTCGTCTCCGTCGCACCCTCCCCCGCCTAGTCAGACAGGCAGGCAGGCAGGCAGGCTGTGAGCTTGTGTGATTTGCCTGGCTGTGTTGTACTTTGTCCTTCGAAAATAAAATTGCAGGCGTTCAGTCAGTCATGAAATTAAATTGACTGCAAATACGCTGCAGAGGGTTGGTGGCTCTCGGTCGCCTAGGAATGCACACGGTGAGCCCAGAGAGGCCACCAGAGCTTTCGGCAAGGTGTGTGAGTGCAAACATATCTTTCTATATATATTTATATGTATATGTAAAATTTATTTGTCCATGTCTATGTGTGTGTGTGTGTGAGGCGACATGTTGTTGCATGTTCTGAACCAACGTTTTTGTCGCTGTCGACATGGGAACTCTGAGCGGCTCTTGTTGTTTTCGCTTTTGGCTGATTTCACATTTTCAGTTTGCACGCTCTACAATTTTATTTAGCTTCCCCGCCCCTTTCCCCCTCCCTCGCAACACTTGTCGTCTCGTTTCTAATTTGCTACTCCTTGCGCCTTGTCAAGCTTAAAGCGACAGGATTAACAGGAAGTTGCATAATCCTCCAGACCAGACACTAAGCGCAAAGCCAAAAGGAACAAAACAAAAAAAAAGATATATATGTATGTATATGTTTACCGTTAACCAGCAGTCGGTTCAGTTACTCCAGAGACAAAAATTCCTGCATACATTTTGCGCCCACACAAAACGAAAAACAAAAAAAAAAAACTGTCAGACTAAAAATGTTCTTTGTTTTGTCTCAAGAAATCCGAGGGGAAACTAAAACTTGAAATTTCAAAAAAAAAAAAAACAAATTCTTTTTCTTTGGAAAATTCTTTCCACGGCTAAGGCAATTAATTTTTTATGTCGGCCAAAATTTGTTAAAGCCAACAAAAATAACACAAAAGTTCTAATAAAAAATTGTTCCTTTTTAATTGAATTGAAAAAAATGTTCAAACAACGCCAAAGTGGGTAATTAAGTCAAAAAAGAAAAATAATTAATTTTCGAAAATAAAAAAAAAGTGATTTTCGAGCAAATTTCTAAATTTTTTTATGCCTTATAAAAAATTCTGACAAATTTCATGACGAAAAACTTTGAAACTTTTTCAAGTTAATTTAATCATTTTTTAAAAGCGGAAAATTTATCAAATTTTATGGGCAAAATTTAATTGGGGAAAATTGAGAAAATTTCTAGGAATTTTTCCAATTAAAATATTTGATTCGAGAGTTATCAGAAATGTTTTGAGAATTTTTTTTTGTCAGAAAAATATGAGGGAAATCAGAACCTTTTTAGGGATTTCAGGATTTCTGAACCTTTGAAAATTGTCTCAAATATGAGGGATCCCATAAAATCCGAACCTTTTGAAAAATAATGGTGATTCCCGAATTTCTGAACCTTTGAAAATTATTTTAGGATTTTTTTATTCTCTTCGAAGAATCCCATCAAGATTTCCGAATTGAATTGGATATGAGGGAACCCCAAAATTTCAGATTCTTTTAAACTGACTTGAGGGTCTCTAAGGGAACCCAAAATTTCAGTCTTTTAAGCCAGCTTGAGATTTGAGGGACCCCAAAATTTCAAAGGCTTTTGAATTAACTTGGAGGACTCTGAGGGAACCCAAAGTTTCAGAGAGAAATACCAGAATTTCTGAACTTCAAAAAAAAAAACCAAGAAAATAAATTAATGAAATTTATTCAAGAACCTTTAAAATGGATTAAAAAAAAAAATATAAATAAAAAAATCGGATCACTACAATTTCAGATCTTTGGATGGAAAACTTTCTCGTCTTTTTCTAAAAAATAAAATTAACAGCAAAGCTAATTTTTTTCAGAATTTTTGAATTTTTAAAAATAATTTTAGAAATTTGAAATCGTTAAAAAAAGCAAATCGGAGGACTCCCATAATAATTTTCAATCTTCATCTAAAAAATAAGAAGCTCCCAAAATAATTGGAAAATAAAAAGAATTATGTCTTTTTTTTAGGATTCGATAAATTTTCTCAGGGAATTTTCCGAAATAAAAAAACTCAACTGCCATATAACATTTATTTTTTTTTACGACTTTTTGCCTATGATTATATTTTCGGAATATATTATTCAAATTTTAATTACCATAATTTATTATACCCAGCAATGAGTTGGAGTATATATATATATATATATGTATATATGTCTATATATAAATAGTACATACCTTTTACTTTAGTCGTGCCCATAACACCGAATTGTTCCTGAAATTGATTTTGTACTTGGAGCACTTCCATCTTCATAGGTCACCAAGATTCGATTGGATTGTAACGGAACGGGTTGGGTTGGGGTTTGGAACTGCTTGCTGCTTTTTTGAATTAACCGTTATTCGGTTGTACACACCCGCCGCGCCACACACTCCAACTCCAATTGGAACTGATACTGATTTTCTCTTCCTCTTCTTCTTCTTCTTAATAAATTAGCTGGCTTTGATGAATTGATTTATTTATTCTCGAATGTTTATTTGATTTTTATTTTATTTTTTTTCGATGAGTTCTTTTTTTATTGTGTTGGTTGGGTAAGTTTTAAATACATATTTAATTTTTTTTTATTTTAGAAATGCACTTTAATCACAAGAATTTGATTTTTTTATTTTTATTTTTTTAATTTTATTTCATAATTTAATTTTTATATTTTTTTATTGTGTGATGAGAGAGTTCTTCGTTTCATTTATTTTGTTTAATTTTCACGTACTTAGGTATTTATTTTTTTTATACGGCACACTTTTCTGACTGGAGCTCGATTGTTGTTGGTTTGCGCTGTTCTGTTCTGCTATTCTTTTCTGTCTCTTTTCTGTCGTGGTTCGTGGTGTGATTTCAACAACTAATTTGAAAAAAGTATCAACAACTAAATTTGTTATTCTAGTTAAACATTTAAATATTATTATTTTTTTTTAATACATTCTAAAAACAAAACCGAAAAATTGCCGCCTCTGCCCCGCCTCAGTTTTTAGTTCAGCCTGCACCGCCTCGAGAAAAAAATTAATTTCATTTTTGTCGCTTTTTTTTTTTTGTTGTTGTCTTTGTAATTTGCGAGTGGTTTTCTTTTTCTTTTTGCAGAGTTTCCGTTGAACAATAAAGAATTTTATGCTTTTTTGTTTTGTTAAAGTTAAATTTTCTGTTTTTTCTTTTTGTTTTTTTTGGCTGCTAATTTTGTTCAGACGGCCGTGCTGTGGTGTTGTTTGGCTGCTTGCGTCACTCCGTCTGCGGCGGCGACTTCTTGACTGACTGAAAAAAAGTGTCTGACTCGGCTTTTGCTGCTCAACTCAATCCGCTCAGCTGTGGCGGAGACAGTGGCGTTGCTGCCTCTGCTTTGCTCTGCTCTGCTCTACTCTGCTGTGCTCAGCTCTTCGCTGAGTGCCTTTTTGTTGGGTGGTAGTGGTGCTGATGGTGGTGTGGTGGTATTGGTTTGGTGATGGTGTGGTGTGGTTACAAGTTGGAAAACTTGCACAACAACTAAAAGACGAGGCGAATGTTGACGCCACGGCCACACACACTCGCACAGAGAGTCGGAGTCGGCTGACACACTACTTGGAGGAGCTTGGGACGACAAAGCTGCTTCTTCAACTAGGCGGCAACAGCTTTCGGCGACTTCTGTGACAGCGCAGTTTTCCAAGCTACTATCCGGCCGGTTAGGTGCCGACCCGCTTTTATAGGAATTTTCCGCAGTCGCCGCTCTGCCGCAGCGACGTCGATTCAGGCGCATGTGGTGGTCGCAACACACATTGAGTGAGCGAATTTTCTTTCCACTTTGTTGCCGCTGCTTCTGCTTCTGCCTATGTATCAGCTGTTGTCTTTTATCCAACTCTCTAGCTCTCCCTCTGTCTCTCTCTCTTTCTAGTGTTCTCACTCTAGTGAAGAAAGACTCAAGAGCACAAAAAACTCAAAGAGCGAACATAAGCAACTCTCTTAAATCAAAATGAGTGCAAGTCAAAATCACTCAGAAGCTTAGCGCTCAAGAGAGCAAAGAACCCACTCAACTTTGCTTGCTTCTACTTGCTGAGTGCTTTTAGTCATACTTGGTAGACACTTTTATTAATTGAGCATTTTTTGATTTCTTTCTTTGTCAAATACATTTTTTCTTTTTTTTTTTTAGGTGAACATAATTTCAAAGCTGTTTAGCAATCAGCTGGTGAATTACTGAAGCCGAATAAATTAAATCATGGAAGCCAATCTAAATAGGCATTAGTTTTATTTGAGATTTTTATTTCGAGATGGAATAAAAATGGAAAAATATTATTTTATGTTATTTTGATATGCGGCAAAAATATATCATTCCCTCTCTTTCTTTTTTTTCCTTCTGTGTGAAATTTTGAAAGAAAAAAAACTAGGAAAGAGAAGAATATCATTTTGTTTTACTTATGCTCGTGCTCAAAATTTTACCGTTACGGGAAGGTAGAAAAAGTGTAAGAGTGAGAATGTGACGAGTTGGCAGCTTTTAAAGAGTTTTGATTCAAACTTTGTTTGAATTTTTGCTTAGATGAAGTTTTAAATTTACTAAAATGATTATTTTCCTTTTTTCTTTTCTTTTTATTAATTACATTTTGCTCGTATATTTTTTTCTTTTATTATTATTATTTTTTTTTTAATTTGAAATTGTTTTACTATTTTTTTTTTTATTCAATATTATTTTTGTTTGCTTGAAGTTGTTATTGATAATTTTGGTATTAATTAAATTTTTAAGTATTTTTTTTATATATTTAAGACTTGTTGAATTTTTATCGAGTTGATTTATTTTTCTTATTTGAATTTTTTTTTAATTTTTCTTTCACAATAAATTATTATTATTATTTTAATTTTTAAAAATTTTGATTATTATCATTATTATTTTAATGTTTCGATTATTATAAATTATTATCATTATTATTATTTTTTAATTTAATTAATTTTCTTATTTATTTAATTTTTTTTTTTAAATTTTTGTTCTTAATAAATTATTATTATTATTATAATATTTAAAAATTTTGATTATTATCATTATTATTTTTTTTTTATAATTTATTTTTTTTTGTTTATTATTTTTTTTATGCAAATTCCTCAAATTCCTCTGCTTTTCTAATTTTTATTTAATTTTTTCTGCTATGCTTTTCATAATTTTTTTTTCTTTTATTAATATATTTTTTTATATGTAATTTTTATTTTAATATTTTAAGCATTTAAATTTTATAAAATTATTTTATAAAAATATTTATTAAATTTTTAATATTTTAAATTTTTAAATATTTGCCAAGCTAACATTTATCCTTCTTATTTTATTTAATCTTGAATTGCTTAAATTTGTATATATAATTTTTCTTTTAAGTTAAAAATTATTATTTTTTTTTTAATTTTTTTTTATTTGGTCTTTTATTGTTTAAATTTATATATATAATTTTTTTTATTGATTATTTTTAATTTATAATTAAATTTTTTAATATTTATAATTTTGTCAATTTCCTTTAATTTTTTATTTCTTATTATTTGGTTTCATTTAATTTTTATATATTTATTCCAATTTTTTCCAATAATTTTCCACTTCCTTGTGAGTTAATTTCTTCTTCTTCCCTTAAATTCCAAGTGACAACGCTCTGAATATAAACAGCTCCCGATAGCCTCATAGTATCCTCTTGGTATCTGAGCAGTTGGAGATCAGGAAATAAAAAAAAAGAAAGAAAATATAAAAAAAAAAATAATGCTTGTCACTGAGCTTGGATAGCCTGAGCCTGTCACTATTTCAACAATTTATCTTAATACAAATACAAAACAACAGATGAAGAATAAAAAGAAGAAAAAAATTGTATATAAAAAAAAGGCGTTTCTGTCGGTAACTGGACGACGGCTGTGCGGAATGTCCTTTTGGCTATTTGTCACTGTTTCGGTGCCAAGTGAGGAGCAACGGAGTCGGGAGACTTCAGTCGGATGCAGACAAACGCCAGTGGAGCGGGCAATTTCAACTTGCACTGGATTACTTGAAGCTCGAAATTCAGCCAAAGCTTCCCCTCTCCCCCCTCAAACAATTCTCACCCCACTCTGTGCCTGCCTGTTTCTTGTCCTGTTCATCCTGTCACTGATGTGGGGATTTACACATGTCAGTTAATGCTAAAAAAATGTTTACACAACACAATTGCTGTTGTGGGTGGCGGCGGCGGGGAGGAGATGGGGAGTTGGGTAGGTGGTTGGGGTGTGGGCTCACTCACTGCTGGAGCCCAGCGTGTGGCATGTGACAAACACGTGGGGAACAGGGCAGTCTACGGGGCACAAGGGCAAGTTTAAAAGGCTAGTTTTTTTCTCTCTATTTTCTTTGTATTTTTTATTGGCATGGGGAGGGGTGGAGGGGGGGGGGGGTGATGGAGTCCTGGTACCCACTAGGATAAAAGTCAGGAACATACAATTAATCAAATACATGATTTATATATTTCGAAAATTCGAATGATGTTGTTGTCGTTGGGGTATTTTGCTGACCTAAATACCCCCCGTCAAGTCTGTCGAATGTCATGTTTCGGGGGCGGAAAAAACAACAGCTTCTTTTCAGTGAATAATTCCAAATACCGATCAGGGAAATTTTTCGCAATTGAGAATAAAAAAAAATATATAAAAAAAAAAAAAATAATAATAGTGACATGAAAAATTTATGTAGATTTCCAGTCAATTGGATAAAACCTTCAAGTCCAATTTATTTCCATTTAAGACTCTGAATCAGTTCAGGGAATACCTAGATTTTTGAAGCCTACCACCTGAATTTATCAGATCAGAATTTGTAAAATATTGTAAATCAAAAAATCATTTCTGAATTGCCAGTTCGCTCCTCTAGATGGCGTTCAGCCAAGTTGTTTCTTATAGATAAATCGACCCCTGGATTTATCAGATCATAATTACTACAATTTTGAAAGAAAATTGGATATCCTAGAAAATCAAAAAATCATTTCACCTAACCAAGATTCAATCAGATAAATTTAGGCCATTCTGAATTGCCAGATCGGTCCGCTAGATGGCGTGCAGACAAAGGCTTTATTTTGGGTAAGTGAAAGCCCATTCAATTTGGAGAAAAAAAAAATGATTACCCAATTGTTTCTGGCTTCGCCCAGGAAGAGTTAAAGTTGCTTAAGAGAGTTCCCGAATTTATGTTCTCTTTTTTACTTTGGAAAAAAACAAATTATTATTCTATTTTTTTTTAGATTCTCTCAGGAAGAGTTCCAGTTAGAAAGTTCAGGAATTTTTGGAAAATGTTGTACTTTTTCAATGGTTAAGTTTTCCTCAGATTGCCCAGTAGTTTTCTGGTAAAAAATCTTAACTTTATTGTAAATTCAGTGATCTTTGAATTGGGTATTATGAGACCTCATAATTCGATGCCTTATAGTCCCCAATGTGAGGATCAGGTGAGGTTACACTCGAAAATCTAAGACTCTCTTTATAATACTCCTCCTTCTTCGGTGCCTAAACTACCAATGGACAAATCAAGAAAGCTACTGAGAAATTGTCAATCGATAACCGATAAATTCCTTTAGTCAAGTCTGCCTGGAAGTTCGCTATTTCCCACTAGCTTAGTGAACTACTTTCATGTATTTCCCTTTCAAAGGAATATATATTTTTTTAAGCTATAAAATTAAATATAATTTGTCCAGAGAAGCTAGAATATAAACGAAGTTATCGACAGGTTTAACAGACAATTTAGCTTATTTGCAAAGTCAAAGAGTCCAACAGCTGGAATAAGACAATAATTCCCAAGGTTCTTGTTTTAATTCCCAAGAAAAGTCCCCGATTTCCTGACAAACTTCAATTGATTTACTTCAATCTCAAAGTGAACCAGTTTCAGTTCATTTGAACAGGTAAGACTCTGTCCTCTTCTAAATGTTTTCTTATAAAAATCAATTCCTAAGGGTTGGTAAAAAGGGGGAGGGGGTGAGGGAGGACTCGTCATTTATCAAACGATGACTTTGATGATTGGGTAAAAGTGATTTTTGCGGTTTGATTTGAGCAGCATTTAATATACAATTGTATATACCATTTACTCGAGTGGCTTAAACGAAAAATAACAAGAAGAAGAAGAAGAAGAAGGTGAAGAAGGTGTAGAAAAAGTTTTGGCCACGTACACAGATTTGAACGGTGGAAACACACAAATGCACTTCACAGCTCTCAAAAGTGGAAAACATCAAAGAGAGCCACCCAGTCTTGGCCAGGTTAGTGAAAAACTTTGTTACGCCCGCAGAGAATGAAAGAATGAGAGGAATGAGTATTGCAATCCTTTTCAACGAAATTCTAAACAGCCACCTGATATGCCCCCAGGTGCGGGGGTAAAACTATCAAGCCCAAAAGTGAAGGTGGAAATGGGAAACGAGCGAATGAGTTGGGGCCCCCTCAGTATTGCCAAAGATGTGGCATACGGCCTACTATTATTTTGGTTTCGATGAGCTTTCAACTGGCTTCTTCTAAATGCTCTGCACGTTTTTCCAATAAAACAACAAGAACAACGGCTCTGAAACCCCAAAGACCCCGATTTTGGTAGGCGGTAGGAGAGCCGCAATAAATGAGCGCAATCCTTTAAGTTTTTCCTTTTGCTAAGAAGTTTGAATGACTTCTGGTTATTTGGAGTCGTTTTTTGGTTATTCTCTGGTCTGGGGCAAATTCTTCTTCTTCTTCTTCATCTTCTCCATGAACATCGATTTTCATGTGATTTGTGTAGACGTGTTTGTGTTTGGTTTTTATTGATTTTCACTTGATTCCCTCCATATGCTTAAATATACTTAAGCTACTACGTGCACATTCCGAGAGTGTATGTGTATGTGTGTGAATGGCTTTCCATCTCATATACCTCAAAGGAGGTGGGGGGGCGGAAAATATAACCACTCTTTGCGTAGTCACTGCCAAAACTCCAATGTCAGGATCATGTGAGGTTATCAGCATAATTTCTACCCGTACCCCCCACCCCACCCAAAAAAAAACTCCCACTACTCCGCCCCCCCACCGCACCAATCACATCATTCTGCTCTTCCTCTTCCCTCTGAGGCAGCTGGCGAAATGTTCTCTGCTGCCAGTTTATCATTCATATATGTACAGCCCCTAAGATATCAAGGGAGAAGGAGTAGGTTTTCTTTTTTTTTCTGCAAGGATACGTACGAATCTGTTAGCGATGATGTGGGATGATGACGATGATGATGATGATGATGATGATGATGATGGGTGCGTGTGTGGTTTGATAAGGCTTTGCTGCTCTCGCATAACTACATGGTTCGTGTTTACAATTTGGCTCAATTTCAGTTGGCCACTGTTGGCCCACTTCTGCTTGACTTCATCTCACTGACTGACATCTTTAAGTTGATTCCCAAAAAAACCAAAAAGGAACTAACTTTCTCTCAAGATTACGTAAAAAAATTTCGATTCTTTATTTATTCAGTTCTGCATTTGCTAAGCTTCGACTTTTATTTATTTTGGCCCCAGTTCATATTTATAGAGCTCTACAATGTAATCCACAAGCAGAATATTTAAGTTTTATAGCCTGACTAAATTATTGGGAATTTTGAAATGTTGAAAGATGAAATTTGTAGTAGGAAAAAGTTAGTCCCCAAGTTTCTTGAATTTAATTCGAAAAATTCTTCAAGAAGTATCGAATCAAATGATCCTAATAATATCACAAAGAACCTTACAATTAATGATGGAAATATATATTTCTCCCCCTTGCATAGGCCTCACACTCACTAAGCTACCTCAAAAGATCTTTCCGGGGAATGAAACTCTTTAAATATATAAGGATGCATTCCATCCAGACAATTTGAAGCTATACTAGCTGAATGCCCTCTTTGAAACCCAAGGTCTTTTGTCAGTTCCACGCAGTCTCAAGAAGTTACTCTGGATTGCTCCAGAACTACTGAGAACCATGAGGATCCAACAATATCATTATTACAGAGCAGCTCATATATATATATACCAAGGAGTCTGTCAGTTCTCTATCCATTTTCAATATTTTGCAAATCTTGAATCAATTCGAAGAGTTCATCTTAAGAGATTTGATTTGCGATTTTGCGATCCTTCATCTATATAGTATCCAAAGTTACTAGCACAAAGTCAATGATTTTATAGTTCAAGATCTAACTGTATGATAGATATACTATATTTTCTCTCTATCTCAAGGTGAATTAAATAATTGAAAAAAAAAAAATAGTCTATTTGGTAAATAAATAAATAGCCACTATGAGACCGTATAGTCCCAAGACCTCGGCGAATATTAGAATCAATATAAGACCCACAAATAGTTTTGGCTGTTGGGCTGTGCCCCGGACTCCGGCATCCCCGACCACACCAATAGCCAGGCCAGCTGCCAGTCCAGAGAGTCCCACTGCCACACCAGCACCCAGATTAAGGAAACCCTTATAGGCGCTATAGTTCCTGGTCAACGATCCGGTTAAAAGTACAGCCACAACTAGGCCATAAATGGCTATAATGCCAGACATCACCACCGGTATAATCGATTTCATTATCAGTTCCGGATGCATCATTGACATGGAGACAATGCCTATACCAGATTTGGCCGTACCATAGGCTGCACCCAACGTTGAGAAGACTATGGAACTCACCGCACCCATTATGCAGAAAAAGCTCGAATAGGGCGGCTGATCCATGTTGGCGTCTATATCCATTTTTTTTCTTTTTATTTTAATTTTTTTATTCCAATTTTATTTCAAGTTTTGAAATCGACTTTAATGACTGACTAAGCTAAGTCAATGGGGAAAGTTGAATTTAGGGGGGATAAAAAAAAAACTAAGCAGAACCTGAGTCCGATGGAGGACCTAAGCTCCCAAGAGGAGTAACAAGGGAAAAAAAAGTATACCGAGAAGCTGCATCCAGATTGAGCTATATATCAGGCATATCAGAGAATATGTCAAACAAATTCCCCATATCATTTAGTTTGCATGGGAATCGAAATCGGTTTTAGGCTTACCTCAAAGATTAATTGATCAAACTTTTTCAAATTGAATATTTGTAATCTTCATCAGGAGACTTACTTAAGCCCCAAATTTCACCTGGAACAGACTGCTATATCATACAGATTCAAATCGGTTTTGATTAGATCTTGGGTATTTATTATTGAAATTTATTCTTTGAGATATGAAAGACATCTTAAAACTTTGAAAAGAGTTTCTTACCCCGAAAATATCCAGCTGTGTTCTTTCAATTGGCATAATCTGAATATTTTTCTATTGGCCTGGTAATATTGATGAATGCACTAAGACCAACAATTTATTTCCTTTGAAGCTACTTTTTTAGTTACCAAGACAATTTATCCCCATCACTTTCTTTTCAATTCTCAATTTGCTTTCCACCACCACCAATGTGCAGTTCAGTTCATCTCATCTCTGGTCAATTACAATAGTGCTGGCAAAGTGTTTTGCAGGATTAAAGGGACATCAATAAATTGTATTGTAACGATTTAAATTCGATACCAATTACGAAATTCAAAATGTCTAAAGAGAGAGAGAAAACTAGCCAAGAGAGACTAGAAATCTAAAACTCAAAGTCGACATTCGCCGGAGTCTGTGAGAAATGGGTGGATTGGGATTGCGAAGCATTAAACGCTAAGATTTCCACTGTAATCGAAACAACATGAAGGACACCGTGTAATCCGCTTGGTATCGAACGAGCTGCCAGCTTATAAACGACCATTTCAATTCCTATCCTGCCCACCCCGCACTCCCCCCCGTCATAAGGACGAGTATTTAGCCTTTCAAAAACAAGGCAAAAGTAAATTGATGAGCATCGCGCTTCACACAGCAACGAATCCAATTCGAGGTCAATGTCTTTCGATTTCTCTTTTTATTTTTTTTTTGGATTCTCATTCCCCAGTCCCAGACCCAGGCCTGGGCACCATTGACTATATTTATTTAGAAACTCTATGTCCTGATGGCAATGGTGGTGGTTGGTTGGTTGGTGTGTAATTCAATACACATAAACCGGCATCAGAAATTAGGTAGTGGGCGGCTGGGGCTACCGGACCAACTAGCATTACAGCTCAGCTGGTAGGTTGGTCCCAAAATATCTAGGAAGTTTTAAAAAGTTTACTCCAATTTTTCAGGAAAAAAAACCTTGAAGTCTCTGTAAAAGTGTAAAGAAATTGAAACAGTTAGAAACTCTAAAAAGTTGGAAAGTAAGGAAATATATCTCGGGAACTTCCTCAAGGAATAGCCATGAATAATCCTGAAAAATTTAAATAATTACAGATCAATTTCCTTAAAGGTTTCGCTTGATTAAAAATATGAATAAATATTTTCCGGCTTTCTCGATTGTCTTATTTTTTTTTCTTATAAGGAAGCTCTTTTATTTCTGGAATAAATTTGGAAAAGTTAAGAGAAATATATTTGAGTTAATCCATAAAATATTATCAATAAATATTCTTAATATTCCAGATTAAACCTTCCTAGATGGAAGTATCTTTTTGGAATTTGGAGTCAGTCTGAGAAATTTCTTTACGGGTTCACTGGATCAAAAAGATATAACTTTTCTTGATTAGCTCTCGGAAACTCTGTCTTTAAATTATTTTGGATATATTCTGTGGGTCTTCACTCCTTCAACTGATCAAATTTTTTTTGGCTTTCGCTTTTCAATCAAGATGGAATGGAACCAATAAATATTTATCACAATTTTTCGATTGCCTTGGTTGATTCTCTCTTCGTTTTTTTTTGGACCACTCTCAGGTTGCTTGGCTTTGAAAATTGAAAATCGAAGCCAGGCGGAGTGTTAGGGAAGACCAAACAAGAATTTATCAAATGTCTGTCATGCGCAATTGTGGCACATCTTGTTTGACAGATGAATCATGTTATGGGCTACTTCTTCTCCTGGGGACGTTGCCAAAGGCGGCCAAAAAACACTTGAGTTTTCCAGCTGTTGATTTATACTCTGGGCCAGGGTGGTGCTGGTCGCAGCAGCCAGGATCTTATTGGGGCAGCCCTTGTCCAATTCAAGATACACTAAACTTCATACCCCACCACTCCGCTTTTTAGCCCACCAAAAAATAAGATATGCAATTGTCAATATTTGATGGTCTCATCAATTCAAATGCCTGGCGGTGGTGGCAGGCAGGCTACAAGGTCTTCAAGGCGTTGTTTAGGACTAGTCCAATAACCGGCCCCCCTCACCCCCTCTGGAGAAGAGAGAGAGAGAGAGAGAGGCTTCCATTTGGCATCATTCGTTTCAGCTGGCATTTGACATGATTATGTACATTTGTTGTCCCAAGTTCTGCTCCGGCAGGCTAGCCGGCGAGCTCTTTCAATTTACATGCCAAGGACTTGCCTTTTACCCATTCTACTTTCTGGTTGGCTTCCTTCCTACTTACTGTTTTTGCGGTAACAACCGACGCGTTGCTAACCCAAACCAAAACTCACACCCCAAAGCCGTGGAGCAACTCTAATCTTTCAGCGGTTTTTGTACTTTGTGTTTACCTCGGAACATTTTGCACTTTCCTTTTTTTTTCAAGCCAGCAAGTGCTCCTTAGCCAGGCTTTCATTCACACTTCCTACTACGCACACCCACACACATTCGGCTTTACTTGTTCTTCTCGCCTTATGGGAGGGCGGGGGGTGGAGATGGTGGAAGCTGGTGGAGGCAGTGGATTTGTACGTGTTTCCCCTTACGAGTGCTCCACATGCAGGCAGCGAGGCAGGCAGGCAGGCAGTCGGGCAAGCCAAGGCGACTTCTGGCTTCTGCCTGGCAGGCTGAAGTGTCCTCTTACAAAATTTTTTACTTTGTAACGCAAATTCTGAAGTAAACATGAATAATGCATGCATTGTGTGTAATTCTTCAAGTACTTTTTCATGCCCAACTCTAGACGAGAGGAGAGAAGAGGAGAGAAGCACCAAACCCTTACCAAGTCTCACCCATTCTCACATAGGTTAGTCAACCTATTTATATTTTCAGCTTTTCTCACTTTTCGTATTTTTCTTGTTCTCCTTGGGTGTATGTGTGTGTGTGTGTGTGTGGTGTCAAAATGTATTGCGCGTTTTTTGAATTACAAATTTATTTTAATACAAGCCAAAAAAAAGAAGGAAAACAGAAAGAAAGAAATACCCCAAAAATATTAAAATGCTTTTCCTTTTTTAGAGGGGGTGAAGGAATGGGATCTACATATGCGTGTGAAAGCATTTAGGGATATCCTGCCAAGTCCTTTGGCAAAGTGCTTGGGAAACAGGTGTTTGGCCGAAACTTAAGGTCTGCTTTCCCTATGATTTCAATGAGCCAAATATGCTTTCAAATATTTCAAAGTCTCAACCTTTTCATTTCCCAAAAACCCAAGACCTAGTCATAAATTTATATGAAGAGGGTATGGAACTACTCTAAACTTTAGATGAAGCTCAAGAAAATATTGACTGAACCTGCCTAAATCAAGTCAAGACTAAACAAAGATTGCCAACATTCTGGAATTCAAGGCATCGTCTTCTTCTTTTTAGATTTCTTTAATTATAAAGACTTTTGTTTAATTATTTATGAATTGAGCCAGTTCAGATGTCTGCGTGAAGAGTGTTATTATCGTTATTATTTAGTTGGTCAACAAAATGAATGACTTGAATTGCCTTTGCTAATGCTAAGAAAAAATAAAAATCTAAATAAAGGAGGAGTCGTCCTTTGATTTCGAATCGATATCCACTTTAAAATGCAAAAACCCTCTAATGACAGCGGGGCCACTTCAACCACGAAGCCGACGACGACTGCAACTTCTCCAGGCTAATAGAGCTGTGTATTTGAATAATGCAAAAACCAAACAACCAAGTCATTTGAAATGTCCACACAACCAAACGGCTGCACTCAATCCAACTGTCACGCACAGAGCCAGAGACAGAGACAATGATGACCACTTCTCTCCGCCCACCAAGACAGCCCAGTCAGACAATCCAATTGAGTCTTGTCCAGCTTAGTTCAGACCCGCTACTCCTTCAATCCGCTGGCAGTCAGACCCTACCCAGCATGCGTAGTCGTAGTCGGTCGTTACTCATTCTGCTTGGTTCCCACAGCTGTCAAGTCAAGTTGGTATTGGACTGGGACTCAAGCAGTTGGCCAGACGACCGCTTATTATGGCAAAAGTAAATGACCATAAAATTATAGATTTTACAAATTATGACAGCAATGTAAACCAAATATGAATCAAATAAATGAATGGCTCACTAAACAAGTCGCCTGACAACCGACAACACTTCGCAACCCTAACCAAGCCCAAAAGACACACACAAACAAACAGAGATAGAAACAGAAACAAGTGATAAATAATTTAAGCAGAAAATATTTATCATTTCTTAGAATAGACAAAACTGGGTAAATCTGGAAAGATATTTGCATAAACCTAAAAATAAATAAGTTCCAAGTTAATCGGTAGAGAGTTTTCAGAGACAGAAAAGTTCTTCAAAATTGTATTGATAATTCATTTAGACTTGATTCCTTTTGAAAAGGTCAAATCGACTTATATAATATATATGAAAAAATGACTTAAGAAATTGCATTTTAGATTAAGAAAAAGTCTCTAAATAATATAATCCAATTTTATCGAAAAGAGCTGACGGTGACTAAATAATTATATAGTTGATAAGGAGTTCCATTTTGAAAGGTCCATGGCACTATATATATCCCTATATCCCTACATATCAAGATATACCCTAGTGTACCAAATTTCACTTGGATCCAAATATTATATCATATATACGCTTTAATCTATATAGCTCCGACTAATAAGGCTCCAGAATTTCTAAGTCAATTTAAAAAAAATAAAAATTTTAATAATAAAAAATGCCATTTGAGATAAATAAAAAGTCTCTAAGAAATATAGTCCAATCTTTTCGAAAAGAGCTGGCGGCGACTAAATAATTATATAGTTGATAAGGAGTTCCATTTTGAAAGGTCCATGGCTCTATATATATCCCTATATCCCTACTTATGATCAGATACCCTCATGTACCAAGTCTCACTTGGATCAAAATACTATATCATATATAGTTCCTACGAATAAGGCTCCATAATTTCTAAGCCAATTTTAAACAATTAAAAATTTTAATAATATTTTAAATCTTTACTTTTTCCCTTGACTGAAATTTTTGAGACCTTTGGAAGTCAGGAAAAAAATGTGAGCTTGGTTTTTCTTGTTTATTTTTTTGCTGGCACTTTAAACATTTTGTGGGAAAGGGGCAGGTCAATCCTTATTAGAGTGTTTTTATTGCCAATTAATTAGTGTGCACAAAAAAAAATGTGAAAGCTCTTTAAATGATTCGTTTTTTTTTTGGTACAATTTAAAATTCGTTTCATTTTTTTTCTTTTTTTTTTTTGAAGAAAATTCACTTTGTCATTTACGCTGCCATTAGCCAGAGCAACAAAATGAATTTGGGATGAAGTGGAGGGCAGTTGTGGGTCTTTCTTTTTTTATATTTGTTGGACTTTCTGCTTTTTTATTTTTATTTTTTTGTCGAGGCCCGTGTGTCACAAAGTGGCCAATAGTAGCAGCAGCCTCGCACGCGCTGACCAAATGAGCACCACCAGAAAAAAGAGTCCTCTAACAAAAACAACAACAACAAGCAACGACAAGATGAAGAGGAAGAAGAATGAGGATAGAAAGACCAGAACCATTACCATCATCGCCACAATCACTGACGACCCAAAACGAGCAACTTTTCCAAAGAGGACCAAGCCAAGAGACCAGCAACGCGATTGTGAAAACTTTTAAAAGTTTTCAGCTTTTCACTTTTTCTTTTCAATTTAAGCCCAGAGAGAGGCGCACAGAGGAGGTCCACCGAACTTGGCCACAGCCAAAAAGAAGAAGAAGAAAAAACCTACAAAATAGCCAAGCCAACCAAAAAAAAAAAAAAGAAGCACCAAGTGAAAAAAAGAGAGAACCAAACAAGATGATGAAAAGATGAAGAAGAAGAAGAAGAAAAAGTCACCATGGTGCGTTGTTCGTTAATGGTTTTTTTTTTCGTTTTGCGCAAAAACTTATGAAACAAACTACCAGAATACCTTTTTCCTACAAAAGCCGAGGACAGATGGACTTGTCAGCCATGCGGGCCACCGATCGGCCTGACCGGGAACACCAAAGCGGCTCGACTACACCCACTCCCACCCCACACCCAGCTTCTCTTACTGTTCTAAGTGTAATGTCACGTACTTTCACTTTTCTGCTTTCACTCACTCAACCAAAAACAGAAACCTCCAGGCAACAGCAGCCCCAAGGCACACACAGAAAAAAAAGGAAGGAAGGAAAAAGAAAACAAAAAACTGGGCAATGCGTTTTGCCCTTCGAACGAAAGGAAGGAGCGAACGAACGAACCTATTCAAAGCTTTCATGCGTTTGAATTCTATTAGCCCGAGAAAGGATTTTCTATGCTTTGGAGCAAAGTTGATGGAGGTGAGTTGGCCATCTGATGTGTATGGTATATGGTAGATGATGGTGGGGAGGGCAAATGGCTGGACTGAGATGGCAATGGAGATGGCAATGGAGATTGGGTGAACGCTGCTGTCATAAGCACTTTTGCAGTCTGCAGAGCTGCTGATGGCTTGATGGGTTTGCTTGGTTCAGTTGATTCAGTTGGTTTGGTTGCTTGTTCGGTTGCTCCTGTAACCATTTACCCTGGGGTGTATTTTCATCATTTTCTTTACTTCGGCTTCGGTTGGTCCTTTTACTCATTTTTTTTTTTTTTTTTGTTTCTTGCCCTTATCGTTCTAGCTGCTTCTGTTGTTGTTGGGGCTCTGTGCACATCCAATTGACATTTCAGCTTAAGTCATTGTATGAGGCAGACCAGGCCAGGCCGGGCCGAGCCGAGGCAAGCAACAAAGGCAAAAGCAAACGGAAAGCCAAGTACCCAAGTAGCAAGCGTTGCTGTCCACCATTCATTCATTCATTCACTCACTCACTGACTCACTTGCTCACCATTTGCCCATTTTACATTCAAGATTCACAATTCACCTTCTTCTACGTTTCTTGCGTTGCTCCTTCGTCATTCATTTCATTCAAACAGGCAGTGAAGCAGTCAGAGCCCATCACATCAGCCCAATCTACTAGGTTCTCCTCTTCTATTTGACTGAATATCTAGCCATTCAAGGCAGGACCAGGAACCCACTCCTTTGCCCCCGCCACCACCACCATCATTCCCTTGATTCTGATTCTTATTCTCGGTGTCGTTGTACATTTATTCTAGTCGCTGGGCGAAAAACAAAGCCCAAGGAAGGAAGTAAAGTGCAAAAGCTGCAACAGTAACAAAGGCGAACACAATTACCGCGTACTGTTTAGGAATAGTATGGAATGGGCTTCGAAATGGCTAGGAATTTACCAGGATATGACTACTGGGGGGTGGGGGTGGAGGGGAGGGACTCAAATGCTTATACTTTAAGAACTGGAACTGGGGTCGGTCGGTTGGTGGGCATAAGCTGGTTTGGGGTTTTTCGTTTTCTGTTTGCATATAAACATTTAAACTGATCCCCTGGACTGATAGGAGCAGCTGTGAGTGTGAGGACTTGGTAATGCCTTTTAAAGTGGGTTAATGAAAACTCACAGCCCTGTCAGAACTCTGCTGTATATTTACATGAATAGTTCAAAGCCTTTCCTCTATTTACATACAAAAAAAAAAAAAAGGGTTTTCTTTTTGACTCTGACAGAACTCTCACTATTCCCTTCCACTTTTTTTTTATAGCTCATCAATTTTGTATGAGCTGTCAGAGTGTTTTATAAAATGGTAGATATGACATAGACTCAGATGTGTTGCCTAATCCACTTGCCTATATTGATTTCGAATTGAATGATGGCTTCTAATTTAAAGTTTATTAAGGGTTTTCGATTCGCAACCATTTTAAGTTATTCTCTAGTCACACGAAATAGATTTGACCTAACCTAAAATGGTAGTGATTTAATGTGGAAGTAATTTAAAGGTTTACAAAAATTTTAATAATTGAACCCAACCCAAGATAAAATGCAAACAAATAAATAAAACTTATCTAGATCGCTATAAAGTTGGGTGGAAGACATGATATATCTATATATTTTTTTGGCCAAAATTTCAATATATCAATTGCTTGATCAGTGGTTATTATATATCCTATTAAAAAGCTAGACCTATTTCGTTATATAAAAAAAATTATTATACCCAAGTTTCCTTCAATAATATCAATCCCGTAGAACCAGTGTCATATACAATGAATTATCTTATTATTATTAAGATCTTAATTTATTATCGAGAGAATCGAAAATTTTACCTATAGCCGTTTTATTTTGACAATTTCTAACAAATCGCGAAATACTTTGCTACAGATGGCAAATTCAAATTAGAGATGACAGAGCTTTTGCTTTGAACCCATCGAATGAAAGTGTTTTTTTTTTTTAAGTTGCCTTCGCCAGTGTCAGATTAATCAAATTTTTTCATTGAATCAATAAAATGAATAAGCAATTTACCATTCTGGACCTGAATACAGATGCATTTTTTTGCTGTTTGATCTGTTGGACTCTTTAGGTGACCAATTGAATCTGGCACGTGCTCATCCATTGTTCCTGAATACCTACGTGGCTTATACCAATTCGAGTAAATTTACTAGCAAGGATCTGCGTGAAATCAGTACCGAAGACTGCAATTATTTTATTATACTTTGTAACCTAAATATTCACCATCTGACTATTTGCGAACGTGATCAAACTATACGCACTATAGAAGGGTATTGCAAGAATCTGAAGAGCATCGATGGCACGATCGATATCGGAAGTTGCTTTGAAAATTTGACTGAATTGGAAAGAATCACATTCGAAGTCGGTGATATTCCATTAATGAGTATTTGGTATCTTTTCGAGACCCGTTCTTACGAAGACTTTGTACGTTCACTGAGCGGCTCAGAACATCGCGAACCTGGGAGCCTTTGAAACTGTTGGTTTTCCACTCCCGAATCCAACTCGACCTACAGGAACAGGTAACCAACTAAACCAATTCAACATCTTCCAATTTTGTGATATCTCTCTGTGTTTTCAGACCTCTTGAGTCTCACTGTAATTCCAGCTCTGTATCTTTAAGGAAATCAAAATTATTGATCGCCTCAATTTCCACAGGGCAAGAGCTTATCTGGAAACCACATAAATGCAATAATAAATACCAAATGATTTCATAATGTATAGCAGCAGTCTGACATTTGTACTTCTTATGCGAGAGGGTCCAGATAGATCAGAACTGCTGGGCACTGGGCACTTGGGGGAGTAGATGGATAACTGCGTTGGCATTTCTTTCATTACAGAAATTGCAGAATTGAAGAATAAAAAAATTTCTTAATTTCGTTTCATTTCATCAGGCACAGTTGTCACAGTGTCCCATCGACTGAGAGAGGGAGTGAGTGGGTGAGTGAGTGAGTGAGCTGGCGACAAGATTTACAGCATACTCTGGACATGAAATAAAAATCTTATTTTCTAAGGCGAAGAAGCACAGGAACAAAATAAATAAATAAAATAATGCAAAGGAAAATAGAACAAAATGAAATGAAATGAAATAAAGAGGACAAAAACCCAAGCCAAGGAATAGAAGGAATAGTCAGTGCCCCGGGGGTACAATGACAACGCTAATAGTTAAGCAAATGGAATGCGGAGAAGAGTGTCGTTTCATGTGAATTTCTATTCTTCCGTTTTTGGCCAGGACTTTCGGCAATTGGAACGCATATTTCTGCCAATTGCAATAAAACGCACATGTGTATTTCTGTTGGACTCAGAACCAGGAGCAGGACAGTCCGACCAAGTCTCTGTCGTTACCATAATTTCGGTGTGCTGGGCAAATAAATTTGATTTCGAGAGCCACGTCCCCCGTTCTTTGACGATTGAATCGCCTTGCCTCAGGACTTGGCCTCCTCGCCCCTCCTGCCAAGTCAGTCTCGTTCATTTGGAATCTGCAAGTGCCAGCAAATTGTAGTTAACTTGGAGGTCACCAGCACTATGGCAAATTAGAAGCTGAAAACAGACAACTTGTTTTTTTTCTTTCTTCCTTTCTTTATTCTTCTTCTTTCTCTTTATATAGATTTTTATTATATATATATATTTTTTTTTTTGCTGAGTTTTGTCATTTCCGTCAAGTGGCTGGAGCTGTAGTGACCTTTGAGGTAGGACAACAGAAATCGGAAATTGAAACCGTATTGAAGTAATAATAATTCATACACATAATACAAATATATATTATATAGAAATATACGCATAAATAATAAAATCTTTGAAAGTCTTGGCATCATTCTTAAAGTTTAATTTGAAGTTTGCTGGAATCTATAAAAATTTAAAGGAAGATAATATGTAACCTAAAATTAGGAAGACGTAATCCATGATTAGATCTACTTTTGTAGGGTTTCTTATTTTTCCAAGAAGATCTCATGATTAATCAGATTTTATTAAGTGAAATCAATCAGAGGCGTAGAAGTAGAACTTGTTGGATGTGGGAGACTATAATTATGGCTTAGGTAATTAGTGTGGCTAATTGACAAGCGAAAACTTCCTTGAAACTGTCAATATTTTGGGCTTCAGCAGAAAAGCGAACAACATGTGACAAATTTAGCACAACACTTCAACGCCCTGAAAATCGTGAATGATATGAAAGTGGACAGCAAACAGAAAGTTTTTCGGGGAAGAAATCGTGAAACCTCTGTCTCAGAATATATTTCAATGCAAAAGGAAAGCTGAAAATGTATATAAACAGGCCACCAAAAATCCAATGAAAAGAATACCAAAAATTCTGAGGAACTATGGCAGGCCGGCCAGGCGAGATAAGAAAGAAGAAAGACGAAGAGAAAGAACAGGAAGGGCCCGAATTGGAAGGGGTGGGTGTGGTGGGTGTGTTGGAACGGAAACGCAAAGGACAAACATTGCCACAACCAAAGGACAAAAGTCAAAGCAAGAATGGGCTTGGGCTTTGGTTTGTGTTTCGGTGGCTTGTCAATGTCCTTTTGCTCTCGCTCTCTCTCTGAGGTGTTGCCAACAGGAAAAGCTTCAAATCAGCAAAAAAAAGAAAGAAAAGAACTGAAAGGAACAAAAATAAAATAGGAAGGCAAAAGTCTACACACACATTTAGTGATTATTTCGCATTTATTGAGGACAAGCCTGAGAGCTTGGCCTGGGGGACAAAAAGCCGAACCGAGCCAAGCCGATCCGAATCGAATTGAACCGGGGCGGGGCGGGGTGGGGGCACCCAAACTCTGAGAATGAACTCAGCAAGAAATAAATGTCGTTGCCGTCTGTGGTCGGTCTGTCCTTCCGTTCCGTTTCGTTCGGTTCGGTTCCATATACCGTTATTTTCTCTATAGAAAATCGTATGTCGCACAATATATAAATTGTTTCCAAATCATTGGATGCCCAACCATAGAAAATACAAAAATGAAATTAAGTATAAAAATGAACTAAACCCGAAATCATATGACATTGATGATGATGGCGAATAAGAATGAATGAACGAATGTTTGCCTGAATAAATGATTGAATGAACCTGATAGCCCACACCACCCTACTAATCGAACAAAAAGTACACGTCGTAACCAAGTAATGAAAGATTGAATGTCTTGAATGACATTAAATTCGGAGTAGCTGGCCAAAAAAGCTGCGTCGTACATTAAAATTAAAGTCAAATGTCTTTGGCCCCCTTTTGTGAGGGTACGTGGTCGGGTAAGTTTAAATGGTCAACAAGTTGAGTGAGTGGAGAGAAAGAATAAGACTTTTTTGGCACCAGGTCAAAATGTTAAGCAATTCAATCAGGCATTATCCGCCAGCCTAAAAGATTTCTTCACGGCTTTTAGCTTTCAATGGATGATTTATAAGACTATTTATAAAAGCCATCCGATTGAGCCAACTTGGTTAGCACTTTTCCAATTTTATTTCATATTTTTTTCTTATAGTTATGAAAAAAAATTCGCCATCTGAATGGTTATAGGAAATTAACTGAAAAACCAGAGACCTTCTGGCTTACTCTGACAAAGAGGATATATACTTAGGAGAATCTGATAAGGACTTTTCTTAATCCTGGAAGGAATCATTTAGATTTAACTTATTCAGAGACTTCCTGGCTTCATTTGAAAAAATCTGATCTGAGAGTTCGATAAAGATATATTTTAATTTATTGTCTATCAAAAAAGTATAAGGAATGCATAAAGACGTATGTTGGGTCCGTGAGTAATCCTTTTAATTTATTCAGGGAATTTCTGACTGCTTTTGAAAGAAAGAAAATATGAGAAAATATGGCTGCATTTGTAAAATATGATATAATGAGAGTCCGATAGAGTGAAAAGAATACATAAAGACGTATGTCAAATCCGGGAGGAATCCTTTTAATTTATTCAAGGAATTTCTAATTTCTTTTGAAAGAAAGAAAATAGGAGTCCGGAGAAGATATATTTTCATTCATCATATATAAGGAATACCTTCGAAATACATAAAGACTTATTTTATTGATTTACCCTATTGAGAGATTTCCTGGCTGAGAGTCTGATAGAGTATAAGCAATACATATAGACGTATGGTAAGTCCGGAAGGAATCTTTATGATTTACCCTATTCAGGGAATTTCTGACTTATTTTGAAATAAAGAAAAAAGGACTCTGAAAGATATATATTTATATATAAGGAATACATAAAGACGTATGGTGAGTCCGGCAGGAATCTCTATGATTAACCCTATTCAGGGAATTCAGGGAGCTCGAAAAAGATATATTTTCATTTATCGTATATCAAAACTGTATAAGGCCTACATAAAGACTTATGTTAATCCTGATTCAAACCATTCGAAGGTGTAATCTAACTAACCTGAAGAAAATATTATTGTCTTGAGCTTTAATAGGTATTCGACTGCTACCATGAGGACTATATGATCTATCCAACCAAGTATTTTCAGACTCAGAAATTTTCATAAACAATTACAGTTGTATCATATAGTATTTCGATCTGGTTAGTAGGAACTTCAAGGTTTATTGCGAACAAATAAATGGAAATACGGAATACAAATAGACATATTTTTGTTGTCTTTGAAAATAATTCAAATAAATGAAGTGATGGGGTAGCGGCGGTTCGGGGGGAATAATCGTTTTTACCTTTTTTTTTTTGGGAAAATAAATGGCCAACTTTAAGTGGAAAGTTGAATGAACATAAAAAGTTGATTTTTGGTATAAATTCTTTTTAGTCTCTTTGGCTCCTACATTTTCTTCTTCTTCTTCTTTATCATCATCATCCTTTGGCAACATCATTTACATTAATACATATTTATTTATGTTTGCCTGCCATTTGAATAAACTGTTTACACTTAATAAACCCATTTCGCTAAGCACTTTGTCAGGCAGGGGGTAGTCAGAGGGGCAGAGGGTGGAGGGGGCGTTGGGTAAGTAGAGAAGATCTGGTAAAAGTGGTTAGGCGGGGGGGAGGGAGTGAATGAAAACATTTTGCAAATTCAACCGTTTCCGTTTGGTTATAACGTCCGACCCGAGCACCAAAACGAGGCATTTCCACCGAACCGATTTACCCAGGGAGAAAGCAGAAGAAGAAGGAAAAGTCTTTAGTATTCGAACTGGAGCAGTTCTGGTTCTATCGTTTTGCTTATTCTTTGCACCCCAAAAGGGGCAAGAACTCAGCCACACGCATTTTACTGTTATTTCAGCATTAAAAGTTCATTGAGTGGCAAAGGAAGTGAAAACAATTATCTGCAGGAAGGTAAAACATAAATCCTCGAATCCAAAAGTAAATTGCAAATTTTCGTTTATTACTTTCTATGTCACCGCCACAGCAACCACGTGGCTAGCCCAATCCCACCCCACCCCAACCCCTCCAACCCCTACCGCACGTGCCATGCAGGCTCAGCCTCACTGCTGGCTCTTCCTCTTTGTCGTCTTCTACTTTCTGCTTGTTTGTATGAGATTTGCGGTTAAATCGAATCGATATTTTATGTTATCGTATTTATTATGCAAACACACTCAACTTAATTCCAATTGGTGTTGAGTTGCTAAAAATGGCACATACCCCCATACCAATACCCTCTCATCCCCCCTCTCTCCCTCTCTTTACCCTTAAACGCTTCAGTGAATAGGCTTCAGGTTGAGGTATTGTTTGGGCTCTGGGTTCTGGCTGCTCGCTCGGCAATTCAAGTCTTTATGTTGTGCCCTGTTTTGCATTAAGTATGATTGTTATTGAGTGAAATGGCACCTCCACAATCCCCCCCACACTTGCCACCTTCTTGGGAACTCTTAATAAACGAGTACACTTCGATTTTGATGGCTGAGTGATGGTTGGCTTAGCTAAGCCAGCAGAGAGCTCTAAGGAAATTTACCTAATGGCACTGGGTTATTATCAAATTAATTTTAAACAAGAAAAAAAAAAGAAAAAACGAATAAATGAAATGGCAGCACTTTTCCCTCTATCGGAATAGAAATGAATTGAGCTTTGCCGGTCTCGCAATTTATGAATATTTTAGGTTGATTAGATTTCAATGGTTAACAATTAAAGGGCATTAATTTCAGTTAAAGTCTGAAATCAATTAGAATATGAAATTAGGCAATTAATGAAATTTGCACAAAATTTATTAAATCAATGAAACATTTAAAACTTGGTATACAGATAAATGGCTACAATTAGACCATATAAGCCGAGTACCTCGGCAAAAATTAAAATCAATATCATGCCCACAAAAAGGCGTGGCTGTTTGCCAGTTCCACGTACTGCAGCATCGCCAACAATACCAATGGCTAGACCTGACGCCAAGCCACAGAGACCCACACAGAGACCAGCTCCTAAATGCAAGAAGCCCTTGTGAATTGTATAGTCCGAGCCGAGGGAGCCAGCAATCAAAACAGACACCACCAGGCCGTAAATGGCCAAAATGCCAGACATCACCACGGGTATGACTGACTTCATAATTAGCTCGGGTCTGCCCACTGCCATTTTAGCGATTCCCATTCCGGATACAGCGGTGCCATATGAGGCGCCCAGTGCCGAGAAAATTACGGCTGAGGCAGCGCCCAAGCCTCCCATGAATGTGGCATACGGAGCCGTTTCACTGCCTGCTTCAGCACTGTTAGCCCTGCTCGTCGCATTGTACAACATTTTGATATCAAATTGTATTCACTAATTTTTTTTTTTTACAGTAAACACAAAAGGTTCTCGGATGATCAGAATACTATCACAACTAAAAAGTAATAAACATATAGATGAGTACTTAACATATCAAGGCGATTTATCCATATATATATAGATTTGTTATGGCAACTAATATTGGATTAATCTTACATCAATTCATATCCAAGGAAATATCGTTGGGTTGTCTTTTCCAAAGGACTTAACAGACCTTTGAAAATTATATCAAATTGTTTTGGTTTTTATTGCAGATTAATCTTATACCAATTCATACCCTAGGAAATATGGTTATGTTCTCTCTCCCAAAGGGCTTTACAGACTTTTAAAAATTATATCAATTTCCTTCGATTTTTAAAGCAAAATTGTATAAATCTTATACCAGGATATATCGTCTTGTTCTCTCTCCCAAAGGTCTGTACAGATCTTTTAAAATGCTATCAAATTCTTTGGGTTTTTAATGCAAAACTGGATAAATCTTATACCATCTTGTAACCTAGGATATATCGTTTTCTTCTCTCTCCCAAAGGTCTGTACAGATCTTTTAAAATTCTATAAAATTCTTTGGTTTCTTAATGCAAAATAATTCCTATGAAATATAATTTAATACCTGAATATATCAGATTTTGTATATATAAAACTGTTACAATTCCGAGGGGGAAAAATATAAAAAAATAACCAAATCACACCCTACATGGTTCACATTTAAATTTGTCATTTCAAAATGTCATTACTTATGGTCTCTTTTTTTTTTGTGCTAAACAGTTTTCCCAAAATGCTAATTTTTTACCCATACCAAGAATACGAGTCATTGTCGACATTTGGTGACCTTATCAGAGAGTTCTTACAATCATGGCAAGGGTACTCCCACGCGGAATGTTTCGAGTGCAAACAAATCTGTGACACCAAAACACCTTATGCCAAGCTTACAATCACGGTCTGGGTGAAAAGCTCTGCTCACTACGCAGCAGTACCCAAAGAAGTAATAAAATTCTAAGCCCCCAAAAAGTCCCAGGGATCCCACAACACAACGCACCGCAACGCAAACGCAGCGCAGCGCAAATGCTTACAAAATATTCAAAATGCAAAACAATTCCTGGTGCACAAATAAAAATGTCATGTAGCTGCTACATCAAACTGAACTGAGCTCCAGTTGACTCAGAGTTGGGGCCAGTATGGCAGGGAGTAGTCAGGTCGTGTTACAGCATAACCATTACCAGCAAGAAAAATACGAAGAAACTGAAGCTGAAGCAGAAGGAGCAAATGCGTCCCCAGCACTTTTTATAAATTTTTTGTCCTCCCAAGCAGGAACCCAGAATTTCCATTCACCAACGAATTTCCATTTTATATTTTATTTTTTTATTTCTTGCGGCCTGAGGGGCGGCATAGGGCAACAGCAGACAATCAATGGAGAGCATTGCGCATTTTGGGTAACTCTCACCACCCCAACATAACCTAAGCATTCTAAACCTCAGACCAACCAACCGACCGACCTCCTTTTTGGGGTTCATATTTTTCAATTTGTTTAATTGAAACAAGTGCGAAAAAGGCAAAGCTGTAGAAGCGTTTAAAGTATGCAAAAGCAACCGCAACTTCGATTTTTAATACCCGGAATTGGTGTGTGTTCCTGCTTGCTGTAAAAACAGAGAACGAAAAAAAAAACCGAAAACCGCAACCACACACACGGCTAGCGATATAAATTTAGATATATATTTTGTAATATTTTTTCGTTGTTGTATTAGACAAAATATATAGGTATATACAGCAACAACAAAACCAGAACAGTGAAGAAAAAACAGCGTCTGTGCCACCACACAATTTAATGACGCATAAAGATAAACTTTTTGTTACAACTTCTATAAAATATATAACCTGAGTTTAAGGGATTTCAATTTTGATACCAGATACCAGATTTTAAAGGTTTAAAATTTAATATACTCAGCCATATTTTCAAGACCTCGAGAACCCTTCAAATATGGTCAGTAAACCAATGGGGAGCTCATAAATCATAGGGCAAATAGAAGCCTAACTATATCATATTTTACTGGGGTATTCTAAGATCTGTAAGCTGTTAAAAGAAGTCTATAGTACTAAAATATTCTTAAGTCTGTTGTGTGTTTTTTCGTCCTGTACTCAGCCATATTTTCAAGAGCTTGGGAACCCTTCAAATATGGTGAGTAAACCAATGGGGAACTCATAAATTATTACCTTTCTATGATAGGGCAAATAGAAGCCTAACTATATCATATTATACTGGAGTATTCTAAGATCTTTAAGCTGTTAAAAAAAGCCTACTTATATATGATATAGTACTGAAATATTCTTAAAACTGTTGTGTGTTTTTTACTCCTGAATTTGTTAAATCAAAGTTTTGAAAAAAAAGTAACTTAAGCCATACTTGTCAAGCATAGTTTCTTTCTTTATTCAAACCCGGAAAGTTAGCCGAGAAAATAAGCTAGTCAAAAAGTATTTCAAGCAACCAGTCGTATCTCTTTCGTATGTAAGCTCCTCGAGTTATTTTTATAGCAAATCTAATTTTTATGGTTTTTAAGGAATTAGCAAAATGAGTGATGAAGATAAGCCTCCGTATGCCTTCTTCTTTGGAGGCATGGGCGCTGCATCGTCCATTATATTCTCGGCCTTGGGTGCCTCCTATGGAACAGCCAAGTCTGGTTCAGGCATCGCTGCCATGGCTGTAATGCGACCCGAGCTAATTATGAAGTCCATAATACCCGTGGTAATGTCTGGCATTGTGGCCATCTATGGCCTGGTGATATCTGTACTGATTGCTGGATCTTTGTCTAAGGATTATACAATTCGCAAGGCCTATACACACTTGGCTGCTGGATTATCTGTGGGATTTTCGGGCTTGGCTGCGGGATTCGCTATTGGTATTGTCGGAGATGCCGGAGTTCGTGGGTTAGGTCAGCAACCCCGTCTATTTGTTGGCATGATTCTTATACTTATTTTTGCTGAAGTTTTGGGTCTATATGGCATGATTGTTGGTATTTATCTCTATACCAAATAATTCTGTTACTAAAATGGTTTAATTAAAAATTTTTTTTTTTGCAATCAAAGAGACGGGACTGTACCTATTTCAGGGCACATAAATTGCACACACACACACATTGCTTTGCGATAAAGATTTATGAGAGATTGTGGATTTGGTGACATTAACTTGTTTTTACTTTGATATTTTTATGTTTTGATTTTGTGTACTTTTGTTTGAAAGGCATTTCACTTGGTTTCGTTGCCGTTCCGATGTGTGTGCAACAAACTATAAATTGCTGGAGGATTTATGGCCGAAGATGGTTATGAAGAAAGAATCGAGAAACAGAAATCACACATAAATACAAATAAATCAAAAGCATTTCAAATGGCAAAGCAAACCACTTTTACCAATGCTCCGACATCTTCAAATCCAAACAATGAGGCCTCGTCCAGGCCTGGTTTGTTCTGGTTCTGGTTTGGTATTTCTTTTTATTTTGTTTTTGGAATAGTTGCTTCTAGTGGCAAACTGTGCGAAAATTGATGTCTTCGCTCATAAAAATAAGCCATCAAAAGACTTGGTGACGATGGTTGCTGCTGATGGCGATGACGATGACGATGGTTGCTGATGGTGAATGTGTTTTTGTTGAAAGCAACATTGTAAATTTTATGACTTTTTTATGCTTTGAAATCTATAAATTATGTAAACTGACACTGACAGCTGTCAAACGAAGGCTCAACCATGGCCACAGCCTCAATTGAAAGGCCTAGGCAAAAAAATAAGAATCCACCAACAACAACAACGGAAGAAGATGAAGTTTCTATGCAAGTGACACATGTGTCAAATCGTATATATGGGCATGAATTTGCTAGCTAGAGCGGTGCTCGGGGTATAAGCCCTGAATTGGGCAAAGGAAACCGACAAAGCATCTAACGAAATATTTCACCCATTGCCTTTGGCTCCGGACTCTGGGCCCTGGAACTAACACACAACTGATGATGGCTGGAGATGATTAAATGATTGCGAACGGCAATAAAAAAATTGATGTTTCGAATTATTGCTAATATATATATAGAGAGAGATAGAGAGAGAAAGGGAGGGATATATATATTTGCTTATATTCCCACCCACATATAATCTCTGAGCAACAGTGGATTTGCCAATCAGCTAGAAATTCTTTTTATATTTTTTTATTACACGAAAAGTTTAAAATATAAAATATTCCAATTTGATAGAGTCGAATAAAGAGTTGGGCCATAAAGTTAAGTTTCTCTTTTAGTTGGGATTTCATTCGTTTTACATCAGAGTTTATTGAGATCTGTCCCCCCCCCCCCCCCTCTTAGGCATCTTAAAAGGACTCACCAAGTTTTGATTTGAAAAAATTGTATTTCCTGAAAAAAAGAAAATCCATAGTATGAAGCCTTTTAGAAAGCCTCACACTTTCGTCAAGCTTTGATTGGGTTTACCCGTTTAGTCTCGTGACAAAGTCACATAGTGAAAATTGTCGCCGTACAAAGCACTCGACTTTCTATACCCATCCGTTTTAATTTCCACCGAACGTGTATTGGATGAAATGAAACGAATTTCCCTAACCAGGTAGCCTCCCGTCCTTGTAATTGTATCGGTGGGTGTTTATTTTTTCTCGTTTGCGCTGGCTAGTCCCCAGCTGGGGGAAATGTACATGTTTGGGCATGGAAGAAATTAACCAAAAATAAATTAACTGGAAAACCCGAACTAAAAGGGTTTCGAGACAGCGTGTCAACGCGCTTTCAATCCGCCTCCCGGCACGCCAGCCCACTCATCACAGAGTTGCTTCCGTTTGCAATTCTCTCACTCTCACTCTCTCTCTCTCGCTGTCTTGCCATCTCGCTCACTCGCTTTGTGGGTCTGTAACTTTTGAAATCCCAAATGTGTTCTCAACATGCAATTTTTATTATTGACTGCCGCTGTGACTGCCGTGCCAGGTCGCAGCTTTTTAGCTTTAGATTTTTTTCCGTTTTCCTTCTTTTTATTTATTTATTATTATTATTTTTTTTTTTTTTTGAGGGCCAAGGAAATTTTTATTGCTGTCAGCAATCCTCTACATAGATCGACCACGACCAATATTACATATAAAAAATACACGAGTACAATAACTTGATACTGCAGATACCGATATAGTGGGGCTTTGTCATAAAAAAGTCACTCCACAATATTAAATGCCAATGGACCTGGTTCGTGTAATTATTCTTGTTATCTTTAGCTTACACATTACACATATAAAACACTTATCGATTAAGCTAAAAACCAAATCAAGCCAAGTCGAATCTAATTTAAATCTGATGAGAACGAATTCTACCGATTTTTATAGAGATTTTGCAGGGATTTTGAAAATTATAAATGAAATAATTTATATATGTTGGGATAAAAAATTTGTTAAATTTTTATTATTTTTTTAATTTAATTTTTATACTCATCAAAATGAGTTTTAATTTTTGTTAAAATTAATCTTTTCATTTAAGGAATCGTTAACTTTTTGATTCTATAGAAAATTATTTTTCCCCTAATTTTGATTATCTCGGAATGTGTGTATTGATTGGACTTGTTTTTAAAAATATGGTAAATTTATTTGAAAAATATAACTGGGAACACGCCCTGTCCGAAGCACTTTGAATAATTTCGTGGTGTCGGAAGATGTCGATTCTCTTTTTCATCCTAGGTTCGCCTCGATCTCGGAGGATTCTTTTTTCCTTTGAATAATTTCGTGGCTTTGGAAAATGTCGATTCTCTTTTTTATCCTAGGTTCTCCTTGATCGCGGAGGATTCTTTTTTCTTTTATTATCTTTTCTTATACGCCACTCAGATTACGCTCTATATATCTCTCGTATCCTCTCAGCTAAAGTCAAGCTAGCATCCCTTTTGCTCTTCCTCGCTTAGTCAAGCTAGCTTCACTTTTCCTGTCGATCGGATAGCCAAGCTACCGTAAGTTTTATATTTAATTTGAATTTTGTTCTTTATTATAAATAATAATTAATTTAAATAACTCTTGGATCTGAATAAATACGGTCCATTTAATTAAAGAATACAATCAAACCTGAATAAGAGAGAGTTCAAGGGACCAAAATTTCAGTCTCACTTTTTCTCACTTATCCAGGTTTTTTTTTAGGAAATTCCAAGCAATTTAATTTAAGTTATGCATTCTAGTTGATTTCTTATCATAAATATGATTATTTTAGATCTAATAAGATCAAATTATTTTTTAGATCTGAGTAAATTCTTTACCTTCTGCTTTTAATTTTTTCTCCCATATTTTTTTCAAAATTAAAAACATTTTATTTACCTAAAAAAAAAAATATTTTAATCTATTTAAAATATATAATATAAGGAATACTTTTTATAATTATTTCCAAATAAAATATTAACCTAATAAAGTTTGTTCTAAATTTATAAACAAGGTGAAAATTGGTTTCCTCTAAAAATTGACTTCGCCTATGTTCTTCAGGTTTTGTGGAACTATAAATTTAACCGCTGCTGTTTGAGAAAATTTAGTAACTCAGGTGACAGTAATTTCGCGCCATCAACAAGCAAACGGACAGAGTCTGTGGAGGGGGTTGTGGTTGTGGGCGCCGGACTTGAAGTTAGTCGCGTGATTTGTATCAATTTTATTATAAAAGAAGAAAATCGAAACGAGCAGAATGAGAGAAATGGAGCTCAAGAATAGAAGAAAGAAAGAAAACAAAAATTGAAATTGTCACCATTGGCCAAACATGCCGAAGAATGATTGCCGACATGCATCGAAGGCACGGGCACACCAAATGTAACGATTTATTTCTAAACCGAGGGCGCTTGAAATATGAGTGAGCTTGTTGCTTTCCAAATCCAACAAATCCAAATCCAAGTGGCAAGTCAGTTGAAAATCCAAGTCCGAGTCACGGCCAAATGAAGAGAAGTTAGACTGGTATGGTTTGGTTTGGTCTTTTATTATGTAGTTTTGTGTCATCGTAAAAATCGTCGGCTATTACTTGATTGTCCTTCATGAAGAGTCATAAAAAACAGAACCGACTAGGCCGACTAGACCAGTTAGGAAGCAAGGAGGCCTATGCCTTTGTCCCATTGTAAAATGATTTAGTCGATTTTTCACCCACTCCCCTCTTTTTCCTTCTCATTCATTTGCGGAATTTATTTATTTATTTATTTTTTTTCTCTCTTTTCTATTCTTCTTCTTGTTATTGTGTGCGGGGAGGCAGTGGAGTGGAGTGGAATGGAGTGAGGGGGCTAGGTTATTTGTATTGCCTTTCGAGACTACTCATTTTTTTATGACTCGTTTTTTTTTACGGTCTTTTACAGTTTAACGACGCATTACTGACACACAAACCATCTTCATATGGCCAAGAGAGACCATTGAAATCTATTCATGATTTCCTCTACTAAAAATCCTGTTCTCATTTTTTATTGTACGCGTATTTGTTGTTTGTCTATTAAGTTTTAGGGAGAGCTTGTTTTTCGGGGTTTCATTACATCGGTTTCTTGTTTTTCCTTTTGCCTTTGGTTTTAATTTTTGGGAGTAGAAATTTTCGCGCATTTTTACTTTTATTATATGCGATTCCGTCATTTTGGTACTTCTCTCTCTCTCTCTCTCTCGCTCTCTTTTCGTCTCTTTGGGTTTGGTTGTTTATTTTTCTTGAGCAAACACATAACATAATCTATATAGATTTTCTCTCTTCTAGTTGATATTAAAACAATTTTTGGCTTATGACCGTCTTAAAAGACCATTAGGTTAATGAAATTTAATGGTTTCGTTGGATACACGAAACTGCTTAGATTGTTATTGCCCCATTTTCAGGTTAATCCTGTTAGTCCTTTAAGTTTTTAAATCCCACAAGTGATTTGATTTTAACATTTCATTTCATTTCACCCTGGGGTGGATGGAGGAATTAAATATTAAGGAATTTTAATATTTATAAGATTTGTTTTTTCTTTTTGAGAAAGTCCTTAAAAGTTATCTTCAGATGGGTGAGCACAGTTGGACAAGACAATATAGCCATGAGCCTCAGCTTTAAAAGATATCGTAAAAGAATTTGGTATACAACATTCTTCGATTCTCAGAGCTGGTCGTATCGGACCATCATATCAAGCTAAGTAAAGTTGATTTTAGAAATATCTCCCACGTTTATTAATTCATTTTGATAGAAATATATATTTGAAATACTCATATAGATGAATACTTGTGTAACAAGTTTGACCTGGATGGAATAGGTATATGATATAGTTGTCATACAAATTTAAATGGCTATTGGATATATGTAACTCCTTTATTAATTAATCAAACTTGGCTAAGCTGGGCATATGAAATACCTATATACAGTTTTACTTTGATCGAATGACTATATGATATAGGTAGTCAAATCAGTTTCACATGCTACTTCTTTATTTATTTTTCCATTTTGAGTATATTTAGTACAGATTCACTTTGATATACTATATAGTTTCCATATAGAGACAAATCGGTGTTAGATATAACTCGTTTGTTCATTGATAAAATCTGGAATCGGGAATACTTTTTAGAATAGAACTTCACCTGGATCAAATATAACTCGGTTGTTTATTGATCAAATCTGGAATCGGGAATTTCACCTGGATCAAATAACTATATTCTTATAAAACTAAACTTTCTCATATAATCATAAGCAAATAAGTCTAGACTGAATATCGAATCGGGGAAAAATTCAGCAGCCTCGAGCTGAACTGTCCCTAAAAAGATTACAACAAAAGAAAGATCTAAAAACTCATTGTCATATTTTAAGAGATAATCAAAAGGACTGATACATGATGCCAATCGAATGAGCTCATAAGTCAAGTATTTTATGAGGACTCTCGCTTTCATTTGTGATGAACAAAAAAAAAAAAAAAACAAAGGATCCGACAATAACCACAGGTGTGTCTGGTGTAGAAATTCCTCTCGGTTGGTTGTCCTTTAGCTTGGCCCAAGCCGATAGCCAGCTAACTGGGCCTAATTGAAAAAGCGAAGCGTGAAGTTGTTGACATTGATTAGGGTTTCTTTCTTTAATGCAGGTTGCACCTTGTTCCCTTCTTTGCCACTAGTGAAAGTGACGACTAAGACCGAATGAGAGGGGAAAAAATACAGGAAGATTTTAAAATAACAAACTTTTTTTTTTTTTTTTTGTTGAATATAAAAAAAAAGAATACGAAAAACCACCGACCCCAAAAATTTACATACAAAAATTCTCTCACTTGACCTCCCCCATTATCCATTCTATTACAGTTTATTTTATTTTTTCTTGTTTTCTGTTTGTTTCCTCAGTTTTGCATTTAATGCCATGTCATTCCGCTGCGGACTCGGACTCGGACTCCCACCCGAACGACTGACCACATTCACGACTATTAGATAAATTAGCAGTAATTTTTTTTTTTTTTTTTTGTGGGTTTCTTTTTTGTTTTTCTGTTTTTTTGTCTGCGGTTCGCTGTCGTATGTTAAAACCTTTTCATTCTTCAAAATTTTTCGTTTCATGTTACTGGACAGCCAAGCCATCTAACCAAACAGTCAGCCAGTCTCAGTCAGTCAGTCAGTCAGTCAGTCGAATTCTTAAGCATTTTTAGCCATAAGTTGTCTGTCATGCCTTAGACATTTGGCTAGACATTAGATTGTATACTTCTGTTGGCCTATAGCCATCTTGGCTGAGTAACTTGCCGACAACAAACAATCAAAAACATAAAAAACGAAGAGAAAAAAAAAAAAAAACCTGATGTAAAAACCTCTTATCATTGTTAGGCGGGTGACTGAAGTGGAACAAATTAATTTCCTTCTTTTTAATTCTATTCACTGTCGAATTCTTTCCGAATCAAAGTTGTTATAATTTGGGAACTATTAAATCAACCCTCACACGCTTGCCGAATGCCACTCATTGTTTTGAATCTTCCGACATAAATTATGTAAGTTGTATATAAAACCAAAGACATAATCTTACAAAAAAAAAAAATTAATTCTCATAAAATGTATTAATATTTTATAGAATTAACCAACCAATGTAAAATAAAGTTTTACACTTTAATAAAGAAAAGGAAAACATAAACTCACCGCTATTTTGGGTAATTATTGAAAGACTGAAAAGATGAAGAGAATGGCACACAAAAGCAGAGGGCCTTGTTGCTCTTTCACTCTTGCACTCAGATATTTCTTATTTGCACTTGCCTGCTGGCTCACACATAAAAAAAAGTAAAATTACAAGAATGTTTTTTTTTTATCTTTTTCAATAATTCCAATGCAAATTTCATATTGCTATTTTATATTTTAAATTTATGTCCAATAATCACTGCCGAACTAATCCACGAACCTTGCGAAAGCAAAACGTAAGCAAATTTTCCTTTTTATTTAACTAAAATTTTCTCTTTATTCTTATACGATCACTTTCGATTATTGTTAAGTGTGTATCGATAATAGCTCGCAAAAGTATCGAGTTCAGTCAGTATCGATAAAAATCAAAGGTTGGCAGGACTAAATCCTTGGGACTACCACTGCCCTTTGTTTTTTTTTAAGAAATTCGAATTTTAAACGACCAAACAGGAATTGCCTTGAACCGGGGGCATACCAATTATGCTAATTAAGTGCATTAAATAGTGCAAAAATTATATTAGCCTGCTTAAGCTGGCAAAGTATTGAAAGTGTGATTTTGGGCGATAACAATGGATTACACAATATTTTCACGCAGCTTTTCCGGGCCCACACAATGCTGCATTTAACTTTTGACCACAGACTCAGCGTGGTCGCGTGAGCCAGCTCGGTTGAACCGATACCAAACCGATTCTGAAATTCACACCCAGCGCACATGGGTCCTAACCTTTTGGCTTCTCTTATATTTTCTTGTGCTTTTGTTGTTGTTGTTTTTGTTGTTATTGCTATTGAATACCAAAAACGCACGCAACGTTTCCGTCCAAAGGGAATGTGGGAGAAGAAAGAAAGACGGAGGCCCAACCCGAAACGACGAACAACCACAAACACCAAAGAAAGTCTAAAGTGTCCAATCAAGTTTTTGAAATGAAACCTAAATAACATGTCATAATAAATAACCTTCAAGCGACCCAACAGCGAGTGAACTGGACATGGACACGACCACAGTTAGCTGAAACGGAACTGGGCAAACTGTGGAAGTTGGACTCCACGACTTGAAAGCTGGCCAAGCCAAACCAAACCAAGCCAAGCCATGCCAAGCCAAAAAGACGAAATCCAAAATCCTGTAATTACAACGTAAATCCAAAATGTCTCAACAGCCGCACAGTTGTTGGTTGCACATATAAACACACACAAATACACACACACACACACTAAAATATATATAGTAGAAGGAAACTTAATTCATATATCAAAAACTTTGTTCAGACTGGGCCGGACCGCACCGGACCAGGCCGGTCAACGGCTGAACAGGCCAAGCACAAGCACACACAAGAGTAGCAATTTACGCGCAAGTAGCCAAGTCGTGTAATATATTGTGTATACACTTTTATAGGTCCCAGGTCCCCAGGTTGGCAACAGAAACACCAATACCAAAAACAACAGCAACAGAAAGAAGACCTACCATCCTAACTAACCAGAGAGCAGGCGGCCGGCCGGCCGGCCAAGATGGGGCAACTGGTGGACGACGAGGCAGGCAATCGGTTGGGCGAACGTTGGGTCGGTCGGTCCGTTGCTTGGTTGTTCAGTCCTGTCGTGTTGAATGAGAAACACAGCAATTATGCAATTTGATAATACTTCATTCTCGGGTAATAAATATTAATTATTTTTTGCGAATGTGATTTCGTGCCTGTGGCAGCTTTTGGTGTTGCCTCACTGGGTGGGAGGGCAAGCTGCGGCGGCTTAAGGAGAGGCGGGAGCTCTGTTTGGGAATACGCTGCTGCTTTACGGAGATTTATGGCCTTGTATGCTTGCCGAATGAAATGAGACGTCTTGTGATTTTTCTTTACCAAAACTCAAGTTGTATTGCCCATCCCCTCGAAGGTCCATAAATAAATACAACAATCATACTGGGCTGTGCTTGTGTCATGGATTTGGTTAAAGCTTTCTTGTTATCCATTCACTAAATTCACTAGATTTGCTTTGTTGATACAGTCGTCATCAATGGCCTCCTGGCAATACAATTTGACAGTCGAGGATGACCCAGAAACAGACAAATCAGATTAGTCCAACCAGAATGGGGGAAGAATTTCGATTTTTGGCTTTGTCATCACCAAACTCAAACCAAAGTGTATCCATTTTTCCTAATAATCAATTAACAAACATTTTTTTCCTTGGAAATACTTTTGTAATTTAACGTCCAACAGGTATTGATTTGTAGTTTTTGATCGTACAATAAATATTTTACTTTTTTATATTTCTCGATCAAATTTTAAGATTATTAATTTTTTTAGGCAATTGAAAGACATTTCATATCTAAATACAAATTAAATAAATAAACTGACCCTAAATAAGTAATCGAACTTATCGATATCATTTCGGTGCTGGAGTGGCGATCTTTTTTTTATGCATCACTGATTGTACCAGCTGCCTCGATCAATCCAATCGATCAGTCGATATTTTGTTTGTTCAGTATTTTTTTTTTCATTTCGCAGATTATTACAAATTTAAGATTTATTTTATTACTTTTATTGAGTTTAACTGATAAAAAGAACTTTATCTTAAGCTAGGCAAGTCAGCTACCGAGCTACTAAGCTTCTGATTATCTTTCTGGATTTCCCCAGAAGTTTGTTTATTTGTTTAGATTTAATGCAATTTCAAGCTTATCATCATAGCAACTGATATAATCTATCCACTTGGTGTACAAGTTTCCGAACGCATTATTGTCAGTTGAACGTGTCTCAGAACCTTCATGCTGTTGCCTTTGTTTCCTTCCTTGCCCCATCAGTAATCCCTGGTGAAGCGGTTTAATTTTGAAAGGGTTTCGAATACAAGTTGTTGCCATAGTTTCCACACATATCACATAATTTTTTATATATATATATAAGCGAAGGCAGATATACATCAATAAAAATAACACAACTGGGCTAAGAAATGAAAAAAGTTAAATTGAATTGTGTTTGGCAAGGATAAGGATATTCAACCTGCAACTACGTGTTTTTATTTTATTTTTCCTTTCGGCTCCAGAGCACTTGAGTTCTCTTTTTTTTTCTCCGTATTTTTATTATTTTGTTGTTTTTTTTTCGTCTTCTTCTTTTTCATTTCTTTTAGTTTGGTTTTGTAGGTGTAGGAAAACTGTCAAAGTTGGTGAAATTGCTGAAACATTGACAAAAAAGCCAATCCAAGGCAATAGCAGCAACTTTCATTTCATCCAAAGTGAAGTCAGAGTAGAAAATAGAAAAACCAAATAAGTTTTGATATGGTTATCGAGGAAAAGAAAACAAGCAACGAAAGAAAAAACATTAACCATAGAGAAATGGGAAACAGTCTTTTTGTCAGTGAAAATGGAAGATTCTTGTATTAATCAAATAATGGAATTCTTTTCTTTCTCTACTTTTACTTATTATTATTATTTTTTTGCGTCGGAAATAAAAACATGCACTTGGTTATAGCCACTTTGACTTTTTAATTTAATTGATTAAGCTTGTTTTTGATGGCGTTTCTTTTATTTGTTTTTGTTTTTTAATAAATTAAAATGGAAAGCATCAATTCTTAGGTTGATCTATTTTGACTTGTTTGATTTTGTCAGGCAGGATATGGGTCTGATGTATTCCTCTGTATTGCCAGAACTTGTACAATTTCATTTATTGTGTTCTTGGTATTTGTTTATGTTGTGGCTTGATATTCGTGGACACATTAAGCCATACGTCGCCGTCTCACACAAAGTCACGTTTGTCAGTCGCTCCGTCAGACAGACAGATAGAGAGATGATGAGATGTGTTGGTGGCAATGTAACTAGCCGGCCTGACGAACTGTCAAGTAACTGTCAATAAGTCGTATTCAGCCCCAAATAAAGTCCTTTCCTCTAAGACTAACACAAAACAGGGTGCAGATTATTGGATGCCTGCAAACTTTTTTAACTCCCCAAAATTTTGAAAAAACCCAAAAATTCACCCAACTAAAGAAGTCGTTGATATGATATTTTTCTAGCTTTTTTCCATATGTGATCTTGAGAGGTCCTTGCCTGTATAGAGAGATGAGTTGGTAAATATTCGTCACCTTATTCGAGGCACTATGTTGATTTTGTTCTCGTCGAGCGATTGTGGTTGGAGTATGCATAAATTTATTCTTTATGTTTTGTTTGACTTTGGTACAAATTTGAACGCTTTTGGGGTCTCGGTCTTGACGCCACCCACTCCAGTTCGGTCTCTTCCAACAATGTCTGTTTGTTTGTCTTATTCTGTTTTTGTTTTCCTTCCCAGCTATGAAGAACGCTCTTGTTTGGCCTTTGTCATCGTATAAACGTCATCATCGTCATCGCCATCGCCATTGTCGTGTTATTCTGTCTATGACGCACAGGCCAAACCAACTATAATAATATAAACTCAAAAGTGAATGTAATGATCCGAATAGTGGCACATAAATATGCTCATATGAATACACTTGTACTTGTCCAAATCTAACATTCTAAATGATTTTCGGGGCAATTGCTTGCGTGGAAAGATCTCCAACAAAATAATAAAACCAACTCTCAACTGAATAATTGAGTAAGTTTGAATGAGTTGATAAAATATATACATGTATATATATTTTCAAGTGCTTTAAGACTTAGTTTTGAGGCTTTTGCTGAAAACTTAATAAGAACTTTGTGTTATCTCAAGTCTTTTCTTTTTTTGGGTTAATGATCTTTGCTTTTTGAAATTTAAATATATTTTTCTTATATCAAATAAAATATATCTTATATAAAATGTATCCTGATTTAATATATACAGAAATTTCATTTACTTGGATTTTAGTATATTCAACTAAAATATAAATATACATATATTTCATTTTGCCTAGGATGGCAAGAAATGGGCCAATAATTTCTACTTTCCTCCAACCAAAAGTTGTCTCTTCATTTTCTGGATTTTATCCCTCAGTCAAATGCTGTTGGATGGGGTGGTTGTTGGCGCAAATAGCTCCTAAATCATATGGATATCATCAATGGCAACGACAGTTTGTGGCATGTGCCACACGCAGCGTGTCTGCTCAGCTGATGGGTGCTGCAGTCACAGCCATAGCCATAGCCACAGCCAGAGCAGCAGCATCAGAATCAGCAGCGGGTCCTTAGCTCCAGGCAACGGCTGTAAAAGCAGGCGTCGGCACAAGGCGGATTTTGAATGGCTGCTGCTGCTGGGGTTTTATGCCTTCACACACAATGTCGCTGTCGTACAAATACAAATTCAAATGCATTCGGAAACGGAAGAGGCAATACTGTGAAGCGGGTGGTAGTGGTAGTGGCGGTGGTGGTGGCTGCTGAGAATATCCTTTGCGGGTAACGGCTAAAATTTCTTTCCGCTTGTCGCTCATATCGCATGCTAACCAACAGCTGTTGGAGTGCCTGGCACAGAGACTGCCAGACCATATTGAGTGGTTGATTACTTTAATGAACGCTTCAATGCTGACAAGTTGTTCGCTCTCACACACACAAACACACACAGATACAAGCCATATGTGGCCGTTGCAAGGACACTCCACATTCGTCCCTATCCCTAACGGAGTTTGCCATCAGCCGTCCTTTGTCTGTCCCGACCGACAGCTGCTCTGTGCCTGAATGAATGAATGAATGCGCCACCGCATATCTCGGATGCCATTCAGTGATTCCGATTCGGCTCTTCTATATTGTCTGTTATTGAAAATTTTGAATGCTTCCGCCGCTGTTGCTGATTTATGGTCTCTCCTCTTTCTTTTTTTTTTTTGGTGATTTTACTTCGTTTGTATTTATGCTAAAATGCCGACAAGTTGCATTGAAATTCAATTGCTGGGCTAGGTTGGCTTACTCCAATAAAAGGAAAAGCTCAAGCTCATAGCTAATGATGTGATTTAGTTCTCTCTGAAATAGAAAGAGGCCTCAATTAACTTGTATAATTTTTAGAAATCCATTAAAAAAAAAATTTACCTTTTCAGCAAAGTCTCTTTTACAGATTTTCGTTCCTGCAAAAGAACCCAGCTGTTTCAGAGTAAGCGTAACCCTTGCCTTCAGGTCACAACCCCGAAATCAATTAAATACACTACATTGATATTTTAGCTGTCCTTACAAAACATTCGTCACACTTATATACAATTGAGTTTCGAGAACCCCTACAGGTCAGACAGGATCTATGTATATGGACCCTTGTTGTTGTAACCCGCATCACAATTTCACAATCGCAGACAATTGCGCATTATTGACATTAGAATTGTCTTTCATTATTGTCATCGAACGGTACTAGGGGACCCTCAGACTCAATGGCAACCTTTAGGGACACTCAATTAAATTACCAAACAGTAAAGAAAAACAAAAACAATGAAAAGAAATAACAGTAGAGAAGAGTATGATTGGGTACGGGGGGGAAAAAAAACACATCCAGCCAATCGAGGGAAAACGAAAAAGGGACACACACGCATGCAAATGCAATGAAAAGGAAAATTTGCATAATAATAGAAATTGCACACGTTCTGCGTCCCATTTTGGCTTCAGTTTCTTTTCAGGTATCTTTTCGACCCGTTTCACAGATACGATGAGGATGACGATGACGATGGCCCCGGAAAGTTGAGAGAAAAGTTAAATGCAAAAGAATCCAATTTTCACTTAATTTTAAGCAAACAATTTCTTTTTTTTTTTTCTCTCTCTTTTTGAGGAATCTCGGCTGAGAGGAAGACGGTTCCAATGGTTTTGTTTTTATTTCCTGTTTTAGCAAAGGAAAGTGTGGCAACGCCGAGTTGTCCAAATTGCTGCAAGCAATTTTCATTTGGTTTGTCATTTTGTTTGAAAGTATCAATTTGTGTATCATTAAAATAATTTGATTTGCACTTGGCAGACTCACGATGCTAAGGAAAATGACAAAATGTGATTCGAAATTTGGCTGGGTTGTCACACGGCCTAATTGTATATCGTTGAGGTCGGGTTCGGGTTCGGGTCTCTTATTGTCGTATTGATTTAGTTTACTTTGAGGACTTCACTTCACTTAAATGCCCCAGGGACTAATTATTCGCAAAAAAAAAAAAAAAAATAAATTTCAAAAAGAGAGAACCGAATGAAAAGCACAAGAATAAATTATTTTTAAATTTACATTTTAAAGGGAAACTCTCTTTATTTCTCTGTGTGTGTGTATTGGTATATAACTTAAGGCATTTTCTTAAAGATGATATCAAGCGAAAGAGCCAGTCTTTAGTTGACTTATCAACAAACAAACTACAAAACAAAAATAATATCAACCACAGAAACCGAACCGAACCAAAAAAGAAATGAATGAATGAATGAGTGAATGGAAACGTGTCCAAAGGCAACGGTAAATAAATATAATACAATGGACAGAACTGGCGAGCTGTATATTCTTAACCGCATGCTTATCAAAAGCCACAAGGCATTAATTACGCATACGCAACGTTCGCCATTGCATACACTCTGAAAATGAGCAAATGAGTTAAACAGTCAGGTCAGGATTCTTTGGTTGGGTTATGCACAATCGGTGTCTAAATATATTTTGTGGCAACAAATATAATAACCCAATTTAAATTATTTACCATTAAACGAATCACTTGTACATTTTCTAACCACTTCTGATGGGAGAAACAATAAAAACTATTGTAAATACGATTGAGAGAGATTATATAACAGTTTCAAGTTATTTTGCCTAGACGGTTGTCGTTTTAGTCCCATTGTCAATGCGGTTTTCAAGGGTCAGGCAAAAGGCATTTTACTCAAATTACCACACACGTTTGGCAATCACTAAAAAGAAGAAGAAAAGAGAGTATATAGTTTGTTGGCTTATGTACAAAGTATATATATATATACATATATATCAGGCAATGTAAGTATGTCAAACTTTTGGAGAAAGTCAAACCAACTCAAAAGGAAACGGAAGTCAATTTTTGTACACTATCTCGAAGGATGTGAGGAGTATATAGATTCTGTTGGAAAGCCAGTGACTGGCTTAAGTAATTCAATTAGGGAATTATGAACTAATCCAAATGGATTAAAGATTGTCCATTTTGTAAATCTCCTTGAGCTAGAGTCAACTCAGTACAAAGAGTAGCTAAAGGTCGTGAGAGTCTCAATTGCTGTACTTGTATACATAGGGCTTTATATGCTGGTAAATATATATAATATATATAAATTGAAATAAAAATAAAATGGCAAGAAAATGAGGCAAGCACAAAATGAGAAAAGTTCTATAAAAGGAAATCTTGCAAATAGATTGAAGTATTTGAGTATTATTGTCTATAGTCTATGTTGCCGTAGTTGTAGTACTTACAAAACAGATACAAAGCTGGCCAAGCAGATATCCACACAAAAAAAAAGAAGGCGGTCTGAGGCGGATTGAGATTGGACAAGGGATGATGTTGGGTGAGTTGGAATGAAGAAGGGATGGCAAGGTCGCTGCTTCAAACTCAAATTGGTGTCTTTTTGTTTGACATTATTGAAAGATGCTGCCATTGTCATGAAAACACTTTGCCTACGGTCTCTGGATATGGATGAGAAAAAGTCTTTGACTTGATAGCTGATACAAATGCCAACATAAAAGGCATAAAGGCTCTTTGACCAGTGACCAAACGGGCTCCATAAACAATGGCTGGGATGCTGGATGCTGGGCTGTTTGGCCAGAAGAAACAATTGCGAGGGTGCAACTTTGGGGGAAAACAGCATAAAAAGGACATTGAACTGGTCCTGTTTGTCCAGCCACCCTCAAAATGAACAATATCGTACCTATAAAATGAACAAGTTACTCAATTATCAAAGTGTCCAGTCAAACGATGGACCGAACGCAACGGCAACGTCCGGTTAAGCTTACTAAAACGCGAGTCCAGAGGCAAAATACATAGACGGGATACCTGGCTTGCCTGGAGAGTCCTGCATCTGGATGCGCTTGCCTTGATTAAATGTCAAAACAATTGTGCGCTGCAGTATAATCAAGTCGCTGCTTGCGTAATTGCCCGATGAAGCGGAAGCTGGGGCGCACACTAAAATAAACAACTCGTAGAAAATAAAAAACAAACATTCAACCAGAGTGAAAACAAAATGAATTCAGTCTGCAAACGAGACGACCAATCAATCAAACTGCTCTGGTTTCCGCATTCCATAGAAATCGCACAGTTATTAATGTACACAAATTTTAAAGCAAATCAAAAAAACAAATCAATTAATTACCACATCTCAAATATTTACCATGAATTTCTTTTGATTGGTGAAATTAATTCTTTAAATACTTAAGATATATCTCACATTTAGTTAAAATTAATAAACTATTTACTTATTTTCCAATTTGCGCTTTGACTTGCACAGGGCTGCATTGGATAAAGCAAATTATCGAAAATAAATCGATCTAATCACTTCTAAGAAAATGTGTGTTTCAATAGTTTTTTTTTAACATTTATTACAATTTATTAATCCATTTAGTTAAAATTTTATAATTTAAGTTGTTCTTACATAAAATCTTCGAAAAATATAAATATTTTAAATTCGATAACTTCGAACTGAAGCTATCGATTTATGTGGGATTTTAGTTTCGTGTTTTGGTTTGATCTCGTCTTATTGCTTTTATTTAATAACTCCTTATTGGAATAATTTGGAATATATAAATTTGCCTATATTTGCAAGTCCTTTTGTAAATTAAAAAGGACACAATTTGCGTGTAAAACCTGCCCTGTAAAAGTTAATAACATTTTAATTGATTGGTTGACATGGGTAAACTAAAGGTGAGGATTTTGTCATTTCATCGCCAAATGTTTGGAAGTTTTTCAGATGATTGAGTAAAGGAAAAAAGAACAATTTTGTCATTTCATTTTGAATAAGTAAATATTTCAACTTATCTAGTTTTATTTCAAAGTAATTTTTCAGAATAAATATTGAGATTTTAATTGAAATGCCGTTTGATGGGTCAAAAATTTGAATATGTAATTAAATTCTTTTTTTTTTTTTTGTTAATATTTACTGATTTTCAGTGAAATTCTGAGATTAAAATATTCCAATGGTGACTGAAAATGAGTTTCATTTTTTTTTTTTTTATTTGAGTATTACTGATTTTGTTCTTTTTTTTCAGATATTTTGCTTCTACAATAAAAATAAAAAATGACCAAAATTACTCATAAATATTCAAATGAAAAACCTCACACCAATTTTCATGTTAAAATCTGCGCCACCAACAACGAAACGACGACGTCAAATCAAATTATAATTTATACATACAATTTCCAACTGGGCTAACACTGGACAGGACAGGACAAGACTGAACTCAACTGGACTGGACTGAACTGAACTGGACGGAATTGAATGGCATGGAACTGAGCAGTATTCACTGCCAAGGAGCTGCTGTAGCTGCTGGGCCGTTTTGGGGGAGGCGGAAACTGGCCACCGACTTCACTTGTGCCGCTTGATTGAAACTCATTTATCATCATAAATTAGAGTGGAGTGAGGGCCGAGGCAGGACGAAATCAAGGAAATGATTCATCATGCGCGCATAGTGTGCTTATGTGTGTGTGCGTAACAGAATTTGTGGGCGTGGTCTGGCAGTCTCTAATCCTGCTCAGATTGAAAATTAATGAGGTCATCACGCTGCACAGATAACAACGGCTACAAAATTTGCTCTTTTTCTATTTTTTTTTTCTTATATTCTTTCTAAATTTTCAGTTGTGAAATCTTCAAGAGAAATTGAAAATTCCCTTATTCAGCAACTCGGAAAGACACAAGAGGACGAGAGAGAGAGAGATAGATGAATACCATAGCCATCCTGTTGCTATTTTTATTTTCCAGCTACACAGATGGCAATCATTCAGCCCCAAGACTGTCCAGCTGAAGTCAACGCTAATGATTTTCATTTTCTTTTGGGCTAACATTCGGTACCTCCAACCTGCTTATTGTTTGGAGGTACGCTTATCGCGTCACACTTATGCAAATTGTGTTCGCTGAAGAGCCATTTTCCAAGGACCAGACCAACCTCTCCTTGGAACTTTGAGCACTGATTTTTCAAAATAAAAAATAAAATTTAAATACTTGCACTTGACTGGTCTAAATGTTGGGGTACTCCAGCACAAGCAACTTCTATAAATCAAATTTCTGCCCATTAGGTTATTTTTTCCCCTAATTTCTTGCGCTTATTTAAGCTGGGCATCAGGTCAGAATATATGTATATAATTTTTTTCAAGTAATTAATATGTGCAAATACCAAAAATATATATTTCACTTTTTCATCTGAAAATTTTAAAGCCACTTTTTTTATATGTATTTTGTTTCCCCTATTTATTTTATTAATCTGGCAATATTTCAAATTGGCCGCTATCGTAACCAGCAGAAACCCAGGAAAGGTAAATCTGGGACAAATAAAAAACAACTGAAAAAGTTGCCATTAACCCTTTCGCAAAAGGAAAAAAATTATATAGGCAGCCTTATACCTTTTCATAAGTAAATAAATCGATGGCAAAATTGAAATAATATTTGCTTGGTTAGCGTAAATTACTTAAAGTCTGGTTTTTTATTACAGATATATACACTTTCCCAGATGCATGGAAAATTAATAATTTTTATTTTCAAAAATCGTATTCAGCTCGAATTATTTGAGGATATATTTTTAGGAGTTCAAGAAAAATTAATGTAAAATAAAATGAGTATATAAAATTTCCGATAATTATTAAATTGTTTATTCCAATATTTCTTTTGAAAATTTATATATCAAGAATTTCTTTCATTTTAGGGATTCCCATACAGCATTTACCTTTCAGAAAAGTAGGCCGAATTTTCGACAATTGTCCTAACTCACATTCCTATTTTTATTATCATCTAAACTGGCATTCGGTGAAGGCGAATTTTTTATACTTTTTTCTCCAATATGATAAACGGAAAGAAAATGTTGGAATATCTTCGGAACGCCCAAGAGCCACTTACATTCGAAGGCTTGATGGTAATCATGATCCAAAAGGAATCCATTTCATCAGATAAGTTGGAGGAGGCTAAGAGCAAGCTGAGGGCCCTGCTATCAGCGGCGATCCGTCTGGGATATGTGGAAGAATATAAGAATCATTTTTACACCACTTCTTCTTAAACACGAAAATGAACTAACATTTCTTTTTTTAATTTGTTTATATTTTTGACACGGAGGTATTTATTTTTCACAATTAAAACTAATTGATTCGTTTGATAGCAAGACCAGAACCGAAAAAGAATAAATATTTTATTCCTTATTTAGTCACCAAAAGTTACCGCTAGAATATGCCCATCTATTTATATGCAAACTAGTCTCTCCTACTTAAAGCTATTTTAATGAAATATACATAGGCTGCACATTTGTCGGAAGTGGCCGGATCGGACCATTATATCATATAGCTTTCATACCAACCTGGGTTGGCTTTACTGATCTCTTTCAGACACACGTTTCTTACATGCTGAATTTTATATATCATATGGCTCTTATATTAACCTAAATCGGCCCTACCTACCGATCAACACCATTCCTATGATTTAAGGAACCATCCCAACCAATTGGCTCGAAAGCTCTTGAAAAGGAGGCGTGTTATGGGACTGAGGGCGAGAAGAAGACTCCAGCGCGTCCACCCGATAGATCTGTCAAGCAAATTTATAAATTAAATGATTACAATTAATCCATTTTTCGAATCTTCCAGTTTAGGTTTAAATATACAATTAATGTTTATATGTATTTACTCCATAGAATTAGGAAGTTATTATTAATACTTACATCTATTTACAAAAAATAATAATAATAATAAAAATAAATATATATATAAAGATGGTTAATGAAAACGAATTCCTTTGGTTATCCAAAATGTCGGTAACCACGATGGTATGACCTTTCTCCAGGAGATAACATAAGGCTTGATCGTCTCCAATTACAGTTTCTTTTTCGGGGCTGATTAAGTATTTTCCTTTAATGCCAACTTCCGCAGCTAAGCAAATTAAGTATTGATAAAATATATATTTTTTTTAATTAGTTTTGAGCTTACCAGCTTCGAAAATATCCTTAATGGTGGGTGAGGTGTATACTCTTAAAATCTTGATTTTCATATTCGCCGATGTGATGAGAGCATAGTAACGTCCTAAACTCAAAAAAGACATGGTTCTGAAAATAGAGAATGTTGCGGAGTTTCGAAGTTTTTATATATTTTTATTGTTAATATATACAGCCTTATGTTATGATATCTTACTTTAGGTCCGCTTCCGTCGGCTGAAAAGACTTTTTTTTTTTTTTTTTTTTTTTTAGAGATCAATCTGACTTCATTTTGGTCAATAGTATTTCTTTTGTCTTAAAGATAGTCGCCTAGCTACAGATATTTATAGGTTTATAGCAGATTTACAGTTATTTACAGTTTGTTTTGGTTAATCACTATTGTTATCACTAATTCTTGTTACATATGTACATATATTTTTTGTATCTTTTGTTTGTGCGTAACTAGCTAAATTAAATCTGCGAAGTGCCGCCTCTTTAGACGTCTAGTCAACCTTGCGGTAGCTAAAGGGCGTGCCAGACGATTCCTATGGGCAAGCAGTCGTTCACTGTAGCGACTTGTATGCCTATTTATTTGCTCCTCAATGGTTTCCACCTTGAGGTCATGATGAAGCGTGGTGTTGCGAACATACCAGTCGCAGCCAGTGATAAGCCTAAGAGTTTTGTTCTGGTGCGTCTGGATACGATTCCGGTTGGTTGCTGCGGCCATCCCCCAGATCTGGATGCCGTATCGCCAAGTAGGTGCGATGATGCTGCGATGATGCTACTGGCAATTCTCTGTTGGAATAGGGGTATATTGGTATTCCTGGTGATAAGACGAGGGATCTGGGGTTCCTGCATCGCGGCTGTGTTCAGCGTGATGATTAAGGCAAGATGGTCCGATTCTAGGTCCCAGTTGTCTCCGATTGCCAGTTGGTTGTCCTGGATGCCTTGGTAGATGGCAAAGTCTAAACAGGCTGGACGGTCATTAGCTCGGAAAGGATACCTGGTGGGCGAGCCTGTGGCCAGAACTCGAGTCCCGGTGGCAGAGAGAGATTTGGCGAGCTCTGAGCCCCTGGAGTCTATCCTCGGGTCACCCCATAGACTGTGCTTAGCATTCCAATCTCCACCGATTAAATTCTTGCGCCCAACCGTGGAGATCATGATGTCAAAGTCCAAGTGTGTTATTTTTTTGTTAGGCGAGCAGTAGATTGCTCCGAAATTAATTTCTCCTATACTTGTGGATACTTTCACTAGTGCCAAGTCCATGTGTTGTTGGTTGGGTATTATCAAAGGAAAGTGAGCAATCCCTTGCTTCACCAGTACTGCTGCACCACCATTGTGTCTTCTTGGTTGCCAGCTTGAGCACGATGTGTGGCAAGAGAATCCGTAGATTTTGAAGGTTGCTTGAGGGTGAAAATTTCTCAAGGCTTAAAAACCAAGTTAATGCAAAAAAAAAAATATATGTAATTTTTTGAAGGAAATAAATTATGAGAGCAACAAATGTTGGTTGGGTTGGAGCGTGTGAAATGATTAATACAAAATAAACAGATTCAAGAAAGTTGGTCAGATGTTTGGCAATCTTCCTATTCTGTGAGATAAAAAGCAGATCCATACCAAACTTTCAAGTCACATGAATAGACACGTTTGTACGGACCCAGACAGTATTAATGTTTGTCCATAGATAAACAGTCAGGCAGCAAATGGAAATGTTTCTTGGTCATTTATCATTGTGGCAGGAAAATGACATAACAACAAAAATGGCTAAGAATATAAGTGACAATTTTTAGATTTAAGCATTTTGAGGGCAGTACACAACAAGGCCTAGCCTGTCTGTTGAATTAATCGATAAAAGTCCAAGAGTCCAGAAAGATGGCATATAAAAAGGTTTCATTTCCAACAAAATTTGTTGGATTTGCTGTTGGCTTGTCTTTTTACCGTTGCCACGTTGTTTTGGCATTCATAAGCCCACATTGAGAACTTTAACAGTATATTTTCTTTATTTATTATTTTTTCTTTTTTTTTGTTTGTTTGTCTGTTTGTTTGTTTGCTTTACTCAACAACTCAACATGCATGGAAATGCAAAAATGCAGCCGACATTGTCTACTTCACATGTGCAAGAAACTGTAACTTTTGCAAATTTGTTGCCAACTTGGTTCGGAGGAACCAACTAGGACGACTTTTAGTCTTTCACAAAAACATAAAAAAAAGTGTTGGCAAAAAATGAAAACTGAATGCCAGCACATACACACACACACACACACACACACACCCATAGCTAGCTAGTCGCCATTTATGTAAATTAAAAATTATTTCGGCTGTAAAAATTCTGTGGAAATTGCTTTTGGCAAGCGGCTGGCTCTATCACTTTGCGCATTTGCAAAAAACAACAAAAGCATAGAACAATGAATATTTGGCAGACAACGAAATTTAAATACACTTTTTAAGCCTAAATACTCCATAAGAAAGTTGAACGAATGCAATTTATTGATTGACAGTGTCTCAGTCAGAGAAGCCCAAAAGGTTCAATTTTGCAAATTCTTTTTGTGACAAAAAAAAAAAAAAAAAAAATGTATATTCTAACCAATTGAAATAATAACAACAATGTCAAGCCAAGAATAGCACCACATACCAGTGCCAATGGCAATTGAGAAAAACATTTGGTTTTTAGCTACATTGGCTGTTAAGCAGATATAAAAGATAGTTATTGTTATTATTGGCGTTTGTTTTAAGTGGCACTCCATGGGGTAATCTTTGGGTTTTAAAAATCATGGCAACCAACGACGTTGTTGAGGTTCTCAAGCATTAAATTAAAGTCCAGCCTGGTATCGGAGGATTGGCGCATCAAGAGCATTTAGCACTCACTAGAAATAAAAAGTAATCAGCGATTATTAAAATTGAAAGAAGTGCAAATTTATTTATCTTGTCAGAGATATTGCTCTTGCCAAAATCCAAATATAGAAAAATAAATATTTTTTCTAAAAGAAGTCTCTTCGGTTTATTAGATAATTTTTGAACAATTTGAAAGTCTCAAAAGTTCAATTTCCGTTTTCGGCAAAACTTCCAAAAATAAACTTGCCATTTTTGAGGCGAGTCTGTTTCTCTAGCATATGGAAACTCATCGATGGGATCGCATGTGGAATGCATAGTGCATAGATTATGCAGTTGGCTCCAGTTTATGATTGGCAAATCCAATATACATCGTGCCCAGCACTCCCAGCCAGCCGTTGGATATTTACTACAGCATTGGAGGTTCCAGCAATTCTGTGCCACTTGCACGCATATTTTGGCTACCACAGACAAGTCCTTACACTCATGACCAAAGAGAGAGAGAGAGAGAGGGTGACACAGACGTATGTATAAACAAGATGGCGAGGCGCCCATTTCCGGCTGATGGCAACCGATGGCGTGATTATCGGCAGACGAAAGGACAACGCCATGGAGTGAGGCAAGCAGGCAGTAACCAAAAATAAAAAAAAAACAACAAGGAAAAAAAAAGAAAGCAGGGAAAAATTGCTGGCGCAGCAGTAAGCTGCAAAATAAGCCAAAAATATGCGTTATCAAGCAGAGCCAATAAAAAAAGACACAAACACACATGTACGTTTGTGTCTGTGGCAACTGCCGGCCGACGCTCAGCTGGATATATGATAGAATGGAACCAAGAACGACGACGGGCCTTTGAATTCCTGAATACAATACACACATGCAAGTAATCGTTCCACGGATGTATGTATGTGTGTGTGTGTGTGTGAAACCCACTTGCATTTGAATTCGAGTGGCGTTGCGTTTCATGCGGCCTGGGTGGGGGGAGGGGAGGGCGTTGATGACACCGCAGTTGCTGCCGCCATTTTGCATTACTTTGCATAAAAAGCGTCAATATCCTGCTGTGTGCTCTGTTGCTGCAGATATCTGGGCATAACCTCAGCACCGCACTCGAGCCCGTCACCCACCACAGCCGCAACGAACACAACACAATTGTCCATGTCTCCACGAAAATGCTCCACTCTTAGAGTTTTAATGTTTTTACATATACAGTTATGTTCTTGTGTGCGAGGGTATCTGCATGAGCCCGGTCTATGGACATTAGTGGTATATTCATGATCATTATAAATGCCGCCGCTTATAAAGTTTCAAATAGAAGCCAAATTGAGTATAAACAAGTGAGACCGCTTACCCGACACCGACAGTTAGAAGTCCTGTTCCACCACAGTTGCAGTCTTTTGGCCTTGATATATTTGCAGTTATTTGTCCAAAACGACTGAGATAATTTTCAAAATATGCTTTTAATTTTCTTTGCACTTCTACTATGCTATTCCAATAAGTGGCTTCGATTTATATGCTATGATGAACGAAATTTCGATAAAATGATCTAGTTCCACTGTGTCACACTTTTCGATTGAATTAGAAATTGTTAATTACAGAATTTTCAAACTTTTGTATGATTAATATAGACTTATTTGGCTATTAAAAGAAGTTATTTTGTTTTAACAATAGTGTTTTTGATATAAAAAATGAGCTATGGCTTTATCGAATAATGCATAGAGTTATCGAATATATGAAGCTCTTATTTGATTGCCTTTTAAAGGAATAATTTTAAAGAGTATTAAGAAAATATTAAATGTAAGAGAGAACGAGGGAAAGGTCAACTTATTTCAAGAAAGTAATCGATCTTAGAATAATCGTTACTGTTTCGATAAAAAACGTTGTATCGAAAACGATAAGAAGAAGATTGAAGCGGGAAACGCACTTTATTATTTCGTATTAGCAAAAACATTTGCATTATTTGTAAAGTTTAAATTTGGTATTATTATATTTTTAAGTGAGCTAAAAGACGCCAAGCTAGAAGCCAAGAATTGCAGCACGGGATGAAAGTAAATCAATAAACGTAATTACAATGATTCATGCGAACCTTTTAAGTTGAATTTCTCGATTTAGATGCTTAACACAAAATATGGATTAACCGAAAATAATGTATTTGTTTGTGTCACAGATGCTGTTTGGAATTACCAATGCGACTGTTTGCCAGAGATTTGTTATTATTCTTACGCTCTGATGCGTCGGCAAGAAATTTACACAAACGGGTAAGAAATCACAGTTTCCCCCTTTTGCGATATATTTTCAAAGGCAAACAAGACTTCGATTTTGTCAACCGTTGCTAAATTCAGCTTTGTAGCATCATCAGCTACTGACAGACCCTTTCCAATGGGCCAGGCGCCAACAGGGCTACTGAAATCTTTTTCAAGTTAAGTAAAAATACGCGAAATTCATTTGTTAGTCCGGAAGAGGATGCCCTAACCCATTGTAGCCAAGACCGAAAGACCCCAATGCGTGACAGAGTTTGCTTTCACAAGGAATGATTGATGAAGGTATTGAAAAATGTTCCACCATTCACTTAGATATCATACAAATCCAGACGAATTTATACTATTTTTAAATGACTTTGGCTTATCGATAAATATGATTATGTCGATTTCAAAAAGATGTAAAAATCGAAAAAAAATTCAAGAGCTCCAAAAAGAAGTCAAATTAAATGTAATCATGTGTTTACAAAATATGGAAAATTTCAAATTTTGAAATAAATTAATTATAATATTATTTGATGTTTATAGTACGCGGTTTCTTTAAAGGTTTATTGAGTTTATTTGCCCGTTTGATGCTTTAAATTGGCACCACAAAATCAATCAAATTCATTGTTGGCATTCACGAGTCTATAGAAACTTGACTAATATACATATATGTAACAATTAATTATTGTTTTCCCAATTTTATGTGCTTTACCGAGCACATACGAATAAAGTCATTTATTGGCTTGATTTGTTCTCTTCTATTCGGTTCTGTTTTGTCAGGCTTTTCTCTTACCTTTTCGACTGTTTTATAGTCTTTCGTTTCCAGTTTTTATGGCTAGTTACTCTTGTTTAATGTCATTAATATAATTTATGTATAAACACGAAACTCCAAAGTACACTCAATATGTTTCGTTCGCTTTTGTAAACTTAATCATGTCTATTCGTTTGGTTGTAAGAGGGAGAGGGAGAGGTGGCAGTTGGTCTTGGACTTCTGCTAGAATGAACAAATGGAATTTGGCTTATGTTGGGATGAAATGCACTAAGTAAAATACTTTTGATTGCCTGAATACTTGAAGAAGTAATTGTAAATTAAAAGCTTCACTTGGACCAAAGAATATGCACTTTGTTGTTGTGGAACAAAATGAGTGGAAAATACAAAAAACTAATAAAGAGAGGCCTAAATTTTTTGGTACGCTTTATTTTACGATATGCAAAATAATCATAAAAGGCCCACAACAATAATAGAAGCAAAAATTCTAATAAAAACAGAGAGTACCAACAGCGACAACAACAACAACAATAATATCTATCAACTTCCGCTTCCGGTGTTGCGGCTCAGCTTGTGGCCATTGTCGTACACTGGTGCAGATCTGATGGAAATTTCAATTCAGGTTCTCTTTTGAAATTATCCATAAAATATATATTCTGTTGGATTATTAAATATTAATAAATTTCCCTTTTTTTCGTTCATAGATCTTTGTATGGCTCTTCAATCAATTTTTTCAGTTTTCTGGCATTGTTCAACACTGATCTGGAACTTTTGGAATATGAATTGTTAAGTTAATATTTGACCTGAAAATTTGCGTTTACGTTCCACGGTGCCTTGAAATATTTAAGCGTTCAAGTTGACGAGTACACTCAAATAAGCATATCTGCATGTATATGTGTATATCTGAAGGATATACCGGGAATATACGATATATACGCTTACGCCACCCTGCAGCGTGGATGTGAGATGTGGGAACATAACCAAACATAACCATAAATGGACGACCGCGACGTCGCTGGCTATAACTGTGCGACATTTTATAACTAGATGGACGCAACCTGAGTGCCGGGAGAAGTCGAAGGTGTGCTGGTTGGGGTTGGTGGTGGTGGCACCTTGGGTGTATGGCATGAATAAAAATGCCGTTAAGCATAAGCTTGCCCAATTACCGAAGTATCCTTTCTCGGTAAATTTTTGGGATTTATTATAGTGTTGACTGACGTTGGAATTATATCGTATTCGTATTTTGACTGACCCCTCGATCCTGGCTGCATTTGCACAAGTGCCACCCACAGCCCCATAAACCCCGAGACGGTTGGGCACGCATACAAATGCACACTTTATTGACCCTTTGTCATTTGTCATGTTAATTTAATGATTTTCGCCTTTCATGCAGTATTTCCTGCTCCTTTTTTTTTATATATTTTGTATACCCTTTTGGATGAAAAAGGGACTCTAAATTAAAGTCGAAAGCTGGAAAAATCCAGACAATTTTTCGTATAATTAATTGAATCAGAATATATTTTATATATATTTTTTCCATATGAAAGAGTATGTCAAAGTCGGATGGTTTTTTTTTTTTTTTTTTTTTTTGGTGAAATGGCTTTGGGATTGACGGACCTCCCTTTTGACTGGCTCGTTGGGTTTTTATGCGTTAATGACAATGACCATTTTTACCGTTGTTGACTGGTTTGTTGGCCATGGTGCTGGTAGTCCTCGCAGGGCATTCCTCCTGGCCCTTTTGCCAATAATAAAATGCAGAGACCCATAAGCACGTCATATAGGCCACATACGAGTACCTTATTGTTATGTCTGTGTATAAGTGCGTGAGGTGTGTGAGTGTGTGTATGTGTGTGTGTGTGTGTGTGTGTGTGGGTGGTGTGTGCAGATAAGGCTGAGAAGTGGTAAAATTGTAGTCGGCATGTCAGAGTTGTCAACTTGTTTGACGGCCCTTAGACTTCTTTTCTTTTTGTTTTTGTGTGCTGGCAAAGTTGTTAAAAAATTAATAGGCAACCAGTGATGGGGGCGTGGCTATAACAGGCAACATCTATTGCAACAACAACAACAACAAAGCGTGAGTTGTCCAATTTGTTGCCTATATGTCTAGATCGTATGCTCGATTAGAAGAATTTTCGGTACCCCTCTCGGACAGTCATACAATTATGAATACACAATGTTATGAAACACAATTTCACTTGTTCCATATATATTTTTGTACAATAAATTTATTTATAAATGTGGTAACCTTCCATAAAAGTTGTTTTCACATTGATTTTTCTAGGGGTTTTTTTTTTTTTTTGTCAGGCCATCTGATATTAATCCCGGGATGTACGAGCAATATGCCCTCTACGATTTCGATTTAATTACAATCGAATTTTGGAGAATTCCATAATCTTTGGAAATATTGAATCAGAGAATACAAATTGCTAATTGTTGAGTATTTCGAATTACGTTTTGGTTGTATCCTACAGATTTTAAGCAGGTTTAATTAGGTAAGACCAAAGGATCCATTAAAACGATAGAATTATAATTCAATGTGGATATTTGTGTTTCTATAGATACAGACAGAGTAGCATATTTTGGCCAAAACACTTTCGGTTTGTATTGCTCACCTTGTTGCATGTGGATACAATCTTTCAACGTGCTGCTTTTAATTAATGCGAAATCGAATTGCAAAAGTGATACGCACGTTGCACTGCCACTGTCTGCCATCGTTCTATCTATGCTACATATCTCAGCAGTGTTAATTGAAATTTAATCTCATACACAGACACACGGGATGTGTGTTTTTATCACAGAAGCACCGACTCCGACTCTGTCTTCGTCTACGTCTCTAGCTCTGACTCTACCACGGTGAGACTGTGGCAATAGAGTGTCGGCACAGATTAGAAGCATATGTGCCACTAAATAGCTTTGTATCTCATGGATGCGGATGCACAGCAGAGCACCGTTCAGCTAAGCACACCAGCCAACTTTCTTTCATCTAGAGAATGTGTGAAGCTAAAATTTTCCCAGACTTCTGCCATAGAACATTTTACCAAATGCTTCTGCTTCTTCATTCATTTCATTTCATTTCTTTTTCTTTTTTTTTTTTTTGCACGTACGCATACCCTGGCGCAAAGTGGAGTCTCTGCGAGAATCTCTATTGACCAACTGTGACGTTTTGCTATCTACCACTTAAAAAATCTATCACACCAATACACGCACAGATGGAGCCAGAGCTGTTTTGAGCTGTCCACTGGGCCGTCTCTAGTTGCAGTTGCTACTTTAAATCAATGGATATTGCCTGGTCGTGCCATTTATTTCATAAACTGTCTTGACTTGGCTTTCTTTGGTATTATGTGTGTTTTTTTTTTTGCTTTTGTTTTTATTTTGTATTTCAATCCCGGAGTCGGTCGATTGGCTTTTTATATTGTCACTGCTGTTGCTGTTGCTGCCTTAATTTATTTTGTCTCCGCATGCTAGTTACTTGTGAACTGAAAATATCAGCCAAGTGACCAAGTATTGCTGGCATTCTTGCATTAAATTTCTTTCTATTTGTTGCCTGAATTATTAAAGGCTTGGTTGAGTTTTTGCCACGAAAAAAAAAATCTACTTTTTACCAGCAAAACTGATAAGCTGAACACAAGAGCAAAACTTGACAAAGTTCAAGATATTTTCTTAAATCTTAAATTAGGGCCAAGAGAAAGTAATTGAATCGATTGTAGATATCTAATCAAATCCTCAACCTGTTTCAATTTTTATTTTTCTAGTAAAGTTGGCTTAGTTATAGATAAAAAATATTATTAATCTAGCTCAAGATAGAGCTAGACTATTTGTTCTATTTCTTGGTGCATCGGAACGGTATTGGAAATCCAAATATTATCTAAATATTTATCAAAGTCTATGGTTTTTATACAAATTAAAATTGGTCAAAACTTACTGATTCCCGAATGACCCAGAGATCGATTCGTAAACATTATTAAAAGATATGATTCTTGCTGACTTTTTAAAATATTACAAGTATTTATTATAAGAAAATTAAAATGTGAAAAAATATATGATAGAATTTATTACAAGGATGATTGAAAGAAATCTTTGTGTTCAGATTATTATGGGAATCGTACCTTATTCCTGGACATTTGACATTTTACTTCTTTGGCTACTTCGATTGCCAGAATCAAAAAATAACATGGAAGGCTCTCGTCCATTACTAGAGTGACTTCCATTAGATTTAGCTTCGAAAGACCGTATATCTGAAAGATCAAAGAGAAGACTGGTTTGTTTTGAGAAACTCTTATAAGAATGAATATTGTTCCATATACCTTTTCATTGATATCCCAGCTTAGATTTGAGCTATCTAATTTTAAATGAAAAGGTTTAGATACAGCCAGTGAACAATCAATAAAAGTTCAAAAGACTCAAGACACAGAATCCTATAAGTTTCTTCATCCGAAAGACACAAAAAGAAAAAGCAAGCGCAACTTCTAGGAAAATGTTTTAGCGGCTTTAAAGATGGAAAGACGGTAATCTGCTGCTGCTTCTTCTTCTTCATCTTCTTGTGGCATTGATGAAAATGTATATAAGAAATGGATAAAATATTTTCAAAATTTTATGTATCAGGATTGATAAATTTTATTCGAGTCTCGCTCTCTCTCTCTCTCGATGAAGTTTATCTTTGATTAATTCCTCGAAATCTTGAAAAAGAGGTCGATGGAACTAAATTATGCTTCGAACACTTTTTAAAGAGATAGATAAAATTTCTCTTGAAATTATTTTTCTATAACTGCTTAAATTATTCCCGAAAACCTTCACAAAGTGAGTCCACAAAGTAAAGACCCAAACTGAACACCCTACTTTTGAATCTTCAGGTAAGCTGTCGAATATTCCGAATTCACTTTTTCAGTTATATTTTTCTTAGATAAGAATAAAGTTTTATTACTAAAGACTTTGTCCCAGAATCATGAGTTCTTGGGTAACTGTGTGCTGCTGGTCTCAAGGTAAGTCCTTATGTTTTCAATTACGCCTGGCTCTGAGGATCTGGTCCATTTCATAGTTCCTATGGCATTGCTGTGCTGCTTATTTTGGTCTCTTGCTTGCTTAAAGTTCTGTCTTAATTATTTCTGGAAACGTGGATAGAGAAATCCACAAAGCTTACTTCTTAAATGAATTCTCGAAACGTTCATAAAGAGATCGAAAACGCTTCTCCTGAAATGACTTCTCAAACCCTTTAAAGTTTCCAGCAAATGTTGATGAAGAGATCGATAAAGCTTCTTCTGAAATTATTATTTGAAATATTGATGAAGGGATCGATAAAGCTTCATTTGAAACTTTGATGAAGAGATCGATAAAGCTTCTTCAGCGAAGCCTTATTTTATCATAAAAACAGAATGCAATTTTCTTTAGCTTGAAAAAAAAAAAATTCAACTATTCAAACTGCATTTTTCTTTTGAGCAGAGAAAATCCTTTTCGTTTTGTGATTTATGTTATTTTAGGCCTTTTGTCTTCGTTTCGGTTCGTTTCGAAAGGTTTACAGTCTCTTAACTTTCTTGAATAGATTTTCGTGTACTTTTCCGTTGGAGTGCAACGGAAGTGACAGTGAGGCTAGCTAGCTTGCCCACTGCAACCACATAATCATAATTTTAGCAGGAAAATGAAAAGCGCATGTTCGCTTTTCGTTTTTCGTTTTTCCTTTTTGGATTTGGCCGGGTCAGACTGGACGTCTTCTCTTTGTCATCGCATTATTATTATTCTTCTTTGACATTTAGCGCTCTTTTCATTTCAACTTTACTATTATGTTTTTCTTTGATTTGATTTCAGTATTTCTTTTTGTTTTTTTCGTTTCTTTCCTTTTCGCTAGCCATAAATGGTTCATAAAATTTTATGCGCTCGTCAATAAAGGAAACCGTTTGCTCCACTTTCTACTTTGGCTACTCTTGCAACGCAGTCAGCATTCACAATTATTCGGAGTTGGCGATGGCGCCACACTGGTAAGAATATTTGATTTTTCCTAGTTGCTTTTTTTTTGTTTTTTTAATCTTCTTTGACGGGGTTATTCACGATGATCATGTCATGGTTAGATACGAATAAAAGATATAATGTCTGGACGGTTTGGATTCATTGTATTGGAAAACTTATGTACAAGTGCAATGATAAAATTGAATCGTGATTAGTTTTTTGTGAAATTCGGCAGCGAATTAAACCGCAAAAAAAAACCGATTTCGAAATTGTTAAAATGGAAACGTTTTGTCTATCAAAATCTTCCGCATTGTCGAAATCAGCGCTGAGCTTTGAGCTTATGCAATCTTCCACCGACAACAGCAACAACAACAACAACAATTGCAATTGGCGTACGTCAGAGTGTCGGTGCAGTGCTGATGCCGATGTCGATGCCCAGTGCTCTTTGTGGAGTTTGCTTACGTGACTATCGGACCAGGTAAATGTAAACGACAACGACTCAATCTCTGGCCAGGCCAGGCTAGGCTAGGCAGGGTCGGGTCGGGTAGAGGAGCGCAGGCGCTCCCAAATACACTTTATGTTTGTATATCCAAATATCCATCTACATATGAGTAAGTCTGAATGTTCACATATCGGCTTACCAAAAAAAAAAAACACACAAATGCACCAACAAAAGAAACAACAACAATAATAACAGCAAACATTGTCAGTCTTATAGTGCATTTTGCATTGTCCGCCCCCGTTGGATTTGCTGTGGCGTTTGTTGGCTGCCAAAGTACACACAAATACCTGTGTGCCTGTTTGTGTGTGTATCTCTGTAAGCGTATCTGTATCTGATTATCAAGAGTTCGCTGGCCGTTCATGAACTACAAAAGCCGCTGGCTGCGTTTCGCTTTGCTTTGCTTTTGCTTTAGCTTTTGCTTTGCATTGCATTGCCAGTCTGTCCTCGTTGCGGTTGTTGCCTCTTGCATTCGCACTAACAAATACGACTATAAAAAAATACAGTCAAAAGCAAACGTACACACACACACACATACAAGTATCTTGTGGATGCACAAATTCACGCGCCTGTTGCTGGGCTTTTGGATTGCCGCACCACCGCTCAGCTGCAGTGCTGAATATTGTGTGCGTTTCCATTGTGTTTGTCTAAAGCTTTGGCTTTTGATCTAAAAAAAAATAAAAATAACAAAAACAAAAAAGCATAACGGCTACAACAACAAACAAAACGAATTACAACAACTTCTTCATGCGTCTCTTTGGCAAACACGTTAGGCTGACCCAGAAGTTTAGCATAAAACATTTTTATGTTTTGGCTGTAAGACTTTTTTGACAGTTTCTTGATCTACTTAAAATAAATATTAAATAAATAATATTCAAAATACAAAATTCTTTTGACACTTAATTAATTCCTTTCGATCTAGATTTGAACCTAGATTATTTATATTTAAAAAAAAAAAAAAAATTCCAGAAGACATGAAATTTTAAAAAATCGATTCGCTAATTAAGTAAATTAAATAGGTTTATTTTTTAAGTTAGACAGCAGACATGAAATTTTGAAATATCGATTAGTTGATTAAGTAATTTATCAGGTTTATTTTTTCAAGTTAAGAATTGAATTCAGATTATGCAATTTATTAAGATTTAATTACAATTTTGAGATCCTTGGAAAATTATTATTTCAATAACTATTTTGTCAAGAAAATTATATTTTTTTTTTTGAAAAATATGTATAAAAATGTTTATCAATAAATAATTTTAATTTAAATATTTTCCAGATTAATTTATCAGGTTTATCTTTTAAGTTAAGAATTGAATTTTGATTATGCAATTTATTAAGATTTGAGATCTTTAGAAAATTATTATTTGCCCAACTTTTTTGTTTATTTTTCAAGTTAAGAATTGAATTCAGATTATGCAATTTATTAAGATTTAATTACATTTTTGAGATCCTTAGAAAATTATTATTTCTCTAATTTTTTTGTCAAGAAAAAAATATTTGTTTCTTGAAAATTTTTATAAAAATGTTTATCAATAAATAATTTTAATTTAAATATTTTCCAGATTAATTTTTTGAGTTTTTGAATGATTAATTAATTATTTAAATCAGATATAAAAATTATTCTTTATTTTCGAATCTTAATAAATTAATTAAATAATAATTTTTAAGCTCAATTTTTTGGTTACTTTATAGGGTTAAGAATTCTCACTATTTAGATCAGATGTCAGATTATTTAAATTTATTTATTATATATATTTTTTTCAAAAAATATTCAAATTTTTAAGATCTTGAAAAATTAATTAATTAATTTTAAATTTTTTTAAATTAAGGGAAAGCTTAGATCAGAGAAATTATTATTTATTATTATTATTATTGTTATTATTATTATTATTATTCATTATTATTATTATTATTATTATTATTATTATTATTATTATTATTATTATTATTATTATTATTATTATTATTATTATTATTCATTAGTCATTTATTTTGTGAAAAATTTTCCAAAAAAAAAAAACATTTTCAAAATCTTGAAAAATTAATTTGATTACCCTCATTTTTTTTCTTACAATTTTGAAGGTTCAGAAAATCTCTCATACATACTATATTTAATTTTTTTCTTAATTTTTCAGATTTATTGTTTTTTTTAGATTTTCAAATATTTTGTTAGCCAGTAAAAGCGCCCAGCATTTTTTGGCCTTGACAGTCAATTATCATTTATTTAATGACTTCTCATATGGAAGCACAAACCAGTCCCACCATCATATCATATTTATTTTTTGGTCGAAACTGCCTCCGAATTTCGAGTGATTGACAAACACTTTCAAACCGACGTTAGCCCTTGAAATGTTCGCTGATGTACTCCAATTATATTTGTGCCCTTTCAGTTTGTTGGATTTAGAATTTTTAATGGGCCACACTTCAGTTAACCACTCGAGACTCTCAAAAATTTTGTAAAGGGGCGTATTGTCCATCTATACCTGATTTTACTAACTCGTAAAATAATTAAAAATAATTTATTTTTTTTTTGGAAATGTTGGAAGATGAAATCGAAATAGTATTACCAATTTCAAATTAATCTCAGACTGTCTGAATAAATGAAAACTCAATTAAATAAAGTCAATCTATATTGAGCAATCAAAATTACGGAAAATAAGTCTACATAGGTATATAGGATCGGGGATTGACTTTCAATAATTTTGATTTTCACCTATTAACTTTCGTCTTATTGGGCGTGAGAAATGCAAATGTCATTTAATTAACTTCCGGCTGACCATACTGCAGGATGAGTTGACGCAAGCGTTTGCATCCTGTGGCACACACATCAGTCTCTTGCAATATACGCGACAGGGCTCGCTGGCCGAGTACCCGCTTCTCCAGCTGGAGCTCCTTCTTTAGGCAATCCATGAGCTCCTCGCGTCCGAAGGGACGATAGCTGACAATTGTGGTATCAACTGGTAATTGCTGCAGCAATTCAAATTGTGTCCAGTAATGATCTGTGTCCAGATTGAAAATATACAAGACCAACACAGTTTGATTGGCTGCTAGATGGGTATCCCCTTCGCGGTCTAGGATGAGTTGGTTTAGAATCGAGACGACACTGTAGTCGCATGTGGCTAGATTGTCGATGATTAGCAGATTTTGACCGCATTGGGATAGTTGACTGACAAATTGTCGCAGTATGTGAAACTTACGCACCTCATCTTGCACATAGGTGTCCCAAGAGTAGGCGTGGACATTTTCCGGCCAGGGGAACTGTTGACGCAGACTCATGGCCGTCAAGGTCTTGCCCACTCCCGGTGGTCCCAGCAAGGCAACCGACTTGAACTGACGATCGCCACTCAGGGCACGCTGAAGACGTGACAGGGCCTGCTCCTGGTTGAGTACCTGCTTTTCAATATTTTGAAAAACATTCTTGAGATTGAAATTCTGCTTGCAGTGGAATGAGCGCGGGGATGTGTCCGGCGAACTGTCAGTCGGATCTTTGGTATCTTCTTTGTCGGTTGACCTGATGTTTAGGAAATCGTATAAGCTACTCCACAAGAGGCGCAGGCTATCCATTGGACCTATGTCTTGTTTTGGATGGAGCTCTTCGTTTCTAGTTTCTTTGGGCGTCGACGATTCCAGGCCGCAAAGCAAGATGATTGTGAACACCACAGACAGGCATACAAGGATCAGAAAGCCCTGAAGCAGATTCAAGTGTCGGGCACTACGCAACTTTTCACGATATCGACGACAGCTTGTGTTGTGCAAGATGCCGCGTTGCCAGGGACACTCATCGTTCTGATTTCCGGGATGTAGAGTCCAGGTGGGCACATTTCTATCACGCAGATGGCAGTGCGATGATGACAAAGTGGTACGCATATTCATAGCGTTTTTAAAAGTTAACCAAAAATTTAAAAGTTTTAAAAGAAAATGATATATTGAAATTTGTCAACTACTTTCATTTGTAAATATTTTATTAAAAGCTACAAACAAAATTTGATTATATTTGAAAAGCATTCTTACTCAGACGATTCGATTCACACGCTCAGCTAAATTCTTCCCAAAGAATTGAAACAGGATCGAAATGCTCGTACACTTGATGCACTGAAATTGGGGCCATGGGGGGGCTATTTGAAATATTTAGAAATGCATATTCGATGAATACAAATCGTATGGGCTTGGAGAGCCCAAGAAAATGTAATTTAATTACTTAATGCGCTCAACAATGTTTTGCCACCAAATTTAAGTTGAAGTGCCTCATTAAATACAAGCAACTGGAAAATATAATATGGAATTCAAAACATAACTCAACCGGCAGAGCTCCCCCTATATACATATTTGTATGTATGAAAACATATGGAGCACAGATCGGAGCAAGATGACTCATGCAGATTCGTCAATGCCGCCAGATGCTATAGCCACAAATGAGTTCCCTTGGCCCTCATGACCGCATCGGGTAGACAGACCGTGATATTTTATGATACTTTCCGATACGTAAATGAGTAGCAAATTAAACACCATGAAACTTTGAGATTTAGTAAAAAAAAGAAGGGCCATATCAGATTATTGCCTTTTGTTTTGTCTAATTGAAGAAGGCAAAAGGTTATGAATTCAAATATAGAAAATTCTTTAGAATCTCAAGAAAATATTTGAAGGACTAGAAATTTCCATTTAATTAAAAGAATTATCTACCTTGTCTCAGAGTATAATTATATATGACCATTTTGTTGGTAGGTGAGGTCTCTTTTAAATGTAATAAATATGGTTAGACATTTATGATAGGCCTTGAATATTTTTATTCCGAAAAATGTATAACACACATTTGAATAAACATTGCCCTGTCATGGCCTGACTAATTATGCAAATTCGAAAGCCATCGGATCCTCATGGTTTTGGTATATGTTTAAATTAAATGATGTGGAAATGAATACATTCTTCAAAAATAATTATATTCTTGTGGAGAAAATAGGCCCCCAATTAAATGGCATCAAATGATAACCGCGAAAAAAATAACCTGTAATTAAAACTAAATATAATTTGTGGCAGAGGCCCTCGGGGAGTGAGAGTTGGCAGAGGGCGCGGTAGCTAATGTAACCAAAAAGGCAATTTTGATAAATATCAAAAATTTAATGAATTTTATAATAATTTGGAAATCGAGCAACACACGCACACACAGAGAGAGAGAGAGAGAGAGAGAGAAACACTTTGCAATTAGTCAGGACACGTGGGTAAATTTTTTTTTTGTAGAGCTTTGGCAACGGCTCTGTCAGTTGGATTTTAATTTGACATGTAACATTTTGAATTTCAAATGTGCAAAATTGAAAATATGCTATCAAGAATTTATATAAAACACAGATATTCTAATTTACACGTGTGCGCGAAAAACCCGAGCATACAAAAACCAATTCAATTATTTTATTAAAATGCACAAATATGTTTCAATTAATGCACACTCGACGAGCTCTATGAAAAGGGCAAAGGGATTTACCTAAATTGGCTCAATTTGTCAAGAAAGAAAGAGAGACCGAGAGACACTGTAAAATTATGAAAAATAATTTAATTATAAGAGGCAGTTAAATATTCAATTGCTCATGAAATATTATCAGATTTAGCAAAAAAAAAAACGAAAAAAATAATCCGGTTTGCTAGAAGTGAAAAATATGCAAATATTATTAAAACTCATTGAATTTCAAATAAATACATTAATTTTATTTTTTATTAATTTACTGTATATTTTAATACTCTTTTCGAAAAGTCAGCGGTGTATTCTGGTGTAGACGGAGACCTCTCAAATGCTACTCCCTGATTGAGTGAGTATTACTATTTAAATCAATAAGGCTGGGTTCTATTCCATCTATGTTTCTTTGAGGATAATACTTATCTGTACCAACTTCCATGTTTCTTTGAGGATAATACTTATCTGTACCAACTTCCAATAGGATCTGACCTTTATAGTTCTTAAAAGAACCTAAAACGCTTTTAGGAATCTCGTCGAAATTTTTTAATAAATCTTATTCAAATTTGAAACCTATACAAGTATATATGTGTACTTCAAATTTTAGATAGATCGGACCAGTATATCAAATGTTATAGCTACGACCAAGAAGCCCAAGTTGGTCTTAGTTTTGACGTTTATTGATCGATTCATTCAAACTAGGTATGTCTTATGCTGAATCAAGCTCAGACTCGGCTCAGCCTTCTCTACTATATAGCTGTCATACAAATCAAAATCGGTTTCCGGAATATCTTCGGCCTTTACTGATCAAGGCAGAAGACCTTCAAAAAGAGTCTGCAGTCTTCGACACAATGAATATTACAAGTCGAAATTATTTTAAATCGAAATATGATGAAATAAAGTAGATAGTCTTTGGCAAATAATTATTCATAATTTCATATTTTATTCATAATTCATATTATTCATATTAAGACAGGAAAAATAAGTAGCTTAAAATGTAACAATTTAAAGGTGCAAATTGCATAAGAATAACTTTCAGCTTTTTTCATTAAAGTCTTGAAAATTCTTCAGTTCGATAAACCAATAAATTTAAGACCAGAAAATTTGTGGACTTATCGGTTTTTTTTTTGTGGCAATTTCACGCCAGGCTCTTGCGTTCGTTTTTCATTAAATCCAGGAGAAAAGTAGCCTGGGAAAATTTATTAGCATAATGCATAAAAATATAGGCGAGTGCCTTCAACTTGCGTTCTTCATTTGACAATATTACTTAGTTTGTTGTTTGCTGGCTTGGCTCCTTGCTGGAGCGAGAGCAAAGGACAAACCTGGTCGCTGGGAGCTATCACCATCGCATCAGGCAAAAGCTCGTTTGTTACTTCTTATTTCATTGTTTCATTATGTTAATAAGGAAAAAAGCAAAAGCGAAATTGTGCGTAATGAAGCCATACGAAGTACCCAGGGCCAGAGTCAAAATGAAACAAAAGCCACTGGTGGATATCATTTTGAGGGCTTGGGCTTGGGCCTGCACTGCTGGTCACTTCACATCTCGAGGAACATCAACACTAAACGCAAACTGTCGCGCTGAGGCAAGTTCACTCGAATTTCTAATATCCGAGTTTATTATGTCATCCAGCCATGGCCCAGGCACTGCCTCAGTCTAACACAAAAAAAAAAAAAAAAAATGAAACAGTAAGAGTAACAAAAGCAGCGGCGTTCACAATTTGCTGCAATGACGCCATAAAGTTTATTCGTGTACGATAAATACATATTTGCCAGGAGAAAGTACCCAGAACAGGACACCATCACCAGAACCGCCACGAAGTTTCGACAACAATGGCAAGGACACTCTGAAAGGGTAGCCAGCAAATGCAGGAGGCGTCCGTGTCCTGGTGCCAGTGTAACTATAGCCTTTGTCATATAAATCGACACAATTATTTGGATAGCACAGTTGGCCGGATCTGCAAATGTTTCACTCTTGCAAATTGGATTATTTACATAATGTAAGCGATTTGACAAAATACTCGTCTATCTCTAACAAAAATAAAAGGCAACAAATTCTTTTCTTTTTCTTTGTAAAAATTTCAAAATATTTTACCAGCAATTATTTCCCCCGAATTAATCCACCTTTTTTACTCTTCAAGCCAAAATGAAAGATACCCGAAATTGGCTTCATTGAAGCGTAACCAGATTCTTGAATCATTCATTAACATATTCCCAATCCACCATTTTTTTTTGGAAAGAAATCAAATTTTATAATATAAATCTGGGGAAGAACAAAAAATTAATTTGATTGCTCGTTGAGTTGGTGGATGGGATGGGCCATGGGGTGGGGGTGGGGGAAGCTGAGAGTCAAATTAAAATCCATTTGGTAAAGGAAAGGCAAACCAAAGAAGATTACCTCATTAATTTCTATTAAAATTAAATAAGTTTTGTGCTTTTTGAAAATGTATAAAGAGCGCAAAACGACCACCGCCGCCGCACTGGCTTAAATAAATAAAAAAAAAAAGCCGGACACTGCCCATTGAATTGGCTGGGTCGTTTTGGGTGGTTTCAGCTTTTGGGTCCTTCTTTGGTCAGTTGTGGCAAGTTGAATGACTTTGTAAACCATTGAAAGGCAAACAAAGCCAGCCAAAACACACACTTTTTGCTACTTAGAACACATTTTGTAAATATTAAATATATGAACGAAGGTTGTCATAGACCTGCCACCCGGCCGGGTCGACCGTAGCCGCAATTTAAAGTTATTAGTTGGTCTGGGGAATGGGGGGGGACTTTTTTTATTTTTTGGAGTCCAGCTGTGCTTAATGATTTTCCAGATATATATTTATTTTTTTTTGGTTTTTCTTCTTCCGTTTTCCTGGCAAGTGTCAGCACCTTTTCTGGCAACTTGGGGTGCCAAAAAACTTCCGCTTATTAATAGTCCAGGTTGGCAGGGGCGCAAAAATAAGATAAAAATATTAATTGGATATGGCTAGGAACTGAAAGTAGTCTTGACATAAACATTTTCTAAAATCATTTTGAGAAAATATTTCGGAACAAAAATTCAAAATTATGTGCAGCCTTAAAACGGAGACAGGCACCTATATAGTGGTTATATCCACGCCCGATCAGAAAAAAAAAATTATTTATGGTTCCAAAGGTCCCCTGACTATATACCAAGTCGAAGAAGCTGGTAAAAAAAAGTACAGTTAACTCGGAAGATCAAAAGTTGATTCTCTCTTTCTTAGTTGCCAAGGCTGGTCTGATTGGGCAGAGATTCTTTAGCGTGGAGGAGCGTGCGCTGATTGTCAGCGATGTGGCTCTGCAATATTGCGTGGAGCGAGGACACAAGATTATCGTTAGTGAGTCCTTGGACTTTTCGCCAAATCCAATACCAATTGACTGCTGTGCGGGTTCATCAAACGATATAAATGACAGGACCGCGCTCTTCGATAAGGTGAAGGCGGCCAAGAAACATCTGGAAAATGCTAACCGGCTGCTCGAAGAGGTTACGCTTAGCTTGAAGGAAACATCGAAGGCCTAGAGAAGAATATTCTTTGAACTGGCCAGAGTTGGCAGTTCCGTTTGAGTGTGTACCTTGATTACCGATTGTCTTGAAAAGCTTGTAAAGTCATTGGAATAGCGCAACTTTAAGGAGCTCTTCAAGTTTTACCGGATGAGTCATATTATGTACGGTTATTTTGTTGATGTAGGGTCGGTGTTGCCACTTCCGTCTGGGTGGCAACTTTAACTGCTGATGGTGTATGTTTTTTGAAGTTTTTCATTTTGTCCTCGTCGTCTTGTAAGAAGTGCGTTTGTTCTGTTATCGCTCAGTTGACGTTGCCGGCAGAGCTTTCGTTTTATTTGCTTTAATGGCTTTCCTTGTGCTGAAGAGTGAAATTGTTTCCGCCAAGCTCAAGAGTCTGGGGCTGCCACTGCTGCTGCTGCTGCTTCTGTTGAAAAGAAAAGCGAGGTCCTTCTTTTTGTGCCATTTGCTGGCAAACATTTCCGCAGCGCGTCGCATAATTTAATGCAAATACAACCTCCACCTCCAGGCCATTACCATCCGCCCTTCGACATCAACGTAAGACAGCCAAGTAGTTCCAGCCACCTCGGCTCCGCTCCGCTCAACTCAGCACATCCGCCAGAAAACCAAATATCGATTTTAATGAGAGCGGAATTTTCGTGTGCATTTCACTGCCGTTTTATCCTTGAGCTGACCTTTGCTAGCTGCATTCCGCCAAAGTCAACGCCGGCAGCATTGGCCATGGCTGCGGGGTGACAAAGTTCCTCTCCCTGGCTTAGAGGGATTCCAAATGAATTCAACATAACCTAACCGCCTCTCTCAAGGCAAAATAGTGCTGCTCTTTTCGTTTTGGTCTTTAATTATTTGCTTGTTATTTTTAAAATGTATTTTTTCAACATTGCAAGCAAAAAATATAAAAAAAAAAAATAACACAAACAAATACAAAAAATCCACTCCTGGGCCTTCAATCCGCAATGCCAAAATCCGTACACGCATTTGTGAGTTTTCACACGCAACGGACGAAATGAACGTGTATTGTAGGTATGTGTTTTTTTCATTCTGGAATTGTCTCTGTGTGTGTGTGTGTGTGTTCGAAGGATAAATAAGCAGACACGTGGCGCACGTGAAGCACATGAAACGAAAATAGGCGAAACCTATTGAATGATAAGCATGCAACTTGTGGTATGCGGGGGTCAAAAAGAAGCTGAGCCAAAAAAAAAAAATAAAAATAAAAAATAAAATCGAACTTAAACCCATCTTACGAAATAAAACAGAAAGACCTTTAACGAATGCAAAATACTCTACGCTATACAGTCAAATTCATGGTAAGAACTGATATTCTCTGAGGCTCTCTATATCTTTCGAGATGAAATTTCCTGAAAATATATATCAAGGTCAAATCGAATCAAGCATCTATATACTTAGACTCTGGGTCATGGGTCTTGGGGCTCTGGATCTATCTTTGAAGAATCTATATACAGGGACTCTGGGTTATGGGGTCTTGGGGCTCTGGACCTATCTTTGAAGAAACTATATACCTGGTCTCTGGGTCGTGGGTCTTGGGACTCTGGACCTATCTTTGAAGAATCTATATACTGGGACTCTGTGTCATGGGTCTTGGGGCTCTGGACCTATCTTTAAAGTTAGATAGTCAGAAAGACTGGTAAGTATTTACCACGATTCTGAACCTAAAGAACCTTTCATGGTCAGATAGTATTATAAATGTATTCTGTGATCCACAAACTTCGGAATCTATATAATAAGCCTTGACACTCTGGCATTTTCAGATCAGAGTATATGCAAGTAAATTCTAGATCTTAAAAGTACGAAATCTATATACTCAGTCCTGTGGCTAAAGGCTCTATCATTGGAAAATTTATTTTAGATAACTGAAACTAAAAGGTCTACATATAACCTTCGGGCATTACACTGAAAATATGAAACCCATATACCAAATTCCTAGGCTTTACAGAGAAACTTTTGATGCTTTCCAATTATGTTTGGTTATACAGATTTACTAAATTATATATCAGATATTTGATAACTCTTTTATGAACTTATTTTAGAACCCAAGAGCTCATATGCCAAGCTTGAAGGTCCTATTTCTGATTAGTGCAATTTTTACTAAGAAGGCTTTGAAATATTCCAAACTTTTGCCAGCATAGTTTCATTCTTTATCCAAGCATATTCAGGCATCACTAAGATCCAACTAAGTCAACCAAAAGATGGAAATTGTGTAGCTGATCAAGCAGAAATACATTCGATGAGGCTCCTTTCAATTTAGTGTATTAAAACAAACCAACAAGCGAATCTAAGCAAACGAATGCAAAACAAAAAAAAAGGATGAAGAAAAAGTTTTATGCAAAATAGGAAAAACATTTTTGCGCAAAAGGCTTATATCGGATTTATTTGGCACAAACAGGCTATGCTGCTGCCACCCCCCCTCCTCAACCTCTCAAGATAAAATAAAAATAAAACCAAACAAATAGAAGTGAGGAGGAGAGGCAAACAGCCCCACACACACACACACACAACTAAACACAACCGAAAAACAAATACGAATCCACGCAATCCAAATGCTAAAGTGCGCACACTCAAATACCAAAATGCAAAGATACAAATTTGCAAAATACACATACGCGGCGACACTGACAAACGAAACGAGACCAAATAGAAAGGATAAATTGAAGGATGCCTAAATGGATGGCTGGGCTGGGCTTTGACGGGTTAAGCTACTTGAAGGGGCTACGGCCAGCCGGATTGCCACTATATAGAATTAGAGGGAGTGGGAGAGAGGATACAACCGAAATCAAACATGAAATATCTGTGAAAGGATTGTTCAAAGAAGCTGGTGGTGGGGTAGCTTTGACTTTGATAAGACAGGCGATTTCTATGCTTTGTTGCTCGAACAGTCCTAAGGTAATCAAAGAAAAAATCTACTTTCAAACAGATAATTGGGGTGATTTTAGAGCGAGAGAGAGAGATAGTTAAGATTTTTTAATATGCTTTTTATTTATTCACTTCTATTAAGGATTCATAAGACCAACTCTCTTTCGGTTTTGTTTTAATTAAAAATTTCTCCGTAATGAATTGTATCTTTTTCCTAAATCAAAGCCCAAAATCAACACATGCAAAAGTTGTAGTTTGATTTAATTTGAGCTTAAATTTTCGAGTTGCTCAGAACATCGTCTAACATGGCTTTTGTGGTGGTACGGCCACTTCCGTGGTGGAAGAGCGCTTAAAGAACAAAGCGATTAAGCTGGGAGAGCATGTAAATACCTTCGAGTTAAATGACGCGCCAATGGCAACAAAAATTCCCAATCCTCAGAATCCTAGTCCGGCCACAGAGCCACCCGCAGCCACCTGTGTTACGAGTTGTTTTTTGGTGGGCCGGCAGTTTGCCGGGCTAAGAGCCGCCCACCAAATGCTTTTCGCTTAATGAGTTTTCTACTTGCGGTTTCGAGGAAAATTTGCGCAAAAATGCGCCACTTTACCTACAACAAGTGGCGAGAATGAGACGCCCTTGCCACTTCGACTCCGTTTCCACCACTGCCACTGCCACTGCCACTACCAGTGGCAGTGCCAGTGCCAGTGCCTCTGGCTTGGCTGTTGTCGAATATTTAGCGGTTAGCAGCTATGTCTATTCCCTTCACCCTTTCCCCGGTCATAAAACGCCAAAAGAACAAGAAGAACACGGAAAGTACTCATGTGTGTGCTTTTTGCCTGGGTGTGGGTGTTCCCTCTGTGTGTGTGTGTGTGTGTGTTGTAAATGTTTTAGTGGCTGTTGCGTTTAAGTCATTAGGGAAAATTTTTCGCTGAAGTGCGGCCTGAAAAAGGATGTAGTCTAAATGTATATGGACATGAAAAGGGGTTGCTGACGACCTTAAAAAAAAAGAAGAGAAAAAAATAGAAAAACGAAAAAAGGTTTTACTTCTATTTAAGAATACATTTGAAATTGTTGCCAAAGTGGCAAAAGACTTTTTGAAGTTTTTTTTTTTGGTTTTTGTGCGATTGTGAAAATCTTTAGAATTTATTCTCTGCTCTTAAGCGGCTTACAAAGAATCAAATGAATAATGCAGCAAATTTGAAAGGCTTAGGGAACTGCTTCAAAAATACTTGACTATCTCTTATCTTTTTTTTTTTTTTAATTCCCAATAAATCAAAGGGCAGCAAAAAAAAATATATCTCAATAATAATAAGAAATGTATCTACTAATATTTTTTATTTTGAATCAAACTGAAATTACAATAAAAATTAAAAAAAAAAAATCTAACTAATATTTTATGATATATTGAATATGTCTGAATCGACCAATATATCTCAATAATAATTTCTAAAGTAAGAAATGTATCTACAAGTTTTTGTAATTTTGAATCAAACTGAAATTACAATAAAAATTAAAAAAAAAAAAAAATCTAACTAATATTTTATGATATTTTGAATATGTCTGAATCGACCAATATTTGATAGTTTATTTCCGAATCCCTTATTAATGCGACGTTGCCAAATTTCTCTGCAAGAAAGTTAAATAAAGAAATAATTTCGAATTTACTGTTTTAGCGCAAAAGGATTAAGAAGGTTGAGAAATTTCGTCACCAGGAAGTAAAATTATTTTTAATATAGTCAAATTTAGTTCCTTATGCCCATCAGCTGATATCTAATCAGAAGATATAATAATAATACCAGCTGGTACTGGCAAATTGAGTCTTTTTCGAAGCTACTCGAAACTGGGGGAGTGAGTGAAAAGAATTCTCTTGAGAGACTCTCAGGTTTGAGATAAATCTACTCTTAGTCCCCTTTTGACTCACTCAATCTAATGGTTTCTCTTAGACTAGACTCTTTCACTCAACTATTTCTACTTACTCACTCTCACCCAAAATGTAACTCAGTGTCATTTGACTCAAGTGAAAATATAACTCGATTCGATTCTGTTGTTTCTCTGAGCTCTTTCCGCTTTGAGGGGGTCTCGAACTGAACTCTCGGTATACTAAATTTTTTTTATATTTTTTTTTGACTTGGCAAAATAAGCATAATTTTAACTAAGGTGCGAAAATACCTATAAATGCCTACCTCAATTTTTTTTTTATTTTTATTTATTTATAAATAATTTTTTTTTTTTTTTAGCGAAAATAAATAATAAGTTCGTTTGCCTTTTCAATTAGCTTGTCTGGGGCAATGAGAAAAAAAAAACAAACGTGTTCACTGCAATCAAAATTAGCAAATTATTCCTCAAATGTCTGCTCGTCTCTCGTTTTCACATAGATCTTAATTATAAAGATACATAGGCTTCCTTTGGAGGGGAGCCCGCGCGTAACCGTTTCCACCGCTTGATTGCTCGCCCTGAATTCCATAATAGCCAACATATGTTTTTTATTTTTATTTTTTTTTTGCCGAATCCAAATTATTTTATAAATAGAAAAAAGTATGAAAAGTTAAAAATGAATCTTTGAAATTTCGACCAAAACGAACAAAGCAACTAATTCATTTAAACCGGCCAACTTTCAGATAAACAAAGTCTCGGGGAAATCTAAACAGCGGCTTCAATTAAAGTCTTCTTCTTCTTCTTTTTGCCTTGGGATTATCTCTTGACACTCCCAAAAAAAAAAAAATGTACGCTTAACTATCCAACAAGGCATGTATCGCATATATAGCTAAGAATCCATGACCGCTGCTTAGTATATTTAAGTAAATATTGTAAATCCATGTTAATATGTACAATGCAATTAGTACCACGACTAAAATAAATATTTGTTGGTGCGCGCGCAGCTTATCAGCCGCGAAATACACACCCGCCCAACCCATCGAGTTTCACATATGTATTTTTCGGATCCGCATATATGTATGTGTGTGTGTGTGTGTGTGTGCACTTAGCGAATATGACATCTGTGGGGGTAGAATGAAGATAACGAAATGGCTTTGAAGAGTAGCCGGCATATAGCCGAGACTGGGACAGCTGGAGAGAGACAGACTGGCAGGCTGGGTTACTTTTTGGTTTGCCGCCAAACCAAATTCGAATATTTTTTGAACGTGCCCCATTCATCATATGGCAAATCAGTTCCATATATACATATACTATATGCTTTTCAGGGTGAACAAGAATTAAACTGACATTGAGGAGATAGTAAAAATATTAATCTGAATATTCGGAAATTCGCAAACAATGGAAACTCTGGAATCTGGAAAAAAAAAATAGAATCGGTTCTAGAGGCCTCATGAAACTTTATGCTGAGACTCTTGGTATAAAATCAAATGTAAGACCCAGGAACTTGGTCCTTTGAGCTACGATTGGAAGACCCAGGAACTTGGTCTTTGAGCTACGTTTCCTCTCAAGTAAGACTTAAATTGAAAGAAAGAATAAGTATAGATTTTTTCAAAATAGTTTAGGATCTCAGGAATCAGAAACAGGAAAGCCCTCTTTTCTTTTTTGGTCTTTCCAAAACTTTTCGAAACCTTTTGAGAAACAGTATTTCCTATTGATTTCTTATTCGGGGTTTTTCAATTGGGCTGGCACTCAGTTTCTGTATTTTGTTCGGGTTCATCTTTGGCTTCTTTCAAGTTGCTCTTATCAAGCGCATAATTAACATGGTCTATTTTTAGAAAGCGGTACGCTTGGCTTTGCCTTTGCCTTTGTTGTTGTTACTCTATCAATTGTATCATCAATTGACTTTCGGTCGTTGTTATGGTTGTGCTTGTCGACGTGCTCGATTGTCGCGAACTCGAGAACTCACAAACTGACAGAGACTCACCAACTGACTAACTGACTGACTGACTGACTGACTGGGGCACAATAAGATTATCAAGTTGAAAAATCAACAGTTGCAAAGTATTTGAACGTACTATAAAGTCGTTATATGGGGGTGAAACGGGGGGGTAAGGATTGGAGAAATTCTATATACATGTGTGTTTGTGTGTGTGTGTGTGTGCCCCGTTCAATGTTATAAAAGCAACTGCGAGTGCCGCAAATAGCTGCCAGCGGCAGCATCTGTTGTTGATTGTTGTTTTTGCTGTTGATTTAATAAATTAAAACTCGTAAATTGGCTGTGAAGGCAAAACGACGCGCGACAAATCAAATAAATAAATAAATAAATAGGGACTAAAAAAATAAAAGAAGAAGAAGACAACACACACAAAATAAGAGAAAAGTGCAAAAAAAAAAATAATAAAAATAAAAATAAATTTATTAAATGTACGCCTAGTCTTTTTGCCATAATCAAATTTGTCTATATTTAAACAGTTATTATGAGTTACTTATAAGAAAAATCATAATAATATGGGATATATTTTTTTTATATGAAAATAACTATTAGATTCTAAATAAATAAAAAAATGGGTTCAATTTTATATATGAATATAACTATTAGATTCTAGATAGAATTCTCATTGAATCTTTTCATAAAAAACTTTCTTTTTGATATATTTTTTTTAATAAATATTTTTAAATATTGAAAGTTTTCGAGTAAAAAAATTAATACCATACAATTTTAATTCCTCTATGCAAATTTAAATATTTTATTAAATTTGAGCTTCTGAAATTCTGCCTTTTCATTTTTGCCCTTTCAAAGAATATTTTCAAACATATTGAAAAAGTTATCCTCTTAATTTCAAGAATCTTCATACTTTAAATATGGAATAGAAAAAAAAAATAGAAAACGAATAGAAAAAAAATAGAAAAAAACTTTCAAAAATGTAGAATCCAAACCTGAAAAATTCGGAGCTCTTTTGACTTCTCGGAAATATAAATGCCTTTGGGATTAAAGTTTGCCTTCCTTAATTCTAGCTTAAATTGGGGGTCTTTCGTAGTTCAAAAAAAGGAATCCCCATAAATTTTATAATTTTTATATTATAAAAAAAAAATAATAATTTTATAATAAACAAAAATCTTTACTTATGTGGAAGTCAATTCCGAACAAATCCTGAGTTTATAAATAAAAGAATTTTCGGAAAAGAATTTTACTTCCTCGGTTAAATTAGAATCTTTCCGAAATTAGAAATAAGTCAAGTCAGGGCAGTCAAGTCTGAGGAAATCCTAAGCTGATTTGACTTGTCAAAAATAAAATAATATTTATAATAAAACTTGGCTTCTTCTGTTAGATTAGGCTCAAACCGAGGTAGTCCTCATATTTTTCAGAATTTATTATGCTTTATTTTTTATTTATTTATTTTTGTTTTTTTCTCTCATATTTCAAGTCACGACCAAAGAAATCCTAAGCCGAATTGACCTCTCAGAAATAATATTATTTTTGGATTAAATATTGACTTCTTCAGTTTTTCGATCCTGGGTTTATATTAAGTTATTTCTGAAGCTTAGGTAGTTTTATAGAGTTCTGAACCGGTAGATTAAATTGTAAATATAAGCACACGTGTGCTGGACTCGTATTTGATAATAAACAAGACCGCAGATCCCCAGACAAATTGGGAAAATTTATGGGAACCCTGTTAATTTTTGGATGCGTGTGCTTTGTGTTATCAAAGTGCCCATCTGTGTGATAGATGCCGCAGTATTTTGATAACTCCATGATATCTATTAGGCACGTGTGCATATCTCAGAATGGATCGAGAAGTGGGGGGAGTAAGTCCAACAAGGCGCCCCCTTGTGAGTACACACGAAAATGCAATTGTCTGATAAGCCCAGTCTGACCCCTGCCTTCGCTAGGTCCCACTCCCCCATGCATATCTAAAGTGGCTCAAAACTGTGCCATACCCTGGATCCGGTGGAAGGGGTCTCGAATAGTGTTTACACAATATCAGACCAGCTGTATTACATATGGCTCTGGCTCACTTAGTCGATTGTGCAGCCAAATGTGAGTTTTTTTTTTAGTTTTTTTGGTTTTTTTGATATAGAGTCGTTAACCCCTTTTCTTTACTTACATGATGGGGAATGATGTATGGGTTGATAGTGTTGACCAGACAGGGCTTTACTGACAGACGGAGCTAACCTCAATGTTTGTCGAACAGAAAGCTTACGAAATGATTGATAATGAATTGAAATTGTTTGTATTGACTGACATCTGAATATTAGTGGATCCGCTGAGTTTAATACCAATATAAGCAATATGTGACTTGAAAGATTAAAACACAAGCTCAAGATCCACTGGGGCTGAAATAATAGTTTGTCTGTTTCTGTCTCTTTTGCGCCTGAGACCACTTGGGAGTTCAGCCAGCTGCACCTAAAGACCCTAGGCGAAAACTTTCATGCAGTGTTGCTCCTTTATTTTTTTTAAAATGCTCTTCATGCACATTTGGGCGGAAACTGAACAAGAGTAAACTTTAAATGATACGTGCTAGTGCGAGTTTAACTAGATTCCATCTCCTTTTTGCACAGACTCTTCAATTGAAATTCAAAGCACTTCGTGCGCTTCGTGCCTCGGGCGTTTGCGTTGAAAAGCAATTGATGGTATAGACTCTTTGGGATTGCCGCAAACCCTCTTGGGTAGCCAGTAGTCAGCTCAGGACAGCAGAGCACAGCTCGCATTACAACTAATTACGGCGGAGCGGAATGAAGTACCGAAATTTCAAATTTCGATACGGCTGTCCGCACAATGAAATTTACTTTTCACAACTTCTCCCCACGCCGAAATGGCCAGCCACATGTCTGCGCTTGCCGAGGGTATTTGGCGAGTGCCAATTATCGAGGGCTCCTTGTCAGCCCAGGCAGATATATCTTGAGATAAGGCCTGTTCTTGATGTGGATGCTGGGCTGCTGCTATTATGGATACAAATAAATATTTAGAGTATTTAATTGCTTTGAATCGGACACGCTGGCCTGGCCGCAGATAGCGGCCATATCAAAGGTCACAGCCATATGGTGTGGAAATTTGAACGCCGCCAACACCGAGTAGGGATGCCAAGTCAGCTGGCTCAGCTGAAAATTACCGGAATCTGTCAAGAACAAAAGAATTTATTAGATATTTTTTTTAGAGGTAAAGCAAGATACTCACCGTCGATCAAATGATTATCTTAGTATTTTTTAAAGTAAATAATAGATCATAAATGAATGTAGAAATAGTTGATTTTTGTATTCCGTTGCCATGGATACGGTTAATGAGCATTTGAATTGCAATTTCACAGTTTGATAACAAATACTTGAAAGCACTCTTATCCATTCTTATCAGCCATATCATTTTGATAAAAAATGTCCAAGAACTCGGACCATCTGACTGAGGTGATTGAGTCCCTGGGCACTGCCATACGATCAGCAGTTATTGAGGCAGCCCACACCATAGCTGCTCCAGCTCCCGTCTCTCCCAATGAGACGTGTGCCAACGGTCCGCCCACCATATTCGCCATGCCACCTTTCTACAGTGCCGAAGGCTTTCCGGTGCGTGATTATTTCCTTCGCTTTGACTGGGCCCTGAAGCTGAATCGAACGCCACCGCCAGAGTATCGGGTCTGTTTGCGCAGTCATATGGGTCCCGAGCTGAATAATGCCCTGGAGATGCTGGTACGCCCTCGGAATCCTGACGAGCTGAGCTATGAAGAAATTAGGGAAATTCTGACCAATCATTTCGATGGTAAGCGGAATAAGTATGCAGAAAGCTTTATGTTTCGTCAGATACGTCAGGAGCCCGGTGAGACCTTAGCCTCATTTTCCTTACGCTTGAAGAAGGCAGCCACATTTTGTGGCTATGGCTCGGCCTTGGATCGCATGCTGATCGAACAGTTGATCTTTGGCCTGGAGTCGCGTGAGCTGTGCGACGAAATCATCAACCAGCAGCCAAGGTTCTTCAATCAAGCCTACGAGATTGCCTACCTCAAGGAGCTAGCCCTAAGTAACCAGATGTCACCCACACCAACGAACCCAGCTCATCCGCCTCCTCCTCCAGTAGATCCGTTTGCAAGAAATGTGGGATCAGTGCGGAGTAGTTGTCATGGCTGTGGTGAGCTGCATCTGAGAAAGGATTGTCGCTTCCTTAAAATGAGCTGCTTGGCCTGCGGTAAGGTGGGTCACGTGGCCAAGGTCTGCCGCCTGGCCACAAATAAGCTAGTGGCCAACAGCGAACCATTGGAGGGAGCGGACTTTACTGAAAACCTTAATAAGATTCTCAAAGTCCAGAATCCTGGACCACCACCGCATTCCAATGGAGTGCCGGTCAAGCCGGGACTGAAAATGTATTCCTGCTCACAATTGGAACAGAGGATTATGCCGGATAATCGCACCTAGTTAGAGAATCTTAAGAATTTGCAACTCATTCTGGATTGAAGATGGTATACGAAATCTTGAAATTGGCTCCAGAGGTTACACAATGTATTTTTTCGAAAATGTAGAAACCAAGTTTGTACCTTTCCCAGATTTTTGCCATAGTCAATAAAATTGACTTTGAAAACCTGATTATATGCTTTAAGGGGCGTGGCAAATTGCAGTAATGAGGAGATGCAATAAGCGGATAGTGTCCAGTGCCAGTTTAGTTATTGACCGATACACCATATGGAGTCGAGGGAAAGTATAAAATATGCATCTCTGTTCAGGGTGCTCCTACATTTGTTGGCCGCCTTACATATTGGCTATGCTGTGTACTATGATTTTGCCTACGTTCAACTGCCACCGTTGGCTGAGGAGCTTCTGCTGTACACGCCCATGGGGGGCAAGTTTAAGTATCTGACTCCTATCTGTGGATTGCTGCAGACTGGATACTACCTGGTGGCGCTATTGTTCGATTTGGTGGGTGGACAGTTATTTCGTCGGATACGTGATTACCTGATGGCCACATTTGTTGTGCCAATGGCCATGACAGTGGGCTTTACATTTTGGGCCCTCTATTTTATTAATCGTGATGCCACTTATCCACCCATCCTGGACATGGTCTATCCAAGTTGGCTCAACCAGGCCCTGCATTCATTTTGTGTAATCTATGCCCTCTCGGATATTTGTCTTACACGGCATCGGTATCCCCGGTACTCGACTTCGGTGATCGGCTTGTGTGGCTTTATGTTTGGCTATCTGCTGTGGATGCATTACATTGTGGTCCGCACTGGTGTTTGGGTGTATCCGTTTTTGGGTGCCTTTTGGTGGCCAATTCGTGGTCTCATTTTTGCAATGATAATGCTTTTGGCTCTGTTCTATTATGTTTTCGGTCAGCAGCTGAACATCGCTGTTTGGATAGGCCCGACCAATAACCGTCCGTTGAAGTCAGACTGGCTAAGTTGAATTGCTTGAGATTTCTTTTGTAGCTCCAAATTCATCCAACTAAATTTTAAAGTTTTATAAAATAATTAATTAAAAAAGTACAAACAATTTGAATAAAAAGTATTTTCATAGTTGAACTCTCTCAGTGTCTGCTATTTCCCTCTATCATTTGCCAAAGTAATTGTAGCTTTTCTAAAATATATTCAGGCTCTCTCGCTCTCTCAGCTTGACTTTACTCCAGCCTAAGGCAAGTGTCATAGCAAGAGCATGAAATGAAAGCTGTATGCAAATCTATGTACATAAGGAGATGCATGTGTGTGCGTGTGTGCTTTTACCGGCACAAAAGGAACTCTGAACTGAAAGCACTACTCACCTTGGCACCTAAAAATATTTGTTCAAAGCAGTTTTTGCACGTTCCGCTTGAAAATCACACGCTTCGGTCCCCGTCGTTCGTTCGATCAGTTAATAATTATTCAAATTTTAGTTGTACAATTGTTATAACATATTTCAGATATTTGGTATAGGGTATGCTCATAATATTGTGTCTAAAATAAAACTAAATCGAGGAATAAAGATTTAAGTGTCTGAAAGACTCTGCGAGGCCTTTTTTTTCCTTTTTTTTCAGTGTTTTGTGGTTTAATGTGGCTGTGTTTTATTTATTATTAATAAAAAAAATTAGCCTGCAGTGTAATTTTGTGTGATCAGGTGATGAGCTGAAAATTTTTTCTTGGCTTCGTGTTTCTTTCTCTTCGGTGCATGGCGGTTCGGTCAGCGCGTTCATTCGGGTGCTGCGAAAGCAAAGTTCATTTTCTTTGTGGGGTGAATTTCTGGTGTGCGCATAAATTCACCACAGCAAAGAAAGGGGTAAGTTTTGTTTTTAATTATTTCTTATGTTAAAATGTGGGAGAACAAAACCAAAACTTACTTGGCATCCTGCCTACTCTTCTAATTGCTAGAACCTGGCTTTGGTCAGGCTATGTATATCCCTTTCTCACCCTCAATGATTTAATTAAGTCCGGGTAGCTTTGTGGAGAGAGTTAAATTATTACAAAAATATTCATTTTGTGATCTCGGAAAAATTTACATGAAATCAATTTGAGTTGAAGCCAGTTTTAAGCAGAATATTACCGAATGGCGTGGTTCATGGCAAATGCAAATTTTATGCTTATTTTAACTTTGAAAAGTTTCAAGCTAACTGGCTTTTCGTATTGTTTTCCGATTTTCCTTTTGAATATTTCATAATGGCCTGTGAACTCGGCACGTGCATCAAATTGATGCACTCCACATTCAATTCAAAGTAAGTATTTATCATTTTGGCATACGCAAAGGGTTTTACAACTTATTTAAAACTTGATTATATTTTAGGTCAGACAATTTCAAGGAAAATAGGAAAATCATTTCGAAAGTAATTTCAAAATTCTTTAGATTTGGTACCACTGTGCAATGGCTTAGAAATATTGTGTAGATGGCAAAAGTTATTTAACTTTTAATTGCCAAGTAGTTACCAGATAGAAGGCAAAAATTTTTCGCATAAGTTTTTCAATTATTGATGGGTAATTTATTTTCCACCAAGTAACCTGATGTTGTAATCCAGCCAGACAATATGTTGGGTTCTCATCAAAACCTCTCAGATATTCAAAGCCAATATAATGGCCAATTAATCTAAGGCAAACTTTTCAAATTTCATTTAATTGATTACGCTCATTTTTGAATTGCAAATTTCACTTGATTTTGACATGGTAACTTTAAGAATCTATTAAATACACAACTGTCCAGTTCCCAATAAAATATAAAGCGAATTTATTAGGCTTTAATTGGTTATGACACACACACATTTTTTTTTAGCGTTTACAGGATAAGATTGTGAGGATAAATTTTATCAATCAATATCACACAAAAAACATAAACGTTAAGCCATTTTAGAGGCTCTGGCGAAAGTCGACTGGACTGGCTGGGACAATTCCGATTCGATGACAAAAATTCATCGCACAACTGCGATACTGACATTAAAAATGTAATAAATGTCATAAATTGTTAACAGTTCGTTGCGCTTGATTATATTTGAGTATGCCAGAAATAAAATTGGGGACAAAGTAAAAAAAAAAAGAAGAAAAATACATGCCCAAACCGATTGCAAAAGCCATAAAAACGAGGCCGGTGCGGTTTTAATGGCCAAGCCAATGTGGCAGGAAAAGTATGAAAAAAAAATGAAGCAAATATTACGAAGCTCTGTCAGCATTTGTATAGGTAAGCCGGTATGAGCATACGAAAGACCTATTAAGGTCGTAAACGCCAGTGAAAGTGAAATCAATGGCAGATAGTGTGAAATATTTACTCAAGACTCTCAGATGCTCGAGATGACTGAGTGAAGCCGTGTGCTCGGCTTTTATGACATTTTTCCGGTCCCGATGTCCTGACAAAAAAATTATATTGCCCAGCCCCACTCTCCAGCTAGAAGAATAATGAGAGTGGTCACTGGTCTAGAAACACATCAGATGATTTGAATTTTCCATTTGCACATAATAAACATTACAGAAACAGATAGATAGAGTGTGTGTGTGTGTGTGTGTGTGTGTTTGCTAGGCAACTGATAAAATCGACCCTCGGCCTGGACAAATTCCAAATTGTGTCAGTCTCAGAACATTTATTTAAATTATAATTTCCCAGAGCTAGGGCACATTTCTTCTGATTATTTTATCTGTCTCCCTTTTAAAACGATTTTGCAACTTTTAATCAAACACTAAACAATCTCAGACCAAGTATCAGACCCACAAAATACCACTAAAGAGCCATCAAGTAACTGTGTGAATATCCTGATAAATGTAACTATTCTGCACAGAGGCGCATTATTTTTAATGGTTACTTGCCCAAAAGACCACTCTGCTGGAAAGTTCAATGCCTAAAATGTTTGTATTTGCAAATTTAACCAAAAAAAAAGAAAGGTAAATACTCTTTTTGAAAAAGCTTTCAAATTGGTTCAAGATTAAGACATTTCCTTAAAACTGATTTTTATGGAAACTATATGATATAGTCGTATGATCCTTAATATACCTTATATACATACTTATACCCAATCCTCATATCAAATTTGAAAGTATTTGGTCGATCAGGAGCCGAGTTATGATCAGAACCGACTTGGTGGGAGTAATTCCTTCAGTTCCAAGCACACAGTCTAAGGGTTCTCTTTAGCTAGAAACTTGAGTAGTCTTAGGATATAGTGTATTGATCTGAATAATTTCGAAACTTATATCTAATAGAAGTTCTGAAGGATCCGACAGCCAAGTCTTCTCTTTAGTCTATAGACTCATTCCTCATTAAAAACAGTATTAAAAAAATATGAGAATAAACTTTTTGGCACCACCGATGTCGAATTAGTCTGGACACAGGAATTAATGTGGGCCTACTCATTCCCAGACTTTCGAAAAAAACTTTGGGCTACCCTAGAAAAGATGACGAGCTGGCCTCAAATTTAGGAATTAGTTGGGAACACACACACACACACACACACACACTCAGACAGTTACACGTGTGCGACCACAGCCACGTTGATGCCAGAGAGCAAGCATTTTATGTGGGCGATATATCTATGTATGTGTATGTGTGTGTGTGTGTGTGTGTGGTAATGAAGGGCTAACTAACAGTACATGTCGTACTATGAACTGTTTTTAATGTAATACTCTTAGTATTGTTATTGTTGTTGTTGTTGTTATAGCTGGGTTGGTTGGTAGGTTAGTTGGTTGGTGGCTGGTGTCTGGTGGCCTGGTGGCCCGGTGGAGTGAAGCTCTTAATATGCAAAGTTTGTAACTTAATTTAAAATTCCCTGGTGTGCTCTTTTTGGCTTATTTCAACTGTTTGTGTGCAAAAGATACTTTGATATCTATTGCTGTTGCTGGCTCTTTGCTCTGTCTTCCTCTCACTCGACAAATTGCAAAACCATATACATATTTTTGAAAATTTAATTTGTTTGGATTCAGATTGACTTTTACAGGAATTTGATTTTATTAGGACGGCACATGCACATCCATCTTGACTGCTTTCATTGGCCACATTAGACCAATAAAAAAGTCTGGTTTCCTTGGAAGTTGAGAATTTTAAAATCTTCTCTTAAAGTGAAAGACTTTTGGCCAAGTTTGAAGGAAATTTTACTTTAATTTTTGTTGATTTTCTTAAGGCGAAAATATTGACAAAAATCGGTTGAAAATTATTAAAATTTGAATTAAAAAAAAAACATCGTTTATAAGGGAATCCATTTTGATTTTAGGAGTAAAATGTTTCTTCTGAACAGATTAGAACAAAATTTTATTTATTTGATTTTATATAGATTAAATATATCGGACTTAACCTCCGGGATATCAGAACTTTACCTAAAAATTTGAACTCATATAGATTAAAAATATCTGGACTTAACCTCCGGGATATCTGAACTTAACCTCAAAAAAATAAAGAAGCCTTATCCGAATCAGAGAGTGGTTCGTTCGGATTCAATAATTCTGTAAGCCTCGAGACAGAAACGTTTTAAATTGTGAAAGTTCTCGGAAATTATTTGTCTTGAAAAAGTTGGAAGAAAGAAAACGAATAAATTTGTACAATTAAAATTGATGTGAAGACCTTCTTCAAGATGGAAACGATTTTAGCAAATCCTCAAAAAAAAAACTTTGTTTTTTTCAAAGATAAAAAGAAATGATAAAATGCTGAAAAATTATTAAAAGTTTTGCTATTTTTATTTAAAGTTTAAATAATTATTTTGTCGGAAAAGTTTTGCAAGATTTTCCTTTTTTTTCTGTAATAAAAGAAATGGGAAACAGCTGAGCTGACAGGACTGACCATGACCAGCCTTCAAGTATTTTGCAAATAAATTGTGAAAATAAAATCTGATAGGGGCGGGTGCGGAGGCGGTGGGAAGAAGGTTCCTTCTGTGTTTATGGAAATGCCGAGCGGCTTCAATTGAATGTGCTAATGAATGAGAGACGATACGTGAATTGTTTGCCCACCTGCAGGTCCTGGCATTATTTAAATTGCCATCAGGTTGAGACAGGTAATAAATTAAAAAACCAATTCTCCAACCCAAAGGAGTGAGGACAATGTCGAGGCTATATGGCAGTGTCACTGGCGGCGGCTGTGACGGGGTTTTTTTTCTCGACTGTTTCGGTGTGAAATGCATTAAAATAAATAACTTTACTAACGCTGGGAGTGGTGGTGTGAACAATAATTTCAAATGCGACATAATTAAAAATGTCACTTGCTGTGAGTTCTCCCTTTCGCCATTCAAGTCACAGCCGAGGGAACTAAACGCACCTGTGCGCCATTTCCGCGGCCAACCAAAACTTTCGCACATAATTTATATCTACATATTGCCTCTGTCTCATTCTGTCTGTCTGTGTGGGAATCACAGAAATAGAATTTCTTATAAGCGAATACCACACATACCAATTTTTTTTTCCTTTTAGGTGGGATTTTGGGGGGGTGCCCAGCAGCCAAAATCCCAACAATGCACGCCTGTCACTTGAAATTACTTTATGCAAAAGCGGCAGAGGTGTGATGAGAAATAGACAAGAGCGGAGTGGTGGTATACACAAAGGAGCAGCCAAGTTTTGCGTGTATCAAAAGGGCGTGACGACGCCCACAGCTCATCAGGCTGACACCTCATACTCAACGCCATCTTCTCAGCCAGCTAAGGTAGAGCCCAGTTGGGTCCCCAAGGAAACACTTGCTGCTTATGGATTTCTCTGTGTCATATTCATTCGTTTTGTTTTTGTTTTTGTATTTTTTTGTTGTTGTCGTTGTTGACTCCTATGCGTCTTTTTAGAAAGTGGCAAGTGGAAATGTTGCCCGTTCAGGCACACCAATTTACTTGTTCTGTTGTATCTTCTTCTGCATCATGTGGCAAACGGCCCAAACAACAGGACATTTTTATTTTTCCCAGTTACATTTTGCTTGTTATTTCGCTCAGCGCCCCTGACACACCCCTGACACTCCCGCCGACTTTCTTAGTTATTTGGTCCTGGCCGCAACTCTGGGGAATTGTTTGCGCTTGTGAATAAATATTTTCATCGCAATACCGTTTTGCCACCGACCGATCCTCCAATTGTCGACTGCCATATGGTTACTCTGTGGTTGAGCTGGGGGGAGGGGGGGAATGTATACCATCAAGCCTGAGCTTGAGGTCTGAGCAAAGGTGTATTCGTGTCTTTGGCCCCAAGTACGAAATTGTAATCGTCCCATTCTCTCCCACCGTCGGTCTTTGACTGTGTTTGCTTTGAATTTCTTTTTAGAATGTTTTCTTTTTCATATTTTGCATAATAGCATCTGCACAGTAGGGACTATTTGAAAAGAAACGGAATGAATTGTCTAAATTAAACAACAATCCATTTAGAATCTCCGTGAATGCCAACTTTGGTGGTGGGTCAAATCATTTAATGTATATAAATGATTATATATGTGAGAGACTTGAGAAAACATCCTTTGATATTTTTTTTAAGTATTTCAACAATTTGTTGGATCTCTGTAAATATTTAGGGATATTTTTATTTATTATTTTTTCTCTGTTAAATAAAATGATTAAAATAATTGATTTTTCTTTCTTTTTTATTTTTGAGATTTAAGTGTGACATAATCTAGTCTCTTAGGGTTTAAGAAATACATTCTAGATTAACTTGAGATATTCTGAATTTAATATTTTGAAATTTAAAAATTGATTTATGTAATTTTAAGGCTGATCTATCGTTAGTCGATTAGTCCGATAAGCGATAACTAAGAAAGAATAAATTATGTTTCGAAGGATGAAGGGCTCTCTGACACATAGAAGATGCTAATATGAATTTATTTATTTTTCCTTATATTTTTTGAAGGATGAAGGGCTCTCTGGCACATAGAAGATATATGAATATATTTTTTTCCCTTATATTTTTCGAGAATTTTAAAATTATTTCGGGTTTTCTTTTCTTTTACTTAATAATTAAATGTAGTTTTTTTTGTAAAAATTATATATTATACAGCCAAAATTAATAAGGGATTATTGGAGGTTTCAGAACTATACAGAATATTTTATATAATTCTTAGATTCTCGAAACCGAAGTATACAGAATATTTTATATAATTCTTAAAAGCTTAAGCTTCATATTTTTATTTTCAATATTTATTAGATTTTATTTTTTATTTATTTTTTTTTTTTTTTAATTTTAGAGAATTTTAAAATTATTCACGTGACCAAGAAATTGGTTTCAATAATGAAAAAGTTTGGAAAAAAATTATTAATTTATATTAAAAAGATTGTATATTAATTTTATTATAAAAATAATGTTTAATAGAATTTTTAAGATAAAACATTTTAATGCAATTAAATGAAAGTATCAGTCGAATAGAAATTCTCATATTATATGAAAATCTAAAGGATTTATTTTTGAAGTCATTAGCAGATTTGTTATAAGAAAATCTAAAGGATTTAGCATTGAAGTCTTTTGCAGATTTCATTGAAGATTTTCTGAAATTTCTTATATCCTGTTTCGAATTACTTTAAAACCACGGTGCCTTGTTCATTTGGTTGGCTGAGGAATTGAAATAGCCGCGTTCTTTTTTTTTTTTGCTAGCGAAAAACATCAGCAGCTGCCATCGGTGAGCAAACATTTCACCCATATGATTTATATATTTTTATTTCTCTTTATATTTTTCCATATTCAAGTTGCAAAAAAAATAAAAGAAAAAGGAAAGTTGGAATATTCTTATTTCATTTCGTTTGTCGTTTACCATTTACCATTTGGCCCAGTGAAAATATTTCACCCGCACAGAAAACACGAATCCATTCCTGAAGTTCCCCCTGATTTTTGAAGGTAACAAGTCCGTGCGTGTCTATGCTCACATATGTCGTACATCTTCAGAAGGGATTCTTTTTCTGTTTCTTGAAAAAAAAAAAAAAATTTTTTTTCTTTTTCTTTTTTTGTGAGTGGCGGCGCTTTACACGTTGCCCTGTTTTGACTAATGAGGTTGCCGCTCCATTTGTTGATTGCCGCAATCGTGATATAGTTGTTGTTGTTGTTGCTTGCGTGTGTATGTGTGTGTATGTGTCAACCAAATTGGTTGGGGTCTGTCCCTGTTTTATGTAAAAACCCTTGCCATGGTCCGTAGAAGATGCCATACACCGATTCTGCTGTTTACATTTCCCTTTATATTCTTTCGACGAATTTATGCAAAAATTTGTGAGAATTTTTAACTCAGTCACCTACCCTGCGGTAGGGATTATCCCGCACGGCAAGTCCAACTAGGGAGCTCTCCCTAGCAAGAGCTAGGTAATCATTTTTCAAGTTCCTTTCAACGATAACGCATTTTGCATATGGTGGAAGCAGGGGAAGAGGAAGCCCAGGAAGAAGCGTCAAAAATGACTCACGTCTCATTGTCTTCTGTCAGCATTGATTAAACTTTCTGTCTGCGCTTGTCTCTGTCTTCCGACGACCCTCTCTCTCTCTCTCTGTCTCTGTCTCTGTCTCTGTTTCAGAAAGTCTGTCTCTATTCAGTTCATTGCCGTTGCATGCGTGAAATTTCGCCATGTTGCACAAATTGATGTTGCATGCCAGTGACGCTGCTCGGTTTGGCTTCCTTTTGTGTCTTGGAGACCGGTTCCATACACTCTGTCTCCTGTTTTGGCTGGTGGCTGCTATCTTATATCTTCTGTTGGTGGCATGTTCGCGAAAAGTCATGCGATTTCTTTTGACGTGCGCAATTAGGGGGAGATTTCGCGTTCGTCGAGTTCGCTGAGCAAAACAAAAGGGCGCAAAAACAAAACGGTAACGGCGAAGTATCTGGCACCCGGTACTCCTCGGTACACTCCGGTACGCTCACACCCCTCCCCTTAACCCAGCCAACAACCACAAAAGCTCAAAGGTTCCTGGTATGCGGCACGTACACAACAAGTTCCGTTTTCTTCGTTTCCTTTCCTTTTGGTTAGGGAGACCTACGAACACGTGAAGAAGGGGGAGAAGTCGGAGGGGGCTGTGGAAAGGACTTACCCAAAGTATTTTGTGCTATCGCATACTATTAACCCAATTAATGGCAAAAGTTTCAACCGGTTGAAAGTGCAGGAATGTGCTGCCAGATTAGAATCAACTGAAGCATGTAAATATCATACACATTCTGAAAAGAGCGAGACAGAGAGAGAGGGGAGAGAGAGAGAGTGAGAGATTTTCCAGTATGGAAAAGTTTTACATGTCGCTTCGTGTGTCATAGACAAGCAGAAAAGTCAGCAATTTATAAAAGGGGATATGTTTATTAAAATCCCCTGGAACAAAACAACTCAAGAGATACACTAATTTATTTTTCCTTAATTTATAAGAAAACCGGAGTGAAGAACTGAAGGAGTGGAAAAGCTGAATAGGAGATTATTTCAACCCACCGAACTGAAGGTACATATTTGTATTGTAAGTTATGAAAAATAATGCCACGGATCGAAAGTTTTTGGAGAAAAAAATATTTTCCCTTTGACTGAGAAATAAAAAAAGAGGCACTCGAGGGTTAACGGCCTAAGTCTAGCTTAAGCTAGAAGAGGAGATTATTTCAAACCTTCGAACTAAAGGTGCATATTTGTATTGTAAGTTATGAAAAATAATGCCACGGATCGAAAGTTTTTGGAGGAAAAATTATTTTCCCTTTGACTGAGAAATAAAAAAAGAGGCACTAGAGGGTTAACAGCCCTAAGTCTAGCTTAAGCTATAAGAGGAGATTATTTCCACCCTTCGAACTAAAGGTGCATATTTGTATTGTAAGTTATGAAAAATAATGCCACGGATCGAAAGTTTTTGGAGGAAAAAATATTTTCCCTTTGACTGAAAAATACATTTTAAATTCAGCTTTGAGTGAGGAGAGAGAGGCACTATAGGGTTAACAGGCCTAAGTCTAGCTTAAGCTATAAGAGGAGATTATTTCCACTCTCCGAACTGAAGGTATATATTTGTATTGTAAGTTAAGAAAAATAATGCCACGGATCGAAAGTTTTTGGAGGAAAAAATATTTTCCCTTTGACTGAGAAATGAATTTTAAATTCAGCTTTGAGTGAGTAGAAAGAGGACCTAGAGGGTTAATGGCCCTAAGTAGAGAGGAAAAGATTAAAAAAAAATTTTTTTTTAATCCCCCAAAAAAATTCAAGGACTCCCAAGGAATTTTCCAAAGATTTGCCCAAGTTAAGAACTTGATCAATTTAGATTATAGATGAAACATTCCCCAAAGGGAAAATCACAATAATTTTTGTTTTTTTTTTTTTTTTAACTTTTGCTACTTACACAATTGCTTAGATTTCTTATCTAGACAAAGAAACAAATATTTGTTAACCCAGAATAATTTCGACTCAAATTTCCAGAGTGTCAAATCTCACGCGTGTGGCTTCAGACCAATGTGAAAGGCTGAGGAAAACAGTGAAAGTGTCTACATGGAAATTGCCTCAAAGCATATCATTTGCCATTATTTTGTGAGTTTGTATGTGTGTGTGAGAGGATATTGTTCCGGAACAATAACACTAATCCTTTTGTTTTGTTTTTTTGGGAAGTGAAGTAAGAGCAAAGCAGTCGTTAGGCTGTCGAAATGGCCAAAAACGAAACGAATCTCAAGCGTCTTCTGTTTCTTCTCTTTTTGGTTTTATTTTTGCTGTTGCGTCATTTTTCGTTATCGCCTTGAAATTACCAAAAGATTTGCATTTTTATTGTGAATTTTGCCTACGAAAATGGACAACAAATGCGTTTCTCTGGCAATTTTGTTTCCCTTTTTTTTTTTTGCTTTTGTTTTTGCTGAGATTTTCTTTCTGCCCTTGCCCGTTTTATTTCGGGGAATGGGCTAAGACAAAAAGGCTAGTAAAAAAGGTCTAAAATTACCGCTGTCAGTTGCAGGATGTCAAGACGCCCTCGAAAACCCCGAAAGCAAACGCAACAGTTAAATGGGTCATTTGGCCTATTTATCATTTTTGGTAGACCAAGTCCAGGTCGTTGGTCCTTGGACCTTGGTCCTTGTTCCTATTGCTGGTCTATTTTCTAGTCGAGCCCAGCAATTGGTCATTCAATTTGTGCCCTGTAACTGGCAGCCATCAATCAAAAAATGCGTATCCCCAATTCAAAGGATGGAAGTGTTGTATGAAAGGAACCCTTTTTTTTTTGTTCGTCTTCATCGCCTGGCACATTCATTCATTTGAATTGCTACACGTAAAATTGCGTAATCGCTGCTCGAACTGAACGTGGAACGTCGAGAATGAGAATTGCTATGGGAATGGGAATGGGAATGGGAATGGGAATGGGCAGCTTGTAAGTTGATTTAAGTTGATTAAATGGCGAGCCGAATTGGCTGGCCAAACTGGTTGGCAGCTGCACTTTATGCAAGTATCCTTGAGTACGCAAAGACCCACTCAAGCTGTGCCCAATTGGATTTCTCAAGATTTTTTTTTTTGCCGATAGAAAGCCGTTGCCTTTACCGTTACCGCTGACGCTGAAGCTCACCCAAAAGATAAATGGCCTGTTTGGCACGAGTTGGCTCATAACCATAAAATGTTCAAGCCAAATGTTGAGGCAAACCATTTTTTAGTACAACTCAAACAAATAAAATTTCATTTTTGTATCTACGAAGGTATCGCCTTTTTCACATAGATATTCATTTTATATACTATATATACTATATATACCAAAAATATATATAAATATATGTATATCTATGCGTATCGTATTTTTTAAATTGGCTTCATGTTTTTCCTTTTTTTTTTTTACCCCCCAAAAGAATTTTTTTTTTTTAAGTGTTTTTTTTTTTTTGGGCAATGTTGGTGTAATTCAATCTGAAATTGAAATTCAAACAAATAAAAAATATTTGACGAAATTGAATTGTCAGACAGTCAGCCCGTCACTCAGTCAGTCAGTCAGTCAGTCAGTCAGTTAGTCAATAAGGGAGTCAATTTTTTTTTTTGGCAGAGGTTGCTTGGTTGTTCTTGTTATTATTGTTGTTTTTGTGGGTGTTGAATGATGGTTTCACTGTGGCACATTTCAATTCTCGTTTTAAACAAAAATAGATAAGCTGGAATGCAAATACAATGGGGAAAAATTGCTGAAAATAATTCAAATTACCAATGGAAAGGGAAATAGGAATTATCTTACAAAATAAATACAAAAAGAAGTTATAAAGTGAATATAAGATTAAGTAAACTATATAGAAATCTATCGGGGTCTGTCTTATATAATCTGTCTTATATAAGCTAAAAATTTCATACTTTTCACTGGTCAGAATTATATTAAACTTCGTTTGAATTCACTGAGAAATACCCGAGAGAAATCTATCGGGGTCTGTCTTATATAATCTGTCTTATATATACAAAATATTTCATACTTCCAACTGGTCAGAATGATCTTAAGTATTAAACTCCGTTTGGATTGACTAAGAAGTAACCGAGAGAAATCTATCTGGAGAAATCTATAGGGGTCTGTCTTATATAATCTGTCTTATATAAGCTTAATATTTCATACTTCCAACTGGTCAGAATGATCTGCCTTTGGATTGACTAAGGAATACCCGATATATACACAAACCCGTTTTTATAGGGTAACTTTATGATATATTGTTGATTGTGATATATTATGAGGATTTGAATAAATCTTATTTAAATAGGTGGACTAACATCGAAAAAGTCCTTAGCTTAGCATATGATCCGAGTGGTCCGAGAAAAATGAAATTTAGTAGGGTTTCTCCCTGACTAACAAATGATGAAGATAATTCCGATGTAATGGTCGGATCCAACTCATTTCGATCTGACCCTTCTGTGGTAAATTTTTGTGGATCTTTGTCTGCCATTTAAATTATGCCAATTCCAATTATTCAGGCAAAACTTGTATACTCTTGGAATGATTATGATAACCATGTCATTTGGTTTTGATGTGAAGTCTGAAGAGGTGGAACTAGGACATATTCTGACATGTCACGACTTTTGGGGATTAATGGACAGAAACACACATACGCACACAGAGACAACTTCAGTTGCCTTTTATCAGAACACAAGCAACCACAACAAGTTAACAATTTGAAAGGTTCGTCTCCCTGTTCCTCTGTTCCTACTCCTCCTTTGGCTTCAGTGGAGCAGCTCAATATTTCTGTCTATCTGTCGGGTTGACTGTTTTTTACTGTCTCTCTGTCAATGTGGCACGCATCAAATGTCATTTGGTTTTTTGGAGTTGATCGAATTTTACATTTCATTTTGACGGCAAACCGAGCAAGCGGAGCACCGAAGGAGAGCTCAAGCTCAAAACAACGGGCAAAAATAAATAAGTTATGCAATTGTCAATATTTTATGGTCTCATCAATTTGTGTCAACGGCTAAAGTCTTGAGCATCACACCCACACTCAGTCAGTCACAGAGGCAGTCATCGTCGTTCATCCTTCTCGTCTTTGCTGGATGGCCCAACTCTTGAGCCATCGCGCATCTGTCAGTGGATTTGTCATACGCTTCGGTTATTCGCTGACATGATTCCAACCAACGCTCATTTGTTTGCCCGGAAATATTCTTGTTGTTGTCGTCCCTCACCGCCCCCCCCCCCTCTCCCCGCACACTGTCATTTTCCGTCCAGGATATTTTCAAGTATGGAGAATTTCTTCTTTTTTTCACTAAAGCTTTGGCATTTTCTTTTTATATTGCTTTTTTTTTTTGCTGTTGCTGTCGCGCATTTTACATCTTCATTTATCTCAAGTGATTTACACTTTGCTGCTTTATTTTTCCTGCCAAGTTTTTCAGCTTCCTTCCTTCCTCTCGCCCAACCCGCCCCGATGTTGGATGTGTCCTTGCGGTAAATATAAAGTACACATGAATAATGCAATGTAATTTAGAAGCATTGTACATGCGTCTGACATTCCCACCATCACCTCAGCCCTCCCCCCCCCCCCCCATTTTGCCCACAAGCACTTTTACTTTTTGAGGTGGAGAAAATATTCTATTATATGTGCCCGGAACCGCAGTAGTAATTCCCACCCACAAAACTAATGCCCAACAGAAAGACCAGCAGTAACCTCGTCATCATCATCATCATCATCATCATCAGTTATTTAAACTTATTGAATTACAAATTTATTCTAAAGTTGTAGGGTTTTTTTCTGCAACTTGCAACTTGGCATTCTCAGCTCTTTTTCTGGCTCTCGTTCAGTCTTTTGGTACCTTCTCAGCCTCTCGAGATGCTCGAATAATTTACGACAATGCAAAAATGCAAAGCTTAAACAATTTTTGCGGTGTAAGGAATTTTTTTTTTTTTTTTTTTTTTGCACAAAATGCTTTGTCAACACATCAGGCAAGGCTCGACAAGTGAGTCGATGGCAGATTGAGAGCTGGAGGCCAACACAACGGAGCTAGGAACTATAGTCTGAAATATTGAATACTTTTCACTTCGAGAATTAAATGAAATGACTAAAATTTGCCTTAAAGATACTTTTGTATCTTATGGATACGGTTTGTTTTTGATCAATTTATATGGAAACCTAATACTTTTGTCTTCTCAAATAATTCGAATATCGATAAATTATTGCTTAGATATTTTTGTATCTTTAGAATACGCACTGATCTAGATTTATATACATATGTAAATGAATTCTAACTGTTATGCCTTTCTACATAAAAAAACCTGTAGTGACTAAGATTAAAGATAATTATGTATCTTAAAGATATTTTTGTATCTTAGGAATACGTCCTGATCTCGTTCTATATATATGAACTCTTAATATTTTGATTTTTCCACTTATAAAATTCAATGATGACAAATTTTGCCTTAAAGATACTTTTGTATCTTATGGATACGGGTTGCTTTTGATCAATTTAGATGGATACCTAATACTTTTGTCTTCTCAAATAATTCGTATTTCGAAAAATTATTGTATAGATATTTTTGTATCTTTGGAATACGTACTGATCTAGATCCATATACATATGTAAATGAATTCTAACTATTTTGACCTTTCTACATATGTAATGACTAAAATTTGCCTTAAAGATACTTTTGTATCTTAAAGATATTTTTGTATCTTAGGAATACGTCCTGATCTCGTTCCATATATATGAACTCTTAATATTTTGACCTTTCCACCTATAAATTTCTATGAGTTTTCCTTAAAGATACTTTTGTATCTTAAGGATACCACAGGCTCTGAGCCAATTTATATGAATTTTTAATACATTTGACTTCTTAACCTCAAAGAAATAGATAAATACCAACATTTGATCTATTTGCATCTTAAGGATACCTAGAATTTTAGACCAATTTGTATGAATTATTACAGGGTTATTTGTTCCACTATCAAAAAAAAAAAAAGAGAAAATAAAATAAAAGGAGCGGTCTACACTCACTAATTAAATCCCTTTTCTCATTTCTCTTTACTTTCTTTCTTTCGTTTTAAAGGAAAAACCAAACCGAATTTCTGTGGAGTTAACAAAAGGTTTGAGTTAATTTGATTTGTTGCCAACTGTCTGCAGTTGACCACTGTGAAATTTGGTATTTTTCGATTTTTATCAACATCAAGAAAAATTAATTGCGTTTAAATTACGGAACAAAAATCAAAAGGGAAAACTTTCAAAGTGAAAATAAAAAACAAAAACAAAAACTGGGCATATCAAATGAATTGCCTTTTGCCTGTCACACACACATACACACACACACACACACACCTATACAAATAAACTCTGGCAATTAATAGAAACTCTCACTCAGTTCCAACAATTTACATCAAAAAAAAAAAAAAAAAAAAAAAGAAAGATCGAAAAAGGAAAAAATAAAATCACGAAGGTTTTCAACCATTTCTGACTTTGAAAATAAAAAAAAAAAGTATACATGAATTTCTGTAAATAAAAAGAAGTTTCTTGAAGCAAAAAGAGAAAAAGAAATGGCTGTTAATTTATCTCTAATAACTTCCAACTCATCCCTAGCCAACCTGGTCAACCGCATGACCAGGCGAAAAACAAAAACAAAAAAACGCAAACCAAAACCGCAAAATGTCCATCACTCACCGTCAGGCATCGAAATGCCCGACCATATAGCAAAATCCCAGCTCACAACTCGGCGCCGCCGTCGTTCAGAATAGAAGAACATTTTCAAGGAAATGGTTCACAGGCCGTTTACAATTTGATTACGTTTGGCCAGGGTGAAATAGACTGACAGGTACTAATCACCTGTTGGCCACGCTGTTTGGGAACGCCTGCATCTGTTTTGGTCTTACTCGTGCCCATTTTGACGCCAGTAAAGTAAATTATTCGAGTGCCAAAGTGCAACGACGTCTTAACAATGACGAACGGCTTCCAAATGAAATGGTTATGCGGGTCTCTAGATTTTGATTCCTTACGAATTGGAAAAACCCGTGAAAGCTATTAGTTTTATAAATAGCGATAATTGGCATTCTAATGAATTGTTTTGCACGTGAGAATCTCTCATATGTCTTTTTTCCATATCAATGAAGGGTCTCAAGGTGCAATGGATCCGTTAAGTTCTTTGGCAAATTTTAGCTTTATTGAAAGAGAAAAGAAAAATTCTTGGCTGAACCAAGATCTGGAGATTTTTGTTTTTGTTTTTTTCTTGAGGATTAAATTCCTTTAAAATTCTCAAACAATTTATAGGCACAGTATTTATCTAAGGGTCCTTAAAATTGCCTTTATTTTCTTTCTCCTTTTATTTTTTATGAATTTGTCCAAGCTTGTCGGATTACCAAATAGCCTTCTATTTTATGTGTCAATTTGGTCTCATTTGTTTTGATATAGTTGATGTGATTTTCTTGTGGCTTTTATTCTAGATAATTTGCTTGATTTGAAAATTTATTTCATTTTATTTATTTTAATCTCTTCCAACTGACCAGACCAAATTCTTTTACCCTCTTTGTCTCTGCCATTTGCCCATTTGACCCATTTGTCCCATTAGTTAGATTGAGTTGTGAACTCTTTGGCGTGGGTGGTTCAGTCGGTTTTATCTTGTCTATTTACTTTTGCGATTTCCTTTTATGTGGACTCGATATAAACCGTTAATACGCTAAATAAACCAAAATGACCAAATTCAATTTCTAAAATTAGAAAGGGTCGAGCAAATTACAACAATTTTGAATATGCGAAGTAAAATGGTTTTTTATTTTGGACAAAAATAAATAGCAATGATTACGAATGATTCTTTCTTTGTTTTTTTTTTTTTGGAATTATTCAGTGCCCTTCGAGGTGAAGTTCTTGCTGTTGCAAGAATCTCAGTTTCTTGGCATTCTTTTTGGCTTGATACCAATCACGTAGGGTGGCATAGATACCACACAAAAGAGTTGTGGTCATGGCCAATATGAGCACAAGTCCAATCCGAACCAACCAAACGGCAGTCTCATAATTCATATCCAACCAAGTAATACCAAAGACCCGGTCGATAGCCTGGATATATCGAACATAATAATTTATCAGCCTTCCATTGGGACTTTTGTAAAAGGGCAAAGGCTTCAATTTCTGCCAGCCACCCAAGGCCAAATTCCTCAGATCTTCCACGGCAAAACCATAGGGCCATTTTCGAAAGTTCCCATCCTTAACATGTAAGATTGTTGGCAAATTCACTAGACTAAAACGTGCGATCACCGTCTCCGAATATTCCAATTGCAGGCTGGCCACATTGATGGATTGATCATCTTTCATCTCAGTGGCAAATTTGTTGAAGGCACGTTCAAATTTTAGACAGCTCGAAACCAGGGGCACACAAAATCCAACTATCCATTCACCCTCCAACATCAGCTCCCAAGTGCTTTCATCCAAATGAATTTTGGAGCTGTGGGCATCTGCCTTTGAATTTAAGCATTCCCTCGAGCCATTTATGAAGGTTGTGGTAATTATCAAAAAGAGAAACAAATAAACTAGCATTTGTTTAATTTATGTATTAATTTGTTAGGTTTTTTTGGTTTTAACTCCAATCGGTTTAATCTGTTATACATCAAATAGTTTTGGAATAAAAATACCTGGCCTATTCTGATGACTCTTTCGGCTCACTTGTGTCTTTTGTTTGGCGTATTCCAACTGTCAAGCCATTCAAACGTAAATATTATCATTGAAATTGATTTGCAAAAAGAATGAAAAGGAAACCAAACAAAACGAAACAATCGAAATGAATCGAATCGTTTTGGTGGGTGCACAAAAGAAGCGATTAACCCAACAAAGAGAGGGTACCTCCAGACCTAAGCGGAAACACCTACAAACCATTTGGCCTTGCCAATGGCAATGCCATTCAGAGGACTTAACATATAAATTTGAATTCCAACCAGCCGGAGGAAGAGGACTACGACTTGACAAAGATCGAACTGATTGCAAACGAAACAAAGCCGAAAATAAAAGTATAAATAAAAAAAGAGAAGAAAAACGAAATGGAAAACACTTTTGAGCTGGGAAATGAAATACTTTGGCTTAGGCACGGATGGCTGACTAATTGGAGAGCAAATGATTGCTAAGCACGCAGGCAATAGGAAAAATCGAAAGAACTAAGAAAGAAAGAAAGGAACGAACATACACACCTGTGGCATATCTTCGAGGACAACTAGGTAGATTCAGGGGAACTGGCTGAACCGCTGAAGCGAGACAAAAAATAATAATGGGCCGACCCGATAAACCTAACTGTATTGTCTTCTCAAAAATGAGCCGAGAATAAACCCTCAAAAGGACTCTACGACCACTTGGCCCACGCTCAGGGTGAGCTGTGTGCATTGTCAGAATTATGATGGATTTTCGGCAGAGACCAGACCAGCCCAGCCCAGGCCAGGTCAATGTATTCTTATGGCCCGCGACCGTAATCCTGTTCCCACGCTTTTGCCAGCAACTCCTGCGGCGCACAAGGAGCGCGCTAAACCTGCAGCCATTCTCAATCTCACCTGTTTCCACCAGCCCAACTAACATGGGTTCTGCTCTCTTCTGTTCTGTTCTGTTCTGTCATAGATTTTACGATTGTCTTTGACCTTTTCATGTTCTTATGGCACCCAAAAGAAAAATGAAAAGAGTCCTGGGAACCGTTTCTATCCGCACAAATTGGCGCGCACTTTAATCCCCCAAGGGCTCGAGAATAAGTAGCTCGTAGCTGTCTTAGCCTGTAGACAAGTAAATAATAAAGTTGAAATGGTCTTTTACTAATTTATGCCCATATATTGATCTATTATTCCTTATAATATACAATATATATAGTAAGGTAATTCATATTCCAACTGGGCTGCTCTTTTCTTTTCTCGACTTGACAGTTTCAGGCATCTGTTCTGATTGAACCTGGGCACGGTATCCATTTTAATATGATATGTGTGAAATGACAATTAAATTATTATGTATTAAATATTTTCTTAGTTCTCGCTGATATTTTATTGTATAATGAGTTCTTTCAATTATAATGAGTCGTTTCGAGAAAGAGACCCGCCTTTAATTTTGTCAATGCTAAAAGCCTCTTCGTACTCTTTCGAAAATCCTTGGGAGATATTTCGAATTACTTCAGGCCTTTAAGAGTCCTTTTATATATTAAATAAATCTTTGACATCGAGTATTCCTGACGGAACAAGTGGTTTAACATCAAATCCGAATAAAGAGCAGTAATATAATCTTTCGACTAGCAAATACTATTATGCATATGAGCATTATTTGAAGTTTACAAATTTTATAGATTTCTAAATTTAAGCCTTAAAATTAAAAGTTTAAGGACTTATTTAATCCTTTAGATACTTCAGTTTTACGTTGATAGTCTTATATTATCTAGTTTCCCTCGGGATCTTTAAACTAGTGAGGATTCATTTTGAATATATAGCAAAATTATTATAAACGTGATCCTTTCTTTATTTTTTGGATAATTTCTACAGATCTTTTTCTAAGCTGGAGAAGATATAGCTACAAGGTAAACGATCGATTTTCAGGCTTTTTTGGAGAGTTCCAAATAATTTCTCTACCAGCAAAAATGTAGCTTTTTTTACATACCCTGAACAGGTTCGATAGTTCTTAGTTTCGCTTTATTTTTTCAAAGGAAAATTCTGGAAATTTCTGTCACTTGAAAGATATTTAAAAATTTGTACAAGATTTATCAAAGTTCTTTACCGATTTTATAGATTTTTCACATATAAACTTAATAATTCCTACAACATTTTCCTGAGAGTGGTTCCAAGTCATATGGAAACCCTAGAAGGTTTGTTTAAGATATCTGAATTTCTAGCCATATGCTCTATATTTTATTCTCTATATTTTTATTGAGTGAATGTATGTTTCACATGGAATGATGGTTATTTAGTTTGGTTGCTTTCTTTTTGGTTCTTTTCCTTGTTTTCCTTATTTATTTATTTTTTTTTTTTTTGTCAGATGTTCTGCTTAAGCTGACTTTTTTAGTCGTGGTAATAGTAATTGTTGTTGTTGTTGGTTGTTGGTGTAGTTATTTTGTTTGTAAAGACATGAATTAATGCGGAAAGGCCTTTCATGACTGAGGCACATTCAGTGGCTCTAATAATTCAAGCGCCGAAAATACACAGCGCACATTTTCATAAACGAGCTGAAATACCTGCAGCACTAATTAAATATCACATGGTGACTGGACCGTCTACCGGGGAGAGCGGAGCGATAGCGAAGAGAATCATGTTTTTTTTTTTTTTTTTTTGACTGGGTTGGGTCCTGGGTTTGGTTTCTATATGCTAAAATGGGAGTAAAAGAACCCGGCATAGAATGGAGTGAAGTGGAGTGGAGTGAAAAATAAAGAACGTCAGCCATTAGTGGCGTAAATTATATTTACTGCCAAACCAAAATGGGACACGTGAGAATGGCAAATAACATTATTTTAGATAGACATGCGGCGCGCATTTTGGTTTCGTTTTAATTGAAGTCCACCATACCGTGGCTCCGTCTTCAGGGCCACCCAAACAAATGTCTCTCTCTCTCGCTCTCTGGTTATTCCGTGTCATTGGCAGAGTCCTTGTTATTGTTGCTGGTGCATTGCAGTTGAAACTTTTGCTGGGCAAAATGCCGCTAATTGCAAATCGCATTCATCAATTGAATGTTTCAGGCAAACATAATTTAAGTCCACTGCACTGGACACACGGCGACAACAAAGGCACTGGACATAACTACCGCCCCTCCCCTCCCCACACGCCCTCTTTATCCTCATAAAAGGGGAACAAGAATGGCGGAAACTCAACATGGCGGACGGGTCGGAACTGCGACCAGCCGGCAACAATATGGCGGCGGTCATGTACAGCGGCCATAAATTAATCGTGTGCGCCTTGTCAACGTCTGAACCGTGGTGCAAAACCTTATTTTTCTTGGAAAATCTTTGAAATGAACAAATTAAAAAAAAATGTATATATTTGATTGGGTTAGAATTTCTCTAATATTTCGATTCACTCAAAAGCCCTAATTGGATTCTATAGCTAAAACCATGAATATCCTTCTTCGGATTTTCTTTAATTTTTCTTTCTCAAAATTACAAAGCCTTCTTTATACTCCTGTTTAAGTGGCACTGTAGAATTGTTTCTATGCTGGATTTGCATTTGCGTCGCGGCTAACCAACCAACAAAATGTCGAATCAACCGATCCGTAAGCCAAAGCATCCGAAAATGTCTGCTGAACATGCAAACGACATCCGTCAGAGCGTCAGCATTACCGTCATCGTCAGAGTTAGCGTCACCGTCAGCGTTGGCGTTGGCGTCACAGGAAGCAAACCAAAGGTGAACTGAGTTTTGTGGCGGCAGGCAGAGTTGATTGTGACATGACCAGGAGCCGTGGCGGTTTTCTCGTGGTGCTCGGAAATTCTGGCTCAAGATAAACTTGAGTGTGTCTATTTAAAGTTTTTTTTTCTGTTTTTTTTTTTATTTTTGCTTTCTTTAGAATTGGATTATTTCTTGGAAAAGTTTTAGTAAAAATTGTGAGTGAAAAATGTTGGCATTATTTTTTTGCTTGCATTCTTTGACTTTACTACACTTTGCTTTTGCTGTCTGCTTTATTATTTGCCACGCTTTGTTACATGCAAAGAATATTTCGTTTTGCTTCTTTCTTTTCATTTTCATTTTTTTTTTTTTTTTTTTTAGCTGACAACAATTTCATTTGCGTGTCTTTTGTCAATTTATGTGTCACATTTAAATTGTCAGCCCACAAAACAAACAGAGTTGGAAGGCATTAGATTTGGCCCGCCCTCTTCGTCCCCCTCTTTTTTTTTTTTTTGGCTTTCTCGCTTTCTCTGGATGTCACTGCTCTGCCTAATGGCCAAGGCACACGCCCTTGGCTTCCTGCCCTGCGGAATATTTCTTCTTCTTTTTTTTTTTTTTTTTAGTTTTATCAAGAATATGGAAAAAGTCATCTTTCACTCGGGAATCCTTTTTTAAAAATCACTTAAACTTTATGTAAATCTCGAAAAATAAATGCAACCTTCCAACAAAGTTTGATTAGATAGTTTTTGTTTTCTTAGAGTAAAGGAAAATCCTTTTTCTTTTTTTTTTTTGATATCCTTAGTTGAATTTAAATATTTACAATCGTCATGAAATTTTATGTATGCTAAGAAATTTCAAATCAAACACTGATTGATTCGTAGCTTTACGGATTAGGCCAAAGGATTTGAAAGAAATAACATTTCTCTTTTTTTTTGCTTTTTAATTTTTGAAAGAAAACTTCAAGCTTATAAACATTTCCGGTTTATTTGGAAATCGTAAATAACTAATCTTGAGATTATTTACCATTTTATGAATGTTTCTTTAAATGCAGAACATAAAAAGCTTATAGTTTTTCTTCTTCTTTCATTTTGTGATTTTTATGACCTTTAAGACGATTTTAATGTGCTCGAAAGATGCTCTTCTCCTTCTCAATCAATCAATTATGTCCGGTCTTGATTTAGGACGTATGTGCTCTGTTTTTTTTTTATTGCCTGGGATTTGAAAAATTCTTATTGTCATAACAAAATAGTTTAAGAAAGCAATTTGAAATTGGTTGGGATTGGTGGGGGCTTGGGGTGGGGGTAAAAATTCACATTAAAACATTTAACGTGCCGTTAAAAAGTTAAATTGACAGAAGCTTCATGTTGTCTCTTTTTTAACTGCGCCTTGGGACCAGAAACCCAAATGGAAACTACGAATAAAAAAAAAAAGTCGTCATAAAAAAATTTGAGCAGAATAGAATACCCAACCAAGATGGTAACAAAGAGCCAACGAAAGAGACAGAGAGAGGGAGAGGGAGAGAGGGAGATAGGACTGAGGCTTTGCCTTTGGGCATAAATAGAAATATAATTCGCTTTAGACGAGAAGACGGACGATGGATGGAATTGTGGAACGAATTCATTGATAAAATGACAGCAGAAATTGACAATTGACACAAAGTAATGTCAAATAATAAAAACTGACAGTTGAACGCCATTAAAAATCATGAAAGAACATGCCAATCTGAATTTCCAATGCCAATCCAACAGAAATAACACAAACATGGAACAATGACAACCATAAACATACAGATTAAATTTTTACGATTACTAAAAAAAAAAATAATAAAAAAAAAATAGAAAAGAAAAGAACAGAAGAGATCTTTTTGGAATCTTTTTAGCCTTGACTAGTCTATTAGAATACGAGCGAATATAACGAGCGCAATTCAAAGGAATCTTTTTCTCTTTTTTTTGAATCGAACGAAACTGAAACTTAAATGGCCGAAAAAAATAAAAAAAAAAACTGCTATCTCAAAGGCAACAACAAAAGAGGAATTCACCATACAAGGATAGCTTCGAGTCAATAGATAACGGCAAAATGCATATCACGAGGGCTGTTTGATTTCTTTGCCAAATGTGGTTAACCTCTTCCTTCTAGAATTGAGATAAATCCTTATTCTTTGATCAGCCCTCGCAATCGAAAAAAATAGGGATTCATGAGGGTAAAAATAGAATTCACCAAATGGCGAAAACTGAAACTGAATTGAAAGAATACAACAACAAGAACAACTGGAACAACAAAATTGAAAGACAGAGCAAAAAACAGAAATGTAAAAACCGAATCAAACAAATAAGAAGCAAAAAGCAAGAGCAACTAAACAATGGACAATGCTAAGTAAATGCCTACGAAGGCAGATTTCATTTCCATTAAAGATTTATGGCTGCATATCCCACAAATTCAGGACACACTCACACACACACACATGCACACATGTACACATAAAACGAATCAAAAGAAGAAAAAAAAAAAGCAAAAGTTACTCTGCCTCCTTGTCGGAGTTGTCGGCACATGGAGCACATGAACAAAAGTATGAATTCCTGATGCCTCTGCTTTGCTCTGCTCCGCTCGGTCTCCTTTTTGGAATCACAAAACTATAAATCGTTTATGTGTTCTGTTCCGTTCCTTTTTGGTTCCATTCCGTGTTCTTCTATACTGTCGGGATTTATTACAATTGTTGGACTGGACTGGCTTGGCTTGGCTTGGCCTGGCAAAAATCGTGAACTCTATTCTCCTCTACTCTCTGAAGAAGAAGACCTGTACCCACCCACCAAAGATTCCACCTTCCCCCAAATAAAAAAAGGGACAATGAAAACGCCACCTTGGGCCGCAATCACATATCAAATGGCAAACATTTTATTGCTCCGGCAAAAGTCCATGGGCACTCTTTAGGTTACTGCAACTAATAAAACGAAGCGACATATTTTACATATGCTCCTGAATGACATTCCTGACTCCTTTTTACAAATGTCCTCGAAAAATTGTGCGAAACCCTGGAAAATTACATAAATCCTCTTTGACTTTTTAAATTGATGAATTTCCCAAAAATATAAAAAAAAAGAAAATTCATACTTTGCCTTGACTCTTCAGATTCAGAATTCAGGAAAGAACCTGCTTGGTCTTACCTATATGAGCGTAGGGGCCAAGGTGGTGACTGTACCTTGATGCTTTTGGTCCTTCTAAAGGTGGTGACTGTACCTTGATGCTTTTCATTCTTCTAGAAATTTTTCTTTATTTTATTCAAGAAAACTAAAAGTATAAAAAGTATTTTAAATATTTTTTAAACCATAAAAAAATTATAATAAATTTTCCAGAAGACTTAAAAACTCAAGTCCCTTGGCATATTTATTAAATAATAAATAAAAAAAAATAAAAAAATAAATAAATATAATTCAAATAAAATAAATCTTTTATTTAAATTATTGATTTAATTTATTATTAAGCTAATTATTTATTTTATTATTATTTTTTGGTTTGAATATTTTTTTAGCCCCTTTAAATTTCTAAAAAAAATTTTAAGGAAGTCTTCAAGAACCTCTTGAAAAATTTTCCTACTCCAATAATTTCCCCCGTAATCTTTGGTTTTTCTTGAAAATTTGTTTACTTTTCCAGTGAATATTTTGATAAAAACAATTCAAGTGAGAGTTGATTCAGTTGGTTAGTAGATTTTTCTTCTTCTTCTTCTTCTTCTTATTCTTCTTCTTCTTAATCACAATATTTCGCATATGTATATCAAAATCAATATGATAAAGAAAGAAAGGAAGAAAAGCATAAATAAATAAATAAACATGCCATTCCCTGGTGTCATTCCACATTTTTTTTTCTTTTTTTTTGCAATTGTTGTTGTTGTTGTTGTAATCGAACCCCTTTTCAGTACATTAACGAACGATAATAAATATAAGTTAAATTTATTTTTTGTCAGCGCACAAACGGAAGGGTTTCCTTTGAGACGCACAACAAAAGGGTCACGAAGGCACGAAAATTTACAAACAAAAAGTGAAAAAAAATAAAATAAAATAAAAAGAAAAAGAAGACGAAGAAGAGAAGAAGAGAAAAAAAATTCGCTGATATGCGTAGGATACTTTGTGGGTGGGTTTGGTTGGGTGGCCGGGTTGGCTTGGGCCGGGTTTGGGACTGGCAGAGGGCAAAGATGCGAAGTAAATTTTCTATAAACTGAAATGATTTATTGAATTTCCTGTGCCAACGTTTTTCCTGCCTTTTTGCCCAAGTTTTGCACTTTGGTTTGTTTTTTTTTTCTTCTTTCCTTTTTCCTTTTTTTTCACTCTGAGTTGCCTTCTAATTTCTCAGCTCGTGTATGGGCAGGACTTCCGGGCAAACGGTTGGCGGGGAGTGCATGTCACAAACACACTTACACACACACACATACACTCTTTCATTTATAGTAACGGCATCAGCACTTTTAACAAGATAAACATTACTTGATAAAATAAAGTAAAAAAAAAGAGGCAAGGCAAAAAGAAAGGGCAGGAAAGAAATCGAAAAACAAGGTTCAGAGGGGCCGAGTGAAACTTAAACTGGTAAAAGTTTGTTTTTTTTTTCTTCTTGGTATTTTTGGTAGGGCGTGAGGCGCCAGAAAGGCCCACAAAATGTTTGTGTTCACACACTCGCAACCCACAAACACACACACACACACACATATATAGGATGTGGACTAGGGGACCAGGCACCAGATTGGACCAAAGTTGAGAGATTGGTGGGGAGTGTGTTTTCTGGGAGGCAAAGGGGTCTTCGTATTTTGTACGATTTAGCGACACGTTGCCGTAATAATTTGCCAATTCGATTATGTGGCAGAATGAACACGAGGCGTATGAGCATTTTTGCTTTTCTTCTTCTCCTTTTTTTTTATTTTTTTTTTTCACTTCCGTTTTGCCTCGGTCTGTCGTTGGATTGTTTATTTCTTGGACGGCCCAAATTTCTGTTTTCGTTTTCTTTCATTTTTTTTTTTTTTTTTTTGTGAAAAAATTTTATCGTATTTGTTATTTTTTTTCTCTTGTCCTTTTGGTCCTTGTGGGTAACAGCGGTGCAGCTGGAACAAAGTTACCAGATTGTGCATATTTTATATTTTAATGGAATTTTTGATTTAGCTACGATAAAATTTATGCAAGCAATTATAAAAAATAAAAAGAGAGAGCTTCGTTTTTGGCAACTTCATTTCACACTACCCTGACAAGGTCTGTCCAGGTGTATATACCATTTTGAAGTCCACAAATTATTATTGGGCAACATGTGTGTTTCAAAACGGAAAAAGTTCTGAAAGATTTCTTAATTCATTAATTGAATTTATGAGGAGTTTTTTTTTATAACTCAACAAGCAGGATAAGTTTCTTGGGTCTAGAAATTCTCAAATCTGATGGGATCATTGAGGAACCCAAAGCGGCTAGTTTCTCAATGAAGAAATTTGAACTTCCTAAGTCAGGAGTCAGCTCTGAATTCCAGTAAGATTCTCACTCACTCACAGGAACCGGAAGGGACACCTGCTACCATATTTATTTTCAGATAGAAATATTTTTGATTTAATTTAAAAATTCTGAAATGTATCTTTTTATTTCAATAGGGGCAAAATCTTAATATTTCTTTTTCATTTCATTTTGGAAATTGCCTGAATGGTTAGATAAAAACCTAGTAAATAAGCCAAAGATAAATGTGATAGAGAAGGGTTTAGGCTTTTATTTAGACTTTGCAAATGAGGTTCGCCTTTTGTATTGAAGTGATTCAATGATAACCTTTTTGCTGTCTCTTCCGGTAATCCATCCATCTTTGAACTACCCTCTTTTTGCTTGGACTAAACACCACCAAGATATTCATCTTCAATGGGCTTTTCGCTAATCCAATAGTCCAGGGCAGAAAAAAGCAACAGTCCGAAAGCGCAACCCTTTGAAGTTGGATAGTTTTTCCCATCAGCAAAAGACATAAGTAAATTTATGTATCTCTTTTTTTTTTTTAAGGGTAAATTGTAAACAAAATGAAATTAATACCAGAAAGAAGTTGAATAACTTTTCCTATGACTTTGTGGCTTTCAGAAGTGGGCGACGGGTGTGGAAGGCGGTCTAAAGTGTCCGCAGGCGGTGACCGATTGCGAATACGTGTGACCGAGCATTGTTCACATTTTGTTCATGGTAATTTAAGTAACTAATAAATTTACGACCCGTAATCCTTTCCACACCAGCTCCAACTCTCAAAGGCCTATTCAAAGAGTATCCGACGAGTGTGCGTGTGTGTGTGTGTGTAGAAATGGGGAAATGATGAGCAGTTTCGGGGAATCAAATGTATATGGCCGTGACCATGGCCATGCGGCTGGCCACAGTTTATGCTAGATTTGCTCTACAAGAAATTGGCCAAAAAGCCTCAGATTCAAACTCGGGTCATAAACTTTAGCTGGAGGTGTTTGTTGGGTGGTGGCGGCGAGAATGGTGGGGTCAATCGGTGACCGAAAACAAAAGGCAACAAATCACAGATTTCCAGCAGTGTGACAGTGAGAAATCCTGCCACCCTACTCCAACCCAGCCCCTCTCCTTTTTCGTACCCGCCTAGAAACCCAGCTGACCTCAACCGATTTTCCTCACCTCTCTGGATCCCATACGATTTCACAATGTCCACTTGTGGGTATTCCGTTATCGTCGTTGTTGTCAATGCCCGGCAATGGCCACTCTGTGTACATGTGTGTGTGTGTATGTGTGTCCAGTAACGAATGGCAGCGGAATATTCTTCAATAATTCATTCGAATCATGATAAATGTGCGGATTTCGCTTTGGCATTGGGCAAAATGTACTGAAGTCAGCAAACAGCAGGCAGCAGGCATCGGCCAAGCCAAAACCAAGCCAAACCAAACCAAGTCAAGCCAAGCCGAGCCAAGCCAGGGCAAGCTGGGCCAGCTCAAAAGCTTTAGCCATTGCACTCGGTACGTACATGTCCGTTCTTGTCCGCACATGTCCGTTTCTGTTCGTTCCTTGTCCGTTCAGCTGTGGCCTTTCAGTTTCAGCTGTGAGTTTTGCTTACGTGTTTTCGCCTAACTGTTTACGTTTACCGTTCGACAATCTTCGTTGCTCCTCTTCTTCTTCTTCTTCCACATTCAGTGTTGGCTAGCTAACGAAAGACTCCCAACTCTGGCCCTGCCTCTGGTTAATGTTGCATGCATGACAAAGCGCCACACGGTCAACAGTTTGAATCAGGCTGATTCAGCTATTCTGCCAAATAATGTATGCCATCCAGCCATCCAGCCAAAGAGACTGGACACCCCATTGCAATTGCTGTAAATGTTCTCAGAAATTTGCAATTCTCATGGGCGGAAAATTCGAGAAATTTTAAGCTTCACTGACTCGAAACAATACCAGAAAATTGCGTTCAAAAAGCGCCATCTAGGCGAGAATGAAAATCATGATTTCTATTTTCTGATAATTTAAAGTGAGTCAAAGGTGTCGGAAACTTAAGAAGACTGACTCGACTGGATTTCTAAATGATCTTAAAAAACTAGGAAGCTGCAAAATATAACCTAAAAAGCGCCATCTAGGCTGGAATCTAGAGTTAGCCCTTTGGCTTATCTGGAACTGTCAATTTTAAGGAAAATTTAAGTTGCCTGGCTCCCAGCCCAGAACCATTGAACCCTTAAGGTCTTTCGGCCATTATCCTGGCTGGTTAATGTTTGCCAGGGTCTTTTCTGTGTTTTGCATAAAAATAATGAAATGCAGGCAAAATTCACGTGACTAAGACACTAAAGTTTGACGGCAAAGGACTTGTGATGAACTCTGATTGTGTGTGTGTGTGTGTGTGAGTGTCCTTTTTTGTGTCCTCACATATCGCTATGTTAAAAATATCCGTTAATTTATGGCTCTTTCATGCTGTTTTGCGAAAATCTGCAAAATTGTTGCCGCAGCCATTTGGCCTGGGTTAGATTTTCCTATTTTTTTTTTTTTTTTGTCTCTCTTTGTCTGTCTGTTTGAGCACCCACCTTTTGCCCATGGTAATTATCTCTAGGCCACTGTTACGCATACATAATGAATTTGGGATTTGGGTCTTGCCAGCCTCTCAACCTCTCCACATTTTTGTCAGTTTTCCATTCTTTCCTGGCCAAGAAATATGGGCGAATGGGTTTGCGTTTTTTTTTCTCTGTGCTTTCTTATTTTAGCGGATGTCCCTGCTATGAAGGAGAGAGGTGGGGGGGTGGGGGTGGTAAGGTGAGTTTCAGGTTATCGCTGCTGTAAAATGCGAAACACTCCATGGGCTTTTAAAAGCTACACGATGTCCCTTTTTTTTTTGGTCCTATAAATTCCCATATTTATGTTATTAGCTTTGAACTTTGCTCATCGATTTGCATTATTTTTTGCTTTTTATATGCCTTTTTAAAGAGAAGGCAGTATTCCATTTACTGGATAATGGAGGGAGAGAGAGAGAGGGAGCTGTCTTCTTTCTCTTTATTTTTTTAATCTCAAATTTAAAGTCCGTGCCTACCTTTCAGATAGTCATTCCACCTAACCTCTTTCAGGTTTCAAATTTGATTTAAATTCAAAAATCTTTCTTGGTTTTGTCGAAAATTTGGAGGGGGATAAATAATTTTTCAATTGAGATTCTATGGAAATTTTCTGAATTTCGCAATAGTTTGTTTTCTTTCGCCTTAACCAAGTCACCCAATTTAGCTGAGCCTTCTCAACCATAATAGTGGCTCTTTGTGATTCGGCTTGACTCAATTCGAATCAAGGAATAAGCTTGGCCTCCATTAAAGCTGTCGGCTTAAAGCCCGGTCAACAATGGGCCAAGTTAAGTCCAGTCAGCAGTAACAGTAACATCAATTCATATGCAAGTAACTTCCGGCAGTCAGCTACTGTCTTGGCCAAAAATGCCAAAGTGGCAAAGAGTACCATGAAAAACTCAGTCAAATAAAAAAGGAAAGAGCTAGACAGAGACAGAGAGAAAGAGAGAGAGAGCGTAGAGGAAAACTTTAGCGCTTTTATGCACGCCCTCGTCCACGTCGGGCGGACCGAGGCGGTGGCCACAGACAGCGCGAGACTATCTAAATTCAGAATGTTGTATAATTTTCGGTTGAGTGCGATTTGAAAGCGGAAACGCGCGTTGCAATCAACAACAGAGGCGGCAGCAATGCCGGCCAAAGTGAAGCTACAAAACACCGAGGACACAACATGAAAGCGAAATAAAAATGAAGTCCTCCGCCAGAGAGTTGGCATTCCGTTGGACACAAAGAGAAAGGTTAGAAGGAGATGACACAGACTGAGTTGCATAGAGCTTCGTACCCCGCCCCCCGTATACCCGCCAACTTGTCGTTGTTGTTGTCGTCGTCTTTCGTTGTTGACGTTTTGTTTTCTTTTTGGACAAAAAAAAAAGAGAAGAAGAAGAGGGGAAAAAAACTTATGGAGCACGGAAGCGGAAATGTAGATGTGTGTGTAATTCAAAGTTGAAAACAAAGTGAAACGGAAGCTGGACGAGCACTTTGATGTCAGTTAGAGCACTTGTTTGTTTTGTCCCACCACAATATGAGTTTTCCATGGCGGCACTCTTGGTCTCTGCCAAGAGCACCACAATCTCTTGGATTCCACAAATCCTAGCTATATGTATTTTCTTTCATTCTTTTTTTTCAACAATTTTTTTTAAGCTTACAATTAAGCGAAATATAAAAAAAGTGAATTGCTTTTGTTGACCTTCTCCAAGTTTCTAGTTGAGTCAAATGGTAGGGCAATTTGCAATCAAAAAAAATGTATTTTTCCAACAAAATAAATTTTTTTATTATGAGTAAATTGAAAATTAAAATCTTTAGTTTTTAAACAAAAAGCCAGGGTTAACCTAGTAGGTCTCATAATATCATATATATTCAAAAAAAAATACTCAATTTAAAATTGAATAAAAAAATAAATTACCGTCTCTTTCATAATTTATTTGAGTAAATTTTTCAAAACTCTTGAAAGGGTTGAAAGTCAATTTTATTCAGACCAAAATTGTTTTCAATTTTTCTTGATTTATTGAATTTTCAAAAAATTATTTTGCGAACTAGAACCAATTTTTTCAGAATTTTCTGATTTCATTTTTGAAAAATTGAGAACATTTCTCTTTGCTAAAATTGAAATATTTTGAGGAATAAAAAATTAAGTTTTTTGGGGAATATAAAACTCTATTTTTTTCAAAAAAAATATTTATTTTCTAGATTCTTCTTGAGTTACTTGAGTTCTCGAGAACCATTTTTTTCTGAATTTTCTTGAACATAACTGTGATTTTATTTTTGAAAATTTTAGAATATTTCTCATTGCTAAAAATGAAATATTTTGAGTAATAAAAAATAAATTTTTTTGGGGAATATAAAACTGTATTTTTTTTCTAGATTTTTCTTGAGCTACCAAAGGTTCTTGTTCTTTTTTTTAAGCTCATGAATTTTAATACTTTTAAAAACTCAAAATTTGACATTTTTTCATTATCTCGATAAACTATCGAATATCAAATTGGTAGGGTGACTTTACATTTTAAATATTTGTAATTTCCTCTCTTTTGGGTCTGAATCTGTAAAGTCAGATAACCATTGGCTTAATCTTTATGCCTTAAGCTTTTGAACTTTAATATATGGAAACTTTCCACCCTCCTGCCCACGTGTATGAGAAAGCTAAGCGTGGCCAAAGTTTACCCTTAAGTCATCTTCGAAACGGTTTCTTTTGGTCCCAAGACCAGGCCAAGGCTGACAAAATTTGTTGGCCCCGGGGGCACAACTTGTGAGAGCATATGATTTAGCTGGAGTCTTTCGTTAAAGGAGTGAATAAATGAATATTGAAAAATATAATTTACTTGGGGTTACTTGCCACAGGCACCTGCCGGCCTTTGGTGTTGACCCAAACACTCTAATCTATTTACATGTGCAGTCGAGGCGGCAGTCTCAAATGCCAGATAAGCCAGACCAAAATCATTGAAGTGCCAATGGCAGGGTAAACCTAGCAAATAAATAAGATACTCACGGCATACTCTAGATACTCTAGAGTCCAATGAAAAGGCTTTGCCCAAAGTAGAAGAAAAAAAAAAAAGAAAACGAAAAGAAATCACCAAGTTTCTTTATTTTTTTGCCTCTTGACGCATTCTTGCGCAACCACCGCAGCGGTGGCTTTGCTCCACCTTCTACCACCCAACTCCTCTTAGCTCTCATCAAGCCACAAAGCATTGATTTAATCAAGTAACTTTTTTGCGCTTGGCGGTGCGTGAAAGACGCCAACGACAAGGACAATGCCAGCGACGAAGGACCTCTGAAAGCCTACCAAACAAGCCAAGCCAAGAAAAAAAAGAAAAGAAAAAGGGGATACACGCACATTGCTGACATTATTTGGGCACGGACTCCTTTTTACTTTTCGCACACAACAAAGAAAACAACTGTGAGCTGTAAATTATTTTATAATGTTTTTTTTTCCTCTTCCTCTTCTTCTTCTTCTTCTGTTTCGGTTACCCCCAACTGGCAGGAGGCACTCGAGTGAAAAAAATGGGATTGCTTTCGAATCTATTCGTACTGGCAAGGAGTTGGCTCCATTCCTCTCTTGAATGATTTTTGTTATTCATACGAGTTTGACAAAATGTAAATGAGAAACTTCCCGGCAGTAAAGGGCTTAAAAAAAAAAAGAAAAAGAGAAAACATGAAGTGCTTCTATCAGTGAAAGTGAAAAACTTTTCGCATATAAAAATACTTTGTACTTTTCCCATTCAAATCGAGAGAAACCAAAAAAAAAAAAGTGAAGCCACAGACTTCTTCACCTAGAAACTTTGCATAGACTGGACCGTGGAATTGGAATTCATTGGATTCTAATGAATATTAAATTAGCATTGCATTTCAATTGAATTGAAGAGTGAGTGACATTAAGAAGACTATATTATTTTATTGTCTTAATCTGTTTGAAACTTGAAAGAATACACAATTCCTTCCTGACTGATCAGGAAAAATCATGGAAAGATTTATAGAATAAAACCTGGAGTATACCGAAGAACGCCCTCCAGATTCTGATAGAAAAGTCTTTATAGACTTGAGCTGCTTAAGCTTTTTTGAGACTGTCTTAATCCGTTCGAAACTTCAAGGAACACACAATCCCAGAAACCTGTGTACTTCCTGACTGATCAGGAAAAATCAAGGAAAGATTTATAGAATAAAACCTGGAGGATACCGAAGAACGCCCTCCAGATTTTGATAGAAAAGTCTAAATAGACTTGAGCTGCTTAAACTTTTTTGAGACTGTCTTAATCTGTTCGAAACTTCAAGGAACACACAATCCCAGAAACCTTTGTACTTCCTGACTGATCAGGAAAAATCATGGACCTGGAGTAACCCGAAGAACCACCTCCAGATTCTGGTAGAAAAGTCTAAATAGACTTGAGCTGCTTAAACTTTTTTTAAGACGGTTTCTCTTGGTCAAATTGGAATAAGTCATAGGTCTGATCTTGAGAATATCAGCTTCATATAGATTAAGCTTTATTTTCTCCGGATTATATATATATCATCTTATCTTTGTATATATGAAAAGTGATATAGAGGAAGAACTGTCTCATATATACGAAAAATCAATAAGAATTTTATATACTAATCATTATCCTATTATACATCTAAACTGGATGGATTCAGTTCCTCATATGTACATGTTTTTATTTTAGATCATTTTACTATATCATAAAAGGCCCATTAGGATCATACCTCTTTCTGTTTTTCATACATTCTATTTAAATTCAGAATCTAAGAAGTTCAATTATATATCAAGCCTTTGAGTAAGTTTGAAATCTATGTATGATTTACTGAACTAGATGGATTCAGTTCCTCATATGTACAAGTATTTTTTTAGATCATTTTACTATATCATAAAAGCCCACCTAAAGGCCCATTATGATAATAACTCTCTGTTTTTTATATATTCAGAATCTAGGAAGTTCAATTATATATCAAAGCTATGAGTAAGTTTGACAGATTCTACAACCGATTTCTTTCAAATTAAATATTTCTCATCTCAAACAAAACCATAAATATTTATATATATACAAAATTTCGTATCTATTAGATCTCTACAGATTCAACTAAAGAGTATTTGACCTTTTATACTTATCAAGATAATTTCACACTTTATTTATTTTGAATAAAATTGTATATATTTTTGCAGGTTTTCTTACTCGTTTTCTTGTTCATTATAAGCACTTATATGATTTTGTTCATGTTTCGTTAACTCGGCATAAATTTCAACTACTTTTTTTTTTTGCTTTCTTGGGAAAACTTTGTTGACTTTGACTTGTAAATGAATTTTCCCTACCCCAGCTACTTCATTTGCATTTAAATATGAAAAAGCCATCTTTTCTGTTGCCTTTTTTTGGGCAAATACAATTAAAATTTTCTTGTAAATTGTTTTATTTTTTTTTTTTAGCAAAAGTAAAGTTTTCGATTTTTTGTTTATTCTTATTTGGAATATAATTGATAAGCTATTACAAAATTTGATTGATTGGTTGAGTGGTTTGATTGATTGATTGATAAAATCCAATCAAGATGGCAAATATTGTCAACACTTTTAATTAAAAATCTAACCAAATTAGGACCCAAAATTTTCTCAGGAAAAAAATGTTAAAATTTTTTTTTAGGAAAAATCTCATTTGAAAGGGAGCTGATAAAGGTGTCATTTATAATGCCCAAGAAATGTTTTTATTTTTCCCATTTCCGATTTTTTTTTGTTTAAATAAAATAAAATAAATAATTGACTTGTGCCGTTTGTTGACCGAATGACGAATCCTTTCCAGAAAAGTCTAGGTTGCCCTGGGTGGGTATGTGTCATTTGTGCCTCAAATTAAACGACATTGATAAATGATCAATGCTGATTGTTTGTATGTGTGTGTGTGTGTGTGTGTGTGTTTTTTCCAACATTAAACAAAGATTAATCACTGAACCGAAAAAACTCCGAGACATTTTTCGTATTTTCTTGCAACTTATCGAGAGTGGCCACAGGGCAAAAAAAAAAGGATACAATCACACCTAGTCACACACACACGCACACATCCAAAAGAAGTGAAAGCAAACAAAGTTGCAGTGGAAGGGGGCTTTTACAGGAAGCAAAACTTTGTTAATTACAGCAAAACGTAAAATAATTGGAGCGAAGTCATTAATAAGGCACGCTAAGTACCGCTTCACATTCATGCCTTTGCCACCAAAAGTAGCGTACCAAAGTAGTGGAGAGAGGGAAAGAGAGAAGGGGCCGGCCCAACAGCAACATGAAACAGCCACAAAACGCTTTTAATAAACTCATCAATTATTGGGTAAAATGCCAGCACAAACAACCGACTTGGTGGCGGAGGCAGCAACCGAGATAGATGGATAGATGGATGGATGGTTGGTTGGTTGTTTGGCTGGTTGGTTGGCTGGATGGATGGATGGTTACCTACTAAGCCTTTGACGTGACCAGGGCACATTCTCACCCTAACCTCACTTCCGCCCGAGCTCGGACTTCGATTGGCCTCATCAATTGGGCCTCGCCAGGAGTGCTCGTTACCAAGTGTAAACACATTTTACAATTTACCAGTCCTGTCAGGACTTCACACGCGCTTTGAAGTTGACATGAAAGTCGGAAGTTTTTAACAGCACAAAAAAAACAAGAAGAAGAAGAAGAAGCAGAAGAAGGCGAAATGAACTGTTTCCGTTTTAATCAGGCAACCCCTGCCATGATGGGTACAACAAGACATTCTTAGGTATAAACAAAACCTTTTTGCACTGTTTAAAATTTGGGGCTCATTAAAATTTATTTCCAACTTTTATACACTAAACAATTTTAGGTTTCAGCAGAGTAGAGTAAATTAAATAAATAAAAATTTGGGAATTCAAAGATTTTTCCTGAACTATAGAAATATCTTGAAAATGGTCTTCAAATTCCCAGCTAAGAAGCTTAGAACTTTATATATAATTATTAAAATATCTGCCTACTTTAGGGGTGAGACAATATCCGCACGAAAAAGCCCTAAGACTTTTTTAAGCACGAACTAATTATTCCTTGAAAATGATATTTTGTGACACTTCTTAAAAAAATATAACCCAAAGCTTTTATTTTATCATCTAATCGGTTATACCTGCTGAGGACCCTTAAAAAAAAAGAAGTAAGCTAATGTTAAATATTTTGAAGGGTTCTATGGGACCTAAAGTACTTCAATGTTAATCCATAGACTTCTGACATTCAATTAATATCTAATAAGGAGTTTTAATTGGTATATTTATTTAAGGGAATAATTGATACCTTTTAGTGTTGATTAGTCCTAAGAAAATGACAATCGATTCTAATATTATTTGGAGTATAAAAAAAAGTCTCAGAGTTGAAAATAAAAATGTATTTTAAGACTTGGAAGAAGCGAAGAGATTAAATTTTAACAGACAAGTAAAGAAATATTTCTCTAAGTACTTGTAAAAAGTCTTAAATAATTCAAATCCGCTTTGAAGAATTTCTAACTCTGGAATTGAAGCCTTCACAGCTCCATCCATCCATCTCTCTCTGTCTCTTCGAGGGCCCTGACAGAGAAACTTAATAAACCCTTGCTAGCTTATTTAAGGAGATGATTTAAGAGGTGTAAAATAAAGCTTATGGAAATATTTGAAAACTTTGTTCATATTTTTTTACACGGTTTTCAATTTAATTTTATTTGTGCGCCAAGTTCAAAGCCACTTTGATTGATGCCAAAGGTGTTGAAGGACAATTCCCCAGGACCAGCTTGCTTTATAAACTTTTTCTTTTCAGACGCTCCCCACCCCACCCATCTCTCTATATAATTAATCAAAATTCGAACAGTACTTTGTTGTGAACTTTTGAGTTTGTTGTAATTGGGCCATGACAAAGTAAGCTCGAATAACGAACATTCTCAACATTTTGTGTATTTTTCTTCTCTTTTTTTTCTTGTTCTTTGTTATTTTGTTGCCTTTTTATAGTGGCTCTGGCAAAGGACTGAAAATGTCGGCATGGTCTGGTCTGGTCTGGTCCGGTCCGGTTCAGCTGAGTTTGGTTTGGTCCTTGTTAAAAGTTTATTTGTGCCCCTCTAAGGCAAAATTTTGATTATTCCATTTTGTTAGAATGCCATCGTAAAGTGCGCTATCTTCTGCATGTCTATTTAGGCTCAAAAGCACAGCGGGCTTCGGGTGTCTCAGAAAATTTTATGCCGCACTCTAAAGTTATAAATCGTAATTTTCTTATTTCAAAAATTTTTTAGCCTCTTCCTTAAACATTTTGTTGGCATTTTATGGGGGGGCCAAGTTTGAAGTCGACAAGAAATGAAAATTGTACAAGTACTCATAAATGAGCTACTCGGGCATAAGTTGAGACCCATTTTTGGGTTAGCACCATCAATTTGGATGTGTGTCCTTATTCCTTATTCGTTTTATTGTCTCCAAGTAAATGAAATATTTTTGATTAAGACTATAGACCCCAAATAAGTCATACAAAGAACAAGACTATATTCTATATAAAAAAATATATAAATATGTCTTTATATTTTTCCTTTACGGTCCGAACCGTTCCATTTTCTCAGTTTAACTTTAAACAAAATTGATTAACTAAGCTTCCACATTTTATACGCTTTATAGTTGAGAGGAGTATATGTATTTATTCAGGTTGATTGGTATCGTTAGACAATCAATATTTGGTATATCTCTGAAAGTTATTGAAAGATCTCAAGTAAATTTCTTATAAAGGATTTTTATATACCAAAGTAATTTGTGTACCTAGTTTCATTTGCATAGGATAACTGCGAGTCAGGTTTGGGATTATGGCTAAAATATTTAACACCGATCAATGTCCATCTTGGATCTTGGAAACTACAAAAGCTAGAATTACCAATAAAACATTAGAATCTTTAAGGGTTTAACGAATTATTCCGAACTCAAGATGATTATCTTGGTATAAGTGTGTTCGAGTGTATCTAACGAGTAATTTGCCTGGGTCCTGTGATAGCCTGCAATTAGAATTCATTTAAACAAATCTATTATTCAATTTCTGTCACGAAACTTGTTATTGACCAGCAATTTGGTTGGTTGAGTGTCGTGCAAATAATACGATTCGTTTTGTATTTTAGTTTCTGGCATATTTGTCAGTGAAGGAGTAAATTACTTAATCTATCTGCCGAACAAAAGACAATTACAAGGACATACATACAATCAATCGGTGAAAATGGCGCCCCAAAACATTTGACAAACAAATAATTAGGTGGGCACGGAAGCAAAATGAAATGGAGAGCTTAACAAATTTTCCAAGAACCCGAAAGAATTAACGAGCAGAGCAGAGCAGAGCTGAACTGAGCTGAGGACCAAGAAATCGAAGGCAGCAAACAATTTCAAGCAATCAGTCATAGTTTGGTATGCCAGGACTCGCCAGTACCGACCGGCCCTCCCACTCCCCCTCCCCCCTCCATCAAAAACGTGTCCGATTATACTAATTAGAGCAAATATTTGTGTACTTTATGGCCATGGCAGCCAAGGCAGGGAGCTCTTACTTCCTCACTCATTAGAATCACGCGCCATTGAGGTAGCCCAGGAACTTTGAAAGTTTCACTCGAACCACTCAGGCTGGTTCGTGCCCTGCCATTTGATCCAAGGAATTTAATTACGCGCCAGTCGAATTGACAGGCATTCCATTGGCCTTCCCATCGACCCAACCTATTCCCAGGCATTTTCTTGAAATTACATTAACTTCAGAGGTTGGAGAAATCCCAACCGACCGACGTACACTTGAGTAAACATTTTACGCGATTTGCCAAGACTCAAAATGTTTCGGTTTTGCACACTCACACACACACACACACACACTTGCCCTTTTGGTTTCATTGTTTGGTAATTAAGATTTTATTATATTTTAAGAATTTTATGTTGATCGTAAAAATTTTTAATAACCCATTCGGAAAAGTGGCAAAAACCCTTAAAATCCACTCCACTCGGCTCATACAAAATTGAATCCTAAGACTAAATTAACCAAATTTTTTAATATTATTTCTCTATCAAAAATTAAGTGAGGAGACAGCAGAAATCTTTACGTTGACTCTTCTTCTTCTTCTTCTAATTTATTATTATTCTCTGTTTTTTTTTTTTTTGTTGTCCTTTAATGAATTAATTAAGTAATCAGATGGATTTCGATGATAAAGTACTTAAAATGCAAGTCAAGTTAATTGAGCATAATTTTATTATAATTTTAATGAATGCCACTTAATTTTTAGTGCCAAGGCAAGGTAATAAAAGACAAACTTGAGTAGTTCGAAACGCCCACGACTGAGGCCGCCTAACTGCCACAATTCAGTATAGTATTATATTTATTGATATCACCTATCAGTGGGCATTCCTCCTTGGAACTAATTTTGTCGGTGAGCTTTTTAATATCATCGATTAGTTGAAAGAACTCCTTGCCAGTCCTACTCAAGGATTTGATGCATTTAAAAATTACGGGGATAGCCGAGCCCTTTTTTCCACAACCTTTTAGGATATCCTCGCCTAGTCCCTGGGCATTTTTCAGCTTATCCTTAAGTTTAGTGGCATCAATTCCCAGATTTTCCTCGCAACTCTCGATATCCTTTACAGAACTCTCCGCCATGACACCGAGCTCCCCCAAATTATCCCGTAGGCATTGCATGCCTTTCTTTGTGGTTACCGCCTTAGTCAAAGCTAGAATAATTTTCGTAAATTCCTCACATTCCAAGCCCTGCAAAGTTCTTCGAATTATACAAAAAAAAAAGAAGAAATATTCGAATATTTAGACTCACATGGAAACAAGTTGAAACTGCCAAGAAAACCCAGAATATCTGTAAATATTTCATTGTGCGCTTCCCTGAACAAATAAAAGAAAACTAAGTTGTTGTTTTTTTTTTATATGTAGAACCAATTGAATCGACCTCTTAAGGCGTTAAGTTTTGGTGTGACAGAATCAATTTTATTTATTGTTGGGCACAAGTCAAAATATTGTTAAAGGCTTCCGTTATCTTCTTTGGCAGATCTTTCGCCTCACCTACCAAACACTGTCCGTCGTCTTTCCAAACCTTTCCAAACAAATGCTCAATAGTCTCTTGCAATTGCAGAGCCTTCTTGCCGTAGCTAAACACAGCTTTTGTGCATTTGATAACGGCATTTGTGGTGAGTCCACCGCCCTCACAGCTCACATGAATATTGTCGGTGAGCTCATATATAGTTTCTAGGTATTTTTTCAGCTTTTCTCCTTTGCTGCCCTCTTTGGTATTGATGCATTTTTTCAATTCTGTTAGGGCGCTTTCAACGTTGACACCTAGGGCAAAGTACTTGTCGAAAATACACTGAATGCCCTGTTTGGAGGCCAAGGCTTTTTTAAATTTCGACAATTGATTCCCTTCACCTTCGCCCTCGCAACTCTGTAAAAGGAATTAAATTGATATTATTTTATTAAAGAAACTCCAAAAGAATTTACTCTCAAAAATGCTGCAGTGGCAAAAATTGCCAAACCTAATTTCAAATATGACATCTCTCGTAGTTAGATTGGACCAAGAATAAAAATAATTGAAAAACCACAAGTACGTAAAATTACGTGGAATTCAGTGTGACGAACTAGAAATTTGATTATTTGCTAATAATTTGATTTATACCCTCTACCCAAGGGAAAAGAGCATACTGAAAAGCTGTGAGTCTAGGCAACAACCAAACGAAGACTTCGGAGTCACCCAATGCTACCTAAAGGTCACGGTGACCAGAGATCTCAATTCCGGATACTAAATAGGTTAAAGCCATCAGATAAGACTAAGTAAGGATTACCTAACTCCTCACTGAAGCTACCTAACCCCTTCAAAACTCGTGAGCTTCCTTTCACTATATTCTGAATCTTATATTTTCTTCCGCTTTACAAGATTTGTTTAATTAGCTATTTTAGAATATGCCAAATCTCTTCGATTGATACCAACCATGATTAAAATCGGGCCATTTATTCAGGAACTATCAGCAGTCCACATGATTTAACCACTAGATGGCGCCCTGGCAGTTTCTTTTTTAGCCATTCCATTCTGATTTCCTATAAGTCGCATCACTTTTATTTATTTTATTTCAGAAATAATAAAAATTGCCATAATTCTTTTAAAATTCATAAGACAATTTTATTTTTACTAAATGTTTCAAACAATTTGGTAAAACTCTAGAGAATAGAAAACAAAACGACAATTTCATAAATCATCTTAAAAAATATATGAAATTAAATTTTGAAAAATTTCCTTCTAATAAAAATAAAATACATAAATTTCGAAAAAAACAAAAATTACTTAGCGGTTGCAAACTTTTTAGAAATTTATTTTTATTTCATTTAAATTTATTAGCAACTATTTATATTGAATGATTTATAAATCAATAAACATAAATTCCATTGTCCACGCAAAACTAAAAATGAATTTTTTTTTTTCAAAAAACAAAAAAAAAAAAAAGATTCTGAAAATTGTCGGATGAAACAGAAAAATCGATTCAATTTGCTTTGGTCTATGGAAATATGTGTTTCATTTAAATTTATATATAATCTGAATGTGGATATGAATATATGGCAAAGTTAGCACGAGTATGGGCGACTTGTCAATCGCTGATATATTTTCCAGATTTTACGAGTAATTTTTTAAAAATAGTCAAGACTAATTGAAGATGCTTGGTTGAGTCCAAAGAGCGCTGTTCTAGAAATTCCAAAGCTCGAAATAGAAAGTCATCATCGAACTGTGTAAACCCGTCCAAGTGAAGTAATTCCAATTTACTATTGGCACTTATAAAGTTCAGAACGCAGATAGCATAATTCGTAGTTCCTGTATCCCGTCAGCTTGAAAATTTCTCAAGCCCGAAAAAGCAACCAGACCTTGGAAGTCCTTGATATCGCAATTAAGCTTTGTGAGCGATTCTAGCTTTCCTATCAACTCGGCAGATTCATAATCAATAAAACGCAATTTTTTGGAAAGATATAAGCTCCACTAAAGATTTCAATATCGATGATATGTATATGGCATAGGAATAAAAGGTAAGTGCCTTCAAATTGGGAAAATAAGGTAGTGCTTTCTCTAGTGAAACCTAGATCGGTCATAGCTATATATGCAGTATTCATTATTCGATTTCATTTAAATTGCTATATTCTTTATAGAAGGAACATGGAACTTTCTAACTATCACCAACTCTGATATATTTATACAAACAGTCATCTCCATATCGACTCAATCAGTCAGAAATATCAAACATAAGCCAAGACAGTCTTGAAAAGGGTTGATCAGCTGCACCACGCAGGAGGATCTTATTTGCCAGATCCAAGGCAAAGCCAAAGTACACTTTTCCCAAGACTCTTGATTTTCTCATTCTATAAAACCAAAGTTGTTTTCTTACAATCAAAAAGCTATAAGTCGGTCAAAACATTAGCAAAAAATAAAAATCGGAACCTGTCATACATATAATTATTTGACTTAGGCTACATAACATATATAAAAATCGATTTAATTTCCCTTGGAATATATCTATATACGTTTTAGATAAATTAGAATAATATGTGCCTGTGAATATGTGGCAAAGATGGCACGTGTGGCTCTCCTCTTACCCCCGCCTTTGGCTTTTTCGATTTTTAAATAGGTGGGCGGCTTGTCAGTCGTACGCGTTGTGAACGCTTCGCTGATTACTTAAAAAAAAAAAATTCCTATAAAAAAAAATAATAATAAATTAGTTGTAGCATTTTGCCAAGAATAATACTCACTCGTTCAACATAAAATGATTAATTCTGTTTAGCGCTGACAAAGTCCCCCACTTTATTTCATTTCATTATTATATTTCTTTAATTTTTTCCTGTCAGCCGACTTTTGGTTACACATGTTCGTGTCCATGACAGCACAGCACACTCGAGTTGAGGGGAGCTCATGAATATTCAATTTTTTTTTTTTTTTAATTTCTTTTTCTTTATTTTTGACATTCGTTTGGATACCAACCAAAAAAACAAATAAATGTAGAAACTGGGATGAGAATTAATTGTAGAGACGATTTTTATTCTTCCACCTAATAAATTTTAAATAAATTTTAATAAATTAATTACTTAAATAATTACAAGAAATTCAAGAAAAAATTAATACAAATTAAAACAAATATATATAATTAAATAAATAATCAAAAATCCTTTCTAATCCTTAAATGAATTGTAAAACTTTTATTTTTTTTTAATAAAAAAACCTTTTATTTTTTTAAATAGAAAATCACTAAAATATTGAAAGGATTATTAAGGGGATTTTATTTTATTTTTATTATTATTTATTTTATTTTTTTTTCAAGTGAATCAAAAGTTTTGTCATTTGCGCCAAACTCAATAATTTTTGCATTTTATGTAGCAAGTTTTACTTTTATTATTTTGTGTTTTCCACTTACTCTCTGTTATTCTGCTGTTGTTGTTATTGTTGTATTCGTACTCCTTTCATTTGGGAGTGGCGGTGTTGTTTGTGTTTTGTTGAGTAGTTTGTAAACTTTTCACTTTGACCAATAAAATTATATAAAATATATCCTGCTGCTCTGTTGCTTCCAACTTGCCTTTGCCATTCAATCTAATGCCTTCAGGTCCTTATGTCACACTCATTCTTTCTATACAACTACAACAACAACAACAGCAGCAGAAAAGTTAAAAGGGAAGCAATTTTGTATTTGGAAAATAAAACAAAAGACCAAAGCAATAGAACAAAAAACCAAAACAAAAAAAAAAAAAAAGAAAACAAACCAAAAGTTTTCCATTTTCAGTTAGAAAATTTCCATTTCACTTAAGTATTACATTTTCGCCAACTGGCAACTGGCACAATCTTTCTCAATTTTTCTTTTGAATTGGTTTGCTGGTTTAAGGGGGGCCTTGATTTTAAGACATTTATGCGCCACATTATTCCCAAAGTCCTTCATTATTGTCCTTGATTATACCAACTCAGCTGAGAATAGTTTCTTTATCGTTTTTGTGTGAGCAAAAACTATTTGGAAAGTAATTAAGAAAGATACGCTTTTTCTACATATTGTTACGATTTTGGGTATTTGTGTTAATTAAATACAGAGTTCGTATCACTAGATTGTGAAGAAAATGTTTATTTAGCTCTTTTGTATTACAACTACTATTTAAAATAATCTGGTGGCGGGAACTTCGGTTTCAGTTCTTTTACACTTTGATGTTCACAGTTCAAACGCTCGATCACTACTCCTCCCATTGCTGCTGTGGCGGCGCCTTTATATCGTCGTGAGCCGGCATCGATAGTTCCAGAACCGTCGTGAGCCGGCATCGATAGTTCTAGAGCCGTCATGAGCCGGCATCGATAGTTCCAGAACCGTCGTGAGCCGGCATCGATAGTTCTAGAACCGCCGAGGCCGTCACCAGTGCGTACTCAAGTTCTTTGTTCTAGATCTATCGACGCCGGCCCATTCCTAACGACGCAGTAGCTGATGTTGTTTACATTTTGAACGTCAAGTTGTACTTCTGTTCGCCACTCTCGTAACACTGCCCTCCGCTTAAGCTTGTTCGTCCCGAACAAGTTCCATGTTATTTTTATAGAAAGGTGCCAGCCTCTCTAAATGGACTACTTTCAGTTTTGCTCTTCTTGAGTCGCTTTTCCGTATCCGGTACACCACATCATTTATCCTCTTGATAATCGTGTACGGACCTTCCCAATGTGTTTGTAGTTTTGGGGATAGACCTTTTTTCCGTTGTGGGTTGTAAAGTAGCACTAGTTCTCCTTTTTGGAACCCCTCTATGTTTGCTTTTGAGTCATACCGAGCCTTCATTCTATCGCTGACGAGTCCGATGCGGTTTCTTACAAACTGGTGAATTCCGTCCATGTGATCTTTCCTAGCGCTGGGGTGATCCACATTTTTATTGCTTGTTGTCGTAGCTACCCCAAATTTTAAATCTGCTGGAAGCCTAAGATCGGTGCCGAATATTGTCATTGCTGGAGTCATCGCTGTGGTGTCGTGTCTTGCTGAACGATACGCCATTAGGAACATGGGTATTTGCTCATCCCAGTCTTTCTGATTTTTATCAACGACCTTTTTTAAATATTCCTCCAGTGTCCGGTTAAAGCGCTCTACCATGCCATCTGACTGCGGATGTAAGGGCGTTGTACGAGTCTTCCGGATTCCGAATGAGTCACATACTTCCTTGAAAGTGGTTGATTCGAAATTTCTGCCTTGGTCAGAGTGTAGCTCCATTGGAACTCCAAATCGGGTGACCCAGTTGTTGACAAATGCATTTGCCACTGTCGTTGCCTCCTGATTCGGAATGGGATATACTTCGGGCCATTTACTGAAGTAGTCAATTACCACAAGCACATATTTGTTGCCGCTTGTACTTTGCGGAAAAGGGCCTGCTATGTCCATTGCAATCCTTTCGAACGGTGCTCCAGCGTTGTATTGGCGCATCTTTCCATGACTTCTCCGTGACGGACCTTTTGCTTTTATACACCGATCACATCGGCGGATCCAATCGGCCACTGACTCTTGGCAACCGACCCAATAGAAGCGTTTCTTTATTTTTTCAACGGTCTTTGTGTTGCCTAAGTGTCCACCACTGCTTCCGTTATGGTATTCGGCGATTATTTCCTCGATCCGCTTTCTCGGCACTACCAGAAGCTTTGTGGAAGTTCTACCGTCCTCGCTTTCCCATATTCGATAAAGACATCCATCATGAAGGCTCAAGGTCTGCCACTGAGTCCAATAAGCCTTCGCCACTGGACTTTTATTAGCCATTTCCTCCCAAGTCGGCCGCACGTCATTCGCCTTTCCCTTTATTATGACGTTAAGATCCTCATCGGCCTCTTGGTCAGCGCGAATCCTTTCGGCTGTCCATCCTTCCGCTGGAAGCGCACTTAAAAGTCGAATGTCTACAACTCCTTCTTTGGCTTCTGCCCTTGAACAATGCCTGCATTCTGGATTACAAGGACGCCTGGACAACGCATCTGCATTGCCGTGATGACCACCTTTTCTGTGATCAATGGTGAAGTCGTAGCTCTGTAATCGCTCTATCCATCGCGCTAGCTGTCCCTCAGGATCTTTAAACTGCAGAAGCCATCTTAGTGCTGCATGATCAGTCCTGAGTTGAAATTGTTGTCCATACAGGTATTTGTGAAAATGTTTCACGCTCTCCACAATTGCTAGCAATTCTCTCCTAGTTACGCAATAGTTCCTTTCGGGCTTTGCTAGGATTTTGCTATAATAAGCGATCACTTTCTCCTGTCCGTCGATTACTTGGGACAACACTCCACCAATTCCAGTGTTACTAGCGTCAGTATCCAATATGAATCTATTTCCGGGAACTGGATATGCTAGTATCGGTGCAGTGCATAAAAGATCTTTTAGACGTTGGAAAGCTTGCTCTTGGTGCTCAGTCCATTTGAAAGGTCGATTTTTCTGCGTGAGCTCATGTAAGCTACTTGCCACGTCTGCGAATCCAGGCACGAATCTGCGGTAGTATGTGCACAGGCCCAGAAAACTTCTCAATTGATGCAAGTTTTCTGGTCGCGGCCAATCTTTCACTGCAGCGACTTTCAGCTCATCGGTCTGAACTCCTTCCATAGTGACCTTGTGACCCAGATATTTCACCTCTCGCTGGAAAAGTGAACATTTCTTCGGACTTAGTTTGAGTCCCGCTGCTCCTATGCGTATAAAGACTTCCTGTAACTTTCGTAGGTGGTCATCGAAATCTTTTCCCATCACGATTATGTCATCAAGGTACACTAAGCAGGTTTTCCAATGCAGTCCCTTTAATACATGTTCCATTAATCGCTCGAAAGTGGCTGGAGCGTTACATAGACCGAAGGGCATTACCGTAAACTGCCAAAGCCCATCACCAGTACTGAAGGCAGACTTTTCTTTGTCTTTCTCATCCAGCTCAACTTGCCAATAACCACTCTGTAAGTCCAAAGTGGAAAACCATTTTGAACCAGATAATGTGTCCAGAGTATCATCAATGCGGGGTAAGGGGTAGCTATCCTTTTTTGTTACATCGTTTAATTTCCTATAGTCGACGCAAAACCGTGTGCTACCATCCTTCTTTTTAACAAGCACTACTGGTGAGCTCCAGGGACTGACAGATGATTCTATTACTCCGTCTTTCTGCATTTCTTCAATAAGCTGCGTTCCTTCTTCTCTTTTGGCAAGCGGAATCCTTCGTGGTGGCTGGCGAATCGGCCTTGCATCCCCAGTGTCAATTTGGTGTTTAACAATCGTTGTCCTTCCTGGATTTTTGTCGGTTGCGAATATACTCCAAAACTCTTTCAACATTTTGACGGCCTTACTCTTCTCTTGTTCCGTCAGATTTTTAGTCCACTCCTGCACCTGTGTTTTTAGTACAGGTTTCGCCTTACTGTCCATACAACTGAGTTTCTCACTAAGCTCCGATCCCTCGCAGTTTACGACAACCGAAACTTCTTGACATTGTCCAATAATTTCTCCTTTCTTTAGTAGTCTTGGCAGGTTGGTTGGATTCAAGACTCTTATTGGTATACGTCCATCTTTAGTAGCTCTAACAAGGGTTTTTCCAATCAAAATATTACTTTCGGAGATCTTTTTGGCGCTTTCGACAACCCACAACCTCCTTGCGCCATCGTCTTCTTTCATCTTTGCCCATAGAACTGTTTCTGCGCGTGGAGGGATTTTCTCTTTGCTTTCTGCGTAAACCGCTTTTACGATCTCGAACTCACTGTTGCTGACTTCCAAGGGCAGTTCCACATTCGCATATTTAAGCAACTTTTTCCGTAAATCCAACGTAAGACCATGTTGAATCATAAAGTCTACGCCTATGATCACGTCATCGACTATATCGGCCACAATAAAATTATGCTCAAATTTAGTGTTTCCAATGATGAGCTGCTTTCTCGTTTTTCCCCGTACTTGAGCATCTTCCCCAGTAGCTGTGCGCAGTTTAATGCCTCTTAACGGTTCCACTTTTGGAACCAAGCTACTTTTAATTATTGAATGGGATGCACCGGTATCGAGAGTCAACATAAATTGGTTACCTTCTATTGTGCCTTTGACGGTCAAACTGTTGGCTTGTCGCTTTAGTTGTGAAACGAAGAGGCTGGGGCAGGCAGTTGTGGGAGTCAGCTCACGCCTCTTTGAGCTGACTCGTTCTAGTTTAACGAGCTGGCTTCTCCCATCCTTGGTTCATTCTGGTAATGACCATTATCTCGTTTTTCTCGTGAACGTGATCTCTCTCTCTTTCGTCGTTCACGACAATCTCTCGCCATATGACCAACTTTCTCGCAGATGTAGCACTTTCCTTTAAAGCCGATGGATGGACTTCGCTGCGAAGCCTGGTCATGGGTCTGGTCGATGTGTACTTTACGCACTTTTGGCATTGGGTGGCATACCATCAACGACGTTTCGCAGGTCAACGCTTGGCCAACAGCTCCCTCGAACGATTTTTTCGGCACCATCACCATTGTACGCTTTGTGTCTGCATCTCGAATGCCATCGACGAAAGCATCAATCTTGCACTTTTCCAAAAAGTCGGTTGGTGCACTACTGTAAGCCAAATACGACAATCGCTCTATGTCCGCTGCATACTCCTGAAGTGTTTCCCCTTGGCGCTGCACTCTGCTCTTCAGTTCCAGGCGGTACATTTCCTGCATGTGGTCGCTACCAAATCTGCGTTGCAATGCGCGCCAGATTGTTTCGTAGTTGTTCCTCTCTGTAGCTGGTATTGTCTGTAATATTTCAGCAGCAGGACCTTTTAATGCGGTGAACAATGCCGCAGCACAGTCTTCCTCATTCCACCCGTTACGGCCAGCTGTAACCTCGAACTGCATTTTAAAGATGTTGAATGCAGTAGTGCCGTCATACGTCGGAGGACGCCATTTGGTTGTACCCGCTGCTGCTGTCACCGGACCGGTGACTTCCAGCTTATGAATCCTGTGCTCGAGAGTGGTAACTTTCTCTTGAACGTCTACCACGTTGTTATCCAGCTGTTGTAATCTTTCCGAATGTTTATCCAGTTTCTCACCGATATCTGCCCATTTGCGTTCAAAGTTCTCGAACTTTCCAATTATTTCGGCTTGGACTTGCTGTAGTTGTGCAGTGTTTTCAGCTTGTGTCTGTTGTATTTGCGCAATGCTTTCAGCTTGTGTCTGCTGTAGTTGTGCAGTGTTTTCAGCTTGTTGTAACATGAGGCTCTGCATCATTTCCATAAGGCCTGTGGTAGGGTCTGTGACCTTACTTTCCTTCGCCAAGGATTTAACACCTGATGCCTCTGCGAATTCATGTTCGTCGACATTGACATTACTCTCCTCTAATGCGTTTCTCAAACGCAGTAGTAACTCCGTTTTGTTTCCACTTGACGACAAACCCAGCTCCGACAGCTCCTTCTTCAACTGCTCTACTTTCAGATCAGCTAGCTTCACCATTTTTCTTCAACAATCCCACTTCTGACACCAATTGTTACGATTTTGGGTATTTGTGTTAATTAAATACAGAGTTCGTATCACTAGATTGTGAAGAAAATGTTTATTTAGCTCTTTTGTATTACAACTACTATTTAAAATAATCTGGTGGCGGGAACTTCGGTTTCAGTTCTTTTACACTTTGATGTTCACAGTTCAAACGCTCGATCACTACTCCTCCCATTGCTGCTGTGGCGGCGCCTTTATATCGTCGTGAGCCGGCATCGATAGTTCCAGAACCGTCGTGAGCCGGCATCGATAGTTCTAGAACCGCCGAGGCCGTCACCAGTGCGTACTCAAGTTCTTTGTTCTAGATCTATCGACGCCGGCCCATTCCTAACGACGCAGTAGCTGATGTTGTTTACATTTTGAACGTCAAGTTGTACTTCTGTTCGCCACTCTCGTAACAATATGAACGAGTGTGTGGCGCCCTCTATTGAAAGAACCAGTAGAACTAGATTGTGAGAGGAAAAAGCACTCAAGTTGGGCTCGTTTCTAAAGCCTTATAATATTGATACCTCTTCTTGAATATATATGATATAAAAAATTCATTTTCTTTTTTTTTTTTAATTAAAATATAAATATTTAATTAAATTTTATGATTACCAAAACCCAATAAAGTCGACCACAATTAAAAATTATAAAAATAATTTACAGTTTCTTCTTTCATTCATTCTTTTTTCATATTATTTATCATTATGGTAAAGGTTGATATTATTTTTTCCTGTTTTCATTTTTTTTTTTTTTTTTTTTTTGTTTCGTACTTTGTTGCTGTATTGTTCAGGGTAAAGATAAATGGAAATGTAAATTATTGTGGGTCAGAACCCGCACAATCGTTGTCCCATTAATTGTGCTGCACAAAGTTGCAAGCAAGCCAAAATGTATTTATAAAATTGCTTGCATCTGCATCTGTATCTGTGCTGTAATTTTTCCTTCTTGTATATATATATATATATTTTTGTATTTTTAAATTAAAATAAAATCCACTAATTGCCTGCAATTCAACAACAGTGCTACCGCAAAAAATAATTATGTCGTTGAAACGGAGGTAAAAAATAAACAATTTTTATTATGAGATAATTTTTTTTTACTTTTTACTTTTTAATTAAGTCTGATCCAGTTTGATTTAAAAATTGAAACTATTTCATCATCACATTTATTGTTAAACAATTTAAATTTTAAATAAATCTCTTTTCGATCATCTGTTTTATTCCCTTTGATAATTTAATTACAATTTCGGCATAAATATCGTCCACTCATTCTTTTTCGGTCCTCATCTCAATTTGGCCCGTTGACAATTTCGCGCATGCCGTGGCTAGCGAAATAAACAAACCATCGAATGACAACACGAAAAATTCCTTCAAGCAAAACAAAAAACAAAGAAAATAAAACAAAAATCGACAACCCAAAGATTTTCTCATTAAATATGGCACAAAGGACCACCAGAGACTATCGGCAGATATTTTGTTTGTTTTGGCTTAAAAATAATTTCTTACCTCATCTGGTCAAGTGATTTCGCGTGGCCAACATCTTAAATTGCTGTGAGCCACGAGCAGCCAGGTCATTATACTCTTTTCAAATTAAATAGTATATTGGGTTTATTCCAAATAACGTAAGGCATAAGCCCAAATGTCAGAGACACCCCAAACTACACTCCAGATTGGTCAGAGCCCCTGGACAAATCGATGGAGCCTTCTCCTACCGAGTCTATGCAAAAAAAAAGTAACTCAAACTTTTCCAATAAAACTTCTTATTTATATTTATTTGCCTCACTATGATTAAGGGGGTTTCCTCCCCAATTTATCGAACTAATCTCCGTCATTCACTGAATAAGAAAAAATAGTTTGAAAATATTCTGAGGCCTCAACGCGATTTTTTTTTAAATCGTTTCCATTGCCAATTTTTGTTTATCGATAATATTTATCATCACTAGTTTAGTTCATCATTGTCATCACTATCATGACGAAAAGTGATTCGTGTGGATTTCTACGGAATTGAAGATCAAATAAATCTGGCCCATGTGTTTATGTTCTCCCTAAATATTTTCAGTAATTATTCAAAATCGAATAAATACACATGACATGGATAAGGACAAACAAAAGAAGACCTGGTTTTTATCATTGAGGATAATGGTGATATCGATGAGCCCTTGAAATTTTAATGGATCTATGAATACAATTTTCTTGCAAGTTATTGGAAATGACATAGCTCCGTCTCAATCTACAGAATTTTCATTATTTAATTGTAATTTTATTGACTTCCTTAAAGAACTTCAATGGACTCGTCTGACTCCGAGGATTACATTACCATCTCTGTAGTCCGAATACTTTCATATTGCCACTGACTCAATAATTTGAAATGCTTCTAATTATCCAATTTAGGATCAGACCACTATATCAAATCTCTGAACATTATTGTCTGATCTCTCAAAAGAAAATCACTTTGAAAAGAGTCTGTAATCTTTGGCATTCGGAACATAGCAATGGTTTGCTTTTCTTTAATTTGTTTTTATATTCTTAAAATTAAAAATGATGTGGTGACTTTGCAGAACCGTCTAACGTCAAACTGAATTTCCCCAGAATTTCACTCTCAGATTTTCTTTCTTTTTTTTTGCTTGCAATAAAAGCAAGTGTCACCGCTGATCTTTTTGGCTGTGAAAGACAAATCTTTCTACTAGTTTGAGACCAACTGTCGCCAGATTTTTATTTATTTTTTGTTTTTCATATAATTATTTCAAATAATGTTTACTGACAGAAGAAGCTAAGCCAAAAGAACCATACACTTTATGTCTGAAATATTTCTTAGAAATCGTAATTTCACTTTCTTATCTTTTAGTTTATTTGTGATATCGAATAAAACGGAATTTGTTATAAAAATATTTCTTTTTATATTCAAAATACACAAAAAAAAAAAAAAAATCAGGTAGATGGGTTCACAAATCTGGGAGATGGACTTAAAATCTACTTAGGATTTTATAATTAAAATTTAAATTAAACTGGCTAATCCAAGAAGCCTTACAAAAAATAATAAATAATACCTCTTCCAATTTTAAAGGTTTTACTAAAATCAGAATTCAGTCTAGAAGGCAGAAGCCTCTCCTTGCATGCGATAAATTTGCTTACTTTTGACTGTGATTAATTTGTTCTGAAAACTTAAATCTATATCAAAGTCCAAGTAGGACAGACCACGTTTGACTTTGAAATGTCCTCTGATAGAATCGCCCTCCAGAGCAGGTATATCCGTTTTTATATGAAAGACAGTGTGCTTCCATTGAGTGCTGGGCTCAAAAGGGCTTGTGGAAACTGTTACCGGATCCTCATTTTGGTCACTTGGAAAGTGGAAATCGAAATAGGTTACAAACATTTTGACCATTGCTTGCCGCTGAGCCTTAAGCTTAAATGGAACTTTGAAATTCAAGTCTTTCTGGGTCAGAGTGTACATATCGAAACAACAAAGTTCGTAGCGATTTGTGAGAAGCTGAGATTCTGATACTTCGGTGACCAGAGGCGTCTGCAATTTGGCTAGCCAAGCTCTCGACATATTCAGACCCTTGTAATGTTGCCAAAAGTATCTAGTCTCATGCGTAGGTTCCGGATCCTCGGCTGCCACCAAATACAAGTGAGCCGAGTGTGGGAAAATTTTGCCGCCTGGCCGGAGCCACTTGTCGCGAGCATAGATTACGTTTTCTATGGTGGAGCTGAACATGAGACAGGCCCTGGAAAATAGATCTATAAAAGATATATTCTTTCTCTAAACATGAACTCACCCCATCCATTTGGAAATTATAATATCCACCTGTTTCAGTCCTCCAGGTAATATCACATCCTCCAGTCTCATTTGCAGCACCTCAATAATATCGCTAAGCTGATTTCGTTGCACCAATTTGCGGGCCACCAGGGCTGCATCAGTGGGCTCTACGGCAATCACGTGCTTTGCGCCTTGCCGAGCCGCCCACATGGAGAGCAGGGCACTGCCGCAATTTACCTCTAAGACCACGGCGCCTTTAAAAATCTCCGAACTGGCTTGGAAGGCAGACTTGAAGGCCAACATTGTCACTCTGTCCCGGATGATGCCTTCGTTGGACTTGAGGAATAAGGAAAAGGCCTCCGGGGAAATGGGATCCTCTTCTTCCAAATTATCTTTCAATCTCATTCTTATTCGAAAGCAATTTCAATGTAAACAAAGAAATTGTTCACCAAATGAACTTGTGTGAACCGGTGTAAGTGTTCGTGAGCTTTACAAGTTCGCTTTGGCTAGAGATGTGAGCGTGATGAATGCGCTCATATCGATTGTATTATTTTTATTCGATTAATTATCGGTTGAATTATTTTTATTCGATTAATTTTGAGTTTGTTAAAAAAAAAACCGAATTTGTTTTTGCTGAATTTTATAAGACAATTTCAGGTTCATTAAAATTATTCATCTTGAGATTTTGTTTTGGTTCTAAGCCTGTCTTAATTCGATTGATGAATTGATTATGACCTTTGGTTTGATATCCAAATTTTCGGCACTCCTTATATAACTCTGATTATGACATTGTTTTCAGACCTGTAAAATATATCGAGTAGTATCGAATAGCAAATAGCTTCCTCATGGTCCAAATGTTTCTGTATGAATTTAAGTAGGAGTGAACCTGGAAGGTTATAGACTAATGCTTGATTAGCCCCAAAGTTTTCATGTTATAATTAAAATTGAATTGAGAATAATACATTGAGTGTTGCCCTAGGCTTGCTCGCTTGCTTCGCTGCACTTTAAGTTCGAATAACTTTCGCTCTTCCACATTTTACTTTGTTTTGTTTTATCGCTCTTCTTCTTCTTCTTCTTCTAAATATGTAAGTCTGTTTCTATAGATTTTTATTGTGTGTGGGCAGAGAAGCAATTGTCTAGGTTTTCATGTGGATGACAGTTTGTCTGCTTTGCGCTTTGTTCGATTCACTCACGAGGCGATGCCTGACCAGCCCAACTAAACTATTACAGTATTTGCATGCATGCATGTTTGTGTGTGTGTGTGTGTGTGTGCTCAGGTAATTACTCATATGACTTTGTTGTTGTTGTACTGCACTTATTTGCTCAATTTTGAGTGCATGTTTATGTGTGTGTGTTGATTTTAGATTTAAATATTAAAACTCTCAGTAATTCACCAGGGCAATGTTTGCTATAGACTCCGATATCTCTCTCTCACTCTCTTGTTCTTTTCAAAGTCATTTAATTTTCTATTCTATTCTGTTTTTTTTTTTTTTTTTTTTTTTGCACTCAAACCGGTATCATTTCTGTTCTTTGATTGTTTTGTGTCTGTCTGACTTAATTTGTTTGCTTGTCATTATGACGGTGATGTAGTTACTTGTTAGTCTTGTTGTTGTTGTTGTAGTTGTTGTCTTGTTTTTACTGATAACCAACCATAAAGTATTGAAAATAGCAAAAAAGAAAAAAAGAAAAAGAAAAACAAAATCAAGATAATAAAAACACTTTGACTATAATTAAGAGAGGTAAACGAACACAGCCAGACCAAGTTTGAAATAAAAATCTAAAGTAATAATTTTAAAATTTTTTGTTTTTTTTTCGTATTCCTAAAAAATTATTACCTATTTACTTTATTGACTAACCTAATTTCTTATCTCTAGAACTTTGAATTTATCAAAAGCCACTGTATTAATTCAATGGTTCAGGGCACCCAGACTTACACCTTGGAAATGGAAAGCAGTACCAGGGATTCAAAGGGATTCTCAAGTCGAAAAAAAAATACAAGAAAATCTCAATAATCCGTGTAATTAGAAATGTCCGATTGAGGTTCAAAATATCCAGATGGCACTTTAGATATTTTTTTTAGAAAAATTCCTACATTTAATTCCTTTAAGACTTGAAGTTTATCAAAATAATTTTCGATTTAATCTTTCATAACTTTAAATATATATAAAGACCTTGGCCCCTGAGCTCTTATGGGATTCATAAAAAGGGATTTCTTTTTCCAAATTCTTAAATTGTAAACAAAATTGAACATTTTGAACATTTCATTTATCACACAAAAACAAAACTTGTCAAATTTTTCAGTTCTAAGAGTTTTGAGGGAGAGGGGAGGTAAGGGGTTATGTTAACACTAAAAAATGGGCAAACATAAACAACAACGAAAAACATTACCCGTTTCAATGTAAAAGCAAACCAAACAAATTGAAAGAAATATACAAAAAATAAATAAATCGAATTGCAAAAAAAAAAAAACTAAACAATTTTTTTGTCGAATAAATTTTTTTTTTTTTGTTTGTGTCGGAACACTTCATGTCACTTAAAAATATTTTGTTGGCTGACTGGTGTATTCATGATATTTCATTATTTTTTTTTTTCTGTATTTCTATTTTTTTTCATACGCTTTTTGGAAATTTTCCATTCAAGCTGCAAAACATCAAGAAAAAAAAAACACAAAACAAAACATTTGATAGAAGAGCAAAAGAGCGTTTGAAATGCTTCTCATATGTTTCGTTGTTTTTTTTTTTTTTTTTATTCTTTTTGGTTTTATTTTGTTTATTATTTTTACATTTTTTTCGCTCTCCTCCTCTATTTCTCTGGCTGTTTCTTTCTTTTCTGTTACTTGGTGAAGGCGACGAGAAGCCATACAAAAACAATCTAATGTCGACTGACAGCAAAATAGAAGACGAAGAAGAAGAAGAAGAAGCAGTCACAATGAAAGACGAAGACGAAATGTTGTACACTATTGACGGTGAGAGAGAAGGGCAAAAGGGGGAACGGGGGAAGAAAGCAAGCTCCCTTCACTCTCATCACCACCCCCTTTGCACTTGTGGCACATGTTCTCAGCTGCCCTTTTTTATTTTTGTTGTTTTTGTTTTTAGTTTTGGAAGCGAAGCGTTTCACTTAGAACATTTGACAAATCGACAAGCCTTAAGTACTTAATGATGACGTCTCATTTTTTTTAAGTTTTTTTTATTTGTAAGTTTTGATGTCATTTGTAAACTAAATTCATCTTTAATATGATTCTGTCAAATCAGCTGAGGCAACCGTAACGAAGTTGACATACTCTTTTTGTTGGGATTTTGAGGTAGAAATTTTTTATCAGAATTCAGATCAAGGAAAAGGAGCGGACTCTTAGAAACACCCGGACTCTTAGAAACACTCAGACTTAAAAGCCCAGCCCAGACTCTCATTAGTCCAAACTTTAATTAACCCAGACTTTTAGCTGCCGGGCTTTATGTAACCCTCTCTCTCTAAGCCAAAATCTCCATAATTTAGTGGCCCTGATTCCCAGTAACCCGGACACCTAAAAACCCATACTCTCAATAACCAGGACTCTGATCCTCAGTAACCCAGACTCTCACTAATTGAGACCCTCAATAATCCAGACTCTTGAAAGCCCAAGATTTGAGCTGGAATTAGAAAGAAATTATAAAGTTAAACCCTTTGACTCCCCTACTCCTCTCATCTCTTCTCTCTGTGCTCTATCTCAATAATTTAGACTCTTAGTATCCCGGACTCTCAGAGTCGTAGTATCCCGGACTCTCACATGCCCTGGCTTGTTTGATTTGCTTGACAATTATCTGAGGTCTGAATAATTTGTTATTTACTGGCTGGGAACCTAATTTTCCATAGATTATTGCTTTGGAAATAAAATTAAGAATTTGCCAGAATTTCAATTTGAAATGATTTCATGTGACCATAAGATAATCATGAATTCATCTAATATTTTCTGTAAATTTTCTTGGTAAATTTTTGAAAAGACTTTGACAATTTTCCTGAATTTCTGTCAACGCTTTAAGCCATTTGGGAGAATTAATTGAATGTAGATTTTTTTTTTATCTGGGCCCGACCCAAGCAGGCTTGTATGAATAACTAAATTCAAGGTCAATGCAAACAAAAGCCTCAGCGACAGGCTGGCTTAAATGAAGCCTTATCTCTCTCTCTCACTCACTCTCTCTCTATCTTTCTTGATGTCTCTAGCTTTGTGTGTATCTTTGAGATACTTTGGGGTAACCGGGCAAGCACATTTGTATAGAATATATACTGGGTTTATATGGCCTGCCAATTGCAGCTGCAGCTTTTCAGCACTTGCCACTTCTCATATATTTTTTTTTTTTGCCTGTTTCTTGTTATTGTTGTAGCTTTTGTCATTTTTCGGCATGAAAAGATACATTAAAATTGATAGCCGTTGATGTGGGTGCAAAAAAAACGAGCACAACCAGAAGATGGAATTAAGAGCAAAAAAAAAAAAAAAAGGTAGTGAACCCAGCAAACATATATCTTGCGGATATATATGAATATATGTGCTTTTTACTTTTTGTATCTATATACTTTTGGGTTCGCTATATAAGGGCATTCTTCAGTTGCCTTACCTTTTTGTCATGTATCACCTGTTTTTTTTTTTTCTCTTTTTCTTGGTCTCTTTTTTTTATATATACCCACATATGAATATATCGCGTATCTTTGTATCTCTGCTCAATGTATTTTGCACTTTGCCTTTTTGTTGCTCACTGTCATTGTTATTGTTACTGTTTTTGTTGTTGTTGTTGTTGCTGGGCGGTTCGGTGCCAATATGTCTGGCACAGCACAATTGAGTTGAATATGTATCGAAATGTATGCTTGTGTGTTTGTGTGTGTGTGTGGGTACACAGATAAGTGCCAAAGATACAGATACAATTACCGTGGCGAAATAACAAACAAAAGCATAAAACGACAAACAGCAAAAGCTTACAAAAAAAAAAAAAAACAAAAAAGGTAAAGTACATACAAAAATATACAAATAAAATCTTGAAAAAATTGTAGTTTTTTTATGGTCACAAAGCAAATGACAAGACCAAAAAAACACACACACACACGCACACACATACAGAGAAAATAAAAACAAAGTCTTTGCAATCGTAAAACTTGAAAGCTCTTTCGATATTCCGGTTATCGAAACTGAGGTTAGCTCCGACCAAGACAAGTGACCCTGGCACTTTTAATTGATCGCCGATTAAATTTATTAAAATAATCGTTCTTTTTATGGGTCAATTATATGGCCAAAAAAAAAAAAAATAAATAAACCGGGTTAAAATGCACTTAACTCAAAATACATCATAGCTTAGGCTCTCCTGGCCTTACGGAAAGCCCATTTAATTCGTACTGTCAATCTGACCTAACCTCAAAAAAACAAGGTTTTGGACTGAAAAATGGTTGAGCGAAAAGATATAGATATTCGCTTTAGGTAATGCTATCTATATTGGTTCCAAGTCTTACTAAAATTTGCTTACTAAGATTCCAAGTCTTACTTTCATATAAGCTCCTCATAGATCTCTGAGAGAAAAATTCAGAATCGTAGGAATTTTTGATGGTCCAAGAGTTTTAGCTTATCTTTATACGGAGCTCTTCTTTATGAGGCTCCAAGTTTGTTTCCTTTAATTTTAAGTAATTTTCTTTCCATTTTTATTTCACGACTTAAACAGGAACTCTGTTCCCTAAGTAAGCTTGTTCATTTCTATCTTCATCACTCTCTCTCTCTCTCCGTCTTCTCCAGATTCCCCAATCCTAGTCCACATTAAGTTGACGAAAAGAGCCCTCCATACCAAAGATAGCATCATAGTCCACCTTTAGTCCACCGGGTCTTAGTTTTTCATTGACTCCATAGGCAGTATCTTCTTTGATAAACTCGCGATTTTCAATGAATAAATTCCACTGACGGGGCATTAGTTCCTCCAGAGTACCCTGCTCTCCGCCCAAATGATTGGGTAAATATTGTTTCGGTATGTAAGTGTACAGAGAATCCAGATTATCGCCATGCACAGAGAGCTATAAGAGAGTTAATGTCAGACTTATATTATCTAGATAAGAAATGAAGCTATTCACCCTGGCCTGCTGCTTGGCGGGCAAGAGACTTCGCATGGCATTGAAGACCACCATAAAGGCCGAGTTGGTGTGGATCATATGGGTGCCTTTCTCACGCAAGGGCAAGGCCTCCTCGGCAAAGGTGGACATCTTCTTGACCACCGAGGGTGTGATTTGCAGTAGATGATCTGAGGTGTAGTTGGAGAAGTCCAGCAAGGTGATTACCCCATTGATCACAGCATAGTCATCCTTCATGAGCATTATACTGTCCATTGTGTGGGCCACACACATGACATCGGCAAAAGTGTATTTACTGGTCGGAAAGAGGCCTGGCCGCACATAGATTATACGGGGCCCATTGCCGTGCAAAGGAGTCGGTAGTGAAATGCCTATTCTAGCTCAAAATGAATGAGATTTTTAAAAGAGTCCAGCATAGTTTGCTATTTCAACTCACCCCATTTTAATCAACGCCTGGAACTTTTGACTATCCACATCGTTTATAGTATAAAAGTCGGGATATTTGGTTCTTAGAGTATAATAGGTATCCAGTTTTTTCTTAGCCTTCTCCAGGCTGAACTTGCAGCCCCGCAGAAAGGCTACCAGAAACTGATCATCCGTTCGGGCCTTCAGATGCGGCTGCTGGGCTATCCAGGTTCGCAGGGTCTCCAGGTCAGCTTCCAAGCGGTTGGGCACCTCATTCAGCTCCTCCAAGCAGACCTTTTGCAAGTCAGCCGGCAATGGGCGTATTTCTGGCATTGTCTCGGCCTCTTCCAATCGAACTAAATCGAACATTGACATTGTGAGCCAAGCTGATTCCAAGTCAAATTATTGTGTTCCGATTAGATAAGTAATTATTTTTTCCTTGATATGATAACCGTTTTAAAGTTCACAGCGGCTTACTCAAATAGGCCATAAAGATTAGAAAGACGACAACTTTGTAGTCTCTGGGATTTCCGGAGCCTCAAATCCTGAAATACATAGATTTTTAATAAAAATTTTCTTGTAAAATTCTGAAATCATATTTCTCATATTGAATATATATCGATTGTCCCAAGATTGATTTGAAAAATATATAGAAACAAGTATTTCCTATTTTTTAATTTATTTATTTTTATGAAGAAAAATTATATATATTTTTTTTTCTATTTTAGAAAATATCAATAATACTTTTTATTTTTTATTTGTAAATATTTTTTTATTTTGATAATTTTTTATATTTTTATCAAGAATATACTGAAAAGTCCGACCTTGCCTATTCTTTGAGGTAAATGTTTGTTACCCTGGCAGCTATTTTTGTCTTTGCTTATCTGAAACTCTTAAGAGATTACATATTTTTATAAACATTATTATTTTGTTTTTATTTATTTTTTGCTTATCAAAGCAAATGTAATAAAGAATTATTTCATAGCATCGGACAATGATAAGACTGGAAATGGTATTACTGAAAGTAAAGCTGATTATTTAAGAAAGAAACTAACAATGCAAATAATTTACACAATTTATTTATTTTAGATTTATGAATATATATTATATATATTACTAAAGCTTAAGATATAGAATCAAGTTAATATTTGAAGAATTCAAAAAAAAAAAAAACATTAATCTTATTTTTTAATTATTCCAAATAAAAATGAAAGAATTATCAGGGTGCCGCAGGTTTCAGAACTCTTAGTTTGCCTCTTTCGGTCAAAAAATATCTTAGATTTCTTTGGAATTAATTTGAGCTCATATGACTTAGGATGATCTAATCTCAATGAAGTTATTTATATGATAATAATTAATTAAAATATAATATAAATATAAATCTAAGAATCATCGTAAATATCGATTTGCCTATTCTATTTCATTCAGTTTTCATTGATGAACACTTTCACTTTTTATATTCGAAAAGTGTATAAAAATCACTAAGCAATTCAAGCCAATTGTTTGGGCCATTTCAATGTCGGTCAACGATTGCGCCATAATAAAGTCTTGAATTTTGTGTTTAAGTAATTATAAACATTTTTTCAAGATTTTTACATATTTCCTTCTCCATCCGCTGTGATTTCACTTGCATAAACAAAAACAACCAACCAAAAAAAAATTAAATGAAGAAGAAAAAATTACCCATCCATTGCCATTTCCGAGCAATTTTAATGCTACTTGACAGACACAGGGAGTCTGGTCGTATACCCTTTCGCACCATCACACCCTCTCCCCCCGCCTCCCCCTCCATCCCCGAATGACAGCATTGTTGAAAAAATAAAAAAATTAAATAAATAAAACGGCTGGCTTCATTTGTTCATTAACATTAACAAATCGGCCACTAATTTATGCCCTGCCACTTTTTGTTGTAATAAATAAATACACAAACCAAATAAAACAACAACAATTTTCGTCGTTTATTGGATAAAAATGTAAACTCTTCAAAAAATAACTTAAATCTACAGATTACAATTTAAATATTCCACTTCAGGGATAAAAATTAATTTGTAATTTTATTGAAGATGAAATTTTTTTATCTTTTCACTTTTGTTTTTTATAATAATTTTCACTGCTTTTAATATTTTTTGAAAGGGGCTAACATTTTTTTTTTATCGAGTAAAATCTATATAAAGTTCAAGATATAAAATATAGATATAGTCTTCTATGATTTTTAATAACATAAAATATAATGGATCTCTGGGAATAATTTAAAATCTTTCATCGTAAGCTAAAGCCTAGAATTCCTGTCGATTGGTTATTTTGGATACCTCATCAAGCTCGATAAAAAATATAATGTAATTTAAAATTACTAAAAAAAATATTGCTTACCCTTTCAGGATAAAAAATATAATAAAATAAAAAATTTCTTAAATACAAAAAAAAATTGTTTGCCCTACTAGGATTCTTTTTAATTAAAATAAAACTGGTTCCCGGAAATTAAGTAAAATCTTTCAAATCTGAAGTCACAGTTGGACAATTTTTAAGGCGCTCATCAAACTCGACACTTAGCAAATCTGGTATATCTAGACATTCCTGATGAATACCTGAATCATATGATATATATTTAAAAACCTTTTATTATCTATCGCCTATACTTCTAGGTATAAGCCTATTCTCCCAGAATGCTTTATTGATTCCGCAAAATCAATTTTATTAATTAACATGTGAATATATTTCCCAGAAAATTTTTATTCGTTTCGAGTAAATTTTCCAAGGGGAATTACCTATCTTAATCTTTTGAAACACTCACAAATCTTGGAGGAGAAAAATCAAAGAGTCTCTTTTTAGATTTATGAAAATTACTTCTGCCTGGCTTAGCAAATCTATTTAGTAGGCATTTTGAAGATCTCAGGGAATTTATTTAATCATTTGTTGTTGTTTTTTTAAATTTTATTTTATTGTTAAAAAAAAAAATCTAAAAACAAAATAAAATATGAAGAGAAAAGCGCGTGGTTGTTTTCATATAATTTGTATTATTTTTTTTTTTTTTGGGGGGGTTAAAAATTGCTATTTTCGGCACACAAAGCGGTGGGCAGGTGCCGTCGCCCGTTCCGTTGCGTGGGTGAGACGAAATTCTCTAGGTGAATGAACTGAAATATTTTTTTTTTTTTTTGGCTTGTTTTCACTCTCATCTTGTGCGAATTTCATTCAGAATATTTGGGCAAACAAAAATCTGAGGATTCACAGAAAGTTGAATTTTTGTTTTATACAAACAAAATTTATTCCTCTTCATTTGCTGGCTTTAAACTTAGAGAGCCAGAGAAATTATGTCTTCTTCAATTTGGAAAATAAAATGAAAGCATTTATTTTTTTCAAAAACAACAAAATCATTCGAGCGAGGAATTCTCATAAATTTTGCCAGAATTGTGCATTCCGTGGGCGTTCTGATTCGGATTCTTTTTTTTTTTTTTGACACACAAACAAATGACCTCAGATTGTTGCACTTGTAGGAAAAACATATTTCCCAGAGTTTTTTTTTTTGTATAGGAAATGAGTACAGGGATTTTCACTTTTCATTGTAAATTATTTTCCTACCATAAATATTTGGGTGGAACTCTTAAAACAATTAAAAAAAGGGATAATTTATTTTTATATATTTTTATATTTTTAAATAAAAAATAAAGAAAAAAGTCTTAATTAAATGGAATAATATTAAAGGGTTCCTTGAACTTGTTCGGAATTTGGTTTTAAGTAAAAGGAAAACTGAAACTTAAATAATTCCTAAAAAACATAAATAATTAAATGTGAAATAAAATAATTTTAACAGTTTCCCTGAATTCTTTTAGTAAAAGTAAAACCAAAACCTAAATAATTCCTAAAAAAAAAAGGAAATTAATTAAATGAGAAATAAAATAATTATAAAAGTTTCCCTGATTGTTCGGGATTTTTTAAGGGAAAAAAAAATTATAATAATTTTAACAGTTTCCCTGATTTTTTTTAAGAAAAAGAAAAACCAAAACTTGAATAATTTCAAAAAAAAAATAATTAAATGTGAAATAAAATAATTTAAATAGTTTTCTTTATGGTTTGGGATTTTTTTTTAGTAAAAAATAAATAAATAAATCCTTAAAAATAAATTTATTTATGTTTATTTATGAAATATGTTTTTAAAAGGTTCTCCGAACTTGTTTGGAATTTTATTTTTAAGTAAAAGAAAAATCAAATCAATCAAATCAGTAAAAGAAAAATTAAATAATTCCTAAAAAAAAACATAAATAATTAAATGTGAAATAAAATAATTTTAATAATTTCCTTGAAGGCTTGGGGATTTTTTTTAGTAAAAAATAAATAAATAATTCCTTAAAAATAAATAATTAAAAAAATTAGAAAAATGTTTTTAAAAGGTTCTCCGAACTTGTTCAGTAATTTTTATTTTTAAGTAAAAGAAAAATCAAAGCTTTTATTTTTAATTAAAATTAAATAATTCCTAAAAAAAAAATCGAATATTTTTAAGAAATTGAAAATGTCAAAAGCAGAACTCCGGCTCGTAATTTAATTAATTTTATTTATTCATTTTTTTCTTCAAGCCTTTGAATTTCCCTTTTGTTATTGATAAATTTATCGAGCTTGTCACATTTCTGCAAACCGAAACATTTTAATAATCCAAAGTGCAAATAATCAAATATATCAACAAAACGAAAGATAAACAATATATTTGTTTTATTTGATTTCAGGTTCAGAATTTTTTGGGGGCCAAAGAGAGGAATGCTCTCGCATAGGTTTTATAGATTTATTAGGGCTCCCGCCCAGCCCAGCCCAGCCCTGGTCCAGAGATGCCCCAAGCCCTTGACAGGCATATAAAATTGTATGCATAAATTGCAGCTGTTCTCTTTGATTTATGTGCAAAAATATTTATTTTTGTTTATTTAAATGTGAAGAATAAAAAAAGAGAGAATACAAAAAGGAAAAGGCAGAAAGAAGAATTTGTTTGTTGCTGTTGTTGTTGTTGTTGTTGTTGTTGTTTTTTTTATTAAAATTATAGAAGTAAACTAAATAAATATTATTTATGACAACAGTTGTGGTATTGCCAAATATGAAAATACACACTGACAAATACCTTCGGCCAAGGTTATAAATCAAAATTTGTTTTTTTTTTTGGTTCGGGGCGGGAGAGGTTCGTGGTTAAAAAAAAAAAAATAAAAAAGAAAAAATAAATAAATAATATTTATTGATGATTTACGTTTATCGCATATGCGAGCTTTTATTTTTTTGTTGTATTTTTTTAAAGAACAGAACCTCTTAGATTACCCCTGCCCGGAAAGTATTGAAAACTATTCAAACAGCTGAGCTGAGTTGAGCGGGGCCGAGGCTTTTGTCGCCAACTAATCACTTTGCCGGGCACTCAAAGTATTTGCAGACCCCCTCGGAGGGGCTCAGGGCTTATCAGAAAAAAATAAACGGCAAATTGTTATTTCGCTTGTTTATTTATTTTCAATTTTTTATTTGCTTTTATTGTGCTGCTGTTGTTGTTGCTGTTGTTGTGCCTGCTTGCCAGATTTTGTTGGCTGCCGTGGACGCTGCACTGACGTCAAAGAGGCGCGCGCGCCACCACTGAGATACCGAGAGACTCCGATAGATTCTTGGGGAGCAGACCGGACCGAGTGGTGAAAGCGAGGCCGTGAATAATAGCCTATGGATTATTCGGTACACACACACATAATTATAGAGTCCCAAACAGTCACTCAGATATTTTGTTGTTTATTTTTTTTTGACCTTGAAATACAAATTGAAAATTGTTCGAATACAAAAAAAAAAAAAAAAAAACGAGAACCCACAAAATACAAAAATCTTGACAAAAACAGGCATTTAGAAAAATTAAAATAATTATAATAAAAAAAATCCCAACGTTATCTTCGGGGTGCCGAAGATTACAGACTCTTTTCGAAGTTGTTTCTGCCGTAAATCACATGAACGGGGTTGGTCAGTTAATAGGGCCGATTTCGATATGTATGACAGCTATATGATATAGTATTCCGATTTTAATAAAATTTAGCACAAATGCGTATATTTATGTAGAAAACGTGTTAGCCGAGTTTTGAAAAGATCAGTCAATAAATGTGCGAGTTTTGTGCGAGTTTCTCTTAAAACCGATTTAGGTTCGTATGGCAGCTATATGATATAGTCGTCCGATCCTTACAAAATTTGGTACATATATTAATTGCTATAAAAAACATATGCATATTAAATTTCAACAGGATCGGATAATAAATGTGTGAGTTATTCGCTAAACCGATTTAGGTTCGTATGACAGCTATATGATATAGTGATCCGATCCAGGCGAAATTTGGCACAATTATCTATCGTTATATAAAAAACGCGCATGCCAAATTTGAAAAGAATCGGATAATAAATGTGGAAGTTATTGCCTAAACCGATTTAGGTTCGTATGACAGCTATATGATATAGTGGTCCGATCCGACCGATTCAAACTAGTGTACTACCTAGGTAAAAAAGAAGGCTATATACCAAGTTTCAGCAAAATAGCTTTTAAACTGACGGAGTAAATCTGATATGTACAGACGGACAGACGGACAGACGGACAGACGGACAGACGGACAGACGGACATGGCTATATCGACTCCTCTAGTGATTCTAAGTATTCTAGATGTAACTTTTGTGGGTCTACGATGTTTGGTTCTGTGCGTTACAAACATCAGAGCAAAGTGAATAGACTCCTTTTTCTTCGAAAAGAGTCTAACAAGTGAAAAATCCAAATTCATTTCTCGAGTCTGGTTCAGAATGACAGCAGAAAAATTATAATAATTCTCCTTATAAATGGTATGAAATATGCAAAGAAATCAAATTGTATATGAGAATTTATTTGTTTTCAAAAAATCAGCCCATAAATAACGACATCGTCAAAAGTCTGAGGGAGCAACGAAAAACAAAACACAAATCCACATTGGGCCAGAATAAATGTTATTTACTTTGATTTTCACAGTTTTTATAATTTATATTAGAATCGAGAAAAAAAAACTTTATTTTGGCAAACGATAAAAAACTTTGATTTATTATCAATTTGTTTTTATTTATTTTATACAGAGTAATGATGGCAAATGACTAATGAATTTGGGGGAGGAAAATGAAGAACTAGAACTTTGAGTGGAGTCTCAGAGTCTATGAGAAAATTATATATATGGAACCTCAACCCAGTTCTTGAAGTTCCTCGAGATTGGTCCGAGTTATGGTTAGAACGGGCTTAGGTCTTTATAGAAGCAATGGGACTTCGAAGCTTATGCCAGGTGAAATTCTATAAGAAAATTATATATATATTATGTATGTCTCAGCAACCTTAACCCAGGTCTTGAATTTCCTCGAGAGTGATCCCTAAATAACCGAGTTATGGTTAGAACGGGCTTAGGTCTCTATAGAAGCAATGGGACTTCGCAACTTAAGCCAGGTGAAATTCGACAGACTTTTAGATTTCTAAGTAATTATTTCACTTATTAAATTATTTCAGAATTTCTTAATAAATATGGGAGATATAGATAAGATCAATTAGGACCTGTATGATATTTACAGGATTAAGTAGTGGGATCAAGGTTAGATTTAGTTTATTACTGGGATCAATGTGAGGTTTAGTTTGATTGAAAATTAAGCCAGGTTGCCTAAGAAATAACCGAGAAGGTCCCAGAACCAGCTCAGATCTCCATGATAGTCACAGACTACAGATATACGATTCAATTGAAACTTGGAAGACCTCTCTGGTTCACTAGACTAGACATTAATTATTGGAGCTATACGCAAAACCGATTTATACCAAAAACATGATATAATGCTCTGTTCTGTCTAAAATTCCCAAACTCAAACTGAGTATTCAAAATTGTTAATTAGAATTTGTGTACTTTATTTGATCCCACTGTGCCTTTGATTATGGGGAAATGGGGAAATGGAAATGGAAATGATGGCCTCGGTTGGTAGAATTCTTTGACAGAACCAAACAAATGAAAATGTTCGAAATTCAATAATATAAATTCTGCTCTTGAAATTTAAAAATTTTCTCTGTCGATGGCAAACTGCAATTGACGTTGGCTACGTTGAACGTAAACAAAATTGTATCTTACAGATACACGTACTACATGTACTATACGTGCGACCCAAGTATTTGTAAATAAAGCAAATTCTTTATTTTTCAATTATTGAAAATTCGTTAAATGTTCGGGCCAACCCACAAAGTGGCAAATATGATGGAAGCCGCATGGGGTCAGGCAACTCACCGAGCCATTTTCATTTTCATTTCCATTTCCATTCTCAGTCTTAAAATCACCCAGCCCTCCTCCTGAGCGTAATGTCAGGTAATTATTATTTTGGCAAGGGCCCAGATGCAATACAAAAAAAAACTTGGTATATATTTATAGATAAAAACCTGAACTCGTATCTGTATCCGTCGGCGTGCCGCTGTGTATTCGAAATATTGAAAATATCAACCATCCTAGATACGAAAATTGTTGTTTTGCTTTTGACCCCCCATCAAGTCTGTAAATAGAAAATATTCCAATATTTCACAAATTATTATTTTATATTTCGATATCTGTGCAGAGATTGAGTGCATCTGATTTGGGAATAAATTTTGACCAACAAAATTGATGAGTTCCCTGAATTAAATCAAATCGTAAGGAGACGAATAAACAGATCGTGAATATCCTAAGCCATTATAGACACAGATGACCTGGTCTATTTGCTATTACCGAAATTATTAAATTTCATTCTTCTTATAAATCAAGACTATCTTTAGTATTTTCTTTGCAGAGATTGAAGTCCCGGGAAACTCTTGACTTGTAACTGATAATTTTCCTGAGTAATCTGAAAGTTCGCGAAATACTCCAATAAGACTATATATGTATATATAATTGAGATCCTAAGCTTGAGAGATTTCATACAATTTCATAAAGACAGGATCAAAATAGGTTCTAGGGACTCCTAGAGACTTGAACCTGTCCAGCCTAACCAAAGCTGTAGAATCTGAGTGAAAATATTCTCTTTTCTATTTGTTAAGTCTCACCAAATTCTGGGTATCTTTGGGGGGTCTAATAGGGTAATTCCTCACTTTATTATAATCATAAGTTTTTCATTGCTTATTCCACGCTTTGGGTTCTTTGGCCAAGTGTTTTAATATCTCCACTGAAGTGTTTCGTGTCTTCTGGTCTTCCAACTAACTTACGAGTCTAAGTAGCATCGTTAATGTGCCCCACCCCTCTCCCCAGTTCAGCATCATTAGTGCATTTGCACTTGTTTCCATTTGATGTTGTTTTGCTTGGAAAGAAGTGGTCGGTCAGACCGGACGACTACGGCGGCGGCGACTACATTGAGTCTGCCAGCACCTCAGACGACAAACCACAATTCGCTTAATCATGCCAATCAAAGTGGCAATGGTTGGTGGGACTGTGGGGGGGGGGGGGGGGGGGGTATAGGCTATGAGACGTGACCAGTCTCTCGCGCATTGGCCATTAGATCATTTTTTAATAACAGATTTCCGTCAAAACAAATAATAAACCAAAAGAGACGACAGAAGGCTGGCAAGAACCCCAGCAAGAAAAAGAAAAGCAAATAAAAAAAAAAGAGAAAGACGTGGAAGGGGGGGGGAAATAGAAAGATTGAAAAACAAGAAAAGTGCGTCAGCAATGCAAATCTTGTTTTGTCTTTTGGGTTCTAATTTTTTATGGAATAAAGTAAATAGATTTTTTTTTTTGGTTTGTTTATTTGTCTAGTCTGTCAGAGGGGATTTGAACTTATTCTTTTTTTTGACTGTCTTTGACAAATGTAAACAGAGGCTTATCATTTGCTGAACCCCCCCCCCCCCCCCCCCCCCAAAAAAAAAAAAGCAAAGGCCACGATCTCTCAGGCTAGTTTAAGAATTTCTTTCGAAACTCCAAAATCGCGTGACAGAATTGCATGTTGTCAGCTTAACGCTTTATTGCCTTGTATCTTGTATCTTGTATCTATGTATCTATGAATCTTTCGCCCTCTACCTCTACCTCAGCCTGTAACTATTTTCTGTGTTTTTGTGTATCTCGGGCAACTTTCTATTTGTTGGCAATCAAAGTATTTCGCTTGTGTTCTTGTTGGCTGAGCCGGTTTGTTTGCCTTTTACCCCAAAAACAATGCTGGCAACTTGATTAAACTGTCACCAAAAGACTCTCTGATTTTTCTCGCAAAAAATTATAACAAAAATTTTCCAAAATATTTCAGGCTTTTATTTTTCTGAAAATTTTAAAAAAAAAATAAATTTTTTGTTCTTTTTTTTTTTTTTGTCAAACTTTTGATTAGGTAAAACTTAGGCCTTTCCAGATAATATGATGTTAGTCTATATTTAATCAGGGAATATATTCCTATATAATTCTTATCTTATCCTCATAAACTCAGTTAAAATAAAAAAAAAATTAAATAATTTCTTACCAAGTTTTATAACGTTTTTTTTTTTTTTTTTTTTTAATTATTAAAAAAAATATTTTTTACCAAATTCCGAAATTGGGTTCGGAAAGTCCCGGGATTATTTTATTTGAAAGTCTGAAAAGATTTTGAAGAATTCTAAAGAAGCTTTCCAAGTCTGAAAAGAGTTTTAAGAATTATTTTTAAATAATTTCCATAATATTGATGATATTTTTTTAGACCAAAAATATCCCACAAAAAAATTCTTTTTTTTTTGTAATAAAAATTGAGAATATATTTTTTTTTAACAAAAATTAAAAAATTAATATTTTTTTAATCAAATTATATCAAGATCTAAATAAAGCTCTTTCCCAAAATTGAGCTTCTTGCTATATTAAGTTTTTCCTTTAAGAAAAGAAGAAAAAGCTCATATTAAATTATCCTCAGCTTTAATTTAATCTTGAGAACAAAACGTGCAGACAGAGAAGAAATAAAAATAAATAAAAAAAAAAAACAAAAGAAAATGATAAGTGTGCATAATTAAATTAATTGCCGCAAATTGAATGCGAGTCTATAAATCAAATAAAGCTATAACCAATTTCCAATTAACATTGTCCACGAAAAATATAACAATAATAAGAAAAACAGTCTGGCCTCTGACAACACCACCCCTCCCCTCCCTCCCTCCTCCCCCACGGAACACTCACTCCCTATCACTCTCTCTCTCTCACTCCTACTTTATTATGTTGATGACGTAGCATTTCGGAGAGGCTGGCAAAATGTGTTGCTGCTGTTGTTGTTGTTGGTTTTTGATTTTCATTTTCATTTTGTTGCCATGCAACAAATTCGTTCATTCGAGTTGGCTGACGTTTATAAATGTTTATTGCTACCGCTTCTGTTGTTGTAGTTGTTGTTGTATATATATTTTGTATTTATTTTGTGACTTATATTTGCATTTAATGAAGCGCATTGTGAACATTGGGAACAACGCTTTTGCGGCTTTATTGAAAAGCTTTTCACAACCAGCACAAAAATGACATCCAAATGAAATTCACGCAAATCCAAATTGATGTACAAACAATTGAAAAAGGCAAAATCTATTTCGCTCTCCCCATCTCTCTCTCTCTCTCTCTCTCTCACACATACTCTGCCGTTACGGGGTCGGGCTGTGGTTATTGCAGCTTTTAGTTTTTTTTTCTGTTGTTTCTTTTCTTTTTTTTTACAGCCTCTGTTTCTCGAGCTTTGTCAATGCTAGGCAAAGCAACAAATAAATTACACACACACACACACACAGAGAGACACGTTGGGACAGTGCGACAGAGAGAGAGAGTTATATTGCGATGCTGCCGCTTAGCAACAGCAGCAGCTTTGTCGCTGTTGCCGTTGCCGTTGCTGTCACCGTTGCTGCCTGCTCTGTCAGTGTTGCTTTTGTAAGCTGCATTGTTGTTGTTGTTGTCGTTGTTGTTGTCGCTGACGTAGAGTGCGCATTGAAACGTGAAATTTGTACATTTCGCGCTCTTACATATTCACGGCAACTCTGACGCCAAGGAGGAAATGAATGTCAATTACTCACGTAGATATACATAGCTATGCCAGCCTGACGACAGCCCAGCCAGAGCCAAAGGCAATCACATATGTACGTTTACTTTTCTTTCGATTGTTTCATTGTACCCCCTCCCCTCCTCCTCTCTTACGTTGTGTCTTCTGATTTGTTGTTGTTGTTGTTTTTTTCGTTGCTCAAAGCAAAATGAAAGTAGCCAAAGCCGCCGAGTACCCCGAAATGATTTGCATAGGCGCCAGCCCCAAAGTTTCGTTAACCTTTTGCATTGCATTTGTATTCGTATTTGTATTCATTTTAGGCAACAACAACAACAATAACAACAACAACAACACACGTGAGTATATCTCAATTGATTTTGGCTTTGATTGATTACAGCAGCTACCGTTTCGAACTCAACTGAACTGTTGGTCTCACCATCTCTGCTTCACTCAGTGCTCTCTGTCATATCTCTGTCTCTTTCACACCCTCTGCATATGCTAATTAATGAAAAACTCATTTTTGTGTTTTAGTTTCAATGCAAATTTTTTTTCTTTTCTGTTTATTATACGTTGATTCCATTGAACTTTTGCCTGCATCCACACACACACACACACACACACACACACACACACACACGCACACCCTGTACACACTGTTCCCAATTCGGACCACTGTCAATGTACTCTCCAAGTTCTCACTCAACCGTGACACGTTTTTCTTTTTTTTTTTGGTTTTTGGTTTGTTTGAAATCGTGAATATTCTTTTTGTTAATAAATGATGTTTAATTTTTTTATTTTTATTTCGAATTTTATAAAAGTTATTGAACTTTGCCTTAGAAACATATAAAAGTAGCCAAGAGCTTTTATCCATTTTTTTTTTCAAATTGAATTAAAATAAACGGATAAAATGAAAATTTAAATAAAATAACTGCAAAAAAAAAAATTAAAAATAATAAATAAATAAAAATTCATGAAAAAACTTTTATTTTTTTTTAATAAAATCAAAGCTCTCTCGAAAACTTAAAACTTATTAAAAAAGTATTTTTTTTTTAAAGAAAACAATGAAAATTCAGAAAAAATTAAGAAATATAAATAATTAATAAAATTTCATATAATAAAGTCCTTCAAAATTCGAGATCAATATAAAAATCTGAGAAAATTGAGAGAATTTGAATATATTCCGATATATCTGAGATTGTCAGTTCTTGATACAGAATTAATCATTCCCTTAAAATCTAGTTTGTCCTCTATAATTTATATATTTTTCCCAACCAATATGAAAGTCTGAGGATCTTAAATGACTTTGGAATATATTTCTATATATCCCATATAGTCCATCTTGATTGACTATATATCCATATTGATCCAGAATAGCCTGGCTATAATTCAAATTAATCATTCCATTGAAATCAAGTTTGTCCTCTATAATTTATATATTTTTTTCCAACCAATATGAAAGTCTGAGGATCTTGAATGACTTTGAAATATATTTCTATATATCCCATATTGATCCAGAATTGGTTTGACTATAATTCGAATTAATCATTCCAATGAAATCTTATTTGTACTCTCTAATTTATATATATTATATATATATTTTTTTTTTCAATCAATATAAAAGTCTGAGAATCTTGATGGACTCTATATCCCATATTGATCCAAAATAGCGTGGCTATAATTCAAATTAATCATTCCATTGAAATCTATTTTGTTTGTTGTAATTTCTATATGAAATATGAAAGTCTGAGGATCTTGAATAACTTTGAAATATATATCTATATATCCCATATTGATCCAGTATAAGTTTGACTATAATTCAAATTAATCATTCTATTGGAATCTAATTTATTTGTTCTAATTTTATATTTTTTAATCTGTGAAGCTTGTCAGACTTTTAGAATATATTTCGATATATTCCATGTTGTTAGTTCCTGGTCCAGAAAAGCTCTGCTCAATCATTCGATGGAAATCTAAATTGACCTCTGTCATTTTTTAATTGTCTCATTCGTTGTGCCATTTTTTTTTTAGTTTTAATTAACAATTAAAAAATCTATCTGATATCCAACGGAATAAATTTCTATATTCGAAATATATATTACATCTGGTATTTAATACATAATTAAATTTGATGAGCTTGGACATTTCTGTAGATTGTTTTCATCTATCATTTGGGTCCTGTTATTGTTATTGTTTTTGTGTTTGTGATTTTGATTTACAGCAAATTCGATGACGCAAACGTTAAGACAAAAAGCGGCGTTGACATTGTCGGCTATCTTTGAAGTATGCGAAAAACGTGAAAATATAAAAACAAATTCATCGCCGTCAGCGAATAAATTCGCACGATTTTCGCTGCACGTCAGAGTCAGCTCTATAGATACTACTTGCCCTCTCTATATTCTATGTATATAAATAATTGCTGACAATTAGTATATAATATTAATTAGATTAGTTAGTCAGTTCGCTGGGCCGGTTGGTTGGTTGGTTCGTTGGTTGGTTGGTTGGTTGGTTGGTTGGATGCAGGTTTCGTCTATGCTAATTTCATCATTCTGATTACTGTTTTGATTTACACTTACGTGATTGCTTGCTAATTGTTTTCTGTATATTTTCTATATAAACAAAGAGAGAGAGAGAGAGAGTTAGATTAAAATCAATTAAAAGTGTAATAAATATTCATATAGAAATTAAAACAACAAAGTTCAATTCATTCGATTCATTTCAAAAATTCATGGCAAATTGAGTAATTCTTTTTTTTTTTCATTGATAAATATCTATATATTTATATAATCCAAATTTATTCAAAAATATTTTGACCATAAAAATATTCAAAATTAACAAAATAATCCAAGAAAAAAAAAAATAAATAAAAATAAAAAATAATAAATAAATAAAATGAAACATTTTTAATTGATAAAAAAAATATAATAAATTAATTTTCACCTTCTACAAATTTTATATTTAATTTAAATAAAATAATTAAATTAATAAAATTAATTAAATGTAAATATAATAATTAAATAAATCAATTAGAGTATATTTTCTTTTATTAAGAAAATAAAAAATCTTAAAATAAATATATATTCATTTATTCAATTAAATAAAATTAAATAAAAAAATAATTAAGAGATAATTATAAACAAAATGAAATTAAAAAATTAATTAAGAGATAATACTAATAATAAAATAATTAAATAAATAAATTAGAGTATATTTTCTTTAATCAAAAAAAAAAAAATAAAATAAAATAATAAAATAAAAAATCTTAAAATAAAAATATATTCATTTATTCAATTAAATAAAAAAAAATAAAAAAGAGATAATAATAATAAAATAAAATAAACATAAAAATAAAAAATGAGTAATGAAATTGAAAATGAGAAATAGAAAACCTAAAACGCCATAAGACACTCACGAACCGCATGGAAATCGTTTGCCTAGAAATCATCCTTATGCGTAATTAGTGGGTGTCCCTATTAAAAATTTCTCTTGGTTTCTTTCTCTGTCTGACTTGTGTGTTTTTGGATTGGATCGAGCACGTGATTTACCACTATTCGTAAGACTGCCGGCCCGGCGACCTTTGAGCGGTCCGACCGCTCATTCCGCACGTGTGCAGTCTTCCTGGGTCCGCTCGTGTGTGTCGCACACGTCGCTCTTTATCCATTAATACTGCCACCTACATTAGGGTGATCCAGGCTCAAAATTTTGTTTCAAAGAAAATAGACTATATTTGGAATTCTTATATGAGAAAACGAATAAACTTTAATAGGATCGTATGGGATCGAATCGGATGGGATCGAATCGGATGGGATCGAATCGGATGGGATCGGATCGAATTGGATGGGATCGGTATTTTATATAGCTGTCAATTTGACCGATCCTTAATTTTCTATAAAAAATATAGATCAATCAGTGACAAAGATATCCCTGAAAACAGGTTTGGTCTATATGGCACCTAAAGGAAGCAAGATGGATCCGATAAAATATAGAAAAAATATATACGGTAATACTAAAAATCAACTAATATTTAAGTTAAAATTTAATTAAAATTTTCCATTATTTCGTAAGAGTTTTCTCTTTATATTTGCTTAGGGATTTGTGTCAAAAGGGCAGCTTCCTCCCCCCAATTTTAAATGAAAAACCTTAGATAATACAACCCGTCTCAGATAATGCCACGACATTGTATTCCAGGTTGATTATTCCCAAAGTCATTATCCACCTATTTGAACCCAAAATTATTAAAGTGAGTCAATAATTATATTGATATAATTAGTGTGATTTTGCAATTTCTGAATCGTCGGATAAGCTTAGCTTTACTGTACGTAGATTTGCAAAGCCAGTTAAGCCCTCAGCACCTTTGATTTCGTATTAAAAATTGGAGAAAACATTCTATTTCCCCAATAAAGAAGGAGAGTGCTTTCTATCTGGGAAAGTACTCAATGTCAAGTTTATTCATCAATTAATGACAGAGATAACCGAGTAAAATATAATTCTTGTTCCGTCTGGTCTTATCACTGTACTCTTAAAACGGACGGGCTAGCCAGATGGCCATGGATCAATCAATTAGTCTATTGATGCAGGCCAATTCAGAGGTAATTTTTTGGGTTTTACCTAGTCAGACTTCTTCGTTTCTATAACTTTTATAAACATAAATCCGAGGAACCCAAAATCTTTAAACTGTTTGAGTCAAATAATATTAAATATCTTTTATTGATTTAAATGTAAATTATTTTTTGGTAATTTCTTGGCCACCCTAATGAAATTGGGATGCCTTTTGGGCAAACCTACACGATATGTGCCTCGTGTGCATGTCCGTGTCATTTCATCAACGTGTCTGTCGACGTTTTTGCGGTTGTCGTCAGCAGGCCTTGCTGTTCGCGGTCGACGTCGACAGAGGCAGTGGCAGAGGCAGAGTAGCCCCTACGTGACTGCAGATACGTGTCGCATTTCAACTGAAAATTTGTAAAATGCTTTCCCATGCAAATTAATTTTTAATAACCATTACGGGCCTTGGTGACTGACCTGGGCTATTGTGGTTGTAATTTTCATAATTTACCGAAGGATTTCTTTTTTCTTTTTAATAACTTTAACAAATTCTAGGAAATACTTTAAGAATGGGGGAAATATTTAAACGTGATGAGGATCAGAGTGAAGAATCTTTGATAAGAAAGTGCCAAGAGTATTTGTATCTGACAGATACTTTTTCTAGGCATTGCAGCTCTGTGTAATTGGTTTACTTTCGGTTGCCATCAACTCAACATTTAGCCATCTTTCCGAGTGCTTAAGCCGGCCCATCCCAAGCCAACCCAACCCAACTCAACCCAAGACCAGCCCAACCCAATCCAAGCCAATTCAGCCCCAGACTTCATAGATGCTCTGTTGGATAAGAGAACCGAAACAGATGCATCAAGTGTAAAGCACACACAAAATTGCCACCATAAAAATGTTAAACTGTGCAACGAAACCGAAAAACCAAATGGCAAAAAAAACAAAAAAAAAAATAATAAAGAAGCAAGACTTTCGCCATATGGCCACATACGCCGGGTACGCGTGTAGATGAAAAGATAGTTCAGTGTAATAAAATTGGAAATTATGATCATCAACACAAGCAGCGACGAGCTGCCGAGTCACTAGGCCGCCAGTAACCCAGTCAGCCGAGCCGGCCCGATGGGCTGCCCTCTGGCACGCCCACTGCCCAGTTAATGTGCAACGGTTTTTGGCCCAAGACTAAACTCTGCTAAGCGGCCGGGCCAACTTGTTACCAGATACAGAGCCAAATACAGATACAGATACAAAGATACATACGCCTAGATACTGAGAGACTCGTAAAAGCGCTCGCGTCTGGCGTTAAAATTTATGACTCTTTGAAGCGAGAGTGACGGTGATAGATGATAAAACCGCAGAGCCAGCACCGCTACCAAATGTGCCATATATGGGCTCGTAAAACTAAGTGAAGCTCTCCGGCACCGACCCGACCCGGGCCTTAGCCCCAACCCCCTACCCCAGCCCTGGCGACTTTGGACAGGCGTCAGTCCGCCAGCAATTACTGCCGGACACCAAAAATCAAGAATCTTATGGGAGTCCAACTGTCTGACTGTTTGGTGGAAAGCAACGGAAGCCTTTCTCAGTTGTCTACGATTTCTTGGGGAAATTTTTGCCAGAGTGTGTACAGTTTGCCAAGCTATAAAGTTCAGGTACTCTACAAAAATATTTATAGTTGATTTGATAAAGTTTCTGAGAAAATTAAAGTCAGGGTTTATCGAAAAAGGTATAGGGATATTTGAGTTTTAAAATGATATAATTTCTTATACAATTAAGCAAAAGATCTTCTAGGATTTATAATAAAAGTATATATATTTAGATGAGGAGGGTTAGTAGTAGTTAAGGATCCTTGGAGAGTTTCTGATTTTGCAAAGGATATAAGCCTTTCCTTAAGACGTAAGTATTAGGTTTTGGGAGCTCAAGATAATGTAAGAATATGTATATATTCCAGTAAAATTATGAAGGCTTTCAAGGGGATAGGAAGAAATCAAGAGAGCTCTAGATGGTTTTAAAAGATGAAGGCTTCCAAAGGGATAGGAAGAAATCAAGAAAGCTCTAGATGATTTTAAAAGATGAAGGCTTCCAAAAGGATAGGAAGAAATCAAGAAAGGTCTAGATGATTTCAAAAGATATATGGTCCTCCATAGAGATATGGGAACCCATATATTTCTGTGCAATATAGATGACTTCCAATGGGATATGTATTCATTTAGCTAGATGACGATATATATTTATTCCTCTGCAAAATATTGAGATAAGAAAAAACAAAAAAAGCTTATATATTCTTGTACAATAAAAAAAAAGAAAGAAATTTACAGAAATCCTTGAAATCCTTGAGAACCTCAAAATTGAAAAACTGTTGAAAAAATTTTCAAAATCTTTTTGAAATTCTAAGAAAATTTTTCTTGGGGAAAAAGTTCAACAATTTTGATTAAGAAGTAGAAAATATTTTGGGGAAAATGTTCATCAGTTCTGATTAAGAAGTAGAAAATTTTTTGAATACAAATTTAACCTCATTTTAGCATTCCAGATTTACTTAAGTAATTGAAATTTTTTTTCTCTCTTTCTCTGGAAAATCCTTAATTTCCTTTCAACTCGAAAATAAAAAACCAAAAGAAATGTTATGCCCAAAAGGGTATGCATGTTTCGTTTGTGAATGCTAATAACATTTCTTGTTGCTGTTGTTGTTGTTGGGTTGCTTTACATACTTTATTTTTTCGCTTGATGGTTTGTGAAATGTGCCAAGAAAAGCGACAACGACAACGCCAAAAAAGACACAAAAGTTCATTTATGGCTCCGTAATATGCATGTTGCCAGAGAGGCGAAAAAAAGAAGCAGTTGAAAAATCCAAAATGCCCCAGCCCTACGCCCAACCAACCAACCAGCCAGCCAACCAGCCAGCAAGCCAGTCAGTCAGTCAGCCCAGTCAGTCGGCATTACCATTTTTGACGAAACTTTATTTCATTGTGTTTGGCATCATCGCATGGTTGACTGCATGAAACGCACTAAAGAGTGACAATGGCGATGGCGCGTATGGGTAATGGATGAGACGAGCCGGGCCAATGGGCTGGGAGGGGAGAGGTGGGAGAGTGAGAGAGAGAGAGAGCTCCATCATTGTTGTTGGTGTTGTCGTTGTTGAGCCCGTTGAACAATGGCGAACAGAAAGAGAATAAAGTGAAAAGTCGAGCGCATTTTCAAGCCTGGAAAAAGCTTTTGGGGTAAAGGGGTAGAGCGGGGTGGGTAAAGCAACACACATAATTTGTGCTATTGTTTCATATGGCTTTTTTTTATTTTTTTTGGTTACGGTTGCCAACAGAAGTTGAGTAGGAAACGGCAGACAATAGTTGCCAGCAATTAGTTTGAAATCATAGAGAAGAAGCAAGAGAAGCAACAAAATGACACAAGTAGCTAAAACAGAGAAAGAAGAAGTTAAAGGTTGGAGAGGGAGAAAAAGCTCAAGTACTCCATATAAAAAAATATCAAGTCGAAAGCGTTTGGCACCAAACAATTTAATACCGATTTTCTGATACTCAAAATGACCAAATTTAAACTCAAAAGGAATAAAATCATATAGGTTGGGGCTCGAATACTCTATATAAAAATATCAGGATTAAATTGGGAAGATGAACAATTTGGTCCCGATTTTTTGATTCTCAAGATGACCGAATCTAACCTGAAAAAGAATAGAATCATATAGGTTGGGGCTCTTCAATTAAACTCGATTAGTCTATATGAAAATATCAGGATTAAATTGGGAAGATCAACAATTTGGTTCCGATTTTTTGAATCTCAAGATGATAGGACCTAACCTGACAAGGAATTGAATCCTATTGGCTAGGGCTCTTCAATAATACCCGAATACTCCATGTAAAAATATCAGTATCAAATTGTAGAGATCAGCAACTTGGTTCCGATTTTTTGAATCTCAAGAAGACCGAAGCTAACCTTAAAAGGAATAGAATCATATAGGTTGAGTCTCTTCAATAATACTCGAATACTCTATATAAAAATATCAAGATAAATCAGCAATTTGGTTCTGATTTTTTGATTCTCAAGATGATAGGACCTAACCTGAAAAGGAAGAGAATCTTATACTTTGAGGATCTCCAATTAAACTCGACTTCTAAAATTGGGAAGGACACCAATTTGGTTCCGGCTTTTGGTTTTGAAAGATAACCGAACCCAAACTCAAAATGAATTGTTTTACTCTATGGAATATTTTGAGCTAGGCAAATCAAAACTATTCTTTAATTGATTAGAATAAAAATGTTTTTTCAAAAGGAATTCAAAGATGATTAAAATGATTTTCACTTCCCCCAAAGAATTTATCCCTTTCAATTGTTGTTGTTGTTGGCTTGCGAAGAGCCCGTTTTGACTTGATGAGTGCTTTGATTTGATTTTCTTGGTAATTTGCAAACTTGCTTTGCCAACTCGAGGCTCTTCTCCTTCTCTCTCTCTCTCTCTGTGATTTCTCCAACTGTTGGAGGCTCTGGTCTAAGTGCAGCGTCATCAGGCTGATTACATGTCATCAGGCCAGGCGCAGTTTTCTGCCATTTTAGCATTTTTTATGAGCAACATAAAAAAATAAAAAAACACAAGATTTACACTCACAGGGTCTGTGTGGGGGGAGAGTGGGGCTAGGAGGCAGGGGAGGAGTTGGTGAGGGTAGCATTTAACTTAACGACCCAGGGTGCTGAGCTCATTTGGCGAAATGTGCAATTCGGGTAGACCCAAGTGGTCCTCCGCCTCCGCCCGCTCCAGCCCACTCTCTTTCGTCCGCTCTTTAATTGTAGTCAACGCAGCTTCTGCTAAGTCCTCTTCACCGATTACCCCCCCCCCCCCCCCCCCCCCCCCCCCCCCCCCCCCCCCCCGCCACCAGCCCTTCTCGAGTGCTTCTGTGTTCGCCAGTCTATAAGAACTAATTGGCATGATTGATTGTGGCTCTATGAAAACCTCTGGCCAATTGGCTCATCACCTCCTCACCTCTCCCCCCCCCCCCCTGCCTGGTCGACTACACAGACAATTTCCTTTTCTCGAAAAAGAAGAAGAAGAAATATTCATGCATGTCGATGCAGGTCTGTCGGTATGTGCCCCCCCTATCTCTCCCTCTCTCTCTTTGTCTCTGTCTTTCTTGTCTTTTGGATTCTTTTTGTTTGTTTTCCCTTCATTTAATTTAATTAATGAGCGTGTGTATCAATTGGTTTACAATTGTTTAATTGCTTGTGTCGTGCGGTGTTATGGTGCTTTGCCCGCAGCCAATACCTCCGCCCCTTCCCTTACACCACCTCTCCAGCAGTTGAGCTCTTGTCTGAGTTTTCAGCTCCCCATTGCGTTGGTGGTTTGTTCAGGCTTGTTATTTCTTTTCTTTTTTGTGGGGCTTCTTGTTTTGCTTACCCCTTCGGTCGGCCCTGTTCCACAAGTCTCAGCCCATTAGTGCAGTTCAGTGCAGAGTTTAGCCAGAGACACCGACTTGATGCGACATGCTTGACTTTTGTGTCATGTTCGAAATAGTTTAACGGGTTCTCTTTCACACCCTACCCTATCTTCCTCTATCATTCTCTCTCTTTCTGTTAGACGTTTATCCGTCTAACCGTCAGCTTGGCTGTCGTTGTCGCTTTTGTCCTTCTGTCTTTTGGTCTTTTGGTTTCTGCTTCTATCCGTTTGCCTGCCAGTTTCTTGTCATTGTTATGCTGACATTTCTGTCGTTGCTGTTGCGGTTTTATCAGCTACGCATGTCTACGTTTACCGCACCCCCTCCATCCCCATCCCCCATTCCACTTCCCAGACAACCAGGTACACAATGCTTGGGTTGGTTACATGGATTCCTTATTGACACGAAGCAATCTCCCTCTCTCTCTTCTAAATGATCAAATTCAGTGCCACCTGCATGGTGGGCTCTATGAGTTCCCGGAACTTGAAATCATCCAAGTTCCCGAAACTTAAAACCTTGAAGACTCTTGGCTCAATTTCGGAGACTTAGAACCTTGGACTTAAGGCCTTTATTATTCCTTCAACTTACCTCTTAGAATAAACTGATTTTAAAAGGCACAAAAAGGGGTCTTATAAGGTCTTAGGTTCTCAGGTCTTTCTATAACAATTTCCTCTTCAAATTGACTTGCTTTCAGACTAAGACTCCCTCAAAAAATTATTTAGATTCCTTTCAGGCTTTGTGATTTATTTGTCCAACCCTCGCTTATGGGTTTCAAATCTATCAAACCGAATTAACAGCTAACCAAAATGGCAAACAATCCTTGACAAAATCCATTCGATGAGTCAACGCTGAAGTGCGGAACCGTGTCAAAATTTTGCCAGAGCAACAAATCCAAACCCCACATATCTCTCAGCTCTTTTAAACCAAAATCAATTTTCAAATCAAAGAAAGAAAAAAACAAATAAGAAGATGTCGCGTCTTGGGAAGGTATTGAAATAGCTTTGATGAGATCATCAGCCAAAACGGATCTTGAAGGTGTTTTAATTTTGGACTAGAATCTCATAAGCATAGGCGCCAGTGGATCTTGGATCTTGGATCAGCTCATAAAAGTTTAATGGACTCTCGGAATGGTTTCGCGAACGATATAAGCTGAGCAAACACCGAAAACAGTGGGAGACCTTTTCCAGTCGGGTTTGAAAAGTGTGAGTTATTTTGTTTTTGCCCGGAGAACTAAAAAATTTCGCATTATTATTGATTCAAATGTTTTATTTCTTTTATGTGGGCTCTTGCGAGTTGAATGAACCGTAGGTGTGTGAATGGCCTGTAGCATATAAACCGAGATGAAAGGGATCATTACAAGTTGCCCAGGGATTTCACTGTACCGTAAAAGCTAAAAGTTATCATTTCTCATTATCAAATGTGACCGATAAGCAGAAAACACTTCTCTTGATATAGAGAGAAAGTTCAATCAACTTGATATGATATCATATCTTCAAATAATTTCCTCCTTATCAAAAGTTCTTTAAGTCACCGAGTCTCTTGGCCAATTTCGTCCAATGAACCCGATTTATCGACCTTGATACCCAGTTCAATACACCCCAATCAGTCCGTACTCACAATGAATCAATGGATCATGCACGCTTCGACTTACTTATTTCATTTTTTCTCTCAGATCTTTTGGGGTCTCTTAGGCACTTAGTTGCATTTAAATATTTTCACAGCTGTCCGCCTGCTTTTATTGCAATCGCACGTGCGATCCAAAATTCATCCCATCCTCTTTGAGATTCTGTTGATTCTGCGTTGAATATGGCACTTTTTTTATATATTTTTTGTTATCAAATAAATGAAATGATTCATAAGATCGTAAAATTTAAAAATAAAGAATCAATTTGGATGAATCGTCATGCCCAATCTGTATTCTTATCTTTTTTTATTTCACTGATTATATCAAGCCCTGAATGACTTGGTTTCCTGACAATATTTTCTACATTATCTTGAACTAAATTGAAAGAATTCATTTAAAAGGAATATATAATAAATCTTGAGTTAATTTGGTGATTATTTCGGGACCTGAGAAAGGTTTTCAAGTCGAAATACTCTGCTTTACCTTTCAACTACTTTAAAAAGGAATCATTATATTTTAGACCCTAAGAGACTTGACTTTTTTTGATAATTTTATCTAGCCCTCAATGACTGGGCCTTTTGGCTTTCAAATCATCCTCATTATTTTGAGTTATATTAAAAGGAATAATTATTTTGTAGACCCTTAAAAACTTGACTTCTTTTGTTAATATTATCAGGCCCTGGATAACATGGGTCTAGGGCTTTCAAATCAAATTTTTCTTTATTATCTTGAACTATATTAAAAGGAATAATTATTTTGAAGATCTTGACTTACCTATTTTGTTAATTTTATCGGGCCCTGAATAACATTGTTCTAGGGCTTTCAAGTCGAATTTCTCCGCTTTACCTTTCAACTATTCTAAAATGAATCATTATATTTTGAACCCAAAGAAACTTAGCTAATTTTGGCAATTTTATCTGGCCCTGAATGAGTTGGGCTTCTGACTTTCAAATCAAAATGTTCTTCAGTATTTTATATTTTTTAGACCCTAAATATCTGGCCCTGAATGACTTGATCTTCACGGTGTCAAATCAAAATTTTCTTCAAAGGAATATATTAACATTTTCTAGACTAAATAATATGGATTTCTGGGCTTACCAACAAAGAAGTTCGAAGAACTCAAAGAACAAAGTCAATAAACCAGAGATAGAAAAAAGTTATATAGATAAGGGAGTACTTAACCTTATCTATATAGATCTAATCGTTGATTTTCTGATTGATGGTAAAATGATTATGATTGAGTGCTTCATTTAATTGAAACTTTAAGAAAAGCCTTCTCGAATGTTCCCCTAGAAATCTAAATTATTTGAAAGACCTCTTCCATTCGTTAACTCTTCAGATTCCCCCACTAACCTGATGATTTCTTGGATTATATAAACTTTTTTCAAGTCGTTACAAAAATATATTTTTAATAACTGAACAAAAAAATAGTGAAATTATCAAAGGGGTAATTATTTTCCAATTTTTTTTTGTGTTTTTTTTTTTTTTTTTGGTCTATCAAATTAATTGGTAAGAGTTAGAGCCCTGATGTTGTGGCTAATGAGGGCTTAACGAATTTGTTGGATGTGTGAGCGGCAGTTTCAAGTCCCAAAATGGGTTGCTTACTCCGACCCGGGTGAATGTGGCCAGTTTAAAGTCTAGTTACTTTACAACAACAACAATAACAAAAAAAGTAAGCAAGTAAGAAGAAGAAGAAGAAGAAGAACTACGACAGCAACGCCAAAATGAAGAAACTTGACTTACATTTTAAGCTTGTTAGAAATTTTTTGGCTCTTGAACCGTTAGTAGATTTTTTTTTGTAGTTGTTGTATTTTTTTGTTCGTCTTCTTCTTCATTTCTGTTGCTTCGTTTAGTTTTCTGCCTTTTCATGTTGCTTAAAGTTGGCTGTGCGGGGCCGAACGAGTCGAGTAGGGGCTTGGCGGGTTTGACTAGGCTTACCTGCCTGCCTGCCCGCTTGGCTTAGTTCGTTTTCTTCATTGTTGTTGTTGTTGTTGTTGTCTCTTCCACGAAGAGTTGCGAGTTGCTTGCTTAGTAATCACTTTGATCGTTTGCTGACTTGTTTTTCTCTACTTTGTTTCTCTCTCTGTATGTGTGTGTGTGTGTGTGTGTGTGTGTGTGTTTTTGTGGGCTTATTCACCGTTGACGGTTGTTGCAGCTGATTGTTGGCTTGCGATTTGTTGCCAAGCAAAACTTTCCTATTTTTTTTTTGTTTTTTTTTTTGTATGTTTGTCTGTCTATTTGAACAATAAGTTTGTGTGTGTGTCTATTTGTGCCTTGACTTGGTTGTTTGCTGGTCTGTTTGCTCGCTCGCTTGCTTGCTTGCTTGCTAGCTTGCTGCACCCCTCGACTTGTTGCTGGCTCTGTAATCAGCGCTAACGATCACTTGCCAAATACCCTACACCCAGTCGAGTTAATAGATTCAACTCACTTGGCCAAGCTGCTCAAATCTTTCGATTTATTTTAAGAAAGATTTTTTATTATTTAATTGCCTCAAAAAAAAAAAGAAAAGATGAATCATTATTTTTAGATCTGTAGAGTATCGAGGGTATCGACTTGGCCCAGATTGAAAGCACCTTTTGCTGTGTGCAGTTTTCGTCGATGTCGCCGGGTCTGTCGTTGGGTAACAACAGCTGATGTCTGTCCCCAGATAATGATGAATAACTGTGCTGTTGAGAGTGGAGCATACACACACACACACACGCACACCAAGCTATGGAAAATAGGTGAAATTTAAAAGTAAGCCGCTGTGATATCGCCTCTAGTTCCACAGGTTAGCAATGGTCTAACAGTTAGTTGCCTCCGCCTCCACTGTTGCATCGAACCAGTCGCTCTGCAACTATCCATATCGGAGCCACCTCACCTAGTTGTGTTTGACACCCAGAGACCATAACTCACCTTCCAGGCCATCCATGGTGGCTTGGTTGTTTGGTCGCTTGGTCGGTTGGTCGGTCAGAGTTTTCGACTATCAAAACAGGGCGATAATTTCATCACGAAAACGGGTTTCTTTTGTTTTTTGTTTTTGTTGGCAAAGCAATTTCAACTTTAATTTAAATAAACTGAAAAGCAAAAAGCAGAAAATAACACACCAAGCCAACCCAACCGATAATGGCCTCCATAAATTGATGAGTCATTTTGGACCAAGACAAAAAAAAAAAGTCTCTTATTTTTTTTTCTCTCTTTTCTTCTTCGGATTTTTTTTTTTTTGACACCCCCCAAAACTATAATCTCGGTTATCTTTAAATTCAAGTTGACTTCCTAATTTGCATGACTGAAAGAAACGGATTAACAGATGATTTTTACGAGCCCAAAGAAAAATAAAATAAAGAAACAAATCAAAATAAATAATTTTGAAATTTTGTTGTCAACAAGCCAAGTCAAGTCCTCATTTAAATTCAAACAAAATTCGATTTATTTCTCTACAAATTGAATGGAAAAATACCCTATGACATAGTCATCGAATGATCAGAGGGCCTTAAATGATTAATTGATTCGCTCAAATCTCTGCAATTAATTTTTAGACATTTCTAATCGAACTTTTACAAAGAGTTTCAAAGATTTTGATAAAGATTCCATAGGGTCTCTTAATTGTCAGGATATTTTGATCTGAAAACCTTGGGAATCTGGGAATCAGTTCAATGGAAAATTTTTTAGAATTTTAAAGACTATAAAATTGGTATTATTTATTTCAAATTTCACTCCTTTGGCAAATGTGGAGTTCCTAGGAAATCAAGAATTTTAAGTTAATAAAAATCAACATTTTGTTACTCTTGATATTTTTCATATATCCAGCAATAATTTTGATCTAAAGATTTAAAATTTGATAGATGATAATATGAAGATTATTTATTTCAAATTTCACTTTATTAGCATAAAAATTGTGGCAACCAGGAAGCCTCTAGGTTTCACAAGGAATCAAGAATTAAGTTTTAGAAAGAGTAAGAATTTCCTTGATTTTAGCTTTTTTAATATTCCCAGGAATTCTATAAGGATAAAGATTTAAGAATTAAAGGGATCATAGTTCCAATTCTTGAGCTCTGAGTTCTATGAGAAATTCAATTGTCATAAGAAAAGTAGGAGTTTTGTTTTCTTAAATAATTTTCTATCTTCCAGAAATCCTATTGATCTGAAATTTAGGAATTTAATAGATTATAATATTAGTATGATTTATTTCAAATTTCAAGCCTTTTTCTCCAAAACTAAGGTAGATACCAAGTCCCTAAGTTCTAGGAAAAATCTGGAAATTAAAAATAAATAAAAAAATCAAAAAAAAAACTGAATTTTTTTTCGTTTAAATAAATGAGAAAATTAACTATATAAGATATATACATATATGTATATACACATATGGACAAAAAATAATTCACACCTATTATTTTGTCCATGGGTGTATATTTTTTTTTATCAAAATTTCTCAAGCCACTAAAACTACAGCGATTAATTTGACTACTTTAATTAGAATTAAATTGGCTTGTATATTTTTTTTTGATTTGACTAATAATAAAACATGATATCATTTGGGATCCTTGAAATGAAATTGATTCGGGATATCTATTAATAAATTAGAATATTATTATTTGGCTTGCTTCTAATCAGAAATTCCTGTGAATTTAGTCATTGATTGCCTAACGTGACGATATCACGCCCATTTCACGCACGCACACACACTCATGCGAATATCTGTGTGGGTATAATTAGCATCTTATCGTATGAACTTCCGACTTGGAACGGTACTTGGCAACAAGTTGACAAAATAAAACAATTTTTGCTCTTGACGACAAAAACAACCAAAAAAAATGAAAACGAAAAAGAAAATAGAAATAAACAAAAAGAAATAGAAACAGAAGAACCGTTAGATCATGTTGCCAAGGGGGGTGGTGCTGCTCTGACTCATTTGGATCAGTTTTGGAAATGCCAAAGCAAAAGGAAAAACCCCAAAGCAAAACTAGAGCCAATCGTGCCAGTTGTGCAAACAAAGGGTTAAACTATGAATAAATATGTAGTACTGCTGCCACCTCAAGCGTCACCCGTCCCCGTCCCCGTCCCGCCAATCCTCCGGCTGAACAGCTTAAGGTCAACCATGTTGCCAACGTGTCTGTTGAGTCGCCGCTGTCCATCGATTTTCTTACGAGTCCATGGAACTTTGCTAATGCCCTGCAAGCAACTAACTAACCAGACCAGACTAGATCAAAACCAAACCAAACCAAACCAAGGCAAGGCAAGGCAATGTAAAGCAAAGCAAAGCATGACCAGGCAAGGCAAGGCAAGGCGAAGGAAAAGAGAAAAGAATAGACCAACTAAAGCAAGAACAAAGCTAGCCAGTCATTTGGAAAGGGTGACGGTGGTGACTAACAGTACTTGTTGGGTATTGTTTGCTTACACACACACAGGCACACACATATGCAGTGAGTAACAAAAGCATAGCAAAGGCAAAAGGTAATTATCTGTTGGACCTTCGCTGCTGAGCTGCTCGCGTGCCGAACTAAATAACGAGTAAGAAAGAGAGAGAGAGAGAGAGTGAGATTTTGCCGATGAGTAATCATCAATCATGCGATATCATTAAATGAGCTTTGACTTGCAGTCGTCGTCGTTGTTGTATTCTTAATACGATCGAAATTGTACGGCAGCTGCACTCAATCTAATCGTATACGAAATTAATTCAGACTCGGCCAGCCCAGCTCTCGACTCTCCTAAGCATATAGAGAAGGCTTTGACTTTTACAGGGTCCCCCGTCAAGTCAGAGTGACCTAAACCTTTTTTTTTTCTTTGTATTCTCGAGCTAAGCCAAAGCGCTTCTACTTCTATTCGCCTCCCTCTTTTCTTCACCCTCCCCCACCCCCCTCGCACCGTAAACGGTACCGTACAGTGTAGAGAGAGAAAAAAAAAATCACACGCTGCCGTCAGCTAGTCTGGCGCGATTTTTGCTTTAAATTGCCCCGTTGGCTGCTTGGGTTGTGTTGGACGTGTAATTGCAGGCAAAAAAAAAAAACACAAACAGAAAAAAAAACAACAACAACGAAAAAAAGGCTGTAGAAATGTCGACCCCACCCCTCTTGGTTTTTTTTTTTTTTTGTTTCCATAAGCTGCCACCGCCGCCTGCCCGACGAGGCCCACTAACTAAGCGCGCTCTTGGCACCTACTGCAATATTTTTGTTGTTGCTGTCGCTTTATTGTTGTTGTTGTTGTTTTTGGTGTGCTTACGTAAGCTCAAAAGGCAGCAAAATGAAATGAAATTGTTGTAATGGGCGATTTCATTGCGGCATTACACGCCATCTCAGCCACACACACACACACACACACACATACATATGTGTACACACATACATACATATCCATATATCCATGCTAATACCCTGCCAGCAAAATGAATATGAAAGATTTATTGCCGAAAGCCCAAGCCAAGCTCTTCGTTGACATGTGAAAAAGAAGAAGAAGAAGCAGAAAAAAATGAAGGCTTAACGATTTAAAAGAAAAAAACAGCAGCTGCCTCAAAAACAGAGTGGGGGGAAAATAAATTTCCTTAATTATTTGCCAATTTAATCAAAAATGAAAATTGTTCTGAATTAATTGAGGCTTATCCCGTTATATTTTGGCTATTCCCTAACCGATCGAGCTATATAAATTTTTATCCTAAATTTTAAGTTTTGTTCAAGAAAAAAAAAAAAATGCTTGCTGGGCAAACTTACAAAATGTTGCCAGTGTATGTGTATGTGTGTGTGTGTGTATTTACAAGTCTTTTGCCTATTTGTGCTTCTTTTTGTATATTTTTATTTTATTTTGTGTGTTTTGCTTTGCTTTTTTTTATGTTCTATAATTACAGCCTATTTGCGCTCGCCATTCTCAGTGCACATGAAATTTTTGATGGGCGCCAACAAACAACAACAACAACAACAATAAAAACGATGAGCACTTTCCAAGAAACAGAGAAACAGACAACTCCGTTTCAAGCATTCTGTGTGGTCTTTCTACACACACACACACACACACACATGTACAGGTGTAACTAGAAATTTAGTCATTTGGATCATCAGCCCAGTTTATGCTTCACACACAGAGGCTCAATTTGCCTGGTCTGCTTTGTTGGGCTTTTTATTTTGTGCAAATTCGATTTCTTTGCTTTACCCACTTTTTCTTCTTCTTCTTCTTCTTATCTCTTTGGGCTTCAGAATTTATTTCAAGGTTATTTTTTCATCAGTTCCAAAGTGATTCCAATGGAAGATAAACTAAGATTTCTTCTTCTTCTTATCTCTTTGGGCTTCAGAATTTATTTCAAGTTTATTTTTTCACCAGTTCCAAAGCTTCGAGTCAGAAATGGAAGTGATTCCAATGGAATCTCTTTGGGCTTCAGAGTTTATTTCAAGGTTATTTTTTCACCAGTTCCAAAGTGATTCCAATGGAAGCTAAACTAAGATTTCTTCTTCTTTTTATCTGTTTGGGCTTCAGAGTTTATTTCAAGGTTATTTTTTCACCACTTCCAAAGCTTCGAATCAGAAATGGAAGTGATTCCAATGGAATCTCTTTGGGGTTCAGAATTTTTTTCAAGGTTATTTTTTCACCAGTTCCAGAAGTAATTCCAATGGAATCTAAACTAAGATTTCTTCTTCTTCTTCTTATCAGTTTGGGCTTCAGAGTTTATTTCAAGGTTATTTTTTCACCAGTTCCAAAGCTTCGAATCAGAAATGGAAGTAGTTCCAATGGAATCTAAACCAAGATTAACTGCTTTCCCAGCATTTTCATTATTTTCCCTTGGCAAAATTTTAGTCTAATTTTTTCATTTTTTAATTTCCAAACAAAAACTTTCATAATTGTTTGAAAATGCCATTTTGAACTCTGTGAAAATTGGTGAAAAAAGAAGGAATCAATCGATTTAGTGGGGGAAAAAAAGAAAGAAAGAAATAAAGAAAGAGCAAAGCAGAGTGAAGCAAAGCCAAATGAAATGTCATGTCATGAACTGAGGCAGATGCTGAATTCCGTTACGATTGATGGGATCCGATGTGGATCTGATGCAAATGCAATTCGAAATGAAAGTTGGCATTGCCAATTTGAGTGCATAAATTGCGTCAAATCGAAAATTGGAAAACCAAAGAAATCGAAGAAAATCAACAAGAAGAAGACGAAGAAGAAGAAGAAGAAATGTGTGACTGAAACTAAAATTTTGCTGAGAAATTGCGAAATTGAATAATTTTCAATCAGAAAAACGAAATAGTTCGAAGAAGTTCTCAGGAACCCATTCCCAATGTCTTGAACCAATTTCAATCAATTTAAATATACAGAATTCCCATAGAGAGACACATATGTCCACCGAGTTTTACTTGAATCACTCTTCTATATCATTTAGATTCCACATATAGCTAAATCGGTTTAAGGCATTCTTTGACCGATCTTAGAAAATTTATATATAAGGAGTCCCTATATAGATCCAATTATGTCTAGCTTGAATCACTTGATCTCAGGCAATTTATATATATAGGGTGCATATATGTCTATAGTACCCAGCTTACCATATCATCAGCTTACTATATCATATAGATTCCACATATAGCCAAATCGGTTTCAGGCATATCTCCGATATTCTTTGACTGAGCTTAGACAATTTATATATATGGAATCCGTATATAGGAGGCGTATATGTCTATAGACTCTAGCTTGAATCACACTACTATATCATTTAGATACCACATATAGCCAAATCGGTTTTAGGCATATCTCCTATATTCTTTAACCGATCTCAATAAATTTTTATACATATAATTTTTATATAAATACACATAGATCTGCCAAGTTTCATTTGGTTCGAGTCATTATATCACTTAGCTGCCATACAATATCATATGGGTTTTGGGTATATCTCTGTAATGCCTTGATCAAACTCAGTCAACTTATATACCAGAGACTTCTTTATATATATAAATATGTCTATCAAGTTTCATTGGAATCGAGCTATTTTATCAGTTAACTGTCTTACAATATCATATGAGTTTTGGGAATATCTCTATAATGCCCGAACCGATCTCAATCAACTTAAGTATTTGGGTTTCCTATATAGACTCAAATATAACACCCGAGTTTCATTTGGATCGAGCTATTATAACACAATTTCAAATCAGTTTTAGGAATATCTCCGTCATTCTTTTACCGATCTCAATGAACATAAAAGAGATTCCTCTATAGACACTCTTAGGTCTACCAAGTTTCATTGGGATTGAACGTTCTATCACATAGCTGAAAACTACTCCGAAGCCTCTCCTGACTCATCTCATTCAAATTTGATATTATGAAAGCTTTATTTTTGACAAACCAAAGAAATGCGAAAAGAGTCTGCAAACTTTGGCAACGCCAAGCAAACCTGTCCCTAATTTTATTTTTTTTTTTTTTCAGTTTTTGTTTGCCAATTCACGTGACCTGGTGTGTGTGTGTGTGTGAGTGTGTATCAGTGTGTGTGTGCTTGACAGGCCAGAAAAAAGCGTACCGAACAAGCCCAAACAAACATTTGTAAATTTTTGTATCTTTCGCATCTCGAGGAAAACAAGACCGCACCACCGACTCCGAACCGACTCGCCGAAGCCCCAAACCGACCGCCAAATGCAAACAGCCAGCAAGCCAAAAGATCAAAAGATATCTCGGTGAGGCCGGGTCGACATAGAAAAGCACTTTTTCCCTGCTTTTTTCTTTTTCTTCAACTTGGTCTTCATTTTCTTTTTGTTTTTTTTTTCTTCAAGACATTTTTGACGTTTGTTTATAATTTGGTTTTTAGTTTTAGAATTTTTTTCTTTCCTTTACCCTCTCCTCCCCCTTTTTTTATAATTTGATTTTCCTCGTTTATTCGAAAAAGAATAATTTTATTTTTGATCGCACTCTCGACCCGGCCAATAAATTAGGCTGCCAACAAGAAGAACATGTGCCTGCTTCTCGGATCTATTCCAAAATATATTTCCAATCTATCAGGCCGATGCTAGGGTCAGGGGAATGGTGCTGGTGGGTCTTGTTAATTATAGAGTTTCCCCGGTAAGAACAAGTGTTGTTATCACGATCGTGATTTATACGATTAATCTGTAATCTTCAAGTAGCCGAAGAAAATGATTCTGGGCACTTCTGAAAAGGCCTAATTCGATTTATTTTGCTTCGAGTGGATTAAGTGAAATATTTCAGCTAAATATTTCGGAAATTTCCAAAACAATTTACACAATTTCCTTTTATTTTTGTATAAAGAAAAAATAAAGTTAAAGTCATCTATTAATAATTATTCAAAAATCTAGGAGAATATTAAAAAAACTGCATGGGAATTTTATTAAATTTCTGAAAAAAAAAAAACAGTCGAAATATCAAAAAAAAAATCTATTAAAATATATCAGAAAAAAATATGGAATTAATATTAAAAATGTTTTAGAAAAAAACTACTCGGAATATTCGAAAAATAGCTGACAAAAATTCATCAATAAATTTCAGAAGAAAAACATCGAACTAGTTTTAAAAATATATAAAGAAAAAATTTAAGTTTTATCGAAAAAAAAATTGGTTGGGAAAAATCGATCAAAATATTTCAGAAAAATATCGAATTAATTCGTAAAATGTTTGTGGGAAAAATCTATCGAAATATTTCTCAAAAATATCAAATTAATTTGAGAAATGTTTCTCGGAAAAATTAATCGAAATATTTCCGAAAAAATATCGAATTGATTCGAAAAATATTTTGGGGATAAATTAATCGAAATATTTCAGAAAAAATATCGAATTAATTCGAAAAAAGTTTCTGAGAAAAATTAATCGAAATATTTCAGAAAAATTTCGAATTAATTCGAAAAATGTTTCTGGGAAAAATTAATCGAAATATTTGAGAAAAATATCGAATTAATTCGAAAAATGTTTCTGGGAAAAATTAATCGAAATATTGAAAAATTCCTTATTAATTCTATCGAAATATTTCTATAATATTTCTATCAAATTCTCATAAAAAAAAGCTAAAAAAAAAATCAATTGAAATATTCGAGAACAAATCGATCAAGTATTCATGTTTACCAAAAAAAATTATGAGAATATTGAAAGAAAAATCTATCGAGATATTTGAATCCTCGAAAAATATTTAAAATTAATCAATAAAAGACTTATCCAAATATATCTTAAAAATATGAAAAAACCCATCAAAATATTATTCATAAAATAATGTCAAAAACCCATACAATAATTTCTTATAAAACTCCCAGAATTAGTTCTCAAAAATATCTATCGAATCTTTGCCAAGTCTCCTGAAATATTTCCCACAAAAATATCCAACTATATCACTAAGAATCTATTGGAATATTCCCTAACCAATAGAATTTCAAGGGTGAAAAAAACTATCCGAATATTAGTCAAAATTATATAACTTCTTATCAAGAATATATCTGAAATATTTCCCTACAAAATCTCCTAGAATATTTCCCAAAAATTTCCTCTAAATTGCGGAACCCCCTTCAGGCTGAAGAAGTGTGAAACCTGGATTGATCTGGTTTGATATTCCAGATTTAATTGGATGACCTCATCGGGGCTGCCTGTCCAAAATCATTAAAAGCCAAAGTGAAGCCACCTTCAACAAAATAAAAAAAATAGTTTTTGTTGATTGATTCAATTGTGCCAATCGGAATGAGCCGGTTCTTTTAGGATCAGTTCAAGCCGATTTCAAATTACACTGAAAAAAAAAATTTAAATAAATTAAAAAGGCTTTCTAAAAATATTTTAGTATCTGGGTGGATGTTTGGGCACTTGCGTTGATATTTTTTGATTTGCAGCAATTTAATTAAAAAATTGTTACAATTTTCACATGAGCTTGAGCCAATTTCAATTTTGCCTCTATTTTTTTTGCATGCGCCGACTACGTGCTCACTCCGACCGACGGACCAATCGACCGACCCAAAAAAAAAAAAAAAAAAAAAAAAGCAAACAAACAAATAACCAAGGCAACACATTTTTAACCCAATCAGCCATCCATCTGGGCCCCCACCATGCCCGCCCCCTCCCGTCACCATCCCTCACATCTTGGATGGATAAAAATCAGAGAATCTGCGAGAGTATACGTGTGAGCGTATCCGAGTTAATTTATTACGCACACGGATACATGCAAATTGCGGTGAGGCAGGTCGCCAACAACGTGCCATTTCAAATATATATTTATTTATTTGTTTTTGTTTTTTGAGGGGGAGGGGGACGGGGGAGAAAACTGTTCAAGAGCATGGCTGCAATCGGTCGTTGCGCCGTCCAAGTACTTGTGGCAATCTCATAGATACACACACACACACAGATGCGTAGCGAAAACTATAAAAATCAATGTGTGAACGTGTGAGAGAGAGAGTGTGTGTGTGTGTGAGAGAGAGAGAGAGAGAGGGTAACGTGCCACATGCATGTTCAACTGACTGGCAAACGCATTTGCACGCCAATGTATCTTGTCGACTACAAAATGTATCTATTTAATGTTTGTCGTAAACAATTTTAATTTGTATATTTTCCTTCTCGTTCTTTTGTTTTTTTTTTTGTCTTGCCAAGTCTTGTCTACTTTGCCACTAGCAGGCAAGCAAGTGCCGATCCATTTGTGTATCTTCTAGATACACAAACTACACACACACACACACACACACAGATATATATATTTTTCTTTATATAAATCTTGTAGGTACAACAACAGCAAATATAACCCGTTTCACTGTGTTCTCAAAATTCTCCCCCAAGCACTCAGCTGAGCTCATTGGGAACATGTGTCCAGCACATATGTTCAGCTCAAGCCGGCTCTGCACGCTGATCAGCTGTAGATATGTTTGCACTCAGACTCTCTTGCACTCACTCACGCTCACAACGTTTGCTCTTTGACTCGACGCTCTGGGCTGCTCAAGAGAGTGATCAAGTGGCGAGAGTGAAATCTAAAGACTCAAGAGCAAGCCACTCTCTTCAGGCAAATCACTCGAGCGGCTTGATCGAGTCAGTGAGTGTATGAGAGGGTGAGTTCGTTACTCTCTTTTTCTCTCTCTCTCTCTCTGCCGGTAAATTATAAGGTCTTACTTTATTTTAAAATCAATTTTTATTCGATTTAATTTATATATAAATTGTGTAAAGATTAAATTTTTATTTATTTGAAATGTTTCATTTTAATTTTTTTTTTCTATTTAGATAGTTCTAGATCATTTTGTCTCTCTCTCTATTCGGTTTGATACCACTCAAAACTCGTTTCACTCAGCTGTGCTCAGCTGATACAGCCAGAGAGGAAAAAAAAAATTAATTGTAAAGAGTAAAAGAAAAAAAAAAACAGCTGATCCTAAACTGGTCGCTCTCTCTCTCTCTCTCTCTCTGTTCCACTCAACAGCTCTGCTGACTTTTCCGTTTTTTTTTTTTGTTTCGCTGCGAACGTGACTTGACTCGCCTGCCTCTCTATTCTTGTGTGCCATAATTACACACACACACACACCCATGAGCACTTAAAAAAAACGCTGTATATATGTGTATGTATTTTGTTTTTTTTGTTTGGTCTTCTTGTTTTGTGTGTTTCTGCCGCTTTGCTTTTGGCTCCTTTGTTCTGCTGGTGACCGAACGATCGCTTACCAGCCTCCTCCTCCTCCTTGTCCCCCTGCCTTACCCTCTCCTCTTCTACTCTTCTGCTGCGTACGATCTTTCAGCGGCCGGGCCGGCTAAGCCACCACGGCCAGCGCAAACTTTTCCATTGTCTTTGTGTCGTCTCTTCTGAAATTTGTTTTTTTCTTTTTTTTCATTTTTTTTTTCTTTTTTGGTTTTTACGGCTTTGACTTTGCCTCTGTGGTTGCGGCTGCCGCTGCGGCTGATTTGAGTTGTTGGCTTGATTGTTTCTTCTTCTATTTTGCTTCTTTTTTTTTCTCTCCAACCACACACACACACACGCACACACACATGGGCACAATTTATGGCCCCTTCATGTTTGGGCTTGTATATATTTATCATAGGTTTCTTCATTACACGCTATTTGTTTTTGAAATAAAATTAAACGACGCATAACAAATCAAAAAAAAAAAAAAAAAAAAAAATGGTTAAAAGAAAAATATTTACACTTGGAAAGGTCTTAACTCTTAGCAAAAAAAAAAACAAATTACAAAGGGAAAAGAATTTTTTATTTTTATTTTTTAACTAAAAAAAAAAAGTAAACAGAAAATTAAAAAATTTATTAACAAAAGATTTCATTGTTTCCATTTTTCAATTTTGTTTATCAAAACAAAAATAAGATCGGATTAGAAAAAAAAACAAAAACAAGAAGAAGAAGAATAAATAAATAAACCGGCTACGAGCCCCCGCCGTTTAATTAGTAAACATTCCGTCCAACTGTCCGCCCGTCCTTTTTTGTCTCACGGACAGAAATTTGCATTTCTATGCAAATTAAATTATGCGCGGTCATGATCACGGGGCTTGTCTAATAATATTATTTCATTTTCATATTCCAATACCAATAAAACCATTAAGTTTTTTTTCTCGATTTTTTCGATTTTTTTTTGATTTTATGAAAAACATTTTTAGCTGTTTTGATTATTATGCAATTCAGAGTGGGCGGTGCTAAATAAATAGTAAAATGAAAAAAATTAGTTATCAAATTAATTAAATATTCTCGAAAATTCAATTATCAGAAACCACAAATCAAAAAGCCCCCCAAAAAGTTGACTCCAGATGGGTCAGGGTACCTCCAAACAAATTGATTGGGTTCCCTGAGACTTAGAACTTTTCTCAGAGCTAGAGAAATCGGGCTACTATATCATATAGGTCTCATACAGAGCTGAATAGGTTATAGAAATATTTCTCCGATAATCTCAATCAGACTTGGTCAGCTAGATTATCATATGAATATATACATATAGTCAATTTAAGTCGGATCGAACGACTATATCATATGTGTGTCATACAGAACTGAATAGGTTATATAAATTATTTTCCGATTGATTGAGTACTCTCAATCAGACTTGGTCAGCTAGATTCTTATCTGAATATACATAACTGATTTCAGTCGGATCGGACTACTATATCAATATATATAGCTGTCATATAGACCTAAAAAGATTATAGGAAAATCCTTCATATTTGTTGAGTAATCCCATTTAAATTTTGCCTTTAAAATGCTAAATACATATAGTCAATTTGAGACGGATCAGACGACTATCATATAGCTAGCATACTACCCCAAAGTGGCTATAGAAATATCACTCATTTTGAGTTAGCTCATTAAAATTTGGTCTGATGGATTCTCATATTTTGGTGTACCTGATTTCAGTCGGATCGGACGACTATATTACTATATACAGCAGTGATATACACCTGAATAGATTATATTAGGAAATTTCTATCGGATCGGACTACTATATCATATTTATCATATATGATGGATTGATTGAACCAACCCATTAAAATTTCTATCGGATCAGACTACTATATCATATTTATCATATATGACTGATTGACTGAACAAACTCATTAAAATTTGGAGTCTTAGATTCTCAGACAATTTCTGACCTGATTTTAAATGGATCGAAAGATTATATATAAGGACCTATATTCCTCATTCCTCCTTGGATTTATTTGACAAGCTTTTCGATAATTCCAGGGCTATGGAATCAGACTCCACTTTTACCATTTTAAAACTGTTGAAAATCTTGGAAAAACTTCTTCTTTTTCTTCTTCTTCTTCTTATTTGTTTCGACTTTTCTGTCGTATGCGTAATTTTGGCTGGAATTTATTTGCCTCATTCCAAGGGAGTCATTTGTTTGGCTTAATTGTCGATAAATAATTCTAAATGGGCTTTTGTTGCCTCTGGAAAAAACAACAACAACAACAACAAAATAAAACAAAAACTTTTTCACATTGCCGCTGGAATCGAGGGAAATGACTATGTTTTTGTTCTTGTCAAATTTCGCACATCATTTTTCAGGCTCACAAGAAGACGAAGAAGAAGAAGAAGAAGCAGAGGCAGCTGTGACGCTGATGATGCTGCCCCTGCCATTTTCACAGTTATTTTTGTCTGAATTAAAATGCCGCGTCATCGGCAGAAACAGCCACAACTCACCCCCCAAAGCGCCTCAACCCTTGACCCTCCCTACCCTCTCAGATTAGCCAGGCTCCGTTTGGGCCGATCAAGCGCAAGTTACAAATGTCAAATGATTTTATTTTTACCCAAAATGTCTTTGTGTTAGTTGCGGGTTCCTTTTGGGTTCCAAAGGATCTCATTCATTCATGACGCAACCAGGCAAGTCAAAATCTGCACATCCTGAAGTCCTGCTGACATTGAGTGGCACTGATGACGCAGAAGAATCAGAACCACACAATCGTTCGAGTTCCACGGAACACGTGATATATCCAATGCACTCCGGCAGGACCTCAATTTAGATGAATATATTTTTATGCAAAAAAGGGCTGACATTGTCGTGGCAGGAGGGAAGAGGCAGCTGGGTTATTTGTATTTGTCCAGCTGCCACACAGGTTCCAATTTCAGTTGCGCACTCTAAACCACACCGACAGGACATTTCGCTCAACTCTCCGCCTGCCATTACCTTCCAATTCCTATTAGCAGTGTCATCCACATCATTATTTATTATGGCCACGCGCCGATGAAACCAACCAAAATGGGTGAGCAAGTGTGTCTGTGTGTGCCTGTGTGTGTGTGTGTGGCAACTGAAAATGCCATTCATATCCTGGTCGGAGGAAAAGGGTTCACCATTTCCAGGCCAAGCAGCTGACAAAGACACTCGCCTTGTCAGCCTCAAAAGGTGCCAAAAAAATGAGAGAATGAGACAATGAAAAAGAAGAAGAAGACTAAATAGAAACAACTCATTTTTCCCAAAAATAAATCTGTTTGCATCTGTTTTGAAAACGGAAATAGGAACTAAAATCGAATAAAGGATTCCTAGGGACTTGCAAGGTCAGAAAGTCTCTGGAATATTGAGTTGTCCATTGCTTGCCACCAGGGGGTCAGTTTCGGGTTTCGGAAAAAAAAAAAACTGGACAACACGCCCAGCCTTTTGTCAACTCAATTCAAGATCTTGATAAAACTTATAAAACCATTTTAGAAATTCAGCTGAAACTGAAGTCAATTAAATCTACAAACTTTCAAAGGAATCAAGGCAAAAGTCATCGAGCGCCATCTAGCCAACACTTTAGACAACTCGAGGTGGCTTTGAGGTTTGATGACTGGTTAGGGCTTAGATGAGTCCCAAGCTTCCACATGAAACTATTCTAGCTCTTCCGGGTTTTTGAGATATTTTCTTCTACTCATATTGCATTTCATATCAATATCGATTGCCGTGGAGGAAAGTATAAAAAAATAAACTCAATCCCTTGTCTAGAAGTTGCTCTATACCAAATGTGATGGCTCTAGCTTTTATAGCTCTTGAGATCTTGCCCTTCTTATATACATAGCTCCCTCCATATAAGATTGATTCGAATTACTCATAATTCATAATAGAATTTAGCAGTAGCACTTTTACATATTTTACGACCTCAAATAATGCTGAATTGGCTATATTAATATTTTTTTTTATATTTTCTATAAACCAAATGGATTCATAACTATAAATTCCTTGATTGAGCGATGATAAAAATTGAACTATTTATGCCTTTGCGAGGACTTTAATCGGCAAGACTCAAGATATGTTTCCGATTATGTATATATACATATATCTGGTTCAAGTCCCATCGCATTGCAGGGCAATTAAAAGTTGTTCTGCCTAATTGATGGGGGAAAAACAAAATGTATCTCATAAATTCATTTATTGCGAGTGAATTGTAAATTCAAGATATTCATGGTAATATGAGTCAATTTCATACAAAACAATTCTCAAGTAGTTTTCCTGGGGCCTCGCCAACAAAACGACCAATTTCATTTACATAAACTCTGATTTTCTTTGGTTTGAGGGAAATTATTTTTGTGGCGTTAATTACCAGAATGCAGGCCATTTAGATTAGAGAAACCGAGAAACGCAAATCAATTGCTGAAATTTTTCCTGTTTTTCTTATTGTTTTTTATGGTCTTTCCGACTCATCGATGAGAGCGCTGGAACGAGGAGTGAGTATTTAATTGCCATCAGTGTATCGCTTTACAGACCACTTGACTCAACTTTTTCAGCAATTCCTCTGGGTTTCGACTACTACCATAATCATAATTTAAATGCCGCTGGCAACACTTGAAAGCCATAAAAAAAATGGGAAATCTACTGCAAGCCAAATCCAGACGAGATGTGAATGTGTCGAGAGTTGGGAGCCTTCTGAATGACTGACTGAATGTCTGGCTGATTGCCTGAACCTATCAGACTCATAGGGAGGGTCTACAAAGAGCCTGATGCTGGTGCAACGGCAGACTCCGAGTGTCAAGTGGCAATTAAACTTTTATTTTACGGCACTCTCACAATTTTTCATCTCGTTTTCTGAGTGCCTTTTCGAGGCCTCAATTAGCTAGAGCCAAAAGTATAAACCATAAGCCAACATATTCAAATTATAACGAAATAAATTCTTAACATTTAACATCTGTTTCCGTGGGTCTCCAATTCGACTAGTTAATCAAGTTCTTATAAAGAAAAAAACGAACCCAATCGCACTGATTAAACTTGGAATGAGTAGAGACTGCTGCTTTAGTCAGATATTCTCTCTTCAAATCTCCTACTTTTCTTTTGATAGATCGAAGCTAACTAAAAATGCTACAAGAAAACAGTTACCTTTTTATTGATTTCTAATCTTAGATAAAGCCACTATGCTGATATTCAAAACTTGATTTGTATAAACTATATCAAGTGGGGAGTATTTAATTTACTATAGGGTATTATCATGCTAGGTAGTGAAACTGGATCATTTTAATTTATCAAGTAAATAAATTCCGTGCTCTCCGGATGTTTTTCGAATCTGAAAAGCCTGTAAAGTATTTGGGATCTTCAATAAAACAATCTAACTCAAGATTAAAAAAATATTAAAGCTGCCAGAATACTGAAAGGTATCCATAGCCATAAGATAATGATATTGCATCAATATAAGTAATATTCTCACACTCTCATGCTTTGAGGTTATTGCTGAACCTGAGTAGGTATATCGCAGATCTCTGAGACTATTAAGCTGCCAGCATTTCAAGTTCTTTCAGTGATTGAGTTGTGATATAGTTTCCATCAGCATCATCAAATCATTCCTACAAAATCTAAAATTTTTGTCATATTTCCGATGCCCTATAACCTTCAAATAAGTATAAAGTATTTTGGGAAAATTAAAAAAAGCTATAGTATGGAACCAATAATCATGGATATAGTCTATAATATATAATTAAGATCCTTTGAGTGTATAGAAAAATGAGTTGTGCTGGCATAACTAAATTTAGAACTGGTCTTGGCCTGGCTAGTATATAGTAATATACCTATATAAATATAAATAATATAGAGATTGAGAGCTCAAGTTCAATCTTGATTCACTTGTTTCGTATGATTGCATTGAAAAATATGAAATAATTTATGGGTTACGGGCTGAGAGCGAAATAAGAGTTCCCAAATATATGGAGCTCAAGTGGACCTGTCTTCTGCTTTTATTTTATTTTTCCCCCAAGAGATAAAGACTTTGGATCTGACCCGCCTAGATTTAATTACCAATTTCAAGCAGCTGCGGCTTTGTGGGACCTTGAAATTTTGTTTCCCTCCTTGAAATCGTAGGGAATAAAATAACTCGGTGTATGTGTGTGTGTGTGTGTGAGGAATGGAACCTGTTTCACTGATTCTTCAGCTCTGACAGACGAGAGTCTAATTCTAAATTTAGAGGCCACTCTCCTTTTTCTTTTTGAACCAGACGTGGGGGAGTTCGTGTCATTTATGGTTTATCGCACAACATAAACACATACATACATACATACTATATATATAAATGGCTTGGTATATTTATATTTTCATCGAGTTTTTGTTCCTTCTCTTTCATATAGAATATTTTGGTGTACAAACATTTTTGTTTAGATATTAAAAATATTTGAAGATGTGATTTAAAAATTTTGAAATCAATCTAAAAATATATTTTTGTTAATCTTAACTAACTTAAACACTCTCTATATTCTCTCTACTCGGTCAGACTTATGACTAGGGAAATTATTGTTTTCCTATAAATCGGGCTACTTTACCATCTGACTATATCAAGCTCCAATCGGACTTGAAAAGAACTCTGAGATTAACTGATCAATATGAATAAAGGTTGACAATTGGATGAGACTTATTTCGGACTTGGAAAGAACTCTGACATTAACTGATCAATGTGAATAAAGGTTGATAATCAGATGAGACTTATTTCAATTATTTTTTAAGCTACCAAAGGAGGCCCAAATTGTACCGAATCTTTTTAGATTCATTGACCTATTTTATTTGATAAAAATAAACCGAGATCTACCTGGAAGGAAGAACTATATCATATAGACCTGTAATCACTAAGCCTTCAAAAGTAAGGGAGAAAATACCCCTTATATTTTCTATATTTCGGCATCATTTCGGTTTATATTTTCAAATATGAATTATGAAAATAATTCCCAAATAAATATTAAAACCTGCAAATGTATATGGTGAGATTCTCACCCTTAAAACGTAATGAGGAATAATTTATAATTTTTATAGATTTTCCCATTTCAATTATGAGGGATCTGGTGAAACTTTCGAACACATGTTTACTTTTGGGCCTTTCAAAGTTTTCAGTTGATTGCACCCGCTTTATGAGAATAATCAGAATCCTGAAACAGTTCAAAATCTCGACAGAGGAGCAATCAATTGGAAACTTCAAATATCGGTAGTTGTAATATATATATATGGAAAGTATCTCAAAGACAATTAGAACAGGTTGCCCGGAGGCCGAGCCATGCGATTCAGAGAGGGGTTGGCTGGGTTGGCTGGGTTGCCTGGTGACCATTTGGAGTTAATACCTCAAACACTTGTTGCTTACAGACTTAACGGTAAAGTCGAAAATGAAATGAAAAGCGCTGGGGGATTAATTTATGGCCTAGCATTTGATGAGAATCCCAAGACCCTCGCTTACACCGAAGAAAGAATGCAGCAAGTCTCCCCTTTTAAAGAAAGGAAAAAGATTGGGAAAATCAAATGATGAAACGCCCCAAGCACCGGATACACGGACACGCACAAATTCTCCTTTTAGTCTTTTGTTGGAGGGAAAAATGAAAAACCAAAAAAAACTCTGATAAAGTGAAGGAAAACGAAGACAAAAAAGAAAAGGGGCGAAGCGAAGGAAATGGAAATATGCTCTGGCAAAACCCAATGGCATGCTACACACGCATGAGATACTTTTTATTTTTTTATATTATTATTATTATTATTTTCGTTTTTTGTAATGTATGAGATACTTTGCTCTGTTTAAATTAAAAAATTCCGTGGAGAGTATGAAGAAAATTATAAAGCATAAGCGGGGGTGGGCCAAACAGAGATAAAGCCAGACAGCCAGACAGGGAGTGAGAGGGAGAGAAAGGGAGAGAGGGAGAGGGAATGTAATAAAGACATGAGTTGTGAAATTATTAAGATGATTATGAAAAACGAGACGAGAAGTTGGCGGATAGATTGCTAGATGGATGCTGGATGCTGGTTGCTGGTTGGAAGAATGTGGAAAAGCCATTTTTTTTTTTGTTTTTATAATCCAACTAAAAAGCATTTCCAACCTCACAACCTCTGCCTGAGGAGTGTGAGATAATATGTAGGACCCCTCTCAGACTCAATGACGAGGCGGTCTCAACCTGTGAGAAGCCAAGCACCTGAAATCATATATAGTATACCATACAACCAGGATAACCAGAGAGTTGTGATGATTGCTTAACTTTTCCTTTCATGTTATTTTTGGGTAACAAAAAGAAAAAGGCCCGGCAAAAGTAATATGCCATCTGGCCCTGTTTGATATTAAATATCGAATAAAGAAGAGTTATGTGTTTTTAATAAAAAGTAATAGATTTTGATTCCTTTACTTTACCCTGGCTAAGTGAAGCCTTGATATATCTTTGAGAGGCTGGGAGTCATTCAAGGCTGAAAAAAAACCAGGCAAACCTAACCTCCATGATTCCTATACTGTCTGAAAGTTCTTTGAGATATGGGAAGAAGTCATTACCATTTGATAGGTCATTGAGATGTTGGGAGAATTGAGGCGACTTATAAGTCAGTCAAGGCTGAAAAAAATAAAAATTGAAAATAAAGGCAAACCTAACCTCCATTATTCCTATACTGATCTCAGTCCGAGTGAAGTTTGGATAGGTCTTTGCGATATGATAGGTCATTGAGATGTTGGGAGAACTGAGAGAATTTATAAGTCATTCAATTTAAAATAAAGGCAAGCCTAACCTCCATGATTCCTATACTGTTCCCTGTCCGAATGAAGATCTTTGAGATATGAGGAGAAGTCATAACTGTTTGTCAAATTCTGAAATTAACTTTCCAAAGCTATTGAAGTATATTCAAGAATCTAGAAAAGGAACTTGACTAATTTGGGGTAATATAAACGAATCGGATTATATATAGAAATATAGTGTTTTCTATTTCCCCGTAAGAGTTTTAGGTGGTTGGAAAAATTGAATGAGTTTACCTCAAATCCAAGATCATAAATTTCCGGTTAGCTTTGTAGAGAAGAGAAATACCCTAACTTTGTAGAATTGAAGTGTGGAATTTTCCATGAGATTTTGAAATATCATAATGATGATGATGACGCTGCTGACGTTTTCGATTAATACACCACTAGCATTTTAACCAAACAACACAATACAAAAAAACACTTGGTTCAATGCAGGGGTTGAAACAAAAATTAGAAAGACCCTGAAACTGCCCACCCGGACTGGGGTGTATTAAGTACGAAAATGCCTTGCTTATATGCCAGATGCTATTGCGTCCTTTCTATGTATACGTATTTATGTGTATGTGTGTGTGTGTGTGTGTGAGTGCGAAATTATTTTACCTATATTGCACATAGTGAAATGAAATTTATCGCTTGTTGCTAAGCGCAAAGGGACGCGCGCACACACACACACATACACACGCATGTATGAATAGAGACGAATTGGGTGAGTGGGCTTTCCCACTGACTCAGTGACTGACTGAGTTTCATGTGCATAAGCAAGCTTGTGTGTGTGTGAGTGTGTGTGTGTGCGCGTTTGAATGCTTTTAGGGTTGCTGTGGTAACGCCAACGCCACTGTCACTGCCACTGCCACTGCCTCTGCCTCTGTCTCAGGCGCTGCTGCCTTTGCTGTCGCTTTCATCGCAATTGCAGCCGTCGCAGAGGACAGCCTGGGTACCGTTAGAGTTTGGCAGCTTGTTCCTCGCACGTTCACAGAAATCGCATCATTATAATAGCTGAAATCTGTTTAAACGAAATGAATGAATGAATGAATGAATGACGTTCACTCTGACAGAACGAATGGTTAGAAAAGCTGTAGAATGGGTGATGATGGCAGCGACGGTGATGGTGGTGGTGGTGGCAATGGCTTTGCTTGTATTGGTGAGGGCAAACAACCCTCGAAAAAATATTTGCCTTCGCATTTTGTTGGGCTGAAGGACGTGTGCTGTGCCTTGAGTTGGGCTGCTTGCTAGCACCCCCGTTGCTGTTTTATTGTGTGCTCCATGTGGTTGCTATTTGCTGTTGATATCCTTTTGAGTTTGTGTGTGCGTAATTTTTTTTTTTTTTTTTTTTTGGGTTGAAAATGAATCTGATGAACGAAAAAGAAAATTGCGTCATCGCTTCATGGTTAACTCACCTTCCCAGCTTCCCTGGGTGTTTCGTCCTGCCTGCCAGCTAAGCGAACGTGCCAGAAGGGCTAGAATCCTTTGCCGGCCCCTAACCATCCGCCTGGCAATGCAAAAGTCCTTTTGCCACTCATATTTCCACACTGGCTTAGCCAAACCGCTCCTTACCCAATCGCCCAGGACGAGTGAGCCAGACTCGTGCCAGTAGCAATCTCACATGAGTAACTGACATAATTAGGACTTAACTGGAAGTCACGCGTTGCGCATTCCAAATGTTAAAACGAATTCGTATAAAGCGAGACATCAACGTCCTCGTCCTGGGTACTACCTGGCTGAGGAGGGTGGCAGATTCCAGTTCGCTGGCATTGGTTGGGCAAATTCAATTCCCTTGCGTTATGAAATTCAAGGTCAACATTTGGCTAAGCTGTCCGCCTCTCTCTGGTCAGCTGCTCGATTTTACAGATGGCAAAGGAACCAAAATTTCCAATCCAGAAATTTCTCAATTCAAACGGACCAAAGATAATTTCCGAGGAATATTTCCAATTAAATCTAAATAATTTTTTAAGTGAAAGTGAGAAAGTGGGAAAGTTTCTTTTTAAAGGACAAGCTATCGATATTCCTTAGCTCTCGGGAAGAATCCTTCTATTTATACCCTGTACCTAAGAAGGTACAAGGGCATATTAAGTTTGTGCAAATGTATGTAACATAGAGAAGGAGACGTCGTAGAGCCCCCAAAGTTACCCACAATATGATCAGGGTGACTAGGGAAATTGATATAGCCATGTCCGTCCTTCTGTCCGTCTGACCGTCCGTCCGTCCGTCCGTGTTAACGCCTAGATCTTAGAGACTATAAGAGCTAGGATAACCAAACTTGGGATTCGGACTCCTTATGTGTGTACGCTGGTCAAGTTTCTTTTTTTTTCTCCCCCCGCCCCCCCTTCCACCACCTCATTTTTTCATTTTCGTATAATTTCTAAAGCTTAAGGATTTAAGTATTAGTTGCTTCTAAAAAGTTGTTAGGAATCTAAAAATCTTTCGATTAATATCAAACATGACTAAAATCGGACCATATTTACTCGAGATATACAAAAAACAAATTTTGAGGGTCAAGATTTTAATTCGCCTTGCCTAACTGGCAAACGGTCGAAAGAACAGACCGCTAGATGGCGTGCTTAATGCAAGCATTGTGAAAAATATGTTGTTGGATTCAAAGGAATATTAAGATCAGAGGTTTTATGTGAATGCAGGCGACCAGGGTTACCATCCGACTAGGGTTACCACCCGACTAGGGTTACCACCCGACTAGGGTTGCCACCTTTTCTTTTTTAATTCCGTCTACTAGGTACAGGGTATCCCAAACTTTAACATTCGGCTTCATTTTTATTTTTTTTTTAATTTTATGAATTCTCTCATTTTGAAAAATTTCTAAATCGGCCGGGATAAAGTCGGTTATTTACATAGCTAGCTTTCTGTACTGCAAAGCGCTGCGTGTGGCAAGTGGCAAATTGCCAAAAAAAAAAAAATATATATATATTCGTGCATATCCTGTTTGTTTTTATTTTTTGTCCATTAAGAAATGTTGTTTTCGTTGAATTTTCGGGGCTTGGTTTGCTATCCACCATTGCGGTTACTTTGGAAATTGTCTGAAGCAAATGGACTCTGGGGTCCTGCCCCCTTTTGAACTCAAGCTGTGCACATTTTCGGTTTGATTATCGAATACAATATTTTTTCCTCTCCGAAATAATTGACGATTGCGCAATGAGTTGTCAGAATTTCTTTCATTTCTGGTTTTTTGATTTGCTTGATTTTTTTTTTTTTTTTTTTTTTTTTGTACTAAAAAGGCTCTTGAAAAATGTTCAAGGCTTTTGGAGAATTCTTAAGGATTCCAAAGATTCAAAATACATATAGGCAGATTGCAATTAACATTTCTTTATTTTGAATGTGAAATTTGGAAATTACCAGCCAATTAAAAAGAAAATGTTATAATTATAAATTTGCAACCTTTTCTTTTTAGATTAACCGATAAGCGGTAACTTGATATTTGGTAGTTGTCCCAAAGGATTTGGCCCAAGTGGAATTAGTCCATTTAAGTGTGGAACATGAGGATGTGGTCCATTTGGTTGTTCTCCATTTGGTTGTTGATTTTGTTCTTGCTGATTTGGTTGTGGGGTGGGCAAACCATCTCCATTTGGACATACTCCTGGATTACTGCAAAACGTACACCGACTTACATATCTGATGATACTTAGGAACTTATTGAAGAGAAATGTGCTCTCTGGCTTAAGGCAGGCTTGCGTCCTCAAGCTTAGTTTCAGGGTCAATTCCATTATGACTCGACTGCTTTGAACAAAACAGCCAAATCTGTTTATGATCATAAGAATAGTTAGTGGATTTTTGATAGCTCCATTTATGATTATAGTATTGACGGTAATGAGTATCTCTCCCAATCGTCTAATTATTTCGCCAGTGTCGCCACTGTCTCGAGCTGCGCAAGTTCCGCACTTTTTTACTAAAAGTCCCACAGGACCTGGCAATTCCGATATAAATCTAACAATGCATCGTACATTGCTTTCTCCAGATTCCGCTACGAATCTATTGGTACCGCACATTGTTTTGTTCGAGACTAATGGATCCTTACACATTCGATTCCAGGCCTTGCCTGCATCGCCAGCTTCTTTACAGGAAACTGTCCAAATTTGTAAGACTATAAAAAATATTAGTTTCATTTTGCAGTACTTTACTTGTACTGGAATTGAGTTTGTACATTTTTTCGAAATTTCAATCGGATTCGTCACTCTGGATTTGCTACATTTAATTATATTGGATTTGTTTTGTCCCCATGAAGAAAAGCCCTTCTGCTAGTTTGAAGCCATTTTTGTTTTTATTTTTTATTTCGTTAAATTGATTAGGAAAAAGCCTGAGATTTTGGTATACATATATATATATATATATATATATTGATCGATCAAAAAATGTTGGAGATTTGTTTCAATTTCTTTATGATGACTTGAAAAAAATTCGAAAGTCTTGGAAATCAGGGAGCTAACCTGGTAAGATGATAGGTATATTTAAATTTGGGAATCCCAGATTTGAATTTTGTCCAAAAAGATTTGGCAGAAGTGTCTGATATTTAGTTGGTTGTTGTCCATTTGGATATTGTCCATTTGGTTGTTGCTGATTTTGTTGTTGCTGATTTGGTTGTTGTTGATTTTGTTGTTGTTGATTTGGATGTGTCTGATTTGGATATTGCTGATTTGGTTGTTGTTGATTTTGTTGTTGTTGATTTGGATGTGTCTGATTTGGATATTGTTGATATGGTTGTTGTTGATTTTGTTGTTGTTGATTTTGTTGTTGTTGATTTTGTTGTTGTTGATATGGTTGTTGTTGATTTTGTTGTTGTTGATTTTGTTGTTGTTGATATGGTTGTGGGGTGGGCAAACCATCTCCATTTGGACATGCTCCTGGATTACAGCATTGCGAACACCGAGTTACATATTTAATGACACTTAGGAACTTATTGAAGAGAACTGTGGTCTCTGGCTTAAGGCAGGCTTGCTTCTTCAAGGTTAGCTTCAGAGACAAACTCATTGAGACCCGACTGTTGTCAACAAAAGCGCTAAATCTGTTTACGATCATAAGAATAGTTAGTGGATTTTTGACAGCTGCATTTGTGCCTATAGCAGTGATGGTCATAAGTATCTCTCCCAATCGTCTAGTTAGTTCGCCTGTGTCGCCACTGTCTCGAGCTGCGCAGGTTCCGATTTTTTTTACTAAAAGTCCCACAGGACCTGGCAATTCTGATATAAATCTTATAATGCATCGTACAGTGCCTTCTCCAGGGATCGCTAAGAATCTATTAGTATTCCAGGCCTTGAATGGATCGTTAGCTTCTTTACAGGAAACTGTCCAAATTAGTAAGACTATAAAAAATAGTAGTTTCATTTTGCAGTACTTTACTTGTACTGGAATTGAGTTTGTACATTTCTCTACATTTTTGAATCGGATTCGTCACTGTGGATTTGCTAAATTCAATTTTATCGGATTTGTTTTGTCCCCATGAAGAAAAGCTCTTCTGGTAGTTTGATACCATTTTTTTTTTTTTTATATATATATCAAAAAATATTGGAGATACATAGTAATTTATTTCAATTTCTTTATGATGATAAGATCATTTTAGAACTTGAAAAAGATACGAAAGTCTTTGAAATCAGGGAGCTAAACTGCTGAGCTCAGGAACCCGATATATAATGGACTTTTTTGTTTTCATTTTTCAGGTCTAATTTAACATTTGCTAAGCGGCAACTTCAAGTGGTAAGTACTTTTCAGAAGTATATATAATATTCCATGATCATGCAAAAATTCTTTTTTTATTTTGACTGCAAAAAATATAGCATTTTTAAATTTTTATTAATTAATATTTAGGGATGTTGATGATGGGACTTTGCTGGGATAACTTGAAAATTTGTTGTCGGATTGAATTGGAGTCCTATAAAGTACTTATGAGTATTCATATTCATCCAAGAAAGAACCATCTAGTAGAGAAATCTTTACAGATTCAAAAAATGCTGGATATTATGGGATTTACTTATTAATATGAGAGTTTTTAATCTTCAGCTTAAATGGCTTTGGGCATGTTGGGAAATTTGATTTGGGGTTTTGATATAGATTCCTGGCTGGAAACTTTTATAATAGTTAAAAAGTATTAGTTTCATTTGACAGTTCCAGTTCTACTGAAATCGATTTGTTAAAATTGGGCTAAGGCTTATCTTCGTTTGAATCGGATTCGTCACTGTTGATTAATAACTCGGCTTGACTATTTCCAAGGTGGAGAAAATTTAATTTTTATTTGAAAAAATTACATATCCGGATCAATGGATATGATAGTGGCAAAACTTGGTACACAAAAGCTTTTATGATTTATCGTTTTAAATATGATCGAGATTGGTGATGAATTTTTTGAGATCAAGATTGATCAATTAATACTTGAGATCTGGCAAAATGATCTAGGGGTTCGATCAAGATTAATACTAAGAGGACTTGCATATTTATTCCTTTTCTTTATTTCTTCATTTAACCATTTTGTTTATCTCTTCGGTATAGTAAAGGCCACGACTTTCCTATTTAGGTTACGAAAGTACACCAGATTAGAGAACTTCTTAAAGCACTGGATTATTTTTCATATGAGTAGCCAATTGCAATTAATTTTCAGATCTTGAATGATGAGAGAAATACAAAGTTTTAACATTTTTATTTTTCTTTTTTTTTGACATTTCTCGGATTATTCTAGATTCTTGAAAGTAAGGCTTGATGGATTTAGAAAATTGAAACATTTGGTCAAAGATAAAAATTGGAGAAACTTTGCGAATTGTTCGATAAAATTAAATTTTTATTTTTATTTTACTTGGGGTTTCTTGTCGATTTGGCAGATTTGCACATTGCCAATGACTTCGATGGCCTTATCATAGGCTTCAGTGCTTTCCGGTTGCAGGCATCGTACCGTCTTGGAGGGCAGCTTTTTCTCCAGATTAATTGTGCTTTTGGCACTTGAGGCAAACTTGGAAAACTCTTTCAAAGTTGCATCAGGTGCTTTCCACGTAGAATTGTATTTGAGAAAGTCGGTGCTCTTCGACCAAATGTTAAAACTTTGAAGATATGCATCTACCTCGATACTGAAAGACGCAAAGCATTTGATAACTTTCGTTGTCAACTTTGTAACAGAATTTGAAATTAACGAAATATATTTCATAACGCATTTTGCTTCGCGTTGTTGGGCAGTTATAGACTTCTGCTGGCACTCAGGACACAATTTCGAAGCATTTTCTATCGAATCTGAAGTGTCTGGCCTAACTCGGACGATTCCAAATATGATAAGCCATATGCAAAATATGTATTTCATTTTGTGATCCAAACGAAACTAAAAATCATTTTAAATATATATCAGATGTCACTGCTTTTTTTTTGCTATATAAAATAAATCGATTCGTTTCGAAATTAAGTTTCCAACTATTTCAATTTGATTGTTATTGCTTTTCCGATCCCAAACTTAAGTCTGTGCTAACCTACCAGATCGAAGTTCTTATTCAATTTTAAAGGAAGATCTTTATTTAATTATTTCCAATAATATGAACCACATCCATTAAGTTTCTTTATTTATTTTCATAGGCTTAAGAGACTCATTTTAGTCAAAAAAATGGCATAATGGTGGAAGCCGAAGATTATTTCTATATCTTCTTAAGGTTTTAATGTTGTTGTTGTCGTCGTTGTTGTAGTTGTATTGCCTGCATTGGATTTTTTGTCAACGCAATTCTGCACGACTTTCCTTATGCCCCAAAAATGATCAGTTAAATTACTGAAGGCTTCACCCAGACATAACCTATTCATTTGTGGCATTTTTATAATTTGGTTAATAGTTGCATTGGCCTTCTCTGCCAGTTTTCCGACCTTAACTATCATTTCAAGTCCAGTTTCTAACTTGAAACCGTTTGTTAATTTAATGATTTCATTAGTGTCATCCATCAGTTTTGAAACAGAGCTCGTTATATTGATAGTACCGCTGATATAGTTTGTAGCACATGAACTCATCTTGGACTGGAACTTAAACAGAACGTTGGGAACGCTCAGTACCCACCGAACAAAGCAAGCAAAATTTTTCAAGAGATCTCCTGCTCTGCTTCGAGTTTGATAGGATCTGCATATGCTCTCTGGGATAATCTCCTTGCTGCAGATAGTTTTGAGCTGATTTATCAGCTCATTATCGTTAGTATTAGCCACACTGAATAGGGACACAACTATGAAGAGAAATACGAATTTCATTGTCTCGTCCAATACACCCGATTGACTCCATTATATATAACGCCGATTCTCTTTGCCAAAACAAAAATTGAATCAATTAAAACCATGAAATTTTCATTAAGTTAAAGCAAAACTAAAAGCCATGAAATTTTTTCGAAAATATTTTTATATTTATGGTGATAATTTTGGTCTTACATGAACTTAGTAGCAATCTATGCCTTAGAGCATATCGAAAATGATTTGCCGGGATATTAGAAATATCCAGAACTTACAACTTTCACTATCTTGGAGGATTTGGCCTAAACTGTGGATTATTTTGAAAATTGCGAGTACCTGTGCGACGTCCTCGCTCAGATCAGCCCATTCCTCAGTTATATAAAGTCCACAAGAGCCTACGATTGTCTGGTTATTAGAAAGCACAGAAAATACAGAGAGGCAATCGCTTTCTTTTGTCAGTTAACAAATCTGAAGTACCCTCAAGATTTTCATTCTCATAAGTCAGAACACCCCGGATATTTTGAGATATTCTGTAAAGTTCAAGGCACATTTGACCTGATTTTATTTACTTTCTTATTTATAATGCTTTTACTGTTCCGGTGGGCTTTGGTCTACTTGCCCAAAAATCCGTTGTAGATATGCTGCTTTTCGGGGCTTCGGTGGTTTCTTCTATGCCATTATTGCAGTCCCTGATACGATCCAAAACCCTAAAGACTTGGCTAAATAATTTATTCATTACTGGTGAGATGCATGCCTTTTTCTCTCTCGGTAGTTTTTCCATTATTGAATTAGCATCTTGCGTGCTTTCCACAAGTCCAGTGAAACTCTTTAGAATATCCAGTAATTTCAATGGATTATTTGAGATACCAGTGGTAATGATTTGTGTGGTATTACCCAACATATTCGCGACTTTCTTTCGCAGTTCAACCAAGTTATTAAATGCATCCAGATTACATTGTACAAATTTTTCTTGAAATTCCTTAATGACACTGGGAATATTAAATACCCATTTTACAATACATCCAATTTGAGTTAGAACATTAAATGTTTTGGGCTGAACGCGTGGGCAAAAGTTTCTGGCCTCCAAGAGAGGTTGCTGGCAAAGATGTCTCCATTCGTTCTGCAATTGAATCTGGTAATTGCCCTTTGTGGCTGCAATCAATGTGGTGACCCACAAAAGAGCCACGAGCTTCATTATAACCTTAGTAAGTTAGCAAGTGGAACTGTTTTCGTAATACTTTGTAATCGACAATTTGAGGAACCTATTCGATTCGGCTATGGCCGATTAGAATTTTGGTTCCGATTGTTAAGGAAGACCTTCTTTCTTTTTCGAGTTGTATAAGTAATTTTTTGTTTTTTTGGGAATATTGTCAGAGTTTTATGACTCGACTTTCTCATTTCGAAATGAAGAAGAAATAAGTTTATGGCCCGACCAGTGGGAAATCGGCATTAGGTTATGACATTAGTGTTTAATCACATTTTATATGCCGCATTGGAAATACGAATAAATTTCTTAAATTTAAATACAAATTTAAAGCGAACCAAAAAAGAAAGAGAGAGAGCAAAAGAAAAAAAAAAACAATATCGGGTTCCTCCCAAAAATCCGAAGGTAAACCAAACAATAGATCACACCAGCTGAGAGGTGGGGCAGAGGTAAAAACACCAATAACACCAATAACAACAACAACAGCAACCGAAAATGGAAATACATGCATAATAATAATATAAAAATCATAAAAGAGGAGCAGTAACCGTTAAAGCCTCGTATACACGTTAAAAGCACGCGCAACACCCACGCACAAAAAAATAAAACAGATTTCTGACGATAAAGAAAAAAAAAAATAAGAAAAAGAAGAAGAAAATAAAAATAATAAAAATAACAAACAAACAGCCACGGCCAAGGAAGGCAGAAGAAATACAACAGCCGATAATATTGGTAATACAATAGACCCACCATAAATGGTATTACACAAAATACACACACTCACACACACACGCACACACAGAGAGAGAGAGAGAGAGAGGCATATATTTATTTTATGGCCTCTTGTGCGTTTTTAAAGCTATTGATTTGTGACGGTGTCTAATCAAGAGTATAAAAGACACACGCATTTAATAGACACCCAAAAGTAAGATAGACAGAGAGGGAGAGATAATGAGAGAGAGAAAGAGAATTAGACATCGAAGTCCCATCAAGATGGTAAGACAATTCTCTGAAGTAACAACATCAGAAGTCTAGAGCAGGTCATAAAAATTTGATTCTTTGAAAAATAATCAAATGGTTCCAATCATAATTTTCAGTCTCTGAATAATTTATGTATATAGTTGTAACATAGTTGTAATTTTATAGATTTATTTCTAAATTTTTCGAATCCGAAAAAGTTACCAAGATTTGACAATTCAAATTAACCCAAAAATATCAAAAGGAAATTCAGGAGTACTCGGGAATCTGAAAATATTTCTCCTTTGATTTATCCATTGATTTATTTGTATGTTTAAAGGATCTAAAAATATTTATGGCTTCCCAATTTTTGATAAAATATTTACCAAGATTTGACAATTCAAATTAACCCAAAAATATCATGCGGAAATTCAGGAGTACTCGGGAGTCTGAAAATATTCCTTCCATGATTTATCCATTGATTTATTTGTAAATTTTATAAATCTAAAAATATTTATGGCTTCCCAATTTTTTGGAGTTTTAGAAAAATAGTCACCTAGATTTGATAATTTAAATTAACCCAAAAATATCATGCGGAAATTCAGGAGTACTCGGGAGTCTGAAAATATTTCTCCTTTGATTTATCCATTGATTTATTTGTAAGTTTTAAGAATCTTAAAATATTTATGATTTCCCAATTTTTTTTTTTAGAGATTTGGAAAAATAGTCACCAAGATTTGACAATTCAAATAAACCCAAAAATATCAAGGAGGAAATTCAAGAGTACTCGGGAATCTGAAAATATTTATGGCTTTCCAATTTTTTGATAAAATATTTACCAAGATTTGACATTTGAAATTAACCCAAAAATATGAAGAGGAAATTCAAAGGAACTCGGGAACCTGAAAATATTTCTCCTTTGATTTACCCATTGATTTATTTCTAAATTTTTAGAACCGAAAAATATTTATGGCTTCCCAATTTTTTGATAAATTATTTACCAAGATTTGACAATTCAAATTAATTCAAAAATATGAAGGAAAAATTCAAGAATACTCGGGAACCTGAAAATATTTATACTTCTTCCTCTTTAAGTTTATTTGATAAAGATACTTTCGATCTTTGAATTTTAAAAATCTGAATTTTATTAGATCTGAGGCATTATATATATATATATATATATATATATATATATATATATATATATATATATATTTGATTTCAAATTTTAATTATAAAATCTTTCAATTTTTTTATGTTAAAAAAAAAACCTATTAAATCTTTACAAAACCATTGAGAACCCTTCAAAAAAAAAATTTTTTTTTTCAGTTTTTCTTTTTCTTGTTTTTTTGGCCACTTAGAGCCGTTTTCGGTGACGATAGACAGGCCAAACAAACGTTCCGTTCATTTCAACGGTCTGGAAGATTGTCTAAATGTCTGTCTGCTTGTCTGTCCATCTAGCTGACTGACTGAGTGACTGACTCAATGATTGCATGACGAACAACGAAAACGAAACTAACGAATCAACAGACCGGGCTACGTCTATGGACACACACACACAAATATAAACAACACAAATAATAACAAAGCCAAAAAAAAAAAAAAATTATATATAAAAAAAATAACAACAACAAGTTGGGCATTGGCCAAGCAACCTCTTAAAAGGCAGGCACAACGCTAAGAAACACAATAATGGGCTCGGGTCTAACTTTACTTTGCCTTTTTCACTTTTGATATTTTGACATTTTCATTTGACAGCTGATTGAAGGCCCCAAAGACGGCAACGGCAACGGCAGCGGCAGTGGCCGCGGTAGCGACGATCGAAAACAGCAAATGTCTTGGACCGTACCGAAAGTGCCAACCCGGCAGAGCTAGGTCCAGTCCAGTCTGTCCACGTCCCTTCCCTTCCATTCCCGATTTGGGTTTATTGTGCGTTGTTGTTGCCTAGCAAAGCGGCAATAGTTATGGTGTCAAGTGGCCCAGCCAAGGCACAGTGGTCAAAAACAATATATAATTTATCGAAAAAATATAGAAATATATATAGAAAAATTATCCAATTTTAATAGATTTGTTGAGATAATTTTCGAAAAATTTTTAATAATTTTTTAAACTAAATAAATCAAGGCGAATATGCCTTAAATTATATGGGACAAAAACAATATATAATTTATCGAAAAAAATATGGAAATATATATAGAAACATTATCCAATATTATTAGATTTATTCAGATAATTTTTGAAAAATTTTTAATATTTTTTAAAACTAAAAAAAATCAAGGCTTAAATTATATGGAACCATTTTTGAAAAATGAAAAATTACTTAGGTTAAGAAAATGATAAAGATAAAGATAATTTTCGGAAAAATTTTTAATAATTTTTAGAACTAAATAAATCAAGGCGAATATACCTTTATATTATATGGAATCATTTTTGAAAAATGAAAAATTACTTAGGTTAAGAAAATGATAAAGATAAAGATAATTTTCGGAAAAATTTTTAATAATTTTTAGAACTAAATAAATCAAGGCGAATATACCTTTATATTATATGGAACCATTTTTGAAATATTAAAAATTACTTAGGTTAAGAAAATGATAAAGATAAAGATGATTTTCGGAAAAATTTTAATAATTTTTAAAACTAAAAAAATCAAGTTGAATATACCTTTAGTTATATGGAACCATTTTTGAAAAATGAAAAATTACTTAGGGGATCTAAATTCTTCTACATTTTTTTTTCTCCATCGAACCTTATAGATTTATAGATATCGAACATAACTACTCATTATCAAGATCAGTGGATTTAGATTAGAAGACCTTAGCCTAGCTAGAACCTAGCTAACTTTGGAGAACCTCGATTCTCACAACAGCTTTCAATCCTTTTAAATTATTCTTTAAATAATTCTTTTTAGATTATTTCAATCCGAAAGAGTCTCATGTTGAGCTCAGTTCTCAGGAAAAACTTGTCACACTGTACATTATTTTGTTATCAGAAACTGAGGGGCACTGAGGTGTGTGGGCGACGAGGTCTATAGAGACGCATATATGAATGTGTGACATGTTTGTCGAAAATTTTCAAAGTTGTTTGGCTGTCGGTATTGTTGTGCCGTGGTCTGATGGAGGTTAGGTGTTTGCTCCAGGCCAAGTTGTGCCTAATGGGATGGCGGCGGGTCGTGCGTTTACTTTTAGCGTCAAGTGTCGCGTTGATATTTGCCCTGCCTGGGTGTTTGTTTTTCTGCTTCTTCCTCTTCTTGTTGTTGTTGTCTTTCGTGTCTTTATTGTTGTTGTTGCTATTGTATTTTTTTTCCGTTTCTTTTTTTTTTTTGCCGTGTTTGTCTAACTGCATTTGACAGTTGGTGTGCATTAGCCTGATCCAATTTAGCACTTGATGAAGGGGCCAGCCCAGGGCATGGCCCCTGCCCATTCGAATTGGCCATTGTGGAAATTAAATGGCCCGCAGCAAGAAGGCCTTTTGCCTTTTTCCTGAACATTTGACGTTCTTTGCATTTAATTGCCACAAAAAAAAGAAAGAAATATATATAGAACCTGAAAGGGAGAGAGAGAAAAAAACTCTGTTATGGGCTTTTCCTAATTATGTGACAAACTTTTCTTTTATTCTCCTGCCTTCCGCCCTGAAAGGGACTCGAAGCCGAACGTATTCCAACTATGTGGGTAGGTAATTTCCCTTTTCGGTCAGTGACCAATAAAAAAAGCTAATCACAAACAATTTCCCTTTCAATTTCATTTGAATCGAGACCTTGGTCACAGGTGAACTATTTCAATCATTTGATACTCTCAAAATTTAGCAAACCAATTTTCCCAAAGGAACTCAGACCTGCGACAATAGATCTAATTGGATTAGCTTGGCTTTAAGGGACTTTTGAAAGTTGGAACTTCTTTAGATTTCTCAGACCTATTGGAATTCGAATATTTATTAGGCTATTTTTAGAGCCTCCGATATATCGTTATCCTTAGGTCTTGAGAATTCCTCAGAAGTTCCTTATAAGACCTACATTAATTATGAGAAACTTTTCATAATTGTTGGCTACTTTTTTTAAGAGGATCTCTGGAGTTCTTTTCAGGATTCCACAGAGTTCTTTCCCAAAGAAACTCTTGAAACGTTAATGGAGTTTCCTCTGATAAACATGAGCTGTCTAGACCTCTCCTATTTCGAACAGAGAGGGGAAATCTCTTTATCTTTCTTTAAGTGTATTGGAAGCGTAACCCAAGTAACTCAATGCATTTTGATATAATGGAAAATAAATTAAATTTTCTTATCAAACCAGAGTTTCGGCGGGGCCTGAATGGTGACATTAAAATTTTAGATGACAAATAGGTAGGAGTAATAGAAAAGTTTACTTTGGCCATTACAAATGCTCTATATGGGAATCTAATCCCATAAGGAAAACACCAAAAAGCAAAACTCTTGAGAATGAGAAAGACAAAAGCAACAACAACAAAAGCAACAACAATTGAGGATATATAAGGATATACTTAGTCGGGAGTCGCTGTTGTTTTTGTTGTTGGCAGGACAAATTACATTGCCATTTCCACTTTAGGTAGTTGAGCTGTATGTTTCTGAGTGTCTGTGTGTGTGTGTGAGTGTGTTGTGTGTGCATTCGTTGAAGTGCTTGAAAGCGTGTAGTTGGGAGTCCTGAGCTCAGACCGGGCCCATAAGTGTAATCAACATGCAAGCAAGGCAAACAATGCAGAAAACCTTCTCGTCTTTCAGGACTGCTCTGGCTGTGGGTGCAGAGCTGGACAGAAAAAAGAGTACGAGGGGGATGGGCTGGGGTGCGGGTGCGGGTATTTTTTGTTCAAAACGAATTTGCCACAGCACTTGAGCGCTTAACAAGCCCGACTAGAAGAGCTGAGCAGAGAGGTTGAGAGGGGGAAGAGCAGGCACGGCATGTAATATTAAACAAGAAAGGAGAAGAAGAAGAAGAAGAAAAAAAATACAAACTGAACAGAACAGAAGCGATAATAATGACGGCTAAAACAATCGCAACAACGGTAAACAAGGATTCGCTCGACACGCTCTCGGCACTTGAGGAGCGAGCAAGTATGAAAAGCAGGAGAATGAGATAGATAGAAAGAGAGAGAGAGAGGGGTAGAGAGGACACGCACACGGTGCTGAAAATATCAGCCTGCTTGGCCTGCAATTGATGTTGTATAAGTGAAAATGATAAAGAGAAGAGGAAGAGTGGAAGTGGGAGTGTGCAGCAGGAGTACGCGAGAGAACTCAACTAACACGCAATCACGCGCACTCTCCGTACCCGGCGACACCTCTGCCAGTCCTGGCGCTACTCTCGGCCTCGGCCACGTCACTGACTCTGACTCTGCCGCTGCCAGCGCCACGGCCACTGACGTTGATGGACGACTGGTCGGTCGATTGAGGGTGGTGGTGCTGATGCTCGGGGTGAGACTTATCGACAACAGCAACAAGAACAACAACAACAGCAAGCCAAATGGGTAGTCACCGCTGATGTTGCCTTTGCTTTTGCCTTTGCCATTGCCGTTGTGTAATAAGCATTAATGGGGTGCTCTGCTCCTGTGAAACTGTTTTTGGTCCTCAGCTCCTCTCGGCTTTTCAATGCTCTGAACACGACGGGGTTGCCAATGCCATTACTGTTGCCATGGCTGGTTACCAATTCATCCCAAAAAGTTGTTTTTGTTTATCTGTCAACATTCAACTACGACGGCAGCGGCAGCGGTAATGGTGACGACGGCAAAGGCGGTGACGACCAAAACAATTGGGCACAGTGGTACAAGCACTCTCAAAACTGAGGAAATTTTTTAGAAGCTTCCAGAAATAATTTTAAAATTTTACATTTCACATGAATATTATAATTATAATTAAACTGAAACAAAATAAAATAAAATAAAATAAATAAATATAATAAATAAAATAAATAAAATAAATAAAATGAATAAAACAAATAAAATAAATAAAATAAATAAAATAAATAAAAAAAAATAAAATAAATAAAATAAATAAAATAAATAAAATAAGTAAAATAAATGAAAAAATTAAATAAATAAAATAAAATAAATGAAATAAATAAAATAAATAAAATAAATAAATAAAATAAATAATAAAAGAAATTAAATAATTCAAATTACAAAAAAAAAAAATAAATAAATAAAATAATTAAAATAAAAAAATAAAATAAATTCAAAATAAACAAAATTGGTTAAATAAAGTAAATAAAAATAATAAAATAATTTCAAAAATGAATAAACAAAAATAAATAAAAAAAAAACATTAATAAAATAAAAATAAAATTTGCACATAAAAGTAGACATCAGGCCCACTGTGCCATGTCGCTTGGAACTGTGCAGCCCACCGCCCTCTTGGCGGCGGCGGCGTCGTCGTGTGAGAAATCATCTTTTTAATTTTCACAATCAACTATTGTTTTTGTACATATTTTCTGAACCGTGTTGCTGTTTCATTGTGTGCCGGCAATCGTTATTCCACTGGATCCTTTCCGCCTCACACCGCTCCACCCTCTCGTGTATTCCTTTTTCTTACTCATTTTCATAGTTCCCCTCTGAGAGTATGCGTGTGCTTGTGCCTGTGTGTTTGTGTGTGTGTGTGTGTGTGGCCACTCAGTTCTATTTGTGGTTTATTACACGCAAATAAATTAAATTTATGTTTGTTTGTTTCCCTTACCCGTTTACTATTTCGTTTGGTTTTTCCTTTTTGCCCAACCCACCCCAACACATTTCGATCCTCGACACAAGAGCTCCTTGCAGTTGTTGTTGTTGTTGTTTCCCATGTGCGTGCGTGGTACATTTGTTTCCATTTTGAGTTGTAATTTTTTCTATTTTTTTGTGTTCTATGAGAACACATTTGCCTCACCGCTTCACCTCCTCCCTCGGACACTCTGCAACGCTCTTCGAGCTAATCACACCCTCTGGCATTGTCACCGGCTTCGAGTTTTGAGCGTGTTTCGTTCGGTTTGTTCGTTATATTCCTTTGCTTTTTCTGATTGTTTGTTGCTCTTTATTAATTTCATCATTTCGTGATTGTTGCTGTTGCTGTTGTTGTTGTTATGTTTGTATTGTTGTAATTAACCTTTTGTCTCTCACTTTTTGCTGTTCATTTGGTCGATTTGTTGTTGCCCGTTTCCATGTGTTGCCGCTTTCGTCGTCATCGTCGTCGTCGTCGTTTACCGGTCAAAAGGTCCAAAAGGTTCCATTGTATTTTGTATATAAAATTGTCGCACATACCACACCGACACCCCCTCTCACATTCAACCACTTCAGCCATAGATAATCCGTACCAGCTGAACTTTTACCTTTTTCCCTGCTGGTTGGAAGTTTTGCCTCTTCCGTGCTTTTGACTTGTTTTTTTGTCTTTTTTTTCTGGTTTGTTATCATTTTCATTCTCATTATTCTTCTGACTTTTGTTGTCATTGTCGTTGTTGTTGTTGTTGTCTGTGAGATGTGTACAGTGACAATGTGCCTAGGTAGACTTTTTAGTGGGTAATTATGCACTTGACATTTGATGAGGGCGTATTTCATTTTTAATGGTTAACAGTTTTTGGCCTGTCACCCAAACCAGCCTTTCATTCTCCCCTTACTCTTACCCCTCTACCCATGTTTTTCTTTTTGGTTTTATGAGACACGTACACGTAATGATTAAATAACACCTCGAGTCCTACAAACTCAGAAAGGGTAAAAGAGACGCCCCCACTCCCCAGAGACTTTCTCCAAAAAAAATTGAAATTAGATTAGCTGAGACTTTCGAACAGAGAAAGAGAGAGAGAAAGAGAGAGAGTGAGAGAGAGAGTAGTATTGAGTCCCCAAAGGGTTTTCGAAAATCATTTATTCCTAGGACGTCTGAGAAATGCTTAATTATTTTCATCGAGATCACGTAAATTCATTAAAAATATTTTTATTTCAAACAATTTTAATTTAAAGTTTTTGCTAGAAACAAATACAATTTAATAACGGTATTTCCTTAAAGCCGCCCCCCCCAGCAATCTCCAAAACACTCTCTCTCTCTCTCTCTAAGTACTAAGATAAATCATAGGCAAACAATGATATACCAAAAAGCTAATCCAGGCTATTTATTGCCCGGCGTTTCTATTCATTTGACCGCAATTGTGCTGACAACTCAACCAACCAAATTACCGTGCCATTCATTATAATCATACGCACTTAAGCAATTAGAAAGCATAACTCACTCCATACCACACCCCGCCTAACCCCAACCAACCCCCATCCAGTCTTCTTCTTCTTCTTCTTCTTGTTTCTTACACTTGAATTTATCATGATGTTGTTGTTGTGCTGCCCCGTTTCCTTATTCAAATCAGTTAGGCACTGCGAATAAGTACCGAGTAGTTTATCATCCAGAAAATTCATTAAGGCATTCATTCATTTGGTAGAAATGTAATCCTCAAATCTTATGTCATTCGCATTCACATTTTCACATTTTCCTTTTTTGGATTTTTTCTTTTTTTTTATGTATGTTTTCTTTTTTTTTTTTTTTTGTATTATTGTATTATTTGGTTTTGGTGTTTTTTTTTTTATTATTTCAAGGACATTTGAGTGTCGATGTTGGTGCGGAAAGTTGGCCGCTTCTGCTTGCCTTAATTTTCTTTATTTATACTCGCATTTATTTCTTGTTCAACGTATTATTTTCTTATATAAATTTACATTAACATTTTTTCGCGTCATTTGAGCCAACGAACATTAAAAGCAAAGGAACAAAAAAAAACACAGAGAGAAAGAAAGAAAGACTATGACCAAAAACGCCCCAAGCCAAATGGCAATGGCAATGAAGATGAAAATGTTTCTTAGAGCGCGAGGGAGGGGGAGGGGGTGAGGGGGGGGGGGCACTATGCAAAAAAAAAAAATATAACTGAAAAGAAAAGAAACTCATTAAAATTTTACGAACTTGGCGTTTGGCGGCACACACACACATACACACTTATATTTACCCTGAGTTTTTCTCATTTTTATGACCTTGGTGTGAGCATGCCTGGAGTTTTTGAGGTTTTCTGCTCCAGTTTTTTCTTCTCATTTTTTTTTCATTTCTTGGTTTGCCTTCGTTCTTGCCTAATTTCATGGCCGGCCTACGACATTAAAAATTTTGATCACGTTACGTTTTCTAATTGTTCCCTCGCGGCGCGCTCATTAAAAACATCGAACGAAAGAGAGACAGAGAGAGCGAGGGAGAGCGAGATGGCAAGAGGAAAGCCACAAATGCGCTCTCACGTTCACTTGGGCCGAATGAATGCAGCTTTCGGCTGACATCCAAAAGGTGGCAAAAGTCGAAATGCAAGCAAACGTGGAAATGTATTTTTGGTAAGCAGAAAATATTCGTTTATTCGAAATTTCTTAATTTTCGAATTTTACTTCTTCTTATTGTTTTTTTTTTTTATAATTGCTGGAAAATTCGTATGAGAATTTTACGACATACGCGAAGCTGGCAATTTAAAAATTAGCCCCAGGCAATTTAAATGTTGTAAAATGTAAAAATAAAATATAAGGAAATTGTGTGTACACAACATCATGATGAAGTAGAAGAAGAAGAAGAAGCATAAAAAATATGACGGATGAAAGGCACTGAGCTGGTCCCCCCCTATCCCCTCCCCCAACAAGTGTGGGGCTCCAAGAAGAAACCCAGAATAGGATCAACATTTTACCGCCTTTATGGCAACGCCTGGAGTTATTTGCTGAATTAAACGCCAAGCGATTAAGTCCTTCCACATTCCACCCATCGAAACCAACCATCACCATCAAAAATATACAAAAAAAAAATAAGAAAAAAGAAAATGAAAATAACGACAAGATTGCTGAGGTTGAGTTGAGTCGAGGTCGAGAATGAGTAAATGTAATTATTCTTATTCGAATGGGCCATTAGCTAAGATATGGCCCCATTTCAATGATCCTGGATGAGTCATTTCGTACATTTACACAATCACATTAGCCATACAAGATGCCATTAAAACTCACTGAAAATTTGTATCCCTCCAATTCCAATAGCTGCGACAAATTTGTGTATATATTTCGAGAGCTTATTGATTGCCAATGGCAGCGGATATCGCCGATTATGGGGGGAACTAATGCGATGACAAGGACTACTTGGAAATGACTCTTGTTCTGGAATTTTCTTCACAGCACAGCAGGTGATTCTGATGGCATTTTGAGTAGCTTGTAGAAATCATTGCTCATTGCAAGTTCTGGCAAACTCTCTGATGAGGTTTTTATCACTGAAAATTGTAGAGGCTTCCCCTAGGCTTCACCATAATTTTAATACTCTAAAACAAATGGAGGTTTTGAGGGGTTATAGGAATAGATTGAAACTGTTTTCATTTTTCTAAGTCTTCATTTTTTCAAGATAAAATATATGAAAGAACTGGAAAGGACTCTCTCGTTTCCTTTAACTTAACTTCACATAATCTTCGGTCTTTATATAATACCAAATTTTTTTGAATTTCCTCAACAACTTGCATAATTTTTTGTCAAGCTTTTCAGAATGATCTGAATGATTCCTAAGCCTGATAAGAATCTTAAGTCTTAAGCTTAATGCCAAAGTCCAAGAAATTACTTAATTTTCCGGAAAGGCTCTCATATAATTTAGTCTTTTAAATGATTCCAAAATATTGAAAAAAATTTTTAAGAATTTTATTAAAATTTTCCAGACATTTGAGAAGGATCTGGAAAGGTCTTGAACAATGACAAAGTGTCTTATAATTTATATAGTCTCAGGTCTCATCAAGTCTCTTGAATCTGTGGCATATCTCTGGAAATTCCCAAGCTATGCAAAATTCAGACAAGAACTTCTTTAATTTAGGCCACAAATTACTTAAATATTTGAAGAATCTATTTAAAATTTGGTAAAATATTTGGGAAAGATCTAGAAAGGTCCTGAGACTTAAAAGGTGAAGTGCCAAAATTTGCTTAATTTATTTTTTCCATTTAAACTTAAAGGCTTCTCCAAAAGCCTGCAATACATAAATTAAAAATTGGTTTCTTGGGTACACACACACACACACACACACGGAGACACACACACATACACTCATATGTATAGCCGTTTAATTTAACGAGTATGCGGTGGACATTTCGAGTTAATTGACTCATTACGCAATATTTCAGCTGGTGCCTTGGCAAATACGTAGAAGACAAATCTGGCTTAAGTTATGCATTCAGCACGTGACCAAAACGATTGCGGTGAATCTGCAATCAGAATCAGAGCAGCTTTTATTTTCCCAACTACCTTCTGCCAATTTCTATCACTCACCACAACCACCACCACCACCACCACCAGGAGCAGCAGAGTTAGAGCCAGAGTCACCTTTTGCCAAAGTGAGCACGTGCTGTATTTATTAGATTTCGATTAAAACAAACAAAGCGTCCAACGTATTTAATTGCTTAATTTATTAATAAACAATTGAAAGAAGAAGAGGAAGCCTAAAGAGGAAGGCTGCCGGAGGAGTCTTGCCTTGCCAACTCGTCCAACATAATCAGCGGAGGAGCTGGCGTAACCGAAACGGCAGCTGTCACTTGACAGGACTCGACTTGGCTGTGTCAGCAAGAAGGGTGTGGCTGTGTAGCCAGGAAATTAGTTTTTCATCACAAAATTATGCTAGCAACGAACGTCAATTTTTGCACGCCCCCAAATGAGATTCGCTGTGGAAAAATATGCCCAACACAAAAATTATTCTATATTCCAAAAACAAAAACAAAACACACACACACACATACATTCAAACTTTCCAAATGACTACAATAATGATGGTAGAGCGCGAATAAAAGGGCGTTGCGGGGTTGCGGAAGTAAAGTGTAATTCGAGGCAAGTCCTTTGGGAAAATTAACACTCTTTGATTAGCCAAAGAGGCAAGCATCAGGCTGGCATCGAGCAAAGCCCAACAAATAACCACCTACCAATTTACCCCGTCTCTGACGAGCGACTCGTCTCAGTCTATCAGCTGGCTTTATTCAATTCCTCCTGTTTCTTTGCTCTGGCTTATTACGCATACGCCATGTTGGCAGTCAATCAATAGGCACTTGAGCTCAAACTCAAACCCATTGAACGAAATAACAACAACATTGGCGACGTCGCCCTGCCTGATGTCGTTGTCGTTTGGGCTTACTGCCTCCTCTTTGCTCCCCTTTTTTATCCTTGTTGTTGTTGTTGTTGTTGCTGCTGCTGAGGGAAAGTTACGCAATTTTTGCTTATTATTTTCATAATCAATATTCAATTTAGACGAAACACTTGCCAGCCACCAAGTTGGCTGCTGCTGCTACTGGCTCCTGCTATGGCTTCTCCTTCTTTCTGTTGTTGTTGTTGTTGCTGAAATAAGCTTCAAAGGATATAAAATGCGAAGCCAGCAAAGAGTGTTCACAGTGGTTCAAAGTCTATGAAAATAATACGAAAATTTATTCTATATAAAAGTTATATAAAAGTATTTCAGAAAATGCTTGAAAGTGTTTAAATAAATCGTGAAATATATGAAAACTTGAAAGACTCAATTTTTTATATGGAATAACTTTAATTTATATATTTTTATCTCTCGAAATTGCTTAGGCCTGAAAGAGTGAAGCCTCTAAGGAAATCGTATACTTTGATGCTGAACCTTATGGAGATTATAATTAATCAAAAATGATTTCATTTTAAATAATTGAAAGTTTTCGTTTTGGTTTTTGCAATTAATCTAAATATTGGAATTGGTGTAACCAATGTTCTTTTTGGCTTGGCCGCAAATTTCCCTAGAGGCTGGAGAGTTGTTGAGCTCGTTCGATGGGCCGTACCGGGCTGGGCTGGGCTGGTAACATTCTGCATCGAACTTATAATTAAACATGGAAAACGTGGAAAATGTGGCAAACGTGAAACGGCAAAAACAAGCAATCCAACCAACCAAATGCCAAAGCCACCAGAGCCACCCACTTGGCCAAAGGAGTGCCAAGAGGCAAAAGCGCGGCAGGCGTTTCAAATTGAAAAAGTTATTTTGCATTCGATTATTGTATACTCACAACAGGGGGCGCCACTACCAATGGGTAAGAGATGAGGCCTCTCCGGTAGTCACTCAGTCAGTCAGTCAATCAGTCAATAAGTGAGTAAGTGAGTGAGTGAGTGAGCATCACATTTCAGAGCCCAGAGATTTGCTCTGGCCTGACGACAAGAGGACAGATCATTTCATTTGCTGCCTTTTTATTTGTGGCCTGGGGCATATTTTTGCAATTTTGCGTAATATTTTGCTCATTTACACTTGGCTGCATAGTTGATGATGTCCTTCCACAATTGACCGGAGTGCAGGTCCATTTCAAATATTTCCAACGGGCCAATGGCCATGGCAACGACAGAAACTAATAGAAGACGGAACGTACGGAACGGACCCTCAATGAAATGATTTCATTATTGGAACGGTTATGAAACTTCTGATTGGCAGAGGCACACAATCAACTAAAGCAGTTTCGTACTTTCAAAGTATCCAACAAAAACTAAAGTATCTTTCTGTGTGTGTATGTGTGGATTCATTAGCATTAATAAACATTTTGTAGTCGAATTGAAGAGGTCCTCCTTTGGATACTTCAATCACGGCACATTGCACAGAATAACAAATGAATTTCAACTCGACACACATAATAATCTGCAGTTCGATTAGCCATGCACAAAAGCTAAAGGACCACACACTGGCATCCATTAAAATTCAGCATTATCCTTTTGATTTTGTATCTATCTACTTTTGCTATTGCTCTGAGAAATTCGGTCAATAAATGCGAATGTGTTGCCGCAAAATTCAATTTAATGAGAAGACTTGAATAATTTAAATAATTTTATTTACTTTGTGGGTCTAATTAGTCTCTGGGAACTTGGAAATGTAAAGCTCAAATCATTTGGATTATTTTCATTATAATTTTGATACTCTTTTTTTGAGAGCACTTTCAACTTGCTGGAGTAAGAAAAATATTCCCACAACTCAGCATAATAATATAAGGTGTATCTTTCTCAGATCTGAACTAAACATTATATAAGTTCGAGGCAGTTTTCAGCTGGTCATTCCATCATAAAGACGGAGATGTTTCATGTTTGTCTTTGACAAATTAGAGATCCACTTATTTTGGAGCTTCCCTTTCGAGTGGGGCCAGTGTAATTAATATTTCAAAGCGCAACATTTATCAGCAACAAACAAAACAAGCCCAAAACGAAGAGAAAATATAACAAAAAAAAAAAAAAAAACCTAGGCAACATTTTGGAAAGTTTCTTTCAACCGACGACGACGAACAAACAAAACAGCAGCAACAAAAACAATAACCATACATAAAGCAATTAATGGCACACTTTAAAAAATAAAAAACAACAACAACAACTACCTAAAGTTTGAAGTTGAAAAATAAAGAAGAAGAAAAAAAAATCACTAACAATAGAGTTGGGGAAGCCACAGGGAGTGGTTGGCTGAGCGGGCTGAGCGGGCTTCACGGGGCCTGCCCAATTTTGTGGTCCAAAGAAATTCAAGCAAGCCAAACTAATAGACAATCATGGCCCATGTTTTTCGTCGGTAGCCCCAGCAGTTTGCCACCCCGCCCATCCCTCTGGAACTTAAAGCCAGATACATATGTAAAATCAACCGAACCGGGGCAACAGCACCGATGGTGTTGGTGCTGGAACCCGAATCCGAAACCCAACCCGAACCCGTTCAAGTCAACTTTGATTAGTGTGGCAATCATAAGTCTACCCAACTGGGTGAGGCTCTAAGCCGGCTTCTCTCATTCTTGATGGTCTTGCTCTGTTCTGGCCCATGTTTCTTTCTTTTTATTTTTTTTTTGTGGTTACCAAGTCGTGAAGTTCGACTTTCAAAATGATTTATGTTTTCTGGGCGATCTATTATTTCATCAGACCTCAGGTCAAACTATAACACTCACTGAGAAATAATTCTAGAAACTGTTCAACAAGATTACCAAGAACCAAATCCATATGGATTCAAATCGAGTTGGAGTCTTCTTTATAAGCGGAGAATAATAAATATGGAATCTACATTCATGAACCTCTAAGTTTACCGTCCGAGAATGTCTCTCGGACCAAATCCATATGGATTCGAATCGAGTTGGAGTCAACTTTATAAGCGGAGAATAATAAATATGGAATCTACATTCTTGTACCTCTAAGTTTACCTTTATATTGAAGAGTTCTTGAGATGAGGAAATTGTTTTTTTTATAAAAAGTTTTTCCTTTTATGTGTGGTTCCTAGATGGTTCCAGATTTCCTGGGTACGTTAATATTATATTATTTGTTTATATATTTCTATAAGAGATTTAAAAATATAGAAGACAGATTTATTAATCAAGAAGTTAGTTCAAAATATTTATTTGATCTTTAGCAAAAATTTCTTTAAATTAGAACATTTCTTAAACCTTGAATTTTATTTACAATTTATTTAATTTTTTGCTCATTAAAGATTATTATTTTTTGGACCACTGACAAAGATGAAGAGGAAAATTTCAGGTTAGTTTCATTTTTGTCAGTTGGCCATTTGTCTAAGAGAGTGTCTGTTTTGTATTCAGCTTGGGTTCTTCATGTGTCTTCATATATGCCAGAGGTTGAGTGAGTGTGAGCCTCGTATATCTTTAATGGTATATTCATCAGTCATTCCAGATAAAATCTGTAAGCACACACACTCACTCACATATATATACACACACACACACACAGAGATATACTCAGCCTCAAATATTCGTATTCACTAGCTGACTTTGTCAGAGGCTTTGGGTTTTGGGGCATGAGTCTTTCGGTGTTTTGCTTTCGGTTTTGGTGTGCAGTCATTTACTTAAGTGGTAGTTGATTGGAACCAGTCGTAGTCTCAGGTTTGTTATTATTATTATTTTTTTTCTCCCCTCCTCTCCTCAACTCCTCCCCCAAAATATCATCATCATCATCTTCATCATCCACATAATCATCTTCATTGTTATTATTATTATTATCTTAACCAACTCTCTGTCTTGGCAATTTGAATCTTTTATATGAAAGTAAGTTAGCCCAGCTATGACAAAGATCATATACACTCTTTCTTGGCACTATCAGTATAAATTCGGAATTACGTTTGATATAGATAGATCTAGATCTGTATACAACTATCTCCAATAGAGAAAATGAAGATCATTTCATAAATACCTGAGATATGCTCAACTTTGAGTTGGAACTAGATATAAATATATAATATCCCTATTCTGCTCTTGATATAGCCTGCAGGTATCCTTCAGATATTTTCTAGTCAGGTTGTACTTACCTTAGGACAAAGTGTATATATTCATTTTATGATTTGAGAAGAGTATTAAAATATAATTTCATTTGCCAACCCACCAAGCTGACTACCGATGAGCGGCTTAGAGAGTGAGGCTTTTTCTATATGACATTGGGCCGAATCTGGCCATATGTTTCCTATATAAAGAAAATAACTGTATGTACATATACCAATACATACAAATATATAATATATATATATATTTTTTTTTGGTATATTTATATGAATCTTTTGGGCCGTCAGCATTTGGGTTTGTGTCTTAAATTGCTGTCATTAATGAGTTACTGATATTACACTTTTATAGCTGACAGACACGCTTATCCACTCTAATCGTCGTCGTGTTGTTGCTGTTGTTGTCGTCTTTGGTCTCTTGTCCAAATCGAAATCGTAAGCAAAGCAAACCCAAACCCAAACCCAAACCGTAGCGAACCAAACCAGACTGACTATCAAGTTGATTTTTCTTCTCACTCTTTCTTTCGATGTCTGTTGCTCTGTCTGTCCGTCTGTCTCTCCTTTCTGTCTTGTTTGCTACTGTTTGTTAATGATGACTTGTCTGTTGTTGTAGTCTTGCTCTTGTTGTTGTTGTTGTTGTTGTTGTTGCCTGTCTTGCAGTCTTCGTCATCCGCGTCATCTTTTCAAGAGACTTGCTCGACTTTAGTTGTTCAATCGATTTCGTGGCTACTGTGTTTTTTTGTTTTCCCTCCCCTCTCTCATCTCTTCTTCTTTATAGTTTATCCAATTTTAAGTTTGGCTTGCCTTGGGCCATGGCTGCTTGTCTTCTAATAGGCTTCTGCTGTTTCTACTTTTCTTCTTCTTGTCCATCGTCTTGTTGTTGTTTTTTTTTTGTGTCTTACTTTGTCTGAGTCGTTTTTCTGACTTTCTGCCTGATTGATTTTCAGCTTATGGATCTAGTTACGGCCATCGTTCGCGTATTATCTTCAATCTTCTTCTTCTTCTTCTTTTTCTTCTACGACTCGCTAGCTTCACTTTTGTTGTTTGTTTCGACTGGCTCCTTTAAATTACTTTAATTGATGGCATGCAAGTGGCAGTCAAACTAAATCCCCTTCCCCTACTATACTATCAATCGGCAAGCATTCAGTGATTTCTTTTCGTCGCCAATCGACTAGCAATCTGTCGTGCATAAAATCGTTCACTTCTCCAAAGGCCCGACGATCGTCGGTCGACTCTGAAACAGAATCCCAAGCTGAGTCTGAAATCAAAAGACTTTAGTTGCATTTCATTTTCTTTCTTATTATTTTGTAGGTTAATGTTTTTAAGCTCAAACTGAGATAGTTGAGTAGCCGCTTCTGCCGCTTCTACAATCATTCGGCTCGAGAGCTCTATTGGGGGTCAGTCAGATTAAGTGATCTTTTGCAGCGCTTGATTTGGCACAATGAAAACTAATATTATCGGTCAGTGGCCACAGCAGAATTGCACAGCTCAATTGAAATGATTTTAAGTGAATGTGAAATGAACGAAATTTAAGTTGGCTCTAGACCAAAATTTATATATATATTCTATAGAGATAAAATAAGGCGCTCGATAAGACTGAGAATAGTTAAGAAAATCGATTTCCTTCTACTACTAATCCGATTAATGACTAAGCTTTTAGGTAACCAGAAAGGCTTGATATCAGTCCCAAGGTTCCATAATCTGCATAGTATAATCTGTATAATTTTTTTAGATAAATCAAATAATTTTTTAATTTTTATTTTCTACCTTTATCTTCTGTCAGAAGATAGTTCAATTTATTTTGTCAATCTATCCCTTTTTTGCTAAGTCTATAGTTTTCTCTTTCTTCCACTCTTTCTATCTATAACTAAGACCTTTGCTAAGGAATTCTCAAGCTTATTAAAGTGAAAGTCCCTCAATTTTCCAAGTAGATTTTCTTGGTAGTGTAGTGCTGAGATTTGCGTGAAAATTATGGTTCAGTTCACCCTGAAACAATTTTGTCAACAACAACAACAAGTCAGAAGGCGAAGCAAAAGTTAATAACATGCAGCCCTATCGACAGGGGCAGGGTGCTGCTTCTAATTTGACACAAAAGGCAGCGGTAACAACAAAAGGATAATAAAAAAAATAAATAAAAAATAAAAAAAAGTACAGAATTCGCATACTAAGACAACAAGAGGCTCAGAGAATTGAGTTGACTGTACTTGAGCCCGAGGCTAGCGCAGCACAAATGAATGAAATGCGAAAGGGCAGCGGGAATATTAAAACCGGAAATAGTCAAGGAACCAAGTGCCGGGCAACCGACTGACGCACTGACACACATTTCGCAAACAAAAGGACATGGCAACAGCACCAACAACAACAACAACAACAACAATAGCAGCTAAAAAGGAGCAAAAACAAGTAAAGAATGAATCGAATAAAAAAAAGGGAAGAAGAAAAGAAAACAAAAACAGAGAATTGAGTAGAATAAAAAAAGCTCAAATAAAATGTTTTGTCCAGGGCAGGCACAGGACACAAAGCCTAACTAACCCAAGTGACAAGCCACCCCTAAACGCTACTGAAGGCCGAAGGACAACAAGGCTGGCCAGGAAGCCAGAGCACTTGGAGGATGGGTTAAAAGAGATGCCGCCTGGCAACAGGCACAAACAAACACACAAGGACAATAAGGCGCATAAAATAGAGATCATAATAATAATAATAATAATATTATGAGGCAGAGGACACGCAAGACGTGCTGGAAGCAAAGGATTCCAGAATGATCCAGGACCTAGGCAGATGAGAAAATACCTGCTGTCTGTGGCCTCGCACATAACCGGAATGCCCAGCGATTGCATCATAAATTCTCTCTGGATGGACTCACCGCTCTTCCGCTCACTCTCCGGCTTCCCCAAAAGTGAATCATCAAATCCTGGACAAAAAAAAAAATAGCAGAGCGAGACCGAAGGTGACCAGAGATACTGCAAAAGGTAAACGCAGACGTGGAGGAAAATAAATAAAAATTAACTTATTTGCATATTTCAGTTTACAAAGCGCGGGTGAGCATGCAAAAAAGGATAATACACACACACACACACTCTCGCATGCCTTGTGAAATTAAATAAAACAAACTCAGAGTCCACTCCAGTAGTGCGGCAAAGCCAGGACTTCGCGCAAGGATATGCGTGCAGCAGGAATTGAAAGAGCCACTGAAGAAGCGTAACCAAGCTGAACATGGCGAAAATCACGCACGCAACTTTTTATTCCCTGACCGTGCTGGAAACTCTTGTGGATTTTAGCAGGACAAACCAAGGCAAGAAATATGCAAACAACTTGCTCACCCAACATTACTGCAGCTCCTCTACAAATTCTTCGGCCAGAATGACTTTACAAAGATCCTACACAAATTCCATTCGATTTCGAAATCATCTTAAAAGTATTTTTTACTTGGGACTTGATTAATTCCCTGAATATAAAAGACAGGTTATTCGGGACTCCTTAAGGTATTACAATAAATATTTATAAGGTTAAAAGAATATATTTTTTGAGATATTTCTACAGTTAGGTGAATACCCAATACTTTCTTATTGACAAGATATTGCCATTTATATTTTCATAAAGGAAATTTTTTCCTTAGGAATTTAGGCTTGTATCGAGATTGTTTTGAATGAATTCTTGGTTCAGTGAAAGCTTTAGAAAATGGAGCTATACTTTTTTAAGGTAAGGCTAATGCCTCACTAATTCTTACAGATATTTTTTCTTTTAGGAAATATAGGATTTTTCACTCCTTAGAAACTATGAAACAAAGGATTCAGAAAGAAATAGAACAGGGAATTAATTTCATTATTACAAAATCATTTAATATTATTATTGGAATTGGAACTACCAAATTTTCTATTTTCAAGAAGGCCGAATAACATTCCAATTTCTAACCATTTCTTAATATAGTTGAAATACCCGGAACCCGAAATTTTTGAGGTTAGGGTGCACACCGCACAGAGAAGCTTACAATGCATTAAAACAGAAACACACAAATACACATACATACACACACACACACACACACACTCACGGGCACTGGCAAAAAAAAGGAATGGTACGATGAGATGCGATGTGGTGTGCCTTGGTATGGTGGCGTGATTAAGTGATGGACGTGTATGGACACATGCAGCTTTATATTTAGCATACAAGTCAGACAGAGAACGAAAGAGAGAGAGAGAGAGAGAGAGAGATAGCTAGAATGAGTGAGAGTGGGTGGGGGAGATTTTTGCTATATGCAAATATATGTATACGTGGGGAGTGTGGGTGTATTTTTGGTTTGTTTGGTTTATGTTGTTGGTAGCGAAAACATTGGACAATAAGTGGGTGGTGGTTGGGTGCTGTACGAGTCGAGTCAACTTCGTTTTGAGTCCGAGCTGAGTCCTTGCGATTTTAATCATAAATAACAAAAGGCCACATGGCGCGTTCGCGGTATAAAACATTTTGCATCATCCAACAAAAGCCTTCCTGCTCGCCGGGAGAGACGGAGATGGAGAAAGCTCAGTCAGCGATTCTGAGCTAACCTCAACACCCTTGCCGGTAGATTTAGTTGGTTGGCAACAGTGTCCACACACCAACTGCTGTGCCAACAAGCAACGCTCATGTTGACCAAGGATGTGAACGGCTGACTCTCTCTTTTCATTCCGTGGGCAAGGAAAATCCTCTAACCGTCAACGCAAAGCCTTGACCCCTCCCTGGCTCCGGCCAGGGGGTACGTTCCTGCCTGGCGATTCTCATTTCCGCCTCATGGACGCCAAACATGCCACTTCGTCCGGCCTTCCTGGTAGGCTTCGTAGAAGTGCTGAGCTTAGAGCTGCTGACCTGGACGGGACCTGAACGTTGCTCTATACGGTCGGTTGCTCTGTAATCTGCCATAGGCTGGGTTGGGTGGTCCTGTCAAACCAAAAAAAAAAAAGCATACAGAAAGAAACTGCGCAGTTGGCCCGAGGCCGGCACTCAACTCGACTCGCCTCAATTTGCTTCACCAGTCCGGACTCCCATACTGCCTCTTTCATTCTCTCTCTTTGTCGGCCTGTCTTTGGCCTATGCTGGGAATTTTTGATATTAATAGCTTTGGACAGTTTTATAAACGCCTTTCGGGGTTAACATGTTCAAGTGGTATTCATATTTTCCACTGACCGACCTGTCACTATTGCGTGTGTCAGCACAGAGAAAGGGAAGGAGAGAGTCACTCAGTTGGCGAAAGAACCTAGGCCAAATGCAAACGATAAAAAAAAAACAACAACTTAAAAGCTATGAAATTGAATGGCTCTGGAATATGAGATTGGTTCATTGTAATCAACTTGTTCTTCATGTTTGAATAGCTACGACTTTGCTTTTGAATATTGCAAAAAAGAAATTTTTTATTTTTTTTTTTTACCTTCCAAGTTAAAGCTGGAATGTGGCAAAACCCAGAGTTCTGGCTCCTACATTTTCAAATCGGAGAACCTTCTCCATGTTTTCTTTTAAATTTGGGTAACTTTTTCATTGGATCTTAAACATTTTATAGCTCTATATTTATTTAAATAGGCAATATTATTTGTTCACGATATATCAGCTGGTTTCGGCAGGACTCGCAAGTATTTTCCGATTCCCCGATTGTCAATTGCTAAAGGTTCTACCGATTCTAACAAATTTCGAAATTGATTATTGATTGCTAGTATATTTTCAGAGAATTTTTAGAACTCTCAGCATGTGCTTGCTGTTGTTTCAATTGTCAAGCATTATCAAAATATGTCGAGTCTCGAAGAATTCAGTTTCTATAAAATGCATGAGAATTATAAGCAGATTGAATTGTGTAAGCCCTTGCCCCTAATCGGAAACCTTTGAACTTACTCTTTCAGACAGATCCAGAATATTTCACCAGTCTTAAAAGTCTTTCGATCTGCAACTGCGAATATAAAATTGAGAATGGTAAATTAAGTCAATGTAAGGATCCTTTTTTTTCCTATCTTCGGACTTGCTCAAATTTAAGCTGCTTAAGCTCCTTATAAATTTTGATCATATCGATTATACGAAAGCCATGTCTTTGAGCAAATTAAAAGCCCTGATAAGCTCTACCAGAAGTCCATTTGGAAACTGAAAATCCCGTTAAGGAGTAGGAGTACTGCGCAGTAATAAAAAGCTGGAAAATCTCAAATTTACGCAATTCTGATTTGTGGATAACAAATTTGTCTTTAAAACTAATATAAATTTTAGATAATCGTCATGAGTTGCCAGAGAAACCCTTTAATTTGGTAGTGAAGGAAATCATATTACTGCCCAATATTCATGCAGAGGTATTGAAATATCTCAAAAACGAGAGTTTCCTATGTATTTATGTAGATTCCTGACAGTTTCAAGAATGACCTCAACACTGTCTCTATTATACAATATAATAATTTATCGGAACTGAAATAAAATAACTCTGGTAATCTGGAATCTTGCTTGAAAATTTTGAATATTTGCAGCGCTTTAAGAAAACCAAGAGTGTTTCCAATCAGTAGAAAAATTCATTTTCAAGCACTTCAAATCGTTTACCCTTCAGATTTTTTAATAGAAAATCTTCTCTTTTCAATGGTGGTGGCTGAATTGAAATCCAGCTAGATTATAAAAGGACAAAGCCCAAAGAAGCTGTTGCTTTGTACTTTATTTGCCAAGGTAGAAAAAAAAATAGTCGAAGGCAACTTTTCAGCGCACTTTCCTGGGGGTTGCAAAACGCAAGCCTGTCGAAAGGGGGTTGAAAGTCTTCGATGGGCCAAGGAATGGCGTCGCAGTTTTTCCACTTTTCATCATTGGTTTTCTTTTATTTGCGTCGCATCTTGGAAGTTCTTGGCGGCGCCAGTATTACAGTGGTGCGTTTTCCCAAAACTGCAAGCTTATCGTAATGATATAATGGAGTTGGTACAGTCAAGGCAGGCAGGCAGGCAGGAAGCAAGCAACCACCACTGACAAGGACACGGCAGGCTTCCTTTTGCGCAGCATAAATTACGCATTTCAATGGCGACTTTTGCGTCGCATTTTGATATGTCCCGTTTTAGTAGTCTGTTGCGTTTATGATTTATATAGCGATGACACAGGCACACATATCCTGAAAGGCCCAGCCATGTACAGTTGCAGCTGCCAGCCAAGTCGAGCCGTTTTAGTTAAGTGCGCAGACCAATTACAAAAGGCTCTACCAAAGCCCCGCCAAGTCCTGTCAAGCCCAATTGTGGAAATTACACGCAAATTGCACGCAACACGCGAAAACCGCAAATTTTGTATGGAAATGACGCGAAAATGCCGCTCATGCGTTCCGCGTTTCCCTGCATGAATGATATTCTCTGGCACTTTTCTCCTCTCTCTCTCCTCTTCTGGCTACGAGCCTACCTCAAGCTTTGAATTTCATACAAGCTTATGCGTCATCGGAAATACCGGGGATCGGAATAGGACACATGCGTGTAAGCTTTCCCCTGACTTTTGGGAAGGGAGGTGAATATAAGGACTTCCACCTCTGCGAATGTCTTTGTTTTCCCCAATAAATAAGTGTCCTTTAACGCTAATCCTTAATTGTACACCAAGCCTCTCATCATATGATGCGTCATTTGCCTATGACTCAGCCAGTTGGGGGGTTGGAGAAATAGAAGGCCTATGGGTAAACTATATAATCAGGTAGAGTCTTGGGCGGTAATTTTCATCACAATCAAAAGGGATGAAGCATTTACAAATTAGCTAAGGTCTTTATATCACTTGGTACTGAATAATTCAATAAGAAAATAGACCAAACTTAAGGACTTTGTCAAGTTTGTGGGTCTTAATTATTTAGAAATATTTGAAGGGTTAAATAGAATTAAATGAAAGTACCTCAACATTAGGAGTAAGAATTTTATTCGTCTACCTCTTGGGTAGATCGAAAATATATAATTAAATATTTATAGACCCCGCTAAAATCCATATTCTTTTCGTATTCCCTGAGTTCCTTCCTCGGATAATTATACTGTTCTAGGTCAATCGGAATCGAAGAGGAAGACCTTAAGAAATATTTCCAAGACAAAGAAAGTCTTAAGAACTGCAAAATCTGAAATGTACAAAAACTGTAAACATATAGCATAGGCCACCTACCGATCGGCCAAGAATATCGCTTTACGAATTGAGTTAAACCCTTAAAAATTTCGTAGAAGTATGAAGAATGATATATTAGCTTTTATCCTTTACTCGATCATAAAAAAACGAATTGTCCTTAATTTCAAAATTGTCTAGGAAAAATATTCTATACAATTTGCATAACAAAATCAATTGAGATCCCATCTCCGAATAGCTGAACTGAATTGCCCTTGTCCATTTCAACATTTTCAAAAGTTAAATTCCAATTAAAAAAGCACTCCGCCCATTTCAGTGAGTTGCCTAGGCTGTTGCAGCTTTGTTACAGTTCAGTTTTTAATCACGTTTCATAAGCTTTTAATTACAGAGTTTTCTGTTTACCCACTGGGCAATTTGGTAGAGCAGACTGACTGGTCGGCCATTCGGCCGTTCGGCCGTTTGGTCGGTTGGACGGTTAGGCCAGTTGGTCACTTGCTGGTTGTTGGCTGGGTTTGATGTAAAGGAAAATTTATGAAAACAAAGCTAACCGAAAAAAAAAGCAAACAACAAAACGCATAAAATGCTTAACAAGCTTTCCACCAAAATGAAAACAACGGAGAATTGGTAGCAAAAAAAAAAAAAACAAAAAATTGAAGGAAGAAAAAAAAAGTAAAGGAGCAGAGCGCTACTCATTTCCGTTATAATAATGTGTGAAAGGATATTAATTATGAAACAAGCGAAAGGCAGGAAGCGAGGGCAATAAAAACAGCAAGCGACAGGAACGCCATGCGTGACCACCAACAACAACAACAGAAACAACAACAACAAGAACCACAATCTTACATACCATATACAAAATATATATAATGGGTATCTGGGATGGCTTGTGGGTGGGTGGGAACGTTGGGTAGGTAATTCTACATATACGGCAATATATTGTATAATATTTTATATGAGCGCCTGCCTAGTGACTGGCAGTCAAACAGGCAACCAGACTGCCAGGCTGCCAGGCTGCCAGTCTGCCAGTCTGCCTGCATGACTGGGCAATGAAATAGAAGCGGTGCGAGGTGGAGCGGAAGCGGGAGCAACATGTGCAACATGTCGTCCGGAAGTGTCGGCCATATTCCGCACACACACACACATACTGCCTAAATAGGCCCACGTACAGCACATACACACACACACACACACATACACATATATACACTCACGCATTATGGCCAAGTAGATTTTTATGTAATGTCGGTCGGTTATTGCTTTTACACATTTATTTCATTTTATTTCCAACAGAGCGATATATATATATTTTTTTTTTCGCTCCACACTCTTCCCCTGGCTTCCACACTTGCTGGACATATTTTTTTGTGCATACCCTGCACTCATTCAATGGGTAGGGTATATGAGACTAGTCTGTAATTTTGAGACAGATAAAAGAGGCTCCTTATCTTTCCTTAATTTTGAATAAGACTTTATGAAAATTTGTCTATTTTATAGAGAAACTTAATTTCTAAGAATAGCGAAATCCTTTGGGGGAATTTTGAATAACCAAATATCTTTCTCTGGTATCGAGTTGGCACCCTCTCCTTGGTAGAGTGTTTTGGAGTCGTTTGGGCTTTATTTTAATTCTCCTATTGGTTTTATTAATATTATTATATATTTTTTTTAATGTGTTGCCCATCAAGGGAGCCCAGCCTGGCAATGACAGTACGATCCCAGTACGATGAATGGCATCCGTCAGTTGCTGGAGTTGCTGCCGCAGTTAGGACACGTTGCCATTGCCACGTGACAGTGTCGGAGAAAAAAAATAAAAAAAAAAAAACCGTATAGACAGAACTGAAAAAGGGCAGTCAGTGTAGAAGAAGATACGATGCCACACATTCCCATCGTTCCCAACCAAGTGGCAACCACCCACTTGGCAGTCGCTCCAGCGTGTAATTGCTGTTGTAATGTCGCCGAACGCGAATATAATTGCTAGAATGTTGCATAAACCGACACAGACGTGCCAATGTCCTGGAAGGGAGAATGGGATTCTATCGTACTCCAACTCTCCGAGTCCTGCGCTGAGGCCGTGTATGCGTGTGTCAGGTTGGAGTCTCCATCTCCTTTTCTCTCTCTCTTTTTTTTTTTGTATAATCAGAATGTGAGTCGAACCGAACGACACTTTTCCATTTGAATTTAATTTTAATTTACGCCAATGGCCGGCAGCAAAATGTGTTTCATTTGCCGGAAATTGGCAACGGCACAAAACATGCCCAGACAGCCCGAAACAGACAGAGACCGACTCGGAAAAACAGAGTTGGTCATTTCCAAAAAAAAATGAAAAAAAGAAAAACAAATTACAGGGGAACAGTAAAAACCCTTTGACTCACACAAAAGCATATTTCACAGACCAATTCAAATCTGTAGTTTCGCTAGGAATATAGACTGTCGTCTGGGTCCTCAATCAATACCAATAAATTGGTTAATTAAAGTGAATACAGAGATTTATTCAAGTAATTTTCTTTTTCAGTAAATATTGAATTTAGTTGAAAGAATTTAATCATTTATATGAAAATTCTATTTATCTGGTCATGACAGTTTCATATCGGAACCTTTTCATATACAAATAATTTATTTTTTCTTATTTTATAGATTTTTTTTTTAACAAAATGTTTCATCTAAATTTTATAAAGAATTTACAGAAATCAATAAAAAAATTTCTAGAGTTTTTCTTCTGACAAAATCATGGACCAGGGCTGGGAAACTATCGATGGTACTATCGAGGTATCGATACCACTATCGATTGTTTTTTGTCGGTGGTGCTGTGAAAAATTTCCACTGACTATAGCACAGAGAACAAGGTTTCAGAAATTTGGGTATTTCCAGAACCAATCAAGGTGCTCTGGAAGCATCGATACTTGTTCATAGACTGAACTCATAAAAGACTCGTAGATCGATAATTATTTTTCATTTTTTTTATTTAATTATAGATTTATCTTAATGATTATATTATTTAGGTCTCAAATTAAGATCTTAAGGCCATTAAAAAAAAGTTCCACGTTTCTAGGCCACCGATAACTATCGATACTTTTGGCTTAGCTTCTTTGCAATTTCTCGCTCCAAGCTTTTTTTATTTACTCCATTGCAATCGGCATTGCTGACAGAGGATAAAATATGCTCGGCCAATTAAAAGTTTATGGCCATATAATAAATCTGGATTTAAATATTTATAGAATGTGTTTACCTTAAACGTTGACCAAAATAAATGTTATGCAATAAATGGAAAATTGCAAACTGCATTTTGCCCAGGCCCTGCCGATTCAGTCAAAGCAAATACAATCATACAAAATATTAATTATATTGACTTATTTTTTTTTTTTATATGTAAATTAATTAAAGTGAGAGTGTTTGTTTGAATAAATTTTGTGCGTAAGCACATGCTAATTACCCAGCTAATTAATAAATCGAAATGCATAGAAACCAAGTCAAAAAAGAAAACACACAACAAAAAAAAAACATGTCACAGAAATAGACATAGACAGATTCACAAAAAGTAAAGCTCAAAAAAAAAAAGGCCAGAAAGGCGATGAGGTGGTAATGACAGTTAGTGGGATAGAGACATGCTAATAAAATTAACGTAGCGTGGTTAATAGTTCTGCTAAGTTTGGATTAACAAAATTAATTCTAGACATATATTTTTAGGTTTTGTTTATTATTTTTCTGTTAATTTTCTTGGCAATTAATGAGTTGACTGGACACATTGACGAGTTGGCAACACGATTTTTGTCCAGCGGAAAATTACTTAGACATCAACAGAAATTAACCATGACTAATTCAACCAATAAAGTCAATAGTAAAATTCATAAATAATACAGAATCTTAATCAAACCATTAAAAGCATTTTCAAATTATTAAAAACAGAAAAGGGCTGAAAAATAATAAGTCTTGGTTTTGGATCTCGAAAATTAAAAGTTGAGAATAAAATACAAAATTAATTAAATGAATATCTGAAGTGAACACAGTAAAAAACTATATTAAAGTCTAAGTTATTAAAAATTTTAAATAAATAAAATATAAAAAAAAAAATAATAAAATTAACACGGTACCACACGTGCTTACGAATGCCCAAGTTATTTAAAAATAAATAAAATAAATATAAATAAATTATAAAATAAAACGTCAAGAGCAACCTAATCGGTTGACAGTCAAAGCTGAAATGAGTAAGTCACAGGGAGTTCAAATAAAATTTAAATTTAATCCAGTACAAAGTAATTGCAACCAAGTAGTCTTTGAAAACGAGGGTTGTTTGAGGACCTACCATTCCAAGTGTTTCAAGTTCTCCAGCCGCCCTCTTTTGATTTTATAGAAATAATTTGAAAATTTGTGGAATGCCTTAAACTTTGTATTTTCTTTTCATTTAATCTACTTGGATTCTAGTTAAACATTTAAAGTGTCCTTTAAGACTGAGAACTCTGACTTTCCTGAGACTTGAGCCAATACTCAGGCCAGGTGGGTCCTTCGTTGTTGTCCCCTTCAGAGCGTCGCAGGCTCTCTTCATTCTCGAAACGAGCCAAGGTCTGGAGTCGCATATGCATACGATTTTCCACCTCTTCACTGGAGTACACCTTTTTGGGCTCGCCTGAGGTCCGCTCGAAGCCAAAGCTGCTTTCCTCTGAGCTGAGCGATTGTTCCATAACAAAACTTTGGGAGCGCAACATCGGAAACTGTGCCTCATTGTTGGTATTGATACTGTCACTGTCACTCAAATCAAGTTGCAGACCATTTGTCAAATCTTCCACACTGCCCTGATCCAGGCGCAAATGATCGTTGGAGACCTCCAGGCGCAGACGTCGTCCGCGCAATATCGGTTCCGGGCTCTTGAGCAGCTCAATCAGTTCCTTGCGCGAATCAAACTCCAAATAGGCAAAGCCTCGATTCCGCTTTCTCAGGTTCACCTGTCGCGGTAAGCGCAGCGAACGTACCTTGAACTGTCCAAATAGCTGGAGCACTTCCTCCTCTGTGGTATCAAAGGGCAGATTGTTTATGAAGGCCACAAAGGGTGGTCTGAACGGAATAATTGAATCGTCATCCAGTGCTCGTACTGCCCTCGGTGCCGTAGGCAGAACTACTCTCTGTTCTATTTCACCGCCCAAAATGTTGTTATTCAGGGGCTTTCCAATATTTTCGGAATATAGAAAGCTACTCAATGGCACCGGTGTGCCTTTGAATTTGTTTTTGGACTTTGTCTTGGCACCTTTGTAAGCATTTGCCATGGTTTTATTTTTAAGTGTTTGGAAAAATAATTCGTCTCAAATTTTTTTTTTTCGAGATATTCCGAGTTGACTATAAAATGTGTACTGTCGTATAAAAATGATTTTAAATTCAAAGCTCACTTTGGGCAGTTGGAAAATTTTCTATTTTTCAAAAGTGAAATAACGATTGTATGCTCTATAAATTTCCAGACCTTTAGACCTTTAGTCTTCTGCTTTCTGAGACTCTCCTAGACAAACAATCTAAGGGAAACTTTGTAGACCTGTAACTGTGTTCTTAATTATTCTTAATACTGAATTTGATTAAGACAGATTAAGATTTCACCGAGATATTCCCAATATAAGCAGTTAGGTCAAAGCTGTTAAGTCAACTCTCCTTGGATCTTAAGTTTTCGACTTTCAGATACTTTGAATTCTTGTAGAATATTTGTGAAATCATTTTAGCAAATTAAGCTTCTCAGTTCAACCAGGTAATAAACAAAATCAGTTGATTTTCACTTACAATTCTCATATAAATCTAAGACCCACTCCTGGCTTAAAAAGTCAAGGTTCATATATGGTTTGGCCATAGCAAAAGCAGCCAATTCACAGTTAATGTGAACTAACTGAAAAATATCAAAAGTTCAGCAAACAAATGACAAGAGACGTTTTGGCCTGCCTTGTGGACTGGTTAACTTTGCTTGGCTTTATGCAGAGATTGTTTTTGTTTTTTTTTGTTTTTTGTTTGTTGGGCTCGTTTCGGCTTAAATTTAACCGGTCAGGGTGGGCGGCAGAAGGGGGTAGGTAGTGTGTGTGGTTACACCCATATTCTCTAGAAAAAAGACGACAAAATTTGGGTGCGTTAGTCAAACATAAAATAAAATAAACTGATAAAAATCACAAGCCGTGCCGCACCACCAACAATGCCAGGAGCCGGAGTAGGGGAGAAGGTTCAGGCAACACTAGCTCCAATGGATTTGTACGTGTCGGCCACACATGTGTGTGTGTGTGTGTGTGTATGTGTCTGTTCACCATAAGGTGCCACCACCGAGTACTAGACACTGAGGCAGACAAGAAAAAGACAACAAAAAAAAAGGTAAAATATTAGGCCAATTATATTTTGAAAATTTACATGCGCCAGGGCGACAACACACACACACACACATACACACCAGAAACGAGTAGAGACAAGACGACACCAATGGGACAAGTGCCCTCGACATATCTTGATTCCGTGGCAACATTGGACGTGCAACGGCATAAAACGAGGCAAAAACCAAACTAACCAAAAAACCCAGTCAAGTCTTCGACCCGTCCCCTCTCCGCCCAGCCCAGCCCAGCCCAGACCAGAATAGCCCAGCCCTGAGTGTCTTTACTTACTTTGTTATTATTATCTCATATTTTTCTATTTCCATCTAGTCGGATGTATTTTGTATGTCGTCTAGTCTTTTTTTTTTTTTGTTTACCACAAAAACAAAAACAACAACAAAATCTCAAAAATGCTCCACTTTCATGGCCCGAAACCCATCGAGTGGTTCGGGCTCTGGACTCCCTTGTAACGTAATTAATTTTGAGGATTTAGATTTTTTTGCGATAGCAACGTGTGTATTTAATTTTCAGGCAACACTCTTTCAACCATCCATAAATATATATATACAACACTTTTATCTAGACAAACTCAAACAATACAAAATGTATTCTGGCCATTTTAAATACGTGTTTATTAGTCTTTAAAAAGAAAAAAAGATGCCTGATTTATTTTTATTATGCAGGTCAACAAGCAATCAAAAGATAGGTAAATTTATAAAGAAATATGTACAAACTTGGCTGTAATCTTTCGAAACCTATTGAAATCTTCGGTGTGGAGGGAACTTCTATGATTTCATTTGAATCTTGTGCGAGAATATTTCTTATCAGCAAAAAGGGAGGAAGTCTTCAAAGTTGTGAGAAATTACTGACAATATGAATCAAGTTGATGGGGAAAAGAAAAATAGTTTCATCATATTAAATATTGACTAAAATTTGTAGGGAAATCGGCCTAGCAGAGCCAAACTAGTTTTTTGAAATTGCCACAACAAAAACCAGGTGAGCTAAGAAACTCCTAAGAATGGCAATAAATTAAAGCTTCTGATCTCTGGGAATAATCAATTAAAATACTTGGAGAAAATGAAATAAGGATTCTCTGGGAAATATCAATTGAAAGTTTAAGAAGAATTAAAATGATTTCGAGGGCTTTGAGGAAAATTATGAATCTTCAGAACTCTTTGAATAATCAAAGAAAAAAACTCAGTGAAATTGGTATAGGTTCGGAAGCTTTCATGGAGTAAATCACACTTATGATATCTGGGAATAATTAAATAAAATACTTGATTTACTGTAAAATCTAAATGATTTCGAGGGCTTTGACGAAAGTTATCTCTGGGAATAATCAATTGAATTCATAAGAAAAATTGAAATGATTTCGGGAGCTTTTGTGGAGAAAATAAATATTCTGATCTCTGGAAATAATCCATAGAAAATTTAGGAAAAATATATAATAATTGTTCTAATCGCTTGGAACGTTTATCGAATAATTTTCTTGGTCTTTTGAAAGAGTTCCTGTAAGTTCCTCTATATCGATTGTTTCTTGGACCCTGAAGTGATCCATGATTAGTTAGTACTCCGGACTAACCCACCCCGTCTTCAGCAAACCTCGAGACGGATTCACTTAATCCCAAACAAAACTATTTGTTTTAATTTAATTTCTAACGAATTGGATTAACATTTATATTGGAAATAAACTATAAGAAGAAAAGGATATATTTTTAAGACCCTTGCGAAGATAGTTAAACAGAATGATTTGATGGAATAAATCAATAACGGTTAACATCTGGCTTATTCTCAACATCATCAATAGAAGCGGTAATCACCTGAGAGAACAAGCCACTCTCAAAATTTGTGTCCTTTTGGATTGGCTTGGCTGAGTCCACCAAGCGTTAAATAAGCAAATTGATAAATTCCCAGCGTAATCAAGGCAGGAAAGTGGAGAATTTATCAATACGAAAAATTCAGACCGACCGGGCAATAAAATGACTTTCGTAACGGTTATCAATAACCGGCTATCGATATTTTATTAAAATTGATATGGCACACAGCCCAAAATGAGGGAGTAAAAACACAGAGAACGACAGAGAGAGAGAGAGAGAGGGAGAAAGGGGGGAGGAATAAAAGAGGAGGAAGCGAAAAATAAAAATAAATAATAATAGCCATTATTAGAGTTTATCCCCTCAAATAGTTTTTTTTTCCGGCCTCTGCCTCTTCTTCTTCTACATTTATTCTTTTCGGAGTCGTAGTGAGTTCGAATTTGCACCGATATCGACGAATTCGAGTCCTTCCTAATCCGTCAATATTTATTGCGAGCCAAGCACAGACAAGTAAACACAAATAGAAAGAGACAAGGAGTGAGTGTGCCGAAGAGTAAGAAGAAGAGGCAAAGCGCCGTGGGCGAGCCTGTCTCAGTGGCAATTGATAACGTGCGTGCGAAATTTATCAAATAAATTGAGGCCATAAATGTCAAAGCTGCGTATGATTCATAGACAGCATTTTGCTCTGTTTTTTTTCCTTCCTCTTCTTCTTTTTTTTTTTGATTATTAGACCGCTTCCGTTAGGCAATCAAGCCATGTGGGTTACATCCAGCACAATCTTGGACGAGTCCTCAAAAGTCAATATCAATCCATGGCTGACAAATGTGTGTGATTTTGGTCCTGTGCTTTCGAGTGGACCAACAGCTAATTTTGGGCTTTTGGCTTTGAGAGCATTTGATGCTCCCCCACAAAATTGCTGGCAATTTATTAAAAAGCCATCAAATCCAAAGCCAAAAATTATATCGCTTGGCTCACTTCTTTTTAGAGTGTTGCTAATTTGCATTCGGCCCAAAAGCCCAAAAATTGCCGTTATTTTGCAATTCATTTTTTTGGTTTCTCTTTTTTTTTTTTTGTAGATTCTAGATTTATTTTTGATTTTATTTATACTGGAACATTGTAATCAGAAAGCGTAGAACGCGCTCAGCCAGCGTGGCTATCATTATTTAGAATTTGACTTGGCTTTTTTTTTTTTTTTTTTTTTTTGATTGCATAAAAATTTAACAATGAAAGAGCTTCAGAGCATTTGTTAGGCTATTATTAAATTTTGTTGTTGTTGTTGTATTTGTTGTGTTGTAATGACAATGCATGACGCGCCCACTCGCAAAAATGAAACGAAAAATAAAAGCGCTGCAGAATCATACATGTGCTGTTATCTGCACTGAGAGAAATTAGGAGTAATTTCCTATACTTTTACAAAATTTTATATATTTTTGGAAGAAACTCAAAAATATGTATGCGATATGAGAAGAAGAAAAAATTATTTTATTATTTTTTTTAATTAAATTAATTTTTTATATCTAATTTCCCAAAAAATGAAATATTTTTTTGAGGAACTCAAATATTTTTGGAATATTTTTCAAAAAGTCTTCTAATTTATATAATCAATATATATTTTTTATTTTATATATATATTTTTTATATATATATTTTATTTTATTTTATTATTATTTTTTTTTTATTTATGTTGAGTTTTTTTTATTATTTATTTTTATTTATATAAATTTTTTTATATAAATATTTTTAATATTATGGAATTATAAGAGATTTGAAAACCGAGAAGTTTTTTTTGTTGTAAATTTATCATTATTTAATATCAAGACCATTATTTCAGATTCTCACCTGAAGAAGTGAATATCAACTTTATAAAATTAATATATATATTGTTCTGAGATCCAAGAGATACTTCAAGTCACCTTAGAAAATGTTCATCTACCCAAGCCTTAGATTTGGACTCTCCAAATTCTGTTATAAAAAACTAAAATAATCTTGAACAATTTAAGGCCAATTGGAACGACAGAAACTGGGAATATCATGCATTTTATGAGGCTTGAGACAAAAAAAAAACAGAAGATATACATTTAAAATTTTAATAAAAAGTCTTTTATCGCACTTTGAGGCCATTTAGTAAGCTAAATTATACTGGGTATTATCTGGGCAACTTAGACAAAACCGAAATCGCAGTCAAATTGGCTGTGTTAACCGCAAACCATTTTCCTATTGCTATTTGCTCCTTGTTATTCTTGTTGTTGTTTTGACATTTTGTTGTTGTTGTTTTTTTTTTTTTTTGGTGATTTTGACCCGACTTATCTGGGCCCAATGTAAACTTGCCACAAATTGGCCTGGGCCAGGAAAGGAAAGACTCTGGCAAGTCCAAGCCAGACCCGAAACCAAATTGTTTCTGTTGTTGTTGTTGTTGTTGTTTTCGTTGACTGCATAAGTCCAATTTATTTTGTTGTTGTTGTTGTTATTGCCTTTTTTTTATACTTCAAACCAAATCGAATTAAGAGCCAAATCTACATGAGCTTTTTCTCTCTGTGTGTGGCAGAGCAGAGCAGAGCAGAGCAGGGTTGCCATCCCATTTCCCCTTTCCCCCTTGTCCACTTTGATACGTCGACTGCTCTGTCCGCCAGTCTATTCATTTTGCTAAGTCCGTATGTATGTGTGTGTGTGTGTGTGTGTGTGTATGAATTACATTTCTCTTTGCATTTCGCCTCTGTGGCTGTGTTCCATTTTTTATTTAGTTTTTTTTTTTTCTAAATGCTAATTTATGGGCATGTGTTGCCATTTGGTTGCCCGTTGTTGCTCCCGTACAGCTTTTCTTTCTCTTTCTCTTACTCGTTGTGCCTTCCCTTTCTCTACGCAATTGGTTGTGTTTTTGTATTTGTAATTTTAGTCTCTAAAAGCAAACAGGAAATGCAGCAGCGAGCGAAATAAAAAGTGGAGTAAATTGCATATTTATGAATCTGTCAATTGTTTATACTTTCGTGCATTTCGTTCGTTCCTCTGTTTGTTTATTTGTTTCTTTCTTTCTTTCTTTTTTTTTCTCTCATTTTCCTTTTTCACAGAATTTCACGTGCTGATGGTTAGCAATGTTGTTATTTTATTTTACTGCACATACGCCCCCTTTTTTTTTGCTTTTTCCTTTTTTCTTTTGTTTTTTATTTTTGTGTTTTTTGGTTTTGCATTTATGCAAGCCACCAACGCCTACCTGTACCCGCCCAGCCATTAAGGGCCTAACATATGATTTCATTTGAAGTTCCCAACCAAACCGCAACCCAGGCCATTTCCATTCCCAAACCAATTTAATTCCCCACCCCATTCCACCCCTTCCGCATCTATTCTATGCGAAGCGAATCCCTCAATTGCAATTGTTCTCTGAAATGTTTTTGCGGTTTTTGTCGAAATTCTGGAGGTGACTTAGTGGGCCTCAGTTGGCAGTGCCGCCCGAATCTACACTCGGCCAAATAGCTTTGGACAGGATTTCTCTGATCTACTTGGGATCTAGAAAAACTTTGAATTTCCTCACTTATTTATTTATTTTTTGTTCCAGCTTTGCTTCTACCTTTCACAGCAGACACCAAAAATAATTACAAATTGTTATTTTTATCTCTTCCTCTTTCTCCTCCTCTTATCTAAACATTTTGTTCAGTGTAGGCAATAAACTTAAATCAATAAACAAAACATACAATAAAAAGCAAGAGAAAAGACAGAGAGAGAGAGAGAGAGAGAGAGAAACTGAAACTCCCCCTGGATCTGAGAGTTGCCGGGGCAAACATGTGGCTCCTCGCCTTGCTTCGACTCGATTCTGTTTCCCATTTTATGCGAAGACATTAAATAAGTCGAAAGGTATAAACAAAAACCGGCAAACAAATAAGCGGCCTGCCCCGGCCTGGCCTGGCCTGGCCTGGCCTGGCCCTAAACGGACCAAGTGCCGGCCAAATGGTTGAACATTTTTGGGGGAAAATGGCAAAGGCAAAACAAAAACAGTCGAAATTCCTTCACAGACCATTTATTTCGGTCGGTTTTTCGTTACACACATTGATTTCCGAGCCTTACACCGGCCATAACCAGAGTAGGGAAGACAACAGTCCCGGATACTGCCAGAAAAAAAATACAAAAAAAAAAAACACTCACACAAAACAAAGAAGCAGCACTGAGCAAAATGCCAAAGGTAAAAAATAAAACATTGCACATATTTTGTATCTTTTGGATACCACAACTTTGGCACCGCAAACCACAACAAACTGCAATGCCTGCAAATATCTTTGGGCCACATTTAACCAAATTGTCATTTGTTTGCTTTACTCAGACTTTCATAGACTTTCCATCGATTCTTTCAATCACACAACTCGATCATATTTCAATTCGTTTCTTCGATAAAAAGTGCCTTCAGTTCTGAGATTTGTAAAGCCCCCAAAATATATTTAATTTTCCCTGGCTTAAAGCTATCCTAAGGAAACTTCGTGTCGGATCGGTCTATATTATATTGTTGTCATACGGAACCCAATTGGTCTTGAGAATATCTTGAACAATAATTAACTAATCCAATACTAAGTACATTAAATTTTTATATTATTGTATAGATCGAATACATGCCTCATCAGTCCATTATATAGATCAAATAGATCGGTCCATTATCCCATAAACCTGTCATGCGGATCCAAACAGAATTAGGTTGTATCTCCGACGATGTTGGGACTTTTTTGTTAATATATACTTATTATTATATAGATCGAATACATAGTCCATCGGTCCATTATATAGATCGAATACATGCTCCATCAGTTCATTATATAGATCGAATAGATCGGTCAATTATGCCATAAACCTGTCATGAGGATCCAAACAGGCTTTACGCGTATCTCCGACACTTTTGGGACTTTTTTGTTAATATATACTTATTATTATATAGATCGAATAGATCGGTCCATTATCCCATAAGCATCTGCGACACTTACAATATAGTTAATAAATATATATAAAATTTCCAGGTTTGAATTATTATGTGATATGACGGTCAACTCAGACATTTATTGACCAAACTAATTCAAATTTGTTTTTATATAATTTTTTGCAATGTGATTTTTAAATGAAATAAATTCGAATCGCTCTACTATATCATATATCTTTCATATGGATCCCAACAAGAACTTACCAACTTACTGTACCAATTTCTTTCCTGTGCATTAGGAATATATACAAAGTTTAGTGTAATGTCCAAAGAAATTATTGCGATTTTTTTTTATATTAAATTGACCATTTTTTGTACCGGTTAATTCATCTTAATTAGAAGTACTCGAGCACTCCACATAAAATAAAATAAATGCTAGAATATTCTTCTGAATTTGACAAAAGTCTTCAAAGCTTCCATTAAGACGACTTCGATATACTCTACGGAGGTCTTTGAAAATTTATTGAATTTAAACTATAAGTAAATCTACAAATTTTCTCTGTCTTTTCAGTCCATATTCTAATACTTGCTCGACCCAGCATAGCCTAGAGCATTGAACCCTCTGGCAAAAAAAAAATAAATAAAATAAAGGGCATGCTAGAGATATTCTTTGTGGATTCTCATTAGTAACAGGTAAGCACATTTTCAGAAACATTGCTTTTAATTAGTGAAACAGACTTGAACTAAGTGAGTTTGTTGTCAAAGTCGCTGACGGTGACAGTCTTGCTATCCTCATGTCCTCCTCATGCGCTATCATGTCCAGCAAAGTGACCAATAATGAAAAGGACTTCCTACCCACTCCGCCCACACAGTTGGGCAAGCACTCTGTGCCTTTTTAATTGCAAGAACGTCAAAACATTTACCAAATTAACGCAATCCGAGTTAACGTAAATTGCTATGACCCATCCACCAACCGTTACAAAAAAAAAACAAACTACCAGCGGAAGAAAAAACGACAGAAAGACACGCAAAAAATCCCCAAAAAGAAAGGAGCAAATGTCCGTCAATTGGGTACAGCAGAGTGCAATGAGTGCTCCTGGGAGGGGCTGCAGGGCGGCAGAGAAGGTAGAGTTCAACTTTTATCTGATAAACTTGCACTAATTTGTGTACACTTAACGCTGGACATGGACTTCTACTTGGCCAAGGCTGGGCAGGGGCAACGAGTTGACTGGATGAGTGAATGAATCGAGGAAAAAGAAGAATAACAAGAACAGAAGAAAAAGTAAACGTGACGCAAATTGGCAGGGCCCAAAAAAAAAAAAACTCTATAAGGACAAATGAAAAATAAAAGCTTGGTTGAGCTGAATAATCGATACACTTTTCTTGGTCTTTATCATAAGATTGAAAGGGGATTCATAAGTCCAAAGCTTCAAAAGATTATTTTATTTCATAGGGTTCAGATATTTCGATGGCGAAAGCAAAGAAATTGGATTTCCTTAGGCTCAGTAATAGATTATCAATGCAGGTTCTCTGGATACCCAGAAATCGTACACAGCTAAGGAAGGCTGGACTATTCCTATATATAAAGTTTCTTACTCTTACAAGCTTCAGGATCAAATAAATATACCAAGTTTATATGAGCAAGAATATAGAAAAAAAAAACCTGCGATGAAAATGTTTTTCATTTAATTTCATTTGAAGTCTTTGTTATATTTTCTTTCTCTTTATTTTTGAGGTTCTCTCAAAATAAACCGAAACGAAAAACAATATTTGGGTTCAAAAGTTTTTGATAAACAGAAATTGATAATCCTCATGGTTACTTTATTCATAAATAGAAGCAGACTCCATAAAGGGAACTGCCTTGATTTACAAGGAAAAGGTAACCCTTTCTTTCTTTCTAACAGATATGGAAATATTAGTTCTTTCAAAGAAGTCAAAACTGATTTCTGATATACTTAGAACTCGTTGTTCTTGAGTACATTTAAATCCAAGTATTTCAGACTTATTCCTTGCAAGTGACACAAGCTTGTTTATTTGCCATATTTTTACTTTCTGCTTCAATCATTTCGGTTTTTTTTTTTTTGGCACATGAAATTTTTTTTTTGTTTCTCCTTTTTGCTTTTGGTACTTTGTAATGTTGGGAAACATTTAAGGGCATCCAAAACAGATACGGCAAACAAGTAAGCCAGGAAGATGGCCAAAGTGACAGACAGCGAGAAAGAGGGAGAAGCAGATTGTTTTTGGCTACTAAATAAATTGTCCGAATGAGAGGAGCGGGGCCCAAGGAATTAACTACAAACGACTACACATTAATGCCAACTTAACAACAGAAGCCGTCCAAGCGACAACCGACAATGGACAGCGAGATAAGCACCCAGAAAAAAATAAGTGAAGAAGAAGAAGAAGAAAAAAATTCCAGAAGCAAAGAGAACGGATATACGTACCACTGAAGCTGACGCTGAAAAACAGCTGAGGCAGGAAAATGAAGCACATACAGAACAGGGGCAAAAGCCGGACCTGAGGTTGAAGATGGCCAACACAGACACAAACACACACACACACACATCTATATATATACATATGGTCAGGCAAAAAGATAGAGATACGAGATACTGGAACCATGGCCATGGGCATGGCTCTTTTTACATTCTGTGTGTGTGTGTGTGTGTGTGTATGTTTTTTCGGCTTGACAACACAGCGGATTCGAGTCGACTGCGAGTTGCTTGCCACTCCTTTGCCACCTTCACCTTGCCTTGCCAGCGTTCTTCAAAATTAACATACCACGAAAATAAAACACACACACACACATCAGGGACAGGCTAAAGTGAAACAACAACAAGAAAATCAACAAACCACAAAAAAGAATAAATAAATAAAAAAAATAAAAAAAAAAACAAAGACAAAAGTGTTTGTCTGTTTGATGCATGAAGAGGTGACGGCAACTTGGCTTGGACAGCGTGCTAACGGATGCATGGTCAAAACGACTTACAAGTTACATTTATGCCAAGTGGCAGTGACGGCCTCCTCCGTTCTCCCCCGTTCTCGTCGGTGGCCGAATTGCTCCTCTGCTTCTGCTTCTTCCACCTTGGTGTGAAAGTTATGACCATTCAGTTTGTTTATTGTTCCGTCCAACTCAACTCAACCGAGCTGGACTCGACTGGACTGGGCTGGGCTGGGGTGAGGTAAGGTGAGGCGGCTCTCGTTAACCGTGAGACAAATGGTGCATTTACTTTTGGTTCGTCTCGCTGGCAGATAAGCCAGCTTCTGATTTTGTAAGAAATCAGTCTAATTCTCTGAAATGTGAAAACCACACAAAAAAATGATTAAAAAAAAAAACAGAAATTGATTGAAAATCATTTATTTTAGATTGAAAAAAACGAGTCGATATTATTTTCATAGGCGGAAAGATCTATCGGATTAAAGCCTTCTAGAGTGACTTTCATTAGATTTTGCTCCGAAAGACGAGATATCTGAAAGGTCAAAGAGAAGACTGGTTAGTTTTGAGAAAGTCGTATATGAATGAATATTGTTCCATATACCTTTTCATTGATATCCGAGCTAACATTTGAACTTTGCAATTTTAAATGGAAAGGTTTAGATACAGCAATACTGCGTTGTTTCAGAATATCCAAGGTTTTAAAAACAAAGTCATTATCGATAAAATTGAAATATATTAATTCAAGTGACTCCAATTTAATGTTGGCCCTTATCATTTGAAGAATATGTTCTGTGTTAATCGTAGTTTCCTGAGGAAAAGTCTCAATTCTCAGGGCTTTCAAATTTGAAGAGGCTGCCAAGTACTTGGTATCTTTGATTACATAATCAAGCTTAATGAGTGGTTTCAAATCTCTGATGCACTCAACTACTTCATAGCTATTTATAATGTTCAAAATAATGTGAAGTTCCAGCAACTGAGTATTGTATGCCTTCAAATATCTCCATATCGAGGAAACATGGGAATCAAAACGGATTCTAAGATTTTTCACTTTTGGAAAATAAGCGAGCCCGTCTATAGCAGCGAATTTCAGGAATTCCAATTGGGTACAGTATTCAGCTACTTTTTTTTGTTGAATCATTGATAGGCTCCCGCATTCAAGGCTACGTAGATTCCTAAGCGATTTACATATTTCAACAGATTCTGGATAATTTTCATGCAATCGTAATTCTTGAAGATTTGCCAAAAGCTTAATCTGCCGGAATACTGTAAAGGAAAGTCATGTTTACAATCAAAAAAATAAATATATAGACATATATTTTTAGCTTGAACTTACATTTATATGGTGGAAGACGACTGAAATCCAGGTTTAGAATTGCCAGGCATTTTAGTCTTGGAAATTTATCAAGTACATCATATTCATATTCATAATTGTCGTTGAGATTAGGAATAGTAAAGAGTATTCTTTCTATGTTCATGCAATAGGTTGTAATATTTCGTGGAAGATGTTGGTTTCCGTCCAAATGAAAATCTTGAATGCTCTCACCGAAGTTTTCCGCAAGGTAAACCAAGTCATTAACTGAGTACCTTTCATAAACTTTTAACTTTTTGCACTTTGCGTAGGTTTTGAAAGCATCTCGAAAAATTAAATCCGTTCGCGCCAAGTTTAGTTGATCACGCAAATTTAATTTCTCAAAAATTGAGAAGAGCACATCAAAGTTCAAGTCCAAAATATTTGGGGAATCCACCATTTTCGAAGCTTAGAGGTCGGATCAGATTTACACGAAATACTATTTCACAATGACAATGCTAAAAAACGAAAGCGGATTAGATATGGACAAATGAAAAAAATACTTTCGATATCTACTATCGAATAGATAATCGATATATTTATTCATTACTCCAATTATTGTGATCTTTTTAATTTCTAAATTATATTTGCTTTTCGTTTCGATTTGATTTTGCTTAGATCATTATTGTGTAAATAATATTATAATTAATAAGTTGTAAATAATATAATAATCGATAAATAATCTAAATTTGAATTAAATTGATAAATAAGAGTACAACACTGTAAACGATAGTTTTAAGAAAAAACCGATAAATAATATTGTAATAATCGATAAATATTTTGAATTACCTCGATAATTAAGAATGCAACATTGTGAGCGTTTAATTTTGAGTAAAAGCGATAAGTAATAAATATGGAGCTTAAATGGAACTGTCGCCTATTTTTATATACCAGGAATTGTGAATTATTTAATAAGATTTTTAAATTCAGATTTTAATCAGCTCTCACGACATTGTCTGTCTCTGTCTGCCAGTTCAATTAAAAATATTGCAAGACACAGAATCCTACAAGTTGTTCAATCCGAAAGATATAAAAACAAAAAGCAAGCGCAACTTCTGGGAAAATATTTTGACGGCTTTAAAGTTGGAAAGACAGTAATCTGCTGCTCCTTCTTCTTCTTCATCTTCTTGTGCCCTTCCAACTTTGGGCTTACTCCGCCTACAATTTTTCCTACTATCATTTGCCCCCCACCATAACCCATTGCTCTCAATGCACTATGCGTGAGTGAGTGCAACTATACTGGCTGCAGTTCTTAGGCCTAGCCCAAAACTCGAGATCCCCCCTAAGCCAGCTTGGAATACAACAAAGGGAATTGAGCCAGACAAAGACTGAGAATTCGAGGGAGGGCATAATGCTTAAATAGATTGGGTGCGGCCCGGGAGCGGGGCACACTCGCACATATATAGCATCAATTCTTTGGTTTGGAAGGTTAATCCCTTCCAATTCCAAAATTGTTTTTATACTGTGGCAATGGCAATTTTCAACTTGCTACTTGTGGCAGGCAGCTAATTCTTCGCTCCAGCACTGTCAGCAATTTCTGGCTCAACTACCCTACCCTCCCTCTCGTATTGTCGATGGGACCGATTTCAAAGCACTGTGGATCTCCGCCTTCTTCTGTGCAGAATAAAGCGCGTTGATTTTATCAGGCTTATTATGGGCCAGTGTGCAACCCTCTCCAACCAATCCCGACACCCCTTCTGGCACCGTTAATCCACAAAGAGAAACCTGAAGTGAGTCGGCCGGACGGTCGGCCGGCCACTCCGACAAGTTGAAAGCCACATCAGCTGCCAGGGTGCATCCTGTCCCAGGCCAGGCCATACCAGCCCGTATGATCGGAGGGGCCTAGCCAATTGCCAAGTGCAACGCAGCGCGAAATTCCACTCATTTTCAACAATTTTTCATCGCTTTTGTTTCCACAAACAATGCGAAGGTTGAACCAAACAATTCCAAAAAACAAACCGGCCAACAAGACCAGCAAAGACGGCAAGGGTCCCGCCAGAGGCTACATCAACCACACACTTCATATCATCATAAACTCAAGTACCAGCAGAGACCGAAACAATGCCGGCTACCAAGATTGCCGCTGTTGTACTTAATTTTTTTTAATTTTTTATTATGCGTGTCGCTTGAGGTAACTCAAAACGCCAGCAGCCCAGCTCAACTCCAGAACGAAAACCAAAAAACCAGAAACAGAAACAGCAACCAACGTGAACTGGCCAGCATTTTCAGAGCCGAGACGACACTGGAGCGAGGCTCCGAACTGATGACATTGACAGTCGCCAAGTCACAGTGACGGTCACTGTCACCATAACCGCCACCACCACCACCACTGTCAGCGTCAGCGTCACCACAATCAGCTGTTGGCATTCCTCTGTTGTTCTGTTATGCGAGTGGAATTGGAACCTTTGGAGGAACCTTTCAAGCTACGGGTACTTAGAATGTTTTGGCACAATTAAAGCTGCTGGCTGGCCGGCTTAGTTTGTCTGGTTGACTGCTATTCTCAGCTGATAATGCCTTCACTAAGGCGGCACAGTGGTCCGAATTTATTGAGAAAGTATATTGCAAATTGAATGGCTTCTTTGCAACTCCTTTTCTATCAGAATTGCCGAAATAAGTTGAAAAACCAAAACGAATCGATTTTTTAAAAAAATTATTCAAAATTCAAAAAATTAAGAAAATTTAATTCAAGTTCAAACCTATTGATTCTTGATTTGAATAGGGTATAATAGGGTATCCAGAACAAAAGAAATAAGGACCCAACAGTGATGTGGTCTATGTTTGACTCCACTGCTGGAGTCAGCTATGTAGTGGAAAACCAATATTTTTCTTTCAATGATTTTCTTTTGATTATCATTTTTTTTTTTCAGTTTAAAAAAATAAATTTTCAAATTATTTAGAATCAAGATTTCGATTTAAAAAAACATAAATTGTTAAGATTGTAAGCTAAGTTAATGTAATCGATCATTCGATTTTAAACTTCAACTTAAATGATATCGATAAGTAACAATAGTTAAGAACCCCGACAATAGTTAAGAACCCCGACAATAGTTAAGAACCCCGACAAGAGTTAAGAAGCCCGCCAAGAGTCAGAAATATTGTGAAAAAGAAATATTATAAAAAAGCAAATAAAATACGAAAGATATTGTTGGGAAGAGCATCTCGGGATTTATATTTTGGAATCTCTCACAAAATATAATTAATTTCTTTAAAATATTTTTATTTGGATTTTTTTAGAGTTTGCTCCACTGTTGTTGGTTTGTTTGTCACTGTCATTATTGTGCGGCTTTCTTGTCGTTGTCGGTATTTTGTTATTTATTTTTTTTTTTTTTTTTTTTTAGGTTGTTGGTTTAATTTTTTCATTTTTTTTATTTTTTGTAACCTTAGAACTTTTCAAGTTGCTGCCTTTCTCGCAGGCTTTTGTAAATGGGCATAATACCGGAAACCCGCAACAACAAAAGCAACAACCAGCCAAGCAAGCAAGCAAACAACCAACCAACTGACTGACTGACTGACAATGACAACAACAACACTAAGAAGAAGAAGAATGCGAACATCAGCTGAGCGTTTGGCATGCGGCGGTTCAGTGGCAGAGATCCACGGTCCGCGCTCGGCTGCCTCTCACTCATTTCATAACAAAACGCCAAGCGTTGCAAGTTTCTTGGTGGCATGAAATATAAAAACTCAAGCCTGGTTCCGGTGAAAATCCGCTGGCCTACACTTAACCAGCGCGTTTAGCCCAACAATTAATAGAATAAACTCGACAACTTTGCCATTTACAACATGTATTTTCCACAGTCTGACCGTGCTCCTCTGCCAAACCCCCCCCCCCCCCCCCTTCACCCTCTACCAACTATTGGAGTATCTTTCCGTCTGTTTGTTTATTTGTTTGTTTGTTTGACTGACTGACTAGCTGGCAGCATAATTACCACATATTTTCTGTAAGTGGCGTAGAGTTCCCATTTACCCCCGACTTTGGGGGCGCACCAGAAATAAATACAGACCACAACATATATATATATATATATATATACATATATATATATATATATATATATATATACATTTGTAAGATATTCTCAGGGCAGTGGGCAAGAATCGGGGCTACTCAGTAGCACTCATACGGGAAATGAGATTCATTCTATCTTTTCTTTTCTTTTCATTTTTTTGCTGGTAAACAAAATAAATACTCGTATAATTCCAGCTTTGCCTGGGAGTTATTGCTAAACACTTGGGGAATGCCCGCTAAATGTTTACCACATTTCAATTCCATATTCAAGGCAAATTATACAAATTATACAAAGTTCCTATGATTATTCATTAAAAAAAAAAAACAACAACAATATCAAATGGCTTAAAAGTCTAAGACTTGACTTGCCTCCGATTGAGTAATGAATCTTTCATATTAGAGTGAATATTTCTGGACTTTGGGGAGAGCCAGGAAAGCTATTTGAGGGTCTCATAGAAAAAATTATTCCTATGTTCATCGGCTTAAAAGAAAAATGAGATCGGGGTATTTTGAACTGACAAAACTTGTCCAACATTTTTAATTTCAAATGGGATTTTATTTTACTTATAGCAAATATAATATTGAAATTTTCACAAGCCACAACTCATATAAATACAACTAATATAGCAACTATAGTAATGTAGATATAATATGGTAGATTTAGTTTAGTCCGATGAAATGAATGAAATTCGGAACAAATGCGTATATCTTACCTGTGTCGTCTGATCCAGCTGGTTCCAAAATATATGCAGCCTATGAATAAAAGAAGGATTAATACCAAGTTTCATTAAGACTGAGAGACTAGAATGCATAGTAACAGATGGACTTACATAGCTCAATCGATTGTGATACTGACTATTCTAGAGGTAACCGAGCAAAATACGTAATTACTCTTTTCTTCGAAAAGATTATGAAAATATTTACAAATCCATAGGACAATTATAGCTCATATCAGAAATACATATCAGTGAAATCCGAATTTTTCAGTAAATACAAAAAAAAACCCAACTGGGCAACCACAAATCAATGTGAGAGGCAAACTGGGCGAGTCCCGGACATTTGACTGGCGATAGCGTTAATTTTCGAAATATTCTAGATTTTGAAAAAGATAGTGGAGCACTTATTAGACCCTTCCCACTACCATCGGATAAAATCTCTAATTGCTATAATTAATTTTCACATAATTCGAGTGGCAAGGCTGATGACTACCGTGTGGCAAACGCATCCATCGTGCAACGCCTCGACCTCTGCACCAATTTACATAATTTCATAATATGCTAATGTGTGTGTGTGGCCAGTTTGGCCCTATTCAGATCGAAGATAGAAGCTATTAAAGTCAAACCAACAAATCAACTAAACCTGACCAGATTGAAATTATCAGAGGCAGTCAGGGTCCGAGTCGGGGTCTGGCGCAGCCTCTGGCTAGATTGGAGACCAATCCAATGCTACCAGAAATAAATTGCAGATCGGTATCTTTTGATGCGTAATTAATAACCGAGCGTGGAAAAACAATGAACCTGGCAATTGTAGGAGCTGCCAACGCATGCTGCCGACATCGTCGCAGTTGTCAACCAATTATCCATGGCAAACAAACATATAGGGGAAAGATTCAAATACCGGAGATTTTAGGCAGGTAAGAAACAGTCAAGCCGCGGCCCCTGTTGTTTTCAGCTTGTAATGTGAGAGCCCCGAGCTCGGTAACTGGGCGCGCCCCAAAAAAAAAAAAAAACAAAAACCACTGAAAATACAACGAACCCAAAACCTAAACAATCATGTTACAGGCGAAGAAGTAGAATAGAATCAGACCAAAAGCAATTCAATGGAAATCTCAGGAATACATGAGAATATTAACAAATTTAAATTTTCAAGAATCTTGGATGCTCTAAAAACGCGAACCATTCTGACCGGAGAGGCCTGAAATATTTGAGCTCTTCTCAAGAAAAATTGTGGAACTAGTTAAGCTTTAGTTTTCGGAAAAGAAAAAGTATGGAAGTATGAAATAGAAATCACAAGTATTATCTTACCCATGTTCTCAGTTAAAGAGCTTTAAGTTATTGGGAGATCCTTTGGTCTGTGTACTCTGGGTTATTGTTAGGGTATTTAAAAAACCCAAATAGACAAAGGGCAGAGTAGGGAGCCACAAGAAGTTGTGAGGAAAAGTTGCTACGCAGAATGAAAATACCTTTTGTTGTGCTGAATGGCCTTGTTGTTGTTGTAGTTGTAATAATTGTTATAGTTCATAGCCAGAGCAGAGACACTCTAGACGTCATCAGGCCCAGGGTGCTACTTACAAAGGATCGAGGAGCTGGGGTTGGCAAAGCCCTTAAGTGATGTAAAATGCCGATGGTGGTGGTAAGTCTTGCTCAGGAGTTTCCTTTTCCTTATTGCGCAATGTATTTTTTGTTTTTTGGTTACTTTCTCTCATTGAGAGGGGTGTAAACAACTTTATTGATAAATTGCAAATTTCTCAGAAGACAATGGCCAGAGCCAACAAGTTTACAATTACAATTACCTCTTTGTTATTGGAATTCTCTTAAGGAAAAACAGAAGAAAAGAACAGAATCATTTGCGTAACAATAAAGTCTTTTTCTTTTTTTTTGCCCAAGGCGCTGATTTATAGATATTTAATAAAGCGCTTTCCCAGGACTCGCGCACAATGACAACCGAGTCCACATATGCTGGGTGGTTTTTTTTTTTTTTTGGCTTATGAGAAAAATGCTCCCCAAGCTTGATTTACATGATAAAGAAGTCGGGATCGGCGCATCTAACAAAGGATACTTATCTTTTTTTCTATTTTTTGGGAGGGAGGAAGGGATGGTTAGACTTTTCCTTTGGCTCGGCCTGGGTGTTTCCCTGGCAATAATAACAGGATTTGCCGTTTCTTGTTATCTCGTCATCTGTGAATTTTCTAGCGAATTTTACTCTCTCTGTGGCAGAGTGGTTAAGGGAAATTAAAGTTTTTCATGCTTTGTTTGTTTTTTTTTATTTTTCTATTCTAAAAAACCTTTCAAAAATTATGACGCAATTTATAGTTTTTGAAGTCCATAGAAAATTTGTGCTATTCATTGTTAAAGCATAGCTAAGATTTATTTCCGGTCTTTGGAAATTTATATTGATACTGGATTTTCCAGTGAGAGAAGGATTATTAAGCCGATATAAATCTTCTACAGGGTACAGAGGGAGGTAAGGTCTATTATTTGAGGCTTGAATTTCAAAATTTCTCAAAATTCTCACAAGATTTTATATTCTCCTATTGAAAGATTTTAAACGGAGTTCTTAAAATGATATATCTCTTGGCTTATAGATTTTTATATCATTAAAAAGTAGTCAATTCGAAAATCTACTTTTACACGACAGGCACACGTATATGACCTATCATATAGCTTCCGATATCCCAAAATACCTTGGAAATCCTTTTCAAATTGGCAAGTTCTGTCTTTCTCTATTAAGAATTCAACGTCTTATTAAGAGTTTTTGGCAATAATTCTTCAACTTATCACACTATAAATCTCATAATAAAAAGATATTTTTAATATAATAAAAATAAATAAGATTATGTATATAGGAAAACCCAACAATAATAATAATTAAAATATAAAAATCCAAGATTTTTTTTATAGTATTTCTGAAAACATTCAATTAGTTTCCCAGTTTGCTTTCGAAGACTTGCCAAAAATTGAAAGCAAAGTACAAAGAAATAAAATCAAATTTACGGTGTAATATTTCATTTTGTTGGTCAAAGTTAGCTGATAGATTTATCACGGCAAACATTATTCAAAAAGTCTTAAACTAAAAATGTATATTGTAAATTTATTGTTGGAATTACGTAATCGACACGCTGAAACCATATTTCATCACAATAAAATCTAGAAAAATTATGTTGAGTGAGAATTGGATAAGCAAAGAACTCGCATTTATTGTCATTCCATAATTCAAAGTACCATTTGAAATAAGTTGTAATTCAATATCAGACCATAAAGTGAACAAGATATGAGAAGATTGCCACATTTCGGTTCTTCTTCTCGTTTTATGTAAATTTTTTTTCATATGTGAAAATTTATGTTCTCTGGGCGATTTTTATGTCAACGCTTCACAAATAAATAACAAATTTTTTTAGTTTACGACTCAGCTGACCTTCGTTGACCCACAGCGCTTGCATTTCCCTGAAAATCACAAGTAATTTGTAATCTCCCCCAAAACAGATCATTCGATATGACAAGGCCCAAAGGAAAACTGAAATTTATGAAAATTCACATTCTCCTTGGCAATACTGGCAAGGAGAATTACTTGGTTCGAGATAATAGGAAGAGAGAATTTACTAGTATTATTCCGGTACAGACTCACCATTTTGTTTTTGTTTAATTTCAAAAGTAATTTCAAGCAGGGCGCATTTATCAAAATGTTGACTACAAATTTATAGTTTCACTTACCCAAATACTGGCGGTCATAATTTTATATTCATTGTTATTTATGTAGACTCTCGGAAAATACAAATTTATCTTTATTATGATTTATATGAAATTTTAAAACAGACTGATCCGTTCTGAAAAAGATATTAATGCAATTAATTTGAAGGCTTCCTCGAAAGTGAGCAAAAATAAGATTACAATTCGAAAGCAATATTTTCAAAAAAAAAAAAAAAAAAAATCGATGAAATTTTCAAAAAAAAAAAAAAATCTATTAAATTAAAAAAAAAAAAAATCTATAAAATTTTCAAAAAAAAAATCTATAAAATTTTCAAAAAAAAAAAGTCCATGAAATTTAAAAAAAAAAAAGAATCAATGAAATTTTCAAAAAAAAATCGATGAAAAATTAAAAAAAAAAATCTATAAAATTAAAAAAATAAGTCCATGAAATTTAAAAAAAAAAAAAAAATCTAGGAAATTTTCAAAAAAAAAAATTCTATAAAATTTAAAAAAAAAAATCTATAAAATTTCAAAAAAAAAAAAAAAATCAATGAAATTTTCAAAAAAAAAAAAAAACTATAAAATTAAAAAAAAAATCTATGAAATTTTCAAAAAAAAAAAAAAAAAAAAAATCGATGAAATTTAAAAAAAAAATCTATAAAATTAAAAAAAAAATCGATGAAATTTTCAAAAAAAAAAAAATCTATGAAATTTTCAAAAAAAAAAAAAAGAATCAATGAAATTTTCAAAAAAAAAAATCAATGAAATTTTCAAAAAAAAAAATCCATAAAATTAAAAAAAAAATTCTATGAAATTTTCACAAAAAAAAAAAGTCCATGAAATTTAAAAAAAAAAAAAAAAATCAATCAAATTTAAAAAAAAAAAAAAAAAAATCTATGAAATTTTCAAAAAAAAAATCTATAAAATTAAAAAAAAAATCTATGAAATTTTCACAAAAAAAAAAAAGTCCATGAAATTTAAAAAAAAAAAAGAATCAATGAAATTTTCAAAAAAAAAAAAAAAAAAAAGTCCATAAAATTAAAAAAAAACTATGAAATTAAAAAAAAAAAAAAAATCTATGAAATTTTCAAAAAAAAAAATGCTTTCTTAAGATCAAATAATTCCAGAAACTTTTCAATAAATTTTGATAAATTACCTGCATAGGCTACAAGTATGCCTGAGCCGGCTTGATCGAACCAAAGCCGCTGCTAGGAATAGCTCCAAGGATTTCATTAGAATATTCAAAATTTATACACCTATGCTTCAGATATCATCTGGATCGTACCACTTATAGAGTTTTAGAAATATCTTTAAGAATTATAAACCGATCGCATTTAAAATTTACTATTAAAAAGATATAGCTAAATCGGTCTTAAGGGTCTGTCATCTTCCCCCAAAGAAATCGTAGGTACTTTCGTTTTGAATATCAGAATTTGCTTTATTAGATAAATTTTATTTTGAAAGCTCTCAAAATATTTATTGAGAGATAGGAAGAAATATTGAAAAACTAGAAATATTCAAGAAATCTTCTATATATCGAGCAATTGCAATTGAGATAATCTATCTTTGTTTCCCCTATAAATTTTTTTTTTCTCAAAATTTCCTTACAAGTTTCAGTTTTAAATTGTCAAGTTGCTTTATTATTTCATGCTTGGCCGAAGCCATGTGGCTAGACAAATCAACCCAATGAAAATGAAAATGAAAATGGAAAAGAGAAAATTGAAATTCATATTTTCTAACACCCAATTCCGGAGAGTTATTTCGATTAGGCGTTGGTGCATCGATGTCCATAAATCACTTTGGTATCTCTCTGCTTGTTTTTGGCAACTTGACTTTTAATTCAAATGGAAAAAGACCCAATCCCCATTCTTTTCTTTTCTTTTCTTTTCTTTTCTGTTTGATTGAAACAACACAATTTTTGAAAGATATTTCAATTTGGGTTGGTCGATTCGGTTTCGGTTATTCGGTTTGTCGAAAATAGCTAAATTTTGTTGGTTCGACGACGCCTTCGGATATTTGGGATAAAAACATAATTATTTTGGAGAGGCGCGTAAGCGCGTCGGGGTCATAAATCAAAGGCGTTGCATTCTATTTGAGTATGAGCATCTCTCGGGACCGAGTTAGAGAACTGAGAACTCTCTAAACCAATGCGAAGGCGTCTTCCGAAACAAGGCGACACTGAAATAGAATGGGAAATTAAAGAAAGGCTGCCTCCGTTTTCGGCCACATGTGAAAATCCACCAGAGCGATGATTTGCTTCACTTACAAAAAAAAAAAAAAATAGAAGAAAAGATCTCAACATTTGGCAGCATGTGGCAAAGTGCGCGTACGCTTATATGGAGTAACAACAACAACAAGAATAACATGAACCACATCCATGGCCAGAGCAACTCCAAACATGCAGCTGAAGATGATTTATGTTGCAGTTTGTTAGTCAGGTCCCGTCTGGTCTTGTGACCGTGCAGCATGTGCAGCATTTTGGCTGTGGTGTGGTGCAACATCTGCATAACGTTGGAACATTGGCCTGCCCCGATCTAGCGGCAACCAGGAACCTCCGATTTCCCAAAAGCCCTTGAAGCGTTCACTAGAAACATAACCAAACCAGACCAGACCCGAACAGACCCATCCACATGATTTTCTGTTCCACAAAAGAACTCGTAAATTGAAATATTTTTTCTTTTTTTTATTTCACATATCAGGCCATAATGATACGAGTATTAGCTTCACTTTGTTTAGCCACTTTCAACTTGGAAATTTCTAGAAGTTCTGCAATGTGTGCACAGTGGGTGAAACTTTCAAAAAGAAAAAGGAACAACTTGCACAAAAAGTTGCACAAAAAAGTTGCAAACTTTTCAAATTGTATCTATTCAAATTATTCGAGATACAAAACTTATTGAAAGTGCTAAGCTATAAGCATTTTGCTTAAATTTCTAAGAAAAAAAAAGTAAATTTTAAGAGTCTTAAAACATTAAGAGAATCTCTGAATCTGTCAGCCAGACCGAAGTTGGGTTCGAGGAATTCAAGTAGCCAAATCGATCTAAGACTTTTTCAATTAAACTCTGATAATTTTAGATTCCATTTGAAATAATTTTGGACTAGTTGAATAAAATTTTGAATTAAATCTTTGATAGATCTTCAAGATCTCCAATTAGCAGGTAGATTCCTGATATTATATCTTGACAGATCTTCATGTTGCTTAAAAGATTTTGAAATGTTTCAGATCCCCAATCAGCAGGAATACTCTTGATATATCATGATATAATTTTTGACTAGTTGAATAAAATTTTTAATTAAATGCTTGATAGATCTTCAAGAATATTACTGATATTATACCTTGACAGATCTTCAATCTTAAAAGATCTTGAAATGTTTCTGTACCCCAATCAGCAGGAATATTCTTGATATATCTCATGACGGTTCTCGAAAGGATAATTTAGATATTCTGGACCCAAATCAGCAGAAAGGTAAAGTGAAGTCTTTCATCTTATGCTTCCTTAGTTATCAGACATGCTTCTTGGTATAATTAAATACTTTGCAGATCTTCTATATCCCAAATCAACAGGAGTTCTTGGCAGATCTTTTGCGAAATTAACCAAGAACCTACTTGACATATCTGCTACATGTTTGGAGAGATTATCTAAATTCATTTGAATTTGAAAAAAAAGAAAAATAATAATCCAAAAAATAATTTTCTCAAGTGCTTGGAAAATGGAACTGAATCAAATTGATTGTCTTAAGTGACTCAATTTTGTTTTCCAATTAGTGTTGATTTTTTTTTTGTTTTTTTTGTTTTTGTTTTTGGAACAGCTCCACTGTACTGGTTTTTTTTTTCTTTTTAATTTCTAATCTAATTGCCCTTTCACAAGCACAAACTAGCACAGCCTGATTGTGTGTGCCCCACAAGCCACCCGCCACTCGCCTCTCCCCCACCATTGTCAGAGAGGCCACATGGTCCGCAGAACGAGTTGGCAGGCTAGTTTGCCTGGTTGGCTGCTTGGTTGGGTTGGTTGGGTTAGCTGGTTCGGTTTGCTGGGCTGCTCATCATGTTGCTTGGGAAATCAAACACATAAATAAATCTGTCAAAGTGTTGGGCATAAATATATCGGCAACATGTTGTTTGGCTTTGTTGTTGTTGTTGTTGTTGTTGTTGTAGCCTCGTTTTCCTTTCGTTGTTATTCAGTGGGCTTAGTCTGATTTGTTGTAGTCATTGTTGTTGCTTTAATTAAATGCCGCAATCAAGTGCGTGACACGATATTTCCAATGAAATAACAGGTAGAGAAGGGGGAAAGGCCTAAAACAAGTGGCAAAAACTAATAACAGTAAATCTATAATTTCTGATTTGAGATTAAGAATTTCTGATTTATAAAGAAAGGATTTTTGCTTTTTGAAATAAAAATAAAAAAAAAAATTATTTATTAAATTTTTAATATTTTCTTTGAGAGATTTTCTTTTAAAATTTATTACAAAAAAGTATCATGCTGGACTATGCATGTGTGTGTGTGTGTGTGTTTAATATATTTGAGAAAATTGTGTCCGTTGCACATTTGTTGACTTTGTTGCCTGCCCCGGCCAAGTTGATGATGCTGACGACGACAACGACAACGACGACGACGATAAAGTGCCGTTTACTTGGCCTCCTTTTACCCCGCAGCACTCCTTGTTGCAACTTGCAACACTCATCATTGCCTTTTGCACTGACTGAATTAAATTCATAATTAATGCGTTTCATGCACGCACAAACACATACACACACACACACACACATACATACAAGTAACCTTATATAGACCATATATTTGGCATATAAATCTCAGGCCATCCTGTTCGCTCGCTTGACTTCTTTGTTGGACACGTTTTATTAAAAATGAAAGAGAGAAGAAGAAGAAGAGAAAAAATGTATATTTTTGCTTCATTTTAAACATTTTTATGCCATTTTTAAACCTCTTTCGAAATCAAACAAGACGAACTAACAAAAGAGCAACAGAAACGAAGCAAATCCAAAACAACGAATTTCTTATGATCTTTTCAAGAAATTTTTATGAGAAAAAAAATTATTAAAATTTTAGTAGGTTTTCTTTTTTTTTTTTTTAATTAAATAAACAATTTAATTTCCTTGTCAATTCAGAATATTACATATAAAAATTTCTAATGATCTTTTCAAGAAATTTTGATCTATTAGAAAGTCACAAAAAAGATAAATAAATCTTGAAATTATTATTAAAATTTTTGTAGGTTTTTTTGAGAAAAATTCAATAGACAATTTCATTTCTTAGTCAATTCAGAAAATTCCTTATAAGATTTTTTTTTTTTTTTTTGATCTAACATAAAATAAATTAAATTAATTCTTCTATAAAAAATAAAATAAATTTAAAAAAGAGAGATCTATTAGAAAGTCAGATCTTTAAATTATTATAAAAATTCTGGTCGGTTTATTTATTTACTTCTTTTTTGAGAAAAATTATATAAAGAATTTTTTTATAAATTAAAATTTTCTTAAAAAAAAAAAAAAAAAAAAATTAATTTAAAAAGAGTATACAAGCTTCGTCTTGACTCTCGCACAATTTCAGTTGCATTGTTGCCTTTGCTGTTGTTTTTAGTTTTCTGGACTTGTACGAGTGTGCGTGTGTGTGTGTGTATTTTTGTGTGTAGCATCGCCATTTCACATTTTTTATAACGAATTTTGATTTTGTGCCAAAAGCACGCAATTAGATTTTTGTTGCTCATGTTTTTATTGTTTCTGGCTGCTGTTCTTGTTGTTGTTGTTGTTGTTGTTGTTGTCGTTGTCGTTGCTGTTGCGTTTTTATTGTGCGTGTTTCATTTTTGTGCAAAGGCACGCAATTTGCCCTTACGAAAAAAAAAGAAACACACACACACACACATACACATACATACATACAAATTGCTTTGGGTGTAGAAACGAAAAATGTAAAAGGAAATCAAAATGCATACACACACTCCAGGTCAATCAATTAGCTACGCCTGATGGCTTTGGGTAATCGAATTCGCAAAAAAATATTCGATTTAAAGAATTCTAGGGATCAGCATTCAAATCAAAGAAATCTGGAAAACATTTTCTTCCATTTGATGGGTAAATTTTATATACTATTCAGATTGCTCGACATGTTTAAGAAATGAGGGGAACTAACCTAGCCCAAGTCATTGCAAACAGTCTTGTCACTTTTTATTTGTTTTCAGGCGTTTCATTTAATTTACGACTTTTTAGCGGTAGCCCAGATGCCTGCCACCGCCTCTCTCTGCGCCGCCCCGGGCGCCCTTTTTTCAAATCATCGTGGCAACTCTTTTCAGTCTTTAGTTCAGCCTGTTGAATAATTTATCAGCGATAATAAGCACCTAAAAGTGGCTTACCAACGTCACCAACTCCCCAAGAAGTAACCCACATTTACCCGCTCTCTCTCTCTCTCTCTCTCACTCTCTCTCTCTTACTTGGCCCACCTGCCTTTCGCGTTGTTACCCAGCTTGGCCATTTGCACATTGAAAAGAAGAAGAAGAAGAAGCAGGTGGGGGGGGGGGGGGGGGTGATAGTTGCAAAATTTATCGACTCGTGCGTCCTGTTGCGTGCCATGCAATTTAATTGTGGGCGTGTCTGCCGGCCCCCTCTCACCCGTGTCTGCATTCTAATGCTCTTTATCATTTGCCAAGCGCTGCACTTTGTTTTATTATTTATATGTATGTTTGTACTTACTTACTTGCTTACTGCTCTTAAAATGTTGCAGCCTGTTCAGGCATAAAGAAGTTTACGACTTTATATGGCGAACGCTTGATACTCTTTAGGAAAAGTAACCTGTGAAGAGGACTATGAAATATTAATTTATTAATTTATTAAGGCAAAGGAATATAGTCGGAAGTACTTCCTGAAAGAACTGGAAAGATTATAAGGAACTTCGTTTGTTTCAGATTGGTATTTAGTCCTAATAAGGATCATATTGGATACACAACATATTGAGATTCCTAAGATTTTTGGAACAGAAGAAGTTATAGTAGTTACAATGGTCTCTCTTTGTACAATAAAAAATAGACTTAACCCTAAATTAAATTTCTTGAATATAAAAATGATTTAGTCGGAGAAGTATTCTCCGGAGGAACTGGAGATATTTTAGATAGCTTTGTTACTGGCCTTACAGGTTATAATCCCATCCAGTTTATGATAAATAAGATCCCACTAGAATCCTAAGTACTGTCCAGTATATCTTTAAAAGTTTTAGATTTATTTCTGAGATCTATGAAATTTCTTAGGAATAAAAAGTATATAGTCGCTGGTATTACCTAAAAAACCTGGCCAGATTTTAAAGAACCTTATGCTGGGGGGCCTTTTTCCTTAATATAATAATAAAGGAACCCAAAATGGATAATAAATGAATCAACCTACTCAACGGTCTTAGACTCTGATTAAAAAAGAAAAAGAGTATACAAGTTCATGGCATTGCCCCCTCGTGGATTCGGGGAGCGTAATAAAAGAGCAATAATTATAATTAAATGCATTTTTACGTGCTATTTTCCCTTTGGCTTTTCTTTATGCAAATAAATAATTGCAAAAATGGCCCGACTCCTGCGCTCTTCCACGGCAAGCAGAAGCAATTACAAAAGTTTATGCATTTTATAGTTGAATAGTAATTAGGATAACGAAAAAAAATAATATTAAATAAAACCGAAACAAATGCCAGACAACTTCAAAAGGAAAAACACGATGTCACGAAATATTCGAGTCTTTGTGCAAAACTCGATCTATTCAAGCTCTTCGGGCTTATCAGAACACGTTCTCACTTGAAATTCAATTTATTTTCGTATAATTTTTAGCTTTCCCACACACCTTTCAACTAATTTATTTATCATAGAAAATGCATTAAAATTACCATTTCAACATAAATTAAACACTCCGCCAAGACCAAGAAGAAATCCGTCGAGCACTCGTCCAACAATTTAATGGGCCTATTAGAATGTCTACAAAACGATCCCATAATTGTTATGCCATTATGCTCAATGGCCAACACACGCTGCCGCATCAAACGTGATTTGATTTGACTATGGAATAATGTAAGAATAATGCAACCGAAAACTCTATACCCACCCACAATGATATGGGTACAAAAGGCCAAACCTAAAGACCCTGTTCTCTTTTTTTGGGTCTATGACTTTTTAATGGAATATTCTTTTTGAATATGATTATAAAAAGAAAATTGGAGTGGGTTGGAGTTCTTAAGAAAGTACTGAAAGCATTTTCAAATTGCACTTGGACTTCTAAACTTGGAGTTCTAAACAAAGTAATCCAAGCTTAGGAAATCTACATTTATTTAGATGGATCTTCCAACTATTATTCACTTTTTAAAATCGTACAAAATCTTGAAGTAATATAAACCAGATCTATATTAAATGAAATAGATATCCAATGGGTTGATTGGGAGCTTTGGGAAACTCTATAAATAATAAGATATAGAAATGGTTTGAGCTTGAGCTGAGCCCATGAAATATAATCCTCGGAAATATTAAACTAGTCCAAATAAAAGAGATATAAATTTGTCTAATAATATTAGACTCCTATAGAAGCCATCGACTAAATTGTATAAAAATATTGTTGGATTCTAATTCAGAATTGGAATATCCTTCACGGAAACCCCTGAAAAAAATATCTATAAGCCTCTAAGCTCTTGCCTAAGCCATTTGATTGATCTAAGTTCTGATTCTCATTGACCAAATAAAGTTCTAAGCTAAGAAAGCTAAGAGCCAAGCTCTCATTAGGGTCTCCAGATTTCTACGGTGAAAACTGAGAAAGCCAAGTCGAACAATACTTTAAAATTCAACTAATCCCTTGATATATTGCTTGGAATATTTCCGAGCAGACAATTTGGAAGTTTTCTTTTTTATTAATTGCCTGATCTACTAATCCAAAAAGTTGTTTCATTGCTGATGAGATTTGTGGACTTTGCTTTTTATCGGAAAGCCATAACTGACCGAGCCGACCAACTTTCGACCCCCACTCTTTTCCAGGCAGTTAAGATCTGTGTTGTTAATGTCTTTAATGTTTGTCGTTTTATTGGTTGTCGAGAGAGAATTTGAGATATACAATATGCGAGATGCGAGACTCTGTCCGCATAATGAAGAAACACGCGTACTTATCTCTCGACCAGGGGTACTGGATATACTACCAGTGAGGGCGGTCGGTGGGGTGTGTCTTTAATTTTTATGAGTGCATAAATGCTGCTGCACGCTGGCCACCGTAATTTGCTAGATTAGAATTAATTTGAGGCGGCAAAATGGAAAGCATTGAGACGACTCGTCGTGGCCAAAGGGAACAAAAACTTCGACAGTAAAAAGTAATGTTTCCGAGGAGCAGAGGAATACAACGGCGAGAATGAGTGAAAGATACATGGAGTAGAGCCTACGATTTCAGGGTTGGGAGATTCGGAGTGGTGCGGTGCGTTGCGGTGGACTCTTGGTAGCACACACACATCAGCCTGTCAGATAGATAGGCTCTATAGAGATGGTGGATGGAGAAGGGGGGGTGGGTTCTGTTGCTGGCTCCACATCAATTGTCGTTGTCATGAGGCTATCTGGCTTTGCCTTTGTTGGGTTTTTATTTTCATTTATGCTTTTTAAGTGCTTCATTAAAATCGCGTATGGCCGCGGGGAGACCAACGGCCCCGGGCGAGCCGGGGATCTGGCCATTGGGGCGTGCAGACAGTCAGTCAGTCAGTCAGTCCGTCAGTGAGACCTTTGTCAGCATCATCAGCAGAGCACACCACAAAATCCAAAAAAAAAAAAAAAAAAAAACAGAAAAAAAAAATTGTATCTTTCAGATACACATATTGTTTGTTGTCCAAAGGAAAAAAGAAAGCAAGCAAAAAAAAAAAAATTGTACGACGGTGAAAATAAATAAGAAGAATTAAATCCAAACGTGTTTTGTTTTTTGTACATTGCGACTGCACCCAAACTCCAGGCCTCAACTCCGGTTTGCAACCTCAGCCCCAGTCTCAGCCTCAACCTCGACTCCTACTCCACACGGCTCTGATCCACTCGGCTGTCGGGTCTGATCTGTGTGTGCTTTGTATGTGCAACCTTTAGTTGCGTTGCCATAAGTGTGCCCCGTTCACGTTGAATGCAAAAATCAAGAAAATCACACTGATTACATTTTGTATACACCGAACTTTGAATACTCTTTTCGATGGCGTAATTTTTAAAAATTAAATTTAAAAAAAATAGAAACCATTTATTTAATGGGAGGAACTGACTCAAGTGCCTGTTAATATTTTAAAATATAAACGGTTTATTTAATGGGAATCCTTAAATTCTGAAAATTTTATATATAAAAAAAAGATTAAAATTTTTTCGGATTTTCAGGGATTCCAAGCTTCATGAATTCAAATAAAAATAAGAAATTTTATATATAAATTAAATGCAGGATACCAATTTTATTTAAGGTCTTTTAGATTTAAAAATCTTTGGGTTGCTAAAAAGTTTGGAAATAAAAAAAAAAAATTTAAAAAAAAAACTTAAATTTTAATAAATAAAAAAATAAAAAGAATTAATAAAAATCATAAATTTAATTCTTCATTTGATTAAAAAAAAAAATCTAAAAAAAAAAAATTAATCACTTCAATTTCAAAAAAAATAATTTGAATAAATAAAAAAATTGCTCAAAATTCAAAATTTAATTCTGCTTTTTAATTAAAAAAAAAAAAAGAAATCTAAAAAAAAAACTTAAAGACTAAATTTGTAAACTCTCAAAAAAAGAGTATCAAAGTGAGTCTTGCTGTTTTTTGGTTTGGTTTGATTTTTTTTTTTTTTTTTTTTTGCTTGCTTTTTTTAAGGTGCGCACATAAAAGGCCTGAACAGCCAAGCGAACCAGCCAACTGGCAACAGGGCTACGTCAAAGATAACCAACAAAAAAAGAAGAAAGAAAAAAAAAGAAACAGGAACAACAACAACAACTGCCTGGCAATTGTGGCAGCATCCAGCCTCGGCCGTGCCCCAACCCCAACTCCACTCTGCAGTGACTCCTTTTGATCCTCAAGCCTCATGCCATGTGCAAATCACATACAGTAGCAAAAAATTTCGACAGTTATTTACGATTAGCACAGAAGATACGACATGACAAGCAGCTCGCAATGTCGACGGCAGAGCAGCCTCAGCGGGTTGGTGTGCGGTCGGCGAAGGAGGGAAATGGCAACGACTACAACGTCGACAGATCAGATCGTACCTACCCGAGTCCCTCCCCCCCCCCCCCCCCCCACACACGAATGTGTTGTGGTCTCTTTTTCTTCTTCTTCTTTTTCATTGTCTGTGCTTGCAGTAGAATTCTGCGTTTATTGGTGGTTGTCACCGGCTGTGAAGCACTGGGGAGCTCGATTTCTTCAGGTCACTTGAACTGCGATGAACAAAGCGAGAGCAAAAAAAAAAAAAGTATATATATGAAACTGATTTCAAAGCAGAATTTATGACACATCAGATGATTTGGGATAATAAAAGCTGAAAAGAGCCATAATCACGAGATTCGTAAGCAATGATTAACGTGACTTTTCAGTACTTTTTGATGGGATCTTGGAGTAAAAATAAGAAAAAAAATATTAAATTATAATGAAAAGAAGAAGAATACAAAAAGAAAGGTTCCCCTATTTTTGGAATTTATTTCGGCAGTTAAATTTATTTTGAATTTCAATATTCAAAAGGTTAGTTTTGAAAAATAAAATAGAAATAGTTTTTTTTTGTTAGGTTCAAAAAGAAAGCTTTGAGATCTTATCATACATTTAAGACCTCAATATTATTATGAAAAAACACAAGTAAGAAATTTAAGCTTTAAGATCTTGAAGGACTATTAAAATTATTTAAGTTCAATTGACTTTTTTTGATCTAAAAGAAAAGAAGGAAAATATATTTCTACCAAATTATTGATAAATTGTGAGGAATTCCAAAATATTAAACAGGAGAGGCTCTTCTAAATGATATCTTGGGTATTTTTATTTATTTTTTCTTTTCTTGTTTTCTTGCTCTCACACCTCTCCTCCTTTCACGTGTTCCCCTTTTTTCTCTTACTTCTTCCGTGAGCGAACCTCTTGTGAATGTCAAGATAACAATCCCTTGCTTGTGACAAGCTAGCGCACATAGATATGGCAAACTAACTTAACTAGCTTAGCTAGCAATCTTAACAATATATTTCCCTTGAAAATCAGAGTGATAAAAGGAAGAGTATACCATATAATCTGCTTGATAGTTAGCCGACACTTTTTCATTATATTAAAAAAAAAAAAAGTTCAGAAATAAAGCTTTGTTCTCAATTTCTGATACTCTCCTATCTGAAATACAGAGAGAGAAAATATATGAAATAAAACAAGCCGCTTAAAATAGAGTTAAAGCTTAAACATTTTTCTAAAAAATTCAAAATATTTAAACAAAAAAAAATTTTTATAATTTTATTTCAATTTCAAAATTTCAACTAATTCAAAAAAAAAAAAAAAATGAAAAGAAACAAATTTAGTGAATTTAAAAGTAACTTTTGCTTAGCTTTGCAGCACCCTGTTTGGCTTGTAATTCTAGCACTTGGCACACCCTGTGTTGGTACATCATGTGATGTAAAATTCGAAATGTTCTCGAATTTATTCATGTCTTCTTTATGTTTACCCTTTTTTGCATTTTAATTTTTTCCTTTCCTTTTTTCTTTTTTTTTGTTCCTTTTGGAAGCATTCGAGAGAATTGTGGGTGCTGTTGCGAGTCTAAAAGTGTATCAGTGGTGGAAGTAATGTGACAGTGCAAATGGTTTTCCTTTCTTTTTGACTCGTTGTTTCTTTTACATTTTTGTTTTGTTTTCTTCTCGGATTTTGCGTACATTTTGCAACTGTATTTGTGTTTGCGTGGAGATGCGAGTTCATTGCACGTAGTCGCCGCCGTAGCCCCCAAAAACCCCACAAAAGCGAACAAGCAAGAGGAAAGCAACTAACCAACCAACCAACCGACCGACCGACAGACCGACGGACAGGCAGACAGACGAACAGTTGTTTCGTCTGTCCGATCGACCGGCTCGTTGGCCCGGAGGCCCTGCTATTTAGACTTGGCCCGGCTTAGCAGAGGCCCCCCCAGACACTCACCCACCCCCGCTATGTTGCGTGTTGTCGTGCATTTTGCTCTGTTTGTCCGCTTGCATTTTACTCTGCACTCGCTGCTGCTCTTTTGTTTTGCGTTCGTCGCGTCGTCGTCGTTGTTGTCGTAGCTGCAGCGCTTTTTCTTTCTCTTTCTATCTCTGTCTAGCTTGGTGTGTGCACTTCTAATAAAATGTGGCCCGAGCTCCAAAGCTGCAATCGGTGTCGTGTGCGTCGCTGCCACTATATCCATATCCAAATCCAAATCCATTGGACCCAACGTTGCTGTTGGTGTTGGTGGTGATGCCAACGCTGACGCCGAAGCTAACGCTGACGTAGGCGGCAGCTAGCTAGCTAGGCAGCGTCTCTGTTGTTTATCGTTGCCTTTCTTTTGCTCTTTGACTGGTGGCTTGCTTTGCTTTTTTTCTTTTATTTTCCTTTTGCTTGAATTTTGTTGCTGGTGTATTTTTTCCTCCTTCTTCTTCTTCTTCTTCTTCGCCTTTTCTTTCTTTATACTTTGCAGCTTTGTCTCTTCCATTTGCTGGCGTTGTTTTTGGTTTTTTGCTTTTGCTCCTCTGTCTCTTTAGTCTTGTTGCTTTTGTCTGTTTTTTTGTCTGTGCTTTGTCGTCGTCGTCGTCGTCGCTGTTGCTGTTGCTGTCGCCGTCGTCGTCTTCTTCTTGCCGCCTCACCCATATTCCTCGGTCAACATGCCGTCATATAACCACTATGTAAAATTGCCGTCGTCGTTGGCGTTGGCGTCGTCGTGGTGCTGCTGCTTTTGCTGCCGAACTGTGGCCGATTTTTTTTTTGTTTTGGCTTTTTTGTTTTTATATTTTTGCTTGCTTCTTTTTTGCAATTCTGTCTGTTCTCTCTTCTCGCTTGCATTTTGTGTATCTCATCTCGTGTGCGCTTTCGCCGTTGCCACATTGCTTTCCAATCTCTCGACGTTGCTGCGCCCCAGCAACAACAACAACAGCAACAACAGCAACACCAACAACAACAACGGGTAAAGCAAAGGCAAGAAGAGCAACTCGCCGCTGCCGCCGTCATCGTTTTCTCTATTTTCCTCAATCGTTTTGTGCCTTTTCATTTCCAATTCGCATATTTTTGCAAACTCTACTTTCAGTTATTCGCCGATAATTGATGTCAAAGGACGCAGTTTTGCTCCGCTGTTGCTTCTCGTGCCGCCGTTCTCCTGCATTTCTTCAAGTTTACCGGTAAATTTCTTGGCTGTGACCATTATCCAGATCCGATACCATCCTCGCCATGCCCAAGGAGGATCCATTTGTCAATCGGGCCCAGCTCCTTAAAGCCATCAAAAAGTATCCAGAGATCTGGGATTCCAACAACAAACTCCACATGTGCCGCAGTGTCACCTCGCCCATGTGGAACGAGATCGCCGAACAATTTGGCGGTCATGTGCCGACAGGTAAGTGCAACAAATATATATATATGTATATCTCATGCACACACACACACACACACACACACACACACACACACACACAGATATTTTTTCAAATATAATAAAAGCCCTCGGCTGAGGCCGATAGAGCAGCCAAGTTTCCACCGGGCATGTCAAGTCGAAGCCGGGCGCTCTTTTTTTTTTTTGCTTTCACAACGATTGCTGCTCAGTCGGCAAAATTGTCAGTGTGTGTATGTGTGTGTGTATGCATTCATTTCGGTAATCGAAGGCTTGTTTAGAAAGAACTAGAAAAAGTAAATGATACACACTAACGGGCGTGTTTGCTGCCCGGTAGAAAATTTGCTATTTGGAAATGAAAAGGAATGAATTTAGTTTGGGAAGAATTTGATCAATTAATCGTCTTCTTCTTACTTGCTTTTAGTTAAACTTCAGTCGATTTGGAGCCAAATGAAATACCATTATCATAATTTGGTGCATCGTCAGATCCTGCACAAGGACCGCTTCAACACCAAATGGGAGCACTTTGAGCCCATGTCCTTTATGTACAATATAACAGTGGCCAAGATAGTGGGTGCCCAAACGGGTGGCTCGGGGGGCGGCAGTGGAGAGCCATCCAATGAGCCACAGCAACTTGCGCCACCTGGCGGTGGGTCGCCTCCAGCCTTGATCCCAGCAAGCGCACCCTTGCCACCGCCACCACTGCCCAGTGCCAGTCAAGGACGTGGACGTCCAAGTGGTAGTTTCACCTGGCTGCCACCCAATCCGCAGCACCCTCCCCCGCTGGCTGCCAATGAGCTGCCCCATCTGATTGAGGCGCCCCCACAGGGCATTGCCTATACCGCCTTCACGGGCTTAGTGCCACCGGCTGCCGTTACAGTGGAGACCACAACGACGCCCTTGCGGAAACTGGGCCGACCGAGCTCGCTGCACAACAGCATGCGTGGTCGGATTATCGATGCCATTAAGGCCAGGCCTTCCCTTTGGGCTGGGCGTCAGCGCAGTGAGAAGGGCCAAGGTCAAAGTCGCACATCGGCTGTTTGGAAGGAGGCGGCTGTGGAAATGGGCCTAACACCAAGTGAGTAAAAGTCAAAACTCCTGTCCCTTGGCAAGTTCTAATTTATATTCTTCCCGTAGCTCTCATGCAGACCCGCTGGTCCATCATTAAGCAGCGCTATGTGGATGAACTGCAGAAGGAACGCCATGCCCAGTATGCCCAGCAGGGATTTCGCTCGAATTGGGAGCACTTCGATCGAATGTCCTTTATGAGAGACATCCTGCTGAAGAAGGTCGACGAACGGGAACAGACTCGCGAGCACATCCAGGAGATGGTCAGCGAGCAGCAGCTTCATCAGCATCAGCAGCAGCAACAGCAACAACATCATATCCAGCAACACTTGCAGCACTATCGACCCCCCGTCACTTTGGCCGGGCTGGTGGAGCATGCCCAGGACATGCCCATTGGCCTGGCTCAGCATCAGTTGCTGCCGCATCACAGCCACGGCGGAGTGCTCAATCCTGCCCTGGCCATGCATCCCCATCTGGCACATCCCTCGGCCATGGCTGGGGCCCGGCGTCGTGTCAAACACGAATCGGATCTGGAGTGGGATCCCTTTGAGATCATTCTCCATGTGCCGGCAACCAACTGAATCCCCAAGACTGATGCAAAGACTCATTAAAGGGCCGAAAGGACCACTTGGCCCACACAGACTGATAAGGAAGAGTTGAGGCAAACTCCAGGAATCACCAGATCTAAACGGTTTGAAAAACTTACAATTTCTTTCCTTATTTTACAAAAAAAAAAGATCACAAAATAAACTTGAATTATTCAGAGTAAACTTTTGTATTACCAAAAAAGAAATCGAACAATCTGAAGACCCCAGGGATATATCATGTTAAGTTCCGTGTAATCCTGAGAGTTCTCCAAGTTCGGCGCAGAGTTCCATGAGGGTCTTGAGCTTAATATGATTTTAAATAGCCAGAAAGACCCAAGGAAAGAGAATAGGTTTCAGTAGATTATATAAAATATAGATCAAATATATAAGGCCTAATGGATTTGAAACTATTAGAAAATCCCTTGCGTTGTCTTAGACTCTAATTAATTCCCAGATATGTTGATTCCCTTCGAAACTTTTCATTATGGGATTTTATTCAGCTGACAAATCAAAGTTCTCAAACATATTACAATTCAGTCCCGTTATACCCCCTCCCACGATTTCCCCATCAGGCATATAAATATGAGCCTGTTTATTCGGTATGGACGAGTAGATTCATAAACTAGATTATGCTAATTTTTGTGCACTGTTCAAAAGAGATGTTCCGATTGCCAAAATCACAAACATGTTACGCCAACTGTAAAAACCCACACAGACCCATTACCGTGGTGGGGGGAGGGGGTGGGGGTGACGAGGTAGTTCGACTAGATACTGAGTTGCTCTACCAAAGTCTATTGCCATATTTCATGGGAAAAATATACTTTCTTGCGGCCGTGGCACGCGCAATTCCAATCACGTGCCACAATACAGAAAACTTTCCACAAACTGTAAAACGTTTATCAAAAAGTTCTCTACTCCCTCCCCCCCTTCCTTTCCCTGCTGTGCTTGGTCTTGGTTGTACTTCCTTTAGTTGATGCGCCCAACACTGTATTAGATGCTTCCTCTTTCTTTCACTCACACTCCTCGCCTTCTTCTTCTTCTTCTTCTCATACTCTCTCATCAAGCCTACATAATTGGTTGGCTTGTCAGGATTCAGTTAGGGATTCGGATTCAGATTCTGCCAGAACATAACCGATCCATCCTTCAATTTCTCTAGAGCCAGGGGGGGGGGGGAGCACATCAACTCTGCCATCTGCGGCTCCCGCCTGACTGACTGTCTGACTGCCTGGCTGGCTGGCTGGTTGGCATATCTTCAATAATAAATGCATTTCAGTGTCGAATTTGCCGCATTTCCACAACACACACGTGCCTTAAATAATTCACATCGCATTTAGCGGCGTTTTTCTAAGCCCTCCTAATGGTCTCAGCGATTTGCTGGGCGGTACAAGTGAGCGAAGTCTGATTTTTACAATTGTTGGTGGGTGGGGTGGGGTGAGGGGGGGGGGGGGTGGTGTGGCAGATTGCCAGGTAAATGGAAACTAGTGCTACGGCTCCATGTTTTTAGTTCTAAGCGAAAATTTGCCTAAAAACTCAAGTAGTTTGTTCAAACTTCCACCGCTTCCACTGCTCTTGTTCTTCCTCTTCTTCAATGCCGAGCGCATTTATCAACGCTGACGTCCTCTGCTGCTGCTTTAGCTGCCGACGTCAGAACAGACCCGCCACAGCAGCCAAGTCAAGTCTAAGAGAGTGTAAAGCAGAAACTATAGAAAAAGCCAGAGAGAGTGTGAAAGAGAGAGAGATGTGGTGTTGTATTTTGTTTAGGAGCCTTGCTTGGGGCGGGGGTGGAACGGTTGCTTGGTAAATGTGCTCTGCCGTGTAAAAGTTTCTCTTTTAAGCTAGAATATGTGTGTGTGTGTGTGTGAGTGTGTGCTAGTGTTTGAGATGATGGAGCGTTATTTAAATGGTTTTCGGATGTGAGCGTGCAAAAATGTTAGTACAAAGACTGAGAGAGTTAGAGAGAGAGAGAGAGAGAGAGAGCGGGCGAGAAGGAACCGCAGGATGCCAGACAGAGAGAAATAGACAAGTAAGTGAACGTAGTAAGGAGCTATCGATCACACTTTTGATCACCTAATTAAATGAGTATTTGATTGAATTATTAAATAACAATAATTTTGAAAGCTGGGCAAGTTAAGATCTCAGAAATCCATTAAGTGATCTTTGAAATTTATTTTTAATTTTAATAAAAAAAAAAAAATGTGAAAAATTTATTTTCTAAGCTTAAAAATAATAGTTTTACCAAAAGAACCTTAATTTCCCCATTCTCGAAATTTGTACTAACATTTTTCTTTTGGGCTTGCTAATAGCTTTTAAGTGGAACGTGAGCCAACGAAAACTTTGCATGCCTAAATGCTTAGAGGTACTTTCTTTCCGGAGGAAGCACACTCACACACACACATACACATCTGCATAGAAATCATCGTAGAGCCAGACACACACACACACACATGATAAGAATGCTTATGTGAATTATCGCACATTTTCTGGTATTGCTGGCGCATCTTTAGAACTACATCACGCCCACTACTCCCGCCAAAGACCAGACACTACCATCACCATAATCACAACTACCTAACCAACAGACCAACACCACATGCCCCGCACCAAAACCCACCCACCACCCATCTGTATCTCTATGAAGTAGAAAAACTAGAAAACTTGTCTAAAAGTGCGCGCTCACGCTCATATCTCTTAAGTGGACAGACATACCGACCGACAGTAGCGCATAAAAACTTTTAAATTTACTTTTGCCAAGAGTTTTTCCGCCACCACCCCAAACACACATACCACCATCCATATTCATTTCAAAAATCCACACACACACACACACTCATAAGTTTTCTTGTAAAGTAACTTCCTACGGCATAGCCCAGACCTAGGGCCCCCGGGCAATCAACAAACTCTATGTGTGTGTCTGTGTGTGTGTGTGTTTCCTTCCATTCCTAGCCAAGTCAGAATAGTAACCAAAAACAAGCACGTCAAAGACTTCTCAAGAATCCGAAACCCAAGAAATTCTTATAATTTCAATATTATTTTTTTCTCGCACTCAAAGGACACCCCAAAATATAAAAAGCCTATAGGAACTAAGAATCCCTGAGATTCCTATTATTATTATTATTAGCTTTATATAATCTAATTGCTATGGTAACTAAGAATCCCTAAGATTCCTATTATTATTATTATGATTCCCATATTATTATTAGCTTTATATTATTTAGTTCCTATGGATCCTAAGTTTCCTAAGAATCCCTAAGATTCCTATTATTATTATTATGATTCCTATATTATTATTAGCTTTATAATATTTAGTTCCTATGGGAACTAAGAATCCCTAAAATTCCTATTATTATTATTATTCCTATATTATTATTAGGTTTATAATATTTAGTTCCTATGGGGACTAAGAATCCCCAAGTTTTCTATTATTATTATTAGCTTTTTATTATTCAGAGATCCTCTTTTTTTTTGAACTTTTTAGGAAGAAACCAGAATTTTCACATGTCGAAAATGGAAAAAAAATATCCCTCAGAAAATGTATATAAATAAAGTTGTCCTTTTTATTTTTAATTATAATTTTTTTTAAATAATTTTGGAGAACAAAATATTTGCTTGATCCTAAAAATGATCAAGGACGTTTTATTTTACTTATTCAATTTTTTTCCAACAATTTAATTTATTTTTTTTTTATTTCGAAAATTTATATTTATTTATTAAAATTTTTTTCTGCCTTTTTTTTTTTAATTTTTTAGAGTCCCAAAGATATTTTCATTTTCGAGGTTTTGCAAAATTTCTGAGAACCCTTTTTGTTGGTCAAATATTTGGGTTAGTTAATATTCAGATCGCCAGATTGTCCAGAGCTTATTTCAAATAGCGTCTTTATTTTCTTAGGACTCTGGGCGAAATTGCCCGAAAGTTTTCCGAAGTGTACATTTTGTGTTTACCCTTTCCGGCACAGGTGGATTTTGTTTATTTGTTCCACACAAAAACTCTATCAAAGTGTGCCCAATTTTGCCCCCTCCGCCGCCGCGGCTCAACTGTCTGAAGTCCCCGGGAGTGGGTATTCTTGTTGCTGTTGTTGTTGTTGTGTTGCTGTTGTAAAATGCTGCCACGTATCCTGCAGCAATTCGTAAACTAATTCTACATACGTGCCCATGTCAGCTGAGCGCCTTTGCATCTCCTCCCGCTCCCACTACCGCTCCAAGCTGTACTTTCGTCTAAGCCCAAAATGGTTACGTGCGTCTGAGGTTCTGAATTCAAGTGTGCTTGTTTGTTTGTGTGTGTGTGTGAGTCCGTCCGGCTGTTTTGATTGCTGTCATGTACACGGATGGATTCGTTCGTTTATTCATTGCTGCACAACTATAAGGGGGCTGCGATGACGAGGGAAGCCGTCTGACGATTCGAAACTAGCAAAAAAAAAAAAAGATTTGATTTCTTTTTATTTTTTTTTTTTTTTTCTAATAAATAATTGCATTTTCACCTCAAGAACTCACGGCATACGGAACTCCTTTTCCCCATTCTTTTTTAGCTACTCCGCTCTGTTGGCGTCAGCCTCATTCTTGTAGACATTGGGAGTCCCAGGGACTCCCTCCCTCGCCCTGGTTAAAGGGGCGGGGCACACAATTCAATTTTGGCGCGTTTCCGCTTGTTGGATGGGCGCATATTTTGTAATTCCATTTCTGATTTCATATTTAGCTGTCAAGTATAAAATGATTCAATTTTGTTGGATTTTGTTATAAAACCAGGCACTCACTGATAAATCCTGATGGAATTTTTTAGCATGTCAAAAAAAAAGGTGAACAAGAAAGTTTTCGTATTTATTTTAGGCAGATTTTATTTCTGAGTTCCTCCATAGAGTAGAAGATCAAAAACGGGTTCACAATTATTTTTTATGGTATAAAGGAAATAGTCCTGAGACCCGAGATTTTCTGGAAGAAAGGAATCGGGATCACAATTATATTTGATGGTATAAAGAAAATAGTCCTAAGTTCCGAGATTTTCGGGAAGAAGTTCACATCAAAGGTTGCTAAAGGAGTCTTCAAATTATTAGTCTAGAAAAACTCAGGGTACCACAAATCTATATGGAAAACCGATTTTATAAGAAGCCCATCAAATGGAAACCATAATTTTCTCTATCGTAAAATTTTGCTCCTCTCCCTCTGTCGGATTTGAGGGATTGAATAAGTTCATTCATATGCTCGTCATAAAGTTAACTGCTGTGATGTCTTGGGTAGTTCATAGGAATGAATTCCCAGCATATTATTTCTGAGAGTCTCGAGAGTAATACATTCATTCATTCAGAATTAGCAGGATGTGCAGACAAAGCGAAAGGACGACGCCTCAAGAGCAGGATGGAACGTTTCGTGCCACATTCAACAAGCTTATCATAAATCTCTTGGTATTTTAACTATGCAAAGACAAAGACAGAAACTCTAGTTTTTTTCTTCGTTTTTCGAAATTACAAAATGCCTGGACCTGCTCCTGGACGAGACTGAATTATTACATTACCTGCCTGGGCTCTGCCAAGGCCTTCTTAAACACACACACAGAGAGAGAGAGGGAGACGTATATACCCATAGAGAGAGAGTCTGAGTAGAATTCATTCATAAATTTTAGCACCGCTTAAAATTGCCGGGCTGAAACAAGTAGAAGTGCAAGGCGAGAAACACAGAAAAGAGACACTCGCTTGGGCCATAAAAATGTCGCATTATTTTATGCCGGAACACGTGCGAGTCCTGCGAAGGACACTTCCGGCATTAACGAGCTCAAGGATGTAGTGAACGTTGAACACTGAACAGAAGAGAAAACCGACCGAGACAATTGAGTGTTTGTCTCTGGGATGTGACTTTCCCCGACCCCGTCCAAAACCAAGGATCGTCTTATTTCGATTCTTGTTTTTTTTTCACCTTTGTTGGAAAATATTTGCATGAAAATGAGCCGCCCTCGAATCTTATCGCTCACAATAGATATATAGAAATTACTTTTACAGTTTCAACGAAAAATTTTGAATTCCCTTTGTGTTTGAAGTCCTCGGCCAACAATAGAGCCATTTTTGAGTTTCCCAAAAATTGGTGAAAAACATCTCAATTGTTTAGTCAGTCGGGCCGATCGTATTTATAGGTTTCCAATGAAGAACTTGCCTAGTCCTCTTTGGATCTATATTTTTTCCTAGGCTCTGGAAAAACGAAATTTTAGGATATTCCAAAGGTGAAGTTGGGCAGTTTTGAACCTAAGCCAAATAGTTTCAATATTAACTGAGATAAACTATAGATTTGATTTGAGTTTTAGACAAATTATTCTTTAAAATAAAACCATTTTATACAAATCAAGTCTGCCGTTTAGGATTTCAAATTGGGTTCACCTTAAGGATTCAAAAAAAGAGTAAGAATTTTATTAACTTAAATGATTTCTGATAAGGGCGAAGATATCTTCCAAACCTAAACATTTGTTCTATTCTTTTCGAGTTCCCTTTAATTGACCCTTTATCAAAATGATCCTGAAAAAAAGTAACTGGATTAAGATATTCTTAAGATCTATTAAAATGAAACCTTAGTCCTAAAATTTTAAAGAGACTCAAATAAAATTTATTAATATTCAGATTGCAGATTAGTTTTCAAAATATTGAAAATATATTTTATTTATTTCTTATAAATTCGAAAATATTTCCAGCTGCTGGAACTTTACATAATTGTGGACATTATAGATAGCTATGAAGTAGTTGAGTGCATCAGAGATTTGAAACCACTCATTAAGCTTGATTGTGTAATCGAAGATACCAAGTACTTGGCAGCCTCTACAAATTTGAAAGCCCTGAAAATTGAGACTTTTCCTCAGGAAACTACGAATAACACAGAAAATATTCTTCAAATGATAAGGGCCAACATTAAATTAGAGTCACTCACTTTAATAAATTTCAAAGTTATTGATTTTGTTTTTAGAGCCTTGGATATTCTGTATCAAAACCTTTTAAAATTATATAACTCAAGCTTGGATATCTATGAAAAGATTTATGGAACAATATTCATTCTAATCCGAGTTACTCAAAACTAACCAGTCTTCTCTTTGACCTTTCAGATAACTTAAGATATACAAAAAACAAAATGGATACACTTGTAAGGAGTTCGGATCCCAAGTTTGATTATCCTATCTCTTATAGTCATTAAGATCTAGGCGGACGGACAGACGGACCGATGGAAATGGCTATATCGTTTTCTCGAATCATTCTGATCATATTGTGGGGAACTTTAGGGGGTGTACATTACTTACCCTTATGGCACAGGGTATAAAAATACTTAAGAAGCTTTCTAAATAGATAGAATCGCCTAACCTCAGAACTGTCCTTCAATACTTTCCGTTTGTATCTCTCAAATGATTCCTACAAAATGTTTGATTTTGTCGTCTACCTAAGACTAATTCTGGCTTAATTTTCTCCATTCTAAATTTAGATAGAAACTCAATTAAAGCAAAGAGTGTAGTGAATTGGCTTTATTTTTTTCTTAGGCAAATGTTTGGATTTAGTTTCTCAATTACTTCTATGATAAATTAGTGAATCCAACCAGTTGGATGGGAGTTCTCTTTTCTAGGTTTTTATTTTTATTTTTTTTGTTTTCTTCGTATTTTTGGTCATCCCAACAAAGTTGTTCAAACAAAAAAATAATAAATAAATAAACTTTCGTAACTTTCGTGTATTGACATAGTACGTGTATTTGTGACACTGACATCCAAACGAATTGGTTATACAAATTTCGTAGGCGTTGGCAAAGTATATACTCTTTTTTTGAGATTTCTGGCTAAAAGCTTAATGATTTCTTCATGGAGTCTGGGATTTTTGATCCAAAAATTGATCTGGTTACCAAATGTAAGATTTTTAGAAATAAAAGCTGAGGACAGATATCCTTTTGGATCAGACATAACATAAAACTTATAATAAACTAATAAAAAACTAAATAATAAAATATTAAAAATAAAAATAAATAATTTAGTTCAGATATTACATCAAAATGATAGAGTAGATTCCAAAAGTAATTAAGGAAAATATTAAAAATAAATAAAATATTTAAAATGAAAAAAAATAATTTAGTTCAAACTTAACATCAAAATGATAAGTATTATAGAATAGATTCCAAAAGTAAATAAATAATTATGAAATAAATTTTAATAAAAAATAATAAATAATTTAGTTCAGACATAACATCAAAACTATAAGTTTTATAGAGTAGATTCCAAAAGTTATAAAGTAAAATATTAAAAATAAATAAATATGAAATAATTTTTAATAAAAAAAAGTAATAATTTAGTTCAGACTTAATATCAAAATGATAGAGTAGATTCCAAAAGTAATTAGGGGAAATATTAAAAATAAATAAATATGAAATAAATTTTATTAAAAAATAATAATAATAATTAATTAAGCAAATCAATTAAACATTTAAAAATAGATCATATAAATCAGTTAATTTATTTTTCGTTTTCCCCCTTACTTTTTATTTTTATTTATTATTATAATTTTTTTTTTTGCTTTATTTATTTATTTATTTATTTATTTTTTTGCTTTATTTATTTACTATTATTATTTTTTAAAGTTTAATTTAATTTATTATTTGCCTAAGCTTCCAAAGCCAATAAACACCGTATTCTTTAAAGGTAAAAAGAGTATACACTGTTTAACTTATTCAAATTGTCTAATAGCTTCGATTTGGCTGGGGGTAAATGTTGATGAAGTCGATGTCGATTTCTGTTACTGTGTCTCTTGTTGTTGTTGTTGTTGTTGTTGTTGTATCTGATGGTGATTGGTAAATTGTTTTTTTTTTTTTTTGGTGTTTGCCCAGGCCTATTTTGGTTTTAGTTAACTGTTTTTAGCCGTGTGAGTATCACCCAACTGACCTCACCCCCTCCCCCCGCAGTCTTGCTATCTCTTTCGGTGTCGCCTATTTGAGTGAGTTTTCTTTTGGTTGTTTTGCTTTTTTCCTTTCTATCTATTTGTATATTATTTTGTTTTTTTTTGTTTATATTCGCCTGGCTGTCATTATTTTGTGTAAATATTGACGCTCTTGTCATGCCCAGTAGCACTTTACGTTAATTGATTTCGAATTCGTAGCCGAAGCCAGTTTTTATTGTTATTATAACGATTCCGCTACCGTCTGCTCTCTCTATCTCTCTGCCTCTTCTTCTTCTTTCTTTTTCTTTGTCTTCTTCTTATATGTCTTTTTGTTTGTGCCTTGAACGATTGCTGAAAGTGAAGCACACCTCGTCACTTGCATAAACAAATAAGCGACCAGACCAGACCAGACCAACCCAGCCCAGCCCAGTCCAGCCAACTGAAAAAGCACTCACCAAAACGCACACACACACACACATACATACACACACACATGCATGCTCAATTACCGTCACTTTGGCAAGGGGCAAATCAATCTATCGATGTCCACAAGCAAATCCAAATTCACATTTACCTCTCAGCCTGAAGTGGATTGATTGTAAAAGTCCACCTGCCTCCTCTTCTCTTCTGATCCATCCTGACCCATTCATACATATATGGTTTATTGTCTTTGTTTATTCCAATTATTGCAGGGAAAATATATATTTTGATATATAAAGAATAAATTGCAAAAATTTTATATCGAGTTGATTTTTATGAATTTAATTTGATTGCAGTCGTTGAAATGGTTGAATAAATAATCGAATCGAATCGATTAGAACTGAAATGCGACATGCATTTTGAAACTTTTTTTCCAGTTGGGCCGACGTCAATTCCCGAAAAGAATTGCTAAAAATAAATAAAGCACAATTTGAATTTTAAGTATGCTAAATTGATTCTAATTTTATCATTTTATATCGATTCAACTATAAAAGGAGTGGGTGAGTTCAATGCCTCACCTCAAGGTTCTGACATGGAAAGATAGCTAAGGATTTCTATATATGAATCTAGGACCAACTTCAAATCAAAGTGAAATTGGGGATTTCAGGGATTCATTTGTAAGAAAAAAAGGAACTCACTTCAAAAGAAGAAGGGATATGAAAAAGGTGATATATGAATAAAGACCCTCTCGTAGAATTGGTTATCTCTTGTTTTCAGGGATCTTATCGTATGATGATCATAAAAGTAGTACAAATAATTTCCTTTGGTTTTTTTCAGGGATCTTATTGTATTATGATTATATAAGTAATTTACTATGGTTCAGCCGTAACTTATTTTCCCTAGTGACTATATACTTTAGTAGGTTCTACTCTCTGAATTATACAGTCAATTTATCATATTAACTTCTACGTATGCTTTATCCAGTTTTATGTATGTCTGACTTCAGGATTTGCTTACGAGTTTTATGAAAGAAAATTCGGTACCATCATCAAGTCTAGATTCCCTCTGGCTTGTAAGATGAAGATCATTTTCAGTCGAGGTCGAGGTCCAAGAATATATCTAAAATTGTATATAAAAAAAAATATTCAGGCTATCAAAAGATCGAATTGATAGAACTTGGAAACATTTTCAAGATTTCGATTCAAATTATAGAATATATTTATATATATCTAGGAAGGAACCTAGACCCATATCAAGGTCTTTGGTCTAGACTTCTCGAAATAAACAAACCAGACTAAATTCTATTTCACTTAGTCTGTATGACTAATTTGATTATTCCAATATTCCCATATGAAAATGCAATTGAAAGTGTTTGCCCAAAAGAGAAAAAGCAGATCTCTGAAATTGTGAAAACATTTCAAGACTCTTAGAAAATGAAAATCTTTGCAATAAGTGCAAAAAGAAATAGAAAAATCAATCCACTTGAGTAGATTGACAATTTCGATTTTGTAGAAAAATGCAAAACAGATTCTGACGCACAAAAACCCCAAATTGCACTTTCATTTCGGCCTGGCACTTTTGTGCGGTTTTCCCAGCCGAGGAAAAGCGCCATTCAATGCTTTTGACGCAATTGTGTCGGAAATGAAATCAACGGGGTTCTTCAGGCATTTTCAACAGAGACTGCCAGTCTGTCCGTCTGCCAATCTGTCAGTTTGTCAGTTTGTCAGTCTGTCAGTGGTGCCTGGCAAAATCCGACATGATGTATAACTTTGTTTACGGTCTTCAAAAAAAAAAAAAACTATCTATAAGATACAAATTTGTTGCCATTAGTTTCAGGTTCGCGCACACTTTTGCACCGCCACTATTTTCGGGGTTTTTTATTTATATTTTTATGATATCAATAATAAAAACTAGGCCATGATAAAAAAAAACAAATTGTTTTGAACATATTCTATTTGCCTTTCTGTTTATAATTGTTTATACGATTTGCAGAATGAAAAGAACATTTCGAGATAGTGAGCAACCGGGCGAGCGATTCGGGAGAGGGTGTGGGACGGGGCCTTGAAATAAACACAAACATCCCGGCACTCACACACACACACACACACATGAAATCCCCTTGCCACACAAGTGTGTTTGTGGTTCTTATATTTTGCAATTAGATTAGAAGCCCCCGAAAAGACGCCGTAATAAAACATGAAAAAAAAGAAACGAGCCAAAGCCAAAAACAAAAACGAAAAAAGCAAGAAAAACAAAAACATTAAATGGTGATTAAAAGTAATTTAGATAAAAACCTACGAAACTAGACGGAGCACTGAGAAAATGGACAACAAGTCTGAGAGGCAGCGCAGCGAAACTTGTTTACTTTCCTTACCCTCTCCGAATTAATTTTGCAGATCTCTTGCTTTGTAACAGGCACCTAGTCTATAGAGATGAGGAAATCCGATTTATCAAAGACTAAAAGAGCCATATATTAATTATATAGCTAGCTATTCAGGTACAAGTTGGGTGGAGATGAAAAAAAATCGAGGAAATCTAAATCTGAAGTCTTGGGAATTATTTGACTCTCTCATTTCGATCAAGAGTCTTGGGAATTACTTGACTATCTCATTTTGCTAGAATAATATTTATATATCGATCCAGAGTCTTGGGAATTATTTGACTATCTCAGTTTGGTATAATGATATTTATATATCGATTAAGAGTCTTAGGAATTACTTGACCATCTCATTTCGCTGGGATAATATTTATATATGGATTAAGCTAACCTAAGACTAATTTGGAAGACTTTGAACTGCTTTCATATATTTAAGATTGATCAAATCCCTCATAGGGATGGAAATATTTGGTTTACACTAACATTCAAATATTGATTAGAGCTAAAAAATTCTTTCTTTGGTTCTGGATAGACAGATAGCTTATAGATAAATCTATATATACCAGATGTATAAGATCTTAAGATTTTAGTTTTATTAATCCTTTAAAAAAATACTCATGTTTCCCTTGAACTTATTTAAAATTATTCAAGTTTATTAAAAAATTCATCAAGAGAAACCTAGGAATGCTTTGAAGAATTAATGATAGAATAATGTAGATCTGACTAGTCAGTTAGGATATACTATATATATTTTGAATTGATCTAACCTTAAAAGTTTTAATCATTTATTAAAGAACTTCAATGCAAGCTGAAGAGCTCTGAAAATTAGGTCTGAAGATTAAATCTGGAATTAAAAAACTTGGATGTAAGCTGAAGAGCTCTGAAATTTAGGTTCTTAATTTTAAATCTCGAATTAAAATATATCATTTTTATTTTTAAAAACTGTTTTCCATTCATATACGGAAAGATATTTTCATTGGTCCTCCAAAATATACAATAAGAAGAAAAGATCTAAGATCTTTTTATGACAAAAACAAAAATAATGTCAGTAGACTTTGGCGTCTTTATAAAAGCTTTCAGTTTTAAAGGTTTTTGGTTTCAAAATATTATTAAGAAAATCTCCCATAATCTTTCTCAATATATTCTTAGTTCAGAGACCAAATTTATTCAGCTCAGTCAAGAGTATAGAATATTCTAAACTGAAACTGACCGAAGAAGCCGGCGCACCATCAACATCAATTAGCAGTGGGGAAAACGAGTGGGAGAGCTCCATAAAATTCTCCTACATAGACTCGAATACTTTTACAATTTTATAGATACAGATAGAAAACTACAAAACTGTTGTTGTTGTTCTTGTTGTTTTTGTTAGCTGATAAAGCGAGGTAGCGAAGCGTTGCGCTTAACTGATTTTCTTAATTGTATTGTTTTTCAATTAAAGTTTGTATTAATTGAGCAAACATCGGGGCTAGCTAATGAGCGCGGTCCCAACACGGCTGCCTAAAAGATACCATAACCATACTCATAGATACACACACACACACATACAGACACTAAAAGACACGTACACCCAAAAGACCCGTAGTAGTTGCCCAAGCGATAAGATAAAAAACAAAAAAAAGTGAACTGAGCAAAACAAAGTCGCAGACAAACAAGCAACAAGCCAGCCAACTAAATAATCAGCCAGACCCAGAGGCAGGTAAAAACAAAAAAAAAAAGATACGACTTTGTTCTTCTTCTTCTTGTCCTTCTATTTTTTTTTTAACTGATAAACAGCTAAATTTGAAAAAAAAAATATAAAAAAAAAATAAAAAGTAACCCATTTTTTTCATCAAGAAGAAGTTGCCTTTGCATCCGTCAGATAAAACGAACTCTGAGTTGGAATTGCTTCAAATTTTTAGCTCCAATCTAAGCGATTTATCTGGGATATTATTTGTCTAATAATTTTGGAATATTTATTTGCTTTGGCTTAAGGAAAATATGGTTTTTCAGAATGATTAAATTCCCAGTTATCTGAAGGTCAACATTTAGTTTTGTTTAGATTTTAGAAATTGAAAAGGGCTCAATTTATTCTTGAGGCTGATGAAATTTGACGAGTTTGGAAGAGATCAGTCCATACACTTTTGGGGGGTTATTCCTAAAACCGATTTAGGTTTATATGACAGCTAAATGAAAGAGTGGTTTGATCCTTATCAAACTTGGTACTTGCCTTTACCTATGCCTGTCATAGATATGGAAGTTCTTCCTCAAATCTCTTTAGATCTGTAGAAGAGCTATCTGATATAGTGGTCGGATCCGGGCGGTTCCCAAAAATGTGCAGCCTTAATATAGCTTTAAGTCGGAGAGCTATTTACTGGACAGAGCTTCCATAATTGATGGTTGGGTTGTATCATCAACCAAGGCCACAGCATCGACTTGCGGAATGGTGAAGATCTTGGTGATTGTATTCTACCACAAATTCCAGACGGACCACCTCAGATAGCAGGGCCCTCAGCTTAGGTCTTAACCTCTTTCATCTTATATGCTCGGATGGTTTTCGTTCGGATCACAATTTCCATCAATGCATCGAGTGTCATTGGCTCATTGGTCTTCCCAAGATATTCTATTATTTTCTTTCCTGTTATCAATTTTTTTAAATATTGGAGAAAATATATATTTTACCGATTCCCAGTTTGGATGATAATGAAAATAGGAATAATCAGTATACTCTTTTTCTTCGAAAAGTGTGGAATAAAAATCGAATGAACCGGTTCGACAAATCTGCCACAAATTGTTTCCTTCAATTTGGTAAGAAAAAAACAAAAAAACATGTAATCACTCAAAAAAAAAAATATAACTAAAAACAACAACAAATTATGTTGTAATTTACAAAATCTCAAATTAAAACAAAAAAAAAAATGAATAAAAAAAAAATAAAACATAATCGAAAAATTTGTTTTTCTTGGCAGAAACAAAAGCGTAAATAAATAAATAAAATAACAAGTCATAAAAATGATTTATATGCAAAGAAGAAGAAGAAGAGGAGGAGGAGGAGAATCTTTAGAGGTGCCACATCCAGCTGGGTTGGCTGAAGGGACCAACTGCTGGCCAAAAAAGAAGAAAAAAAAAATCGACATTAGCCAGCAAGTTTGTGCGTGTTCGATCGTGAGGGCAGACAAAAGGTTTTTTCTTTCCTTTCTTTGGCACTTCCCCCGCCCCCGAACCACAATTGACTACCAAAATACGCCAAAAAAAAAGAAGAAAGATTGGATTTCTGGGTAGGCACGCACAGAGTTCTGATCTTTCAGTGCGTGTCGAGAGATGAGAGAGATCAACAAAAAACTGGTTGGCCTGGCTTGGTCTGGCTTTGGGTTGGCTTTGGCAATGAGTCGAATCGACTCGGGTTCGGACCCTCACAGTGGGTTATCTTTTGGGCTGGCTCTTTGTGAGATCACTCTCGATCGCTGGCTTTGTTTGTCACACAAATGAAGAGTTGATAATGACGGTGGCTGATGATGATGACGATGACGATGACGCTGAGAACTCAGAACTCAATCACCGCAACGAGGGTTCTTCAGACTACCCAAAAAAATAAAAATAAGAAAAAAACTGCCTGTCATGATGGTTTTGGGTCGTCTTCGCTTGTTAGACACTCTGATTGTTGTTTTTTTCCTTTTGCACAAGTGAAGAAGAAGAAGAAGACTTACAATCGGATTGATGTCTGTGCCTGTCGTGGGTCCGGGGCATGTCAAATAAAAAAAAAGGAATGCCCTAGGAAACAAAGAGCACACTTGTCTTTTATTTTATTTTTTTTCCCTTCACCGAGCCTCTTTACCTTTCTCTACTTATTTACTTCTGTTTACTTGCACTCCACACCACTCCATTCCACTCCGCTTGGCCGGATTCGTATGTGCAATGATTAAATTAATTATGCCCCTGGCAGGTAGACTGGGAAAGTCTCCTATCCCTAGCCTATCCTAGGGCCATAGAAATCTATTAAGCGTGAAAAAGAACGAAGGAAGAGACAAAGAAGCAGACAAACGGACCTGTTCCAAAGGACATTTGATATTTTTGACACTTTTCTGGTTTTTCGGGCTGGGATTTTTTGTAAATTAAAAAATACGTTGATTGCATTTTCTTTTTCCTTGCCTCAACAATTGAAGTGTAATTTATGACAACACAAAGCCCCTTGATCCCCCTTGACAAATTCGGGAACCGACTAACCCATCCTGACTCGCCCTGGACTAAGCCTGACTGCACTGATCGGCTAGATAAGCCAAGCACTTGTGAGCATATTCCCAGCAATTGAAAGCAGATACGATTTATGTTATATCCTTTGTCTGGATAAAAAAAAGATGGAGTCTTCCGTCTGATCGGTAGACAGTTTATCAAAACAATTCAAAGGCCATGTAATTCGAACTAGTCTTTGTGTGCCTGCCAGGACATGTGTAATCAACCTGTCCAAATCAAGTCTTCCATCATGATTTCCAGCTTATCTCATTTCAGTAAGGTTTGCCAACCTTTTGTTCTTTGTTTGAGATCAAGAAATGATATACCACCAAATCCACTTTATATATAAATAATTAAATGGTTGATAATACTCTATAACTAAGGGATTCCAGAGGGATTCCTGATACATCTAAAGAATAAACAAGCTCTACATTTAACGGTATTTTTATATAAACAAAGCAGACTCCTAGGACAGAGACTTTTGTAGGCCCATATCATCCATATTTATGGTCCGAATGAAAAATTGATGGGGTAGAAAGAGGGGCCAGGGTAGCCCAAATATATATAAACTTTTTCAGATCCAAGCTCAAGGATCCCATGTCCCAAGTTTGCTTCTTCCAGCTTCTATAGTCATTTAGATATAACTGCTTCTTTCAGTGCCCCCTTGGACTATTCCAGGCCCCCTCAAGAGACCTTGAGACTGCACTTTACTTGTATGGGGAATTTTTGTCGAATCTTCCACCGAATGATATGATATTTATAAAGCTTAACCTATAGAAATTAGAGGACTTTGAAAAAGTGATCGGATGGAAAGAGGGGCAAGGGTAACCCAACTCTTACAGATCCCAGATCAAGGATCCTAAGTCCCAAGTTTGGTTCTTCCAGCTTCTATACTCATTTAGATACAGTTGCTTCTTTCAGAGTCCCCTTGGACTATTCCAGGTCCCCTGAAAAGACCTTGAGACTGCATTTTACTTGTATGCGGAATTTTTGTCGAAATTTTGTGAAAACGCACAAACATTTTCAAATGTCAAATGTGAGAAAATCCATTAGCGGTTGCCTCTAAAAATAATTCTTGGCGCCCCCGCCACCGTCAACAATGCGATTAGGAATTGTTCAAAAATAATCAAAAATGCAAAAACTTGAACCAAAAACAAAAACGAAAAAGCCAAATTTTCGCTATCAAAACAAAAACAGAAAAAGAAAAAAAATAGAAAAAAACTATGAAACTATTTTTCAACTAAAACAAAAGTAAGGTGCGCATCGTTCGCCAGGGGGGGTGCGGGGAGGGATAAGTTGGGCAAAATAGAACGGAACCGAATCAAATAGAATAGAATCGCTTTTTCGGCTTTTTGATTAGACGGACGACGCAAAAATTGTTGGACGCCAGCGCGTAAACAAAATTTATCATACCCGCCGCCCTCGCGCCCCGCCGCCCTCTCGCCCCGCCGCCCCCGCGTCCCACCGCACTCTCAGACCCCACAGACCAGAACTGAGAAATTCCCTCAAGCCCCACAGAACCCCAGAAAATAAAAATTATACATTTTTTTTTCAATGTTTTTCTCTAATTTTTTTTTTTTTTTGTTTCTTCCGTTTCTTATTCACATGGCGTTCCTTTTTGTTACTTTTGTACTTAAATAAAGCGCAATTTGTTTTTTTTTTTTATTTTATTATTTTATTTATTTTTTTTTTTAAGTTGAAATTTAATAGATTTGGCACACATTTGACGAAACCATAATGACCAGACTGAAAAACAAAAGGCCAAAAAAAAATCTTAGTTCAAATTCGAAAAAATATTAAAAAGTCTTTTAAGAGTTTTCAGATCTCTCAAAACTTTAAAAATTATACCAAAAAATTTTCGAACAAGACTAAGAAAAAGGCCAACACAAAATCTTAGTTCAAATTCAAAAAAAAAAAAAAATAAATAAAAAATAAAATAAAAAAAATGAAACAAAAAATTCTCGAACCAGACTAAAAAAAAAGGCCAAAACAAAATCTTAGTTCAAATTCGAAAAAACTAAAAAATTCTTTCAAGAGTTTTCAGATCTCTCCAAACTTTAAAAATGATACAAACAATTCTCGAACTAATTTCAGAATTTATTCACTCCTCTCTCTCTCTCCCTCTCTCCCTCTCTCTCTCTCTTTTTCCTGTACTAATATTTCCCTGCTGAAGCGAAACATTTGCATTGAGAATATTTTTCTTTTTTTTTTTCTTTTTGCATAAATAAATAAAATTCCTAATGCTATAAAATTTAACAAGAAGAAGAAGAAGAATAAGTAATCAAAAAAGCACATGGTTTTTTTTCCTTTTTTTTTTGTTTTTGTTCATTTCAAAATAAACAAAATAATAAAAATAAGCATGAATGAGTGAATGAATGAATGAATGGGTTGAAAATGGAAACGGGAACGAATGGATTGGTTGAGTGTCGTAAACAAATACTGACGTACCCAGCAAAATAGAACAAAAATTTAAATAATAAAATAAAACAAAAAAAAAAAGTGAATAAAATAAGTCTAGAAAATTCGACTCTGAAAAATTGATCAAATTCCTGGCAAATATTAATTTCCATTCGTATGCATATTTGCAAAGCCAACAATCAATTTGATGTACAAATAAATAGAAAACCCAAATTGGATTTGCCTCGGTAACTTTCACTAAAAAATAAAGAGGAATCCCTTAATCAACTCAAAAAAGTGGCAGCCCTGGCTGGAAATTCTGAAGCCAAAGCATTGTGAATATTACCTCAAAAGGAACAAATCTTCACCATAAAAGAAAAAAGAATTTTATTAAAATGAATTAAAATGTTTTAAGATTAAATTAAATTCTTTGGAATCTGCATGTGGTGCCATCTAGTATTCACTTCTTTTGTTTTTTCCAAGATTAAAATGAAAGCTGCAAACAAAAGCTGCTTCTCTCAGCAAGTGTGAGCCGGGTGTGCTTTCGCTTACACAAAGGAGCTACGCTCTGAGAGTTACACACACACACACACACGCACGCAAACGCACGCACCTTACACCTTCTCACATAAGAATGATTTAATTTAATTGCAGTTCTTGTGTTCAGCCCGGCAGAGTTCGGTCAACTCATTCAATTGCCATCAATTTTGAATTGTTTAAGTTTTTATTAATTAAATTAGTATTTATTGTTCAAAAGAATTAAAGTGCGCGAGATCAACTCGAAGTTTATAAATTCAACACAACAAGTCAAATTATTAAGCTAAAAGTCTTTAATGAAAAAATATGTAAAAAATAAACAGTTAATCGTGAGCAAAAAACAATAATAATAATATTATCAATAATAATATTAATAATAATAATATTAATAATAATAATATTAACAATAATAAATATAAAATAATTTTAAAAGATCAGTTGATGCGTTGATTTGTTTTTTTCTTTTTCTTTGCTTCGCGTGGCTTCGGTTCGTCTCATTTGCGTTCATTTTCAGTGTTCATTCGAGAAGTGTTCATGCGGTCAGCGTTCATTCGAATTTTTTGCTTGCGCTTTAGCGAAATTCATCCTGGCTTTTGCCTGAAGAGGTGAGTTTGATCTTTTCTTATAACAAATGAAATTTATTTATTTTGCCTAAACCAAAACAATTGAATTTTTTTTTGTTTGTTTATTTTTCGTTAAATTTTATTGGGTTTCAACAAAAGAATTAATTAACAAAAAAAAAAAAAAATCATAGATTATAAATGATGACATATGCTTTTTATTGTCCATTCAAATGTAACAATATTTGTTTTTGAGCTTTTATTTAATTTTATTATTTATTTATATATATCTGTAAGGTAAACATTTATATTTTTTTGGGGTATTTTTTTTTTTTTTTTTTTGTTTCTACAAAAACGAGTTTGCTCCCAAAATGGACTTGGTAACCAGCAATGAAATGAGAAGGCAATGTCTTCTAATTAATTTGGCTTGTTTAATTTGTTGTCAGCCTTGATAAGACTAAGTAACTCCCACATACAAAAAATACAAAAAAAAAAAAAAAAAAAACGCCAGAATTCTATTTCATATTATCTTTTTTTTTTGGAAGAAAATAAAAAAAAACTACACACGTGCCAAGACTTTTTTTGTCTTTTTAATTTGTAGTCAGAGTCTTAAATTGTGGCCAATTTGTTATTGTTGATTTTTGGATTTTGGCTTTTGTTTTTTTTAATATTTTAATATTTTTTTTGTCTATTTTTTTTTTTTTTTTTTTTTTTGCTTGGCGCCAATTTTATGGGCAAAATAATAAAGTGAGAAAATACTCAGATTAAACAAAGCAAAGCCTGAAATTGTTGTTGCCTTCGAAGATCAGAAATGGATAATTAAAAGCAAACAAAGTTCAAATGCAAATCAAACGGAACGAAGACAACAAATTTTAAAATACATAAAAATGGAATTTATGATATGCCAAATATTCCAGCAAAAAAAAAAACAGTAACAAAACGGATTTCGGATAACTGAAATACTCTTTAGTTCACTTGGATTTCTGATATCTGAAATACTCTTTTAGTTCACTTGGAGAAAAAAAAATTCCTAAGACTTAAGAAATTTCATAAAATTATTATAAAAATTATTATAAAAAAAAATTGGAAAAAAAATATTTTAGGACCAAAAAAATAATTTTAAATAAAATATTCAAAAATTGTAGAAAATAAATATTGAAAATATTGAAAAAAAAAATATTTTTTAGGACCAAAAAAATAAATCGTATATAAAATTGAAATATTCAAAATTTGTAAAAAAATAAATTTGGCAATGGTAGAGAATCTATAAAGTATAAGGAATTTTTGTAGGATTTTCTTATATCATTTCAAGTTCAATAAGACGGAAAGGTCCACCTTTTTTTTTAGAAAATATATTCTTGAAAACATTTTAAAATTTAAAATCTGCAAAAATTATAAGAATCCAAGGTTTAAGGAACCCCCCAAACCAAAGTCATAAAAGCTTCGGGACTAAGCCAATTAAGTTTAGAGAGCTGAAGATCTCTGGCTGAACATTTTATTACCCAAATGAACGATTCGATCATTTGGTGAGGAAATTTTCATTCATTTGCCCAATAAAATACCTTTTTTTTCTCTCTCCCCTCTCCTCTTCATTCCATAAATAAAGAACTAAGCTTTTGTTTGTTCGACTTTGAAAATGATTTTGAAATCGCAGCAAAAAAAAAAAAATTGTCTGATATTAAAATTCAAAATTCAAGCGGCGTGCGCGCCGCGTTTTGTTTACAAATAGAACAAAAAAAAATAGAGAAGGAAAGAAAGAAAAAATATGGTGAAAAACAACAAATAGAGAGGGGAGGGGGATGGGGGTGTGGGATTGAGAATACTACGAAATAAATTGTATGCATATTAGATAAAATTATAAACAACATAGAAGAGCGTCGCAATAGGCTCCCCCGACCCTCGGTTTCAAATGAACCTATTCATTTGCTTGTTGCTGAATTTGTCACGCCCGACGGACGATGGCGACCAAAGCTGAGTGCCGAGAATGGAAGAAAACTGGCAAAGGCAAAGGCAAAGCCAGGGGTGGGGGTAGGTGGTGAGGCAGCCACTTTACGCGTTTCGAAAAGCGTATAGATCGCGACATGGTCGCCGGGTGGCGGGGTTGGAACGAGTCGGTAATGTTTTGCCAAAGCTGGGGGTCGACCTATTCAATATGCTGACACACGCGCCAACACCTCCTACGCAATGGACAACGACTGCGACGTTGACAGCGGCAGCAGAAGCGGCCCACTCGATGAATGCTCGTCCATTGTTTTCATAGTAAAGTTAGAAACTGTTGTTGTTTTTGTTGTTGTTGAAACGATCTGTTGAAGTTCGCCAAATGGGCGACAAAGCTTCAACGGGGTCGGGTTGGGGTTATGAGAGAGAGAGGGAGAGATTTTCTGTTTTTGGCTTGGCATATGAAAATGGAATGGGTGTGTGTGTTGAAAATGCGATTTGTTTGGTGCGCATTTAATGGAAGAGTTAAGGCAAAAAAGCCTGGGGAAGTTCGGTTTGCTTGATTATAATGCTTTTGTTTTTAATAGAACCCATGAAAACAATTTGAAATATTTTCATGAGAAACTTTACAAGTGAAACTCATTTGTGACTAAAATTATTTATCGATAATAATCTGGTATATTAAATAAGAATTAAATTTATCGATTAATAATAAAGATTATTCGATAACAGAAAACTTTGAAATTTATTTTAATAATTGAATTTTTTTTCTATACTTTTTTAAATAAAAGAAAAAGATCTATGGTATCGATTTTGGATATATCGATAACTTAATGAAGAAGCTTGAATCAAAATATGGCCTATCGGAAGCAAGTTGGTCATCAGAAGATATCGTTCGACTTTTTAATATCAGATTTCCCTAGTTGTTCAAAGATTTATTAAACGTTTTATTTAATCTCGTTTCTCGCCTCCTTTTCCGATATCTCCGTCAAGCTAGCGTTGCATTACTCTGTCGATCGCATAGGCAAGCTAGCGGCACTTAAGACTAACAACTTAAAATAAATATTTTTCTTGACAGTAATCGATAATACATGGCCTTATAAATTTTCGATAAATAACATAACAAATTAATAATAATAAAAAAAAATACTTGGAGAGATCTTATCTTCGATTATTATTGATTATTAAAATATGAGAAAAAGTTTCCAATAGTATTTTTTATAAACTTTCAGGGTTTTTGTCTTTCAGCTAATATTTTCATATATTTTTTCGATAAATGAATTAATTTTGATTAAGATTCTAAGAAATTAGACAAACATCAAATAGACAATTTTTAGAAGGTTTTTGAGGAGCTCATAATCATTTCAGGGTTCTTAAAAAGAATCTCTTTAAATAAATCCAAGGCAAGTATTTATCGCTAGATTAATCGATATGCTTATTTCCCTAAAGATTTATTTTAATTATTTTTTCCTCAGTTTTTTTTTTCGAGCGCTTTAAAAATAACCACAATAGATCTTAATTACACTCGAGTCGGGCATATTATCATTTTGTCCAATAAGGAAATAAAATTTGTTGTTGTTTTTTTTTTCTTACAAAATTGAGCTGAATTAAAATTGAATTGATTACATGAGTACGAGAGGCCTGTTAATATCTGTAATAATTAACTTTACCTTGTGCGTAGGGCACTCGACAGTGTCTATGCTTTTAATCAGTCATTGTCATTGTTATTGTTGTTGTTATTTTCATTTATTTTTATTTTTTCGTATTTGCCGCTGCTCACCAAACTAATTTGCATTTTAATATCCGCACACTCACACACACATACAGGGACAGTTACAAAGCTTATCTAACCTAGCGGGGCCGGGACTAACGCAGAGCAACGAGCGCAGACAATGGGACGACTTGGACAAAGCTTCAAGCAGCGTTGATCGTCTCACTCTTGCCATCTCTCTCTCACACAGGCTCACTCTGAACTGCTGGTGTTTCGGCTACTGTGCTGAAGGCGCCGGGGCGCCATCTATTGTGCAAGTGATAGAAAGGCATTGCAGCCCTGGTTGGGCTGCCCGTTCACTGTTTGCCTTGCCTTGCCTTGCCTTGCTTTGAATTGTATTGTCTTGCTTTGCTTTGCTGTTGCCTTTGTTGCTGTTGTTATTTTTGTTGATTGCCTGCTGGTTGGACGGGCTGGCTGACTGGTTGGTTGGTTGGTTGGTGATGTCACAAGAATAACAAATAAAACAAATGTTTTTTTTTTTTATTTCATGCCGTGTTATTGTTGTGGTTGGCTAACTGGGCCCAAGGGGAGATCGAAAGGGTGTGATGTTAACGAGGCACGTTCATGATCACAAACATACTCATTGGGGCGTATGTAAATTTTAAGTTTGCAATCTATTAAAAAAAAAAAAAAAAAACAAAACATAATAAATAAATTTTGTGGCACTTTGTGTGTGTGCGTGTGTGTGTGTGTGTGTGTGTGTGAGTTCATTTAAAAACAACAAAGAAATTAATTCGTTGCCATATTTGGCGCCTGTTTTGTAAACCAGCTTTTGGATTAACTAAAATCAAATAATAAAATAACAACAACAACAACACCAATGAGAAACTTACTGCCCATTTGCTGGGAATATTTTGGGGCATAGACAACAACAGCAACAACGTTACTTGTAAATTAATTAGTTGACCGAGCTTTTCATGGGATAAAAAAAATAATAAAAATAATAAAAAAAAAAAAAAACACTGAAAAGAGAAAACAATTGCTACCACAACAAATTTTATATTATTTAAAACTAAATTTGAATACTCACAACACTCTTCTTCTTCTTCTAAGCAGGATCATAGACTAGAGTTATTAGGACCTCAGGAGATCTTGATTTATGAAAAATTCGGGATAGAAAATTTCGAAAAATATGCAATTGACTTTTTTATTATTTATTATTTTCTAAGACCCCAGCAGAACGTGATTTATGAAAAATTTGGAAAAGAAAATTTAAAAAAAAAAAAAATGGAGTTAACTTTATTTATTATTTATAATTTTCTAGTTTTCAGACAGTTGGAAAAAAATCACCAATAAATAGAACTATAGCAAAGATATCTATATCTTTTCAAAATGTGAGAGATAAATAATACTTTAAGGCCAAAGTCACTAAAAATTTGGTGAAAGGAGATTTTGATGAAACCAAAAAGTTTTCTTCTGATTCCAGAAAGTTTATAGTCTTTCAGGGTTCTTTAATTAGAAAAAATTGAACCCTTTCCTTTCGGGAAAATCTTATACCTTCAAATCGTTTCAAAACATATTTTAAGTGGGAAATATTATCCCAAAATCCCAAAATGGTTAAGGACAATTTCAGTACTACTATTTCTTCGAGAGTTTAGGGTGACTGAATTGCCTGATTATATATCGATTCTTGTTTGATCTACCTTTCAATTTAACCATGCACTCATCAATAGATTGAACAGGACTATCGGTCTGATCATCATGATATGTGGATCTTAGGCAATTTACCATATCAGATAAAGAGTAGTCTTAACTCACATTTTAGCCCGTTCAATTATATTTTTAGTGATAATAATAGAAAGCTATCCCGGAATATGGAACACCTCTTAATAACAGAATTTCCCAGTGACTCATTTGTGCTGCAATAGTCCTTCCTGACAATTAATCTCTGATTCGTACTTTATCCAATTCATATACGAAAACTATATACAAAAACCTTGGTAATTCTTGTTACACTCTCTCATGGAAATTGATAGTTTGGCTTGAAATCTGCTTGACTTATAGAAGTTACGTTTTTGGGTTTCCCTCATTGTGATTCGCAGAGATGTCCGTTCTTCCTGTCGGGAGTAATGTCTAGGCCAACCATAATTTCTAAGGCGGGATCTGAGCTATCACAAACAGAATCAACTTCAGATTCTTGCAAGTCATAAGTCGAGTCAAATTCTTTGAGTGAAGACTTAGTTTTCTTTTCGCCATTGGAATTACATATCCCACCCAATAAACATATTGGAATTACCTATGAAAATTTCCTTTTTAAATAGAAAATTTTTTGATTGGAAGAACTTCGAAATGAAGATCAAAATATGAACTATCAGAAAGAATTTAAGACAATGTTTGGCTATCAGAAGATATCGTTTGATTTTTGATAATCTGATATTCCTCAATGTTTAAGGATTTAATAATCTTTCTATTTAATCTCGATTCTCGCTTCCTTTCTCGCTATCTCTGTCATTACAAATAAATATTAATTTCTTTTCCTTTATTTTCCTTAAAAATAAATTCTCTTTGACCAAGATCTAACTAAGGTCTGAAGCTAATATTCACGTAACCAATATTCATCTTATTCACAAATCCTCAGGCTTCCGTTCAAGCCGAAGAATCTAAAAGGGGAAACCCCTAAAACTAATCTAACGGTACTTAGAATTGCGGTACAGTTACTCAGCTGGCCTCGAAAGAGCTTTGGAAAAAGAAAAGGCAATCGGAACTTTCTTCTTTTTTGTTAACTTTTCCCAAAAGGTGAAGCATTTGTTTTCGAATGCTTTTCCAATTTACGACCACGATTGGAGTGAACTATAAAATTTATTGCCATTAAGGGCAAAAAGGCCAAGAGTCTTAATAAATGATGGGCTTAGTTTCATTTCAAAATCACATAATCCCATGTAAACTGTGTTTTCTTTATTCTTTTTGCGGGGATAATGAAAAAATTGCTGTTTCTTTTTTTTTAATAAAAAGTAAAGCATTTTTGAGCAATATCAGAAATTTATGACAATCGAAGCAAGAAAAGCCTGAAAAGTGTAAACAAAAAATTATAAAAAAAAGAAATGGAAAACGGAAGAAGAAGAAAAGAAAATTACGCGACTTGCTTAAATTCTGAAAAGCCATTAAACGCAGCTGGGGACCCCCAAAGCAGAACCGCAATTATCATGAACGCAACTTCGGAATTGGGAGTTGGGGACATTTTGGCTTGGGCGGGGTGGAGTGGGGGTAGGCCAAGAAAAATGGACTGGAAGTGAGACCCGGAGACTAGGACCGAGTGGGGGGCACATTGGATGAAGTTGATGGCGATGGCGGAGGCGGAGGCGGCCACTCAGAAGAGATTGTGTGACCAGGAAAAAAATACATGCAACATTCTAGTGATTGTTGTTGTTGTTGTCGACTGGGGAGCATAGAAAACACTTTGGCGCAAAACTTAAATCGTTAAATATTTATAAACGAGCTGAGGAAACCCAAGCAAAAAAAAAACACAAATGGACTTGACCGACTTCTGTACACTCTGACTTGGTTTCAGATCGAAATCGAAACCAGCTCTATCTATCCAGAAATAAGAGGAAACAATTTCAAACGACGACTGTGCAGTTTCTGGAATCTTGAAAAAATTCCACGTCTCTGAACTCTCCAAACTTAATGCCTTGGAAATGTGTAGAGTAATCATACAGACAAACAAACAAAATGTGTAAAACAGTGGAAAAAAAAAGCTCTAAGAAATTATACATCTGGGACTTGACAAGAAGAACCTGAAAACACCAAGCCAGAGAGAGAGGGAGAGTGAGAGAGAGAAAGGAAGTGAGCAGAGCTGGGATAGAAACTGTCCCCATCTGCTGGTCAGAGCGAGAAGCCAAGCAGGCATCAGCAATTGTCCTGGTCCTCGGTGTATTGGGAAATGGGCAGACACAATCTCCGGCCCAGCCCAGAGAGGCACAGTCCTGTCCGGTTCGGTCCGGTCTGGTCGGTGTTGTATATCAACACATCATAATCCTAAATGCATGTGCTGTACACATTTTGCTGGCCAAAAACGGCAGAGCTATTTATATAGCTTAAGTGTAATAAAGCTTTAATGAGCTGGCCAACGTTCAACAAAACTCACAAGACAAGATGAATTCATCCCAATCAACCTGATTTAATAGATATCACAATAGCAGCGGAGAAGTTGGGTCCCTGGCTACACGAGACTGTACCTTCTGGCTTTTGTAAACTAAGAGAAAGTTAATGATGAAAGCTTCTAAAAGAAGCATAAATCAAATGACACAAACATCTCGCCCAGAAATTGTCAGAAATTGTCAGAATTCTCCTCTTGAAATTTCCAAACTAAATCAAGAATACAGACTTTTCATCATTTGAATAAATAAAAATGATTTGGTAAGTTGGTATTATGAGAGAGAATTACTCTCTGAATTAAATATTCCAAAGTTACCTTGAAATAATTATGATATATGGCACCAATCTCTCTTTTTCTAAGCCCATTTGGAGTCTCGAAATATAAAAGTCGAATCCAGAGAGTCTCAGCAAAAATCCAACAGAATCTGGAGTTGCTTCGAGCTTGAGGATATCAAAGTTTATATAGAAGTCTCCAAAATCCCGAGAGTCTCAACAAGAATCTGGGATTTGCCTGTATAAAGCATTAATTTGGGGATATCAGAATTCATATACCCCTTACCAAGCTCCAAGTTCTTTAGAGAAAATCTATAAATTCAGAAATCAATTATGAAGAACTTGAAATAGTTTCGTGGCTGAGAACATAGAATCCAAGAACCCATAAAATTCTTATTTTTTTATGATATACCTCCTTGATTTTCTTGATATCCAAACCAGTTCAAGTCTGGGAATATCAAAGTCCACCAAGTCAAGCTCCAGAAAGTCAAAAATTATGAAGAACTTGAAATAGTTTCGTGGCTGAGAACATGGAACTCTCCATACAAAATGCCAAACTCCACATCGCAGTTTCGGAATCCAAGTTTTGATGATATACACCCTTGATCTTCTAGAAATCCAAACCAGTTCAAGTCTGGGAATATTAAAGTCAAGCTTCAAGTTCTTCGGGTTCGAGAAAGTCTAAAATTATGAAGAACTTGAAATAGTTTCGTGGCCGAGAACATAGAATCCAAGAAACCAATAATGTCTTATTTTTTATGATATACCTTCTTGATTTTCTTGATATTCAAACCAATTTAAGTCTGGGAATATCAAAGTCTACCAAGTCAAGTTCCAAGCTCCGGAAAGTCAAAAATTATGAAGAACTTGAAATAGTTTCGTGGCTAAGAACATGGAACTCTCCATACAAAATGCCAAATTCCAAATCAGAGTTTCGGAATCCAAGTTTTGATGATATAACACTTTGATCTTCTAGAAATCCAAACCAGTTCAAGTTTGGGAATATTCAAGTCAAGCTCCAAGTTCTTCGGGTTCGAACAGGATTTCAGATTCTCCAGACTACTCCTCCAGGCCTCTGATATGACCAATTTCTTCATTAAGTCCTTACCTGATTCTGGCCAATTAAATAAACTCGATTATTTATTAATTGCATTTGATGTTTAATCAAATGACTTGAAAATGTTTATTTTTATGTTGGCGAACGGAAAGACAGAACCACTTAAACTTTGGGTAATTGTGTCCTTAAATTATGTATGAAGCAAAATGACTGCCGCCCAAGGAAAATTGGGAGAAACAAAAAAAAAAAAAACCTAGTCTTTTTGTATGTAAACTAAATCGGTGAGTGGGTCCTTTTTGGATTTATGGGCTTGTTGCTGACGTTGGCAACCTCAGTGCCCCTGGCCCTGGCAAGCACTACAATAGTTTAATTAACATTAACGCTGACTACTGATGGCAATAAAAAACCATTAAAAGGAATTTATTTTAAGGACCGAACAGGCTATAAATCACATTACACGCCGCTATAAAAACACGGCCAACAAAGACGGCTAAAAAAAATAAAATAAACCTGGCAAACTGCCGAGTGGGTGGAGTGGAGTGGAGTGGAGTGGTGAGGCTCAAATACTCTGCCAGCGGGCAGGTGGAACTAACTGCCTCTGTCGTGTGGTTGGAGGTGGGGGGGGGGAGGGGTGGGCGTGTCAGTGGGCGATCCTGTGGTGTTGCAATAAAGTGAAAAATGTTTGGTAAATCGAAAAATCAATGCGTCAATTTCAGCGTGGGAGTCACCCAGGACGAACGGGGTTGCCCACCCCAACGAATCAAACGTGGCAAAAGAAAGCCAACAAAAATATAAATATTTTTATCCATAGCCGTAAATTTTTTTATTTCCCCTCTTTCTTTTTCTTATCAAGCCAACGGCTGCTACACGAAGAGAAGGGATAACAAAGGAAAAAAAGTTAAACAAAATTTCATAAACATTTGAAAAAAAAACAATGGATGAAATCGAAAAATAATTGTGTAAGAGTTCGACTCTGCCTCATGAAAGAAAATGTTTAAATAATAAAAGAAAATTATAATTTTCCAAAAAAAAAAAAAAAAATAAAATAAAAAATTATTATTGAAGAAAATAAGAGTTTTCCCTTGGCTAAAAAACACGTTTGTGAATTCAATTGTAAGGTTTAAATTATAAAAAATAGTCAATCAAGCAATCAATCAAAATAAATAAAATAATATATTAAATTAAATGAAAAGTAGACCTGCTCGCCTGAGAGCTGAGAAATGAAATGAACTGCCTTAGTTATTTCACTAAGCAAGTAAATTCGGTTTGATAGAAAAAAAAACAAAAGCCTATCAAAGGATAGGGCAAAATATTGGTCCAGTAGGCCTGGCGAGCGAGGTTGGTTTATAAAGTATTCGAAGTAGAAAATTTGTGTTTATATTGGAAATTTTTATGTTTCGTCTTATTTTTTGTTTGAGCCCCGAGATAAGTGCAATAAACCAAGGAAAATAAAATATGGATTATTCTAGAATTGATCAAGGAGAAATGATTTGGTATAAATTCAATCAATTTTTAAATCAACTAAACACAGCCATGTTAGATTTATTTAGGTAGCTCCCCATATTATATATTGCATTATAAATAATAGAATTAAGTGAATTATTAATTAATTATAGAAATAAAAAAATATATTTCCAAGACTTTTCAAACTCCCCTCGACATTAAGTGTTAACTAACTTAGAATAATAATAGAATTAAGTGAATTATTAATTAATTGTAGAAATAAAAAAAAATTATTTGCAAGACTTTTCAAACTCCCCTCGAGATTAAGTGTTGACTAATTTAGAATAATAATAACAGAGTTAAGTGAATTATTTATTATAGAAATAAAAAAAAAATATTTGCAAGACTTTTCAAACTCCCCTCGACATTAAGTGTTGACTAATTTAGAATAATATTAACAGAGTTAAGTGAATTTTTTATTATAGAAATAACACAAAAAAATATTTGCAAGACTTTTCAAACTCCCCTCGACATTAAGTGTTGACTAATTTAGAATAATAATAATAGAATTAAGTGAATTATTAATTAATTATAGAAATAAAAAACAATTATTTCCAAGACTTTTCAAACTCTCTCGACATTAAGTGTTGACTAAGTTTTGATTCTTTTTTTTCAGAACGATTTATACATTTTCCTGGATTTTGTCACCCCCTCCTCTTTGCGCTTCATTCTCAGGTAAGTCTTCTATTTCCTTTTCTCGGTAGCTAAGGAAAGTTAGATTGGGTTCTGCAAATGGAACCATCTAATAGTTTATAATTTCTACTCTTCTCGAAGGAGTCCAACTCAGTAGGCTCTAAACCCTAATGACAGTCCCCTTTACCCCCGCCCCGATTGCTTTCAAGTATGCCGATTACTTCAAAGCTTTCAATTTGTAGTTGCGGCAAAGCCACTCGTCTCTGCTCCCTAGTGTCGGCAGCGGGGAGTGGGGGTCTGAGGGGGTTCTGGATAAAATCGTAGTTCCTGTTTGTGTGGGCGAGGAGAGGTAGTTGGGTGTGAGTGTCGTTTGTGCCCCGCAGGATATACAACAATACAGCCATAAAATTGACTGGAATGAAGGAAACACATTGATTTGCCATTTGAGCGCAAATTCATTGCAATAAAATCTGCGTTGGAAAACTTTTTTAATGCCACTTTCAATATTTGTTTTTGCACATCACAGAACACAACCTCCTCCTTCTCCCCCTGCCAACACTTTCCGTTCTGTTGGCTGCTTCTCTTGTTTTCATGCTTCTCCCTTTGTGACTGTTGTTGTTGTTGTTGTTCTGCTTCACACGTCAGAGCCGATGCCGTGGCCTGCCTCCGACTCCGCCAAAGCCAGCGCCGTTTGCATCCTTATTCGCTTCCGTCAATTGTAAAACGCGTTTTGTAATCGAAACTTTTAACGACTTGATGCGATTCGAAATTGTGTAATATTAAGGCACTAAAACACACACACACACACAAACACAACAGACAAAGACACGGACAGAGGGGAGAGAAAGAAATTCGGAAAAAAAGAAACAACAAACAAGCAAACCATTCTCAATGTACATACCAACGCCACTTAACGGCAAATATACATATGTATTGCTTGTCTGTCTGTCCGACTGTGTATGTGTGTGTGTGTGTGTGTGTGTGTGTGTGTGTGTGTCGATATCAGCAAGTCCAAATAAATATGTGTTGCGTGTGTTTGGGGCGTTCTGTGCATGTCCTCGTCGAGGGTCCTTCAGATACTTTACTGCGCTCACTACTCTACAGACAATATTGGCCAGAGTCTATCGATTTCTAGAGTCTAAATGTAACGCTAATAGGTGATTCATCAGGACTCCCAAAATTCTTCTGATTCAACTGAAATTTTCGTTGACACTTTTTTCAACCTAAATAAACCCTAAGCCCCAGCTATTCGCAGGGAATTGCAAAAGTCGTCAAAACTTTCCAAGATTCGATCAGATGAACAACAGTGTGCAAAAGGAGAAGAGCAGAAAAGAACCTTAAGTGCCTTCAAGCTGCAAAAACCAATTCATGTACTACGACGACAAAGAAGTGCTAATAAATTTTAACTTAATTTCCGAAATGTGCAACTAACACATAAAAAGCAGTATTCGTATTCCTTTTTCGTATCTTACTGCTCTGCTTATACTTTAGCTTCTTTGTCTACCCCTTCTCCCTTCCCCTGCCCCTGCCAGCATATTCCAACCAAGCAAACAAAAATTCGACCCGGAATGGTAGTGATTTGTGTGAGTGTGCCAAAAAGTGTAAGAGTGAAAGAGAGAACATGCTTGTGTGTGTGTGGCGTATTGTCTTTTTTTTTTTTGGGTAATGTAACGGGCCAGCAAAGAAAGATGATAGAAAAAAACAACGAAAAGGAAGGCAGAAGGAATACAAAAAAAAAAAGGCAAAAAGTATGACGATGACGATGGGGAAGGCGCAAAATTTCAAGTATGGTTTTTGCATAAAACTTCAATTTAAATTGACATTTGAGTGGAAAGTAATTGCACGATATGCAGAAAGAGAGAGAGAGTGAGAGAGAGAGAGAGTGGGAGTGGGAGTGGGGAAGAGCATAAAAAAAAGGCAGTCGACCCACGGGGCATTGGGCGTGTTTAATATATGAGCTGCTTTTGTGTTTGTGCCATGGCTCAGCCTCGGTCACAGCTTCAGTTCTACTATTTTTAGGCATTAAATGCGATTTTCTTTAGTGTGTTTTTTTTTCGTCTCTTTTGCTCGCTTTGGCTTTGTATGTTTGCCTTTCTCATCCATTCGCGTTGAAGTTTTTAGCTCATTATGCGCTCGTTTATATGCCGCATTTGTTGTTGTGGTAAATCGTGTACTTTTGCTTCTTCTTCCTTTTCATTTTCTTTTTTCCTCTTAAGCCGTTGCCTTTGCTGTTACTGTTGTTGTTGCTTTTTTCACTCCCTCTTGTCTTATTTTTTTTGTAGTTTAGTTTAGCGCACATTATGAGGGTCTGGGCAAATACAGAATGCGGGCTTTTTTGTTGTTGTTTTTTTTTTGTTTCTCTTTTAAATTAAATGCCAATAAATTTGCATTTTTCTCATGCGCCACCAAAACGCCCCCATATAAAGCATTGCCAACCATACCCCAAACCCTGCTTCCCAATTCATTCAAATTCTGCGACAAAGTGTCATTTGTGTGTCTGTGTGTGTGTATGTGTGTATGTGTGTGTGTGTGTGTCAGTGTGTGTGTAGCAAAGTTTTTCAATTCCCAATTCAAGCGATCAAGTTTTATTGCCGCAAACAAATGTTGTTAATTTGTTTTAATTTCAACTACAACAACAACAACTTTGAGTATATAACGGTATATCTAGGCATGAAAATGAATCAAGGACTACCTGAATTTCATTTTACAGAAAGACAAAATAGATTGAAAGAGCCGAAAATCTTTTCCAATAAATTTTCCAAAATTTTCTTGCCCCAAAGTTATTTGAGTTGGTAGGAAAATTTTTCAAATTGAATCTAAAATTTGCTCTTGCTCATCATTTTATCAAGTAATTGAAATAACAGTGCATTGGGGGAGATGCCAAATATTTGCAAGGATACAAAATATGATGCCGCAAGGACATTTGCCAACATGAAAAACAAAAATAGCAAACAAACTCACAAACAGACAGACAAACAGACAGACAGAGACAGAGAGAGAGATAGAGAGAGAGAGTGAAAGAAGAAATGAAGAAAAACTAGAAAACTAGAATCGAGCAGGACGATAAAGACATTTGGAACTTGTTTCAATTATGCGTAAAAAGAAAATAGGAAAAACAAAAAAAAAAAAAGGAGAAGAGAAGAAGAAGCAGCAAACAGGAAGAAGGGACCAACGAGTGTCCGGACGAATGAAATAGAAGTGAAACTAAAGCCTTTTGCAAATAGTTGTTAAAATATGTCAATAACCATTCTATTTGGTATCCCAAGGATACCCATGAAATCCTCCAGCCACGCCCATCTCCCCACCTCCTCCCGCAACCCGCAACCCCCGACTGCCAGTGCCACTTCGCCTTTGCCATACCAAAATTATATGGCATATGGAGACGAGACCAAGTCAGGGTCAGAATCAATAGCAACCAACCCTCTCCTTGGCCAGGCCAAGAAAATGTTCTCCCCCGCCCTCAATTCCGGGGGGGTCGGGGGTGTTTTCTCCCGGGCTCTGAGAGTGAAATGTATACACGAATAAGCGCAGAAAATGTTTAATTAAATTCCGGGACACATTTGGCATGTTACATTGCTTTGGCCGGACTAAAGACCACAACACAGACGGCATTTTCTCCCCAAACCAACGGAATCAAACCAACGCTTCCAAGCCAATTCGACCCGAACCCACGCATACAACTTTATTTTATACTGTTTTTTCCCCAAGCAAAATAAAACAATTACGAACCACAAAAGTACAAGTCAGATCCATTCTGATTGATCTAGAGAACGGAGTGAAGCTCTGGGACTATTTCTGAACTTTCCAGGATTATTTAGAACTTTGTGTTCCAAACTTTTCTTGAGGGTTATGGCGAATTTCTCATCTCGAAAAAATTACGAACCGATCAACAGGATTCACCACTATATCTATGTAAAGTCCTCAGGCCCTTGGCCCCTCACGAACCGATGAACAGGATTCACCACTATATCTAAGTAAAGTCTTCAGGCCCTTGGCCCCTTACGAACCGATCAACAGGATCTATGTAAAGTCCTCAGGCCCCTGCCCCCTTACGAACCGATCAACAGGATCTATGTAAAGCCCTCAGGCCCTTGGCCCCTTACGAACCGATCAACCGGATTCACCACGATATCTATGTAAAGTCCCCAGGCCCTTGGTGCCCTAGGTTTGATAGGGATTATATCAAAGTTTTCCATATTTTCAAGAAAACAATTATCAAGCTAACAAAATTGGTATATCATAAATTAATTCAGAGACCCTTAGTATATATATATAAAGCTCCTGATCTCCTGGTCTCCCTGAGTTGGATAATGATTGTATGAGATTAATCAAGTTGAAAGGATTAGGAAATTATAATGATTTCAATGTACCAAATATATAGATGGACTGCGAAATAGTTAACACCATAACTCTGGTAGACCCATCACCATCAAATTAAAAAGAAATATATTTCAGACTTCTCTAATTTCATATAGATCGAAATACCATATCCTAGTTGTGCAGGGAAAAAGAGCATAAGAACTTTGGCAAACTCTTGCAGATTTGTCGAAGAAATAGGGTTAGAGAAGGTTGGAGAAGCTGGCTGGTAGCACTCACGGCTTGTTTGGTTGTGCCAGAGGACTAACTAACAGAAATTGCAATAAAAATACCAAAACGTAACAGAAATTAAGCAAAGCAAATTATGTCGTCGCCTAAGCTATTGACATTTTGTTGTTTTGTCGGTTTTATTTTCGCCACTGCGGTTGAGAGGGCCCCAACAAAACCGACCGACCATCCGAGAAGCCCTTCTCAAAATTACTAAGAGGGTGGCTCAGTGTGTGTGTGTAAGGAAAATAAAGTTTCTTCATGTGCATAAAAGGGTCCAGGCCATTTTTTTCTTTGAGAATACTTGCAACCCAATTACCAAAAACTAAACTTTTGCCTAGTTAGTTTGGAATGGTTATGGTTGGCACTTGAAATCCAGAGAAAGCTTCTGGGATAATCTGGATTTAAGAAAATTACGAAAACCAAAAAGGTCTCGATTTTAATAGAGGTTCTTTGCTGGATCTTGGGCTGGTTGCTTTTCAGACTTTTATCTTCAACGTGAAAAGTTTTAGTTTTCAGCTGATGTTTTAGTTCTGCCAAAGATTTAGTTTCCAAAAAGATTTTCTTGGAATTTTGGAATAGGATTTAATTTTCAGATTTAGCTTTGCCAAAGATATAGTTTCCAAGTTTATGTGGATTTTGGGGTTCTATAAAATTAGAACTCTACTGAAAATAAATAAGAAAACTTTCCTAAGCGAATTGCCAAACCTTTTGTGGGATCTGGAAATACGATCTATATCTATATCTATATCTATATCTATATCTATATCTATATCTATATCTATATCTATATCTATATCTATATCTATATCTATATCTACATCTATATCTATATCTATATCTATATCTATATCTATATCTATATCTATATCTATATCTATATCTATATCTATATCTATATCTATATCTATATCTATATCTATATCTATATCTATATCTATATCTATATCTATATCTATATCTATATCTATATCTATATCTATATCTATATCTATATCTATATCTATATCTATATCTATATCTATATCTATATCTATATCTATATCTATATCTATATCTATATCTATATCTATATCTATATCTATATCTATATCTATATCTATATAGATCTAGCTCGATTGAAAATATATATGAAATCAATCTAATGTGCATGGATTAGTTTCTGTTTGAAACAAGAAAACCTATTGGAATATTTCAAATGATATATCAAAACTTAAGTTCCAAATACGATCTTGAACACCTCTTGAAATGTCTTAGAAAATCGAAATTATTTAGGGATTCCTTAAAGACCCCAGAAAGACGAGAATCTTATTCTTAAAAAAGTGGATCCCAACGGATCGCTTCTTGGGTTCTTTTGAAAACCTCTAGATGTCCATTTCAGATTGGGTATTACTTTTTCCCCCTTCCCCCAATCCATCAATTCTAAACATTTCAAAAAAAGGTATACCATTTTCGGTGTGTTGAAATTTCTGGATGACCCCCTTGTTTTTCAGGGATTATCTTTTTGTTTCTTAATCGATCAATTAATCAGAGTGAAAAAGTGGCTTTGTTTTAGGGGGCCTAATGTCAACCTTTTAGCCATAATCAAGTGACTATAAAATCTTATGGCCAAACAAATTTCAGCTACTCTCTGGCCTAAAACCAAAAAACCAAAACGATCTCTCTATTTTCCCTTAATTTTCCAACTCGCTTGCATTTTCAAGTCTTTTCTTTGTTTTATTTTATTTTTTTTATTTTTGTCTTTTTTTTTGAGGGGTTTTCAACTTTGGTTTTAGTTTTATGAGCTCTCGTCTTGTTGTTGTTGTTGTAACTGTTATTGTTGTTGGCCATTTACGACTATTGTGTTTTATGATTGATAAACCGCACGAGACCTAACAAAATCAACTAGAAGGTGGAGGAGGCAGAAGAAGAAGAAGAAGCAGAGATTTAGTGCTGCACAAGTCAAGAAAATTTTAGACCGGGCCTTCAATTTCGAGATGCGCATCAAATTGGCTAAATTGTCGTCCGTCTAACCGTCTGTCTGTCTGTCTGTATATGTGTGTGTGTGTGTGTGTGTTGGCCTGGCCGGTTGGTTTGGCTTTGGCTTTGCAAAGTTGCTGGTATACCAGTTTTCTTCATTTACAAAAAGGGGCTTGGGTCAACCGCAACAACCACAGCAACAACAACACACAACACACACACACACATACACAAATACAGAACCCCCCCAACAACAACAAAAAGGCAGTGTTGTCGTCTCCGTCGTCGTAAAAGAAAAACAATATTGTAAATAAAGTTTTAGACTTCAAGCCAAAAACTGGTTTCAAAAACCAAAAAAATAAAAAAAAAAATAAAAGAAAAAAAAATAAAAAAACAAAAAAAGAAACAAACAACAACCAAATTGACAGACCAACCGACCAGCCGACCGACCGACCGACCAAACCAACCAAAGCCATCATCGTGACTGTTGTTGTTGTTGTTTTTAACCAACATGTTTCTCTTGTTGTTGTTGTTGTTGTTGCCGATTTTTATTATTATTATTATTATTCTTTTCTTCTTCTTCTTGTTATTTTTTTTTATTATAAATTTTGCCGTTGTTGTTGTTGTTGTTGTTTTATTTGTGTTACCATAAAAGCTGTTAAACCACATCTCCTTCATAGCCGCAAACTTCTTTCACATAAACAACAACAACAACAATAACAAAGTCTGGACAGCTTCTCAGTCTGCTCGGCTTGTTGTTGCTCTCCAACAGGCCCAAAACAACTTTTCGGTCCAAAACAAAATCAGAAAAGAAAAAAACAAAACACACACAGACAAAATCTAAGCCACGAAACAGGTCTCTCAGCCAAGAACTAACCTAGGTCTAGGAACTAGTTTCAAAACCCATTTTGTTGTTTTGCTATTGTTGTTGTTCTTTTTCTTTTTGCACATGTTTATGGCTTTTTAGAAAAAACAAAAAAACAAAAAAATTTGTTATGATTGGTAAAACGTGCAAAAAAACCCCCCCAACATAAGAATTATTTTTCCCTTGGTCCGGTCCTAGCCTGGCTTATATATTTATATGTATTTTTTTTTTTAATTTGAAAGCCATAAAGTTGTGATTCCCTGAGGAAAACCTGAAACAATTTGAAAAGTTTTCATTGATTTCATCTTTTGCAAAAAAAAAAAAACACCAAACTACTTTAACCAAATTTTTGGATTAGACAAAAAAAAAAAAAAAATGATTAGAAAATTCCCGAGTTATTGGGAATTTATTATAAGGAAAAATGTAACTAAATTTCAAATCAGAAATATATACTTTTTCCAGGGGAAACATATACGATTCTTAAGTTATCTTCTAGGGTTTTAATAATTTTTAGATATGAAGAACCCAAAACTCAATAATCTGAAAAATGATCCTACAAAATATTAAATCCACAAAATTATAGAATATATAAAATACAAAATGAGAATAATCTGAAAAGAGATCCTACTAAAATACAAAATGAGAATTTAAATAGCCGTGAAAAAATCCTGGGAAAAATTCCAAAATCGGTTATTTATTTTTAACAGATTCTTTGGGGTATTAAAATTATCTTAGTAGGTTTTCTGAAAGAATTTTAGAACCCAAAAATACTGGGACCCCAAAATAAAAATCTTAAAAATATTATAAAAACCAAAGATTTTAAGTCTTTCCAGTGGAATTAAAAGAACCCAAAGATATTGAAATATATATATATATATATATATAACCCAGAGATACTGAGATACTGAGACCCCAAAATAATAATCTTAAAATCATAAAAACCAAAGAAATTAAGTCTTTTCAGTGGGATAAAAAAAAACCCCAAAGATATTGAAAAAAATATATATATAACCCAGAGATACTGGGATACTGAGACCCCAAAATAAAAATCTTAAAATTATAAAAACTAAAGAAATTAAAGGATAAAAAAAAACCCAAAGATATTGAAAAAAAATATATATATATATATAACCCAGAGATACGGAGATACTGAGACCCCAAAATAAAAACCTTAAATTAAAGGATAAAAAAAATCCAAAGATATGAAAAAAAAAATATATATATAGTATATATTTATTTCAAATAATTTAGAGTAAATATTTCAAGCAAAATTTCCTGGACCTTCTTTCTTCGATTCTCTATATGGATTTGATATACCTTAAATCTGTTTATGAGAAACTCTGTCTGAAAGCCTGAGGTATCTGTGAGTTCTTCGCTCCTAACCAAAAGACTATTTTTGAAGAAAAAGCGTAGCACTCGGCTCAAGTAGTTGGAGTACTCAGTCTGTATCTGTGTGTGTGTGTGTCTGACTGCTCCATGAAATTTATGCTCTGGCATAATTAACTTCAAACATGATCTCATAAATTCATGTCGCGTTCGCCTCTGCCTGGCCGTGAGTCTCTTGGTCCAAACTCAGAGGCTTAGATCCATTGTCAGAGTCCGCGACCAACACAGACCGAGACCGACTCGCTCTCCACTGACACTGAGACCCAATATATATATATATATATGTATGTATATATCTGAGACCATGTCTCGGCTGCTCACAGCTGAGTGCTCTCGAAGCCCCGACAACAGAACCATTTACATAATATAAAAAAAAAAAATAAAAAAACTAAAAAATAAAAAATAAATAAAAAAATAAAGAAACAAAGCTGGCTTAAAGATGTGAACCAGATGCTTGATTTTGTATCAAGACCTAAACAAATTGCCAAGTTAGTTAAATGGAAATATTCCAAACTAAAGATGGATCGCTTGGGAAAACTCACCCACCTCCTATCAAATTGATGGAAAAATAGTTTCTGATAAACAAAAAAAAAATGATTATTTTGTTATTTTTCACTTTTGTCTCAATCAAGCGTGAAATAATTCAAAGAGGATGTAGACAAAATGAAGGTAAAATAAAAAACGGGGGAAAAGAAATAAACTGCAACTTCCTGAAAATTAAAAAAAAAGAGGAAGAAAAAAAAAACTGATTAAAGAAAGGTCGTCAGTTTTCGGGGGAATAAAGAAATCAATGAACGAAATCGACAGCCAACAAAATAGTCAAATTTATTGCACTTTTTCCGCTTTGCTCATGTTGTTGTTGGCTTTGTTGTAATTGTTGTTGTTGTTGTTGTTGTATTTGCTGTCATTGTTTATAAGGCAAATAAACCCTGAAAGACGGCTTCCTCTCTTACCTGTCGCTGACCCAAAACCCAAGAGCCAACTTCAATCGTCAGCAAGCCGGCAACACTTTCAGCTCAAAAAGAAAATAAAAAACAGCAAAAAAAAAAAAATACCAAAAAGAAAACTCTTTTTTTTCACGAATTAACGTGGCCAGTGAAGCTGAACAACAAAGGTTTTTATAATTGATTTCCTGCGATTGCTAAAAAAATAAAAACACCTAAAAAAAATTGAAAAATTTCAGACACAAAAAAAAAAAATATTTTAAAAAATTTTAAGCACTTGAAAATTCCTTAAAAATCGAAAAAAAATAAATAATTTGTTCCAAAGTCCACTTGACTATTCTCATTCGAAAAGAGTATGCGAACAACAAAACCTTTTACAAAAAAACAGCTCACAATCTGAACAAGCCCCCAAAATGCACTACGACTACCGTGCCAACCTCACGACCATCGTCACCCCCCTCCGCCCCCCCCCCCCCCCCCACACACACACACACCATCTCAGCAATATGTTAGCTGCTTTCGATGGATTCGGAGGCGAGTGCATTGCAAAAGAGAAGAAAACAAAAATAAAATAATAATAAAATAAAAAAAGAGAAAACCCGCAAATGGTGAAAATAAACTTGGCAAAAACAACAACAACAACAACAAAAGTACAAAATCTGGCCTCAAAGTGAAGTGAACATTTGAGAGAGCCTGGAAGAGCTTGGCAGACCAGGCAAATGCCCTGCACATTTCCCAGACTCCAGAAGCCCAGGAAATCGTTCTAAAAATATAGAATTTTTTGAGATTTGCTTTTTAAGATTTTGGAATTTGTCTTAAAAAATTTTACTAATACAAAAAAATAAGAATATTTTTTTAATAAAAATTTAATTGATTTTGAAATTTTGTTTTCGATTATTTTAAAATTATTTCGTGATTGAAAGTTGTTCCTTCTCATGTAATAATTGATTATTTAAATTCATTTCGAATGATTATTTTTAATATTTTATTTTAGTTTTATTTTTTATAAAAGGTAATTTTCTTATTTCTAATATATTTTTTTCATTAAATTTATTTTTAGTAAGTTTTTTTTATGAAAGTTAATTTTCTTATTTTTAATATGTATTTTTATTTTCCATAAAATTTATTTTTAGTATTCATTATTTTTTTAATGGAATACATTTTCAATATATTCCTTTTTTTTTTTAATTTATTTTTAGTATTTGTGATATATATATATATATATTTCTTTAATTTAATATCATTTATTAAAGAATATTTTATTTTTTAAATATTTTATTTTAGTTTTTTTTTTATGAAAGTTAATTTTCTTATTTTTAATATTTTTTTTCCAAAAAATTTATTTTTAGTATTCATTATTTTTTTTAGAATTTTTAGAATTTTTGATATATATATATTTTTTAAATTTAATATCGTTTATTAAAGAATATGATTATTTTTTATATATTTTATTTTAGTTTTATTTTTTAAATATTTTATTTCAGTTTTTTTTATGAAAGTTAATTTACTTATTTTTAATATTTTTTACATAAAATTTTTAATTTAAGATAATTTCCTATTCTCAATATACATATATATTTTTTTTATTTAATTTATTTTTAGAATTTTTAATATCTTTATTTGTTAATTTAATATCATTTATTAAAGAATTGGATTTATAATTTTTTTTATATTTATTTTATTCTTTTTTATTTAATTTATGATCATCTATATTATTATTTTTTATACAGTTTTTTTTTTAAATTAAATATTTATTTATATTTATTTATTATATATTTTATTATTATTATTATAATTTTTTTTTTTTTTAATGAAATGTAAGTCTTAATAATTTTATTTAATAAATTTAATTATTTTTTGAGAAATATTTTCCATATAAAATTAATAATTATTAATATTACTTACGTATTTGTGGGATAAAAAAAAAGAAGAAGAAAATTGGGTAATTTTGATTTATTTTTAATCACCTCGGAAATTCTCCAGATCCCTTTTGTGGGCTTTCAAAAAAAATAAAAGACTCGGGCAACAGGCCTGGCCAAACTATTCTTATCTCCCGCAATTCCCAATTCTCTTTTGTATTGTGTAGCGTAGCAAAAAGGTTAAAATTCAAACAATAAAAAAAAAACAACCTGAAAAAAAACACACAACAATAACCACAAAAGTAAAGGAAAAAAAAAGTACGACCATCAACACGATCATCAACGAGAACCATAAATAAGACTTAAATGGCATGGAAAAAAAAACAACAACAGCAGCAACAACAAAAGGACTGCAATCAAAACGCATGCTATGGCCATTACAACAACAGCAACAACAACAACGCATATAAGCCTAGCTTGTTGTTGTGTTTTTTTTTTGAGCAACCACAGAGGAAGCAAAGAAAAAAATGTATAAAGAAAACAACAAAAGCAACAACAACCACGATTTCGACTTTAGCTTCGACGTTGGTTGGTTTGGCCGCACCTTCAAAAAAGTACAAAAACAACAACAAAAGCAACTCGCATAGACTCGACAGAGCCACTGCAGCCACTGCACTTCAGCTCACCCTGATTTCATGTATCTCCTCGAGCAGCTCTTTCCTCCCCCCACACCACCAACGTCTCGGCGGAGTTGGCCTGCCACAAGCAGTGCCACCAATTTTTGATGCTGGTGCCTTTCGCTTCCCCTTGGCTCCCCCAACCAACCAACTAACCAAGTCGATCGACCAGGCCAACCAAGTCAGCCAGTCAGCCAGCCAGCCGAGCCGACAGACAACCAGCCAAGTGGCCTGATAGTTGATAACCAAAAAAAAAGAAAGACATGAGTGAATTAGACGAAAAGTGTATACTCTTTTTTACAAAGACACCAAAGAAACAGTGGAGTCAGAAATTCTTAAAAAAAAAATCTCATTTAATCAGGTTATTCTCTGGACTCGAAGTACTCGCTTTGAGGAAAAGTGTATAAAAATAAAAGACCAAAACAGCAGCGCAATGGCTTTTTTTGGACGATGGGCGCGTGTTGGCCTGGCCATTATCTTTGACTCAATCTCAATGCTCTGGGTCGGGTCCATAACAACAGCGGATCCAGCAGCATTCGACTTTTTTCTTCCCCCCTCCCCCTTTATGTCTTAGGATTTGATTTCATTGTTGTTGCTGTTGTTGTTGTTGTTATTCCCACTTGTATAGGTGAGTTGAGAAAATTACGATTCACCGTGGCTTGAAGGGGGAAAAGGAAAGACTTGAATTTAAGTTGAGCAGTGGAAACTATGGCAATATCGAAAACAGATTTGAAATTGACTGAAAAATTAACCTGCTGATCTTTAAATTATTTCTGATATATCTAAGAAATCTAATCAATTCAGGCTTAGTCCATGGGAATATATGAAAAGGCCAAAAGATTTTTAAAAGTTTTTATTCAGTTTGAGGAAGCCCAAAAAAAAAAAATTATTGAAGTTTGATGAAAATGGTTCCTGTGTCTCTAAGAAAATAAGAGTCACGAAATCTATTATATCAAGATTAAACCTCAAAGTATGCTCTCGAAGGCTATATCAAATATCCCCTTGAAAATCTATTTGATGATTCTGGTAATACGGCTTCAAGTGAATTATCTTCCGTATAGATAAAGTCTTGGATTGCAATTTCTTTAGGACTCCTCGAACTATTCCCTGAAAGGGCCTATCTAATATCGGTCATGAAATTGGTATGATGATATGACGACTCCAAGAAGTCTCAGTTGAATTAGAAAAACTTAGAAGATATCGTTTTCAAATCAATCAATAAAAAACCCTGGATAAATTCTATTGAAGGAATCTTCAGTTCATATTTCAATTCTTACTTCTTTGTAAAGAAGAATAAATAAATCATTGAACAAATTTTCAGTTTTGAGAAAGTTAACATATATCAAATTAATATATATATACATATATGTACTATATCCAAAAGGAAAGGCCTCTTAACAGGAATGGTAGATGATCATCTTTGTGATTCGAGAATAATTTTTCCTTTGCAAAAGTTTAATTTGAATATTATGGATTATCGAGTTGGGAACCCCAAGTAGATAGAACCAAATTAGCATGACAATTTTGGATGGAATTGGCAATGGTATTCTTATCATTACTGGGCCAAGTGAGTCCATGTCGGTCCAGGCAGCTTTTATCTGAGGATATCCAATTCTATATACCATTTGAGATGGATTCAAAGAGTTGAAAAACTCATGACTCTTGACTCAGTCATTCATGTGCCTGGGACTCGATTTGATTGGGAAAAGCTGTACAAGTTTCTGGGACATGAAGTTCGGGCGAAGACGACCCACATACCAGTGATTCCTATAAGCCCAGATACCCAGAAGGCCAGGCGTAACCAGGAGATGGTAGCAATGCCTTGCTCTGGAAATGGCCATCTCACAGACTCTTTGAAACTCACGACACATTAGCATACCAACTTGGCCACAATACAATATGTGCTCTATAAATTATGCATGTGTGTGTGTGTGTTTGTGTGTGTGTGCGCGTGTGTGAGCTCCAAATGATGGGCCTAATTACATTTGAGACGCTTCAGCTCGAATCAAATTAGTCACATACAAGTTGAAATAATTGCCGAGGAACTTGTTCGCTCCATAAATGGGAGGGAGCGAATGAAAGATCTGATGTAATGTTCTGGGCCCCCAAAACAATTACTTAATGCCCCACTCAGCGGCTGTGAGTCTGAGTTTCAGTTTCTGAGGCCTGCTCATTTCGACAAGTGTGTGCTTACGTAATTTTGCACGCTTATATAATAAATTCCATTTCATCGCCACCGCCGCCACTGCCGCCACCACCGATGCCGCCATAGCCGCCTTCATTACTTCATCTTTTCATCTTGCCTTGGCCAGACTCTCCGACTGTCAGTCTTGTCTGTCACTTGGATTTTAATGTATTGTACTTAAAGTTATGCGCAATTAGAACTTCAAAACTGGTTTCTCACTCGCTACCCCAAATAGCCCTCGGTGCCATGTAGACACAGGCTTCGCACCAGTCTGGGGGTGTGGGGGGGATTAAGCTCAAATCTCAAGTGTATTCGAATTGAAAAGAGTAAAACTCATGCTCAACAGAAAAGCAATCAAATATAGATTTCATATCAGAGACAAGAGATCTACGAGCCGAACTTTTATTACTCTTTAAGACCCCGAAGGTCTACAAATTACACCGATTTCGACTTATCAAGTGATCTTTTTGTGATGGCTTGAAGGTCTTTCTCGTTATTCCGGAAGACCCGAAATAAATACAGATTTTTTATGATTTTATTTTTGAACAAAGCTTTATGGATTTGGATTTACAGGCATTATTATTATGTCTTATTCAGTCTCAAGTTCCTCGCAATAATAAGAATTATTTATTATAGATTTCGCTTTCGATTCGATTGACTAAGGTGAGACTGTACCTATTATGGGCTATGCCTTCAAATTTTAGTGACTATTTTCATATCAAAAATCTTGGGTTATATAAAAAATATATTTAAATCTTAGAATATATAAAAAATATATATTGAATTTCCCTTTCAAATCAGAACTAAGAAAATAATAGAAATCATATAAATATTTCGGTCAGCTTGAATAAGACGAAACTGTACTTAGGAGAACTGGGTTAGTTTAGAGGCTACAATTTATAAATTTTTATATAAAATATTATTTATTTGATTCCTTATTTTCCAATAAGAATTTGGCTGGGCATACGTATATATTTATGAGAAAAAGGAAAAAGAAATTTTATATATTGTTGGATACTCCTTTTTTATTTAAAAATTTTTTTTTCTTTTTTTTTTTTAAATCAAAAAATAAAATTAACCAAGTCCCCAGGAGGCCCCAGTCATCAATTAAGTCTTAATCAAAAATTCCTAAAAAAAATAAATTAAATTAAATTTTCTTTGTATTTTGCTTAGAACAAAATTTATTTCCCCCTCCTAATTTTTTATTTTTTAATCACGATTATATCTTTGGAAACCGGAGAAAGATACCAAGCCGAGTGATGGATGATGTAAACTAAAAAAATAAAATAAAAAAATAAATAAATTTAATTAAATAAATAATAGTGTATTAATTTCATAAATAATATCATTTAAGTTTAAATGCTGACAGACCCATAATTTTCGAGCCAGACAAGGGTACCCAAATAAATTTTATAAAATATTATAAGAAACAAAAAAAAAAACTAAAGCTCTCAATAGAAATGAAATTTATGGCTAACCCGTATTATAGTGGGTTTTGTGTGTTTGTCAGTTTCTGGTTTTATCTGTCCGACTAGTCGGCCAGTCCGGGCGATTGTCTAACTGAACGCCCCCTCGCGCCCGTATGCTGCTCGGGTTGTCTTGTCTTGTCTTGTCAGTTTCTAAAGAGATTTATGTCTGCAAAAAAAATATCGAGTCAAGAGCTAACAAACAAGCATTGTCCACTGATCTTGGCCGGTTTTTTTTTTTGGGTATTTTTATCCGTACTCTTTTCTTTTCGGGGGTGCTTGAAATATATCGGATCGATGGGAATAACAGGGGATATCTTATTTTTGACTGAACTTAAAAAATAAATTCTCATATAGAAAAATAGATGTTTTCTATCCAGAAATTAATTCTTAAAAAAAGAGTATTTCGACTTCTTTAGATCCAAGCTAACTTTGCCTAAAAAAAATTACTTTTTTTTAAATTTTTTTTCTTTAATTTTTTTTTTTTTAAATTTTTTTCTTTTATTTTTAAGTGTCAGCAGGCCAAAAAAAAAAGTTATTAATTATATTCTTTTTTTTTTAATTTTTTTCTTTCTTCTTTCTTTGGGGCTATCTCATAATTAAAACTAGTTAAACAAATGACTAAAATGGCATTGCCTCAGCATTCAAAATAAATTCCAAAATTACCCTGAAATTCGAAACAAAAAAAACTAGAAAATAATTACAAAAATAAAAAAAAATAATACAAAGAAATTAAGCAATTTCAAGTGTCAAATTTTTGAAGAGTTAATTAAATGATCATATTTTTTTTTTGCCTGACATCAAATTGAATTTCTCAAAACAATGGCAACAATTTTTTCATAGCTCAATTTCAATTTTTAGATGGAAATTGGAGTTGGTAAAAAATTTTATTATTATAAGTTTTTTTTTTTTTAATTGCCTCAAATTTTTTTTTTTTTGGGTTTTTTAAAAATTAAATTTTTTTCGAATAATAAAAAAAAAAGTATGGAAAATCTTAAGATAAAATATTATTTTGGCCCAGTTGGGGAAATAAATTGAAATGCCAAAATAAAATAAAAAAAAAAATAAATAAATTTTAGATTCTTGGCAAAAGTTGTGAAATAGTTTTTCTTGAGTTAAAAATGAATTCCAAAATTTTTTGTTTAATAACCTAAAAATTTAGAGACTTGCCAGAAAGTTTTTATGAAAAAGAAAACAAATTTGGTATTTTTATTTTTTTATTATTTTTTTTTTCATCCTTCACCTTTCCAAACACTCAACTAGCTCTGAAGTGAAACCATTTCCTGGCCCAAGTGAGCTCAGTTCCTTTTCACTGGCAGAACTTCTGTCTGGATTTAATGATGTTGCCAGTTGGTTTATGGCATCGGATGGGTAAAAAGAAAGAAAGAAAAAAAATGAAAAAAACTATAAACCAGACAAATTGTCTTTTACTTTTTTTCTGACTCAATTGTGATTGCGATTAAGGACCACTCCGAAGGGGGTTCGAGTCTTTCGAAACTCTCGGAGAACATATCAGATTACAAGTCAACTCATCAGCTTCAACAGCTTCGAGTCCGCAACTCCCGACCTCCCTGGGCCTTCGGGCCAGTGATGAGCATCGCTCTTCTTCATTTAAATGTGGCCAAAAAGGGCCACAGGCAAGAGCCAAAAATTTATGTGCGCTTCGTTCGCTGAAAACAGCACAAAAGTTAATTAAACTTGAAAATAATAAAAGCAAGGGCAAAAGCAAAACAGCAACAAGAGAAAAAGAGAATAAAAAAAAAACCAGAAGTGGAAAATAATAAAACTGAAAAAGTGTACAACGCCGCCCGAGGGGCAGCAAAATGGTGGCCACCATAGCCACCGTCATTAGCATATCGCCAACAGCGTAAAAAGGGTTGCATTTGAAAAGTTAATCGCCAACTGATGCGCCTCCTGATCCTGCCCCCCTGCCTCTTTTCTCCTGACCAAGTCCCAAGCCCAGCACACTGCCAGTTGATGATGGTGACGATGACTGCGTTGACGTTGACCGACACTAAACCCAGCAGCCTGGGCAGTGAGGAGTGGTTAGAATGGGGCGAATGTTATCGGTTGGACTCCAATAAAAACAGACAATAATTAAAAGCCAGGCCAAAACAGAGTGTGAGTCCGAAATGGAGCGGGCTGATAAACCGGCAGGGCATTTGCCGGCGAAGGGTAGGTAAATTGCTCAAATCCACACAGACACATCCACCCCACACACACACACACATGCACATACACATGCACACACACACACACACACATGCTTAATCATTCATTTTTGGACTGGAAAAAAAATATTTGACAATTCTGGAAGAGAGGGTAAAAAGGATTCCCTGAACATTTCACCAAATTCTTGAGCTCAGGAGAATTCTTAGATTTCTTTTAATAAACCTAAATTATGATTTCAACAAGCCCAATTTATAACCCATCCTTAGTCAATTGAACACTTGAGAAACCCAAAAAAATATTAAAGAAATCAAGAGACAGATCTATGAAGTAGGAACCAAGCTGAGGCCACAGATCTACGAGTAGGTCAAACACACCGTAAGACCTTTATGAAATGAAAATTAAATCTATTAAAAACCTATTTAAATTAGGTTCAAAACTAAACCTAATTTTGAGATCTCTAAAAAACCATTAAATATTTTTCCTTTGAGCCAAAAATAAGTCCTATTCCGAAGGCCCCAAATAAAGTAGTTTCCAATAGGTTTAACTAGACCAAGCTATGTCTCCCAATCTAAGTACGGCGGATTTGGTTTCCAATAGGTTTATCTAGACCAAGCTATATCTCTGATAAATCAGATCCGCCGTACTTACATGGGGAGGCCTTGAGCTTATAAAAGAAACCCGTAAAGTAAGTAATCCTTCTCGAAGAAAATCAGAGATTCTCTGAAACTGAGGAACTTTTAATTTTTTATATTCTTTTCTACGAAATCCAAAGAAACTAATTATGGGGGAATCTATTTTAAAATTGAACTTATACTTTTATTTTATTATATTTAATATTCTATAAACGATTTCCTAATAATTTCAATCCTACCAATCCTACCTAGCCAATTTATGGAGTCCCTGAATATCTCTTATATTATAATACCTATATATGTATATATTTTTTACAGTACTCCCTCATTTTATGGCAGTAATAAAAATGTGAAATATTACCTGTAGTTTCTGAATTTATAATGAAATTATTTTTTTCCACCAATTCAACACTTTTTTCAAAACAATAAATTTTTCTTATTTAATTTCGCTTTTTTTCATGGACTCGCTGATTGGTTGAGCCTTTTTATTTGAATTTTTTTCTGAATTAACACAAATTTGATTATAAAAATTTATCGGTTTTTATTTTTCGGATGGGTTTGTGGATTGGATTCGCTGAGGGTTTGTGCAGGTTTCTCCGCGGCGCAAATAACCGTAAAAATCGTTGTCATAAAAAAGGATTTTATTTTAATTACATACGAATTTTTGAATGGGTACATTCGTATCCATGGAGTAGCTTTTTCCTCGACTTGATGACATTAAGTGGCAACTGTCCGCATTTCTATATGTCATTCCCTATGTCTGTGTGTGTGTGTGTGTGTGTGTGTGTGTGTGTGTGTATCTTTGAAATGGTCGCCGTGTGTTGACTTTTATAATTAAGCCCTTTGTATACTTTTCAGCTTATAGAATTCTAGCGAAACCTCCCGAACCCAACAACCCTGTCCCAGGGACCGAGATAATCACATACACAAAGGATGACATCTATGGGCTTGGGTTGGGGTGGGGCTGGATGGTGCGGAAGTGGAAACAAGCAAAGCGAGTTGCCAAAGAAGCAACACTCATAAAAAGGATTAAATGTGCGCAATTAAAGAAAATATATTACGAAAAAAAAGCGAGACCAAGTTTTACCTTTTTCCCAAAAGTACGAAGAAGGTCCAACAAATAAAATAAAAATAAAGAAAAAAGAAGAACAACAAATAAACAAGAAACCATAAATAGAAAGAGGTTTACTCATTGAAGACGATTTTCGGGCTGACAAAAACTTTGTTATTTGTTTTGCATGGCTTTTTGTTTGGCTTTTTCAGATCCTTAGGTGTCCTTCTACCTTCTCCTACCCACTCCGAATCTATTCCACTAGAAAAATGCTTCCACTGAATTATGCAAAATCTTTTGAATACGCCACAACAAGAAGAGGAAAAAAACAGAAACAAGTTGAAAAAGAACTGAATCTCAACTTGGGAATACTCTGATCCAGTTTTGACTACGAACTAATTACGATATGGAAAATTGAAAGAATTTTCTTAAGATTCGTTAAGCGGGACTGAAATATTTCTGTATGGGAAAATGATATACAAACCCGAAAAATATATTCCTAAAGACAGGCATTACATAAATTAAATCTATTTCGCTTTAGGTTAATCCAAGTTGATTCCAAGCCTATTTCAAAGATATTCTAATGATATTCCGGAGTTAATCTTAATGTATTCCAAGTATATTCCAAGTGTACATAAAAAATATTCGAGGCATCTGGCTAATATATTCCTAGGATACTCCCAGTATATATCTAAAATATGCTAGGAATAACTGGAGTATTTTTCAAAGTATTCCAAGTTTATTCCTATCATATGAACCCTCCAAATATATATAAAATATACCCGACTAATTTCAAATATATTTAAAAAAAGACTACCAAGATATTCCAAATATTCTGAAAGTATTCCAAGTTTCATTGTATCATATGGACCCTCCAAAAATATATATATTTTATACGATTAATTTCAAATATATTTTAAAGAAAGACTACCAAGATATTCCAGATATTTTAAGGAATTTTCAGAGACCTGAAAGTAACTATTTATCTCCGCACGATTTCCCTAGGTTTGATCTAAGTTAGATTTAATCTGAGTCTAATTTTCAGTCAGTCGATATTCAGATCCAGAAGAAGAAAGGGCAGTACTTGCTCTCTTAAGTCATTCTAGTTCTATGAATTTTATAATTGATTTAAATTCGAATTATTCAAATTAAATAAAGTCTTGAAGAAACTGGAGACCACCGATGTGTGGACCATCGATCAGGAGGTGAAGTGAAGTTTATTCTCCCACGTTCCATATAATTTGCAAATGCTTAAGATTTTCCCGAATTCTCATCAAGCTCGAAACTCTGTTTTGTCAATTAAATATTTATTTATTTAATTTATTCTTGATTTGAGGTTCTGAAAATTCTGTAAAAAATTCCCCTTCTCCAAATAGGATAAGCGATTTTTTTTTTATTCTGCCAACTCAAAACTTTGGATACTTTGTCTAAGCACTTAATTTTTGTGTAGAGTATGAAACCGACAACAAAAAAAAATAAAAAAAAATAAAAGAAAATTACAAACTTTTTCGAAAATTTTCAAAGAGTTGTTACCGCTTGGCATCTGTGTATGTGTGTGTGTGTGTGTGTGAGTGTGTGTTTTGAGGACTTTTTGCCAATGCCTTTTAATGTAATTGCTATTGCGATTGTTCTTCTTCTTCCACTTCTTGTTGGCCAAGTTCAGCTTGGCTTTTATTGTGGTTGTTGTTGTTGTTGTTGTTGGGTATTTGTGCGTAGCTTAAGTTCATAATAATGTTTCAAACTCAGAAAATCGTCACGGCTCTTGAGGAAATGTGCAGAGTCTTTGAGATTGCGGTGTAGCGGGCCAGGAAATTGAGTAGAAGTGTTTCCATCTTGCCGTGTCGTATTCACAATTGCCATGACTACCCACACACATGAGACATGTGTGTATATGCGTGTGTGTGTGTGCCATGGGTTAATTGTTCAAGTTCAAAATTAAAATATTTATTACAATGAAAACTTTTGCACTTTGACAACGCCAAGCGCAAAACTCAAGCCACTTCCAACAACAACAACACGAAGCTGGCAGATTATATTGTTGTTGTTGTTGTTGTTGAAGTAACAACAGAATTCCTCAAGTTCTCAGGCCTGTGGTTTGGGTTGCCTTGCCAAGGTGATGCTAATGCTTCTATTTCTATTTACCGGGACCAAGAAAGAGTAAGGGATCGGGTTTGGGTTTGGGTTCGATGTCGTGGTCGGGGTCGGGGTCGAAAAGGAGGAAGAAGCTTAAGAGTTTAACTCAAAAAATAAGTTTATTGGGGTGGCTGGCTTGGCTGGCTTGGCTGGCTTGCAAAACCAGTTAGCCGAACAAAAGCTTTCAAAATACTTCTAATCCTCTAAACCGAAGACAACAACTCTGTACTTCTTCTTCTTCTTCTTCATCTTATCCGACAAACAAAACTTTGATAAATTTTGAAAACACACAACAACAACAACAAGAGCAATTCAAATCCCTTTTGATATTTACCAGCAATTCAAACTGATTAGTTGGAAAATATATATAATTTTTTTTTTATGAAATAAAATTTTCATTATTTTTCAAGGTTCTTGAATAATAAATAAACCCGATTAAGTTGTTGTATTCCGAGTCCTTGATGATTAAGAAATAATTACTTCAGTTATCAGGAAACTTGAACTCTGAAGAGTTTGGGACAAAAATTTTTCAAAAAGATTCCTCAAAATTAACTTGTGGGTATCAAAAGATGATTTAGTTTCGAAAGAGCCCATGAAATGTAGAGCCAGCCTGTTTGGAGCCAGTCACAATGGGAATATCTTCAAAATTTATTGACTGGTTTCGATCTTATTTGGTACTTAGGGATACCTAAGTCGTGTCTTATAGACATACCAAATTTCAGCTCAATACAATTTATCATCTAGTTTTAATTTAGATTCAAATGGATCTCAAGGATAATTTGAATCTTCATAGTCGTCGTCCTCCCACCTAAATCTCTTTTTTGGAAATATTTTAAAAAATTTATTGATTTAATTCGATGAAATTTGAATCTTTATAGAGCAATTTTAATCAAACTCGTCCTCTCTCTCTTTTGGAAATATTTTAAAAAATTTATTGATTTATTTCAATGAAATTTGGTATTAGGAATATGGGAAAAGTATCAAATGGGTCTACCAAATTTCAACGTACTAGCTTTCATGGGGATTAAAATATCTTTGGTATTTCTTAGTGAAATTTGATATTTGAAATAATTAGGGGAATATTAATATTAAAGGGCAACTTGAGAAAGGCTTGGTGCCCCGAAGTTATCCTCCCATACATTCACATATATCCTTTTCAAATGATTCTAGGAAAAAGTTGAGCAATTTGCATAGAGATTTTTTTTTTAGAAATAATCGGATGGTAGGGGAAAAGGGGGTGTGGGGTGGGGGAATTGAATAGCGTAGGGTAACTCATAGCGAGTCCATTAGGCAGGTACATGAGTGTTTTGCCAGAAGGCGAAATGACTTAGAGAAGCATTCAAGCCAAAAGAGCTGCCGCGCCAATTTCCTTTAATCTTCCATGAAGATAACAACTCTTTAGTCGCCGCTTTAAAATGTAATGTGCGGTTTTCTTTTCTTGTTTTTGTTTTTGTTTGTTGTTGTTGTTTTTTAGTGTATTGAAAATTGAAACGCATGAATAGTCAGTTAGATCGTCCTCTATGCTCATCCTGGGGCTATGCACACATACATGGGTACGAGCATGTCGATAGAGACTGGGTGTATCTGAAAGATACAATTTGCAGGCATCTGAGATACACATGCCAAGGCTTTGGCTTAGATTTTTCGTTGTTGGACGACCCAGCCGAGGTGGCAAGGACCAAGAGGCTGCCACTGGAGCAGCAGCAGCTTTGCTGAGTTTCTTGTTGCTGTTGTTGTTGTTGTTGTTGTTATTGAGGGGTGGCTGGCATATCCGTTGGCACTGGCAGATGTTTTTCACGCAGCTAGCTAAACTCACATAGATTCTTTTTTTCTTTTTTTTTTTAGCCACGTTGCAACACTCGCAAACAAAAACAACAACAACAACAACAAAGTGAATGAGCAAGTGTGGCGGAAATGATTTGGCGGTCCATGTTTGTTTGGTGGGCCGGTGCCGCTGCCATTGCCACCGCCACTGCCACTGAGAGTCTTGTTAAGAAGAAGGGTCCAGGTTTTTAACCATTTCCACATCCATATCCCAGTGCCAGTGCCAATGCCAGTGGCACATGCCACATACATGGCCACTTCCATAACCAAAAGCCTTTCTGCCTTTGCTTGCATGATTGAAAAGTGTTTTCATTTTTTTTCTTTCTTTTGGCTGTTTTCGTTTTTAGTGCTTTTTGTTGTGTTTTTTCCATTTTCTTCCTTTTCTGCTGCTTCTTCTTCTTCGTCGTCGTTTTTTCTGGCTATAAATTCAACTTTTCTATTATCTTTATCTTGTGAGCAACACGCGCAGGCTGGCCTCTGCCTTCGCTCCCCCTTGTGCTTATCTTGCACCTTCTCATTTCGGTTTTGCTGGCCTTTAACAATGGCAGCTCTGGGTGATGCCCAATGGAATGAGTGGATGAGGAGGGTGGGGGGAGGAGGGGGTTATATGTGTGGTAAAAGTAGCTGCAGTTAATGGCAGCAGCGGCGGTGGCGGCCGTTAAAAATTCGTAGAACCAAAAGCTGGAGGAAAGGCAACGCAGCTGTGACTCGGCTGATTCGGTTTAATGCACGGTGCAGAGGACACCCCCCTCCCACCCATCTTACCCCATGTTTTGGCCAGCAGCTTCATCAGTTCATAGTCATTGCCAACTTCTCTGCTGCTGCTGTTTTTGTTGTTGTTCCTGCCAGCAGGTCTCGGTCTTTGGTCGATTGGGTGGTTAACTGCAGAGTCCGGGGGCAATGGGGCTCACTGGGGTGGTGGGTTGGTGGAGTGGCTGGTTGACTGCTTCCATGCCCGCTTTTATAATTGTTTCCTTTTTCTTTTTTTTTTTTTTTTGCTTTGCTTTGACAGGAAAGGCGAAGCACCGAACCAACATGGCCCCTGATGGGATGCCCTCGTTGATGCAGCTGATTTTGCAGCTGTTGTTGTTGGGCGCTGTTGACAACACTAGAAAAAAAATTTTAATATAAAAAAGAAAATTTTAGGAATTCTTAAAAAAAAAGACTCTTCCTGGTTATCTTAAAACTCTTTTTAATTGTCTGGCAGATCACGCCCTAATTTATATTATATTATATTTTCCACTCTCTTTTCCTGTTCCAATTAAAAATTCATTGTTTAATTTTGAACAAAGAAATCCATAATTAACTTAATTTTGTTAAAATTATTTGTGCTAATTTAATTTATTTTTAAGTGTGAAAAAAAATTCCAAATTAAACAAAGAAATTGGTAAGAAATTTCTTTCAGTGTGCCTGCCATCAGCTGTGAGTAGTGAGCATTTCTTCTTTTACTGCTTCTTCGGCTACTTTTTGCAATTGTCTGTCTTTGCTTTTGCCGTTGTCGCTGCCGTTGTCGTTGTCGTTGTCGTTGACGTTGACGTCGACGCTGCTTTCGTCGTTTTCGTCGTCGTCATCATCATTCTCGTTCGTCATTATCGAGCGAGCGAGCAGGCGAACGAAATTTTGCTGTCATTACTTTTTATGACCCAACAACATGATGCAGTTGCCTTCGCTGCCGTTGATTGTGGGTGTGTTGATGGGGTGATGGTGAGGGAGGCTGAAGCTGCATGAGACGGACAACTGCCACTTTGACTGAGCAGGGCATTGTATGTGTGTGTACATGTGTGCGTGTGTGTGTGTGCTGGCAGTTAAAATATAATTTCAGGAAAAATCATCATACAAACGCAAGCAGAAAGAGAGAATGAAAGAAAAATTGTATAGAGTCGCGTTGGTCTGAAAGAGGAGCGGGAAGAGTAGAAGAGAAGCAGTAAAACATCAAAGTGAAAAGATGCTGTTGTTGTTGCTGTTGTTGTTGTTGTAAAAACGCAGTCAAGGAAACGAAGCAAAAGAGACTCTCTGAATTGAAGAGACCAAACGACGACCGACCAACAACTTTTCAAGTCTTTCTTTTTCGTTTTTTTTTTTTTTTTTGTACAAATTGAATGTGTGTTGGGCATGTGTGTGCGTATGTGTGTGTGTCTGCTTTGACATAAAGCCTCAGTCCTACCCACTCCCACTCGCAGCAGTAGCTCTGTCATTCTGAATCCTACAATCTACTTGAATTGAGAGAAATTAAAAAGTAATTTTTCTTTCTTCTTTCTTTTTCCACATGTTTCAATTTTTTTTTTCCTTTTTTCAGTCATAAAGCCACTTAAAAGTCAGCAACGGCAGTTAAGCATATGAAACCAGCCCCGGAGAGAAAACCCTTTTCCTCCTCCTACTTAAATGATTTTCAGATTTTTTTTTTTATTCTCCTTCCCCCACTTTGTGCGTATTCAGGCAACCGTGTTACAAATTGTCAGTCGTTTTATTGTGTAATTGATTTAACAAGCAGACCCCACCCCTTCGCCACCCCCACCACAATTCCCTCACTTGTCAATCCGTTTAAAGTCGTTAGTTAATTAAGTCGCTCGCCTCTCGACCATAAAACGCTGGAAAATTTTTCGTTACAAAAAAAACACGAAAAAAGGACGAAATTTTTTTTTGCCCAGCTTATTTCCCAGCATACCCTGGCAAACAAACCCCAAAAGAGAAAAAGTAAAAAACAATAAAAAAAAAAAATTTTTTTTTTTTACCCTGCGGAACTCGGCACCTCTCTATCCCATCCATCCCTTCCACTGATATTTTTACAATGCTTGATTAACATTTCCATTGGCAAACGATTTTTACATTTCCGCGCCATTCAAATTTTTATTCATTTTGCCGGCTTCTTTCTCCATCTCACTCTCTCTCTCTCTCTCTCGCTCTCGTTTTGACGAGGCCAGTGTCGTCTGTTGCTGTCGCTTATTAATTTTTATGTCCGAAGAGCGCTGTGAAAATGCATTTAAAATAAATAAAATAACATATAATTCGGCATTAATTTTTTTGCCTCTGGCAATCGTTAAAATCAAATACACACACACACTCACACTCATACACACACACACATACAGGGTTGGCATTGTATGGGAGAAATAAAAAAAGTTAAATAAAATTAATAACAATGAAATTAAACCAACAGACGCACTCACACACACACACACACACACACACACACACACACACACACATACACATATGTACACGCACACTAATGAAGCTCTTGGGATATTCTCACAATTCAAATATGATTAAAGGGATAACGAAGATCCCAAACTCTTTTCAAACATTTTCCGAGTCAGCAAAAAAAATGGAAAAAAAAAAAATATTTTGAAAATTTTAAAGAAAAAAATTCAAATGAAATTTTGGACTCCATATTTTTGGAGGTCTCTGAATTACTTCAGTTGGTTATATTCCAACCCTGAGCTAAGTTTCCGTTTTCAAACTAAAATTTACCATATTAATCTACTCAAAGGAACTATATAATATATCGTTTCAATCCGAAACAATCTCTTGAAACCTTACCTATAACCTATCCTATATCTCTTTGGGTAGCTACCGACAGACTTTCTCAGGTCCTCAAAGTCTCCTTCCCAGTCTTGCAAGCCACTTATCATGGTCTACTCAAAAAAAGTAAACTACATATAATATATCATTTCGATCCCATACAAGCTATATCTAGGATATAGTAACCTGATTCAAACAGACATTCTCAGGACCCCAAAGTCTCCTTCCCAGTCTAAGCCAAAATGCTCTACTCAAAAAAAGTACAGTACAAAACGATAAGAAGCATGTTCGATTATTTTCTTTTTTTGTTTTTGGATCATAAAATATAATTTACTTTTATGAGTGCAGCCAATGACATATGAATTGAGCAAATATGAGGTTAAGGCACCCATCAAAATGGCATTGCAAATACACAGCCACCAATTTATTTAGGCCATGCTCGGTGGGGTAAAGGGGAAAGACAATTGAGGGAATAAAGCCCAAAATAGATGTCACACCTCTTTATAGAGAGGTCTATAGAGAACCTAACTATAAAATCTGTCTATATTTAAAACCTTATCAAAGTCATAAAAAATTTATGAAAAAGTTTCAGTCGGAAAGACCTATAAGGGTAATTAAAATTATCGAATAAGTTGGATCCATCTGGCATTTCTTGACATTTCACGCAAAATTTTATTTCAACCCGCCCAGTTTTGTGACCTGATCCCCATATCTAATCACATGACAACTGAAATCTATTCTGACTTTTGCCATTGTAAACTAAATAAATTAGTTTTAACACGCAAAAGTCTATTTTTATGTGATTTACATATACCTACTCTCACTGGGCCAATGGCGGGGAGCGTAGGGAGAGTTGGGCGGAGGGTTGACTTTTTTGGCAGCTTATTTGGTTCAACTTTTAATTAAAATACAGCGGAAAAGTTTCAACAAGTTGGAGTATGAAGCTGAAGCAGGAACAAGACCGAATCTAGCCCAACTGAAAAGGGGGGAGGGGATAAAGTGGCCAAAAAGTTTTCACTAGCCACGCCGCCGACCAGGGGCATGCGAGAGAGAGAGAGAGAGATTCTGTTAAATTTGTGTCATGTGGCAAAAACTAAAATCCATTTTTAATTATATTTATGTACAGTTATGACATGAACCAAATATGACACAAAGAAAACCAACTAATTATGGAAATTTTCAACTAGCCTCAGGAAATTTTAAATGCTCTTTAAAAAAAACACCTGACAAGAAAGTAGTCAATTAAGGGGATCAACGAAATCTATCAGGGAAATCTATATAGCTAACATTTATATATGTATATATATTATATAAAACCTGCAAAACAATTTGAAGGTTATGCAAGGCTTTATTCTATGAACACTTTTGAATTTCCAGGTAAAACTTTAAGACTCAATAATGTTCTACTAATAGGATCGAGATGGAAATATTTATCTAGGTAGATGTAGATCCTATACAAAATTTCATAAGACTTGTTCCATAAGTGACCGAGTTATGCTCAGAACCTAAATTGGTTTCCTTGAGAAATTTTTTGAAAAATCTTTACCTATCTGCTACGACCTATGAGAACTGAGATATATGACCAGAACTGGGCCGAACTCTATTGCCCTATATCAGTTACAAAGCTCCGATCAGAATGAAACTTAGTGGAAGTATGTATATGTCCAATATGACTTTAATGGCTCACTCCTAAATCTCTTCATCTATTCTTTTCAAAAAATTTATAAATGTAATTTTTTTGGTTCACTCCTAAATCTCTGAAACTTTATCCAATCTATATTTAATATCAGTTTAATTCAAGTAATAACGGCTTTCTGAATTGCTCAACTAATAAACGACTTGAGGTAAAAAAATTAAGAATATATAAAATATTTATTATTATTACTTTTTATATTATACATGGATCTATATAGATCTAGATATATTACCTTAGTTCCATTCCTTAAAATTTTTCTTTTATTTTATCGTTTGTTTTGTTTCCACAAATTGGTTCCTGTTGGAAGCTGATATCATAAGCACGGTACTCTAGTTCAATTTAATCGTCTTTAATCTCTTTGATGGTCAGATATGGTTAGGTTCTAGGCCCCAAACACAATAAGCCTCTAGGTCTCCCAGAGGCTCTGCCTTACCCCTAATACGAGGGACCTGCTCCACCAAAGCCCAACCGAATCTCATTCGTTTGATTCTATATTTTATTTTGAATAAAAATTCTCTAGAAATTCCTTAAAAATATCTTCTAATATTTTAATTATATAAAATCATATTGACTTATTCAAGAATTAAATTTCTCTAGAAATTCCTTTAAAATTCCTTCTGACATTTTTATTATTTAAAATAAAGTTGATTTCTTCAGGATAATATTTTTATTTTTTTCATTGGATTTTCATAATTTTTATAAGATTTTTCATAACATTATTTATGTTATATTTCCCAGAAATTAAAATTGTAGATTCATTATTTTTTTTTACATTTAAAATATTTTTTTTTTTCAAGAGTTGAATTACCGAAATATTTTAATAATATTTTAATAATATTTTGATAATATTTAGGATTACAGCTTTTAATTATATGTTCAGAGTATTATCCCTGCAGATTTGCTAAAATCTTTTGGATAAAGCCAAAGGTTGAGATTATCCCAAAAGTATTTTCCAAACTCTCTTGAAATTCGCCTATACTCGGATAATTCTAAAATATTTCCCCTTTCCTGTTGTTGTTTTCTTTGTTGTAGCGAATTATTATGGCAAGTAAACCAAGTTTATATAAAATCAAAACAACAAGCCAAATAAAACTTGTGATATTTTCACCCCCAAACCAAAAGAGAGAGAGAGAGAGAGAAAAAAACTGAGAGGGGAAATCAAAAATAATGGAAAAACAAAATAAACTAAAATCCCAGTTATGGAAATTATAAGTAGTACAATACTAACTTTCTTGTTTATTTTATTATTAGTATTATAATTTTTTTTTTTTTTCTAGTTATATCAAGTGGGTGTTGGGGTAGGGGCGGGGGTGCGGGGGGATTGAACTTTTTGCGCTTGCCATATCAATAAAGCGGGCTAAGCAGTTAAGAAGAAGAGTGAGCTGGTGCGGGGGGGGGGGACTTCTTGAACATTTCATTTGGCTTACATGTGTGTGTGTGTGTAAATTGTACTTTATTCAGCTTACACACACACACACTCTGTCTCTTTCTCTCTCTGGAGTACTCGACATCTCTAATTAGTAGAATTTAATCTTCACACTATGGCAACGTCAAATGCCAGTCCTTTTGCCCCACTAAGCTCTCGAAGCACACCCTGCCCCCGACCACGACCCCGGCTCCTCGACAGCTTCCAGCTCCCAGCAGCCAAAGCCAGAGCCAGAGCCAAAGCCGAAGCCACCTCTTTCATACCCAAGTGAATCGCTCAGTCGCGTTGCTCATTATGAAAAATTTCAAATTAAAAAGGGGCAAACGGTGCGGGGCAACTGCTGGCGCAGCTACTGTGGGCGTCGGCGTCAGCGTTTCTGCTTCCTTCCTTCCTTCTTCCTTGTTTGCTTTTGTTGGTGAAGAAGAACAAAAAAAAAAAACGAAAAGTGCCGTTGCAAAGTTTCACATAAGAAACATCGACGCCAATGCCGGCTTCGACGTTGGCGTCATGGCTGACTTTGGTGAGGCATTTGGCAGCGACGCCACTGTCAGGATTTGCATAAAATACCGAGTGTGCATGTGTGTGTGTATGTGTGTGCGTATCACACATCATGATTACATAATTTAGCTATTAAAGTAGCACCAAGTCTTGGTGGTCCTCCCAAAGGGGGGAGGCATGACCGGGTTGGGCGGTTGATGGTTTCCACTGGCTTATTTATGCCTCAACACGCCGTTTGGACTCGTTCGCAGCTTCAAAGGATACACACAAACGGTTGAGTTTGCATGTGTGTGTGTGTGTGTGAGTGTGTGTGTGTGCGGGTGCGGTGGCGTCAAAACCAAAAATTCCAGTTCAACGGCTTTGTTGCCACCTCCTACAGGCTCACACACACACACACACACACACATGTGCACTTGATTTACTCATTAGCGTTACTTTTCTGTTCATAATAGGCGCTTACCCAGACCCAAAAAGCCACACACACACACACACACACCCGGGCACACACAGGCAGGCAGTCAGGCAGGCAGGCATCCTTGGCAAACAAACAGTGAGTCACATTTTGAGCCTGGACGAGGTTTTCTGTTGGTCCGTGGGTGCGGCTGCTCTAAGCAGCTTAAGCGTATCCTTTATGAATGTGTAATTGTCCACACACACACACACACACATACAGGCATACACGCAAAGAGTCAGTTGCTCATTGAAAATATGGCAACGTGTGTGTAACCATTTTCCTAAGCCCTAATAATCCTCACTATTTGCAAGCCACAGCCAAGTGGGTGGAGGCAAAACATACCCGGGCACACCACCACCACTCGGTTCCACCCTCTGACCAAAAGTCAAAATTCGATATTCTCATATGTATGAGAGGGCAGCGAAACTCCTGGAAATTCGCCTCTTTGAAAATCGTTCAAGCAAATTTTCCTGCCCTTCTACCTTTTCCTTTTTTTCCTTCTCCTTCTTCTTCTTCTTCTTAGTTTTGCCTTCTTATCTTTTGCTCGGACCAATATTCATCTTTCTTGATATTAATGCTCCATTTACCAACAATGTGTACATGTGTGTGTGTGTGTGTGGTTTCTGCAGGTGTCCTTTTTGGCTGAGGGTTCAATATTATTGGTGGTCGGCTGAAGATGAAATATTTCAAGCTTTGCCTTTGATTATAAGGATATGCAATGTCCTTGATATAACTCATGGCTAAAAGTAGACAAGATTCCAGCCTAATCCTGGCCAGGACAATTGCTTGGAAATGCTACTTGAGCCAGAGAAATCAATCGGAAAGGAAATATCAGCTTAAGACATAATGTCTTCGGGGAATCCGAAGAAAACTGAATAATCCCAACATTAGAAGCTGGTTAGATTTCTCAAGTTTTGGGAGGAACCAAGAAATCTGAATAAGCTCAAAATCAAATGTTAGTTGAACTTAGGAAAATAAATCGGAAAGATATAATCGAAATATGGGTTGGAATGGGAGATCAATCCAACATTATTAATCTTTGGAGAAACCAATAAATCTCAATAAGTTCTGAATCAAATAATAAGAGATTATATGGAATAATCTAAAGATTCTTTTTAGAGCCTTGAGGGAATCCTATAGTTAGCTTTGTCAAATCTTGAGAGAGCCTAAGAAACTCAAGAAAAATTAGGATTTAAGCTAAAGAAATAAAACAGAAAAATAATACAGAATCATTTCAAGACATCACGGATAACCTGAGAAAATCTTAATAGAACCTGAACCTGATCTGATCCAGGATCTGAAGATTCAGAGACTTTTGAGAATTCAGTAGGTCTTCAGAGATGAGGTTGAGTTACTAACAAATCAAAATAGTACAGAATCTTTTCTAGACTCAAGAAAATACTTTTATTCCTTTAGACCTCAAATAAATAAATCTAGACTGACTCATCACATCATTTAAAATTTTCTATTTTTCCTTTTAATTTATTTTGAAAAACTCTATAATTTCCTTCTTTTTTTTTGAGCTCACAAAAATCTTCCAAATTTATTAAATAAATAAATTGAAACTAATTAGATTCGTTTCAGTTCGATGAACTCAGCCAGGAATATTGAATATAATCATCTATTTTTTTTATGAGGATTCTGAAATCTGTTCTGGGATTCCTTAACTGTTTCCTTAACTGTTTGAAAATCGCAAAAATATATAGCCAGATATATATTTGACATACCCTTTGAAAGTTCTTAAATGATTCTCCAACTTGCTTTTTGCTTTGTAATTTTCTAGATTTTTCCATTTCAGCTGAGGTCTGTTTGGCCTGGTCTCGAGTAATTTAAAGAAACTGATTTTAATTTCGTGGCCCCTAAGAAAATCAAATTCGTTATGGCAAAAGGCAATCGATGGCACAGCACTTGACTTGTGCCGAGTCATGGCTGGCAATCGATATGCCCCTGAGAGTCCCAGAAGACGACCCACAGGGCCGAGGTTGCCACAACAACTTGGACAACTTCTGCCTTCTGATTTCTTTCGGCTATCGGCAGCTTCTCTGCTCGAACTGCATTCATTAAGACCCATTTTGATGGAGTTGGCAAAGCCAAATGAAATTAATTTCCACGCTGGGCCCTGGTGGACCTACGAGTTTTGTGCATGTCATGCCCGGACCTCGAGTCCGCTCGTCCCCCCTCCCCTCTGCCAGCCATTTGCGGTGATGTTTCCGTTTCGTGATAAAAGATTTTAAATTAATAATTCAGGCTAAACAAAAACAAAATCTAAAAAAATGCCCTCAAATGGTGTGATGGTGTGAGGTATTTTTCACCTCAAAAAGAGCGCGAGAGAGAGGAGAAAAAAATTGAGCAATTTTCCAAGCCAACAAAAGCGTAGCAAGCGGCGGGGGTGGTGTAGACCGGGAAATTTATGCTAATTTTTGAACAAATATGTAAATATGGAAAAGTGTGTGTGTGTGTGTGTGTGTGCTCTCACTATTTGTTGAGTGAGTCGCTACCCGAGCTGCCGGCGTTTCCCCTCAATTCCTCAGGCCTCTCCAAATGTGTCATGTAAAGTCAGCGTAACGAAGTAACCTAATTAATTTGTGGCACTCATTAGCAACAATTGAAAATGCCACAATCAGCCAACCAACGACCAAACAAAGAGCCACAAAGCTCCTCCAGTTAGACCCTCTCTGTCATTTAAAAACCATCAGGCCTAACGAAGTTTGATTTCCAAAAATCCAGAAGAAGATGACGACAAAGAAGAAGAAGCTGAGGAGAAAAACTTTTAAAGCACTAAAACTCAATTTAAGTTACAAATAAAATGAATTATTCTTTCCCTAATGGTTCCTTCAATTTAAGAGACAATTTTGTATTTTTTTGGGTGGAGAAGAATGAATCAAAAAATTTAAACAATTTTCTTGACTTGAAAGTCTGAAAAATACCTACGATTCTTTTTAAGTTTGGGAAGTAGAATATGGACTTTGGGCTTATAATATTCCCAAGTCTACAATATCCTGTATTTCAGGTCATTGCTCTTTGATTTTCCATAAGAAAAATCTGCTTAAAATTCTGAAAGGAAAATATCCAAGATTTATCCTCGAGTCTGAGAATTTCCCAATTAACCAAGAGTTAGAATCCATCCAATCTTTCAATAGACAATTCCCATCATTATCAGGCATTCACCCTTAATTAGCCATTCAATTTTTGAATACCCCCACAAATGTTAAGACTTTTTGTTTTGAAAAAAATGAAGACACATCCTGACATCTCCAATATTCCATATATCATCGGTCAAGTTGTTCTTTTAACAAGATTAATGTCATCATACATAATTACCCATCTATTGATACTTTCCAAGAGGCGTTGATGATCATTTATAACACTTGGTTTTAGGACTAACAAACCTCCCGAATTTGTAGGGTAGTCAAACTGCTGATCTGATCTGACAATCAATCACTCAATCAATTTGCAGAAGTTTTTCAAAAACATATTTGAAATGTTTCCAAAGCAGATTGTGCCAAACTTCCTGTACCCATGGGAAACCAGGTAGAAGAGAAAGACTCATTGTTTTGTGGAGACAAAAGAAACTCAAACCGGGAAGTCTTTGAAAACCAATCTTTTCTATTTCAGCTCACCCAGAAGAAGCGGGTAACCTGATTATTTAATTTTTTCCTTGCCTAATGGAATTTCCTTTAGACTAGAAAAAGTCAATTAGAAGGTTGAGATATCTTTATTTTATTGAAAAAGTTCCTTACAAATCTTAAGGCTCTTGGGGAAAAATCAAGTCCCTCGTATAAATATTCTGATGAGCCTTAGATCGATCTTGACTTTATTGAAGAGGGAAAATAATTTAGTCGTTAATATAAATGCAGATTTTATTTCAAGATAATAATTCAGATAGTTAATATCTTTCGAAAATCCCTAGATATATCCAGACTATTTGAAGATTTATAAGAAAATAATTTACAATTTTATCATATTCTTTTTAAAATGATAGAAAAATAGTTCATATTTTGACGAGCCTTAGAAAGATATTGACATCCTCCCGTCGTTGGATTTTGAGTCTATCAGAAGGTCGAGAAGGATATAATTGAAGTGAAGAGGTTAGAATACTTTGATAACTCTAAAATAGTTTCAGACTTCATCCCAAGGCTTATAAGAACCATAGAGAAATTCAGACTCCAAAATACTTGTGACATTCGGTATAATCAATAAGGTAGAGACCCATAAATCTTCCTCAAAAGTGAAGAAGTTTGAATACTTTGATAACTCTGAAATAACTTCAGACCTCATGCCAAGGCTTATAAGAACCATAGGGAAATTCAGACTCTAAAAAACTTGTGACACTCGGCATAGTCTCTAAGGTTGAGACCCATAAATCTTCCTCAAAATATTGAATAATTCAAAGTTTGCTTTTAAGTCCCTTCGGCAAGAAAGAACCATCCAAAGGAGAAACCGTCCCTTCCGAATATTTGAAAGGTCATTAGAGAGCAGAGAAAAGTTTTGGGAAATTTTCTTTTCACTTTATTGGAGGGTTTCGAAAACCTTCTAAAGTCGCGACCCACACCTGCCAACCAAAAGAAACGAATTGTCCATTACTGTCCAAATAGCTCCATCACCTGCTAGTTAGGCCAACACAACCGGAGGTGGCTATGACGGTGGCTATCGTGGTGGTGGCAGGTTAGGTTCTTTGTGCGTGAGTTTGGCTTATTTAAAGCACTGTCAGTCGTCACTCACCGGCCCAAAAAAGGGGGAAAGGGGCTACGCATGACATTTTTTTCCAACGGCCAATATGCAAAATCATTTGACCCGCTTGGTCTGACGCCGTCACCTCGGCACAAACACACACACACACAGACCACTCCGATCGCTATCTCAGCGCTAATATATGCGTGGGTCTCAGGGACAGGACAGGGCATGGGCATGGGCATTCTGCCACCGCAAATACCTTTAGTAATGCATAATTTGAGGCACTTTTCCGGCGAGGCGCGAAACCAGCAACCACCAGTTTGGTCAGCCTCGTCGCTGTTGGCTCGGTCTCGGCTGACCACAATGGGCCGCTGTGGTCAGCCGGTCCAACTGCCAACATGCAAACGTTTCTGTTTTTGTTTCTGTTTTCTGTTTTTTTTTTTTTTTTTTGGTTAGCTGGGAAAATCATTTAATTAACATTTTTCCTCATGTTCGAGCCGCAAAACAATCACGCATACGCACGTATGACCAACAGAGAAAGAGAGAGACAGAGAAAGGGAGAGACAACCGCACAGGAGTCTAGGGGACAGTGGGCAAATTAAAACAATTATTTGAAATTTAATTAAAAAAAAAAATAATAATTAAAAAAAATTCTCAATTAATTAAACCAAGAAAACCAATTAATAAAAAATGAATGAATCTCTGAATAAAAAGAAAAACGTAAATTATATTTTAATCTCTTTTATTGGACAAAAAAATAATTTATATAAAGTATAAAAAAATCAGAAATAAATAATCTATAAAAAATTCCAAATTATTTCAAGATTTTTTTTTTTCAAATCTGAAAAAACTAATTTTGAAAAAAATATTATTATTTATTTTATTTATTTTATTCATTTCACTTATTTTATTTATTTTATTTCTTTTATTTATTTTACTTATTTTATTTTATTTATTTACTTTATTTATTTCATTTTATTTATTTTATTCATTTTATTTATTTTATTTATTTTATTCATTTTACTTATTTTATTCATTTTGCTTATTTTATTTATTTTATTTATTTTATTGATCTTATTTATTATATTTATTTCATTTATTTTATTTCTTTTATTTTTTATTTAAATTATTTTATTTATTTATTTTTTTTTAATTTGATTTATTTAATTTCTTTTATTTTTTTATATTTTATTTATTTCATTCATTTTACTTATTTTATTCATTTTATTTATTTTATTTCTTTTATTTATTTTAATTATTTTTAAAATTTTTTTATTTCATTTATTTCATTCATTTTATTTATTTCATTTATTTCATTCATTTTATTTATTTTAATTATTTTTAAAATTTTTTTTATTTTATTAATTCAATTTTTTTTTTGTCTGATTTAAATAAGATTTTCACCACTGTGCATTGGCCGTCCTCAGCTGTTTCTTTTGGGGCTGTTTTCTTGTTGTTAGTGTTTTAGTTGTTTTTGTTGTTGTTGTTGTCAGTGGAGTGACCCGCTCGATGGCGACCTTTCGCGTAAATTATGATTAAAAACGGAAATGCTGGCACTTTCATGGCTTTTGTCGGGTTGCGGGGCAACGTTGGCTCCGTTGGCTCCGTTGGATTCGCTGGCTTCGTTTGCATTTTCTCGGGCCTGGGCGCATTCCATTGTTTTTCATAAACATTTTCAGTTCAGGTTTTTCCTCTTTTTTTCATTCATTCATTCATACACATTTCATTCTTTCTTTTGGTTAAACATTTTTTATTTTAGTTTTTTGTATTGCCAACAATTGGCAAGCCACGATGCCAAGGGAAGGGGGAAGCTTACTCAAGCGCACGAAACATTTTACATATGAGAAAGCCACACACACACACACTACACACACACACACACACATATGCTCAACGAACCAAATTCCTGGGCCAATTTGCATATGGCCAAAGAGAGTGGGAAACGCCCCTCACATCGATAGACCCTGCGTATCTCATGGATACGAAAATAAAAATATGAATAAATTCTTTACCTGACTTCACATTCCGTTATTGTTGTTGTTGTTGTTGTTGTTGTTGTTGTTGTTGTTGTTGTTGTCGGTTTGATTAATTATTGCCTGGCTTAATTTGGACGCCGGCAGGCCGGCGGCAGAGGCCAGAAGGGAAGTGTTTCCTCAGCTTTTCTGGTGCGTTAAGTGCGATATTTGTAACACTTTTTATGCTCGCCGCGGCTCGGAAAAGTTATTACATTTTCTTAATATATTTTTTTTTTTGTTTTTTGGTGGCCACATCTGCGTAGCGATTCAAAGTTCTTCGGTGAGCGCTTTGCTTGAAAGCTTTTGGCCATAATTTGGATAAGGCTAATTAACCCATTACACCATTATTGTTGCCGGTTAGCTCGACTTTGACTTGCCAACCAACCAGTCAGCCAGTCCACCAACCAAAGGGTTCTCATATTTAAGGGCCCCAACACGTGTGTCTGTGTGTGTGTGTGTGTGTGTGTGGGCGTTCAAAATCTGCATAATAAATTTCAATCTTTCTTCTTCTTGTTTTTGTTTTTGTTGTTTTTTTTTTGCGGCCTAATGATTCCATATAAATCCAACAAAGCCGCCCATTCATTTTGAATGGGCAAACATTTTTAATAAATTAAAAAAATAGCCAAGTCACTTCTTCGTTTTGCAAAAGAAGCTGAAAAACAATTTATTAGGCTTTTTTGTTTTCTATTCTTTTTAAAGGGCAAGCTTTGGCAAGAGATTAATTTTTTTTTGCCTATTAGTTTGATTTTTAATAAAGATTTAAATGAATTTTTTCTGAAGCTTAAAAATCATCTTAAATCTTTTAGAATATTTATTAGCTTTACAGATATCTGAGAAGGCGAGTTCCTTAAATAATCAAAACATTCGATATTTTTAATTTGAAAGAGATCGGTGATTGATATATATGATATATTTTTTCAAACCAAATGAAATTCGGTATACATGAGTGTCTCTTAATGAGTATTTGATTTAACAAATTTGAATGAAATCGGTTCATAAATACTCGAGATATATCTGAAACCGATTTAGGTTTATATGACAACTATTTGATAGACTAATTCGATCCAAGATAAAATTAGTGTATATATTTATCTTTGCATAAATTTTTATTCAATATTTCATTTGAAGAGGACTCCTAAGAAAATAGTGAAGATATTATTAAAGCCGATTTGGATCTATATAGCATATATGTCGTCTGATCAAATTAAAAAAAAAAATAAAATTTAATATTTCTAGGCTAAAATTAGTTGTCTTATCTGATTAATTTTTGGTCAATAAATACTGAAGATATTACCAAGACCAAGTAGCTAGAGAATAAAACCCTTTTGATTCAGGTGAAACTAGGTATACCTGTGTGTCTTAATACAGGAATTTCATTCCCGAAATTTGATTAAAATTGATCTATAAATATTGAAGAATTTTTAAAATAAATTTGGGTTTATATAGAATATTAAAACACTTTAAATGATATAAGTTTTTTGAACAGATCTGAGAGTGGTGACTTCAAGTTTTCCAAGATTCCCCAAGTTATCGTAGAAGACTAAATTCTTGTGGCTCTCATAAGTGAAATACTTATGAGACCAAATGAGCTCTGGTTATATGAACTCGGCAGATAATCTCAATTTATTTATGTTTGCCAAATAATCACAAGTCTTGGTCCTGATTATATTGGACTCGTATTTTGCTTACAAATGAAGCCAGAGAGTTTTTGGGTTAGCTGAAGGATTTCATTATAAAATATTTCCTACATTTCTCGTTGGTTCAGCGTATATTAGTGTGTGTGTGTGTTTGTGTTTATGAGGAAATCCTGACAAGGGACTGGTGAATTTATGTATTGCTCCTTGGACACGCAATCGTAAGTAACAATTTGATATAAGCCAACCAAACTGAAAAGAAGATCTTTTTCGGAAAGAGCAAGAAGAGCTATCGCTCTCTCTCTCTCTCTCACACACACAGACTTGGAATATAAGAAACACCTAAAGCCCATTGATTAATTTGAAATTTATGAGGTGATTCCCAGGACAAAAGTTGGCCACTCTGACGCCTTCAATGAAAAGGTAGCCACACCACAGCCGCCCCAAACCCCGCATGGAACCCACAAGTTGGTAGTCGTAACTTTTACTCTGTGGTTCTTCTAAGTATTTTAATCTTTCACGTACGCCGCTTGCTCTCTCATATACATTTTAATTAAAAGACGCACCGGAACATCAACACCAGCTACCAACAACAACAACAACAATAAGAACAAGAACAATACAAACTACTTGACAATTTCACGTTAATCCTACCAAAGGACAAAGCGGTTTTTGGCTTTGCCAATGACAGAGAATTTCGTTGGGAACTTTTCGTCCTCCAATAATCGTAAACATTCAGCGAGCAAAGCATTTGCAAGGCCCAAAAATTGACATAAATATCATTTGAATAAAAAGAGAGAGAGAGAGAGAAGGAGGAAATAGGAACAAAACTCATGGTCGAAAATTTGGAACATGCGACTTAATTACGCGTGCCAAGCTGATTTCTCCTCTTCATTTTTACTTTGCCCACACCTTCCGTTATTGCTCTCACGCATAAACAGACACCCGCTCTGCTCTGCTCTACTCTGCTCTACTTTGCTCTGCTCTGCTTGCCTTGCTCTATTCTATTCTCCTTTTGCTTGGACGAGGACTTTGTAAGCTGACATCGACGGCAACGTCGACGTTGACTTCGATGCCAACGGCTTTGTTGGCTGCGCTTAATGAATTTATTTGTTACGCATGGCGTATTTTGAATTGGCGGCCACACACACACACATATACACACACACAAACATACACACCACGTACACTAGAACTTGTTGTCGGCGTCCTTCATTGTCCTGCATAGTTGGTTGACTGAAGCTGTGTACTTCGTGCCTTAATGAAATCCATTATTACGAAAACCATTTTGCCTTCTTTGACAATTCACACACACACACATACACACAGGGGTAAATATAACACTTATTACAAATACAAGACTACTTGGCAACCCTGTGCAATATGCCCTTTACTTTTACCGTTTGCCTTTGCCTTTACCGTTGCCGTTGCCGCCTCTGCCGTTGCTTGCCCATTTTCCACTTTGAATGTGCAAAATGTGAAAGGCATAAAACGCAGCAGGATATGAAGCAATGGCTGAGGCAATAGCAATTCCAATGGCTCTGCCACTGCCTGTGGAAATGGAAATGTGCCAGGATCATTCACACACACACACGTACGCACGTACTCAGGCAGGCAAGCACAGTGGAAAGTTTTTCGTTATGATAAGCCGACAATTTTTTTTATAAGACCTCACGAATTTCGTACAGTACACACTGGCTAAAGGGGTCATTTAGGTCCTAACAGGGAGGAAGTAAAATAAAGCTAGGAAGAAAAAGAATCTGATAAATCAAATAAAAATAAATATGAAGCGAATTTGTGAACATTTCAAAGATACCAAAAGTATCTAAGTTAAAATAGCTGAGGCAAATATATATAAAAGATAGAAAAAGTATTTAATATAGAAATATCTGAATATGAATTAAAAAAAAAATTAAGACCAATGCAAACCTTCAGAACTTCAGAATTTCCTTGAAAATTGAAGACCCAAATAAGCTTGACTTTTCCGAAGACTTTTCAAATAATTTTTGATATTAAAAATTTTTCCGAAATTTGTGTTTTTTGAAAGAGTAAAAACTTCTAAGAACTCAATCCCTAGTTAGGTCTATATTCTTTGAGTATATGCCCGATTAACTTTGATCCAATAATTCCAATTTCTTTTCAGTTATTTTTTCTCCTTCATTCCAATCGATATAAAAGTGAATTGGCATTTGAGTTTATTTTAGGAGGTGTCTGCTGTATAATTAATAGATTAAGATTAAGATAGATTTTATCATCCATGATACCCTGACAATGTCAATTGCCATTTGGAAAAATGCAAATCTGCCCTGGTCTATGCAATTGAAATGTTTTGTATTTGATTGTCAGTCGGGTCAGTCGGCCATAAACATACGATACTGACAGCCCAGACAATTCGAGGGTTGCTAATGAACCAATCGACCTTAATGAAATCAACTCGTAACGCATCAAATTTCGGGGCTGCATTTCGGTTTCCGGAACAGTCCAGAGACCAGAGCAATCATTTGTTGGACAGTTGCCTTTATTAGACCTTTCGGTCGATTGTCTGGATCTAATTGATAATTTTGCCAAACCCCCCCGAAAGATAGATAGATGTATTGTTTTGAATTTCTCGAGAAAATTTCATCATTGTATAAAGCAAATGTTTGGAATAGTTTAATAAACATGTCAAGAATAATTTTCAAATTTTCTTTAAAATCTACCATGACCATGGGGGTTGTCAAAGAGGACATAACTGAGGGTCTTTCCTTTTGTAGATTTCGAGGTAATTTGTTCCAAATTATTCTTCTCATTTTTTTTTAAATATGAAAAGAATTTTAGTGTTTTTGGGAAATTCAAGAAATCATTAGAGAAGTCTTAAACCAAGTTTGACTGGGCTTTTTGAGTCCTAAATTTAATTAGTTTAATCGAAAGATTTTTATAAGACTGACTTTAAAATATTTCAGTTTCCTAGAAGTCCTTTTAGATTTTAGAGGTACTCCACTCTTGGTTCCCTCTCAACTTGATCTAAAAATGAAGAAAGCTTATTAGTTTAATAAAAGTTGATTCCAAATTATTTCTACATGAGAAACTCATCTCAAAAAGAACCATTCATCTAGTTCAAGTCCTTTCTGGAAGTCAGACATGGATTTGCATAATCTAGTTCTAGAATTCTCTTGAGATTTTAAAGGGTTCAGCAAAAGGGTTTCCAAATTTAATCATGAGTTTATATTCTTTTTTTAAGGAAATAGTTCAAGTTATTTCTGGGAGCAAACCAATCTAACCTCACCTCACCAAGTTCTTTGGAATCTTCTTTAAAAATTTATGAAATGAATCATTTTTTTCCAATATCTTCAAAGCAATTATATCTACTTCAAAACCCAAATCTGACTCAAATACACGATTTCAAATGACTTGATTTTTTTTTTAATTCCCTTGAGGCTTTCCGGTTCTAAACTAGAGCAAGATGACTCCCAAAACTCCAAGCTTTCCTAATGAACTCGAATGGATAAGTTTTTTTTTAGTCCAGAGAAAATCAAATATGCCAGAAAATCTTTCTCCGATAGGACCAGATTTTCTTGGACTCTCAGGCTTGTTTAAAATATTCACCTGAGTTTATGAGAGGATTGACTTGTTTTAAGTTTTAAGAATCTGTTAAAAAGAGTGAAAGCAGTTCAAGTTTCTTTGGAATAATTTGACAGAAATTCCTCTTTCATTTTATCAAATCGATTTTGATATCTCAATTTGATCTACTCGAAGTAATTTAGCCTTTTTCCTTTGTCTCTATTATGATTTTTCTATAGTCATTTTATTAGTAAACTTTTACATTTTCTCTGCTGTTTTTTTCTAAAACGAAATGCTCATTGAGATGTTCTTTTTGTTTTGGAAGTTTTTGGCTTGGTTGGGAGCCACTGTAGATTTTTGGTTTAGGGAAGTGGAAGTGCTGGCAACTCTATCGTTAAAACTTAAATGACCTTCCTGTCGACGGGGAGAATGGAATTGCTTATTCTTCATTTAGTTGGATGGGCATTTTTATCTTTTTCCTGGTTCCTTTCAAACTTTGACTCTGGTTATTACAGTTCGCGCCTTTGCTGGATTCTGGGTTCTGGGTTCTTGGGACTGTTGGCAATTCATTTGGGTTGGCAGTCAAGTCAGTGGGTTATTTTCCCATTGCCGCGTACGTCAGCTGCTCTTGACATTCTATTACCGAAAATAAGGGTTTTCCACTATCTCAATCTATGTATCTTTGTATCTTCGTATCTTCGTATCTTTGATACGCAATAAATGCTTTCTATTTAATGAGTTCTTTGCTGGCTGTTGAGGGCTCTTGAGGCTTGATTCACTGGCTTCCTTCCTTCCGTTGGCCACGATGGCCAGGCTGGCCGAGCTGGATTGGGTGGATTTTCAGAGGCGTAAACCACTTGGCGAGGCCATCCTCACGGTTGGTTGAGCACAAAATTTACATGTTTCTTTGGCTGATTTCTGGCCAAATGGTTTATGGCCTTCTATTTATGGGTTAGGAGTGCTTGCAACACCGCTGGACCACTGCTGGATGGACACGGCGCTGTTTAATTGCCAAGACTCATATGCTTAATGGCGGGGCGGACTGTGCCACAACTCTACCGGGGTGGGGTGGGGTGGTTACCGAGGCGGAAGGCGTTCCATGACTCATTTATCATGTGTCAGAATGTTTAACTAAATGGCACTTTGCCGAAAAACTTTCCTCGCATGTGGTTTTCCTCCAGCAAAAAAAACACAAGTAAACAACAACAACAACTAGAGTGAGCCTGGTCAAGTGGACTGGAGAGAGGGGGGAGTGCTGTGTGGGTGGGTAGGTATACGGTGTTTGCTAAGTAGTTACTTTTAATAGTTGCCACACTCACTAAACTCCTCCATCCAGGCAGGTCCTTTTGCCTAGCATAAATAACTCTCACCAATCCAGGGCTGTCCAGTCTAGAGTTTGTGTATGTGTGTGTGTGTGTGTCACGCCCTCTGCGCCCTCTTCAACAATCTTTGAGATACTTTTTTGGACATTAATGTTTCGTTGGCCACGTGATGAATGAGCCCAACCAAACTGCTATGAGTCCACTCTCGGCATTAACTTGCCCATAATTATATGCAGGACCCAAGGCACACACAGAATGTCTTAATGTGCATATTTTGGTGACCATCTCATCTTACTCTTCTTCTTCGTCTTCTTCTTCTTCTTATGTAAATAGAAAGTCCCCTGATAGTGTGATATCTTGTTGGGTAAACAAACAGCAAACATATGAAAAGGGTCGCCAGGGAATTCCCCAACTCATTTGCCCTGATAACTTCGGAGTTAACAAGCTTATGAAGATCCAAAAAAAAAAATAAAATAGAATAAATCTCGAGTTTCACACAAATTGAAATGGAGATAGATGAATATTCCTGAGGTTTTAATTAGGCTTAGACAAATAGATAGTTCTCACTTTTACCACCTTCAAGCTGAAAGAAATAGACCAGAGGCGAAGAAGAGATTTCCCTTTCCTATTGATAATCTGAATAAGGAATAATATTCTCGAGGAATAATATTCTCGCGGAGTAATATTTTCGAGGAATACTATTTTCGAGGAATATTATTTTCGAGGAATAATATTTTCGAGGAATAATATTCTCGAGGAATTGTTTAAAAAAATTAATTTTAGAATTAAAAATATCTGAATACCTTCTTTTTGATAATCTAAATTATTCAAATACTTTGTCTATATACTTATATTTTTAGAATCGGCCTGCACCAAAGGAGAAAGGGTAGACTGGAAACCTGAGGAGGACATCGGAAAAGAGGACATCGGAAAAGAGGACATCGGAAAAGAGGACATCGGAAAAGAGGACATCGAAAAAGAGGACATCGGATAACTCCAGACCTCCTCAGGGTTACTAGATCGATCTACTAAATCTACTAAATCGATCTAGCCATACCCGTCTACCCGTCAAAATCTAAAATTATCAGATTTGAAAATCGACAAGACTTGAGTTTATATTAATTGTCCAAGACATTTAAAATTTAGAATACTTTTATATATTTCCTTTGAACGAGCTTATTTCGATTTTTCAAATACTTTGTCTATATTCTTTTACTTGTAAAATTTTCACAAGATTTTTCAAATATTATTTTGAAGACTTTGAAATTTAAAATATTTTTAATTTTATATTTAATTTTGATTTGTTTTAATGGCGAATTTTTGGAAAAATTTCCGAAATTATTATAAAAAAAATTTATCAAAAATCTTAAATATTTAAATACTTTATATATATTCCTTTACCTCTTGAATATTTGAATACTACTTTCAGTTCTATTTGGATTATTTTTTGCTTATTTAAAGTTCTGAGTTTTTTAATATTTTTATCTATTTTTTTAAATTTAAATTATTTCCAAAAAAAAAATTAAGATTTAGTTCCAAGTTTTTTATTATTTTTATCTATTTTTTCAGATTTAAATTATTTCCCAAAAAATAAAGATTTTGCTTGATTCGTCAAATATTTTTCTATATTCTTTTATATTAAACATTTTTTAGAATTTTTGAGGCATTTAAAATTTGAAATATTTAATTTTATTTTTATTAATTTTTTTTTATGTATTTTTTTTTTTAAATATTAATTGCCAATTTAATAAAGAAATATTCAAATATATTCAATTTTTAATTTTATTTTTATTAATTTTTTTATTTTTATTTTTTAAATAATGAAGAAAATAAATGAATTTTCTAGTTTTCATGGATCATAAAATAAGTTTAGATAAGTTTTTCTTATTTTCAAATCCATTTCCTTTTCCTTTGCGAAATAAATTTTCCTAATTCAACAATAAATGAAAGTTTTATCTTGTAACTCTCCCCCCTCCCCCTCCCCTTGCTACTCGTTTGACCACTTCATTTGTATACAAAGTGAGTTGAGTGGCGAGGAATGGATTGGATTAAAAAGATCCGCATTGAATTGGAACTCAGAATTTGTTGAATTTAATACTGATATCTGTATATGTGTGTGTGTGTGAGTGTGTGTGTGTTTATCAGATGTGCATTGAAATGCATTTCCTTTTCACGCACTCAGCGTCAACTTCCCGTTAGCACCTTGAAGGCAACAGCAGCCGACGCCCCTGTTGCCGCGCCCCACTTGCTCCCACCCCGGGTTGATTTTCAGATACGCATCAGTTGGAAAACTAAATAAGTAAATAAATAAATAAAGCACACACACACATACACACACACACACACAAACAATTGCACAATACACTCTCGCCAAGTGGAAACTGTTTTGCTATTTTGCTGCTTCGCCTGCCCGATTCATTTACTCAAGTGTAAAGGCAGCAGCAGAGCTGACGCTGACAGCAACAACAACAACAACGAGGAGGAGAAGAAGCAGAAGCAGAAAACGGCAATGATAATGATGACGGCGCTTTGCTTTGACCAAACGACCATAAGGAAGTGCATTTTAAACGTCAAGACAGCTGCAAGCTTGCGACTTGCGAGCTGCGCGGCTAATCCGACAGGCTAAACAGTTGAGCAGTTGAAATTGCCATTGAATCGGTGACACTGTGTGCCCAAGTCAGTCGGGTGGAGTGCGGGGGGCTCTGGTATGGTTTAGATAAAGTGAAGTGGTTAGGTGGCTCACGGGGGGGTAGATAAGGGGAGAGGCTTTCAGTTCAACCATTGTGCGATGCATAATTGAAACAAACAGATAAGCTGATGGGGTTTGGTGGCAAGGGCAGGGGGCGTTGGTGGTGACAAAGAGTCGGTCGGACTGTGGAACAGCCTGTTGGCTAAGACTTGTTGGCAATTGCAAAAAAAAAATAATAATAATAATAAAAAACACACACACACACATACAAAGGCCAGCCAACGTCTACGTGATGTTCAAATCGTATGAACAAATTTAATAGCATACGAAAAGACACAGAAATTAAATACTCTTTTTGGGGATAAAAAAAAAACAAAATCAAGTGAAAAAATTATTCTTGGTAAATTGAGAAAAATTAAGCAAATAAATAATTTTATTAAATTAAATTGATAAAATTCAAATACCCTTACACAACTGATCAGCTAAAAGGCTTCGAAAAGTGTATTAAATATAAAAATACACATATATTTTCCAGTCAACATCAGCAGCAATTTCATCTAAAGTGCACGCAACGAAACACACACAAAATAATAATGCCAACAACAACAACAACAAAAAGAGTAACCATAGCAACGCCAGCAAGAGCAAAAACAACAACAGCAACAAAAAAAACAACTAAAGCGCAAGTAACACCTTTCTGCCAATGTTGATTGATAAAAAGTGTTTGACTGAGAGTAAAGTGCTGAGCAGCCAGTAACTGTATTCAAGCTATGACGAAAAGCAGGAAGAGGAGGATGGCAAAAATGGAGAATAAGCGAGGGAGAGTGCCAAACGAAGTTTACGGTATGCTGCAAAACATATCGAGTTGCTTCTAATGTGACAGCTCAATGCAATTTAGTTGGCAATGCCAGCAAAAGCTGCCAACAACACCAACAAAATGAAAAAAAAACAGTGCTTGCTAAAAGTCCATGAACCGTAATGTAAGAGACCATATGAAAGACAAAATTCACATGGAAATAAAATATTTGATATAAAAAAAAGGTAAAATTATTTAGAAATTATTTTAATTTTTGGAAGGTTGGGAGAAAAGCTTATAAGGAACAATAGAGCAAGGCTTGAATAACAACCATAACTAAATAAAGTAATTTAATTGAGAATAAAACCTAAATCTATATTTAATAAGAAAAATTCTAAGCTTAGGATAAGCCCTATCATAAGGAACAATCCTCAGTTAAAAAAAAAAATGATATGACAAAAAAATATATATTTAAGGAATAATAGAATTCCAATAAAATATGATAAATTATTTTTTATGTACTTACCAACTTGAATCAATAGTCGTCTTATCTTTCATAGTTTCTGAAAAGAAATACAATTTTTGTTATCATTAACACATTAATTAATAACATGATTTCTTATAAAAACTAACCGAACTACTCTCCCTTATTAAAATCCTTCACTATTCTTAACAAATCAATTCTTTTAAGAAGCTTTCGAATAATTTTCGTTCGCACTGTAGTTCTGTAGTGTAGTTCTCACCGACGACACCACAGCAAAGCAAAGTAAAGCAAATCACACACACACACGCACGCACACAAATAAATACACAATACATTGCAATTTAAGGTGGCTGCGAATTGACGAGAAGACTGGAAAATCATAAAATAATAAGGAGTCCCAGAAGCGAAAAGGGAATGCGAATGAATGCGAATAAAGAAGATGAGTGAAGGGTGGATGGGGGGGAAGCAGTAGAATTGTATAGAAAGCACAACTGAAACTGTAACTGAAATGCTGCGCAAACAACTTTGAACGTCAATTTGTCAACTTGAAACGAAAATTGAATGCAAAGCTTTTGTGCGGCACAAGGCGTCGTTGACGCCAACGTTGCTACGTCGACGCTGTCAGAGCCAATTTTATAAATTTCTTATACATATATATATATATTATTTTTTTTTTTGCAAAGAGCTCCACTCCAGTCCAATCCGCAACGGGACATTTGCAGTATTTACAGTTGGCAGCAATAGGGTAGCTGGCAATTTGTAAGTAAATAAAATAGAAAATATTTTTGTCATTAGTTATGCATGCATAGATTCTATACAAAAAAAAAAAAATTGGACCCTAATACGAAAATAAAATTTCCACATAAAATTTATCGTCTTGCCAGATTTCGACAACTCTCGTTGCAAGTCGCTGTGGCAGCTCTAGCTTTCACTTGTTGGCTATTTGTGACACATAAGATGGAGTGATGGGCTGATACCAAGCCCGAAAAAAATAACCATGCATACTAAGTGCACATGTATGAGTGTGCATGTGTGTGTGTGTGTGTGTTTGTGTAACTCTTTGTAAGCTGAAGCTGTTAACGTAGGTGCGGCAAAGCGTCACAGTGGACAGAGTGAGAGAAAGAAAGAGCCAGCAGAAGCCGAGGTAGACTGCTAGCAGCGCCAGCAGCGACGGCGCTTGATAATGAACGGCAAATGTAAGAAGCAGACCAAAAAGCTTCCGCAATAAATTAAACACAGAGAGTCACAGCCAGAGAGCCTGAGTCTGGCAGAATGCAAACGATGCAAACCCTTTTTTAAATTATTTCAAGCTGTACTAAAAAAACAAAAATATTAAATATGTTTTTGTTATATTTTTAATTTCGTCAGGTGGCGTGAAAAGAAGAGCGAGAGAGAGAGGAATGCAAGACGAAATTATCAAAATGCAGAAATGATAAGCCCTGCCCTCTCTCTGTGTGTGTGCGTGAGCAAAGGCTTTCGACACTGAAATTTGGTAATTATTCAGACCTTCGAAATGCCTCAGCACGTGCTGTGCGAGAGCGAGATAGAGCGAAAGAAAGAGAGTGTGGAACGAAAAATGTACAAAAAAGCCAGTGAGAGAGGTAGAGAGTGAGTGGTCGTCATCGCCTCACGATCATGGTGGGGTAAGCCGCAGAAAATGCAAAAACAAAGCTGCCGACTGTCAACAGGTACCGACTTGGACTCAGTTGAAACGGGCGTTGCGCTGCTGCTGTGCTGCTCTGCCACCGTCTTTGCTGCCTACGCGTTTCGTGTCCCGCAGCAACGAACAACAACAATAGCAACAACAGAAAACCACCAGGCAGCCCCTTGATTAAGAAAACAACAAAATTAGCCGTGAAATGCATTAAACTTTGTTGTTGTTGTTGTTCTGTTTTGTGCTGACTCGCAAATTTGTTACTGATTTTTTAAGCTTTTCGGTATTTTTTGTTTTTTCTTTATTTAACTCGAGTCTCAACATCAGCAACAACGATAACAACTTCTCAAATCAACAGCAGCGGCGTCGGCGGTGGCAACAGCATTTTTACAGCTGTAGCCGCTGCTGCCGCTGCACAGTGGAGCAAATTGCAAGGATATAACTCATTATCAAACTCAATTTATTTTTTTCGTATATTTTTTAAAAATATTTTTTTTTTTTAAATATCAAAAGAGAAAACGTCCTTGTAATCAGTTGACCCTTTCTATTAATATTTCGAGATCTTACAAAATTATACAACAAGAACAAAAATATAAAAAAAAAAATAAAAATAAATTATTTCATATGTTTATTTATATATTTTCGGAAATATTTGCCATATGGTTGAATAGATTCTTAAGGTGGCAAGCATTTAGTTTGGGCCAAGAGGAAAGAACCAAAAATGTTTTTTTGAAAAAAAAAATTTTTTTTGTTTTATTTTTTTTTTTTTCAAAAAAACATTTTTTTGTTTTTTCATTTTTGTTTCAAATGTCCAGTTGCCATGGCTGACAATGTCAGCAATAGAATAAATTGTGTTGTTGGCAAGGCAGGTGACATGCGCAGTTGGTTTTGGTAACGGCCCACTGTGCAACGTGTTGCCGCCGTGTCGACGACAGTAGCAACAACAGCGCTGCGATCACGACACGAGCAAAGGCAAAAAAAATACAAAAAAAATATTCAACAACAACAAAAAAAGCTGAAACAGAAACGGCGAGCGAGTGAGCGACTGTCGCGAAGGTGAGTGTGATTGTGTGGCGGCGTGGCAGGGTTGGGGGCGAGAGTGCGGACGTTGAGCGAGCGCAAAAGCAAGTGACGAACTTACGGCCAACAAAACCAGCAACAACAGCAATAACAACGATATTAGCAGCGGCAGCAGCAACGGCCGCAATAACAACAACAGCAACAACAACAATAGCAACAACTGGCTGTTTGGAGCAGCGCGCATGCCACACACAGTTTAAATATGTGAAATTAGTACAAATCGTGATTTCAACAGTGAACGACGACAACGACGGAGACGACGCGACGTCGACGACAGCAGCAGCAGCAGTGGAACGGGTACGTCGTTTCGTATCGTTGTATGTATTGGCCAACGTGTGTGTGTGTGTTCGATCGTAACGGTACGCAAAGTGGCAACACCACACAAAAACTAACAACATCGCACGTAGTGCGGCAACAACAACAACAACAACAATACCAACACTAAAACAGCTGATAGCAGCAGCAGCAGCAGAAGAAGAAGAAAACGAAACAAACAAAGCAGAAAAACCAAAACGGCAACATTCAAGTCAACCAGTAACAATAACAATAACAACAACAACGTAGATAACAACAACAAAGCGCCACATTATCAACTGAGCAACAACAGGTCCGAGGGAGCCACCAAACGGCAAAGTGAGCGCAAAAAGCCCCCGCAAGCCGCTGCAACCAGCACCGCCATCAACATCGCCAGCAGCAGCAGCAGCACAAATATACAAAACACACCAACACACACACCAACACACACACCAACACACACACCAACACACATACACTAACTCGGCACTCACGCAGGCAGTTAGGCAGGCAGGCAGGCAGGCAAGTATGAAAATGTTAACCCAGCAAGCTTTTGTGCAAAAGCTTCCACTCGCAGAGGAAGATTAACTGGAAGGGAGCTTTCGGAATACCCGATCAATCAGAAATTGTTGAAAACTATTCAAGAACGAAAATAAAAAAATAAAAAAAACTCCGAAATAATTTTTTGCTTATCAGAAAATATTTACATGGTTAACAAAAATTTTAGTTTCTCAAAGTTTTGATAAATCAATAATACTTTAAGCTTTCAATTACAAGTCAATGATATTTATTTACTTATCATTAATTTCGACCCCTTCCCTTTTCAAAATTTTCTCTTCTTGCAGTTTGATAAAGCTTTTCGATAATCTGCCAAATGCTGACTGGGCATACGAATACAAAAATATAGAGACAAAAAACAAAAACAACAACAAAAAAAGTCGCACACCTTTGCGTTGATTTTGGACGACGCAGCAGAGGTAGACGCAGAGGCACAGGCAGAGGCAGAGGCGTCCGCTTGCAGCGACGTTTGCTCGTGTGGTCGCGACCGCGTGTGCTGCTCTCTTACACACACACTCACTCTCACTCTGTCTTCCTCTCTCGCTCGCACAAAGTGCAGCTCAGCCGCACTTGCCGCTGCCGTTACTGCTACGCTTCCTCTGCCACACAACCGCCAGCCGCCGCCTCAGTCGAAAGTTAAAAGCAACGTGTTGTGGACGCTTTTTATTCGTCGCGTTACGTTGCGGTTGCGTTTGCCTTTTTGCTACCTACCTCCTCCTCCTCTCTCTCACACTCTCTCTCTTTCTCACACGCTATCTATCTCTCTCTGTGTCTATCTGCGTCTTCGTCACTCACGTCGCACGGACTAACGGACTCGCCAATTGTCAATCAAAATAACTCCTCCAGCAACTTGGAGCGCCTGCGCGCGCACCGACCGCGTCAAACTGTGTCGACCCGCGCACCAACCCAACCCAATACCTGAACCTCAACCTGCACCTGCACCTGCACCACCCACCCAACTTTCACTATGTCCACAAAAGCACTCATCGAGGGCAGCCAGGGCGCCAAGGCCGCCTCCATAGAGCTGATAGCAGAGGCTCCGTCCGTCTCCCTCTCACCCGTCGATCGGATCGAATGGTCACGCGCCACCATTCTGGGCTTCATCGAGGACTACCGGCGCCAGCGCGTCCTCTGGGATCCCAACACAAAGGGCTACCACATCAAGCAGACCAAATACGAGGCCCTCAAGCTTCTCAGCCAGAAATATGGCACCGAAATCCGCTCCATCCGATCGAAGATCAAGTCACTGCGTTCCTCCTTCCACCGCGAGCATGGCAAAGTGCTCACCGCCCGCACACACGGTCTCAACTATCAGCCCATGTGGTTTGCCTACGAAGCTATCCGCTTCATCCTGGACAGCGAGCGTGATGGCAGCTCGGCCGAGGGTCTCGATGGTGACGATGTGGTGACTGAGAGCCAGGCCCGTGATTCCGCCCCAAGTGAAACCGCCGAAAAGCTGGCTCTGATGCACAGCCTCGATCTGGAACAGCTGACAGGTGGGGGCAAGCCCCAAGTTGAGCTGACTGTGGATCAGCAGCAAAAACAACAACAGCAAGAAGAATTCGCTGCCCGGGTGGCAGCTGCCGTGGCGGTTGTAGCTGCGGCCGCCGCCGCCAATGCTAACCACCTGGAGGCCGAGGAGGAAGCCGAAGAAGCCGTGGCCCCAGCATCGGGCATCTCTCCGCCGCCCAATGGCTATGCGGGCGGCAGTGGTGCGGTCACCTCAGCTGCTGTGGTAAGTTTCTCTGCCCTCTCCACCTCCAGCCATTTGGTATTGATTTTTAAGTGCTGTCGGGGCTACTTTGCTTCCATGTGTCTGAGTGTGAGTGGTTTGACTTGTTTTTCATTGACACCTCCAGAGATGGGCCAGCCAGTGACGTGATATGCCACAAAAGTCACAGTGACTCGTTCCCAAGTAAACAATAATCTCTTAATTTCTTATTAATTCAGAAAATATTAACTCCCTCCAGGGAGTCTGAAAATAGCATTGCTTATTTGCAATACCAGTCCAATATATTTGTCATGCTGTTTTTTTACAGTTACTCGGAGTTAGTGACAGTGATGTTGACTCAAGAGTGGCAAAACTTGCTCATCTCTATGGTTTGTGGTACTGTGTGTCTAGCGGTTTGTCATAAACAGTTTCAACGCACAGTGGTTCGGGTAGCTGCAAAAATTTCTGCTAGGCTTTCATATAAAAATTAAAGACACATTGAGGAAATAGAAGATTTTGTTAAAATATTTTTAAAGAATTAATTGGACTAGGGAAATAAATATATTTATCAGTATTATTAATATTCTCAATTCTTGAGAAAAATTTATATTTCCATATGATTTATCAAAAATATATTATTTTATTTGAGAAATTGAGTTTTGATAACTTGCAGCAATTTTAATTCAAATCTTCTTTGTATTTGAAATTAATTATTTTATTTCTCTCAAAATGATATATGAAATGAAATTATGATCCAATTAATTATTATATTAAAAATGTGTTAAGTTCAATATCATTATTTATTTTATTCAGAAAAATTTTTCAAGTCAATCCATATCAACCAACCGAACACTTTCAACCACTGTGCAAGCTTGCTGCTTAGGCGCTCTTTCTGTCAGTGTGCTTGTGTGTTTTTGTTTTTTTGCTCTTGCTTTGCTGTTACTATTGCGTCGAATGCGCTTGATAAGAAGGCTTTGGTGTTGGTATTTCATGTGTGTGTGTGTAAGTGTGCGCGTGTGTTTGTCAACTGGCTTTGATTTACGTTGTTGCCGCTGCTGCGGCTCTGCTGTTGCTGCCAGCGTAGCCATATGTGTTGCATCAGCCGTAGAAATCGACAGCCACACGTTTTGCGCTATCCCCCCCTTCCACCACCTAACCGTTTTGCCTTCTGCTTCTGTTCCAACTCAACATCCAGTTGCTTGCTTCGCTGTTTCTGTGCTGTTTTCTTGTTTCTTTTCTGTATGCTTACCTATGTGTGTGTGTGTGTTTGTGTGATTTTTTTTTTTTTTGTGGTTATTCAGTCAGTCTTGGCTGTCGACTCTGTCTCCGTTGGTCCACTTCAAGCCCCAGTGCGCCAGTGCGCCAACTAATTTAATCACCTCGGGGCCGTGTCTGTCCGGCTGGACTGTTTGGCTCGCTGGCTCATGGCTCACATTTATTTATGTACATATTTATTTTTTATTATTATTCTAATTTGTTTTTTGCTTTGCTTATTATTATTATTATTATTTTTCTTCTCTATTTTGGTTGTATTTTTTGTTTTTTTTCCACACATTTTTATTTATTATTATTTTTTAATACTATTTGTCTGGCAAATTCTACACACTCTGCCAATGTCTGAGCTGTTGTATTAATTGTTGTTGTTTTTACTACAATTTTTTCATTTTTCATTTTTTTCTGATTTGTTTTGCTGTTGTATTCCTCTTTTCGCAGACACGTTCCTCTTCCGATATAGACGGCGAGAATTATTGCAACATCAGCGCGGAAGATGTGAAAACAGAAATTGTAAGTAAGAAGAAGAGTGAATCAACTCAATTCATAATGATATTTTAATTGATACAATCGAATCTTAGATATTTTTTTTGTGGGGGGGATTTTTGTTTTTTTTTTTTAGAAATTAGCAAATTTTTTTTATATATTTTCTGAAAGTTCCATTAGATTGGTCAGGTTTTTTCCAATGGGTTCAATGAATTTTCAAATCATTTCTAGATTAATTCGCTAGCAGAAAATTTTCATTTCGTTTTTGCTTATTTTTTTTAATAAAAAAAAAAGATCGAACCCGATGCATTTGTGGATGAAATGGGGATGAGTATGCTGGGCCGTCAGACGAGTACGCCATCGCCCATAAATTGTTACAAGCCAACCGATCTGACCTATAATCATCGCAAGCGTAAGGCGCAGATGGATGAAAATGGCAGCTGTGATGGTGGCGGCGGTGGGAGTGGCAGTGGCGGTGGTGGTGTTGGTGTTGGTATTGCCGGCTTAGAGGGTATCTGCGGTGAGGGACGTGTGGTGGGAGCTTTGACTTTGACGCCGATAAAGCCTCAGCATGCGAGTCAGCAAATGAACCACAACCAGCTCGCATTTCATGCGCTCCAACAGCATTTGAGCCATAATCTCAACCACAACAGCAATGGACACCACCACCTCCAGCACCAGCATCAGCATCAGCACCATCATCACGCCCTCTCCCTACACCAGCAGCATCTACAACAACAACAACATTCCAGCATGGCACAAAAACGTGATCGTGATCATGATCTCTCGCCCACTGCAGCTCACAACAGCAACAACAACAATAATAATAATAATAATAATAATAACAACAACAGTAAAAATATGAATAATAACAACGACAACAACAACAACATTAACCATACAACATCCTCGGGCTCGAGCAGCTCGCATAATTCCATTCTGGCCAACAACTTGAGCGGCAGCGGCAGCCTCAACCTTTCCAGCGGAATTGGCCTGAAAACAAACAACACCAACACCGCCAGCCATGTGGACGAGTATGGAGTCTTTGGCGAATATGTGGCCATCACCATACGCAAATTGAAAACGTCCAAGTCGAAAATTGTGGTCAAACATTTGATTAACAATTTGCTATATGAGGCCGAGTTGGGTAAATATGATCAGGGTATGCCAGCCTCGAAAGAGCCACCGCAATTGTACAAAATGTAATAGCTAAAAGGACAAGGGCACACGGGAGGGGATTATAGTCAAGATCAGAAGATCGTTAAAATTATTTTGTTAAGGATTCAAATCTGAAAGAGAGAGAGAGAGAGATCTATATCAGACCTAGACAGATCAGTCTCTCTGAGGTTGAGTCGCCTTCAAATTGATTGATAAATTATCTTAATAGATCAGTGGGAAATCTGTCTAAGTCTGATTGAAATTTTTATAAATCTTTTCGAGTTTGATAAATATATCCGGTTGGGTTTAATCTAGATCAGCTGCAAATCTCTCGAAGGTAGAAAAAGAATTTTCTGCAATTTAAAGATTGATAAATCGTTTGAGTCGATCAGAATGGGTTCTCTTATAACCATAGTAAATCTCTCTTGAATAGGTCGAATATAAATTTCTTTATTCAACAAATTAGTTGATAGATTTATAGATCGTTTTCAGTAGATTGAAAGGTCCGACTGAAATTCATAGATCTTAGGAATTAATAAGAGTTTCTGGCTTGGTTAAATGTGAATCTTAGCTGAAATTAATAGATCTTTCTCAAATGAGGAGATCGGCTAGGAATTAAGAGAACTCTCTGAGATCGGTAGGACTGTCCTAGGATTTCTTTGAGGTCCTTAAGTCTTTAGATTGCTAGATCTCGGCTCTAAGAGATCGGTAGATCCGTCCTAGAATTTCTTGGATTTCTAAGGACCTTAAGTCTTCAGATTGGTAGATCTCGGCTTGGAATTATTAGAACTCTCTGAGATCGGTAGATCTGTCCTAGGAGCTCTTTGATTTCTAAGATCTTTAAGTCTTTAGATTGCTAGATCTGTCTGAGATTCTAAGAATACTTTGATCAAATCAATAAAGATCCTTAACTAAAATAAAGACCAACAATCACTGACCTATTCAAAAATCTTAACCTTAATTTTTTCTCACATATCTAGAAGCGGTTTGTAGTTAATCAATTCCCCCGATTTCAGGGGGCGGGTCCGGGGTGTGTAATGTTGGTGATCGATCAATTCGATTGATTCGATCATCATCATGCTAGTCATCAGCAACAGAAACAAATATAAAATAAAGAAAAAAAGGAAAAATCGAAATGGGCTGGGGGGACGGGAAAAGCTAGCAAAATACGCAATTTCATTCAGGGACAAATTAAAAAAAAAAAAAAAAAAAAAAAACTGTTAAATAAATAAATAATTTTTGTATATATCCAAAAAAAAAGAATATATAAACCAATATGTGTTGTATAAATAATCAGTCAATCAGTCAGCACACATGCAAAAAAAAAATCAAAGTCAATAAACAAAAAGTAAAAAAAAAATGAAAAAAAAAACACAACACTAAATAAATTTAATGAATTAATTATAAAATGCCTACCGTTTTATTATTATTATAATTATTTTTTTTAATTTCAAAAAAAAAAGAAGGAAGAAATAAATTACTTAAAACACACACACACGCACACACTGACACACATACACACATAAACATTTTGAACTCAGGTGCCTTTTGTTAGTCAATTAAGGTTTTGTTAATTAATCGATAAACAATAAATATGCTGATAAATAAATCAGACACTCTAAATGTAAATGTAAATTGAATAACCTCTTCATTTTATATTAAAAAAAAAAATAAATAAATATGTGTAAATACAATTGAATAAGAATTGAATTCTTTTGTTACTGAATTTCAAACTATTTTGTAAATTTTAAGTTAAAAAAAAATAATAAAATAAAGAAAATATTTAATGTTGAGTTATGAAAAAAAATCAGAATTTTTTTTTATTGTCAAGAAAAAGAATATAATTTGATATATATTTCAAATCCTTCAATCAGTCCATTCACTGCCCGAAATGACCTTTCAGATTTTTCAAAATCAAAACACATGTTTGATTTAGAGCAGAGAACATTTCAATTTTTGAATTATTCAAATTTTTTATATTCATTAGGCCAAGTACTTGGTTGCCCCTACCCCCTGCCATAGCCCCTCCCTAACAGATCAGATCAGACACTTCCCCCATAATACAATGAAATTCTTTGTTTGGAGCCGTCAATGCAATCGCTCAAGACTTGGCAATAAATCACAAGCTCTCTCAAGTGTATAGGAAAACTAGTCGAAATCAGAAAAACAACAACAACAAACCGAATCAAATACGAAAGATAAACAATTTTATGATTGTTAAGTCAACAGAAGAGCAAAGAAATCATAATAAGAAATAAAGCAAATCAAGGCAATCCTATATATATAGGAATAAGTCGGAGAACTTCTCAATTTGAGAAAAGAAGAAAAAATATATAATTTTTTTCAGGGCTTTGAAACTTATCAAAGACAAGATGAATGAAGTCCCCAAATTTATAGAGTTCAAACTCCCTGGTATTCAGAAATAATCCCTATATGAATAGGGAATCGGTTTTTTTGTTAAGAAGAGAAAATAGATATTTTTTAGAGATACCAATCTCTATCGATTTAGTGGCTCATTTTTTTGAGAGACCAAATAATCCACGGATTACTAAATAATTTCTATATAGTTGGTCATATAGAAGGGGCTAAAAGATATTTCCCAGAGTTCTAAATCTGAATCTGAATCTGAATTGAGTTCCTCAATACTTAAGCTTGAATTATATTCAAAGACCTCCTGGATTCCCAAGCAATTCCTATGTGAATAGGGAATCGGTTAGGTTTTTAAACGGAGAGAATATATATTTTCCAGAGTTCTGAATCTTATTAAAGAGTCACGGTTTCACGATTTTTATTCTTTCCAGGGACTGCCTGGATTCCCGAATAATTTCTATATAAAAAGATAATATGATAGGGGAAAAATACATTTTTAACACTCCTGAATCTCACTAAAGATAAGAACAATTGAGTCACTTAATCTTCAAGGTTTTTATTCTTTCCAGAGACTCCCTGGATTCCCAAAGAATTTCTATATAAATAGGGAATAAGATAGCCTCTTAAAAAGATGAAAATAATTTCTTTTGCAGTCCTGACAAAACTGATGGAGCCCCTCAACTTAAAGACTTTTATTGTTCTTAGACACTATTAGGATTACCTAATAATTTCTTTATAAAAAGAAGAAAAATCCCTGAATACTGAATTTCATAAAAGACAAAATGTATTGAGTTCCTCAACTCTTTCCAAAGACCTACTCAAATCCCTATCGATTCCCATAGAAATAAAGCAACTAAAAGCTTGTTAAAAAGAGAGAAAAGATATATCCAGAGCTTTGTATCTTATCAAAGACAAGATGGATTGTGTACTTCAATTTTTAGACTCTTCGTATACCCAAACAATTCCCCTTTAAATAGGTTCTACTTTGACAGAAATTCTCTTTATCAAAATTTATATAAAATTTATTTATAATCTCTCAAAAAAAATAATAATAATAAAACTCCTTTGTTATATCGCAAGCTTGGCATGATTTCTCTTTTTTTCTTTATATTCTTGTACAAGTTTTGCGCAATTTGTCAGCCGATATCAGTGTATATGGATATATGTCTGCTTGTATAGTTCATATATCGGTTGTGCGATAATTTCTGTATTTGTTTTCTGATATAAAAAAAAAAAATAACAAACAAAATACAAAATGTTCGAATCGACTTCGTCTGTGTTTTTCTATATTTCTACGAATTCTACGCAATTTTCTTGGAAGCAACGTGCTATCCCAAAGCCTAGGGTCTTGTTGATATTTAACTTTACTCATACTGTTGTTATTCTTGTTGTTGTTGTTGTTATTTTCTTTGGATCGCTTTGGGTCTGTTAGAAATGACGCAATTTCAGAAACAAACGAAGCCTTGTTGTTTTTTTTTTTATATTTTGTTTTGCTCGTTTCGTTTCGCTTGGCAAAGCCAACAACAACAATAACAACAACAGCAATTAATGATAAATTCTAAAAGCAAAAATACAACAACAACAAAACAATAGACACTGAATGGGAGACTGGTAAGTTTGAGCTCATGTCAGCAATCAACAGTTTGCCATAAATTATTTTCGCCAAGCGCTTCAACCCAGAGGAGCTCAGATCCCCAGAGTGCTGGCCTAATCCAGGCCAGACCAGCTACCCCCAACCCACCGACCGACCGTTTCAGTGCGCCACACTCGCTGCTTGATAAGCTCCACAATATATTTCCAAACCGAATCTATATGCCATATGTACACCATATTTAGATATAAACCCTTCAATCCAGCCAGACCTGCTTCAAGTTATGCAAGCCACTAAAGTACAGTTTCGTGTACGAATTTTGAGCTTTTCAAGCTAAGATCGAAATCGACCAGGCCTTGAGATAAATATTTCCCCAAAAACCCTCTCATATTGAGTAATGAAAACAAAAGGTCAGGCACAAGCTAATAGCATTTGGGTAAGGTTGGGGAAAAGTTGTAAATCAATTAGTAAAAAAAAAAAAACAAAAATAGTAATAATAATAAAATGGGTGTTAAAAAGTATTACAATTTGAGTTACTACGACAGAGTCGGTCTGGGCAAAAGTGGGTGTTAGTCGAGGCCACAGCTGTAAAATTGTCATTACCATTGTGATTTATGGGCCGGGGCTAAATGCAAAAATGTTGTTCCAAAGTGTTTAACGACTACTCTGAGGCACCTGCAATGACCTTGAATGCAACCAGTGAGAGAGGCAGACTTACAAAGGACTGGGGAAAAGAGAAGAGGACTCCTTGCCAAACCCAAAGTGTACCACAAGAAGCTTCACTAACTCGGGTAATTCTGAAAGTTACTGAGCTAAGAATATAAGTAAATAGTAACTCATTTCCATTCAATTGAAACAAGGAAAGAGTTAAGAATCTCGAGGGTCCTGACAGATTATATAGGATTAATAGATGGAGATCTTATGACTTCGAAAGGATCAGGAAAATAATTGTCAGTATAACCCTCAATACTTTGGATAATTATGATAGTTACTGTTGTAAGAATTCCCCAGTAAATAGTATATAATTTCCAGTCAATTGATATAAGAACAGAGTTAAGAAACTCCCGGGTCCTAGCTGACTATATCGACTATATTCGAAGACCGAGTCTTGTGACTTCCAAAAGAACAGGCAACCAACTTAATAGGGAAAAATATAATATCCTTTGAAAGTCTGATATAAGCCTTAATACCCCGGGTAGGTTTGACAGCTCCTGAGGTAAGAATATGCCAGTCAATTGATATAAGAATCTCCCGGAACTTAGCTGACTATAACACTTAGCTTCCATAGTATACGAAGGCCGAGACTTTTGACTTCCAAAAGAACAGGGAAAAATATAATATCCTTTGAAAGTCTGATATAAGCCTTAATACCTTGGGTAAGCCTGACAGATCCTGAGGTAAGAATATACCAGTAAACACGGCAATTAATTAATATAAGAACTAACTTGATAATCTCAACTTTGGATTCCAAGGGAAATCTTTATTCTAGACACATGTGTATGGTTTGACGACCCTCAAATAATATGTCCAAGGCCTTGGCCTCACAAGGCTTCAGAGCGGCCTGGTCAATACTATCGATATCCAGTATGATCTTCACAATGTCATTGGCATATTTTGATATAGTTCCTTCTGGAATTTTTTCGCATTCTGTATTCTTAATCTCTTCGTTTTCCTCACGACACAAGTTGATCAATTTTTGCACCTGCTCCCATATGTTCGCAAAGCTTTTAACAGTCTTATTCAGGGAGGCGCTTATAGGTTGTTTGCACTTCAAGACTTCGTCTTCGAACCAGTAACTGAGCTCATCCATGGCATGGAAATATACTCCCACACAGTGAGGTATTAAGTATTTGTCCAACACTTCCTTCAGCCCCTCGAAAACTATTTTGCCCGAGTTAGAAAACTAAAAAGGATTAAAGAATTATTTGTAAGGATAGGAAAATCTTGCTAGCAATCAAATTACATCGAAAAGAGTAAAAATTAAAAGAGCCCAAATTATTTTCCGGTACTTCATAACATCTAGAGGTTCCCAATAGAGACTGGGGCTTATTTGATATTTAACATTTCTTTTAATCAGCAGAAAATTTCAAGGTAAGCGTGAAGTGTGACCAATCCAGGGAGTGGCATATAGTAGCTAGATAATTTTTTTAAAAAATCTGGAAAATTTCACTATGCAAGCAATGATGAAAAGGGAATAAAAATCACAACTTTTTTATTCTTTCAAAATTTGTATTTTTTCAAGAGGTTAATATCGATTTTTTCAGCCTTCTCCTGTCGATCCGTCAGCTTATTTAGGGCGGGCCTAAATGTTGTTTGAACTTGAGTTAGGACACGTTCACACTCTGAACTTAAGGATTCTCTATTCGCTCCAAAGCAAGTTTGCTTCTTTACTTTCTTGGAGAGCTTGGAAATAAATTTTTTTACTTTTAGAACAATGACGATTCTGGAACACCTCAAAGTCGTCGAAATAAATCTTAAATTCATTTGTCATGGAAAATTGAGCTAGAACTCTATTAAATAAATTCTTCGAAATTATATGACATAATCCAAGGTATATTCGATCGACCGGTATTTACGAGTGTCACTCTATATTTATTCAGAATAAATAATTTGAATGAGATTGTTTAGTAAATACTGGAGATAAGAGACAACCCGATTTGTCCCTGAAGGAGAGCTATATGATTTGGTAACTTAATCCAATCGAAATTTGATGTACTAGTTTGTTTCTGTAAAAGTAGTTCATATATGAAAGATTAGTGGGATCGGTCATTATTCCTAGACCAATTAGGTTATGTGGAATATCAACATGATAAGATAGCTTAATGAAATTCGGTATACAAATATGTCTCTCTATAGGTATGCCAAATAACTAATTTGAATGAGATCGGTTAATAAATACTAGAGATATTTCTAAGACCGATTTTGTTTTGGAGAACAATAATATGATTTGTTAGTTTAATTAAAATTTATTATATGAGTGTAAAAGTATTTCTTACATTAAATTTGAATGATATCGGTCAATATATATTGGATATAGGAATATCTCCGGTTTGACTTTTTGGCAAAACTATATGATATGGTAGCTCGATCGCCTTGAAATTCGGTATACAAGTTTGCTAGTCTACAAGTAATTCGCCTATCGAATTTGAAAGAGATCGACCAACAAATACCAAGTACATCCATAGTATCAGAATTTTGATATTTTGGTCCGATTCAAATGAAACCTGTTTCTAGTTGTATTACCTTCGAAAAGAGTATAAAAATGTAATTATTATAATTGCTGATCCATGTGAAAATAGTTTGATATGAATTAGAGTGCTCGCATCGAGCTTTGGATCTTGGCTCAAATGAAATGAAACAATTAAAATTAAACTAAACTCGGGTTAGAAAAATGCTCGAAACATAAAAACAAAAAATAATCTTCAAAAAGGTAAATAAAATTATCCAGCAAAAAATAAGAGCAGAAAACTGAAAACAATCATTAAATGCACGAACACCCCAAAAGAAGAAATGTGAGGAGGCCATCAAGAACGAAAAACGAAAAACAATAACAAAACGGACCAAAGACAAAAGCAAAAGTGTTCCAAAAGGGGTGCGCGCGGTTGGGGGGGAGGACAAAGGCAAAGGCAAAGGCAAAATCAAATGAGGTGAGTGAAATCAGAGAATTGAGATGATTCCCTGGACCGCTGAGCGAGGAGCTGAAGCAATTACACCAACATCACGTATTCGCATTTTGAAAATAATTTCTGCCATTAATAGAAGGACAATTTATGCAGCCAGAAAGTGCCAAAGCCAAAATACCAAATAAAAGAAGAAGAAGAAAAAAATAAAAACCAGAATAACCCAAGAAAAAAAAGAACAAGGGGCAGAGTTATGCTCAATACGGCGAAGACTACATACTCTTTTCGAGGTGGGGAATAATTATTATTCATTCATTATTATTCATTCATTATTATTCAGATTGGCTAATACCCAAAATATTCCCAGATCGATAGAAGTATTATTTGGTATATAGATCGACATAAGTAAATCCAATACAGAAGTTTATTAAAATTGGTTATCCAGAGCTATCCTGGAAATCGATTTGTATTGCAAGTAGGTTCAGATTCCATAAATCTTTTTTTATACAAATTGATCAATAAATGCAGAAGATATCCTTAAAATCGACTCGAAAGCTTAATGACATACATTCCCGATACACACCTGTATTATTTTTGGAGAATTCCATACATCTAATTTGATGCAGATTGATCAATGAAGATGGGATGTGCCTGAAAGCTAGATGGAATGTGCCTGAAAGCTAGATGGGATGTCCCTAAAAGCTAGATGGGATGGGCCTGAAAGCTAGATGAGATGGGCCTGAAAGCTATATGACATAGTGGTCCGATCAAAGTGAAACTCGGTATACTTGTAAATTATTAAAGAAAAACTTTACCTAGTAAATTTGAATCAGATTGGTCAATAAACAACGAGGTTATCCTTGGAATTGATTTGGGCTTGGTTTGACTTGGAGGTCTGAAACTTGGTATACATTTTTATTCCCTCAACAGAATGCCACATAGTTAATTTGATCAAGATTGGTCTATAAATATCTGAGGTAGAGCCAAGACCATCTTGGGTCTATAAGACGGATTAGTGGTACCGATTCTTTGTATTCGGCAAGGCCCCATCTGACTTTGTCTCTATTTCACAAGAATCACAACAAAATGCATATACTCCTTATTTACGAAAAGAGTGCAAAAAGAAGCAGTCGAAGTGAAACGCCAAAATTTGTATCAAAAACATTTTGTTTTCTTTTTACTTTGTGATTGTGTGTGTGTGTGTATGTGTGTGTGTGTGGAAAAATAAATTTCAATTTGTGTTTTTGTTTGGTCGTGTTTTGTTTACGCCGTTTTTGTCCTCGTACTCGTCGTCGTACACAAAATATATTTTTGGCATTTGCTGCCAAAATAAATGCTAAAAACTTTTGCCAAACTTCGGCCGGGCAACACCTACCAACCGTTCCACCATTATCCTCAGATTCCTCTTCCTTTTCTATATAGCTCCATCTGCATCGCACTCACACACACACACACACACGCGCACACACATACAGTAATTGGCTCAAATTACAGACTCCCCAACACAACAAAACCCCTATCCCCCCTCACCTCTACCACTTCCGTACCGCAGTCGACAATCCTTGTCCGTCCTTAGCTGCTGCTTGTTTTTTTTTTCTCCTCGCTTGTTGTTGCTGTTGTTGTTGTTGGAGTTGCCGCTGCGCTGGTATTATTGTCATGGCACAATATTGTTTCCAAAAATGAAACGTAACGAAACAAATACGTGACCAGAAATTAAACAAAACAAAACCAAAAAACAAAAAAAAAGTACAGTGAAAAGCGAAAAACAAAACAAAAAAAAAATTAAAATAAAATACTCTGCCAACCAGCTCAAAAACTGTGCAAAAACAAAACACACACACTCACACCGAAAATAAGGAAAACAGAAAAAAATAAAAAATAAAATAAAACAAAAACTGAAACAAAATAAGGAAACAACAAAAATCGCGTTGATTTGAATTTTAAAATGTTTCATGGCATTTTTGGTTTGCTTGTTTGCAATTTTTTTTTTCCTGTGGTCCTAACTTTTTTGTGCTGCACACTGGCCTGAGACCTTCAAACATGCCACGAAAATTTGAAACTATTATTTTGGTTGAAAATTTTATTTATTTTTTTTTTTGAAAGTAACTGTTAAATTTTTAGAGTCTTAGGAGTGGATTTTTTTTGGCATTAGTTTTATTTATTGTGTTTCCCAATTTTTTCTTACTTTTTCAAAAATTATTATTATTGAAATTCTTTGAAAATAACTGTTAATTTCTATACTCTAGTATTGAGAGTGGATTTTTTTTTAAATATGTTTTATTTATTTTATCCATATAAAAATGTAAAATTTAAAAAATATATACTCTTGATTTATTTTTCCAATTTAATTTTTCATATCAACAATTTTTTAATTTTTTGAAAATAATTGTAAATTTTTTATTATCCACATACAAAACTATTACCTGATTTTTTTTCGTAATACATCAAAAAAATTTTAATGCTGAAATATTTTGAAAATAGCTGTCAATTTTTTAATACCTTGAGAGTGGAATTTCGGAGTCCATCATATCTATTATATATAATGTGTATTGGGAGATTTAGAAATACATAAAAATTCACTACTTGATTTGTGCTTTCTAAATTTTCCTTAACTTTTCAGAAGCTATTTAATATTTAAATATGTGTTAATTTTGCATTTAAATTATTTATTAAATTATCATTTAATTAGGAAAAATTAATAAGCCCCAAATTTATTCGAAAATTTTCAAAAATTCATCAATTTAATATTTCGTGTATTTAAAAAAAATTCAAGTTATCAGATCAATGAAAAAAAGGAGAAAGCAAAAAATATTCCATTTCCTGCCAAACCAAAAAGAGTATAATAAATAAATTCGAATAAATATTAAAGCTTATCTAGCGAGAGGCAAATTCTTTAATCTGAATCTCTGGAGGGTAATTGTCAATTTTTCACAGCACATTTGTCCCACTGTTTCCCACATATCCCATTGGGCGCTATCACCAGAAAAGTTTTTACACTGCCATTTGGTGTCGTTGTTGGTTTTTGGTTTTAACTGTTACTCTGTGTGTCTGTGTGTGTGTGTGTATGTGTGTGTGTGTGTGTGTGTATCCCCATCTTCCATCCTTATTGTTTTTGTTTTGAATTTTTTGTTTTGGTTTGTGCTATTTGGCGACACAACACCAACAAGCAAAGAAGAAGAGCAGCAGCCAGCAATGCGCATTCTAACCAACGCCAGAGGGCGCCATCATACACATTGTATTCCCCAATGCAGAAGTAAAAGAAGAAAGAAAAAAAAACTCAGCCAACAACAACAACAACAAAGTTTGCAAAGTTGGCAGCGCAGTCGAAGCCGCCGCCGTCGCCGCCAACGCCGACGCTTTATGTAAATTGTAAAAATTGATAATGAAACTTTTCAACACAATAAATAACAAGTATGAGCGAAGGGGCGGACAAAAGGGAATTGCGGTAAATGTGAAGCCATGATAATATGAAAAGACAACAACTACAACAACAACAACAATAAAATATATAAAAGGTAATTCAGTAAGCTTTACAAAGTTTATTCTTCCATTCATTCGATTATTTCTATAAATATCGGCAAACACTTGAGTTCAAAATTATAGAACCACTTGAATTTTTCTACTCAATTTTCAATGCCATTGCAAATCGCCTCAAAAGACAACAACAACAATAATAAAATATATAAAAGGTAATTCAGTAAGCTTTATAAAGTTTATTCTTCCATTCATTCGATTATTTCTATAAATATCGGCAAACACTTGAGTTCAAAATTATAGAACCACTTGAATTTTTCTACTCGATTTTCAATGCCATTGCAAATCGCCTCAATTGCATGTACAGAAAATTATTCACAGAATAACCTGGGTGTGCCGATCTGCCCTCCTTGCCTAACACCAGCTGATCCCTCCCACCCAGCCAGATCGGAGCACCCAACCCATCAACTGTGTCGGCACGCGTGCATAACTGATAATGTCGCCGTCTAGGTCAAGTTTGAGTCTACCTAATGACTGTATGTAGGATTGTTTGAAATTCTAATTCTATATACATATTCATATATATTGTCATATCGGCATAATAAAAATCTACAAATTGAAAAATCAACAAACCCAACGAAAATTGGCAAGCAAATAAAGAATATTGCCTAACATTTGCACAGAGCTGGCAAACCTCAGTCATTCTAACCAATCTATCTACTCCACCATTTAGCACACTATAAATAAAATAATAAAACAAAAAAAAAAATATATATATATATATATATAACTCTCTACACCTGGGCCACCTCCAATTCAACTCACGAAAGGTGTGTCGCTGACAAAAGTCTCGTACTCATCGAAGTCTCCTTCAAAGTCTCGCCGACGCGCAATTAAACTTATATGGAGAACCAAGCAAGATAACAAAGAATAAAGAGTTCGGAATTTTAAAGATCTGGACAAAATATTAACCATACCAAATAATCCCATTTATTCCACAAATTCTAGATTAAACTCGAGACTTGAGAACTTCTCTCATTAATCTATTTATATTCCATAAAAAAAGTTTTAATTAAAGAGAAAAAAATCTGAGGAAAGTAAATCTTTAAGGTGAGAGAAAAATTATATCCAAAGTTTGCAGACTCTTTTTGGCTGGAGAAATAAATCAATATGATAGAGATCGGTCAATAAATACTGAAGAGAGACCCAGAGGGAATTTGGTTCAGCCAGATATTTATGTCATTCCAGTGTGAGACTGAGTACTGGAGACTTAACTGTAGATAACTTTCCTTATAAATAAATACCAATACCATATGATAGAGATCGGTCAATAAAAACTGGAGAGAGGTCCAGTAGTGATTTAGGCTCATAGCTGGCCGGGCTGGCATAGACACGGACATAGACATAATGACTAATCTGAAGATTACTTTCCATAGAGATCGATCAAAAAATTCTTGAGTTAGGCCCAGAACTGATTTGGGCAGGGTTCGGCTGAAGTACAGACAGACAGAAAGAGCTTAGAGCTAATGACTAAGTGACTAATCTGAAGATAGCTTTCGAGGCTCTCCGTTGTTCTTGAAATAATTTGCCAAGGTCTTAGTCATTCACTAAATTTAGTACTCCCAAGCAATTAGCATTTCGAAGAAGAGAGTCAGAGAGTCAGAGAGTCACATATAGAGTACAAGATTCCCGATATACCTACAATATAGAATTGAAAATTTTTTGCATATATCGAATAAAAAGCTGAACCATAAATTTTGTCTGGTACAAAATTGAAATACCAACAACAACAACAACAAGAAAAAAATATATAACTACGTCTCCGTGCAACGTGTAATAAATATTCATCTTTTCTGTTGTTGTTGTTATTTTTACTGATATTTCTATTTATAAAGACAAAGTTGTATATGTATATATATATAAATATATATATATGTATATATATGAATGAATGGATGTGAGTTTGTTTTGTCTGTGAGCATGCTAGTGTGGTTAAATGTTTGAACATTTTTATTGATTACGCCTGTAAACAAATAGTAAAAATCGAATCGTATTCTAAATTGCAAATATTTACTCGATTTTCAAGTCGTAATCGAGCAGACACACTCACACATATATGTATAAGGGCGGAGGGCGGGGATTCATAGTTGAATGCATAGCTAGAAGTCATTCAGACACGGACACCTCGGAACGACCCAGCCCATCCCAGCCCGGCCCGGCCCAGCCCGGCCGATTCAGGCACGCTGAAACACGTTCGCGTTTATATGAAAGAGGGAGAAATCTGTTGGAACCTGCTTCCTCTTCTTATCAACTGACTTGTAATTATGTTGTTGTTGTTGTTGTAATTTGCATTGGTGCTTAAACAGTGCACGTTTCGTCTGGGCCGGCGGGATTCTGTTATCTCTCGTTATGAGTTCTGTTGCTAATTCTAGTTTGTTTTGAGTCAGTAACTAGAAATGCAAATTTAACGATCGTCTAGCCGTTTTTGCTCATTAAAATGAGAGACGATCAGACAAGTCTTGTATAATTTTATATTTTTTTCCTACCTTAAAATCAGCATCATCAGCCAGTCCATAATCAACGCACTTTTATACACACTATAAACTGCACTTTTAATTAATAAACTTTAATGATTTTCTTTTATATAAATTTTCAAATTTTAAACACAACCAAGCTGGAGTTGATTTAGACAGAAAATGTGCAGAAACAAATCATTGTGTTATTTGATAACCCAGCCCACTGTAAGTACCGTATGACAAAAGCAGAATAGAAGCACAAAGCACACACACATACACACGCACGCACTCAAGCACTGACCATACATATATTAATTGCAAAAACAAAAGTTTCTTCACTCTCGATCCTCTCTCTTGCAGCCTCTCTCACTCACTCACTCACTCATTCTCTCTCTGTCATGTTTGGTCGTTTACTTGCCCATTGAAGTGTGCTTTCTGTGATATCGTGTAGTTTGTGTTGTTGTGTGCACGCACACATACATAATTCAATTTGCATTTATTCATAGTAGAGTAGAGTATTATTTGCCATATTGTTTGACTGAAGTGATGCCTTCTCGTCGAAGTTGTTGAAGAGGGCCAGGGCGTGGGGTGGGGTTTGCGGCGAACATGCGACGTTTGCATGTGCTAAAAACTCAATCTGCAAACATCAACGGGCTGCAGCGAAATTTAAATATTTAATTTAACAAGTTTTCCAATTAAATTAATAATGCAAATTGTCGACTACGTTACTTTATTTTTTTTTTATACATTATTTTCATACAGCACTTTGCAATTGTTGTACTTTTTCGCTGTTGTTGTTGTTGCTGTTGTTATTTTGTGCTCAGAGTTGTTGGTGCTGTTGCGAGGGTCGTTCGGACTGTGGTCGGGTTTCTTCATTACACAAGACCATAGGACAGGTAGATGAACGAGTTAGAAAGAGAGAGAGAGAGAGAGAGAGAGAGAGAGAGTGTGAGAGAGGATTGTAAAACTTTTCTAGTCACTTGCATATTCTGTGCGTGTGTGTGTGAGAGCTTTTTGTTTTTGCTGGAACAAATCATTTGACAATTATAAAAGACAAAATTTTCTAACTAAATCATTTGCCATTCACAACAATTTTTGACCTCAAAAAAAAAAGGTTATTGCTGTACTTTTCTTTTGACATTTTAGCATACATTTTTCATATACTCAAATTCATTATGTCAAATAAATAGTCAAGACTCACTAACTCGGAAATTCAAAGAGGTTTTGATGATTTGAAGAGATACTCTATCGTATTTCCTTAGGTGCTTCCAATAATTTCCGATGATTTTTCAACCCATTAAAAACTCACCAAAATTCCCAGAAGACCTCTGCGGTTTTCGCAATACTTTACATACAATTTCTCCTGATACCTTTTTTATTCGGAAAGAATAGATCCGCAAGGGCTTTACTTGATGTTTAAGACTTTTAAGTTTCTCAAAGATTGAAAGGAGTATATCGAACTTCAAGCTTTTAAAAATATAATAAGAACTGTAACAGATCCAAAGGAACTCCCATTTACTTTGGACAAAAAAAGAGAATGACCTCTGATGAACTAAATTAGAGATAAAGAATTGTGCAGCTTTAATATTCTCTATCGATAAGATAGACAAGAACTGACTATGGAAACAATTAATGAGAAAACCTGGCGAAGATATCTTCTGGGGCCTCGAAAATAGAAGAAGCTTTTTAAAGCTATTTTCTATCGTGAGATTGGTCAGTGAACGACTGAGATTGCTCTATAAAAGCAGGAGATAGTCCGAAGATATAGTGGTCCAGTTCGATCAGGGTAATCTGGAAAGTGGGGGATACAGAAACAGGCTCAATCGTCAAGGGGTTCTAACAAATCTCGAGGTAACTTTTAGAGGGTCTGGGATATCAGATTAATAGATATCTAAAATATTTTATAGCCTCTGAAAAAGACACTCTTAACCATAAATTTGATGACAAGTTATGATGACAATTGTGATATAGTGGGATCAGACACGCCTGATAAATTTGTAGTTAAGTTGTCAGGGGAGAAGAGAGTTCTGAGAGAACTTTTTATGATTTGCAAAAATACCAAGTCAAAAACAAGACAAAGACCCACTCGCCCTAGCCTATTGCTTATTTTTATGAGGCGATTTTGCTTTTACAACTTGATGGACTTACTTGAGGGCTCTCATATAGGACTATAGCAAAGAAGAAGCTGGGAGTTTTTAGCTTCCATTGAGTCAGGTCAGAAACCCTGAATCAAGGACATAGGAAACATTCCCCCATCTCTCACTTTATATATATAGAGTAAGACAAGATCTAACTATCCTATCTATAGAATATATTTTAAGAACTTAGTCAATTTGTCTTGGAATTGTTTTTTAGCCAGAATTGTTTTCGTTAGACGATATCATTTAAAATGGACATCATCGATAGACTTCCTGTTAGCTAGTCGAACCCATAACTAACCAGAAAAATAAATAAATAATACTGATAACAGTCTATTGAAATGGGTCGAGTATATTATAAATTCCAAATTCTTATCAATGTCAATGAAAAAAATATTTATAAAAAAACGTGACGTCTCGACTGACTTAAGCTTTTATTTTCATATTTTTTTTTCATATTTTTCAAGTACAATCGTCTGGTCTGTATAAACTGAATAGTGAACAATAAAGTGCTTGAGGTTGGTCTATTTGTTTGTTTGTCTTAAAAAGGCCAAAGTGCTAAATTTCAGGTAGCTTTATGTCATCTAAAGAGGAAATTCTTTTTCCTTAGAATAACGAAGCTGACTGACTCTTTTCAGGACTGATCTAGATGGAACTTGGAGCATTTGCGTGTCTCTCTATAAGTCAAACAAGACCGTAGATATCCCCAAATCCGATTTGGTCTATGACTCGGAAAAACTTCAGACTAGGTGGACGATAGTCATATCTTTTTCATCTAGGAACCTTTGCGGGGCCTTAGAGAGACCTCTTGAATTTTTTCTGGATCGGTTATATAATCCAAAGAATTCCAGAAGCTATCTCAATCAATCCCACCGGCCCATTCGAAAGGAATTCTTATCATGAAAGCAATGCAATAACTTTGCGGAACCTTTGCGAGGTCCTAAAGAGATCTCCAGAATTTTTTCTGGATCGTTTAGATAATCCAAAGAATTACAGAAGCTATGTCAGCCCCATTCGAAAGGAATTCTTATCATGAAAGCAATGGAATAACTCTTTACCCCTTTTTCGGATTGGTAAGCCCTTTACGAAACACGACCAGTTTGCCAGACATTTGGCAAACAATTCATTATATTTCCAAAGTAATTGTCTCAACAGCAAAACAACGCCACAGAGTCTAAAGTTTAAATTAGTTTGTATAGTTACTGAATATCTTTTTCATTGGAGGCAAAGAGGGGAGCTGCATTTGTTTTTGTTTTTGTTGTAATGGACGTCCACCACACTCGAAAGTGACTTGAAAACTTAGTCTAGCTAAAAATATCCAAAGCTCTGAATCACTGATAACACATACTCACAACGAAAGACCCAAGACCCCAGACCGAAGACCCGCCGAACCCACCGAACCCGCCGGCCACAAACCAGACTACTCAGCTCCAGGCTGGGCAAATATTTACCCATATACAATATGTATATATATATATATATAGTGTAAGTATATTCAGAATATTTCTGTATTTGTCTTTATATATCTGTATATATATTTTATATTGTATAAACTATTTGCGCTTCGAGTAGACAATGAAAAGTGGCGATTACAATGGGCGGCGATATATCGCTCCAGCCATGTGACTCGGTCCCTTGGGCTTGGGTAGGTAAGAGCTCTATATATGACTAAATCGGGAAAATTTTTCGGAATTTTATACTGGAATTTGTAGAGTCAATAACTCTATACATAATTGTATTTATGGAAATAAAAAAAAGATGAGGGAAAAAATTTTCGAATTTTATTTTATAAATGAACTCGGAATTTTATCCTGGGCTTGGAGAGTTCAGGAGCTCTATAGATGACTTTATCGGAATAAATATGATCAGTGAAAATTTTTCAGAGTTTTATTTTGGAATTTGTGGTGTCAACTCTATAAATGAAGTCGGATTTGAAGAGTCCAGAGCTCTATAGATGGCTTAACCAGAAAAAAAAAATTAGTAGAAATTTTTCTTGTTTTATACAGAAGTCGATAAGTCAAGTCGATAACTCTTTAATCGGAATAAAAGGAATAAAAATAAAGGATAAAATTTTTCGAGTTTTATTTTTGAATTGGGAAGGTAAGAGCTCTATAAATTAAATCGGAATTTTATTCTGGATTTGAAGAGTCCAGAGGCCTATAAATGACTTAATCGGAATAAAAAGGTCAGGATTTTTTTTTTTTTAATTTTATCTTGGAATTGGGAAGCTAAGAACTCTCTAAATTAATTCGGAATTTTATTCTGGATTTGAAGAGTCCAGAGCTTTATAAATGACTTAATGGGAATCAAAAGGTCAGGGAATTTTATCTTGGAATTGGAGAAGTAACAAACGACTTCATTCAAATAAAAAGTTTAGACAAAATTTTTCCGAATTTTATCTAGGAATTCGGGGGGTACGAACACTATAAATATATTAAATAATCAAGTCAAAAAATCAGGAAAAAATACTCCGATCTTCACCTTAGAATTAAGGAATAAATTCAATTGGATTTTAATTCAATTTTTTTAGGGTCCAGAGCTCTACAATTAGCTCAAATGTTCAGGGACTTCTACCTGAAACTTCTAATAAAAAAGACTTGTTTTTAATAAAGAAAAAAAAATAATTTCTTTAGATCTGACAAGAATATTATCTTTTTATATACTATTTTTTTTTTTACTATCTTTAAAAATGTTTTCATTTTTTGTTTGGTTTAATTTTGATATGGCTTTTTTAGCTTCTGGTTTAGCTGATGTCATTGTAAAATTTACCCAAGACTAATAAACTTAAGAAAGACTAGAATAAAAAAAAATATGTATGTCAATATTTAAGTAAATACAAATTTACTTAGTGACTAAGACGAAGACTAAGTCTGTTATTTTTTATTTTTCTGTTCAGCAAATAGAATAAAATAAATGTTGATTTCGATTCGAATTTCAATTTCAAAGTGGACTCGACAACCCTTCCAACTATTACTTAATAAGCTTCGTCAGAGGGAGGGAGCCGGGGAGGGGTAGGGGGGTCAAATTGAACCAAGCTGAGCCATCAAAACAACTTTCGATTACGAAATTTAGCACAGCTTGCCGAAAGAGTGCGACAGAGAGGGAGAGATGGCATGGTGCATGATAAAAACCCAAGGTATGGCAAACTGAGTAAAACAAAAAAATAACGGCGAACCAAATGAAAAAAAAAACAAAAAAAAATAGAATAAAGCAAGCAGCAAAACTTAATGAGCTTTGCAAAATGTGTTTGTTTGCCCTTTCGATGGCTGTCAAGTACAATAAAAACAACAACAACAGGTTGAACAACAACAACAACAACAACAACAACAACAATGAGAATGAGAACGAGAACGTCGAAAACAACTTAAAGCGAAACCGAAATGAAAACGAATTAAAATTAAAAATGCAAGACCGCTAAATGCTCTTGGCTGGTGTGGATGACTAATCCAAATCCAAGCTGGGCCAAACTTTTGGAAAACCACAAAAAAAAACAAGAATGAATAAAAGGTGAGGTGAAGTGAAAAAAAAGCTAGAAAAAGTAATTACCGATGAATGAGTGAAAAAAGAGGTGACCGGTTACCATTGCACACCAGGTCAACTTGAGGCAATCAGCGAAATGCAGCGTGCTTGATATGTTTGAGGTTAAGTTGAAGGAATTTTTTTCTTCTTCTTCTTCTTCTTCTTCTTCTTTTGCTCTTGAGTTCGCCAGAGAATTTAATATTTTATTCATTTATTTATTTAATATTGCTTCCTAGCAAATAATAATCGTCTGTTTGTCATTTTGTTTTTATCTGTTTGTCTTGTTTTATTTATTTTGAATTCACTTGGCTTTATTTTTTATATATAAAAATAAATTAATTATATATAAAAAAATATTTTTTTTTTACTTTGAAATTAAGGAAATGCAAAGGAATCTATTCTGACAAATCGCTGATCAAATTTGTATCAACTTTTATCCCACTGAATTCTTACACGGATATTTCGAAATGTCTTCAAACAGAAAACAAGAAGAAGAAGAAGAAAACGATAAGCCGCTAAAATATTTGCCCAGAAAGTGCTTTTCTGAGGGCAATGAAAATTACATTTACATTTTTATTACAATAATTGTCAAATTCCCCATCCCCCACCCCCACCCACTCCCTCACTCGCTCCCTCACTCGCTCCCTCACTCGCTCCCTCTCTCTCTCTCTCTCTTCTTCTTCTTCTTTGTGGGACTTGGCAAAAAAAAAAAAAAAAAAAAAGAAGAAGTAAATGTTTATTTCTATTTTTGGTTGAAGTGGCCCTTTGGGGATTACTTCTTCTTCTTCTTTGGTCGGTCTAATCTGATGATGACAGGGCATCTTCAAGTCGGCTTCGACTATTTCTTCTTCTTCTTCTTCATTACTTTTTTCTCTTCTATTTTTGGTGTTATTCTCTTCTTTGCTTTTGTGTTATACAAATTCTTAAATTTGTTGTAGTTGTTGTTGTTGTTGTGCACTTGTTGTTTATCTTTTGTTTCAATGCTAAAAATTTTGCACATGTGGCCTGGCCTGGCCTTTTTTTTGTGGGCCATTGTTTTTTTCTTTGCCATTGTTGTTGTTGTTGTTGTTGCTATGACCATTCATTCAGCTGGCTTGGCAACATGCACCAACTAACCCAGCTCACTTCAAAAGTACATGAAGAAGAAGAAGAAGCAGCAAAATCAAAAAAAAAAAAATGACTCACATTTTGCACTTTGTTTCCTTTTATTTTAGTTTGTCTTCTTCTTCTTCTTATTTGTTGTTGTTTTTTCGCATAGTTGTTGTTGCTTTAAGTAGACTTCTTCTCCATTGTTGTTGTTGTTGTTTTACTTCGATTTACGAAACCTTCGCTGTTCATTAGGGTTGCTGCTATTGTTGTTGTTGTTGTTGTTAGTGTTGCTGCTTCTTTTGTCATTGCAATGAAAAGTTGTCGTCGACGTTGACGTCGCTGCCATTGGCTCGACAGCAACCACTTTTGTTCATGTCGCTGTTGCTGTTGTTGTTGTTGTTGTTGTTGTTGTTATGGTCGTCTTCGTCATTGTTGCTAGGCCAGGTACCGAAGGCATATCATTCACATTGTTAGTGAAAACCTTGGAACCCCCCAACAATTACTGTTGACTTTCTGTTTGTTGTAATTGTTGTTGTTGTTGTTGTAATTGTTGTTGTTGTTGCTGAGCACTCACAGTTCGCATTTCCGCTTAGTTTTCCTGCCTCGCAACAGTCGGTCGAGACTGGCGCTGCTCTGACTAGCTGGACGCCCTGTTGGCAACACAAAAAAATGAAACACTGCTGATTTCACCCACAACAATAACAACAAAAACAGCACCAACAATAATAAAAAAAAAGTGAAGCAACCCAAAATAGGCTTATCAATTTTTTTTTTTTTATTATTTTATTTTTATTTTTTTTGAAAAGCTAACAAATCTAAAAGATATCAAGCAAATTGAGTCAGAGAGACATGAACAACACTCCCAGACTGGGCAAAGCCTAAGCCTATACGTGTGAGTGTATGTGTGTATGTGTGTGTGGGATTTACACAAATCTACAAATTTCTTGACCAAAAATTAAATCTCAAAGGTCACAAAAAAAAATGTTTTCTTCTTCTTCTTACAGATTTTGTTCTTCTCTTCTTCTGTCTTCTTCTACTTGTTATTTTCTTCTATCTTCTTCTTCTTCTTCTGTCTTCTTGTTTTTAGTGTTAAAATTTACGGCATTCGAGAATTTGATGTGGGCGTAGTTTTTTTTGTTTCCTTTTTCTTTGCCCGAAAAAAGGTGTTTATGATTGTTTCCCTCTTCTTCTTGCTTCTTTGAATGCAACGACAATTCTTCTTTATTCTTTTTTATTGTTGCCTTTGTGTGTGCTTCGGAGTTGTTGTGGTAGGCGAAACCGAGTGTGTGTGGAGTAGACAAAAACCCAAAGAACCGACTCGACTAATTTGTTAAGTCTCCTGCCGAGGTGAAAGTGATGGGAACCAAATCCAAAAAAATAGAAATAATTTTTTTTTTTTTTGATAGATTTGCTCATATCAAGGCGGGCAAATTCAAGGTCGTAAGCCAGAGTCGCTGACCGATAGGCCTAAAAATAAACCGTTAAGATTGTCAAAGAAATTAATAATAAAAATAATTCCCAAGTCTTTTAAAATAAAAAATACCTCAATTCCCGAATAAAATAAATTCAATTTCCTTGCAAAAAAAAAAAGAAAAAAATTATCACGTCCAAATAAAAATAAATAAATAAAATGAAAACAATTTTTTTGCTACGTCACGATTTGCATATTTTCGCGTCACTTTTTTTAATTTGTGAAAAAAATAAAAAAAATATCGTTTTGTGAATTTTGAACTAGGCGAAAAAAATGTTGGAAATTTCATCATTCTGACGCGTCTCCGGCTGATAATTTCCTTGACTTTGTAATTTATAGTTGTTTTTATTAATCTTACCTATATAGAAATCTATATATAGTAGTCTTCTTCTTCTTCTTCTTTTTTTAATATATTTATTCATATCTGTTGTCTAGTTTTATTTTATTTTTTTTTATACTTGTTCTAGTTTCTTGTTGTTTTCGAGTTGAAATTTTGAGAAACACGTTTCGATTATGTTCCACACGCGTCAAGAGATTTTTGACCAATTTCATCTAAGAACGCAATAGGCGCGGGTGTTAATACTCTACCCAAAACTAAACCAACTCGTATTTTAATTGTGAGAAAAAAAAAAATTAAAAAAATAAAAAAAAAAAATTACAAAAAAAAAATAAATAAAAAAAAAACAAAAATTTTTTTTTAAGGCAAAATTGATTTCCATCATTTTTCCAAGAAATATTGGAAAGATTTTGATCAAATTTTTTACAATAGTTTTTGAAATGCCAAAGAATTTAAGTTCCAAATTTCCAGGTGATAGCAACAGTTTTTGGGTTCCAAAATTCCCAAGACTAAAATCAACTAGATTCAAAATTTCATAAAAAAAAAAAATAATAATAATAATAATAATAATTATAATAAAAATAATAAAATAAATATATTTTTAGTTTTTAATTTTTTTTTTGTCCGCCTAAGTAAAAATTTGTTATAGAAAAAAATAATTTCTAAAATTTTTCCAAGAAATATTGGAAATATGTTGATTAAATTTTTTACAATAGTTTTCGAATTGCCAAGAAATTTAAGTTCAAAATTTCCAGGTGATAGAAACAGGTTTTCGTTGTTACTACAAAGGTTCCAAAATTACCAAGACTAAAATTAGGTCGAAGCTAGGTTGCAAAATTCAATAAAAAAAATCTTCCTTTAATAAAAATTAGTTAAATATAAATTTTTGTAAGTCACTTAATGTCAAGTGGATATTGATAAAATTTCCTACTATATTCTTATAGATTCCAAGGAGCCCAAATTCAAAATTTCCAGGTGATAGGAACAGTTGCAGATTTTAATAAAATTTCTTACTATAGTTTTATAGATTCCCAGGAAGCCAAATTCAAAATTTCCAGGTGGACCACAAGCCAAGCATCTCCCCCCACCGAGTATCTATCATATTTGAGATATATCCTCGGGTCTTGCCTTTTCCCTTGAAGTCCTCACTAATTTGGCAGACTCTTTGAGTCGTAGAATTTTTAGTGTATATGAAAACACAATGTTTTCGATTGTCACGCAATTCTGTTGTGTTTTCCAACCCACACACACCTGATAAAAAATATAAAAAAAAATACGAAGAAGAAGAAAACAACAAATTAAAAAAAACGCAAAATACTTTGAAATTTCCACGTGTTTTAATTATTTTCATTTTGTCGATGGGATTTCCAATTTGAAAACACTTGTGAAATTTATTGATATAAGTCAGGCCCAGACCAGGCCAGACCGGGCCAGACCGGGGCCAGCCTCCACTTTTGGCCAAATATTTGCCAAATGACTTAATTTTTTAGTTTTATTCTTTTTTAATTTTAATAAAGAATAAAAAGTGATGTGTCATTTTGTTGATCGGAATTTGGAATTTTGAATTTCGGTGTTTTTTCCCGCAAAGTTCCCAAGTGGTCTGACATGTGCCTTCAAAACTATTCGAACCCCAAAGAACAATTGCCAAGACGAATGATCTGGATAATCTTTTGGAATTTGTTAATATATATATCTATTTTTTTTTTTTTTTTTTGGCCACGTGCTGAGAATGAAAGCTGTTTTGAATTTGCTTGGATTTGGTGAGTCAACAGACCCCATCAAATATTTAAATAACTCAAAGTGTCTATTTGACTTCGAAATTAATCGGGTTTTCCGCATTCGAACATATGTCGCCAATTTCTGGCACTATTTTTATTTAGCAAAACAACAAAAGCGGTTCTAACTAGTTGAAGTTCGGTGGGGTATACGAGAGCCCCTCAAGAGGCACCTAGAGCTAGAACAAAACAAATTTGGATCTTGGCCTGGTTTACACTCTATAAAAAGTCTAAGCCCCTCCTGCTTAATTCTTACTCTTTACTTTTTTCAGATCCTCTGGCTATGACAAAGGTCTTTCGATTAATACTAAGATAGACCAGAGTGAGAGTTATAGTATCAAAGTCAAGTCTTCAATTCTCCTAAATCAACTCAGAGTCTGGCTAAAAAATAATTGAAAACCTTAAACTATTTCGATTCCAAATCAATTGAGGAATATATATTATTTTTAAGACTTCAAAAAAAGGTTGGGATTTATCGATTTCCTCTGAGAGTTGAGGTCCTGTTTGCACCTAACCTCAATTAGATATACCCAAGTAAACATACCAAAAATCATTGACATATTTAATGGAAATATATATTCTCCAGTTTTTATAAGACCAGAAAGCTTAGAGTTCTCTCGAGTTAGAACCTTATAGAAAAAACCAGGAAGAGTATAGAGTACTATAGGGTATAGTTCTCCCAAGTTAAAACCTTATAGAAAAAGCAAGTTCCATAGGGTATAGTTCCCTCCAGTTCTCTCAAGAAAAAACCAGGAAGTATAGAGTTCTCTAGAGAATCTTATAATCTGATAAATAAAATCAGAAAATATATAGAGTTCTCTAGAGAAACTCATAAACTTATAACACTAAAATTCTTTCTAAAAAATTCCTGAGAAACTTGTCGAAAAGCTATTCCAAGCTAGGAGAATCTTAAGACTACAGATTCCATCTAAGAAATAAATAAAAATAATTTCAAAGTCTAATGGAAAAGTTATTCCGTTTAGATCACCTTAGAAACAGATAATCAAAACCAGGATATATAGAAGTTCTCTAGAGCAACTCTTTAACTCTAAAATTATTTCCAAAAAATTCCTGAGAAACTTGTCGAAAAGCTATTCCAAACTAGGAGATTTTTTTCTCGGAAAATCTGGAGAAACTTGTCGAAAACCTACTCCAAACTAGGAGAATCTTAAGACTACAGATTCCATCTAAGAAGTAAATAAAAATTATTTCAAAGTCTTAAGGAAAAAATTATTATTTTTGAGAACCTTTAAGATTGCTTAGATTAGAAATAAAAGTCAAATTCTTGAGAACCTTTAAGATTGCTTAGATTAGATCTAAGATTACAGATTTCATCTAAAAGTTAAATAGAAAATTTCCAAATCTAATGAAAAAGTTCTACCGATTAGATCAATATCAAATCTAGCTTAGATTTCCCAAAAAAACAAAAATTATGGGAAATTTTTGTTCGTTCAGGCGATGTTGCCAATTTTCAGACAAGGTTCATAGTACCCAACCGGCCAGGCAAACCTAGCCAAGCTGAGCTGAGCGGAGTAACCAGTTCGACGACAAACGGGCAAACGTTGCCCCGCGCGCCACCCGAGTCGGAGTCGGATTCGAATCCCCAAGGCGCAAAAAACGAAAAACTGGTTGGAAGCATTGCCCAATTGTTCAACTCTTCATCTGTCCTCAAATCTTGAGCTGCCTAGCCAGAGAGTCAGCCAGAGAGTCAGCAGAGTCAGCCAGGTTGGTTCTTCGTAGGCAGCCGCTTTGCTGGGCGCTGCGCTGCGCTGTTGCCGCATTGCACTTTTTGGGTTGAAAGAAAGTTTTTTTTGAAACCCTCCCCCCTCCCCTCTCTCCACTGGGAAAGCAAAAGACAATTTTTTTGTATTTTTTTCACAATTAATTTTCCGCTAGCGCAAGAAAAATTGTAAGATTTTATTTTTGTAATTTTTTGTTTTTTTGTTTTTGTTTTTTTCATTTGAATTTTTTTTTTTTTTGTGTTGATGAATTTTTTTTTGTTTTTTTTGCTTACACATTTTGGTTACAAATTTCTCACAATTACTTTTTTTGTTGTTGTTGTTTTACGCAATAAAAAAAAACTTAACATTAAATACAATATAATTTTTTTGTTTTTGTTTTTTTTTTTAATAATTAAAAAAAATTAATACATGAATATTTTTGTTGTTGTTGTTGTTTTTATTCGTTTCTTTGTGTAATAAATAGTTTTTTTTTTTGTTTTTTTCGATACTTTTTGTAATAGATACTTTTGTATGTATTGGTGTGTGTGTGTGTGTGTGAGAACATTTTTAAAAATTATATCGCATTTGATTTTTATTAGCTTTAAGTTTTCTTCTTCTTCTTCCTCTTCTTCGATTTTTCAATTTTTTAATTATCGCAATTGGAGTTTTCCACAGACAAAAAAATTTAAAAAAAAAAATAAAAATAAAAAAATGAAAAATTTTACAAATTTTTTACGCTTTCACATTTATTGAGATATTTAATTTTTTTTTAATTTAATTTGTTGTTGTATTTTTTGTTTTTGTTTTTTTTTCTTAACATTTAACACATTGTTTTTGTTTTTGTTGTTTTTGTAATGCTTAATTTGTTGTTGGTTTTACATTAATTATTATTAATACATACTAATTAATTTATATACTAAATATGTATGCATGTTTATTTTGTTGTGTATGTATATATAAAAATTTGTTAAAATCCTAAAATTTGTTGGTTTTAATTAATATTAATTAATAATTTAAAAAAGTTGGTAATTTTTTAATTTTTATTTTTTTTAATATATTTTTTAAGGCAGCAAGCTGCGTCTAACTAAAATTTGATTGAAGAGAGTATTTCTTTTTCTTGTTGTTGTTGTTGTTTTTAACTCTTCTTCTTCTTCTTTGTTGTTGTTTAATTTTTACATATTAATTATAAATTTTAAATTTACCAAGATCATAATTTTTTTTTTGTATTTTGTTTGTTTGTGTGTGTGTGTGTGTAAGTGTGTGTGTGTGTGTCTAACTATTAGCATACAATTTTAAAAATCTGTTCTGTACGTGTGTGTGTGTGTGTGTCAACATTATTATTTTCTGCATATTTCGGTACTTTATGGGGCTTAGGAGGAGGGGTAGGGGAAGGAGGAGGAGTACCCCCAGCATCCACCCCGCCTCACACTGCCCGCTTTGCACACAAAAGTTCTTAGCATCTTAAACAGTATCACATATTCATGAGTTGTCGACTGTGGGGCGAAGCGAGGCGAGGGGGAGATAAAAACCTCCCCCTCCATTCCTCAGTCACCCAACGAGTCTTTGAATTTCATGTTGTTTTTTTTTTTCATTTACTTTTTTTTTTTTGAAAAAGGAGAAACAACTTAAAACACTAATTATTTTTTTTTTTTTGTTTTTTAGCCCTACGAATCTAAAAGTAAAAAAATGGTGGTGAGAGTCACAATTACAAATTTTTAAATTGAAGTTGATTATTTATTTTTATATTTTATATATTTTTTTAGATTTTTAATTTTTAAAGCTAGCAGAGTGATTTTGTTTTTTTCACTCCGCACTAACGCACGCTTTGCTCTCTTCTTTACTCTCTGGCTTAGTATTTAATGAGTTTGAGTGTGTTCTGTGTATGTGTGTGTGTGTGTATGCTAATGTAAGGTGTGTTAGTGTGTGTGTGTGTAGGTGGGGTGGCTTCGAATACTTGCTTCTTTCTTTCATTATCGCTCGATCCGATCGATCGTCGTCATCGTAAGTTGTTGTCGTCGTCGTTCGTTCGCTAGCGACATCACAGGGTGGTTGGGGTGGTGGTTTCTCTCTTTTTGTTTGGATTAACCTCACGATTTTTGTTTGCTTATGTGGTGGGCGTGGCAATGGCCTGGCTGGAGCTGCTGCCGAAGCTATAGCTGCGACGTCCGCTCATGCCGTCGGTCGAGTAGAGTTTATGCTTGGTGATGGTATACTCGGGACTGATGGTGATGGTGCGAGCAAGGCTCTTGATAAACTGGGGCAGGAAGGTTGTCCAGCCACGATGATCCTGGCTCAGCGTCAGGTAGATCTCGAAGGTGGATACCGTTTCCGGATCCAATTTGAGGCTGGCAATGCGACGCGAGTTTTGTGGCTCGTCTTCGAATTCTATGTGTATGGTGCAGCCGCGTATGCCGCAGGGCTCCTTCTCCGACACACGGATTATATCCGCCGCTATGTTGGGCGTGAGATCACAGGGTATCGAGACTTCAGTGCAGGTCAAATGCTCCGATTTGGCCTGACGCAGCTTCTCGAGTAAGTGGCAGGATAGTTCAGCAACGGCAGCGGGATCTACGCCTCCGCACTGCTCTTCCTCCTCCTCCTCCTCCTCCTCCGCCTGAACATTGGCATTCTCATAACTGTAATAGTAAGTCTGCTGATGTTGCTGATGCTGATTCTGCTGTTTTCTGGAGCTTTGCACACTGGGCTTCATTTGTTTGCTTTTGCCAACATTATTATTATTGTTGTTGTTATTATTATTATTATTGTTGTTGTTGTTATTGCTCATTTGCTGTTTAATACTGTTTTTGAAGTTGAGTGGATAACCCACGGAGGCTGATGATGTCAATGGGCTGGTCCAATCTAAACGAAAAAAAAAAACAAATCAAAAAAAAAGGGAAAAAGTTTTTGATTAGTTAAAATAAATAACACACTAAAATAATTGCTTAAACAAATAGGCATATGAAATAAATTAAAAAAAAAAAAAAAAATACCGAAGCAACAAAAACAACAACAAAGTGGTCGGGCAAGCCAGCAGAGGCCAGCGAAACCGATTCAACCGACCGTCCATTTGCTTGGGCTTGTCCGCTTGGCAACAACGAAAAGAAACAAAAAAAAAAAACGACGACTGAGATAAAAGCGGAACACACACACAAAAAGCAACAATAAAAAAAAAAAAACTTTGTTTCATTAATTTTTTTCTTTTGTTGTTTTTTTGGCTTTGTGTGCGTACGTGACCATGTCTTTGTTGTTGTTGTTTCTTTTTTTTATATTTCTGTTGCAACTGTAATTTTTTTTTAAATTTAAATTTTAAACAATTTTTACATGTTTTATGACGGCAACATTTTTTGTTAATTGCTAATTGATTTTTTATGCCTTCAAAAATGCTTTTTTTTTTCTTTTTTGCAAAGGAAAAAATTTTTTTTTGCTTCCAGAAATTTCTTTTTTCGAACTTACCTTTAACTTTATTTGACCCCAGAACAGGACCGTAGTTATTTGCCTGCATATTCAGAATTTCCATTTTCATTTGACTCTGATAATTTTTAAATATTTTTTTTATATTTTCTTTTGAATTGAAAACGAAATTTTACTCAATGGTAAAATTTTCGTCAAGTTTGATTTGCGTTTGCTTTGCCGACGGCTTTTTCTGCTCTTTCTGCTCTTTCTCCTTGTTTTGTGTGTGTTTTATCACTTTTTTGTTTCCAATTTCTTTTCTTTTGCGTTAGGAAAAAAAATTGATTTTTTCTTTTTATTTTATTTTATCACAATTTGCTGATTTATTTTTTTAAAAAATTATATTTTTATTTTGCAGCTGATTGCTTGAAATTTGTTGCAGTTTTTTCTTGTTGTTGTTGGTTTAAATTAAGATTTGCTTGTTGTTTTATTTGTTGTAGTTGAAATCACAGCACTTTTGTTGTTGGTTGTATTATATATTTTTTTTTTTTAGATTTGTTGTATCACTTTAATGGCGTTGGTCCGTTGCATTTGTTTTGATGGCAATAATAATTTTTTAAATTTTAAAATTTATTAATTATAACTTTGTTGTGTAAATTATTGTTTAATTTTACTCATTTTTATTATTAAATATTTTGTGTGGCTGTATAGAATTCTTCTTGAAACAATTTGTTTTTGCTTTTTGGTTGAAATTTTCATGTGATTTTGTGTCCAACAGTTGAAAAAAATTATTTTTCTTTTATATTACACACGCTGTTTCCGCTGCTTTCGCTTGCGTTTTGCTCTTGTTTCTTGTTTCTTGTTGTTTACCTACTTTTACCGTTGTTTCGAAGCTACTATTCGCGAGAAGTTCTTGTGCCAGCCAATTTATAGGCAGGCAGGCCGCTGAGCCGCTGAGCGGCCGGCCGGCTGAGCAGATAGCTGCAGCGTTGCTAGTGGTGGTGGTATTGGTTTTGCGCGTGAAAGAGAGCGAGCGCTCGAGTGGCTTGCGCAAGTGAGCGAGTGAGTGGAAACGAATTGAAGAAAGAGAACGTGTACGAGTGAAATTTCAATGTGGGTGCCTGCAGGTAAGCAAAAACGGCTGATGTAAGTTGCCTGCTGGTCTTACACAGCAACTGGCTCCCTCTATATTGTTGGTGTTGTTGTTAATTCTGTAAACGCACTCACACACAGCCACATCAGCTGTTTCACATACAGCCAGTCGTTTCACTCATTTAATTCTGTCGGCCTGTCGTCGACTCACTCACTCACCCGCTCAACTTGCTCACTTGCTCAGTTGCTCACCAGTTCGCTCACTCATGCGCGCAAGCCACTACAACCCCCGTCCCGTACCCCTTCGAAAACAACTACTGCCGGTGTTTTTGCCTCTGCTCTGCCCTGTGTATCTCTGAAGTTCATGTACAACCGTGTGAGTGTGTTTCTTTTCGTGCATACGTGACTTTTGTGCCGGTTGAGCATGTTTCTCTGCCAGGCAGCCAGGCAGGCAGGCAAAAAAAAAAAAAAAAGGATGATGTTCTGGCAAGGAAAAGGAAGCGGCAATCGAAATGAATAAAAGTAACCGAGCAGAGAGAGCGAGCAAGGGAGTTTTGTTTTCGGCAAAGCCAAAAGTTTCGTACTCTTTTCATTTTGCCAGCACTGAAATCATACGATTTTTGATTCGATGGTTTTGTTTTTTTATTTTTCCTTTAATTTTTACTAAATAAAATATACAAAAATTTACACAAATAAACTCACACACACACATACACATACATAGGCATATGCAATGGCAGTTTTTCCCACTCTTTACACCCTCCTGCCGTGCCGATCCGATCCGTTCCACATTAGCTGCTCTGCCGCTGCTGCCACCGCTGCCGACGCTGCTGCCACCGCTGCGACCCTTCCTACCCTGAAGAGGATATGCACCATAACCAAATTGAAATTTTCCACTGTAGTTTTGAAAATTCTGAAGTGTCGAATTCTTGAATTCTTTTTTTTTTTTTTTGGTATTTCTAAATTTCAGGATTCGTTGGTAATAAAATTTCTATTTTTAAGCCCAAACAATTATTTCCTGCTGGATTTGAGGTTAGGTTGAAGCTGAGTAGATTTTTTTGAAGCAAACAAAAATGTTTACACAAATTATGAAATTCTTAAAAAATTTAATTGAAAATGTTCTGGAAATAATTAGTTTTATTTGTTTTTGTTTTTTAATTAAATATTGAATGGAAGTGGGTGAAATATTTTAGAGTATTTTTTTTTTAACTCTCAAAATTCTTGGAAATATTTTTTATTATTTTTCTTTTTCTTATTTTTTTTACTGGTTCCTCAGAGTCGTCCGAAATGTTTTCAAAATTATGTGAAATATTTTTTATTTAATTTTTTTTTTTAATTATTTTTTTCTTAATTTTTTGTGTGTGTGTTTTTTTCCTGGTTCCTCAAAACTCTCCTAAATATTTTCAAAATTATGTGAAATATTTTTTACTTTAATTTTTTTTTTTTTTTAATTAAGAAAAATTATTCTTTTTTTTCTTAATTTTCTTCCTGGTCTTTTCACTTGGTTTGGGTGTTTCTTTTCCTGGTTCCTCAGAACTGTCCTAAATATTTTCAAAATTATGTGAAATATTTTTTTTTTTTTTTTTTTTTAATAAGGAAAAATTATTCCTTTTTTCTAAATTTTTTTCTAGACTTTTCACTTGGCTTGTTTGTTTTTTTTTATTTTTTCCTGGTTCCTCAGAACTGTCCTAAATATTTTCAAAATTATGTGAAATATTTTTTCTTAATTTTTTTTAAGAAAAAATAGTTTTTTTTTACATATTCCTAATTTTTTCTAGTCTTTTCCCAAGCTTTGGGTACGTGGATTTTTTTGCCTGGTTCCTCAGATACTTTTTTGTTCTAAAAAGAAAAAAAATTAAATCAGAAATCGAAATAGTCTGACTCATTTTTGCCGAAGATAAGATGTCTCTTTGTTTTTGTTTTTATTGTATTTTTTCAATATTTTATTACTTTGAAAAAAAGTTTATAAAGCCTTATCAAAAGTATCTGAAAAATTTTGTTTATGAAGATGTTTGATTTCTTTTGAATTTCAAAGGAAGAAGAAGAAGAAACGCACAAATTCAGGGAATTTTATTTATTTCATTTCAATTTCAACAAAAATATTCATACACACACACATGTGAGTGTGTGTGTGTGTGTGTGTGTATCTGTTGGATATCTTTTGAATCTTTTGACCAGGCTTCTTATATTAGATTCCTCGTTGATTTTATTTTTTTTTTTATATTTTTCTTAGTCCATAGAAACAGGTCCACTCACACACACAAGCGAACACACATACACACATATTTTAGTACAATTTCAATCTTTCATTTTTCATCTACGTGCAACGGCAGCACAAATAACAACAACAACAACAACAACAACAACAACAATAATAATAATAATAATAACAAATATTATAAGAAACAGAATAAAATAGAAATAATCTTAGAAATGCATTCAATTGAAAAGAAAGGACACACACACACACACAAACACACACGCACACACACACACACATGCATATCTGACTAAGAAAATCATGATATGAATATGAAATTATTCGTCTTTAGTTGACCTGAGAGGGTCCGGCTTGGAGCGGCAGGGAGGAGCCCGACTCTTTCAAAGGCTGGTGAAATTGATTATGCACAATTCATAGGCGACTCAAAGGAACCGAGGAAACTAGAAGCTCAAACTGAAAGGCTCGGACCTGGTAGGATCAAAAATTGGAGAGCCTTTTCCTTATAACCTCAAACTGTACTCGGAGTAGGTGGAAACAGAATTGGAGATTCTATTTTTTTAGGGGATTTTCGGATCTATAACTCCGAATTGAGAGGACTTACTGATCAAAAATAGGAGAGTCTTATCCTTCTACCTCAAACCTTCTATAACCCGGAGACTATATCCCTTTCTGATCTAAAGAATCTAGAATCTAGTCCTTCTAACCCTAAACTATATATAACCCGGAGTTGGTGGGTTGAGAATTGAATGGAATTCGAGATTCTATTTTTTTAGGGGGTTTTCGGATCTTTGTAACCTCAAACTATCTATAACTCGGAATTGAGAAGACTTACTGATCAATAAATGGAGAGTCTTTTCCTTCTAACCTCAAACTGTATATAACTCGGAGTTGACAGGATCAGAAATGAATAGAATTGGGGGTCTGGCTTATAAGGAATTTCCTGATCAAAAATTAGAGAGGTTTATATATAACTCGAAGTTGGCAGATTGCTTCGGATCGGATTTCGGATCTTTCTAACCTCAAACCATCGGAATTGGTAAGACTTTCTTGGAGAGTCTTTTCTAACCTCAAACTATATAGAGCTGAAAGTTCGTAGTATAAAAATTTGGAGTCATTTTTAAAGGGACTTTCGGTAGTCTCTTCTTTCTAACCTCAAACCATCTATAACCCGGAGAATCTAACCCCTTCTGATCATAAGAATCTATCATCTATTCCTTCGAACCTCAAACTATTTAGAACTCGGAGTTGGTGGAATCAAAAGTATTCTTTCTAACCTCAAAATGAGAAGGGGAAGGGGGGGAAGGGGAAGAGCAGAGCAGCTGCTGTTTTAGTTTGCTTAAAAAGTTGCTAAACTTTTGCTAAACTTATTTTCGAAAAGTTTCGTTTTAATCATAAATTCATAAAATATAGAAAACTGCACATTATCTCGAGTCAAAAAAAAAAAAAAAAAAAAAAAAAATTGTAAAACAAAAAAAAAAAAAAAACAACAAAATAGAAAAAGTTTATTACCCATTTTAATTTTCATAATTCTTCTTCTTCTTCGAGCAAACAAAATTCACCTACCCCCCCCCCCCCCCCCATCCTTTTTTTGTTGTTAATTTCTTATTTTGTGCTTTACTGAGTTTTCCAAGAACTTTTTGGCATAATTTTTCCGCGCATAAAGAAAAAAAAAGAAAGAAGAAATTTTGAACACAACTCGAATGTGGTTTTCACTCGCACATGTTTTCCTTTGTTGTTGTTGTTTTTTTTTTAAATGAAAATTTTAAGCATATGCTTAGAATGTTTGTTGTTGTTGTTTTTGGCTTTTCCTGGGAAGCTTTGCTTGAGTATGTGAAAATGTGTTTTTCATTTTTTTTTCAAATCCAATTAAAATATTGAAATTGCCTGGGGAAATTGTGGAAGGTGTGGAAAATGATTTTTGTATTTTTTTTCCTGGAAAAGAAAAATTTAATACACTTTTGATTTTTTCCTTTGCCTTTGCCAAGTGACACGCTGTCGAATGGTGTACGTGGCGCCATCTAGTGAGTGAAATTTTGCGCTCGCCCAGCTGAATGAGTGAAAGAGCGAGAATGCGAACGAAAACAAGCAAAGCAAGAGAGCTGCGGTAAACAGAATAGAAAAACAAGTTTTTATTTTTCACAATTGAATTAAGTTAAGGAAAAATAATAAAAAATAAAAATATCTTAAGGATGCATAATTGATTTCTGGCCAATATGCTAAGTAAGTTTGGGCAACTTTTTGTGCAGAATCTTTGGCTACTCTTTGCAATTGTTGTTTTTCTTTGACCAACTGGGTCGTTTGAGTCTGAGAAATCTTTTGCAGTCCAAAGCCCGCAAACTGATTCTGAACATAGAAAATGAAATAACAAGCCGGCCCAAGTAAGCAGCATTAGCATAAATACATATGTATGCGGCATACATATTGACACGCACACAACTCTGCTCGAGTATATAAATGAAGAGCGGCCTTTGAGTTATTTTGAAACAAGTTCACTTGCACTCGTTGGTTTGACTCAATTGCTTGCGCTCTTATTCACTTGGAATTTAAGAGAGTTTCAACTCAAGAGAGTTGCCATTTGACTTGAGTGATTTTTACAGCACAGCTGATTTGTGTTTCTGCGCCTGTTCAACGATTCCACTCAAAGGCGTTGTGCTCTCATTCGTTTGCTATGAGTTCAGGAAATTTTCCGAAACGACTCTGCTTGAGTTGAGTGTGTGCCGCTCTCTTCGTCTCACACCGTCCACTGCTGGCGTAGGCACTTGTAACTCTTTGGAGCGCACAGCTGACAACGCTGGAGTTGCACTCTCCAGCAACAGCGGCTCGGCTGTTTGGCCGCAGTAAATGGTCTGATTTTTGCTGGTCCCCACGACCCCACCGCCACCGCTGGCCCCATATGTTTTGCCTGGCACTCACTCACTCACTCGTTTGCTCGCTCGCTCACTCACTCAGGCAGTCAGTCAGCAAATTTTCTGCTGTTACTAGCCCGCCTGACTTTGCAGCTGTTTCGCTCATCATCTGTTTTCCAACTCGGTCCCCACCGGACACCCCGTCAGCAGTTCGACCACCCCCGCTGTCCACACACTCACACACACACTCATACATAGCCTAATACATTTACAGAAAAGTCAGTCAGTATCTTGATTTTCCAACTCGTTACGCGCCCCCCAAAACGCGTTGCACAGATATATTTCGGTTTTGTGTGTATGTGTGTGTGTGTGTGTGTGTTTTTTTCTTACTGCCACCGCTGCTGGTGGCTCTGTTGGCGTCGCTGCTTCTATATGTAGTGATTCTGTTAGTGCTGCTGTTGTTGTTGTTGTTATTATTTTCTTGTTGCTGCACACAAATGCGCTGTTGCCAATTTGCACTCATTTTGAATGTTGCAGCTCAATGAACGAGTTGCCTGCTGAGTACAGTGGTCAATTTATCCAACTTTGAATATAAAATATTTGATCAAATTAAATCCAAATTAAAAAGTTACAAAATAAAATTGATCAAACAATTCAAATTGTAAGGGCAAAATAAAATATCCCAAATGGGACATTTGAGGGGGGGAAGAACAAATTGCCCATTGTACTTTGCTTTGCCGGCCGCTGTCTTCTTTCATCTGTTTTCCATTTTTGTATGTGTTGCTTGTGTTGTCTTTGTTGTTTACTTGTTTTCTTTTTTAGCTTGCTTATATATTTTTCTTTCTTTTTTATATTGTTCTGTTTTCGTATTTGTGTGTGTGTGTGTGTGTGTCTTCTCACTAGCTGCGGCTATGGCTGCTGCAGTCCAGGCACCCCCACCCCCGCCAGGCACCCACAATTAGGCTGCACTGTGCTGCTCTCGACGTTGCTCTTAGCTTTGCTTATGGACAATCATCATCTGTTTTATTCTGCACACACACACACGCACACACAAGCAGTCATAAATATATATTTATACTTACTTGTAGTGTGTTTGTTTTTTGTTTTTGTTTTTTTTTTTTTTTTGGCTTCTGTTTGTGTTTGTTTCGTTGCTGGCAGTCAGCTTTTTTCCATCAATAGTTCAGTTCATTTTCTGCTTGGCAACGGGTTTCTTTTTTCGACTACGTAAAGTTTTATGAAATTGGAGAAAACGTAGCAATGATGAAATTACTGGACACAAGGTTTCCACACTAACACACACACACATACACCAACTACATACTTATATAAAATAAGAAAAATCTAGTGACGTGTGAAATTCTGGATTCTCTATGGACATGGACCCGCTGCTGTTATCAGCGCATCGTTATAACTGGACTGCCCAAAGCCTAATGCATTACTGCGGCAGTGGTGGGGAGGGGCGAATCAGAATAAGCAAAAGGAATCGCTAAGACATGTCAAAACAAGTACGAAAATTTACCGCTGGACCAATTGAGCTATGCGAGGTTGGTTCTTTTCGTTTTCATTTCGACGAAGGAATCATAAGCAGCAGAAAAGCAGAAGGAATAGCCAAGAGAAGACGAAGCATGTATGAAAATTTACCGCTTGACCAAACGAGCTGAGCGAGGTTGGTTCTTTTCGTTTTCACTTCGACTACGAATAAGCAGAAGGAATCGCAAACAGCAGAAGAGAAAAAGGAATCGCCAAGCCATGTAAAAGCATTTACGAAAATTTACCGTTGCACCAATCGAGCTGAGCGAGGTTGGTTCTTTTCGTTTTCACTTCGACTACGAATTAATTGAAAGAGAAAAAGTTTTTGTTTTTTTTGGGGGTGGAACATAAGAATCAAAAGGAATCGCAAGGACAAGACAAAGCATGTACGAAAATTTACCGCTGGACCAATCGAGCTATGCGAGGTTGGTTATTTTCGTTTTCACTTCGACTACGAATTAATTAAAAGAGAAAAAGTTTTTTTTTTTGGAAGAGGGGGAAAAAATACTCGTTTCAACCTTGAAAGATTTCCAAGTCAGCTTGAGAATTTTAGGTAACTTTATGACAAAGTCATAACACTTACGTTTTATAGGGGTTCGCTTAGAGAGAGATAGAGACCGGCTTTTTATATTTTTGGAAAAACCCTGAACAAACTCATTGTGGAAAATTTGCGGGTCATTTGAGCCACACGCACAAACCGAGAACAACAACAACAACAAAAAACCCCAGGTATGCTGGCCAGCTGAGTAGAGCCAGTCCCTAGAACCCTAGAACTCGAGAACCCCCGTCAGGTAGATAGACCGAAAGATCTATTCAAACACACACATACACACAATTTTTGTTTGGGCTGCGGCAAGGGCAATCAATTTGGACAATCAACTTATCTGATACCGTGCATACGACCCTTTGCACTCACTCTGGTCTGGCTCCAGACATACAACGGACTTAAAACTCGGACTGTTTGCATAAATTACCGCTGCCTGGTCTTAGGTCTGTCTAACGGTCCAAAGGTCCGCCATTTCCATTGCCATGACAACCCCCCAACTCAGATCAACCGAACCTCGCCTTCCCTTCCGACTGCACATCATCATCAACATCATCATCCATGCCTCTCCACCCCTCGCCCCGATTCGGCTTCGTTCAATTGTTGGCATGTTAAATCTATTCAATAGTCACCAATTTTTTAATTGATTTAGTACGACATGACCTGGGAAGTGATGGCGGTGGCGGTGTATTTTTTTTTTGCTATTTTTAGTTTCACGTTTTTTCTGTTTTCTACAAAACAAATTCTCGAGTGTTTATGTGTGTATGTGTGTGTGTGTGTGTATTTGTTTGTGCCCTTTCGAGACACAAAATGTCACAGAAGTCATCTCAAGCCATTGGCGTTTTCTTTTTCTTTTCTCTTTCTCTTCTTACACTTCTTCTTCTTCTTCTTTTTGTATTTTTTGGAGAGCACGCAATTTCAAGGGTGATTAGAGCTCAGATGTCGGGCACATGGTTTACGAAAAAAGTGCTGCTCGAAGCACTTGGAAAAAATGACCATCAAGTTGGAGTGTTGAAATGAAAAATTATCTTTATTGGAAAGGAAGTTGAATCAGTTAATTTTCCATGGGGGTTTCTTCTTTTCAAAATTTAAAGAAACTCGGTTTTAATTTAATTAGCCAAGCTGGCTACAGGAAGTTCTACATTTAGGTTCTCCAATATATATTTTTTTTTTCAGAAACTTAAATCTTTATTTATGGTAAACTTTTTTTTTTTTATTTTTTAATAAAAAAAATTGTAATTTAAATAAAAATTAAATTAAATAAAAATTAAATATTTTAAACTGAAAGATTAGGTAATATTTTAGAAGAGGAAAAAATTCGAATTTACAAGAAATTCAAAAAAAAAAAAAAAAAAAAAAAAAATTAGCTGAGATCTAAAAGATTTGGTTATATTTTGGAATATTCTCAAAGATTTGGTAATATTTTAGTAGAGGAAAAAAATCGAATTTACAAGAAATTCTAAAAAAAAAAATTAACTGAGATTTTAGGATAGTTTCAACTTTTATTTTAGGATAGTTTTATTTTAGGATATTATATTTTAGGATATTATATTTTAGGATAGTTTCAACTTTTAACAGATTTGAAAAACTTCCGAATCTAAAGATAAAGATGAAGGCTTTGGTAATATTTCAGAATAGGAAAAAGTCAAGAAATTCTAAAAATAATGACCCTAGATCTGAAAGATTTGGTAATATTTTTGAATATTTCCAGTTTTTTAGGAAGTTATAAAGACTTCTGAATTTAAAGATAAAATTCAGATTTATATGAAATTAAAATAACTAAAATGATCTGAAAAAACCAGAGCTTTTACCACTAAGAAAATATAGATTAGACCTAACCCAACTCTTCTTGGAATATGTTCTCGAGGGAATATAAAAAGTTCGGAAATTCAAAAAGATATAGCTTGGATCTGAAAGATTTCCCAATAGTCCAAAAAAAGTCTCAAGCCACTCCTTCACTCTTAAGTCCATTGGGAGCCTGTATCGAGTTCAGGAATGGGACAAGGGGACTAAGTAAGGAATATTATCTTTGTTTTCTCAATCTTATCTCAATCTTAGGATATGTTATGGACTATATGATTTATCTGCAGACTGTCTGTCCCCCTTAACTTCATAATCGAATCAATCATTTCAATTATCAAATATGGCTTTGGACTTAACAAATTTATTTGCCATAAAAATATATATAACACACCCTCTCTTCAAAAGTTGGGGGTCTTATCTACCTTGTTTTTTTTCCTTCACCATTATTCCTATCTCTGTGAGTGTTCTAGTTTCAAAGACGACAGAACGTCTGACTCTTTTCGAATAATAAAAAATATATATTATTCTTGATATATATATGTATATATATATGATATGATATGAGTGTTAGTAATTTTCTATTTTTTTTGTTGATAGTCAAGAATATTAAATCAATATTTAACGGTGCTACCAGCAGAAATATGCGTCACGTTCGTATATAGAAGTCGACTTGTATCGTCTTACCTATACCAACTTCTAGACTTTTATGGCTCTGCACCAATACAGGGGCGAAAATACGTTTACGACTCTGTTGGCAAGGTCGCATGTTTATCGCGAAAATTTTGCACTCAACTGGTAGGCGGTAGCTGGGGGGAGGGCAGTGAAGTCAAACCCAGCCCTATCGGGCCCGCTTCGGTTCTATGTGACCGCGTAGACATTTTGTCTGACACGAAAGAAGTGACCAGGGGGGAGGGAAATGGCCTGGTCTTTCATTCGGAGTGGTGCGATATACAGTAGCGGACAAAAAAATCCGAACACCTAGATATCCGCACATTATATCTTTATAAATAGTGCGAGGCGTCATGAAAATTTAAATCAATATTTTTTTATAATTATTTAGTTCATAAGCTAAAAGATATCGTATACTAAATTTGAAATTTGCTTTTGTAAAATATGAAAGATTTTAATCAAGCGAATTAATGCTAAACTCAAGGAATTTGAACGATCGCGGTAGGAGAGTTTTTTTTAACTTTGTGGTGCCAGATATTCTTCTTAAGTGAGATAAGTAAAAAAGTTAGTTTCTCGGAATTTTCTGTGGCTGAATTTATTAAAAAAATTTTAGATACGGGTACAATATACCGTATTATTTGCTCTGCAAGGTAGAGAAATTTGTGTCCTTTTGTGGACTGAAATATTTTATGGATAACTGTTAAGAATCGTTTCAAAGCAACTAATTACAGATAGAATGTAATCAAATAAGCAGGAAAAAAAATGAAAAAGCTCAAGAACTCGTTAGTTGGTGGTTACTCGACGAGGATTTAACCGGCCACCTACCTGTAACAAACACGTTTTTATTTAAAATAATGAGTGAGAAACGACTTCAGTTTGCCGAAAAGTACCAAAAATAGGCAAAGAATAGTTGGAAAAAGGCAATCTATCCAGACGAAAGCACGTTTAACCTCCTTGGATTCAATACCATGAACTACGTACGACGCTTACTAGGAGATCCGTATACAAAATATGGCATCAAAAGTACTGCTCGATAATATGGTGGTCGAATGGTATGGGTATGCTTCTTCTGTCATAATCTAGGATAAATATCCGTAAATAACGGGAATCTAGGCACAAAGCAGTAAAAAATATTTTTTTATGACAAATCTGACTCCCTCGATTGAGCATCATTATGGCGCAGCTAATGACTTCGTTTTGCAAGATGGCTCTTCACAAAATCGTCGAGCACTATTAATGGGTTGTTTTTTTTTATGAAGCTTGCACTGTGTTTGTTTAATTCTGCTCAAAAAAATATTAATTTTCCTCATACTTTTTTAAAAACAAAAGAATCTATTCGGAAAAAAGGCAGTCAAGTCTTTGAATGACAGAGAATAGTCCTGAGTTACACCCAAAAGGAAATCTTTTGTCTATAAAGAAGTTTAAAATCGATAAACGAAGGCCCACACCTATCCGAGAGCTTAATTAAATTTTTGAGAAAGAGTGATACGAATTTACAAAAGCGGAAACCTTGTAGGCTCTGATAGATTCCATGCCAAGGCAAGCTAAGGCGGTCATAATAATTAATGGAGTACCTACAAAATATTGGAAATATTTTTCTCATATTTATTAAATATTTTTTTGTAAGAAAAAACCTTATTTTACAATAAAAAGCTGAATTTCATAAGAGTTATTTTAGTAAACTCAAGCATTAGCCTATAAAACAGAAACTAAGGATATATATCTTTTAATTTCAAAAAATTTGGTTCAAAGTTATACTCAAACTTTATTCCTTGGTATAACTCTGGCAAAGCCACAATAAGAAATAAATTTAAATTACAATCCTAAGTTACATGGGAAAAAAGATATATCCAAAAATGTGTGCTTTTCTGGGTGTTCGGATTTTTTTGTCCGCTACTGTATATGTGCTCCGATTAGATCATTATTCGGTAAACAAATGAAAGTCCAAGACGAAATCAGTGATACGCGCAAAAAATGTGTCATGCTGCGGTCTCTGGCAATTCTGGCATTTCCTTTTCAGGGCCTAATCAAAATTTTACGCATTTTGTAAGAACAAAAGGAGAAAAAAAATTCTGCTTACTCTTTCCCTTTATATAGAGAGCATAGCAACAGGTCTGAAACCACTCGGATTACTCAGCTAAAGGGGGGCTCGTCACGTCACCTCGGCAGTGTATTTCATCAGAAAGTTTAGTTATTTCAGATATTAAATAACCAAATGAAAGTTCCAGAAGATTTGCACTTGCTTTAGGAAATTGAAATAATGGAAATATTTCCGAACCGTTTCATTTGAGATACGCAATCTTCTACTTATTTATATAAGAACTATTCTATTTGGTTCGTATTTATCTCTTGGGGTTTATTATCTTTTCAAACTGATACTGCCACTGACACTGCACACTGTCAAGTTGAAAAAGTTTCAAATAGGACCCCCAAAAGTTATATGATCTTATCTCTTCAAAAATATGCTGGCTGACTCAGTCCAGATCAAATAAGAAACTTGAAATTCTTTGCCACTGAAAGGTTAAATATTTAAACACTAAGATTAAAGTTAACAAAAAAAGATTAAGGCTTTATAATAGTTGACATGAATGGAACATATCCTGATCCATTAAGACAGATTTGTTTAAATTGGGAAATTAAGTGAATACTTTTTTGAGCTGTAAGAGAAGATGAGTCTTTTTTTTTTTGGCTATAAATTTTTAAGAAAAGATTAACTTGATCTAGTCTTATGATATTTAATGAGTAAGACCAGGCCTTTTCGGATTTGACTAGTCAGTCTCAGGGCTCTTACATTATTGGACTTGACTACTCTGTCTCAGAGATCTCACATCTTTGGGTTAGACTAAACCATCCTAGGCAGCTTACCCCACTCTATTTCCTAAATGTTTTTTTACATTAAAAGAACTGCTTATTTTCTTAGAATAATCAAAGAATTTCAATTCTACAATTTTTTTGATAAACTCATTTTTTTTAACAATAAAAGAACTGCTTATTTTCTTGGAATTTCAATTCTCTAATTTTTATGATATACTCATTATTTTTTTTAACAAAAAATGATGAAATTATTTATTTGATGTGATTTTATTTAAATTTAGGAATGACCTTTATAGTAACGGTATTTTATTACCAGATGTTTGATATATTAAAAACTTAACCTAGAATGGGTGAATAGCTACAAGTGTGGGTTTAACTTATTGCCATACCTGGCAGATCGGTTGAGCAAAATCATAGCAGACTCACCCAGACTCAGCCAGACTCATAGATCTCACCCTTGCTCTATTGGATTACCTCTAAATATAAGGCTAGGCTAAACAGGTAGGGGGAGTTGTGTGGAAATTCTCGGAGAGCCTAAAGCTCACGCGGTTCCCCGACTTGGGGCTTTGGGCTGTCCCAGACCAGGCTGTCCCAGGCCAGGCTGTCCCAGACCCCAGTAATGAGATTATTTTCTGTATCGGAAATAGTCCGAAGTGTTTTATAAAAATTATATTACATTTTCTTAGTTCCTTTTAAGTAGAAGATGAAGAAATTATTTATCTTCAAAGTTCCCTAAATTTTCATCACTCCCCGAGGATAATGATGAAATCTCGAAAGTTTTTTGCAACAGTTTTGATGGGATGATTGCATTGCTAAATGAAACACAATAAATGTTTCGATAAAATCAACATTGTACGATTACAACAATAACAAGAAACTACAACAACAACAATAACAACAACAACAACAATAACAACAACAACAAAAGGAAAAAAAACGAAGGAGAGGGGAAACAAAATAGCAAACAACAACTGGCGATGTGATTATATAAAGAATATGAAAAAAAAATGTCACCAGCAAAGCAACACACACACACACGCACACATACAGGCACACAGAGAGAAAAAAAGACACAAGCAAAGAGGAGAAAAAAAAAGCAAAGAACGATTTATCAGCAAAACGTTTATCTCGCAACTCAATTGATTTACATAATCAACAAAATCGCGTTGGCTCTTTTTTTTTCATTTATTTATTTTGTTTTTTTTTTTTTGTAGTTTTTGTTATATTTATTTTTACTGTTTCTTTTTTATACTCTGTTGTTTCTGGGCATTTAATTAAATGCTGATTAAGTTTCATTCAATGAAGCAAATTGAATGTGGAACAAATACCCTCGCCATTCTCAAACGGGCCTACCAAAATCTGCTTTTCACACACACACATAGGCGCACTCTCATAGATTAGTCATTGATATAGCTGGCTTACTATATTTATATGAATTCGTGAATATTTTATTAATGCCCCATTAAGATAATGAAATTAGTTTAAAGACCCACAGAGACTCGGATTGAATCGATGGGAAGCTACTCTGGCATATAAATCTCTTGATTTAGAGACGGAAACCATTTAGTATGCAGACCACTGGGCCAGTTCATATATTCAAGTTGTCATTTAGTCAAATATAATTCACTCTGGGACATTTCTCATCTCCGTAAAGATGAATTAAATCCTAACCCAAATTAATTTATATATAGTATATAATATTTTTATATGTTTTTTTGAGGGATTAAGAGAATCTCTGGAATAAAAATGAAATGGCTAACACGCCACCTATTGGCCGAATCCTGCTAGACCAAAGAGGCTGTGACAAGCTCTTTAATAATCTTAAAGGGAAACAAAATATTAAGAAGAAATCAAATTTCAAGTAGACCAGACTATTATATCATATATAGATCAAATTAACCTAAATCGATTTTAGGTAGAACTCCCATATCTTTTGACTGAACTCTTTAAAAATTTGTACTTGGAATTCACAGATAAAGCTTCAGATGTATACCAAATTTCAACTGGACTTGACCACTAGATCATATAGCTGTCATATCAAACTAAATTGGACTTAGGTGTAACTCCTGAATTTCTTGACTAAGCTTATTGAAATATAAAATTTGAAAATCATGAAAGAAGATTCACTTGTCTACCAAATTTCAAGACACTATATCATGTAGCTGTTATACCGAACTAAATCGACTTTATTTTATATTCATTTTGCTCTGATGTTTGTAACGCACAGAACCAAACATCGTAGACCCACAAAAGTTACATCTAGAATACTTAGAATCACTAGAGGAGTCGATATAGCCATGTCCGTCTGTCCGTCTGTTTGTTTCTGATTTAATCCGTCAGTCTAAAAGCTATTTTGCTGAAACTTGGTATTTAGCCTTCTTAAACATTTATAGACTGATCTCTTTCAAATCGGGCACTCAAAGTTTTTATATAAAGGATACATTTACATATGAAATTTTATTTGGATCGAATTAATATATAATATCTGATTAATCACAGACAGAAAAAATCTTAAGGAGTCTTTGGTAGCCGCGAAGGTAGCATTGGAAATTTTTTAATTTTATATTAACAAATATAATTTTCCTTATCTAAATGACAAATTTTTTGCTAGCCAAAGAAATTTAAGTTTTGAAATTGGTTCTTCAAGAAAAAATGCCATTTCAAAATGATCTCATTTAATTTTACCAGTTTTTAAAAGATGACGAAGTGGAAGCCCATATGATTCATTCTTTATGAAACAGAAGTGATAATTTTTTTTTGTTCTTCTGTCTTTGACTGATCAGGTGATATTTCCGAAATGAACAACATTTCTCTTTTTGACAAATTATGAGAAAATTTTCGAAACAGATGGGAGAATTGGAAAATCAATTTCCCAAGAGATTTCACACTCGACCAAAAGGAACTGGGAAATATCGCCAGACATGAACGGTAAAATCCATATTAAATATTTTTAGTTATTAAAACAGAAGCATAACTAAATGAACTAAGGAACCAACAACAAGTTGCAGCCTAAGATTCTCAGGATTCACCCAAACCCAAAGGAGCACAAAAACCCAGCAAGCCAAAGATCCGAGTGACCTCAAGAAACCCATAAAAATTGCTGAAAAATCTCCAAAAGACCAAAATAAATATGGGAAAATGTGTCAATGTAAACAAAAACCTGGCAAAAGGCGTCCGACTCAAGCCAGGCCATCCCACTCGCTCTAATGAGTTGACTGTCGCGGTTCCCTAAGACGATAAGTCCAGACCAAAGAGACCCAGGTCTGGGTCTGAGCAACTTGTTTGCCCTGCCTGCCTGCCTGGCAGAACTCACTTGGCTTGGATTATCGGGTTTTCGTTATGGGAATCGTCGGCGGCGGCGACCGAGCTGAGATGACGTTAAAATCGATTTCGTTGCTGCCTTCTACCTGCTCCGAGGTGATCTGAACAAGGCGACGCTCTGCTGGCCACTTACCTGCACTTAATAGCCAAGTCGAGCTGAGCTGTGCTGAGTTGGCCAAGCCATTTCGACCATTTCCACTGGCCGACATGAATCCATAAAATCATAAAAAAAAATGAAAATAATTAAATTGCAATTATGTGCAAACAATTCAAAATCCGGAGATTCGGAAAAAGTTAATTACACGACAATAAAGAGCAGAAGCAGCCAGCCACAATGGGACAAATTGATGGTCACCTGGACAGACAGACAGACAGACCAAACATATCAGCAGGTCGCTACAACAACAACAACAATAACAGTTGGTGAGATCTGGGCAAGTCGGTTTGGTCATGGATTTTTGATTTGTTTTGGTTTTCAGTATTTTTTTTTTTTCATTTCGCCTGCTGATTTTTTTCAACTGTTGCCAAAAGTTGTTGTTGGCCATTTTTCGGGCACGGCTTAAGCTGACATTAATGGGCATTTTAATGTGGCTTCTGGTCTCTTTCTGGTCTGGTTTAATCAGTCCGCTGACTGATTTCTGATGACATGACACACGGCGTACAAATAATCATTAGTCTCTTCTTTCGCGTTGACCGAACGAAACACACACAAATTAAATAAATCAAATTATATGCAGATATGTCTTATCTGTTCAGATCAAGCAATTAAGATACTCACAGGTAGTCCCAAAATTGGCTGATTTCAAAGACCTATAAAAGGGATAAGCAATAATTTTTGGCATAATAAATATTTAATGGATTTTAAAAGATCTCTGGGGAATTTTATAGATTTAAAAATAATTATGAAATAATTATAAAGAGTTTTAAAATTGACTGAAAGATTTTGTGGATAATCCGGGTGTTGATATGGAAACCATCTTGAGGATGATTGGATTGGCAATGGATACTTAACTGACATTGTGATGGGAGGAGAACTCATACAGTTATAGCTGATTATAGCTCCTACATCAAATTATCTCTTCCAAATAAAAATCTCAAATCTCTTTTAGTGTCGAAAATGTGATATCTTTAATTTTTCTATATTTTGTTAGACTTATAAAGTTCAGACAATTTCATTATCCATTATTTTTGTAGTGAAATTTTGAATAAGTAATTAAAGAGAAAAGGTTTGGACACGGAACCACTAAATCCGACTAGGTTAGGGCTAAGGTATCCATATACAATCAATAGCCTCAATTACCTCAAGGCCTACAGTAATAGATAAGATAAGAAAGTCCAGGTTTTTATATATAGCTTGTTCTTAATTTGACCCCTTTCCATATGAGCTTAAAAAAATATTCCCGACCGATTTTAACTGATTATAATTCTATGTCTAAGTAATTATTTAGGGTTTGAAAGAATGTTATATAATATCTACTTAAGACTTATTCATATAAATAGATCGATTACAAATATTACAGTTAAAGTATTCCAAACAAGTACGAATTATTAGTGGAGTTCTCTAGATGTTGGGATTTTGGGGTACCTGAATATCAAGTTCTTATAATAAGTCAAAACAGCGCTATTTTCATAATATCATTTTAAATTATCACCACACCTAAACACAGACTAGCTAGACCTTTTCTAATCTTCATCGAACTTTCAGAACTCCCAATCTAGAAATACCTTCCCAGGTTCTCTTATCCCATTATTTATTACTTGATAGTATAAAGAGTAAATGGATCAATTTATTTATAATAAATCTTATAATAATCTTGAGAATATCCAACAAAAAATAATGCTTCCGGTTATATGGTTTGTGAAGCCCTGAAGGGTGTTTCTTGATTTTTATAAAAAGACTGGAAGACCGGAAGTGTTCAGTTTGAAGTGGACTAAAATGTTTTTAATTAACTCGGCAAATGTATAGGTTAATCAGAGTCTCAGAGTTTTCTTCTTAGGCAAACGAAAAACTTGAATTTATTTGAGACGTTTAGAGTAGATCGAGAGTCAAAGTAGTGTGGAATAAATTTCCATATTCCTTTCGTGTTGAATCCAAGTTCAAAAGGGTCAGAGTAAAGTAGGTCAACATCAATTCGGCGCCCAGACAATCGACCCACTGTCTGACCCAATGATTGACTGACAGTCCAAACAAGTTTAATTAGATCTGCATAAGGAATATTGTGGGGGTCCTCAGTTTTGGGTTAACGAACCAGCCGACTTGAAAGGCTTCAGCAGTATTTATTCGCTGGCCCATTGTGAGAATGCGTTGGGTTTCATTTTTGCCACTATTTCCATTAGCAATGGCAGTGAATTTAACCCTGCTCCAGTCCAGCGCCCCTCTTGAGAACTATCAGCATAACCTTCGACAATTTTTGAAGAAAGTCCTTTGGTCGGCCAAAGTGAAAAAGTGCCTAGCTATCATCACAGATGACAATCATTCTGGAGTCTATGATCGGAGTTATTTCGAATCTGTGGGCAATAATCTGCTACCCTTCTATATGATCAGGGTCACAGAGACTGAAGATTTGCGCCAACCGCGTAATGCCACCCGAAGGGTATTGCGTCAAGTTCGAGCCCATGACTGTGACCTACATGTTATAACCCTATTGAATGGGTTACAGGCCAAGCATCTTCTGGAATTTGTCTACTCCAAAAGAGCCCTGAATACTCAGAGAAAATTTGTGCTGCTGCATGATGCCAGGTTATTCGAGAAGGACATGATACACCTATGGAGTGCCCTGATTCGGACTTTATTCCTCAAGCGGCAAGAGGATAATCGGTATAGTTGGAAGGTATTAGATAACTAAATATAATTAATTTGGGTTTGAAATAGTTTCAGCTTATCAACCATTGCCTATCCTGGGATACTAAGTGGTGTCTTGGTCATCAAACAACTGGGCGATTGGGAAATGGATAGGCGAACCAAGAGCAATATTTTATTTGAAGATAAGACATTGAATCTAAATGGTGAGTAGGAGATATAGTGATATATTGAAGCTATACCGATTTTATCGGATAAGAAAGGACTAAGGATTTAGAGAAATCCTAAGGCTTCCTAAGTTTCTTAAAGATTCTTCAGATTTCTGATTTTCCTCATTAGGAGCCGAGATGCGTGTGGCTGTCCTGGAGCATATGCCCATGGTTCAGTTGAACCCGTCGACGAATACCTTTGAAGGCATCGAAATCGAGGTGATGAAGTCCTTGGCCAAAACCATAAATTTCAAGCCACAATATTACACCAATTCAGTTACCAATAATACCGGGAAATCTCCAGCAAATGGCTCTTCCCAGCCGAGTGTTATAGACGAAGTGGTAAGTCAAGTTTATTTTGGGAAAATTCTCTGAATTCTCTTTGGCTATTTAGTCAAATCATTTGGCTCGCTTTGCCATCGGAGACCTGCATCTTTTCCAAACTTATCTGGAATATATTGAGCTGAGTTTTCCCCATAACTTTGAGTGTTTGACCTTTCTCACACCGGAGTCCACGGCGGACAAGTCCTGGCAGACCTTCATCTTGCCCTTCAGTGGTGGCATGTGGACTGGTGTCCTGCTCTCGCTCTTTGTGGTGGGTACAATCTTTTATATCATCTCCTATTTCAATGCGGTGCTCATGAGCCAGGACGAGTCGACGGGGGCCAGTGGATTCTTTCGTTGTCTGCGCAGACGTCGCAGTTCTGTGGAAATCATAGATAAGGCCACCATGCGCAGTGTGGCCTTTCGTATTGCCTTGAATCGTCCCGATCCTAAGCCACGAATACCCCACGATCTCTTCAACAATTATGCCAATTGCATTTTGCTGACCTACAGCATGTTGATGTATGTCTCCCTGCCGCGTATGCCCAACAATTGGCCCCTACGGGTGCTAACCGGCTGGTATTGGATCTACTGCATCCTCCTGGTGGCCACCTACAGGGCCAGTTTCACAGCTATTCTGGCCAATCCAGCAGCAAGGTAGGCTGACTTAAAGCAAAAAAAAAATGTCGAAAATCTATTTGGAATTTCTTTAATTTGCCAGGGTTACCATAGACACGCTGCAGCAGTTGTTGGGCTCTCGTTTACCACCACAAACCGGAGCTGAGGTGGATAGGAGATTCTTTCAAAATGCCACCGATGAATTGGCTCAGAATCTGGGGGCCAAAATGGAAGTAATCAATTTGAACGCAAGCACCACTGATTTGGTATGATTTTCCCTGAAATCCCATAAAAAAATTTATATATTATTTTTTTTGTATAATAAAAATTTTAGACCTCTCGTATTGCCCGTGGTCAGGGTGCCTATTATGATAGTGAATATTTTCTACGTTATTTGCGTGTGGCTGATAAGAAGCGTGGATCTGTGGACTCTTCCGGCTTGCATATAATGAGGGAATGTGTGATTATCATGCCTGTTGTGGTGGGTCTCGAGAAGAATTCACCCTTGAAAACTCTGGTGGACCAGAGCATTATGCACTTGAGTGAGGGAGGTGAGGTCTGACAAAATAAAGCTTATTATCTATTTGAAAAAATCCCAATTTAGGTTTGATTTCCAAGTGGCTGAAAGATGCCATCAAGAGTCTGCCAGCCGAGGAGCAGGCTCCTCAGGAGGCCCTGATGAATTTGCAAAAATTCTGGAGTTCCTTTGTGGCCCTGGGCATTGGTTACTTTGTGGCAATTTGCACTATCCTGGGAGAGCATTGGCATTTCCGTCAGGTGGTCATGAAGCATCCCATTTATGATGTCTACAATCCAAGTTTATATTACAAACTAAAACGTCGCTATCCAGATCAATGAACTCTTCTAACTGAGCTAGTCTCATGATTCAAAAAAATTCCTAAAAACCTAAAAAAATTAATTTATTTGTTTATTCAAACCAAAGCAGACAGATTTAATAAATTTTTTCGAAATTTATATTTATAAACATTTGTCTAATTTGGTAGATTTCTGTTTATTTGATTATCTCAAATGATGAAAAAATAAAATTTTCTGAAAATGGCAATTGCCGCAATTATTTATTTGATAAACACAAAATGCCGACAAATCTGCTGGCAATAAATTTAACTAAAGTTCTCATTTTCTTTCTTTTTTTCCTTTTTTTTGTCTTTTTGGCAAAATGCAATTTTTTTTGAAAATATTCAAAAAAGAAAATGATTCAGTTTTTTTTTTTTTTTTTGTTTCAAAATGAGAAAATAAATAATTTTGATTTCCATTTTCAAAGAAGAATTTTACTGATTGAAATTAAATTTATTATTCATCGACAAAAAGAAGCCTTTCTTTCAAATTATTACTATTTATTTCCTTGATGAAGTATATTTCCATTTTTATAGAAAAATATTACTAATTGAATTGAGTTTTACCATTTTAATATTCTTCAATAAAAAGAAACTTTTCATCCTTGCTCCGAGTTTTCTTGGTCGTGACTGTACTTATTCTATGCTTGGTCGTGACTATACTTGTAGCCGTAACTGTACTTATTTTATGTTTGGTCGTGACTGTACTTTAGCTTGGTGGTGACTGTACTTGTAGCCGTGACTGTACTTATTTTCTGGCCCTCCTTGCCAAGTATAGTCTCGTCTAAGCCCTGTCTTATAACTTCCTTGCTCCGATTTTTCTAGGTCGTAACTGTACTTATTTTCAGCTAGATCGTGACTGTACTTGTAGCCGTAACTGTACTTATTTTCAGCTTGGTCGTGACTGTACTTTAGTTTGGTGGTAAATGTATTTGTAGCCGTGACTGTACTTATTTTCTGGCCCTCCTTGCCAAGTATAGTCTCGACTGGGCCCTGTGGTATAACTTTTCTTCCAACTTCCTTGCTCCGATTTTTCTAGGTCGTGACTGTACTTATTTTCAGCTTGGTCGTGACTGTACTTTAGCTTGGTGGTGACTGTACTTGTAGCCATGACTGTACTTATATTCTGAGCCTCCTTGCCAAGTACAGTCTCGACTGGGGCCTGTGCTATAAGTAAGAAATTTAATATGCTTGACTTTTGTCTTACCTTTGATTTTATTTATACTCTATACAATAATAATATAGATTCCCAGAATTTGTATTACTTTTGCTACTTTCATATAATTTTCTAAAGAATCTGTTGTAGTTAATTTAGCCTTTCAACACATCAATTAGATTTTATTTATGACTTATTAAATTTTCATAGAAAATGCCCCAAATACCTGGGAAAATTATAAAATGTAAACGGTTCCGCCCAATTAATTGCACACTCTTCGCCTTTTTTTCCTTTTATTGGAAAACATTATTTTGTTTTTATTCTTGTTTTTTTTTTTTTTTATTTTGCTGGCATTGTTGGCATTTGCATTTAACATAAATTAATTAGTTTTATTCGATTTTTATCGAAATTGTTTTTCGGCCTGCGGTAACCTAAATTTAGTTCACCTCCTTCCAAACTTTTACAAATTTAAAAATTTATGTTTGCCTTAGGAAATAATATATAAAATATTTCTCATATTGGCGTTTCCGTGATAAGGTTAAATTATTTGTGGACCGGAATTGTGTATAAATATTGGCTTAATTATTCTGGTCTATTTGGTCTTCTTGTGTAATAAGTAATAAATAATTTTAATTTTGTTTACCTTAAAGTTCACAATTTGGTGAATTTCACTTGCTTCCATTTGTTTACTCTTCGTTTAATGTAATTTGGATTTTTACAATTTATTTTACAAAGAAACCCTGACACAGTTCGGAATCGAAGGGTAATCAGAAATTAAAAAAAAAATAATAATATTGAAATCCTCCAAAAGTTGGGAAATTCAACAAATCTTATTTTGATTTATTAGATATTTTTTCCCTTAAGATTTCACTTACCAAGCATTAAGGTGACCATATTAACCTGGTCGTCCAATTCCAGCTAGAATAGGGGGTCCAAGGTCCGAGTTCCACTGGTCCATCATGAGGAGATGATGAGGATAGGCTAGCCTATATCAATTTCTCTATACACCCTGATCATATTGTGTTTAAACTTGTCCAATTCAAGCGAGAATAGGGCCTCCAAATTCAGAGTTCCATAGGTCCATCATGAAGACATGATGAGGATAGGTTAGCCTATATCGATTTACCTATACACCCTGATCATATTGTGCTTAAACTTGGGAAGTTTTGACTAAGACCTATAGGTATTTAATTAATCCGAAGCCATGAAAAATATGGCAGTTTCAACGAATTTAGCTTTAGTATTCATGAAGCCTTATTTCCAAGAAAGAGTCCAGGATACCCTATAGGATAGGATTCCTTCTACCCACACAAAAGGTGGCAACCCTAAACTGTTACATCCACACAAAAACCCATATTCTCATATTACTTTTCAAAACTATATAGATCACATGATATGATCAAAAGAAACTCAGTGCGCCACCTAGCGGACCATCTTGACTGATCTCATATCTCCTTTATTTTTGAACCGATTTGTCTCATGCTTGGTATCAATCGATAGGTTTTTTCATTTCAAACATTTAAGTGCAACCAACTAATTAGAAAACCAAAGCCCAAGCTAAGAAAAACCAAAGATAAAGCTACCAAGGCAAAGCCCTTTCCCAGTGTAAATTGAAAAGAGGTCAAAATGTTTCCGTTTTTTAATTTGTTCCATTTATTTTCGTTCGTTTTTTTTTATGTGGTAATTTTTAAATGATTTTCAAAAAAGAGCATAACAAGAAACAGAATAAACAATAAACAAAACATTTTAGCTTATTTGTAATATTTTTGTTTGTTTACATTTTTGTTTAAGTTTTTTTCATTCTTTTTAAAATTACAAAAAACTTTTTGAGACGGTTGCATTTTAGTTTAGTTTTATTGCATTTATTCAAACTCAAATCGGTTTGCATAAAATCGAATTCTTAATTTAAAATTGTTTTTGTAAAAAAAAGAAGAGAGAATCCTCAAAATTACCAACACCCTTTTTGATTAATTCAATTGTATAAAATACAAGTAGTTTACTATATAGATTTATATTCATCCCGCTAGACTACTACTCATCTAAAGCATTAAAAGCCACATAAAAAATGTTCCGTTTTTTTTTTCGTTTTTTTCAAAAATACTAAAAACAATTTCGGCAAATTTAAAAGCGAAATACCACAAATCTTTCCATGCCTACACTTTTCACTGAGTCATTCTTAATAAGTTTACATATTTATTTATATATTTATATATATATTTGTTTTTGTTTTTAATTTATTGTATATAAGCTAGAGACTATTTTTTGTTTTGTTTTTATTTTAGTCAGTGTATTTTAGCCACCTCAAGACACACAAGCAAACTTCTTGAGAATCTGAGGACTATTTTTTTTTTGTCAATTCCCTTGTGATTAGTTTAATCTTTAGCACTTTGTTAGCAGTCTGTTTGGAAATTTAAATAAATATATATATATTTATTTTCTTTTAAGATACACCTGTGTGCTTGAGGCTTAGCAAAAGTTCTTGAGTATTTCAAATTTATGGTAATCTGCACCAAAATAAATAAATAAAAAAAATACAATTAAAAAAAAAAAAAAATATGAATTTAAAAAAAAAAATACAATTTTAAAATATTAAAAATTTGTTAAAAAATTATTGCTTTTGTGAATTTTGTTAAAAAAAAAATACAATTAAGAATTTGTTAAAAAATTATTGCTTTTGTGAATTTTGTTAAAAAAAATACAATTAAAAATAAAAATAAATTATGAATCAAAAAAAAAAAAAAAAAAAAAAAAAAATACAATTTAAAAAAATAAAAAATTTGTTAAAAAATGAATTTGTTTAAAAATTATTGCTTTTGTGAATTTTGTTAAAAAAAATACAATTAAAAAAAATTAAATCATGAATAAAAAAAAAAAAAAAAAAAAATACAATTTAAAAAATTTAAATATTTGTTTAAAAATTATTGCTTTTGTGAATTTTGTTAAAAAAAATACAATTAAGAATTTGTTAAAAAATTATTGCTTTTGTGAATTTTGTTAAAAAAAATACAATTAAAAAAAAAAAAAAAAAATTGGTTAAAAAATTAATTTGTTTAAAAATTATTGCTTTTCTGAATTTTGTTAAAAAAAAAATACAATTAAAAAAAAATTAAATTATGAATTAAAAAAAAAAAAAAAACAATTTAAAAAAATTAAAATTTTTTTAAAAAATTATTGCTTTTGTGAATTTTGTTACATAAAAATGACAAATTCAAATTATTCCTGAGTTTTACACGGCTTTCAGACAATTTCAAGAAGCTGCGCGATTTATTATTATTTTTTTTTCATTAAAAATAAATAAATAAAATAAAATTTATACAATTTTTTTTTTTAATAAATAAAAAAGGGAATTTCCTTTTTTGTTTTCAACTTTTCAAAAAAAAAAACAATTTTTTTTTCTTTTAAAAAATTAAATTAAATTTTTTAAATAACAATATCTCGTGCGTATATAAATATAATTATTATTATTATATATATATTTATATATATATATATTTTTTTTTTTGCAAAATCTTTCAACTAAAAAATAATTAATTCTATATCGCATTACGCTGGCTTGTTTAGCTTATTTTTTTTTCCTTTCATTTTCTTTCTAACAATTAGAATATGTTTTACATTTAAATATTGGTTGCTGTTGTTGTTGTTTTTATATATTATATATAGATTTCATATATATATATCACTTTTGCTGGTTTTTATTCGGCCAGTTGACTGGGTGTCTCGGTCACTTCCGTCTCGAATACATCATCGGATTCCTGGCCAGCATAGTCATCGGCTTCGGCATCGACTTCATCGGGTTCATCGTATTCATCGGCAAATTCACCACATTCGGAGGATTCACCAAGCGTCCAGTTGTCGTTTTCCACGGAATTTGTTGGACTGTATTTGTGGTTGCCCGTTATGGTTAAATTGTTTGCCGGTCGCTGGGCACTAATTGGCCATAAATGAATTGGGGAATAATCAGAAATGAAATTGATCGATTAGTCGGGTCTATCAAATTTTCCAATGCTTCACAAGCTTATAAATATTTTTTATTATTATTATTTTTGTTTTTTTTTTTTTTTAATTTTATGCAAAACAAATTCAAGTGTAAAATACTCGATCGATGGTGTTGTGTTTGTGTGTGTGTGTTTAGTATATGTGTGTGTGTGTTTTACTAGCAACTAATTAAGCATTAAATTGTTTTTATTTTTATTTTATTATTATTTTGTTTAGATTTGTTTTTGGGGATTTTTTTGTTTTGATGATCAATTTGATTGATGAATTTTAGAAATTAAAATGAGTGTTGGTGTAAGTGTGTGTGTGTGTGTGTATATTGTTAAATACAAAACAAGACAAACATTTTTACAGTTTTAAGAATTCCAAAGAGCTATTGCAAATGACTAAATGAAATTTATACAAATTTCTATGGAATGAAAGTGATCATACTTCTGCTTCTTTTGAAACCTTAAAGAAATTTTTTTAAGCTGATAAATATTTTATGGAAGCCTCAGAATTTTCCTAAATTAAAAAAAAAAAAAAATGCCAAGTTAAAATTTTTTTTCTATATTTTTGAAGCATTTCAAAAATTAAAGATTTCCTATTCTGAATTAAGTTTTAAGGTTTCCAAAATTTAAGAATTCAAAACTCACAAGTCTATACAATATTTCCATATACGATAAAATTTTTAAAAAAATTCTCAAATTAAAAGAGAAATAAAATTTCAGAAATCTTTAAAATTTTGAAGCCTCTCTAAGTTAAAATTTCTTTGATCAAACTAATATAATTTTTTTTTTCGAAATTGTTAGGTTTACTAGAATGAATGTGAGCAGTGAATTAAATGATTGCTAGTTTGTTAGACATTTTGTTAGAGTGACTCTGCAGCTTATTTATTTATTTATTTCTAATTTTTTTTTTTTTGGTTCAGCCAAGATAAAAAAAAAAATGTACGCAAGACAAACGAACCGAACCAACCAACGAACGAACAAATTTGAGACAATTTCACAATTTTAATGTTAAATGAAAAAAAAAAAAGAGTACGGTTTATTTTGTAACTTCTCTTGCCTGGGCCAGCCCAAAAGTATGCTTCATTTTTTATATTTAGTTTCGCTCGCTTCTTCTTCTTCTTCTTCTTTATTTAAACTCGCTGTGAATTCGTTGTCGTTCATAATTATTTGTTGTTGTAGCAATTGTGGAGTGTTTGGAAAGAAATGCAGAGTTCTTTCAATTTTTGTTTTTTTTATTAGTTTGGATTAGAATTTCAATCACCAATTGGAGAGAGAACCACAGACCATGTTAATTAAGAGATTAACATATCGTAGATCATTTTTGTTTTTTAGTTTTTTTGTGTTTTAATTATTTTTAGAAATCTGTTATAAGAACACCTTCCGTTGGTCATAACTGTCCACGGCGATAGTGTGAGCGTGATGGTCTACATAGTGTGTGTGTGTGTGTGTGTGTTTGTTTGTTTGTGTGCGTTTTTTTGTTTTGTATGTGTTGCAGTTGTTGTTGTTGGAAAGTGTTTGAAAATTATAAAAGAAAACGGGAAATTAATTAGCAAAATTAAAATATAAGAAAAACATGGCTTAAACTAAAATTTTACTGCTAGTTTTATTGTTGTTGTTGCTGTTTTTATTTTTTTTGCTACGTGTGAATTTTTCTTTTTTTTTAAGCCCACCAATATATAGTCTTGATCTAAATGATATTTAGTAGTCTAATAAGTGATATATTATTTAAGAGTTTTACTAAATTTAATAGTAAAAAAAATACATGTGTAAAAAAAATATATATATTTTTGAGGTTATGTTTAAAAAATAAGAAATTTGCATTGGATAGGCAAGACTTTACCTCCAGCCGCGATATTACCCACAACCTCAAGCTAATAACAATAAAAAAAAATATATATGTATAATTAAATTAAATAAATATTTAAAAATAAAATAAAAACTATTTTTTTTTAATTATTTAAAATAATCTAAGAATTAGAAATAATCTAAATAATCTAGTTTTAGATTAAAATTATTTATATAGAATTTTGGAATCCACAGATCCCTGCAACTCGGATAGAAAAAAATTCTCAATTTCTCAGATCTTTTAAAATAATTCGAAAAAAAATTCCAGACTAGACTAAATATATTTATTTCTAAATAAACTTAAGTCTAATTTTTTCTAGCTTAGAAAAAAATTAATATATTTTTCATTTGTATTTACAGAGTTTGTCCGAATCTAGCAAATTTCTACTTATAATTTGGAGGCAATTCAATTGTTTTTGATACCTTTTTGGGTTTTATAAAAACTCTCCAAAATCAAATAGTCTTAAACTGCCAAACAAAATTTGAATGAACATTAATTTTCGAATAACTTAAGAATTATTATAGGAACTTTTCTAAAAAGGATAATAAATAATCCTTTTATTTTGTATACCCAATTTACCTTTCGAAAGGCACATCTGTGACATCGGCCATTTGGCGCTGAGCCTGCAATTGCTGGCGTCGTGCTTCTTCTTTCTTGCGACGATCTTCGGCAGCAGCCTTCATGGGATCATAAGTGGATCGACGTTTCCACATGGCCATTTCGGCCTCCTTTTGTTTATTCACTGCAAGGAATTCAGAATTTAATTAGTTCAGTTTTTGGTGTGAATTAAATTCCAGTTTGGACTTACCTGAGGCATCTCGTCGCACAGCGGAAGAGGCTCGTGTGGAATTGCCCAGGGAATTTGTGCTCGAATTCATTACGGAGGCAGCCGAGCGTACACTACGATTGCTGGCCCTGGTGGGCTCCCCGCGACTCAGGCCCATGGACGAGGCACTGGGACTGCGCTTCATTTGCTCGGCAGGCTTCAATGTGCTCTTTGAGTCATTTTTGCGCAGAAAATTATTGGACTGGACCGGCTTGTATTTGGAGATGTCCATATATTTGGGCTGGACGCGTTGGCTAGCCGCCGTCTGGAGTAGCTGCTTCTTGGCATTGGCCAGGGAACTGGGCACCTGCTGGGCCAGCCGACTCAGACTCGTTTCTCGGGGCATGGACTGACGCGCATTTCGACTGGCCTGGGGTGGACCAGCACGTGGGGCACTCTTAATGCCGCGTCTGGGTAATTCTGGAGTATTTGGACAGGCCACCAGACCAGCTGCCGCAGCTGCTGCCTGGGCCGAGCTGAGTTTTCCGGCCGGTGCCGAACTGGGCTTGGCCTGGGTGGTCCCAACACTGCCATTGACTCGCTGTTTGCTACGTTCAATTCTCATGAGTAAGGCCTTGTTCAGGCGAGTATTGGTGAGGGGCAGGGCCTGCGATTCGGTGGCCACTTGCTCAGACTCTTCCTCCTCGCCGCTGGAGTAGTAGGCCCCAGTGGTGCCCAGCTCATCCTCGTCATTGATGTAGTACTGCAGATTATCATCGTAGTCACTGTAGATCTGGCCGAAATTATTGCTGCTGGCTGACTTTTTCAGCTGGACATTGGACTGGTTGGCTGTGCTGAGGGTATGCAGATGGCGAGCTGCAGGCGGGGTGTAGAGGTTCTGGAAATTGGGACGCCCTTGCCGCGTGGGCTGTTGGCTCAAGATCTTGGCGGCCGAGAAGGAACTCGAACGACGCAGCGGCGACAACGAGGGAGAGGCCGTGGCCTCCTCAGCCCGACCAGGCTGAGGCTTCATTGGTGAGACTGGCTCTACGGCCTCTACATCGTCCAGCGAGTTCTTACGCCGGCGCAGCTGTTTGACCAAGTACTCTCCGCTGGTCAGCAGCTGCAACTGCGCCTCGTTGATGCTGCTGGTCATCAGGGTATCTCGAGCTGAGCGTCCACTTGTGGGCCGATGCAAGGGTGAGCGCCTATAGCCGCCGGCCCCTGTTTCCAGACTGTGTTGCGGTGAGGCGGAGTGGGCTGGCGACTTGATGGAGTTTCTGCGCGATAGCGACTGCTGCAGATTGCTAATGGCTGCCGCCGTCTGCTCCAGATAGGCATCTGGGGGCAGGGCTGCTCGCGTGCGGCTTGCACTGCGCGCACGTCCCAGCGTGTGCAGCGGGGAGGGTATTTTAGAGGGACTCTTGGGTGGCTTGTAGGCACCCGTTTCCTGATTAGCCGGTCCGTTCCCATGGCTGCACAACGCCGGATCGCTGGCGTAGTCACAATCGCTCAACAGGCGATAGCGTTCGGCCAGATTCCGATTTAGTTTGCTGGCATACAAACGCTGCTGATTATAGAGACTGTCATCGGTCAAGGAATCCCCGCCAGTGTCCGAGCAATTATAGCTGCGAGTCATCAGATCCTTTAGGAAGGAAAACAAATCCGATTAATAACGAATTTTATGATAAGATTGAAATAACCTGTCTTTTTTTTTAGAATCTTTAGTTTACCCATTGAAAATTCATCAGTAAAAATTGTGGAACTTAATTTGGTTTTGAAAAAAATTCAGAATTAGTTTGAGGAAGATAATATTCTTCAGTATCGATCTTTTAGATCACTAATGGAAGTGAATGGAAAGTGATGAGAGAATGATTTTGTCATATAATTTAGGTGGGATCCATAAGGAAATAAAAGGATTTGATTTGATGGATTTATATGTGAAATTTTCTAATCTCTTTAATTTGATCATTTGTTGGGATCCAAATCATTTAAATTTTGGGAATCTCTGGATATGAGGTTATCTAAAAAAATCAATTAAAACGATTTGGTAATTCAAATTCTTGGATTCCTTACTATATAAATTATAGGTTAAAATTGTATCATGCTCGAAGTAATGAATTATTTGAGATTTCTGAAATCTTCCCTAAATTTCTCAGTTTTTTACCTGAGCGGCTGCCTGCTGCTTGCGTCGACTGCTGATGCTAGTGGAATCCTGGGCCAGACTACGGGCTCGGGCATTTCGTGCCCATTCCTGTATCCAGTCCTGTTTGGTCTGTGCCGTCTGTAGCAGAGCCGTATCTGATAGCTCCTTGGTGTGCAGGGATGTGGGTGTGGTGGGTGTATCGGGTGGTGTGGCCAGCAATTGCCGGGTGGCCGCATACTTTGCCTCCTTGGGCGTGTGATGCTGTGTGAAGACATTCAGTCGGTATTCGGCCTTCTGGTGATCGGTGGCTGTGCCAGCCAGATTCTGACTATGCTTCAGCTTGGCCTCGTTGCTTACATACTCGGAACTGTCGATTTGTGAGGTGGACAGACTGTGAGTGTGCCGTGTCAGCTTTGGGTGAGTGTCCAGAGCTCGTTGTTTGGCCAGGACTCCGCTGGTGGTGACACTGGTGAAACAGCCGACATCGGCGGAAGGCGTTCGAGGCTGTTGCTGTGTTGCAGGCGATTCCTTGCGTAGCACCCGAGACTTGAGCTGCTCCAGATAGGCTCCGGCAGACTGGTGTGTTCCCAAAAGAAGCTGCTCATCTAGTTTGGCCGTCTTACTCGTCATTTTGGACGGCTGATGTGAAGGCAGTGGTTGCTTTTGTTCCTGCAATGGTGTCTCGTGGTAATAGTTCACTTCGAGGACATTGCTGCCTCGGTTGTTCACTGTGGCTTTGACCGCCAAGTGCTTGGGCCTCAGCTTGGCAGCCGCACTGCGGTCAATATTCATGAGATCCTTCTGCTCCTCCGTGTAGTTGTCGCCGTCCAGGGTGTAGGTCCCCGTCTCGCTGACTCCGTCTGAGTCGAGGTCGTGGGATTTGCCATCTGCCAGAGGCGGCTGTGGACACAGCAAATCCACCTGCTGCAGCGCCAGTTGCATGGCCTGTGAACGTGGCGTGAATTGAGTGCGATTGGCCAACGTATTGGCCGCTCCCTTGGCTGCAGCAGGCGGTGGCAGTTTCGACCTGACTGGACGACGCACCGGCGTGGGCTCTGCGGTGCTGCTGGAGCTGCGCGGCGACCAGCTGTGCCGTTTGGAGGCATCTCTCACCCGGGAAGTGCTACGCTCGCGAACTCTTAGTTTCACAGGGGCTGGTGACTCTGTGGGCGTGGCAGCCACTGAGGCTGAACCCTCATCGGCCAGACTGCTGGTGGCATCAATACTGCTCCGCTGGGAAAGTCGTCCACCAGGCGAGCTAGTGGCTCCCTCGCTACTCTCCAGCTTGGACATGGAGGCACCTCGTTTATGCCGACTCTGGAAACGTTCCATCATTGTCTTGTAGCGAGCTGCCTGAGCAGCCGCATCGTTCTCCTTGGTATCAAAGTGATCAATGGTGAAGGCAAGACTCTGTTTCGTTGCTGTGGATGCTGTTGTGGTTTGATTCGAACCCGTTGAAATTTCCTCTTCAACATCTTCTTCAATTTCTTTATTATTCTTGCCATTGTTGTTGTTGTTGTTGTGCGTGGTCGACGCTTCACTGCGCTCTGCGTAGTTGTGGCTCTGACTGCTCCCCCTGCCCAGTGCAGCTGTATGGAAGAGAGAGAGAGAGAGGGGAGAGAGCATTTTAGTCAACATACAATTAAATTAGCATTTATTTACAGTTATTATTACCACTTACGCGGTGAAACTGAAACTAAACTAAATTAAGCTGAGCTCAACTCAACTGGAATAAGCTAAACCAATGAGACAGGAGCGCATTCGAGGGTGATCGGGCCCAAAATTTATGAATCAAATGGATTCGATAATTTTTTTTTTTTTTTTTAATTTTCTTTTAATCATTTTAATTAATTAGTTTTCATGAGACAATTTTTTTTCAATATTTTTTCTAGGTCCGCCTACCTCTTTATGTGAAATACGCTACTGGCCTTGCTCATAATTTCTATTAAATTCGGCCACACACACACACACACACATAAGAAGAGGCAAAGAAAAATCAAACAATTTGCTTTTTGAGTTCGCTTTAAGCTTGGTGCCAAGCGAAGTGGCACAGCACTGAATTCGGAACAGCAACTTGCCGAACCAACCGTCTATGGGGGGGCCGACCGTTCGTGATCTATGGCTATCTATTTATTTCTCCGGAGTCCGGCTCTAAATAAGGTGGGCCATTGGCGTGGCTCACATAGTGAAGGTTAGAGTTCGCTGATTTCGGTCAGTTATATGCATATTTGGGGAGGGGGGTGGGCGGTGGGCTTTACGCTCTAACTCACACCGAAGCAGTATAGTTTTGGTGGTCTGAGAATTCCAATAAAATTCAAAGATGGCAAATCTAACGGTCAGCAGTGTATGCGATTTCTTTCTAAATAGTTTATGAATTTTTTCCTTCAATTTTGACACCAATAATTATTTTATTTTATATCCAGGAAGTAGAGACTTATTATGGAAGTTTCAAATATCAAAAAAATAATAAATAAATAAAACCGCAAAATTTTTTTTTATCACAAGGTAAATATTATTTTTTATGATCATTCAAATATTAAATTATAAACCAAAAAGGGTATATCAGAGAGAGTTTTATCTATAAAGAAATTAGATAAGCTTTCGAGGAAGTACTTGATTTGAGGTAAAGCAAATCTTGAAAGTTCAATATAATTAAAGTTATAACATGTCAAAAGAAACTCTCTCAATGCAGTTGATGTCTGAACACATCAATTGAAAATTCAATTACCGTAATTACTTTGACCACACAGCATAACAAACTGCAGAAAAAAAAAAAATAAAAAATAAAATAATATAATAATATGGTGAGCTTTAGGCCTAGGCTAAGCCGACTTTGATATGCCCCACACAAATTAAATTATATGAAAAGTAATCAAAAGATTCTCAGGATTTTTATGAATTATTTTATATTACATATTATTGCCCGAGAATCTGAGGTCTCTGAAGTTCTTAGCTTTAAGCAATTCTTATCTCATTTTTTTTTTACAAGATTAGTTTTTTTTCCAACTTACTTATTGAGTGACTAAGTTCTTTTTTTTTATTACAAAATTATTTTTTTTAAGTTTTTTATTGAGTCACTAATTTCTTTTATATTTTCTCTCTTTTATTAATTTATTACATAAGATTCTAAGTGGTTCTCTAGTAAAATTCACCTACCAAGAGAGAACTATTTATTTCATCATTTAAATAAGAAAGCCATAATCCTAAAACACGCCATCTATAGGTTGTCTCAAGGAACTCTTAATCAGAGTTTTCCGTAAATATGTATTAGCCCATTCTTATTTATTTCCAGTTTGACTTTAAGGAATATAAAGACATGATTGATCAAAGCTAAGGCCTTAGCCATCTATAGGTTGTCTCAAGAAACTCTTGAAAAGAGGTTTCTGTGAATAGGTATAATCTTATATAATCCCAGTTTGACTTTAAAGATTCCTTAAATTCGAAGACTCGATTGACCAAAGCTAAGGCCTCAGCAAGCATTTTTCTAGCTTTTAAAGACTTCTCGATCAGACTAGATTGATGTGTCTGGATCTCAGGATCTCTTCCCATATTACCTATAATTTTCAGAACACAAATAGTCTTTAATTAGACGACTTGTTTTAGCTAAACTAATCTTAACCCAAGAATACAGTTTCCGTCTTTTACAGTCTTCAAGATCCAGATTAATATATTCTCTCAAATTCCGGGTTATCTTTACCTTTTATAATCTTTAATCTTTAGACCCTAATATGCCTTATAGTTTAGGGTATATGAAACGAGTTACAAAACTCTTCACATGCCTCTCGTGATGATCACTTGGCTTGTGTTATTTTGAGGTTGGGTGGGTGTTTTGTATAACAATTTTTATAGGCGGTTATGTGGCCTTACAAATTTCAGAGTCTTTTGTTGCCATTTTTATTGTAAAACTGTTCAACTCTCTTTACTCTGGTTTTTATTTATTTATTTTTGCTTTTTTTGTTAGTCTGCTTTTTTTTTTTTTTGGGCTTGGAATTTTTGTGTATTTTTTTTTGGAAAGTCGACCACAGGAAATTGGACGGTTTGACCTTTTTTGGTTTTTTCTATTTCTTATTTGTGTGAGGGAAATTATTTCAACGATTATTAGAGTCGAGTCTGAAAAGCCTGTTTGCTGCCAATTTAACAAGGTAATCAAGTGAAGTGTGAACCGAAAACCGATAAGAATTTTATCGATGTCTTATTTTGGGACGTGACGATTAACCGACTAACCAGCCAACACCGACTCAGGCGACAGCCCAATTGGCTTTTAATTATCTTGACTAATTGGACTTGCTTGAGGTGGCTGAACATAAACGGAATCGTCTGGGATGGCGTCATCCCGATCAAGACAACTCATCAGGTGGCTTTTCACACTTTTGCCGAAATAAAATAAAAAATAAAAAAAAAAAACAAATATTTGCAAAATATTGTCATTTTCAAATTGACAGCAGAGAAAGCGATAATTATGGAGTTCATCAACTTGAAATCTTTGGGTCATTTGCCGGACTCTGACTGATCATTGTCCATCATTACCATAACTCTTGTTTCTGCTTTCTTTTTTTTTTGTCTCAAAAAAAATCTCTATTGAGGTTAAACTATTAATTTTTAATAGGTGATTTATCTATTTTGAATTTATTTATTTAGGAAAAAATTCTTTAAAATTTAGGGAATTTCAAAAATGATCTATGGGTTTAAATTATATATAACCTTAGTTAAGATCTTGAAAGCAGCTTTGACAGGTAGTTTAAATCCAATTTTTATCTATTTTTAATTGATTTAGAAATTCTAGAATAAAATTCAAGAATTTTGAAAATGTTCTTTGGGGTTCAATTAAGTTAGGATCTTCAAATATTTGAAATATTTTTAAAAGTTTTGACACTCAGTTCAGAACCGATCTTTATCTATTTTGTAGTCTTATAAATAGATCTGAACAATCTAAAACAAAATACAAAAATATTTAAAAATGATCTATGGGTTTATATTATATAAAATCTAAGTTAGGATCTTCAAATAATAAAAATAGTCTTGATCTTTCCCCAAGTCTCTCAAATTGCTCGTGTCTTTTAAGGCTCAAGAATTATTCAAGTCTATAATTCCACTCAATCCCCTGTCATTTTGATTTTCAAGTGACATAATCCACTTATTTATTATATATCTTTTTTTTTTTGTTGTTTTTGCCGCTTTGCTTGCCTCAGTTGTGTGTTCATTTCAAAAATATGCTGCCGCCCATTTATGAAAGACTTTGATTTTTTCTGTTTGAAATCTCCGATTTCATAATGATTATCGGATTTTGTTGTTGTTGTTGTTGCTTTCTCGGACACAATCTGACAGTTGGTGTCATTATCGCACTTTCAAGCCATTTCAATGAATAAGCAAACCTTTCTGGCTCGTCTCTTTTTTTTAGACAAAAACTATTTGATTTGAATTATAAAATATTTAATTTTTGTGCATGAAAATATTTCAAAATAATGAATACGTCATTTATGGCCAAGACTTTTTTTTTCAATTTTTGGGGCCAGACATCTGTTTAAAATTTCTGAAATAAGCAAATTGCTTTTGCTATTTTGTTTATCAATTTTCAGGGTTATTGAAATCGGTGTTCTTTTTTTTTTTTAGGAGTACAAAAAAGGCAGATGCCAAATATTTGGCACAAATTCAAGTCTTAAGAGATTCTTTTATTGTCTCAGACAATCAAGTGAAAAGAATCAATTTAATTGTCTAAAAACAATCAATTGCTTTTAATATTCATAAGATTTTTCGATGTCTTCGGGAACTAATGAATTTGTCTTATAAATTTAGAAAGGAAAAAACCCGTGCAATTTTTCAATATTAAAAAAAAAATTCCTGAAAAATTAAGTCTCTAGGTCTATTGGATGAAGTCGGTCAGATCCGAAGATACTACCGATATATAATTTTTCCTAAAATTTGAAAAAATAAACCGATTTCGTAACATGGTTGATGGAGTCAATTTAATTTTGACTGGATCGACATTTATGTATTGGGTAAAGTCGGTCAGATCCGAAGATACTATCGATATATAATTTTTCCTAATATTTGAAAAAATAAACCAATTTTGTACCAAGGTTGATGGAGTTATTTTAATTTTGACTGGATCGAAATTTATATATTGAATAAAGTCGGTCAGATCCGAAGATACTACCGATATATAATTTTTACTTTTCGATTTTATAACATTCTTCTGGATGGTGAATGAAGTTAATTAAATTTTCACAAGATCGAAATTTATATATTGGATAAAGTCGGACAGATCCGAAGATACTACCGATATATAATTTTTACTTTTCGATTTTATAACATTCTTCTGGATGGTGAATGAAGTTAATTAAATTTTCACAAGATCGAAATTTATATATTGCATAAAGCCGGTCAGATCCGAAGATACTATCGATATATAATTCTTCCTATGATTTCGAAAAAAATTCAGATTTTTTTTAGCATTCTTATTGATGATGGAATCATAAATTTAATTAGATCGAAGATTTTAGGCTAGATTAAAATTATTTCTTTCGAAAAAAAAAACAAAATTAATTTTTACATATTTTTTCAGAAAAAATATCGCATTGGAAATGGCTAACATTTATTTGAACTAATTAGTTGATTTAATTTAAATTTCCTACATATTTTATTTGATTATCTTTTGCTTCAACAAGATCATTTTGAATATTCTGATATTCATTCAAATCAAAACAGGCTTTAACAAGAACCAAAACTGGTTATTTTGAGTTCTTAAAAAAAAATGGTAATAAATTTTATTCACATGAACATTTTATGTGATAACCTTTTTTGGTCAATTCTCTTTTACAGTTTTATGACTCATGCGTCACAGTTTCTAAAGACTTGAACCACTGTGCCTAGGGCTTTCTATCGAATTGGTATGTGTGCGAGTGTGTGTGTGCGAGTGTGTGTCGCCAGCCATGACTATTGCAATAAATATTTTTGCACAAGCTAAATAACTTCATTAAAATTGCAAATGATTTAAAGAGACAAGAGCAACACTAACAACAACAACAACAAAAATAACAACTTGACAAAAAAATATAATGGCTTATTGTTTGTCTTGTTGTTGTCGACTGCCTTTTTTTTTTGGTCACGATCACTTACCTTTTTCGGTTGGCTTGCCAAGACAGAATTTGGCGTTTGACTCATCGATGGCTGCCCCAAGCCCCACTAAACTGGAATTGCCATGGTGCAGACTGTTGGCCAGGCGAGCAGCTGCCAGCGGCGAGGTGGGCGTAAGTGTGCCCGTCGTATCGCTCATAATTTCGGCAATTTTTTTGATATTCTCTGGGGTGGTGTCGATCTTTTCCCGTCCATCGGAGCTGTCGTTGTCATCATCGTAGCGGCTGAGCGGGAATCGGCTTGGCGGCTCGGACATTTGCTGCTTGTGGCAAGTGTCGCTCAAGACGGCAGCTGCTGCCTCTGTGCCTGGGCCTTCACTTCCTTCCGCTGTGGCTCTTTCCAGTGGTTGGCCTGTTGTATTTGTTGCTGTTGCTGCTGCGGCTATTGTGTCATTTGCGTATGATGTCATATTAACTGGCGTCTGACCGAGCAGCAGAAAGTGGCAAGGCAACTCAACTGATGAAGGTTTTCGGCTTCTACCTTGTTATTGTTGTTGTTGTTGTTATTTTGATATTTTGTTACACCTTAAATTTTTCGCTGCTTTTCTTTTTTGTTATTTTGTTATTTTTTAATTAGTTAATTAGGTAAAGTGAGCGTCAAGTCTGCATTTCGAATTCTGCTCCCATTTGTCTACTACTATTTTTGTTGTTTATTTACTACTTTTTTGTTTGCTTCGCACATGCTACGGAAATTCCTGCACGCGTTTTTTCGTTGTTTGCCTTGCTTATAACGGTGAAAAAGAAATTCATATTTTTTCTAAATTACATAAAAAACAAAAACTAATCTAGAATCACACACACACACTCTCACAGACACACACAACGTGTTAATGACCACTAAACACAAGAAGAAGAAGAAGCAGTCGACGATATGATGCGAGTTTTTTTTTTTTTTAGCTTTCAATTGTTTTAGCCGTGATAGGTGCTGCTGGCTTATTGAACACACATGGAAAACTATTCAAGCATTTTACATAAAAATAGCCAGAGCAAAAGCATGCGAACTGCTTGAAGAGTTGCCGACGCTTCGTTTGCCTTTTCAAGGTTGCTTTTGTTGTTTTTTTTTATTCCGAAAAGAAAAAACAACTTAATCGAATTTTCGTTTTTTTTCACTATTTTATTTTTACATTGTATAATTTTGGAACACGCTCACTTCAAGGGCGCCGTCCAATGTCCGCTTTAGGACTTTTCACTGCACTTTTCTAGTTTTGTCATTTCTATTTTGTGCTTGTTGCAATTGATAATGATATTGAACTTTATCTTTCCTTATGTCTCACTTCACTTTTCTCTTTGTAGTATTTTTCTTTCTTTTTTAGCGACGCTAACCGCACGCAATCCAAACATAAAGCCCATACAGTCAAGACTGAAAAAAGCCAACAAAACGGCTGGGCTGGTTTAGTTGTGTGAGTTTTGGCCAAGTGTCCACAATGCGTATGCGGTGAGCGTAACAAAAAACTTCTCTCCCTCAGGTGGGGAGTCGTCAGCCAAGCCAACCACAACAAACAGTAAAGCGAAGGGGAATACCGTTTCTTTCAGGGTTGCTAACCAGACTGTGAGCACACAAGATTGGATATTTTTTAATTAATTCTTAGACTTTTCTAACTGAATCGAATAAATTTTATTTTCTTTTTAATTGTTTGATGCAAAAAATTTTAATTATTTTCTATTTACGTTTTTATTTTTAAGCTCAAAAGAGATTTTGATTGCGTCTTAACTAAGTGGCAACTCTGTTGAAACGGCTTTGCTCTCTCTCTCTCTCTCTTTCTACGCGCAGACGTAATAGAAATTACTCATTCATAATTGGTAGCACGGAAAACAAAATAAAAACACAAATCACCGTCAATTAGCCATAAAATGCTTTCAAAATTGTAACATTACACAGTCGCCCAACGCAGATAACGGCAACAAAAGCAATTCACGGCCCAATGAGCACACCCCGCCAGTGCAATGCAAACCGTTGCTGATTGGCAAGCCAGTGCACGACAGGTGGCCTTCAAAGCAGCGTTCTTTTCGCTATTTATAATTTGTGTTAAATGATTACTCTCACTTTTTGCCTGTTTTATGTCGGCAGCACCGCAGGTGCTGCATTTTAATTGCCAAAATAATAAGCTGAACTGATTATGCAGACGCCGGAAAACAAATGGAAATTTTTGTTGTTCCATGCGTCAGTCATAACAGAGAACAAATAGCGCGCGTCTCTTTTCATCGCACGCACGCACAACACACAAACACGCACACTCCAAAAAGCTATCCGTACACAATTTGTATTGGCATTTTTTTCTGTTTTTTTTCTTGCTTATGCACTTGTTCTATGTTTCAATTACGGGGCGTTAACAGCTATTAATTGATTTATTGACACTTTGAATGAGTGGAGCATGTTGTTCTCAGCTTTCTTGTAATATTCATTTTAATTAATTTATATATTACTCTTTGAAAAAAGCAAGGTGAATTCCACGCCACAGGAATTTTAACCGTTTCGTTTTTGTTGTGCCAAACTTCTCTTCTTCTTTTCGCAAGAACTCACTGCTCCGAAACAAAATCTCGAACCGGTTCCAAATGTGAACGAGTTTTTGTAACTTATTTTTAGTGCCCTGGTATTTAAAATATACAAATCTAAAATTAAATTTTCGATTTTTTTAAATATTTTGTGTTTTTAAGAATTACTATTCTTTCAATAATTCAAGTAAGTATATTCAATTTTTTTGGGTATTGTCCTTTTTTTTAGTCTATTATTACTTTTTATTCCTATTGGACATATTAAATAGATATCAAGATTCATTGTTCCTTATTTATATAAATAAAATGAATTTAGTATTTTAAGTTTATAAGTAAAACAAAAATTTGCAAGTAGTTTAAAATTGCATTTATTTAGACATAAAATAATATGGTATGTATTTTTTTCCCATTAATTTAATTTTTTTTTTGTATTCTGTGCATACAAAATCTTTGCTCATTTATAAAACTAATCAAAAAATAATAACATTTCAATCATTTTACACGCGACCGAAATTGCGACCAAAGAAGCCAACATTGCGCATTTTCAAAAAATTATACATTGTTTCATATAGCAATGTGTGTGTATATATATATATTAATATATATCTAAATTTTGTTGGGAGCGTAAAAGTATGGGAAGAAGAACTGATAACAGAATACGTAAACAACAAAGTACACAGAATGCCAATCGAGTGAGGATGGGGTGGGGTGAAACAGAAGCGGAATGCCCCTAATTACTTTGCGACACTGGGCATTAGGAGGGCGAAGCAAATGAATCACGTATTCTCTGGCTTATCTGCCGTTCCAATAACCGACGCGGCCATTTTCAAAGGCCAAATTGATTCGAGGATAGGGCAGAGGCCGTGTAGTGGAAAGCGGTTCTCTCAGCTCCTTGGGTGTGGTCGGGTCGTCTTCGAAATAGAGACACTGACGCACAAACTCCAGCAACAAGGCCTGGGACTGTTGCGCCAGTTCAGGCAGGGTCTGAAGATTCTCTGAGGAGCAGAGTCGGCGCACCAGCTGCTCGCAGATGCGCGTGTTGCTATCCACATCGAAGAGGGGCACCCCAAAGTTCACGTCCAACAGAGTCCAGTCTTCAGTGTGGGGCTCGGGTTCCGGGTTAGTGGGCTCTTCCACAGGGGGCAGGGGTATCTCCACAGAGCTCTGGGAGACAAGCTCGCCACGGTTATGTTCGGAGGAATCGCCGCATTTGGCCAGCTCGCTGGCCAGAAGTTCCGAGCAGTCGGCCGAAGTGTAGTCATTGGCCGGTCCATGTTCTGGTGTGCTGGCAAAATGGTTTTCGTCGGGGCTCTTTAGTTGACTGCCAGTCGAGGAGGGGCGAGCAAAGCTAGTGAGCTCGCCGGGGGACAGCAGTTCCGTGGTGGCTGGGGTATTTGGCACATTTGACTTGGTGGCCACCCCGGGACGCTTGCGTTGGGGTAGCCTGAGCTTAACTTGTAATTCGTATTCCTCGCAGCCAAGATCGGACACACCAGTGTTAAGGAATGTGATGTAGCCGCATTGATGGGCGAGATCCAGGTGATTGGCCAGCTTCTGTACGGCCCGATGGTTGGCCCATTTGGTCTGGCGCTGGTCGTTTCCTTGGAATGGAAAAGCCTCGTAATGGAGAACGCCGGGGGCACGGATGCCGTAGCCCTGGAGCAGGACGCAGCCGTTTTTCAGCTGCTCGTTAAGATTGCGAAAGTTCTCCGAATTAAGGACATATGAATCGGAATGCAATATATTGACCAGTAATTTGCCATAGCCCAGTAAGAGGCGTGGCAAAGACTTGAGTACTGTGCCGCGGCAAAGAAGCAAACTGGGTGGACCATAGCCTGGATTATAAGATGATATAGATTTTAAGGTATTGCTGGACTAAATCTACTTACCTGTGATATGATTATAGAAAAGCTTCAACCACATGGGAGCCACGTCCGAGCTTCGATGGAATTGACCAAAGAATGGAATGTTGAAAGTATGACTCAAAGTTGCCGTCAGGGGACTGGCCGAAATAATGAACTGGTATTTCTTCTCTAGCACACGATCTCGGGTCTGCTTGTCCAAGCCCTCCAGGCATTCCAGGCGCAACAGATCCAAGCCACCAGGTAGCAGATGCCTGAGTGAGCAGATGGTGGAGCGCAGAATCACGGCATGGGCAAAATATCGGGACACATCACCTTCACCCTCAGCGTCTAGCAGGGATACCTGCTCCAGTTCAGCTAGGAAACTGTCCATGCTCTCCTCGCAAAGTTTGCCAACCTCGAACATTGTGACTGCATGATTCTTAAGACCAGGCGAAAGATTGCCCATCATCAGGAAAGCTGTTAGCGTGGAGTCGAAAAGAAAGCCCACACGCTTGCCCGTCTTGGCTGCTGGCGGTGTTTGTGGTAGTTGCTTGGTGGTGGTGGTCTTTTCACTGACATCCTCCAACTCGGAGCTGAGCTCCTGCTCGTCACTGTTCTGGGTATTGTTGGCCGTCGAGGCTGGCGGCATGTTGGCGAAGCTAAAATCACTGGTGTTGCCGTCCGAGGAGAGATAGCCTATGGAACTGCTGTCCTTGTCCTGCTGTTGTTGGGGTTTGGGTGTCTTGGGTGACTGTTGAGCCGGTTGCTCTGACTCGAAGCTAGCTGCATGCAGGTTGTAGTTGAGGGGCGTGATTGCCGGGGTCTGGGGTAGGTCATTCTGATTATAGTTCAACCAGCTGGCATGGTTGCCAGAGGTCTCCTCTTCTCCAGCCGCCAGCAAAGGATCTTTACGTCGGGCGAATCCCAAGCGGCAGAAATAGGATACGGCATGCTTTACGCTTTCCAAGTCCAACTGAAGCATCTGGGCCAGCTCGGCTATGGTCATGTGCTCATCTGCACTCACGAAGATCTTGTAAAGCAGATTCTCGAAGTAGTCGCCACTCACCCGGTTCATTACGAAATTGCGTAAGGGGGGTATGCAAATGCGGTCCTCGCCACAGATGGGAACATCTAAATAGATGAGTCCTTTGCGGTAGAGACTATGCACAACCGCATAGTCGCACTTGCCTGCTGGCTGCGCCCCAAAGTCGATGAGATCGTCCAATAGGCTGCGCTCGGCTGGAGTCACAAAGCGTATGTCCGTCTCCAGGACATAGCCAATGTCCACACGCCACCAGGGTTCGATGTGTATGCGCACAGGAAAGCGGGGCAGAAAATCTAAGGGATTTGGCTTGGCACTGAATAGGAGGGTACGTGTGGTGTGGGTCTTTAGCTCAGAGATTAGAGCTAAGTACTCATTGCGGCCGATGCCCAGGACACGCAGACAATCAGCGGCCGTGAAATTGGGCAAGGTGTCGTAGCTCTTGTCGCTGCGGAGCAACTGGCTCAGTACGTCCAGGTAATAGTTGAAGGGTGTGACCCGCAGTCCCTTGGTGACAATATCTGCCAGGTGGTAGGGAAACACACCAAGCCCGTTGATGTTTTTCTGGATGAGCAGCTCATAGTACCGCTGCTCCTGGCGAAAGACCTTAGAAGCCAAATTGCCCCGAAAGCGCAATTGATTCTTCAGGCTGTAGTTGAATACGTATTTCTCGTAATCGCGCTGATTGTTGTGTAGCACGGAACGCAAATGGACGGGAAGCTGTTGCCACGGCACATTCCCACGCACGCAGGTCGCAATCTCTTCGGCCACTTTTTCCGACATATTTTTTCAGCCCGTGTCGGAGGCTAGAAGCGTTGGCTGCACTCTTTTTATGAAAGTTCAAATTTGCTGCGGTCCCTTTTGTTGAATTTGTGCAGCAAGGAATTTGGCCATCTTAATACTCATCCACAATCACATTGAAATTTCGCTAGGAATTTTATTTTCGTTTTATTTATGATTAGAATTGTTCCGGAACAAGCGAAAATAAAAAGAACCGAGTCAGTATTGCACAACAAACAAATTACTATATCGCTTCGCAACACTGCAGATGATTTTCAATATTAAGGCACTCTGAGTTTGTGTTTTTGTTTTTGTAGGCACGTTAAAAAAATAAAATTTTTGTTATGATTCGTAATTTAAATTGAATAAATCGTTGTAAGTCTCCAGTGCAAAACTTCAAACACAATCTACCTAAGTATTATCAAGTCGCAAAATTCCACCGAAGTCCCAGAAAGGAACAAACAATCGATTTTTTACACTCGTTTTCTTTATGGTATTTTTTTTTCGCAAAGCATTTTTAGCACACACACAAACAAAGAAACGCGCGACTATTGTTAACCCGAGAGACAAGCACACCTAGTTACGGCCAGAGCAGGTCCTGGAAGCAGGCGAAGGCTCAGCTCACCTTACCGCAATTACAGAATTTAGGTCGTCGCGATGAGCGGCGAAGAAAAGAAACAAATACAGCAGCAGCCACAATTGTCGCCTTTGGCAGGCGTCTCAAGGTGAAGAGTGCGCCGAATAAATATCAATGGCCAAAAAGTTTAATACGTTTTCTTTATTCTTTTCTGCAGAGGAGCGTCGTCTTCAACCAATGTTGCAAATGCTGGTGGCGGAAGCGGTGGGCGTGCCACGCCCGAAATGAGACGCTCAGCGTTCCGCGGGCTCATAGAGTGCTACTTCCGACAATTACAAACGGGCTGCGGAAACGAGCACTGTACTAATGTCAACTGTGCGTCAAGCGGCAAGGTGGCCCCCATGACGCCCAATGAAGCAGCGGCGCGAGCCCTGCAATTGGTCACCCAGGATGCCCAACTGTGTGAGAATGCCGTTTCACCCCAGGCAGCTTCCGCCGCTGTGTGCACCTCCAGTTCCCCCAGCACCAGGTCAGTATTGCTCTATCACCTCCTTTCGCATCTTTGCAAAACGTTCTTTAGTTCCAGCCAAACCAGCAGTCCTCCACAAGACGTGGATATGATGTCTCCCAACGAAACCAGCAGCAGCAGCAGTAGCAGCAGCAGTTCCACCAGCACCATCACCTCGGCTAGCACTACAACCACCACCAGCACACGGTCCAATGTCCAGAGCTCGACGGCACTTGCCGATGGATCCGGATCCACTGGATTTCTCGAGCTGGGCAAAATGCTAAAAACAAAACTGAATTCACCCGCCCCCGAAGCCATGGAAGACTCCACCCCTACCTATCCAACCGTGCTTTGCTTGAACGCAGCCACCCTGGAAGCCATGTACGAGGAGTGCTTAGCAGCGAATTCATATGATCGCATTAATCAAGCCATAAGCGATGTTTTCACTGTTGTTGACCGCCTGAGCCAAAGTTTTTGCAAGCCTGCGGACCAGGCTTCTGGTAGTAGCAGCAAGCTGCAGGCTCTTCTCGCCAAATCTCCCTTCACCTTGAACAAGGAAGAGCGACGCACTCTCGAAGGTGAGCATGACAAGGATGAGGATAGCACTCAAAGTGTTGCTGCTACAGACGAGCACAGAAGCCCTACAGCCTTTGTTGACGAAGACGATGATGAGCCTATGGAAAGCTTGCCGCCCAAAGTAGACGCCGAGATTGTAAGCAACTCCACCCAAGTAGACTTTCAAGGTCTGCGTCGTATCAAGCAACTCTTGTTCAATGCCCCCTGTCGAGCCATGGCCGAAACGCTGACCAACAGCGTCATTCAAGTGGCCAATTGCATACGGGATGAGCGCAACGACTGGGAGAAGGTGCTCCATTGTCTTGTAATCTGCTTTGACTTGGCCACCAATTGTAAGTAGCCAAGATCTTGTCCAGCCCAAGTGATTCGTTAATTGCCTTTTTCCCTTGCAGCCGCCAACAATAATGTGACAGACATGGAGTATCTGGATCAGGTCCTGCCCAAATTGTGCCAGGCCACTGCTCTCCTGCCTGTACATGCCCAGGCGCGTTTGGCTTCAATCTGGGCCAAGCACTGCTCAGATCAGCTGCTAGCTCTAGTGTCCTCCTGCCAACAGCAGATCACAGTACAGGTCCTGGTCGACGAGGAGTCTGTCCGTGAAAATGAAGACATTATTTGCGTGACCAAAGTTTTAAAAGTAAGCCACATCCAAAGCATCGGCTTATGCCCATTCCAATTACCATCTTTTGATCCTATAGATTGTCTTTTACGCCAACATATTGGCCAGTGAATTGGAGCGTCCTTCTTGCCAGCTACCACTTGAGCTGGATGTGGGGGGTGCAGCCTCTAGGAGCTCAGTCAATGTAGCCGTGGAAGATGATCTCTTCGTCTACAATTCATTGGTCCACCCGCATATGCCTAAATTTGCCGAGGATAAGCTGGAGAAGGCACTCCAGGTCTCGTGCATAGACTGTCGTAAGCCGCTAGTGCCCCTGGAGGAATTCTACAATGAGGCTCTTAGCGATTACATACAAATGAACCAAGATTACCTTTCCTACAAGACGCTGGCCGTGGAAAGCGAGCTGGGCTCCAGCCACGCCAATCATTTTAGCTTCATGCTGTACGCCTTCATATTGACGCCGGCCACAAAGGTCGATGCACTCTACTACGACAGTCGGATGAGAATGTATAGTGAACGGTATTCATCGCTGTACTCCATGGTCAATTCGTTTGGCGACGAGCCTCGACCCGATCTCAAATTGACTGTACGGCGAGATCAGCTCATAAATGATGCCTTGATCAACGTGAGTACTCCAAATTGGTGCTTGATGAAATCAAATTTTTTCAAGACATTTTTCAATTGTTTCAGCTGGAACTGGTGGCCATGAGTAATCCTAAAGATCTTAAGAAGCAATTGGTGGTGGAATTTGTGGGCGAACAAGGCATCGATGAGGGCGGTGTCTCCAAAGAGTTTTTCCAATTGATTGTCGAGGAGATTTTTAATCCGGCCTTTGGTATGTTTGTCCAGCAAGAGGAGACCAATAATATGTGGTAAGTTAAGCCTTTCCGAATTCGATAGATATGGTTTTTAATTGAAAACTTGTAAAAGGTTCAACGCCACACCCTTTGAGAATGGAGCACAATTCACGCTGATTGGCATCATCATAGGCTTAGCAATTTACAACAATGTCATTTTGGCTGTGAACTTTCCCATGGTGGTCTATCGGAAGCTGATGGGTTATCGGGGCACTTTCTACGACCTCGGCGACTGGAATCCCACGCTGTACAAGAGTCTCAAATCCATGCTGGACTATGAGGGCCAGGATATGGAGGAAGTCTTCGATCAGACCTTCAAGATCAGCTATACCAATGTCTTTGGTGAAATTGTGGAGCACGAACTGTTGCCTAATGGTGGGGAGGTTCTGGTCGGTCAGCACAACAAGCAGCAGTTTGTTAATCTGTACAGCGATTTCCTGCTGAATGCCAGCATAGAGCAGCAGTTCCTGGCTTTCCGCAAGGGCTTTGAAATGGTCACGGACGAGTCACCACTGAAACTGCTTTTCCGGCCGGAGGAGATTGAGATGCTGGTGTGTGGCAGTCGGGTAAGTCTGAGAGACTGAGTTAGGGAGCTTCAAAATAAATGACTGACTTTATTTTGACCCAACAGGAATTTGACTTTGAGGAGTTGGAGCAATCGACGGAATACGAGGGCGGCTATACCGAAGAGACTCAAATCATACAGGATTTCTGGAGCATCGTACATGGCATGCCTCATGAGTCCAAGCGAAAATTGCTCGAATTTACCACCGGTTCGGATCGAGTGCCTGTGGGCGGCCTGAAATGCCTGCGTCTGCTAATCACACGGCATGGACCAGACAGTGATCGCTTGCCCACCTCGCACACCTGCTTCAATGTACTGCTGCTGCCCGAATATAGCAGCAAGGAGAAGCTGGAGGAGCGTCTGCTCAAGGCCATCAACTATTCAAAGGGTTTCGGCATGCTCTAGTTGAGAAAGATATTTGGTACTTCCTGCGTCGTAACTGATACCACCTCTTTGATAATTTTAACTCAATTTTGTTTTTATTTATGCCATTTATTTTAATATTTTGATAAAAGTTAAAGAAAACCAATCTTGTTCAACTAAGACAATATTTTTCATAAACGTGCGCAGAGCAAACAAAGGAGAGAGTAAATTAAAAAAAAAAAAAACGCAAAGATTGTCGAGTGCGAATAAACGAATATGAAGTTTATTATTTTATAAGCGCTTACGAATTTTTTTCAAGTATTTTTTCGCTCAGCTAAATGTAAATAAATAATAACACAATTGTAGTTAAAGTTTTTTGCTAAATACATTTTAAGTTGTGCGCAAATAAAAACATTTACATATAAAAATGGCAGTGGCTTGCAATTTATTAATTTTTACAAAATTTACTTATTTCTTGTTTCAGTTATTTTACTCTAAAAAAAAAAAAAACATTTAAATTAAGAGTGGCCTCAACACTCCCGAAGTAACGAACGCTTTACAACACTGCTCGCCACAGCTGGCTAAATAAGAGAGACAGAGTTCGAAAATCACTCTTGTTTTTGTCGCTGTTAAGAACGGTTGTTCTGAGAAAATTGCGCTGTAAATTGTTTTGTGTGATTTTTTTTGGCGTTCCCTGAGCAATTAGAAATTTGTTTGGCGCTCGGAGAATATGCAACAAGCAGAATAAAAAATTGTGAATAAAGTTTGCACTATTTAAAACGCGGGTGCTAGTGTGTGTGTGTGTTTGTGTTTGTGAAGGTGTAAGAACAGGATGAAAATGCAAACAAAGCAACAACAGCTCGCTTTGTTTTTGTTTTCTGCATGCTTGCTTTTCTTTCAAGGAATCCAAGCAACTAAGGAAGCAGAGCCCAAATTAAATGGTATGTTTATGTTCTCGTTTTTGCCAGATGACTTCATCATTAGAATTAGCAACTATACAAAATTAAAACTGCATTCATTCAGACAGTCTGGAGCACATATATATTCGTGTGTATTTCCAGTGCCCGCATTAAGTGTATTTTGTGTATTTGTATGCGTGAGCCGGTGTGATTCTTTGCATTCCAATTATTTAGAACAATTGAAATTGTTTACCTTATGATTCGATTTGATTGATCTGAAACGATGGAGTGAAATTCTGAAACCCTTTGATCTGGAATCGAAAAAAAAACAGATTTTCTCAAATTAAATTCTTGTAAAAAGCATTAATATGAGGACTTGGGAATATTGTAAATAAATACACAGATGGCAGAATTTTTTGTCAGCCATTTTTTTTTTAAGAAAATTTAAAAAAAATTCAGAGCATTGAAATATAATATGTTTTGGATATTTCTTCAATTTTCTCAAATTCTCATTTTAGTGTTAATTTCTTTCAGTGTATATTTAATTTAACACTTGCCAGTGAATTGATTTAAACTACTTCTATCTTTTTTTTTTCCTTTTCTTTGTTAGAAAAAGTCAAAGTCATAACGGTGGCCACGGAGCCAACTGACGGCTATGTCAGATTTATGAGATCCGCACGAGTCTATGATATTGAGGTAAGTTATTATTTGCTTTTCAATTTGTAATGCAAATTTTTTTTTTTAGAACAAAGCAAAATGTACCGTTAGAAAGTAGCAGAACTTTAAAAGCTTTAAGATAAAAGCTAAAAATTGAAATTTTTTTTGCGAATAAAAATAAAATCAAACAATTGATGGCTAATTGATAGTTTTAGTGAAATTTGAAAACTGGAAATTAGATGGACAAGTTGACTGACCACAGACGAGGTAAAAGAAATAGTAACACTTAAAATTTGGTATATCAAAAATTGTTGGACTATGAAAAATATAAATCCAGATTACAAAGGAACTTGATTCGGGGTTTTAATCCACCTTTTATTCCTAATCATTTTGGAGGCTCAAAATAAATGTTGGCACACTTTTTTTTATATGGCATTATCAGCTTCCAGAAGAATCCGACTTCAAGTCAGCATTTCTATGACGTCACTTTGATTTGCTCTCCCTCTCTCTCTCTCTCTCTCTCTCTCTTTATATAGACTCTATTATTTTGACCGCAATTGTACATGTGTGTGTAATTTTTTAGTGACATAAACAAATGAAATTTTCATGTGTGTTCATTCCGGCCAGCAATCTTGGGTCCGTATCTCGGCTCACTTTCATTACTTTGCTGGACTCTTTCTGTATGTGTGAGTGTGTGTGTGTGTGTGTGTTTGTGGGGTCCAAGCATCCGGCCCTGGCTGAGTTGTATGAATGATGTGTTCCACTGAGATTAGATGGGCAACATTGTGTGGCACACATGTCTGCCTTATGCATTCTTGTTCTCATTTTATTATTTTTTTCTTTTTTGTTTTAATCAGTCCGAACCGGGCTAGTCACGTAGTCCACCCGGTTCGGTTTCCCATTTCGTTCTCTCTAATTAGCACAAAGCAACAAAACTTTTGTCAACTATTGATAATTTTAGACTTTCATTGGGTCAGATTTGTTTCCTTATCATTTCGAAGCTGTGCCGGTTAAAAGTTTCCTCAACTTTTTTATATTCGTTTTTTCCTTTTATAAAAAATTCACAATTTTAATTCAAGTAGAAAATAATGAAATAAAACTGCTGATAAGCCGGTTTTTGTGTGTCTTCTTTATGTCTCATGTTCGGTTATTTGAATTTTGATAGCTGTGCGAACTTGGACATTTGAAGAAACTACACCTTTTTCGACTGAAATTTGCTGAACTTGACTGAGTTAATTTGAATATTGGCTTTTTTTTTTTAGATAAAATTAATTGCCATGTTGGACTAGGTTAGGGCAACTCGGCAATTAGTTATAAAGATTTTAATTCCTAATTCTAAGATAAAGATCATGGTTCAAGCTTCTGAGGCTATAAAATTCTCTGGGCTATTGAAACTTTTTTAGGAATCTTTATACTGTTTTCGTAAGTCTTTTCCTTACTCGACAAGTTCATCTCAATTTCTGGGTTGTCTGGACTGAACATATTAAATTTCTTTTAGTAAATTAATCTACTTTTATGCTTGACTTACAATAAATAGGTTAGTTCTACCCTGGATAAGTAGGACCCCGACTATCTGATTCTTCATCAAGTCTTTATTTCAGATTAAAAAAAATTAATGATTCACTGAAGTATACAGAGTTTCACCTGGATTATAGCTTAGAAAGAGACCCAATCCGATTTTAGGGATATCCCTAGTATTAATATATCTATATCGATATGGAGAAAACTTATATAGAGACAAATGTGTCCTCTCAGTTTCACCTGTATCAAATTACCATAACATTTAGTAACCAAGCAGGTTCGGATCGGTTGTTACTCAATGAAACTAAAACCTCTTATCTCTTTTTTGGGCCTTAGGTCAACACTCTTGGTATGGGTGAAGAATGGAAGGGCGGCAATATGAACACTGCTGGCGGTGGTTTCAAGATCAATTTGCTGCGCGAGGCTGTCAAGCCCCTGAAGGATGAGGAGGACACTATCATTCTCTTCACAGACAGGTGAGTTTATTCGACTGAGTTAAATCGCTCGAGTTTCAATTGTCTACTTTTTGTAGCTACGATGTCATCATTACCAACACTTTGGATGATATTGTGGAAAAGTTCAAGCAATCTGGAGCCAAGCTGCTTTTCTCAGCCGAGAAATTCTGCTGGCCCGATAAGAGTCTGGCCGATGACTATCCCGAAGTGGGAGCTAAGGCTTCTCGCTATCTGAATTCCGGAGGATTTATTGGTTATGCCCCGCAAGTGAATGCCCTGCTGGAAGAGCCAATTGAAGATACTGAAGATGATCAGTTGTACTACACCAAAGTGTTCCTTGACGAGACCAAACGCCAGAAACTGGGGATTGCCTTGGACACAGAATCTCGGCTATTCCAGAATCTGCACGGAGCCAAGGACGATGTCAAGCTGAAGGTGGATCTGGACAGCAATCAGGGCATCCTGCAGAATATTAACTTCATGACCACGCCATCTATCATACACGGCAATGGCCTCAGCAAAGTGGATCTTAATGCCTTTGGCAATTATCTGGCCAAGACTTTTAGTGGTGTCTGCACATTCTGCCAGGAGAATCTTCTGGACTTAGATGTAAAGACAATTTAAATGGATTATGGAGACCCTGAGTTATCCCAAATTTTGTTTCAGGAAAAATCGCTGCCTGTGATTACCTTGGCTGTGGTGGTACCACATGCTGTGCCCTTCTTTGACATTTGCCTGACGGGCATTGAGAAGCTCAACTATCCCAAGGACCACCTCCATTTGTATATGTACAGTGGTGCTGCCCTACATGATGACCAGGCCAAATCTTTCATACACAAGTATGGTGATAAATATGCCAGTGCCAAGCTTGTCATATCCCAGGATGAACTCGACGAGAGACGTGGCCGGGAATTGGCACTGTAAGTTGGAGTCCCCACGATTTTTTCTATAAAGAGGAACTGGCTTGGTCTGAGAATCTTTAGACTGAATCCCACTTGGTTCTTGTTCAGATCAGCCAGTTTCTTTATACATTTCTTCCAAATTCCAAACTAAATCGTTTGTATTTTATTTTCAGTCAACAAGCCATTCAACGTCACAGCGACTATATGTTTGTGGTGGATGGTGATGCCCATATCGAGGATCCAGAACTGCTTCGTGAACTCCTCCGCCTGAACAAGTGAGTCTGGCCTAAATGAAAAGTTTCAATGATAATTCAAAAATTTTGTGATTTTCAGGCAAGTTGTGGCTCCGCTCTTCTCCAAATATCATGAGCTGTGGAGCAATTTCTGGGGTGCTCTCTCCGATGGCGGCTACTATGCCCGCTCTCATGATTATGTGGATATTGTGAAACGGGATCTGATGTAAGTTAAAACTCTCAGTTGATTTCGCTTCGCAGCTTAGCCAAGTTTATTCACTTAAGTTATACAAGAAAATTTAGTGGAAATGGAATGGAATGAGTCAGGGTAATGGCCAATCAATCGAAGGCAATGGAGAAATCAGTTTTGAAACTGCGACGATCAATCGAGTACATATTATCGGCGGTGCATTCATAGAGTCCAGCATCCATTTGAGTAGCCGGATCGATTTCGATTTTCGACTTGACCTTGTCCTCGCCAATGCGCCATTCGTGAACATGCATGTACAAATGCTGATAGATCTCAGCGCCGTCCTTGTACCAGGTTATATGCGGTCGGGGATTACCCTTGGCCACGCACAAGAAGGCAATTTTATGACCCAAAACGTATTCCAAATCAAAATGTGAAGCCTGCAAGATCTTGGCACCCTAAAAAGAGAGGGATAGAGAGGGATTATAGGAATTACTTAAGAAGAAGAAGGAATGTACAGACGTTGTTATTGTTGTAGTACTGATCGGATTCGGGATCACGATATTTTCCTGTTATGGGCAAACCAATTTGAACCTAGAATTATAAAGATTTTTAAAAAAGAGTTCAGATTTCGATTTGAGTAATGAAATACCCTGGATTTGGTTCTGCCACGTCCGCGTCCACGACGTCCCTCGCAGAGGGGCGTGCTCAGCATTATGACGCCCAGACAGATGATCAGCCACTTGAATTGCATAGTCCGTTGGTCTCTCCCTTTTGATCTGTTCTCGAGTATTCCAGAGGCTAGTGCGAATCTCTGCTGCCCGTTTCGATTGGTGCTCGGCAACTGAATCAAAGTAACTGTAAATTTGGCTGCAGCCGCTCTGCTCTGCTCTGTTCAGTTCAGTTCGATTCTGTTCTGGGTGCCCTGTGGCTACTCACCTAATTTGCCACAATTGGCGTCGCACCGTGGCTTTTCGCGCTTCGAGCTTTACATTTAATTCCCACCAATACAATCTCACAACACACACACACACACACATACGCTCGCACAGGCTTAGTTTTGCTAAGCGTTGCGTTGGATGGCTTTGCATCTTCACATAGTTTGGATGGGCTCTATTTTTGTATATTTTATATATCATTTGATTTGATTTGCGCAACAATAACAAAAATAATGGCGACTGCAGTCACCCCTTCCGGATCAGCGGGCCATATTTATTTTTTGGCATTGATAGGCACAGTGGGACAAATTAAATGTACAAGGCTGATCTGATCGGGTCAGACCCTCAGACTTAGCCGCATGGATATAGGTCAGAGCTGGTAAGGCCATGCAAATTGAATCACACTCCCCTGCCTATATAAGGGTTCCATTGGAGATATTTTGAAATTATTAAAATATATTTTATTTTTATTTTTCGTGGTCTTAAAGTATTTTAAAAATCTAGAAAAAAATTACTTAAAATTCGTTTATCAATTTTTGCCCTCTTTTTCGACTGATTCAACCCACTGTGCCTCGCCAGTTTCGAGCAGTTTGGCCACACCGGTGATTTTTTTTTTTTTTTTTGGTTTGCGCTGCCTTTGCTTTCACACTTTTTAATAAAATAAATGCAAAAATATTGACTTGATTGAATAATTGAGCCAATTTGTCGCCTACACATGCACCAGACCCACTTCTGGCAAGTCTGGAAAACCAACAAACAAACAAACTAAAAACAAAAGAATATTTTGAATAAGTTTTAAAAAGCTGAGAGTGCTTTTGTTGTTGTTGTTGTTTTAATATATCAAGAGGATTGCTTAGAAATTAACCATGACATAATCCGTACGAAAGCCACGTCGATCAATGGCATAAATATTATCCGCTTGACATTCGTAATAACCTAGAAAAAAATAAAGACTCTTTTTAGGTTTTCTCAGAAATCCCCCGAATTGATTCAATTGACTTACCGGCATCCATTTGTGTGGTGGGATCAATTTCCATTTTTGATTTGATTATATCGGTCTCTATATGAGATTCATGGACCTGAAAAAAAAAAGAACTAATAAATTTCCCGAAATTTCTCAAGAGTTTTTTTTTTCAAAAATACCTGAAAGAATCGATGCTGATAGAGCTCAGCGCCATCTTTGAACCAGGTAATGGTGGGACGAGGATTTCCTGAAAATAATCAAAATTGGGTTTAGAACTAAATATATATTTTTTTTGGGGGGGAATAATTCAAGCCTTACCCTGAGCCATACAGAAGAAGGTGATCTTGCGACCCAAGGTGTAATCCAATTCAAAGTGTGAAGACTTGATGATTTTGGCACCCTAAAAAAAAAAAAATCAATCCAAGTTATTTTTTGAGTATCTTTGGAGAAATTCCCTAAACTTACATTCTCATGATCATAATAATTGACGGCATCCTGGGAGCGATGCTGTATGACCACGGGTTTCTTGCCTGTATAATTGCGCCGTAGAACATTACGACCTCCAGTGCTTCCTGAAATTTTGCACAACAAATTGACTCAGGTTTTTGAGAGTCACCCTTGATATACCCACTCTGAGCTGTCACCGATTCCAGATCACACAAGAGGAATAGAAAGAGTAAGACCAAAATTTTGAGCTTTGCCATTTTCCAGTGATGATCCGGCGAGAGTCTGGACATTCTATATATACAAATCACTGAGCGATTGTTTGGTACGTCAGGCGAGAATGTTTATTTCATACTGGTGTGACATCGGTTCGCCTCATCCATTCACCCTCGTCGAAGTGACTTGTTTGTTTCGTTTTGATTGAATTTAATCGGGGCAATGCGGGACGACTGTACTGCGGCCTGTCACGACGACCTCAGTGCTTTAGTACTTTCCATTTCCACAACAATGTTGCGAATTATTTAACCTTTTCTGTACTATTCACAAATTTATCATTTGTTTTGTTTTGCATTCGTTTTAGCGGCATGTTCAATGTGCCCCATGTGACCAGTGTTTATCTGGTCAAGCACAGCGCCTTTGACGTCATCAACTTTAAGCACAGCGAATTTGACCCCGATATGGCCATGTGTGAGTCCCTGAGAAAGGCGGTAAGTATCACGGGGTAACTATATCTTTCTCTTTCTAATCTCGTTGATATTTTGTTATAGGGCGTCTTTATGTATCTGAGCAATCAGCGTTATTTCGGTCACTTGGTGAATGCGGATAATTTCGATAGCTCCGTGACACGTCCCGATTTCCACACACTCTTCACCAATCGCTATGACTGGACCAAGAAATATATACACCCCAATTATGGTCTCCAGCTGAACGAGAGCTATCAGATACCCCAGCCTTGTCCGGATGTCTATTGGCTGCAAATTGTTACCGATGCCTTCTGCGATGACTTGGTGGCCACCATGGAGGCTCATGGCGGCTGGTCCGATGGCAGCAACAATGACAAGCGCCTAGAGGGTGGCTACGAGGCTGTACCCACCCGTGATATACACATGAAGCAAGTGGGTCTCAATGAACTATATTTGAAGTTCCTGCAGATGTTTGTGAGGCCCCTACAGGAGCGCGTCTTCACCGGATATTTCCACAATGTGAGTGGACCATTTGGAATCGCTTGTTCATTTTTTTTTCTAATTTTTTATTTTGTTTTTGCCTTGCAGCCTCCACGTTCGCATATGAACTTCATGGTGCGGTATCGCCCCGACGAGCAGCCCTCGCTGCGGCCTCATCATGACTCCTCGACGTACACGATCAACATTGCCATGAACACGGTTGGAGTTGATTACGAAGGCGGTGGCTGTCGTTTCATTCGCTATAATTGCTCTGTGACTGAGACTAAGAAGGGCTGGATGTTGATGCATCCTGGTCGATTGACTCACTACCATGAGGGCCTGCTGGTTACCAATGGCACTCGTTATATTATGGTCTCCTTTATTGATCCGTAAATCGGTGGGCGTATGCCAAACATTTATCAACTGCCATTTTTGGCCACTCCAAAGAATTTACTTAAGCAAATATGTTGTGGCAACAATTGAACAAATCGAATATAAAGTAGTCTACTTTAGTTTTAATTATACACTGTGCGACTTTAACTGAGTAGTTTTTAGTTTTAAGATATCGAATTGACGAAGGACTCAAGCAGACTACGTATGTAAACTGAAAGTTTTCTATTAAATGACAAGCGTTTTTTTGTCTTGTTCTTAGTGACTCTGTGGATATTTTGAATTCTATTAAACAATAAAAGCAATTTCTATCGAGTTCAAAGCAATAATTACTAAAATTTATTTGTTTTTTTTGTTCATCGACCACAGTGCCGATTCGCTGTTAATTAACATTTTCTGTTCAGTTGATTTAACAGAAATGGTTGGCTCCGGAGAGCCAAAACCAATAATAGTGTCATAAGTCTAATGCAAATACATTTTTCAAAACATAAAAAAAAGTAAAACCAGCTATCAGCTATTTTTCAAAGTGAAATTTAAAAGCGCGCCAACACCTGCTGAGCTGGTTCATTTGAACAGTGCTGCAGTGCTGCCAACTCCGCTTTATTCTAGTCAAATCTAGCTTCTTTTTTTTTTAACGAGGTTCAGAAAAAAGTGAAGGGTAAGGCAATGATGTGAGTGAGTTTTATTATTATTTTTTTATCATTCAGGTAATCCTGAGAAGAATGGCGAGCTCTGAGCCTGTAAAAGTAGATCTATCTTAAAGGAAAGTAGCAACATCTAAGAAACATGATAGAAAAACAGATAGAATGAAAAAAGAGCTAAGAGAGAACGTCGTCGTTGCTACTACAAAGAGAAAGGAAGGTACGCCAAAGAGAAAGGAGAAAACGCCAAAAAAAGCTGTAAAAATCTAAAAGTAAATTTAAGAAATAAATATAATTCAAATTTAAACGAATTCTTATAAAAAAAACTAAATCAAGTTTCCAAAAATTTTAAAAGATTCTTAAAAAAGAACAAATAAATTCACTAAATTCAAATATCCAAACGAAGAGCACACAGTTACTTTTCGTTGATTTCGTATCTGAGAGAGTGTCATGGTTTCGTTGAAAACGGTTGCGGGCTCTTTATTTTTTTTATTTTTATTTGGACAGGCAAGCATAAGAGAGCTCTCTGCGGAAAGCCAATTTCAAATTGAAGTCAGCCTGGACATATAAAAGAAGAAGTGCGGGTGTTGGTGTTATTTTTGTTTTGCTCTTGCTTCTTGTAAGTTAAAAATAGCAAAAGCAAAGGACCGAATATAAAATAAAACGGGAATCGAAGCTAGTGAATGAAATAAAATTTCTTAAATCAAGAAAACAAGCAACAAACAAAAAAAGAAGGAAAAATAGGAAAGCTTTTTCCAAAATGCCGCATCCTGTGCTGTGAAAATTGTACGTGTGTGCCTCTGTGTCTGTGTGCATGTGTGAAACAAAAATTACAATAATAAAAAAATAAATAACAACCAAAGCAAGGCAAAGCATAAAAAAAAAACACACACACACAAAGAAAAAAACAAAGCGTAAATTGTTGTTGTTGCGCCAATAAGGACCCGAAAGTCCTAACGAAAGTCTGTGTCTGTTGCCCTTTCTCTTTCGCTCTACTTCCTGATAGACTGTTGCGGCAATAAGGACCAAAACGGCTCGGTTCATTTTCATTCGATTTTTCCTTGCCGCGTGCGTGTAGCTTCTCCTCTTCCACCTATCGTATCATTTTTTTCTTTTCTTTTTTTTGGTACCATTTTATTTACACTTTTTTCGGTGCCGCGTTTTGGGTGTGCGTGTGTGTGTGAGTGTGTGTACGAGTGCTTTTTAGGGGTGTATGCGTTTGTGTGTTTGCTTCACACCTGCTGGCTCTGTGGTTCTTGCTCCTGCTTGTTGTTGGTGTTGTTGTTGTGGCTGTTGGCCAAGTTTATTTTGCGCCCCTGGAGTTGCGCTGGAAACGTACCACAAAACAACAGCAGGAGCAATGGCAGGAGTTGTAGCAGGAAAAACGGCCACGCTGTGTCGGCATCAGGAATTCCTGTTTTTTATGTTTGCATTTTATTCGATTTGCGTATGTTAAAATACAAAACACGAAATTGTGAAAAAAAAAAATAGCGAAAAGAAAAAAATGAAATATAAAAGTGAAACGTTTTAATTTACTAAATCGTATAACCAGCAGCATCTGGCAAATCAGCAAAACCCAAGCTCTTCCAGCTACCCGCTTCCCGCTTTACCGCAACGTAAGAATAAATGAACCAAAAACAAAGCAAAACGACAAAAACAAATACAACAAACACAAAAACAACAAAAAGAATAATAATAACAACAAGAAGAAGTGGCTGTGTAACTTTCCTTGCCTTTGATTAGCATGGCAAAGCCAAAACAGCAGGCATTACCGTTATTCCTATTGCCTCAGCCTCTGCCCTTGCCCGCTGCACAATTTGCCGTTATCCTCGTCCAACGTCGCTAATAAGTTTGATGCCTTTCACACATAAGAGGTGAGTATTTTCAGCACTTTGCCAACAACAATGAATGAGACTATTCAAATAAGAGCGCGTGTGTGTGCATGTGTGTATGTGTGAATGTGTGAAAAAAAATACTTTGACTTTGGTAATGAGTTTTTTTTTTTTGTTTTTAGTTGGGAAAATAATTTATTTGCTTTTCGAAAAAAAAGAGCTAATGAGTAACCCTCAAAGAAGATAATATTTATGATCGATTTGACTTAAAGCTTGATTTATTATAATAATTATAGCACCCGGTAGTCCGATAACGGTATTTTTCTTTAACTTTAATTGGTAAATAATTGAATTTTTTTTTTGCTCTTTCGACTATCAAAGAAAAAGTAGTTCTTTAGTTTTTCAATGAAATTATTAAAGCGAATCGCATCTATTGGGTATTTAATTGAACCTGGAAAGCCCCGACTTTACCCCAGATATATTTAATTCTCTCAAATACTTTTCTTTCAATTTGGGGGCGTATGGCGGTTTTCATTGCCCAGATAACAGTTTCAAAAATTCCCAAGACTTAAATCGAAAGCCCTATCAATTGATCGAATAAATCGAATTCAATTTAGATCAAGTTTTTTTTTTTATATATATTTTTTCAGGCTTGACTAGATTACATTTTATTTCGTATAATAAAGCAGCCTGACCAGGTGGTCTGTGTTAGTCCCATTTGGACTATTCCCACCACACTTGTGTCAGCCAACAAAATGGTGAAATCTGTACTCTTTCTCGCGCAGGCTTCGGCTTCGGCTTCAATCAAATTTACATGTCTGTAATCATAATAAAAATAAAGGAAAGCCACAGGGGAAGGTAGGCAGGGACACTTTTCTTTTTTTTTTTCTTTTGTACTTTCCGTGTGTACGTTTGCGCGTGTGTGTGTCTGAGTGTGTGAGTGTGTGTCAGCTCCATATAAATGCAAATGTGGGACCCAATGGGGTTGCTCAGCTATTGTTGTTGTTGTTGTTGTAGTTGCCGGAGCCCGTAGGCTCCTTGACATGTGCGTGCGTGCGAAATCTGTGAGCAGAGAACTGATTAACAAAGCTTTACCGAGGTGTGGCAAGGGAGACACAACAACAACAAAAACAACAACAACAATAACAGCCACATTAACAAAACATTCAGAACAGTGCATCTGGTAGGCCGTCAAGTCGTCTCGTCTCCCTTCGGGGCCAGAGTAGGCGCAATGCAGAATTTCTAGCAATTTAAGCAGCCCCCCTCGATTCAAAGGACTTCTCATTCACATTTCCTCTTCCTAAAACTATTCCAGTCAAGCTAAAACCAAAAAAAAAAAAAAAAGAACGGAATTATTTTACCTTAAACCAAAAAGGCAAAAGGGGGTATCAGACCTGCCTGTCCGACATTTCATATTTCTGATTAAATATTCCCAAGTACCTGTCGGTTTTTTGAGTTGGAATGCCTTTTAGCTTTCTGAAGCATTCCGAACATTTCAAACGTAATTTAAACATCTCTGCCAGCGGTCTGACAGTCAAGTCCGAAAAACCTTTTCACTTCGAGACGTAATAAATTCTGAAAAGGAACCGCAGAGAAAATTTCACGAAACCCGCCCACGGCTAAATAAAATGCAAGCTTACGGACCGTTTGTGGTTTTTTCCCCTAAATATTTGAAATTCTTTTACCTTAATTAAAGGCATTTGCCCCCCTCCTAATTGAAAGTCCTGTTGCCTTTGAAAAAAAAAATAATCAATTGATTAATTAATTTTAAGCCGAATGTGCTTTCCTCTCCAAGAAGGAGGAAACAAAATCTAAGGAAAAAGCCCAGAATTTCTTAACTCATATCAAAATGGGGTTCCATTAGGTTCCTTAGATTCCGCTCTGGTTCCACCTTCCCTAGATTTTATGATATAGCCAAGATAATATTAAGTCCCAAGTAAACTGAATATTCATCTGAGTATAAGAATTTTAATGAGAGTTTTTTTATTGAGAATTTCAAATCTTAACTCCCCAAATAATTTCCCAGAATTCCCCAGAATTTCTTAACTCATATCAAAATGGAACCCTCAGGTTCCCTAGATTTCTTTAGACCTTATGATATAGCCAAGATAATATTAAGTCTCGAGTAAACTGAATATTCATCTGAGTATAAAAATTTTAATGAGTACTTTTTTATTAAGAATTTCAAATCTTAACTCCCAAAAGTTTGATAGGATACTACTTAATCCATTACTACGATCCAGTAATATTTTTCTAGAGTTTTAGGATTTCTGTTTTTAAATATTTGAAAAAGTTTCAAACATCTCAAGTCCTCCATTTTTTTTAGAAGCTTCTAGATATTTCTCTCAGTGTAGTTCAAACTAGTTCAGTTTGTCGATTTTCACTGAATTTATAAGGCTCTTGCAATAAGTTAAGATCCGCAAAAGACTTTGCAAGGACTGCCAAGTTTCCATTCAAAAAGTGAAACTCTTTTCAGATTTCTCCACAAAATCTGCTATTATTTTGTGTGGCTCAAAGGAATTCAATTTGTATTTAGCTTAAAGTGAGTTGATTTTTTTTTGTGCTTCGCCAAAGTGTTAATAGGAAACTAGCAAAGAAGGAGAGCTTGCAAATTGTCGAGCAGGTCGAGTGCTTTGCCACCCACCAGGCCAACAAGTGTACCAACTGTCTTTTAGCCTTTGGCCAACACACACACACACACACACACACACACACACACAGGGGCTAGACTGAAAGTGTGTCTGTGCCCGGAACAGTCCGGGCCCAGCCAGGCCAGGCCGGCGACGAACGTCTGCGTAAACAGTATAAGAGGCGAGCACAGTGGGCCTGAAGGACCCAAGCCAAGTCAGCAGAAGCCAGAAAGACAAGAAGGCAAGTAAACTTCACTCAAATTGACAAACATGACACAGAAACTGAAGCCTACGGCTTCCTGGTAATTTGTTGTTGGACCTAGTAGAATCTCCCCTTGGCCACATCGAGACTCTGCTTCCATTCGATGGCAATTAAATTTTTCAAATTCCATTTCTGAGCTAAAAGATTTGAAATTAAAAATGCCAGAGTCCGGCCAAAGACAACGGACAAGGAACCACAATGGCAATATTTCCCCCCCCCCCCCCCCCAAAATAAACGTAAATTGAATTTGTTGCCAAGTCGAGGGCGAAGTCTTTGAGGGCGCCATGTGTGCCCAAGTTTTCACTGTGTGTGTGTGATTTTTTTTTGTTATACTTTTCCTTTGTTTTGCTTGCCACTTTCGTATTGGCCAAGTCAATCAGTTGAGTTTGCCTTTTCTTCTTCAGTTGTTTTTTTGGCTGGCTTACAGAAATGTTTGGCTCATACTTGAACTCGTTTCGGCTCGTCTTAGATTTTTGCCTGCTTGGCAATTTTATTTATTTTTGTTTTTTCGTTTTTCTTTTGATTTGATTGCATTTCTGTTGTGTAATTTAATTGGCAAATTTAACAAAAAAAAAAAAAAAATCATTTTCCTTGAACTTTGTTTTTGGCAAAATCTTCAAAGAATTATTTATTTTTTTTTTAGCCATAAAAAAATGCTTGCAAAAAAAATTCAACTATTTTTTAGTTAGTCTGCTAAAATTGATAAAAACAAAAGCCAATTTTTTTTTGACTATTTATCGTTAGTGTGCTAAAAAATTGATAACTTTCTTGGGCGAAATTTTTTGACAGATAAAAAGACTTGTGGAAAATGTTGGGCTATTTTTAGTTAGTTTGCTGAAATTGATAAAAAGCGAAAGCAATTATTTGAACTATTTTTAGTTCGTGTCCTAAAATTGATAAAAAACAGAACAGAAAGAACTTTGTATCCAATTTGGTTTTCCTCAAAAATTAATTCTCTCTTTTTTTGTCCAGATAAAAAAAGGCTTGCGGAAAATTTTTTGACTATTTTTAGTTAGTGTGCAAAAATTGATAAAAAAAAAAAAAAACAGAGTCCATTAGATAATGAATTTTAATTTTTAAATTGATTTTGTCATAAATATATATATATTTTTTTTATTTGAACCGACGTGCATATATTCCGGTATGGCCACATCCTGATTATATATGATGAAAATTCAAACGTAATTTTTTTTTTTCTTAGTTGAGAAAATCACATTCTTCTTTTAGTCACGAAAATGGTGTGGTCATATCAAAGGTTTTTCTTTTTTCTCCTCCAAATCAGAACCACGTTCTTCAGCAATTTTTGTTGTTGTTTTTTTTCCAGTTTGCTTTTCTTTTTTGTTTTCAACTCCAAATCAATACCACGTTTTCTTCAAAAAAAATGTACACCCATTTTTATATAAGAACTTCCGTTTCATTTTTTCTATAAACCCTCATTCGCTTACATCTGTTCAAAACCAAAATATCGAGAGAAGAAGAGAAAACAAAAGCAAAAAAGAAAGAAAAAAATAAAAATACAAACATCTCTGAATTAGTGATAATTCCATGGTTATCAGCAAAACCGCCCAGTCAGAGAACTAATCATTTACATGGCCAGCCAATCCATATGGTAAACGAGTAATATAGTAAAAAAAAATATATATATTTAAATTGGATATGAAAATATACAAATGAAATGAGGCGTTCGACCATTAACTTACGGGAGAAATTCGCAAATATCGCCTAAGTAAGTCAGATTTTAATGGACTGAAAAGTTGATTAACCTTGTCCCATATTCAAAACAGTAAACAATTATTTTTAGAATCTTTTTAAAGTAAATCGAGTATATCCAAGTCGTTCTTATATAACGATTAGAGGGAAATATCGGAGATCATCTTATTCAAATGGATTCATGAATTTTTTTTGCTTTATTTTTAACCGATTTCTCAAGGGAATTCATAAGTGTTTTAGGAAAATCTTTGATATTTATTGACGTATTTTTAATCAATTTAAATATTTGGAATGCTTATATAGATTATCACTTGGCTCCCAAAGATCCAAATCGGTTTTAGGAATATCTCGACTATTTGTTACCCAACCTTCATGGCATCTCGAATATTTTACATATTTCGGATCTTGAACTTATTTACCTTATTTATCAAAGCGGTCCTAAATAACCAATGTGTTGTTGATTTCAAAGGAATATTAAGACCAAAGGTCTTATGTAAATATAGCCAATCAGGGTTACCACTAGACTAGGGCTACTACCTTTTCTTTTTTAATTCTGTCTACCAGGTACAGGGTATTCGAAGCTCGGCCTTTCGGCTTTATTTGTGACTTCTCTGATTACTGACTAACCCATAAATCTACACATATTTGATGACTTATTTCCAATATCTTGAGAACTTGTTGGGAACAGAGCTAGATGGTTCTAGCTAACTAAGAACTCTTCTTGGATAACTGAAAGAAACCTCCAAAAAAGAAATGAGTTCAGTGAAATCTTTTTGTTTTATATTTGTATTAAATAAATATATATCCTATTCAATTTCTTAAAACATAAATTTTCTTTCTTTTTCAAGAAAAATTAAAGTCTGTAAAAAAATGACTTTTCTTAGTCTTAAAAATTATTTTTAAAATTTGTACTTAATTATTTTTTTTGTCAACCTTTGCAAATAAAATCTGATTAGTTGACATTTTCTGAAAATGCCTTAGGTTCTTTTAAAAAAATCGAAGTCAGTACGATTTTTGCCATAATTTTTTTTCTTTTTAAGTTTTCTTTTTAATTAAACTCAATAATTATTTTTTCAAAATCGAAAAATTTATCTTATCATTTTTCTTTGGGTTGTAGAAGTTGCATCTATTTTTCTTGATTTGCCTTAATTGGATTCTATTTTTAGAATCACAAATCTATTCAGTCAATAAATTTGCACTTATTATAATTTGATTTGAATGATTTCCCATAGGAGAATTCAAGCAGTTCTTGACAAATCACTCATCAAGGCAAGGAAGTGTCCACACACACACACTTTGACTTGGGTGTGAACCTTGTCTTTAATTTGTCATCTGTTGCTATTGTTAATAGGCTTGTGGTCATCTTCGTCTTGGCCGCGCCCCAAAACAAGCCGAAATTTTGGGGACGCAACAGCTGACCCATTACCAATTTTCCTAGACATTCCGGTTGCGTGTGAGAATTGTGGCACGCACCCTCATACCTCTATGACCCACCCAATTTTGCATAATGGAAACCAATAAAATCAAACAAAGCACATAAATCGAAAAGAGATAAAATGAAAAAATAAAATTTATGGTTCATTAGGGATTCGGTAGAGAGCCCGGCATGACAAATTGAGACTAAGCTTTCAAGTTAATTTTCTTATCTCCGAAACTACTATAAAAATTGTGAAAGGTTTTCCCCACATTTCAATGTGCTTTCCGAAAGTAAAAAGTATGATTAATTTGTTTATTAAAGGAGAAGGTTTCCGAAACTTACCGAAATCCAAGTTGATTAATGCTTTTTTGAGCTAACCAGACCAGCTATATAGACTCTCAGAAACTGTTGGCTGAGATCACTATATATATTCATATATTCAAGTTTTATTCAACTATATCCCGATCAATATATATAAATAAATATATGCTATATCATGTTAAGTAGGAGGTTTCCGAAACTTACTGAAATCCAAGTTGATTAATACTTTTTTGAGCTAACCAGACCAGCTATATAGACTCTCAGAACCTGTAGGCTGAGATCACAATATATATTCATATATCCCGATCAATATGTATATAAATAAATATCTGCTATATTTTATTTATTTCATAAACAAAAATTTTGGAAATTCCTCTTTTTACAATTATCAATTAATTTGAGCAAAATAAGTTTTTTTTTTTTATCAATTTAATAAATGTTTTTTCGATAAAAAAAATATTTTGATAATTTTCTTGTGTATTAAATTGAGCAACTTTAATTTTATAGAAAACAGATAGCAAAACTGGAGAAATTCGACTTGGCAGACTCTGAAATACCCTTCGCTTGGGCTCGACTATCTACAATCGATTTAAAAGGCAGAATTTTTATATATATTTTCCCCTTTTATATTGACAGGTAAATTGACAATCAATATGAAACTAGATCCCAAGTTTTATAGTTCTAACTCTTCTGGCTTCTGAGAATTAAATGCTTAGATCATTTAGCCCAATTTTTATATAGCTTTCAATCTGGCTTTCTTTACGATATTAATTATTTCCATTAATCAATGAAAAGTCTTTTTGACTACTATTTTGTTTAGTATAAATTTTGACTCATTTTATGACTTGTAGTCAGTCTTATCTAGTCCGAAAGTCGTATATATTCTGTAAATTATTTCTCTTTGTTCTTTGAATATGAAATAAAAATTTGTTTGGCAAATTTTATATAATGAAATATCGGATAATATTTTTCAATCTTGGAATAGGTGATTGCTTCTAAAATAATTTCTAATTTTGAGGTGAGTTTTATTTGACTTATTCCATGGGGTTTTCATATTAAAGCTGAGTGATTAGTTATCCGGAACTTATACGAAAATGCTTTATGAAATTAAGCTCATAACTCTCATACTTCTCGGACAGTGGATGCCTACAATTCATTTAGTTTAATGGACATCCGAATGGAAGTCAAATTTAGATATGAAAATTTATCACAGTCTGACACGGGCCGCATAAGCCATCTGATTAAATTGCCTCTCACACACTTTCTCACTAAGGAGGACACTACTCGGTCTCTCTAAATCCATTAAATTTGAGTTATGATTTTGAAAGCCAAAAGCCAATTCAAAGCTACACACAGATGGAGAGAATTTTGTGAGGATTCTTAACACAAATGGCGCCTCTGGAAGTTCCATTTGGACCTGAACAAATGCAATAAGTTCTTCATGTGTGCCAAGAGTCGCCAAAGAGGCACTCGCACACAAATCATACAAGAAATTTATTTCTCACTCCTCCCCGGCCACAAGGCCTTGTCAAGTTCCCCACAAAACAGAACCGCAGAACAACAGGCCGAGTGAACGATGCTCCGAACCGGCCAAACCCAACCAATGACTCGATTTCACTTTTGCTCTTTGGGGCCTGGCAATGCCGCCTGGCAACCGGGACCCGGTACGTGCCTAACTCGCCAAATATTATGCAATTGTTTTGGCCCACACAAATAGGCAGACAGCCGGACAGACAGACTAACATGCACAAATGTTGTGAAAAAGTGGCCCTGCCACATGATGACTTGATGGCTCTCAACAGTGGGGCATTTTTATTTTGCTGTCGCGCCAGCCTGTCAGCGCCAGCAGACGCGCCAGGATTATGAAGAAAGAAAAAAAATTAAATTGAAATAGAATAGCAAAAGCGATGGAAAACTCGTCATTTAAGTGGTGGGCCAAAGGACAACCGGATCGACAGACACCAGCTAAACTAAGCTCCACTCTCGCCATTGTTGTTGGCCGGCGCCACTTCGTTTTGCACAGCAAGAAATAGTTTGGGACTCAAACGGGGGGAGCCGGACAACATGGGGGACATCCACAAACATGACCCACCCACTGTGCGAGGCGAGGCGCGGGTGGGCCAACTATACTTCATTCAAGGACATGGCCTGAGCATGGCATCCGGGTTGGCAAGTGCAACCAGCCGTTCCATCTTCCATTACAATTTCCCCCCTATTTGGGTTTATTTTTGCCACAGCACTTTGCACCCACTTGTGGTAGACATTCTTTATTATACACTAACTAGCCTGGCATCTGGTCTATAGGGGATTACCAACTATACAAAAGAGATAAGCTATCCCAACTCTACAGAATTCTTTTCGATAGAAATTGGATGAACTTACCTTGTATCTAACACAACCGATAAGATATACCTATAACTTTAATTTGTTCTCTAATAGTTTGGAAAGAGTTAAAGATAAAAGAAAATTAAAACGTTATAATCGGGGTGCCGAAGATTACAAACCCTTTTCATAGTTGTTTCTGCCGTAAATCACATGAGCGGGATTGGTCAGTTAATAGGGCCGATTTAAGTTTGTATGACAGCTATATGATATAGTGGTCCGATTTTAATAAAATTCAACACAAGCCCGTATATATATGTAAATATCGTGCTTGTCGAGTTTTCAAGAGATCAGTCAATAAATGTGGGAGTTATTGCTTAAGCCGATTTAGGTTCTTATGACAGCTATAAGATATAGTGATCCGATCCGGAAATTTGATTTATTTATCTATCGTTATATAAAACATACTCATGCCAAATTGGAAAAGGATCGGATAATAAATGTGGGATTAATTCCCTAGACCGATTTAGGTTCGTATGACATAGTGATACGATATAATGGTCCGATCCGGCCGGTTCCGATAAGTGTACTACCTAGGTAAAAAAGAAGGCTTTGTACCAAGCTTAAAACCTATCATGATTGTTCAGAGTTATATATATTCCACACTAAGATCTTGAAAAAAAAGATGACTTTTAGAGGCTTTAAGAATATCTCCCAAATTCTAAGCCTCGAAATTGCTATCTAAGAATGTTGATCCCTAATTAATTATTCAGAGCTATAGATAGTCCACACCAAGATCTTGTAAAGTGGGAGTACATTTGATGCCTCTAAAGCTCATTATCAATTTGTGAAACTTTCTGGATTATTTCAAGTTATAAATTCGTTTGATCTCTTAAAAAATAAAATTAAATAAACCGATTTAGTCCGATCCGGCCGGTTCTGCCAAATATTTCGCCTATGTATTACAAGTTAGAGGAAATAGAGTATCCCTTATTCGTTGAATTCAGTCTTTACCTTTTTCTTTTAGATTCACATCAGAATTTGTTGTTGTGTCAGTTTGTTGGTTGGTCTGTCGCAACTGTCATGTAAATGGGTTAAGTTCTGACATTAAATTGTTTTTATACTGTTTTCTTTTCTGTTCAAATTTCTTTCGTTGCCGACTTTATGGCATTCGTACATAACTGGCTTGCGGTCCTTTGACATTATCTGAACACATCTCATCTCATATGATACTTGTTGTATTTCATTTAAATTCTCTCAAAAGCCGCAAACATTTTCAAATGCTTGGCAAAATTTCTATGGAAAATATTCAATTAAATTTCATTTCCTTTCGAGCTCAACAATTTTAGATAGTAAGAAATATTTTGCTTTCAAATAATTTAATTAAGCTTAGCATCGAATCCAGTGTGAGGGCTTTTGTGTGGTTTTCAAATATTCAGACAACGTTTTCTGATTATTTTATGTAATATAAATATTTCATTAATTAAAATAAAGCAAAGGACTGATTGGATTTTCTTTCGTTTTCATAAATGTAAAATAAACAAAATGAAACGAGGTAAAGTGAATTGAAAAAAATTGCTTTTGCTAAAAATAATCTGAACGAGAAAAAGCTCTTAGTGGATGAGGTTTTGAGTCAGGTTTTTTTTTTCTTACAGTTATGAAAATATAGAAATATAGTTGTGGAAAATATTTCATCATCATTTATATATTCCCTGACTCATGGTGAGGGTATACCCTAGACCAGTGATACTCAACCTTTTCTGACTCCGGGCCACATACATATATTTGTAAAGCTTCGCGGGCCGCAAGTGATACCTTGGCAAATCAAAACCCGCGTCGGAGGTGGGGGGGAGGTGTTGGGTTGTCGTGTAATAGTATATATCACTTCTATCAGCATACGGTTCATTAAATATTAAAATAGTGATAAAAGTAAAACTCAAAAGTAACTTGTATCGTTTATTACAAAATTAGTGTGATATTTGATATTGTGATAAACTTTCAACAATTTTAGACAAATCAGGCTTATAATTGCTGCATGCTACCCTCAATACGTCATCAAGGTGAGAATCAGTAAGTCGATTCCTGTATACGGTTTTTGCATATTTCATTTTGGAATATGATGATTCACAAAGATATGTTGATGCAAACAATGTGAGGAACAGGAAGGCACAATTTTTTACAGTCTTGTATTTTTCTGGAACTAATTTCCAAAAATGGATGTACTCCTTTCCTTCTCTTTTTTCTTCAAAAATAGCTTTCAGATTAGTATCGTTCTTAAATTCAATAAATTCGTCAAAAAGCTCTGCATAATTATATCCCAATTCAGCTAAATTTGTTATAGTGGCTGTTTCTAGGTGCCAGGGATTTTCTATGAGTAACAAACAATTCTTGATACAACGTAAGTCCTGAAATCTGCTCTTAAATTCCTTAGCTAAGGCAGCTAAATAATTTAAAAATATCGTATAGTTTTCTTCAGAAACATGTATACCTTCTTGATTAGCTTTTATTATAGTTGGAAAGTTATGGAATACATGGTTCGCTATTTCTTCGTGGTAGATGTTTAATTTCTCTTCAAAAGCAAATACTTTATTTGCCATCTGCGTAATGATTTTATTTTCGCCTTGTAAGCCACGATTGAGTTCATTAAGTTTTTCTGCGATATCACACAAAAAAGCCAAAAGACACCACCATCCATCATTGTCAAGTTCGATGTAAATTTTATTATTTTGCTGTAAAAACAAAATAATTTCATGCCTCAAAGAATAAAACCGTTCCAGAACTTTTCCTCGGCTCAGCCACCTCACCGAGGTATGTAAAAGGACGTCACTATAGTTACTGTTCAATTCTTCCAAAAGACTTTTAAATTTCCTGTGGTTCAGTTCTTGTGCTCTAATATAATTAACTATACTTATTACAGTCTTCATTGCGGCGTCTATTTCGGCAATGGATATACGTGCTGCTAAGTTCTCTTGGTGAATGATACAGTGGAAAGATAAGAGATTTGTTAAATTATATTTCTTTTTCAATAAAGTAATAAATCCTTTTTCAGATCCGATCATTGAAGGACAGCCATCTGTGCATACACAAACCAATTTTTTAATATCAATATCATTGTTTTCCAGAAATGTACTGATAGTATTGAGATAGTCCGTCCCTCTGGTTTGATTTTTCATAGGAAGAAATTTCAAAAAATCTTCATGAACTGAAAATTCATTTTGTCCGGTACAATATCTAACAAAAACGGAACATTGTGATGTTGCTGAAATATCGGTGCTAGAATCAAAAGCCAAACTAAAATATTTGCATTTCTTCATATCTTCTATGATGCGATTAAATATGTGTTTAGCAATATCTTCAATGCGTCTAGCAAAGGTAGAATCAGAGAGCTGCATACTTTTGATCTGAGATATTATTTGATTTTTATTGCTAAATTTATCAAATAATATGTTGGAAGCACTGAGGAAACATTCTTTTACAACCTCTGCGTCAGTAAATGGTTTCATATGTTTACCAAGTATGTAACAAATTTCATACGACGCTCTTGTCACCGCTGCGTCATGTGATACCGCCATTGATATGGTATTTTGTTGATGTTGTAAAGACTTCATGAAGAATGTTAACTTTTCACGTCTAATTAAGGAGCCACGAGGAAAAGTTACATTAAATGTTTTGTGCTTTGTGGTATAATGACGAAGAATATTATATTTTTTTAAAATAACACTCTCACCACAGATCAAACATGTGGTCGAACCATGTTTATTTGCAACAACGAAATATTCTTCTTCCCAATTGTCTTGAAACACTCTCTTTTCATCAGATATTTTTCGTTTACATTTAGAAGACACTCCCGCCATTATGGATAATTAAATTATAGCAGCTAAAATCTGCAAAATTAATTTATTCATTAGATATTTCAAATTAGCTATTTTTCTTATTTTAAACTTACACTTGTGTTCTTCTTAAATTTAATTGATTCCAAGGGTCGAACAGAATTATAAAATTTTTCGTCTTGGCTTTTCAAAGCCGAAATATAAAGGGAAAGAATTTATAAATTTACAATATAATGAAATGGCAAATTCCATGTAAATTTGCAGGGTAGCATTTTTTGTGATGGTTGATTTCGTATGAGGAGTAGATTTTATTACACACCGTAACAAATACAATATTATATTTTACAACACTGGAGCTGTCAAACATTTATGTGTCGCCACAAGAAAAATTATTTGTGCGCATACTTGTCTGTCAAATGTTTGTTTTTTGGGAATAAATCTAGCGTGTGCAATAGCAACACTCTATACCAGATCTGATAATGACAAGACAACGATGGGTGGTTTGGTATATTTATGCGACAAAGACAATCCTCTTCGGGTGTCACTATCTGCACGTCAAAGTCAAAATTGATCTCAAGATATACGAAATATAGAATGACAGATTTTGTAAACCATGAATGTCTTTAGGGCTGCACAAAAAAGCTCGCCGGGCCGCACAAAAAAGCTCGCCGGGCCGCATGCGGCCCGCGGGCCGCAGGTTGAGTATGACTGCCCTAGACTTTGAGACTTAATCGTGGCTATAAAATTTATATAGTGAATAAAAGTAAATCTCTTTAAAATTTAATTCCATTTATAAAGTTTTTATTTGAGATTTTTAACGAAAGTTTTGGCAGATCTTTAGAGTGATAAAACTTAATATTACCCAGGGATATTGACTTTTCAACCGGTTATAGATATCCGACTAAATAAATCTATATACTTCCATATCGATTTTTATATGGACATGCCAATTCATTCATGTATACAATTAAACAACTGAAGGTAGTCTATCCTTTACCGATAAAGACTTACCCAAAACTGAGTAACAGCAATCGCCCTTTAACTCTATGAAATTATATATATAAAACCCCGATTAACTCATAAGTTCCGAGTTCTATTTTAATTTTCTAAAAGAAGAATTAAGGAATCAAGGAACTACTTTATCTTTCTCCACATACGTTGAGGGCCTATGAAATGAAAGACTTTTCTCAAATGAAAATGTTAAGCTATATATTATTTGAATGATATATTATAGGGCTCCTTTAAGATTACTCAGATTTCTAGATTCTTTCAGAGTGACCAGCATTACTGTCCTTCACAAAATCCTTAATTTTATTTTCTTGTTCTCTTGTCCAAGCAGACTAGTTCATGCTTGGTAAAATTTTGCAACGTCATGCCATGGGTAAGAATTTTATAATGGCCATTGAACCCTGGTATCATGGTCGGTAAATGGTTTTTTAAAATGGTTAAACACGCGAACAGCAGCAGCTGCAAATGCGCCTCATAATAATTGGAAATGTTGGCAAGAGCTAAAAACAAAAAAGAAGAAGAAGACTAATACACAAGCCCTTTTGCATATACGGGAAAAAAAACCAAACAACTTCCGGTTGATTTCCTTATTCACCTACTATGAAAAGTTTGTACCGAATTTGTTTGTATTGTTCGGGGCACGCAATAAAAGCTCGGCAATCTTTTGCCGGTCTGACCAACAAAATGAATGTTAACAAGTTGTTTAAAGCCCTTAACACTTATCAGATTTCTTTAAGGAAGGGGGAAAACTTTAAAAATTTTGCTTGGCTAAAGCCAACTGAGATTAGGAAGACCATCCTAAAACTATCTGGACTAAGCTAATTTAACCTAACCTAACCAGACCTCACCTGACCTTACCTAATCTGGGTTAGGTAAGTCTTTTGTATTTTTAAATTCAAGTTTTCCCAAGATTTTAATTGAGGTATACTTTTGGTAATTCCTCAAAATTACTGGAAAATAATAAAAATAAATTTTAATTAATTTGAACACCCTCGATATTCATTTTATCAAACCAATAAAAGATAAACAAACATTTTTTAATCAAATGAAGCCGAACCTTAAACTCGGGGGCAGCCGAGCTTGGAATACCCTGTACCTAGTAGACGGAATTGAAAAAGAAAAGGTGGTAACCCTAGTCGGGTGGTATTAATATTCCTTTGAATTCTACATTGAATTCTGCACGCCATCTATCGGACTGTTCATTCGACCGTTTGGAAAATCCTAAAGCTGTAGAAATTGCAAGGTTTGAAGAAGGGCAGAAGTTAGGGCAGACCAGCGTAGACACATAAGGAGTCCAAAGCCCAACTTTGATTATCCTAGCTCTTATAGTCTCTATGATTTAGGCGTTCACACGGACTGACAATCGGACGGACATGGCTATATCGATTTCTCTAGTCACTCTGATCATATTGTGGGTAACTTTGGGACGTCGCTTACATACATTTGCACAAACTTAATATACCCTTTATGTTTAGGGGAAAGGGTATAAAAATATTTACTCAAACATTTGGAATATTTGCATGGAATTTTTTCCTTTGTTTTATTTATTTATTTATCATAATTAAAAGTTAAATAAAGACAAAAACAAATTACAAAGAAAACCTTAAAACTTATCATTCACCAAAGTCACGCAAATCAATTTTCATTTAGGTTCTGACTTTTTTTGTGTATCAATTGCAAAGATAACATTTAAATGAAGTCAATGCTGTAGATAACTTAAATATTGGGAGAGGCCTCAGCAAAAACAAAAAAATTACTCAAAACGATTTGTGATTACCTTTTATAATCTTTTAGTGTCAAGTCTAACCTGGATTTGCCAATCAAAAGTGAGGTCTGAACCCTCCAGGTTACTTGGTACCTCAAAGTTTAGACCCTCCTTTGAATAATTAAAAAGTCTCATATTATGAACACGCCATCTATCGGACGATTATTGACTTTCAATGACTCTCTTTTTATCAGCTTATCAGCTATAATCATGGTTTGCTTTTACTTAATTTTTATATGAATCAAAGGATATAAAACTAAAAAAATTATAAAAAATTCTAAAGGCAAAAAATAATTTATTCCCAACTAAGGAGAGCAAGTTCCAAGTTTTTTTTATTCCAGTTCTTATAGGTTCTTAGGTTCAGGCCTTCATGCCTATCCTAATTTTACTAGTTTATAAATATTGCAAGATTTATTTAAATGATTTTCTTCTTCTTCTTTTGCAGTTTCCCAAAAGTTTAAGTAGCCGAAGGCAAGGGCCCTATGGAAATTTTGTCTTAAAAAAAGTGCACAAACTGTGAGTATAAAAAAATGAGAAACTATTTTAATTATTTTTTGGTAAAAGCGTAAAACTTTCAGGACTTTTAAGAAAAACTTCTGCAAAAGGCCAAAAGGAAGACTAACTTGCTGTAAAAAAAAAAAAATAAAAAATTAAAATCAATAGAGAAATAAAATTTCAAAATTGCAATAAGAAAATCAAAACGAATGAAATCAAAATACCAAAGAAGAGTAACGAGACCAACACGCAAAAAACAAACAACAACAACAACACATGCTACACTAAACCACAACAACAACAATATTGAACGATATTGATAAAAAGAAAAGTCAACATCATTAGCAACAACAACAACAAATACAACAACAACAAAATGGCGCTGGGCAAATCAATTAAAATGTACCTGACCATATTCGTGGCCACCACTTGCATATACATGGTTCTCTATCAGTATCATCTCTCCCGTCAGCCCCTCTCAGCCTCAACCGAGCTGATAAAGGTGAGTACCCACTTCAATGAATCATCGAAAGTCAGTCTAACTAACTAAACCATCATTTGCCAGTCTGTTAGTTTTCTCTGCCTTTTCCTAAACTGCACCGATAATGATGATGAGTGTGTTTGTTTTAATTTTTTATAGCACCAAAAATTTTCTAACACTTCACCCACAAGTGACCAAGACTTTAGATTTGAAAATTGTTTTTTTTTTTCTAGAAAATATTGAAACCATATAGAGATGTGCTTATGGGGTTTTCAAAAATTTAATTGACTTAAGTCAGAAAAATACTAGAAATAAAGTGAGTTGAGGTTCCTGTAATCCAAAGCTATCACCGACATATATAAAGTCTTTATCCAACTTTGATTTTATTCGAAAGATAAATAAATAGTTTTTTTGATATACCAAAAATATAGGATTGCCTGCAATTTCAAGGCATAAAGATAAGGCTTATATGGTGCCATAAAAATATTATAATAATATTCCTGGTAATATTTCAATCAGATTTTATATTCACTTGGCTAATAAATATTCTGTCTTGATCAGATCAGTCTAAAACTGCTTCTGTCTTTAACTTCTTTTGTACCGAATTTCAAGTATGAATTAATCACTTAAAAAATTAAAACTAACCTAAAATAATCTAGTTTTTAATCTATTCAAAAATTCTATTGTATTTTAGTGATTGTAATTTGTGACTTTCTTTTGTGTGTTTTCTTCTCTTTTTTGAACTAACAAAAAATCAACAAACGACATCAACTAACATTCTAATTACAATATACTTCCTCAGCATCAAGAGAAATCATCATCCTCATTGTTGTCGACCACATCAATCGCCTCATATTTGTGGGCCCCCGCATCTTTGCTAAGGGCCAGCAATTCGGACCAAGAACAGCAGAAAAACAATGAAATTATCAAGTCGTCACATTCGCCAGCCTCATTCTCAACGGTTTCATTAGTTCCCACCAATGCCACATTGATTATGTCCCCAACGGGCTCATCACTACCATCTAACACCATAGTCACCTCCTCAGCCGCCACCACCACCATCACCACTGTCGCCAGGGATGCGTCCATTGCAACTAGAAAATCAACGGTCAATTCCACAGTGGTCACAACTACAACAGCAACAACAACAGCGACTCAGATTGCTCAGAAAAATTCCATAAGAGTAAAAAAACAAACCAACAAACAAGAAGAACCTGGCCACGCCTCTCCGGTCACAGCCATCTCATCTGCGTCGGCGTCAGCATCAGCATCAGTATCAGCGTCAGCGTCCTCGTCTGCCGTCCATCTCCAGGGTCGTGGTAGTCATTACTTTCGCCAAACATTCGCTCCAGTTTCAGACCCCGTAAATACTTTAAATAAATAATATGCCAGATAAAACTAGACCACACCAAACCACACCGCACGCACACCCTAACCCCAAAGGCCCCCAGTATACATAAGAAATTACTATTTACCTTAAAGCACGGTTTCATCTACATACCGTACTTATCTGCATAATTTCTTTACTAATTTTACGTCATGCACTTTTTACTTTTATTTATTTATTTTCCATTGGAAGTATGAGCACTATTTTATGGCTAGACGATATCGCAGTTATCGCGGTCTTTTGAAGTGGCCTATGAGTGTTTTTGAACTTTCCTACATCATTTGTTTTCCTGCTCAAAACACATTAGTTCTTTTTGTTTTAAGAGGTTTTTGAACTTGACATTCCAAGTAGATTTGTGACTCCAAAAAATATATATCCAATAATCTTGTGATAGAGCAAAGTATACCTGGACCCACAATAAATTGAGAAATTTTGTGGAAAAAAGAGTATATAAATTTAGTGATTTTTGAGTCTCCGTTTTATCAGAAGTCATTTTTGTAATTGCCTTTTTAAGTTGGCTCATTGCAACTTGACTCAACTGCAATGCACTTGCCATAAAGTCTAAAGAAATTCGTGGATGTTTTCTTAATGAGATCGAGAGAGAGAGAGAGAGTGTATACAAATGGAAAGACCAGCTAATTGGTATACAGTTACAGTTCACCTGACTTAATCTTGCTTAATTCGCCAAAATTCAACCTGCTTCACTTGGCAATTTTCCTTTACCGTTTCGTTGTCCTTAATGGTTTTAATTTTGTTTGTTTTTCATTAGTCTCGTATTGGATAAATAAATCCTATAAGGATTTCATAATTGTTTGCCTCTGTCAAAGCAAACAAAAGGAGTACTTGCGGCCTTGGCAAACTGCTAAATGCTTTTGGGCAAAAACTTTTGTGGCACCAACAAAAATAATGGAGTGTAAATCAGTTTTTAGTTTTCCATTTTTATTTGAACTAACTAGCACGGCAGTGCAGTGCTTTTGTGGGTTAATCAGCTGCAATACAATCCAACGATAGCCTCAATTATATCCAAACAAAAAGATTTCATTTTCATTTTTCTTTTTGTGTCAAATTTGCATGAGACCAATTTGAAAATTGCGTACGGCTCAGCGCTTCACAGATGAGAGAGAAAACATTATATATAGATTATATAATATGATTCTCACTACAAATATATATTGTATATATATAATTTGGTATTCTCCGGGGAATAGTTAGGGGTGCCTGAGGTTGGGCTTGGTTCGTTGATGATGATGATCTAGATTCAAAATGCAAAATGCAAAATGCAAGCCAATTGAAAAGTTACGCTAGCTAGCACATGGCAATTTTATGGGTGTAGCTTGGTTTAGTTTAGTAGTTTAGTGTGATTGTGGGCTATAGATACCCTACAGTCAATGTCAAAGGCAAACTAAATTGACTGAAGGACAAATCATTGATTAGCTTCTCCAAAAAAAACTAAACCAGCTTGAAAGTTTTGAAAATTTAATGATCTATTCTTTGAAGCGTAAAATTATTTGAAGGATCCTTTCTATTCTGGTTAGCATAGTCAAAAGTACAGTCACGACTTTGCTCTGTAGCATAAGAGACCAGGGGATTGAAGGGTTCATAGCTCTTAGATAATTAATAAGCTCAGACTGGGGCAAGTGCAGTCTGGGTTTGGCCAGGCCTAGAAAGAATTAGCCTAACTCTCTGGAAAAATCAAGTTTTCTTCTTATTTTAATCATAATCAATAACTAAGAAACTAATTCAAAAATATTAAATACATAAGAAACTGTACAGCCAGTTAAAGCCTTTGGAAATACTAGATCCTTTCAAGCTATAGAAATATTCTTGATAAATATATTTTTCCCTACTTCTTTACTTTTTCCGGGAGCTAAAAAATAACACAGGATATTAAATTAACTCTTAGCTTATCAGTAAATATATTTAGTTTCCCTCCAGCTTAAATTATATTTTTGAATATTGACTTAGATTTTATTTCTTTTCAAACGTGTTAAAAATTTGAGGGAAATCATTTCATTACATTGAATTAAACTCTTAGTCAATCAGTGAATATATATTTTATCTGATTTTTATTGAATTGTACTCTTAGTCAATCAAATATATATTTTACCCAATTAACAAAAAATTTAATTTCATATTCATTTTATTTAATTGAATTTGATTCTTAGTCAATCAGTTCTTTCGATTGAGTAGAACAGGTTCAAGTTATTTTTACCCCCCACACCAATTTCAATGCTCTGCAAATTTGGAGGTTATATAGTCCATGTACCTGATCAATTTGGTTGAGTGCAAAATTTTATTTCCTTCTTCAAGCTATTTTTTTTTTTTTTTTTTTACCTTTTTTCTCTCACATTGAATATTTACATTCTATGCAATTTGGTTTTGGTCCCCCTCCCCCCGTTTGGCACCCACCCGTTTGTTTGCTTTTTGTGCATATGAACATAAATTTGAATGCATTTTTGAGTAGATATATTATTTCTTTGTTGTTGTTGTTGTCGTCGATGTTGTTGTTTTTTTGTTGTCTGGCAACAATGGGCAATTTGCAAAGTGCGCGCCACTTTATTTATTTTCCACACCAGTTATAATAATTTTTAGTTTAGTTTTTCCTTTACTTTTTTTGTTGTTCTTTTTATTTATTTTGATGTCATTGAAGTGGCTGTAAATATTTTGAAATAACAACCACTGACAAAGACCGCTTGACACGCACACGACACAACCTGGCCAAGGGTTAGTGAAAAAACGAATTGGACCAGGCTGTAAATTAATTTGCATAATCGCTCATAAAAAATAATAATAATGAATAAAAAATAAGGCCACGCATGTCCATGTTATTTCAGTTGTTCTTGTTGTTGTCGAATTGAATTTGTTGAAAATGTGAAGGAATTACATGAAGCTTATTTTTCTTTCCATCTTTCGTTTCGTTTCTTTTGTACCTTGCTATTCCTATTGCCCGGTAACCCCGCCAGCCGCCTCTGTATATAATCACACCCACATACCGAAGAGCAGAGCAACTGGCGGAACTGACGCGCCTTGGCTACACGCTCAAGCATGTCGTTAATTTGCTGTGGCTGGTCATCGAGGATGCCAATAAAACGTCCACCCTGGTATCGCAGACCTTGGATCGCATTGGTGTGCCCTACGAGTACTTAGTGGGTGAGTAACGATGTCCTGTCTTCCTGCCGCTCTCACTGTCACTGCTGCTGCTGCTGCTGTTGCTAGCATGTTTACCAACCATTTACACACACATACACACATACATAGACACTCGCACACCTGTTAATAAGTGGTATTAACAATGGGTGATTTCGCTTTCAGCACCGATGCCACAGCAGTACAAGAAGAAGAGATCCATACCGCGTGGCGTCTCCAATCGGAATCGGGGCCTGCAATGGCTGCGTGCCAATGCCAGCGAGGGTGTCTTTTATTTTGCCGACGACGACAACACCTACGATATTAACATATTCGAGCAGGCAAGTCCTCAGACCCAACCATTTTACCCAAGCCATTTCATTTGCAATTCCTTTCCACTTTGCCCTATATTAGATGCGCTACACAAAGAAGGTATCCATGTGGCCGGTGGGTCTGGTGACAAAGACCGGCGTGAGCAGCCCCATCATTAGGCATGGCAAGCTAGATGGCTATTATGATGGCTGGATTGGGGGCCGCAAATACCCCGTCGACATGGCCGGCTTTGCAGTCAGCGTCAAGTTTCTGCTCGAAAGACCCAATGCAAAAATGCCATTCAAACCCGGCTATGAGGAGGATGGCTTTCTGCGCAGCCTGGGTCCACTTTTGAATACAGAAATTGAACTCCTGGCAGCCGAATGCACTGAAGTCAGTTTTACTTAATTACACCAGTGACATCTAAACAAATTTTCATTTCCCTATCCACAGATACTCACCTGGCATACACAAACAAAGAAGAATCAACCGGCCCAGCTGGTAAATCTGACGCTCTATGGGAACACAAATCTGGCGAAAATCGACAAAATTCTGGTGCGTCCATAGGACAATCTTTGGCTAAACACGAAAAATCGGGCCGCCCAACTCTATTGTAGTTAGCATAACAACTTAGTTAGGTACATAATATATATATTAATATATTATATATACTTATATGCATATGCATTGTAAGCGAGTGAGCTCACAAAGTGTCCCTGGCTTTAAACAAATTGTACAGGTACAATTTTGATTTGGAGTCATCTGAAATTAGCTAGAGGCCAGAGATGAAATACACTAAACCAAAAAAAAAAAAAAAAAGAATACATTTATATTATAATGATATTTCGGGGTATTAAAACCTCTTGCTCATCTCATCTCTGTTTCTAATTCGAAATAAATAAGAAAAAAAAACGATGATATTCGGGGAAAATCGAAAATAAAAAACCATGTAAATTATTACCACTTAGCTAGACTCTAAGAGTGCACATTTATATGAACTTTCTAACAAAATAGTTACACACGTATTATAATTATCACAATATACCACATAATGTAAAACAATCTCTTTATATGATATATGTATATATATATATCTGTATGGAAAAAGACATAATTGTATTGATCCCAGCCAGGCAATATAATAAATTTAGTTTCACATTTATATAGATACGGAATATACTATATATATTGTATCATACAAGAAGTAGCCAACGTTTTCCTCTCGACAAATTTGTATATATATTTGCACTTTATAAACTTTATAAATTCTAAAACTAAACTAAGTAAAGCAATCCAAAGACAACAGGTTCGATGAAGTTTTGCAATTATCGTGATAATAATTTCATTTTTTCTTCTACTTTTATTTGTTATTTTTTTTTTTGTTTGGAAATTCCCAGTTTTGGACTCTATTAAAAATAAATATATAAATTTCCAAGTTTTTGTGTTCCTAAATCTTTAATTTTCATTAGTTAATTATATTAAAATAGTATTATTTTTATGTTACGATTTGTGTTGATTAAAAGAAAATCTCAAAATAAAAGCATTTCTCTTTGACTTACATATTCTTCCCAATCAAATTAACACTTAGTTAAAAAAAAAAGGTCAAGGCCATTCCACTTGCCTGGCCATTTAAAATTTGGGCTAAGGTGTCAAATAAGCATGAATAGTATAAACATTTTCTTTTATTTTTTTTGAGACCCCAAAAATGCCAATCAACAAACAAATTCTAGAATATATATAGAAAATATAATGCGACCCACAAGCATTTTAATAATTCATATCGACACACAAAGGATACCAAACTCTGTCAGTTGGCCCGATATCAGCATATGGTGAGTTCAAGGCGCACACCAACACACCAACACACACACACACATAACTCAGATAGTGACATGTAAATGTGTTTAGGCTTGTCCCAGCACATTTGATGAAGTGTCTGGGAAGTGGGCTTGTTGGTGGGACAAGAGGTCACAGAGCAGGTCTGGCGGGTCTGAAAATCGCGTGCCAGGTGTGACGAAGGTACCTCAGCCGGCACTGGGGACTATATGAATTGAAGGTGGTAGCAAAAACAACAACAGTATTAAAGTCTTTTTTTTTCTCCAAGTAATTACCAAAAAGGATAAATAAATAAAAAAAAGAAAACTTTTTAAGTATGAGAATAATTGAATTTCAATAAAAAATAAAGCAGTTGATAGATTTATTATTGATTTTAAAGGGATTTTGTTAGAGTCCAATAAAATAAAAAAAAATAAATTTTGACAATTATTTTTAAGGGCTTAAGAATATGTAAAAACTAAAAGTAAATCTGTTTTATATAAAAACTTAAAACTAAAATTTATACAACTCAAAAGAGGATTTGTCTTTAAGACGATTAATTTTATTTGTTTCAAAATTGAATATAAGAAACATTCAACTATAAATTGTATGATTTATAAATATAAAATATATTTAATATAAAAATATGATAAAAATATTTCAAAACAAAAAACTAGTTAGGAACTTACCAAATCTTTTGTAATAGAAACTATTTCAAGAACTCTTTAAAATAAGCAAAATATTCTCAAACCTTTTCAACAGTCGACAAAATATTTCTCTTATTCTAAAAAAAAAATAATAATTAAAATAATAAAAAGAATAAACAAAGCAGGTCAAAACTTTCTGGAAGAAACTTCAATCATTTTTATGCAAGAATCTTTAATAAAACATACAATTTTTCCAAATATCTCTTGTCTTTTAATTGAAATTCTATATTTTTATATAGTTAGTTTATTTAAGCATATTTATTATGTTGCTGGTGTTAGATTTGTTAATAAATTCTTGAATTCTTCTAGTGGTCCCGGGCGGCAACATCAATACATTCGGAGGAACTGCAGTCGCTCGTCGTGCAAAGAGAGAGGCCATTTTAATTTCAATTGAATTCAACTAACAGCAGATTTGTGAAAATTATTTTAAAATATAGTATATATTTTTTTTTAGGTTTTTCAAAAATTTGCTATTGCTATTTGATTTTAATATTTTACGTGTATTTACCATCGCTGTTTAGACAAAATTTCACATTGACAAATTTCTCATCAAAACTTTATGGTCTATTTTTTTTTGAGGGACAGAAATATTTTTACTATTTCATTCTAGTTCTAGAATATTTTAATTAATTTGTGCTGAAAATTGTAACATTCTTATAAGAGTTATTAAATTATTTATAAGACTACAAGACTTAGGTCCGTTTCCATCATTTGCGTATGATTATTTCATTCCTCAGGTGATTTAGAAAATTATTAAAAAAAAAAGGTTTTTAGAATAATAAATAATTTAAGAATAATTAAGTATTTCATCAAACCAAAGTGCGTATAATTATTTCCTTTCCAATGGCTTTTAGATTTCAATTAAAAAATTTGTTTTTGAAACTTTTGAAATAAAGTGCAGAAGTTTTGAAATCATTCATTGCCTTTTATAACTTACGTGTTTTTAAATTAAAGAATATCCATGCGTTTTCAAAGATTACAAAAATAGAGACTAACTACATTAGAGTTTTTTAAAATGTGTAAGTAGTTTCTATTTTGATAAAGGTTATTATCGGCTGTACGCCAAGCATGTCGATTTATATCATAGATCAAGAGACAACATAACAAGCTTACATGCTTTGTGAGTTCAATTCAAAAAGGAAGAACAAGTTAAAAAATTAAAAATAAGAATATAGATACGGCAGTGCGATTATTTGAGTTATTGAAAAAAAAATAATAATTAATAAAAAGGGGAAGATAATTTGGAATCTCTTGGCCTAGAATGAATCTAATCTATCATTATTATTTGGGAAATTTGTAATTTTTTTTTGAGATTGCGTTGAGAGCTTCTAGCCAAAGCTATGGGCAATCCAAATAAAAGGGACTTTCAACTACTGAGTGGTACTAAAGAGATAACTCAACATCGATGGCTGCACGTGAAAGCTTATAGTTGCCTCTTCCCACTTGGTATGAATCAAACGCTGCAATGGCGTATTCAGCGTTGACTCCTCCTTAGCGACCACATCGCTGTTACCACCGCCACTAGCTGGACCACCACCAACACTGCCGCTAGCGCCACCCAGACCGGCAGTAGCACCTCCGCCAGATCCGCCAACTGCAGCTGCGGCAGTTGCACTGCCGCCTGTTCCGCCTGCCTCATCTTTTGCCGGTTTGCCCGATAAAGAGGTACTCTCCGGCGAGACTGGTTGGCGCTCCAACATAACCAATGCCTGCTCGTTGTACGATCGATTATCGATGGTCATCTGTATCTGATGGCCGGAACAGCTATAGTAGGTGACATCGAATCGAGATTCGGCATGATAGTTGCGCAAGAGATCTGGGTTCTTATTGAAAATGACGGCATAGTGTCCCGTACAGCTGGTCACCCAGATGGGATAGTTGGGGGTCTTCAAGCGCGATCCAGGCTGTCGGGCCTGATTAACAGCAGCCTGTACAAATTCGATTTGTATACAAAATATTCTTGGGAGTCAACAAATCTTACACTGGATGACTCGATGTCCCAAAGCATGAACCCAATCATGCAGCGCTTGAGTACTCCATATTGTGGCACCGCCTGCAGAGAGATCATAATTCCCCTATGAATATAGAGTTACTTTCAAAGTTTTGTTCCACGCACATAGCTACTTTCATCTCCGACATTGATGACTCCATTGTGTATATAAGGCGTTGCTCGTCCTGTTAGTAACAGGGTCACAATCATCAGAGATCCCTCCTCGTGGTTGCTCATGGTGAGCGGTGAAGACTTTGAAGAGTCCATATCCGTCCGTACTCTTAATAAAGTTTTATTGAGTGAACAATTAAAATTGATTGTGCACTAAAATAAGTTTCAGCTAGTCTGATTATGTGAATTCTTACTTTCCTATGGATCGGGTTAGGACTGCGCTATAAAGAAACAAGAGAGTTCCTGGCGTTTCCTCCTCTGTAAACTTGAGTGAGTTTGAGTTTTTTTGTAAAAAGAAAAGAGTCACAGAGCTTTAAGTAAAAATGTAATGAGTCAAAGGAATCTTACGTATTTAAAGTTACGCTTTAGGAAATGCTCCAGTTCATCATTGGGCGAAAGTGTGAAAATGTAAAGCTGAAATATTTGGTGGAAATTATAAAAAAAAAAAAAAATCAAAAAAGACAATTTAAAAAATTGACATTCATGAAGGGAGACAATGAACTTGTTTTTGTCTTGACTTTCATTTAGAAAGAGAAAGAATTTTTCATCGAAAATTGAACTTACCTTTTCGGTTACGGAATCGTGAAAATAGGTAGCACTATGATCCACAAATACCTCATCATCCGAGGGCAGGACAATTGTCACTTTTCCCTTATCCGAGATGGTACGAAGAATTTCCACCAGAGCACAAAAGAGGGCATCCCTCTGCATATCTGCCGTGGCCAAAAGAGGACTGAAACACACACGAGTACACACAATTATGTCATCAACACACCAGATCACTGAACTACCCACTCGGTCATCGAAGCTGCACGACTCGTTTTACGAGCAAATAGCAAATACTTCAGGACGAATCCCTGAACCACGGAAAGCATACCACGCGTGGCATTGCGAGGCGAACGCAGACCGTAGGCCAATTCCTCTTTGGGCGGACCAAAGACAAAGGCTGTCTGGAGCCATTCGGCACGCATTGGAATAGCCGACGTACCAAAGACAAGATTACGTAGCTCCTATTAGAAAAGTAATAGCAAATCTGCCATTTCAATTGATCCTTTGATATTGATTTGATTACCGTTGCCAATTCTGTGGTTATGGGCGCACCGCCTTGTGTGAGAAATTCCTTATTCATGATGAACGCTAATTACACACCGAATTATCCGTATTTTGTTTAAAAGTGATTTCTATTTCCGTTCGAGGTTTTGCTTCGCTCTGGAACTAAAAATCAAATGAATTGTGCAAATGGAATTCGGGCAAAGCTAAGTTAGCTAGTCTGAGTTCTTGCAGACAGCCGCCATTTCAACCAACGATTTAAGCCATTTCACACTTCAGGCCCTCATGGATTTTTAATTTCATATTTAGTCCTAAAATATACTCAGGCAATACCTGTACAATGGGCAGACTCTTGAATTTCTAAGCAGCTTTTTCGAATAAAATATATATGCATATTTGAGATATTAAAAGTCAGATCTACTTTCTCTGGATGATTTGAGCCTCAATACAGAAGCACAATGGGCCTCTGTGATTCTAGTGACCCTACCTTTCCATTGGTGGACAGGTTCTGGGTCTTATCTTAAAGAACTGTGGTACTTAGAATATGAATATAATAATTATACAAATACTTACTTTTATTATTCATTTTGAACAAAATTTAAATATTTTTTCTCTACAAAAAAATTCAGAAACAATTTTCAGCAGTTTATTCCACATATCCGAGAATATAAAATATATTCTTGATATTCTATTAAAAGATGTACCAAATTTAGTCTTGAAAATATTCAATTTATACAATTGTACTAAGCCTCGGTTCGGCTGGGTCCTAGAGACCTAGGGTCGCTTGTCTGTCAGTCAATGTAACTTTAAATGAAATTGAATTGAATTTAGTTTTAGGTGTTGCACACGGAACTCGAAAAAGGCCCGCCCAAAGGGCCAGGCTAGTGAAAGTGTTTTGGGCTTACTAAAAGTAAAATAGAGTATAGAATATATAAATTGTATAGTATAGAATATGGCTGGCTGATGTTTTCGGCATGTTACTTTGCTGCCAGCCAATGTTCCACACAACCGGAAATATGTAGTTGACGCCCATTTTGGCAGAACAAGTGTTGCAAAATTTGAATGAAATGTGTCAACAAGACCCCCCTCCCCCCTCCCCACATCAATCCTTCCCTTAAATTACCAAAATTATTATTTAAATGAAAATAAAGTTGATGAAATGAGTGGGAAAAAAAAGAAAAGATTTTATTTCTTAACGGTGAAAATTTCAAACTGTTTTACTTTTGATTGACTTGTTATTGGAAATGAATGAAATGAATGAAAGTCCCAGATTAGAGGCCATATAAGTGGTTAGCATGCTTTAACCTTGGCTGTGTCAAAAAACTAAACTTTCTTGTTACTAAATCATTTCCAATTAGAGCTGAGTAATAATTATTTTGTCAGTTAGTTAACATGGCATTTCCTTTGAAATGAAATTGGCATTCTTAACTAGAAATGAAATAGTTTTCAATTTGACTGACATTACCACCAATGGACTTGTATTTCTTTTTCATTTTTTATATACTTTTATTTTCAATGTTCAGTAGGATGTATAAAAAAAAGTAATATAGAAAAGGGGCATACAGCCAGGCTCTCATAATCTGAGTGCACTTACATCAGAATGATGCAGATTTTTGCGTCTAGCGTATTCATCATTATTGCAAACAATACAATGGGTTATGAATTGAATTAGAGTATCTGAATTTAGTTTGACAGCGATCTGATATAATTTTTCCAAGACCTCCTCGTTACGTTCCACCTTATGAAGTTGGGCATTTGATTTGATTATGAGCATGGTACACAGGAATGTCCAAACGGAATTGTTGCAAAGTTTGCTTTCTAAAAATACTTTAATTAATTGAATATTGAAAACATTTTTACTTGATTTATTTACCTTCAATTGCTTTCCGAGCTGAAAAAGTGCACTCATCAAATCGATTTTGCTTTAGACTTATTGATGCAATCTTGTGAAATAAGTAGCATTTTTCAATGGGATATTTAGCAAAAACAAGTCTTTTCTCCAAACGTGCCAGCATTAATCTGAAAGTATTTTCAAAATTAAACTAGAAATTGTTTTTTTTTTCAGATTGGAATACTTGGGTTTTAGTAAGGAAGGATCCTCCAAATTGGAATCCATATATGTTGAAGAATCTCCAAAAACGAATGTGGTTATATCTGAGACCTTTTCTGTGGGCACTCTTAAGAGTTTGAGTAAAGCTACTTCACCCTTAAATTTAAAGTTTTTCGGCACATATAATTGATCCAGCATTGCTAGGCCCAAAGTATTATAAACCTCATTCATAAATTCGAAACTCCATGGCATGGTCCTATATGTTTTGATTACAAGGTAGTCACCCATGAACTCTTCCACATAATCCTCCAGTCTCTTATGTATATATGTGTAAATATTTAAATATAATTTATTCTTTTAGTAATCGAGTGAGTTTTGGAAACTTACAGCCAATTCCTTTTTAGCCCTTAAATGACGAATTGCCTTTAAGAACTTAAACATATTGCGTCTAGTGTGATATTGAATTCGGTTAAGATAAGCTTCCTTCGCCTTATCGGACTTATTTTTATTCGAATATTTTAGGCAGTTAATATAATAGAGAGGTCTACGAGCTTGTAAAATTTTCTGAAATTTAAAAATTACTGAAATTATTGTGACAAAGAATCTGGATAGTTATTTAATGTGAACCAATTTTCCTATGAAAAATTACTGTAGATTTCCCTCAAATTGATAGGTCTACGGATCGCAATATCAATACAACAAAAATCTAAGTTATTGCAGCTTTTACTACCTCCTACTTTGGCAGTTTTAAGGAAGTCTCTGATGTCTGCTCTTTTACCATAAAAACTGAGATAAGCTTTGATTTATAAGGCAAGGAAAGACCCACTCAATTTGTATTTGCCTGGAGGGACCCCATAAATTTGTTTAATGGCTTATGTGGTGACTCTGACTTTGAGTTTTTAAATCATACAAACCAGAAATTTTTTGATAACGTCAAGTTGATTGATGGATATTTCTTCAAGAATCTTTTCGGAGTATTTGCATTGTTTCAAGAGTAAATTCGGATTCTTTATCAAATTTTTCAAAAATACCACATCCACCCAAGATTCATTCATATAGGTTTCATTATAAACGTTAAATGCTAGTTTTCTTCGCGCTACTTCGAGTGGTGATAATAATTCTCGCTATTCTCCGACCATAATTTGTTAAGATACATTAATATGATTTATTTAGTATGACTTACTTCAATATCGGGAATACTCATTACATCGCATTTATTTTGGCTTTTTAATATTTTCCATAATGGTCGCGTATCCACATTAGCTTCATTCTTTAGCAATTCATAAACTTGATAAACAGTTTTCTCATTTTTGGATAAAAACGGACCCAAACATGGACCCAAAGTATCGTTAATTATTTCATCAACCTGTAGTAAGGGATATAATTATTTTTGTTAACACTGATCAGATATTTTACAAAAATCGTATACTTTACCACTAGAAGACGTTCATGGAATACTGCAGTTTTAATGCCAGTAAAATGCCGTACATTATTATGTAATTCAGCCTTTGTGTTTTCAAATTGATTCAGCTCAAAGATAGCTTCGCATACCCCCAAGTTTATAGCTGCATTTTCCCCAACGGTATTCCTAGCCATTTCTTTTGGGAAATAAAAAAGTATTATGATTTAATATATATTAAATGCAGCATATCCAAACCAGCAGCCTTTCTACTATCAGCAAGGGCTCCCTCTATCATTGCCATTTTGCGTTTGGCTTTACTTCTGAAAAAATATTTACTATAATCATCGGGTGCCATCGCCAAGGCCTCAGAATAGTAATGAAGAGCCAAGTTGTATCTGCGACGATTAAGGTAGAATGTTCCCCAACTTTTGAAAATGTTCTTCTGCTGTTGTGGACTCCAGTCGGTTTTCATCCATGGTTGGACAGGTTGTCCTACACCAGGCATAACAAATTCAATTATCGAAGTCATTTTGATACGTTTTATCTTTCTTTAAATGTTTTAGATTTGTGTTTAATTTGTTGTGGTGTATTGTTTTAATAATTCGTCAGTATTTGTATGTGTTGTATATATTTATATGGTTTCTATATATTTGACTTAAGGCACCATGAATTACATTTTCATTTCGATTTTACTCTACTTTTCTTTTATCATTTAATTCACTTTATTTTCATATTGTAACCGTTTTTCTTAATAATTTAAATGTTACTTCGACTTCTAAAAATCGATAACAATTTATCGAATGGCCTAAAGAGGTTTATTAGGGTAGCCAGGTAGCTCAAAAGAAATTATTCATTAAGAAAATAAGTGCATAGTATTGTGTTGACATTTAAATAACTAAGAATAAAATAGCCATAAGTCAAGTTTCATACATTCCTATATAGTAGGAAGATTACTAAATTCCAAAGCAACAGTTGCTGGGGCAGCTTAACCTGGCAACACTAGCATTCTGTATACGGCTTTGTTGTTTTTATGATTTCGCCGACAGATTTTCAACGCGGCGGCGTTTTTGAAGTTCTTTTTTTAGGAATCCAAGAAAATAAACAATAATAAACTACTCTGAAGAACAGATACACACACAACCTTTAAGCCATAATCGTGGACGGGAGTGTTTTCAAATCACAGCGCTCCAAACATGTCCGGCACCATACTTGAAAATCTAAGTGGAAAAAAGTTGTCCATATTGGTGACTTGCTTGCTTCTTTGTCAGGTCGCTTGCTTTTTGTTGGGAGGCTTGTATGCGCCCATTCCAGCTGGATCCCAAAATATTTTGGGTGTAGTCTGCCGCGACAAGCCGGGCCATCAAAACGATACAAATTTCTGGCTGTACTCCCGCGCTGTTACTGGAGCCTGCGACGTGGTGCCACAACAGGAAATCGAACAGGATCATGTGAAACTGGCTAACCAGATAGCTTATGTTTTCCAAATGCCCTTGCCTCGTGGCAACCGGGTTCTTGATTATTCACGTTGGCAGCAAAATCTCATTGGTGTCCTACAAGTTGATATTGCCTACGGGGTGACTTTACTGGAGCCACCCAAGGAATTGCAGCTCACTATTGACACACGTCTGGCCTATCGCGACAAAGACGATGAAGAGCACGACTGGAAATTGTATGCCAATAGTGTGGAGCAACGCTATTTGGATTGCCATCCCTCCCACGTCGGCCAGTCTGAGACGCTGTATACGTGCGACATGATACCATTGTTTGAGCTTGGAGCTCTTCATCATAGCTACTACCTACTGAATTTGCGTTTTCCGCTGGACACGCCGAAGAAAATGAATCTAAACATTGGCCACATGCACGACCTGACTCTGACTGCCATCCACCAAAATGGAGGCTTCACCAAAGTCTGGCTCATACTGAAGACTGTACTGTTTCCCTTTGTTGTGGGCATTATGGTTTGGTTCTGGCGTAGAGTACACATCCTTCAACGTTCTCCGGCTCTATTGGAATACATGCTCATCTATTTGGGCGGCGCTTTAACTTTCCTCAATCTACCCCTGGAGTATCTATCACTCCATTTTGAAATGCCGTACATGCTGCTGCTTAGTGACATCCGACAGGGTATCTTCTATGCCATGTTGCTATCCTTCTGGCTAGTCTTTGCCGGCGAACACATGCTCATTCAGGATACAGCCAATAAATCTACCATACGCTCCCGCTATTGGAAACATCTGTCTGCTGTGGTTGTCGGCTGCATCTCCCTATTCATCTTCGATATTTGTGAACGCGGCGTCCAATTGCGGAATCCCTTTTATTCGATTTGGACAACACCATTGGGTGCCAAGGTGGCTATGAGTTTCATTGTCTTGGCTGGCGTTTCGGCGGCCATTTACTTCCTCTTCTTGTGCTTCATGGTATGGAAAGTCTTCAAGAATATAGGCGATAAGCGTACTTCCTTGCCATCCATGTCCCAGGCTCGGCGTCTACACTATGAAGGCAAGTTAAAAGCTATCTAACAGATTTATACAACTAATTTTTCACTTTATCCAACAGGACTGATTTACCGATTTAAATTCCTCATGTTGGCCACATTGGTTTGTGCTGCTCTTACTGTTGCCGGCTTTATAATGGGTCAAATGGCGGAGGGCCACTGGAAATGGGACGAAGAGATTGAAATCGAGTTGACTTCTGCTTTTCTAACTGGCGTTTACGGCATGTGGAACATTTATATATTTGCCCTGCTCATCCTCTATGCACCCAGCCATAAGCAGTGGCCCACCATGCACCATAGAGATGCCACCACTCAATCGAACGAAAATATTGTGGCCTCCGCTGCCAGCGAGGAAATTGAGTTCAGTAATCTACCATCGGATTCGAATCCCAGTGAAATTTCATCGCTCACCTCGTTCACCCGCAAAGCGGCATTTGATTAGTGGACCTGGACTCAACCAAATTCACAAGGGATTAATATGGCCATGACCCCCCATGCGTTGTGTTAGGCATTTATTTGTGTGTCAAAAGCAAATGTATTGGCATATGATTACTTAACGCTCAAAATGTTTTGCATTTACTTGGTAGTATTTTCTATTTTTTTACACATAAAAACCAATTTTTTAGTCGCTTCATAATCTCATTAATCAAGAATTTTAAAGAGTCTTGCCAATATTTTATATTCTGTGTATCTTTAACACTATATTTGTATATCTAAATGCAGTATTATTTATAACCCTATTTTTTATTAGATTAAGTAAAATATTTAACCTATTCATATACTTTTTAAAATACTTTCTCCATCACGGAATTCATAAAGCAATTCCCCTCTTCAGTAGTGATTCAAAGAATAAAAGAAAGCAATATTCAAAATATAAAATTGTAATTTAATTAGCTTCTCAAAGAAGTTCATTTAATAAGACTTTAGGTAAGATTTGCAGTGACTAAATGTATTCAAAGAAATCGGAATGGAAACTGGGTGGAGCAAATTCTTTTGTGATTTGAGCATAAGTTTTTTTGTTCCAACAAATTACCAAATGATTCTTTGTGGAGTGCGGTAGTTTTTCCAATAAAATTCTTTTGTGAAGTATATATAAAAGGTAAGCACATTCAAGAGGAGGTGTATGCCAAGCTCCAACCATTCGGCATAACCTTTGCGTGTGGGTTTGGTGTGCACCCGGAAAAGTACGTAGGGCACCAAGAAATAACGCAGCTCCAGTAATCTTTGGAAACACAGGACAAGTACTACGGCCACGGTGAACATTAACTTGAAACTGTCGCGCATCTCGCGCAGTCCGCAGTAAACTAATGTAATGGCAAACATATAGAAGGGCACCATGAAGTAGCGGAACCACCAAAAACGTCCATAGAGTCGGCTCCAAACATAGAAAGTGTAGTGACGGTTATCGGCCAAAAGGTATGGATGGACCACAGTATTAAAATGAACTACCAGGGCAATAAGACAAATAAATATCAGAATAAATGGAAATTTCCGCCGCCATATAGCAATAGCGGGACGCAATTGACGTAGTGTATTGGAGATGCCAAATCCAGCAGCGAAAATACTAAAATACAAAAATTGCGGCAAATGCAGAGAAGCTTCGTGGGCATTCTTATCGCCCACTACAATTGATCCGTTAATAAAGATAAAACCGATAAATGGTAAAATGATGGACACATAAAAACAGCATTTAGCCATAATCCGTAAAATGCAGTTACATAGAAGCTGGGGACTACATAGGATTTTCAGCCATAACTATTAAAAAAATGAGAAGTTAGTACACTAAATTATTGAAATATAAGATTTTACCCACATCGCTACTTAGTAATCCTACACTTTCAGGACGCTTTCCACAATTCTTGGCATATTGATGGACAACGACATCCAGGGCTGTGATGCCACAGCACATGCATACCCACACGATATTAGTTTGTCGCATTAGAACGCTGGCAGCCCCGAAAACTGCTGCCGGTAAATGTGCCTCCTGTTGCCAGTAGTTATAAAACAAAAGCACCATTGTCAGAGACAACGTGTCCGTATAATACACATGGCTGAAGAAATACAATGGCGGCAAGACTGATAAGGTTATTGCCTCGTGAGCTGCATAGGAATTGCCTCCATGGCCGGCTAACGTGCGGCGCCGAACTTTGTAGAGCAACAAAATATTGATTCCTGCACCAATCAGACTCAACAAGCGCAGCCCAGTAATCGTGCAATAGTTAATCGGATTCAAGACGAGGGCAATGAGATAAAGTCCGGGAAATGTAGTAATTTTTGTATCCCACTAAAGAACATATAGAAAGACTTAAAAGTTTTCTTGAAAACTTCTTTTCGCACTTACCACATCAAACTGTTTGCGACAGAACGCCAAGCCCTGGGGTATATGAAATTCCTCATCGATAATATATTCAGAAGTACCATTTACGCGTAGAAACAGCGGCAAGGAATACAAGACAAATGCAATGGGTAGCACAAACATCCACGAGCCTTTCATGATTTATTTTTACACATTCAATACCGGCTGGAACACCGGCACCAAAGACCAATTTTCATTTGTTTATTTGCTTTATTTTTAACAATCAGCTGATTGCCCAATACAAAAACAAAAGCTGGATGCTATAAAATCTGCATCACAGGTATTCCTACCAGCAAGTTACCAGTTAAAAGTAAAAATTTAATTTATTGCTAAAAATCTCATAATAAAACCAAAATGCAATCTTGAAGTAACACAGTAGCGTTGCGAACCAAAATTAAAAATTCTTGCAATCCCAAGGACCACCAAATAATTAATGACACTTTTTCCTTGAAAGTTTCGACACGTAGAGGCAATCGATAACAATTTATCGAAAATCGAAACTATTCAATATCATATCGAGCTGGATTTAAAATTATGAAAGATTTATTATTATGTTATTTTATGTTTACCCAATCAATCCCCTAAGTGCTTTAATTTGTACAGATCGGCAGTGAATTGAAGTCAAGTTGAACTTTATTATATTATTTGCATAACTTAATATAGATTGATACTCAACATATATTTATATAAAATATATATTTATACACATAATTTTAAAATTTAACAAGCAATAAATCTTAATGACTACCAGAAATCCAGGTTTAACATAACAGATTGGGAGTTCACATATCCCAGGTTGTCAGAAATTCCATAATTGTGTTCTTAGTCAACTACAAATAGGTAATAGTAAATTTCGATTTATAAGAAATACAATAACGAATGCATATTTAAAGTTTTTTGTTTTAATAATTCTTTTCTTCTTTTTTTCATTCCTTGGGGTCTACAATAAGAAGTCCACTTTACGCAGTCGTTGCTACTTGTTCACACTCCGATATATCATGGGGGCCGACCGATCGTTGGTCTTAGTGTGTCGCAATTTAACTGTAGCGAATTGGGAAGCTCTGCAAAGAAAGGGCGCTAAGTTTTACAAAATAGGAGTTCTGGAAACGTTTTACAACCTATGTAGAAGCAACGTACATACATATCTAAAGTTTTTAACTTTCTTTTCTTTTTTTACAATTCAAAAGAAGATTTAGAGTTACATAAGAATAGCACATATTTTTTACAAACGAAAAGAATATTTACTTTTTACTTGTTGTATTTTGTGTGTGGGTTTTGTTTTATTTTACAGGATTGTAGACGTAGTAATCTAGTGATATGTTGCGGTAGATGCCACCCTTGTACTTGCTAGAAATATACACAATATTTTATATTGATCGGAAGTGTACTTGTAGAAGGCTCTTAATTATAACAGAACAGTTACAGATAAATGAAACGAATGATAGTTTTGGATAGTTAATTCGAATGGAAAAGTGTGGATCCAAGGAAAGTCTCTGAATAGCTTAGAGCTAAGAAGCATATAAAAATCATAAAATTGCTTTGAAAACTGTGCACCTTAAATTGTAGCCTCACTTTTAAAAGTGACTGAGGCTATGCTGGAACCCTTACATATTTTGGCGGCAACATTTTCCAGTTCAAATCTGGTAAAATCTTCGCGACGAAAATACTTATCGGTTCCTTAAACTTAAATCGGATTTTAGCAAATCCAAGCAATTAGAGTGCTTAGTGATTCAATAGACTACTATATATATCCTTTCGAACCGAATTTATATATCCCTCATTGTATCTACATTTTGTCTGTCCTATCACATTTTCTTCTCCAGTAAGAAAACGGCGAATCTACACTCACACCCCTTCAAATGTTTTTTCATTATTTTAGCTTGGCGCTGGTTGTCTTCTGGCTGGTGATGCCGTGCTGGTCTTGTTGATCCCAGAAATCATACCAGGGTCCGTAGCTTTTGTTGCCACCATGGCTCTTTGAATTCCTTTCCATTGTTGCACTGTGACTGTTGCTGTTGTTGTTGTTGTTGTGGCTGTTGCTTGACTTAAGTAGTCGTGTTCTCGGCAATATCGTGGCAGTTGGAGCTCCCGAATTCGCTGTGGAGTTCCGTGTCAAGGTACTGCTATTCATGGCATCCTGATCCTTCGCCATTTGCTTGCTATTACGCATCTTCTCGCCCGACTTTTTCAAGGTATTTGACTGTGACTGAGCCAGGGTGGAGGTGGACGAACGGAAAGTCTGGAACTCCATTTGCTGCTGCATGTGATGGCGTCGCAGTTTGTCGTCCTTACGTACCAAGTGATCGTTAATCACAATGCAGTCATAGGGATCAGAACTGGTCGACTTGAGCTCAGCATCGGACTCATCCTCGCTGGTATAGTATTGCTTCAGAATATCTTTGCGTTTGACTGTCTTCATGATCAGGCCATGGCCACCATTGCCTCCGGCACTGTTGGGATCCTGCTGCAAGTCATCAAAGAAGTTATTTACGTCGCTCATCTTCAGAGTACCGTGCTCATCGCTCTCACCCTCATCGGTGGAGTGGGGAAATTGCTGTGACGTCTGCTTGGTACGCGTCAGAGTCTGCGGCTTGTGCTGCGGCGTAGACGATGTTAAAGAAGCCTGCTTGTCTACCTTGCGGTGTGTGTGGGAGTCCATGCGACCGTATTCCTGGTGCGACTGGTTCTGATTCCGTTTGATCGTGCTTAGACGTTCGTTTTCCGTTGGCTCTTCAATGTCGATCTCAATGGTCTTCATGATTTTCATGCGTGACTTGGGTGTGTAGCTGGACCGTTGCATTTGCTGTGGTGGTGGCTGCTCCTGGCGCACGACTGGGCCCACGCCGTAGATATTCTCATCCTCGTCGCCATAGATTTCTGTACTGGTGACGCTGTCCTTCCGTCTCTTTTCATGTGAAGAATTTGAGTTGTGCGATTTGGTTAAGGTTCCGTTCTTGTCATGATTTAGGTCATCAGAACGGCGTTCCAGCTGGCTACTGTTGCGTCGATTTTCCTCATCGCGCAGCTCTTCCAAATTGGGGGCAGCCACCAAGTCACGATGCTGCCAGAGAGACATACCAGCCAGGATATCTTCGCTGCGTCCGCCACCGAACTTCCAGAAGCTTTTGGTACGCTTCAAACCCGCACTGGAGGCCTGCAAGATCTCATCATCGGACGCTATCAGGTCATAGCGCATTTTGCCCCCACTCTGCCGACTCAGTCTGTGCAGGCTCTTGTCATCTATCTGGCTATCCACACTATTGCGGAAGTTGCGGTTCAGAGTCCAAGAAGCCACATCCCTCGGTACAGTGTGCGTGTTTGTGTCAGCACGTCGCCTTTACAATCGAATTTCAACCAGGAATCCAATTGGTATTTCAGTGGGTAACGTGTGTGGTTGTGTGTGTGTGAGTGGTTGGGTGGTTGGTCGGTTTGTTTGTGTTTTGATGTGTGGTAGACGTGGTCACGTTAACACAAAGGATGTGTGTCGATGATGAGGGCAACAAAGAAATGATGATACATGAAAAAAAAAGATAAAATAGCATACAAACATAAATTAAGAGGACGCAATAATTTTGGAAGTTTCAGTGCAGTTACGATGGGTGCCAAATGATGGGCGCAGATTAGTGACAAGAAAGCAAAAATATGCTGCAATCGGTGATCGAAGCTGATAGCAAAGAGCACAGAAATTGAGATTATTTCTAAAAAGGTCCGAGCAAAGAAATTTTCTAAAATTACCAAAAAAGATTACTAAGATATTCAAGTCTTTTGGGATACTACGGGATTATACAAGGTGTTTCTATTACTTTATAATTCAGAATCTCGAGATTATATCAAAATATCATTTGAGTTACAAAGACTACATAGATACCGTTATCTATAAGATTTAAATATTCCACAATATTTCTGTGAATTTCTTTACTCGGCCATTTAGTTGCTGCCCCAGAGCAGACTGGGCTACCTACCGTATGGGCACACGTTGAGTGGGTTCTTCATCAGAGTAATCCACCTCAGGCTGAGGTGGTGGTTCATTGGCAAAGCCGCTATCATTGCTGCTGTGAAGAGATGTCTTGGCAGCTGCTGCATTCTTACCAGACGGATGATTCATAGAGTTCTGAAATAGTTTTGCATACAAATTAATTTGCATTATGTTTAGTATATAAGCAAACTCACTTGTGCTCCATTAAGCAACTTTTGTTTGCGCCGCTCCACGGCTGCTGGTACCCCATTTGTGGCACAGAAACTTTGCGATGTATTCAGCATGCGCGAACCCTGGCCATTCGGTACAGGTGCCGGCAAGGTAGGCGGCGGTCCTGGTCTGGGATTTACAGCTGATATGGGACGATATTTCTTTTGCTGTTTAATTGTGTCACCAAACATGCGAGTGGGTGACGACTCCTCGGCACTGTGATTCCGACGTCTATAGGTGGAGTCACTCTCCAGCTCTAGCTGGGCCTCTGACAAGTATTGGTCGTGGTAGCTGCGCAGAGCACCCGATCCCCCATTGCGTTCATAGTGCATGTTCTCATAACGTTCGTGTTGCATAATCTTTTTACCAGCACCGCTGACCATGTCCAAATTGTTTTCGACATTGGTGTAGGCCACTGGGAACCAGCCAAAGTGCTGAGTGCGCAGATTCTCACCAAACTGCCAACCTTTGGCCTTGCCACCAACCAGGGCAATGCGATCGCCTTCCTCGAACGACAATTGATTCTCACCCGAGGGCATGTAGGCGTACAGGGCCTTCACCAGGGGACGCTGATCACCCCACTGATTGCCAATGCCCGAAGCATGTTGCTCGTTCTGTGGATCCTCGCTGATATTGCCATGTTTGAGGGCTAACGAGAAAGGTGTTTGCATTATAATCATTTCGAAAAAAGTGAATAGAATTTTTACAAGCTTACCCGAGGAGGGACCGGCGCCCACCAAAGCCAAATTGAAGTCTGACTTGGCGCGTGGCAGCGAGTTCTGGGCATAGTGAGCTGCTGTGCCGCTGGAACCATTGCCGAGGCCGCTCTCACGCTCATGCAGGGTTCGCATGTCGCCGTAGGGTGCATCAATGCTGCGCGACTTCTTCAAGAGGGCCCCGTGTCCACTCTGTGGTCCCTGGTCGTCAGCATCTTTGATGCGCTCCTGCGGACAGAGCCAAGTGGCAGCAGTTAGTTAGTTCATAAACAAAGTTGTTAGCTGGATGACTCACCAGGCGCCTGGCCACTAGACCGTTGGAATTATTAAAATTACCCTCATATGCGGCTGTGGGTATGATTTCACGTGATGCTGCAATTTCTTGCCAATTTTCTAAATTATTATCAATTACTGTTTTCCCGGTGGTATGATAGGCCATCCAGTGCTTGGCGATCGAGCATTGTCTCTCCAACACGAAGCCATACCGACGTCGCTCCTGTGTCATGGCCTGCAGCGGAAGTTCAAATCGGTCAATCAAGGCGCACACAAAATTCTATTTCACTTACATTCTTATAGCTTTGATCGCAAAAGACATCCAATTTCTTTTTCTGATCCTCCAGCACTTGAAGGCTCTGCCAAATTGCAATTATATAGTTGAAGATAATATCTTTTTTATTACTGATCTAATAATGAACTTACTCGCAATTCCTTTTCGGTATTCTCAGGCGTAGCCTTTTTCTTGCGCTGCTTCTTCATTGTGGAAACCGCCTTTTGATAGCTTTCTATACGCACTTTGTGCTGCTGTAGAAATTTCTTTTGCTCATGCTGCACGACTTTTGTGTCCTTTTCGAGATTTGTCTCCAATGGCACCAGTAAATCAACATAAAAGGCTTTCAGCTAAACAAAACAAAGAAATTTGTATTAATATAATTTTCTTTGCGAAATGATTAAAAATTTGTCTCCTTTGTAACGCGAGTTGTCTTGTAGCACTGAGCTTCTGCCCGTGTGCTTTCGCACAGCTGTTAGCCCAGCAAAGTGTGTCCCTAAGTCAGTTTTTGCGCCGTAAATAATAAATAGAAGAATTCTGGGCTTTACTGTACTTTTTATTGTTTTTAGCATTAAGTTTAAAATTTTGAGTAGTTAATTTTTAATTTTACTCACAATATTCATCTGTTGTTCCTGTATATCCTTATTGACATTGACAACGCTCATCAAAGCCGAACCTGTTTCAATGATGAAACAAAATTGTTCAAAATTTTATTAATAAAAGGGATGATGTCTCAATTTAATATGTGTATGTTTGTGCTTACCAATATCGCCCGTTCCGCTTTGCTGTGCATTCATTGCAATCTTTGCCAATGCCTCATTGAATAGACGAGAGGCGGTTGCGGCACCTGTTGCACGAAATGGCAAAAAAAACAAAATGCATTCCAAATTAGTTAACAGTTGCACTAGCATATGTTTGTATAGCTTCGTAGCGGTATTTGGCAATTATTGTTGGAAATTATATTTACCATGCAACGCCTTCAGATAGCTTTTGCCAGCAGCTATCAATTGCCTGGCCCCTGGATTAAATTTGTCCAGTATATTCTGCAATTAGATAAACAACATAAACAATTAATTATACATAATTTAATATTAGCATAAAACGATTGGTACCAGCATTAACAACTATTAAATACCAATTTGGCTCTATGAAATATACTTTGCTTTGGCATTTGATTCAATTAATTTGTTGCCTTTTAATGGTCTCCCAAGCCTAGCTTCGGGTAGTAAAAGTTATTGCATAATTTAGATAATGTTGTTGCTGTTGTGGAAAGGCATCATTAGTTTCATGTAAGCACCCGTAACCAAATTGTCATAATGTTAATTGTTTTTTCTTCACATTTACTTATCTGCTATTTTAGTATTTGTATGCAACGTGAGAAATATATGATAGATAAATAATTGAGAGTGCAGAAGTCTAAAGATATTGACTGCGTAATACTCTTTTCAGAGGTTTGGTAAAATCTTATTAATTTTAATGGAAATTCTATTCGAGTATATTCTGGAATTCAGAATTATCTGATTCTTATTTAAATAAAAAATATCATTTAGAATACTCCGATAATTAATGGCTGAGTTAGCCTCTACAAATTGTATAATCAATATGCTTAGGCTGTGATCATCAATAATTGATTGTATCCACCATTTTGTATGATAATTGACAAGACTGCAGTAGCATGCAAATAATTCAATAAATTTGTTTTTTGAGCTAAACAATTTGATGAGTCAAACTGTATACAATCAAAAGCTAGAATGACAATCAATTAACAAGTTGAAAAAAAATCCAATGTGAATTTCTATTTTCAAAAATTTGAATATTTTAATTAAAAGTGCAGGGAGCAATTCACTTGATTTAGAGGGTGACGTGAGTGACTGCCATGAATGCCTTTTCATTGTCATTACCCCCCCAGGGGCAGAGAGAGTAGAGTATACAGATGACATCATACTTTTAAACCTATGCCAGCATAAGACAACATAAAGACCATAAACACGTAAACAGTACACATGCAAACCGGCAATAACACAAAAAAGTAAACAAAAAAAGAAAAACAATTAGCAATTTTTTGGTTACTCGAAAAATGTTGATCCTGGGCTTGGCTTGGCTTGGTCAAGTGCGTAGAAACAATGCCGGCCACTGAGTGGGACCACAAAGCCGTTTTATTGTCTTGATACGACTTGAAGTTATATTCACACATTATTGTAGATACAATTTAGTTGGTGTAGTGAAGTGGGCGTATTTAAAAATCCATTAGCCTTTGAGTGAAAAACTTGTCTGTATTTTCTATTTATTTTTTTAAATATTATTAATTGTGCTTCTGACTTATAAAATAAAATTCTTTATTAATTTGTCATTTCCGTTTGGCGAACAATGGACAAAAGTCTGTCACTCACGAGGCTTAAAAATTAGCAACAAATTGTCAAATAATTTGGCAACAGATACTTTATCTTTTTTGTTTTGGTCAAAACAAGGTCCGACATTTTTTAGCAGGTCCAAGTCAATTGGAAATGTGGCATCAAGGCGTGGGAAACTATCTATCTATCTTTGAAATCTATCACTCAAAACTAAAGACCAAAATGCGGCAAGGTCAGTCGATGCATTTGAGTGTTGAATTTTATGATTTATTTATTTTTTTCGATTTAATTTTTATTGAGTATTTTGTTTAGGTATCTACGTGTCTAGCATGCATTAAAAGATACATTTTGTCCGACTGATATTTCAATTGTAAACAAATTTGAATACTTGATTTTTGTTTTTTTTTTTTTTGTCAAGTGTTCAGATCAAGTGTGGCCTCTGTTTGTTCTCTGCAGCTAGACGACCTCTACGTTTCGTTAGATACTTTTGTGGTTGGAGATATTTATATTTTTTTTGAAGCCTCTTACATTGAGCTCATTGCTTATTGGCTTAACCAATGTTAATTGTTTTTAAGTTTGTTATTTTTTTTTTCTTTTTCTGACTTGCGGTCACTTAATTTGCTTAGACAGTTTGAACCAAATAAGTCCCAACAATTTTGTGGTATCTGTTGACTCCACTTGAGTTTGTCATTGAATCGGACCTAGAATGTAGATTTTCCTAATGAACTTTTACATAAAGTTGATCTGTTGACAGTTGGTTCCATTAATAAAGTCAGATACCTTGGCACCTGCTCTTTCTTTTTGAGCCACATAAAACCAACTATCGAGTTCTGCGTATTTGATTGAGACTGGGAATGGGACTGGGACTGGGCTGTAGGTGAAACCAAAATAGCGAAGCCTCTCAAAGCCAGCCTAGCCCAGCATGGCGTATGATGCACAAGTGGGACGACAACAAAGCCAGCAACCATGATGACCAAGTTGTCGGTGTCGGCAAGCAAATAAAACCGAAAGGTGCAAGAATTGTTGGGAGAGAAAAAATGCCAGAGACAAGCCACCATGACAAATAAATTACAATTTTACAGCATGTGGTGGGCCCAAAGTCCCAAAGTCAGCGTCGGGCGGAGTGGAGGAGCAGAGGAGCACACATGTTGTCAAGTCAAGTCAAGTCGTCTCGATTTGTAGGCAGTTGTAAGGTTGCCCGAGAAACGATGTCACAGCCTGGCCAGCAAATAGCAAATGGCAAATGGAACTAGGTCAACGGCCGGCTGGGTTGGGTGGTGGATCTGCTCATAGGAAGCCCTATGAGCAGAGCCATTCCGACCACTCAGAAGATACTTTTCAACGACTTTTCAGTAAAGTCACGCAATCTCTCGAATGCTAGGCAATTTCGCATTTTCCACGCACTCGACGAAGTGAAATTATGAGAGTCAACAAGTGAGCAAATCTGAGGGAACACAGGCAAGCGGGGGGGGGGGGGGGGGGGGGGGGGAAATCCAAAAGCTTGTTGCGCCTTAACGCCTCCGTTAAAGTTTTGTCACCACTTGACTCTGGGCTCTATTTGCTGTTGTTTTTGTATTTGTTTGTTGTACCTGTTGCGTGTGGTTGCCACCTATTTTTTTTTTTAGTTGTTGTTTTCTAATTGGCATAATTGCGGTTTGTGGTCTCCGTTTTTCATTTCGTTGGTGCTGTTGGGCCCAGAACTGTGGACCCGGCCTGGCCGACTCTGGTGGAGGTTTCAAACTTTTTTTTTTTGCATTCTCGCGCGTTTCGCATGCCTTGAACTTGGGTGTGTCCGTTGGCGTCGTTAAATTATTACCTGACTCTGGTTCTCTTGACTACACAAGCCAACAATTCGGTTTGCCAACCCCCCCCCCTCGCCAGATCCCTCCCTCCCTCCCTCCCTCTAAAAGAGAAACACAAAATTGTTACTGGCAGACTTTTAAATTAAAAAATTACATGCACTCACTTTGGAGATTTATGTATGTTAGGCGCCGATTAGAGGCGAAGCCAAAAGAGTCCAAACGGCCAGACCATGTGTGCTCGGTTTAGTGCAGCTCCATTTGGCATATGAAGAGAGGCCTATGAAAAGGCTATGAAAAATACTACCCAAAGCTAGTTAAGGCGATTTTCTAATTAACTAACAAAATGCTGTTAATTGGTATTTTTAACCAAGTAAATGAAAATTTCTTAATTTGATCTTTGGATATGAAAATATTTATTAGAAACTCGAAATTCCTCAAACTGAAATTTAAAATAAAAATTTTTAAAGCTTCCGAAGATATTTCAAGACCTATTAAAATCATTTCAACGGAAATAAGATGACTGAAATTTTGAGAAAGTCTAGAAATTCCTAATTTAGATTTCTCCACGAAATTCTTATTCCAATTTAGAAGACCTAAAACCTAACGGTCTAAAAAGTGCACTGATCTCGGAAGTATTGTAATACAAATCTAACCTCAAAAAAATAGGAAGAATTCTTTCATAATTTGTAAATATTTCAAATAATCTAACAATCTCAGTTGGATCATAAACATTATATAATTTTGAACAAAAGATTGCCTAGATAAGAAATCAATTTCAGATCCGTTAGCTAATTTAGCTAATTCAGAAAAAAGAATAAAGTGTTTGTGCAAATAGAAAAGAAATCCATAATCAAAATCTACTTTGTAGGAGTGTCAACTATGCAAATGATTTGGATTTTATGTTGGTTCGATTTTTTTTTATCTTATTTAGTTTTGGTAGCTTATAATAGTGACACAGTTAAATATGCTGATTTGGGTCTTTCAAGATTTTAGAAAGGCAGTTTGGGGAAGATCTGGCGTATGGCATTAATTAATTTTGCAAAAGAAACGAATTTCAAAAAGAATACAAATAGGCAAATAGGCAGAGAATCAAACAGGAAACCAAGAATTTTATGAGCATATACAAAGTTGAAAATTATATATACTCTGACTGACTGACTCTTTCAGACTAAAAAAAAAAAAAATAGATTTAGATTTCTCTGGTCTGATCTCACTTTAGGTGAAGGTGGTACTGCTCAGTCAAATGACAGGCAATTAATGAGCTAACAACTGAAACTGAAAAACATCATAATAAGAAAAAAAATTGGCACAAAAAAAATAGAAAATAATAGAAACAAAACAAAAGTAAAATACAAAAAAAAAAAAAAAATAACGATAATAAATAAATCGTTGGACCACTTAAATCTGACGGCTTGACAAGCTGAACAAGTCAGCTTAGAGACTAAAATTATTGAATGAATCGTATAAATCAAATAGGGGAAAAAAAATTCAACTAATGATAAGGAAAAATCTCGTAATAAGTCTTGAGGAAGTGACTTGATTAATTTTTTAATCCATTGATCAAACAAGGGCATATAGGGGAAATCAAGTTTGTTTCCTGAGTCTTTTCTGGATACCTGAGAGCTCTCTCAAATTTGGCTAAAATTCAAAAATTGACAAAAATGTAAATGACGATGCAACGCCAGGGAAGCGTCACAAAAATATTTCCGTAGTTTTTCATGAAGCTGCCAAACCACAAAACCACAATAGCAACAAAAAAAAGTATAAAAACAACAACAAAAGGTTGCAACATTTCGCGGCAACTGTGAAAACTGTTGGAAGAAAATTACATAAGTCAACGCTCAAAATGAAATAGATGCGCGCAAAAACACAAAAAAAACTGCAACAACAGGGTAGATGCAACAGACCAGGCAAGAAGCTGCCAACAACCACAACAACAAGCTGAAAACATGTGGAAAAACTTGCCAAACTCTCACACACTCACACACACAGTGGCCAAATGGGCGTGGGGTGAGGTGGGCTGAGGTGGGCTGGGGTAAAAAATGCATAAAAAAAAAAGCAATTCACTGGGCGACTTGCCATTCAATTGAACTTGTTTTTCTATACTTTTTTCAAAAATTAAGTATTTTCGGATTTTAAAACAGCAAAGCAAGGCACAAATATAAGAATAGATCAATCCCCCAACTGACTTAGTCAAACCTTGAAACTTGACAGATCTGCCGAGCTGAAAAACAAATCTCATATAGGAAATATATCTAAATGAAATAATATCCTATTGAAATCTGATCTGGTATAAGAAAGTGATAGAACGACGACAGCACTATTCAGGTTCTGAAGTCATACAAGCCGATTTCATTTAGAGAATATATCTGGCTGGTATTATTCCCTCAACCCATGTAGTTAAGCCTTGGAGCTTGACAGGTTAATAAGAAAACTTTTAAGCTTCTGTCTAGAGTGGATTATTCCATTGGGAGCATATATAGTGAACACATACTCCCTTTTGAAGTCAGATATGGATTATGAAAAACTTTCAATTCCTAAGCTCTTTCAAGGACCGATAGTACTTCCCAGGCTAAAACATACTATCATATGTCATATCTTCATAAATTTTTCCCTCTTGAGCTTAGTTCCGAACGTGCTCCCCATGTGTCATATAGAGAATATATTTTGATCATTTGATCCCAGTCAATCCTTGAAATTCCTAGATAGCCCAAGCCTTATCAAGACCTAAAGGAAGACCTAAGTGAAGATCTATAGGTTCCTTGATATTTTCCTTTTCTTGAGTAGTTCAGAACCACTTCTCTTACACTTCAAATTGAATCAAACATTTAAGAAAAAAGTATTTAATAGTACATTCTTCTACCTTTTTTGTTATCTACTCAAGCAATTGAAAAATATATATATATATATATATATATTTTTTTAAATAAGCGACATGATATGAAACAAGAAAAACAACACCAAGCTGAACATTTTTTCAGTACACTCCCAGCCTCATAAGAGTGGTCGTGACCAAATTGGTTTTTCTATTTTTGCACAAAATTCACTTTCAAATGCTTTCAAAGATTGTTCGATATTACCGATATGACTCTCTTGGTATTTAATTCAAGCTTCTGCGGCTTATATTGCCTTTTTTTCTGGGGGGAATTTTGTTTCATTGATTTGTTGACCATTTTTGTTGAGCACCTTTTAAGGGGCGCACGTTTTTTTTTTTTTTGAAGCTTTTGACAAATTTTAGGCAAAACATAAATCTTAAATTCAAATTATTCTGGAAATGTTATCATTATGATTATTAGATGCTTAAAGCATTTGGAAAATCACAAGAAAAAATTAGTTGTACATATTTAATTGAATTGGCCTCCATATCAATTTGAGGCTTCCTCGAAAATACATTTGATTTGATTGTGTGTGGTGTGTTTATATTTGGTTAGCCAATTAGTTCAGTTACATAAGAAAGATCTTCTTGAGTTTTACACGATTTTTAACAATTTTAGTGTGTGCTCACCTTGGGTGTTGTTATTTATTTCAACTAGAATGAATCATTTTCTTTATTAAGACTTGAAATGTTTTTACACTCGTGCCTTAGTTTTAGGGCACTTAATTTCAATGGCAGTCATGAAACATCTGCTGATTCTTTATTACCTTTTTTAGCTATTAAAAACTGGCACATCAAAATGAAAAACTCTAGAAAAAGTAGTCAACTTACCCTATAAACGCCGTCAACGAGTTTTGTAATTTCCTCGGCCTCCATTGTTGTGTTTCTTCCGGATCTATCGATGAATGAGAAAGACCTTAAGTAGCTGTTGGGCGTCTTCTGACCGAATATTCAATTTACTCTCGGCTTCGGCTACTTTGGCCCAAGTTCGGTTTCAGCTTCAAGACTGCACTCGATTTTCACTTTCTAAACTGGCACAGGCCACGAACAAATAACACAAAAAGTAAACAAGAGCCTCCAAAAACGTTGAACCGGGCCAAAGCAACAACAGAGAGAGAGAGAGAGATACTTCTTTCTCTCTGCTTTTGTCTTGGTCGTGTCGAAGGCAAAATTTGTAAACTTGTAACTTTGACTTTCGTTGCACAGAATCTTGGACTGAAACCAGGTTTCCTATGGATCTTTCAATATCGTGACTTTCTTTTCCACGCCGCGTCGACAAAAGTCCACAAATGTTTACCACGTAACACGTAAATTAAATGCCAACACGCTAAAGGGGCCAACTGTTTATTTGTTGTAGTTGACTTTGCGACAGGTTTCGAATTTCGGGTATCTGTCTCTTTTAGCTTTTTCCGAATGTTTCTACCGAATTACACGAATATCAGTTGGCTACGTGATATACGATTTTCTGTCTGATCATATGCTGCAAATAAGAAGAAGATAAACCATTAAAAATAATTGACAACTTAATTGAATTTTTGGTAAACAAAAGAAGTCTCAAGTTTTTGTTTGCATACAAGAAAACTCTCCAATTTTAACTGAAGTTAATGCCTGATATAACAATTACCTTCAATCTTTTCTTTATTCTTAATTAGAAAAGTCTTACTTCAGACTCGAGAGTCCTAGTTCTTTTCATGTCAAGAATATCCCAGGTCAAGTCAAATACTTTCCAAATAAATGAAATTTTTCTTTATGATAATTTAACTATGCAAAATATTCCAACTTGCAAATATCTAAAGAATGTTTCTCTAATTACAAAACATAAATTACATTTTTTTTTTTTTTCAAAACAAAAAATCTTGTTTGACTTTTGACCGCCTCCCCACCTGCCACACTTCTTCTTGTAAAAGTCGAATTGCCTGAGCCTGTCAGCAATTAAATTGTAAATCTGTTTGTCCATAAACTTCAATTTATTGCTGTGGCGTCTCGGTGAGCCCACTTGCCAGTTAGCCTTGTTCTTAATAGTCAAACGTTTTTGCATAAATATTTTTAGCATCGCCTGGCATATCACATAGTCGCATAGACGCGTAATTAAACGCCAGCCGAGTAATTTATAAATGAATAAAATGCCCACAAGTGCATCGGTAAGAGATACTTAGTCAATGCTAAAAACAAAAAAAAAAAAAGATACAGCTGCATCGCAATGGCAATAGTGGCAACCTTGCAGTGTCTCATGGGGCTGGCAAGTTCGTTGCCTAAGTCTTTTGTATTTACCGCGAGCAGCTTGAAATTCTAACTGGGCCGCATTGAGGCATAACGCTTTGAGGTATTTCGAGCAAGTAACTGAACGCTTATTGAAAGCATAACAGGGCATTTCTATTGTCTCTTGTGGTGTGAAATTTTCTATCTATCTTTGAAGTTTTTTTTTTGTGTGTTTGTTTTGTCACAAACTTTCTTTACGATTTCCGATCTGGACGGCACAACTCCACTCTCACTCGTGCCCTTATCTTAAATTGTTTATCTTGAAATTTTTAAATATTGAAATGTGACATTTTGTTTATTCAAAGGTTTAATAATAGCTCGGTAATATTTTCATTTTCTTTTTGTAACGAAATTGTCGGTTATTATGAGAGAAACGTGCCTAAATAAATGTTGGCTTGCTTTTTCAATTGATTATGGAAATGGTCTCAAGTGTTTAATGACTGACACATTATATTGGAATTGTTAATTTTAACAATATTAAAAATGAATCTCGAACTTCATTCGATTTGTTATGCAAAACAATTTCTGAAATATAAAATACTTTCCAGCATGTTTGAAATTATTTCAAGAACAAAAGAAGGTTCTTTCGGGCTTTTACAAAGTCTTTTTTTTATTCTCTCTCACTTTTGACGCCTAAAATGTTTTCTTAAAATCAAATTAACATTCCGATAGCCGAACCAAGTCAATATAAAACTGCCCCATGCAGTGGCCATTGGCCATAAATTTGATATTCAAAGTAAATTTTCAATTTCTACGCGACTAGATATTTCCATAAATAAAAACACATAAATCAGAGTTGAGAACCTCCCCTTTCTCTTCTCTTGTTTCAGGGCGACACAAGCTCAGCCAAAGTGAACTCATTAGTAATCAAAAGCTGTGCAGGGCTAGAAAATGCCAGGCGAGTAGCTGAAGCCGAAAGAAGAAGAGCTAGAAAAAGGAACAAGCTGGGCCTGGGATTCTCGGAGGCAACGTTGCACAAACTTGGCATTCTTGGGGTCTCTGATGTGGGCAGTGGACTGGCTGCTGGACAGTGGCCACTGAGACGCCAGCGTCATTGAATTTGAATCTGAATCGGGTTGTTTGTCGCCAACGCAGCAGACAGCCGCCAGCGTTAGTCTCTGTATCAGCCAACCAGAGAGTGAGAGAGAGAGAGAGATATGGAGCCTTGTTTATTTTGTCTTAATGGCCATTTTTGTGGGTATCTGTGTGTGCGTGTGTTTTTCTTGTTTAGGGGCAATTTAAATATTTTAGCCATTTAATTTTGAACGCTGTGTTGTTTTAGCCAAGTCTCGATCGGGTCTTTGACTTTATATGGCGTAGAAATTGTCTGTTGGATTTTTACATAATTTCACCCAACATTGATTTAAATGGTATGCATTCATTTGAATTGATTTCATTAAAAATATTGTTTTGTTTTGCTTAATTGCCAAGAAATTTGTTTTATTTCTCAATCGGCAATTGGCAAGTGATAAGGGCCTTGAATACGTTAACCCTTTCTATCAACTTTCGCCAAATCAAAGCCAAAGAGATCTCAGCTATTGACGAAATTACACCGTCAAGAGATAAGAAAAAAAAAAGAGTTTCCCTGCAAAATCCCAACAAAGCATGTCTAAAAATGTTTAAAAAGAAGAAGAGACAACATTGCAGTGAGCTAAGCCATTATCAAATGGTGATCATTAACTTTTCGCTGATCTCAGACGAGTGATTAAATTGCTAACTCCGAGACATGTGTGAGACACGTTGGCTCTTTGACACCGCAGAGCCAGCACAGACAATACAAGAAGAAGAAGAAGAAGAAGAAAATAAAATTAAACTAAAAAGAAACATTCAGACAATGCAGTCAAACCAAAAAAAAATTGTACATTAGACCTGAAATATATGAGGCAAATTGCCGGCAGATACATTTGCAAATGAGTTGGCCAAGTCGCTCGCACAATAACATTGTTATTTCAATTTTACCAGCAATGCAAATAAAGTTGAGCGATCCCCCGAGAGTCACTCTATCAGAGATGAGGTTGCTGGCTGGAATTGCAAGTTATTGCCCCGCGCATTCAGGCAAATTGACAGTGAAAGTAAAAGTTAAAGTTATTTTCTTTCTTTACCTGTCGAACACACACACACACTCTCAAAAGAAGCTAAAGTCAGACCTGTCAGACAGACACTCCACTCGGACACAGACAATAAAGGCCTCCCAGTTGGACCAGCCGATCAACTGACCAAAAAAAAAAAAAAAGAAGATAAAGAAAATCACCAGAGGCAACGAAATTTAATTAATTTGCTTCTTCTTCTCTTCTCAATTTTTTTTTCTGAGAGATTAATAATATTCGAACTGGCATTTATGGGTCATATTTCAACTAAAAATTTGTTAGCTCATCCAATTGATTTGCCTATGTTTGAAAGAATTTTATTTACCAAATCTGAACAATAAACCAATTATTTTTGAATGGAAATTAACATATGATAAATATGGTTGGATCATATTTTTATTTTTTTTTTATACCAAAAGATACTTATGTATCTAAGCAACTTGCTCAGAGGTTAGTTTGGGATACTCTTGAAACAAATTATAAGTCAGAAAGATTTGAGTTTTTGTGATTTTAATGATACTGAAAAAATCAAGGAAATAAAACTTAATGCTGAGTTCTTCATAGGTTCTTCAGTATCTGAGAAATACTTAAGGAGCAGTATTTAATCCAGACCCTTGTTTCCGATATTCAAACCCAACAAGTTCAGTTAATTCTCCATAAACAAAAACACACACAGAAAGAGTATCTCTACGAATTCACCAAAATATTTTTATGTATTTGTGATCTTGGTTGTGTTGTCGGCTTGTTCTATTAACCCAGTAGAAGTGGGTCTCCATCTGAGGAGTTAAGATCAGCGGCACGACTATGCGTTATCTTGGTATGCGCTTTGCGCAAGCGCAGCAGCCCCAATCGGACACACCCATCATCAACGGTCGTGACTTCATTTGCCCAGCAGAGTGCGCCTTGCATTGGCCAGAGAAACCGAAACCGACTTGAGTGTTTTCTACAGGTTTCACAGTTCTGTTTGTAAGTGTTTCTGAGGCCGTAAGCCGTAATTGTTCGGCATCAGCATCCGTCATAAATTAAGTGTAGATGGGATCACAAAAGTGCGGTCTTTTGTTTGGTCTTTTGGCCAGCCAGCCAGCCAGCCAGAATACTTTGGTATGCCAAATTATTTCGCGTGCCAGGGGTAGGGAAGGTAGGTGTGAAGGGCTACACCAAAAAGGATTTACGAAAAAATTACTCATACGACAAGTGGCCAATTCTCTGGTGTATTCAAAGAATTCCAAAAATTTAACAAGAAGAGATAAAGATTTTCTTGTTTGTTTTTTTTTAATAAAGAATAAATAAATAAATAAATCAATATTATTGAATGACTGCGTCAGTGGCAAAGAATGCGACCTTGGGCTGTCGCTGTTGCTGTAGCTGTTGTCGTGACTGCCACGATTGTTATTGTTGTTGTTTACTAAAAGCAAGACCAAATCAAAATAACAAGTACCAAGATGTACGTAGACAGAAAGCCAAAGGCCCGCATCGAACGAGAAAACAACAAAATGGGCAGAAAAATAGCGCAAGTATCATAAAACACGTTTGACGAATGATTTGAAGATGAAGATTGAATATCTGTCAGATACACGACCAGCAAGCAACAGAAGCCCCAGCGATAAATTGTGCCCAGCTCTGGCTCTGGCTCTGGCTCTCTTTCTCTGGCCGTTGGAAAGATCGAAAGACCGACCAAAAGCAACTCTGACGGGCTCAGGCAGCGGCATTCACTTTTGTTTTCAGCCGATTGCAACCGCAAAATAAAACAAGAATAACGTAAATGGCATAACAAGCCAAATAACAAAGATCAAACTCAACTCAACTCAAAAAAATACAAAAACTCTCAAGCTGAATGAGAATAACCCAACCACAACAACAACAACAGCAAAAGCAAAAACTTTGATTTGCTTTCAACTCTTATTTAAACTGTACTCGTAAGTTGGATTTTTATTGCGTCGCAAAAAGCAAGAAACGTATTCATTTAATAAAGAGATTTATTTGATTTGTTCTTATTAAAAAGTCAACTTGCCAGAAATAATGAGCCTTAATTGAGAAATCAATAAAAAACCCCCAAAAAAAAAGAAACAAATATTTACTTGGCCAAAATTTGACAAATATTTATTCAAACTCCGCAAAAAAAAAAAAATATCATATAAATCAATTAAATCATTCAAATAAAAATAATGAATAGATCATTTAAATTAACAAATAAAAATAATATTTTATGACTTTTTCCCTGGAAAAAAAGTAAAATTGCATAAGCTTTTTTTTGCGCAGTCAACTCATCATTTTCTATTGTTCGGTTAGTTCTCTCACGCTCGACAAGTCACAGACTAAAGTTATGAATGACGAATACACCCGAATATCGGAGATCACAGTTAGATACTTTCAAAGTCTTTCAAATTCACCGTAAAAGCAGAAAATTAAATAAAAAGCAGTCACTAAAATGAACGTCAATGAACTAATCAAAAATGCTTGACATGGCTATTTATGCAGGCGGCAGCAGCTGATGACCCAATTATTTGGCCATTTCGGTATAACTTTGGAGATTAAAACCATTGGAATTTCTTAAGCGATTTTGGCAGTCCATAAGACAGAAAGGTTTGTGGCGAGACAAATTGCTAGAAAAATGTAAGGTTGATTGAAACAAATACGAACAAGTTTCGAAATGCTTAATAAATTCTCGATTCATTTCTTGAATTCTTGAAAATTTAGCAAACCCAACCAATTGGGAAACCAGTTTTTCGGTTTTTAAATTTGTGCTAAAAATTATTTCGTTGGCTTATTTTGCAAGCTTGTTGAGATTTGCTTAACTTTTTAAGCTACCAAAGTATTACGATTTTATGGAGAAGTTTGGAATCAGAAAGTTTCAAAAATAAGCAAGACTCTGAAGGGTTCTAGCTCCCAGAAGAAGATATGGTGACTCGGGGACACAGAGAGATCTCCCTGTGATCCTGAAAGGTAACACAAAGGCTTGAAGAAACCTAAGAATTTTAAGAAGGATTTGGTTTTTATGGAGAAGTTTGGAATCAGCAAGTTTTAAAAATGGATAAGACTCTAAAGGGTTCCATCTCCCAGAAGAAGATATGGTGACTCGGGGACACAGAGAGATCTCCCTGTGATCCTGACAGGTAGCACAAAAGATTGGAGAGAACTAAGAGAAATAAGAATTTTAAGAAGGATTTAAATTTTATTGAGAAGTTTGGAAGTTTCAAAAATGGACAAGACTCTAAAGGGTTCTATAAACCAGAAGAAGTTATGGTGAGTGGGGACATAGAGAGATCTCCCTGTGATTCTGAAAGGTTCTGAAAGATTGGAGAGAACTAAGAATTTTAAGAAGGTCTTTCAGTCTTTGGGGATGACAGGTTCAACCCATTGTGTTCCTGAATATAGTAAGTGATAAAAGCCCTTGATCGGTCAGATCAAGTGTTATAAAAGGTCTTAGAAAAATTTACATTTGAGATCTTAGGAACTCTTTTGGTATATCCCTTAACTAGATTCCAGTTGGAATAACCTTATAATGATTCTATCATTTCATATCTTCATAGTTGGAAAGATCTTATAATGATTACACCATTTCATATCTTCATAGTTGGAATGACCTCATAATGATTACACCATTTCATATCTTCCTTTTGTATTAAGTTTTCCTTAATTAAATTAAATTTTAAATTTTATCTTTTTAAAAACTGTATAAGATATTCGTGTTAATTTTAAAGCTCTCTAATTTTTATTTTCTTTGTCTTAAAGACCAGATGCATAAAAAATTAATGTTTAATTGAGAAGAACGCATTTTGTTGTTGTTGTTGTTTGTGTTGTTTTTGTGAGTAATTAAAATTAAAACAAGTTTTTAGTTTAGGTCACTTGAGTCCAATTTATATGCAATGAATTTCATATATATATATTTTTTTATAGCCAAAGCGAAAAAATAAAAAGTGAAATACAATCCATAATTTTATGAAGAGTTGTCGGGATTCCTCTTAGATCTCATAGCCAGCCCTGGTCATTTGTTTGGCTTAATAATTTTTTATGCAAATTTTGTATAAATTTTTGTTAATTCTTTTTTGGAAGAACCTTTTTTTGTTATTTATTCTTTCTCTGAGAAAGGTTGAGCGGTTCAACAGTTCAACAGTTTTTTGTTTCGGCTTTGCATAAATGAATAGGCAATGAGGACAAGGGTGAAATTAAATCTATTTTTGAATGCATAAAAATGTATTCAACTTTGAACTGAAAGCCAAGACTTGCCAAAAAACCAAAAAAGATATTTCAACAGGTCCACCAAACAAAAGACTCTGGACACAAACTAGAAAGGCAAATTACAATTGCAGAAAAATTTTGTCCATAAAAATAATTCGATAGTTTTTATGAGGAAGCTGGGCTTTTAATAAAGAAACTTCTTTATCGAGTTTCATAATTAGCTTGCAAGTGAGAGAAACGTGAGACTGTGTTGTCTCCGCTTTTAATTAGGCATTTTCACACATTTCACTTTCAACAAGCTGCCAAATTGTCAAAACAAAAAACAAAAAAAAAACAAACAATTTTTTTTATTTTTTGGTATTTTCTCTGTCTCATTTTTTAACTGATTTCTTCAATGAAACGCAAAAAAGCTATTAACGATCATGGGCTTTGTGTGGGTAGATTGTTTGGTCATTTGACCACGTCCGCCAACTCCGACTCTCTGTTTGCCGGCTGTTCACTTTCAAGTGGTCCAGTCATCTATTTTGGAAATTTGTGAACTTGAAAATTTCTATACGTAAATTTTGCAAATCTCCTGCCTTTTTGCCTTTCTTCTCTCTTTTAAATCCACCTTAAAAAAAAATCCACACTGATTGGCTGTGATTGACGATGGATTTCTCCTTGCCTTTTTTTTTTTTTTGGTTTTGGCCAATTGTCTAATGAGTCTCGATAGCTTGGCTGTCAGGGTTTGATATATGCCACTTTCTTGCTGTCACTGAAATTAATGTCTCAGAGATGTTCTTTTTTTAGCTTCAAAAATATAGCCAAAGGAATAGACTCTGTGTGGGTAGTTGTTTTCTTCAGATTTGAATAGCTAAACAAATGAAAACGAATGGGTAATTGGGTGTATCTTATGCATGAAAAGAAGATAGTAAATTGAGATATGCAAATTATTAGATGTTGTTACTTCATAATTGAGTGATTTAACTGAAAATGTCATTGGAACAAATTGAGCTTTATTTTCTAAAAAAAACTATAGCCTCGAAAAGACAGAAAAATAATATCGCTAGATATTCTAGATATAAATCTTTCAATCTTTCATTATAAAAAGAGAGTCCTTGCTATAAAAATTAGAACAACAAATTTCTGAGGATGTTAGGGAATATAAATGAACTTAGAAAAATCTTTTAATCTTTCATAATGAATTGGGAAAAAATGGGATTTTAAATACAAATTCCTTTATATTTTTAAAGCATTACTTTTTGGAAGATTCTAGATATAAATCTTTCAATCTTTTATTATTAATAGAGAATCCTTGCTATAAAAAGTAGAAGTACAAATTTCTGAGGATGTCAGGGAATATAAATCAATTTAGAAAAATCTTTTAACATTTCATAATGAATTGGGAAAAGTACTCTTCATTCTTGCTTAGAGTTTCTCGATTTTAAATACAAATTTCTTGATATTTTTAAAACGTTCCTAATTGGAATATTTCTGAAATTATTCATGTATTGATAATCTTTACTATAAGAAAAGAGATCCAAGAAATTCCTAGATTATGAATTTAAAGAAAAGCTGATTATCTTGGATATCTGGGCTGACCCAAGAACTACAAATTAAGACATTAAATTAATCTAAAAACGAAACTAAGCGATGAAAGTTTTAACTGAACCAACGAGATTGACAAGTTAACACCTGATCAAATGTTGACCTCTCCCTAAGATTGTTGTGAAAGTTTCTTCTTTTTTTGGAAAACATGTTTATATTCTTAGACAATAGAGTTTTTCCGAAAGACTGAAATATTTCACTTTTACTTTTTGAGTTTAGTGAATGAATCCAGTGAATACTGTTGAATCGAGTTAGTGAACGTAGCTCCGACATTCGAAATCATTGGACCAGGCCGACTCGAATGTTGAAAAAAAAAAAAATTTGCATGTTGTTTGGTTATTTGGCAGAAACGAGAGCAAAATATTTGTGGCTTAAAAGCCCATAAAATTGGCAACTAATAAAGAAGGCAACGACCAGACTCAAGACGAACCTGATTTAAGTCCAAAGACGAGCAAAGCCAAGGAGGAGCTGAGTTGGGGAAGCGGCTGAAGCTTTCAATTAGAGTTAACAATGCAAATGACCAGTAATCGTTAGCGTCTTTAACGGCTTTTTAAAACGGCCATTGGCCATTGGCCAAAATGTAAGAGCTCTTCGAGCTGAGAGTTATTAACCAATTCATAAACGAGTCGAGGGGAGAAAAGCTATGCAAATTTTTTGATTTTCTTTCAAATCAATTTTGGAATTTTCATTTGTTGTTGTTACTTTTTTGATATACAACAAATTTGCTTAACCATTTTGTTGTTATTTTTTTGTTGCTTGCTCAATTTTTTTTTCTATTATTTTCCTAATGCGATTTACATGGAATTTGGCGCAAATGCTTTTGTTGTCATTGTTGAATTGGGCTTGGCACCTGCATTTGATTTTTTGGCCACGAACGGCGACCCAAATAAATCATTAAAAAAAAAAGCCTTTTGGATTGGAGTTTTAGTTTGTTTTTTTTTTTTTAGCCACCTTTTGCCTTTTATTTTGCATCGTTTTTCCATTTACATTTTTGAGGTCATTTGGGCAGAAAAAAAATAAAAACATTTTGGCCCACTTAATGCACCAATAAAAAGATAATGAAAAATTAGGTTAGTTAATGGTTTGCATTTGCCAATTTGTTTGAAATTAAACATGAATTTATTTTTTTTTTTAATTCTCACTGAAAAATTTAATATGAAAATTACAAAAATTGCCGCACCTCTTTAATTAAAATATAAATATATTTTTTTTAACCCATCAAAACTTTCGGTTTTAATCAAAATTTCTGTCGGTAATTTTCAATTTTTTTGATGAAAGTAAATCGCACACAATTTGAAATCATATTGATTGATTTCCCATAGAAAACATAAAAAATAATTCACAATTGATTTCGAGAAACTAATACAAAAACAAGGAAATCAAATCCACGCCTCCAACAAAAAACAAAAAAATATCTGCAAACCACGGAATTTTTGTTTATTGTACTCGTGTGATTATTACCGCATTTTTTAAGCTTTCAATTTCAAAACATACAGAAAAACCCGTTCTTGTTTATAAAAACAAAAAAACTCAGGTAGCCCCAGCCAAGTAGTAATTGTAAATCTATCCGCTCGTATTCAGCATAAAGAGCGAATTTCTTAGGCATTTGCCAGACTTGTTTTCTTGTTTTTCAACAAAAAAAAAATAATAATATAAAATAAACTATCGAGAATGCAGTAGCTGGAATTTTGAAAACCAGAATACTCTACGCTCGCGAGGAAATATTCAATGACAGATGAAGTTGGATAGACAAAAGAGTCTGGATTTTCTCCAGAATAAAGCCTTGGTCTGATGTCTTTATCACTTCTGTTCCTCATTATATTATAATATATTCTTGTTCAAGATTAAATATATATATAGTGTCTTTATAAATGAAGTTAGATCAACAAAAGACCCTGAGGAAAAAGTGAGTAAGGTTGGGTTCTGAAGTCTCTGAAATCTCAGGTCTGATCAATAAGGATCATAATATATTGTTAACTATTTCTCAAATAATTTTAGGATCTTCAGTTTTTGCTGGTTTAGTTTTTGCTGGAATATATAGATGGTGACTTTATAAATAAAGTTGAATCAACAAAGGCTCTGAGGAAAAAGTATAGTCCTTAAAATGTCAGATCTGGTTATTATAATATATATTATAATATATTCTTAGTTCTATTTAAACCAAATTTTTGGATTTAAGATTTTGCTGGGACTCTAATCATATATACCTATATATAACTACCGACTTCATCGAAATATATTATCAAATTTGGGTCTCGCATTCTTCTATTTATTCGCTTGACTATAGTTCTTTTTCCCCTATTAAATTTATAAATATATTTGCCAGTATGATCTATACTTAAGTTCAAGCTATTTAGCATTATGAATCGATTATATAGATTATGTATTTTCCCCATATTCACTCATTCAATCTATATGTTTCTATGTTTTAAGTTTTTTCCAGGTTTTATTAATATCTAAAAACTCAAACATCCAATCAAGTTTAGAATGCTCCAACGATACTTTTAAATTGCTAAGTTTAAATATATTTTACATTATTTTAAAATTAAAAATTATGAATTTACAAAGATCTTGGATATATATACTCTAGTCTATTGGAAATGTGCCCAGGTTTATAAAGATTTCATAAGAGTTTTCTGAATTCCTAAGTAGCCTGCTAGCAAGGCAAGACAAAGCCAAACCAGTGATCTATCTTGCTGGGATTTATGATTTCAATTGCGGGCCTCACACACCAGACCGACAACTTTCAATGCAAACGAATCTACAACAACAACAACAATGGTAATAGGTACAGGTAACTTCAGCTGGCTCTTGCCAGTATTACCAATCGGCGTAATAAGCAAAACTTTATGGCAGTACGTGGCTGGGTTTGGCGGAGGGAGTGTGGCGGATTGAAGGCGTTTGTCAACACGACAACTGTGAGAGTGGCAAGTCTGGTTCGGAGTGGTTCGGGGTGCCAAGTTGTGGGAGCTTAGAGTGTGACATATCGTCTGTTGGCTTTGCCTATTTGACTGATGAAAAATGCGGTTAATGTGGTTGCCATTCGCTGTGTCTCTTTGGTGTTGTTATTGTTATTGTTGGTAAATTATGCACTTGTGCATTTTCCTAATTAAGTCAGCCGTACTCCGACTGATATTGACAGTTTTTTTTAGCTTTATGACACAAATAAGTCTTCGGGTCGGTTTGCTTTTGCTTAGAAGTTTTTTTTTTTTTGTTATTGTTTCAAAACTTATAATTGATGTATCGATTGGTCAAGTGAAAGGAGTGTTGCTTTGTACTTGGGAGATAACCTTGAAATGTCTTCAAATGGGCAATCATTGGGCTACTCCGTGGGGAGTATTCCGACAAAACCAAACACTCAACCTATACAATGGAAAATTAAAAGTAATTACACAGATAAATGAATGTGTTAATGGTCTAAATGTATTTTTTATTATTATTTCACCCAGGGGAAAACTCATAGAGACAAGTATTGAACCTTGAGAGGAAGTCTGGAACCAAGTTGGGATCGTCAGAGATTTAGTTTAATAAGCTCAGGAAATGATCTTGAAATGGATAAGAAATTTCTCATATTTGCTAAACATAAAATCTTATAAATTCCTTATTAATCTTAATATTTCATTCAGTCGAGCATATCGAGAAGTTCGACATTAGAAAGCTGAAATTTGATATGAAGAATTTTTTCATTGACTTTTTCACACGCAGATCAAGTTCAAAATTAATTCGATCAGTAAAGAAGAATATTTCAAGAACCAGGGGAACTTAGACCCTAGCTCGTATCAACCTATAAAATTAAGGGATAGAAAAAATCATAGGCATTAGTCATTAAAGAAGAATATTTCCAGAACCAGGGCAACTGAGACCCTAGCTCGGATCAATCTATAAAATTAAGGGATAGAAAAAATAATACCCATTAGTCATACCCATTAGCTCGTATATACCTAAAATTAAGGGATAGAATAAATCATAGGGGAGCTTAGACCCTACCTAAGATAAAATAATGGGACAGAAAAACTCATAGCCATAAGTCATTGTGGAATCTGGCAAGCTCTTCCTTATAAACAGTTTAGCGATATAGAAAATAGTCAAGACTCTAGTGCCACAGTTCAAGACTTGAAACAAGCGAAAGTCTGAAGAGAGAAATATCAAATAATTTCTCTTTAGTTTTTCCCAAGGATGTGAAAATGTTGAAAATGTCTTTTCAATTTGCTTTTAGTGTTAATAGTAAACTTCATTTTCCAATCCAAGTGTAAATGCAAAATGACAGATATCTAAGCCATTAGTGATTATTCAAATGAATATTTCACATTACAAGAGTGTGTGTCTGTCTGTCTATCTGTCTGTCTGGAGACAACTGATTGACCGTGGAACTATTAAAACGACAGAGAGGCAAACGCAAATGTCGTTTAAGCCCGAATCTTTTTGATTATTATTCAAGGAAAATGTTTGCCAGCAATTCAAACCGACGCAGTTCCACACAATTTTAAAAGACAGCCGAGTCAGCCGAGCCAAGAGTGTGAGTTCCACTGCCAGAGCCGAGGCAAGTGTTGGCCAGGCCAATGCTGATGAACTCGTTTGGCGCCCAAAGCCAAAAGCATGAAAAGTGAATGGGTTTTGTTTTTTTTTTCTTTTTTAGTAGGAAGCAGGCGAGGGGTACAAATCGCCACCTTAACAATTTGGCTAAAGTTTAATAAACTTTATGAAATGTTGTCTCGAGTGGGAAATGCATTTGACAGCTGCACTCGTGCTGCGGCTGCCGCTGGTGGTCAAGTCAACGTCTCCCTCCCATGATGATCGTTAGGTTATCTTGTTTTTTTTTTTTTTTTTTAGCCTGAAAGGAAACCCAAGGAAAACCAGGCGGTCCAATGCCTCAGGAAGCAAGCTGGACATGTTAGAAAGTTGCAATTTTTTTTTTTTTGTCTCTAATTTTACGGCACTTTGGATTTGTTTGGCAAAAAAACCGCTCAGTGAATTTGTCATAGGCTTTTATTTTGCATTACCATTCAGTTTTCCACTGCTTCTTTTGTACGTTACGCAAATCCTAATGTGGTTTTTCATTTGACATCAAAATGGGAAAATATTGCGCGAAAATATTTAATTAAAAAAAAAATAAAATTATGTAACAATTGCTGCCTCGGTTCTATTATAATTTTACATAATAAATCGATTAATTTCGTCTACCATAAAATCAAGTGTAATTAAAAAATTCATAAGTCTTGCTCCATTTCCCCCCTTTTCAAACAAGCTTATAGTTTGCATATGTAATCGATTGCCAAATCAAATTATGCATCACACAAATAACAGTACAATTAACAGAGGAGTGGTGCCACCTATTTTGGTACAGTACTCGACACAGTGTAGGTGAAATGGCCGGGCCGCTCCTAGGATGACAACAACAACTTTGCAGCTATGATCGATCGGCAGTGAAACCCGAAGCAAAGAAGGCACAGGAGAAAGTGTGATAATAACAAAGCACAAGCAAAAAAGGAATTCCAGATCAACGGGACTTTTGTCAGAATTACAGAGTAATTACAGCTTCGAGTCGAAAGCCGTTCCTACTACCTCGCTTTTATATCTTAATCGAAACAATTTTGATTAATAGCCAAACACATGTTCAACCAAATTAGAACATGCCCAGACCAGACCCGAGCCGAGAAAGTCGGCTCCCCAGGTATGGAGTACTTGTTAACCGCAAACAGATATTTCGGTTTGCAAAAAAAAAAAAAAATACTACTGAGGCCTTCCTAATTGTAGGTTAGAATTGCCAGAGTTGCCAGGCAATTTGCCAGCTGCATATGGCTAGGAGATGGCGCGTAATGAACTGATAAGCGCATAATTAACAGTGCAAGAGAAAACCCGCAACGTAGGCCCCGCCCGACCCCCCTGGGACCCGTTTTTTTTCGCTAGAAGAAATATTTTTTAAGGCGTGTTGCGTTTTTTGCTATTTTCAATAGATTTTTGTCTGTTTTTCTTTTTGCCACTAGCCAAGCAACTTTAATGAGTTTTTGCTTAGGAAAAAAAAATAAAAAATGGCGGTGAAACCCATCGGCTTTTGTTGGAGCTGTTGAATGTGGCTGGGGTGCTTTGTCCAATTGGTGACTTAATGGCTTCGATCATTTATCTCAGCTTTTGTTCTTTTGATTTTTTACTTAACTGAAAAGTTGATGCCTTGACTTAGGCGATTAATGAAATATTCCTAAGCTATTAATATTATTTTTTTTGGATTTAGGTCAGAGTTTGGTCATTGACTTCCTGATTATGCCAACTATTGAATATTTTATAGTTTTGCATACTTCAATTTGTCAACACATACTGAATACATTGGTTGAGCTTCAAAAAAACAAAAAAAATTTAATCCAAATTCAATAAGCAAACTCTTGAGAAGAGAAGTGGCGCAGAAATGCGCTAAAATGGGAACAAGCCTCGGGGAAGACAACAAAGAAAACAATCAACAAAACAACAACATCAGAATTGCCAGATCGTGGCCAAGAAGCCGGCCCAAACCACACATACTCACACACACACACACACCCTAAAATAAATAAAGTCAGAGTTGCAAAAGTTCAATGCACGCAAATCGGATTAAGAAAAGAAATTAAGTAATGCTCAAGAGTATTGGAAAATGGTTACGGAAAACAAATTGAGCCAATAATGGAACTGCCAGACACCCAGAGGAAGCACAGAGGCAGGAAGTGCGGAAAACATACAATTAAATAAGAACCAAGTCAATTAGTGGCAAGTAAAATAGTAAAGGCAAATCAGATATGGCAGACCCACTTGTGTGCTGACAGTCGGCAATTTGGTGAAAATTCAAATTAAAAAAATATACGCATTCTTTACCCACCTCGGTTTGGTCTTAATTCCAGTTGATTAAATCCAAATTTTATTCGAGTTGAGTATCAAATATTTATGGCCAATTAGTTGGAACACCTGTTTACACAACTTTACACAAACTGCTGGAGTTATATTTTCTCTAAGCTCGTCTATATATACATACTATATATGGCAATATTAGTACTTTAGGGCTTTGTGTTGGAATAATCAATTGGATTTAGTATTTGATATGCACTTTTTGTACAAAAAAATCGCGCCACACAAAAAGCAGTTAATTGCTTGGAAGGCAAGCGAAAACACAACCGTTCGCGTCGAAATGTAAAACTCAAATTCAATTTTTTCAAACACAACTGGCACCAGGGCTGGCAGGGCTGCGTCGCAGCTATTAGCCAGAAGAGAGAAGAGCGAGAGAGCGATGTTGTACAGTAGCAGTAGCCAGTTAAGAGAAATTTAGCTATTTATTTGGCCAAGAATGTTGTTGCTGTTGCTGTTGCTGTTGATGTTGCTGTTGATGTTGCTGTTGATGTTGCTGTTGATGTCAGGTGCTTCTTCATGTGTCTATTGAAATTTCATTTTATATATGCATTAAACGGCTCTTGCATTATTATTACTCACCAAATGAATTTTTTTGTCGAATTCAAACAAACACAACACACATACCACAGCACATACATTAATTGAACAATTTCTTTATATCCTTTTTTACTACAAACAACACAACCAAAACAAAAACCGAAAAACGAAGATCCTGTACGGGATCTGTACGGCTCTCTTAAAATCTGTACGGCTCTCTGAAAATCTGTACCGCTCTCTTAAAATCTGTACGGCTCTCTGGCACCAGGGCTTTCAGCTGTTCGATAACACAATTCGATAGCGAACTGCCGATTATGTATCGTCTGTAAAAATCTATATGGGGGAGCTATTTTATATTATAAATTGAATATTTAACATTTTGGATTTGTTATTGAGAAATTAGCACTGGCTGTTGAATTTAGAAATTTTGACTAGCTAAGAAAAAAAATTCTCGCCATTCAACTGTTTTTATTAAGAAATTTGAGTTAACAGGGGTGCGCCAAAAAGTATGCTATGAAATGATTGAACTGATCTCCGATTCCAGTGTACCTGATTTGGCTTGTGTCTTTGCTAAGGCTCTACTTTTAGCCTAGACTCAAACTATTTTCTCTGCTCTGTTTAAATAAGCACCCAGAAGTAGGCAACGTCTTCTGCATTTGTGACGTCAGATCAAAGAAGTATGCGAAATATTTGAAGAAATTTTGGCACTGAAACAATTTAAGATTTTAAGAAGACAACGAAATTTTTCACGCACCCTTCAGCCGTTATAAAAGCAGTTAAGGCGTTTAACTTGACAAGGAGAACTGAGCTTTTACTGAGGAGTCAGAAAAGGCGCCAGTCAAAGGGCTTGATCAGACGATTTCCATAGGGTTCCATCCATTAAAGGAATATTGTTTAAGCCAATTTAAACTCTGTCTGTTAAAAGAGTTGTAACCTCCTATGCCTTAATAATATAATAAAAATATAAATATTTTTGATTAGATTTTATATTTAACGAATTTTTTAATTCTTTTTTTGTTTGTTTCTTTTTGTTTTTGAGTTAAATTATAATATTCATATATTTAATTGTAATCATATTCACGATTGGCTTTCTTTTGTTTATTCAATATTAAATACACATTAAATATCTCAATAAGTTTAGCAAAACTAAACACAGACATCAATATTATATTTTCAAATGTAACAGATTTTCTTTTTTTATCTTCTTTTTTTTTGAGGTATTTGCGATTTTCTGAAAAAAAAAAAATAAATAAAATGAAAAGAAATAAATAAAAGTATAGTCTATTAATAAACCGTAAAGCTTGGAAATATTTAAAAATTCTAACTAGAACGTTTTGAAATTAATTTTAAAAGCTTTTGATGTCAGGTTTTTTTTTTAATAAAAACAAATAGATTAAATCTCTTTTTCTTGGTGACATCAAAGAACTTCAGAAATTATATGGCCCAATTAAATATTTTTCAAAATATTTCGAAGAAAAATATAATTTTGATTAAATTTTTTAGGCACAGTAAAAATGTTCATATTTTCTTCTATTCAAAAATGTCCTGGTAATTTCGAAATCCTTCTTTAAGTGGAAAATACAACTCCAAACCCATTGAATTAGAATTGCATTTTTCAAAAGAATATCAGAACACCTGATTAAATAATTTCAAATAAATTTTTAATCGAATGTAAAAGTTTCTTTTTTTTGTAGTAGTTTTGTATTTTATTTATAAGTTTTGCTCTGTTCTATTTTTGGAATCGAATTTAGATTGTTTCAACTTTTCTTAAAATAAAAAGTTTCTCTTCAGTTTCGGAATTAAAATGCACTGCATTTGCTTTTTCTTTAATTAAATTAACAAATTCGAAAAAAAAATATTCACAAAATGTCACATCATAAAAAAAGTTGTAGAAAAAAAAAATAATAATAATATAATATCAATTTGATCAGTTTTTAAGTGGACCTGCTAGGACGCTAAGTACATTTTTTTAATTATTTATTTTTTCTTTTTTTTGTATTTTTTTTTTTTAATCTTTTGCTTGCTTTTAGTTTACGCTTTTAGGAGTTTATTGTGTTGCTGTGATTTTTGTTTTGAATTATTTGATTTTTTTTTTTTTATGCTTGCACAATTACAATTACTAATTAAAAAGTTAGTTAATTTTACAATTAATAATTGAATAACTCTTTTTGCCGAATAATAAGCTTATTCTCTTTCGAGAAAAGATTAAATGTGGCGGTGGTAAAGCAAAAAGAGAGAAGAGACTTTTAGACGGCAAGTTGGTTAGCTTAGACCGGGCCCATATTCTCCAGGACAAAGGCACACAACACATACATCATGGCGGCACTTAGGGCAGCCGTAACCGGTACGGTGACAATCCAGGCATAGGCAATATTTCGAAACAAATGCCAATCGACGCTGCCATCGACTGGTGACTCTGGAGCGGATGAGGCTGCGGCAATGGCAGCTGCCTTGCTGTCGGTGGCCTGTTCTATCGGTTTCTTGCTCTTGCGATCCGCAGCACTCACATGACCCACAAAGACCACCGAACCGACCTTGCAATGCGTTGTGGAAATGGGCAAGCCAATTTTGCTGGCCAGCAGAACGGTGATGGCGGCGCCTACTTCAATCGTGAAGCCACTGCAAGGGAATAGGAATTTGAAATGATTACCAGGCCGGAGTGAAAGTTGTCTCAATCTATACTCACGTCGATGAGGTAATTTTGGTCAGATCATTGCCAATGGTCTCGATGACACGACGTCCCCACAGCCAGAGACCCACGGAGATACCAATGCCTCCATAGATCAGAATATAAATGGGACTTTCTGCCTTCTGGGCCACCGAGCCCTCCTTGTAGATCATGTAGAGCGCAATTAGGGGTCCGATGGCATTGCTTACATCATTGCCGCCATGGGCGAAGCTGCCGAAGGTGGCTGTCAGCACCTGTAGGAAGGAGAACAGCATGGACACCTCCTCGGTCTCCTCGCAATTGCTGGCCCGTCGGGCAGCGGCTCCCTTGAACTCCTCCTCGTTGAGGGCTTCTTTGCTTTCGATGAGTGGAACCTTGCTGGAGTTTGGCGACAAAGTGGAGCTGATCATCAAGTCCAGACTGCCGGCGCTTTCCACCACCTGGAGATTGTTGTTGGTGGTCGTGGGCCCAGCCTGTGGTTGTGCTGGCTGCTTGACTAGCTTCTGCTCCTCCTTGGGTGAGGGCAAGTGCTTAAAACACTCCTGGAGCTTACGGGCAGTACCGTTCTGCTGCTGTTGTTGTTGCTGCTGCTGCTGGTGCTCATCAATAAAGTTGAGACTGGTGATGGTTAGGTCCGTGTTGTCTAAACTGGCTTTGCCTAGGAGATCTTCAGCCTTCTTTATAAGCTCGGGATTGATTTTATAGCCTTCGGCAGGTGCATTATTGTTCTTGGAAGCGAGGCCAAATGGAGCTAGCTTGAAAGTCTTGGGCGAGTTGTCGCTGAGGGAGACCAGCTCGGTGATTTCGGCAATGGCCGGCAGTGGTTTGCCTTCGCTGACCAGCGAGAGCGGGCGGCGCTGCTTCTTAGGGCTGCCGGACGGTGAAGATTCTAACAAATAAAGTTATCCCTGTTTAATCCATTTCACAAAGAGAGCCGGAGAGTGAGATCACTTACCCACAGAGTCCTCAAAATTAAATTTGACTGGATTCTGGACACGCAGCTGCTTGGCTATCTTGCGACGCTGCAGAGGCACCACCACCAATTGAGTGAGCAGAGCCACCAACAAGCCTAGGCCCACGCTGAGGCTTACCGCTATCCAAGTGGGTATGTTGTCCATATAGAGCACTATGGCAAGGAATTTGAATTAATTCGAAAATTTAAAAAGTTCCCTGGACTTACACTTCGGTCCATCCAAGACCACGCTGATGACATTGATGAAAAACGTCACGCCATAGAAAATGGGCAGCGAACGGAAGCCGGCCTTGAGTGGCTCCTTGGCGCGCAGAATAAAACGACGTATGCCCATGAAAAGCAGAATGCTCACCAGGCCGCTCAGCACTGGCGAAATGAACCAGGAACCCACAATAGTGCCCAGCGTGGACCATTTGACGCCCTCGGCTCCACGGGCCACCAGCGAGAAGCCAATGGTGGAACCCACAATGCTATGGGTACCAGAAATGGGCAACTTCAGGAAAGTGGCAACCAGCAACCAGGCAGCACTGCTGGCCAAGGCGGCCACACAGCCCAGCATAAGCTCTTCCTCGGAACCCTCGTACAGGCCCACCTCCAAAATACCCTTTCTCATAGTATCCGAAACTTTATAGCCTAGAAAGAAATTCATTTCAATAAAAAAGTTCAGAGAAAGTTCATAAACAATTTGCTTACCAATTAAAACGGCACCGGAAATCTCACAGACGGTGGCCAAGACGCAGGCCTGGCGTATGGTTAGAACGCCAGAGCCGACGCTGGTGCCAAAGGAATTGGCCACATCGTTGGCTCCAATGCCAAAGGCCAGGACAAAGGCTATGATAAAGCCCAGTATAACCATCCAAAGCACATCAGGTGAAAAAGCCTCCATCTTCTTCTCACAAAAGCTCACAAAATCTCAAAACTTATACAATTTCTCTTTCTTGCGTCTGTCCAACTGATTCACACTATACTCCTGAACTAAACTGAACTCTTACACTTTCTCTTTTTTTGGAAAAAAAAAAAAATAATAATAATCCAAAGGACTCTATTTATCTTTCTTGTTTTGACGGGGGGAAGGGTGTTGAGGGTTTTGGGCAAAACAAACAATGTTTAAAACTTATAAAATACAAGACTACGTTTAATAAATAAATATATATATATACTTTTTTTTTTGAGAAAATAAACAAAAGAAAATCTTAATTATTTAATAATTGAAAATTTCTTTTCAAATATTTTCTAAACAGCCATATTTGCGCTTAAACTTCATTGTTGTAATTTTCATAATGAAAATTGAAGTGTATTCGCTTTATCTATCGATAGACACAGTTAAAACTGCCCTGCCCTGAATTTGTTTTGCCTTCCAATGAAAGCCTAACGCTACAATTTGATTGGGTCGAAAAACCCTCACAAAAATATACAACTAAAAACAAAATTAACCACTTCTTTCTGACTTTGCAATAAATTAAATTCAATAAAAAAAAAGGAGAAGAAGAAATCTAACGGTTTTTGAGGTTGCTACCAACGCAAACACACACACGCACAAAGGAAACTAAACTGATCCTCCTCTAGCTATCTCTTTTTCTCGCACTCAAACTTCCAACCAGATGCTCTGCTGTTGGTTTCTTCTCTTTTGCTCTGGACTGCAACTCTTACAGTTGTTGTTGTGTTGTTGTTCTTTAAGTTCGTGCGTGACAATTCAGAACTTTTTTTTATAAGCGATACGATCCACTTTGTTTCTTTGATTTAATTTTTGGTTTTTTCTTTTTTTGTTACTTTTGAAACAGCAATTTTAGTTGCTGCTGCTTCCTCTTCTTGTTGCTTGGGGTTCCAAATAAATTTGATGTTGTTTTGAGTAAGTGGAACTTGTGGTGTTGTTGTTGTGTTCGTTGCTTTTTAAAAAGTTTCTTGTTATGTTGAGTAGGAGTTGATGGTTGTCGAGTTGGTTAACTGAAAAAAAAAATTAAGAATTTCTTAGCTTCTTTTTTTATGGCATAATTAAATGATCCTGATCAAGATCAAGATTAAAAAAATTGATCCTTACTTAAATCATATCAATATTTATTTAAGTTAAGTTCAAGTCTAACATCTAAGATTATTGGATCTAGTTCAGATTCCATGGTTTTATATAAAGAAAACGATCCTTCGAATTTGACCTATCATATAGCATAAACTTAAGATTACAGGATTTGGTTCAGGTTCCCTATACCCCTTCATATAACATGAACTTAAGATTACAGGATATGGTTCATGTTCCCTATACCCCTTTTGAATATAGACAACGAGGAACTGAGATATAAAAAAATTTACCTTATAAAAAAAAACTCCCATAAAAAAAAATCGGGTGTACCATATAAGATTTCCCGGAATTTTAACTTACCTGACGTTTAGGACAGCATAATTGGTTCCACGTCAGAAAAATGTTCAACATGTCTGAAAGAAAAAAAAAACAAGCCAAGGATTATGAGAATTATTTAATAAAATCCATTAGGAAATTAAAATTATATATATTCGAATACTCAACTCTTCGATCAAGCTACTTAAGAGGAAATAATCGAAATTTTTGACTTTTTCAAGCTATTTAAATAGGTCTTTGGATGGGTGCCACCAAAATCTTAACCGGTAAGAACCGCAGGTGAACAAGTTTCCGAAATTAGTTAACAACAATCGAACCTGGGCAATTGTCTGAAATAAACATTTCAATGCAGCGATTCTCTGAACAATGAAAATTATATTGGAACCTCAAAACAATCCAGCCAATAAATTTTTCAGCCGACTTTAACCGGCGGCAACCGCTTCGCCTTACGCCACGCTCTAATGAACCCATTTCGTTTTTCAATTGAGAATCTAAATAAAAAATAAAAAAACAACACAAAAATTGTTGCAGATTGTGTTGGCTTTCAATTTGCCACTGACAGTGCCATTAGTTGTCTCCCCGAACACGTGCCCGTGACTCTCTGGGGAACTAATGATTTCACCCCCCAGAGTATTACTAAGGAAATTTGCAAAATTGACTATGTAATGTTCACTATTGTCGTCATTTGTTTATATTCTTTCCTTGATTACTGTCATCGCACAATAACGATGCATTGTTGGGAAAGACAATAGATCGGTAGTTTATATCTGAGTTGACAGTTCCATTTTTAGCTTTTTGCCAGATTTTATAATATTTTGATTAAGCCACGATTACCGTTATTAATAGAAAGATTATAAAACAAATTGAAAGCAAACTTGGTTTTATGGGAAACCAGTTTCAATATAATCTAGAAATCACCTTGATAATTCTAGAGATAATTTTTAGTATTTGTCCACCTGTGTGACTGTACCATTTTCCAAGTAGTCTAGAAGCCTTGTGGTCCAAGTTTTCTTTTAAAATGAGTTCGGCATTCATTATTTATTTATAGCGTCAAATCTTTATAGACACTATAAGATCGAATCAAAACGATTTATTGTCTTAGGACAAAAAAAAAGTAAACATTCTAAAGCACTGCTACCTCTTCGAATAGTCAGAATATATATCGATATATCCAGCACTTTAATCTTTCCTTATTAGTTTTGAATATGCCAAAAAGTAATAAGAACAATAAAATTATTCCTACCTTCGGACTATCCCAAATAAATGGTGTCGTTTGAATCTTCAAACCATAGCAATCTTGAAATACCAATATTAGCTATATCTAATCCATTTAACATACGAAATTAAATATTAGATACATCGGATGAATCTGAAATTCTCATAACTAAAGGTATTTCACTAATATTCCGACACTGGCAAAAGGAATGAAAGCATCTATCACTAGCATTTTATTAGTTCTTCTAGTGTTTTTGAGTGCGGTTCTAGCTCAGAACCCCGTACGAAAATGGTCTTCACAAAGATGGCCACCGAGACCGCCCCCACAAAGTTGGCCACCGAGACCCCCACCATTTGCACCACAAATTGAGGGATGGCGCGGTAACTTATCCATCATCTCATCAATTAATTTCTGCTAATTGTTAATGCTTTCATTTTTTTAGGTTACCCCAATAGATGGTGTCGTCTGGATCTTGGACCTCTCTGGGGCGGACGATGCTAAGATCAGAAAAATGCCAAGCGAGAGACACTAACCTAACTTTATAGAAATATATAATAAACCATTATTCTCGATAGGTCAGCCCCCCCTAACGAGGTTTACAAAGAACTGCAAAACTAATTCGGCTAATCAGCTCAGAAGAGTCGACCATTGCCGTCTATATCAATTCAAGCATACTAGGGACAGCAAGTCTATAAGCTGTAGCCTACTAGAGTACGAGGGGATGCTCAATTCCGAATTCCAATTTAAGCCTTCTTTTTCGAAATCCTTAATCACCAATGAGGAAAAATCTAGAAGGTTAGTCGTAGTAGACCTTTGTTTAGCAAATTCATGTTGACCGGGATAAATTTGGGGACTTGCATAAGTGTTGAAGGTGAGATGTTGAAAGTCTCTCCAAACCCTTAGGAATAGCTGATAGCAGGAGAAAAATACGGGTTGGACCAAACCTAATCAATTAACTCTATCTAATCCATTTAACATACGAAACTGAAAGTTTGGAAACATCCGACAAATCTGAAATTCTTATAACTAAAGGTATTCTATGACTGGCAAAAGAAATGAAAGCATCTATCACAAGCATTTTATTAGTTCTTCTAGTGTTTTTGAGTGGGGTTCTAGCTCAGAACCCCGTACGAAAATGGTCTTCACAAAGATGGCCAGCGCCACCGCCCCCACAAAATTGGCACCCGAGACCCCCACCATTTGCACCACAAATCGAGGGATGGCGCGGTAACTTGTCTTTCAGCTCAATTAATTTCTCCTAATTGTTAATCCTTTCATTTTTCAGGTTACCCCAATAGATGGTGTCGTCTGGATCTTGGACCTCTCTGGGGCGGACGATGCTAAGATCAGACGAGAGACATTATCCTTACTTTATATATATAATAAACCATTATTCATTTATTTTAATTTATTTTATTAATGAAGCAGCCGGGAGCCTGTTTACGCGGGAGTTACCAAGCTCGATAGATCAGCCCTACATAAGTAAAGATGAGATGTTAAAAGTCTCTGAAAACCCTTAGGAATACCTGATAATTTTGAAATTTTAAGCTTCGGACTTGCTCGCTTTTTTATGGAGAGGAAAAGAAGGCATTGTAACATAGAGAGTTATAAACCGAAAATTAAGATCAAGCTAAAATATATATCGGGAGAGGTCACGAGAATTTCCGGAGATTTTAAACTTAAGATATTTCTGGTAGATTAAAATCACTCAGGACGATAAGGTAAGCCTTTTCAATTATCAAATTTGCAACAGTTTTAATAGAATTTAAATCGGCTTACGCCACGTTTCGGTTAACACTACTATAGAATGGTTATAACCAAAGCTACTAAAATAAAATCGAATAAGTCTAGATCATTTATTAACAAAATAAGATTATTCTGACTGTCCCAATAATAATCGGACAAAGCTAAGGTTGGACCAAACCTAATCAATTAACTCTATCTAATCCATTTAACATACGAAATTGAAAGTATGGAAACATCTGAGAGATCTGCAATTCTTATAACTAAAGGTATTCTGTGACTGGCAAAATAAATGAAAGTATCTATCACAAGCATTTTGTTAGTTCTTCTAGTGATTTTGAATGCGGTTCAAGCTCAGAACCCCATACGAAAATGGCCAAAAAGGCCACCTCAGGCTCCCCCAATTGTACCACAAATCGAGGGATGGCGCGGTAACTTATCCATCATCTCATCAATTAATTTCTGCTAATTAATTAATGCTTTCGTTTTTCAGGTTACCCCAATAAATGGTGTCGCCTGAATCTTGGGCCTCTCTGGGGCGGACGATGTTAGGATTAATAATTGTCAATATCATAATAATATCCATTAATTTATAATCCAGAAAAAAAAGACCCGAAAAAGCTTATACAAAAATGTTAATAATATCTTTGTCTAATCCATTTCCACACTTGATTAAAAGATTCATAAGCTTTCTCTATTTCCTTAGAGTGAATTAAATTTTTTAGTGAAATTTTCGAAATGTCAAAGACCCAAATCCTACTTTTTGGCATACATAGAAAGCCAACATATTATTTGAACGCCTTTGATTAACCGCTTTGCCTCCTATAATAAACAAAAGGGAAAAAATAATGGAACATTTGCCACAATTGTTCCAAAGGAAATAAACTTGGCGCCGTACAGGCAAACAATTATAAAGGACAGAATCGAGAGGGGAATAGAAATGAAAGGACACTAAACTAGGACAATGACTGAACGCGAGTGGCAAGGTCGGAACCATGTTTAACCCACCAAAGCCGACTTAAGTGAAATGGAAATGGGATTTGTTTCAAAATGATTTTGAAAAAAAAATCCCTACGTTATCTTTGGGGTCCCGAAGATTACCAACTCTATATACCCAGTGAGAGACCAGACCAACTGAGAATATCTATATCAGAGCAAAATGAATATACTCTTTTTTTTCTTTGAAAAGAGTATAAAAACCATCCACTTAATGAGTTAACAACAGTTCTCAAATGACGTCCGTTTCTTGTCAGTCAACAAACAACTAGTCCTCACAATGGCTTCAAAACTATAGTAGTCAGAACAAAACCGTAAGAATTGCAAAGGCTAAGCGAAATGAATAGAGAAAGAAAAGGGGTAAAATTGTTTGCTTTGAACCCCCTGCCGGGCACATACAATGGCAAATAACAACTACGACAGCGACAGGCGACAGCGACAGTGACGACGAGAGGTGCTTACGATGCGGTAAAAACAAACACGCAATAATGAATAACAGAGCAAAAAGGAATTATGACACAGGGACAGCACAATATGTAACGGGCATTCGCATGCAAACTTTTTTCGCACAGTGGGTCAAAGGCAACTTATTTTTTTTAAAAGGCAGATAATTACCTTGTCAAACAAGAAAATATCGAAAGCATGAGTTGGCGTATTTAATTGGAAAAAAATATAATTGTGTTAATGACACTTGGCAAATTGCTTTTGTACCACTATTTAGAGCACAAGTTATTGCCGTTACTTCGCAAATTCTAGCAAATTCAATTGAAAGCCAGACAGGGATAGCCTAAATCAAGGAATAAGCGAGTGTGTGTGTGTGTGAAAGGGAAAGGTTGAAACACCTGACATCGTCATTTGTAGCCTTGACATTGCAGGCAGAAAATTGCATTTAATATTGATTTAATTTGCCGCAAAGTTTCAAGGACAAATCCGTACTCTGGGAAAATGAAAAATCCGTTTTAATTCACGACAATTGTGCCCAGCCAAACCCACCACCATCGGTCTGATACGGCCTGTTTTCTGCAGCAAGTTCAAGGTCGCCATTTGCTTTGGATTTCTTAATCAGGGTTGCAAATGCGGCCGCCAACCACCACCGCCTATAGCTTCAAAACTGTAAACATTTTTTTTTTTTCTCAAAAGCTCCCGTCTTCCCCGCGTTCTTTAATCAAATGAAATGAAGTGAAATAATTCAATTTTTAATCAATATAATGAAAGTCTAACCCAATTCATTTGGAAATACTCTGTGAGTGTTTATGTGTGTGGGTGGGTGGATAGCTGACTAATAAAACAACAACAAGAATAAATTGTTTCTGGAAGCCCCAATTAACAGACATGTGATATAAAAACCATAAAGGTGTGAGTCTATCTATCAATTGATTGAATATTTCGTAATCAAAACAATTACGGAAAATATTGAAAGCAAAAAAAAAAAAAAAAAAAAATCATCACAATGACAAAGCAATTTAAAATTAAAGAAATTTAAATATTCAAGTCTATTCCACAGCTCTTGCTGACTGTACAAAATACTCGTCAAAGATTTTATAGTATTTAACAAAGCATTTTAAAAATAAAAGTTTTGCAAAAAAAAAAAAAAAAAAAACACAAGTCAGCATGTGAGCCACACGTTTCAGGTTTATAGATATATAATTTGTATTTTTATGCGTAAGTCTGCCAGTTTTTTTCCATCACACATATCACGAGTATGTCGGCTGATATAAAAACGTGTATGCCAGCCAATGAGAGACACAAAAGCATTTAATTTCTAGCGGCGCCGAAAACAACAACAAAAACAGAAAGCCTGAACAGTCGTTGTCTTTCAGAAACTTTGCAGATATATACACTTGTGTATATTGAAGATATCCAAAAAGAAGAGTCAAATACCCTAGTAAAAAAAGAGACTGGCAAAGCCAACAAATTTTTGCCGGCAATTGAAAGGTTCGATGATTTATGCAAAATACACACATACACTTTTTTTTCTTGGCTTTATTGGACGCACACGCTTATTTCGAAATTAATAAGAAAGCAATACAAGCAATTTATTTATATCTGAAATAATTTTGAGCGGAACAAATAAAAACGCGATAGGCAAGGCAAGCAAAGTGTTAGCTTTTTACAGTTCAAGCGGCCTCGTAACTGTACACACAGCGATTTCATTAAAGCTGGGAATAATACAGTTGCCGCCCCCCTCGTATACCCAATATGTTCGACACTTTGACCTTGCCTGGCTAAGACATCCAACTTTTTTGTTTATACATGATATCATACGAAAAGGGGGCAAAAAAAAAAAAAAAAAATTCTACAAAGAAAAACTTTTTATTCTCTTTGACGTAAGCGCACGGAAATTGTGTACTTCAGGCATAAATGTCTATGACTTTTCTTAAAAAAATCTTCGATAGGACACCAGAGTACGGTTGAAAGGCCTCGCAACAACTAATTTACAGTTTGAGAGCCCCCACCTGTGCACTAAAAGCACAGCCGAATTATAAGTGCACACAAACACACATACAAAGCTATAGTAGTTTTCGGGTGTCAAACTGTACAGCGCCGCTTGTGAAGTTGTTGTTTTATTTTTATATATTCGTAATATATATACAAGTGTGTATGTATGTATGTATGTATGGAACCGTGGTACAAGAGTATTATGAATTTCTTAGGCCACATGATGAAATTCTTGGAGAAATATTGTCTTTATATAACTTTAAAAAAGGACAAAAGGAGCATTACTATGAATCATAGCCGCAGAGCAATTGTCTTGCCGAAGGGAGGGGGCAACATTACGAGATGACCATCAGGCAGCACAAGACGCCTGTCTGGAATCTGCCAGAAGCAATAAGAAGGCGGCAGCCTCTTCAAAAAGAGAGTACTGGAGCCTGCGCACAATATTGTTGGTGTTGTTGCTGTTGTTGTAGCAGAGCAGCTGCGATGCGACAATGAAATTTCGACCACAACAACAAACTTGAAAACAGCTGCACCCGAAGACTCTCAAACTGTGCAAAATTCTAATGTTTTTAACTTAAAACAAAAAAAAAACGTACAAGGAGAAAAAACTTCAAGTATAACTGTACTTTCTTTTGTTTTATGCAGACCAATTAAATATTTTTGTAAATTTCCCCAAAACTCTGCATACTGTGCACTAACCGTTTCTGCTTTAGCCCCTTGCCGCCCACCCACTCTTCTTTCACACTCTCGCTTTGGTGTGAGTTTGGCGTTCTCTGACTATGCATGTATATATTATGTTTGTAGGTATTTGTGAATGTACATCTTCGGAACAGCAACAAAAATTGCAAAATTTAAATTTATTTTGCTGTGGCATACCAATTCGAACACGATGAACACCCCCTTATTGGTCTAAAAGTTCAATTTAAATTTATTGATTTTTCTAAGAAAACACATGCTTTCAAATAATTAAAAAATGCCAACATTGGAATTGTTTATGATTTATAACGAAAATTCCCAAGCTATTCAAAGCGTAAGAAAAAAATTGGCAAAAATGTATACACGAACACACACTCATTCGGGCCAAGCAAAACACGCGGCGCCAGTGAGACTCTGCAAGGATACCCAAGGATATGCCATGCCCACAAAAGTCTCACACTGAAATTGGCTTTTTTTTCGAATTTTGGTCAGCCTTTCACTTGCTTTTTGAACGCCAACAATTTTATTTATTATTTTATTCACTTTTTTATTCTTTGGGTACTCACTTGAATAGCAGAGCAGTACTTTTTCAAATCAATTTATTTATTGAAAATGTTAGCGTAGGAAACGCGCGCGCACCGGCTCGAGAATAAAGCAGGGTTGTCGTTTTCGATACTTATATATTGGTTACTCGAACCTAAATCGATAACGATTTTCAGAACAAACGTAATCGGTAACATCGATTGTTGTCTTGCCGTCAACAGCCGAGCCCTTAAATAGAACATTTTATTACTTTAAGATTAAGTAATATTATTTTATAAGTCTTTTGTGTTTTTGGTACGTGCGCGCCCTTGTTTTGAATTTACACAAAACTGTGCCATATTTTAGTAAGTTTCCATTGGCCGCATCTGGCCACACTGATCCGAGAACAAAATATTTTATTTTCAGTGACTTTACTAAATTTAACAAGTGAAAGATTTCATCATGTTTCACTTTAATGGTTTCAACATGATGTTCCCAGATGGTGGGCGAAGCTTTCATGCAACTTACAAATGTTTTTCTGTCTCAATGTTACCAGGAAACGAACGTCAAGATGTTGAAAAAGGAGGAAAGAGTAAGTCGAATCCACCAATTCCTTTGTGCGCTTTTTAAATTTCCCTGCTCTTCCACAGTCATAATGCCACCTTCGGCCCTTGACACTCTCACTCGTTTAAATGTTGAATATCCCATGCTTTTCAAACTCACCAACAATAAGAAATCGCGTTCCTCACACGCTGGCGTCCTCGAATTTGTGGCTGATGAGGGCAAATGCTATCTGCCCTATTGGATGATGCATAATTTACTATTAGAGGAAGGCGACATACTCAACATCGAAAGTGTCTCTCTACCTGTGGCCACCTTCTCCAAATTTCAGCCTCATAGCACAGACTTTTTGGACATAACCAATCCCAAGGCAGTTTTGGAAAATGCACTGCGTAACTTTGCTTGCTTAACCAAAACCGATGTCATCGCTATTAAATACAATAAAAAAATCTATGAGCTGTGTGTGCTCGAGACAAAGCCAGGCAATGCTGTCAGCATCATAGAGTGCGATATGAATGTGGAATTTGAGGCTCCAGTAGGCTACACTGATCATAGCGAAAAGCAGCCAACAGCGCAGCAGTCCCAGGGAGCCGGCAGCGGCGAAAACGCAGCCGGTGGCGCTGTTTTGGAAGAAGTAGTCGAAACCTTTAAGGGCTCCGGAGTCCGGCTAGACGGTAAAAAGAAAAAGGAAAGTCAATTGGATACCCCCGTTGTGAAAAAGGCACTTCCACGCGGAGTCCCAGACTATGATTTCCAGTTTGGAGTAATTCGTTTTGATCGGAGTATTCGACCTATCAGTGATCGGGTTAATGATGAGGCGGTCGGCGGAGCCGATCAAGCCTCCGATGCGGATAGTTTCCATGGAACTGGTTTTTCCATGAAGAAAACACGCAAATAGTTTTATGCTAGTTTTAAGATCTTTATTAACAATTCAATATAACACGATTTCGTCTCACAAATGCAGAGTCAATTTTATTACCTCCTCTTTAGGTGCTGGTGGCGGGGAGATTGTTGTCATGGGCGGCAGTTTTCGTATCTTTCGTCCATGTTTGCCCTCCTTACGCTTCCATAGGCCTGAGCGCGGACGATTGCCTAGCTCTCGCATGCGTTGGGCGCTTCCCACATGCTGCTTGTTGTGCTCAATGTTGGACACACGTCCCACTGTGGCCATGCAGGTGCGGTCAAAGGCAAACTCCCTCTTAGAGGGCAGTTGAACTACAACCTTGTCATCGAACTTGCGTAGGATGGTACCGAAAGTGCCAGCGGCATGGATCAAATGGCACGGCTGGTTGGGATTCTTTTCCAGGCAGTGTATTCGCGTTCCCACGGGCAAGGCGCCCAATGGATAGGCATCTCCTTCGTTAGGACGTACTAAAATGATCGAGAGAATTAGAAAATCTCCTTATTTTACTTGGATCTGCTCCCTGCTTACCGGGTATTCTTGGTATAAGGCGAGAAGTTTTTAGGATATCACCAGCCTTCATGTTCTCTGTAGCCAGAATATATTTGAGTTCGTCGCCGACGGCGACCAGAGCCACATTCGAGGTGCGGCATCCGTCAAACATAATTTCCAACACTAATTCCTGCTGTGGAGCACCTTCACGTGGTCCATCGCGCACCCACTTTATCCAATGGTACTTTTGCTTGATGCCACCACCAATACCTTTGGCAACCATGCGACCTGTTATTGGATCTCGTCCAGCCAAGTGTGTAATTTTTAGGGGTTCAATGGTGTATTCTTCGGGAAAGTGGACAATACGGCGGAATTGTGTGCCCGCGCCGGGCTTAGGTTTTTCAACGATTTTTGTCTTTGTGCGCGCATTTTGCAATGCTAGCCAGCCAACACGCTGGTTTTGCAAGACACATTTGGATAACAAACGCGTTAAGTTATTCATTTTTAGGGAAAATAACAAAATTATAAAAACTGCCACAAATGGCTTCGTGTGAAGGTGTTACAAAACCTTATTCCGAAATCACAGCTGTTCGCAGAGTTTCAAACAGTGCCCTCTACAGGCAATTTCATGTTCTTTAATGAAACATTAATATCACAGCGCCAAAAACAGCGCACTCTAGCGGCGATTGAAAGCTACATGATCGAAATATTGTTTTAATTTTGACATTTATAAAATTTTTAGTTTTTTTAAATGAAATGAACCTTCAAAGTCTAGTAGATATGGCTTATGGTGCTTAGCTGCCCTAGCTTTTGAACAATATTTATTTCATGTTTTGACATTTGTCCGGAACTAGCAATTTCATGGGTGTATTCGAAAAGCTTTCGGCTTCCTGCAGAGGGCATCAGCAGCTGTATAAGGTACGGTTTATTATTGTTTTTAAAATTCAAATTTTTATGCAACGAATGTAATTTTTGCATGAAATAATATTTATAATCGAATAACTAGATATTCTTGAAGCAATGTGTGTTTTTATTCTTTTGTGCCAAAATGAACCAATTTGCTTAAGAACCTAAAATGCAACTCTGCCTGAGAAAACACAGGCGCGTGCAATCCGAAAAAGAAAAGTATATACATTTGATAGTTATTTAATGTAGAAACTTGCAACATTTAATTTCAATAGTGTTTATTTAATAATCGCATGGGCCGAGTATCACCGCAAACTGTAAAAAAAGGTACGCAATGAAAAAAAATATAAATAATAATAAACAAGGTGAACGAGCCGATAAGTGAGAAAGAAAAATAATATACACACACAAGCACGCTGTGGCCGTTGTTGATAGACACACAAACACACTTATGTGAATGTATATACATTTACACGCATAAACACAGAAGTAAGCGACGAACGGCACGAAAAACGTGTTGTGTGCTAAATTTAAGGAAAACTCGAAGCAAAAAAAAAAAACAATTGTGCAAAAAATACCAAAAATTTATTTTGGAACATGCCTAAGTGATATATGTATAAATTTGCAAGTAAGTGAATGAGTGTGTACATGTTAGGCGGAAAAAGCAGGCGGCAAGTTTACGCAATCGCCGAACGAACGAGTACAAAAACAGCAACAAAAACGTTGTGAAAAGTGTGCTTTTTGTATGTTTACTCTTTTGTTTTGTCTGTCCCGTCCTTTTGTCCGCAAGCAGAAGCAGTCGTAGCAATGAGTGAGACAAACAAGTCACAACAACAACAACATTGCACACAACCCTGCAATCAATTTGATCCACGTGCTGAAAAATTAATTTCGATGTGAAATATAAATAAAGCAAGTTATTAAAAAAGAGTGAAAAATTTAAAAACTATTGGATTCGTTCAAGTAAGGATTCTTCGACCACTTTTTTTTGGTCCTTTTGCTGCTCTTATAAAATATTCTTGGGGAAAAGAAGATATAGTTATATGAAAAGTGACTGCTGGGGTACTATTTATGTACTTTTCTGAAAGTCCGTTTGTGTATATGTATGGCAAGCAGGTGGAGTCTCGCGCCGTCGTCGTTTTGTTTTTTTTCTATTTTATTATTTTTCGGCTTCGGTTGCTAGCTGAAAATCCAACGAGCGGCATTTTTTACGCATTTTCAATTCGTATGGGTGTGCAAGAGCGCGTGAGGCGTACTCGTATGTGTATTTGTGTATATTTTGGTGTTTTTATTTATTTATTGTGTTTCTGTTTCTCTGGTACTGCCGTTGCCGCTGCCGCTGTCCGCCCACACACCGATACCCCAGCGGCAGCAATGAATTGCTTATGTGTATGTGCAAAAGATTGTGTATTGTGATTGTGAGTGTTTGGTTTTGTGTATTTATTTTTATGCCGTTTTTTATTTATGTTTTCCATTTTATTTTGGTTTCATTTTGCATGTTTCTCCGCACACTCACACACACACGCAAAGCTCTGCTCGATCGATTGGATTGAATGGGAGCCGGAGCCTGTATTCGTTCGAAGAAAAATATATATATATGTGTGTGTGCGTGTGCCTGTGTGTTTTGTATGAACGAAAAGCAAATAAAAGCCAGAGAACTGGGAGGTAAGCACGCTGTTCGCACAGTGTTGCCATTTATACTCGATAACTGTTGAAAGCTCTTATTGGCAAAATCTAAGTATTATTAAATGGACCTTGTGCTATTTTTCAAACTATCATAAACAAAAGAATATATGTTATTTTTTATACTAATTGCTTGAATATCGTTAAAATATATTTTAGGGCTTATGTTAGGTTCTGCATCTTTTTCGCATATTTTATACAGAGCTGGCAACTCTGCAAAGCAATGAGAACTTTAGCTGCTTGTATAGAAGTTTACAGTGTTGCGTGTTGTTTGTCTTATTTTGCCATTTAGAAGTCATATTCATGGACTGCAAACAGTTCGAAATTTCTCATTAGGCATATTAATATTTATAAATTTTGTTGTGGCATTTATGCATGAATAAATTTTATATTTTGGTGTATGCAAAATAAAAAAAAAAAAGAATAGTTTTTAAATTAAGGTAATAAATTTTTAAAAGTGTTCAGTAACCTAAAAAAGTGTGTTGAAATAGGCAGACTATTTTGGTTTTAAGGATATTACCGAATTCCAAAGGAAATTGAAGTCTTTTTTATTTCCTTTTCCTTCGTACTACTGGGGTGTAATTTACCAAAGCGTGCAATAGGATAGTGTGGGTTGTTTTGTTATTGTTGTTGTTTTGCCGGCGAGTTCTTTCCCATATACACATGCATACAAATATATGCATGTACATTCGTGAGTAGATTTTCAGCTCTGCCCGGACCAAATACATACCAGAGCGCAAGCGCGCGCGCCTGTCAACCACATTGAATTTCGCTTCACCGTATATATCTCTGTGTGCGTTTGCTTACTCACGTCCCGACGTCGTCGCGGGCGTAAGCGTAAATGTGAGTGAGCGAGTGTGTGAGTGCGAGTGTGAACGAAGAAGCGGTAGCAAAACCAAAACATAGCGAAAAAGAAACAGAAACAAAATCGGCCTGTGTAGGAGGGAAGAGAGAGGAAGAACTTTTGCGTATGTGTGTGCTGCTCTGTGTATATTTTTATTAGTTCTTTCTCTGTCTCTTCGTTCTGTGTGTTTTGGGCTGGCTGACGAAAAACCTTGAGCATTAAAGTCTAAACAAAACACGCGTGGAAAAGTGCACAAAAATCAAAATCAAATAGTGGTTTAATTAATTTATTGCTTCAAAATATAAATGAAATTTTTCGTTATTTTGTGTTATTGAAATTGTCTAGTTAAGGCGCGCTACCACCACTGCTGTATACAGAAAATAAAGAAACCGAAAAAAACGAAGAAAAAAACAAATGACAAAAAGTTGGGGCATAAAAAGTGTGCACATTAATTTTTTCGTATGTATTTTTTCTGGTTGAGTGTATGCGTGTGTTCGGTGTGCTTAAGTGTAAATGTATTCGCATTGTTTTTTTTTTTTATACTTGTCTATCTACAGCAATAACAATAAAAACAATAACAAATCCACTTGCCTAGAAAATACTATGCAAAGAAAAGAACAGTAAATTGAAAGTTTTGCACATTGCGAATTTGTAATAAAAAGACAAAGAAAATTAAATTGCAATTTTATTAAAATAATTTAAAAAAAATATGTTTATAATTTATTGTTTATTTATTTGTTTTTTTTTTTTTTTTAATTTTTTTTAGGAAAAATAAGAACAAGAGCAGCAATAATAAAAACAACTGTAATTTGCAAGTGGATACCTCTCAATGGCCGCTACTACAACGACAACAACAACATTAGCAACAACCACCACCGGCAATAGCACGAGCCTCAACCTGAACGCCAACGCCAATAATAACAATATTAATACCAATAACAACAACAACAACACCAATAACACTAGCAACAACATTATAACGGTAAATACCGTTTTAAATACACCCACCAGTGCTGTTGTTGCCGCCGACGCCGCAACTGTTGCCATAGCCAAGGACATGCTTCAGCTGCATCATGGCGCCGCCGCAGCCTTAAACAATAATAATAATAATACAACAACAACAACAACCGGCAGCAGCAGCAACAACAACAACAATAGTGCCGTCAACCTGCCGCCCATTAATCAAAATAACAACAACAACAACAACCACTCAGCAAACCACCCACCTGCCCAAGAAGCCACACCACCGGAAAATGCCTACGGCGAGCTGCGCTTCAATCAGGATGTGCTCTACATCACCGATCCAATCACTGTGATTGGTCGCAACTCATCCACATCGATGGTGCACTTCCATGTGGCCGAAAACAATTTGGTTTCGCGCAAACATTTCCAGGTGCTCTTCGAGGGCACAACACGTGATTTCTTTGTGCAGTGCCTAAGCAAGAACGGCATCTTTGTGGACGATTACCTACAGCGCCGCAATGCCGAGCCCAAGAGACTACCCGAACGGTATGGCTGGCATAACTAAAAATATTTCATTTATCCCTCCAAATAACATGTTCCTTCTGTCTGTTTCAGTTGTTTCTTTCGCTTTCCGAGCACCGAAATTCGCATTGAATTCGAGAGTTACATGTCTGGATCGACGGGATCGATTACACCAGAGGCCCAGCATCTTGGTACACCAACCGGTCTGGTTCATGGCGTCTCTGGCCCTGCCACTGGTCTAAATAGCCATCACAATGTGGTAACAGGTGCAGGTGGTGGAGGCGGAGGAGGAGGAGGAGCAGCGCATGTGATCATAACGCCACCGGCACGGGATGATCTCCAAACCCATCAAACACCGCATCATCACAGTCAGCAGCAGCAGCAGCCGCACTCAGTGCACCACTACCTGCAGCAGAAGCAGCCGCAGCATCACCAATCACATCCACACTCTGCCACGCATACACCCCACCCGCTTCACCATACACAACTCCAACAGCAGCACCAGCAGCAGCAGCAGCAGCAACAACAACAGCAGCAACACCAGCAGCAGCAAAGAAGTGGCGTCCTTAACTCGGGGGCACCAACCACACCTGCCCATGTGCTGCCAGGCAACGATGGAAATGCCGGTGGCATCTACTCACCGCTTAAGATTTCCATACCGAAAAAGGAGTCTCAAAAGAGTCCCTATCTCTCCCCAACTGGTACGTCCAAAACAAAGCCAGCTAAACTTTTTTCATAGAATGCAAACAAAATCTGAGGATAGTTTAATGATAAATCTAAAACAATTATTGCTGCTCCAAAACTGTTTCAAGAACGACGCCATCTAAATTTCGTTATAAACAAAATTGAAAACCATTCGAACTTTAAGTCAGGCAGCTGACTAAACAAACTTTTGTTAATTTTTCCTAAAATGTTTAGCTCAGAGCAAATATAAAAAAAACAATCAAAATTTCAAGTTCAATGTTTGCCATATTTGTGAGCCATGACTATTCGAATTACTTGGACGACCTTGATTTTAGTTATAAAATTTTCGCAACGCGTTAGGCATTTGGGTAGACAAGCCCAACTCAAAAGGAAGTCAACTGCAACTGATGAAAATAATCGGTCAAATCCAGAAAGGCCAACGGGCAGTGGCTTGAAGGATTCAACGATTGCCACATCCAATGATGTCGTACCTGCCGATAAAGAAGAAGAAGTGCAGGCCGATTAATTTTTTGGTTTATTTGATAAATCTTTCGAGGAATAATTTTAATTTATACTTTTCCTTTTAATTTTTTTTTACAGGTACAATAAGTGCTGCCAATAGTTGTCCGGCTAGTCCACGTCAGGGTTTTCATCAGAATCAGCCCAATAATTACAACAACTACAGCAACAATAATACGGTAAAAATAAATCAAACATAATATAAACAGATTCAGTTTTAAAGCTTTTGAATTTTTATCAAATTTACAGCAGGATCTATTCCAAACCCCATCGACGGCCAGTTATAATCATAATGAGAAGCCACCCTACAGCTATGCACAGTTGATCGTCCAAGCCATCTCAGCCGCACCAGATAAGCAATTGACACTCTCGGGCATTTATTCTTTCATTGTCAAGCATTATCCATATTATCGCAAGGAAACAAACAAGGGTTGGCAAAATTCCATACGTCATAATCTCAGTCTAAACAGGCAAGTTGCATTTTTTGCTTTTCATCTAAATTCAAAAGAAATTAATTTTTAACGCAATAATTTCAGGTATTTCATCAAGGTGGCTCGTTCTCAAGATGAACCCGGCAAGGGCTCCTTCTGGCGCATTGATCCCGATAGTGGGGCCAAGTTAATCGATCACAGCTACAAGAAACGTCGCCAGCGCAGCAGCCAGGGTTTCCGGCCGCCTTATGGAATGCCCAGATCGGCACCCGTTTCGCCCAGTCATATGGGTAAGCCAAGTCAATCTGCTTTGAATTGTTTTCTTGAATTAATTGCAATTTTTTCTTCTTGGCAGATAACTCACGTGAAAGTTCACCGCTTCAGGATATTGTATTGCAATCAGCGCCTGGTTCACCGGGCATCTCATTGGAACAACGTGCCACCGATGGTGGTAAGTTTTTGTTGATTCGACAAAAGAATGTTTTGATTTATTTTTCTATCTTTAGAAATAATGTACAATGCGCATCAGCAACAACAACAACCGCAGCAGCAACAGCCACAAGCGCAGGCCAATAATTCCAATCAATACAAGTAAGTAGAAACTATTTCTGTTTGCACAAATCCTCTTTTAATTGAATTAATATTCAATTCTTGTTTTTGCTTAGCAGCGGCAATTCGTACTACGTACACAATCAAAATTCCGCAGTTGGTGTGCAGCAAGGGCATGTGGAGGCCAATGCTGGCAGTGGCGGTGGAGCCGGCGGTGGTGGTGGTGTGGGCGCATTGATTGCACTCAAAAGGAATCATGTTATGGCCGTGACACATCCGGGAACGGTTACACTGCACCAGCAACAGCAGCAACAACAGTCGACAGCGGCAGTGGTTGTGGCACAACAGCAACAGCATCCTGAGATTATCTATGAAGAACTACCGACCGATTATAGTGGACACATGGTTGAGGCGGGTGAAGATGAATGCGGCGTTGCCGCTGGCGGTGGCACCGATGCCACCCCAGCCAAAAGAGCCAAATATGTATCCGAAGTGCTCTGATGCGTGCGCATACAGAAGCAAGGCAAAGGGAAATAATAATAATTCTAATCGGAGGTAGTGGAGGATGCACCAGAATGCGGTGAAACAGGCAAAAAATTGCCACAAAAAAAAAAGAAAAAAGCAAAAAAAAAAATAAACTCAACTCGGACAAAATAATGCCCACTTAAAAAAAAAAAACAAACAAACAAAACAAACAAGGAAGCAGCAAATAATGATAACATTTAAAAACAAAGTAACAAAGTATCTCCATCTTGTATATTGAATTTGCCAACCCACCCGAAAAGCCCTGATTTCCATAAAGCAAAATAATGTAGCTAAAACAAAAACTTTATTTTTATCTGTGGAAATGAAGAAAAACAATTGAAATTTGTATTGGAATGTTTATACAAGTTTATACATAGCTGTGAGTTTGTGTTTTAAAAATTTTGAAAACCGTACAACGGTTAAGCACACCCACACACTCACACAATTTCAAAACAATAACAAATGAAAACGATTTAACACTTAGCTCTGACGAATTCAATGTGCTCGATGACGCTACTCTCTAAGTACATAAATAATATAAAAACACACACACACGCATTAAATAATATTATGTATATGCATGTATATATATACATGTAACTTTTAAGATAAAAAAAAAACACAAAAGAGAAAATCTTAAAAAAAAAACAAAAAAAAAAAAAAAATCCAAAAGAAAATTGATTTATATATATATAAAGAAATTATATATTCGATTGCTCGATCGATGATTGATTGATTATGATGTTTAAGATGTTATAGCTACAAAAAACAACAAATACAACAACAACAACAAAATAGGATGAAAAAAAAATCAAGTAACAAACAAACAGGCGAATGAATATTATTACCTATCTACATACCTTTACCTATATCGATTTAAATATATATATATATATCTACAAAATACGAGAAAAAAAAAAACAAAGATAAAAAGCGTAAAAAAAAACAAACAAAAAAACAAATTAAGAAATAAAAATATCTACAAATTTACGGATATAAATACAAATAATATTGTAAACCTTCTACGTATAAAAGAAAAACAAAATCATTGCACTTTATTTCTTATTAAATGAAGAAAATCCCATTTAAGTGTTTGGACAAATTGTGTATTAAAAGAAAATACAAATGTCAAAAATTCTTGTTTTTTTTATGGGAAATGATTTATGGAATGAAGTATCTAAACTTTCTATAAGAGTATCCAATGATTTCAATTTCAAGTTTTAAATAGAAAATTGACTAGGCTTTTTTCATTCATTCATATGCGTATATAGTATTTTATTTATACTGATAAAAAAATAATTTATAAATTAATATTAGTTCCCAACATATAATACTTCATATATTTTCCCGTAGAGAATCCTTAACCATTCTGTTATAAATTTTCCAGTAAGGAATCCTTTAGGATTCTCTTATATCATTTCATTTCCAAATCTGTATACATAGTAGATACTTTTGAAAATGCAAGGATCGCTGTCGAGTTTCTTATTTAACAAAGTGTGATTTCCAATTTCGGGCTCTGCCTTACTGGGAGCATATAGGATGAGCAAGGTAAAAATGTAGATATTCAAAAAACCATTGATAGCAATAGGAAACGAAATATCCTGTTTATATATAGCCAGAAAAGCATTGACCATCGTAAGTATCATCAGGAATATAAGAATAGATTCTGAAAAAAAAGAGAATATTTATATTGATATAATTGCAATTATAAAACAAATACAACTTACCTTTATAGTTGGAATTATAATCATGATTTCGGCGTTTTAAATTCCTGAAGACTGTCCACATTTTAAGACATAAAAATAGCAAATAAGCAGCTACCAAAATTCTAGTCACGTAATTGTTAATTGTATTCCAAATAATTCCCTCTGATGTACTCAAAAGAGTGAAGAAGGGATTGCTTAGTTGTTTGGTGTGTTCGTAAATCTTTTGGGCTCCTAAAAAGAGGCAGAAAATCAAAACAAGCAAAAAGTGTTTCCCATAAAGACAAAAGCTTTTGGGTTTGTCTTGTGGACTCTGAATAATCATGTTCTCTTCAGCATAGACAACACAAAAGGTTAGTAACACAGTAGAGAAGATGAATTGTTGATAGTCCTTCAGTAATGAAAAGAATGGCATATCGAAATAAAGTGTAAACCATTGCAGTGGCAGATCGAATATAATCAAGGACACGCCCAAACTGATAAGAATACGTTCCAGCAAAACCGGTGAACGTGACAGTAGAGAAATACGTCGCCGGAACCATATCAGTAATCCTATAGCAAGCAGCGAAAGAATACTTTTCCATAGTAAGTCTCTTTCTGTAAAGCCTCCATTTTGGTGAATGGCAGTCAGAATAAGGTCGTGGAAGTGGCTAATCTTTACATTCATATTTTTAGTTGTGTCCTGCGGAAAACGCAAATTCAGTAGATAGAAGCTATGATAGAGGGATCCAAGCTCAAAAAGTGGTATCATGTCGCACGTATACAGAATCTCAGACTGGCCGACGTGGGCGGGATAGCAATCCAAATTACGTTGCTCCACATGATTGGCATACAATTTCCAGTCGTGCTCTTCATCTTGTTTGTCGCGATAGGCCAGACGTGTGTCAATAGTGAGCTGCAATTCCTTGGGTGGTAACTGTAAAGTCAACCCGTAGGCAATATCAACTTGTAGGACACCAATAAGATTTTGCTGCCAACGTGAATAATTAAGAACCCGGTTGCCCCGAGGCAAGGGCATTTGGAAAACATAAGCTATCTGGTTAGCCAATTTCACGTGATCCTGTTCGATTTCCTGTTGTGGCACCACGTCGCAGGCTCCAGTTGTAGCGCGGGAGTACAGCCAGAAATTTGTATCGTTTTGATGGCCCGGCTTGTCGCGGCAGACTACACCCAAAATAGTTTGGTATCCAGTTGGAATGGGTGCAGACAAGTCTCCAAAGAAAAGGAAAATAAGTTGACCAAGAAATAAGCAAGTCAACAATATGAACAACTGATTTCCATTTAAGTTTTCAAGTATGATGCGGGCCATGATGTTTTCGCATCTAAAAATTTATTTATACTGATTCTTACCAGCGAAGAATTTCAAATGGGGTATAAATAAAATGTTTACATTTGAAGTGTACAGATTTTGCGCATTATTTTTTATATTAGAAGTAAACTTCATGATTAGTTTCTTTAATTTCCAAGACATTTAATATAATATTGTAAAAAAACTATTTAAAATACATTATTTATTTTTGCTTAAAATATTTTTTTATCAGTTTAATTTTTTTATGGCTCAATGCAAAGTTTTTGCCTTTGTTTGATAAATCTAAAAAAAAAAATGTAATTAAATATATCTTATTGCTATTATTTTAACAGCAAAAAAATTTAAATATAAAAATAAAATTTAAAAAGAAAAGAAGAAATGTAAAACACAAGTCTTTTCCCACCGCGATAAATTCTAATTTTCAATTACGATAACTATGAAAGGCAACCCTGCTCGATTGCACATTTGACAAATCGGTGTCGATTTCTATTAGCAAGCTTAATCTGTGGAATTCAGTAACTCAGTTAATTTGATTAAATAGTTGGAAAAATGGTGGTCAAAGCAGTTTGTGTAATCAATGGAGATGCCAAGGGCACCGTGTTTTTCGAGCAAGAGGTAAATTCCTTAGAGAAACGAATTTATGCCATCTGGGAGAGATTCAGCACAGTTTTTTAAGGTCAAAGTACCGGCCGCACGCCGCTCTCTACTTGCTGCACAAAACGTGCAATATGATAATTTCAAGTGTCTCTTTACTCCTAAGCGGAAGGGTATATAAATTTCAACTAAACTAATTGCATATTTTGCTGAGTCATTTATGAAATGCAATATTATATAAGCTCAACAGCATAGGTTGCTTGTACTTACGAGTGAGTGAACTAGCAAGAAAGAATAAGACTTATTTATGTATAACACGATTATAAGGACTTCTTAAGTATTTGCTTATCAGTTTTATTTTGATTTTTTTTAATTATGTTATCTGCTTGTTTTATTTTATGAATTATCTGTTCTTCGTTATAGGCTGAAGGTACTCCAGTCAAAGTAACTGGTGAAGTGAATGGTCTAGAAAAGGTAACGGAATAATTTAACTAAAATTCAAAATGGCTTTCATCAAAGTCAAAATTGTATTTTGAACTTTGTTCACATACTTTGTGAGAGATTTGCATTTAACGTGTGGCATTTTGAACTCTTAGGGTCTACATGGCTTCCATGTACACGAATTTGGAGATAATACAAATGGCTGCATGTCTTCTGGACCTCACTTTAATCCTTATGGCAAGGAGCACGGAGCACCAACTGATGAGAATCGCCATTTAGGTGATTTGGGCAATATCACAGCATCTGGAGATGGCCCCACCCAGGTATGAGAATCTTAAAGCTCGCATTGATTGGTCCAGATAATTAAACTTATCCTATTATAGGTTAACATCTCGGATTCAAAAATTACGCTGTTTGGCGCTGACAGCATTATTGGACGCACTGTGGTGGTTCATGCTGATCCCGATGACTTGGGTAAGGGCGGTCATGATCTAAGTAAGACAACTGGCAATGCTGGCGCTCGTATTGGCTGCGGTGTTATTGGTATTGCCAAGATCTAAGCGTATCGTATAATGAGGATTGCAGGGTTATCAATTTCTATAACATACCTTATATGAACCATAGCTTATAATACAAATATATATTCAATATATATATATATATACTAACCGGGATAATTATCAGTAGCGAAAACTTATTCGAAATTTTTGTTTGGTTTGAATGGTTAACCTTTGAGGTAAATAAATTTTGTCTTCAATTCAATGAAAAGTTAAAATTCGGACAAATTTGCTGTTTTAATTTTCTATAATCTTTATTATAAATGGTATAAATAATAAACAAATACTTATTATTTACAAAACATATCAATAAAAACAATATTGTTGAACCTTGGCCGGATTACTAAAAAACAAATTCAACGATTTCCGATCTATCCGTGAAATCAATCGGAAATTTTCAATTGTGCCTTTTTCGTTTTGGTGGTGTCGATTAGTTTGTGTGATAAGATCTTATGTTTTGTTAAAGTACGACTGGTAGACAATGCCTAGGGAGGAAGTGGCGAACAGTGTAAAATAGCTCCACCAAGTGGCAAATCCTAAGAAGCCCTTATATACTTCTGTAGAGAACACCTAAAAAGAGGAGACACTCGTAAAAAGAATTGTGGGCATTTATAAAGAGATGACTTACATTTTTCAGACTAGTTAAAGAGGCCTGCAAGGACTGAGCCGATTCCAAGATGTTGAAGTCCCGCTCAGTATTATCTAAGACATCGTTGGAGTTGGCAGTGATATCGCTGTCTGAGTCAGCAGCGCATTCGTGCTGAAGGACAACGGCCTCCTTGAATATGCCCGTCCAGCTGAATCCCCCCAGACTTTTATACATGAGAGTCAAGTAGAGGCAGAGTATAAGTGGAGCGGCGAATTGGAGCGTCACCACGCACAGGTAATAAAATATTGAAGAGATCTGAAAGGAGAGTTAGCTATTTAATAATTTTGCAAATTGTCTTGGATTTGGCACACCCACTTTCTTTTGAAATTCAACGTTGGTGATGCGACCGGCTTCTTTTCGTAGATCGACTATTTTGTCGTAGGCTAAATTCAGATAGGATTGCAGATAAATGGGCATGAGTGCAAATCGCACCACAACCACAAAGACGACTAATAAAAGTCGCAGTGTCTCAAAAACGTGAGGCTTGAGTAGCGGCTGTTGCATGCCCTCAAAGACACGAACCGTTAGGTAGTCACGGCTGATGGGCCGTATCCAGAGTATGACCAGAATGAAGGGTAGCACAAAGCTTAGATTTAGGATGATTTGCAGTAAACGATTGCCCCGGCAGTATTTGAGTGAGTCCCAATGCATTTTGGCCATACGTAGACCGGGGAAGGTAAAGAGTGAGCCGAGTAAGCCACAGCTTAGGGCTAGGAAGAACTTCACAACAATTTTCGAGGCGGGTCCACTGCGAAATGAAAGTAGGAGTTTTTTTTTAGCTTTCTATATATTTTATCAGAACTACTTACGAAGAATACACTCCTTGCTCATTAAGAAATTTGGAGGCGCTTGCATTGAAACTAGTGTAGGCGTCTTCCAATCCCGTTTCTAATATGCGTTCATCAATTATAAGCACAATCATGGCTATCAGAAGATAAACTAGACAGGCCACAATAACCATGGAACGTTCGCCGATTGACTCATCACTTTGGAAGTACAAGACGGTCAATGAAAAAAGCAGTCTGAGGGCAAAGAAAATCACCAACAAACACCACACCATACTGAGATTCACCTCGTGTTTGAGAGGATAAAAATAATGGAACAACTGCAAAAAATTAATAAATTAAATTATCTTCTGAATATTAAACAACACAATCGCACCTCCGAAATAATATAAACTATGCCTGCATAGATGCTGAAGTCAACAAGCCATTGGTATTCGGTAAAGTAGCGTAAGTGGACCACATCACGTTCCAGCACTAAAGTCGTCTCCAAATCTACTTCAATATTGCGAGGTATGTGAAATTGTTGTTGGCTATTGTTGTTGGTTGTGCCATTCTGCTGTTTGTGTTTGCCCTTGACTGGACGATCTTTCGGCACGCCAGCTTTTGTGCGGAGCTCCTCGTCCGTCGGATGCAAGTATCTATGCAGCCCAGTGCGACATAATATCCATTTAGCGAAAGAATAATGAGGACTTAGTTTCTGAATTACACTGACCATTACCAGCGTAATGACAAGTTGAGCGCCTAGAACGGCCTGCAATTATTAAAAATAATTAAATTAAAAGTCCTTTTGGTCAGCTGCCAAACAAAAATTGCTTCTGCCTATTTTGGGTCAGTTCTATTTTTGGTAGAATTTTTGAGTTTTCCGGGGGCACACAGTGCTGAACCAAGTGCTAATTGCTCCAGTTCCAGACATTCGCTTACTTACCATGTTTGGAGTAAATTAATGACTTGTGCACTTCAGAATATAGTTTACGTTTATAAAAAAATGCCAGATTAATTCATTACTTTTAATTAAAAACGGAAACAGCATTTATTAAGTTGTCTATGCAGCAGCAATACACCGTCTTCAGTGTGTACACACCATTTAAGAGGAAAATTCGGCGACTTATATAAAATGTCTAGGTATCGAAAAAGTATCGAATACATTTAACTCGTTGGCGCAAAATTTGAACAAAACAATGATAAGATCCATTTCTAAGATTTCTTGATTTTATAATTTAAAGTCCAGTCTATTAAGAAATATGTGTTTAAAAAAAATAAATTATCTAAAGCATAGCCCAGCCTTGTCCTATATTTGTACATATATTAATACCAGAAATTACTCCAAATCTATTAAAATGAATTCTATTGTTCGCATTTCCTAAATGCAACGGTCTTCACCGGTATAAATGTTGATAAGCTTGCACTGTGATCATAGGTAGGAAATTAATAATTAAGTGTGTGGTAAATAGAACAAGTAGAGTGAATTTTTTAAATGCAAACATGGACGTATTATTCATACTTTTTCAAAATAAACTTCTTGTGGTTTTATGTATCGCAAAGCTCAACGTACACAATTTGTTGATTACATAAAACATATTTCACTATTTATACTCTACACCGTTAGGTGCAAAAGGGTATATTAAAATTATGCCAATTTATGTAACATGAAGAAGGAAGTGTGGGCGACACAAATGCCTTAAGCCCAATTTGGCTGACAAGAGAAGTCGATATAGTCATTTGGCAGATGGAATACTTTTTCAATATCTGAATTATGTTCGAAACAAAGACTAGTGCTTAAAATTTTTCAAGTATCAAACCGCCAGAGTATCTAAAACTTGACCGTACTCGAATTTAGCATTTGGTTCTATTTTTTATATAGTCTTCTTTCGAGGTTCTAGGGTATATAAGGCATTAAAAATGCTGTTAAGGCTTAGTATATGTTTTAATCGACTCAAGGAACGGACCTTAAGATGCAACTCGCTTTAATGGCCTTTGTGGGTTTTCTGGCTTGTGCCCAAACTATAACAACAGATGAATTATTTGAGGAAGAATGGAAGGCATACAAGTTACAATTTGAAAAAAATTATATGGATGAAATGGAGGAACTGTTGCGTCTCGAAATATTTAAAAATAACAAATATTTAATTGCTGAACATAATGAACTTTATGCCTTGGGAAAAGTAGATTATGAAATGGGAATTAATGAATTTTCCGATATGACATCTTCGGAATTTAAGAACCTTATGCTTGGAACCATAATCTCCAATGAAACTATGGATGCGGAATCTTCTCTTTACTTACCGAATCTGGAAGAAACTTTTGCTGAAAACGTTGATTGGCGTGCACGAGGCGCTGTTACGCCAGTCAAATATCAGGGACGTTGTGGTTCCTGTTGGGCATTTTCTACGACAGGATCAATCGAGGCTCAGCATTTCAAAAAGAATGGACAATTAATTTCGCTTTCTGAACAAAATTTGATAGACTGTTCTAAACGTAACAGCGGCTGTAACGGAGGTTTCCCTGAAAGAGCTCTACAATATGTTATTAACAATAAGGGAATTGATACCGAGAAATCTTACCCATATGAGGCTAGGAGACGCTCGTGTCGTTTCCAAAGGAACAATGTCGGAGCCACGGTTAAAGCTATTAAACGAATACCCAAAGGAAATGAGCAATATTTGGCTAAAGCCGTTAGCCAAGTAGGACCGATATCTGTTGCTATTGATGCCTCTCATATTAGCTTTTACAGGGGAGGCGTGTTTCATGGACCCTGTTCAAAACGTCTAAATCATGCCGTACTGGTGGTGGGCTTTGGGCATGACAATCGAGGTGGAGATTACTGGTTAGTGAAAAACTCTTGGGGCGAAAATTGGGGCGAAAAGGGTTATATACGTATTGCTCGAAATAGAGGGAACTTGTGTGGTATAGCCGATATTGCTCTTTTCCCCGAGGTCTGAATTAAATTAATATTATTTATCTCTGACACAAAAATATTGTAAGCTCATAATTCGAAAATAAATAATTATCATGAAATTAATCAATACTATTTCTCTATATTATTTATTTCCTTATAGCGTAATTTAGGGTGTAAATTAAGGCTTGTGTGGATAGCATAAGAAGCTGCTAAGTTGTCTTAGAATATTCAAGCTTTGACTATATAATTCTATATATATGTGTGGACTTAAATTAACTTGATATAATCTTATCTATATCCTTCCGCTAATTGTAATATTGTTTGCGAACAGTCATTTATTGTGATTATTTTTAAGTTTTTAAAGTGAATTACTTATCAGAACTGCATAGCACAATCAGTTCCTCTGATTCAATTTTTATAGATAAGTCTGCAATTATCGTATATAAGGTGCAAAAAATATCTATTCGGATCAGTGTGTTGCTTTAACGGCATTGAAAAGGAACACTAAAATGAAAGTTGCTATCATATCGGTCTTGGGTTTCGTTGTCTTGGCCCAATCCGTAAGTGTTGAAGAATTAATACTAGAAGAATGGAGCGCCTACAAGTTGCAATATGACAAAAATTATATGACTGAAATTGAGGAAGAGTTGCGTTTGGAAATATTCAAAAATAATAAATATATAATTGCCAAACATAACGAACGATATACAAGTGGTGAAGTGAACTATGAGATGGGAATTAATCAATTCTCCGACATGACAAGCTCGGAATTTGAAATGAAAATGCTTGGATCTATATTTTTGAACGAAACTACTAAATTAAATGATTATCCTTGTGTACCGTATCCAGAAATTCTTCCAAAAGAATTGGATTGGCGTACTAAAGGAGCTGTTGCACCCGTCAGCAATCAAGGAAGCTGTAGCTCTTCTTGGGCATTTTCTGCCACAGGAACAATAGAAAGTCAACACTTCATGAAGACTAAAGAATTAACTTCTTTGTCTGTACAAAATTTGGTAGACTGTTCACTAAAAGATCATGGTTGTAATGGAGGTTCTCCCGCAACAGCCTTGCAATATGTAATTGACAATAAAGGGATTAATACCGAAGCCTCTTACAAATATGAGGGCAAGCAAGGCCCATGTCGGTTCAAGAGAAGCAGTATTGGTGCCACCATTAGAGACATCTACAAAGTATCCAAAGGAAATGAAGAATGTTTGGCTTATGCTGTGCTGCAAAAAGGTCCAATTTCTGTTCTAGTGAATGCAAAGCCATTTCAGTCTTACAAAGGAGGTGTACTTTCGGGACCCTGCAAGCCAGAGCTCAATCATGCCGTGCTGGTGGTGGGCTTTGGTCACGACAATCAAGGCGGAGATTACTGGTTGGTGAAGAACTCCTGGGGCGATCAATGGGGCGAAAAGGGTTACATACGTATTGCGCGAAATAAGGGAAATCTATGTGGAATAGCCGATAAAGCTATCTGCGCAATATAATATATAATACAAGATTTACATCAATTATACAATCAATTAATTAAACCTTTTTTTTATTTTAACCTTATATGAATTCCTTATATGTTGCTTTTATCAAGAGCTCCTAAGTTGGTTTGGTGAGTAATCTGAAACCAGTGGGTACTGAGCAAAGATTGTTTGAATTACTTGCTTAACTTTGTTTCAAGGGCGTCGGAGGAGAGTGAGTAATTTGATTATTTTAATCGGAACTTTGCTGAAATTAATAAAAAGCCACAAATGCATTATAAGTTGTGATAACTTCTATCGTTCAAAAGTTCAGCTTAATTAAAAATATTTACAGTTTTGGTGTTTCGCTTCACTTCAAGTTATACTATACAATTTATAATTGGAGGAGGTATAGGAAAAAATTGGACTACTCCGAACATTAGGTTTATTTTCGATTTCAAGGTTATGTTAAAATTCAAGCATTTATGTGGGTGTACGGGGATTCCAACCAACATTAATTATATTGAATTCCCTGAGGAATTTGTAATATAAAATTTACTGATAATCAAAATTGTAGTAAGCCTTTCTGAAAGTCATCAAAATTAATTTATATTCCTTTTCATGATAACTTTAAATTCTTGCTTGTGTTAAAGTAATGCAAATCTGAAAAATGATTACCTGCAATAAAAAAGAGAAGAAGCAACCCGGTTGCAAAATATTTGATCTCGGAAAGTGGGAATCACAGGACATTCAAAAATACAATACAATTCCAAGAATACAAAAACAATTGCGCAAGGGAAACTGGCAATACGTTTGTGACCATCCAGAGGCAAGTCTTATTCCTAATACTTTCAATGATATTTTAAAAATATTCTCCTTTTTCATCTTTTAGATTCGCGCCATTATACGGGTTATCTTACATCAGACCTTGAATGCAAATCCCAGCGATGTGCGAAAATTTGTAGCCAACTTTTTCAATTGCTGTAAAACCCCTTTGCTCGTGCCAATGGTAAATATTTCTATACACTTTCTATTGAAAACTAACAAAAAAAAAAACTTAGATAAATACCCAATTGGCTTACGTGAAGGACCAATTGAAACGAGGACGTTGGAGTTCATATGATGCCGAAATGCTGTTCATGGACAAGCCATCCACTCATTCACTGCTCTCGAACGCCTCCACAGAATGTAATGTTCATCCAGTTTTGACCTATGCCTTGGTATTTAAGAAACCTGATGAATGTGGAATAGATAAGCCGCCCTTTTAGTCGGAATTGGATGGAAATGCTTACGTTATGGCACAGAAAAGTATTCTTCTTCTTATCATCAATAAATTTGTAGTCATAATTTCTCAGAATTCAAACTAAATTAAATATAGTAAAGTCCAAATCAAATATCTGAGATCCGCGATGTTTCTTTTGATTATACTGTGATTGCCTTATCAAAGAAGTTTTTCCACTAAAGACTTATTGGGCATTTCTGTTATACCTACGAGTAGTTTGAATCAATATTATGTTTTCAATTTATTGTCACTTTTAAGGAATCCCATTTCCAACTTTCACAAACCCCATAATTTTAGATTGGTCGGTACCAACAGACGAGTCGATTGAGCCACGCAAAATAGTTAAATGGATTTTAGATGGACTTGGATGAGTTTCAAAGTTATCTAAAAAAAAAAATGTTTTCAATAAAAAAAATCTCACAAAGTTTTTTATATATATTTATATATATATATGTAATGGCAATCAAATAGTTCAAAGTTTTTCTTTATTTTCATGTTTACTCAATTTTTGTAAAATTTAGATTATTGGAATTATTGCACTAGTGGCAATTCCACATAGATTTCCTTTATTTCGCGCAATACGTATGTAGCCCTTTTCGCCCCATCGATCGCCATAGGAGTTCTTAACCAACCAGTAATCTCCGTCTTTATTGTCGTGACCAAAGCCCACCACCAGCACGGCATGGTTAAGCTTTGGTTCACAGGGTCCCAAAAATACACCTCCTTTGTAAGACTGAATTGAATCTCCATTCACTAGAACAGAAATTGGACCTCTTTGCAGCACAGCATAAGCCAAACATTCTTCATTTCCTTTGGTTACTTTGTAGATGTCTCTAATGGTTGCACCAATACTGCTTCTTTTGAACCGACACGGGCCTTGCTCTTTTTCATATTTGTAAGAGTCTTCGGTATCAATACCTTTATTGTCAATTACATATTGTAAGGCTGTTGCGGGAGAACCTCCCTTACAACCATGATCTTTTAATGAACAGTCTAACAAATTTTGTTCAGACAAAGAAGTTAATTCTTTAGTCTTCATGAAATGTTGACCTTCTATTGCTCCTACGGCAGAAAATGCCCAACAGGAACCACATTTTTTTTGATCTTTGACGCGCGTAACAGCTCCTTTAGTACGCCAATCCCAATCTTTTGGAAGGACATCTGGTATACAAGGGTAATCATTTATATTATCATATATAGTTTCGTTCAAAAATATAGATCCAAGCATTTTCTTTTTGAATTCCGAGCTTGTCATATCGGAGAATTGATTAATTCCCATCTCATAGTTCACTTCACCACTTGAATATCGTTCGTTATGTTTGGCAATTATATATTTATTATTTTTGAATATTTCCAAACGCAACTCTTCCTCAATTTCAGTCATATAATTTTTGTCGTATTTCAACTTGTAGGCGTTCCATTCTTCTTGTATTAATTCTTCAACACTTACAGAATGAGCGAAGACAACGAAACCCAAGACCGATATGATAGCAACTTTCATTTTAGTATTCCTTTCTAATGCCATTAAAGCAAAACACTGACTCTAATAGATATTTTTTGCACCTTATATACCATAACTGCAGACTTATGGAATCAGAGGAACTGATTGTGCTATGCAATTTTGATAAAAAAAAACTTAAAAATAATCACAATAAATGACTATTCCTTTATTAGCAAAAAAAAATCTCAAGTAGCGGATGCATGTAGATAAGATTATATCAAAATTTTTGCAGTCACGTTTGAAAAGTTATAGACAATTATACAATGCAATAAAACTTCTTTTAGACCACAAAAAAAATAGGAAATTGCTTACAAATATTGTAAAGATATTGGGAATATAGAAATACGGATGTATGGATGGAAGACCCTGGTTATATCGATTTCCTTCTATGCATGTCGTAATGAGGGTTTCCGACATCTTCTAATCCTTTACATAAATTTAAAAAATCTGAATATACCCTTATACCTTAGAGAATAACTAAAAGTGCTTTCTTTAAGCTTAAGACAAATATCTATTAGATGGTATTCGATGACAAGAAGAGTTTACTCAGTGAATGATATTGCTTTTTGCTCAAAGTATATTTAGAATAGAGATCGAAAGTTTCTCTCCAAATTCTCATTTCACTCTTACTCTTGAGACTCTTGAGGCTTTATATTTATTTCTCAATTAATCTGTTCAAAATTGCTCGGATTGCTTTTTGCATCTGTCAAAGAATTTTTCTTGCACTATCGCTAACAGTTTTCCCGAGGCATTTGGGGCGCACTCACCTCCTAAAGCATAATTTGGAATACAATTTCAAAAGATTGTGAAAGAAATAATAGTATATATTTTTTGATTTATTTTGGCACTGTGTAAATAAATAGCAGACGCTGTGGAGCTGCAAAGGGAGAAAACACTCGAATTTCTCCGAGTTTTAACCTTTGTGTTATTATTTTTAATCATATCCCTCTATCTCTATCGATTTGCCTTTTAAATTGATAGATTTTTTTTGCAAGTTTTGCTTAAAGTTTAGGTAAGGTAATGTGATTGTATAATACATAGAATACTTTGATTTCGTTTTCAATTTAAAATTTTTTGTTGTTTCTTTCTTCGCTGTAAATACATTTGGATGCGCTCGTGTGGGCCTTGAAAATTGGTTGCCCCTGCCACCTTTTTGGGGCACTGCCACTGTGCCCATCGTCTAATTAAAGACAAAGCCACCAGCCACAAAGATGCCCAAGTTGCCAGCAGTTGGCATTGATCTTGGTACAACATATTCCTGTGTCGGTGTCTTTCAGCATGGCAAAGTTGAAATCATTGCCAATGATCAGGGTAATCGGGTCACGCCCTCATATGTGGCATTTACCGATACTGAACGTCTAATTGGGGATGCGGCTAAAAATCAGGTGGCCATGAATCCAAATAACACAATATTCGGTAAGTTTTTGTCTTGTCTTTTTTATATATAATTATTTGTGTGTTCTAAGGTTATCTTCTCGCATTTGCCACTTGATGATATTTTTAGCCAAATTCTATTTACTTGAGGCCTAAACAATTTCATGAATGAAAATGCACATTCTATATTTTTTTACTCTCAGCCCCCAAAAGGTCACATAAACAGCAAAAATCTATGTAATCTAAAACATTGTAAGAAACACACATCCAATTGTTCAGACACCTCCCGGGGTAGTCGGGTTGTTTGCCTGTCTGTCAGCAAGTTTAGTATATTTCTCGCCCGCACCGTCAACAGATTCCGTCTTACTATATGTTTATTGGCATAATTTGTGTCAACTTGGGGTGTGTTTGCTTTTCTTCAAGCAAAAAGGAAAAATAAAAATGAAAATATTATTTGCACAAAAATAGTTCGTATTTAGAGTACTCGTTTGACTTTTGAAAATAAATTAGCAATTTTTATGCTGTCAAATATTTTAGAAATTGTATTTTAGGATTTTAAAATTTAAAAAATTCCTTAATTTTGATATAGTAATTTTTGAATAAACAAATGAAAGTCCCTATTTATTGTCTTAAAAGATTCAATTTTATATTGAGGATATCAATATATTCATGGACCTGAAACACTCAGATTTGTCAGCTGCAAAAGCTTTTATGAAATACAGTTTCTTTCTTCTTTATCTTTTCTGTTTGTATTTTCATTTCAGTCTCAGACTCTACTTAGATACTGTACTGCCCTACTGCCTAGTCTAGTCCTATGCCCGTCCACGCTATACTTTCCGAAGCAAGCGCACACCTAAACTAATCTAGTTCTTAATTCTATGTGTAATTGCCCCGTCCATTTGTTAGTTAATAAAGTTGAGAAATCTCTAAAAAAAAAAAGTGTTCTGAAGTGGTTTCATTTCTTCCATTTTTTGTACTTTACAGATGCCAAGCGTTTAATTGGCCGAAAGTTCGACGATGCCACCGTACAGAGCGATATGAAGCACTGGCCTTTTGAGGTGATATCGGAGAACGGCAAGCCTAGGATTCGAGTGGAATATAAGGGTGAGAAGAAAAGCTTTTTCCCCGAAGAGGTCTCATCGATGGTCTTGGGCAAGATGCGAGAAACAGCCGAGGCCTTTCTAGGCAGCACAGTCTCTGATGCAGTGATCACTGTTCCTGCCTATTTCAATGACTCCCAGCGTCAGGCCACTAAAGATGCTGGAGCTATAGCCGGTCTCAATGTCCTGAGAATTATCAATGAGCCCACTGCGGCAGCTATTGCCTATGGGCTGGACAAGAAGGGTACAAGCGAACGCAATGTCTTGATTTTTGATCTTGGTGGTGGAACCTTTGATGTCTCAATATTGACCATCGAAGATGGCATCTTCGAGGTGAAATCTACGGCAGGCGATACTCACTTGGGTGGCGAAGACTTTGACAATCGGATGGTTAATCATTTTGTACAGGAATTTCAGCGGAAGTACAAAAAGGACCTAACCCAAAACAAGAGAGCCCTGCGACGCCTACGCACTGCTTGCGAACGCGCCAAAAGAACTCTTTCAGCATCCACTCAAGCCAGCATCGAGATTGACTCCCTATTCGAGGGCACAGATTTCTATACCTCAGTTACACGGGCTCGCTTTGAGGAGCTAAATGGTGACTTGTTCCGAGGTACAATGGATCCGGTGGGCAAGGCCTTGCGTGATGCCAAGATGGACAAGGGACAGATACATGACATAGTGCTGGTTGGTGGTTCCACACGTATACCCAAGGTGCAGCGACTTCTGCAGGACTTCTTCAATGGCAAGGAGCTCAACAAGTCTATCAATCCTGATGAGGCAGTGGCCTATGGAGCGGCTGTGCAGGCGGCCATCTTGCATGGCGATAAGTCCGAGGCAGTACAGGATCTTTTGCTGCTGGATGTAACGCCTCTATCTCTAGGCATTGAGACCGCCGGCGGAGTGATGACCACCTTGATAAAGCGCAACACCACCATACCAACTAAGCAGACTCAAATATTCACCACCTACTCAGACAATCAGCCTGGAGTGCTGATCCAGGTATTTGAGGGTGAACGAGCCATGACAAAGGACAACAATAGCTTGGGCAAATTTGAATTAAGTGCCATACCCCCAGCCCCACGAGGAGTGCCCCAAATCGAGGTGACCTTTGATATCGACGCTAATGGCATTTTAAATGTCACCGCATCAGATAAGTCCACCGGAAAAGAAAATAAAATTACCATCACCAATGACAAGGGGCGACTAAGCAAGGAGGAGATCGATCGCATGGTCAACGAGGCCGACTCCTACAGGCAGGCAGACGAGCAACAACGCGAACGGATTAATGCCAAAAATCAGTTGGAGTCCTACTGCTTCCACATGAAATCCACAATTGATGATGAGCAGATTCGTACACGCATCAGTAGTACAGATCGGGAAACCATACTCCAAAAATGCAACGAGACCATTTCTTGGCTGGATGGAAATCAGACTGCCGAAAAGGACGAATACGATCACAAACAAAAGGAACTCGAGCGCATCTGTAATCCCATAATTACCCAATTATACCAGAGTGCAGGGGTCCCGCCACCTTCCCAAAATGGTGCCGCCACCGGCGGACCAACAATTGAGGAAGTTGATTAGGATCGATTGGGATTAGGTAGTAAAAAATAGATATATATCTTTGCGTAATATTCGCGTTGGCTTTAATTCGATTTATTGCGAAATATTCTTTAATCCTAAACACAATTTCAACTAAATTATATACAACTTTGTATGAACAGTGAATCAAATAAATTTTCTGCAGCTTTATTAGATTTTTTTTTTTTTGTTTATTCTATGGATTTTTTATTTTGATCTTATATATGGCAAAAAAAGAAACAAAAAACTCTTCGAGCTTATAAAAAATAAGCTTTTGGTTTATATTTTTTTTTTTACTCATAAAATAGTTTCTTTGCTTTGGATATGTTTACTACTTTGTATTTACACAGTTATGGAAACGAGTTAGGATTTATTTTATTTAGTTTTTTTCGGTCTCTAAGATGCGTTCAAACACAACTTTATCCACAGGATTAATTCTAAACTAGAAGAACGCAAAAACAAAAACTCTAATTGAACAACCTTTGTAGCAAATACTATTATCCTTAAAATTGTAATTTGAGATTTATTGTATTCATATCTGATTTTTAAGATTATTGTTTTTGCATGAAACTCTCTCATGGGAAACACTTTGAAATTTCCGTGGAAAAAAAAAACTAATCCAATTAAGCTGACTAGAATATAGTCCTCTTCCTCTTATTTCTTTCGGAATTTGAGTATTAGTATTTCAGTTTTGGGTTATAATTTAAGAGTAAGACCGAAATAGTAGGTGCAGTGTGTATCACAGTCGGGAAAGCTCAACTTTTGGCGTTCCCCGTCCGATTATCCATTTGATTATTATTTTTGAATAACAAAAGCAACAAAAAAAAACCATTCCGTTTTTGATTGGATAAGTAATTTACATGTTTCCTTTTTGTCTATTTTGCTTTTTATAGTTTACTAATTTTTATCAACATTAATTTAATTACAAATATATTTAACTATTTTTGTCTGAATGTATAGGAATACATATCCTTTCAATAAGTACACCACGAACTTGCTTTTTTTTTATTTATAAATTTATGTATACACCATGTAAATTTTATAAACCGATTTTGTAAATTCTTTTATTTATTTTTATATTTAATCAGTACTAATTATTTTGGGTTAATTTTCCCATGTATATATTTATTTATTTATTTATTTACTTTTTTTTATTTGATGTTGCATTTAATTTGTTTACCCTTCTGTAAACTAATTTAATGTATGCCAATATCATGTCAGTCGCAAGTTATTATTTAACTACAACGCTAGATTATGCAATGAATCAAATAGATATTAATTTGAAATTAGACTGACCACCTGGAAGAGGTCTTAGAAATCTTGAAAACTGATACATCTCCAATAAGTTTTACCCAAAGAATGAGATTAATTATGTTTGTGCTAATGAATTGCTGGAGTCCCTTCAAAATTGGTGTATAAAGAATTGGATATAGCCAAGTCTGTCTGAATGAATACCAAGATCTCAGAGTCTGAATGAATACCAAGATCTTTGAGTCAATAAGAGCTAAAGCTGAAGCCTAGGAGCACTGCTTCTTCTACATTTCAAAGAGTTGGTAAATAGTTATATAAATTTATACCAAACAAGAACCAATTGGAAACACGAAATCTCAGAGTAAAGACTTATCTCTACCTTGCCTAATCTGTCCGACAGATGGCGTTGATTTACAACTAATATTAGACTTGACATTGACCTAGAATCCAAATTGAATGAACTAATTAGGCAAAGTTCTTTTGAGTGCAAATTTAGATGAATATTTTGATTCATTGCTCCATCTCGTTAGAATAGTTTTCGTCTCATTGCGGTGTTTTTTTTAATAACTTTTACAAAATTGTATGACAATCCGTATAAAATGTTTCAATATGTATAAGTCTACAGCTAAGAAGATGGTCACCTTAACAATTCAAAAATAACCCATCTCAGCGCAAATTTGCCTACGAATAGCCAGAAATTCAAAATAAAATGAGATGCTTACTATGTTACACATAATCTAACCGACTAAAACTAAATACGTTAGACGCTCTAATTTAAATTGTAAGTAACTAAATTTTTAGCCATTTACTGAACAAACTGGCATAATGCCGTTGCCTGGTTAGATGAACCAATTTTAGAGTGCCTCAGTCGAAGAGCTGCAAGGGCCATTATAGACATTTGAATTTGCATTTGCATTTGCGTTTCCACTACCGGTTGGCTCGACACTGGGAGGAGGCATAATTGTGCGTATAGCATGGCTGGGACTGCCTGCAATTCCGCTGCGAAAAGCTGAAGTCAAAGTTTGTGGCTGAACCAATTGCTTGAATGTGGACTCAATTCTGGGCGGATACTGTTGAGATAAATATTTTTTGATCAAGTCTGCAGGAGCTGCTGCCATCTTACAACATTCTTCATTCATACCTCTTGATTCTCATCCAGCGAAGGCAACAGTTCGTCCAATGAGTTGGGCGTTAGAGGACTTGGCGTGGCCATGGTTACCCGACTCAGTGCCCCATGCTGCAGCGCCTCCCCAATAACTATCTGCGGTTTGTTTTGTGTCAAGTGCTGTTGTTGCTGCAGTCGAGCCAAACGCAATTTCATCTCCTGCCTAATCTCCTTCTGCTGGACCTCCTTCTCGAAGCGCATCATACTGTAACTGCGCACCGACGAACTTGTACTGTGCACCGATGCTAGACTTGGTCTTCGAGAACCTGAAATGGCCAATTAAATCTTTGTTTTTATAATTGATAAACTAGGCAAGCGAGGTGTTTCTTTCTTTCTTATTATTTTGGTTTCTTTTCTTCTGTGTTTGAGTTAAAAAAGTTGAATGATAGATAAAGACAGCCTCCAATTGTGTAGAGCTAATAAGGCAAGGCATTCCAAGGTACGACAGTAAATTTTGAATAGATTCTTAATAATATCAATCAAACATTCCGCGTTTAGCAAAATTTTCAAGCAAAAGTTGTGCTTTCATTTTTGAGCCATGTAAGCAAATTTAAAAGGACAAATAACAAGCGAGAATTATATTTAAAAATTTCTTCAAAAATTTTTTGCAAAATTCAAAGACTTCTGAAAGTTGGCAGAATACAAACATACAGAGAATTTCTAATATTAAAATTGAATTTAATTTTACCCCAAAACTGTATACTTAATTTCGGAAGTTGGAAAAAAATTCTCATTATTGGAAATATCCGAAAACTGTTGCAGTTTCTGAAAATATCTCATTTTTGGGAATATAATTTTTTTAATGAAAAAATAATTAAAATTTTCTATATTAAGTTTATTTTATATAGAAAATCTTTGGATAGTTTTGACTGACTTATTTGTTATAAAAAAATTTCTAGTCATATTTTTTGGGTAATCCGAAAAATATGGGCTCTTCTGACTGTTCTGACTGACTTATTTGGTATGAAAATATTTCTAGTCATATTTTTTGGGTTAACCGAATAATATGGGCTTTTCTGTTTACTCGAAAATAGGTTTTCAAAATGAGAATAGTCAAAGTCTCAGGATCTGATTTACCCAATAATTCTTTCAAAAGTTTTGTCAAAAAAAAAAAATGTAATTTATTTTGAAGAATTTTGATAGAAAAGTTAGGCATTCGTTGGTCATTCAATTTGCATAGAGTTAGGAGTTGGAGCAGTAGCAAAAGCAGAAGAAAGGCAAAAAGGTTGTGGAAAAAATAGCAGAGAAAAATTATATGTCAAATTTGTATGAAATCGTGTGTTCAGCCGATTCAATTTGGCCTAATATGTGAGTTGAAAAAAATAAATAATTATAATTAAAATGAAATATCTTGTAAATAGCAATCCGTATTTGCTGCTTACAGGATGCATGCATTTAGGAAGTGGTTATAAATTGTTTTTAAGATTAAAATAAAGCTTTTTGTTTTACTTTTTATATTTTTGGTTTGATAATTTAGTTAATAAATGTGTTAAAAAAATTTACTCGGAATATAGTCACCGCCATATTGCTTAGATATCTGCTCGTCAGAAATAGTTTTCATTTTTTTTTTAATTAATTGTAATTTATTTTTATTTGTTTTTTTTTTGGTACTTTTGTGTAGAAAATTAGTTTCAAGTTAGTTAGTAATGGAATATGATATGCTTATAAAACCTGAAGCGATGAATTTTCTTAATTATTTTGGCTTTGCGTACTTCTCACATTTATTTGCATTTGGCAGCACTATGAAAATTTCCATTTATTTATTTTATTTTTTGGCATGTAAAATCTGAAGTTTTTGTAGTTGGTGTTGTTGTTTTTTTATTCTACTGTCATTATCTAGCAGTCACTTGGATGGGAAAAAGAATTAGATAATTATTTTTTTCAGCAAAAAAAGGCAATAGGAAAAGCAAATTTGAACAAGTGACTGCCAGATTAATTTGAAATGTAAAAGTGTTGAAAGGAAAAAAAAAACAATATAGAAAATAGCAACTCTAAAATCGAAACAGAGGTTCGTAAGCACACTTAACATCGATTAAGAAGAACACAAGTCTTGAGATTCTGAACGAGTCAGAACTTGGATGAAATGGTTTGATGAGCTCGATGAGTTCGTATAGCTAATAGAAATATGAAATTGATTCTGAAGGATAAATTCTGAAATGAAGTTACATATGTGAAGTTGATTTTGAATTTCAACTGAGAGGACATTAATTACATGTACAGTTTGGTAGAGAAGTTAGCAATAGAAAATCTTGAAAAAGTGGAGAGAGCAGAGTTCTTTTTTTTTCTGTTTTAAAATGTGAATAGATTTAATTTGAAATCAACACCAATGCAACAGTAAACATAACACAAAACACAGATTAAACAACAAGTAAACAAATGATCTAAGGACTGATTCATGGTGTATCAAATATACGGATAAGGTCAAAATCAAATTGACCTTATCTTGTCTGCTTACACCATGAACTAATACTGATTCAACCTGAAAACACACAGAGTACATGTATATTAATATTTGAAAGAGTTGGCAAGTTGTTGTTGTTAGTTTTTGTTCTTGACTGACTACAGTGTTGGATGACTGTCTAAGATTATGAGATATACAAGGAAGGACTGAGAGATAGAGAGAGAGAGAGCGATAAAGGTAAAATCTGAAGTAACTAGTACTGTGAGTGATGTGGATGATTGGTGTTTTGAATTGATTTACCGCAAATCGGGGCGTTTCACTCGCCGGCGTAGGCAGCGCGCCAATTTGCAAATGATGCAGCTCAGCGCCACCGCCATCGCCAGCATCACCGTCACCGCTGGCACTGAAATCGTGCAGCAGGTGGTTGGTGTTGTTGTGGTGATTGTGGTGACCTAAGCTATTGAACTCATCATCTTCATCATCAGTTCTATAATTATCAATTCCACTCATGCCCAAGAGGGTCCTAATTCTATCGTGATTCTTTGTCTTCGCCGGTGATAGCTCGAAACTAAGAAGATGTCTTTGATGATTTAGCTGCTTCTGTAGGTGGCGTGTCATGGATATAGTGCTTTCGCAACTACGACAGCCACCGGCATCGGAGCCGCCGGACCCATTCTCATCAAGATTGTCGCGCGAATGCTGGCTGCAACCGGCGCCTGAGGTGTGGCGCGATGAGGCGCGTGAGTTTTGTTTCGACACGGCCGATATATGACACGATATAAGCAATATGGCGGCCGATCTAGCCGCACCTGTACGTGATGTGGAAACCAATATGCCCTTAGAGCCGCTGGCAGCATTGCCCCCTCCACCAGCGCCAGCCGCTGTCAAGGCGCCAGCCGAAGCTCGTCGATTTCCATAGGAGCCAATTGATCCCGTCGACCGTATACTGGAACGCGACGACGGCCGACCTGAGTGCACTGTCAAAGGTATACCTGATAATAAATAATATCACACATAGCTCAGTTATAACCCAGATATTCCAAGCCCCCCTTGAAATTCTCACCTGTATCGCTGGAATACAGTATAGGCGGCGGTATATTGGCATCACCGAAATTACGATGTCTGGGATACTTGGTCTTACTGAAAAGATGCAGTACCATGCAAATCAACCCAGCCAGCACAGCAATGCCCGTAGAAACGCCCAGCAAGGTGGGCAGATCCGAACTCAATTCACTGAGATCTAAAAAAAATATGAATTCATAAAATAAAAATGACTAATCCAGAGTGAAATGTATACCTGGTGTACAAAATACCCGTTTGGTCGGTTTCGTGTAACTCACAGAATGGAATCCATTGGCGCACTCACATTTCGCATTGTGTCGCACCTGAACACAGAGGGAGTTTTCATCGTTGTAGATGCAGGTCTCATCATAAAAACACTGCTCGCCCAGTTTTTTAGCTAATTGAAAAAAAGAAATACCAAGTTCTTGAAATAATCTATAGATTTTTGTACTTGATATTATTACGTTTGGCGCAACCCTTTATCAGCCCAAGTTGCACGGGAAAATTTTTCTCACAGCCACAGATGAGAGTCTCCTTATCGCAGGTGACATGCAATAGTTTTGAATCGCATTTGAAGTCATTGCAGGGCGCTCCAATATATTTTCCTTTAGCTTCAAAGAGTTAATAATTAAAAGAAATAAAATTAATTTTATCTTAGTTTAGGAAATAAAATTGTTTTATTTTCAGGTGACCTTGTGATACTTCTATAAATCAAAATCGAAAAACACAGTTAAATATTTATGTTCAATATTATAGAACTAGACTGAATAAATTCAAATAACGTGAGCCACATAAATGCTGCCACTATTGACACAGTTGGTGTGTAATTAAAATGCAAACATCCGCCACAATAAACAGTTTAGTCGGTTTATATAAAGAGAAGCCACAGACTTCCCAATCGTATCATACAGTTTTGAACAATCTAATCAATTACAATATGAAGATTAATATCTGCCTTTTCGTGACCATCGTCCTGGCTGCCTTGTCTGCTGTATCGGCCAACTTCAATAAAGGATATACTGACACCACTACCACCACCACTGGAAACCGAGTCTATGTCTACGTTGTGAGAGTTGTCCGTCCCCCTATTAACAATGCTTAAGTCAAGGATTAATTTAGTATGGATACATCTTCTATTTCAAATAATAAAATGAAAGATTAAATCAATAGTAAAATCTGAAGTCTTTTGAATTTATAAATTGGCAATAACCCAACAAGAGATTTATCTTTTTATGATGAAAAATAAATATTATAGTATCTCTTTAGGAATACAAAAGCTTGTAAAATAAAATCCAATGTCAGCGATGTGGTGATTGATAAACCAAATTGAGAGCGATTAGGTAAAGTACAGTCTCAACAAAAAGCACATATCAAATTCTGTGTCACTCATAGGACAAGTTGTGGTCCTCAGAAATAAATTATATTTTAGTCTTGGTAAATTTGCTAAAAGAAAATATGATAATTTTTGTATATGGTAGAACTTAGTCAAGTTTAAATGACAAATTCGTTAGGGATGCAAATTCGCTGACAGAAGAATTTAATTTACATAATGTCGAACGGAATAAAGTGTCACTATTTTTCCAAAGTCTGAAAGAGGAATTTTACTATGAAACGTCATCATTCAGGGAGCTGGAGAGCAAGCGATTCGAATTGCATAATTGAATATTCTGAATATTTAATAGTTCGATATAAATAAGGTGTCACTCACATCAATTCTAATTAAAACAAAGATATAGGCTTCTCTAAATTTAAATTTCAGAATGTATTATTATCTCTACTCTTTTCTCCTCGATTCTGCTCTTTCTGCTCTTAAAAAGAAAGTTAAACTAAATATAAAACTATTTAAGATTAAATTAAGAATATATTCGAATTTTTGGGCTCTATTTTTTATTACTCTAATCAAGAATTTTCAAATGTATTTCAAGTTTATGGAACTATCTATTTTTTAGGTAAAATTGGACTTGAATAAAGAACAGGAAATCTCGGTTGTGTAGATTTAGTTAGATTTAGAAATTATTTAAATTTTTTTTTTGATTTAAATTTAAGTTGGTACTTGGCTTGATTTGAATCTGTTTTATATGGAATCGGGTCCTTGATTTTTTGAAAATTTTATCATTTAAACTTAAGTTGGTAGTTGGCCTGATTTGAATATGTTTTTTATGGAATCGGGGTCCTTGACTAAAAACTTAATTTCTTGAAGAAGCATTGAAACCTTTAATATTATGAACTTAAGCCTGAAATTCTAGAGTTATTCTCTTAGGAAATATTTTCCCAATTGTCCCAATTAAAGCTTAAAAATAACTAAATAAATTTCAACTTGATTTATGAAGTTTTTAAATAGTCCGGTAGACATTCTATTTCAGTCTGCAAACAATTGTGCTGAAAATAAACAAACAAACAAACAAACCAAAAATGTAAAAACTGTACCCCTTAATTTTTCCTTGACCTTTTGTGACTTTGCAACACGAAAATCCGTATCACCTCACTGGTCAGTAGGCATGCCAATGCAAACCCCCCATGGAACATAATTGTAATAAATTCAACAACAGACGGTGGCTGCTTGTTTTTGCCCTGATTGTGTTTGTTGTTGTTATGGCTATTACTGTTGTTGTTGTTGTTCAATCTGCGTAGCGATTTTTGAATGCAAAGCCCACCTGACCGCAATCGAATCCCTTGGCACTGTCAATGCCATTGCCGCTTTTGGCCAAATGTTTGGCACTGGACTGTGCTGAGTTTTGGTTGGCAGCATTCGCCACTGTAATTTTGTTGCATTCTTTCTCAGATGCCTGTGCATTCAGCTCAAATGATTCATTCGCTTAAATTCATTTTGTTCTGACCATGAAATGAGCGAGCTCAAATAGTTGGCGCTGCCAGAGGAACGAATCTATTTTTGTCAAGAACTTGTGTAATGCTAAATAATTTTCCTAAAATTTAATTACATTAAATATAATCAGGGTTTATTAAATTGATTGCTGTTTCACTTGAAACCTTGAGATCTATAGAATATAATTACCTGATTTATTGTTAATCAAGGCCTCAAGGTCATCAATATCGTCGGAATAGCTTATATCGTAATCATCGTCAGGCACTTGGGCTACGTCACGTTTCTGGGTATGCTGGTCATTGGATGGCAATGGCAATGGCAATGTGGTTGGCATTTTTGTTGCAGCTGATCTGTCCGAGCTGAGATTAGCGTTCACTTGTGTTGATGGCGATGATGTAAGAGTCATTATCGTTGCTGTAGTTGTGGCAGAGGTCGGCGTTGTTGAGGCCGTCTTAGTTGTTGTTGTGGCCGCCGAGGCATGCAGAAGGAAGCAGCAATAGACGAGCACAGCCAGTGTCAGGTAAAGCAAGCTGCGGGAATGTGAGTCCAGATGGAAGCTGCTGCCAGTGCCCTGGCAAAGATGCAAAAACTTTTGAACCACCATGGAAGTTCTATTGAAGCTGCCCGTTGGTTGGTCAGTGGGTGTGGCACTGGCCAATTGCAGGGCCGATAGGGAGAGATGCCATTGCAGCGTTAGCTTCGTTCGCAGGCCAAGCAGTTGGGCGGTGAGGGCTCCCCTTTTCGCCGCCGCCGCCGCCGCCGCATTTGTGGTTTTGGATGGCACTATTCTGGTGATGGTTGTTGCAATCTGTATGTTGGTGTGTCTTTGGTTGATGGAAACTTTTGCCATTTGTCCAAGTTTCGTTTACTTTTTTTTGTTGTAATAAAAAATGTTAGTCCTCTACTTCTTCTTCTTCTTCTGCCAAAGTTTGACAGATGAGAGATACGCCGTTTTAGTTAGTTTTATTTCACGTATACATCATCAGCTGCCCAGAGTTATCGCCGAGCATTGTCATCATTGTTGGGCTGCCTTTGGCCGCTAAACGCGATTTGTCATATTTTTTTGAAACTGAAACTGTTCGTGTTGTGGTCAGGTCCGCGTGACTGACACACAATTCCATTGCATGCTCAATAGATTCAAGACTGTTGCTTATTTTTTTAAGTTTTCTCTGCAAAAGAAAAGTTGCCATCAATTAATTTCAAACTTTAATATCTGATTTACTCAAGCAAACAAAAAAAAAACCTTAGCATACTTTTGAGCGCTTGATTCAAGATGGCACAAATCCAACTTTTTCCTGCAACAATAGAAAAACAAAAATATCAACCAGCCACAATTGGTTCATTGTTCAAGCAAACATTGCCAATGCCAAACAACTAAGAGCATCAACATAAAAGCCACTTCATACCCGAAAGTGTCTCTACATGCCTGAGAGACTGTTTGGCTTAACCATGCATTAGTGTTATGTACTTCAACACACCCACATAAATAACCAAATACACAGACCAACCGACAGACGAATACCAAAACAAAGACTCGGATAAAATAGGAAATAGAAATTAAAAAAAAAAAAAAACTAAGGTGACACAAATTCGCAGATTCCTAAACCAAGCATGAAATTTATAAGTGAATCTGTCGGAAAGCATTTCAACTAAGCTCGGTAAATATTCACCACCCTGTAAACCACTGCCAAGCAGAGACCGTAAATTAGACACCCGTTGAGTCAGCTTAGCGGGCAAAATTCCACCAACAACAAAGCGAATGCGAAATCATCGTTTTAGTTTGAGTTTCCATACAGTTTTCCAAAGCAATCGAGTATTTCTGATTCGCCATCGAGATAATTTTATATATTTCATAGAGAAGAAACAAAAAAAATAGTATTTATCTCAAGTAGTTTTTCTCTTGACTTTCATGGGCTATTGTAAACTGTCAATGTGTGTGTGTGTGTGAGAGTGTGCTCTTTGTATCTGTATCTGATGCCTTAAGAGGGAAATGTGATAATGTGTGCTAAACAATACACAAATGGCATAAAAATAGCCGACTAAAGGATATATGAAATGGTTGGAGGATGTAAGCCCCGAACCAAGTTACATGAAACAATAATGAAAAATGATTCACTCTCTGCCAGGCGATGGCTGCCTGCCACAACAATAGTTGAAATGTGCCAGGGCATACCACTACTCGTCGACTCTGACATTGATGTGCTGCTGATGGTGAAGGTGTTGCTGCCATTGTCCCCATCCCTGTCTCTGTCGCTGACGTTGATGATGATGATGATGATGACGATTTCGGCGACGAAGGCATCGGGGCGTTAGCATAGTGACGCTGACGTTATCCCTCCTTCAAATCAAGCATGCACTGACATTATTGTATTCTCCTCACCCCTTCTTACTTTCTTACTCGTATTGCTGAAGTGTTGTCGATAAAAACTATAATGCAAAGCACTAGAAAATAATAATTCTCTTCCCACAATAGACAGACATGAATTTAAATAAAACCACTTAATAATGTAAACTGTTTACTTAGTCAGAAAAAAAACGAAATATTCTTAAAAATTCAGCTGCTTATTTGAATTTATGTCAACACATCAAATACGCTAATCAAATAAAAAAAATACCACAACTATTTCCCCTATTAACTTGGCCCAGCCAGCGAGCTACTATAAATTGAGCCACAATCCATCAATTTATATCATACAGTTATCAACCGTACAACCAACTCAAGATGAAGATCAATATCTGCTTTTTCGTGACCATCCTCCTGGCCGCCTTGTCCGTTAGCTCGGCTTTTTTCAGCTCTAGTTCGTCTAGCTCCTCCAGCACCACTGGAAACAAGGTTTATGTCTACGTTGTGAGAGTTCGCCGTCCGGCTATTAACAGCAATTAAATCACGGATTAATTCAGTATTTTTCCACACAAATATGGATTAATTATCTGTCACATTATCTGATTCAAAAATTAAAAGAAAAAACTAAGAAACAAAATCTAAAACCTTTTGTATATCACTAAACTCTTTCCTTCTTTTTGTATGGGGAAATTAGAAATTAGAGGGAAATATTTGAGTAATTCTCTCATTTTCGAACTATATCGAGAAAGGTAAACTCGGTCACAGCCGAGCTTGAGACACCCTTTACACCTAAGTCGGGGCCTAAATCGATACTTTCTACCGATTTTTCCTCTGGGACTATACCATATAGCTAAACGGAATTAAAGCTTCCAATTACCAAGTTCAGTGAAAATATCTCTAAATTTTGGAAATAAATGATTTTTTCGGTGAAACAGTTGTATGGGTGTTATATATGATATAGTCATCCGATTTCAATAAAATTTGGTATTATCAAAAACTATTCTAAAAAAAATCTAATTTGGTTGCGATTTGTTCATAAATAAAGCGCAGAAATCGGATTTATATTTAGATTAAGCCCTATGGAAGCTATATATGATATAGCTATACAATTTCATTAGGACTTTGCACAACTGATTGGTACTCCAAAAGTCACCTTACTTCTTTATTTAAATTATGACATTAAAAAGATATTTACACTTTCGATAGGCCCTATGGGATCTATATTATATAGTGGTCGAATCAGATTGAAACTTCACATTCTTATTAAACACATATAAGGACTTTTAACTGTCCATTTTCGTGGAAATAAAATTTAGAGGTAGTTGTGTTTTTTTGCTTTTTCTTCCGAACCTTAATCGAATATCGAAAAAATTTAATAAGCTTGATCTAACCTGCAAAACAAATGATTATTAGCAACAAACCGGAACTATCTAGCTCTTATCATCTCTGAGAAATAAACGTTCATACAGACGGACAGGCGGACAGTCGGACGGACATGGCTATATCGATTTCTTTAGTCACCCAGATCATATTGTAGGTAACTTTGGGGGATCTACGACGTCTCCTTCTCTGTGTTACATATATTTGTTTAAACTTGATATACCCTTTACCATAAGGTACAGGGTACAGCCACAGAGCTAGGATAACCAAACTTGGGATTCGGACTCCTTATGTGTGTTCGCTGGTCAAGTTTATTTTGTTTTCTTCCCCCGCCCCTCCGTCTACCACCTCACTTTTTGGTATTAGTTAGACCATTGGACCATATTGCCTTGAGATATACAAAAACCAAATTTCCAGAGTCAAGATTTTAATTTCCCTTGCCGAACTAACAAACGGTCGAATGAACAGTCCGCTAGATGGCGTGGTTGCATTATTGTGAACAATATGTGGTTAAATTTAAAGGAATATTAAGACCAGAGGTTTTAAATTCCTATAGACGATTAGGGTTACCACCTGACTAGGGTTACCACCTTTCAATTCCATCTACTAGGTACAGGGTATACCAAGCTCGTTCGGCTTGATTTTTTTAATAAAAATGAAATTTTCATTTAATTTTGAAAGAGAAAAGAAAGATAGAAAACTCGATAAGCTTTCCGAGATAAAATAAACAGATTATTTTTCACAAAGTTTCGTTTTTTTTTCATTTTGATTTCGAATAACCGAAATAAATCCAAAAATACAAAAACCCAAACAAACAAAAATATTTTGTGTGTGTATTTTGGCTTAAATAAATATTTAATTGAATACTAAGAAACGTTTACATTTCGAGCCATACTTCCACTTCCAGCATTCTAGTTGACACAGTTGTTTGATTGTTTGATTTTTGACAAACAATAACATTTCAAATTTTTACACAAATCTGTATATAAACTCGAAGCTAAATGCCAAAACGATATCATAAAATTGAAACAATCTTTTAAGACAAAACAAAACAAAATGAAGTTCAATATCTGCCTTTTCGTGACCATTGTCCTGGCTGCCTTGTCTGCTGTATCGGCCAACTTCAACAAAGGATATACTGACACCACCACCACCAACACTGGAAACCGAGTCTATGTCTACGTTGTGAGAGTTGTCCGTCCCCCTATTAACAATGCTTAAAATATAATCAGAAATATTGAATAAAAGATTGAAAATCTCAAGTTTACACAGTTTGCTGCCTTTTATTCTCATCCCCACCAGGCTCATTAAGAGATTTCCAATTTAAAATCTTATTAAAATCTTATTAATTATTTATAATCTTATTATAGTATAGTTTCAAAGGATAATTAATAGATTGACCATTATTCATTTAAGTTAATTATGTGGAAAATACATAAATATGAGCTCGAGTTACCCAGACTCGATATAAATTCTGATTAATTAAATTTTAAATATGTCATATAAGTCCGATGAACCAATTATGCCCAAAAATATACAAAATAAAATAAACACAAAGATAAATCCAAATTAATGAATCTGGGTCAATTGAATACTTAATTGAATTATTTCAACAGTTTCAGTTTAGATAGTAAAAGGGTTTTAGTTGGCAATAGTTTTGAATATTTTAGAGAACAAAAAAAGTTATTATCATTTCGGCCAATCTAGCTTTATCTGCTTTATACATGATTTATTTTTGGCAAAATAAAATAAAAGAATATTTTGGATTATAGAAAGATTGACCCATTTATTTGGAATATTAAAAAGAATAAAATAATCTTCTTAGAAAAATATTTCTGTAAAAGCATTAACCCAAGTTTAATTCTAATTAAAAATCATGATGGCTACTTTTATTACAATTCTCTTTGCAGCAGGCATTAAATCCACACCACACAAACACCACCTTTTCACGACAGAGGACAATAACCCAAAGTAACCCCATCCCAAACACCTTAGCTCTGCTTACTCCAGGTAAAAACTATTGCAATTTCCCTGTATTTCGCTCCTCCGGGGCGTTGGCACGCGCTGAAACAGAAGCCATTTGCCAACCAACTGCATCACGTAATCTATCGATTAAAAAGTGCCAGCACTGGCTGGTGGTCATGGTGGTGATGGTGGTGGTGGTGCAACCACATTTGGTCAGCTTGTTGGTTAGGAAGCGTACTAGCCAAATCCAAAGCAATATACGTTCTTAAATAATGGTCGCCTGTGGAATTTAGTTTGACAATAAAATCGAAAACTAAAATAAACCATTCAATTTTTTTTTTTTTAGTTATGAGCATAGCCACTGGCTCTGGATAAATATTCTGAGAAATATTCTCTTAAACTTAAGCTTTTTTTTATAAAAAAAAATTTATTTGATTCTAAAATATCCCAAAATATCCTTGTATAAGTTAAGCATGACTTTCATTAGTCCAGAGTACAGTTTGCAACAAAAAATACTATGAACAGGCTTACATTTTTATACCCGAATAGAAAATATGTGTGTCATATCTAGAAGGAGACCTAGAAGACCCTTGAAAATTATCTAAAAAATTATCTGAAAAAGAAAAATCAATCTAGTCATATCCGTCATTCCGCTTGTATGTTTGCAAGGATCTAAGAAACTACGAAAGCTAGAGCTATGAAATTTTGTGTGAAGAGTCTATCGGACATGAAAAAATCTAAGGGATACCCTAAAACTTAATTGTAGATATTTCAAAGGCTAAATGAATAACCAAAACTTGGATCAAATATCATTCTAATTACTTCAAAGCCATACACTCTCTACAGCCTTATGTTAATAGTTTCTGTTGATTTCAATATTTTTTAGTTTGGTATTAAAAATAACTTTCGATTGAGACAAAGATGAATAAAATCGAGCTATAAATACAGAAGTTATCAGCAAAAACATCGTGAGACCTCCATCACAATAGCAAGGAAACGTAAACTGCATAAAGAGACCGCCAGATGGCGTCCTGACTTAAGTTTTTTACCAGTCATGTAAAGGGCTGCCACCTTGTCCGTTTGTATATGGAGTCTCATTGGAAGTACCGGTATTTTAAGTTCCGGAACGAATTTACTCCAGGGATAGAAAAAAACTGAAGTTCCTCACACTCGATTTTCTCTCTCTTTTATTTTTGAAAATCTTTTGAAAATCATTCAACATTATTGAAAAACGTCACATTTCATTTGAATAACGAAACAACAAAAAGAGGAAGAAAAAACGGGCGGATCTTAATTCAAAGATGAAGATCTATAAATTTCTGATAAAAATTTTCTCCGCCATCGTAATAATCCACTTTATACCCAGCACATATAGCAGGCAGCAATTTACCCCTAGTTGCTTTTATATATACAAAATGAAGTTTATTAAATTTTGTACTGGGACATATCCCAGAATTGCCTATTTCAAATTCCGTTCCAAGTTGGTAAAAATCGGTGAGATCTCATCACTGTTTCTCAATGAAAAATCCGATGCGATTTTAGTGGCCATGAAGTCATCAGATATACACTATTGCGATTCCATAACTGTTCTTCATACAGATGAATACATTTGTGACACGAAAGGATCCAAGCGGAAAAACGTGACTATTCCCAACTCGGCTCTATATTGTTTTCATTATCATCAGATTCTGATTGATATGTTGGCGACTCAATGCTTTTATGAAAATAATATGGATAATCCCACTTTGGCAGGTACGGTCGAAACTATGGGCAGAGGTATACTCCAGTATGCCTTAAGTAACAGAAATGAGGCAATATCTTACGAACCATCCAAGATTATTATTATATTAACTTTTATTTTGCTGATATCGAAACGATTAAAGTGGTTCTTATGATAAACTGAAAAGTAATATTCTTTCCAAAACAATTTCTTAAGTTTCATAAAAGCCTACACAATTTGATGACCCAATTTTAAAAGAAATCGCGTGCTTAGCTTAAGTTATATCAAGATTTATTTAGAATTATATATATTTCCCAGCTGAGGTTGTTCATTTTTTTTTTTCTCTTTCTCGTCCTAATCGGTGATTGAAAATATCACAGGTGTGGTATTATTTACATTTGAATATTTCTTTTCTTTTCTTTTGTGTGTTTATTTTTTGTAAATTGGTATGTTTACATAATTCAATTAAATGAATGGAATGGAATGAAAATCGGACGAGTCGAGCATGATGAGCAAACATGTAAACTGCTTACGTCGCAACGTAAGGATAAAGGCGACAGTTTTTTTTCTTTCATTTTTTTTTTTTTTTTTTTTTTGTATAATTCAACGAGCCATTAAAAAATGCAAAATACAATTTTCCACTTAACATATAAATGCGCAAACACACACACACACATACACGCACGCACGTACACTCTCAACGGAAATGCAATGCAGCAGAGTCGAACAAAAAGAGAGAGAGAGAGAGAGAGAAAGAGGAGCTTTGCTATTGGTCTTACTTTAGGATACAACTTGTAACTGAATGCATACATATTCAAATAGCGCCTAACTAACATTTTTCTATGTGTGTGTGTGTGTGTTTGTGTGTTTGTGTGTGTGAGAGTACAGTAGCTCCGAAGAATGTTGAATTCTCTTTGCCCGTTGGACTCGCGCAGACGCCGCTTAAGGAAGAGCTTTGCTTTGTTAATGGGAGAAAGAAAAAGAAAAAAAAATTCCTAACGGTACATAGCCAGAGCCGTGTGTAGAGGTATGCGTGTGTTTGTGTGTGTGTGTGTGTTGATGAAATGTTGTGTTTTCCAAGCACTGATAAAGACAAATTTACATACGTCTCTGGCCGCCCACTGCAGCACCGCTTTTGACAACGGTCACAGTTTTGGCTTCTTATGTGTTGCCGTTTAAAATGTAGGTTACACACAGCGAGCGAAAATTGTGGACACTCACACATACAGACACACATGGGTCCTAGTGTGGGATGTACAAATACAAAGACAACTACACGTGCATACGTGATACGTAGTTTCCAGTGTTGTTTTGCTTATTTATTTTTTATTTTTTGCACTCTACGCCCAAGGGTATTGTAAATTTTTGTTTTGGCCAAAATCGCCGCCATCCTCTAGGGATGGAGACATGGAGACAAGAATTTTTAAAAATAATCATAAAATAAGAGTAGCAAAAATTTTCCGAAAAAAAAACCCAGAATTAAGTCACTTAGATGATTGTTTGTTAGATTGAGGTCACCCAAAGCAAAAGATTGAGTAAATTTGTGTAAATTATTTATGGATTGCATAATTTATAAACAACATAATTAAATTTAGAATTAGCTTTTGAATATTCCAAATTCAATCAAAATGAAAATAAACAAAATTTGTTTTTGTTGGCTCATTAAAAATTCGTAATGAATATTTCAGGCGGTTTCAATTTAATTGATAATTTGTTGACTTTTCTCAAAAGGCTGGGGAGTATTTTGAGTCGCCACAGACACCTCCACAACAAGCCGCAAAAATATCTAATACATATATATAGCAGGGTATATAATATTCATATACACACAATAGTCCATGTGCTTCCAAATATTCACATAAATCCAACTCAACTATATATAATATATAGAGAGAAATACAACAACAAAACTAACTGCCTCGACCACTTACCAAAATGACTGCAAATCAAAGTGATTTGATTTTCCACATTTTGCGTACAACAACAACAGCAAAAATGTTTGCTACGTGCTTATGGCCGTTTTTTTTTTTTATTATTAGAAAACTTTCTTTGGTGTTTGACCTTTGGAAATTAGTTACTAATTTTCTTGTAATTCTTTTTTGACTTGAACACTGATGAATTCACACTTTTTTTTAAACAGGAGAATTAAATTTGATTCTATTTTTAATAAGACACATTTTTTTTTTGTTTTTTTGTTGCCATTCAAAGGTAAATTGTCCTTGGACTCTCCTGTTTGGCAATTTTTGAATTGAAGTCCAAGTTTTATGAATTTTTCATCTCTTACACAATTTGCACTATAAAATTCAGAGCCCACTGTTTTCGCTAGCCCAGCTAGCTGCCTTTTATGTATTTTTTTTTTTGTTTTTTTTTTTTTCTTTCACAACGCGGCGCGTATTGTTTAGCAAAAAATTTTAAGGATCCACAGTGAATGTACTGGAGCAGGACGATGCTGCACGTTTGGTGGTCACCGAAACTCCGAGTCACAAGCCACAAAACACAAACCAGCCAAGTCAACGGCGACAACGAACACGAATACAACGAACACGAATGCTCTCTTATCCGTGCCATCTACTCTCTTAAAAGTACTCTCTGCTCTCTTATCCGTGCCCTCCAAAGAGAGCGAAAATGTCCGAAAAGAGAGCGTCGGAGAGAGACAAACACAACCTCAGACACAGTCACAGTCCCGTTAAAAATAGGGGGTGTGAGCGAGGGATACTTTTTAGCACACTCACTCATATAAGTTTTCCAGAAATCAGCTGATTTCATACCACGGACTAAATATTTCCATCTATTCAAATTTAAACGTTATATTGTGAGGCTTCTCAGGAAATTGCAAGTAAGTCTGATAAGAAATTAGTTGGGACCAAAGTAGAGATATCATTGAAAAATTATATATTTTTTCATAAGTCCCCTAATATCATCGGCTTCAACTGGGCTTGAGTATATGAGTCTTATGAGGTAATAAATCGATCTGGGCTAATCTTTAAATTATTTGTAATAAATTCCAAAATTGGGAGCCTGAATTTTGTCCATCTAATTTTCAGAATTCCCTTATATATTCTTTAAATTATTTAATCCTAAAAATAGGTGAATCTTATAAAAAATTATTTAATTTAATTCAGGTAAATTTTGAGTCTGAATATGAAAAACATTTTCTAGTCAATTTTCAATAAAATATTTAAACTTAAAAAAAAATGAATAATCCAGGCGAATCGGAATATTGAAAACATTTTCTAGCTAATTTTCAGGGTACATTAAAATATTTAAACCCTAAAAATATATAAAATTTTATTGAGGTAAATTTTGAGTCGGAATAATTAAAACTTTTTCTAGACAATTTGCAGAGTAAATATATAAAATTTTATTGAGGTAAATTTTGGTCGAAATATTTAAAACTTTTTCTAGACAATTTGCAGGAGATCTTCAAAATATTTCAACTTGAAATTGAAGTAAAAAAAATTATATTAAGTCGAAGATGAATTCTTTGAAATATTTAGAAAATTTTATATAATCAAAGGGTCCCAAATCTTTATACCTTCGAAGGGATTAAGTTTTATATAACCTAAAAAAGTGAAAATAATTTATTTAGGGGATTTCGGGGTTTATATGAAAATAATTTGTTTAGGGGATTTGGGGGCTTAGATGGATTGTTTACCCTTTTCCCTGGAAAATTCAAATAAAAGCAAAAATATTTTAATTTTCTTTCATTTTATTTTTGTTTTGAATTGTTGTTTCCGCTTTTATTATTAAATAACCTTATGATTTTAGTTTTTGTTTTTTGTTTTTAATGTACAATAGAAGTTCGTGGAGCATCTTAAAATGTTTACTAAATTTACCTTTTTGCAAATATTTAACACATTATTTTTATACATTTCGATTAAACAGAAAATGAACTTAGCCTAAAAAAACACTATTTTAATTTTTCTTTTCCATTTTTGTTTTTTTTTTTATAAACTTTCTTAAGATTTAAATAAAAATGTTTACGCGTGTAGACGTTTTCGTTTTTTCTTTTCCTTTCGAAAAAATTTACAAAATATTTTGAAAAAAAATTTTGTTTTTTTTTTAATATTTTATTTATTTTTTCATTTTACTTTCTGTACAAAACTTATGAATGTATATATATATTTTTTTTAATTTTACACAGAATAAATGAAATAAAATAACAACTTAAGTTAATAAAATCGCCTTAGTCAAGTTCATTTTTTTTATTTTACAAGTTCTTTTTTTTTCATGTGTATGTGTGTTAGTGTTGTTGTTGTTGTTTTTTTCACCAACATAAACAAAAAATATTTGTTTTTTTTTCGAAAACTAAAAATTTTAAAATCAAAAAAAAGTTGTAAAATATTAAGAAAATTATAAATAAATTTTTTTTCTTCCTTAAAAAAAAAAAAATTAAAAATAATTATTTATTTCATCGCTAGATGATTTGGCCTAAAAATTATTAGCTTTTTTTAGGCCAAACCATATAGCAAAAAATAAAATAATAATAATAAGGTATGCAGGGGGATTTCTTGAGAGTCCGTCAAGGGTCAAGCAGCACTCGGCCAGTGCCAGTCGACAATTGGCGGAACTTTAAGGTTTCATAGCTGAGATATTTGAGCGTGTGTTAGTGGGTGGGTGTGTGTGTGTATATAAACCTAGAATTACGTTGTATCTATTTATATATAAAAAGGAGTCTAAAAAGCCAATAAAAAATATTTTCGATTGCTATCTTGACATTCTTGATCTTGCAGTTTTGAATGGTCAAGATATAACACAACACTTTACTGGCTGGAATAGACTCGGTATTTTCTTCTTCTTGCTCTTCTTAATTATATTATTTTGCTTAGATTTAGAAATATGCAATAACTTTAAAATTAACTCGTTTTGTACTCTTTTTTCATGTTAAACTTAAGACCGACTTTTGCGCTTTCCTACTCAACATGTTATTCTTCTTCTTCTTATTTTTTGTATATTTACAATTCTGTAACTATTTTTTTCTTTTCTTTTTATTTACAACAAAATTATTCACATGGCGCCCAATTTTTCTTGGAAATATTTACAAATTTTTTATGGGTATTTTTGTATTGCTCGCATTGTTTTTTCTTTTTTTTTTTTGTTATTGCATTAAAGTTTTCAAGCTATTATTTTTCGATAGTTATAATTTTTATTTCTACATTTTTTTTATATAATTTCAAATAGATACATTTTATTTATAAATAATGTACACTCTCAACTAAATTCTTTAGGTTTTCGTTTTTTGTTTTTTTTTTTGTGGGCCAACTTAAAAATTATAGTTTTTTTTAGTATAACTAACAAATAATATTATTAGTATATATATATATATTTATATAAAAAAAATTGTATTACTAGATTTACTTTCTTCTTCTTTTTTTCTCTGTTTTTTTTGGGGTAAAGTTTGATTTTTCTTTTTGTTATTTTCAAATTAGTTTTTCTATAGACTCTAAAATATTTATGGATCGTTTTTTTTTTTCTTTTCTATAATTGTTACGGTTTCTATATAGTTTATAAGATAAATTGCTCGCTTGCTATTAATTAACTAAGTAGTAGAACATTTCTTTTGTTGCTAAGCAAAAATTGTTTTCTTTCAAATTGTTGTTGTTGTTGTTTTTTTTTTTTGTTGTGTTCTTGTTGTTGTTTTTGCTGTCTGAATAAAGTTGATTAAATATTTCTCATTTTTAATCTAAATTAAGAACTATTTTATGATTAGAAAGCGTTTAAAACGCAAACAATAAGTAGAAAATTTCTATTAATTTTCTTGTTGGCAACTATTTTCGTATTTTTCTTTTCTTTTGTTTTTTTTTTCTTTTTTAGCTGTTTTAGATTATTTTTAATTATGTTTTTCTTTTCTTTTTTTAATAATTAAGGAAAGCGAGTATAAAGCAAATTTGTTCCAGCTGCAGCTGCTGCTATGCGGTTGGGTTGGGACTTCTCTGTTGTTGCTGTTGTTCTTGTTGTGATTTCGATTGTAATAAACTGGGTTTCAGATATTTGTGTTGTCATTGTTCTGGTCTGGTTTAAGGTATTGTTTCCTGTGGGGGGAAAAAAATAATTATAAAAAAATGCAAAACATTTTCAGGATGAAAAATAAATCGGAGAAAATCCAATAATTTTTGTGCTATATAATCTAGAGCTTCTTCTTACTTACTTCTAACAAGAATTTGGATAATCCAATAAGTAAGCTGATTTTACAGAAATTTCTAATAAGCTGAAGAAATCATTGGACTTATCAAATTCTTTAAAGTTTTATGGGAATGTTCCACTTCTAGCTTTAGAATGATGTTCTCTTACAATTTAAATATATTTAAGAATATTTTAGATAATCTTTCCTATCTATTAATCGATCACAAAATTATATTCCGATCTTATGGATATTATATATACTATAGTTAATCAATTTCACATAAAATTGGATTGCTTTTCATTAAACTGAGAAAAGCATTTAACTTGTCAAATTCTTAACAACTTTATTGATCGGTTCTAGCTCTTGAAATAGATTATATAAGTAAACGATTTCCTTCGAGCTTTGTACACTTATGGGACATATGAACAAAACCTCTTAGCTTAGCTAAAAAAAAACTTTTAAAGCAATTTAAATATACCGATTTCACTTAGTGAATCTGATACCAAACACATAATTCCATAGAATATCTCATAATTGTCTCTTTCAATTTTTCTAGTCCCGTTCTGACCTCACTCTTCCCTTCTTATTTTAGTGCCTGTTCCACTCACATTTTCATAGTATTGATGGATGAGACTTGCTACATTTTCACATAGCATCTCTGCGTGGCTTTGTGGTTGATTTGTCCACCACAGCTGCTCCGGTGCCAAAGCGTTCAATTACCCGCGAATCACAGGAAATGGTACGCTGGAGGCAACGCGAACGCTCGCTCATCTTCTCCTGCTGCTGCTCGAGAAGCGTGGGTGCCGCATTGAAGTGTCCACCTAAGAAGATAATATTTGTTAGCAAATTGTTTCTACTTGATTCGAGTGCTTTTCGACTTACCCTTCGTCTTGTCGTCGAACATGTGCAACTTGTGGGCCGTGCTCAAGATGCTGTTAACTTTGTTCAGCGTGGCCTCTGCATTCAGGGTGGTTGCCTTTAGGGGTCCACCCGGTCCAGAGGCTGGCGAACTCAGCTGATGATGATTGTTGTGTACACTAATGGAATTGCGACGCTCGCGAAAGCGTTCGGGTGATTGCAGTGAACAGCGATTGATTGTCTGGCCTTGGGCACGGGGCTTGGCAAAGCGATCGGCGGTATTGCTGGACAGAGGGGTGGTGGGGGTTGGCGTGGTGGGCGTAGTCGGTGAGGGAGCCGTGTCCACGGAGGGACGATGGCGCATGCGGTATTCACTAATGGAGAGCTTGCGCTTGGGCATGGGAGCTGGTTCTGGCACAGTCAGCATGGGATTCAGTCGCGGATCATGGCTGGCCGTGCGGGTGAAAAGCTTGAGGGGTGTGTTTGTCGGCGGCGGTGGCATGTCTAGAGTGGGTGTGCTGGGCAATTTGGTCACGGGAGCCGGAATGTTCGGTGTGGTTGGGGCCGAGTGGTGCTGCACTGCGGCAGTGGCCCTGGACTTGGTGGCCTCTAGGTACTCAGCCAGACTGGGTATGCTAGAAGTTTTGGTCACAGTCGGACTTTGGATAGGTGTTTGGTCTGGTAGATTTCGATCTTGGAGCTTGCCGTAGATGGTGTTGTAATAGGGCATAGGTGGCATTTTGCCCACAGCCACGGGTGACTGGGTGATGAGCACTGGAATGGGGGCAGCCGAGGTTATGGGTGCGACTGGCGTGGGAGCAGCAGCTGCCTTGAGTGGCTGCTGGACATAGGTGGAGGGCTGCGCCTTGGGTGTAACCGGCTGGGGAACTCCCTTTTGTCCGTGACTGTGATTGTTGGCCAAGACCATCGGCGCCGGGGTCGTCTTGTGATGCTTGCTATTGGCTGAGGCAGCTGCGGCTGCGGCTTCCTTTTCTTTTTCCTTGAGACGTTCGCGTTCCTTTTTCTTGCTCTTCTTTTTCTCCTTCTTTTCCTTTTTGAGTGCAGCAGCTATGGCTGCCTGCTGGCGACTGCCACACATGGACTCGCGTCGCCTGGTGATGGCTGTCAACTTGCCACTGGCTATGGCGGCTGCCAGGCTGGTATCCTCCAGACGATGGTTCTCCTTGCGATGCTGTTGCTGTGTGGGCGTGGCATATGGCTGGGGTGGCGGCTTGACGGCACTGCTAGAGTTGTTGAGCAAACTGCTGCTCAGGATTTGGCTATTTGGTTTGGTCAGTTCCTGCTCAAAGTTGGTCTGACGTTTCTTGGTGGGCGGAAGGTTTGGAGTGGGTGTGGAGGCGGCCGAGGCTACTGGTACACACATCGACATGGTGCGTCGGCGTAAGGATGAGGCATTGGTTTCCACAAGATTAGAGTGCTTTGGCTTCTTGCCATTGGTGGATGTGGCTGCAGCTGCAGCGACTGTGGAGTTTTTGCCTTCTTTGAGACTCTCCTTGGCGTGTTTAGATTTGGTTTTCGAGGAGGATGTGGAGGAGGTGACTTCCTCAGCGCTGGCAGGCTTTTGTTTGTCCTTGTCTTTGGACTTTTTCTTCTCCTTTTTGGATTTCTTTAAAAGCTTCTCTTTGGTACGCTCCTTGTCCTTGCCCTCCTTCTTAGGTTTGCTGGGAGCTGTGCTGGCCAGGGCAGTCACATTATTGGGAGTGGTAGGCACGGTGGTTGTGATGTTGGTGGCACTGGCTACGACCTTGTTGGTGCTGCTTGGCGTGGCATTTGCGACCGTCTTGGAGGAGCCCTTCTTATTGAGGGACTGCAGATAGGAAATGTTTTCTGCATGGAAGGACAGAACACGTTCCTTCAGATCATGCTCTGTGAGATTTTTGGATGCACTAGCTGCAACGGTTAGCACTGAAGTGGGTGGAGCGATTGGGTCACTGCTGGTGATAACTTCAACTTTGGGCTTCTTCTTGATGGGCTCTTCGGTGGAGCTACCGGGAGCGGCTTCTACCTTCACTGACTGGCCACGTGCCTTAATCGCCGCCTTGACAGAATCCACCAACGCCTGCTGCGGCGAAGAGGTTGTGGGAATTTGTTGAGTCGCATTGATTGCTGCCACGGGTTTGATGGCCGCATTGCGTAACAGAGATTCGCCGGGCTTGGGTTCGTGGGGCTTTTGTTCGGTGGTCTCCTGCTTGGCTGGAGTAGTGGCTGCAACGGGGACAACCTTTTCTGTCTTGAGGACATTCGGCTTGCTTTCCACTTTGGTCTCGACCTTCACTGGGGCCACAGGAACACTAACTTCAGCTTCCTGCTTGATTTTCAGCAACTCTTCGAACTTATCGCAGGCCTGACTCTCCTCACGTTCCACATCAATCTTGACGTCATCGGCTGCGGCACTGGTGTCCTCCGGTTCAATTTTTACCAAATTATCTTCGGCCATGATTTGGTGAGTGCCTGGACTGGGAGACCTCAAGATATCCACATCATCTTCCTGGTCCATGGAATGCTGTGGATGTTCCAGTTTGAGTTGAGCCGCCTCCTCCTCCACTTTGGGCTTGACATCCTCTTCGGCACTGCCCATAACATCGATGGATGAATCTTCGGCCGAGGCCTCCACTGCTTCCTTGTTGTTAACAACCACCAGGCGGCGTTTCTTGAGCGGGGTACTAAAGCCATTCGGCAGCGACTGGGGTGTCTGCGGAGAAACTGGCAACTGGGGTGCGGTGTCCCGAGCACCCTCGTCGGTCTCCTCGCTAATGGCTTGGCGCAGCCAACGCTTCTTGACTGACGAATTGTTCTGTAGGGGAAGCTGGAGTTGCTCACGCGGCACACTGTTGGCATTGTTGACCAGGGCATGAGGCTCGGTCTGATGGATAAACTGTTCGGCATAGCTGAGAGGTGTAGCTTCGGTGCGTTGTTGTTCCCGCTGCTGGACATTGATCTCACTCATGGCCGCCTGCACCAGACTGTCTAGGCCAGAGGTGGGTGAGGACTCGCATTGTTCCGATTGTTGGAACCAATTGCTCATGAGCATTTTCTTGGTCTTGGCCCCGCCATTGGCTGGGTACTTGAACTCATTGCCAATATGTGGGGAGGTGGGGGTCTGGGACTCCAGTGGACCCATGGCTGCTTCAATGAGTAGGCAGGCAGAACTTACCCCAGTGGGTGGACCCTGGGGAGAGGGTGACTTGAAGGTCATCTGGTATTTATCGGCTTCGGTATTGTGGGCCAGCGCCAGTAAGAGTCCAGCCGCCTGATCGGCCTGGGTCTGAGTGTTCAGCGCTGGTGGTGGCGGCGACTGCATCGAGGTGGCCTCTGATTCTGAAGTGGTCAAGGCATGTGACTCGCCATCGGAGTCGTTTGTGACGGCGGCCATTTCACCAGCACTGAATAACATACTCTTGCGTCTCTTCCGCTGGGCAGCTGCACTGCCTCCGCCACTGCTGTTGGAGCGACTGGCCTTGCGTTTCTTTTTGTTGCGTCGAGCAGCTGCTCCGCTCACGGGAGTCTGGTTGCCATCCAAATGATCTTCACTGATGGAGTTAGAGCTGTTACGCTTGATGGGCGATGCCGGGGAATTGTTGGTCTGGCGCTTTGTCTGTCTGGTGTCCTTTTTGCAGCGCGCCTCTTGTTTCTCCATTTTTTCGATGGCTCGCAAAATCGCTTCTAGTTTTCGATCCTCACGTGAGGGCTTGGGCTTTGCCTTCACCGGTGTGGGCGTGGGTATAGAGGGCGTAGAAGTTTCTTCCTCCTCCTTGGACTCGGCAGTGGTGGCAGTTGCAGCCGGCGTGGGAGTCGTGGTCGTCACTGGCGCCTGCTTGACTGGTGTGGATTTTCGATTGGCTTGATTCACTGTATTGTTGTTGTTATTGTTATTTATATTGTTGTTGTTGCTGGTTGTTGTGGTCACTACCGGCTGAACTTTCTGTGGAGTTTTAGTGACTACCGCCGTGACCACTTGACTGGGTACTCCAGCCTTTACCACCGGCTGATAAATAGCTTGTCCCGTCTTCTGTGGCGACTGCTGCTGCGGCTGCTGAAGCTGTTGTTTTTGCTGTGGCAATTGTTGCTGTTGTTGTTGCATATGCAAGGTCGCATTGCTGCATTGGATTTGCTGCTCCACTATTTGCATAGACTGGTGCTGTTGTTGTTGTTGCTGCTGCTGCTGTTGCACCACATGTGGCGTTGTGGCATGCAGGGTCTGCAAGGCGCTCACTGCCATGCGTGCCTCATCCCCCAAGTTTTGCTGCAAAATGAATTGCTGCTTTTGTTGTTGTTGCTGCTGCTGCTGTTGAGCTTGAATATAAATTGGCTGGGCCCTCATTCTCTGCTCCGGTGACATGACCAACGGAGGCTGTGCGGCTGCTGCAGCGGCCATCACGGCCAGCGGTTGCTGTTGTTGTTGCTGCTGCTGCTGGTGGTGTTGTTGTTGTTGCTGTTCCACCAGAGACTGTGGCTGGCTATTCACCAGAAGTGGCTGTTGGGGCGACAACAACATGGGTGTGGGCAGAGCTGCCAGAATCTGTTGCTGTTGCTCCACATGATGCTGATACTGATTGGGACTACGCTGGAGCAGTGAGGTCTGCTGGGTGGGCGATTGCATTTGTGGTGTGGGTGAGGGTATCGAGACCGAGGGCGAGGATGAGGAAGTACAAATGCCCGAGTCATGCAACACACTGGATACCGAGGATGAAGTATTGCTCAGGCTGTTGTTGTTGCAGAGCACCGGGACCATGTTGTTGGTGTTGTTAGGCAATTGTGTGGCAATCAAGGAAGCGTTGGAGTTGACCGTCTTGAAACCCAAATTGAGCTGTGACAACTGCGGACTATTTAGTCCCATGGTGCTGCTCTCACCACTGGAGGAAGTGGAACGATTACGATTGCCAGCACCAGGCAAGGGTTGCTGGAGTCCCATGGTCAGCTGAATGGCTGCGGCACTGTTGGCCGCATTGCTGGTCTTATTTCGGTGACTGCTGCGCGGCTGGACTGTGGGAGCCTGTAGTTGCTGCTGGACGGCTAGGGGCAGGGCGAAGAGGCAGTCACTGTCTAGCTCGCAGGCACAACGAGTGCTCGTCGGTTGGACAACGGCAGCAAGGGATTTCTTCTGCTCTACGGCAGCTAGATCGTGGGGTTCATGGCGCACGGTGATCTCTGTCTGAGCCCGTATGTGGGTCAGGGCCACAATGTAGAGATGCAGTGTGCCCTTCTCGAAAAAGTGCTGGAGCTCGGCATTGGGGCGGCAGGAGCGACGGACGAAGCGGGCATCATTGCCGTAGGTTCGAGTGTCCACGCATACTTCGGGTCCCTTGAGATAGGCCGGTGGCTGCGGGGGTGCTGTAGGAGCACTGCCGTCGGCTCGCAGTGTCTGCATGGGAGCCTCCACACCGGGCAGCTGATAGAAGAAGATGAACTGACCTGGTGTCTTGTGGGCCTTGAAACTATTCAGATAATTGCTGGGCGGTGGAGTGTTCATATTCACAGTGGGATTCTGGGTGCGAAACTGGGTGGTCAGCATGTACTTCCCCCTCAGCTCGTGTATGGGAGTATGCGGGGCCAAATCCACGCTGGAGATGAGCACCTTGGCGCCGGCAAAGGGTATGAGTTGGGCTCGATCCTCGAGCTCACCACTGGTGCCGCAGTGACGCAAAGCCTTATTTTCGGTGTTCTGAATGCTTTGCAGCAGACTGGGTTGCTTCTGTATGGCATGGAGACGGGCCCGTAACTCCGGGGAGTAGTGATTAGTCACAGCGTATTCGTAGTTTTCGATCCATTGACGCAGATTGGCGGCATGTTTTTCCACGGCGGTGAGGGCGGGACTGCTACCGGATTCACCGCTGGATTTGGTCTTGCGTTTGGTAGTTTTCTTGGCTGACTTCTGGACACCACCGGTGGCCTTGTCCGTGGCATTCTTTTTAGACTTCTTAGGGCCGGAGCCACCGGCAACTGTGCTAGCGGATTCTTTGGTTTTCTTATGGATTTTCCCAGAGGCTTTCTTGCCCAACACTCCTGTGCTGGGGGCAAATCCACCATTAAGGCTGGGCATGGCCGTGAGACGCTGCTGCTGCTGTTGCTGGGCCTGTTGCTGCTGCTGCTGTTGCTGCGGGTATAGCTCATGATTGAGTTGAGTGCCTATCAGACTGGCGTTGGCTGCAGTGCCTGCTGCAGAGGGCACGCCACTGGCCGCCTGGGTGGCCACCAAAAGCATTTGCTCCTTGCGCTTCTGACGCTGTAGGGTGCGTGCCCGGGCCTTGTCTACAGTCCGGGGCTGACAGATTTCACATAAATACTCATCCGGTATATTCTGACGATCGATGCCCATACAGTCCACATGTTGCCAGGCCCTAAACGGAAAAAGAAGCAGGTTAGTGGGTCTAATCTCAAAGAGTATCTAATAAATACTTACGAGCACTTGTCGCAGCAAATCATATAGCCATCATCATGGGTGAGATCGCAGATGCAGCGTGTAACAGAATCATCTTCGGCTTCGGCCTCGGGTGCTGTCTCTGTCTCCTCGCCAGGATCAATATCTCCAATGGCCAATCTAGAGCCAGTGCTTATGGCCGAATGAGCATCATCATCCTGGGCGTGTCGTGGTACTAAAAAGGGAAGAAAACAAATATTTTAATATACACAAAATTCTTCCTGTTTACAATTCCACTTACTTTGTTGGCCATAGTAGGCTGTGAAGCCGGGCGTTGTGGGCGTGGCATTGCCAGACACAGTCACACCAATGCCACCCAATGACCACTGCTGCGCCGCCGCCGTAGCCTGCTGCTGTGGAGTGCCCGCTCCAGCTGGTGTTTGTTGCTGTTGCTGGGATGCATAGGTGTGATCCTGCAGGATGGCATGCAATTGCTGCAAACGCAAATCTTGCGTCATCACAGGCACTGGGCGCACCTCCTTAATGCACAACTCTTCATCCTGGTTCGTTGCTCCTTGTGGTTGCGGCAAACTGTTCATAGCCTTCATGCCACCCACTGTGCTGCATGTGCTCTGCTGATCTCCCGTCACCCCCACAGCACTCAAATGAAGACTGCTGTTGCTATTGCTATTGCTGACGACCGGCACTGAAATCTGTGGGCTACGCAGACTGCCCAGGTTGGTCAAACTGTTGCTATGAACCAGGTTATTGTTGTTAACACTGTTGGTTAAATTAAACAAGAAATAATAATTATGAATAAAGTAAAGGTTAACAAGAAAAAATCGCGATTCACTTTGCTTTGAAGTCATGTAAATGAACGATGTTCCGAAACCAAGTGAGATATCGATTAAATGTCAGTTGGACCGATTAAATTTTGTCTTTTGATATGTCAAATCATTTTTCACACTATTCGCATTTATGAGAAAAAAAAACAACAAACTATTTTTTCAAAGCCACGTGGATTTAACAGAGATTCACACACTCACCTGTTCTTGTAATACTCGATGACGGGGGCTTTACGTGTGACTTCATGCTGTATTTTGCGATCAAGGGAGGATGATCGACTGCTCGGGGCACTCACAGATTGACGCCGGGCAGCGGTGGCCGATATGTAGGAGGACATGGCTGCACTGCCACTGGCAAAACCATGCGAGGAAATGCTCACCGACGGTGTGCTGGCCAGGGTCACAGTAGTGGAGGTGGAGGGGGCTGCCGATGAAGTCACTGTTAGAAATGAGCCAGAATTGGCGCCAGATGCCACCGACTGCTGTTGGGTTTGGTAGTGCGTTAATAGCAAATTGGTGGCTCCACTAGCTGGAGTGCCAGCCGGCCCTCCATATACAATTTGCGTGGGCGTAGATGTACCCTGGGGTGCTGGAGGCGGCATGGTGGTTTGGGGAAACCGCTGCTGGGTAAAGGATTTCTGAGCCATGCTCTGGAGGATGCGCGCCGAGAGTTCGTCGGTCATCTGGGTGCCATTCACAATCATCACATCATCGGTGATGAGCGAGGATTGCGGATCACCGCCATCACTGCTGGTGCTGTTGTAGTGGGTACGCTTGCCAGGACCGGTTGAACCGACTGAAGTGGGGGGAGCCTGATGCTGTTGAATTATAGTGCCATGCGAGTTGACAAATTTAATGGCGCCCCCACTGGTATTGCCGGCCTGACTCTGCTGCATTATATAGGTTGCTGCTCCAGTTGCTCCACTTGTAGAGACCGTTGTCGAGGTCTTGTGCTGAATATGCGTGCCCTGGGGCAAAGCGGCAGCCAATTGCTGCAGTGGCTGCTGCTGGGATGGCTGTTGAAGCACATACTTATTGCTGGCCAATTTGGTGACCTTGGTCACCTTGGTGGCCGTGATGGTGTTGCTCACTCCTGGCTGTCCCTGGGCCTTGCCATAAGCTATAGACAAGGCAGTTGCAGTTCCAGCTCCCGTATTGGTCTGCTTGACAAATTTCGTCTTGATGTTGGTGGCCGCGGCTTGGGTCTTTTGTGCTGGCATGACTATTGGATGGATCTAAAAGGAGCAATGAAAATCAGAGTCAATTATTGATTAAAAATGTTAATAATTTCTTTAGCTTACCTGATCGACATTATCATGGGCATTGAGTCCCTGGACAACATTGGTTTGTCTTGAAAACCTTTGCGCCTTTTGTGGTGACTGCTGCTGCTGTTGTTGCTGCTGCTGCTGCTGTTGTTGTTGTTGTTGTCGTTGTTGTTGTTGAGCCATAATTGTCTTGAGATACTGATCCTGCATAACAGTGATTTGAGCAGAAGCCTTCTTCACGGTGGCTGCATTCACTGGCGTCCTCGTGGCGGCGGTCAAATATTTCTGCTGAGCTGGCTGAACTATAATCTGCGAAGTCTGCTGCTGCTGCTGAACGGATGAGGGAGGCACATATGACTGCAGTCGCGTGACCACCCTGGAGCCTAAGGTGACCTTTTGCAGGAGCGGAGCTGTCGTTGTGGTGGTCTGCTGCTGGTTGGTTTGCTGGACATAACTGGTGGCTGGCAATGTCTTGCTTTGTGTTTTGTAGGCGGTCAGCTGATTGTTGGTAAGGGTGGAGAACTTTTGTTGCTGCTGGGGCTGTTTGCCGGCAGACACAGGAGACGAAGCCGTCACATAGGGCAGATTCTTCTGGTTCACATAGTTGAATTGCTGAGGATTGGGCTGGCCACCCACACTCACCGAAGATGAGGAGGAGGAGGAGGATGGTGCCGGCTTTGATAGCACGGTTAGGTTGCTCAGCAACAGTTTGGAATTGTGCGGCGGAGCTGCGGAGCCGGCATCTATAATGACATTGCTGGTACTGCCATCGGTTGTGACAAACTTGTAGATTTGTGGATTGAGGAGTTCATGCGTAGTGGCGGCAGCATTGTTGGCTCCACTGGCCAAATGATTGGAGTTGGCTACTTGGCTGGAGCTGAGCATGGGCCGCGTATTGACTGATATTCGTCGTTGCATGATGCGCTGGAGTTGCGCTTGTGTAGATAGACTGCTGCCATCGATTACAATATGGGATTGGGTGGATGCTCCAGGTACTCCTCGGTTGCTGTTGGCGCCGGCGCCGCTACTGCTACTACTGCTACTGACCACGGGCTCCACGAAGACCGTGTCGTGCGTGGACATGGGCATGGCGTCGGCTGATGCTGTTTTTTCTCTTCTACTTGTAGTTGGGATTTCGCTGTGTTGTATTTATTACTTCCTATGTTTCTTCTTTCTTTAAATTTTTATACGTGTGTGTCTGGCTTGCGATTCCTTGAATCACAAAAGAATAATTTGTTTAAACTAAATGGGCGCTTTTTTAGAAACTGGTGCAAAGTAATTGCAGTTTTGCTGCTTTTTGCTTATTTTGTTTGTTTGTTGTCCCAGGTATTTTCGATTTTGGGCATTTCACAACACTACTTCACTTTTGTCATGTTTCTGCCGCTGCTGTTGCGGCGACGTTGTGCCCCCAAACAACCCTTGGGGGCCTAATGCATAATCAAATGAGCAATCACGATCGTCGTCGTTTGCTTGGCCGGCTTTCGCGCTGGCCTTATTGGCTGCTATTTGTGGGCGCGCATTCAAATTGCTTAGACGATTTCCAACACTGTGCCACATTACATTGTCAGCCATTACAAACATAACGGTTGCTAAATAATTGCTTATGTTTCTTTTTCTTTTTTCTTTCTTGTTTTTCTATTTCTTTTTTTTTCTGGGTGCTTTATCTTTTTAGTTTTGCAGCGGCTGCGTTATTTCTTGTTTCACGCGCCTCTGCCAGCGTCCTTATTGTTTTTTTCTGTCCTTGCCTTATTCCTTCTTTTGGGCTACTATGTGGCAATCTTATTCTTCTCTATTTAAACGTCACGTGAATTTACTTTGATTTTATTCCTTTTTTCTAATCAAATAATTCACTCACATCAAAAGCACAGTAATTTATTCATTGTTGATTCCATTTACTGCAAAAAATAGATTAAACAAAATAACAACTATTAGAAAAAATTCACTTATCGATAATTCGATAGACTGAAAAGGCATTGCCAACATGTTCGAAAAAAGTGTGCAAGGTGCAGCCGCAAGATGGGCTGATAAATTCTAAGCACCTTAGGAGCGCGCTGCCACCTAATTGATATGTTCGTGCGTGTTCATCTATGTATGTGTGTTTGTGTGTGTGTTTGTGTATAGAGTGTTGCCCTCGTGGCTGCATTCAAGCATTTCAGCATTTACTTGGACTTGCATTTTGTTTACATTTGTGTGCGTTTTGCCAAAGCAGACTCCACTCCCTCCCACTTTGTCTCATTTGCTAGCTAATATTTGCTTTTATAACCAGTTTTTTTTCGCTTGAACTTCTAAGTAGGCCTCAATTTTGTTCAGTGAATCTTTTCTCTAAATAAAAATATTAAACACTGAAATAAATATCTAATGAACTATGTTGGCTGATTTTTTACAAATTCACAATTTGCCATGTTTCTGCTTTACACATTTTCTGTATATATTTTTACATTTGTTTTTCTGCTAGTTATTCGCATGATTGTTGTTGTTGTTGCATTCGCTGAGCTGTTGGCTTGCCAAAGCGAAAAGTGAATGCACTAATTTTGCCTTGGCATCCGGCGGCATTTGTTGTGTTGTCGCTCTTTTGTATCTATTACCAGTTGACGTTGTCTAGGCCTGCACTTGTCTCTAATACATACATAAATACATGTGCACAATATATATAAAAAAAAATTTATATATATATATACATGTACGTATGTAAGGTGTATAGATTTGTTTAGTGTTGGTTGGCATTTCTAATTGAAATAGAGCAGCAGCAGAAGCGGCGAGCGGAGGTGGCGCTTTTTATTGTTCAGTTGAATTGAATGCTATTTAGATGCTTGGGCTGCCCATATTGTCTTCTCAATCTCACTCTACTTATGTAATCTCAAACTGTACCAGATAACTCAAACAGAGAGAAATGTAATTTGGTGAATGAAAAAAAAAATTACAAAAAAAAAATAAAGCTAAAGCCCAAATTTTGTCTCGCTTAAATTGTTTAAATTTTTTCCTTTTTTTGAGGGCATCAAAAAATTAGAATTTCACACACACACACACATCTACACATGTATGTGTATTTATTTCCGTTTGATGTTTGCTATGCTATTTCTCAATTGAATCAAAGCTAACAAGAAGATACACAAGCAAATGGCAAGCCCATAAGGTCGTGTAAAAGAGATAACGGGGCATAACTAATCGTGTTTCTGAGAGAGGGAGGAGTCTGAGGAGTATTGTTTTGTTGTTGTTGTGACCCAAGCCATCGTGTAAAGTTTTCAACGATTTGTTTTTGTTTTACTTGTACAACGACAAGAGGAATGATTACTCGGTTTAAAAATATACAAAAAATGTTTACATACATACACATTCCAACATAGACCAGGGTGTAGAGAATATTTTAACAAACATGCCAGAGGAGCCCAACAGCAAAACGGAACAAAACTAAATAAGAAAAAGCAAAACATTTTTTCTCCCCCCGCTTTTTTTTTTTTTTTTTTGTATTTTGTAGATACGCAAAAAGCTAACCCTACCCCAACCCAACTTAAATGCGCGCCATAAACATAAGCACACATACATATACAATTTATACATACATACGCAACGTGTGTATAGGAAAGAGAGAAAAGCAACCTGCAATCAACGAATGCAGCACGCTGAAGCTTATAGTAGATACGGTATGTCTGACGTCGTTGCCTGTGACAAAACCAAACAAAATTTTACTTTGTTTTTACTGTGCCAATGGGCAAAGAGAGGGAAAAACTCAATTGTACAGTGGAGACTTTCAATGAAATTCATAAAAATCTAAAACAAAAAAATATTTTTTTATTTTATTTCTAAAAAAAAAAAATAATGAATTTGTTTCCATTAGAGTGAATTTTAACAATTACAATACATTGCCATTTGTTGTTGTTGCTGTAGTTCATAAAAAAAACAATAACCCAACCCAACACAACCCAATACAGTCAAACAATTTGAAATTGTGCCTTTTGCTCTTTTTTGCTAAAGCGTACAGCAATTCTTGCGAATAGTTTGAAATTTGAAATGATTTAATTAGCTGGCATTAAATTGCGTCTTAGTTTTGTCTCTCTGTGTCTATTGGGGGCCCGTGTATTTGCATAGTTTTGTTTGCGGTTCAAACATTAAACAGCTTGCTCCGGTCTATCATTTACACACATAAACACACACATGGTACATATATGTATACAAATTTTGTATATGAATTAAATATTATTAACAATTTTATGGTGTATGTACTAATCAAATAGGCAAATCAAATTATTTAAATGCAGTCAGTGGTTATATTAGTGTTGGACAAAGTTTAAAAAAAATTTATATAGATTTTTATGTATGAAAAGTGTTGCCTGAGTTTTACTAAGGCTGCCATAAATCAGTATTACTTCATTTCTCAGTTACAGCAACTGCGATTAGAGAATTTTCTGGTATACCCTCCCATGTCAAATAGCTAGAAGTAAGAATCAATGCATGTGTGTATATAAATATTCGATCGTATATGCTTAATTAGCGGGGGTGTGTATGTGTGGTTTGTTGGCGGCAACAACGACGACAACCCTTGAAATTATCGAATGTTTTGGGCTGGAGCTTGACAGAGGTGGAGCATATTTGGGACCCAATGCGCTGCGCATACGAAACTTGTCTATCAACTTTTGCTTTCATTTCATAAGGAATGGAGGTATAAAAAAAATGAAAAACGCCAGAGTACTACAAGGCATAAAAATAACAATTGCAAAAATCACGTATGCGTTCAAAAGAGCAGTATAGCTATAGTGGAGATTATATTTCGGCATTCAATGTGTTAGAGCGAGATAACAATGGTGTGGCATTAGCAGCAGCCAACTTTAAGGCGTACATGAGTGTGAACTGCGGAAACTAGCAATGAAACATTGACGAAAACATAACAGAAAATTTTAGACACCACCGCCAAATTCAATTAATACAAATTGGAACGTGAACTCCAACTCGAAATGCCCTTTGATTTGATTAAAGCAAATTTTACATAATTAGTTAATATTTAGTAATTTTAATATTATTCGAAAATAGGATGGCAAAAAACGAGTGAATTTAATTGCTGTAATTATTTCTGTTAGCTGCGCATGTCAGAAACCTGCTCGTGGTAGGCACACATACACACTGGTATACATTGGAATGTTATGAAAATTTTGTAATCGAAATGCGGAAATTTATAGTTTTAAATATGTTATTAAATGTTATTTTCCCATTTTTCTTTTTTTTTTTTATAAAAATATCGAAATATTTCAATAACGGCTGGCAACTCCACGCAACTTCACGTTGCACAAAAGGGAATCTCAAGCAAAACAAAAGAAGGCGATGGCAATACTACACTATATGCCCGAGCACATGTGCGCAAGCGAATACACTATACTAACTTTTTAAAGATGTACGAAATTAAATATGGCGACACAAAGCAAAAGAGTGTATAATTATAAATCACACACGCAAATAAATTCAACCGAAAAACTAACATATCAAATAAAACTGCTTTTTTGTGCATTCTATGTTTAGATTATGCTCTTTAGATATCCCAGCAAAAATACTTTTGAATATATGCTATTGGCAATTTTACGACGATCGCTTGACAACCCTTGCGACATTTTCGCGCGCTGTTACTTACCGATTAATTATTTGTTTTCATAAGTTGAACACTTCAACACATTTTTCACAACATTTTTTGTTTGGTAAGAAGCACTGGTTTTGCGTTTGGCGCTTTTGGGCGCTCATTTATTTTTCGAGTTTATTTTAAAATGGTTTATATATATTTTTTAATAGTCGAAATCATCCATAATTCGGTGACTGAAGCACAGGCACTTTTAACTATATTTTAGGTTTCCACAATATTTACGCGGCAACGTTTGGGCGAAAGAATCGCGCTAAATAAAATAAACGTTTCAACTTTGATTAATCAATTTTATTATTAAACGTATTGTAGAATCAACTACAAAAGGAACGCGCACAAATCACTAGATATGCGGCTATGACGGTAGCTAAAGCGGGATGCTGCTAGTTTCGAGTGCGCGTGTGTATTTGCAATTTATAGGGCCACTATATCGATCTCGTTTTAACTAAGGTGAAACCTGCATTTTGTGCCTATTATCGGCTATTTTATTTTGTTCGCGCTACTGCTGCTTCTTCTTCTTTCTATTGCTCTCTTCCTTTCGTTATGTCTTTCTTTGGCCTATAACTACTTAGCCTGTCCATTCCGAAGTGTACTTTTTAGTGCTGTACGTTTTGTCCATCTATTTGTCGGTTTAGCCACCGCTAGTATATACATACATATAAATACACTGCATGTACACAAACGCACACACATTTCCACAGCTAACTAGCATATATGTATGCACATACAAATGTACTATTACTGGGCATGCACAAATTTATTAATATGTTTGACTGACTTCCTACCGACTCGTACTATTTTGATACTATAAATATTCCCCAAATAACTTTCAAACGCATTGAATCCCTAGTTCAAAGAGTTCAAATGGTGGCGGTTTCCAATTTGTTGTTGGTTTTTAGTTATACACATGAATAAAAAAAAAACAATTATTACAGCAAACACTGAAATTTGTACCATTCTTTCCACTTTGCTTGCACTCGCTTCGCTCACACACACTCGCATGCAATATACATAAATATATATATGTATATATAGACCGCTGCTAGCACACCATCACGACATCTCGCTTACACTTACGCGCCACACACATTTTGCATTTCACACTATGTTTTTTACTTTAGCCTACACGCTAATAAGATATTATATTTTTAAAAGCAATTTTGTGCCTTTAGCAATATGATTTGCAATTATATTTTATGTTGTTGAGTAAGCCGTACTTGTTCTCTGCATACTAAAACTATTTTTATGAATTAAATTGTTGCTTTTACCACAATAGTCGTACACGGAAAATGTAAACGAGTGCGCGTTTATTAACAAATGAGCTAAGCGTACGAACTGAACAACTGAACTAGTACGAATATGGAACAGTTCCACAATGAACTAATGCTTGGAACCATCAGCTGCTTTTAACGAAAAAGCAACCCTGTGTGGATATAAAATCACATTTCCCAACACTGTCCTAGAAAATATTCTGCAGCAGCTGTTTATTATCACACGAAAACAGAAAATTATTTCTATAACAGCCATGGAAGTTAATCCATTGGCCGTTATTTTGGTATATTTCGATAGTAAAGGCGATCGCCTTTTATATCGTTATCCCTACCAAGCCTTAGGTAACTTCACACATACTTTAAAATACATAAATAAACACACCCAATTCACGCAGGACAAACGCTCAAATTGGAGGAGCCGCAATGTCATGAGCAGGCCAATAAAAAACGTAATCCTTTTGCTATAACCAACCCAGATGACTTGCTGCAAACGCAGACTCCACAGAATGGCCAACTTCAAGGCTTTGCCGACGATGTACTCTCCACTCTGTTTGCTGTAAAGCCACAGCTATGCAATCAGAAATTCGAATTAAAACTCAACGATGTTCGTTTTGTTAGTCACCCCACGTTAATACCACACAAAGAACAGGCAACCACAAGTGCAGCAACGGTGTCCAGTGCTGCCACAGCTTCACCTGCAGTGGGGACCACCAATGCCACACCAACTAATCTGTCAAGTGCCCCCAAGAGGCAGCAAATGCTTATCAATATTGTTTTTGCTCTACATGCTCAGGCTAGTTATTCCATAGTAAAATGCTATCACGACTTAAGCAAACGTTTAGGACTGGCTCTCAAGTTTGAAGAACAACGCAGCGGTTATCTAACCGAGGAGACCGCGCGTATGGCTCGCACTCACGATGAGCAACAACAACTGCAACAGCCACTGGAACGCACCTTTGAGCTAATAGCCGAGCACAGCAGCCTGGCTCAAGCTCTTAAGTCAGTGTGTCATGATCTCTGCACCACCGGTTTGCTCACCACGACATTAAACCAGAATCTTACTCTCAGTTTCTGCTTACCCCAGAAAGCTCATCAGCATCAATTGCATAAGAAGGGAAGCATGGTTGATCCAGAGACCATCGATCGCTGTCTGCGCGCCCTCAAGCCATATCACGGCATGCTCTTACTAGTCGACTTCGCCGAGTTGCTCGATTGCGTTCCACCCACAGGAGCCCGTATGCTGCTCCAGCTAGTTGACGTTTACTCGCCACTCATGAGCCTCCAGAGCATGGCTTCGGATGCCGAACTAAGCATTGAGCATGTCTACAAACTTGTCAGCCATTTGGTATATTGGGCTAAGGCCACCATAATATATCCCCTGTGCGAAACCAATGTATACGTAATAGCCCCGGATGCACCCCTGCACACCAAATCCCATTTGGTCGAGAAGTTTTCCACCAGATTTGCAGGCATGTCTCTGTTCGATGTGATTTCAGATTTCTCCCTGCCCACATCCATTGGCCACCTGACCACTCCCCTGCAGCAGCCCGCACGACAAGGCATCCTGGCCCAAATGGTTCTCTGGCTACTCCAGCATCATCTGCTCATGCAATTGCACACTTATGTCCAGTTCATGCCCAGTGATGACGATGACTTCGGTGACTCGGCCTCTTGTGCTGCTTTGGAGAGCGCCGGACCCAACGGCTCTGCACTGGGCAGTATGGCCAACCTAACCGAGGATGACGAGGATCCAGTCCACGGCGGTTCTATGCTCAGCATGTCCAGTCAACCTCTCCCTGTTCCAGTACCACACCCCGCTCGTCGCAGTGCCTCCGAGGACCATTATTCCCTAGGTGCCAATTCAATGGCCTCGGACAACATAGCAGCCCAGCCCTCGTCCAGCCACAAGTCCAATTTCAGCATGACCGCCTCGCTCAGCACCGACAACTGTGGCAGCATTGACAGCATCGAAGACGAGCAGAAACTCAAAGAGCTACTCCAAGTCTTCGAACCAACCGACAGGGCAGCCATTAAACGCATTCCAGCCTCTCACAATGTCGACGACCTGTCGCTCATGGTGAAGCTCTATCAGATTGGTTATTTCAAGAGCGAACACCATTTGGAAGAGATTATGTACTTTGAGAATCTTCGACGCTCTCAGCTTCTGCAATTACTGGACAAATTTCGCGACGTCTTGATCATATACGAGACAGAGGATCCAGCAATTGCCTCCATGTATAATGCAAAATAAAGAGTGAATGTTATTTAATATTTAATTTTTCTTTAAGTTTTCAATAAAATTAATTTTATTTCCTAAACATTTTGAAGATTGATTTTTTTTTTAATGGGGTAAAAATTGCATTGTTGTTATCGGCTAATCGGCCAGACAGGAAATATTTATCAATAAGGAAAATCTTACAAATTTTTGAGATTAAGATTTTTTTATGGGCTTCAAATAAACGATTAGGTATTATCTCAAACCTTGTACGATTATCTGAGGAACCTTGATTTTTAAAGGTAAATAAATATTATTGCAACATTGCAATATAATCGAATACTGAATCAGAGAAAAGAAAAAAATTAAAAATTAAGTCGAGTTTTGGGATACCCTTTACCTAGTATATATGTGGTAACCCTAGTCGAGTGGTAACCCTGATCATACACTTAAAACCCCTGGTCTTAATATTCCTTTGAATTCAACAGCATATTGTTCACAATAATGTAAGCACGCCATCTATCGGACTGTTCATGCGACCGTTTGCCAGTTAGGCAAGGGGAATCAAAATCTTGACTCTGAAAATTTTATTTTTGTATATCTTATGTAAATGTGGTCCGATTTTAGTCATGTTTGGTATTAATCGAAAGATTTTTGGATTTCTAACAACTTTTTGGAAGCAACTAATAACAAAATCTTAAAGCTGTAGAAATGACAAGTCTTTGAAAAATGGAGGGGGTAGAAGGAAGAGCGGGGGGAGAAAAAAAATATAAGCTTGATCATCATACAGACATAAGGCGCCCGAATACCAAGTTTGGTTAAGCTAGCTCTAAATACCTTTTATAAAAACAACAATTTTATTTATCTCGTTTGAGTTATTTTTAAAAGACGCGCTTCCTAATTAAAATGATAATTTTTGAATATTTGCAAAGGCAGAACAACCTTCGCACTCTGAGCAAAACGTTTTACTTTCATTTTTAGATTATTTACTCATTTTGTTTATATTTTAAGAACTATGAGATAAAACAGCACTCAGATGCAATCGAGATTTGAAGACCCCCAGATAGTACAGTTTTAATAATACTGAGAAGTGTTTGAAAACTATAGGAAAAGTTCTCGTTTTCACTTGACTTTTTCTTTTTTCAAAATGATGCAACTTTTTCTTGAAGTTTTAATTTATTTTCAAGAGTCGATTTGAGAGCTTTATAAATATTTTTCTGTACAGATTTTCAAATGTTCAAATGACTTTGCCAAATATGATAAGATATATTATGCATACGCAGATTTATTTTTTGAATATTTCATGCCTTTCATTCACATATTATTTCCAAAAACCCACTTGATCCTCTACACGATACTGATCAGATAAGTCCGAGAACCAATTGAAAGATTAAAATTCCATCAGATATTGTTTTCGCTATTCATTCGTCGGCGTTATCAAAATTGGCATTATAAAGGAATTTAAATCAAGCTCCCAAGTGGTCTAAAATATTAATTAGTTTATGACATAAATAGAGCCCCCCCTTAGAATATATATCAAAATCGCTATAAAAGGTACGCTAGCAATCAGAATCAAACAGTTGAAGAGTTTCCAACATGAAGACTATTTGGCTTTTAGCAATTTTCGCTCTAGCTGGTAAAGCCCTTCCCACTTCTATTTTAGGAACATTGGGAATTTATTTTTCATATTCTCTGGACAGGTTCAGCTTATGCTGCCATAGCAGAGGAGGATCGTGTCAATGGCGAGAACGGCTGGTATATACCCCAGACAGATGGCACCTTCGAATGGATTGATATGGATGTGGCCGAGGATTGGCTAGACAAACAGGAGGAACTGGAGGGACGCGGTCTTACCACCACCCCAGTGAAGTACTACTTGTACACCAAGTCGAATCCCACCAAGGGTAAGAAAATCACTGCCACCAAGAAGTCCATCGATGCCTCCAACTTCAATGCCGACCACCCCACTCGGTAATTCCAAAAGTTCGACAATTCCAGGCGACGATTTATAATCTTGCTTCCTCCACAGTTTTGTGATCCACGGCTGGACTCAGAGCTACACTGCTGGCATGAACAAGGACATCCGTAATGCCTGGCTGAGCTTGGGCGAATACAACGTCATCATTGTCGACTGGGCCCGTGCTCGCTCTGTAGACTATGCCTCCTCCGTGCTTGCTGTGCCCAAGGTTGGCAAGAAGGTGGCCAGCATGATCAACTTCTTGGCCTCCGAATACGGCATGTCTATGGACGATACCTACGTTATTGGCCATAGTCTGGGTGCCCATGTGGCCGGCTATGCTGGCAAGAACACCAAGACCCAGGTTCACACCATCATTGGTCTGGACCCTGCCCTCCCCCTGTTCAACTACAACAAGCCCAACAAGCGTCTCAGCTCCACTGATGCCTGGTACGTCGAGTCTATCCAGACCAATGGCGGTACCTTGGGCTTCCTGAAACCCATCGGCAAGGGTGCTTTCTATCCCAACGGTGGTCAGACCCAACCCGGCTGCACTCTGGATGTCACTGGCGCCTGCTCCCATGGCCGCTCTACCACCTACTATGCCGAAGCCGTGGAGAAGGATGACTTTGCCACCATCAAGTGCGGTGACTACGAGGATGCCGTCAAGAAGGACTGCGGCAGCTCCTACAGCAGCGTTCGCATGGGTGCCGATACCAATGCCTACATGGTTGAAGGCGACTTCTACGTTCCAGTCAACAGCAAGGCTCCTTTCGGCGTGCTCGACTAAATTTTGCGCTTTAAAATTTCTTTTAATCTTCAAGAAAGTCCTTGTTTTGGCTGGCTCAAAAAAGGATAACATTCAATAAAATAAATTTAAAAAAAAACTAAAGAGAATTCTCAAAAATTATTTGGTATTTTTTATTGGCCAGGAAAAAATTGCGAACCTTGGGTTGAAAGTTCAAATATAAACTCCCAATAAGGAGACATTATCCTCTCTAATCTCTGGCATTATTAAGATTTTATTAAGAAAAATAATCCTTATATTAAAAAAGTAAAACATAAAGAATCTCAACTGTATCTTCAGAGTGCCGAACACAAACTCTTTTTCAAGATTTTGTCTACTGCAAATATTATAATTATTCAGTAAACGCCGCTGTTATTCCTTAGACCGATTCAGGTTGGAATGACAGATATATGATATATTAGCTCGATCATTTGTGTATCTCTCTTTAAGCAATTTTTATCCCGAATTTGAAATACATAGACAAGTCAATTTAAATGTAGAAGTTTTTTGTTAAACCAATTAATGCTCATATCACAGCTATATGATATAATGGTTCGATCCAGCTGGCTCCGACAAAAGTGCTGATTATGTGTAAAAGAAAACCGTATACCAATATTTAATCGATCTGTCTAGTGATGGAGACCAGTCTACAGGGGGGCTATTCTTTGGTGGGTCTACGATGAGTTGTCTGAATGTATTATTTTTTCTTTGAAGAGATTAAACTAAATATTTTTTGATTATTTGCGTCTATAAACAAAATATATTTTGATATCTAAAGATTCAAGATAATATTCTAAGATTTGAGAGCTAAAATTAGAAAATGGAATATAGTATAGGCGAATTATCAACAACAGATACCCATTAGGTTAAAGTTAATCATGGTTTCTGATTCTTAATTAATTTTTATGTCTGTGGTGGTTCTAAAATCCCATAAAGAAAATATATCATTAATCATTATGACTTTGATAATGTTAGAAAATTATTTCCAATGAAAAATTTATATTTGCTTTTAAATATTAATATAATCAGATAAATATACTTCTTAAGTACCTGAGTTTATTTTTATTTTCTTTCACTTGTATCGATTAATAAGTTAAATGGACCTAGATAGTTCGCAGAATAGGGAATGAGAATTTTATAAAGAAAAATATGAAGAATTCTAAGACTACAGTCTCAAATGTAGACAGATATTTTTATTGAGAAATAATTAGTTATCACTTGGATATTATTCCATTTTTATAAGAATTAAAAATCGCAAATACAAGTTCATCATTGGAACTTACGAAGGTTTAGAAAGTTTTTTAAAAGTCGTTAGATCTAGAAACAGTTTGAAAAAAGGAATAGAATCGTAACAATAAGGAAATAAAAATTTCTTGAAAAGACACTTTTACTCCAATATACAGTCCGTTTCATAATGATACGCCACCTATGCAATTTTATTTTAAACGTCTACCAAATCTAGAGTTTTGGAAATATTTTCAAAAAATTTTTTTTTAAAGATTAGTTGGAATATTAACTAAAAGAGATTGTGAGTTTGACTGTAGGTCACCCTTGCTAAATTTTAAGAAACAATACCTTAAACTCACATGCCTCGATTTAGGCTTGTTTTCAAGTGTTTCATATTGATACGCCACCCCCCAAAAATAATTTTAAGCGTAATGAAACCAATTTTTTTTTTAGTTTTTCTTTAATTTTATATTAATTTAGACCACCTAGTGAATTTTTAGCTTAAAAAATATTTTTTTTTGGGGAAAAAACTATTTTTTTTAAATATTGGGGTCCTAACGTATCCCATTCACTAATTACAGCGTATCCCAGCTCAGGAACTTTTTCGCATTTGATGAAATTCACTTAAATCTAATTCTCCACAGTGTCCCAAACATTTTCAATTGGGTTGAGATCAGGGGTACAAGCTGGCCAATCCAAAAACTTGTCTCACTTGTGTGCACCCTTGTGTTATCTTGCATAAAAATAAGCGCCTGCTCTCTGTTATCATCGAGGAAAGGTGGAAGACGTCTGTCTTAGCCATCAGTATACTCATAGCTGTTCGATTTTGTGCTAAAAATTCGTATGTCCAGCCTATCGGCATTCAGAACGGCTCCCCATACTATTGACAAACTTTCGTAAAAATGTCATTTCGAATATGTAAGGGGCTCACTTCAGATGTCCGTCCAATAATATTTAAATTCATCTGGTCTATCTAAATTTAGCTTTTCTCATCGGAAAAACTAACTTATGATCAAATTTTCATACATTGGTATTTGTTTTTGGACTTAACAAAATTAGCTCCCTGAAGATTCAATTCTATCTATTGTTTTCTTGCAAGGTGAAGCCTTGAAACTTTTTTGTTAATGGTAAAGGTAGTTTTTTCGTAAAGAAGATTGTCAGTAATGAGTATACTGATGGCTAAGACAGACGTCTTCCACCTTTCCTCAATGATAACAGAGAGCAGGCGCTTATTTTTATGCAAGATAACACAAGGGTGCACACAAGTGAGACAATTTTTTGGATTGGCCATCTTGTACCCCTGATCTCAACCCAATTGAAAATGTTTGGGACACTGTGGGGAATTAGATTTAAGCGAATTGCATCAAATGCGAAAAAGTTCCTGAGCTGGGATACGCTGTAATTAGTGAATGGGATACGTTAGGACCCCAATATTTAAAAAAAATAGTTTTTTCCCCAAAAAAAAATATTTTTTAAGCTAAAAATTCACTAGGTGGTCTAAATTAATATAAAATTAAAGAAAAACTAAAAAAAAAATTGGTTTCATTACGCTTAAAATTATTTTTGGGGGGTGGCGTATCAATATGAAACACTTGAAAACAAGCCTAAATCGAGGCATGTGAGTTTAAGGTATTGTTTCTTAAAATTTAGCAAGGGTGACCTACAGTCAAACTCACAATCTCTTTTAGTTAATATTCCAACTAATCTTTAAAAAAAAAATTTTTGAAAATATTTCCAAAACTCTAGATTTGGTAGACGTTTAAAATAAAATTGCATAGGTGGCGTATCATTATGAAACGGACTGTATATGAAGCTCAATAGGAACTAGACTTAATACGAATTGATGTATAGAATAAAATTTAAAATGATTTTGATATCGAAAGTTCAATTCCAAATCCTTTGATGGATATTAGGAAAGAAAAGGAACTTTTCTCCTAGAAATATGAGACAATCCTAAGGAACAAGAATTCATACCCTTTTCATGCCAAATATTTTTTTTATAATGGTTATGATATAGATATATATGATATATACAAATATTAGGTAAGCAAAGGAACTTTCCTCCTCGAAATATGAGACAATCCTAAGGAACAAGAATTCATACCCTTTTCATGGCAAATATTTTGGGAATTATTTTTTATAATGATTATGATATAGATATATATGATATATACAAATATTGGAAAAACTCTTCTTTAACCAATACAATATAAATTCCTTTATGAAGTTACAAAAAAATAAATTACCTTTAAATAAAACAATCTTATATAGTTTTCGTTTTCTTTTTCGTATATGTGTACTAACATAAACTTTATTTATTTATAACCTACCTACTGTTTGAGTTTTTGTTTGTTTGTTTGTGTGTGTGAGTGGGTGTGTGGGTGGGCAGGTAATCCAATTAGACAATTTATTTTTATCTAAGTGAAAAATAATTCTTAACAGCTAAAATCTCAATTTCACTCAATGATTTGATAGTCTTGTAACACGATTCGATAAATTTTCTTATTATACAAAAATAGATTATCATGAAATCTTGTAGAAATCAGAGAGTGAAATTGCGATTCGAGTAGGCAGCATTTAAATTTCTGTGAAACGATTCGTATACTAATAAATCAATTATTACTTATTTGACTAACAGTTGAAGAGAAGCGCCCTGAATCTTACAAAAATATATATATGTATATCTATCTCTCTGTTGTAAATCTAAGACTGTGATATCTTATATAGATGTGTGGATTCCTAAAGATTTCATTTCAATAAGCTGACAAGGTTTTCCATGAAAATGTACAACGACTAATTTGAAATGGGTAATTTCATAAATTCGGTGCGTCCCTTTTGAATTTCATTTTCCAAATCCATTTCAAGGCCAGTTCGCGTTCCATGGGTAGACGCTAGGACTTGATTGAGTTAATGTTGTGATTGTTGCTGTTATTGTTGTTTGTCAGGTTATTGTTGTTGTTGCTAAGGCTACCGTTATACAGATAAGGTATCAGATTGGGCTCAATCTCCAGCTGTTGCCTGAGTATCGAGCTCATCACGAACTCGGTGGATACAATGTGACACTTGGGATTGCCATGGCGGGTGAGATCGGCACACAAGTGCATATCGGAAGGACAGGTGACTATGAAATAAGAGTCGGGCGCCTGGACATGGGCCTCGGCCACAGCAGCACCGGTACGTCGTTTAGCCTCCACCTTACCGCCCGAGCTCTCGATCATGCGTATGATCTCTTCGCGAGCCGGAAACACATCCGGCGTGACAAAGAAACTCTTGCCCGCAAATAGAGACGAGCGTGTGGGGGCACACAGCACAGTGTCCAAGTCAAACTGGAGATTCTCATCCACAGGTATATGCTGGATGCGATAACCATCGGGCGATAGAAATTTACCAGCCTTGGCACTATCCACCAACCAGGTAGACTTGAGCACATAATCCACATGGCAGACGGCTTGGATCAGCTTACAGGTGCGACTCTCTCGGGTCATGACCAGATGCGTGGCCTCTGTGGGACTTTCGACCACAATGCCGCCCAGCAATCTGTAAATCGAACGGATTCAATATACACTTGGCTATGCACTGAGGACTTGTGTCAGACTTACGTTACAGCCTTTTTGAGGGCCTCAGATTCGGTGACCTGGGAGAATATGACTTTGGGCGGTTTGGTGGTCTGTGGGTATTCAATGCAAATGATTTGCTCTGGCACATCCTCCTGATAGTTGGAAATTTTCTGACGCTTCAATTTTTGCTCGCCATACGGATCCGACAAATGACGCTTGACACGTTCATGCATGTCCTGGGTGAGATTGATGGGAGCCTTCCAGGCAGCTGCAAATTAAATACAAATGAATTACTCAATTGAAAATTATTATTTAAATTAAAATTACCTAACAAATGAGGGACCAAAGCATAATCAATTCGGAATGGTACGGGCATATTGTACTGTTGATACTTTTGGTTATCGTATTGGGTGAGGCCACTCAAATTGCCAATGCAGACATCGCTTAGCCAGAGGGCATTCACCATCGGTATATTCCATTCTTTGGCGGCATTGAATTTATTGCCCTCGAGTTTCTTGCAAACGACCAGCGTATTGACTTTGGACAGGTAGGATGTGAAAATGGCACCACACTCCTCGACCATCTGTTGCAAACGGATGACCTCTTCGCCATCGAAACCCTCGGAAGTGATGATATAGCGTTCCAGCGGCTTGCGATAACCAAATTGACTGGGGAAGGGTAGATGAAGGGGTTGCCAGGGCGGCATCAATTGACGCTTCAAGCAGATATCGCTGAGCCAATAGGCGGTCACACAACGCTTGCCATCCCTGAGGGCCTGCATAACCACACCATGACGCTGGGTGCGGCAGATCACATGAGTGACTCGGGCGCAGTAGACGCGTTCAATGTCGCCGCCAAATTGTCTGATGGTATCCAGCCAAATGGGCAGCTCATCACCATCCGTTTCATCGTATTCCACAATGTAGAAGGTGCAGCCAATTAGGAAAAGATCGGCCGGTAGCTTGAGATTGGGATTATGGCCATAGAACTGCGGCCTCGGAGGCATGGGCTGGCCAGTCCTGGTCTGGACGTAGGCGTGACCGGCCAGACCTGGCGGTCCGGCCATGGCCAGCTGTTGTTGTTGTTGCTGCTGCTGCTGCGGATGAGGAGGAGCCACCACAATTTGTTGCTGCACCACATGCTGAGGCGGACCACCTCCAGGCTGCTGTTGGGCCACACTCACCACACGCCGCATTTGTTGTTGCTGCTGCAGGAGTTGCTGTTGCTGCTGTTGTTGTTGCTGAAGCATCATGAGCTCCTGTTGAGTACGCGGTGGTCCTCCCGGTCCGCTCACCACCTGCGGTGGCTGGAGGGCGGCATTGTGCTGTTGACCCATCATGCGCAGGGCCCCGGCAGCGGAGGGCGGATCCACATGCTGCTGTTGTTGCTGCTGAGCCATCAGCAATTGTTGCTGTGAGGGTGGTGGCCCACCAGTGGCGCCCGTCACCACTACTTGCTGTACTATTTGCGGCTGCTGGGGATCGGCCACACTCACCATTTGCTGGGGAGGCGTCTGACCCGGCAGGGTATTGATAATCTGCCCGCCACTGCCATTGTTGCCGAGCCGATTGCTCAGCATATTGGCCAGAGCGGTTTTGGTTTTCAGATTCATTTGCTGTGGTGTTTGTGGGGGTTGGCCTTCGGGACCGGTGGCTGGCATTACCACTGTTTGAGGAGCCAGGGTGGTCATGATGTTGCCGCCGGGTGTGCCCGGTGTGGTCGGGGTGGGCGGTTGCAAAATGGTCTGCTGCTCGATTATCTGCCCATTTGGACCCGTGATGACCTGCACGGTTTGCTGTTGCAATTTGGGCGTGGCCACACCCATTTGGAGTTGCGGTGGAAGTGGAGGTTGTTGTTGTAGGGGTATTTGCTGGACGCGCAGCTGTTGGCGCTGAAGCAGCATTTGCTGGCTTGCCTCGTTGGGATTGAATTGTGGCTGGCCGGGTCCCTGAAGGGTCTGCTGTTGTTGTTGTTGCTGCTGCTGCTGGGGCTGTTGCATGTTGGGTGTGATGGGACTGAGGCCGGGTGCTCCGCCAGTGCGGACCACAACCTGGCGTGTGCCTTGTTGCTGCAGCCAGGCAATTTGCTGTTGCTGGGTAAGACCAGCTGGCATTTGACTTTGGACTATGATGTGCGAGGTGCCAGGGCCGGGTGGACGATTGCCGCCGGTGGCTCCCAGGGCCACCACGTTGGGGGCTCCAGGACGCGGCTGATAGGCCACCTGTTGACGTAGCATTACGCGTGGCTTGGCCTGGTTAATTTTGGAAATATATTCGGCCCGTTTGTGTGGATCGAGGGACATGAAGTGGGCATGGGTCTTTTCGTCTAGGTGAATTAGTTGGCGTTGTTGTGGCTGCTGAGCTGGCTGGCCGGGTGGCTGTTGTTGTTGTGGCTGCTGCTGCTGCTGTACAGGCAATTGACCGCCAGAAAACACCAGCTGCTGTTGTTGTTGCTGCTGTTGCTGGGGTACTTGTTGTGGTTGTGGTCCACCCTGGGGTGGCCAAGGCGTCTGAGGTCGCAAGCCACGTGCAAATTGACCTGGACCAGCGCCCATTGGTGACTGCAGACCGGGCATGCCTCCACCACCAGTGCTGGTGGGTGTGCCCGGTGTGGTTGGCTGCTGTTGTGGCTGAGACATTTGCGGGGTGGCCGGGCTCTGTGGTGATGACCAATGCGTTTGATTTGGCATCTGTGCGTGATGCTGAGGTGATTGTTGTTGCAATATCAATTGTTGTTGTTGCTGCTGGGATTGAGGTGACTGAGGGGGTGGTGTGCGCTGTGGCAGTTGTTGTTTGATGAGCACTTGCTGCATAATTTGCTGCTGCTGTTGTTGTTGTTGCACATCCATTTGTTGCGGCAACTTTTGTTGTTGCTGTTGCACCACAATCTGCTGGCCACCACTGAATATTTGATGCTGTATTTGGCCTGGCTGCTGCTGCTGTTGCTGTGGACCGCTCAGAGTTTGCTGTTGTATGAGAATCTGCTGCTGTTGTTGTTGTTGCTGCTGCTGCTGTTTTTGTAACATTTGTTGTTGCTGTAAATATTGCAATCGCTGAGGATCGCTAATCACCTGCTGATTAATCACAATCTGTTGTTGTTGTTGCTGCTGCTGTTGTGGATGCTGTTGCATCTGTAATCTCTGCTGTTCAATTTGTATTTGCTGCTGTTGTTGTTGTTGTTGTTGCTGTTGTTGTGCTGGCAAATTGGCCTGATTCTGATTGACAATAAAGACACTTTGATTTTGTTGATTCTGTGCCAAAATCTGCTGTTGCTGTTGAACGCTGAGTTGATTGAACTGCTGTTGACTAATAATGAATTTCTTTCCCTGCTGTTGTTGTTGTTGTTGTGGATGTTGACCCTGTTGCTGTGGATTTTGCAATTGTTGTTGAGATATTATTTGCGGTTGTCCTGGCAATTGTTGTGGCTGTTGTGGAAAATTACCACCCACCATTTGCTGTTGCTGTGGTTGTTGCTGCTGTTGGGGTGGAGCCTGGACTGTCTGTTGTATGATCCGCACCTGCAAAAAAGATACCAAAAGTTTTTAAAAAACTAAATTTAAAATTCATAAATAAGCAACTCACTTGTCCACCACTGCCCAAGGCAATGTTTTGTTGTTGTGTGAACTGCACTTGCTGTTGTTGTTGCTGCTGCTGTTGAGCCTGTTGTTGTTGCTGTTGCAGTTGTGGGGGTGGCTGTGCCTGTTGAGTTTGCTGCAACATTTGTTGTTGCTGCTGCTGTTGCTCCAATTGTCCTGCCTTTTGTTGCTGCATCAATTGTTGTTGTTGCAGCTGCAGCATTTGCTGCTGCTTTTGTTGTTGTATATTCATCATATGACTCTGAATTATTTGCTGACCCTGAGCTGTTGAGGTATTGATAACGTGTCGCTGTGTAATCACTTGCTGTTGTTGTTGCTGCTGTGGCCCAGCCACAAGTTGCTGTTGCTGTGGTTGTTGTTGCGGCTGCTGCTGAGGTGGCACCACCTGTTGTTGAGAAATCTGCACTTGCTGTGGCATGGCCTGAGTAAAGAAGAGCTAGTTTAATACAATCGAATTTAATTGAAATCAACACCGGATTACCTGGGTCTGTTGCTGTGGTTGTTGTTGCTGCTGCAACGGAGACTGCCTGGGCGAGGCAATGTGTTGGGTCTGGGCCATTTGCTGTTGTTGTTGCTGTAATTGTTGTTGTTTCAATTGCTGCTGGCGCATTATCAGTGAGTCCTGATTGGAGCTCAGGGCGGAGCGACTCAAGACCTGAGCCACCTGGACTGGATCTGTGGGATCTATGGGCTTTTGTTGGGCATAGGATTGCTGTTGTTGTTGTTGCTGCTGCTGTTGGGCTGCCTGCTGTGGTTTGTTGCCCGGCATCGGTGGGGTCTGTGAGACCTGAGGCGACTGCGGTGCCGAGATATGTTGAGGACTCTGTTGCTGTTGCTGTTGTTGTTGTTGCTGCTGCTGGGCCAGCTGCTGTTGCATTTGCATGCGCTGCTGCTGATGCACCGGCTGTTGGAAGGGCTGCTGGGGTGACATCATAGATGTGGGTGTGCTTGGTTGTGACTGCTGGATGGGCGAGCCCGCTCCCATCATTAGCTGTTGTTGTTGCTGCTGCTGGCGGTTCTGTTGCATTTGCTGTCTCAGATGCTGCTGGGCCACGGCCCCCTGAGGCGAAGGCGGTGGTGGCGGCGTCATCTGTGGGGCCGGTGATTGCAACTGCCTGGGCGATTGAGGTGGCAGCATATTCAGGGTCATATTATTTTGCTGCTGTTGCTGTTGTTGCTGCTGCAATGAGGGTGAGGGTGTGCCGGGTGGCATTACAGGTGAACGGTTTTGTACCAGGCGGGGTGATTGCTGCTGCTGCATTTGCTGTTGCTGCTGTTGATTTTGCTGCATTTGCTGCATGAGACTCTGCTGTTTGAGTTGTATTTGTTGCTGGAGTGTCTGTTGCTGTGGTGTCAGGGTCTGGCCGTTTTGGACCAGTTGCTGGAGTTGCATTTGCTGTTGCTGCAGGACATGTAGTTGCCGCAGGATGTGCTGATGTACAAGTTGAGGTGACATGGGTACTTGTTGTTGTGGCTGTTGCTGTTGTTGTTGTGTCTGCTGAGTCTGAGTGGGCAATTGCTGCTGCTGCTGCTGTGGTTGTTGTTGTGGCGATTGGACTGGTGTCAGGACTGGTTGTGGGGTGGTCGATGGCTGAGGTGTACGGGGAGTCTGCCGGCCACTGGATGTTGTTGGCTGTGGAGTCCTGGGCGGAGCTGGCGGCTGCACCATATTGGGCGCTGTGGGAAGCCGTGGCTGTACTACTTGTTGCTGTTGTTGCTGCCCCATGGGCGCCATTTGTCTCTGCTGATGCTGCTGTTGTTGTTGTTGCTGCTGCATAATATTTTTGATCTGCTGCTGTTGTTGTTGCTGCTGCTGCTGTTGTTGTTGTAGGCTTGCATTGCCTGGGATTTTCTGCTGCTGAATTATGATTTGTTGTTGTGGCGGAAGTCCTTGTTGTTGTTGTTGTTGAGCCTGTTGCATCTGCTGCTGATTCATGGTATGTGGACGGGCAAAGACCACCTTCTGCTGGCCAGGCATGCCCATATTTTGTTGTTCCTGACGCTGTTGCTGTTCGGCCGCCGCCGTGACACGCTCGGCCGAGGCTTGCAATTGTGATTTAATATTGGCAATACTTTTGGCAGCAGCACTGTCATCAGTCTTGGGTCCACCCACACCCATAGTGTTGTCGGCAAAGCCCAGAATGTCCGAGAGCGTGGAATTGTTCGCCTGTTGTAGTTGGTTTTGCTGAAATTGTTGTTGTTGCTGCTGCTGCTGCTGTTGTTGTTGTTGGTGGAGAAGTTGTTGTGACTGCTGCTGTTGCTGTACCGGCGTCATATGGGAAGTGGATTTTTGGGCACGGGATTTCTCGATTGTTTTGAGCAGTCGCGGATGGTAGGGCTCGCAGGGTAGGCAGGCCTTGAATTTCAGACAATCCGTTACCCAGTCTGGAGTAACAATGCTGATGGCATTTTTAGGCACTGCCAGGGCTTTGTTATATATACCTCCGGTGGCTGCCCCGCATACTAGATGGGTGTTGGTGGCCCCAAAGCTGGGGGTTACCACGGCGCCATGATAGGTGAGCATGGCATAAAGACGCCGACGATCGTTGGCCACCACGTTGGTGATGGCTGCCCTGATGCCACGCATTATTCGCGGCTGACTGGGATCGAAGGCTCGGGTGGAGGCCATACGACCTAGCTTGGCACTGTGTACGATCCATTGTTCATTTACTGGTATTACATTATAGAGATCCAAATTCATGGAGAGCTCCTCCTCGGAGTAATTGGGCGCACATATGTAATGTGTGATTTGATCGGAGAGGTAGAGTTTAGATTGTGCACCGCCATTTTTCAAAAATTTCTCAATCTAAAAAAAAAAAAAAAATTTTATTATTTCTGTTATCACACACACACATACATATGCATACTGACAAAGAAATCTAACAAATTGCCGGCAGATTTTTGCGCGCCTTTTTGCTATAGGCAATGGAAGCACCCTGTTGCTAATCAATTACCCCATTATCAATAAAAAGCTAATTATTTACATTGGATTTGGAAAATTTTTAATACTTTCTCAATTTGATATTTTCACAAATTGCATCATTTGAAAACTGTGATTTTTGTTTATGCTCGCTCCCTGTACAGCTGTACTCTCTCTCACACGCACACACACAAACGCTTACACGCATCCATGCGTGTGGACACATAGAATCATGGGAAGTTAGTGTAGCACCACTTTATTTACTTAAAATATATGTTATTTTCGTAGCATTTACCTCATCATCTAGATTACCGGCCACGTAATATATCACGCTTTCGAATAACTTGTCACTAATCCTTAGATTTTCCATTATTTAGCGCGTTGAATTTCACGCGCTTCGTGCTTCTTGTCTTTTCATCAATTTTACTCTTGCTCTTGAGTCCTTTGTTGTTGTAATTCGTACATGTATGCTGGCAAGTAGGGCAAACTGAGCGCGACTAATTGAATTTACAATTAATATGAAACGCAATGTAAACGAAAATATACTAAATTAATCACTTTAAGAGGAAAATAATAATAAATTATACATTTTCGCTTATTTACTAAAGTTTGGTGTTCACAAATGAACAAATAAAACAGAACTAGTCGTGAACCTGCTGAACTCAACTAAGAACCTAGAGATGGTCCGCCGAACTCAACGGAACGGTGAAAAAAAAAAAAAACAAACTATATTTGCAAGATAACTACAAATAGGATCTGTAACCAATTATTTAGAATTAAATATCAAAAAGAATTCAATTATGAAATATTACATTTTGAATCTAAACTACGATTGATATGAGCGCGCCTAACTATCGATATTTTTTGTCGTGCCTAGTGAAGGGGCACTATTGCTACGCTCAAATACATTGAGATAAGCTCTAAATAAATAACGAGATTAAAAAACATTCTGTTTCCAAATTTTGTTTTAAGGCAGATTAACAAATTAAAAATATATATTTTTTACATAGACGGATTTGTTTATATAAAAATATATGTATTTATATGAGTATCAGTGTCATCTATAGTTTCGTAATTTATCAGCAATCGCTATTTTCTTCCCATCCAACGTTCAATTTTTAAATGATTCCTTGCACAAAGTACCCTTGATCGGGCATATGAAACAAAGTAACTAAGTACAGCAATTACAAAGCAAAAGATTTCGAACTTAATAAAATTTCGCTGCTCAATGAGCGCAACTCGATCGCAGCTCTTAGTCACAATTTCTCCGCTTTTACAGCGCAGCACCTGAAATTAAACACATTTTCTTTTTAATATTTCTCGAACTAGTAGGTGACAATTCATACCTCCTTGTAGTGGGTGTGTATGCAGACTCCTAGGCTACGACTAACAATATCAAAGTCAGAGCATGGGTGACACTCCGAAACCACTGTGTAAGGCTCTTGTTTCCAACAAGTTGAATTGTTTTCTATTATAAAATTTTGCTGCTGCCGTCGTCTGCCACCTCCACCTTCAACCGCAAAACGGGATTCAATTATCAGCACTAAAATGGTCACCAACGTGAGTGCGCTAAGTCCCAGGACCATGTGATGTTTCTGGCAATTTTCTAACATTTTGTTTACTAAAAAATCACAGCAGTGTGGAAAAATAATATTGTAAATTGTTTTGCACGAAATGTAATCGAACTTGTTCACGCACCTAGTTCTGACCAGTTCAGAGTTTATGGAACAAATGAATCAAAACAAACTAAGTCAAAAATATTAAACTTTAACAAAATATTTAGAATTCAACAATTCATGGGTCATTACGACAAATTATAGAAATACGACGCGTTTTCTTGACCGGAAGACCATCAAATGAGGCGTGTTCGTTGGCCAGTATCTCGTGCGTAAAATTATAGCGCGCTGAGTGGCTCATAATATAAAGGGAACGCCGGGGAAGTAACAAGTCTGCATAAAAATTATTCTCCAATATTGCAGCCGGCTGGTGGCGGTAATCTGTTTCGGTGTCTTGGGATACAGTATTATTGCCAGTGGCCATGCTGGTTTGCTGATACTTCTCTGCATCCGTTCTAACCAAACGCATTACGCTGTCGCTGAGTAAACTTATTCCAGATATTGTGTTACCGCAATACTAGGTAGATAAAACCAAAATTAGACCATTGAATAGTGAGTAAATCGACTCTAATTACCCGTGTGCTGTCCACATGCGGTTTGATAACACCTTCAGGTGCTAAGTCCAAAATATGAACATAAGGCATAATTGCTCCTTCAAAGGCCACTTGACGCACACGCTCTAGGACAGCTCGATTGTGGGGATACCATTTCTTGCGTTCTGTCTCGCGAAAGCCATGAATAGCCTATAAATGATAAATGTAATTGCAATTCTGAGCTGTATGACAAATACCTTTCATACTTACATCATCCCAGTGGTCAAACTCGTAGCGCAGACGACTCATATACGGCTCAATCTCTTCGTGCAATTGTTGCTCTTCCTCAGCACTGATAAAATCTAATATTATTCGCATATGTTGCCTAAACTCTAATTGCTCAGATTGGGGCCACTTGCCATGAAAAGCCACCAGGTCATTGCTTTTGCTGGCTAAAAATAAGCATAATATATGAGTTAAATAAATTATATTCTTTTTGTACAATTACCCTCCTGGTGCAGGCGGCGAAGGATTCTTTTGATTTTTATTGGTGCCCGACGTAAAGCATTCATGACCGGTGCAAATAATTTCTTCTGTTATCAAACAGCTCAACTGTTGAAGAACACTTGAATCCGGAACTTGTTCATTAAATTAATTCAACAAATGTTTGAATTTTCCGAAATAGAAAAGTAACAAAAACTAAGCCGACACGATTATAAAAGAGAACCCAAGACGGAAAAAAACAATTAAGTTTGAAATATTAAATATACTCGATAAAAGTTGTATATATTTTACACTAAGTTAAAAAGTTTTTCTTTTTTTCTTTTAAATACAATTATGAATTTCTTATAATTATAAAATATTATTAGATTCTTTTTTTTTTACTTTACCACTTTTTGGCTTACAGTTTTAGATTAATTTATGTTTATTTATGTGGCCTTTAAACAGACTAAGAAACGAGAAAATTTACTACGACAAGTTTCTTGTGAAAGTGCATCAACGCATTTGATTTTAGCACATTTAAACACGCACAAATATTCCAATTGATTTGATACTACATATGTACTTATTATCAAAATGTTTGCAACATAATAAATTGATGTATATATTGAGCGTGCTGGTTAAACATCTATAATATGATTTGAATGCTTAATTAATTCTACATTTTTCTTTTCGGAGGGGAGTGGTACATTGAACGGTTGAAGACGCGTGTAGAAATTGATAAAAACGTTTTTCATTTATATTATTTTTTTTTTATTATTATTATTATTATTATTTTATTTCGACGTATTGGTGTATTGCGAAGAAGTTGGTATGGTATGATGATGAAATGAGCGCCTTAGCCTAAGCCAGGACCAGTTTGATCTGAATTTTGACCAGGGACAACAGCGTTTTTCATCAAAATGAATCACGAGGCCGTACTCGTTTCGCCATTGCTCTCATGGAAATTAGTGCCATTGCCGTTCATATTGAAAGATGTTCCTAGCCCGTACAAGTGTCCAGAATATTTTGCATGATCAATATTATCTTCAAAAAACATCTGCAATGAAATTCTCAATTATTATTCACATACAAATATTTTTATGCGCTTTCCTGTAAATTTTACAATCTTTCAAAAAATAAAAGTATGAATTGTTTAATGAAAATGATTGGACAACAAATGAACGAAAGACAATACACAAAAATACAAAGCCTACAAACACAAAACACACATGACATTTAATGAATTAGTCAAAAGTCTACACATTAACTAAACAAAAATAAATTGAGTCTATGAAAAACATACCGTATACCAAATACAATTGCGAAGTACCGGGGGGTTTGGGGGTGTTTATAAATTTGATCTTGTTTTTTTTTTTTTAAATGTAAATTGGAGTTGGTTTTTTTTTTTGAAAGTTTGTTTTCTTGGAATGTTGAGTACATTGATCCTTGTTTTTTTTTTTATTCTTAAATTAACTTGCAACCACTTATTAATATAAACAATGCAGAGCATGGAAATATGGGTTTAAATAAATCTTAAAATTATATAAAAGAAAATAGAAAAAAACATAATTGTTTTTAAGGGAATAATTAAAATTAATTTTTTTTTTTTTCAAGTCTACTGAAGCGTCCAAGACCATAAGCAGGTTTCAAGTGTATAATTTGTCTCGATTATATCGATAAACTAGACAACACCTTTTACGAGGGAAATAAATAACACAGAGAAAAAAAATGCATGCACATTTCACAAACAATAAAAAAAAATTTCCAGAAAAAAAATTTTTTTTTTTTAACGAAAACAGTAAATTTTGTTTGACAAACAGAACAGAAATTTTTCAAAGTTTTAATTAAAATAATTCTAATTTTGAAAAATGGTTCTCTCTTTTTTTTTTTTATAAGATTTAACGCATAATATTAATTAAAGACTAGACTAAAAATTAACTTATGATATTATGGAATGTTTTCAAAGCTTTTCCTGGCTTCTTATTTACATAATAAATAATATACATACATGATTTCTTGAATCAATAAAAAAAAAAAAAAAATTTAATGAAATGATGTAAAAATGTTAAGCTATTAGAGATAACAACAGCAAGAACAACCAAGGAACACCATCAACAACAAAAACAACAAGAACTATAGCTGCTGGCTGCCGCAGCTAATTATAATTATCTGGTGGAGGAGTATTGCCAGAGTTTCTCATCTGGGGTGAGCAGGTTGTAGTACGCTGGGCAGCTGCAGCCGTTCGAGTGATAACAGTGACAGTGTAGCCGAGGGGCGAGGTCAATACCCGCGTCATGGTGGTGGTGCTGCTGACATCCACCACACTGACGACAGCTAGAGCCTGGCCTACGGATCCACTGGCAATCATTGAATTTGTTACGAAAGTTGTGGTGGTGCTCGGAAAGTTGGTACAGCTGATCAGATCACTTTCATCACTGTTGGATGTGGTAGTGGTCAGATCCTCGCTGCTCCAGTTGCCGCTATCTGTGCTGTGCGGATAGCCACCAGCCCTTCTGGTGGCATCACTCAATAAGCTACCGAACACCACCGGCTTTAGTGTCATTGTGTGCTCAAGCAGATATGAGAACAATACGTGGGGCGGTTCAATATCTAAAATTAATTCATGTGAGTGTACCTCGCGCATTTTAAAGAAAGCCATGCCCGTCAGCAGGGCATCGGAACCGGCCTGATGTTGGGGTCCCACGCGACGGAGCTCGAGCTGGTCGGCCACTTCCTGGAGTCCACCCTTTAGGTTCTTACAGGACTTCATCAGATACTTGATATCAAAGATGGTGGGAAAGTAGATGTGGAGCAGCTCAAAGAAATCGCCCTCGTCGGCGGGCAGATTCTGATCGGTCAGCAGCTTTAGTAGATAGCCAAAGTCATAGCCGGAATGGAAGCAGAGCCATTTGATGTTATCCACTAACACAATGCCCGATGACATGAGCAGCTCGGCGAATTCAATCGGATCAATACCGTCCTCCTCATGCTTCTTAAATTGTATGCCAGAATTTTGCAACAGATCGATCGAGTCTTGGGCATACATATCCTCGCTGAACCATGGTTAAGATGGTTTACTCTTTTCAATTAGCCTTTAGATTAGGGAACTTACCTCAAGTTGAATTTGAAATTAAATTGCCAGGTGGAATAGCCTGGCGGAGTTTTACCTTCATCATCCATAAAAGTGAGGCCCAGTTGTATGATCCTCAGGAGATCCACATTGCAGCGCAGAAGTTGATAATGATAATCGGCTGTCGAACGGAATTCTCCCACTGGACGTGCCACCACTCCTGGGAACTCTGTGTCCATGGCCACATAATGATATTTCTGGACAACTTTTCGGATGGTACGGAATTCCTCTTCAAGATTATGCCGCCAGACATCTCGGATTCCGCATTCCTCATTGCTCGGTATGTGCACTTGGACGTGCGGTGCACCGCCAATCGCTGATGGCATTGTCTAAACAAATAAACTAGCTTAATTTGTGAATTCAGATTTGAGTTAAGAGCTCTGCCTTTGCCTTTGCGTTCGGGAAGGGCAGAACTCTTGTTTGGGGTTATTTGTAAGTGTTGATTGATTGAGGCAGTTTTAAGTTAGCATCTAAAAATAACTGAAAGTATATAGCTGAGCCAATTGGTTAAGACGTTAGCTAACAATCAAAACAATAAGAGGGTGCGGGATGGGCGAGATAATTGCAGAATATATATTTTTTTATTTTTTAGATTTTCATTTGTGTTATTTGCCAATCTCTGTAGTTTTAGGCGTGCCAAAAAATTTTGCTCTCTAATAAAAAGAAATGAAAAAAAAAACAAAACAAAAGAAGAAGAAAAAAAAAAACGCATTGAAAACAAAACTGGAGCTCTGGAACTTGGATGGATGGTGGCGGTTTCTTGGTAATTGAATCTGGATTCAATATCGAAAGTTACTTACATCCACGTTGATCGTTGCGTGATGTTGCCGCGGCTGCTGCTGCGGTTGAGCTGTGTTGGCCACTTTCCTTACTATTGTCAACGTTAGTTGACTTTACTATTTGGGAGTGATCTGAAGCTACAAGTTCTTTTGTTTGTTTTCTTCTTAACTTTCTTTCAATGGGAATTTGATTAAAAAGTGTTTTTATGTTCTACAATCTTTATTTTTTGCATTGTCTGGAAGAAAATTTTGTATTTGTGTAGAGTTACTCAAGGCATTACAACCTGGCCAGTAAAATCTTTTATAGTTTTGAAAAAATTAAAAAAAAAAAAAAAAAAAATTGTTGAAAAAATTCTGTATTCCCCAAAATTTGTTGGGTCCTGAAGGGGTCAACTAACGTCACTAATTAGATTGGCGGGTGTTTTTTTTTTTTTTTTGGGTTTTTTGTTTTTGTCATAAATTTATTAGATTTATAATATTAAGTAATTATTTTCTTACCATTTTCAGAACGTTTGGTTTTGGTGTATATATTTCACTTTTATTTAATTTGAGCTCAAACAACCTGATGCACTTTAATGCAACAGACAAAACATGAATGATGGCTGCAAAACTGACGGCTAACAGGAAAAGAGGACCTGGAAAACTGACCTAGATTTTTGCAGCTAACTGCGTGCGGGCAATGCGAATGGCAAAAAACCCCCATTGACCTCGGCCTTTAATTGCAATTGCAGCCCGGGCAATCTCAATATTGATTAAACTAATTCCAATTTTCGGGTCCCGTAAACAACCCTTACAGCTTGCAATATTCTCACCCACGGGAATATCAATCCAAGAGAGTAATGCATTTATTCCACAAGGGTACAAAATCAAAGAAAACAGGAGAGAATGTACGCCTACGCACTGCACTGCACTGCACAACCCTTTAAACCCCTTTCTTTTCGGCGTCTACCAATAATGTAAGTTCCAGGAATAGTTCTAATAGGGTACTTACCCATTTCATATTTTGGCTGTATTTTGGCGGCGTTCTATTGCTGAATATATGAGATTGGGGGCGTATTGTTGAACGCCGCACCACTCCACTTTTATTTGGTGTTCGAGATGGCTTGTTTTTGTGAGATTATTTTAGACTGCGACTGACGTTTGTCGCGGCTTACTGTGGAAAATTTGCAACTAGAAGTGATTTAAGATTGTGGCTTATTTTTCGAAGTTGGTCGCTAGGGGGCACTGATGCTGCTTTTGTTGAATTGTATTATAGTCTATTTGGCAAGCATTTTGTTTATAATTATAAGCGCGTTTGAAGTTCCATAATACGAATAAAATATGGTTTCTACTTGATTGTTTCACAACACTGGCGTTAAGTATGGGTAATTGTGTAAAACGGTCTTACAGTGTTGAAAAAAAGGGACCACAAAAACAGGGCTTCAACGTTTTGGAATTTTGTTTTTGAGTACTGTGGAACTGATTTTTTTTCTTATAAAAAATGAAAATATGTATTTATTTACTTGAATATGTTTACTAAGTTACTAAGTCGCTCAAATTTAATATAAAATGTATGCGAATAGTTGATGTAAATAAAAACAAAATATTTTTGCCCAAATTTTGTTAAAAAAAAAGTTCTTTTAAATACTAAAGAATTACCTTATTTAAAAAGTCTGCAAAAAGGTAAATGGAGAATAAAATAAAGTTCATCAGCTGAGAATCTTTTATTCGTTCCGGAACGTCCGACCCAAATATAATGTTTACTTCTTGCCCCGGCATTTTCAATACAAAAGTTTGTACGAAACGAAATGTGGAAGTCGGATTGTTCGCGATTTTAAAATCGAGTGCGGATTATGCGTGGATTTCCGTACTTTCCAAACTTTTCCTTAGTTTTTGATCCTGCGGTGAAAGTGCTTGCGTTCTATTCTTGATTCGTGGTGCCACCTTGGCCTAATTGTTATTAGTTAGCTAAATACACACACGCAAGAGTTCCACTGTGTAAGTAAACAAAACTAAAAAAAAAAAAATTCCACAACTTTTTTTATACCCATCGCTCTGCGGAGAAACAAGTTTCTTTTGCCAATTTACAATGGACTGGCCATTGACTTTAGCAGTTTTGAAAACAAGACATTCCCTCACATAGCCACGTTAAATCAATTTGGTGAGCTTTCAACAATTAACGGTTATTGTCTTCATTTCAGGCAAACATTACTCTATAAACAGTGTAAAATTTTAAGTCTTATCTATAGAAATTGATTATTTTATGTCTAGCCACTTGGCACATGAATCTGCTTATCATTTTTCCGGCTTATTGTTTCAATTATAAAGTGCGCTTGTGCCGCCAAAATAAATTTGCATATTCTTGATAACAATATGGGGGGAAACGCAACAATCTACTCATGAAACTCTAAACAATAACTGCTCGGTCAAACTGGATAATTTATAAGCTCAGTGAAATTCTCCATAACAAATATTAAAAGAACCGCCTAGGCTATCGTGATAATATTTCACCTTGAATGTTTTATGTGTCGCCAAATTCAAATAACAATATAAATTAGTCGCCAACAAAACGAAGCAATATTTTTGGGATCATGCTTTCATATCAATTGAAACCCGTTCACGCGATCAATTTGCCATACAAAATTCAACTCTATCAATAGAAAATTGTTTTTATTTATTTATTTTCTTAAACAACCAATACGTAATAACCAAAACATTCAAAGATTAAAAAACGAAAAAAAAAAAAACATCTGGGCAAATATTGTTCAATTTCGTCAAGGAAATCATATATGAAGCAATTTCGTCTTTCTAATTTTCAGTTATTGACTTAACTCGATTTTTATGCTCTGTTTTTTTTTTTTGACGAGTCACTAAGTCTATAGGAGTTTGAATGGATAAGAAATAGTTCAATTAGTTAGTAACTGGCAAGTTTAATTAATTAATTTTTTTTTATTTATTCACAGATTCCTACAGTCCAAAAATGCCTGCGAAAAATATTGTTTATAAAGTATTCCCAGGCTTGAAGTGGCTTCATGGCTATACAGGACAGGATGCTGTGGCTGATTTGATAGCTGGCATTACTGTGGGTCTGACAGTATTGCCACAGGGCTTAGCTTATGCCACATTGGCTGGTCTGGAACCCCAGGTTGGTGGTCTTATAGATTTCAACTGATTTATATAATATTCCTTATTCCTTATTCTATATTCCAGTATGGTTTATATTCATCTTTCGTCGGTGGTATTGTTTATGCTCTGTTGGGCAGTTGTCGGCAAGTGACCATAGGGCCCACTGCTTTGCTGGCTCTGATGACCAGTCGACATACAGGATTTGGCTTAGGTTCTGGACCGGCTTATGCCATACTCCTGTGTCTTATATCGGGCATAGTAGAACTGGCCATGGCTGTGCTAAAACTGGGCGCCCTGGTGGACTTGATATCCTTGCCGGTGACTGTGGGCTTCACCTCTGCTACGGCTGTGATTATAGGCACATCCCAGTTAAAAGGGTTGCTGGGTCTGCGTGGTGGTTCTGGCTCGGATTTTATCCACACAATGAGTTGGGTTTTCCGTAATCTTAACAATGTACGCTATGGCGATTTGTCCTTGGGTTTTATTTCCATTGCAGTGTTGCTTTTGTTGAGGGTAAGACGAAAATGTAACTTTCTAATATCTTAATAATTTCATTTTCAAAATTGTAGAAATTGAAGGACCTCAAAGTGGGCAATCGAGTGAAAGGCGTGCGCCTGCAACAACTGATAAATGGCAGCATCTGGGTAATTGCCACAGGACGAAATGCTTTGGTTGTTTTGGTATCCAGTGCACTGGCCTATAGCCAATGTAAAGAGCACGATGCCTGTCCCTACATACTCACAGGCAAAGTGAAAAGCGGTCTGCCCAGTCTCGAAGTGCCCAAATTTGGTACCACAATTTTGGGTGCCAATAATACTGAAGTTGCGCAAAATGCCGAACAAATGGTAAAGTGCAAATTTTAAATATGAAAAATCTTTATTTACTGAGCTATTTCTTTTCAATTCCAGTTGGGCGAATTGGGTCCTTCCATGATCATCTTGCCAATTATAGCTGTTCTGGGCAACGTGGCCATTTCGAAGGCTTTTGGCGGTGCTGGTTTGAGTCCCACTCGTGAATTGGTCGCCCTGTCGATGTGCAACATTTGTGGTTCTTTTTGTAGCTCGATGCCGGTCACCGGTTCTTTCTCGAGAAGTGCCGTCAATCATGCCAGCGGTGTGCGCACCCCTATTGGTGGCATATACACGAGTGCTTTGGTATTATTGGCCTTGGGTTTGCTGGCTCCTTTCTTCCAGTACATACCGAAGGCAGCCCTGAGTGCTGTCATCATTTCGGCTGTTATATTCATGATTGAATTCGAGGTGATACGGCCCTTGTGGCGTTGCAGTCGACGTGAGCTGCTGCCTGGAGCCATTACCTTTGTGATGAGCCTGGGAGTGGGCGTTGAGATAGGTCTCTTGTTGGGAGTAGGCACAGACGTGGCTTTCCTTGTCTATCGGGCAGCTCGACCTGTACTGAGTGTATCCAAGGCGCAGACTAATAATGGCATAGGCTATATACTCATACGCCCCAAGCACAGTTCACTTTATTTCCCTGCGATTGAGTGGGTGCGTTCGGGCATTTCCAAAGCTTTGTTGACCCATGGAAAGGCCCCGATTATCTTGGACTGTGCTGATGTTCATGGTGAGTTTGGCTTCCTCTTTGCTTATTGAAATGAGAATTGATTGAATTTTTTCATAGATTTCGATTTTACGGCGGCTCGGGGTATGGGCTCCCTGCATAATGAGCTCTCTAAGGGCAACGTACCACTCTTCCTGATGAGTGCCCACAAGGACATTAGCCTCTTGCTTAAGGAATCAACAAATATTGATTTCCCCACGATAGACTGCCCAGATGATTTGGAATGCCTTCTCGACCAGAGTGTGTAGAATATATTTTTTTAATCAGTTCATCCATCCATTCATACATTCTGCATTCCATTACAGCTCATATTTCACCTTGTTAAAAGCTCATTTTATTATATTTCAGCCCTCGACTATGAGCTACATTTACAAATCACATCACCCCTGGTGGAGTCTCGAATGCATAAAAGTGAAACCCAGGATACTGATATTCCAATTACCGAAATGAGTAAACTAAATGATAAGGCCAACTGATATATTCTTTTGAATTTTAAAATATAACCAGGGATCACGAATATTTTCGAATGTATTTAAGTAATTTATATGGCAAGTTAACTTAATCGATTCAATGTGAATCTGATAGAAGCGCACAAGAATTGTTATATCTATTTTATTTTTTGTTTAACATTCCCTCCACTTAAAAAGTCCTCGTTCGAATTGTATTTTGTATATAAAATAATATTTTATTTAAAATTTAAGAATTTACTTTAAAGTTGTAGTTAAATTTAATTAAAATGAAATACTAATTTTTTACATGCTTTTTTAATAGTAAAAATTGCGGCTTCCTCTTAAATATTTTTTTCTCTTAAGCCATTTTAAAATAATGTGAATAAAACTTTCCTAAACTAAAATATTTGTGCAATCTTAATTTTTTTTCGAAAAAAAAAAAACAATAAATACGAAACAGTCCAGTACTTCTAGCTTAAGTAATTCTAAATGAACAAAAATAAATTGTATTGGAGTGAAGAAGGAAAGTAGAGGATGTTTTTTTTTTTAGGTATTTATAAGTCGGTGATCTCGTTTTGAGATTCGTAGACGGCACAGGCTGAAGTTGGCTTGCCAAGATCCTCGCTGGTTATACGATTCAGTAGCTCGGCCTGAATGCGTTTGAGTACCTCGACAACTTCGCAGAGTACACCGCTCTGGGCAGCCTGTTGCATGGCTTCGTTGGCATCGACAAGTGCTTCGTTCAGGGCGCCCTGCTCCATTCGCGCCTTGGCCCTGGCATAGTAACCCTCATAACTGTGTGGCTTCTGGAGTATAGCCTGGGTGGCCAAATCTATTGAGGCTTCAAGTTCCTAGCAACAGAGCAAGATTAGAGTTGGAATGATTTTATTTTGGCTTTTTTTTAACTTACATTGAGTTTTCGCTTGCAGCGCGATAGATTTAGCAATAAATTCGTACGCAACTGGGCAAAGACAGCATTGCGCTCGAGGAGCTGCTCCAGGCCGGAGATTTTCCTCAGGGCATACTGATAGCGATGGGCTGCATCTTGGAAGCGGTTCTTGCGGTAGAGAACGTTGCCATCCTCCAGCAGTTTGTTGAGCAATACCACCAGAATTTCTGGTTTGCCCATGGCCATGCTCCAGGTGGTGGGTCCCAGTTTGGCGCCTTTGCGCAGAAATACCTGCACAGCTTGTATATTCCGGCAGGCTATGGAACGATCTAAGGGACGCATGCCGTGCACATCAATGTGCTCGATATTGGCCCCCTGTTCAAGCAGATAGATCACTAGATTGGCAGATCCTTGGTAGGCAGCTAGATCCAGAGCAGTGCGACCACTGTGATCCTCATGCTGGCGATTGCAGCCATGCTCGATCAGGCATTTGGCGGCAGCCAAATGACCACGCAGGCAAGCCCAGCTGAGGGCCGTGAATCCTTCATGATCCTGAGCCTCCAAGGAGGCTCCGCGAGCCAGCAGCAGTTCCATTAGTTCTATATGCCCTTCCTCGGCCGCTATCATCAGGGGAGTCTTGCGTGCCTGGGTAACATGTTCATCCACGGATGCACCATATTGCAGCAGCTGCTCCACCACCGACCAGTGGCCTTCTTTGACGGCCAGCCAGAGAGCTGTGTAGCCTTGCTTGTTGACAGCATCAATTTTGGCTCCACGACTCAATAAAATGCTGAGAGCATCCACGCAGCCATGACGGGCGGCCGCTGTGAGTGCCAAGTCGCCGCTGCTGTGTTCCATGCGATTAACATTGATATCGTCCAGATCGAGCAAGTCTTCCAAGATGGTCACATGGGCCTGGCCGGCTGCACCGACCAAGGCTTGTTGCAGAGCCAATTGCAGGCCCACATCATGGGAGTGTGGACGTGGTCTCCAGTCGCAGGCTAACAAATATTTCACCACACTGAGGTGGCCCATTCGAGCGGCATGTACCAGGGCACATCTCTGGGTGGTATCTACCTGGCCCAGGCTGCTGCCGGCGGCCACTAATCTACGCACTACATCGCAATGGCCGCGCATGGCGGCCAGAATAAGAGGAGTACAGCCCTGGCTGTTGGTGAGACCGACATCGGCTCCAAATTCTAGCAGCAAGCTGACCATAGGCAGGATGCCCTCATGAGCTGCTATGCAAAGGATGGGGGCATCACCCATGAAATCGGTTCGATGATTGGGAGAGGCGCCACCCAAGAGCACCAATCGGGACACCTTTAAATTGGGACTGTAGACATTTCGCAGAGCACCTAAGGCGGCCGAAATGTTGTCCGCCACACTGGCCAGCCAGAACGATTGCAGGTCACGCGGTGACAAGGTTGTTTGGCTATTCCGATAGATGTGAGCTTTTAGCATATGATGACCCAGCTCCAGGGTTAGTTCAGCAGGCAGAGGAGCTTGTAGACGTGATAGACGGAAGCCTATGGCTGCGTGTCCCACTCTAGCATCGCATAAAAACTTGGAGGATTCGCCTTCATCCCGGCGCATTAGCCATTCTCTCAGAGAGGAGTGGAAGAACATGTAAGTGTTATCCAACCGTTTGATAAGGAACCCGTCGAGTAGCTTGAATCGTTGCATGAACTCCTGCCAGGTCAGAGGCTCTTGGCCATGCCCCAGAGCACTGATACTGTAAAAGATCTCGTCCAGCGTCAGAGGATAGAGAGCAGCCAGGCAGACATTGAGTATGGGAGAGGCCTGTTCGAAGCTGCGCGCCGTGGGGAAGCGCAAATTGAAGTGCAGTAAAAATATCTGGGCCAGAGAAACGGGCAGCACTTTGTAGCTGGATGACTTGACCACAAGTTGACCACGGGCGATGAGATCCAAAATTAGCTTGGCATACAACATGGAGCCGCGACTCAGGGCCTGCAAGTGGCCAACGAACTTGGCCTGGTTCTGTGGTTGTTGCTGAGCTTGCTGACCAATATTCTGCTGGATCTCCGGACTGTGGTTAATGCGACAGGTGATGTAGTCCAGCATATCCTGCTGCAGCGACTGGCTACTAGACCAGCTGTCCAGGGAGAGCTTCGTGTAGGAAGGAGCCTTTACCAGTTCGATCATCTGGGTGCGCACGGTGGCCACCAGTTTTAGCCAGGCTGGAAAATGCGGCGTTAGCTGGGCCAGAAAACTGGCAATCGTGTGGCCATGGTCCGGCTTATGGTATTCAGCCTCGCACAGGGCATCCACCAAAATCACACAAATTTTGGCTGGTATTTTGCCAGCACGTCTGAGCACGGCCAGCGGCTCCAAGATGGCCAGACGCATAACCCGCTCGGCATCGGCTATGCACTCGCGTACGCTGAGTATGTCCTGAAGGTGGGGTTCCGAGAGCAAGTAGTCCCTGTAAGCTATTAGCTGGGGTGCTTGGCACAGCTGGGCCGCCAGGGAGTGGACAAAGTCCGGTACTAGGCAGGTGAGATTGGCATCCGCCTGGCAGAAGTGATAGCCCACAATATGAGAGGCCAGACCGCGCATGCGTTCATGCAGGGCGCCAATCTGACTGTAAATGCCATCGGGGTCTTCTTGACGTCTGCCAAAGCAAGAGTATTCCACCAATTGCAAGATGAAGGCCGTCTTGCCAGTACCGGGTTGACCATTCAGCAAGACCACACGCGTCTCAGTGCCCAGGAGTATGTTGGAGAGCTCTTGCACCAGCCACTGGCGTCCAATGTAAGGGGGATCTGGTTCCTGCAGAGGCACCTCGAAGAAAAGAGGCTTCAGGGCCAATTGGGCAGCTAGAGATGCTGCCTCGGCAGCCGTTTTATAGATGCACGAGCGTTTATTTACCACTCCTCCTGCTCCGCCAGCTGCATTAGCAGCATTCGTCTGGGTACGCGTAGAGCGTCTGGAGGGACACTTGCGTGTCTTGACGGGCATGGGTAGGGCCTCATAGCCGGGTTCATTGAGCGCCAGGCCGAATTTGAACTTGCCACATAGGCTCAGGGCATCATCCTTGGTGGTGGTGGCCACAGAGAGCTGACTACCGCTCAGACCATTCGAACAATTGCTGGCTAGGGTCTGTTCGGGGCTGATATTTTGAGAGGAGCTGCTGCTGTTGGTGGTGGTGGCTGGATTGGGACCGCTGCTAGTGCTGCTATTGGTATTGGTGCTGCTGGAGTTGGTCGTAGAGTTTCCATTGAGATCACTGCTATCATCATGCAGCAAAAGGCCAAGACGAGCACGCAGCTGATCTTTCTGTTGTTTTTCGCTGGCGAACGAGAGATGATCATGTCCCAGGACATCACTACCTATAAAATAAAATCAAAGGGAAAAGATGAGTAAGGATAAATATAAGAGAACAAAGGAGTGAGATAATTTCAGGCACTACAAATGTTAAAGATTATTGAGCTCTCTTTGGGGACGGCGCCCAAAGGAGAGCCAAATTACATGCTGTGGTTTATGCAAGTGAATTGGAATGGTTAGCAAAAGATGCAAATCAAAAGATATTGAAAAAAAAATAATGAGAATTTAATAGCCTCCATGCCTGTGAGTTGATTAAGTCCGGCATCACTGGAATTAGATGAATTCACGCTCCACAAAGATTTAATTTTGCCAAAGACCAAAGATGATAGATGACCCGCATAGACCGAAGTGCCCGCTAGGCTGAGTCGATTCAAACGATTCTCACTGCCTGTTTCATGATCCGCAGAATTCTTGAGATTATTGTTGCTGACATTTTTGCGTCGTCGTCGGGTGACTGCCGAATCCGAACATGTTGAGGTATTTAAGGCATTTGACTCTTTTCCTGTGGGATGAGGATCTAAATTTTGTAGATGTGATGAAGGTGATGGCAATGCCAAGTGAGAGTTACAAAGATTTCTAAGAGTTAAAGCAAGCCATAACCTTGAAAAGTTATTCCCCCCCTTAACCCGTTGTCTACTCTAAAGAAACTTACCACCCGATAATATTGAAGCTGTGTCAATGGGACAACCACCATTGGAGGCCGTTCGCCGATGTCCAGTCAAAGCGCTGCGCAAATTTTTATGATTGAAGAAACGTCGTCGAGGCGGTGGTGTGGCAAAGACCGAGGCGGCATTGAGTTCTCCAAAGCTGGAGAGGTTGTTGTTGTTGTTGGCAATACTGTGCTGTTTGTTGTTGGAGTTACCATTGTGGTGGATGTCTACGGTCACAGTGTGTGTGTTGCCGGCAAAGCCAAGATTACCATTTGTATTGGCCACTGCCGAAGCTGCTCTGGGCAATTTGCCAATGCTCGCATAACGGTGATACTCTGGCGATTGAGACTCCTGACGATACAGCTGCAAATGCAAGAGAGCAAAAGATCCCAGACTAAGTAAATTAAGTAAAATGAACTTGGCTAAGCAGACAAGTTTAAGTTTTGGGCTGCCAAAATGTTAACCAGCTCGTCTTGGAGCGGCTATGATTTGAGTATTTTTGTTTTTTTTTATCAACGATGAAAGTAGTTGGCATACACTAAGATTTGTTACGGTTTGTCCAGCTCAGGGGGCTTAGAGAAAGGCTAAGGATAGGCACAAACTATGCGGAAAGTTTATAAGCAACTAGAAGCTTGGAATAATTTACCAATTAGGAAATCAAAAACTATATTCTTCTTATGAAATTATAAAACTATATAGAAATGTTTTCAGATTGATTGACTTAGAGTATGGAGTTTATATATGATATAGAATCAATCTCTTTGGGTTTCCCATTAGTTAAAAAATTATTGAGAGAAAAGTAAGAAAGAAATTGATTCTGTGTCCGACAAATCGTAATATCGTAAGATCGACTTAGAGTTTTGACTTTATATATGATATAGAATCGGTCAATCTCAATCTCTTTGGGTTCCCCATTAGTTAAAGATTTATTGAGAGAAAAGTAAGAAAGAAATTGATTCTGTGTCCGACAATTGTGGGCTTTATGCTTCTAACTTGGGTTCCTGCAAATGCCCACATTCTCTTCAGACGATTCCATTTTCTGTCCAGAAAGTCTCTCCTTCTGTCTTCTTTATGGTCAAAGATTGTCTGATTAGGCGTTGGTTGCCGGTGGTTTGTCCAGTTCCACGCTTTATCAAGTCATGTCTGATGCGTGTGTGCGTGTGTGTGTGTGTGTCTTGTCATGGACTTTACTGAAGCTGGAGTCAATTTTTTTCCTGTAGCAGAAACTGTCAAGTGTATTTAGTCGTGGTCTCTGTCTGGGCTTAGTCATCGTAGACAGCAGCCGTCTCCTGCGTGAAAAATTTTGTGCATTTGAGTCTCGTCTTAATGAACCGCAAATCATTTTGTGTCCGTTTTTTTTTCGACTTTTCTTTTTTTTGGGTAGGCTGGACAACCGCAACAAACAACGATGAAGCCAAACATGATTGGCAATTTCGTGTGCGAGACGAGAACCCGTTCCACCTCCTACAGACTTTTCTGATTGTGTCGGATGTGTGGGATAATCATAATAATATGAAATTGGCCTGAGACGAACAGTGAATTAATTGGTGCGATCAGGTTAAAGGCAGGTGGCTAAAAGCCTGCAAGGATACTTTTTTGGCTCAAAAATTTTGTGTATGATTTTTGAAATGATTTTTGCCCTTATTGGAAATTTGTAAATTCTTAGATGATTCTATCTCAACTGGATCCCACGGTTCTGGCGCCATAACCACATTATATTTATTTTTATTTTTATTTTTTTTGCCCGCTTCCGTTGCGGATGTTGCCAATCATGCTGAAAGTCAAGAGCCTGTGGCTGCTGTTTCTGCCCACTAACTCGGCCTAGACAGCCCCAAGAGTACCCACATTCCCAAGCCAACCAAGACACAAGCCTGTGGGTTTAGTCGTCTCTTTGTCTATCTACCTGCACCCCTCCAACTGTACGACTGTCTTTCTCTCTGTCTATGTCGTGCTGACGATGACAAACTCTCTGGTTTCGACGCCATTATCGCTTAGCATCTTTCAACGGTTCGGCAGGCCGATCGACTGTTCAACTTAATAAAGACGTTCATTAATGTCGACTATTGAAATTAAGTTGATCTGAGGCAACGACAGGCTCACTTGTGCCCAAGATGGCCGAACCATCGATTGATCGCTGGCCAGAGAGCTAGTTCCGCCTCTGCACAGGCCTCCTTCTGGTTGGCGTAATTAAGCTTTTGCCGCTCATAGAAAAAGTCTTTCTCCCAACCAGTTTCGGGTTTTTTTTTTTTTTTTTTTGTTATCGGCTGAGACCCCGCGGTGGCATTTTAATTGGCCATCATTTTGATTAAGTTGTAGTCGGACACAAAATATGCTTAAAAAAAAAAATACAAATTTACAAATTATACCTGCCACTCTGGCTTGAAAATTGAAAATCTCCTACTTTATTTGTTGTTGTTGGAGTTGTTGTCTTGCCACACTTTAAAGTGTAATTTTCACATTTTAACTGTAAGTAATTTGTAATTGGTTAGATTGGTTTTCCATATTTACTCACACATATGGGGAAAGTGAATTTGGTATATTCAATTGCCTTGCAGATTTGACCAGAAAAAAGGTCTATATAATTTCTGATTACATAATTTTTTTTTGTATCATTTCCTACGGAAGCAAAAATAACCGGTTATGATTCTGGTAATTGTCCCATAATTGCAGTCCCCAAACTGCTCGAATCAATTGAAGCCATTTTAAACGGCGTCGGGGAAAAAAAACAAAACATCGGGCAGAACCAATTTTAAAACGCCCAGGGCCTCCAACAACAACAATAACAACAACAGTTAATTTCAGGTGCAGGTGTAATGCCAATCAAGACTTGTAGCCTCGTAATATGACACAAAAGCTCCGAAACAAAAAAATATTAAAAAGGAAACCCCAAAAAATACCTAACCAGATCAGATGATGATGTGAAAGATATAGGAAAAGAGACAGAGAGAGAGAAGCTGGCAAGGCAATTACTGTTGCAATTTAATGACCGTCTACCAGGCTGGGACCAAGATTAATGGTTCATTCAAGAATTTCGATTTTTGGGTTTTCGGTTTTTTGCAGACAACAAGTAGTCAAGCGAAAACTTTACAACCACGAAACCAAAAAAGTCCAACAATATTAGCGACTCTCAACTAACCAACTACAACAGGTTCAATATACCATGAATATTATTTTTGCATTTGGCTTTGTAAAAATATGAAAATTTTCAAACTTGCAAGGCTAAATCTGGCAGTGTATTGGTGTATAGCCCCGGGCGGCGGTTACAAGAACAAAAACAACACAAGCGCAACTGAGCCAAGTCTTTTGGTCGCCCCAGACATGTTGACACCAACCAGGCTTTTCTGGGGCTCGGCTGAACACAACTGCCAAGAGAATAACAAGGGAAACACTCGATTTACTGAAAATAACATAATTGTTTAAATGTCAGTTTAACAAAAAAAAAAAAAAAAAACTCAATAAACTTTGCCAAAAAAGTAACTGTGAAAACCGAAATTAAACGTCAAGGAATCAAGGGAAAAACTACAAGCAAAATTGAAAGTATTGTAGAGTATTTTGACACAAAGAGATGATCTAAGCTTTTTAGTTAAGGAATGTGGGGCTTATCTAAAAGTTATTTAAAGAGATTGTACTTGTATATATTTTGATTTCTTTTTAATTTAGGGTATATCAGAATTATAATAACTGAAAGTTTTTAGTTAACAAAATTTATTAGACGAAACGTAGCTTCTCTTCTTTCTTTATGATAATCGAAACCATTTATTTTTATGCTCCTTGACTAGGTTATAGTCTGTATTAGATATTTTAATATCTGGGCTAACCCAATTCTTATAGAGATATAATAAATTCACTTAAACCAAGGCAGACTCTTGGGTAAGTAATAATGAGTTGGAAGCTGCCGAGTTCATCTAAAAAAGCTTCTAGGAAATTTTACTTCAAAAGATCAAGTATACAATTAATATCAAAATCTATGAGCTAGTTCCTTATAAAGTCTATTAAGGATTAAAATTCAAGACAGCTTATTTATTTTCCCTGAAAATTTATGTTAAGCCCTCAAATTAAGTACAGTCTGCCTTCTTCGTAAACTTATAGATTATATGAACTAGTTCTTTAGAAACTCTATTAAGGATTAAAATTAAAGACAGCTTAATTATTTTCCCAGAAATTAAGTACAGTCTGCTTTCTTCGTAAACTTATAGATTCTTTCCATTTTAACTCAAGTCAAGTCTTACTTTTTTTTGGGTTCTTCAAAATTTGAGGAACCAGCTAAACCCATTCAAAGACATTTGAAATTGTTGAAGACATTTAAAAGTCAGTTGTGTCATTTTGCGCACCCAGAAATTCACACAAATCTGGGTTGTTTAGCTTTATTTTGAGGTCATTGCGTTGTGTTGTGTTCTTTAAATGAAAATTGTCGCGTTTGTTTTGCCAATAAGTCAGAGTGTCTCGGATTGTAAAGTCAAGCGATTTGGTAGCCCAAGTGCATCCAAGTTTCTCAAATTCATTCATCCATTGCCATTTTGCATCAATTGTGTGAGCTTTTCTTGATTTATTTTATTTAAACGTCTCGTTTTTGTTGTTGTTGTTTTTTGGTTTAGCCACTTTTGGTTAGGTCTTTAGATTTTACCATTTTGCACAGAAAATTACTTTGTGCATTCGTTTTGGTAATTTATGCATTTTGTTTTCTTGTTTGCTCGTTGTATCAATTTTTGTTTTTTTCGATTGCACAATCATTTTTTTTTTTTTTGGTACGCTGGTGGTTTCTTGGTTATTATTATTGTTGTTCTGGTATATAAATTTTTTTATATTGTAGTTTCTTGGTAAGTAGAACTGAGAGCAGCGTATCAATTGCCAAAAACCGTGTCGGTGGTTTTCAGGTGTTTAAATTGACTTTGTTTTTATGCAGTTTTGTTTTAATGGGTTTTTATAGTCTGTGCGTGGTTTGCAATTGGGCTTGGTAAATTTATATAAATATTGTGGTTACTTAATGTAAAATAATTCATTGACATTTTAGAGAGTTTATGCCAGAAATCGACATAAAGTGAGCAAACAGTTAATTGCCAAGAATAAAGTTGAGGTAACCCTGAAAGATTTACTACGGCAAATATTATATTATGAACCTAACCTCAATACCAATCAATTAACAAAAAATGCACTTTGCCAGTTGCATAATGATTACATCTTTTCAAACTTTCGCCTGGTAGAAAAAATGGGGAAAATGCCCACTAATGAAACGATAAACAATTTTGGGGGAAAAAATGGGCCTTTTGGAAAGTGCCACCGTCTTCAAAATTTAACGAAGCAAACATAAAAATAAAAAATAAACAAACATTGTAAATCAAAGCGGATAAAGATGCATTTTAAAATATAAAGCGATAAGGAATAAAGCCACCATTAGCGAAATTTTCTAGACTCTTATCGGATGGGGGAAGAAGTGGCTCATAATGAGCGCAAATGAACGAGTGAGAAAATAAATTTTAACAAGTCTGGGCAAATGTTGAATTAATTTTCATAAAAATGTGGTAATTAATTATGGAAACCGAATAGACTCAAAGCCAACACACATTGTTAGATGGTTTTTTGTTTGGTCAAATTTTATTTATATTTATCAACAGTTGTCCAAAGACATGGGGCCGAAAGCGAAAAATATTAATGAATTTATTAAATGCTCGGCAGCTGATAAATTTGCATCGAAAAGTTGTTAGACGACCACTGAATTGCGCAAAAATATTATGACCATCACGATATGGCCAAGGCATATATCAAAGGCGGCGGCGGCCACATCGGCTTTCATACCGTGATAAAGCCTCCGTCTGGTTGGCAAAACATTTCGGGCTCACGATCGTGAGAGGCCTGAGAAATTGTCTCTCAACATGCAAATGCCAGGCGATTTATGTGAGGAAGCAACTCGCATGCTTTTTCCAAGCGATAAACAAGCAAACTAATAGATACTTGGACCATGATCTGCTCAGGTCGGTGGAGTGTCGATGGTATTTTAACAGTTTGACGGCAGGTTGCTTGCTTGCTTGTGAAATGGGAATGGGTTGTGAGAAACAAATGTTGGCTATATTTTCAAATTTATTCCAGCCGTTGAGTGAAATTAAGATGTTCGGGGTTATTTATTTTCAGGCATTTTCGAAAGTTTGTGTAAATCCTTTTGATCATTTATCATGGAGTATTAAATATGGGAAGTCAAACAAAATTGAAAAGAATATTGGAAGGATTTCCAAGAAAAAATACTTAATCCTGAGATTCCAAAATTAATTGGGACTTTTATAATATTCAACTAGCTCTTAACTTGAATTAAAGAAAAAAAAAAACAAATATTTAAAATAAATCTATAACTTATTTGAGGCTCTCAAAAAAATGAGGAGTAAATTCCTGATAAATATTAAAGCAAATGTCTTTTTCTTAAAATTCCTGAGATTCCCAAATTGAGCTGATCTGGAGGATTGAATTGAATTTTGGAATCCTAAAATTCTGAAAGAAATTTTTATTTTTTCTTCAAATTCCTGAGATTCCCAAATTGAGCCGAAATGGATAATTGAATTAGCTTTCGGACTCCCAAAAATATTAAAGCAAATGTCTTTTCCTTCAAATTCCTGAGATTCCCAAATTAAGCTGATCTGGAGGATTGAATTGAATTTTGGAGTCACAAAAGAACAAAAAAAATGTCTTTTTTGAATAAAACAAAAAAATAAAAAAATTTTATATTTATGAAGAATTTTTTTCCCCTAGGAATTATTATTATTATTATTTTTTTTTATTTATCAGAAGATTTTTGAAAGATCTTGAGATTGAACTATAGGATTTATTTATTTTTCTATTATTTTTTTTTTAATTCACCTAAAGTTTTTGAGTTCATTAATTAAGTGAATCACCATCAGGAAGTGCCAGAAACTTTTCACTAAAATTTCTTATTCAATTATTTTTACGTGCATGAGAAAGAAAGAAAAAACCCTATAAAAAAAAATACTACAAACCTTACAAATAAACAAAAGCTTTGAGTAAGAAGAAGAAGAAGAAGAGAAAAAGATGTCTGAGAAGAGCCACGACCCAAGTGAACAAAGATTCACCGAGTAAAGAGAGATTCGGTTCATAAAAAATAAGAGGCGTGCTTTTGGCCAGTGTTAGTTGGCTTTGCTTTTAACACTTTTTCCGTTAATAATAAACAATATGGCCTAACTATTTATACAATTGTGACTTGCCAGAAATAGGTTTTGGGTTGGAGTAATCATGGCCACGGCTCTTTAATTAACCTTTAGTGTTGCCTAAGCCAGATGGGTCGGTCGGTTGGTTAGTTAGCTCGACCCGGCTTGGGTTGGTCTGGAACGTGTGAAAAATTCAATTGGGCGCCTCTAATCAAGCGCATTTATTGATTTTCATTTCCATAGAAGTGAAATGGATTTTTGTTTTTCGGTTTTCTTGTTTTGACCATTCCCATAGCTGCCACATTTGTGGCACTTGTGGCGTTCGCCTGGTTATGAGCTGGGGCACGTATTGAGAACAAGTTGAGCATAAAATGCACTTTGCCAGTGCACTTGTGTCCAGTTTTTTTTGTTTTCTGCTTTCTAAATGCAGCGACCAACCCATGACCATTTATGACCCTGTTATGAGCGTTTAACATATTTCGGGTCTCTTTCTTCGACTCCGGCCGACAACGTGCTGGGCATGCAAATGGCCTAACTGTACTCAAAGCTTGACTTGGCTAATTCCTTGATTTTAGAGAGATCGGTGAACCTTTTTAGTTATACATATATGTAAGAGTCATGATGCCATGAAATCGGCTCTATTATATAATTTTTTTTTTATGTGACATTTTTTTTTCAATTTGGTGTTAAATGATTTCATGTCAACACAATCAGTCAAATAAACAATTTGTAACGAAAAAAAAAAAAAATCAAATTTTACGCTCTTCATTTGGCTTAAATTAATTACTACTTTCAATTTTGTTTTTCAAAGTTTTTTTTATTTTTTTGTTTATTTTGTACAAAGCAAAACTTGAAAAACACTCCAAAAAATACAGAAGAAAATGAGCCGCGTAATCATTTGAAATTGGTAGTGAACCCAAGAGATTCCAGTGTTTTGTTTGTCAGAGCAATAGACCCCGATTTTAACTCTGACTTTCACTATCGAGATTCAGCAGCAAAAATTTTAATATGAGGAGAAGATATGATCAAGATCAGATGGAGCTTTTAAGGGACTCGATTCTGGGCTAACTTTATCTGATTCTGTTAGTAAGGAGATTATGAGATGAGATTTTTTCTGAAGCTCTTAAATGACTTGCTTAAAAATAAACTGAATAAATATTATGATTTTAGCACTTTGGTAGCCCTACGTTTTCACCTTTTATCATTTCAGATCTGAGGGTGTAACTAATTTATATAATTTACTTTTCATACTTGCTTGAGTTAATAAAGTACAGCGAAAAAATAAAGCAGGTTTATCGTCCGACCATTCATCTTCAGGCAAGTCAAATTAATTTCTGTCAAAACTTTTGCCTCCGGAGGAGAAGGTGTGAGCCGGACTGATCTGGTCTTACTCGGATCTTTCTTTTTGTTTTTTTTGTCTTTCTGGAACATTAATTTGCTTTATTTCATTTCGCTTGTGAAGGAATAATAAAAGTTATGCCAAATGTTTTCATATTTATGTTGACAGTGGGTCTCTGACTCCTTTCAAAATTTAGCTTTCATTTCATTTATCTCATTTTTTTGACCCTTTTTATTTTTGTTTTATTTGGATTAAAAAAATTGTTGTGGCTTGTTGGCTTTTGGTTATTATCTTTAATTGCATTTCTTGGCAGGCTTTAATTTTCTTGTTGGTAAATTGAAATTTGGGGCAATAAAAAAGATAACCGTCAGTAATTTCCTTTTTTTATTTTTATATACCGTGTGGGTAGGCTGAATATTAAAAAATTGATTTTAAATATAATTAACTATAAAATGCCATAATCAAGCCAACTAACATTCCGTTTTCGTTGTGGAAATTATGACCTTTCAAAGAGCACAAATATTTTGGCCACGCCTTCTCATTGCACATGCGGAATGCATACAAAATTCAAATGTCATTCAAAGCTGCACGTAAAAATCATTTCGCGCCATTTAATATCAATTTACATTTATTAGAAAAAAACTAGTAATAACAATAACTAAATTTATTCACACTGTCTTAGCATTTACATACGAGTATTTTCCCAAGATTATCTGAGAAACTTGGAAGAGAAAAAAATCATGGCTAATAAGCGTAGGTGGATTAATTCATTTTTTTGATTGCATCTTTTGATATTGACCCTTTGCTAATCATTCATAATTGAATGCTTTGGCATTTTGTTTGATCATAAAAGATGAATATGATATATTATTATGGAACGAATGGCTCAAGAGCAGTCAAGATAAAGTTGCAGGTGTCTTTATGATAGATGAGAGAATTTTCTTATTTAAGTTTTATGGACTTTGGCATACTCTTTAGGGGCCAATATGCTAAGTATCTTTGGCTTACTTAAGATATAAAAGAGCAATTAGTTTTATGGACTTCGGCATACTCTTTAGGGGCCAAGTATCTCTGGCTCACTTGAGGTATAAAAGAGAAATTAGAAGAGTTAATTATTAATCGGTTCTACTTTCACGCTGCCTTTTTTTATCCTTTCGGAAAATTTCAGTTAATTAAAATGAAGCGCTTTATAAATCTAAATTCCCCGGAGTATTAATTAATGTTCTTTCTGTATTTAGTCAATTCCTTAATGCATTTTTAATAGTAAATCATCTAAATCATTTCAAGCATATTTTAAAGACAAACGAAAAAAAAAACTCACTCAAAACAGTTGAATGAAAAATTGCACAGCGCGCGACTTGGCGGCTTGGCGGCTCGGCGGCAAAAAGGTGCCAATTCACTTCGCAGGTGTCACTAGCGGGCCAACATAAATCTTTTGTCTTATGACAACTTGGGTAGGAAGAGGAGAGGGTAACTAACACAAAAATCAATCCAATCGAATACCAATTACAATGTTTAAAATTCCACCAAGTAAAAGATACATTTTCGCCAGAGTGCAACTTTTGATTGATTGCGTTTTTTTTGGTCTGTCCAGGTCCAGGCTAACTAACATTTTACTAATCATTAATACGTGATGCTATCGAAATTGTGGATAATTAACGCCATATTTGTAGCCAACAACAATTAGACGAGGTGGCGGCGGTGTCGGCGGCATGCAGACTCAAATCCTCAGACAGAGAGGGAGACCGGGCAAAATAAATTGCATGCAAGATACAAATCACAAATGGCTAATGGTCGAAAAAGTCGCGCATGTATAGCACTGTAGTGGTGGTGATGGTGTTTGCTTTTTATGGCATTTTTAATGCAAACGATTTCGTTTTTGATTTTGTATTTGAATTATAGACATTTAGGTAAGACTGTGGAGTGCGCAGCAGTTGATTTGTCGCCTGTGCATGTCAATCACAGGCATTGAGATACTTTGTTCTTGTTTTAAACAAAATGCTCTTTTTTTTTGAGATTGCCAAAACGATAATTAGCCAGGCGATTGGATAGCCAGTCGAAGCAGTCAAAGAGCTGAGTTAGTCGTCCACTTAATTTAATGACAGCCCGGTGGCCGGCACAGTTCTGAGTTACACACGCCCCGACCAGAAAGTAATTGCTTAAACTACTTCTGGTTTGCTGAAGTGGCCAAGACACACACACACACATACACACTTGTGTAGAGTTATGTAAAGAAGTGGATACTAAGCTGACATACTTTCTTAGGCGCGACTAGGCCAGGCATTTTTTTGGCCTGGACGAGAAGCTTGCTCCAATTGCCGCTCCAAAACAATGACAACTCTTTCAAGTTTTGTCAAAGTCATAAACTCAATACCATTCCAATTGCAATCAATGAGCAAGTCAAGATTGAACAACTTTTCACCGACGCATCATCAAATCAAATTGAGTCGATTCGGTTTGTCTTGAAGATCTCAAAAGATTCGAGTCATTGTTTGAGGAAAGTTGGCTTTGTCTTTTTGGAATTTATGCGGCCTGTCTAAATTTTGGTTATTGTTTTGAGCTTTATATGGTCAAGAGAGGTGTCAGAAAGTTAAATGTTTCGATACAGCTATGAATATTTATGTGAATTGAAGTTCTCGCCGAGTGAAAACAACTGCTTTCATTGTTTGAACTTTCCGTTAGACATCAAACAAATATGAAGCCGAAATCGAGACGAAGTAAAAAAAAAAAACAATTATAGAAATCAAAATAATTTTCCTCTTAATTAAATTAATTTCATGTTCATTTTTTCGACTTGGCAAGACTTGGCGCCGATCAGCAGCATCTGAGGATCAGAGGCGAACTGTCAGCAAAATGTCAGTTTAAATACGCCAAAACGGCGCAAAAGTTTCAATTGGCGGGCGCCGGACCCGGACAACCTTAACTCCTCCAGACCAGAGTAGATCTGTTGGCACAGATTTAAGGAGTAAATCTCATTGCAGACCAGCTGCTGCTTGGTTGGCGGTAGTAAAATCTATACAACACAGCAAGTCGTCGTTTTCATTTTCGTATCTCATATCTGCGCATGTGTATCTGTATCTTTGTATCTCCAAGCGACTGTCAAATAGTTAAACTGACAGTTTGGCTTTTTTTTCTCTTTTTGCACTGCGAATGAAGATGGAGCTGGGTAGTTTAGCTACCATCTTGAAATTGGGTCAGTCAAGTCAGTAGTCGACAGTCGCCAGCCGGCAGTCGGTTGGCGGAATTGGACAGCTCTTCAGCTTCTCTGGTGTCTTCTGCTTTCTAAGCCAACAACAACAACAACAACAGCAGCATCTGTATCTGTATTACAAATTTTATTTTTATTTCTCTTCTTTCTTTTTTTTCCTTTTTTTGCGGCATATTTATGAAGGCATAAGTAAGTTTCGGTATGGTATTTGATTTCATGGCGCTCTTGTGCGATTTTCAATTGATTTCAATTTCAATTTGAATTTGAATTTGAATATCGTGTTTGTTTGGCCTGTGCTCGTGTTGGCTTTCTGACACGTGACATGGGATTTTACTTAAGACTTTAATGTAAGAAAAACAACATAAAATAATCAAAAGACTTTTCAGACTTGACTTGTTGAGCTGACAGCCAACGAAACTGGACGGAATCGAACAATGACAAAATAAACCCAAATTTTTTTTTGAAAAGAAAAAGCCGAGTCAGTTATTTGCAAATCCGATGTGTAAATTGATTTCTAATTATTGCAAGTCCGCGAAAGTTGCTTGAAAGTCTTCCGATTTTGAGGAGATCCAAAGAAAAATGATTTAAAAAAATATTGTGGAATTTCTAAAGAAGTTCAAGTTTTTTGACACCGGCAACCATATTAAGCCTAGATTCAAATATGGATAAGCTAAAGTGCAAAACCCCCAATAAATTGACTATAAAATTCTTGATCTTTAAATTGATCAGACTTCATTAAAATTGCCTTAAGCCATTCTATTTTTTTTTTACGACAATCTTCATTAAGGCCTTTCAACAATACTTAAGCCCAATCTCTGAAAATCTCTATGAAAATCCAGACAATGGAAGTAAACGGCGCTTAGGTGACGCCAGGCCAATTCCACCACCCACGTAATTGTACCCATTAACACTCTATATATATAGTATAGTATAGGTTAAAGAGACAAAACGATCGAATCGAAACCCACTGACACTGATGGTGTCAAAGTTGTTTGATCGTCAATAGATCGTTACATTGAGAACAGCGGAAATGAGAGGAGTTGGAGGCGAACAAACACAAAAGACCCAGAAGTGGTTATAAAAGAGCTTTTGGGTTTATTGTCATAGCGACTATCTATAGTTTGAGGCTCGGGGTATAAAAATTTCTTTCTTTTGCTTTACGTGTGTATTTTTCCATAGCTTTTGATAAAGACACTTGGTGCGATGGCGGGGCCAAAGGGGCCCCAAAACCTAATCAAGTGGCTATTAAAGTAAACACAACGGAACGGTGTCGGTGTTGGCGTCGTTGTCGATATTCGAGCTGAACGCTTCAAGACACAATTCCGAAGCGTCGAACCGGACCAGATAACGTTTTGTAAATGACTGTGAAATCTTTGTTGTATCTTAAAGTACGCACTCACCTGCATGTAGCGCCCCTGAGCTGCGTTCCGTTGTGCATGCGATCTTAGCTGGGGTTGCGGTGAACCAAGCGGGCTGACGATGGTCGATGTGGATCCACCAATGCCGGTATCATAGCCTTGAGCGTTTGCCCCATCTACATCTAAGCATTCGATGACGGAAGCGGGAAGAAACACACAACAAAAACACAACCAAAGAAATAAGTAAATAAATCAATGCAAAAAAAATGAGAAAAAAAAAAACTGAAAAGTCAACAACATTTGTAAAGTGTAAAAAGCAAATGAAATGCAAATGATATGAGTGTTTGTTGCAAAGAAAAAATGCACACACTCCAAGAGTTCCAGAGACAGAGGCCAGCCAAGTTATGGAATAGATACATTTCAAGCATACTCTATATGATGAACTTTGGGGTCAATGAGGACAAGTCCGAACCTCAGGAATTTCCCGGTCTCAGCAGGAAATGATTTCTGCAATTTCTGAGAAACTCTTTGGATCTTTTAGAAGCCTGGTTAGGGTATTTGAAGTTCTCTCAGTATTTAAGTTATGGCCTGAGGCCTGTGTCAACAAAAGTATCGATACTTCTGGCTACTCAAGTAGCAAGGCACATATTTGCGCTTACATCGAACGGCTCCAGTGGTTCCAGTTACAAATGCCACTTGGTCAAACTATTCGGCATTAAATTGGTTTTGTATTTTTTTAAAACTTTTCAATTTCGAAATTAATATGCCAATTGTTTGGCCAAATTGCTTAGTATGCAAAGTTAGTTACCCTTTGTCGGCTAAAATCATCGTTGTATTATTATGCTACCGCCCCAGTTAAATTCCATGAAAATTGAAAGTATCTGTATCTGTTGACATGATTTCGTCCAAGTCCACCTACGCCCACAATAATCAAGTCCAGCGATCTCAGTCAGCGTTTGGTGTAAATGTCGGTCGTTAGTTAAATTTATTAGCCGTGCACATCGCGCATACAATCGTGTCACTTGTTGGCCCTTGTAGTTTGAAATTTATGACTTTTTGCGTTTTTTTTTTCTGTCTGAATTTAATTTATGATGACAACTGCGAATATGTATATCAAGTAGGTTGGAATAGGAGCAGGTGAAATGTTGCTTATTAAGCGTTTTATTTTGTTAGAAATTAAACAAATTTGGCTTATTTAACTAATTGGTTTATGGCTGGCTGATTCTAGAAATTCTAATCCATTTTAATATTTAAGCTTGTCAATTGAAACCGACTTGAGTATGTTTCTGTCAGCTTGGATTATTTAATTCATTTTGTAAGCTTATAAATTATAATGGCTTAGTCTTCCAACTAGATCGAGTTGTTTAACCAAAGCTAACAAATGACTGACAATATCACAGGTATTCGAGGTGTGGCTATATCTGAGTGTGTTATATGGTTAAATTGATTGTATGTTGGGTCTAGAGATAATGACAGAGTTGCTTACCTTTCAGCGAGCTGTTCATGCACATGGGACATTGATCGTTACGAAACATGCAGGAATAGCAGCGTTCGTGGCCGCAGGTGTCGATCAGTTTCCGTCGCTTGCCCTTATCAAAGGAAATGCGACAAGAGGGACAGACAGAACCGCTGGCATCATGCTCCAAGAGACGTCTTATAGACTGAAGATCTGCAACATAAAAGAAAAACACATTCGATAAAGGTCATTAAGTTCACACAATCTAAGGGGGTAAGTTTTCCCCACTCCTTTGAAATGTTCTAATCGAATTGGTAGTATTTCGATTGGTAAGCATTTTTTTTTTGCAATTTTGCAATCAATTTTGCACTTGTTTAGTTTTTTCCATTTCTGTTTTTTTTTGCAGCCGTTTGAATAAATGTTTATTGTCAATTAAATGTTTTTTTGTTTTTTTTTTACCCCCTTCAACTGTCAATGCGGGCGCGCAAATAAAAAAAAACTTGCTCCGATATCGCGTATTTATTGTAATTTTTGTTGGTTTTTTTCCCCCATCAACTTTTTCATCCAGCAGTGCTGTAATCCATAGGAATGTCTGATGTCTGTGCCAGTGAGTCTTTTGCCAGCACTTTTTGCATTCAATGCCAAGCAATCAGCAGAAAAATTCTCTTGTCAACTCTTTAATTGGTTTAATTTGTGCCGCTTGGTTTATTATTTCTATTGGTACTTTGTCTCTTTTTGTGTCAATATTATGTAAAAATGTGCAACAATCAGTGGCATTTCATTAACACACACAGAAAACCAACAGTTGTTATTGTTTACATTACTCAGATTTAATGGCAAACTTGCTCAGCGTTTTACTTTAAGTTGGGCTCAATCGTTAATGATTTCAATTCGAAAAGAGCAATAATTGTATGGAAATTATCAAGATAAATCCGAAGAAATCATTAACAGAAAAATAGAAAAATATTTCGAAATAAAACCCAAACTGTATCTTTTGGAGTGCCTATAAGATTAGAGATTCTCTTTTCAGACTCAAACCCAAACTGTATCTTTTGGGGTGCCCATAAGATTAGAGATTCTCTTTTCAGCCTCAAAGCGATTGGTTAGTCCCAGGTATTCTTAGGATATATAATGACTGATATATCAGCTATATAATATAGTAAAGAGATCTTGATGGAATTGGGCATATATGTGTATCTCTATCTAAATGTCTAAAATGTAACTCCCGAAATTTAGAAAGATCAGTCATTATATATAGGAGTTATTTCAAAGGCCAAGATAGATTGGTTAGTAGTAGTTCGATCTGGTCAGTTCTGACCAATAAGTAGGCTCTATAAAGAGGCAGCTGTATACCAAGTTTCATTACAAAAGCTTTAACCCTGAGAAACTTGCTCAAATAGAAATAGACGGACAGTCGATTTGCCTAGGGTCTACAAAGTGCTGTGGGGGTCTACAAGCTTTAGAACAAAATATATATACTCTTTTTTCTTTGAAAATGAAAGACAGTCACATAGAATTATATAAATTAGAGATGGGTTAAGGTAGGACTTGAAATTTAAGTCCCTTGAGTACCGGGGCAAATTGAGAGAAGTTCAGAAGTCTTAGAATAATTGGAGTACCTGAACTTATGTCCCTTCTTTTCTTTTAATTTCTTTTAAATAATTCCGCTTGCTTAAAAACTTTAAAGGCAATTGATATTGCCACCACCACCTGCTAGATGAAGGAACCCTTTCTATGCCATCATCTGTTTCACCCTGTAAATTCATGAAATATTTTTTGCAGTGGCATCTGCCTGGTTGACATTTGCTGTAAAAGACATAAAAATTGCCACCGCAGGGAAATGTCAAATTGACTCACTTGTGGCTCATCAACCCAACTGTTCATAACTTGAGAGGGTGAATGCAGAATTTTTTTTTTTTTTTTTTTGGGGTTGGAAGAGGCCAGAAATTTGCATATGAATTTCATTTGGCGGGAACAGCTTGGGCAGCTGTCGTATGCAGCCATTGGCCATTTTGCCACCTTGCCTGCTGAATTTTGAGGTAAATGCAAACGCCCACGCAGTCAGTGGGCAGGACAAACATTTCTGGCGCACACAGAGAGCCGCCGTTCTCATGGCTCAGACTCTATCTGGTGAGTTCAAGCGAGGAGTTCAAAGTTTGAGAGATAAGCCAAAGACCCACGAGTCGGCAGGGCAAGAGAAAAACAAAAAAAAAACTACGCAAAAACAAAAGCAACGTGGGACGGACAAGCTGAAGTTAACATTGCCAGCATCGTCACGTCGTTGCCAGACTTTGCGTCGTTGTCTGTGGCAGCAGCTGCTGCGCTTAGTCGACCCACGCGGCTGCGCAGAACTCTTTTGCAGAAATAATGAAAATAATGCTGCGGCTTTTGATTTGCAATAAATAAATACGTAAAAAAAAATGAGGAAAAAGAGGAAAAAAATATTTGTAAAATACGTGGCGAGCTTTAAGTGTGTGTGTGTCAAGTGGGCATGAATGGAAATTCAAACTGCACTCTAGAGTGCTGGAGTTGGAGTGTTGCTGCACGAGGCTGTACAGTGCTATGGTGTGCTTCGCTTGGCTTGGCTTGTAATCCACTTTACGCCAACCGGACGTGGATGTTGTGAGCGTCGTGGTTGTCGTAGTCGTAGTCGTCGCCATTGAGACCCACTCACCACAATCCAGGAAAAAGAAAGAAGAAAAAATGCTTAAATTGTCTGGGTATTTGACATCGAATAAGATAGAAGAATTGTGGTAGAATAAACACACAAACACACACACTTGAAAGACTTGAAAAAGGAAGTTCTACAGTTGTAAGCAAATCGTTGACTATCCTAACAAGATTGACAGACGACAACTTCTATAAATTTTCAGTTTGAAGCATTTGAATTATGCACCTGCTAAGTAAAACCTACTTAGAAAATATAAGATGAGATGGGCAAGCCTACTTGAATAACACGAAAATGGATAGATAATAATCATAAGAATATATAAAATATGCTTTTAAAATAAGACTACAATTTCGAGGTAGTCTTTATAGGCTTCTGAGGGTTAGTGGAAATCAACCAATAGAAAATTTTGGAAGTCCTCTAATGTCCTCTACATGTCAGTATATATCAATGATCTCAGAAACTAACTAAGCTCGAGCTATAAAATTTGGTATGGGAAATAACCAGTAAGACTGAGTAGTTCAATTTGTATATTTTTTGATAGGACACCACCTTTTCTTAGGAAAGAATTAAGGTGAAATTTAAAAAAGACTGAAAGTCTCAGAGATACAGCTGCCATACATGAACCGAATACTATTTCATATCCAAGAAGTAGTCGGTACTAAAATTTTGTCGGCATAGCTCACCAACATTTTCTAAGCTCACTAAAATCATTTAAAAAACTTGAGTCCTGTATTATCTCCATATTTAAAGTTATTGAAGTAAGCTAATGAAAATATACCAAAACATGAATAAAATCAGGAAATATCGGTATAAACTTTAAGAAACTCCAAGCAAGCTTTCAATTGATAAATAGATCACTAGAGGGCGCACTGGATGATTTTTTGAACCATTAGAACCAGGATTAGAATATGAGTTCTTATAGAAGGAAAATCTGGAAGTGCTGAGCTGTACCCACTAAATTTCTGGTTCTTCAGAGATAAGCCTTTCTTAAGTTTTCAGAATTTAAATAGTTTTGTATAATAAACCATTTTTTTTTTTTTTTTTAACTTTGAGAAGATTTTCACAAGCCTTACAAAATATTTTCTACTTAAAAAATTATGATAAAATTAAAACTTTTTTTTTTTTTTTTTTTTTTTTGCCCACAAATAGTCGAGTCAGTCTGGTCAAAAATTTGAAAATGTTATGTTAATTTTAATCAACAAGTTAATTGCGCCTGACCTGCGTGCTAAGTAGCCTTTTGGAATTTGCAATTCTGGCGTACAAAAAAAAAAAAATTATGAAATCAACAAAATGTCTCACAGTTTGAGTCAATGCACCCGCTTCAACCACTCGACGAGGGTAGAACTAAAACAATGCAACTCTGCTCTGGTCTGGTCTGGCCTGGCCTGGGCTGGCATAGAGTTACTATGAGTACGAGTAAATTGGTAAATTATTCAGCTACTGGATCGTGTGGACGCTTGAGCGGTACAATTTTTTCTCTCTACCGTTTATTAGATTTATGCGAAGTCGAGCCGTTTGTTTGTGTGAGCTGCTCTGTGCTGTGCCAAATTGATTTGAATTTTCCGCTGCGTTTTTCCAAAGCTCTGTTTTTGCTCTATGCTTTTTGTTGTTGTTGTGGTTGTTGTTTTTGGTTTTTGTTTTCTAAATGAATCGCAATCACATTGGGCCGGTTTGGCCCCCTTGTTGAGTTGGTGTGGGCGTTTTATTTTTGCTAAATTGGCAAATCGCGGAACGCAGACGCGTTGCTGCCACCGCTGTGATCGCCATGTCTGTTGCAAGTGGGCTTAGTTGTGTAGGCTCAAGCACTTGTTTTCTTTTATGTAATTCCTTTGCAAATTATTTTCAATACACGGCTTTTCTTGTGGCTGTTGTTAACTTAATTCAATTTGCGGTTTGTCTTGCCAGAGTCCAGTGAATTTATGTGTGATTTTCTGCATAATATTTAGCTATAATTTTTGTTTTTTCTTTTTTATGAATGAATTTAAACTACTTCCCTGAGAATGCCCTATGGAATTTCTTGTAGACAATTTTCAATTACATAGCAAGAGTCAATGACTTTTCCCGATCCACCCTAAAAGGGCATAGACAACTTGAGATCTTGAGTAGATTTTTTTGATTTGAGAAATTTCAATTCATTTTCCATTTTTTTTTTTTTTTTCAGACTAAAAGCCCATTGAAGTTAATTGGCAACCTTCACAAATCAAAACAAGTTGACATAATTTGAAGTACCCAAAAATTGGTTAGGTGCGGTTAATTACGACTTCACGGACCAGTGCAGGTCAGGGACTAACTCTGGGCGACAGATCAGGGCTAACCAAATCGAATTGACAATTTATGTTTTTTGTGGTCAAAGCCAAAAGACTCTCCCAGAATCAAATGCATATTCATTTACATTTGATTGACAAGTTAGCATTACCCATTTGGATTTATTTAGAAATGTACTGAAGCTTGAAGTGTGCATGGACCATGGTCCATTTAAAGTTAACCATTGTTGGTTTTTTTTTTTGCGGCGTGGCACATGTCAATACTGATTTGCTGGCTAAATGAAATTTGTGATTTTTATTTTGTAGCTTGGCGCATTTTCACTGGCCTGGAACACTTTTCAGCATGGCGATTTTTCATTGTTAAATTTTTTAATTTTTTTTTCTATAAATTATTTATTTATTTAATGTGTTGGGGTCCAAGCATTTATGATGGTTGGCAAAAAAAAAAAAAAAATAAAATAAATACATTTATTTTTAACTCTCTTTTGTGTGAAAAATAAACAAAAAAAAAAAGAAAAAAACATTAAAAACATATTTTTGTTATCGTTTTCAAGTTCAATGCGTGGGCAGCAAAAATTTGTGAGTTAATAATTTGTTGTGTTGAAACTCCCTGCAGCCCGCGCCTCCCGCGGTCTCTTTTCACAGCATTTTTTTTTTCTTATTTCTTATTTGCTGTGTTGTCGGTTACTTTGCGTGGGTCATGGTTGTCTTTATTGTCATAGTTGTAGTTGTAGTATTTGTTGTTGTTGTTGTTGTTGTAACTGTGCACTGTTTTGTGTTTGTCGTGAGTGGATTGTGTTTGTCATCATGGCTGAAATGAGTCAGCTAACCGACGGAAGTGGGCCGTTTGCGCCAGGGTCTGTAATTATTTCAGACGCAGACAGACAAAAAAAAACATTTTCTTTTTTGCATATTCACTGGAATTTTTGAGCAAATTCGCTGACAAAGATTGAAGGTATTAAATTTGTACCAAACCGTTCAACACTTTCCCATCTTTATTTTTTGACCTCATTTCAATGTTTTTCTTTTTCTTTTTTTTGCAATTTTTCAAAACTCATTCAAGTGTGGTAAAGTCATCGCCATAATTCACCTTTAATCTGATAAATTAATTCTAGCGTGAAGAACTAAAAGAAAACACCACATAAGTCAAAATAAAAGTCTTGGAAAAAAATCACAATCAAATGAGGTGAAAAAAAATTTGGCAAAAAGAAAAGACCTGAACTGTTCAAAGTGTCATAAAGTTTTAATTTATGCAAAACGAGCTGTTAGTTATGCTGTTTTGGCCAACTAACGTAAAAAATTTTAACAAATCTGAGGCCATAAATAAACCCAAATAGAAGTTGAAAGCGCTCGAATGGCAAATTTCGTGAGATTTTGCAGTTTGATGCGCTCAGTTCGTGAGCTCGTGAACGAGAAGAGTTACCTAAGCGTAGCCGTCGGCGGGGTTTTGCTTTAAAAATGAGGCGTAGCCAGCTATGACCACCAGTCTTTTTTTTTTTTCTTTTTTTTTAGGGCTTTACTTTTCATGAAAAATCCATAAAAAAAGAAGTAAAATAAAAACCAAAAACCGCGTAGCTTGTGTAACGTTTGTATTCTCGTTTTGGTGGCTTTGGTTTCTGCTAATGCCAGACAATGTCAACGGTTTGTCACCTCAGAGCAATGACTTTTACACTTGGAAAAATTTTTATTATTTAAGAATATTATAATTTTTTTTTTGTTTTTAACTAATTAGATAATTTTCTACCAACTATTAATTTCACAAGATTCAAATTTTTAAACTAGGCTTGATGCAATAATTTATCGATAAAAGTTTAACTTATCGATAAACGGAAAAGCAACTCTACAAAGACGCTCGAGCGTGTAAAACGCCCACATTAATATCTATTTTTGTCAAACAAAGATCAAATAAGATCAAACCATAATATGGCACTTATTTAAATCTTTTTTTTTAAATGATTAAATTTATATAATCTGATCAAATGCGTAGCAAATTTTTGGCTAAATTTGCATATGAAATGAAATAATGAAGTGGCTCTTCCATCAGTCATTCTAAAATGAAAACAAATAATATCGAATATCATCAACATTGACCTAATTCCGAGAAAGGCAAGACCAGACAAAACTCAAAAAGCGGCCCCTAAAACTTTGGACACATCTTTAACACATTTCAAACTCGAAACATCTCTATTGAAGAGCAGCCAAAAAATTAAATAAAAAAGCACACTTTGGCTAAATAAATTCGAGAGTCTTTTGCTTTTTTTTTTTTGGATACTTATTTAAATGTGTGTCAACAAGAAACGACCGGAAATTCGCCAACACGTCGCACGGCTCGCAAATAAATCAAATGGGACTTCCGCTCATGCGTGGGTCGTCAGAGCAACTGTGGACCACCATCACCACCACCAAAAAAATAAAAAAAAAAAAAAAAGTGACAATTTTATTGGGAGACCAGCAAGTCATAGAAAAAGTGCTGAAACTAACGCCCAAGCCAAGGCCTCAATGCCAATGCGGCGTATGCGTATTGCCAAATGCAACAACAACTTCGACATCGTCGCGTATTTTCAAAACTATTTCTTAGTGCAATTTCATGTGAGTTGCCCACGCACTTCGCATTCGCAGAGCAGACAACGTGGCTGCCAACGCCAAAAACCTCTCACTCAGTTGCACTCCGCCAGTCATTCGCTCATTCATTCATTCATTACAACAGCTGATTCATTCATACTCCGCGCCGGCACATACGATCCATTCATGAGACATTTTTGACAAATGCCACCACCACCACCATCAGCGTCACAGTCACCGCGAAAAGTTTGTACATATTTTGGGCAGCTGTCGTGGGTTGTGGTCCAACTGCAGTCCAGTCCAGAGTGACCATAATTGGCATTCATCGATCAGTTGAATTCATTCTGTGATTTAAATTCAATGCGGGTCTTTGTGAGTCCAAATTGTAGGCCATAGTTTCAGGTGGGCCCAGTGATTTAATGCAGTAGTTAGTAAGGTTTTTCGGGGACTTTTCAACAAATCAAATAATTTGTTCAAATTTAATTTGCTTGCAACCATTTAAAAAGTGTCAAAAAAAAAAACAAAAAAGAGAACTTTAATATAAATTTTGAGGTGCAGTTTGAAACCTTAGCAAAACGAATTGCTTCACTTAATTAAGATATATCTATGAATTTATGGGATACCGCTTGATTTGCAAAACAAATTTCGAAAGATTTATTTGAGACCAATTTAAAAACACTCTCACAAGAAATCGACTAAATACTTTTGAGCATAAAATTAACATTTTATCTGTTTTAGGAAATAAACTAAATACACTTTTAGAGCTCAAAATAACAGCTGGAAGATAGTGGAGAAAGACGCCCACGATTTGAGGTGACTGTACCTGATTGATTTGGCATATTAAGGTGAGACATCGAATTTGATTGTTTATTCTTAGCCAAATTGGTAGCTCCTCCAAAAAGGGCATACAAACTTCAGCTTGCCAAAGAAAGCTCTTCCTCTTTGTTTTTTTTTTTTATACTCATCAATTCCAATTTGAATTTAAAATATTTCCATGCATATATCGTTAATTTTTTTCTCCTTATCAACGTTCGATTGGATCGTAGGAAATTAATACCTTTTCAATGATAATGAGCATGGGATTATGTGTGTATCTTTTGTTTGGAATAGAAAGAAATCCAAGCGCCAAATTAGCACCTTAATTGCGTTAAATTAATTTCAATCTAATTTTTCTACACTTTATCGAATGAGGGGGAACCGACAACCCGTCACGCCGACTTGGTAAATTGCAAAGCATTTTTTTTTTTTTTTTCTTTGTTTTTGGAGTCTTTTATATATGCAGTTTTGTTTTGGGCTCTAAATTATATACAAATTTATGCCTCAAGGGCAGAGCGACTTAAGCGATTTTGTTTTCTTGAATATTTATATATTTTTTTTTCGAATTTTATAATGATAAAGTAATAAAAATATTTATATTTGAAGAGTTTAAATAATCAAATAAGAGTTATAAATAATAATAATTTGAAAATGATAATCATGGCTTATAAATGAATAAGAGAGATTAATAAATACCTAAACGGCTTTACAATGTGATTTGAAATTGATCTTGAGATAACCTTGAGAAAAGGCTCAAGAAAAAGAAAAGTTTTTGATTTGGAATATTTCGAAATAAATTGAAATTGCTGAACAGAAACTTTGAAAGTCAGCAAATTATTTTATGATACTTTTTTATGTATCCAATTTAAGACGTCAATCAAGCAATTTGAAATTTTATACAAGAAATTCAATCTTAAATTGAAATATTTATGAGTTATAAGTTTCAAAATTTCATATCCATTTTATCGCCAATTCTTTTATTTTTATTTTTTCTTTTTCATAAACAATCAATCAAAAGGCATTAAAATTGTTGTAAAAAAAAGAGTTAAGACAAAATTATTATAGTTCAACGAATATTGTATACTTTTTTTCTTTGAAAAAGATAATGGTATTCTTGGATTTAAGATTTGAGAGAATATATTGAAGCTTAAGATCCATTCTGCCTCTCTTTAGCTCAACGCATATAGCCTTTCCTCTCCTTGAAATCAACTCTGGAATTCCTGATTATAGATTTCAATAGTTTTGTAATATTTAAGGAAACCTAAGATCCATGATGACTGATTCCGCCTTCCTTTCTAAAATATTCATTTAAAACCTATTGAACTTTCAAGATCTTTATGAAAGTGTTAGCTAGGCACGATTTTCCTTGAAAAAGGTATAGAAATACGTGTAAGAGAAGCCAAGAGCACCGCACCCGACTCCATCGCCGCTGTCAATCACACGCTCTATTTACAACAAATTAAAAAACAAAGCCGACGACCATGTAAAACAACAAAAAACTGGTACGAAATATTGGTCAAAATACGCCCCAAACGCACAACTAAAACGATGATAAATGAGCCCACAATTTTGGGGCTATGTAAAAAATAAAAAAAATAATTCTAAATAAATATTTGAGAGGAAGGTTTACCAATCGATTTTAAAAGGAGATTACAAACTTTTCATTAATGCCAGAATGATCAATATCAGAAATAAGTCAGTCGAAACTTTTAATATAATAGAACGGTATTTCATCCCCCGAAAAAAAAAATATTCTCATAAATTCCCTAATCAAGCGATAACAAATTATGCTGCACATTATTAACACCCCGTCAAAAAGTAGAAACATAAAAGCCCATAAAGTGTTGCATTATAAAACCGATGACAGAGCACCCCCGCGGCCCAGAGTCTTGGGCTGCTCAAGTTGCCATTCAAGTGGCGCCCACACGCGTTTCGAGTGGCTCGTTCCGTTCCGTATGGCGATCAGATCGAGTCGGGCTCATTTGTATGCAATGCACAGTGCAGTCGCCATGTCGACTGGGTCTCAGCCAAGCCAAGATGCCAATCGTTGCATCTCGCCTGCGTAACACGCTGAGAAATACTTGAGCTTGTCAATCGAAGACTGGCCACGCGTGTTCCCATACAAAAATTTATGCAAATTTATGCCCAGTCCGAGCTGAGAGAAATACCTATATTTTATAATTTGTTTCTTGTCTAGGCCCAAAACTAAACAACTCTTGACTACTGCCGGCCCCAGCACAATTTCTATAAGCCTCATGAATTAGCATAATGGACCCAAAACCAAAACAAACTGGCAGTAGCTTTTACATGACTCGAATCTCATCTAAAACTGAGAATTAAATCTAAAGATCTTTTAATGATGTGCCAAAGCTTTGGCAGAGAGATTCTTGTGCCCAAAGGGGACACTAAAGTCTAAATATTTCCATTCCCAGCTTAGTCCAATGTAATTTATGGCAATAGTATTAATCGGTTCGGTAAATTGAAAGGGAAATTGTGACCTAAGCTAGAATTGAAATTTTCTGTTTATGATTTAAGTGACACTGAAACGTTTGACACGATCTTACCACGTTATAATTCACAAGCTCAACAATTGGCCAAAGGCAGTTATCTGCTTCTTCTTACCCCCGTCCCAGACAACAAATGTAATCGGCTTGTAAACGCCACTTGTGTCAGGTCTGGGCCACTTAAGTAACACTTTAATAGACATATAGGTAATTTGCCACGCTGTTTAGACTCTATATATAATACGAAAATCTAACAAATTACCGTCCAAAAACGTGATCAGGTTGACATTGAAAAGTAACCGCCTTCGCCTTCTTGTCTAACATGACGAAAATATTTTCAAAAATCTGCTTTTCAAATCTATAAAAAAATACTATTTTTTCCGACAACAATAGAATATTTCAATTGATAATGAAAATAATTAAAGAGTTCAACTAATCCGACCTCAGCATCAACCGAAATGCGTTGAATTTCACTGCTCTTTCTGACAAGCGCAACTAATGGGGTCTACACTTGATATAGTACTGCTCAAGACTTAAAGTCTATTAAACAAGTTGAATTACACATATATACATATAAATATTGTATTTAATGAACTATTTGGCGTGGCTTTGTTGTGGTTTGGCTTGTTTACACAAAAAATGACATAAGCTTCGCCTTTTTGTTTTTTACCCAAAGTACTTAAAATATTTCTAGAGGGACCAACCATGTTGTACAAGTAGATATATATATAGATTTTTTTGTTGTCTTGTTAAATTGTTTGTGTGACAACTCAATAAATCAAAATTTGTTTAAAACAATCTGTGTCATGGGGTGAGGTGGAAATTTGTCATATACGAAATCAATGAGCTATAGAGTAGCTAACTTTATGCCAACCCCATGAATGATATCATAAAGGTATTTTCAGAAATGATTATTATTAATTATGCCTGTGCATAAGGATAGCTGGACTTTGTCTTTCCCTTAGATTTCTCTTTTCAGTTTCTTTTTCTTTAAGTTGCTTTTAATTGGTGATGTCATATAAGTTTAGTTAATTAGGAAATGTAGTAATATTATCATCGCTTGGGTTGGTTTATGATTTCATATTTTTTCCCAGTCTTTTGTCACAGGAAGTGACTGGAAGCCTTGGCAAAATGATTTAGATAATTTAAGCATATTTTCTGTAACTGCAGTCTACGTGGTAGCATGTCAGGGTCTTTTATGTTGTGCTCTTTTTCCTTTTAATTTTGAGATTGAAACGTCTTTTAATTGCATGTTAATTGCCTTAACCAGGCAGAGTCGAACAACTGAAGTAGCCGCAGCTTACAAACAGTTAAGATCTCGAAGATACAAGAACAAAGACAGCCCAGCCATCTAGTTGGTCAACATCAACTGAACTGGCAAAATCACCTGGACATTATTTGTTCTTTTGTTGCTCTGGCTATGGCTGTGGCTCTGATCGTGCTGGAGCGGAGGAAAGCTGAACTGGGTACAAGTCTGACTGTGGCCGTGTTAGTGACTCTGACTGCAGTTTGCTTTAAAACAGTTGCACTCATTTGTTGTCCCAGTCGCCTTCTACGTCTTCTTGGCCATCATCTTTACTGTACTCGTTGTAGTTGTTGTTGTTGTTGCTAGTGTTGTCTTTGTTTCAGCTTGTGTTGTTTGTCTGTGGCTCCCGCTCCTGATGTTGCGGCTCTTGCCTGCTGTCCAGTGTCCACTGTCCGCTTGACACTTGAGTGCAAGTACTACGTGCGGTTATGGCTCTGAGACCAAAACCAAAAGCAGAAAGCGTACACTACATATCGTATATTATAAAAAAAAAAATAAAAAATAAAGAAGAAGAAAGAGAAAGAGAGACAAAGACAAGTTTTTCAAGTTTTCCGACAACAGTCAGGCAAACCAAAGGGGCATGAGCTCATTCAAGTGGAAGTGGCAGTGGCTAGCAGAATGGTCGAGTTCTTTGGTAGTTGTCGTTCTTGTTCTTGGTCTCATTCTAGCCGTGAATACTCTTTGTATTTGCTTGCTAGTGTTGCTCTGGCCCGTCATTTGCACTTGACGTTTAAGTGATATAAGCACGCAGAGACAGACATTTAAACATAGAGAATCGTAGACCGACAGAAGATTGCAACTGCTCGTGGGCATATTTTCAATTGATGATGATGAGAAACCCATGAGGAATCAATAAGTTGAGATAAGATAGCTTTGGACGACGGTGTTGGTACATAAAGATCAATTGGATAAATAAATGTTCTGACAGTAATGGAAATTTTACAAGCTCAAGAAAATAATTGTATCATGATCCCAGAGATTCAACTTTAATACTTCAATGTTTTGAGATACTCTGGGGAAAGTACCATAATCCAAAGTACTTCAGAATAAAGTTTTTGCTGGAGGACACAATATTTGTTATATAAAAGAAACCTTAAAGGTTCCATTGAAACTTTCACAGTTTCGAAGATATTCTTCACAATATTTGGACTTCCTCAGTTTTGCCAGAAAACTTCTCTATTTTTAAAGACTCATAAAAGAGAGCTCCCAGGGTAAAATAAAAGCTAGGTCAAACCGCCTAAAAGAAAAGAGTAAAAGTTTTATGAGTAACCCAGACTAATTTTATGACCACCAATGAATGAGCCAGAATTCCCCCGATACATCTGAACTAAGCTAATCTAACTGAAGATCGTAAATGCCTCAAATTGACTAATTAAGACGTTTTCTTTAACTTTTAATATTCCATAACTGGTAGCTCTTTCCAAAGGCCTTTCCGCAGACTCTAGAACCAATTCAATTTACTTCGATCGAGTTTCGTTTAAATTTAAATTTGTTGTTGGCTTTTCATTTTATTGTACCTCACTACATGACTTCGAGAGTGTAATTTGTTTAATTTAATTTTTTATTTTTTCGTAGGTTGATTTTACCTTCTAACTGTGGCGGTGACCCAATTTCAAGTTCGACGGCTACGCTTCAGTGTTCACTCCAATTTCGAAGTCGATAAATTGTTTCAAGAGTTTCGGTTTGTAAGCAGCTGGTTGGATTGGCTTTGGGCTTTGGTAACGATTCGCAGCGACGTGTTAATTAAATTTATTTGTACTTTGGAAATAGATACAATTTATGTTTTGGGTCTCTGATTGCATTCGGGATTTGAATGCAAAGCAAATGAAGCGTGCCCAAGTCAATTGGTCAGTCAGTTTTGGTAGCCGTGGTCCAAACAATGTCAATGAGGAAATGAGTTGACAATTTGACACAAGTTTTTGTTAACCATAAAATTCATTTGAATTACTTTGGCATGTTAAATCATAATTAGAGGCAGGCCACAAGATCTTTTTATTGAAATTGAATTTTTTAGCTCACTAATAAAAAAAATCTTTCAACATTTCATCAAAAACCGGCCAGTTAAGATCTCAACGAGTCTTACCAAATTCCTACGGCATAACTTTTGGACATAATTAAGCCATCAACATGCCAAAATATTGCACAAACAAAATAGATTTTTTGCCATTTGCGTTGACAGTTGTCAAGTGATAACTTTGCTAATTAATCAAACTTCAACTAAACATTTTAGGGGTTCTCCTCTCCGATTGAATGACAACTCTGATTGCCAAAGAGAAGCCAAAGCAATTAAATGCTGTTCAAATTAAGTAAGTAATACCAGGACAGAAATACATACTATTTACAGACAAATACAATATTAATTACAAAAAGGCTATTGAATTTCAGAGGCTCTCCGGGTCCAAAGAAAAGGGCAGCCACCTTACTGACTTTCGAGTCAAGCATCGATTACCAATGCACTTGGCACTCCATTTGGATTACTCACTCATACCGACCCAGGCAAACCACCACGACCAATGCCAAGACCACGAAACTCCATTACCTCCGAGTCCAGTGCGACTGACTTTCGCCTAAGTTACGACATCACTTAGGCGGACTCTTGAAATTTATGGGCGTGTTTAAAACTACCACGAACCGCCAAAAGTTTAGCACACATGAAACAACAAGAGACTTAATGATGCCTCAAGACTTTATAGAGGAGAAAGCCAGGCCAATACTGGCTGGCTATAGCCTTTGCCTTGAATTTTAGAAATATACATATACATATTTCTGAATTTTCGATTTGTGTTAGTAGGCAATGAGACTACATTCCATTTGCATTGTAGTCTCTATTGTTTGTCTCAGACAAACTGAAACAATACATTTCTATATTTTGGTTAAATCAAAATTTTCAAGTACTCAAAGATATTTGAGATTCCAAAAATCATGGATATTTTGAATTCCGAAACAGCGGAAGATCAAGCAATATTGGAATACATTGCCAGTTTAATTCAGCCCCATGATATGGAATGGCTGCTCAATCAAAAGCAAAGGGAGCTGGTTTTGGAATCTGCCAGGGACTGTATTAAACAGAAACTGGATAAAGTGATAGCAAAAATCAAAAACTTGGATCAAATTGAATCAGAAATATCAACGGCTCTGGAGTATGAACAACATGCTAATCATCTGGCAGAAATCAAAGGTGAAAGGAACACTAATATGGAGAAATTGGAAGGTCTTATGTTTAATTTCGTAGAGGTTATACAGGAACTGAGTATCAATCGGCGAGAGATGAGACGGAAACAATCCAATCTCTACACTCAACTTAAAAACAATGGATTCCTCTAGGTTGGCCAGCATATAAATTAATTCGTGGGAAATGTCTTTAAACAAGATAATAGGTTGAGATCTGTTCGTTTTCCCTTTAAAAAGCAGTAAAGTTTTTCTGAGATAAAAAATAATTGATTCGATCTATTTTATTTCAAGTTCTTGTAGTCACAAAGATAAGTTCCTCGAAATGGAATTTTGTTTAAGCTGACAAGTCTGCTTAGATCGGGTCGCTATATCATATAGCTATCACCATTTATTGGCTAATCCAATTTATATATTTTTGAAAGGAATTCCTCTAAGATACCATCGATATATCTATTTCATATTTCCAGGGATTTCTGCAAAATTCTGAGTTATGGTGAATCTCTAACCTCAGTCGATTTGGTAATCTTAGACAGGTGATATCACCCTTTTTCTGTCACTTCTATAAAACCCTAAGCCTAAGCTAATCCAATTTATATATTTTTGAAAGTAATTCCTCAAAGTACCATCGATATATCTAATCCATATTTCCAGGGATTTCTGCAAAATTCTGAGTTATGCTGAATCTCTAACCTTAATCGAGTTGGCAATCTTAGACAGGTGATATCACCCTTTTTCTGTCACTTCTATAAAACCCTAAGACAAATACTAAAAAGTTTAGCTATCTGGTTTCACTTAGAATCCCCCGTAACTGGGATTGTTCTGTGAGTTCTCTTTGCCCCTTCAAGATAAACGGCAATGAATGGGGAAGAATATTTCAGAGTTTCACTGTATTTGCTTGCTTGGTTGAAAAGTTTTGTTTTCTGTTTTTATCTTCATTTTTTTTTTTAGCTTGTCGTGAACTTGTTGATTTTAGATATTCTCGTACACCGACGCTATGTTTGTTGTCTTTATATTTGCGCAACACACACATCACACACACACATGTCCAACGAAATCGTTTGAAAACGTCCAAGAATACTGAAGGTTAATGTATCTTCTTTTTTTTTGTTAGTGTTTTTATCTACGCTCGGTTTATTTGTCTTTGATTGCAAATACATAAAAATCTACAATGTTTTCAGTGGGTGGAAAGACATTTTAAGCTTAGTTTCGATGTTTCTTTTTTTTCGCGGTTCATTTGGCAAGTCTACAATTTGGCAGACTTTGAGCTTTTTGCTTTGACGCTGTTGACAAACAAAGAGCGGTGGGGTTAGGAATTGTGTCGAGTTCTAAGAAAGACAAAAATAAGCTGAGCAACAAATTTGCCGTCTGGGTCGAAAGTAAAAATTGAGCTGTGCAAACATAAATTTGATTTTGAAATATGATTTTTGTCTTAAAAATTTTGCTTTATTTTTGTCGAGTCTTTTTGTTTTTTGCCAGTCTCAGGTACAGGTAGACGATTTGAAAGTGTTTGCGATTCAGCTAAGAAGATTCGCCAAAACAAAAAAGAAATACTGGTTTTTCTTTTTTGTTTTGGGCCAATTTTTATGTGCGTTGCTGCCTAAAGTCTTTTTAAGAACTAATTTGTTTTAATGATTTGGCAAATTAGAAATTCACAAATTGCTCCTGATAAAGTTTTTGGACTAGGAAAACTAACTTTGTGGCTTACCAATTTGTTATAGATTAATTTAATGACTTACCTAAAAAGAGAAAAAAAAGAGAAAATTAAATTAAATATTAATCGACATAATTTTATTTATGAGTGAAAAAAGGCAATGAAAATTTTATAAAAATAAAAGTGAAAAAAAGAATTCTTCAAAATATTCCAAAACATTATATAATCTGTATGATGTAATCATATTTTTTGGCAGTCAATTAATATAAAGCGAGCCCTTTACAAGCTTTTGAGCCATACTAAATTATCATGTTTATTTTTTTTTTGTCTTTACAAATTTTTTACATAAATGGAAAAAACTTGACTGCTTCGCATTTTGTCAAGTAGAACTAATTACAGTGACACTATTGTCGAAATTTCAAGGTTTCTTGAGTCCAGTTTCAGTGGTTGACTTTACAAATAACAATTCCCCTTCATTACATCGAAACGAAAGACATAAAAGAAGCCAGACTCGATGGAATTCCACTCCAAACTTGCAAAACATTACGTCGTCTCATTGTTATTATTTTTTTGGCTCTGTAATCTTTTACAATTTCCAAGGCATTTCCAATAAACACACACAAACAAGGGGGGAATGAGTATTGAAATTGATGGGAAGCTTGGCTTAAAAGTACCGCCAATGCTTTTTTAAGTGGATTCGTTTGTCTCGGTTTGATTTGCTGGCTTGGCGCCAGGCTAGCATTTTCTGTCATTTTTTTCGACTTGTAAAGTTTTCTCACATATTTGGCAAAGTGCGAAGACATTTTTATGTACTTGACAACATTCTTTTGGTCTTTGAACAAGTCAGGAAAAGACTTGCCCTGGGAATTTCAATGCGCAATCAAGCGAAAATTTATTCATATAATATATCACGATATTTATAATATTCTTGTTACGGTTTCATGATCACGAATGAATTATCATGTGACTCAGGAACTTTATTTATTTTCAACAAAACCTTTAATTATAAGTAGCACAACCAAGATTATTGAAGGCAATCAAACACAGTTTCCGAATTGTGAAAATTGTTAACCCACTAAAATTTTATGACCAACAAGTTTCTTGTCAATCGTGATAATCATCTCTAACACAAAACCAAAACTACAAGCTTGGGTCAATAGTTCATTGTCAGCAGCCTGATAAGTCGGAGTGGAAAAAAACCTTCGAAAAGTAAAAATACAATAAAATTAAATTAAATTGTGATCAGTGAATGGTTTTCAGCAGTTTATTTCTGTGTAAATCGAAAATGAAGCCCGAACACTTTTCAACAATTAAAAACAAAAGACTAAGGCGTAACTCTGTTTTGACCACAGACAAGTCTACTCATTGTATCATTGTAAATAAGATTGAATATTTTTGAATATTTTATTTATGAACTTCTTCCGCCTTGGCACGATTAATCAATCAATTTGAGGCTGGCAAAACTGCAAGCCTCGCACCTACCTGGAAACCTCCAAAAAGTTGTCAATTCGAAAGGTAAAGAAAAACTCAATTTATGAGCCGAAAAAAAGAAGCAATATGTTTTAAGTTCTGTCAAGGAAATTCTTGACCGACAATCAGCCAACTACTTTGTGTGGATTTTCTTCAAGTATTTTTGCTGAACAATCGAAGACTCAGGAGCCGCTTGGCCATTCATTGGCCTATAATTTATGTCTACTCTGAGAGCTGAGACGGGCCTTGGTCAGTCAGTTTAATAGTCGTGCCGTGTGGTTTTAAATTTTGGTTACCAACATATCGGACTTTGGCCATCTCAGCGCATAAATCAAACTTTGCTCGGGAGTTTTCTTCTCAAATATATAAAGCCAATGTTGTGGCCATATCAAATTCCTTCTGCCGTTTTCGTGCTGTCCGACTTGGCAGTGTCTGCTTCTTGGAAGTCTGCTTGCCACAGTTGAAGCAAACTCTTCAACCGGCCAAATATAAAATTTATTGCTCACTTCTTTCCATATCGTGGTTCTCCTTGTTGCCGTGCTTGTCGTTGACACTATAGCGGTAAATGTTGATAAATTAATTCGCCGCATTTGCAACATAGCCGAATGCTGTGTTGCAGGTAACCAAAGGAAGACCCTTTCCTTTCCAAAAAGTGCAACGGCAGGTGAGTCATGAGGGCTAATCTCGGGGCACTTAAAGCCGAAATCTATTCTTCTTTGATCGGTTCGATACCAACTTTGTCATAAATCTAAGGGACTAAGTTTTATATAGTCTGTTCTTCTTTGATCGGTTGGATACCAACTTTGTCAGAAGTCCAAGGGACTAAGTTCTGTACAGTCTGACAGAAAAATATATACAGACCCACTATATCTTCTGAGGAAGTAAGGTTTCTCGGGTCTGATTGAATATATACCTTCTTGGCTTACAGAATTTGGCCTATAGTCTCGTTGAGTCTCGTTTTCTTATTAAGAAAAACAAAGGATATTCCAGACATAAGATCACCTTATATAATTTATAACTTCTACCATAATTTCAGCCTTGAAAATATTTCCACTTTGAGTTATTTAATTCTCGATATCATTAATAAACTAAATTTTAAAGTCTGCCCACATAATTTCATGAAAAATCATTATTCAAAAGTCCAAACAAATTCTTAAGTAATATTTCATGTTCCAAACCGATTAAATGCGATTAATTTTTTCTTTAAGAACTTTTTATGTATTTTACATTGTTTTCTTGATTCAGCAAATTTGTAATTTTGATTGTTGAACAAACTGTTGGCATTGCCCTTTTGCACGCACCTTGAGCGAGGTTCAACAAACTTTCCATCATTAAAATCAACGCCCCTTTTTTCTTTGTTTTCATTCATTCATTCCTTGAGGTACTTGAATATTGTCTTGGATTATTATGATTGTTTTTTTTTTTTCTACAGTTATTTTGTTTTGTTGATGAATCTTCTAATTAAGCAAATGTCCAGTCATTAGGCAACAATTTCACTAAACGATGAGTATTTGAGTCGAGGTGAAAGTTGAAATAATAAAAGTAGGAAAAAGCAAAGCGATAAAAATAAAATAAATCATCTGCAGCAATTAAATGTGCGCGACGTGCAGAGTGAAAAACACTTAATAAATAACCGTAATTGGACACGCCTACTTGTGCCAATGAAAACAAAAGAAATAACCACATTCGCAGGGCGTCAAATAGGAAATTAGTCAGTCAGTCAAAGTCGGACTTTTATGGCAAAAATTAACAAAAAAAATCCCCACAAAATCTTCGGCGATGGCGAAGATTACAAACTCTTTTCGAAGGTTTTTTTGGGGTTGGTCAATAGGTTGGTATGAGAGCTATATGATATAGTGATCCGATCCGACCGGTTCGTGAACCTATATACCAAGTCTCATCAAAAATATCTTTACAACTGAGACGCTGGTTTGCATAGAAACAGATGGACTGACGGATAGACGGATATGGCTATATCGACTCCTCTAGCGATGCTAAGTATTCTAGAGATAACTTTTTGGGGTCTACGATAAGTGGTTCAAATAAGCAAAATGAATATACTCTCTTTCCTTCGAAAAGAGTATAAAAATGCAAATAAGTACAAATCACACTGAAGAGATGATCACAGTTTGGCTTTATTTTATGACAGCTTTGTGAAATTGTTTTTTTTTTTTTTGGCAAAAACTTAATAGAAGGGCACTTAATTGTTTGTTTATTGAGCCCACACGTGGCGGCTGTCAATTTTGAAGAGAAACAAAAAATTAATGATTGAGATATTTGGCAAAACCAAACAAAAACAGCTCAAGGGAAAGTTGATGAAGTCATGTGGAATCATTTATTTTAATCAATAATTTTCCCTATCAATTTGTATAACAAATAACAGGGGCTTCAAGAGTTAATTATTTCCACTATGACCTTCTTGTTAAGCTCATTTAAATTATTTCTAAAATATCACGAATCACTCTCTTCATTAATTAATTCCCACTCAGCTTGAGACGTGCAAAAAAAAAGAAAGAAAAAAGCGCTTAGCAAACAATTCAAACTTGTCGATTTTAAAGTTTGCATGCAAATTCGAGTTTAATATTTGTTCTCTGGGAAGCAGACTAATTTATTTCCTCAAAAGCCGAGACCCCAAAGAAAGAGCTAGACAATTTAGCTAAGCGAAAATTGGCAAAACAAACGAGATAGCCACGGACCTCAATAAATGTTTGTCGACACGCAAATATTGTAGACTCGAGGCAACAAGCAAAAGCAATTAACGCTGATAATTATTTGTAAATATTGTGGGAAGAGTCACTTGAATTCAACTGGACCTGGTAGAAGTACGGAAAAATTTTATTTTATTTTTTTTTCACTCTTTTTCTTATCTTATCAAAAGTTTTCTTTTCGCATGCCAAAATGAGTCAAAACTTTAAATGGCGCCAACTGATAAGGTTAACAATCCAATTGTCGGACTGGAGTATCTTGTGTTTGTAGATAATAAATATATAGACAATGACCAAAGAGGGCTTAAATAAGTGTTATTTTGGTGTGATTGGCTAGATAAAATCAAACTATAAATATCTGATTGATTTGTCCTAAGACAATTAATATAGGGAAATCCAATCTCAGTTTAGTAGATAAAATAGAACAATAGAACAAGACTTATCGGAACTGTATTGCCCACTTTCCACAAAAGAATTATAATGAGTTTCTTGCTGAATAAAATTTCTCGGAACCCTAATGGTTCTATAAATATATAGTATATGAGAAATCGAAACATTTTCAAGAAATTTAAATAAGTTTCAAGACAGAAACGCTGGATTGAGTTGCCAGTATTTTCTTTTTAGTGTTTAGTTCCCTTATAAGGTCTCAAGATATCTTAAGTTTCTATAAAAATATAATAGATGAGAAATCCAAACATTTTCAGGAAATTTAAATAGGTTTCAACCCAGAAATTCTGATTTGAGCTGCAGGTATTTTCTTTTTACTGTTTAATTCCCTTATAAGGTCTCAAGATATCTTAAAGTTCTATAAATATATACTAGATGAGAAATCGAAACATTTTCAAGAAATCAGAAATGAATTTTCTATACAAAAATACTGATCTTGATTCCTTTGAGTTGCTGGATTTTTCTCCCCTATAAGTTCCCAAGATATCTAGCAAAAATTAATGGATTCATAGTGCAACAGAGAGCAGGAAATATTCTGAGCTTGCAGATCAAATTTCGGAGTCATGAGTAATACTTGGGATCACCTTGAAAAAAGCTAGTTAAATTTGATTATCTTTGTCTTGAATCAGATATATATATTATATGTCTTGAAATTGTCAACAACAAATTTTTTGGATTGTAAAAAGTTTTATTTCTTGTCTATTTAGTTTTGTATAAGAATTCTTTTTATTTTGGTGAATTGTGCAATGTGCAAATTATGGTATATCTTTACTAAATATCTTTAAACAATTTAGCCTTGAAGCAGACGCGGCATGCATAATTAAAAGTAGTTTTTTTTTTCATTTTTTTGCCGTTCCGATAGGCATTCGAGCGTGTCCTCGGCTACTTGTTATTGTCTTCTATCAACAAGTACAAGTATGAAACAAGCTACTGACAATTGACGCCTACAACTTGACACCGCACAAATAGATGAGATAGGTATTTCTTTTAATGTTTTTTAATATTTTATCTTTTGTCTGTATGGCGAAAAAAAAAACATGTTACGCAGTAGCTCCCGTTGCTTGCCACATGTTTGGCAATTGACTTTGGCCAAATCGGACAAGCAGCAACATGAAAGTGCAAATAATTAATTGCTGCTTTGTTGGGTCCATAAATATTACAAAAGAAAACAATTTTTCAATTATTTATGGAAAATTATGCAATCTCAAAGGTGTTGGGAAATTGGAATCGTTCAATTTTGTTTTGCAAATTTCAATGTCAGATTTGGCGAGACAGAGCAATTAGAAAGGGAGCACTTCATATGCCAAGACAAGAGTCTAAAGAGTCTAAAGAATTCCGAGTAAAACTTAAACTAGTCGGCAATGAGTTAATTTGCTGGCAAAACACACCCTCGGGCCTCATTAAGTGCAGCCAGCGAGGGAGATTTATAGGCGACCGACCACAATCACAATCGGTCTGCCGGCGAATTAGTTGGAAATGCAAATGGTGGGGCTGGAGTTGGAGTTGAAGTTGGAGCTGTTGGTCAATGCGATGCCGCTATGGGTAGCCCGAGCAAATGAGCATTTAAAGTGTCGGCGATTTGATTGCACAGTCAGCAGAGTCTGGCCGGGCCGACGACTCTTTTGAGGTCTTCGGGCTTAATGATCAATTCACGGACTACCTGCAGTTTGTGCAAACTCAAAAAGCCACATTCAAAATGTACATGATGTTGTCATAATCATGTGTGCAACAGTCAAGGAGACAGTTGGACAGACACCAACATCTTGCTATCGGCTATCGCAGGTACCACATGCTGAATAAATTACTTTCGATTTGTTTTTGCCTTATGTGACATTTTGAATTATTTGATACATTACATGTGTGGACTTGTCCGCTCTTTCACTCTTTCTTTCAAGGGAAGATGGAAGAAAAAGAAGAAGAAAATCTGCCAAGAAGCTTACAACTTTCCTTGCACTTTGCCCACTCACACTGGACTTTAGTTGATTAACGGGCGGTGCTCTTTTTGCCATTAAAAATTTCTCATTTTTTTTTTTTTTTTTGGTTTCTTAATTGAGACAATCAATAAAGGAAAGAGGCCTTTCCTAAGAATTAAAAATTTATCAATAAGGCGGAAAGAGAATTGAAAAAGAATTGAATTGAAAGAGACCTGTCTCGCTGTCATTTTAGCCCAGCCAAAAGAATGAATACTTTTCTAATTCAATCAAAACCGCTTAACCTTCAACTTGAGAGCAGACGCGTTGTTCTCCAGGCAAAACATTAGGCCACTTGATACACTTTTGAACCCAGCAAACACGGCAGACAAAGCCAGACAAACTCGAAGCCATTCTCACATAAACCACCACAATCACCACCACCACCACCACCATTGCCACCTACTCATTTCAATGTAGTTGTAGCAACACATGTGCGCATGCTTGTTAACAAATTTCGAAAAACATTTCTGGGAATTCTATGAAGATACACACAGATATACACAGAGACTAAACCGGGCAACCGCAGCAGCCATGAGAGACCGTCGAGACAGTCGAGACGATCGGTAGTTTTCTTCAACCCCCTCAAAAGAAAACAAAGCCAAAGCAAACCAGCTCGAGTTGAATTCTTCTTTTGCCTCTTTGCTTATTTACCAGAAGACAGAGAGAGAGGCTTTTTGGGATTGCGCAAGCCATGAAAACGACTCAGTCTTTGTTTTTTTTTTTTATGTTGAAGAAGCTCCCGGCTTCGGGTCCCAGGAATGTTTATGGCATTTCGCAGAGCTCCGGCTGCCTCTGCCCTCTCGATGGTCTCCTTTGCACTTCCTTCTGTCTACCGACTACTGACTTGACAGCCACAAAAGATGGGCATTGTCTCGCCTCGCTGGCAACAACAAAAGACCGGGGGAGTGCAACATGTAAATTAGTGCAAAGTATTTGCATTTTAATGAAAATGCAGCCACAACAATAACAATGCCGCAAAGTCAATTTGAACAGAAAATTACAATTAATTGTAATTTGCATTGTAAAATACCTAAGCGCAGAGAAAAAGAGAAATGATAATGTTGGTGACACTTGAAAGCTCTGAGAGACTTATATAAAGCTCAGGAGTTCGCTTTCCCAGGGGATCCCCAAATGAAATACTCAAATTTATGATGGTTCATTCGCTTGGTTCTGAATACTCTATAAAGCTGAGGCCACTAGTTTCCCAAGAGTTTCTCAAAGAAGATACTCAAATTTATCATAGTTAATTTGCTTAGTTCTGAATGCTCTATAAACCTCAGGATTTCATTGTCCCAAAGGGTTCGCCAAATGAGTTACCGAAACTTCTAATGGTTCATTTCCTTGGCTCTGAACGCTCTATAAAGCTCAGGAGCCTAGCTTCCCAAGGGTTCTCGAAGAAGTTACTCAAATTTACCATAGTTAATTCGCTTAGTTCTGAATGCTCTATAAAACTCAGAAATTCGGTGTCCCAAAGGGGTTCCCAAATGAGTTATTCAAACTTCTGATGGTTCATTTCCTTAGTTCTGACTGCTCTATAAGGCTCAAGGAATGCGGTGTCCCAAGAGGTCTTTAATAAGCTACTCAAATTTATGATATTTCATTTGCTTGAAATCACTAAAGCTCTTTCCGTGAACTCTATAAATCTAGCTGGATATTTTAGACCTCCCGTAGAACTTAAAACAAATTCAAGGAATGATCTTCCTGTATATACCAAAACAGGTTCATAATAATGTTTGGTTTCTTTATCTGAATATCTTTCAAGGAGTGATCTTGCTGTATATTCCAAAACAGAACCATAATAATTCTTGGTTTGTTTATCTGAATATCTTTCAATATTATAGGTTAGGTTTTCGAATAAGGATCTTATAATACTTCCCCGACATTTGTTACAATATAGAATATTTAAGGGCTTGAAGTTCCCTTCTAAGTCAACCCATGTCCCCACTCAGTTAACTTCATTAATTCAAAAGATTCTTCTTTTTTTGGAAGATGAGGAGAAACAACAAAAAAATGGCAATGTTAAAAGCAATTTTCGTATGACACCCATGAGATTTACCTAAGAAGCTGCTGCTATACCCACTTCCAGCTCGACGACCGGTTGTTTTATTGCAACTCCAATTATTTTGGAAATTTGCTTTATCCTTTGGTTTGCCGATACCGATGCTGCTGCTCTGACTGCTATTAGTATTGTTGTTGTTGTTGGTTGTGGCACTCGTCGAACGGTTGGTTAATGGAAACATGGCATGGATGTATCTTTTCTGCTGTTGCTGCAGTTTCTTGCCCTTGTGCTAGTGTATCTTTAAAATGCAATTCCAGCTGCCGGTGACAGTGAATCCGTATCCTTTCGTTGGCTCTGCCTCTTTGGGCTCCCCGTTTTTTTTTTTTTTTTTTTGTCTTTTCTGATTTCTTTCTTGCACCTTTTCGTTTTGGCAAATTTTATTGCAAAATATTTCTTTCGATTCGTTGTTGCTGAGCTCGCTTTATAAATGAAATTCAAGTTTTATGTTTCAGATCATTTTACACGGTTTTCACGTGCATTTGAATTTTATTTTTATTCAAATTGATCTTGATTTTATTTTTATTTTTTTGGTTCGCACTCACACACTGTTGCTAAAATTTAATTGGCAGGTTTTAACGGCTTTATGCTTTTAAATTTTAGATTTAACATTTTTATGGCCCATAACACTTTTGCTATGGGAAATGCATTTTTCACTGAGGCAAGCGAATGACTTTTAAATATTTATTTAATCTTATCGAAGCACTGCGTCATCTTCACCAGTTTTAACAGAAATTTATGAAATAATTCGAAAGTACCATAAATAATATTAATTTGTCTTTATACTCCATAATTAACTGATAGTGAAAGACTTATTTATTTCCGTTCTATAAATAGAAGAATTAATCAAGCACATGTTCAGTGCAATTTCTCGAGCTTCGCATTTGCCAAGACTTTTTGTTTAACATTCTCCGAGAATGTTGACGCCGGAACCACTTGTCACTAAACACATTTCGTTTAATTTTGCAATAGACTTTTCTTTGTTAACAAATTAATCATAACCCGGCAAATACCGTAAACGCGAGCGATTCGTAACGATCTCTCGGCACGAAGTTTAAGCCAGCGACGACGATGCGCGGTGTGCTTGCGCGAGCTTTGAATGGCGACTCATAACTTGGGAAAATGAAAAAAATTTATAAGATACAAAAAGTATCTTCTAGCTGATTTTCAGCTTTTTTCTAGCCACGAACACGAGAGAGCGAACAGCGCAGGCGCACTGACTAAAACTCTCCAAAGTCTACACACTCCACTCTCTACCGGTTTTTCAAATTCGACGATAACTTTTAGGAGCGCACGCTTGCCAGCTGATCTCACCACGGCAACAGTTTGTTCTTCATTTTTTTGTTTTTTATATGTTCAGCTTATCAGTTTTACTATCACTATTTTCGATTTGTGTAGAAAAATTGATTCAGAGTTTTGTTGTTGTTCGAGCTGTCTGACTTCTATAAGGATTTATATTTATTTTTTGTAGTTTATTGAATTCTGACTGATTGAGGTGTTGACTTGGGCCCCGGCGCTTATCGCTCTTCCAAAGCCGGCAAATCACACACATTTCAGTTTTTCACATTCCATTTCTTCATGATGACGCAAGTAGGCACGATTCTGATAAGGTTTGATTGAGAAAACTATTTACGAGAGTTTTAGAGTTCGCATAGATCTTTGTAATTTTGAGGCTGGCAATTTTGAAGCATATTACAACCTGGAGACTCATTAATCAAGATTGTGTCGAAAAGTATTAACTCATTTGTGGGCATTTACATTAGGCTAGTTCTTTATCAGGTCGACCGTGATTATGGGCCATTATTGTCATTGTTCTCGACATGAAATTACATGGATTTTGTAGTCCCCATTAGGGCCAAATGAAAAGGAAAATTGAAATACCTTGTGATTGAAATTCTTATCTTTCGAAAACTTAAGCCTAAGGTAAATTTTGATGAGGAAACCAGAACATTTTGACAACAACAAAGTTGCTTAATTAATAAAAAAATAGGAAGATTTTTGTTTAGAAATTCTACAGTCGTATGCGAATTTGAAAGCCCTTGAACCTTATTTGATAGTTCGTTGGTCTGGCCAATACGGTTTTATCTACAGACCACAGAGTTCAACTAATAAATATTGATCAGCTTTGGAGGAGGGAAAATCGCCGACTCGCTTATCGAACACACAAAATGCATTCAACTTTGGTCAATTTTTATTGGTTCTATTTACACTCGCAGAAGGCAATAAATAGTTGCAAGAAGAAAAAAGAACACTCGAATCCACAACAAAGTTGCAACTGCTAAGAGGTTGCAGGCGATTCCGTCTACACTCGCCAGATTCCATTTTACTTGAATTAGTCGGAATTGCAGAATTTATGAATACACTTTTCCTTTTACTTTGCAGACGCGACTCTTTGGAAAGGTTTTTGCAATTTTCCAGTTTCAGTAGTCAAGACATCAGTCAACAATTCTCACAGCGGCCATTGGCTTTGTGGGTTCTGAAAAATCATAGCCGCAACGACTTGCTCTGCTCTTCTCTTTTTCTTTTTCTTTTTCTCATTCTTCTTCTTCCACTTCTCTGGTATATCTTTTGTACCTGTCCCCCCGGCAATGCGCCTAAGTACTTTACGATGCACGTTCTCAGCTCTATCTCAAGTGTTTTTTAAAAGTTTTCCATCGATAAGCCCGGCAACTTGGGTTCTTTTCTTCCACCACTTCCACACGGTTTGAGGTGTGTAGCAGTGTTTGTTCTGCTTCTTCCAACGCTCCAGGCTGGCTCACACAGACAGATAATATGTACATATTTGTATGGATATGGTAGGATAGTTTGGCATTTAGGTAGTTAGTTAGGCAGGCGGGCAGGCATATGCCAATGCTCATCATGAGGAGCATTATTGTGGCCATATTGCGTTTTCGCGTAATGATTGTGATTCATGACTTTTCACTTTTGCGCAAACGCACGTGAGCCTGCGTGGTTGCAACAAGTTAGAGAGATTCCAAAACCAAGATATTAACATATACAAATTATCTACAGACCCAAGTACAATGGGCTAAAATTCAAGCTAACAAATTAGCTCAAGAACTTTGAGTTAAATATAAGAGTAAGCACTTGCTTAGCTTTCGAGTGTTAAAAAAAATCTAGTAATAAAGGAATTATGATTTTCATTTCAATTTAAGACAATTTGAATATTTTTAACTATTTAAAAAAATATTGGAAAATCTTCTAAGGTGAATATATCAAAATAGGTGAAACTTGGGTACTTAGCTTGCTCAGATTATTGAGTCGAAATATTTAGATACCGATTGAAGCCCTTTCAAATTCAGTTTAAAGGTAATTCAGATTCGCTTTCGAAATAGAAGTTTTATAAATATTCAAATAAATATTAATTAATACTTTTTATAGGAAATCCAACAAAAAAAAAATGCTTTTCCATACTCCAAAAGCTAACTAAAAATATTATATATCCTGGAAATCCTTAAATTTTCGAAGCATTTTATTTGATTTAATGAAGATATAGAAGCTTAATAATTGCTGAAACCTATAGTCTCAGTAGTTAATGATATAGTCTCAGTAGTTCCAAAAGAGCTAAGCTAGTTCTAAGTTCTTTAATATTCTAAATATATCTTATACTTGTCTCAAGATGTTATAACATGTTTAAGTGTATTCAAGATTAATTAATAAATGAAGGGAGACAGACCCAATATTAATAACCCAGGTCAGTATTGGTCAAATCTTTATGTATGAAAGCTATATCGACTCAACTTGGCCTGCCGATTAATCTGGCAGTAATCTTAGATGTCTCCCTACTTATTTGAGGATTTCATCTTTTAATCTTAATATCAGAGCTATGAGCTTTTGTCCTTCGATCTTGAGAGAGTATTTTTATCAAAAATAATCCAAGTTAGCCCCATGGTGGATTGGAACAACAATGTTGGCTATGGCGACACTTAACCCTTTGCATAAATTTTCATCAGCTTCAGTTTAGCGGTTCGGCTGTTTGTGGGTAAGTAGTGTTGGAAGAGCTTTCTTGATAATGTTGTAGTTGTTATTGCCGGTGTGGCAAAATGACACGACACGTAAATTACTGTGACATTGCACTTTGCAGCATCATTTGGCAATTTGTTGAATATTGTGAGTTCTGTGGCATTTCTTTTCTTTTGTATTGATTAGTTTTAAATTAAAAACCAAGTCAATGGTTGCGGCATAAATCTTTGGCAATTTTCTTATTAGAAAAAAAAACTGTCAATTGGCTGAGAGACTTGCAACCTGCCCCGAACCGAAATGGCGGATATTCATATAAACATATTTATTTTTTGATGATTTATGACCCTAGACACGGTTTGTCCAACGGCTCGTTGGCCGATCGGTGGCTGGCCAAACATCTGTGTGAAATGGCTGGCCAATGTGGCAAATGCGGCTTTCACTGCATCAGCATCTGCATCTGCCTCATCCGCCAAGGCTTTGTTTACTCTATTCGGTCGGCTCGGACTCTGACTTCATCTCTATTGCAACTTCTACTGGCAATTCCCGACTCGACTCCCAAACTGACGGACTTTATGGTTGGTCCGTTTTTTTTTTTTTTTTTTTTTGTGTTGATTTTAATGTGGATGTGGTTTGGGGGTCAGCCGACGCCTTGCGGGCTGCCTTTCTAATGCTGAAAGGAGTGCGGACCACGTCCGCTCTTTTTTTTTTTGCGAATGGATTGGGTCATTAAAGCTGTACGCTTGTATGTTTCTCTGGTAATGAAGGATTGTAAATGAGTTTAATGTCTTGACGCATTGATGAATTGCCTTTCAGCATGTTGATATAGACCACTACTCAGCTGGACAGAGACAGAAACAGAAAGACAGAGAGAGGGCGGGGCACCTTTAACTTGTCTACATTTCATGAGAGTCAATAAGGAGGTAGCGTTTTTTTTTTGGGTTTTTAATTTCGGTAGAAAAGAAAGTTCAATAGGATGAATAACCATCAACAATGCAAATCAGTGAAATGAAATATTTAACGACTTACCAGTTTCGGCAGCGCTCAGGCATTTGGCAGCCATTTCTTCATTTAGCTCCTCAGCTGGATTGCCGCCACCGGAATCCAAGAAGGCATTCACACTGTTAGAGCCCCAGTCGAGAGCACTGACACCGTCATTAGAGAGCAATGAAAGATCCATGGGCGGAACTGAGTTCCCACGTAGAGTGCTGGTGGCACTAATGCCGCCACCGCTGCTGCCGGCGCCCAGCGACACACTCATCATGTACTTGAGATCCAGGGAGGAGTTCATTGAGCCGCCATAAATGGAACTGGATTGGGATTGGCAAGTGGAGTCAAAGCTGCGATTGTTCTCTCGTCTTTTCTCGGGTGTGGCATAAAGCGGTTCTGGTTTCTTGGCTGTGGCCTGCTCCATCATTTCACTGCCAAAGGAGCTGTTCAAGGTGCCATAGCAAGAGGTCATCATGATGTCGTTACGATTGAGTGGTGGCTGTGGCCAGAAGTCCTCGGCATTGCCGGAATCCTCCAGTTGCGTAGGGCAGGCCAGTTCATCGAGATAGTGGGCTTCGTAGAGCCTCGATTCATCTATCATGGCTATGGTGTCATCCATTTCCGGCTGGCCCTCGCTTTGGCTGTCGTCATCCTCGTCATAGCACTGCTCTGCATTTAGTTTCTGAAAGGTTTCATCGGCCTGCTGCATCAGATCGTAGGCCCGTGGTATGGAACTCGAGTGCAGAGAGTCTGAATCGTTTTCTTCTATGCAGGAAAGATGACGAGTACGAAATCCATAGATAATCCCATTGGCAGTGACATTGAGATTCGAGGGGGCCGGCTGTATGGGCAGCGGTGGCGTCTTTAACTCCTCGGTTCCATTGCTCTGAGTGCCGATCAACATGGCTGGAAAAAAAAATAACAAATGAAATTTTACGATTTAGTTGCCAAGGTGCACAACTGTACTTTTATTATTTTATGTTTGGGGTCTCATGACCTGCGGCGCATTAAACATAATTTGGCATAATTTCCAGGCTGGCTTGACTTTAACGATCAGCCAAGATGCTCCATGAAATCAAAAACCCATAAAGTATCACTGAACTAACTACACACACTCACACACACACGCACACTTTCCTGTGTTTACCTCATTTTCGGGCATGACAAATGTGCGTTCAGAACGGAAATGAGTGCAGTTTGGTTAAACAAAGAGAGGCACTGACTTGAATCAAGAATTTACTTGTTTTTTTTTTGTGATGGCATCTCAAGGTGTTAGCTTGTAAAAGATAAGCCCAGAAAACAGCACCCGCCTTTAGCTTTAATGCCACTTAATGCCAGAACAATAACAACGTGAATTTTTCCAAAAACATAAATCTCAAAGTTCACACATGTTCCACACTCACACACACACACACATAATCAGATGGATAGACGGAAGTGAGCCCCAAAACGATAGATATACACGCAACCAGCAAGTCTTTTCCCTTGATGGTGAGCTGCAGCATTTTAGGTACCCCCTGCAACGACAATTTGGTTGGCGCTCGCGTTGGCGTTTGCCGGGCAGATGCGCATTTATGTCAGTCACCGTGTGCGTGTGCCTTTGGTTCTGCTGATACATTTTCACTGTCAACATGCAATGTCGTCGCACTCTTGACGTGTAGATGCAGAGACGCCAAACCGAGGCAAGCCAAGCCACGGCTATATGTGTGCCCAAGTAGGTGTTGCCGTTGTCTAATGCTCGGCCCCGGCTTCCTCTATTTTTGTAATTTTTCTTCTTTCTTATTTTTTTTTTCTTGTGGGCTAGGAGCCACCCTAATGGGAGAAACTAACGTAGAAATCGGATTTGAAATCTTAGGGTAAGAATAATTTCAACATAGTTGCACTCGTCTTTAATTGCAAAAAGTGTGTGGTTTTTCAAATCATTTAAAGAAAATATTTTTTATAATTCTTTGAATCTAATAATGAATGAAATTATATGGAAAAGGACCTTTCTAATTTCAGAAGATATGGGAATTTTATAAAGGTTTGAGGACTTCAAATAGCTGGGATCAAAACCGCTTCGAGTTGAGCTTACAAATTAAATATTTCCCCTCTCATTTTTCAACTTATTTTCCGCTGTGTAGATTTTCCATCAAACTAATGCAACAAACAAATTACTCGAGGCGTCGAAGAAATACATATCCACATCACGGCGTTGTGGCTAGACCAAAAATAGATCAACCAAACGATGAAGCAGAAGCTGAAGCAGAAGCAGAGGAACTAAACGATACGACGTTGTTATTTTTGTTGTTGTCGTGCGCCAAAGCGGGAAAATGCCGCCGTGCCAAGGGAGGGGGTGAGACGAGTGATAGACACAGGCCAGGATCCCCAGCAAACAAACTGCATTAAACTACTTTCTGTGCAGTTTATTGCCTCGGTTTGGTCTTCCGTCCGCCTGGCCGTATGTGTGTGTGTGAGTGTGAGTGTGTTTCTACTTTTAGCTGGTTGCTGGGTCTGCGTATCTTTGAGAATCTTGAACTTGTGCACCGTTGAGTCGGTTTTGTTGCTTTTGTTTACTTTTTGCTGGTTGCCCGTTTGTCGCTGCTCCGTACCCACCTCTTTCACCGTTGAAAGTGAAATGAAAATTGAATGTAATAAAAAAATAAAGGAAAATAAGGCTGGGTTATCTTTAATATCGTGAAGATTAAATACTTTTTTTTATGAATATCAAAAAAGTAGAGATTATATCTTTGGCTTATTTCCCGTTTATAATTATTTTAAGGGGCGACTGAAACATTTTCATTGAGAAAATATTTTAAAGTCTTGAACAACTTCTTTGTCCCTGGTTCGAGGGCATTTTCGAAAATGCAGCAATGCTTGTTTCCAATTTTAATTGAAATGCCTAAAGCATCCCAGACCTTGGCATTTTCAATTTAAATGTACTGGGACGTGTCTCTGGAAATTTCGCAGCTATTTGGTCAATTTTGTCAGAGTTTTTGTTCTCTCGCCTGTCGTCTGCTTTGGTGCTATTTTTGGTAAGCTATTTGGATATCCATTTATAAGTACTCTTGATATCACATTACCACTTCATTTATCAACTGAAATGCTCTTGTTATAGCAGTCATAAGTCAAGCTCCTTTTAAATTAATTAAAAGATTTGAAAAAAAATAAATTACACACCTTTTTCATTTAGTGGACGATTTCAATGATTGGAGTAATTTTCACAAATATGTTTTGTCTTTGGTGTTTTCAATTTGTTTGATAACAAATTATTGCAATCACTTGGAAACTGAAAGTTTAGGCGGATGCTCTTTTATATGTCAACTGTGAAATTATCACGAATTTATTATGATTATTTTTCAATGCACATTTTAATTTCCATTTCAATAAACCCGCGCTCGGATTTGGCACTTTCGGTTCGCAATCAATTCGCAATTTTCACTTTCACTGATAATCCAATGCGCCAAATAATCCAATCAGATTTGCGTGCACGCGGCTTAAGAAATTCAAAATCAAAAAAAAAACAAATAAGACTTCAATATCTCTTGACTTCGAATTGGTTTCTTGGTTAGTCTGCGCGTCGATATTTTTCCTGTCTTGTGCTACCGAACGCTCGCGCCACTGGAATGCAATTGAAGCGCGCGCATTTCCGAATGCTGCTCCAGAGCAGCCCTTGGCAAGTCCCCCGGCAGCAAGATGCGACCGCGATACTAACTAGACAGAGGACAAAAAGAAATGCTGCGTCAACTACAACAAGAGACTAAATCTAAAAATAGACAAAGTCGGACGTGAAGTCAGCCAGTTCGTCACTTTTGTTAGATTCCGCACCCCAAAAAAGAAAACAAAACTAGCAGACGATTGCAAGAAGCTCCCCGCGAAGACTAAAAAAACTACTTATACATGATCTTTACCATATCTGGCAGTCACGCGAAAAGGAATTTGCTAATGCACTCAAGAACCGCAGTCTATTAGAAATGCCGTCTTGGTTGGTTGCTGTCCAATGTCGCGTAGTCTTTTTGCACTTGCACTACACAATTTGTTTTAACTTTAATTTTTATTATTAATTTAATTAGAATGAAATTCAAGACGTTGTGAAATAAGGCCGCTTATCGATTACAAAGCCGATGAATTCCTGTTGAGCTAGTTCCAGTTGCAAGCTAGAGAATATCGATAGGTCATTTATCGAATAAAAATTTAACCCTTTCAATTGAGCTCCTCTTAGAATATTTCGTGTAAGCTATACAATTGTTTGCATTTGTTTGACATTTATGACCAACCAGGAGAAGGAGAAAGTGTTGGCTATAAAAGAAAGACCATTTGCTTGAGTTGCTGTCTAAAATTGACAAAATTTAATAGCCTGCAATTACTAATTTTAAGTGGCGACTTAAATAAACCAAGAAAAGGTTACGGCTTGAATGAGCTGAAATTGAAAAGTTTTATGTGAAAATCCAATGTTTATGGTTTGCACATCAAACCCCGAAAAACAAAATCTAAAGTGCTTCTGGAGAATAAATAAACTGTACTGAAAATTATAAATTGACAAGGCCCCGCCAAATTGTCTGCTACGAAATACCAGGATTAACCTGAACCAGGCGAAGTTCATTCAACTCCAGCGGATGCCTTGTGGTGTTCTGAGTATCAATGTCGGAAAAACACTAATTTTTCATATTCTGAAATTCGACGACAACAGGATAACGAAGTATCTTCTCTGCAACAACAACGCATGCGCGCCCGAGTTTGTTCACCTTTTGTACATGCACAGGCGAGTCGCACTAGTTACGCACGGATTGTATTTCCACCACACTTACAAGAAGAGCTCTTCAAAACTACAATGTATTCTCGGCTGCTGTAGTTCTATTTCGCTGGAAGTACATGGAGTCAACCGATGTAGCCGCCACTTTTTGATTTTTCCAAGCAACTGGTTCTATTAGGTTTCCTTGATATTTTCGTTTTGCTGCCTTAATTTCTTTTTCACTTTCACCTTCGTTGGCGGGAGTTTGTTGCCTTTGAGTGCTGGTGTGAGTGATTTTTGGTATTGGGATCGGGGTTCAAGTACAATTTGAATGATTTGTGACACTTTTTTGACTGATAGTCCAACCAGTTCCGACGCCTGCGCAAGGGCCCTTCTGAAAATGTATGTAAATTCTTGTTCGTTATTCAATAGGGGGGACCAGGTCCTCAGAACAACACGTAAAAATGTTTCGCTTTGAAATACATGATTACTTTTTAGTATATCATTCAATAATAAATTATGGTGGGAAAGCATATTAATTTAAAGCGGTCTGGGAAAATCTTAAGTATTTTAAATCATTTTGAGAGGCTACGAATGCATTTCAAGAATTTATTAATTATTCAATTGAATAATGTTATGGTATTTTGCCGATCAATTTTAATCCTGTTAAGCTCTATAAATTAAAAGAAATATCAGTAGAACTCATTTGATTTGTTTTCAAAGTGTTAAGGCAGTTCAAAAAGCAGTGCACACCAAATCTTATAAAGCAGTTCAAATACTTTCGGTCATTGACAAAGCAGATTTGCTATAGATTGTAATTGTAAGAAACAAAGATTCAAAGCTGTTAAATATTAAAAAAAAAATGTTAGCAATAGTAAAAATTAAAATTATATAAAATATTTATTTTTTTAGTTTATGTTTTTTTTAGTATTCAAAACTTCAATAATTCTACCATTTGGTTTTCTCACAAGGTGAAACTTGTCAGGATTTCTAGGTGGAAATAATTGGAATTTTTTCCTTTTTGGTTTACCGTTTTCCTGATTGTTTTGATCGCTCTTGTCCTCTTTATTGCTCTCGTTTTCGGTTATAACCTTCTTTTCAGTATTCGATGCAATATATTCATCAATAACACTTGCCACCAGCTTCACAGCTTCCATTTCAATAACAGCAGAGCGCACCTGATATTGCCCACTTTGAATAAAAGTAAAATAATATGAATTAAAATATTATACAAAAAAAGGGATTCACTTACTAATTGCACACCCAACAACCCATGCTGGAAGTTACATGTCCACAAGGCTGAACAGTCAAGACGCATTCTTTCTGGCAAGTTGAGCAGAAGTCTTTTGTCAGACTTGGTCTGGTATTCTCGTGTACTGAGGGTAACGGTATTATTGAGAAAGGCCTACTAGGTAGTAGATGCTCTGAAAGTGGTATTGAGAAAGGGTATGTAGATGGTAATTCCCCGGGGGCTGTCGGTGGTTCAGATGTTGCCAGCGTTGTGATTGGCTCAGCTAGTGTTGGCGGTGCTGATGGTGTTGTTGGTGACTTTGATCTTGATTTTTGGTTTGGTGGTAAATTCGGTAGTCCTGGTGGAGTCATGGGTCTATACGAACTTGGACTTGGTGATCTATATTTTGATTTTGATGCTTTCAAACGTTTTTTAGATTTCTTATCTTTTTTTATCGTTCTCCTGGCAATCTGCAAAAAGTGCGTAATTTCAGTCACAGGATTATGAGATCTTTAATTTTATAATTATTTAATAAAACCTTTATACTTGTTTTATCCGTTTTGTGATTGATGTCATAGCAGGGCCAACAAAAGACTGCATTGCAGCAGCGACAGACTCCTCCGGATTTGTAAGCACCGCCGACTCTTTCATGACAAATTTCGCAACAGCCCACGGGAGGATGATACCTCTCCTGAGCGTTGCTCGGCTCTTGATCTTCATGTTGATTCATTATATTGTTAGCTTTAGACAAGAATGATTGTTCGAGATGGATCCAAGACTAAATTGTATGTCAACAATTAGAAACACTTATTTCGAAGCAAATTTAGGCGTGACAAAAAACATTTAAAGAGCATTTTGTAAGTGAGAAGTAGTAGTAAATTCAAATTCTTGTATACCTTTTAAAAAATATATATATAAATATATTTTAACCTTAAATTTCAATACTTAAAAAAAAAACATCATTAAGGTGTTCGAGAAGTGTATAAAAAATTTAATTTTCGCTGGTCGGCTCAAATTGTATCAAGCAGTGCCAAGCAGTTCATCACCTTAAAATGAAGTCTAGATGGCGCTATAACTACTCTTTAGCAACGCTTGTGGTACACTTTTTGAAGAAAAAATAGTATATTCATTTTGTTTTCATATTTGTAGCGCACAAACCACTTGTAGACCACCAAAATTACCTCACCAGAGGAATCGATTGATCTATGTGCGTCTGTCCATCTGTTTCTACGCAAACCAGTCCCCAGCTCAGAAGTTATCGTAATAAAATAAATTTATTAAATAAACAAGCTTCTTCACATTTGTTAGTACTCAAAATTGTTTTTTATATTTTCAAATATTTGTCATTTATTTTTTTAAGTTTAAATTAAATTATTCGTAGCTCATTCTAAAAATAAAGTTAAGCCTAAAAGATCTCTTTAGAATTATCGATTCTATTTGGAATAACTAACTAAACAGTTTTGAAATACAATTGAATTAACGAATAAGAACGAAAAAAACATTCAGTCTCACCAAAATCTAAATAACTAAACACAAAATACAAATGCATTTTCAATGACTTAAAACTAGATTCGTAAATCTATAAAATTAACTCAACATGAGTCATAAAAAGGAACTTTCTGCAAAATGCAAAACAATTTTCTTCTTGCTCTTCGATTCAAATTTCTTGTGTTCGTTGTAACATTTTTCACAAGGCAAAAATGGCACTTTTTTGGGATATTTTTGTTGTTGTTTTTTTTTTTTTTTTTTGTGGAATCTAAAATTTTTCATCATCACTCAGGGCTGTTCGACAATTGTTGAGACCCGAATGCTTTTTCAAGGTGCCCGACTCGCATTCCAGATAAGTCTTGGCCAGCACTTTGGGTGTGTTGTTGTGATTCATGTTGTTCCGGGTGAGAGTCCCACCACCCACATTGCTGTTCTTGGCCGGCATACGGAAACTAGACTGCCGCTTGGGCCGAGCCTCATAGTACTGAAGAAAGAATGGAATATTTAAATTTAAGTTGAATTTGGGTTTTCCTTTTCTTTTTGGTTACTCACATCCTTGGTGGGCAGGCTGGAATACTGATTAGGATACGCATCGAAACTGGCCGTGGTGGTGGTGGTCTTGTTGAGGGCCTCAATTGTGGATTGCTCGTAATGTCGGCGGGTAACATAATAGGTGAGGCCAGAGAAGACAAGAACCAGGATAAGGGTCATCATACAATAAAGTGATATCGAGGCAACTCCAACGGTTTGGTTTTCTAAACAAGAGGAGGGCAATTAGTTGAGGAGTTAGATGAAATCTTTCTGGAAACTTACTTTCACACTCGTTGGGCACACAGGCAGTCTTTTCGAATTCAGATCCGCGACATTCCTGGGCCACAGGATTCTCTACCTGGCAACGGCGGTGACGTAGGCGAATGCCATCGCTGTCGCATGTGGACCATTCGCTCCAACTGCTCCAGCCCAGAAAATCTACAGACGACGAAAGAAAATCGATGAATATACTGGACGATGAGATCATTCGATCAACTCACCTTCGCAGGGCACCATTTCACACTTCTCCTCTTCTATGGCGCGTCCTTCGCAAAGTCGATCGTGCCCACCCAGGCATTTGCGGGTGCGTCTCTTTATGCCCAGGCCGCAGGTGACCGAGCAAGCAGACCACTCAGACCAGCAGCTCCAGTCATGGGTAGCCATCAGTTCATTGCCAATGTTATTGTCCGTCTCGCTGCAGGCATGCTGATTGCAAGGCCGGCTCTGTGCATGGCGGCCACGGTGTTTACCCTCGTGTAGACGATGTTGGACACCTCCGCCGCAGCTAACACTGCAGGGACCCCATTCGGATTCAGTATCTGCAGAGTCATGGTCGCTGTGCCGTTGGCAACTGCCATCTTCCCGGCAAGTGCGCGTTTCCTCCTTGGCCAAGGTGATCCTCACAGAGTTGGCATCGGATGTGGTGGCTCGACAGGAATAGCGATAGCGTCGTTCCACATGTACTTGACCCTCGCCGTCTGTGGCATTCAAGCCATTCAACTGACTTAGCCAGGGTGTCCAGCTGCCCAGCTTACGCACCTCCGTGCAACTTTGCATGTTGCACTCCTCATAGTCCAGTCGACAACCCGGGCATTCCAGGCCACCATTGTGTGGCTCTGGATCATTACATTCACGACGACGCATACGGAAACCGCCACCACACTGGGCACTACATTCACTCCATTCACCCCAAGGTCCCCAACCTCCATCCACGGGTGGAGGCTTCGGCGAGGGGCAAGGTGGCAGGTGGGAGCAATACATTTCGGCATGTTCGGAGCCCACGCAAAGGCGACCACCATGAGCCGGTCTAGGGTTGCCACAAGTGCGACGTCGAGTCTTTACGGCTATGCCACAGCTCTGCGAGCAAGGCGACCAGGCCGACCAATCTGTCCAGCCACCATGAACTGTGCAATTGGTCACCTCGGTGGTGATGCCCACACATTCTCGTCCACCATGCTGGGGCTGGGGATTATTGCAGCTGCGCCGACGACACTTGCAATTAGTATCCGAATCTCCGTGCTGTTGGCAAATCTCCCACTCGGACCACGCCGACCAGGCTCCATCTATGGGTGCCGTGAGCACCGGACATGTGAGCACTTCTGCCTGCAGCCAATACTTGTGCAGCTGGGGATCCAAGGGTTGGGCTGTACAACGCTCTACGCGCTCATTCCAGCCGCAGTAGGGATCCATGGCATTCAGACAGCTTTGTTGGGAGACATGACGACTGCAGTGCTGGGCAGGAATGCGTGTCAGGGCCAGGTCAGTGCCGAGATACAGAGAATCATTGACCTTGAGATAGGCCATTTTTAGCAGGGCTGTTCGTCCGACGGTATCATCCGCCTGCCAAAGCTCCACCAGGCAGGTCTGAGCCTGACCAGAGTTGGCAGCATACTTGACAGACAATTTCTTGATCAAATTGTGAGTGGTGGCCACATACAGGACATGAATCAACTCTGTTCGCGACTGCAGAACATCCAGGGCAATATGGCTGAAGCGTTCCAGTTTGGAATGATACAGAGGCTGAGAGCCTAAAGGCTGCACCGACAGATCCATTAACTGGTAACGGGAGCTCTCCATCAAATGATCATAGCGCATATTCTGACTACCCGAGCACTGGAACTGACTACGATGCTTGATGTTGACAATCTGCCAGGCGGCTTCGGCATGCTCTTGATGCTTGAAAGGACCATCGAAGGCTTCATTGATGGCGCTCAGATTGAAGGCACACACAGCCGAGCCAAAGATGCTGGAACTGAAAGAGAAATAGATGATGAGGTCTATTTAAATTTGAGATGTGACTGGATAGCTTACCCAGATGTGGTAAATGTGGCATAGAGCACTTGCTCGGCCTCAGCATAGCTCATGCCTTGGACCTCGTTGAAGTAAAAAGGATACTCGCCGGGCAGAGAACAGTTCAGTCGAGCCTTTAAAAATGAAGTCCAATTCTCTCGGAGGAGTTGGCCACCGCCGGCATCATTCTTGCAGACACGGGCTATGCGGGAATAGATGGCCTAAGAAAGATGTTTTCAATATAAAATTGGGTTGGTCTATTGCTCGAATCCCTCTCAACCTACCTTGCCACAGCTCATGTGCTCGGCAGCCGTTTCGCGCAACACAAAGTAAACAAAGCTCCCGGCCTCAAAGCTGCCCACAAATTGGGGCCCATTGAGCCAATTGTTGTTGTATTGCTTTGTACGCAAGATGCGCTTTCGATCCATCTAGAATGAGTGAAATAAGTTAATCCATTCGAGACAGAGATCTCAACTCGTAGCACTTACCCCCTTGGGCTGCACTTCGGTGCGTATGATGGCCGCATCACTGCCCGAGAAATCGGTGGCTGTGCCTGCAAACATATTCCCATTGGACAGCAAGAGACTGGTGCTATTGGCTCGCGGATGGAAGGGACACTTTACTACGCCGACATCAACATCGGTAACGTTGAGATTTTCCATCTGTCAGATAGAAAAATAACAGCGGCGGCGCCGTTGCTTAGTTAATGTCGCAATCATGTCGCGTTGTCGTCGGCTCAACTCACCTGGCGCCAAGTACAACTCGGCTGGAAGGCGTTCGTCCCACACGCGTACAATTGGTTCTCACCGAAGCTGTGCAGCACGCGCACATAGTTTCGACACAAGCTCTCCGATTGGCCTTTCGCTTGGCACATGAGCATCTGATCTAGCGACGCCTCCCAGCTGGCCTGCTCCAGCGGCTCCAAATCGAAGGACATGCGATACAAGGTGTCTCTGTAAAAACAAAATAATTCGGGTTTAGGCGTCGAGAATGGCAACAAAAATAACAACAATAACAAAATAGCTTAGTGACAGCGGCCCACAATTGTTTACAAATCGGGCCAACACTGAATCCAAAAACCCACTGTCTCAGCCCCAGACTGGTCATCAAACTGGCCAACTGGTTGGCAGTTTGAGCCGCTCATAAATTTCTAGCCATATTGTGTGGTGCATTGAACTGCAAGGCAAACAGGTACTAACTAACCGTCAAGCTCTAACTCTATGGCCGCAACCAGAGTCAGTGTGCCCAGATTGCTCAAAGACCAAGTTGCAAATTGGTTGTGACTGTGTCGATGGATGGCGGCAATGGTTTTTATAGCCACAGACCGTAGGCGTCTCTGGTTCGGCTTAAGCCACTGATACACACATTTATTCCAAGATGTTCGGTTGGTGGGAACCAAATCAGTTTGCATTAAGGCCGGGCTCGTCATAATGCTGGTCCGTATATTATATACTATGATTATAATTGAAAATCGATTTGGAAATCTTTTAATTTAGCAAAGTTTTAGTTGGACTTGTACAATTTAATCTTTTTTTATCGAAATCAAAGCCTTCTACTTTCCATGTCTTTTTCTATCGATTGCAGAGCCTTCGTTTGTTATCGATTTCGAAGCCTTTTGCATTACCCTTTTGCTATCGATTTAGCCGTAAATGTTCCCGATATCCTTCTGATTGATAACTTTCGATTTCATTGTTATCGGTTTCAAGGCTTTTCGTCAAGCCAATCGATTTGAAAGTATTTATCGAACCAAGGCCTCACTGTGCCCGAGCCGCTAATTAACGAATCGAATACGAAGATCAATAGATCAAGTGCAATAATATACGTCTTGTGAATGTGTGCAAAAAGATACTTAGATAAATGGTTACATCTGTAAAAAGGCAAACAAGTGTGTTGGTCGCGATCGAATTGGACAGCATTTAACATTGAGTATGCCAAGCCATTGGCGGGACCGAGACTTGTACAAAGAATGCGAAACCGCCAGACGACGCCATAAAGCCGCGCCAAAGCCCACACCACAACAAGTCGAGGTTTAGAAAAATAGTTTCAGATCAATAACCGGACCTGAGCTGACCACCGCCTCGAGATCTTGAGACCAAAGATACTGATGCTCGCCCAATATCAATCAGTCAAATTGAATGCAGCTGCGGCTTCAATAATGGCAGTGGCGCGTGGCAAGGTAACCCGAGCTCTACGACAAAGTCAAAATTTGCAAAAAAAATAAATAAATAAAAACACGACGCCCTTCTCATGCTCAAAAGCAGCTGTCAACGACTTCAGCTGCCCCCAAAAACACACACGCACTTAGCGGCCACTAAGAAGGGTCACTGGTTATTTTATTGCCAATTTTTCGTGGTTAAAATAAAACTAAGCAGATGCCACAACCAGCAACTAAAATTTAATTTTGCAAAGCTAAATGAAAATTGACTATGTTGAAAAGATAATGAGCCAACGAAAACTCGGCTTCAAAATTGATTATTTCGGTTTATCGATAACATATTCATTCTGGCAATATAAAAAATTTTGTGTGTCAAAAAAGCGAGGCATTTACCATTTACGTGCCGCCAGCAATTTTAGCCATAATTGGCGGTTCGATAGTGAGGCTTATTTTTGAATATATCAAAAGAAATATTTAGGCGCACTTCCCCTGGCAGGTATTAGTTTTAGAACCGCCTTATCAAATATTGTTTTGGCACGTACGCTTTGCTTAATTTTATGAAAAACGATAGAGAAAAAAAAACAAGGCAAAACAAAACGAAATAGTTAAATATTTGCCCGGTTCGATAGTGACATGTGCATAGAATTTTCACACCTTAACGATATTGGCAAATGCAAAGCGGAACGTAAGATAAAAAAAAAAAATAAACTAAAAATAAACAAAATACCAGAAGAGAGGGGAGAGAAAAGTGGGGAAATGGCAGAGGCGGGGCCCTGCTAATTGACAAGGCCGTTGCTTATCGCCAGATGACTTGTTAGTGCCTTTTGAGAAATCAAAACGCCCTCTGGCTAGAGAGTATGGCAATTAAAACTTGTAAATGCGAAATGTACACACACACGCACACACACACACTGGAACAATTGAAGATGAAGTGTGCTGTGAAATTTGACGCCTCATTTTTAGGTTTGGTCGCTATTTTTTTTTTCGCTTGAGCTGTCTACGCATTTTCTGCGTTTCATTAAGGCAAAAAAATGTCGATTGTTTTTATGTATTTTTTTTTTTTTTTGTTTTATGGAATTTCAATTTGTTTTGGCTTTGAGTTGTGCGTACACTTCATAAATTAAGCATACGCACAAATGGAATACCTCAATTGAATTATTTATGTATGATTGGAAATACATACAACTCATTTCATTTCTTCTTTTTATTTTTTCTGAACACATTTCCGTTCTCAAAAGTAAATAACTTGTAATCATCGCTGTCCCAGCAAAAACAACAACACTTGTGCACAATCAGCAATAATTTAGTTTTGCAGCCAACAAGTCTAGGCGTGATTTTTGCACCATGATGACGAATTTTTGCTTTTGCCAGCGACTTTGCCTTTGCCTCTTCTGCAAATCTTTTTGTCACGTCATCGGTCATACGGGTGCGCCAATTGTCACATGCAAACGCAAATAAATAAAAGTCCATGCGTATTATAGGATTTCCTGTGAAGTGACTGGCCACTTGTGATCTGGCTTATTGAGCCAGCCAGGTAAGGCCCTGAAAAGCTTAGGCATTTGGCGCAACTGTCAAGACCGGAGTACATACATGAAATCAATTGGGTCTCATAACCTTACCTAACAATCATTTTGAGTTAAGTGCAGATTGCTGAATTGGCCTAGCTGTTATCTTAAGTCGAAGACCTTTTCGAACAGAACAGAACATTCATTGGTCTATCTGTCTGTATGTATACTATATGGTTTTGAGATTATAAGAAATAGAATCAACCAGCTTGGCATTTGGTTTTCTTAAGCAAAAAAATACTGCCTTTGTTTTGAAAAAGTCTCACAATTACAGGGAGAAAGAGTAAAAGTTGCCAGAATAGCTCCATAGATAGCGCTCCCTGGCTTTGAACCCTTTCATATTAAAATTCTATCAAACTGTGACATTTAACCCTCGAGTCATAAAGGTCTTGATCTATTATAATGAGGGTATTCTATTTTTTAATAGAGCTTCCTGAACAGTCACCTAGATGGCGCCCTAATATTGCACTGTCCTCATCAACTGACCCCTTGACCCTCGAGTCATGAAGATCTTGATTTGTTTTAATGAGGGTATTATATTATTTAGTAGAGCTTCCTGAACAGTCACCTAGATGGCGCCCTAATATAGCACTGTCCTCTTCAACTGACCCCTTGACACTAAGGTCATGAAGATCTTGATCTGTTATAATGAGGGTATTATATTATTTAATAGAGCTTCCTGAACAGTCACCTAGATGGCGCGCTAATATTGCACTGCCCTCTTCAAGTGAAAACCCTCGAGTCATGAAGGCCTTGATCTATTCAAATGAAAGTATTATATTTTTTAAAAACATTTCCGGAACAGTCACCTAGATGACACTCTAATATCAAACCGTTTTTTTCTGACTAATTTTATTATTATTTTTTTTTTAAACATAAGTAACCCCTTTAAGCCTCCACTCATGAAGGTCTTGATCTATTGAAATGAAAGTATTATTATTATTATTTTTTTTTAATTTCCCGAACAGTCACCAAGATGACGCTCTAATATCGAACCGTTCTTCTCGATTAATTTTCATATTTTATTTTATTATTATTTTTTTAAGACCCAAATAGCCCCTTTAACCTTTTGAGTCATAAAGGTCTAGATTTATTATAATAAAAGTATTAATTTATATTTCTTGAGCAAGCTTGGCCTGCGCCATGACCCATTAAGAGATTGGCGCGTGTGCGCAAGTGTGAATTTCATTTCGATTCGTTACGTTATTCATTTATTTCTTCCTTTTCCCCCTCTCTCCATTTTTTTGCGCATTTTTCGCACACCTTGCGCAAAAGGCGGCCACAACTTTGAGCGACAACTGCGACAAGATAACAAAAAGGCCTTTTGTAAGCCAAAGACTTGGACTCGTTGTCGCAGTCGCAATATATGGCTGGACTATTAAGCTGGCTGGCTGGTTGGCTGGTGGCGCTGTGTTTTGTCCATTGGTCTGGCTCAAGTGGTGGTGGTGGTGGCCGGCAGGCCAAGAGGCCGACAGGCGTGGGTGTTTGTCTAGCGCCTGTTTGGCGGCAGCTTCGACTGTTCCCACTGGTGCTGTCGCTGCCGGAGGCGAAACGGTTGGTTCAATTTAAATGTGACACATGCCGGGAGGCAGTTGAACTGTAATTAAAATTGCTGTCGCTTTGCTGCCCGCTAATCTCTGTTAATATTTGCAGCTGATTTTATTTTCTACATAGAAGTTGTTTTTTTTTTTATTTATTTTTTTTTTTAACTTGTTCCAGCCCACGCTGCATTCTTTTTGCTCTCGATTGAATTGCATTGCGGCTAAGAAATATGCAAAACGTTTACCAGGCGACCCCAAACGCCTCCCAAAACAACTTGTTGCCTGTTGCAGGGGGGGGTGGGGTTTCGGGTTGCTCTACACATTTTTTTTGATTAATTTTGATTTCAATTTTGTTTTGTGTGTTTCGGTAGCCAGTGAACTGACTGACTCGACAGACTGCCTGGGCCTAGTGGCTGTCATATGAAGTTAACACGATGTTGAAATCAGTTTTGAGTGATTTTGAATACATAAATAGAATTAATTGAGCTGATAATTTGGAGGACTAGTAAAAAACAATAAAAGCAAGGTCATTTCAGTCTTGCTAGTAAATTTTTTAATTATTTCAACAACAAAAAATAGAGAAACCTCTAATCTAAACACTTGGTATGCCTTATATAAAGTCTATATATATCTGGGTGCATTGACAACATTTCATTTACATGCACCATTTGAGCTGAGAAACAGCAGAGTTTACCAGTGGAAAAGAAAAGGTTGTCTGGTCATTACACAAAATAGTCGGTTAGGGGGATTCAAAATAACAAAACGGTCATATTATTTTTAAGCCAGACAATATCAAATTTCAAGCAGTTGCAAGACTTTTGGATTGCGATTGCTCATTACAGAAATTACGCGAGGCAACCGGGTTGAGACCGAAAAATAAAATTCAAAATATGAAAGGAAATTGTATGCGGCAGCGTTGAACGTAATCCGAGCCAGGAGTCGTGTCAAGTGTGGCAGACAGACAAGGAGCATGTTGACGAAGCAACTCTACAATTACCCGTCTTTAGCCAAAGCCACATCAAATCCAAATCCAAAAAAAAAAAAACAGAAACCACAAAAATATATATATAAATTATTCTTCGACAAAGGCAAAAGTCGAGCAATTAAATTGTTAGAAGGTTTTTTTTCTATACTCTTTTTCTTTTTCTCGTTTCGATTGAGGTTTCTGCGGTTTAACGGATCAGTTGAGGGTCTTCCGCTGGGAAAACGAAAGAATCTTTAACAATCTAGTCGATACAATTCATTTTATCATTAGACAAATAAATAAGAAACTTATCAAATGACCAACTTAGCCTTAGGCCGGCCAGTTAGACTCTCGATATTAAAATCATTATCAAATAAGCCCACCTACAATAAAATAAATTACATTTTTTGAAATAAGTCTGCCCTTGCCTAGTATGAGGCTTAAGATCTTTTTAGCTCTTATCAAACCAGAGGGAGTGACTATAATTTAAGACCCACCAACATATACAAGTGTGAAGACCTGAGAAGAGCCATATAAAAAAAAGGTATCTAATAAAAAAAAAAAAAGGTAGAAAACAACAACGAATGATTAACGACATTCGAAAGGGGAGTGAAATGTCCAGGCAGTACCGAGTATACATATGATAAATGGGCATAGTATCTGTGATCTGTCGTCGTCCACCAGCATAGACGTGGTGCCACAATGGGTTAAGCCAAACATAGGTAACTTTATCAAGTCGTTACTTTCTTATCGCTTATGTCTTAAGAGGTGTCATTTTTTTTTTATTTTTTTGTATTTTTTTTATGTGCAGACGAGTTCTGTTCTTTTCTGTTCGCGGCATAAATGGGAAAACAAACTCAAGTAGAATACACACAATACAGAGCAAGATAAAGATACAGAGGCGGACAGAGCAGAGTTGAGTAGAACTTCAGCCAATTGCTTGGCAAATAAGCCTCAGGTATCTGTGTATCTGAGAGCTGGATAACCGTTGGTACTGAGCTCTTATGGATTTCACAGTATATTTCTGTTTTCTGTACGTTGATTTGGTCGCTTTGGTTATCATTTTCTAGGTTCTTCAGATAACTAAAATATACACTTGGCTTATGCTTTTCAAGATCTGGCCAACTCGTAATCTTTTGGGGGAAATTGCACCATATGCCCAAAAAAAAAAAAACAATTTATCAGTTCGTTTTAATTATGGCATCTGTAAGGGTTTTTTATATTTGGGGCGCTATATACGCAATATTTTATGATAACCCCGGTAAGTTGAACCCACTTCAAGGGGAAAAACAGTAGAACTATTCATTTATATTGTGAGTAATTTCCGCCTGATAAGACTAACTGAATCTTTAGTTAACTTACCTAGCACCGACTATCACCTGATTTCTGGCCACATCGAATAGCAATTCCGAATACCAAGTCGTTTTGGGATCGTAGAATCGTTTGGCTGTTGACATTAAATCTGTAAATAAAAATCCACATTTGAATTATTCGGAAAGCGCAAAAATATTTATATTTTTTTTTCAGACTTTAACTCGACCATAAAATAAATATTTAAAAGGTAAACAAAACTCTGGCGAGTTTCGTATTTCGAAAACTGCATTCCATGCAAAACAGAAATTCACATTTAAAAATTTTAAGAAGCAGTTAGAGTCATCTTTATAAAATTTCTTATGAAACCCAGAAATGATTTTGCAATATCTTCAGATCTCAGTCCTGCTTTTTTTTAGTTGAGCAGATACTTAGAACTGCCAGACAATAACCTAATTTAAAAACTACTCAAATGTGGTTCTCAGCTCGAGTACTTGACTTGATTGATTGCCTTTCAATTGACATAGTTTTTTTTTGTAATTTTGTAATTTTATGTTTTAATCAAAAAATTATAGAAACCACAAGAGTATCAAGTGTTGAAAGCATTTTTGATAATCCAGCACTTACCTTGATATGAAATATAGCGGGAATCGTTTTCCAAAACCTCGTAATTGGCCTCGGTTTTGTAAGAACCTAAAGAGGCCCCACATAATTTCAAATCGGGTATAGTTATCAAAAATAAAAGCCCCAATAGGCGAAACATTTTATCAAATTTTAAAATTGACATGCTGAAAATAGAAAAAAAAAAACATACGAATTAGCTAAAGAATATAATGAATACAATATCAATTCTTTCATAAAATATTCTAATTTATTGTCTTAAGCATTGTCTGCAGAAATTTCAAGGTTCACTATAACTTGAATGGAATTATTAAATCATCTAAGAAAAATGTCTTGACTAAAAGTAAATCTTACTTACTTAGTTTTAATCACGTATTATGTAAATAGCTTAGGGTATTCCATACAATTTATATTTATTATTCAATAGTATTTGTAGCATATAGAGTGGATTGTTAAGTAGACAATATATATTTTGTAGCACTTGATCAGATTAAATTAGCTCTTCAGGCTTGATTTTCCACAGCACTTCACTTCACATCAATTCTTTCAAATAATTTTCCAATCATTTTTATTCTGATATTTTTTGTTATTTCTTTCTTTTTAGAAAAACTCAAGTAAAGCCTTTCCGAAGCTTATGGGAAGAACAAAAAAAGAGAGATACGACGCGCGCATGTGCCGACGTACAAGTTAGCCGCGCAGCGAGTGAAAACAAACTGAAAACAGAAACAGAGACAAAACGTGAGAAAGGCAAAAAATATAAAAACGAAGAGAGTAGAAACAACAAACAGCAAGAAAAACGAAACAACGAACCAACGAAACGCCGACGCGCTAAAACCCACGAAGATATGTTTGCTTTGCTTTAGTGGCCACACCAGGCCAACTCCGAAACCGGCTACGGCCGACAACATCGACAACTGCAAACATTTCGAGTCTGGGCTTGGGCTCTTTGTTTTGTTTTGGGCGAGGCAGCAGCAGCGGCAGTAGTAGTGGCTGTGACAGCAGCTCCTCATATATCATCGATAGCAAATACACTAACAAATAGAATCTTTAGGATCGGTCACAGACAACGTTCTCTGGCTGCATTTAAATGAGTACACGATGACGACAATGACTGCGACCAAGACAAGGACAGATATGAGTCCAGGTATGGACGTGTTCAGGACAAAGGCACTTGCTGTTTTTAGGGACAATATTGAAGATTTTGATTCTGGTAGACTGACAAATTGACCAGCCAGACAAGCATCGAGATTGGCAAAAAAAATGGGTACGTGCAGGGCTGACCAGACGACTGGTCAATCTGACTGACACATTCATATCCTCCAGGGATCCGAATAAGTGAAATTAAATTAAATTTTCTCTGGAATCCAGGGGATTAGTCTCCAGCTTTAGACACAAATAGTCTAGCCTCTTTGGGTTTATGTCTGGGAGTCTTAAAAGTCCTTCTTCCTTTTCATAAAATATTCCAATGTCGAAGTATATTTTTTATAAGATTTCTTTTAATTTCTTCTTCCTTCAGATCAGTTTGGGAACTGATATAAGTGAGCTCTATTTACGATTTGTATATTTTTTATAAGATTTCTTTTAATTTCTTCTTCCTTCAGATCAGTTTGGGAACTGCTATAGCTATGCTCTATTTATGATTTGCCTGAACTAGTTTTCCTTGCTAAAATCTCTCATTTTTTTGAGCTAAGAAACCGGCTTCTCTTGACTAGATTGAGATCAAAAACTATAGTCTGATTGATATTTCTATTTTTCAGAATATTATGGGCACACATTTTAACTGTACCGGCTTAGATTTTTAATGCCGCTATTATATTTTCTTGTCAAATCTGACATACACCCAGATCTTTGTGTGTGTGTGTGTGTTTATAAGAAGATCACCCAGATGCAGCAGGCGTTGAAAGACAATCATTCAGTCGATACCGGCTAATGAGCCGCTTGGACTTTTCCACACGAATTATTGAAAATACACACAGCTGGTCTGGGTTGGCCAAACAAAGTCACTAAAAGCGGATGGACGGATGGATGAATGGAGGGTAAAAGAAAACAACAAATGTGTCGATATACTGAATGATCCTCAGAGTTCCCGTTCTGTTCCGAGCCACTGTTATTTGTTTATGCCACAACACGCACAGCTCAAAAGAAATGCCGGCTTACTTGTATTTCGGGCGTAGGCAGGCAGTCGACCTAAACAAAATCAAGAATCGACGACAATTTATGGTCTAGATTGTTGAAGTCTGAGACTTTTCATTTTCCTCAAAAGCCACCTAATAGCCCAAGACAGTGGCTAAATATGCTAATTTGTGTGTGGTAACCGAAATACAAGCCGCCTACTCAATTTAAGGGCTTAACTTTCCGACCACCAATTCTAATGTTAATTTCGAATGCCATCCAACAGGTAGTTAGTCTGATCGATATTTCCTGAGCTACACTACCTGAGGCTAGCTCAACTGAGTCATTTGTGAGGAGCGCGCGGAAGTGGTCATGAATATCCATCACCCTTATCTGGAAGTCGTATGCATGTTAAGTGCAGGCGAGTCAGTTATGGAAACCCTAGGAAGGGCTACTGTACGACCAGTTTATGGGTTTCACCTGTCAATTTAATATCAGGACATAAAGGGTTTCATTGACTTTCGTACCCTATTTCGCTGGGCTTTGCCCTCTTTCAATATTTGCAGTTGTTCGTTGGTGGAATAAAAATGAATTATTATCAAGCATTATTTACTTTGAGATAACAAAGGGTTCTGTTTGTATGGATTTTAGAACATAAGTGTTAAATATTTTTTTTTGGAAATCGTAGATAATAGCAAACAATTGTATTCATTTATATAAAAGAGCGTCAAAGAGTTCCATAGTCGACTCGCTGCCTCCCTGATCAAATAAAGCATATATAAATTGGGGAAGCCAATTCTATTCTAGTATCAAAGGGGTTCCTTTTCTAATCAGGCAAATCAATTAGATCATTTTTAATTGATCCACTGAACTTATAGCAAATACAAATTAGGGAATCCAATTATATTCCCTAATACAAAAAAGTCGTAAGACTCGTAGGGATTCTTTTAGAGAAGCTTTAATCTGACCAAAGAAACCATTAGATCATTTTTAATGGATCCTCTGAACCCATCGAAGATCGAAGGTAATTTATCTAAAAGAGTATCAAAGAGTCATAGAAATAATAATATGAAATGAATCTAGGTGACTCGTTTTGAAACATTTCACTGATCAGGCAAATCAAGTTGATCAGTTTTAATTGATCCACTGATCTTATGACAAGTATTTTTGGTATTCAGTTGAAGAGTTTTCCACCATAATGGTGATCTTTGTCATGGCAAAATGGAAAGCAATAAACCAGAAAACTGCTATATCGTAAAGTCCTCCATGGGATATCCGTTAACCCACTCATAATTTTATGGCTACTTTCCCAAACGTTGAGGAAAATTTTATACAAATATTCCAATACTCTATGCCAGGCATACGCCGAACATAAAATTTTTTTATGATCGACCAATAAATAAATAAATATCAAAGTGCAGATCTTGAGGATCGAGTGTGCGTGTGTGTGTAAGTTTTCAATCAACATTGATCGTGTCTTGATTGTGCATGCAAATTAAAAAGACCTTAAAACAGAATTGAAGCCAATGAAAGAAAGAACTAAACAAAACGGTCAAAGAATATACAAGAACACAGAGATGAATTATTTGATAGACAGAGAAAGAAAGAGAGAGACGGAATAAGAATAAAAAAAATTGATTGTTTGGCTGCCTTTCAATTCGTTTGGATCCGATTGAGGACAACAACAAATATAAAGCTCATAAATTTAAAGCTCGTTGGGGACAATCAGACCAGTATCGACATGGAGATCGCTGGGTTTTATGTTGCCAGTTTCCATAAAATTCATTAAGATTTTAATTTTATATTCAAAACAATTAACACAATTTAATGTAAAATTATAAAAATGTATGCCTAAAAAAATATTACCACATAAGAGTGACAACAAAGACAGAAACAAAATCATAATCAAACCCAGACTCGGACTTATCTCGAAAATAGTTTCGGTTCGCTTAATTATTGAAAATTAAGGCAGTCGTTTCAATTTAGAAATAAACAAAATATGGTCACTCCGATGCTCAGGTTCAAGCTCAAAAAATAGCGGCAAGTCTTCATTAATTTATGGCACAATTCGAAGCGCCTCGTTGGGGCGATAAGCGATTAAATCAAAAATCCAAAAATTTCATTTCATAGTTCGACTGACACGTGGGTAGGCAAGGGGGATTTGTTAACTGCTAATTTAAATTGGAATTTAATTTTTCATTTCAAAAAAAAATATTTCCTACACTTTTTAAACAGTAACAAATGTGTCGAAAATACAAATAAATTACCAAAAAAAAATAATAAAAAGGAAAAAAATTAAATGAACTCGACCTAAAGCTCAGTCAATTAATTTGTGCATTTTGATTTCTCAAAAAAAAAAATATATATATATATACATATATGCAAAGTTTATCGAATAATTTATGACAAATTAGAATGAGTCGAGCGGTCTGTATACACTACAAATAAATATGGGTGAGCCTTATAAAGTGAGAAGAAACTTGGGAATGACTCGAGCGGTCTGAGAAATCTTGGGAAAATTCGAAACTTATAAAAGATAAGGAAATAGTGGGTAAATTAAATGGGTAAGAATAGAAGTTCCTGACCAAAAATATCGATTAAATTATCCAGTATTTCCTAAGAAAAATTAGAATGAATCCAGAGAAAATAGAAAGAATTCAATGGTCTGTATAGATATGGGAAAGGCTTAATTCAGAGGAAGCCAAACTTATGGAATCAAGTTAAGAGCCTCCGAGAGACCCTGCCCTAACCTAACGCGATCTCAAAGCTAGGAAACCTTCTGACATGGTCCCACTTGTATGGAGAAATTAGATCAAAAAGAGCAGAAAATTCCTAACCCAAAAATATCAATTAATTCCACCAAAGAGTATTTTCCAGTCTGAAGAAAATGAGTTCCCAAAAGTAATAAACACTTTGAACATCGAATGCCCTGCTGTGATTTTAAACGATATATAAATGATTACCCATTGTAATAAAACTAATATTTTTTTTACATTTTATATAACACTTTGCAGGTCTATAGACTTCCCTCTTAAATAGTTTTTAATAAGTCTAAAGATTTTTGTACGACTAAAAAATTATCCACACTCGGTGGAGCTTATGCAAATTTAAGTTGACATATGAATGGCTTTGAATTCGAAATTTATGAAAACAACCTAAACAGAAAAATAAATATTGGGCTTTTTGAAAATTCCACCTGTTGTGGCCAACATGTGAGCCATTTTGTTTGCCTTAATGATGTCAATTTCGGCAGCACCCAAACCGGGCTAGAAAATTACAAATTCCGAGCACACCGAAAGCACCAAAAAAAAAAAAACTTGGAATTCAAATCCAAAACGGAATGAATTCGAAAATAGCATTGCGATTTATTGGTCGAGCTTTAGTGATATTATGAGCGATTTTTATATTTGTTTTATTTTTCTTATTTATTTTTGAAATCGAAAAAAACAGAAATAAAACAAAAATCAAATTTAGAGCGTTGTTCACCATATTTGGCGCCAAATCAATTTACAGCTTTTGCGCCATTTGTTTGTTCATGTTGAAAAGCATAAAACGAGCAAAAATTGTTTTTTTTTTTTTTATATATTTTTTTTATTATTTGTGGCATGGCCACTTTGTAGTCGTCTATTTCTTGCGTGGAACGTTCTTTATTTAGACAGTTTAATGAGTGTCAGACAGACGGTCTGGCTGGCTGGTGTCATTTTAAAACTTTTCAGTTGTCAAATTAAAGACTGCAATATTTTTATTTCAACAGCATTAAAAATTCAACTTAATGGCCTCCACTGGGCTGCCAACCAGTTAATCTCTCTATAAATATGACAAGTAAAGTGCAAATTAGGGTCATATCACTAAGAATTCTATGAAAGGCTACTCAAGGGTTTTTTTTTTAAAACCTTAAAAGAATTCGAAAAGATCGTGTTGAAAATGTTGAAATGTTTCTCTTGCTTATCTGAATGACAATTAGCAAAAGTGCTCAGATAATTTACCGTCTCAAATGGGAGTTGAGAATAATAATAGATTTGCGAGAAAACAATAAAAATAAATTCTTAGAAAAGGTGACGAAAAAAAAAAACTGAAACAAATTTCCAAGAATTTCAAAAAATAAAATCGAATTTAAGATAAATCAATCTGTAATGAATCAGCCAAAAATTTGGATTCATATTTTTTATAACTCAATAAAATTTTATTTCAAATAGTTTGAGTGAAAGTGTCTCAACATTTTTTTTTTTTTTGTCAAAAAAAAAGACCATTTTTACATCTTTAAAAAATGTTAAAAAAATATCGTAGGCGTTATAGAAACTCTAAATAATTCACAACTATTTGGTTAGCTAATAAAAAGCATATATAAAAACCATTAACATATTAATTAAATTCTAATTTTATGACTTGTAAAATTTGAACTTTTAATATTCATAAGCTTTGATACAAAATATGGTAAATCATATTTTTTTTTTATCAGCAATTGACTATATAGAGAGAGATATGAAAAATAAAAAAAAAACTATTGAATTTGTTTTCATTTCCGTTGATATTTCCATCGCGCGCCACTTTACTCAAATTGCCAATTTCCTTTGCCCACCAATCAAATGGCTCGCCATCTCAGCAGACTCAGCTCAATTGGCACTTAACAACTTTCAATTACCCCGTCACTGGCAGAGTCGTCAGATCGTAATATGTTAGTGTAACCACTTTTGGCAGAACTAATTAGGTTTTTTTTCTTCTAATATTTCCAAATCACTCCTACGTTTGCGAGATTAGCGAGATTTCATATATGATCAAATACAACAGATCTTTTGGATTTAATTAACAGTTCAATATAAGTTACTTTCTTTGAACTGTTTGGGATTTGTATTTTATACTATCTGATAAAGAAAATTAGTCAAGACCTTCCAACCAGTTAAAAATACTTTCGTAGTTCATTGGATGCTAATAGATTTGTACTACTTTACCCTTTTATGGGTCTCTTCAATTGGTAGACCGGTTGGTCAGAGGTGGGTTTAGTTGTTAAAAATTGTACTCTTGGTTCCCCCAACTCAATAAGCAAACACGTTCTCATAGATCAGGGAAGAATAGCCGACTCTGAGATACAATTTATTGAGAGTTCAAAGAAGTCTTAGAGGTGCCAAAGAACTTTGAGAGATTTCATTTTGAAGTACATTGAAGTATCCGTAATGAGTTAAACAGTGGAATTGATGAGTGCTCAAAATATGTGATAATTATATTTGTCTTGTCAGTGAATTCACATTTACCCGGGAACCGGAAAGATGCTTAATTAATTTGGAAAGAACTCAATCCAGAGAAGCTGATACTCTGATATTTTTGAAAATATTTTCTAATAAAGAACAGAGAATAATAAGCCTTAATTTAATAGAAAAATTCACCAAGATTTTTTCAAATTATTCAAATCAACTTGAGATAAATCACAAATCTCTGTGATACAACCAATCTAAGGCATTTTCAACTTGTGTAAAGCCAAAGTATCCAGCTTTCTACACATCAAGATGAAGAGTGTAGGTATAAATAAACATGTTCTGATTTATTATAAAGATTCGCGTTAGCTCGTAAAAGCAACTTCAAGTACAAAATAAATTTTTACAGGCCACACACGATGTGAAAATGACTACACAAAAGGTTTAACATTTCCTTTTTTAATTTTTGTACTCGATTTTTGAGGCTACAATGAAAACAAACAAGAAATCTGAAGACGTCTTGAGGGTAAAAGTTATTCGGACACAATTAAAACTAATTGCATGGGATATCTTTGCGAAGGCATCAGATACTTCCTAGGGCGCGGCCTAATCCAGAAGTCAAAGCAATTCAAATAGAAAATAATCAAATTTAAATAAATTTCAATTGGCGCACCTTTTTTGATTTGTCAGTATTTCTGCGTTTAATGTCTTCATTTCAATTTAATGCTCATTTTTTCATTATTCGTGTTTTTTTTTTTTGTTTTGATACCTCTTGCTGTGGGTGTTAAACAAAAAATTTATGCTTTATATTAAAAAAAAAAACGAGTTTTAAATTTACGGCCGACAGTGAAAGCCATAGAAATATGAGGTACACAGTTGGTCTTGCCTTATAAATCATTATGAACGCACCCTTTTTGGGGCTACTCTTTTGGTTGTTGTTGCCATAGAAAACAGCTTTAGGTGACCAAAGGATTAAGTGGTACAAGCTATAAAAAGAGGGACAGAAAGTTGAAAGATCATGTGTGGTCTTCAAGTCGACAAAATAAAAATAATTGGCACTGATATCTTTTGAGTTACCGAAAATTATAGACTTTTTTTTAAAGGTTTTTGAGCTCAAAGAAATTCCTTAAACCGATCTAGGTTTATATGATAACTATATAATATAGTGGTTAGATTCTAAAGACACATATTTGTGTCGTCTTATAACAATTTCGAATACCAAATTTCAATGAGATTGTTCAATCAATCGGAGCTATCCAGAAATCCATATGCTAGCTATATGATATAGTGATCCGATCTTAAAGAATGCTAAAGTGTTTTGCCATATAACAAATCAAAATTTACAGATCGCAAATCAGATCGATTTGACACGGGATCCATCATTTATTTCCAGAGTTCTTTTCAAAACTATAGTTCCCTACGATATTTATATGACACAGTGATTCGATCCGAATAAATCCGACCAATCAACAGCGTATATAAAATCCTCTACTACTTATTACCTCAGCTTAAAATTAATATACTATTCAGAAACGGACGGTCTGGCAAATGAAAACGGGTTAATCGATTTGTCTGGTGATTCTGACCCACCTATAACATTTCGGTTCCAGAAGGTCTGGTTCTGTGCTTGAGCACTCCCTTTTCTTCATAAAGAATTATTAATGTTTGAAGCGCCATAGGCCAAAATTCCAAAGAACTCTTCAATGTAAGAAAATGTATTTCTAAATTACCTAAGATATTTTATTTTGTATTGAGAATTCCAGAGATCAAGACCCGTTTTATCCATTACTCATCCGTAATTTCCAAGAAACATGATTATTGAATAGATTATTAAATCACATCTTATTAAATTGTTCTTTCTTACAAAGAATTGATATTACTCATTTTGTAAAAATTTGCCTTTTCAGGCAATTAAATAAATTTGAATAAATCAAAATTTTTTATGTTTTGTTTACTTTCGAAGACCTAAACGAGTATCGAATTAGAAATAATTGTTTAAAGCATTCAGCTAAGAATATTTTATTCAAATAAATTGCTTAGATTAACTAAGATGAGATATTTAGTTTGGCATAAATTATTATTATTAGCAAGCCAATGCGAAGAGTTCTACTGGTTTCCTTAGAAATCTAAAGGTATCCACTGCCCCAAAGGTGTGAAGGTGACTTGAGAACAGTTTTGATTTCAGCTCATAAATTATACTTAGGCTGACCAAGTTATTAGATATGTTGAGTTTTTTTGACAATTTCGATAAGGTGTGAATCTGAAAATAAATAAATCAAAACTCCTTGTTGATTTTATTCAAAATTCAGTGTGTCAATTTTTCTAGACCCAATTTCAAAATTCTAGGCTCAAGGAAAAAATCTCGTTAAAATTCCAGCAAAATTATACATTTAGTAAAATCATAAAACTATAGCTTAAAAATGTCTTTAGAGGAAGAATATCCGGGTTTACCAGAAGAGGTAATGGAATATCTTTTGGATCAGAAGCTGCGCGAACGTGATCTCATCGCCTTAAAGGAAGAACTGCAAGTTCGTATTGGCAAAATGGATGATCAGCTGAAGCTCTTGGAAAATCGGGAGGATGACTTGACCTGTATGATAGCCGTTGCCAATGTCTATCAAATGAGTACAGTGAAGCATGTACGTGAATCTCTCCTGGCCAATGCGACAGTAGCCATGCAAGCATATCTGAAAGCCAGTCGACGTTTGAGTCGTCTGCAGAAACGCATGAGACAAGATCAGACTCTACTTTATAATAATCTACTAAGAGTTCCAACGCAGTAACAAGAAAAGTTGGGTAAATAAAATTGATTCAAATAATAAAATAAACAACTCTATTGAGATGAGCAACAATTACGTCATTCTCTTTCTCTCGTTCTGAACAAGATTTAATTGAGGTCTTCGACTTGTCCCCTTTACGATTTGTATAAATTACGCAAAAAAAAAAAAAACCTTTGCAATTAAAACAATTGAAGATCCGCCCAAGCTGATGAATTTGCTGTGATAACGCTTGACAAGTTCAAAGACCATAGACTCTGCCTTGTCATCGGCTTTGAAGTTGAGTGACAACATGATCATTAATAGCATTAGTGTCAAAATGCAACAACTACTTCATAGATACACACTCACGTACCTCCATATACATACGTGCTCTACACCTATGGGATCGGTCTGCTGTGGGCATTGAACTGAACCGACTCACGAAAAAAAATTTGGTTTTCAACTTTTTTTTTCGGACTTGCATGAATTTTGAATTTGTGGGAGAAAACGCATCATCCAACTTCAGTTTGTCATAATTACATGTGTAATATTTGTCTTGCCTTTCGACACCTTCACTCGCTCTGCACACTCATACACAGATGCCCTCCCCCAGACCATTTCCACGAACTGTGTTAAACGAGCCATGCAATGCGCACGCGTACAAATCGCCTTACAAGCGTCGACAGAAACATGCGACCCACATTGGGGGCCGTGTAAATTGAAAACAAAAAGCCGAAAATAAAAATCATCGCCAATGGCAGTATGCACAATTCATAAGGTTAAATCTTATAGTCAGCCCTTTCTTTGCCCCCTCCCAAAAAAACAAATGCAACATTTCGCTGCCCGCGCTCTCGCTCATTTTGGCCAGCCCGTTTCGCTTGGTTCACTTCAAAAGCAAAAGTGCGTTCAAAATTTTTTCTCTTTTTTTCAGTTTTATTTTCATTATACTTTTTACTCTTTTCATTGGCTTTTGTGCTGCGTTTTCATTATTTAACTTTATTTGTTTACTGTTTTGTTTGCCTTTCTACTTCACACTGAAATTCGTTGGAATAGTCCGGATGCTGAGACATCGTTTTCAGGCACGTGCTCCGTACTGCCAACCACACAAATTGACCCCTGTGGAAATTTACTACAACTTGGTTTTTGCAGGTAGCAAAGATATTTTCCAGACTTTCTTAGGAAATTTCTATATCATTTATTTATACTTATAATAATCATATTCATGGAAATATGAAAGATATAGGAAAGACCTCTGAATGGGTTCCGATAAATATTCATGGAAATATGAAAGACCTCTGAATGGGTTCCGATAAATATACTATATAGACTTTATTCCTGTATTATTTTTAAACAAATTGCATATACTTTTTCCTGAGGAAAATTAAAGAGAGATTCAGAGATGGGTTAATACTATTAGACAATTGGATTGGTTTGAAGATGAACTAGACCCTCAGTCTTAAGCTAATCGTCAGATTACTTCACCATATCATATAGATCATCATAGATTTTAGTAATAATCCTAACCCCTAAGAAGCTTAATACCTAAATAAAACTACTTAAATTATTATTTCAGATTTCGACCCTAGACTTGGGAATGAGTACAGTTGTGTTCTTATCAGCTAATTAGGTGATTATAACTCCTTGGGTATTTCAGAATAACAAAGGTACCACTGACTCCAGTTTTAATAAAATTTTAACTCTCTTTCTTTTTAGGTTTAAAGATTAAGCTGATTTCCAATTGGGTCTCTTGATTTTCTTTGTGCAAAAGTCTACCCGAAACTGCATAAGTCTGGCCTTTTGTTGCTATTGTTGAGACTGGAGTCTTTTGATTTAACAATTTTTCTCTTATTTAAAAATCCATAAATATAATTTACGTAAAAATTAAGTAATTTTGATGTGGTATAAATTTTGTATAGTTTTATTTTTTTTCTTTCATTTTTTCTCTTTTCTTGTTTATACTTTGGGCTGTCTGAAGTTGTTAACAAGTCTGATTAATGTGTACGATTAGCATAAGTAAACATTAAGCAAATTATTTACACAAAAGAGAGACCAAACAAAAAAAAAACCTCACATTATTAAATATTATATTAGAGATATATGGAAATAAGGAAAACTACCGATTTGAGGCCTTTGAGGCCAAACAAGTGCGCAAAGAATAGTGAGTAAATAACTAAGCTGCCACTACGTTAATTAAAAGTGTACACACAAATTTGCATTCAAGTCAAAATTGATGAAAAAGTTAAAAAATATATATATATATATAAAGACAAGAGACCGTTTGGCCGTTTTTTGATTGAGTTTTGTATGAAAATTTATGGGCGATTTGGGGCCGGCGGCACTTTGGCGTGCCAAACGCTGTCAACTGTCAGTTGTGATAAATGCCGTTGAAAATATCTCCGTAGATAAATGCCTCTACTGTTGCTGAAAAGATTTGTAATTATTTTCAAATATTTTGTGTGTGGGAAACCACACACGGAAAAGGGTTCCTCTCTCATGGTGGCTAGGAAAGTTAAGGGGGGAATTTTTTAATTAAATTTATTTTTTTATTCTAAAAGACTGGCTCATCCAATAAGTTAAACATAATAATTAAAAATGATTTATGATTAGTTTGTAGCTTAATCTGTTAAGCTACTTACAAAATTTCCAAGATCTTAGAGAACATTGAACAAGGAACTACAAGTTCATTTGAGTCAGCTAGTCTAGATCTCTAGAGTATCTTAAAAATCCAGAACTCACCGTTTGCTAAATATCTGTAAGACAATAAAAGGTAGAAATGTTAGTTCAGTTGATTAATATCATTTGGCTAATTTTTACATTGTATACATTAGCAATAAATTGTATAAGGTAATCTCACTTATATGGCTTCCTCTTGGCATCAATCAAAGAATTCTTTTATTTACTCTGGTTTCTACTCCAAAAATGTCAAACAATAGATTGGCCAAAAATGGACAAGCCAAGGGCTCTCCAAGCACGATTCGAGTTTGCCACACTTCTTGAATTTTTGACTCTACTTCCCCAATCTAAACACCCACTCACCCACACACACACACAGTCACACTCACGCACACTCAGTTTATAATAAATGAATAAAATATGTAGATAAATATAATTTAATATGTAAGCCGCATTTTGTGACTCCTTTTGATATTGTTTGTATTGTTTAGGTGGCATTTTGATATGCGATGTGCTGCCGACAACACAACGCCAACGCCAAATTGTGGGCCACTCGGTTGCCATTGTTGTTGTTGTAGACCCCATGGCACGCTTTCTAGGTTGGCTAATCTTTGTCTTAACCAACGTAGCTATAGAGTGCACGAAATCCACAAGTCTTGACATCAGATCGGTGGCATGATTCGTGTTAAGCGTGCGTTTAAACTCATTAATAAAATCACTTCAGCCATAGTCTCAGTTACTGTCGAAGCCGATGTGATTCAAACTGCAAAAGATTCAGATACTCCACACTCAAAACTGCAATAAAGTCAACGTTCAATATTGCACTGTGGATTTAATCAGTTGGAAATGTCAATTAAAACTGGAAACTGTAGAAATGTCAAATGGGAAAACCCATATACCATTCATATAATAGAAATTAAAAACTTGATTCTACGTATTCTCGAGTTGGGAGATATTCATGGGATCTATAATAATTTTAAGTAAGAAAGACTAGAGGGAACTAACTGCCTTATTTCGGAACCAATCTGACCAATCAATAAAGAGAGAGATATTCAAGCTAGAATTTGGCTTAAACAGGTCCTTATCTTCAGCCTGGGATCTACAATAACTTTAAGTGAGAAAGACTAGAGGGAACTAACTGCCTTATTTCGGAACCAATCTGTCTAATCAATAAAGCTCGCTTGAATCCTTAATGGCATAGCCACTGCACACTTAAGATCCCCAAAAGAATAAGTCTGATGGCTCTGGTATCTTTTATCTGATCACAGTTAAGATAGGCTTTCATCTAAGCTCTTGAAAAAAAAGTACAGTTGGGATATGAAAACCCTCAAGATTTGTTCGGGAAAATCTCCTCATATGTCTGGTTCAAACCCAGGCAAAAAGATTAAGATTATTCGAACTTTGCGAAGAATATAACAACGTATTCTCTACCAGTCTCTAAGGTCTTGGGATTTCGCAATGGCTATAGTTTTCAACCCACTGTAGGATAGGTAAGCGCATCGTGTGCTACGCCCGCACAACTCCTCCTTTGACTCCTCCACCGCAGGCGAGGAGTGCGCTGCACTCGTTCGGTCTGCGTTGGTGGAGTTGTTGGAGGCGCAGTGATGGCTTTTTCGATATTTTTTTTTTTTTTAACTTGGCAAGCGATTTTCGATGCCGTATATCCATATTGGTAGTGTAGTATGCCATCCATTCGAGCACCACAAATTTTGTACAAAATTTCCTAAAGGGTTTCATTTTGGTTCGTTCGTTCGTTCGTTGGCGCTGTTTCAGCTTTGGATCGCCATTGGGTTTGCGTGGGCCAGGCCATTGAGCTTTTCATTTCGTTTCGAGGCTGCTGTAAGCTATAAATTTGTTGTTTGTTGTAATTTTGTTGTAGTTGTTGTTATTGTTGGATGCAGTTTGTGGTTTTGAGTTGTTGTTGGCGTGAAAGTTGCGTAAATCAGCGTGAAGTAGAAGAAAAGTTCAATACTTTTGGAAATAATTGTAGAAAGTTTTTTTTTTATATTTTCTTTATATTTTTTTTCTCGTGTGGTAGATGAGCAACGAGCGTACAGATATATCAATATATATTTGAGCCCAAGTGTTTATGCAACGCCCAAAAAAATATATAAAAAAAACTTATCAACCGACAAATTTGACTCCGGGCGTGTCCCAACTCTAACCATTTTCATTGAATCTTAATTGACTTTCAATTGTGATCAATGGAAATTCCCTCACCCAGACTATCAATATGAGATTTTCAAGTCTAGTAAACCTAGATTTTTTATATCCAAACATTGTCATTTCATTAGACTAGTTCAATTTCTAATTTACACTGAGAATCTACAAACAATTCAACAATTTACAAATCAAAATTTTGTATCAGAAAAATGGGGAATTCTTTAAAGGGGAATAGTAACAACGAATTCCAGAAATTCGAAAATGACAGGACCTCATACGCAGTTATGATGGAGAAGTTTGAGAATAAAAGCTTGTACGATGTCTTGGGAGTACCAGAAGATTCTACACCCCGAGATATACGTTTCGCTGTATACAATTACATTTTAAAGGAGCATCCCGATTGGCAATTACCAGGAGAACGTGAAGAGGCCGTAAAGAAGTGTAAGCTAATGTATAATATTTTGAATCTCCTGACTGACGATAAGAAGCGAGCCATTTTCGAGAACAATGATATGTCTGCTGATGATTTCGAAAGCACTGAGGCGAATATTGCGTATGCCACATTTTTGGCCCAGTGCAAGGCATTGAGAACGTCACACGATATATATGGCTTGGAACCATCTCAGTATTTGCAGGATAACTATCAGGGCTCGGCCTTGGAACAGTCGGATATCAAGGCGGCCTATAACAAGGGCAAGGGGAATATGGATCGGATATATATGGAATTACCATTGCTGACTACCAAGGATGAGACACGTGTGAGAAAAATAATCAAGAAATTAATTAAAACTAAGGAATTGCGTAATTACAAACGTTTCACCAATGAACCATTAGCAAAACGTCGTAGGCGTCTGCGACAATATTCAATGCCAATGGAACGAACAACGCAGAAAAAAAGAAAAAAGCCCAAGAAGGAAAACGAAATGGTATTCTCTAAATATGGAAGTATTCAGGAGCCACCCACTGAAGATGAATTATTGAATGGAAACGATTTAAGACCATCGAAAGTTCGATTGTATCAGGAAGAGAAAAGCTTTTCCTCCCTAATGGACACTCTGATCGATAAATATGATAAAGAAACTGAGGATATGTTCTATTTGGAGAGCGCCGAACCATCTCAGAATAATTTACAAAAACTAAGAAGATCTGAACGCTTACGTTTAAAGAATACGAATGGATTAAAATCGATACAAAAGACCATATATAAAAAGTAAAAGATCTTAAGATACCTCAAATGATTTATAGATTCTCATATTGTATAGATATGCTCAGTATATTTAAAACAAATAAATCGTTATTTGCGAATCCTCTGGATCTTGAAAATATTCATATCTAAAAGATATATTATGTATATACTCAGTACATAAAAAAACTAAAAAATAAATTGTAATCCACTAAACCTTGGAAAATATTTATATCTAACCAGGAATATGAAGCTTTTACGAAGCTACCAAACATTTTGGGGAATACTTTCTCGTTTTCTTTAGGTTTTTCAAGGTTCGTTTAGTAATATCTCCAGCTGTTCCATTAATCCATTTTTTTAAATAAATTAAACAAAAAGAAAGTAAAAAAAAAGTTCCAATCCAAAAAATTCCCATGCGTAATTTTTTCTTGTCTGCTCAAGCGAAACTGATTAAAAATAATGTACAACAATAATTTCATATTTTATAATTTATATTTCCTCCTCCACCCTCCCCCTCTTCTTCTTCTGCTTTTGATAATGAAAATGTATATTTTCTTTAGTACTAATAACACCTACCAGCCAACTCGGCACAGCTGCATTTTATCTCTGGCATCCGCCAGGTAATTCATCAAGGCATTACACGATGAGCCGATGTGACCAAAGTGTCGCAGCTTGACCCACATACCAAATGGACAACAGAAGAGAGAGAGAAAAAAAAATAAAAGACTTGAAAAATGTCCAAAAGAAATGTAATCCAAATAAAATACGAAATGGCAAAAATAAAAAAAAAACAAGCTGAAGAAGAAGAAGAAAATCAAAATGAGAGACTGACAAAATGACAGAAGCGGAGCGACAAGCAGGCCAAAATGGAAACCAGTCGACAGTTTTATGATGGGAAGACTCAGCTCAAGAGACGACGACAACATTTTGAAAATCGAAAACTACTCCCCGATCTGAGTTAAGTCCGGGACAGTAGTAATTAGGCGTTGGCTGTGCCGCTTATCAAACTCGTCGTGGTTTGCAAATAAATCTCACTGGGCACTACTGTATTTTTCAGGTCGAAATTAAAAATCCCAAAAAAAAAAAAAGAAAACAACAAACGAAACTCAGTGTTGCCTTTAAACGACCTTCGCCGGCCCATCAGCTTCTTCTCCTCTCTTTTTTTTTTATTTTTTATTTTGCCTTTAAAAGTATTTTGATGTTGTTTTTGCTTTCGTTAACATTGGATACTTTGAATATATGTATAAATTTTAGTTTGCTGCGGATGCATAAAACATGTTACCCACAATGACCATAGCCGTACAGTGGGCCAAGTTAAGACTTGCAAATTTCATCCAAAAAAAAAAATAGTGAAATTTTTTCTTAATTTTTTCTAATAAAATCTGAATTGTTTGTGTAGATTTGAGTGAAATTTGGAGGTATTTGTCCCATGGTTGAGTGGCAGAGTCGCCTCCAGGTAGACTACTCAACGTCTTTGCGTGTTCATCCATTCAGTAACATTTCCGTCAACAGGCCTCTGCAACATGTAGCCAAAGAAACTTGGCAACAGCGCTAAATGTTGCTCGATAGCGGTTCTCAGGTGATGCCTTTGTGGCGTGATCATGCGTATCAATCTGTATATGTGTGTGTGTGTGAGTGCTTAGCCACGATCTTGAGTTGGCCATTTGAAGGTCGCATAACTTTTTTTTTCTTAGGGGTCTGAAGCAGTTTGAGTGGCAAAAGCGCGCCAAAAAAATATAACAAAACTTGTCGATTTCTCTGCTCAAATTCTTAGCCTTATCCAAGAATTTATGATCTATTTCGATTTGAATCTAGTCTTGTATGATTTATATACTCTTGGAAGCGCTCGAAGCGCTCAATCAAAAAATTTCTTATAGATTGATGGCACAGCATTTATCCCATAGATTTCAAGTGAAATTTTCTTTGCCAAAATAATTTGATAGATTCCGATAAGTTGTTCAGAAAAGGGAGCCAGTTGTTTATTTCCCTAAAATGGCAAACTGATATGCGTGTGATTGGAATCCATCGAATGCAAGGCGAAGCTCGACTCGTCATCCACATGGCCAAGGCAACTGGATCGAGTGGGGACTCGAAAACTTGAAGCCTCTCCGAAAACCCCCTTTTAGCCAACCCGGCAGTCACTTGAAGGCGTATCAGGTTTCGCCTTCGCTTTTAACTGCAATCGGTTTTCACTTCACTTCAATTGCCCCAGCCAATAGCCAAGTCGGGCTTGTCAAATTGTATCAGAGTCCGCTGATAAAAGACAAAACATTGGCTTGCCTAGGCGAGCGAGCAGCCAGTTTACCGCGCTCTCTATGATTTATTTGAATAGATACAAAACACTCGTTGATCAACGTCAACATCAACGCCGCCAGCAACAGCAGAGGCGCCCCATTCCGGTGCCCCCACTCGCACACACACACACACGCACACTATCACAAATTTTGTAATCAAAATGTGTAAACTTTTAACACCTTCAGGTTTTTTTTTTTACCTGAGCCCTTCATTTGCCATTTGTGGTTGCACGTTTCAGTTTAAAAGTATCTTTTCATTTTTCTCATGAGTGGGAATTTTTTAATGTTATTTTGAAGACGTCGCTACTTTTTTTTTTGGCTTTCCCAAGGTCAATTGCTTTGCATGTAAATTATGTTAAAATTGACCAGAGCTTTACTTGATCTCATTATGGCTTGACCTTAATTCTTATTTGATTAAAGGTTTTTAACATTTCAACTCGTAGTTTTTCACAATTTCCAGAGGAAGAAGAAGAAATATTGAGGTTATTTCTAGACTAATTAAGATTATAGTTCAGGGGTTTTGGTTTTAGTAAGGATTATATATATTATATTAGTCTGACCAAAACTATGATTTCTCCCATCAAGCAGTTCTTCAAGTGTTCAGAAGAAGAAGAAGCAGTAGAGAGGATTATTTTAGCTTAGCCAAGAGGGTAAGTTTTCTATTGATTTTAAACATTTTCAGAACAAAAGAAAAAGTTATAGAAGTTTCTTCAAACCTGAGCAAGATTTAGAGCTATCTTTCTATAAGTTTTACCTAGGAGTTTTCGGAAGTAGAAGAAGAAATATAATGGTTTCTTCTAGCCTGGGCAAAATGTAGAACTTTCTTTCTCAAAAATATTAATGAAGAATCTAGAACTTCTTGTATAATCTATAGTTTCTTTCATCCATCAAGATAACAAGTAAGAATCTGAGAAGTAAATTTATCTAGATTTCAAAGAGGCCTAAGCCAGATAGTCAGTCTTCTATCTCGAAGATATAGAGCATACTTATAATTCCAGTATATCCCAGATAACAAGTTTACCATCTGTGATCTAGGTCTTCTTGTAAAATCCAAGTAAGAATCTAAGAAGTAAGTTTTACTAGATTTCAAAGAGACTAAGCCAGATAGTCAGTCTTCTATCTAGAAGATATAGAGCATACTTCCAGCCTAGCCCAGATAATAAGTTTACCATCTGTGATCTAAATCTTCTTGTAAAATCCATCAAAGAGACCAAGTATGAATGTATTCATTAATCCGTTGCGAACAATTTAGTTTTTTTTCAAGAGGCAAGAGTATTTACAAACAGGAAGCTCAGAAAATAGTGGTGATGATTTCAAAATAGCTTCAGCTCTCGTTTAAGTAGCTCAGCCAAAACACTCTGTTGTTGGTTTTTATGCAAACAAATGTGCAAACTGTAGAGCACATTACAAGCTAAAACAAAAAAAAAAAGAATATATTTCTGCATTTACAGATGTTTTTCTTTTTCCAGTATGTAAGTGGATTTTAGAGGCCTGATGCCAGATGATTTAGTAGGCGTTGCAAACATGCGCCATATGCATGCAAGATGCCCAGGCAGTTCAACGCGCAGCCACTTAAAATTTTAAAAGGCTGCTATAAAAACAAAGAACCAAAAGAAGAAGAAGAAAGAAAGAAAACAAAAAAAGGAAAAAAAATAAATAAATAAGAATTGACGACAAGAAACTCTGGTTAAGCCGGCGGATGAGCAGGAAACTTATTCGCGCCTGCCTGCCTGCCTTGCCGACTCCTTCACTCTGTTCAGCCCCATTGGGGGCAACGCATGCGCGAATTGTGCTGGCAATAAATTCATAAAAATCATTAAGGAAAAATTTCAAAAAAAAACAGACCGTCCCCATACATTTGACCCTTACGAGGCCATTAAGCTTTTGAGTTGAAAATTTTGAAAATGTCACTTAAGTTGGGTTTTTATTCGGATGCAGACTGCCTGAAGATTTTGTAAATTTTAATTAAAATTTTGTGTATAATTTCATCGATAGAAATGAAATAACCAAATGAAATTCTTCTCAACTCAAAACACACGACTAACACAAAGAATTCAAGAATAGAGGGTGTGGCCATATCCGAAAGATATCCGAAATTCAAATTTTGCAAATGAATATGAATTTGTTTGTGTTGAAAATTATGCGACAGACTGTGGCCTTATATCCACAGACTTGAACAAATTAATGTTGACACTTGTTGTTTGTGTTTCCTTCAGACAGAGAAGCTCTTCACTCTCACTGAAGAACCCAAAAAAAAATATATATATATGTATATATTTAGCCTTGCCAAATTCAGCCCTCATGAAAAATTATTTCTTATACCTATTCTTCTTCTTGTTTTATGCTGGCAGACTTAAGCTCAAGTTGAGCCCGCATTAGATTTGACGGGACTGTACTTAGTTAGATCAGTTTTGCTGTGACTTTTTGATTAATTGATTCTTTTTAGGCTTTTATGAATTTAGTCTTTCTCTCTCAATTTAGCTAACCTAAAAATCCCAATCCAGCTAGAGTCAGAAACAGGGATCAGTCAGTCAAGAAGTGTGGTCTATTCTTGTTTGAAATTTTAATTATTTGAACTGATCTGGGATTTGTGGCAAGTGACGGGGTCTTTGGCTTAAGTAAGTGGCTGACATTGTCGGCAAAACAACAGCCCCTCGCACCACCGCTACCCCCCACTGACCACATGTGGTTTTTGTCTTGCTTCTCTCTGCCCAAAGCTCTGGCAAATGTTTTCTATTTGCGACCACCGCAACCACCACCACCATCACCGTCACCACTCGTTCCAACAGCTCTCTGGGTATTTCATTTTTTTTTTTATAATCATCGGTGGCAATCTTCAGGCTGGCAACCAGCAGCTGGCAACATCAACATTTCTATTATTTATAACATACCAGTCCATACGAAGTTTTTTTTTATTTATTTATTTTTTTTTTTTTGCTCTTCCAGTATTCACACTTTCCACATGGTCATGTGTATCTGTGTGTGTGTAGCATGTAGCAATTAAAAATAATTTGTTTGGCTTGTTTTGTGTCAAAAATCATGAAAATACATATTAATGATTATGTTATTAGTGCGGAGGGGTAATAAAAACCTAAGCACAATAAGCCCAAATGGATAAAATAAAAATCAACAAAAATATAAACATCCGCCCGAACAAAGATACAATTTCAAGACTCCCCGAAAAGAAAAAAAGATTTTAAACAAAAACTTTCAATGAAAAGATTAAATTCTGAAGAAAAGAAAAAACTTGCAAGGATTTTTATATTTTTAGTTAAGCTCAAATTTTATGAGCTTTTTTTTTTTGTCTGCCGTTTGATCAGGGCTATAATTTTATTTATCCAAATCCTCCAGCGTAAGTCTGACGATATTTTAGCTTGAATTGAAATCGTGTTATTTGAGGAATTTCCCACAGTTTTCAGCCCTTTGAGTCATGTTGAATATGGTCAGATTAAGGTGTTTTTGTATCTTATGGAAGCATTCAATAATCACTGTCGTATATCACAAATGTCAATTAGCCATTTGCGCATTTCATTTGATTATTTGGCTTTGCATCAAGGAGCTACTTGAAAATCAAGCAACTTGTTTTTCTTTTTTGTACAGTCTCGCCAGAGCTTTTTGATTGAAAGGCAAATAAGCTGCCGTTTTGGTTAATAACATAAAAAACAAAAAAAAACAAAGCCCGGGAGTATAAATAATGAAAATCCATTTGACGACAACGACGACAGTTCCAACAACAAAGCGCATAAATCATTTGCACAGACAAAATGCAAATCTTTCCAGATTAAAACAGACACAGAGTGAAACAGAGAGAGAGAGAGAGAGAGAAAATATGGCTGTATAAATAAAGATGGAGATGTGAAGGAGTTGGTCGGGGGTAGAAGTGAAGGAAACACAAATCGAATAGCCAAACCTGTCAAATGTGCGGTATCTTGAAGATAAGTTTGCCGGATTGCTATTTAGGCAGCCTTTCAATGGATCCGTTAAGCTGTATCCGCACCTTTTCCGCTCTGCCCCCCCTCCCCCAGCCCTCGTTTCATATATGAATATTTGTTTTAATTAAATGCCAATCGTTGGACGTAATTGCGGCAAATAATAAAGTAAAGTAAAAAAAAATAAATAGAAATAATTAAAAGCAAAATGTCTCAAGTCTTATCTGAGACGACATTAATTGCTTAAAGTGGATGGACAATGATAGAGACTAAAAAATAATACCAATTCTTTTCCGTTTCTTTAAGTTTCCATTAAAATCAATAATTATGATAATTACAACCGATTGCCACTATCGACATTTGAAAACGTGATCTCTAACCAAAGTTGACTTGTTCCAAAGCCTTGATCATTTTGCATATTTTTTTTTCTTCAAAATTATTTATTTTTTTTAAGCTTTGAAAAACTTTGAGCTGAAGGTCACTAACTCTGGACAGTGGTAGTTAAATTATGATTACTTCAAGACCAAACAATTGCTTGTTTGTTTTATGGTAATTTTGAAAAGCTAAACCTTTGACACTTCAAATAATAATAATAAATATAATTCGGGCGTGGTTGGAGTGGAGTGTACCCTTTAACTTATACAAGGTGGCAGCCCTGGCCTAGTACAATCACCCAAAAAAATAATGGTGCGAGAGCGCCATCTATTGGGCTGTATGCTAGCCTGTTACTTGAGGGGCTCAACATTTGCCAACAGAGATTTTATCTGGCAAATATGTCCGAAAGATTTCTTGAAGAACTAATATCAAAATTTCTAGGCCTTAGAAAATAGAGGACTTGGAATAAGTAAGTAAAAGGAAAGACAAGATTATATAGCTTTTAAGTTTAAAGAGTCTAAGTCCCGAGTTTCCTTGATCTAACTATCATAGTTGCCGAGAGCTAAGCACTTACAACAATAGAGAGGGTCTCTAAAGCCTCCTTCTCTGTCCTCAATATACCCTTAACTATTTAGATATAGGGTATCTAATTTTTATTGGTTTATTTTTAATCGAAACACTTGTAATAGAAAATTTCCACATTCTCTTCGTCGGATTGACAAAGACTACAAAATGCTATTTAAAACCCACATATCATTTGTATTTTTTCCCCCGATAATTAATGATCATTTCGTGCGGCATGCAAGAAACCAAACTATTGACAATTATTCAATATTTAATTAATAGACAAAATGGTAGTATTTTTTAAATGTGCAATTTGCAGTTGAAATAATTTATTGTGCTTATGTTTGTATAGAGAGATAGAAATCATTGTCGCCAACGTGCAAATTGTAAATTGTTTGCAAATGCAAGTGGCTTTTATGTTTTCTCAGAAGGTAACAAGAATTTGTGTGGGTTGGAAGGTCAGCTGTGTGCGGTCCAATGATTTGATCTATCATAAAATTTTTAGCTCATAAAATAATATTTTTTGTATCAATTAGGAGAGATAAGGGAGATCTTGACTTAGGTATATGAGGTATTCATTATTCAAGGAATTCCCATAAATATCAATTGGATCCTTGGTAAGCTCGGTATTAGAGATACAATGGGCTTTTCTCTCATTTCTTTTCCCTCAATATTACCTCATTTCCCCAACGATTATCTTTAAATATTTCATCATAGAAATAATATCAAGTTCATCTTTTCCAATGTTAAAGCTGGCTTACATGAGTATCTTTAGATACCTATGAATCATGGTACCAGGCAATCTTAACACGCGATCTCTGAGCGTGCAATTTGAAAATCTATAGATTCTCAATAGTCAATAGTAAAATCAAAGTGGCTAGAGATACCTACATCTGCATACGAGGCCCAAGTCGGCCAGCATACCATGCAGGAATTTTCCAGCATGATTTCGTGCTCTTGGCCAGATGCATTCATTAATGCTTAATTATAGACAATTAACTGCAGGCCAAGTCTTTCAAGAGAGAGACTCTGTCCGAACTGAGCTGAACTGAGCTAATGGTGACGCTCGAAATTGCCAATCAGTTCAAATTGCAGCAATCCGCCCAAACCGCAACCAAATGGGTGCAAAGTCCAAAGTTGGCCTCTGGCTATATAGGAGATTTTTTTATTTGTAATCGATATAACGATGTATTCTTGTTTTTTGTTATTTGAATTTTTCTTTTTTCTTGGCAACGCGTGAGCGATTCAAGCCAAATGATATTTGTTTAAAGTTTTAACGCTTTTCAGCTTGGCTTGATTTTTGAGGTGTTTGCCGCATTCTTTTTCAACGATGTTGAACGAGTTTTCCCACGTTGGAAATTCTTCAATTTGCGTGCCCTGAATGCGCAAACTAAACTGACACCTTTTCTTTTTTTGCTTTTGCTTTTGCTTTGGCTTTTGCATACAGTTAAATCAACAAAATTGTGTTTATTTAATATTTGTATGGACTTCATTTGCCAGCTTCAACTATTTCTATTTATTATTTCAAGACCCAAGTTTCATTTCTTTGAACAATTCTCCCACGTTCCCATAAAACTGGCCAGCAAAATATACAAAATCATTAGAAAAACAAATCGAATACTCTTTCGAGTAAGCACGAATAAGCCGACCCCCAAAACAAAAATAATTGCCAACAATTGGGAAAGAAACGAAAATCAAAACATCATGAAGACAATTACATTCGTTTGCAAAATCTGTGACAAAATCAAGGAAACCCAAAAAAAAGAGAAGACTATCAAATCAAAGCGTGAGAAATCTGAAGCGATAAGTCCTTGAAATCTTAGGAAATAGGAAAGAATTTCCCAAGCCTTTTCAGTTGGTTTTTTGGAGGGACCAAAGTTTAAAGATTTTGTTATGTTTACTTTTATTTAATTTAGATTAAAATTAATTATGATTTGATGGACTTGATTATTAATTTGGGAATTGTTAAATTCTAGAAATATTTAATGGGGACAGACAGCTCTACTGATTCATAGTTTAATCGCTATCATCTTCTTCATCCTCGTCGGAATCATACTTTTTGCTTTTTTTAGATTGTTTTTTCATGTACTTTGAACGTTTTTTAGGTCTGCGTTCTTTAGCCGTACCTCCATTTGCCTCAAACACTTTGATAGCGCGCTCATAATCAGCTTTTGCCTTAGCAGCTTTGGCCACCCATTCAGACTTATCCTTCATTGATCGCCAGATCTGACCACCTCTTTTAGCCACCTCGGATGCTTTAAAGCCAGGATTATCGCGCTTAATAGATTCACGAGCACTATTGAGCCACAACAAGAAAGCGGAGAGGGGACGTTTTGGTTTTTCCGGCATCTTCTTATAAATAGGAAAATTTGTAAAGAAACTTCGAATTATAAAGATCTATTCCAACTTCACCAACTAAGACCGATTTAGACTTATATTATAGTAAAACGTGACGAGTTGAAATTCTAAACAAATATGATTTAATGTTCTCTTTAACTTGGAAATAGATTGATCCAGAAATTTCAGGTTACTTAGACGCGTAGCCGACCCCAAACAAAAATAATTGCCAGCAATTGGGGAAGAAACGACAATCAAAACATCATGAAGACAATTATATTCGAAATGTCGTGAGAAATCATTTGACTGAAGCGATAAGTCCTTGAAATGTTGGGAAACAGGAAAGAATTTCTTAAGCCATTTCAGTTGGTTTTTTGGGAGGAACCAACGATTAAAGACTCTCTTCAAAATCAGATGAAAGGCGCAGGATATTCCAAAACTTAATTTAGTTTTCTTCTGCAATTAAGTTTACTTTTATTTAATTTAGATTAATATTAATTAAGATTTGAAGGACTTTGAACATTAATTTGGGAATTGTTAAATTGTAGGACTATTTGATGGGTAGGTTGTGCAGGCTTCATGAGCTGCAATGTCCAATTTACTTGACTCATAATTTAATCGCTTTCATCTTCTTCATCCTCGTCGGAATCATACTTCTTGCTTTTTTTAGATCGTTTTTTCATGTACTTTGAACGGTTTTTAGCTCTGCGTTTAGCATTTCTACCTCCATTTGCCTCGAACACTTTGACAGCGCGCTCATAATCAGCTTTGCCCTTAGCAGCTTTGGCCACCCATTCAGACTTATCCTCCATTGATCGCCAGATCTCACCACCTCGTTTAGCCACCTCGGATGCTTTAAAGCCAGGATTATCACGCTTAATAGATTCACGAGCACTATTGAGCCACAAAATGAAAGAGGAGAGGGGGCGTTTTGGTTTTTTCAACATCTTATAATTTGTAAATATAAAACTTCGAATTATAATAAAGATCTATTCCGACTTCACCGACTATGACCGATTTAGATTTATGATTTATAGTACAACTTGACGAGTTGAAATTCTAAGCAGATGTGATTCTATCTAACTCTAACTTGGAATTAGATTGATCCAGAAATTTCAGAGTTATTTCAAAAGGCTACTTAGACTCGTAGTAAAGCTATAGTCTAGTCCGAATTTAATTCAATTCTTAATTTCAAATTTTAAGTCTTTGAATTTATAGCTAAGGCCCTTTCAGATTGGTATAATATAGAGATCCGGGATGCTTCTATAAGAAAATGATAAATACCAAGATTCTTTGGGATAGTGTGCGATCGATTTGTCTGGGTATATTGTACAATCTGGAGGAAACTTTTAAGGGTCTCAACAATTTAGATGGACAAATGAAGGATATTTCGAATGCTTTATAAATTCTGATATTTGAAATAAGTCCTCAGCCCTTAAATTGGATTTAGAAAAATAAAAAATGAATTAACAAAGATTCATCTAGCTGAGAGCTCTGAGAGAACTTGAATTTTCTTAATCGAATTTCAACAAATTCCCTTTTTCTAAATTAACAAAATGTTAAGGTCAAATCGAATTTTTTAATTAATATTTGAAACACGTTCCTCTCCCCCCACACCTTTTTGGTAGTCTCATTTTCTTACAAAATTAGTCAAACACCTACTAATTTAATAAAAATGAATATGGCTTCACCAGTTTCGTAAAACTGAAAAAAAGAAAATCACATTTTAATGAACTATACTAAATCAAGTTGATGATGGTATCTATTCAAAATATTCTTAATTCGTCTTCAGTTCCGTTTCCCGGCAACAGGTTTTCCTAAGCCGAATAACGCCCAACGAAACCAAAATTAAAATGTGCTATCTTTCCGGTTTTGGTATCACACTTTTTCAAAGTCAAAAAAAAAAAAAAACATCAAATGAATATTCAATATTTTTGTTTTTTTTTTTTTTTAATCCAAAACCAATTCAGACTTGTAACTTAATTACAATTTCCGATTTCAAGTGCCTTGTTTCATTTTATAATTCAGAGTTGATATTTTAAATCTTCAACTTAATTTTTTTAAAAATTGATAACCCAACCCAGAGTTCACTCAACTTTAAAAACTTGGATCCATAATAAAATAAACACACAAAAAGCAAAGTACTTTTATGTTGACTTTATGATGAATGCCTCGGCTCATTTAATCAAACAACATCGTATATATGTACATATAACCATATACATATATATATGATTTTTTTATACCCTGTACCATACTTGATACAAGGGTATATTAAGTAGAGAAGGAGACGTCGGAGACCCCCCAAAGTTAACCACAATATGATCAGGGTGACTAGAGAAATTGATATAGCCATGATCTTAGAGACTATAAGAGCTAGAAAAACCAAACTTAGGATTCGGACTCCTTATATGTGTACGCTGGTCAAGTTTGTATTTTTTTTCTCCCCCCACCCCCCCTTCCACCCACTCATTTTTTCAAAGTCGTATAATATCTAAAGCTTAAGGATTTAAGTCTTACTTGCTTCTGAAAAGTTGTTAGAAATCTAAAAATCTTTCGATTGATATCAAACATGATTAAAATCGGACCATATTTACTCGAGATATAAAAAAACTAATTTTGAGGGTCAAGATTTGAATTCCCCTTGCCTAACTGGCAAACTGCCAAATGGGCAGTCCGATAGATGGCGTGCTTGCATTACTGTGAACAATGTGTTGTTGGATTCAAAGGAATATTAAGACCACATGACTTATGTGAATGTAGACGACGAGGGTTACCACCCGACTAGGGTTGCCACCTTTTCTTTTACAGGGTATCCCAAATTCGCCCGAGTCCGAGTCTAACGTTCGGCTTCATTTTTTTTGTAAATTTAATTTGGTTTAATGTTTGAGTGAGAGTGACCATGAATATTTTATGGTTTTATGAATTTTACCTTATGTCGTTAGATGTCGTGTGGCAAAAATCGTAAAAACAGCAAAGCAGAAACAAAATAATGATTAATGTTAATTAAGTTTTCTTTCTTTCTGCCCAAAAAAAAACACAAAACCACAAAAGAGAATATGTAAATTTTTTTTGCTTTGGCTTCAACAAAATAAATATCAACCTTAATTAAGTTGTATATTTGCAAACAAAATTATGGTTTCATTAAATGTTAATATCATTTGGGGCAAAATTTGTTTCTCACAAAAAAATAAAAAAGAAAGATCATTAATAGTGGGATTTTTTTTTTTTTTTGTCTAATTTTCTATCTATTATTTTATTAAACATTATGATAGATGATAATCAAAGTTTCATTTGAGTTTCTTTCTCTTTTTGTTTTTGGCTCATGAAAAGATTAGCCAACATAATATTAATATTTAATATAAAAATTAGAAAGACCTCAGGCTTTTTGGAGTGTATCCCTTATTTTAGCAAGTTGGCTTAAGAAGTACCCAAGATATTCCAAGCATATGATATAGGGGTTCCAACAAGATGAGGCTTAGAGGGCTTATGCCCCGGTGTCTCTCAAAAAATAGGATAGAAATCAATAGCGATTTTATTTATAAACATAAAAAAATTAGAAAGACATCTGACTGCTCGGAAAGTTTCTTACATATAAATGGGTTAAAAATACCGAATATATTCCAACCAGATATAAAATTGATCTGTGATTCGGTGTCTCTTCTAAAAGAGTATATAGAGTATGCAATGTTTGAGACTTTTTGGAATGTAACTCAATTTTCTATACGATTTGTTCAGATATCTCTACTATCTCTCTGATATATAGAACGATGGAAACTGCTAATGAGAAATCAAAGGATTTTATAAATAGAAGATCAAGATTAGTTGGGAAATCTCTACCATATGATATAGTGGTTCGATCAAAGTAAAATTGGATAGATTTAGACTTGGCTGACTCTTCCACAAAAGTTATATAAATTATAGAAAATATCAGGTTCAAATTCTAACGATTTTAGTTAAGATATCTCTACCATAGTGATATAGTGATTCAATGGAAATGATTAATACCCCTGTGTCTCATCAAAAAGAGTATAAAAATATGAATTATTACTTTTCCTTATCTTATTTTAGGTTAAGACGAAAAAAAAATTCTAAAATAAACTTTGAACCCACTGAAGAACTCGATAAAAAGTTCTTTGTTTCTTTCCCTTTCCAATGACATTGCCATTTCAATTGACCAAGTCGTTGCGAAGAGACAAAAACAAAATGTAATTGTGGTAAGAAGAAAAATCTACTCATCAGCATAATTAAGCCGTCAATAACTCAAGACGGCAGACATGCTGACTGGGCAATTTGTGTCATTAGCGACCAGGCCAGGCCAGGCCAGCCCCTTGCGACAATGTTGCCCATGTTGACGTTTATGTTGATGCATATACATCTGCATCTACCCGACAATCATTACATTACATAACATATAAATACGCATATATATATGAACATACATTTCTATATCCAGACAGGTCTCGGAGTTACAACAATATGTGCCGTTAGCTGGCTTGTTAATGAGCTCCAACGACAAAGTGAGTTGGGCTCATAAGTAAAAGAGGCACGTAGGCGCAAAGACAGAAGCACGAGAAAAATGTGCATATTAAGATAAGAATGCAGTGGTCAGTGAAGATCTTGAAGTGGCACAGTGGCCGCCAAAATGGCCTGGACAGGCTGCCGCAACCACCCACAACCCCACCGAAGTTCACAGCAGTTCAAGAGAGACCAAAAGAGACACAGAATTTGAGTCAAGAAACTTTTGCCGTTTTGGCCAAGTTAGTCGGTTGGCTGGTATGTTGGCCATCTTAAGCGCAACTGGTTCTATTTTCTTTCTTTTCCTCTGTCAGTCTGGTTTGTTTTTTTTTTTCTTTACTATTTTCTCTGGCATCGCCTTAAGCCTTCGAAATGGGTCAATTTAGTGACAAGCGGCAATTCGAAGCCGCTCCGCAAGTCTAAGAATGACAAGTTTCAGCTCTAACCAGCGGAAGATTGAATTACACAAAGATGACACTTGCCTGGACAACAATGGGGGAACAGGAGGGGCTTCGAAAAATTACAAAGCAATTTTACACTTCAAAACGAATGGATTGCTTGAGGCGCAGAAATTTGATAAACCTTGGGCAAATTTTTGTTAGCTATTTTTATCAGAGTTCCCTAGAGAATCGAAATTCTATATATAGAAAATTTGATTGGAATGAAATTATTTCCAGTACAAACAAACGATTAAATGATGAGTAAGCTCAAAAGAGGAAGAGCTCTGTCCGGCTTAATCAATTTCGAAATATTTAGTATATGTTGTTCCGATTGAATGGCGCATATTTCAAGACTGAGATCATTATATATTATGAAGATCCAAACAAAAGTTTCCTAGAATATTTTATGAAGATCCAAACAAAAGTTTCCTATAATCCAAATAGATCTCTGGAGTTCTTGAGCTCGAACTGACCTGGCAAATCAATAAGTTCGACCACATTGACTTCTAGAGAAATATAATTCAGTTTTAAGCCATATGAGTAATATTACAATAAATTGTCTTTAAGTATTTTTACATATTTTTGATGGAAAAAGAAAAATATGCCCACCCACTCGACTGACGAAAACACAACTTTGCACTCGGCCGTTTCGAAGTCGATGTAATCAATTAAGCCTAAGAATTATGTAGAGTCGGGGGTGTTGCCGATCGGCAGTTGGCGGTCAGCATTGAAGTACTATCGCAACGTATAGAGTATACGGGGCGTGGGTGCTTATATTGTGTACAGTTTTCCGCATTAGATTTATTTCATTGCATTTGATTTGACCGAAAAGCCCCAGGCGGAAACTTCAAGGCGCAAATAAATTAGAGCAACATGGCATTTGGGGGTCTTCGGTTGGTTCTTTTTTTTACTTTTTATTATCAATAGAACAATGATTTCGTGTTGGTTGTCCACGAAGGCTAAGGTTTGCCCATTTTACACAATCAGTTTGGGAAGCACGCAAACCCAAAAAACCAGTCACGAATAATTCCTTCTGTCCAAAATGTTGAACAGAAATAATTTCCAGCCCAGCCTAGCCCAATTCAAATTAAAATCCTTTGAAAGAAATAACAAATGTTTACCCAACTTTCTACAAGCCGTTTAAATCTTCTTAAACAAAAGAAAGAAAGACAGAAAGAAATAAAGAAAGTGTTGATAAAAGAGTAAGAATAAAATATCTTAAATATTCGAATCTTCTTTCCACACCCCGAAGAGGTAATCAATATGTGTGACTGTCATAAAATCTTAACTCCCAACTATTTTCATTTTATGATCGCAGCTTTTTTTTTCTCTCCCCTTCTCTCCCTCCGTCTCTCTCTTTTTCTTTCGATATCTTTGTGGTTTCTACCTAAGTAAGTCATTCCGTTGATAGCATTGTTTTTGTTGTCTGGGGTCAAGTTATTTATTTTTTTGTTTTGAAAAAAACATTTCTTTGGTTTGGAGTTTTTTTTTCGCGTCTTTTCTTTGCTGTCTATTTTTTTGTTGTCGTTGTCATTGCAACTTTGAGTCTATGCAAGCACATTGACCGGGACCGGGCATTGGGAGGTCACAAGATCCGGTTAACTAGTTTCTTTTTTTATTTATTTCGACTTTTTTTTATTTAACTTCCTCTGTAAAAAGTGAAATAATTACTTACTTTGTAAATTTGCTGGGTACAGAGTAAATTGTCATAGAAGCATATTTTTTCGCCTTGTTAGTTTTTTTTCTTTTTGTTGAAAACACACTTGAAATGTTTGCAATTTTTTTCAATGAATAAAGCAATCACTCAAAATTCGTATTACATAAAAATAATCGAAAAGGTTTTGTTTAACTTCGGAGTCAACGGGAAAAACACACGAGAAATACCACAAACGCGTCGAAAATGAGCGGGCCGTTAACTGCGACTGATCTCCGCTCTGAGTGGAGTTGTAAACTCAAAGCGTGGCTCTATCTCTTTTTTTTCTTTTTGTCGTTTTTTTCTGTTTGTCTCTTGGAGTGCGTTTGTGTGGGTGTGCAAAAAACCTGTTTGTTTGACAGCCTCAATGGTAGCATGGTAGCAAAACCGAGCAAAGCTGGTACCAAAATGAACACATGTGTACCAAAATGGGAACTTTCATGCTGAGAGCTTCTAGTGTGGTACCGAAGCGTACCACATTTGGCACCTTGAGTATTGTTGCGCATGCTCTTTCTTTCTCTCTCTATTTTTACGCGCTCTGTGTGTTTTCATTTCTGTTTTGTCAGCAGTTTTATTGTTGCTTTCACATATGCAAGAGACTTTGTCTTTCTATTTCTACTCTTTCGCTTCAGCTTCTTCTTCTTCTTCTTTTTGCCTGTGGTATAATCAAAACTTTTTGATCGGTCTTTTTTCCCTCTCAATTCTTTGCGTCTGTTCTTAATTTTTGTTTTGATTTCTGCTTGTTGCTGTTGCTGGGGTTTTTCTTGTTTTTGTTTTATGCTACACAGCTCATTAAACTTTTTACAGCTACTGTGGCCTGGGATTGATTCGACTGCCCAACAATTAATTTGAACCCAAATGTGCGCGCGCAATCTGTTAGATAAGCCGACCTTAAGGTTTTTATAGGCTTTTTTTCAGAACCCATGACCAGCTGTTGATTTGAGGTTTTTCTTTAGCTTAAATCTTTATTTGTTATCTACCTTTGCTCTTCCAAACTTGACCCTTTCTCAATTGCCTAGAATCTTAATAAATTTACAGATGCACTGCTGGCCACAGAAAGCTGAATTTTCCTTCTTAGAATTATTTACACTTTAATTCAATTAATTTTAATTTACAAAATAAAATTAACATATTCCTGAAATTTAACAAAAATACAAAGTTAATAAATTTGACTTTATATGATTTGTTTTGTTTTTGTCTTTGGCTCAATATTTTCCTCTTTTTATTTTTTCTCTTGCGGCGAAGCCTACAGGTCTGTAAATTGCCGTTTTTTATGATCGAAAAAACTAAAAGTCTGGTATCGGAAATATAAAGCACTCCTACGCATAAGGTCGATTATCTTAATGCTTTAATTTTTGAAGAACAAAAAAAAAGGATCAAGAGTAGAGGATAATTTTGTTCCTTATTTAAAAATTAAACGGCTTACATCGAACATTTTACTGACAGCATCTAATTACAATCACGCGTGACACGAGCAGTAAGAACAGAACAAAAGCGCAGTTTCCAACTACCGCATCCAGCCGCCAGCAGCTTAAGACGACACACCCCAAAACCAGTTAAACTAAAGCAACAGAAAATACGAAATACGAGCGACCCACGTCAAAAGGGACAAGCCAAACATAAATGCAATTGAGAGACATGGACATGGGCATTGGCATGGCTTGGCTTGGATGGGGCAAAGCATGGCATGGCCAGGCCTGGCATAGCATGGATATGGATATGGGACTGTGCTGGTGGCGGCTGCTGTGGCTTTGCAGGCTGTCAGAGGCGACGTCATCTGCCTACCTGTGCAGTCTTGAGCCAAGCCACAGACAGCGCCATCATGACAACCTGTAATAAAACTCCTCACTCTTGCATGCAATGTGAGTCGATGCCAAATGCCCGAAGCTCGAACTTGGAGCAGCCGCGTAGGCATTCAACAATGGCGCGACATTCGCACGGGCTTAAATTATGCGCCAAACAAATAAGTCCTGCATAAGTTAGTCTCCATAATGTTGCTAATCACGTTAATGGTAATAATGAAGTTTCCGATGCTCGTCAGGGCTCGTGTCTGCAGCAGTTGCCAGTTCTGCTGCTGCTGCTCCCCAAGTTCCAATTGACAGTAACAAATGTTGTTTGCCACCAGAAGCTGCAGCAATATAAAAATGAAACTAAAAGAGCGAAGTGGTTTCTGTGTTCCAAAGTTACAATTATTTTAAAATTAGTTTGAGAAAAAAAAAATGAATTGCCTAAAAATTGGGGTTGCCCACTTGTTTGGCAAATATAAATTTGCCCTTTGAGAGCAGCTGAAAGATGGGCACGAGCCAATATGTTGCAGTTGGCAAAATTGTAGCAGTTTACTGACCATAAATAAACCGGTTCGGAAATCTCCCACAGGCCATAAGAATTCCCCATCAACTTGATTGCTGATTGTTTTGTTGTATAGTTTCTCTTGATCGGAGTGGAGGGAGACAAGATCTCAGCAACAAAATATTCTTATTAATAAGCTAAAAGTTTGAAAGGTGAAAAAATGTTATTATTAAAAGAGATAATACAAGTGACTCAGACCCTTTCACATTTAAAAAACAGAACAGGTTTTTTTTTTTTTTTTTTTTGCTAGGTTGACTTTGCCCAATTTGATAACAAAGAACTTTATTAGCCAAAAACAAACGAAAGATTGATTAGATCAGTATAACCTCTTTCTTTCATTCTCTGAAAGTACGTCATAAAGATAATATCCAAGTCTTTACCCCTGCAGTTTTTCAATCACTTGAAGAAATTTAAACGACAGTCTCCATTAGATCTAATCATGACCGCAAATTGCCGTTGATTGCATTCGTTGTCGCTGTGAGCCTGTTCCGATTCCCAGACAATGTTCTCGGTCTAATAGCATAAGCTGCTCTTGGCTTAGCAAAAAACTTCCTCAATAGGGCATTTACATTCACTTAATTGTATGTACAGTCAGACCGAATCTAAAGCTATAAGAATCTCAGAGATTGAGACCATTTTTTTTTTTTTATTCTATTAATTTAATTTATTTAATTTACTGCGAGTTTATAATATAATGCTTAATTAAAGAGGTGTGTGGGGCGGAGCAGATACCGGGTATAAAAGACTGCGCCAATGTGTGTGTGTATGCCGATGTATTTGATTTAATTGGATCGACTCAGCATTCCATAGCAAGTGAATTCGAATTTTCATTGAGAGCCTTAACACCATTTTCGATAGGCATGGCCAAGCTATTGTCATCCATGGCAGCATCATGCTGCTGCTGGTTTGATGTGGACGGTCCATCACCGTTTGTATAACACATATCATCGTCGTGGCCATTTCCATTGGTGTGGCCGTCATCCCAGTTGATTTTAAAGCGGGTGACACGGGGCTTGCTGGCCAGAATATTACGTGTAAGTTTTTCGAAGAGAGGTTTTGGCGGTGGATTTTCACGCATTTCTTGGTCGGCATAGTCATTGTTGACATAATAGCCCACGCGTACAAATTCTTGGCCACGATATGAGCAGGTAAGCAGCACAATGGTCACACCCACTGCGTCTTGTTCGGGTATTTTTGAAAAGTCTGGCGGATCGGCTTGGAAGACGAATATGTGGCGTCCCTCGGGCACAGGGCCCACGTAAATGGTGTCCAACACCTGGTCATATTCCTCGGACTCGGCCGAGCCAACGTAAATCATTTTCCATTCCAGATCTTCCTTCAGTTCTTCAATGCACTCGAATGTGAGCTCGAACTGGAAGGGATTGAAGAAACTGCTGGGGTTATCCAGAACAACGACATTTGTGATATGCACTTTTGCCATTTTGATGATGACTGTACGTGCAGGTCGCTTTGTTAAGAAATTAAGAAGCACTCTTGGTCACTTGTGCTGCGCGCCTTTTTCTTTGGGGGAATTTCGTCCAAATGTGAAATCTCTTTGAATCTGCAATCTATAATCAAATTTATTCGTTTTCCGATCACTTCCGAACGTAATAAGAACTTACCAAATAAAATAAGCAGTTTTTATTCAATACTTGCAATTTCTTATTATATTTCTTCGTATAAATAAATTTTTAGCGCTGACAGCAGCTGTTTGCTCCCGCCAATTCATAAGCACAGTGCTGCCAACTTAGCCTTTTTTCCGAAAAGATCTGTCCGGATTTTAACAGCGTCAGCCGGAATATACTCAAAACCGCCCCTAGCCGGAAATCTGGTATATCTTTTGTTCACTTAGCCTTTTTCTATCCTTTTTAAGTTTTACTAAAACTATTAAAATTATTATTCAATAACATAAATTGTTGTACTAAAAAATACTAGATTTTTGAAAATGCTAGTATGCAAATCATTTTACCAGCACTATAAGTATTTTCAGTAAAAGTTGAAGAAGCAACTCTATACTAGATAATACAAAAAAACCCATAAAACTTTAAATTAAATTAAATTAATTTAGTTTTTTAGTATGAAAATGCTATACTTCTTGCCACCCCTGCAGTCAGGTTTCTTAAATACGGTATTATTTAATTTGCAGTCCTCACGGTCCTGTTGACGAGTTGGCAGGTCACAGAGAAGAACAACAAACAACAACATTCCGTTTTCCCTGTGAAAAATTAATAATAGTAGAATGATACACTTAACTGGCCAAAACTACAATGCCCGCGATACAATTAAAAATATATTCTCCCCGCTTATCGGCGTTCTGACCAGTAATCAAGCCGACGAGATCTGTACGCGCAACAATCTATCTTTCGTAGAGCTCTTGCAGCCTTTTGCAAAGTTGCCCAGTGACGGTGGGTAAACACAAAGTAAACGCCCCTTAAAAAATACAAATAATATTAATTCTTTCAGCACACTTTCGCGATGTGTCTGGAACGAGTGTGTCCATCCGTGGCCTTCGGCTCAACTTTTGCGACGTCGACTGGCGGCCTCCGCAAACTGTTCTGGCACGAAAAATGCTAAATGAATCCGTATCCAATGCACACAATGACAAGACTAAAATCGCTACTATTGGTAAGCTGAGACAAACAGAATTATAATATCATTACCTAAAATTTTCTTCTTAGCTGGCATCGACCTTGAGTTGCCCACAAGTGAACCTTGGTTTGAGCAATGGCGTGAAACATTTCTAACAGTGCAGTTTCCGGCAGACCATGAATTCACCCGCCACCTTCTGAGCTGTCTCCTGGTTCTTTCCAGTGCAGATCCCCAAATAGTCGAGACCGCACACAAGTTGACTCAGCGAGTTCAGCAAATGCAAAGCATAACACCCCAAAAGTTACCCAAGTGGTTCCATCCCACAGACGTGCTCAACAGCTATGTGATTTTGCACGAAGCCAGCCAGGGTGATCTCTCCAAGGCCCAACAGGGCTTTGAGCTCTTAAAGTCCACCTTTGGCGACAGCAAATGCTTTCTCGTATCCATCAATTCCCAGGATCCAAGCACTGCCTGCGAGATGCAAGACCACTGGAAGCCCTACATCAAACGTCAGCCAAAGCCAGACACCACCTCAAGTGAACTGAGTGCTCCAAAGTCACCACAAGAAGCAGTCTCCGCCATGCCCACCATGCAAATGTCTCAGCTTGTGGATGGCTCAGCTCTGGAAAAGGAAATAGCTATACCCCATCCTCTCAGTCCTTCCCAGGAAAGTGCCACCGAAGCCATCAACTCGAAATTCTCCATAAGCAGCGAAAGCATCGCCTCTCAGAACATCAATCCGAATGTCTGGGCCACGGAAACCGATGCTGATGCCCCTCACGGCGCTTGCCTCCAGGCCCGGGATGTGGAGAACCTGCGACACTTTGTCCAGGACTATGCTGTGCGCGCCCTCATACCCTACATCGAGCACATGGTGGCCATCCTAAGCGAGGGCGTGACCAATAAAAAGGGCGTCAGCAAGTCTCTCCTCAGTGCCACAAAGCGTTGGTTCGTCACCAGCAAACCAGGCGCTGGAGCCAACAATCAGAATGCCGTCATGTGAGTAGTCACTTAGTTTCATGACTTCCATGAAGTTCTCTCAATCTCTTCTCTTTTCTTAGTTACACCAATGAGTCGGCTGAGCTGCAGACACGTAAATTGGGCGACCTCTACTTCATGTTTGGCCACTATAATCTAGCCTTCCAGGCCTACCATCAGGCCAAGAGGGACTTCAATGCCGACTCGGCCTGGCAGTACTATGCGGGTGCTTTGGAAATGGCCGCCCTTTCCGCCTTCATGCTGGGCACAGCCCATCGCAAGACCTACGACTACATGGAAGATGCCATAGTCTGCTATTTGGATGTGTGCAAGTGAGTTTATCCTAATCTTGACCAGATCAGATTATAATATGTATTTCCTTTAGGCTACAACAATTTGCCACCCGGGCCACCCTGCTCAGCATGGAATGTCTGCGGACGGCACGTCTCTATGCCGAAGTCGCCAAGCAATTGATCCGCATGACTAGTGAGGAATCCGATCTGCGTTCGGCCCTTTTGCTGGAGCAGGCAGCCTACTTTTTCCTGGTCACCCAGCCACCCATGCATCGTAAATATGCCTTCCACATTGTCTTGGCTGGCAATCGCTACTCTCGCGTGGGTCAGCGTAAGCATGCCTATCGCTGCTACCGCCAGGCCTACCAAGTATTCCAGCAGCGCCACTGGAGCCTGGCCGAGGATCACATACAGTATACGGTGGCCAAGCAGGCCTACATGCTAAAGAAATTAGAAGAGGCCAGTCGTTCCTTTGCCCACCTGCTCAGGCCTGGCAGCCAGCAAAGTGCCCAGCAGCAAATCAGCTTCCTCAGAGAATACATACAGACCCAAAATGTAAGTGACTACTAGGAGAATAATCCCAAAACTGCTAAGATTTTCTTTTTTGAAACTTTTAGGAGCTGCAGAAAAGCAGTCCCGAATTGGGTGTGCTCAGCCATGCCCTGCCCCAGGTGGAGCAGAGTACGGTACGCGTTTTGACTTTGGTGCAGCCTCCTAGTGTCCAGCCACCCCAGGTGCCAGCCACCAATATAAACATCACCTCTGACCTCACCGCCGATGAGTCCACCTGGCACAAAATGGAAGAGATGCTGGTGATCAGCGCCGCCTCCAACAAGCCTTTCGTCTTCAAACCCTCCCGGTATCTCTACACCAAGCAGCAACCGGCCCTGGAGTGTCCCCTGGCTGTACAGGGTGAGCCTATCGAACTGGCCGTCACCCTTTCGAATAGTGTGCGCTGTGGCATCACCCTGTCCAACATAGATCTGCTCTGGCGCCTCACCTTGGAGAACGGAGAAGTCCTGTCCAATGTCTCCATTTACGAGGACAAGGGCGACAGTTCCAGCAAGTTGGCCATCAATGCTGCCATCAAAACCAGCTGTGTGGAGACCATCGAGCTGAAAGAGCAGGCCCAGCAGACTCTTCACTTCAAGTTGACCCCAAAACTAACAGGACGTCTCAACATTTTGGGTGTGGTATGCCGCGTGGCCTCCACAGCGGATCCCAAGGAGAGTCTATTGGGCTCTTTGCAATTCGAGACGCAACGCCTTAAGCCCACCACAGCCAAGCAGTCCTCCCAGACGCTCTTGGACAGCAGGCTGAGTATTAAACTGGTTCCACAAGTGCCTGCCCTGAGTGTAAGCTTCAGTGCTGTGCCGGCCGAGCTGCTGGGGGGTGAGATTATGCCGGTCAGCATTACCCTGCGCAATCTGGGCATTTCACCCATCGAGGAAGTCTATCTGGCCTGCGATAGTCCCCGCTGCATTACCTTGCTGGAGCAGGACGCGGACCTGCCTCTGGCCATGCTGAGCTGTGAGTATTTGTTTAACCTTTGGTCGACAGTTTCTCATTTATCTTCCGCCTTTTGCAGCTCTTAAGAATCTCACCAACGAAAAGCTGGTCAAGGACAAGGAGATCCGTAGGCAGCGTGTCTTCCGCCTGCTACAGCGACCCGCTGGTCAGGCCGCCCTGGAGGCCCAACAAGGACACACCATATCTATGTGGTTGCAGGCGCCCTTCCAGCCGGGCCCCTTCACCCTTCGCCTGCTCTTCTACTATGCCCTGCCGGCAACCACAAATGCCCACATCAAATACCGTTTGGTGCGTCATGTCTGGCAGCTCAATGTCTTGCCTTGTCTCCAGGCCGAAGCCACCTGTGTGGTGAGCAACACAGTCTCCCAGGAGCTGGGCCTGGATGTGAGGCTCAAGAATTGCCACGACGAACAGCAGACTGCCCTCCAGACAGAAGTCTACATCAACTCTCTCTCTCTCTACTCCACGGAATACAACCTGAATCCTCAGAAATTGTACAGTACGTAACTAAGATCCTTTCCAACTAATCCCTTTAGTCAATTGTCTTTGTTTTTTATTTTAGTTATGAACAAAATGGAGCTCAGCGCTGGACAGGCGGGTGAGAACTGCCTTAAATCTGGAAAGGCCTGCAGTTTCCAGTGTCGCCTTGAGGCAAGAGAGAAAATGGAATTTTCGGAAATTCCGCCATTAAAAGAACTGCTTCAATCAAGACTGTCGCGTCTGGAAATACTGCCGGCCCAGCATGCTCCAAGTGTGGAGCAGCATGTGCCGGCCCTGCATGAACCACACGGCTTCCTGACCAACGAGGAGACGGTCTACTTCAATACCAACATTACCAGCGAGGAGTTCAATGCCAGTGTGGCCTCCTACCTGCCCCATGCCACTTTGGCCTTTAGCTGGAGTGCTTTGGTTGGGCCTGAGGAAGCGAAGCGCATGGCCAGCGGGGTGCACTTCATACAGCTGCACAGTCTCTACGAGACGGGCAGCTGCCCGCGCCAGGAAGTCTACAGTGAAGCTGCCTTACGTCGCCGACTGGACTTTGGCTCGGGCCAGCGAGAATTCCTTCTGCCCCCCAGCAATCCGGCCGGTGATAACGAACCCGACGAGGTGGATTACGAGGACTACTGGGCTCCCAATGAGCACTATGTGGGCGCTCGTTGCCTACTGGAGGATGAGAGTTTCGTGCTGGCCACCAAGGCCTAGACGAGGACTGCACAGAGTGCCTATACACCTGGCCGGGATCAGAGAATCAAACTGCCCCAAAATTATTTCAAACAAAAAAGCAATAACAGTTTGATCCTCTCGAGACCCTTGGACTTTTGGTTCTTCTCCTCCTCCCCTCTAATTTGACTAATTTAAATGTTTATTTAGATAATTGTTTTTTGTATTATATATTTTTTTGGTTTGGTTGTTGAGAAAGAACGATAATTTACAGGCTAATACAAAATGCTTAAAATTTTAACATTAAAGTGTATTAATTGCTTTTTGGTAACTCCTACCCACCCACTCACCCTGGGGGCACTGTTGACTAGAGTATACTAAATTTTATCTAAATAAGGGACGCTTCTTCCAATGCTCTCCGGTTTCTGGACAAAACAATTGCTGAAATTGTTGCATTTATTGTTGTGGCAGCGCAAAGTAAATTATTTTATTTTGTTTAAATTTTAATTTAATTTATATTTATTTTTTTTTTTGGTGGAATGACCTAAGTACGCTTTTTGCTCATGTAGACCCGAGCGGTGGCATAGAGGACGTGTATGCAGGCATAGATGTTGCCCAGGGCACTGCCGAGTAGGGCCCCGATGACATTGGGTATGGGATAGACTTGCCAGTCGCGGCCCCAGTCGAGAGGGGCCACTACACTGCCAGCCCAGGCACCGAATATGCCACCCAGGGCATTGTATTTGAAGAGATCAAGGGCGGTGTCCTCACACTTGGTCACAAAGTCGGGCTTTTCGCAGAAGCACACCTGCAGAGCTCCGCCGCCGCCGAGCAAGAAGACGGTTGGTGAGACGGTGAGTAGCGTTAAGAGCACGGATAGCACAAATGTCTGCTCGTAGTTGGCCAGCACGGGAGCACCCAGAATTATGCAAATAAAGGCATAGAGGAGTGTGCAGAGAAATTGCAGGGTAAGACCGCCGAAGAGTTCGCGTGGTGTAAAGTAGACGGCCTTCTTCTGTCGCTGTTTGGTCGTAAGCACGCCGTCTTCTATGCGTCCATAAAAACGTGCCAATATCACCTTCATCAATTCACCAATGAAAACAATCGGCACAATCAATGAGTCCCAGAAGCTACCCAAATTGGCCCAGTTGCGGCGATACTGCATATACGTCATACAAATCAAGATTGTGGCCAAACTGAGCGAGACATGAAAGAGCTGGTGTTTGGTCTTTTGTTGGTCGAAACGCGCATTGCTGCCGGCCATCCTGGTTACACAAACACGCTTCAAAACGGTGTAAAAATATATTCACTTTTCGTATTTCTGCAGGAAAATTCTCACGAAACTGAACCGATAAAAATTTTCATTTCGAAACAAGTTGGCAGCCCTCGGGCACTCTGAGTTGTATTCGAACGTCAACATCACATAATCCTCGGTGATTGTGAAATTGTTTGCGGTATTGTAGATTTATTTTTAAGGTGTTTGTTGGAAATTTTCAGAAATGTTGGCACGTGCTTTACGTGTGCGGCCTCCTGTGCGTGGCTTATTGAGTGTTATTGGCCGGAATCAGCATTCACAGAGCTCTCTAATTCAGTACTACAATGAAGTGCGCGCAGGTAGTCAATTGCGTAGATTTCAAGGGTCGTCTGTTGTTACACTGGTCACCGGCAAACGTTATTATAGTAGCAGAAAACGTGATGACTCCGACGATGAGGGCATAAAGGATCAGCAGCCTGAAATAGTCAACGAACGTGGACCCCAATTGCCAGCCACAGTGGCAGTGCCAGATGTATGGCCACATGTGCCCTTACTGGCCATGCGACGAAACCCCTTGTTTCCACGCTTCATGAAAATTGTTGAGGTAAGTAGGGCAAAGTCAAATTTTCGGTACACTTAATAACATTTATTTTTGTCAGATTTCCAATCCGATCATCATGGACCTGTTGCGGCGCAAAGTCAAATTGAATCAGCCTTATGTTGGTGTCTTCCTCAAGAAAAACGACGGTGAGGATGAGTTGGTCCACAATCTAGATGAAGTCTACGGCATGGGCACTTTTGCCCAGATCCAAGAACTACAGGACTTGGGCGACAAGCTACGCATGGTGGTGGTAGCCCACAGACGGATACGCATTACTGGCCAGGTTGTCGAGGATCTTCCAAGCTCTCAGCCAGGTAAGCATAAATACACTGTTTGGACCCATTATCGTGACAATTACTCTTAATCCCAGTGAAAATGACAACTTTGCATTATCCACTATTTAATATAAAATTACGCATCCCAGCTGAAGATCAACCGGAAGTCACTCAACCAACGCGGTCTACCTCACGACGTCCCCGTGGTCGATTATCCCGACGCACTACAAGCAAAGACTCGTTTCCAGATGCCACAACAGCGGCTAAAACATTTGTCGAACAGCAAACCCAAGAAGCTCCACTGCCCTCCGGTTTTGTCACTGTGAAGCCGAGAGGCGAAGCACCGCCAGCTGCCCCAACTGGCACTCCAGTTGATGAGAAAAAAACCGAGGAATCAGCCAAGCTGCCTGTTCTCATTGTGGAAGTTGAAAATGTCAAACAACCGCAGTACAAACAAACCGAAGAAGTGAAAGCCCTCACCCAAGAGATTATCAAGACTCTACGTGACATCATCACTATGAATCCTCTGTATAGGTAAGTAGACTAAATAGAGCCTAGTGACTTTTGGATAAACGTTTCTCCTTACAGAGAAAGCCTTCAACAAATGCTGCATCAGAATCAGCGCGTGGTGGACAATCCCATCTACCTATGTGACTTGGGTGCTTCTCTCTCAGCAGGCGAACCAGCGGAACTCCAAAAGATTCTTGAGGAAACAGATGTGAGTCTTTCTAGGATTCCAGAGTCCACTGAGCTTTAAATATAATTTTTTTCATTTTTGAAGATTCCAAATCGACTAATGTTGGCCTTGGCCCTGCTGAAGAAAGAGTTGGAGCTATCACGACTGCAGCAGAAAATTGGACGCGAGGTGGAAGAGAAAGTGAAACAGCAGCACCGGAAATACATACTCCAGGAACAGCTAAAGGTCATCAAAAAAGAGCTGGGCATCGAGAAAGATGACAAGGACGCCATAGGCGAAAAATACCGCGAGAAACTCAAAGACAAAACCGTGCCCGAAAACATCATGAGTGTGATTGACGAAGAGTTGACCAAACTCAATTTCCTAGAGAGTCACAGCTCTGAATTTAAGTGAGTCTGGTAAAATCCTTTGCTTGGTCTTTTTGTGAAAACTTTCGCTTTGTTTTGCAGTGTGACACGTAACTATTTGGACTGGCTCACCTCACTGCCTTGGGGCGTCATTAGCCCCGAAAATCTATGCCTTGAAAAGGCTACCGAAATCCTGGACAACGATCATTACGGCATGGAAGACATAAAGAAGCGCATTCTGGAATTCATAGCTGTCAGCTATCTGAAGGGAACCACTCAGGGCAAGATCCTTTGCTTCCACGGACCACCGGGTGTGGGCAAGACGAGCATAGCTCGTTCCATCGCCCGAGCCCTCAACCGGGAGTACTTCCGTTTCAGTGTGGGCGGCATGACTGATGTGGCCGAAATCAAGGGCCATCGTCGCACCTATGTGGGAGCCATGCCCGGCAAGCTAATCCAGTGCCTTAAGAAGACCAAAACCGAAAATCCTCTAGTGCTTATCGACGAGGTGGATAAAATTGGCAAAGGCTATCAGGGCGATCCCAGTTCGGCTCTGCTGGAACTACTTGACCCAGAGCAGAATGCCAACTTCCTAGACCACTATTTGGATGTGCCAGTGGACTTATCCCGTGTGCTTTTCATCTGCACAGCCAACATTATCGATACCATCCCAGAGCCACTGCGTGATCGCATGGAACTTATTGAAATGTCCGGCTATGTGGCCGAAGAGAAAGTGGCCATCTCTCGCCAGTACCTCATACCCCAGGCCATGAAAGACTGTGGCCTCACTGAAAAACAAATCACCATTAACGATGATGCCTTAACTTCGCTCATACGCAGCTACTGCCGTGAATCCGGAGTACGTAATCTCCAGAAGCATATCGAAAAGATCATACGCAAGGTGGCCTATCGCGTGGTCAAAAAAGAAGGCGAAGTCTTCGATGTGAATTCCGACAATCTCACCACCTTCCTGGGCAAACAGATTTTCAGTTCGGATCGTATGTATGCAGAGACCCCGGCCGGCGTTGTCATGGGTCTAGCCTGGACAGCCATGGGTGGCTCATCACTATATATCGAGACCTCCCAGCGGCACATACGCAACAACAGCAAAACAGATAACACCCAAGGCTCTCTCCACCTCACCGGCAATCTAGGCGAGGTTATGAAAGAGTCGGCTCAAATTGCCTTGACTGTGGCTCGCAACTTCCTACATACCCGCGATCCCAATAATGTTTTCCTAGAACAAGAGTGAGTCTTGAGTCCTTAAAAGCAGTCAGAAATTTTAACAATTTTATTTTTCACTCCAGACACATACACCTGCATGTGCCCGAGGGTGCCACACCCAAAGATGGACCCAGTGCTGGTATAACAATTATCACAGCCCTGGTCTCTTTGGCCACGGGCAAGCCAGTGCGTCAGGATGTGGCAATGACTGGTGAGGTCTCGCTCAAGGGCAAGGTCCTAACTGTGGGCGGCATCAAAGAGAAGGCCATTGCGGTAAGACTGAACTTTTCCAACTTTGCTTAAATAAATTAAACCCTTTTTGTCTTTCAGGCACGTCGGAGTGGCGTGACTTGTTTGATTCTGCCCGTGGACAATAAGAAAGACTTTGAGGAATTGCCTAGCTTCATAACCGAAGGCCTGGAAGTGCACTTTGCCAGCACCTACGATGATGTCTATAAAATTGCCTTTGCCGACTCAACCAAACAGCAGACCACGGAAAGCAGAGACAAGAGTGCCCGTCCGACACCTCCGCCAGCTGTTGAAAATGTGAAGATTCCAGCGGCAGCCACAGCTTGATATCTCAAGCCAATCTCGACCGGCCACATTCAGACCTCATGTCACAATCAGCACAATCACTTTTGGAGAGGCGAACTAAAAAGTGTTGAACAAGAAATTTCCATAAATTTTTTTTAATTTTTCTTTTTTTGCCTTGGTATAGAAAATATCAATGTGTTTTTGCTTAGTTCATAACTAGGTTAGCTAGTGAAGCATTTGTTAAAATTACCAAAATTAAATGTATTTTGTTAAATATCCGCATTGGCCACTATCCAGTTGAGGTAGCGATCGACTCGGGTGTAGACACCGGGGCGCTTGCGATCGCCGCAGCCTACGCCCCAAGAGACAATGCCAATGGTGACCCAACGTTGGTTTGGTAGCTGGACCAGTAGGGGTCCACCGCTGTCACCCTGGCAGGAGTCCAGCCCTCCCTCAGGGTCACCGGCACACAGGAAGGTATCCCCTATATTTTCCACCATCACATTCTGGCAATCAGATTGCTTCCAAACGGGCACATTCACCTCCATTAGAACCTTTGAATGGGGTCCACCGAATTGCATGGTCCCCCAGCCAGTCACAATGCCGGTTTTGCCGGTCCAATCCTCGCTCAGCGGGGGCATACAAATTGGCCAGATGTAGGTGGTGAAAATGGTGGCTCGCTCTATACGTATGAGTGCTATATCATTCTGATAGCTGAAGGGATCATAGTCCACATGGGTGACCATATTGCCGATGCGAAAGTCTCGGGCGCGTGTCTCATTCAGCTCGTGGGTATTGTATTCGCCCAGGCGCACGAAGAGATCAGTCTTTTTCAGCTTATGCAGGCAGTGGGCGGCGGTGAGGACATGGCGATCGGTGATCAAGACGCCACCGCACCAGACATATGAGAGACCCTCACGCAGCAGGGCGGCCATCCAGGGCCACTCGTCTGGGTCGGCCGGTCGTCCACCTGTGACGCGTGGAAACTGCTTTGTCACAATGCCACAGCCTCGCTGCTCGGGTCGGTTGACTATGCGTGGCGTCTCGGCAGTTGTCTCGTCCACAAACTGCGGATTGAACCTTGAGTTGACCTGATCCGTACAACAAATTCCAATGGAACTAAAGAGAGTATCAAAAGCTTTTAGCAATTCTGTGTTGACTCTCAAATTGTTACCTCTTTTCAATGATGCACAACTGGGAGACCAGACGCCAGATGTCGTTCTTCAGATCAGGCATGCGGCAGTAGATAATGTGACGACAACGTCCGCTATCACCCAAGGGCGTGCGACAAGGACCAAAGTCCTTATTCTGCAGTAATTCCCCGCCATTGGCCTGTCGCTTTGTTAGCCTGTGTATCCAGGTCTGATTATTCTCCACAGAATTCTCCCTGGCTCCCCAGAGGAATTCATCATTATCGGCCAGATCCAGCAGATCTTTAGAGGTCAGGGAAAAATACCTTGAAAGCTGATCTTTTTGGCTACGAAATATTTACTCACCGATATGCTCGACATCTTTGGCCTGACTCAGTAAACCGGTCAGGCTTAAAAATAAAACCGCGAACCAAAAGTTGTCCATATCTCTCAAATGCTTGCGACTTTATGATTCCCTAAACAATTGTTTATCGCGTGCTGTTTCCGTCTTGTGTTGTTTGAGATATGCCGGGAACAATTGAATAATTCTCCAACTATTTTCGCTTCTCGACTTTACAAACTCACCTTGTTAACTTGTTTAACTTGGCCAGAAACGTTGACACTTTTTTTTTCGTTTCGGTTTTCCCTCAAGTCAATTAAAAAAAACTAGAATTGTAAAACATGCACGTATCTATATGTCTTTATATCGGACTGGCGAATGACTGACAGCCTCAACTGCCGTAATCACAATGATGAGCTACTCAAGTAAATCGCACAATTAAAGCGGAGGAATAACAGAGATATCGAGCTTGCAATTGTTTCGATTCGGACTTCTCTCTGGCAAGAGAGGGACTACTTATAATCAGATTTAGTCTCAAAACTCTTGAATTAAGAGCGACATATTAATTAGGGTGTGCCTGTAACAAGCATAAGAAAAAAATTTGCCAATTTAATAAGCTTTACCCTAAGGCTTAGTCAATAATAACTTAATCATAAACTGATCAATTTATTCTACAGTTGTAAGCCAAGTCAAGATGTGCCTTGCATTCGTAATGATGCGGTTCAGCGGGTTTCGATTCTCACAAACTCATACAGATTTCTATTTACGAAATACAATACAAATAACTTTGTATTATCGATTTAAAAGTATTCACAAAAATATAGGTATAATTGCCTTCTAATCAAACGTTATAAAATATTAAATAATACCTATAAAGTATTTATAATAACGCAAAATTAAAAACCCATTCTCCGAGGGTAACAAAAATGTTGCTTAGCCTTTTAGCATTTCAAATTGATTTATCTATGTTGCTGGATTTGTTTTTCTCAAGAAATAAGTGACTAATCCATTGTATACTTTTTAAATCAAAAGAACTCAAAACTATTTTCAGGGGGAAGAGGCTTTCTATTTGCGTCTTAAGGAGATTGGTCAGCAAGCTTTGAATATAAGACTGGCTTATGCTGGTCTGACAGCTATATGACATAGTCAAATAACCCCGATGAAATTTGGAATACCTATACATGCTTTAAATATTAAAATGGAATGAGATATCGGAGATTTTTCCTAGGGTGAATTTTGTTCGTGTGTAATCTGCTTATATGATATAGTAGTTCGATCCGGCCCTTTTCGACTAGTGTGTAGTGTATACCCTATACAAGTTTTTTTTTTTATAGTTTAAAATGGGGTCAATCGATTTGTCTAGTGGTTCTAATCAGTCTGGAACTAATTTGTCGGGGCTCGCACGAATAGTAAATAGTTTCCCCCCAATATCAAATAATCTGTGAATTTATTTTAACATTATATTTTTATTGTTGATATTCATAACTTAATAAATAAATTAAACCAAAAACTATTTCTATTGACATTAAAGTTGTGTGTGGAACTGAAATACTGTTGTAAAGTTTTCTATAAAAAAGGTCTTCCAGAATATTTTGAATTTTTGTTTTTTTTTTTCACAAAAAGGGAAACCTATGAAATAGTAATTTGTTAAGATTGGTTGGTTTTTGGTTTGTAAATGTAACTAAATATTTTTCATGCATTCATATAAAATCAGTACACATTTATTTATATATATATATTTTTTTATAGTATTTTTATATTGTTTTGTATATATTTATAAATATTGCATCTTTTCAGATATAAACAGCTACACACTCAAATACACATACAAACACATTGCTAAAAGGTTTTTAGATTTGTAGAAAGGTAGTTTTTTATTAGGTCGGTTTAGTTCAAATAGGAAGAGTCCTCTTTTCATTTTTTTTGTCTGTAAATGTTGTTATTCTGAAATGTTTCGTTAAAGATTTCTTAAATGTAAATATTTGTTTAAGTTTTTCAATATGTAAATTTTTTGTCTCTGTATTAATTGATTGTGTTGTGCCTTGAGAGTTTGTTTTATGTTTTTCGATAGATTTTATGTGTCTTTGTCTTTATAATGTAATCTACCCTAAAAGTTTTTGTTTTCTTTTAATTGTGGGATCACATTTAGGTTACCATAAGTTGTTAATTTCATTTACAAATGATATTTATGTAGTTTAAACATATTCAAGCTTAAGTCATAGAATCGATATAGTTTCGAAGAGATTGAAGAAACTGGGAAGACTTGAAAAAGATTGAGCAAAAGTTTTTAAGCTTAAATTAAAATTAAATAAACTAAATTAAGGACAGTGGTGAGGATGCCTAGAATAACTATCGAAGTATGATAATTTAAATATCGAATTTTCGATAACTTTGGTATCGAAATACGATCATTTAAATGCTGCGTAGCAGTTTTCATTGATATTTTGCGCTTAAAGTTTCCTTTTGTTTATAATTAATATATTTTTTTAGCTTATATAAATTTTGTGCTTAGTCACTTTTTGATGCTTATACGAAGACCACAAGTTTTCAATGGAATTTCTAATCCACCAGTCGAGCACCAGCTTCCACATCATCGGCCATGGTGACGCCTTTGGTCTTTTTCTTTTGATCTGAAGGTTTCTTTTTCGTAAGGGCCAGGGTTTCTGGTTCACTAACATTGTCTGTGTTGGTCCCACCATTTCTGGCTGCACTTACTCCTGCTGGTCCACTACCACTCCCACGTAGTTTAAAACGAGTTGTGGCCGCGGCAGCATTGTTGTTGGCGCAATTGCAAATAGCATCGAAAATCCTTACCACAAAACCGCGAGCTCGGTTGACCACCTTGGCATTCTTATATGGTAGTGCAAAGCCTAAATAAATAAAGTTATTTTTAACTTTGGAGTCTTTCTAGTATTCGTTTTCTAAAACGCGGAAACCTAATCTGACATATTTCGAAACATCTTTATTATCTTGCTCGGGTTAGGTGTGGCGTGCACAGCCTGCTTAATTACTATGTTGGTCTGAGAAGGTATGTGTCAACCGCAAAGCTCACTTTATAATTACTTTCTGATCCGCCCCCGGCAAAAGTTTATAAAGTTGTGTCGACATTACAAAGTTCCTTATTAATGTTTGTTAGTTAGCATGACGAAAGCGAATTCAATGGTCTGGTATTTACTCTGCGGCTGCCTACTCTTCCTTTCGCCCCAGCAGTCTCATGCTGTGAATATGCAACAGTTTCTACAGTCTCTGGATATGATGCGCAATGGTTGCGCGCCCAAATTCAAAGTGACTGTGGATATCTTGGATCGTTTGCGTGATGGTGACTTTTCCATGGAACACACCAAGGATTTGATGGTGAGTTCAAGGGCTTTCAAAAATTTAATGTGCAATTAGCTTTGTGTTTCGCCTCAGTGCTATGCCAAGTGTGTGGCTCAGCTGGCGGGGACGGTGACAAAAAAGGGAGAGTTTAGTATATCAAAGGCCATGGCTCAGATACCTATTATATTGCCACCAGAAATTCAAGATACGGCCAAAGCAGCTCTCGAGAGTTGCAAGGATGCACGTAAGTATCGAGTACTTAAAAGTAAAATTCTGCCACTCAATGATTTCGTTATAGAAAAACCCTACAAGGATTCGTGTGAGAAGACTTTCTATACCACAAAGTGTGTGGCGGAATTTGCCCCGGCGAACTTTAAGTTTCCATGAAATAAGCTTAACATTTTCTACTTACTTGGTCGTTTCTCCTTGCCCTGCAAATGGACAAAGTATCGAAGGTTTTTTGTTATTATTTTGACTTGTTTATCCAAGGGAATGAATAAATAATGGGCTCACCTGTTGCGATGATGATTTATCCAAGGCCTTTTGCTGTTTAATAGCTTCCTTTTCCGCCTGCTGAACAACCTCCTCAATAAATTCCTTCAGTTCGGCCATTTGACTAGGATTTTGCTTAAATTCCTCAATTCGCGCCTCAAGTGGCCCCTCATTCAACCCAATCTCCTTCACACTGTCGGGGGAGGCGGGTTCAGGGTCGGCAAAACGTGCATGCATTTTGATAATTTATTTTAATTCTTTCACTCTTAAATTTAATTGGCTATCTATTCGCCCTTTTCCACACTCAATGAATTATAAAAGTCTGATTGATTCGTATCTATTCGATTTGGATTTTTCCTTCTATTTTTTTTCTTTCTTTCGTCTTTCTTTGCTGTGTATATGCCGTGAGCACGGTCGTTGGCAACGTTGCGCGTCGTTGAACTGAAACTACTTTGTGCGTATAAACGTTAGATTGGACACCCACTTCCAACACTACCCACATCCGCTCTCACCACTTGACAAAAGAACACTTGGGTAAAAATCAATAGCCTCTCGCGAGTAGAACATTTTTCTACGGCACATGCGTTGTGCGTTGCGCGCCAAATGGGTTGCAAAATGGAGTGGGTGGCAACCCAAGGTTCTCGGGGATCATATGTGTTCAGCTTGATCAAAACAAACAATGGATTAATTTAGTATTGAGTTACATTTTTTATTATTGCATTTACATGGATTTACAAAAGACATTTTGTTCTTAAAACTATTCAAGATGCGATAAATCATCAATTTCTGGTGGGGCTCTAACTACTTCTTCTTCTATAATCAGGGAATTTGGATCCAAGGCGCTCTGTACAAAAATAAGAGAAAAAAATTGATCAATTCAAAGGAAGCATGAATGAAAGAAATTACTTACATTCTCATTACTACGTGAAACTAAAAGGTTGCTGCTGGCTACAGAAGTCGAGGCTAGGGGGGAAGGACTGACAACAGTGCCATTGGGTCCGGAAATCTCAACACCGGCTTGTGGAGAGGAGCCACGCCGCACTAGCTTCGATTGCGGTGTCTGATGCGAGCTCTGGACAATGACAAACTTTTGCATTTGTTGGATAGACCGTATCTGCGGCAATGATGTGACCACTGGGCTGCTGGAAGGCCAAAAAAAAAATGGCTTGAAGGAGTCGAAAACACAAAAAATTTCAATCGACTTACCCTTGTCTCTGAGAGCTGGGTATGGTAACTCGTCCTATTGTGGTGGCAGTCTGGGCAGCACTTGTTATGGGCGCCGTATTGATGCTGTTGGAGGAGATTGTTACCGTGGCAGTGGCTGGAGCATTTCGGGCTTTGATTACCGCTTGACACAACGAGGGACCCAGAAAGCCATAATCATTTTTGTATTCATCGGCTATGTCAGGAGGACTACGCATTTGCTTCAGTATGGGTGGACAGCATTTTTGGAGCATGGCTCGTATATGGCCGGCAGCTGTTTTGTCAGTGTTGCTCATGGATGTGCCCAGTAGATGGGGTTCAATGCGTTCCGATATGAATTTAAGGCGTGGAATTATAAAAACTTTGACCACCTCTCCACCTAGTTCAGACAATCCGGCTATGGAGCCATAGAGGGATGATAAGTGAGTCTTGTCATTTTGAAGGGCTTTGCTGAATATCCTGAAAGTTCAAAAAATCGGCATGATTTTTGGCATTGGACTAATCTTTATGAGAAGCAAACCTTGTGACACGGGTTTGAAGATTATTGGTCAGCGAATTGAAGGCCTTGCAGATTTGTGCCATTTGCCGGGAGGCAAAGTCACGTAGGGCCCAGTGATTATCCAATTCTGGCCGCATGCAGAGTTGCTTGGAAACAATGCAAGTCATCACCGATGGTATCAGCTCATGTAGCTGGAAGGGCAAATACGATAAGTTTTTAAAGGCAGAGTGAGAATTTAATTGAACTTACATATTTCTCAAGATAAAGTGCAGGATTATCTAAGAGGGCGCGGACCATACGCATGAGATAGATTAGCAGAGCTAGATTATTTTGAACCACATTAACTTTCACACCCTCGGCAATAAAGGTGCACATGCGTGGGAGCATTTCGTGGAGGCCAGGATCAGAGCCCAGGGATTGAAGGGCTTCGCCACGACGTGGCTCATCGGAACCGACGCAGGCCTCCGTGATTTCCTTGTAATACAGTTGCTGCTCCACGGATAACTCGTGGGTGGCCAGTTGTTTTACATGAATGGTTTCTACGTTTTTAAGCTTGTGTGTTTTGCCGGTTGTGGGCTTGCCGGCGGCATCTTTGCTCAGACCTTGATCTAGTTTGATGACAGGATTCACTGAGTCCATGAACTGCGAGTCTTTGGAGAGAGGTGGAGGGTTCTCTGGAACTGTAGGTTGAATGCCTTCAACAACGAACCAATGTGAGCGTAAGGTCAAGTCCAGAGGTACTTTTGAGTTAATATTTGTGGAAATATCACCCAGCTCGATTTCTTTGTCTTCAGTGAAATGTAATTCGCGGCCGCCGCCGGCTGCAAACCGGAAAGGTATAAAATCTTTTGCCACAAATCCATACTGTGGTTCCACGTTACGAACTTTAAGAGACATGTCTATGTCTCGGACCGAAAGTTTCTGCCGCTTGGCATGGTGCATAAATTTGGCTGCATCTTGTACTATTCTCTTCAGTTTGATGGAAACATCCTCGGCCAGTTCTTTAGCGGCATCGTCGGAGAGTGAGCCCACGCCTATGCTCTCGGCGATTACTTTCATTGATTCCGAGGATATACTTGAGCCATACAGCATACTACTGCTTGCGGAGGCATGTTTTGAGGATTTCCCACTCATTTCAATGGGCAAAAACAATAAATTTCATGTAAAACGCAGAATTTTCATTTGTAAACACGGAGGGTTGATTTGGACGACTATCGCTTTGTTTTTCGATACTATCGATAGTTGCATTTTTCCGATGAACACTTGTTTTTAATACTCTTTTCGAAAATGATTATATTAGCTTTGTTTTAAAGATTGAACGGTAAGAAATTTTATATTATTTCTTGAAAATGGCTTAGTGCTTAATTAACCTATTTAAATAAAAGATCTACCTTGCAATGTTCAATAAATTTTAAATTATTTAATATATTGCGTTCAAATAATTTTTATGATCAAGAGTTATAATTTGTCAAATATTAAATACAAATTTAAAAACTAACTTAAAAATATTAAAAATTAAATTAAAATAAAATAGTTTGCAAAAACAGTTTTAAAATTCGATCACTCGATAGCTTGCACAATCAAAGTCAGAAGTATCGAGTGATTGTTCAATCGATAGCAATGCCACCACTATTATTTTTTATGTTCGTGCGCGATTTTGTGGCTTTTTAGTTTTATTATTGAATTTTTACAACTTCCTAAGCAAATAGTGGCAAAAATTGCTCAAAAACTTTTAACTCAGTCTCTGAATTAATCAATAAATCACAAGTGCAACAAAGAATGTCGTATATAAGCCTCAAATATAAAAAACTAGCACCAGCGAAAATTATATTTATATGCAAGTCTGCTGAGTGAAAACGGCGCCATTTTTAGAAACAAAACAAAGCAGAAGCCTGCCACTGCATGCCATCAATAAAAAGGCACACCAGTTTACTATATTTTTTTGGAATGCCTATCATTTGTGTATAATTATAAATCACTTGAGAAGAAGCTCGGTTCCAAAAGAAAAAGCCAAAATTACAAAACGTACGTAAGCATGTCTATATGTGTACGTGTGTGTGTTTGTGACTGTGTGCGAGCGTATGACGCTCATTCAGACCCTGTCCTCCCCTTCTGCACCCCACCCACCTTCTCAACAAACGCTTTTGTCTGTGGCTGGCGCTCTCGCGCTGTGGTTTGACCTAGTTTAAAGCGATTAAATTAAAAAAAAAAAAACTGTCAAATTCCTTACTCGCTGCGATGGCAAGTTTTTTTGGAACGGGAACGCTGCCATCGCCGTCCACAGGTGCAGCTGCCTGTTTACGCTTGACTGGCGCTACCCACGATTCGGTCCTGTACAGAGAAAAGCGTTTGCAACTTTGAGTACATACTGAATTTTTTTTATTGCATTTGTATTAATTTGCAGTGCGCCTCCGAATCGAAATATGAGCAGTGGGCAAAATGAGGCGGCAGCAAAGGTTTTGGAAACGCAACATAGGCAAGAATCCGGCAGTGAAAATGAGGTGAGTCCTAATCCCCATCTTCTATGTCATGTCTCATAAAATCGATCTAATTTTGTGTAGGAAACTGACTCCATCACGGATCAATCGAGCAAATCGTCTACAGCTCAGCAGAAGGCCAAAACAGGTACCAAGTCAGCCACACAGTTTAGCGTGCAACGTTCGGATGCCAATGTATTACGCATGAAAATATCGGCCATTCGTCCTCTTACCACACAATCCTCAAATACAACAACAACAACAACAACTAAAATGAGTCTCATTCAACCAACGGCGGCGGCGGCGACAACAACCACAATGCCCACCCTGGCAAGCACAACCAATCCTACGCGTCGTAAGTTGTCAGTGCCACTGGCGGGGACGGGGCATTTTAGCGATGCCACCGAATCGGGCTGCTCGGAAGCCACGACCAAGACCGCCATAACAACAAACTCCACAGCCACCAAAAAAATTAAAGTTAAGCGCAAAAAGATTACCCAAAAGGGCCACAACAACAACAACAATGAAATTAGCACCGGAAGTAATTCGAAAAAGAATACGAAAAAGGCGCGTCTGCAGGCGGAATTCACATCAGATTCCGAGGATGATCTGCCGCTGAAAATGCACTTACAACGCGCTCCCCGCCTGCTTCTCACAGCCATTGGCCATGGCTCAAGCTCTACACTCCAAGGCACTCCGGCCCATGGCAGTGACAATATAGGAATCTCTTCCAGTGATAATGAGTTGCCGGATCTGGTGAAGGCAGCCATTAAGCGTGTGGAAAGCGACACGGAGGACACTACCGTGGAGGGTAGCTTTCGCAAGGCGGCCAAGGCCAAGCATGTCCCGCAATATCAGTCCACTCTGCTGCAGGACTTCATGGAGAAAACCCAAAAACTGGGACAGAGTGTGAAACCCCGCCTAGCAACCTTAGAAGCAGTGCCCACTACCACGCCAACTCTAGCTAGTGGCCAGCCGGAGACAGTCCAGCCAGCTGTTAATCCAAACCGCAAGCGTCGTGGCAGGCCCAAAAAGTCCAACACCTCAGCCATTGTTCCAGCTCATACTCTGGCCATCAATGAATCGGCCGATTCTGGTGTTATCTCCACGACTAGCACCAATCAGAGCACCACACCCTCTCCCAAAATGCCCACCTCATCCGCCGCCAGTAATATTGAGAACATTTTGCCAAGCGTCAGCCAGCCCAAGCCCAAGATTGACATGGCCTATCTGGACAAGCGAATGTATCCCACAGAGCGTGTGCTCTACCCGCCTCCACGAAGCAAACGGCGCCAATCCACCAAGAAATCCCAAAAGGAGGATCTGCAACTGGATCCCGTCTGGCGGGAGATCGATGTAAATAAAAAGTTTCGCCTGCGCAGTGTCAGTGGCTATAAAAGTGATGGCGGCGGCATTACCCTAGGCAGATCCGGTGGCCGGGGTATTGGTGGCAGCAGCAGTGATCACCCCACCATCTGCAGTAAGATTTTGGCTGCCAAAAGTGACTACGTCTCCGACTATGGCAGTGTGCGGCATCAGCGGAGTCAGCATGCCCACAATTCGGGCTACAAGAGCGATGCCAGCTGTAAGAGCCGGTACAGCACCAAGAGCTGCATGAGCCGACGCAGTCGCGCCAAAAGCTGTGGATACCGCAGTGATTGCAAGGAGAGCGGTAGTAAAAACAGTAAAATGCGCCGGAGACGTCGGGCTTCCATGCTCCTGAAACCGGATGCCAAGACCACAACCACAAGTCCCACAGATGAACAGGACATCTTGCAGCTGGCGTGCCTCTCTCTGGGCCACAGCAGTGAGGAAAGCAATGAATACATCAGCAAGCCCAGCCTTCAGAGTCTGCCCACCAAGAGTGCCAGCAAGAAGTACGACGAAATCAATCGCTTTGTGACCACGGGCCATTACTTTGGTCGGGGTGAGACAGGGAGTGGTGCTGGTGTGGTCACGGCCAGCACTAGTGCCACTCCCACGCCCACACCGGAAGCCTTCATCAGTAAAATGCTGCTCCAGCGCAAGAACTCCATCAGTCAAGAGCCAGGTGCTCCCAAGTCCATTTGCAAAATCAAGAGTCGTCGTTCCTCTGCCGCCAGTCTCTGCAGTTCCTATGTATCGGGTACTTCACGTGTGCGCCGCCGGCACCGGCGCAAGAGTCTATGTCTGTCCCGGGGTAATGTCAAGGCCTTGAATATAGACTCAAAGCTGCTCACCGAAATCGAAATCATCACCTCCACATTCAATGCGCGTTGCCGGATTCAGGAAGATCGCTTGCCGGCTAGCAGCGGCAAGGAGAAGCTATTGGCTGAGGCCAGCAAGCTACAACAGACCCTGGAGACACCTCCACCACCACCGCTGCTTAATCAGACCGGCTCTGGTGGCCTCGGTGCCGGCAATGGCCCAACAACGGGCGGAACCAGTAGTGCTAAGCCCGTCAAGCGGGCTGTTAAGAAACGCAAACTCAGCGAGCAGCTGGTGGACTTTGCCATGTTGTCGGCCAGTGCAGCAGCAGGCGGAACCCTCGGTGGAGCTAATGGTAGTAGTGGCAGTTCAAGTGGCAAACGACGCCACAAGAAATCCAGCACCAGTTCCAGTCCCGACGACCACAAGTTGCCCCTGAAGAAGCGACATTATTTGTTGGGTGAGCGTCCTCCAGCTGATGTGGCCGTGTTTGCTGCCAACGGCAAGCTCAATGCTGAGGTCTGGGCTGCTGCAGCAGCGGCAGCGAAGAGTACGGCTTCCACCAAGTCGCAGGCGCAATTCAATGCCAGAGCGGCGAGTGGATCCCAGTCGAAATCTGGCCTGACCCCAAAGAAGAGGCATCTGCTGCAGACTGCTACTCAAGAATACTCCAATTCGAGCAGTTCTCCCTTGCGGATTGTGGTGGACAACAACTCTATAAGCGGTGGGAAGCTGCTCGACATAAGTCCCAGTTCCTTGTGCTCCCTGAAGCAGCAACGACGCCAGCGCACGGAGGGTGGTAAGCAGAAGGTAACGACGGCTGCAGCCACCACAATTGCTCCACAGGCTCAGTTGGACTCGCCTTCGTCCAGCTATCCCCCACCGGGGATCTTTGAGCCTTCGGTAGAGCTGGAGATTCAAATTCCCTTGGCCAAACTGAACGAGGCTGCCGTGGGCATTATAACCAAGGCCGAGGTAGACTCTCCCCTGCTCACGCTGGACATCAAAGAGGATACGAAAAAGGAGCAGGGCTCGAGCAACCGAGTGGTGGAAACGCTGCTTCACAAGACCGGTGGAAATTTGCTGCTGAAACGCAAGCGGAAAAAGATCAATCGCACAGGATTCCCCACAGTTCGTCGCAAGAAACGCAAGGTCAGTGATGCTTCGGCTTTGACAGTACAGCCGGAACCACCTCCACAACAGACACAGCCTCAAGAGCAGGTGCGAGAGACCCGGAGCACTGCCGGCTTGGACTGTGAGCGTGTCCCACTGGCAGGTGAGGCACGTGAGAATTTCGTGGCCCGTAGCAATCAGCGGGCACCGCGTCTATCGGTGGTGGCTCTGGAAAGGCTGCAAGGCTCTCCCAAGCCAACACGACCAGTCACTCCAGCAGCAAAGGCCAAATCGTCCGATCCTAAAGCAAAGTCCCGAGGACGCCGATCCCAGGTACCTGTGCAGCCCGAACCCACCAAGAAGCGTGGACGCTCCAAGACTGTTGTGGAGCCGGATGAGGGCAAAAGGTCTACACCCAAGCTAGAGCCCAATATCAAGCTGCCCGCCGGAGTAGATCCCAACACCAACTTCAGCTGCAAGATACGACTAAAGCGTCGAAAGAACCCTGCTACCCCAGACCAGACATCCGCCGATATTGAAGCCGAGGCTGCAGCCAAATACACAGGAGTTATTGCCGACGAGCATGATACTCTACCCTTGTCCGAGGCCCTGCCCCCCAACGCCGACTACGCCAGTTGTAGCGACACCAGTGATGAGAAATCCTCGAATGCCTCGGCCACCAACCTAATGCGAAAGTTGACGCGGGTTAAGAAGAATTACCTCGTGGCCGGTCTCTTTTCCAATTATTTCAAGCAAATCCAGCAGATGCCTCCGCCTACTAAGGGTGCTAAAAAATCTCAGGAAGAGCCAGGATCACTGCTACCTCCACCGCCCTATTGCGAGCGTTACTATCGGCGCACCCAGCAAGACTTCGAGCTGCCTTATGACATCTGGTGGGCTCACAAGCATGACAAACTCACCCAAAGGCATACCGTGCCTTCCTGGAATTACCGCAAGATTCGCACCAATGTCTATGCCGATTCAGTGCGTCCCAACTTGGCTGGCTTCGATCATCCCACTTGTAATTGCAAACCGGATGCTGCTTGTCTGGACAACTGCCTCAATCGCATGGTCTACACAGAGTGCTCGCCCAGCAATTGCCCGGTCGGTGACAAGTGTCGCAATCAGAAGATCCAGCGCCATGAGGTTGCCCCCGGTGTAGAGCGGTTCATGACCACCGACAAGGGCTGGGGTGTGCGTACCAAGCTGCCCATAGCCAAGGGCACCTATATTCTGGAGTACGTGGGCGAGGTGGTGACCGAGCGAGAGTTCAAACAACGCATGGGATCCATCTACCTGAACGATACGCATCACTATTGCCTGCATCTGGACGGAGGACTGGTCATTGATGGTCAGCGCATGGGTAGCGATTGTCGGTTTGTGAATCATTCGTGTGAGCCGAACTGTGAGATGCAGAAATGGAGTGTGAATGGTCTGTCGCGTATGGTGCTCTTTGCCAAGCGTCCCATTGAGGCGGGTGAGGAGCTGACCTATGATTATAACTTCTCGCTGTTCAATCCCTCGGAGGGTCAGCCCTGTCGGTGTAACACGCCTCAGTGCCGCGGGGTAATCGGAGGTAAATCTCAACGGGTGAAGCCGTTGCCAGTGGAAGCCAAGCCGCCGGTGGAGAGTGCTGTGGGTGGACCCAAAGACGGACGCAGTGGACGTCAGCGCAAGCACAAGGCCCGTAAGCATGCCCAGCGCCAGACCACCAAAGAGTCAATCTCCTCTGTGGCTCAGCGAGCCCAACAGTTGTCGCTGTCCGAGAAGGAAAGGAAGCTGGCCAAACAGTACAGCGTGTTTCTCGTGCGCAACTTCGAAAAGGTGAGTCTAGATTCTGTGGGATTTTTGAATTTTCCTCATTTGATTACTTTCTCCATAGATCCGTGCCTGCTGGGCCAAACGAGCAGCTAAACTGCAGACTCAGGCTAGCCCCTCGACAGGTACAGCTGAGGTGCCTGGACGTCGTCCATCCACGCCTTCGTCGCCCTCCTTGGCTGCCCAGATATCGGCTCTCTGCTCACCCAGGCATATTAAGACACGCGGTCTCACCCAGGCAGTCCAGGATCCGGAAGTCGAAAAGATGGTGAAAATGGCTGTGGTGTTGCGCGATATCTGCAATGCCCTCGAAGCATTAGAAATGTCGGAGCTCCTCACCGCTGTGGCCAGCAAAAAGAAGAAGGCCATGAAGGGCAATGGTAAAAACTCAGCAACCCCAACCAGGGTGGAATTCAAGACAATTCAGACTCAAGTCGAACAGGGCCACTACAAAACGCCACAGGAATTCGATGAGCAAATGCAGTTGCTTTTCGCCGAGGCTCGTCAAACCCACTCCGAAGATGAAGTGAAAACCAAGGCCCTGGAAGAATTGATCAAGGCATACGAGCAACAGAAACAGACGAGTCATGCCCAATTGCTGGAAATACTGGGCGAAACGGAATCTCTACAAGGCTTTAAGCCAGAGCTGTCCGAAGCGGTCCCCAATACCACGAAAGCACCTACTCCACTACCCGTTGAGAATACACCAGAAATTCCCATCACGGCAGATGCAAGCGATGAAGATGTCATTCGCTGCATCTGTGGTCTTTACAAGGACGAAGGGCTAATGATCCAGTGTGCCAAGTGCATGGTCTGGCAGCATACCGAATGCACCAAGGCCGATGTGGATGCAGAAAATTATCAATGTGAGCGCTGCGAACCGCGTGAGGTGGACCGGGAAATTCCTCTGGATGATTATACAGAAGAGGGTCATCGCTATTATCTCTCCCTAATGCGGGGAGAACTACAAGTGCGTCAGGGTGATGCCGTCTATGTTCTTCGGGATATACCCATCAAGGATGAATCAGGTCAGGTGCTGCCCACTAGCCAGAAGCACACCTATGAGACCATCGGAGCCATCGACTATCAGGAGTGTGATATCTTTCGGGTGGAGCATTTATGGAAAAATGAGGCCGGTAAGCGTTTCATATTTGGTCACCACTTTCTCCGGCCGCACGAGACCTTCCATGAGCCCTCGCGTCGCTTCTATCCCAACGAAGTGGTCCGTGTCTCTCTCTACGAAGTTGTGCCCATTGAACTGGTTATTGGACGCTGCTGGGTCCTAGATCGCACCACCTTCTGCAAGGGTCGACCCATGGAGTGCACTGACGAGGATCATTGCTACATCTGTGAGCTACGCGTAGACAAGACGGCACGATTTTTCTCCAAGGCCAAGGCCAACTATCCAGCCTGCACGAAGAGTTACGCCTTTAGAAAGTTTCCCGAAAAACTGAAAATTTCAAAGAGCTATGCGGTAAGCCATACATCATAAGGAAATATCTCTTAGTATAATAACAGTAAAGATAAAAATAGAGTAGATCTAAGAGAGTCAAATAAGATATTTGGATTACTCAAGCCAGATTAAAGTTGAATTATATAATATATAGGAACCCTACGAACTGGACCGATATATCATATGATTCATACCTATATAGCATATCTATCATATGAAGATATGAATCTGTGTTTATCAAATGATTGACTTGTCTAGTCTTATCCGAATCTACCTAATATATCGGTTTCTTACCTTTCAGCCACATGATGTGGATCCCTCAATGTTGAAATCGAAAAAGCAAAAGACTGAAATGGAAGCAGCAGCAATAGCGTCATCGGCAACAATCTCAACACGTTCCGAAATCAAGGCGTCGACTGGTAGAGGCCACAAACAGCGTTCAGCGGGAGGAACAAATTCGCCAACGCCCTATGTTATCACCCCGGTGGCACCCAATGTTCAGGTAATACAAGAAACTAATTATTTTTGATCTAGTTAAAAACTGTATTCCTTTTAGATATTGAAAAAGAAGCGGATGCGTTTGGAGAATGTCTTGATAACCATGAAATTGAATTGCCTAGATGCTCAGACGGCTCAGGAGCAGCCCATAGATTTGACGTATTTGCTGTCAGGACGCGGGGCACGCCAACGCAAAACTCAAACCAATGCAAGCCAGAATAATTCAACTGCTTCTACCGCCTAGTTAGCAATACCTTTTTCCTTAAAATCTTTCCGCATGTTGTACAGAATTAGAGGCAAAAGAATATTATTTATAGTGAACCTATCTTAACATATTTTAATCCAACATATGAGAATTTATGATAATCGTAGACTTACTTAAGGGAAACCGAAACAGAAACAATTGTCATGTATAAAGTGCATAAAGGTGATAGTAGTAATTCTAGTTTGTAAAATTGTTATGAACAAATTATGGAAATGGCGGCAAAACAATGCTGATTCGATCTGAGAAGAGTTTTTTATTAAGGAATTATTTATAAAATGAAATTGTACTATATTTGACAGACCCTATCCAAAAAAAAAAAAAAAAAGAATCTAACCACTAACGCATGCACACTCTCTTCCCTCTATAGATATATAGGCAAATGACTAACTTTAAATTTGTATATTTTAATTGTATTTTCTTGATATAGCATTTCTACAGATTATTGTTTTCGGAAGGCTTCTTTTTATACTCTTTTCGAAGAAAAAAATCACATGTCGAGTACCTCCTAAAGTTATCTCAGATCTAGAGCCAAGTTCGTCTGTTTCTATGTAAATATCATAATGAAGTTTGTCATGTGAACCTAAATTGGTCTTAGGAATAACTCCGGCATTTATTGACCGATGTTTGGTCTAGAAAATAATTCCCTGATTTATTTGCCCATCTCATTTAAATCAAATATCTATATATATTCCGATCAGTGTACTATATCATAAAGATAATATAATTATTGATAAATCCAATTATTGATCAATCTCATTTTTATGATTTAAAAAAAAAAATATATCTTCGAAAAGAGTCTTTACTCTTCGGCAAGCCGAAGATAGCGTTGGGATTTTTTTCACTTGCAATTGTTATTTTAAAATTTATTTATTATTATAATTATTATGTTATTCAAAAAAGCACTATAGTTTTTATTTATATTATTTAAATTGTTAACAATAGAAAAAAACGCTTTTGGAACAAAGAATACATGGAAATAATTAATGCCTGGATAAATTATATTTTTATTAAAGGAGAAAAAAAAAACAATGAAAAAAATATTTAAACAAGATTTTCTTATTTCAAAATGCGTCGAAATTCGAAGAGCAGCAATGTCAGAGCTGAGGCCACATTCAAGCTGTCGACACCAGCTGCCAAGGGTATATAAAGGCACTTTCCCCGATCACCCACCAGTTCCATGAATCTGCAAAGCAGCAGCTTTAATTTATAATTCTATTTTTTTTATTAACTTTTAACTTACTTGTAAGCCTCTTCGCTGACCCCGTGGCTCTCGCCACCAATGATGAGCAAATTGTGTTTGCCAGCCTGCCTCAAGTCGGAGTAATCCAGGGCAGAGCGAGGTGTGCAAATCTTATCTAGATTGTTCTCAGCTATGAAGACATGACAATTATCGGCTGCTTCGGGTGGTATAGTCAGGGCCAGCTGATCCCAGGTCACATCATCGCGTATGGGTAGACGGAACTGTCCGCCACAGCCTCCTCGCAGGGCTTTTGAGTCCCAGGGGTCACAGCAGCCATGGGTGACCACAACTTGGCTGCAGGGCAAAGCGGCACAGGTTCGGATTATGCTGCCCAGATTATTTGGTTCGCGTATGTTATCGCAGACAACGGTGATGGGCAGTGGGTTTGTGTTTGTAGACTGTTGAATTTGTTTGATTCCTTGAGAGGAAGGCCGTTCGAAAATGGCCAAGACACCAGGTGGTGTCACCAAGGAGGACCAGGTCTTCAGATCATGCTGGGGCACTTTATAAATCTTGACTTTTTGCTTGTTTTGCAGTTGCGCTATTTCGGCGCTTAATTGCGCCAACTGTTCTTTCTGGCTGAAAATGAGAGTTTGCATGTTCAAACCGCAGGACAGGGCTTCTTGTATGAGGCGACGTCCTTCAACTATAATCTGGCGGTCTTTGTCGCGTCGTTTACGTGAACGCACTGTGGTCAGCAAGCCGCTGAGCAAGGGGTCGTTAAGGCTGAGTCGCGTAAAGGTGCCCAGCTCAGGATCATTTATGATAGTTGGGGGTGTTGGCGCAGGTCGTGATTTTGTCAAGGGAGTCCTTATAGCAGCCGCTGCCACCATGCCTGGTGGCTTAAATGGGTTCCTTTTACTTGTTGGTCTCGGCTTTTTTGTTGACTCACTTTTATTCTTGCGTAAAACATCTTGCATGGAAACGGGCTCGTGCTGCCGCAAGGAATTTTCAAACATGCTGCCCTCAATTTCTAGAGCTTCGTTTATTTCCTTCTGCACTTCTTCTTGGGCATTGGTAGTGCTGCTAAACCTTGCACCAGTGAGTTTTCCCACATTTTGTATATTTTTTCGCGCAACGCGGCTCAAAATGTTACAAAAAAACATGTTTCTAAATTGAAACCGTTGAGCGCATGTAATAACAGAAACCGCCAGCTGTGTTCGGAGTTGCCACCTGGTGCAGACAGATCGAAATGAAGAGATAATCGATGGCATAATTGTATTCGATTGTTTTCGGCAGACGATATAAAATTGCATAAATTCGGCTGATTTTTAATTTGCTAGCGCAGTCGTAAATCTTGGAATTCTAATTTAAGCTTGGCCTAATAGCGAAATGTTGTCGAAGCCTGCGATAATTAGCACTCTGGCGAAAAGAGCCGGTAATATTTGGCTGACGCAACGCACCTTTGGCAGTACGCAACAGATGCGCCAGACCATCAAAAACCATCAACCAAATGAATTGGAAAAACGGTTCCTAGTTTGGAGTGGAAAGTACAAGTCCATCAATGAAGTGCCTGCTTATGTGGGGTAAATATTAACAGACATAGCATGAGAATTCCCATTATTATTGGTGGCTTTTTTCTCTACATCTTTCTAGTCAAGAGGAAATGGAACGTTGTCGCAATAAGGTAATTTTCATTCTCCCTTTAGTCTTCACTGACTGATAGTTTTGTTATCATTTAAGGTGCGTATACGCTTGGCCAATGTAATGATAGCTTTGACTGTTGTGGGCTGTGCGATTATGATCTATAGTGGCAAACAGGCAGCCAAACGCGGCGATTCGGTGTCCAAGCAGAATTTGGAATGGCACAAGCAATACAATGAGATGAATCCCGTTAACAAATAAACCTGACATATGATCCACCGGTTCTCAAAGTAGCATAGCAACAAATCCTAGTGCAGTTTAGATATTGAAATTCGAAATTTTCTGTTCATCCTGGACAAATTGCTTATGTTCCCCCAAAATAGTCACACACTCATTTCAAACTGTAAAATCTTCTGATGATTAGTAAATTGTGATTTCATTTTATTGTAAGTAAAAGAATGTTAAGTAACAGTTGGTTATTTGTTTAGCTGAATAAATATTTTATAAAAACCGCCATTTGCATTTGAAAGTTTTGCAGAAATCATCTGTTCTGACGGCAGTGCAGATTAACTGACAATTGACAGCGTCAGCCCCAGAGACCACTGCTTGCGCCTCCTGGCCACTGCTTCGGCGCTGTGAGTGTTTCTAACAAATGCCCGGATTGCGGCACACTCACAGTCACCCACACACTCTCATCATACCTCAACAATTTCTATTTGAGAAGGCAAACGGTGAGCGCTGCGCTGCATTTGTACTCGCTTGGCTGCTGCTGCTGCTGCGCGCTTAACGCTTTTCACTTTCAGTCTGTCGAGAACTTTTGAAAGCAACGTAGCGAGCGCCGCAGTTTTCCCGGACGTGCCAATCGTGCGTGCAGCGGAAAAAAAATTTCCAAATTGAAATAAAGAAGAAAAAAAAAACATCTTTAGAAAAATGTGAAAAAAAAAATAAAATGAAAATATTTTAATGTTCTTGTGTCTGGGTTGCTGTGAAGCGGGAGCATGTGTGCACTGGCTATGAATAAGGCACGAAAGAAATCAAATACATAAAAAAACGCAACAAAAGTGTAAATTGAAAATAAAAAAAAGAAAAGAAAATATCGAAGAAGTTCCAACTGCAAAACGTATGTAGGAATGTGGGTGTATCTAAGCTAGTCCGTACGAATGCCTGTTTCTGTGTGTGTGTGTGTTTGAGTGTAGGAGTGTGAATGAGCAAAAATATAAGCAGCTCCACGAAAACATATAATTAATGAAAAATTAATGAACTAATTGTTTAACCAAATACACAAAAGGAACACAGATTGCCATTCAGAGGCGGCCTCAAACGGAAAATCCATAAAAAAAAATAATCACACGGCGTGTATGTGTGAGTTTCTTCTTCTTCTTCTTCTTTTTTTTTTTTGGTTTTCATATTCCTGGCGTGTGTATGTATTAGTGGCGGTGTGTGTGTTTTTGGTTTACTTTTTTGATTTGTGAAAATGTGTGTATCCGCGAATGTTGATGTGGTTGTTGGCCCGCCTGACGAAGCCAAACGCTCGACAAGACCGAAGCGTTGTCGGTGTCGGCGTCGGTGTCGGAACAGGGACACAAACACGGCCATTGGACACCCAAAAACTGTATGTCTATATATCTGGATGTTTGTGTGTGTGTGTGTGTGTGCGGGCGTAGCAAACACAAAAAAAAAACCCACTCACTCTCGGCTTTGTTGTTGTTAATGTGCGCTTGGCAGGCGCATTAAATGTCCTTGTTAAGTGAAAATAATTTTGATAATTACGTAGAATTTTTAAATTTTAATTACGCGGATGTGGCGTGCCAAACCAGAAAAAAAATATACACAACAAGTTGTTCTCTCTTCAAAGACTCCGTGTGCCTGTGTTTGTGTGTATTTAGTTGGCCTATTTAATGCACAAATTTTAGTAATTTATGACCACCACCACCTGCCTAGCATTTTTTGCATTTTACACAAAAATCCATTCAAAAAAAGAAAGAAAAAAGTAGAAAAAGAAACTAACGTGACGAACGCTTACGCTCACGCTCAGCGCCTCTGAGAGTCCGAGTCTGTGCGAATGTGTGTTTGTGTGCGTGGCTTTGTGTGTTGTATGAAAGTGAAGGTCGTCTGTAGGAGAGAAAGAGCGCACAGTAGCCGTAGCCTCCTCTAGTGTATATGGCGGCCAGAACAACGGCCGCACGTCACAGCCAAAGAGCCAAAGCCAAAGCCGACCGTTGGCAGCACCAGCACCAGCAGCAGCAGCACAAAGCAGTCCAAAACAGTCCATTTGCTGGCGTAAATGTGCGAAAAATCCTTGGCTTGATTTTGTTGCAATAACAAAGCGCTGCCTTCACACATACACTCACACACACACATACATACAAACAGGTTTGCATTTGGCGTGGGTGTGTGGGTTTGAGTGTTTGTGTTGATGACGCGCTAGATGCACAGCAGCTGTGCTCTCCTCATCCCCTTTTCCACTTGTACAGATTTCTATCTATTTACCGTTATGCGTTATCTACAGATGCCTTTGCTATTGTTTTTGTTGTTGTTGTTGTTGTAGGTGTTGGTATTTTATGCAGGTATAATCATATTTCACGCTTGAAAAGAATTTGGGGCTGGCCAGGCTTACATAAATTATCCATATTTCGGATTTCTGTATTCCTTTATATTTGTGTGTGTATGTGAGTGTGAGTGTGTGTGTGTTCCTCTGGGGGTCACTTGCACGTGCTTAGGAGCAAGCATGTGTGCGAGCTTCTTCTTGTCCTTTCGGCAGCGGAGCGTGTAATGCGTGCAAAACTTTTTCAGCTTTTCTTTTTTTTTTTTTTGGCTACTTAACTTGCAGATGGCTTTGTCAGATATCCCTGGCCTTGTTTTGATTGTAAACTTTTCTTTATTTTTTTTCTCCCCTCTGCTTCCTCCGACCACCTTCTGGTAATTGCAAGACAAATTTAGAAAGAAACAAGTCAAGGGTGCACATTCTGCCTTCGTCTGTCTCAATCTCCTCCTTCACATTTCCAAGTATAACTCGAGGCAACCCAAGACATAACTTAAACGAACCTCTGCGACCAAGTAAGTTTGATCTGGGACCGTAACCTAAAACTGGACCGTTGGTGGGTTGACGGGTGGGGGGGGGGGTGTCTCTTTACGCTCTCATGCAATTTAAATAATAAATCAGCCTCTTGTCGAATTGTATATCGTGTATGGAGTATTGACAGCCCTCGGGCTGTTAGCTCGCTCAACACACACAGCTGCCCTTGGACAGCTTAACGTATGCGCAATATTTCATTTAAATTAATAATAAGTATACGCAGCATTGCCAGCAATTCAAACCTTTATTATATTGTATTTAAAAAAAAAAGTAAGCTTTACGTGGCCAAACACTATTGGCTACAATTAAATAACCCAGACAGACAAGTCGATGGTCATTCCGGTCTTAGCCAACTGTCTCAGTTCTCAAAAGCTAAAGAAGTTTACTACTTACATGGGATATTCAAAGTTTTGTCGAGCTCTTCGATCTTTCAAGTAGTCATCTGCACTTTAAAATATATTCAAATCAATCTGAAAATAAAGAATCCAAGTTTTGACTGGTAACCAAAGTCAAGCTCTGAAAATCTTAGCCCCGAGAACATATTTGATTTTTTTTTCCGGTTTTTCAGATTCTAAAAGTAATTCCAACCTTTAATATTATTCTTGAAATAATGCAAACCTTTATTGCTATGATTTCTTAAATGTTGAAACCGATTTTATAATGTATCCTTACCATAGTATATGAAAGGTCTGAATGTATATCTCTATCACTCTGGATCTAAATACATATCTTTGAACCTATATCTGTATCACTCTAAATCTGAATTTATTTCCCGGAATCTACATATCTTTTCCTCTGAATCTGAACTTATATCTCTAAATCTATATCTGAATCGCTCTCAATCTAAATTGAATCTATATCTCTATAACTCTGAATTCATATTTCTAAATCTATATCTTTCCCTATGAATCTCAACTCATAACCCTGAATCTATACATCTTACCCTCTGAATCTGAACTTATTTCTCGGAATCTATATCTGATTCACTCTGAATCTGAATTGATATATCTGAACCTACATCTGCACCATTCTGAATCTGAATTGATTTCTCTGAATCTATATCCCTATAACTTTGAATTCTTATTTCTAAATCTGAAGCTTTCTCCCTGAATCTGAACTTATGTCTCTGAATCTATACATCTTTCCCCCTGAATCTAAATTTATTTCTCGGAATCTATATTTGAATCGCTCTGAATCTGAGTGGATATCTTTGAATTTAGATCTTTATCACTCCGAATTCATATTTCTGAAACTGAACTCTCTTATGGTAATCTATATCTCAATCGCTATATATCTGATTTCATATATCCAAATCTAAAGTATATCAAAATCTTAGTTAATTTTGATTCCCTACTGATCAAGTTTGATTTGTGTCCTCCTCATTATATTTAAAGACCAAATTTTAGTAGGTGTCACCATTTCCATTCAATATTTTCAAGACTTAAGGGGATTTTTTTCTTCCAGTTGAAATATCCTAGGCCATACGACTTTTATGCTAGCTATAAAATTTCTTAAATTCCTCAGACTTAAGGCAAATCATGTATTGTTCGAATTGTCTGAGAACATTTTCACATTCTCTTGTATGGATGTAAGTATAATCAAAGCCTAAGGCAGTCTGGCTTGTTCCAAAAATACACACACACACACACACACACACACACACACATGATACATTCATATAAATAAGCCCAAGACCACAAAAGTCATCTAATTGAGTTGTTAGGCTAAAAACATGAGCGCTACTTAAGCAGCAGAAAAGCGAAGGCGAAAGCAGAGCAGAGACTAATGTAAAATTATAAAATGTGCTCATAAGCTGAAAACATCAGCATCAGCATCAAATGGAAAAAGGCAAAACTTTTTTGATGTTGAGCCGAAAGGCCTACAAATAAAACGGAAAAAAGAAACCACCGACCCAATCAAACGCCCAAAAACCCCACACCCACACCCACTTAGAGAAGCCATCAACCCATCGACCAACGGAGCCACCAAGACAATGGCTGCCAGCCCAGACCATACGGTCACAGACACCCAAGAGGCCACAGTCTGCACAGTCAACTTGCGCACACTTTCTCTCTCTCTCTCTCTCTTTCACTCTCTCTGTCTCTGAAATTCTCTATCTCTGTTGTTTCTCTCGTTTCTATTTTTGCTCTCAATGAATTTGGTTTTGATAACTTTTGAATAGTTTTTGTTGGAAAGAAAAAAAAAAAACCAATCCAAAAGCGCAAAATATTCAAACAGACTAAAATTGTATGTGTAAACAAATTTACAGCAACAACACCAACAACAACAACGACAACAACAATGTGGAAAATGTTCTGCGGCACGTTTAAAAATAGACGAACCGAAAAAGTAAACATTGTTAACTTATTGTCAATAAAAATACAATTCTTTTTTTTTTTTTTTTGAAAATCTTTTTTTTTTTCTGTGCAATAAAAATGCGTTTATGCCTTGGCAAACATTAAAAGCAAAGTCAAATTAAAACTTAAAGGTTTTCCGTTCCAGAAAAGAAAATAGCTGGTTATTTGTATTTATTTGAGTTTTGTAAAAGCTATAAAAATTCAGAAAAAGGGCCCTGAGAATTCTCTGTAAACAAAATAAAATTATGAACAATATGAAAAAATTCGAAAAATTTGTTGAAGAAAATAAAATGAAATTGTCGAGAATTTCCTAGTTTTGAGTTCATAAATAGCAAACAATTAATTATTAAAGACTTATGGGGTCATTAAAGGCTATCAAATAGTTGTTGATATTACGTATACGCCTGGTTACCAGTGGGAGACCAAAGCATTCAACAATTATTAATTTGGAAAAATCACAAAAATTATAGAAATTTTAAGAAAATTTTTGTGATTTTTTTTATCGAATTTTTTAAGAGAAAATAATTTATTATTATTATTATTTTTTTTTTTAAAAATTCGGCAAATTGTGGAAGAAAATTTTCCAAAAATTGTTGGGAATTTCCTTTATAAATTTATAAAGAGAAAATTGTTGGGAATTGTTGAGAATTTCCTTTAAAAATTTATAAAGAGAAAATAATTTATTATAAGCTAGAAATAGTTGCTGGTTTTACGTAGCATTTTTCAATTTTTGGCTGCATTCAAAATTATGAGAAACTATTAAAAATTTGGAAAATTATGAAAGAAAATATTAGTGGAAATTTACTTTATTCTCGAGTTCATAAATTAAATATTATGAATTTGGTGGTTTTCAAAACATCATTAAAGACTGTCAAGTTGATATTACGTATACGCCTAGTTGTACACACTGGCCTAGGCAAGCAGTAAAATATTGCTGAACAATTGGGAAATATTCCATAATTGTTGGCAATTTCCTTAAGTTTATTTCTTGTGCTCATAAAATACAAACAATTAATTTTTTAGGACTCACAGGGTCTTTAAAGGCTACCAAGTATTTGCTGGCATTGCGTATACGCATAGTTGGAGTTGAGAGCAAAGGCCTCATCATTCCTTGGCATTATCTTTTCGACAAGGTTAATTTATCAAATAAAGAAACAGGAAGTCTTCGGAATAGAACTAAATTATTCCGTGGCATTTATTTTGATATTCATTGGATGAAATTGCCCATGAAAGAAATCAAAGATGAAAGAATTGAATTTCTTCTTTATGAGGCTATCAATCAATTTTGCTTTAGTTGATTCATCAACTCACTTTTTATCTTCATATCAATAAAGCTATTAAAATTTCAATGAGTAATACAAAATGTTTATCAATATTTTTTTCACAAAGAATTTAAATGAGTTTTACCGTGAAATGTTTTTTGTTTCCACCGAAATGACAAATTATGTTTACAATGTTTTATTTTTCATTGTTTATTTGTTTGTTTTGTTTTTGTGCGTGGGAGTGCTTTACTTTTCTTTTTTTTATATATATGATTCTATGTTGGACTATGAGTATGATGTTTGCATTGTCTTTGTTTTTATTAGGCATCTCTCAGTTGCCCAGTCTCGGTGGCAGCGAAACGATTAAATGCGAAATAACCTTGAGATGTCAACAATCAAAAAACATAAAAAAAAAACAAAAACAACAGAGAGAGAATATAAACATTTCCATCGTGTTCGTCAACATCTTCGTCAAACTTGGGCAAATAATTAGTTGCCTAAAAACACACACAAAAAAAAAAAAAAAAAAACAAAGATGTGAAAATACACTAGAAGACTGAAGAAGCCGTCAGCAGTCAGCAGTCGCTGAATAGTGAGCACAAAAATAAACTACGCAAAAACTTAATGAAGCCTAAAAAAAGGACATGTGGCGCCTTTGTTTAGACGGCGGATGTCATCCGCAGACCCTCTCATTGGCGCCGTCACCAGCACCGTAAAAAAACACATACAAAAAAACACAAAAAAAACTGAAAAGAAATTCATGGCATTGTTTGGCTGATTGTGACCTCTGTTTTTGGGGTGGTCTGAACCGGCTTGACTTGGCTGAAGCCAGTGGCCCCAGCTAGGTTGGCTAGGTGTGCGCTTTGGTTTCGGGACTCACGTAATTTAGTGTACCATTTGATGTTTGACAATTTATTTTGATGGCGCCCAGCACGCACCTCGTTGTATAACTTTCCATAGCCTAACAACAGGCGTCGCTCTGTCAGCCTGCCAAGTCGAGGGGTCTGAGGACTCTGACAAACGGCATTGATTAATTTCCATTTACGCAAAAAAAAAAAGAAAGAAGGAAAATCCGAGGCTAAAATACACTCACCTACACAGAAATACACTGTCAAATTGTTGATAGGATAATGTGGTATTAAAACATTAAGGCCTGACACTGACACGGCTCCGTAAGTGTGAATAGTGTGCCTCCGTGCGGGGGCAAGGCAGTAGTTCGCTGGTTGGGGTGGTCATTTGATTGAAGTCCATGGCGGTAAGAGAATATGCTCAATGTGTTGAGGAGGATTGGGTGTTGAACTGTCAAGCTGTGTGCCTTCGAATGGCTGACAATGTCATCAGTGTGTGTGAGTGTGTGTCTGTGTGTGTACACAAATGATAATGATGTAAACTGATGCCATGTGGCCATAACTACTACTGTGCTGTAGGATGGAGTGAATGGCTTTTCATTGGCACAGATTGAAACAGCTGGTCAAGACATTTTACCGATAAAGTCTTCAAGTCTTTAAGAATATTAAAGCTAAGTGGTTCGATCTGTCCCATTAAAGGGTCACTCAAAAGTCTTAAGCAGTCTGAGTTCTTTCAAATATGTTATCAATATTTCATCAGTATTCTTGAGTTATTTTTCAGAGCCTTAAGAATTGGTCAAATCTTGAGGCCTTTATCTTGCCTTCATACATTTGTTAGGAATTTTATTTTTGATTCTATATATTCCTAGTCCCCTTAGTCAGACAGTTCGTGGAATATAATAGGGTGGGAACTTTTGGGAACTTTTCACTTATTCCTCTTAAAAAGTTCTAATAGTATTCTTAAGTATTTTTTCAGAGCCTTAAAATTCGACCAAATCTGTATTGTATTGTTTCTTGATTCTATATATTCCTATCCCCCTTAGTCAGACAGTTCATGGAATCTGAAATTGGAGAACTTTTTACTCCTTCCTCGGTCTGCTCAGCTCTGACGTCAATTTGGTGTAGGTTTTCGTTTTTATCTATTCTGATAATCTTTGTTTGATATATACAAAAAAAAAAATAAGCAATCATAAATTTTTATATAATGAAAATACTGCTAATCAATTGCAGACAATATAAAAATGTTTCAGTATCTATTGCGTGACTTTATATCGCATATAAAGATAATAAAACTGGTTCCAGCTCACTCCCGAAACAACTACCGTGACACTGTCACTGACACCATGAAATTCTATTCTCTATAACTCCGAAAAAAAAATAAAAAAAAATATAAGGTGAACATTTTTGCTAGTCTAACGCACCTGAGTCATTGAAATATATATTCTTAGCCAAGGACATTGTCAATTTGACAGCGCCCATAAATATGCAAACACTTTGCTGTCAGAGCCTGGTGGTTCCCATCCCTAAAAACCAGTTCTTCATTTCTTTTACCAATACTGCAACTATCAACACAGATACTACAGATACTAGAGAGAGAGCTACAAATATTCTATAAATCAAAGAGACACATTAGATAGACTTGAGAAGCACGCCAGCCAGCTGACATTTATGGAAACAAATGACTCTTTGTCATAAAAGCGTTCAAGAAAAATGGTGCAATTTGTCAGAGACAATGGCAAGGGGGGCTTTGGAGTGCCGGGACCCAAATGAGCCGCACAAAATATTGGCAAAAAACTTTTTGCGTTTTAATTGTGTAGTTTCTGTGCTTCCTCTAGTCCTTTCGCTCCCCTCGAGGAGCGAAGAGCTCAAATGCACATTAATTTTAGCCAGAAAAAAGTTCCATCCACTGCAGCAATTTTGGGCTATTTCTGGCCGAAGCAAACGGATTTGGGGGATTTTGTCTTGCGAGAGATAAACAAAAAAAAAAAAGAATTAGACTGATTGCACCGGTTAAAGTTGTTTACGAGCTAGTCGAGGCTATGGCTATAGTTTTGGTATAAATATTTACACAAACTGCTGAAAAACACGAATGAATGCATTCAACGGAATGTGGAAATGTCGTTGTTTGTCTAAGATAGTGAGTCATTTGAGTAGGCGAATATATCCAATTCAAAATGGTCATTTAGTTGGTGAAACAATTTTTATGGCATTTCTAGTTAAATCTGCCAGGCGTCGACTATTTATGGTGGAAAGATTTGTGCAAATTCTTTCACTATTTATATCAAATATATCATAGTTTTATTTTGGTTTGCAGAATTTCGAAGAAAAATATTCCAAGTTTGGTCAAAAGTTGCGAAAGTTTAGGCAAATTTAGATCTGAAAAGACTATATTGTTGTTGAAATGATCTAACTATATAAGAGATCTTTTTTATGGGAATCTATGAATGGTTTCGAAACTATTTTATAATTAAGACTTGATCTACAGATCTGAACTTAAGACTTTGTTGTTGGGTCAATGCGAAATAAAGTAATAAGTACTCTGGGATTTATATAAAAATATCAATCAATCTTTTGCTTGGGGGAATGTATGAATGGTTCCAGATCTATTTTTGTCGACTTAATTAATCCTAATGATAGTTCGATACATAAAATTTCAGGTCTGAACTTTAGGCCTTGTTGTTGGGTCAATCCGAATGGCAGTAATTCTGAGATCTATATATACATTTTTCTTTCGAACTGAGGGATCTTCTATGTGGATAAATCTCTGAATAAGTTGCAGATGAACAATTGAAACCTGGTGTATATTTAATTCTTAAAGAAGGATAGGTACTTAAAACTTCAGATCTGAGATTTGTTCTTTATGTCTATATAGATATATGTCTTTTTTAACTATCAAACAAACTAAGAGATCTTCTATGTGAGAAAATCATGGAACAATGAACTATCGAATCCTGCAATGAAGTATTAACACCAAAAACTTTATAAAATGTCTGATAAATAGATCAAATATATAATTGTAATGGAAAAATATATTCCATAAGTTTCTTATGAAACGAAAAAGGAATTGGTGGTTCCAGCTCCAAGGAGTTCATACAAAGAAACAGACAGACCGTTAATCTTTTTTCATAAAAAATAATTGTAACTTTTATGTAACCAATTGAATATATTTATAGCAGTTGAGTTGGTGTGGAATTAAGTTACCCTGGTTATATCAGCCTTAAATTATTTCTTGTAATAAAACTGACGAATCAAATTGTTCACCAAGACTTTAACTTTGAGTCGATTCAGATTTCCATGAGTATAGTCCGATACCTTGGCAGTAAACTTGAAATCTTTTTTTTTATTCGTATGCCGATTTCTGCAATGATAAATGGATTGCAATTACGGATTCTGTGAAACTTTTGTCTGAGCAGCAGAGCAGTTTTCCAAGTGAATGGATTTTTGTATGTGTGTGTGTGTGTGTGTGTGTGTGTGCGTGTGAGCTTTGCCTTGAGTAAAAAAAATAGACATGAATAATCTGAAATGCTTTTCTTTTTTCTTTCTACTTACAGTGCTGCCCAGAAAAAAATAAATTGCATATCCATAAATAAATACAAAATAAAATAAAATACACCAAAAATGACAGCAATAAATTCAAGCAATAAAATTCGGGGTAAAAATAATAATATTTTTAAAATATCCAATAAAAGGCCAACAGTCAGGAGACAACAACAATAAATAGAATAAATAAAAAAAACAATCAGAAAATGTAAAGATTGTGAAGTGAAACCAGAAACTATTTGTGGTCAATAAAAAAATAAATAAAAAAATTCTGAAATTCTAAAAAATTTTAAATCGATGAAAAAGCTTTAACTAGTTAATTAAATTATAAGGAAAAGAAAAAAGAATACAGAGAGAAAGACAGTTGAGTTGAGTTGAGTTAGTGTAACTCGGATTATTATTGCCGTGCTGTCGTGATCGACACTGAAACATTCCACCACACAGTATGGCCTCGGTCGCCGCTTGGCTGCCATTCGCACGGGCGGCGGCCATCGGCTGGGTGCCCATCGCTACTCATCCACTGCCACCGCCACCGATGCCCAAGGATCGTCGCAAAACAGACGATGAGAAACTACTGATAAATGTCTCGGGTCGACGGTTTGAGACTTGGCGCAATACGCTTGAAAAATATCCAGACACATTGCTCGGCTCGAATGAGCGGGAGTTCTTCTATGATGAGGACTGCAAGGAGTACTTTTTTGATCGGGACCCCGATATATTTCGACACATACTCAACTACTATAGGACGGGCAAGTTGCATTATCCGAAGCACGAATGCCTCACAAGCTACGACGAGGAATTGGCCTTCTTTGGCATTATGCCGGATGTAATCGGGGATTGCTGCTACGAGGACTATCGTGATCGGAAGCGTGAGAATGCCGAACGCCTTATGGATGACAAGTTGTCGGAGAATGGTGACCAGAACTTGCAACAGCTGACAAATATACGCCAGAAGATGTGGCGTGCCTTTGAGAATCCACACACATCGACCAGTGCCCTGGTCTTTTACTATGTGACGGGCTTTTTCATAGCCGTCTCTGTTATGGCCAATGTGGTCGAGACAGTGCCCTGCGGCCATCGGCCGGGCCGTGCCGGTACTCTGCCCTGCGGTGAACGCTATAAAATTGTCTTCTTCTGCCTGGACACGGCCTGCGTGATGATCTTTACGGCCGAATATTTGCTGCGTCTCTTTGCGGCGCCAGACCGCTGCAAGTTCGTGCGCAGCGTGATGAGCATCATCGATGTGGTGGCCATTATGCCCTATTACATTGGCCTGGGCATTACGGACAACGATGACGTGAGCGGAGCCTTTGTCACGTTGCGTGTCTTTCGAGTCTTTCGTATTTTCAAATTCTCACGGCACTCGCAGGGTCTTCGTATCCTGGGCTATACGCTGAAGTCATGCGCCAGCGAATTGGGTTTTCTTGTCTTTTCGCTGGCTATGGCCATTATAATATTCGCCACGGTCATGTTCTATGCTGAAAAGAATGTGAACGGAACAAATTTCACATCAATTCCGGCGGCCTTTTGGTACACCATTGTGACCATGACAACGTTAGGGTAAGTGCATTTGGTTCTATCTGAAATTAATTAAATTTTTTGAAGGATACTTACATAAAGACCTCTCTTATTAATTTAGACTTATATCTTTTCTATTTAAATTATTGTGAAACATTATTATTTTTCTGAAACGAATTGGCAGTCTTGCCGAGCCAGTAGAATGTTATGAGCTATATTAAATAGAGTTTAAAAGGCGTAGAAATTTAATAAATTTTGAAATGAAATAATTTTATATAATCAAATAATGCCTAGCATCGATAGTACAGGATGCCTTCATAATTTAATTTTATTTATTATTATCAGAATAATATTATGTAAACAGTAAATTTGAATTTAAACTGCTATTTGTGCAACTCTGTAGTATGATATCGATAAGCAACGCTGATCATATAAAATCGATATACACAATTTAAAACGGAACACTGACGAAGATTTAAGTAATAATTGATATAATTTTTCATATATTTCAGCTATGGTGACATGGTGCCCGAGACAATAGCTGGCAAAATTGTGGGCGGCGTCTGCTCGCTCAGCGGAGTGCTGGTCATCGCCTTACCTGTACCTGTTATTGTATCGAACTTTAGTAGAATTTATCATCAGAATCAGCGTGCTGATAAGCGTAAAGCGCAGAGAGTAAGTATTCCAAAAAAATCTTGTAAATTTCGAATCTGAACTAATCAATTTTGTTTTGGCCATGTTTTATGCAGAAAGCGCGCTTGGCACGCATACGAATTGCCAAGGCCTCGTCAGGGGCTGCCTTTGTTAGTAAGAAGAAGGCAGCCGAGGCACGTTGGGCTGCTCAGGAATCTGGTATTGAGCTGGACGACAATTACAGGGATGAGGATATCTTTGAGCTGCAGCATCATCATTTATTGCGATGTCTTGAAAAGACAACGGTGCGTATGCTTGATTGTGAGACAAAGCGTCTTTTGAATGCTGCTGTGAAGGTCCTCGTGGGTTCTGTTTTTTTTTTTTTTTTTTTTTTTTTTGTGAAACCATTTTTATTTCTCAACAAAATTCATGCATTTTAAATTTTCATTTATGAATTGTTTTTATTTTTATATATGTATATTATTATTTTTGTTAATTTTTTATTTTATTTTTTTCATTATTCTTGTTTGTTTTTTTTCGACAGATGTAGCAACATTTGAACAACTTTCTAATAGGCAAACATTTTGTGCTCGTTAGGAAAGCAATGACAAATCACACAGAAGCAACACCAACAACACGTCCACCATCATCAGCATCAGCGGCAGAAATCGCAGCCGAAGCAAACAGTCAAAATATACACAAGAATCACAGAACACAGACAAGCCACAATAACAAAACGCACAAAATGCCAACCACAACCACTACAACAACAACAACAACAACAACTACTACTACATTAGCACAAGTCTCAGGGATTTGTGGTGCCTTGTCCTTGTCTCGATATCCAACTCCGTCTCCGTCGTCAAGATTGTCTGCGTTTCCTTTGTACGTGCGTTTAGTCTTTGAGTCCTTTCAACGTTCTTCTTTCTCTCTTTTTTATACTTTTTGTCGGCATTTTCTGTATTATACAAAAAAAACTTTAGAATAATGAAATTGGTTCTATCACCAAAAAATGCTGCTAATCGTGTATTCTCTTCTGTAAATTTTGTAAACAAGTCAAAGTGTGAATAATTTTCTTGTTTTTTTTTTCTTTCAATATTTTTTTGCGTTTCTCTTTTTTCGAAACCACAAAAAAAAAATAAAAATTAAATGTAACCCAAAATCAATGAAAGAAAAAATGAAAAAAATAAGTTAATGTCCATTTTCTATAAATAAAAAAGCAGATGAAAACAAAAAAAAATAATCAAATAAAAAATAAATATAAAAAAAAAAAAACAAATGTAGAAGTGGCTTTTCGGTTTATATTTGAATTTTGTTTGGCTCGCAGAAGCGTTGCAATTAATTTTTATGATTATTTCTTCTTTTTTTTTGTTGTTGTTTTTATTTTTGAAAAACTTTTGCGCTGAAAGCTGCCATTGAACTCGGCCGACCCGAGCCATTTCTGTTTAATATATTTTTCAATATTCTATTTGTTTTCTTTTTTTTGTTGTTGTTTTTGGTTAGTGTATAAAATCATTTATTGTATTCAATTGGTACTTTTGCTTTGAATCGGTGCTTTCCCAACGATCAATAAAATTAAATACAACAGTTAAAAATAACAAATTCCACAAAGCCATATGCAAACCATTAATAAACTAAATAAAAAAAAAAAAAATTAAGCGGAATGAAGCGGATTTTGAACTAAATAAAGTTTCTTCTAAAATTGCTATGCTACTAAGCTTGAGACAATAAATCGGTTTGGATTCGAAATCAGCAAAAGAACTAATTTAAGCGCGTTTTTAATCGCCTCCAAAACGCACACTGAAATCGCTCGCGCTACGCTTGCCTCGCCTGACCCTCTAGCTCGCTCTCTCTCTCTCTTTCTCTCTCTCTCTCACACTCTGTCTCTTTAAGTATTTATCCTGTACAGTTGTCATTGCTTCATTTTAGGATCAAATATTGCGCGTGTTACTTGCCCCTCTACCCTCTGCCCAAAAATTGAACTAAAAAAAAAAAAAACAAAACTGAAAACGTTCAAATGTTTATACCTGCTGCTTTATTATATTTATCATTATTGTTGTTGTTATTGTTGTTATTTTTGAATACGTATCTCCAACTAATATATATACTTGAAATATTTAACCCTCCTAAGACCCAGCCAAACATTTGTATAACCACTCCCGTATTTGTGATTCCTATTTGTATTGTATCGTATCCCCCCTCTCTTTACTTCTGATTTGTTTTTTTTTTTGTAAAGTTTTAATTGTAAATTTATGTAAAATGATCAAAACCAAACCAAAGCCCCAAAAAAAAAAAACAAAAAACAAAAAGACAAACTTGTATTTTATGGTGTAAATTCTATTTGTGTTCTCTCTTTGTAAAATTTTTATATATCGCTCTCACCTATGTTTCGCTCTCTGTAAACGTGTTGCTGTTTCACAACCAATTCCACAAAAAAAGGATCGTGAATTTGTCGAGTTAGAAATACCCTATAACGGCCAGCCAAAGCGACCGGGGTCGCCCTCACCCATGGCCAGTCCAGCCCACTCGACCAATAGTGCTGCGGGTCTCCTGCAGTCCTGCTGCGGCCGTTGCTGTTCCCAGCGTTATCAGGTAAGTGGCAAATCCTTTCAACATTTCTCTTCACCCACTCACAAGCATTTTTCTCCTCTGCACCACAACTCCAACAATGTAAATGTTGTAAAAAAAAAAGTTGTATTTCGTTTTCCTTTTCCTTTTTCTTTTTTTTTTGGGTTGTTTAATTGCAGGTGGGTGGCAATTACTTTTAATTGTTGCTGTTGTTTTTTATGTGTGAGTGTGTGTGTGTGTGTATGCTTACTTTTACTTTGTGCTTCAACTTTTCTCATGTAAATTTGTTGCGAATTTTTATGACCAGCGCGCCCCAAACATCAAAAGAACAAAAAACACTAAAGTAAACACACATAAAAATAAGCGACGCCCTTAAAAGTATGCTACACTATTTCTTAAATTAAGCCACCGAGAATTCCATCTTTTGCGCCAGCCAAAAAGTATGCTGCACTTTTTTTCTGCTCGAGTGAAATACAATGTAAAAAACTTTTGGCTTCGTTTTTTTTTCAATTTCTAGTGTAAAGTTTTTTTTTAACTTTTTATCTGAGACTTAATGGTTGTTTGTGTTTTTTATTTAATTTTCTCTAGGCCTGCGGCAAATATATGCCTGCTGCCAGCAATGCTCAAAATAGCCAAAACAATCAGCCCATGGATGGCACTTATCTGGTGGAAGCATCATTCTGAACCGGCAGAAAATCCAGCTAACCCCAACTAAACTGGCCATTGATCTGCCAAGCCCTGCAATGAACGCTGATCTAGCTTTGGATCCATTAAGTGCTACTGCTTTCAATGATAAATCTGAGGATTACACATACATATAAATAATATATAAAAAAAAAAATATAAAAAACTAAAACTATAATAATAATAATAATAATTGCAAATAGTGTATGAAAACTGATTTTGAACTTAGCATAACTTGAAAAGTTTTTAAAATCCAAATTCAAAAAAAAATTTTATTTTTGCAGAAATTTCTGCAAAAGTCTAGAAGAAGCTATCAATTAGCTGCCAAAATAAATAAAAGCAAAAAACTTTAAATTGTCAAGAGTAAAATTTTCCAGTTCAACCAAATACAAACTTTCATTTAATAATTTGCAAAAAAATTATATTTTATATGAAAAGAAAAGAAATACTCATTGATAGGTTTTAAAATTCTCAATTTATTTAATATGGGTATTTTTTTTTATTATGTTTCGAGAGATTTAAAAATTATATATGTGAATTAATTTAATACTCAAAAATTCCATTTTTCCAAAACTGATTTCTCACAAAGTTCGATAGTTTTTCAACTCTTAAAAAAACGAAATTCTTTAAATGTATAAAATGTAAGAAAAAAAATAAATATATATTTATTGCAAATACAATACCAAGGAGAAAACGAAATTTAAAGAAAGCCGTCGAAAATATAAAAAAATATATAAAAAAAATTAAAAAAAATCTCAAGAAATATTTTTAATTATCAGGCAATGACGGCGGCGTTGGATTTGATTAGCAAGAGACCGTTAATAAATATTATAAATAATAATTATAAATATGCAACACTATTTACTTTATATAGGTGACAAGACAACAAAATAAGAAATTACAACAACAACAACAACAACAACCGAAAACCTAAGCATTTTAGAGGAATTTACTGTGTATCTTTTTATGTGCGAAAAAAAAACAAAACAAATTACGAATTACACCAAATAGAATTGAATTTGAATATAGAAAATAAAAAGAAGTGGGAGAATTAAAAAAACCACACACACACACACACAAACCACGCAAAACACACTCAAGCAGTTGCATTGGGTCCAAAAAAAAGAAAAGAAATAATTAAATAATTTATTATAATTAACTTTAGCGAAAATTATCAAAAAAAAAAAACTCTTTAATCAGAAAATAAGACTTAGATCTGCGTTTAAGCTTTCTTTGATTTAATTAACAGAAACTTCCAGTTCCAAAATTTCCGCTTAACTCTGAAGAAGACTGATGAAGAGTCGTCCATCGGATCTTTTAGCTTTCCACTCATTCTTTCAATCTTTCAGTTTCCTTTATACATCAAAAGGTTTCAGTTGTCGTTTCAATAAACCAAAGAAAAAAACAAAATATATATAAAAAAAATATTTAATTGACTTAATTTTTATTAGAAAATAACTAGAAAAAATTTTCTTCCAATAAAAAAAAAAACAAAAACGAAAAAAATCATGACTAAATTAGAAACTATTACTTGTATAATTATATGTGTGTATGTGTGCGTGTGTAGGCGGGGCTTTAAATTAAAGCATTAAAAATATTACAAAAAAAAAAAACAAACTTCTTAGTAAACTTTAACTCAAACCAAAATCTATGATAAATTTTTATTATTATAAATTAAAAAAATAAAATTTGAAAATCAAACATTTAAAATTAGTTAATTCCAAAATAAAATAAAATAAAAAAAAAATTAATAAAGGTAACGGAGCTTGTATGTATGTATAATAAATTTATTATTATCATTATTAATAATAAAAATAATAAAAAAAAAAAATGGAGTTGATTATTGAATTATATTTTAAGTAACTTGTTTCTAATTCTCTAAGTTCTCCTTTAGTTAAACTATACTAAACCAATTTAAAAGAAACAACCAAAAATTGTTAAAAACTACTTTAGACTTACCAAGTAAAAAATCACTTTAAATGATTCCAAAACAAAAAAAACACTACGAAAATAATAACAACTAAAAAAATAAAAAGAGTTGAATTGGTTAACAAAAAAAAACTAAAAGAAGAAAAAAATTATTATTGTGAAAACAAATGAAATTTAAATGTCTATTTAGAAAAATAATAAAGGAAAATATTAATTTTGGGTACTAAGCCCAAGAAAACTCTCGTAGCGATATTCTAAAAGAAAGCATCTATTAAGGAAATAATGAAAAAAAAACTCTGTTTAATTTTTTAGTGATAATTCGAATTGAATAACAAAATGAAAAAACCATGAAACCAATACTCTGCCAGGGTTTTGTATTACACCAACAAACACTACAGAATAAAAACTACAAAAAACCTAAAAGAAAAGAAACAAAAACGAAAAAAAAAAAAAAATTAATAATAAAATAAATAAAGAAATCTGTTTACTTCCACAACAAAAGTGCCAAGTGTTTTTTTTTTTATTTTTCGAGACCAAAGAAACCTAGATCAGAGTTCTAACTTGGATTCTCTTGGTTAGACCTAACGAACCAGCGAGAGAACTACTATTTGCTGATTATTGAGCAAGTAACGGATATTCCCATCATTATCAATACTATAGTAAAAATTTATGAACCCAACAAGTTCTCCAAAAAGCTGCTCGAGTCTTGAGATTCTCTTCACTTGATTTCAAAGAGAAAATATATAAATTTCTTTAGCATATTATATGGTATATAGGAATTGACTTTATAGATATATAATTTCTTTTATCTGTTCTATATAGTATATAGGAATTGGCTATAATATTCCTCTGGACTTTTTCATACTTACTTTTTCAGTACTCTCATTTTTTTTTTTTTGCTTTTCATTTTGAAAAAGTGCAAATCTTAACTAGAAATACCCATACAGTTATAGACTCTACATATACTATTAATAATAAAAAAACTAAATAAAAATCTTAATTTGAGTATGATGGTATGGGTAGAGGAACAGTTGCGTGCAAGCGTCGATGACTGATCTTAGGTCGCTAGACCTGAGCACATACGACACATACTGGCAGGCAGCAGATAATACTCAGATATATGGCATATATATATTATAACCAATATGGACATATATATATATATATGTATTTTTTGTATATATTTAAATATATTTAAGTACAGTTGTATGCATGAATATTTGCAAGTTTTACCTTAGTCTCGACAGATGCTGATGATGGCAAGACTATTAATGTAAAAGTCAAACAGACTGTGAGACAGAGAGAGAGAGGGAGAAGGAGAGAAAGAGAGAGAGGGTGAGTGAGAAAAATAAACACAACTAATTTGAAAAACTGGTTGGATTTGTTGATGCGGTCATTTCTACCTAGCAAAATTTGAAAACTGAAATTGTAAAAGTACCGCTAAAAGGAGATTTTTTTTTATTCCTTTGTGAATGGAATTTTTTGATTTAAAGTGGAATCATAAAAACTCTTTTAAATTTGGGCTATGAGCAATTTATTCATACAAGAATAAAGTTGAATGGAATTGGAATATTTAGGGGAATCTAAGACACTTTTCAGACTTGTAAATTATAATGAAATAAATTTTACAATTTTTACAAAAATAAATTAATTAATTTCAATGTCTTTTTTTTAGTTAAAACAAAAATAATTTTTATAATAAATCAAAGGCTTCTAATTTTTCTCATTCGATAAAAAATGATTAATTGCTTGAAGCAGTCAGAGACTTGATTATTTCAAAGAAATAGTTAATTACAATTATGAAAAAAAAAAAACAAAAATCATTTGTTGGCCAATGTCATTGACTGATATTCAAAAGCATCAAAATTCCAATTAAAGGTTAAAAAAAACATCAAGGTGATGTATGAAATGCGCTTAAAAATTAATTAACTTTTTCACACATGCAAAAAAAAATTACAAAAAAAAAAAAAAGTTTATTAAGTTAAACGTAAAAACTTATACAAAGTATTTGTTCACACCATTAAAAAATATTAGACAAGTAAATGTGGATTGCATTGAATACAAAATTAAGCATTAAAATATTAAGTATACGCCATGTGGCAAGAGATGAATATGTCTAGGCTGGAGTGTTTGTGTGGGTTTTTTTTTATTTTTGATTTTCTGATTCAACGTTGACCAGATGCTAATATTAACTTCGGTAAGCTAGCTTTATGACGTTATTTATCACTCATACAGCTAGATAACCAAAGACAACATAGCACCTTAAATTTTTTATTCATTTTATTTCTTTTATTTTTTTTTTGAAATTGTTTTCATGTACTTTTTGATAAAAATTTTTATGTGTCTGTCACTTTTCGCAAAATTTATTGCATTTTTTTGTTATTGTAATCTAGTTTGTTGCTGGCAGCACATTCACTCGACTGGCCTACTCCGCTCTGCCCACATGACTGGCGTCATCATTTTGAGTCCCCGACTCCGGCTCAGACACTGTCGCCAATGGATTGAACGCCTGCGCAAATGCATTTCGTAAGGCAATAGAAAGAATCTGGTCTCAAGACCAAGTGTTGAGAGTGCTGAGAGGTCAAAGATCGAAGCGCGTTCGGCCAGAACTATTTGGCATACATGCCAAAGGGTATGGAGGGCGCTGGGCGCAATGATTTTTCTTATGCTTCGACAAATATTCCCATAAATAAATGTTTGTGCACGCTACGCCGCTCAGGGGCCATCAGCAGTTCATCCCCCCCGTCTTGGCATTTTCGATTCATGTCTACAATTATAAGGCCCAAACTTCTCAGTCTCAGAGTATTTTGTCTTATTCTTATTGTTTCGGTTGGTCAAGTGACTGGAACTGGAACGACGCTGACGGACGCTCGACTGGACGAGAATAGAACTGAACTAAGCTGAACTGAACTAAACTAAGCTGCCAAGCCAACTAGATCTGGGGGTCTGGGTGGTTGGTTGCTAACTCGCTTGACTCTCTCTCTCCCTCTCTCACTCTAAATAGCTGCTTGCTTGCATTGGCATTATAGCGCCGGGTGAGTAAGCCAAGTGAATGGCTGGCTGGTTGGTTGGCTAGTTGGCCTTACCTATGTCTACTGCTTGCTAGACGACGACGACGACGACTTAAGACGACGACGACTTTTCGTAGCGTAGGTTCCCACAATTATGCAGCCTGCTCAGCTAGACTCAACTGGCTGCCAACACCCTCCACTTGGCTACGCTCTTGCCCAGAAACTCTGTCGACTTTCAACTATCCGCTCGACTCGCCACTCATTGTAATAATCGCTGAAACATAAAGCAGCGGAAAATGTGGAAAAAAAAGGTAGCCAGTTTTTTTTTTCTTTTTGCTTTTGCTTAAAAAAATGTCTTACTTAACAATTGTAACCACTTTGGTCAAATTGTGCAATGATATGACGACAAAAGAAACAAAGACATAAATAAAGGCCAGGCCAAGTTGCAGGCAATCAACAGGCCAGTTTAGATTGTTATAAAAATTACTCAACCAAACAGCTGATAAGCCCAGAAGGGGAAATTCCAAAAAAAAAAAATAATAAACTTGACTTTTATTTTCTAAAATTCTCGGCCTATGAATTCCCTATAAAAAGAAGAAGTCTCTGTATATTTAAGCAAATATCGCTTAAGTGTTTTTGTCTGACCGCAAAACAAATAATTCCAAGAATAATTCACACAACTCACGATTTGCCGACCACACGAAAAAATAAAAAGAACATGTACACGAAATTACCATATTCAAATGTGGCCAAATATGCCAGAGATGCGGCTGATTAGGCCCATAAACTCTACCGTTCCGTGAATGTGTGATAATGATGACGAAATGACAAACGACAACTTAAGGAGAGCTTTAAACAGAAATGGTCACCATTTTCTGACTGACCCAAAACACGTTTCAAAAATTGCCTATGCATAAGCTGTGGGATTTTGTGGAGAGATCGTTCCCAAAATCAAAAAAAAAAAGACATTTCAGTATTAGTTTTTTGTCTTTTTTGCTTAGATGACTTGAAGATTCTGGAAACATGCGAACTGGCCTAGCCGGATGTACGATCGTCTAACGTGCGGCATATTTAGCAGAGCAGCTGTGAATATAAATGACATACCTGGGCTATCGTGAGTCGAACTGATCGTGCCCTGAGGGGAAGAGGCCAGCAGTTGATTCCACCGGCGCCAGAGTCACTCACTAAATTTAGCAGAGATTTCTTTGGTGGTGGTGGTGGTGGTGAATTAATTGCGTGGGTTGTTTGGAAAGCGCGATTTTTTTTTCTTTCTTTTACCATACATCTCTCTCTTTCTCTCTCTCGCTTTCGTCAATTCTCGATTGGTTTTTTTTGGATAATTTGACGACACTTGAACTGCACTTTACACAAACTGTGGCATACCCAGCGATTTGAGTCAAAAATTAATATTTTCGAAATATTTTCTTGTTTTAAATAACCCCAGTTAGCAGCTGCTCTCTTGCTCTCGCTTTCTGTTGCTCTTACTCTCAAATAAGTATATATAATTTTTGTTTTGTAATTATCTGAGCCCTCCAAATTGGCTAGAGACGACGGCACCGATTGCACACCTTCAACGCCGCCAAGCACTTCTAAACTAAATTCAGTTTTGGTAAAAATGCGACAAACGAGCTCCAGATCAGCTTCTTGAGACGCCAGCTGAGACAGCGACTTCAGCGACTGAGACACAGGCAGCAACAGCGACGGTGACTTTAACTTGTACATAAGTCGGTACACCTGAGATTGGGCAAGTATGTGTGAGTGCCTTGTATATGTGGACAGTGCGTTGGTGTTTGTGAGCCGCTTTTGCGTTGGTGTAGCCATTATGGCTCTTCGTGTTGTTGTTGTTGTTATTGTTCGGATCGCTTACCTGTTCAGCTCAGCTCTGCTCAGCTCTGCTTGGCTCGACTGCTCAGCTCGGAGAGGCGTCGTTGGCCGTCAACACTGCTCAGGCCGGGGATCGGTACCTTGGTACCTGATTTTCGGGTTTTTGATTTTATTTTGTAAATTTTTTTTCTTCTTCTTCTTCTTCTTTATATTTTTACTTTTAAGAGCCACAATGCCATGATTTCCCGCCAAATGAGAGACAGGTAAGCTGCCAAGTTGATTGTATGTGTGTGTATGTGTGTGTGTGTGTGTTGTATATCTCGGATTTTGGCCGTTGCTGGGCCTCTGTTTTTTAGGCTTAATGACTGTTCACATAAACACACACTCAACAGATTTTATTGCTATCTAAATGTGTGTGCGTGTGTGTGTGTGTGTGAGTGTGTTCGTTGCTATTGATTTTTTTAAATTTCAACAATGCGGGTGAAAAATGTTGAAATTACTTTGTTGTATGAATTTTCAAGAAACTAATTTTATGCCAAAGGAAGAAGAAAACAAGAAAAATATTGGGAAAAATTTAATCAAAGGGTTCTTTGTATAAGCAGCCCTTTTTAGGTTCGAATTGAGCGAATATGAATTCCAATCTAAATCAAAATTAGTCAAATTAAACAAAACTTTGAATCTTTTTGAGCAACGCTTTCAGTGGCAAACAAAGAGTTTCTTTCAAAACTTTTCGAGTTAGACTCGCTTCTAGCTAACTCGAGTTAATTTTAAACTTGTGGCAAATTATTCATTAATCTTCGAATGAACTACAAAAGCTGAGATAAATAAGAAATTTTTAAATAGAAATTCGCTCAGTTGCTTTGAAAGCTCATTGAACTTTGGCACCCCCAATTCGATTAATCTTTTTCTGGGGTTTTTTCCCTTTGTCTTCGGAAAGTTGAAGTTGGCTGGTCAAACAAAAGTACAGCACACAATTCGCTGTAGCGCAGCGCCACGCAATCGTCAGAAGAGGAAGAAAAAGAAATAAAAATCACTTTTATGGCAAAGATCAAACTGGCAGAAAAAAAAACAACAATAAATACTTTGCCAAGGTAGGCTGACGACAAAAGACGACGAAGACAGAAACTAAAAGACCAAGCAACAGCAAGAAGAAGAAGAAGAAGAAGAAGAAGCTGAATTAATGAAAAAGAGACGAAGACGACGCGCGCTCTGCATGCGTGGCAACGGAGAACGCAAAGAAATGGCCGTTAAAAATGCCAAGGTAGGCCAGATCGGGATGGCGGCCAGAAGGGATCCAATACTGCCAGAGATATAGGAACCTGACCGGGTTGGAGGGAAGCTATAGGTACGATGACAGTGAAAACAAGCAAATGGCAAAAAAAAAAGACAGTGGCGTAGTCAACGAAAAAATCAAATCAAGCAGAGAATGAGAGAGAAACAGAGACGGCGTAGCGTCAGTAATGGGCGACGTGCCCAGAGCCAAGAGCACGTCTTCTGAGTTGGCCGACGCCCGTTGGCATCATAAAACGAAGTCAATTGAATTTAAATTTAAAGTACATAATAGCAAAGAAGAGACAGAAACCAAGCTGGCAATGGCGTTGGTGATGGCAACTTTTGCTGCCGCCTTTCGAATTTCACAAAGTCATCTGCTGTGGGGGCAACTCAAGACGGCCGCTAAAGTTGTTGTTGCTGGTGTTGTCATGTCGCCTTCTCTGTGTGGGCTTTTTATATATATATATATTTTTTTTTTATATATAAGACTTTTTATATATTTACCAACAACACGCAAGGCACATAACCCAGCCCGTCTCAGCTCTTCTCAAGTCTTCTCGGCTTGACTTGGCCTGGCCAGGCCGGGCCGAGCCGAGCCGGGCCTGGCTTGGTTTGGCTTGGGCTGGACTGGCCTGGCCTGGCTCATGTTGTCTTGGCGCAGCAGAGACCTGGTCTGTCGCCTTGTCCCTGCTGTCTATGTGCTCTTTGATTTTAAACGTGTTTAAATTTAAAGATCAAATTGGTTGAAATTTTGCGCGCTTAACTCATGGCCGCTTTTTTATTTTGTTTTTTTTTTTTCTCTGGTAAACTTTTTGTTTAATTTTATTTTACCAGTGCTGCTACTTCTGGGCGGACTGCCGAGGAATGTTAAGTTGTAGAGAGGCAAAAAAAAAAAAAACACAAGAAACCGCAATGCACAACAATCAAAAAAATAAATTAAACAAACACGCCGACGAGAGTTGGCTTGCGTGTGAGTCACTTTGAATATCGTTTGTTGGCGGATATGGTTAGCGATTTATTTGTGAGAGCTTAGAAAGCCTGCCAGAGTCATATCCAAAGTAGCTGCGATGCTGCTGGTGATGACGCTGTCTGACACATTTCCTCATAACCGCCCACAAAATGATTCTCCTCTTTTTTTTTTCGTTTTTGCAAACTTAAAAATGATTAAGTGATTAGAGGGGCTGACTAGGCAAAGCAAAGCAAAGGAAAAGTTCATTAGTGTTACAAAAATAAAAACTGCCTTTTACCAAATACTGTAAAAAAAAAACACAGAAAACTCAACTTGTTGAAGTTTTGCGCAATGTGCAAAACAAAAGACTTAGGCAACGAACCTTTTTTTTTTTTTTTGTTTTGTCTGTTGTGCTTAACCTATTGACATCCCCACCAAGCAACGCTGTCTCTATCTCCCTCTCTGCATTGTATTTGCATTGTAAATAACCAAAATATAAAAAAAAATATAAACGTAGGGTGAAAGAACCAACAGCTCTGGCAGAGATGACGGTGGCTGGCTGAACCGTTCAAATTGTCTGGCAGGCAAACGTGAGATTTTTTTATATTTTTATGTTGACTTGGGAGCGAGTTATTTGTTTTGCCTTAGAACTTGAATAGCAAATATTATTTTTTTGACTGATTTGATGTGTGCTTGTGTGGGAATCATATCGATATATATGGATATATACCACATGGCCAGAATCGTCTACAAAAATGTGCCAAATTATTTGCTTTGAGTTAGTTTAATTGGCAGTCGAAACGATTGGGTGACATCAAGCCATAAATATGATAAAAGAATTTTGGAATTTTGAATTTAAAAACAATTCGAATTTAATACACTTTGAAAATCTATATAATCTTTACTGGATCCCACAGTCTTCCTAATTATTTAGAAATAAAATTACCGTTGAGGCAATAAAAAATTTAATCCCTTTTAATGTAATAAAAATCAAATTAATTATTTATAAGCTAATTTTTCATATGTTTTTCAGTTTTCCCAATCAGCTGAGATCAGAAATTTCAATTTAATTATTTGTGGTCCCCTCATAAATAAAATTGTTTATTTTGACAAGAAGTCTTGGCTGTTTTTTCATGAATATTAAACATTAAAATTATGTACAAAAAATATTCAAATAGTAATAAAAAAATAAAGATTTTTTTTCTGACTTTAAAGATTAATTTAAATACAATTAAACTTTTTTTTATTTGCAAAAAATAAAACCCTTTCAACACACGATTTTTTCTTGGAAATTTTTGAATATTCTTAAAGACATTTCCAGCGAGTCTTAATATATTATTCAGAGCTTTATTCAATTCTCCATATAAGCACTCAAAATGGACCAATTAATAAGCATTCAAATTGAAATCTTGAAAAAAAACCAGTCTAAGCTGCTACTCAGCATAGATTAGCCCAGCCCCTCGTAAGGCTTACAGAATCCCACTAGAACCACCACCAACTACCACCAACACAACCCTTTTTAATTCAATATGCATAGATAATAGGTTAAAAACAAAAAGACAATAACAATAATAAAGCAGCACAGCTTGAACCATATTTGGAATTCTATATTGTTTCGGTTCGATTCGGTTCCATGGGGAGAGGCAGAATAAGAGAGGAGTTGCTTTTGGGGGGACTCTGGAGAACTAATAAAAAGTCGTTAAACAAAACATGTTTTGGCTTAAACAAAAGTCGGCTTACATATATTTGAATAATGTAGAAACGACTGGGTAGACAGACAAACAGACAGAAAGACAGACAAAGCGAAAGACTGAATAAAACCCAAAAAGTCAATAATCTGATGGTGAAACAAACAACAAAAAAAAATGCGCACCAAAAGCAAACGAAGGCAACGCGTTCAATTAAAAAAAAAAAAAAGAGAACGAAACAAAAAAAAAAAAAAATCAAATTAATGAAAATAAAATAAATTAAGTAAATGTAGAAATGTATGAGTTAACAAGAGACAGAAGAGTAAAGCAAATAAATTCAAAAGGCCCCCGAAAGAAAGCAACGGAGACGATACGAAAAAAAAACAAAAAAAAAATTATAACTTTTCAGTTACGGGCGAAACTGTACCCCCTTGGCGCTGACAGAGACAGAGACAGAGGCAGAGATCGCTGGCAGAGATGCTGCGTACGGGCCAAAAAGAATACAAAAGGTGGTAGCAGCAGCGAAGGCAGTCGAGTTGCCAGCAAACTAAAAAACCAAAACCAAAACCGGCAAGATCGATACAATTTTTTGTTGTTAGTCGTTTGGGTTTTTTTTTTTTTGGGCATTAAAAAGTCAGAGAACAGTAACAAAACGAAAGAAAGAATACAAAAAAAAAAAAAAGAACCTACCCAAGGCAGAGAAGCACAAAAGGCCAAAAAGGCAGCCGCTTTAAAATCTGTCTTAGCCTCAGGCCCAGCCACAGCCTCATGTAGAACCAGATCATTGCATTTTTAGCTCCCTAAGTCCCGAACCATACAATAGTTGAGGTAAAAAAAAAATCGAAGAAGAAGAAGCTTAACACGTTGGTAGAGAGCAGCCAGTTTCGCCCAGCATGGTAACAAGTTTGGCTGAAAAATATTCTAAAAATAATGCCGGCCGGTTTGTTGGTTGATTTAACAAAAATAAAAAAAGAGTGGGCAACTCACACACACACACACAAATTGAAGTATACACTCCGCTGTGTGTGAGTGTGTGTGTATATAAAATCTTTGGGTTCAAAAATAACCAAAATGAGTAACAATTTCGAAAGAAAGAAAGAAACAGGTATGGACAAAAGGATGAGGATGCCGAAGCAAGCCAAGTGCCAAGTCATTCGTTTCAGCTTACATGCCCGTCCGACCCAACCAAAACGACCGGACGACCTGTTAGTCCCAAAGCAACGGCAGCTGCAATTGCCAAGGCGCGGGCCCAGTCCTACCTTGATCATCATGATGCGGCTAAATGTTGCTGTGCTGATGCTGCCAGCATGGGGGTAGCTTGTCCCGTCCCTTGTCATCTTCTCGGTCTTCAACTCTTAACGTTTGTTTGTAACAAGTAACGCATATCTGACCGTCTCTCTTTGTATGTCTGCTTATGCCTATCTCTCTGTGTGTGTCAGTGTGTGTGTGTTTATTTGACCAAAGAGTTACCTGCTTGAGTTACTGGGCCGATTCTGTATATGTGCTACCTGAGCACAGGTAGGCGTTTGCTAGTATCTGTTTCTGCATGTGTACGTATCTCTATCCGTATCCTTGCCCTGCAGCCACAGCGGCATCTCAGACTCATGGCCAGTGCTAATGCCAATGCCGGTGCCAGGTTTGGTCTGCATCATTCAGCAGCAACCAGAATAACACCAGAGCCTTCTTTTTCTTTATGGTCAACATAAATACAGTGAAACAATTTTAAAAAGAATTGCCACTCAGTTTCACTGATTTATTTTTGCATTATTATATCGAATTATATCGATGGGATCAGGTCTGGGATAGTTAATGAATTATTATTATTTTAATAGATTCCCAATTGATTTTTCTCAAAGAAAAGAGAGAAGAAAGATCTTGAAAAAACTTTTATTAAAGTTTCGCAAATGGAACCAGATAATATATGTTCCGGGTTCTTTTATTAAATCAAAGAATTAATGAAGAGTTAGCTCAATGAAATATAGAGAATACTGGCAAAGAACTGATGTAGACTTCAACTAGATAAATTATAGAGAGTACTGGGAATACTGTGATTTTTTATTTAACCAAAGAACTAATGAAGAGTTAGCTCAGATAAATAAGTTAATGAAATATAGAGAATACTGGGAAACCTGTGATTTTTTATTTAATCAAAGAACTGATGTAGACTTGAACCAGATAAATCACAGAGAATACCGGGAATACTGTAATTCTTTATTTGATCAAAGAACTGATGTAGACTTGAACCAGTTAAATTATAGAGAATACTGGGAATTCAGTGATTTTCATATTTACATAAATGTAATATCTGATTTCCATATTCCAGAAAAGAATTATGTTCAGCCAAATTTATCTTGACTTGAAAATCTTAAATTGAAACAAAGAGAAGTAGAATTTGCCAGCCTGAATATTTTATATTATTTTCAGACTTATATCTTTTATCTTATTACATCATAAATAAAAAGATACTCTGAAGTCTTGGAAGCTTAGGAAAAACCCAAAATAGTCTTATGTATCTCAAGATTTAATTAATGAAACAAGGTTCTTGTTAGCCAATTCAAACTGTGGAAATGAGAAGAAATACTTGATTGCTGGTCACTGTAGTACATAGGACTAGGCTTAGCGTGTTGCCATCCATGTTATGTGTATAATATTGGATGTGGCATGTATTGACCAATGTTGCGTATGACTTTGCAACTTGGGGTTGCTGATATAGCCAGAGTCTGACTAACTGGTTGGTTGGTTGGTTGGCTGGTGTCTTCGTTTGAGTCTTTGGCTTTGCTTAATGGTTTTAGGAAATCGAAAATTAAATAATTTATCTCGATTTTATGACGTTACAAGCAGGTTTTCACATCACCCCACAATTTCATGAATAGAAGAGATTCATTCTAATGCAGCCCACGATAAATCTTAGAGGGCAGCTGGTTAAGACCTGCTTTCAAAATCTTCCACTCTTTCTTTTAACCAGATTTTCTTTTATTACCCAAGTCGAGTCTAATGCCATTTGGGTTAGATGTATGCAGGGAGCCCACGTAATATAATCAAATTATTTCAAGGGGTGTATTTTTGAATGCTTTGTGAAGGTAAATTTTCGTTTTGGTTGAATGCCTTCGGCTTGGAATATTTTTATAATTTTTTTCTTTTGCGCCAAGTCATCGCACTTCAAGAGATCTCAAGTGGATTTTTTTCTTTCTATATTGATTTGGCATTACTTTCGTAAAAATTTAAAAATAACCATCAAGTTGAAGAGAAAGTACGAAATAGGCAAATTCCCTCGAAATTGGTTACTTTGACTCGATCAACAACTTAAGGCCAAAATCTGGGTTTCTGTGAGTTTTAATAAAAAAAAATTATTTCTATTTACACCTAAATATTTGTTTTAACTAGAACAACTTATGGCTAAGGTCTTAGGTTGCATGCTCATGGTTCTTAGAAGAGAACAATCTCTTCTATGCTGTACCACATATTATCGTATTTGGACTTTTGCGTCCGCCCCTCCACAATGTTTGTGAGGAGAGGCAAGACATCCCTCAAAAGGCTTAAATTTTCGTCATAGAGTTTCATTGTGCCTGTCCATTTCGTTAGAATGTCCCAGAGTTCCATATCCCTTGAAATGATGAGGGAAGTAAAGTGAGAAGTAAGCAAAGCTCCGAACCATTTCAAACTCTGTAGTTCTGTTTGTGCCAGCGAGGAGATATAACCTGGTCGCTCTTCTAATTCTACATCGGGTTCTCTATTGAGTACATAAAGGTGTTGCATCAGGCGTATAACATGGGTAATTTCCAAGTGCTGGTGCAAAGGCTCTTCTATGTTTTGGGCATCGAAGGTGCAGGAGAGCACTGCGTTGAGTAGCTGGTCGTCAGGCTCATCGACTTCCATGTCCTTAGTGCTATTGCCATTAGTGGTGGGCTTGGAAATGGTACTACTGTTGTCCAGAGCATAACGCAACGTCAAGGCCAGCATGGATTCAGAGATATTTGAGTAACGCCGCAAGACCATTAAAATATGTTCTGGCTTTTTGATTTTGATGAAAAATGTTAGCAATTTCTCTGTGATTTCCTGTTCGCCAGCTCCACTGCGTTCTAATTGACGGACAATGGACTGGACGGCTGTGTTGAGAGGCCCCGAATCGGAGTAGTTGGTCATAAGGATGACATCGATATCTTCCAGGCCGCTATCACAGTCAACCACCTCGCCTTCCAAGTTCTTTTTGATTAGCTCACTTAAATCATCGTCGAACTGTTGAACAGACTCATAGGCCACCTTTTTGCCATCAGCTGGAAGCAGTGTTTCCGCTGTACGATGCACAGGAGGTGGTTTGCTTGTTTTGTGATCTCCTCCAAATTTAAGCAAATTCTCCAAGGGCTCGTCCTCGTTTATGTGATCGAGTTCAATGGGATTGAGGTGGGCGTCGTTGAACTGTGAGCCCAACATGTCCACAAGCAATTCACGACTCATACGGTAGCGTACAGCGGCTATATTGGGACCCATGGCCAGCAGTATATGTTCACCCCGTGCCCAGATGCGTGAGAATTCTAAGTGAACCTTAAAATACTGCTTGGCATTGACCACTTTGAACTGTGTGTTGTATACGAGCAGGGAAGCTCCTTCCTGCCCGTAATTTGCTCCATAGATGGCCACAAAGTTTCGAGATACGCCGTGAACGGTTAGCTTGTGGTCCACATTCAGATCGGCTAGCATGGCAACAAATTGGCCTGGCGACTCTTCTGTTGACTTATTGGTCAAGTTCAGCATGAAAATGCGTTTGTCGGACCCTGAAAATGTACATTCATAACATAATGGGTTAATTGTGATATTTATAGGCTTACATATAGTTAATAGCTGGGGAGCTGCATGGCCATCAATAACTGCATAACCGGCTAGTTGTACCTCTTCCCGTTCAATTAGAAATCGCTTAGCGATTTTGGTCTCTAAACACAGTCGAACTAATTCCAATTGTCCTGTGGCATGTTGCTCCTCGAAGTAGGTAAGATACTGTTGTGCCTGGCCTGAAGTATGAACCTGAGCTTTGCTTATTATCTTACTGGCAGCTAGGGCCAATTGTTCTGCTGTATTTTCTTGTTGGTCTTTACGGTCTTCCAAAGCTTTTGAGAGCGTTTCACAATTGCCATCGCTGTATAACACAAGAGCCTCAAAGTCTGTTTCCACCAGATGGGCAATGCTCTTTTGAAACTAAAAATAAAAGTGATTTAAGTACATTGCTTTGTTGCCAGTGATTTTCTTTTGCTAACCTTTAATTTTTTACATTTGCTCACATCCGGAGTATGCACGTCCCAGAGTCTCACAGCATGATTACCAAAAACTCCAACATATTTCTGGCTACGGACATCATAGACAACCTTGGAGGATAGTTTTTCTGGCATGGACCAACTGTGCAGTTGCTTCTGTGTGTTTATCTAAAAAATGCATAAGGTGAATATTTTAGAACCGATTGGGCACGTGTATTTTGAAATTACTTACGTTTAGAACGACAACCACATTCCGCGCAAGTGATGTTATCACATTGCCTTCTTCCTTGTCCGCAGCTAGGCCCAGGAATTCCTTCGGGTCTGGTATGGGAAATAAATTGTAATAAGTTAGGAATTTCGACATTTTATTGGAATTCTTTTTCAAAACACGCCGCAGATGATAATTAAGACCAAAGGAAATCGATTAGAAACCGATAAGAATCGATTGAGTGAGCTATTTCATTGGGGCTGCCTGACTAACAGCTGAAGATTGAAGCGCTGTGGCAGTTCTGTTTGTCATTTGACTTATCGACTAAAAAATCGAGTGCATGGCGAAATTCGAGTCAGCCAGTTTTGTTATCTTGACGCACATTCCTTAAAGTTGCATCCCTAATTTAGAACGTTGTTGGACAATATTTGTAAAATCGGTCAGCTATAAACGTGTTAAGATGGGTGGAAAAACAAAGCAAGCACCGCGCACAAAAAACAATGCCAAGGTAAGCTGACGCGTTAAATCCATTGACCACGAGATTTGCCAATTATGCTGACAATATTCCTAAAGCCCTCCAGCTCAAGTCGGACAGCGGAGTTATTAGGTACGGCGGTGCCAACGTTCGTGGGATTTTCAGCACAAGCCGAAGGCATTGTTCCCTTTGCTCCAGGATTTGCCAGTCCGGAACAGTTACCAGAGATCTTTGATGCCAACATCAGTCCGCAAACCCAAAATATTTTACGCAAATTATCCAAAAAGGATCCTATGACGAAAAGAAAGGCCCTACAAGAACTGCAGGACCTTATAAACGAGTCTGACCTCAATGCCCTGAAAAATATACTTCCACTTTGGCCCAAATACTATCAGAACTTGGGTTTCGATATCGAGCACAACGTACGCGAGCTAACGCAAAGTGTCCTCCAGCTGCTTATGTCAAAATGCAAGCGCGCCATGGCACCGTACTTGAAGCAACTGGTACCTGTTTGGCTGGCCAGCCACTTTGACAACTATGCACCCGCAGCCAGTATAGCTAGCAACTCGTTTCGGGACACCTTTGCTGGCAATGCCAATCGCATCCAGGAGGTGTGCTTGCATTGTCAAACTGAAATAATGGAGTTTGCCTCACGAAATTTAACTTTTCACACGCCGGCCACTCTCTCCATTGGAAAGTCTCTCACTCCGGAAGAGATGGAGCAGAAATACCAAAGAGTTGTGATAAGCACCCTCAAGGCAGTGTCCTATTTCATAGAGGAAACAGCCAAGGCAGATGATTTAAGTCAGGTTAAAGAGGGTCTGGGCACACTTCTGGCACATCCAAAGTTCTGGAGTTTTGCCAAGCATAAAGTGCCAGCAATTAAGTGAGATTCATAAATTACCTGAAAGACTATTTAAATACTGATATATTCTGACCTACAGGGCGGCATGGTTCGAATGCGTCTATCATATACTGCAGTCCCCAGAATTAATTGAAGTGATTACCCCGCAAAAGTCTCAATTAATAAGCACCACTTTCCAAAACATAGACGAGTCTGATCCTCTGGTGGCACCACAGGTCTGGGGCTGCGTTCTACTCTTGCAAACCAACTACGATGACTGGTAAGTTCAAAAGTCCCAAAAGCTGTCAATATGATGTGACGAATTTTAATTTCAGGTACGCTCCACTCAATATTCGCAAGGCCTTGGTGCCCAAACTCTCCTCTTTGCTAAAGAATGGTTTCAATCGCAATGCTCAAGCCATTTGTCCAAATCTGCTGCCATTTGTAGCGAAACTAACACCCGCCAGTCTTCAGGATTTCGATTTGTACGAGTTTTATCAACGCTTCTTTGATGACCTCAAATTGGCCATCACCACCGCCCATAATCCTCCACTGGCCAAGTCTGACTGTGCGGTCATTAACAATGCATATTTTGAATGCCTTCGTCTCATCTTTCAGCAAATAAACAACACCGAGGAGAGACCAACTGCCTTGCACGAATTTGCCCACAAATTGTTAGAACAGCAGATTTTGGACACTATAGCTTGGCTCCTGCATAGTGATAATGCCCATGTAAAGTACTTCTTCCAGCACACTTCCGCCTTGGTTACCTTCTGGGATCGCCAGTGTAGCAGTGGTGTCGATCGTGGCTCGTTTTATGCTAGTTTGCTGAGTAAATTTTGGACACGGGTTTTTGAATTGGTCACGCAGAGCCTGGCTGAAGACGAAGTAAATGAAACACTCTTGGCCAATGTGTTGCTGTTAATTCAGGATCTGCACACGGCTAATCCCAGCTTGGAAACACATTCTGTTAAGTTTGCAGAGCCCAACGAAGACGATGATACTCCGACCAAAGTCTCAAGTAAAAAGAATGCCGACAGTGCAGCTTTCATTCAAAAGGAACTCAAGCAGTTGGTGATTAAACTGGTGAAGATTTGCGTGGACAAGGCTGGCGTAGGCAACTCCGCCCCTTATATAGGCCAAATACGCATTCTAACCAAAATGTTTGTAGACGTGGAATTCTATAAGAAACTGACAGAGGTAGGCGAGCTGACTGCCACCCTTGATAAGTTTGTGACTCTGTTGGCCAAAGTGGAAGACAATGAAGCCTGTGTGGCTCTTGTGGATATAATCTTTGAGGTTCTGGCCTTGGCAGAGCCCACTCAACGTTTCGATTACATTGGCCAGAAATTGTTACGGGTAATTTTGATTCTAATTTATCTAGAAAGTCATAACTAATTCTATTCGTTTTTATAGCTGAAGCAACATCATGTGCAGAATTTCATTCTTCAGCGTTTGCTGTCCTATCCTTTGTGCTCGGAGCCTGCAGTACGGCAAATGCTAATGACACCAGAGACTTGCTCTGCAATCGGACGCATAGCCGAAGAGGTGCTGGTGGACAACAATCGAGAGAAACTGAATTTGCTGCACAAATGCTTCTTCCAAACGGACACTGGGGAAATTCTAATCAATTCTGATACAGTGGATAAGATTCTGTTGGCCATGTGTAAGCCATTGGAGTCCGCACCGGACAGTGAAATGGTTGAAGTATGCGGTAGTTTTATAGCCCAAATAATGCCGGTTATCTGCAGTAACAACAACTCCTCTTTGGCTGTACGCCAGTTGATATTCTTGAGGCTTTTCAAATTCAGCCTGGCAAACCGACCGAGCGATTATCTATCCGAAGACACGCTGTGGGAGATAACCACTTGCTGGCAGGATGCCTTGTCGAGCAAGGATATTGAAATAGACGAACCGCTGCTGGCTAGTTGTGGGAACATAGTCGAGGAACTAGTGCAAAAGGAGGCCCTGTTAGCCACTAGCCTGGAGAGCATGGCTGAGGCCATGGCCAAGTTTGTTATTTGCTCCACTGAGGACATTGAAGATGAAATCAACCGCTTGGCACGCACAGATGAGCTTCTCCTCAACATTTTGAATACAGGTGCCATGGCGACGGTTCATGTTTTAGCCCTGGAAAGGGTCTGTGTTTACCTCGAGACTCTGGAATCTTCAGTCAGTCCCGGCATAGCCATGAGCAGTGCCTCCCTGGAACCCTCAACCCTGGCCCCCCTGCTAAGGCGAACCACGCTTAATTTTGCCACCCTGTGCAAGTTGGTCTGCCGCGTAGATGATGCCTCAGTAGCAGAGCGCAACCAGTCCGGACCCGAGATAGAAGATGAACTCACCGAAGACTACTGTGATCCCAATGCAAATCTTCTCAAGCAATGGTCGAAACCTCTTATAGATGAACTGATCCAATGCATACATGTGGCTGCAGCAGCCGAGGGTTGTCTGGAAGCCGCTCTGCCCATGGACAACGCCACCGAGGAATTGATTTTGTGGCATGTGGAAAATGTACACCGCTTTATGGGCAATAGCAGTGAAGTTGTAGATTTAGTCAAGACTCGTCTTTTGGAAGAAGCAGCGCAGGAGACAAGTGTGATTACTTGTCGATCACTAGGCTACTTGATCTACCATAGCAAGTATGCGGCCTTCGAGGAAAGCGCCACCATTTTGCTACACGAAGAGTTGGCCGAATCCCTGGTTAGTCAGAACGCATTAAAATCCTATGCAATGACCCTGCAGGTGAGTTCCAAATGAAATGATTTTGATAAAGATTAATTCATTTCAAATATTTCTATGCAGTATCTATTGCCAAAGTTGTCACAAAAATCGCTGGGTCTGAACAGCGCCATAATGCGTACGGAACCTATTATGTGGGTCAAGGCAGCCGTTTTTCGTGCTCTGGTGCTCAATAATTTCGAAGCGGAACAGAATGAACAAGCAGATCGTAATATAATTGCCCTGGCAGTGCAGTTCATCACAAGTGTGTTGGAACAGCAGGTCAATCAGAAGGATCTACTCCATTATAATGTGTAAGCTTAAAATTAGATAATGATTATTTCTCTTTTCAATTTGGAATTAAATTTTTCAGCGAAATGCTCAAGCAACCCTATGAAGCCGTTCTGAATACAGTGGAATATATAAAATTGCTAACCGAAGTTCTCAAACGTTTTCCCTATGAATTAACCATCAAAAACTGGGATGCCATACGTATTGGACTCGGATCTTGGGTACTCAGTGTGGCCAAGTCCATATCATCATACACCGACCCAAAGGTGAGTTAGCTGTTTAAAGTCCAAGAATGACAATGAAAAAAAAAAACAATATTTCTTTTCAGACCTCATTCTTCATTGTCAGCGTGTATGAACTTTTTGGCGCACTCATTTCATTTATACGCACTGAGAAACAGAAAAGCTCTACAGAGTTGCTGAACAATGTTATAGACGAATGGGATAGTCTATTTGCCAGAGAAGTGAATGTAGTTTTATTTAAATCCTTCTATGAACTAACCAATAATGCGGAAGTGCCTGCAGACTGCCAAGCTGGCTTCGAAGCCTTGCTGGAAGTATTGGTGCCCCCGCTGGAGTGGCTTGACTATAGTTTTGTATATTCGGTGAGTAAGATACTTAGAGATTTATCAGACCCTATCTTATCGTCTGTTTGGTCTAGATTAAATCCATCAACATCAATATCTTAGCTATATCTAATACAGCTTTTGATAAATTTGTTTCTAGTTCTGCAAGGCTCCTACCTCCAAGATCAGCCTGGATCATTTGTGTAATTTCCTGCTGAGACAATTGCACAATACCCAACATTGTGTACGCCTCAATGCTGTGTTTGCCCTGCGACAACTAACGCCTCACTTTGTGGCGGATGATATTGAATTGAATGAAAAGCAAATCGATCGTATGGACAGCACACAACCCCTAAGTCAGTTGCACTTCCTTCATCGTTTCGAAGATTATCTTACACGCTATGACAAACTGATAGAGAAGTATCTAGGTGAGTTTAGCTTCAAGATAACCGAGCTGGATGACCTGGAGCCCATTGACAAGAATGAGGCCTTGAGTTATATGCTAATTTGGGACTGCATAATAAATGCTTGTGCCAAGTCGCCAGTGGCCTTGCGTGCCATCTACACTCAATGGCTGAATGATAATAAATACGAAAAGGTGAGTGGTTTGGTGGGCGCTCAGATGTTCTACTGACTAGTAATTTTAAAGGTACACTTTAAATTTTGTTAATTCAAATTTTCGATTGCAGAATTTCTTACATTTCCTCTTCAGGGCTATGCCCGTGGAGATACTTAAGAACCACACCGCAAAGGTACACAGCAATGGAGTATATAAGGAGCTCAGTTGGAGCCAACTCAAAGGTGAGTCAATTAATCGGGATTGACCAATGTCTCCTCAGATGGCAGCTTAGGTTCGGCATCGAGAACATCAGGCAGATAATCTTCGTCTCCATATGGATAGTCCTCATCATATTCCATTTGATCTTGGTAGTCTTCTTCTTCTTCACCTTGTGTCTCTGATGCAGATATATAATCCGAAACAGGCACAAACTGTTCGGGATCTTCGGCATGATAAATATTGCGCTTGACTGGTATCTGTTGAGGAGCCAAGTAAATATTCAAATTCGAAATGAACTTGTTGATCCAGACAGTCAAATTGTTTGCCAAGATGCGCTGATATTCTCTCAAATTGCTGGTCGTATAGAACTCTTGATCTATTTGAAAAAGACCAATGTCTCAAAATTTTTCTAAAAATTAATTATCAAATCTTACCTGTAAAGTCTTTGATGCGTTCCAGTATAACGGCACAAAGTGGCGAATGTTCATCAATGATAAACTGATCGTTCAGTAGAAAGTCTTTCATCTCCTCGAAGAGTACACACACAATTTTGCACATCTGCTTCCTCTGGCGCTGAAGAATTCTTTTTCTCAAACTGCGGCAACGCCGATTGTGCATTTGCCTGGCCACGCGCTTGAGTCGCTGGTCCTCCTGCATGTATTCCAGCGCCTTTTCCATTGACATCGGTTCCACTGCCGGCTTGGGCTTCATTTGGCTTTGCAAAGCCTGGAGATTGCGTGGCGGGAGAATGCCCTTGAAGTAGCGCAGTATATCCTTTACACGCCCAACATCCGGATCAGCCAAGCGCTCTACTCGAGCTGTGCAGGCTGGAAGGGTGATGCGTTTTTTAATAAAACGCGGCTGTGCTTGTCTCGCCGGTGACATTAGATGCTTCTTGGGGGTGGCTAGAAAGCAGAGGTGCTCCTCAGTGGTCAGTAGATCCCGATCAATGATTATGTTTCCGGTGTGCTGGCAACGCATATTGGCCATAGCTTCCTTTTCAGCATCTCTCGATGGGCAGATTGAGACAATTTTGTACATGTACATGCGATCAACGGGCGCGCTCTTGACCAGAGGCTTGATGGGTTTGCTGCTTTCAGGACGAACTTGAAGCATGCCTAGGCGAGCATTGAGCTCATCGGCCACGGTGGGGGCCTCATCTGCCATCTGAGCGGCTACTTTCTTGGGTATGGGACGCTCACCCTCACAGTTCATTTTGTGAAAGTTGAGTGGCTCTGGTGGGGCATTGCCCATCTTGCCAAGTCCTTTGGCTTCAACTTTGCGAGGTTCAGTCTCATCGCACTTGAGATTTTTAAATCTATCTTTGGCTTTTTTCGGAGCCATTTTAATCGAATGAAACACAGAAATAACACAAGAATTTTAACAATAGTTTCGAATATTCAAATTGTGTTGACACCAACAAATAGATTGAAGCCGAATAAATTTGTATTTGGGACTCACAGCAGTTCAAGCTCCAAAATTATTATGAATAATTTGATCCGTTTCGCATTGACTATGTACTTTTGTAGTTGACTTGTGGGATTTCAATTCTGACTGACTTTCCACAGTTATTTCTCAGCCAGTTCTGTTTTGTTGTTATGTTCGTTTCTCTTACACTAACCGAGTCTACGTCTTATTTGCAGATCGACAACTCCCCTTGGAGCGCTATGCCTGCCACCTGTACACCGAGGTGCTGCGCAAACTGCCAGCCGTGGCCCGCAAATGGTGGAACACCAGCCAATCCAGGCAGAAGAACTTCGTGGATAACTTGACCACCAACTATGTGAGCAGTCTAATAGCCAACGAGGAGTTGAGGGCAATCGCCAATCGCAAGGAGAAGCACGAAAATATGCAGGCAAGTCGACCAGTGACTGATTAGCTGGAAGGAGTTCTATTGTGGCGCCTCCTCAATAATCATTCGCAGCACAAACACCACACAAATGTTAATCAGCAATAGCACTATGACAACAACACGAAATATTTCCAATGGTGTCATAACGTTCAATTTGTACACGCACACACTCTCTCTTTGGGAACAGCCGTCAACGGGTTTCTTTTCGTTTACGTGCACACAAATTTTTCTTAAATTTTTTTTTTTTTTAATTAGTCATGACATACTAGAAATATTTGTAATATCTTCTTTTTTTAAAGGTGACTGTACATACATCCACGCGGGAAGTGTTGGCCGTTTATGCCATCGATGAGGCGCGCATGGAATTGGTTATCACTTTGGCACCGAACTATCCTCTTGGTGCGGTTAAAGTTGAATGCGGCAAGCAGATTGGAGGACGTGCTTCTTCCAGGAATGTGGGCATGCAGCTTACCATCTTTTTGACACATCAGGTCAGCTTGGAACTCAAAGAACAAAAGGGTTTTGGGCTAAATAATTTAGTCTCGGAAACCAAATCATATAACAAATATAGAAAATATTTTTGGTTTTAATATATGAGTTTGCTAGGTTTCGATTTGTTTTTGGGCCCATTAATCCAAAGCTTGGGGAAGTCTACTCTTTCCTAATTTGAAAATTTCTTGATTATAGACTGGCTATAGAGGTTCGACTGTATATGACTGAGGTGGGAAATTGAGAAGACAGAGTGAGCTTTAATTTTTATACTCCTTTCGATTTAGCCATGCCCGTCTGTCCGTCTATTTCTATTCAAATCAATCTTAAAACTTTCTTAGTAAATTTTGGTATGTATGGTATGGTAGAATATATTCAACATTTCTTGACCGATCTGATCAAATTTTGTGTTAAGAATTCTTCCTTGGAAGTTTGAATGTTTATTATATTTTAATTCGATTGGGCTACCATATCTGCGGGTCTGTCAGTTTCGGGACCTCCAAGATAATGTAGAAATATTTTTATCTAATAATTCTATTTTTGTTTAATTTGCCAACAGAATGGGACAATTTATGACGGCCTTACCATGTGGAAGAATAATTTGGACAAGAAATTCGAGGGTGTGGAAGAATGTTACGTCTGCTATACGGTTATACATCAGGACACCTGTCAGTTGCCCAAACTGACTTGCAAAACCTGCAAGAAAAAGTTCCATGGTCCCTGTTTGGTAAGACCAATCATATTATTTAAAAGTATTTGAATCGATTATAAAATGAATATTCGTTTTTTACTTTCAGTATAAATGGTTTACCACCAGCAGTAAATCTACCTGCCCGATTTGTCGGAATGTTTTCTAAATCGATGTTTATATTCATTTGCAATTCCAAAACGAAGAAGCAACGAACTTGATAAGGTTGTTACTTAGGACACGTATTAAACTGGCACTCAGAAATTCTAGTAGTGAATATTTTTTTATTTGGACCGATTTTAGAAAAACCTATTCATTAACTTTATTTAAGAATCTAATAAATTTATTTAGCTTTAAATTTAAGGTAAAAAAATTATATAAATAGTTATAAAAGAATTTCACTGTTTTTATTATATAAAAAAAACTGAAAGGGATTATACTTTCTAAGGCAACGGAGAGTTTTATAAAATCTACAAGAATTGAATGATTTTTCTTTGATGCTTCAGAAAATTTATGAAATTTTTTTAGGCATTCAAGTTGGCTTTGCCTTTTCCTACTTGTTCAAATCTTTTTAGTTTTTTTAATCATTACATTAGTCACCGTCTATCTGCAAACATATAAACACTAATATAAACACAACACATACGAGAGAAAAAAAAAACGAATACATTTTGAAATGGCGGAACGAGTAAAGATTATAGGCAAATGCATCCATTGCAAACGTGAGGTGTCCAATGACATGCGACCGATTAATATGTTAACTGGTGATGAGAATAAGAGTATTGCAAAAATTATTTCCGGGGATGCCATAGCCAAAGAAGCCGTCTCTGGTAAGACTAGTGAAGACCTAAAAAAACCGGAGGCATCTGATAGCAAGGTTGCACAAGCAGCAGCCGCCGCATCTTTAAACAGTTTGACTGGGACTTTGCTCGGCTTAGTTCAAGAGGAGTTCGAACGTCCTGAGGTGAAGAAATCTAAAAACTAATAATACTGATAACTAATATCGCATTTCATTCTTATTGACAGCCATCGAAGAGTAATGTTTCAAAGACAAATGCCGAGGCAATTATGGCCTTGTTGGAGGAAGAACAGGAACTATTTAAGAAATTTCGTACCAGTTCTAGGCGATCCTCGAAGCGTCCCTCTAGACGTTAGGTTAAACGTTTACTAATTTTTAAATGCTAAGCAAAAGATCTAAATTTTTAGTACATTCATTAGGAAGACCCAATTGAATTGAATCTATAAATTTGAATTTCCCACCAACTTCGATTAAAGTTAAATTACTACAGTCTTTTTATTCGCCTTTTGTACGATTCTGCGCATTATGTGCCTGACCTATCCGAGGGTGGGGCCTCCCTGAGACGACACATGGCATGAATCGGCCAAGTTGAGTGCGTCAGTTTTGCAATGCAGTGCACTCGAATCAGCAGCCAGTCAATTAATTTATGCCATAACTGAAAACTTCAATCGAGTATTCTCGACAACACAAACTCAACTAATTAGGATTGGGAGCTGGAGTTGCGGCGCTTTTAAAATGACGTAAGCACGTCTTGGCATAATATGACAACGGAACCGCAAGTGCAATTAAAAGTTGGCCAGCGTGTACAAATAACAGGGAAAAATTTGCTTGGGCGTGTGGCCTATGTGGGACGTACGGGATTCTCAGGTGGCAAATGGGTCGGTGTGGTGTTGGACGAAGCGGGACGTGGCAAAAACAATGGCACTGTGCGTGGCAGTAGCTACTTCAAATGCCCAACCAATTGTGGTCTTTTCGTGCGACCCACGCAATTGATAAAAATTATGGAGAGCGACAACGAAAAGGATGAGGAGAGAAACACTGAAAAGACAAAACAAACGGACACCAAAGTGAATAATAAAATCAAAACAAGCACAAACGAAGAAATGCCGAAGGAAATAACAACAAACAAGGCGGAAGCCACCACAACTAAAGATATCCAGATGGAGGGGCCAACGAGTCCTGTCCGGGCGGAAAAGGTTCCGACAGCCACTCTCGTGCCTGTAATGACGTGCAATCAACGACGCTCCACTTCTTATACTCAATTGCGACCTACACGGATTACCCAGCCCAAGCCTTCCACGGCTGTGCCACAGAATTGCACCGCCCAATTGACTCTGGCCATGCCTGTGCCATTGGCTCTGGCCCCAAAGCGTAGTAAGACGAGTGTAAGTCCAACCAGCTGTTGCCCCAGACGTAGTGCTACGGCGGCCTTTGTTCAGCAAGGCTTTTTGGAAATACTGCGACCACAGTTTACGCCCGGTCCGTCAATGCAAACCCCGAGTACTCCAGCCGTGGCTCCATTGCCTGCGCCGCCTCTGGCCACTGCCCTGGTGGACAGCTTGGAGACAAGGCAATTGCGGGAAGAACTACAATTGCTGCGTACTCAGCGCAGCGAGGACAAGATTAAGCTACTTGAGCTCGAGCGAGTCCGAATCCAAAATGATCAGCTGCTGGAGTTCAAGACGCAGATTATGACGCAACAGATGATACTTCAGCGGGAACTGCAGCGCAGTCGACACGAACAGCGGGAAGCTGTGGATATGGCGGCGAAATGTAAGCGGGAGCTGGAAGATGTGGCTGACAGTATAGAGATGCTTACTTTGGACAAGGAAATGGCCGAAGAGCGGGTGGAAACTTTGCAAATGGAACTGGAGATGGCTCAGGAGCGTAACGATGAGTTGAGTCTAGACTTGGAGATATTGCGGGCCGAGCAGGAGGGCAACAGTCTGCCAGATCAAGGGCAGAAAATCGAGTGTAATGAAAAGCTACAAGGTGCCAGGGAGATTCCCACGGCTGGTGATATCTTTCGTCTGGAGCAGTACAATTTGCGGCTGCGTGAGACTGTTGTGCGTCTACGTGACACGTTGGCCCAAGAAAAACAGCAGGCCCAGCGAACCCAAAAGGACTTGGAAACGAAACATTCCGAAATAGTTGAGCTGAAGAATACCAAGGAATTGTTGAGTCAAAGAGTGGACCAAATGGAGCTGCATCTAATTGATCTCAAAGAGCAAGTAGACGCCTCTCTCGGTGCTGAGTCAATGGTAACTCAGCTAGCTTCGGTAAAATTGGAGCTGGAAGATCGTGTGAAGCTCTTGGAGGATGAGGTCAGTGAGCTAGAAGCCTTAGAACAAATTCAGGAGCAGCTAATCGAGAGCAATCAAGAGCTGGAGACAGATCTTCGTGACGAAATTGATAGGCTAAGTGGTCAGCTTAAGTCAATCGAGCAGCAAAAGAACGTTGCGATCGAGAGTATCTACGATCGGGATATGACTATAGCCAAATTTAGAGAACTAGTTCGTCAGCTACAAGAGCAACTACAGCTGCAAATCAAGGACGGCACAGCCACTTTATCCATCGAGGACTTCAGCAGCGCCAACGAGTCTCAGCAAGAGGAACACTCCCAAAGTCAGGCGGACTACCAGCATATCTTCAGTGTTAGCAAGGCATATGGACGCGCCCTAGACCAGCAATTGAAAGGGGTGGAGCTGAGAATACAGCAACAACATTTGGATTATGTCTTGGCCTTTGTACCGGAACAGTTCTCACTGCGCGGAGGAGAACACGATGTGCTTTTGGTAATGCTTTTGCTTGAGCGAATGGTCGAAAAACTTGAGATTGTTTGCAAAGCAGTCAACGAAAAGTTCCCCACGGCCTGTGAATTCGGTAAGTTCTTCTTTGGTGTGGAGTTTTCTAGTTACACAATCAACTTTTTCTTTTTAGGTCGTGACGCCATTTTCGAAGGCTATTCTGTTCAGAGGTATATCTTTCGATCTATGTGCATTTACCTCCTAAAAAGTCTTCAATTGGTATTGCAACAGTTCCGTTCAGAGCTAAACCACTGTGAATATGAGATTTGCACACATGCTGCTATCTATCGCAGTGACTTGGAGACGCAAGAACAGCAACTGGATGAGTTTGTGCGCTTACTAAAGACTGGCCAACTGGATGAGCATACAAATTGTGAACCCATGCAAAGAGTCTTACATTACATTAGCAGCTTACATCAGAACCTAATGACACCCCAGACTCTGGTGGAACTGATCGATGAGCATCAGTTTTATAGCTCTCTACTGGAGGTCTACGAAGCTGGGCTGGAGTCGGTAAACGCCAATGCCGGTTTGCTGCACACTATCATCCAGCTAGGCGATGAGCAGACGGCTTCCTTCCAGTGCATGCAACAGCTAATGGATCAGAGTTGTACTCATAAGCAGAAACTAAAGAAGATACAGAGGAAGTTTTCCAGCAGTAAGGCCGCCTGGACAGGAATGCAGTGTGCTCGGTATCAACGTATTTTGGAAGCCAATGAGGCACTTGGTGCTCTCATACAGATGCTGAGTCTGACGGCACGTGAGGGTAGCAAAGAGTCGGGCGGCATTAGCCATGAGAAACTGTGGCGTCTTCTTACTGTAAACTATAACAAATATCTGCCCAGCCAGGACACGGAAGCTCGAGAGGTTGATGTATTTAGCCAGCACTGCATGCAGCTTCTGGATGAACAGTTGGATGAATTGAGCACTCTGCTTGAGTCAAGCGATGTAAACACGGAGTATGTACGCCATGCTACAACAAATACTCTCCTTCAACGAGCCACACAAGTTCGACGACACTATGACGATATGAAGACCTTAGAGACCACTGTAGCCGATCGGGAAAAAGATGTAAAAACATTGAAATACATGGCCAAGGTGAAGCAGCAGGATTACTCAGAACTGCAGGTACGCAAGGAAATGGCTGAGAAGCAGCTGGCAAAACTTTCTATTGAGCAATGCCAAATGATTACCAAATTAGCGGAGGGTCTCGAACAACTCGAGCAGGCAATGCTGGCCAAAGAGGCAGCCATGGTCAATGCTCTCAATAAGCTTGGTGAAAAGCTGGAGCACTTGGAGTCTTCACAGCTGCAACTACAGCAGCAACAACAATTTGAGAGTGCCTGCATCACAACAACGACATTAAGTTCCAATCGAGAGTTGCACATGTTCCAGCAGGCTTTACGACAAGAGCGCAAACTACGAGTTCAAATGCAAGGTTCTAAATTAAAGGATATTTTTAGAGCTTTGGAACCTCTGCATGTACCAGATCAAGACACTAGTAAGTTGAGGGACATCGAACAGGAGTTGAGAGGCTTGAAAAATGATTGGATACTTGCACATTTGGATATACGACCAGAGGCAGCGGCCCGACGTTCCGAAATAGAGCTCCAGGGCAGTCGAATACTGCGGCATATCTTCCAGGCATATTGCACAAAGCATCCTCATCGTGCTCTACCGACAGACTTTGGATTGTTTGTCTCCGAGGATTTGAGGCGAGTTTTTAGTTAAATTAGTACAATTATAAAAAAGTATTTCTGTATTGAAGTGATATCCTACTACAGTTGTATATAACAGTTCTTACCGAATATTATTTATTAATCGACAATATTGTCAATATGTATTACGTATTCAATAAATCTGATTCCAATATTAAACTATATATAAAAACACGTTCTACACATTCACTTTCAATTGCAAGAAATTCACAGCCTTTACACGGACTGCGAGCTTTAGTGTGACCGTTTTTCACCAAAGGTGGGGTGGCATTCTTATCGATTTATGTTTATCGAATAGTATGATCGTAGGCTTAGTAGACGCGGTGAATTAAGGAATAAAATAGAGATCAGTGGCAATAGCACAAATAGTTTTCGTTTATTCGATTTATACAAATATAAACACGTATATACAGCTATAAGATACGCGTAGATTAATGAGAGGGATAGAGTAGCGCAAGAAGTTCCTTGAAACACTTATCACATGAGCAAAAAGTGCAATGAATATAACGTGGATGGTGAAAACGGTTGTGGTGTGAAAGGTGCCGTCGCAGGCGTTCGTTGTTGTCGTTGTGGATTTACATAAATATATTTAATGATTAATGAGAAGAAATTGAATTGCAGGCTATTTACAATTTTTTGCTTTCAAATGACTGACTGCAGGCTGTAAAACAAAAGTAAGTAAACTTTAACATTTATTAAGTTGAATTTTAATTATTTATAAATCAAATACCTCACGATTTGGCCTCTTTTGTGGCCTGACGCTTGGCAACAATTTTGCCTTGATCGCGACTGTTGATAACCTCAGCATGGAATCCCGTTTCCCAATCGGCGTAATATTTCACAGTGCGCACATTACCATCCGGCTCGACCAATGAGTACTGTCCTTTAACCACATCGCCATCGCGTTCCTCGCGTTGATGCTTGATGTCGCCGGTATGTGGATCGTTGACGTCGTATTCAAAGGCATAACGTGGATGTGTGTTCTGAAATAATTATCGTATTATTTTTTGCTTTCGTTTAGTGCTTTCCAAGGCTTACAAAGTGTTCCAAGTGTTTTTCGGGAACAACCTTTAATAGTGCTTGTTGTGCGATTGGAGCAGTTTTTAAATAAGCAGCTGAAGGCAATGGTGCATGTGCACTCAGTGGAGAAATTCCTGGAGCATAACGGTAAAATCCAGCTCCCAATGGGCCGATACCACCTTCTCCATGGGCATAACCAGACAAAGGAGAACTCAATCCTATGTGTGCAGCTGGTGCCAGTCCGGCTGCATGTGACAAGACCCCGGGATAGTTGAGAGCGGGGGAAACTGCACCGTGTCCCAATGATATAGCCCCGTAGTATGCGCCATCATGAGAGCCGGACGTACTTAAGTACTTATCTGCAAATTAATAAGAGAAATAAGTCTTCCGATTCCAGAAGCTACACTCTACTTACTTGAATTTATCAGCGTGGATCCTACTAATGACCCAGAAGGGCTGGAAATGTATTGATGAGAAAGAGCTCCGTGTCCAGAGCTGCCATAACCAGTTCCGATTTTAGTAAGAGATGGAATACCATAGCTGGCAATTTTGGTAACAGCAGGCGCTGCGGCATATCCGATCTTAGCAATGCCGGGTGCACTGACTATAGCTGGTTTCGAGACATATTGATGTGAAACTGCTCCGTGGCCGGTACTTGCATATCCAGTTGCTACCTTGGAAACAGCTGGTATGGCAGAGTAAGTTGATAAAGCAGGAGCTGCATAACTGGAGATCTTGGTAATAGCGGGGGCTGCTGCATAGGACAACTTAGTTACAGGTGCAATAGCAACTGCTGGCTTCGATACATATTGATGGGATAAGGCACCTCCATATCCTGAATCTAATTTCGTTATTCCCGGTGCAGTGGAATAAGTCGATAAGGCTGGAGAGGCGTAGCTTGCAATCTTAGTGACGGCTGGAGCAGCAGCATATCCAATCTTCGCCACTGCAGGTGCAATGGCAACAGCGGGTTTCGAGACATATTGATGGGAGACAGCTCCATGGCCAGAACTTCCGTAGCTAGCTGCTACTTTTGTCAGGGCCGGACCAGAAGAATAAGTCGCCAGAGCTGGAGCTGCGTAACTTTCGATCTTTGTGACTGCTGGTGCTGCGGCATATCCAATCTTGGCCACTGCAGGCGCAATAGCTACAGCGGGCTTGGAAACATATTGATGGGAGATAGCTCCATGGCCAGAACTTCCGTAACTGGTTGCTACCTTCGTTATGGCAGGACCAGCAGAATAAGTTGCCAGAGCTGGAGCTGCGGCATATCCTATTTTAGCCACAGCGGGAGCAATAGCTACTGCTGGCTTGGAGACATATTGATGGGAAACAGCACCATGACCAGAACTTCCGTAGCCGGTTGCCACTTTTGTAATAGCAGGGCCGGCAGAGTACGTTGCTAAGGCTGGAGCTGCATAGCTTGAAATTTTTGTTAGTGCTGGTGCAGCAGCGTAACCAATTTTGGCCACCGCAGGAGCAATGGCTACTGCAGGCTTTGAAACATATTGATGAGAAACTGCTCCATGACCGGAACTGCCGTAGCTGGTGGCAACTTTTGTAATTGCTGGACCAGCTGAATATGTTGCCAAAGCTGGCGCAGCATAGCTGGCGATTTTTGTGCCTGCTGGAGCTGTAGCATATCCAATCTTGGCCACCGCAGGTGCAATGGCTACGGCAGGCTTGGATACATATTGATGAGAAACTGCGCCGTGACCAGAAGCTCCATAACCAATACTTGATTTTGTGATTGTTGGAGCGGCATATGGAAGCAAGCTAGGAACACTTGGAGCAGGATAAGCAGCAACAATTGGTTTGGATATATACTGGTGTGAAACATCTGCTGCAGAGCTATAAGTGGATACTGATGGTGTTGCATAACTTTCAATCTTTGTTACTGCTGGAGCTGCCGCATACCCTATTTTGGCCACTGCAGGTGCAATAGCAACAGCGGGCTTGGAGACATATTGATGGGATACAGCTCCATGCCCAGAACTTCCGTAGCTAGCTGCTACCTTTGTCAGAGCCGGACCAGAAGAATAAGTCGCCAGAGCTGGAGCTCCATAACTTTCAATCTTTGTTACTGCTGGAGCTGCCGCATATCCAATCTTGGCCACTGCAGGTGCAATAGCTACAGCAGGCTTGGAGACATATTGATGGGAGACAGCACCATGACCAGAACTTCCGTAGCTGCTTGCTACTTTTGTAATTGTGGGACCAGCAGAATATGTTGCCAAAGCTGGGGCTGCATAACTTGCGATTTTTGTGACAGCAGGAGCGGCAGCATATCCAATCTTTGCCACCGCAGGTGCTATAGCTACAGTGGGCTTGGAGACATATTGATGAGAAACTGCCCCGTGACCAGAACTTGCGTAGCCGGTTGCTAGTTTTGTAATTGCAGGGCCAGAGGAGTAAGTTGATAAAGACGGAGCCTCATAAGTTGCAACTTTTGCGATTGCAGGAGCAGCAGCATATCCAATCTTGGTGACTGCCGGTGCAATAGCTACAGCTGGCTTGGAGACATATTGATGAGAGACAGCCCCATGACCAGAACTTCCGTAGCTGGTGGCTACTTTTGTAATAGCAGGACCAGCGGAATAAGTCGCCAGAGTTGGAGCTGCGTAACTTGCGATCTTTGTGACTGCTGGTGCTGCGTATCCTATTTTTGCCACAGCTGGAGCAATAGCAACTGCTGGCTTAGAGATATATTGATGAGAAACAGCACCATGTCCAGAAGTTCCGTAGCTAGCTGCTACTTTTGTAATGGCCGGACCAGCGGGATAAGTTGTCAAAGATGGAGCTTCATAACTGGCAATCTTTTCGATTGCTGGAGCTGTGGCATATCCAATCTTGGCCACTGCAGGTGCAATAGCCACAGCGGGCTTGGAAACATATTGATGGGAAACAGCACCATGACCAGAACTTCCGTAGCTGGTTGCTAACTTAGAAATGGAAGGCAACGCGGAATAGCTAACTGCTGGAGCAGAATAACTGCTTACTTTTGTCAAGAGCGGTGCTGTATAGGCTGGAGCTACTGTGGCGGGTAGATAGGTTTTCGACAAGGCTGGTGCGTAACTTGCCGAATATCCGGTTCCGTGTGAAGAAATCAGAGATTGTGTCGTGGCTAGCTTAACAGCTGCTGGGGCATAGCTCTGAATTGCAGGTGCCGTGTACGCAAGTGATGGGGCATAGGCTGCACTGTGTCCTGCAGTCGAATATGTTGCTATTTTAGATATACTGGGCCCAGCCTGAGCAAAACTATAACCTGGAGAACTGTACGTTTCTACCTTTGAAAATGCTGGAGTTGCCTTTGCATAGCTATAGGCAGGAGATGAATATGTTTCCACCTTTGTGGTCACTGGCGGTGCAATGTATGGTAGACTGGAAGGAGGCGATGTAAATGTGGCAACTTTCGAAATAGCTGGTGTAGCCTGACTGTAGGTGAAGCCTTGCGTTGAATGGGTAGCAACCTTCGTCAATGTGGCCGCAGGAGGCAAGTAGGCGTTGCTTACTTTTGGTGCCGTCAATACAGTCTTGCTAAGAACAGGCGAAAGGATGTTCTTCAGTTCAATACCTGAAGGCACTACAGCCGCATATTTCGACGCTGGTGATTTATCGGCATAAGTAATGCCAGGACCTCCATATTCCACTGACGGTGTAAATAGTGTTTTTTCTACTGGGGCTATATATTTATCAATTTGTGTAACACCACCGTGTGAAAGGCCTGCCAGGCCTGCAGATGAAGAATATGAGCTAGAAGAGCTTCCAACAGATGCAAACTGAAGCTTGCCATTCTCGGCATATGTGGACACTTCAGGTGTTACACTATATTTGGTCACACCAGGCGTTATGGAAAACTTGACTTCGGCTGGTGGTGGATATGAATAGCCGGCGGTGGTAGCATGGACGCAAGGTACAATGGCTGGCGCCAGTGTTGGTGAAGGATTGCCTAAACTAGAGCTTAGCAAGCTCAGTAATAAAATCAGTAGCAACTGTAGTGGGCGAAAGAGAATCATGAAAAAAAATATAAATATATTAAAAATGCTGATCAGTAAATCACATAATAATGAACTACTTGACAATCTCACTCATTCCAAATCTGAATTTGTTTATCAATGATATAATTTTTTGGGAATTAAAATGTGGCTATGCAGTGGCTTAAACTTCTTCTCAAACATATACACAAAATCCTTATATAGAGCAGCTCTATTATATATTCGATGCTATCAAGACAAATGTACAATTTCTATTTACAAAAAAGCTTTGAGCTAGTTTTCATTTTATTTCACATAACCTTAGATCATACTTTTAGTTACCTTGAGCCATCTACAAAACTTATAACTTAAAAGTCTAATGAAAATATTGAAACATAAAGTCTGACACTAAACTGAATCCAGATCAGTTGAGATTATATTTTTAATCGAAAGTAAGAATCACACAAAACCTTTTCACTAACCAGAACCACTCACAAATACAAACAAATTGAGACTAGGGTTCACACAGTACTAGTCAATTATTAATTAATCCATAATAAATTTAGGGATATAGGAGTCCTTTGGAACCCACCTTCATATTTTCGGTTAGCTCACATCAAATGAGAATATTATCCTTAATTCACTAGTTCGTGATCCAATTTGATTTAAAATAAAAACGACAAAAAAAAGTCCACAAACTATAGATGCCTTTTTTGATCTTTACAAAATCTTTTGAGAACTATATATCCTTCTGGTTCACACACATGCGCACGCAAATATTCAAATCGGTTTTTCAGTTACGAATCCGGCTTATATCGACGGCAACGACGCAACGCTCGCGAAGTGGAGCAACGCGGCTGACTGTTGGCCAGCCCGGCCCTATAATCGCTTATATACGGTCAGTTGACGGCGCACGCACCAGTTTTGGCGACAAGCGACAAACGTAAAAATAAATAAAAAAAAAAAACAAAAAGAAACAAAAATGCACGAAAATTTTCGTTGCTCGAGGAAAGCCAACTCTAGCCAACACTGAGTGGCGGCGCGTGCAGAAAAATTGATGACTGTTCGGTTCAATCGAATTGGCAACTCAACTCAACGCAGCCCAGCTCAGCACAGTTCGACTCTGCCACGAAACAAGATCAACAAAGCAGTTCGCAGCTTTGTTTTTGGGTTCTCTAGTGCTGTGCTGAGCTCAGCTTCTCTAGATTGGAAATGCTGAAGCTGGTGTTGGTGGTGGTGATGGTGATGGTGTTGGTATTGTGGCTCTGTTGTCGTCTATTTGGAATTGCAACCTGCACTTTGGTTTTGGGCCCCACCTTCGCGTAACTTGTATTTTTATTAGATCATAGCAAAGACTGAAGTGATGCTGGCCCCTCTGGCAAGCTGACTTGGATGCTGACTCTAAGACTCTGAGAAATTGAGGCTGGGGCTCAAACTGTTGCTGAGGCTGAGGCTGATCAATGCACGCCTAGACATAATACCAAAATCGTGCGTGGTGCGTTGTTTTTAGCCAGTTTTATTTTATTTTATTTTTTTTTTATATGTATTTATATTTTATTTGTTATACTTTTTGTGAATGCTGCATTGTTGGCCGGGTTTTCTTAGTTTTTTTTTTTTTGCATATGCTTTTAAAGCGACTTAATTTGATTTAGATTTTAATCGCAATCATTGCGTGTGCTTTGCCAGCCAAGAAAACCTGCAAGGAGTCTCAGATTTATGTACACTTTATATGCAATATAAAATCATTTTTTTTTTTTTAATCTACATAAAAATTGCTGCAATATTAATGTCACTACGAATAACTTTTATTTCTCTTGTGTGACCCAATCATGCGTAGTGAGGCCTTGATTGCCTGCTCATTTATAAGATAGGATAGACAACAAAATAGATGGCGCCACAATTTGAGCACACAAACTATCGATCTGAAAATAGAGAACTTGAGTTATGGTAGCTGAATGTGATATGCCAAAAGTGTTAAGTTGTTAGCAATTAGGGTCACCAAAAGACAGCAAAAAGAAAAAAGTTCTTGGTAATTTATAAAAGTCAAAGAAAAATCCAATCAAATATACAAACATTTATTTTTTATTTTTAGATATTTAAAACTAAAAAAAAAAAATTGGAATAGAATTTCTGGTATTTTTATTGAGTTCCTTAAATATCTAATTCATCTCTCTAAAATTCTTAATTTCCTCTTAAGGAGTAAAATCTTAGTCAAGAATATCTCATCTGATTCGAAGTTGATCAAGACTCAGACTCTCTTTTGTTTTCGATTTTTGAATGCCTTATGGGAGTTGGGAGTCTGGCGTTTGCAAGCGTTAAATGGACGTGTAAATGTTGCCCAAAGCTATGACTTGTATAACTTCTCCTGTGGCTATTTATGAACGCCGCCCGCTGTGTCCGTTGGCGGCAACTGCCAGCGCAACACGCATACGCCATGTTGTACCTCGTACTGGGTTACTGGACGGCCTTTCTCAAATGCACAAATCGACTGACTGATGGACAATCAGACCGATGGACAATCAGACCGATGGACACTCACATTGGAAAAAAAGCGCCTCAGTTTTATGGCGATTTTGCACTTTTCAAAATATGCAAACTGGTTCACATTTTCCATGCGTACACACGTACGTAGAATGAATATGCATACATAGAAACATAGATAGATAGATACAATTTAAATCCAAAATAAAAATAGCAAAAGCTCCAAGTATTTGCGCAAGCCTTCGCCAAATATATTTACATATATTTTATATATATATATCAATGAATTGTATATAGAAAAATACTTACAATTTTTTATTTTGGTTTTATGTGCATAAAACGCACATTTTATGAATATGTGTGGCACATTTTGAAATGTTTACGCAGCGGCATGTACAACATGTTTTACTTTTTGAATGAGCGACAAACAATCTAGATGGATACAATGTTTGTTACATATTCGAACCGAAAAATCAAATTCAAACTACGACTCTATGTAAATAATCGATGCGTGAAATTTTAAACGAAATCAAGATTTTTCAATTAACCAACAAAAAACTAAAAAAAAAAGAGTCAACTTGGATTTCGTCATGAGTGTAGTTTGCATTACAGTTGCAGTCTAAGTTAAGTAGGCATATGCCAGCCATGACCAGCAGTCGAACCGAGTTGACTTGACTTTAGCTGAGCGCTGACCAGAGCTCAGCAGCCGACTAGATCAGAGCAATTGCCACTTACGTAATTGAACCACCACCATCACCACCACCATCACCATGATCAACACCGCCGCCACAGAGCAACCTCTGTCCTCCTGGCTTTTGCGTGTGACTCTGATTGTGGTTGTAGCTTTACCAAGCCTGCGTGCCTTTGCGTGGCTTTGGCAAATTTGTTAACTCGTTGACAAAAAAAAGAGAAAAAAAAAGTTAGATATATAATTTAATTGCCCCATAAGTTACACATATGCAAAAAAGGCTTATCGCCCGGCTTAGCTTAGTGTGGCAGCATTCCTTTGAGTTTTGCGATCGATGATTGCGTGCCTTATTTTTTTGTTTTTGTTTTTTGGTGGTTGGTCTGCATTGGGCTGCGGCTTCTAATTGAAATGTCAACGCTTGTGCTACTCAATCAATTTTCCAGCACACCGTTTATGGTTTTGAGTTTTTAGAAAATGTTTAGCTGGCTAGTTGGACCACGATCCGGGCCGATCCGTTTCGATTTATTCGATAGATTTCAGACATCAGTTCAGTGGCTCGTAAATTTGGACCGGGGTTTTTTAATTGATTTGCACGGCTCGTGTATGCGTGTGTGTGTGTCAACTGCATGTCAGGGACAATGTGGCAATGTATGGCAGTTTGAAATGTGTCGTGCGTCTGTCTTCGACAGCTAATTAAAACCACTTTTGAGTGGCAAGTGGTCAAGAAGTGAGTGTGCCTCAGCCCCTGAATGGCTTTCAAAAAACCAAAATGACAACTGAAAAAAAAAAACACTTGGCAATGGCAACAAAATTATTAAGTAATATAGGATTTTCTCTCTTTAACTAAAGGATTCCGTTTTTGTAATACTTCTTCTTCCAGTGGGTATTTTTTATTTGTAAATTTCTGCAGAAATTCTTTCATAACTTTAAAGCAATCCCCAATTATGTCAAAACAGGAAACAGCTAACAAGCCATCAAATCTGGCATTTTTTTTGTTTTTGTGTTGATCAGAAATCTCCCAGCTTTAGATTATGACAGTGCAACCATAAATTAGCACTAGACATTCACATCAGAAGGCATTAATTATTCTAAGCCGACGTTGGCATGTAGAAAAACGCCCCAAAAAAACGCGCCAGATTGCAGACTTCAACTGGCTTGGGGGGCGGCGGCAAATCGGAAAGAAGTTGCAATAACAAATTATGCGAATCCAACTGAATCGAGTACGAGTTTTTGGTATATCTAAAATTGTCTCACATTTGTTTAGCTAGCTAATTGCAACGCCTCCGAGTGGGATCCTTAAAAGGTGTGAGTCCAAATGTCAGAATGTGTGTGTGTGTGTCAGTTTGACTGCATTTCCAGTGTTTTTATGAGCGACAGCAGCCAAACCGGATCTCAATCTCATAAGACAACGCTGACTCACACAACGCGTAATGTTCAATGTCGTTCAAAGCTGTTGGCTCTGGAGATGGCGGTGGTGATGCGGTGCTACGGTGCTGGTGGCAAATGTTGGCTCTGGCGGCGGCGCCTAATCTAGTAAATTGTAAATTATTTAATTTGGAGTGAGAAACGCCTGCGCAGAGAATTTGTTGCATTCTAAGTATGATTGCAATCTTCAGTTTTCTCACAACTTAAGTGAGGTGCGCATTTATTTATACAATTGCGGTCAAAATAATCATACTCGAAATTTTTGGATAATTTGCCTTGGCATCAACTCGATAACTTTATTGCTTTCTTTTGAAGGTGTAACCCACCACACACAGAGTTGCATTCTGCCAAGCATCGGTCTATACCATTCAGCTTTTGTCTTGATTAAAAATTCCAGGCTTGATTTTTTTTTCTCTTAAAAATTAAGAGCATTCAATTTATTTATTGAATTTTATTTATCTTTCTTATTTTTTCCCTGGCTTTATTTTACTGTCTTTATCCAAAGTGATATGCAAAGTTTTATTTTTATATTTTCCACTCAATTATTTACATCAATTTGGATCAACTGTCTATCTTATTGGTTGGATTATATTGGGATTTTTTTTTTATTGATCTGCTGCCACAAAACTAGCTGACTGACGACCTAGAATGTTGCTGCGATGTGGGAGCAATTTGCATTTCATATATTTTGTTGGTGTGGAAAAAAGTCAACTAACCGGAGTCTTTTTTTTCGAAAAAGATAATTAAGAATCAGCTCAGTTGGGCTCTTATTGGCATTTGTCACCCGATCAATTTACTATATACCTCGTTATATACATCTATCTATTTCACTCTATTTATTTTGCTATGCAAATGTCAGACGCACTTTAGTCAGTAAGTCAACTTTTATATTTATGCGTTTGGTCTCTTTGGAACGAAGTCAATGCCAGAGGCGGTCACAAAAAAGAGTTCTTTTAATTAGAATAAATTCAGATTTGTTCTGTCTTAAGTAAACTTGTTTTGTTGTTGTTGTTGTTGCTATAGCTGTGTTTCTCTTTTTATATCTTGTCAATGTGCTACTAAGATATGTGGTTAAGGTGATAAAATAAATTGGATTAGCCAATCATATTGGCACTCTGTGGCAGGCAGGCCGTCATTTGAGATTTGAGGCGAGTCCAAGTGCAATTCGAATAAGCCTAATTTGGTTTAATTATGACAAATGGCTATAGTTATAGACTTAGCTGAAGTGGGATAGCTTCAAGGCTGTGATTAGGAAGGTCTTAACATACATTTAAAAGTTTGATATACTTAGGCTTGGCTTGGCTGAAGTTCCCCTTGAAACCAAAATAAAAAAAAAACTTTAAAATAATTATTTTTTTATTTTAAAATTGCGACAGAACTATACAAAAATAAATTAATTATAAATATGATCAAAATTAACAAAGAGGAAGCACTACAAAAGAAACTCACTCATCATCTTCTCGCTGCTCTCTCACACAATTTCATACGCCCTGTAGGCGCTGCAGTTTCGGACTGCCGGTGCCAAATTGATGATGCCCACCCGCATACATGGGCATCATGTGCTGCTTATCTTTGCGCAGCATTGACTTCACCAGACTGGCTGAGGCAGCATCCTGTTCATCTACAAAGTCCTCGTAATCATCTTCCGCTAGATTGGGAAAGAGCACAGGACCGGCACTGTCGGGCTTGCGTGGTCGGTGCTTGGGCGCCAGGGAATGATGGGGTAATTTCTTCGGTTTACGCTGGAAGTAGCTGGAGTAGTCAGGTCGTCCTACATTTTTGGAGATGGCCTTGTATTTGTAGTGCTTTAGACCAGGGGTAGTGTGAACGACTTTCTTGCTGTGAATGTGATTGGAAATGGGATCTGGGTAACTGGGTCTAGGTTTTGAGGGCGAGAAGCTGGTATGCAGGGGTTGCTGAGGATGTGAGGGCTTGTGTATGTAGTTTTGAGGCACCTCTTTTGGCTTGTAGTGTTCGTAATAGGGATGATAGCTTTGTGGTATGCCGGTGGTGTAGTGTGGACGATATTCTCTGGGTTCGTTGACAATTACAGCCTTCCAGTCGCTCTCCTGGACGGCATAGTTGGGGTGTAGTTTCGAAGAGAAATCTTCGAGCTTGTGGGCTGCTGCCACTTCCTTGTAGTAATTATCACGGGCCTGTTGTAGACGCTCTCGAATGCCGGGCTCAAGTTCCATTGGCACCTGCTTGATGCGGGCATGTGGCTTGAACTCTATGAGGCTAGGAATCTTGGGGTGCGAGTGTGTGAGATCTTCAATGGGCTTTTTTAAAGGCTTAATGTCCGAACTCAAGACAATATGTTCCTGATCCTTGCTATAATGATTGATCTTGGACTGAGAGGTATCATCATTGATACTCAAGGCTTCACCATTTTCGCCATCCGGTGACTCGGTGATGGGATGTGAATTAGCGCCCACAGTTTTGACAATTGCATTGAAGCCCTTCTTGCCATCGGCAGTGTAGTGAACTGTTCGTATAGAGCCATCCGGTTCAAGAATGCTGTAGTGCCCCTTAATGGTGTCACCTTCTCTAGATTCCCATTGTGACTTGACGTCTCCGGTATGCAAATCTTTGACTCCATAGCTAAAGGCATATTCGGGGTGTTCCTGCAAAAGAGGCAAGAGTTTATTCAATTTTATTAAGCCGCACCCAATACAAGCGCCTGACAGTGCAGGTCAAGGCTAGAAACGCTTTTCACAGTTTGAGAGCAATTGAGTGGTGAGAGACTCTCGGACTGGATAGTTTCAGTTTTTGAGGGGCTAATTTGTGGTCATAAGAATTTTTCCAAAATAAATTTTCTGACAAATTTACATAAATTCAATTAACGCAAATTTGGTAACCGAACGACTTACGGAATGCCTATCTGTGAGATTGTGTTTTTTGGCACCTCTGCGTGTGTGTTTTACCAGTGAGCATGGCAAATTGCAAAAGCCTTGTGTGTGTTTTTTTTGTTTCTCTCTGTCGACTAAGCTAAGCTCTGCAGCGGCTTCAATTAAGCGCAGACGTCCATAAATGGCCAAGACAGGCAAAGCAAAGCGTTCACCCAAGCCAGACCACATCAGAGTAGAAGTTGTTGGTGTTGTTGTTGTTGCATTTGTTTTTGTTGGCAGCGTTGTCGTGTGTGCGTGTAGCCACAAAGCGGACACTAAACAAATGATTACAAGTGAACGCGTAACTTGAGCAGCTAGTCAAAAGTCAAAAGGAGCTGTGAAACCAGCAACCATTTTTATTTTTATTATTTTTTTTCGTCCAACAAACATTTAAAAATATCGTTTTTAATCAAACGTAACGCAATTGCATAATGCTAGTTGGGGCCACCCAAAAAGACCAAAAATGGGGCCACAGTCGGTGGGTGCGTGTGAACTTAAACTCATAAATCTGAAGTATTATTGAGAATTTATGCATTATATGGGGGACACTGGGCGTATACGCAATCTCAAGTAAACCACAATTACATGCAAATTTAACTGTGAAACGAAAAGACTGCTTGAATGATTGACTAGCAGACGCCATTACTGACTTTCTGCCAGCCGCTTCACTTGCCCAGGTTTGTCTAGCTAAAAAGCTCGGCGACATAATAGGCTCAAATTGGCGACAGATCGTGGGAGCGCGGCAGGCAACAGGCGCAGCACATTTCTGACTGCCTGCCACGCACAATTCAAGGCGGCTCAGTTAAAAGTACGAATAGCCCAGACAGATGGACCGACAACAATGCCAAAGTTGTGCCTTAGAAAAAAAAAAACACACACAGCATGAAAAACATTTTAAAATGTTAAACACGCTGTCAGTTAACGGTTATGGACCAGCTTTGCCAGCCAAAGAAAAGAATTGTCTGGCCTTTCGCTTCATTTGTGTGTGTTCCAGTGTGTGTGTGAGCTTTGTTGTAGGTGCAGCACACGACGCATGTTGGCCTTATATGGCTCGACGATGACGACTTCAATGGCTGCTCAGGTGTGTGCGTGCACGCAAAACGCATTTTCGGCCATGGCGGCTACCTGCTGCCACCCAAAAAAAAAACAAAAAAAAAAATAGACAATGCCTGACCAGGCCAACTGGAGAATATGTAGAACTATCAAGCCAAATACGTAAATGGCCTATGGCTTTGTTCAAATTGATTTATGTGGGCGTTGACTTTAACGTAGAAAGATATCAAATATTTCAGTTTATTTGGTTTTTCTTTTATTGCCTTCGGAAAAAAAACATTCACTTTGCCGGCCCAGAATGAAAAACTATGTCAGAAAAATCCAACCTAACACACCCTAATAAAATAATAAAATAAAGTTTTTGTCTAGTGGGATTATTTCCGAGGCGATTCTATATATTTTTTTCTGATTATTTTCTTTGGGGGTAGGAAAGTTCCATGGCTTATAGTTTCACTTTATAATCTAGTATCCTGCACAAGTGTTACTCGATTCAAGGACTACTAAATATATCTCTTAGCTGAAGAACTTACATTCCGAAATGGTCACTCTGGTCTTTCATAACCATTCTGGTGGCTATATAGTCTGGGATAACCCATGTTTTATTAATTTCTGGAATTTTAGGATCTATAAATTTGGTTGCTTTCTAATCTGCTCACGATCTGCTTGCTCCTTTCTTCGATTCCCAATAATTTGCTAGTTGTAAGATATATTTAATCTGATCTGAAATCTGATAGGCAAGTTTATTGAGGGTCTCAAAAATTTAAGAAAACTCTAATTCGGTTCCAGCCATTATAAACCCTGAATAGAATGGCAAGTGCTTACATTTCGAAAGGAGCTTGAGACAATTGATGTATAGTTTGTGTTTCATTATTTACGGCTTTGAGTTTAGTCTTAATTTGCTTGGAATGCCTTTGGGCGATACTTACAAATTGCGGAGCATATTCCATCATTTCGTCATCGTTTTCCACAACAACTGGGGCTGATCGGGCATCACATGGTCGCACCCGGGCACTAATGGCCACCAGAGCTACCACCAGTAGACAGGATCGGGCTAGCGATAGACACACGCACCTCGTTATCTAAGCCATTTAGGAAAGACGCAAAGAAAGACGAAAGGTGTGTGTGAGAATAAATTGATAATATATATATATGAATGTATTTTATTTTCGGTATTTATCGTCGCATAGTTAATAAATGAAACGATAAAACAACTTGGCCAACATGTGTACAATCCACCAATATGCACATTGTACAAGTTAATAAATTGCCTACAAAATTATTACGCGAAACGCGAGCTTGGCCCAATTAATTGCCCAGTCTGAGCAAATGGAGACAAGAGGGGCTGACTGACTGACTGGTTGGCTGGTTGACTGTTTGCCTGTCGAAATGTCTGGCCAACTCTCCATGCGTCTGAGTGCCTCATGCTGCCTCCTGTTAAAAAAGTATATTGTGGCATTTCTTGTCCAAGGCAGCTCGTTGACTCGCGAAGAGGTAGCGTTCGAAAGAGGGCAGTGGACTGGGACCATGTCATACACCGTTGTGACAGTTGTCAAATGGTAATACTCGTCGCTGCCAAAATTAGGAGTGCTCCAGCAACGCATATGACAGCCAGCCGCCAGACCGGCGAACAGATTTGGATTTGCCATATGAAGAGATTGATGGTTTTGCTTAAGACCAGTAGCTTTACAATATAAACAACAGCAACAGGTCTGGCAGGATGGCAGCGAGGGAGCCAGTCTACAATTCAATTTTCGATTGATTTGATTTGTTTTTCTTTATTTTTGGGGCTCGGACTGGTCAGCAAATTGCAACATTCTTGTTTTTTTTTTTTTGTTTTTTTTGACTGATGGCGTCGGCTTGCATATTTTGGAGCATTTTGTTATTCATTTGATATGATGAAATTTTGTTAATTACAGATAGGCCTGACTCATTCGTTAAATGGATGAGAGTGTTTAATCAGATACGCATTGAGATAAAAATGCTTATAGCAGCTAATGATAAATTAATAGCTGTCTGTCTTAATCCGCCTTCAATTTAATTGGACTAAATTAACCATAGCTTTCTTTAATCTTAGTGAAATCTTAAAGACTTTAGGATCTAGGATTTTATAGGTGGCGTGTTTGGACTTTCTAAATAAACTTTACATATAATTTATTAGAAAGAATTTCACATATTATTAAGGCTTATTAAGACTTGCCTAAGTGAATCAGGATTGGAATCTCTTTGATATAATACAGTTTCTGAGAGGTCTTCAAACTTCAATCACAATTTTTATATCATACTTTATTGAATCTTTCATAGCTTAAGCCTTGAGAGATCTTGAACACTTAAGTACCAAATATTTTACAGGTAGCACGCTTGGTCCTAATTTTATACTTTATATGAGTAGTTGAATAATTTCTCGAAAAGAATTTCAAATATTTAAAGTTGCTTTTAAGGCTTCCCTAAACGAATCAGGAATGGTTTATCTTTGAAAAATACTTTTTTTGAGAGGTCTGTAACCTTTAATGAGACATGTAGCCGACTGCGCATACTTTATTGAATCTTTCATAGTCTTTGTAACATCTTGAAGACTTAAGGCCCTAGGATTCTATAGGTGCCTTACTTGTTCCTAATTTTAATAATTTCTCGTAAAGAATTTAAGCTGTTTTAAGTGAAATTTTTAAGTTTTGCCTAAACGAATCAGGAATGGATTCTTTTTGAGGGGCCTTTAAAAATTAATAAAAATAAATATATTTTATTGAATCTTTCATAGCTTAGTCCTTGTGAGATCTTGAAGACTTGAGGTCCTCGGATTTTACAGGTGGCGCGTTTGCTCCTAATCTTATGCTTTACCTGAGTGGTTCAATAATTTCTCGAAAGGTTAGTTTTAAGGCTTGCCTATCAGGTATAGAATCTCTTTGAAAAATACAGTTATTGAAAGGTCTTTAAACTTCAATCAAAGATGCAACACAATCACCAAATTTTATTGATCTTTCATGCTTCCATGATTCCAAAAACAAAAGCATTGCAATTTTCGTTTTTATTTGTCTCATAAAATCATGCAAGTCCATTCGAAGCTTTAGTTTTTTGTTGGATTTTTAAATTTGCTGTTAAGCCACAAACTCATCCATTTTATTTGCATTCAATTCACAAATTGAAGATTGTTGTTTCCAGTGACTTTCACTTTGGTGAAAGTTTATTTCAACTTGCACACAAAAGCACTTTTACTCTTATTTATTTTATTGGTTTTTCTAAAAACATTTCTGCATGGAAAACTCATTTGTCACTTACATAAAATCGCATATCACTCAATTCACAATATAATTCTTTTGTGGACAAAAAAATAGATATATTCCTCTATATAAGTTCTTCCATAGACTTAAAAAGGAAAACAAGATCACAGAAACTAGTTGCACGGAAGCGCGTTAGTCTTGAGTTGCTCGAGGCTGGCCAAGTCGACTCGTCTGCTTGTGTTGCCAATGTCAAGGACAAAAACGTAATTAAAGCTGTGCCAGCACATGGCAAAGTATTTATAGCCAGAGCAGAGCCAACGAAGACGATTGCACTGGTCACGACAGCAGGCGGCACAAGAGGAGGAGAGCGCGTTTTCCCGGCGACAAGATTTTCCGGCCCAACTGGTTGTTGTCAAGATATCAGAGCTCCAGACTTGCCGCCAGAGAGATGAGTCCGGCGTGGGTTGTGGGCTGTTGTTGGCTGTGTTTGCAGTAGAGTTGGCGGCTTCAGTGTTTCAGATCAGCTTCCTAAGCTCAGTCTAATTGACAATTATATGAGGCTGAGATAGAGGCAGCTGCCATCTCTAATATCACAGCACACCCGCAGCAAATGTTAAGCTGTAAACTCGTTTGATCGTCGGCTGACTTTGGATATCGCCACAGCAATTTGGCTGTCTTTCTTGGAGGCACATAAGCGCAACTTTTGGTTTCAACCGAGACGAGTAAAAGTGGTCATTTGGCTGCTTGGATTGCAATTGTCAGTTGTCATTATAAAATGGAAGTGCAAGCATGTATGCTGATAGATGGAGGGAAATGGAAAGGATTAAGTTTTTAGCTGACATAAATTAGTTGGCAGTTAATTCGGATTTACCGATTTTCCTTGAACCAAAGTATTTTTTTAGAGATATTCAAGGTATTCCTGAAACTGAATGGGATTTTAAATTGAAGCAGTTGGTCCAAGTTTATTCTCTTTGATATGCTTTGTTTAGTTACTTTATTTAAATAATATAAAATACTAGATGCAAAATACTTATTGGCGTGATTCGCTGCTGGGAACAAAAAGGTACTGGAATTTTCTTACACGTTTCATAAAATTATCGATCCTGAAAGTCCTTTCAAAGCTAATTTGTCAGAGTCGTTATCAATGGATTTGTTTCACATTCGCATAGCTGGTGGCATGACCGTGATGATCGTGGCCATAACCGTAACCGGCTCCGTAGATATCGCCGTGTCCGACCTTGTGATAGACCTGGGGATGGTGAGCATGTCCCAATTTCTTGACCACAGCATTAAATCCATTATGATCGTCGGCTGTGTACTCAACCACACGAGTAGTGCCATCTGATTCCTTCAGAGAATAGCTTCCCTTGACTTTATCGCCGTCCCGGGCTTCCCACTGCTGCTTAATGTCGCCAGTGTGAGCATCTTTGACGCCATAGTCAAATTGATATTTGGGATGATGATGTGGCTCGTGCTTGTGGTGATAGTCACCAGCATCGACATAGCCACCGCCATAACCACCACCGTATCCGCCAAGATAGCCTCCGCCATAACCACCATTCCAATCGTTACTCCAGTCACCTCCATGTCCTTTGTGTGGCTCCTCGTGCTTGGTCAAGACACTGTAGCTGGTGGCATGACCATGTGGGGCATAACCAGCAGACGCCAGACCCACCAGGAGTAGACCAAAGACTGCGCTCATTGGCTTCATGTTGTTACTGCGTTTGTATTTGGTTCGGATTTGTTGGTTCTTAATCAGAAGTGCTCCACCTTTTATAGCAAAAAACAATAGTGAAATACTTTGGTATGCGGAGAGCCCTGAGAAGACCATTCACTGAGACTAGCCGGCAATTCGATGCGGTTTTCAATTGGTTTTCGATTTGGTTATTAATTATATTTCTTTGTTTCTTTATTTTTATAAGTCGAGTAGTTCTTTGTACTTCTGGCACATTCAGCGTTCAATAAAATAGTTTTACAATTAAATTAAATAATAAGCAAATCTAAAGCGAAATGGGAAGAGTATGTTTATGGATCTAGGGAAATATTATTCCAATAAAAACGTTATGAAAAAGAGGATAAACTTTTCCTGGACCGTACTGAATATATCGGGCATATCCTAAAATAAAATTCTTGAGAAGATCTTCCAATTAAATAAGAGTTAGAGAGAGGCAAGTAAAGGTTATGTGAGGGGTTCTTAAAGTTTTTCAGAATATCTGCAAACTAAAGAGAATTTCAGGAATTATCTAAAATAATATTGTCAAGGGAATATAGAGAATATTCCATAGAGAATATGGGGAATACAGATAATATACACCCTTAAATATCGAAGACAGAGAGAAGCATAGAATGGCTATTTGAGCGATTTTCAAAGCCTTTTAGAAATAAGATCTGGGCATTAGATAATATTTCAATTATCTGTAATAATATTGTCAAGGGAATATAGATAATATGAGAAGATCTTTTAATTATCTCAAAAATTATTATCAAGAGAATAAAGATAATATTCCCTTAAGAATATGGGGAATATAGAAGAACTTCTGAGATGTTTGAAATGTTATGTGAGATTTCAAAGCTTGAAATATAAAATAACTGATTCAACTGATCTAAATCTATATAGTTAAATCCTATAATTTATCAAATTTGATTCGAATATTAAAAATAAATTAATTTGTTTTCGATCAGCGCCGCTTATTTTTATTAATTAGCAGTTATTAGCAACTCTTTAGCACAAAGTTCGGAAGCCCAATAAAGCGTCAGTCTGCTTGGCCATTTGTCTACTGTCTCAAGGTCATTCCAAGCCGAAGTTGGTGAGTTGGGCCGAAAATGCAACGAGGCGCGGCGGCGTTTGGCTTCGAGCGGTCGGTCTGCCAGCCAGCTGGCCGCACTTTTGAAAGCGGGCCACACTTGTTGATTGATTTCTAGCCAAAATGGAAACAACAATAAAGTTTACCAACAACAAAATGAAATCACAATAATAATGGAAATAAACAAAAAAAAATATATATATTTAAAAATATTTTGAGGCTTGTTCAAGCATGCAGCGGTTTTTGGTGCGCTTCGGTTTACGCCCCGTTTGCTGTATTTGTTGCAAGTGTTATTTTTGTTGTTGTTGTTATTGTTTTAACCAATCTGAGGCAATTGGCATGCGCCAACTTTAATTTTAAGGCAATAAATATTAGAAAAATTTCGCGTCAAATTTGCACAAATATGTGAAGTATTTTTGGTTCACTTTTCTTAGCCTATTTTGCCTCACATAAATGGGCTGACTAAATTAAAAGGCAGAAATTAATACAATTTAAAGCAACAAAAATTAAAAAGTAATTAATCGAAAAAGAAAAAAAAAAATGATTTGTTTATAGAATGGCAATCGCATGCCAAAGACCTCCCAAAAAATAAAAAAAAAAGTGACTAGCTGATTGACTATAAAATGGGCAGAGAATGGGGAGTAAGTACAACAGTTCCATTGAGGTTTTAGGCCGAGAAACAACCGCCCAAGAGACTAAGCAAGTTCCAACCGAACAATTTGAATTCTTTTTAAAAATGGCCAAGTTTTTAATGATTTTGTGCTGCTCCATAATTGGATTCACTGCTGCCACTTATTTGCCCCATGGAGGGCATTCTGTGGGCTTTAGCGTACACACTCACCATGAGGTGCCCCACAAATGGCACAGTCATGAACATGATTGGCAGCCAGCCAAGCAAGAGCACCATTGGGCTCCAGCTGCCCACCACTGGGCACCACACCATGTGGAGCACCATGAGCCACATCATCATCCGAAATACTCGTTTGACTATGGTGTCAAGGATCTGCATACCGGTGATATCAAACAGCAGTGGGAGACTCGGGATGGCGACAAGGTCAAGGGAGGATACACCATGAAGGAGGCCGATGGACGCACTCGCGTGGTTGAGTACACTGCTGATCACCATAATGGCTTCAATGCTGTGGTCAAGCATATTGGACACGCTCACCACGAGTCCAAGCACTACGAACACGGCCATGGACACAGCTATGGACATGGTGAGGCCAGCAGTTATGTGGATTTCAAACAGGATACGGGCAGCAAAGGAGGCAAATGGTGGTAAAATCGACGACAGATAAAAGATAATTGGCTAGCAAATTTCAATGGAAACAAATATTTTTAAAATAAATCGAGCAAAAATGCAAAAAATTTAAAAAGAAACAAAAAAACAGTCTTTTATGTTTTGAGAGCAATATGTAAACAGTTTGAGAGTCTTTGTTCAGAGGTTGTTGTCTGGGCTAAATTTGATTGTACGTAGTACTCTACTTATAAGATAGATGGCGCTTTTTATGAGTTTTTGAAATGATTCAGTCCATTTGATATTTTTTAATGATATAAAACAAAGTCGGGCCGATGATTTTTACTTTATTTTCCCAAGGGATTTAAAGGGCTGCCAAAATATGCAAATTATGAAAAATATTGAAAAGTTCCATTGGTCTTGGAAATAAAATCATCAATTAAACAATAATTTATGCTGCGAAGTGAACTTTTGTGGTCATATAAATCTCGAAAAGTATGCAAAGGCATAGAAGAAGGAGAACAAGAAGAAGAAGAGCAAGAATGAGCAGACAAAACCATTTAAGATAACCAACGAGCAACGACAAAAGGATTCAATTTTAATGGCCTCATCGAATTCAGTTAAGGCCGCAAAATATCCCAATGTACGTGTGTGTGTGTGTGTGTGCTTGTGTTTTTGCGTAAATTATGCCCAACAAAGGCTTAAAGGGTTTTGCCGGCTCCAATCGAATCGGCCAGTTTGAGTTGAGCTAACAGATAAGCGACCGCGTAGCCGATTGTTGACAATTGCCAAAAAAAAAAAAAAAACGAATATGCAAAAAGCTGCAAAGAATCATCTGGCAAAAAGAACAATAAAACATGAAAACAGTGAGCGGGGCAAGAGAAGAGAAAAGTTTTGCTTCTTCACGTTACCAATTATTTGCAATGTCCTTCCTTCGCACCTCCGTCGACCGCCTGGACACCTAAACTGCTCCGCTTCTGCTTTTACCACTGATATGTTTTCATTAAGTATGCAAATGAGCAGTGAAAATTGCAAAAAGACTCGAATAAAGGAACAAAAAGAATTGGCCGGCAAAAAAAAAGGATCAACGCACACGATGACCCTGGAGAAGGCAGGCGAAATGATTCGGGCCAGGTGAAAAACATGGCACAAAAGTTGCAGCAAACTAGCCACCAATCCATGAAATTTATACGAGAAACTCCTCGTTCAACCTGGCTTTTGGTTTGGTTGGGGCCTACCCACCCTCCCGCCTCACTTGCCTTGCATTCTTTTCCAGCCATTCGGATCGCTGCAAGGCAAGGACACAAGAGTCAGAGCTAAGGCTAAAGCCAAAGCCGAATTAAATCGCCAAGTTCCGAAATGAATGCTGAAGAAAAGCAAAGGGGCAGTCCAAAGAAGACGAAGAAAAGCAGAACAGAATAAATGAATGAAACGAAATGCAAGGCGGAAAAACTGTGAACTCCGCTCACTATTTTAACACTGAGAAAAATGGCGGAGCCCACTCTGGATTTCATGGGAATCAAGGATATAAAAATCGAATATTTTTCGCTCGGTGCATCAGTTTTATTTAAGGTTTCACAAGGGGTGGAGGAGGTGAAGAGTGAAAACTTTTGTGCCTGATTTGGACGCCGCTCAAAGTATAATAATGTGACCTGAACGGTATGACTGTGGGCGTGGCTGTGGCTATGGCTGGTGGCCCCTCAGACTCTGCTGCCTGTTTGGCCTCAAGTGCACACTTTCTCATGGCTTAGCACTTTGCTGCATACCTCGTTGCCTTTTGTAGTGGAAATGCTAAAGAGAGCACAGGCACAGGCTCAGGCACCGAGCCCCATCCAACGGCCATAGTGGGTGGGATCCTCTAGCTTATACAGCAAATAATTTAATTTTATGGTGCATACAAAAAAAAAAAAAGACGCGCTTCGACGACAACGGAAATGACACTTTTCGGCCTGTTTGAAGGCAAAGTGGACATCAAGTGAAGATGAACAGATTATGCCAGACTGCAGTCCAAAATCTGGCATTTTGGCATTACAAATACAAAGAAAATTCGCATACATTCAATTGGCCATATACATAATACTCCATGACTATAGTCAAATTAAGATTAATATGCTCCTATAAACGCTAATTGGTGGGATACAAGACTTTAATGCCAGTGAAGTTGGTGGTCACGCCCGGCGAGCAGGTGAATTATGTGAAGCCATATGAGCCGAGTTATTCAAGGCTCTGAGGCATTTGAGTGCCTGGTCAATCCGGCAATCAAATACACCAAGCGTAAAATATAAAACATAAAATATGATTAACATATAAAAAGCCCAAAACCATTTGCTTTGCTCCGCAGACAAGTCAGCCTCTTTCTTGTCCTAATAAAACTGTTTCGCCGACGCCAACAGAAAGGAAAAATTTATATATGCCCCAAAAAATTTCATATGATTGGTTTCATTTATGAATTGGGTTACAACAACGAATAGCAAGAAGAAGAAGAAAAGGGCCCAAAACATAACGAAGCGTACGCAGCCTAGACAAAAAGGAAATCGAAGAGAAAAACTGTTTTTTTTTTCTTGGCCATTTCAAAATGACCGCTCATAAATTACAAGAAAATAAAATCAAACGCTTTTCGTTTGGCTTGGAGGACCTAGTACTTCGTTTGAGCCGCTTTAGTCAAATGAGTAGAGAAATCAAAAGCTATAAAACCATTTAGCCAGATGAGCGGAAAATTTCCTTACCAATTCTGTCTGTTTGGAAATTCTTTAAGCCAAGACTGGGTCAACTGGAGCTGAAGTTTTTTTGGCCATATATCCGATAGCCACGACACTTTTGAGTTGCGTTAAATAACGTTTAAACAGATGAGGGCACGTACAGGCAAAACAACAGCTGACCTAGCCACCATAATCACTACCAAAACATGGCCCAGCCAGCAGGCAGCAGGCCGGGCCAAAAAGACCAGGCCAGACTCGGGTTTCGTTTGGTTGTCCTCTCCGGTTATTGCCACTGGTCTGGCTTAGGCCGGCCAACTGGTTGGCTGGTTGACTGTCAGCCTGTTTTTCTGGCTAACTGGCTGGCTGGGTGTCTGTCTCTTGCCTGGCCATGTTGGCGCTGCTTCTGCCTTTGCCTTTGCCTTTGCTTTCGTTGTCGTGGGCTGCTTATGATGGTCGGAATTAAATTTCATTTAATGTGTCGGCCTGGCCAAAACTTTGCTTCCACTTTCACACACACACACATATGTGTGGGTGAGTGTGTATGTTCTGCGGCTTGGCCTGGCCAACATTTTATGATAACAAAAGCAGGTCAAAGGAGGCGGCGCCGGCTGCTATGGACACAGTTTTCACTCTGCCCAAACTGGCCATTCCGTACACATCTACCCAGTTTGTCCATTGTGTTCTCCGTTGTGGCCATACACGTTCGTTACTCATAGGGGAATTAGTCTGCTTGTCCATTGCTCTCCCCTTGTCTGCCTGTCCATTTGTTGGCTATGTTTGTTGGCTATTTTCCCAGGCCACCAGAATTACAAAAAATAACAACACAAGAAATAGAGCAAAATTATGATTATTTTATGTAATTAACCCAGTGCACAGTGGTTCCAAAATTATTTTTGATTTCACAAAAAGAACAGAAGGAAATGATTTAAGTGATTTGATTTAATTATTTATTGCATCATTATCAAATTCTATTAAATCTTGTCTAAGCTCAATGAACTTTGATCTTTTAGATTTCAGAAATTCTTAGTATTTTTTTATTTGTTTTAGTTATTAATTTCTTGTTCTAAGAGTCTTCTGATTAAACTATAAATTTCATTCATTAATTTTTTTGGTAATATTTCCGACCCAACTTGACTTGACTTGACCATTGAATAGTTTCCTCAATTGCTCATCTCAGTGTGCCTCAAAAATGTTTATTCAGAAGTTTGGGCCTGAGATTTGTTTTGAAGGTCGTTAGGTTTGGTCATTAAATGAGTTTAATTACGTTTGGACAGATGTTGACATACAAGAAGTGACAAATGAAAAAAAAACTTTGCTCTATACTTTGCGGACTCATTTGTAAATCCAATGAAAATGCCAAAATGATTTTTCCATTTTTATATTGTTTTTCTTTCTGAAAAAGAAGAAGACGAGAAAAAAGCAACGAAATCCGAAAACATTTCTACGCGGTTAATGGATGAGTGAAGCCAATTTTATTGGAAATGCCTAACACACACACACAAACACCCACTCATCTAGGGAGACCACTTCAGACTGTGCGTTTGGTTGGCTTAGTCAGCCAATTGGACGCCCACTTCGCTTAATTTTGCATAAATCCTTAGAAAAAAAAGAAAAATAAATAAGTGAGCAAAAAAATAAATACACAAGTAACAAACAAAACGCAAATACAACAAAATGCAACAGCCGACAAAGTTGGCAGGCAGCAGCAGCCAGCCAATGCCCTCTCCCCGGCTTGCCAGAGCCCAACCGCCCACCAGGCCATCAGGCAAGTGGTCCACTTAACGCTCTACTAAGCACAAGGTCGGCAAAATCAACAAAAGCCGCGCCAGAGTTTTCTTCTTCTTCTTCTTCTTCTGCTCCCTGAGCCACTGCGTGGCTGTTGGCTCCTCCGTATGCCCTGGGCCGAGCGCCAGTCGCCTAACAAGCGGACTTGGACTTTCGATAATTGGGGCCGGCATGCCCCAGGGATCAACGGATGGCGATGGCGATGGCGATGGCTATGGCAAATGTTGGATAACGCTTAGGCAGTTCTCTCTTTGAGTGGCATGGCCCTCTCGAACTGAGGGCAGGCAATAAAGGGACGAAGCATTTGGGGCTCGGCAAAGAAGCTGAAGAAGCGGGCGCACTTCATCAGCGGGCCAATTGAAGCGTATGCTCTTCTGGCCAGGTTTGTTGCCAAGGCACTAAATTATATTTAGTAGGTTAATAAAATGCTGAGCACTTTATGCAAATTGAATTAAATCTAGACTCGTTTCGCTTGGCTTGACTTGGCTTCGACTGGGACTGGGCTAGCCGGGGCTTGAGCTTGGAATTCGGGCAAAGTCTCAGCTTTTGACTTCCGACAGCAATGAAAACATTTAAAACATTTGCCCAAGTCCTCTGGTAGACAACATTTAATGCATTATTTATACAGGATTAGACAATGATGAAAATTACTAAGGATAAAGATGACGGCCTTGTTTATTTTGCCTGTGAAATAGAGAGGAAGCCAGCCGAGCAGAGCAGCCTGCCAAGTCCGTTTGTTGCCATTTCTAATTACCATGTGGGATTATGTTTGTTACTTTAAGGACAAAAAAAAATATATACACTCTTTTTATTGCAACTTAGTTGTGGTGATTATGAAGTCAATTTGTTTTTTATTTCTGCAGAAAAAGGGTTCAGAATTTCTGTTCTCTTGAGAAGATTTGAAGGATTTGAGCAAAGTCTTTCGAAGGGTGAAGAATTTTATTTCTCCCAATTTTTATCTGATTTTGTCTTAAAAAAAAAAACATTCTTTCAAATTCTTGAAGAGAGGTAGAAACCTTAGAACCTACAATAGCAAAGGCCTTCGAATTTTTATAAAGAAAATTAAATTAATTTTAATTTTCGAAAAGAGCAGAAGAACTTTAAAAGTCCTTCAAATCTTCATCTTAAAAAATAATAATAAAATAATTTCAATTCTCACAAAAAGCGAAAGAGCTAATGAAAGAGTTCTTCAAATTTTGATCTGAAAAAAAACAGAGTTCTTTGGAGTTCTCGAAAAGAGAGAAAAAATGAAATAAAATTATTTAAGTTCTCAAAAAGAGCGGAAGAACTTTAAAAGTCCTTCAAATTTTAATCTTAAAAAAAAATTAATAATAATAAAATAATTTCAATTATAACGAAAAATTTTGATCTGAAAAAAACGGAGCTCTTTGGAGTTCTCGAAAAGAGAGAAAAAATAAAATAAAATTATTTAAATTCTCGAAAAGAGCGGAAGAACTTTAAAAGTCCTTCAAATTTTCATTTCAAAAAAATAATAAAATAATTTCAATTCTTACAGAAAAGCGAAAGAGCTTTGCCTTTTTATAATGAAAGAGCTCTTCCAATTTTGATCTGAATAAAAAAAAATCAGAGTTCTTTGGAGTTTTCGAAAAGAGCTCAGGAACTTCGACAAGTTGACAGACTTGAAATCGGTTGTGCCTTTTACTTTTGTTCTTAATTATATGCATTATGAGTACTCATTAACAAAACAAATGAAGAAAATAGACAAAAAGCAGCCAACTTCGTGCCACCCGGAATGCGATGATGACAGCAAGGAGAGGGGTAAATTGAAGGGGTGGGGGAGACGGAGCCCTCCTCAGCTGCAGTAAAACAGAAAAAGACTTGACATCATTTAAATTTTTAAAAACCACAACAACAGCAACAACAACAATGGCAACAGCAACAATAACAGCATGACAATTAGGATGTCTGACAGAAGAAGACAAACACACACATTACGCACCTGAGTGAGTATGTCTGTATATGTCTGTGTGTGCGTCTGTGTGTGTCACATGTCATCATTTGTGTTTTTGAAATGAAAGCAAAGGACTTTTTTTTTGTATGTCATTTTTACTCCTTTAATTTTTGTTTTTTTTTTTTTTTAATACATTATTTTGCAACGGCGCATAAAATGTATATATGTATGTGTGTGTGTGTGACATTTTACATAATTAACTGACAATGAGTTTATATAACTTTTCGCCACACCCCCACCTATTGCCCTCGTGGAATCAAAAAAAAAAAAGAGAGAAAGAAGAAGAGAAAAACTCCGCTCAGTGGGTTCCCCAAGGACTTAAGTTAATTATCACATATTAAAAAAAAAAAAAAAAAAAAATTACATACACACAAATAAAATATGAAGGAAAAAAGGAAAACACAAAATGCTACTTTGCCCCCGAAGCAGCACAGGTTAAAACAAGTGACTATCTGTGTGTGTGTGAGTGTGTGAGGGTGTGTGTGAGTATGTGAGGGTGTCTGTGTGGTAAGTATAAAATGCATTTGTGTGAATTAAAAGGTAATTATCTGTATAATTTGTTGTAATTTCATATGTGATAGTAGACAGCAAAGAGCACATTTAAATCGCACAAAAGTTGAAATAAACCCATTAATATGCCATAACAAAAGCCATACGAACACACACACACACACATACACCCAAATAAAGCTTTATTCATTCAATTTAATCTTAAAGATTTATATATTATTTTTTCACCTACTAATTAAGGCTAGTTGTACAAGATTTTGTGAGGCTTTTACGGTTACCAAACTGAGATTTATTTTGGGAAGCATTTGCAAAATTTAATTATTTGCAAGTCTAATGAAACTGAAGACTTACAGGTTATAATGGATTTAACATTTTTGATTTTCTCAAGAAAGCAATTTTTTTTTTATTAATTTAAATATATTGGAATGATAGACGCGTAAGAGTAAAGACAATCAATAAGGATGACTTGATAGAATCCTCTCTTTATCCCCTTTCCTTTCGGGTGGGAAAGTGTTGATGCTATGCTCGACCTTTCTGTAGATATATTGATTTCATATGACACAATCTTAGTCAGGATGTTCAAGCATTAATATCGAGAATATACCATTATTTTACTATAGCCCGAAATGGAAGTCTTCCATGTGGAATCAAGGCTTTCTAGTTTCGAGAATCCTAAGGATTTATTTTTAAAAGAAAAACAAAATTTCTATCGGTGTCAATATAATAATATCCGATTTATATATATAATATATATATAAATTCCTTTTCAGTTGTGTGATAACTCCCTCAACTAAAGTAAGATAAGAATCAGATTTATATATCTCATTTTGTCTGTCTAATAAATCCATGAGTTATGATTAAAGTCATGAAAGCCCTGCCGAGCCCTGAATGATTCAAGCAATTTAAACTTTGCAATTTTCAAGTCGGCACGGCTTGAATTTGTTTTTATTTTAGTTTTCGCAATTTGCAGGCCGTCACATACACCACCAATTGGACTTTAATCGGTGTTGCCGGCGTTGAGGCGACAACAAGCCAATTCAGAAGGCTGCCCACTTCCTCGCCTCGGCATTTTGTTTTTTTTTTTTCGCGAATAGCTTTGCTGTTGGCAATCGCAAAAAACAGAAGGAACAAACAAATAAACAAACAAATAGAAAATATAAATGTTACACAGGCGTTCAGAAACATATTCCCGACAGGGAATGACCCTGGGCAACCAAGCGAGCGACCAGCCGGCAGTTCCAACAGACCGAGCATTGTCTCATTGAATTGCCGTCGAATAGTCGATGCTGCCTCATCAGCAGCCCCGTCCAGCCTAGGCCAACGCCATCTCACCATCACCAACACCATCAATTTCCAACTTGAGTTTCAGGCTCATCGAGGGGCTTTTCGGGGCAATATCGGCTGGTGCGCGTGTTTAACTATGCTTGCTCAATTTTTATGCGCGTCAGTTAGAATTTTAGCCATTTCAGCGAAACGTGGCAAGGAAAAAAAAAAGAAAGAAGCAACAGGGGTAGCAGAAAAGAAGAAACTGCCAAGAGAAGAGGAGTTTGTAGCGAAAAAAAAAATTGTCGTACAAATCTTTGGAATGGCTCCGCTGAGAACTATTTCAATGCGTCGAATCAATAAATTTCGGCTAGAAAAAAAATAGAAACAGAATGGACAATTTGGCTGGCGTTTATCTGATGGCCATCACCATCTTCATCTCCACCAACGGCACATCTCAATTCACTCAATAGTTTGTCTGGACTAATCGTAATTGCACGGCAGATAAATATTAATGTCATATATGCCGGCTCTCTTTCCACTTTTGAAGTTTCTCCTGTTTGGTTTTTGCCCCCGTCTAATGGTTCTGGGAGATGCTTGCTTTTTATTCCATTTCTATATAATGCGAATTTTATGATCCGACTTTAATGCGTGGCACGCCAAAGAAATATTTCATTAGACAAGCAGAGAGCGTGGGGAATGGAAAAGTAAAGAAAAGAAAAGAAAGAAGAAAAGCAAACAATGTTTTGGTTTTTATTTTGTCGATTTTAGTGGCGCAGTCATAAAAGATTAAAGTGAAAGTCATATACGAATGAAAACAAACAAATATTTAGATTAAAATTTAATCAATTCCATTCACAACATTGTCTCTCACTGATAATTCAATCTAGAGAAATGGGCTGAGTAAGTAGGAGGGTCGGGACTTCTTCGGGGATTTTTTTCAGTCGTTTCGCTTTTGATTAGATAAGAAAAGAATATTTTCCCACTATAAATTAAGAGAGTGTCTCTTAGAGTTCTCGATTATTTAAACTTCAAACCCAGGCAAATATGCCTATGGGAATTATCTGAGATTACGTTAGTTTGTTGGTAAACAATCGCAACTTTGATTGTTTGCAGCGTACGATTTGCTGCTATGTTGACAGCTGATTTGTAAGCATCTAAAAATCATTTTGATAATCATTTTGCTTTAGATTCAAGGTTGCTTTATATCTCCTTGGTGTATCAAAATATTTTTGTTTATTGTTTAATTTTTTGCTTGGGGAGACCCCCAAAAGAGCAAAACAAAAGCTCTATTTGAATCTCGCCCTTATTAAGTTCAGACCCGTCCAAAGCCGGGATTTGTTAGTCTTATGCAATACTTTAAAACCTTCAATCGATTTGATACGATTTGCTGATGCAATTTAAATGTCAATTGCATTGATTGTTTATTTTTATTTTCACTTGAATCTATTAAATGTTTAATAAATCTATTAAGACCAAAAGGTCATGATTAGTTTTGAGTACTTCAAGCCAAACATCCTGCCAGTTTATGATATTGTTCAAATATTTCGGAAGTATTCCAGATGCAGCATATCGAACGGGGCCGCCAATTAAAATACCATTAACCCAATAAAAAACAGTTTACAATAAATATGCCAACAATCAAATAAATTTTAACGGATTTGAAGCCGATCTAAAAAGGCTTGTCAACAACCAACTGGCTTACCCTGTCGCAGTTAACAAGCGTTTAAGCCGAACGACAACAAAAAACATGACAATAATAATAGCGGCATAAAAAATACTGCCCTGCCCCCCTCCGCACGTGCCATTCCCATTCCGATGGAATCAAAAAGAGACAGTCTGAGAGAGGCGTAGCGATGTCACAGCTGTTCGAGTCTGTCTGTATTGGTCGGGCCTGCCATTTGCCACAGTTTTGCAATGGCAGACATAACAAGAATAAAATAAAGGCCAGGCCCTGGCAAGTTTAAACAAGTTCACAATTATTATTATCGCCATGCGTCTGAGTCTGGCCCAGTGTCAATAGTGTGGGCTATGAGGCACCCAATAGCAGAATAATAAGTCTAATTATTAAATTAAACAAGTCTTTATATTTATTATATTTTATGTAGGCCACAGTGGTTCCAATTAAACTAAAATTGAAACAAAATTTTTTTATAAAAATATTAACGGACTGATGCATCAGAAAGACTTCTATCCGTTAGATCCCAAGATTGTCTCTGTCTGGGTATATTTCAGAAGACTTTCGAGAGATAGGAGATAAATTATTTTTTATTTTCTATATAGAAACTGATAAGCTTATTCGGTCTGGTGGGCTCTATCCATTAAGTTCCAAGATCATTATTATCTATAATAGTTAAAGTGGATTTCTTGTATACAAAGCTCTTAAATTCTATCCATTAGGTTCCAAGATCATTCCTATCTAGTTAAAGTGGATTTCTTATATACAAAGATCTTAAATTCAGAATATTTTTTAGAATTTCGAGAAGAGCCTTAAGTATTTAGAGTATTAAATTTTTATATTTTCTAAATAGAAACTTGAAAATTTATTTGGTTGTTTGATTTTACTCGTTGAACCCCATAATAGTCTCTATCCAGCTTAAACCCATTTTATATAAAGTTCTTAATTTCAGAATATTTTTGAGGGCTATAAGAAACTTGAAGTAGTCAGAGGAATCTATCATCTATTTTCTGCTAAAAGAACTCATTCGGTCTAGTTGGTTCTATCCTAATCTGATCCATTAATTTCACAATATTTTTAAGACGTCAGAGGTTTAAATTCTAATATTTTTTATATGTAAAAAAAGTGATTAAATAATCCAGAGTAGTTTGAAGCTTGAGAAATACAATGCAAAGAGTTCTGACAGAATTTGAATTATTTGTCTTGATTGAATGACAATTAGTTATTTAAATTTCAGAACAAATTTCTAGTGGGAACTTAGCACAAACATCTTGAGAATGATTGTAATTAGAATTACTTGATATTGTAAAGATATACATATTCATAAAGTTATTCAAATTTTTACACAATTGATTTTTTTTTAAATATGAAATATCTCATCATTCATGATTCGTATTAAATTTAAAATAGGACGGAATTAATTGAGCTGAACTGGTACTATTGTTGGCAATCAATTTATGCATATTATATGAATGTACGGATTTATTGCCTGGTGAATTTTTGAATAGACCAACTGTCATAATAAACGCTTCGCTTGAGAGTGAATCGGCGTAAATCAAGAAATTCAACCAGCAATCAATTTGTCAGGTTAATTTGCATGATTATTGTCAATTACCTGAAAGTTAATTTAATGTATTATTTTTAATTTTTTACGAAACTATCTTTTTTTTGGCTTCATTATGAACCACTGTGAAATAAGCAAGTGTCTAAGCAGCCACCACAAATTCAAGCAATTTAATAATAGAGAGAGCGAGCGAGAGAGTGGGTAAATAAAGGTATGCGATAAATTTTGCAGTGGGGAGATCATTTTGTTTTTATGAGCAAAAGACTAGCTAAAAATCTCTCGATTTCGGTCAGTGCAACAGTTTTTAGGCGCTACCAAGGAAACGCTTGAAACTGGTTGGGAGCTGATTGATAATTTGGCGACTGCTGGGCTGGACGGTGGTGCTGTCAAGGCTATGTTGAGGCTGAGGTTGTCTTATGAGGGGGGCTTTTTTCTTGGGGTTTTTCGTGTGTGTGCCACGGCCTGCGTAATTGCACGGTTCAAATGAAGTCGGCAATTAATTGGGTGAGTTTCGGGCCGAGTTCATTGGAAAATAGTCACCAATGGGTTGAGGTGGAAATGCCGACAATGCCACTATTTTCTGACGTAATACCGAGCTCACAGAGCTCGTAGAGCCTGTGAACTTTTTGTTTATCTTTAAAGTTCTCTACATCTAGGCATTGGGGCCTTATTCGAGTGTTAACCGCGTTGGGAAATGCACGCGAGTTCGCTAAGATATTTCACAGTTCGTATCAAGAAATGTATCATCGTTTAGGCAAAGTCGCAAAGTGTATTGTATAATTATGAACGAGTAAATTTTTAATTTTAAAACAAAAGCGAGTTTATCTTTGGTTTTGATTAATTTCGGGTTTGTTTCCGGAGCGAGTTTTTCGTATTTATTTACATCGTAAGACTGCCAAAATGTTATTCGGTCGTTTGACGCAAAAGCAAACCCTCATGTTGGGCGTGATCGGAGGTGTGCTTTTGGTGGCCATAGTCACAGTCAGTGTGGCTGTCAATCAGCCGCCCTTTAAGAAGGTTCCACAAAGTCCAGTTGTATGGAATAAATGTCTGAAGACCCGTCCAAATACCACAGAATCTACATTGGAATTGGTTCACATAGTGTTCCGACATGGAGCTCGTACACCTGTCGATACCTATCCGAATGATCCCTATATAAAAGACAGCTTCAAGCCCACGGGCTGGGGACATGTTACTAATGTAAAATGATAAGTCTTCTTTCTTTTGGAAACTCATACTGATCATATGTTTCTTGTTATATTTAGAAAGGAAAACGCGAACTCTTTGAGTTGGGCAAATGGCTGCAACATCGATATGGCGACTTTCTGGGTCCCTTCTACAGACCTGATGTATGTCACGACTTCTTAAAATTGATATCTCTTTGTTAAATACAAAATTTATTTATAGCGTCTTCATGCACAAGCCACTGCTTCTCCCAGGGCCTTGATGTCTCTACAGACGACGCTGGCGAGCATGTTTCAGCCTCGAGGAACTCCCATGGAATGGAGTAAGCAGCTTAATTGGCAGCCCATACCTATATTTTCGGAGCCATTAGAGCAGGACTCGGTAGGTCAAATTATTTCTAAATGAAATTTTATTATATTTGCTTGTCCAGTTACTTTTAGTACGCACCCCTTGCCCGCGGTATTTTGAGGCACGCAAGGAAGTGTTCAAGCGACCTGAGGTGCTAGCCGAACTGGCCAAATATGAGCAGATGTTTGCAGAACTAACCAATCTCACTGGCATGCCTGTGCGTAGTGCCGAGGATGTCAATTCCTTGTATATAACTCTGCTGGCCGAACAAGAATTTGGCTATAAGCTGCCCAAGTGGACTGAGGATTATTACCCCGCCCGCATGCAATTCCTGGCTGAGCAGAGTTATGTCTATAATGCCTACACTCCCGAGATGCAAAAGATCAAGGGTGGACCCTTTCTCCATAAAATGTTCACTGAGGTACAAGAGAAAATAAAGGGAACCCTGAAGCCCAAAGATCGTGGAATGTTCATATACACGGGGCACGATTGGACCGTTGGCAATATTCTCTCTGCCCTGGGTGTGTGGAAAAGGCAAATGCCACGATTTGCTGTGATGGCAATTTTCGAGACACATCGAAACAAAGAAACCGGAGAATATTATATGGAGGTGAGCTGTCAAGTTTTTTATTTTTTAACTCTTTCTATTTTTGTGTTCTTTTGAAAGATATTTTTGAGAAACAAAGAAAACGGTTGCCTGGAGCAATTACAAGTAGCCGACTGCACAGCTCAGTGCCCGGTGAGCCGTCTGATAGAACTGAGTGCCAAGGTTCTGCCCAACGAGTCTTATGAGGAACGCTGCCGTGCTCATGACACTGATTTTGTGGAACCACCGCCGCGTCCAATCGATCAGAATGCTGGTGGTTCAAGCGTGGCATTGCCCCAACCATAAAAATTATTGCCCAACTCCACTGAACCAGCCCGGACAGTATTAGAATTTCTTGTTCATGTGCAGATTGTAAAAGTAACTCAAACAGTAAATAATAAAAATTATAAAATAAAAAAAATATATAAAAAAAATTGTTAAATTGTTAAAATTGGCGTGTGAATTTATGTATTTAATTTTGGCATTCTGTGAAGCTTTTCCAAGTTTAACGATCACGATTTTTAATGTGCGTCAAACAAATTAGAGAAACTGACTCGCAATTCTAAAGATTCTTGGTTGTGTTTGTTTGCTAAAAAAAATTTTGCTCATTGCCTCTCTGCTGCCCTGCCAGTCCCAAACACCTCTATCATTCGTCATCATCCGCTTATCTGAATTACCGCATTCGTTCGTCGGTTTTCGCTATATAATAATCGCGACTTAAAAGCCGTCCGAGTTCTATTAATGCAGTCACTAGACCAGAAAGCGGCAACGGTGTTGGTACTCGCACTCGACACTTTTTCCATATTAAAAAGAGCTTAGAACTACAAATAAAAATGACGGAGAAATCAGCTCGATCTAGTCTTTTACTACTTTTCCTGTTTCTAACGGTAATCAAAGCAGCCATTATAGCTGTGGAGGAGACCACGGAAGGGCCTATATCTACCGTTTCGGATCCTACTATACCCGAAACACAAAGCAAAAAGGAACCTGAAAAGAAGGAGGACGAAGGCTCAACCCTTAAGCTTGTCCATGTGGTAAATATGTGAAAGCAATTTCAAGTTCAGTGCATCAAAAAAAAATCTTAACCTTAAAAAAAATACCGAAATTATGTAGACCAATGACACCCAGAATTCATTTCCCTAGTTTAAACAATTGTGCAAAATGTAAAAGATCATAGATATGTGAACAGGTGTGTTACTCATAAAGTGAACTTAATATTCTATAAAGAATTTTAATCAAATAATTTTATATCATATTATTTTTAACTCAGATCAATTAGTTACGCTCTGGATTAAATTATTAAATCTTTCTAATGAATGAACACATCATTCATTAATTTGCAATTTTTTTTATATATTATACTATTTATAGAATCAAAAGATATACTGCTTAGAGTATCCTATATATGTGAAAAAAAATTTGGATTTAAATTTTTTATTGAGAACTTAAAAAGTTCTAAAGTAAATTCTAAATGAAAAGCGTCAATGTAGAAGTGAGGGAGTGGCTTACTTAGGAGCTCTTATTTCCAAAAATTTATCAAATTAAAATTCTAACTCATTCAATTGGAATAAACCTTAATTTAGAGATTTTAAGTTAAAATATCTGTTGAAAAAAAAAACTCTTAACTGAGCTCAAAAGTGCTTAAATTGGTTTTAAATTTTGAAACTTGAATGTGCTCGCTTAGTTTACAAAGTTTGAAACGATTTACTTTAATGTGAAACACACGTTATCTTTAATTAGAATATGAATTATTTTTCTCCTACGTAACCGTTGTGCAACAAGAAGTAAATTTAAAACCGGTTAAATTTATAAACACGTCTAAATTGTGCGGGAATCTTAATGCAATTTGCATGAAAATTTGCATAATTTAAAATGCAATGAGAAAAAGAGGCAATAATTATAAACTTTAATAAATTATTTGTTGGGCAATTGAGAAATAAATTGATAAGCATTGTAATTATGGAAATGAATTTTAGAAATTTGAAATTTTTATTTTTAGCTACTCAGACATGGTCCCCGTACACCAGTCAATACTTATCCCAGCGATCCATATATAAATGAAACGTTTGAGCCCTTTGGCTGGGGACATTTGACAAACGTGAGTATTCAAAATAATAATTAAGATCTAATTTGACTTGACTTAAATTAATTTCAAATTTCAGGATGCCAAAGTTGAGCTCTATAAAATTGGCAAGCAATTGCGTCATCGTTATAAAGATTTCCTTCCATCCTATTATCAGCCCGATGTAAGTTGCTGAATATTTAGATAAACACATCATTCTTCAAGGTCTTTATTTTTTTTCTAGGTACTCTATGCCCAATCTTCAGAGTCTCCAAGAACCATGATGTCCTTGCAAATGGTCTTGGCTGGTCTGTTTCCACCAGAGAATACCCCCATGGAATGGAATTCATTGCTGAACTGGCAACCTATACCAATTTTTGTTGAGCCCCAGGAAACTGATATCGTAAGTTGAGCAATCATACAACCCAGCCAGAGTCTTAACAATTTGATTTCGAATTGTAGCGTCTGCGTATGAAGGTGCCTTGTCCACGCTACGATGAGGCAGTTATGGAGGTGATGAGTTCCCCGGAAGTCTTGAAAATGCATGCCCAATATGCACAGATGCTGAAAGATCTAACCAGTTTCACAGGTCAAAATGTCACCTATGCACATGATGTGACCAACATTTTCATCACCCTCATGGCAGAGAAAGCCTTTGGCTTGGACCTGCCAGAATGGACAAAACAATACTATCCCGATAAGATGCTACCCCTAGCCGCCATGTCCTACATCTACGATGCCTACACTACTGAGCTCAAGAAACTGAAGGGTGGCTTCTTTCTGGAGCATTTTTATAAGCAGTTACAGGCCAAGACTTCGGGGAAATTGGAACCAGCCGGTCGGCAAATGTTCATTTATTGCGCCCATGACTGGACAGTAACCAATATACTGTCTGCCCTGGGTGTCTGGAAGCCGGAAATGCCACGCTTCTCCGCCCTGATTACCTTTGAGCTGCATCAGAAAAACAATAGCGATGAGTATTTCGTAAGACTTTTCTTCCAAAATGATCCCGAAGAAGAGCCCACTCAACTTCAAGTGCCTGAATGTGAAAAGGACTGTAGTCTGGAAAAGTTGCTCGATCTAACTGCTCACGTATTGCCCGACAATTCCTACGAACAGTTGTGCAAGGCCAAAGGTTCAGGCAGCGGCAGTTCCATAAGTTATCACACATGAAACCCACAACGGGAATACCTGGAATGAAAATCGTTTGCAGTATTAGCAATTGGAGAAATAAGTTAATAAATAAGTCATATTTATTGTAATACTTATGTGATTATTTAATACATATAATTTTATAAACAGCTGATTGATTACTTTTGATTGACTTGCATGAAAAGATGAGAAAGTTACTGAAAAGCAAGATGTATCTGATATTGCGAGGGTTTCTTAAAAATTAATTGGAATGGCAATGGATTTGTTTTGTTAGAAAGTAGCAAAAATTGTAGATTTGTTTATTCTACTTTTTCGTTATAACCAAAGGGAAAAGGGTGTAACGGAGAGCTATGCGCTTATGTTACTCAAAAGGTGACGTCGGAGATCTCTTAAGATAGTTCAATTTATGATCGACAAAGTCGATCTAGTAATGCCCATATCTGTTTGTCTGTAATCTTAAAATTATTTGGTATAATAAATCTACAAGTTCTGAGGAAGACATGAGCTAAGTTTTAAATATAATAGAATATCTTAAGACTTTGAATCGAATATTATTCTGTGACCTTAGGAATAATCAGTTCTTTTTTAGTGTAAAATTTCCTATTCTGGTTCTAACTGAAAGAGATTTCATATCGACATGATTTCCTGAGAATGAATACTTTCATGAAGATAAAAAAAGTCCAGAATATAATTTCATTACACTAAAACTATAATCGGTCTTTATTATTTCTCAAGCTACCTTCCCCTGATAGAGTAGCTTAAAGTTCGAATTTCTAAGTCTGATTGATTCGAAACGCCTTCAGCTTTAAGCACGACATTAAATCAAGTTTTCAGCTAACAAAAAAAAAAGGGCCTTATAACTTCCGGACAACAGACCCATAAACAATATCGAATGAGCCCAAAACCAGAACAGTTCGATATTCAAAGTGAGAGTGTGAGCATTCCTCAAATGTAAAAACGAATTTAAATTAAACAAATTGACAATGCAATTAAATCATAATGTTTAATTAACATTATGTTCGATTAAAAAAGAAATACTTTTATTTTTGTTTAAATTTAATTCAAGCAAAGGCAAAGAGATTTATTACAGCTCCACTGGGCAGTTTGACGAGCTTTGCACGGACTTGGTTGGGCATTAAAATAAAATTGGAATTTTTTTTGGATAAATTTATTTATTTTTTTCATATAAATTAAAAACAGACGCGCGCGCCTCGAAAGACCACAAACGTCGCGGTGTTGCTGTGGAGAACTGAAGTGCTCTGAATAAACGAAGCCGACCGCATAAAATAAAATAAACAAAATTACAATAGCTCAAATCAACACTATACACCTACAACAATAAATGAACCAATAACTATCAAGTCAAGCAGTAAGAGAACAAAAGAGAGAGGGAGAGAGAGAGAGAGAGTGAGTGAGATAATGAGAAGATGAAGAAAGCTGAAATTGAGCTTCACCGGAGACGGTGACGAAAGCATTTTGCGATAATGAAACGATAAAAGACACTTGTGCGATTATTTCTACATGTATGTGTGAATGGGTGTGGGTGTATGTGTATGATATCAAAAAAGTGGATGTCTGTAAAGAAATAATAAAAGAGGGGCCAAATAGTCGGAGGAAGCTTTTGCAGGCAACCACTCACACACATTTTTTTTTATTTTTTTTTTTTATTCATTCATTCATTTAGTCAGTCAGTCAGTCAGCATATCGAGTAATCTCTTCGTGGGCTTATCAATTAAAAAAAAAAAAAAAAAAACAAACAAACAAACAAATAAACGCTAATTTATTTAGAGGTGTGTGTATGCATGTGTGTGTGTGTGTGCTTGTGTCGATAAAATTTATGATAGCATCTTTTTTTATTTTTTTGGTTTTAGCAAAAGATAAATAGAGCCAAATTTGACAATATTGTAAGTCTTAACAAAAGCAAATAAGTCAAGAATAGCATTTCTTGTTTTTTTTTCCTACAACTTGTTGGGCAACTTGCAAATTAATAAACTCTAAAATAAAAATACAAGTTTTGTTTATTTTTTTTTTTTATAAAGCATAATTAGTAAAAGATTCTAAACAAAGCAGCAAGAACAAGTTGATTCTTTTGTTTTTCGGTTTCGTGAGCATTTATTACACGTAAATTTGTCTTCAAAAAAAAAAAAAAAAAAAAAAAAAAAAATTCAACAAGTCAAGCCCGGCCGCCCATAGCACATATAAAGCGGGTCTACCAAAATGCCGCGTTCGCATTTCACTAGAAAACACTGTCTAGCAATGACGGGTGGCTTAATTGCATTGGGTTTGCTGATCTTGTGCCTCACACACTCGGCGGTTATATCAGGCAAGCCCAACGATCCCGGCACCGATGAATCTACGCTCGAGCTGCTGCACGTGGTAAGTTTTGGGTCGAAAGAGAAGACGAGGGGGGACAAGAGAGTGCACACATACATATATAAAGCTCTCTAAGCTAAGCTTTTCAAAAGGCATTGCACTGATAGCAAGCCATGAACTGGATTAAACTGAACTTGGCCAAATCTACTGATAACAGTTGATAACGAAAATAAAAGTCGGTCAGAATTTTATTCTTTGTTCAACTGTACTCAAAAAGTTGTCATTGACAATGTAACTTGGCATTGAACATGACCAGGGAGAATACAAGCCAAAAAAAAAAAAAACAAGTAAAAAAAGTTGACATTTTGCTGATGAATTATTTATTAATAAACCGTTGTAACGGCTAATAAAAAAAAGAAACACAGAAATTCCCAAACGTATGAAAAGCTGACAATGAAATGTTTTGTTTTATTTTACCGACCCCTGGTACCGTTATTTTAGTCCCATACCAGTGCAATTTGAATTTAGTGCGTTGCTCCGTTTTGGATCGAACAGCTGAGCGAGTGTAACAAATTCTAAAAGTGATAAGCACGTTGGCGGTTCGTGGAAACAATAAACAAATGAATTGACACAAAAAATTAAGAAAATAAATAAATAAAAACTTAATCATTGTAAACATGGACCAAAGCTCGAAGTTTGAAAAAAAAGATACAACAGCCCCGCAATTTGTAATCCATTAAAAGTGACAACATAAATCGGTGACTCTTTTGTGTAATTAAATTACAACTGGCAATTTGTACAGTTGACAAATTATGCTAACAACGAGAGAAGAGCTTCAGCAAAAAACACAAACAATTCATCAGGGAAAACCCAGCTTGTGGGCTTCCAATAAAATTAATTTTTATTCTGGTAAAAATAAAACAAAGTTATGAAGAAATAATTAAGTCAATTTGAAGATATTTCGAAAAAAAATCACGGTGACTTTGTCCAAAAATTCTAGTCTTTTTTTTCCTAAAATCTAAAGACTATACGAATACCAGAAATGTCATGCCTTGGTATTAAATATTTTTACTAGAGTATAAACAAATGTCAATGCTATTTTAAACAAATTAATTAAACCTGATTTTGTGACTGAAATACCAAAAATAACACACACTCAGGTGGACGACATAAAAACCAGTCTAAAATAATTTCAACAAAATTAGCAGCTCAAAAAAAAAAACTACGACGTATTTTTTTTATATAAAACAAAAAATAAATGTTTTTTTGTAGGTTTAATTATTTTTTTTTTTAAATTAATCAATGAAAATTTAAACTCGGAGAGTCTATCAACCTTGAGCTTATCACCAGAGACAAGCAATTAAAATTGAGCGAGTATAAAAATAATTTAGAAACGCTGAAATATTTTGAAGCTTCCGCAAAACTAGGTTTGCGATTGTTACATCAAATCCGAAGTCGAGTCTCACAGCCAAACCAGCGGAACGAGCTTTGAGAGAGGCGGAGACCGAGCACATGTCTGACGGGTTGAAGTGCGAGTAAAGTCACGAGCGAATCGAATCGTTTGTGTTATCAGTTAAGCAAGTCGCGTGAGTTGTTTTTGTTTTTGTCAGAGTTAGACGAAAGAAGACTTTTGAAAGCTAATTAAAGTAGATTTAAGGTGGCCAAGGAAAAGTGAAAACTTAAATGACTAGAAATGTTCTCTCCCCCCAAATTTTGTTTTAGGTATTCCGCCATGGACCGCGCACACCGGCAGACACCTATCCCAAGGATCCGTATGTAAATGAAACCTACTACCCATTTGGCTGGGGACAAGTAACAAATGTGAGTAGTTTGCTACGGTATAAAACAAAAAGTTTAATGCCAACTTTTTTGCTGCAAACAAGCAATTCCACACACTCTCCAAAAACTGTCCAACACCCTCCCTACGCTCCACCCAACAAAAAAGACAACTACAACAAGCAGCAAAACATTTAAATAAATTGAAATGCAAATGCTTGTTGGGTAGTCTTGGGTGAAGGGGGCTGGGGTGGCGTTGAAGGTGTGACTAGAGCGGGGGTGTTGGCCCATTACCATTTACACACACACACACACACACACACATATGCATATGTTTATGCAATTGCAGAAATGCAAGGCATTTATTATTTTACTACATTTCTTCTTTGCTTTACCCACTCCCCCCACCCCTCCCCTGTATGATCCACAACCTTCCGATGTTGGCATTGGTATCTCCTTCGCCTCGGATGATTTTGGCTGCGCGTGGTATGCTGTGTTTGTCTCACGTGCCATCTCCGTCTACGTCTGTCTCACTTGGGGCTCCTGGCAATAAATCAACGCTCAGAATGGCAAACGCGAGCTGTTCAACATCGGTTCTTGGCTGCGTAAGCGTTATGGCAAATTTTTGGCTCCCTACTACAGTCCCGATGTGAGTAACTCGTGCTAACGAACTCTGTTTCGCACCAATTCCAGGACCCGGGAACCGAGATCCGAGTCCAGCCAAGTTGTGTTGAGGCAGGCGGGATGGTCGGTTCGGGTTGTCTGATAGTGCGGACGTTTACAAATTGCAATGCTCAAGACCATGGCTCATCACTCAATTTCTTTGCTCGTTTTTTGGTTTTTGGTTTCTTTTCACGTTCACGGCTGCCGGTTCGTTGGTCTGAACAGTTGGTGCACGCACAGGCCACGGGCGTGCCACGCACCCATATGACCATGCAAACAGTTTTGGCCAGTTTCTTTCCACCAAAGGGCACGGCCATGGAATGGAACAGCAAATACAATTGGCAGCCCATACCGGTCTTTTCCCAGGCCCTCAATGAGGATACGGTAAGAGAAAATTTCTTTGAGGAATTTCTGGAATACTCAATCAGACCTTTTGATTCCAGCTGCTTTTGGTTCGCACACCTTGCCCTCGGTATTACGAGGCCTTGCATGAGGTCTACGACTTGCCGGAGGTGAAGAAGGAAATCGAACCGTATCTGGAAATGTTCAAGGAATTGGAAGAGCACACGGGACTGAGTTTTAAGGAGCCCGAAGATGTGCAGTCGCTCTACCTCACCTTGTTGGCTGAGCAGGAATGGGGCCTGGATCTGCCCGACTGGACCAAGGCCTATTTCCCCGAGAAGATGCAGTTCCTCACCGAACAGAGCTACATTTACAATGTCTACACTCCGGAAATGCAGAAGATCAAGGCCGGTCCCTTCCTCAAGAAAATGTTCGATGAGATGCAGCAGAAACGCAATGACACACTGAAGCCGGACAAGCGGAAGCTCTTCATTTACACGGGTCACGACTCTACTGTGGTTAACGTGTTGTCCGCTCTGAAGATCTGGGAACGCCAGTTGCCACGTTATTCTGTGATGGCCCTGTTCGAGTTGCACAAGAACAAGGAGACCGGCGAATATTGGGTAGAAATTTATTTCCGCAACAATCCCAAGACGCCGGCAGAGCAGCTTACCGTGCCGGGCTGTGATTTCAAATGCCCCCTGGATAAATTGCTGGAGCTGGTGAAAGATGTGGTGCCCACGGAGGCAGATGCCAAGCGTTGTGACTCCAAGAACGAGGAGTTTACAGAACCACCACTGCGTGGACCATAGACAACTCGACCCAAGAAGAGTGGGAGAGAGTCACAGGTGCTAAATTAAACTCAGGGAGAGCAGAGCTAATAGAAAAATAGAAAATCTTAGTTAGGATCCACAAATATGTTTTGATACAATAAACTCGGCAGATAAGTGAATTTTTTCTTTGGTGTTGGTGCAAGCAAATCCCCCTTGTTTGTCTTACGGAGAGCGGCTCATGTGCGAGTCAGGCTCAGAGAACCAACTTGGCTCATTTCCGCTTGTGGCGACAACTTTGCTTTTTTGCCTTTGCCGCCGCCGCCCAATAGGCCGTTTCCGCTTGGTCTTTGCCAGCTACTCACACACATGAACCAAAAGCCACACACATATAGAGAACTTCCGTACTTGTTTTAGTGTTGCTCTGCCCCCCTTGCCGCCGCTCATTGAGTTGCTAACGAAATGTCTCTGTCGTCTGTCGTTGTGTGTCCCTGGTCCGCCCCATTTTGCTCATTTTTGCCAAGAGGTGACATTTTTCGCATTGCGGTTTACCATAAACTATTTCATTTGGGAGTTTGTCTGGGCTAACCCCTTCCACACGCACACACCACACACACAAACAGACATACTTTGATTCATTCATATATGCATATAGGAATGTATGGCAAGCATCCATCCTAGCCAGCCAGGAATTCACCCAATCATTCCATTTGCCTTTATTTACTTGTGTGTGCGTTGCTTTTGCCATTTCAAAGTTTTCCTTTTTGTTTTATCTGGAAAGTTTATTTGTCAACGGGGCGCATATGTTCTTTGTTTGCCAAATAAAAAAAAAAAAAAACACATACACACACACACAAAATAAAAATAGATGTAGAAGAAATTCAGAGTAATTCTCATGGCTGTCATTGCTTAGATACTTTTAATTTTACTTAGTTTAATACACCTCGACGAGGAAGTAGATGTAGAAAATCTATAAAACTCTACACCTTGTCGTATGATTAATATCAAATCAGATTGCGTATACGCCGCATGTGCTCTAGTCTCAATGCAAAAACGCTTGAACCAAGAAGACAGTGCTCTTGAAATTTTCCACTCAGGACCTGGCAATAAAGTTGCCCTAAACCTCTTTTGACAAATGAAACGAGCAATAACAAACAAGCAGCTGACTCGTCGTCCTCCCCTCGGCCACAGCTCCGGGCTGGCGTGCACTGGCAAAGATTTATGAATTTTACACGTTGTACGCTTTATGCTTTGTGCTTTATGCTAGAAACTAAACGGCCAGCAGTTTGAATAAAGAAATCGTTCGTTTTCTCTCCCCTATGCGTGTGTGTACGAGAATGAAGGACTGCAGATGCTAACGGCTGGCCAACTGGCTGCCTGGCTGACTGGCTGGACAAACATGTTTGCCAGGGCAGACATTGGTGAGACGACCTCGACAGATGGAGACTTGCCGCGGCACTCTATTGTGCCTTTTAATGGACTGAAAGTTCACTAAAATGGAATCAACTGGACTGTTACACACTCGAAGCTTTGCACTTTGTTGCCAGGCAAACATTGGTGCAGCTTATTAAAATGCGAATGAACTCAGCCAGCGATTCAGGTATCCAGTGCAAGACACTGATAGGATTAGTTGAACAGTAGGGAGAATCTTTCCTTAAAAGTTTTGCCGGTCGTATTGAAAAGTATCTAGTAAGCCGACCACCAACTGCTGGACAAGCCAGAAGCATTCGTACTACAAGTTTAGTTCTTACTTCTTTTTGGCTTGAAAAATATTAAAGTACACAAAGCATGGCGCTCTGACAAAGTTTTTATAAGCAGATGGAACGTAAAAGTATCCCTAAAGTAATAGTGGAAAGTTTCAAGTTTGCAGATGCTAAAAATTTGAATGTAAATAGAAATAGTCGGCAAAGCATCGAATAACCCAAATGAATTCACATTTATCATCAGCACAAAAAAATAATTTTTTTTTTGTAGAAAAGCACACAAATCAAATGTATTTTGCTGCTCAGTTGTTAATTTCGTGTCATAGCTAAAAATAATTATGCGCAAACAGGCAAAACTTTTACTCCAAAAGGCTTTTAAGGCAATTTGGCGCTCGCTTTGTTTAACTTGTTTGTTCATGTCTTTTGAGTGGCCAGAACAGAACAAAAAACTAAAAAAAAACTAAAAAAAAAAAAATAATAAAATAAAACTTAGCAATTCTTACAACTATAGTTCTATGGGCCTTGGCCAAGGGCCAAACAAAATGCTAAAATGCTAGATGACTTACAATAAAAGTGAGCTCACGAATAAATGGCAAAGGGAACCTGAATTGAGCGAGTGGGCTGAGAGAGTGGCGGTCGGCTCTATTGTTAGGGGGAAAAGCAAATACAAATTTAATACTGCATGCTTTTAGACTGCAGCCAAAAAATTATTTGAGTTTCGGAAATCTGAGCATAGTTTCACGCAAAGTTGATTTTGTGTTAAAAAAAATTTTCTTTCTTTTTTTTTATTATAAAAGAGCCAGTAAAACGTATCTAAACTCAACAATTGTGGGCTGATATTCAACTATTTGCACACACACACACTCGGGCCCATCTAGCTCAAAATTAAAAGAACCGCACACTGGTTCCAAGACTGCCAATCATGCGAATAAAATGGGAGAGTTTTGAAGTCTTTCCTGTATTACTCCTCACTCACTTCCATGCTGTACTCTACGTTCAATTCGGAACCAAAGGAATATTTGAAATATAACCAGGGTCTGTGTTGAATTAGTCCTTGATAATATTATAATTTTGGATTAAAATTACTGATTGAACCCAGCCAAAAATTATAGCACAAAAGTTTTCCAAGTATTCTTAAATCCAAGTAATCATCAATAAGTCAAAGGACATATTGAAATAGGAAAACATATCTTAGTATGTATGGTACATAAATTTTTAGTTGATTGAAAGATTTTTGAATAAAATAATGATGGGTATTATTGTTGGAACATGTTTGATAAGATAAGCTGGACTAATTTCCCTTGAAATATTAAATCTTGGTTGTTATGTAAGAAAAACAGTTTTTGAATAATTCTTTCCTCAGTGTGCGTTAACCAATTGTAGTACGGTTGTCAATGGCTCCGGTCACACCCACAGACAGACAGTCGTCTGTAACTTTTGCTCCAGATCTCCGGGTGCTGGTTTGTCTGTGTGTGTTTTTCTGGTACGTATGTCACTTGGGGGAATTGTATAAACTTTTATAATTATTAGCAACAAATGAGCAGTGACAGAGTACTTTTGCAGTTGCAACTTTTTGCAGCAACTTATAGACACATACCGAATCACAAAGACACACACTCAAGAACAGATTCAAACAGACAGAGAGAAACGTAAAAAAAAACACACACACAAATGATCTTCAATTTAAAAGTTTTAACTACCTGGCCAGACAATCGGAATAAGAAATGTTGGCTAAATCAAAGCATTTGTAGTTGGGTGAGTAAGTGGCGAGCGGCAATTTCAAACTATCCACTCAAACTTTAAATTTTGCAGATTATCTTTCAAAGAGCATTTAAGGTAAGTCAAATTTATTGTGATATTTTAAAACACAGTTAGTTATACAAGGGCAAATGAATATCTGAAGTATCGGCACTTGTGTAATTGAAATAATAACTGTTATTGTTATCAATGTATCGCTTCTAACAGGTCAAGATGTAAAAACATATAATTGGTGAAATTAAAATCAAAAATGATACAAACTTGAAACAACTGAAAAATCAATGTGACCGTCTTTTAATTAAAAAAATCATCTAGAACTTGGATACACTTTTGACAACTTTCATAAAGCGAATAAGACATTTGTGTGTGTGTGTGTGTGCGATGACAAGCAGTTTACAATGTCTTCGAAAAACAAAGAAAGAAAAATTTAGAGCAATAAGTCCAAAGTTATCGGCCTGAAGCGCTAATAAGTAAATGTGGCAGCTCTGTAATAAAATTTGGTTATCGTTATCGCTAATTAGGCATTAACGCATCCAAGGCTTTTCTTCCTAAATATTTTTTTCCAGAACTAGTATAGAGTTCAACGAATTGTGTGTCTAATTATAATCACACTGTTATACTTGAAGTGCTAAAAAAAATTGTTTAATTACTTATTAATTTTATTTTATTGAATTAACGGTCTCTTAAAATTATGGTTTTTGTCTAAAATAATAACAATTATATAATAATCGATAAATAGTCTACAATTGAATTAGCTCGATAAATAAGAATACAACCGTGAACACGATAGTTTTAAGAAGAACCGATGAATAATAAAGAGCAGGCACTCCGCGCAGGTGATGAATGGAGATTAAATTTTTACAATAATTTTGTGTTTGTACTTTCTTCTTAACAAATTAAAGGTTCTGAAGCAATAATTGATAAGTCATTTCCTGATAAGTAATTTCTTGAAAACTCTAAAGCAGTAGATGTGGCAGCTCTGAAATAAAATTTGATTATCGATAACATCTGATAACTAAAAAGTGCGATTAAGACGCTGCCTATGTTTACGGGGCTTGCAACTATTTATATAAGTGCAAAATTATAATTATAATGTGTTTTTACTGTGTTCTTTATTACTAAATAGCAACTATCATTCAAATGTAATTGAGCTGCAACACTAAAAAAAAATTATCCATCAATATTATCCAATAATTAAGAATTGTATCACAAGCTTGGAAATAGACGCTGTTAGTTGGAAACAACGAAACTAAGGAAAAATGCCGTTAACAATGAATTCATCGTTTGAAGAACATGTGAACTCCACTCCTGTTTATATAACTGATGAGTCCAATAAGACATACTTATTTACTGGTGATTCTTTAAAAGATATTGATCTAGACAGAATTGTATTTCGTGGACAGAGAAAGCACCACAGGAAAAACAAGCGCAATGGGTTTTATATGAAGCTGGGGTAAATTTGTAAATGTTCCAATTATAAACATATTCCTAAGTTTGGTTACTACTTTCAGCGAGAAAAACTGGGGTCCCGCAGAGAAATACCCGTTATCCAATAGAAAATTATGTGGATCTGGAGCCATAATTGATTTCGGTTCATACAGTCCCGATGAGTCAGAAGATCTTCAATTCATTGACCAAGTGCCATCCAGGTCTGAGCGTACTTTTCAGAGATTCTCCGAGACTCAGTCAGAGAAAATTTTAGATAATATTCACGATGAAATGCATATGCCCGTTGATGGAGCTTTCTTTGAACTCGGTCATGAGTTTTTAGTTATAAGCAAGCCAATTAAACCAATATCGCCCATTCGCGATGATGACTTGAGAAATCTACCCACATCAGAGGACATTTGGAAATGTTACAAAGATCTGAAAGATACTAAGGGTGATCCTGCAACTGCTAACTGGCCATTACGGTTCCTGGTGGATGAGAAAGGTCTTCCGAGTCTGCCGGAGCCTGAAGAGGTTGACAAGCCTGTTGAACAGGTGAAGACATTAGATGTAAACGCTTCTATGCGTAATGTTTTGACTTGTGAAGAGCAAGCCCAGGCTGAAAATTGGCTAATTCATTCGAAAAATGAGAGCCAAGCCGATGAAGAGTTTGAGATGCCAGTCAATGATGTCTCATTCAATAGGTGTATTGGCATGGCAAGTATTGAAATATGTTTGGATGAAGAACGCGACATAGCCGATTGGATAATCTCTGAACTGCTAAATGAACCACTTAGCGATATCGAAGAATTTGGTGTTCTCTTGACTTTGGCTGGGGACTGCAATAAGAATGAAGGAGCCATACGTGATTTGCTAAACTCAAAACCGAAACCACAGGGCACACAACCCCTTAAAGAGGTAAGGAAGTGTGTACCTATCGTTCGAGATTCGTTCGTAGATGAACAGAAAAACTCCGATTACATGTCAAAACAGAAACACATCGTAGAGCCCATTGAAATTTGTTCAAAAAATACTGAACAGCCATGCACTCCATCATTAGCTCTGAATTCGTCGAGCTGTTCACAACTAACTCTATTGACTACCGAGCAAACGGAAAATTTTGACGCCGCCATAGTTCAGTCAGATCAAAAGCAAGCGTTGGAAATGGAGTCAATGAAGTTCAAAATTGACAAGATGGAGACATGTAAAAAAGTGAGTACAGCGGTTGTCCAAATTGAGAAAGGGGAAGAAGAAGCAGGTACACAGCCTGAGCAATATGAACAACAGCTTGAAAATCATGACAAAATATCACCACAGGAGGATTCATTAAAAGCAATTCAAGTAAATGTTCCAGATTTAAGTGCAGGTAAAATAAATTTGAAATTTGTATGAAAAAAAAAAATATTTAATGAATTGAAGTTGTTTTATCCGCAGATCAAGAGATGGCAGAGTCGGTCCAAGAACCTACTATAACTCTATTCTCATATGAAATGGATGATGCCGAGCCTCAGGCTGCATTTGATATCTCCGAGTCTGTGGACAAGGCTGACGCTGACGTGGAGGAAATCAGTGACATTGCTAATAATGCTTTGTGCACACCACAAATTAAACCTTGTGCTCCTCAGCTTGACATTATTAATAATGTTATACAATCACCAGAAATTAAGCCTCCTTCTCCTCTTGAAGAAGCTAAAGATGTCTCATGTGAAGAAGAAGAGGAAAAAACTTCCGATGATGTTGATGAAAAGGCCATCAGCCAATGGCTACAACAATGTGAGCGTTCGATTTCCGATAGACTGCAAGTCGAATGGCAGCAAGGTCGGGATACTGCTGAAAATTGTGGAAAGCTATCGAATGACAATCCATCAAGCCGGCAAGCAGCACCTTCAACAAGCACAACAGCCAAAACGGAGACTCCAGACTCGCAGTGGCAGAGTAGCTACAAACGTATGCTTCTTGATTTTGACGAAGTTGTAGAAAACAAAATGACTGAGTTTCGTGACCCAACGGCCAAGCGATTGCGCAGCAAGCGCAAGTTGCCCTGCAATATGAAGCGATCTTTGGTTATGCCAGGACTTCCAGCGCATTTGGATAGAGATCGTCCAAGTATTCATTTCCACGGCTCCATTCAAAAGAGCTGCGGTCGATTTGTTATTCCTATTGATGTCAAGATTGAACGTCTATTCTGCACGTTCGAAGTGAACAGGCAATTGGATTTAAAAGTCCTGATCGGAAGATTTTCCAACTCCACTTACAATACTAATATCGATGTAATTGAAAAGCACTATGAAGGAGGACACATTGCTTTTATTTGGCCCAACGGTAGCGTCTTGGTCATCAATGGACGCAGCCAGGTCACTCTGAATGAAACAGTGAAAGATATCTCTAACCATATATTGTGTGTAACCAAGGTCAAAGCTCTCCCCGTTCAAAATTTGCTACACTTCAGGTTAATGTCAATTGCAACCCTGCCTTGGCAAATAAATATAGAGGCCTTTATGGATGGAAATACTCTAAACTCCTTCATTTGCCAAGGGAACACAAAGTTTGTGTATTATGTGGATAGGCGGTATCCTCGTGTTGCCGCTCAGATTCACGAAAGCGGATTGGTGCATGTGTTCGCTATTAATAATGCTCACGCTGACAAGATGCTGGAGAAGGTGTTCCTATTGACGGCCCACTACCGTCGCACCCAACCGGGACCTGTGGACTGCACACAAAAGAAGAAAAATGGTCGCAAAAAACTTTTACTAGAAAATGATAGTTTTGGGTCTTTGGATTCTCTTGATGAAGACTCTGATCATTAAATCGAGTTTAAATAATTTCTAAAATTCACATTTGCAAATACATGTTATTTTTTTAATCTTATGTATGGATAAATACAAATAAAAACTTCTAGTAGCGGTGATGCTAATATAAATTTCTATTGTATTTGCTTTCCAACTGAAATGCTTCTTGCCGGTGTTGTAGGGTATCGAGTAGACTTTTGAAAAGCTCTTTAAGGTGAGCGCGCTGAATGGAAAGTGAGCTTCGGTGAGTGCGCAAAACCTAAGCTTTTGCGAGAGCCACAGAGTCAGCAAGTCTACTTCTGCCGATGGCTGACTCAATGCTTTTCGGTTAAAGTTGTCAGGCTGCAAAAAATACACTGTTCGACTGCTGATGCTGGTCTACCTAAAAAGCCCTGCACAGGAATTTAATTCATAACTTCAGTGGCGTGTCCTCGGCCGTACACAGCCAAGGTTAAGTGCTCCTTAGTGCTGCAGCAAACACGTCACTACGACCGTCGGAAGCCCGTAAAGTAGCGATGACGAGGGCGCCTGGGAAGAGACAGAGACCTTTGGATGATTTTTGCCGCACGGCGGTTTGGAATCTTCCCGTTTCATATAATTTTTGTTTTTTGGTTTTACTACTTGAGCACGACTTTTTAAACAACCCCAATCCACAATTCGTATTTAAAATATTGCAGCTAACTCCGCCACTCTCCTGCCAGAATGTGTGGGATGTATTAAATGACAGTCATTTTTGCAGAGACCACATAACAGCTTCAGCATTGAGTTGATTGGTGTGGGCGTTGAGTAGACGGCAGGTGAAGTTGGGTCCATAAACAATTGCTTGGAAATATAATATCAGGTTCAGTGCTTTATACGTAATATCTGAGTTATATGGGAAGGAGACATTGGGGTGGTTGACTGGGTTGCTCAAACTTTTTCGTACGACGTTTTTGGTTCATATTTAAACCAATTTTGATTGCAATTTTCGGTGTGATCTATTGTCAGCTTAGGTAGCTCGGGTCTCGACCGCAATTAGCTGGGCAAACAAATTAACAAAACGACACGCCCAGGAATTAAGGTGGAAGAAGATACTTGGCACGATACGAAGCCACCGAAAAACAAAACCACAGCAGTTGCGAGAGACAAGTCAATGCCCAAAAGGTCGTCATCTCATGGCTGCCATAGTCGTTATTGTAATCGTCTCCCCAACAACATAATTACACCTTCTGCGGTATGACATTGGCCATAATGCCTGACTGGCGAAATGCAAATGGTTGTGGCTTAGCCAGACCCGTCAAAAGATTTGCATATTTGGGCCAACTCCCAACTTTCAGCAATGTTTCAATTTTTCAATGCTCGAAGGCAAAGTCTGACCTTTTTAATTTACACGCCACGTTTTGCAGACACTAAAAAAAAAAAACAAAAAACATAAACAGGCAAAAAATGCAAAAATTCTAAGCTCTCAAACAAAACAAAAAAGGCGAAGGTAATCAAAAATGTAAATATTGCTGTACGAATCAGTGGAAAGGCTGACTCATTGCATTGTTTCTCCAAGGGTCTGTCAACTTCATCATTGAATCACCTTGAAATTCAGAAGTTCAATATTTTCCCCATTGTTTATTGCTAAAATTTAATTGCTATACAGCTTTGCTTTTGGCCTTATAAATCAAAGTTAGAATTTTGCTTATCCATATTAACCGGCAGACAGGCTAAATGATAAACATTCCAGGGAGCCTTTATTAAAAAGTTAAAATGGGCTACCCCTTAATTATGGCTTAAGAGTATCTTTCGAGCGGGCAGGCTCATTATTGCCATTATAAATCAAATTTAATTAAGTTATTTTTAATATAATGTGCTTTGTCCTGTGGTATTTTATATCGCATATTTTGATAAGAATATTGAAAAGGTGAAGATGGAAACGAAATGGAATTATTAAAAATAATTTTCTAGTTCTTTGATTTGAAATGATAGGCAAGTTCTTTGGTTAAAAATCTTTGCATTGTCAGAATAAGCCAAATTGTTTTTCTCAATAAGATAATTTTAGCAATAACACGGACAAAAAAAAATTGAAATTGTCTGAAGGGCTTTACAATTTTATTTAAGAAATAAAATTTGAATAGTTTAATAAATTCAACCGAAACACCAACAAGGCCGACAGAACTAGTTCCGATAAAAAAAAATCGAACTCATTGCACCGGCTATCGTGTCCAATAGACTGCGATAAATTCAATCGAAATTGTAATTTCAAGAAAAACAAATATTGTGAATAAATTTTAATTTTTTGAGTTAAATAAAGACGACGAAGATGATACTCTGGGCTTGAAATAAACTCATAAAAGCTGGTGTCAATATTTAACCATTTGAAAAGTGTAAAACGACCCAGTCTATGAACAAAATCAACACCAAAGAGTTGAAAAGAAAAAATATAAAAAAAAAAAAAAAAAAAATAGTAGTGAGAAAACATTTGTTTTATGTTTTTGTTTTTGTTGTTTTTTGTCCAGCTTTAAAAGTAACGAATCAGCTTCTCAAAAAAAATTATATTTTCTACTGCCTGCCAACCAGGCGATTTTTTAATGCAAAAATCGTGTTCTGAAACGTGTTTCGCGGTAGCATTTCTTGTTTTTGTTGTTGTTGTTTGCCATTACCAACAATTACAAGTGCAAACAGAAACCTCAAAAAACAGCAGGACATGGTAAAAAGGAATGCTGACTGAGAAGGGACCGAATGGTTGGTGGGGAAAAAAATAAGCTAGCTGAACGCCAGAACGCAGGGCAAACTTTTAATTATTTAGACTATGCTGAGTTTTTACTCACTTGGTTGCAGTTTTCGGTTGAAGTTTGTGGCGTAATTTTCACAGCGGGCGTGGCCAACTTAACTAAACCGCCTATTTTAACAAAAGGTGAATTTAATTACGCCCTGATTAGTTGTTGTTGCCGAAAACTTAGTCAAACCAAAGGTCTGAAAAGCTAAGCCCGGGTAACTAATCAAATTACCCCTTGAGACTAACCAAATATACAAAGGGGCAGCTTGAGCAACTTCAGCAACTTTAAAAGCCAATGCGGTAAATCTTTCAACACTGGTTGAAGGGGTAAAAAGAGTTTGCAGGCTCAGGCCAGATTGGAGGCTTAGTAGGGAATTGACTTTTTTTGTTGATGTTGGTGCCGCGGTTTCTGGCGATAACATACGTCGAGGATTTTTGGCTTTCGCTTCTTGCTCCATGCTTGCTCCTTGCTCTCCAAAAAATATACACACTCGTACCCCGCCCACTCCACAACGACTTTGGCAGCTGTGCGGCTTTATCTGCTCTGCAAACGCAAAATGGTTATTTAAATTGTGCATCAATGCATGAAATGCGCTATGAAAGCATTTTAGATAAATACCCGGCAAGAGAATTGCTCATATAAAAGGATGAAGGCCGTCGTCAACAGGGCCGCCAGCATGTGTGCCGAAACGAGGGCTACACAGCCTAGAACAATGAATGCCTTGAAATAATTTAAGTAGCCGCAAATGAGAAAAATTTAATTGAAAGTAAATTGGTTGTTTGAAGAAACAAAAACTCAAGTTCGTAAAAAATTTAATTTTGTTTTAAATTAAATGATTAAATATTTCTGTAGAAGTTTTCAAACGACCAAAGCTTCCACCATCCCTGGCAAAAGTACTGTCAAACCAAACAAGTGCAGTGCCAATTTAATGGATAATCAGCTGAATGCCTTCTTTATTCAATGAAATCATAAAAAGCTAAGATATTATCTTTTATTTCATATCTGAGGGAGAGACTCAAAATTCTTCTACGCACGAGAATTCCCCGATAAGAGGCCTTTGTTAACTTTTATCATTTTGCAATACCCAAACGAAAGGTCATTCCAGATTATTGTGCAGACAGCCAATGATGACCTTGAGATCTCAATTTGTGGGTGGTAAGACGTGTTAAACATGCAAAGGGCACAGCGCAAACGTTATACGGGAAAATACAATCGACAATTATAACGGACTCATATGCAAGCTAGTCCGATCAACGTCCAATGCATTTCAATGAGCCTCGGCTAAAGTGAGTCATTTGCTCGAATTTCAAACTATAAATACGCGAAGTTGATATGGAATCAGTATCAAATAATTCACAGCTTTCCATACAAGCAAGCCAAAACAAACCAAGCCCAGCAAAATGTTCAAATACGTAAGGCATTCAGAAAAATATGGATCCTTATAAGGAATATAAAATTACTTTGAATTTTTTACAGGCCGTTGTCATCTTTGCCGTCGTTGCCTGCGCCACAGCCAGCCCTGGACTCTTGGCTGCTGCTCCTCTGGCCTACACTGCCCCAGCCGCTGTGGTTGCCCCAGCTCCAGTTGTCACCGCCACCAGTAGCCAGGTCTTTGCCCGTAACTACAATGGAATTGCTGCTGCTCCAGTGATAGCCGCTGCCCCAGTGGCTCCAGTTGTAAAGACTTTTGCTGCTGCCCCTCTGGCTGCCCCAGTGGCTACTCCCTTCGCTGCCCCATTGGCTTATAATGCTCCTCTGGCTGCTCCAGTTTTGGCCAAATATGCTGCCGCTGCTCCTTTCGCCTACTCAGCCGCTGCCGCTCCAGTTCTGTTCTAAGAACTTCGACTTTATTAAAATAAATACAATTTTCTCCCGATCGTAATTTAAACTTTGAACACTCTTTTATTTTCACCAATAATTGAATTTAACTTTAACTTTGGCTCAAAACAAAGGGCTATGCTCTGCCTCAGGCCGATTTCCATGCCAGTCACGTACCTGTCCAAAAATTATTGTCAACCACGCCAACACCCACAATTGCGCCTCCCCCCATTTCCCCTAGGCCACCATAAATTCCAGCAAGCCATCAAGCCACGCGTGACATTAAATATTTTAAATGGTTTGTTTTTGAAGTTTTTTATTTTTTTGGTCAAAACTTTTAATTATGTCAAGGCTGCTGATTGGACTGCCTGGCTTAGAGGTTGACTGACCTCTCGATTGGCACTCAACCAAGTTGTTGCTGCATTTCATTTTTTTGTTTTTTGTGAATTTCCCACGCGGGTTGTTGTAAATGTACATATGAGAAAACATTATAAATTTTTAATTGTCAATGGAAATTCGCTAGTTGCATTTTTTCACACTCCAAAGAATTTTCAGCACTCTGAAATTAAATATGCGAATTTGAATTGTAGTCATAAATTTTCCATAGAATCTACAAAAAAATACAGTAAATAGATGAAATTAGGTATTCGAATTTTTTGCTCTCTCTTAAATGAATGATTACTATAAAACCCGTATAAGTCGTATTAAAATCTTAAAGTTATTAGTTGTTTTTTACAAATATGAAGAGAATTATATCGTCTCACTTATAAAGGCTTTATATTATATTAATATTATTTTCAATATTAATATCATATTATGTTTTATAAAAGGATTTACTCATTTATGAACTAATTAAAGAAGCCTTTTATATTTCTTTTTTTAAAGGGCGTCAATGGTTTCCGATTGATTATCAATATTAAATAAAGTTTTGAACGGGCTTAACGGACACTCAGTCGAATATTCAGAATACAAATAAAATTTTTATATTATCAAATTGGTTTTATTATTTATAAAAAATCACAGTTCAAATTATTTAAAGCAAGAATGGGGATGAAGCAGCGGCGGCATAGCGAAGAGGAGCATTATAGGCCAGAGGAGCAGCCAGAGGAGCGGCCAGAGGAGCAGCCAGAGGAGCGGCCAGAGGAGCATTATAAGCCAGAGGGCCAGCCAATGGGGCAGCGACGGGAGTAGCCAGAGGAGCAGCCAGAGGGGCAGCCAGAGGAGCAGCCAGTGGGGCTGCCAATGGGGCAGCCAGAGGGGCAGCAGCAAAAGTCTTTACAACTGGAGCCACTGGGGCAGCGGCGATTACTGGAGCAGCGGCAATTCCATTGTAGTTACGGGCAAAGACCTGGCTACTGGTGGCGGTGACAACTGGAGCTGGGGCAACCACAGCGGCTGGGGCGGCGTAGGCCAGAGGAGCAGCAGCCAAGAGTCCAGGGCTGGCTGTGGCGCAGGCAACGACGGCAAAGATGACAACGGCCTGTAAAAAATTCAAAGTAATTTTATATTCCTTATAAGGATATAACTTTTTCTGGATGCCTTACGTATTTGAACATTTTGCTGGGCTTGGTTTGTTTTGGTTTGCTTGTATGGAAAGCTGTGAATTATTTGATACTGATTCCACATCAACTTCGCGTATTTATAGTAAAAAACTTATTGTTTCAGATATCCGAGACTCATTGAAATGCATTGGCCGTTGGTCAAACTAGTTTGCATGTGAAACCGTTATACTTTTAAATTGTAATTTTACTGCAATGAAATCTGTGCCCTTTGCATATTTAACATGTCAACTCACCACAAATCGGAATATCAAGGTCACATTTGAATGTCTGCACAATAAATTTGATTAGGCTTAGACAAGTTCAAGTTTTAAATTGTGCATTGCATCAAGTAATTCAGATTTTTGCAATCATTCAAAATGAGTTGCTTTACGTTTGTAAAAAATGCATTAAATTAAAATCGACCTATTCATCAGAGGTGGGAGCCTAGTCCGGGTGATTGAATACAGGGTATATCCATTTTCTTCTGATGTTAGTAACCCATGGAGCCAAGCATCAGGGACTTAGATAAGTTCCTCACTACCAACCCAAATTGGTTTTAGGAAAAATTTTTGAAAATCCGAATACAAATTTCTTACATAATTAAGATGGGACCACTATATTATATAGCTGCTATATGAACTTAAAAACGTGTCTAACAATTATTAAACGATCCCAATTCATTTTGGCATTAGGGACTCTTGCATGAAAGTTTAAGATAGAATTCAGCTTTTGGCATTTAGTTCGGATTATAATAACTTATAGCTTATCATACAAATCTAAATCGGATTGAAAAATATATCAAATATTTATTGATTGATCTCAATCAACTTTCGCATTTGGGATTATTGTGCTTAAGCTTAACTGAGTATTTTATATTTGACGGATCGGGCTTCTATATCACATAGATACCATACCAACCTAAGCCAGTAACTCATAAGAGTATCTGCCGCAGTTTGTATACTTCGTCACCCAAAAAATTACATTGGGATATTCATTGCTTAGTTGTAATTGAAAAAAAATATTATAATTCATAATAGACTAAAACACAATTAGGATCTCTTACGAATTATGTAGTATTTAAATTTTGATTACAAAAAAAAAAAAAATAATAGAAGAACGAAATATTTTTGAGATGCCAAAATTTTTGTTTTTCAATTCCATTTTAATTAATTCCACATCAGCTTAAATGAAAATTTTTTCGAAATTTTTTTGATTTTCTTAGAATTATGAACTTCTAGGAATTTTATTTTCAATTCAAAGGATTTTTGTTGTTCTTTTTGTATGTATTAGTAAAATTCTTCGAATTCCCAAAAGCGTTTTATTTCCATGGCATTGTGTGGTCTTATGTTTTCCCAAAATAAGTAAAAAAAATATTTTTGTATATTTTAAAATTATATTTATTTTGTATGAGTTAGGCAATCACAGGTTTTTATCTATACATTTTTGTTTTTTAGAAGAAAAGAGGAGCTGGAGCAGCAGCAGCATAGCTAAGAGGAGCCCGATAGGCGAAAGGTGATGGAACAGCCAGTGGCTGAGCGAAAGGAGCAGCCAGAGGAGCGGCCAAAGGAGCAGCCAGGGGAGCAGCCAGGGGAGCAGCCAGGGGAGCAGCCAGGGGAGCAGCCAAAGGCGTAGCAAAACGGGCAACCGGCGCCAGAGGACGCACAATTGGAGCAGCCAAGGGAGTGGCGATGGGGGCAGCCAAGGTTTTCACTACTGGTGCAACTGGAACTGGAGCTGCAATTACAGGAGCAGCAGCGATACCATTGAAATTTCTGGCCACAACCTGGCTGCTGGTGGCAGTCACTACAGGAGCTGGAACCGGAACGGCGGCAGCTGCCACTAGAGGGGCAGCAACAAGGGGAGCGTGCAAGAGACCGGGCTTGGCAGACACGCAGACAGCAACAGCAAGGATTACAACAGCCTAGAGACAGAATGGTTAGAAATTTCATTGATCAGGTTCGTTGCGAGTTCACTTACAAATTTGAACATTTTGATGGTGGTTGGGAAGGATTGGATTTCGAATTAAAGTGTTGATTATTGGTTTGAAGCTGCTTCTTGAAAAGCGAAACTGTTTTTGATGCCAACTCGTCGTTTTCGATTTATTTTTATAGCAAATAATTTACGGCGTGAGACGTGACGGACGCGACAAGTCCAGTGGTACGGTAAGTTGGTCTGCCGTTCAGGCGAGAAAATAAAAATGAATTAAAATTCAGGGCACGGAATAACTGAACCAGCTCCGGACCTTTGCCGCTAACTGTAATAAGTGTGTAGATTTATTTTCTTTATGTTTTGGTCGTATACAAATTAAGATTGAATCAATGCAAAAGAGGTCCAAGAAAATTCAATAAGTTAAAGAATCAAGCATTACAATCACTTTAGCATGGCCTTGAAAGCCATTTAATTAACACTTGAAACATATCTGGAGTATGCATGTAATCACTTAGATTTTTTAAATAAAATCTTATTAAAAGGAAAGAGAATCTTTCCTCGCAAAGTTCAGAGATAATTCTTAGGATACCAAGCTAACATATTATCGAATGATGTCAGGAACACTTTAAAAGAAAAAAGTATTTTTTATCCAGTCTATTTGGATTCAGCATTGACTTTTCAAATTAATTATTTTTGGGACTATTGATTTGGGGAATTTTGATTTGCTTGCGCAATTCCTGTGGATTTCAAAGGTCACTCAACTCGAAAACTAACACACAACCTTGACCCAAAAGTGTAAAGACCAAAAATATATATCATTTTTATAAGCCAAAGCTGGTCGCCCCGCTTCCCATATTTGCTGGATTCGTCGTGGGTCGTTCCGTCCGAACGGGTAATAATTTGAAGTGCGGCAGCATTGAGTACGTGATAAAACTACTTAATTGTAAGCCCAAGAAGTGTTTGCCACACAAAAGTTAGGGAACTCAAGATAGTCAAATATAAGAGAGAGAATGGGGAAGAGATGTGTCCATGTTTTCCAAAGACTTCGTTTTGACAGCTTCAAGCTCGGACGAGCAGTGTCACTATTTGCAACACTAACCCAATTGGAGATTTCTTCATTACCAAGCTCCGCGGGCAAGACAATTTCACCACCTGCCCACTCAAGTCACCCACAATTCATACAAATTTTCTATAATCACTGCCCTTCGGGGTTTTCGGTCTCAGACTTTGTGGCTAAGCAACCGGCATTCGCCACCATTAAACTACCAATTATAATGCCGCCACTTATAATGCTTGTCCACGTTGAGTGCATTTTAAGTAGTTGCCCTCCGTTGCTCCCACCATCGCCGTCACCTTTGCCCAAGTCTTGACGATTCTTCGCCGACAAGGTTTCTGTATAAATAAACGTGGCCTGGCTTACGGCTGGCATCAGTTACCAGTTAGCTACCACTTAGCCCAGTCAGATATACATCAGCAAAGAAGGCCACTTATCATCATCATGTTCAAATACGTAAGTAGATCAAATCCTTGATTGATGCACTTGCTTGTCTCTAATTCCTTGGGATTTTTGCCTTCAGGCCGTTGTTGTCATCTTCGTTTTAATTGCCAGCGTTGCTGCCAAGCCCGGACTGTTGCATGCCCCACTCGTAGCAGCTGCTGCCGTGCCCGTTCCAGCTCCTGTCGTAACTGCTTCCAGTAGCCAAGTGGTGGCTCGGACATTCAATGGCATTGCGGCGGCTCCTGTGATTGCAGCTCCGGTTCCAGTTGCCCCCGTAGTGAGAACTCTGGCTGCTCCCATTGCCGCCCCCTTGGCTGCTCCAATTGTGCGTCCTGTGGCTCCAATTGCTGCACCTTTGGCCACTGCTTTTACCGCACCTGTGATTGCCAAATATGCAGCTCCATCTTTTACTGCTGCCCTTCCGGCACCTTTGGCTTATGCCCCAGCCCCCCTGGGTTATGCAGCTGCCCCAGCAGCCCTGTGGTAGAAGTATGTCCTCACCACTCGTGTCCAGGTTCAAATGACTGATAGCCTTTAATAAAAATCGTTTAAAATTGAAAGAAATTTACTTCCATTGTTTGTGTGGTCTATTGAATTGGCCAATTCTCTTTTGGCCCAGCTCCTCTCGTCGCTCGTCGGTCGCTTGCCTTTGTGAGTCAATCGTCTGTGGTGCATTGCTCCTTTTATTTAGGTCATTTGGGTTTCATTGTCGTTGTCTGCCCGGTCCAGGGTCTACGCTTTCTAAGCGAATTATGGCATGGACAGAGACACTCTCACCTTCACCTACTCGCCTACTCCCCTATTGTGCTATTCGGTCTTTTGGGTCACATGTTGGTCGTTGTCGTTTTTCATACTCTGCTCTGCTCAGCTCACATATTTGCCATTAATTTGGCTTTGGCTCTGCGTTTCTATGGACAAATAAGACAGAAACAAAAGTGGTGAGCAAATTGAATTGATTTGAAGTGAATCGCTATCTATAAATGTCTAAAATATTTCTATGTATTCCATTGATTGTTTTTTATTTTTTTTATTTGAAATTTAATATTTAAGTTTGGTTGGAGCAAAACTATTTTAGTTTTTAATATGTGGCAGAGCGTTGGCTCTTTTGGGTAGGCAAAGGATAAAGTGAATGTAAAGTTGAAAGCGAAAACTCAAATACGAAAAGATAAGCGAGTTCATTCTTCTTCTCTTGCTTCGTTTCGTTTCTGGATAAGTTCAAAAGATGTTGCTCCTTTTATTTGTAAATTTCTTCTTTTTTTTCGAGTTAAAAGTTGGGTTTTCGGTTTTTCAACAGCAGCGCAAACGCAGCAAAGTTTATCCTCAATTAAACTTTTTGTTGTTGCGCCAAATTGCCCAACAGTTCAAAATATTCACATTCGAATACTGTGAGGAAAAACTATAAACTTGAACAATCTATTTTATTTTTTTTTTTATAAATCCGCTTAATTTAAAGTCAAATGTGCAAGTCAAAAAGTACCAAGGAATTTCTCTCAGTGTGTGCTGGCACATACATGTTTTGTCTGTTTGTCTAACTGTACTTATGCTGTTTTTATAGGGAAAACGGCGTATTCAACATGACCCTAAAAGCTCCAAGTTCCTTTGATTTAGTTAACTTTTAACTTCAATTGCCTCTTAATTTTTTTTTTGGTAATTTTCTTTAGTTTCCTTAAAATCTGTCAGCTATCAAAAAACTTGCTGACTGTACTTTTGTCTTGCATACTAATATTTTGCTTTTGGCTTTGTCTAATTAATTGAATTATTAATTTACGAAAAATTCTTTCATTTTTACTTTGAAAATATCTGGGAAAACTCCAAGGTATCTGAAAGATAAGTAACTCGATATTCATTAAAAACTGTTTTTGAAGAAAACATTCTTAGTCTGACTTGGCTTGGTTAAAGTTTTAAATTCTCTTACCACCATTGCATGTGGTTGAAATCTACGAAATGAAAGCCGTCAGAAATAAATGCGATGTGGAAGTGAAGTATAAAAGGGAATGGTAAAAGATACCCATCAATGCGGTTGCTTAGCCAGGACGCTGGTATTCCGCATACGTGATTTGTTTGCCAAAGCAAATTTACATGTCAGGACCAGGATAAAGACGAGTCATGCCCAAACTTTGTGTGGTTAGGATTTTCGTGTCTCACCATGTCGGTGGGTGGGTCACTTTGCTATTTGGTTAAGCCAACACTTTTACCCAAAAAAAAATTTTAAATAAAAACTGCGCCCAACAATTAGACTAAAATTACCAAAAAAAGAAAACAGAAAGTACCAAACTCTACAGGATTAAGTCTTATTTGACAATTGTAGCAAAATTCAATGCAGCAGGAACAACACAAGGCACAAAGTGAATTTTCAATTTGTTGTACAATTTTGGATGTCCATGGCTGTCCAAAAATTAATGTGATTGGAGTGGCAGTGGGTTGGGTGATTGGGGTGTGGTTTAATCACCTAATGCAAAGCAAACGTGCGTTAAGCGTCTAAATAATGAGCAGCTGTTGACGTCGACATTGGCATTTTGGTTCCGCTGCCAATTTGTGCAGCGTTGCCAAATGCAATTGACTTGCTTAAACCAATGGCAAAACAGGACAATCAATACCAGCATTGATGGCACTGATAATGCTGATGATATAAAACAGATGACACTAGTTTGGTTCTGACCGGACCAGGCCCTGGCATGATAATACAAAAGTTTTTATTTAAATGAAAAAAGAGGGTAAAAAAAATTTGGATAAAGGAAATTTCAATTAGAATAAATTGAAAGTTTTCCCTCTTTGTTTTCATGTGTTTTTTTTTATGTTAAATTCTGTTGGAGAATAAGAATTAAGTTCTCCAATTAAATTTAAAAAACTTTTGTGAATTAATTTTATGGCACGTAAGTGATTTGATTTTAAGCAGATGATTTAAAAACGTTCAAGGAATATTAAAATCACCACTTTTGATTTTGCTTAAGACTTTAAGTTCGTTTCAAATAGATGACTACATGAATGCTAAACCCTTGGACCAAAGATTGATATATTTTCCCCAGAAAATGAATTAGATTTTTCTTAACTTGGAATTGTGTCGGAAAAGACTCAGTTCCTCTTCCTTGAAACAGTTCTTAACTCTTCCATATAACCCAAGCCTTTAATTATTTCTTTTATGTAAAAATAAGTTTTTTTTTTCTGGGAATTAATTTCTTTAATCAACGGCAGGCTAAGCTGAACTGATTAGGAATCAGAACATTTAGTTCAATCTGCTACTGATATCTAATTGCTATTGTCCTGGCAAAGGCCATCATCTTTTGAGCACATGCATAAAATATATTTAAGAAAAGTTCCTCACTCAAAAGAAAGAACAAAAAATCATCTTTCATTTTCTTTCTAATGCCTTCATACACACACACCCACACCCACACACACACACACACACACACACACACAATATCATGTCTGGTAAAAAAGGAGAAAGTTTTTATCAAAGTTTGAGTTTGTCTTTGGCTCGGCTTTGGTGTTTGAGCTTTTTCGGCTGAAGGGTTGCATTTTTTTTTTTTTTGTGTATATATGTGTGTGTGTGTGTTTGCTAATTGCTGACACAGCTGATCCGCTTCAAGTTAGGGAAAAATAATTAATTAAGAAGTGCAAATCATAGCACAAATTTATGCGGGCAACCAAATTAAAATGGAAAGCCAAAGACAAACTCCAAAATGAGGCAAAATGGACAAACCGACAAACAGACAAGCAAACAAACAGAAAACAAGAAACATCAAAAGTTAAGAAACACACATCAGGATGCATGCAGGAAAACAGAGTAAAGAGCCGGCTTGTCTCTGCCTTAGCTTATGGAGCTGCAGGGTAAGCAATTTGTAAACCCAATGACATCCTTTCCAAACTCTTTCAGAGAAGTAGTAAATGAAACCACCAAGGCTATTTAAAATCTTCAACTCGGCCTCAAAACTCAATTCAACTACTCCATCAGCTGGAGCTCTTGTCTCGACGGTGGCTAGCAAACAGACAAAACACCTGAGGGTCTTGTAATGCACTTCTACGCTCCCCCTCCTCTTTCACGAGAATCTTAAAAATATCCCCCTCGACTTTAGTGTGGGTTACCCCTGTTTCTCTGTGTATTTAAACTTTTGTAATAATCTACAACAAATGCGCAACGTCAGCATCTTAACTAAAGTCTGTCCCTCCCCCATTTGAGGGCCCCTCGTTTGGAAAAGTTCTGGGTTCTATTTTACTCTCCTTTTTGGTATTTGTTTTGCGACTTTTGTTGACGCTGTCGGGTCTGTCTGTCTGTCTGTCTGTCGGTCTGGCTTGAAATCCTGGTCTTACTGTCTCCGCTGCTGCTGGCGGGCATCTCCAAAACTTTACCTTTGCCCAAAATTTCATTTACAAGCATTCCGAGAGGCAGTGGCACTGCAAATTGAGTGTTTAATTGCAATGAAGTTGCATTTTGTAGTGACAACATATGCAATGATGTCATAATGTCAACGATAAAACGACCAATTTGTGTGCTGAACTGCCTTAGAACTTGGGGACTAGCTTAAAGCTGAACATTCTCAAGACTTAATTTTTTCTTCATTTGATGTTCTATATATTTTTATATATCACTTTTTACTAGAAGTTCTTCGTCATTCCAATAACTTTCAGAGTTGTATATATCGATGGTTCTTAAATATTTTTGAGAAATATTTCATATAAATTTCATATAAGAAACGAGAAAACACTTGGAACTCTTATAGAAATTTTATTTCTTGAAATTAAATCTTAGAATACATACAATTAAATAACCCTCTTTAGAAGTCCTTTGTCGGATGTCAACATTCAGAGTTGTGTTTACCGATTGTAACTAATGATTTCTCGAAGCTTATTATATAACTTTCACATATCAAAATTGTATATTATATCTCAAGATACTTGAAATTAAATAATCCCTTGCCAAACTAGCAACTTTCAGAGTTGTATTTGCCGATTATTCCTTATTATATATTATATAAGCTCGATTTATTTATTTCTCATATGTACAAGAAAGAGTTTGATTGATTTCTTATAACAGAGCTAAAGGTTATATCTTCGCAATGATATCTTGAAAATAAATAAAACCTTTTCATGTTGGTGGTTTGGATTGCCTACTTCCATCCTACTTCCATCTACCGATGGAAGAAAATTAGATCTGCTGAGGGTCTAGAATTTCGCTGGGAAAATTGAAATGGCTCTGTCGTTTTGGTATAGGTACGAATATGAAAGTCGTGAAATCCGACCTTTCATTTTCATCTGTTTATTCAGCATTCGCTTTGGCTGTTGTTGATTTCCTATCTTCCATTGGTGACTGCTGCTTTGTGGACTATTCGTACACATCTGTTTTACATTTCACTTACAATTTCATTTTATCAAAAGCATCAAAAATAATTTGCATTTAACAAATATTTGCTGGGACAGGATTCCCATTGACACACCCACACAGGCACACACATATACATTTGAGCCTTGGTAAACTCTCTGGAGGAACATCAAAGAATCCAATGCGATGAAGGGCAGTGATGCGATGTGCTGGGTTTAAATATGACTCGTTTACCGTTAACTTTACTCCAAGCCACCGACTCTATCGCTACCCATTCTATCTGATTTGCCCAGCCCGCCTGTTTGCCAGTTTCACTGGGTGCGAGTGTCACCACCGTTACCATTTGCGATTTTCAACAGCAACTTTTCTTATTTCTTTTTTTTTTTTTTGCAGAGCCCCTCAGGCGTAACGAAGGCTGTGGCGAGAGCAACCAAAATGGGGACGTCACTTTCGACGCCATTTCGACGTGGCTAAAATGAGTTCCAGCAACTCAAGTGTTGCGGCGCTTGAGGCCACCAGCGGCGGCTGCGGTTGAGCTAATTTTTTGATGGATTTGGTTGCTCTTTTCCTGCTGTTTTTTTTTTCGTCATTCCCCCTCCGTGCAGTCCGACTTGACAGTTTTGGTTAGGTGTTGCAAGCAATTGGCTGGGTGAGACCTTTGATGAGACAAGCGAGCAAGGAATTGGAATTGGCGAAGCGTTGATTTTTCTGCCTTTTTGACTCTTAAATTGTATGGGTGTGTGAGGCTGTGTGTGAGCTGTGTGTGTGGCTGTGGTGGCTTTAAAGTCAAAATTTCTCATTGCTTTTTGTCTCTTCCGGCCAAGCTAGCTTTTTACTCATTTATCACATGTCCTAGCAGAATTGAACTACTCGAACGACACGTTCGCTTATTGTTTAAAGGGTGATTGTTTTTACTGCTGCTACCTTTGTTATTTCTGTTGTTGTTGTTTTAACAACAGCTCAAAATGTTGCGAAGCTAAAGGGCAATGGCAACCGGTAGCAAGCCAAAGTGCAAAGCTTTGCAGATCCCATTGTAACATTTGTAGTTTCGCTATTCCATTTTTGCTGTTGTTGTTTTTTTTTTTTTTTTTTGAAGTCTTGTAGTTGATTTTGTTGCTGCCTCCGCTACTGGGTTTGAATTTTTCAAATCGAGGCAACCATTTGCCAAAGCTACTGCAGCAACTGTTGGCTGCTGGCCTCGCTGCGCTTCCGTGCGTTTTGTTGCATTTTACCGCCGAAGTAGCAAAAAACGCGGCGGGATCCCTTAAAGTTCTGAGCCCAAAAGAGTGAAAAATTTATAGGAAATCAAATTAAAAATGATTGGACAGTCCCATAGGGGCTTAGTTAAACTATTCGTCAGATTAACTGACATATCAAGTTCCTTAAGCTTAATTCGAGTGGACAAGGGAACTACTGCTTCATTGGAATATACCAAACAATTTTAGTATTGTATAATTTCCAGACCTCGATTGAATGGAATTGGTTGAGCTACCCTCGCTGGGTGAAGTGTTGTGTTTGTTTTTTGTATGTTTAAGCATTTTTAAGTAAAAGCGGTGCTAGAAAAAAGAGCTTTTTGTTTTGCTTTTGACGACACCGTTAGTCCTCCTGCAACGCCTGCTACAACTCTGGCACCTGCGTTGGCTCTGGCATTCTGAAAACTCACGGCTACGTGTTCAATAACAATTCTGTTGCATACTTCAGGGCTGCGGAGTTGGCAGCATTAAATTTTAAAGAGCAGCAGATGCGGACACGCGACTCTATTGGAAATCCTAACGGCACGAGCCGAGTTGGTAACTTAAATATCGGACTGAGAGAGAGAGAGAGAGAGGGTGGACAATTTCGGCGTCAAACGGTTTACAGCAAATCAATTAGTCCTAAGAACTTTTGCTTTGCGCTAATTGCAGTTTTCTTCTTTACGGCAACTGCAGTTACTCTGGATATATATTTTGACTTTGTTCGGGCAGCCAAAAATATTTCGTGAAATGAAAATTGAAAAACAAAAAAAGAGCTTCTAACGAACTAAGAGCCAGAGACTCCTTCCGGACCGACGGAGCGTCCCTAAGAACTGACAAGAGCGCTGACTACTTTGTGACTTGGCCAAAATGTTGGGGATTTATCATGTTCTTTGTTTTGGAAGCTTTTCGTCTGCAATGCGACCAGGACATGAAATGAATGTTCAAGCCTTTTTAATTACCCAACAAACAAAGCTGATCGAAAAGTTTTCCTCCAGCTTTTAGAAATTTTCGTACAGCTAAGATGGTTTGTGGTAATTAATTTGGCTTTTGACTAAAAGAAATTGAGAAATCATGGCTTGCCTTTAGGCAGCAGTTGACAAATTCCCCAACAACGACCCAGCAACAACGGCACAGTAAATAAAGACGAAAGCTGTAATGATGGTAACAATCTACCCAGAAAATAAAGACATTGAAGTGGAGAAGTTTGTTACCAATTCATTTATGCCTTGCTTAATCAGCTTTATTTGCATTGATAGCAAAAAGCAGAAAGCTCACTCCAACATTGCATTTTATTCGCATTGCGCTCTCTGCTCGTTATGTTAAGCAAAGACAGACAACGGGGAAGAGCTGGCTGAGGAACTAGAGTGAACTAAAGTGCTTGAGAACCAACTCAACACAGCGTAAAATGCATTAAAAGGCGGTAAATATGGCTGTCCCTCTACTCTAGCTCCACCCGACTTGGTCATTCGTATAACTTATCGTTCCCCTCGCCGGGCCTTGCTTCTGCTCTGACATGACCGAAAGTTATGCATTTTCAAGTGTCTGCTGCAGCCATTTGCCCGGTGGTCGTCTCGACTCCGACTCTTGCTCTGGGTCGGTGGGTCTGGTGGGTCTGGTGGTCCGTTTACAAAGCTACTTAATCGAAGTGCTGCCAATGTCTGCCCATGTTCCATGTGGCAATGCAAAAATGTTTTTCTCGCCTTGCGGCTTTTTCGCCTTCCCTTGTGATGGCTGTCTCTCTGTCTCTGTCTCTGTCCTCCTATACACTACACTTTGGATTACATTGAATCATGGGAGGCATTTGGTGTGCAGAAGGGAATTGAAAGAGAGTATTATTAAATTCAGTTTAAATTAAGGAACACGGCTATCAAAACTGAAGCAAAAAAAAAAAAAAAATTAAAATGATTTTTATTGATAAAGAGTAAATTATGGTCGACTTGGTTCGATTGTAATGGTAACGCTTTATTTGCGGCATTTTATCGTTGGCTTTTTTCACTTTCCTTTGTCGTTTTGTCTTTGGCCCTGTTTGCTTCCCGATTTCATTAATGGTCTTAACATAAAAATACAATTTGCTGACGTTTAACTGGTTTGGCGGCAACCGTTAATAAATTTTTAAGCGTTGTTTGATTTAATTTCTTTTTATCTCCTCCTTCCTCCTCCTTTTTGGGAACAGCTGTTATGAGTGAGTATATTGATTGATAAAGACAAACAAACAACTGTTGTTGTTGTCAAAGCTTTAGTATCAGCCAAAGTCAATGCTTTCTTTCGTTAGATTTATTTTGGCTTAGTGTTTTTTTTTTTCTTGGAAGGAGCTTGAGGTTTCTCAACTTGTTTATGGTTGGCCACAAATTTTTAATTAGCTCAATAAACTGTCAAATTCTGTGCGATTAATTCGATTTACTGTGCCACTTGGCGGTTCATTGACAATTGCGGCACAAACTCACATGTCAGAGACGTTGCCTTGTCTTGTGTTCCCCCGCAAATCCTTCTACTCAGACTCTTGAGTTCGCTTGCCATTCGAAACCACTCAATGCCATTGGTATTTCTGGCTGCTGCCATTGGCTTTCATTTAATTGCGGTTGACTTTTGGGGTTTTGGCTTACAGACACACACACATACACACACAACCGCAATCACACAGAGTACAAATGTACTGTACTAGAATTACTATCAGCATCAATTCCACCCACGCAGCTTCTCACTCTTATTCTTTCTCTCTCTCTCTCTCTCTCTCTCTCTTACTGTCTCACTCTGCTTGGGAACAAAATGCCAATCATCAATCAAGGTGATTTGTTTCAATACTCCAGCCACACATTTCACGCTGTTGTGACTGAGCAGACGACGTGGACTGACAGTCCTGGTTAACTTGTCGGAGATCTTTGGTCTGTCCACCGTTTTGGCATATGTGAACAGGCGAGATGAGGTGGGCTGTGGTATATTTCCTTTCGAGCGTATTTGCCACTTTTGTTGCTTGTTTTTGTTGTTGTTCATCAATGAATTCAATCACGAAAATACTCTCCAATTGCGGCTGTTGTTCATGTTATTGGTCACTGGGCTCGTTCGTTGAATATTCATGAGTTCGCTCGGTTGTTTGGCTTGTTTGAGTTACTGGCGAGCTTTGATTTAATTGCCTTGATTTTGTCTATAATTTATTTTAAGCCACGCGGCAACTTCATCACACTTTCCTCTCTCTTGCTCTCACTCTTGTAATACCACGACTTGCTCTGGTCCATTGGGAACCAAAACTATTGGCTTGAAATTCCACTGACATTTACCGCAGCGTCGCTTTCTGTTTATGTTTGTTTTTCCCCCCTTTTTTTTTTTCTTTTTGGCGTTTTCGTCTCGTTTTGCCTTGGTTACGCGCATTTTTAGCATTTTCCTTGGATGCTTCCCTGGGAGCTGGCAAAAATTTCGTATAATTTACTCATGACTGCGCCACGTTGAAGTTGTCCCTCTGATTTTCTCTTTTTTTCTTTGCTCGTTTGTTGTTGTTGTTATTAGTGTTATTATTATTATACCCTGTATCTTAGGGTATAAGAGTATAAAAGGTTTGTGAAATGTATGTAACACAGAGAAGGAGTCGTCAGAGATCTTCCAAAGTAATCTAAACTATGATCAGAGTGACTAGAGAAATCGATCTAGCCATGTCCGCCTGTCTGTCTGTATAAGTTCCTAGTTCTCAGAGAGAATAAGAGCTTTTAAGCTTAAATCAAGTTAATTAATTTCCGATACTCGATTTAGGTTCGGAATAAAAAACATTAAACCACAACTACCTCAGAGAAAGTGAAAAGATTACAGGGGATCTCAAGCACTCTTGCACCCGAGCTTAACGTTCCGAATTTTTGTACTCTTATAAATTATTTTCTTGCTTTGATCTTATTATTCGCGGCTATTAGTCAAAAGTAATATATGAAACCTTTCACTGAATTCACAAATCAACATGAAGAATACATTTGTTCTGATTGGTCTTGGTTTGTATAAATTAGCTGGAATCGTTATTCCAAAATAATCACATTGATTCCTGTCAGCTTTGCAACCCATACAGAACTAGGCTGTTCTTCTATGACCTAGTGATGGGCAATGTTATACCACTTTTAATAAACGTCTGAAAGAAACTCTCAAAACTGCGGAAATTACCTATAAAGAATTTTTGGATTCTGTGGAAGGGATATGAGCATCTAGCTCGAGACCTGTTTAGTTGGCATGAAAAATGGAAGGAGATATAAAGAAAACTCGCAAAAGAAATGATTCTTTGGATCATATTGTATCGAAGTATAATAGAATCAAAGAGGGAATAACAATTAAATTTTGAAAATCTAAATATTAAAAAATTAACTTAAGTAAATTTTTCCTTTTGTAATCATACTTTTAAAATTTATTGTAAGTCCTTGAAAATTCAGGAAATTGAATATGAAATGCCATTTTTCCAAGCACTTATTTTCAAACAATGCCAAACATGGAATGCCTTTCTTGTTCTTCGTTTAAAGAATCCAATTTCATATATTCTCCATTGAAATCCTTTTTGAAATAGTCGTGTTCCTTATTTCGACACGGAGGGTAAGACGATTCACATTTGCCGTAGTTTCTGAATCTTAAGGCTTCAGGAAGATAAATAAGGGAAAAAATTATTTATTAAAATAATTTCAGAATTGCTCACTCACGCGCTATTCCACTTTCTGATCGTCGGCAGTTAAAGAATAGTAAATAGCAAGAATTTTCGACATGTACATGGCATCTGCGATCAGGATCTTCAGCGCAAAGATATTTTCTTTCGGGAAAGCAATCTGATCTGCACTCACCAGAACAAGTGGCAATGTGAACTAAATGCAATTGAAATGTTAATTTCGAATAATATTCGAGAATTATTAAACTTACCGAGAAAAAGAAAGTATACAATATATATCATTATTTTTATTTTAGTTCATTGACTTCCAAGCTGAGTCGAGTCACTAAATTGGGATAAAAATGCTTTTAATGACGAATTCAAATTATTATCATTTATTTAATTTCTGTTTCTTTATTGATTATATTTATTCACGATCCCATTAATTTTATGTGTAATTTTTTGAATACCTTAAAATATTCTTTAGAAAAGTTTTTAGGTATTTAACAGGAAGAAGGTTTTCACAGGTATCACTTTTAATTTAAGAATAAAATTACCAAGCTTCCAGATATATATAAGGCGACATCTAATAGCCGGAAAAAATAATATTAAAGCGAGAAGGACATGGTTGAATAATATATGGAATATATTTTACTATAAATATTTTAACTAAAAAAATTGGTATAGGTTTATATAAGATTTACTAAAGAGATTAGCCAGATGCTTTGAATCTATTTGAATCGAACTATAATATAATTGCTGAATTGAGAACTAATATAGGATAAATGGCTATGGACACATAGGACTGAGCTTCTCACAGTTACCTCTTCCAATTGGTATAAACTCTGAAAATGGAGAAATAAGTAATAATAAAATACACACCAGATCATTATATAGCCAACATACGGGTAAGACGATTTTCAGCACGTTTACAGTTATTGTTGTTAAATAAACAATAGTTTAAAGAGAATTGATAGCACTTGCCATCAAAGCCACAAACGGGTTCAAAGGTTTTAGGGCAGTCCCGATTACAAGCAGCATAAATAGATGTTACAATGTTGGCTACACAAAGAATTCAAGAAAGAAGTAAGCTCAATTTATAAAAATTCATAATCAATTAATTATACAAACCAAGGCCCAAAATACATAATATATATTTCATGTTGATATGTGAACCAAATCAAAACTTTAACAAATATCTTCAAATATCTTCATTTATAAGGTTTTTCTTTAATTACCGGGAAAAATAATATTAAGACGATAAGGTATTCCTTATAAGAATTATATAATATTTTAAAAATGCATACCAATTGATTTTTAACGTTATGTTAGCTTACTGTATCGATCCCATTTTAAAAGAATTAAACGCTTTAGGCTATTACGAAGCCAGAGTTAAGTCAAAATAATCTGAGAAAAAATCAGATTTTAGTCTTCTTATTTTTGTCTGTGATCAGGTTTTGTGTTCCCGAATGGCAACCAAATAAAGCCCAATAATTTATTAAAAAATAACTTTTGAATTTTTGACGAAGTTTCATTGAAATTGGATGACCATATCACATAGCTTCCATATAACAGTTCCACCAAAAATCATTCAAAATTTTTTAAAATGTTTTCACTTCAATTTGTAATTGGAAGCTTTAATTGGTATAAAATCTATATAATTTTAGGTTTAGCTATCAGTTATAGGAACAAAATACCGACTTACGGCGTCTATATGTATAGGGTATCTCAAACTCGTCTGGACTCGATTTGAACGTTCCGAATTTTTTTTTGTTGGTGTCTGGCAGAGCAGAAATTGTGGAAATATTTCATTTTTGCACCATTTCCATCGACCTCACCATTCAGTTTGGACTGCGTTCTTTTCTTTGCTTTCCCCCTAACCGCAACAAAATATTTTTGATGCTTTAAAAAAGTTTCTCGCACTTTTGTCGCCATTTTGTGCATTCCCAAGCAAGGGCAAGTCTCACCAGAGGATGGCACTGGCACTGGCAGTGGCAGTGGCACCCAGAAGCTGCGGCAATGCCAGCTACGGCGGCTGCTTCTGTTCACAGATTCCTTGAAGGTGTAAAAACATTTCTTCCCTTTTTCTGGTTTTTATATTTTCCCTTCCTCTTAAAGAAATCTGGTAACTGTTCCAAGAATGGAGCTTAGTCAATTTCTGACAAAGTTTGACATTAAGGAATTTATTAACTGTTTGAGCTGCATGAAGTATAATGAAGCCTGATCACGAACAGCACCTTTTAAACAAATTTAAACTCATGGGAATTTATTGTGTATTTTTTTTTCGAAAACAGATCTATAGAATTAAATATCTGGCTTATATTTAATAAATAAAGGCTGTTAGCTTGTCCTTAAAATATATAATTTTATTGGACAAAATACAAAATCTTATCAAGTTAAAGTTTACTACGTGAGACTTAATTTCTTAAGTTCAAGTCAACAGTTCAAGACCCAGAACTGATTCTTCCGGTTTTAAGAAATAATTTGGGACTCAGAAAATCAGATCTCCTAATTATAATTGAGTCAACGTAGTTAGATTAAAATTATTATAAAGCTTTAATGGATTTAATAAGACAGACCTTCCCACCTGAAGAAAAACTTACTTCCACCGTGAATAATTCTTTTTCCGTCTACTAAGCCTTCAGACTTGACAAAAAAAAAGAGCATATATTCTGCCACTCAAACAAAAATGCCTTTATTGGAATACGTTTTTTTTTTGTCTTACCCCAAAGCTATACATTGCCGTCGCAAAGTTGTCTTAGATTGAGTGAGAATGGTCGATGGGGCAGCGTGGCTTAAATGGTTGGACTGACTACCTCACAGCTAGTTGGTTAAAATATTGTCAGGCTGCGGCGAAAGAGCTTATGACTGTCACCTGGAGCGATGGGTAACTGAGTTTAAAGCCAGACTGATTGTAATTTCATTTGCCCTGCTGTCTAATGTGCCTCCTTCTGCATTAAGCCAGTCGTCCAGGCAAACGCTAACAGATTGTGATTTTACACCATCATTCACTTCGCTTCTCTGATTTTTCGATTCCGATTCCGATTCCTAATTTTGGTTATTTAATTTTCCAGGTGACTTCCAGTGTTACTCCTGCTCGGAAACTGTCGTTTCTCTTCTTTTCTTCTAGGCTTATCTATTAGTTAGTCTTTATCCACAACTTCTTGAAATTGACAAGAGCGTGGAAGAGGGTAACATTTTCAACAAAATGAAAGTGGAAACTTAATCCCCAAGGAAATTATGTGAAAAATGTGCGTGGGCTTACCCTTTTTGCCCGGCCTTACCCAAATTTCGCTTAATATTGTTAAGCGGCCAATATCTTAAAATATTTTTGTATTTCGAGCGAACAGCAAAAAGAGTAAACCCTTTTTTTTTGGGTCCGCAGGTCTCGGAAACCTTAAACTGTGCAATTATCATTAAGTGCTGGGGTCAGGTCAGTTCAGTTCAGTTCAATTTGGTTGTTTGGCTATCCAGTGGCGATTTTCCTTTGAAGAGAATAATGATAGGGCAGACAGACAACGAAAGAAAGCAACCGAATTGATGGCAACAATTTTGATTACAGTTGATTCATTTCATAGAATAATATTGCTTTCGTTCCAACCTTGCTTGCGGGGTCCTCAACAATCGTTTTTAGCCCACTCAACATATGAGTTATTAAAGTATGTTAATGCCACAAAACTGTCAGTTTCACGAGGGTTTTTTACAATAAAAACGGACATATTGTCTGAACACAAATATTGGCACATATTGTGCTAAAGGCAAGGATCAAATAACTCGTATGTGTACATGATGTGTGTTATCACAATGGCGATGGTCTTGGACTTGGGGCTATGTTGAATGCGAATGCTGGAGCCTTTGTCTAATCAATGTGTCAATTACAGACAATTGAAATTGTATACCCCTTCGACGTCTAAGAAATCAGTTGCATGTTAATACAAATACCTGCCGTTTGCATAACGCTTATGTAATTGTCAGCTTATTGCCCGGAACAGGGTTTATATCCTAATTAGGTCGAGCTTGATTCTATTAATTAATTGCATAACCATATGGCAAGGGGTTTGGCTGAGCCAGAAACTTCCTTGGTTTCCAATTAGCAAAGTAATCGAATACGAACACACGTGCCATGGCAAGAGGAAAGAAATAAAAAGAATAAAAAAGGTAACATAATTCAAAAGTATCTCTCTGGGTTTTTTCTTGGAATGATTTTAGAAAAATTCCCAACTTAGTAGGTTTTCAGTAAAATTGCTTTTGAAAACTGAAAAATGGAAAATACTTTGCCTAAACCGAATAGGACGGCGACTTACAGAGTGGAACGTGAAGTTCTCACTCAGGATGAGCTAATTAAGCTATCAGATTATGTTCCTCCGACTAGCACTTGTCGATCTTTTCTGGAAAAGCGCTGCCATAGGTTCTCATTCCTGAAATGCCTATACAGTCTGGTGCCCATTTTGAGGTGGCTGCCCAAATATAATTTTCGCCATAATCTGTTACTGGACATTTTAGCAGGCTTGACTGTGGCTTCTCTAAATATCCCGCATAGCATTGCCTATAGTTTGTTGGCCGGATTACCGCCTTTGAATGGACTCCATATGTCGGTATTTCCAGTGATAGTTTATGTAATTCTCGGAACATCTAGACACAGCTCGGTGGGCACCTTCTCAGTGGCTGCCATAATGACCATGGCGGTGGCGCTTACCCATGAGCATCGTTTTCAAGAGAAAGCTGAAGATTCTGATACGGAAAATAATAGGTCAGACACCAGTATCTCAGAGCTTATGCCAAGCTATCAGAAACTTGCTGCCATAGAAGTGGCCGCAGCTTTGAGTCTCGCTTGTGGCCTTGTTCATGTGGGTTGGACTTGTAAAATGATATCTTCCCTTTGACTTTAGCTTTCTTCTCTAGATTGTGCTGGCTGTGCTACGTCTTGGAGTGTTTACTTCTTTGTTGAGCGAACCATTGGTCAGTGGATTTTTGACAGGATGCGCTTTTCAGGTTATATCTACCCAGTTGCTGGATCTCTTTGGCTTGATTCTTCCGAGAAGGAAGGGTTATTTGAAGGTCTTATATACTTTCAAAGATGTGGTTGTAAATCTGCCTCAATCCAATGTGGCTACCGTTATAATTTCTACAATTGTAGCTGTTTTTGTGATCCTGTGCAACGAATTGCTAAAGCCTTGGTTGAAGCGGTACTGCCAAGTTCCCTTTCCCACAGAGCTTCTTGCCATATTGGGTGGAACTGTAATTGCCACATTGGTCAAGGTGAACGAGAGGTATAAGGTGGTTGTGTTGGGGGATGTACCCACAGGCTTTATTACACCCAAACTGCCTGACTTCAAGGTTGTCTATTGGGTTCTTCCACATTGCGTAGCAATTACTGTGATTACCTATTCGGTTTTCATATCCATCAGTATGAGCTATAGCAAAAAGTTGCGATACAAAATTGGAGCTAATCAAGAACTATTTGCGTTGGGCATGTGCAATATTATGTCGAGTGCATTCATGGGATTTCCGATAAGCGCTTCCCTTTCGCGCTCAGCCTTGCAGGTACAATCTGGCGGGCAGACTCAACTGGCTTCCTTTGTGTCTGCTGTGATCTTAGTTCCGGTCATTTTATGGCTGGGCGAATACTTTTGCCATATACCCAAGGTATCAATGAATTCAAGTAAATTCTTTTTCTTCATAATTTGTTTATATATGCTTTCAAAAAGTGCATCCTGGCTACTGTTATTATATTGGCTCTTAAGGCAATGATTTGGCAGCTCAAGGATATTCGAAAGTATGCGGCAGAAGGTCAGCTGGAGTTCTGGACTTGGGTTTTCACGTTCGGAACAGTTGTCTTATTCGATATTGATATTGGGTAAGCTTTTCATTTCGTCTTATATGGAAATAACTTATGTTTTTACTAGCTTATTTGTTGGCTTGATTTTCTCTTTTTTGGCACTTTGGTACCACGGATTTCGACCCAGTAGTTATTTTTTGGGTGTTGTTACGAGAGCTCCCGGTGTTTACCTAAACCCACTGCTTCATGGGAATGCGTATGAAATATCTAAAGTGAAAATCTATCGATATTCAGGTCCAATTAACTTTTTCACAAATCTATCATTTCGGAACAACTTAACACAGCAATTGAAAAGCGATGATATACCCCTGAAGATAGGAGAATTGTCAGCAGTTATTATCGATCTATCCCTGGTGGCACATATCGATATTTCTGGTTGCAGGACCTTACATGATCTTATGTCTTGGCTAAGTAATTATGAAACCCGTATGGTGCTGGCATCTCCCACAGACAAAGTCTTTGATACTCTGAATTTGGCTAAGCGACTGGGTTATGGACCTTTCGATATATTTTCCACACTACACGATGGGGTTGAGTATGGCAAATCTTTTGTGTAAGTGGAATACCATAGATCGCCTCAAAGCAAATAAAATTTTAATCATCTGGTTAGATTTTGACAAGTTTTTTAATTTGACAGAGAGTCTAACGATTAAATTAGCTATCTAAATAACTTGTCAGTATTTTCATTTCTCTCTGGCCTTAGCCAGGGTTAGGCTTATTTTAATGTATTCTCTGGAAATTAGAGTATGCAATATCAAATTAATCAAATTGAGTTATTAAATTTGCTCATATTAGTTTATTTACTCTCGACATGAAAAGCTGAGGTAATTTTTAATAAGCTTCTCAAACTTTATATGCAAGGACAACAATGAAATGAAACAGCTGCAAGGACATAAATTTTGAGCTGTCTTCTTCAGGTTGATGTTCTAATTTTATAAATTTCAGTTGGATTGACTTGCCCATTGTTTTTGATTTTGATCGCTTTATTTTATTATATTTACTTGTGCATACCAAGCGAAAGGATACATACATATGTGAGTATGAATATTTTTGTAGTGGCCTTTGAAAGTTTCACATTAAACTGACCGGGAATTTTGCTGTGAGCAAAGTCAAATCAGGCGTATGATAAATTGATTGTCAAAGTAAACACACACACACACACACACACGCTCCCTTCTATATATTCCGATTGGGGGAGCTGGAAATTCAAATACATCACATTTTGAGCTTAATGTGTGTGGGTTAGAGTCTGTGTGGATGGACTGTCTGGCTGTTGACTTTACAAGTATGTGTGTGTGTGTGTGTGTGTGTGTGTGTGTGTTTATGTCGGGAGCTAGACTCTCTGGGGAGAGAGAAGGGTTTGAGTTGTAATAAAATTTCTCCTCAAATTGCATTTAATTTAATTCAGCTTACTTATTTGTCTGTTGGTTTTTGTTTTCACCCTTTTAAAGCAGTGCGTGTTTCTCTGTTTATTTATGCATTCCCAGGAAAATGCTTATCATATTGAGTATGTCTATGAGTAATCGATTTAAGTTAAGCTAATCAATTCAAGGTTCAATGAATACTTTTGAAAGCGTTGAACTACTAAATAAAAGTCAAATTAAATTCTAAGAAATTCATACAATTACAAATTGAATATTAACTGAATCAATTAAAATTGGTTTATATATTTTATTTAATTTAGAAGTTTTTACGAATTTATTAATTCAGGGCAAATCAATGGCAGAAAAATACCAAAATTCCATGAAAGCCTCAGCCCCGCACACAATCCTCACCGTAGATACTATAGAATCATGAACTTGCTGATCTGATCTTGACTGAGAGACTGGCTGATTGCCTCCCTGGTTCGACCAGACAGGGCATGTGTATTTGGTCTAGCGGTCTCCATTTGGGTCTGTAGTTGTGGTTATTGCCACGATTTGCGGTCGTTTGGCTGGCATCAAGGTATTTGCACTCAGACATATTCATGTCCACATCAATGCAGTTGCACATTCATACGACCTTTCAATCATCAATCAAAGTGTTTTGTTACGACTTTCATCTGTCCACAGAGTACACTGAGAGTTATGGCGAGTGAGTTGGAGAGATGAAAGCAACCGCAAGCCTCTGGTCACATTTTCGATTCTCTCTGAGGTGTGACACAAGTCGACGTTTATGGTGTCTCCTCTTGCTCAATGTGGTTGGCATTCACAACATATCGATGAGGGTTTTTTGTGTATATATGTATGTGTGTGTGTGAGAGAGAGAGAAAGGGAGAGAACTACGGACTGTGGGACAATCAATCAATTGCCCATTTCAATTTTAGCCGAATGCCAGTTTCAATTTCATTTCATTTTCGACTAAGCTCATTTGGCTTAATATTTATGAGGCAGAAAATGCTTTCCCTACTCCCAGTCCCATTGAACTATATTTGTCGCTTTCGTTTGTCTGTCTAATGAGGCGCAATTAACCAATAAAAACCTATTAAATTTGTGTTTAACATGGCGTGCGATGTTTAAGATATTTCTATAAACCTCTCACTCAAATCAATCAAGCTGTTTAAAATTTGTTTCTTTCTACTTTTGGTAAATTTGATGAGCTTTGTTGGCATTTAACGAACTTAAAAAACACACTCACACACACAAAGTTTCAATTTGCCAGTCTCGGCTTAAGGTCTGATTGATACTTAAGAAGTAAACTTTTTTTTTTTTTTTTTTTTTGTGGAATTGAAAACCTTTAGCAACTGTCCACCATCATCAGCATCAACCATCCTCTAAGTCTGTACACTCTTTGTGATTGTATGTGATTAAGCTTTATTGTAAATCTTTTGTGCGCTTTTTGATTTATAGATATTGGTAGAGACCACCCTCTCGCCCTACTCCAATTCAGAGATTAGAGTGTGTGTCTTATTTTTCTTTTTTCTTTAGACTACGTGATGTTGTTGTTATCGGCTTGGCTTGTTTGTTTGTTTGTTTGTTGCTTGGTTTGGTCGGTCGGTCGGTCGGTGGGTCGGTCGATTCCGTTGTCTATTCTTTTGTGCTGCATACTTTTAGGCGCACTAAGCTTGCTCACAGCCCGTTTTGTTCCGTGCTCAGCCGCACAATTTGCTGAATGTTTTTGTCAGTGTGTTTGTAATGATAAAACAGAAAAACAGAGACAGAGAGAGTGAGAGAAAGAGAGAGAGAGAGAGAGAGAGTGAGCGAGTGGTTGGGAGTGAAATTCGAAGAGTCCTCTGTTGTTAAGTTGGTTAGGGTCAAAACTTTTTGCGCACTGATTGCAAACTTGTTACAATTGTTTCGCCACCGAGTGAGACCAGCAGTTCCCCGGGACTACCCAGCCAACCCAACCATCTCTTTTGGCATTCAAGACCACAACACCCCAAGAACGTGGAACGTAACAAACTGAAAGTCAAGGCAACCAAAGCACAAACAGCTAAAGCAATTCACTTGCATATTTCTGTGGCTTAGTTTCCGTTTCACAAAAAAAAGAATACGAGAAATACAACAAGCTACACCAAATCGAATGGTCGATTGGAGGTCCAGCAGATCCACTCAAAATTTGCATACGAAAATGAAATTCAAATAGGTTTTTCTTTTGCAACTTGTGTAGACGCAATCAACCAGCAAATGCCTATACAAAAGAAAAACTTTCGCTTTTGTTGAAATTTACTTGGTAAATTCATAAACTTCATAATATAGATTTTTCAACTAGTATTTTCTTGAATGATTCTAAATTGTGCCTATCAGAAGTGGTGAGGTAAGTGATTTTTCACTTTGATTTGACTAGACTTTGTCATGCAAATGTCTTGGACTCAACGTCTTCGTCAGTGAAAGCCAATAAAATGCAAATTGCTTGTTTGCTTAACAGAAACGATTAAAATGAAGATGAGTTCTTAAAGGAGAGATACTCCGAACTTGAATTTAATTGCCTGAAGCGTGTGGCCCCCAAAAACTCTTGACCCAATAGTTTTGCGAATTCGCTTATTGGTCACTTTGGTTTGGCAGTTTTGTGGCTTTTGTCTCTGCCATTTTCTCGCCACTTGACTAAACAGCAAGCACTCAAATTTGATTTTGATTTATGCCGAAAAAAAACTCCGACCCAAACCCTGTTCCAGCCAACCAGCTAAGCAGCTATTCCCATTCATCTTTACCACAATTGCAGCTCATAACTTTGCCATCTTTATCTCTACATCTTTACATTCTTCAGCGGCCTGCCAACCTTCTATCCAGCCAATCCATACCCTTTATCCTTTCATCTTTCTTTTTGGCTGGGGCTTTCTTATTTACATGCTGCTTACATGCGCATTGGCGTGTAACGGAAATTGAGTAGTGTGGCAAGTTGAAAGGGTTCTTTTTTTCCACTACAACTACGATTGCCTTCGGAGAAGCGAGCTTGCGTTTTGCATTTAGGAGAACCCCTTCAAACAATTGAAAGGATCACTTGTAATATTTTTTTTCTTGTTTTTGTTTCGACGCTTTATGGTCTTCGACAAGACTTGAAAAATAAAAAACACACACACACATATACAAAACAACTCCAGCAGTCACTCACACAATGGGAAATACAATTTTCGCAATCTTTGCTTATCTTTTCATCTCTTCTTTTGTTCTTGTTGCTGTTGTTGTTGTTGTTGTTGGTGATGACGAGCCAGGAAATCGGTATAGCGGCCATGTAACCGGTAGTTTTCTTGGCTAAATGAAGTGAGGAGGACGGTCCATAAGTTGCCTTTTGTTTGCCAGTCTTACCGGTAATACCCAGACCAGAGTTGAAGTCTGCATATAATCAGAGTACAGTTTATAAACGAGGGTCAAACGAAAACTATTTGACTGGTTGTTCCTCAAGCTTTCGACTTTATTTTAAGTAATTGAAGGAATCATTAGTTGAAAAACTGTACAAGAGATATAGTCAGGCTGGATCTTTGGAATATGCACTCGTATATATAATAAGTTCAACCCGCTGATTAAGTTCCTTTTATGGAGTATGGAAAGCTTAGAGTTAAGAATTGAAAGTATCATTAGTTTCACAATTTTACAAGAGATATAGTCAGGCTAGATCTATTGAATATTCACATGATATTTAAAAAGTTCAACTCTCTATTTAAGCTCTTTTTATGGAGTATGGAAGGAACTTTCGAACTTAAATCATTTTAGTAAATTCATTGGTATTTCTCTCAGTGTATAAGCAGTATAAACTTATGTGTATATAAGTTTTGAGCTCTATTGGAATTTTGCGTTTTATTGTTGTCATAATGTGGTGGCTTGTTGCTTTTTCTGTTATTCCAATTCCTCTTTGTTCTTTTCCTACTTTTAGTATTACGATAGTTGTTTCGTTTTGCACTTTATTTTTTCTTTTTGCTAACAAGAGACAACATTGCAATCAGCTATAGAAAAACTGTGCTGGTCTTGCTCTAACTCTTTGATCTGATTTTCTACCTGGAAAAACACACACACAAGCACACACTCAGAGGCTTTGGCATTTTTACAGCTTAATGCTATTGCAGTGGCGCAAGTACGGACAGGCAGAGACATGCACAGTAGTTTTGCTTTTTTTATGCCGTGTTGTGCTCTGTGGTTTCACTTGTTGTTGTCCTTGTTTGTGTGTTTTCCCCCATCTGATTCTTTGGTGTTTTTTATGCAGCATACAAAAGTGCATTTTACCCACCAAAGGCAAGACATGTATGCATTTAGATTGTTGTTGCTTTTGTTGCCGGTGGTTTACGCGTCAAATAACGATTTTCAATTTGAGGTTGTCTGTATGTCGGTTTGTTTGTGTTGATCGAAGGTGGGATACATTTTACATTTTATAGTCCAAGTCCAGGCGGTTCAGCAGTTCAAATCATGTGTTATGCATGGAAGAGGCTTCGAGAAGGTGGTGTCCGGTTAGCCATTCGAGGAGTTGAAAATCGAAGTAATCATACGCCATGTTGGTCGGCCAAGCTCAACTCACTGACTGACGACAAATGGCAGACAAACGCCATCCACCAACCACCTACAGGGCATTTTCAATTGGCAATTTTTCTTCTTCGTCCAGGAAATGCATGTGGGTGTGAGTGAGGGTTTGAGGGTCATGAATATGCACTCAAGCGTCGGAAATCGTGAGTGATTGCAACGCATTAAAAGCGGCAGAGGATCGAGGCAGACTCTAGGAATTTTTGGAAATCTTCGTTGTTCTGCCAGTAAAGCAAATTGTAAAGTTTTGAGCCGAATTTTTAGCTGACTCCCTTTGATTGATGCCAAAGCCCTGCATGTGACTGCAGTGACCCGAAACGGGACTCCGCACTGATAGGAAGCTGATGGCCACCAACAATTGCGCTGGTCCAGCATTCCAGATTCCCCCCAAAGACCGCAGTCAGTACTTCAAAAACTGCTGTCTATAATTGCTTTTGGGCTTCAAGTCGGAGCACAAAGCGTGAGCTCACAATACGCACGAAATTACCGCACTGGCCGAAACGTGTAAAAAGTTAACAATTCCCCGAAGCGGGTTGAAAGTTTTACACGCGCAGTTGTCATGGCCAAAAAACTTACAATTGTAATTGCCCAAGTGGTTATGGACTCGAACCCAACCACAAGCCAGAGGAGGGAGAAATCGACAATGTAATAGAGACGACAAGGATCACGTTTATGTGGCAACAGCCACAAAGTTTCTCAACTGAAACTTGGCTGGAGAAAGGAGCCCAATCAAAACTGACATAGCTTGGCCTTATTAACACAAATGAAAATTGTGGCCAACACACTCAATCAAAGTCACTCATATGTGTGCCCGCACTGCAGCTTCAGGTCTTTATATATTTTCACTTTATTATGTCCCCGAAAACTTTATGGCCAACTTGTGGAGTTGAGTTTGTTCTCCTTCTTAATTCTACCTGACCACTTGCATTAATGGAGTTTTGGATTTCTGGTCAAATCCTGCAACATTTTCATATGCATTTCTGTCGCTTTGCTGTCTTTAGAAGCTCAGCCGGGCATGGGTTGGAGCCAAGCTAACTAACCTATCCAAATATGCTGCCTGGCCAAGTTCTTGACCCTACTGGGTCTTTCTACTCTGCATATTTAAACATTCTGTGCACTTTGTAGTATTTACCTTTTGAAAGGAGTTTTCAACTTTTGACCAAAAGCATTTAACTTTTGTGTCCGGCACTTGGCCCGAAAGACCGTTTCAGCTGCTACTTTTAATTTGGAACTCTGCTCTGCTCTGCTCTACTCAGTTTCCTGAAAGCGTGAAAATGTTTGCAATCTCAACTGAAAACAGCTGAGGTTGATGTGACTTGGCCAAATATTTTCCAATAATCCATAAGGCTTTATTAAAGAACTATGAAATTGTTAAAGCTTTCCAAGACCTCCGAAGACTTTGTGCTGCACTCTTTTCCTACAAGATAGTCGCCTTAGTTGATCTACCTGATAAAGTTCCATAAAAATCTTTGTGAGCTCATTTTAACCATACCTGGAATAAATAGGAAACTGTATTCGTTTGACTTGAAAATAATGTGAGAGGTCCTGTCAGTTCATCTGGGTTCTTGTTGAATCTTTGGTTAGGTTGGAAAAGTCCCGTGCATTTGTGAAACTTTTCTTGAATTAGTTGGACTTTGAATTGAGAAAGAATAATAATTCGTTGCTTTTGAAAAAGTATCTAAGCTTCATTGTATTCAGGCTGACCCTTTTTCCGATTCATTAATTTTGCTTATTTATTTGCTTAACTTTTGTTGTCTGTCAAAATTTCTGTTTGAAACTTTTCCACCTCTCTATCTTTTGGCCACTTTCACAGTCTCCTCTCATTTTTGGTCTTTATGTGTGATTTTTAATTAAAATTTGTTTGCGTTCTGTGCGTGTGTTCGGACCCATCAAGACAAGGTCCTCGTGAAATGTTTTCCTTGTCGACCGGCAATGTCTGCCATCTAATTACAGTTACAGTTACAGAGTATGCAGAAGAAATTAATACTTGGAACGCACATGCTGCGCCCTTTTTAATAAGGATGCCCCCGAAAATGTTCACAGATGTCACCACAACAACAAGCGGTCGCATTGTGGGTGTTTGTGGTCCTCTTGGCTAATTGAAAACAAAAAAAAAAAAGAAGGAAATTCAACCAAAAAAGCGTGGAAAACAAATTTTGCATTAAATTTTTAATAGCATAATTTTGTGGAAAGTTGCGGTTAAATGAGATTGTTAAAATTTTTCAATGCGAAATAAAAGACTTTGAGAGAATTTTTCTCACTTCTCAAGTTGAAATTTTGTGGTTTCGTTTTTTTGAAATTTATTCTCACTGCCACCCTCAAGTTCATTATGACTTATCAGTCGATTGACAATCTGTGCGTGACGTGTGCCAGTCGCGTCTTCTTAGCCTGTCTGGAGTCCGAGGCGATGGCACATCAAACAACACTATTGAAATGAAATTTGCTTTTGATTAGACAATTTCTATGCAGATATCAAAGCTGATATTGGTTTTGAGTTGCTGCTTTTTAAAAGTTCGAAAAGAAATTAAATTGAAAACTCCATGACGGCGCATTAGCATTTCTTGTGGCTTCTCAGAAATAAACAGAGTCAAATCTTTTGGATAAAATCAGACTGTCAGTTTAAGGGAGTAAGAAAATTGTATGGCCATCAAGTTAATTATAATTTCCACCCCTAAAGAGCTCAACGAGAAATTAATTCAGTTAATTGGTGTGTGGAATTTTGAGATCAGAACTCTGACATTCTCAAAACAAAATGTGTCCCAGGAGTTGAGCAAATAATATTTTGGCTTGTGATCTTAAGATGGAAAGTAAAACAATTCAATGGGGTGACCCAAACACCTGAAGTGCGAGAATTTTTGGCTTGGCATGTGTTAAATATTTTTGAATATGAAAGGCAAATTCCATTTTCATTATCTTGACAGACCGAAAAGCCTTTCCTCAGACTCTCGACTCTAGAATCACTTTTCATTAGCCGAGCCAAAAGTGACCAGCAATGTTGGCTGCCCTGGGGATTTGTGGAGCAAACAAGCGACCAACAATCTTACACAGATATCCACAGCATGAGGGTCAGACAACTCTGGCCTCAAAAACCATAATTACTGGGTAGGCGTTGCAGGAAATATCAAAGAAAGAAGTGCAATACGAAAGCGTCGACAATAAACAAAGAGAAGGCAAACAGATACACTAACACATTAACACTCAAATGCAGGCTTTCATACACTTACTCACACATATGTATATATAATCGATGGGAATTTTTTTAAAAGCTCGAAAGATTCTCTCCAACGACCAGTGTGATCCCAGACCCTGCCCCGGCCCCCCGCCGACCAAATAAATCGGAACAAAAGGCAACACATTCGGAGTGTCTGTCTGTCTATTGTGGCAACAGGAAAGCACACAAAGAAAATTGTCACAGACAGCAGGACCACCAACCCATAAAGAAAATGTAAAGTGAAGTGAAGTGTTGAAGAGCCATAAGAGACGACCGGAGCGGAGCGAAAGGGTCCAGTGTGGAGTAGTGAAAAATAAATTTTGAGTATCTTCAGCTGGGTAGCTGAGGCATCCGAAGTGGCAACTTTCTTTGGCTCCGATTTATTTTCCCTCGGCAGGCTGGAAAAAAGGCAAACATTGCCCATTCGAGCGGCAAATGCTTTTCCGCAATACATTGAGCACACACACGCACACCCAAAACATCTGTACCAGTGTGTGTGCGTGTGTGAAAAATTAAAGGAATAAAAAAAAAAAGGAAAACGAAAACAAAAATATACAAATTGCTGCTCAAATATGCGGCACTTGGAAAATAACAATTGTGAATGTATGTAAATATTCAACTTATTTTATGTCTGTTAATTGTTGCCACTCCACTCCCCTCGGCCTTTGTTGCCAACTCTTTCAGAGAATGAAACCAAAAATTACTGGCATACAAGGGGAAAACGTAAACGTATAAAATGTCAACTTTTGCTATTTTCACACCAAACCAAGCATAACTCCGGCCAACTCAGTGCTCAGCATTGAACTCTATGTGCCCCCTAGCCCTACATATATATATATATAGATTCATTTTAATCTCCCAGCAATTACTTTGAAAATGAAGAACTCTGCTTTTATATAATGAAAAATTCAGGTATGGAAGAGAGTGCTAAGATAGCTTAAAGCCTGAAGTGTGATAACTCGATGGATTATTTCCTGATTACTCTGAAATTTGGTATACACATTCCCATTGATAATATCTTTCTATCAAATTTTGATTCATATAATTTTCTTATGAAACCAAAGCAGGAGAATAAAACTAAACCTAGCCTTTTTGGGTTCTATATCAAAATGGGCTCTTGGCTCAATATTTTTGTGAAATTCCTTTTCAGAAATATTCTGGGCCTTAAAAATGTTTGCTGGGTATACTATATGGTATGTGTGTGTTGGTATTTGTGTGGGCATCATAAATATTTTCCAGTCCATTGATTTTTGTCGCTTGCAATTGTTGTATTGCCAATGTGGCTGATGTTGTTATTGTTGCTGCGATTGATGTCGTTGTTGATGATGTGGCCATAACCCCGGTAACAAAATTCGAAATTCGTTAGTTCCCAAACAGTCACACACACACACACACACACACACTTGCTCTGATCTACTCCCATATTCATACAATGAGCAAGCCCCTTTACGAACCGCTTCCGTCAGCTTCTGTGTTTTTGTTTTCAGCGACACTTGATTGCCTTTGTTTCCATGTATGCGTGTGACCGGCTCCATATGTATGTGCGTGTTTGTGTGATTGTCAGTCAACGCTAAAAAGTATGCTATGCGCCAAATAGAAGCAAATTATGTTGTCGGCTGGCTGGCTGACTGGGTGCGTGTGTTGGTGTCTGTGTGTGTGTGTGTTTATGTTATCGTGCTTGTGCGTGTGAGTGTTTTTGTTATATTTTGTGTTTGTTTTACGCTTTTTATGCGCCTATTTTATGCACGTTCATAAATATTTTTACTCAAGTTAATTGAAACATTACCGAAAAATTGTTGTTTCTCTTTCTCTCTCTCTCTCTTTTTTTTTTTTTTTGTAAATATTGAAAATGTTCTGGTCTAGACAAAAGCGAATGTGTTGTTGTTTTTATACACGCTATGATGTGATTGTGTGCTTTATTTTATTTTTGCTTATAGATGTAGATTCGAATTTGGTTTAATGATTTTGATAGGCAGTTGATGATTTTGCAAAATGAAAAAAAAAAATGAATTCACATTTGATTTACATAAAATAAATCAGAATATATACAAGAAATATGATGTACTTTTTGTGAGGCTTTTTCAAATTATAATCATTTCTATGGGCTCAATGAAATCGTCAGATTTATATATATATATATATATATATATATATATATATATATATATATATATGTATATATATTTTTTTTTTTTTTTTTTTGATTTCCAAAAAATTTTATCAATTAGTTTGGAGTTGGTTCCGAAAAAGTATTAACCAAGTCTGGTAAGTTCAACCACAGATTTCTTTGAATTCAATGGGAAATAAAAGCCCAATACAAACCATTCAACTTTTACCCAAATTTTATGACAGGACTTTTTTTTATTTGAATTGGTTTGTTTATAGTTGCACGCAATTGAACGCTTTCACTCAGCCGAGGCTGTTGCTGTCGAACCTGTCGACCATTTGTTTTTATAGTCGGAAATGTACAAAATAACAAAAACATAAAATGACACCGTCAACAACAACAACAACAGCAGCAGCAACCACTACGAGTAAGGGCAAATAATTTAGCTGGTGTATTTGCATAAAAATGTTGTTTATTTATTTGTCAACTTTAAAAATGGGAAAAATTGTACTCGATTTTATTTCCATCAATTTTTAATAATTTATAAAGCTTTCAGAATTGCTTTTTTTTTTCTTTGGACTCTGCCCTGATTAACTGCAAATATTTGACTCAATCTGCACTGTTCGGACAATAAAGAGAGAGCTCAGCATATGGAAAATAGCCGCGACTTGAGAAGCTGCAGCTGTCAGAGTTTCCTAAAGCCCGAAGAATGAAACACAATTCTGCGTATTAAATTTTTTCGTTTCCGTTATACATTTCAGATGGCGAGGCAGTCAAGGCAACAGCTGAGTCAACGGTAACCACAGCCTTGCCGGCAACGCTTGTTTAATGGTCTGTTTGGCCGTCAGCGTCGCGGCGACATGGCCCAGATCATTTGACTCTTCGACAATCTGGTCATGTCACTATCTCTGAGCATCTGGCTGAACACTTTGTTAAGAAATGCCACAGTGGTTGGAAAATATCATTTTCAAAAAAAAAGTCAATCAGAAAAATAGTTTCTAAAAATTCTATCAATTTGTTCCACGGTTTTTTTTTTTGTTGGGAAATGTTTTTGTGTAAATTATAAAAATGTCTGGCAACCCTGGGCTTTGTTGTCGGCAATACCTGATTTCCTTTAGCCTTGCATCCATCATTGCCACCCACCAACCACTGCCTTCCATCACTAGTGGACTGAACTGTTTGGGTTTTATTTATGCATGAAGTGCAAATTAAAATTAAATTGACTGTGCGTAGCAGTATAGCCATCCGCATCACCATCGGCATTGGCATTATAGCCGCCAACAAAATATATATAAAAAATACGCATACACGGAGACCAACATTAACGCATTGTGGCACGTTAGAAAAAAGCGTTTCAGGTCGGTTCACGTGGCGTATGAATAATAAAAAATCCAACACTGCAACTTCAAGTTGGTCCCGACCAGCTCAGGGCCAGCTGGTCGGGCCTGGTTGAGGCCAGAGAAGATCAGTTCTGGATGCCTGAATTGTGCGTGCTGCTTCATTTCATTTTTTCAGTTGTTTTTGTTTTTGTCGTTCCGTTTCGTTATGGTGTTCTGGTTGCCTCCACTTTTTGTTTTAATTAAGTTATAAAATATTAATTTGTTGTATTTTTTTTATGGACCATGATGCTGATGCTGCTGTGGTTGACATGCATTTTGTGGTCAGAGTGCAGCGGTCTTGTTGGCGGTGACCCAACCAACCGGGCTGTTCTGGGCCACCATCAAAATCCCATTTCGATCAGATTTTCTGTTCTGTCCTGGTAAAAGTTTATTATGCTCGCATTGAGTATGACAGAAATGGCTGAGAATCAATGGCTTGAAAAATTCAAACGAGCTGACAAAGGAAATGTTCTAGATTACAAGGCTTCATTCTTTGGATAGGAAATCTAGCCTTGAGATAACTTTTCCTATCCTAACTCATTTTTGTATTAGTTAAAAAACCTTTTCACTTTTGATTTTGACACTCGTTTTGGTCTGCCATTTCCGACAATTTCATAATTTCCATCCAAAAGTAAAAATAAAAATATATATGTATAAACTTTCATTATATGTTGCTTTCGGTCTAACCAACATGACAGCTGTCATATGTTGCCATTTTTATAAGGATTTGCTCATAGTTTTCGCCGTTTCCTCTGTCTTCCTCATTTATGCTTTTGTAGTCGTCGTCGTCATTATCTTTTTTCCTTTCGTGTCTCACAAATAATAACAATAGTTTTACGCACAACACGTGCTCCATCCATCCAACTCTGTTCCCCTATTCAGCCAATCTCTCTCGCTCTCTAAGCATTTCATCTTTTTCTCTTGAGCTTTTCTCGACTCTCTCTTAGGCTGAATGGAAATTGCAAACTTTTTATCTTGATTTTTTATTTTTTTATTTTTTTAAGGTTTCTCATTTTGCTGTCTATTCTCAGTCTGATTTGGTCTTAGCTTAACATTTTTAACAGTGAGTAATTCGAAAGCTGTAACACATTTGCCTCCCAATGTTGCAGCTGTTTGCCTGCTGCCACGGACTAGAAATAATTCAAGTTTAATTCTGGTGCTTATGGTTTATCAGATCAACGAAGATAAGTCACTCCATCATTTATAATATGCGACAAAGTAAACTTTATTTTCCACTAAGCTCGCCCACAGTTTTGCTTCCCTTAAAAGAGGATTTTATAGGTGCAAGCAGAAAGCATATAAGGAACCAAGGGATGGACTGGTATTTAAAAGAAATATCCTTTGCAATTTGTTAAATAGCATAGGGGTATTCTTAGAGCTTTTTTTGGGATATAGTCTGAATATATTTGCTAAATGGGATTGGGGTATTCCTAGACGAGTTTCAGAAATATTCTGAGTGAATTTATCAAGCAATTTCGATAGAACATTATAAAATTCCAGGCATCAATGGATAAAAGTTATTAAATTTCTATATTATGGTTTAAATTAATCCGAAGGGTTTTAGAAAATTTAGAACTAACTGTACTGTAAGATCTTGTTATCCATTCTACTGAAATAATTTATCGTAAGCTTAGATAGTTTTTAAGCCTAATGAAATGACTTAAGTCTTAGGATTGACTGTACCAATTCATATTACGGTTTTTTCAGAAATAAAGTAAATAATTTTTGATCAATTTATTTTCATCAAAATTATTTCTAAATTTTATAAGATATATTCCAAATGTTTCCCTCTTTATTCTAGCTTAAGCTAGTCCTAATCCTATTATAAATTTTTTGGGTATGACTGTACCAAAAGATGTGGGCTTTATTTCCCAAATCCTTAGAGATTTTCGTAGTCTACAGTTTCCTTTTCGTTATCATAAGTCAGCTGAGTTATTTCAGGTGGTTTTGAACAGTTTTAACGGTGCTTTTATTTTTATGATATAATCTTTTAACCATGTTCAGGCCACTCTCATAAGCAGTGTCATAATGAATTGCCGTCAAATCGTCGGCTGTCAATGACATGTTGGATAAGAAGAAGAAGCAGAAGAATCAAAACGGCAATACTAAAAATAATAAACTAAAGCAACTGACATCATAAGCACCACAATAGAAACAAAAACAAAGAAATTCTCATCATTAAATTGGTCAGACGGGGTTGACTGACACTCAGGGGGGGGGGGGGGGGGGGGATGGCAAAGCTTTGGTGGAGCAGAGGTATGGGTTGGATGGGTGGCTGAATGGGCGGTGAGTATGGCTCATTAATGTTTGTCTGGTGATTTTATTTTATTTTCCATTGACTTTGCTTTTGGCTGGGTTTCCTTACTTGCTATTTTCCCCGGTCCTTTGGCTTGTTTCCTTGCTCCCGTCATTTACTTCAATTATTTGCTTTTTCTTCATTTTCCATTGAATAGAATTTGCCGCTCATTGTTTGGCTGTGGCAGGCCAAGGCGTCGAAAGAGAAAAGAGAGGGGCAAGTTGCTGATGACGGCGGGTGGACTCGTCGACTGCCTTTTGTTTTGTGCTAATTAAAAGAATTTCCAGCAGGTGTTTGCTGTTGTTAACCAGGACGATGGTCGCCCACACCACACACACACACATACACATACACTCTTGCTTTCCCCGTCATTGCAATTTAGCTCTTTGTGAGTTGTTGTCGTTGCAGAAGTTGTTGTTGTTGTTGTCGCTGCTTGTTGAACGCTTTGTAACATTTTTGCTGGTGGAGTGAATTTTTTAGATTGAATTTGCTAATTGAAAATTTATTTTAATAACATAATTTATTTGTGTCTGCCATAGCGTCCTGGGATTCCCCGCCAGACAATTGACATTGTCTGAAAATTGTTTGGCTTTCCAATTGCTTACACCGCCTGCCTAGAGGGAGATCTCTCTAGATCTCTGTTTTTGTTGATTATATTTTTTCTACTTGATATAGTCAAGTAAATCTGGTATTCCATTTCAAAAGCTGAAAATTTGTGATTTCCCACTTCCCACTTCTCCGCCGGCAGAGCACTTAGAATTGAATTTTTTTTCTTTTTTATTTATACTCGTTTATTTTTTCTTCTTCAATTTTTGTTGTTTTTATTGTTGTTGTTGTACGCGTTGGCCCAGAAAATTTGTGTGTAGGCATTTGCATAAAGTGTGTTTTATACATATTTTTTTGTACGTACTTTTGAAAAGTATCTCAAATGGATATAATAAATTAAAAGCGTTACATTTTCTAAATGCTTTGTCATGGCTTAAAAGGAGAGGTGAGAGGAATTCCAAGGAGCCCCATTCGCTTTCCCATCACCGTTTAGCTCAGTGTGATATCATTTGTGGCATTTAACGAAGTGTAAATATTTTTGCAGAGGCCGCTAAAATTGCTTCATTGTATTTCACAGCAGGCCCAGAAATCTTACCATGACTTTTTCTATTTACATTTAATAAGAAAAAAAAAAATTATTTATTTATTTTTAATTTGAAAGGAAATTGAAAAGTAATACTAAAGATATATTTTTATTATTTTTTTTTTTGGCATATTTTATTTAAACATTAAAATTATTTACTTGGTTTAAACAAGTTGAGTCGTCCGAATACAAGATTTTTTTTTTGATACAAGAAAATAAAATATTAAGAGAATTTGGGAAAAAGCGTTTGAGCTTGTCATAAAAACGGTCAGCAGCACTCAGAGTATAAATAAAATGGTCATAAAAAATTGCCAGTCATATCAAATGTATCTCGAAATGACAGAACGCCCGACATGTGAGCTCAGCTCGTTTTGTGGTCACATTTAATTTCCTTCCTTTCTCAAGTCTTTTTTTTTTCTTTCTTTCTTCTTTTTTTTTTGTCTGTTTAAGAAGACAATAATAAAATGCAAACATTTAATGATCAGACGACTAGACAAAGTCTTAAGTAATATGCTTTGTTTTATAAGGTTTTGCGCTTTTCCAATAACAATTTTCTTACACTCACTTACACACACACACACACATGTTTATGTCTGATTATACAGGTATTTCAGTGGCTGCTCTTAGGTGTGGAGATGTGAATATGTTAGTGTCCCTTGATGTTTGCAGCAGCTGCTGCCATCGACGCCTTTTGCCAAACACTTTTCTTCATAGTTTTGTTGTATACTTAGTGCCTCGTTGTGGCAAAAATATACCTTCTCAATATTTACTTCTCTACAGTGAAGACTCGGACACTTGAGAAAGTGTAGATACTCATCAAACTCAGTCTTTCATATTCAAGATTCAAGCTTCTGTCAAATTATTCGAGTCCTTATTTAATATGAAATCAAGAGTTGGCTTATTTCTGTTGGGAGCTTAAATTCCCTAGAAAATTTTATATGAATCTTAAATGGAAATTTAATATTATTTTTATTAAAAAATAATTTGGCAAATTGAATAACTTTCTTTCATGATTTCACGACTTGCCTTGTCAGAGTGTTTACTTTATGTTTTTCTGTCGTTTACTCTTTTCCCCGCTGGCTCAGGTTCAGTCAACTTACCTGTTTTGTGGCATGTGGCAAAGTCTAGACGCTACTCAAACTCACACACACACACACATACACATATACATTTTTGAACATATATAAATAAGTATGGAACAGGATGAAAAAGACTGCTTAAGCGAGGCAAGAAAATATATGAAAAATAAGCTTAATATGATATACGCATAAACCCTTTATTTTTTTTTTAACCAAGCCGTTACTTTGGCAATTTAACAGCAGCAACAAAAACAACAACAAGAGTAACAAAGAAGACCAACAAACAAACAAACAAAGTAACATTAAAACGATAGCAAATTTTATGCTGCTGTTTGTTGAGATTACAAATTACGACACATAACCCGTGGCCATGCCCAAGCCGGGCCAGGCCAACAAAAGTAGCGGCATCCCAGTTTTTCATACTCTACTGGGTAAACAAGTGCTGCCCTCAGAAGACTTAAAAAATAAAGAGCTACATCAATCATTACTTGCTTCAATCAATCTTTTCTTAAGCTAATTTGGAAATGGTATCACCTGTTTCATTGTTTTTTTCGGAGAGAGTATACATAATTCGTTAATCTTACGTTTTCTTTATAAATTTTTTATTTTATATAATTTTTTTCTGTTATGCTGGCTGCTTGTTTCTGCCCAAGTCTCTTTTCACACTTTTCAGAATCAGAGACTTGCATGTTAGAGTCAATGAGTGGTGGGCTGTGTGGGGCAAAGGGCTTAAGAGTTGCTCTAAATACGTTAGAGTGGTGGAAGTGGCAGTGCAACTTCAAACAGTTGCAATTATATAATGAGCACAGAGTTGGCTTGAACTTATAAGTAGAAGCACACACAAATACACTTATATATAATTTTGTGTGTATAGACTTGTATTTTGTTTTTGTTGCGCGCGTGTGTGTGTGTGTGTGTAGGTTTTTACTTTATCAGAAAATTTCCTGCGGCGCTTTTGAGTGGGTCTGTTGCAATAGTACAAAAAACTTTTCTCAACTATCGGAAGTCGTTAACGCTTTCACGCACGCACACACGCAACCCAGCAGCCATTCACATATATCGGCACACATATAAATTTTGCCTATGAATATGTGTGGGGGCGATGTGTATGTGTGTGTGTGTGTGTGTGTGTTTTTAGAGAACAGCCCATTTATGGGCATTAATGAGGACGACCAGTGGAGAGGCACGCACGACTGCCATGTTTGATTTCTTGGTTTATATATGTGGTCCGACTCGTGTTTGTGGCTGTCATACATATGCGCCCACCCAACTTTCTTCTGTCCAGCTATTCCCCCCTCTCTCTCTCTCTCTTCCTTTCTCACTCTGTCAGTGGCATGCCAAGGCATTAAAGCTTAACTGGCAAAGTCAAAGACTCCGCTGGCGCAGAGACTACACCTCCCATTGCTTTGGCAACTAACAATCTTGGCACATTAATTAATTGAAATGCTGCTGGCGATGCAGCAGCAACAACAACAACAATAACAACAACAGAAACATTAGCGGCAGCACCAATACCAACAACCATGTTGACGACAAACTGTGTGCTTTGTACGCTTGTTAGTTTTACTAGCGCCTCGCAATTACATGAAAATTAATTATGCTACCTACAAATACACGCGCCAACATACACACACCCACACACACACACACTCGAGAAAAAAAAATTTTGAGCTTTTAACGATTTATTGTCCTTGAACTTAGCGAGGAGAGAAAAAAAAAGAAGAAGACAAAATTTAAATATCTATCAAGGAGATGACCTCGACTCGAGGCAATCCCAGGAAGTCAATCAGTATTTTTACTCATTTACTTTCTATTTTCAATCCCGGAAATGTGCACGTCTTTTTCACTCTTTTGCTCTCTCTCTCTCTCTCTCTCTCTCTATCTATCTGATGCTTTCTCAGTAATCAGCCCTTTCCTAATATTCGCCTTCTTCCGTCTTTATTTAATCCTTGGCTTATGCCTACTTAACTTTGACTTTGGTGACAGCGCCCACATGGTTGAAGGGGGTTTTGATCAGCTTCTCAAGTTCTCTGACCATTTGGTTCACAAGGTTGAAAGTGCGTAGCCCACAAGGTTGAAAAAAAAGTACAGTCAACTCAATTCAACAGGCCTTGGCAGACTCTTTCAAACTGACTCTAACTGGGCTATAGTCAGTTTGGCGACAGCGGGGCTTTTGATCAGGTTCTCAAGTTCTCCGACCATTTGGTTCACAAGGTTGAAATTGCGTAGCCCACAAGGTTGAAAAAAAGTACAGTCAACTCAATCCACAGACCTTGGCAGACTCTTTTAAACTGACTCTAACTGGGCAATTCAGGACCTTGATATTTTGGGTAATCTATGAACTGCTAAACCCTCCAATATTTTATAATAATTCTACGAATCTTTGTGAAGTTCTGAGTGCTTCAAGTAGAAGAAAAAGAACTGAAACCTTGAAGTTCATTTTAGATAACAATTTCATTGATCTATTTAATAATGTATATCTAACTTTTAGTCTTAGTTAGTGTCTTAAAAATAAAGTACCAATAACTCTGGTGGGTGTAGAAATTCATAATTCTCAGCCCACAAGCGACGACTTTCTCATCATTTTTCATTTTTCATTCATCTTCAAAAGGGAGCCAAGAGAATGCCATCAATCAATTTCATGCTACTTGAAGATGTAAAACTGCTTAAGTTGCGTTGTACTTACATTTCACTTTATGGGGGGCCTGAGGATTTTTCAGCTTTTCTTTTGCTCTCCATCCAGGCTCCACTTTTTTTTTGAACATGCAAAAAGTTCTCGTTTTATTTTCTCTTCTTTCGTTTTTTTTTCTTATATGTTCTATCATACCTTTCTCTGGTTTGAGATTGTCTAAAAAGCCGAAAGTCAGGCAAGCATAAACTCATTTTTAAGTTTCTCATTGCCATCATCATCATTGCCATAGCCATAGCCATAGCCATCGTCGTTGTCGTTACGTTTCGTTAGCTTCACGCCAAAAATGCCAGCCCGGAGACCAGAGAACTGGACCATAGCTACCTAGTCCCCTATCCCACTGACAGTTGAGTCAGTCCGATTACTTGGTCATGCCTTTTACCTTGTTGCAATTTTGGTCTTTGGAGTCTGGTAACCCACATCCCCTCGAGCCTCTTTCTTCGGGCTCCTGCATTTTGATTTATGCCAGTTGTTGCAAGTTCTTCTTTAGGAACACAACCGAGGGCGGGAGTGTCATGAGCCCAATTAACATTTTCTCAAATTTTATTTCTTTTTATACTCAGTTTTTTTTTCTTGGGGTAGCAAAATATCATGCCTATTTAGTGATGAGACTTGTCAGAGGTTTAAGAAACACTTCAATCATTAAATGATGAAGCCTGTCAAACGATTTTGATCAATTAGTTTGTGCTTCCCAAAACTATAATCTCAAGTCGTCTTATCTTCTAGGAAAAGAGTATATCAAGTTGTGGTTGCCAAAGTTGAGTCCAAATTTTTTGTTTATCTTCTTTTTATTGATGCAGCCTGTCGGGACTTCTTTTCTTGGTGGCTTTCCTGGTCTATCGTAATTTAATTGGCCCCTTCTCCTTTGGAGGTTCGGGAGCCTTCCGCTATGTTTGCCTGGTCCGCAATTGCATTTTGGTTTCTGTGCCAAAAGGTCACAGCAATTATTTGCATAACATCTTTTTTGCATAAAAGTGATTTTTTTTTTCGCCCGGTCGTTCCTCTGGGAGGTTCGGTTGGTTTGGTTCGCACATCTTGCAATTTCCCCAGTCACTATCACAGCGGTTTGCTTTTCAAAGTTGGCACACAGGCAAATTGACGTTTATCACATAACCTGAGTGGGTGGGAGGAGAGGCTGGCTTTCATCTTAGAATTTCGGCCAATTGTTGTAAGTGGTTTTCGGCTCACCGTGTCAATTCGTGGCTTTCTTCTTTAAAGTGTCCTCTCACAGAACGAGGAGGGGCAACGGAAAAACAAATCCATTAGTCTAAAAAGTCTTCTTACTGCTTTTGTTGTTGTTGTTGTTCGAGCTTTCTGCTTTGTGATCTGGTGGCGGTACAGTTTTGGGTGTGTCCTTTCAAGTTTAGCACTTTGGCTCCGTAATTACGGGCAAAATATACACGCCTGCATAGTTAATAAGTAACAACAACAATAACGACAATACAAAGAATAAAAGCAAGGACCAAGGAAGGAGTTGGGTATTCAGAGATTACCACCCAAAAAGCATTTTGGGCTTAATCTGCTGTTAAACTGCCCACCCTGCCAGCCGCTCGCCCTGGTCCCTTCTATCAACCTTTCGACTTGGCTTAGTCTGCCGAGAATTGAGAGAGTTGGGCAATTTAGTTTATTTATAGCATTCAAAATATGAGAGCATGTTTTTGGGCTCAAGGCGTTTACACTGCCTTGTACTAAGTTAACGCACAAGTGTGCGTGTATGTGTGTGTGTGCTTGAGAGTGTATTTGAATTTGTATGTTTGCTGACACATCATAATTTCGCGGATTGTGTGTGTGTGTTAACTTGGCTTCTCTTGTTGCCAATTCTCGTGTGTTGTAATATTTCAATGTGTGAAACGACAACTGTTGTCGTTGTCGTTTCCCGTTAGGCGCCGAACGTAGAACGCCCTCTATTGGCCTACTCTACCTACTCTACTCTACCCCTGGCCTAGCCTGTCATTCAATATAAATCACAAATTCTGATAGCATTAATTTATATTCTGGGTATTATATCACTGCAATATGTTTTCTAGTTAATCAAATTTAATGCTTACTCAGAGCATTGCTAGATTGGAGCTTTTGAAATGCAAATGAAATATATCCGAAAATTGAAATTTGTATATGTGATAGTACTGAATATAGAATATCGATTACCAGAAATAATTACAAAATGGTTATAATCATTTTGTTTGATAGACTCTTATAGGATTAATTAGAAATCGGTAAACTAACATATTGGGGTCATGGGAAAAATCTATATTTATTTCATTGAATTTAAAAGGAAAACACTTTGTAGGAATTCTGAAAGTTCTTAGTTGGCATTTGCATATATACTTGGCAGAGTTAATTTTGTGGTATTTGTGGGAAACCAGTTGTGTAAGACACTTGGGATCTACCTTAAGACTGTTCAGTCCGTTTAGTAACGTCGTTCATTTCATTTCCAATTCTATCAGCACTTGGCATTTAGCAAATTTGCACAAGCTCAAAAATCCCAAAGAGCCGAAATACAATTAAAACCCAATTTAAGCTCAAATTTTAAATCAAAAACTTATCAGTTGGCCAGGACACAAAAGGCACACCATGTAAACTTTGCCTTAGGACCAAAACTTCTCTGCCAATTGAAACCACATCAGAGCGAGTAGGCCAAAGTGTTGCAGTTGGATCGAAAGATGCGCCAGTTACAAGGCAAACCTGCAACGCACCTAGCAAGATTTTCTCAATCAGGCAATCAAATCTAAAAGCAGACTCTGGGTTTATGCCTTCATCTGACTTGTGATAATCAGAGAATTGGAAGATGACAAAAAAATACTTGGAGATAAAAGAAGTACAATCAAACCAAGAAACACTTCGGGGAATCCTACGAAAGTCGAAAAAATAAAGACCACTCGAATGCTTTTTTCAAAATCCTTTTTTTTCCTATAAAATGACAAAGACCCGAATTGACTTTGTTGATATTGAAAATATACGAATATTTCGAAAAGAGAACTGCTCTTTCTCTCCAGAATTTTGATCAGCTAAATACTAATCCTTACTATTTTTAAAAGTAAATTTGATATGAGTCGTTTTTCAAAATTGTCTTGGGAATTCTTGACCCCAAATGAACTAATGAAATTGTGATAATCGAAGACGCATGAACCCCCAATTTCCGTTGGACAAATGCAAACAAATAGCTGATTGGACAGACACATCGGTAAGTAAGGAAAATTACAGAGGCACTTTGAAAATATATCAAATAGTTTTGCATTTGGCAGAGGACGTGTGTGTGTGTGAGTGGGATTGTGTCTGCTGGTACCGAGTTTATGGTAGCTTACTCAGCATTTGCAATTCTGAACTGGTTCCAATTGATTAAGTTTCTGGTTAATGGATTGTTTACATACTCAAGCAGAGCTGAACGGGCCCACCTAAAATAAAAAAAAAAAAACAAAATCTTGGCCCATTTCTTTGCCAATTAAATTTTGGGTTGCCATGGCAACAATCGGAAAAATAAAAAAAGAAGCGAAAAAGGGGGGAGCAAAATTAAAACAAAAGTCCAACTTAAGTTGCGTTTGAGCAAGTCAATTTTGAATAATTATTTGCTTATGCCATAAAGCAGATTAAAAAACTTTTGTTTTTAATTAGAAGCGTCGGCAGCAAAACAAAACCAGCCAAAATGCAAAAAACTTTCTACCAAAATTTCGTGCATATAAATTACGCAAAGCCAAAGAAAGACGAAAGACAAAGGAACCGAAGAAGGAGGTATACGAATAACTTAATGTCCTCTTGTCCCACAGTCACATATTTCTGGTCCTCCTGACCTGGGAAAATTCTTGAGAATTTGGTGTTATTGCAAACTGCATAAACAGGAAAGCTCGCGTCAAATATTAATTGAATTCGTCGTATTCGTAATAAGCTTATTACATTTTTTTTCTAACCCGCAAATGACATGCGAATTTTCACTCATGCTTCTTGTTTCCAAATTAATTAACAGACGATTTGCTGGAACTCAAATGCCCTACAAAATACCCAAAGACAGGAGAGTTCCTTGGCAGCTTGAGATGAGGTGAGAAACTAAACTGACTAAAAGAGTATTTCGAGGATTTGCTGGAACTCGAATGCCCTACGAAATACCCAAAGACAGGAGAATTCCTAGGCTGCTTGAGATGAGCTGAGAAACTCAACTGACTAAAAGTGTATTTCGAGGGCCCCGGGAGAGTAGCTCTAGGTTGAGTTAGCCCGAAGTTGTTCGGCATATATGAGACTCTTGACATGAGAACATCAAATTGTTTGTACTTGTTGACACGTCAATGTTTTGGGCAAAAAGTTATGCCAACAGTTTTCAACTTGAAATTAACTCAATTTTTTTTTTGAGAATTTCTTGTTTTTTTGAGTAAAATCAGTAAACATTTTTGGTTTAATTCAGTTGTCCGAATGCGGTAATCTGACAATTTGTTCATGCTTATCGCTTTATTGTTTATGTTAATTTAAACTAATTTAATTTTCTAATTTTGTTGCAATTGCTTTGGTCGGTTGGTCGCTTGGTCGTTTGGTCGGTTGGTCGGCTTTTATAATTGGTATATTTATCTGGGCAAAAAGGGATAAGGGGAAATGAGCTGGCGTTGCGCCACAAAATGTTGTGGCATCATGTAAATGTTTGTGAATTTGAAATTATATTTTCATATTTGAGATTTCATTACATTCGTCGAGTGGAGTGGAGTCCTTATCAGTGTCATTCATTTTGCTTATTTCTGTCATATTGTGGGCGTAAAAATATGCAAATAACGTTGAACGGAACTAACTAGTTTTTTGGGGGATAAAACAGAATATTTTAATATTCAATTGGGCATTAAATGCTGATCTATATTTGAGGTTGGTTCATATTCTCCTCCCATTTTAAAGGACTTTAAATTTTAGTTCATTTTAGTTCCATTCTCTGTTCAATTACCGATTTCTCTAGGCTTTCCCCATTCATAAGCAGATCAAGTCTGAAGTAAACATTCTAAGCTTGTGTGCCCTGAAAAGCCTTCCAACTTCGTTCGCTGGGATTCACAATTATTAACAGCTCTATGAGTGAGACTTGACACCGAAAAGCGAACTTCCCCCCGACCATCTTCAAGCCCCGTTGGTATACATCACATCACCTGCTTGGCAGGCACATTGGAACAATAAGCAAATGTCATGTATAATTTAACATCTCTAGAATTATGTCAAGGTATTGCCGTTGCTGCAGTTCTGTCACGGCTTCCATAGCCGTTTCAGACAATGCTTAGTGCGTCTCGTGTAGTTTCCGCTTGTTTGTTTGTTCTTAATGACGATGTCACTGCTGTTAACCAGACCAAGATGGAGAGGCAGTAATAGGAAAACAAAGAAATGCTGAACAGGGGATTGACGGGGTCAAGGGGTTACTCGAAAATTGCTTTGGGAAGGGCTTCACTTTCTAAGAGACAATAGGTGACTTCGTTTTATTCTTAGATTTGTTGAAGCAACTAAATTCCAAAGCACTTGAAAAATTTCAGGGGTAAAAATATTAAAACGAAACTCACCTGTATTTTGCAAGCTGAGCTTAGTTAAATGAAAGAAAAAATACTCGAAAAAAAAAACACGCACGAGCACATGACCTGAAGCAAAGCGGCGAACAAACAGAAGAGCGAACGCGATCACGACCGCACAATTTATGATGTATGGAGGGAAAAAAATAGCAACAAAAAAAAAAAAAATAAATAAATAAAAAAAAAATTCAAAAACCATAAATAAATAAATAAATAAAAGAAAAGAACTAAGCAACGTTGCAAAACTCTCCGCGTCAGCGCATCACTTCGTTAATTACTTAATGCATTAGTTTAAATAAATCTTCACACTTTTTATTTATTAAATTATTAAATTTTAATTATTAAAACACAAATCACATGTCTTCAACGCCATAAAAATTTACTGAGTTCGAACGCCGTGACCGACGCGTCTGAATTAGAAGAAGAAAAGAAAAGAAGATCGGTGGAGTTGCTGTGCTTAGTTCAAAGAGAGAGAGAGAGAGAGAGAGAGAGAGAGAGAGAGAGCTTGATGCTCTCATAGAAGAATTAACTGTTTAATAAGCACTTCAGCAAAATAAAAGAGATATGTAAAATAGATTCTGTTAGTCAACTCTTCTGCTAAAGTGAGTCAGATTTTTAGGTTCTGTTTGCCCAATTCAATAAATGTTTGAAAATAAAATAGTTTGAAAGTTCTCCTTTTTTTTTGTTTGTTAGAGAAAAACTTTTTGGTAAACTGTTGGAAAATTGGTCAACTCCGAGTTTCTTTGCTTAGTTAGGAAAGTTCAGCACAAAGAGTATTTAATCTTTGACTACCTAAAATTCTTTGCCATTTTGTGTCCCTTTCAATTGCAGTGGCAAATGTAAATTTACATTTTTCGAAAATAAATAACAGAAGCAGCAACTTGAACGAAATCATAGAAAATATTTAAAGAATCTACTTGCTCATTTTGGGGCAAGACACTTTTCTCGGACTCCTTTGTGTATGTGTGTGTGTGTGTTGTTGTCATCTATTTCATATTTTTCATAAATCTCTTGTATACGAAATTGTCATTCGTCTTTCTGCCAATTCAAATGCAAGAGTCGACAAAGTCCAAAGAGTCAACTCAACTTGCTAGCTCATAAAATTGCATGCAATAAATAAAAATCAAGAAATACACGCATTTGTCACTACATTCTAGCTAGAGCTGGATAGTTGAGTTGGCCAAGTTATTGAGGGGCGCAAGCAGCCAACTATGCCGCACCCTCTGCCTTTGGCAGCTCAAGCTTGTTGAAAGCTGCGTTTCCGGTCACTAATACAAGTCAAAGTATAAAGTATGGCTGCCTGCTTGACTGACTGACTGACTGTCTGGTTGGTTGGTTGGTTGGTTGGCTAACTCCCTGGCCATGTTCATGTTGCTACGGCACTTAGCCAACGCCATTTTGGAGGCAAGGCAAAAAGTATGATAAGATGGTAGGGAGGGGGCCCGCAGCAAGGAGCAGGAGCAGTTATCTATGCCAACCAATTCACCCACCCAGTTCGCCTTTTTGGCTCTCTGTGTCGCCGTGCTTCGTTGATGATTTAAGTGCACTTTGATGCACATTTTTCGTTGCTTCTGTTGCCCCAAATAATTTAATTAAATTATACGCTTCCTTACATTTGAACCCCGCCCCCCGCTCTTTTGAAACATCCATCCAACCAACCATCCATATGCGTGGACTTCTGGCAGACTTGGTGTCCCCCTGGACTGCTTTGCTGGCATTTTAATAAGGTTTGTTGGTTAGCTAGTTTTGAGGTTGAACTGAGTGGAGTTCTGTTTGTGTCTTTTTTTTTTGCCGGCTTTCCTAGGCTTTTGAGTTCTGGGCCAGAGGCTCTTCACCAAGAAGACCGCAAGCCCCATTGAGTGCCACCAGCTCATACAAAATACCACATGTGCAGGCCAGCAAGGCGTGGCAAAGGACTAATTGATAAATACGGCTTTGACACAAAAAAAAGAAAGAATTTACATTGCCACATCAACCTCAAAATGTTTTCAAAAAGTTTATGGTCTTTTAATAAAAAGCAACAAAAAAAATGCAACCAGAAATATCTGAGCATAAAAAAAAGAAACTGTTTTGCTCATGGCCAGAACGTGTTGATGTTATTCATCAACGTCAACCTGATGATGGCAGCAGCGCCAGCGGCAAAGACAACTGTCACCCAACAAAGTCGCATGCATTGCTTGCTTTTGTTGTTGTTATTGTTGCTGCTGCTGCTGCTCTTCCCTTTGTTGACGATGAGGCGAACGCGACAGAAGCTGAGAGGAAAACATCAACACTGGCATCATAATTTACCAGTGTTACAAAGCATAACATTAGGCAAAATGGACCGAAGATAAAGAAGTCAACGGAGATAACGATGCTCTACTTTCCGGAGAAGAGCGCCATCTAGCGGTGAACTTAAGCATTAACCAATGCCGAAGACTTTGGAAAATTGACATATCTTTCTTATTTAGATAAGCTGGGTTCATTTGGGGAATCTATAAATCCCGGAGGAGTTGGTTTTTATTTAGAAATTCTTGTGACGTATTCAGACTATTCAAGCTCTTTGTTAGACTAGCGCCATCTAGCTGTGAACTTAGGCATCAACCAATGCCAAAGACTTTATTAAAGACTCTGCAAAATTGACATATCTTTCTTATTTCCAAATGAACCATAGATGAAATGGGTTCCTTAATTCATTTGGGGACTCTATAAATCCCGGAGGAATTGGTTTTTATATAGAAACTCTTGTGAAGTATTCAGACTATTTAAGAAGGAGTACTCTACCAGATGACCAGTGTCATATAGCTTTGAACTTATGGGTCTTCTGATTCTGATAAAGTCTCCAGACATTATTAAAGGTTCTGGAAATTTCAAATTCTTTTTTGATTTCGCAGTGAGCAAAAGCTAAGCTGGGTTTCTGAAATTAGCTAGGGGATCTATAAATCATGAAGTATTGAAACAGAATTTCCTGAGAAGTAGCCAGATTTTTAGCTCTTTCAGTTCGGTTTGGAGGAAGCTGAATAAATCCAGGGCTCAGCTAAGTCTGAGCTTATCTCAGTCAAGAAGATAATCATTTTTAGATCAATAGTTCTATATCACGAAGCCCATACTTTATTGACCAGCTGAGCTAGATATTTTGGCAGGACCAACAAAAATGTTGACGAGAAAAAAAAAATCAGAAAAAACTTCGTCGAAAACAGTGGCAAAATCTGAAGGACCACAGCAGCGGGAATCAGAGCAACAAAGTTTACAATGATGGTGGAAAACATATTTGCATAAACATTTTGTTGTGCCCACCTCGTTGCGTTCCTTTTCAGGTTAGTGTTTAACCTCTGCAGTGCTATGCTACGAGTACGGCAGTCACTTGAAAAGTCTTTGACTTGGCCCAGCCCAGTCGACCTGCAGACGAGTCGTCGACTCAGCCAGAGAGCCGGCCCCTTGTCCCGGCCAGCCCTGCTTAAGTGCGATGTATATGTTTTCTAACGTGGCTTGGCTTTTAACCACTCGTTTGCTTTTTAACGCGTCAACGGGCCGGGTTGACTTGGCCTTTGTGTGGCCCAACACTGCCTGGCACTGGCAGTGGATCTGGCTGGGGCTTGCGGTAAGCTCTTTATGCAGAGCCATCATCAAAGCCACACCGAGACGGCGACTGCTTGAAACTCACGTGACCAACAACACCACCACCAGCACCACCTACCACCACCAGCACCACCTACCACCACCAGCACCACCCATCATCATAACAGGTGAGAGCGGTGTGCGATGGGTACATGTGTAATTAGTTGACATAATTGACTACGCACGGGTGGGCGGATGTTTGGTTAGTTTGCTGGTTGGTTGGTTAGTCGGTTGGCTTGCTGACTCTCCGATTTGCCGGCTTGATAGTTTAAATAGCTGTGGCCACATTTTAAAGTCATCTTTCGGGCCCGCAAAAAAGACACAAGATGCGGTGAGTTTTTGCGGTTGCTGCTTAACTTTTTCGCCGCTAATCGACGACCATTATGAAGCGGCGACCGAAACTACAAAGTGCTAAATATCCCATTACCGCCCGCAGTTTGAGTTAAAGTCAAGTTGAAGTTGACAGTGAATCTCTGGTCCTCTCTGCTATAACTTTGCGTCACAGCTTCAATATAAGCCGACATTCATTCAAATCAAGAGCAACAGCTCTCACTCCCCGGCATTCCCATTCCCATTCCCATCATCATCATCGTCATCATCATAAGCAGCTGACACAGAATCGGGACTCACTGGTTCTCAGTCAATCTCTCTTTTATGCTGGCCCTCCCCCCAAACTCGGTTGAATCGGGTTTCATAGAGATGGACCGACTATGAAAACTACAAAAACTAAAAAGGACAGAAGAAATATTTACTCCACAAAAGGTACAGTACAATATCGGTAAGTCTGATAATTGATAAGCTAAAGTACAATTAATTGCTTAACTCGAGAATATTGGAGGGTCAGCTAATTCCGTTTGATTATATGAAAACTGTAAAAGAGAACAAAGAATTTTAATTTTAAGAATGATTTTTTCTCTCTTTACTCTCCGTCTGCTTGGATATATTTAGTATTGTCTGATTTATTTATATGCCTCAACAATTCGGATTTAAGCTTTTATTTAATAAAATAATTTGTTATAAGTTCACTCACGCATTAATTTATTTGAGTTAATTCCGAGTCACTCAGATTCGTCTTTGTTTCTTTCCAATCACAACTTTTGCATTTGCTTTGTTCTTGTCATTCTTTGTTCTTTGCTTATTACTTTTTCTAAGCTTACTCAAATTACAGCCTCACCTCTCGCTCTCTGCTCTCTCTCTCTCTCTCTCGCTGCTGCTTTTATTATTATTTGTGTTTTAATGAAGCTTCGTTCTCTCTCACCTTAAGCTCTGCTCTCTTCTTACAAAGCTGGCAAACTAACGCTTTTTCTTTCTCTTTCTTTTGTGTTCGCTTAAAGTGGATCCCCACTATATTCGCTTTAAAATTGTAGAAAACTTGGACGATAGAGCGATCCTTTGCTCACGCTTTCATCTCTGGAAATTGCTGGTGCTGGGAGCTAGGCCTGTGGCGTTGGTACCATCGTTTGTTTTGTGGCTTTCGGCCATGGCTGTGGCTTGGCTTTTTAGGATATAATCCGACCAGAGCTTTAATTTTACGTGGTCCAAGTGATATTTACGTGTCACCCACGCCCATACACGCCCCAAACAGAATCACGTTCGCTGGCCAGAGTAGTCGAGAGTAGGCCAGGTCCCCTGTCTGCCCGGCTGTGGCTTGTTGGCCAAGTTTGTGCGGCTACTTTTTTGTATTAAAGGGTAAGGGTAGCAGCACCCCGACCGGAGCTGTCGTTTCGAATTTTTCCTGCTTTTTGCAGCCTTGCCTGCTCCTCTCGGGCCTGGCAGAACTTTGTCATAATTTTTGCGGCATGACGTGGTCTCTGAGCCAGGCAGTTGCCCTGTTGCAGGCGGCGGGTTGTCAGCGTGATAACTCCTTTTCGTGTTAAACATTTTCAACTTGGGTTTGCCTTTGCCATGCCACACTTCACCTCGGCTGGCCTGGTGTGGCCTGGTCTGGCCACCCATTCGTCTCGCTGCTTTGGATGGGTCCTTTTTGTATGCAGGCCAAAGTGTTATACGACAGTTGGCGTTGCCATCGTCATCGCCTGCCGGCAACAGCTGTCGACTTGCCATTATCCCACCACCCCTCCCCCTAACCTAAGCACTCACACACACCACCACCATCACCATCTCACTCAAGAGTCCATTGCACGCCGCTTTGCTTTGGTGGAGTTTTGGTCGGGATGAGTTTGCTTTGGCCTGGACCGGCACTCTTTTGGAGTCAACTGCATGTCATGTTCGTGTGATTGTTTCTCGAGTGTTGCAGTTGCAAGAGTTTGCAAGGCGTATGCCAGACCATACAGCCCAACCAGCCCAGCCAGCTCAGCCAACCAAAACGAAGCGATGTCTGTTTGGTGCCCATGCCTGTGTTTGATTACAATGCCGAGACGCTCCCTTTCGACGCTCCCCTTCCATGTGGTCGTCTCTGGGTTTTTGTGTACTGGCATCGTTTGCACTGATAACACGTTAAGTGTGCTTGTTTATCCTGCAAGATAATTTGGACAAGTGTCAGCTCTTGGATTTTCACGCGCCGGCAAAAGTATAAAAAATAGACCATAAGCGCCGCTCGACCCGGCCAACTTTGGAGCTGGTGCACATTTGTGGCCAACCTTTTATTTGTATTTTTCTTCCCTTTCTTGTTTTTTTTTTGCTATTTTTTATATGCACAAAAATTGTCAGCAGGTAGACAGTTTTGCTTTTTATTCTGCGGTTTTGCTCTCCTTTTTCTCTTTATTCTGCCATAATTTCCTACTTGTAGTGGATTTCAGTGCCGAGTAGTTTGTGGGGATTGGGTTATGCCACGTAATTGGACTGACTCGGATGGCCATTTGCGTTGAGCAAAAAAATACAAAAGATTATGGGATTTACTGGAATTATGTTAAGCATTTTACATATGCGCCACAAAATGCAACCATGAAAATATCCTTCGAGTTCTGAATTTAACCAGCTCGAACCTTTTCTGGTAACAATTAAATGTTCGAATTGGGTAGGCATTTCTCCTCTCAATTTAAGAGATATTTTATTCCTACAAAGAAAAAGGAATTATCAAATTATGAATAAACAAAAACTAAATGGGATCAACTGTACCAAAAATAATTTGACTTGAAACTGAATCTTAAACTCCATCAATTTTCTTGTTTAATATTTTTGTGCTTACTTAAAAATAAAAATTAATAAATAAAATCTTTTAAATTTTGATTCTGATGATTTAAAATAATAATTAAATAAATCAAAATGGGAAATTAATTTCTGTTTGAAATATTGATGATTCTGTCGAATAAATATTTATTAACTCGTAAATAACACTTTTCATATTGAGGAGTCTAGTCAGCCAGCCAACAACCTGTCAAATCAGGCGCTGCGCATGTCCACCAACCCGAATAAAATTTGACAGTAATCAGATGTTTCTGTTGTTAACCTTGCCCACTGCCCACCACACAAACGAATCAGGGAATGAAGCAAGCGAAGGAGCAAAACAAAACAAAAACGTGAAAGAAATGGAATGTTTACAGCACCACAGCAAACCAAATGAAAGCACAAAACCAAAGCACGTGTGCGCGCGAGAGTCAGAGACTGGCCCAACACTCTCCAGAGAGCAACTCAGCGCCGACGCCTGACTGCCAGGCTGAATGGAAGTTTAGTGGGCTCAGCTGAGAGAGCTTAGGCTAGCGAGAGCATGTGAAAGCTTTTGGTGCTGTTGTGGCAGCCCAGGACCCGATTTGCTTTCTGGTTGGTTTTCGACAACGTCAATAGTTGGAACAAGGACGCGTTACGTGCAAAACCTACGGATAAACGCCGACCGGATTGAAGGCAAAAAAATCATATATATATATACATATATATATATATATATAAATTATTGAAAGGCCACCACAGAGCCAGCATGGCTGGTGTGTGAGAGTGTTTCGCGACTGAGCCAGTGTGAGTGCGTGTTTTATGCTTTTGTGTGACGGTTAAAAAAAGAAAATGAAATCCAATTCAAATAGCAATCGAAAGGCAAATCAGCTGTGCCTGAATTCCCAGCCAGATATTAATTGCAAGAGTGTTACGTAGACGCACTGAAGCTGCTTTCTGTCCTCATTTCGCACCCACGAGCTCAAATTTCGCTATCTGCTGTGCTGTGCTGTTCCGTGCGGCGGTGGCTTGCGCGGTTGTGCGTGTGTGAGTGTGTTCTTTTTTTTTATTGATTGCGTGTAAACTGCGTGGCCCTCGAGTGTGCTAAAAATTTGTATATACTCCAAAAACACAAATAGAAAAGAATTTACAGATTCAACAGCTTTAAAGACTGAAACAAAAACAGAAACAGAGAAAAAAAAGATAGAAGCGAAAATTTCAAATTATGCCAACTGATGGCAAACTTAACGGCTGTTGTGGCAGCTGGTCACTGGCTATATGGCAGCAACAACAACAACATAAACAACAAAAGAAAAAGCTATAAACCAGCTACGTGAGCTGTAAGCTGCGAGCTGCGTATGTGAGTGTTGGTCTGTGTGTGTGTGTGAACGAACGTACGTGTTTTTGTGACAGTGTGCGTGGGTGTCAAGGTTGCCTGTTCACGTCATTGCGTGTCGTATCGTGTTGGTCAGTCGAGTCGGTCGTTCTGTCGGTGATTTGCGTTCGTACGCTTCTTCGTAGTCGACCAGCACAGCAGCCGCTGCACAGCATAGTTGATTAGGCGAGATACGCCGAGCGCGGAAGACGGCAAAGGCGGACAAAAGAAGAAAACAAAAAGTGTAAAGCAAGCCAATAAAACAACCAACCAAACGGACAGCACTGGCGAAAATGTCAGCCAACAAAGCGTTATACAAATAAAAGGAAAATAAATAATATTTCGGCATAGAAGGAGTCAAGTGAAATCAAATTGACAGAGCAACGGAAACAAAACCAAAAACTAAATTAAAGTAAGAAAATTTGCAATATTTCTTTAAGGAACAAGCAAAACTATAAAAAATAAGAAGAAGAAGAGAGCCAAAAAAAAAAAAAAATCGAAGGTGTGTTCTTGCCTTTCAAACAATTTTATCTCTTGGCTTAGCCTGACATACATACCGAAATAGAAAAGACTTTGTCAGCTGTCTTTGTACTTAAGCCGGTTGCAATTCACACACACACAGACACACACACAGACACACTGTCTCCTCTACAAAATTTAGTCGTATGTTCGCAGACAACAAAATTTGTTTTCTGTTCTTGTCCCAGCGCGTGTGTGTGTGTGTGTGTGTGTGTATTGCGAGGTTTTGTAGGACAACGAACTATTCGAATGTTGGTTGGCTTTGTATTCCGAAAAAAAAGAAGAAAGAATGAATACCTTTTGCTGGCATACTTACATATTTGGCTGTCGTTAGTAAATTGACCAAAGGCCAACCAACTGAACCGACACTCCAGCCAAATGACAAATTCGCAACCCTTGCATTATAATAACCGTTATGGCAACCTAGTGACCGCTTTTTTTTTTTTTTGCCACATCACTACCACCTACGCAGTATGGCAAATATTTGATCAAATACAGAAAAAAAAGGAAGAAAAACATTTTTTTTGATTTTTTTCATGTCCCAAGTTGTTCGATTGTTTGAACCAGGTCAGAGCAGCTCTTGGGAGCTGTGGGACTTACAACTCTTTGCCAAAACAAATGGTGTCAGCATAAACCATTGTGGCATTGTTTGGGCACGTAATTGGGTTCCTACTTTGATCTATGCAGTCGCTGGGCCGAGACTGGGGAACAAATGAGAATGCTTCAATTGTGAGAGACGTTTTTTTATTGCCTCTCAAAATAGAAATATACTTTTATTTGGAGCTTCTTTTATCGAGGTAACCAAGCTACCAAGTTTCTTTTGATTGAGCTTAAAAATAATCTTAAGTTTCTTGGGAAACACTTAAACCCTTTGCTCTTCGTCAAAATAATGATGGCTGATTTTATTTTTACTCAGAAATTCGGTTACACTTAAAATAAATGAAATAATTCTATATTTATGCTCTTCTTTCGAGTTTCGAATTTGAGTCAACAGAATAAAAAAATGTGTAGCATACTTTTTTGGGGCAACCGGGAAAACTTGAAAGCAACAATTTGTGGATAATGAATTTTTAATAACTCTGGAAAAGTGCATAAAGTCATCGGGACAGCATTGATTACCCTTTAACCTGTTTTACCTTTTCCACTTGTTTACATTTTTCCATTACACCTTTTTTTTATGTTTCGTTTCTATTTTTTGTTTTTTTTTTTCTAAACTAGTTTGAGAGCTGTGCTCATGCATTTTGCTCCAATTAAATTTTCATGCTATATGAACATGCCACAGCAATCCGCTGAGAACCTTTGGAGGAGGAGGAAGGAGAGGGGAGGCTCTGGTTCTCTGCTATTTTCAATTTCCGTCGCACGTTTGAAATGGCAAGGAATGCGAATTTTTAACACAATTTCACATACACAAATATATATACACACACACACAGATATGTTCAAAGAGGCAGTGAAAATCCAGCAGTGCCGTGTGAGAGTCAGTCAGTCACCAGGTCAGCCCAACCAGACCAGACCAGTCAGCCAAACAGCCAGTCAGTCAGACGGTCTCATGTGTGTTTGTGTGACGCGACTTGGCACTTGGCATAGAAATCACAGAAGAGAGGACACACACATACAAACACACTAATACATAGACAAAAGCTCACACAGAGACATGCACTCATTTACTTTGACTCTGAGGCTTAAAACAATAAGCCAGACCAGACCAGACCTGACCAAGTCAGCAACACAAACTAATCGACTGACTGACAGTCGGACAGACTGACTGACAGTTCAACTGAAATGCCCCTTTATTGAGATTTAAGCATTTGGGTCATTTCCGAATTGTGTTTGCGAGGCGAAATTGAAAGACTGCCTAGCCAGCCAAGCTGGCGACCTACGCAAATACAGATAAATATCTGAGAGATACATTTACAGAGCGTTGGCCATCCTGCGTTTAAATATTAAAAACCTTGGGCCGAAACATTTGTCGGGCTTAACAAAAAAAAAGGGCCAAGCAAAAATCAATAGCAACAGTGGCAACACAGCCGAGTTGAAGGCTAAACTGGCTACCAGAGAACTTTTCGACATTTCAGCTAAACAAGTCAAAAACAACAGCAACAACAACAATAACAAGGGCATTGGACATTGTTTACGAGGAGGTGCCTGGTAAATGGAAAATGCTGGCCGAGAAACTTTTCCACAAAGCCTTATTTTCTCAGTATTTTTATGAGTTTTCTAAGCTCGAGTACAGAGAGACCCAAGGAGTAGGAAGGAACGAACATCATTATAATGATTGTTATTAGCCCATTGTTGCTGGCCTGAACAATGGCTGAATTGAGTGTCAAAAGAGCAAAACACAAATTAAAAATTCTTGAAAAATATTTTCCAAATTTATTTCCAAGTTAATAAATCAAATGTAGTTTCTGATTTTTATTTGATATATTTTTCAAGTTTGTTGGAAAAGTTATTTAAAGTTTTCTGCCATTTTGGCCAAGTTTGCTGTGAAGCTTATCAGATTTGATTTTAGCAAACAAAATTCACAATCCAATTCAACGAATTTTGACCTAAATTTGTTTATTTCTTTGATTGTTTTGAATTTTATTTACTTAAAATTTTATGGCCAATTGGTTAGTTGGCTTAGAAGGAAAAAAAATAGCCAGACAACTAAAATATTAATAAATTTTTTCATATTTCGTCTTCACTGGGCAAATAAATTTATGTTCTTTCAGCCAGAACATTTCTGCCTTGAAATTGCGGCCAAGTTTTATTAGATTTTCCTTTTCTTTTTTTTCTGGTTTGAGAATTGTTTGGTGGACTTGCATGTCCTAATATATATCGTGTGAGTTGCATGTTGAAACTGAAAGGCTCTCAAAAGTGGAAGGCTTGGAAAATAGAACGCGCCTGAAACAAATTACATATGCGCTCAAGGCCATCTGGCAAAAACTTTTGGCCTGGCATTTTGGTTAGCCTTTTTTTTCTAATGGACTCTTGACATGCGGCAGAGGCAGGGGCAGAGGCAATGAGTTGGCCCTGTTTTGGCCATTTGCAATTATTTAGTAAAACATTAGACGGGTGGTCAGTTCAAGCCGGGTTCTAATGAAAAATTCTGCACTCTCTCATGCATAATTAGGAATTTTTTTCTATGCCAAAAGTGGCCCAGGGTCAGCGTTAATTAGTGTGCTCCATTTTGATGTGTAGTTCATTTTGTATTTGCCATTAAATTCACTCTTGACTGATGACTCTACAGTTGGTTTGCCTTGCCAAATATAAGCAAAAAAAAAAACCCATTTCCAAAAATACGATGCTTACCCAGAAGGGAGGGCGTCTCTTTGAATTTAGTCCTTTGGCTTTTTAGAAATTCTCTTTTTAATAGGTTCTTTAAAAATATTAAACACTGCAGAGTCTTCTAACCAGACAACAGCAGCAAAATTTGACAAGCTCTTTGAAAACTTTTCAATGGCCAAAAAAAAGGCAAAACTGAACACACAAATTGTCACATTTTCGGACTTAACCCTATAAGAACAAAATATTTTTGGCTGCTTTTGCTTTATCAAGTCATCTAGAGGGTTGCATGACTTTTTGGTAACAAGAATTGTCCATTTTGAAATTGTAAGCAAGTGGGGGAAAAAACAGATAATTTCAAAAGTTTCTGGAAACTTAAGAACAAGCCTTTTTATCTATCAGATACGAATTGTCAACTGCCCAAAAGTATCGAGAAATACTCTATAGTTCTGAGCTGGTTCCAACCTCAACAAATAGTTCTTAATTTCTTAAATTTATTATACCCGGAGACCGGAAGCTATTCCATCATCAATGTAAAGATATCAGGTTTAATCAGGTCCATCCAACTAATGTGAGCTAGAGCAACCTAACCTCAATTCCTTTTGAAATCGCACAGAACAATTTCGTATCTCAAGGAATTTCCTAGTCATAAGAAGTTAGCTTTGGAATAAAGTCAGCAGCTTGTTAGCCAATTATGAAGTAAAGTTTTTGGAACAAAAGGAGAAATACTTTTGATGTTATTTTATTTATTTTAATTTTTTCATTTATTTGTTTACGATTTCGACTTGCAGATAGAACTGATCCTTTTATATATATTTTTATTGTTGTTGCAAAATAGTTTTTTCCTTCCTCTGGACATTTTTCAGCAATTTTCTGTATTTTTCAATGTTTTCATTTTTCTTCGTATTTTTTTTTTTTTTTTTGTATTTTTTGCTTGTTTCAGTTTCTTGATGAAGCGAAATTGAACTGTGCCATAAAAGGCCCAGGAGTGTTGTTGTATTTATCATTGTTGTTATTTTTGTGTGTGTATGAGAGAGAGTGAGTTGTGGAGAATGAGTAGAGCTCTGGAGCCATGGTACGTGTCCGTTGCGCTCTGTTTGCATTGGTGGCCTCAGTGGCACTTTTGGCCCACACGCACACACGCAGAGCGCTTCTTGGTTGACTCACATGCCATTTCATTTTGTCTTGCTTGTTATGTTTTTCTTTGGCTTTTCTTTTTCTCTCTTTTTTTTTCTTTTTTTTTTTTTGAAGAAAACTTTATTTTTTTTTTTTTTGGTCGGTCGCTTGGTCGGTTTCATCGAGTTTGGCATCGTGATGTGATAAACTTGGCGCCAGTCACTTTAAGATATTTTGTCGTTTTTATTTTTGCATCTTCTCAGGGAAACCCGACTTGAATATATATATATATTTTTTTTTTCTTTGTTGTTTTTTCAATTTAAATGTTACACGCCATTTAGTTTCATTTTGCATATTCATATAAATTCTGAAAAGGTCACCGATATAATGACAAAGCGGGAGACCCCCTGTGGCAGACCTCAATGGTAAAGTAGATTTTCTCAGTTTCTCAAATCAGGCAAGCCATTTTCCATGTACTTTCTTGAGCAAAAAATTCAGATTCTTCATATTCTGTCTGTAGTTTTTGACCGGGTGACAAATGACTAGTTTTGTTGGCAAGCTGGAAATGTGTAAAATTTATTCATTCTTCAGTTTTCCTGTTCTTTCTCTGTCTCACCTCACATTGCTTTGATAGGAATTCCTTTTGAGTCTATTCTGTCAATATTTTCTTTGGTCTGGTAAAGTCTATTAAAATTTTGAAAAATTACATTGCAAAACCTAGGCAAATAGGTTTCCATTCTGAAATTGTTTTGGTCGAGATATATTTGATTTTATTAAAAATTTTTGCTTTGAATATGGTAAAGATTTAAATTTCGATAGAGGAAAAAACGCAATTGAAACCTTCAAAGTGTTTCCATAAATTATTTGAGATTTGATTTATAGAATTTTTATTTCAAATTTTACCAAGCAAAGGGAAAATATTTAATTTTGGAAGCAAGGCAGACATATTGAGTTCCAGGCCGAGTTTGGGATACCCTGACGGAATTCGAAAAGAAAGGGTGGTAACCCTGGTCGTCTACATTCACATAAAACCTCTGGTCTTAATATTCCTTTGAATCCAACAACACATTGTTAACAATAATGCAGGCACGCCATCTACCGGACTGTTCATTCGACCGTTTGCCAGTTGGGCAAGGGGAAACGAAATCTTGACTCTGAAAATTTGTTTTTTGTATATCTCATGTAAATATGGTCCGATTTGAGTCATGTTTGATATGAATCAAAAGATTTTTAGATTTCTAACAACTTTCTGGAAGCATTTAATAACAAAATCCTAAAGCTGTAGGAGTTACATGGCTTTGAAAAAGTGAGGGGGTGGAAGGAGGGGAGAGGATGAGAGGGTGAGAAAAAAAATAAATTGGACCAGCGTACATACATAAGAAGTCCTTATCCCAAGTTTGGTTATCCTAGCTCTTATAGTCTCTAAGATCTAGGCGTTCACACAGACGGACGGATGGACAGCCGGACGGGCTTGGCTGTATCAATTTCTCTAGTCACCCTGATCATATTGTGGGTAACTTTGGCGAAGTCTACGATGTCTCCTCCTCTATGTTAATAAACCCTTGTACCTTACAAGGTATAAAAATGTGAAAATCATTACAGACTTTATTCAATTTGGAATAGTTTAGCGTAAAAAGCAAAAATTTTATGTAATGGGCAAAAACAGATGTCATTGGTGGCTCTTGAAAATGTCACAAAAATATCATCAATTAATTATAGAAATGAAATCGTGAAAAAACTGTCAAATCGAAAATATAAAACCAACTGTCAGACACTGACAACAAAATATCAAGCACAACCATGGAATTTTGAATTGCAAAAGCAAAAAAAATAATAATAATGCAATTTCCTCTAACTAGGTAAAAAAAGTGGATCTCTTTAATAAACAATTCATTTGTGTAATTTAATAAAAACTAAATAAATTATTCGCTGAATTTGTGCTATTTTTACACTTTTTAAATGAGAATAAAAATTCCACGCGCCTGAATTCATGAATAAACAAGTTTTTTTTTACAGTCTCATTTGGGGGCGGTGGCAAATCAAGAATAGATGAAACGACGAAAGTCCTCAATAAGTGGCAATAAATACCAAACATTTTACAATAAACACGCGCAACACCCACACAAAAGTATCTGAAAAGTATTTCCTTCACACAGGCTATCTCTCTCTCCCTCTCTCTCTCTCGCTCTCTCTGTCTGACTGTCACTTTTTGTGTGGTCTTTTGGGGGGAGGGTAGAGCAATCAGCAAAGCCTGGCAAAAGACAGTTAATAAACGAGGAGCTTGCTCTGCCTTTCCCTTTTTTTATTTTATTTTATTTTATTCCTAGGCATGCTGGCCCGACTCCAAGGCCTGAAAATTTCAATTTCTAATAGAAAATAAAAAAAAAGCGAAGTAGAAGAAAGAAGGTTGATTGCCTAACTTTGTTGGTGTGTATGTGTGGGGTCCGAAAAGTAGGCCACACAAAGCCAGAAATTCAGGCCACTGAACTCTCTCTGGAGCTCAAAAGGACCCAGGCTCCCAGTCCCTCGGCTTAGGCCAAATCAGCAGCGAATAGAGGCGAGAGCCAAGCTAGAGGGAGTATAGGCTAAGTTCCCTTTTATTTATTGATTACATTAAAGCGACGTAGTCCCACCGCAAAATACACAGAGCCAAAAATTGCAGACGCTAAAAATATTACGTATACGTAAAATTAAAATTCAATTTACTCTCTCCAGCTGGCATTTTGAACTTTAATTAAAGCCTTGCCGCGCCTTGATAAGGGTCACTGATTACACAACCCCTGTCTCACCCCAGCTCAAAAAAAAAAACAGAGTTTCTGAACCAATCAAAAATTAACAATAGGTAATTCAATTGCTGGGCTAAAATAAGAGACAAAACTAATAATAATATTGCCAAGACCAGAGACTGGCATAGTTGAAATTTTTTGACTAATTAAGTCATCGACGGGCCTGAGTGACATTGGCATTCTCCTTCCACAAAACTGACGAGAGTTTACTTTTAATGTTCCGGCGACACGCAAATGTCTTCAGCCACGTAGACCATGTCAGAAATTGCTGCCTGAAAGTTGGTGAAACTGACTGGGCTGGCTGGTTGAATGGCAAGTCATCAGCACATTTGTAAGTTTGGCATGGGAATAGTAAATTTCTTAGTGTTTGTTTTGCCCTTCATTTTATTGGCGTCTATTTGTCACCATTTGGACAATTTCAGATAATTGCCAAGGTATTTCCTTTCATTGAGCAATGAAAATTTATTGAGAGAAAAAAGAGTGAAGAAGCTGGTCGGTTTGGCTGCCAGTTTCGAATACATTAAAAATTTAATAAAACTTTATATTTTCCGAAAAAGTACACAGAGAAAAAGGGAGAAAAATGGAATAATTAAAATCACACTAAAAATTCAAACACATATAAATTCGCATACACCTTCGTGTTTATTACAGGCAACCAATTAAACCAGCAGCTCACATGCATTTTAATTTCATTTTTATTTTAATATTTATGTGAATTTTTCCTATGCTCCCCTAGAGAGTGAAGGCATTTGGGCAGAGTGTGGTGGCATCAAAATGGCGCCGTTGTTGCCAATTACTTAAAACTAACGAAAAATCCCCAAAGCGTGCCAACAATTTACGTTCATAAATATAAATATCACACCTAACACAAAAACACAATCACAATCACACTTTCACATCTACTCGTACTCGCACGAGCCTCAATTCTATTGTAGCTTTTTGCATAATACACTGGGTGTTTGGGGGCGCAGGGAGAGAAGGGTGAAGCAACGCATGGAAGATGCCAGAGAGAACCGGGCCAAGTCCAGACAATAGACTACAACTAGCTAAGCCTTGTTTAAATGGTAGGCGTGAGAATCCCCACACTTTCATTCAGTCAATCCTTACTACTTCAGCTCACACCTTTCCTGGGAAATCTCCCACCCCGCCCCACAGGTTTATTTAGCTCTCACACTATCTCTGCGTGTGTGTGGGTGGCGCGTGTAGTGTATTCAAGTAATCAAAAATGCAAATCGAGCCCATGAATTTCGAATTAGTTTTTAGCCTGCACACACACACACATACATACATAAGCTCACTGCAAACAACAACAACAGCAGCAGCACTAGAAGCAAGAAGAAGAAGTAGAGCCAACAGGCAACCCTGCCAGGCAAATACCAACGAGATAGAGTTGGCCAGATAGCCAGGTAGACAGGCAGACTGCCTGACTCTGGCTCTGGCTTACTGGCACTCTGAATTTTGAGGCTAACGAACACACGTACACAAAGCCAACCAACACACGCACACACACACATATACACCTTTTCCGTTACTACGTGTGACTGATACAAATTTGTATCTGTTTGGCTTTGGACGCTGCGGCGGCAGCAACGGCAGCGGCAGCAGCAGTGACAGCGTCGCCTCTCAGCGTTTACCTCAAAAATAGTTGGCGGGCATTGTACGCGTGGCGCGTTTTGACACAGACAACCATTGCCTTTACCGTTATAACCGATATCGTTTCAGCGTAACGGTATTAAGCTTTGAATGTTTTTTATTCTTTTTTTTTGAGGTTAGAGATGAACAGCTTTGAACGGGGCCAGAAAAGTCACGCTGCTGCATTATCTGCAATGTTCAGTTCCAAATTTGTTAAACATAATAAAAAAGCCCAGCAAGAGTTGATAAGATTAATACACTATGATGAATCGAGGTATAATTTTGAAAGCTTTTTGTATGGGCTCGATCAAGACATCAATTGTTTGAGATATTGTCCAGAAGTTATAGATCACTAAGGATAATAGTCAAGACAATATTGAAACCCTTAGAACTTTGCTATAACTCTTGCCAAGTAAGTACCTTTACGGATCTTGACAGTTAGATCTGATCTCTGATCTTTTCTATATCTTTATCGAAATAAGTTCAGAAATCGTGATTGAGTTTCTCGTGAGAGTTGACTTGCACATCTCTAGCTCGCAAATGTTAGCTTCGTGGAGAAACCTATGAAAGGAAAGAGCGGCACGGTTTGATTTGTGGCATCAACGACTTAAAATTGTTATTTTTTCTGTATTCGTTTCTTTTCTGGTTTTTTTTTTTTTTGGAACGTGACGCGCATTTGGTGGTGTTAGTTTTTAGCAACTGCCTATCAAATATTAAGTGCCTGCAATTTATACCAAAAGGCAGCGGGCACAAAATCAATGTAAATATTTTGACTCCAAAGGACTAACTGCCAGACTGGCTGGCTCTGGCTCTGGCTGTGGCTCTCTGTCTTTCATTCAGCTGCGACTCGCTGGTTACGATTCGTTTAAAGTGGGTAATATGCTATTTCAGTGCTTCCTTTTTGATGGCTGCTTCTGGTTCTGGTTCTGGTGGTTGGAGACGGCCAAAAAGGAGTGCGGTTGCTGCGAGTGTAACGAAACGAAAAACCTTCTTCTCCATTTTTTTTTTTATATTATTTTTTGCATTGAAATAGTTTACAAGTAAAAGCCGTGGATGCCGCATTCCACAGCCCAATTGCATGCATAGAGTGTGCCACAGTGAGCTTCTTTTTACTAAGTTGAAATGCAGTCGGCTTTTGCGATTTCTCATTCCACATTTGGCATTTTGTATTCCGCCACCACCATCGCCACCACCACCACCATTTCCTATCTCTCCTTTCTGCTTCTGCCCTTTACCATTCTGTGGCATTTTCAATTTTACTTTATATGCAAATTTTTGCATTTTGTAGCTTTGGCTGCGGCTGTTTTTGGCGGCTCTATCTGGTGCAGGCACACCCCCTCACTCTACCCTCCACTGTCGGTGAAATTGATAGCAGTTGGTGTGGCTGGCTGGCCAGGCTTCTGGCACTTTAAGCCAGCTTTGCCTTGAGATCACTTGCCCGTTACCGATTTGCATTTCTATAAATTTTGAATTTACTATTTAGTTGCAAAATCACAACATACGACTCAACATTAATACAAAATATAATACCCAAAGTCTTTCCATTTCCAAACGGTACAGTTGTGCTTGCGTGTGCTTTAAATATATTGAACTATCACCCAATCTAACCAGTTCCAGATAAAAATGCATAGGTCAGCAAATCTTAAGTGGGTTTTGACAGTTTGGAGAAAAGATGCTTTAATTTTTAAAAGAGTTCCTTAGAGCTCTATTTATTTCCATTTGGTACAGTACTATAAAGATCTAAAGAACCATGAAACAAGTTCTTACACTTTGTTAGCTATGAATGAGATTCAGAATTAAAAGAGAGGTAGAATTATATTTTCTTTTGTCATATCAATCAATTTGGTTACACTTCGAAAGAGTTTCGACCAGTATGAAAGGAGCATCATCTAGGTCATTAATCTAATGTGAGAACTAAAACCTCCCCGTTCCAATAGAGCGAGAGATAAGATGTTTATTCCTAAACCTCAAGAATCCAGCCATTTGCCCGCAGGGAAAGTGTCAAAGTGCTAAAGTGTGTTCAAAGATTCATAAGATTTTTTAGCAGAGCGAGAGGGAGATAAATTTGCCTGCCTGTTTGTCGTTCTGTTTATCTCTGTTTGGGTTTTAGTAGTAAAATTACCGATAAAAGGTGGTTAGCCGGTTACGTGGCTCTGAGGTTGCTTACTTACTTGCTTGCTTGCTCGGCTGTGGACTGACCTGACAAGGCTTGTCAAAGGCACACCCACCATTTGACAACTCGACCCGTTATATGCGGGTCTGCTGGGGTATCTGAGTGGGTGTGCAAGTGTTTGCCTTTGCGTGTTGAGGTCAAAATGGCGTGACGTAACCGGAAGTAGCACTGGCTTTATGTTTACCAGCCCCATATATGTGTGTGTGTGTGTATGTGTGTTTGTACAGCTGCTGGGCATATTTGAGTGTCTTGGTGTTTTTTCTTCTAATTCGAGTACTCCGGCTTGCCAAACATGAGATTGCTTTCAATGCAGCCAGCAGAGGAACGAACGAAGAAAGCAGCAGGTCTTTGCCTTTGTCTAACTCATTATCAGACCAGACTTTTGGCTTGTCTTTCACGCACTCCCCATTTATTTTGCAGTCCTTGAACCTCACTCAAAGATAAACTCGCCACCATTCCAACTCAGCTGTGCACAAACAGAGTTCATTGCTCTGGATTCTCTTTCCTGGTTGACTCATTCTGGGCTTGCGAGCCATTTAGAATTCTTGGTCGGAAATTATGCACACTATGAAAATGTGGGCAAAAAAAAAAAATTCAATTTACGCTTTTTCAGTGTTGCAATTCGCATGCAAGCCGCGCACCAAAAAGAAAAAAAACATAACAAAAAAATTTAAATTGAAAATACTCTCATATGCAATTTGTTTAGCTCGGTTTTTATTCATCTGCATTTGGCCAGAAATTTTAGTTTCTTGTTTTTCAATTTGTTCTTTCTTCTTTTATTTCTGTTGGCTCTGTTTATTTTATTTCTATGGGTCGGTCGGGCATAAAATCCGCTACATTGTTATGATCTCCCGTAGTTTCCTTACCCCATTCAGGGTTGTCCTGGCAGCGCTTTTGCTTTACGACTCGACACAAAAGCGTTTGCCATTTTATGTCTGCGAAGCAATGTAACATTTCAAAACTAAGGCCAACGACGAACTCAGGACTAGCTAGAAGAAGACATATGTGCTTTTTTTTTCTCCACTGCTTCAGGTAACTGCGAATGGAATAATGTGCGAAAAAGGCATAGGAACAAGTTTTTCTCTACGGCAAACTGAAAATGAAGTTTAAATTTTTAATGCTCCAAATCTGACATGAAGTGACTTTTTTCGGGTCGCTTTACGAGCCCAACTTTAATAGGGAAAATAGTTGTATCCGTGTGCGTGTGTATGTAGAGTTTTACATTATCTGAATTATTTATACCAAATATCTAGTTCTATCTGTTACTTTCTAAAGGTTATTTGAAAGGTTTCTCAAGTCTCAATTTAATTAAAAAAAATCCACTTTAAATTTAAGCTTTAAAATAGAAGAGAACTTGGCAGCAGTCTTGGAGCCAATTAAAAATTACTCATACGCCAGGTAGACAGGCAGACAAATCCTGTTACATTTGTCATGAAGATAATGACCAGATTGGACAGATTTACCAGACATTAAGATCAAGCTTAAGCCAGAAAACATAACAAAGCTGCCTTGGAGACATTTAAAAATTACTCATACGCCATGTAGTCGCTAGGCAAATCACGTTGCATTTGCCATAAAGTTGATGACGAAACTGGCAGCATTCATTAAACCGAAGCGTGATATGTGTGAAAGCCAGTACATTTTCCCACTTTCCCGGTTTGACTCGCATAAGCCTCGAACATTTCTCAAAAAGCAGCAGACAAAGCTCACGATGCGACTCACGTAGCACAGCAAGAAAGGCGCAAGTCAAAAAAAAAAAAAAAAGAAAATACAGAACAACTAAGTGGTATTCCTGCTGGTAGTCGGTTTCAGTGTCATATTTTTTTGTAAATTGCCCGAGGCAATTGCAGCCTCCTGAACAGTGCCAGAGTTAGGTCGGGGTTTTCTCCCACCACCGTAAGGGACTTCGTGTGATGATTAGGTCAGTTTTCCTTTGAAATCGCAAATTGTTCGGCCAACAGTCATTCTAGCTAACCCAGAATTCCAGACCTGCGGTCTTATGCCAATTTCTTTGGAGTTACTTTTTTTTATTATTGTCTGCCTCATGGCCATCTTTGTTGTCTTTGATGGTCGCTCTTTTTAATAAAACTGTTTGGTTAATTTAATTTTTTTTTTATTAAATTATTTTTTTCCTGCATTTTTTTTTTGTTTGAGTTGTGAGATATCCACATTTACAAAATAATTTCACAGCAGTTTTCCGGGCAACATGATTTTCCATAACCTTACGTATGCTTTGAAATTTTTCTCTCCCATTTTCCTTTGGGTCTTTTGAATGCCGTTGTTGTCTGTTTCTAGCTTCAGCGTTTTCCCTTAGCCATTTGTGTTACTGTTATTCTTCTGTCTTCATTGTTGTTCTGTTTCTACCCAGCTGCGTTTATTTACTGTTGTCACTTTTGCTGCTCAATCCTCCCCGGCTTGGCTCCCCTCCTGCCCTTTCATCGTTGTTGTCATCGCTGTCGTCACAAAAAAAGTGAAACTCTCTCAGCAGGCGGCTCTCTCTATTTTTGTTCCCTTTTTGAAAGTCTTCTACATATTTGAGCAAAGCATGAGTGTGTGTGTGTGTGTGTGTGTGTTAGCAAAAAAGGACTTACTCTATAAGCCTTTCATAAGCATCGCATAAATTCTTTGTCAATTGTGGCAAATGTTGATGCCTTTGCCCAGGCCCAAATCCAGACTCCTATTTCCAGGCTGCCTGACTGCCTGCCTGCCTGTCTCTCGTCATTGTCATAGTTTTATCTCCCCCACTTCCTCTCTAATTGTGTCGTGGTATGTGTCCTGTCAGCTGCCATTTCTTCAACTTCTCCTGCTCTCCCTTCTCTCCAGCACAGGCTGGCTTTTGCTGTGTACCGTGTGTGACAGCGCGCAAGAGACTTCGGAATGTAACTACAATTTGATTGTGCCAAGGCATGAGTGTGTGCATTGATTGGATTAGTTAGCCCAAAATTTGAAAGGCGAAAGCAGGTCAAAGGAGTCTGCAGCACGTTACTTATTAGACTGGTCATAATGGTAATGAAAGTTGTTTTGCTGGCCGAATTGTGGCAAGCGAGCTAAGCAATTAAATAAGCTTAAATTCCAATCGTCTCATTCACTCTCTCCCTCTCTCTCTGTCTTTGACTTGATTTCAATGTCCTAATTGTAAGATTATTTTGGTCTAATCCCCAAAGCCCTGTCGACTAGACTAATTAAATAACCAGAAGCCCGAAGATTCCAATTTGTAAGCACTTTTCTTAGGGCACCTCATTCAAATTTGTAACCGAATTAAACATGAAAATTGTACATCTTTAGTGATATTTTCTTTCCGACTAAGCCAAAAAGTCTCTAATGCCTCTTCCCAGGGCTACACTTTAGGCCTGAGCCAAGAGAAAAAATTCCAACCAACCTTTGCCAAACACGAAGCAGCCAACGAGGAAAAAAACTCTCTGGCGCAATTATAACACAACTCAAGCGGCAAACATATTGACAGCCAGCCAGGCAGTCAGCCCCGGGGCGTATGTGTGTGTGTGAGTGTGTGTGCAGGATCTGTCAGCCATTATGAGTGTGTCAGAGACAGAGACACAGACAGAGACCCATATGCTGGTTTCCGAGTGGGTTCTGTTGGGTGCACCGCCTGTCTGGAGAGTTGATGTGCTTGCCGGTTGCTTGGTCGGCCTGTCTTTTGATTGTCATGCCACATTATTATGCTTTATTTCCGTGCCTTTATTTTTATTAAAAATGTCGTCAAATTTACATAGCCCGTGGGGGGTGCTCCACAGCGTTGAGGTGACAGCAAGTTTGCTTGCTAAGATGTTGTCGGCATCTTGTCTTTTCGATCTATTTAAGCTTTTTTTCTCTCTTCTTCTTCTTTTTGTTTACCTTCCCTTCCTGACCTAGCACGGTCTGGAACTGGTTTTTTCTGTTTTAAGTGCTCACCACACTTCCGGTATATAATGGAAAACAAAAGGCCCAAAAGGATACACGTAGGATTTCAGCAATCAAGTGAGCTTTAAGGCCTTTGTATCTGATATAAAACGGATAGAATTTTTAACCTTTTTTTCACTTTGTTTGTTGTTTCTTTTTAACTTCTCGCATACTTTTGAGTCAGTTTTTTTTTTGTGGAGTTTGCTTTACCTTTATTCCATTGTTTTGTTGTTTGCCGAGCTTCCAATATGTCCGGAGCTGGAGAAGTTACCTGGCCTGTCCACAGGCTGACTGTTTTGACTTTGGCCTGAAATATCTCAAGTTCCTCGACAGTTTCAGACAGAAACAAAACAAAACAAAACAAAACAAGACCAAAGAAAACAGATCCAATTTTGAGCAGATAGACAGAAAATTTTAATTGCCAAGATTTGACTTTGTCATTCGACAAATTGAGGCTAACTCCTTTTCTGTCTTGTCTCTTTCAGGATGCCCACCAGATGTTCGCACGGACACTGCCCCATGCTGTGGCTACTGCTGTTGGCCTTGACGGCCTCCTTTTGTCTGGCCTGTCGAGTCTCGGAGTTCTCGTGCAAAGGCAGCGGGAACAGCGGCAACATTTGTGTGCCCCTTGACAAATATTGTGATGGACGCAGCGACTGCGCCGATGGCAGTGATGAGCCAAAGCATTGTTCAGGTAAGCTTCAAGGGTTCTGATTGTTTTAAAGTCTTTTCTGACTTTATTTATTCTTCCTTTACAGTCTGCAATCGCACTTATTATGGCGATATTGGACGCACCTATGCCATAAAAGTGCCAACACCACAATGGAATAAATTGCCCTTCCTGTGTCACTTGACTTTCACAGCGTCCGGTCATGATCAAGGCGACATTGTTCAGGTAAGTTTAAATCAACTTCATTGGTAGATTTTCACATTTCACAGGCCCAGACGTGGTCTCAGCCTATGAAAAGGTGGTCTGAATTCTATGGCCCGTGGGCAGATGTAAATACACTCGGAGTCCTCTCTAGTGTTTACCCAACTGCAGTGTGCTTTTTGATTGTGTTGGCGTTGTTGTTATGCCTGCTAGAGCCTCTGGCCAAAGATTAGCTACGATGGCGACATAAAACTGAAATGCACACACAAATACGGACAACCAGACACACACACATACACACACAAACACTTTATAAACAATCCACATCACAGGCACTGTCAAATGCAGACAACAAAGGCACAACAGGCAGTGATGAGTGAACTCGTTCGTGAACTTGACACTGGTCAAGGCACTGGAATTGATAAATAAATATTTTCTGAATATGTTAAAACATTTATTAGGAATTTATTAAGCTTATTTTCATTTAGAATAAAGCTTTGATTAGACTTCTTGGTGTGTGTATCAAGGGAAGCTTTGTCTTTACTCTTAGGATTAAATCTGTTGAGTCAAAAGATATTATATATATTTTACTTTAAGCCTTTTATGATTATTCTGGCACATTCTTGTTTAATATTATTTTTAAATAGAGGTTTCAAATATGGAGAAAAAATACTTTTTCCTTCTTTTCTCTTCCGAAATAAAAAGAGTTCTTTTTCATTTCTCTCCCTTTTTGCTTAGCAAGCATTTATTTAGGAGTTTAATCAACCAGCACTGGCAGAGAGTTCTTAAGCGTTCAAAAGCGTAAGGGAGAAAAAGAAAAAAAAACTGTGTACTTTGACACATGGCAGAACCCATGAAATATTTCGGGATATGCACACAGAATGACAGGAGACTCCGGCCAGGATTGAAGCCCCCAGCTGAATTAGAATCAGTCTTCTTTCTGTCAACTTAATTCTAGTCCCATGTGCGTGCTTAATTAGCATTATAAGCGTGGGGGAAAGTTTCATTATAGAGCCAAAGAATTTAAGGGGCGAAACTTAAAGAGTGTATGAGGATAAATAAAATTCCATAAATATCAAAATGTTTTTGGTAAGCTGTCGACAAAATGTCAATTTCAATTTTGCTATATAATTGATTCCACGCCATAACTGAATAAGCTAAACTGCTTGACTCGCCCCACGTGGGAGGTGTTGACAACTCAGACGACTTCAAAGGAGCTACCCAAACAGCCTGCTTGCCAATACCAGGATTACTGCAGGAGAGCGTCTTAAGGATGATGAAGATAATAATATAAATTTGTTGCCGTCAGCGTGGATGTAGCTTTTTTTTTGCTTCCTTTCCGCTTCGAGCTTAGCACCGCTGGCAAAAAAAAGAGAAATTATCGCAAAATTTCTGTCGTTGGAATCTGCCATGCATAAGTTATAAGTTTTATTTTGTGTTTCCGTATTTGTAGCCAGAACTGATTTCTTCTTCTCCTCTTACCCATTGGCTTGGCCCACTCGATATATCAAATTCTATCCTTTAACCACCTGAACCCGCTCGCATATAAATCATGTGGTTGGTTGGACTGGCTTAGCTTGACTTGGCATGCTCTCACTTTTGGGCTTTGCGTCCTGGTGGCTGCGGCGGCAAGTCTGCGTAGGAAATTGCTTGAAATAATCATGTTACGCCCGCCTGGCTTAGACTCCGGGATGAGCTTTAACTGTCTGTCTGACTGACTGGCTGGCTGGTTGGCTCTATGGATAGATGGATGGATGGATGGATGGATGGACGGACTGGCGGACAGGTTGTTGGCTGCTTAGTGGGCTGAGCTAAGCCAAGCCGAACTAAGCTGAGCTGAGCTGAGTCGCAGAGAGCCGTGAAGAGCCCAGAATACAGAATACATATTGATTGATGATTGTCAGAGCTTGCGGCAAATATATTTTGCGCTTTGCTAACACTGCTGCTTTTAGGGTAAAATATTTAAAAAAGTTGAAATTGCCAGACTCACCGCCTCTCCCACTCCCCAAAAAAAAAAACCCACACATTCGTTCGACATTCCGGTCGTATTTCTCTCACCTGTACAGAGCTACTGGCTAATTTTTAATGGAAAATAACTTACACTATACAAGGAGATCTCTGCTGTTCTGGGCTCCCCCAGTTTCTTTCATTTTTGTTGCCTTGGCGTTTTTAAATTTTTTATGCTTCAATCAAATATACTGAACATGGCAAGGGTACGAGGTGCATTGTAATTTACGCCAACGGCTCGCATATTTTTCACGCCGTTGATGGGTTAATAATGCCCGGGCGTAGGGTGAGCCGGGGAAATGGTTGGTAAATTCATGTAAAAACGAAAATCTAGAAGCAAATATTTTACAATTTAGCGGTATTAAATTGGCAAGGTAGAGGACAATAAAATTGTGGCTTCGAATTCGAAGGAATTCTCCAGGCTATAAAATTGCCTACCTATCCAGGCTCGTATATAAATCAACAGATTTCCGTACAAAACATTTGTATTTTGTGCAAAAAATATTTATATTTATTTTATTTTATTGGAAAAATTCTTTTCTTTCTCTCTCTCTCTCTTTCTCTCTATATATATTTTTTTGTGTTGGTTTGGTAAATTGAGAGCTCAACTGTTTTGTTGTTATTTTGGGCATTGATATATTTTTTTATAATTGATTTTTTTTTGTTATTAAATGAATTTTGCCGTAGATTCTCTCTGGGCTTGAATGCTTCCAGTTATTCGTTTGATATTTTTCAGATATTTTTATTTTTTTATTTTTTTTTTGTTTTTCATTATTGATGAAATTTCCGGAAAATTTCTTTTTTATTTAAACGCATTCTGGAAAAAATTATTTATATTGAGTGCTTGTAATTTTTTCCAATTATTTGGCAATTCCAATAAAATTTAATTTTTATTTATATTTTTTTTTACCTCTTTACCTTCTTGCTTTTGAAATATTTGAGTAAATACTATCTATATTTTATTTTTGATATAAAATTTATAATTTAATTTGTTCTTTTGAAAGTGGAACAAGGAACTAATTCATGTTAAATGGATGATAGAATGCATTTTTATTGCCTTAAAACGACATAAGAAAAAATCGTTTTTGAGCTTAAAAATCATTTTTGATATATGAATAATTAATATATAGAGACAGGCATAAGCACACGATTGATTTAAACTCCAAAAGTGAAGAGAAAAAAAAATGTATTTAAATAAAGTTTAATCATGGAAATTATTTTCCAACACTTTCCCCAAATGAAATGATTATTTTTATTTCTTTTCGAAATTATGATTAAAAATAATTTAATATAAAAATTAACCAGTATTTAATGTGGAATATGGAGTGTGTATGTTTTCCGCACTTATGTGTAATAATATTTTATTTGCATTACGTATACGTCACCGAGTCTAATTGAAGTGTCCACTTGAGAGTTAAAAACTGTTGCATATTTTCAGGCACTCGAATGGCCAGGCAAATTGCAACTTTAAGCACAAGTACAATTATGTTTGAAGAGCAAAAAGATAGTTGAATTTAATGAGAGAGCACCGAGCACGTGTTCGATTCTTTCTTGCTTCTTTGGCTCTTTGTAATTTCACGAATTTGTTTCAATTTAGAAATGCCGCTCTGGCTTGCCACAAAGGCAAACACATGGACACAGAGTCACGTTTATTTGCATATTTTATTAAAAAGTACAATAAGAAGGGAGCAGGAATCGAATTGAATTTCAAGGAGCTCCCAGTTTCTGGCTTTGTTTCCTTTTATTTTCCACACTCTGTGACCTTGAATATGGGAGACTCTTGCGAATATAACTGTAAATGTTGAGGTGTGCGTCTTTGACATTGTGGCTTTTGCTCTCGGTCTTGTGTGCGTACGTGTGTTTTATGGCCAATCAAATATGCAAACATGCCGCAATGCATAATAAAAGCTCCAAAGTGTTTGGAGTTATTTGCATAACTTTAGCTAAAGCTACAAAAACCTAAAAAGGGCTAAGTGTGTATAAAGTATAGTTTTTTATTGCCATGACAACAAACTTGGTAACTGTAGTTTTTCTCATTTTATTTTTTTATTCTCTGGCAGTAATATTATATGTATTTCATTCTTTTTTTCTCTCTCTCTCTGTCTATTTTCCAGATCATCTTTGATGGCTTCACTGTGGGCAGATTCGATGAGGGTATGGTTGATACCGATGTGGATGGTTATGAAACGAATTTAAGTCCCACCGGTGAGCTGCCAGGCTGTCCCGAAGGCTTCATGCAGGTGAGTGCAAATTTCATTTATTAAAATTTATGTAATGCAAAATGGCTGGCTGGTAAGCTCCCCAAGCTGGGGAATTTGCTCGTAAAACCCAGAAAAATTATAATAAATAAACCTAAGGCCGCTCACGTAGATGACCGACCACACCGACTCTTTCATTATTTAATTTTCAACTGACCAAGTTACCTTCACACAATTCTTTGGGTTTGAAATATTTTGCAGAGAGTTTTGCCCCCATCGATTTGGTCGTTGAAGTAATTCTATAATTTTCTTTATTTCGGTTCGCTTGACAAATATCGCATTTAATCAAGAAATTGAATCGAACATCCCGTAAATATTAAGTTCACTTCAAATGTAACAACTCTCGGACGGACCCTCAAAAGTATCAGTTCTGTTGCTCTTGATGGAGCACTCCAAATAAGCTGGGCAGAATGGAATGCGTGAATGCGTGGACAAGGGAAAACCAATAAAGACAAAGAAAGAAAAGAGAAACGATTTTCTATACGATTATTTTTAGTGTATTCAGAACATATCGAGCCAACAAGTACGCATATGTGTAATATACAAATACGTATACAAGTTCATTCTTGTTGTGTTTTTGGTTTTTTCATGTACATTTGTGTCTGGTCTGGATTTTGTTGACATGACTGCTACTTTGTCTGCCATTTGTCCATTTAGGGTTTGGGCCGGGCTAGTTCAATTCAGTTTGGTTTGGTTGGGTTTGGTTTGGTTTAGTTTGATTTTGTTTTGTCGGTCGTTTGTTCATTCGATGGTCTCGGCTAATGGCCACTTTCCCAGCCAATGGCCGTACAACTAAAGCAAAATCGAATAAAATCAACAAAATCCCAGTAATTGACTTCTGCAATTCAGAAATATATAGACTTGTGCATGTGTGTGCTGGCTTATATAATGCAAAAAAAAAAAATAAAGGCTAAACTATTTTTTTTTTTTTTTTTAGTTTTTTTTTATGCTTATTCCATTCAGCTGGGAGCCTTTTCATCAAAATGGTTCTTATCGTGCACCTTTGCATGTCCATTTAGTTTACCTTAAGCTTTTGTAATTGATTTACTTTCAGTTTTAGCCAGCTGCTGAGCCAGGCAAAACGAGAGTTAAATGGAGAAATGAGAAAAGCATAGCTGGCTCTTCTGATTTGAAACAAGTGGAATCAAACGAGAGTTCCGAGCATTTGCTTTACAATTTGTGCATTAAAGTGCACTAAAATTGATCGGAATTGATGGATAATATGCCAAATGGAACACATTATTCTCCAACAGACTAATGAAGTATCATTTCAAATATGAAAAACATCTGAACAGAAACAGCATCAAATTTGTTTACTCCAACAAAACGAACATAATAATAGACTAACTATCAAAGAAATTATTTCAAAAATATTCACAAACAATAGACCCAAATATTTGTATTCCCAAAGATATGGTTTCATGTAGAATAATTTCATTTGCCACAAATATTTCACTTGAAATTTCAAGCAACTCAAATCGTAAAGTTTACGTTGCAGGTAACAGATACATTGGCTCATTTCATTTTTGCTTAAATTAAATTTGGGTTCAATTGGATTAATCTAAGACAAAGAGTTTTTAATTTCAACTTATATTTGTTTAATATGTTAAGTCAAAGATGAACTAGCTGATTCATTTGAGAAATGAGTGACTAAGCTAAATATTTTTACTTACAATAAACCAAAAAAATTAGCCGAAAAGTCTTCATTGCAAATTACAATTCAAAAGATATCTGATCTGAATTTTAATTTGATAACAATTTCATAAATAGTTCGATAGATGGCGCTCTAGCTTGCTTTTTGGGTATACCAAGGCATCCATCAGAAATCTGCCATCGGCCTTTTTCACTAACCTTAATTTTTTATAAAAATTTGAAAATTTATTAAATAAAAATTGGTTTAGACTTTTTCACTAAGTTTTCGGTTTGACTGGGACGTTTGATGAGCTCTTAACTTTTTCCACCAAATTGATATTCCACACTCACCTCTTAGTTGTTGAATTTTTGTACGTTTGTAACATGTCGGCCCGGAGACCAGTTCGTTTAGAGAAGAATTTATGCTGTTGTTGGCTTTGTTGTTTATTTTTTTTTTTTTTTTACGATATTGTTGCTGTCGTTGTTATTGTTCTTTTGTGCCTTCAGTTGATGGCACATCGCCGAGAACAATAAATTTTAACAAGCGTGGGGCGTACGCTGACATTTTGTGGTACAGTCCCGACCCATGCCAGTTGCATCCCCAGTCACTCTGTCGAACTGTTCCAATGTCCATTTGTTGAGGTTTCATTTGGCACTTGACATGTTGAGTCCATCTTTTTTTTCGGCTTAAAATGCAGTTAAATATTTGCGGCTATATATATTTTTTTTTTTGATTCAGACTTGGCTGCAGTTGCGCTGCATTGGCTGATTTCTGTTGGTTTGCCATTTTATAAACTCGTAACTAACCGCAGGTTTGTGTTGCACAACCAACGAACAACGAGTCGTCTGTCCAGATCGTCCAGTTTACCATACCGCTCAGATTTATCGAGCTCTGCCGCCTGTCAACTAAATAACTGCGTGTTGGTTTCCTCCAGCACTTCAATGGGAGGGGGGAGGGACAGGATGGCTGGCAAATACGGAAATCAAAAAGAGTGGGCGGTTTGGTCAGAATTGTGAACGGCGTTTAGTCTGGCAAAAAGTGTTGTACAATTCCGCACGTATTTTTATTTATTTAAGGCAAAGAGTTTTTAACTGTTTTGTTGCCTTCCTTTGGCAACTTATAAATTATGCACAACATGACTGTGCATTTTGGTATGTTCAATTCTTTTTCATATTTATTGGCAAGCATATTCAACATTCCACGGTGATTTGTAAACAAAAACAGTTTTGACTTGCGACTTATATTTTATTTGGAATTTTTCTTTCTAAAAAATTATAGAGCTATTTTGGTTAGCTTTTGATTTATTTGATTTGCTTAATTTTTGATGACTTGATTAATCAAGTCGAAAGGATGAACTGTGGCAACTTTTATTACCAACATTTCCCAAGCTGAAAATAATTTCCCCTACTTATTTGGAATTATATCTTTTTTAGTTTTAATTTAGTTGAAAATTTTGTGTGACCTTCGCTTTTATATTTATGTCAGGCTTCGAAGTGCCCTTTAATCATTTATGCAATTTAGTTAGACATTTTGTCTCATACATTTTTTATCAGATGAAGCACCCACTCATCTACCCAAGCCCCCGGAATTGAGGGTCCTTGGCATTTGTTTTCTCCGCCCTTATTTACTATGAAAAATATTAGGATGCTGGTCTTCTGTTTTCTTGATGATTTTTAATAATTGAACGCAGGATTCTAGAACCCAAAAAAAATATATAAACTAAAACTCTGGAACACTTTAAATTTTTGGCACACAATTTTTGTGTCCTTTCATTTTATTCCTTTTCTGCTTATTTGCTAATATATCCAAACATAAATAATAAAGTTTATGCATAAACGTATTAACCTAAATCAACAACAACAATGAGACGGGAGCCGAAGAGTCAGGCTGTTGTCTTTCGTTGTCCAGAGCTCAGGACGGCCTTTATCACACACTTGACTCTGCTGCTAGTGTGTCCCGAGTTTCAGGCAAGCAGCTTGAGTAAATGACTCAATATTTGACAATCATAACATCCGCTTAGAGATGCCATTGTCCCAGCAGTCCGGCCTCTGCTGACCCCTTCAAGCTTGACCAAGCTGGCTGGACCATTCAGGCAGCTCCTGTTGTTGTTGTTGTATATGTTGTCCGGGGCCAAAGACCACGAGAACAAGGCACAAGTTTGTCAATAGCAATATACCGAGCTGCCTGCTTGTCTGAATATCCTACTCGCTTTTAGCTTCGACTGTCTGTGTGCCTCTTTTTTTTTTTTTTGTATTTCCTCCAGCCTCTTGTGTGAATGTAATATCGCATAGACAAGCTCATAATTCAACATTACGACAGCGTTAAAGTTTCACAACCCACTCACCCCAGGCCATGCCCTAGTTTACCCCAAAACTCGGCCCAAGACTTTCACCGCTTGTGATTGTGATTTCTGTTTGCCTTGACAAGTTAGCTGGAAATTTATGAGCCAAAGCGAACAAATCTAAAAGGTTATTGTTTTTTTTTTTTCATCTTCTTTAATTTATGTGTGCCAGTAAATAGAACTAAATTACGTATACGCCAGAGCGGCAAAATTAAAAGCATCTCTTTTGTTTTTTGCCAATAAGTTGCTTTTAATTATTCCATGATGACACCGTGCATTCAATAAATAGAACAGAAACTGTTGAATTATTTAAAATTACGATGAATCTGCCTACCAAATCAGCAGGGGACGGACATTGCATTATGCTCTTAAATAGTTGCACAATTAAGTCGAAATACACACGACTATGTCAATGGCAGAGCCAGTCAAATTCAAGCTGCTGCTGGTCTGAGATAGGTGGCATAAAGGCCTTTTGTTTATTTCATTGTTGGCAGATTACGCAGCAGAATCAGCCCAAGCAGAGGCGGCACTGAGAGCGTTTGCCTGATAAAAGTTTTATCGACGCCGTTGAATGGCTTTGCCAAAACGTGCAGCCTCAACTTGATGATGTGGTGCTGATGATGGTGGCGGCGGTGGTGCAGGCGGTGTTGGTGGCAATTGTTGTAGATATTTGGCTAGGAGAACAATGAGTAATTTTTTGTTGAGGTTTCTCATAATGCTGCTGGTTGAATGAGCTTTAAGTTAATAAGCCTTAAAGTAAGTATTAAATAATTGATTTAGTTAAAAGTAAAACTGATTAGATTCAAGCTAATGGCAAATTTACTTTAACCAGACAAAAAACTTTAAGCTTAACTCAGAAATTTTAGTTCTAACTCTTGTTTAGATTTCCGATTAAATTGTGTTTTATTTATTCATTTAATATTTGATTTATTTTTGTAAAAGTTGTGATAATAATTTAAGTCGAGTTGGAAAAAGTTCCAACAAATCTGGTCTGGGATTAGTTAAAGAATAAATAAACCGGGGCTGTTTAAAACTAATTCTACGAGAGAAAGCTTCGTAGATAAAGTCATAAAATTAGATCAGCTTTCAGGGAAGCCTGCAGCTGGTTAATTCTCAGAGAATATTTTTTTTCCTCAAAATTTATGAATTAGAACCTTTAAAAAATATTTTATGTATCTATCAATTTTATGGGTCAAAATAAAAGTAGCCGGGAATGTTCAATAAAAGTGCGTGTGATTTTGTTTTGTTTCTATATTTTATGCCCAACACATTAAGTAATCCGATAATAATAAAAATGTTTAGGATGTAATCTTAAATTTCAATGTTCATTAGAAATTTTTATCATTTTTCCATTGAGTGGATGGGATAATTTTTTACACCATAATTTCCAATGCCCCTGCCCTGGTAATAAATAAATAAATAAACTTTGGACCAAAGAAAAAGAAAAAGGGAAATTCAGATGAGTAGTCCCAAGTAAAAGGAAAGTCCAATAATTCGTTATGAAGTCGATGCTAATAACGCTTCAGTGCACACAATGGAGACCAAAAGACCAAAAGACAAACTGACAAAACCCTCGGACAAGCAAAACGAATAGAAACAAGTGAAAAGAAAGGGCGGGCGACTGGTTTTACGCTGATGATGAGGATGCCGCCATAAAACCAGAGACACAAAATGCCGACAATCAGACAGATCAGACGACATTCGACTCCGTAAAATGTAGAATAGAAAACGGGCACATCCATGTGGCCGGACTACACGGCCTGGAGGCCACAAAGGCTGCAATGAATTTACACAAAATCGAAATCAGAAAATTACCATTATCCCAGTCGAGCAGATCAAACCAGCTGGAATGTTAGGGAGAGGTTAGTTCGCTTGCTCATTCATATGACAGCAATGGGTTGCAACTCTAACCAGTTGCAAATATTGACCCGGCCAGCCAACCAACCTAGCAGGCATCTCGATAAAGGACAGCTTTGCAATTACAGTAAAAATTGTTGTTGGAACGGCAACCGAGTGGACTCCTAGATTCCTTTCCTCTATTGCTGCGGCTATGTGGGCTTGTGTATGCCAAGCGAACAGTTCAAATAACCCATTAACTAAAAACTTAATCAATTGGAACTCCATACGGCTCACATACAGCATAGCCAAAGGACCAAAGGGGCGTCTGCTCAACTCCGGTTGCAAAGCTGTAAATGAGCCTATTTTACTCTGGGGTGGGTTAGGCTGGCCTGACCAGAATCAGGCCAGTTTTAAAAGCAAAGATAAATGGAAAAAAAAGAGTGGAAAAAGCTAAAACCAAATAACTGTCAAGCCTTGAAGCCAGAGAAAGAGTAGTCGCCTCTGCTCGCTCAGGAGTGAGTCCCTTGTCCGACTAGGGAAAATACTGGTTGGTTCCTATTAGCGATATTACTGCAGCTATTTGTGCACATCGTTTGACATGGCTTCATTGTTGTTAGCATTCCATGAATGTCAATTGCCCGGGTAAGGCAGTTTTTTGGCAACACTGGCTATTAATAATTCGTCTACGGACACGTTTGCCTTAGGCAATCCAAAGGCTTTTGTTATAAAAATTTCTATATGGATGATGGGTTCGATTTCAAATAGTTTGAGTTTTCACAATTTTACTCACATTTCCGGCACATACAGAGTGATGTGTCAACACTACACTGAGCGAAATATTCAATTTAAATGAAAAATAGAAATGATCTGATTTTAATGGGGAAAAGTTTTGGAAGAACTAATTTTATGGCTCACAACTAAGCTTGACTGCATCAAAAAAAATATAGTTTTGTGAGTTCTGAAATGGCACTTCTATTTGCCAGTGGAATCGAGTGTATCCGTTGGTCAAACTTCTATATAAATTGTTGCTTTCCGCTATTCACATTTGCAGTTTCACATTTTTACATTTTCATGGCACAGTGCCTGGCAGGCTGAATTGCTGGCAATGTCGGCGCCTAGGTCGCGGTTTCAAAAGAAAAACAATCATAAATGGAGAGCAGAAAAAGGCGACAGGAAATGCTGGCTGCCAATAAAAATTACACAACAGTCATAATCCATTACCCATACCAGATGGCCGGGCGAGAGTGAGAGCGAGTTGAACAATTTTTTATTAATTTTGTATGCGTTTTTCACTTGCCAAATGCCTGATGGCGGCAGCAAGCAATTTTTATAGTTTTTCTTTTTTCGATCGTTTTAACTGTGAGCTCTACGGTTTGGAGTGACCAATAAAATCAATAAGAGCGGCCACTGTAGTAGTAAGGGCTTTTTAACCTATATATAAAAAAATAACTTTTTGCTTTCACATTTTGAGGAAACAAAGTTTACCTTTAATTAATTAATTTTCGTATATATTTACTTCACAGCTCAGCGAATTGGGAAGGCCATTCACGGGCGGCTCCTGGTGTGGCAAGGCAACCGGACCGCAATTGTACTTTAGCGAAACATCCACGGTGACAGCTTCGGTGAAGGTAAGTCCAAAAACAGCAAGGCAAAGTGACGAATACTTTTTAATTTTAAATTGAAGAACTCGCAACACGCACATTGGCATTCTTTTAACTTGGCCAATGCAATGGTGAAATTTTTATTCATTTTTAAATAGGTGAAGGGCCATAAAACAGGCAAATGGATGGCACTCTCGGCTACTGCCTTCTCTGCCATAAATTATGAAAATTAATAAAAATTCTGAAAGAGGGACACTCTACGGCCATTCGGGCATGATTATTGCAATCTCTCTGAAAGTGTCACCCACTCCGAGTGATGAGCAGTTGACATGACTTGACGTGGAGATTGCTTGTTGCATAATTAAAATAAAATTATATACACTTGCCTATCTGTTTGTGTATGTGTGTGTGTGTGTGTGTGTGTGTGTGTTGGCAAATGACAATTTCCTTTTGGGGCCTTTGGGCTGATAAATTTCCGTTTAACTCATTAAGTCGAAATTGTCATAAGTTCGCGATGCTCTCACGTCACGTGCTCATCCAAATATTCAATTGTTTTCCATTGAGCTGCAATCGATGCCACCAACTCCGATTCTCTGACTCTGACTCCGACTGCAGCAATTCAGTTTCAGTCTGGCAAATAAATAAATATTTCAATACAAGCCTTTTCGCTGCCTTCAGCATCTCCAGCAAGCGCATGTCTTTTGTATGTCTGTGAAGCAGACAATTGAGTGCTCTGGCATGCAATTGCCAAGAAGCGTAATTCTTTGCCTTCGCCCTCACCTGGTCCATCTATAACCCGGTTTCACCTGGTTACACCCATTCGATTTTTGTTCAAGCTCGAGCTGCTTACGAAATATATAGAACTATTCCCCCCCCCCCCTTTTTCTTTTGTCTGGAAGTGAAATTTTCTATCTATTTTTCGTCTCTGCTGGTATTTCCACACACTCAATTTTAAACTCATTTTAGAATGTCAGAGCTAGCGAAAAGTATCTTGCAATTTCATTTGTTTTCTACTTATTTTATTTTTCATCTTGTTTTCCTTTTCAACTTGCAGGTATTCCATCCGCCACGTAATATACGAGATGAGAAACCTTTTGAATTCAGCATAAGATACAAATTTATAAGCCAGTCCGATGCAGTTGTACGGTAAGTTGACACAAAATGCCCCAAAACCTTGGCAACAAATAATTCAGAATACACAAAAAAAAAACTGCAAAAAAAAAATATATCAAGGATTGACAATACTTACAAAACTGTACTTGTTAGATATTTTTCGAGTAAGGACAACTCAGAGAATCTCTTAGATTTCTTAACAATTTTCTAAGCAGAAGGAAATAAAACCAAATTAAAAGCAAGTCCACACTGAGAGAAAAAAAGTGCAACCTATTTTTCTTTGCTCTCTCCAAAATGGATTTAATATTTTCTCTAAAAAAGTAACTTTCAGAGAAACTCAATTTGTAATGGATCTTAGGATGAAAATCTAGTTATTTGTCTCAGTGTAGCTAAGCCATTGATGGCTGTCTCTCTCTCTCCAGTTGGAGTATTGGTCTGTCTTTGAGAGTATTGACTGTCATCAGTCTTCGAGATCTCAGACAGGCCTTTGTTTTCGCAATATGTAACAGGAACTATCCAGCTGAATGGCAGAACCACCAACCTAATTCAAACAATGCACCTTTGCATAAAACATGAGCCAGGCTCCTCCTCTGCTCTATCTGCTTGTGTGTGTGTGTTGGTATTTGTCTCCTCATCAATACATATAAGCCATCTATTCACATTTGGAATGTGTCAAATTTATGTGGGTCGGTGAGAGAGAGAGAGAGAGAGAGAGTGTGCGAAACGCGAGAAAGATAGCAAAGCAATTGAAATGTATTTTTATGGTTGAACAAATTTCACACAATTTATCTTGCTGGCAGAGAGGAGTTTTTAGAATGGTAATTTAAATGCGAGCAGCTTTCAAAAAGTTTGTCCAGCTGTTAAGAAGATAGTTTCATTTCATTTCAATGCAATGCTATGCTTTGCAGCCTGAACACTTTTCCAAAACTAAACAATGGTCAACTCCCAATGAACAAATAGATGCCAGCTACCAAATACACCATTGACTAGTCCCAGAGTGGAACACATTTTATGCAAAATGCAACTGACAAGCCTTAAATACCAAAACACACACACTCCACTCCACCATTCCATTCAGCTAAAACTAAAACGAACCGAAATACTAAACTGCTTACTCGGATTTTTGCGAGTGCGCCCTTTGTATTGCCGCTCTTGACGACGGTCTTTCCACTTGGTCATACTTACAGGTACGGACTGCCAGATAAGCCGCTCGAGTTGGGACGTGTGACGCCAGGCACCTATTGTACAAGGCAATTCGATGAATGCTATCGTAACAAGTGTCGTCTGCAAAGTCCAAATTATCCTGGTATGTATCCAAGAAATGTTACCTGCTATTGGACAATACGACAAAAAGAAGTTCCTACAAGCAAACACGCCATGATTGCCGTTAGCCAGGAGAATCAACACAAGGCACTAGTGAAACGGTAAGTGAACCGAAATTTGGTCTGTCCAAGCCTCAGGACCCAGGGGCCACCTCCATAATTCTATGTACTTTGCACTCTGAGTGCATTAAATAAGCATTACCGTTCAGTCGTATTTGTATGACAAATTTCAATTTAGAAAATTGCTACTACGCTCCCGCCCCCTTTCTACTATTCGGGTTGGGAATGTTTTGTAAACTTTTGTACAGCTTTTTATAAACGAAATATTTGTAAACTCTTTTATTTTTTTTTTTATCTTTAGAAACATACACATAAATATAAATATATGAATGCCGACGTGGTTTTACAAAATTCCAATTAAATTCTGTGCATCGCATGCATTTCGAATGAGTCGAGAAACATAACGACTAGCTGACTTGGTCAACTTGTTGTTCATTTATATGCAAAAATACATTAAATACTTGTTATTAAGTCAACAATATTTCTGCCTCTGCTCTCATATTGCACTGCCCCTCAAAAAGTTTTGTTGTTATTTTGTTCTGATTTATCAGAATCACCAAATTGAAAGCATCCGAGCAACAATCCTGCAATGACATGTTTGATTTTAAATAAATTTGTTGGCATTTCATTTAGGCTTGATTACAATATTTCTGTTTCATGTAATTGATAATATTCAAAAAGGCTTTTTTGATTAATTATTCAAAACTATTATATTTTTCGGAGTGGAAATCACATATGAATCAAGTTGAGTGACGACTCATTTAATCAATTTTTGAAAATACTTTAATTACAATTTTAAATAAAAAAAGAAAAAAAAACAATATTGAATTATTTTCTATATATTTGCAGTTCGATTGCCAGCTTTAATAAGACGTCAAGATCGATACGCGCCTGGTCAGACTGTACTGGTGAAAGAGATCATCTGATTTTCTATGATGGCAGCTCAACCAACGATCCCGTACTCGCCAAATACTGTGGCGGAGATTGGTTGCCGCGTGTTGTATCTCGGTAAATTAAATATATAAATACATTTATTTATAATTATAATTAAACAGAAGTGTGGCCACAATTCCGAAACTATACACACTCTGACGCTCTTAAGCTTCTGCTTCTCAGTTGCAAATGAATGTGTGGCAGCATTTATTTTACGCCATTTTCTTTTATGAAAAAGTTAAATATGACAAGCTCGCTCAACACAAAAAACACACCCGCCCATTGCTCATAATACATTTACCAGCCAGACCAAAAGACACCACTACACACAAAGAGAGAGTCGTCAAAAAAAAGGGCGGGCATTTCCCTGCTCCCCTTTAATGACAGGCCACATGGGTCGGCGGCAATGTGTGTGTGTCTGTGTGTGCCAATACAACCGCAGCTGGCAGTGCACTGCACTGCAGTTGACTGGAGGGCATGTGTTCCAATTCAGTTACACATATCACCACACAAAAACACTGACACAAACACACTATTACACTGCAAGAAATTAAATTAATTCTAAGAAACATGGTCATGGTATTTCCGGAGCGAAGAAGACTCTTCCATGCGGTCTAAAGGATATTGCGAATCGATGAGTTAGATCCGTCAATGAATGACGGGGATATATATCCCCAGTACCCAGAGACTTTACATAAAAGCCTGGTACTCAAATATGATATCATATAAAATCCTAAGTTGAACGAGATCGAAGGCATTCTTAAAAACAAAAATGGCCCTAAGATATTCCGGTTCGATTCAAGCGAAAATTTATATCCATTTGTATAAGCTTTCTCAGTAATAAATTTTAGTGAGATTAAAGAATTCATGGTGGAGATTTTTGAGGATCCAATTTTGGTCTCTATGAAAACTGTAGGCTATTACAGTCCGATCCAACTAGTTCCCGAAAAGAAGGAGCTTCAAAACAGATAGATTAGTTTGTATACACATACTTGCCATTTCTCTGAGTGTAATCACTCACACATAAGCAAATTGTATAGTTTTCTGTGTTCGCTGCAATTGTGCGCAATACTTAAGCAAAAGCGGAAATTGGGTTGCTGTACAGCAAGACTAGCAGACAGAAGGGCATACAGACGGAACGATAGACAAACTGAAAGACAGCCAGATAGACCAATCCAAAAGATATAAGAACAGACAGTCCGACTGTCGAAGAGAGACAGAGGGGGAGAGGGAGGGAACGGAGTAAAGACGTAAACAGATTTATGTACTTTGGCAAGTTGGATACTTTTATGGAATGACGGCGACAACGACTCCCGTTGGCTTTCACAAAATTTTGCCTATTGAAAACATTTTGATGCATGTGATTTATGCAACGACAAAATTTTGCTCATTAGTTGCCAACTTTATGGGTAAAGAAGTAGTGGTATCAGTGCGAATGCAACCAGAACCAAGCCCACACAAGTCTGTGGATAAATCATAAATTCTTAAAGACCAACTTGAATATTCGAATGCTCTTTGCTTTTCGTTGAGAGCCAATTGAAACTGGAAATGTTCGAGTAGAGGACACCCACACCTACGGCTGAGTTGTGTGATTTCCGCAGCTCTCTGAGTGCTCTTTTGAGGCTGGTGACTATGGTGAACCCCAAGTGGCCCGCAAGCGTTTATCTACTTCAGTTGTTGCAGTTATGTGGGCGAGCAAGTGTTGTTGTGGCTGACGAAGAGAGTCACCAATCATCGAATCGCTTGTCCTTTTAACCAGCTGACCATTCAAAGAGCTATGAGGCCGTATGGATAGACTGTGTTTGTCAAGCTCCTCTTCAAATCAGACACTTGATAATTTGATTTCATCTCTTACTACTATGCTCTTCCAAAAATATTGAAAATTATGCCTTAAACAGAACATACCATTTGAAATAGGCAGTAGATATTTTTAGATAAATATTACTGATTTTTCAGAAACAAGTTGAGAAACCTATACAATTTTCAAAAATTATGCATCATATTCGAGGCTTATATAAATTTTTAATTACTGAAAATGAGTCGAAGCAACATCAGATTGCCTTTTAAGCTTTGAGGATTTCAAATTTATGGCAATAGATTAATTTGAAACTTTATAAAGATTAACTCGATCTTTTGGATTCAAAGTGTATTCTACTTTAGGAAATCCACGATTGGTTTACAAATAACTTCAAATAACGGTATATTCTAATAATTTTTTTGGTAACTCTCTTCTTGAAGAGTAAGCAAAACTATAAGACATGAAATGACGCAACAAATCTATCGGAACTCTTAAACCAAATTAAGTCATGCCGATTTATGTATGCAAATCGGATTATCATTGCTTTATATACAGTATATAAAGTATGTCTTATGAAAACTTTGATCTTTTAGTTTGTTTGACAAAATGAGAATCGAATATCTCGTGTTACTGAGCTTTGCTTGTGGAATTTATAATGTAAATGCTGCACATGCTTGGCCATGTAAATCTCTCCAGGAATTGAAGGAAGACGATTAAGCAGAATTTTATCACAATAATAATTTTATAATATTTAAATAGTGTGAACTTGTATATAATTAAAAAAAAAAAAAAAAAAAAAACAAAATCCCAATATTATCTTTGGGGTGCCGAAAATTACAGACACTTTTCGCAGTTGTTTCTGCCCTAAGTCACATGAACGGAGTTGATCGGTTAATAGGGCAGATTTAGGTTTGTATGACAACTATATGATATAGTAGTCAGATTGTAAAAAACGTGTTTGCCGAGTTTTGAAGAGATCAGTCAATAAATGTTCCAGTTATTCCTAAAACCGATTTAGGTTCGTATGATAGCTATAAGATATAGTGATCCGATCCGGGCAAAATTTGGTAAAATTATCTATCGTTATATAAAACACACGCATGCCAAATTTCAAAAGGATCGGATAATAAATGTGGAAGTTATTGCTTAAACCGATTTAGGTTCGTATTACAGCTATATGATCCGATCCGGGCGTTTCAAATAAGTGTACTGCCTAGGTAAAAAAGAAGGCTAAATACCAATTTTCAGCAAAATAGCTTTAAAACTGAGAGAGTAAATTGTATAGAAACAGACGGACAGACGGACATGGCTATATCGACTCCTCTACTGATTCTAAGTATTTTACATGTAACTTTTGTGGGTCTACGATGTGTGCTTCTGTGCGTTACAAACATCAGAGAAAAATTAATATACTCTTTTTTTCTGCGAAAAGATTATAAGAACTGACTTGTCATTATTGAAAGTAAGAAAAGTTAAGTAAATGCCAAGAAATAAATCTGTCATAATCAGTCATGCTGATTTTTGTACGCAAATCCAATTATCATTGCTTTGATATACTAAAGTTTCTTTTAGTTTTGTACTTTGGGTTCTCTCAAAAGATTTAAAAGCACTACGACCTTATGGTATCCAGAAATGCTTTCTGTATGAATAGTAGAATCCGATCCGGATGGGCTATTATAGGACAGACTACATTAAAACATAATCGATTCACAATTTCAAGAAACTAACTAATGATATATGGGCTCTACCAAAATTATTCATGGACGATCTTAGCATAATTACTTTTAGCTAATTTATTAGTCATGCTGATTTTTATATGCAAATCTGATTATCATTGTGGGTTTTAATTTCCACAATAAATTGAGATTTCAACTAAGAAATCTCTCTGTTAAAAAGCTCAGATTTTTAAAATGTTTTCATAAACTCTGAGGCCCATTTGAAATAAAACAGTAACCGTACAAGATAATTTAATTAAAACCTCGTGGCCCCAGGTTTTTTGTGTACCGTGGGTAAAGAAGTTAGTCAACCTCAGTCCAATAGTTAAGAAGGAACTTATATGCAGATACTTAAGCTTGGAGAAAGAAGGAGCCGTTGGCATATTTTACGATAGCACCAAGTGTGACAAGCCATAAAATGACTTCACTTTATTTCCACTTTGCGGTGAGTTTTAGCTACGCTCTGGTGTGGGCCTATTAAAAATGAATTTATTTTTCATTTAGAGTTTAGTGAGCCAGCTTTACGCTCGGCTGTATTGATGTGCTAATCAATACTCCATAAATACTTTCAAAACCTGTATAAAAATGGTGCCTACGCCAGGCTGCTAGCTAAAAATTACGCATACCACACGTTGCCGCTTGGAATTGTTGGGGATTTTCTAATCTGTTTCTTGTTTGTCTTTTCATTGCAATTTTAAATAGACAAAGTTATTTTATGGGCTCTAGATGTCATTGCCACCAAACAAACTCAAGAAACCTAGGGTGTGCTGCAAGGGCGTCGCGCCGTCTGCAATAACCATAAACGTACGACACCCACGGCTGTCATTTTATAATTTTTGCCAAAAATCAAAAGACAAATGGCACAAAATATTGTGGCACTAGAAAACTGCCGAGTGGGCCGAACTGGAACTACTTGGATTGGGTTGGCAGACCAGCACTTGCTTGTCGCTTGTTATGCCAAAAAATTTGCCTAAACTTCTTAGCGACAGCACCGGCAGACAATAGCAAAAAAGTTAATTTGGCAGCAAAAATGCAAACAACCAGAAGACGGCACAGCAGAAACAACAACAGATTTAAGGGATCCCTTCATAAGGCTGGCAAGGAGAATGGGGCAAGCACTTCAAATAGCAGACAAACTAGTAAAACTGGCAAACGAGCAAACAACAAAACAAAACAAAACAAAACACTGCGTCATATTTTTAGGGCCGACCGTTTTGGCAATACGCCGACAGTTTACCAACCCGACCAGCTCTTCAATCTTTCATGGTCCTAGAACACACACAGCCGCCTACTCAACCCCAAAATTGGTAGCACGAATACTTTCGGATTTGAATGAAAAACTTTATATTATTTTGAGGAAATTAAACTTATGCGAAACTATTCTTTGTTCTACCCAAAATGTTTCGCGGACTCTGAAATAAGTGTTCCTTTTTCTTACCTATAAGCAATTTAAATTTTACGCTTTTGAGGTTATCAGTATTTAGAAATGAAGACAAGAGCCACTTGAGCTCTAATAACTTAAGTAATCCAATTGAATATTTTCCCCAAATATTTTTGGTCTGCAATGTTTGGTCTAACAATACCAGAAAATGCTCTTAAAATATATTATCAATTTTGATATAAAACTTAATACAATCTCCTTGTTTCTCTTACAGCGGCCCGGAAATGCTGGTGGCCTTTCATTCGAGTCCCTTCTCGGCACCCTTGCAGCAGGGCATACCGAATCGTGGCTTCGAACTGGACGTTGATATACTCTTTACTGATTCGGACTCTTATGATTTCGCACAGGGCACCAAAAATCTCTGCGAATTTCATATAAACGCCTCCAATCCGGGTAAGTTTTCACAGCTTGTAATCGAAACGAAACGAAATAAACAAACAACGAGAAAGAAGTAAGCATATCAATTTAATTGCTCAAGCGTATGGGACTATGTGATTGGCATTGCGCCACACAATAGTTCTGTATGCCACAGTCAAGGAACCAGGCAACCCGACAACCAGGCAGGCAGGCAAGCAGGCAGGCAAGCAGCCAAAGAGGCAGGCGGCAGTCTCATTGGACAGAACTAGGTCAGCTGTGAGAATAATGCTCAGTGGGTTTTGTATTTCTTAACCTGAGAACGACTTCGCACTTTTTGCTATATGCAGTGGAACTGAGAGTTGGGGAGTGGTCTTGCCTTTTCGACATTTTCTTTTCAATTTTGTAGTGGTTCGTTCTTTTTCAGATTCGACTCTTTGTTGTTGGCCAGGGCTGAAATGATAAGCCAGGCAACTACTTGCTACTGAAAAACTCTATCAAGATGGAGAGAGTTCAACTGTTGTAAGAGCGACTCTTAGAGCTTTGCCCAGCCCTGGTCTCTTGTTTGTTAGCTGTTCATTAAATGCCCGGTTGGATGAGTTGTTTTCTTTTCAGTTTTTTTCCTTCTTTTTTTTTTGGGAATTTATTATTACTTATATTGCTTACTCATTAATACTGGTTGAGCGATTGCAGAAATGGCGGGCACTTAACTCACCAGCTAATTAGCACATGGGCTGATAAGGCATCGTATTTCGGCAAATCGAAAGTTTCAAAAAACAATTTAAGCCCTGCGGCCCAAAACTGAGCTATTTCTAGTTAAGACAAAAAAGAAATCTATGAGTGATTACCAAAACTATCAAAGGCCCCGACTATCATAGTGACCGAAAATTCGGAGAAAATAAAATGGGAATTTAATTAAATTCAAGGCCAGCTCACTTTGAGAGTCTGTCATCCTGTCAGAATTGCTTGGCCAGAACACAGCAGCCATTAGGCCATGAGCTTAATGTAATTGCGGTAAATTATTAACCCACCGCCACCAAAGTCAGCCAATTTAACATTTTTAACATGAATATTTCTAGGTTTGAGGCGGCTGCTTAAAATTGCAAAAGGAAAAAAAAAACTTTGAAGACTTTTCGATTTAATTCTCTTCCTTTACAAAATCTGAGAAAATTAAATAACTATTTCCCTAGTCAGCGAAGAACTCTTCATGTTGTAAAGGAGAATTTGGCCAAGAAAGATGGGGTAGATTTTTAATTTCTTGTTGGTCAGCCAGCTGCATTTAATTGAAAAATTATTAAATGGGTTTTCTTCAAATAAGATGAGAAAAATTAGGCGAAATTTTCCCCTCTGCCTAAATGTTCATTAATTTGCAGTTAATAACTTTTGAGTAGATTTCAGATTTGGTTTTTCTCTCCTTTCTTTGGCCTTGTTGTTTCTTCTTAAGCAAATTTCTCATTTGAAATTAGTTTTGCCCCAGTAGGCAATCTGAGTAGACTATATCTTTTTTTTTCTTTTTCCGTGGTCGAGGAACCCTAGCAAATTTCTATTTCGATTATTTTTGGCTTGCTCATTAACTTGCCGGGTTTCTTTTTGTTGTTGCTGCTGCTGCTAATTTTTGAGCATTTAACTTTTTTTTTTGGTTGCCTTATTGCCTTTTCTGGTATTTTTTGTGTCTTCCTTTGGCTGGCTTACTTAATTTGCTGGGAATTAGCACAGATGGCAGGCTGCCGCCTATGAAATCATTAGCTGCATAATCCGCATTCCCCATAAACCAGAAAAGTCCATTAAATGCGAAAAACAAATACTACAAGAAATTTTGCTATATGCAAATGACTCAAAATGGGAAAAGTAATTTATAAACAAAATTCAAAATAAATCAAGGCAATTATAAGAACTTGAAGCCATTCTGTATTGAAGCTTATCTTCAAATAGAAACTGGAATTATTATGTTCTTTTTTTTTTGAGAGAAAGAGAGAGAGAGAGAGAAGGATTAATTATAAAATTTATAATTTCATTTAAATTAGTAGGCAAATCATTCATTTACAAGAAATATTTATAGTGTAAAATAAAGTTGAGGAAAATGAAATGAAATTCTTTGGCCTAGAAGCCGATGGAGAGGAATTCCTAAAAGGGATTGTAAAATAATTTACACAATTACTAGTCTCTAGCCGTTCGGCCACACATTTCAATCAAATCGGCCCAGACTCTCTTTAAGTTGGTAAAATTTAATTAAATTACACACATACACATACACATGCAGGCAAACGCCCACATTTCGCTGGACGCTGTGGTAGGGCTTTGTGCAATGTTGCACATTTAATTAAACTTAATTGAAAAAGTTATGGCAAAATCAAACTAAATTAAATATTCAACAGATTTCATTACACAATCAACGAAATGAAAACCAAAGCAAACCAATTCTCATCCACAAAAGAGCCAGCGTCCTTCGCAACTTGACCCGGCCACGCCTCTACCTTCCGACCAGAACCAATTCAATTCTTTGCCACTTCATTGCCACTTGCTTTGGTGTTATTGCTGATTTGACTACAATTGCAGTTCATGTAAATTATACGCAGTGTTGTCCACTTTGGAATTATCATAAACACTATTCTCATACCCTCACAGACTCTTGTGCAGATTTGTCTGCTTGAACTCGACAGGCTCATTATAATGACTTTGAAATGACCTTTGGTTTCATGTGCTCAGCAAACAAACAAACATGACTAACATGCTCCATTCCACGTGATTCCGAATACCAACTGTCTGACTTAATTTAGCATATTTAAATAACCCATGGAAGATAACATTTAAATAAATTGCCACAAATAATACCCAGACAACAAAGTCCCCAGGGAACAAGGAGTGATTTTTCAGTGACTCTCAAAAATTAATATATTTTTTACTTTTTCTTTGGTCAGTTAGTGTAGAAATATTTCAGATCGTAGGCATTAAACGACTTCCTAAGAGAACTAGGTTATTCTTAATTTTTTTGCCAGCCCTGGAATTTGTCAAGATTTGAAATTGTTTAGGAGCATTGAAGACTTTCTAAAAGGAGAACTAGTTTCTTTTTTCTTACCAGACAACAAAGTCCCGATAGACGATGCCTGGGAACAGGGAGTGATTTTTCAGTGACTCAAAAATTAATATAATTCTTTCAATTTTTCTTTGGTCAGATAGTGTAGAAATATTTCAGAACTTAGCTTCAGATCGTAGGCATTAAGCGACTAGGTTATTTTTAATTTTTTCCCGCCCCTGTAATTTGTGAAGATTTGAAATTGTTTAGATTGAAGATTTCCTAAAAGGAGAACTAGCTTCTTTTTTCTTACTTGCCCTTTTAATTTCTTATAGATACGGTCAAGATTAAATATTGTATAAGAATATTTCAGAGCTTAGCTAAATGGATATATGATTTCGTAGCTTCTAGTTTCTTCCACCCTTTTTCCCAGTTCCTTTTAGTTTGTTCTGAAAAGGTCATTAAGGTTGTTTAAGCCTCAATTATTTTTTATATTTTTCAAACCCAAAACTGAAAGATGTATTTTCTTTCTCTAATATAAAATGATTGCTGGGTTTTATAAATAAACTAAAATACATTTCACTTAGCATATGTTGGGAGGGGGTTGGGACTCAGATAAAACATTTTTTTTTCTGTAGAATCTTTTCCAAATGGATTCGTTATTGTGGCTATGACATTTCACAATTTCTATGCTATTTTATGCGTTAGCCAATATTTTTGTAGAATAGTAAACAAAACTACACACACATACACAAATATAACAAATGAAAGCAAAATGAAACGATAAATATTTGGTTTTCGTTAAAACTTTAATTAAAATCATGGCCGTTGCCGCCGCTAACCCCGCCAATAATTTATTTCCACTGCGGGACTCTACGCATTTGTTCAATTTTCCTTGTACTACATTGTAGTATGTCGTCCTGTCAATGTGCGTGTTTGTATATTTGTATTTGTGTTTGTATTTGTTTCGATAACAAAACAATTATGCTGCTTTGTTTGCCTTTTTGTATGATGCCTGGCAGGAGACGGCACCACATTTTCGTAATTGAACATGGCGAGAAAAATTTCTCCAATTTCAAAAACAAAGAAAAAAGAAAAGGAAAATTAAATGGATAAAACAAAATGATGGCAGCTGTTGTATCATTAAAGAATTATAAGATTTGCTGGAATTGGCCTTGTTTTAAATAATTAAATTTAATCATTTCGATTTGCAAATTTTATAAATAATTAAAATAACCGAAATTTTTATTCAACCACAAAAACAATATTGTCAAATAATAAAATATTCATTTCCCAAATCTACTTAAATCTGAAAAAATTGAAATGTTTTTCTTTGGGGGCAAACAATGTCAACCGAAACAACGAAATCATTTTTAGAGGTTTCGGGATTTGCGAAACTAATTAAGCCGATTAAATGCTTCGAATTCTTGGATTTTTTTTCGTGAAATATTCCCAACTTATTTTCCAATATTCTTGTGATTGAATTTATGTCATTTTGATGATTCGGAAATTATAGACAATTAATTCAAGTCAGTCAAGTGTGAGCCCAACCCATTTAGATCATTTACTTATATCCTCTGAGCCTGAGCCTAATCAATTAGTACTAATCAAGTTGGCCAAAAAAAAAAAAAAAACCAATAACAACAAGTAGGAATAGCAAAAACTACCGCCTTAACAGTAATCTAGGCTAAGCAAGTTGGCATTATGGTAAAACAAAACTGCTAAGTCGATAGAAAGACCGGAAGAACTACGCTCTCAGATATGGCCAACAGTTCATACATTCAAGCAAATACCGGACCATAAATTATGAAATCGCTGTAAGATTTGCTTCAAATTATTTACGCCAACTACACACACACACACACACACACATATATGCTATCCCCACATATACTATGAGAATTTATTACGTTACAAACTCAGCAACATTTCCGTTCAGAGTCAACAGCTTCGGAGTAGTCTGGGTCGGGTCGGTTGGTCTTCCCCACCAAATAACATTTTCCAGTGATTTGTATTAGAGGAAACGCAGCACAAAACACTAAAAATATGCTCAACTGTTACCAAATATACAATTTAGTATTTTATTACAAATATCTATACCGAAGCAAAGCGTTTCCCCTTCTCTATATACGCCACATATGGGTTGGGGGCGATACGGAAAAGGGGAGTGAATTTTCTTACAATAGATACATTTGCTATTGCTACGGAACTTGCTTGGCATTTTTATTGATTTACGGATTATTTTGTAGAACGGACTTGAATCAAAGACAAGATTCATAAGAGCAAAGGAAAACAAGCGAGAAAGTGAGAAGAGAAAAGCACCGAAAGCACCGAGAAAGCCAGTTAGAATGAAAAGGAATATTTTGAAGTTGCTTGTGAAAGTTTTTCAAGATTCTTTGCTCTTGGTTTGGTCTGTTGTTTTTTGTGTTCGTTTTCTTCTGTTCTCACTAGTGTTTTCTCAATGTTGTTTGAATGGCAACAAAAGTTTGTAGCAAACTTTAAGCAAATCTTTGGACATTTTTTTACGCGCTTTCTTCATCTACTTTTTTATTTTATTCTTCTCTCTTTTTTTTCTTTTAAATGTAAAGAGCCTCGTTGAGTCTTGGCTTTCGTCTTACGTCTTTCTAGTTTTAATTTCATAAAGTCAACACGGAAACAAAACAAACAATGAACCAGCATGGCCTCAATGAAGCATGGAGAGGAACAAAAAATAACGAAAGAAAAGAACGGAAATTGAAGAGGATGAAGCGAAAGTTGAGAGAGAGAGTTGGAAAATTCCATTGTAATATGTGTGGCATAAATTTAATGCGCCCTCGCACAAAAGGACAGGAGATTTTTATTAGAACATAATTTTCGCAACGTTATTGTCTCTCCCTAACCTCATTTTGCAAGCAGAGTTGCATTGGCAGGCTCATCGAATCAGGTTGTCAGCGATTTGTCAATGCACAAGCAAAATGGGGAGCAAAAATATGGAACCAGGAAACAGTTGGCTTCACGTCCTTTCTGTATTCTGTTTATAGGAATTGGCATTATTTGCTGTTTAGTTTGCTTATTGAGTTGCAATTTTGTTCGTCTGTTTTGCCTCACCCCTACACATGCCAGCCCATTTCAATGTAAACAACGAAAATAGTAAGAGCTACAAACGGATATGTGAAATATGTAATAATGGATTATGGGTAGGGGTAAGGGTAAGGGGTAAGTGAAGGTCTGGACAAACAGCAAATTAGCATATTTACACATAACGACACATTTTATTTGCATTCCCCTAGCGATTCGACTGCCTTCCGTTGTCTCCATAAATATCAATATTTAAACGAGCATTTGTCAAACACTTCAAACATTCAAAATGCATTCGAATTAACAGACGAATGTTTTCATGTAAAGGAATAAAGAAATCAAACAAAAGGACAAACTATTTCACAGATAAATATCAAATGATAAATATGTAAAAATATATTTTCCAAATCAAAAATTAATATTTCGATAATTTTCAAATCGATTTCACAATCAAAATTCCAGGCAGCAAAAGTTAAACCACCAACTATGGTCGTATAATTAAAACATATAGAAAGCTGGGGCTCACAAAAAGAAAATATGATATGATAACGGGAAAGCAAACTCGCTAACAAAACAAACAGCAAAATAACGCAAAACCAAAGCAATTGCAATTTGAGAGAGACCAGAAATATAAACACAAATTCCTATTTTCATTTTCCCAACCACACCCAAAATCGCGCAAAACCGCCCACAAGTAAATGTTATTCTGTATACTTTCAGTGTGTGTGTGTGGGTGAGTGTGAGTGTGTGTTTGTGGAAGCAAAACAAATTAAAGGCAATAAATAATAAATCAACAGTACAGCAACCACAAGAGCAATAACAAAAATATTAATTTTTGCCATTGCGGCGGTCATGTCAGCCATGTTAATTATGCTCCATTTTCCACATACGCGTTTCCTTTCCGCCACTCCTTCAACTTGATCCTGTTTCCTGTTTCCAATGGCACAAATATTCCACAGAAATATTCAACAATTTGTCTTTGTCGGTAAACAAGCCCTTGTAGTCCTAATTAACCGATTGACAAGTCATAGGAACATGACTGCAATAAGTTAAGGATCTCTATCTTTGGAATTTAGGGTCTGTTCATTACTATCCTTTTATGTGATTTCTCTTTCCATCCATGAAAATCAATTTTAAAATACACAAAATTTTGAGTTATTGAGACTCTGTGAAATATGAGACAAACTGTCTTTGATACTACTTTGCTAAGATCAATGAGATTGAGGTCTATAATAAATTGAGGAAATATGGATAGATCAAATCCGATAGAATCCAAGGCTCTTTAGAATTTTCGAAAATCTACAACTCTTGAGGGGTCTTTAAATATGAGTAAATTCTTTGAGGTTCCTTTGAATAAATATTCTATATTTTTTACCAAATCCGAAAAATTCCAAGACTCTTTAGAAATGTCGAAAATTTACAACTCTTGAAGGGTCTTTAAATATGAGTAAATTTTTTTAGGTTGCTTTGAATAAACATTCTATTTTTTTTTTTTTTTTTGTTAACTTTAAAAATATTTAATTTATTATCAAATCTGATAGATTCCAAGATTCTTTAGAATTAAGGAGAGTAAATCTTTGAGGGTCCTTTGAACAAATATTTAAAATCTTTTATTTAATTTATTACAAAATCCGAAAAATTCCAAGACTCTTTAGAAGTATCGAAAATTTACAATTCTTAAAGGCTCTCTTAAAATATGAGTAAATTCTTTGAGGTTTCTTTGAACAAATATTTAAAATCTTTTAAAATCCCAAAAATTCCAAGATTCCTTAGAATTATCCAAAATTTTCAATGCTTTAAATACTTTAAATATAAGTAAATTCTTTGAGGTTCCTTTGAATAAATATTCTATTTTTTTTTTTTTTGTTAACTTTAAAAATATTTAATTTTTGATTAAAATGAAATATTTGCAGAAACATTTACTGTCAATTACTGTGATGCCATTTCCATTCTTGTTATGTAACATTTTACCTTGACGACGAGAAAAGCAGCAGCAACAGCAAAAATAATAATAATCAAGAATTCATTTGATTTTACATGCCAGTTCAATAAATAAGTTGGAGAGTATTTTCCTTTGTTTTGTTTATTCACCACTTGCATATTCATTAAAATTTCAAGTAGAACTGTCAATGAAAATCCAAATGACATTTTAGAAAATCTCTTTCGCAGCAAACGTTGCGCCTGCAAACACACACACACACACACACACACACACACAAAGAGAGACGGATAGAGAGTTTGAGAGAGACAGGAAGAGGTAGAGTAATCCATAATGTTGTGATTGAGAGTGTGCCTTGGTGGAAACTGTGATTGAATAACAATTCAATCTGTCACTGGTTATATGAGAATTTATGTAGGAAATGCCGAGGTCGGAGTGTGGTGGGAGTGGCAGCCACCACCTCTATAAAATCTAATGATTGCCATTTGCACGCAGTATGAATTAGTCAGGAGACGGAAAACTATTTCAGTCATATATTCACATAAAATTGGAAGCTGGTGCCACAACTGCAACAGTGGCAGCCACCACAATCCCTCACCATATATATTTTGGGGCCTTGGTTAGATGGCAGCCAGTGCGCTTTGTAATAAATTTGATTTCGACGCGTGTGTCGACCGGCAGGCTCCTCATTCTGGACAGCGCACAACAATGGCACACGAATATAATTCAAGACCAGAGAATGTATAGCATACCCAATTGAAGGTCCTGCCACCAGCTGCCTCCACAGAACGTAATAGCAGCAATAATAATAATATGCTTATCAGCGTGCCATAAAGTGCTACTATCGAGTCGACTCGGTCGACTCGGTCGAGTAGTGTCGCGGCGAGTACGTTGAAGGTCTCAACAAACTGTACCGAAAACTAAACTTCAACCACGCCCAGTAGTTACCCGGATCCAGCGCCGATTCGAGGCCGACGGACCCACGCACTTGAAATACAAACAAAACCGCAAACGTGGCAATAAAATTGTTATTTTTGCGATTTATTATTAGAGTGCATTTGGGTTGCGGCTGCCATCCAATTCCTGCTACCAATTCCGCACACCTTCACCCTCACTGTCACCACTCACTCCCTATCAGAATAAACCACATAGTGTAGTCGGAATTTTCGTATTTGTGTATGCGCTGATGTGTACTGGGGTATACGCATTTTGGCATTAAATTATGGGGTGTTACTTTTATTGATTGTACATGGAGGGGCCATTGCCGTTACCGTTGCCGTTAGCGGCTTGAAGAAGGGGGTTTTCGGTTGCGGCAATGCGGTCATAATTGATAGAGTCCCAGACAGCAAACAATCTGAGTTTTCCGCGAATTTTCTCTTTTTCTGATTATCCAGCTTATTTGAAGGCTTGGATTGGTCGACTCCTTTGAGATTACAAATTGGTGAAATTATTTTACAAGTTAAATGAATTAATTGTAATTAATTAATATTCATTTTGAAGGGCTCAAGAACTGAAAAACTCGTCTGACTTGATCCATCACAAAACTGACTTTTAATAAACTATTTTCTGGTCAAATATAGAGAGGAATTTAAGCACCCCAAAAAAAATGGACACATGTCTCCCTCTCTCTCTGAGCTTTTATTTATATTTTTTAATTTGAGAGAGAGAGAGGAGCCATGCAAATAACCCATATTTCGTTTGCTCGAAACGGGCATATTTTATAGTCCTCTAAATTGTTTGTGGGCTTTTCCGCTCAATTGCTATAAGCTGAGTCCGAAAGCTGATAAATATGCCATTAGTTTTATGCACTGAATATTCCACTGCATTGCCATTGGAAATTGAGAGAAGCAATGAGTTTTTTTTGGTGGAAAACGATTTGAATCGATTCATGCATTTGCATATTTTAGACCGGCTTAAGTGTGAATGTTTAATTTTTATAGCGCATAGAGGGACGATAAAAAAAATAGTTGTATATATTTATAATTAATTTTCATATTTTTGCATTCGATTTAAAACGATTTAGGGTTTTAACTTAATTTTAATATTTAATTATAAATTTCTTTTGTGTTAGGATTTTTCTAAAAACCAGAATTCAATTGCTCTATAAATAATAGATCAGATTAATTTTTATGTTCTCCCGTTTGTCAAAAAAAAAAAACTATTGAATAGATTTTATATCAATCGAATTTAATACTTTAAAAGAGGGTAAGCAAACTAATCAAAAAAAAAGTTTGAAAAACACAAATCTAAATGAATACGAAAGTTTTTCGCAGAATCTAGATAGGCCTCATCTAATCCGTGACATAGGCTTAATTTATACACGTTTTAATTCCTAGATTCCTGTTAAAGTCTCGAGCATATGTTGGAATTGCTCATAACGGACTTCCGTTAATTAGAGCCGAGAAACTTTGCATCTCTGCCATAACATAAAGGCAGAAATGTATGCCCTGGCATTATTGCTCATATCTTTAATCTGCTCTTGACAACAAGCGACGAGATTCCAGAATAATGGGTAGCTTCTGTGACAACATTTTATGCCCCTAGAAGTCTGCAGCACTTTCGTTATCCATTACAATTTTTATCCCAAAGCCTCGGGCGCTCTAACTGCTCTTAACCTCGAGGCTGAGAAATGCGCACAACCAGCCCAATGTGACAATAAAAACCTCATAAAAATGTATTAGCTGCCTGTGCTGGTGCTGGTGCTGTTTGTGAAACGGGTACTTAGCGGGGTGTGTAGGGCTACTGGGGAGTCCCCCTTCCCCCTCAGCCCGTTCTGCCAAGAGGATAGAAAAGTTGTAGCCTCCTGCGGCACTTACACAACCGCAGAAACATCCATAACAGGAACTTTGCCTTGTGCCGACGGCTGCAACTTTTGCCGTCTCACAACCACTCGACGCGGCACATCAAAACTCTTTGGCGCAACATCAACTTCAACTTCAAAAGCTGTCGCAGCCGTTAGAGGCGGAACTGGCAAACATCAGGAGAACTAAGCCAAAGGACTTAGAGGGCAGGAGGCTGGCCTGGTGCAGGCCTGACGCAGGTGTTATCATCGATACTGTTGACGATTGTTTCCTTTATATCGAAGCGAGGGTATGCTCACCCACTCGCAATTGACGTGACTGCATTGCTACAAATCGAGTGACTTTTGCGAAATGAAACTTTTGCTGAATGTGAAAATTCGAATCTTTCGCTGGCCTCCTCAGTGCTCCACTTCATCCTTGCTTTCTTTCTTTCTTTTCTCTATGCCAATCCTTACTCTTTTGTAATTTGTCACTTGAAGTTTTTGCCAAAAGTTCGCTCAGACTGCGAGACCAAGAGAATAAGCAAAGTCTCGTCTTACCATCTCTCACTCTATCACTTTTCCTCTCTGACTGTTGCTTTTCAGCCACTTTAATTAAAGTTGAGTGTCGAAATTGCAACTGCAAACGAAACGAGAAATGGGCCAAGGATGGCAGGGACTTTGCCCAGGGACCATCAGTCTGCTGGGCCCTCTGAGCTTTAAATATTCAACCTATCACAAACGACACGAAAACAAACACCGCAGAGTCGAGACGATACGAAATGGAACACAAAAAAAAAAAAAAAAAGAAGAGAAAAAAATATCTACCACATTGTAAATTAACCTAAATCATGTGTAAGCCGCTTGTCACACACGATGGGCCTGTGGTTGCTCCTGTTCCTGCCTTCCTTTCTACTGTGCGCTATTTCAGCATATTAAAAATAAAGTAACTGAGTACACAAAACAGATACGTAGATACTTCTGCAGGAAGCTGGGCAGACATGCTCTGAATAACGAATTCTTTAAAAGTAAATCAGAAGACCCACAAAGCATGCTATGAATAGGGAATGAAGTACTTGATTGGTAATACAGAAGTACACCTCTCTTTACTCTAGGAATTGGAAAGTAGACAAAAACATATTTCAAAAAGAAATATTACTAAATCAGATTTACACCATGAAAAAGTTTGAAATGAAAGAGAGTACAGTGAAGTGCTTTATAGGTAATACCCTAGGAATTGAGAAAATGAAGCACTGTGAGAATATTTTATCCGTGGGAATATTTGGTAATGAAACAATTAAAAAATTCAGAAACTTGAAACAAGTTCTTCTGTTCCAAATATTTCTCAAACTCAGAGCTCAAACTCGGAGCTTAAAAAAAGGGTCAGGAAAATCCAGCAACTCCTTTTCTCTCGAAACAATAGAAATAAAAAACATTAAAGGCATTCCCGTTACTTGAAAGCTTACAAAAAAAAAAAAAAATAGTAATAAGAAATCTTGTGAATGCAAGATTCTAATCATAACTTATATATGACACGCTCCCTGACTACATAAATTCCTGACTCTTTTTCTGTTCCAGATGATGTCCTATTCTCACGTCGCGGTCGCATGGGACGCATTGTGAGTCCGCGTCACACTCTTCCGCCAAATACAACGTGCACGTACCACTTTCACGGATATCCTGGTGACCTGATTTGGTTATCGTTCACCAGCTACAATCTACAGATACTCCAGCAGGCAATACACGACAACAATACGCTGGGACGGGTGAGTAAAACGTTTGACACAATGAGAGAAATATGGCAAGCTTCTGTAAGTAGGAGTGGATGGGTGTCTCTCTTTGCATGTGTGTGTGTTTGTATAAAAGTGTATGGGGGCGTCATAGTTTGCATAAATGCATAAAATTTATGCCTGCCAGGGCTGGGCGAGGAGTCAGGCAAAATTTCATTGTATTTTAAACGCGCCGTTGGATTCTTTTGTTTTCAATATGTAGTTAAAAAAATATTTCCCCTCTATAAAGTCCCGTTTCTCTGTTTATCCACCCACTTTACTCTTCCCTTCAATTAAGTCTCCAACGATCTGTGTGTGTGTGTGTGTGTGTCTGTGTGTTTGCGCGTAAGTGAAATGACAATGCAAAAAGCAAACAAAGCAGAGACTCGACACACTCACACACTCACTCACAAACACAGATAGAGATAGTGATAGAAAGAGAGAGATAGAAAATACCTATTTTATAATTAAGTGAAAGCTCAAGCTTAATGGTTGAGCGTTGCTTTATTTTGACACTCTTAAAAATTCTGCCCAGAGAGGTAAGAGTTTTTATTCCAGCGGCAACAACAACTTGGCCATGCCATGTGCACTTTTAATATGCGTCACTGCCTGCCTAACGGGCTGTAAATTGTGTCAAGGTGACCGAACAAAGTGCAAACTCGGCGGGACCAGATCTGACCAGAAGAGCATTACGGATAAGCAGAGCCACTGAGCCGCCGAGCCAGAGAAATTAGGGAAACGAGATAGAAAGAGGAAGATGCTGTAACCAGCCAAGTCTTAGTGAAGCTCTTGAAAGTTTCAAAAAGCTGGAAGTAATGCGAGATTGATTGCACTTATTATAATGATAACATTGGGGGGGGGGGGGGGGGGGGGCTGGTTACTTTGCTTCATTATTTGCGGGTGAAATTGATTGGGGGAATAAGATGACAACCAAGAGCATTTATGCCTTGAGAGCTTCGTTAAAAATAATTATATCCTCAGAGTTGCAAAGTTCTGGTAATATCAGGAAAATATAAAGATTTAGAAAACTTTTGTTAGCACTTAAAATAGAGCTTAATTGTACTTTCCTCCATTCAGTTTCTGGCTCACCCATTCTTTCATTTATTTCACCACTTATGTGTTGCTTTTGTTTCGGGCTTGAAAGTTATGCCGATGTTAACACAAGTCATAAAATGTATCACTCATGTTTTGAGTACCCAACTCAATGGATATTTTTGATGGGGCCATTCTGATTCGCCTCTTCCAGTGCGCTTCTTTTGAGCATGTTCCGCAGAAGTGTGTCCTCAGGGCATAACTAGTTCAGTTAGTTGTGAGCTGACATGTTGCACGGGTCGCTTGGTCTCATAAATGTCGGGTGTTTTTTTTTTTTCAATTTCTCGTGACCTCTCTCTGGGCTGTTTTCCCCTTATATTGTGTGTTTTATTCTCGGACGTTTTATATATATGTATATATATTTTTTTGCGAGTTTTAACTTTTCTTCTTAATTTAAAAAGTTTATTTCAGTTTTTTACAAATTCGCTTCCACATATTTTTTGCTACTTTTACCGTGGCCTCAATATATACCAACTTCTCCAGTTCCAGTTCCACAACAGCTCCTCTCAGCCACCGGCACTCTCCACGCTTGCCAAGTGTTGCGCTGCTTCTGTTGATTATTATTGTTGTTGTTTGATTGTAGTTTTTGTTGTTTTACCTGCTGCCGTTTTTTTCTGTTTTTCACTTTTGTTACTTTTGCAAAATTCATGAACTGCTTTTCTCTTCTTATTCCTTTTCCATTGCCACCATTTTTTATTTATTTTGTTACTTTTATTATTTTACACACATATTTTTTGTTCTGTCACTTTTTATTGCGCTATCGCAGGAGGCGCAAAACCAATGAGAGGAGGCGAGAGGAGCCCGGAATGCAAAAGATGTGCCAGTGTTTTCTATTATTTTGCCACTGGCAGCTTTTCATTTTTGCAATTTAAAGTATAAATCGGGGGACCAAAAATGTTCGCAAGAGTGTGTAAATATGATGGGAAGGTAGCGGCAGCAATTGCAATTGACACAATCTGCAGCTAAGAGCAAACAACTTTTCAGCTGGCATTTCATTTATTTGGTAACCTTTGCAACTTTTATATAGACTTCGCCTTTAAAGAAGATCTATTGGTTTGATTTCTAATTTATTTGCCTTCCCACCTTGACAATTTCGAGAGACAGTAAACTTTTACCAAATAAATATAGAATGCCGTATACGTCTAGACTTTGTCTAGACCATACAAAGAAATGGCAAATTCAGGCTCACACGGCAAGCTTACCAAAGGCAAATGACTTAATTAAAAGGTTACTTGGTTAAGGGACAGATAGAAAATTGATATAAGATTGAATGTCTTACCAATTTTGAAAACTGGAGACTATTATTAAATTCACTTTATATTAAAATTGATTTAATTCACTTTATTCAAGCGGCAACAATTTCACAACTAGCCGTTTGGGCTGCGGAACTAGTTCACGCAACGTAAAAGAAGATCGATATCTTAAATTCGATAACTTTTAGAGTTCTTAGCAATCGATGTTGTGTTTTTGACTTGTATTAAGAAAAGCCAAAAAGGGACAAGTGAAATAAAAGAATGCTGTCTAAAAAATCAATAAGCTGATGTCTTAGACACTTATCAATCACATTGTCCATAAGACCTCAAATAACTGCGGAAGCGGCACTTGACTAAATACCAACAACTCCAGCCGCGCTTGTCATTTCGACACGTTTCGTGAAAACGCAAACAATTGACTGACTGACTTTGATGTGACATAACGACAAGATAGGAAGAAAGACACATTCGACGGCGTCAGTATAACGCAAACAGCAAAAGGCGACAAACTAACAACAGCAACAACAACAAAACAAACAAACATTTAAAGATGAAAAATCTTGTGTGAGAATGAGTGTCATGTCAGCAGCTTGCCAATGGCAAGCTAACAAAGAGCAGACTAAAAATGTCAACAAGAAAATTAAACAATAACATGTTTCCTTCTCTTTGGCCTGTTTCAGAGTGATCTGCCGCCTTGGATAACGCGGCTACGCATGTGGGACAGCTATGGGACATATGTGCCTATGAAGTCTACCAGCTCGACGACAGGACAACCACCACCGCCGCCCCCAGTGGCCAGTTCAGCCGACGGCGGCAAGCCCACTCTGCTGAACCAAAGCAACTACGGCAGCTACTACTACAGTCCCAGCAATCCCAGACTCAACAAGAATCTGCGTGTTAACATTGATAATGCCTGGAACCCGGTCGACACCTACATCTATGGACCCACCCAGTCTAGTGTGTTCAACCAGGAGAACAAATACAGCGGCTATCAGCAGCCGGGCGGCTCGTCAAGTGGAGGTGGCAATGAAAGAGGAGGCAAGCAGCTGAATAGCTTCAAGGATACCTTGAATTATATATCAGGCGGCAAGGCTGGCAAAGATGGCGCCGGCTCAGGGGCCGCTGCAGCGGCGGTCGTAAGTGCCGATAAGAGCGCCGTGGCCTTGATGAGCACCAAGGGCAAGCGGAGATTAATGCTAGAGATTTTTGACTACGAGACTCCTAAATTATGTGATCATACGGCCATTGGTAGTGGAGTGAGCGGCAGCAGCGCTTTGATGGGTGGCAACAAGCTGAGACCGTGCAGCCCATTGGAAAGTTATGTGAGCACAGGCAGAGACCTGGTAAGTGCAAAGTTTTAACCATACCGAGTATAACACTTTTTGGCTTCGTATACCACTTTGCTAGGTAGAAAATGATTGCATACTTTCAGGCTGATGCAGAGAATTTAAACTGGAATCAAAAATGCTTAAAAAATTCCACCTGGTTGCACGCCTACGAGGAAATCGTATTTTTTTATATTTCCTCTTATTTTTTTGTGTTTTGCTCAAAAGCATCTAGCCAACAATTTGCCTCTGTGCAAATTTGTATATTTGCTTTAAACTTGACAAAATTAATCAAATTAAACACTCGACTGCATCGTCAGACGTGCACAAATAACGAACCAAAGCGCGCATGGCACCAGCTCTGGCAATATGACTAAGGAATCCAGCAGAGGGTGTGGTTGTCTGAGAGGAGTGGTCTAGAGTAGTGTTCTCTTGGCATTTTGGCGCCCATGCCAAATTCAAATTTTCAAAGCAAAGTTTGCATCCAGGCAGGCTCTTTGTCTGGTTGCCTGACTAGCTGGCTGGCTGGTAGGTTGGCACAGAAGCCGCCAGGCAAGTAGGCAAATAGAAGACCGCAATGAGCTTGCTTAGCCTTTTTGACAGCGCTGGCAAACACAAACACAAACGACTCCAGCTATGACAACGGCAACAAAGTCAAACGAAGGATACAAATATGAACTACAAATATTTTGTCGCTAAATTGAAGCTAACTCCTCTCATGCTGCTCTTCTCTTTTCGTTTTTCAGAAACTGGAATTCCATACTCATACCGGGACGGCGCTTTTTCCGGCTCAGTTTGCTCTCAACTATGAATTTGTGGACACTGAACAGGGAGGCGAGACCTGGCCAGGACGACGCGGAGAAGATCCAGTACCACCGCTTTGCTCTCGAGTCTTCCGCAAGCGCAAGGGCAATATTCAAGTACCTCGCAATGTCTTCCTCTACGGTCGAGGTGGGGCCAAAAATATAACGTGCCTATATCGTTTCGAGGCCGGTCCATCAGAGCGTGTCAAGTTGGTGCTGCACAATGTGTCGTTTGGCGAGGGCACTGCCTGCACCACAGACTCCGACCTGCATACGGGCAGACCGCGATGCAATCAAATTGACCCCGAGGGACGCATCACCGAGCTGCGCTTGTATGATGTGCCTTTCCGCGATGTGAAGATCCAGTTAGGCTGCTTCTGCGACAATTCCAGCGCTCTTTACAGCAATGCCCCGCTTACCTTTGTCTCGCATTCGCGTATAATGGAGCTCACTTTTGCGGTGAGCCGCCTCAACATTTCGGAGGACTTTGCCGATGTCTTTTTCTCTGCCTCGTACGAATTCAAGCGTGTCTCTGATTGCCGCAAGCAATTAAAGCTGAAGGGAGCTGGCGGGGAAGATGATCTCAAGTATCCCCTGAAGGCCCAGGATTCGAGCTGCGAGGGCCTGGCCTGGTATCTGGAAGCCCAGTCCCCGGAACGCTCACTCTTCGTACAGACTTGGGGAGCCTACTTACCCGTGGACCCCACCTCGGAGGATGCCATGCGCTGTCATACCAAAAATCGCCTCATGGTCTACTCGGGCAGGCCTCTGAAACCCATGCGCGTGGTCTGTCCTGCTCAGAGCGGGCCGCGACCCACCTCTCTGCATATATTTTCGGAGGACTGGACCAATGGACAGCCGTTGTTTATGAACAAGTGAGTTGTAAAGCAGCAAATTAATTATCCAAAAGCACCGACACTGTCCAGTGGTCAGCACCGAGTCTCACTCATTAGCTTTTTGGCAGCACAGCCAATGAACTTTCCAGCCTGGCAGCCCCATTCTAGGCGCCAATTACCCACTGGGGGCCCATAAAAATATGTTTCCAACTCTGCATGTTTGTGGAAAATTTTTCATCCAAAACCCCACCGCATCGCATCTTCCGCTCTGCCAGGGTAGACATTTTTATGGTACAGTCTACTCTCGGTCAGTTGTGCAAGTACGGGCATGCATGCAACATGGCCATCAAATTTAATGGACAGCATGTCGAAGAAATGACGATGGCATCTTCAACTCGCCAGTTAGAAAAACAGGCTTAAACTGAAATACTCAAATGAGAAGCATCACAGACCACGCACCTTCAACATAACTTTGAAGCACAAACATTTATGGTCACGACGAGGACCTCTCACATATGAGCAAAACTTCAAAAACTCTACTCGTTCTATGTTTTATTTTTTTTGCATACAATTTCAAGAGGTCTTAAAAAAAAAAACAGTATACCTGCAAAAACATAATTCCATCAGGGGCCCAGGCTAGGAGTCGTACGGTGAGCACGGAAGGACAAGTTTGTTGGCTTATTTCAAAGCATGCAGAGTTGTGCAGTCTCAATTTCCTGTGTTTTGTTGGGCACCCGAAATGTGCTTTACTTCACTCCGACATAACCATTTCCTGTTATTGCAATTTTAAGCAGGTGCCGCCGGTTGCCAAGTGAAAGAGAGGCTAAAAGCACGGGTCGGGGGCAGGGTTTGGGTCGAGCTACGTTAACGACTATTAAATTGCAATTAGTTTGAAGTGAAAGCCAAAGTTCCAAGAAATTCTAAAGAAATTGAGCCATTTCCAACCGTTTTCAGTATTTTCGGGGCGGTCCCAAAAATATGCTAAGCTAAAATTTTAGACATTTTGTAAAATGTTCGTGGTTAATTGAAAGGTTCCCATGTAAAAATAATACAAGACTTTTGCACTAAGCAGAGAGCCCAAATAATATTATGTAAGAAGACCTCAAGTTTTTTATTGGATGTTTCTTTTTATGGCTATCAAAATAGAATGAATTATTTATTAGATTTTAATTTGTTCAGGGATTGAGAAAGAATGAGAATGGGAGCCAGCATATAAAGCAAATCGTTCCTTACTTTCGCTCCAGATCAACTCCAGACTAATACTCCACTTTATTTAAATTTTTTTATTAAGCTAAAATTTGAACAACTATTTTGGTCCCACAGTTTTTATTTTCATCAAATAATTCCAACTCGTTGGAAATATGCAAATAAAGCTCTTTGAATTCTTATACTTTATGCCTCAAGGTATAAAAGGTATGTTAAATTTGTGCTTAAGTATGTAATATAAGGAGATGTCGTGAACCCCGCGAAAGTTATCTAAAACATGATCAGGATTACTAGATTTAGCCAAGTTCGTTAGAATGAACACCTCTTTCTCAGAGATGGTAAAAGCTAAAAAGTTCTAGTTGATCGGTAACTATCATATATAATCCCCATAGGAATAATTCCGTATGGAATGCCGATTTACAGGGTTCTTCCAACTTACCTGCATTTGTCTTTATTTCGACTCAAAACCAATATTCTATGGCTATCAATTTGAAATTACATGAAAAACATTTCAGATTAACCTTGAAACCAAAGAACTTTGCTAAGTAAATTTTATTTTTATTTGAAAAACAAATCAAAAAGCCCAAAAGACAACTGCTAAGTCAGCTAAATAAATATGAAATTATGGTAAACAAAATAATATTATGAAAACAAATTTTATTTTTTTTTATTGATTTAATTTTATATTTAAATTTTGCTGACTTCAAATTGTTGTTGCTTTCAATTTGAAGTCAGCTATTGTTTTCGTCTGAAAGCAATTTCTAACATAAATAGGTGTGAGTGTTTTTATTTTGTTTAATATATAATTTAACTTCGTTTTAATCAAAAGTTAATAAATATTTTTTTGCTGTTTTTGTAAAGATGAATGAATATTTTAATTAGGAAATTTTATTACGAAAATATTCATATCGATAGGTAAAGGAAGGGCTTATCTTTTTGATCTACTTGGCAGATCGGTGGGGTGATTTTTGTGGAACCTTCTTCTCGCCCTTGTTTTATTTAATAGTCTTTGGGTTTTATACTTTTAATAAAGACAAAATATAAATAATAATAATTTATATAATAGCTCGAATACTCTTAAAAGTCAAAATTCGTCTATGATTATCGATTCTTTAAAATTTACGATTCCATAGAACAAACTTCTATTTCCATTCACTTAATTAAAAATTAAAACCCAAAAATAATAAGAAGAAAAATCTTCTAAATAAATGAATAAATTACTATTTAAAATGAAAGCATGCAAAGTAGGAAATTGAGAATAAAGCGAAAACTGGTTTAATTTAAATATTTTGCATATTTTATGTACATCAGCATCCCCAGATGTCAGACTTCTCTCTGTCTCTCAGCAATTTCATCCATAGAATCACTCTAAACTGCTTACTAAACTGGCCTTGTTTCGTGAATAAGATATTTTTTGCTTTGGCAATACCGAAAGCCATACAAGTTGGCGCGTAATTAGTTGCTCCCGAGCAGGTTTAGCCTGGCTAGCGAATCCTTTGCTTGGGGGCCCTAAAAACTCCCGGGCAAGTTATATAGAGCGTGGCATTCATCCACTTGAAAATGTTTAGAACTTTGCTATACATTTGGCACTTATCCACTCTCTTTGCTTGTTGCAGGCCGGTGAGCTTGGTCCTGGAACCCATACTTAAGGAGCCCGGCGACATAGCCTTTACCTGGCTGGAAATACACCGCACCAAGAACGCACTGCTCCAGCAATTGGACCTGCATGTGAATGCCAGTGTTACCACAGGACTGAGCGGGAGTTCAGGAGCCAGCGGAGGTGTTGGCACTGGTGTGGTCGGGACTGGCAGTGCCGGGGTGGCGGGTGCCGGTGGCATCAGCAGTGGCACGGGTACCACAAGTTCCAGTGCAAACGAGACACTCAATGAATTCGGTTTCTATCCCAAGGAGTCGGACTGCGATTACAAATGCCCTGAAATTGATGCATGCATAGCAGCGAGCCTGTGGTGTGATGGTAAGTTAAAGAGTTGCTTCCATTTGTACGTGATTTGGCGGCCGAGACGCCTGAAAGTAGACAACAAGGCAAGTTTCTATTCGGCTTGCTTGTTAATTTCGAAAGCCCAAAAAACGGGAAGACAAGTGCAGAGGCAAAAACAAAAACAGACAACCCACAGCAATGGAAACCCTAAAAATGTCTTGCACAAAAGTTTTGGCTCGACCACCGCAACAGCTGTGCAAAGTGGCGGGCCAAAAAACTTATTTCAATTGCAGTGCCACTCCGGCTATGTAGTCTCTTCTGGTTCTTAACTTGAATTATTTATGGGCATTCTGGGAGCTGGCCAGCTAAGGCTGAGCTGGTTTGGTTAACCGCAACAGCAAAGTGGACAAACAAACCAACAGTTTATCCAGCCTTGCCCGGTCTGTGGGTCTTCCCCAATCGGCTAGGCTGACAACTGTCCTGGCTGCTTAACTGACCGCCTGCAGCTTTCAATTTGCCAAGCCAAGCTAAGCCAAAAGAGGTAACCTCAGACATTTTTCAATCAACGCCCTACCATCTCTGCTTACAGGTCATCACAATTGTCCCTCAGGGTTCGATGAGTCCGAGGAGGAGTGCGGCACAGCTCGCAAGTTGCTGGAGTTGCCTGGCGGGGTCTTTGCAGCTCTCGGTTGCATTGCAGCCGCCCTGACTGCCTGCCTGATATTCTGCATGTTCGGGCTGATGCGAAAGCGCAAAAAATCTGTGGTCCAGAAGAGCTTTATGAACGGAGCCAGCAATGGTAATGTGGCCCCCAGCATCGGCACTCTGAAGAAGGACTTCAAGAAGGATGCACTTTTCATCGATCCGGCGTCTTGACACGGGCTACAGCCGGTCGAGTACATACATGTGGATCGAGAGACTACCGTGTGATATGTTGCCACCGGCTGTGGTTGCTATGAGCAGATGGACCACATAGCCTGACCAGCTGACAGATGCGCCCATGAGGCAGCAAGAAACCAGGAGCTGAACGAGCAGAATCAGCTTGGTCAAGTGATTGTGGATATTGAGTGGAGAGATTTTAAAGCTGTTGGAAACGAATGAGAACTAAACTAATTACATTAAAATTACTTACTAGATAAGAGGACGGTACGGTTTTTCTAAGCGCTTGAGTAATCCGATGAATTTCGGATATTTCCCATGTGTTCTTGTATTTTGCATTGTCCATGTCTCTAGCCAATTTAGTTGTATTCTTAAGATCACAATCACTGACTAGTGTATATAAGAATTAAGCCTGAGTTGTTCTCAAAATTTTTCTCTAGGAATTTTCATTTCTCCAGCCACAACAGCTAGCAGAAAGATAACTAAAACATGGAAAAGAACTATTGTAAATTAGGTACCTTTTAACAGAGATTGGAAAGACGAAGAGATCACATCAGTTCGCCTTCAATATGTTTAACGATTAGCATAGCACCCCTGGCACTCCCAAAACCAAAAATTCGGTTAGAATTTAGCAATCAAATCAGAAAACTACAATTTAATTGTAAAAATAAAAAAAGAAAGAAATTAAATGGAAAGAAACTCAAAAAAAAACAAGGGTCTAAATTAAACATTTCTAAAATAAATACAAAAGGCCACACTCTTAGACATTACAACTAATTAATTCGAGTTTAAGCAAATTAGGATTTTAAGTGTCAAAACTGTTTGCCGCATTTCCAAGCAAGTAAAATCTCGACAGTGTTGTGATCAAAGGCATTGCACATACTGAAGTATAATTAATTAAGTAACTATCGAATAAGCATTTGCAAAACGGGGATATGAATGGTTCAAGCCCCAAACGATTGATAAATGATATTAACAAAAATCGAAAGAGTCTTTAAACATAAACAATAAACTAAGTAATAATTATATATACCAATATAAAGCATATATGTATTTGACAAAGGCAGGCACGTGGTTCTTTTGGTACAGCACGAAAAAAAAATAAATAAATAAAAATCAAATACACTTAGTGATTTATTATAGCAAAAAAAAAAACACATCTAGATATGATTGAAGCCAGAAACGAGTTCACTTCATAATCAGAAACTGCCATACGAATGTCTTCTATGCATATAAGTCTATGTTATTTAGATACATTTTACAAAATACTAAACAATCAAACAAATTCAAGGCAAACGAAAAATAAAGCAGTTAATTCGCCAATTTAAAATTTATTTATTAAGTAGCTGCAAACAAATTCCTAAAAAAAAAAAATGGATTAAATGTGAAAATTCCGGCTAGACTCTTTGCCAATTTTCAAATGAAAACAATCAAATTTTTGGCATATTTTCCAATGGAATTTGCAAGTGAATTACGGAAGTGAAACCAAAAAATAAATACACAAGCCTCCCCCACTCCCACAAATAAGACAAAAATACTTTATTCTATATGCACTAAATTAGTCGCAAAGCAAAATTAAAATAATAATAAATTAAATTGCAATTTCTGCCCATGAGAATTTTTTTTGTGAGAAAAAATAAAAACACACAAAAGCAAAAAGAATGAAAAATTTAATAAAAAATTACACATAGAATTATTGAAATAATGAACCATCAAGAATGTTGTAAAAATGCCCATTGAAATATGAAATCTATATAGGACAACAAATAAGTCATTTCCTAATTTTATTTTTTAATTCAGACAAAAAAAAAAGGTTAAAACTAAACAGCGCACTTTGTACAATTTTATTACCAAAAAAAAATAAAAAATCAAATTATTTTCTATAAAATAAACAACAGTTTTTAGTATTAGCAGACCCATAAAAAGAATATATAAGAAAATATTTTACATCTAGATTAGAATAAAAAATAAATCATTAAAGATTTGGCACTTAGGCCGCAATTAAATTTTCGATGGGAAAATGTCAGAAGAAAAAGTAGAGAAATTCCTCGACATTTTTTTGTACATTTCTTTTTTTTTTTTTTTTGGTGAAGCACTCCCAAATCTGTCACGTCGGTTCGGTTCAGTTCCTCTACTCCAACTATGGAAAAATATTGTGCCAACTGTTAACAAAAATAAAAGCAAATCAAACAATATAAAGTCGAGTCAAACACGAAAAAAAAACGAAAGAAAGAAAAAAATTGAATTGAATTATGGCCAAGCATAAAACACTGCATGTAATTTATTTGAAACGTGGAAATAAGAAAATACAAAAAAATAAATTTATATATATATATAGTATAAATAAAATACAGAGTAAAGAAAAGGTAAAAAAAAAATAGTAAAAATAATAATAAAATATTACATATTAAAAAAAAAAATACTGCAGCTGTGTAAATAGTCAAACTGCGTACAGTCTACGCATACGGATCTGTTATTAAAACCAAAAATAACAACAAAAACACTAATATAAAATTTATTTATATATTTATATTTTTTTTTCGTTTCTGTTGGCTTACGTTTTCTGATTTCACCCATAAATTTCAAGTCACAATTTTAATTATACCATTTCGCTAGCCTATCATAAGTAACACTTGTATTATAAAAATAAACAAAAAAAAATTAAACTTATATAGTAAAATATAAAAAAAAAAACAACAAAAATAGAAATATATATACAAAAATATATTTAAATTAATAATGGAAAGAAAAACAAAAAAAAAAAAACAATTGAAATAATGACGCACTGAATCAAATAGATGAAAACGAGTATTAAAAAAAAAACAAAAACGATGAATAAAAAATGAAACTTTAAACAAAATTAAAAAAAAAAGTATACCAAAAAAAGATTCTTTTATTTAAATTTTTTTTTTGCAGGAAGGCGAAAGACTTAACAACCGATTCTACCTGACCAAAATGGAATAGAATAAAGTGGGGGCTGGAGACCGTGGCCCTCGGCATTGTGAGCTCTGATTGTTGGCCCAGAGCCGCGGACACCGAAAGCTTTTGCCATTGTAAAATTATACCAGCCCTCAGGCCATTCACCAAGGTAAATAGGTGGTTGTTTTGTGGGAGAATCCGAATAAAAATTCCTTAAGCCAGCTTCCACTTTTTGTGCTGGCCAAAAGCCAACCACCTGCAGACAGACTCAAGAATAAATGGGCAGAAATAATTTTAGCTATGTGATTTTAAAGCTAGGGGAAATCTTAATTCACTAAATTATTTATTCTAAACAAAATAGTGGAGAGCAAATTCACTGGAGTAGTGAAAGATATAGTAAAACTGTGGCAGTTGGTACAGTCTGCACAAAGAACCGGTTCATATAATATTCATAATATATTCACTTTGTTATTAAAATATGCCTATATCTAATTTTGCATATCTTAAAATATCTTGAGAATTCTGAGCAGAGATAAGTGTTCTGAAAAGTGAAGACAAATGAAAGGTTCGAGACTCTTTTTCTGTTACAAAATCGAAATGAAATCGAAGCTTCAACAAGAGAAAAGAAGAAAGCTAGAAATAAATAAATGATTTGTTTATTATATTGTTTAGTAATAAAATACTATGATGAAATAGTTAAGCTTTCTCGTAATATTATTTCCAGTATTTCTGGTCTTTGAAAAATATTTTTTTTATTTTGAAATAATTAAAAAAAAAAATAGTATTATTTATTTGTGAGTGCGGAGCTCAGAGTTGTTTACAATTGAGTTGCCAGCTCAGCAGAATTGTCATGGCCAAAAGCAATAAAGACAATAAAACTTGTGGCATTTCGATAAAGTTGAAGTCCTAAAGGTGTGGTGCATTTTTCATCTAAATAAACGAAAAGCTAGAAAATTTCAATTCACTCTGCAACGGCAAAGTTGAAAGCCGAGCCGACTTTTCTGTCGTAGTTAAACAATTTATACACATTTTTTTTTTTTTTGTTGTTGTTTTCAGCTTGTCCAACACATGGTCATGAGTACTCTAGAGACATATCAAGTGCTAATTAAGCCAACAATTCCATATTCATTATCCATTATCACTGCAATTTCAGCCATAAACAGTTTCCCAACGGTTAGTAATTTGTTGACGATGACACTTTAGTGTTTTTTATACAGAAAATTTACACGAATTTTCAGCTTGTTTTAAAAAATATAAACAATTTTTTTTTCTTTTGCAAAAAAAGTACTTAACCAAGCATTTCTTTTAACAAAAAAAAATATATATAATAATAATAATATAAATATGTTAACGGCTGGGCCAGCCGTCAGACGCCAGTTTGAAATTGAATTCATTTGGCCACCGTGAAATTATTAGGAAAAAATTTAAAAAAAAAGTTTAAATAATAAAATGAAATTATAGATTTTAAATAAATTTTCTAGGCCGGAGAATTTGTCAAAGAAACTAAAGTGTAGAACTTCAATTGAAGAGTTCATGTTTTGTTGATTTTATAAAAAAATACCTTATGACATTTGAAACTTTTTTATGTTTTTAATTTTATTTAAATGTAATTTACATTTTCAAAATTGTAAAGTTATCAGTCCCACTGTATTCACTGGCTTGGTCAAAAAGGTCATTGAGCCCGAGCTAAAAATGCTATAGCTCAAGTTATAATAAATTTCTATAGAAATGTGCAATCTGGTTTTAAATAATTTAGCAAAAAAAAAAAAAAAATTACAAAAAATACTAAAACTAAAGCCCTATCCGTGGCTCATAATGATATGCCAATTTGAAAGATCTGTCAGACCGGTTCTTAATTTATACAATTTCAATCATCTCGGGTTGGTTAGATGGCTTCGAAATTTACATATGACCAACCAGTAAGGTCAAGTTTAGTTTTTTGGGGAAAGAAGAGAGAAATGAAAAAAGAATGCCTGACTAATGATTTTCAGAGTCAATTGAAAAGTTCAAAGGTAAAACCAGTTTGATTGCCAGAAAAGAATACAGAAAATAGCAATTAATTTCAAGATTTTAAGGAAAGAACTAAATTTCTTTAAATAGTCTAGAATATTTTGGGAAATAACTTGTACTCATCATCAACAAAACATTTGTTCAATTGTTTGAGTTTCTAGGAAATAAAAGGGTTCCAAGGGGCTTGTTTGTTCAATTGTTTCTAAAAAAAAAGGAAAGACGACATAAAATTTATTGGGGACATTTGTTTCAATAGAAGCGACCTAAATAAATAATAAAAAAAAAAAAAATTGAAACAAATTTTGTCTTAGTTCTTTCCCATTGGAATAAAACACTCAAGGCAGGTCACAGTGGTTTCCAAAAACTTGGGACACCTTGCCTTTTCATATGGCCAACAGCTGTGCAATGAAACCAGAAAGAAAAAAAAAGAGTCGAAAGCAGCAAAAGAGTTTTGAGTTTTGAATTTGAGACGTCGGCAAATGAGCGCGCAAAAGAAAAAGGTAAAAGCAGCCGAGCCACAACAACAATAGCAACAACTAAGCAAACAATTGGCTGAGCGTGGCAACAACAAGAGCAATCGTCGAAAAGCGACTGGCGCAGCCGCAGTTACCGCAGAGACCGACTTAGCCGCCGCACTTGGCCAAAAAGGCGGTCAACCACTCACAGGAACATTCAGTTGTGCCGCGATCGTCGTGCGCTCCAGTCGTCTTAACGGGTTCAAATCGTAAAAGAAAAACCCCAAACTCAAAACTAAAAAAAAGAATCAAATATTTGTTGGCCTTCTTGGGTCTTGTTTTATTAACTTGTCTCTGATAAAGTGTCACATAAATTAAAGTTAAGAAAAAAAAAACTAGTGAAGATTTTTGAAACTCTTGGGTAATTTTTTTAACCTCAAGTGCCACCGATTTCTAACTGTGCTTATTCGGCTCTCAGTGAGTGTGAGTGCGTGTGTATCTGAATTATTCTATTCACTTGATGTCTCTGGGCACCGATCGATCGTACAAAATGAAGATGCGCGATGTGGAAAATGCCTTCAAATATCGACGCATACCATATCCCAAACGGTAAGTTCTAACGGCACTCACTATAATTGGATTCTTATGAAAAGGGAAATGCAAATGCACAAACATTTTTTTTTCTGTCTTTCTCACCTCTCGAGTTCCGTGATTGGTCGGCTCAGTGTGAGAAGAAAAATCACTTGTGGCATTAAAATCACCCAGTTTCGCTTTAATTGAAAAAAAAAACGAGAAAAAAATAGAAACCGGTCAAGCATAATTGCTTATCAAATGGGAAAAAGAGATCTTGAGATATTTTCCTAGTCATTGGAAACAATTTGACGTTGGAAAAAGTTGGTCAAAAAGATTATCGTCTTGGTCAGGCCAAGTCAGATCTGTCCATTCCCTGTCGAGCTGGTAAGGTCAGTCTCCCTCAATCTTATCTCACCGGCAAAACACTTTCAATTGTTCTCGAATACTTTGAGATTTTAGCTGCTCATATTTCATTTTGGCCAGGCAATTGCAAAAGCACCTCGGGCCCGGCCCGGCTCAGCTCAACTCAATTCAACTCAGACTCGAATGTATCTCAAGCATTAGTGCAGAATGAAAACCTTAAGTATCTCAAGTAGCTTGGGCTGCTCTTGATGCTTGCTGTCGTTATTGTTGTTGTTGTTGTGGCCTGTGCGCTTTTATGCAGTGTTTGGTTTTTGGCGTTTATTTGTTAGGCAAGTTGCGCTTGAAATGCTGCGACCATAGTTCCCCCCCAACCGCCGACTCGATTGTCCAAATTGTTTTGTGCCCCCCTGCCCGAACGCTTTTAGGCCGATTCTTTAAGCGCATTATGGCCAACCGCCGCCAGTTGCTGTCCCGTCTCGGCCCGGCCCGGCCTTTTAAAGTTGTCTATTTGCTGCGCTCATTAGACGCCTCTTCGCTCTCCTCGGCTTGGCATTGTGCAACGACTTGCTCGGTTTTTGGGCCGTGTTTTTTTTTGGGGGCAGCCCAAAAAAAAAAAAATGTTGCAAGCCAAAGAGGCATTAGATATGAACTAATGATCTACTGATACACATATTCAACACTAATTGGCTGCCAAGGAGCTGGGCAACCTAAGCCCGGGCTATGTTATAATTTCAACTTCACTGATTTTAATGGTTCGCATTTTAAGATATTTAAATCATTAAAGACTTTACATTTTTACATTACATTTTTGAGTTAATTCCAGCAAATTGGACAATTTTAAATTAAAATTTTGTTGAGAATTTTTTTTGAAAATTTTGAAAAAATTGTAAAAATGTTCAATTGAAAAATTAAAGTTTTATGAGTCAAGTCGATTGAATCATTAATTAAAAATTCATCTTTCCGACAAGTATTTATTTATTTTATTGACAATTTTCCATGCAAACGCGAATTGCCAATCAATTTCCCATCAAATAATTATTCCTCTCAATCAATTAACTAGTTTCACTTTGTCATTTTGAGCATATACGAAAATACTATTAAAATTAAATGAAAAGACTATACTTGTTTATTTTTAAAATTATATCATTAACACAAAAAACCAAAAAAAAAGAACAAATACAAAAAAAAAGGGGAAAAACGATAAAATTATTAAAATAAAATTAAACGAACAAAATTGATACACTTGCCACCAACAAGCACTTGTTCATTATTTACAAAAACATTTTTTTTATTTATATATTTTTTTCTTATGATTTTATTTTTGATTGATATAATTAATTCCTATAATTAATTGTTTGGCGCTTTAATAATTGCTGAACAGATTTTGACAGTTTTAATAAAGCGATCGAATTAACCAAAGTGTCAGGCAAAAAGAAATAAAAAACTATTCATTTGAAACCTTTTAATAAAATTTTTAAATGATTATTAGAATCTGCAAAGCTTTGAAATTAAAATAATTTTTTTCTTTTTATTTTGAGTTGAATAAAAAATGCCGACTTTTTCTTTTCTCCAAGTTTGATAAAAAAAATTCTACCAATATTTTATTTTGGTCACTTTCAAGTGAAAAGAAAGCATTCTTTTTTGTTCATAGAAATCCAAGTTGTTTTTTTTTCTCAGCAATTAGCATCTCACTGAGATCTCTCAGATATTTTGTTTTTGGCTTAATCTTTTTTTTTGCGAGTGACCAGAAGTGAAAGCCAAATAAAAATGTAACTGCAAAGTGTATTCCAAAATTTCAGTGTGGCATAACATTTATCAAATGTTTAGCACCTTGTGACCAAAAGGGTGTGTCCCCTCATACCGCCCACCTGCCGGTTATTTGAGTCATTTGTCGTCCTCCTAAATGGCCAGAAATAGATGAGACAGGCAAGCAACTCGTTAGATATTTTTTATGTCTTGTGCACTCCATAAACAGCGCCTCAAAGTGACAAGATGGTAGTAATTTATAATCACTCTTCATTATGTAAAAAAACAGTGAGCTGGTCAAAAGTAACAACAGGTTGTAGGCGCCGGGAACCAACCTATTCCAAAGAAATTCACATAATCTGCAACCACATAAAAAAACAAAACAAAAAACCATATAAGAAAAAACGAAAAATTATTAACACAATCATGTGAAAAATGTGCAAAACTTTTAGCTAAAAATACAAAAACATCAAGTCACTCACTCTGGCGAAAATTAAGTGTATCGCTTTCACTTTGTAAACAAATATGGCTAGAAGCTGACATTGGCCAATGCATAACTTTTAGCAATAAACTCAAAAAAAAAAAAGTTAGAGAGATTCAGCTGAAAACTTGGTGGAGCTTGATCAGTTTACCTAAAGTTTGAGTAGCTCCACTAAAAGCCCAATTAGCGTTGGCAAACTGTGCTGGGCCACATCAATCGATTGGTAGTCAACATCCTCTAATTACGTTGCCATTTATGATGACCTCACTTGGCTTTCACTTGCACCGAAAACCCAGAAAATCAAATCTATTAGGCCACCCACACAATTTCAAACCAACATGGAGACTGACAGGCCGGCATAGCCGGCCAAGCCGGCATCATTGGGCTTGCCGGCAGCTACATTTGCGCCATTAGCAATGTCATCTCTTTGGCATACAAAACATGTCTGGCATATAAAAAATTCTTCAGTTTAAATAGCCCGCCTTGGTGAACATAAATCTGTTTACTGTTTGTTGTAGTAAAAGTGATTTACATACCTTGCGAGTGGCATTTTACTTTCGCTGAGACTGAGGCAACAATCATCGGCAACATTGGTTGCAACAATCTCTTGGGCCCTTCCCAGCCATTCCACCCAGACTACTGGATTTATGAAGAAGCTCAATGGTTGCTTTGTCTGGACAAAAAGAAGAAGAAGAAGGAGAAAAAAAACAGTGTAAAAAATTAAATTCAAAATTGCTTCCTCTGTGCTGCCGGCTCGGCGGACTTCATAAAACATGAAGCAAAGGCAAACAGGCAAAACTGCCTTTTTATAACATTTTGTTTACATATTTGATCAAAACCCATTAAAAGAAAAATGTATGCAAACAAGCCGTGGATCTCTCAAATATATTTATATTTTCTAGGGAAATGTAAAATTCAATTTGAAAGATTTTAGGTAGCTGGCAACATGATTAGTCTTGATCAGAAATTTACTTTGAATAAAAAATTGATTGCATTTATCTTAAAAAAATTTTGTATTCAAAGCCTTTAAAATTTTATAAAGAAAATACAAAAAAAACGATCTAAATTAAATGACTTTTATATAATATTTTCTCTGGTTTTCCTAATCGAATGTAATTTGAGCTCATCAGCTGCCATTCAAGTAAAACAGGCCTGAATTTCAAATTTATCTTTTTCTCAATAATTAATTTTTTCTTCAGTTTTTTTGAAAGTCATCGAAATAGACTTAGTTTTTTGAGTGGATTCCCAAGATATCACGCAAAGCCGTTCAATTTTTGTCACTCTTAGCAAATGACTTGCACTTGAGTCTCTAACATGTCTGTCGGATCAATCAGATCGACATATAAGGTATCTTCATGAATGAAATAAAAAACAGTCAACTTTCAGTTTTCAGCAAGTCAACTGAAAAGAATCACAGCAAAAAAAAACGAGAAGAAAAACTGCATTAAACCAGTTTGAAGTAGCAGCTTCAGTTTTTTTTTTTTTTTTTTTTTTTATTATTCAGTTGTTGGCCAATATTGGCCAAGACACAAGCTGAAACAGAGATCGACCCAGCAGCAGAGTTGCATTACTTTCAAATGCTGCAGTTGTTGGCAAATCCACAAGTAGCGAGAGAGAAGCGAATTGAAATCAAGTCAACGGGTAAACAATATGGGAGTACCAAGTTAGTCCCAGCCAATGCCGCCGCTAGCCACCAAAAACCCGCCAACACCAAAAACAACGCCTTGGCCAACAACAACTACAACAACAACTAGCAACTAGCAACTAGAAAAATTCAAAGACAAGTCTTTGGGCAAATTGAAATTGTAACAAAATGCTCACGATAAATATGCGGTTTTTCTATATGGTTTACAAGTTTTTGTTTTGGCTTTAGTGTATTTTGTTGTTGTTGTAAAAATTTTCTTGTTGCTGCATTCATGACGTAATGACCGCTTCGAGTCACCAAAGTAACCTAGTCATGTGCTTCATTTTTTTTTTTTTTTGTATTGCCGAGTTGCTTGAATTGGCTTTGCCTTCCAATTTTTTTTGAGGAACCTCTTTTTGAATATTACCTTCGGTTTTTCGTATAATTAAACAATTGTTAACTTTAATGTTGCGTGGCTTTAATTATGAAAAAGAGGGGAAGAAAGTTTTTTTTTTCAAAAATTCCCTAATAAAATAAATGAATTTTTACAACAACTAAAAAATATAAAATATTTTTATAATCAATTTTTTTTTTTTTTTTTTAATTTACACAAAAGTCAAATTGCAATCAAGCGAATATTTATTTCTATAAAAAATTCGCTGAATGTTAAATATATTGTTTTTTCTGTAGGTGTGTATAAATTATTGCTAATCATTTTGATTAGTTTCCAGTGTGGCAGCATGTGGTTCCCAGCACCTGACAGGCTTTGCCTAAAAAGATTCCCCCCAGCAAAAAAAAAAATATGTATATGGTTTATTGGGAATGAAAAAACACTGAGTTGCCCTTAATACGTTTTGAAATGAAAGACTTGCCAAAGAAATTGGCCCAGCACGTGGTTGGCAACACATTTCATCGATTTATTTGTTAGAGACGAAATGATATCAAGATTTATGATATTCGAGCATGTGAAAAAAGAAAAAAAAAACTTGGGCGGAGTCGAGGCACGGGCAACTTAAAAGCATCATTAAAATCTATTTCACTGCAAACCTTTCACTCACCCAAAGAGAACAACAGAGACCAGAAAGCGAGAGCTTTATAATAATAAAAAAAAATAACAGCTCAGCGGGTGTACCGTTTTAAAAGCTGCCCGTGGGACTATATATTTTTTTTTCTTAGTCTCGGCTTGGTACACCCTATTTTAGTGGGGCAATTTGTGAACACTTCATTTGTAGTAAATAGTAAGCATTCAGCCAGAGGTGCTCTTGAAACGGCAAAGATTTTAAGCCTATAATTTTCCGCGTAGGTGTCGGGGAGTAGTTGGGCAAAATGCAAGTTACTTTCACGCTTACATGGTGCCCAGTCGCTTATTTATAGTTAAATTTAAGCTTAAGTCGACTGGCAAGAACGGCAGAGAAAGAAAACATAAGAGAGAAAATGTTTTGAGAATTTGTAGAGCTCTGAAGGTGAGATACTCTTTTTTTTGCAGGGGGTAAAAAGCGAAATATTACGCAAGCAGATTGGAGTGGCCCAAAAAAAAAAGAGTATTGTAAATTTGGCTCATGTGAAAGTGGCTCACCAAAAGCGACTAGTCAAATTGGTGTCAACCAGCAGCAGCAAAGCTCACGATAAACTGGACGCGGGCTTTGTCGCCAAAGAAAGTGGCGCCAAGCGGTGGCAACTTCAGCTCTCCGGTCAGAAAGCACCACCCCAGCTCGATGGCGGCTGTCCAGGTTGCTCAGGCAACAACGGCAAACTCTGCTGCCTCAGACGCCAAAGTAGGTCGACAGCAACGTCGACTGCAACTCGTTTTACCGTCAATAACAAAAACAATAACAACACCAAAAACAACAGTATCTGCATAATGCGCATAAAAATATCAACAGCACAGCATCCTGAGGGAGGCAAATCCTGGCTCCCTCTCTACCTCTCTCCTTTACTCTCCTCTAGCTGAGTTGCCTTCAAATAGGTTTTATTTTTTATTCGATTTTCAAATAGAATTGGGAAAAAGTTTTTGCATGTGCACGATTGTTTTTCCAATTTACCGATTGCCGGGAAATTAATTAAGCAATTTCCCCCAGTGTGTGCATATTTTCGGTACTTTTTGTTTAGGTGTTTCGACCTAAAAAATATACATATATAGTTTTTGGGAAAAACTTATCGAATGACAAAAATACATTGGATCGGATACTCTCATTAGTTCTTAGGTAAAAATTTATTGGCAGGGGAATTTTAGGTAATTAAAAAAAAAATATTTTTGCTATTTTTCCTTTAGTTGAGACCGAAGAGAACCTTACCTTATATGATAGAACTCTTGGTTAAAATTCCCCGGTTTGTATACACTTTTTTTTATTAAAATGTGCTAGTTTAAATGAACCCGAGTTCCAAAAATTTCAAGAGCAATTTCATTCATTTTTCCTTTTCATAAAACTTAAAGGGGCCTCACTTAATTTAATAGAGCTCTTGGTTAAAATTTCCCGGGAAATTCCAACTAATTCTAAGTGAAATGAGCTAATTCAAAAAATAATTTAAGTAAGAATTTCCATTCGTTTTCCTTATGATAAAACTTACTTAAATCGGTAAAAACTCTTGGTTAAAATTCCACAAGAATGTCCAACTAATTTTGGGATAAATGAGCTATTTCTTAGATCACTGGGATTTTGAAATTTTAAGAACTCAAAGTAAGGAAATTAATTTATTTGATGAGCCTGAAATAAGCTAACCAAATATGATAGAGGTCTTGGTAAAACTTCCCTGAGAAATTCCAGCTAGTTCTAAGTGAAATGACCTATTTCAAAAGAGCTGAAAAGCTTCAGAACTTGCAAATACTTCAAGTAAGATTTTTGGTTAGTTTTCCTCTCAAATGAGACAAATAAAGGATCCTGAGATTTCAGGCATTTTTCGGTTTGATAGAACTTAAAAGACCCTCACTTAATATTGGAAAACTCTTGGTTAAAATTTCTTGAAAAATTCCAGGTAATTCTAAGGTATTTCAAAAGATTGTTAACCTCAGAAATTTCAAGAACTTTTCCGTTTGATAGAACTTAAAAGGGCCTCACTTAAGATTATAAAACTCTTGGTCAAAATTTCCCGAAAAATTCCAGGTAATTCTAAGCTATTTCAAAAGATTGTTAACCCCAGAAATTTCAAGAACTCTCAGGAACATATTCGATTTATATTCCATTTCACCTACATATAAAAAGAACATCACCTAATATGCTAGAATTCCGGGCCGAAATTCCTTGAGAAACTCCAAGTAGTTCTAAGTGAAATGAATTATTTCAAAATTTCCTGAACGTATTCTCTTTTATGAAGAAAACTTGTTCCCTGTTCCTAGTTTTTTTTCTGTATTCATTATCATGCCTTTTGCGGAATTTTCCTCATTTGAGTCGGTTTCCCTTTCTTTAGTTCTATCCGGTAAATTGTCAATAACAGCAAAAGCGACAAACCCACAAGACTAGAAAGCCCACAAACAAATGAGAAGCTACCACTTTTACTCATTTCATGCCGAAGTTGGTTTTCCATTTACCTGCATCCTTTAAAATTTACCTAAGTAGGCAACGTTTCCCAGCTCAACTGAAAAGATTATGGGGTAGGGAGTTTTCTTCTTCTTCTTTATTTTCTCTTTCTTCTTATTCTTTTTTTTTTATTTTTTTTTTGGTTTTGTTTTGTCTTGGAAGGAGTATGGGTTTTTGGCTTTGGCAAATGCAATTTGCGCAAAACTTTTTCCCGCTTCCTACGACAATATGTTGGCGGTAACTGTGGCAATGGCTCATGGCTGGTGGCTTCTTACTGGCAACGTGTGCCGGGTTAAAAGCAGCAACAACTAAAATGAAAACTGCAGCTGGCAGAGCGAGAGGCAGAGAGAAGAGCAAAGATAGTTGGTCGGCGTCTTCTATTTGCCTTGGCGGCGCCGCACGTGCTGCTTACAGCAAATGTTAATAACATTTTGCGCCAAAAACAACAACAATAGCAATAAGAAAAAAGAAGAGAAAGAAGAAGAACTACACTTGAAATTTACGCATCCACACACGAAGGCGCACCAAGGACTTATTTACGGGGGAGGCGAAGCAAAATTAAAAACGAAGAAACTTTAAAAGTTTTTGGAAGCTGCTAAATTCAGGCTTCTTGAAACAGCTCAAGAAACCAAAATATCTGAAGGATATAAAATAAAATTACCCTGTTTATCTTAAGATTAACATAAACATGAAAGATTAAATTGAATTTCTCTATTTAAAATTTTTAAAGCTGAAAAAATTCAAAATTTCAAAAGCCACCTTTTTGCCCTTCCTTTGGGTCCCCTTTGGACAGACGCCCTTGTCAACGCACACGACAAATCGACAACAACAAAAACGACAACTCCGAAACGAGGTTGTCGCTTCCTTTAACGAGCTCATCCTTGTTGCAACTAAGGCACACGTAACACCCTGCCCTTCCGGTTGCCATCCTACCACCCCCCTCCCTAACCGACTCGACACTTCTACTCTGTATGCTGCTTACTTTTACTACTTGACGCTGTCATTTGCGGCATCGCAATTAATTTCTCGCTAGCGCATGTGTGTATGTGTGTGTGTGTGTGTGTGTGCGTAGTGGGTGTAGGAAGGCCTAGGATGAGACTGCAATTTTGAACCAGTAAACTGGCAGTGAGTCGGGCCTGTCGAGACATACAACTTGGCTCACTAATTTCTGACTTCTGTTGCTGTTGGTGTTGCCAAGGTCTGAACTGCTCCGCCCCGTCTCGGCAGCCGGCAAACTTTTATTTTCTTTATGCATTTAACGCTTCTTTGGTTCGCCATCGAAAATTGCAGAAACTTCAAAAGGAGTCAATTTCCTTTTCTCCCATCCACTTTGCCAGAGGCTATTGACATAAGGCGATGATTATCAGCTCACGTTGTGTATTTATCGGATAGAAGCTTGGCTTCTTTGTAATCTCCAAATTCAGAAAATAATTTGTGTATTCTTAAACTAGGAAATAACATTTTTTAGAAGGGAATTAAAATTAAATTCTTTAAAAAAAAATAGCAGCGACCTTCGCTCATTCACATTTCACCATGAAATAATTGTTGTTAATTATAGGCAATTTGGTTAAAGTCTACAAACTATTTGGTGCACATAAACACACACACGGACACACCAACATGTTAGTGATTTATGGCCCTGATATGAAAATTGTTAATTGTCATGAGGGTTTTGGCAGAGCGATTTGCCACAATGGAATTCAAAATTCTAGCCATATAAATGACAATTTTACAAAACAAATGGCAACTGGAGTGTGTTAATGGCTAACAACAACAACAACAAATTAGAGCTGGTACGGTTGCATGAGCAACACAACAACAGTAACTGTAACGGCAACGGCAACACCAACAACGGGAGGCATCCCCACCATTCCAAGTCCATCAGCAACTCCAACTCCGATGCCTCATTTGCAAGTGACAGCGATAAAAAGAGCCGCCACAAAAACATAAACAATGACACGAGTAATCATAAATGAAGTTGATAATGAAGTTGATAATGATGATGATGTTGATGATGCCGTTGGCGTTGGTTGCATGCCACCTTCAGTGCGGCAACACCATGAATTTGCAGTTACAATTTACCAAATCAAGTTGAAATGCTCTAAGCCAAATCCTCCCCACCCCTCGCCGCCCCGCCACCATTCGGCCCCGCTGGCTCAACAACCTCTGCTGGCAAAACTCATTAACCCATTAACCAGATCATCGCTCCTAATCTTTCCACTCGCCCCATATGTGCGAGCTTGTGTACTTAGGATTTTTTTACGACAAGTCGCGTAGATTTTACAACTTAATTATGAGCAGGTAAACACTGCACGCATCTCACACAAAACTTGATGAAAATGGGTTAGATGACAACACCAACTGCCAGACTATAAAGACATTTTAATTAAGCTTTTCGAAGCTGTCACATTTACTCATACATCACGTGGCAAAGAGAAAAGCCGCAAAAACCTGCAGCTGGCAAGTTACTTTCATCCAAATCACATCGCACTAACAGATACACTTCACAGATGCACAAATCCCAAGTCGAAAAAAAACCATTGATGATTATGATGAGACCTGGCTTTGTTGCAAGTGATAATGATCACGTTGCTGCCCAGATTGACACTTTTATTCAACGACCATGACTGTGACTGTCAGAGAGCGCAAAAGATTCGAGTCGAAGTTTTGAGTTTTCGGCTTTGTGTTTTCAGTTTTTCCTGTGCGAAACGAAATCAGTTCGACAAAACAAAGCGAAAAAAAAACAATTTGTCGCCCGTCTGAGTGCAATCAGCATTGGTCACGCATTCATCCCATTGTCAAGGAGGCGATTCCGTCAACTGCAACAATGCCCGTTGCCGTTGTCGATGTCGGCTGGGCTGCGGGCAATTTCCAATTGAAAGTTGGCGCGCAAAATCATACCGCCTGACCACAGACACCGCATTGATCGATTTTGAGAGCAACACACACACATACCGATATATCTGTCAATTTTTCGACTTTCCCAGGCCTTAACAAGACGGACTTGGCCCGTTGTCAGTTCATGGCAATCGGAGAGCATATTTTGAGCAGCTTTCGAGGTAAAGTCTTCATTTCTCTTGTGGCTTCTTTTTGTTTTGTGTGTTTCAGGTTTTTGTTTCTTTTATGAGATCACGTTCTATTAGATACGTGAAATATTTCAACGATTCGCTGATGTATATGCAGCTGGCAGGCGAGGAGCAACCAACTCCCCATTACGCTTCACCAGGCTGGATTAATGTTGCCTTCAACTGCATCTCTTTTGGCCAAAATGCGTGCTTAACGCTGCTTGGCTTAAACACGATATATGATAGTTTATTGTTGTTGTTGTTGTTGTTGGTGGCGTGAAATGCCTAAAATGTCTGAAATTTCCCAATGTCTGCGGTTGGTGGCATCTGGCATGACTAAAAATAGTTATTTTTATTTTTTTGTGTGCGTCTTAAAATGTTTATCAAATGATTTTTCTACACCGCCAAAAGTCATTAACTCTTGCGGGCAAAACCAAGCAGTTATAAATATTAGATTTTTTGTTTTTAAGGTCAGTACCGAGAGAGTTGAAAAAACATTCTCTTTTATCAGAGTTGAGCAATCAAATTGGCTCAGCCACGTCTTTCAATTAAACAATTTGTATAATCTGATACCTCCAATTGGCCATAAGGCAGCTGCTTGCCACCTCTGCCAGTGAGTCTGCCAACGGCATCTAAATCTAGGCCAATTGTAATTAAAACGTTCTACGTGCTCTACGTTCGCTCAACAAAAAAAAAATGAAAAAAAAGAGAACGTCATAAAATAAAAGCCTCTCAATTCGTTCGACTTTGATTGTGCGGTGGGTCCATGGAAAATGCGTTGGCTGCTGGGCAATAGCAAAGATCTGTATGTGTAGTGAGAGTACTGAGTACTGTCATAACCAACAATTTGTTAAACCATCAAGCGTTTCAGAAATCAGAAATCAGAAATCTTTTGCACTGATTGAATCAATTGAATTTGAGCCAAGCGAAACTAATAAACAAACTGGCAAAAACTGGCAAACAAACACGAAACTCAATTTGAAATAGAGAGTACTCATTGGCAGAGTCAAAAGACTCAAGACTATAGACTTTCTGTAGGTAGGTAGTTTAACTAACTAATATTTTGATTAGAAAGTTGTATAATCTGAAAGCACTGAGCCGCCAAACCAAAATACTCAGACAATCAGCCAGAGAGTCTGTCGAATCGGCGCATGTGAATTTTTTACGCAATTGTTTTGCTTGTTGTTTTTTTATTTTTGGTTTTTGTTTTGGGCCATGCTCACGTAGACACATTGTATAAGCTGCACTCTAACAACAACAATAACAACAACTATGACATTACAATAATAATAATTTTATGCTGGCACCATCAATGCTTTTGCCATATGATTTAATTGAAGTCGTCTTAGAAAAAAAAAACAGAAGCAACTCGACTCAAGACATGCCTGGGCTGGCTGAGGTGCTGCCTGAGGCTTGTTTATTTTCCATTTGACAAATGTTATGCCATATTTGAACTACATTTTTTGGTTGTTGTTGTTGCTGCGACATTTAAAAATACATCAAAAAAAAATATATGTAAAAGCTTTGGAGTAATTGCCATAAATTCCACTTTTCTTGACGCTTATTCAAATAAATAAGACTTGCCCATTGTTTGACTTTCATTGACTTCCCAGCAAAAGAGTATTGGCCAATTAATTTGACCTTTGGTTGACACAATTGCAATAAAGTCTTGGCCAATCCTCAGACCCATCATGACCATTCTCTTGCCCTATTCCTGATGATGATGCCATGCTTGGTCAAGGTTCAATGAACTCTACTCTTAAATGATTTGAGCAGATCAGCCCGAGGCCCAAAACTAGTTATGAAAACCAAAGAAGCCGCTGGCCACGGTCGGTCAGGTTATGTCATGGCCAAGAACACAGCCACCAAACTCAACTAATGAGCAAACAAATTTTATATTCGTATTTATGGAATATTCGCCAAAGCATGCTATATGTTAATGATCTCAAAGATACCCAAAAGAAAGAATAGATAAAGAGACCCAATCGAATCGGTCTTTCTTTTTTAGATTATCGACTCAAGTTCTTTCAACTCTGGATGGCCGGACAGGCCCACCTTTATACACACTTTATCGTCTCTTGCCCAACCACTTGAATAAAATATTTGCTGATTTCATGCTTTGCCTTTGGCCAGCGGCAAATTCGGGGCACAAAAGTCAACTCAACTTTGGGTTCAAACACCTTTTCCCAAAAAAAACTTGTCTAGTGCGTGTAGTCACAAGTGGCGGACACATCCCAACTATTGATTGGTCTAGGCAGCCACATGCTGCGTGCTATTTCTAGCTTGAATGAGGAGGCTACCAAAAAGATTGCACAAAATACTCAAGAAATTACAAAATGGCTTATAAAATTTTTTTAATCTGCAATTTGTTGCGGCTGCTCTGGGCTCTGGAACTCAACCAGTTAACTAGTCGGAGCGACTTAAAAAAAATTAAATTATTATACGATTCATATATCACCAACACCAACACACCAAGACACCAGCAACCCAGCAACCCAGCACCGCAAACAAAATGTATTTTGTAATAGACATTTCTAATGATTCCACAACTCCAGCTCGACTCCAGTTGGAGAGTGGTTTGGTTTGCAATTTTATACTGGATGAAGCAGAAATAAAGAAAACCGTTTGCTATTTGATTAGCTGGAAAATTTGCCATCGTTTAATTAAATTATGCCAAGCAAAGCTTACGTATGCCATAAACAAAGAGCGGAAATGGCGAGCTATTTGCATAGAGTCTGACTTAGTGAGTGAGTGTTGGGCAATTCCAGAGCCAGCTCAGCGTTACTTGAGCAGAGTAACTGACTAACTGACCCAAGTTGAGTTAATCATTCAACTTTTCAACTCGAACTTCATAAATGTCAAAACGTAGCTCTTTCCTTCTCTGTCTGAAACAATTTCCGGGCAACAAATAACAATGAAAATAACTAAAATAATTTTCACAAATTATTCGTATTAATTTTGGCAAACCACTTACCGAAATGTACTTATGCATTTTAGCATATCAATAAAATATACAAAAATCAAAAAATCCATTATGAATATGATTATTCAAATTTTAAATTTTCTTGACCATTTCCGACTACTCCAATCATTTTGCTAGCCCATAAATATTATTTCTTATTGTACTCAAATGAATAAGTTTAGTTTTTATTTTTATAGGTTCTTTTTTTTTAATAGTTAATAAAAGTAGTTGCGCAACTTTAAACAAAGAGTAGAATTTTTAAGTGAAAAAATCTTGGCATTCTTTAGATCTTAAAAATAAGATTCCGCAGAAGAGAAAGTATTAATCAGAAACATTTTTTTGTTTCTTTGAAAAATTGTTTACTGTGAAAGTGAATTATGATTTTGAAGCACTTCATACCCTGAATATTGCAATATTGTCATTTGTCGACTCAAGATCCCAAAAATATCTCACACACACACACACACACACATACAAAAACGCTAACGAACCAAGTGGAGGTCCCTAATGGCGGACACATGTGCTACGTGGTGGCATGAAAACGAACTGCATTTGTTCGACACGCCCTTCCACCTCTCCAGCCGCAATCCACTGTACTTGTGGTGTGTGTGTGTGTGTGTGTTGACTTTTCTAACAAATGTCCAAAAGAAATCGTCGTAGTCACGTAAAATTATTTTAATAATCACATAACTTTCGGCATTTACACGCTGCGCTGTGGGACTTGTGAGGCCAGCAAAGAAGAGGCGAAACAAAAAAAAAAATGAAAACAAAATGTCAATAAATTTATTTTATTTCTTTTATTCTTTTTTTTCCTTAAAAACAAAACTAAACAAAACAAAATATGTTCAACGTTAATCTCGATTGCTACCGATTTAAGATACTCTAAAACTGATGGGTAAAAGTTTCTCTAGTTTTTCTGATCTCTGAGATCGGTACAGTCCATATTGATCATTAGGTAACTTCAGGGATTCTCTACAATTTTCTTCCTACTGAGAATTCAGCAGACCCTTTGGGTTTTGAGAAGATACAGAGTCTAGAGAATATAGGAAAGTTGGCTGCTTTAGAGCGATATCGATTGCAACCGATTGAAGATACTCTGAAGCTGATGGGAAAAGTTTCCCTTTCAAATAGTAAGTTGTTCTGGTTTTTCTGATCTCCCAGATCCATATTGAACATAAGTAACTCTGGGAATTCTCTTTGATCTCCTTCTTACTGTGAAATCCCCTTGAGTTCTGAAAACATACAGAGTATAGGGAATACATGAAAGTTGCTAGAAACAATGGCACGGCTGCTTAAGTGGGATTTGCAGGGCAGTTTTTGTGTCAACTTTGAACATAACTAAGTTTTGGTATAAGTTCCAGCACCCGCAGACCGGCCAAGGCATATCATGATGCGTCCTCTGGACCCTGAGGTGACCCAAGCAAACCCACAATAAAAGAGAAGCAAAAAATTAGTGAAGTGAAGACGGCTAATGAAACCCAAGCAGAACTCGCCAAAGAAAATAAAGAGCCCAGCAGGTGGTGATGGTAGTCAACTTAAGCAGCTTAGCTTTGAGCCAGACTATCCGTATCTTTAAGATACTCTGACACCAAGGCACACCGCAATCGTCTTATTTGTTTATATAGACAAAATGAAAGTTAACCAAGTGACAAAAATAGTAGACGTTGATAGACAGTGGACTGTAAACTGTAAACGCCGGAGCCTTTCAAAAACGCATCGTTTCTAGGTCTTTAGGCAGCGATTTGGCAGATATTGTATTACGGGTCCGCTTACTTTTTGCAGCTCCTCCCAGCTGTCGGGCAGGCGAGGCGTGTCGGGCTGGAGTGCAGTCATTTGAAATAAATTACTCTGTGCACCTGATGGAAATACTGGCAGTCGGGCAGGCAACAAAATATTAAGAGCAACAATCTTTTCTAAAGGCATAAAAGCCCCACTGACCGCTCGCATTTATTGTCATTATTATTTTGATACTTTTCCTTTGCTTTTCCTCTCTCTCTCTCGAAAAAAGGATGAAAAAAATTAAGGTGGCCATCTATCTGCTGGGCAGTTGTAGATTTTTGCCAACAAAAGCTATAAAAAAATTGTTTTTTAATTTGTTGTTGCTATCTTTGTTGTTTTTTTTTTTGTTGTTGTTGGAGCAAGCAACTGGACAGCTGCATTAAAAAGTTGCCAAAGAAAACAGTTTGCATTGCAATTTTTTTTTTGTGCTTCTTTTTCGCTTTATTTTTTCTTCAACTCTAGCGATTTTTTTTTGTTTTGTTTGTTATTTTGCTGTTGTTGTCTTTTTGTTTTCTTATCAACATTGCAAATATAAATAGAAAATACAAAATAAGCAAACAAAATGTACACAAAAAAAATTGCGAGTCAAAGAAACAAATGAAAACGAAAAAATTCAGCGAATATTTTCATAAACGAAGAGAGAATATAAAAATCATAGACTGAATTCATTATAATTCATTAGGGTTTCCTTAACAAGTTAGACAGATCTTTAAGAATTCTTTCTAGCCAGAAAATAAGTACAGTACAGTCCAACTGGTTAAAGGTACAGTACCGTGCAAAGTAGAGCCGAATTTAAAGGTTTGACTTGCTAATTTAAGAGATAGGTTTTTGGTTTCGAATAATTTATATTTTATTAGGTAATTTTTTTTCTGAGTGTAGGGAAAAATATGCAGGTGACACAATTAGAAAGCCACCCTTTTCAACCTAACCTCGCGGAAGTAAAAATTCTCACCCACTCCTCAGTCTCTCTCTCTCTCTCTCTGTCTGCTTCTGTCTACTTCTAATGAGGATGAGGGTGAATTGGGGACCATTCACTTTTTAACCATCATTTCAACTTTGTTTGTTTGTTAATTTCTTTTATTATTTTGCAGTTCCTTTTGCCTTGCTCACTGCTCCATTCCTGGAGATATTTTTATTTTGTTGTTGGTATTTTCTTTTAGCTTTTTCAGGACTTAATTAAATGTTGTCACAGAGCTCACTTCCTAGATATTTTTTTTCTCTCTCTCTCTCTCTCTCTCTCTCTCTCTCTCTCTCTCTGTTTAGCTTGAAGCAAAATTATCCCGGGTAGCACAAGTAAAAATTTTCTACAAAAAAAAAAAAAAACTAATTTGACATTAATTATAAATAAACAATTTGTAAAGATTTTTATTTTTTTGTTTTTTTTTTTTTCTTTTATTTTTAGGTCTGTGGAGCTGATCGCATTGTTGGCCATTTCGTGCACCTTTTTTCTATTTATGCACACCAGCAAATTAAACAACCGCCTCAAGGAAATGGAAGTGAAACTCCAGCCATCTGAATTCTCAGCCCTTGGACTCACGGGCAATCACATTAGTGGACACGAGGCTGGCAGTAAGTATCCCAAATACCACATAAACTTCTACACTTCTCCAAACCCCGCAAAGTATTCGTTGTTTACGCCCACTTTGAGGGTCGTTAAAGGCCCATAAACAGCTCATGGTGCGTCTCAGCTGAGGCTTTCATAGGTGTCTATCTGTGTGTGTGTGAGTGTGTGTGTATGCTTGGCTCATAAATATAAAGCACATCGAAGTAAAATCCAAGTCTTAGACAAGGCCAGCAATTGTAGCCTTAGCTTTTAGAACCAAACTGTGCCAGTTTTGCCGCCATCTCAAACGCCACTTGTGCCGCTCGATTGCCTCCAATGGCCCAATGCATATGCAAATTTCAAATGGATCTGTATATGTGTGTGTGTGAATCTGTTTGAGTGATGCTCCCACTATATCTAGGGAGAGATACGGGCTATGCGATAAACTCTCAATGCACAGGAAGTGCGGCCAGTTGCGTATTTCGCAAAAACTCTGCCACATTACGCCCAATTGATTTTTAATTACCACATTGACCTGGCTATCCATTTTAGGCCTGATGCTGTTCTACCCTCTCCAATTCTTCCTCTCAGAATGATGCTTGTTTTTTTCACTTTTTTTTGCAATAGTTTTGATGGCTGCCTAGAATTCTGCACCCAGGTAAAATGTTTGAATACCAGAATATCTGCTAAATACCAGTTAAATACCCGTTGAATTCCTGCTGCTGCACATAAATTAGTTGATCATTTTAGGCTAAATTAGTCCGGAATGTTTACTGCATACATACAAACATTATTTGCCAAGTACATAGACAACAACAACAAAAATAATGCCAAACACATAAATCAATAGAGAAAATAAACTGAAATGTTTAATAAACTGGTAAATTAAAATCAACATAATTTATTTATCTCTTGTCAATAAAAGGGAAAACTTTTAATTGAATACCGAAATAATTCCAACAAAAAAAAAAAAAAAAAAAAAACCAAATACCAAATAATCTGTATAAAATTTTTGTGTAATTAATAAATTAGCAGGATAAATTAAGAGATAAAATGGATAGACTCATTTTACCAAGTTTTCAATTTTTCGATTTCACCAATTTTGCAAGTCTCAAAAATCAAATTATTTCGCTTCGGAAAAACTTTTTTGGGTCAATTCAAAATCACTTCAAATTTAACCACAAAAAAAGAAAAAGCCGGATTACTTTTTTGAAATCGTGTAAAAACTAAAATTATTATAATGACACTAACTATGGATATCACATTAAATAGCTTAGCCAAGCTTATTACAAAAAAAAAAAAACAAAAAAAGCACTTTATTCACTTTTTATGGCTATTTAAAAGGCATTACAGAATTTATAAAAATAATGTGTTTTTTTAAATAAACCAAAACCAACAATTTTTGTTTACTAGTTGAAAGGTTTTATAAACCCCAAAGAGCAGTTTTTTCACAACTCAAATTTTCATTTGACATTGTTCAATTTTTAGGCTGATTGAATTATTTTGTATATCGAAGACATTGTCTCTGTTTGTAAAGTCAATATTTCAAGTACTTCAAAAACTCTTAAAAATATATTAATTTCTCAAATGTCAAGCCAAGTCAATAAAATCGAAGTGGATAAAAACCAGCGAGCTCTGTTCCATCAATCAAATCCAGAGAAGAGAATTCCTTATCATTAGTGGTTCAGTGGATCCCATTTCAAGTTCTTGAAAATTTCGAGCACTTCACATGGTGAAATAACAGTATTTTTTATGGGTAAAATGAAACCTTCCGCCAGAAAATAAAGTCCCTAATTTCCATGCCGGAAGTTTTACGCTAGATTCCAGCAATCCAATTGCAAATTAGACGAACTTTGCGGTAGCCAAGGCAGCAGCTGCATGTTCAGTTAGAGTTGCCACAGCTCTTCACGCCTTGAAAGCGGTGATTGCCCAGAGAAAGACCACCATAAAACAAAGCCCAACAAACAGCTGACTATAATAACCAAAAAAACAAAAAAAAAAGAGAAGCATAAAACTGCAACTTGTGAATAAATTAAAGAAATAATGATGATGATTATGATGATGGTAATGAAGTTGATAATGATGTTAATGACGATGTTTGCGCTGAGGCTGCAGTTGCGCTCTAATAGCACAAGCTCTGCCGCTGCCGCTGTCGCTGTCGCTGCCTTTGCCGCTGTCTGCAGTTGAGTGCTCTTGTGTTTTACCGTTAAGTTCGTGCGCTGGCGCAGATGTTCAGGCATTGTTGTTGTTGCCTGCGCACGCGTCAATTTTGCACCGACAGTAACAAATTGACTGCTTAGCCACCAGAGGCAATCCCAGCACTAATGCCGTTGTAACCATAAAACAACAACAGAAAGAAAAAATCAAAGCCTTGCCAAATATGTGACGTAGGATGAATCGAACATCTGCCCAAACAAATGCATTTTGTTTAACTTCAAGCTCTTCCCTAACTAACTCACTCACTCACTCACTCACTCAGTCAGTCATTCATTCATAAATATTTCATTTAATTGACTCACACGACAATGTGTGCGACGACGTATGGAAAAAAATAAAAAATAAAATAAAATAAATAAAATAAAAAATAAATAAACGTGACGTTGAAAATCGCATTGCTTCCACCTGCTTCATTGCCCAATGCCATCTTCTCGGACTCTTCTTCTCTTGATTTTGTTTTGTTTTGTTTTGTCTCATTAGACTCTTTTCGAAGAAAAAGGAGTCTATTCACTTTGCTCTGATGTTTGTAACGCACAGAACCAAACATCGTAGACCCACAAAAGTTACATCTAGAATACTTAGAATCACTAGAGGAGTCGATATAGCCATGTCCGTCTGTCCGTCTGTCCGTCTGTCCGTCTGTCCGTCTGTCCGTCTGTTTCTATGCGATTTACTCCGTCGTCTTAAAAGCTATTTTGCTGAAACTTGGTATTTAGCCTTCTTTTTTACCTAGGTAGTACACTAGTTTGAATCGGTCGGATCGGACCACTATATCATATAGCTGTCATACGAACCTAAATCGGTTTAGGCAATAACTTCCACATTTATTATCCGATCCTTTTGAAAATTGGCGTGCGTGTGTTTTATATAACGATAGATAACTGTACCAAATTTTGCCCGGATCGGATGACTATATCTTATAGCTGTCATACGAACCTAAATCGGTTTAGGCAATAGCTCCCACATTTATTATCCGATCCTGTTCAAATTAAGCACGCATATGTTTTTTATAGCAATTAATATATATACCAAATTTTGTAAGGATCGGACTACTATATCATATAGCTGCCATACGAACCTAAATCGGTTTAGGGAATAACTCGCACATTTATTGACTGATCTTTTCAAAACTCGGCCAACACGTTTTCTACATAAATATACGCGTTTGTACTCAATTTTATTAAAATCGGACTACTATATCATATAGCTGTCATACAAATCGAAATCGGCCCTATTAACTGACCAACCCCGTTCATGTGATTTACGGCAGAAACAACTTCGAAAAGAGTCTGTAATCTTCGGCACCCCGAAGATAACGTTGGGATTTTTTTGTCTTCATTTTGCTTTTTCTGTTAAGTCGTGTGCTTTTTGTATTTTGTATTTTATGCTTTGTCTGACTTGAGTGCTGCTAAATAGCAAACAGCATTGAACTTGATTCGAACTAATTGCTGTACCGTTTTTTTTTTATTATCAAAGAAAAAAGAGTGCAGTTTTTTCCCCCTTTCATATCACAAAGAGTATGAAAAAAAAAAATACACATTTTAAAATAAGTTTGAAGGCCTTTCCTGTTTCTTTTTGGAACATAAAATTAACCTGTGTGAAAAGTCGCATGGGACTTTTGTTTATAGCGAATAAAATATTGCATGCGATATTTCATATGAAAAGTCTTTTTCTTTTTAGAAGCATTAAAGATATTTTTTTTGTATTTGTTTAGAAGGCAACCAAGCTACTCTTATGTGAGATAGATAGAAATATAAAAAATTTCAAATCTTTGGAAAAAATTTAGTCAAAAGGTATCTCATATTCTTCAGATTCAAGTGAAGTTCTTCTTGACTTATTACAAGTTCTTAAGATATTTTTTTTATGTAAAAATAAATAAATTACAGTATTTCCATATTTTTTGAAATAAAAACTTTTAAATGAACCCGGTAAACCAGTTTGAATTGGTTACCTCTGCACTTAGCTTTTTTTTTTTAGTATACAATTAGTCTGCCATTCAGTTGGCCAGTCAACTAGTGAGACTTGATCGAGACTGGCTGACAATGGTAATTTGCTCTGGTATGCCGAAACAGTGGCGTCTCAGAAATTGGGATCTAAAAGAAAAATCTCAGAATATTTCAAACAATTACTTGACCAGCTGAATTCTCTGAAGCGGATTTCGGATTAAGTGCACCTCTTTTGTCTACGCCACTGGCTACCCACACATGACATATCATAAGAGTTCTTTGATTTGATTCAAGTCGACTTATTGCAACTCAAAATACACACTCCGAATGCATTGTGAGTTCAGCTGTGTACGCTGTTCACCTTCGCTGACAGTTGAAATAGTCAATAACCGGAGCAAAGAGCACCGGCGAAGGTTGCCAATGACATTAGAATCGAAACAGCAACAATAAAAATAAAAGAAAAATGAGCCAAAAACCACAGTTTAGCTAATGGGAAAATAAAAATAAGCCAGGCTAAGCAAAAATATAAGAAAAGAGGAAAAACAACAACTCAAGACAGACAAAATAAATAAATAAATAAAAAACAAAAAAAAAAACCTGTAACCCAATTTCACGACCACCACAATTTAAAAAGTCTCTTTACTTTATATTGTGTATCTTACAGATACATGAGAGTAAGCAATGTTAAACCGCAATGCACCACTTTGGTTCAGTGACTTGGATATGCCAAGCCAAACCAGTTGCACTTTGCAACTTTCATTCAATTTTTGTTACACCGCCGTTTAGTGAAATTGCAAAATGACCAAAAACAGAGCCGACCAAAGTCGGCTAACCCGACCAGGCCACAGCCTCCAATTTCAACTCCCAATACGCAACAAATCTGGTTTAAAGCTCAGTTATATTTTTTTTTTGGGAACAGACGCTCAGGCGTTGGTCGTCCCCGTTTGGCGGCTAACCAAGTGACTTCCTCATTCAACCGACCGCCGGCCAAATTATGAAATACTTGGAAGTCAGAAAAAAAACGAAAGTGGTGCGGATTGACTGACCCACGATAAACACACCATACAACAATCTAGTCATTTTCCGCTTTCCAAACACTCCAAGCTGACCAAACCAAAAAAAAAAAAAAACAAAATCTTCAATTGTAGCAATTTTCGTGTAATTTCATTCGCTTAATTTCTGTCAGCTGTCGCTTCCTACGATCCTTGCCTGACAAATTCAACCCATTAAATTGTTAATTGCCCTACAACACCAGACAGAAAAAGCCATCAAACGACCTCCATACGTCAAATGTTCACCCGGTCGGAGGACGGTCTTTGGCTAAGGTTAGCTCTTTATTTTCCTCAGTCGTTTAGTTGGTTCGTCTTTTCTTTTGGGTCATAAAAATCAACAGAGTAGACGCATTTGCATGCAGTTGCCAAATGTATTTTGTATTGTGAAGACTTTCAAAGTGGTTGATAACGAATTTTAACTGCTTCTCTGATCCGTATCCTACGCGGTGCGCCTGCTCGCCTGCTCACTGGCCTCTCTGCTGAAAGTGAAAGGAACCTGTGCCTATAATGATGATTTTGCAAAATTTATTGTCTGTTTTATTTATTTATCATTTGTGAATGAGTGAGTGAGTGAGTGGAGGACTTTCCAGTTAAATATTACATAAACATTGAAGCAAACGGGAAGAGTGTTTAAGATTGGTTTCATTCGCAAGGTAAAAAAAAGGTATTTCAATTTATTCCATGACAAGACTATCCAAAAAGAAACTGTGTCAATTACTCAAGTTCTAACACCATTTTCGCTAATTTTCGCCTTTCGAGAACCTTCCTAGTCACCCAATACTATGATTACGATTACTAGAGAAATCAAAAAAGACTCACGACTCAATTGCCAATTGCAGTCAGCTTCTATTTAGTCTTTTGATTATAATCTCAAACTAAAAGATCTGAGAGGAAAAAGAAACAATTGTAAGTCCATGAGAGTCATGGTACAGTAATCATTGTATTATTCAAATAAATATCTTCGACATGACGATTCGTAATAACTACTGAAATATTAATAAGTACAGTGGGTTACCTAGCGGTACAGTTGTGCTTGGTTTAAATATCTTCGACTTGACGATTCGTAATAACTACTGAAATATTAATAAGCACAGTGGATCACCTAGCGGTACAGTTGTGCTTGGTTTATTATTAATATCATTATACATATTTTGAATATGCTTTCTTCCAGAACACGACGATATCAACACACTCCATGGCACTTATCAATATCTGAAAAGTACTGGACAGGTATGTAATACAATTTCTTTCTATCATTATTCATAAGCCATGCAAACATTATGCCCACATTTTGAATGCCATCAGATCGCCGAAACTCATTAAAAGGCTATTGAAACTATTCGATTCTATGGTGTTTGATATATAAGGACGTCGTCGTCTTTCTCTCTACCTCTGTCTCTCCTTACATTTTGTATTAGCTCATTGAATTTGTGATTCTTTCTTTGTCGATCATCGAGTTGTCAGATTTGCGCCCATTATCTTATATCGTTGTCTCTCGTCTCATCCTGCCCGATCTCTCTCTGAATCTTTGGCACCACATACCACACCCACATACACACTCACATGCACACACACACACATAAAACACGACACAATGCGTATTCAATGCACAAAACCTTTGGCTAAAGTACTCTCTCTCTCTCTCTCTGTCTCTCTCTGTTAGTCAGTCTTGCGCGCTCTCTCTGCCTATCTCTGTATATCTGTGATCTATATCTGTTTGCCTGTAAACTAACACACATTTTACTCCGACTCTAGTTTGAAAGTTTGTTAGTTCAGCTTAAAAGTAAAAAAGATTAAAGAAATTAGCTCCTTAAAGCTTGGAGCGTTTCGTTGTTAAAAAGAAACGTTAGAAATCCTAAATTGAGAAAATAAACGTCTTTACAAGTCATCTCAAAGTCATAATGAACAAATATTGAAACGCCTACCATGAAAGCACCAAAAGGTAAGTCAATAGGACTTAAACTGTAATTTATTAAACGTCAGCTCTGGGTAGTTCGATTGCCCGCTGATCCTCTTTGATTGCCCAACCAGAAACATGACGGCCTACGGCCCCATCAAATTGACTGACCAAGTAGCCAGGCTACCTACTCAAAAACCAAACAACCACCAGCCCGACCGACCTATCCACATAACTACAACAAGTCCATGCAACTGCTCAAAAGCTGCTCCTATCGTTGCTTAACCCATCACTGTGTACTAGTTGTGTTACTCGTCTTTCTTGCTGGCTGCTTAGTTCACTTACCCGCCTGTTTCCTTGCCTGTCTCCTTTGTCTGTCTGTGTGCGCTAAACCTCTCCACACACTTTTGCAATTCGGCAGCTCCAACACCTGACCACAGAGCAATTGAACACCACGGCTTTTGCGCAGGTTGACACAGTTTTCTTTAATCGCGTGCCCAAGACTGGTAGCGAAAAAATGATGGTGCTGCTCAAGCTGATGGGCAAGCGCAATGGATTCGAGGCCCGCCGCGATCCTAAATCCTTCTACGAGACAATTCTATTGGATAAACCGAGCGTCCTACGTTGGTACAAGACGGACTTTTGGAACGGCGCAGGTGTTAGCTCGTATACCAAGCACATTGCCTTTATCAACTTCGATGCGGTCAGAGCACCCTGGCCAATTTATATAAATCTTGTACGCGATCCCATTGAGCGTTTGGTGAGCTGGTTCTACTATGTGAGAGCACCCTGGCAAATAGCCATAAGGGTAAAGGGCTTCGGCAATCAGTACAAATTGCCCAAGCTGAACTGGTTGAAAAAAAATTTTAATGAATGCGTTTTGCAAGGCGATCCCGAATGTGCATATGTTCAGCAGAGCCATGAAAAACTGGGAGACCATCGACGACAAATGCTGTTCTTTTGCGGGCAACAGAGGAGAGTGTGCATGTGAGTAGCCCTGATTGGATAAGTGATTTAAATCTCTCGACTAACCGCTCACAGGCCCTTCAACTCGCAAGAGGCAATGCAAATTGCCAAAAAGAATGTGGAGGAACACTATGCTGTGGTGGGAACTTGGGAGGAAACCAATATAACCCTAACTGTCCTAGAGTCCTATTTGCCCAGATTTTTTATGGGAGCCACTGATGAGTATTATCAAATGAAAAGTAAACTCGAGAATCGAAACAAAAACTCATTTCGTCCCGAAATTACTGAAGAAGTGCGTAATGTACTTAGGAGGAATCTAACTCATGAAATTGAGTTTTATCAATTTTGCAAGCATCGTCTATATAAGCAGTATATTGCTTTGAAAATCAACCAAAACTAAGTATTGAGAAGAGAGAGCTGTACTGAGATTAAATTATACAATTTTTTAAATAAAACGCTTTTATTTTCATACTTCCTACCATAGTATTTTGCATTACACTGTAATACCAGAAGAATCAGTTTCCTGCTACTCCCACCTCTCCCTCTCTCTCTCGCTCTCTCTCTAGTAAACTTCCTCTCACTCAGTCAGCCATCGTTGGGTCAGTAGCTTTACTGGTTTTAGTATTATGACTTAATTACGTCCTCCTCCAAAATCTACCTAAATAGCAACAGCTTCATAACGTTCACGCTCGATCGAGAGAACTCAAAGAAGATGAAATTCTTGATGAGGCTGTAGACCAACACCACCATAAGCAGCATTCCCACCATCCGCGTCGTCATCATGGTCATCGGAAACATGCAGAGCATGACAAGCAATTGGATGTACCGGAGAATAAAAAATCCAGAGATGACAAAGAGGAAGAAGAGGACGAATACGAGTATGAGGAGGAAGATGGCTTCAATTTGGAAGCCGATCGTTTAAACAATACGAAAAATGCCGAAATTGACTTTGTATTCTTCAATCGTGTGGCTAAAGTGGGTAGTCAATCACTGATGGAGCTCATGGTGCGTCTGGGCAAGATCAACGGTTTCACCCATGCCCGCAACAAAGCTAGTCGCCATGAGAATGTTGTTGTAAACAAACAACACCAACAGGAACTTCTTTCAGACCTTGTATTACGACCTAAGCCTCATATCTATAGCCAGCATATAGCCTACATAAACTTCACCCGATACCACTTGCCCAAACCGATTTATATAAATCTAGTACGTGATCCTGTGGAACGTATTATTAGTTGGCATTATTACATTCGAGCCCGTTGGTATTACCGCGATATGAAGGCTAAGCTGGGAGATCAAGCTCCAGAAATGCCGTCTGATGAATTTCTCGACATGGATTTGGATACCTGTGTACGCACTCATAATAAGCACTGCGAGTTTACCCAAATGGAAATCAAGAACCAGGTGGGCGACCATCGTAGACAAACCCTATTCTTCTGCGGTCACAACAACAAACTGTGCATGTAAGTAATCTCGGGAACTCCAATCTTCAGCAAGACGATATAAAAAGCTAACCCCATTAGGCCCTTCAACTCACCCATGGCTATGCAAAAGGCCAAGCGAACTGTGGAGTCTGAGTATGCCGTGGTGGGCACCTGGGAGGACACCAACATTACTCTCACGGTCTTAGAGCACTATATACCACGATACTTCCGTCATGCCAAGGTGGCCTATTACTGTAAGCCCAGATAACTGAAATTCAATGATTTGCTTTCAATTTATAATGGCCACTTCGACTTGCAGTGGGAAAGGATCGGTTGTCCAGAGTTAATCGGAATAATGTCACGCGCATAGTGAGTGAAGAAACCCGCCAAATTCTACGGAAGAATTTTACAAATGAAATTGAGTTCTATGAATTCTGCAAACAACGCTTATATTTACAATATGCCGCCATTAGTCAGGGCAAGAAAGTTGGAGACGATGATTACCTTTTGGTGCCTCAGCAGCTAAACGACTACAACGATGACGAGTATTAATCGACAAGCTTAGAAATTAATGCGAAAGATTCTGTGACTGTAAATAACTTAGTTGTGTCTTTTTCAACGGTGAAGCTTTTATTAAACAAATAGATTTTTACCTTATAAAGCGAATGCGAGTGCCTTCAATTTTGCCTATTCTTGCTTTTCTGCTTTCTGTGTCGTGTTTGTTAAGTTATCGACCTTTGGATCCTAAATAGAAATACTCCACCTTACAGCTTTGGCTTCTCAATTCGAAATTACTTAATAACACAAGGCTTGCAACACGGGAATTTCTACTCTTCAATCGCGTACCCAAGGTGGGCAGTGAAACTCTCATTGCGCTCATACACGAACTAAGCAAAATAAACAATTTTGGATTTAGTCGGTCGAAGTTTTCAAAAATGCCCAAAGTGCGTATGACAGAGATAGAACAAAGCGAGTTCGTAGAGGAACTTGATGATCTAGAAGAGCCTTATTCCTATACGGAGCACTTTAATTTTATTAACTTTCGAGATTTTCATTCGTCTCAGCCAATTTACATAAACTTGGTACGTGATCCAGTGGAACGCGTGATAAGTTGGTTTTATTATAAGAGAACTCCATGGCATGCCCTACAAATGTATCAAGTCCACAAAAAATTTAATACTCGTGATTTTTATTTAAAAAATTTTGAAGACTGTGTTCTAAAGGGAGATCCTGAATGTGTCTTTAGTCCTGGCATGACATTTGCACAAAGTATCCTAGATCATAGACGTCAAAGTTTGTTCTTTTGCGGACACAAAGCCATTTGCGAGTATGTAAAAAACTGATTATTTTTTGATTGAAATTAATACAGTGATTCTGGTTAGACCCTTTAATACTCCAGCTGCAATTGAACAGGCAAAGGAGAATGTGGAACGCGACTTTGCTGTGGTGGGTTCTTGGGAGGACGTGAATGCCACATTAGAAGTATTAGAGCACTATATTCCGCGCTTCTTCAAAGGCGCCAAAGAGAAATATTTTGGTAAATAATCATAACACTATCAAATACAGTTTTGTATTCAGTCTTTAACAATTTCACAGAGCCGAAAACGGGATTGGCCTATGCCAAACGAAACGGTAATCATTGGAAACCAAAAATCAAAGAATACATTAAGAATCTTCTTAGAGCGAACTTTACTCATGAATATGATTTCTATAACTTTTGTAAACAGCGCTTATATAGGCAATATTTCGCAATAAAAAATGATTTGTAAAATAAAAGCCCATGTCACGTTCTTATTTTAAATTGATTGAAGACATAAGACCCCTTGATCTTTTCAAATTGGTTGGAGCTATCATAATTTTGAACAAGGAATACTTAGAAAATTGGCAGACTAGTTTGAAAAACATTTTTTATAAGCCATCAGTAAAAATTTGAGATCATTAAGTGACTAATTCAGTAGTAAAAAGAGACTGACCCACTGACTCATATTATTCCTTTGAAGCTGACTGGACTACAATCGGATCAATTAAATAATACGGCCCACGCTAAGGGAGAGCTTATATTTTACAATCGAATAGAGAAGACTGGTAGCCAGTCTATGACAAAGCTGTTAAGTGCTCTGGGTCTCAGAAACAGATTTGCCACATATAGAAATGTGATCCCAACCAGTAAGCCATTACAAAAATCTATAAAGGAGGAATATAGTTTGATTAAGGATATACTGGAACTGCCGGAGCCTGCTGCATATATTGAACACACAAATTGGATCAACTTTACTCAACATCATATGAACAAGCCGATTTATATAAATCTTATACGACATCCCATCGATAAAGTCATAAGCGCCTTTTATTATCTGCGGCATCCAACGAGAATTGCAAACCTTGTAAAATTTGACCCCTCTGCAGTTCTACCAGAAAAAGAGTTCTTTGATATGGGCTTCAATGATTGCGTGAGACAGCAGAAATTTAAGCAGTGCATATTTGATTCTAGTAATATTTATAATGGTGACTGGCGACGGTCGTCCCTACGCCTCTGCGGAAATACACCAGACTGCAAGTAGGTACTTTTTCTACGAGCTAACTGAATTGATCAAAAAGCTGAACTTATGCAATCGTAGGAGAAAGTAGCACTAACCAATAAATTTGACTTATTGTCTTATTGTTTACTAGTCAGTTAAATGGTGTAGTCTTATAGTGTTTCTTACCTATTCACAGCTCGCAAGCCTTACTGCAGCGTCCGTAAATAATACACCTAAGGCAGACACTGATAATGTTCTTTTCTACAATGGCTATAACAATGAGAATTTAAGAACCCTGTTCAATCTGCTTAAAAGACAACTAGGTTATACAATTTTTCGTGGAGGTCCTTCAAAGACGCACAGTCTACTGGCTGATCCAGAAGAACAACGAGTTTTAGTAGAAACTCTCAACGATTTGCAAAAACCACTTGTTCATTTTGAGCATATTAACTGGTTGAATTTCCGAAGTCTAGGCCATGATCAACCTATTTATATAGACTTAATACGACATCCCATTGATAATCTAGTAGAATCCTATCGGAAAAGTGACTTGGGTCATTTGCAGCCTAACTTCAACGATTGTATAAGACAGCCCGAAAAGTATCTGACTTGCGACTTTAGTCCGTTCAACGTCTATAATGGCGATAAAAGGCGAAACGCACTACATTTGTGTGGTACTGCACCTCAGTGCAAGTAAGTCGGCTCAATCAGTTAGCATACAAGTAGCTTCGAAGAATATTCTACCACTAATACTAAATTGCAGAGACTTCAACTCGCAGACAGCCACTCAAATAGCAAAAATGCATGTGGAAAAGGAATATGCAGTGATTGGATCTTGGGAAGATACTAATATAACCCTGGCCGTCCTAGAGGCCTATATACCTCGATTTTTTCAAGGTGCTACGAAGACTTATTACAGTAGGTTCTGTCATTGTTATAATACCAAAAAAGCACTAAAATCAAACCCCTTGCTTAGGCATGCTCAATCGGTTTACGATCAACCATACCCCGTATGACAGACAGTTGGATGAGGACGTCGAGGTTCTTCTAAAATCAAAGTTCGGATATGAAATTGAGCTGTACAACTTCTGTAAGCAGAGACTTTACAAGCAGTATATTGCCATTAAGAAAGCCGACCTAATGGAACAGTTTTCAGATAAGCTATCGTAATTTTTAGAATCCTATCAATCATTCTCATAGATATAAATACAAATACAAGAGTAAATCGAAAGTATCAAGGCATTTATGTTTATTCCCTTTCTACTAATTTTCATGGCAATCGGATTTCGGGTAGAATTATAGAGTTTCAGACTTTTTTGTGCTTGCCTCTAAATGACCCACAACTTGAGAACTGAAAGGTCCTATCCAATTCTCAGATATTCCAGTTAAATGCCCACCAACTAAACAACACCAGAAAAGCTATGCTCGATGTTGTCTTTTTTAACCGAGTACCAAAAACCGGTAGCATGCAGTTGATTGAGCTCATGAGACTGCTGGGCAAAATTCACGACTACGAAGTGGAGAAAGACCCGCAAAAAGGTGGTATTCTGCCTATACTAGACGATGTCGAAGAAAGCGATTGGATTGAAAATATCGTTAATCTAGAGGATGGTACGGTATTTGCCAGTCATGTAAATTACTTAAACTTCACCCACTATGATCAGCCAAAGCCCATTTATATAAATATGGTGCGGGATCCGGTGGAGCGTGTGATCAGTTGGTATTACTATATCCGTGCGCCTTGGGTATTTGTGCCCGGTCGTAGGTCGAAAAATCGACCCATGCCCAATCCGAAGTGGGTTAACACCGAATTCGATCAGTGCGTTTTGAGTGGTGAAAAGGTTTGCACATACATAGAAGGCTCCCCCATCGAGTATGTGGGAGATCATCGGAGGCAGACAATTTTCTTTTGTGGCCACAATGAATTCTCCTGCGTGTGAGTTAAACTTATTGTATAATGAAGTCAAGTCTTTGCAAAACTCTGTATTACCCATTAGGCCCTTTAATACGCGCTTGCCCCTCGCCATAGCCAAAATGAATGTGGAGAAAGAGTACGCTGTGGTGGGCACCTGGGAGCATACCAACGAAACATTGAGTGTGCTAGAGGCCTATATACCACGATATTTTGATGGTGCTACTAAATTGTATTACTGTAAGCGCTTAAGAACATAATGCTTTGAGAACTTAATCCTTATGAAATATATTTTTAGCGGCATTCGGTTCAAAAAGGTCAAACGACAATCCCCTAAAGCCAAAGATTCGTGATGAGATAGTGAATATGGTGCGGAAGAATTTCACTCGAGAAATTGAGTTTTATCAATTTTGTCGTCAACGATTGCATAAACAATATTTGGCCATCAAAATGGACGAATTAAAAAAAATTGATAAAGACTTGACTAGGGAAAAATCTAATTCTGATTTCCGTTTTCTTCCTTCTATAAATTAGCTTGTGGCTTTACTAAAAAATAAAAAATTAAAGCTAAAAAATTACGTTGCTTATTTTATTTTCAACTTTTAATCAATAAGTTGTCTGCTGCTTTGGTTTTGCATAATAAGATTCTGGTATTAGAAGGACACTCTAACTATTATAAGTTTTCTCATCTGCAATTTAGTTGAACCGGCTAAGTGCTAAATTATTGAATAATACACGGCATGCTGAAATCGATGTTCTATTTTTTAACCGCGTTGCCAAAGTGGGCAGTGAATCGCTGTTGGAACTTTTCAATGCACTTGAGGGGTTCAATGACGATTTGATATTGGATCGTTCAGGTCTAGGTGAAGGAGCTGTTAGGAATATGCCAAAAACGAAACAGCGTGAACTTGCTGAATATATCGCGGACTTAGAGGAGGGAACAGTTTTCATTCAGCACATTAACTGGTTGGATTTTGATGAATTTGATTTACCCAAACCGATTTATATCAACTTGGTTCGTGACCCAGTTGAGCGTGTGATTAGTTGGTACTTCTATGTTCGAGGATCCTACAAAAATGCAATTGAATTTTCCAAGCATCCCGAGCGAAAAGTAAAGCCGGCCGAGTGGTATAAAAAGAATTTTAATGAATGTGTGCGAAGCGGTGATCCTGAATGCCAATATGTGCCACACACGGTACGCGATCCTTGGCCGAATTACAAGCGACAATCGTGGTTCTTTTGTGGTCATGACAAAGACTGTGAGTAAGTAGGAGATCTATAAGCCACAGACAATATCTTCGATATGAGAATTGAGCACTTGACTGAATTTTCAGACCTTTCAATTCTCCGGCTGCCGTGCAAATGGCCAAAGAACATGTCGAACGTGATTATGCCGTAGTAGGAAGCTGGGAGGATACAAATATCACTCTAACAGTTTTTGAAAACTACATACCAAAATTCTTCAATGGAGCCCGATTAATGTATGAGAGTAGGTTTTCAACACACATTTCTTTGGTTCCGCGATAATCTATTTCGTACAATTTATTGTTTTATAGAGAACTTCGATAAAATTACCAATCGGAATAAAAACAAACGCAAGCCGTACATAGAGCCCGAGGTTAAGCAAATGATAAGGAAAAATTTCACCAATGAATATGAATTTTATTACTTTTGCAAGCAACGTTTATACAAGCAGTATTTGGCTTTGAAACTTACTGAGCTGAAAAAGCATGGACTCGTCGACTGAGTCGAATTCCCTTCGCTTGAATGGAATAGTTTATAGGCTAAATTTTATTTGTGTGACTTTATACTATTAAACATACAGACAAATAAACTTCATATTAAGAATGTATGTATTTAATTGCTATTTGTGCACGTTTTAATATACTATGTTTTAGAAAATCTGAAGATTATAATGATTTCTCATAACATCTGCACAAATTTATCTAACAGCTAGCTACGCTTTCTCCAGAAGATCTGAACAATACACGTAAAGCTGAGAAGGATGTGCTATTTTTTAATCGTTGTGCCAAAGTTGGCAGTGAGTCTCTTCTGGAGTTACTAGAACACCTAGAAGCTCTAAATAACTTTGAATTAGACAGAGAAGGATTACGAAAGTCGGCCAAACGTCAAATTAATGAGATCGAACAAGAAAATATTGCCGACTATATTCACAATAAGCCGTCCGGAACTGTCTACATAGAACACGTAGACTGGATCGATTTCAATAGTTTCGATCGATACAAACCAATATATATAAATATGGTACGAGATCCAGTGGAACGAGTAATCAGCTGGTATTATTATGTACGCAATTCGTATCGTAATGCAGTTTTTTATCGCAAACACCCTAAGGCGACTGTTCGGCCAGCTTCCTGGTATAAAAAAAATTTTAATGATTGTGTGAGAAATGGTGATCCTGAGTGTCAATATTATCCACACACGGTTAATGATTACGAGAACAATTATAAGCGGCAAAGCCTATTCTTTTGTGGCCACAGTCATGACTGTCTGTAAGTCTATATCAACAGTATACGTTATGTTGACGGCAAATATTCAGAAACTCCAAACTTTTCAGACCTTTTAATTCCCCGGTGGCTGTACAAATAGCCAAGCAGAGGGTTGAACAGGAATACGCTGTAGTCGGTACTTGGGAAGAAACTAACATTACTCTGACCGTATTCCAACATTATATACCTAGATATTTTGCCCATGCCTCCTCAGTATATTCAAGTAAGACCAGTAACTCCACTTATCCAACCAAATTTGAAACCTTTTTTACAATTAACAGTGCATGAGAAACAATTGAGAAACCGAAATCGGAATAATCGGAAACCGAAAATTGACTCTGATGTAAAAGCAATGGTGAGGCGTAACTTTACGAATGAATACGAGTTTTATTATTTCTGCAGACAGCGCCTTTTTAAGCAATATCTCGCCCTCAAATGGAAGCATCTTATTTAGATATTCATCCACATAATTTAGTAGTTCTTGTTAATAATTTGTTTGGTTTGTCTTACTAAATTAAATCTGAGGAATCAATAAAGTAGAAAGACACCGTGACTAACTAACGTGGATTTTCGAATTACGTAATAATCGTCTTACAATCTCAGCTTACTTATCTGAGCACTCAGCTTTTGAATAACACAAGACGTGCCGATCAGGAGGTTATATTCTTTAACCGTGCTGCAAAAGTGGGCAGCGAAGCTTTGATGGAACTGCTAGAAGACATGTCTTCAAAAAATAATTTTAAAATGATCACTAAAGGGCCTATAAAAAGTTTACATTTAACGCGTACCTTAAAGGAGCAAGAGATACATGCCCATTGGATCTCTAAATTAGCTCCAGGCAGTGTTTACATTGAACATTGCAATTGGCTAAACTTTACCAAATACGGGCTATCAAAACCGATCTACATAAATCTAGTTCGCGATCCGGTGGAACGAGTGATAAGCTGGTACTATTATGTACGAGGAGCGTACCGCAATGCCATTTTCTACAGACGATTTCCCAATAAACCTATCAAATCGATGGCATGGTTCAAAAAGAATTATAACGACTGTGTACGTAGCGGAGATCCCGAATGCCAATATGTACCCGGAGTTGTATTCGATGGCACTGGGAATTTTAAAAGGCAATCACTTTTCTTCTGTGGCAATGGGAAAGATTGCTTGTGAGTTGATCAGACAACTAGTTGAGAAAAATACACTAAAATTTCCGTGTCTCCTAGACCTTTCAATACCCCAAGAGCAATACAACTGGCGAAACTTAATGTAGAAAGGGATTATGCAGTTGTAGGTAGTTGGGAGGATACAAATATTACACTGGCTGTCTTTGAGGCTTATATACCACGATTCTTTAAAAATGTACACAAAATCTATCAATGTAAGTAGGACTAGTAAAAGTTCAGCGAGCAATTTGGCATTAAGTCAGACAATAAATCTTTGGACTTTAAATATAAGGTCTCAGATTTTACAAGAATATTGCCAAACTGCTCAGCATTCTTTCTTTTTTAATAATCTTCAAAATTTCTACAGTGAATAGAAAAAGTATTAACAATCGCAATCGCAACAATCGAAAACCCAAAGTGGATATTGATGTGAAGAACATGCTGAGACGGAATTTCACCTTCGAATACGAATTCTATTACTTTTGTAAGCAACGCCTTTACAAACAATATCTAGCCCTGAATTATGAAAATAAATTGCCATAAATTGTATAAGTAAAGCGTTTGCCCTTAACCCAAATATCGAATAAATAAATTACAAATTGAATAGAATACCACTGTGTATATTTAGGGAGTACGTCTCTAAAAACCCCAAAAACAAATAGGAAAAACAATAGTTTCGTTCTTGTAAATAATTTTATCAGTTGCAAAAGCATGGACTAATTTTCAAATGTTTAGAGTCAAACATTTCTTTTAATAGAATGGAATATTTTATTTACTTCTTTCTGTCAATTTAAAGCTAAATAAATATTTTCGACCTTAGAAAATCTAAAAATAATATTGTTTTTCCCGAAACATATATTTGGGATATTTGCCTATTAGCTAAATACACTCTCTCCAGATGATCTCAACAATACAGGCAAAGCTGAAATGGATCCATTATTTTTTAGTCGCTGCGCCAAAGTTGGCAGTGAGTCCCTTCTACAGTTGCTTGCACTCTTGAGAAAACTCAATAGTTTCCGAATTGATTTTTCTGGACTTAAGACTTTAGGCAAACTCCAAATGAATGATATGGAACAGGAAGATGTAGCCGAATATATTTACATGAATCCCTCCGGAACAGCATACATAGAACATATAAGCTGGATCGATTTTAATAAGTATGATCTGCCAAAACCAATCTATATAAATATGGTACGAGATCCAGTGGAACGTGTAATCAGTTGGTTTCATTACGAGCGAGCCCCGTTTCGTAATGCAGTATTCTTCGAAAAGCACCCAAAAAAGAATGTTCAACCCGTTTCTTGGTATAGGAAAAGTTTCAATGATTGTGTGAGAAGTGGTGATCCTGAATGTCAATATATTCCGAATACGATTACTGATTATGTGAACAATTACAAGCGACAAACCATTTTCTTTTGTGGCCACAGCACGGATTGTCTGTAAGTGCAAATGCAGTTCTGGATATGTTCAGGGAAATCTTTCAAAAACTACCAACTTTTTCAGGCCTTTCGACTCACCGGTGGCTGTACAAATGGCCAAGCAGAGGGTTGAACAGGAATACGCTGTAGTCGGTACTTGGGAAGAAACTAACATTACTCTGACCGTATTCCAACATTATATACCTAGATATTTTGCTCATGCTCTCTCAGTATATTCAAGTAAGACCAGCATTGAGTTTTCTTGATCCCAGTGAATATCAAAGATTTTTACAATTTACAGAAAATGAGAAATTAATAAGAAATCGAAATCGGAATACTTACAAACCAAAAGTTGACCCTGATGTAAAGGCAATTGTGAGGCGCAATTTTACGAATGAGTACGAGTTTTATTATTTTTGTAAGCAGCGTCTATTTAAGCAGTATCTGGCCCTTCAGCAAAAGCATCTAATTTAGATATCCACAAAAATGATTATTTATAAGTTTTCGTAATCTTCACTTTTGAATAGGTGCTAAGATGGAATTTCCTCTATGAATTCTAATAACATCTAATAGCATCTGGACCTGAACAATTAAAATAAACTTATATAAGTATGAAAGCAAAATCTGCAGTGTTTTCTTGTGTGTCCTCAAACCAAATCCCAGATAAATCAATTTATAAGATTCCCATTGTTTATGCCTAGGAAGTGTCTCTCAATTTCAGGCCCGAAAATTCCCTCCCAAAAAAAAAAGAAAAATATCAAACACCATGGATTGAAGAGGTAATTTTATCTATAAATTTATAGCTCTTTCAGATTTCCCATTACCCTTTTATAAAGATATTAATATGTGATATTTTATTTTCCCAGATGTCCTCACTTAATGTGCGCGATCTCAACAATACTAGAAAAGCTCAAATGGAATTAGTATTCTTCAATCGGGTACCCAAAGTGGGTAGCCAGACTTTTATGGAGCTTTTACGTCGCCTATCCGAGCGGAATAACTTTCAGTTTCATCGCGATGCAGTTCAGAAGGTAGAAACGATCCGTCTAGCCGAAGATCAACAACAGGAAATGGCTGAGGTCATAAGTGAACTGCCCGAACCATCTGTTTTTATCAAGCATGTTTGCTTTACAAATTTCACCAAATACAATCTTCCCACACCAATCTACATCAATGTGGTGCGCGATCCTATTGAACGTGTAATAAGTTGGTTCTATTATGTTCGGGCTCCTTGGTATTTTGTTGAACGTAAGGCCGCCTTTCCCGATCTACCACTGCCACATCCAGCCTGGCTAAAGAAAGACTTTGAAACTTGTGTCCTCAGCGGTGATCAGGAGTGCACCTACACTCAGGGAGTAACCGTAGAGGGCATCGGCGATCATCGCAGACAAAGCTTATTTTTTTGCGGTCATGACTACGAATGCACGTAAGTCTATATAAAATTATATATATGCAACTATCAAAGTCATTTTAATCTTATCTTTAAGACCTTTTAATACGGTTGGGGCCTTGGAAAGAGCCAAATTCGCTGTAGAACAGCAATATGCTGTGGTTGGTGTTCTGGAGGATCTCAACACCACACTATCTGTTTTGGAGAAATATGTGCCTCGATTCTTTGACGGAGTCCGAGATATCTATGCCAGTAAGTAAAAAATAATATTAATCTTTAAAAATTTCTACGAAATCGATAAGATTTCTATCCTGATAAGATTGCTATCTGAATCATACTCTGGTTTCCGACTGACCCCTTAATCTGAATCGATTCTGAGTCGTCCGTATTTATAAGCATTAAATAATATTTTAAATTTGTTTTTCAATTTTTTTATAGCCAGTGCAGAGTACCTAACGAAGATCAATAAAAACAATTTCAAGCCACCTGTCAGCGAGCAGGTAAAGGATATTGTGCGCAGAAATTTCACCAGTGAAATCGAATTCTATCAATTCTGCCGCCAGCGACTACACAAACAATACTTGGCAGCTCATTTGCCTCAGAGGATTATGACGGCGCACCCTGTGGCCGATAATTGAGACGCACTCCGGTCTTTAAATGTAACAGAAAACCGAACAACTTCTTATCACTTAGTCAGCTAAGTTATATGTAGAAAAAATAATTTGTTTTATTTGAATTCGTTTAATTTGTATGTATATTGTGTGTATTAAAAATTGTTTATCAAAAATATATTATTTATAGGAATACTAAGTAGGTATTGAAGCGTTAGTGGATTAGTGTATTTTGTGAAAATGCATTCGAATTGTGATGTTGAAAGTGAACTGTTGAAATTGTTTTATTATTATTTTTTTTTTTATGTTTTAGCTATACAAATTAGCCAGTTTAAGAACAAAATGTATAAATAAAAACTATAAATGATAAGGAACTGTAAATTTATTAATTTTATATTGATTTTATTGAGAATAAATTAATTGATATAACAACTGATTGGAATATAAAAATAAAATAATAGCCTCTTACTTGAAAAAAAATTTGCTATTTAATCATAATTAAAACATAATAGAAAAATATAATAAAATGTATAAATATTGCATTGGCAGTGTGCTAGCCTATTGGGGCATTTTGCTGAAGACGCTCACATTTGTATAATCATTATTAACCTCTATTTTACGCTTTTGACTGTAGAAGAGAAAGAAAATATTTAAGAATGTGGTAGATGATTTTTAGGTCTCTTAGACATACCCACAATCTCCATAGAAGGCATACTCTTTGTTTGAATTCATGGAAATGCCTGGTCCAGGAATTTTTCTATGCGTTTGCAGGAAGGTCTTATCCATCTCACGGCTATAATTGGTTGATTCCAAATATTTATAATTCTCATCATATCTTATGTACTCGAGTACTTTATCATCGTACAACTGGAGCCATTGTTCTTTGTCTTTGGCAGTGACCTGGCATAGATCGGGCTTGTGTTTCTTAATCAAGTCGCAAAAAATTTTATCAGCAAGGATGACAAATGGACACTCATAGGCGTCGACGTGCAAGCGCCAACGTAGCTCGTATAGCTGATAAATTTTATGATAATCATCGTAGCGATACTCAATTCTCTGGCCATCGGGGGCAATGCGGGCATTTAAATAGATATCATCAATTTGTAAGTCATCTTTAATAATTCTTAGGCACTGGTTATCCCGTCGCAGATAGTCCCACTTATCCACATCTAATCCACATCGGCCGTTGTGTACAATATCAAATATATAAAAATGAGTCAAGTCTAGATCATCAGTCTTTAGCAGCTCCTTGTTATTTGTCACCAGAGCCTTGATCAATCTTAGCCCACGTCCATCATTGTCATCTCGCAATGACCTTAGCTTTTCATTGCTGGCTTTATCAAATATACGATCTATGCAGGCTAATCCATTATCTTCGTGCTGCAAGCAAAAATTAATTCAATCGTAATTTTTTTAATAAGTGTGCACTATTCAGATTTCTTACATTGAAAGGTTGGTTGAGAGTCTGACATAAAAGTTCCCAGGCATGTGAGAAGGGACCATGCCCAATATCATGAAGGAGAGCAGCAATTATGACTGCTTCATAACACCAACTTGGCAGTTTGTAAGAGTAATTTGAGTTGCGTTTCAAAGCTTCCAGTTGATCAATGGCGCTCTTAAAAGTACTGCATAGGAGAATAATTACTTGTGGTATTTATATTTAAAAATGATTTTTTGTCCTTACCCTATGCAGTGCTCAAAGCGAGTATAGTCTCCATTCAAAAAGACTCTTGACAAGTGTCCTAGTTGCTTAATTTTTTTCAACCGTGTAAAGTCCGGCTGATTGACGATCTCTGTTATGTGGGGTGGAAGGTAAATAGATCCATGAACTCTGTCTTCTATATGCATCTAAATTAAAAGACAAAAGTTAAATTAATAAAAAAACAAAACAAAACAGCCACACCCAAACAAGTGATCAATCATGGAAAATTTAATAATCTTAGCTAAATATAAAATGCACAATTCAAATTTTGGGAACTCCCATTTAGAGTAAGAAAGCAAATATGCACAGTAACCTTGTAGCTTTCCTCACAAGTTTGACGAACCGGTCGATTTAACAGTTGAATAGCAACTACATTCCATTTTGAATTTTTTCAACAAGAAATAACGGTGCTTATAGATTCTAATTTTCATATAACAAGAATGCTGGTGCTGCCAACTTCATACACTTCGTATGACACAAGAACTGTTATACACTTTTCTTATAAGACTTACTGAGTAGCTGCTGCTTTGCCGCGATGAACTGATTGGCGAATCGTTGATGTTTTGGCCTCGGCATATTTGGTTGTAGATTGCACATGTTACTGGGCTTGCAGACATTACGGTGGAAATATGGAAATAACAATTAAGGTGACAAGTCCGTAAGCGACATAATACCAAGGCCCGCCAAGCCAACGTTATGACACCAATTTGTTTATATTTACAAAATTTAGGAACTCAATTACTCTGACAACGTCACAAGCACACGCACTGACCACCACATGCGCAATGCACAGAACAGCTGTTTTCCAGGGTTGCCAATAGCTTTGATTTGGCTGCTTTTGCTATACAGAAATAGAAAATTGATTTTTATAGAATTTTATTTTTAAACATTTTTGTTTGTATGTGTCATGCAAAAAGGAATTTATTATGAAAAAAAAATAAAAATTACGGTACCAAATATGAGCTCCCATATCAGCAAAATAAATGACTATGCCCAAAAGTATACCACAACTAGCTGAAATTCGGAGTTGTTAGTTCCGAAATTCAGAAAGTGCTCCTACGAGGTTTTTTTTAATTGACATAAAAGAAAATAAATTTTATATTTTTCTTTAAATTAAATAAATACCTGTGTCAATTAAATATAAAATTCTACTTAAAGGATAAGACTGAGGAGTTTCCCTTTAGCCAGAGTTAAATCCTCCGACCGGCTTTTCTAACTTGTTTATCTAATTTAACACACGTGTCAGACAAACAAACGAGGAGCACAGATGTAGTTCACCCGAGTAGGACAGAAAACGAACGAGAGTTCAAACGAAAGCGAAAGTAGTGGGTGACCTACACCGGTCAATATCCAAGGAAAAAAAAAACAATGCTAAGAGCGCGAGCTAAGAGAGAACTGCGCTTCTGCGCTCTTTTCGAGCATGCTGGCCCACGGTTCATTAGCCCCTATCCGAAACATCTGGATTTCTTAATATCAAGTTTTTTTTTAAGGAACTGCATAATTTGCAGTTGGCTGGTCTGGACATGACAGAGTGCAGTCAATGCGCTTAAAATATAACAGAGACAGCGAAATACACGCAATATCAAATACATCTACAAACTGAATAAAATAGAAAAGAATAGACGACGGCAACAATGCTAATTGTACAGAATGAACAAAAAAAAAAAAAGAAACAAAATCCCAAACATTGTATAAAATAAACAGAATCAATTTACAAAGCACACAAACGTACGAACGAAGATAAATAAAATGCCGGCTCTACTAATTGCGAGTGAAACAGACAAAAAATGAGCAACGCACATAGACTCACAGTGGGTCAAGTATTGATGAAAAGCACAAACCAATTATTTATCAATTAGAATAAAAATTATAGGCTCATAAAAAAAAAATTGTTTTTTTATTTATGAGAAATATATAGTTTTGCTAAGTAAATAAAAATATATATAATTAGATTTATTTTATTAATTTACCCGGATCTACGTTCTAGTCATTAAACTATACTGGCTACTTTGATCTCTATTTATTCTATTGGTTCTAAAATTCACCTACAAATTTTGGATAAATTTTAATTCTTCTCATTTTTTAAGTCCTTTGCCCACTGTTGAGAAATTTAAACATGCGCTCTCAGGTGAAATAACACCACTTCAGAGGCTACAGAGTTGTGCCAAGCGAACATGAGAAAAAGAGAGAAAGAAGAGAGTAAGTCAGCTGCCATGAAGAGGCAAATAGGTTGCAAATGTTTTTTGCCTCACATTTTCGGTGGCAAACAAAAACTCACAGGCCGCTTTCAGTTAGTTGCTAATCGACAGGACAGCCAAATAGGCGGCAACCCTGGTGGGCGGCCAATGAAGGCAAAAGCAGGAGCCTTTAAAGATTGATGAAAACGAAAGGGCCATAATTACAGAGCAGGTCGTAAGTGTATCTCTAAGATGCCGTGTTACCATGTACAGCTGCGAGCTAGCAAGATTTTTAATAATTCCTATTAAGTCGTGTGTGTCAAGTGTATAATGATTTGGGGAGCCATCCACCTCCCAGCCAAAAACGCGCGCTCCGTATAAAACAACTTTTGCTCTTTGCGAAAACGAAAACGAAAAGCATCTGTATTTGACTTTGGATCTGTATCTAGAGAAACGACAGCCAGCCAACCAGCCAGCTAGTCAGCCAGTTTGCTGGTCTATGCTCTCTCGTAAGTGGGTAGTAAAGAGAGCGAGAAGAAGAGGCAACCGACAAACCGAAAAGACGCAACGCAGGCTAGCACTGGTTGTGTGCTACGCTTGTACGACCTTGCAATGCCCTTGAATGACACTCTTATTGCGACCAAGTCGCCCGTAGAACAACAAACGCTCTGCTGCTGCTGCTGCCACTAGTGCTGCTGATTCTGCTGGCGAAAAATGAAAATAAATTGAAATTTGTGGGCTGTGTATTTGCGACTCGTGTGTGTGCCGACAACGACGTCGCCTCCGACGAGGCTCCTGCCCTGCTCTTTAAGCGTTAACATTTTTCACTCACGGTTATCAACTTGCGGGCGAGTCCGAAACTCCAGTGAAACTTCAAAAGCGCGTGGTCGTTTCTGGATTAAAAAAAAAAAAAAAAAAAAAGTGAACAGAGCCGCAATCCTGCAAATACATATCCATATAGCCAAAAAGCCACCGAGTTCAAAAATATAGAAGAAAAAAAATTTGTATATGTAATAATTTTTTGTATTTGAAAGAAGCCACCCACAAAATAATATAACATACAAGAAAATAAAGGAAAGTGTTATCTAATTTGCCACCCGCAAGCCTGAAAAAAAATATCAAACGCCATCTAGCGACACAGCCATTCAAATTCAAATGTGTGCGAAAGTGTTTCTCAGTGTGCATAATTGTGCTTCTGTATTTGTGCTTGATATATAAGTAAAGTTCACATCGCATCGCTCAGAGAAAGTGAAAGTTTACGCGAATAACGGCACCCAACCGGTCAGTGTGTGACACCCTAACGACCCACAGGCACGCACAGACAGTCAACCAGTCAACCAGTCAGTCAGTCAGCCAGCCAATTTCTTAGACTCTGTATATATATAGACTTATATATACCGATTTATATATATATATATATATAGTGACTTCTATATGCTGGCAGCAAAGCTCACCAGGCATATAAACGAATGTCTTGTATATGAAAAATATATGCCTTTTATATACTTATGCGACAACTTTGAAAATTAATTTCTATTTACCGTTACCACAACAAGGAACCAGAACCTGAGAAGAACCTTAAAACAAAACCGCCTAGGAATAACAGCCAGACCAAGTTAGTATACCAAGCCAATTATTAATAACTTGTTTAACTGTTACCTAATAATCCTCCCTGTTGGGAAATATCCCTCAGGTTATTTTATAGTTGTGCTTTATATTCTAAGCAAATAAAAAATATCCAATAGAATGGGTATATTGCGTGGTTATTTTTTTTTGAGAGTGCCACGTTTTGACTCAGACCCTAATTGAGGGCACATGGTTGTAGCGTATAATGGAAGCTGCGTAATCATGTGTTTCTATTTATTCTGTTAGGTCAAGTGTAACTAGAGTACTGTGGTCAGTAATCGAAATATAGAATAGCAGTATGAATTATTCAGATGACTATTTTTAAATGGGAATTTGATAGAAAAGTTGGAAAAATCAATTCATGGTTTCAGGAACTCAGATAGTCTTCGAAGAATTAAAGGAATTAATCCCTTTCCATTCCTCCTTTAATCTGTAAAAAAAATACCGGTTTTCCTAAAGAACATTTGGAGGTCGTTCTCAGACATCCTGACAGAGCCAAACTAATAAATTAAAGAACATTTAAAGTCAATTTGGTGAAATCATTATATTTTCCTTAGTTTTATTAATCTCTTAAGGAATCTTTAGAGCAGACAAACATGTTTATCAATATCAAAATATTTATAGCAAAACTTTGAACCAAGCAACTGAGGGATTCTCCATTTCCATAAAATCAAAGTTGTGTTGGTGAGCAAACGCAAAATGGAAAACGAAAGTATGTGAAAAACGAAAGTACTACGATTTGGCTGTATCTGTGTAGGTATATGTAACTGTGTATCTGTATCTGCGTTTCTGTATCTGTGTGGTTTTTGCTCCAAAACGGCACTCGGTCTTCTCCACGTTTATTGTTGTTGGCGTGCTCGGCTTTGTTTGCTTTTGACATTTCATTGGGTAGCAATGTCATACAAAAATATAAACCAAAACAGAAAAAAAAGAAGCAAAATAAATAAAAATAAAAGACACGCGCTACAAAAAAGACAACCGCCCACACCAAAAAAACACGCATAGAACACTGCCACTTTGGGTTAAAAAATCACCGGACTGGGCGGTTGCGGTCTGTAGGCAAATTAACAACGAAGACACAGACTACCACATCGAGCTACTCCTAACTGATTCCCGAAAACAATCGATAGATAAAGCACTTGAGTTTCATTTCAGTGGGACCAAATTCATATCACTCTCAGTGCAATTGGTGAATTTGGGATGTTCTGCAATTATTGATTTGGTATTTGCGCAGCCTAAAAATTCGGCACCCCAGACGTCATGGGTCTGGACATAAATAATGTCCCCATATCCGAAAATGAAAACATCAGACAAGGCATGTTTAGTTGGATGTGTGAAGCTAATATATTTTTATTCTTATATATTCGCTTATTTATAAATAAGACCCACGCAGATTTTAGTCAGCTGTTGTATTATGACCGGGAAATACATATATGTCTTTTTTATCCAAAGAATCCGACTTAAAACCATTGACAGAAAACAGTACCGTCCGAAATTTTTCAAATGATTGGGTAATATTTTGGAACCTTGAAAAACTGGCTAATTACTTATGCGTTGACGGACTCAAAATAATTTTGAAATATCAAAAGAAAAAAAAAAGATTTTATATAACTAGGAGATTTTCTAGTAAAACGTGCGACCTGAGTTTGGAAATATTTTATTGGGGGATTAAGAGTCCACAATAAAACATATGTTGCGGATTTGGAAGAGCCAATCCTAATCTGCTCTAGACCATAAAATTAAATCCACGATAAAGAGTCCCGAAACCAATTCAACCCAATCAATATATAATCACATATCGGCATTTATTTCAAGTGCTGAGGTGACAACAATTAGAGGCATTAAACGGCTGACAAGCCCGACCCTATCTACTGGTATCAAATAAATATATACTACAAATATACAATATCTGATAGGGAACTAGAGATATCCGCTTACAGAATTTGCATTGGAACTAGCAAGTGTGCTGGTCGGTTGAGGGCCTCAAAAGTAAGGCGAAAAAGAAATAGAGAAATACAGAGTATGAGATGAGAGGAAATTAAATGAAATGTCGACGTCGCGACGTCTCCGATCACGAGTATTTCTCTATACTTACATGCGGTTGTCTGGCACACGGTACGTCTCGGCGCGGCGCGGCGCGGCGATGACAGCTGCTGCATCGAAGGAGGGCGCTCGGATGCTGATTCGCACAGCTGTCGCCGCTGCATGTGTTACCTTTCGACTGCAGCAGAGGCAGAGTCTCAGGCAGAGACAGAGGCAGCGATTACAGTAGCCGCGACCGCGCTCATCGCAGTGTCAAGTCAGACGCCGGCGGTTCAATTTCGTTGCCTTTGCCGTTACCGTTACTCTTACCATTGCTGTGGTTCTAGCCTTATCAATTTTTGGGATTTCACCCAGTGCCAAAACAATAAAAAAAAAAGAAATTGAAGCAAAAAAGTGTTCAGTGCATTCTCACCAGCGTGACGCTGCAGACGTGATCGTGGTGCACTGCAGCAAGTCGGCTTTGGATAAGTCTTAGGTCAGTGCTCGTATCGGAATGCCTGCTCTCCTTCTCTCTCTATTTTTTTTCTGTCTCTTTCTGATTACCGCTACTTAATTATCCAGCCTAAACAATTTGATTAGCCAAAGTGCAGGCGATTATATCATCAATAGTGAGTGTGAGTGATTTGATCGGTTTGTCGATCGGTTCGCATCGAGTTTATTTTTAAAAATACTTTCAAATGCAATCGGCTCGGCTCTATCAGTGGTGATAATCAAAGCGCCGCCCGCAGCATCATTAAGTTCGCCCCCGAACACCCATGTCAGGTCGTTGTTGTTGATAAAGCAAAATGGCAACAGGGCCAGGCGGCCGGCTAAATAAAAAAAACACCCAAATAAAAATAACACTAATTGAAGCCGAGTGACTTACTCAAATGCGTTATACCTTTTCAGTTCTGAAGAAATTCAGCACCTTGACCAGATCAGATCACTAGCAGATCATGTGGCATACAGCCTTAAGTACCTAACAAAAATTTACACGCCTCCCGCGACACCCTCGGTGAAAACTTTATGGTAAAGATATTTTTTTTGATGATTGCGTGTGTTAGAGATACTTTAATAAATTGACAACATGTCGGAGCTCATATTTGGCCCAATTTAATTCAATTAAGAATCAACAACAGCAGACACAGCCTACTACGCTCGCACACATTAAAATCGTATCTCTCAGATATATCGAGTGCGTGCTTGTATCTTGTTTTTTGTCTTGGGTGTTTTCTACGACTTTTAAGGTGCAAGCAGCAAGTCCGTCTGGTTCCTGAGTCAAAACAAAGCATAAATTATAGTTCAGAATGAAAACTATATAATATTTTTTCTTAGGAAACCGAAAGTCCATGAGTTCCCATAAAATAGTCAAAATTATATTACTTTTCTCTCATTTATTTTTAGCGATAATTTTTTTTATTTTTTTTTATTTGCTCGCTTGTGGCAGAAAATAAATTTTATTTATAACACTTTCTGTTTGATATATTTAAGTAGCGATTAATTTTTATTACTCTTGTATTTCAGTAGAATCACAAAAAACACACATTTTCTGAACACTTCAAGCTGTCCGGAGAGCATAATAAGTTTGTTTTGATTATTAGGCAAAATGATCTATAAATCAAGAGATTTTCACTCTCTTCGGAGAAACATGTGAAATATGTAATTCATTTCACCCTCAAAAGAAAAGGTTTAATTCATAAAATTTCTTTTACATTCTATCACATTTTTGTCAAAATAATTTAACAAGCAGAAAATTTCTCTTGACGACGCCTCACGTCATCTCTTTGCCTGCAAGAACGCATTTAGCAGTTTGGCCACAGGCCAAAAATTTAAATACATTTTCGATTCTGTATACACATTTCATCCAAAGGGCACCATCACCACCATCATCCGCACCCTCACCATCGACACTTTCGTCATCGTCATCTTCAGATTGAGAGAAATGTTAAATTCACAATTGCAACTCAAGCACCTTTGACCGGGTCTATCATAAATATGTCAAGAGCTGGTGAGGTCAACATTTTTTAATATTAGTTTCATATACATAACTATGACGTCACTCTGCTTTTTGGCATTAAAAGGCTTCCTAAAGAAATGGGTTCCTGAGAGATTTTTTTAACCAATTTTCCCAAAGTCGCAGTTGCTGCCGGATTTGTCGACGTAGCATTTGGCAGTTTGCTGAAATTGAATTTTTATTTCTTTTTCTAATTTTTTTCCGTTTGTATTTTATTGCTTAATTAAATTTCCTATGCAGGCTGCCAAAAATAAATAAAAAATAGATAGAACCAAAAGAACAAGAAATCTTGCTGCTTGCCGTAAAGTTCAAGGCCAATTAACTTTGCTCGATCGAGCGGCAATTTGTTTGGGAAACAAACGTCAGTCACTCTCGACTCTGACGACTCAATTAATGTTTTTTCTTTTCTTTTTTTTTCATTGTATTTCCCAAAACTAGTGAGAGGTGAGACGATAGTATTTGGCTCTCCTCGACACACCTGATCAATGCCAGGAATACACGTGCAGGTTAAGCTTATCAAAACAATAACAAAGGTATTTGCCAATTTCTCAATTTTTTATTTGGCGACAAGGCGGAAAGTGTTGAGTTTTTTATTTTTATATTTTTGCGGATTTGTTTTTAGCTCGTTGTTGTTGTGCGACATTCTGCTGTTGTTTTTGGCGAAAAATAGAATGAACGTAGGAGGAAAAGATCCGCCCACCCAATTTCCGACACATTCCTTTAGCCAACAGCCCTCCCAACTACCCAGCAAGTAACCGAGTCTAGCACTCAGATAGTCACCCCATCATATGATTCAATATCTTTCTGGTGGATTATTTAATATATATTTATATATATTTTTTATTAGTATCTATTATTCCACACGAATATAATTGAGTGAGAGACATGCGTGTATTTCAGACAGCTGACTTAACTTTTCATATTTAAATCTTTTATTTTTTATTTTCTTTGACAGCAAATAAAATATATTTACTATGATTTTTTATATATGTGTTAATCAGGCTGAGTTGAAAGACTTGTATTTCACATTGATTTATGAATCAATTAGCAAGTTCTTTTCAGGAACCCCAAAAAGACAGCTAAGGATCCATAAAGAATGTCCTCATGACTCATTTCCAATTATTTCTACTTATTTATTTTTAAGAAATTAATAAATATTATTTTTTTTTTTAAATTTAATTTCTTTCAGTCTACATGAACTATTTTTTGATAACTTTCAATTATCAAAACCCCCAAATTGATAATTTTTTTTTTTGTATGAAATATTTCTGAATCATCTCTGTTTCACTATAGTTTCATTAAGTATATAGATGACTCCTTTGTTGAAATTTTTATTTGAATTTAATTAAAAATAAAAAAATTATTTATAAATCCATGCGACTGAATTGATTGCATTATGACTGACCGGCTCATAAATTGCCAACAACCTGAATAAAAAAAAAAAAATTATGTATATATAAATATATATACCGATAAACTGCTTGACCCCCATTGTTGAATTTTAACAGAGCAGCATGGCAAATCAGTTTATAGAAAATTTTACATGAAATTGCAATGCAATGTAAATTAAAATTTTTAAAAATATTCAAAAACAAATGCTTGGGTCAATGAGCTTTTTATGTTAGTTGAAAGACCAAAAGTTACTATGATATCATATATATATATATATATCATTAAAGAAGAAAGAATGTGTTTTTTAGGGGCTTTGGAAAACATTCAGAGGAGCAGAGAGCAGTGAAAATATTTGAGTGAATTTATTTGTTTACCAAAGAAAATTTTCTATACATAAAAATAATTGTCAACATTTTCTTAATTATATTGTTTTCATATTCTTCTCTCAAATTCTTGCAGTTATTCCGCAGCCTCAGAGTCGTGTGACGTAAATGAACGAACCCGGCGATATACCATTGACACACACAAATACACCGGACAGCAGGGCACCCTGCAGCATTATCTCAATAATACCAACGATAGGGATGTCATCATGCCGGGGTAGGGCCGAGGCGTTTGCGAGAAGTTTGTCCTCAAAGCTGCGCACCCTGGGCTCTCAGGTAAGCTTTTCTGATCCCAACAATCCCATCAAGCTCAGAGCTAATAGATTTTTCCTTATAGACCAACGAGGAGGGTGGCACTGCCGAGGATGAACCGATCATAAATGGCACTGGCACCAACACCTGGGTATCCACACACGAATCCGAACAGACTGTCACCGACCTGCAGCCTCTGCGTCATGAGTCTGACTCATTCTTTGACTTTGACTGCGAGAGTCCCGGCAGTCCCGTGGATGAGTGTGAATACCTACGCCTAATTGAAACCGCCTCGAATACTCCCCACAACTCCACAGCCGAATCGGGCTATGCCTGCGCCTCGGTGGCCAGCAGTCACAGCAGCACAGATGGCCCCTATTTCGATGCAGCCACCAACACAGGACCAGATCAGTTGCTGGTCACCACACAGCAGCCGCAGCGCACCAAACTGCCAGTGGCTGAACTCAATGAATATGTAAATGCGCTCAAGTTGAATGGCTCCCACGAGCTCTTGACAAATGGCGAATTAAATGAAGAAGAACGAAAGGCCGCAGAATCCAGCGAGCAAGGCGAATCGGAAGATCGGCAAGCGGAACAGACAGATCTGCCTCTGAATGAAGTGAAAGACCAGGTCACACTTTCCGAAGAGGATGAGACCAGCATACAAGCTCAAATACTCAGCGAGCTCCAGCAGCAGAGCGATAACTACAAGCCAACTTCAGGCAATGGCCACAGCGAGATTCTGGACCAGTCTGAAACAGATGAATCCTCCAAGACAGATCCAATTGAAACCCAAATCGAGTGCAGTAGTAATGGACACACAGACACACAGACATCTACTCAAGAGGCCTCTCCCAGCAGAGAAACAGAAGAAGCGCCTGCCTCAGACCCAGGCAAAGATGAGACAGACAATGCCAAAAACTTTAGCCAATGCCTGACAGTGGATGTAGGAATAGCCCAGTTGGAACAGGCCAAGAATGATGCCAACGAAGCGAGTTTGTCAGCTGGATCAGCCGACGCAGCCGAGTCAGCTGAGTCCGAGAAAAGCAATCACAGTCATGGCATAGACACCACAGATGACGAGGACGATTGTCGACCTCAGAGAGTGAGACGTTGCTCTTCGTTGAAAACAGGCAAGACACCGCCTGGCACGCCCGGACGTAAGAAAATCGTACGATTCGCCGATGTCTTGGGCCTCGATCTAGCCGATGTGAAGACCTTCCTCGATGAGATACCAACAATACCCAAATCGGCCTTTGAGGATCTCGAAATACTCGAGTCCGAGCCACCGCTTCAGCTGGGCCCAAAGTCAGACAAATTGCTCATGCCATTGTTCCAGCAGCCGGGCGGCCTGCCCACATTCCTTGATGCGGTACGCGAAAAGCAAGTCTCCCTGGAAAATGCCGCAGTCACGGATAATATCAACCAGACTATCTCAGGATCGGTGCGCGTGCGGAATCTGGACTTCCACAAATCAGTGCACATCCGCTATTCGCTAGATGGCTGGCGAAGCTATGCAGATCTACAGGCCAACTATGTGGAGAACTCCTGCGATGGTTTCTCTGACAAGTTCACCTTTGTGCTATTTGGCAACTCACTGCATGTGGGTCAGAGATTGGAGTTTGCTGTGCGTTTCCAGTGCAAGGGCCAACAGTTCTGGGACAACAATTACGGCGCCAACTACTGCTTCCAATGCCTTCCCAGCTCGAACCACACGGCATCGTCCGGCTCTGTGGCTGGTAGCCTAGGACCGACTCATCATGCCAGCTCTATGGTCGGTTTACTAAGCCCCACAGTGGGCGATGCCTGGTGCAGTTCGTTCTACTAGACAAGATGATGGCCGGGTTGGTTTGTTTCATTTGTTGAAGGCAGTAGTTGGCGTCCAGCAGTGGCGACTGGCGCCATTGGGACGCAACTCCCAGGCCGCTCGTCAACGCCTTGGAACCGCGTTGACGTTGGGGTACCGAACCGTTGAGTACCTAAACACCAGTTAGAGATACGACACAAGCAAATGTTTATATATATTTTTATAGAGTGTAAAGAAGAGTTGCATGCGGGAGCTAAGCAAAGGCAGTGGAATAGGTAGCTATGGAATGAGTGAATTCAAATCCCGAACAAATTGCAGGAACAAACAGACAATGAGCCAGCACCTGATAGAGGAATCCCAAAGATAGTCGTTAGTCTTACGTTATAAGAGAGCAAGTGATAACAAATGATAATGAATGATGATCAAATGAATGTCTATTTTGTTTAAGTTTTCGATTTACAAATAATTTCTTTCTTTCAATTTTCCAGTTGATTTTATCCTAAAATTCTCTTAACAAAGGATGGTATGTGTATTACGATCAAGAAATCAAATAAAACCTCACTGGGATGATTGGGTATCAGTAGATAAGATCAGTGTTCCAAATTTGGAAAAGCAAAACGTACCAGCACAGAGACCAGTCGAAAGGTTAACAACACACTAAACTAAATAATATCCAATTTCTAGTCAATTTCAGTTTACTCCAAACAAATGACTATCAGTAGTTAGATTCAGAGACTAAAGTCATTCATGTTTGGAGTAAATATGCTACATCTCTTGCCTCTTTATCAAAGAAAAAGTGCGCCCGGTGCGCTTCAAATTTTTTTCTACAAAAATCTATTCACTGTTTTTGACTCTCTACGAATAGCTAGATACATACAGACAGTTGAAGAAGTATAAATTATAAACTGAACTCATATCATATCCCAAAATGAATAAGTCAAATCACACATACTTCCTATTTGTTATATATATACAGCTGTGGTCTAGAAAGGATATATATTCATATATATATATATATGTTTTTTTTTTATTTAAATGAATTTGGTATTCCTTTTTAATTTGCTTGAAAATTTCAATTTTTATTTAAAGCGATTCGATTTCGATGTTTATTTTATATATATAAATATATGTTATATCTAAATATGATTATTATTTATGTGTATTTTGCAAGCGTTTCTATACATATGTATGTATATATATATATAAATAAATACTATATATGAAATTATTTTATATTGTATATTTTTCTTCAGTTAAGTTAAAATATCTACCGTGTGTATAAATATTTTTTTTTTATTATTATTTCTGTTTTTTTTTTCCTTATACGATGCGTATAAATATCTATATATACAAACTGAAATTATAATAAACTTTAGATATTTAGTTTTGATTTTCTTTATTTGCAACTTTGCTTTAAAAGGAAGTGTGCAAGATTTAAAAGAATACAAGTCTGGGATCACTCAGCAGAATGTATCTAATGAGAAGGTGAATAAGTTTTAGAGGGAACTAACCCAAATCTAGATCGTATATCAGGGATTTAAAAAGCACACCAAATTGTCATTCAAATAGTCATGAATAGTTCAAACAAAATTAACGAAAATATTGAAACACAGCTACCTCAAAAATATTTAAGAATGTTTTCCATATGAAAACCTAAATAAATAATAAAAAAAAGAAAAGAATACAAAAATATATAGTATATAAATTACATTATATGTATGTGTATTGCATAGCAAATGTGTAAAACTAACATCATTAAAAAACAAAAAAACTTTAAAAGTTAAATACCTATTTACAAAACGGCGACTTTAATGTTATTGGAATTATAAAAATTTTAATGAATTCTACTCTCAGGATTGGTGAAAGCTAGAAGGTAATCCCCCAGAAAACAAAGCCCCCTCCAAATCAAAATGACACAGTTAGACTGAAGCGTGAGTATTAAAAAAAATAAAGAAAAAAGGAAGAAATAAAGTTCTATCAAATTCGAAACACATAAAAATCGAATAAGATTTGCAAAAATACTCAAAAGAAAACTTAATTTTATGTAAATGTTAATTGTTATTGGCTCGAAAAATTGCAAAGAAATCGCAAAATGAATTGGCCCAGTTTGTTAAAGTTGGATTATAATTGTTTCTGTTTCTCATTTTTGTTTTCTTTTTGGGGGAAAGGAATTTGCATAATAAATAAGGAAAAAAAATCTTCAATACTAAAAACAATAAAATGCAAAACTTTTTCAAATAAAAAATGTTTGGCAAAACTTACAAGTTCTTTTAATTTTAGGATTGCTCCGAAACAAGCTGATACAATATTCTCGAGTTTTTCAAGCCTAAAAAACACTCTATACATAACAGTTTTGACTTGGTTAAGGTATACGATATACCTGAAGGTCTCAAAAGAAAGCAAATCTGGTTTTATTCAAGGTGCCATTTGGAATTAATAATTACAGTTAAATCCGATTATTAGGGAGTTAATGGATACATTCGAAGTGATTTGCTATAAGATCAAAATTTATAGGAGTAAGAAATTTCTGCAAAGTTCTGCACACTTTGAAATAATGGAAAGATCTAAAGAAAGGTAAGAAGTTCAAAAAATGCTAAAAATAAAATATTTCATTTGGTAATTTAGCAAAGATTAAGCAACAATTCCCATTTGTTTTGATTGGATTTGTTCTATTAACCCCGTAGCCTTGTGGTGTGAAAGTTTTTTCGTAGAACTAAAAAAAGATACTATGCGAATCAACTTTTTATTATCTTTTGTTTGAGATTCTTCAAATGCAAATTTCACTTAAAAATAATTTCTTTCATAATCGGAGAAATTAGCATAATAAAACAAAAAAGAAAAAACATAAATCAATATACCTTACATATATATACAGACATTTCTTTATGTATTATAATATAGACTTATAAAGAGCACCTTAATATGAGTTATTACAACAACAAGATTGACTCGTATTTTAAAAGTAAACAACGCCAATAAGAGTCTGCCTGCTCGAAAACAATACGGACAATGCCAAAGCCCCTAACGGTTTTGGGAACCAAAGAATATCTTTTATGCTTGGATTTCAGAATTTGCAACAATTTGGAAGACTGAGCCCAATTCGTCCGGATTTAAAGGCATCTTTTCTCTCAGCGAATCACAGTACGCAAGATGAGTCTATCAAAGGCAGTCGATAGTTTGGCAATTTGGATTACTTTGCTCCTCTGCTTGGGAATCTGCAGGCAAGCCCAAGCAGCCGACCATGCTCCAGGTCATGGAGGGCGGTTAATAACTTTAAACGGTCAAGCGGCACAACCACAAAAAGTGATTGTGGAAACGGTGCATGATCACTACGGAGGACACGGACATGGTGGGTATTATCCACCACCTCAGCAACACTGTTACTGCCCACCAGGCCCTCCGGGACCACCAGGACCGCCCGGACCACCAGGTAGACCCGGCTATCCTGGCTTGCCTGGACCCAGAGGAGATAGAGGCCATCGTGGACCACCCGGCAGGCCCGGCTACCCAGGCTATTCAGGTCCCCCACACCACCATCAAGACTACCGTAGTCATTATTCAGTCCGTCAGCCCACTGTTGTAGTACCTCCAGTGTATTATGCCCCACAGCCCGAACCCGAGCATCATCACTACGAGCATCATCTCCACGAACATCACGATGAACCCATGGAAATGGAGAGATATAGTGAAGTGACCAATGATATCGAACAGCCACAATACGAAGTTGAGCCGGATAGCAGCGAGGCCGTGTCCGAGGAAGAGTCAGATGCACGTGCCTTATCGGAAATGTTTCTTCCAGTTCCAAATACCAATGCCCCAAGCCATAATGGCACCCTTTTCCTATCTCTAAGCACTTTCCGAAATCCCTTTTATATACTGAAAGAAGTACCCCAAATGTCAATGATTCACTAGCCGCAGAAGACCACAAATATAACATAATAAAGACTGTACTTATATCTAAACTTAAAGTTATGCCTCATACTTCAAACACTTTCCAGGTTTCAAATAATCCTCAACTATTAGCAAACATCATCATCAATGGGCTCTTCGTCGTCCAGTTGCACACTGACCTCGGCAAAGTCATCTTCCGCAAAGCCTGAGATTCTGAAAAACCAAACATGGAAAACAGAATTTAAATATTAAGAAAAACCATTTAATGTCGCGGAATTTCTTGCAAAAAATTGAGGAGGTCTTTCGAAACCCGCACCCTCTTTGTTTGTTAATTTACTTTTCAAAATCGCATTGCGGCAGTAGACCCTCCTTCTTCGCCCCGTGGCTCCTGACATGTAATCTTCGGCCCAGACGTAATACTGCCAGCAGCAGCACCAGCATTCCAGCCACATAGCTCAGCCAAAGATTGTGGGGCCAGAGCATCAGCGACACGCCTATAATGATATAAAGTGGTACCGGCCGCCAACCACCCAAGAGTCGCGCCCACTGCCAGCAGCTGAGACACAGAGATGTGCTCTGGTAATTATCACTGTAAATTAAAAATAAAAATAAATTTCCGTATTCATTTGTACGATAAAAAATAAATTTATGAATGCAGAAAAATTAAAGAGAGACTCACTCGCAGAGCAATTGCAAAAATATGGTTATGAGCCATTTTATCTCAATAAACAAGACCAACAATGCTGAAATTCTGAAACGACACATAAAAATAAGATTTGTATTATTATTTGGCTTACCCATAAAGGTAAATGTGCTTGGAAATTGGAACATAATTTTCATTGATTATTTCTATATTGACAAAGTTGGCAAAATATTTTACTCACAGAATATAAAGTCCTGCCTGATAGCCATGCATGAAGACATCTACTCCCACCCCGCAGATAACTGAAATAAGAAAATCCAAAAATTTATTAAGCTATATTTGATTGGTCAGCTTAAATAGGTAGTAAATACGTAGCTAAGCTTGAATAGGCACAGATCGTTAATTTATTATTATGTTAGCCTCAGCCTTTGTTTAGATAGAAGTCTTGTATAAGCCCTACTGTAATCGGTAAACACTAGATGAAAGCGGAATAAAACTTATCCAAAGTATACCCTATTTGGTCTGGAAACCACACGTTGAGTCAGACAGAAGTGAGAAGGAAACATCCATAGAAATATTAAGATCATGTGGAACCGCTTAGTATTATACTAAGGTCAGAGGGATCTAGAGATGCGACCCTGTTTTTACTCGCAATGAAAAAGTTCTTTTATTTTGTAACAAAAAATTAAGTCATAAGTCTAAGAATTTTTTTTTTCCTTTTTTTTGTCTGTCTTAGGGCTAAGAATCCTTCTTATAAAAATTATTTTGAGTTATGAAAAACTATTATTCCAAGCACAATTTTTCCTAAGCCAATCCCTTTGAGTATGTAATTAGCCTATTACTATTGGCCCTCTTTAAATAAGAATTGGTCTTGTGTGTGAAATATGTTTGTCAATCGAACTACGAGCTTCGGCCACAATAACTAATAGAGCACTCAGCTCTGCCAAACTCAATCTAATTAAGTTGTTTTTATATGCAGAAAAACAAATCAGATTAAGCGGCAGATAAAAGGCAATATTTGGCCAAATCTATAGCCAAAGCAAACCAATTACATTAAACGCTTTAAGGCCTGAGGGCTTCCCATGTTGTCCGTCCGCGGACACTGGATGCGGCCTTAGATGTGGATACGGCCATGGATGCGGACGTGCGTACCGAGTAAAACATGCAAAAATTATGCGCAGCATTTTCTAGACAATTACACGAGACATGCGGGAGCCATGAAATCCATGGTGAAAATGGCTTGGGATGGGTAGCAATTGAATCTGATAGATTTTTTGCAGTACCAAGCCGAATGCTGCCAGGCAAAGCCAGTGAGTGCCATAAACTCATTCGACCTAACCGACTGGCGCCCAAAATCCTGACGCTGAAAACTGGAAAAGTCACACGAACACGCATTGAAAAGTGGCCGGGTTAGCAAAGTTAAAAGGGTAGGGGTCACAGGATTTGCAGCAGGAACAACATTTGGCAGACAAACACCAAAGAACTCCTAGTTCACGAATATGCCAGTGCTTCGTAAAGGCCAATGCCTTGTTAATGGCCCAGCTTACCCACTGTGTTTTTGGGGGAAAGGGATATTCTTGTTTTCGTCGTCTTTGAACCTTGGCTATAAAGTCCCTAGTAGAGGTTATGCATACATTATAATCAGACACACAACAAATCTCTATGAGTTTTTGCTGTTTTCTAAAGTTGAACTTGACCTAGGTCTTATGTTTTTAATGGTTTGTCGTTTATCTAAAAATTGGCGATATACCACAAAAAAACAATGACAAATGTGTCTCAAAGACTATTAAAAATGCATCACAGACACAAGTTAAATGTCTAGATGAAATATGAAAAACTTTAGAAATATCGATGAGCAAGCAAACAAAAAGATACAATAATTTCTTAGAAGATTTAAAGAAAGATTTATTCTACAATGATAAATTAAGCACTTCTTCATGTCAAGAGGATTTTTAAAAGTATAATTTATTTTCATATTTCTCGGAGTTGTTAAATTATTAAATTGTGTTTAAATGAATGACTTTTAGCTCAAAAAAATATACCCATTGTAAAAGCAGAATCCACTCAAAAAATTAACTTTTTTTAGGCTTTACTCAGCTGATTTTTTGAGAGAAAGAACCCAACTATATATGCTAATTTTTTCATTAAGATAATTTTTTATAAGCCTTGACAAAGGAACCTGAAATGAGGGAATAAAATAAAAAATAAAAAAATATGCGTGAATATATTAAATATATTAAATATTTAGCAAATCCAAATGAGACCTACTTCAAAAAAAAAAAAAAAAAAAAAAAAAAAAAAAACTGCTTACTACTGAAATTTATTGGTTCTCATATCCTCTTAATTTTAAGTTGTTTATTTGGAAAAGATTCCTTAAAAGAGAAAACCCCTGTAAATTGGAAAAATTCTAAAATTGCACATTACTTTCATTTTATCTGTAATACATCCCACCTGGCTTTATATTAGCTCACAAGTAAGACTCTATTTTAACTGGCTTTAAGTTGGCTTTTTCATATGTGTATTCACTTACCAAATGAAGTCAGCAGACCAAAAACTCTTATCACAGGCCGTAAACACTCACAAGGCTCGACGTTGAGTTGACTTTGCCGTCGTCTGTGAAATGGCTGATGTTGTTGTTGCTGCTGCTGCTGCTGCTGGTTATATGAGGCAAGTTGGCTGGCTGGCATGGTTAACAGTTACTCGACAAAATCTCCTTTCATTCTTAAATCAACAAGCCGAATGTACTTTAATATCGGAGGTACTTAAAGCTGGAACCCCACAATTTAAGGTCGGTCCAAGAATCTAGTGTAAACACAGACACGATCATACAACAGTTTCGACAATAACAAATCTGAAGCTAATATGAGACAGACATGAGTTCCGAAGACTTGGTGCCATGCATTGAATATAAATCAGTAGAGAAGAAGTTTTACGAGACACTTTGAGAATGGTTCTCACTCCTTGGGTTTGGTATTTTTATTTTGGCAACCGAAATATGTAACGTGTGCCAAGGATATTGTCAGTGTTGTTGGTAGATTTGTTTGTTACCATAAGCAGCTCGTTACGGTTGACACGTTTCCGTTTAAATTTTTTTTTCTTTAAAAGCACACGCGGCGTATACGTTATATGGTTACCTTGTTGATTGTTGTCGTTAATTTTTATAATATTTTATTTATAAATTTTAATCACCATTCACTTTGTGCATGCCAAACTTTTAATGACATTCAATTAAGCTTTATACTCAACGTCATCATCAGTTGACATTTTTTATCATTTTCACAAGATTTTCTTAATTTTTTGTTTGTGTTTTTATTAAAAAAATTTCTAATGATTTTACAGGTGCCCCATCAGTGGACTTCCGCTTTCTCATTTACGGAAAAAAAAGCGTCCGCACGCTTCTAGCAACGCAAAGTGAATGAATCGTCGTCCTTGTGTGGACGTCTCTGGGTCTGAATGCCTGCCCCACTGTTTGGCTCTCTAGTTGGTTGACTGCCTTTCTGGCTACAAAGTCAGCCAAAAGCCGATGCTTTTGTACCGTTGTGTGGCCTGAATGGGTGCCCTGTAACCCAAATTGACGGGTGAATTTGTGAATTTACACAACTTGCCGATTCAATTCATACTCTCAATTGAATCCATAAAATAAATACGAAAATGGACTTATAGTAGAATCAAATTTGATGAGAGCATAAATTAAGTTCATAACATTCCCTGAAACTTAGCGGATTTTATTTTTAAGGATTTCTTCAGATTTGAATCAATACTTTCTTCATTTTTAAAGTTTCATCCGAGTTTAACTCTAAGAGAGATCTGATTAAAGTTTAGGATAGACTTAAAGTCCTTTTGAGATTTGCCTACGGCTTCTTTCGATCCTTATTTTTGATTTTAATTGTTTTTTTTTTTTTTAATTTTATTTAAAGAAATTTTGAAAAAATTTTCAGAACAAGAGATTTTTATTAGCCTTTCTCGACTTTCTTTAAAAAGTGAAGCCCGGATTTTCCAACATTCTTAAAATTTGAACAAATCCACTCGAGAATTCAAAATAAATCCAATGTTTTTTACCCCCAATTTTTTATCCACTTTGCAGGTTATCCGATAAGTCGGCAGAGCCTGTTAACAATTTGGATTGTTTTATTTTTTTCTTGCTCCTTATTTTTTTTTTCTTTTATTTGCTGGAAATGTGTGGTTGTTCTTTTTGTTGTTGTTATTGTTGGTTCTTCTGCTGCTGTGGGCAGAATGTTGTTGTTGTTGTTGCTGTTATTGTTGTTATTGTTATTGCTACTTTGGTTTTGTTTGTTTGCTCGTACTTCTGTCGCTGGTGTCACTTGCCACTTCGTTGGCTGCTTCGTTGGTGGTGTCGTGTGTCTGCAATTTTCATAACTGCCGCAGCACTGGATCGAGAGTCCAACTCGGCCCGTGTGACCGCTTTGCGTATTTATGGAGTGAGTGTCTTTGGTGTGGGTGACTAAGAAATTACGGCATGGCAATGTTGACAAAAACATTTTGGCAAGGCGCATAGGAGCTTCCCAACCCAGACCCGAGCCCCTCACACATTAAACAGAAGCCAAACGGCAGGGCACATATTTTTATTTTATTTTTTGCTTCCTTTTTTTTTTAACATCCTTATCATCCTTATTGTTTTGCATTTTAAGGTGTTGTGTGCGGCGTGTCGAGTGTATATTCTGTTTACGTTTAAAGTCGTTAATGACAGCCAAAAGGAATATAAAATAATTCACCGAGACAACATGGCGTTAGAGTAATCCGAATTACTAATGATGCCGTGCAGACCTTTGACGACTCCCGTGTTGGTTTATTTGGCAAATTCTTTGCGCTTCTTCATTACCTTGGTAATGCCAGCCACCATGGCCACCTCGGGGAGAGCCAACTTGATGTCCTCCTGGAAATCGCAGCGCCTGGTTAGATGCAACCAAGCTCGTTCCGGATTGACAGAGAGTGGAGTTTGTAGCCAACCGACATAGTCAATTTTCAGGGAGCCTGTGAGCAGTTGGTCGAAGGGAGTGCTGCCTATGAAGAACATGGATTTGAGCACCGAACTCTTGGCTTCTTTGATATTCTGGCCTTTGACACCCTGAAAGGGACTGGGTTCATGGTCTCCGGTGCCCAATTGTTCCATTAGCCACTCCTTGTTAAATTTAAGGTAATTGTAAAGCACCTTGAGGGCCTGTTTGCCAATGTTGGTGGTGAGGACATCGCTGGCCAAGACTTCGGGTATATAGTCTGCTATACCGACATCCAGTTCCATGGCATAATTAGCTGGGGGACTGTGGCTGTGACTCAGACGATCGGAGTCGGCCAAGTCATCGATTTTCACCGTGCTCACAGCGCTGAGACCTCCAGAGGCCCGAGCGTTGAGTCCACCACCGCCTACAGCACCGCCACCAAAGTCGGTATCCAGATTGATGCTCTCCTTGGCCTGCTTGAGGAACAGGTCAATTTGGTCGGTATGCTTGTCATCCTCGTCGAGGGAGCAGATGGCCTCGGATAGAGAGTAACAAATGGAGGCCTTCTCCTCATTTTTGGCTGAAAAGGAACAAACGAGAGACACTTAAAGAGATGAACTCAATATGGTGCTTTGACTTACTTGGGGCTTGTTCGAAAGTATCCGCTGTTTTGATAAGTTCCGTGTAGAGTGCTGCAAAAACCACTTGGAGCAGTACAGAATCACCCAAGGGTCTGGTGGAGACAGGTATAATATCCTGAAGCAGTGAGGTTATCTTATAGAGACCCTCGGGTATACAGTCCCAAATCTCTGAGACACAAGTCAAGGCCAACGACATGGACTGATACATGCTGGCTCCATTTTCCACGGCATTGATCAGCATGTCCACCACACAGTCCAGAACGGGATAGACAAAATGCATAATGGCCTCCAGCCAGGGAGTACGCTTTTGATTCCACACCTGACGCTTGTCCAGACAATCGCTCCAGCCAGGGGCTCCCTGTGACTCTAGGGTCTTGATTAGACAGGATTTGATATCCACGGCCTTGCCAACGGCCACCACCAAATAGGTAAGTGAGAGCACAATTTGATAGTTCGATTGCCCCACAGGATCAATGTCTCCGGCTATGGAATCAGTGACATTGAAGCATTCACAGCGGCACAAAAAGGCCTCACATTTTGGAGCCCCAACCACGCCTGTGAACGAATGCTTTGTGACATTCTTAAAGTTCTCCGATGAAGGCAAGAACTGCATCAAGTGACGCATAATAATGCCTGTAAGGTAAGCATCGCGCATCAAAAGTATCTTCAATAGATACGACCAGTCTGCCTCGGGAAAGGCAAGTAGAACACGTAAATCCAGAGAGATGGCTGTAGTTGTGGTTAGATCTGCGAATTCGGTGACCCACTGGCAGGATTGCTCCTTGGGAAAGTATCTGGGCAAGGCAAAGATAATCCAGGCACTCGGCAAGCCATGTCGAGAACTAAACATTTCCATATTGTCCAGACCCTTGCGGAAAACCTTGAAAAATAATTATCCCCAACCTTAAAAGGGTCTTTTCTGACAGCGTCCAATCATACTCACCTTAGAGAGAACACCCAGTGGGGCACCTCTTAAGAGTAGGCAATAGAAAAGCTCTCGACACTTGGCATGTATATCCCGAATGATAACACTCTGATGGCTCAATTGCAGTCCCACATAGGCCTCACCATTCTCGCAAATGTGGGGCAGAAGTTCTGCTATACAGAAGAGCATATTGCAAATATCCACCAGATGGAGTTGAGATCGTGCCACACTCGTGACAATTTGAGTGTAGCGGACAGTTAGGACACTCAAAGTTTCATTTAGCATTCCGGCAAAGATGCGCTGAGCCATTTTTGGTGGCACTGAATTCCAGAGATCATTCTTGGTTCCACACATATAATGCCACCACATCTGTATGGTATACGAGCCTCTCTCCGATTCGAAAAATGGCTGAGAGTCCTCCCAATGCAAGCAGTCAGCATCCTGCATGATATACAGAAGCAGCAGCCGGCAATGCAAGTCCAACAGACGTTCAGCCAAGGCCTCCGACATCTGAGAGTACTGCTTGAAACTTAGTTTCAAGGCCCCGCCCTTTTCATCGCCCTTGGGAGGGCAAATCGTGGTCGTAGCCGCCTGCATATAAACACTCAGGCAGTTCTTCACCAAGGAGGCCGCTCCAATGGTGGCCGTTAGCACCGAAAGGTCTGCATGATCCAGAGACTCTTGAGACAGACGATGTATATGCTCGAGCAGCAGATCTGCTGACTTGGTCACCAGATTGACAAACTTATCCGGATCCGAGGTCTTTACCACCACCGATGTCTGCAAAGGGAGTTCCATTAATTCCAAATCTTTCTCCAATTTAGCCTCAAATTCTGACTTACAAAATCACCCTCGTTCATCTCCTTCTCCGTGTGCAGCAGACCCGATGGCTTTCTATAGGAGGCAAAGTACTCATCCTCCCACCTATTCTAAAACTTGCCAAGTTGCTTTGCTTGCGTAAACAAATTTTCAACAATACGCATACTCACCAGCGTATCAATTTAATGGCAGCAAAGGAAGCATAACGTGGAAAATCCAGTTTGCCACCCACCACGCCCGAACAAATTGGCTCCTGCAGCACTCGTTGATGCGTCTATTTCGTGGGGGCGGTCGGTTGCATGCAGGCATCCAGGCATCCAGGACAGGAAAACAATGTGTTAACGAGATTTTCAAAGAGGTTTTTTTCTCTAGCCGCAGTGCACCATTGATGCACACACACACATATACACAGTTTCTCACAACACACCTGATAAAACTCCAAGTCGCGTTGCAGCAAAATGGGCACACGGTCCATTAAATTGCCCTCTTCTAGCACCTCCATGATGTTGTGGTTGCGTTTACCTTCAAGATTGCTCCACACAAAACTGCCAACACTTTTCAAGCTGCTAAATTTTTGAAACTTTCCATCGAACAAACACTTTTGCTATCGTTACCAAGGCAATATTTGAGGGGCGCATGATGAACAGAAAGTTTAAATGTTTTCTATTTTTTTTTCAAGTCTTCAGAATGTAGTTCATAACTGACAAAATGTCAGCAATCTTAAAAAAAAATATATATATATATCAAACTGATGCAGTCATACCATAATCTGCAGAGTTAAAAAAATAGTACATAATTTTTAGAAAGGTTCTTCACCCTGCTCATGGTCTGAAGGACTTGGATTGACCTAAGAATATTTAATTGCTTAAAATAAATAATAATTAAGAGACTCTATAAATATTTTTAATTAATATGGGGAAGGTTGTCAAGGACCCACAAGTGCTAGGCGAGTTTCATTAAATCCTCCTCTGCTTTCAAGTTTTTTTGACCCATATTTTGTGTAAAAACTATTTTAATTACTATTTCAGTTTTATTCTTAAGCATTTTTATTTTCCCGTAAATATCAGAACTGAGGACAATAAAAAAAATTCACAGCTTAGAGCAATAGCAACCGTTTCGGGGCCTCGTAATTTTGGGTTTTAAAATCGAATGCATTTTAAATCTGATATAAAATAGAAATTTGTTTATATTGATCTCTCAAGGATTAAAAAAAAATATATATATTATAATTATTATATTCAATTTATATCGGTTTTATTTTATTGCAAGATTAGTTTACTTTATATTATTTTTATTTAAAAGACATCCGAAAGCTATACTGTATAATTCAACTAATTATTTTGAGCCCTTTATTTTATAGAAGATATGCAAGACAATTTGAAGAGCCTCACAATGGTGATATATCATCACCTGACTCTGGAACTATTTAATCAAGGCTACGAAGGTTCCTAAAAATAAGCAATACCCGAAGAATACTAAATTAAATGATAAATATTATTGATAATTCAAAGAAATAAATAAGAGAGACAATGATGAATTAAATGATGAATAAGTTGGCAGTTATACAAAATCAAAAAATAACGATTATATTGACTGCAGGCAGTGCAGCCAATCAAAGTGAAATTAACGGGCAGCTAAGGTTGGCTCGATCTGTCTATATAGCATTAAAGTATTTTTACTTGTTTGCTATTCAATTTACTCACAAGTGGCAAATGATTTGTTTAAGCTGATAAGGCAATCTCTTGCAGTTGATGCTTTTGTTGTGTTTCACAGTGCGATAAGACGTCGTGCCGGCAATAGCATAGGACGAGGCAGCCAGTCGATTTTGATTTCAGTTTAATTTTGAGCGGCGCGCTGGGCATATATCTGGACTGAATTGAATGTGAGTAGTTGAATTAGGAGAAAGTCTGAAATTCTTTGCGATAACAAGAGAGCACTGCTGGGGGCGAAAAAATTTCCAGACTGCTCGAGCAAGTAGCCAACGGTTTGGCTTATCTGGCACAACGCCCATTAAGGTATCGCTAATCTATAAATCTTACTATTTTTAGTATGGCAGCACAACTGAGACACTTTAAAAAGGTGCTGCTGCAGCAGCGTTTCCAACTGAATTTATCGGGTCAGCGCTATGCCTCTAGCACGAGCTACCTTATAGACCAGCCGGAATATAGTTTCCTGAAGGAGTTGGGTCTGGAGAGAGATAATCCCGGTGTGTATTCGGGAAGCTGGCAAGGTCGTGGTACCAGCATTACCTCCTATGATCCTGGCTCTGGCAGACCTATAGCCAAAGTGCGTCAAGGCACTGTCCAAGAGCTACACCAATCCATTGGCCTGGGTGTGGAGGCCTACAAGCATTGGCGAACAGTGCCGGCCCCGGTGCGTGGAGAGATTGTTCGTCAGATTGGCGATGAACTGCGTAAATACAAAGATCCCTTGGGAAAGCTGGTCTCCCTTGAAGTGGGCAAGATCTATAGCGAAGGCCAGGGCGAGGTTCAAGAATTCATTGATATTTGCGATTATGCTGTGGGCTTATCGCGCATCTATGCCGGTCAGTTGATCAACTCGGAGCGTGCCCAGCACACCATTTTGGAGGCTTGGCGACCACTTGGCTTGGTGGGCGTGATCTCGGCCTATAACTTTCCTAATGCCGTGTTTGGCTGGAATGCTGCCATTGCCTTGACCACTGGCAATAGTGTCTTGTGGAAGGGCGCTCCGACCACACCCCTGGTTTCGGTGGCCACCACGAAGATCGTGGCAGATGTGTTGCACCGCAACAACTTGCCACCGATAGTGACCCTCTGCCAGGGTGGCACTGATGTTGGCCAATCCTTGGTGGCCGATCCACGTGTTAATCTGGTTTCGTTCACAGGCAGCTGCCAGACAGGCCGCGATGTGGGAGTGGAGGTGCAACGTCGGTTCGGTAAAGTGATCCTGGAGCTTGGTGGCAATAATGCTCTTATAATTGATGAGAGTGCCAACGTCAAGATGGCCTTGGAGGCAGCGCTATTTGGTTGCATTGGCACGAGTGGCCAAAGATGCACTACTACGCGTCGCATAATTGTGCACGAGAAGCTACATGATAGTTTTGTCAGTGAGCTGGTCAAAAAGTATAAGCAGCTGCTTCCACGTATTGGTCATCAGCTGGAAGCTCAGACTCTAGTTGGACCGGTGCATACCCAACAGAACGTGGACAATTACAAGGCTACAATTGTTGAAGCCCAGAAATTGGGTGGCCAGGTAGCTTTCGGTGGACGAGTCCTCGAACGATCGGGCTATTTTGTGGAGCCCACTGTGATCACTGGCCTGGCCCACAATGCACCAGTGGTCCATCGTGAAACCTTTGCTCCCATTGTCTATGTACTGAAGACGCGCAGTGTGGACGAGGCCATTTCCTGGAACAACGAAGTGGAGCAGGGTCTTTCCTCAGCAATTTTCACAGAGAACATGGGCCAGGCCTTCAAGTGGATCGGCGCCCAGGGCTCAGACTGCGGCATTGTCAATATTAACACAACAACAAATGGGGCTGAAATCGGTGGAGCTTTTGGTGGAGAAAAGGCAACTGGCGGTGGCCGGGAATCCGGCTCAGATGCCTGGAAGCAATATTGCAAGCGTGCAACCATTACTGTCAATCACTCCGGAGAGCTGGCCTGCGCCCAAGGTGTGGTCTTCAATGTTGAATAGTTGGTCGGATTCAATTTTCATTGTCTTTAATTAAATATAAAATATTTTTAATAATTCTAATGTATTCTGAAATGCATATTAATGATCCTAGAGCTACCGCATCTGGCTAACATCTAAGCGCCAAAAGTCCACTTCAATGTCCTTGGACTTTTGCTTGTGAAATTTGTAGCTGGCGTCGAGATTATAACGTAGTTCGGCCACCACCGAACCCTGAACTCCCCATTCTTTCACCTTTTTCTGAATGTAGGCTCTGAAAGGGTATTTTTTAGAAAAAGTGTATAATAATGAGTTTCCACTTACCTAGTTGAAGTCTTGTGTAAAGAATAGACAGCACGCGTAGCTAGTGTTGTGCCCACCTCCAGAAAGCGCATGTCTAGACCGGCGTTTTGTTTGGTGCCAAAGGGGGGATTCATTACAATCGTATCAAAAGCCTTTGCCCATCGTGATTGTGGTAATTGCAAGACATCGGCGCGCACACAATCTACATTGGGCAACTCCATTTCCATGACATTGTTTCGATAGATTTCAATGGCATCATCGTCCAATTCGAAGCCCACGGTTAACTGAGCCCCGAGCATTGTGGCTCCAATGCTCAGCATGCCGCAGCCGCAGCCAAGGTCGCCCACGAAACGATCCTCAATATCCTCGTGCTGCGCCTGCATGTGGTGAAGCATGCAGGCGGCTATGTGAGGAGGAGTGGGATATTGTTCCAGATGAATTTTGGGCTGGTCGAAGCCATCGACACACTGTAAATACTCTTCCAGCTTCTTTAGCTTAAGGCGGGCCATATTGAACAAAAGCAGCGATGCGTAGGAAAGTGTTTCCTAAGGTTACTTGGCTGCGTTGTGGTTGGGTGGAGCCGTTGGCAAGGGCTCCAGACGTGGTAGGACGGGTATAAAACTATTGCCAAAATGGGAATCTTGAGGCACAAAGAAACCCAAAGTTGTAGAGCTCGTTGGATTAAATGCGGAACGAGGCGCTGCCAGTGTGTTACCGGCATTAAGCGCCTGTTGCTGGAATTCTGCTGTCGGCTGCCCGAGCAGCTGCGGAGTAGGTATCTAAATGAACAATAATATGTCTTAACACGTGTAAATATAGGTATTTAGAATAAAATTATGTCTCACCTGATTCAGACTGGAGCTGTTCAGGGCTATGCCTCCAGAAACAACGCTTTTTTGCAACAGTTGTTTTTTCAGTTGAATGTCTTCGAGAATTTTTCGATTTGTCTCTGCTGTCGATTTATTAAAGATGGAATTATTGAGGTATGTTTATTTTTCTAAGAATAAAACAATGGCAATGGTTCGCCGACAGCAAACACGATTGCAAAAGAATTTGTGGGCTGAAGTTACCTTGGGCGTTTGATGTAGGAAAAGCCATATAGTGCTTTTAAGGCGGTAAAAAATTGTAAATGCAATAATTAACAAAAAATTTGTAAAATCTCCAATTTTGTTGGACAATTACAATAGAAACTTAAAAACAAATTAAGTTCATAGCTGGAACTAGCTGGCTCCTTTGTTCCAATCGTCCGGTTCGCTGATTCCCGAACTAGTACAAACTCCGCTGGTTCGTAGTTCCAAGCGTGCTCAAAACCAAAGTAAATAAAAACAAATAGAAATCAAAATCTTTTGCAGCAGAGAAATAAGTTCTCGGATATTTACACAAAGCAATCAATTTATTCTAATTTGGCGCCAATATATTGAATTAATTGTTTTTAAAAATGAGTATGAGCGATGACGACAGAGATATTGACATCGAAAGTGACGTAAGCAAAACAATGCATATTACAAAAAAAAAAAAAAAACAATAGCAACAAAGAGATAAAAAGTAAACAAAAATCAAATTTCAGGATGACAATGACTCTGACAACCTTGGCTCTTCTCGACACACGAGCACAGCAAATTTTACGCAGGTAAGTTTGACGACGTGAGCACGTTGTCTTTGTTTATAATACATACAAACAAACACGCACATGGCATCCCGTGATACTCGATGTAGTAAACAATGAAATGTAGGGCTTAATTTGTTTATATGTTTATAACTCAGGCCGAGAAGCGTGCACATCACAATGCCTTGGAGAGACGGCGGCGCGATCACATTAAAGAAAGCTTTACGAACCTACGAGAGGCCGTGCCCACGCTCAAAGGAGAAAAGGTAGTGCAAAAAACATCATTAAAGAGATGCAACAGTTGTCTAATTAATATGTAATTTAAATTTTAGGCCAGCCGAGCCCAAATACTCAAGAAAACCACCGAATGTATACAAACTATGAGAAGAAAAATATTGGACAGTCAAAAGGACATTGAGGACATCAAGAAGCAAAATTCTATACTGGAAGAACAAAGTATGCATACAAACTTCTATTCCAAAACACAATTGAAATTTGTTTTAATTCCAAAACAGTACGAAAACTGGAAAATCGGAGTCCCAGCTCAAATGGCTTTTCCGACATGTTGGACGATGAAGACGATGCTGTAGACACTACGGACCTCGATGAAGACCTGGATCATGCTGACTTTAGTCGCCGCAGTAAAAAGCTAAAAACGTTTCATTCATAACCAAAGGCACCAGTGCAACGACCAACACATAGATTGCTGAGGACTTGTCCCCAGCAGTCGACCAACCTACAACGATCCGCTGCAAGATCATAATCATTAGTTTTTAAGTAAAAAGTGAGCTATCTTCTCCCCACCCATCTCAGCCCCCAACCTCTCCTAGTCCTTTACACAATCAAGTGTATTTGTATCTTTTTGTACTTGAATCTTTGAACCAAACAAAGCCAACTAATCGATTGCTGTATCTATTTTTCAAAAAACAAATCAACGCAACTAATAAAAATTTGTAAGTATATTTTAGAAATTAACCGACTTAAAGCTTTTCGCCCCCTTATCCCCCTCCAAATTACTTGAATTTCAGCGTGATCCATAGCAGCACAAAAACAAACAACACAAACAAAATCATATAACACATTTGTTTTGAGCCGCCACCCTGTTTTGTTAGGCGCACCACTCGCGCCATTGTGTTTCCTAGAAATCCTCCTGTACGGTCCATGTCGTCGTCTATGCCGCGCAGTAGTTTGTCTTGATAGCGCACTTCGTTGCCAATGTCGATAGTTAGGGACTTGAGGGCGCCTATTTTCTGTTTGAGCTCCTCGGCAGCGCGTTCGTTTTCTGCCTCCAAGGCGTCATGACTGCTTGGCGCTCCACTGGGACCAGCCTGTTGATTTAGGGGCTGGTACGGGTAGTTGTTGCGTCGCATGCTGCTGCTGGAGTGTGCCAGTTTTATAGATTTCAGGGCAGGGTTTCTAAAGAAAATCACAATGGAACCATAAGCTACTTTCCTAATTAATGACACGTAAACGTTACCCAGTCGAAAGAGGAGCTGCGGTTCTTTTCAATGTATTTCTGTGATGTGGCCTGCTTAGTTCTGTTTTCGGCCCCTATTTTTGTGGTTAGACCAATGCAATCTTTTAATAAATTGTACGTTCAACTTTTATTCTGTAATTAATAAGCAATGTTTTGAAAATGCAGGGAATAAAAAAATTATTGCAATCATTCACAATAGATGTGAACTGTCCAAACGCTCCGATAATTTTCAAATGCTCTGTATCGATAATTAATCGAACAAGACTATCTAACTGTTCCAGCAATGAAGTATGTTTATATTCTCACGGTCTCGAGGTCGAAAACTTTAGAAATTATGTGAAAACGCAACTTGCTTTAAATTCGGTGGATTTGAGTTAAGTTTCTACTTCAATAAAATTATCCAACTGCCTGGCCACAATTGAATGAATTATCATAAGGTAAAATATCCACACACCTATTGATTTAATAAGCTCTGTTAAAGTACTCCACCTTCATGCGGACCTTAATTTAAGAGCATGCTAAGCCAATTCTCACATATGCAAACTGACCTTTATCTCTTTTGGTGCTCTATTTCGTCATTACCCAAAGCAAAGCAGCACTTCGCATAGGCATACGGACCATGACCGAAAGTCCGCTGTTGTTTTTCTTGAATAATTAGTGTTAGCTTTCTGCGTTTAATTTTTTATCATACCGAATGAAACGATTACGTATAAATCTTTTTTTGCCCTTGCTGCGTAATACGAAACAAAAAGCATGTGTTGATAAGGACCTTGTGCAAAGAATTGGCACATTGAACTGCCAGAAGGCAGGCAGCCAACAAACTGATAAGAAATAACTAACCCCCCTTAATTTTGTATTTTCAGCCCCTGTAGAATAGCAAGTATCATGGATTCCGTGGCATCCAAGTTTGGTGTGCCCGTAGAGGCCTTGCGGCTCTTGCTGACACTCTTTGCCGGTAAGTTTTTTTTTATCTCTTTCATGAATCATACTCACCTTTTGACTCTCTCAACCAGGCTATCCCATTGCTGTGATTTACCGCAAGTCACTCATCAATGTGCCCTCCAAGGCAGTCCATCACATCTTTTTCGCTCTTTGCGGAGCAGGCTTATGCTATTTCAACTATGGCTTCGACACATATCACTCCCTGATTGGCATTTGGACCACATATCTTGTAACGCGCCTGCTACGCAGCAAACCCCATATAATGCTGACCATTAATTTTGTATTCCACATGGCCTACTTGCTGCTGGGCTATTATTACACGGCGAGCAATGAGTACGATATTCTTTGGACCATGCCACATTGCATTCTGACGCTGCGCATGATCGGCTTTGGCTTCGATATCTCGGATGGCGTACGTCCACAAACTGAGTTATCCAAAGACCAGAAAGACACGGCTCTAGCCAGAATGCCTTCGTTGCTGGAGGTAACAGCCTTTGCCTACTTTCCCAGTGGGTTCCTAGTGGGTCCGCAATTTCCTTTCCGCCGTTATGAAAACTTCATCAATGGACAATTCAGAGCACACAAGGGCAGCGTGGAAGCCGGCATGAAACGACTAGCCGTTGGAATTCTCTACCTCGGTATCTGCCAACTAGGGCTTAGCTATCTGCCAGATGCCTACTTCCTTACACCAGAGTATGCCGCAGTACCCTTCGTGCGGCGTCTTTTCTATCTCGGATTCTGGGCCAAGTTCTGCCTGTACAAGTACATATCCTGCTGGCTTTTCGCCGAAGGAGCCCTCATGGCCTTAGGATTCACCTACAACGGTACGAACGAGAACGGCGAAGCGGACTGGTCAGGCTGCACCAATGTTAAGCTAAAGCTACTTGAGACTGGCAACACCATGGACCACTATGTTAGAAGCTTTAATGTGAACACAAACCAGTGGGTGGCTCACTACATCTACAAGCGGCTAAAGTTCCTCAACAACCGCACGATCAGTTATGCTGCCGCCTTGGGTTTCCTAGCTGTCTGGCATGGCTTCCACAGCGGTTACTACATGGCGTTCCTAATGGAGTACATGATTGTCAGCACCGAGAAACAGGTAAGTCTAACTCGTATCTATACAGTCCTGAGCTTATCTCTGAGTATATTTTAGATTGAGAAAGTCTACACCAAGGATATATTACCTCGGTTCGGAAACATACTCAACAATTCAAATATCTACAAAGGTTTGGAATTTTTGGCCCTAAAGTCCTACAATATAATCTACATGGGCTGGTGCCTCACCGCCTTTGTCCATTTGAAATACGAGCGCTGGATTGTTGTCTTCAGCGCCGTCAATTATTTCGGTTTCATCTATATGCTCATTTGGGCCGTCATCTTTAATGTCTATCGATATGGATTCCGTTCGAAGAGGAAACAGGAAGTAGAAACTATTCACATAAATGCGACAGGGGTACCCAACGATAGCCAGACAAAGAAGCAGCAGTAGAAATCTGCATAGACCTGAATCAGAGTGTCAACCAAATAGCTTACATTTATAACCAAAAAGGAAGATCAATTAATTTTGGAAAAACTCGAAAGTGCAGTCTTAAAATCACCCTAAATGCATAAGTTTAACGTTTAATTGAATGATCAATGCAATGCGATACTTTAGAAATTCTATTAACGCTTAATTAGTTTTAAAACGTTGGCCTTCTAACAACACTCAAACCTGTTAATCCTTGCCCAACTAGTCAACAAATGAAAAGGATTTCATTTATCTAAATTTTTAAGCCATCTGCCGCAACGTAACCTCTGGAACGGCAATCGAGACTTATGTAAACGATATAAAGACAATTTTGTTGGAATTATTCTTATTGTTTTGCAAATGTATTTTCCTCTGACCTGAAGAAGGGGAGAATGTATTTTTTGATATGCTCACAAAATTCAAAGTCAAATAAAATTCAAAACGTGCAATTATTTTTGTAATTTACAATTTAATGTGTTTATTATGGATCATTTGAAAGGGGAGGGGAATGCGAATGTGTTTAATGCTCCATGGGCTGGGCATCACCACTGCCAACCTCGGTGCGTCGCTTAGCCCCGCCGACTGGGCCAGCTTCTTCCTCGACCTCGTTGATTTCATTGAACATGTAGTCGTCTTGATACTCCTTTAGGATTTTGCTGGAGCGATTCTCATCGAGGAAGAGGGAGTAGACCTTCTTCACATCATCAGTGTTGACTTCGGTGGCCTTGCGGCGTCGGCAGACCAGATTCGAGGTGGTGATCAATTGGATGGCATAACGCAAGCTGGTGTCGGTGGCAATGCGTGTGAGTATGGTCAAGGCATCTGGATGCATTACGCAATCCTCCTCCTCGCAGCGTATCTTGAGTATCTCTTTGACCTCCTTCTCGGAATAGGGGACAGTGCGTATGATGATCATGCGGTCGAGGAGATCGATGGGTATGCCATGGGGGCTGCGGTAGTTGGTGCCCCGTATGCGTGTGATGCCACGATTGGTGGCCATAACCACAACTGGTGCCATGTCCGATTCGAGGGCGCGATTTAAAAATGAGAAGCACTCAATGTCCAGCATGTGTACCTCGTCGATGAAGAGTACGCCGGGATTAATTTCGGCCTTGCCTTCTTCACGCCATTCCAAGACTTTGTTGTTGATTTGGTCACGCACTTCTTGCTTGATCTCACCAGTGTCGCCGGAGAAGAGGGCCAGAAAACCATGAGTGCGGCTATTGATTACGTCGATCTCGTGGAGAGTCACTGTGTGGACTACCTCTTTGCGCTTCTGTAGTTCCCCTTCGGGGCACTGGACAAAGCGAGTCTGAGCCCCGGTGGCATCGTAGTCGCGGGCCCGGGTGAAGCTGCGTCCCAGCTTATTCACTTTGCCGGAAGCCTTATCAATGGTTATGACGTCGCCTGCTTGGATCTTTTCCTTCATAAAGCATTCGATGATTTTGTTGCCCAGGTCATAGTTGGTTTCCATTTCGGTGGTCTTGAGAGTGACTTTGCCCACCTTTTGACCAGTGCCGGTGGCGGGACGTTCGATTTGAATTTCCACTACCTCGCCCTCGATAATCTCTGTTTCTTCCTTGATGCGCACACCAATACTCTTTCGTAGAGCTTGTGACAATGCTTCGGTCTTACTCATCTCCAAGGAGTAAATTTCCGAACCAGACATACTTGTAAAGGGTGTTTCAGTACCCAGAGCTTGGGCCATGCCTACAGCTATGGCGGTTTTGCCAGTACTCGGTTCTCCAGCCAACAAAATGCAGCGTCCGGCAATTTTGCCCTCTCTCACCATCTGCACAACAACACCAGCAGCACGACGGGCATCTTTTTGCCCGACCATGCCCTGAGAAACAGCACGCGCTTCCAGCACATCATCCAAACCGAGACCGCGAATATGTGAATGGGCACCGATGCGTTCAATGCGCGTAATGTCGCGTACTTCGATTTTCTCTGGTTCAGCCATGGTTATTTTATTTTATAAGGATTATTTTTATTTTACTTTTTACTTTTTCCGTCCTTAGTGATCTGAGTTTTTTCGTAATTTACTTTTATAAATAAATATATTTCCAAGGCAACGTTGAAAGCCGGCCGCTAGTTTTGTGTTGCTCGAGAACGTGTGCTTAGCAAAAGCGACAACCCTTTTTTTGTGTTTGCCGGAACAATGAACTAGTACTCATGAACGAACTGCAGTCTGTTCTGGCGTCAGCTGGTTTTGCCCGCGTTTTTTTTTTAAGTGGAAAATATTTTTTAATCTTACTAGAATTTTTAAATGAGACAATGCGTAATGACAATGTGTGGAAGTGTATTGCAAGTGTGCGGGCAAAAGGCCCTAATCAAATTAAACGGGTTGAGTGCATTTAATATAAAAATTGCGAATTGCGTTGCTAGTTGCCAGTGTTTCGATTGGTATATTCAAGATACATGAAACGTCCTGTGTAACGGTTATAAAAAGCCAAGTGATCAATTCTAAATAAAAAACCCCCAGCACCACATAAAAAAAACTCCAGATTCGCCAGCGAAGATCAATTATATTTGGCGGTCTGAGATGGGTAAGTTCCATTTAAGTTTTAAAAATGATTTTATTTGTCATATAACATTTATTCGTTTTGCTAAAACGGCAGTGATTTTAATTATTAAATATTAATTACAATTGCAAATATTTATATGTGTTTAAGAGAAGCAAAACTCTTTCTTATGTTATTAGCAAAACTTAAATTCTTAAAAAACATGTGAAAATACAATTAGGTTAGTTTGTTTAGATTGTTTTCAATTGAGCCCCTATAATTATGTTTCATTATTTCGATCTAACACTTGCCACTTGAAGGTGCCTTCGGGCGGCAAATCTTACTGCGTCCATTCTTCCCATGGATTATGTTACATGAGAAAGTAAAGTAGCCGCAAGTCGAAGATTTTGTGTAGTAAGTCGATTGGAAATTGTTGTTCTCTTGCGGTGGGTTTTTACTATTATCCATGCTACCGGTTACGGATTTTGTCACTGTCACATAACTGTCAGGTGCACGTGGCTTTGACTTAGTGCCACTGCCATTGCCACTGCCAACTGTTTCCGTTTCGCCATCTCCATCAGCAGTGATCTTTACCTTGTTTTCGGTTTCGGGATTGTGCAGCTCTAGAGCTTTGGTATGGAATTTCTTTTCGATATTTACAGTGCCACGGAAGCCACTGGGCACGGATTCGGTGGTTGTCCGTATGGGATACTTATTGATGCGGCCGTTTTGATTCTGTACGACGGTATATTGATCGGTGGGTAGATTTGGGACGGCAGCTTGTTGAGTTTGGGTGGGTGAGTTCTGTGTGTAAGTGTGGGGAGTTGCCTGTGTGGACTCGGCTAATTTGGTATGACTTGCTGGAGTAGGGTTCGCTTCGAGCTTGATAGGTTTCTCATTATTGTAGTCATTATCATCGTATTCGTCGTAGAACTCTTCCTCATCGTCATCCTCATCTGCATCGGTCGACGTTACATCACTTCCGTCTTGTTTGGAGGGATCACTCGCTGATGCCTCCTTATTAGTCTGTGTAGATTTGAGCTGCAGCTCAGGCGTTCCGTCTATAGCCGATGTTAGGCCGGGACCGCTATAAACCGTGTCCACACGATCGGTTACACTGAAAATTCTCAATATTATAGATTCCACTTTGTTAGGTCGAAAAACATTTTACTCACGCATCACCAAATTTGCTAATGGAGTGGAAGAGTTCACGGTTCTGTTCTCGATATGTGGCCACTTGTTCCTTTGTACCAGATGCAGACTGCGCTGCGCCATGATAAGAAACGCCGAATCTGCAAAATCGATATTGCTTTCAATATATTCAACTGATTCTTATCAATACTTACGAAGAGGTGCCATGAATCTGGGACTGACTTTGACCTGAATGACTGCCAGATTGGGCGGAGGCCTGACCTCCGCCGGTTCCTGTGCCAACATTATTGTCTTGTCCCGGTCGGAACCCAATTTGTGCTTGCGATGAAGTCTGTCCTGGTCCACTGGATTGGGCATCAGCTAATCCGCCTTTGTCATTTGCTTGAACCTCGCTCTGGCTCTGGTGTATAGTGCCACCGCTTTGAGAGGAGGCCTTGGTTCCGCCATCCTTGGAATTCAACTGTACCTGGGCTTGGGACTGAGCAGCACCGCCAGAGCCTTGCGATTGACTCATGGCTCCATCAGCATTGCCAGTAACTTGGGCACTGGCTGCACGATCGGCGTCTGAGGTCATCGCGCTAGCGCTGAATGATCCTCCGGTACTATAGCTGCCAGACACTTGTGTTTTAGCAGTTCCTCCGTTCTTCTTGCCTTGGGCGCTGGCTGATGCTTGACCATCGCCAATTGTAGACTCCGCTTGAGAGAAAGCATCATCAGGAGCAGCCAAATCTTGGGTTCCAGCAGGAACTACAGGAAAAAAATATTGTTAAAAAAAATGTATTTCGAAATGGATAATCAACTAATTCTTACCAACTCCTGTTCCACTGACACCCGTTTGGCCTCCGTACCCTGGTTGACCTGCGATTCCAGTTTGTAGACCTCCAATTCCAGGTTGCTGGGCGCCGATGACAGGCTGTCCTCCTATACCAGTTTGCCCTCCGTATCCTGGTTGACCTCCGATTCCGGGCTGTTGCCCTCCAATGCCAGGTTGACCTCCGATTCCGGGCTGTTGGCCTCCAATGCCAGGTTGACCTCCGATACCAGGCTGCCCTGCAATACCAGTTTGACCTCCGTATCCTGGTTGTCCTCCAACTCCAGGTTGTTGGCCTGAAATTCCTGGTTGACCACCGATGCCAGTTTGGCCTCCGAAACCAGGCTGTCCTCCAATGCCAGTTTGGCCGCCATATCCTGGCTGGCCTCCAATACCAGGCTGAAGTCCTCCGATATCAGGCTGTTGACCTCCGATGCCAGGCTGTCCTCCAATTCCAGTTTGACCACCGTATCCAGGTTGTCCTCCGATTCCTGGTTGTTGGCCTGAAATTCCTGGTTGACCTCCGATGCCAGTTTGGCCTCCGAAACCAGGCTGCCCTCCAATGCCAGTTTGGCCGCCATATCCTGGCTGGCCTCCAATGCCAGGCTGGAGTCCTCCGATACCAGGCTGTTGACCTCCGATGCCAGGCTGTCCTCCAATTCCAGTTTGACCACCGTATCCAGGTTGTCCTCCGATTCCAGGTTGTTGGCCTGAAATTCCTGGTTGACCTCCGATGCCAGTTTGGCCTCCGAAACCAGGCTGCCCTCCAATGCCAGTTTGGCCGCCATATCCTGGCTGGCCTCCAATGCCAGGCTGGAGTCCTCCGATACCAGGCTGTTGACCTCCGATGCCAGGCTGTCCTCCAATTCCAGTTTGACCACCGTATCCAGGTTGTCCTCCGATTCCAGGTTGTTGGCCTGAAATTCCTGGTTGACCTCCGATTCCAGCCTGACCTCCGTAACCTGGTTGACCTCCGAAGCCGAGCTGGCCTCCAATGCCAGGTTGGCCACCATATACTGGCTGGCCTCCAATGCCAGGCTGTTGACCTCCGATGCCAGGCTGTCCTCCAATGCCAGTTTGACCGCCGTATCCAGGTTGTCCTTGGATTCCAGGTTGTTGGCCTGAAATTCCTGGTTGACCTCCGATGCCAGCCTGACCTCCGTATCCCGGTTGACCTCCGAAGCCGGGCTGGCCTCCAATGCCAGGTTGGCCGCCATATCCTGGCTGGCCTGTAATGCCAGTTTGGCCGCCATATCCTGGTTGGCCTCCAATGCCAGGCTGAAGTCCACCGATACCTGTCTGTTGACCTCCAATGCCAGGCTGTCCTCCAATGCCAGGCTGTCCTCCAATGCCAGTTTGACCTCCGTATCCTGGCTGTCCTCCGAAGCCAGGTTGTTGTCCTGCAATTCCTGGTTGACCTCCGATGCCAGTTTGGCCTCCGAAACCAGGCTGCCCTCCAATGCCAGTTTGGCCGCCATATCCTGGTTGACCAGTAATGCCTGGCTGTTGACCTCCGATACCAGGCTGTCCTCCAATCCCAGTTTGACCTGCGTATCCAGGTTGTCCTCCGATTCCAGGTTGTTGTCCTCCAGTTCCCAGCTGACTACCATACCCAGGCTGCTGCAGGCTGTACGATGGTATTTGGTATTTTGCATTCGTTCCAGTCAGACTTCCGGTGCCTGGCTGGCCTGGTTGGCCTCCGTACCCAATTCCAGGTTGTTGGCCTCCAATTCCTGGTTGACCTCCAAAACCTGGTTGACCTCCAACGCCACTTTGATATCCTGGTTGACCTCCAATACCACTCTGGTAGCCCGGTTGTCCTCCGATTCCAGGTTGTTGGCCTCCGATTCCTGGTTGACCTCCGAAGCCTGGTTGCCCTCCTATCCCAGTAGGGCCACCATATCCTGGTTGACCTCCAATGCCTGGCTGTTGACCGCCAGTACCAGGTTGACCTACAATGCCAGTTTGGCCTCCATATCCTGGTTGACCCCCAATACCACTCTGGTATCCAGGTTGACTTCCGATTCCAGGTTGTTGGCCTCCAACTCCTGGTTGACCTCCAAAACCTGGCTGCCCTCCTATGCCAGTTTGGCCGCCGTATCCTGGTTGACCACCAATTCCAGGCTGAAGTCCTCCGACACCAGATTGTTGACTTCCCGTTCCTGGTTGTCCTCCGACACCTGGCTGGCCTGCAATACCAGCTTGTCCTCCGTATCCAGGTCGACCTCCGATACCAGGTTGTTGGCCTCCAATCCCCGTTTGGCCTCCGATGCCAGGTTGACCTCCAATGCCAGTTTGGCCGCCGTATCCTGGTTGACCACCAATTCCAGGCTGAAGTCCTCCGACACCAGATTGTTGACTTCCCGTTCCTGGTTGTCCTCCGACACCTGGCTGGCCTGCAATACCAGCTTGTCCTCCGTATCCAGGTCGACCTCCGATGCCAGGTTGTTGGCCTCCAATACCCGTTTGGCCTCCGATGCCAGGTTGACCTCCAATGCCAGTTTGACCGCCGTACCCTGGTTGACCACCAATTCCAGGCTGAAGTCCTCCGACACCAGGTTGTTGGCCTGCCGTTCCTGGTTGTCCTCCTACACCTGGTTGCCCTGCAATACCAGCTTGTCCTCCGTATCCAGGTCGACTTCCGATGCCAGGTTGTTGACCTCCAATACCCGTTTGGCCTCCGATGCCAGGTTGTCCTCCATATCCTGGTCGACCTCCGATTCCAGGCTGTTGGCTTCCAATTCCAGCTGGGCCTGCTGTTCCAGGTTGTCCTCCAATGCCAGTTTGTCCTCCCACTCCGGGCTGTTGACTTCCAATTCCTGGTTGTCCAGCGGTTCCAGGCTGACCTCCCCCAGTTTGACCACCTATGCCAGGTTGCCCTCTAATACCGGCTTGGACTCCGGATCCTGGTTGTCCTCCAATGCCAGATTGACCTCCTATTCCAGGTTGTTGGCCGCCAATTCCAGATGGACCTCCAGTGCCGGTTTGACCACCAAATCCTGGTTGACCTCCAATTCCAGGCTGAAGTCCTCCAATTCCGGGCTGTTGACTCCCAATTCCAGGGCGTCCTCCGATTCCAGGCTGCCCTCCAATGCCAGGCTGACCGCCTATGCCAGTTTGCCCGCCAATTCCTGGCTGGCCACCTGGACCAGATGGTCCTCCAGTTACAAGACCGCCAGCGCCGATTCCAGGCTGGCCAGCGATTCCATATTGACCGCCGATTCCAGGTTGACCACCGATTCCAGGCTGACCGCCGATGCCAGGCTGACCACCTATTCCAGTTTGGCCCCCAAAGCCAGGCTGACCTCCGATAGAGTCTGTCGTAGCTCCTCCAGGTAGACTTATTATTGAATCGGGTCTTCCGAAACTACCCCCACCTGGGTACTCATATACAGGCAAACTGGAACTACTACACTCACTGCAATCTCCCGATGAGAACTGACTTTGTGCTTGTCCCATACCATGGCTTCCAGCTAAATTGACAATTTTCATTAATAGAATCAAGCTTATGTTGAATTCCTCTTAACTTACAGACAGTGGATCGTGAACCACTCTCATTGGCTTCTGCTTCAGCCTTGCCATCTTGCTCTGGTTTACCAAAGTTTAAGTACTGAGATTGAGTTTGCCCCCTGGCACTGAAAGCAGTTTAGACTTATGATTGTTATCGATTCGAAATAAAGATGCTTTACTTACTAGCCTCTGCCGCTTCTCTTAATTCTCTCTAAATCTGACTCATCTGGTTGGCTGGCGTATTCATCGTTAGTATACGGGGATTCCGATTCCTCTTGTTTTTCCTGAAAAGAATAAAATTACATTTATTATATTTTACTTAGAGATTAATGTAATAACTTAGGTCTTATCCGGAAGTAATGAAATCTGAACTCTAAATTTACGTATTACATTACCTCTTACCTCTTTATATCTGATATATAAGAATTATTGTAAAGTAGAGTTAGAAATTTATCCCATATCTATCCCATACAGTCACAAATTTGTATCCGAAAGATCTGGGGCTACGAACTTCAAAATTACCTTAAAATAAAACAACCCAAGGCTATGTCAAGTACAGTCAATATGGCCGGTACACCTCCATAACTTCTCACTCTCCCATATTTATCCCAAATTTAAGTACAGTCACAATATTGTCTCCGGAAGGTCTGGGGCTTCGAGCTTTAAAACAACCCAAGACTGTGTCAAGTACAGTCAATATGCCTGGTATTTATTAACCTTTCCATTCTCCAAACCTCTATAAAATAATATCAAGATTTTAAAAATTGATTTGGTGAAAACTAATACCCAATATGGATACTACCAACTTATTGCCTAAATATATGAGATGAAATAAGATCTAACACATTTTGTAAGTCGGTTATTTCGAATCGAAAAATATATATGTATATTGCCAAGATCTAAGTCATTCATATATTTTCCAACTTTGTTTCAACACTGACCTTGGCTAATGGCCGATCGAAAGTCTTATCTCATTTTATTAGTCTAAGTTCACATGCCTTGAACTACTTTAATTTGAAATGTAATACTTTCATCTGCCCCGACATCCAGCAACCCCAAGCTATTAATTATAGTGAATACAAAATTTTGACACTTACTATGGCAGCTCCATTCGAGTATGCTAGAAGAAGCACAACGCCAAGCAGTAGGCCCCAATGAAAGGGCAGCATTTCAATAAATCTAATTTAAATTTGAATTGAATTGATGTGCGGCTATTTTATGCACAACAACACAATACCAACAAACTGTAAAATGAAATTGAAATTGAAGTAGAATATATATTATCAACACTATGACTTGAAATAAATTATTAATATTATAATACACATATAGAATAAACAAGCAGACTTGCTTGATTATGCCCATCGCATATTTATAGAATCGATTTTGATAGTCACAATTTGTTCTCTGCTTTGCGATTGCCTGTCGCAAAGGGTTATCAATCCGAACACTGTTATTTGAATTGAGAACACGAATGCCAAATTCTTGTTCTTTTAGGTGATATTTTATATAAATTACACATGATGTCATACAGTTTTCAAATCATATTTCTGGCCATATAAATAAATCCATCAGATTCACTTGATAAGAGAAGAAAAATCACGTTTTATGTTAGCTATTTAAGAGTTTTATGATTCTGATCCTTGATATCCTTTTTGGTAAACATTATCTTAAAAAAAAATATCACACACAAATTATATCTAAATTTTTTAAAATATTTTAAATTTTTTTTTTTGGGTTTTTTGGAATTATTTTTATCGATCACATTGTTTTTTATCTTTGAGGATATTATCCCTTATTCTGATTATATCTTTGATCTCTTCAATTGATTATTATTTGCATATATTTCACATATCCTTGATATGAATTTTTAGAGCATTATTCTTTAGATTTGTTCGGATCACTATCACCGAGTGTTTTAAAACGTACTTTTCGCTGACTTAGGACCAAGAAATTTCCGATTTGCTTCCGATCGCGACAACTGCTGGATTGCGAATAACTTTGAAAGTGTGGAAACTCAATAAGTGTAGCCCCAGTCCAGTCCAGTCCCAACGCCCAGCTCAATTCCACTCAAATACACTTACATTTGGCAGCATGAATATTTATGTAGGATTCACGATCGCTTTTTAATAGAAACAGACACACCAAGCCAGAGTCAAGCTGCCTTATCGTACACATAGAGAAGACCACTCAGAGCATTACGAATTTGTGTGTGCAAGTGAGATGCGACCCGTCGTCTGCCGCCTGCCGTCCATCGTCTGTCGTCCGTCGTCAACGCGATTCACTCTATTCCATTTTATATCAACACTTTGATCGTGTCAATCGATCACTTTGGCTGAGCTGAGCTGAGTGGAGCTGAGAGTGGGAGAGGGTGCGGGTGCCCCATTCAGTGCCGTCGTCAATATTACAACATCGCCGGGACTGGTGGGGGAGACTTTTGACCCATTTTAAGGAAACGCTGCCATTTATTAGCATATAAAGATACGCAATTGTGTATCATTTAGATATTTAGTTCTTTTTTTCTACTTTGTTTTGTTTGGAAATCCAATCGTTGTGTTTTTTTTTTCAATTTTTTTTTGTTTTCAAGTTTTTAACTCCCTCAACTCATTAAAGTTTCATGGCATTCGATTTTGTGTATAGTCGGTTCCGTTCAATTAAAATTTTGTTGGGAATACTTATGTTCTCTATGAAGGGCCCATAGCTATGGAGGGTGAGTGCCTGACATTGCTCCAACAATTTTGATGACTTAAAAGACTTATTAGCGGAAGTATATTCTCGTCATATTTCAATTGGATTTTTGGCTTGATAACCTCTGCCTAATACACCATCCAAAGTAGGCGTCATATATATTTTTAGGGGACGTTCTATGCTGCATATAGCTTTATGTCTATGTCTATGGCAAATTTTGTGCTAAATGCCTTTGGTCTTATCTGTTGTGCTAATGAGCTCCTAAGTCCGCAACATTCCCAGTGTGTTTGAATTCAAACTGAGCATGAAATTATTATTTTCTTATTTCTTTTTTTCCCCCCAAATTGTTTGCGCTTCCAAAAAGGCTTAGTTCTATGTTGCTCGCTTTTATGTCGGAGCATATTTCAAGGCTACAAATATTTTCAATTAAAACTCACTCATTGATACGCTGAGCAGTCCACAAGTCGACCAAAGACAGCAACAACAACAACAACCTATTTTGATAAGATCAAAAAAAAAAAAAAAAAAATTGTTCATTAATAAAAAAAATGTCTTGCGTTCGCTGGACTATTAAAATAAATTTGCATTGACCAAAAAATCTATTTGGAGCATCTCTGGGTTTCTAAATAATTAAGTAAACAAATGTTTTGCACTAACACTGAAATTTAAGGCTGGAATAATAAAAGAATTTCCAAGGTGATCGACAGTAAAGCTTTGCATTGGGCATACTTTTATGGAAGTTCTTATATAATCTTTTATTAAATTTCAACAATTCATCGATATGAACTAAGTTGAGTCCAACACTCAGTATAACTTATAATTTTGTGTATGTGCCTTTACGCATTTCATGTGTGATCAAAAGTTTGAGGATTTGTTAGTTATTTATGAATTTCTTTACTTTTTTATTATTGTTAGGTTTTTTATTCTTTTTAGCTCTATAAATATGCATAATTTCCCTAAATTACATAATTTTGAACAAAACATTCTATCATCAATATCCTTTTGAATGTTTAAATTTTCGCGCTCAAAAAAACAGTTCGTTCGATAAAAGTTCATGTTTCACTGTTATCGATGCAGTGAACAATATTTTTGTTATTTTTGTAAGAACATGAATTATTTTATTTTGTTAAAAATATAAAGTTTTTAGTTGCTAATGTGCGTTTATTTAGATTCCAAAATCGACGTAAAACATTTTCTTAAATATATCGATACTATCGGTTGTGGCATCGATATTTTGTCCAAACAAAAGAAAGTTGTACATGTTTAAAATTTTGTCTATATGTAAACAAATCGAAATTTGCAAGAAATAGCAAATTGCAGCAAAATGGCTCCCACTGACTGGATGCCTATCCTCTTTTGTGGCTTGTCCATACCGATTTCACTTTTCATGTGGCTTGGAAACGTGGCTGTCTCGAAATTCTGGAGTAATCACTACGATGGTTGGCGCCGCAGTTAAGTTTCATATATATTGCGTATGCTAATCAAAGTTTCTTTTTAGAAGCCACAGTTATTCCACCAATGCGTTGGCTCTTCTCCACATTGGCGCCTCTCGCCTTGATGACTGTGGCGTTAAAGCGACGTTCTGTTAGCAAGTCAGGAGCTGCTCTGGGTGTGGTTGTTGCTTTTGCACTTTCAATAGCAAGTCATCCGTTTTTTGCTAGCTTGGTGGTCTTCTTTTTCAGCTCTTCTCGAGCCACCAAATTTCGCGCACACTTGAAAAGAAAGTTCGAATCAGATTTCAAAGAAGGGGAAGGACAACGCAATTGGGTCCAAGTGCTGTGTAACGGAGGCATGGCCACCCAATTAGCCATATTATATTTAATTGACTGCGGCAGTGGCGAACGAGCCATAGACTTTGTCAAAGAGTACAGATCCAGTTGGCTGGGCATAGCTGTGATGAGTTCATTCGCCTGCTGCAATGGCGACACCTGGGCCAGTGAGTTGGGCAGCGTTCTATCCAAGCTTGATCCCATTTCAATCATTACCTGGCGACGTGTCCCGCGTGGCACCAATGGAGGCATTTCCTTGATCGGCATACTAGTGAGCCTTCTGGGTGGCGTTCTGGTGGGATTCGGATACTACGTAACTGTGCGCTACACTGTGGATACCAAAATGTTGCTGGTGAGTCCACCGCAGTGGCCCATCATTGTCTACGGCGGACTAGCTGGACTCTTCGGCTCTTTATTGGATTCGCTACTGGGCGCCTTGCTACAGTACTCAGGAATAGATGCCAACGGCAAAATCGTAGATACACCTGGACCAGATGTACGCCATGTCAGCGGTCTACGTATTCTGGACAATCACAGTGTTAATTTAATTTCCAGCATCGTCACTGGAGTAACCATGCCTCTGCTGGCTCTCAAGTTTTGGCCAGTGCGATAGACTTGCCGGAAGCACCGGTAAACTGACCACAGTGCCTCTTAACTGTTTCGAATTGATCTTTCCTAATATCTATTTTTATAATAATTGTGTACTTCCAAGCTCTAAGCAGACTAGCGGACTTATTACAATGTAAGCCGAATGAATCAAAACAACGAAATTTTTAAAATTTATATTGTTATATTTAAATACATAAGTTTATGGTCCTCTTGGTCATTCCTACTTAATTGTCCCGAAAGTCTGTAAAAGAAGAAATATTATTTTGATCTAAACGATCATTAAAATCCTTTTAATCCTTGGGTAGTTTATTGACACGTTTTGACTTTTGCACCTCCAAAGTCTTGAGCAAATTATTGGATAGGGAACGTAGTGCCTCGGAGACATTATCTGCCGATCGACTGCCAAAAGTCTGTGTTGCTGGTGGTGGCTTGGCGAATCCCAAAGAGTACTTTAACATTAGATCCCCCAATGGAGAATTGATATACTGCGATCCCGTGGAGATGGTTTTGAATACGATTCTTCGCTTTTGATGGTAATGGAGAGGATCGTGTGAGAAGTGTGGACCAGCTGTGGGCTTAATGCTTGGCTTAACCTTTGCAGTTGTGTTTGTCAGTGTTGAATTTTTATGGGCCATTAAAGGCGCCACTGTTGTGGTTTGCTTTGTGGGAAAATTGAATTTTGGCCGCGTTGTGGTGCGACGTTTGTATGGACGATGGGTTCGTGTACTTGTAGAGCTGGGCGGAGCAGTGGTTGTGGTAGTGCTTGAGGTAGTGGGGTTGGTGGGAGCTATACTATTTGCACTTGTATTAATCTTGACAGTGGTTGTGGTGAGAGCCGCATTTGTCATGTGTAGGGGCTGATAGGCCTCCTCGCCCATTTCTTCGTCTTCATTGTTGTCCAGGGGATCGGGTTTCTCTCCATCGGTATAGTTTAGGTCTTCTTCGCCATTCTCCAGTTCCTCGTAGTCCTCCGGATCGACTATGTTGGCAGGAGTAAATTGTGTACGCTGTGGTAATTGCTGGGGTCTCTGGCGTTTGACCTTTTCGTAGTCCCCTTCGTTTGGGTCCGCATAAAGTGGTACATCAGGTCCAGTTGAAGCCAAGACCTGCTCCATTTGCTTCTGCAGAATCTCGTACAGCGGTTCATTTTGCTCATCTTCTCCAGACTCGTTGCCCACAAATTGATTGTTGACGTAGGCACTGCGACCATCCAAATCCTCCGCTTCAGTATCAGAGGGCTGAGCACGAGCCTCACCAATGGCTACCACCTCTTGAGCTGGTTGACCTGTGACCTGAGTTGGATTGGTTGTTTCGATTTGCAAAGGCGGCTTATCGCTGGGTGCTGCACTAACTGTAATTTGAAAAAGGCCAAGGAAATTCGGGCTTACTGATTTATCCAATCAAACACTTACCGCTTCCCCAAAATAGCCAATGGAGCAAACATAGAACTATACTTGCACTCTTCATGGTAGTTGCTCGGGTTCTGTTTGCTTTTGGTGCAGCCATCTAGGCTTTTATACTCGAAAAGCTTAGAAGTTGTATGCAGTTAGGCTTGTGGCCAAACCCAAAAATTTGGAGGGCACACAAGATTAGTTATAGACTTCTAGATCTTTTATGTTCTTTGAGACACTCTTAGAATGGGAATTCTTTTGGGATTCCAGTATCTCTCGTCATCAATCTCGAGTTTAATGAATTCAATGTTTTGATGACAAAAAACTTTAATGAACTGAACCAATGATGCAGCCTCTTTTTTTTTAATTTTATTTCGATTCGATTGATTTTGAAAGTTTATTACATCATAAATGAGAGCTTAGACAACTCGATATTTAAGCTTTTCGCTATCAGCCTTATCCATAGCCTTTTCCGCCTCAGTCACTTTGGCATTGATCTCATCTAAAGCCGAAGACATGGCCGCCTCTAGAGCACTCGAATCGGTAGTCTCAACTTTAACGGGAATAGCTGGCATCTCCATGGCATCTGCCTGCTTCTTGTCCTCCATTTTTTCCTCACTGCTGTTCTCCTTCTCGGCGGGTTTGGCCTTAGTTTCATTAGCTGGGACTATTTCCTCGGCATCCTTGAAAAACGGGGAACTCTTGAACTTCTTATCGGTGTAGCAGGTTTCCTTGGGGTACATCTGCTTGCACTGCTCATAGGGTAGATCCTTCCATAGACCATGGGTGCGGCATTTAGCAACATTCAGCTTGCACTTGTTGTAGAAGACAGCCACTTCGGTAGGTGTCTTGCCACAAATTGGTTCATAAGCTCCTTCGCAGTCGTCGTCGCAGAGGTAACCTTCGCTCAGGGCATGTGCTGCCCCATTAATGGAGGCCGAGTTGGTATACTGTTGGCAGTCGGCCTGACCCTCACAGCTGAACCAGGCAATCGGTATGGCCAAGAAGGGTGGGCTCGACTGCTTCTTGCTCCCAGATCCAGGTCCTCCAGGCGAGTAAGTGCGTTTCACATAGTAACCGTGTTCTTCAGCCGCGATCTGAGTATTGCCGGCCCCAGCTAGGTCAGTGGATGTGGACCACTTGGTCTTTGTCTTGGTCTTACGCTGCTCTGATTTGTCATGATCGTCGTTCTTGTGCTTGCGTCGCCGCGCCTCTGCCGACTGACTGAGCACCAGAAGTGTTACCACTAAAAAGAAACAATTGAATTGAGGCTACCTGAAAGGAAGTATTTGTGTGGTTCGAGTTACCTATGAGGCACACTGTTTGATATGTCTTCATTTTATTTTTGCACAGTTCTAGGTTTTTGACTTGCGATCTTAACAGCTTCTCGTCTGGTCAACAACTGATCGCATCTCGATGGACGTCTGGGCTTAAGTAAGTGTTTCTCTTTTGTTTAGGCGAAGAATTATTTATGTTATTTGCTTTTCTTTTTGTATTTCGTATTTTGTATTTTTACCGGTTTTCTTGGTAATCTTTAAAAGTTGTTTTTCAGTCTCTGCTACCATTTGCTCGCCCCCAGTTCTTAGGCCAAGGCGCAGCTCTTGGAAAGTACGCAACGTTTCTTTCTGGTGAAATTTTTTTGTGCAAACTCATCTGCTCTGCTTGAGAGCCATACCCTTTACCGATACGGTGTTGATGGGATCTAGAATAATGTTGATGCTGTGCTGGCTCTGCTGATGCTGTCTTGTTGTTTGTTTAACACCTTTCAGGCCATTTACCTGCTGCTCCCACCATGCTAAAGCTAAGCCGGTTCTAAATTGGGTCAATCAGAAGGTTTAGTGATCTCGTTTTTTATGACCAACCACAAGCCACCAGCCACCAGCCCATGAAGAATATCATAATGGATGCCGCGGATGAGTGTTCATGGAAATTAACTTTCTTGCCAAGGCAATCAGTGATTCTATTTATTTTAATTTCGATACCCAATTACATATTATGGCAGTAGTTTAAAGAGATTTCATTTCTAGATCAATCAAATTCAGAGACCCTCGTCAGACCGTGCTCTATCCGTTCACATTGGGAGGCTGAAATGTAAATATTCATTTATTTGATTGGGCAATTTCGGAAAATTTCCAATTTTCATTATGCATTAGAAAGTTGAATCTGCTGATTCATCTATATTTTTTTTAGTAGTCTAATAATAATTACATAATTAAAGTGATAAATGAATCAAATTCAGTCTTAATCAAAATAATTTCTGGAATAAATTTAAAATCGATCAATTAAAAGTCATCAATATTTTAGAGTAGTTTCTATTATTTCTATGGATTTACATAAATCATACACCCGCATCTATCGAATCGTAGCGGCTCTGATAATATTAAATGCAAACAATACCAACAATGGACAATGACGGCAAAGGTAAAGGCGAAGGCAACTTTTTTATTTTTTTGGACACAAACAAATTTATGAAAAGTAACCAGAAATGAAATGAGCGAGAAAAAAAAATACAAAATTTAAATAATGATTTCGGTTTCTTTGGAAGAAAAAGACGTAAACAAAAGAAGAAATTTTGTTACACAAATAAAAGTAAACAGCACAAATAAGAGAGTTTCGGGAGTTTGGCGACTCAACCCAGTGCAGAGAGTGCGTAAGACAGAGAGGGAGCGATCATGACAGGGAGAGTGAGGGGGACAGAAGAGTTGAAGCAGTCTTCTGTTTACTTTCATTTTTGGATTCTCGTCGGTTCGGCTTAGTTTGGGTCCATTCAGCTGATGGAAGCTATAAAAAGCGAAAGCAGAGCGATGGATTCGCTCATAAAGACTGCAAAACTGCAAAAGTTAACTATACTTTGGGATTAGTTCGAAACAAGGATTCAAAGACCATACAAAAATATTCAATATGATTAAGCCCGTGTACACAATCTTAGGTAAGCCGAAACTTACATCGGATTAAACAGATTAGTGGTATTATCATGTTCTCCTGTTCTCTTAGCCATTTGGCTGATCTTGGGCTGCACCGTGAATGCTGCTCCCTCACGCCAGGCACGTGAAACCGAGGTTGAAAAAGCCCCAGACTCTGCAATTGAGCCTAGTTCGGAATCGGAAAAGCCTGTAGAGGAAACCGCTGCACCAGCCCAGCCCGCAGAGACACCTGGTAAGGCACCCGAAGAAGTTGCTTCCGAAACGCCTAACGAGACACCATCAGAGGCTGCTGTTACGACAGCTCCACCCTCAAAGAAGCCCGTGCTGGTACTGATCCGTGATGCCATCAAGAAGGTCACCACCGAGCTGCCCACAGAACAGGTGGCCAACAATGCTTTGCAGTACTTCCAGCTGTTTGAACACTTCATTCAGCAGACCATTGAGCAAGTTATTGGAGACGACGATGATGAAGAGGAAGAAGTGGCCTCAGTTATAGCTGCGGCTGCTCCAGGCGCCCTGACAAACGAAACCGACAAAAAGCCAGAAACCGAGGAGAAGGAACCCGAAAAGTCTGAGGGAACCACTGAAGCCCCGAAGGTGCAGCCTTCAACTGAGGAGCCTCAAGCTATCACAGATCTCAAAACCGAGGAACAAAAACCTATGATCCCACCAGTCATGGCGGAAACCAATAATGTAGTGTAGACTTACCTGACTTCCAGAAAATTTTCCTCAACATATTTATTAATATTTATTAAATTTATTTATTTTAAATTTAAAACTTGTCTTAAACTAGATTCAAGAATCAGGAGCTTAATCGTCTTATATAGATCCTTCTAGATTTTGTCTTTACTCGGCTTTCATTTGAAATTGTTTTCAAATAATTTTGCTGATTGATCATCAAACTAACTGGCCTGTCTGCAAAGAAATCCTGGACGACTCTATACTTAAGTCCAGGAGTGCCTCTTGATATTTTATCTCAGAGCCTACATTTGTTTGTTCTAAATTATATATTCAGTTGATTGCTTGGTTTTCTCAACTTGTCTAAAACTGCTCGTTTTGATTGCTGATCGGGAGGTTCAGTTTGATCATCAGAATTAGTCCTGTTGAAAGAAGTAAATCGATCAGCAAATTTTATAAAATGTTTATATTTTATTTGATAAAATATTACAATTTAATCAATAAGCTAATGCACAGTCTACACAAAGATGGATTTATGGGGAATCTAAAGGGCCGTCTTCTTGCCATCGAGTACGACATCAGTGAGTCCCAATTCTTGGAATTGTTCCAGCCGTTCGACTTGGGAATTTAGTTTTTTCGTGAACTGCATTTCTCGACTGAGCATCTTCAGGTCATCCACACTGTTCATGACTTTGCTCCCATTAATAGTTCTATCAATGAGTTCAACAGTTAGCATGATCTTGGCTCTGGATAGTCGTAAATATGAAAAGTCTGTACTTGATCGTCGCAGCTCCTGGCGGTACAGAAAGAGTTGGTATGGAAAGCTGATGTGATGTGGCTTGCGGCGTAGTTTCTTTAGCTTTTTGGATTTGAATATGGCTTGGTTTTTTAACTTTTTCTTTTCGATCTTGTGTGACTTTTTGCTTCCCATTTCTCTCAACTGTTTGCTGTAGAGCCCAAACACATATGCCGCCGGTTTTAGCTGATTCAAGACGTTTTATATAAGCATTTCGAGCAGGTAGAACCCCAAGTTACAGGTAAGAAATTAACAGAATAAGGACCAGTGTCAACTAGTAATTATCTATGGATTCTAAACGCGTGTCCGTCATAAAATGGCTGTCATGGTTTTATTTGGGTTTTCTTCAATTTGACTGAAGTCTGGATATTTCCATTTGCTATTTGCTTGACAATTTTTATGATTTTATTTGGCTACCTACGGTTGTTTGCTGCTCAGGATCTTTCAAGTTTGTCTCTTAAGCCTCAATTAGTTAGGGTAGCCAAACGGTACACAAAGTAGTGGCACCTCGGAGGCATAGCTGCTTTTGTGCTGTAAGGTTCCGATATTGTGGAGTTTTCGCGAAACCCCGTGGGACATGGGATTTGGGATATGGTTACAAATTGTTCTTGGAATTTCCTAGACTTATTTTTCCACAGCAGCTGCGGGTTTGTGCTGAAAAACGGGATCCATAGGAATGTTATAGATTTGCTAGAATATTCCAGTCGTTATTTTTTTAAGGGTATTTTCAAAAAACCTTCAAGATGTTTCGTAGAACTTTTTCAGTGGGAAAAGGTTTCATAATTTTTATGATACGTTAACTTATCTTATCAATTTCAATAACCTTTTAAATATATTTTTAAAGATCAGCAATGATCATCAGTGAAGTGAAATGATTTCCAAGACATTTCAAATTTATAGAAAATCTTCTGCAGCACAACTTTGCATATTAATATATGAATATATATATTTTTTTTTTTGTGAAATTTATGCAAAAATTAAACTCAAGATTTAAAGGGCTTCCGAATTTATCTTCTTTGATTGCTCTTTTCTTATGGAGTCTGAGTTTCGAATTGAAGTAGTCTGGGTAAGAATCGTTCGCATAAATAATGATGATGCGCCACTTTTCAAGCATTCTATCCATTTTGCAAGCATTTTATGAATCGTCGTTATTATTGACTTGAATTCTTGTCTATTGAAATCGGGACGCTTCAATGCGCAGCTGAAAATTTTGCCAATGCCTTTTTGTCAATAGGAATTAGCCAGAATGCTGGCGGGCTTTATTTAAAGTAGAGTTTGAGTTTGGATTTATTTTTGTTACGTTTGCATTTGGGCTGCCATCAGGGCAGGGCCAAGTCAATATCGGCAAAGGACCGGGCCAGGATATTTCCATTTGACTTGCCACTGACTGACTTGCATAACATTTGAGGCATTGTGGTTTGCGTTTGTCATTAGATGTCGTCTAGACCGAATTGCAGTCAGCCCAGCCCAACCCAGCTCAGCTCAGCCCATTCAAAGACGACGGAGATAAGGGAGTTGCCAGTCTTTAGACATGGATAGTTGAGGAGGCGTCTGCTTTTGCATCTTCAACAAAGTTAGTTGAAAGAGAAAAATACTGAAATTGGCAATGTTGACATTGTCAAACTTTTTTTTTTTTTTGCTTATTTTTTTTTTGCAAAGGAAGTTAAATTATTATTGGTTCTTATATTGGACGTAAAAAATCATTTCTATTTAAAATGCTTAATGCATATTTAAATGTCAAATATCAAGCTTATTGAACTCAATTATTTTCAAGTAATATTTATTTGGCTGAAAATTGGTAATTTCTTTTTATGGACCACCAATTACAAATGCAAAAAAGAAAAAGTGGAAAAATTTTTAATGAGAAATATTGAGTACATTGACGATTTGGCAATAAATTTTCACCAATTTATTTGCTCAAAGGCAATAAAAATGTCCAGATTCTGGTCATAAAATTTTTTTAATGGATTCAACACAAACCTTCACCAGCTCAGACTGAATTGACTTTCATGAGGGCAGATGTAATATCCTTTAGTATGATGAATTACTTCCTAGACAATGATAGGCGATCTTATTTATTCGATATTAAAAAATTACAATGACTTCTTGAGGTACCGAAGACTAAGAGCTCTTTCGTAGCTTTCTTTTTTGTCAGAATATTTCAGATATTTCTAAATCCGATTTATATAGTTTGATCATAATACATATGGCTCCTGAAATAAATATTCCAAATAGTATTTTGGAATGAGATCAGATCATTATTGTTGAGATTAGTCCTTAAACCAATTTAAGCTCGTATGACAGTAATATGATTTAGTGTTACGATCTGACTGGTTCGAGAAAATATGAAAAAAATAAATATATATTTTCCTCTAAGAAGAGTATAAAGGTTTTAGTAAAGATTTGAAGTATTTAAGCTTCTTCGATACAGAGTTGATTGTATTCATTTTAAGTACAAGAATAATCTTAAATTAATTTTAGCAATAGAGTATCCAGAGGCTGAGATACTTGTTGGATTTGTTGTGTTTCATCCTATTGTAGTGAACCCTTCTGCTGTAGGGAACCAAAATAAATACACATATCGTTTATGTTTACAGTGGAGTTGTGGCAGGCAAACACAATATATTTTTTGGCTTTTTTTTATTTTTCAAAAAATTAATAGTACTTGACTATGGCAAATTGCTGAAGGGAGCGATGCCTCGGTGGAAATATCAAACGTTTTGCACCGACGCTCAATTTGCAATCATGCCAATGGTATCATACCGCCGCATTTACGTTCTTTATGCATTTTTATTTACACTTCCATTTCAATTTGAACAATTTTCTATCAGACTGGGATGTACACATTTGGGGGCTACAATATCCATATATACATAAAAATAAAATTTTTAAGGCTGTATGTTGTTACTCCCGTTGGCTTGGCAAAGCCTATTCTTTTTTTTTATATCTGTTTGAATGTTTTTAGCTGTAAAAATGCATTTCACATTTTATTGTGCACTCAATCAAAAATCCATTTCCGTTTGTCCAGGCAGACATGGACAATGTCCAGTGTACCGACCGTGCCCTGAACATTTATGCCAAAAAATATGTTACCCCGAATTTTGTTGTTTTCATTGCTGTAGTCGCCAGAGAGTGCGTGGCTGCGTGTTTGTGTGCCGGCAAAGGTTGATAATTGAAGCTGCTATTGCCACCGTCAGAGCCGCGGTTGCCAAAGCCATGTCAATAGTTCATATTCACAACAACTTCAAATCATTCCCAGTGCACTTTCCATATGTCTATCGCTTCGACTAGATGGAGACATGAGCTGCGCACGTGCCAGGAACATTTGCAGGAAACCAATCCAATTGAAATTGACTTGGCTAAGTGAGAAGAGTGAACTAGGCAGAAGAAGCCGAATCATAGAAATAGTGTCAAAAGCATTTTTTCTTTTCTTTTTTTTTTAACTTTAAAGGCTGAAACAAAACTGTATTTAGCTTTTCAAGGTATTTTAAAAATTTGATAAAAATATTTTAATGTTAGGTTCAAGGAACTCTTAATATTTGTTTTTCGGAATTTAAACTGCCGTATTCGAATCGATGCTATGCAAATAATAAAATTACCTACGATTTTGAATAAGTGAAATTAGATTAGAGCCAATATCAAGCGTATTATCGAAAGTGCATTCCTATTTTTTAAGTTGCCTTACACGATGATATTTTCCAATCGCTTTCAAATATTCTTGAGTGTGTCTGCCTTAGTTTTATCTTGTCTTCAGGCGATAGTTAATTCCGAATGTTGTGGTAACATTCGGTTGTGCTTTTTTTCAAAACTTTCAACATGCAAATATTTTAGTGGCAAAGTATTCTCTGGAAAAGAATGCACAACAAAGGTTTGTGGTGACGGCAAAGTAAACGACGATGCTTATTGTGGTGTGGGTCATTGCAATATATTTGGATGCGACTGTGATGGAGGCTGTAAGCCGGGAAATCCAATTACGAATTTTGCCCGAGTTTATCAAAAACATCAATTGTCTGGAATTCGTAAATGCTGATAACCACACATATCATTATTAATTTATTTTTTTATCTAAATATAGTTTGCAATTGTTTTTAAATATAAACACAAAAGTGAAACTAAACAAATGTTGTGCTGATTTAATGGTTCACACTTCATTATGTCATTTTCTATTTATAATAGAATCAAAGTAATGGAATTTCAGAATCAGAAAGAAATATTTCTCATATTCCTGATATCTATTTTTTTTTGTTGGAGTTCTGTAAACTTTCGAAACTCTGTTTCTGCCTTACTAAATCTTCTATATATCTTCTATATCTTTGTCCAAATTTTATTTAAAGTCCTTCATAAAAAATAGGCCATCTTAACGGCCTTCTTTTTTGTTAATGAAATCTTTGGCTAATGATCTAGTCGATTCTGTCAGTTGAAAATGAAATTTTCTTATTAAAGATATTCAAATTCTAAAAGTTATAGTCAAATCAAAAAAATCAGTTACAAAATTGGAATTAAGGTAAATAATTGTTGGGATGAAAAGGTTTCAAGGTCCCTAATAGATTTTATTTTTTAAACATTGTTTGAATATGATATTCCTTATGTACATACAAATTATTTTGTTAATCTTGATTGGACTGGTTTATTTTATGTAATTTTTTTTTTGTGAAAATGTTTTTGCATTTTTTATTGCCAAAGCTTTGAGTCCGCAATCAAGTCCCAATGCGTACTTCCGATTTGTTATATCCATTAGGATTTATCTCTATGTTTGTGGAAATTGGTTTTACCCCAGACCGAATATGGACAATGGGAGTTAGAGTGAGATATATGGAAAGAGATAATTGTATGATAACAGGCTAATTTTCAATTTACGCCATTTCGATATTTATCTTGCAGCGTCCGCATATAAATTAAGGATTCTTTGGATTCAAACAGCCCAGTACCACTTCACTGGTGGGGTATTTGGGTGATTGCACAGAAAGTCGATATTGAGTATGATGACTTACGAATTGCAAATGGATTCCTGATGTTTTGGCTTCCGGCTTGGCTTTTGTGTTGCGTCCGGTTTTGGTGCTACAAACGTGACTGGTGTATTGATTTGATAAAGAAGTCTTCTTCACTAGTCAAATACATAAATTAATAATAATACGAGTTCAGTTGGTTGACTGGCTAAGCAAGTTTTTTTTTTTTTGCAACAATTTGTTATATTGCGCAAACTGCTTTCACCACTCGATGTCGTCTATTTGTCCTCCGTGCTGTAACAAAGTAGCTCAACTGTACAAGTCCTTTTGAATTTGCTTGAATCGTTTCAAGGGTTTGGTCCATGCTTAAGTAAAGTTTTACCTAAAAAATGTTAAAAATTGATTTTGATCGCGACTTTCCTAGATCTGCTTGATCTACTTTTGTGGTCGATTTTAACTTTTCACATAATGTCATGTTAACCTTAAATACTTTGAAGGGCAAATACATATATCCTTGGAAGCGTAGGCGACTGCTTGAAACAGTTGCCATGTCAAGATAATCACTTTGGAAAAAGTTTTTGTTGGCTTCCTACTTTATTTTTACGCATCATTTGGCTGGGCCAGACTGCTTGAACTACCCAGCCTCGGCAGTCTTCAGCAAATGTCGAATTCACGCCCGTGATAAACTTTCGACAGATTTTTCATTTATTTTCAACACCTTTGATTGATACATACAAGTATTGAACACTTGATGCCTTAAACTAAAAAAAAAAAAAAGAACCAATTGTCTTTGTCCTTGTCAATGCTTCCCTCCTCATTGGAGTTGTTGTTTTATTTAGCGGATGTGAGTGTGTCAGCTGGCAGGAATTGTACTGACAAGCCCGGCGGATGTGAGTGGAATGGTTGGGGAATATAAAGAATTTGCGTAGCACAGATGCATGCAAATTTTGGGCCTATTCGGTTCGATGCCTTTAAGATTAACGGTGTTATTTGAAGAATTCTTTAAGCTTGATTTTCTCATCAATTAAATCATGGCTTCGAAATGATGAAACCACATTGCATTGCCTGCTGCTTACCGCAAAGTTCAACGCATTTGCAGGAACTTAAAGACTACTTAAGGTTGATTCAGGTCACCGTTCATGTAATGACTCTGGTCAACAACTCATCAAGGATATGTCAGCATTGTTGGCACTACGCTGTGGCTGCGGTTTCGGTTAAGGCGATAGAACGGTTCTCCTGTCGGGAATGTCGCTTCAGTGGCCCCGCTTGGCACACGAAAGCACTTAACTCGTTAGTGGTTAACGGTAACAATGACGGCAGTGGTAGGCCAACAGACACGCGCAATTATTTAACATCATATGACTTATGTGTAAGCTGTCCACCCTGCGAGATCGAGTGAGAAATTTATCATTGATTGATTGATTCTGCCTGACTGACTTGGCAGCCAGGAGTAGCCACAAATCTCAATCTAAGCCGACGAACGCTGAATCAAATTGGCAAAGCCTTTTAGACTTGTTGTTTGCCATATCAATTTGTAGTTTCAATTAAGTGAAATTAATGCGATTAACAAAAAAGCCAACTGTCTGCAAGCAGTTGATTAACGTATAAAACCGAGTTGGCCCAATGCCAAGAGCACACAACCAGCCTTGCCCTGCTAAAGGTGGACAAGTTAATTTCCAAACACCGAGCCCTTTAGCTGGGGAATCCAATTAAACTATATTTTAATTTTCTTTCTAGCTTTTTGATTTATTACTTCTTGTTAACCTTGAATTGATGAGAATATTAATTTTTTTTTTAACTTACACAAAATAGTGAATTCAAAAGTCGCGTAACTTTCAAGTCGTTTTTTAGGTAGCTTTTTGTGTTTAATGACCGTGGGCAAAGTTGAGCTGGAGCTAATATACTGAGGCTGCCACCTAATGGGATGTTAAGAAGAAAACTTGCTAGGCACATAACACACATGGTCCAATATACAAGATACTTGGCCAAAGTCCTAGCATCAGCTGAGCCATTTCAAACATACCAACTGTGGATGAGGGAGCCGAGGCGTTCGACGTCGGAGGCGGCGACTTTGTGGAAATAAAAATAACAAATATTCTCAGTTAATTGAAATTCCGTAACTTTCTCAATTAAACTTTGTGCAATGCGGTCCCTGTTCTCATTCTACTCTGCCCTCCACTAAAAGCTGAAAAAAGACTCTGCTTACTAGAGCCTCAGTTTTTTGTCTGCTTCCCACACGGCGTATGAGCAATGGCAACACAAGAGAACGTAGCCAACCTGTGGGTGGTTTTTGCGCCAACCGAAGTTTATGAACTTTCAGTGAACCAGCTTTCTATAAGACTATTTGAAGTATGTGCTTCTCCAATAACAACAAAAAGAACAATAACAATCCCAGCCGTAGTTTTCTTTCTTTTTATTTTATGCCTGCTTAGTAAAGCACATAAAAAATAAAACTGAAACGCTAAAAAACTCGCTGAAGCTAGTTTCGCCGCCAACATTATATAAAAAATGTACAAAGCCGTTACATCCACCTACCTATCTGCTTGGGATTTTTAAGAGCTTAAGAGCCAAGTATCTGCAACTTGCTAGAACGCCCCTGTCTTCCCAACTGAAATGTCGTCTATGGCTCATTCTTATCAACTTTCTCTTAGTCTCTCTCTCTCTTTATGTATGTGTGTATGTGTGTGTGTGTGTGAAAAGGGACTTTGTTGTATGGTGTTTGACTGCACGCGACAAGTAACACCAGCCTTACTGCAGCATTCAGCTGCAGCCTCGAACGCCTGGTCCATCCTTACCCACTCGCCAGGATGGCAGCCAGGCAACTTCTGCTAACAACAATAATTGTTAATAATCTTTATGAAAAGTTTCGCTGCTGCCTTTTGGAACTACTTTGACTATAGTTTGCCACATCTTTTGGTTTTGTTTAGTTGGCTGCCTTATTTCCTTGTTCGGGCCATCCAACTAGCCAGCCAGACACTTGCCCAGACACCGGCGGTGGTTTTCGTTGTTGCTTTTGCCGTTTCGAGCAACCGGCTTGAATTGCAAGTATTTTATATTGCATTTGTTAGTACAACCAAAACCATATCAGAACAAATGAAACCGCAACAAATTGAAATGACTTGGCAAACAAAGAGTTGCCCAACTTAAATAATATTTAGTTATTTATGGATTCGTTCTAAACTTGGCAAAGTCTTCAAGATTCTAAACAATTTTTTTTTAAATTATATTCGAAATTTCCTTTCGAAGAGGCTTAAAATTATTGAACCATTAATTGTTCAACTCCATAATCAATTAATTAAAATTAAATATTCTTATTGTAACATTTCTTTAGATAACCAAATTTCACAACTATTTGTATGCTCAAATTAAAAAAAAAATAAAACAACTAATGAATTTCTATTAAATAAGCACATTTGGCCAGCCATTAAATAATTATTTAGAGACCCTAAAAATAATCGGTCGGAAGAATAATTTAGTTAAATCACAAAAGGCATTCAAATTGAATCGTTAAAATTGTAATAAATAAATAAATATTTAATTGTATTTCAATTCATTAGCTAATGTAATTAGTGAGCCTCAAAACTACTCACACCTCACTGAGCCACATCTGAGTTTACTTTGTTCTATATATTTTTGCATAATTGGATTAACAGTACACAAAATATGCGACAATAGAACGAAAACTCTGCCCGAGGTAGAGGCAGGTGAAAAGGATATGTGCATAATTTCGCCTCAAATAAAACAAAATAATTTTGTTTTTGAAATAATATAAATACGACAAAACAAAAACAATCGTTTCTTTTTGTTGTTGTTGTAGTTGTTGCTGTTGTCGGGAAAACCGCACCAAAGGCTTTTAATTCAGAGGAACGTGATACACACAAAGCGCTGGAGACAAATGCGAGAGAATGAGACTCTAGGCCTATTTTCATTTGCAATTATTGTTTTAATTATACTCTGTTTATATTGTTTGTACGGTAACTCAATAAACAAATGCCGATGGTTCGGGCATACTCCGGCCAGAGAAGAGGTGAAAAGAATGGGTCACCTTTATGGCCTCAAAAATAATTAATCAGCTTAGAAAAATACTAAAACTATGTCAATCAAATTTGTAAATATTCATTTTGAACTTCGATGTAAAATATGTTAAATTCAAATTTGTTATTGCACAAATTTATTTCGAGTTGTAAATTTTATTATTTTAAAATAAATCAAATGTTGCTCGCAAGTTTCCATAAGAAAGTGATAATAATCATAGTACGAGTAATTAAATTAAAAATCATTTGAATGTAATATCTTAGTTACAAAGTAAGAAATTTATTACTATTTCAAGAGCAATCGAAAATCAACAGAGAAATTACAGGCGAAACAATGGTACCAGCGGGGGGTCTCAAGGCATCTGTTGGGAGCCGGGCCCACTGATTCGTAATTACTTAAAACACTACACCGTCGACTTGCTTAAATCATAGCTAATAAGGTTTATTTATTTGTGATGAATATTAGGTTATTGCGATCTCTTCGCCAGTTCACTGAATACTCTACTGATTAGTTGTTCCGGATCTAGTTCATTCAACAGCAGCTGCATGTTTGGTTTCAGGGCTACAGACTACAAAGCATTTGACACTAACTAAAAATGAGAAAAATATTGAAAACCATTAAAAATTATATGTTCCGTAAATACGAAAAAGAATATTATAAACTTCTGAAAGTATTCGAAAAAATATCTAACGATAAAAAAGGCTGAAAATTGTCCCATAAAAGTAATAAAGCCTTGGCTAGTGAAAAATAAAGATATTTTATTAAAGGAAAGATCAGTATTCGGAATATAAAAGAAGGGATTCCTTTATGCTGACAACATCTGTTTAATTTTTTAAAATGACCACTGCATTTGTCTGCCATATTTTGGCATACTTTTCAATGCGACTGAGCAAATCTTTCAGCTTTTGTTAATTACGACTTGGAGTACTTTCATGCTTTCCCCAGAGGTGGCGGATAACAGTTGTTACAGTCGTCTTAGCTGACAAACAGCCCACAAATCTCAGCTAGACGAAGAAAGAAAGGCTAACAAAAAAGACCGACAAACAGAAGGGTAGATTTATAAGAAGGAGGGAGGAGCCGGGTGAAGGATACAGATAGACTAAGACTCCTTGCGTTGCTAACATGCAATCACGTTGACAGAACCCTTTAAGTAGAAAATGCTGGGCGAGTGCAACTTGAGAGAAAATAATCCAGCCAACCAGCCCAACCTAAGCCAATCCAGCCCCACCCAATTCGCTGAGTAGTCCGTGGAAGCTTTTAAGTAGAACACACTCACCCATACCACCACATGCCCCCTAGACAGATGGAAACACACCTGATGACAAACACATTGAAAGATAACGTGGCCATGTGTGTGTATGTGTGTGTGTGTCTATCGTTGTACAGAAGACTTGATCCGTGCTACTTAAGAAAAACTAAGTGAAGCATATAAGTAGCAACTAATTTTCAAGCTGAAGTAACAGCAAAAGAAGCACAAGTAAAGACGAGCAAGGACAAAGCCAAAAGCACTGCGTTGACAGACACACACATACATATATACTCGTACATATAACGAGAGTGTATATGTGTTTGCCACCAGCTGCGCTTAATTTGCGCGCATTGCTCTGCTATGCGTAATGGGAAAAATAACAAAACGCATTGCATTCTTTTCAAGGGAAAAGGAAAAGAGGAAGAAGAAGAGTTGATAGAACAAAAAGTCAAAGCCAGCGTTCTCCATTTCGGCTGATAGCCCACGTATAGATACCAAGATGAAGATGAGGCGTGGCCCTGACACTTGAGCGCATCTTGGTGTGGATACCAACGATGATAACAGAGACGACAACAAGCACAACAACAACAATAACAACAACAAAAAAAAGTGAAACAAAAAGTTCTGTGGAATGAGAGAGCCTTGCCGAAAACAATTTAAAATTACCTCACGTACGTGCAAAATTGCAAATGTCTAGTGGGCGTGTGTGTGTGTGTGTATTTGTATGGGTGGGTGTGGCACTAGCAATATATGGCAGCTTATAAGTCAAGTGAAAAGCAGAGCAAACAGAGTACAACCATTTCGGCTAACGAAACTTCCACTTTAACTTGGCCCACGACTGAATCAGTTTCGGTGCTAGCAGAAGCGGCAGCATCAAAAAGATTGCAAAATGTTTCATTGTCTGAATGAGTGTGAAAGCATTTCTCTTGGTACTTGCTAGTTCTTCGAGAATTGCAGAGGGAGAAAGCAAAAGATAGAGAGAGACAGAGATAGAGAGGGAGAGCTTGGAGTCCTTAGAGTAGCTGTTCTGGCATTTTAAGTAAAATTTTATAGAGCATACCTTGCGGCTAAGCTTGCTGTGAGACAGGAAGCCAAAAGACCACAAACAAGGCGAATTGCATTGAACCAAGGAATCAACAAGTTCATAAATGATCTCAATTTAGACTTTGATTCTTATTCATTAAAAATCTCCTAGATGGGCACATAATTTGGATGGAATGAGTTGAGATCTTTAAGTCTCTGGCTTACTCTGTTTCAGTAAATTCCATTGTAGCCAGTTCTGTAAGTTGCACAAGTTGATGTGGTGTGAAGTTTCTAGACGAACAGGCGAGTTGCTTTGCCCATCACTGTCACAGTGTGTGTGTGTGTGTGTGTGTGTGAAGGAAATGCATTATCCACTTAAAAAACAGAGCCAGTAGAAAAGAACCGAGTGACTAACTAGAAAAAGAACCTCTCACTACTTGGTAAATGCGTTTTCCAACAAAATCCCGACAGACAGTTGCCAACAGTTTCAACTTAAACCTTGGCCATATGATTTTTAACAAATAAAATTTCTGCATTCTATTTGAAGAATTTCAACAAACTTTTTAGTTATTTGCTAAAAGCAAACTTTTGCTTTCAATTGACTCAAAACGAAAAATCAGCAATTTATGGAAAGAAATTTACTTTCGTTTTAGTGAGAATTAAAAAATCGATAAAAACAAAAATCTATTGAGAGAGAGAGACATGATATATTCAAACTACTCGAAAAATAGATTGGAGTATTTCGAAATTATTTGGATTTGCAATTGAATGGAAATATCTTTACTTTTCTTTTGTGAGTTCTGATGATTGTTTTCAATTCTTTTTTTTTTTTTTGCGGTAAACTTTGAATTATTTCAGTGATGATTCAAAAAAATGGGCATTGAAACCAGTCAATTCGTTATTAGATATTTTTATTTGCACTACTTTGAGAATGATATTTAAATTCTTATTTTGTATTAGCTTCGAACCTATCACATATGAGTCAGCTACCTGGGAAGGGGTGACTCGGTTGCTTGATATGTTTGCGATTTAAGTTGGAAAGATAAAATACAAAATGCCGACAATGTCACACTCGAAGAGATAAAGTGTCTACAAAAGCCAAAGCTATGGGTGGGCGAGAAATGAGGAGTGTGAAATACTTTGAGGTTGTATGGAGTTGTGGGCATAAATGCTTTGGGGCTTAGGCAATGAGGGTAAGCCCAATTTGGCAGTCACGTGCAGCTGCTTAACGCAGCCCGCGTCATTTGCCACATTATCAAAGGCAACAACAACCACAACAATGGCAGCCGCAATCATATCACAGACATTGCTATCACGATTGACATGCGGGCAAAGCTTTAAGTGGTCCTTGTTTGCCTTCTCCTGCTCTGAAAGTTATGGGCAACACTTTAATAAGAGAAGCGTGAATCACACATCATATATATTTGCGGCAATAACGTAGTAACTATAAACGGAGGCATAAAAAATATTCATATTATTGGTATTCCCCTCAAATCGGTTTGTCACCAAAAAAAATATTGTATTTCAAGTGTCAATTGAAAATTGCAGTCGAAGGAATTGACGGAAGCTGGCATTGCTGGAAATCGAAAACGTAATCAAATCATATCAAAATGAAACCGAATCGAAACCAAGATCAAGACCATGACGAAAGATACCGAATTACCGAAATGATTTCGACATTCATGGCTGAAGATATTTTGTATAAGAAAATCCAAAGGAAAAAAAATAAGGTAGAACACTCTAATGCGCTTGGCTTTCTAAGGGTGTGTTGTTGATATTATTGTTGGGGTTGGGGGTGGAGAGGGGGGCTTGTCAATGGTTATTGATTGTCTGGTGTCATGTGTGTAATGGCGGGGCAAGCAAAATGCGGCTAAGGCCTTGTAAGGCATACGGAAGCTTTTAAGATATTTTCAATACCAGCAAACAGAGCAAGAATCTGTAAAGTTGGAGGGCTAAACTGTACTCAAGATAGTATCGCCGGGTTGGGGGAAGGATTGTCAGCTCAGTTTTCAGCTTTTATGTTCAAGAAATTCAAGTACAAATTCTACATGTGTGTGTTGGTATGTTTGCCATTTGCATTATAGCAAGAAAGGCAACCACACTGAGTGAAGCGATGACGCAGCTGATCAAAATACAAAAAAAAAGGCTTGAATAAGAAAAATAAAAATCTAAGGAAATCTGCGCATAAAAAGCAAACGCATTTTCAAATATTCAAGCATAAAGCGTCTCGGCAAATCCTTTCGGCTAAGCGGCATATCAGAAACGGCTCAGACTTTATGCCGTTGACACTTTTCTACACCATTTCGACACACTCAAGCTAGTTGATAAAAGGATGGGAATAAAAGGGGAAATTTCCAAACTTTATCATAACTTTGGCGAATTAAATTTGTAAAATAAAGCGCACACGGCCACCCAAAGTTACAAAGATATCTGCTCAATTATTTTATTGCTTTTTCTTACCTCAAATATATAACTTGATTGGGTATATCGAAAAGTCTTATTCATAATTAAAATCATTGAGATATATCATGAATGGCAAATACTCTTGTGCCAATCAGCAGGCAAGAGGACAATTTTCAAAAGCTTTGATGTATTGGATTCCAGCGAAAGCCACACCAATCTATGGGGTGGAGGGGTTAGGTCAAGGGAACGGGAAAGGTCTGAGTCAGTGGCTTAGTCAACTGCAGCTCACATTGATTTTTAGCAGTTGGTGTGCCTTCAGACCAAACTTTCTGCCAACATGGCAAACAGTTCGTTTGTTCGGCTCGCCGTTTTGCATGAATATGCATGAGCAGTTACAAACCATCAAAACATGCCACACATTTGCACAAACACACAGACGCACAAAGCCAGAGACAAACCGTTGGCTCAAAAAAAAAAGGTGCAACTTTAAAACTAAAAGATGCACAACACTCGCAACGCATTTGGTGGATGGTACAAAATAAAACCGCTTTACTAACGAGTATATCGTTAGACTGACTAACCAAAACCGGGGTCTCTTCGCCTACCCGTCACCGCTTCCTCTGCTCTCCCCTGCCCTGCTCTGCTCTGCTCGGCGTTCCTTTCTCCTTATCTCATAGACTGGAATGCCAGGCAGGATGACGTACTAGACGTCCATATTTTAACGTTGGCTGTTGCCAGTTGTTTGACGTGTCGAGTTTAATTGGAACACTCGACGACGTAGACAACGACGACCGTTGATGCTGCACACTGGTACACAGCCCAAGGAAAACATGATCAAATAGGAAGAATTTTGGTGTTTTGTAAGGATTTCAAATATTTGGTTGTCTGCCTTTGAGCCACTGTTTGCTTGCTGTCCAATGGGTGGGTTATTCAGTAGGTTGATTTAGTTGTTTCTATTCCTCCCTTTTTTTTTTCTCCTTTCAACTTGGCAACACACACACTTACACACACTAAAAATCTACATTTATGTGAATGCAAGTTTAATGCATATATTTTTTTTTTTTTTTAACAAGCGGGAAAATCACTGAAGGTTCTTTTAGTTTGCTGCCGCGAATTTCTTCTCTTTTTAAATCTTTTGAAACAACACCTCAAAGGGTGCACATCATTAAAGCGAACACACCGAATGAGCAACTCCAAAATGAAGTAACAAAGTTTATTGAATTTTTCTAAAAAAAAAATCGTGGTATATGGAAATTTTTTAAAGTCACGAAACCAGAATTTCTTTTATCGAAAATTTAATAATGCTCAGTCTCTGGGACTACAGCTGAATTATCCTGAACACAGACCTTTAGAATTCTTTCATAAGTAAAGCACTGGATTTGTGACCTGAACTGCATCCAAAGGTCCAAAGAAATCAATCATTCTGAAAATGGGCACACGTTCTTCTTTACAGCGTCATACGACTGTGAGTGATAGCTGAAATATTTCCTGTTTTTACGGATTCTCAGTCAATCTCATTTTGTACAGAATAAAATGAGTGCAATAAAACTGCTATGGAGTTTATTTACTGTACAGTGAGTTATTATTGACGAAAACTGCAAGAAAACAGAAAGTTGAAAAATTTATTTAGTTATAATATTTATAATATAATATATTCCATTTATTATTCAATCATGCCCTTCTCGCTTTAATATTATATGTTCCGGCTATTAGATGTCGCCTTATATATATCTGGAAGCTTGGTAATTTTATTTTTCAAAGTTGAAACAAATTAAACGTGGTACCTGTGAAAACCTCCTTCCTGTTTAATACCTAAAAACTTTTCTAAAGAATATTTTAAGGTATTCAAAAAATTACACATAAAATTAATGGGATCGTGAATAAATATAATCAATAAAGAAACAGAAATTAAATAAAAGATAATAAATTAAATTCGTCATTCAAAGCATTTCTATCCCAATTTAGTGACTCGACTCATCTTGGAAGTCAATGAACTAAAATAAATATAATGAGATATATTGTATGCTTTCTTTTTCTAGGTAAGTTTAATAATTCTCGAATATTATTCTAAATTAACATTTCAATTGCATTTAGGTCACATTGCCACTTGTTCTGGTAATTGCAATTCAGATTGCTTTCCCGTAAAAAAATTCATTTGCGCTGAAGATTCTATTCGCAAATGCCATGAACGTGTCCAAAATGATTGCTATTTACTATTCTACAACTGCCGACGATTAGAAAGTGGAATATCGCGTGAGTGAGCAATTCTGAAATTATTTTTATAAATAATTATTTATTTATATTTTATTTTTATATCTTCCTGAAGCCTTAAGATTCAGAAACTACGGGAAATGTGAATCGTCTAACCCTGCGTGTAAATATAAGGAAGACGACTATTTCAAAAAGCATTTCAATGGAGAATATATGAAATTGGAACCTTGAGTGTTGTGATCTTCTGTACCTGTAGGTGCCGTAAATCGATATTTTATATAAATATTTCCTAGGGGGCCAAACCTGATAGTTAAAGCTTAAATTATTTACAGCCATTGTCATTCGAGTTTAATTTATTTTGGTGTCATTAAAAATTATTATAGAAAACTATCTTCTGCCTTCTATAATTCCTATTTGTGTATAAAAACTCAGATTTCTGCAAAAAAAAAATATATATAAAAATCTGATTTATTTGCTATCTTAAAAAAAAAAAAAACAAATAATTCTTTAATTAAAATTATTAAAAATATTTTGAAAATTAAGTTTTGTTTTGTTAAGAAAAGATAAGAACTTAAAATTGTCCATTTGCTTGGTCAACAAAAAGTTATAGCCCATAATCTTTTCACTTTCTTTGAGGTAGCTCTGGTTAAAAAAATAATAAACCTGAATTAACCTTAAGCTCTTTTCGTCTCTGAGAACTAGGAACTTATACAGACAGACAGGCGGATATGGCTAGATCAATTTCTCTGGTCACCCTGATCATAGTTTAGGTAACTTTGGGGGGTCTGCGACGCCTCCTTCTCTATCTTACATACATTTGACAAACTTACCTTATTTCATTTGAAATTCTTATTAATTTTAAAAATTAAATTCTATATTTAAAGGTAGGAGCATTATATTGTTGACTATATCTTCTTGGATGACTAATTTCAGAAATAGGTTTTTTTGCTATTACGAAAAAGCTTTCTGCTCGAAGACCAAAGATATCATAGCTAATTTTGTAAAGCAAGGGAAATGGTTCAATGGGAATTCCTCACCATTGTAGGACCTTAAAATATTCACTATCTATTCAATTGATAAAATAATATATTGAAAGCTATTCTTATGAGAGAATTGGGATTATTCTACATCCCATTTTAAATGTATTTAAATCCTCAACTTTTCGGGTTTGAATAGAAACTATTCGAATAAGGGTCAACCATATTTTCAAAATATCTGATAGTTTGATATATATCGGCTATTGAAAATTTCATATGATTTAATGCTTGGAAAAAATAAAATAATTTTTTTTTTAAAGATTTTTAATTTAATTTCCTGACTTTTTCATTATATTTTCTTTTAAGTAATTGATCATGAAATGAAGTAAATAAGATTTACTTACATAATTTGTATTGCTATTTCTCAATATAAATATTGCTCAAACTAAACCTATTATGTTTACTTTTTTTTGAATTGTAATTTTAAATCTTACTTACAATTTAGTTTTAATAAATTCAAAATGAAGTTTCGAAAAAAAAAAAATAAATAAAATAAATCTGACTTGGTCAGTCAGAGCAAGCTTCTTATTTTGGTAGAACAAGTTTGTGGACCTGATCAGGCAAAGTTTGGAGTGTATCTACAGGTAGCAGCCAGGTTGTTTGAAACTATAAAGTGAAAAGATGCGGAAGAAACACAAATGTATTTCTTTTTATTCTTTTTGTGTATTTTACATAGTCGAGAGTTTTTTTTATATATATTTTTTTTTTGCTTGTTGTATTTGTATTTGTTATAGTGATTGCTTGTGTTGCCATAGCTGTATTTATTATATTTGTTTCAGTTGTTGTTGTTGTTGTTGTTATTTTGCATTATGTTGCATTTGCAATGCAAATGCTTTTGTGTGCTTTTTGTTGACGTTGTCGTTGCCACCGCCGCCATACCGATTCCGACTCCGTTGTTGACGACGAAAAGGCTTATGTGTTCTTGCCATTCCTCTTCTTGTTGTAGTTGTTGTTGTTGTTGTTGTTGTTAAGCCTTGTGCTCTCTTTATTGTGGCTGTCAGTGTGTGCGTGTATTGGAGCAAGTTGCATTTGCTTTTTGCTGTTTATATTTCTAATAAAAATTGTACGTCATTTTATGCTTCGATGCACAACACTAGGCAACAGTTCTGCTCTCCAGCCACATTACTGATGAAGTCACTCATCTTCTCTCTTCTTGCACTGGCCCAGTCAAGAGTGTGTGTGTGTGTGTTTGTGTGTGGATGGGGGCTGCTGTTCCCTTTGAATTTCTGATGTGCCTAAGCCGCATATGCGCCCCGACTGTTGCTTCCTTTTTCTTTGGCTTTCTTCGGTTTGTTGGTTTGTTTTTGTTTGCCTATAGTTTTTTTTTTTGCACTCCCTCTCTTTCATTCTTTTTTGTTTTTATTTTTGCTATGGCCAAAGAAAGCTAGGCAACTCTGTTGATAAACAAAAACAAAAACAGACGTAAACTGGCAGCCGTTGTTATTGCCATTGTGGTTGTTGCTGAAGCTGTTTTGTGCTGCTTTCCATTAACATTACAAATGTATTCATTGTTCACAACTGCACGGCACACAAAGCACCAACAGCACCAACAGCACCAGCAGCACACAAGCCACGGCAAACGAGGAAAGCCGAGGAAGTGGCAAAGGAACAGTGCGAACTGAGTGAAACAACAATGCCACCATTTTGCCATTTTACGCGGCATTATACAAAATGTGACAAGTGATAGAAAGGATAATACCAGAATGCCGCTCGTACGCAACATGCCACGCCGCACTTTTTCACTCAACTCCGCCATTATGCAAAAACTTTTGTGCAAGTAGCTTTATTATTTGTCAATACCCTATCGAAGCTAGGGTCTTCAAAATTTTTGAGTTGCAAAATGAAGCAAATATCAAAAGGACTAATTTGGAATAGAAACTTAAGAGGCTAAGTCGATTGAAATCTCTGTTGATCAGATTAGTCAAGCTTCTCATTTGCTTTCTGTCATTTAGCTCGAAAATATTGCTTGTAGCACAAAAAAAAAAAATGATGAAAATTTTATAATTTTGATTTTTTCAGTTTATTCCTTATTCTTTTGATAAGGGTATCAATGGTACGGTTGAAGAATATATTGTAAATTTTTTATATCATTTGTTTTTCAGCAACTCTAACGTTCGGTATGGAAGTGCATTTCACATTTGCTTGTGTGTGTGTGATTTTGTTTTTGTTGTTAGTAAAGCTTGTCAACGCATGCACAATAACGATAACAACAATAACAACAATTGCAACTGCAACTGCAACAACAGCAATAAGAGAATCACAGCATGCCAAATTGTTTTCCTATTATTGTTGCCATTGTTGGCGTTGGCTTCGTCATCGTCTACATCGTTGCTGCCACTGTCTCATTGTAGTTGCTGTTCTTGTTGTTGTTGTTATTGTTTGTTGAGCTTATCGTTATTTAAATTAGCATTACCATACACACTGACACACACACAAAAAATTTGCAAACTTGCACACTCCCACACACACAAACTGCTGACATTTTGTGATACGTGTGTCTCTTCAATTTTTTTCTTCTAGAAATTTTGTTTTTTTTTTTTGTGCTCATGTCAATATAAAAATAGGTTACGCCTTTTGTTCTCTATTTATATGCGATATATATCAGTGTCCTTATGGTAACTGTGGCATTTTAATAAATATTTAATTAAATGGGAAATTGTTAACAACCGATTGACAAGGAAGCTTAATAAGAACTGCGTCAACATGGCGTATACATAATGCTGTTTAAATTTGATTTTACTAGCTAGGAAGTCTCTGTAATTTGTTTAAGTTGTCTTGAGATGAAATCCAATGCAGAGCTAAGTATTTCATTGATGATATTCTGGTTACATCTTATATCTAATTAGCTAAATAATTATTTCAAATTTTTATGCTCTGGCAACTCTTTGTATAATTTAATAGGTTAGCTTTGTCCATTCCATTGAAGTGACAAATTTGCAATATTCCAACCTTTAACAAATTGTGGCAGGCAAAATCTTACCGGCTGCAAGGCAAACTCAGATACTGTAAACAGTTTGACTACTTTTTCGGCACGTGTGTGACATATCAAAAGAGGAAACAAGAAAATAACATTCGCAAATTTTACACCATGCTCAGTGGCATATCCGAGTGATATTAGAGCACGGATATGCGGATATGAATGGCAAGAAAAAGTCAGTATAAATAGACTTGGGATATGCCAGAACGCTTCTAGTATATACAAATCTTTTGTGTGTGCGGGTAAACTACAATTTGGCATTCCCTTTTGTTGTCTTTGTTGCCTAAACCCCAACGAATACATATATATTTTATATTCTCAAAAAAAAAAATATTATAAAAAAAAAAATGTGAAAAAATCAACTCGAATCATAGGCTTTGATATTATGCAATGGCGAATAGAGCTATAGCCAAACATTCACATGCAGGCTTATGGAGAAAGATTTCGATACACTCGCACAATTGGCATACATTATTCATGTCTCAGATATAGATTTACCGTTAGATTTCTGTTTTGTGCAGACAGGTGTGCAAAATGTGTGGCACATATTTCACAGCTGTCGGTTTTTTAAGCTCGACTATTTTCGAATCCTGAAGCTATGTAAGAATATAAATGGGAACCTGCATGTAGATGTGCACATACATGTACAATTTCAAGCTAGATATTTGCATTGGTAAAGCACGGATCATATACTGGAAAATTGTTTGTCAGCTATTTAGCAATTTCGATATTCTTGAATTGTAGTTTTTATTAAGTTTCCTTTCAACTCCTAACCAAAACAACCTTTCATATTTATTACGATAAGAAAGTCATCAATTCTTTCTCTTCGATTGGTAAAATTGTTCTAATAAAAAATTGTAAATTCTTTAGTAAATTTAATTGAAAATTTAATTAAGATTAGATTTATTTGAATATATACATTCAGGTACTTGATTTATTCATTAGCTTTCTGAATATTCGACACAAATTTCTGGGCTCCCTCTTGGAGCTGTTTCAAGGCCTGTAAATATACATGGTTAATTGTTTTAATTTTCATCATAGATTTAGCTTTATAACTTACTCCAGCGCCATCCTTTTCCACGAAGTCTTTAAGTTGTGCCTCAAGAGTCTTGGCGAAATTCACCAATTGGGCCTGAAATTGTTCAAGCTGCTTGGAACCGTCAGTATCAGCCTTTGGTTCTTCTCGGGGAATTCGGCCAGCATATGCAATCTTAAATTAATTTTTTAATATTTTTTAAATCAAAATTTGAACACCTTTGTGAAGTTTATTGGCTTACAGCGAATAGAGCACACAGCAATAAAATTACACAGAACTTTGCCATTGTGGTTTGATTTGAAAGTGTCTGCTTTGTCGGACGAAGAATTAGAAACTAAACTCGATGTTGATAATTTGCTTGTAACAACAGCTCGTTTAGCGATAATTCAATAGTTTCTGATTGGCTTATGCGAACATGCGTTATCAAATTGACGAGACTTGTGCTCAAGCCTGACAATAGAAGTTAAAATTTTAAGTTCAGAATCGTATTCAAATAAACTGAAATATTCTTCTCGGAAGTTTTTATTGAATTGAAATCTTTGATTATTTCAAATTTGATTTGATAGAGCAATCCTTACCTAGTTGGTTGAACCCAACTGTGACCCTAAATCTTTCGACATCACGCTTAATAATTTCTAATCATAGACGAGGTCAGCTGCTGAGAAATACACGTTCCGATACTTTAAATTGTATTTACAAACAAATATTATTTTGCTATGTTCTATGACTTCTAACAATCAAAGCATTCTTTTTCTTTCCCTTCCACAGGACTGAGAGTCCAGAGCCCAGGGAAAAAGGGTTTTTATTTCTCAAACCAAGAAGAAGAATTCCATCTGAATAGACTTTTGTGCTGCGTAATAAATGTTTTATTTCGTAATGATCGGCATATCTCTTATCTGCGGAAAGCAACCAAAAGTACAGTTTACTTTTAGTTTGAATAATGTGTGAAGCTTGTCTAAACTATATACAGCACTGATAAGAAGCCAACTTTGACCTTATAATTTTATGCCAGCTTTTATGTCGATTAAATCTTATTCATCTTCTGATCTTTAGACAAAACATAAGAGAGTTCAATATTCTAAGGAAAATGTTAATCAAAAATCTATTTTTATCATATTATAATTTTATTTTAGATCAGCTCAACAAAAACAATAATTACTGAACAGCCTTGGGCTTCATTATATTTCCCTTCAGCCCTTGATGTACAGATATTGTAAAAATATTATATTATTATAATTCTATTGTATTTACCTACTTTCAGTTATTTATGTGTCTGGATGTATAAGCATTAAGCAATATGGAATTTATATTACTATACCTTGTCATATGAACTATTCGTTATTGTCTGTCTGGGCTCAACAAGAGTTTTGGTAAGTCTGAATTTTTACTCTTATAAATATTTTGGTACCCTTAACATTAAGCTTGAATGGGTATATTTGGAAAAAGATATTCGAGTTATTGACTAGCGAGATTGATGTAGAGAAGTTCGTCTCTAAAGATCTTGCAATCTAATAAGGTTGTTCGGTAAGTCATATCAGGTCCCACACCTTAAGCTCAGATAGCTATATAGATTCTTTGGTAGAGCATCTCAAAGTCGACGGTGACTCTGATTAAAGTTCTTCATATATAAAAATAGATATAGTTTGTTTTTTTTTTTTTTTTTTTTTGTCTGGTCTTATTTATCCTTTAATATTTTGCGCTTTACACAATTTGCAACATTAATTTTAATGTGCCCCATTTACATCACATTCGCTCACATACGCTCGTGTCCAAATATAAATATGGGTGTATTTTATTTATTTATCAGAGCTTGTCGTTGATGGCACAACATACAATTTGTTGTTTTTTGTTTTTGTTTTTATTTTATGTCATTTTATTAAACGGAATGCCTGGCTAGCCACGAGGAATTCGAGTCCATAAAATCAGCTGGCCGGGCTCACACGACACTTCATAAATGTCGGTGACAGCGGAAAATAATTTTAAATGAATAAAACACAAAGTGAGGTTACTCTTTGTGTGCCCGATATACTATATATATTTTTTGTTAAAAATTTCTGAATGAGTTCAGGGGTTTTTCAAAATAACGATTAAATTGCTTGTTCAGCTTTTATTTCCTTTAAATTAAAAGGACAAAATTAATTATCAAATTATTAGAGATATATGAAATATAGAATCAGATTTAGTTACCCAAACATTTTTATATCACATTTTATTTGATTACTCTTCTTTTTAAGTGATTATCTGAAGGATGATTTCAAGGTTTTATTGCTCGAAACGTTAATGTTTTTTATGATATTTTTCTGAGGGCCGAGGGGCTGAGTAATTTCGTTGTGGGTCACTTGAGTATCATTTTTGTGGCTTTTTTCTTTTTATATTAAATTTGTTATAGCCTGCCAGGGATTTATAAAATAAATCACCATTTTGTCAGATTCCTGGGCAAGGCTGATTTCGGAGCAAGCGGAATGGAAGCGTGGGAGATTTTCAGCTTTACCTTAATTTAAATAGGTGTGTGCCTGCATCTTACCACTACACCCAACCACATAATTTAACACACCCTGACACACTCACACACACACATGAAGCCATATGCTGCAGGTAGCCAAATACCCGACGCCTGATGCAAGAGGCACTTTACTGCTTACTTTGGGGCGCCACTCAATTATTTATGCGCTCTGTTTAAATGTGTGAAGCATTTTTGATGTGCTGTGGTGAGCCCGTGTGCAGCTGCATTGGATTTTTAGCTCTTTCGTCTGTCGTCTTCATCCTTTAACAGTCGGGCTAAAGTTTTTTGTTGTGGTTTCCCTTTTGCGTCCTACAACTTTTTCATTTCTTTCGGTTGTCTTTAATGTTAATGGCTGAATATGTAGACCAACTTTGTTAGCATGTGCCTCCAACTGCCTTCGGCTTTGCGGTGGCTCGGTGGTGGTGACACTGCCTGGTAGTGGTGCTTGGTTGCTTGCATTTTTGTTCAGCCCAAGTTTGTCAGCATTGCAAAATCTCCTGGCAACATAAGTTTCCTTTCTTCTTCTTATTTAACGTCGTCACACACTTCCCAGTGGCCCAGAGGACATTTTCGTGGCTACACTCATTAAAAACGCATTTACTTTTCATGCATTGTAAATCATTTTTTTTTTTCGGTGGGTACTCAGATTTGCCCAACTCTGAGTGCAGTTTGAAGTAGTTCCGACCCTAGCTGGGTTGACCCTTTCGGCTAGGAAGAATTTTTGTACATTTTATTTGAATTGAAAAAAAAACATCTTTGCATCTTGGTAATAAATATTTTATAAAAGAAAAAAAAAAAAAACCCAAGAAGTTACCACAATGGAAAACAGCAAACAACAGGTAGTAAAAAGTAACCTTTTTCATCTTTTGCTCGGCCATAAAAAAATCCAAAGAAAGAAAGATTGAAAAAGTAGACTCGACCCATTCAAGATTGTGTTGGCTTGCCGATGTGTTGAAAATTTCTTCCTTCCGCCTTGTCAGTAAGCCAAATAACCCGGTACACCCAACTCTGTCGCCATAACAACAATAACAACAACAACAACAAAGAGCAAAAGAAGAGCATTCAGAAAAAAGCTAGGCCACACAATTGGCTGGCAAATGGCTAACCGGCTGCTTGTGTGACTGCTTGTCTGTCATCCAACAAGTTGGGTCTGAGTCTGTTCTTGGTGTATCCGTCTGCCCCTGCCCCTGCCCCTGCCCCTATATGTTGCAGAGGCAACATGCAAAATGTATGTTAATATTTTGCAGCATAGCCCCTGGGGCAAGTTGTTCAGCCTCACGTCAACTGGGTTAGGTGTTCCGTGAGTTTGTGCCTTTTTTTCTGAGTGTGTGTGTCTGATGCTTGAAAGGTTAGTCGTGTGTGTGTGTATGCTTTTCATTTCTTTATTCATTAGCATTTTGTATGGGTTTCTTGAAAGGAAATCCAACATTAATATTAAATTATTTGGCCCGCTTTTATTGCCTTTAAAACTAATTTGTCTGCCCATTTTATTTCCCACCGATTCACACTCGCTTCCTCCGTAAAAATCTTTTACAAATTTAAATATTATAATTTACAGAAAATTAGTTTTGCACATAGTAAATCGGGGGATTTATGCTCTCGCAAATATAACCAAGGCATTTATAATATTTTTAATACCAATTCCATTTGTTAAACATTTCCGGTCTTTATGGGGCGTTTGGCTAATTAAATGTGGGGCTTTTTGGATTCTATTTGGGGCTTTAAAATACATTTGTTCGAATGCATTTAGCTATTTGTTTAGCCATTGAATCTATGGGTAAAATTATTACTTTTAAATGCTTATTTTGATTCGCAATATTTGTTGCTAAAAGTTACGCAATTTTAATTTAATTTGTGGTTAGATTTATTTTGCGCACACTATCTCAGTTTGCAAAGTGTTTTTAATTGTTTTGTCACAAAATATTCATGCCCAAATATTATTTATTCAAACTATTTGGAATATCCTGGCCAACATTATAAGAATTTAAAATCGTATGTGAAATTCATTTTGCCAGGCTGTGATTAAATTTGCCTAGAAAATATTAATTATTTCGGACTCTAGGCAAACTATAAATTATAATGCCAATTCTGATATTTAGGTTTCCGTTAGATCTTTAATTATTCTCACCTTATTCAAAGCCTCAAAGTTTTTTATTTTAAGACTTGCTAGTTGACACAAGAAAAAAAAAACAAAATGGCGGCATCACGTCCCCTTTCCAATGGGTTGTTTATGAGCATTGACTGGACTAGCTGTCTGGTTGTTTGGCTGACTGTACTAGACTGGAATGACAGCTGATTATAATGTGCTGCTATGCATTAAAAGGCAATGCGACAACATTTGCTTTGGCAAGTTGTTGTTGTTTTTGGTGTTTTGATGTTTGTGCAACTCGTTAAATTTCCATCAGTGTGCGTACGCCATATTGGCTCAAAATGTCACCAAGGCAGCAACTCAAGCAATGAACTCTGATGTCCTCACGTATTTCTCTGATATCGATTTGACTTACAAAAACGAGAGCACAACCAAACTGTGTGTGTGTGTGTGTGTGTGAGTATTTTGTCACATATGTGGGTAATTGATATTTTATGAATGAGATGTAAACACTGTTTTTATGAGTCGAATAAGCAGCCATACTGAAACTTGTCCAGCCAAATCAGCCATTAAAGCATAAGCTCAAAATTTTCCCTTTTTTTTATAGCCAGCTTAATTTTATTTTATTAGCCTTAAGAGAAAAATTATGAAACAAACTAAGCGAAATTTTATGTTTTACTTAAAAATAAGGGAAATTGTTATTACTCAATTGTTGGCGATAATTGTTCCCCTGGCTTATCAGGAATGCAACTCTGAGTAGCTCAGGCTAAAGCATTGAATATTTGTAAAAGATAATTAATTTCGAAAGCCGAAATAATAATTTTTATTACATTTTCTTTTCCACATTTCTTAAAAGGTATGAAGAGTTGCTTCAAAAAAAAAAGTTAAAACAAATTCGATAACAGATAAATTGGACCCGATGTTTTTATGACTAGCATTTTTTTTCGATTTGACCCACTTGGTGTGAAAAGTTTTAATAATTTCCAACACACCCGAAACGTTACGGTTCCAGCCAATCGACTGGGCCATAAAACAAGCACCATATAAACAAACAAGCCAACCGAACCGAACCTGTAAAAGCTGCTGCATAAACACTTCTCGTCAGGGCGATATCGCTTTTGAATTGCTGTCACGAATATGAAAACTTTTAAACCAAAAAAGAGTGAATGCTTTCGGCAGTTTGGATAGCCATAAAATAACGAAAGCAAAAGAGAAAAGCACAACAAGAACATTATTTTATATAGTATTATATTTATTTTTATTTTTTTTTTTGCCATATAAAATTTTGCTTGAAGTAATTAAGAGTGGAAAGGTATTTTTATATTGTTTTCATTCGATTTGCATTGAAGGAAAATTGAAAGAAAAATTTTTGACTATAATTACAATATGAAAATGCTTTTGCAAAATGTTTTCATTGGTGATATAAAATTTGAAGCGTATGCAAACGACTCTGGGCGTTACAAGCTCAATGTCCTTGCTATGATATGAAAAATATTTATTTTAATTATTTTAATACCAATTTGAATGGAACGCAATCTTAAGACTTTTGCCAGCACATCGGTTTTGCACTCTGTTTGATTTGTATTTGTTAACTGCTGGAATTTGTTTGCTTTTCATTTTATTTTTCTTGACTGGGCATGCATGCTTTTCATATGAAAAGTGCACTTTGTTGTTTTTGTATTGGTTGTGGTGGTGGTGGTGGAAACTTTGTCAAGTGCTGAATGCTCGAATGTTCATCAAAGTTTTGCCTTGTTATTTTGAATTGCCAACACTGCGTATGATTGCTGTCATTTTTGCTATTTTCATATGCTGACAAAGTGTAAAGTAGCATGAGACCATAAAATTGATTTGTATTATGACTAAATCAATTGTGTGATTTTTATTGCTCATCTTCATTTGCCTTCATCTATCAACGAGCTTCAATATTATTTCACAGACAATATACTTTTGTATATTTTAGTTTATGAAAACAATAAAGTACTCAAAGCAAGAATAATACATTCTGTGCTGCTTCTGGTCCAAGTGTGATAGATGCTTAAAATGTGTAAAACAGATGACAAAAACTAAGCGAGCGATAATCTTAAGTAAGTGTATCTTATGGATACACTGGATGCTGCTCAGTGCAGTATTTGGTGTATCGCGGTTGTGTGTGCGACACAAAGACGGCTATTATCTATCTGGTTGGTGGTGGTGGGCCGCTGGCAGATACATAAGTCATGCCGGGGCATATGTCAATGCCAAGAGCAGGCAGCTTCGAATGGCAGGGCCATCATGAATGATTAATGGATTGACCCGATTTTTCGCGATATACAAACTGAGTCAATACTATTCAGTTGTTTCTGGCAGCTTCTCCACCTCATCAGAGCAGTCAAATTTTCAATTTTCCATCTCTCTAACTGTCTTAGTTTATCTAAGCAAATTCCATTAGCAGTTAAGTAGAATTTCGTTCAGCTTTCATTGCTTTCAAGTACTCCAATAATTCCAGAGAGCTTGATCAAAATGTTCCGAAAATTGTGTGAATTCAACTCAAACATTTTTGTGTTGCTGTTTCTTTTCCATTTTTGTTGTGATTGTTGTTTTTATCAATGTGCATAATTTGCTCATCAAGCTGCTTCTTTTCATTGCTGCTGTTGTTGTTGTTGCTTTCATTTTTAACTTGGCCTGAACTGGCACAACCTCAATATACTGTCAATTTGACTAGCACACATTCTCAAGTTGCCAAAACTTCACACACACACACACATATATATGGAGGCAGTCACAGAAATTATACGTTATCATGGCAACACGCAAACCTTTCAGGTTACACAGCAAGCTTATTGAGAGCGGAAGGAAAACGGAGACAGCGACAGAGCCCAAGGCTGAGGCGGAGGCTGAGTTTGCTCAGGTATGCCGTTTGCTCAAATCTGAAATTGAGCATGGAATTTACGTAATATGCAGGCATGTGTGGGCAATGCGTATCCGCATGTCTCTGGCTGTTTGCATGTGTGTGTGTGTGTGCCTTTCCTTTTTGTATTTGTGATGTTATTTCATCGTCAATCTCTTTCACTTAGGTCTGCGTGTATGTGTGTGTGTGTGTGAGTGTGTGGCACGTGCTTTTCACAGAAATGACATACGTTGAAAAGGAAGTTCATTTGGCTTTGGTTGTTAAGCGTTATCAAATCTACTGCAAAACAAACATTGATTTCGACGGCATTAACAGTTGCACCTGCCCCAGCCCCAACCTCCATTCGATAATCTGAAATTCTCTCAATACTCGGACTTTTTGTGAGGACTTGCAAAAATGGGAATTTCATTGAATCAAAACGTAAGCAAAACTCATAACAAATGTGTCTGACTCTGAGTACAGATTTTGATTTTTTCCTGCCCGAAACGATGTTGGTGAAATAGGAACCGCATACGCTTTGCCGGCTGTCGTGTTGTGTCTGGAACGGAAATGAAGTTAATTTATGGCGCTAAAAAGGATTTGACTTTGGCCCTGACTTCCGTGTAGACCCTGGATCTTCTATTCAGTGTTCTGTTTTGTTTCATTTCGTTTTATATTCGAAATCGGTAGAAACAGCGTGCAATCATGGTCATAATGATTTGTGTCTTTTGCCAGAGCGACGCCTGCTCTCTTCCGTCTATGTCGTCATCATAGCCGACTCTATCGGTCTTAGCCCTAAATTATAAACTATCTGGCTTACAAAACTTTTATGCAAACATTCCAAATCCACCCACACACATAAGATATACGTGTGAGTGCTGCTAGAAACTTTGTAAAATTTGTGGCCAAAAGTTGTAATCATATCAGACAAAGTTGCTTCCCAGCTAGTGGGGGCGATTAGGGCTGATGTGTCTGCGCTGGCTAAAATGCCAACAATTCCTAATTATAATTTCCGTTAACATTAATTAGCACATTCATTTTGGCGAATTTGCCAAAAGTCTTTTGAAATGCCATTGACCTTGACTTTTAGCTAGACAGAAGAGCTTATGATTAGAATCAAATATTTATCGAGTCATAAGAATGATTTTCTTGGCTTATCAGAAATATGTATACCATTATGCCTTGATTCAATTGTCTGCTATCACATCCTTTTGCTGCCTTTGGGACGACTGCAATCTATTCAGTTCAGTCCCCCCTGCTGGTGGCATGGGTGAGTGTCTTTATTTTGACATTTACTCAAGTTATTCCCTGACAGCCATTAAGGTTGGTTGGTCTTGCTTGGCTGGCTGGTTGGCTACAGCCAAAGGCAGGAGCCCACCACATTTCCATCCTGCAGTTATCATAACAATTATGCTGCAAGACAATAGACAAAATGCGCTCCCGGAGCGCCAACGGCAGCCACTTCAAACAATGCAGTCAACATAAAACAATGAGCCGGCGAGAGCTGAGTTGAAATGAGTTGAGTTGAGTCGAGTCGAGTTGAGCGTCGTAGTTTGCAAATTAAATAATTCCCAGTAACATTTCCGTTTGGTAGTGCGTTGGTTTTTCTCTGAAGCACTTGGCAATATTATTTCGCATTTGCCGTTGTTTCCGCTCGGTGCTGTGAAGTGCTAATTGTGCTGCCGCCAAAGAGCCAACCAATGGAAGGGCTGGCTACTTTACTGGACTCAGCAGCTTGGGACATTGCCTCGCCTGAGTTATGAGCTGAGCGGTTCTGGGTAACACAAGTGCCTCTGTATGCTGGGCAATCGCAATATTACTAAATTTCACTAGATATTTTTGCGGCTGTGCGATTTCCTGCTGCCACTGCACTGGGCCAATTAAATTGAAAAGTTACAGCAATGAGAAGAGTTCCAGTGATTCCAGCTACAATTGTATCTATTGTGACTGCATCCGCTCGGCTTTTAATTGCAGTCCATTTATGTGGACTCTCATTTGCATATCAATATTGAGTCAGTGTTGACCATTTGGTAGTCGGCCAGACTGACAACTGTCGGGCCCTGCATATTGCTGTCACTGCCAAACGCCTAACCATATGCAATGCAATTGCACAAACTGTCCATCAACGCTGTCATTTGCCCGGACAACAAATGACGCCAACTGTCCTCATGTGGCCGACTGAACCAGTTCGGCTGCTCTGGCTGTCTATCTGTCTGTTGGATTTCTTAAATGTTTGCGGGCTGTAAAATTTATTTAAACGCTTCATTGTCATACACACACATGACTGGCCGTCAACCAGTCAGATAGGCGGAAGGAACGACAAACCATTCGCAATGCGTCATTGTTACTGCTTCCGGCAAACGAGGTGCTGGATTGCTTCAGTAGAGTTATGGTTTTATTTGTTCAAACAGGCTTTCCTTTAATTTAAATTTAAGCTTTTATAGACTAGCAAATACAAAATTGTATTACACAATGGCAAAGACTTGGGGCGGATAACTCCAACAAATTAAAATTTTATCTCGAAGCCAATAATGGTAAATGTCGTAGCAGGTCGAATTAAAAGACATCAGAAAATGGTACAAGCAGCTAGTAATGGAGACGTTGATCATTGTCGCTATTTATGGGACTGCAAATTACGAGACCGCATTTACTTGACATTGATGGGTTCGAGTGATGACCAATTCAAGTCTGATTGGTGTGCCTTCTTTGATTGTCCAATAACTGTGGCGGCGAGGACTATTAATGTCCGGTCGTGAGCTAAGCACTTCAATAAAACGTGAACTTTTCTAGAGAAAACTCAGTACCATGAATGCGTTTACATATGCCACAGACACCAGACATTGTCAGAATGTCAGAATGATCAGATCTAATTTTTTATATAAAAACAATTATGCTCTTATGATGGTTATATTTATAAATATTCTATTTTCTGTTCTCTATCAACTTTCTATGTAGCAAACATCTGGACTCAATGAGGAAACTCCGTTTTGTGATTTGCTTTTATTTTGCAGACGGATTTAGCTTGCTATGCTTTTCTTCATCGTCTTTGCCTTGATCCGCTGAGAGCATTAAGCTCTCTTACACTCCCACTGAACTTAAAATAAATATGTGCTTAGGCACACCTACAGTCTCACCGTTTTGGCTTTTAATTTTAGCGTATTTTTCCTCAAATTCACACGCCGTTGGTTTTATTCAAATTTGAGTAATGAAAAAAAAAAAAAAATAATAAAAAAAAAATATTTGCAGTTATTAAAAAGCAAATAAATACTTTACGATCGATCACGATCGGCTCACTCTCTACTTCTGGTCATGCGTTCGTATACTTTTTTATGATTTCTTCTTGTGTTCGTGATATATTTAATTATGTTTACTGATCGGCTCACTCTCTACTTCTGGTCATGCGTTCGTATACTTTTTTATGCTTTCTTCTTGTGTTCATGTTTATTTGACCAGGCATGCCGGATTCACCTTATTTAAAGTTACTTTTCAACTAAAAGCGATTCTTAAAATGTTAAACAGAATTTTTTTTTTTTACCTTTTTTTAAATATTAATCAGAATTTTGTTTATTCAGAAGCAGTTTGAATTTCAAAAGGTACAACCAAAATTAAACAGTTTTTTTATCAAATTGAACCTTGGGCGACAACTCCATATTGCCTTCCTCATCACCAAACAGTAACCGCTCGAGTAATTCCATTTGAGTTTCAAGAATAGCCGCCACTGTATACATATGCTCCACACGACTTCGATACTTCCGCTGCTCAAAGGGTTCGTCAACTTTCTCTTTCTGCACAATCTTTATTCTCAGCATTTTATTTTTTCTCTTATTTTCAATAAGCTCGTTGTGATCTAGTTTTTTTTTGACATTTTCAGCCACTGTGCGATTTTTTCGCTTATAGGCTATTCGGAAAAATGTTATCTTTTGGAATAAACGAAAAATGTCATCGTATTCGACACGTAAGAATTGCAAAAAGTTGATGTGCCTAACGTCCTGCAAATCACGCTGGGTTTTTGCGGTCGCGAAGTAATCATTAATAATCGAAATAAAAACATTCATCAGCAGGACAGCCACCGCAAATGCCAAGATAGCATACATGATTATTCCCACGTATAGGCCACCATGAAAGAAATCTTTGGGGTCAACTTGAGTACTGAAGCCGAAGGCGAAGCTCATGCAAGTCACAATGCTGCTTACTATTCTGTGGAAATTGGCGCTGTTTGCACCATTTATAGTGACTACGGAAACTCCGAAGGCCATTAAAAATATAAGTATTACAAATGCAATGCTAGCAACAGCTTTCCAGCTTGAATAAAGCGTACGTGTAAATAACTGAAACACGCTGGCGAACTGAAGAACCTTCCAAAGTCGGAGTGTTGTAATGCATATGAGGAATCCTATCAACATGGTAGTCAGCATATGCAGACGCGCGGGACGTCGAAAATCAATGAAAACGATCTTACTGGCTCCTCCAAATTTCTTGACCATACTTGTCACAATAGCTTCACGAATGATAATAAGAGAAAGTATAATTATGTTAAGGATGCATATTGTCAGATCCACCTGGTTCCACAAACTGTGCAATTCTGAGGGCTCATACCAGAGTTTCAAGACAAGCGCCTTGGCAAACTGAAGAAGCACAATGACATATATGAGAAAGGTTATAAGTTCGAAGATCGAAAGCTCATTAATACTCTCCAACAATTTTGTGCTAATTATATCCGCATGAGTTATGGTGTCCCCAAAGGGAGTCGTTTCAACTCGTAGCGTGCAGACAGTAAAAATATTCGCATCCGCGTTATACAAAGTGAAGTCCATAAATATTGCTGAAGAATTGTAATTGAGCCAATTATACTGTATGAGATACTCCAAAACCTTCATGCTATTCTTTTTATTTTGTGCCAGCAGGGCCACATATCCCTGAAGTTCTGGATAATTCTGAAAGAATCCCACATGATCGAAATTCAAGAGCAAAGCATCTATAAAGTCCTGCGAAGAGGATATGGGTAACCAAGGCTCATAGATCCGCCAGTACTTGTCCGTGTAGTGCAAACGACGATAGGGAAGCTGCCACTCGGGCATATAGTTCGTGTCAACAAATTGAGCATCATCCAAGCCCACATGTTCCTTTTTCAAACGCAATTGTCGCAGGCGCACAACTCCCAGCATTTTAGTTTGGTGCAATTGCGCCCAACCCGCGGCACCAGGTATATGCTTCGCACTATCAAATGCATTTATCAGAGACAATTCAATAAATAAATAAATATGGTTCAAAGAATAAACCTCATTCAGCCCTAAGTAATCGGTATGATTGTAAAAAAAGAGCTTATAAACAGTATTCGTATTATAATACAAGGCCGAGTCCCACGTCACAAGCACCACGCAAAGGAGAAAAAAGTAATACTTGCCATATAACCATAGATCTTCGGCAATGTGCTTGTATTTCTCGTTGAGCTTTTCATTTCGATGCTCCTCGGTCAGCAACAGCTGAGAATGCAAACTCTTTAATCTGAGCTTGAGAAAGTCAAAACGATTGTGCTTGGTTCCCTCGTTGTCCGCCTTAATTTTGCGCTGTTGGGGTGGCCAACACGCTGAATCAACAGCCACAAGAGCAAATTTAATTGGGTCTCCAATCAGAAATTGAAGTAGTAATACGATCACAAACGTTATCAATACCGTCTTGAATTTCTTGGTGTCGTGCTGGAAGCCTGAAAACAACACAACCAGCACCAGGCAAAAAATTATTATTAAAACTGATGTCGAAATAAATATGATATTTGTTTTACGCAATATCATTGTGATTACAAAACTATGAAACGTTTTTGGATATTTAAAAAAAATTTTATTTTTTTGTTCCGAAGTCCAGAAACTTGCCAGCTGTCAATTTTGAAGCATAGATCCTAGGCTTATTACAAAGAAAAAAAAAACAATGAAGCATATACTATCCGAGTCTTTGAATGTTCCGATATTGAAATGTTGGGAAGCACATCATTAACCTATTGCTATTTATATAATTCCACATAATTTTTTATTTTCTGCTATATACCTATATTCCTAATAATTAAGTAGGCTTAAAGTATATTAAAAATTTTTAAAAATTTAGTGTGTATGTTATGTATTTGATTGAAAGATTATAATGTCTTATATGTCCGTCTAACTGTAAGCACGAACTCTTTGGTCCTCCTATTGTTCTACGCAATTTAAACAAATTTTAGTTCTTAAATATCGGACTTGAGTTCCGAATAAAATTTCATAAAGTTGATATGACCTAAAAAAAAAAAAAAATGAGTATACTCTTTTTTCTGCGAAAAGAGTATAATAAATGTAAGATTCAAGTTACAACTTGATATATCGAATTTTAAGAGTGAATGGGATCTCTGTCGGAGACGGCTAACGTCTTGAATATAATCGCAGTTTCGATTTGATTTTACCCTTGAAATGAAGATTTATACTTAAAAATTTTTATTACAGCAAAAAAAAAAAAAAAAGTTGAACGAATCCATATTGCATTTAAAACATAATTAACAAAATCAAATTGGTACTGTTAGATTAAGTATTTTCTGTAAATTTCATCATCATCGTCTGTTCCCGGCTCTATATTACCATGCTTGTCGCCAAAAAGGAGTAGCTCGAGCAATTCCATTTGGGTTTGCATAATTAACGATATCGAAAGCATGTGCTCTATGCGGCTTCTGTACTTCCGCTGCTCATAGACTTCATCAGTTACCACTAAGCTTTTAGATACTATCAATCTTTGCATTTTCGTTTTCTTCTGCTGTTTTGTACGCTCACGAGCATTCAGCATTAACTCTACGTTTTCAGCCACAGTGCGGCTATTTCGTTGATAGGTATTTCGAAAGAATTTTATTTTCCGGAATAGACGGAAGAAGTGATCGTGTTCGATACGTAAGAACTGCAAAAAGTTGATGTGCTTAGCTTGCTTAGAGCTGAACTCGCTCTTCTTGATGGTGAAATAATCGTTGATAATTGAAGTAAAAACATTCATCAGCAGGACTGCAACTACAAATGCCAAGATAGCATACTGGATCATTCCCAAGTATATGCCACCATAAAAGAAATCTGAGGGGTGGATATGACTACTGAAGCCAAACGCAAAGCTCATGCAAGTGACAATGCAAGCCACTAATTTCTTGAAACTTTTACTGTTCGTGCCGTTGATGGTGACTACGGACATACCGAAGGCCATTAAAAATAAAAGTATTACAAATGCAATGCTGGCAACAGCTTTCCAGCATGCATAAAGCGTATTTGTGAACATCTGAAACACGTTGGCGAACTGAAGAACCTTCCAGAGTCGGAGTGTTGTAATGCAAATGAGAAATCCTACCATCATAGTGGTAGCTGAATTAAGACGCGTGGGTCGGCGAAAATCAATAAATTCCATTTTACTGGCACCTCCGGCTTTCTTGATCATGCTTGCGACAATAGCTTCTCGGAAAATAATTAAGGATACTACGGTTATGTTGAGAATGAATATTATCAAATCCAGCTTATTCCACATACTTCGTATTTCTGAAGGTTCATACCAGAGTTTCAAAATAAGCGCCTTGGAGAATTGAATGACCACGATGACATATATCAATAGTGTGAGAAGTCCAATGAATGAAAACTCATCTAGATTCTCAAGCAATTTGACGGTGTCTACATTTATGTCACATAAGGTGCCTCCAAAAGGAGTTTGTTCCACTCGAAGGGTGCACACACTGAAAAGATTACAATCCGCATTGTATAAAGTAAAATCCATGAATAGTGCGGATGTATTATAATTGAGCCATCTATACTGACTAAGATACTCCAGCACCTTCAAGCTACTCGCTCGACTTCGTGCCAGCAGGGCGACGTATCCGTGAAGTTCTGGATATTTCTGAAAGTTTCCTACATGTTTGAAATTTAACAGCAAAGCATCTAAAAACTCATACGATGAGGATATGGGTAACCAAGGCTCATAGATACGCCAGTATTTCTCGGTGTAGTGCAAGCGACGATAGGGCAGCTTCCATTCCGGCATATAGTTGACTTCTATAAACTCAGATGAACCGAAGCCCACATGCTCCTTTCTCAAACGCAATTGTCGCAATCGCACAACTCCCAGCAATCTGGTTTGATCTGAGTGCACCCAGCCCTTGGAACCAGGAATACGGTTTTCGGGGTGGAAAGCAGTTACCAGAGATGATTCAACAAAATCAAGGGCTTGATTCAGATGATAAACTTCTTTTAAGCCGTAATAGTCGGTGTGATTTTCATATAAAACTTTAGCAATATAGTGCGTATTGTAGAACAGTGCCGAGTCCCATGTCACTAGCACCAAGCAGAGGAGAAAGAAGTAGTACTTGCCATATAACCATAGATCTTGGGCAATGTGCTTATATTTCTCATTTAACTTTCGGTTTCGGTAACTTTCCGTCACCAACGATTCGGCTTTTAAATTCTTTAATTTAAGCTTCATGAGATCAAATCGATTTTGGCTGGTCCCCTCGTTGTCCGCTTTATAGTGCCTTTGCTTAGATGGCCAAAAAGCGCCATCAATAGCGTGTAGAACAAACCTAATTGGATCGGCAATGAGAAATTGGAAGAGCATTACCAGAACAAAGACTACCACAATAGACTTGAATTTTTTGGTCTCCTGCTCGAACCCAGAAAATACGGTAATAATTACCATGCAGACGACTATAACTAAAATCGTTGTTAAAAAGGCCAATAAATTGGCCTTCTCTCTCTTCATTTTGATGTCTAAATAAATTCCTTTAAATAATCTTTTTTTATATTAAGCTTGCACTATAAAATATAAAAGATTTTATATATTATTTTGAGATACAAAGTATACAGTATACTATGTTTATTTTATATAGTGAACTATATATAATTGAATTATTTAATAAATAAGGATTTCATGTTTCACTTTATATCAATGGGCACATCATCTTCATCATCTTCCTTGTCGGGTGTTTCAGTTTCTTCATCAAATACTAACTCTTCGAGGACATTCAGCTGAGTTGAAAGAATGGCTGCAACGGAATAGAGATGGCCCACGATCAAATTGTGTTTCCGTTCTTTTTCAACTTCACTTAAATGTTTGTACAATTCTAACTTCCTTCATATTTGTTCTAGAAATTCGTTTCGGTCCAGTGTCCTTTGAACATTCTCAGCCACAGTTCGATTACGGCGTTTATAGGCTCTATGGAAATATTTTCTGTCAAAAAATAAATTGAAGAAGTCATTGTATTCCATTCTCAAGAACTGTAAAAAATTTATAGTAGGAGTCTGCCGGGCAAAACGAAGCTTGGTCTTTTCAACAGTAAAATAATCATTTATAACGGAAATAAACACATTCATCAGCAAGACTGCAACTGCAAATACCAGGAGTCCAGGATGTACACTTATTTAAACCGGACAGATATATCATGTATCTGTATTACGAGACCAAATCGGTTTTAGTTATAACTTTCGCATTTTTTAAGTGATATTGGTGATACATATATATGCCAAACCAGTTCATGTTATTTACGCTAGAAAGAAAATTTCGAAAAGAAGTTGTAATCCTCAGCACATAAGAACAAAAGCTTAAAGGTACAATTCAATTTTCTTGCTTTGATCTTATTATTCCCGGCAATTAGTCAAAGCTAATATATATACCCATGAAACAGTAACATCTCTTACAAAAGTCACAAATCAATATGAACAAAATAATAGTTCTGATTGGCCTTGGTTTGTATAAATAAGTTGAAATCGTTATTCAAAAATAATCACATTGACTCTTGACTCTTGAATTATTTATTTAGTCACCTTTGCAACCTGTACAGTTCTAGACTGTCCTACCACTTGCAATTTGATGTATGAACCTGTTTGTGGATTTAATGGGACTTGCTATTACAATTTTGGTAATGCATGTTCCAGAGACAATCTGAACTGCATTAATAGAAAAAACAATTTAGCATGTAAGTAGACTTTAAATGTTTTTTTTTATATCTTATGAAAAAGGTTTATTTAATTTTATTTATTTATTTTATTTTTGAAGTGTTTAGGGAAGTTCATCAAGGAGAATGTCCATCTACAAAAAGACCTTTTTGTAATCTAAGTCATGACTAAGAAAATCGGTTTGCTCTTATAGAAGATTCGGATTTTTAGGATCTTATTAAATCTAAATAAATTTAGAAAGTTTTAATTTATTAAAATAAATAAATAAACCAAATTCCTCCTATTTTTAATTTTTAATAAAAAAATATGAATCTTTTCAACTTTCTTGCTTTAATATTAATTTTCCCGGTTGCACATTGTATAATAAGAGTTTTATTTTCAGAATCCTCTTTTTCTTCTTCTTCTTCTTTTTCTTCTTCTTCTTTTTAGACTCTTTTCGAAGAAAAAGGAGTCTATTCACTTTGCTCTGATGTTTGTAACGCACAGAACCAAACATCGTAGACCCACAAAAGTTACATCTAGAATACTTAGAATCACTAGAGGAGTCGATATAGCCATGTCCGTCTGTCCGTCTGTCCGTCTGTCAGTCTGTCCGTCTGTCCGTCTGTTTCTATGCGATTTACTCCGTCGTCTTAAAAGCTATTTTGCTGAAACTTGGTATTTAGCCTTCTTTTTTACCTAGGTAGTACACTAGTTTGAATCAGTCGGATCGGACCACTATATCATATAGCTGTCATACGAACCTAAATCGGTTTAGGCAATAACTTCCACATTTATTATCCGATCCTTTTGAAATTTGGCATGCGTATGTTTTATATAACGATAGATAATTGTACTTAATTTTGCCCGGATCGGATGACTATATATTATAGCTGTCATACGAACCTAAATCGGTTTAGGCAATAACTCCCACATTTAGTTTCCGATCCTGTTCAAATTAAGCACGCATATATTTTTTATAGCAATTAATATATATACCAAATTTCGTAAGGATCGGACCACTATATCAAATAGCTGCCATACGAACCTAAATCGGTTTAGGGAATAACTCGCACATTTATTGACTGATCTTTTCAAAACTCGGCCAACACGTTTTCTACATAAATATACGCGTTTGTGCTCAATTTTATTAAAATCGAACTACTATATCATATAGCTGTCATACAAATCGAAATCGGCCCTATTAACTGACCAACCCCGTTCATGTGATTTACGGCAGAAACAACTTCGAAAAGAGTCTGTAATCTTCGGCACCCCGAAGATAACGTTGGGATTTTTATCTTAGTTTTTGTTTGCTTCCCTAATTTTTAATGCTTCTCATGACGAATTCAATTTGTGCACAATTTTTTAATTATAAAAAAAAAAATGAAATAATAATAATATTAATGCGGGAAAGGTCAATTGCATGGTTGAATAATATGTAAAACAAGTCTTATAATTAAGAAAATTTTTATAATTTCAAAGGAGATATGATAAAGGGATAAACCAGATCCTTTGAATTCATTTGAATCGAATTATAATAATATAATTACTCAACTAAGCGATCTCAGTGCTTATGTTTCTTTTGACGAATTCAATTTATTCACTTTGTCATAGATAAAACATTTATTGCTAATTCACGATAGTAGACAAATTTTTTTTCGATTCATCTTCCAAATTATCGTGGCTACTCAAAGGTCTACAAAGAGGCCTTAGATTTCCACATTCCTTGTTAAGAAATACTGTCAACTCTGAAAGTGAAGAGAAAAGATTTATTTTAATATCAAATATGTCAGATGATATATAATCAAACATACTTTTTTCATTCATTTCTCTACGTCTACAATTATAGTACTCGAAAACACAATGGTTTGTAGCTGTTTGATGGCAATTCCCATCAAAACCACACACGGGAGCGTAGAAAGTAGGGCAGAACTGATTACAAACACCGTCAGCAGAAGGTACAATGGTGGCTAAACAAAGAATGCAAAAAGCAAGACCAAAAATAACTGATATATATTTCATGTTGATATGTAAACTAAATAAAAACTTTAACAAATATCTTCATATTTCCAGATATATATAAGGCTTAAATGCAATTAAATCGAAAAGGTACTCCTTATAACAGTTATATAAAAGCGTTAAAATGCATGCAAATTGATTCGGAAAACTACTTCCCGATTTAAAAAAAATAAAATAAAAGATCCTTGTTGTAGAAGGAAGCGTGTTTCGACCCGCATGAAAATCGGTAAGGGGCAGGGGATGATAATAACGCGCATATTAAAACCACCGCCAATTAATGTTCTTAAGCTACTAACTCTTTATTCAGTATACATATATGCCAGACGCAGCTGGCGAATAATTCACTCAAATTCAAATCAAAATCAAAAGGCTCAAGTGTGCTCAAACACCTATTGCTATTTATATAATTCCACATAATTTTTTATTTTCTGATATATACCTATATTCCTGATAATTAAGTAGGCTTAAAGTATATTAAAAAATCCCAACGTTATCTTCGGGGTGCCGAAGATTACAGACTCTTTTCGCAGTTGTTTCTGCCGTAAATCACATGATCGGTGTTGGTCAGTTAATAGGGCCGATTTCGATTTGTATGACAGCTATATGATATAGTAGTACGATTTTAATAAAATTCAATACAAACGCGTATAATTAAGTAAAAAACGTGTTGGCCGAGTTTTAAAGAGATCAGTCAATAAATGTGCGAGTTATTGCCTAAACCGATTTAGGTTCGTATGACAGCTATATGATATAGTGGTCCGATCCGACCGATTCAAACTAGTGTACTACCTAGGTAAAAAAGAAGGCTAAATACCAAGTTTCAGCAAAATAGCTTTTAAGACGACGGAGTAAATCGCATAGAAACAGACGGACAGACGGACAGACGGACAGACGGGCATGGCTATATCGACTCCTCTAGTGATTCTAAGTATTCTAGATGTAACTTTTGTGGGTCTACGATGTTTGGTTCTGTGCGGTTTAAACATCAGAGCAAAGTGAATAGACTCCTTTTTCTTCGAAAAGAGTCTAAAAAAATAAATGTAAAATCCAAGTTACAACTTGATATATAGCCTGTCGGAGATGGCTAACGGCATGAAGATTCATACTTAAAAATTTTTTATTACAGCAACAAAAAAAAAGAAGTTGAACGAATACACTTTGCATTTAAAACATAATTAACAAAATCAAATTGGTACTGTTAGATTAAGTATTTTCTGTAAATTTCATCATCATCGTCTGTTCCCGGCTCTATATTACCATGCTTGTCGCCAAAACGGAGTAGCTCGAGCAATTCCGTTTGGGCTTGCATAATTAACGATATCGAAAGCATATGCTCTATGCGGCTTCTGTACTTCCGCTGCTCATAGACTTCATCAGTTACCAGTTACATTCATGCAGACGACTATAACTAAAATCGTTGTTAAAAAGGCCAATAAATTGGCCTTCTCTCTCTTCTTTTTGATGTCTAAATAAATTCCTTTAAATAATCTTTTTTTATGTTTATTTTATATAGTGAACTATATATAATTGAACTATTTAATAAATTAAGATTCCATGTTTCACTTTAACTCAATGGGCACATCATCTTCATCATCTTCCTTGTCGGGTGTTTCAGTTTCTTCATCAAATACTAACTCTTCGAGAACATTCAGCTGAGTTGAAAGTATGGCTGCAACGGAATAGAGATGGCCCACGATCAAATTGTGTTTCCGTTCTTTTTCAACTTCACTTAAATGTTTGTACAATTCTAACTTCCTTCTTTTTTGTTCTAGAAATTCGTTTCGGTCCAGTGTCCTTTGAACATTCTCAGCCACAGTTCGATTACGGCGTTTATAGGCTCTATGGAAATATTTTCTGTCAAAAAATAAATTGAAGAAGTCATTGTATTCCATTCTCAAGAACTGTAAAAAATTTATAGTAGGAGTCTGCCGGGCAAAACGAAGCTTGGTCTTTTCAACAGTAAAGTAATCATTTATAACGGAAATAAACACATTCATCAGCAAGACTGCAACTGCAAATACCAGAAAGGCGTAAAGAAAGATACCAAGATAAATACCACCATGATAAAGATCCTCAGGTTCCACCTGGCCTGTGTAGCCGAAAGCAAAGCACAGGCAGTACACAATGGTTGAAATCAGCCTGAAGAAACTATCACTATTGCTTCCATTAATAGTGACTACAGTGATTCCGAAAGCCAATAAGAAAATAGTTATTACCATTGCAATACTCATTACCGGCTTCCAAGCCATATAGAGGGTCCTAGTGAACATTTGAAAGAGGCTAGCAAATTGTAAGACCTTCCATAGACGCAAAGTTGTGATGCATATCAGAAATCCAGACATAATGTTGTTGAAGTAATACAAACGCATTGGACGCCTGAAATCAATAAATTCCATTTTGCTGGCACTTTCTACCTTTTTGAGTATCGCAAGAACTAGCGCCTCTTGAACTATAGTCAATATGGCCACACTAACATTTAAAATAAATATCGCTAGATCGAGCTTGTTCCATGTGCTGCGCAGTTGTGACGGATCAAACCAAAGTCTCAAGAGCAAGGATGTAGAGAACTGAATGACAACAACCAAATAAAAAAACAATACAAGAAGTCCAAAAAACGGAATTTCATCAAAGTTCTGAAACAATTTCACAGTCCTTACATCCACTTTGGAAATAGACAAGCCAAAGGGTGTTTGTTCCACTCGGATTGTACACAAACTAAAAGCGTTCAAGTCCGCATTGTACAATGTGAAATCCATAAAAATAGCACTTGTGTTAAATGAAAGCCAGTGGTTCTTGGATAGATAATTCAAAATTCGCATGCTATTCTGCCGACTTCGTGCTAGCAAAGCCACATATCCCATAAGTTCGGGATAAGTATGTATAGATCCAAAATGATTCACGTTGAGTATTGTTTTATCCAGAAAATTAAAATTTGGGGCCATTGGCAACCAAGGCTCATAGATACGCCAATACTTATCGGTGTATTCCTTACGAGTGTAGGGAAGCTGCCAATCCTGATTGAAATCTTTCTCTATAAATTCTGGAGGACTGAGTCCAAAACGTCGAGTAGATACACGCAATTGACGCAATCGGACTACTCCTAGCATTTTAGTCTGCTGATTGTGCACCCATTCGGGTGTCAAAGTGTCATCAACCGAAATGGGATTGAAAGCATTGATCAGATTCATCTCGATATAATTGTACACATGCGGCAGTACCGTCACACCGTCCATTATAACTTGACTCCCTCGTTCTTTTTTTAAAGTGGTTTCAATTTGTTTTGTATTATAGAACATGGTAGAATCCCACCTGACGAGTAAAACGCACATCAGGAAAATATAGTATGCACCGTAAAGGTAAAGATCCTGGGAAATATGCTTGTATTTTTCATTAAGTTTCTCATTTCGGTGCTCTTCTGTTACTAAAAGTTGCGACTGCAAGCTCTTTAATTTTAGCTTCAAGTAGTCTAATCGGTCATGTTGGGTTGCAAGGTGTTCGGCAGAAAATGTGTCTTGTCGCGGTGGCCACCAAGCTGCATCCATAGCCACTAAGGCAAATTTAATGGGATCAAAAATGAAATATTGCAAAAATATCAGTATTATTGTGGGAACGACAATCGTCTTCATCTTATTTAGTCTATGGCGAAAGCCCGAATTCATTACAGTTAAAAAATAGGTAAGAATCCCACATAGGATTGCCAAAGCAAATATAAAGTTTGTGCTTTTTGGCTTCCACATATTTATTGACTCACAAATTGGCTCACAAATTTTTTTAGTGATTTTTCCTTTTAAAAATAAAAACAGTTATTTCAAAATTCTATTTAAATATCCAAATTTTTCAAATCGGATGATTTATAAAGAGTAGTGAACCTCAATTTTATTCGACAGAATAGATTAATAAAAAGGAATTAATCAGGTCGTCTCTTAGCGTTGGTGAGAAGATAAAAGATCATGGACTTTGAATTTACTAAAGATGCTGTCAGCATTTGAAATAATGTCCTCCTGAGCTGTTTGTCCCAAAGACAACCGCAGACAAAGTGACGACAACTACAGTGGACGGTGACGGCCTTCTAGGCAACCGACCATCTTCACTGCTGTGACCAGCTTGTAAGGGCTGCGTTGGCGATGGTGTTGGCTAACGGCAGCAGTTTGCGGCTGCGGCAGCAATAACTCAAATGATAATCATAATAAAAGAAAAAAAAGGGAGCGGCGCACGTAAGTATGCAACAAAAAAGCAGGCGGCTTGGCGGAGAAAGTCAATTTGTTAAACTGCAGCCGGCAGGGCCTGTCGCCAGGGATGAAGTGGGCTGGGATAAATGAATAAAAAGGAAGCCTAGCTTGCCAGTCTGTCGACGATAAGGCGACAGGCAGGACTAAAGCACTAGCCATCCTTTGAAATAAAAAAAAAGAGAAGAAATATAATAATATGGGACAAAAATATGCTTGGGTCTGCCACGATAAACTACCAAAGTAAAGAGTGAAAGAGAGTGAAAGAAAGGCTGGTGGCGCTCGAACGGGTCTTCTATGTGGTCGTTGCCACAAGTTTTCCTCACTTATTTTATTATAATAAAATTGATTTCTTGCAGCAGCCGCGACCTGAAGATGCTAAATGGAAGAGGACGACAACGATGTCGGCACTTTGTGCCAAGCCGCATAAAAATTAATATAAAATGAAAAGTTTGAAATTTATTACAAATTGAATTGATTTATGCAGTGCTGGTAAAAAGGTGACAAAGTGAAAACTTTACCATTGCCACTTTCATATTGCCAAATCGAATTCCAGTATTATTGAAGTCGACTAATCTGTACAGACAATTTTTTTTTTTTTTTTTGATTTTGCAAACGGAAATTAGCAGGACTCGAAAGACAAAATCTTTAAGAATGCAAAATGATATTGACTTAAAGCGGAGTGAGGCTTGAGCTCTCAAAAGTAAGAAATATTCTGGTTACACGGAATATTAAAGTCAATTTAAATATTATTTTTTGACTGCGAAGAAAAAAAAAATTGGATTTTTTCATTTAAAAATATATTAATTTATTGGAAATTCATACAAATACTCATACAACGCCAAGTTGGGCGAATATATATGCATTTCGACACCTGCAGACTGGACTGATCACCAAATAAATCCATCAGTTTTAATTGGATGAACCCAATGTGATTTCCAATTAATACATAATATCAAATAAAAATATTGTTTTTGACGTCCAACTATAAAAAAGGGTCAAATGCATAAATAGCAGAGAAACTCCATTAAATATTGAATTCAAAATATTTTAATTAATGTAGACAGTAAAAAAAAATGAAAGCATAATAAATGTAACCAATCAAACAATCGTAATTGACCAAAACCATTAAACAAATAACAAAGGGACGGAGCAGCCATCAACACCTTTGAGCTCAAAAACAAATCATTTGTGTTAAATTAAATAATTTTTATACTTTCTAAAAGCAAATAAAAAAATATTTTTTTAGAAAAAATAACTTTATAAATTAAAGAGCTTCTGCCTTCTCCCGATAGCATAGACCGGATATAAGTGAACTCAATATACGTAACTAAAGAGTTTACGGTACATTTCAAACGGAAATATGTTCAATTTAAAAAATCACTCGCAAAGAACCCACCACCACCCATTCCAAACAGTCTATCAAGCGAATGACGAGAAATGATAACAGGTAGCAAACCGAAAGGGCACAGTGTCTGCCAAAGAAAATAAACGTATTGCAAGTCAATAAAGCAAAATATTTTGGCGCAAGAGAATGTTACCAAAAAAAAAAAAAGAAGGAAAACAACACACTCAACCAAAGAGGCGAAAAATTCAATTGAAACAGTCGACTATTGCTTCTGACAATTGCAGGCTTCGAGAGGGCAGCCTGGCCAGCTAACCGACAAACGGACATACACATGAATGGCATCAGTCAACCAGGCATCCGGCACAGTTGTCCCAGGCCCAGACCCCCGTCTAGACAGTTCAGAGAACTCCTAAACTCTAAGCATTGTGGGGCTTAGAATGTCAATTAAATCATCGCCAGTTGAACGGATTTATTTGGTTCGACATTCCTTTGATGGCCAATTAAGTTTCAAAAAGTTGTATCTCCAAATTCTAGAGTTCCTGATAAATTAGACTCTCTAAGAATTAATAAATAAATTGTGTTTTTTTTACCCTCCTTTTTCAAAGTTTTCGCTATTATTTCAATTTCATTTGGTAATTTTTTTGAAGTATCATTCCCTGATTGATGAATCGTAGCCACATATTTCCTGAACAGTTCTTCATATACTCAAACGATGTAAGCGTCCTGCCGACCAAAAAAAAAAAATATATATATATATGTCAAGTGACTCGTCTGCTCAAGTGTGTTTTATTTGGGGAAAAGAACTTTGGCTTTAAACAAGGATACACAAATATAAATCGTTCTTTTATTTTAATTTAGTTTTTCTTTTTTGTATATTTTTAATCCAATCAGTTGATTTCGGTGTATGAGTCTGTGTCCCAATGACAAAGGCAAAAAAGAAAGTGAAAAGAGCAAAACTTGCCAACAAACTAATTTCGAAGAAGTGACAAAAGAAAAACGAAAAACCAATCTTTTGATGTTTATTCCATGATGCAGCTGTGACCAGGCCGAGCAGCTGAGGACCTGACAAGAAAAAAAAAAAAAAAAATTGAAAAAAAAACATAAATCAAACTTAAAATAAAACAACCAAGTGGAGAGGCAGAAGTGCCTGACAGCCAGACGTCGACGACATTAACTAATGGCAAAGTGGAAAAAGAAATCAAAAGGAAAAAAAAAATGAAACACAACCTGGAACGAATCAAGCGCTCAAACCACAAAGGTAAATAATTTTTGCGGTTGCGATTTGATAAAAAAAAAAAAAACCAAAAAATCCTGGAAACATAGTAAATGCTGCATCATTTGACATTTAAGCGAAAAGCAGTCATTGCGGGTGGTAAGTGCAGATTGCCACACTTGAATTCATTCCTTCAACCACCATCCAAAGACAAGACCTGCTTGCTGTGCCCCTTAACCTGGCCTCCTTGAGGTCTGCTCATGTGTGACGACGTGAGAGTCCTGGCTGCTTGCGCTTGTCAAATAAATACACAATAAATGACACACTCATTCAAAGAAGTCGCGGACGGCACCACTCAAAACTCCCAAACAGTTCTGCCATCATTACTGGCACCAGCTCCACGCAACCATTCCTATTTACCCCCCTTCTATCTATCAGACGCATACACTCACAGTGGGGGCTGATTGCAACCCTCGGCAGCTGTTTTAAGTGATTGAAAGTTTCATAGAGATGGGTTGGGCTCCAATTCACATCTCTCGCTTTCAGTGGCGCACTTGAAATGCTCTTAGTGCATTTGGTTTTACGCTTACATTATTTGGCATAAAAGCACCGAACATTTCAGCTGGCTTGAAACTTTTGTGCGCCAAAAAAAAAAAATACACATTGAATTGGGTAACTGAAGTGAGGGATTTGACTGGGTTCGGGCTTAAATCGAGTAATGGCGGTGGGCAAATTTAAGCGCGATATATGTACATATATATATAAATATATGTATATATATATGAATATCGTGTGGCAAAGTGTTTGGCTTAAATGTTTTATTATGGGTGCGACTTGATTATGCGCCAGGTGAGAGAGAGTTGCGTGTTACTTAAGTCAGGTTGAAGGCATTCCAGTATATGTGGAAATATTCCACTTTAAGATACAAATACGATTGCCCTTAAGTGGCCAATTGAATGGGCTCTGTCTGGGCAAAGACTTTCGACGATACATCATGCTAATGGGCACACGCATTTAATGCAGGCCAGAATCGTTAACAATGCGGAGCTTCTGTTTCTCCTTCTTCGGGTCTGGGCGACATCATCAGTTATGGTGTCAAATCGTAATACATTTGGGAATACCAAGACTCAGTCCTGGCTTATACTCATAGAGCTGATTAGAGACAGAGCTGGGTAGGTAGCAGTAGCTTCATTGAGCACAATGTTTGGGAATTAAATTTGACAGTTGACATCAGACAAGTCGGAGAGTGGGCAGCAGTGTCAGTCAGACAGTTGTAGTTGAATAAATTCCTAAGAGAGTTTTGTTAATTCAATTAAAGAGCCGTTCTTCGCTGGTTGGCAAATTAATTTACGGCAAATTTTAAATAACAAAAAAATAAATGTAGTTAACTCAACTCTGCCAATGACAGTCGAGAAAGAAATGCTTTGCTCTGTGTATATGAAACTGCATACGCAGAACGAAGAAGTCAAATTTCCGTGTTAAGAACTTGCTAAAGAAACTTTTTGCCTGGCCATAAAGATACTTTCTTTTGCGCCTCGTGTCACACGCTGTGCGTCTTGAGTTGCCATTCTCGTTCCCATAGAGCTCTGCAGCTTATCAGCGTTGCTGGCTGGTCACTTTTCCGTTTGTCTCTGCATCTCAGTCCATCCGTTTGTCCGTTGAGTGCATTAATACGCTTGCATAATACTTTAATGTCGGTTCTTGTCTCCTCCTTCGGCTCCTCTTTTGCTGAGTTTGTGAGTGTTTTCTCTGTGACAAACGGAAAAGCTGCTGTTGCTGCCACTGGAAAAGCTCTGAGTGGACAAACTTTGATGTTGGCACTGGCTGTTGCTGTTGCCGCTGCTGCAGGAAGCTCAAGAAAATTAAGAAAATACTCGACGTACTTATGCTATTTACGACAGTGCGCATCGAAATTATACGCCTCGGTCCAAAGTAAAAGTCAATATGCCAAGCTAAGCCAAAAAACGACAAATGTCCAAAGAAATTTCAAGTGTTGTAAAATGGCAACATGGATTGTTGAGCAATTTGTGTGAGCAGCAGAACACCGACCTATCCCGCTGATTCCGACAAAGCCACCTAAAATCGACCTCCCCACCGACCGACCGACCGACCGCCCACAATCAAGCCGGCCATCAGAGTCAGCCAAAAACTTTTGTGGCTCACAAATGGCAAATGCAAACTTTGCGGAACTGCCACTGCTCTGGACTGCACTGTGATCCTTAGTCGAGACCAGCGGGTAGAGGAGACATTGAGATATGAGTACAATTAAAACTTAGTGCGAGCTGGTGGCCACTGGCAAGGGATGAGGAAACAGTTTGTGGAAATGGATATCAAAAGCAGCTTTGATAAGCAAATTTTACAACAGACAGAGTTTTGGTTTCTCGATACTGAGCTCCGGAGAGCAAGTATGCTTTGAAAATTGTTCGATTTGTTTTGATAATCGAATTAGGGGGAATCCTATCATGACAATTATCAGAGAACTAAGTCAATAATTTGCCAAACTCTGCCAATATTTTGTTTTAATATTCAGGTGGACAGTGAATTTCGATATTAAATATTTCTAGACTTACCTAAGTAACCATTTTTTGCTCTTGATTTTATTTAATGGCCATCTCAGGCTGATATTTTTAAGCAATTTAGACAGGGTTTATTGCATAGCTATCTTGATTGGGAAACGGCCAAAGCAGAACTTTTTAACCCCTATAAAGACAAAAACTGACGAAACCGTGGCCATAAACAGAATCAATGAGCAGTAAAGCGGCAATAGATTTGAGTTATGGTTATTAATAATGTAGACTATATGGCCAAAGGGGCTGTCAGACGCAAACAGTGAGTTAGGGGGGAGGATGTGTGAGGCAGACTTGTCTTGTAAGCACACAATATTCTGAAATCTATGATGATGGTCTGTAGCTTTTGGCACATATATTCCGAGCTAGCCAACGAGGGAGCAACGGCAACACACCAATCCATCGTGTTGGTCGAATAATTTCTTTTTTCTGTGGACAATGGTGTGAGGTGGTAGAGAGACTCGCACCGGAAATGCCTTTTGTCTGGCTTCATAATATTTTGCTCGTTACTTTTTAATATGACTCAGAGAGCAACATCCGAACAGCCAGAAACAACAATAAACACGGCCGACAGACGCAGACAAACAATGGCAAGGAATCCCTGACTTGTCTGGCAAGGGAGCGCTACAAAGAGATGAATGGAGCTCGCTCCAACAGGAGAAGCAAAGAGGGCACGGGCAGCAACACACATTATCTCGTCTAACGACAATGCAAAAATCTATCTAAAAGTGAAAATTTTATTACCGTTCCTGGCTGCAGGGGTAGACCAGGTCGATTCGAGTTGAGTTGAGTTGAGTAGAGTTGATTCGAGTCCTGAGTTTGTAATCACTGCATGTTGACGTTTCCATTGTCGTCGTCGTTGTGATAGTCTGCGGGTAGGAAAAATGTCAGGATTACTCATAAAATTGCGATATCTTTTGTCACCTTTTGGTCCTCTGAGTATTATAGACGAAGCAGGGCCAACGCCGAGGGGTGGCTGGCTGGAACGTTCTGGGTTCTGTTATTGCCTTTGTTGGTATTCCATCGAGTAGAGCCCAAGAAGGGTGTTAAGCATTTGGGAGCTTAGGATTTGTCGACGTCGCAGCTTTGCATCGACATTCTTCCACAGCCCAATCTCTGATGGACTGAAGCGCTGAATTCCCCCTAAGGCAACTCCAGTTCCATTTCGCCCATTAGCGGTTATTGCCTGTGATAAGCCAGCCTGTCCAGTCAGCCTGACCGACGATGCCCGGTATCCCCATGTCATAACTCGAATTTGGCATGCAAATTTAGCCAATGAAATTTGCCTTTAAATAAATATTATGGGTCCAGCATTCTGAAGGGATGAACCTGGCTGTATATTTTCTTGTGCCCGTCTTCCACATGATTGCTCTTTGTATTTTGGCCGTCAAGTGTCGTTTGTCCATATTTCTTGGTAAATTTGATGGAGTATCCATTGATCGGCCACCCCCCCACTTTAGACATCAGTAAGTGCAGCTGTGCAATCATTTATAAGGGTGGCTAACTCAAGACAACATTATGGATTCGACAACAATTGAATTGAACTTGAGGAAAAATATTTGTGCTTACGCATGAACATCCATCTAGCTGCTGCTCCTCCTTTGCGGATGTGTCTCAGCCGGGGGGAATAGCATAAATATTATTAGAAAATGCTTGACCGCACTTAAAATGCAAAGTCAACGAGGCAGAGACCCAACCGTCCAGTCGGGCAAACAAAAATTCAGTCAGACATTTGCTGAGCTATGCGGTAAATTTTTTCTCTTTAAGTATTTTCCTTAGCTCCACAGATATTCAACCACTTCAATCACACCTGTGCGCCGAGTCACTGAATTGAAATTGAACTTGGAAAGGTTCTGATATCTATCACAATTGAATTATTTGCATGTTCAAATGTTATGAAAAAGTCATCGCAACTACTCCCTTTTCGAAATGTATCAACATCACGACAACATTTGACATTTTCATATTTTCTAAACATTTCCATATTTTCCAGATATTCTTGTTGTTGTAAGAGTTTGTTTAATATTGCAAAACAGGAAATTGACATATATTAAAAGAAGATAGGAATGTTAACTTGGTCGTGCTGGGCTCATATAATCTTTGAAAGATTTACCTTTCTTTCTTCTTTCCTTTTTTTTCATAAATCATAATATTTTGTGGAAACTTATTGAATAGCACTAAGCTTTGAGCTCAATCAAATCCAAACTTACAAGTACAACTGAGTACTACAAACCTTTAACCACACTATTACAATAAGTTTTGAATTATTTAGTAGAATTCGTGAGAGCAGAGAGATTTCATCTAAGAAGACCAAAATTTTTAAAGAGTTCATCTAAGAATCTCTCCAAAAGCGATGCTGTTATGTGAATATATGAATCGATCAGCTTTAGAAAACGTAAAGGACAGTGTGAAAGTTATCGTGATGAAACTTTTTGATTACACGATGTACACTTATTTAAACCGGACAGATATATCATGTATCTGTATTACGAGACCAAATCGGTTTTAGTTATAACTTTCACATTTATTAAGTGATGTTGGTGATACATGCCAAACCAGTTCATGTTATTTACGCTAGAAAGAAAATTTCGAAAAGAAGATGTAATCTTCGGCACATAAGAACAAAAGTTTAAAGGTACAATTCAATTTTCTTGCTTTGATCTTATTATTCCCGGCAATTAGTCAAAAGTAATATATATAGCCATGAAACAGTAACATCTCTTACAAAAGTCACAAGTCAATATGAACAAAATAATAGTTCTGATTGGCCTTGGTTTGTATAAATAAGTTGAAATCGTTATTCAAAAATAATCACATTGACTCTTGACTCTTGAATTATTTATTTAGTCACCTTTGCAACCTGTACAGTTCTAGACTGTCGTACCTCTTGCAATCGTATGCTTAAGCCTGTTTGTGGATTTAATGGGACTTGTTATCAGAATTTTGATAATAAATGTTCCAGAGACTATCTGAACTGCATTAATAGCAAAAATAATTTAGCATGTAAGTAGACTTTAAATGTTTTTTTTTTATATCTTATGAAAAAGGTTTATTTAATTTTATTTATTTATTTTATTTTTGAAGTGTTTAGGGAAGTTCATCAAGGAAAATGTCCATCTACAAAAACACCTTTTTGTAATCAAAGTCCTGACTAAGAAAATCGATTTGCTCTTATAGAAGATTCAGATTTTTAGGATCTTATTAAATCTAAATAAATTTAGAAAGTTTTAATTTATTAAAATAAATAAATAAACCAGATTCCTCCTATTTTTAATTTTTAATAAAAAAATATGAATCTTTTCAACTTTCTTGCTTTAATATTAATTTTCCCGGTTGCACATTGTATAATAAGAGTTTTATTTTCAGAATCCTCTTTTTCTTCTTCTTCTTCTTCGTTTAAAGACCACAATATTCAAAGTTCCATTTTAATATATTCGGCATTAAAATGCTTTATCAAAAAGTCGTGTTCCGTATCAAACAAAATATATATAAGAGAATAAAATTTAGATAATCCAGAACTGCTCACTCATATCATTTGGAAGAACAATCCAATTGATATGTTAATTTAGAAAAATATTCCAGAATTATTATATAAAATATATCTTATTATTTTTATCTTAGTTTTTGTTTGCTTCCCTAATTTTTAATGCTTCTCATGACGAATTCAATTTGTGCACAATTTTTTAATTATAAAAAAATAGAATAATAATAGTATTAAAGCGGGAAAGGTCAATTGGATGGTTGAATAATATGTAAAACAAGTCTTATAATTAAGAAAATTTTTATAGTTTCAAAGGAGATTTGCTAAAGGGATAAACCAGATCCCTTGAATTCATTTGAATCGAATTATAATAATATAATTACTCAACTAAGCGATCTTAGTGCTTATGTTTCTTTTGACGAATTCAATTTATTCACTTTGTCATAGATAAAACATTTAAGAACTGCTTATTTACGATAGTAGAAATAAGATTTTTTTTCTTTTTTTTTACGATTCATTTTCCAAATTATCGTTGCTATTCAAAGGAATACAAAGAGGCTTTAGATCTCCACATACTTCTTTTTTAATTATTGTCAACTCTGAAAGTGAAAAGAAAAGAATTATTTTAATATCAAATATGTCAGATGATTATATAGCCAAACATACTTGCGTCTTTAGTTTCTTCACGTTTACAATTATAGTAATCGAAAACACATTGGTTTGGAGCATTTTGATAGCATTTGCCATCATAACCACACACGGGAGCGTAGATTTTAGGGCAGAACTGATTACAAACACCGTCAGCAGAAGGTACAATGGTGGCTAAACAAAGAATGCAAAAAGCAAGGCCAAAAATAACTGACATATATTGCATGTTGATATGTAAACTAAATAAAAAACTTTAACAAATATCTTCATATTTCCAGATATATATAAGGCTTTATCCTAATAGCCGAGAAAAATGCAATTAAGGTGAAAATGTACTCCTTATAACAGTTATATAAAAGCGTTAAATGCATGCAAATTGATTCGGAAAACTACTGTATCGATTTAAAAAAAAAAAAATTAAAAAAAACCTGTTCCGATTGAAAGCGATGAAACAAATAAAAAAGCACATAGCCTGTCCATTTTATAGAACACTTTATTAAAGAATATCATGAACTTAGATGTAATGGTTTAGACTAGAAAAGATCCTGACATTTCCGGGGCACTATAGAAAGACTTTACTAATACAATGCAACCATCAGCTGAAAAGCCTTACTAAGGAAGCTATATACTACAATTATCCTATGGGGATGATGACTCGAAAGGCAGTATTTCCACATTAGGTTATTCAGACTTTATTGGCTTGATCTACTTTTTGAGTATTGCTAATTTTAGGTCGTATGAAAAGGTCTTCGGTATGTAATTGACTACATTTATTTTTTTGTGTTTCGAAATAGATTTTACGAAGAATTTGGTGTAGAACGTATATTTTTTTAGTAACAGCATTAGTTTCTCTTTTAAAGCTTACTATTTTAAGAAGCTTAACACTTGACCTAAATAGAAATTTAAACTCTGCTTATTAATTTGACATCAACAAAACAAGAGATAGTAGCATCAACTCTTAAACGAGGCCAAATAGGCAACAAGCAGCCAGCAATTTGAAAGTTAATCCAACAATGGTGCAACAATGCAACACTTTAACTAAAATTAGAAAAATGCAACCATTGAAGGGTGGCGGTTCAAGGAGCAAACTGGAGCGAACATTGGAAAAGGCAGCACTCAAAATTCGTTTACTTACATGACAGCAACAACAGTAGTGGAGGCGCCATAATCATCACTTGAAACAGGCAAAGAGTTTGGACCAAGCTGGGTGAGGTGGAGAAGCACCTGAGGTAATAGCCAACAATGGCAACAAAAACAACAAGAGGTCCGTAATGAAGCTATCAACCGTAAGATGGCGCTTAGGCACGCAATCATACTTTGGCCGGGGTCTTCGCTGTTTGCCCAAAAGCATTGCAATCCAATGCAAACTGCAGAACACAAGAAGGGTGGCAACTAAGGCGTAAAGTCAGGACATCTAGTCACAGACACGCTATGTCAGAGTAGCTCCGTACAGAGACCTCAGACAACACTCCTAAGGGCTGTCGTACTTGGCGTATGCTTAATATTTCCGCAACGACAACAACGGCATTTCGCTCTAAACTATGCGCATATTCATTTTGATGACGATGACTCCGGAGCTTTGACGTTTTCGTACATTGACCGCTTGGGACCCAGAGAGCCAGCGACCAAAACATTAGCGCTTAATAGTCCACCCAGGCAAAAACACAAACACAACCAGTGCTATAGTGGCTCCCATCGTGTACCACAACGGTACCTCACACATGATTCACTCCTCTATGTTTATGGTAGTTTTGACCTAAATTTGCAGTTTATGAAAAATATATGTGCAATATAAAATGTTGCCGACGTTGCCTGGATAAAGCACCCAGCGACCAGCTAAGAACAACAACAAAAGCGAATACATCAAAATCAACAACACTGCACAGCGCTAAGTTGAGTGGGTGACAGTAATGGTGACTAAAACGGATATGCCCTGCAGTTGCGGCAGCAGCCAACATCATCGCCATCAAAGCGTATATTGCGTATACGTCGTGTGGGCATCAAGAGCAGCGCCTTTTACCGGCTTGCAGTCGCAATGTAGACCACCAGAAAGAGTATATGTCCACTGCGTCGTGCCAATATGAAACTATGAAGTATAGTCCAGCACTCTTGAAGTCTACCTAGTAGACTTCTCGTTTTTAATAAGACTCCACTCTGGTGGCTCTGTAAAGTTTGGCCTGAAACCAACAAACATATCACACTAATATCACAGTGGGATTGAGTCCCAATTTTAATTAATCCAGCTCCAACTTTTCCTTCTCTATTTTGAAAGGAACAATGCTTTCAGTTCTTGCTTTATACGATAAACCAGTAATGAAGAATATCAATAACACTCACAGAAATTAATGAACTGTTCTCTTGTAAATTAAATGTCTTTTGTCAGTAAAATATACTTTAAACTAGCGATAATTTGCTACATCAGCCTGCACAACTTCATGGGAGTTGGACAAATCAAATTACGAGAAAGGTTTGCCTATTCTTTCGGATTTTGAGAAAGGATTGCAAATTCAATTAATCCAAGCGCCTGCGGTAGGCTTTAGGAAGGACTTTAATTTTTTCTGTGTCCTGTGTGACTCTGTCTCGCCGTATATTTATATAGGTAATTAATATTTAAAGCCGTTTAACTCGCACCCCTGGTCAAAACAATAAACTTTGCCAATTATGGGAGGTTGGGAGGCATTCAGGGCTGAATGGTCATTCAAGAGTTCACAGAGGTCAGGCCATTCGATCATTTGGCCTGGCTCGCCGGTTTAACACTTCATTAAAGGCAATTGGCGCGCGTCAACTTGCAAACAATTATAGACTGGCACTTAACACATTCAATGTTCATTGACCGGCAAATAAAAATTGCAACTGCTACTTCGACTCAAATGCTTCATTAAACCACAACAACAACAACCAGAGCGAAAGACACGAAATAGACAAAGTTCCCGACCACAAATTACGCTTGGTCGGCAGGACCAGAACAAAATGGCGTAAAAATTGCAGCTGTTCCTGTGTAAAAATTATTGAGAACATATTCCATGAGGGGTGTGTGAGGAAAGCGTGTAGTGGTGGCAAAAGTTGGTATAGCCATAGCTCTGGCCTCAGTTCCGTTGAATTCAGTTTCGTTGTTGGTTGTGTATTTTTTATGATGCTTGAAAATAAATAAACACTCAATACCAGACAGACACACAGACAGAGAGACCGACCGACCGACAAGCGGAGAATGAAACAGACGACAAACAGGCAAGACGAAGCAGCAGCGCGCCCATTGAATAAATCTTCAGCTCTGAATAGTCACTTGAGACCCCAAACCAGACGAGGATTCGAGACACCAACAACGACAACCTTAAGAGGCAGCATTCAGTTTCATGGCAATTCGTTGGCTTCCTCCATTCGGGTGTCTCTATAATGCCAATAATCACGATAATGCCGATGATGATGATGATGATGATGATGCTACCGGGAAGGCTAGGAGTGTTGGTAATGATCTTTCTGCCCCCGTTGGCCTCTTTCGTTTCGAGTGTGTGAAAAAGCGCAGCTTGCACGAATACTTACCCAGACTTCCAATTCCTTAACAGCATCATACTCTGCCGTCTCCGGATAGACTAGAACAAGGCCAGTTGTGTGGCCCTGCACTTGAAAACAGCGAATGGCAAAGACAAAAGGCAAATGGGTCTCTAACCTAAAAACTATGAAATGCCAGAAACAAACACACACACACACACACACACACACACACAAAATAAACAGCATAACGGGTATAATACAAAATGGCGGAAGTTAGAGACGTAAATCAAATGGTATTTTGGTGTATTCGGTGCAAATATTCAATCTATAATGGCATTTACACGACTAGGAACAGGATATGTAATATCCTTTTCGGCTTCGTTTGGCAAACTTTTTGTTTGTGTTTTATTTATTATTATTCTTTCTGTTTTTTTTTCCTGCGGACCTTATAGGCAGATCTGCAAAATTGGAGTTGAGAAGTTTTTCACTCTGCCGTTTTCGCCAGCTGAGGAGGAGGAAATCAGAGGGCAACTTATTTTCAAATAAGTATGGCCAATCCTTTTTCAAAAGCCATAAATCTCAACAATTTCCGCTGTCTGTTCTGGGATCGAAGGACGATGCCAGGGTCAAAACTAAGAGTATTGGATTTGGTATTAAAATTTATGCACATGTCGGCCTGGTTGGTTACTCTGTCGTCCGTGTGGCTCCTCCAGCTTTTGCTCCTTCTCAGCTCCGGACAGTGTTCTGCTTATATTGTGTGTTTTATTTACTAGTTATTTTCAAGGTTTTTGCATATGTAAAAAGTTGTTAATGGCTTTTGGATGCTGGCAAAAGTAGCAAAACTTTTCAGTGTAAAAATGTTTAACTTAGACAAAGTGAAGTTGTTGAAAAGTGTGGATAAGTCTTGGCATGGAATCTTTCTTGAACTAAGCAAAAGCATTAAATAAATTAAAGCTTTACTCCAGAGAATTTATAAAACTTAAAGCAGAGCTTAGGTAATACGGGAAATAAAATTTTAAAATTCCTTGAAATTTAATTTTAAAAATATAAAAACCTAACAACTGCAGCAGGGCGGCATCGGTCCTACCAGAGCCTATTGGTCGGCTTGTGCCACATAATATAGACAATCAGAAACCACGCAAGTGTCAAACAAACAAAACTCATTCAGCAAAATCAGCACTTAGGCCAGGCTTCCTCCCACTCAGTCAAAAAGAGAGAGTGCGAAAATTTGCAAGCAAATCGTATATTCATTGGGAGAATAGCTGAGACAGACCCATAGCCATGTGGGGAGAGGCTGGTAGGAAGGAAGGAAGGAAGGGAAAAAAGGCGAATGCTGCGGGCGGTTCGATTTTCTTTTTTTTTTGTGCCCGTTTTGCCAGCCAAACAGCCAACCATTATTCCTTTCCACGTGTATGTGGGAATGGAGTCCTACATGCATCAATCTCGCTCTGACTTTGCAGATACGAATCTTTCATTTTCGTATTTCCGTTCAAATTTCGTGTAACTGAACTGGAACTTTAGAAAAATGTTACTACCCGAATCACCCACCAGACCATCAGACCGCCAGACAGATAGAGAGCATGGCGGGTCTGGTGGCGCATGCTAATGTTAACCAGTTTGCCGTCGTCCTACCCCCTACTACCAACTCCAAAAATCGGAAGAAAAAAAAAAGAGGCTGCCTCTTTGCCTGATTGCTCGGTGGCAGCAACATTCGCCGGCATCAAATTTAAATTTCTTCATTTGCTTTCGCTGGCTACAGGCTCCGTATGTGCAACTTAACCAACCGCCAAGTTTGTCTCTCTCTTTCTCACTCTCTCATCCATTTTTTTTTTTACTTCCTTTTCCTTTTCTCCTTCAGTGCTCTTGTGTGCATGCAAAAATTCAGGTCATGTGCGACCAAAAGTAAGTGGATGCGCTCTTATCAGCGCATACAAATGTTTTATCTCGCTACGTCTCGGCATGTAAGTATGTGTGAGTTGGCGTTTGTGTATTGGTAGTTGGTAGTATGGCCTGTGGCTGGTTGACTGACTGGATGACTGACTGAATGGCTAGTGGGTTGTTGTTGTTTTGTTTTGCCATTTTTCGGGCATGCTGGCCCGGCTCGTGCAGCTCAGCCCACACCGAGGGGCTGGGAGAGTCAACAAAAGCATATACAGACAGTTAGACACTTTCTTTTGCTATTTGAGTTTCCGGTTTCGTTCGGGTAGATCGGGGTCGGGTCGGCTTTGGTTTTGGGTTTTGGGTTTTGTGGGCCTGGTAATGGGTTTGGTCTTGCTACCGAATCTACTCCTTATTTACTTATGCATGGCATATAACCTTAAACATAATTTCGTTTGCTTTGTGCGCCCGTTGTTGTCTTTGTTTTGCTTGCAATTCGATTTGCCGACCCCTTTTTGATCCGTATTGTATTCGAGTCTGAATTTTATCTATTTGAGTCGTGTTGTTGCCAGTAATGTCTATATTTTAAAATGCTTTGGCCATGTTGGCCAGCAATTAGGCTTCCACAATTATGCGGAAAGCCATGTTGAAGACTTGAAAAGTATCTATGGAATTTATTTTATTGTGACTCAAATAACTGTGAACATATTTTTAATATTTCTGGATTTCTTAATTAATTCCCTTAAGCAGAGTTTTAAAATTCGACTTCCATCTTATCTAGACAATCCAAGGAATCCTTGGACTTATAATGCCATACATAAGGTGGCGGCTCTACCACAGGTACTGATTTATCCTCTTTATCTTTATCGACAGGCTCTCCTATGCCGCCCCGATGTAACAAGCGCACATATTTCAGAGCATAATTCAACTCAGACATGGGTAGATTATTTTCTTTAATATATTCTAAAGCCTTGTCAGTTTCACCGTCCGAATAAACCTAAACGAATAAAAGATTTCTTATACCTTTTTTTTTTTGGAATTTTTCAACTTACATCAATTTCTTCCTTCACTTGCTCTTCTTTGTCAGTCATTTCGTCTTGTTTATGTTTAGGTTCCAAATGAATTTTATAGATAATCCTAGTCTCTGGTGATCCCTAATGATACCCTGTTTGTAATGTCTCGATATGAACTGAATCGAATGAAATGTTCTATTTAAATGAACCGAGTTTGTTTACTGAGCCTACCTAAAACTGCTACCAAAATATTTCGACATAAAAATCATTTTCAGACACACACACACACACACACACACCAGCACCAACAACTCTATGTGGTCAGAATGAGCGATCAACACTTGCCAGTTGCCAGACTCACATCCATGAACAACTGGCTATATGACTGGATGGTTGACTGTCCGGCAGGCAACCGCATTTTGCATTTGCATTTGCAGTTTACTCGGTTAACCGCTTTTATAGCGGATTTAACACATTTACACCAACAACACTAGCAGCAACAACAAAAGATCCAATGAAATTGGACAGTTGGATGGCATTTGCAGAGTCAGGAAAGTGAAATCGACCATCCGCCCAAAAGCGCAAAACTGCCAGGACATGCCAAAATGTTTGAATCGAACAATCAACGCATGGCCAAGCAGTCATCCCCAGCAGTCCGACAGCCAACCAAGCAACCCACAGCCATGGCAATGACAGAAGTCTTTTCATTTCTGTTATTCAGCCAGCAGACGTTAGTTTGCCACAGCTGGACAGAAAAGTTGCATATCGAATGGCTTACCCGCTCCCTTGCATTCTCACATTTCTGGCTACCTTTCCAACTCATATGACAAATGGTGTGTATATTTCTGCATTTAATTTTGTGTACCCAAGAAAGCCATTCTACAAGCTCAAATTGGAATCTCTACTTTAATTATTTGTCTAATATAAATTTTATTCTAAATTTTCTTTTCTCAGTCATTTTGCTGCTCGAAGAAAGAGCCAAAATGTATGGAAAAAGTCAGCTTTAAGTTTTCAATAATTCTAGCTTTCACTTATTTCCTATAATCCTTCCTGTATTTGCTTGCTACTATTAATCACATGGAGTTTAAATTTAAATTAGGGATTAAAGCATTGCTGGCCACGCATTTAGGATTTTAATTCAATTTGGTATGCTTTGTCTGGCTGCATAGGCAATTACCAGTAATCGAATTCCACCATGCCATGCCGCATGCCACAAATCCGTTTGAAACAATAAATTTTTCACTTGCAACCCTCTCGGCCGGCTAAAATCGTTTGGCACTTTTTTTTTTTTGATTGAGGGTCGAGGGTTGGTAGCAAACCTCGGTTCGGTCTCTCTGGCTTATTGACTCACTGGTTGGTGTTACGTATTCAATTACAAATACGTGTAGCCAAGCAAAAAATGAAATGCAAATGCAAATTGAGCGTATCGGGGGCCCCTTCGTCTCTCGCTCTCTCTCTGGGCAAATGGCATTAAACTTAGCCCGGCTTAAATGCTTAAAGCAACTTTCACTTAACCGCAAAATGGCAAAAGCACCGAAACGAGAGTTCGCGCCCCTCCCTAATGTCTAATTAAATGCAGCGACAAAAAGTTTACAGCCCAGCTTTGGACTTTGGCTCCCCCCGAAAAAAAAACACTGGCGCTCTCTGACATGGGTGCGCTTTAAGCTCACAAGCTGGGCAAGCAAATAAATTCACAGCAGCTTTATTTGCATTTTATAGCTGATCCTGGCCCCAACTCCCAACGCCCAACGCCTCGTGTACGCCAAGACAAGTGACCTGCTGAATATGACAACCGGATGTATTTCAATCAAGTGCGCGTTGAGAACTCGTTTCCGGTGACGTAGCAGATGTCCGCCACCATTTCTTTTTTTTTTGCTGTTTTCTTTTACATTTTCCTTGGCAGTTTTTCTCCTTCACAGTAGTTCTGTCAATTCGCGAGACATCTGCTCTCAGCTGTTGCACTTATTTAATAAAATATCAGCTGTCATTAAAGGTGCCATTGGACAATTCGTTCTGTGCTCGGACTCTTTCTCTGCATTACTTGGTAGAAGTTTTCTGCTGGTTTGACTGACTTGGCTAGCTGCGTTGGCACATTGACCCGAGCTGGTTTAATTTGTCACTCGACTGAGTTTGACAATCAAAAATTGCAAGCAGCTGTCCCAGGACCAAGCCTCGAGCTCGGAGGCCCCAAGTCATCACTGCTGCTGCTGCTCCTTCGAAGGAAAGCCGGGTCTTTTTCGATTTCATCTTTATCGTCTGCGTCATAGCGTGCTGCCCCTTTTTGGGTCCCGTCAGATTTCGGTTTCTGTGGCCCAGTTGATTTCTTAAGCAAATTAATCGCTGTCACTTGACATGGCAAAGTTTTTGCATATGAGCAAAGCGGAGCTCAAGTTTTATATTTCCGAAAATCTAAGACTTGCAGTTTCTGGCATTTTATATGCTTGTCCTTGGTCTGGCTTATTGAGAATTCAGCCACAATATATCACTTTATTTATTTATTTAATATTTTTGAATTTTTCTCTGTGTTGGGAGACTTGCCAACATTTAACCATTCATTTGCGCAAATAAAGTTGCCACAACACTCACCGCATGCTCGCACGTAACCGCAATCGAAATGGCGAAAAACATTCAAGCAAATATTCGCACGCACTCTAAATGAAATAAAAACAAAGCAGCGGAAAAGGGAAAGGTAGAATCTGATATGCTCATATTTTAAAAGGTAAACAATTTTAATTTATTTGCCCAATAATAAACCCCTCAAAAATAACAGCATATGCAAAACAATGAGCGAGTCTCCTATTCCCCAAACGCCTGGCGATGCCTTGTCTGCCTATGGAAACCAACAAATCAAATATGTTAACACCCAACAAAAGCGCCCTTCCTACCCCACCCTACCCTACGGCCCTATCAATAATGCTGCAATGGAAATTGGTTGGCAAACAATGGCAAAATGAGTTGTAGCATATGGAAAACAAATTGATTTTCTCTTTTGTGGTTTATAAAGTCGAATTAGTTGAAGTATGAGCCGTCGAGTTCAGGGAAAATACTTTTTATTATATTGATTTTATGTTGAATATATCGCCTTAACAAAAATAACATTCACTTGATTAATCGACATAAATAGTAATCGATTAATTTAGTATTATGCATACATTGAAGTATGGTCACACTCTTGATTTGTTCGTTCCTTTTTCCTGCTGTGCTTGTGGCGTGCGTGCGTTTTTGAAAAGAGCTCGTAGAGCATAAAAAAATAAAATAACTATAATTAAATATAACTGAGTTAAATTGGTGTTTCTAATAAAACAGTTAATACTTTTATTTCAGTTTTCCAAAAGGTTATGGGCCCAGTCCATGCCTATAGAAAAATTTTATAAATCGTAAAAATTAGATTGTGAAATAATTTCCAGGAAACTGTTGTCCGCATATTAGTGTGTGTGTGAATACGAGGAAGCATGGAAAAGGCTAAACGTAATATAAAGCCTTTTGACGGCGAAAAGTATTCCGTTTGGAAATTTAGAATTCGCGCAGTGTTTGCAGAATTAAATATATTAAAAGTTATTGATGAAAGTGTGCCTGATGAGGTAGATGAGACTTGGAATAAAGCAGAGCGGTGCGCGAAAAGCATTATAGTAGAACATTTAAGTGACGCCTTCTTGAATTTCGCAGAAAACGACATAACGGCTCGGCAAATTCTTAGAAATTTAGACGCCGTGTATTCGCGAAAGAGTTTGGCTTCGCAGTTAGCAGTGCGCAAACGTTTGCTCTCGCTTAAACTGAATGGTGACTGTACATTGTTGAACCATTTTAATATTTTCGACGAACTAATAAATGAATTATTAGCGTCTGGTGCGAAAATTGACGAAATGGATAAAGTGTCCCATTTGTTATTAACTCTACCCTCGTCATATAACGGTGTGATTACGGCAATTGAAACATTGTCCGAAGATAATTTAAGTGTAGCATTTGTAAAGAATAGGCTGCTAGATCAAGAGATAAAAATTAAAAATGACCTTAACGATTCAAGTAGAAAAGTTCTGAAAGCAGTTGTTCAAAAGAATCAGAATATTAAAAGTTCATTTAAAAATAAGGTATTTAAGCAAAAGATTTTTAAAAGTAAACAAAAATCGAATATTATATGTCATTACTGTGGCAAGGCAGGGCACATTAAAAAGGATTGCTACCATTTTAAAAGAATATCAAATATAAATAAAAATAAAGAAAATAAAACAGCACAAACCGCAACGTCACAGCATGGTTTCGCGTTTATGGTAAATTCAAAGTTTGTGAATAAAATTGGTTTTATTCTTGATTCCGGTGCAACGGATCATATAATAAACGACGAGAACCTGTATGCTGATTGTGTGGAGTTGGAGCATCCACTTCAAATATCTGTGGCCAAGGAAGGTGCATTTATCCTCGCTACTAAACGTGGTGTTGTGCGGCTGCACAATGACAATCAGATAACGCTGGAGGATGTCCTTTACTGCAAGGAGGCTGCAGGAAATTTAATATCTGTAAAGCGCCTACAAGAGGCGGAGATGAAAATCGAATTTGATAAGGACGGCGTAAAGATTTCAAAAAATGGAGTTGTGGTAGCCGAAAGTTCAGGTATGTTGAACAATATACCGATTATTAAATTTTATGCATATGCAGTGAATGCACAAAATAAAAATAAATATAAATTATGGCATGAGAGGTTTGGGCATATTAGCAGTGGTAAATTGTTAGAAATTAAAAGGAAGAATTTATTTACCGATAATAGTCTACTAAATGGTATTGAGTTGTCTGATGAAATATGTGAGCCATGCTTAAATGGTAAACAAGCTAGGCTGCCGTTTAAGCAGTGTAAAGATAAAAGTTATGTTAATAGACCCCTTTTCATCATACATTCAGATGTTTGTGGACCGATTTCACCAGCAACTATAAAAGATCAAAATTACTATGTAATTTTTATTGATCAATTTACACATTATTGTGTAACTTATCTTATGAAACACAAATCAGATGTGTTCAATATGTTTAAAGATTTTGTACCAAAATGTGAAGCACATTTTAATCTAAAGATTGTTAATTTGTATATTGACAATGGCAGGGAATATTTGTCTAATGAGATGCGTGAGTTCTGTGTTCAGAAAGGAATAACATATCATTTAACTGTACCTCATACACCTCAGTTAAATGGTGTATCTGAGCGAATGGTTAGAACCATTACTGAAAAAGCGCGAGCCATGATTAGTGGTTCAAAATTAGAAAAAATGTTCTGGGGTGAAGCAGTGTTAACTGCTACATATTTAATAAATAGAATACCAAGTAGAGCGCTTGGGGATAGGTCCACAACGCCATACGAGATGTGGCATAACAGAAAACCAAGTCTAAAACACTTAAGAGTATTTGGATCTACTGTTTATGTGCATAATAAAACTAAGAAAGGGAAATTTGACGACAAGTCATTCAAGTGTATTCTTATTGGGTATGAACCCAATGGTTATAAATTATGGGATGAAGTTAATAAAAAATTTATGGTTGCAAGAGATGTGGTTGTTGACGAAACCAATATGGTCAATTCTAGAGCTGTATTATATGATAAAAAAGAATTCCTGAATGAGAGTAAGGAAAGTAAAATAGAATTCCCGAATGAGAGTAAGGAAAGTAAAAAAGAATTCCTGAACGAGAGTAAGGAAAGTAAAAAAGAATTCCTGAACGAGAGTAAGGAAAGTAAAAAAGAATTCCCGAATGAGAGTAAGGAAAGTAAAAAAGAATTCCCGAATGAGAGTAAGGAAAGTAAAACAGAGTTTTCTGGAAGTAAGAAAAGAAAGTTGGCCGATGTCCTGAATGAGAGTAAGGCATTAGATTTCCCGAACGAGAGTACGGAATTTGAACAAACTAAAAAGCCTAATGAAATTGGTTTTAGTAATAATCCAATTCTAGTCTTGGAAGACAGCAAAAATAGTAATGAAATAGTAAACAGAAGAAGTGAAAGGTTAAAAGCTAAGCCACAAATATCTTTTAATGAAGATAAAGATAATTTTAATAAATTCATTCTGAACGCACATACAATATTTAATGATGTTCCAAATACATATGATGAAATCAAAGATAGAAGTGATAAAACACTTTGGGACGAAGCCATTAAAATAGAATTAGATGCTCATGAAATAAATAACACTTGGACTATAGTAAAGAAGCCAGAAAACAAAAATATTGTTGATAGTAGATGGGTATTTTCACTCAAGTATAATGAATTAGGAAATCCTGTCAAATACAAAGCAAGATTAGTTGCGAGAGGCTTCACTCAAAAGTTTCAAGTGGATTATGAGGAAACATTTGCACCTGTTGCCAGGATTTCAAGTTTTAGAATTTTATTATCATTAGCAGTTCAATATGATTTGAAAGTTCATCAAATGGACGTCAAAACAGCATTTCTTAATGGTATATTGAACGAAGAAATATATATGCGAATACCTCAAGGTGTACCTTGCAGTGGTGAGAATGTGTGTAAATTAAACAAAGCTATTTACGGGCTCAAACAAGCAGCTAGATGCTGGTTTGAAGTATTTGAGCAAGCGCTAAAAGAATGTGGTTTTGTAAATTCTCCGGTAGATCGATGTATATATATACTTGACAAAGGAGATGTCAAGGAAAGCATACATGTGCTTTTATATGTCGATGATGTAGTTATAGCAACAGGAAACATGAATAGAATGATAAGTTTCAAACAGTACTTAATGAATAAGTTTAAAATGACTGACCTTAATGAAATAAAATATTTTATTGGTATCAGAATAGAAATGTCTGAAGGCAACATTTGTTTAAGTCAGTCTGCTTATGCTAAAAGAGTTTTGAACAAATTTAATATGAATGATTGCAATGCAGTTAGTACCCCATTACCAAGCAAATTAAACTATGAGTCACTTGACTCAGATGAAAGCTCTAATGCACCATGTCGAAATCTAATTGGCTGTTTAATGTACATAATGTTATGTACACGTCCTGATTTAGCTACAGCAGTTAATATCTTAAGTAGATATAGCAACAAGAATAATACAGAACTATGGCAATGCTTAAAAAGAGTTTTGAGATACCTGAAAGGAAGCATTGATATGAAATTGATATATAAGAAAAATGCTCAATGTGAAAATATATTAGTAGGCTATGTAGACTCTGATTGGGGTGGAAATGAAATAGACAGAAAAAGTACAACAGGCTATTTATTTAAAATGTTTGATTCAAACATTATTGGCTGGAATACCAAGAGGCAAAATTCAGTTGCAGCTTCGTCTACCGAAGCAGAGTATATGGCTCTATTTGAAGCTGTGAGAGAAGCTCTTTGGCTAAAGTCCCTTCTGAATAGTGTAAATATAAAGCTTGACAGACCCATTAAAATCTATGAGGACAACCAAGGTTGTATTAGGATAGCAAATAATCCCTCATGTCATAAAAGATCGAAACACATTGATATAAAATACCATTTTGCAAGAGAGCAAGTTGAAAATAATGTTATTCTTATTGAGTATATATCCACAGAAAAACAACTTGCAGATATAATGACAAAGCCTCTTCCGGCAGCAAGATTCACGGAACTCCGAGCTAAGATGGGATTGCAACAAGATGCGGAGGACTGATGACAGATAACTGAAAAGCTGACTATTATATTTCATTGAACTCAAATTTTATTTTCTTATTAATTCTTAAAATTTTGAAGTACTGAAACATTGTTAATCTAAAGTATTCCATGTAATTAAGTTTTTTTTTAAATGTTATCTGATCAGGTTTTTCTGGGTTTTCCCTGATCCTCGCAGTAAATGCTGGATAACACATTGTACACTCCCAGTAAGCACACTAGCCACACTAGAATAAGTTTGTAATGAATAAGTTTTTTTTTATTTTTTATTGAAAAGTTTTAAATGTTGTTTTTGAGGGGGCGTGTTGAATATATCGCCTTAACAAAAATAACATTCACTTGATTAATCGACATAAATAGTAATCGATTAATTTAGTATTATGCATACATTGAAGTATGGTCACACTCTTGATTTGTTCGTTCCTTTTTCCTGCTGTGCTTGTGGCGTGCGTGCGTTTTTGAAAAGAGCTCGTAGAGCATAAAAAAATAAAATAACTATAATTAAATATAACTGAGTTAAATTGGTGTTTCTAATAAAACAGTTAATACTTTTATTTCAGTTTTCCAAAATTTTATAATTTCATCACATGGGAAATTTAATGGTAATTACATTGGGTCAAAGGCATTAGCAGTATATCAGCAGATAAGCGAGTACCAATCATTTGTCAAATGAACAGCTGATATTTTAATAGTAATTAATTTTCTTTCTTTCTTTTTTTTATGCACTGACTACCTTTTGATTATGTCAAGATATTTAAATTATCAAAGAACACATATTTTTTTAAAATTATATTCATTCATCTATAGGATACGAAGGACTTGACTTTATCTACAACTTTTTTAGGTCAAAAGATTATTTCAAATTAGGCGTTGATGAGTAGCTTTTCTTTAAGAAGTTTTAAGTAAATTGTTGGAATCTCAATTTTTTTTTATAAATCTATATAATCTTTTTTTTTCTATAGTACTTCTTCATGCAAATGAAAAAGAGAGAAAAAAAAGTAACGTCAATTAAAATTGTTATGGGCCATTTGGCATGCCCTGGAAAATCGTCGACAATGTGTTCAGTCTTTTCTTTTTTGCTTTGCAGTTTCTTTTCGTTTTTCTATGCCTTTTAGAATCCAATCAATTTCGTTACAAACTTACAAATTTTATAGGTATTCCTCTTTTTCATTCTTAACTTTCTAAATCAAAGGATATTGTAAAAAGTTAAACGTCCAGCCGACCCAATCTTGTGGAAGAACAGACCTAAATCAAAACTAGTTCTTTCCATAAGATACGAAATTCGTAGGCTCTTTCTGATTTCCAACATATATTCAAGTGTTTTAAAATTTTTAATATTCAATCGAAAAGTATATTTTGATTATTTTTTCTTAAGTAACATTTTGCCGGAATCTATCATAGTTTGTTTTGAAGAATATAAAAGTGTATTTTTGCCATCTTGAGTGATTGGCAAAGAAATAAAGTTATGAAAACTATTTCAGCTCTCAATAAAAATTCGGTATCTATATGGCACGTATATGTTTTTATCTGCATCTCCTGCCTCTCAATGTGAGTGTGCAAATAACTGCACATGCGGCTAAATGCAATCAAGAGGCAGGCAAAGTTCTTGGTTCTTTAGAGTTTTGCTTGCCTATTTGATTCTTTTTTTTTTTCTTCCTTTTCTTCTATGGAATCAATTTGGATTCATTCTGGGTGAACGTCAAAATCATTGAAAGAGACAAAAGGGTTAGTCGGTCAAATAGTTTTCATATATTGAATTTGAAGAGCACTCAATATTTTGAATATATCGAAAGTCAATTTTTTTTTTTTTTTTTGGGGTTATTCAAAGGGTCTGTTATGCCTATTCCAAAGACTTCATACAGAATTTATAGAAAACGACAAATAAAGAGGCAGAGTAATTTTTAAAAATATTTTTGAGGGAAGCAAATTAGCTTTCATACTCATAGTGGGTCAAGTATTTGTAGATAGGAAAAACTAATTTAAGGTCGCTTTTTTTTCTGTCTCTTATATATGTCAAATATGCACATAATTAAATATGGCCAAGGGCTTTATTTCTGACACGTATTGGCCAGGCTATCAAAGTATAAATGCTCTTTTTAAAATGATTCTTATTTCATTTTTTCATATTCATTAATACTTTTCCTCATTACCTTAAAAATAGTTTCAGAGGTCGAATGGAATATCGAGAGTTTTATATTTATATAGTCAACAAATAAGCCTAAGGACCCTCTAGATATGCTCAATATTTATTTAGTCCTATAGATGAGGCTCGGATAAATCGCCTCTTCCTTGAAGAAAAATATAAGCTAAGTTTAAAATTCTAGACGAAAAACCATGAATTATTTAATTGGTGACAAACTTTAGTAAAACATAAATATTCATCATTTTGTAGTTTTTTTGAAAAGAGTATAAAAATAAACAATGCAAGCTGAAAAAATATATATATGAATAGCCACCTGATGAGGTGCAAGGCTCGCGGTTTGGGGCTGGACTGAATTCGCGTTTATTTGTTTTACAATTTACACTTTGCGCAGAAACCAAAACCAGTGCAAGGACTTGAGCCACACAAGGACAACCACAAAAAAAACAGAAGAGCCACAACAACTGCGACAACATCACAGTCACATTCAATTTAGCTACAAACAAGCAAAGTTTTTCACTGGACAATGAGGAAAGCGCAGAAAGCCTCGTCACCAAGAGTCGCCTTGAATAGGGGAGACAATCTCAAAGTTGGCGCACAAAAGTAGGCAACTAAAAACGGCAAAAGTTGCGGTGATTGCAGATTGCAGATAGCAAAAGACTTTGTGAATGTGGAGGGGAAAGGGGTAGATGCACCGCCGTCGGTGCTGCAGCAAGCAAACACAAAAAGCCAAGACAGCAAAACCGAAAAGCAAAAGTTTCTTTCGCGCTCTTCTTTTGTGTAGAATTGAGTCCGCGTCGGAGAGGGACTGTGGCAATTTCAACTAGTGGGACAAGTAAAAGGTGCTACTTGTTTGAGTTGATGCTGCTACCACTGCTGCTTCTGTCTGCCACCGCCGCGAGTACTTTCACCAACTCAATGAAGAAGAGGATGAGGAAGCCGTTGATGTTTATATCCACCCACCTGGCCATTGTTTCGTAATGGAGAAATATTGTTTTGCATAACTCGAGGTGTCTGAGCAGCAGTGGCATCCTCAGTGGCTGTGGCAGCTGCATGTACTATGGATATTATGCATAATGGTTTTGGTCTATTGACATTTATGGCTTTGGAAGGTGGAAAAGTTTTTCTCTTCAACTCTGGCAAGTGCCTCGGAGTGGGGTTGGGAAATATTCTAAGATACGGACTTAAGAGTCAACCAATTGCAATAAACTTTCCGAAAAGAAAGAAAAAAAAAAACGAGCAAAAGATAAACTTTAAAATCAGAAATTTTAAATGAATAAGTCATGCAGTTGACTTCAAGAGTCAATTCATTTTAATTCTCATACTTTTCTAGCAAAACAAAACTATCAGGCACGAGCCACTGTTTACCCGGAGTCCATGACATTCTTATAAAATATTTATTCAGTTTAATTTTAGCAATTAACTTGGCCAACAATTCAACACACGAACAGACATATCGTACATTCCGTTCTACTCACATAAATAACACGATCTCTTAAATTTTTGTTGTTGTACAAATGATGAGATTTTGATATACTTTTTTTGGGGATTTAAACCTAATAAGATTGGGAGAGCCATCGAGCCATCTTTCAAATCTTTAAATTAGCTTGAATGACCGCCAAAGATGGCATAACCGAAGTCAACCTGATCATATCTTAGGGTAACTATCGATCCTATATATATCCCATTTATTTCAAAAAAACTAAAACAGTAAGAGGGCAGAGAAAAAGGTAGCTATCTAAAATGGAAAAATATACAGCGCTCTGTGTTCCATAGAATTGCCAGTGACTAGTTTAGATTGGAAAAGGGGAACGCGACTTTTGTTTTCGTGGATTTTGTTGACGAGTATAAAAAGCATTTTGAATAATAAATTCATAATTCCTATATACAGAAGCTTGTGCCATAAATATTCCATCATAAATTATAGAAAAGCTATTAGGCTGGGCAAACAAAAAAGCACAGCGAGTGGGTGAAAATATCTACTGTCGATTCACTCGCTAGTAAACAATGGCGGGGGGCGAACAATTTTCTAGGCGATCCAATTACTGCTTTTGACATTTTTTTAAACAAGGTAATGCGGCAGACTAAACAAGGCAAAACACACATACTAACCAATATTGTCGACTTTAAATAATATCAAATTATTTCATGTGACAATGAGGCACAGATAGTCCTGAACTTACTGAACAATCTAGGTAAATATAGTTAAGTCTAGACGTATCACTAGTAAGTGCTTGACAAAGAATTAGCCTTTGCGAAATTGTCTTCAATTATCAAGAATTATTCATAAAAAATTCATGTTGTTATGCTCAGGTCCAGGAGGTGGCTAATATGTGGGAGAAACTCCATCTGCCACAAGACGTACTAAAGGATTTCCATGCACTTTTTCTTATTGTAATTTTGAGCGCTCTAAATATGTATCTTTTATATGGAAATACAAAAAATATTACATTCAATCACTTAACACATACAAATGTTAACTCAAACCGGAAACGGAAATATGCTGGCACTAGCACAGCTCCATAGTGCAAGCCCGCTAAATGCAAAATACTTCTAGTATTTTTCGTAGTTGTGTTGTATGCTAAATTAAATATTCTTGTCAAATGCAGTCAGACATTGTGCTTGAGCTTTTCCTTTTCCCCAAGCCAAATACAAATTGTTGGCTTAACAATTTCAAATATTTGCACCGCACTTCATAGATTTTAGGCTCTTAAATAATAAAATACTAGATACAAAGCTTTGAGCCACAAAACAGAGAGAGAGAAAGAGAAAGGGGGGCGCCGAGAGAAAGAAAGAAATAAAAATCGAGTCTAGAAAATGGAAAATCACAAATGCTACAAGTAAAACAAAATATTGCAAACGTTTGAATTTGAGTGCTTTTGGAAAATGTTCATCTGCCAATGCGACAAATGTTTCATTTTCGAAGGCCCTTCTGCAAATGAAGAAGTGTGTCTTTTTGGTCGGGCGCAAAGTGCTCTGGTCTTACGTATACGTCACGTGGGCCCGTGTTTGTGCGGCTGTGTCGGTGCTCTATAAAACATTTGCTTTTGAAGTATGTACTTAAACTGCATTCAGGCTGAGCAGTCAGCCAGCCAGCCAGCCCGCCGGAGAGTAATGCACAAGATCCATTCTATGCAACCGAATCAAAAGAATAGAGCGGCGCAGAAAGAGAAGAATTGTAAAGTGTGGAAGAACCCCAACCATATGAGTCGAATTGAGTTGAGTTGAGTTGTTAAATAAGTTGGCAAGACGTGTGAATGAGTGTTTAAATATGTGTCGAATTTGTGTTGAAAGTCTTCAAGGGAACCAAGGCATTCAACCAGGCAGCCAGTCAAAAACAAACGGACGGACGAAATAGACAGACAGTTGTACGGACGGGAGAGATACTTGAAAATGTACTGAATACATAAGTGTAGCAGTTTTCAGTAAAATGGGAATTGAATTGACTTCAAGATGTTGAAAAAGAGAATTTCAAATGATTTCTTGTGGGTGACTGGAAAAATTTTAATTAAACATAAAGACAAAATGAAAAGCAATACAATTTAATAAATTTTTAATAGCTTTCCCAGAGAGACTTGAGAGCTACTTGATCTGAAAATCATTTGACTGGTTCACCGGCTTTGCTTGACTTTTTCAAGAAGCAAAATGATCCTTACTCTAATCTATTTGAGGAAGTAAGAGAAAAGAGTTTGCCACAACATTTAGTTTTGGTCTACTTTAGTCGAATTTAAAGAATTTCAATATTGCCAACAAAATAAACAATGGCTTATAGTTATTTATATAAATCACGATATAATGGCATTAATACAAATACAAAAGCATACAAAAATAAAAATGAAAAAATGTATAATAAGCCATAAATGAGCCATTTGGGCCCATTCATTAGCGATAACCCAAAAGATGTTCGATAGCCGAAAAGGGGCAATTAGTTGGTCGAACCGACGCCCATAGGAAGGCAAGGAAGACCTTTGGAGGCTTCCTTTGGCCTGACAGTTATTAAAGCTACAGGACATTAGTCCAGGGCATTAAGCGATAAAAACTTATGCGCCCATTAAAATTCCAAAAGGCATGTTTATTTAATTAAAGAATAGGAAACAAAACAAACACAAACAGAAACGAAAACGGAAACGGCAGAAAGAACAAAATAAAACTAAAAAGGCCTCGTGCATAAAATTAACCAACCAAGAAATGATAAAAATAAGAGCAAAGACAAACTTTTCTGTTTGATTCAATTGGGGAAACCCTTTTTACCATGCCACATAAAACTCTACTCCCACATGATTCCATTAACCCATGGCAAAACAGGGCAAACCAAGAAAACAAAAAAAAAAAAAAAAGAAACCATGATAAATATTTGAGTGTCTGTCGTGTCTGTCCCAGGGAGCTCACAATTAGCACAGTATTTCCCCAACTGCACAATGGAACCTTTGATATACACATTCGCATTACTTCCACTAAATTAATGCCGATTATGGCCAGGGCATTGGTCACTAGTCGGCATGGCTGCAAGTAACTAATAAAAGAGAAATACCAACAAAAAAAGCTTAAAGAACTTTCAGAGATTTTCAGCTTAGTTCAATTCTGAAGAATTCCAAACTCTTTTGTGAAGTCAAAGAAAGACTATCCAAAACTGAGAATGCTGTCCAATATGTCGTCTGTTTTAAAAATCCAAAATTTGCTCTTAACAAATCTTGGGCTTGGTAAGTGGTCAAAGATTTAATTTTCTAGTGTCTCTCAGGCCATAAAATCCTTGATGTTTTTTACGTATAGATTGCCCATAATATCGGGCTGAAATGCTTCCCCAAATGCTTCGGCATCAAAGTTAAATATTATTTCTCAGTGGATCTGAAGAATTCCAAACTCTTTGGCCAACTCTGAGAAGACTATCCAAACCTGAGAATGCAGACCAATCTGCCGTCTGTTTTATAAATCCAAAATTTGCTCTTAACAAATCTTGGGCTTGGTAAGTGGTCAAAGATTTAATTTTCTAGTGTCTCTCAGGCCATAAAATCCTTGATGTTTTTTACGTATAGATTGTCCATAATATCGGGCTGAAATGCTTGCCCAAATGCTTCGGCATTAAAGTTAAATATTATTTCTCAGTGGATCCACCAGCCCCAGCGATCAGACTGGCCTGACTGTCGTGTTGCGTGTCCTTTTGTAAGTGTCGCTGCCGTCGTAGTCGACGTAGTCGTCGTCGTCGTAGTCGTTGTCGAATTAAAATTCATGGCAGCGTATTTAACTGCTGCTGGTGCTGAAATCGCACCCAACAGCAGGCCTGTGGTCCTGCCATTTTGGCATTCCGTCCAATTGTCCGTGCGCCCAATTGTCGTGCACATAATTTCAGTTATTTATGGGGCCCATAAAAAATGGGGTCATTGCGTTGACGCCAGCGCCGACAGCGAGGCTGGCTTTTTGGGCCACCAATCGTCTAGTGGTATGGTCACCGTCGCCTTAATTAAAGTCGTTAAACTGCATTGAGAGGTGTGTATGTGTGGGTGTGAGTGTGTGTGTGTGACTTAAAATTAAATTAATGAACTCTAAGCATCTGCGTAATGACCGGTTTACTTGATTTAAATGCGGTCAATGAATGATGAGTAATCTTTTTAACCAGATTACCTGCCATGAAGTCATTCCACCTTATAAATTTGACAAATTCAAATGACTTGTCTAAATTAACTTGCATCTGATGATTTCGGTCTATGTCCATCTGACTGAAGAGACCAGAAATCATGTTGAAATCTCTTTAGAAACTAGCAATTTGAATTTTCTGTTTGGAAATTTAGCAAATATATTCCTTTTTTATTGGAATTAATAAATTAATAATATGGAATATTTTATAGAAAGAAAGAACGCCCATTGAAAAACTTTGTTTTAACACAAATTAAATTGAAAGCTATAAGTTTTCTATTTGAAATTTCCTAAGTCTGTTGACTGCTTAATTTTCGAGCTTCTTGAAGTTCTTTTTCTTGAACAATGCCAGACGGCATTCAGACGCCTCTTAACCTTTTCATAAACATTGGTAATTCCAGAAGCCATAAACGGCCAAACAAACATTAAAGTTAACTCAATGACCGTTGTAACTTTTGGTAAGTCTGCTTTCTGAAACCAATTCGAAGTTTCAGGCATGTTCAGTGCCTCTTAATGGCCAAAAGGCTTGAACTTGGCTCAAGCTGAAGAAAAAAAAATTGTTAAGGAAAAGCCTTAATCGGCTTATAAACAATTACTTAACATTATAACACAATTTTCAACTTAATTTCTGCACAGTTGGCAAAAAAGTTCAAAAGGTTAAGCGGGCTGTAGTTTCCTCCTCCCCCCACGCACCAGTCAAGGGTCGCCCATGCAAAGTGCAACCGATTAAAACGAATACACAACACAAAGCAAAGGCAACATAAATAGCAAGAGAGAGAGAGAGAGAGACAACGACTTACTTATAGACAGATAGGAGAGAGTGAAAGAGAGTGGACTGAGATGAGCTGACTGTGGTCTTGGTGGGGCTAAGACTGAAACGCTTAACGTAATGAGCGCACAGTTCAAATAATATCAATTAACTGCAAGTTACGTGCTTCGGCTAATTATCTCGCTTAATAAAGCGCCTAATGAGTGGAAACAGCTGCCAACGCCCAAATCGGCAATTCCCGCCTTGCCGCCTCCCATTCGAACGAAGAAAGGCGCCCTGTTTCTTTCTCTGTTTGCTTGTTTCTTTTTAAGCCTGATCCAACTCTTCATATACATTCTTTCATAATTTTAGGGCAGAGGTGGGTCGAGACGGCACGTTGCCTTCTTTTCTTTTTTCCAACTTCTCACTTTTTTGCCGTGCAAAATAATTAAGCTAAAATTGCCAAGTACTCAATGGCGTCCTCAGTGGTGATGGTAATGCTGATGGCTTTATTGTTGGCTCATGGTTTCTGATTATATGAAAATTAATTGTTATGTTCTGTTTAGCATAGCCAACATTTAGGCAGGGCAGGGCAAATAGTACCAGTGCTACCACTTTCACACTTACCTCTCACTAATGAAAAGAACAGTTGACACCAAATTAAGTATACGCCGTGTGAGCAGACTTAAACTGACAATCGATCCGAGTATTTTTATTTACTGAATCAAATCAAATGAGTGCCAAATCTTAACCCTTTGCTGTTTTCTGTACCAGAAACTTATAAGAAGCTTCAGGCATTCGTCTTCCATTTTTAACAAGTTATAAGCTTTACACGTGTTGAAGGACTTTGCTTTATTTAGAGCAGATTTGTGAGAAGATGCCAGAGAGTTGAGTTAATTCAAAATGCTTATGCTTCACGTAGCTTAATTTATTTTTCAAGCTAAAATGAATTCTACACGCTAAACTAAGCAACGAAAGCAACCAAACGAGTTGGCTAAAAAAATAAAAAAAAATAATAGAAGAAACACAAGTAAAAGAATTCTAGCATATTTTATTTTATTTGTTTTACATTTCTTATATATATATATATTTTTTTATAATTTTAATTTGTTTTATTCCCCACACGAGTATGTGTGCTCAGTGCAAATTTTTGCCACAAAATAACCAAATGCTCACATTTGTAGGGCTTCACGCACCAGCGCACAGCAGCCAAAGCGAAAAGTAAATAAAAAGCTAAAGTTCAGGGCTTTGTGAATCTGAATTTGACTGTGAGAAATTCTTGACGGCAGTGTGAGCTCATTAAGAAAATTTATACAGTTGCTTTGGTAACTATTTCAACAACGACCATTAATAGGTTAAAGATCAGCATTATAGCGCAGCTTAGCTTACTGAGGGAAAAATTTAATAATTTTATTATATGATGTATGATGAAAAGGAAGTTCAAAGTATTACTTTGCGGACTTTTGCCATAACGCGTTTACCACGTGCAGGGCGTTTATTAGGACTCTTTTGCACTGTGATATCCGACTCAAGCTCATCGTCCTCGCCATCAGAGGGATCTGCTTTTGATTGAATCTTTCGAGCAAACCAGGCTGATTTCATTCTTGCATACTCAATTTCCGTTAACCGACCGTTCTCATGAGCTAAGGCCTCGGCCAGAATGTCATATTTTTCTTTTGTACGATAATCGCCTTGCTAAAGTCAAGAGCAGATCGATTAGTCTTAAGTAAATATAGGCAAAAACACAAATAGTGATTGTTTGGGCTCAATTGTAAGAGGAAAACGTATTCAAAATTAAAAAAAAAAAGAAATGGATTTGCAATTAGTTGTCTCAACCTCTTTGGAATTCCCCCGATTTTATTGAACTCTAAAAATACTAATCAAATAATATATTAAATTAATTATAAAAAAAAATAGTAATAATAAAATAAACTTTAAAGGAAGATCTGTCAGATTTATCCCTATAAATCCTGAAGATTTCATCTATACTTTAAATATATTTTATTCTTGCAAATTCGATTTATTGGCACTAACCTTGTTTCTACGTATTTTTTTGCTTTTAACAACCTTCGAAACTTTTTCCACCAACTCGAGCTCATCATCCTTACCATCAGAGACCTCTGCGCTTTTGGGATCTCTGAATATCACTCAACTGGGCATGCTTGCGTCTTAATTCTTCTCCAACTTTTCTTTGGTAAGATAATTGACTTGCTAAGGTCAAAATCAGAAGGATTCGTTTAAAGTAAATAATTGGTCTCAGTTGTAAAAGGGAATCATTAAATAAATTTAACAAAAAATATACCAAAACACAGCTCTATCAGATATCGTCTTATTCCTAAAGATGTCATATAAACTTTTTATTTCTGTTATAAGCGAATTAAAACGATTTTTATATAAAAAAAAAAACATTTAGATTTTTTTACTCATCCAAATCAGATTATTAGTTAGATGATGGTGGCTTTATGATCGAGTCTTTGAATCTAGTTACATTTGATTTATTTTCATCCATTTTTTTTTCTTCTCCACCTTGATATCTGACTCGAGCTCATCGTCCTCACCATCAGAGGCTTCTGCTTTTTCTTGAATCTTTCGAGCAGCCAAGGCTGCCCTCATTTTTGCATACTCAAATTCGGTCAACCGGCCGCGTTCGCGAGCCAATTCTTCGGCCATTTTTTCATACTTTTCTTTTGTACGATAATTACCTTGCTAAGGTTAAAAGCAGAACGATTAATTTAAAAATAAATAAAAATTGGAAATAGTGATTGGTTCGGCTCAATTGTAAGATGAAAACGTATAATAAATTAAACAAAAAATAAAAATTTTAGCTGTGAAGAAAAAATAAATTAAAATCCTAAAAGAAAAGGGCAAAAAAAAAAAAATAGTTAGAATAAGACAAAAATTGTGTTGCGCTCTCCGTTCTGAACTTTTCACATATTTTCAAGCCTTTGGAGAAGAGAATTTAATTTTATTATTAAATTTTGTCAAATTAAGATTATCTCGAATTTCAATGAATGCCGAGAAGCCTGGCAAAACGAGACTAAACACATATTGCTTTTCCATTCAATTTACTAAATTCATTTTCAGTTTTGCTCAGCTAAAAGTAAGAAAAAAATCAATCAACTTCAATCGCCATTTGGGTGCAATCAACATCCGTTACATTAATTTGATGTAGCTCTAACAATATTAAAATCTTTATCAAATCGAAATTAAAAACCAGTTTGAATTGCTTCCTTGCGACCCACAGACCAAATGTCCGCTCCCCAGCTCAAACTACTCCCCCGACCTGACCCACCACCGACGGTACTCAATTGCTATTGCCGATCCCATCTTCTGCCCAAACAACTTTAAATAAATATGCAGCGTGTGCTGACTTCGGTTGCTTCCACTGTCTGCTGTAACCGATAACATCATTATTGATGGAGGCATTCGAGCACAAGGCAGGCGGAAGTGGTCTGGGTGGCTCACAAAAGTCACTGGCAAATGGCAAAAAGGCAGCAAGGCAGCAAGGCGTGAGGCATACGAACAGATTGCAGGAATGTGCCTCAGCTGCCGCCACACGGCCAGAACTTCCGTATACCACGCCAAGTCATAGCAATCGCCAAGTAACCAACTGAGAGAGAGACAGCTTCGAATTTAGTTGTGGTGCTGCTGCAGTGTGACTGAGGGGGGGTGGGCGCTGCAGAGCTGTGGAGCTGCTCGTTTGGAGATTGGAAATCGTAGACATCTTTGCAGTCGTTGTCGTAATAACTGTAATTGATTTTTGATTTGTGATTTAATTTAACACAGTTAAATGAAATGAACTGAAGGCAAGAGTGGAGAGAGTGCCAAGAAATAGACATGTTCAAATGGTTCCTGCTGGATCAAAAAAAGATATGCGAAGAATCCCCAGTGGAATTATTTGAGTGAATAAAATAATGATAATTATATTTTCGATACCATCTGTCTCATAAAATTAAGCCATTACTCTATAATCGTACATGGTAACCGAGGTGAGAAACCCAAATGCCCCTGACGTAAGCTATATTAAAAATTAAATTAAATTAAATCAATTAAAATCTAAAAATAATTGATAATTTTATGAAAAAAATATTATAAACATGAGAATCCGATAATGATATCATTGAACCAATGGATCAAATCAAGTCGTTAGGTATATATGTATATACCTCTTACTGGATCTATATATCCCACAAGTTTAACAAAGAACGAAGGTATAATTGATCATTTTTTGAAAAAAAATATATATATAATTAACATAAGAATCCGATGATTATATCATTGAACCGATATAGTTCTTTTCAAGTTTTTATATATATATAATATTGCTCCTACTAGATCTATATATCCAATTATATCTATAATTCCTATATTAAAAAAAAGGAAACCTATCATTGAATCGATGATTCGAAACACAATCCATCCAAGTCTTTAGGTATATCCATATATAGCTCCAACTGAAAGTATCTATCCTACAGGGTTAAAAAAGTACGAAGGATTTTCTTTAAAATATGAAAGCTTTGGAGATCTCTTAAGACTCCGGTGATTGTATCATTGAACCGATATAATTCTTTTCAAGTTCTTATGTATATATATAGCTCACACTGGATCTATCTATCCAACAGATTTCAGAAAGAGCGAAGCCTTTTTTATGAAAACTTTTTAGATTTTGTTTTCGTATCTTAGTATGAGTATGGAAACATGCTGATCCCTGAAAAATCTCAAAATGTCTAGACTTCTTAAGAAGATTTAAAAATTTTTATAGGCCTTCCACGCAAAAGTTTGTGGTTATTTTTAATTTTCCAGATTTGTGGTAAACTCTTGAATTATTTTGACCACGTAATCTTCATAAAAAAAAAACCGTCGCTATTTTCCAATTTTTTTTTTTTTTTAATCAAAACCATTTGTATTTTAATCTGTCAGTCTCTGCTGCTTTTAACCCTTCAATTTCCTTCAGCACTCAACGGATATGAGATTTTTAAGCAAATGCCTCAGCTCCGTGGTACTTTTTATTATGCCATTCGTTTCGTCATTTGTTAGAAATTAATTCCTGTTTATATTGACGTAACCATTGTACTATTTCGGTGGTTGTTACATTCATCAACCATTGAGTGGTTTCATTAAGAAAAATTGCAACAAACAAAAAAAAAAAAAAGAGAAACAGAAACACCCACACACACGGACACAGAGTTAAGTGAAGTAAGCCCCTGAAAACTAATTTTCCAGCTTAGAAAACAACCCCAAGTGTGGAATCAACTTCATCAGCCTCCAAACAACATGATGACTCGATTTTATGGGTTCTAGCCAACTAGAAATTGCTGCAATAACACTAAAGTGCTCCCTTCTCCAACCGGCCAGACCATCCCAGCCAGGACCAGACCAGATTCATACACAAAGTGACGGAATGGTGGCAGCGGCACTCGGATCATTCCCTTAGGCCAATTATATTGAAAACTTTTCGCTTCAACCTCTCCAGCTCTCCTTGCTCTCATTTTGTTCATCTCTATTTGAATTACTAAGCTACCAACCCGATTTCTGCTTCAGTAACTGCCGCCTCTGGTGTAGATTTCTGACTAATTCTACATTTTAATTAATGCTCGTTTTGTTTTATGCCCACAGTGCATGTATCACTGTATTTGTGTCTGCATGTGCGTGTGTATGTGTGTGTGTGACACATTCAGTTCGGCTAACACTTGGAAGGCTAATATGAATGGCTCTCCGGCCGGCTACCCAAACTGGGCTGGGCAAACTGCATTGTCATTTACATTTGCATATCAAGCGAATGGCTTGAATTTGGTTTGAATTTTAGAGCCCCGGCTTTTGCTTGTACTCTGGGCTTTCGGTTGGTAAGGGTGATGGCGGTCTATAGCAGTTATTGCTCAGATTTATGAGTAAGTGGGACAACACACAAGTTGTGGTTTCCACACCATCAAAATGGACGATCCACCAGGGCCTGGCTATGACTCGAATAATTTACACACCAATGACTTTGAAATCAGCAGCAGCTAAAGCAGCAAAAGCAGCAGGAGCAGCCTCAAAATAGTACAACATGCATATGCCAGAGTTACCCAGTCAGGGATCTTTGTAATCTCGCCTCGGAAAACGCTTATCAGCACAGCTCATATACCAAAAAAAAAAAAGAAAAAAATACTAAGCCAAAAATACAAAAAAAAAGACGAAACGAAAGAAAATCGCTTTAAAATAAAATTGGCAATTTTGATATTCATTAAATGCTGCCTGGCCCGTCGTTGCTTATCTGCCATCGCAGCTTCCTGTTAAGCTGCTCCAAGCTTGCCCCAGTTCCTTTTGGAGCCATTTCGCACAGCAACGCGAAGACGGCAATCAAAATCCATAAACATCGCCGTCTATGCAAAAGAATCAATATGGATAGATAGGAAGTGGGCGAACCAAAATCTTGGTAAAAAAAAGGGGGGAGGGGGTGGGGTCGTTGATGCGGCTCATTTCCGTTACCGCAAAAATTTCGCACGCTTTTTATATTTAATTTGTTATCTGCATTGAAAGGCTGGCAAAATCTTCAGCTGCTGTGGATACGCTTCATTATAAAATATTTTTGATTTAAAGCTTTAAAGGGACAACACCTCCCCCTCTATTTCCGTTGATTCCTCTATGTATGGTGTGTACTACTTGGTTCCTTGTCGTTCATTTTTCGTTTAGGCGCTGTGTAAATTTCATCAAAATAAATAAAATTTATAGCGTAATAAGCCAATTTATGCGCCAGGCTCTCCATGGCAAGAGGCGCACAATTTACATAAATTTGCTATGCATTGAGGCCTTGGTTGCTTCTACAATCAAATGTGGGAGAGATCCTCCTACACTCCATATACTTCTACATATACACACACACACACACTCACAGACATTTTAAGCATTTTTCTATGTGTAAATACGAAATAAATAATATTTGATTGCCAAGCGCGCGTGCCTTGTTCGGTCATAATTCAGGTCCTATGCCACTGAGTTATTGTTTAACTTTCTGTTTAGAATTATAATGGGTCAGGCATCATTGGCCAAAGCTTTATAGTCTTTATCGTGTTCGTCGATAAAAGCCGAAGGACCTAAAACTCAATACACCCAAACGATAGCGCCCCAAAGGCGCCTGCTCAGCTCAGATAAAATAACCAATGTAACCTTAGTTTTACTTATCCGTATTAAGTTGACTCAAACTCGATCAATTGGGAATGAATATGGATAGTTCTCAGGAAAATACGAAATAACTTAGATAAAGAGTCATCAGGCTCTGCTATATCAATTGGGAATGAACAGAGATAGTTCTCAGAAAAGTAAAGAGTTATCATCAGTTGACTTTTTCTAACTCTAAAATTCTGAAAAAATTCTAAGCCAGGTCACATACTTTTTAGCCAAAAGTCCAAATTAGATTTGCAAATTTTTCAAAGGCTTACAATTTCCATATTTATTATATAAATTGTCAATTGAAATGCTTATAAGAAAATACATTGTTTTGGGGGGGAAAAAAATATATTTTTTATATAATTTTATATATAAAGAATTCATTTTCTTTTTTATAATTGACTTTTGTCAAATATTACATTTTGTTTCTTTTTGGGTCGATCAATTCTGGAAGGCAATAAAACAATTTCCTATATGAATCCCCAGAGACCACCAAACATACACAGACACTTGCCTGCAATTGGTTGGGGCCGACTACAACGCTCGTTAAGACAATTGCCAGAAATTGCAGATAATAACAGTTAAGAGTGAGAAAACAAATGTCATCGCAAAGAAGGCAATAAGAGAAGAGTAAGAAAAAACAAAAAAAAAAAAAGAAAAAACAATTCAAGCGTAAAGCAAACAAAAAGCAGTTCTGGGAAAAAGTACATGGCCAGCCACGACATAAAATGTTGATGAAAAGAAGAAAAGAAAGCGATAAAAGGAACAAAGCAGAGCAACAAAAAAAAACAACAACAACAAGAAAAGAAGAGAAAAAATTGGTAGCCAAAAGACAAATGCCACACAGTGCGTATGAGCAACGTTTTTAATTGTTGAACATATGTTCAACTAATTGGTGAGAGACAGTTAGTGCTGATATAATAAACTATAACACACTCACACTAATTAAACTCACTCGTCTTGATCATAAGAAAAAGGAAATTTTAGTGACGATTATCAATAAGTTTTCACACTTTTGCAATTGCATTAAATTCTTAATTTAAGCCAACTAATTGTGTGTCCTTGGTTTATTGTTAGTATGCAGTGCATTGCGGTGCAAGTGAATTCGGACAGCAACAACAAAAGCAACTACAACTACATGTCCCTTTCATGCTTGTGTAGGGCAATAAATTTCTATCACATCTAGAGAAGCACCAGCAGATGAGAGGCAGTCGGCTCAGTGGGCCAGGCCAGGCTGGACCAGAATAAATGTGAAAAAAAAGAGGCGGGCATGGTTAAGTGAAAAATAAAGAAAAATGCTGTGTATACATAAGATAAACAACACAATGGGCCTGACAGAGAGAAAGAGAGAGAGAGAGAGAGAGAGTGCCAGGAAGATCGAGCACATAAAATAAAACTGTATTTAATTAACCGACATTGCAATTACAAATTCTGTGCAACCGGTCTGGTCCGGTACGGTCGGGTCCGGACTGGGCCGTGCCATGCCCTGGCAGGCTTACGCTCTCCAGGGACCAACGGAGGACGGACATTGCTGCAGCAGCTGTTTGGCATACTAAAAAGCAACTAAAAACTGGCGCACCAGCCACGACGGCTTCGCAACAAAACAATTTCAATTCCCCTTTTTTTTCCAGCAGCCCCAGGGACACGGGGCGAGGCCCGACAGAGACATGCCATAAACGTGGCTGTTGGACTGGCTTTGACTTCTGGAGCGGCATCAGCACCAGCACCAGGGCTAGTACACACAATGCAGCAGTTTTCAAGGCGTGCAAACAAAAGTGCAGCCAATAAAACCAAAACAAAAAAAAACAAAAAAGAAAGAAAGAAAAGTCCTCGCCCAGACTGGAGTCGGGAGTAGTCTGCAGTGTGAAAAGCAATGGCTTTTTTGTTTATGACTTGGAAAATTTACACCTTAAAAAAGGAGTCGACTGCACGATTCCTCTGTGGGAAAAATATATATATAAAAAAAATTACCGCTAGCCAAGTTATCGCCATCGAAAGGCAGCAGTCGCCAGACGACTTTGAAAGTGACTTTGGTGTGTCTCCTTATCACTTAGTGAGCAGAAGCTGAATTATTCTGATAGTTATTGTCTCTCAGAGGTCCAGGCATTTGTAAAAAATTAAAAGTTATGAATAGCAAAAGTCTTAATGAATTATAAGACTTGCGAGCTGGCAGAGAAGTCCTTTTGTCTTTGCCAATCGATTTGGTTTCTTTGATTTTTTCTTTTGACAAGTACAATTTTCTTTTCCTTTTCCTTTTGAAATGTTGGCCATTTAACCACTTAATGCTTTGTTTATAAGAACTGCACAGACAAATACAACACTCCATTTATTCTGATTATTATGGTTATTATTGCTCTGCGAGCAAGCAGCAAGGGTAGAACCAACATGAAAACTACAAGCACGTAAATAACTTGACGATGACAGAGAGAAGAGGGTGGCAAACTCAAATACAATAAATAAAATTCCAAAGCATAAAATCTAAACAACTGAAATGAATGTTGCAAACAAAAAAACAAAAAAAAAAAAAGAAGCAAAAACAAACAAGCCCACACAGACTCAAAATGTTGGCATACAAATAATTTCATGTCGCACAATGATGAAAGTTTTGTAATGTTTGATGTGTTCTATGGGAAAAACTACACAAAAGTGAGAGAAGAGAAAGGATATAGCACAGAGAATTAAGCAATTTAATTTAATAGATACATGAGAACGAGTCTAAAAGCAACTTTCGGACATAGATTGAACCAATGACTGAATGCTGCAACAACAAAGATTGCAGCTGCTGCCTCTGTTGGGGTTTCTGGTTGGCGACAATAATTTAACACGTATTTAAATGCATACCACATGCAACTCTCACTAGCTCCCCATCCATCTTTAGTACAAAGTGAGACAGTCTGCCACGCCCCCGAACACTGCTCACGAGTCTATCTGGTGTACACAATATATTCTGGACGGATCCGACAACTGGAACGGCTGCTCTGAATTTCGGTCTGCTCTAAATGAAAATTTAGTGTGCATGCTCGGTGGCCACAGACCAAGGACAAGAGCTGTCCCACATGCTCTCCAACTCCCAGCTCCCCCAACTCTCAGCATTATTTCTAGTACATTTTGAAATATGTGCATGTTGTCGTTTTGTTAAAGTTTTGCAAGTTTTATGAGCAGTATCTCACTCTCTCTCTTTTTCTCTCTCTCAGATGAATTGTTGCTGGTTTCCTTGAACGAAGCGAATCGAAATCTGCCAAGCTTAGAAAATTTTGATACCAATTTTATTATTACCTAACTAATTTCAGTTTAACCCATTTTATTTTATAGTAAAGAACCAAGACCCCAAAAAAAACAGCACTGACCTCTTCAAGGCAATTATCCAACTGGCTGGTTTGTGATTTACAGCCATACAATGACAACAACAACAACAACGACGACGACAAACGTTCGGCCTCTGCAGAAAAACTTTTGGCGAATTGTGTTTTTATTGCGTATACGTAATGTGGAGAGAAGAGTGAGTAGCTGCTGCTTAAAATCGCATTTAACGTAAGTGAAGATAAATTATTACAGCAACCGAAATTTACCCCACTTTATGCAGGACCACAACACAGAAGAGTAGAGCCAGCCGAACAGAACGGCCTTTGTTATTGCTGATGCTACTGCTGCTGCTGTGAGGCTGTCAACAGACCGGAGATCAGGCAACATCCGTTCCATAAACGGATGTCCGGTTTGTTCGCACGTTCACGCTATGCCAGCCCAGGCCAGGCCAGGACAGGACAGGCGAGGCCAAGCTCAGCCATAGCTTGCAGGACTCAATTTGAAAAATCGAGGGCACAGAACACTACACTTTTCATAAATGAAATGAAAATAAAAGACGATTATTCATGGACCAACTGAATTTGATGTTTCTGTTTTATAAAAAACACTCGACACAAAATAAATGCAAGTTTTCTTACTTTCAACATTTCTTCTTCCTTTTTTTTTCTTTGAAGAATGCAAAGTGTTTTAAATAACTAAAAAAAAAAATAAATAATTAATTCTTAGAAGAAAAAGAATAATTTTAAACCGTTGAAATTGGAAATCTGTTTTCTTTTTGCCCTCGAAACAGGAAAATAATAAATCTCAATTTTCTTAGGGCGCAAACAAATTCAGAACTCTAAATTATCAATTCACAATTGAATATATTTCGATTAATAAGATTTAGCAGTATTCAGAAATTGAATTATGCGCAGAATTCAAGTGGAATTTCAATCCAAGCCAAAATTTGCATCAATTTTTCTTTGCATTAACAAGAAACGGAGCGAAATTCAAGCCGAGTGGGAGGAAGTAAACTGAATTTGTGGGGTGTTGGGAAAAGGCATTTTTGCCATTATTGAGTTAATAAATCACATGCTGCCTTCAATTACCGCCACCAGCAGCGTGTTACCTCAAAAATGCGCTGACTGTCTGAGTGACTGACAATCTTCGAGGGTGTACTCATTGGAATGCTGTTTGGAAATTGTTGTTGACATTGCTTTTGGCGAGCCCAAGGAGAATGTCATTACCAGGTCCTCGAAATGCTCGATATTTTGCTTGTACTTCTATTTGGAAATGCTAAATTTGTGTGATAACTCAAAAGCAAGACAAGTCCGGCTATCTGTCTATCATTGTCGAGGGGTCTGAATAATCCGATTCAGTCATCAAATAGCCCAGTTGGCTTTGCTTTGCTTCCGGCATATTTCTTCTCTTATTCAGCCAAGACTAAGCTCACAAATTGTATGCAAAAGTGAGTTGAGTCTGAAGTTAGACTTGTCAGTCTACTGACGGTCGGCTATTTGTGGTCTAATACAATTCAAATTGAATTAAGACTGGTCCTGTTCCATTTGTATGCCTCAAAAATAAAATTGTTCTTAAGTAGGAGAGATGCGACTCCTCTTTAAGATGAAGCTTCTCTGCCAATCTACTCCGTGGTTTCTGGCTTTTCTGGCATACTAATTATTTCTTAATGTAGCCGCTTCCGTTGCTGAGGCAAAATGCCAACTCTGACTCCATTATCATCATCAATCTATATGAAACATCGACAACAGCTCTTTTCATTAGGCCCATTCAGATGTCTAGTTTGAAAGACGTAAGCTGGCTAAAACGTTTTCAAGTAGCCCAAGACCGAAAATCTTCTCCCATTCAAGAGGCTTTTCTCATTACAACACAAACAGCAGTTTCAATTTAGACATGCTCATAAAACTCGTTGTAACTTCAATTACAGCAAGGACTTGCACCGACAACCCTAACAAAGCACTTCCGAATTTACACAAACGCGCCAACTACTCCAACGACCCAACCGACCGACCCAGAGTAGTCACAACTAAGCAACGATAGCACTTGGGCCAACAAATTACAAATAATTACATGAGAGGCCAAAAGCACAACCTGGACTCACACATGTGTATATGAGTTCAGGACCAAGTCAAGCTTTCAGGTGAGAACCATAGTGGGTGGCGTTTGGTGAGTCTGTTGCATCTGCTGATGATGATTGTTGTCTGTAAACTGTTCAGTCCTTCGGCGAGTGGTTTCAATTGGGGCAGTAAGGAGGTGAGGTCTGGCTGCTGAGTTCCGCTCATTAGAAATGCAATTATAAGCGCTTTATATGCCGCCAACTGATATGGACAAAGCGAGTTATGGAACTTGGAAATAGTTGCAGATCTCTCCCGGTTGAGTCTCGTTTGCAGGCTGACTAGGCTAATGTTTGAATTTGGACTTACCCACGCTGGACAAAAGGTTTCCTATAGTATCGGCATTTTGCCAGGCAAAAAAGAATATGCCAAAGAACAAAGTGATGACTGCATCCACTTCGGATTCCGTTACAATTGCATAAATCTGGCCAATCTGGGTGAGATAAGTAGCTTGTGCCGCCCACATAGGCGCGGCTGCTATGCCCAGTAATATGCCAGCGGGTACAAGTGTGTAGAATCTAGAGAATATTGCAGTTGATTCCAGGTCTTTGAAAACTATCAGCAAAACTTACTCGGAATACAATTGCAAGCCTATGTAGGGTATGAAGCAGGTCATGCAGATCACCAAAGTCCATTTGCATGTTAGATAACGTATGATGAGTGTTGGCAAAATCAGGCAAGAAATTCCCATGGACAAGTAAATACAGGACAAAGCCAAAGTGCCCAGACCGTCTTCGGCATTCAGGGATGATTGCAAATTGAGTGTACCCTGGGGCAGAGATATGATCAAATCTATGCAACAGAATTCTTCGAAATACCAACTCACTTGATAGGCCACATACTGGATCATCATTGCTGTTGAAATGACCAAGACATTTTTTATAATTCGCCACTTTTCATTGGGATCCAGAACAATCTTATCCCGTTGAGTGCCACCGGTATCCGTATGACTGACACGGTAATATTTTTTTGGCCGCACCACAACATCCATGAGATCTGGGCCCCCAGCAGCTGAGATCCTAGAGGCCCGAGACGATCTCACTGATGTTCCATCTTTTCTTTTCATTTTTATTCATATAAAAAGTGTAAAAATGTGTGTGTAACGATTTCCAAAAATAGTGAATACAAAAAATAATGAAACTTAAATTTTGGTATTTAAAAACTAGTAAACTTGATTAAAATGACATTAAACTGAATCTAAGCTAGCACTAGGCATATTTTTTATTCATAATTCAAAGGATTTATGAAACTGGTTACTCTTTAATAAATGATCTAAGCTATTGGCTAGATAATGCCTGCAGATGTCATTTAATACATGTTTGGTTCTTGTCATCAGTCGACCCTAAGAGTTTAATGTCCTGCCTTGTGCCACATTCGTAATGTTTGCTACATTTGCATTGTATGTGACAGCATCGCCGCGGCTCCTAAGCCTTTGTCTGAAACATTGCGGCTTTTGTTTTTCTCATCCAGACAAAACTGGGTCGTTGTACGCGAGCCAGCAATCAGCGCCGCCTGGCGTTGCATTTGTCAGCCACGACAGCAAACAAAGTCGCTTGCTAATTGCAAACATAGCCCAACTATCACAAATCTCAAATGTGCTGTCAGCCAAGTGAACTGAGAAAAGTTCTGAAGCCTTCTGGAAGAGCTGGCTCCCTTGTTTGAAGCGGAAAAAAACTTCACATACTCTTCGGCTGCTTTTTTTATTTGCAGCCCCAAAAGTATGCTATGATTATGGAACAAAATTCGTTCAATTTGTATTGGCCACAGAACACAGCTTTCAAATTAGAAAGTATTCCAAGAGCTAGAATAAAGAGTTTTAGAAAACAAAAACCGAATGAAAGAAGCCAAGCCAAATCCAGTTTGATAGGCAAAAATTGTGCTTTAAGGCAGTACATTTTGTGCCGAATAGAAAGGCCTGGCCAGTTTGGTAAAACTGAATTGATAGATTTCAGTGCTCATTGAATCAGGTTACCAGAAGCAGAAATGCAGAAATGCAACCACTCAGCCACGTCAACCAGCTGGCCAAAGTGTACTCCACAAATCTGGACTAGTCAGTTCTTTTGGCTTGGTTACCTTTCACTCTTTGCTTGCTACAGTTGCCATCGATTTCTTGTCGTAGTTTTTGCCACAATTTTATGGCAATGACGATGACGATGACGTTGATGTCCATGACCTGGAGGCCCGTGAGTGGGTTTCATGTATTTATTCTCTCTTGTTGGGCTGTCCAATGAAGACATATTACAATGGCAAATGTTAGAGTTGCCTGCGAGGAGTAGGTTAGCTGCAGTTCACTCAAAAATTGTAAAATTCAAAGAGCTCAGCATTTTTGAAAAACTGTGTACCATGTAAAGATTCCAATAAACATGAGGACATGGCAAACATTTGGATTCGAAATTTTTTCTTCAACAATTTTTAGAATGTCTTTTGACTAGGGTAAATTGTTTTGGTATAAACAAAAAAAAAAAAAATACAAGCAAAGTTGGAAAACCCAAAGTGAAGTAGAAAACTAGAAACTGAAATGAACAAGGCTTTGTATATATTTGAAAAAGCTTCTTTAACTCTGAAATATGAAAGCCTTAAGCAATCAAATATCTCAGGCAGCAAGACCCAATCAGCCTAGTTCATATTAACCAATTTCTTCAGCTCCCAAATTAATAAGAAAAAAGGAGAGTAAGTTTAAATTAGATAGCATTGATTAGAAATAAATATTTAATAATAATAACATAGATATACATATATATTACATATCTCGCTGCGAGTCAAATTTTGTTTTGAATATCTTTCAGAACTGTGTGCGTGCAGTTTATGCAGAAAACATGCCAACCTAGATAGAAATATTCTACTTGTGCCTTATCAATTTCATACTTCCATAACCAGAGAACACGTAAAAAAAAAAAAAAAGAAAACTTCTGAAACACACATGGAGAGAACTGTGTGCAACTCTCAGCACAACTCTTGCTGCGTATCTCTCTGGGCGATTGTGTGGGTTGGCTTGGCAGAGCAAGTTCTGGCAAGGCTGATGTCTTTTATAAAATCCCCAAAGTATTTCGACGGATGCTACGTTAGAGTTGTCGTTTGTATTCTAAACTTTTCAGTTTTTCCCACTGCCATTGCCGAAGTCATTATCATTAAAGTCATACATTTTGAAATGCGCTTAGAGCCGCGTGGCAAGTAGGAGAGCGCCCGCAGAAAGCCAACCAAAAAAGGAAACTTTCACTTGCTCAGAATATTGTAAATTGTATCTCACAGATACTCGCCGAGCAAATGGCAAATACTTTATCGTGCGGCAGTAGAGCAAAAAACTTTTACCATTGTCCACAGGCGGAAAACTGACACACATATGAGACTGAAACCGAAACGGAGACTCCCTCCAACTGAGACAGAGCAACCGGGCTGGGCGTGGCTGGTTGGTGGTGGTGGTTTGTTCGTAAGTAGCTGATGCTGAACCAAATGCCTGAAACATATGCCAAACGACAAGAATCGTGTAAAAATTTCGCACATACTACAAAAGGAAGCCAATGGAGCAGGGATCGGGTCGGGGCCTGCCCGATAATGAGCGGGTGGCAGAAGTTTAGACTTTTCCAACAATTGCAGTATAGAAAATTATAACAACTTTTTCAGGGCGTGCCCATGTGTATGTGTGTGTGTGTGTGTTACCGAAATTCTGATAGTCAAAGTTTTGAAGCAAGCAAATAAATAAGTAAAAAAATTCGAGGCTCTTTGGACGAGCCCTCAAAAGCTGGCCAAGTCATTTTGCAACTTCAACTAGCGACACGATCTGTTTGCAACGATTTAATTTTATCGTTGCTGTTAAATCGTAGCCACTTACAACAACAACAATGTCGGCGATTTATTGCATCAACAACAACAACAACAACAACAGCAACGAAAGCAACAAGAATAGCAAAAAACCACAAACACTCAAAGTTTGTTTGCATCAATGCAAGAGGGAACAGATACGTCTATAAAAATAACAAAAATTCAAAGCAACAGCAAAACAGATACAAGCAACCTCAGCAGCGGCAGCCGGAGCAACCTCAAGCGATTTGGCATTTCGGCAGCCTCATCAATGTACCTAATCTTGTTTCGGTTGTATCCCAGACGCTGGCAACGTTGTCAACGCGAAATCGTCTAACTCAACAACAGGCTTAGACACAAAACAACCGCCGACAACGACGTCCTCATCATCATCATCATCATCTTTGCCTGCTTCCAGTTACTAGTTACCAGTTACCAGTTTACCTGGTTCCCCCCCTTGTAGATACTGCGGTTCTTTAGCTCTCAGGCTGTTAAGAGTTCAACTCGTGATGTTACTCGTTCAGGTTTGTGCGGCAACAATTTCCTCATTGGATATTTGCCTGATCTGCTTCACTGCTGGACTGCGTCACCGCCATCATTTTGGTCCCGTCCTTAGTAGCATTCTTCTTCTTCTTCTGTTTTATTTTATTTTTATTTTTTTTTGGTTGATTTTGGATTTACTCAAACTCTTGCCGGTTGGTTGGCTGTTGCTGGCGACATTCTGTCATGCCACGATCACGAACCATTCGTAACACATTTGTTGCAATTTTCGTCGCTATTTGTTAGGGTTGAGTGGGGCTTAAGTTGAGACTGTTGTTGATTAGCCCCAGCAGAGTACACAGCCCAGACCACAGAGTGTGCAACCGCCTTGTCTTGGCTTGAGCCTCCCGAATCGACTGCCTTCTGGGCCATCTCAACAGTTGCTGCTGTTGGGTTGTATGTACACTCTGCCTGTTGCTGGTTTGGCGGAAATTAGCTACGTGTAAAATATGCACTCCCCGGTCATAAACATGGCACAGTCTATGGTCTCAGAGGGGGGTTACGTTGGTGTAATGCCGTATTTAGTTTGTTAGTTAGTTTTACCATCTAACAAGGCAAAGTGCTGCCTTTCGGATTTGATAACACAGCTCATAAATAAACACACAAAACCGGGTATGTATTTTATTTTTTCTAAGCCAGCAACATCTTCTCTTGGAGATTTCAACAAGAGCTTTTTCATTTTTAATAATCTAACGTCAAAATTGTTGAGCCAATCGAGAAAAGATTTTCTTTTGCCATTGGATTAAATCAAATCTTAAATTCCATTAAGATTGATTAGTAAGTAGGCGAGACTTAAGTCTATATAATATTTAAATGATATAGTAGTTCGATTCATATTTTACACTTTAAAGGTATACCAAATAGGTGTATATCATTGATGGTTTAATAATTGATTGACCTGGCTTTAAACAGTGTTCTGATTCCCCCTACTCTGACTTTGAATTGAGTAACTAGCTTGCCCACAAATATTAAGAGCCCTCAAAATCTCTCTTACAAGTTTCCAGATAAACAGCAAAATATTTCACTTAATTGAATGACACACAATTTAAAGTTTCAGATTAATTACTCAATTAATTATGATAACCAAATCAAAGTTCTTCAAACACACACACACACACACACAGACACACAGACACACACACATTCAAAGAGCTGTAAATAATTATAGAGTTAAATTTAAATTTGATCTTGGTAAATCACATATCCTTTCAAATGCTGCAATCTAATTGAGTGGGCTCATTTGATTGGCTTATCTTGCTTAGACAACAGTATTTGTAATTATATTAGCTGGCTTTTGTTTTCGAAATCGATCCAAAATAATCAATCAAAATAATGAACAAATGTGCAAATTAGAAAGCGTAAAGGAAGGAAATGTCCACCGAAACGATATTGCCAACGGGCTGGGTCTGCCTCAATTAAAGAGACATTGTCATTGCCCCATTAGTGTGGGAGTTCAACTCTCCATCGTACGGATGTGGGTCGGTTGGGCAAATTATGTTGTCTCGGTCGACTATTGCCACATTAAATTCACTTCCGTTCGCTGGATGCTTTCAGTAAGGGGAGAGGGAGAGGGCGCCCAACTTTATAATCGCTTAATATGCCATTGTGACTTCCGTTTGCCCCGCAACTCCCAAAAGAACGCACGATCTGAGGTGTTAAAGCTGACGCTTTTGGGAGCAGGTGTGACTGGCTGGCCGACAGCATCCACAGACACAAAAACACTAGCGACTAACTCACTGGACTTTAGGACCAAGGGAAAACAAAAGCCCAAGGAAGGGATTACATAGTTTGAGGGGGATGGGCTGTGAAACAAACGCTGGGAGGAAGTGGGCTGCGTTGTGAGACTGGTGCAAATCAAATTGAATAATTGTAACACACAACGCACGTGTGTCGTCCATCGAGAGGTAAACGTCAACGCAGTCAATGGACAGAAACATCTGCCAACACACACACACACACACACACACTCAGAGGCAGGCTCTGGCATATCAACATGAATGCTGCAATAATCAAGACAGCCAGGGTAACAACAACAAACTGAACAATAACAATAACAACGAGGACAGCAACAGCGGCAGCAACGCATCGCGGCTTCAATTCAATCAATTGAACGTGCTACGAATTGTTAGCAACAAAATATACAACAACACGCTAGACTGGACCGGGTGGATTTGGCAACAGGACAACGACATGGACTGATACTGGTCAGAAACAACAACAACAACAACAACAGCAACAGGAGAAGTAGCAACAAAAAGGCAGCAGCGTGTGAAATTGACAATGGCCATGGAGGCAATTCGTGAGTATGCTGGAAAATATTTCAGCACGCGACAAACGAGTAACGTGTGGGATTAACACCAGAGAATGACCACACCTGCTCACCCCACTCTTTATCGAATTGTGGGTGTACATTTCCCCAGGCACACACATGAACACACACTTATTTGATTGACTAGAACATGTCAATGAAGTGAACGGGGCGAGCGAGCAAAATCAACTGCCTCGTTTATTTGCCATTGAGAAATTTGTATAAAAAAAAAAAACTCGGAAAAAATAACAGGAAAACGAGAGAGAGAGAGAGAGAGAGAGAGAGAGAGAGATTGTCAGGAAAATCAACCATACAAAATCTATTTAGGTTATACCACATGGACCTGCCCAGCGAAGGGCCACCAAAGGCACACAATGCCGGCTGTGATTTTCAATATTTGTCCGAGTCACACATATGAAACAGGTGTTGATATGTTTATAGACTGGCGGGATGGATGTCTGGATATCCCAGGAGTGAGCTGCTATTCAGAGAGCTGGATAACATTTTGTGGCTACGTGTGTGCAATTTATATAAATTGAAGGGGTTAAATGCATGTCCATTTCATGTGGGAAAGGTGGAGACGCTGGCAATTAGTGGCTCTATTATTTGTCTGGCCAGCATGGGGTAGATTTTATCTCAAAGATACACGAAATGGAATTAAATTATCTTACAATGTTATAATGAGAGTCAGAGATCTTATATCCTCCTGGTTAAATGATTCGAATCCCTCTTGGTTCAGATCAAAAAGTCTAGAATTTTGTGTCATTCTCTAGAAAAATAAATTCTTTAGTTCTTTCGAATAAATTCGTAGTCATCAATATGTTTCTGGCATTGCTTGTCCTTTTTTGGAAGGTTTTGTCCGTCACATCCGGAAATCGTTTGCCTCTTAGTCAGCTGGAGAGCCGAATTTTTGGGGGCGATAGCATTGATATTAAAAAGGTTCCCTGGCAGGTATCGATCCAAGTCAATGGAATTCATATTTGTGGTGGCGCCATCTACAGCGATTCGGCAATTCTTACAGCAGGCCATTGCGTAAGTAATGCTAATCCTGATAAGTTAACTGTGCGGGCTGGAAGCACAATGAATAATGCTGGTGGAGAAGTGGTGCAAATCAAGGAAATAAAGCTACATAGCCAATTTATAATGAATCCAACCCCCATGAATGACTTGGCAATTATTTTGCTAAAGAGTACCTTAGCACTCGATAGAAATAAAGGGATAGATATGATATCGCTGGCCACAAAGAGCCCCGTCGCTGGTACATCAGCCAGTGTCAGTGGCTGGGGTTTAACATTGCTTGGAGGTACGACAGACTTACATAGTGTGAACGTGGTTATTAAGGATCATCAAGAGTGTAGGACTCTTTATTATTTGTTGAATTTAGATGGAACGATTTGCGCTGCAGCGCCTGGTAAGGATGCCTGCCAAGGAGATTCCGGTGGGCCCTTGGTGTCCAATGGTGTCCTCATTGGGCTCGTTTCCTGGGGCCAAACCTGGGCAGACAAAATATATCCCGGCGTCTATGCTGATGTAGCTTACTATCGAGGTTGGATAATGGAATCGCGTGCCTCGAAGAAAATAGTTCAACCTTTTTCATATTTGATTATATTTCTCTGGCTAATTTCTCTAGTCTTAATTCAAGCTTCACTTAAATAAAAGTTGAAACACAAAATTTTCCGGTCCTTCATAGCCTTCCTTCATTCATTATGCTAATCAGAAAATACCAGCCAGTCAAACCAATTCCTCTCGAAAGAAAACTCAATTAACCTTTTTCAACAACAACGAGAAATATAAAGAACTGTATACTTATTAACGGCTATATAAACAACGGAGTACTGAGACTAAATGAAAAACCCATTGAAGCTGGCATATGACTGCAACTCTCGAACACGCCCACATAAAGCAGCGCTTAATCCAAGGGATTCACATGCAGACAGACAGAGGCAGACAGCAGACAGCAGACAACGATGATGGTAAACAGCCTAAACTTAACTCAAGTGTCAATTAAATTAATATCAATTAAAGAGGCAGCAACAAGTTGCAAGTTGCCAGTCAGACGAGCCAGTGAGACTGTGTGGCAAATTATGCACACGCCACATCAAGTGGCCATCTAATGGATGCAAATAGACAAACAAAGCCGAAAAGGCAATCCGACGGACAAAGAGAACAGATCGACTAACACTCACGCCCCCGCGCTCTCTGAAGAGCTTACAAGAGATTTCTCATTTTAATGAGTACGATGACGGTAGCAAAGGCAATTGATTTTGTTTTTTTTTTTTTCTTTTAGATTTAAATGGTTAATTGAAGAAGGGTTGAGGCCTGCTAAATTTTAATCAAGCCTTGTTGAGAGCATTTCCTGTACAGCCGCTGTCATGGACGCGTTGCCAGTCGAAGCCGCAAGCCACAACCAAAACCGTTGCAATGCGTTGCCTCTCGTCTGTTTTGGTTACTTGAGTGGTTAAAGACGTGTCACCAAAGTTGGCTGGTGGCTTACAAAATTGATTTTCGTAGTAGTTTGTCAGCGTCGGGCCGGGATTAATAGAGCAGCTTGCTCAGTGGCACTCACTTGGCTGGCACTCCCGTGGGTGAAGTGTCACAAAATTTGCACGCGATTTTGCAGTTACGCGGAAACAGTAACTACCACTGCAACTGGAACAGAGTCAGCCAGGCTGGTGTGCAATGACATCAGCTAAAGCCACATGCATGTGAGAAGATATAGAAACAGAGACAACATTCGCACTGACTACAGGCATACCTACTCCCAGCTCCGTCAGCTATGCCATCGTCATGGTTTCTGGCAGTAGTTGCCCCTGCGAGCACACATGTCAGCGTGTATTGAATGTCAGCGCATGTAGGAATCGGTGTGTCGTTGGAGTTAGCTGTTCTTGTTGTTGTTGTTATTGCTGTTGTCATCGGCTGCTGCCAAGGTTGTCGTTAGGAAGGAAGGAGCTTCTACTATGGGTTGCTTCTCTAGCTTCATCTGCTTCTAGTATATCTCACGCACGCACACACAATCTATTGGGTGCTGGGAGGGGAGGGCGAAGTAGAGCTGAAGGCAGGATAAGAAGTCAAGGAAATGTGCAAAGTTTTGTAGCAGAGAAATTTATAGCGACAAATGTTGACTTGAGATATGGCGTCGACTTTGGGCGCAGTCAGTTGAGTTGCCACTGCCACTGCCGTTCCCATTGCCTTTTCATTGCTACTGCCGATATTGCGGGCTGCTCAAATTGAATGTCAATCGATTTTAGTTTTTAATTTAAAAAGTGCGCCAATGCGTGTAAGCGCCGCCACTCTGCTCCTCAGCACAGTTCAGCTCAGCTCGGCTCAGCTCATCTCATCTAGAGGCTGCCTTGGTTGTCTCTGGCTTGTAATTTAGCTTGGCATGCACTTGAGCAAGAAAATTGAGCTCTATGCGTTTGATTGCCGGCTACACTCGGATGCCCTGGCTGAGTGTGGGCGTGCCACATGACAGTTGGTTTAGCAGATGTCAAAGAAAAACCACACACGTATCTCTCCAAATGTGGACAGACTGACAGATAAGCCCGATCTCAGAGAAAAGCTGTTTCCTCCATCCATAATTGTTGATTATCTTGATTCTCAGGTCTCTGAATTTCCCACCAAATTTGAGGTTCCCAAGCCACTCAATCAGTGACTTGCGTATCGTTATCGTACAGTCTTGGCAGGGTTGCATTTCATTCATTTCATAATATTTTGGTACAGTCTAGGCAGTCTCTAGAATAACGGAACTGTTCCGATTAAAATAAATAAATTCTTGCTTGAAACTTGGATGCGTTTCTTTTATTTAGAGGAATTCAATCATAACGGTAACTCAGATCTGATGGTTAAATACCTTGCAACTAAATGCCCTGGGATCGAGGGAGAGACTTCACTCCCGCCTGTAACTGGCCTGGTCTGGCTGACGTGCCTGGATGCCATCTAGTCGGTTCGGTCTAATCGCTCATTAAATGGCCACAATTTGCCTGCATCGCTGCATTTAAATTACTTTCCCATTGCCTGGCACCGAAAATTTGTTTATGAGGTAGGCAAAGGTACCCCAGCCAGAAGAAACAGACCTTTTAACTAAAACTAAAGCTCATAACTTGGTTTCTCCGCCTTGGATTCGGCTGGCCATTCGCGTGAATTTCAGCAATCAGCCAGAGAGAAGCATCCCCAAGTCAGTCCACCACAATCCCACAGGCTGGTCGCGCATTAATCAAAACGTTAAAGTCGTGCAGTTTGTTTGCAAACGGAACATTCAACATTCTCTCCTGGCTGACTCTTCGCTCTCTACTCTCCACTCCCTGCCATTTACAGTTCAATCTGTGCCCATTGTGAGCCTTCTCTTCGTCCAAGTCCAATCGGCCGACTAACCAGGGCTGGTCTCAACTGGCCCCACCCGCACTGCCAAAGTTTCTATGCAATTGGCATGCCAACCAGATTGTCTCTTCTGTCTGTCCGCAGTTCTCTCTGTCTACTTTGTCTGGTTGTCTAAGTTTTCTTCGTTTTTTAGAATTTTCTATGCATTTTAAAGAAATGTGCTGGTTTCGGCTTTAGAGCAAAGTCCAACCAGCGACGTGATATTATAAATTTTGACTTGCTTTCCTTCTTCCTTGGTTTCTGCTACATTTTACAGGTCATGTATAAGTTCAGTCTGGAGACTTTTTGTTTCTTAGCCTTTTTTTTTTCTTTACATTTTGGCAGTAAACATGAGAATGTACTTTCATTTTGACTCTCGAAAGCTGTCCACATTACTTTGTGTGTTCCTCTATAAAAATGGAAATAGAAATTTCGCTTATACCTTGCAATATATACTCTATCTTATAGACAAAACATAACCTTAAGCAGCAAGATACCCAAGATTACAGACTCTTTTTGAAAATGTTATTGAAGAATAAACACTGAAAACCGAATTGGGTTTATATGAGAAGTATAGAATATAGTGATCTGATTCCAAAAAGATTAAGCATATAACTTTATTCGTAATTATAAAATTCCGAATTATAAATTTTAGCCAGAATAGTTTATAAATGTTTCAGTTATTTCTTAAAGCGATTTAGGTTCATTTGACAGCTATATGATATGAAAGAAATGTATATCAATTTCAAATGAGATCAGTCAACAAATTTTTAAGTATACATAAACTCGACTTAGGTTGATTTGACTATATAATAGATTTTTCCAATCCGACCAATTTCTATATACCTATATACAACCTCTGTAGCAAAAGACTTATTTATATGGAAACAGACAGACATGGCTCAATGAATTTGTCTAGTAATATTGACCGATCTGGATGCAACTTTTGGGGATCTACGACATCTGGTTCTATGCATTAGAAACAGACAGACATGGCTCAATGAATTTTTCAAGTGATACCGACCGATCTACATGGAACTTTTGGGGATCTACGACATCTGTTTCTATTCATTATAATCATCAGTTCATAATGATAAAAATTCATTTTTCTTCAAAGAGTTTTAAAATTCGGAAAGCTTTAACTTATTTATAGTTCAGATATTCCAAGACTCAAATAAACTAAAAAAAAAAAAAAAAAAAAGTTGCACATATTTGATTACTTCAATGTAAATGAATATTTTTCACTTCACTGCGAATTGAATTGGTTGGGAATTATGCGTTTTTTGGCTCACTGAGAGCCCCATTAAAAAACTATATAAAGTAAGCCAAAAATAAATGCATATTTATAACTTTCACGCACGACTGGCCCCATGAAATTCTCTATAAACTCGAGGCGCCTCGAGCCAACACAATTTGACACTCCCATTAATATGATTACCCCCAGTCAGAAATGTAGTCGAACATTGATAGATTCAGAGAACATCAAACGGAATTTCAGATATTGTATTTATTATCAAACACACTAAGTGGGAAGCTGTTGGTGTTCATAACCGGTGTGAATTGCTTGTCGAAATGGGGAAAACAGACCATCTCATCCCACACCAAAGAATACGAATGTTTTTGAGTTTAGGGTAAGAGGGGATTATTTCAAGTTGAAGAACCAATTAAGCGCATTTCAAGAGCTATGAAAATAACGCCGCGTATTAACAAGGTGACGAAGCGTACAGCTCGAAAAGAACGTGCCACGCCACCGCAGCCCAGACAAGCCCAACCAAGAGTTGTGGGCATTACATAACACAGTCAGTCAGTCAGTCAGTCAGTCAGGCAACGCAACGTCTCTGCCTTGGTTGAGGCAGGACCATTGTGGAATAACACAGCCAGGCAATGACATTGAAAAGCCACGCGTGCAGCAACGCATACAAAATTAAAAATACTCATACACATACTTGATGCGCTCAGGAGTGCATTTTGGCGTCGGCATTCTCTGGGCTTGGCCAGCTCACGCCTCAAAGATAGAGAGAGATAGAGCTATTCAATTGCATCTGGCTAAGTTAGCGTCGCTGCCGACTTCGGCCTCGTTCGCATAAATTAAAATTGAGCGTCGGTAGTTGGCAGCATTAAGAGATCAAAAAAGAAGAGAACAGCCCCAACAGTGAGCAAGGCAAGCGTGTCTGGCTGCCAGAACACCGCCTCCGCCTCCCGACTCCTTCTCTTGCTGGCATGCCTTCAGGTCTGTGTGTGTGTGATATGTTTTGTGTTATTGAAATGTTGTAAATTTTAATTAGAGGAGAGTTTCAAAAACAAGCTGAGAAGAATAAAACAAAGTGCATTGCACTGCACTTTTGAATGCTGTGGCAAATGTAACAAAAAAGAAACCGGATTAGATTCGTTAAAGCAGAGAAATTTCATATTAAAATTAAAGCAAAAAGTGGGAAATGATAAAATTTAAATATTCTTTTGAATCAATATAACAAAATTCATTATCGATTTAAAAGAAGAAGAAGAAACCTCTTGATACGCTTACATCATGTAAGAGGCCTGTCAGAGTGAAATAATCTCTAACAATTTGAATGCACTTAGCCGGGGAATGGCATCATAATATTCGTTGGGCTCGCTTGGCTGGTCTGGCCTGGCCGGCGGAGTGCTCACGCCATAAATAATAATCATGACAATATTTAGCCCTTGGCTATGTGAACTTTTGCACAAGAGTTTTGCTCGATTTGACCAAGCGGTGCAGTCGTCTTCAGAGCAGACAACCAACCAACCAGCCAGCCACCCAGTCGACCGGCCTGGTAACTTGAGGCCTCTTTTGTCTTTTGCCGCCATTTCGTTGACAACGGCATTTGGCGGTGCTGGATCTTTTGCTGGTGGTGGTGGTGGTGGTGGCAGCTTATCAAAATTGCATTGCTGCCGCATCAGAAACAGAGCCAGCAAAGAATGCTAGAAAAATTGCAAGGCAGCAGAACAAAAAAGCTGAGTGAGAGCAAGAGCGAGAGACAGAGACCTTTGGCAAATAAAAGCGACTTGGCGCAATAAACGAAACAAAATGAAACTTACACTTTTCAGCCAAACCACAGCAAAGTGGCTGAGGCTGAGAAAACCGCAATGAAACAAAAAAAAAAAAATACAACGAAGAAAAAAAAAAGTGCAATGGCAGCTTCAAAACGGCTACGTCGCGTCGTCGTCGGCATAGCCACAATTCTTGACATTCGTTGGCGAGATTAATGCTCCTTTGGTTCCAGCCGCCGTCGTCTTTTTTTTCTCCTCTTTTGATTTTTTTTTTTTTTTTGGCCGCCAAGTTGCATTGTCGTCGTCGTGGTTGCGACTGTTGCGCAATAAGAACCTGTGGAGGGAGCCGGTGGCCAGAGGGGGTGGCGGTGTTTGCCTTGCAACAAAAACAACGCAAATTGTTAAAAATAATTTATATTAAAACCAAACAAACAAAAAGCACAGACAACAACAATAACAACAACAACCTCAGCGGCAGCGGCAGCAACAACGTCAACAAAAAAAAAAAAAAAACAGCATCTCTCACAGGAGAATCCCTATCCGAATCTGAGACAACCGCCCAAGGTAATGGAGGCAATGGAAGGAAATTGTGCAAACAATTCCAAGTGCAACTCAAAAAAAAAAAAGAAAAACTGCATCTTGGGCAAAAGGGCTTTTTGGTTAGCTTGGTGACGGCGTTGTTGGGGTCTTGGGGGCATGAATGGCATAGAGATGCACAACTGATATTGCAGCGGCTGCAAACAAATGTCGAAATGATATTTTGTCATAATAAATGGCACAACTATGATTATTTATGACTTCCACGGCGATGTTGACGTCGTTTTAGCCGTCTTTTGGCTGGAAATGCGATCGGTTTTTGGTATGCTTAAACGCCAGGGCCCTGGCAATTTCAGTCTCATAATCAGTTCAACAAAAAAATACAAAAAAATATATAAAAATATATAAAAACTTATAAAAAAAAAGAACAAATTCACTAGTCATGATTTCTATAACTCGCTGGTTGCCCAAGCTCTCAGCTCAGTTCAATGGCATAATTTATAGTGCCAGGTTGGTTGGGTTTGTTCTTTCTATTCGGGCGATTTTTTTTTAAGTTTGTCTGGCTCTCTGCCAAATGAGCCAAAAAGAGCAGCTTAACAAAGTGGGGTAACGAGGCAGGCTAAGAGCAGACTTTCAGACTACTGCCGTTCCCGACTTTTCGATTTTGATTTGTTTGTTGTGTCTCAAAGATTTTTTTCATTTTCTTCTTCTTCTTCGTTGTAATTTACAATTTAAGTTGAAGTTGATTGTACCGAGCACGTAAATCAAACAAGCAGTTAAAAGTTCTTAAAGATACCATAAATACAAACAATCGATTAACAATTGCAAGACAAAAAAAAAAGCCTCCTAGGGAACTTTTCCTCAGATATAATACATTTTTTGAGAAGATGGATTTACATATAATTGGGTAGATACTCTGGGATGTTTTGTCAAATTGTTGGGACCATAAGTTCTTGCTAATTTTGGGCAATTTTTTAAGATCCCAAAGAGTCCTTCTGCTAATTTCCAAATTAAAATAAAATTAAAAAAAAAATCAGTAATTCAGTAGAGTATAGAAGATTTCCCCTTTATTTTATATAAAACCTGTGATTTCTATTAAATATAGAAATGTTGGAAGTTCCAGAGATCTTAAAAATTTCGACTAAGCCTAGCTACCCGGAACTTATCAATTTCCTAAGATTATCCTAAGTAGGCCCTTTCGTCTCTAGAATGATTAACTATGATTTTTCATAGAACAATTTCGATTTCTAAAGAGAGAGAAATAAAAAGCTCTTAAAAGTATAGTCTCGACCTTAAATCGTGCAGATTCCTAAGGTTCCTCTTAGTTGACTCTTTGGTATTTAAGTCAACAAAGAAAGAAGCAATCAAAACTCTGAAGTTCTTAAAAATACAGCCTCGACCTTAAATCGTACAGATTCCTAAGGTTCCCCTTAGTTGACCCTATCGTCTTTAAGTCAACAAAGAAAGAAACAATCAAAACTCTGGGGTACTTGAAAATATAGCCTCGACCTTGTTTCCTGTATTTTTAAGGGTTCCTAAGATACCCCTAAGTAGACCTGTATTCTGTATATTACCAAGAATTTCTTGATTTAAAAAAAGCTAGATTATTTCTCTGGGTTCTCAATAGTTCCAAAACTTTTTAGAGCTACTCCACAAAATTCTTTTAATATCTCCTAATAATTTCCCATAAAAACAACAATTTATATATATACAGACTCTGTTTACCTAGACTTTTATATAAATAGAAAAAAAACTCTCTCAGTCGACTTTTTAATGATATTCAGATGGTAAAGTTTTCATTGCCAAATACTTTAGTTAATGCTTCTTCGCGCTTAATTATAGAGCATCAAAACTCAATTAAAGCTTGGTGTTTCTTTTTTTTCAGAAAAGTTTTAATTCGATAACTTGAGTAAGCGTATGTTTTTGATGGCACCAGAAATGAGGAGGGGAGGCACCCACCACAACCACAATCGTTGGTTGGTAACCACCTGAGTCTGAACTTGACCGCTGGAGAAGCTCTGCTGCTGTTGTTGACTGTTTTCGGCATGAGTTTTTTATTTAAGTGCGCATCTACTAGCAGTCCACATAATTATTATTTAATTTTGATTAATGATTTGTGAAATGTGGCGATTAAAACGTGACTTTGTATGAAAACCCAAATGTTGTCGACCAGACCAGCAAGCTCTGCCGGCTCTGCTCTCCTCCAGCCACGTCTGCCCTGACGAAGTTAGTCGAGTGTAAAAACACAGACGATTCATAGAATTTCCCCAGGGCGCAAGCATTTTAATAGAACGATAGGAGTGGTTGGGGAGGTTCGCAAGTACACTCTTAGGAGTAGCTTGAATCAATATGTTCCATTTTCCCTCGATTCTTGTTATTCGCGTTCACTCATTTCGACTTACTCGTACATCACCGTCATTGCTGTAGTCGTCTATAAAGTCTATAAAACGCTTTCTGATTGTAAACAATACAGACGATTTAATATTGCCGGCTGAGTTCCACTCCACTCGGTTATAAACTTCTACACACTCTTCCTCCACTCACACTCGCTCCCACCACGGAAACTTCAAATAAGTAAACAACACACACGCCGCTCTTACCAGGAACTCGAAACATAACAAAAAAAAAAAAAAAAAAAGAAATAACAAAAAAAAAATTGGATTGAAACGCATGTGCGCTATGGGGATCGAGTAGGGTTGGGAAAGCGGTTCCATGTTGTGCCATGAATGGAACAGAAAAAGTTTAACTTTAATTTGAAATTGCAATAATTTCGAGGAGTTAAATATCGAAGGGATCTAAAAAGTTGTCCCTTCTGATTTTCAACGATTCAGAAAATCGGTTAACAAGGGAATCGACTTTAATCAGCTCCAGTCATGATTCCTTCAGATTTTGAAGCAACTGTACCCTGAAATGCCGTTTTAAAGTCATCAAAAATAATGGTATCTCATCTATCATATCTGACCAATATTATTAATGATTATGAAGCTTTCAATGTCTCCTTAAAAAGGAAAATTATTTGAGAAACTTGAGAAAGTTCTCAATGGCATTGAAAAACTTGACCCTCTCAAATAGTCTTGAACTTTATTTAAACGTTCCTGTAAAAGTAGCCGGGAGGGTACAAAATTTTGATAAAACTTTTGTAAACTATTTCTTTCTCTTGTTTTCAAGGGAAAATAAAACAATTTGCTGGGCTCTTCAGCCATATAATTGATTGTTTATTGCAATACAATTTATGTGCCACAATTCTCAGAGAATTGAGGGAGACTTTGCCTATTTATTCGATATTTAAAATTGGAACCAACTTCGCCTTCTCGAAGAAAGACAAACTAATTTTTCAAAATTCTCTTCGATGAAGCTTGAAGAAGTGAAATGATTGGATCGTTATTTTTCGAGACTTATAGTGACGACCAATATTAAAATAATATGAGTTCGGAAATACCGGAAGAAACCCTCATGAATAATACATAAAATAAATAAAACACCCCAAGAAACGATATCTTTGCACTCGAAGACCCCAAGTGAAGCAATAGCAAACCTCTTCATAATTTTATCACATTCTGAAGAGAAAAAAAAAATATTGATATAAAAATTAAAATCTCTTTATATAGATAAAAAATATAGGGAGATTAATTTTATCTCCGCACCTCCCCCTCGGTGAATCAACCAATTGCACTTTAGAGTTCAATTGCTGTGTAAATGATAACGGGAATGAGCTGCTCGGTTAGGGGTCAGAGTGCACATCGACACGCTGTTTTCATATAAAATCAACAGAGTTATAAAAAAAAATAATAATAAATAAAAAAAAAAATACCCGCACACAGACCGGCAGGTTTACACTCTCTATATAAATATGAAAATTCAACTGGCCTTGTTGTTGTTGCAAATGTAAATTACGCTGCTTTGTTGTTTTTGTTTTTGTTCTTCAGTTTTTTTTTTTATAGCCGTTACAAGCAATTTAAGCAATCTGTTTGCTGTGGATTTTAGCTTTACATGCATGTAAACACGGCCAACTGATATAAAGCAAAGAGAAAACACGGTGGAATATGGTTTCGAGGAGATCGCCGTGTTATCCCTTTCAGCTTGTAGTTTTTTACTTTCCAAAAATTTATGATTTTTTAACCTCAACTCTTAAAAGACAATCTGATATACCCAGGAATGCATAATTCATTTGACTATTGTTCCTACTGTTCGAATTTAAAAACTACGCAATTAGCGACACACAAATAAAAGGGGAAATATTTGCGCCTATTGCTTAATGCATTTGTGAGAGCAAAAGAACTATTGAATTATTGCCTCTCTATTCTACTCCACTCTAAACGAGAGAGGGAGACAAAAAAATTACGAGCCGCGACGGCTGAACTTACGCACAAAAGGGAAAAGAAAAGAACTCAGTTTGACAATGCGTCGCTGCTTTTGTTTTCTACGTTGTCTTTATGTTTTTTTTCTTTTCCTTACTGCGCAGAGAGATTTCATAACTTATAAAAATTAACTAAAACATATTTTTGCTGAGCTTGAAAACAATTATTGTATTGAGCTCAATGAATTTGTCAATTTTAAATAATAAATTAATAGAGACTTACCTCACTTTAGCCGGTAAATTGAGCAGAAATAAAATTGAAACGAACTGATGACGGATATTATTATAATGAATGAACAGAAACAGCCAACAATCTCTTTAAAAAATTGAGCGAATATTGCTTTGATATTTTAGTTAAGCACACAAAAAAATTAAAAATAAATTGATGAACAAAATTAGGCACTGTGTATTTATATATATTATTTAAACTAAGTAGATTGACACAAAATACATTTCTTAATCACTTGTTTTAATTTTATAGCAATTAAATTTGACCAAAAATGACCGACTTGAGCACACCGTGTAAATTTGAAGTTAAAAGCACGCAGACTAAAAAGCAAAGCTAGGCAGAGCTTGTGCGAGAGAGCGAGAGAGCCTGATGCTCTCTAAGCAAAGCAAAGAACAATTTAAAAGTAAGAAGAAGCAATGTAAAGTTTCCTTGTCAACTCTGGGTGGCGCCAATTTTAAATTTCATGCAATATTTAGCTAAGCCAAGATCGAGTTAAGCGTTCGCTCTTTATTAGACTCTTTTCGAAGAAAAAGGAGTCTATTCACTTTGCTCTGATGTTTGTAACGCACAGAACCAAACATCGTAGACCCACAAAAGTTACATCTAGAATACTTAGAATCACTAGAGGAGTCGATATAGCCATGTCCGTCTGTCCGTCTGTCCGTCTGTCCGTCTGTCCGTCTGTCCGTCTGTCCGTCTGTTTCTATGCGATTTACTCCGTCGTCTTAAAAGCTATTTTGCTGAAACTTGGTATTTAGCCTTCTTTTTTACCTAGGTAGTACACTAGTTTGAATCGGTCGGATCGGACCACTATATCATATAGCTGTCATACGAACCTAAATCGGTTTAGGCAATAACTTCCACATTTATTATCCGATCCTTTTGAAAATTGGCGTGCGTGTGTTTTATATAACGATAGATAACTGTACCAAATTTTGCCCGGATCGGATGACTATATCTTATAGCTGTCATACGAACCTAAATCGGTTTAGGCAATAGCTCCCACATTTATTATCCGATCCTGTTCAAATTAAGCACGCATATGTTTTTTATAGCAATTAATATATATACCAAATTTTGTAAGGATCGGACTACTATATCATATAGCTGCCATACGAACCTAAATCGGTTTAGGGAATAACTCGCACATTTATTGACTGATCTTTTCAAAACTCGGCCAACACGTTTTCTACATAAATATACGCGTTTGTACTCAATTTTATTAAAATCGGACTACTATATCATATAGCTGTCATACAAATCGAAATCGGCCCTATTAACTGACCAACCCCGTTCATGTGATTTACGGCAGAAACAACTTCGAAAAGAGTCTGTAATCTTCGGCACCCCGAAGATAACGTTGGGATTTTTTTTTAATTCAATTAAATGACACTAGCAAAAAAAAAAAGAAAAAAAAAACTGTAAGGGGTAAGTTCTTGCTGGAAATATTAAATTGAAAATTATTTTCATACGCTTTCATCACAAGTTATTTTTATTTATTTTGTGTCCTTTTTTATGCGAAGCATTTGGCGTCTATTAAATGCACAACTTTATGAGCTGAATGAGCAGCCAAGCAGCGAACGTTTTGCTGGCAAATAAAAATAATTTCTGTCCTTTTGCGAGTCCGTGAACTGGCCAGTCACATGTGACTGGGAAGTACAGTCCTGACGCTGATGGTTATGGTGACTGCGACTGAGTGGGTGAGCAAATTGTGCTCATATTTTATAAGAGTTTTGTTTTATTTTAGTTCGGTGACGTGAGCTCGGTCAGCAAGGAGTAGTAGAAAGCCAAGCATTGTACTCTCCCACAGGCTAAGCCAATTGTGGAGACTCGGCTGGGGTGGCTGTGGTGGCAGCTCCACAATTAACACGCCATGTGGCAAAGTTCTAGACTGGTTGGTCTCTTCCTTTCTTTTTTTTTTAAAGTCAGATGGCAGCAGCTGGCAGGACGTGAGCGTCCTACAAAATCGCACACTGCACGTGTCACGTCAGTGGCAAGTCACTCAAGTCTCTCGACTGCACTTCCTTTTGGAAACGAGTGGGAGAGACTGGGCTGGGGTCTCTCAGATATTAAGTGATGCAACCGTGTTGAGGGCGGCCTTCATTCGTCTATTCCTGGCTTGGTTCTTTTATTAGATTTTGACGTATTTTAATCGCTTTTCGTCATTTTATTTTCCAAGCGGCTGATGCGTTTTACCTAACCCTGGTATGCTTTACTTTGCCCAGTCTCCCTCTCTCTCACTCTCTTTCTCTTTCTGTTTGTAATAAATTATGCTTTGACTTTTACAAGTGCCTTTTACGTGCAAGCCTGGTGAATTGCGTAACGACTGCGACTATTAAAAATTACATAATTGCTCAACTGCAGACAACAATAACAACAACAACAACAATGGTGGACAATCTCTGCCCGTAACGAGCGGAATTTTTATTTCATTTTCTGTTTTGCGTAGCAAATTTCATTATTTACTTTTCAATACAGAAATTGCCAAAAGGCAATTCGCTGAAACACAAAGAACAACTTGAGTTAACATAACTGAACAATAAGGCCAATACCCTCTCCCTCTCACTTTTACACTCTTTCACTATCAACCCTTGTTTGCAATTTTGGCAATTTATTATATAAATTTATGAAATCATCTGTAGCTAATCGATTAAGTCTGTGTTGATGATTCTGTGAAAAGTCAGTTCAAAGCAAGTGCGAATATTTGCAAATTAATTTCAATTATTTTTGGTTGGAAAATTCAATTTAAAATTAAATTAATCTTCTGTTTACACAAAGCAAAGCGAAAAATGTCAAGGCAGCGGCGCAGCTGCTCGATACCTGAGCCGTGCATTTGAATAGTATCGATTGGCTAGAGTATCGATAAGAGCAAGATCGATTTATTTTTAAATTTAAGAATATCATTTATTTTATTCAAACAATTACTAATGAATTTGTCTATTCTCGCCTTCTGAGGGATTTTTTTAAATTCTTGGAGATGATCTAAGCAAATTTAACAGGCAATATGTCATGCTCCTTTTAGGAATATTTTTAAGATGCATGACGACACACAAGGAAACTTTAGAAATCCGAGAAAGGTGTGTAGGAGGGTTGTGGGGGTCGTGGAAGGGATGGCGATACAAATTTCTTGGAACAGACACATAAAAACTGCTGACACCTTTGAAAAATTTTCACGCTAATAAAACACAAAACATGCCAAGCAGCGCCAAAAACAACACCAACAAAGCCGTTTGAAAAGCGTGAAAAGGGGACCGACTCACACACACACAAACACACACAGAGAACAGCCAAGGCAGATGTGAAGATAAAGTCAGGGCACAAAAGCCCCACGTTGACAATCCTACCGAGGCGACAAAGATGGCAACCCAGCTCAACGGAGCCAGAAGGAGCAGCCTGGCCAGCAACCACAGCCCCCGCGGCCACCCCAGACTCTCTCTCTCTCTCTCTCTCTCTCTCTCTCTCTCTCTCTCTCTCTGATTCACCAAACTTGCGAGGGGGAGGGCAACACTTGTTTTGTGTTTTTCGACCATTTTTGCCTGCATACAAAAGCAACAACAACAACAACAACAACAGCGGCAGCGACGAACGCAAAAAGAAAAGGCAAGCAAACAAAATTTGTTTTAATGCCACACATTTTTTTTATGCTTTTTCTTTATAACTTCTTTCGGTTTTTATTTCAACTGCTGCTTTGGTGGCTCTGTGGCTCTGCCACCGTTGCCGCCACAGCGACGCGTTTTCATGTTACAATTCTGCAGCGACAGCAGTAAAAATGTTACACCATTGTCACCCCCTCCCCGCCCCGCTAGTTCAGACCCTGGCAGGCCTTGGAGCAACCGCAAGTTGTGCAACATCATAAACCCATTTGCGTTTTTAATTAGTAACGGCGACCAGCAAAGGCGGGAAATGAAGAGGAAGAACGAGCGTACCAAACCCAAAGGCACCGGTCAGATCTGCAAGGTGTGTGTGTGTAGGAGTTCTGTTTCACCCACCCCCCTCGCACTCAGTCTAAATGTCAACGTTGATTTTAGTGTGCAAAAAAGTAATGACCATGCGAAATTTCCCTATTCCGCCCGAGGAAAATGACAGAGGGTTGCAATGCGTCAGAAAAGTAGAGCAAATAAGGTAAAAAATTTTTAATTGCCATCTCGTTGCAGTAAAAATCGTGCGCTAAAATTAATAAGTTGCGGTTTTGTTGTATTCTCCACCCGAAGGGAGTTGGCAGTCCCAGCCGAAGGACTCTCGACTGTGCACAGCACTTCAACCGACTTGACGCACAGATAAAGCTGACACAGCACAAGGCAAAGGGGCAGGCCGAGGCAACAAAGTTGAAAACCAAAGAGGCCAATGAACCCTTTGAAAGAATCCTTCAAAATTCGAGTCCTTCAAGGACCTTGAATAACTCCATAAACTGATTCCGATTTCTCCTGCCTCAGTCGGAATACCCGAAAAAATTTCCTAGGTCCTGATGAGTCCCTTTAATATCTGTTGACTATTTTAATTCTCCTGGTGAAAATTAAAAAGTTGCCCATGTTAAAATTACCAAAAAACCCCCGCAACCGGTTTCTGGCCAACGCGCCTGCTTTGTGGTTATGTTTTTGTGTGAGTTCAGCGAAAAATTTTATGGAAAATAAAAGCCCAGAAAAGTGAACGCTTTTAAATGGAAATGAAATGGGGCAAAATTTTATGTATACGAATTCACTTGTTCTTGTTGTTGTTGTTGTTGGTATTATTATTATTGTTTTTAACTATCCTTTTTTTTTGTGGAGAATAAAGCGACCGCATCAACAAAAATGCCATAGTACACAAAATAAAATGCATAGAAAACAAAAAACCGAACACATAGCAAAACAAAGCAAGACAAGGCAAGGCAAGGCAGAAAATCTGGTAAAAGCATAAAAGGAAAAAAAATTAACATATAAATTAGCACAAATGGACAAAAAGGCTGTTGCTGTCGGAAAGATTCTCTTTCAACATGCCAGAACCTTTGTTGTTGTTTTTGTTGTTTTATTTTATTTTTTTTTTTCAAAACAATTTTTGTTGCATAAATTTAGCAATTAAAAATATTTTGTAATTTTTCTTTACTTGACCGTGTCCGGGAGGGTTGTTCTCTCTTTCCCCCCGCACGGCTGACCACTTGACAAACTTTAATTAAATTTTTGTATTTATAAATTGCCAAGAGCAGCAACATTTCAAGTACAACAACAACAAACAAAAAAAATGTTTAGTTTCCTTTCGCTCAATTAACAAGAGCTTTTGGCTTTGAATTCTCATAATGGGATTTATGAAAAAAAAAACGGTAAAAATATTGTCACAGCTGATTGGCGTTGAACAAGACTCTGAGCGAGTGGAAGTTGTCACCATATGGCAACATCAACAGCGGACAAATACTTAACACTTTTCTCTGCAATTTAGTTAATGCGCAAGCAGAGCAGCAGCACTCATCTGCATAATTTAATTACATTTAACAATAACAAAACATGGCAAACTCCAAACACACACGCACACTGCCATCGTTGTGTATGTGTGTGTGTGTAATGTTCATTGTTTTTGCGCAACTAAACAAATTCACTTTTGCCAGAACAGTGCTGCCATATCAGCTCAGCTATTTTCTAGCTAGATCTAGCCAAAAGGCAAGAGCTTATGTGAGCTTGGGCTAAAGACCTTTCGAATAGGGTCGAGCTTGTTTCGTAGAGTATTTGATTAATATATTCTCGCTTTAGAGAGATTGGTCTCTTTCTTGAAATATTAAAATAAATTTGACTATTTCTAGCTATTTTTATGCGAAGCATTTGCGGCATCACTGACCCAGCAGACTGCAGTCATCTCTGTCTAGCTGCTGTTGCCGCTCTGCCATGTACTTGTCAACCGTTACGCCAGCTGCGGGCAACAAAAATCTCAAGTGAGCAACGACACTGGCATAAACAGTTACATATTTTGCATGCACGCCCGTTGGGTGCACATTGCACTGAACTCAAACAGGCGCACACATGAATCTTTGGCTGCTGTTGTTGTTGTTTGTGCATAAGCGACATTAGCGCACGCAAACAACGTACACACAATTAGAAGAATTAACAGTAGTTAGGCAAAAACAGCAACAACAGCAATACAAAACAATAGAGCCCTGGGATCTGGCTAAATTCGAGTGGGTGGCTGGCGGGTGGGTTAGTTAGTTGCATTCGCCTGGCAGCTGTGTTGATGTTGTTGCTGTTGTTGTTGCTGTTGCCTTGCTTGTTATTTGACTGGGACATAAATATAAGCACACACGCACGCTAACGCATGCAGTGTGGCACTTATGCTTGGTTACCGCAACTTATTGGCCACAACATGTCTACTTATTAGGCAACTCGCATAACCAAAAATGTTCATGTATATTTTTCGTTTAATCTTTTTAAGACAAAAGAAAGCTGAACATTTTCAAAATATTTCAAAGCAAAAAAAGACAAGTTGGCAAGGCTAATCATGCCAAGGTAACATCGTAGCAAGACGAAAAAATGCAACCCTGTTTAATTTTTGTTAGTTTGTCGTTTATTTAAATTATCTTCTAATTGTTGAACATTGCCATTTTACATTAGTTTTTGTTTTTTCTTTTGATTCTTAATAATCTAAATATTTGAATTCCTTGTATGTTTTTGTTTTACTCTTTCAATTTTCTCCTCATTTTTTTTGGTTTGCCTATCTGCCTGTAATTATAGTAGATGATTTCGCTTGTTTATATGCTTTATTTTTCCATAATTTTTCATAATATTTTCCATTCTTGTATGTATTTATTTATTTATTTTTTTAAGTTTATGATTCCCTTGTAATTTGCTTAAATTGTATGCAATTTATGAAATTTTTTTATGCATATGTATAACTAGATGAAAGATTTATTATGAAATATGTACTGAATTTCCATTGAATAAATTTTAATATTTATTTTTGGTTTCTCATTTTTTTTTTTTTTTTTTTGATTTCATATATTATTATTTTTATTTTAATATTTTTTTTCTTTTTTTTTTTAGGTTACCTTTAACTCCCTTGTATTGGTTTTGCATTTGTTCCATTAAATTCTTAAATATGTACAATTATTTTGGTTTTCTCAATTTTTTTTTATATTGAAAAGTTCTTGTTTGCCGATTTCTGAAAAAAAATTAACTGAAACGAACAAAAAATAAATGAAAAGAAAAGATTCAATTTTATTTACATGTTTGAGTTTATTTATGTTTTTTTTTTTGTTTTTGTTTTTATCTATATTAAATTGTAGTACATTTATATGAATATTGCGTAGTTTTGCATAATTGTAACTATTTTTTCTTTGTTTTCTCTCTTAATTTGCTTTTTTTGCTTATTTTTTCTTTACTTTTTTTTAATATATTTATAAGTAATTTATTTAGTTTTCATTGTGCTTTATTTGTTCATTTCTATCAACTAGAAAAAATGGTTTTCCTTTTCTCTTACTATTTTCTTTGAATATTTTTCTGAATTCGATTTTTCATTTGAATATCTTTTGGGCTTTTCAATTTGTTTGCTTAATTTGCTCTTAGTTGTGTTGGTTACATTTAATTTGAAAATCAAAATACATACAAATGCATATGAAAAACATTTTGATCAATAAACAAAACGTAGGCAAATAAAATTAAAACTTTTGCTTTGTCGCAATGTGAAAGGAATTTTTTTTTTCTATTTGCATAGTTATGCAAATATATTTATATGCATTTGTTTGTTTGTTTAGCTTTGATATATTTCATGATGTTCACCAATTAAATGAAAGCATCACTCTTAAGTTTATAAATATTTATAATGACTGGTGCATAATGGCTTAAATCAATAATAAGTTTAATGTTAGATTGATAAAAATTTAATTAAAAAAAAAAAATTAATAATAAAAATAAAAACAATACAGATTTCTTTTTATTTACATTTATTAATTTATAATTAAGATCACTGGATTTTTTTTTTTAAAGAAACTTGCACCACGCGTACAGGCAAGACTCTTGTTCTGAGCGCAACCGGGCGCAGTGTTGGTAAACGTTCAGCACAGCAGAGTTGCTTTCATGTGACTGTCGAATTCTTAAATGCTTTTTTCCACCATTCTTTTTTTTTGAGGGGGTTTTATTTACACGTTTGCATTAGGTAAAAACTAATTTATACAAAAATCAAATCGTAATTATTAATTTTGATTAATTCATCTTTTTCGTTTGGTTTCTTATTTTTTTTCTTTTTTGTTTTAACTAAATGTACATACATAAATATATTTCGTAGTTTGTTTTGCTTATAAAATTAAAGTAACACAATTTCACAGTGGCGACTCACTCAGTTGACCACTCACTTGACCAGCTCGCACTCCTCCATTCTCTATTTCCGAGACGTTTCTAGCCTTTGTAGAAGTGATACATTTCGATGTCATTGCCGCCTGTTAGTGGCATCAAAGGCTTGGTGCGTCCAAGCGTACCGCCGGCGCACGTTTTGAGCGTATATCAGTGATACCGACGCAGGCTGCCGTTGTTGTTGTTGTTGGTGGCGGTGGCTAACATACCAATGCCTACACCAGCTCCGCCACCGACAGCATTGTGATTATTGTTGGATAGTGTGGCCACATTGTTGTTGTTGTTGGCGGTGTTAAAGGAACGACGTCCAGTGGTGTTGCCATGGACCAGGCCGAGTGCCATGCCGTTGCGGAGGGGAAGAGCCGGTGGAGGGGGTGTGGGCGTTGGACTGGGTGGCATGTCGTGGTCCAGTGGCAGTGAATAGTGGGAGTTGTTATGCATGTAGCCTCCGTCGGACATGGCATCGCAAGGTTTGGCGTAGACGGCGGCACCACCAACTCCACCAACTCCATTCAAGGTGCCATTGTGATTGAAATGATCCTGAGTGAGACGAATGGCATGAGTGCCATTGGCAAGGGGCTGGCTGTAGTGAGAGAGTGTGCTCTCCTGGACCAGGGCCTGGCGGGTGGCCATGCGTCTGGGCAATGAGGCGTTTAATGGTTTCCCACCGTTGGCCAGTTTACGCATGTCCTGCTGAGAGTGATGTGGACGCGGTGCTGTGGTGCTGTTATTGGTCATATAGTGGATATGGCTAAGCTGGGCGAAGGAGGCGTGGGCGTCCATGGGGCTGGGGACTTGGAGCTGTTGTAGGGTGGATGCGGCGGTGGTCGAATTGGGTGTGGGCGGCACTTGTCCATTGTGACTACTCGAGGCGGCACCCCGACCCCGGAGCTGAGGTGGGGGTGGAACTTCTAGCTATAGCTCAGTGACTGGTAGGGCCCGGGTGTCCATGTATTGAGTCTGACCGGGATGGTAGCTACTCTGGGTGGAGTAAGCGACTGTGGGATGAACGCCACCGCAACTGGGTGGTAGTCTAGTCATATAGTCCTCGTCGGAGAAGGTCTTCTGATACTCCCGTTCCTTGCGACCCAAGGCAGAATGACCTTTGACGAGGTCTTGAATATTTTGGCGACAGAAATAGATGATCAGAATCAGTCCCACCGAAGCAACTGATACAATTACCACCACCCAAAGGAAGAGGGTCTGACTGCTACCCACGCCAAGTGTGCAACCCAACTGAGGCTCGGAGATCCGGGAGAGCGAGGTCTCCCTATGACTGGCCGGGTAAGCGCACATGACCGGGGCGAATTGATTGCTCGAGTTCTTATTGTTGAGCAAGTTGCGCAGCCAGAGCAGTTGGCAGTCGCAGACGAAGGGATTCTCGGATAGGTCCAGGGTCTGAAGATCACTCCAGGGCACAAGGCCTTCGGACAGGGTGCTCAGTTGGTTCTCCTTTAAAATGACACTGGATAGATGTGGCAGGCCACCCAGGGAGTTGGCGTGGAGCTCTCGGAGCTGCTTGTTGGATGAGAGATTCAGATGTTCCAGATTTGTGTTGGCTGTGAAAGCGCCGCTCTCTACACGACGCAAGTGCTGGGCCCCCGTAATTTCCAGGCGTCTTAAGTCCCTCAGGCCTGCAAAAGCACCAGTTGGTATTACTTCAAAGTCATTCTGACCCAGAGACAGTTCCTCCAGACGTCCCAGGCCCATCAAGGCCCCAGTGGGAACACTCGTCAAGCTGTTGTCGGACAAATCCAAGTAGCGCAGGCCCTCCAGACCCTTCAGAGATTCACCCGATATATTGTGAAGTCCAGCACCACGCAAGTCCAGCCGAGTCAGCCCTTTCAGATCCTGAAAGGCTCCCGCCGGTATGGTCATAAAGGAGTTGGTGCCCAGATACAGCTCTGCCAGGCTAGGCAATGCCTGAAGTGTCATCTCCATAGGGACTGTGGTCAATGTATTGTCATCCAAGTAGAGTACACGCAAGTTGTTCAGCCCATCCAAGGCATGAGGATCAATATGACTTATTCGATTCTGACCAAGATTTAATTCCTCCAGCTTGTCCATGGGCGAAAAGGTACGTCCCTCCAATTCAGCAATCAAATTACCACGCAGATTCAGCACACTGATGGCACTCAAACCCGTAAAGGTCTTGTTGCTAACCTGGCCAATCTTGTTGTGGTTGAGATGCAGCTCTTGCAGCTTACCCTGGAAGGCAAAGGTGCGCGGAGGTATGGTGACCAGGTCATTGTACGACAGGTCGAGGAATGTCAGTTGCGCGTAGAACTGTATGGATGAGTCAATAGTCTTAATTTTGTTATTCTTGATGACCAGACGCTCAATGGACGGGTTCAGTGCAATAGGCAAAACATCCAGGGCACCCTCCTTGCAATTGACCATCAGTGTGTCGTCATCGCATTCACAACCATTTGGACAATTTGCCAGGCCATTTGTCGGCTTTAGGAGCAGCAACAGCGACAGGCATGACAACCACAACACGGACATGGTAATTGCTGGCCAAAGTCGTTGTTGTCTGCCGGTTGGTCTGTTGCCGTTGCTCATTATGGTGGACCCACGGCAGAGTTCCCCTCTGCTCTTTTAACCACGGTCTTGGTTTTGGTCTTGGTCTCTCCGGTCTCTCCGGTTTCTCCTTACTCTCCTCTCTGTCTTTGTTGTTGTTGTTGTTGCTCGGTGGCGTTTGTTGATTCGCTGGTTATCGTCAGCGTTGTTGACGTCGCGTCGTTTGCTTTGGTTGTTGGAGTTTCGGGTAGCCCAAATTGCCTCACCCTGCTTGGATCTTTTGGCTAACAACGGCGCAGTTGCCGTCGCCTGGTTTTATTTTGGGTTAAATACGTTTTAGCCAAGTTTGCCAATGGCTTTCGCATTCAGCGTCCGACATTCGTAGCGCCGTCGAATTCTGTCTGCTGTTTATAGCCTGAAAGCAAAAGAGACCAACAGAGAAGATGAGAAAATTGTTCAAAAGGGTGTGGGGGGCTGTTAATGTTGGTATGGGGAAGGGGAAGAGAATGTTATGTGTGCGCTTTAAATTGATTTTCCATTAGAGTTCAAAATTGCTTGGCTTTTGGATTTTCATTGGATTTGGCAGTCAGAGTGGTCTCGCTCTGCCTTTACTCCTACCCTAGGCCCAAGGGAAGTTAATCGGTAGTTTTGTGGATTATTTTTCCTAGCATTTTCCGTTGTCTGTTTTGGTACAATAAACAAATGAAGACAATTTAAATGACCATCGCAAAAAAATAAAGACAATTTGGTGTATTAGTGGCAGGAAATGGAAGCCCATGGAAGTGGCTTTAAAATTACTAAATTGCCAAGGAATTTGCTCGAGCTAAATAGACAGAATGAGAGAGGGAGGAATAGGGTAGAAGCCCTAAATCAAGCACGTACAATGGACTTGACTTTAATCCAATGGAGTTCCATGGAGGATTAAAAATTTACCTACTTCATGAAAAGTAACTCGGGGGTAACGGAGCTTTAACTTTGCTTTCTTTTTTGGGTTGTCCAGAGAAATGAACCCTTTGTGCCGCTTCCTACTGGGTCCCCAAAGTCAACCCTCTGTGGGTCCCTCAGGGCCAGGCCAGAGATATGCCACATAGTTGGCCGAAACTTAAAAACAACTTGCACTTTGTTTGCTTTGGGGACATTTATCAGAGGGCCGAGAGCAAGCCGGCTGGTCGAATGGCAAACAAGAAAAACTTAATTTAGCGCGCCACTGTGAGAAGTTCAAGAATGTCAAAGGATATCGGCACAGCAAGCGGCGTAAACACACGCACTCACCGAACCGACCCCCAAACGGGCTATAACATAAATAAAACCAAAAAGTATAATACTTTTTTTTTGCAAGAGGAGAGAGAGAGAGTGGAGAGGGCACAGAGAAAGAGCTATGTGTCACTCCCACCAGTTGGCCTGCTGTTTTGTGGTCTTTTGCTCTTTTGCCGCTTTCATATTTTTCAACTTTTTCGCACTGTCAGTAGGCTGAGAATGACTCGGTGGCTTCTGCCCCAAAGGCGCTATGAAAATAATCATAGATGTGGGTCATACTTCACAAAGAGGAAGAAGCATAAGCAAGACAAAGGAAAGAAAGGAAATACAAAAAGGATAACGCCGCCACAAACTCTTCAGCTCACCTCCCAACTCAACTTGACTCTCGTTTTTATTATGTAAATATCACATAAACACCCGGGAGCAACTCGAGTGCAATCATATGAAGCAGCTCCACAGAATATGGACCCAACCCCACTCCTCGTACAGTCATCATTATCATGCATATGCCATAAAGCAGCAGCCAGAGAAAGCCCGAGCCAGTCAAAAAGGCAAATCGTTAAAAACACAACTGACAAAACGTTATGAAATGAAAAAAAAAGGAAAGGGGGACCAAAAAATGGCACCAAAATGGGCAAACGACTCAACTGAGAATTTTCGGCCGGGCCAAAATGTTTAGAGCCATCGGTGATCTGAACAAATTTAAATTGCTAAAATGCCTGGTAAATTGAACTTGAGCAAACAAAACCGCAGGCGGGCATTCTTCAAAAATTTGATTGCCTCAAGCGACTCGCCCGTTTTTCTGTTTTTCTGTTTTGTTTTATTATTTCGAATACAAATGAAGTGTTAAGCACTTATCAATTGTTTTGGGTTCAAAGAGGACAAGACCTTGGGATAGGTCAAAATTTAATTAGCTTAAAGCTGAAGGAGAACCCAAGATCTGCTTCACATCACTTAAACCTGGACTAATTGTCATAATTATTTCAGATATCCAATTTCATTGGGATTGGGTAAGAATTACTTGAGATATGCTTAAAGCCGATTTGGTTTGAATATTTATATGATAAGGATAGGTAAAGCTCAGTACAGTTTACTGTGTGTGGAAGACATTTTTGAAATTGATTTAGGTTTGCTCAAAAGCTATATGGATATAGTAGTCGGATCTAGATGAAATTCGGCACGCTTGCTTACTTCTTTTCAAGTATTTCAAACATTCACCTTGAATCGACTTGTTCAATATGTGAGGGAGATATTATAAGGTGGAGTTTAGCTCAAGAATTCCGATCTGACCGACTTCGACGATTTAGTTTCTTGAAAACAAAAGAATTTGTAGCTTATGTTTGATGATATCCAGAGCCTTACAAATATCAGAAGGAACATCCTTCCTATGGCTTACCCACACATCATTTTCCCTAAAGAAATAGTAGAGAACTCTATTAATTCTAACCTTTTATTTAAGTTACGAAATTCCCATATAAATTCCTAGTTTTAAGGTAACTAACCAATTTAGAATAATTCTTGATTCCTTCGAAATGGCTCTGTCTTCTCTAACCCTAAACCTTTAAGACTTTAATAGAGTTAGAAAGGCCAACGAATTTATTCAGATAGTTGACTTTCCATTTGCCTTTGGAAACATCATTGTCATTGCTCCCAACCAAACACACACACACACACACACACATACAGATACACATACAGGCAATTGCTTTGGGGTCTACCGGGTCTACCCCGAAAAGTATGCAGCAAATATTTTATATGCAGTCAGCCGCCGAGATTGTTGGACATTTTTATTTGGTCGTGGGAGGCGTTGTGGAGGTGTGGCAATTTCGGGAAATGTTTTGCCTTCCATGACTCTGTGCATATATTTTTTTATTTTGGATTTGTTTTGGTTTTTCTTTGTTTCCAAAACCTTTTCCAACTGCCGCCGAACTCATTTATTAGTTCCGCTGGTGTCCGCACAAATAGAAACCGAATAGAAACCAGGGCAGACTGCGGGTCTAAGACGTAGAGTGGGAGCAACGGTTTCGTGCCTCCAGACCCGGGCATTGTTATAAATGTTTGGCTGTCAGTTCAACTGTGGCCAGGCTATACCCACTCTCTCTCCCAACCACCTCTCTGGAAACTCTTTTATTGTATTTGACTGGCCTGTCTGTCCAGCTGTGTCCGTGTGTCTCGGGGTTAGTCTGCCTTGTGCCGGTTTGTTGCTCCCAGTTGCCGTTGCTTTTTCGGTTTTGGTTTTGCTTTTTGGGTTTTTGCTATGACTTCCGTTTAGCTGTCCACCAGCTTGCCGCACCAACACTCACTCTGGCCCCCCACCCAGCTACCGGACTCAGCCTCATTTCATTCTTCACACTTTGTTGTGCTTATTGCTTAGTCTATTCGGTCAGTCTCTAGCTAGGGGATTCTGCCTCCCTTTACCTCCCTTTCTCTACGGCTCCCTGTCTCTGTCTGTTGGTGAGTTTTGAAAATTTGCCAAAAAATACTTTTGCCACAAGTTTTACGGGACGTCGGTGAAATTGCAAAATAAATGCATGTTTCTGATTTAATATGGCCTCGAGTTGGTCGGCTCAGTTGGCTGACTGTCTGGTCTCTTTAGTTCCTCGAGCAACATGCATTTGAATTGTTTTTAAATTTTTTTTATCCTTTTCTTTTTCGTTGAAAGTTTTTCCTCCCCTTACCCTTTAAATTTTTTAAAGTCGCCTATGCTTTGGGCCAAAAATTCACTTTATTAATTTTGGCCAACTTGTGTCTTACTCCAATTTCAGTCTTTATACTCTATTATTTTTCCCAATCTCTTCCAAAAAAAAAAAGGAAACGAAAAAAACTACCCATCAACGTCAGCAATAAACTTCAAGTTTGCTGTTTGCCAAATGTTTAATATTTCAAAGTAACGCTGCATCTATCGAATCCCCCAGCTACCCCATTTTACCCACAGCTGGTCACCCCATAACCTCACACTCAACTCCCTCACTCCACCTCCACCTCCCTCTCTCTCTCTCCTCTCACTCTCTTGTGTTATTTATATGACAATTTTGCTTGCGAGCGCGTTAAAATATCGCTGACAATATTTTATGCGCTTTGCTCATGTTTTGCCAACAGACACACACATACACGCACTTCTTCCTCTTCCAGCTTTATATAGAGGGAAAAGCGCTAGCAGCCCTTTGGCTTTTTTTGCTATGATAAACTTGGCAAATTTATCCTGCTTTGTGCCATACGTCTTTTGGCACAGTTTTCGCTCAGCACAAGACATGAAACGATAGGGTGAGGACATGAAAGGAGAACTGAGGGAATCTTGATATGAATGGTGTGGAGGGGGGAGGGTGGGGGAAATACCAATCCTTGGCTCACTATTTACACAGTTTACAATTTCAGTTTCAGTTTTTAGTTGCACGACTTAACATGCTGCCGTCGCTCAGTCTGTATGTGTATCTGCGTATCTCTAAGATACTTTTGTTGCCATACAACAGTCAAATATTTGCCTTGCCCAAAGTACAATAACAACTACAAACAACAACAACAACAACAACAGCAACAACAATTCCAGTAAATAAACAGTAAGTAAAAGCGGAATGGAGCAGCTTTGAAGCTGGGCAAAGGGGGTGAGGGGAGGTGTGAGGCAAAAAAGAGGAGAAGCAGCAAAGTTTGAACGCACGCACAGCCACATTGCAAGTTCATTCGCGTATTTAGAACAGAAAAAGTCAGTCAGTCACACCATACCCCGACTGCTGCTCGGCCTGGTTGTGGAAAATCTTCCTGCCGCGTTGGCGGAATCATTCGCCTGTGAAATAGAACACGAAAAAATTGCAAAGACGACGTTGGCGGTGAACGGCATCGGCTGGTTTTGGGCGTGACCAAACACATGTTATTCGACTTTTCGTTAATCGACTTGGAGAATTTTAATCTTTTTTTGTTTTTTTTTTTTCTTATTGGTTTTCTTTTCCCATTTTGGGTTATCTGCCCAGTCAAATTTATTGAACTCGAAAGCTGGCAATTAAAAATGGCTACTGATTTTGCTTGAAGAACTTTTTAATCTCGAAAATTCCTAAGACTTTTGAGAAAGTTGAAAGCCTGCAATTTAATACAGAAGAAGCTGTGATTATAGATTGATATTCTTTGGGAATAAAGACAGATCTGACAGATATTATGGTGATATAATGTCTGGGGAAAACAGATGAGGACTGGAATGTGAATCATTTTGAGAGCAGATCTTTCAAGAATCAAGCTTGAGGGCTTTGGGATCTGGGAACCGATTTATAGTGAGCTGTAAATTTCAAGACAGACCGGCACTATCAAGAATATAGTGATAAGCTGTAAAAGTTAAAGATTGGAGGTTTTATGATAATCATTTTTAGAGAAGAAGACCCAGGATTGAGGCTTTTTAGATCTTGGTTCTTGAACCCCAAGAATACTGGAACAATAAATGTCAAGAGAGACAGGTAATACCAGGCACTATTAAGAATAAGCTATTAAAACTTGAGGTCTGGAACTTCGATGATTTTGAGAGCAAAATTACCCAAGCTACTTGAAAGCTAGCCCTATATCTTATGTTTCAAGAACCTGAACTTTCGAATCTCTGAAGCTTTGGATTTATTAACCATCCACCTCTTTTTCTAATCTAATAGTGAGTCTGTTAGTTTTAGAATGAATCATATTCTTTCCTATAGTTAGTTGATAGCTCAGAAATCCAGAGTGAATTTTAAGTCAGTATCAAAAGTTATCTTATTCCCTCACTAAATTAGGTCAGGATAAAATTATTATAAAATCCAAAAACTGAAACTGTTTGAAATAACTAATGAAATTTTTTGAGAAACTCTGCACCATTTTTCAACTTAATTTTTCTCGAATTTTGAAGAAGCTTAGAAAAAGATCAACATGAAGAAGAGAGAAAACCCTGAAGCCATTTATAAGAAAATTAACAAATTTTTTTTGTGATGTAGACAATTTTCAGTCCAATGGCGCTTTAAACCTGGCCAATTGGTATACCAACTTCTGGCACTCAAAAAGTATTTTTATGTTTCCCTTGAACGTTGTGGGGAAAGCATTCCCATTCCTTAGCTCATTTCATGCCCACAAAGTAGCAGCAATTCGGTGACGACAACGGTCCTCAGACGCCCTTTTTATGGCATTATGGAATGCTATTTCTAGATTCGGTCTTTTTTTTTTTTTGTTTCATTATATAAACTTTGGCAGCCGAAAGAGGAAAAAGGCAAGAGGGGAATTGGCAAGGCAAGAAAGTAAAGAGTAATACCCAAAGCAGTCATAAAGTAAACCAAATATTTTACATATAAACGACCACAAGGCAGTGGAATTGAGCCAACTCGACTTTTCTGGAGCACCGAGAAGGAGTGCGAGTGGTGTGTGTGTCTGTGTGTGTGTGTTGGAGTGTGTGAGGACTAGACGACGTCGCCATTTTTACCATAATTTTTGGCCTCTTGCCCAAACCGGAGAATGAAAGATGAGGCTGAGTGGCTGGGAGACAAACAGAGACTACGACAAAGTCGCAAGGTCGCTAGGCAAACTTTTTACCTACTTTTTCGAACCAGGCACCTCCCCTCCCCCCCACCAGTCACACACTGAGAGCTTTAAGACCCTGTGCGGTCTAACAAGTACACGAACCGCCAGGGCAGACAATAAATCCAAGCTATTGATCCTTGCTATATGTCTTAAACAAATTTATATGGCAAACGGAAAACTCGATAGTCACTGAACGAAGTGAACTAGTTTCTCCCCACTCAACTATTTCCTTTTCCCCTCTCCTCTTCCTTTTTTTTTTTGATAAACGCGCATATGGCGCCATAACAGAATGTCGAACATAAACTTAGCCCAGTAGGAGATTTGAATTTCTTTTATTTTTCTTTTTCATTTCTTCTCCCTTTTTTTGTTTTGAGTAACGTTTAGCCAGCTTTAAAATTAAGTTAGCTGGCTTAGAATGACAGAGGAAGAGTATCGAGTGTGGAGAGTCGTAAATTTGACTAAGCAAACAGAATGAGTCTACTAAGGCTCGAAAGAGTTTGACTTTCGAGTATTTGAGTTTGCTGGTTGAGAAAAAAAAAACATAAATAAATTGGCAAAGCCTTTGAAATGAGTTGATTTGAAAGTTTTGGAAGTTTTGCCATAATTTTTACTACTTATCAGAGTAAAAGTCGGCCAACAAATCGGATTTGTATTTAAATTAAGACAGCTTTAAGAATCTAAAAGCTAGGCCAAATGCTGGACAGCCACAAGGGCTTAAAAGCCTTTTCAGACTGCCGCCGACACTCTGGATTCCGTTCCAGTTTTGTTCAGGTGACCCACCAGCTCTGTGTCGGCCCAATTGACCGCATCTAGCGGCCGGTAGAGAGCCTGCTTAGCACCATAAATCTTGGCTAAAATCGCGAGTGCAAAGTGCTCCACAAAACGGTGAAAATTGTACGCCAAGGAAGCGCCAAAACACAGACAAGAATCTAGCCAACGCTCTTTGTTGCTTCCCGCCAGCTTACATTGTTGTAGGTAACGGATAGTCCCACTCCGGGGCAGACAGGTTGCTTAAAATCAGGTTCATTTCACAGGGCTGGACTGAGCTGGTCTGGGCTGGTTTGGGTTGGCCTGGTCTGGTCTGGTCTGGCATTTGCTTGGTTGTAGCGTAAATTTAGTGCCCTTTTATATTTACTTGCACCGTTGCGGTGATTTAGTTGCCCAAACCCAAAGTGAAAGAGTACAAAAAGAAAGAATTGGCTCATTCAGAGACATCGAGAGAGACGGAGAGAAAGTGAAAAGGGCAGAAATTGTGGTTCCGCTTTGAAAAACTAAAGAGGGTGTGGTTTTTCATAGCAGGTCAAGCCAAAATGTTGGACTTTTTTTTTTGGTACAGTTGATCCCACGCTGCTAAGGAATAAAACTTTGAAAATATTTTTTCTTTTGAATTGTAAGAATCTTTAAGAAATTCTTCTGCTCGAAATGATTTTTCGATGATTAAAGAAATTTTCTTATTTATTTTCGGCACACCACTGTGCCCAGCAAAGCGTTGCCATATTGTTTGAAATTTGCTTTTAAATGTGGAAAACTTTTGCCTACAAGTTGCCAACGACCAGGAAATCCACACAGCTCCCTCCAGCCCCCACTGCCCCCTCTGTGCATTTAGCCGACCACTGAATTTAACATGAAGTAAAGAAAGCCGATTCAGACATGTGTGTGTGTGTGTGTGCGTGTGTGCGTGTAGTTGGGCTAGTCGAGGCTTTTGTGCTTTAAACAGTGCCATTGTTTATGCATAGACTGAGAGGGGGGGAGAGGTGGAGAGGGATAGTGAGGAGCGTGAAAAAAGTTGAGCTTGTGGGTGGGAAGAAGACAGAAGAATGTGGAATCTTCTCCTTGGTGGAGTGCCGAAACCAGACTCATTTAAAGACTCTGCGCCAATTCGGTCTGTCGGGACTCTTCTCAACCTCTTCACAACCCTCCCCGCACCCCTCGTTACACTGTTTGGTATGAGTTAAGTGCGCCGGCAAAAATTTATGCGAAGAATGTACCAGCAATATGTGCAACAGCAGCAGTTGTTGCAACAACAACAACAAGAAAAACCACATGGTCTGAATTTCGGAAAAAAGGGATGAAAATCCACGAACAGACCGCCCGCCTCCTTTTTTGTTCTCATGTCCTCATCGTATTCACTGCTTTTATATAAAGCGTTGGGTCTTTTTTTTATTTTGTTAAAAAATGCTTAAAACTGACGGCGACAGGAAAAGCATTTGCCTCGTTGCAACCAAACTTTTTCGTCCAAGGGAACTGAAGTGCACAGGGGCCAGCACATTTTTTTTTTTTTTTTTTTTTGGTTACCAAATGTGCGAATAAGTAAGCTTTGAAAGGAAAAAATTGTCTGACATTTTCTTATGCTAAAAGCCGATTGGGTTTCCCAAAGCTTCTTCTTTATTTTTTTTTTGTATTTTGATTGAAAAAAATTAAATGAAAAACACAAGCAGAGTGGCTGCGAATGATGAGCTGCTGAGAAAGTGACATTTACTCTGGTCACTCACACGCCCAACACTTATTAAGATTTTAATTAAAGACCAAGAATTTCATTAATTTCATTATGAGAACACATTCAATTCATCAAATGTTATTTATCCCAGAGACTGCGATAAAAAGACAGAGAGTGAGAGTGTGGGAAATATTATTATTGCTTTAAATACAAAAGAAAGGGGAATACTTTTTTTTATTAAATATTAAATATTAAATCTTTTGGTGAATAATGAAACTTAAAACCCGCATAATACTGTGGACAGACGTAATGATTTAAATTGAAAAGAATTCAATAGAATCGAGGTAATCTAGCAAATCTGTTCTAGTAAGATCCAAGGAATTAAAAGACGGATCCATTTGAAATTTTATATGTAGAATGTGGATAAATAGATTAGTATATACACCAAGTTTCACTTTAATCGGATGGTTAGATCATAAAGTAGCGATGGGAACTTTAATGGATTCAAAAAATCTCTCAAATAACCTGGAGGCTTGGGATAGTTATGGATCGAGCTACTATATCAGCTATCTTTTATTATTTTCATTACTAAAGGATTAAAGATCCATATCGGACTTTGGTATATCCCTAGTCAATCTTAATAAATTTTCGCTATCTTCAGCATTTTTGGTATTTAAAATTTACCTATGAACTCAAATTACCTTGGCTGGAATAAAAGTTGTTTTTAACTGTTTGTTATTTTTACTGTTCTGACCACGCTAATTGCAACTGCAAAAGTGCAACTCAATTGAAAAGTTCGGGGGAAAACTTTAAGTAATATAAATCACCCAAAAGGTTTTCCGTAAGCAAGCCTGAAACTGCCGTCTCATGGACTCCCCGTCCAGTGGCCGAGCATTTATTGGTCGCCTGTTTAATGACGCAAGTAATTGTAAAGTGCACAGAGTTTTGGCCGAATCGGGGGAATCGCATAGATGCTGATGCCACTCTAGGCTGCCTCGAGCAGCTGGAGGGGATCTGGTGGGGGTTAAAAGGAACAATAATAACAATAACAAACAATCGCAAGGGAGCAAGTAACTTAATGAAAATCAAACAACAACAAGAATAACAATAATTCAAAGTCGGTCAACTGTGTAGAGTGGAGTGGAGTGTGGAGTGGAGTGAAGTGAATCGTAGCTAGAGAGATCGAAATGCCTCGACTTGTTTGACTTCAGTGGCACCGCATACCAGGCAAACATGCAACTTGCCACTCTCTTGCCCCGTATCTCAATTGTCGTAAGTCTCGTATAATTGATAAACGAACAGATGGACAAGACTTAACAAGTGTTTGAATGCTTAAATGAATGAATGATGTGGCACATGATGTGAGAGAGAGAGAGAGAGAGAGACGAAGAAGTGCATTTTCAATTTTCAATGATTTGAAAAACTTTTGACATTAAATTGAGAACTGGAAATTTATTTGCCAGGGGAGCCAAATAGAACACGAAACAATAAAACCGAAATCAATTGATTTATTTACTCGACTCGAGGCAAATGCAATTCGATTTCTTCAGTTTTTTCACTGTTCCAAGAAATCTAGCTCTGTAATTAAATTTAATCACCGAGGAGTAGGCCGAGCCGGGTTCATGGCAATTTGTACAGATGGCTGATGGTCTCTGTTTGCCAAATGCCTTGTTAATTAAGTTACTGGCGACTAACAAAACAAAGATAACTGAACTCGTAGACATTCTGGCATTTGATATCTCAGGCTAAGGCAAACAACACTTCCTCGATTTTTCACTCCATATTCTAGGGTACAGTCACCGCCTTGCCACTGCGGGAGCCTCAACAGTTGTTGTAATTGTCACGCAATTGTTCCAGGGCACGAAAAACTCACCGTGGTAGACTACACTGACCCTCATAAAAAAACAAATAAAAACTGCATACAATGCAGTCAACTCAAGTCAACTCAAGTCAACCCAAGTCAAGGCAAGTCAAGTCAGTCTGTCATTGTCCAATGCGGAAGTTCAATTCTTTGGAATTGCTTTAACAACAGAAAAACTGCTCGAAGAGTATTTATTTATTTTTTTTGATATTTTGCTTTTTTTGTTTAGCAAGCACGTCTCATTCAGGGAAATAATATCCCATGTGGGTTTATTTCACAAATTTTTAGAAAACCTTTAAATCAGCAAATTGCATTAATTTTTGCCATAAAAAAAGAATATGAAATTCTTCTGGAATTCATGGAAATCACAAGTCGAGCTAACAATCGATTACGGATTTAGTTAAATCGATAACTGATTAGCTCAAGTCTGGAATTACAAGTCGAGGTAACAATCGATTAACGATTTAAATAAATCGAGAACTCATTAGTTCAACTCAAGAAACCTTTACGTCTGAGAAACCAAAAGTGTTCAGCGTATTCAAATCTTTTCAATTAACGATTTAGATAAATCGATAGCTGTTTTATTCAACTCTCAAAAATAGTAGGATTCTGTGAAATATAATTGTTCAGCGTATTTCTATTAACTATATAGATAAATCGATAACTGATTAATTCAACTCTCAAGAATCGCTTAGATATGAGAAACAAAGATTCTCCAGCGTATTTAAATCTTTTCGATTAACGATTTATTTAAATCGATAACTGATTAATTCAACTCTTAAAATTCAAATAAATCTGAGGGAATTTTTTCATTCTAAATTGACTATTTCCGGTTTTAAATGCAAATAAAATGAGTAGCCTAAAAATATAATTTTATCGAATTATTTGACCCTCTGAAGGACTTTTGAAACACAATAATTTGATAGATCAAAATCATTCGAAAAGCCTTTGGCATTTAGCTAAATAAATAATAAGGTTGACCCTTTTTTTTCGGAAAAATTTTCCCATCAAATTGAGAACCTTTGACATTTCCACACAAAACGGTTTCCCAAAGCTACCAAAATGGCCTCAAATTAGCTGTCAACACATTAAAATCCGCTCAACTCGTAATACAGCGCTGATTGCCGACTACTTGAAATTAAAATGGTTTTAATTAAATTTTGGTAAAAGCAAATCAAAAATGTAAACAAAAATTCCTAGTCGAGCGGTGGAAACCGCACAATGGGGCTTCAATTAATTTGTGATTTGGCCAAATAAAACCTAAACATTTGAAACGTATTTAAAATTATTTGTTTCTCTTTTTTTTGTTGATGTAATATAATCAGAATCCGTTTCAATTTCATTACCTTTAATTGACTTTTCAGCACTGTTGAATAATCAGCAACGCCGACTGTGACAGCGGCAGAGGCAGAGGCAGCTCAGTACTCTTCTTCTCGGTTCCTCCGATTCTATCAGAGTATTTTTATTATTTTTGTTTTTGGTTTTTGGTTTTTTTAATTATCTCTTTGCTTTTGCGTTTTTTGTCTCTTCTTTTTCAATTATTTATTGTGTTTGCTTGAATTTCAACAACAGGAACTTTGCTGTCAAACATATTGCGATGAATTATGTCCTCTGCTGTTGTTGTTGTTGTTGTAATTACTCTGAAATAATGTGAAAAAAACACCGTCGATTTAATTATAAGTAAATTAAAATTATTAAAATTTTAGTCATTGTAAATTGTTAATAATGTCGGCGTTGGCAAATTTATGTATGCAAATATTTTTCCTTTTTCTTTTTTTTTTTTTTGTGTGTTAACTTTTTTTTGTCATTATTGTAATTTATTTTTTTAAATTAATAATTTTAATGGCTTAATGAAATATTTTTCATTTGGCTGCCCTAATCGAATGTTAACCATGTGGTATTTTCTTTATTTTTAATTTAATTAATTTGCCACCAAAATTAAGAAAGTCCATTTTCATTTAATCAAAAATTTATGGAATTTCTCATCAAAAAAACAAGAGAGAAAATAATATAAAGAAATTAATTGATTAAGCTTTTCAAAATCCTCTATAAATGATTCATTTAAAATATACAGGAAAAAAAAGTTATCAAAGAGAATTTATAATTTTTTTTTTTTTAGACTAAAAGTAGATAAATAAATCCATAAAATAATGCGATTAATTGATTTTTAATACACACAATTTTTTTTGTTTTTTGGTTTTTTTTTGTTATCTTTGAATAAATTTTTGCTTGGAAAATTTGCATAAATAATTTGCCAGAGTTTTTGCTCAACATTTTTAGCATAAATATTTTATTTTCAATTACTCGTGATAATAATAATTTTTTGCTTCAAAAGTTAATTGTAATTATGATAAATAAATTGCAAAATAAATGACAGAATAAATATGAAAATCCTTGCAATGCGCTTAAATGTTTATTTAAATTCTCAATAATTTCAGACTTGGTCTACTTTTTCATTTTCTCCTTTTTTTTTGTGTGAGGAAGCCTAAAACTCACTGGGCATAAACTATAAAATGTGTCACAGTGGAAAAGGAAAAGAAAACTCATGTAGGGAAATGCAAAACGGTGTTGATTCTGTGGGCTCGTTGTGTCCCAGCTAGATGGCAAGTGTTGTAAGTATGTGCTTAAATACGCATTTATTCATACAAATATGGCCAGAAGCAGAAGCAGCAGTGGCAGTGGCTGTGGCAGTGGCAACCACAACAGAATGGCAAGACAATAAAAACAAAATGCAGAACGAATTTCCATCTCGCTCTTTTGGCTGTCAACGTCTGGCGAAGCGGGCAAATCAGATGCGCAACTAACGAGCAACAACCAACCGACAACAGAAACCGACAAGGAGGCTCTCTGGTTGGGCTCTGGGCTTGGAATGGCGATGAGGCTGAGGACACCATCGAGAAATGTTGTGGGTCTGCTGTGGAGCGCCGCGGGTATTCGTCCGGGCGAACATGGCGCAAATGTGACAAATATGGGCATGAAGTGTGCAAGTGACAAGTCTAACATACTTACAAATTTTCATGAGCCTTGCCAGGCAAAAAAACAGAAAAACAGGTAAGACCAAGTCTAATGAAGAAGTAATACTCTTTATTTGGGGTTCCTTAGACTTGTTAGACCAAGGTGATCGGAATGAATTGATAGAATTAAAGGCGTACGCTATGATCAAAATATCTGTGATATAGCTCTGGAAATCTGACTATATCAAGCTTGGATATATATCTAAGTAGTCTCTTATATATTATCAAAAAAATTAAAAGTTGTAGCTGCCAAAATCTGATCAATTCAGGCTTAGCTATAAGGCTGAATAATCTCAAAAAAAAAGAAAATCTAAGCAGTTTGAACCAATCTTGACTTATAGTTTCCTGATCCCACCAGACCAGCAGGCAAGACCTTGTTCCTTTTGAAAAGAGTATGGGGAAAAAAAAGAATAAGGAGGCAAGCAAAATGTAGCGAGGCTGCTGTGGTCACATTATCACCAGGGGGCAGTGGCTATGGCCGAGGCAAGGGACTCCAACAGCATGCCGAGGAATTTGCGTTTCCAAATGTATGTTAATGATGTTCCAGGTTTTCAACCACAACAACAACAACAACAACAACGACACTAACAATAACAGGAACCAAACTAGCGACAATGGCAACGATGATTTCTATTTTTATTAGGCATCGTTGTTGGCCATTTGGCAGAGCCATTTGGCTATTCCATTAACCCAACTCGTTTTCATATACTTTTCTCTCTTTCTATCTCTTCTTTCTCTGTGGTATTTCCCAGCGTATTTCCTGTCCCTGACGATGACGCCTTCATTTTTTTTTGCTCGTTTCTGTAGTTTTTCTTTTAATGAGAAAAAAAAGAGTTTGAATTTGAATAAATGCAAACTAATGCTGGGGTGACCTGCGTATTTCAACTTCTTTTCACGACTTGGCTTTTTGCGCAAATTAAATTTCAATTTCAATTTGCAACGGAAACGATTGAAGTTTTTTTGGCTGGCTTCGCTTATGATGAAATAAACAGAAATCTTTAATAAGAGTGGAATCATTGGAATCAGTCAATTTGGTTCGAATTGCTATGGGAACTTTTTTCGAAGCAGTTAAAATCGATTCTGGTTCTTCTTATTGACAAGTTCTCACTTGCCGGAAATGCGTGCATTGGTCAATATAAAAACCAATTCATAAGAGGCCAGGAAATGACAACAACAACAACAACAACAAGGGGAGATAGTTAAGCAACCAGTTAGAGGCATCAGGCAAGTTGACTTAACAAGCTGGAAAAGCCGGGAAAAATGAGAAACTAGTAAATGAAGTGCTCGCATGTGGCATGCAACACGCAGGCGTAGCCTGGAAAACTCTGAGCTGAAAAAAAAACAAACAAAAAGACACGCAGCAATTACCCAAAACCCCCTGCACCCCTCAGCCACCTGGTGACACTGACCTAGGCACGCACAAAGCCCGAAAAATAAATAAATACAAAAACTTATAGAGCAATTCGTCGTCTGCTGCCACGCATTTAAATTGTAGCACTAATGGGAGACAACAACAACAGCAACAATAACAACAAGAGTATAGCCATCTTTTTTCCACCCACTGATTTTTGGTTTGTGTATGTTTTGACGGTCTCTCTGGTATATGAAAATTATGTAATTACCCACAATAAATTGTAATTACTGCCTTGAGATACATTTGCCCAGATAAACGTTTTTTCGTGTCATTTTGTTTGCTTTTGTTGTTGTTGTTTGTTTATTTGTTGCGTGAGGCTTTTGTGACATTGACTGTGTCTCGCCGGTTGCATAAATTTTCGACCAAATAATTATAAAGAAAATGGAAAGAAAAATCTGATCAAATTCTGTCAAAAATAAATCAAAATAAAAAGAATTGACAAATCGGCTGAAAAAAAAATTAATTCAAAAAAATTTCTAAAATAATTCAAATAAAATTACCCACAAAATTGGCAGGCCTGCGGTCAATTTCACTCTCTCTCTCTGTCTCTCTATTTGAAATCAAAATCGAACTATCATTATTTTTATTGTTATTATTATTATTATTATCGTTGAACTAAAAAGCAATTTCAATAAATAAACCAATTGGGTCAATATGCAATCATATCCAGAGGCCCCACTAGCTGGGTCAATATTTTTTTATTTATTTATCTATCAAACTAAACGAGAATTCGAGAACAAAGTTGTCTATTTTTGGTTGTCATACAAGCTGACTCCGAATCAGTGTGGGTTCGATTGCCTCCGGGCGACCTAATTGACTAAATGCATCCATGTCAGTCGAGGCAGCAGCTCATTAAGGTCAGAGGTCGAGTCATCAGCTGGGCTTTGGCTTAGACAAAAAAAAGAAAAAACCAAATCATTTGCTGAATTATGCAAAATTTCAACAAACTAGTCCAATATTTTGTAATCCTCACCCAAAGTCAAATGATTTGCATCTTTAATGAAAACCTTAAAAAAAATGCGCATAATATTTACTTTAATTAGTTAATAATACACTGAGGAAATCAAATAAATATATTTATATAAAAAAAAAGAGAGAGAGGAAGAGAGCCCAATTTGTTGATAAGAAAAGTTGATCGTTTTGTTTTTGTTCATTGCAAAGGTTAATTGAGTGTGGAAGAGAGCTGAAATCGCCTCGGACTGTGATTTGGAGCTGTCTAAAAATTTAAATTTATTTCAATTCCCCAGAATATAATATATTTTTATTTTTTTGGGGCGGAAATAAAAATCACTTTGTGGAATTAAATTTCTCAAGAGTTTAATTAGCTTGTTTTGGTCTTTAGATTTTTAGATCACTTGAAAAAATTATTTACCCAATTTATAAGCACTCGAAAAGCTGATGTATATATATTTATTTTGTTTATCTTTTCAGATCAAGTTGATATGATTTTTGACTTTGATTTTTTTTCAAAATTTCTTTCGGCAAGTTTTAATAATCAGCGAGAGTATAAAATGAGCATTGTTGAATTATATTGCTGTCATTATTGTTGATAGAACAGATAGGAAGATCTCCTACCCAATTTCATTTTAATTTCACAAAAGCAAAGCAAATGAAATGAAAGAGAAATACAGATGAGAAAAGATGACTGTTCAGAGTTGATTGCAAATGGGTTTTGATTTTTTTCTTTCTGTTTCGGTTTCTTGTGTGTGTGTTTCTTCTTAATCGCCTTAAGAGTTATAAATAATACCAAAGAAAGTCCTAGGCCAGGAGGCAAACAAATCCTGCTAAGAGAAAGAGTGACTTGATAACTTGCACAAAATCAATTGATTTTTTATTTATGAAGCGACTAAAATGTTAGCTGGCTCTGCTCTACATAAACCAGGCCAAAGTGTCTTGCCGGGGCTCAGGCCTTAGCGCAAGGCAAACACGAAGGGAGTTGAATAGACCACAACACCACGTTTGGTGCTGGGAATGTGGATGGCTCTGGCACTGGCATTGCATAAGGCAAACAAACAGACAAACAAACCCATAAATAAATTATTTACATTGCCCGCACCACAGACTCTCTGCCGACGCCTGCGTTGGCGTCGCTGCTTCTGTCATACGCCTAAAAGTTAAATACAAGCGACTCACTTGCCGGCTTTGGCTTTGGCTTTGGCGTTGGGTCTGGAGCTGGAGCTGGATCTGGGGAGGTGCGAGGCGTGCGTGTGTGTTTGTGCTGATTTTTGTTTTTTTGCAAAATAAACAAAACTGAAATGACAAACAGAGGCAGCCAAGCAAAAGATGACAAACACAACAATAACAAAAACAAGAGGAAAAAGTCTAGCCAGCAAGAAAAGGACAAATTTCCCGCTCCTCCTTGACCAAACCAGAGCCCTATTATCTGCTCACTCCTGCCCTTCAGTCTGCTCCTACTCTCTATGTGTACGTGAACATTATCAGAGTAAACAACGGGCATAATGGCCAAGCATAATGGGCCACTGCCTTGGCCAGGCCGGCAAAAAAGTGAACAACTATTAGTTGATGTTGTTGTTTTTGTTGGCAAAAAAAATAAAAACAGAATAAAGACTCTATGAATCCAGTGATGGGGCAATGTGTGTGGTCTATGAAATCTTTGGAGGGCGGAGCAAAAAACAAAAAAAAAGGTCGCTGTGAAATTAAATGAAGGAAGGAAATGGCCAGGCCATTGCGATAAATAAATAAATAGTCAAGAGTTTCTGGCATTACTTAGATCGATTTTTTTTTTTTCATATACAACAACAATAACAACAGGCAAAATACAAAAAAAGTTGAGTACTGTCACATCAAAGGCGGCCACAGGAATATTTAAAATCTTAATGCGTCTATGGTTCCCATCATGGATAAGATTGCACAATTACCAAGTCCAGGAAGGTGGGTCTGGGGTAATTGGGATTCACTTTGACTTGGGCAAATATTTTTAGAAATTTCAATGAATATTTATTTATTTTTGGAGGACTTTGGAATTATATAGATTAAGCTGGGAACCTTTTTGATAATTGGCAGACTTGAAAGTGGCTTTTGAATTGATAAACTCTGAGTTATAAGATCAGATAAGGAAGCTGAGAGAAGGAAGATTAATTGACTTGCAAAATGTATAGAACCGAGACCTTAGTTAATCAGTGAAATTGATAAGATCTGAGAGAAATCAAAAAAGCAAATTTATGGGTTCTGTTGGAATCAGCAAAAAATTCCAAGAGATGTGAAATTCACACAAAAAATTTTAAAAAATTATTCCAGATTAAGATCTGAAAATAGTAAGAAATATTAATGGGACTTCAAAAATTAATTAATGAAGAATTTTATAAGGAAAATGAATTAGGTAAAACTGATAGGAATCATTAAGAAATTCAAATGCGAATATAAAAATCAAAACCTTTAGAAAATATTTATGGGAAATCGGAATCGCAAAAAATTGTAGAAGTTTTTTGTTTTTGGAATTCAATTTTCAAGGCATAAAAAATCTTAACAATTTTTCGCTTTCGCCAAAAGCATTGGCACTATTTTGATTCTCAGCGAAAGTTGAGAAAATTAATAAGAAAAAAAAAAGAATTGAATGAAAATAAATTCGGTTAGTGAGTGAAAGAAAATCGACCAATGCAAATTACGTGCCTGGTTCACAATAGTTCACTGCCAACCGCAGAAACCAAACAGCTGAATTCACAACGAGATTTTCCACCTTAATTTTACTCAGAAAAAAAATGAGCAAACTTGCCAAGTTTCTATTTACAATTTTTTGCCTCCAACAAAAGAAGAGAAAAAAAAAAATCAGAGAAAATATTTCCGTAGTGCTTAAGGCTTTCGGCCTGACACTCCACATAAGTTATTATTTGGATTGAATCGAATGGCAGATGAAATAGGAGAAGTAAGAGGTAGTGGATGGGGCAGAGTCGGATAGTTTTAGCCAGGATGTGTAGCACAGTGTAACTTGTATTTGCCAGTCAATTGTGCTCTGGTTTGTGGCCCCGCAGCTCTGGTCTACTGCCAGTCGGTCCAGTCAGTCTGACAGGCATTTTTTTTTTTTTTTTTTTGCTAGGCCTGGCCCGGTTTGTCTTGGTCTCTGTTTTCTTTTAGCTTTTTGTTTGTTTGCCTTCTTTTGGCACTCCCCCAGTCAGAGACTCAGAGTTGCCTATCCATTTGTAAATAATGGTTAGTTTTTGATTTCCAGCAATAATTCAATGGCCTGAACAATGAGCAACGCTGCTCGTCTCTAGTCAATTTGGTGGCGCTATACTCCGAGACTCGAGACTCCCCAATCTGTATAGCGCCATGTGACCATAATAGAAAAAAAAATAAAGAAACAACAAAGAAAATAAAACACAACAGAGTCAGGATTGTCTCGGTGGGGTTGCCTTTTTTGGGTGGCCTGAGATGTTTCAAACGCCTCTGCACACTCTTCTGGATGTTTGGGCCAATTGTCATGGCTGCTGTTGAGCAGAGCACGCGTTGCTCTTGGCCATATAAAGCCAAGATGTCTTGGCCCAGGCCACAGACAGTGTTGGCTACGGTGACTATTGCACTTGGTTGTCAAATGTATCTGTTAGATACAATTACAGTTATCTGGCCAAAGAGTGAGATTTCCAGGCGGCACATTTCCCTCACCAGCTTTTGAAGTCTCTAGAACAGTGCCCCTGCCCTCCCTTTGGCCTGGCCCACGGCAACTTACTCATGTGCGGTCTGTTATCTGATCCAAAGTGACTGGGGCAAGAGTGCCGCCAACCAACTAACATGGCTTTTATTGTTTCAAGTGTAAACTTTTGTTTTGCTTCCTATTCTTCTTATTCTCTCTCATTCCTGGCTTATCTGTTTTGTGTATATCGCAAAGAAATTAATCTGCAAGTGTTTAGACTCTTTCTTCTCTTTGGTTTTCTTTGCTCTGCTGCTGACTGCTGACTTGTCTGTGTGAATCATCGTCTTCATCAAAACAGCATATCAAAATAGGGGCAACAAATGTTTTGCCTTTTAGTTGTGGCAAATTGCATAATTGCTATGTGAGGTAAGCCGGACAGACAGGCCAAGCGAGGGGACAGAGTCGAGTAAGTCGTGCAGATGATTAGGCCATGATTCATTCCGACCAACCATAACTACTGTGAGAACCAACTAGCCCAAGAAGTGTATGATGCCTCTTTTTCTTTTCCATATAATTCAGATTCACCTGTTTCAGTTGTGATCTTCTTTGTTTCATCTTAAAAGGGTTTGGAACAGAGTTCTCCTTGGGTTTGTTCCATGTTTTTCTCAATTCTTCTCGGTTTCATTTAGTTTCCTCATTCATTAAGTTCTTTCATTATTTATCCAATTCACAAATGTTTCAATTTTACTTTGTTTTATTTCATTTCATATTCACTCATTCATTCATATTTCTTCTTTCTTCAACTTTATTCAATTTAAGTTTCTATTCATATCAATGTCGAGTTTGATTTATATTTGAAGTAAGATTATATCCGAATTGATTGATATAAAATAAAGATATAGTTAAAGATATGGGATATGTTTTAGCCCTTCGTGTTCTATTTCCCTCATTCCATTAAAGCTTGTTCTTTCATATTCCATTTCCTATTTTATTCCAAAAAGTTCCTCTTATATTTCACAATATTTCGTCAGTGTAATAAATTCCTCGAATTTGCTAATGTTTCTCTTACCTCTCAGTAAACGAATATATACTTCAAGACAGAATAAATTTCAGTGAACTCGAATTGGCCAACATAAATTAAGTCCATAAATTTGGAGCACTCATAGACAACTCCCACAAAAAGCAATTAAAGATTAAAGTTTCAGGTTGCTTGGGAATGGACAAACAAATCGGGGGCCACCATATTTCCGATCAAGCTCAAAAGGAAACATATGACCAACACGTGCTAAGCTCATTAGAAAATGCTTTGATTTCTCAACTCTGGCCAAAAGGAAACCCCTGAGCCAGAAGTCTTTGCCAAAAAGAAGACCGAAAGCCGAAAGCACCAACAAACTAATAACCAATAAAAAGTCTTAAGCCGTTTAAGCTCATAAATGCTATTTTACAATACAACAACAAGAGCTGGTCAAGGGCCCAGCTGGGTAGGTGGGTGTGAGGGTTCAATGGTTGAGTGAGTGATACCATGTTGGTGCTGTCGGTTGGTAGGTTGGTGGGTAGATTTGTTAGGTTGTTTGGCCACTTGTGTGGCTATAAAATAATATAAATTTTGCAGTTCCACTGCCACAAAGCCAAGCTGAACTGAAGTGGCATTCAGGGGAAACCGTTCAAGTTGAAAAGCCCTTTTAATGGGCATTGCCAAGAGTTGAACTTGCAGCCACATCAAGTGGCCCGGATGGCCCGGGTGGCCCGGGTTGGGGGAAAGAAAGAAAGAAAGAAGAGTTCTTGATGTTTGACTGAATGGAGTCAAAGATGAGCAGCAGATGAGGAGTAAAAGCAACAGGCTTAAGTCATGATTGGCAGGCCGCTTTTGTAAAATAGAGCAGAGTCGAGTCGTCTTGTCTGAATTGTGGCAGCAACAGTTGCTCTGTCAGCATTCTGCCATGACTGGCTGCCTTGCGGTTATGTATGTGGCAGCTACAATTTAGCTCACGGCCTGCATTGCTGTAACACTGTTGAACTTTTAATTTGATGAATGATATACATTTGTCTCGAGTGCGAGCGGCTTGCCACAGATTGTCCAACCGGACAGTCAACCAGCCAGCCAGCCAGCCAACCAGTCATTCAGCCGGTCAGTCTGTGTCGACGGCATCGACCAGTGTAATTGTCGTGGCATTTCTGGCTGAGGCTGGAACAGATCAGTGGCCAAGCCAATCTGCGTTGGCATATTTGCACAGCGTGAAAAAAAAAAACAATCTCTTAAGACACAGTGGAAAACATGTGGAAATCTTTTCAATCATTAAATGATTTTATTTTAAACTGGAACTCAGCAACTTACTTCATGCTTTTCTTCTTGGAAAAATATATTCAGAAATTGATTTTAATTAAAAGTTTCGAGTTTTTGGTTGCAGTATTGCGAGCATTCAGACCACTGTGCCTGGCTGGGCTGGCAGAAGAACAACAGTTGCTCACTTCTTTGCCAGGCCTTTGGATCAGAAGAGCCATCCCGGATTGGCATTGACGATGACACATACACTGAATACACTATAATTTTGCACACACACACACACACAGAGCCACACCGATACATATACACAAATACGCATACAGGCACTTTTGCTTAGCTGCAATTATGAGCCGGCTGATCTTGAATCTGAGACCTGCAAGCACCGGAAGCTTTGGTTTCGTCTTCAGTTTTGTTGTTGTTGTGGTGTTCTTTGAAACTTGTTCTTACGGTTATCTGTTGGTTTTACAAGTGCCCCGAGTGAAGTGTCTTGTACCCCGACTCCAATTCGAGTCGACTCCCCGTTGCCTTGAATGCCAACATACAACATCCTTAATTATGACAATCAGCGAAGATGCTTTATGTGTTTTTTTTTTATTTTTTTGTTTCATGGCTTTTCTCTTATGCTGTTCTTTTTTTGTGTTTTGAATCAGAGGATAAGTTTGCTGGCTGCTGATCCAGATCAGTTGCAATTTGAGCGTTTGGTATGCGGAGGAGCCCAACTTGCTTGGCAGCGATTTAATCTCCGGGTAGGTAGAGATGAATTCAAGACGCTGGCATCTTTTGACGGGGGGTAAAAATTTTTACTTAAATGGGGACCAGAAAAAGTTAAAAAAAAGAAGAAGATGGAGAAGAAAAAAATAGAAAGATTATTTTCTTGCTCATTGTGATTGAGTAAGCAATTGGTTTACTTTCCAGGTCAGGTGGCTTAATGAAGGTGCCAAAACAGCTTTGAATTTGCCTTGCTCCACATTTATTACTTTCGATAGTCAAGTTAACCCCCAGCACAGATGAAAATAAATTCAGTTCATTGGCAACTCAATTACGCATCTGAAAACTTTGAAAGATTGACGTGCGCTCTGATTGATTATACAGCAGCCAGCAATGCCAGCAAAATAACAATTAATAGTTCAGCTTTCACCCTAAGGCTCTGTACGTATAGTATAACAAAAATAATACTAACTCCAACAACAACAACTGTAATAACAAGAAAACTAATTACTTTCACTGGTTGCTCGTTGGCGTTCAAAATATTGCAGACAATTCCATCAATTTCAGGCCAGCAAAACTTGCAAATAAGCAGCAATAACAAATCGATCAGACGAGGCCAACTTATCATCATGGGGGCTATAAGGTTAATACGCCAATTAGACAACAACAACAGCAACAAGAAAATAACAGCTGAAAAATCAAATCAGCTCAAAGCTCGAAAAGAAAGCAGACACACTCTGACAGTGCAACAATTAACGAATTTCTTACCCACTCACACTTCTCTCTCTCTCTCCCTCTCTCTTCCTCTTTCCAGAGCATTTCTTTTATATATATTTTTTTTATGCCCTCATGGGAATTGTTACGGGGCCAATGGGGGGTCGAAGTCGAGCAGTGAACTGCTCATTGCCATAACTTTCAAATGCTATTAAGGCCGCCAAGCGCCACAACTAAACCAAATCATTGGGTTCTAATAAAGAGTGATAAAATCATTCAGATCGAAGGGGCAGACTCTTTAAATAAATTGCTCTATTCGAGGTTAAGGAGTTAAAGAGATAGTGAGAGAGAGGCTGTTTTTGACGTCACATTGGCTTGCTCTCTTTCATTCTCTTTGGTAAAGCGTGAATACTTTCCTTCAAAAATCATTCGTTTCTTTCTAAGAGCTTTGAAAATTCTAGAGTTAGGAGAGCTAAGCTTAATGAGATAATGAAAGGGATTTCCTCATAATGTCACATAGGTTTGCTTTCTTTGATCTTTCTAAGAACTTTTTAACTTCTAGAATTTGGAAAAGCTCAGCTCAAAGAGATAATGATTATGACGTCGATTAGACTTGCTCTCCTTTGTTCTCTTTGGTATCAGCTTTGAAAATTGAAGATTTACGATAGCTGAGCTTGAAGAGGTAAACAGAAAGACTTCCTCGTAATATCACATAGGTTTGCTCTTATTTCTTTTACGACTTAGACTAAAGAGAACTGAGAAAACAGGGATAATTGTCTTCTGACTTGTTCTCAATCCTTCTTCTTTTCATCTTCGAAGAATTTGTACTCTTGGTTTCGTTTCTTTGTTGGGAAGCCAAAGCCGATTTGAAGAACTAGTATACTCATTTCCTTATATTGATTGACGTATCGAGACCAAACAGAGCTGAACAGAAGTATTTCCTCAGGACATTTAAAAATTCTCTTTGATCATTCCTTACTCTTGTTGTGTAAGGACTTATTTATTAATTTTCTTCTCTTAGTTTCTCAGACTAAAGAGAGCCTAATGTCCATTGTGACCCCAAAACTCTCTTTCTTTCACTATTTGCCTTTATTTAACTTATTTCATTATCTTAAATTAAAGTAGCCTTTAAGTGAGCCTCACTTTTTCTCTATTTAATTTGCACGCTCTTCACTGATGACTTCCTTAATTTGCCAGGCAAAAAAACACATAATGAAAGATAGAGAGAGAGAGCTACTTTTAAGTGACGTCAGTTATTGAATTTTTCTCTAAGTTTGATCAACAATCTATTGGACACAAGGTATTAAATTGGCCCAGGTTTGGGGCCACAAGTAGAACGGATGCACACAAGCACAGAAAACCACAAATTTCTGAAAGTCTCGATGGGTACGAATTTCAACAGGTTCACGCCTCAGACCAAGACACAAAGAGGGCGAGAGACGAACACAGAGGGAAACGAAATCATCAAAGTTTTTGTTGCTATCGAAAAATCTGTGCGGCAAGCAACAACACATTAAATATAATTTTCGAGTTTATGGAGAAGGAAAAAAAAGTAATTGGTGGGGGCAAAAAAAAAAATCGAAAAAAAAGAAAAAGCAAAGAAGCCGCCACAAATCCAAACGAGTTGATGCCAATAAGAGAAAACAAAGAAAACAGAAGACACAAAAAATCGAAGACAGGCAACAACACTGACCCACCGTGCTCAGAAGGCCCGGGAACCGCTGCTCGACTTGTAAGTGGTACATCAAATTTGAACAGTTTTTCAAGTGTTTATGACGTTTCATGGTGAGCCTCAAGACAGAAAGACACCGACAGACCGAGAGCCTCTTGGCCAGCTGGGCAGCTGAAAGTACTTGTATTCCACAAGCCAGGGCTTTGCTTGGATTGGTGTGATTATCGCAAGTAAACTATCTCTCAGTATATTTTTTTTGTCGAACCAACAGACAAACCGACTGCTTGGATAGACAGACAAGTCAGACTGACTGACTGACTGACTGACTGACAACGCTCATTGACGACGGCCGCTGCTGGTTTTTCATTTTATGAAGATGAATTTCTTTTTTATATGAGATTTATGTGATGGCCCAGACCCCACCGACTTCCCAGTGCTCTTGCCGGCTGGCCTGAACTTTTGCTTGGCTGGAGCTCCAATTACTTCAGTCTCTGTTGATTATTATGTTGTTGTTCAAAGTTTTATGAGTTGTTTGTTGTTGTTATTTCCACTCAGCTTTGATTCTGCAAAATCAATGGTGGCGAATAGAAGAGAGAAAGATATTAAATTGAATGATTGAAAGAGTTGGAAACTCAACTTTGTATGCCTAAAGTGTTGACACACCAACTCGACTGTGGGAAAAATTACTTTAAACTTGAAACAATTTTCAGTAAAATCTGAAAAATATTTTCCATCCACCTGCTTGCAGTGAGTCAATGAAAAGCTCAGCTTATCTTTGGTTTCTCCATCGTTCAAGTTACTTTTTCCATGGCACAATTTGCATAGAATCAACATTAGAAGATACCCCCGAAAAATAATATAGTATATATATGTATATATATCAAACGGCAAGCTGTGACTTCTTGATCTGTGTTTCATATCTTTGGTGACAATCTAGCGACTAAGCCAATTGGCATAAATCACTTGACCGCAGCGAGCAACAAAGTGGAACCAGTTTCTCTTTGAGCTGCACATAAATTCAAATTAGATAAAAAAAAACAAAAATTATAAATAAGAAACTTTTGCAGGTGATTTAGTACTTGAACCAAAAATATGGCAAAGAACGGGTCGCAGGTGTTTCCAAATGAACTGAGAAACGAGTTTTAGAATTGACTTTTTCTGATTCCTTTTGAGTCTTGTTTTGCCTGGCTAATTTCTGGTTATTTATGTGGCCATGGCCTAGGTTTCTATTTTTTTGTCATTGCGCAGAACTTTATTTTTTTGAATACAATGCAAAGATTTGTGTGGTCTGAGTCGACCTATTGTTTGCCTGACAAAATGACAATTACATGTTAAAAAAAAAAAACAAAATTCCAAAAACAAAAATTATAATTAAAAAATAAATATTTTTTCAAGCAAATAACAAATTGACTTGGAAAAAAAATATTCAAAAACCTGACTTTGCTTTGAGTCTGTTAACAAATTACTGCGGTCTTGAGTATAGAAATTGTTCGGGTTACGTAAGCAATTTGCATATACGAAAATGAATTTCAAAGTACTCAAAGTCAATTTTTATTTTAAAAATAAATTTCTACAGCAAAAATTAAGTTTATCAAATTTGTTCAGTTATTTGTTTTCCCAGACTTTTCACGCTACACTCCCTCCTCCTTCGTCGTTGGAAAAATACAAAAAATAACTGAAATTGTCGCCATAAACAAGGGCAAAAAAAATGCTGCTTAAATTTTCAGGCTATTTCGGCCCCCCTTTTTATATATTTTTTGCTGCTTTTGTTGACGCGCATGTGTGAAAAATAACCAGGCAAAGCGGCGGCGGCCGAGAGTTTTGGACGCGGCTTTGAGGCGGCACGGCATTTGCTGGTAATGCGGTGGGTGTGGCTGCCTGGTTTGGTTTTTTCTTTTTATTTTATTTTTTGCTTTATGTTTGGCAAAAGCGCGCCGAGCGTCTATTTAATGAAGTGTCGTCGGCTTTGCAGTCCGCCTCTGCCTGGGGCTGTCAGCGTTTTTGTTTGCCTCCACCCTCGCCCAGATCCCCCCCGTCCACCAAACAAGAGTAACTACACACCACATGGTTGAGTGTGAATTTTCACATGGCATGGAAGTTTTTTGAATTGTTTTCCATATCTTTGGAGGAGACAGGGAGACAGAGTTGCCAGTGAATTGTTTATTTCCAGGTATTTGTTTATCGCGGTTAGGTGACTACATGAGCTTGGCAATGACTTGGAGGGGGAGGGGGTAGCGGGTAGATGAGGTGGAAACTTACAAATCACAACTTATGAATTATGGCCTCGAGCTGTTTGCCAATAGACAAGATACACACATCAAGTTTGGTAAACTAATAGAAAATTTTCAAGTGAAAACTACACAAAGTTTAGGATTTTATAGGTGGCAGCTTTATGTGGCTTAAAGTTAAGGAATTTCCAGGCAAAACACATACACCTGACACATTCTTTGTCTTTGCTGTGGAAGTTTTCATATAGCTAAAATCCCAAAACTTATATCCCTAATATTACAAATAATTCAAGAAATAAATTAAATTAGTTTTGGACAAATTGTTTCCTCTAAGAATCCGGGTATATCTTTTGTGAGTTCGAAATTCTTACACGCTTAGATTCTTAGAATTGGAGGTTTGGACTTGGCTTAAAATTCCTGCTTGATAAGTTTTCCAGAGGAAGAAGCCTTGACAGAGATATGACAGTTTTTATTGGTACAAAAATTTGTAAATTTTTCAGGGAACTCTGACTTATCTTAGCTTAAGATTTTTATAGAAGGATCTGAAATTCTTATGCTTTGGGATTTCTAGAGAACTCAGCTATATCTTAGCTTAGAGTTTATACCGACTAAAACTGACATAGAAATCGGTTTACTTTTTTATAATGAAAAACTACATAGACTTTCAGAAGCGATACAAATTTATATGCCTTGAGATTCTCAGAGAAATAATAATTATAATCCTTATTCTCAAAGGCTTCCAGAATCGGCAGATTTAGCCCGGTTGGAATTCTTATCCCTTGAGATTCTCAGAGCAATAAGCTTTCTCTAGGTACAAGCTAAGATCAGTCAGTCGTGATTGGGATAGAAGTTTGTATACCTTGAGGGTAACAGTTTTTACAATCTTCCCTTGGTATAAGTGAAGATCAGGCACAGAAATTTGTAGACCTTGAGCTTCCGAAGCCAAAAATTCCTATAATTCTCATTCTTAAAGAGTTTCAGAGCCGGCAGCATTATCTGGGATGAAAATTCTTATGTCTTAAGAATCTCAGAGCAATCAGCTTACTCTTGGGTATAAGTTAAGATCAGGCAGCTTTAACTGGGACAATATTCGTATGCCTTGAGATTCTCCGAGTCAGCTGCTTCCATTTTTAAACCTAATTAAGACTTTAAGTATCAGTTAAGATCATGCAGCTTTAACTGGGATAGAAATTCGTATGCCTATTCTCAGAGTCAGCTGTTTCCCTTTTTAAACCTAATTAAGACCTTTTGTGGCTTGAAAATGTTTTTTCTTATTTTTTCAATATTTGCCAACCTTTTCTGTAATTATTGAATTACCTACAGTTTACAGAGTAAATAAAATTCATATTTTTTCAGTCTAATTGAAATGTAAATTTACAAAACTGTCACATGATTGACTCAGTCACTCACGGATCAATCATCAACACATGTAAAAAAAATATATATTAAAATAAAAATAATGAGATACTTACCGCCCCTTGAAAAATGTGAAAAATAAAATGTGTTCTCACATCTGCAAACACTCAGCGATAATCCCAACAATTTGCGCTTTTTTAATCTGTAATGAAAAGGAAGAAGAAGAAGAAGAAAGAAATAAATTTATTATTCTGTCACATAAATTCGAAGCACTTAAAAACTAAAAACCCAAAACCATTTCCAAACGACTAAAAACTAAAATTAAAAACATTTAAAAATATATTGACTACCGAATTTAATCCACTCAAACAAACAGAGATGAATGGACAGAAGACAAGATTCTTGACTTTGACAACAAATGTTTTGGCATCTGTTTCGATTTACCAAAGATTCAGAGAGAACTCAGAAAAAAAAAAAAGAACAGAGTAATGAGCTACTTCGGCCTGCCCGAGAAGAGTTGAAAGATGCTGAGAAATTTAATCTGGTCATAGAACTTTTCACTAAGTGAAAATTAATAGCTGAAAAAAAAATCAGAAAAAAATAAAACATTCACTCTTAATTTTTTGTGTAACAAGAAACTTGAAATGACTTTTTGAACTGTGAACTGTGGCAAGGGAAGTTGTGCATGTTTTGAGGGTCGTCAACGCATCATAAATATCCAAGAATGTGCAGCCTGCATCTCCGGCTGCCACAGCAATTTGTGGCACTGATGCTGTTGCTGTTGGTGGTGTAAAAAAAAAATATGAAAAACCGAAAACATTTTGACACACTCAAGTGTTAGACAACCCAGCTGAGCATCACGATGATGATGATGATGATGATCTTCTGGTTCATTATCTTCTTGGGTCTTGATGATCCAAAGCAGCCAACGCCAACGGCTGCCAGTGACAATAAATTTTGAAATTATGAACATAATTCTTCATTAGACCGAGCATCGATAATGGACTGGCCATCAGACCCACCATTCCCCAACCTCCCCCCCTCGCGACATTGGCATTTTTATTAGAAAAGTGAAATGTGGCAGAGTGACTGCCTCCACACATTTCTTTTAGCTCTTCCACATTGATAAATTGGTGACATTATGCCCTGGCCTAGGGGAATTTCTCGAATTTCGCTTGTGGGTGTCTCAATGAAAATAGAAAGAAAGAAAGAAAGAGAGAGAGAAAAAAAGAAGGTGTTTGCATAACCTCAACTAAGCCCGCCTAAAGCTCGGCTCGACTCTGATTCAAATGTGAAGAATGCCCGCAGGCCCAGTTTGGTTTGCGTGTGCGTTTTATCTATCAAATGGGTCAGTTTTTGGCTGACCATGAGAGAGAGAGAAAGGGAGAGTGCGAGCGAGTGAAAGAGTCAATTGTTTTGGCCTTAAAATTGAAATACCGTGGTCATTCGCCAGTGGGTGGGCACTTTGAAATTCGTCTAACCCATTTAGCTATTGTTTTGCGGTTTTGTGCAGATTTCAGTTTCCAATCTAAGCTGGCTTTGCTTTTCCCCCACACCCTGCACAATTTATTTTTTGGCTGGGTGTGGCTGTCCAATGCGTGTGTGGCTTTGACATTTGGATTTGGAAATGTTTCGACCATAAAATGCTGATGGGAAAATGCGGTGAGTCACAAAGAACTTTTGCCAATACAAGAAGAAAAAAATAAAACCCAAAAAAAAAAAACCTAATAAATAATTCTGAAGTTGTGAAATTCATTTAAGCTGATCGCTTAGACAAGTTATTACCTAGGAGATTTCGAGCTTTCCGAAAACTTACTCATAGGCAATTCACTTTCGCAAAAGCAAAAACCTCAAAGACCAAAATGATTTCTAAATACACAAGTTGCTCCGAAACTACAAAAAAGTTGCCCAAAACCGAAACAACCCACTCGCTGGCTTGCGCCACAAGCTTTCACAGTCCAATTCACCCGATGGATGGATAGGGCGAAAAAAAAAATAAAAATAAATAGAAATAAAATAAAACTGAACATGGCAAAGTGAACCGCAAAAACCGCAAGGTGCGTTTTGGGTTGTCGGCTGCTCGGCAAAACAATCAGTAAAGCACAACAAAAACAACCATAAAAAAAAAATAAAAGCAAAAAGCGAAAAAAAAACAAAGTAGTAACAAAAACAATTACAAACAAACTACAAAACAATTCGATTGCAACATGAAAACAAACTGAAATGCTGACGTTTTGTTCGGTTGCTCCAACGCCACAGAGCCCCTTGCTTCCACCTAGGAACGAAGCAACCGGGTGTACCAAGCACTCTTGGGCCAGTTCTCATGTCCATGTACACAATCCAGAGCCACATTCATAGTCACATTCACAATCGCCAACCACGTCGCGGCGACCGACGGCGGCGGCAGTGGCTGCGGCAGCACTTCATGCCACACGCCACTCAACTGACACTCAGCTGGCGGCAATGCGTCTGTCGCTCATGCTCAATTGCAATGTTGCTGTGGTGCGTGTGTGTTTGTGTTTGTATGTGTGTGTGCGTGTGCAATGATGCAAATAAAACATTTTCATGTGTGTCTGTGTGTGTGTGCATAAAATGTTGGCAAAGTTTAACCCAAATATTTTGTAGACATACAAAATTTATGCTGCCTACCAACAACAACAAAAACAAGAACAGCAAGAGAGCCACAGCCGGAGCCAGAGTCGGAGCCGGCCAGTAACACCCCTGGCAGTCAAGACAAAAGACCGAAACAAATTCACATATAAATGCATAAAAATAAACAAACACAGTTGCAATATCAAAAAAACAATTGGAAAAAACGAGCGCACAACAACAACAGCAAAAATGTTACACATTTTATTTTTTTTAGCATGGAAGGCAACCTAAAGATATCGGTCAAAGATAGGGGAAAAATATTAAAATACTGAATTTTCTTAAATTTTTATATTTTGGAATATTAAATTGATAGATCTTTTTTTAAGGTTCTTCCAAGCTTCCAATTGAAGTTTAAAAATTATTTATTTCTCATTAAAAGTTTTTTTATTTTAATAAAACTCAGGAAACTTTGTCTGTGAAAATTTTTAATGTCTTGGAAAAAATTCTTGGGTTTTGAAGATTGTGGCTCTAGAGCTCCCAGCATAGGAACAGTCAGAAGTAAATTGACATTACTTTTTAATATGATCCGGAATTTATTAGAATATACTAATTATACCATTTGGTTTTATTTGACTAAGTCTAATCTGAAATCCGATGAAAGTCATATCTTGATCTGTTCAAAAGCCCAAGTTTGGGTCTAGGCCTCAGTCTAATATGATCCGGAATCTGAAATCCGATGAAAGTCATATCTTGATCTATTCAAAAGCCTAATTTTGGGTCTAGGCCTAAGTCGAATAAGTTCAGGAATTTATAAGAAAATACTATTTATATCTTTTGGTTTTATTTGACTAAGTCTAATCTGAAATCAATTAGAAGTCTTATAATTATATATTCAAAAGCTCAAGTTTAGGTCTAGTCCTAAGTCGAATAAAATCAGGAATTTATAAGAAAATTTATATCTTTTCGTAATTTATGAATAAGTCTAATCTGCAGATCTATTATAAGTCATTTCTTGATCTATTCAAAAGCCTTACTCTAGATCTAGGTCCAAGCCTAATCATGCTTGTTTTAAGGAAGAATTATCCCCTTTTTTAGGATTACAAAATATAATTTTTTTGATGGTGAAAATATTTGCATCCCCTGGACAAAAGCAGTCTACCTTTTTGGAAATTTCCCTCTACACACTCCCGAGTGCCTGCCCAAAAGTGATGGCCAGCTGTGCAGCATCATTGTTGCTGTTAATGGACAGTCGATTGCAGCTGCAATAAAAACAATACAATTCGCACTCTACCCTCTGAAGGCTGCCTTTATTTACCAAACAATTTTCACATGGAAATTTTTGCAATTTCATAAACATTAAAATGATAATTAAAAAGTTTTTCTTCGCCTTTTTTTTATTGCGACTAACTGACTGAGTGATGGACAATGGCAAGCATTTTGCCCCACTGTCTCTGCCTCTAGGAGCATTGTTATTATCATTATAATGATTATTTATTTATTATGCAAATGCATTTAATTGCACGTGGCGCAAACAGAACAGAAAACCTGAAGTTCTGCATGGCTTTATGGGTGCCTGCAAAATTGTCCAGGCCAAAATTTGCAATTTCTGAACGGTGAGAATGGGTTCAGGGTTTCGGGGGGCCACGCACTTTGAGCTGGACAAAGGGGCCAACGTTTTACGCAAACAATTTGCATATTTTAGCATGTAATGAAATTTGTAATAATTCTGCAATTAATTGCGTACGTGTCCTTGTTTATGGGCCACACGTGGGTGCCAGCCTCACCACGCCTCTCTCTCGCAAGGGCATTTCAATGAGCTGAGCATGTGCGTGACCACGTTTGTGCCTTTTGCATTGAAGTCTCGTGGGTCTGCAGCTCGGGTAAACATACATAAACACAGTCCAATTTAGCCAATTGTTGCACTTTTTAAGCATTATAATTTTAGCATAGTTTGCCTACAAGGAACCTCCACAGCTGAGCCCGCATTTTTGATTTGGGTTTAACTTCAAGAGGAGATTTTGTGAGAATATCTCAGAAATTAAATTCTGACAAAACAATTACAAGGGTAATAATAAGAATAAAGTACAGTTGCACCAGTCTAGCTAAATTGGTTTCGGGTATATCTTCTGTACATAAGATTAAAGTACAGTTGAACCAATCTAGTTAAATTGGTTTTGAGGATATCTTCTGTGTTTATAGACCGATTTTAAATAAATTTAATATTAAGTAAGTATATGAATAGATGTATAAATCTATCTAATTTCATTTTAATCGGAGGATTTTTGTCAGCCAAGCCCAAGTCGATCAAATTGATAAATCTGGATCAGATTAGAATACATATAAGATCACCATGTGTACCGCGAGCTAGGACTTTGATTAGATCACTGTATCATTCAGTTTTTCACAATCATGTTAATCTTACCGCTATTTCCAAAACTGATACATCCCGGTCAAAATAAATATTTGGAGTAGTCCCAAAATATTCATACACCCATTCCGATCAAAATAAATATTTGGACTAGTCCCAAGATACACCAATCCCAAACAAAATAAATATTTGGAGTAGTCCCCAAAAGGCATACATTTGTTTCAAATTTTGATTAAATTGAACTAAATAAATCACATGCCCCGAAACAGATCCTAGCCTTTTCTAGGAACACTTTGGATATTTTAAATGATTCGGAATATTTTAAAAAATTATTCAAAAAGCTTTAAGCCGATTTGCGGTAAAAATAACCCAAATTACTCAATTAATTCCAAAATATTTACAAATAGTTTGGAGTGTTTGAAATATTTTTCAGAATTTAAATAATATTTTAATTCCATCACTTACGGCGGAATGCCTTCAACTGTGATTAAAATAATTTGCCTGCTCATAATTTTCGCACGAATTATATATAAAAATGGGTGAATTGTTCATTTATAATTGTTTTGAATTCTGTTTTCATTTCATTTGCAGCATTTTAATTATGCTGCTGCCCTATCGGATGTACTCAACCGAAACTCATGTCATTTGCAATTGTTCCCATCATTAACATCTGTGAAATTGTTGATTTTACCGTTATTGCTGTTGTTGTTGTCTGGTGTTTATTATCCTTGCAAATTTAACTATTCACAGGCTAATTTCGGAAGGGAATGAGAAAGACAGAGAGGGGGCGTGATCGTCATGAGAATAATTTGAAAAAATTCATTTCATTTGGGTTTATCTAGCAGATACTTTGATTTTCATTTTGATATCTGTTTTGATGTTTTTCAATTACGTTCATTGTGATTTTTTTTGCTTCGACTTGGCTGCAATGAAAACGACAGAAGAAGAAAAGTCAGAGGCGGACACACCGACCGACAATAGATTTCAAGGATGGTTACTTTTGCCAAAAATAGAGAGAACTCGGCCAGCTGCGTTCTTACATGTAATGGCAAAAACAACAACAACAACAACAACAACAACACTAGCAATAAGAAGAAGAGAGTCCAAGACAGTCATTGCTCGTCTGCTTTGTTTTTTATGGCCGCTCTTGCTCTGGGGAAAATGCAATAATCATTTCGGTCAAAAAGACAGAAAAAAAGGAACATAAGAATAAGAATAAAAATGAAAATAACAAAAAAGCAAAAAGCAAAAAAAAAGTAAAGCGTCGAAAATCCCATAAAATTAGTGGCAATGGCAACGAATGAATGCCTTTAAAACGGAATGCTCGGTGGGTCGGACAGGCGGAGGTGGGGGGAGTAAGGAATACCACCCGTCGACCTTTTGATGACCCCAACGCCTCTTTTTCTTATTCTTTTTTTTTTGCCTATTTGTTTGGATTGCCCAAAAAATTGTTTGAAACCTTTTGATGATGATTTTTTCATTAGTCGCGCGCTGTTTGACCACTGAACCAAAGGCAATTAAACATACAAACAAACACACACATACACACATACATACACACACATACTACCAAAAAAAAAAAAATAAATAAAAATAAATAAACTTATCGATATTTTTGAGTTTGTGATAAATGAATTTGTGTGTGAACTGAAATGCGTGGCAAATGCTTTAATTGCGTCAATTCACGGGCATGTGCAAAAATTTGAAACGCCTCAAATTTATTCACAATTAAGACAATTTAATCTTTGGAATTTCATCAGAAAAGCTAATAAAAATAAAACTTGATAGTCTCAACTAAACAAAAAAAAGGGTTGAAGGCCAAAAGGTTAATTGACCAACAATAAGAATAATGAGGATCACGACAATTTCGTTCAAGGAAGTAAAAGTCTTTAGCCAAAGGCAAATATTCAAATGATAAAAATCTTTGAATAATTTTAATTTTTTTTTCGAATTTAAAATAAAGACAGTTGTCATTGGAACCCTAAAAAAAGAAAGAGATATTTTTTTAAAATAGTTTTGGCGAATTCTCTGAGATGGAAGAAATTAAAAAAAAAAAACAATTATTAATTTATTTTATAATTTAATAAACTTTTCCAAAAAAACAAATTATAATTATAATTATTTTAATTAAATAATATTTATATTATTTTATAACTAAACAAAAATTAAAATAATAATACCATGGCCTTTTTCACAAAAAATAAAATCACAATTTTGAAATGAAGAAAAACATTTTCCAAAATTAAATAAATGAAATTTAATATACAACAAAATTCTTCCCGTTTTCATTTTCAAGATTTCAAAGGGTTAATTTTAGCAAAAATAAGCGTTTACTTTTCACTTTTCATTTTAAATATCAATTAAGTCGGATTAAATTGCATTAAGCCCAAATAACTTTATGAAGCGCACGGAATTACATGAAAAAAAAAAACATAAATTAAAAGGTTTCAGCTCCATTAAAATCACAATTTACACATTTTCGAGAGTATTTTTGCAAATAATTAAAGCAAATGCATTCGCATTCAAAACTGGGCAAAATTTTTAAAGCCTTAAAGAGAGCAAAGAACGCAGGCCTTAAAAAGAACACTTAAATTGGGAAACAAACAAACAAACAAATAAGAACAATCAAATAAACCCTTAAATAAAAACTGGCAAGGACAACGCCAGGATAGGACAGGACAGGACAAGACAGGAAGGGCAGCCAACACAACAGGCAAAATAATAGTCAATAAAATATTTGCACGAGCAAAAATCGCTCAAGCATAAGTACGACTTTTATTTCAATACAAAAAATGAAGGAAGCATACAAAAAAAAAATTACATTAAAGAATGACAAGAACAAGAAGAAGTAGAAGAGATGGCTTCAAACTGTACCAAAGGGGCAGAAAAAAAAAGTGGCCAGTGAGCAGAGCTCGCCAGGGACAAAAAAAAGCATCGAAAGCAATGAAACATCAACAAGAAAAGTTCCAAGAAAACTTCCAAGCTGCTTTTGAAGTACACATGGCCCAGCAAAAAACAAAACAAAGCAAAAAGAATAAGAAAACATAAAGAAGAAAAGATGACAGCCAAGAAAAATTTAACAAAAATAACAGAGCGCCATGTTAGCTAGGCCAAAGAAAACAAGAGGGCGTGCGGCCTGAGGTGAGGTGCAATTTTCAGCCAAGGCAAAGAAAAACAATTTTCAATGTTTTTCTTTCTAGTTGAAGACGTTTCGTTCAATGCCAACGCAACAAAACAATAGAGGATACAAAAAAAAAAAAGAAAAATCGGAAAAAAATATATTCCAACTCTTTGGAAAAAGTTCAACTCGGAATAGAACGTCAACGGGCTTTTGTCACAGAATTTTTACCCATGACTAGACCAGACCCTCACAACAACAAAAACCAGCGACCTTTAGCCGAGAATGGACAACACAAAAAAAAAAAAAAATTAAGCCGGAAATAGCCAAGGCAACCTAAGCCGCCCACAGTCCACCGCCCTTTGGCCTCCGCCCAATCGAAAAACGTTTGACTATGGCCAGAGTATTGGAGGTGCGTGCAGCCAGCGTGAAATGCGACAACCTTAGACAAAACCCACCCGCCCCCCATTCATCCTTAACTGAGCAAATTTTCAAAGTGTATTAAAAGAAACAAACGCACAGAATACACAATTCGATAATGCTTTCTTAGTCGACCCACTTGTTGTAGCGGCGGCTCCTCCTGGGCCCGCCCAATTTCCGGTCACTCCTAACCGCCCCTTTATTGGGTGGCTACTTATTGCCATTTTAGTTAAATTTTATGGCGGACGAAGGCTGGGCAGCTTCAACCTCAGCCACCAGGCCCCAAGGACGACCAGTTCAACCCCTTTCGTTATCTGCACAGATTTCTTACGCATTTTTATTTTCTATAAAATGAAACTTCAAATTGCGGTTGAAAAAAATAAGACGACAAAGGAAGAAGACGAAGAAGAAGAGGAAAAAAGGTCAACGTATTAAATGTTTTTTTTTAATACGATTGAAAAACGCGAAACGACTGAATGGGCCGATCATTGACTGGGTAGGGCCGGGGCTTTTAAAGGATTGGGTCGAGGTCTTCTCATGGCCTTAAGTAGGTCAGTTTTGTCTGTCATAAAATGCAATTGGAGCGCACTGAAGTGCGCGCGTCTAAAAGTGAAATGTCAAGTTGTAAATAAGCAGGGCAAAAAGCTAAAAGCAAAAGGCAAAAACGCCAACCTCGGGGACATTAGGAAATTGTTTGGTAATGGCACAAAAAGCAAAAAAAGGAGTAAAGAACGTGGATCAAGTGAACCGCAATCGAAACGCTTCAGCTGACATTTTAATGCGCCTGGTAATTCGCAAAGGAAACCGAAAACCGTCTAAAAGAAATGAAAGAAAATAATACAAGATATATTTGCTTCATCAAATTAAGATAATAAAGCCAACAGACTTTGTCAAAGCTTTAAAGGAATCTATAAAGAATCACAAATGAATTGACCAAACTGTGCACAACTGTACTTGGAAATATTTGTAATTGATTAAGCTTAAGAGAACACAACTGTACCTAGAACTATTCAGAACTGCACTTGGCAATATTTTTAATTGATTAAAAATTTATTGGATTAGTTTATCAAAGAAATAAACACAACTGTACCTAAATGTAATCTTTTTGGCTTAATTTTCTCGTTATTCTAAACAGGTTAAAATACCCGCTTCCATCTCCCCTGGAATAACCCAAAGACACCATAAAAACTTGAAAGCTCATAAACTCAGTCTAAGGAATTAATTGCCTGTAAATATGTTCAGACATTTCTTTATTTATTTCCTTGTAATTTCTATCAATATTCAAGGGCCTTGACGGCCTTCAAGCAAATCACTGTGAGAGCTTTAATAACCATTCTGCCCCTTCAGCATTGGCTGATATAAAGGTTTAATGGGAACAACCTTCATCAAAATCGAGTAAAAAAAAAACGCGTTTGATTTTCATCATTGACAAACTGCAAGTCAAGCAAGTCAAAGTCAAAGCAAGTCAAGCGCGCGAGAGGGTGAAGGGTCTAGCTTTTTTGAGGGTAAATTCTGGCCAGCTGTCATAATGTGAGTTAACATATATTTTTTTTTTATGCATGCCATAAATTTTCCTATGACTGTGGAGAAAAAAAGGGCGCTTAAATTCAAATTAGCAACAAATCAAAAATATGTCAGCGGCAATTTATTTCTATATATCGTAATTTTTATGATTTCTTTCTTTTTATAATGCTTTTTTTTTGTTGGCTTTGCCAGCTCAATGAAGAGTGACAGAGTGTCTGTGGTGATTTTTGGGGTTTCTGGGTTTGGCAAATTGTTTTGGTAAAAAAAATATTTTAAAACAATAAAAATCAACAGTCAAGATGTGAAATTTTTTTGAAGCTTACAGATACAAATCGCAGCCATAAAATGTGTTAAAAAAAATAATAATAATAATAAAAGGAAAGCAAAAGCAAAATGCCGAAACGCCGAACGGCAGTCAAGAGTCATTAAAAGCCGCCAAGGCCCGCGACACTATCATTTTGGTAGTCTCTTTTGGCCACTGTCATGGCTTGTGTAATTAAAACTTGTTAGCCACTCGTTTTTTTTTTTGCATTTTTTGTCCAGACTGTCGGGCAACAAGTTAACAAGTCAGCAGCTCTCGGCCAAAATCCAGAGATGGCGCGGCTAGAGAGTGCGAAATATTATTTAATTGTCAAAGCTTTGCTAATTAAAGAAGAAGCCGAAGATGCCAAGTTGAAGGCGTCATAGACAATGCCATTTTGGTCATAAACTTCCACACTTAACGACTTCACAAAACTTGGCCAGAACCCCCGAAAGGGTGCTGATGATTAGGTGGGGTAAAGAGCTACTCTCTGGTATTTATGTTTATTGACTGGTGGCCCAACTAACCACTGACTGCCTGCGTAGCTGACATCATCATCAGCAGCAGCATCCACTTCTGAGTTAGTCATAATTTTAATGCCAAACACTTTTACACAATACAGGCGAGACGAGACGACGACGACGACAACGACAACGACAAAAGCGCCAACTTATGGTAATTGTTGCAAATTATTTATTTATTTATGCATGTGCCCTCGTCATTGGCGACTCTATGAAACTCCAACAGCATCCGCAATTTCACCAGGAAGCAAACCAGAAAGGCGCGTTGTCGCCTCTGATTATGTGCTTATTTATAAGATACATATAAGGATATGGAGAGGAACTCGTGGCTTCAAATGAGATGCAGCGTCCCGGCCAGGTAAGTTTATGAATATCAATTATGTAGGCTCCAGCCAGGGCTATCTTTTTACTCACCAAAAATACCCTGGTCAGGCAGGTGTATCAACCGGATCAGGGTATCAAATATGTTTTGGTTTTAAGTGGATCTTTTCAAGCGAGTATCAGGTGGATTGGATTTTTCCCCAGGAACTCAGACTCGAAAGTTTGGAGTTCTAATTAAATCGCTTAGAATTATAACATATATGAAGAGTATAAGAGTATATTTTTCCCCCTTTTGAACCTTATAGTTAAGATAAATTATAATCAAAATTAACTACCTATTTGAAGGGAATTAAAATGAATTAAAATTGAAGTCAATCATGACTACTGAAACTCCGAGATCATATATTATCTATAGGATATAACCTAATATGTTTAGGTAATATAAAAGTCCCAACCATTCCAAATTCAAGTCATTTTTGAATAGGCTTCCACATAATACGATAATTCAATACGGCAAGTTTTGTATTCTCAAAGATTTTGAGTAGAAATATTCACTTTAATAATAGTTGGCTTTCATCTCGTGACCCAAGTCTGGCTGATGTGCACAATCAACTACCGTTCCAAAGCCAATTAGCTGTCAAGTGCTAACGATTGAAAGGCCAGAAAATTCTACTTGTAACTCAACAGTTTACATAAGACAGGCCAGTCAGGTTGGGCTAGAAGCTTTTCTCACTCTGTTTATCAATGGGAAAACACCTCAGAGAAAAGCAAGACACACCAAGACAGACAGTCAGACAGATAGACAAACAAATAAACAAACATAACAAATGCAATTAAAATAAATATATGCAATATCAATGGGCAGGCATTGAGGCATTGACAACGAGCAGGTCGATGTGGAAAACAGCCATTGACACTTGAGAATACGAGCAACGAGTAACTGATATCCCATAGATACTTTATGGCACATGCAAACCGCGTACGTGCTGCTCTGGCAAAACTTGCAAGACCACAACGAGTTTTGGTCAGTTTTTCTTCTTTTATTTTTTTCTCTGTTTTTGCTGGCTAGGAAAATTGCAGTAGTCAGAGAAGAAGAGAATTTTTGGCATGCAAACGAATGAAAACCAAAAACGTTGCGGATTTCGTATCCAAAAAGTCTGAAAGTGTGTGTTTGTTTGATTTTACCACGTCTCAGAATCAAAAGCATTGCTGCTGGTGGTGGTGGTGATGGTGGAGTTGGCTGAACATGCCTCGGCTCATGTATGTGCATGACTTGGCAGTGGCACTGTTGGCACTGTTGGCTCTGCTGGACGTGTTCGTGGACCTTTCCGAAAGCCCGAATACCCGGGCCTGACTTGGCCTTCTAATGTGCATTTGTTGTCCGCCGTCAATCCATTAAAAATTGTAGCAACAAATGCAGCACGTATAGCTTTTCCTTCTTCATATTTATTTTCCAAGAGCGTAGATAACATTTGTATTTAAAAGACACTTTACGCGACGAGTGCATCAGACAGATAGACAGACGGGGCAGACCAATAGACCGGCACATATGAAACTGACAGAACCAAACGACCGGTCGGGTCTACTTTAGTTTTGGCTGGTTTATCAGAGAGCAAATCTTGAAGTACCACCGCCGTTGCAGCACCGCTACCGCCACATGTCAAAATGTCAATTTCTATATATGTGCAAGTGTGTGTGTCTGTGTGTTTGTGTGGCATGCAAAATGCACATGCCACATGTTGCGTAAACTAGTTTTTTTCTTCCGAGATATATCACCTGAGTTGTGGCCGTGCATACTTTCTGTCTTTCAATGTTTTTCCTGCACTTGCAATTGCATATTTTATATGGTCCTGCTCCAAGGCATTTGACTGTCTGTAATGCCGTCTGTCTTCCTGTCATTTGCCGCTCTCCGTGTGTTTGTTGTAATTCAATTTGAATGTCTATGATAGCAAACATGAATAGCAAACGACAGGCCGTACAGCGTGTTCAACAACACGTGGACAGGACGTCCAGGCCTGCGGGCGGAGGCACTAAGTGCGGCAGATAACAAGCCCGGCTAGCTAAACAGTTAGACAGCGTCGAAAATCGATTGATCTTGAAACTTACCTCGCAAAGACCGAAAGCTGCTAGCAGATTTCACAACTTTACTCTTCAATTGTTTAAACTGAAAATAAAGAAAAGAAAAAATTTAGATGACTTAGGAAATTAATCTGGTCTTAGATATAATAAATATATCTTTCATGAGAAGATTTTTGGTTAGGCTAATCCATAAATTTGTAGAGATTAGTAATGTTCAGTTTCGAAATAGGCTTGAGGGAAATAATTCCATATCAGGGTGAGTCATGATAAGTAAAATCTTAGGACTGGAATAAAGAACCCAAAAGAAATGGGAAGCCCTGAAGGATAATACAGAGTTCTTTCAAAAAACCCAGGAATTCCAGTAAATATTTTATACTGCTAACAGAGACCCGGACTTTCTCATATATACCAAGTTAGGCTTAAATTTCTACAACCTTATAAAAGCGATTCCAAAATATTTAAAAATTGAAACTAATATGACAATTGTATGGTTCCTACAAGAATGAGCAAGCTAATTGAGATTCTTAAAAAAAATCTTACGATTTCGGAGTCATCTCTGAGACTAGGGATTTATTTTAGAACTGTTTTATGTTCAACAAGACTGAGCAAGCAAATTAAGATTCTTTAAAAAAAATCCTATTTCGGAACCATCTATAAGACTAGAGATTTATTTTAGAACCAAGAATCTTGACAAAACTAAACTCAGCCGATCTCTTTGGCATATTCGAAATCTGCTGAAAAAAGCTTGATTAAATTTTGGTCACAAAATTCAGAATTCTTTTGGATTTCCCCACTAAAGTTTCCCTGGTTCTTCATGTTTTGCTGACCTCATCATTCAAATTTATTATGGATATGTTTGTGTTTGTGTTTTTTTTTACACATCCTGTCACCTGGGAGAAAACACTTCTTGGACATTTTTACGACCGCCGAGTCAAAGAGAACCGCCCACTTTTACTTTTTCTCAGCATAATTAAGCGGTGCTTTTAAATATGTGAACCTATATGTGACATAGGACCATAAAAACCAAGACCCAGGGCTATAAAAACTGCACTCAAGACAGAGAAAGAGAAATGGGAGAGAGGAAGACAGTCTGTGGTGTGGGCGATTTGGTCTGGGGGCACATGCTCAATTACCGGTGAAAAGGTCAAACCTAAGACACTTCCACCACCTCCGACTTTGACGAGTTTTACAGCCGTTTTCCGCTAGGTGTTAAATAATAAATACATACGTCACTCCATATATAGATTGCCTCTTGGAGTCGATTTGGTGTCGAACTCGGAGGGAGGCGAGGCCATAAAAACGGGCTGAGGTGAGTTGAAAATTGCGTGTTTTTGACTTGTCGTCATCGGCGACAGAATTGACTTTGGCAAGGTGAGTGAGTGGGAGAAATGATGACATTTTAATAGCCCCTGGCAAAACCAATAATACTTTTACCTTTACGAGTTTCACATTTCTTCTCCAAATAAAAAAAAAAACAACAAAAATGTTTAAATAAAAAACTGGCTTAGGCGTCGGCAAAAACCTCTTTTTTCTTTTGGCCAAGCAAAAGTACTTTATTATTTGTTTTTGGCTTATGGTTTAGGGCCTAAAATAGGCAAAAACAAAAAAAAAACAATTTAACGCGCTTTTAATGGAATTTCTAAGCACATAAACAAAGTCTAGCCTGGCATTTGCCAGCTGTTGCCAAGAGCTCTCGGTCTGGGTCTGAGACTGAGAATGGGACTGGGACTGGGTAGAACTGGAATGGCCTATAAAATGCATAGGCATATTTGTTATTAATTGCTTGATTTGGGTTAGCTAAAGCAAAGTGCTTCCTTTCGTTTTGGCTTTATTTACTTCATTTTCAATATTTTTTGCTAAGCCGCTTTAAGATTTCCTGAGAGCCACAATGAAATTTTGTAATCAGTGGCCAGGTCAAACATTAAAGCTATTAAGTTATATATTTTCCTATCTGCACAAATAACATTTTATAAAACAAACAACAACTCACACACACACACACAAACACACGCATACTGGCACACACACACTCAAGCAATTAAGTCAAGGCCCAGGCTAAGTTTATGTAGGAATAGGAAAAACCTTTTGCACCAGACTAAAGTAATTTAATTAGTCGACCAACTAAGAACTCAACCCTCTTACACCCTGGCCATTCCCACTCCAAAGACCCCAGAGAACTGGAGCCAGCCAGGCGTTCTAGTCGTATCCAAGAGTTAGTCATGAACTCAACCGGCAATAGTCCAACTGCAAATGAAATTGCTTGGTGGGCCGCAATGGGCGAGACATTCTTAATAATGTTATAGATACGAGGGTTGCTCGCTGAGTTTTCAAAACTCAAAATCAGAAATTTCCAGGCAATATTCAAGTAGGAGGAAACTATATATTTTTATAGAAAAATATTGAATTTCTTGTTTTTCTTTTCAAGGGAAAAATTAAGGTAAATAAGGAATTGATGCAATTTTATTTATGCTCTTAATCTTTTCAGATCCCTTGGTTCCTCACAATTTGGATTGAAAAATATACCTAGTAATTTCTAAGGCTTCTAGCGCCACCTAGGATTTATTTTAATAAATATAAAAAAAAAATAAATAAAATTTAATTCGACCTACTCCTGGACCCATTTAGGATGAACTCACTCACAAATAATTCCAAGAAGCCTTGAGCCCAAATGATGCTCCTAAAACCAAAACTAGCAAACTAAGAAATATTTGTAGCAACCCTCGTCCAGCGATGTTTACTTTAGCTAGACAATCGAGTAGCTGAATATGAAAATATGCAAGTTTCGGTTCGGTTTCGGCTTCTGTTTGGGCTTCTGGCTTTTTGTGTGTTGGCTGGTGTTGCCAAAGTCATTGACTTGGATATTTTTGCCTGAAAGCAAAAGCCCGAAAAACAGAAAGCATAAAATGCCACAAAAGCAACAATTGCTTTGTCCCCTACCACACACACACACACACACACACACACATACACCCATACATAAATATTACATTACCGCCCAAGCTCATGTGCTCAGCTGTGGGCAAGTTTGAACAATGCCAGAATAAAAAGAATAAGAAGAGGAAGGAGAAACCTTAGACCCGCAAATGCGATGACGCCTCGCGTTTCAATTTCTTTGTTGTTCTCCTCACTGCGTATCCCACTCGGTGTTTGTGTGTGTGTGTGTGCGCGCTGAGTTGTTAATTAAATATTTACGTTGCCTATTTGCAAAATGAATAATTTTAGCATTTTATTTCACCAAACAGACAAAGTGTTGCCCTTGTCTTGAGGTTTCTTTAGGGCTCTTGACATTGCCTCACCCCTCCCTCCACCGGGTCTAGACAGTCTGACTTCTTTTTTATGGCATTTTGTCAAGTTTTGTAATACGCAGAAAATCTGCACCTTTTAACACTTTCAGTGGGTATGGAATATACAGTATCTAGATATTTCAGAGTATCTTTGTATCTGTAAGTCTATCTATTGCCTTGGTTGATTTCTATTTCTTAGGACAAGCTTTAATTGTCTTCTTAGGCCATCCTAGTTGTTGGCTGTGACGTAAGCGTCTGAACTGTCTATCAAAGTGGCAAGAGTGAGTGACAGATAAGACGCTTAAGGGTGCCTATCAGAGGTCAATCACGATATCAAGGCCGGGACAGATTAAGAGTTCAAGTAGGAAGAGGCATGTAAACCTTAAATTGATAAACAAATTAAAGAACTCAACTAACCAGAATACAATTACCCAGCAGCCAACCCGGGAAATGAGGAAAATTTAATTTTTCACTCTCTCAATTGCAACACACACACGCACTATTCATTGATTACATGTGTGTTGATTTAACCCAAATTATTTTCGAGCAAACAAATATACAATAAGTAAACAAGTCTCGAGACTAGACGAGTCGATTTGAGTTTTGGTAAAGGCGAAAACCAAATCGGCACACTCAATGTAAAATCAATAAATTTTTTGGTTGCCTCCGCCTAGGCAGTTCTTCCGTAATCTATGAGAGGCGACCAACCTTTCTGAAATGTGTGAGTTTTTATTTTCGAAAAAATATTTACTTTTAATCAGTTTCTGATAACGGGAAAAATAAGGGAAAGTGCATAGGAGTGGGTGCGTACGGTAAATGAGAACGCCACGGGATCTTGCCAGGTTTTCCCCTAATGTGTGCTTAAGTGCAACTAATTATTGGGTCGCTGAATGTTTGCCCACCAAACGAATAAACAAAACAAAAATAAACCCCAATAACCAGTCAAATAATAAGCCAACCAGATCAGCTGACCAAAGGGAGAGCGAGAGAGAGAGAGAGGTAGAGACTCATGCATATTTAGAGGCCCGCCCGGCTTAGACTAAATGGCGGGTCTGAGGAAATTATAAAAATGCATTCGATTCATTTAAATATTTAATTATTGATTGCCCTGGCACTCATTTCGATTGCCCCAGTTTTGCTTGTCCACTAGAAGGAGGCATGGTCATTCCACTTGTTCTGAGAGTCGCACAAGTTAGTCAAGTCGTCTGGCTTAGCTCACCTAAACAAATTTGTATCGTGGGTATTTTAATGTCTTTTTATCTCTACTTATATATATGAAGTCATTAAGTTGAAATAAAAAAAAAAACCTGAGCTTGTTGGTCTAGACCAGCTGAATGATTTGAGAGAAACACGTTTCACTTGCATGAGAAAAAATACGAAAATGAAATCACCCAATGGAAATAAAAAAATAAATAAATAAATTGAAAGGTTTATGCTAATGGATATGGAAAACAAGTGTCATAAATTTATTTACATACTATTTATGAGAATTACGATTTAACCAACACTATTAAAAGCTTAAAACCGCCCAAGGTTTTTACAACACTGAAAAATAAACCAAGCCTTAAATCTTTCAAAATTAGAAGTAATTCCAATGAAGAAAGGAATACACATTTTCCAACACTGTTTTATAAAACCAAAGTACAGTTGCTACTGGTTAAATTTTTAAATTTTGTATAAGACCAAAGTACAGTTGCTACTGGAGAATTTAATCCCCCTCCTGTACCTGTCAACGTTTCAATCAATGCTAATTCGTTTATGGATTTGGAATACTGTTAGTTCATTCTCTAAATCGTGTATTTTCCAACACTTTAAACAAATTAAAATACAACTTGTTTTGATGAAGAAATAAAGTTAAATTTGTGAGAAATCAATCAAATTTTTCACAACTTATTCAATCAACTCTGCCTTGCATCAAAGCCAATAAACTTCGAGTCTTGGAGACCATCAAACCACTTTCAAAGCGACAGTTCAAAGCTCGTTAAAAAAAAGGTTTGTCAGAGCTTCTTAAAAATACCTTAAAGCCATTAAGACTTGTCGTGTTTCTGAATGATTGTCAGTTTCACATAACACTCATCCCATTTCCTCTATTTGACCACTTGTCAGCGTTTTCATATCAATTAACTACTCGAGCCTCAGCTCAGTCTGCGATGTGTGAAATTCTCTCTTTCCCACCGCCTTCCGCTTTGTGGTGCCGCTCGCTAATCAGCTGCCGTGCCAGTTTGCACAGCAATTAATAAAGCTTCGAGGCATAGAATCATACATATCATAGTTTATGGTTATGGTTATGGATCTGGGTATTTAGCCAGAGGCTAGGGCCTAATGATGCTTCGAAAATATCTCAGCCTGTTTGGCTAAACTGGTCAAAATAAAACCTTTGATTAACCATAATTAGTCATGACCAAGTCGGCCAAGTTGGCCGAGTCGAAATGAGAGTCAAGAATGACTGACAAATGATGTTGGCTGTTTCCTTTTTGAAGGTTTTTGGCATTGCCAAAAATTATTTTAAATATGAGCTTGAGGAATGCGGCAAAATATAAATGAGAAGCACTCAAAATTCTTACTAAACAGACAAACAGAAGAGTCTGAAAAGCTTGTCCAGACCGTTAAGATTGCAGAGAAGTCGCATAAATTTAATACCTTAATTAATGGGCCCCACCAAGAACACAAAGATGTCTTCATAAATGCCAAGATAAAGACAGGCCCAGCCAATGACGAAGTTGACATACTCTTGATAAATGAATAAATCTGTGTAAGCTTTTCTGAACAAATTATGAGAATCTGGAATTACAGAAAAAACAACTCAAACAAATGGGAACAACAAAGGTTTTGAATACAAGAAAATCTGAGTAGAACTCGACTTAGGCAACAGAGAATATTTGATAGAATTCGGGAATCAAAGGAGTCTTAGAATTAGTCCATCTCTTTGGACTCTCAAGGAATAAAATAATAGTTCTGAGGTTTTTAGATTTGCAAAGGTTTTGACTACAAGAAAATCTGAGTAGAACTTGACTTAGGGACTTTGTATATAGGAATTAAAGGCAATAGATATTTAATAGAATTCGGGAAACAAGGAAGTCTTAGAATTAGTCGGTCTCTTTGCACTCTCAAGGAATAAAATCATATCAGATTTTCAGTATCAAAAATTTCTTAACTAAAAAATAAATTTTACGAAAATAAAAGTATATTTTAAAACTTCAAGCCAGATTGAGATACGAACTATAAGATTTACGACCCTTCAGGACTTTATTTTGATGTTCTTTCGAAAGCCAAAAGAACCAATTTAATTAGATTTTGAAAATTCCCTAAAGCTTTACTATTTTCCTCAAGCCTACAGTTCTTTGGTTCCGAATAGAGTATAGACAACAGAAAATATATATATATCTGTTATATAAGCATTCCATAGACTTTGTCAGCTACTTAAGGCCATGAGCATATTTTTCATTCATGCCTCTGCTGCTCCCACTCCGTCTGCTGTCTTCGTGTAGTTGTGCGTTTAACGCTTCGTATGCATAATATAATTAATAACCATAAATGTTAATTGCGCATACGCCACGTTGTTTAACTATTTAATGCTTTCTTATGCCAGCGTTCTTCTTGTCTTTGTTGTTCTCTGTGTGTTTTTTTCTGTCACTTAAGCACATACATATATATATATATATATATATATATGTGTATAAATAAGTTGTAAATATTGCTGTCTGTGTGTCCTGTGTACCCTTGACAAACTTTTGCTTGTTTGCTTTATTGCCAGTTTTCATATTTGCCAGTGACAAAAGGAGGCCAGAAGCTCCGGAGACTGACTAAAGGACTAACTGCTTTCGGGGCTTTGTCTGCTTGTTCAATTTTGCCCGGCTCTTTAGTTGTCAATAAGTTTTTCCCACCTATTTCTAGTCCAAAGAGAAATACTTCCTTGCCTTTGCCTTTGCTCTGCCCTGCCGAGCGCGTGCCTTCTTGTTTGTTCTTGTCTGTGCATGTCTATTCTTGGCTCTGTTTGTTGTTTGTTGTTGTTGCTTTTGTTTATATTTGTCTAGGTAAAAACCGTGCGCGTTATGAAAACATTTTGACTTTGCTAACTTTACCGCAGGTTCTCAGGGTCTCGGGGTCTTGGTTTGCCCTTTTTGCGACACGGTCCTGCCAGAAGACTGAAAGCCTGAAAGCCTGAAAGCTGAGTTCATGTCAAAGTTTCCGCCAGTTAATTAAGCAAATATTTTTGTATTTATATAGTTAATTCACTTTCACATATGTCAACCCCATCAAATGACATCTGTGGCTGGGCTAAGCTAGTCAACATAATTTGAAGCAAGCTCATATTTGGTTGAGGGATTTCATCCGAGACCGAAAATAGTTTCACAAAATTAAATTTTTGCCAACTCGAAAAAGGCTTTCCGAACTTAAATCAATTGTTTCATAAATAAAAGGGCAAATAATCGAATAATCACAGACAGTCTTTTGTTTAGACTTAAGGAATTTCATCTTCTTTTTTCTTTCTGGGAAAAAACAAAAGCTCAAAAAGGCTTACCAAAGATAAGCCGGAATGTGTATGTAAACTCGAAAAATTAAAAGCCACAGATAATATAAACAATTTTATTGAAAAAAAAAAACAGAGAAAAATATACAAAAAACATTTTCAAATAAACAACTGGTCAAATAAAGTCGCCATCGATCGAATTTTTGCTCCTCAAATTTGTTGTTCTCTTTGAGAAGCTAAAACAAAAATACATTTCCTATTTTTTTTTTTTTTTTTTTTTGCTGATAAAGAAAACAGAAAAAAAAATTTAAGTTTTATTTTTCGTAGCAATGTGATTTGTCGTCGCCCCCGTCCCAAGTGAACAAATGAAACTGTCTGAGTATCAATAAACCCATAAATTTCAAAACACAAAACACAAACTTTGGGATACTCCGAAAAAAAAGAAAAATGTAAAAAAAAAAAAAAAATTCTAACGCCCTTTTCCAGGTTTACCGAAGATTGCAGACTCTTTTTGAAAGCTTCTTTTAATGTAAGTCATATGATTTTGGGGAAGTTAGGGGAGTTACCCTAAAACCGATACCGATACTATATGATTTAATGCTTCGATCCAAGTGAAATTTGAGACACCTTCGAACTGCCATAAAAGTATTTGAAATATCGAATTTGACAGGCATTGCTCAATGATTTTCAGAGATTTCCTTAGAACCAATTTAGGTTGGTATAACAGCTATAAGATATAGTAGTCTGATACAACAGAGATATAATAATTTTATTATAAGATTCCAATATGAATGTGATCGCTCAATAAATATCAGAGATGTCCTTAAAACCGACTTAGCTTGGTATGACAGCTTTAAGATATACTAGTCCGATCCAAGGAAGTAAAGTCTGTTTGAGCTATAGCATTTTACGCATCATTTGAAAGAGTCTGATTAATAAATATCAGAGGTTTCCTTAGCTCCAATTTAGATCTGTATACCAACTACATAGCATAGACTTCCGATCGGACTGGCTCGAGTCCTCAAGGAAGTAAACATGAGCTGACGAATCTGGCCATAACTTTGATTAATAAATATCAGAGGTTTCCTTAGCTCCAATTGAGGTCTGTAGACCAACTATATGACATGGACTTCCGATCCGACTAGGTCGAGTCCGCAAGCAAGTAAACATGAGCTGACGAATCTGGCCATAACTTCCAAATATCTACGAGTCTGATTCATAGATATTAGAGGTTTCCTTAGGTCCAATTTAGGTCTATATACCAACTATATGACATGGACTTCCGATCCGACTAGGTCGAGTCCGCAAGCAAGTAAACATGAGCTGACGAATCTGACCATAACTTTGATTAATAAATATCAGAGGTTTCCTTAGATCCAGTCTATATACCACGACTTCCATTCCGACCGACTAATCTGGTCATAACTTCCGAACAACATTCATATACTCGTTTTGCTTGGAAAAGAGTATGAAAATAATTTGTTGCCAGCCCATTTCGAATATATAACTAAGCATAGATTTATATTTAAAATTATTGCGATTGTGTTTTTGCCTTGTTATTTGGCTTGTAACATTTTCTGTTGCTGCTCTTTTTGGTTACACAAAAATTGGGCGTCAACTTTTGTGGCCACAGAATCTCTCAATGCGGCCTCTTCTCTATCTTTGTTTCTGGTCAACTTTGAAAATGTTTGCATATTATGTCATAAATTTTATTTCATTTTTATTTGCCATAGTCGCTTTGCATATGCCCAAAATTGGTTACTTTTGTTGCGGTTTTTATGAGTTGTTTGGTTTTTTTTCCATGTTTTTCTGTTTATTTTGAATTTTTTTTTTTTGGTTTTGACTAAAATAAAATATTCGTATTGTTTGAATATTAATCAAGTGGACCGAGAGAGAAAAAGAGATGAGCAAACAAGTTGTCGAGTTACCTGAACTGGAATAAATCTAAATAACCTGTGAAATGGCTTGGAAAATCACCAATCAAATAAAGTACACATTTTTAGATTCAAAAATAATTTTGGGTCATTTGATTAATTAGAAAACACAAAAAAAAGTTGATGAATCAAATTAACTAATATCAAATCAGACTCATCAGCTACCCAGGGAGCATTGTGATTCATATAAATCAAAGGGTCTCTCATATCCAAAGTTCTTTCACAACTAAAACTAATAAAAATGGAAATAATATTGGTAAGCTTATCTTATCTCAACAGTCAGAGACTAACACAATGGCACATACTTTCCTTATCGACAAAGTCGGAAAGGTAAATATCTGATAAGACCACATTCAACTCTGAAAAAGGGGCTAGGCATAGCCGAACCACTCGGTTTACTTCTTTTTGTAAATATCTGACGCATCGAATAGGAAACTTCCGTGGCAGAGAAATCATTGAAACGCCATTAAATTGTGGACGAAATAGTTCTGTCTTTTTTTGGGCTATTTGCCAATTAAACAAATCTCTTGGCATAACAGCAAAACACGCCTTCGCAAGTCAGAGAAACCTCTCACCCAGCCACCAATCCCCTTTTGAGTTTGTCACACATCTCTGAGCTGGGGCCGGTGTGAATGGCACGTTCGAACAGCTGTTGCCTGATGCCGAGCATGTTGACGGTTGTTATTGCCGGTTGCAGCTACTTGCCAATGCAGTGTCTGTCCGGAGCCCGCATTTTCTAATCAAAAAAGAAGCCATCCAAAAACGCCTACACAAACGAGCGCGCGCGCCACTTTCAATTTCAAATTTCAAGAAAATTTACCATTTTAATTGGGTTAACGTGAGCAAAATTTTAAAATTGCCCCTGCTCTCTTTTACCCAGTAGAACCCCATCACATTATCATTACCGTGAATCGTTCGTCTTTTTGTTTTTCTTTTTATGTTATTATGATAATTAAATTTATTGAGCCAGCGAGTAAATAAAGCCAAATTATTGGCAATTATTATTCGAGTTCTCTGAGCCATTTGATTTTTTTCCTCGTCCATTTCTGCTTATTTATTTACATGGTCATTTCGTTTGGGTTGTAAAAAAATTTAATTGCAACATATTTTTAATGGATTTTTCGTCGGTCCCAGGCAGTCAGTCGATCGGTCTGTCTATCGTGTCTGGTTATTAAAGTGATTAGTGAGCATTAAATCGGTTTGACTTTGGATTAAAAAACATTTTTCTTATTCTTTGAATAACGCATAATTGAGCAATGAGCAGGTGGTCGCTATTTCGGGGGAAGCTGTAAAATCAGTGGGCCATATAATGAGGGCATTACGAATTATGAAAACTTGAATATTTCTGAATGAAATGAGTCAACTTTTAAATATTTCGAAATTTGTCGAAAGAAAGGTAAACAAGTTTAAGGAATCCACTGAAGATCAAGGATAAAGGACCTCCTTCTTAAAGACTTAATAAATTGTAGGAGCCTCAAGTCTCTAAGATTTTCAGCTCAGGAATCAAGAGATCGGAGTCGACTACATAAGGCCTTGAGTCTCTAAGATTTCTAGGTGAAAGAATTTTTTAATTTATGATAGAAATCAAGCTCAGGAGTCAAGGAATCTAGCTTAGCCTCATCGGAGTCAACTATATAAAGTCTTGAGTCTCTAAGATTTCCAGGTGAAAGGGTACCTAAATTTATCACAAGAATCAAGCTCAGAAATCAAAGAACCAAGCTTAGCCTAATCGGAGTCAACTATATAAGGTCTTGAGTCTCAATGAAATGATTTCTAAATTTTTCATAGGAATCAAGCTCAGGAATGAAGGAATCTAGCTTAGTCTCATCGGAGTCGACTAAGGCCTCGTGCCACTTAGATTTCTAAATTTCTCAGGGAATCCAGCTTAGCCTGAAGTATCAAGGTCCAAGTTTTACTACCAACTATAAGGAGTCACTTATAATGCTTTAAGTCCCTAAGATTCGCATACCAAGGACAGACAAAGGTTTTTCGAATTTAATCAAGGAATTAATCTGGGTCCAAATAAAACCCCAAGAAAACTACATAAAGAACACCCCCATCACACTGAAATTTTTAAGACCTTTTAAATATATCATCAGACTCAGTTATATAAAATTTCAAAGTGCCAGCTTAAAAATTGTAATTTTAATGGTCCAGAATGCTTTTAGTTTGCCCTATCAAAGTTTGTAGATCTCAAGTTGTCTTCGGTTGGTACCATTTTAATTGAATTGTTTCCACACATATTACGTGTTACCCAAATTAGTCGAGCTATCATAATTGCAAAATATTTAGGGGATTACAAAACCTTGGCCATGTTTTTGTTTATAAAAATTTTGAAGGAACATAAACAAACTCAGAATCATCAAAGAAAGCCCCTGGAAATTACTGAAAAACTTCTATGCCAACAACGTGCCACATGGTTGGTGGTAATTTATTTTTATTTTTTATAAAAAAAAAATATGTAAAATTTTTTTAACCTTGATTAAGTTGACGCTGCTAATGACGTCAGGACAGGGCAGAGCCGAGCATGGATGGTAACTTTGTGATGCGTTGCGATGATGATTAAAGCCGATGGCAGTGGCAGCCACAACATCATTAACAACATTATCACAACAGAAGCCAACAACAACAAAAACAAGAGAACCAAAGAAGGCACATCAACACATTGGCCTGGCCTCTTTTGACACCGTGGGGCCCCTACCCAACCGGCTTACCTCAACTTGCCACACTCACATTTTCGGTCCAGGGTTTTTAGAGGCTCTGGCCGCATTTTTAATTGCCGCCTGGCACTTAGCTAATGTAATTTATATTACATCTTATGCTCTAAAAGCTTTAAGTAGCTAAAAACAACAACACGCTCCACGCTCTCTGCCAAACTGCAGCCGCAAAGTAAGAAGAAGAAGACGAAGAAGAAGAAGAAGAAGAAGTTGACGGTAGCAGCGGCGTTGGTGAGTTTGGAAAGAAAAAAGTTTTGTTTATATTTACCTAACATTGTACTTGAAAGATATTTTGGTTTGAGAGGCAAAAAAAAAAAAAAAAAACCTATCTGCTGCTGGGCTCCTGCTGCATTGTTTGTTTATCTAATGGCTAAAAAATATTTAAGCTGTAAAATGGCTAAAAGCGTTTCAGCTGTGAAAGTACAAAAAAAAAAGAAGTCGTTCTTTGCCTGTTTTTTTTTTTATTTACTTAAGTCATAAATACTTTTTAGACCCTCTTAAGTTGAAAAGGTTAAAGTAAGATACAGATACTTTTACACAGATACAGATATTTTTAAATTTATGTAAATTTTTCCCCAAAAAAAAATCTTATCCCCCCTCTACACCCCCTCAGAACGACCTTCAGTCTATCTGCTTGTCTGTTATCTTAAATGCCTTTCCTGTTGGTAATTAAAAAGTTTGTTACCGGTTTAATTCTGCCATTCCATTCCGTTGTTGTTGTTGTTGTTGTTGTCAGACTCATTTGCCTCTCGCACACGGTCTGTATCTCATTTTGAGCGACTGTCGCCAGTAGATTAGCTAATGTAAAATTGGCCTTGGAATTAGGTAATAAAGATTGTTAGCTAGGTAAGAAAAAAAAGAAAGGGCCATGCGGGTTGGGGCGGCAGACTGTCAAGGGCCTCGGGGGTTGATAAGAAAGATGATACAGAACGGTAGCACAAGATTTATGAAACAGAATCATTCCAAGAGATTCGAAACACTCGGAATCAATCTAACGAACTTCTGGGCTTTGGTTCAGCTAACGGTTACACCCTATTAGCCAGAACTGTCAACTGGTTTGCCCAAGACCGAAAACTCTTTCATTCACAAAGATAGGAGGCACCTAACAATTTCTTGGAACTGAACAAGCTTTCCGCCCAAACCTGTTCCCCCGACTCGGAAGCAAGCTTAGAATTTGTCTTCTTCTTCTTCTTTTTTTTTATTTGCTGCAAAAATTCAGACATAATTAATGATTTCAAATTTCATAAAACTTATCGATCGCCCTTGCCCAACAGACGCTGACAGCTTCAATAGTCACAGAACAGATGACGACGTCGACATCGACGTCGACGCCAGCGTCGACTGCGAACATCAAAAAAAAGCAACTGTCACGTCGCGGCGTTGAGACATTTTTTGCGTTGCTTAACAAACTTAAGCTTTAGATATAAATTACTGGCTAAACATAAACCGAAGCTGGCCAAAACAAACAAAACATAACAAGAACAACAACGACAACAACAACAAAAAGTCAGACATCAACAGTGTCGGCGTCGGCATTAATAAAGCTTAAAGACGAACTTAATTAAAAACAACAACAACAATAAGAACAAGATAAAAGTTGCACTCACCGAGAAGAGGTTGGAAAATTTGCAATGTCTTTTTGGAAAAAATTGGACAATGGACGGCAGTCACGCACGTTGTACAATACACTCAAACAATTACACCGCTACACGTGAGCCACACGCACACACCGACACACACACACACGCGCGCGTTAAAAACATATACACGCCTTGCTGAAAATTGCCATGCCAATTTGCCAGTGAAAATGAAAAGCAAACAAAAAGAATTTCCTTTGCTTTTTCTCGAGTGAAGGTTATTTTACAAATTAATGTTTATTTTCATTTAGATACGCGGCGACACACTCGAAAAAATCATTCATAAAGCAAAAATACATTTCATTAAAATTTTGCACACACGTAGCGGCAGAGGCAGCGGCAGCGACAGTGGCAGCGGCGGCGGCAGTACGCCCGAGAACGGGTTCCGCCAGAGTCGACGGGGGGGGTGGAGGAAAAAAATTTGTCTGCTTCTATTTTAGCACGCGCGCGAATTTACTCGGAAGTTATAGCAAAAAACGCACACACAGAGACCAATTTTTGGTAAATTTCTTTCTCCGTCTATAAAAACGTCCACACACGCTCACGTTCTCGGTTCAAAAATAACTGACAAAATTCGAAATTTCGCGTACTACAAGATATTTTTGTGGTCTTTGGTTAACGCTCTCTTCGAATCAGCTCTTCTGGCCAGTACTACCATTTTAGCTTCTGGCCACAATTTAATAATGAGAATTTAATAGGTTTTCTATGAATGCAAGATTGGCTGGACAAAAATAATAATTTTTATTATTAATTTTTCTTTCCATTTAAATACACTTTTTAAAATAAAACAGTAATGAAATTTGTTTTCTTCAAATTCAAAAAATTTGTTTTCAGCGTTTTTTTCGGCTTTTTCTAGCGGTTCGCTCTATTCTCTTAGAAGTACCCTCTTTTCGAACGTGATGGCGAGAGAGAGAGAGAGCATGTACGCTTTCGAAAATTCGAATTTAGCTTTTGAGCGTTGGCTGTTCGAAACGAACACAGCCGAAGGCGAAGAGAAACGAGCAAAACTTATCTGACCGGCAAAAAGAGAGCGCAAGTTGTGGAGTGCCCGAATGAGACTAACTCAAATTGGAATCTCTCTTCGAGCTAGATAAATTTTGGTTTGAAACTTGGCTGGATTGGACGGGCCTACAGTATTTTCAAATTTCTTTTCACTTTGTTTGATAATTGTTGGCACAGGTGTTTGCGAAAAATATTTAAAAACTCAAAAAAAAAAACAACAATTTATTATTTCTCGATGAATGGAAAAAATCTATAAATTTGTTTATTACCAAATAAATTTCCTTATCAGTTGTATTGCACATGCAAATATAAATCAGTTTTGGGAGCGGCTGGCCAACAAAAATAAAAGCCAACTGCAATTGCAACAAAACAAAACTCAGAGCAAAAGATAAACAGAGAGTGAGCGAGAGAGAGTGGGAAAAAGAGACTTGGATCGTTTGCCTACTCACCCTCATTCGGCTCTCTTAGTCTCAGATAAAGGCGAGCTAGATAGTTTGTTCCACTCAGACAGAAATGCGGCTCTTGGCTCATAGATGGCGCTGGTGTGTCGCCCGTCAAACGAATTCAAATTTTCCCTGTTTGCCGGCAAACAACAAGTGGGTAATGTGTGTGTGTGTGTGTGAGTGTGAGTGTGAGTGCGTGTGTGACAGATTCTTGGAAACGGTTGCCTAAGGGGGAAGACAACAAACGAGGTAGCGTAATCACTTTTTGTGTTGCCTGCCGGCGTCTAGAATGGCGGAAGTTGCAACACGTCGTCTATGCACACCCCAAACCAAATCAGGCCACCCGGCCACACCCCAACAATTGCAAGCAACCCCACAAATGCCACACACACTCACACACACACACACACACACGCACACATTTTAATCGCAAATTTTCAAAAAACTTCAAACTTGGGCGGCTGCAGCTTTTGTGGACTTGCAGCAAGTTGACTTGAGTTATTGCCAACTGAAGTGGGTGTTGCATGCCTGTGTGTGTGTGTGTTACCATTGTACTGGGACATATTCTCATTCATACCACCAAATGAAACATCCCCAACCAAAAGAAAAAAAGAAAGAAAAAAAAGCGTGGCCGCCGCACATTTGGAAACCTTTTCATTTTCCTTTTCCTTTTGTGAACATGTGTGCTTGAGTGCGTGCATATGTATGTGTAGGTGTGTATGTGTGTGAAGCTTCAATTCCTCACACACCCTCTCAAATCTGCTGCACATTCAGATAGACTCCCCCTCAAGGCTGCGATTAATCATGAAATTTTCACAGAATATTTCCATTAGATACGAATTAAGTCATAATTGAGAGCGGAGTGCATGTCGACAACGACACGAATTGCAATGAAAAATGCCAGAAACTGTATATGAAATGACAGAGAGAGAGAGAGAGACAGAGAGTGAGTGACTTAACAGCGAACGGAGTGAGTGGGAGAGCAATATTTTTAGGCAAAAGTTCTTTGGCTGTTCAGTCCTTTGTCTGAGTGTGAGTGTATGTGTGTGTTTGTGTGTGAGGCTGCATAAATGAAATTGCGCCCCGAAGGGTACAACGACGATGGCAGAGCCTCAAGTGCCAGCGACATATATTTATTATGCATTACGGAGAGGGGAGAGAGCAGAATATTGAGTGCAAAAGAATAGGAAGGGGCGAGAGCGTAAAAAAAATTATGCCTTAAATATGCTTTGAAGCTGAAATTAAAGTCCCGTTTTCGAGTGCTTCACTCAAATCATTTCATTCTCTCCTTCTTCCACTGCTCCTTCTTAATTACAGTTAGAATTGTGTTCTGCTGGCACATTAGGCAGGTAGAAATTCGCATAAAAATCACAAAATCCAAACAATTTAAGAAATTCAAACAATTCAATGGAAAATATTATTTATCAAAAGCAATTTGATATCCGAAACTAACCTAACCTAAAAATGCATACAAATGATCAATTACAATTAAGTATGAAGTTGCTTTGCTGCACCTGTTGGAATGACCAGACAAGAATGCCTATACAAATGGCAAATGCTTAAAAATAATAAATAATAAAAAAAAATCCAAATTTGTTATGCAGTCAGAAAAGTGGTTTAATGTTCGGAAAAAAAAAAGAAAAACTAAACAAAACATGAGTGGAACTACAAGTGCTTGTGGCATTTTGTTGTTATTGTTGTTGTTGTTGTTTTTTTTTTTTGACAGTTCTTTGACATCCGCAGCAGCCAAAATACAAGAGCCCCCCCCCCCCCTCAAAAAAAAAAAAAACTAAATACTCCAACAATTCCATATGAATATGAATTTATACACATGAGTGGAATTACATGATGTTTATGTATTTGTGTGTGTACGTGTGTGTATGTTAATTTGATTTCGGTGTCAAAAAGCTTTGATTTTTTTTTAATTTTGTTTTATGATCGCCCTGCACTTTGCTTTGCGCTTTTATAACGGACGCCAAGCACACCCAACACAGCTCTCAGTCTATCTCACTCGCTCTTGTTGTATTTTATAGAAAAAGCAACTATTGTTGCTATTGTTGTTGTTGTTGTTGTTGTTGTTGTAGTAATTGCTTGTCATTTTGATTTGATTGTGCGCACTTATGTCTTTATTGACAACACCGTAATAATATAAATAATTTATTACAAACATTCAGACATTGAGCAATTTGTAAATGGGCTTACATATTTCCATATGCAAGGCTAGAATTTTACACACACAAACACACACACACAGTATCAAGAAAAACAAAAAGTTGTTTGTTTATTTAGCTTGGAGGAATTCAGATTTGAATCAGTCGATTATAACGAATTCAAAAAATATGTGGAATTATTTTCCATTTCAGACTTTAATTTCCTGGATTATATTTCAAATCTTGGGGATTTATTTTTTTTTATTGGATTTCTTAAGGTTTTTTCAGACCGATTAAGATTGAGAATTTTCTCTTCATCTTTGGAAATGTCTTTTTTTTTTTTTTTGGCTTTTTATCACTTTGACGAACTTACTCCCTTCCAGACAACAGAGCCCCGATTTCCAGAATTATAGTTTCATATTATTATTGAGAATATATACAATCTTCCAGAAGTGATTTACCTAAGTCATATCAATCAATGCACTTATTATATTGCTATAAAGACTATAGTGTATTCCAGATCTTATATATCTTTGGTACTTTGATTTGAACTCGTTTTCCTGGTCAATTTCAATAAATTCCACTCTCGAAAATCACCTCTCAGTCTTAGGGATTTCGAATCTAAGTTTAACTTTCATTAACTTTTTAATCGATCTTCATAATTTTTTAACGCTGAAATAATCCAGTCTATTCTCAGATTTTTTTTACAGAAAACTACCAAGATTTTATCTGAAGTCTTGACACCTTTCTTTTATTTCCCTTTCCTCATATATAATTTTTCGGGTGGATTCCGAATAAGTTTCTTTTCACTCCCCCAAATTCCCTTTCACAAATATTTCTAAAAATCCAAAAAAAAGTATCCCAACTTCGCCTTGTGAAGGCTTCCAATTTCTGGTCTCTTCTTCTTCTTGCTTTATGTTCAAGTATTTTCAGAAGAGTTGTCAAGAGCCCCGATAATTGATGTGTGCAAAATGCTTGACATTTGCATTTTATGCAACCAAAAGTGAAATGCAAATAAAAAAAATGCCTCAAAAAAATGATATGGAAAAACTATGTTTTCATTTCATTCGCACAATCAATTATTCAGGAAAAGCTGAGGCGAAAAAAAAACCAACCTCATTTATTATGTGGCCCAAAAATTTGTCATTGCACTTGCCAATTTTTTTGCTCAGCCACTTTTGTTATTTGTTAATCGGTCCAATTCTTTGTCAGCCTTATCAGTTTGCACATATCTAGAATTGCTCCAGTGAACAGGGCATAATTAATTTGGCCAAACACACAACACATTAGCCAACAAAAGAGCCAAGGCAAAGCGAGCACAATGCCAAAGCGAATTGATTAATGACAGCGTATTAAACAATAATCGAGATAGGCCGGTAAAAACGGGGGCCCCCAAAAAGGAAAAATAAAATAAATAAAGAAATGCGCCCACGCGCAAATTTTTTCATTACCCCCCACGGGCTGCTCGATAAGTTGGGAAAATGAAATCGGGGAATAAAATCAAATGTTAGGGGATTTAAAATTAAAACTTGAATTGCCTAAAAATACCAGATCGGTGGCTATAAATGGTCTTGAGACCGGGTATAGTAGGCTTTTACAGGCTGGGATGGACTTAAGTTCTCCGATTTTTTTTTTAGAATTTTTCTTATAAAACAACAACTATATTTAGCTTAGAATTCCTTCAGGATTTCCTATTGAAAGATTCAAGGTAAAACCTCTTATCTTTTAGACATTATAGACTTAGTTATAGATCATAAGATCTTATATGGAAATCCTTCAGTATTTTCTATTGAAAGATCCAAGGGAAAACCTCTTATCTTAAAGACATTATAAACTCAGTTATAGATCATAAAATCTTATATGGAAATCCTTCAGGATTTAGCTCAGAATTCCTTCAGGATTTCCTATTGAAAGATCTAAGGGAAAACCTCTTATCTTATAGACATTATAGACTTAGTTATAGATCATAAAATCTTATATGTATCTCACGATATACTAAGTATTCTCGTGAGCTCCTGAGTAGAGTAGAAATTTGGCGGAAAACTCCTAAGAAAATAAAATAGTTTGGTTCTTATTTAGTCGCTTTTGCCTCCTGATTCATCTGACTATAGCTACCTTAAAGACGGAGCTAACTGTCAGTAAAACTGAGGAGATGACCGGTCTCCATCTTGAAACTGTTTCAAAATCTCTTTCCCCTCGAAGTGAGGATTAAAAATATTTAGAGAACATCAGTCAAGAGAGTAATTTACCTTTGAGATTGTGGATTCACCCAAAGTCTAAAGCAACCCACTTTTCTAGAGGAAGAAGAAGAGAAAACTTTTATCAGTGTTTCACCAAAATGGTTACAATTTTAGTTGGCTTTGTGTTTTTTTTTGTTTCACGAGCCTAAGCGTAATGTTGTTGTTGTTCGGTCACAACAATTCATTTAAATAATGGCGAGCACTTCCTGAGCAGCGCCGACAAAATTTTGGTGTAGCGCATCATTTTTCATATTTTATTTAGAGAACGAGACGAGTACGGAAATTAATAATAGGTAATTAATATTTGGTTTGTTAGATATATATTTTGCTAAAAACAAGAAACCCAAGCCGACTTGGTATTATAATTAATGATATTTGACAAAAAGTTGACAACTCTGCTTTGGCCAAAGTGCTGCCAAACTCAAGCAAGGCATTTCAAGTTTGAGTAAGAGCAAACAATTTTTTAATTAAACTCCCGAAAATGAAACTATGTGGAAATGTGGAGCTCCATAAAAACTCTGGCTACCCATAAAATGCCAGAGCGACCAAAGCGACCAGGGCGACCAGGGCGACCCAAGGTAAACTAAAGTAACGGACGCTTAACGTAATAGCCTTTCATGTTTGCTCAGTAACCCACATCAATTCTAATCGCCTGGAACACTGCGGCCAGCCAAAGTACAGTACCACCCACCCAAACACACACACACACATAGAGAGAGAGAGAGAGAGAGAGAGAGAGTTGGCGAACTCACTAGGAACAAGGCAACGATTTATGGCATGCTTTCACATACTTTCACCTGGGGAATATTGTATTCGCCATATTGAGGGTTGTCCAGGATGGGCAGCACTTACACACACTCACACACACACAGTGGAGCTTCCAGCATCCATAGAAACATAGTTGTGGATTTTTCATCCTTTTGTGGGGGTGAAAAAATATAAAGTGCAGCAGTTTTGCTACGGTTTTTAGATATTAATTTACGCATTGAAATAAAGTCAAAATGCAGTTTGAATTGTTGTTATGTTGCTACATATTTGTCTACACTGACAAGTGCAACAAATCTCTCTATATAAAAAATATTTTTATAGTGAGAAAATTCCTCGAAATTTCTATTCGATTGGAATGCATATCGCTCTAATTGGCTAATTGCATTTTGATATTTTTCGAATTTATTTTTTTGGGGAAAATATTGAAAATATTTCCAGGACACTTTATTATCAAACATCAATATTTTGCATACCACTGAGATTATGTTTTCGACCTCGATAAATTCTTTTTAAGAACTTTCCAAAACTTTCCTATGCAAACTTTAATTCACAGAAATTTTAACAACTTTTTCACCAGATCTGCTCTGACTCTCTCTTTGGATGTAATGAGTGAACCCTTTCCTAGCTTTTTCTAAACTTTTCAAGCCCTCAAACATAACGGAACTGCCTCGTTTCACACACACACACACACACACACACGCACTGAGAAAATGCAGCAAAATTCGTTGTTGCCAAATTGGGCAAAATGTGGCGGATACTGCAATCCGAGAACCCCACCACACTGACCAATATACGATCTCTGCAATCTCCCTTTCCAAATCACAACATCCTCTCTAGGTAGATATGACTGCACCGGGATGGCTACCTTCTGCTGGTAAGTAAATTTTATGTTTTATTATATTTGGGTCAAAGTTTTTAATAGTTTTGCAGTTAAAGTTTTTCTTTTTCTAGTCTAACAAAGTAGCTTTTATGGATTGGCCCTGCCTTTCAGCTCGAGCCCCCCCCCCCCCCCCCCCCCCCCCCCCTTGGCCTTGCCTTGGCCACACGACCAAACCCTGACCTGACTCTCAGGCTGGCCAAGATACGTACGTGTGTGCCTTGTGAACACGTGGTCGGATGTTTCTGCCTGTCAGCCAGCCAGCTAGATAATGGAAAAGATTTGTTTATAAGAAATTTAAATGTTTGATAGAGAGAATATCTTTTGACTCTCGACTCTCGACTCTCGACTCTCTACCATTCCCTTGGAAAGTTTGCAATATTTAATACGATTTTGGCTTGTCCATTTTATAGAAGTCTGACGATACTAAAAAGATTTCAAAACAAAAATACACTCTCTATGGCTTGTCAAGAAAGCCAGTCGACCAGGCAAAAGTCATCTGGCTGTATTTTAAGTAAGTACAATATAAGCTGGCCACATTTAACGGCTTCTAATTGCAACGAACCGCACGAAATGTCAACGGTTTGGCATATTTTCGGTGCTTTGTTGCACGCCGCAGGTGCCTTTGAGACTCTCAGCTCTACCGAGCGTTTCATGTTGCCTTCAAACCAGAGATGACATCGTGAAACATAAGCCTTCGAATTAGCACGACACCTAAGTGGATTTGATTGGGATTCTTGGGCTATTTAGGCCCCAGGGGAATATTGAAGTTCCCAAAAGAATAGTAAGGATTATTTCTACCTTTCAAAATATATACAGACTTGTAAACATGATATCGAAGTTTGGGGAGGATAAGTCCCACTCAGGTTGAAAAAATAACTAAAACAAAATAAGTCATAACTAAGAGTTTAGCGATTTGCTTTCCAGGCTTTCTTTTAATTGAAAATAAAAAGAAATTTTTATTTAGATTTGTATTACCCTGTCTATATAGTCTTGGGAGCTCAGATTGGGAGGAGTCTTGGATATATTTAAGGATATTTTAAAAGAGATTTCCTAATTCTGACAAACTATAAAGCAAATAAGTTTTTCATATTTCTGAACAAATTTTAATTTACAAATCTATATAGACTGAGAAGCCCAGATCAGAAACAAAAAAGGGTATTTTAAGGTGGGTTTCAGTAGGCTAATAAATCAGGTTTCTCATGAATATTCTTCGATTTTTCCTTTAAGATTTGTACTAACCGATCTATAAGGTCTTGGGAACTCAAGTTGGTAACAGAACGGATGGAATATTAGGAAAGGTTCTATAAGACTGACTATTAAGTATATCTTATCAGATTTTCATTACTCTGTCTATATGCAGCAAACATCATAGCCTCAAAAGAGCTCCCTAATTTTGATAGAAAAAAAATCCAAATAGAAAATATTTTTCCTTGAGTGAAAATATTATTCACGGGTCCACCTCTAGTTGAAGCTTTGGCTGGTAACACTAACCTAGAAAAAAGCGACCAGCCAAGGGACAGACGGACCAGCCAGCTCGATGCAGCTCCAAGTTGGTTAGCCACGTCTTTTTGGGTTTTTCACGTACAGGTTTACAGGTTTTTTTTTTTATTTTCAAAAATTTTTTTTCTTTTTCGCTTGCTCGCATTTTGTGAAAGGCAAACCAAACGAAACCAAACCAAACCAAATCGTTGACGTTGCTATTGGAGTTGCCGACTTTGTCGTAGTCGTCGTCATCGTTGGCGCTTTCAGATTAGTTACACTTGTGCTCCATTTAAATGGCATGGCAACAACAACAACAACAGCAACAACAAAGAAGGCAACACCAAAAGCATAAAAAAAATTATGCGAAATTCTTTTTGGGCAACGGGCGTTGCAGCAGTTTTCAAAAGTTTTCCATAGCTTAAGCTGTGGAAATGGGGAAAATAGAAAGTGAAAGAGTCGCAGAGCCTGAACTGAACTAAACTAAAGAAAAGTGCAATTGCCATTGCAATTGCAATCAGTGTCCGCCCTTTCCCTAGTGCTGGGGCCGATTTAGATCTGAAACGGAACTTTCGCCGGTTTTCTTCTTTGTCTTTGGGATTTGTTTTACTTTTGGGTGAGTCGACAAATTTGCTCGACGATTTTTATTAAAAAATAAAATGTCCATTTCAATTAAATTGCCATTGAAGTCTCCGACAAACTGAGTGACTCTACTGGCATTTTGGCAGTTTGATAAGCTAAAACTAAAATTATAAAAGTTTCGATTCCAGAAATTGCATTAATGAAATTTTCTTCGCAGTAGATAAAGAATGAAATGTAGATGATCTTCTTGGAAATTAATTCAAATTATTTGGAATAGGGAAAATGAACAGTCTAGTCGAAATCAAAGTATCGATACTTTTAAAGCTTTTTGTATTTATAATATCGAAAATATTCCAATCTTTAGAGATTTGAGCGGAACCATCAAAGTATCGATACTTTTAAAGCTTTCTGTATTTATTAATTCGAAAATATTCCAATCTTCAGACATTTGAGCGGAACCATCAAAGTATCGATACTTTTAAAGCTTTCTTTCTTTCTTTATTCGAAAATATTCCAATCTTCTGAGATACAAATTTAGATTCTCAATATCGGAAAGTAATAGGCTTATAGACTCGATTTCTTAGGATTTTTTCTTTTTTGCTTATTTAAAACCTAATTGATCATAGAATTCTCAGATTTAAAAGATTAACCAATGTCACCTTCCCAGAGACAAACGAAATGAGTGATTTCAAAAATGCTGCTCATGGCAACTTGGTATCTTTCATTTTTATTGTTTAACAAAATAAATAACAAATTATTTTTATATGTGTTTGTGTGTGTGTGTGTATCTTTTTAAAATGAAATGCGCTCAACTCATTAAAATACCAAAAGTCAGCAAAATAAAATCGCAAAGAACCCGCACGCAATCAAAGGGATAAAGTCGCTAGGCATCGTCAGCGTCAGCGTCTCTCGGCGTCGGTGGTGGCATTTGAAATTCCTGGAAATTGGGGTGACGAGATGCCAAAGCCTAAGAAAACGGAAAAATATAAAAAGCTTCTTCTAGTTGAGGGAATTTATATCAAATGGGCTTATCTAAAAAGTTCTTGTTCACATTGGCATTGATTACAAGACGATGAGGAGTTGATGAGGAGGAGAAACACGAGTGGCAAACAAATTATTACAAGTGCAGTTGGGAAATATGTGGCAACCACTTATCAACATAATCAGCAACAAATACCTGGACACGCCTGAGTGCAGACAACCGACCAGGCCAACCAGACCAACCAGACCGACCGAACCGACCAAGCAGCGATCAGTCAAGCCAAGAAAAATATTTGCTACTCTCAAAGGGAGCCGACTTTGGCGAGGTCTTTGGCAACCTATCGACAGCGCCGGCAGAAGCGGCACCCTACCAACAACAATAACAAAAACAAGAAGAGAAATTTAAAAAAAAAAGACCCCAAGGAACCTCGCAAAACAGAGGCAACTTCCCAGACTTGAGAGACGACAACAACGACGACGACGATGATGATGATGATGACGTCGCCTTGTCACACACACTGTGGGGTCCAAGTGAGTTGTTGTTCTCGGCGACTCCCAATCTAGCTCCCTAACTATCTAGCCATCAAAAGCCATCTAGCCCAGGACCCAGAACCCAGAAACCAATACCCAGAGACTCAACTTTGGTCGGCACTCCTGCTTCTCATCGCTGTTTCATTTCGTTTCGTATCGTTTGGTTTGGTTTCGTTTTTCTGTCAAATGTTTGGCTTAATGATGGCATTGATGGATGGATCACACGTAAGCGGTAGTCATTTAGTAATTTATCTCAAGACATTTCGAATTAATAGACTGTTGGCAGTTGCAACTCTTCTTCTTGTGCTCGTCCTTCCTACTTTGTGAGCTTATTAAGTTTCCTAGATTTTGCTGAGTAGAGTTCAAGATTTACTTTGTTCATTGGTCTTTGATTTTTATCGCAATGCCGCTAACTTGTATTTGAAATTATGTGCAATTTTTGTCAAATTATGAAAATTTATGGCATCTCCTGACGTCTGCCAGCAAAAGTCCACAAAACACAAGAAGAAAGTCAACCAGCCCCGACGACCTGAACCAATGAAAATGCATTGTGAGAGTTGAGCTAATTAGTGAGGCGATTCGGGAGAGCGTCTCTTTCAGGCACGATTAACTTTTAATTATGAGCAGTTTAGTTAATTGGCAAGACCTTTGATATGGATATGTCTGGTTAAATTTGTTGTTGGAGCTTTCACAAAACCAGGAAGATTTTTACATTGTATGAACAAAGAACTGGTCAATGTACTCGAAAAAGAAATGTCAAAGAACTTAACTCTTTTATCTTATGGATTTGTTAAGACTAGGAAATATAGTCAGAGTTATGATTATTAGATGGGTAAGTAATTAGATGACAGTCTGGATATTATATAGATAAGTTCTTAGATAGAATATACCAAGAGAGATTTGGGTCTGCTTGGACTTAAGAAGACAGCTCGAAGTATATTGACAAATTCTGAACATACTCCGATTAATTTCAACTTAGGTGATCTAAACAAATTTGAAGATATATGGAATGTATTCAAGTTGAAGATATATGGAATATATTCAAGTTGAAGATATATCGAATATATTTAAGCTTCCTATATGGACAATACGAGCTTGAGAAATATGAGCATTTCAGCTTAGTTAGGACAAATGGTTTTGTTCTTATAACAAATATAAAGCTATGATTCCTTTATGAGCTATTAATTATTTTCATCTTCTTGTTTGTTTTGTAGTTCTGAAATTGATATATAGATTTGGATATATCTTAAGTTATTCCTCTTACTCTTACAGTCCCACGACGTTTCATTTTATAAAAAAGTTTTCCAGAGTATTTGCATTTGATTTGGGGAAATAATAAGTGGAATTTCTCAAATATTTTGTTCTTTTTTTTCATATATATATTTCGTTTTTCCTTGTAATTTTTGCCTCACCTGAATGTGTCTGCTATTTCTCTTTTCCTAACCTCCCCGGCACAGTTTTCAGCTTCAACTTCAATTGACACTGACAAGTCGTGTGAAGCACACCTGCAAAAGTCAAGCAGTGACCACAAAACTGGCCAAAAAATACAAAAAAAAAAAAAAAGAAGTAGTGGAGAGAACCCGCCAGCAGCCAACTTAGAGAAACCAGACAACTCAGAGACCGAAACATGTTGCAAAATGCAATTGCGCCGTTGTTTTGTGTGTTTGTTCGCTGCTGTTCTTATGTTCAGTTTCATGGCCTTAAAATGAGTGCAACATTGGCTTACTGAATGCCTACACAACAACAAGAACAGCAAGCGAAGCGGCAACAAACTAACAAGTTCTGAAATAAGGCAACAAAGAAATGGCAAGCCTAAGGCCTTTCGCTACTTGAGCACAGAGCACACGCATGAGTGGGGGTTGGAGCAGTGTCCTTTGCCTAGACAACTTGCTCCTTCGCCCCACTCCAGCCCCCGCCCACGCCCCAGCTAACCTTGCCAGACAGACCGCAGGCAGAGCAGCGCGCGTGCACAACAAGCCAAGGCAAGACAAGACAAGACAAGGTAAGGCAAGGCAAGGCAAGGCAAACAAGACAACAACACAACAGCCAAAGTAACTCAGCCCAGCTCAACTACACATAACAATGTTACACACTCCAGATCCGCTTGGTATTTGGCTAAGGCGATAATGTGACAAGGATAACGAGCCAACAACGTACCAGGCTTGTTATCAAACGCACCACCGAGCCCAGCCCAGCCCAGCCCAGCAGAAGTAGCAAAACTTGGCATCTTGGCGGTGCCGTCTCTAAGGTGGTGGGCTGAGCCAGGCCAGAGAACTTCCACTGAGATCTTGGGATTGGCTCAGGTGAATGGGCGGCAGGGGGCAAATGTGCGTAATGCGCTCATTACGTGCCGCCACGGCGAAGGCAAGAAGAGTTCACTGGCGCTAAAGTGGCTTAGTGTCGGATATGTTTGGCTCGGAATAAGTCTGACTCTGCTGCCTCTCTCTTGCCTCGCCTGTCAGCGCATCCATCTGTCTGTCTTTGTGTCTCCACTTGCGATTTGGCAAAACACGGCACTGCCATGCCAATTGCATGCCATTTCTATTGGCTCGGGCATTGTTGGGAAACAGTCTCTCTAATTAGACAGTTCGGTTCGGTTGGATATGGTTTTACTTTGGAGCTCGTGGGGCTTCTGTTAAGTAAAATGAAATTACGCACTACAATTTTTTGTCTGCGGCTCCACATATTTCTCTTTGCAAGCGAATTTATTGTTCATTTTGCAAAAATCCAGACAAGAATTTTAATTGCAAAACACACCTAAAAAGCCTAAACTAAGTAGAAATACCAAAGGAAAACTTGGATTTGTTTGGTAATAAATTTCAGTAAAATTCAACGCTATATAGAGGGTCCTAGGTTACCAGATTCTTTTGGTTAATAAATGTGGGAGGTAACTCTAAGATAAAATAGTATTCAGTTGGTCCTTCACACTAAGTTGGAATAAGCTGCCTCAATTAATATCGAAGATAAACTCCAAGTCGATTCGTATCTGTATAAAAAATATATGATATAATGGCCCAATGAAGATGAAATTTAAGATACCTCTCAAATTCCATATGAACTTTATTAGTGCCAAAATTGAATGAGATAGGTGATCACGTTTCAGAGATATACCTAAAGACGATTTGGCTCCGTGGGAAGTCGTTGTTTGACCCAAATGATATTTGGAACACATTTGTAAATTCATTTAAGCATTCTTATTATGAAGTTTGAATGAAATCGGTCAATAAATACTAGAAATATTCCTAAGAGCAAATTGGACTCGATGACCCATTCTATCCCACCGATGCCATTGCAATACCCTTAAAAACCAAGGGAATTTTCTGTATAGAAACAAACGACTCTTTGATTAGTGATACTGACCAATCTGAAGGCAATTACTGGGAGTCTAGTATGTCTGGTAACACCATTACCGAGACTTTAATTTATTGAAGCTAATAATTATGTAAAATTTATTTAAATATTCAATTCAAAAATCTATTTTTTTGTGAGCCATTAAGACCATTTCAAATCGGTATGGGATCCTTAAAAATTTTTAAATTTTATAAATTACTTTTTAAGTTCTAAGACAGTTTGTAACCCAGTTTTATTTGACAGGTCCTAAAGAACTTAACATAGTACTTCCGACAGTTTTTGAGATTTTTATTTATATGCAGATTTGGTCAATGTTAGTTTTCGGGGAAGATTTTCACAATGTTACCAACATTAAAGTCATAAAGTGTCTTGTAGTTTTTGGTTCTTGTGAGTTTTGTTGCCACAATAATTTACAAGTTCAACAACCTGTCCGAGTCATAAAGAGCAATTCAGTTGGCAGGTGAGTGGCTCATCAAAATTAATGATGCAATGAAAACCGCTAAATACTCTAAAATGCAACCTAAACTCTGGTTGGCTTTGGGAAGACTGAGTTAAAGGGACCAGAGTGGACTGGTAGGGAAAAGGAAGATCAGGTGTTTTTTTTTTTGGATAGACTGACACGTGTGTGTGTGTGTGTGTGTGCAGCAACGATAACACAACCACAAATTGCTTTTGTTATTGTTGTAATGCGGAACAAAAAGCTTGTGGTCAGCCACCATGGAAATGGCCACGGCCAATGCATTTTACCTGTTGCTTTTGACTAGAGCAAAAAGTGCATATGTCAAGTGAGTTAACACGCTGTACAACATCAGGCAGAAGCAACAACAACAGCAACAAAATCAATTTGGCTGCGCAGTTAACCAACACAACAGCAGCAACAACAACAACAACAAGAACAACCAGAATAAATTACAACAACACTTAAAACGGATTTGTAACGCCAACAAATTAGTTACGCCAAAAATAGGCAGCTGCTCGGACCCAAGCTAACGCGGCTCTGGCCAGGCCATTGCCAAGCATTTTCTCAATGAGTGGAAATGGGCTTAGCCCCTCCGAGTTCCCATTGATATAAAGGAAAAGGAAATGAGGCAAGCGAGGTCTTTACGGCAAGGAAATACCCTGAAGTCATTTCCGAGTTCTTTTCCGAGTTTCGTCTTTGAAATATCTTCAAGCCCGACTTAGGTCGAAGCTCGATACATTTCATTTATATAAAAATTGATGAAGAACATTCAAATAATATCGATGATATTTTTGAGATTTCCTAACTAAATGTATATGAAGACGATGGGTTTTGAGTGACCTTTTCTTCCGATTATAGGCAGAGACCTGTTCAAGTCTTACCCAACCTACTTGATATAGGTTTTTATCTATTAGGAGAGACTATATAAGGTTTTTCGAACTGAAAAATTCTATAGATAAAGTCTTATGTCTTAAGCTGTATTTATATTTTTCGTCAGCAAACGTTTGCCTGGTTAATTCATCGGTCTCATCATCGTTCATAGATCATTGCTTTAGTTTGTATGAATTCTAAGTCGTATGGGTATACCAAGATATATTTTAATAGCCTTGTTATAGGTAATAGAACCCAGGTTATTTTCAATCTTGACTAGTCTATAGTTTGACCCAGATGTCTACCTAGAATACCTCGGTTTTATCTTTAGATTAATTGAACAAAAGGATAGTCTAAGTCGATCTGTTTCTTATCGATACCTTGGAAGATATAATACTAGTCTATATACTTCATCTGAAGAAATTATCCAAAAAATTTCAATATTCTCTAAGAAGTAGTGTAACCGAACTGATTGAAAAAATCCAAGACCAAGTATGGCGTAGGCGTTGCCTGACTGTGGGGGGCAGGAACTGCCGGCTTGAGGAAACGAAGCATTATGGGTCAGTGAGCCACGTCTATTGTTGGGCCCACGCCAATCGATTTGACTTTTCTTTTCTTTGGATTTTCTTTTGTTCCCTTGCTGGCTTCCTGGACGTGCGTTATCTGCTTCAAGGTTCGCCATCAAATGCATTTTCTATGGCCCAGAGCTCCTCCAACAAGTGCAAGTGCTGCGTGGCTCTTTGGGGGCTTTGATTGACATGCAACACGCGCGGTGGCTGCTGCTTTCCCCCTCTTCCCCAAACATCACTTGCCTCACTTTATACACTTTGAGAGTATTTCTTTTTTATGTCTTTCTCCTCACTATTTTTTTTATGTCCAAACCAGAAATTTCCATGCTGTGTGTAATTGAAATTACGTGACACTTTGCATATGCATTGGATTTAAATTGAGTTTCCAGTTTGGCGGCCACCACACTTCAGATGGGAGATGCGAGAGGGTGTGTGTGCCGGTATGCTCTGTGTCTGCTGCGTGCCTACTTTGTAAATCGGGTCTTTCCAGTCTCTAAAATTGTTGTATTTTTTTTTATTGTTGTGGGCTTAACTGGCTAGCCAACATGTGGGCGGTAATAGAACTTTGACAAGTGCAGTGAAGTGCAACCGAAAGTTTCTGGCTGGGCACACGTGCCTCCCAGACTGGGCCGGGGTTCAAGAGTACAAAAAGTACAAAGACTGAAATGTTTAAAGCGATCTCCAAAAGCAACTAATTAGTTGAAGGCCTGCTGGGAGACGCACAGCGGGAGTTTGGTAAACCACATCCTCAAAAAAGGGTAGATGAAAATAATCAATTTGAGGGCGATTCCTGATAAATACGGGCTTGGGTAATACTGAGAGGGAAAAATATCTTAATAACTTGAATCTATATTGTAGAAAGAAAAAAGTATATTTTGTCAGAAGTGGGATTCGAACCCACGCCCTCAGAGAGGACCAGAATTCTCAGGCAACACCTTTCTGGGAAAGGCAAGAGGCGGAAAGCTCTTGAGTCTGGCGCCTTAGACCGCTCGGCCATCCTGACATGTACCGTTATTAGTGATCGAGTAAAATTAGAATAGAAACTATTTTTGAAATATTTTTATAGATAAAATGTATTTTGAAATACTATAAATATTACTCTATATATATAATTTTCAAATATTTAAATATACTTCTGCAGCAGAAATATATAGATTTTGAGATAAAATTAAGTTTGGTATGCCGAATATATATCCAAAAATCTAGAGACATTTTCAACCACTACTTTCCTGGGGATTCTCAGAGACTACAAATATTTTCAAACTAATTTAGTTTGCATACTTTCTATTATAAATGGGGACATGGGTGAATCATAAACTTTTCTTTAATTTTTAAAAGCTATAAAAATATCGCTTCTTTCATGTGATCAAGTGACTTTAACGAGTTTATATAAATTGATATCCAAAAAACCGATTGTCAGAAGTGGGATTCGAACCCACGCCCTCAGAGAGGACCAGAATTCTCAGGTGTCACCTTTCTGGGAAAGGCAAGAGGCGGAAAGCTCTTGAGTCTGGCGCCTTAGACCGCTCGGCCATCCTGACTACAATAATAGCCTAAAGCAATTCAAATTATTTTTTTGAGTAATATATAAATAAAATTGTATATAGAATAAATAAATAAATAAAAGCAAAATGAGAAAAATCAAAATTTTATACAGTTATTTGGTTAAAAAAAAGTAATCCACTTATATAAAATCATAAATTATTTAAAAAATATTTGATTATTTTATAAAAAAAATAATAAAAATCAGAACTAATCTATTTTTAAATCATTTATAAAATCACATATATTTTATTTTTAGGAAATTAAAAAACATTGTTTCCCTCCAGCCTCGAACTCATGTGATAAAAACATTTTCAAATATTTTCATTAAATTATAAAAAAAATTACAACTTGTCAGAAGTGGGATTCGAACCCACGCCCTCAGAGAGGACCAGAATTCTCAGGCACCGCCTTTCTGTGAAAGGCAAGAGTCGAATAGCTCTTGAGTCTGGCGCCTTAGACCGCTCGGCCATCCTGACATGCGGCGATCGGCAATCACTGTTCGAATGACAAATCAGTGCTGTCGCGTCGCTGCCACCACGCAATGCGTCATTCAAAGCAGAGTTCTATTTATAGATTAGCCGAATGGCGGAGTGCCCATTTAAATAAGTTTGTGTAGGTGGCGCTTTTTAATTTTTATATGTGAGCAGCGTGCTGGATTATTTTGATAGTGGGAAGTGCGATAAGAATTGCTTGTGTGTGACTGCATCACGCCTGTGTTTGTTGGATTTCTCTGGGGGCCTTTGTGTAATTTTAGTTGCCATTTGGGTTTTATGGGCTGGCTAAACGCTCAAGTCACAAAGTGTCGAATGCTGTTCTGGACATTGTAACCTGAGCACTTTTCCATTGAACTGTTTCCGGCAGCCGAGCAATCAAAACGAAATGAGTGCAAGGCATTAAAATCACACAAAACCGCAACAGAAGAGTCCTCAGCAAAAGTTTAGTAGGCTTTTTTTTATATTTTGATGGGCCACGAGTCAGACCATCAAGTCAATTGCATTGCCTACGGCAACAGCACGCGCAGACCTGCCCTCTCCCTCTCGCACTTAGAACAATAAGACAGCTAACTGTAACCGCAACGCCTGCAGAGACAGAGACGGAGACAGGGACAGTGGCAGATCATCATTGCTTCTGTCGGCGTTAAAAAAAAAAAAATAAGAATTGGCATTGAAATCATCGACAGAGTCAAAGCAACGGCAGCTTCTGCGTCAGCGCCAGCGCTTGCGTCAGCGTCGACATGCAGAATGCATGGAAACAATGAGAACTACGTGCGTCCAACTGTTTTGTGTTATGTCTGCAATCTGATACATGTGAGTGAATATTGAATGTTTGCTGGCTTTGCTGGCTTTGTTGGCTTTGTTGTTGGTGTTGTTGCACCGACTATTACAATAAAACCACAGCGGGAAGGAGGCTGTCGACATGGACAGCAATGGTAGTGCCACTGGCAGAAGCATCAACGTCAGCCTCACTCGCAGCCTCTGCCTCAGCGGGGCTAAATGGTTGCCGGTCGGTCTCACTTGCTATGTCAAACGGTAATGACAGCCATAAGCTCACTCTTCTCCTCTGGCGAGGTTTGAGTAGAATTTCTTCCATTTTGTGGTAGCATCCCAGTTCATGTTCGGGCAAACCGAAAAGTTTGCTGTGTTAATTTACAATGCATAAAATTCATTGGGGCTTGTATGCTTGTGTCTAGACCGATCCACCCCCCGCACCCTGCCTGCTGGAGCTCTTGGGATTGTCTCGAGTGCATGAGAGGCGTCAGTTTTCAATAGCTGAGCTCAGGCCAGTCCAGTGATTTTGAATGCTTTTGTCTCGGTGTTTGGCTTTGCCCTCTCGGTAATGAAATCTGTCTCAATGTCGTCGTCCTCGCCGGCTTGGCCAGGCTTTTGTGCGAATTGTTTTACCTTTTGATGGAACACTGTCCGGTCCAATGAAATTTTATGCCTTCAATTGTGACCTTATAATTATTCAGAAAATAGTAAACAATATGTTAAGCCAAAGCTAAACAATAGAAACGAACGACTCCCAACGCCTTGGATGAGAGGTTAAAGATTCTTGAACCTAAAATGGAGACATATTTATTTAGAAATTAAAAAAGACTTAAGATATTCAGCTAATTTCGTGACATGCAATTATTTTTCAGACTAGACAGATATTTTTTTTTTCCTAAAATTAAAGAAACGAAATTATACAATTTTGGTCTGAAAAACACTTTCAATATAGACGAAATAGGAAAAACCTTTAAAAATTTATGAAAATTAGTTGCCAGGTTTTTATTAAATTAAATTGGATTGTTTATAGGAACAAAAATCCATATCCATATCCATCAAAAAATATAATGTTCTCGGAAATTATCAGAAACCAGTTTTTCAGATTTTAAATTGGATTAGATTATTTAATAGTTCCTATAAATAAATATCTTTCGTATATAGAATTCTATATCTACATTCCTATAGATCTAAGTTCCTTAACATTAAATGCTCTTAAGATATATCAGAACCCAGTTTTTCAGATTTGAAATTGGATTCAATTGTTCCTATAAATAAATACCTTTCGTATATAGAATTCTATATCTAAATTCTTGTAAATCTAAATTCTTTATCATTCTTTATAATTTATGTTTTTTAAAGATATCAGAGCCCAGTTTCTTTCAGATCTAAAATTGGTCTAGATTTTCAAAGTTTTTATAGAGAAAAGCCCTTTTGACTCTAGAATTATATATTCCTATTCCTATAGACCTAAATACTTGAAAGCCCTCGATAATTTTTTTAAAGGCTTATAATATGCTTTAGATTTTGTTTATTTCTTATTTCATTGATTTTTTTTATTATATTTTAATAATTTATTATTTTTATTTATGACTATTTTGAAGCCTCCCTTATTCTATAAACTTAATCAGAGCTTTCTAACCAGACCTATTATATATATAAAGTAGGGCCTGAGTCTACTTGAGCTTCTCTCTGACTTTAAGGAAAGCCGAGAGCTATTTAGTAGGTCTTATATCATTTATAAATTTGGAAATTGGAGGTGACTTTGCAGGGGTCAAAGGGAGTGGCATGTACAGCTAATCAGGCCAGTCAATAATTCTACAATTGCCGCTCAAATGCACTTGACCCAACATATGCCTCAAAAGCAGGCAAACAGATTAAATGCACACATGTGTGTGGTTGGCCAAACAAATCTGGTCCAGACTGGAGGACGAATAAGGAAGGAGGAGACGCAGGCAATCAGCGCAAATTATGCGCCGTCCATTTGCCACTTAGCCGGGACATTGGCGATTAGATCGAACATCCTTTTGTTGGCCCAGCCACCGACATGGTAGGGCTTTCTCAGACCCCCCCCCCCCCCCCTCTCCATCGCACACCACCACTCCCTGAGCAAGGCCAACAAAATCGCCAGCGCCTTATGTCACTGATTGTAATCGGCAGCTCGTTAACATTATTGTAGTGCTCAAAATGCATTGGCCTTTTATTTACTAGGTTGTTGTTGTCCTCGTTGTTGTTGTTGTTGTAGGTATTTTTGTTGGCTTTTTTTTATTTTATGGCGAGTTAGTGAGTTTCGCCCGCATATTGTGTGCTATGTGATTTTTCTTGCGGTTCCTTCATGTCTTTTGACTGGCCCAAGAGCAATCGTGTTTGCTTAGTGCCTTTTTCATATTATCCCCGCCCTGTCAAATATTTGTGAGAACGCTTAGGACTAAAAAGTTCTCGACGGAGGGGAGGTCTGGGCTGAACTGTCGAACCATCTGGTCATTCGGTCAGTTTGAAGCAAATTTGTATCTATCCTCTTTGGCCCTTTCATCTTTTGGTAAACAGGCTTAAAACTCTTCTGAAACTGTACTGAAGTTATGCGAGTTTATAGCTTCATTAGCGCTCGTTCCGGTAGTTCGAATGGCCGGCACTTTGATACTGTTTTTAGGGGTGCGATTCAGAGCCCAACCAAATCACCCTGTCCGGTCGACAACCCGCAGAAACAATTTTTATGTCTTAATTTCTTAACAAAGTTGCAGTTGAATAAAAAAAAAATAAAAGTACAACGAGGCTGTGTCTCTGGCAATTTGAAGTGGCTGGGTGGTTGGTTGGTTGATTTCGGTTTTGTTTTTTTTTTTCCTCTGTGTTTTAGGGTAGTCCACCCTCTCCCCCTCTGCAGAAACTCTCCGCTGCTGGAGGTCCCAGCTGTTATGATTTTTTTCAATTTTTTTTGGAACTTGACATTTTGGCTCGTTTGTTTTCCAGCCAAATGATTATTATGCAGGTTGGCTTGTAAGTGTTCTTGTAATTAATATGTACCTTAATGGCAGACCAAATCTTTTGGAATTCGAAATACACTAACTTTTGATTGAAATTGAAAAAAAAAAATCTGTTAACTCGACATTTATTTTTATATCTCCTTAAGAGAACTCAAAGTTAGTCGGTTAGTTCCTATAACTGTTCAACAGATCTCGAGATATCTAGAGATATATCTCCTTAAGGGAACTCTAAGCTAGTTGGTTAGTTCCTATAACTGTTCAACAGATCCCGGGATATCTAGAGATATATCTCCTCAAAGGAACTCAAAGTTAGTCGGTTAGTTCCTATAACTGTTCAACAGATTCCGAGATATCTAGAGATTTATCTCCTCAAGGGAACTCAAAGTTAGTCGGTTAGTTCCTATAACTGTTCAACAGATCCCGAGATATCTAGAGATATATCTCCTTAAGGGAACTCAAAGCTGGTCGGTTAGTTCCTATAACTGTTCAACAGATCCCGAGATATCTAGAGATATATAGTGTATATATTATCCAATCTTATTAAATTTTTAAGAAGCTTTCTATGTGATGTATGATTTTCTATAATCTGGGACAATCTTTTTTTACAAAATTCAAGTCAAAATTTGAAGCAACCAAAAGTCCAGGAATTTTCAAGCCTCTCAAACTCAAGTCTAGATCGCTTGTGTTTAATTTTGTTCAGACTTTTTGTAGCATGTTAATATTTTCTATGCAGGGTAAGAGGGAAAATTTGCGCATTGGAAAGTTTGGTGCTCATTTAAATTCATTAGTTTCAATTGCCCTCAGGCATTTTCAGTTTAAACCTGTTTCTTAACATCCTTGAGCTTTTCGCTTTTGTTGAGAAATTACGCTCTTCAATAAATTTTCATTATATTTATTAGCATTACTTTGAGTTTTTCTATGTAAAAAAAAACATCTTTATCAGTCATTCAAATGGCGTAATCAGGTTTTAAGGGTAGTTCTCGCTTCAATTGGGATGGGTCTCAGGCTGTAGGTGACAGGCTTGTTAATGGCTCTGGGGATTTGTGAGGCTTTGGCAGACCCACTGGAACTAATGGTAAGGCCAGTAATTATATAAATAGGCCAGAGAAGCTGAGGGAATTCCAGAGTTGGGAGAACTCCCTCACTTGGCTTTTGAGAACCCTTTTTAAATACAAAGCCTGATCTATTTGGGAATGTTGTTTTCTTATTGTTTATTTTCCATGTCCAAAAGATGCAAAGATATTTGGCCAGACTTGCCAGACTAGCTGCCCTTTAAATCATGCTCATGTCTGACTGGTCCACAAAATCGTGGCTAGATCTTGGTTTCTTGTGTCTACACAGGATAGTCGACTGCAATATGTTTTTTGTGTTAGCACAAAATCGTAATTATGGGTTCGAAAAATCCACGCTAGCATCTTGATGATCGACATCGGCTGTGGCCAAGGAAATTTACGACCCAGACCTGATGAAAGGGCAGCCACAGTACAACGGGTAGAGGGAAGTATTTCAATATTGCATATGAAGATTGCCAAGTGCTCTTTATATGGCAGTGCATTCATTTTAACACAATGTCTGGTGACGCCCACTAAAGTGGCGGGTCGGCAGTCGGTTATGTAAACAGCCACAAGAGATAGAAAGAGAGGGTAGAGAATGGGCTCGATAAGTACAGCCACGATCCTCAATGCAGTCGGCACTTTTGGAGCCATGGAGGTGGAGTGCTGCCAAGGCAGTTTGGCAGGCGTTGTTATGTGTGGCCAAAGGGCAAAAGGTTGGACTGGAAAGCAGACGTGTGGAGGAAGTGTTAATGTTGCATAAGAATGTCTGAGGTCACTTGATTAGTTGCCTTTTCTGGGTGGCGAGAGAAAAAAGTTTCATAATTTGATTCATTTCAAAATTAAATCCATTAAATGCTTAAAAGTATTTCAAGTTTTTCTTATTTCCTATTTATTTCCATTCATTGTGTTAGGGCAATAAATATTTATAAATAAAATTGTAAAGCTTTTGTTACCAACTGTACCAACACGCTTTATGGTACTTTGGTTTCTTGGTACCATTAAATGAGACAAATTGAGCTAACCTACCAATCAAAATTTAGAAAAGCTCTTTTCCCCAGTTTCCCGAACCAATGAACCGCGCCTGAACAAGCTTAGTGGAAGTGCGAAAAGCCAAGAGTCGAGTGGCACAACGGTAAATGGCAAATATATGAATTGGCTTTTGAGCAGAGGGATTAAGTGCTCCCAATGATACTGATGATGATGCTGCTTTGTGCTTTTGACCAAGTCCACCAACAAATGGTCAAATGGTTTTATGTGGCAAGTGTGAAGTGTGTAAATTTACACCTTGTAATCGAGATGAAGTGTGTGGCTGGATTGCCGGGTACAAATGGGAGTCGTAGCAGCTGCTTTTTGGCCAAAGACTAGGACAAGTTTTGGGCGAGTCGGAATGTTTGACCTTTTTTCTTTTGGCACAAATTTTCATCTATGAGATCCCCAAGCGATTTACTTTTACCATCCAAGTTATAGATGGTTGGATTGCCAGGGCTGTCCCATTAATGAGGACTCTCCTTAAGCTGGGACCAGGAAATTACATCATGGCCGCAACATGGAAGGCAGCTTTGAAGATGCCAGCAAAGATCTGCAGAGTGGGAGAGGTGAAGGTAAACACGTATATCAAGTCGAAAGTCGAATGGTGTTTGCCCTTGCCAACACACCAAAGTGCAATAGCAGAACCAGGAACAACAGCAACAACAACAACAACAGCTGACATAACATTAACTGATTTGCATTTCAATCTTTGCAGCTCTTCTGGCAAGCAACCACAGCAAAAAATACCAAACCAGGCAGCCATGTGTTTACTTATATTAGGGACAGAGGAGTGGAGAAACCTGTTTATTTGCTGGCCTCTTAGGGGCCAGAAGCTTGCAGCTGCTGCCTTCCCCATTACCAGTGCCAATAAAGACGAACATTAAACCCAAGCCTCGCCGAGCTTAAGATACTCTGCACCTGACTCCATTTGAACTGAATATCACAGGCTAAAGAATATGATGATTTGCTCTTGGAAATAGGTCAATTTTCTCTTTTCTAGTGTTGAGTGCATTTTGATAATTAGCTCCATCGATAGTTGACAAATAAGCTCCGTCTTATCTTTCTCTGCCATCTGCAAGCGAGCTTACCTAATTTCGGTGTTCCTTGTTCTTCTTTGCCTTGAGCTCTCTCACTCTCTCGTGTTTGCTCTGATAAGCAAATCTACTGCGTTTCACATAACTTTGATTTTTAGTTTCCGCGAATTCCTCTTCAAATTCACACGCATCGAAACTGTAACAAAATTAGATCATGCGATAAGTTTTTGGTGATATTTAATAGTGGAAATAATAAAATATATATAGTGTGTATTTATTTATAAAGTGAAATAAAGTGTAAAGTATGATATGAAGCATATTATAATCTTATTTAAGGTTCAAAGCAAGTTTGAATATTGAGTAAAACGAGAAGGTTTTGCTGCTCATTTCTTTCTTTTCTTTTTTTTTTATTTTTTTTTCATGTGCTTTTGTGTGCCTTATAAAAATATAGTAAATTTTATATCATTGAAAAATCAATATTAGTACATTTCGTTCGTATGATCTGTAGCTGCTCTGCTCACTCGCTGCCTTGTGTCGGGTCATGTGTTCGTGTGTTTTTCTTGTGGAATTTTTGGTATGCGTTGTGAGAAATCAAAATTTGTCTCAACAAATTTAAAGAGTAAGGTGAGTTTTATTTTATTTGTTTTCCCCTAAAATTACATCTTATGCAAATAAAATTAATTTATTAAATGTTTTAAGAAATCGAAATTTATAACGATTTTTGAACTCTTTGAATTCTTAATCTATAAATTCTTTACAAAATCGAATATCATTTTTCTTTTTTGGGAAACTATAATTTTTGAGTTTAATTGGAAGGTAAGGACTAATGAAAGGGCGCCATCTATTGCATTTAAATACAAGCTGAGCGAGATAGAAATCTTGGTATTTCCATAGAATTAAAATAGTTTATTTTTCCACTCAGAAGGGAGAAAAAGTGGAGCTAGGGGGTCAACTTTGGTTTTTAGCTTTGCTTAAGACTAATATACCCAATTTATCGTAAGTTAAAGGGTATAAAAATAAAGAGCAACAACAAGAAGAGACAGGCGGACAGGCAAATCGGCAAAAGGCGCAACCCAACAACACTTGCAAGTGAGATCTCGACCCTCGACTTCTTATGCCCTGGCACCGTGACTTAAAATGCAAATGAAAATGCAATCATTGTTTAATCTCGAACAGCGCCAGTGGAACGGCAACAAGCCCAACAACACAGGGAGCAGACAGCATCATCCTCGCTGAAGCGATCGCCAAGCCAGCCAGCAGACAAGCAACTTGGCTAGTTGAGGCCTCCAGTCAAGCGATATTACAACTATGAGCATGTTTGCTCTACCCGACCAGATTCAGGAAACTTTGAGGGAATGGATGCAGCACTTCTGATAATATTTTCATACAAGACGAGGGCGGCATGCGGCGTTGGGGCAGACACCGACTACAAGCCTCCACTTGAGTGGCTTACAAGTCGGCAGCAAGAACAGCAACAATTCCGAGGCAATTTGGTTCTGGTCTTGTGATAAATTCTTGGCATGACTGAATAGGGGGGGATACAAGTCTTTTCTATCAAACAACATGAAAAGTAGATCGCAATTTTCGGCAGATCGTTTACGCTCTAACGAGTACGAAAAGAGCCAGATATTTTTATGAAACTTTTGAAGATATTTCAAGAAGATGAGAACCCGGTATATCAATCTTGTTTTATTCAGAGATCTGAGAGATCTCAGAATTTTGTATTATTTAGATTTGAAGCTTATGAGGCAGAGAGACGGGAGAGATATAGCAAGACTCTCTGCCGGATCGAATTATCATAACTTTGGGGTCTAAATAAGTCCTGTCCATTTATCAATCTTTTTTTTGACCCACTTCAATCCAATTTGATGCAGGGGGATACGGGTTTTATTTTGATCAAATCATATAAACATATGAAGCTTTATCAACTTTGAGGTTAAGTCTGTTAAGTCCACGAAATCATACCGCTACCAATTAAAACCAAAATGAGTATTTGCCAAAAAAGAGTTAGCGATCTTCCACAGGCAGAATATAGCCCAGTTCCCACATTCAGACTGGCACAGAGGAGTCAGCAGTGGCCTAATTGGCAACGCCTTGGTCACTGCAAGTGACAGAAAACCTCCGCAGTTGCGATCTTTCTATCTGTCTGTCTGCTGGCCTTGCCTTTCGAGCACCAAACTAATTAACCATTAAAAAAGAAACAAGAAGAAGAAAACAAAATGTTTTTTCAAGGAAATGATACAATTTCTGGCATGAAACGCGACCAAAATCGCAGCTGAAAAAACAAATTTTAATTTAACCGAGGCTAGCAAAAGATGCAAAAAATAAAGAACCAAAAAAAAAAAAAAAATACAAGGCCGCAGCCGCAAAAAAAAGCAGGTCGCTTATGACCAGAAGGCAGGAGATGAAGCTCCTGAATAACAAAAAAAAAAAAAAAAAAAAAAAAACACAAAGATTAAATAAAAACAAAAAAAACCCAAACAAGCGCAAACTGTGTCAGGCAGAAGTGTGTTAGAACAAAAAAAGGTGTGAGAGGAGCTGAATCTTACTCATCAGCGTCAAGGCCATTGCGGCAGCCACAACCATAGTCAGGCCAGGCCAGTCAAGAGGGACTAGGAAACCCAAGCTCAAAAAGGCCCCACATCAACCTGCCAAAGACTTTATAGTCAACACTCACACATACTCTGGTCCAGATTCGTAGCCATGTCAACGCTGACTGTGCTGTCGTCGAAGGCTCCTGTCCCATGTCTCCTGTCTCCTGTTTCCCATCTCTGCTGTCGTTTATCTTGCCTTCATTATCGCTTCATTAATTGCTAATTAACCATGTTCTACATGCTGCCCTGCCCCGCCATTGCCGCTGCCGTTGCCATCGCAGTCATTTTATAAAAATTGTGGAATAAAGGAAAAAAGCGCAAGGCGTGGAAAATATTACCCAGGCTAGTCCAGGGACTGAGTGCTTCGGCCAGTCTGTTCAGGCATTTGCGTGTGTATTTTTCTGGCCGTTGTTGTAAGTGCAAATAAGTCGAAATCATGCCAACCATTTAAGGCCAGGGAAGCGCCCACTTTATCGCACTTAAATCTAATGCAATTTGTAAGTGCCAACAACAACAACAAGAACAGTAAAAGCAAAGGCAAAAGCAATGGTTAGTAAGCTTGTCCCACTTTCTATCAGGATTGCTTATAAAATTAAAGTAAACATTTCTGTGCTTATTTATTTGGCTTTGCCATTTATTTGAGTCACTGGCCTTGCCACATCTACACTGCCTAAGGCCAATTAATTAATTAATTTATAAAAGCAGGCAAACAAACAAAAATAAATGAAAGAACAGAAAGACTAGGGAGAAAAAAAAAAAAATTAAAACCAAACCAAAACGAACTAAATTAACGAATAAGTAAGCCCGTGTAGCATAGAAGTACAGTTTGTCCACAAAGGGCATGCGAAATGAGCGAGCTGTTTTGGGAATTCCCTTCAAGGCTGTGCCAAAAAGGCTCGACTGAAGGAGTGACTGCAGACTTTATGCAAATTCCTTCAAGGAAACAACAACCCACCAAACTAGATCAAGACAAAGAGTGTGAGAGAGAGAGAGATGGAATCTGTTCTAAGCCTGCCTGTTGACTTGGCTAAGAGGATAGAAGCGTAGCCAAAGCCATAGCCAAAATACAACCTGCCAGTCTGCCCAGCCAGCGAGCTAGTGAGCCAGCAAATGGCCAAAGAGATTTTCCACTTGAAAAGTGCCAGGAAGGAAAGCAAGGAAAACACAAGAAAAAAAAATTCGGAACGTTAAACTCGGGCGCAGCCGAGTTTGAGATACCCTGTACCTGTAGGGAGCGTAAATCAGTATTTCTGACAAAATAATAAAAATACCATCTGATTTCGATTAAATTTTGCACAATTGATTGGTGTTCTAAAGCACGACTTATTCCCAAATTTAACAGAGATAACTTTAAGACCAAAAAAATTACGACGTTAAAACGATTTTTGCACTTCCAAGAGGCCATACGGAGACTATATATTATGGTAGTCCGATCAGATTAAAACTTCGCTTTTTGGGTTATTACAAAAGAAACTATCATATGGTATTTTTGGTTGCGATTCGTGCATAAAAAACCCGATTTCTGACAAAAAAAAAAAAACAAAAAATCGGAGTTTTTGTCCGATTAGCCCTATGGGAGCTATATGATATAGCCATCTGATTTCAACAAAATTTTGTGCTATTCAAAACTTATACCAAAAACTGTCTTGTGCTTAATTTGGTTGCGATTGGCTCAAAAATAACCCGTTTTCTGACAAAAAAGCACAGAAATCGGATTTCTTGACCGATTAGCCCTATGGAAGCTATATGATATAGTCATCCGATTTCAATAAAATTTGGAGTTATTAAAAACTTATACTAAAAACTGTCTTGTGCTTAATTTGGTTGCGATTGGCTCAAAAATAACCCGTTTTCTGACAAAAAAGCACAGAAATCGGATTTCTTGACCGATTAGCCCTATGGAAGCTATATGATATAGTCATCCGATTTCAATAAAATTTGGAGTTATTAAAAACTTATACTAAAAACTGTCTTGTGCTTAATTTGGTTGCGATTGGTTCATAAATAACCCGTTTTCTGACAAAAAAACACAGAAATCGGATTTTTTGACCGATTAGGCCTATGGAAGCTATATGATGTAGATCTCCAATTTTATTAAAACTTTGCACAGCTGCTGAGTATTTTTAAGTTCACATTTTTTCTTAATTTGAATAAAAAATCTTTAAAGATAAAGAAATTATGACGTTAAAACGATTTTTGCACTTTCGATCGGCCCTATAGGAGCTATATGATATAGTTGTCTGATCAGATCGAAACTTCACATCCTTATTGCGAACATATAAGAACTTCTAACTGCAAGCTTTCGTAATAATATGATAGCAAACAAAAAAGTTATGGCCTATAAACTTTTTCCTTTTTTTGAGGTTGTTGTGGTTTTATACTTTTTATTCCGAACCTAAATCGGATATTAAAAAAATATAATAAACTTGATCTAACCTGCAGAACAAATGATTATTAGCAACAAACCGGAACTTTCTAGGCCTTACCATCTCTGAGAACGAGGTGTTCATACAGACGGACAGACAGACAGACAGACAGACAGACAGACAGACAGACAGACAGACAGACAGACAGACAGACAGACAGACGGACATGGCTAGATCGATTTCTCTAGTCACCCTGATCATACATTAGGTAACTTTGGGGGGTCTCTGACGTCTCCTTCTCTATGTTACATACATTTGACAAACTTAATATACCCTTGTACCTTTTTAGGTACAGGGTATAAATATAGCAAAGAACACTCTCTCTTTCGTTGTGGCGACAGTTGCCAAGTCTTCCGCTTGGTTGGCTGCGAAACTGGCGCCAAACCACAAAAGAGCAACGCACAATTTTAGCCAAAAGCCTGGCAAAGAACCGGTTAAGAGATTGACTTGAGAGTGACCCCGTGCCTTGAGGTTGTGGGATTTCTCTACGTTTAATTAAATCAAAGTTAATTAATGCTAACGTATTCATAAACAGGGTCATCAAACAAGGAAAACGTCACTGCCAACTCCAAGGAAAATAGTAAAGCAGCCCAGCCCAGCCCAGCCACACCAAGAATAAAAATTTTGAAAAAAAGATCGAGGGAGTTGTTGAAAATTTTCATTCTTCTTCTTCTTACTGTTAACTTTGTGTAAAATTATGTAATCTTTTTTTAGGCGGACCGCCTGTCTGCTGAATATGCAACAGCCACTTGAGTCCTCAGCAAGCTCTCGTCTCTTGTTGCCAGCCTTGTCAATGGTAGTCAATTGCCACTCCTTGTCATAACTGCCGCAGATGCGTAGAGGGCGCAGGAGCTGGGCAGGCTGAACTTTTTGATTTCAGTGGTAATTATATGCCGGAAAGGCTTAGGCAACTTTTTGACTTTGTACAATTAAAAGTACATTTTTCAAATATTTATATACATATATATTTTTTTTTTATGGAATCAGGCCTGTTTTGGCATAACGATGATTTTGTTGGTAATGTCAACTTGGTGGTTGTATTGAATGAGTTGTTTGCTGACCTTGTCAGCTTCAAAGTCAAGATACTTTGGAATTTTGAATGAAATTTAATTAAATGTCATTGGGTCTGGTTCTGGGCGAGGGTGAAGAATTGATGGAACCTTTTTGAATTTAAAACGAACCGAGAAGAATCTATAAGGAAAGAAAAATAAAATAATTAAGTCAAATAAATTGAGAAATCCAAATAATTTGCGGGTCTTTAATAAATCAAAGGATATTTTTTTGATTAAAATTTCAGTAACCAAAAGTCAGAGTTATTTTCATTTATTGTTTAGCAATTTTCAATTAAAATTTTTCACAATTTCTTCTTTTTTTTTTGCAGTCGTGAAAATTATTCAACATATTCAGAAATGTAATTAAAATAAAATATATAAGAACGGATAGGTGGAAGGATTAAAATATCACTGACATGACAAATAACGACATCAGATAGTTTATGTCGTGCATTTTATTTGTCAATAGATACGGATACGTAGCACTCATAAATTTACAATATGACACGAAAAAGAGTACGAAAGAAGTGGTATTTTAATTTTAATACTTTTGACACACAACAGCAGTCACAATAAATAAAATACAAAATGAATCTGATATGAGTAAAATTAAAATTGTGAAAAACCACACAAAATGAGAGTATTTAATTTTTTGTTGTTTTTTTTTTTTTTTTTGAAAATTTTTACAATTTAATCCAAAAATATTTTTGAAGCTGTGGAGGGACAGGTTAAGTCGGATAGAGGGGAAGATTTGAAATTTATGAGTCCAACAGTTGCTTTTGAGTAATTGATAAATTTGTGAGATACAACGAGATTGAAAAGATTCAGCCCTGCTTTACAGGGGATTAATGTCAAAAGATTTTAAAGCCGATAAGAACCAGGACAAGACAGAGAGAATGAGATTGGGATTGGTGCGATTTATGTTTCATAGACTTGTTGCTATTTCTGTCATCTCTGGGTTTGGCATGCCAGAGACGAGTCTTGGACTATTCCAACTATGCCATCTAAAGTCGAAACATTTACATAAAACAAACCAAAACCACTTTTCCACTTGCTCCCAAACAAAACTATTTGGGACTGATACACATACTTTCTATGCTCACCCTGTCCGCTTCTCTGAGGCCGCAAACATTTATGGCATTTTGGTGCTGGCCACAAAATAAAAAGGTTCCCATCAAGAACTCTTAGGAAAATGCAAAAAAAAAAAATTATTGGCCCCGAGACGTTTTGGTATGCCATAAATGCGTGCGAGAGGGTTGGAAACACTGTTAACACTCTGGACCTCCAATACACCACCCACCCACCATACACCAATAGAATCGAAAAACCCTGAATGAACAATTTTTGTGCAAGTTTTTTTTTGCGCTTTTCGTTGAAAATTTTCTCACTCTGAAAACAAATTTATTATTTAGAGATTTTAACTCGTTTGTAATTTCATGTTTTCCGTTTGTTTGTTTTGATATATATTTTATTTTTATTTCTTCTGACAATTGTTAAAACTATTCCTGGGAATTAGACTCGAAACACAAACCCAGCAGTGCCAAAAATTTCTGCACCATTCTGATACTCTGCCCAAAAAGACAAAGGCTATATAGATTTAGGTTACGAGGATCAGATGACTGGAGGTATTCATATCTTACAGAAGCAAATATTAGTCCAATGGTCTCTAAGTAAGGATCTGATAAGGATCTGACACCCTGTACCAAAAGACAAAGGCTATATAGATTTGGCTTACAAGGATCACATGACTGGAGGTATTTATATAGAAAAAATCAAAGCTTATTGCAGATCTTACAGAAGTAAATTTTAGTCCAATGATCTCTAAGTAAAGACCTCCGATTAGTAACAAGAAATCATTCGATTTTGAGTACCGTAAACCTATAGCAAATTTCAATCAAATCGGTTGACTTTATAATACGGTTGGCATATAATAAATCAGACCTAAAAACTAACTTAAAGATTCTTATAATGAAAACGTTTTTTAAAACCAAAACGGATAGTTAAATACTTTTCCGTTCTGGAATAGTTCCGGAACTTTGGATTGATCCGTTCATGAAATATGCAGAGTATCCCCAAGTTGATCAGATTGGAATTGCTACGTTTAGCTTTCTTTTTTTTTTTTTGCTCCCACGTATATAGAATCTGTACCCAAATGGATAAAAACTATCTCAGCAATAAAACATTCAAAGGATTAAATACTTTACTCGAAAACGGTTAAAACATTCTGAAAATAGTTTTGGCTCAATGCCAGCAAATTGCTATAGTTTTGTTTTGCTTTGCCTGGTTTGTTTGCCTGCCTGGTTGAATGATTATTTTTTTTTTTTATTTTCTTTCAAAAGGAGGGTTAATTTTTGGGGGCTTAAAATTAGACAAGCCGCAGACTATTTTTATTTAAAAATTTTGTCCGATTTTTAATGTTTACTTTTTTTTTTAATTTTAATAAAAAGATTTTCCAAGCTTTGATTTATTTTTTGAATTGATTGAAAAGAATTGTTTTAATACAAGAATTCTGCTATTAGTTTTCCTGATTGATTTCATTTATTTTGTAAGCTAAAACTGAAAAAGTTTTTAACGAAAACAGAATCACATCGATATCGAGACTTTAGATTTACAAAGCCGAAAAAAAAACCGGAAATCCCAGAGACTTTAGCTTACTATCGTGTTGCCTCTTGTTTAGTCTATTGCATCATTTAGCCTCGTCCCTTTTTCAATGGATTTTTGCGCTCTTTGAAGCGTAGCTGGATATGCAATTACATTTTGTAGGAACAATAACAGCAACAATGTTGAATGTTGATATAAAAAAAAACAAGTGGAAAGCAAGAAATGAATGCTAGCAAGGCATTCAAATTTTTTGTTGTATTTTTTTTTTTTATTTTCTAAGCTTGCATAACAAATCGTTGCAAAAAGCTTTTCAATTCAAATGCGAATAAAAAAACCCAAGAGAGAGAGAGAATGAGAAAAACAACAACAGCAAAAAACAAAGTCAAATGTTTTATGCATGTTGGCAAAATGCGGGGGGAAAAAAGGGGCAAAAGGCAGGACAGAAACAAAGTGTGAATGATGCGCTTGAGTAGCAGCCGACGAGCCATGTGGGCCAGAATATCATAAAAGGCTTAAAGGAAATCGACAAACCAACCTAAACACTTTTCCCTTGCTCCGCAAAAAGCACTTTAACATGCCATTAGGAAATTTATCAAAAATATTTTTACGTTATGAAAAAGCAATTAATGCGTGCTAGCAAAGTGCGGGGGCCCCGAATCGACCGAGTTAGCAGGCGCCATTTGGCAACTATTTTTTTTTGGCTTTTCATTTTTACACGCAGAAAGGCTCAGCCAGCGAAAACGATGGGAAGCACCTTGATAAGCGCGTGACTAATGGGCCAAGGGACACCATAAGCGACCACCACTTATGCCATGCCTACGAGTCCGGCTCGAAGGGCCTAACCCGCTTTGGACACCACAAGTCGGGGGTGGAAATATTACAAACGGGAAACTATATAAACAAATGAGTAGGCGGTGGTCAAAACTTTTCTGAATATGAAATACTCTCTATCACTAGGGTCTCTGGTAATATACTCTATTTATTTTAAGATCTCTTATGATCTCCTTGGAGCTTGGCTTTTTCCTTCTTTTCTTGAATAAAGCAAGAGAAGCTAAGTACCAAAAGATGGCATACCTCCATCCCTCTATTTATTTCAGGATCTCTTAAGATCTCCTTGGATCTTGGCTTTTTCCTTGTTTTCTTGAATAAAGCAAGAGAAGCTAAGTACTAAAAGATGGCATCTCTCCAAGTGCCGAGTTTCGGGTCTGTAGGTTTTCTAACTTACCACTAACTTAACATTTGGCATATAGAAACAAGGGTGTGGTTTTTAGAGTCGGCAAACATCGACCCAACAAACCACACAAACACACTCAGACACACATAAATATCCTTATTCATAAATGGAAGTTAAATTTCATTAAAGCCCCGCAGAAGTTGCAAGAGGCCAAAAAAAAAAAAAACTAGGCCATATCGGCTAGCCGGCCGGCTGGCCGGCCACAGCACATGTGCCGCTGTATATGTGCTTGTGTGTTGGCCATAATTCATTAACGATTATGCACGAGACCCAAAACAACAGACGCGGTGGTGGCTAAAACATCGTCCACATGTCTAACGTGATTAGTGTGAAAATTTTGCCTGGCATTGTTTTTGCTTAAGTTTCCACTCCACAAAGCCAAAATACGGTTCGGAAAATGTTAAGGAAAGACCACTTTTAAAGGCTCTCATTCTTTGGTGTTAAAGTTCCTGAGTTGTATGCCAAAACTGTGGGTGGTTGGAGAAGATTTATAGATTTCTGTAACGAATTATCGTTCATAATAAGTGGAACTGTTGAATGAGAGTGAAATAATAAGAGCCCTTGGGACTCCCAGAAAACTATTTCCTTGTGTTTGGCAACCATATCTAAAGTTTGGGTGCTTGCCAAAGAGGTAATGGAAAAGCCCTTAAATGGCATCAAAAAGTCGGAGAAAATAAGCACGGAGTAAATAATGAAAATCCTTAATTTCATGCTAAAGAATTTAATTATTATAGCTTTCCAGTCTAGAGAACCCATATGCTCCTTAAATTTTCTGTATGACCAGATCTAATTTTCTACTTAAATTTCCAGAAAAAATCCATCTAAATTTGATTGTCTTTAGCCTGGGATTACACTATATTTAATCAAATTAATATGCACTTTTAGGTCAACCTCTTTGCTGGGGTTAGCACTTTTTAGAATGCTTGGCATGTCTGTGCCCTTTTTGTTTTACATCTGTTTCTGTTTATAGAGTTCATTATGGATGCTAATAGAAGTTGTAGTCTTTATAAATATTGCAATAACAATGAATTGCACGAGGTGGGACCGGCAGGTAACCCTCCGTAAAACTTGTTTAAATAGAATAAAAATACACATACATTAGTCATAAAATTTATGGACTACGTTTCTCGTCAAATAATCACAATGGTCTGGGAGCCATAAAGACTAAACTGAAAGCATCCCCCAGACAACTCCCTGTTGAATACCTTTACCACTCACCCACCTATGGACTCTATCCTATCAACCCTATTGAATGTCGCGCGTACACACCAAAATGTAAAATCAACATTATTTCCTTCCACACAATCAACGATGATTTCTTAATAAAAAGTCGGCTCAATTCCTTGCGAGTGGCACTGGCAGGGGGATGGTAAACCAGACAACAACAACAACAACAACAACAACTTGTGCATAATACAATTTTTGACTGACTGGTAAAGTAAAAGACGAAGCCGTAGTAAAGTAGTAATGGTTCGTTGACTTGTTCAGAGCGTGAGTGGGTGGCTCGGTTTGATTTTGAGTACTTTGGTACATTTTTTAATACCCCAGTGTCCCCTGTGCTGCCTCATGCCCCCAGCAATCATCGTTCAGTTCAGTGTTTCGCAATAAGTGCGCTGCGCAACGCTGCACGCATACAAATGAGACCAAGACAAGTCAAACTCCTCCGGGAAGATCGGATGGCCGAGGGCTGGGGAAAAAATGGGCGAGACAAACCAAAAAAGAATATACAAAAAAAATAAAGGAAAATGCTTGGGCATAAATCGGAAATACATAAATTATCAAATGTCTTGTAATAAGTCGACAGGACCAAGTCGTTGCTAATGAAACCTTAGCTCCTTCTCCGATTCTCCCACTCTCTCTGGAGTAAATGTCTTTATGTCTGTCTGTCAAATAATAATTGTCAGCCAGTCAAAGTTTTGCGTTTTCGCCTTCATACACTTCCGGTTCCGACAAATATTTTTAGTCCCTTTTTTTTTTGTTTGGGTATGCCCCAAAACTATGAGGGTATGTTTGGGTTGCAAAATTAAGTGGTTAAAAGAAGAGAACCGATTTCAAGCTTTCAGTTTTTCTCAGTTTATTTCAGGATATTCCAATTCTTTTTCTGTGGTCCAGAAATTTGAAGATCTATAAAATTGGAAGAGAGAATTGAAAATTAACAGATCATTAAATATATAAGAAATAACTATATAGTTTCCTTAACCCTAAAGAGTATTTGAGAATCAGACAAATTGTTTGGGATTTCATATATTTATTTACTTTTTTTTTGTGTCCCTTAATTTTTTCCTGTTTTGTCTTTTTTTTTTTTTTGGTTGAAAGTGTACATTTGTGTGTGTGCGTGTGTGTGCATGTCAAGTAGCAATTGAGATGGCAGGGGTTGGGAGAGGACTTTCGGTATGCTTACTATATGACATCTGACTTCCACTTGTCAGAAAATATTTGCTTTGAAAACATTCGCACACACACACACACAAACACACAAACACATCCACACTTTGGGTCTAACAAACAAAACCTTTGGTTGAAAGGGGGGAGGAGGATAAGACTACCCGACTTTACGCACGAGTTGCAATCTTTTCAATACATTCTTTCTTTTTTTTTTTTTTTTTTTTTTTTGCTTCGCCTCTCCTCCATTTGTTTGACTGTGTGGACTGCCATAGCTTTTCCCTGCATATGGGTGAATATATGTAAGTAAGTGTGTGCGTGTGTGTGTGTGTGTTTGTGTGCTTCGTTAAATTGATAGAATAAATGAGCATAAATTGAAAAAAGAAATATCGATGAAACAACACGGACACAGCAACGCACACACTCATTGTCGAGTCAGTCAAATCCACCCCTGGCCAACCGTGTTATTCTAGCTTGCTTCCTTGCTTCCTTGTTTCCTTTCTACCAGCCAACACATATGGGCAATTATTTAGTGCTTTGGCACAACTGAGACTTCAGAGCTGTTTTCCCAAACCGCCATTACTATCGATTTGAGGGTGCATTACCAACAGACCAAGAATCCAGGACCACCCAAAGCAAGTAGCAGTCAGAAGGAGTATCAAAAAAAAAAAAAGGCGAAGAAACTTTTGAATTGAATTGCATGCAATCAGCCTGGACTTGCCCCCAAAAGAACCGAGTGAAATACTCTCGAGCATAAAGTAACTTAAAGAACCCATAATTCTATCCCTTAGGAATGTCCTACAACAACAACAACAACAACATGACTATCCGCCATCAAACTCAGTACTCAGGCAGTCAGCTTAGTTTTCAAATTGAATGTTGGGTATGAGGCGGATTGTGGTGGTAGCGGGTGGCTGGGTGAATGGATTCGGTCAGCTTTACTTTAGCTAGACGGAAACATTTCCCATTGCATCGCGTGTGTTACCAATTTGTCGACATTCATCAGACGTCGTGGGTACTGCGAATCCTCCAGCTCCTTAGCTTCCTTTCTTCGACTGCACTCGCGGCTGTCGTCGACTGTTTGTTCTCAAAACCAAATTTAGACGTAATTAAATGTGAATTGTTTATTTAAGGCACACGCTCAGCCAGCCAACCAACCAACCAACCAACCAACCAGCCAACCAGCCAACCAGCCAACCAATCAACCAGTCAGTCAGTCAGCCATTCAAGCAGACGCCCAAACCGTCCATCATGCAGTCCAACCCAGTCAGCCTGTCACTTGCCCTTTCCTAGCATTTCAAACGGGCTCATTCAATCAGGCCGAGACCAGAACTCCCAGCCGTTGACTTTTCTTTGCCATAACTTTTAGCCCATTGCAATATCTACAAAGCCCGCCCAACCCCAACCTTCATTGTCAATCCCAACTCCAGACTCATTCTTTCTCTCTCCACTCTCTCGCCTGGTGGCGTTGATTTGTTTATGTTGTTGCCGCTGACGTTGCGGGTGTTGGGCCAAAATCAACTGTTGTCGGCTGTTTGTGTAGTCGAGGTCTGAGGGCTGGCATCATAATTGCCTTTGGCAAGTTTTAAATTAAAGCAGGTGTGTCAAATGTAAGCCTCTCGAGCCTTTGGTTAGGTTGGCGGTTTGTGTAAACAATGCCACGAATTGATTGGCTTAAAAATGCATTAAATGCACACACATTTTCCACATACGACTGCCTAGGCTTGATTGCCTCTAGTTAATAGAATATTTCATTAGATTGCAACTACCAAGTGCCTCTAACAGCTCGCCAGAAACTTCTTGAATGACTTTTTAAGTTGTTAAATTGATGGCGGCGACACAATTCCGTGATTTCCCAGAACATTCAAAACTTTTCTAATGAAGTGTTCAAAAACTAAAACTCCCTTTCCCTTTTTCACCTCTTTGCAAATATCTTTGGTGTCTGAGTTGTTGTACATTTTGTTACCTTGTCGACATTTGATAGTTTCCTATTAGCTAATCGTTTTAATGTACAACGAACATTTTTATTTATTTATTTTTTTTTTTTCAAAAAATAAAGTAGACAAACTAGTAATTCCAATGAGTAATTAGCCAAAGCAAAACATATAGAAAAAGGCCATAATAAATTGCCTATCATAACAACAAACAAGCCGGGACAACAACAGCAACAACAATTTGTATTGACAATATATCAAACAATTAGCGACAACAGAATAAGCATGTGGTGCACAGGACTCTACGGACTAAGCCAAACCAGTCACTATCATTACCCTGCCCCAGACGACATATCAAGTATTGCACCGGCTGAGGGTTACCGCCTTCGCACCATTGCACTTTTCGCTATGCTTCATAAATTCACGTAGCAGGACTCAATTGCTCAACCACCCTCGAAAAGTGGCAGCCAAGACTTAGTCAGGACATGAAGTGAGCAGGACAACAGTGGAGGTGCAGCAAATGCAATTGCAATTGTCGTGACTGACTGCTCTCTTTTTGTAGTCGGGCGGTTTGTTGGTGTTGTTGGTGGCATGGAAACTTTGTTTATTGAAGTGAGAACATTAGCAACGCTGTAATAACAAGGACACCAGAACGGTGCCCAAGCCAGCCCAGCCGGCAGGCGAACAGAATGCCAGACAGATAAGCAAATACTGGTTGACTGGTTCATGTAAGGTAATCAACCCCCAAAAATAGCACAATCTACCAGGATTTAGACCTTCAGTGACTGCACCAACTGCAACCTGCATACAAGTGAAGTAGAGTGTATATGCCAGGGTTATAAGACATGTGTGAGGCTGGCAAGCCCAAAGACTTTGACAGGCTTAAAACAATTCACATGGCTCGGTAATTTCCTGGGCAAAGCGCATGACTGCCGTTGACACGTGGCATTACAGGATATTAGTTTTATCGGCGCATGTTCATAACGACGCCACACGCCGATAAGACTGACAACGACACCAGCCAACCAACCAACCAACCAACCCACGAACTAACCATTTGACCGACCACGACCTTCTTTGATTCGATAAGAAGTGAGCGGCAAGCAGAATTTTATCACTGGCGAACGATCATTTATGAAAGTCGCTTTGGTGGTGTCGGTGTCGATGACAAGGTCGAAATTAGTTTTTAGCAAATTCATTAAAACCCAAAATCACATTAATTTTGGCTTAGTGATTCCGGAAATTGAAAATTTTATTGCACCCTTGGTGGCTTTATATTAGGAAATCATATCAGCAGAATGCAGTCCGCTATTCCCAGAAATGTCAAGGTAGTCCTTAAAGAGGGTAAAAGGAAAATTATTTTTTTTAATCAGAATATTCCATTTAATTTAAAATCTCAAATGATTGGGCTAAGATTGACGAGTCTTAAACAAGAAACTAGATATTTCTAGAAACCTACTATCGGAATCTATAAGAAGGGTTCTAAGCTTTGTTAGGATTCCAAAAGTTGGTCTGAAAACTAGATATTTCTAGAATCCTACTATCGAAATCTATAAGAAGGGTTCTGAACTTTGTTAGGATTCCAAAAGTTGATCTTAAATCATCTGAAAACGAAGTCTCCAGAAACTTACAATCGGAATCAATAGGAGGGGTTCTGAACTTTGTTAGGATCCCAAAATTTAATCTAATCTAAAGTCATGTTAAATTACTTAAACTACTCCATTAGCTTTTGAATTATAGACTTGTATTTTGTATTATTGTTCGTACCAAATCTTGACATGATCGGATATGCTTAAGCTTGGCATTTGAAAGTTTCAAAATTGACTAATATTTACAATTATATAAATGAATATTTTAATGACTTGCAATCTTAAGAAAGCTTTTGTTTTTGTCGCACTGAATTCTTTTGGGATTATTTCTGTGACCTTTCGGGACTGTACTTTTCACAGCTTGCTCGCTAAGAAGCTAAACTCAACACCTAACCAGAATATTACTCAAAGCAGGCATTAATGCCTGCCTAGGCAGACAGAATGTAGACCTGTCCAGGAGGCAGCAGTACAGACATCATTTATCAACCAGGCAAACAAATCAAAACGTAGCCACACGCTTGCATTTCGCAAGAGTAACCAGAAATAAACCGAAAAACCCCTCAGTTTTCAACTAAAACCAAAGCAGATTCAGGGCAAGTAAGAGGGGGCCAGACCCAGAGCCAGAGCAGAGGAGCGTGACACGTCTCTGCGTGTTTGGTTTGTTGGTTAAAGCAAATGCAAAAGTGAAAAATGATTTGGAATGGATTACAAGCTGCTTTCAGCACAGCACAACAGAAGCGGCTGCCGAAAAAAGAAAATCTATTTACGAAAACTTTGATGCTACACAAATGCAAAATGTGCAAACCAAGCCGAATCCTGGGATTCCCAGCTCTCTACTTCTTTTTATGATTCTTCCCTCTGTCCTCTCTCTCTCTCTCTCTTTCTCTGTGAGTATGTTTCTGCACAATCACTTAACATCATTAAAATGACGCGTAAATGAAAATACTGTGGTGTCAGTTTGCTGCCATTGCCGCTGCTGCGGCTAAACATTTGGTGGTAATGTCGTTGGCATTTGGAAATTTTTCGTGCAAATATGAAAACGCAGCAGACGAGTACTGTGAGGCAGTCGGGTGGGCAACCAACATCATTCATCAAGGATTTAGTTAAACGATGACGACGGCAACAGCCCAAAGCAGCGCAGTGTCCGCCGCAAATGGTAAATGGTATATGTGGCCATAGAGTGTGGGCGATTGGTTGCCAACTACACTCAGACCCAGGGAGGCAGAGAGAATGGACGAGACACACCATTCATCATCATTCGTCTGGGATTATGCTTTTTAAACATACGATTGCTGTCAACGTTGTCAGTTCCTAGTCGTTGTCGTTTTGCATTGACACTAGAGAGTTAAAAGAGAGACCGCATATGCATCCACTAGATACGTTTTTTCGGAGGGTTGCCCAAAAAGTAATTCACACAATTTTTAAAAAGCTAAAAAATCTATTTTGAATAAGAGGAAGCTAGGAATTTATTTGGCTATTGGTTAAGCCTTCATTTTTGAAATAGCTAAGACACTCTTGATTTCTGATTCAACAAATTTGTGCAAATGACTTGAACTCATTCAAAATTATTCAAGTTTTACTTCTTTTCCAGAATATCAAAAATCTTGTTAAAATTTTAGCTTAGCTTTGATCTAGATAAGTCTGGATCAGCCCTCGCATAAGCTGTATTCAGTGCAATTGCTTTGACCAGGATATACCCATGGCCATGGTCAATTTGAGCGCAGCAATGGTATAGCCAAAAGCTTTTTACTTGCAGTCAGTCAACCAGTCAGCTGGGTGGTTTCTGGTAACCCCAACTTATTGCCCTTGAGAATTTGTGCTTTTATTTAGAAACAGTGACCAGCTGCATTGCAAAAGCCCCCTGGCCCCGACTACACCATTAAGAGTCATTGGAATGACTCGACTCCTTTTACCATGCGACCAGGCATTAGACTTGGTTATGCTTTGACAGCCTGACTGGCTGGACTCTTTCTCTTCATATACACACATATATTCACATATATATCTGAGCATAAATCAATCATATTTAGAAGACCCCCGAAAAAAAAACTTGCGTGTTGACAAGAGTTCAATGTTGTTTGAGAATGTTTTATGGAATGATGGAAATGGTTGGGTGGAGGAAAGTGTTTGGTGTTTTGGCATAATTTATCAAATATTTTCCTTTCATAAATATTTGTAAATAATTTTTGTGCCAGAGCGACAAACTCGAAATCCTCTGATGTTGGCATGCTACATATGCCAACAAGAAAATAACACGATTCAGGCTTACCAACAACATCAAACAGCAAAGGCAACACACAATAACAAATTGTATATATGTAGTCGTATCTGTGTGTGTGTATGTTGACCATGTCTGGCGAGCCGTTTGTCATGCTGACAATTGGCTTTGGCTTTGGCTTTGGCCAGCAGAGTAACATCAACTGGGCGAGGGAGCCATTGGTCTCAGCAGTGGCAGCCGAGAGGCTGGCAAGTCAGCTTAAATGCCAGCCGGATGAAGGGAATTGCAGGAAAAGTGGGCTTGTCAAAATCTCAACCAATTCGCAGACGACAAGGATAACAACGAATGGGTCTGTATTGAGAGCAGTCACTGGACAAATGGGAGGACTCTGTCCGATATCGACAATCTCAGCTCTTGACGGATTTGACATTGAAACTTGGCTAATTTGGCTGCTAGGTAAGAACCAAAAAAGAAACCCAATTCATTCATCAGACTGGCTGAATTCTTTAATTGAGAAAAAAATAAAAATCTTAAGCCAGACAGTATGACAAAATTTTAAATATTCTGTACCAGACTCGTATGATTATCTCGGCCAAATGTCTTCATAGCGAGCCTCTGACTATGAGTCAACTCCAGTCTGCAACCTCACCTATGCAGATGCCACTCAGAACTGGCAGTGGGACTGGTATTTCCGCTTAAAACATCTCTAAATAATAATACATAAATATAAACTTAAATGTGTTTATTAAATTAACACACGCTTGGCCGGGACAGTTCAGGCCTCTTTGTGTCGAGAGTGCCTCTGACTATGGCCAGACAATTATCATAACAATAATTCAAGATGTTGGAGTAAATTACGAGATATGGCAAAGAGCCACAGTTTTCTGCCGAAACAATAACATCATTTTGAATTTAATACATAAATTTTAGCACAGCTTTGCTAATTATCGATTGGGCAAAGTAAGGCACATCAGGTGAGGGGGAAATGATGGAGCAAGTTGGCAGAATTATCAGCAATATTGGGGTTGATGTCATCGGTACGGGATTTCTCTTTTTAAAGCAATTGCCACCGTTATTTGGTGACAGACTTATTGACAGGCTAAGAGGCAAGCTCGTCACCTTTTCTTTTGCTTGCTTCGTGCGTGTATTGAAAGCATCGTGAGTCATGTGTTTGGATCTTTCTTTATATGTCAAACGGAGTCTGCTAATTGATTGATTGTATGGGTTTTATGAGTAATGAGCCTGTTCATTGGCATGCCACAAACGGAAGCTGAATCTGAGCCACCCCAGAGTTTTGATACGGCATTTGTAATTAGCCATGCCTGACTTAGATTCCCGGTTGGGTGGCTATTCAATGGAGGCGGTTGAATCGTTTAAATAATTCAAAGCAAATTATGCGACAGTCCGCAAAAATGTAAAAAGCACTCAGCCGCTCCAAAAAGGAACAAAATTAAAAAATGTAAAGCGCAGCCAAACCGACGGCAATGTAAAAAGCACTTAACCCTTTTTGGTCCGGTCCCCCCAAGAAAACGATGGCCTGGTCTCCCACTCACTCGCTCCTTCTGAGAGTTGGGCCAGCCAAAATGTCTATAATTATTTGCACTGCGTAAGTCAAAGTTGACAGAGCAGACCAGGCAGACCAGGCAGACCAGGCAGACCTGAACAACTTTGCATTTGCAGTGACGATGACGATGCCGATGCCGATGAAAACCACCAACAAAAAGGGGCTAAAAAGAACTGTCAATATTATATTTAAGACATGGTCTCGTCTCTGGCCCAAAGTTACGAAAAATTCATGAAGTAAAGCACACAAAAGGAAGCAAAGCAAGACCAAAAAAAGAAGCAGTCAGAAGAAAAGGTAAACGCATTTCTGCATTTCTGTTTGTGGAGACGAGAAAAAAAAAACAACAGAGCAGAAAATATTATAATTGCCCAGTCAAATGGAAATAAGTTTTTGGGCATTTTAAGTGCCTTTGAGGAGGCAGCCACCGAGACCACCTGAGCATTTGGATTTAAAAAACAAAAACCTAAAAACCAGCTGCCTCGAGTCAGACAAATGCACTCTGAGAGCTCTCGAAAAAAAAAAGTTGATAGTCGGAAATCCAGAGGAGAGAAGTTGGAGAGAAACTTAAAGTCTCGAAATATTTTCTAACTTTCGATTTGGCAGAGCTCAAAGAGGCAAAATTAATTCAGAAAAAGCAAAACGATGACTCATCTGAGATCAAATCAGACACCAAGTCAAGAGATTTTCTCAAAAAATTCTGATGTCTACTCAAAATGTTCAGCAAAGCTGCCCAGCCAATTAAATTGTTTTGGCCATAAAAATCTATGCATCCGGCTGGTAAAAACTACACCCCCCTCGATCGGAGTAGTGCGATAAAAAGCACTAGGAAAGTGAATTAAATTTTATCGCAGCAAAAAGAAAATATCCCACAGCCCAAAACTAAGAGAGAGTCCAGGACTTTGGTACTCTGAGACTCTGCCCCTGGCCTCATGACATTGCACGTTTTGCGTATTCGTCTCGATTGCAGTTTAGTGCAATCAAAGAGGATTCATCAGAGCCCAGCACACAGGACCGGCAATGTCCAGCGAAGCGTTTATAATACCAGACAACTACCAGCCAAAGGAAGAACCAGCCAGGACAAGCGCTGGCTGCCTCCACTGCGAAACCAACAAATCTTAAACCAAAGAAATTAGTGTAAAACTAAAATCCGATTTGGGAAAACAATGTGATCAAAAAATGGGGTGGCTCACTCACAGACTCACTATCAAAATGACTGGCTGACTGGCTGACTGACTGGTGACTAGTGACTGGTGGTTGAGTGCTCGTCCTTATCGTCCTGTGGGAAAACTCTCCCATTTAGGGGTTACTTTACACTAATAATATGTGCGCTGTCTGGCTTGCTAATCTGAAGCTCTTCGGTTTACTGATACGTTTACTTTTTTATCAATTGCTTAATATCAGTGCTGCCATTCCTGAGATATCCCATCGACCACATTGCTGCTTCAATATTAAATTAGATAGCGTCGGTGTAGCGTTGCCAAAGCCGAAGCTAAAACCAAATCAGAGTTCTAGGGCCGAAAGTGCGCATATGTAGGAGAGATTGCAGAATGCGCTGACGGCGCTCAAATTAGTTTCTTACGCTTGGATTTGCTTTAACACACAAAAAAGTACTCAAGGGATTTTGACGTAATTCGATTATAAAGGGATTATGGAGCAAAAACTTCAACGGCAGCTTTCTTTATACTCCACAGCCGCTGCCTCACTTGAAACTATGTTTTATGGGATAATGTCTAATGGTTTGGCTTTTGTTTGATGGCCCTGATGCCGTCGCCGTTGCCCTTGCCCTCGCTGCTATTGCCTATGCTGCCACGCGTTCCTTGATGAATGATGTATCGAATTTTTCAAAGGCAGCAGTTGTGTCAAATGAAGGAAGTTCGACTTTGCGACCAGGAAGTGCCAAACAATAACAGTGTAAAGCTTTTAAGTATTGGGCGGGCCGAACCAAAATGAGATCGTCCATTTTTATTCCACATAACATGGCATGGAAAACAATTGAACATGGGGTCAATGGGACCAAATGGCCAACAAGGCGTTTTAAGACTAGGAAATTGTTTTGTTTTAGAACATGATTTTCAGTTTACACAAAGCATTTGGGGTGAGGCCACAGTTTGAGGGCAAAGTCTTCTATGATTACTCAAAGTCATTAAGGTATAGGCGTATTTCGAACTTTAAACTGGATAAATTTGTCAAATAGTTTCAGGTAAAAACTGGGAGATGTTCCTTATAAACTAGTTGAAGAAATATTTTATTTTAAGTTCAAGATCATATTTTTACAGCCTCGATATTCCTGCTTGAATTTGCTATATAGAAAACAGATTGTGGTTCACTTTTTGGATGAGAAATGCATTCATCCTTTGAAAAGTCCTAGTTTCCACTTATTTTCTATCTTCTTTTATACTACTCAGACTATATACTGACCTAGTTCAAGACCGATTTTTCGAATTAGAATAAGTCTTATGGAAATCAGGTTGTGGTCATTGGGTCTCCGAAAATTTATTCCCTTGATGAGCTGTTGTAATCAAAGATGTGCAAATGCCTTTCTAAAATTGAAAAGGCCTCCATTTCCACTTATTTTTTTCGATTGCTGTAAAAGTAATTCATGACCTTTTTGCGGCAATAAAACTGAAAAGGATCGAACTGTGTAATCACTTGGCTAGGCACCTTTCACAAAGTGAAAAAATAAGACTGCCTGCTGACCTAAAACTGTCAAACTGGTGAGAGAGAAAAAAATAAAGAATCAAGTGCATTAAATTGATTTAACCACGAATTGCTAAACGATACGTAAGAAACTAAACCAAAGAAATAGCTCAAGGGGAAGTTGGGTCAAACCAAGAACGAAAGACTGGGGATAATGCTCCGCCTCGTATCGTCTTTCCTATGCGTTGTAAATTATTTGACGGGTATAAATTTCCACGTATATAATTAAGCTGTCGGATTATTTTGACATGCCACACCAACAACAAAAAGAAAAAAAATATACGATACATTTGCGGAAAAGGAGTAAATTAGTGGAAACCCCAACCACGCGCAAAGGTGATGCCAAGAGGGTGTCAGAGACTAAATTATATTGTCGCATTGCCAAAAATCGTGGCAGGGCAACAAACCACTAAGTATGACAGAAAAAAAAAAAAAAAATAAAAAAAGGGTAGCAAAAAATCCAAGGGGCGTAACCGTGGCAGAACAACAACCGAAAAAGTATTTTGCACCCCATGCATTAATAACTGTAATTTTCTAACGGCAGTATGAGTATGTATGCTTCCTCAAAAAGTATACTCTCTATTCATTTCCTACAAATAAAAAATATACTCTTTTTTTTGAAAATAGAATATTTGGTCTTGAGTAAAGGTAAGGGTAAATGTTGGATCAAATATCCAAGAATATAAAAACTTGAAAAAAAAAATAGTCGAACCATTTCGATTATTATAATTCCAAGAATATAGAAAGGACTATTTCGATTATTATAATTTTTTTCCTCTGATTATATAAAGTAATCAATTTGACTGCAAGATACTCCATCTTAGGTACAATTTAATGGGACTTTCTATTATAAGACGGAAACTTAATCTTGACTCTTAATATTTTCATAAATCCATTGAAATTCATTTTTCGATGTCCTTTGCTTTTTTCTGAACATTTAATTTCCAACAGATTCGTTATATTTGAAGTAGATTTCCTCTCAAAAGATTTCCAATTTTATCAGGAAACTTTGATTTGCTAAAAAATGAATAAAAACTTTATTGTATTCCATATTTGTTTTTGATCAAAAAAAAAGAGTATACACCGTTTGCTCCCTGTTCATTTACTCTTCTTTGATCTAACTGTGAGTGTTTTCTCCCATATTCTGTGTATGTGTGTGTGAGTATTTTTTTGTGGACTTTTGCACAAAGGGTTGCAATTTATAGCAGATTAAAATGCCCAGTGCTACCGGCAAACTGAAACCATAGACCCGCCCCGGCCCTCCTTGCCTATCCAAATTAAAACTCACTTCACCACTTGCATTGTGAAAATGTTTTGCGTTTTGATTTTGGTCTAACAACTCGCGTAGCATGTGCGTACTTTGACAGAGTCGACAAGGCTCCCCGCGGCTATAGCCGGCCTCGTAAATTGATGAAATGAAAAAAAAAATTGCAAGCTTCCCGAATGAATGAATACTCACGCACTTATTGGATTCACCCCGCCAACCAACTGGCTGTTGGGCAGTGCGATTCATTTATTCATTCACTCAGTCAAAAGTTAGCACAGTTTTGGCATTGCTAACAGTTTTCGCTGCTTGATTGTGTAAAAAATTTTCAACTTTTTCTATACATATTTTTTTCTTCTTTTCTTGGTTTGTTCAGAGCGCCCCCTAGGCGAACTAAGCTGGCCACCCGTTGCGTATTAAATCGAAATATGGTCTTTTAGATTTAATAGTGTGGATGCTGAAAAATGTAGTCTAATAAATGATAAGAAGGGTGACTGCCAGTTTGGATTTGAAAGTGGTTTTTGAAATAATACAAGAAAAGTCATCTCATCTTAAAGTGTCGAGTTTATGCAAAAGAGAGAAAACATTTATCATTTCGTTGAGCCAAAAGTTCAAGAACCCTCTAAAAAAAAGGCATTAGAAATTTTCTTAACAATTGAAAAGCTTGCCAGTCCAAATTGCAAACAACCAACATCATGTAATTTGAAATTCACCCAAAAAGGAGAAAGAGAGAGGAAAAAAAAAAAGAAATTTGCCAACTCATTCTGCCTGCCCCATCAAAAAAAAAAAAAATAAAACAAATTTGTCTTACATGAGTTTTGAGAAAAAAACGAAAAAAATGCCGTTGCGTTTTAATTTTCTATTGAAATTGTTAAAAGCGGTGAACAGAACTACAACAACAGCAACAATAAGCAAAAAAGGAAGGAGCAACAATAAAGAAAGAGGACAACGGCGATTTGTTTGCTTTGTGCGTGCGTGTGTGTGTGTGTGTGTGGTTAGTATTTTCTTTTCTCTTTCTAACACACTCTAAGGACTTGAAAATGGTGGAAAGGTCCTGCCAACCGGCCCGGCAGTCCTATTAGAACACCCAACTGGTGGACTCTGGACTCTGGAAAGGCAACCATAAAAGCAAAAGCCCAATGAACAAAAGAAATTAAATGCCTTAAAGGCATTTTTTAACGATACAACCAGAGAGGGTCAGAGGCAAGCAGGGCTGAACCGAGAGAGACCAAGCCATAGACCATAGGAAAGCAAACCAAGACTGTAAGGAAGCAGAACTCAGGAGTACAGGTTGGAGAGTGAGAGCCTGGCTTAGAGTAGAAGAAGAGCGAGAAAAACATTTAAGAAAAACATCATCAGAGTATTTGCCTGAAACCACAAATTACTTACAGCGCAGCGGGCCATGAATACCCACTTCTCGCTCACTCCATTGCCTCGGCATGGCCGCACAGGATACTTTCGTTGCTCCAGTGGGAGTAGGCGGCTTGGGCGAAAACGAGCCCGTGCAAAATTCTCCAAACATATGACTCGGATCGCTGCACTCCTCACCCTCTCCCTCTCTCTGGCTCGGTTCGGGAAAACTGCAAAGCGTATGCAAGAAATAAAAGAATTAAAATACAAAAAAAAGAGCAAGAAAGAAAATAGGAAACCGACTACAAGGAACAGCAGGGCAGCTTTCAGCGTCCAGGTCCAGCGCTGGCTCTCCCCACAAATAAGAATATGTCAGACTCCTGTTTTCCTTCTGTTCTTCCTGCAGCTTCGCTTTGTGCTTCTCTCTCACTCTCTCACTCTCTCTCTGTCTCTTTGTGTGTATTCTTGTATTCTTATTCTTGTCTGGGGGAGTGTGTGTAATGGTTCTGGGAAAATATAAAAAATTGTTGAAAACAAGCCGCCACCACCAGCTCCAGCTCCACCAGCTCCAGCTGCTCGGGCAACCAAAATGAAAAACGCCGAAATGAAATACTTACAATAAACATGGAAAAGGCGAGTAGCCGTGCTTGGCTGGCTGGTTGGCTGGCTGGTTGGTTTGACTGTTGCTGCGTTTATTGCATTGACAGGCAGCCCGTGGGATCGGTTGGATGGCTCAGTTGTTGGTGGCAGCCCAAATGGTCTGTGGTGCGTTCAACAAAGGCGCATCAACCGCTTTACAAATGGCCAACAACATGAATGATGCTCTATATAAAACACCAATTTTGTATTGAGGCAGTTGCTGGAAATACCAAGGATTTCAAATGCAGGCAACAGACCAAAGCTTGAAGGATGTCAATTCCTGAGAGAGAGAGAGAGAGAGAGAGGGAGCAAGAAAAATAAAAGAATTTTTATATTTTTGGTAGTAAAAAATGTTCTCTTTTTTTTTTTTGATCAAAGAAAACGCAAAATTTTGTCCCGAAATTCGTACAAAAGAAAATGTGAATAAAGACAATCCTTCAAAAAAGTACCGCCCTTTACCTTGATACGGAAATTCGAGCTTAACTTTTCGAAATAAATCGAATTTACTCTATAGTTTTTTTTAATGGATTCACAATGAAGGATATTATTCAAATTGAGATTTAAAAATAACCAAGGTCAACATGAATCCTAGAATGTTTTATTTGGTATCGAGTATTTCTAGTTAGATCAGAAGAAGAAGAAGAATATTCCCATTAGAAGATAATGCCTTAAGTTTCTTACTCTTTCTTGACATAATGAAAATTTGTTTGTAATTTCAGACAAAAACCTAAGCCGAAAACCTTTTAAAGCAATTCAATCAGAGGTGGGGTATTTCACACCTTTTTCACTCAATTATCAACAACCCAAGAGCCAGCAAAGAGAATCTACATTTCAGACCTCAGTAGAACCAATTGGAACCACAACCAATTTCCTACACTCAAACACACACACACACACACACACACACACACACTTACATAAAAGTGGCTAGCAAAATTGTACAATTTTCTCGACATGGTCTCATTTTTTTCTAATTAGGCAAACGCATAATAACTCTGGGCAGTCCAGAGCAGCGTCACAGAGGAGCCAGAGAATAGGAGACTCCAACCAACGACATATCCATCCGGTTGGTCCATAGATTTGCCGTAAGCTAGAGAATGGCTGGAACGAATAACAGAGAGAGAGAGAAAAAAAACGAAAGAGAATAGAGTTGAGCCGAGAACAAAACGAAGCACAACAACAGCTCAATTTGCTGTTTGGCCAATTTCGATTTTAATGAACCGGGCAGCAGGCTGGCCAGTTGGCCTGGTCTCTACGCCTGACTGACTAACGGTATTCTGCCTGCATATTTTCACACAGTTGGCAACAATGATGGAATAGCCATATGAAAAGCAGCTGAAAGGAAGTCGTCGCCAGGTAACCAGTTCGCTAGGCCTTGCAAATGAGCAAATGTCATAATCAGCCATTCTGACCCACCTGCAAGTTCCAAAGAAATAAAAAGATGGATGAAGGGAGAGAGGGAGGAGCCGGGAACTCTAGCCTTCAGAGTGTGAAAATAAGTTTAATCTAGAGTGAAATAGTAACTGAGCTTTTGTATTTGTTTTCGTGTTTGTTCAGAGAGTTGTGAAATCCAGTTTGATTCTATTTGAGGAACTAGTTCAAAATTAGACAAACCATGTAAAAATCCTGAAGAGATTCTTCTTTTCATTGAAAGTGACTTAAACACAATAGTATAAGCGAATTTATTTTATAGTTCAATCAGCTAGGTTCGGACTTTTTTTGCACAACTCTAAAGGGGGCGGAGTATGCTCATGAGCAAATGTGGCAAAGGGCTGCCAAAGCAAAAGTTTCAAACCATTGCGCCACACACTTCAAAGTGTCATTAAAGTGTTAATTGCTTTCATTTGAGACTGCGTGTGTGTGTGTGTATTTGTGTGGCCTCTCCCCGCTCCGCTCTTTTGTGTTCTATCATGTGAGTGCGAGTAAAAAAAAAAAAAAAATAAATAAAAGCAAAAGCAAGAAACAGAAAAGGATGCACCACAGCTGAGATACTGAAAATGAATAGCCCCAATGTTGGTGCTCGGTGTGGCGGAACTTGGCAAAGAAAGAAAAGTGGCGCAAACGGAAGTTTGCAATTAAAGTGTTAATTGCGTTAATTTCTTTTGAATTTCATGGAGACAACAAAAGACACAAGTCTCAGGCAATGAAAGTATCACAAGACCATATGAAAAAAATTCTAAAATTTTAATAAAACAACTTTAGATTTATAGAAACTTGGATACGCTGGCCCCATGGCAAAACAAATTTATAATGATTAATTTGATAGTTGGACTAATGCATTTTATATAAATCTTATTAGGCAGATAAAAGCGCCTTGGCCTCAGGTCACACTTAATAATGAGGCCAATTAAAATTGTGCAAATGTCTGTCTAGACTGGTCATAACTCTCTTTATGGATCACGAAAGAACAAGAACAACATCTTTTCGGGCTTATTACGCGGATGAGGAAGAATTTATGAGACTTTATTGCATCAACTCAGGCATGCTAAAAACAGCTGAAAGATACACCAAACAAAAAAAAGTAGTTAAAATCGCATTTCATTGTACCAATAAAATTTAAGCTGATGAAAATGACTAATTGGACAGTTTGGAAATCAACAAAATACGCCCGAGTAAAAGAAGATTTAAAAGTCAAAGAAATTTAGGGGGGTGGAGGGAAAACAAAAATCTGAGCAAGCGGCCTCTTATGAAAGCTTTGCTTTTGCTTCTTCTTCTCCTGCCTGGAATATCACACATGAATACCTCAAACAACAAAGAACAATAACAGAGCAAAAGTAACGCATAAAGCAAACCCAGACCAAAACCAAGACCAAGAGCAAGAGTCAGGCAAGGCTTTTTGCCGGGGCAACCTTTCGAGCTGAGCTGATTAAGCCGCTGCCGTTGTTTTGTGGCCCCTCCCCGGCTGTCTGGGCGGATTGACGCGTCGGCCGATCTGACGACTCACTGTTGACAGCTGAATGTGGCACATGAAAATCATAAAAAGCACTGCAAGTGTGTGTGCAGTGACGCAAACACACAGTGAAGAAGTAAAAAGCCAGCCCAGCTCAGCTTTGATTCCGTTTGGCTCAGACAGTTAGTCAGCCAGTCAGACGGACTTCGTTGGTCGAGGCGTTTTAGACCTTTTCCTTTGGGTTAGTGCTGTCGGCAAGTTTACGACAGATCGTCACGCTTTTGTGACATTTTGTCCTTTTGCCACTCGCACACACTCTCTCACACATATGCCCAACATTTTGGCAGCCCCAACATCAAGGAAGCTGAGAGGGGGCGGGATGGAAGGCTCAGACTTAAAAATTCTTTTTCATCAACGGCGGCATGCAAAAAAAAAAATACAGAACAACGAAACTTTGGGCCCCTGCACAATGGCCATGTGGAAATGGGTTTGGTTCGGGGTCTGGAACTGCCGCCAAAACATAAGAGCAATCCTTTTATGGCTTTAATGCGATTGATGGCCCCACCGTCCATCGATGTCGTCGTTGGCGGTGTTTGACAGTCGAGGCAGCAGTCAGATTGATGGATACACATTAAGATACTCATTCATTGACCGAAAGAAAAAAGGAGAGAGCGAAAAAGAGAGAGAGAGAGCGAATATGATGTAGGAGACAAAGATAATTTGGTTATTGTATTCTTTGGCTTATTTTTTATATTTCGGGGATTTGTCGGTGTGTTACCTTTTGCAGCTCTCATTTGGCTTTAATAAATTCGAACGTATTATTATAAACGCATAATTTGTGGTCCATGTAGTTCCAAGAATCTGGCAGTCCGATAGAGCAAAAAAAGTGTAAAGGAAAAAAAAAAATTTTTGAAACATGTTTTTTTGTTTTCTTGCTTTAAATTGGCTCTTTGTTTCGGTCAAGTGAATAATTTTATTTATCATAGCTCAAGTAGCTTTGAGATACTGCTCAACCGAAGAGTTCAAATTTGTAAAGGAATAAAATCAAAACCAGATTCTACAGATAATTACGATGATTATGACCGAATCAAGATTCCAGCATCAGATTCAGTTTCAAATTCGCAAAGGGTTCACAATGAATTGGCCATAGAGCGCCCTGTGATTTGCCATCAAAATTGTTAAAATAATCTCAGCCTAATTGCTGTGATTATGAGTCATTTACGAATCTGCAAACAACTCAAACGGATTATATATAAAAATTTCTCGCCAACCGATTCGTAGACGTGGGAACATGCAGAATACTAAAAACACTGGGAGTCACAGTCCAAAGTCAATTGTCGTGCCTATTAATTGCTCTACTATTTTGCCAACCAGCCAGCCAGCCAGTCAGCCCCAGCAGCTCGTTCAAGTCTTGGTCACATATCAAAAGTGTAGCCAAAGGCTTGAGAAAAGAATGCCAGGCATTTGTCTTCTTCACGCCAAACGATGTGACGGGATGTGGCAAAGAAGTGGAAAACAGAGCCGCTAATTTAGTAAATCCAAAGCAAGGCCAAAAACAGAAAGAAAAGCCAGGGCAGAGGCTAAAAAGGCGTGGCAAGCCAGGCAAGCCAGCCAAGCTAGTCAAGCCGAGAACTAGAAATTATATGTATTTGCACAATTTACAATTAACGTATCAAAATCTGTGCGCTAAACTAAATCTAATTACCAACGAGTACCCGCCAAGAAACCAAGGAACCAAAGTGAGCCAACAAATTCAGACCAAACCAGTGTGAGCCTACAAAAAAAAACCCCAAAGGCGGTCGGTCAGTGGCTGCCACTTCCGACACATACAACGGCTGCTGAGCCGCTGAGCTGCTTCACTGGACGGCAGCAAGAATAGCAACAACAACAACTGCCACACTGCTTTCTGATGGTGACGGCAAAGCTGCCTGCCATTTGTCAGGCACCAGCACCAGCACCATCACAGCAGTTCCAGCAGTGACGGTGGCGGCGGCAACAGACCGCAAAATAGTTGCACACAACCAAAGAGACTAGAGCAAGCAAACAGCCAAACGACCCGACCGGAGCTTGACGGCGATAATAAGAACGATGAGGAGAGTTAAGGAGCTCCATTGGGCAGAGTGTGAGAACCGGCAATGCCACTCTTTTTTACAATTTTTCGCGTGGAAAATAAATACCAATCTACATAAAAGTGGAAACCAAATAAGAAAAACACTCTATTCGGAACGGACAGGGCAGGGCAGGGCAGGGCTGGTTCAGTTCGGTTCGGACCGGGGTAGCCACACGGCACTGCTTGCATAAAGGAAAGAAACCTGCTGCTTATACCACTGCCACTCCCGGCCTACGTACTTTTCTTCTTCTATTTAGAGAAAGCCTGCAAAAAAAACGAATGGCAAAAAACTAGAGTAGAATTATGAAGTTCTAGCAGGCTTACAAATGCTCTTTTTAATCGAAAGCATATGAAGTCTCATTTTACCTGCATTTTCTTCTCAAACTTCCCAAGTTTATTAAGGTTACAGTGCCCGAATGAACCGGGTATCACAGTTTCTGATAAATTCGTAGTACTCCGTCGAAAAGAGAATTCGAAACCCGAAAAAAACTAGACAAACTGCATGAATTGCAGTATCAACAGAAAAAAAGAAAGAACAAAAAAATATATATATATATATAAATAAAAAGAGAAGAAGGAAACCAAAAAGATACACGCCACATCGACCAGTTGGATGGGAGTTGCGGTTACAATTTGGATCAGCAGGCTGGCCCAGTCTAGTTTTGATGAAATTGCTCGAAATAATAGGGTGAAAATGTTGCCTCACTTAGTTTTTTATGTATGTATGCTTGGCTTTTTTTAATGATTCGTTGCCTGTAAACTCTTTGCTTGTTGATTTCAGAGCTATAACGATTTTTGTAAGCCCCAAAAAGACTTGGCGTGTAGTGGCAGCAGTCAAAAATAGTTGGCACCAAAGTTGAGCTTGATGCCGCACCAGTCATGCCATGCTGCATGCTTCAAAACTTGCCGCCTCTGCTCGAGATTTGACATTCAACTGGCTTTTAGTGACCCGATCTTATTGGAGTATACCCTGTCTATAGATGATTAGAGCCTCAGCATCTTTGACTAATATCAGTAGGGCTTTTTATTCCGTTACGCCATCATTACTATAGTTTCGATAAAGAAGCTGTTAGCCACATCAATTTAGCCATATTTGGAAAAGGAAATATAAAAATTCTTAGACATTAGAGGAAATGTAAATCATAGCCAGGAACTGAGCCTTCTTATGAACTCTAAATATTCCTATGATATATAGACAGGTAACACAGGCCACTTGATCTGACTATAAGTATTTTATGTTCCGCATTAAATTCTCACTAGCCAAATGATTCTCCTCTTTCTTTGAAATTGGTTTTGTGTAAAGTAAAGCAGATTATATGGTTTATTATATCGTATCCAGATTAAATAGTTTATATTATAAGCAATTTTGTTTTACAGTATTCATTGAGAAGAAGGCTGTTTCCTGCCTCCCGATATTACTTTGAAAATAGTAAAATATTTTTGAATAAAATTACCCTTGACCAAACAAAAATAAATTCTCAATTTGGTATTAAATGTTTCACAATATTCAAATCTCAAAATCCATATGGAGTCCAAAATAATATAATTAAATTATATCGACTTTATTCATTGTATAATAGTGAGTTTATTTGAAAAAAGCAAAACTAAATAGAGTATATCTTCGATATTAACTAGCAAAATTAAAAAGGCTTATGGGCAAAACAGCCTCAAGAAAAAAGTCTATCCTAACCTTGGCAGCGCCCGAGCTAATCCAATCAATTTTATCCAAACTAAGACTAATTTAATGAGGTGTAAGGGCAAAATTATAACGCCACGAATGGGAACCAAACCTGGAAGTTATCAAAATGATGTTATTAAGGTGTTAAGTAAATTTTCCAAAATCAATAGTGTTGTATATTATTGCTGATAAGGCCACCAACTCTTAATGATTGATTTCGCCATTAAATATAAAATATGATTAAGACAATGGCGTTCGATTTTACCTTGTTGTTTGTGTTTAAAAATAAAAGATGGCAGCCCTGGTCTGGTGGTGACCACGATAGGTTAAATTTTCATAAATACTTCCTTTTCAGTATTCCTCTAAAATCTACAACGCATTGTTTTCAATATAGCAATCACGAAATCCCTAATTGTAGTCATGTTTGGTATCAATCGAAAGACTTCAGTGATCATATTGAATGTAACTTTATAAGGTCTCCGACTTTTACACAAACTTAATATATGCTGACATTTAAGGCATAAAAGCTATATGAGCTTCGAAGGTAATGCGGTTTTCGAAATTTCTTTGATAATTATTTTTTAGTTATGCAAGCGAAACTAAAAACGATAAAATACTAAATTAAATGTGAAAAAAACACATACAGAATTTCTTTAGTCTGTGGAATTAGTCTATGTATTTTTAAACTGGAAAACAAATAACTTCAGCAATGTCTCAGAATGAGCTTATATTTAAACCCTCTATTAGATTTATTCTAATTTTTATATACCTAAGAAGCAATGGTGTTTGTTCCAAAAGCTGCCCATCGACTCTTGTTTGCTTTGTAGAAAATTTTTCTATTTGTCGTGGATCAAGTGGTTTCTCTTTGACTTTATGTGGGACACGCGTATGCAATGACGGTCGTCCCCATGTCGGTCAGTTTTGTGCAACGGGCAAATGTAATGTATTTGGATTCAATTGTGATGGGAAATGCTTCGGTGGTTCTAAGAATCCGCTAGAAGAGTTTAGTAAAATTAACGGCTACAAAAAAAATTCGGTATATAAATGCGGTAATTAATAATTATATTTTCAACTAAATTAAAAATTGTCATACCTTTTATTTTACTCGAATCACATGCTATGTATGTATATGATGGTCGGATCTAGGCGGCTGCTACGAATGTATTCAAATACGGCAGATGTGCCAATAGATAGAATGAATTTATTCTCCTTAGCCACTTTTCATCTCATATCGTCTATTCCATTGGCGTACCAGAATATTGAAAATAAGTCTCCAAATAGAAAGAAGGTAAAACGCTAACTTATTGTGAGCAAAGTTTCTTATGAAAAGCAAATACCGATGCCGCCCTCTATCAGACTGCTGGAGTAAGACAGTGCAAGGCAAATAGACCACACCTCAGGCTCCGATACACAATTGACTTCCTTGCCGGCATGCCGTGCTCGAAAGTGATTATTTGACGTTCACACCTTGTCCACACACACACATACAACCAGAGACAAAAGTCTTTCAGCTTTGGGTAAGAAGGTTGGGATTTGGTAAGAGTTTAAAGGCTGAGACAAAGGGGAACAGACCAACTCAGTCCAACTGGAATCCGGACGAGGTCGTTGGGCTGTACTCGTCTTAGGTTCGGCGGTTGTTGTGATCAGCCACAAAAGTGACAGGTGTGACACTGCCCTGACAGCCAGGCCCAGTTCAATCGCATGGAGTGGGCAGACCAGACTAGACTGGCCGACCCTATATGAAGACGCAACCAGACCAGACCATGGAAGTGCTAAAACGAAAAAAGAAAATTATTTCCTAGAAAAAAATGCACAGACTCGACGGCAACAAGGTGCGAGGTGGTCCGCAAAATGTATAGAAAAAAAAAATGCGGAAATATTTTCACTGCTATAGAAATGAGAAAGAGTCTGAAAAAGAGACTTGATAAAAAAGAAACGAATGTTAGTGTTGAAAAATAATCGCTTTGAGTCTCTCAACTGCTTTTATCATGCGCTCAACTTGGCGTTGATAATGATGAGGGCCCAGAATGTAGACGGCAAGTGAACGGAGAAGGAAGCACAAGCCTGGAGAGCTGTAATGTTGCCAGCAATTTTTTTGCAATTTTTTTAAGCTGTGGTTTGGGTGCATTTCCAGCAAATAGTTGCGCCATCTCTATCATGTGGTTGGGCCATCTAACCGACTGACGAGGCTACCTAGAGAGACATTCACTCTATCCAGCTTGAGTTGGATAGGGCATAGGCCGCAGCAACATCAGCAGGTGGCAAAGCGTAGAAATATGGCGCGGAACAATTTAATTAGAACATGTCCAAATGAGAGAAGAGAACGAGAGAGTATACTGCCAAACCCAAGCCGGGTTCTTTCATCGCCCCCATCAAATGGCCAGTCAGAGTCAATGGTCTGCTGTCTCAAATAGTCTGATGGTTGGTTGCCTGGTCAGTCAGTCAGTCGGTATTCGTCTCAGTGCCGCCTTTGTTGTACTGTTGATGGACGTTTGTCTTGGGTGCCCAACCAGCCAGCTTTACCTATCCTACCAGGCCATCACCACTTCAATGCTGCCTGTTATTATTTCAATGAAAATTCTTTTATATTATTTTAAGTTTGTTATGGCAGTTTTTTTTTCGTCTTCTTTCTTTTGTATGCTTGGCCGCTTATTTAATCTTTATAATTAAAATAAAAAATGTGCAAAAAATGATTTGCTCAACCATGAGAAAAGCGGTGACGTAGAATCCAAGTCGATACCAAAGCAGGGCCTTTGGGTGTGAAGACACGAACGTGTTAAAAATTGATTAAAGTAATTGATTTGTTTGGAATTTTCTGGAGTTAGGTAAAGTCAGACTTGAGGTTGATAAGGGGATGAGCAATTTCATCTGTCTTTGCATAATGGAAAAAGGTGGATTAGATCTGGAGTATGTGGTAGCACCTCGAGCATTATAAGTTAAGGATATATAAAGAAGAATCTGAATATTATAAGATGAGCCCTAGGTTCTCCCAGCTTGAAGTGTTTTATAAGAATTTTAAGAATCCTTGAGAGTCCTATAAAGCCTTGAGAATCTTGTATTCCTTGCTCGATTTGATCTCTCTAGGCCTTTGCCCTTTTTGAGTAAAAAAAAAAAAAAACAAAGCCACACACAGTAGACCAGAGACCCACACCGTTGTCATTTAGCAGCAAACATCAGAATCCCCACCAGGCGTCTGCAAATGACTTCAGCTCAGACGATGTGCTCGTTAAAAAATCCAGCCAACTACTTCATGAATAGAGGGAGCCAGAGGGAGGAGGTAGAGTGCCTCATAAAAACGCGCGAACATCAAGTTAATGTACGCAATGTGTGCAAGGTCTTTGCCAGCAAGCCACCCGGGTAATCCAATTATAATAGAGAGCAGATCAAGGCAACTCAAGGGGACAAACGGGATTCTCCATATTTGATGGACCGAAAGGCAGAGCCGGCTTGGTTAAAGAATTTTACACCTGCGCGCTCTCCCTCCTTGCCAAAAGGTTCTAAAATAAAAATTTATTAAATGCGTACCAAATAACCGGTTGGGGAAGCAGACTGCAACTACGACAGACCAATGACCACGGGGCGCATGAGTAATGAATAAATTGATTCGGGGCAAAAAGGGCCGGCATTCGCGTAGTTTTGTTAGTTTTTGTTTTATTTCTCTGTTGCTTCTTGGCACGTTTAAAAATTTATGAAGTGCACAGCCGCCAACAATGACCACTCCTGCCTCCCAGTCTGCCTGCCGTCCTGTCTTCCTGCCTAGCGTAGGCAACCAGTCAAATTGGTGCAGTTGCTCGTCGCGCTTCAACGTGTCACTAGCTGCATATTAAACAGCTTCCAAGTCTCGGTATTCGAGAGTCGAAGTCGCCAGGTCTCGGCACTTCATCAGCCAGGCTCTGTAGACCAGGTTTTGTGCTTAAAAATTGATTGATCCTGGGCCGGAGTTATCCGAGAACAGCAGCCGCCAGGGTGACTTTGACGACATCGTTTGGTCTCCCGACGACGGCTCCCAGATCTGCCCCGCACCCGTTTCATCTCAATGGATGCGGTGGTGATGATGGCCAAGGGCGTGGCAATCTGCTCACAGCACGCATTAAAACAATTTAAAATTCCGAAAGGCCAACACTATATTTGAAGAGAGAGAGAGAGAGAGAGCTCCCCTCCGACTGTACCTTTTGTATGGCTCTCCGCTCCCTGAAGAGAACTTGTAAAGCTTTAAATGCATTAAATTGTCAAAGCGTTTGCTATGCTAAAAGCTAGCCGGTCGGGTCGGTGGGGCCTGTTTTGGACTGCCGTAAAATTGCCTGGCCCAGACAAAAAAGGAACTGAAAGTTGGGTCTGCTCGGGCGTCGTCTTTATTTTGTTGGCGTTGTTTTAGTGCATTGTCGACGCAGTCGTCAGTCAGTCAGCTAGTCAGTTAGTCAGTCAGTCAACTCTGAAACCGAATGAATGATGAATTGCCTGTCACTTGCAATTTTTGCTGCAGACAAAACACAACTTCCAATGTCTGACTGTTTTCTCAACTTGTTTTAATTTATTTGTATATGGGAGTGTACGCGTGTATGTGTGCGTTGAGTGTCTGTCTAAGCTCATCTTTACCATAACCAAAGTCCATCCACTTTGGGGCCAGTTTCGCGGCTCAAACAATCGTTGACAAGCCGACTGCTTCCCTGGAATTTGCGAGCAAAAAAAAAAAATAAGCACACAAAAAAGGCGGCAACTTTGGGGAAAATATTCAAGTGTTTTTGTTTGTGTTTGATCAAAGCTTGAAATTTAATTGGACAACGGCTCCGACAGCGGCAGATTATTAAATTTTTGTTGAAATATCAACGCATTTTTTGACAGACTGAAGAGGCAAACTGGACGATGAGCGACCAATATGCAATGCCATTTAACAGCAGATTGAGAAAAGAATTGACGATTCCATGAAGTCAACTTCAGTTCAACCAAAATAAATTACTCTTTTCGGCCTCATATATATCAGATTATTAAATTTATTCCAGCAATGAAGTTCGAGTCATACGACTTTTGGTCTGATATAGTAAGCAAGTTATTCTTTGAGTGGACCTTGAAAATTTTAAATGAAGATTTGAATAGACCCAAGATTTTCACTTCCTTCTCACAGACCACAAAATACCATAAATAATTTATAAATTAGACAACCTCTAATTGATCAAGATATAAAAATGAATAATGTGAGCTTACTCAAAAAATATTCTGAAATTGCCGAATAGTTGGCAAGTTCCTGTAACTCAACACCTGTCGCCCTTTCAGACCTGCCTGCTCCAGGCCAATTAGCGCCTCTAATAAAACCAATAAATCAAACTACCCTAAAAACCAGGCAAAACTATCCAACTAACCAACAAAGCAAACAGCATTTGTCCAAAAATTAACCCTTTTAAAATTCTTGGTCAACAAAACAAGGAAGAATGAAACAAATAAATATATATATATGAAAATGAAAATGGCATTAGAGCGCGACAGGCGAACATGAGCACCGGCGATGCGACCTGACTAGACCAGCCATAGACAGGCAGGCAGGCAGGAACCAAAGTCTGGCCAAACCGAGCAGTTCGGCTCAACTACACGCAAAACCACTTTTAACTCGTTTACTTTATTTATGGTCATAATTTGTTAAGCAAAAGGTCAAAACTAAACTGGCGACAAACAGCAGAAGTCCGAAGAGCAGGGGCAGGCCGCCAAGCCCGATCTGGTGGCCCTTTTCGTCGTACTGGCTGGATGGCAAGGTGCTCAAGCGAGCGATGCATAATTAAGATAATAAAATATTAATTAAAATTAAGTTCATGCATATGCAAACACAGAACAAGCAAAAGGAGGGCCAAGAGCAAAAGAAGGTGGCTTAGGTGGGAAACCGGCTAAGCGAAAACGACAAGCCAAGTACAAATATTTGCGTTATGCTTTTTGGTTTACAAAATTCGAGTCATAGCGTAAAACACAGAGAAACAGAGAGAGAGAGAGAGAGAGATGCTGATTATGGCGATGATGACGTTGCTGTTGATAGCCTCGTTAGACAAGATAAACAGAAAAGAGACAGAGAGTGAGAGACGGAGAGGTAGAGGGCGCTGTCGAGAGAAGAAGTTTGCATTAATTAATTAATTAAAAATGCGCCGGCTTCCAGGGGTTTATGCTAATTTTAATGGCTTCATATGGCCAAGCCAAAAAATATCACAAAATAACAGAACAGAAAAAACAAACCAAAACACCTGCGATTCCACCTAAACCTTTCGGTTTCAGTTTGTTTGTCTTGTGTTGTTGTTGTTGTTTTCGCCCGCGGTGGCCGCTTAAAAATGTCAATCAGCATTGTTAGCGGCAAAAAAGAAAAAATAAAAACACGTTAAAAAATTCCCCAACCTTTTTTAGGTTTTAGCATTTTCGACCTGTGCTAATGGAAATCTGCTGTTTATTTTGAGCTTTGGGGCGTATTCGAAAACCACAAAAGCGCGAAATGTGATACATTGCCGCCTAATCATTTATCTGGCATTTTATAATATTTTTATTTTGTTATTTTTTTCTTACAGATAAGCGCTGTTTTGGGCTATACTTAATCTTTTTTACCTGCCCTGACATCTGGACACATGTGGGCCTAGACAAATGTAAGTGTTGCCTTTGGGGGGAATTGGTAAATCAATGCCAAGGGGCTTATTAAGCAGAAAAGTCAACCAGTGAAAACGAAAGGCTAAACCCAAATCAGTCCAAACCCAAAGTATACATTTGACACACTCTACGTGTGTGAAATAATTTTTTTTTTCTTTTTTGGGAAGACCAACAGATCATCTGCCTTTGATTGATGATGGGGAGTGAGTGAGCTGCTTTGGCCATTCCGCTGCATTAATTAACTAATTTAGTTTATATTTTTATCCCATTTCAAATGTTTTGTTTGCTTTTGTTTTTCTTTTTCCAAATTTATGCAGACATCTTTTTTTTTATGAAAACAAATTATATTTTTGCAGCAATTATTCACATGCACAAAATGTGGACAGACAGTCAGTGAGTCAGACTGAGAGATTGCCTTTGGCTGTTCATTGTGGTATTATCGTTAGCTTTCACTCTTTTTTTTTTTTTTTGGTGTCCATCTCCTCTCATTCCGGCCATCATATTTTCATAAATTACGCATGTTCTGGCTTGGGGGTCGAAATGGCTGAGGTTGGCTGGGTGGCGGCTGGCGGGCCTTTGTTTGTGCGTGTTGCATTTGATAGGCTTTTGATGAATTTTGACAGTTAAGACCACAAAATGTTTACACATGATGGATGGGGCGAGGCCATTGGCAGAGAGCTTCTGCTCACCGAAGCCGGCTAAATGAATCTGTTTATTTTTTATTCAAAATGCTTTCTACTCTGATTTTTGTCAAGTTTTAAAGAAAAGAGTTACGTGTTCAAAATAGCCAGAATTTTTTTTAGACTCTTTTCGAAGAAAAAGGAGTCTATTCACTTTGCTCTGATGTTTGTAACGCACAGAACCAAACATCGTAGACCCACAAAAGTTACATCTAGAATACTTAGAATCACTAGAGGAGTCGATATAGCCATGTCCGTCTGTCCGTCTGTCCGTCTGTCCGTCTGTCCGTCTGTCCGTCTGTACATATCAGATTTACTCCGTCAGTTTAAAAGCTATTTTGCTGAAACTTGGTATATAGCCTTCTTTTTTACCTAGGTAGTACACTAGTTTGAATCGGTCGGATCGGACCACTATATCATATAGCTGTCATACGAACCTAAATCGGTTTAGGCAATAACTTCCACATTTATTATCCGATTCTTTTCAAATTTGGCATGCGTGTTTTTTATATAACGATAGATAATTGTGCCAAATTTCGCCTGGATCGGATCACTATATCATATAGCTGTCATACGAACCTAAATCGGTTTAGCGAATAACTCACACATTTATTATCCGATCCTGTTGAAATTTAATATGCATATGTTTTTTATAGCAATTAATATATGTACCAAATTTTGTAAGGATCGGACGACTATATCATATAGCTGCCATACGAACCTAAATCGGTTTTAAGAGAAACTCGCACAAAACTCGCACATTTATTGACTGATCTCTTCAAAACTCAGCAAACACGTTTTTTACATAATTATACGCGTTTGTGCTGAATTTTATTAAAATCGGACTACTATATCATATAGCTGTCATACAAATCGAAATTTGCCCTATTAACTGACCAACCCCGTTATTGTGATTTACGGCAGAAACAACTTCGAAAAGAGTCTGTAATCTTCGGCACCCCGAAGATAACGTTGGGATTTTTTTATTTAAAAAAAGAGAGGAGACACACAATTATACGGAAACCCAGAATTAGATTTGTCCCATTTTTAGTTTCTTTAAAATTTTTTTTTTTAACTATGAGTAAGGTTTTGCTTACCTCCATCAATGCATTTTCCACAAATATTTTAATAGCAAACCACTCATATTTCATAAGTTATTTTCGATAGACTCTCACTTTTCTATTCCGAAATGAAGACTCTCACGTATTTACATTGGAAAACCATTAGGAGCCCACCGAAAATTAGACTGACGGCAGATCCGCCCGCTTGCCCGTGAGATGCCACAGATACAACATAAATATTATTTACAAGTCGAAAGTGGTAATTTATTACAAATTAAAATAAATCAAAAAAACGTTTTCCACATATCTTCAAAAATACAAACAAAACGACAATCCAAATAAATAAAACAAATGGCCAAGACAAGCCGAAGGCTGAATACTTTTTTCGATTGGAAGAAAGAAAATAATAGCAAAGAAACTAAAATTTCAAACATGATCTATGATTTTGAGTTATTCTGCTCAGCTAGATTGGTCTGGATTTCCATGATCCCAGAGGGAAAATAAATTTGGGAATATTTATCTGTGGGCTAATTTGCATTTTGAGTGAGGGATAAACGTAAATTTTATAATCCATATATTCATGCCGTACCAGAGGAAATTATCTTTGGAAATGATTTGTCAAAAGCCAAGTGATAGACGCCGGAAGAGAAAACAAACAAAAAATTAGAGAGTCATGCAACAAATTAAATTATTTAAAATTTAAATAATTTGGACATTTTTTTTGGGGAAAAAGCTTTGCGCTCCAGTGGGCACTCGATGGTCTTTTCAATATTCTCTCAGTGTTTTTTTTTTGTCGTGTTCGCTGAGAGCCTGAGCGAGGCCCTCTAATGCAACACAAAGCGCAATAAATATTTTTATGGTCATGCATAAATAAGAAAACAAAAGCAACAACCAAAAAAATAAATAAATAACAACCATCAAATGAAATAAAACTCTTTTAAGCCACACTTGAAATAAATCGTGAAAAGATCAAACTTTTTCTCATTTCTTTCATTTTTGAGAGTAGCAGGAAAAATTTTATAACCGCTTTTAGAATTTACCGCCTCTGACACTTTATGGCACCTCCAACTTAAACATCCAACCCAAGGCACAGGCCTTCCAATACAGATACAGATACAAAACCAGATAGATAGCTGAATAGATGAATCTCTTGTTTACCAAGTCTGGAAACAAAAAAGAAGCGTTAGAAGCCAATAAAAAATTGAAATTTAATAGCTCCCCGGCCACAACTCAATTCTCACCAAAAAAAAAAAAAAAAGAGATGCAGCAAGTCTATGCATTTCCACCAATAGACTTGTTTACATTTTTATGTGTTTAACAAAAGCTTCAAGAACCTCTCGCGCCATAAAGTTTCAATACTTTCAGCTATCATAGAAATTGCCCAAAACAAAGGCAAAGCCGGGTTAAGTGCTTTCATTGCACGTTTCAAGAGCTCCGCGAACTTCATTAATTATGCGCGGATGATTGGCTTGGCTTGGTTCGGGGAAATGGAAAATGGGAAATGAGATATAGTTTATGAATATCTATGGGTGTGGATATGATTCCAGCATATGCAACTTGCCGGTTATATATGTATCGAATTTCCAACTGTCAAATGTCGCTCCGCATTCAAAATCGTTTATCAAACGCTCGAATCGCTGATTTTCATAAATGATATTCGTATCTGATGAACTGCTCGGCTGGCTGGCTGACTGCCCGGCTGGATGGATGGACGGACATTCATAAATCATAGCTTGGAGCATGGGAAACAGCAGCAGTTGTTGGATACTTTTGCCCGACAATTCATAATCCAGATTTTTGGTCATAAAAATGTTCATCGATTTGGTTTGTTTTATACGAATTTCGGAGGTTTGGGGCTGGGGAAACCATCCAGCTGCGAGAGCTTGATGCACTGCAGAGTGCAATGCAGCAGAGTTGGATGGCCTGCAGAGTGCAGAGGAAATTTATCTTGCCTCGGAGCAGCCAACTAAGTCGCTCGGTCTGCCCCAGACACAAACAGACACCCGCGCAAAAGAATGAATAAAACAACAACAACAACAGCAACAACAATGAGTAGGAGATGGCGCGTGAATCGTGAGCTTGCGGCAAATCCACAACAACCGCAGACTAATTAAATTAATTGAGGTGATTTCTGTCGCAGATACAACGCCTGTTGTTGGCCATTTGTAAGTGTTGGTCACATGAAAATATCCACCACAGATCGGGTGAGACCGACTTAAAACAATAAAAGCAGCAAACGCTCCCAAAAAGCCGATCTGTGGACTCCCTTTTAAAATTTAACAAATTTTTGGAAGCAACAACATTTCATTTGAATTATTCAAGTTTCTTGATAATCTGAGAAAATGTTATAAATATATAAAAAGTAAGGTTATGTAGACTTAACAGTACATTTACGTTGGTTTGTTGATAATTTTTTATGACGGATTTCTTCAATGGAGCAGAACAAAATGCCTGGCCAAGGAGGTAAGCTAATCCTATTGGTTAAGGGTAAAAAAGAGTTGATAAACATTTTTTCAAGCTTATTACACTGGCCAGATATTTTTACTGATTTTGGCGACAACACAAACGACGAACCACGGCAGCAAAAAGATCACCATGAGCCATAAGCCATATCGTAAAAGCTCAACGCATGTAATCCATCGATATTAATGACTCGCCATATATACATACATATATACATACATATATATATATTTTTTTTTTGAAGTCAGCCCTTTTGTGATATTATTATTGTTGGTGATGGTGGTGTTTTTGTCGTGATTCAAGTTGATTGAATGGTTATTCATATTGGCCAGATAGGCAAGTGGGATTTGTGCGATATATTTCATGAATGCGATTCCTTTTTATGAATACAGCAAACCATATGGAATTATTGCATTGCCATGAAACCCTTTCTGTCCACCGTCCGATTTATGGCACATGTTATAAAATATGAAACGAATGCAATCAGAATATTTCGTTCATTAACTTTTTTGATAAGGTCACCGGGCATACGGCATACAGACAGACCATGGCTCAGGGATTAAGGCGCGTGCATAAAATATGCCGGCAAAGAGACAAAAGGACAAAACCATGGGTAATAGACCAAAGTGGACAGTATGCTGGCCATAAATGGATGAACGCAGAATGCTCTCACCTGTTGTATTACAATCCAATATGAAATTGCCAATTGGTCGGTGGGGCTTAAGTTCCGCTTGCTAGGCATATGAAATGAGATATTCTTAAACCTTGGTTTTCTTTTTTTAACAATTTTTGGGCAGATTAAATATCGATATTTTGATTTCGATAATTGCAGAGGTGTTGAGCAAAACACAGCAAGTGGCTGTCAGTGGCAAAACCAGTGTTGGGCAATGTAAACAATTGGGCATTTAAGGTAGACCCAAATTCATTTAAAATTAACACATAATACTGTATAAAGGTCCAAATGCAACTGTCAGCAACACGGTATTAATAAATAATGCAATTCAATTGATTGCATATGCACACCGCCTCGTCTCGCTTGGCATTGGCAACAACATGGCGCAACATAATTTGCAGATGGGCCCACTTGGCACAAAACGAAATGAGAATGTTTAGAATTTGGCGCCGCAGGTGGTCAACATCAATGGCAATGGCAATGTTGTTTTTCTATTCTGTTCGGTTCCACCGGGCAAGAACAGGATCACCGGAGTCGATAGAGGTTGGTTGGTAGCGATTACATGCAACACACCACTCTCCATTGGGTCCGTTGTCAATTGTTGTTGTCAATTACTTAAACAAAACATGGACACGTTGGGGCCTTTTTCGTTGCAAGCAGCGGCAAAAAGGAAAACCAAAAATTTGTACGGCAAAATCATCATGTCAAAGCCAGGCGGCATTGGCAAGGAGGCAGCAGGCAGTAGGCAGTAGGCCGGAACCACCACAAAAACCACCAAAGGCCATAGCAAAAATAAATGTAAAGCGAAATAAAATGCAAAAGCGAATACGGAAAGCTCAAACAAAGAGCTGAAAACTGGGAACAGCTTTGGCATGTCACAGGCGTTTAATTGGCATGTCGTTTGCTGCAGGAAGCCCTCTGCTAACTGGACTGACTCACTCGATAATAACGATATTTGCGGTCGTGTACAAATGCATTTGTCAATATGTCAGAAAAATGTACTACGTGTGACCATCGAATTGAGCTAAAGTTTTAGTTTAAGCAACTTGAAATTCTGTTGCAATTCGGGTTTTTTTTTCGGATTGCCACATCAGCAGCTCACAGCATAAATTGAACTCGAACTGACCTTTTTAATTAAAAATCCCCGACCGGAGCAAGGCAGACCAACCCAAGCCAAAAATACTTACCAACTCTCTACTTAGACTCAAACTCAAATTCAAAGCTCAACTCGATATTCGTGCCGCGTTCGCATGCTAAAAATTGCAACAAAATTACATGCCCGAAAATCTACAACCATTTCTTGCTGTTGTTGTTGGTGTTGACTGGAACAAGGATTTCGGTTGGCACAAACGGAAGAGAATTGTTATCTAATGTTTGCCGCCACTGCTGGAGGCGAAGGGTCAAATGCAGCTCAGCACAACAGTCACGCAGTCAGAGCGCTGCCAAACTGCCAAGGGAATGGAAACACAAGCGAGAAAAGTGTTAATAAATTTAGCCCTGGCAACAAAGTCGTTGACGTCGTCGTCACCATCGCCATTGCCTTCGCCATTGCCATCGCCATTGCCATCGCCGTCAACGTCTACGATTCCATTGTAGACCATGTTGTCCAAGTTGTTGTAGCTCCTTCGTCGCGACACGCCGTGTCGTTGCCCAAATTGAGTTACGTTGTCGCTGCCGTCTGTATTGCTCGATTTGCAAATAAATTTGTTTAATTCCCACTCGACGTTGGAGCCTTTGGAATCCAGAGCCAAATATTTTATAATACCAAACCCACCCCGCCTATACACTCGGGGTGTGAAAGTTCATACCTTGGAGTTCAATATTCGAAAGTAGGAGACTTGGGTCCGTCTTATCCGGTGGGCGCAAAACGTGCTGGGATTTAGCGGGCTCAGAGCAAGCGGCGGCGACTCAACATGACTAATTAGACGCGTCATTGTAGCCGAATTGGCTTTGCATTTGGATTTGGCAAGACTTGAAATTGGCATTGTTAATGAGTGGGCTGACTGGCTGTGAGTGTTGCCTAAATGGAAACTAATTGGCATTTAACTTGCTGCCTGCACTTTTAAATGAGACTACTTAGGCGACTTGAAAGGATGTAGGCAGTTTATGCAAATAACTCCGACTGTATTGTCAAAGATGTGAAAGAGAGATTGAGTAACAAAAAAATCCTTCTATAGTTCCCATTAAAAAAAAAGCTGTGACCCATACACAATCAAGGAAAACATCATATTTAATTTAAATCGTATTCATTATATTTATTTCTCAGACTTGATTCCACTTAATATGGCTTTAATTAAATATTGATAAATTCAAGAGGCTTTTATTATCTCATATTTATCTCTGTGAACTTTTCATGGTCGACATGCCGTTGTCGTCGATGTCTCCTTTCCTTTAACCAGGATATTTCACATATCATTCATATAATATCAATTAGTCGCATATGTATCGCACTTGGGCAAGAGCTGAAAATTATTGGCCATGGTTAAAGAGTTGGACAAAAAGCAGCAAAACCAAAGGCCAACAAACCAAGCCATTCCCATTCTGTCAACCAATCCATTTCATCGACACTTTTCGACCCTGTCAATGTCAAGGCACCATACTATCCAGCACTAGTTGTATACTCTTTTTGAAAGAATCTTGAAAGAAAAAATTATTCTGGAATTGAATTGTAAGAGCAAGAATCTCTTTTGTGGCTACGAATCTGGTTTTTCACAAGTGAAGAAAAGTGTATGCTTAAAAGGATGACAGCTCTCTGATGATGATGAGGCAATGGTGATGACATCAATGTCAGCAGACCAAACATGCCCGGGCTGCTCTTGTTTTTCACACAAAAAGCTCATTTTCTGTCAACTTTTGTGAGCCATTGAAACTTGTCGACTCTGAATGAAATTTAACGAGCTGTCCAAGCAGACACACACTCACACACACTCACATGCACAATTGATTAACAAAAGGAGCTGAAAAGTATTTCATGTATTGCAACCATTTGACCATTCCAAATGGCTCTGAGCTTAATACACTTTTTTTTTGTCGTCCTGATTTTCATTTGGCACAAAAGAAGCTACAACAAATCGAAATCGTTGGCATTAAAACAATGCAGCAAACATTTTTCACAACTTGGAGAATTTTATCTAATTATGCATGCCACCAGCGTGGCCATCGAAACCACTGCCAACAGGAATTGTAAAATATAGTCGAGCTACTCGATCGACTTTGGCTTCTCTGGTTGATCTCCATCCCCTTGTCGATTTGTTAGTCTTTTGGCTTAACCTTTTGCCAATTCCAAATTGGCTCTGCTCTAGTCTCCGCTCATTGCAAAAGTTCAAATATGCACAAACATTTCCACAAAGACTACAGATTTAAATCATTTGGCTCACCCTTGTTGTTGTTGTTGTTGCTGCTGTTGTTGGAGACACCCTGTGGTGTGGTGCTTCCTTTTCTTGTGGGCAGCGGGAGAGTTGGCTAAGTTTGCTTCCGTTTCGTTTCGGGTTTTCCTTTCCTTGGGTATTCATATGAGTGCTCTTCTCTGATATACATCTGTGAATTTCAAGAGCAAAACTTGAATATGCAATTGAATTTTTCCGCTGCTCCTGAAAAAGGCTTGATAGTTGCGCGGCTGGAAGCTTAACTAAGCCAAGGAAGAGTGCCTACTTGCCTCGTCACAGTAAGACCTGACTAAGAGCGATTTAAATAACCTCTAAAACATTTTGAGTTATCGAAACCATTTTCGTATCGATAGCTGAAAGGCGCTTTAAGCTTGGTTAGATTAGTTTTCAAGTGTTCAGCTTAAGCTTCTGGAGTCAAGTCGAAGTTCGTTAGACAGTGAATCTGACCGGTTGCGTTTGTCATGAGCTGGCTTGTTTGGGCTGCTGCCTGTCTATTGGCCAATTTGCATATTCACGCTGTGGATAAAAATCAAAACAGTGGGTGACTTGGCGGAGGTTGGTCTCACCCAACCCCACATTTCCCAAGCCACACTGGCAAAGCAAGCTTTGGCAAAACCAACCCAATGCCACTGCCACTGGGCGATGCAATGACAACGACCAACGACAATCACGACGACATCGAAATAGACAAACCAACCAACAGACGTCCGTCTGGACAGTCAAACCAACCAGTCCAATAGTCGATTGGATAGAACGGTAAAGCAATCGATGAGCTGTACATAGAAATGCAAAATGTGCCTGCTGGGCACATGAATCCAAAATATCGCTCTCATCTTCAGCTGCTCCCCCGGCGTCCACAAACTGTATTGAAATCTGAAATCCAAAGCGTTGCCCAATCGAGGTGGTTTGCCCAGGCAAACAAATTCAAAAATGTTTGGTGAATTTCAATTGCTGACAAATTGCAAAAACGCCAAAGCAGCAGAACAACACAATACAATGGCGATGGGGATGGGAAGGAAGCCAAGGGAACGCGACACGGACGCGAGCCCTCTGGCCAAGAAGCGGTAAACGTCGTTGGGAGACGGTTGGAAAGGACATTGTTGGTGTTGTTGATAATATTATTAGTACCGGTGAATGCCAAATTGTCCTTAAGGATATAAATGGAATTTTAAATTATTTTATCAACATTTTTGATTGCTTCCAGCTGAACAATTGCCAACAGACGGATGGTGACAATGGACTGATGGGAAAAGTCCACGGCACACTGATGAAGTCATTGACAGTGCCCAGCCGGATGGCTAGGAACCTGCTCCGCTTTCCATACTGCCTCATTTTAATAATATGCAAAAAGTTATGAATTCCTATGCGCCACCCTGGCAATACGTTTTGTGGATACACGAAACATTTTTAAATGAAACGAAAAGCTCTCCAACGGTATTCAGCTTGAATGGAAGAACTCGAGCAGCTCAGCCTTCGGGGTGTGCTAATTATTATTGATATCGGAATGTTTTGGGATTTTGCGGCAGTAGCCTCCGTCTAAGTAGATAAGGAAATTGCCTTCGAATTTTTAATGGCAACTCAAGCAAATGGAGCAGAAGCTATACGGTTGGCCAGGTGTTAAGCCCTGGCAGAGGATTACCGATGAGTGTGATGGCTTTTTGGCCCCGGACCTAGCTAAGTCTAATGGATTTTGATTTCAAATATGACAATTTCCACCCAGCTCCAGCTCTGTTGTTCGGAGTTCGGAGGGGTCGAACATGGAAGTGTTTATTCTCAGTTTTCGAATATTTTAATTGATTGAGCATTCAGCATTGATTTCCTTTGAAATGGCTAATGGTAAATGTCTGAGGAGTTTTTGGTTTTTGCCTAATGGCAAAAAAATTTTAAATAAGTTTTTGTCTGTGCCCTTTCCATATTAGACACTTCGCACAGGTGAGAATCTGATCGGTTGATTTTGTTTAAAGCACATCAAAATTTTGCCAAATCAATGTGGGATTGTATACAATTTATATTAAAGAAGATGATGAAATTTATGATTTTCAATTACTGAATTATTACTCAATTTGAGAATTTAATTGTTGTAATTTCTAGCAACTGTTAAATTCTTAAAATTGTCTAAGCTTTTGGCACTATTGAGAAGTTTTAATATATTTTTTAATCGAAATAAAAACCACTTGACTTGTCATGATTGAAATAAATATAATTTACAGATATGTTAATTTTTTAATATTTTCCCACACTCAATCAGAATTTATATTTAATTCACTTTGCATAAAAATATAAATTTTTAAATTAAGTAAAACCTCATAAATTTTGGTTTTCTTTTTTTTTCAAATATTGAATCATAACGATAGGTCCAAATACCTCCGATATGACAAAACTCGCTTTTATTTATAAACGCAAATTTTGGCCAAATGCGTGCGCAACGCGTTATGCAAATTGTTGTATTTTATGTGATGTGTACATATTTGAGTAATCTTAATGCAATATAAACAGAACTCTAATTTAAATGGCAGTCATAGAACATCAGACATTCCGTGATGGCCACCCTGTGGGTGGGGCTGGGCCGAGTTAGGAAAGCGTCATGTTTTGACAGTTGATATGCTGACATGACTGGGGGCGTGACTGAGAGAATTAAAGATGGGTGGAATGGTCTGGAGTGGTTTTCAAAATACCACTAGGCATTTGTCAGTGTTGTCGATTTCTCAAACAGAAAACTATCTGAATAAAAATAATAATAAAAAAAAACTATTGGGAAATGGCAAGAAGAAAGATTTTCAGTGAGGAAGACGATATTATATGTTCTATCCTTTAATAGCTAGAACTAGCTATAAGAAGATAGTCCTAGCTGTCCTGTTTGACTGAATAGTCTGGGTGTGTAAGTGTTTTAGGAGCGAATGGAATGACGCTTTTAGAAATTCATTGGGAAAAGACAAATACACATATGCAAATAGGCAGGGCAGTGCTCTCAAAACTAATGTTCATGTATATGGATATAATGCATATATACATACATCTGGAATAACATATAGAAATTCTGACATAACTCACTCCATCTCTCTCTCTCTCTTTCTCTCTTTCTCACTCTCTCTTTGACGAATGCCTGCAGTCGATTACAAATGGAGTGGCCTAGGCAAACATACAGATTCATACTGAATGTGCGTTTGTGTCTGTGTGTGTGTGTGTGTATGTGTGTATAAGAGCACTTGAAGCAGGCACAACATAAATATTCAATTTAAATTATTACAAAATTGGCTTTTGCAAATTTCCATTATGCACTTATTTCATTTTCGGCGACAGCGGCTCTCAAACATATACAATGGGAGGGAATTGCCTAAAAGCATTTCAGGCATACAAATTTCCACTTCCATTTACTTGGGCACAGTAAATATCGTAGGCAGCCGAGCTTTATATACATACAAATATGTGACTGTGCTTGTGAATTAAGCTCATCAATAAGCAATTTAATTTGTCAATCGTTACTGCTTTCGGAACAATCAACGAAATCCATCAATAATAACCATCAACTTCAGTTCAAACTTCAGACCACAGCAGACCGAAATGGAAACTTCAGACCAGACCGTACCAGACCAAACGATTTAAAAGATGACGAGATGGCTCCAAATTGCTACAGTCGAGTTGAGCAGGCTACAATTTCCATATCCTTTTTAACCCGAGGCATGAAATCCAAGCTACTCTGCAACAATTAAAATTTGCACATTTCGGCAACTCTAGGCAAATGCATTGATTGTAATTAAAGTAAACAAACCCAAACCCAAACTCACACACACACACACACACATATATATAGACATATATGAAAGGACTCAGATATTGTCATAGCATTCGCATATAAATTGATTTTCTTGTTGTATTTGGAGAGAACTCGTTCGAATTGAGTAGAAAAAGAGGCTAAGAAAATTGCAACAACAATGCTCATACGCCATGTAGAACATGGAAATTAACCAGTTAAATATCTTTCTTAACAAGTAATTGATTGATTTAATTTTGGTCATCAAAATTTGTAATCAGAAATTCATTAGAATGATAAGCCAGTCAAAACTATAATATTGTTTCAGAATGGTCTCAGAGAGAGAGAGAGCGAGAGACAAAGCAAACAAGTGCATGAATTCACAATTACCTTTTTCTGGTCAACCCAAAGAGGAATAATAAAATAGCTCAGAATTTGCCAACAAACCAGACTTGTCCAGACCATCATTTGGTTACTTATAAACACCTGTAAAATTTGCCAGTGAAACAGAGCAGACCCAAAAAGACCAGAGACCAGAATTCCAGCCAACTGCAAAAATTAGGCTTGACCAGAGCCAACGCCGGGGGCGGTGGAGACTTGGTGCACTTGCTGAGCATTTGATTTGTCACCCAAGGCGTGCAAACGATAATCGAAAAATCACTCAACTGTGCGTCTCTCTGTCTATGGGATAACTTCTTCAGTTATTCCCTCGGCTGCTCTTCTTGCTGGACTCAGGAGTGTGTAAAGCTGATTTGTCTGACCGCTTGACTGGCCAGCTCCCTATTTCTCTGTACTTTTCTGTCTGTCGGTCTGTCTGTCTGGTTGGCCTGCATTTCCGCATCCGGTTTTTGCATTTGACACCAGAACGGGCACTGTCAAGAAGAGCCAGACCGGCCGGTCTCAACTGGTCAACTGCTTAGTTGGCTGACTGTAACTACGCACACAATCGAGCATCCACAGATTCACTCTTGGCCACATCTACACATTCTCTTTTGCACAAAAACTTAACTGCTCGACACTTGTTTTGTGGTGTGCTGTCATTTTGTGTGGCCTGCGTAGGTGTTTGTTTCTGTTATCTGTTGTAGCAATTGTTGTTGTTGTTCTTGTTGTTGTTGAGGCTGTTGCTGTGAGACTTGTTACAGAGCCGAGGCAAGCAACCAAAAAGCTGTTGAAGCACATGGTGACATGTGCAGGCATTTTGCTTGGCCTGCCTCATACCAAACTCGATTGTCCGATTGCAAAAGTTGTCTTTGCCCCTTCCTTTCAATTGTTTTGACCAACATTGCCTGATGAGGAATACTTAAAGGATTCGAGTTTCTAAATCTTTTGCTTAAAACAGTGATTAGGTTGTGATGGGAATAGAGAGGCTTAAAAATCATTAAACCAAGGATTTAATGGAATTCAAAATGAGAAAGTCGACATCTTTCCCATCTTTCGGGAGAAATAGTCTTAACAAATTCAAATTTTCCAGAAAAGTTTCTTTAACTTTATCAATAACAAATCTTGACTCTCTTTACCATAAATCCTTGAACCAACTATATTTGCTTATTTGGTTTTGTTTTCATTTCCTACGAAAAATATTGTCTAGCAAAACATGGCCTAACAATTGTCGACTACTCGGTCCTACAAGGACACGCCCAAGTAATCAAAAATTATGGCACACAGCTAAATTTATGTTCCATTAACCGAAGCTACACACACACACACACATTCACATAAGAATGGCGTTTTTATAGACTTAGTGGAGGGCAGACAATCATCTAGTCAGTTCATTACTTGAATATTTGTCGAGAGAGAGAGAGAGTAAAGCGCAAAAAGGATACATTTCGAAAACCTCAATTTTTTGGCCTAAATCGTCGCCGGTTTTGTGATTAGGCGGCAACAAGGCTTAAATTAAAATAGCATCCAACCATTCGACCAAGCAACCAACCAACCAACAATGCCACCAGCCAACCAAAAAGTCCAACCTTTATTGGATTTTCAATTGTCACCCAAACAGGCAAACAGTCAGGCAGCCAGCAAGGATTGCCAGAGCCTATCACAATGGCCTTCTGATTTCACCAAACCCTTTGGTAGGCCTGCTCTGCTGTCGTTATCTCGCATTCATTTCGAGTCCCCTAGACCACAAGTGAATGACGTAGGATAAGGTAGTGAGTGAGCTCACTTTTTCCTAATGACGATTACCCTGCTGAACCACACAGATCAGTGGTTGCCTCTACCATCTGCCCACTTCCCCACTTTCGACCGTTATGTGTGTAGATATCTTTATTGATATGTTGTTTCCTGGCCAGTATCCTTTTGCTTTTCATGAATTTTCGGGCACAATTCAAGCCAAGTTATTTGGAATTCCCAAACAACTAAATAGTCCAACTAGTTGGGTTCGGTTCGCTCTTTCGACTCGTTCATTTTAATTAGAAAATCCCAAATTAAAAGCAAATTATTGTCTGTATTTAGTTGACAAGTCTCCGAGTGCCCTTTCCATTGACCACTCTCAGACTCATTTCAATTTATATTTTCTTAGAGCCCGCAATTGCCACATGTTTTGTTTGTCTTTAGTTCTTCAGTTTCATCTCTAGTTTTGTCTACCTTCTTCTTAACTATTTTGACCAAGGTACTTTGGTTATGTGGTTCCAGGCAAGTCCAGTTTGGGTTCCTTTAGAAAATAGTTCCATTTGTAATTATTTTGTCGCTTCTTGTTGATTTTTCGGTTGGTAAGCAAATTAAAACACAAAATTGTTTAATCTTATTTAGAGTATCTCACTTGATTTGTAAATATATTTCAAGTTTGTGTCTGGCACTTCTTTGATTCGGAAATCTCTTAATTAACAGCTGCCCACAATTGTTTTTTTGAGAATTGTTTTCGTAGGTTTTCAGTGTTAATAAATTTGAATAATTATGTGGGCTTTTCCGTTTTGCTATTAAAATTAAAATGAATCATTTCTTGTTTGCTAAAGGAAAATAATTTGATTTAGCAAATAGGAAGTAAATAAAGAATATGGGAAACGGAAGCGTCTCACATATTTAAGTATCGATTTAATAAAATATCGATATTTTATGGTATCGAAAAGATCTCAAGAAATTATATTTTTAGATATATAAGTCCATTTATTTTTGGAATATGTTCAACTATGGAAAAGTTGTGGTTCAGTCAGAAGGAACTTTGAGGAACCCCACAAACTACTCACTACTTCTACGGTGAGAAAGTTTCCAATTATTACAATTTGACTCTGAATCAGATAGTCATCAGTGTGAGCAATGACAATCAAACCAAATACCCGTGTTATGCCACATATCCGACTCCATCTAGCCAAATGTGCTGAGTGCATTTCCTTTTCGTCCTTTTGCCCTCGAATCCATTATTGCTGTGACCGTGCGATATGAGTATTTGTTAAGTGAACTGTAAATACAATTCCAAACACATAAATCCTGTTGTTGCAAAAAGACAGCGACCCCGACTATGGCAATACCAGACGGCAGCAATTTCAATTTATGCGATACAAGTGATAACTCTTTGTCGACTCGACTCGACTCAACTCAACTCAACTCGACCCTATGCGATCCCCATTGATGGGTGCCGATGTCTGAGGGTTGCATGCAAAACCATTGCACCTTTGTCAGCCGGAATGACGGTAACACCGATGGCATCAGCTTGGTTCGAATTGGCTGCGCGTGCAAGCAACTCCACCCGCTCTCCACCCCAACCCATTGCCAGACTTGACTATAGAAAGGGGTCTTGTTCAGACCTTGATCCAATTTTGGGAAACGTTTTACTGTTGCCTTTGCCGTTGGCCCTGCAAGCTGAGTCGTCTGCATTAAAATAACATTTTTCTATTAAACTCAATACCTTAGGTTGTGGAAGGGGGGTGGTGGAGTCGAGTGTGGTGTGTTTGCCAGCGGTCTGACTAGTCGAGTTTTGTTGTTTATTTGCAGTGCTTGTTTTTAGGGTTGGAGATTGAACGGCGTTTGGGGGCATATTTTATTTCATGGGTGTTTAAATTTTAAAATAACAAGCGACCTGCTTACCGCCACGTGTCGGGGCAGCTAGAGATGACGCCGACGTAGACGACAATGACACCAGGCAAGATGCTGGGGTGGCTAGAATGTTGCCACCGGGAGGCCATCGAGCTCGCCTTACAAAGCGGCGACTTGTTATTTGATTGTCGAGGGGTAAAAGCAACCTGGCAGGTGTATTTGTTTATTGACATCATTGCCGGGTTACAATTGCACTTGCCCAGAGCAAATAAGAATTGAGAGAGTGAGAGAGTGGAGGGAGAATTATAAACCACCTTCTTAAGCTTTTGCTGAGCTTATGCTAATGAACTGAGAGTCTGAAAAAGTTTCTATACTGCCGGGCAGGTTGGCTTTCTGTTTTCATGGCAATAAAGACTTTGCCGGTTAAAAATATCTCAGGTAGGCCTACATTTTTTGGACAACTTTTTGGCATCGTTTTTCTTTTGAGCACAACTCATATATCATAGAAGGGATCCTATGGCGTTTGGTGTCTTGAAAAATGTGAGCACCACTGACAGAGCTGCCTTTTATGTAAATATCCTGAAGCTCTCCATATGCATTCTCTTGTAAATCCGCAGCTGTTGTCAGTCGCAGTGGCCATTACTCAAAGTGTGCCAACCACAGCAGTCAGCCAAAAGGAAAAGTTAACCGAAGAAGTTACCCCAAAACAATTTCTCTCGCCCTCCCCATCACCCAGACTGGCCGTGACACGCGTCTTTCTAAGCCCATTAAATGCAACAGCTCGAGCCAGCTAGAAAGCGAGTATATTTAAGCGGGTGGTTTGCTTAGAGGACTGGTGGAGGGAGAGGCATCATGTGCATGCCTAAACGGAAGTTCCTGCACAATTCAAATGCCGACACGCGCACAGGATTTGATGATCCGTCCAAAGCAGCCACCACCAAGGCCGGCAGGAGTCAAGTAACCCGAGACCGACTCAGCTGCAAAGTCTTCTTCCCCTTCCTCTTCCATTGCATAATTATCAATGTGCTCTCTAATGAAACCGACTGGGATGTGCATGAAATATGACAGACGATGAGCAGCAGAAGCAGGAACAGCAAAGCCTGCATCCAAGGATTTATAGACTTTTAAGGCACGCACACATACACTTCAATTTGGTTATTTGCTCGACCGCCTGTCCAAAAAAAAAAGAAAAAATTTCAACGCTTTTACGCAATTTTTCTTGGCCCATTATGTTTATTAGTGTCTTAGCCGGTCTTGCCTTGACTCCACTTGAGTGACCAGGGTGTCTAGCCTTGCATTATGCTTATTGCTTGGCCTTTTCTCTCTCTCTCCCGAGTCCCACAGCCACCACAACCCTAGATGTTTGCACACAAGCGCGTTTATGGTCACAGCTTCCTGGAATCGCCTTCGCCTTCGGCTGGGCGTTTTTGCCGTTTGCATTCATAATCCTAATGGAATTGATTTCTCGGCCTCTCCGATCTTTGTCATCTTGAATGGCAGATAATGTTGGAAAATTGCTTTCACTGCGGTTAGTCAGTAAGCTCTTTTCCCTTTTCCTTACCACTGCCGCCAAGAGAGACCATATGCCAAAAACTTTGTCCCCCCAAAAATAAATGCGCGCTTATAAATCAAACGAAAATTATATTCATGCAGTTTTAATGAGTTTTTCCTTACCAACGCATGCGGCGTGTGTGCGCCGCGCCAGACGACTCATAATTGGTTATCCTTTTGTACTCGCATGCAATGGACAGCGAGGTCGTTGACCCAAGCCTCACAGCTCATCTAAATTGTATTGGACATGGCTTTGTTTGTGACTATCTATTAATTCTCTAATTTGCGAGGCCTAAATTAATTTAATTTAGTATAGTCTATTAAGAGAGTTTCATCTAGTCCAAGGACAAGCCAAGTACACACTTTGAGCGAATTTCAATTTGAAAGCAACTTTATTTTTTTATCGGACTTCTTTTGTTTTTGGCGCAAAATGATTTGACACATCAGCTTAGCACTGACAAAGCCTGCATAATTAGTCAGGACATCCGAAGGGGCCGAAGCAAAGTTGTCGCCAACCTGACTTTAGGGGAACCAACTAATTACACCGGCAACTCGCTTTCTTCCTGATCAATTAGCTCTGATATTTTCGTGACACATTAATCGCCCAGCCAGCCAGTCGTGTCAAGTTTGGCGACGACAAGAAAATCGCCTAAAAGTAGGAAAATTAGAGCTGGAAAAACTTTCTCCCCTCTCTGGCAGAGTCAGAGTCCTGACCTCAGCTGCTGCTGCTGCTGCTGTCTTCGATTTTTGTGGCTTAACACATGTTGACAAAGTAAACAGGATTTCTTGAAGCTATTGTGACCGTGGCATACAAGTAATTTGCTAAGCCTGCCCCACACCAACCTGCCTCTTATCGATTGCTGATAGTGCAGTGGCAAATATCGAAAACTTGGCTACGAAAAATATAACAAATTGGCGGCTTAGCCGTTGACATTTCAGAAATTAATGAAACTAGCTTTGTCGGACTCAAGGACTCAATTGGCGGAACCACGCCTACGCCTACATCAACGCCCAGAAAAGCTGTTTTATTTACCGCTCAATGTTTATGTGAAAATTTTCACTTTTTTCCACTTTACATTCAACTGCGCACATAATTGGATTAAGAATTTCTTGTTGGTTTTTTTCTCATTTAAATTATTCTACTTTTTGGAATATCAAAAGCTTGGCACACATGTGTGCGCCTTCCTCAAAAGCTAACTCCCTGGGAGCCCCTGCCTTTCCTAATCAGTAACCCTCATTCCTCTGTTTGGACTTTGTTTTTCGAAATATTTCCCGTTCCCCCCTTTTTTTTCGGTGTGTTTTCATTTTATTTTCCTAGAACATGGAAAATAATTTTGTTGTTTTTTTTTATTTTTCACCACAGCCTTTCAAAATAAGCGAGAAAAGCAGCAAGCAGCAAGTTAAATAGAATTTAGTAGGGTTTATTATGAACGTTATAACAAAAATTCTAAAGAGAAAAGGCACATACAAAATACGTGCAAATAAAAATGTTGGTAGGCCGAGTCATAAAATGAAAGCATTGGTTGGTCTAAAAGAAAGCGGGCTTGCGGGCACGGCAAGCTCTGCTCTGCTCTCAGTTGTTTTATTTAAATATGAAGCAGAACAACAACAACAAAAACAACAACAAAAAAAGAGCTCCGAAAAGGATATTTGTGAGAGATGAGAAATTGAAGTGAAGGAGGGCTGGGGCAGTGGAAAATGACTGATGGCTAAGTCCTTTGGTTGGCTGGGTTTTATTATTTTGCACCAGCGTAAAAATTGATGAAAGGCCAGGCCAGCCAGAGGGTTTTAAATTAGGTGCTGGATGCTTTGGCTTCTATTGGTATTCGGACTGCGGTTTGAAGCAACAGACGACCCTATCCACATACAAAAAGTTCCCATTAAAATATTATTTTTTATAGATTCTTTCTTTTTTTTTTTTTTTGAAAATAAAATAAATAAATAAAGTAAGGGACTTTATAATGAAAGAATTATTTTTCAGGAACCATTGGAACCAAGCCATTATATAATTTAAAATTATTTCCTAAATTTAATTAAATTAAAGGAATATTTAATTAAATAAGATTGTTGGTTATTCTTATTCTCCGATTCACTTCAATAGAAGCTTTTTTTATTTCCTTTAGGTTATAATATTTTCGACACCCTTTCCTCATATCGATATCTATACGATACTTTTTAAATGTTCTGTCCGATATTCGATTATTAGGTATCGATCAGCCATATATTTCATTAAAGTTAATTATTTTTGCCTTGGATTTTTACAATTTAATTTCTCTAAATTTTAAGCTTTTGATCCTTTATAATTTTCTAAAAAAAAAATTAATAAAAGAACAACAAACAAATTGACTTTGTTATTTTTTTTTTAAGCCAGATGGTACTTGAAAAATAAGAGAGACTTAATGCCAAATTAGCTTCAGCCAACTTCAAATGGCAACATCAAAGCACTCCTATCCTTTTCATTTACAATACTGAGAAAGGCCAGCAAAGCCAAGGACCTTCGTGCAATTTGCAAAGAGTTTTCCCCGTTTCCTCAGAGCTTAACTGACCAGCCAATTGAGCTCTAAAAATGCAAGTGCTTTGGCCTTTATGTATTTTTTATTTTATTTTATTTTTTTTTAGAGATTTGACTCCCTCAAATGAAATTGCTCAGGGAATGGTTTCTTATGCTGACCTTTCTTTCTATGCCATTTCTATGTTGTGAATATGCCGGCCGGGACAAGGCCAGAAAGACTCGCAGAGACCACAGCCGTGAACTGGTGAATGCATTTTGAGCCAAATAAAAAAGCTAATTAAATTGAAAGCATCTCCTTTTTTTCAAGCTTGTGTAAAAGGGGGGAAGTAAATTACCAAAAATACTTTTATTTTACGTATTTTGTTTTTATTTCCTTTCGAGAATTTAAAAAAATAAAAAATTAATTTCCATAGAATAAACCGAATGATATGTTAAATTTATTCTAAAAGTCTTTAGTTTATGGCTTATTTATTTTGTTTTATTTCTTTTTTTTAGAATGACCGCATTTTATTTGCCTACAAATTGGTGCCTTCGCTCGACTCTGAAAAAAAAAAATGAATACCAAACCCGCTGGGGAACATATGGCAGTGCAGAATTTTATTGCACCGTTTATGGGTTTTCAGTGTTATGATCATGATGATGACCACAGAGAGTGGAGAGTGAATTTCCATTGAGGATAGGGTCAGGAGCTGCATTGACTGGTAAGTTGCCAGCTTGGCTCGAGCAGCCGTGCGCGAATATTTATTGATGTCAACAAATGGGGTACATGGCTGTGATGGCCTGGTGGGTGGGCAGAGTGGGTCTACGTGCCGGTATTTAGCTAGAGTACACCGACCCTATCAACTGACAGCCATCTAAGTCGGTCACCCACTGCCCTCCCTCGTCCGGCACTTGGTCATGCCTCAGCGGTTGGTGGCACATGGGTGACATATGCCGGCAGTCAACCCTTTCCGCAGATAAAGATCAGCTTAAGAAAATTACTTAATTTTACACATGCGTCAACGTTTGGTTGAGTTATTCTTCTTGGGTTTTCCAGGGGAGGCGCATAATTTTTCTACGGCTTTTAGGCTTTGTCCTGGGCTTCCGATTGTGGTCCCTCCGACAAGTCTGACAACTGCCGGCGATGGGTTCTTTGTTGGTTTACCTTTCAGTTTATGACGCATTGCCTGTGCCGGTTTGTTTGTGCTTTGGCATCTTATCTACCAGCTAAATCGCCAGGACATTTCGCAATTTTCTTTGGCTCACGTAGCAAATGGCGCTCTGGCGTGTTTTTGTCTGCTGTTGGATGGCGTTGGTAATGGCAAATGTTGCCCACGGTTTTTATTTTGGTGTGAGGAAAGTGAGCTCACGCGATTTTCTTTGCTTTTTTGTTGGAAAATTTGTTTATTGCGGCACTTAAGCAAAAGTGGCATCATCTTCTCAACTTCTTCCGCTGTTTGGCTCTTTCCGCCTCCGTTCCGCAGACGTGCTGAGCCATTTTACTTTATCCGCTGCTCTATCCAATTTTCCGTCTGTCCGGCAAGTTTTTCCTTTCCAACTTCTCTCTGGCTTGTGCTTGTTTTCTTACTCTTCAAAAGTCTTGACAAATACCGAGAGTGTGTCTTCTCCTTTGACTCACTGACTGTCAACAGTTTGATGCTGCTATTGTTTTTTTCTGTATTTTTTTTCTTTTTTTTTTTTTTGACTGTTGGTAAAAGTAAACTAATAATTCATTTGGAAAATATACCCAAGCAAAGTCATCTTTTGTGCATTTTATTTTCTTTGACATGTTGTTTTGTTTTGCTTCATTTCGTTTTTCTTTTGTTTGTCGCACACTTTCATTCAATATTTTTTGTTTTTGGCTACATTCTGTGAATATTTCGTTTGTGTTTATTTATAGATGACATTTAATTTTGGACAATTCTCTTTTCTTTTTTTTTTTTTTTTTTTTTTGTTGGCTTATTAAATATGTCAAAGAATGCCACAGAAATAGCTAGAAATTTATATTTATTTTGAATTTCCATATCAAAATTATTCCCAAAGCAAAAGAGAATTGAATTTATTGGAAACAAAAAAAAATGGTTCTTTGTTTTAAAATTGTGCAGAAAACGATTATTTAGCTTTTCAATTTTTATGAAATAAAAATGTCATTCTTTAAACTAAATTTAAGCTCTTCAAAGTGTTTTGTCTCATTTTTTATTATTTGCAAATTTTACATTTATATTCATGTACTCAATGATAAAAATTTCAATAAAAGTAAATTAATCGAATCACATATTTTTGTAGTTTTTAATAATTTGGCTACTCTGTATAAATTCGATTATTTTATTATTATTCTTTTGGGCAATAGTGAATTTATTTTTATATGAAACCATTAAAAGCGCTTGTGATTTGTTATAGCATTCAAAGTTTATTTCAACATTTTTTGCACTTTCATAAAAACAGCCCAATCGTTTTTATAGCTCACAAAAGTTGAATTGGATTTTTTCTTTTTTCTGATTCTCCCGAAAACTGTTTTCATGGATTATGCGTATTTTTGTAATTAACATTTACGACACATATAATAAAAAAAAAATGCTTTATTTAATTCAATGGCCCCTCCTTCTCCTGGTTTTGGACATTCAAAATCAGAATCAAAAGGCTAGGGTGGTTGGCAGGGTGAGGGCCGAATTTAGCCAGAAGCAAAATACTAACTGTACTTGATATATAAATTATAATGCCTCGGTAAAGTTATATTAATCTGTGACATTCTTTTGATTGAAAAAATATGGTGTAATTTATATGGCTCCAAGGATGTGAATGAGATAATTCTAAATCCCATTTAAATAGATTCAAAAACTTTATGATATGGTAATCTAATCCGAATACAATTTGTTAGAACTATTTTTAAAAGTTTCTTATGACCACTAAATGATATAGGGGTTCGTTTCGTTCGATTGTGTAGTCTATGTAAGACAAGTTTCTCTAAAGTTAAGGGAGTAAGGGACAAGCGGAAAGATAGACGGATATTGCTCCATTCGTTTGTCTTGTGATACAGACCGATCTGAAGGTATCTTCAGAGGGTCTAGGGACAAGAGGGACAAGCGAGAAGATAGACGGATATTGCTGCATTCGTTTGTCTTGTGATACAGACCGATCTGAAGGTATCTTCAGAGGGTCTACGGTGTCTTATTTTGGATATTATAAACATCAGAAAACCACAATAATTTAATGGGATCGAAGGATTAGTTATATTCTACATAGAAAAGATATAAGCTTGAGGTTTAATAGAACTTCTAAACCTTTAGAAACTATATCGAATACATTAACATTTAGGAATGTGTTCTAGTTTTTCTGGCTGACAACAATATTTAGATACACTTATATACTTTTTTAATCTTATTGTCTTGCTATGGTAATTACAGAACTGAAAATGTTATGATTATATTTAAAATCTGTGTAGGTGAAAGGCAATCTGTGTGTGTTTCAGCCAGGTGGTCAACACAAAGGCTCAGCTCTGATAATTATACAATTTTAATGCCATAATACCGCCAGGCTTGATTTGGCCCCATGTCTGATCTCTGGTATCGCGTGCTATCAATTTGTGCCACACAAAGGCTTAATTGATAATCTTTGACTATTATTTAAATGGGATAGCAAGAGCAGAGCTGAGCAGATAACAGAATTCAGCACATGTTGTACTTTTGTTGTTGCTTCTTGTTTGCTTTGATTCAATTCAATTTGTTGCGCTAACGATTCCAATTTGATTTTGGCCAAAAGCACTAAAGGCGCCCAAGGCAACATTGGGAGTCGCAGCTCCAATCACCCAGAGTGGGTGTTGTGCGTGTGAACTATTGTTTTGACCGTTTGCTTATCGTGTGATTGACCAAAGATGCAGTGAGTGAGTGCCTGAGGAACTTCCACCCTTTCCTCTTACATATGGGAGTGGAAAATTTGCCAAAGGCCGAATGCTTGTAGTTTTAGGGAGAGTTTGCGTGTGTTGTGTGGTATATGAGCTGAATTTAATTTGTTTGGCTGACGGTGTGGCTGGCATTCGAACAATTCACTGGTTTAATTTGTAGGCTGCGGAGGGTTGTGGGTTTTGTTTTTGGAGCCTCGGAGCCTTACTGGGGTGTTTGAAATGGTGTTGATGTTGGCATTTGGCTTGAGTTTGGGTTCTTGGCGTTGGCATGTTTATTGAATTAAAGTAGGTCTGGGATTTGCCTAGTCAAAGCTCACTGATTAAAGTCACAATGTGGGGAAATAACTCAACTGAGAGGCACAAACAAATAAACAAGCCAATGGTTAAACAAACAATATAACTAAAATATCTGGCCCTCAAGGCTATGTACACATTTTCATAATGCAATTAATGAAAATCAAAAGAAATTTCGAAAGAATTCGTCGAACCAAATGTTCAAGTTATCTAAGAAATGTCCAGAATTAATAGAAAATGCTACAACTTTATTAGAGTATAAGACCTACACAGAGACTCATTAAATTCTTAGCAACCATGAAACGGTAATCAGTTTGAAGAAGAGGTCACTTTACCCCAGTTCCCAAAGAATTAAGTCTTAAGCAAAGAAATGCATCAAAGAGAAGTGCTTCAAAGTTTAATAAAATTTTAATTTTCTGCAAATATTTACCTTACATTTACATTCACTTTGGCACTTTCGAAGGACATCGGGGACAACGAAAGGAAGACACCTCAGCTCGTCCAGCTTGATGAATGCGACAAGTTGCCACCTTCAGTTTCAGCAGACTACTCGAGCAGCCTCTGACTCCCCTGGCAATAAATCAAAACTCAGCTAATTACGCAACAAAGCGCCAAGTCTCCGCCACCTGAATGCTAATTAAAAACAAGCTGCTTTGACATTACCAAACACCAAGGATCCAAAACATTTCTGAGGGCGACGATTGCCTTTCTTTTATGGGACACGAATATTCTACGAGTTTGCTTTATGCAAACACAGCAACTGGATTGCTCAGCCCAGCCAAGAGAACACACAAAACTTGGCCATTAACAATAATCCGAAAATCAGTGGCAATGAAACGCAACCGAATCGCAAATTTATGTGTCCGCCGGACTAGCGACTAGCACCTACCGGAGTGCCAAGCTAGCTGTCCTTCTCCTGGCAGTCGTAATTAATTCGATTATATTTCATTGATTCGGCAAAAAAAGAGCAGGGCAGAGTCCTCAATTCGATCCCCCCCTTGACTGGTCAGGCTCATAGAAAATAAAATTTAATTGAAATGCCGTCGAGTTGCAACGTAAATCAAGCTGGGAGTAGTCTTGGTAGAGGCTTACCAGCTGAATCTAAAGAAGGAGGTGTGTGCGTCTCCGTTTTTGTCCGGGGTGAATCTGGGGGATTGGCGTCGACGACAGCAGCTATAATGGTAAACAAAAAATCAACGTGACAGGAAAGAAAATTAGCAAAGTTCTCGACGCTTTTGTTAATGTTGTTGGCGTTCATTTTTCCCGTAGAGTGTCTCAGGCGGGGTAAAGTGGGCAATGGACTGCCTACATCAAGCCTAAGCGGCTTTTCGCTCTTATTCAGCCACCAATGGAAGATTGAAACAGAAACTGGCAGGGCAGTTTTTACTTTAGGGACTTTCTGGGGTCGGGGAAAACCCCTCTCAAGGGCCAAGGAATTTAGGGCAGCCACAGCCACGCGGCTGTCAAAGACATGGACAAAAAATTTTCTTGGACATTGATTAATAATGTTTTTATACTTATACAATATATAACAATTTTCGTTATTCTCTTCTAATTTTTTTTTTTTTTTTTTTTTTTATTTCTCTCTTTCACAATACGCACGACTGCGCGATGTTGTTGTCGTTGTTGTTTGGCGCTTTCCTTTTTAATGATGATCAACAAAATAGAGAAAAACAAAAACCGTGGATATTTTGAAAAATATGCGAAACTGCTGTGCTCGACTGTTTGTTTCCTTTTTAAGTGTTTACGTTTTTGTTCTGGCTTGTAAGATTTGTTGACATAAATCATGGCAAAAATGGGAAAATATTTTTCCCTCTTTCACACTCTACTCTATTGCAATATATCCTGTACTATTTAGTTCAAATATTCCAAATATTTACATATTTATGATGGCTTTAATTTTCTTTGATGTATCCTTTAGATTCTCCGACTTCTTCAAAGAAAAACCTCTTTGAAGCTGCTTGTGTATATTGGCATATTTAATCTCCTTATTGGCAATTTGACTATTAATTATAAGCTCAGCTGTGGTCTGCATAGCAATCGCAAATTAAAAGGCCACTGATTGTGGCCAAAGTCAGTGATTTCAGTTCAGTGATTTCATTATAATCAATGAGTGCATTAGTTCCTAAAACCGATTCGGCAAATCCAAAACTGCCAAGTCTGACCGTGTGCAATACCTAATTAATAGGCGAATTCCAGAAGCAAATTGTCCTAATGATTAGGCATGCACATGTGCGTTAAATGCCCGAACCACTCTCACCTCACCTCACCGCCACCCCATTCCCTTGGTCCACCTACCCTCTGCATCTCTGACAAAACTCTAAATGTCAGCTTCGTACCTTCATTTGCATTAATTGCCGTTAAGTCGTTCAGCCTGGCTATGCGACCAAGTTGCTCTCCATACTCACGGAGTGTGAGTTATGAAATTGGTAATCCAGACTGAAATAGTGGGGGGGTGGTTGTGATATGGTGTTGTGGTGGTTGTGTAAAACAGTCTGGACATGCATTTAGTGCAAATTTGTTGCTCTGTCGTCAACCTTTGACTATTAATGACATGTGTGTTTGTGAGCTTTCGATATTAATGGATCTTCGGGCGATATTAGAAATGTTGACATACTCTGTGGATTGCTCCAAATTATGCACATTTTATGCTTGTTTTTCCGTGTTATATTTTTCCTGTTTCTCGGGAATGTGGCACGAAATAATTGTAGATCTTAAAAAACTTTTAAAATATTTTTATATTTTATAGATAACTTTTTTTTTATATAGGTATTTTACTCTCAAGCATTTCTGAATCATCTGGTTTGATGGACAAAATTTGATTAATTATAAATCATGTTTGGAATGTTCCCAAGACCTTTGAGTTTTTAAGTGTTTCCAAATTGCCTACTCATCTAATACTTGCTGACATTTACTCCATTTATAAGGGGGTAATAAATTTTAAGCTGTCTCTTATATGATCTCGAAATACTAATTTCTTTCGGAATGTGATTTCCTGTCTTCCAAAGCTACTCTACTTACATCCGCTGTAATATTGGTTCTCTTTCCGAACTGCTTTGATTTCTAATGTTTCCAACAACTGTTTCATCAATATATATCAAAGCAATAAACGCTTATGACACTGCAAGTCATGAGACAGCGATACTAATGAGCTCTGGCATAAAAGGTTTACAAAACAAACTATGGACAAAATGCCAACAATTCTTTGACTCAGTTCTTCTCCCCTCTCCCCGCTCGACAGGCCCATCACTATCTGAATGCAACGTAATTTTTAATGCCAAATACTAAAAAAAAAAAAATAAAGAGAAGAGTCTTTAATGACAAAACCTCTACAAATGTAGTCTTATTGACTCTCCCCCTTGGCCCTGGGCTGTGACGAATTTGATGGATCTATTTGTAGAGCGTTGGCAGGAATAGGAGGAGGGCTACTCAAACTTGCAGGGAACGCGGGTAGGTGGGTAGGGGCTTAATATGTCTGCTCTGTTGCCTGTTAAATGCGACAACTTAAAATCCCATTTGATGCACTCTTTTATGATGCAGCCGCCCGTCTGTTTCAGTCCCAGCCTCTCCGAGTGGCTGCCTTTTGGTACCATTTCAATCTTCATAAACTTGACAAAAATCCCAAACTGCCACTGGCAGAGAGATGTCGACGTCAGCAACGACAACGGCAACAACAACAATAACGTTGAACAGAAAACGAAAAATTATGTTCCATTAATGGAGCGAATGTTTCCTTTTATGGGTGCATATAAAATGTAAACTACTTAAGCGGCAACAACTTCGCCGGCTGAGCTGCACTCTACCGCCGTCGTCATGTGGAGAGCACGGCGTGTCTTAGGAGAGGACTGAGAGTGTGAGCGTGTGTGTGTGTGTCTACAATTCTGCTAGTTAGATTTTCGACTCCCCGCCTCTCCACGAAACGCCTGTCTCATCTGTCTGCCCGAGGGCACACTGTGTGCCCTGTCTCATTATGTCGCATGTGACACTGTTAATGATTATATGAATGTATGTAGTGCCAGGCTCGACTTACTTACTCCGCTCTGCTGTTCTGCCTGCTTGGCTAGCTGTGCGTTGCTTGTACGAGAAGCTAGCGACTTCCCCTTTGCAGACAATTGTGCCGAGTAGTGCCACCCCCAACGAGAGGATTGCCAAAGGCTCCGTCTTCATTGCCGCCTTCAACTGCGACTCTGTTGCGACTCTTCCCCGCTGCCCTCGAATGTCATTTGACGTGAAAATCTTGGAACAAATGTTTTGGTTCCCACTTGTGTGAATTCCTGCCACCCTTCGGGTCGCAGTGCGTCATGTGGTTGTTGTTGTTGTTCTTAGTTGTTGTTTGTAGTCGTTGAAGTTTCATTATAAATACATAAAAATCGGCGGCACTTTTGCCTTCGAGCGGCTTTTTGTCGACAACTATGAAAAACTTGAACAAGAGCAACAAAATTGGGTGGAGAAAGACTGTTTGGTGTTTTTAATTCCAAGACTTGTTTATGGATCAAATGTTTATTGTATAAACTATTTGGTTAAGTGGCACGCCTGTCTGCCCGTATTGCCATCCAAATTCCTGTGATTTGTTTCAAAGACCTCAAAAAAAAAAAAAAAAAAATAAATAAAATAACAACAAGAGAGTAACTAAACTAATTGCCAGTTGGTGGCAAAACTTGGTATTGTCTTTTGTTTTGTTGGATTGTTGTCAACACGCCTACTGAAGAAAAGGAAAAAAAAAAACACTACAACTATAATAAAATTAAATACGGACCCATAAAAGTTAAAAACCCACAAATAAGCCACCACCACAAAAACCAGTACAAAGTTGTGGGAAAAGTTTACAGTTTTTCAGTTGTTGCATCTTGATTGGGTTTTAATTATGGTCCCCGTTAATTCTAGGGGAAGCTCCAGATCCATTTCAAGCACCACTATATCAAGTTCAATGTTTATTTCCATGTCTTTCGTCATTCCAGAAAGAAGTCGGAAAATCTCTAACTCCAAGTAATTATGGTTGTTTGTGGAATATGATATGATATTTTATATTGGAACTCACTTAAATCCTACCCAATAATTTACCATAGTCTATCATAAATTCAAAGAAAGTTAAAGTAATTTAATTTTAAATCTGAGCCGCTGAACTTTTCTGATAATTTCAATTGTGGGAGAGATGAAAAATTAACTACACTATTTTCTTTTACTCTCATATCTCTCAGGAAGCTACAGATCTATTTCAAGCAATACGATATAGCAATATATATATAAAATTTCAGATTATTATATATTTTTTATTGAAGCTGACTGATAAGTCCTACCAATCAATTTACCATAGTCTATCATAAATTGAAAGTTAAAGTTATTTAATTTGAATTCTGAGCCTTTGAACTTATGCCGAGATGGTTGACCCCTTTAATATCAATCTGATAATTTCAATTGTGGGAGAGATAAAAAATAAAATTAACTATGTTCTTTCACTCTCATATCTGTGGCATCGATGACCAACAACTCTATCAACAAATTGAAGCCTCATTTGTGTGTGTTCATCAGATGAAAAAATGAAACGTCAAAGGAAATTAAAAAGCCTCGGCATCGGTGATGATGAATTTATGGGAAAAATTTAATTATTCAACAACAAACACTGCGGAATCAATGGTGCCGGATCGGGATTGGAGGATGTGTATCAGAGCACAACGTCGATGACGACAACAGCGACAGCACCAAAAACCGCTGAAAAATTAATGCCGATTGGAGGCAATGGCAATAAATCAACAGAGTCCGAGTCAAAAGATTCCATAAAAGAGTCCTTCGGGCTCTTCCAAAAGGGGCAAGCCGGGAGGCAAAGCCGCAGCAGCGTTTAATGAAGAATAATAAAAAGTAAATGGCGTTAAATAAAAATATTAAATGGCCAGCTAAAAATTGCAAAATGCTGCCCGGGCGGGGATGCCCAATTAGCCAACTTTGGCCAGTCCTCTGGTGTTGACAAGAAATTAACAAATTGCATAGTTGACAAGAGGCCAAAAAGGGCCAAAAGGACGAGGGTAATTCTTTCTTTTTTTTGAGTTTTTTTCATAAGTAACTCAATATGTTTAAGCGGCACTGAGTGTCTGCTTGGCTGGTTGGCTTGGTAGTTTGTTTTGCCTCGCTGCAAAGGCCATGGGCAAGGGAAAGTTGAGTTGGGCAGGGCCGGGGGACTCTTTAAGGCACTTGATGACACTTGAAACTTGTTTAAAGGATGAAAAAGAATCATCAGGCCGAGCAGACACCGGACAGGACAGCTTTTAATGTTTGCACTTCTTACTACGCAGGAGGACCAAACTGATTGGCAACGGCTGCGCCAATGGCAGCCTGTCAACCCATGAACCCATCATTCCGTCATTCCATCAGCCCGTGCCTGTTCCCAATACGACCTCAATGCCAAGTGCCTCCAACACCAACCGAACTGGACTGGGGCTTTGGGTGCTTGTCATATGACACCAATAAATCGCTTCAATTGCTCTCTGGCTGACGCTGTTACCTGCTGCTGGCAGACGACAACATTCAATGTCAGCCCGGTTCAAGGCACGGTAATGAAAAAATGCCAATACCAAAATGAATGTGTAAATGAAATGGCGTTTCCCCACTTTTTTTTTCGTTTCTTTGGCCCCATCGCAGTATAGTCAATTCCCACTTCTCTTTCTCTGCCCTCCTTTGGGTTCTCTGTCACAGTATTTGAGTGTGCGGTTCAGTGGAGCGTAAGTAATCCTTTCAATTTAAACAGAGCCAGAACACCACAGGTGAATAATTGGCTACTATGCTTTCGAAAATTACCGTAAAATTAGCTACCAAAGACCGACGCACCTGACAAAATCAATTCTGCACACATAATACCAACACTACTATAAAGTCAAATATAAGTACATTTTAATAAAGACCCCAGAGACAATAATTAAGAATTGAAAATAAAAAAATATCAAACTCTGGCAAAGCTAATCAAATTTAAAATACCAATTGATTTGTATTTACACGAGGACTATCAGGCCGTGGGTTCTAGGAGATATGAGGGGGTTTTGGGTATTTGGAACTTTTATTGATAAATTCTTAAATTTTTAAATTGCAAAAAAAAAGAACATCCTATGTCAAGTTCCTATTGAAAACCCAAGCAACCATGACACTTTCGAAGCTTTTAGTTCACACCTCTGATTTGACCATTAGGCATTATATATAAATATGTTTAGTTTTTTTGGGTGAAAGACTTGTTAAAATTCATTGAATGCATTTTTCATTTTTATTAAATAATACCCAACTGGGTATACCTTGCTTAGTCGTTTTGAGAAGCACTTAAAGTTGTCTGTTTAAAATTTATAAATGCGTCTGTTGGGCCATTAGAGGGATTTCATTTGCTCTTTCAAAATAAAAATGAAAAACAAAATACAAAAAAAAAAACATATAGACACATAAAGAAGAAGCGAAAAAAGCTTTAGTGGCATTTTTATATTGTATAAGAAGCAACAAAAATAACAACATATGTTTCTTTGCTGGTCTGAGCAGCTCCTTTGAAACGGACAGAAAACCGAGACCAGGATAAAAGAAAGGGGACGAGGGTGGAAGAAGGGGCTGCTTGGCCGGTGTTAACGCTTCAATGGTGGCAAATGGCTAAATTCGTGCGCATTGTTTTATGGCAGCCAAAAGTGGCACCAACGGCCTCAGCATCCTTGCCGCCTTGGCCATGGATATGGATATGGATATGGGGATGGACATAGGGTCTGAAGTCTTAGACCGGAGAGTCTTTGAAAAACGAGTTAAACACGTGTCGCAAATGGTTTTCCTTTTGCTTTTGACTATGTAATTCATATATTATATGCGTATGTGTTTGTGTGGCACACATTTAAGCTTACAGGGCGTATACGTATTTTTGATAACACTCAGTCCCTGCCTGTCTCCTTTTCTTTTTGATAATCGAAGTCGAAGGCCTTTCTGCCCACTTTTGTGCTCCATACATCGTCAGAGCCATCACCATTGAGCATTGAGCACATCACACAGATGTGGGTTGCCTATGACGTGGATGGTTTATGACCAGCCTCGGTGTTCATAGATTATGGATGAGTTTCATAATGAGCCAATTTATACAAGCGGTTGTTAGTGGCTGTTGTTCTTGTTCTTCTCCTTCGTCTGCTTCTTGTTAGAAATGCCAAAAAGGCAGGGCATATAAATACACTTCATTCTTTGCTCTCTGCTCTGTGTTCTCAGGTTCGCTGTGCTTCATTTCCTTGGCTTTCGTTTTCGCATCAACGATTCCACCCACTTTTGGTTTGATGCCAACCCAGGCAGGCAGGCCGGCAGCTACCTTGACTGAAGTACTTAATGTGCTACACTTTTGGTAATGTTCCGCAATGATATATGAAACCCAACGAGTTGTTCTTGGCCAAAACGCCATTTGTTTAAATATGCCACTGGACTGATTCAGTCTTCCCCTCCTTGGTCTTCTCCTTGGCTCTCTATCTCTCTGTCGATTTCGTCGCCTCTTGCAGCTTCCATTTGAATGGACAGCAGCAGCAGGTAACACATGTCGTTCTTTGTGGAGCTCTCAGGATCCAACGTCAGCTGGTCTTGTTGTTATTTTTTTTTCGGGAGTGCTAAACTGGAATCCGTAAGCTGCTGTTAGCAGACGGCTGGCTGAACACATCAGGTGACACTTCTTTGACTATATCGGCTTCTGCCTTCGCCATTCCTCCTGTTGTTTTTGCCAATTTACACTTCAAGTTTGATGGTCAACAGCTGTTGCTCTGTTGATTTTACTGGGGTTCCAATGTTCTCGATACAGTAGGGCAAGAAATCACAAAAGCAATCACTTAGGTCTTTTTAAATGTGTTTTGTAAGGAGAGTTCTAATTCGAGTCTCAAGTCCCTGACCTAGTTTACACACCAAAGAGCTTCTGCTAAATATTATGAAAATGTACATAAAACTGACGTAAATCTAAAAGCAAATCACCTTTGGCTTAACCATTTCAATTCGACAAGAACAGATCCCCAGCAAAGTTGCGAATACTGAGGAATATTTTTTAATTTTTCAATGTCTTTTCAAGGATTTGCAGTGAAGGTGCTGACCGGTTGGCTTGGTAAGTCTGGCCAGGCATCTTCCTGTCCCAACTAATATCTAATTTGGAAGCACCTTCACATTTTATGCATATCGACAAGCTGTATTTTTTTCTATATTTTTTGTGTTCTGGATATTTTTACAAAGACTGGCAAAATTGAAAACGCTGGCAGCTGGCAATCTGCTGAGAAAAAATTATTGCCTTAACTTCTCAGATACACTTTTCTCAGAGCTTAACAAAATTGATTCATTCTGTATAATTTGATAAAGCTTTGCAAGTTTCTTTCAATCAAAAATCTTGAGAATTCTTACGGACTTTGATTTTTAACTTGGAAAAATTAAAACTAAATATTTGAATGGCTTACAGGGTGCAAAAAGAGTGTCTAATCTTTGGACCACCTCATATGATCTGTGTTTCTTTTTATCTCTGTGTTGTTTTAATAAAATGAAGCATGCAGTCAGGATGCACAGAACATAGAACAGACCACGTGCACCTCCTTCTAAGCTGGCAGAATGAAAAAGGAAGCCGCCAAGTCAAGCGCAACATGACGCGCAGAGGCCGCAAAACTTGAGACTCTCTTTTCTCTTTTTTTTTCTAATTGTGCAACTTCCGTGCAAAATTTTACGGCAAATGCAGTGATGCCGCACCTTGAGTGCAACCCCAACTATCCTGCTACCTTCAGGTCTACTCCACTTCTCTGTTTTTTTCTGGTGTGGAGTGGAACATTTTGTTTTAATGTCTTGCTATCAGTGGGGTGTTTCGTTTGGCTATTACTTTGCGAGTGTTTTGCGTTTTTGTGGCCCAAAGTGAAAAAGGCGTTGCCGCATAATAAATGGACAATTTGGTAGGTGAAGCGTAGCGCCAACATCCCCCAAGGACATGATGGTCAGGCGGTCAGCCGGTCACTTTTGCCACCCATTCATCTATCCCAGTTTACCAGTCATCCATTCATTCATTCATTCAAGCTACCAACTTTTCGGTATCCTCGGCCTGCCTGCCTGCCTTCTAAGTTGCTCTTGTTGTTGTGGTTGGTGCTTCCACTTCTTCTGCCTTTAAGTAGTTTGCTTTTACTTGTGGGCGTGCATAAGTGTATCCCTCGCACACACACTCGCACACACGCAGACTCTATCTCCTTGGAATTATATTGAAATTGCTTGTTAAAATGTTGCTGGTCCCGTGTGCGAGTGGCTCAGACCGACTGCCCGACTGATGTGGTTATAGATTGCTTGTCTAACCAAGACCCCTTAACCAGACTCTCTCTCCCCTCCACCATTTCTGTTTGCTCCATTTTCTATCTACAAAATTATTTTGCAACAATTTCTCAACGTTTTCTTGGCTACTTCTTGCTTGGCTCACTCGCTCACTCGCTTACCAGCTCGCTAGCTAGCTTCTTTGGCTCGGTTGGTCTGGCCCGAGGGCCATTTTAATTTTTGATCTCGTAAATTTTAAAAGAGATAATAATAATATGCGCCCAGGTTACGCATTTTTAGTGGCATACCTGTACAGAAACTTTTTTGATGTTCGACTTTTCAAAGCTCTTTGCTCTTCGCTCTTCACCCTTTGCTGGCCACAGCAGCCGAACCCCTTCAAGATAAGTTTCATTATTGACTTATGGCTGTGAGCATAAAAGGCCACAACTTGTGCAATTATTAAAGTTGACCGACAGGCAACTCCCACACCGAGCACTCTCCGCCTATCTCAACCCACCCTCAGAGTAACCTCAGGCGAAAATTTGCCTAGCCACTAAATCATCTCTTTGATAAGCAATTTGATTTATTTTCGAAAAACAATTTGCCTTTTTGACAAGCAACTGTCCAAATAATACAAAAAAAAAACTCAACTTTGCCTCAAAAAACTATTTTTTTTTTTTCTAAAAGCATCTAAAAACAAAAAAGAAACTTAACAACTAAAAGGCATATTCAGAAAGCCAATGTTTAATACTGTTTATGGAACTTTCCTGAATTAATCGATTATCGAACAAAGAACAAAAGAACCAGTTCACAGACTGCATCTAAATTGATTCCGAACTATTCAAAGTGAATCGGTTATCGATACTTTTGTGAATTCAAATCCAACCCAATCCATCTGATTAACCACCCTATGATTAGTCTAATATATTCAAGGAGTTCCAAGCTCTTGGAAGGAATGAATATTCTCGATTCCAGTCAAAAATAGTATGAAGACAGCAAGCTTAAAAATATTTTGTTGTGGTATTATGAAAGCAAGACCCATTTTCAGACACAAACAAAGCCAACTACAACAAATCTAAAAAATACTAGAGCTACAACAAACAGCAGCTACAACAACAACAACAATAACAACAATCACAATGGCAAATAGAAAATTGTATTAACATATTTTAAACGTAAATTTGTGGACTTTTGTTGTGGTCACCGCTTCCAATGCTGCTCTTGCTGCCTGGCCTGGGTTTATTTCGTTGCTACTTTCGTTGTTGTTACTGTTGTTGTTTTTGTTGTTGCCCGTGTGGCATGTCAAGCATGAAGTGCAAATAGCTTGCAGCTAAATATTTATAAACATTTTTGGTTTGCTGTGTTTAGTGGGTGTGTATAAGAATGTGAATGTGTGTGTGTGTGTGTGTGAGAGTGTGCGGTGTTTCTTTTATTGCTGTTTATTTTTATATACCTATATAAATAATTTGTTTTTGTTTATCTTTTGTTTTTTGCTTATGCTAAAAGCTGTGGTCTCTGCGAGAAGTCTGACGAGACCACAGGAACATTTCCATTGGGCAATTGTCTTGGCAAGGAGTGCCTATTTGATATACATTAAGTCCGTTTATCAAATCTTATCAATCCAAATTGAATATTTTCTTGTTACTTGAACTGACTTAAATCGGTAAATAAATGTGTCATTTCAAAGTATTACGAAAAAATATTAAGAAATTCTTAACCTGAAAGTTTGAATAATCCAACAAATATTGAAGAAAAATTCCTGAAAAGAATATATCTCTTCATATTCTCAGTTAAATCTATAATCCATTCTGGATTTCCTTTTTAAAATAGATTTATTTTTAGCTCTGATCATAAAATATAATCAATTGCTTTCAGATACAGGTTTATGTTTGTGCAAAGTCGAATTCTTTTGATTTGAAAGCAAACTCTGATGGAACCTGTTAAATACCTTTTTAATAGTTTTTTAATTTGTTATTTAGCTTTATTGCTGGCCAAAAATTTTAATAGCAAAGTTATGTTCGATTATACGATTCTTCTTTGTTAATTCCTATTTTCTTTATTCATTCTGATATGCTAAAAAATTCCGCTTCAAAGCAAAAGAATTTCGAATAAACCTCTCTTTTTTTAATCAAAAGAATAATTATTTTATTTGGTTTTTTTTTTTTTTTTTTGGCAACAACTTTAGCATACTTTAATTCTTATTATCGATAATTTAGGCATTTGAACTGAATGCTATCCCAAAAAAACCCATTTCTATAATATAAAAATAATAAAAACTTTTCAGATTCTGTTCAAATTGAAATAAAAGAAGCTTCAAAAAAAAAAAAGGCTCAACCCAAATGGGAGAGTTGCCTGTCAGCCAATGTCAAAAGAGTCCCAAATCCAGCAAACGCCCCTGAATATTCGGAATACCCTGAAAAGCCCCAGACAAAGTCAATACACAAACATTTCGCATAGCAATCATTTATCTAAATTCGTTTCTATAGCTTTGGGACATAACGCCTCAAATGCGAATACAAAAGAAAAAGTAGCGAAGACAACAAAAAAAAAAAAAAGGCTAACCAAATAATTGAATAAAAAAAAAAAGTGCAGCTCACAAAGCTATCCAGGAAGTTGCTGCTTAACTTTTGGCACAGCTGCTCGTGCCTCAACTTCGACCTCAGTCCTCTCCGTTGTCATTGGCAGAATCCGTAGGAAACACATTTTGACGTAGCAAATAATTTGTACGCAATTTAAAGAAAAGCCCAAGACAAAACAAAACCCCATGAAAATTAAATGGGAAAAAATAAAAAAAAAACCAAGTCAAAAGAAGGGGGCAGGAGAGTGCACAAAGTGTGATTAAAACTTTTTCTTTTGTTGTCTGCGATCTTGATGGGTTTCATTCGCTCTCGCTCTGCCCGACTCCCACAAAAGACCATGTGGGACTCATGTAATTGCCAATTTTCGGTCATCATCTCCAGCCTCGAAAGCGCTCTGACGGTCTCAACCAACAAAATGCCTGGTAATTGTATTTTGCATACGCACACAGCTTCAAAAACGGGGAGGGCTGATTGGCAGGGGCCCGTGTGTGAAAGTCCAACGGTACGCTCAATTGGCATAATGCCATAATAACCGCCATTTGTGTGCCACATCGGCGACATTGAATAAAGAAAAAAAAACAGAACAGAGAAAACAAAAAAGAATCATTAAGCAGCAGTGTAAACCAAAACCCAAAAAGGGGTGCAAAAGTAGTCACCCTTAAAAACTTAAAGGGGAGGTGGACAACACTTGCCATTGACGCACCTTGCTTGCCCTCGGAGCGAGGCTCACTTGACTGTCGTTGCCGGGATTACAAAGGATTAAGAGACGCCGATGTTAACGTTAGCGACAAGGACCTTGATGACGCCAACGGTACTGGCCAATCTAGGGCTACGGCAAGTGGCAAAGCCACTTCCACCATATAACACTCAGACAATTTGAATAGTCATCGGCCTGGCACACGCACAATTTCGGAATTGTTTCGGGCGATTGCATAACAAATGCCAACAAAGCAGTGTCACCAACACCGCCATCCGCCATCGCCATCGCCACCACCGACAGAAATACACCCTTTTGTTTTTCTTTTTTTTTTATAGAATGCTTAGGTGGTTCCTTTTGGTGCGGCTGTCGCTTTCCCATCAATCGTAATTCTATTTGTCATTTTGATTATGACATTGTAATGCTTTAATTGATGTGATACGAAGCACACACACAAACAGAGACAGGATCGGAAAGGATAGCCACATGCCTGTCTGTCTGCCTGACTGCCTGTGCTGCTAGAAAGTTTGATTTTTGGGTGTGGGCGTTGGACTGGCATACACCAGGCAATCAACCCTGTTGCCTTCCAAAAGGGTGCAGGTAGGCAAGACTTACTTTGTATCTAATACTCTTATCCAAAAGATGAGTTCTTTTAAAAAATCCTACTCAGAATGCTTTTTTCAATATATCTTTGAGTTGAGACTGTATCAAAAGTAAGCTAAGGATACTTTGAATATCGGAAACGAATATTTTGATTAAGCCAGAAAAAGTTGATTTGAATCCTCATCTGATTTGAATCATGGCCTCTTCCCAAATCGCAAGCAAAAAGAGTATGCCAGCTTCGGCTTTCCATTGTTGATTTTTATTTCCAGTCTTATCCGATTTTTTTTTTATCAATGGCTTTGTTGTAAAATGGCTAGCGGCGACACTTTTTTGCTGGGTGATTTGGTCTGGCCGATGGAAACTTCAATGAATTTTAAATTGAAATTGCCTCAGTGAGGCGAAATTCCACACCGATATCCTCCCTCCACCCTAACGACTCAAAGAAAAAGGAAAAAATAAAACAAAAATGCAAAAGCCGAAAATTGCTTTTAGTTGTTGCTATGGAGCTTGATAGGCAGCAACAACAACAATATTAGGAGCATGATTATAACGAGAAAAACCAACAAGTACAGCAACAATTACATGCAGAGCGTACAAGAAACAGTTACTCTGTGGCACGCAAGTCGGTGGCACATTCAACACGCAACTTAAATTACCACAAGAAAAAAAATTAAAAAAAAAAGGGACATGTGGTCAGGAGTAGCAAGGAAAGAAACAGGGCCGAAGCAAAGCAGCTCAGCATAACTCAATTCAGTGGAGCAGGACAAGACTGCTAAGAGGATGTCAGAGACAAGGCGTGGCAGTGCGCGTTGCAAACAATTTGCAAGCAAAATTCAAGTACAAACACAGCAAGGCTCGCTCGAGAGGGAAGCATTGAGAGTAGCTGGTAAATGTTGCACGCTGCAGCGAGGACACAGTAATTGTAATTGTGGAGGACGACGTTCCACCTGAGCGAGTCCAGGCTGCGTCTGGTTGGGGAGGTTGTTGGTCTCCGTTGCGTGTGCGTGCCGCTAACAACAAGGGACTGGAACCGTTGTGGCAGGCAGTGGCGGGGATCAAGAATCGGCAGCTGTTGTCGTCGACGCTGTCGTCCGCCGTCGTCGTCATTGGGCTGGCAAACAGGCCACATTCTAATGCAACGCAAGACACCCTGCCCCGCACAGTGGGCATGAAATATTGTTGACAGGTGAAATTGTAACAAACATACGCACACTCACACACACACTCATATTTTCCTTAAGTACATTTGAACACGTAAGAAAGAAAGGAGAAAAGAGTCGACTCAAGACAATCCATTTGGGAGAAAGTGAACTGGAGTGGCTAATATGATGGGATCTAAGGCGTCGCTGGCGACGGCAATGGTAGGCCATGCCCACTTCGTGTTGAGACGCCATTTGATGGCTGCCGCTCCCCTGAGGCCCATGCAGAGCCCTGGCAAAGGGTGAGGATTAGATGGCACCGTAAGTGTAATAAGTGAAAGTGTATGTGTGCCGGCGAAAACTGGAGCATAAATGTGCCAATTGGGTGATGGATTAAAGGGGTGAGATTTCTGTGTTGGGGTTACTGCTGGTGGCGGTGGTGGTAGTGGTGGTGGTGTCATTCAACCCTTAGGGTCCTGATAAATAGTTGATTAGTTACATAATAAATGTGAATATTCTCACTTACTAGACGGATGATACCTTCAAATATTCTATTTAAATGGAAGACTATTCCCTCTAATATATATGCTTGTGTGTGTATGTGAGTGTGTGTTTGTGGGTATCCTACGTTCTCCAATCCAATAGTGTTTTTAGCCAGCTGCCTAATGATTTATTTTCTAGCTTTAAAAGGGTACCTGAAAATCGATTCATCAATCAAATAATTTAAAATTTAAATTCGACAAACTATTTATGAAATTTTTCCTTTAATTCCCAAAACACCATCCAGAAATAAGTGTGCTTCGGAGTTCTTAAAATAGCCAAATATAGAATGTTTAGGATAATTATTTAGGTACCTTTCCTTCTACAGAACTACAGATTTTAGACCCGCTAAAGTTATCTACAAACTGGTCAGTATCCCTAGAATATGCGCTATGTTCGTCTGTCCATTTGATTCTGTAATGAAACTTTATTTATATGTAGGTCACACATCTTTCGGAATCGGGAATATATCATAAAGCTGTCATGGGCCTTATAAATACATATCTATATTTATGGACTGATCTCTCTAAATTTGTATGAAAATTTCAATATGTATTTATTGTTAGCAGCGTCAGACTATATCATATAGTTTCCATAAGTCGGAATATGTGCGGTGCCTACTGACCAATCCATTCATATGATTTATTTTCCGTTGTAACTCGAATTTTGGTGGGAATTCTTTTGCTTTTAATAATCAAAAAGTTGAAGCCACTCCATAAGTTATCGATTACAAAATGGCCACAACAATAGATAAGTTTGTTAAGCCTAGCAAAACACAGTTTCATTTATTCTCAAGATGTTTGCGCATAATTAATACAAAGTTCCAAAGTTGTAATTTCCATTTGGAGTACCAAGAACATTTGCAAAATTAAAAGAAAATAATAATAATAATAATTTCATTTTACTTCGCAGCATTTCAAGAATTTCGAGCATATCCTTTGATAGTTATTTTTTTTTTAGTTGAACTATTTCCCTTTGTTTTTCCATTTCAATATACCTTCACACGTACCACGAAAAAACTTTGGTCTCTAATGTTGCTGAAAATTGAATTTCTTCTCCAGTGTAGCAACAATAAAATGGGCAACAACTTTTGTTGAAATTGCAAGCAAACATTGCAGAATTTTGCATTCGTTGCCTTTGTGGTGGCAGCCACTTTCATTTGGGCTTGTCTCGCACCCTTTCTCAAACGATTTCATAAAGAAATAACGCAAAATGCGTTACGTTAATATCTGGCAAGATGTTGTTGTAAATGTTGCGGCTGCTGCTGTTGTTGTTGTTGGTGTTGTTGTTGTTGTTTTGTGCAATACGTGGTCGTAGTTTGAACGTAAAAGTTGGCGCCGGCAGGCAAATTACTAGCCCTGTCTCCGGCAGCCCGGAAGACTCGCAGCCATTTTATTTATTTTACTTTATCTAAGTATATTTCTTTTGGTGTGTTGGCAGTTTTTCTTTTTCTTTGTTCCCGTCCCTTTTGTTTGGTTTTATCGTGTGCTCTGTTTTCTGGCTAAAGCAAATTAAATGAAATGTTTATTCAAACGTTTAAATTGCTTAAAAAAAAATATAGAAAAAAAGGGGAAAAAGGGCAAAAAAAAGGCAAATGAAATGCCTGCCAAGTTGTCGCCAAAAAGTCCCCCCGGCCAGCAAACTTAGCTGAACTGAATGAATGAATGACTGAATGACTTTTACCAACATTGTTGGCCATCTCTTGAGTGAGTCTGTGCGTGTGTGTGTGTGTGCGTTTATCGTTAAAGTGAATCATGTCAACCGCATAAAGGGGCCAAGGCAGGCAGGCAGGCAGGCATCATCTTGGATTACGATTACCATAAAGGATTTCCTCTTCAAGCCAAGCGGTTTGTCTAGGCGCCATTCATTTTTCATATATTCTATAGGACCAAACACACACACGAAAGGATTCCCCAGCTCATCGTGAATATAAACACATTCATATACGACTACCACCCAAAAGCGATAGAAAATTTAAAATGTCCTGCCAGAAGATGAAGCAGCTGCAGAAGAAAAAGCAATGGGGTTTTGTAGTTTAAGGGGGGAGAGAGAACAACGGGTTATAAATGAGCTGCCAGAGGAAACGAGGAAATCGTTCAAAAGTCTTCCACGTTGTCATCCTGGTTCTATCCTATACTGGGAAAATTTTACCCCGGCCTCCTTTTCTTTGCCAGCCAAAAAGGCAAACGAAAATGTTTCCAAAAATCTTGATGGTCAAAGCCAAAGTGCGATGTCCGGAATGACTTGGCAGGACTCCCTGAGACTCAGACCAGAGAGTGAGTTAGTTTTCAGGTTAGGCGACAACTTTGACACGCCCCTTCCGAGGGGTAAAGTTTGGGTCATCTAGTTTCTGTGACCCTTGCCAGTTTGTTTGTATATTGACAGACCAAAACCAAGACCAAGACAAAAAAAAAAAAAAAAAAAGAAAAGATAAAGCAAAGTCTGTCCAGCAATCAATCATGTGGTTTAAATTAGGGTATTTGGTTAAGTCGGTAAATTTTTGGGAAAACAGTTCCTCAAAGCCATTTTTGTCCTTTTGAAGCTTGCCTTGGTTAGGTGTTGATGGTTTGTGGCAAAAGTTTAAAGCGCCTGGCCAGTTTTTGATTTTGGTTCACTTATCGAGCATTTATCAGTAGAACTTTTGCCTTGGCCAGATTTCATGTTGTCAAATTACAGAAAGAGCCACCCACTCACCTTTAAATAGCTCGAGGGCGTCTCAGAAAAAGTTTCATTTCTTTACATTTAATTTCCAAGTTTATGCGGGCGGCGTAGGCGTAGTTGGCAATATCTCTACGAAGGGGTTGCTCTTGTCCTCCTTGTGCGCCCGTATTAATCATGAGCCTGTCACCTAGTATAAATATTGTAAAATGAGTGGAAAAGGGCTCAGGCAATGCTGATGAGCCCCCCAATGCAGGACCAAGCCACCCAGGATGACAACACTGTTGTAATGAACTTTTGTAGCAAAACTTTTAAAAGAGCGGAGAGAGGATATGCCAAAGTTTTTCGGTGGCAGGGATTTTGTCTTTGACAGTTAATGAGGCGAGCAGCATGTGTGGGTGAATTGAGGAGTGGGAGATTTTTGTCGAAGAGAAAGAGAGAGAGAGTGAGAGACTGGAGTCTGCACAGACTTCTAGTCTGACGCTTATATGCCAGCGATGCGTAAAATGCGTAAATTATATTAAGTTGATATCATTAGAGGCCCACAGATTCCCACACCCAATCATCTTTATCGATATCACCCTCAGGTTGAACTTTATAGAGAACTTTTGATGGTATTCTTTGTCATTTGGCCCCGGCTAAAAGTTCCTCTGGCTTTGCCAATTTTATTGACTTTTTATGGCAACTGTACTGTGACCTTTTTGAGGCAACTGTACCTGCTCTTTTACTTTCTGCTGGTGTAAGCCTTAAAGTTGTTAAGCCGCTTATAAATTCGTTTGCCAAATAATTGCATTTCAATTTGAATATACAATTTTCACACCTCACAAAGCCACCAAAAACAAATTATGGCCTCACAAATTTTAGCCACATTGTCCTAAGGACCAAAGCAACTTTTCTTCTCACACTCTCTCTAGAGAGAGAGACTATCTCTCTCTGTTTGCTTTTAAGGTAAAGCTCTTAATATTGGCCCAACTTAATGTGCGTGTTTATTGGCAAATTGTCTGCATGCTGAGTTTAAACGATTTCTTCGTTTGCTCCCTCCGCAAGCGTTCCCCCCCTTTAAGGTGGGTTCAGTAAGTGTGTGTCAAATTATGAAAATGGCCACAAAGTTGCACACACTTACGGATACATTCATGTGAGACAAGAACAGAGCAATACAAGTTAAATCTGCTGGTCGACTGTGGCTGCGGTTTACGGCATTTAAGCCACAAGTGTTTTGTAAGAAAATTTGCTTGGTGTTTGTTATTGATAAAACCTTCACACAAACCTACAAACATCCACCCACTCACTTACACATTCGTGTCTTTTGGTATATTATATCTTTGGCCAAAATTTCGGCTTGTGGCTGGCCATATGAGCCATTTAATGTTGTGTTGAATGCGAAAATTTGCATAAAATATTTGTTGTTTATTTATTGGCTCCTTCATCTCTTGCTCTAAGCATATGTAGCAAATACGACAACACCTCCCCCAGACACCTACGCCGACAAGCTGGAAAATTCACAGCAGGACAAAGACACCTGCCAGATGTTAGTTATTTCCCTGCCGAGCCAAATATTTGCCACAATTTACAGTTTACAATTCACAATTTACAGTTTACTTCGTGTATTTGTTAAGTGTCAAAGGTATGTGTGTGTATACCTGTGGATTGCTTTATCCATATAATATTTATCAGTTTGGGGATAGAGAGTGTTGTTAGGACTTAAATTTTGTCACTGAAACCTGACAGATCTCAGTTATTTCAATTCATTTCTAAAAGGTTATCTTCTGACTTAGATCAACTCAGTCATACAAATTCAATAATATTGTTAAATCTTTTGGTCTCTATTCAAGTGGAAGGACAATTTTAAATGAACATTTTGAAGATTCCAAAGGGCAAAGAAATAAAGGAAGTTCTTCAACAAAGATAAGATCACTTGAGCTGGCATTGCTACAAATATACTAAAGAGTTTATATATTTTAATTTTGCAAGATTGTTTATTTAAAATAAAAATTATATCTGTCACATAATTCTTTTGATTTCAGATCTGAATGAAAAGTAAGTAAAAGAGCTGGTGAAACCAAATCAAGTTGTCGGCTGAATAAGTAAGTAGAACATTTATTTTTAGACCCGTTATTCAAAGAAGAAGTCAACTTACTTAAAAAGATATAAGTACTTCAAATTCTATGTAAGTCGAAGCTTTGAAATGTCATCGGTGATTCTAGTCAAGTGACCCACTTTGAGAAACTGTCATCTTGCCACACAATACATGAAATAAGATGAAATATTGAAGGATAAACTTGTAGTTGCTGTGCTGTGGCAGTGGATAACTTTGGCATTAAGATAATTGCCTCCTGGCCACCGCCGTGTTCAAAAGCAGCCTACAAGTATTTCGGCTGAACTACTTCAAACTCTTCATATCACTGTCAGCCAGGCAATCAGCCGCACCAGGACCCATAAAACTTTTCTCTTTCTAAGTAGATCGGTTGCTCAATTTCCCCACACTGCTCGGCTTTGACCGTCGATTTGGCATAGCTAAAAAGGCGCAGAGTAAATATTTGGCCAGGCCAATGTAACCAACCGCCAAAGGAGCGCTGAGAATTTTCTTCAAGCAGATTCATTCACTCGTTTTATATTTTGTGTGAGTTTTATTTTTTTGCGTTGTTTATGTTTTCTAAAGGAAAAAGTTTTGCCCTGCATGTAAATACACTCGAAAACATCAAATCAAGTTTGTTTCTTGCTTGTATGAGAAAGCAGATTCCATTGGGAAGCAACAGGACAACCATGCGGGAGGGTGTGGGAGGTTGGTGGAGACGTCGCCTAGTGGACTCACCGACGTGGGGGTATTGACTTCGGTTGCCGGTTTGGTTCAGGCTTTATAGTGTGTTTATTTAGCACTTGGAAAATATTACTTTTTGTGCCAGCAATAATTTTAATTGCTTTGGCATTCGGAAGCATCTACCCAGCCTTCGTTGCGCCTCCCCAGGCGTGGAGCCGCGGGTTCAGAGGCACCAACATTGCATTCACAAAAGTTAAGTGGCAAAAGTTTTCGCACTAAAGTTGAAGTTGGCGTTTTTGTTGCTCTCATTGCTGTTGCTATCGTTCTTATTGTTGTTGTTGCTGTTGTTGTTGCTTTCGTTAAACAAACATCAACGCCCACGAAACGCCAGCAACCATCTGACGTATCCGCCCTCACCGTTGGTAGCGCCAGCGCATCGGTGTATTATTTGACTTTACAGTTTTTTTTTTTTTTTCTCGCACTTTGATTGTTTTGAGATTTCGCGGCGGGTTTTTCCTTTTTTTTTTTTTTTGGCGAGCCAACGTTTTCTTTTTTTTTTTTTGTTTTTTGGGAGGGGATACTTTTTCTCATATTGTTGGAGGTGCGATGATATTTCCTCTACATCATTCGAGCCACACAAAGGCACCAAATTTAAATAAAATAAAAGTTGAAATTGAGATTAGCACAAGTGTTGGAAATTAGTTTGTCAAGCACAATACTGCCAACTTTTATATGATGTTCTCAAATTGTATATATCTTTTGGGTCTTTTCTCTTATTTATTTGGAATTATGAAAAGCTTATGGATTTCTGAAAAAAAGCTAAATTCTTTTAAAGTTTTCTTCAAAGAATATGCATTTTCTATGGGAATAAAAATTTAGAAGTTTTCTCTTTCATTTTTTTTATATTCTGTTTTTAAATAAATGCCTAAAAGGGCTGCACTAATACAAAAAAAAAAAACAAAAAATTATTTATTTATTTGCTTATACAATCCAAATTTGGAATTTTGATATTATCAAAATATTCCAGGCCCTTATTGTCTTTGATATTAAATCCAATCATTTTTATATATGAAGCAGAACTATTCCATTTAAATTATGTTTTAATGATTTAGCTTTGTGCCTTTCCAATTAAAATAAATGCCAACATTTTAAAAAATTCTTGCCAACTTCAGGTAATTTTCAAAATTAAAAAACATTCATGAGACTATTGAAACTAAAAAAGATTTCAAGTCAATTTAAAAAAAAATCTCTAAATTATTTTCTGTTTGGATCTTTATTTTTCATATAAAAGTAATTATATTTTGAGCACTGCAAAATGTTCCAGCTTCATCAAATCAAATTGAAAATATATTTGTTTTTTTTTTACAAATCCTCTTGCTCGGTTTCTGTGAAAGTTTTTCTCATTTTCCGCAAACAAATACAGTTTTATACCTTTAAGCCTTGACAAACTGCTGCCATTTCCTAATAGCTTGGTATTACTTAATGTAAAGCTCCATCAGTGCCGATAAAGAAATAGAAAAAATTGGGTAAAGAAAGAAACAAAATAACAAAAAGTTTTGGGCTCTCAGGTACAGTTTGGAAAATATTTTTAACAATTTCCAGCACTTTCACCAAAAAGTTGACAAAGTCATTCAAGCCATCTCCCCCAGCTCCCCTTTGGCCCATACTTCCTAACTGATTGTCAGCAAAAACTTTAGCAACGAAAGCAAATTGCTAGCGAAAAGAAACCAGCAAACTGTGACAAAGTATCGGTGCACAGTTGTGTGTGTGTGTGTGTGTGGGGAGTGTGTAAATGTCTATTGGAGTGTAGAATTTGATTGCACTTGGAAATGTCTTTATGTGTATTTGAGACCGCCAAGTCATCGATGGCTGTGCTCCTGATAGCGCTCAACGCTTTACCGATTGTCTTTTATGGCTTGGAAAATAAACTTCGGCTTTGGAGTGTCTGCCGCACGCTTCGTTGCACCGTTAGCTGGCGTTGCATCGATGGGTTCTTTAAAGTTGGTAAGCTGACACTTAAAGTGTTTATTTCTCATCGATGGAGAGGCGTAAATTTTCTTAAATTATGCGTAAAAAAGGCAGCGCAGCTGGCAACTGTGATTCCTCTCCCGTCTAACAATTTGCTGAGTCACTGGCAGGCTAGCCCAACTGGAATGGCTAGAAGCTGCAAATGCCAGAGCCGAATCCACATATCGTCCCCTTTCCGTGACCCACATTTATACGCTCGAATTGATTTTCATGCTGGCAATCAACGACGCGACACACTCGACGTATACGTAATGTCCGCTAAGCTCAACCGGAATCGTAAGGGACTCCCAAGCCTTGCCGCTTTGCTTTCTTGTTGTGAATCTGTAACGAAGGCACGCACTATTTTCGGGCTACTGCCTCGCTATTTATGCTGTGTCGGCAAAGTCGACAGTATAGCCAACCCACAGGATTCTAAGCATGTTGGGATCGCCTCTTTTTTTTTTTTAATAATTTAATGCCCGTTGGAGCTTCAATAAAATAGAGTCCCCTTTTAGGTGTGAATATTTGGCTCTTTGGTTGGGCCCATGGATTTCCCTCAAAATAAACTACAATATTTAATTGGTTCGGTGGTCTTTGGGGAATTCGAGGAACTTAAAATGTTTAGCTAAACTCACTGGGCAAGTGGAAATCGTTGGAAATCGAAATACATGAATGATTCTTTGCATATCTAATGCAATTACCAAAAGGTTTTCTGAAGAGAAAACCAAACATGTTGTTCCACCAAAATATTGATTTATTTGCTACCCAAGAGATATCAATAAAAAGGGTTATCGATAGCCTAAGGGAAAAAAGCTGGTCTGATTGGGGACTGTACCTCCTTTGCGGTTGACTTGAGATAACCGTGGACTTGGCTCTGCGACCTTGAGCAAATATATTTTCCCCTGAAATAGTTGATATGTTTGATTTGCATAATTTTTTAAAATGATTTCTCAAAAAATCTGGCCTCGTTTTTAATTTATTCATTTTTAAATAAAATACTTTTTCTGAAAAAAAAGAAATCCTCAGAAATAAGAAATACGCACTTGGTTTATAATATTTTGCATCACTCACAAGGTTTAGGCCAATTTGGTTGGCCTGTCTATTAGAGAGCCGACGATTGCCTTGTCTGGCCGACAACAATAACAACGCCAACTAGCAAGAGCCCTTCTGCGTGCAGCTTATCTGCAGCTGCCAGATAGTTGGCCAATTTGGCAGCTTCCTACATATGCCCAGACCAACAACGACGTCAGCCACTGCGATGATGAGGATGAGAGCAATTGCATCTGAACCTATATTCGCCTTTTGGCGATATTTCACTTGTGACTCAGATCGATCCGTATTGGCTTTGGCATTCTGATTGCTGTTGTTGCTGGCTGGCTTTCTGGCTTATCACGAGAAATCTGTCAGATAAAGCAAAGGCTTTTGCATACGTATACGTGCACATAACTGGCACAATCGAGACTCTTGCAATTACTGTTGTTGCTGCTGCTGCTGTTGCTTTTGGTCAATCTGTGCGGCTGTGCACGTTTCTCTGCCAAATGGCTGCATGGGCAAAGGCAGCAGCGGCAACGGCAACGGCAAAAGCAACAACGTGGCTTGCAATTAAATGTTCTGGCTCTTTGTTGTTGTATGTTTTACAACAACCTGCTGAATGCTGCAAGCCGTTTTTGCATCCTGACAAGACTGGCGCAGCAGCAAAACAACAAGATCAACAATCGTGATCTTATCATTTCTTGCTTTGTTCATGTTCGATTTGTGAATTTGTTTTACTATTTTACTTTATTTTTGTTATACATACAATATGTATGGTACCTATATACATATTATATAAAATCCAAATGACATTTCTGGAACTCGAGTGGCCCCGCCAGCCGACCATCCACTGATCAATTCACTGATCATCCGATCGAGCCCATTTGCAAACAGACCGCATCCAGTTTCAGTTGCACTGTCCACTGGCTCTGTCCCAGCTTCTGGTTTATTTTCCTTTAAATAATTTATAAGAAAACAATCTCTGGCCATTGTTGATCGTGATAAGGAAAGTCGGTTCAGTCCCCTATGCCTCTCCCTCTGCTTCTTTTGCCGTTCTCCCATTGTCTTTTTTAAACAAAAAACAAATGTGATTTATTTAATTTATTAAGACTTTCTAAAGATTTATGGCCTGGCAATCGCAATTATGGGCTTTAATGTCTTCTCACAAAAATGTCAGCAAATAAAAGAAACGGTTATGATTAAGATCTCTGAGCTTAATTGTTATAAAGGTAATTGGTCTTAGCCACGACAGCTAAAAGATTTTCAAGAATTTTTAAATCATCCTTTGCTGAAGGAAATCTTTTTAAAAAATAAAAAGAAACCTTCTAAAATATGGTTATAAAATAACACTATAAATTATTCATTAGCACAAATTTTATCAAATAAAAAATAATAATTCTAGGAAAGCGACAAATTGATACACAGACGAAAGTTTTTCACAAATGAAGAACTTCCCATCTCAAAAAAATTTAGTTATATCATCGAAAGATATTTAAAAAAAAATTGTTCGAAGGAATTTTTGGTAATCTTTGCGAGTTACATTTTAGACCTACCAAGAAAAACAGGGTTGCATTTGCAAGTCAGAGTTGCTTAGGAACTGCCATTCTTTTATATTAGGTGGCAACTATAATTAAAGATTTTTCTCACCTGGTCACATTTTTATTTTAATACTCGAAATGTCTTCTTTTTCGGCAAATCGTAAAATAAAATAAAATTCTGTTTATTTAAATTAATTGATTCATTGTGGAAGAAATAATTCAGGTTGATAAGAAATTTATTGACACAGCCTAAAATTGAAATATATTCAGGATAAAGAAGAAATCCAAAAAATTCCAATTTGCTTTATTAAATACCACAAAATAAAAAAAGTTCAGATTTTAATAAAAATGTGTAGTTGGGTAATGAAGCAAACGGGAGCAGATAGCAACAGCAATTCCAATTTAGATTTTCAAACCGACACTATAACTATCTACAAATATATATATTTCAACAATTTTTAAATTGGTTTTGCAATTTTGCGTTGTTATTGGTGTCACCGAAGCGAGGTACCGCTTCAGATACAGATGCTCATACTTGAAGATACACCGACCACGATATGCAAAAGATACATAACAGACGAAGGCTACTGAGAGTATGTATGTGTGTGTGTGTGTGTGAGTGTGAGTATGTGCTGAGCAAATAACGGCAAAGAGAAGGAGTCCCACACGAATATCATGTAGAGCAGCCACAACCACATACCGCCTTCTCGACCCTCCACCTCGTCGTTTCGTCTAAAGTTTACAGTCACCGAGCAGCCAGCCCGCCAGGTCGTAGATGTTAATCGTTGCGGCACTTTGGTGTAAGTGGCATTTTACAGCGCTGTCCACAACGACGATGACTGCGACTCTTGATATGGGAGAGACCCACCGGCCCACCGACCACCGGCAAACGTAACTCCTGTCCTTCTTTTTACGCCGGTGGGCGTGGCGCTTGTCGTGGCAAATGTTTGCGGATTTGAATTTAAATTGAAATAGGATGTTGTATATTCAAATGAATTTTAACTTAAGGGTAAGTTAGTTGGTGCTCGAGGCTGGAGGGTGATGGTTGATTTGGGGGCCCGATTAACATCATCAGTTTGGCATTGATTGGTCGTAGATAGCAACGAAGCTCTTGCCGCTGCCCCAGGCAATGGGCATCAAAAATAAAAATAAAAAGGAAAAAGAATCCACAAAACTAATGGATTTTGTAATAAGTTTTAGTTTCCATGTTTATATTAGCATGGTAATAGCGGCAATTGGGGCTTCTGAACCGGAGTGGGTCCTTGGGTGGCGACATTCGGATTTGGCTCAATATTGGCAAAAGCAATTTACCTTTCATTTGTGTGTGGCTTTTTGAGTTACGAGCTTGTGTGAAACAAAGCAAAGTGGTGGGATTCCATTCAAGTATTGCTCATTTATTTAGAAATATAAATAGTCTATTGAGAGTTCCAGATATCACTTCATATGCCCGGTTCCTTCAACCCCGCGAATGGCTAACTGATTAGGGAAAACTGTTTACAAATTGGAAACACAACAACTCCGAAGAGAAATAGATTTATAGAGAACACAGCGACAAACCAAACGATCGCACCCACAGAGAAAAAAAAATCTAGAAAAACTCGACTAGCAAACAAACCATAAACGATAATTAATAGAGAGATAATCTAAGCGCAACATTCACTATATATTTTTTTTTTTTTATTGTCTGTTCCTAAAGGGGATTGACAAATCTCATGGCTTGGCAATCGAAATGAATTATTTTCCCAAAGACCAAAGCACCAGCAAGCCAACGATCCATTGAACCAGCCAACCAGTTTGGGTGACTAATGAAAACGAAGAACCAGAGCAAAGTTGGAGAATGTATATAAATGCAATTTCTATGGAAAACCCCCCCGAAAAAAAACCCTACTCCATTCACAGAGTAGGGGAACCGAACCACGAGCAAAGCCAACAGCTTGTAACCATAAATCTATTTTCTTTTTTTCCCTCGACTCTTTTCGTTGTTGTCTAGAACTTCAGATAATTTCAGGGGGCTGAACGGCAATGACATTTGTTTCGACGGCTGAAGAGTGCAAGGCAGCAGGTTAGATTGGATCCCATGAAAGGCGTCGTCTTCATTTACGGAACCAAAAAAAAAAAAGTATATCTGTATATATTGACAAGCAGAGTTCTTCATTTATTGGGACACACGACCTAAGCCACCAAAATCAAATCTAAGGTTGGGCTGGGGCATGGCCAGACACGATTCGCAGAAAGGCCTGGGACACAGGCTCAAAATACCGCTTGAGAGAGAGAGAAAGGCAAGCATTAGAATTCCCCTACAGGTGGTTAATCACCAATTAAGCGCTACATCATACAAATTTGTAACCACAGAATCCACACCGTCGACAAGAGCAGCCAGAGAAAAATGTCTTACAATTCAAGACTCGGACCTTTCTCAAGACTCGAACTATTTGTCACTTGTCGTAGGGCGCTAAACGGAACCCCTCAAACAGAGGAAAATAAATAATTAAACTCGTTTCATTATTTCATTATTTTGTATACATTTTTTTCTTTTTTTTTTCTGTGTATGCAAATGATGGGGACAAGGTTCCAAAGACCCGAAAAAGAAAAAAAGCTCATGCCGAGCGGCAAAAATTGAATTGATTAATATGGTTTTTTGGTGCTTTCCTGGAGAGTAGGAGGAGGAGGGGGAGGAGGAGGTGGTTGTGTCTTTTCGGCATAAATCTCGACTAATTTTGGGTAATTAGTTTGCATAATCTGTCACGGTCTCTTTTGGCAATATGTTTAATGAAGTTTCGATTGAGTTTTTATTTTTATAGAACCCCGAAACGGATTCCTATGGTTGCTCGCTTGATCTGCTCATTTTAATAAATGATTCTCTATTGATTTTTAAATGCTTCGAAGGCACAAAAGAATCTAGCAGCGGCATTTTGTCAAAAAGGTCTGAAATATTGGGCAATTAATTTTACGCAGATCAAAGTGTTAGCAAGTTTCACAACAGGGGCCGAGAGAGCTCCGGGGGGATAACTTGGCTAGCTGTTTGTTTCGAAGTGTCAGAGCAACGACCAAAATACGTTGACATTGGCAGCTCATTTTCATTTGAAAGACAAAGTTGTTTGGTCCATTCGCTTTAGTATTCATAAATTTTTTTTTTTAACTTGATTTTTTCTTGAAATTCTTGAAACGAATTCCGAGTATTTAGTGAATAAATTTTTAATTGTAATAATTTGGATTCAATTTTTCAACTTTGAAACGCTGAAATTCTGTTGGATTGACTTGTTGGACTAAATTTCTAGTTTCATCTTCGCAGTACAAAATTTGAACAAGTTGACTAAGAGAAATCAAAAATTGAAAATATTTACAATTTACTGTAATTTTCTTGTTGAATTTTGCATTTTCAAATTAAATATTTGATGGATTTGGTTTCGAAGCCAATAAAAAAGATTAATTTTTTAATTCTAAAACAATTTCTGTTGTTATCTGCATGAAAAAAAAACTAACCTCACACTGGAAATTAGCTGGCTAAACCAATTTGGGAGCTCTGGTCAAGCGATTAAAACTCGCATAACAACCAAACTCAATTTGCCAAAATATACACTGTCAACAATATAGCAAATTGATAGAATTTCAAACGCCTCACACACACACACACACACACACACACACACTAACAAAGAGCACACACCAAACGATTGAATGTGAATATTCATTTGAACGCCCAACGTGGCCGTAAAAATCAAAGACTAACGCACAAAGTGAAACAATTTTTTTCCACTTCTTTTTTTTTTTTTTGGTTATTTCATCTAAATTCAAATCAGCCAAAGCGTTTAATAACGAATTTAGAAACTCATCAGAATCGAGTCAAACAAGCGGGCTCAGCTAGCCAGGAGAGAGAGAGAGAGAGAGAGAAAGGCGAAGAGAGAGGAGAGATACTGTGAATAGCTAGAGAATTTGGATGGCTCCTCTGATCCCTCCAATAGATACATATTTGATTTGAACGGCAAAAATGCAATGGCAAATGCAGTGGCAAACGAAAGCTCAACTCAGCCCTTCCCAGTTTTTGGTTTCCATGCAGCAAAGTTGTATTTTGATTTTCATTGGCGAGTAGCTCGTCCCGGGCAACTTTCCGGGGAAAAACAAAGGCAAACAAAAAAAAAAAAAAAAAATGTATAAAACATTTCGAAAATTTCGGGTCTCTGAAATGCAGTCGTCAATCAACTGGGCATGCGGTGGTGCAGTCATAATTGAATTTGTGGTGCCTGGAGCTGTTTGATTTCACAGCCAGTCCAATGCTAGTTTTGGTCCCGTTGCCTGCGAATCGGCCAACTATTTGTGAATTATTGAAATTCATTTTGACGCATACGGCCCGATTGAAATGCACCTCGGCCCTGGGTCAGCACAAAGAGTGTACGGTATTCTGTCACAATTACCCTCAGTTGCATATACGCATGCCCCTCCCCCCGTCATCGCTCCATCAGATAATGCCTCACTGAATACTGTTTAAAATTCATTTCGTTTGCCAACAAATTCGTGCGTATAGAGGAGAGGTCGGACCCCATAAGCCAAAGCCGCCTAGTGAGCTTTTGCTATCATTTCTGTCAGATGCAGACAACAACAACAAGAACTAAAAACAACAATAAGTAAAGTTTTTAAATGGAATTTGCACCAGAAAATCGCGTTTTCAACGAAATGAGTTTTAATTGCAAGTTTTCCTAATGCAGCCAACGAGCGGACCACCTTCCTACGAAACAGCCCGACCAAAGCTGATGAGAATGATGCCAAAACAATTCCCTAGCAAAACTCAGTTTTGAATGTTGCGTGTTATAAATTGTTCTTGTTCTTTTTATTGTTTGTTGTTTTTGTTTTTACTGGTCTTGTTGTTGCAGTTGCAAATTCGTTAAAATTTCAGCACACGTTCTCATCGTAAATAGCGCAAAATTATGTTCTTTATGATAATTCGTGTAGTCTGCGGGGGATCTGATCATTTGGTTGGCTCTTAGACTTTTACAACGGTTAGGATTTTGGACTTCCTGGCAGCTTATGCCATTCAGAATACGTAAAATATTCATTTCAAAAAAATTTGAAAAATTTATTAATATCTCCAAAATAGATTTTTCGATTTCAACTATATTTAGTAAATATAAGAAAAATATAATAATTCCTGGGACCCATAAAATCGGTCTATGTGTGACCCATTCATTTCGGGATTTGGGCAATATTACCTACCTTAACTGATTCAGAAAACTAATTCCCACCCAGTCCACATAACTCAGATCCAAGATACAAAATCATACATTTATTTATGTTGAAAATCTCTGGATTTTTTTTTATAGATTAAAGTTACACTCAAATCCCTCTTTAATGCGAAAAGAGTTTGTTCAACTCATCCTGGAACTCAATTAAAAAGTTGAAAGGCTTAAGTCCCTGCCCCATATAGGTCCACCTGACTTTTACCCAGTGGTCTACACTCTTTCAATGCAAAACTACTCATAGCTCTTCTGAAGAGTTTTTCTCTTCATTTTTTTTTTTTTGCCCTACTCCTCGGGAGTTATCACAACTAACTGACCATCAGCAAGTGCTCCATTTCCCAACGACTGTTTGTGTTTGTTGATTTTATTTATATTGTACAATATATGTTGCAAATGAACTCAATTTTTTGCATATTTCCAGCCGCCAAACGAACCAAACAGACAGCCCACCATGGAAAAGGGCTGGAGTAAAGTGGAGAGAACTGTTTGAGGGGGCCCCGACTGGTTAAATGGGTGATTGCGGTGTTGAGGTTTGGCTGGCAATGCACACGTACGTGTATTTGTTTTTAATTAAAATAAATATTACCATAACCTATAAAATAATTGAAAAACAATTTAACATTATTACGCGAAAATCGCTGAGTCGCTCCGCACCTGGCCGCCCAGCCAGATGTGTGGGTGGGTTATGTTTGTGGAGTTTGGTGGTTTTTGTGGTGCGAGAAAACAGCACCCTGGTCCAATGCAGCTTCATTCTGCTTGCATGTTCAAGGCAGATAGGAGAATGTATATCTGTGCCTCTGTGGCTCTGTCTGAGCGAGTGTGTATACAGATTTACACGCATTTATTTGCCCAATGTTGCCAGCCTGGCTCTTGCCATTGCAGTTTCCCTTGTTGCTGTTGTTGTTCTTGTTTGTTAATTTAAAATATTTTCACAAAAAGTTTTCGAGTTGCTCTGCTCAAAAAATAAACAAACACACTCCGGCTTCACTCCTCCCAACGCATACAACCCGAGGATACGCATTCTTGCTATACTTTTACCGCCTTTCATGCTCTTCTTCTTTCTTATACTGCTCTGCGTACCCCAGCATACATTTTGGCATAATTATATATATATATATTTTTTTTATTTTTTATTTTTCCATAAAGCAACTCGACACTTGTACAGTCCGCGAATATGGCTTCTACTTTATTTTTATTAACACTTTTTGTAGTTCGTCCTTTACTCATATGAATGTGTGTGTCTGTTTGTGTGTGTGTGTGTGTGTGTGTGTGTGTGTGCAAAATAATAAAAAATCTCCTTGAAACTACAACAGCAATTATAATAATTATTTCATTAAAAATTCTTATCAGAAATTGCATTTTTAAGTGCTCTGATGTTATAATTTGTACTTGTTTGGCCTTTTCTAGGACACTGCGCCATTTTCAGCTGACACAGCAAAGAGATATGAACTTATGAATCCTGAAATAATAATAAAAATAATAATGAAATGAAAGGTTTAAATAACTGACAATTGACGTATTTCAACACTGCACCAAATGGGGAACTTTGAGATTTCTCTGGTTAGAATTTTACTTAGATTTTGTTTCTGAAACAGAAATGGTCACACTATTCCTTTTCGCTTTCAATGCATTGGAGATATTTGCAATCGTATCTGAAGACATTTTTTATTTTAAATTGGCAAATTTCTAGAGTAGAAATATTTGAAAATATTTATTTAGGGAAAGAGGTTAACTATCTCATCAAAGGACTGCAATCTCTTTCATGTTCGATCATTAGTTCTTTCTTTTGGAATAATTTGAAAGTCCCTATTTAAATTTATATTTTTTTACCATAAAAGAGAACCAAATAATTATGGCTAACAAGGTGAAAAAAATTGGAATAATATTTTTTAGTCTAAGCCAAAAGCCAAAACGAAGAAGAAGTCAGTAATGATGGAGTAATTTTAACCAACTCATTCGGTGGTTAACTGAGGTTACAAATAAACAGACCCCATGCCTAGGCAGACAATAAAATTCTTTAATAATTTTCAGGTATAGAAAATCTAAAAATAAAATAATACCAAAAAACTAATATCGAATTCAACGTAAGAAAACAAAGCGTAATGTGTCGAGTTTGAGGTCTGCTTGGGCCTCTCATAACAATAAATAAATAACAAAGCCAAATAGAAGAGAGCAATAACAAATGCAATAACAACAACAAAAGAAAGAAGGCTGCCACAAATGGCTGATAATAAAACTAAAGAGGTTCAGCTAAGCTCAGTTTGGAGGCTTGAAGTAGCGACCAAGTCCATCCGAGAGGAGAGCGGGCAAGTTAAGAATTCATCATCAAATTTCGATTAAAAGGCGCGTGTGCGCAAATGCCCGAGGGGTCTACGAATACAGAGCAACTCGAAAACCAACAAAACAGTGTGGGCCAGAAAGCCAGCCAGCCAGTCAGTCAGTCAGTCCGTCAATCCGTCATTCGCACTATTCAAGCTTCATTAGGAGCTAAAAGTAACGAAAACATTTTGATTTCGATCATTACAATTTCCTTTCATTTCATTTCAGCTTTCAGATTTCAGCTCTGTTAGTTCGGTTTGGCTTGGGTTGGGTTGGGTTGAGTGAAAGAGCTACCTGGTTTTCAGGTTCCGAATGTGTGAGTCTGTTTGCATTAAAGGGTTACTATTGTTGTTTTTGTTGGTGGCTGCGGCTAGTGGATCAGACAAAAAGACCAGTTCAACTCGGTTCAGTTGAGTTGGGCTCAGCGGCAATGTAATCATTAATTCCCCAAAGCATACAAGAAGCCAAGACAACCAAAGAGACTCACCGAAATGCAGATAGACTCTTGTTTTCTTTCTTTCAACGGCAGGGTGGGGGAGCCGAGCCGAGCTGAGCTGAGCTGGTCTCTGATTCTGCTCGACCAAGAATCGAAAACCACAAAAGCTCTGGGCAATAATTATGACGAGCCATGGTCCAAATATTGAAGCCATTGTAATATTCCGGTACATGCTGTGAATTTAACTCACACACATGGCCGAGCCAGGCCGGCCCAAATGTAGCCATATCTTTTGTACCTATATCTGTAGCTGACGGATGCGCGGCCACTGACAGTGCTGATTGTATGATGACCATGTTGAAAATGCTCATTAAAGGTACTTCAAAAATTAAAGCATTCTACAATTGCCCCGCGAACGGGTTACGAGGTGGCTGGACAACCGATTTGAAACTCTATTTATCAGCTGTTGTTATCTCCTCGGCTAGACCCCGATGCCAATGAGTAAAGAGTAAAGAAAGCCCTGGGCAATTAACTGACCAGCTATTTGGGGCATTTCTTTCTTCTTTTTTTTTCTATCTTTCATCGAACGCCCACTCGGGTCTGATTGACAGACGCTGAAAGGGATTTCCTTTTCTGGGCTTTCTCTTTTCATTTTTTTAATTTTTTTGCTTTGGCTCAGGCGTGAAGTTTCCTTGGCCACAACTCACAACCTTCCTGGTTGACAACTCATAAAAATTGTTGATATCCAAAGGAGAAGACAATTTTTATTTGACAAAATCTAACGTTTGGTATTTTGTTACACCTTACAATGGTCGCGGTCTGGGTTTGGGTCTGGTCCCCGGGACCCATGCAGGGTGCCTTGTGAAAATTCCCAACAATACCAAAAGAGACAAGCGACAGCGCCCTGGCACTTTGTCCCGCTGAGAGCCGCAACCGTGACGCTCACCGGTCTCATGCTGTGACCAAGCTATTCGGATTTAATATGACTCTGGGTAAGACCAAGGGACGGACGGACCGACGGACCATAGTATCTCTTTTGGTATCTGTGAAATTGTGTACGCACATTAATTTCTCATCATTGGCATTGCCATTGGCATTGGCATTGGCAGTGAGCAGCTCATCTTGGCTAGCTCTCCCAAAATAGGGTGACTGCCGCTGCGTATTAATGGAAATGTTAGAAGAGATTAAAAGAAATCCAAAAACACTCACACTGTGCCAGGGCAACACAATTGCAACTGTTTGTGATTTTAATGCGAATTTTTATGCTTTTGTCATAGAATGGTTTTGGTTGCACTACCAGAAACTCCTCGAAGAGGCGTGAGCTGAGCAGTTTACCTGAACTCCAGTCTTGCTCGGAACCCATTATGGTCAATAATTTCTTAGATTTTGCTTGTATTGTTTGTGATTTTTTTGGGATTGTCAATTTACTTTCTCAAGGTAATCGATAGGCGGACCAAACATTGGAACAATTGTAAAACCTTGGGCCCCGAATTTCGCTGGGATAACTTTCTATAGCGAACAAAGAGAAAATAAAAACAGATTATACATAAAAATCAATTACTGTCTTAAACGGGAAAATAAATCAAGTTTTTCTAGCCCGTTTTGTTTTTCGAACTGATAAGAGATTTTGGGCGTAACGATTAAGATTTGATTGATAATCAAAATAAGAGAATTTTGATTATATTGATTCGAAAATATTTGCATTTATTTCAGTTTATTTAAGACTCGAAAATGCTCATATTGAAATGGAAATATATACTCGGGTAGACTAGGTTCTACTTTAAAATAAAATCTTGAGAATGTTTTTACTATTCTAAATTATATTTTAAGATTCTCTGGATTCTAATTTCTTTTAAGAGAAGTGGGAATGTTATTCTGGGGTTCTCTTGGGTCATTTATATTTTCCTTCAAAAATTGCTTCTATATTTTTGGGTTAGCTGGGTTCATAAAGAACTTAAGGTCTTACAGATGTTGTCTTACTTGGAACTAAAGGGTATATCTCCCTTAGTCGTACAAATTAAATATATTCCCAGGTTGAATTGGTTCCCTAGAAAAATGAATTTATTTTTATTTTTTGATTTTTGATTTCGAATTCCCCAGTACCTGGAATATTTGTGGAATTAAGATATAATTATTCTGTTTTTGCTCTTTCAATTTGCCCTACTTGTCCTTAAATTATCATATTTAATTTAAGAGTAAAAAAAAAAAGTTAATTAATTTGCGGGTAAAAGTTTTTAGCTTTTAGTTTTTAAACTCAATTCGCAGCTTATGTTTGCATTGTGAGAGCTGGGAATTTCCAAACATTTCACACACACACATTTATATGGACTCGTTTTCATATTTGCATTTTATATGATGTTTGCGTCTATTACAAGGTTTTTTTTTTGCGCTTCTTATTTTTGAACAGGGCTTGGAAAAATTTCATTGACACAAATTTCAGTAGTTGGAAATATTTTCCCTTTTTATGCGGACTAGTTTCGAGTAGAAAATGAGAAAATTTTTCAGGCAAACACCCGCACTCACACACACGCACCCAGACACATTGTGCAACTTTTGACTTTCAATTCAATTAAAAGTAAGTAAAACACAACAACAACAAAAAGAAGAAGAAAAAAAAAGAAGAGCCAGAGCAAGGCATACAACGAAAAGCAAAAACAAGTGAGAGCATGGTGAAAATTAATATGCCATTATTCAATACTAACAAGCTTAAAACTTTGCTGCGACTGCATTGGTGGCGGCGGCGAATGCCATGTAAAAAATAAAAGTCGCTAGCGCTGCTGTCGGCGCTGACGTTGACGCTTACGTCTTTGGCCGCTGCGTTGACAACGCACAGCAAAACAGGCACGCAGACCGGAAGAGCTGGCAAGTTGAGTGAAGTGAACAGAACGAACCGAACAGAGCAGAGTTGAATTGAGTTGAATGGAGTGGAGTGGAGTTGAGTTGTTCAGTCTGAGTGGGTGGGGATTGCAAACAGAGCGTGGCAAGCACTTCAAGTGTGCGTGTGTTGGTGTGGGTAAAATTTAAGCTGCATAATTTTTAATTTAAAATGCAGTGCCATTGTTGTTTAGTTTTTATTTAATCACCCCTTTTTTTCAGCACCTGTGTCAGCTGTCATTTTCCTAGGCCCACAAAGAAAAAGTTGCCAACTCATGCGGCCACTCAATGAAAACAATTTTTAATTTAATTTTTTTTTTTTCATTTTTGCATATAATTCAGTTATACGTGTTTGGGTATTTTGTTTTTATTTTTCTTTTGATATTTCATTTTTTTTCTTTTTTTTACTAACTAAATTAAATAGTTTTGCTTGCTAGTTTTTTTTTGTTTTTCTTGAACAATAAATAAAATAATTGTAGTTTTTCAAAATTACTAAACTTACAAGTGACTCTCAGTGCTTTTTTCTTAGATCATTTAATTTACAATTTGTAATAGCTTATCTTAGCTTACTTTATTTAGCCTAACTAATCCAAATAAATACAATTTCATTTTATCAATCTAAATGGAAAAAATAGTTGCATTGCTTGAAAATAGTGAAAAGATTACTTTGATTTTGGTGCTTTTCAGGAATTTAAAGACTGTAAGTGTGAGTGAGAAAGAGAGAATGTGTGAAAGGTGGATTAAGTTAGAGATCTTTCTTATATACAAAGGAGTGGGGGGGGGGGAGCTCTTACTTTTTTATAGTAGTTGACTTATCATTATTTTTATAATATGATAATGCTTAATTTCCAGTGATTCTTTTGCTTTTGCTACTACAAACTACGAATACAGTGTCCTCGGGGAAGGGGGGGAAAGGAGTGGGTAAGGGTTTTGGCAATCACAGTTAACAACGACCTTGGCCGAGGGCGATCCCCGGCCAGTCCTAAGCGTAAATGCTCAGCTGCTTGCGACGATAGCCTCGCAGCTCCACCGGCTCCACGGTGTATGCCGGGCATCAGTGGGTGAACTGCCGCATTGTGTTGTTGTTGTGGGCGGAGGAGGCGGCCGAGGATTTGTGCTGGAAGGAGCGGCGACCAGTGGTGGCGCAGAGTCCGTTACGCAGAGGCAAGGCTGGTGGCAGAGGCGGTGGGGTGGGGGTCTTGCTGCGACCCAGCTGCTCCAGGGGCAGCGAATAGTGGGCGTTGCTGTTGCTGTAGATGTAATTGGGATCGAGGACCTCACTGTGGGCTTCGTTGTCGTACTGGCTGGTGCCGTAGTGTTGAGGCTGCTTGAAGTGCTCCTGGGTGAGGCGCAGTTGCTGGGCAGTAATGGGGGCGTTGTGGACCATGGGCACATCTGCATAGGAGTAGCAGGAGTCGCCCACGGCTGCCGTGGCCGAGAGGAACTGGGGCTTGGTGTAGTGGTTGAGCTTGGACTGCTGGTCGCGGGCGGCGTTGGCCGACTTCATGTGTAAGACGAAGGAGGCGCTGTCGTCAACGGCGCCAGCAGTAAGGGTTTTGTTGCTGTTCAGCTTCTTCTCGTTCATCAGGGTGGCGGTGGTGGGCACTTGGAGCTGTTGGAATTTGGCCTGATGTTCTACGGTGTTTAAGTCATTGATGGGCAGAGGGCACATGCCGTAGTGGTGGGCCGAGGCGGCAGCAGCACTGGGATGATGAGGGGCCGTGTAGGTGTTGGGGAAGGTAGAGTGGATGCCCAGCGAGCATGGATGATGCTGGTGACGCGACATGTAGTCTTCGTCGCAGAAAGTCTTTTGGTACTCGCGTTCCTTGCGGCCCAAAGCCGAGTTGCCCCAGAGACCACCCTTCAGGTACTCACGAATCTTGTGGCGGCATCGGTAGAGCACCAGAGACAAAGCGGTGATGGTGGCGGCTGAGCCAACGAGAAGGGCGCCAATCAGGGCCTGTTTGCGGGGGTCGGAGTGATTGCAACCCATCAGGGCCGGATTCAAATGCTTGAGGGCTTCACCACGCAGACGTTCGGGGAATTCGCAAAGCACTTCGGCCACATCGTCTTGGCTTGCATTTTTGGCCAGAAGCAGGTTGCGCAGCCACATTACCCGGCAGTCGCAGGAAATGGGATTTTCCGACAAATCCAGAGTTGTGAGATCCTTCCAGGGAAACAGACCTTCGGCCAGACTGGTCAGTGCGTTGGCCTTCAGAGCAACATGCCTCAAATGTGGCAAACCACTGAGAGCTCCTTCCTGCACTTCAGCCAGCATTTTGTTGGAGGACAGATTCAGGTATTCGAGATTGCCGTTGGCGGCAAAGGCTCCGTTCATCACACGCTTCAGTTTTAGAGCTCCGTTGATGTCGAGGCGCTTCAGTTGCTTGAGACCCACAAAGGCGCCTTCCAAAATCACATCGAAGTCGTTCTGGCCCAGAGACAATTGCTCTAGGCGCACCAAATGGCTTAGACCCAATGAGGGAACACGACTCAGGCGATTGTCTGACAAGTCCAAAATGCGCAGGGCCTCCAGACCCTTGAAACTATCGTGGGAAATGTTTCTCAGACTGGCTCCCTTCAGGTCGAGACGAGTCAGGCCCTTCAGATCCTGAAAGGCTCCCGACTGGATGGTCAGCAGCGAGTTGATGCCGAGGAAGAGCTCAGCCAAGTTGGGCATGGCCTGGAAAATCACTGGATCCGGCACCGAGGTCAGAGCATTGTCGTCCAAATACAAAATACGCAGCTGGCTGAGCCCATCGAAGGCCTTGGGATCAATGAAACCAATTCGATTCTCGCCCAAATTCAGTTCTTCGATTTTCAGCATTGTCGAGAAGGTGCCCTGGTGAATTTCCGAAATGAGATTCGAGCGCAGATTCAGCACTGTCACCGCCGACAGACCGATGAAGGTCTTGTTGCTAATCTGACCGATTTTGTTGTTGTTCAGGTGCACCTCCTGCAGTTTCTTCTGGTAGGCAAAAGTGCGCTGCGGAATGGTCATCAGATAATTCGACGATAAGTCCAGGAAGGTCAGTTCGGCATAGAACTGAATCGACGAATCGATGGTCTTGATTTTGTTGCTCTTGATGACCAGGCGCTGGATGGAGGGATTTAGGGCAATGGGCAGCACGTCGAGCTGGCCCTCGCCGCACTGGACCACAAGAGTGTTGTCATCGCACTGGCAGCCCGATGGGCAATTGGCCAGGGCCTCAACTGGGCCACCGAAACTGGCCACCAAGCAGATGACGATGATGAGAAAGCAAATCGCTTGTTGATGCATTTTGTTTGCTGTTGCTTTTGTTGAATTTTTTTTGGTTGTTGAAAATTTTCTAATTTCGTCGATTGAGTTTCGAGTTTTTGTTTATTTTGTTTTTATTTCTGGTTTTCCTTAATTTTCCATAGTGCTATAAAAAGACACGAAGAAAAGGAAAATTATATTAGAAAATTTGTTGCACATTTTACAATATTTTTTTTCAACTTTTCTATTCACTAAAATATTTTTTATATTTCCTCAAAATTTTCACAACTTACCTATTTTTGCTTTGGAATTTTCGTAACAGAAATTCGCAGCTTTTAATTCGATGACTTTTTGGTTTTTTATTAAGAAAAACCTAAAATGTTTTGTTTTCTGCTTTTCTTGTTGCAAATTTTAAATTTTGTTTAAAATTTCTCACTATTCACTTAATTTTCGTTTTATTATGTATTTTTTCAATTTTCACAATATTCAGCCAATTTGTTTTAACCAATTAATTTTTCAAAAAATTTATAACTCTGGTTTTTAATTTTTGTGTGGAAATGTGTTTTTTTGAAATTCGTGCGCGATAATCCAAAGGTTCGCTTAGCTGCACGCTTCAAGTTGTTGTTCGCTTGTTGTGGATTTCGAAATTCTTTACGTGTTTTTCAGTGTGCGCGATGCTATGAAGAATCAGACTTTCCTATAGCAGAGACAAGGTTGCTTTCCCGTACAAGAGACAACCGCACACGACGACCCAACGAACTACACTGATTTTCCGATGCGAGCCAAACCTTAACAACACCTCGGTTTCATGGCTCTCAAGCCATCGACAAAAGGCAGCTGCAACAGAGCGGGCCTAAATATCTTTCCCAGCAACGGCCTTGTCTTCAGACTCTAGATAAACAAGAGAGAGAGAGAGAGAGACACTGTATTCGAATGCCTGGCAAGGGAGAGAGCCAAACTGGTTCTGAGAACTTCACTCAAAATAAAACTCACTCATTTATCTGGCTATGCTGGCCCACAGAGAACCGGAGCAGTTCAGGTCGTTTGGCTGATTCTTTTGAGCATTGCTGGTGCTCGTTCGGTGGTGGTTGCCCCGCATTTTAAACTGCAACACCGAGCCGAGCACACCACCTCCAGCAATGACCAATCTGCCTTAACGAAATAAACTAAAATACTTGGCCTTAAAGCCAAGACCCGCAAAATTCCACTTGTGCCCGTTAGTTGAGAGTTTGGCAAATTGAAACCAAACGGGCGCCACATTAGAGTCAAGCCCTGCCACTTTGCATAATTAACCAAACACACACATACACACACACACACACAGGCATACGGACAGAAAGGCGCTACAATTTTAGTCAAAGCGTTGATTATTTTATTAAGAAAAGTAAAAGATATTCCACACACATACACACGCACACACTTTCAGGCAAAACCGCAGAGGCTGTGTGGGGCAATGTCCTTGCTAGCTTTATCTTTCCGGGTGGGGCTCCTCAAGTATCATCGACATCAGCGACACGGCGCGTCAACAACGTTTAGTGCGGTTTATTTAAATGCCCGCGAACACTCAAGTCGGCATAAATTGATGGCCAACATTCCCACCTCCATCTGTGTGCAACCTTCAGAGCAGCCACAATCAAAGTGCCAAAGAGACTCTGTTACAGTTCAAACCACATGTGTCTACTATTTGTATTTGTATCTCAAAGATTTGTCGTGCGCAGAGAAATGAAATTGATATGCATCAACCTCAGAAACGGCAACTGACAGTTGACATGAGTTTTGGTATTCCTACGGCGAATAGGATACATTAAGGACCTCAACTCGCTCACTCCCTCACTGGCTGGCAACCACTTGACGCATTGCTCGAGTAATGCAAAACAACTTCAAAGATTGCCTCTCTTGAAATTACCAGCACTTAACACTGCCAGTATCTAAGTAATGTGGTAATATTTGCCATAAAAAAAAAAAATAACATAGAAAAACTCACAAAGAAAAAAAAAAATTGTTGAGAATAATAATAAATACATTTTCAGTTAAATGTATCTTATGGATGCACACACTCGAAATGCACTGCTGCACTGCAGTTATTTATATCTAGTGTCATTTGATACTTTTGACATTCCTAAGCATTCGGTTTTTCGGTACATTTTTGAGTTATATCCAAAGAAAAGATAGCAATCCAAAGAGTTTTCGAGAGCAACAGAGATAGAGAGAAACACAAATGCCTCAACATATTCAATTCAGGCAATGTTAAACTATTTTGTGTGTGTGTCGATGTGACAACAAGAAAATCAACTTTAAATGGCCATAACTTTTCGCCTGCTCGCTCTGCTCCATAGACAGACACGAGGACACGAGATCTGGGGGGAGCTGGAGAGTATCTCGAGTATGCTGCAGGCATAGATAGCATTTTTCCTCAGCATTTGAGATGAAGTATGCAAAATATTATTTTTGTATATGCATTTAATTTTTCGTGCGTGTCCCTCTCTCGCTCTATACAGAATAACCAAAAATACTCTGCATCCGATAGATACCACAAAGATACATCCGAATTGCTCTGGTCTCTGATTATTCCGAAGCTCATCAGCAACATTATAAAGATGATTTGAAACTTTGCGGTCACAAAGCCAACCAAAATGGTAAAATAATTTATTACATTTAAGGTTTTAATAAATTGTTGCCCCGCACACGTAGTAAATATCTCAACTTGCTGGGGATTTGTGAGTGCGTGAATGTTTGTGGTAATTGCGAAAATGTCTCTACGATTTGTGTAGTGTTGTTATTGCAATTTAAATATGAAATTTATGTTTATGTTTCAGCAATTTACTAAAATCGTTCGCAACCACATGACAGAGTCGTTTGAGCCAGAAAACTTTACCCAACATCCGTTGCGCATGCGTAGAAACCAGAAAAAAAAAACCGGCAAGCATACAGTGCAGCCTCGATGGAAATAGACGCACTTATTTGTCTGAGAAAATAGTCACAAATGTCTTGTATTGAAATCACAAATGAGAAGTTATTTAAATTCAAATTTTCTTTATTTTTAAGTTGGTCATTTTTCTTTCAAAACTAAAGAAAATTATAAGCATTTCAGATTCATAACAACATAGTTTGTGTTCCATCAACCACAATCAAAATGATATCTAACTATCTAATGATATTTATAACTTCTTCAGAAGATTTTGTGTGGGTTTTTCAAGTTAAGCTTCGATCAAATTTTAGCTAAATTATCTTTGTCAATTTTGTTTTGTTTGCACTTCTAAATCATTTAAATATTTGTGGGCTATTAACTCATCGACTAATTCATTTTCATTTTCATTTCATTTCACATTCAACAAAAATAATGAATTTAAATGGAAATTTATTTCCCAAATTGGAAAAGAATAAATTCAAAATATACATTTCAGTTGAAACTATTTTGATATTTGCAAATAGATTGGCATTTAATTTATCTTTCACTCACAAATCAATGTGATGAATTGAAATCAGAAATGTGAAATAGGAACTTCAAATTGGAATAAATAATAAATTATTTAAATCAATGAATATTTGAATTCACAATTCAAATTAGTTGTATCATTTTTAAAAATATACCATTGATTTATTTAAAATCTTTTCGCAATTGTTCACAGACTCAGCCGAGAGATTCCAAATTTCATAACTGGTCTCATATCTTCCTTAGTTTTGCGTGACTGTAGCAAAGATATTGTGGCATTACATTTGCTTAGGTTATTGAGAAACCGCAATTGTTGCACTCCAGCAACGACAAAGCCACTGTTACCGCCACCGCTACTGCCAAAGCTTCGACAGGGAAATGTCGGTTGAGTTGTAACCACCGTTGTCTGGAGAGATTAAGATTGAGTCTGAGACAATTGCCGGGGCCTGAGGCTCTCACGTTACAAATACGCCAGTAAAGATCGCTGGAAAGACTAGGAAATTTATAAAGCTTCATCTGGTCTCTTTGTACTTCAATTGGCGACAATGTGTGAGAAATTCTCAGCAATAAATTTTTCAACAACAACATTTGACGCAATATTTTTGTTTTTTGTTTGGAAAACTAAAAGAAAGGCAAGAAAATGCTGGTTAAACAATACAAGCGAGCCATAGAAAGGGACTAACCAGCTGGCCAAGCCAATGTTTGGCTATGAAAATTGTTTAGTAAAATGCTAAAAGCACTTAAACAATTAGAGAGGCCCCCTCTGGCACCCTATGGTAATGTGTAATTAGGTAAAACATGGCCAAGCCCGAGACTTTGGACTACCGTAAAAACCATAAGCTCAAGTAAACAATAACTGAATGCGGGAATGAATTGCAGTCAAGTCGACCCAAACAAAAACAACAAACTCACTTTATTTCCTACCTGAAATAAGCATTTTTGGGCTGGGTCAAAGTCAGAGATTTGGTGACTTGGAGCTGGTGTGTTTTAACTTATGGGAAATGGAACTCCTTGTTGTCATTGCCTATTAGCCCTTTGCCATTGACTGGTTGGCAACTAGCCATCTTTTGTTTTCTCTTTGAACATTTTAACAAGAAACTTGTTAGCTGCAACGGGTTGAGAAAGAACACACAGAAAATAAAAATACAAAAAATCTTTATTTGCCCAGAGTCGCGACGTACTCAGAGAGTCGGTTACTCGTTTCATCTCAGGCGTAAACAATTTTTCAGCTGCTGCCTGCCCCTTTTAATTGTGAGCGGCAAGTCTTAAGTCGACGACGAACAGCAGACGCCGAACGACGAGGCTATTTGTCAGCATTTAGGCAAACATTTTAACAAGCCAAAGACAATACGATCAACGCAGTTCCGGTGCCATTTTGCCATTACCAAATCCTAGCCGACTTCCGCAATTGGCCGAGCCATTTCTCTGGCCTCAATAAAATATCAATTGACTCGCAATTAATCATATTCCAGGTCGAGCTAGAATAGTTCCCTCTTTGCCTTCTCTCTCTCTCTGGCACCGGAAAAAATCTCATTGTTCCATTGTGAAGCTGTATTCTTTTCATTTTTGCTTCACACTTCTTTTTATTCTCTAAAGTCGTCCTGTTCTGGGCCGTTCGCTTTTACAAAAATCACAATAAATAATGAATCAAAAATGAGCGTTAAATGCGATGAGGAGGCAGTCCGAAGACGTTTCATAAAACATAAAAATGCGGCAAACGGAAGTTCCTACACAATGGACCAGTCTCAGTCTTAAATTCACAATGGACCCTTCCACCTCGAAGCCATCTCATTTGGCCTTCGCTCCATCTCACTTACCCCGTAAGCAGAGTCGATAGAAGGTAGGAGAAATAAGTAAATAAAATCCAAACAATACGGCAACGTGTGATTGTTTAAAGGTGGCTGACCGATTGTGCTGACTTGTGATTTTTCTTTTAATTTTCTACTCTGCTCCCCCCATGGCACAGTTCTTCTCTTTCTTTCTCCCCCCCCCCCCCCTCTCTCTCTCTCTCTTTAAATTGTCAAGAGCTTATTGAGTGTTCGTTGAGCTTTGCTAATGGGTGGGAACCGATAAATTTCTCAAGTATTTCAATTGAGGTTCAAAAATCTGAAAACACTAAAATCCATTGAAAAAGAGAAATATTAAATTTCCTTAAATTTTTACAACAAAAATGTTGGATTATTTGTGAATTATTTCTTGCAGAAGGAAATCTCGTAGAACTCTCAAACCAACTGGGCTGTTATAGAAATTCTTGGCTTTATTTAAGAGGTTAGAATATAATTAATCAAAATTTAATTTGACCTACACAAATTTAAAGCTAACTCGTAGTTTGGATATTCATTCAAATATGAAGAAATCTGATAATGATAGCACATGGACCTCATTGGACCTATAAGGCTTACTTAGGTTCCTCTATTTTTTCTTAAAGAAAATATTTGAATCTATTTCATGTTTACGGATCCCAGTTGAAATGTCAAATGTAGTCCACTTCCGCCTCTAAAATCTCTCAGGTATCTGCAAGTCAGTTGAGTTAAAAGAATCAATCCATCGATTTCTCAAATGAAATTCCACTATTTATATTCTAAAGATATATACATTTTTAACTATTTTGTAGTATTCTCTTTAACTTTCAATAATCTGATACTTCTAAGAAAAAATTCCCATATGAATAGTTTCCCAATCATTACATCCGTCTCAAAGCATTGCCATATACAAATTGCTTGAAATGTTCAACGCATTTTTAGTTCTTCCCTTTTGTTGTCACTTTTTTTTATTTTGCTGTCATTGTTGTTGTTGTACTTACAATAATTGCCAGCTCATTTAATTTCAACGCATAATTTATGCAAAATTATCAATGAGATTTGTTTACACAAAACGCAAGCGAACTGAACTGAAGAAGTTGCCTTGTCTTGGAAACAGGAAAAGCCACAAATTGTTTATGCATTAAAAATAAAACACCGTCGAGTCCGGGCGGGATGGGATATGGAAGATGTGAAAAGATATGCAGAAAGCCCTGGCCATGGTAACTAATTTTTTTCTTGCTATTTTTGGCATAACAAACTGACGTCGAGCGTAAAAAATCTATGAGATACGCATATCGCATTTGACTTATCTGAGCGAGTCCCAGCCAAAAGGCTATGGTCAAGACAAGCCAGACCGGGCCCACTGGCAACTTGATATGCCGTCCGCCAGTCTATCGTCCAGCATCGCTTCACCAAACACTGCCAAAGACTTGGTCGTGGTCTGGGCCTCCATCGTTGCTGTTGTTGTTGTTGTCGTCATCATCATCATGATAAAATGCCACTGATAAATGCGTGTCGCAGTCACTGTCCAGGACGTTGTCCACATAGACAACGCGGAGACACATGTTTGCATATATTTTGCATGCAGCAATTGCAACTGCTCATAGCGTACACGGCAGCGGCATTGGACACATGTATCGCATAGCTACCAAGGCAGCGAATGGAAGATGGCCAAGTTGCGTGCGGTGAGTGCTGCGCATGCGTCCAGCTTTGTGTCTCGGTGGCAAGTTCAAGCCCAATTCCAGAGCCAGTTTTAAATTACCCAAAGCTCTGGGCGTCTATCATTTCTAGGCAGTCGTTGCAGTTGTCTGGCCACAGCGAATCTATCTTAAAGATTGATTATAATCGGTAGTCAAGTGTCCAGTGTCCGATGTCCGCTGTCCAGTCCCAAAGATCTGAATGCCTTTGGCTATTTATGGGCTCGACCACTGCCAGCAAATTATAATTTATGAAGTCTTAGACTTTTGAAGGTATCAACTTGCGTGCTGCCTGCCGTTTTGTAAAGATATCTTTTGGATACTTAAGACCTTAACTCCCCACATGCTGGTTCAGATTCTGTGCTAGTGCATCATCAACAATTTCATATTTTGACAGCATGTTAACGTCATTTATTAATTGAAACCAATGTTAATATGGCCCAAAGACAATTTCCCCTATTTTCTTTCATTTGTAATTATAACGAGTCTCAGGAATTCTTTGGAAATCTGTGGCGCCTCAGTTTTCAATTTCACTAGAACTGCCGTTGGCGAAGAATTGAACTTAATTTCAGATTCGTGCAGACGCTTCCCTTCCCTTTCAAAACCCAAACAAGTTGGTGGCTTTAATCGCTTTGAAATCAAAGTTTCTATTTTATTGGAAAATCTTCTTCAATTTCACACACGAAAATTATCAACCCGAGCATCAGGTGTAGGTTTTATCTAGCTCAGTTTTATTTCGAATGATTCACGGTTCAAGAGAAATGAAAAGTGTGGGCCGAGTGATTCGATATGTGCTCCAAATGGGCGTAGACCAGTTCAATAGAAAGTGATTGAGATGACTTTGAATATTGAGTGAATTGGATAGATTTTAATTGGTTTACGGAATGCGCCAAAGTTGCTTACCATTTAACCTTGAAGATCATGGAACCCGGCTATCTTTCCATCTAAGCGTTCAAGCAAATCCACAAAACAATTTCCAAGGTCTTGCCTATTGGCCCAGCCTTCTGTTAAAGAAATATTAACTTAAAGATACGTTTGTCAGAGGGCGCAAGGCAATAATCACCGTCAGTCAGCCAGGAATTCAAAGTTGCCAGCGATACTTCGGTATCCTGTTGGGCCTAAGCCACAATTAAATAGAAACTTTTAATGCCATTTTCTTGGGCTAGCGACTGCCAGACGATATATTTGAACAAGACGGAGTGTTGGTAAAATTGTGTGCGAAAAACTCACAGATGCGTATTAAATGATAAGGCAAACTTGGCTCCCCAAGATGAGGGGAAAATCACAGACAAAGTTGAAAAAATAATTGCAAGTTACTAGCGCCCTGCCACGATTTAAAGCATCCAAAATATGGAAGTGGCCAACGAGAGAAGCTAAATTAATACACGTGCAAATTCTGTGCTAGCAGCCGTAATTATTTTCCATTTGATTTATGCTATCAAAGCCGAGTCTGTGGAGTCCATACGTCGGGTCCGTCCGTCTGCCTAGTTCAACCGAGTCGCCTTGGCCTTTGTCTTCATTGAGAGCCCCGATCTCGGCCACTCCCGAAGGGCCAAGCCAGGCCAGGCCAGAGTGTGGCTGGCCGCTGAAAGAGCAACGCATTTCCAAATCACTGGCCAGGCTGACCAAGCTGTCTGCCACTAAATGCTGAAACCGAGCCCCACTGTTTTGGCCCAAAACGCAGTCAGGCGTATGTGTGGTGTGAGCTAGCCGCCGGTCAAAATTTACCACACGTTGCCACACTTTGGATGACTGGATGCAAAAAGCAAAAAACAAGAAAAAAAAAAACCGAAGGAAGAACAAGAGAGAAAACAAAACAAAAACTGGGCTCTCTCTGGCTGCGTGAGAAACACACCTGCCTGGGCTTGGATCTGGGATTGGGCCTAGGACCAGACCAGTCTCGGGCAGTGGTATCTGTATCTTGAAGTAACTTTTGTTGTTTTTGTGTGTCGGTCTTGCCCCTGGCCATGTTTACACACGCATTGGCGCTGCCGTTGAGGATGTTTCAGGGGCGTCTGGTTTCTGTTTGGCTTTGAATTTAGTATGCTGTTTGGCTACCTATAAGATACTTCCCTCTACCTTCCCTGTCTGGTGGCAAGTGGGTTATACGCTGGCTGATTATCAACAGTCCGGCTGGGTAGACTCTGGCAAATCTGCCACTTTGTGAGTTGTTTCACCACACTTGACTTGGCTAAGACCACTTGACACTTGGCCGTAGATTTCAAAATGTTACAGTTCCACTTGAAAACGATTTTGAGCCCAAACAGTTCCAGCTTGATTGAAAATCAATTTCCAAAAATTAAGACCATCACAAATGGCTTCGTCCATGGCTTATCCATAATTATAAGCCCTTCTGGAATCATCTTAATTAAATCATAATAAACAGCTATCTGTCGAGATCAGTCAGTAATAAATAAATAAATCACCGAAGCCCCATCAGACACGCTGGGAATTTAATAACAAATTCAAATAAAATTGTCTACCCTGGCCAATCAAAGCAAATTCAATCGAGTGCGATGACTTTCGAACGAGTCAATGATTGTCAATGATTTGTCGTAGTAAATATTTTCCACGAAATTTGATATTGATATGCCCAGCCAAAACCCAGTAGGTTGCAGTCAGAATGTCGCCAACGGATGAACTACAACTTATTTCCAAATTTTATTAGAATCAAAAACGCTGACAATGCACATAAAAGATGCTCAGAAAGAAAACAAAACAAAACAAAATAAAATGGAAAGGAGTAAAAGGTGCAGTTCTCTGGATTTCCTTTGAAATGAATAGAGAAGCGAAGGGAGAAAGAGCAAAGAATTGAGATTGAAAATTTATGTGGCCACCAAAAAGGCCAGAGTATCTGAGAGATACAGCAAGTTGAGCGTTTATCTTTCATTAGAAAATTAAAATCTCCGTGTGTGCGCTGCTGCGCAATCAATGACCATAATCTTTTGGTTTTTTTGGTTAGAATTTTTGGTCCAATTGATTTGCTAGAAAACGAACAACACAATGGTTTGGGTCCAGCTAGTCGGTTGGTAATAAAAAAAAAAAAATGCATTTTATTTTCTTCTATGGAAAACTGAAGGCAGCAGCTGAGATTTATGTCCTAGGTCTCTTTATACTGAGTGGTCCGGACTTTTCAGCTATTGCAGTCTTGGGATAGATTTGTATTTAGAGTGTCTGCCTATTTTGGGTTATCCTGCTAGGAGGTCCACTAAATGCTCACTGAACTGTGGTCATTTGCTTTTTATTATTTTCATTATAAATTAAATTGTTATCATAACAACTTAATCGACCCATAAAGCTGACCCATTACCCAGCCTTGGGTGTACAAACAATACCAACTTGATGCTCTCTCTCTCTCTTATCTCAGTTAAAATTTGTTAATTGCAGCGCAAGACCTCGGCCAACAAGACACCAGAAAATAAGTATCTCTGAGGACGTTTATCTGCTTTTTGCGCATTTACTTGGCAGCTACTTCTTTCTGACTTATTTTTTTGTTTTTTTTTTTTTTTTTATGTCTCTTGTAAATTAGTTTTAAATGTTTTACGTGTAATAAAGTTGTTGCCGGCCATTGCGTAATGAGTTATTTTGTTACGGGAAATGGAATGTCGGCTAATCTCTGCCCTGGCATCATTCTCTTCAATCTTAGTTAATTATTTAAGAAACTTTTCCAAAAACTTAGCAAAAGAACTGCTCAGCAAATGCGTCGAAAATCAAAGTCTTTCGTATGATATCCGAAGAACTAGACCGACAGACATAATAAATACTAAATCAATTGCTTATGAGGGAAATATACATCCTCAGTTACCAGACGGAATAAAACGCAAAGTTCAAAAGGAAACGACAATCAAGGCAAAAACTAAGCAAGCCAACAAAGCCAATTTTATATGGCCCTTTTATAGCATTAAATATCGGCTCGGAAGTGCTGACAGCCCGTCGACTGCACAGCCAGCCAGGCGAAGGAGCTCGCTCGGTACGGAGGGGTGAAGACTACACCGAACCCTGTAGGACTGCACAGCTAAAATGGTCTAGTCAAGAGTGTACTAAATTATGACTAGGTAGATGTGCTGACAATTCAATGCAAGCCCATAAGGAAATTGTATCTGTATCTTGTATCTATGAAAATTTATGCAGCGTAGCGCGTTTGGAAAAAAATAACACAAAATCGAAAAGCCTGTGCACTGCATTTTTCTATTTGATAATCCGTAAAAAGTGATGTCATAATAAATTGTAATTTATGAGCGCAATGCTCTTTTTTAGGCCGGAGCAGTATTGAGCATCCTGCGTACTATTCTGAGCGTTGACAGATGAAGGTTCTCAGTCCCCCCAGTTGCATTGGCTTGTCTTGGCTTGTCTTGTCTTTGCTGTCAGCAAAGCGAATCCAATGAAGTCATTACGTTGACTTAAGCTCCTTCTTTTATGCGATTAATTATATCATTTTTTGAAGTTTTAGTCATATTATAAAAATACCTAAATGCCCGACAGACTGCAATGCGGACTCTTGTCAGTTGCACAAACTTGTTTCCTGTAGGTTTTCAAAACAAATGTCAATTTTTATGCTTCAATGCCTGAGAAATGTTGGCAGCACAGACAGCATAGGAGAGAGCGGGGGTAGGTGCCGGTTCCTAGGTCTCCTAAGCGCTGATGCGCTGCTGTCTTAACGAGCTGACAAATAGATAAAGTGCAGCCAAGTTTTGTACAATTTTAAGCCCAGGGAGCTGCACAGCCGGTGGGTTTGATATATCGGCTTGTTCTCATCGTCTGACATCGGGGTATTTAATATGCAAATATATGGTTTTTTACTGAAGAAGTGACAGGTCCACTTTTGTCTCGACTAGTCTGGATATCAAATGAATAAAGATTAAATACAAATGGAATGTCTTCATACACAATTCAACTCAATACTTTTCAATATGAAAAGTAAATAAAATGTATAAATTCAATTCTGTAGATTCTCCCGGAACCCTCAAGGTTACCGAAAATCTTATGAGATTCTCAGCCGATTACCAAGAAACTTACAGATTTAATCTATAAAAATCTATATAAATAAAAAACTCCGAAATTTTTGCGATAATTATCAAGGCAGTCGAAAAGGTAATGGGTTATGTTTTCCAATATTTTTAAAAATTTCAAATTAAAATATAAAAGAATTTCTTGTCTTTGACCAACATTAGCTTTGGTTCATTCAATCTAATCATTGGTCACTTTAATTGGTAATATCTTATTTCGGGCATTAAAAAATCAATTTAAAAAATTATAGACAGTAAAAAAAGTAACCGGAAATTAAACAATTTCACGGTTAATACAACAACTTAAGCCGAGAAGTTCATATGCAAAGAGCAAAGCAATAAATCTAAATTGAGTCTAATTAAAAAGTACAATTCGATTTGAAAATAAAAACCGTTATCACTCTCTGAGGGGAGCGGAAATCTAAAATACCTCGAATATCTAAAATTTTGAAAATGAAAATGTCTTTTCAATGGAAAAACGCACCAGCAGTGAAGCATAACAAACATTTTAATCATAGCCAGCAAAAGTCATCAACCGAAGGTTTAGTCTTGGAGAAGAAAGAGCTACGAAAGTATCTGTCAGATGCGTTGAGCCGGGCGGGCCAGGCCGGGCCGGGCCGGGCCGGGCTGCAGCAGCTCATTAGCGCCTGGGCAGCGTCGAAGCGCAACGGGCAACGGTGCTTGCATGTGGCGCAGGGGAGCGCCGGAAATCAATTTCAATTTCCCCCTAGTGAGTTGGCCTGTTCGCCTCACCACTCTGCTCCACTCCACCAAGTGTCACTCTGTGAAAGTACCGTTTTGTTTTTGGAGAAATATGAGTTTTATTTTTAGGAATCGAAACAATTGCATAATCAGCAGAGCAGTGTCAAAGGGTGACGCCTGCGCAGTCAGAATAAGTCGGAGAAGAAGGAGGAAGACGAGGGGGAGCTAGTTAAAATAGATTTGACAAATTTATGAGGCGAGATTTGTAACAGTTTGCGGAGTCATTTCGAAGGTGTGCCCGACGACTTTCAAATTGAATTGTTATGCATTTTAAATTAAAGAATATTTGGTGGCAATTCTTCAAGGAATGTGAATAAAAGTCAATTTATGGCTGGGCCAACGGAACACAAAAAAAAAAAAAAAAAAGAAATGGAGAGGAAAATTATATAAAAATATACTTTGAGTTGGGTAGGATTTGTTTGCTTTAACAAAGACCACCGCGGTGGTGGGGAGATGAGCAACGGATCACCACTTGCTTGAAGGAACTGGCAGGACCCACAGGACTTTGTCTTCGGGTTGCAAGGGAAATGCTCAGATAAGAAGGCTCGGTCAGGCAGATGGAAAGCCACTTAAATTTAGATGTCCTTATTGTTGGTATTATTATTGTTGTTGTTGTTGTTGTTGCTTTTGATACCATTTCAGGGCAAATGTATTTGTGTTATTCTTTTTATTGTTTGTGCAGCGAACAAAAGCTAAAATTGAAAATTGTTAAAATATACGCCACATCCAGCAAGATAGCCAGCCAGTCCGGTCCACTCAGCCAATTTTGTTGCCTGCCTTTCGCTCCTTTTCACCATCTTGCTTATTGGCCTTTTTGCCTGGTTTACTTTCTTTTCTGTACATTTTGGCAGCACAAACAATGTGCAAGACGCCAATAAATAAGCACAGAGGACACTGGACACTGGACAATGGAGACGATGTCGCATTTGGCCAACCCTGGAATCGGAATCTGTTTGTTTGCTTGAAAATGGTTTTAATTGTTGTTGAATTTTTTTTTCTTCCATTTTTTTTCTCTCTCTCGCATTGTTGACCAAATATACAATAGCAACAAATAACAACAGCCAAAAAAAAAAAATAGTATAGCAATAAAGAAAGTAGGAAAAAAAAGGAAAACATTCTGGTGCGTCATTTTGGGGTGTTTGTTTTGGTTTTGCCAAAGTAAATTAAGTGCCAATGTTAATGGCAGTTATGGCCCAAACTCTATATACCATAGTTCTGGCTCAATATGGCCAGCCATATCAGTCTTGCAGACAACAAAGCACTTGGCCATTTGAGTGTCTTAATGTAGCCGTAATAATGGCTAAAAGTGTGTTCCCACCAAAGATTTATAGCTGGTCAGTATATCCGGCGACACATTACAAGACTCCGAGGGAAAAACTTTTCCTTTTTTTTCTTTCGAAAAGTCTTTGAAAATAAATAAGTGGCAAGACTATTCATCAGTTTATTAAAATACAATCTTATTTGAGTAAGCGAAATCAATGAACTATCAAAAATTATCTAGATTGTTTCAGAACGAAGATCTATAACTCCTTATGGCTCCTGGGAAATATGGTAATTGTCTCAGTATATATTTCATGAATTATTTTTATAAAAATACTGCCTTCCGCCCCATGAAAAGAATCTTTCATATTTCGTATTTTCATAAGCCAAACCTGATTCCTGATTTTAGATAACTTAATTCCCACTCAATCGTACAATATGAAAAAATAATAAAGTACTTTTAATAACTGATTTAAAGGTAATAATAAATATTGACCATAAAAATTAAAAAAAAAAAAAAACCTCAATAAAAAAACAAAATATCTAAACATGACTGGCTATTAAAGGGCAATCGCCAACGAATGGACAACATGGCATCCCTTGCAGACACAGACAATTTGATTAAAGTTAATCCATAAGCAATTCGATGGAGAAAAGCCTGAAAGGGCAGGGAAGATCTGACAAGTTCCCACCAGCTTGAAGCAGCCACAAATAATATAACAATTTAAATAACAACCAACTGAAAGGCAGCAGAAGCAGCAGCAGCAGAGGAACAGAGTAAAGCTGGCAACAAACCAGCCAACAAGGAGGCAACACCAAACGCGTTAGTTAGATAGATTGATCTACATGTACACGACACAATGTAGCCTCTGCTTTGGACTCCTTGTTCCCGTGCCTGAGCCGGTGTACGTGTCCGTGTCCGTGCCTGGTCGGTGGGTCGTCGGTCTCTGGTTGTCTCTAGATGTCTGCAATGTTTGCTCTTGGCCTGAACTGAAGTGAACTAGCTGGCTAGTTGACTGCCTGGTTACAAGCAGCCAAGAGCATGTCAAAACAAAATAACATCTTTAGCGCGCAAACATGACAAAACATCAGAATTCCAGCAGATTAACGTCAATTTTAATTGCATTCACTTAGCAAGCAGCAAGGAGCCAACAACTAGAAACTCTCAGAGTCTCTTCTTCTGTTCAAATCTGTGTATCTTCCTGGCCCTTCTCTATGCTGAAAGCATAGCTTTGGCATAGCCATAGGAAGAAAGAAAGATTCCTGCCGTAGACTTAAGAAGAAGCAGCAGCGGCAGCTGAAAATATGCAAAAAGAAATACAAGAAGAGAAGAATAAGCAACAAATCCTCACAACAAAAGGGTTTTAAAAATCTGCTCCCTCAACTGCAGTTCCTTCTGCAAACAAAGTTACACAGGCTTGTGATTAACATGCGATAAAAAATGACCAGGCAGCCGGTCGATTCGCTTGGTCGGTCAGATCCAGGCACCATACCAGAGTCTTGCAACCTGCGGCGCAAGCCAAACTGACCAGCCAACCGACTTGAAAATCGGCAAAGGGCTATGGTCAGTCCGTCACTTAGTCAGTCAGTCAGTCAGTGAGTCAGTTCGACTCGTTAGCTTAGCTTACGTGTTTGGTTCGTTTTTTAATTTTTTTTTTTTTTGAGAAAACTATGAAGCCCTCAGCTCTCCGGATTGCAGCTCCCTATTCTCTGGCTCTTTTGGCTTAGAGAGCGTTGGGCAGCAAAAGTTAAGTGTCTGCCTGTCACATGCGATTTGCACCTGCCGGATGAGCAATGGGCAGTATTCGCGTATACTTGCAAGCAGCCCTCCCCCTCTGCTTGACTGGCTGGCTGGCTTTGCGTGGATTATTTATCAGCGCCCCATCAGCCAGCCAAGTTTCGTTTTAAGCAGCTTGAACCTGAACCGTGTGTAAATATTGGCAGTGGCTGGGTCTGCGTGTCAGGGTCTCTGTAGTCTGGCCAGTCTGGGCCAGATGCACGTTGCAAGATTCTTCAGCTTTTTAGCCTATAATCAGCCGCGTTCAGGCAAACAGGTTGAGGACGAGGGCAAACCAAATTCCAGTTCATAAATTTTAATATTTTAATTTGCCACAGAAATGAAAACATAAAACGCCATTAAACGACAAAAGCTGACGTCCAACAATGACGATGATGAGAATGAGAACAAGAACGAGAACTAGAACGCCTGCCCTGACCTTACAACTACCAACTACCTACTAAGTTCTCTTTGCCCCCCGTCTGCCTGACCGAGTCAACATGATAGGCAATGCAATGCAATTTCTTGAAAATTCGGTTCGGTTCGGTTGGCCTGTCGGTTGTAGTGTGTCAACCTCAGTGGTTTACATTTCCTGTGAATTTTGTGCTTTGATTTTAGGAAAATTAACAACAGCTCAAACAACAAGCCGAAAGCCATAGCCAGAAAGTCAACAACATGGTGAATAAGCGCGTCATTGGCAGCAGAAGTAGCAGCAGCAGCAGCACCAACATTTAGAGAATGAGGAGAGGTCATGGAGTGTGAGAGTGGTAGTCATTTGAATTGCAGCATGTTGTTTGCTTCGTTGGTTTCATTTGCCCGGCTTGACAACGAGCGACAACAGCCGACCAGTCGATATCCATGCCGGCCAGAGTCAAGCCCATTGCTCTGCTACCATTACCATCATCAGCAACATTTGACTTCTCTCTGAGATTCGCTTTGCTTTGCTGGCTTTGGTTGTTTGCTCTGGCCTGGTAGTCGAATACCTTGGTTAGTCTAACTAAACAGGTTAAAATGTCGTTCAAAATGTCAAGTCAACACTTTGATGTTGTCCGTAAGCTCCACTAGCAGCAACAGCCACAGCAGCAGCAGCAGCATCAGCATTGCCAAATGCCTAGGAGCAGCAACATTCTTGATGCTGATGTTTTGTTTGCGTGTGATCTGAGCTTTATTTATGCAACATTCAACACACGACGAAACATGCAACATATACCGAAATGTTAAGTACAGAAGATGTCGTCTTCGTCGTGCCGTCGATGTTGTTGGCCAACCAGCCCAGAGGTAGCCGCAGTTCTCCTAATACAGGAAGAAGAATTTTGCTTAATTGTGTTGAATAAAACAGTAGCGGCTTTTGTGTGAATGAGGTCGTTCGGAGCTAAGACCCCCGAGATTCCAATAAACACAAAGCAAGCTTGTGAATACATCAATCATTAAAAAAAATTTGTATTTTTTTAAATCAAATCAAAGACTGGCAGTTTCCAACGGGATTGCGTAGAATCTGAATCACATATTCCCCTAGTCAATAGTTCCTATTCTGTCCCATTGCCAAGAGCGGGGCTACATCGTCCACAGTGAACAAAGGCTCCAGAATCACAAATCGTATAACCAATTTCGGATTCACCACCATTATGGCACCTGCATTATCAAACAGACCGCAGTAATTGGGGGCAGTAAAAATTGTTACCAACAAACGTTGAGCGAAAAACTCGTAACCATCTTGGACCACTTGATGAGCACGCACAATCACATCGACATTGAGGCGTCGACAAAATAATTGGACAATATCAGGGCCAAAGGTCACACTCACACCCCGATCATTGGGTCTCCAGCCGTAGTTAACGGCATCCGGATCAGACCAGAGCAAGTCACAGAGTAACCCAAAATCGGGTATCTCGCAGGGCCTTTGTATATCTCGTATATCGTTCAAGCTTAACAAAAACGGGCTCAGTCCTCCATGCACGCAAAATATCCTATCCGAGACCAAGGCAGCGATCGGCATACACTTGTAGGCATCCACAAAATTGCGCCACAATTTCACACTATAGCGCCGCTTGCACTCGTCGTAGAAGCCGTAAATCTGATTGATGCTGGCGCTTTCGTGGTTGCCACGGAGCAGATAAATTGAATCGGGATAGCGTATCTTATAGGCCAGAAGCAGCGCGATAACCTCGATCGACTGCTTTCCTCGGTCCACATAGTCCCCCAGAAACAAATACTTATTCAGAGGTGGACGCCCTGTGGAGCTGAAAATACGGAGGAGATCACTGTACTGACCGTGGATATCGCCACATATGTTAATGGGGGCATTCAGTTCGAGAAGAGTGCTTTCATTGAGAAAACAATTGCGTGCATGAGCGCAGATTAGGCGTAAATCTGTTTCTTTTAAATGGACACCCTTACTGGGGTTGGGACAATCCACCAAGAGATTTATCATTCTGTCTATATCTACAAATCCCATGTGAATCGGGGGTTCTTCATCGAAAGCAGAATCCGGCCTAGAACGGAATCGTGCCAAGAAATTGAAGCGATTTGACATTTTTCTATAATTTTGAATTTTGTATAAAATGTTATGAGACTGAAAAAAAAATTCTACGAAAAATTCTGCTAAGAAAATGGGGCGCCAAATTTAAGGTGCGCCCCTGTCTGGGCGCCAGTTGTCGATCCTGTACTAACATGCGACCAATGTTGCCAAAAGGCAGTGCACTGAAATTCTAAGAATACTTTACGCTTGTTGGAGCTGACGACAATGTTGAAGCCACCGCCAACGATGCCAACCAAATCGACTGACTAACCTTCTGGCGACTCCTCCCTTCGACCGCCAGCCCGACCGGTCCGCCCTGTCATTGCCGTAAGCCATTGCTCCTACGTGCCTCTTGTTATGGTTTCTTTATGCCTTGCGCTCTATACGGTTTCGTGTTTTGTTTTCTTTGCACTTGAGTTGTATCACATCAATGGCCATTGTGTACGTCAACTTTGATGTTTCGGCAAAAGTTTTGAAGTGTGAGGTTTTAGAAGTTCTTAGTGCACTTTGCCGAAGAGCCAAACGAAGAGGGAGAGAGACAAAGCTAGCTAGATTGACCTGACCAGACCTGGACTACACCGGACTACCGCCTTGACAGGTGAAGAAGAATGCCAAAAAAACAAAAAAAAAAGAAAATGAAAACGAACTACACGATTCAAGTGGCTGTTGCTGCTCTTCTTAGTGTGGCGTGTTGGACACTTGAAAATCAACTCAAGACTTTTAGGCGGAAAGCACAACACCAAGAAATCGACAACACCAAAGGAGTCTCCTCAGCCATCAACATCACCATCACCATCACCAACACCAACACCAACATAACCGGCATGACCAACGTCGTCAGTCGGCCCGTATTTATTTTGTTTACACGTTTCCTTTGAATTCTCTGTTCTAATTGAGTAAGAAGTGCAGTGAGCTTGCAGTTTTTTCTAGCCACCAGACTCACCTCCATCATCATCATCATCATCAAATGTTTCTGCGTTCTGGGCGCGTTTTCTTTGGCAATTGTGTTGTGGCCTCATCTATTCTTCTCCGTTGGCTTTAATTGGATTTTCATACCTGCAATGCTCAATCGCCGAAATGTTCAGATCATCGGACTTGTCTTATGACTTGGGTATAAGTCCGGCCTTATAGCTGGCTGGCTGGATGTGATGATGCGATCAGTTTGATTGGTGTTTGTATAATGAACTTGCAATATTTCTCAGCAGCTGTTGTCGTCGACTCAACTCGACTTGAGTTGGCTTAAATGTAAAGCGTGAAATTTAACACACATCATCGCTCATCGGATTTGCTTTTCACAATTCAGAGTATGTTTTCTTATTTTTTTTTTTTTTTTTGGTTGGTTAAGAAAATAAAAGTTCTAAAGAGCGTTGTTATTAGTTGATTATGTATTGGGTTAAATTTTTTTTTCTCTCTCGTATTTTTCTGGCTTTAATTTAAATTTGTTTATTTAATTTATGTTATTATTGCTTGATTATGAGAGCAAAGGGGAAGACCAAAGACCCTTAATGTTTCATTAAAAAATTGATTAGTCTTCAATTTTGGACAGGAGAAATTTTCGAGCTAAATAACAATGTAATTACGTGTAAATAGGAAAAGAGGTAGGTAAACTGTGGAATGTATGTTTCTCTGAAAGGTAAAAAAAATACAAATGGCTGACTAGGGAAGGTGTGCTGGAAAAATACCTCCATCCATCTATTTAAATGAATTCAAAGTTCTGTCAATTATCACTGTTTTTAATCTAGTCAGAAAAATGTTCATTTCCAGATTACTTCCTCCTGACCTATTCTATACAATTACGCCCTTTGCACCCCCGACTTTTAGTAATTTATTTCTCTTAAAAATTTTTTTTTAATCTATTAATAAAAATATATAACAAAAGTTGTTAAAAACATTAAGCATCTAATTAAGAGAACACAAAACTCCTCCAGTTGTACTCACTGCATACTTCAAATATCATTAAAAGAAAAGAAAAAAAAAATAGTTGAGCCAAAAACATAAACACACACTTAGGGAAATACTCTCAACAATAAACATGTTTGTTGATGTTGTTGAAGTTGGTTGGCTGCTCTTGTTCTAGCCATTTTTATGGGCCTAATAAAGAAGACAACGAAATTCATCATATCTAGAGCAGAGAGCAACAAAGACACCAAAACAGAATGTATGAATGACTTCCCTATTAAAGCTTTGTCTTTGACACTGCATTCATGAATACTCTTAAGTCAATGGGAACTCGAAGACATGAGAATCTTTCCTACACTCAATCAAAATCCAAAATAAAACTTCTTAAGCACTTCAAATTAAACTGTAATCCAAAAAAAAAACCTTTTCACACTGCTCTAGTTGTGAAATAAGGCGGAGTAGAGTATTTGGTATTTTTCAAGCTCGATGTTGAGTTTCCTTAACTTTATGACCTGAACACACGGTCAGTTTGGCCATAAAAAAAAGAATGTGCCAAGCGTCGACAGTGGCGGCCTTTATAATGAACAAAACAAAAAAGTAAATTAAATGGCTACAATAATTAAAACACCTGTTTTAATTAGATAGAAATGCATGTAGGTGAGAGCCAACGGAGAGCCTTGGCAGTTCGGTGAGAATGAAAAATGAAGTCAAGACAACCCAACTCTCAGAATGACCTCTCGCTGAAAGTTCTGGCGCTTAGGTGTTAAACACCAGAGAGCCTAAGAAGACCGACAAGGAAATGCATAGACGATTAATGAAGTGCTTGTCTAACTAGCGGCAGGTTCAAAGCAGTTGATGAAATGACTTTATCAGACTGTGATAGACAAGAGGAGGAGGAGGAGGGAGTTCGACATAAAAAGCGATTACAACGGTTCATGTGTTTTTCCAGGGAAGCACATTTGAGATAAGCGGAAAAAAGGATGAACATATCTTTGGGTTTTACGGTGGGCTGGTTTATCTTTCAACCTTTTGACTGCCACCACAAATATGCCAAAACATGATGATCATCAAATACAGAGAACCACTCATCATTGGAATTTGAATATGTCGGCGTGGTGAGCACCCAAGAGGATATATTTTACCTTCCCTAATCCTTTGGGCTTGACTTGAGCACTCTTTTTGCCTGTCTCTGGATTGCTAGGTATGTCTGACAATCGCAAGACAAAGGAGTTCCGCTTTGCTCTCTACTCCTTTAATTCTTGTCTTTCTTTTATTTCTCAACTGACTACTGGTTCCTGGTCTTGCGCCTCTCTATCTCTCTGTATCTCTCGCTGCCTTGACATCTTTTTCTTCTACTTCTACTTCAAATGAAGTGCATTCATCCGGTAACAATCCTTTTTGCCTTGTGTGCATCATTTCACTTGAATTTGCGTTGACATCCTACCGCCAGACAGGACAGACAGATCGGGAGGCAGACTGACTGACTGGCTGACAAATCTCTCTTGTCTATAACGAGCGCTCTTATTCTTTCTTCAGTTTTGAGCCATTGTTGTTTTTGTTGCTGTTGTCACTGACATATCCTTTAACCATGATTAAAAACGCAAAGTAAATGAAAATTGTTTTGTGCTTACGCCTCTTAGCACACCTTGAAAACACCAACAACAAGAAACAAACAAAGCCCCTCAACCCTCTGCCCAGACAACTGAACTTGAGCTCAAAAAGAATTGAATAGAAAAAAATGTGAAAAATAAAAGAAAAGAGTTTCCTACGTATTCGCAGGACAATAGAACTCCAGGTTCATCATTCTGTCTGTCTCTCGTTTTCCTCTCAGCAAAGATTTTCTCACTTAGTGGAAAAATAAAATAATAAAGTTCCTGGCTGAATGCCTGACAACTGCCTTTGTCTGGATTAGTAGGCCCAGGGCTCCCCACTTGAAATATTTTACTTAAAAAAAATGAAAAAATCTTGTACACAAAAATTCCTTCTTTTCTGAAGGCTCCAACCAAATGAAATAAATAGCGAAAGCAACGAGGAGGCAGCACAACCAAATAAGCCTAAACCAGAATTGCCTTGAAGATTCCGAGTTCAAGTTCAGTTCTTCTTCTTCTTCTTCGAGCGATTTCATGCTCAAATGGAGTCGTTAAATTGTTTTTGAAATTGAGTCGAGTGCTTGTATGTATTCTTACTTTTTTCTTTTCGGAGTTGGAGTGTGTGTGTGTGTGTGTGTTTGTGGATGTTTAATGACACTTTTTAGTACACATGACCCAGCTCTGAGCCTCCCCGGCTTCCCTTGGCCCATCTTGCCAGCGTCATGTGTGTGGCATTGGCACTTGGGAGCCTTCGGCCGACTCCTGTTGATGACTACTTAGAAAGGCGGCACGTTAGAGTTGTAAACGGAAGTACCACAAAGTCACATGCTCCTCTCTCTCTCTCTCACTCTGCTCCCCCCACCTTTCCGTCTCGCATTAAATTAAAATATGTTCCGCGTACTTTTTATTCCGTCTTGTTGTGCTGTGTTTCTTTTTAGACTCTTTTCGAAGAAAAAGGAGTCTATTCACTTTGCTCTGATGTTTGTAACGCACAGAACCAAACATCGTAGACCCACAAAAGTTACATCTAGAATACTTAGAATCACTAGAGGAGTCGATATAGCCATGTCCGTCTGTCCGTCTGTCCGTCTGTCCGTCTGTCCGTCTGTCCGTCTGTACATATCAGATTTACTCCGTCAGTTTAAAAGCTATTTTGCTGAAACTTGGTATATAGCCTTCTTTTTTACCTAGGTAGTACACTAGTTTGAATCGGTCGGATCGGACCACTATATCATATAGCTGTCATACGAACCTAAATCGGTTTGGGCAATAACTTCCACATTTATTATCCGATTCTTTTCAAATTTGGCATACGTGTTTTTTATATAACGATAGATAATTGTGCCAAATTTCGCCTGGATCGGATCACTATATCATATAGCTGTCATACGAACCTAAATCGGTTTAGCGAATAACTCACACATTTATTATCCGATCCTGTTGAAATTTAATATGCATATGTTTTTTATAGCAATTAATATATGTACCAAATTTTGTAAGGATCGGACGACTATATCATATAGCTGCCATACGAACCTAAATCGGTTTTAAGAGAAACTCGCACAAAACTCGCACATTTATTGACTGATCTCTTCAAAACTCAGCAAACACGTTTTTTACATAATTATACGCGTTTGTGCTGAATTTTATTAAAATCGGACTACTATATCATATAGCTGTCATACAAATCGAAATTTGCCCTATTAACTGACCAACCCCGTTCATGTGATTTACGGCAGAAACAACTTCGAAAAGAGTCTGTAATCTTCGGCACCCCGAAGATAACGTTGGGATTTTTTTAATTTTTTTCCTTAATTAAAATCAGAAATGTTGCTGTCCCAAGTTGTGGGGCGATAAATGCATTTTGTATGTGATTTCATGGTTTATGGTTGGCATTTTTTTGACTAACGGTTACACACCATTCACACGGGACTCTCACGCCTATTTCCACCGATTTCAGGCCACTTCCTTTTGCCGTCTCTCCAATGAAATTTCTCTGGTGGGTGGCCATATTTAAAGCTTACTTCCTAAGACTAATTATAATTATTCTAAAATTCTTTATTAAATTTAATCAATTTATTTGCTCAAGAAAATATTTATTTCCCATCTATCAAGGGGATAGATAAATCTCTAATTCATTTCCTCTCTAAAAAAAATCCTTTGTATTTTCCATGTGCAATTTCCTTTGCATCAGCTGCAATCAATCTGGGGACAATTATTTAGGTCACATGCTTAACTTATTCCCGGCAACTTTAAACTCGACGTGAACCGATTTTGGACATAAAAAAAAACCAGAACAAGGTCAGACCAACCAATGCAGTGAAGTAGAGCAAAGGCAAATATAGCAAAGAGCGGAGCATGACCAAGTCTATAGACAAACTCAGGGACAAAACTGGCTGACTCGCTGGCTGACTGGCTGGCTGGCTTGGCCAATATATCACATGATGGCCACAATTTAAACTGCCAAAAAAATGAAATGCAAACGGATGCCACCAGGCCAAGAGAAATGGCAAACAATTTTTATAAATAACACCATCGACTCCAATTAAGCGTATGCCGGGGAAATTGTGTGTGTGTGTGTGGAGGGGAAGGGCGGCGGTCTTGGGCAAAGCTTGAGGGTACGTTGGTTCTGTGTGCGAGTTTGATAAAAACCGCAAAACGAAATATGTGTGATAAAAATGCAAAACAAAAGGGAAGCAAAACAAAAAACGAAAATATAAATATGCTTGACAATGGCAAGCGTTGGTGGGTTGGGGGCGTGGCAAGACGTGCAACTAAAGTGCCATAACATTGGCAACAGCGGGATATGAAAATGATCGGCAGCTGGAGGGAGGTGTAGGGAGGTAGAAGGTGGAGATTGTGGGAGTTTGGCGGGGCTTGAGGCGTGGATAAACAAACAAAAACCGAACCACTTTCAACTGTCAGACGCATGCAAAACGATGACGTACCGATGGCCCCCATGGCATGGCAACAACAATGACACAAAAAACCAGCAGGGCCACCACCGCAACAACAACAACAACAACAGCAAGAAGAGAAGAACTGAAAAATGTTGCAGCAACATTTGGCAGCAAGTGGCGAATGGTGAACAGTGAACGTTGCAAATAATAATTTATGCATGCGTTGCGGTAGCCGACGGTTTAAGTGTTGACTGAAGAGCGCGCCGAGGAGTGCGAGGGGGGTTAGAATTTTAACCGCAAAATATACGCCTTGTCCTTGTTGTTGTTGTTGTTGCTGTTTACATACTCTTTATGCGAAATTGTATTTAAACTACAATAAAACGAGAAAGAACGAGAGCAGTGAATCTGAGCTGCCAATGGAACCGATTCCACAAACCCTGAAAGCCGGAAAAAGGAAATTGTGGCAAATGCAAAAACAACAAAACCAGAGACACAGAGAGAGAGAGGGAGAAAAAAAAAATTGTTACACAGCAAAGGCAAAAGTCAGCTAACCCCCCACGCCCCCAGCCATCTCCGATTTTTTACAGCCCGGATTTATGCTTGGCAAGGCGTTAAAGTCAAGCCAATCTGTTCTGGGGGAGGCACTCAAAAGTTACTCTGAATTGAAATTGAAATTGACTCGGGCTTTGGTCATGGCTCAGCTGCAATTGCATTTCCTAAGACCAGCCTCAGTGGTTTTTCATGCCCAGAAATTACTTCAATTTGCAATTTCTAGAAAACAGCAAAACATGTTTAGAGACTTTATTTAAATGCTTCGCCAGGGGTACAACCAAAGGACCTCAAAAGCCACTTATTCTTTGCCATTGCTTTGCATAGAGTAAAACAAACCAATTCCCCAGAGAAATGTCATCAAAATGCCCGCTTGACCCACTTTACTCTTCTGTGGTTTTTATTGGATGCAACGCCAAGACTGTCAGGTTTCTGCAGATTAATCGCGTTTGGATGCACTGTGCGGTTTGCTGGCAGCTCAAAGACTTTTTCTTTGAGTTCAAAGATATATATAATTCTAAATAAAGAGAATCAGCCGTGCCATTTTCTCGGCTTCCGCAATAAATTTTTGCTACCCTCAAGTGAGGCAATCCAGTCCGCCATTAAAAACATGAAAAGAAATCAGAATTATTATGATGAAAAATCAAACAAAAATCGCACATATGAATTTAATTGCCTTAACAATCGTAATCAAGGCCAGGAAATCAATGTGCGCCATCAAAATTGAACACACACTGGCATATGTATTGGCTCGAATGCTTTATGGTAACACGACCTCGGCCCACTCCCCCTCTCACCATCCAAGCACGGCAGGACACGATGATGCAGGCTGATTGCTTTAATAAATGTACACAAAATGTCACCGCACTTGAAAACTGTCAAGCCGAACTGAACAAGGACAAGGCAAGCAATCACCGTAACCACCGCCAAGCCACCACCCAGAATAACCCAGAGAAAATGGCAAAAGAAGAAAAATATATATGTATATATCCAAGAATCCGAAATGAAATCAAATGAATGCGAAACGCAAACGACGACAATGGCAACTTAATTTCTATCATAGAAAGCAGCGCCAGCCAAAAAGGAGCAACAAAAATTGACATATTGACAGGCCGACAAAAGGTCCGCACAATGGATAAAACGACCGAAGTGGGCCGGGGGGTGACCCATAAAAGCAACCACAGAGTGGCAATGCAACCGACAAGCGTCAAAAATAACAAACATTGCGACAGCAATAAAATATCCAAACATGGCAAAAAAGAAATGAACAGGACGACCAGATTGGCAGGCTGCAACGATACTTAATTGGAGGGAACAGATAGAGACAGAGAGACAGAGGGAGAGAGAGGGCGAGAGAAAAATCCAATCAAAACGCAATGAAAACGGAAAGCCTACTCACATGTTTTTGATTTAGGCTCAGAGTAGACTTATCTTAGTCTCAAAAATTCAGGTCCTCCTCTTCTTTTTTCTGCAGCTGCGGTTGACTCGGCTGGGTGCGCCGGAATCTGTGTTGCTGTTAACCCAACAAATAATCACAACATGGAACAACAAGGACAACTTGTAGATACCATCATAAGGCACCGCTTAGATAGAGCCACACGATACCAGGGCTCAGCAGTGGAGGATATCCTGATAGAAAATGAAAACACAAACAGACAAACTCTAAATCAACAAACAAATGCGAGGGACACTCGAAATATACTCAAGTCAGCCAAGGGGAATCTTTAAGGTTATACGATTCCCTATGATTTGAAGAAGATATATCAGAAGCTTATCAGATATTCACTAGGTGAAAAGAGACGAGATTCAAAACAAAATAAATAATGAATGATTGTTTTATTTTTAGATTTTCCATTTGATTAACTTAATTTTTATATCCCCAGGAATCTCTCATCTTAAAACTTTTCGAGCTGCCCTCTTGGAAATTGTGATGTGCTTGACAAAACTGTCTAGGCTACTGATGCAGCCTCTCTCAGCCATTCCAGTCAGTGAAGTGTATGTAAGCCCAACCGATCGAGCCACCAGCTAAAAACCAAATCCAATTTAAGCCAGACAATGGAGAAATCCTGTTTTTGTTTTTGTTTTGTTTAACAGTTTTGTGGCCACATTAATAAATCCTTTGCGCAACATCTCGTAAAAATAAATATAAAATTTTATTTGCAGCCCAACCCCTGAGGCAAGTTCATTGTGTGGCTTCAAATAGTTTCAGTTTTGGCTTGTCTATTTTGTTTGCCCTAATCCCAAACCGCTTGACTGCCTGCCACAGGCGCTGCTTTCAGGACTAGACTGACTAGGCTGACTATGCCTAATGGATTTTTGGTTAAGATTAGCCAAAAACAGACACCTCAACTGGGTAAACTGTTGGGTTGGCCAGGGCCCAGCGGCATGGGTAAGAGCACCAATGGAGATATCATTTTAGTTGGCAAATAGGCACAGCTGCTTTGTCTGAAATTACTTTTTGGCCTGGCCAAATGAATTCTTCTATTTGGATCTCTCCCTCGGTGGGTCAGTAATGAAGTGGTAAATTGTTAAAGCTAATGCCGCAAAGCAAATCATTCTGGGATTATGAATATTTCGACTAAACCATTTCAAAGGCTCCAAACGGATTTTATTATAATTAATGTTTTCTTTTCATTAAATAGTCCGTTGGGCCAGTGGGCAGACAGTGTCAACAGTTTTGTGCCTAACTAAATAGAAGACCGAAACTACTGGCCCAGTTCAGAAGGATCTATCAAAATAAAAAAGAAAATACACATGTAAAAAGCTGAAAGCTGCCAAAATTTTCGAAACTGGCACAGCTCGACTATGTCACTTTTGGTCCGTCTGTCTGTCTGTCTGTGTGTCTATCTATGTGAATGGACAAATGACAAAAAACTACTGCTAATTATGTTTATTTTAAGTTTTTGGCCAGCAGCTGTCATAGCACTAAATGGAAATAGAGTCAGTCACTGCCCTGCCCTTCCCTTCCCTACCCTTCCCATTCCACACTCAGACAATAAAGGAGGATTCGCGATGACGACAAGTTGCATAATTAAAAACTTTTTTTGCAATTCTACTATTTAACTTGCCGTGCACAAAGTATGATACAACAATTTTCTTTGTATATGGGCAAATAATTGCACCCGAAAAGCGAAAACTTCTTTTCCAAGAGCGCAAGCAAGTAAGCAAAAAGAAAGTATCTTTTAGTTTCAGTCATCCAAGCAAATACAAGCGAGTGGCAGAGCAGAGAAAGAGAAAGGGGAAAGCTCGCTAGCGAGTTGGTCTGAAAGGCCACAAAGGACCTTTTAGTTTGGCATTGGTGTGCGACTGTAGACAAATGCAGGAAACAGGATATTGGATCATTTAGTATTAAGGCAGCACAAGGCGAAAACCGGCAAAGACCCAGCCAAGGCAGTCAGTCCATCCTAAGACCACAATGCGAAACAAGTTAAGCGCAGCGCGAACAATAAAAGGGGCAATGACGACGAGTGGGAGAAGCAGGCTGCGTTACGCTTTAATAACTTGCCGCAGGATTAAGTCTCGTGCAATGAGATGATAATGCGTACGGCTTTTGGTGTGGAACTCCACGGGAGGCCCTTCTTATGGGATGTTCTGCTCTTCTCGGTGACTGGGCCAGACGATAATGTTGGTTATGTTGGTTATGTTGGGTGACTTCCTCAAACCACGAATGCCATAAAAGTGGATCTCAACCAGAGCAACAACACAAATTATATTACAAAATGATTTGCCCAGCCAAAGCTGCTCCTCTCCGGGTTTGGCCTTTTGTCCCTCGGCTCGACTCCATTCGACTCCATTCTGTAGGCTGTAGGCACGCCCCCCACACTCACTTTGTTGGTGGGCGCGTATCGTAAATATAAACATCATCAACGCATCATGAAAATAATTTTGGCATTTTTTGCGTTTGGTGTGCCCCACGTTGGGCGCCATTTCGCTTTGGTCTTAGGCTTTGCGGCCTGAGCTTATTATTTGTTTTATTTACATAACGTAACATTCTCACAGACACTGGAATACCTACAAATACGATTTTTGGGGTAGAGAGATATCCCGGCTTGACGGCTCGTAAGAATGTAGAGTGGAGTCCGGGTGGCAGCTTTTGGCCGGAGTGACTGTGCTGACACTCTTGTGTGCAATTTACATAACATGCTAACAAATTTTTTGGCTTTGTTATCTTCTTCAGTGCTTCCCTGTTCATCATATGCGAAAATGAACGTGTTTGCCAGCGATTGTGAAAGTCAAAGGGGGAGTGCGCCTAACTGGAAGGAGGGACATTTTCTGCTTTGTCTTATTTGTCATGTGGGCGTTTTTTATGGGCTTTCTACTGTGTGTATGTGTGTGTGTGCTTGGAGTGTGTGTGTAGGGTGAGGGCGGAGAAAGCAGTCATATTTGATTGGCCTGGTAGTTTTGATGGCCATAAATGATGCTGCTCGAAACGAATTTCCAGGAAATTAACTGGTTTCAGAATTGTGGCACTCTTTAAACGATATCATCCAAGATAATCGAAATTTGTCTTATGAACTGTGGAAACAAGTAGAAGTGGCACTCTGTATTTTTCAATTTTTTAAAGTTTGCACAAAAATCTCAAAAAATATGAAACATAAAAAAATCCTTTTCGCTCCTGCTTAACTTTTCGAAAATATTTATCATAGATATCAATTTCAATTTTGGGTTAAATATATTCCTGACCAACTCTATTCAAAACTTTTATAGATTTTATTTCGATTTTAAAATTTAAGTAAAAACCAATTTCATTTTTATTCAGATGAAAATTTTGAGGCAGTCCCCTTTGGCATTGCTGGAAGTGTAATGGTAAATTTAAAGTGAAGGATCTGGTTTCCTTACATGTCATAATACATATTCAAAAAAACAACAACAACAACAACATAAAAAAAAATTCTTAACATGCCACAAGCCAGGCTAAAGCGAAGGCGGTTCAGTTTCTTATGTTGATTCCACCACATTCAAAGTCATTGAAGCTGTTGACAAAAACCACCAACAAAACAAGGCAAAAAAAAACAAACTAATTTTTTTCCTTTCTTATTTTTTTCCTTAATCTTGTTAACAATTTGTATATGAGCGTATGTGTGTGTGTGTGCATTTGATACATCACAAAACAACAACAAACAAAGTCTTACAAAAAAAAAGTCGATATGGTGCAAAAAAAAAAAGGAAAAAAAATTCAAATAGGAGATCCATGGAATCATCGTCGCCGACAACGGAATTTTTCCCCTGAGCATGTCTGTGTGTGTTTTCTAATCCTGTAGGTGTGACATTTGTATGTGTAAATTTCAACTTTGATCCTTTAAGGATAACTAACAACACCGCAATGGCACCAGCAACGCCTGACAACAATGTGGCCGCTGGGAAAGCAATCCAAAAACAAAATTGCCAAACTCCTGCCACATCACACCACACCACAACACATATAAATAAACAAGGCTAAACAAAACAACAGAAAATAACCGTATATATTTCGTATTGTATATCGCACAATGAAATATAAGAAAATATACATTTGCCCGTGTGGGTGAGAGTGACACTTGAGGCTCTCTTCGGCTGGCGAGCAAGACGACTCAACATAAGTTGTCAAAATCAGCAACTTTTGTTTGCGGCCATGTGAGGTGAGTCGACTTGACTGCCCTGGGATTTCTCTACCAGAGATTTGCTTGATATTTTTCCATTCTATTCTTTTTTTCATTTTCATTCAACTGCCAAACAAAATGCTTTGCATAAAGGATGTATAAATACATCAAAAATCTTTGAAACATTCCATATGCGAATAAATAAGTATGCTTCACTTGTTCTCTGAATTCTCTGGCCTGTTTGTTTGTATATATTTTTGATTTTCTTTTTTTCTTTGTCTGTCAGAAAACAAAATGTGTCAAAATTCTGGTGCCAAGGAATTGGCGTGTAGGTGCCATGACATTTGACAGCGGGCAAGATCAAAGACCTCAAAGTTGAAATGGCTTTTGGACATCAATTAAATTTTCATTTATTTAGTACAAATAAATTTGTGAAATTTCTGACACTTGGAAATCTGAGCTGTGAGTGGTAGAACTTTTCCGATTAAAGAATTTTGAGCAAACAGGCCAATTGATTTCCAATGAAAGTTCAAAAACAATTTTAAATTTAAAAAGACAGTCGAAATTAGTTGGATATATTTTTTTGCTGGCCAAATAAACTACTGACCAGAGTCCGGTCATATCATAATTTAAACAGCATTGACAGTCCCTCCCTCATGACAAAGAGGACATGAAATTTTCTTTCGGACCTTTTTCCAACAAATCCATAATGTAAACAAAGAAATAATTGCCAATGTTACAAATATCGACAGCTCTAATGTATTTACCCAATTTATGGATATAAACTCGATAAATTGCTTTTTTTTTCAAAATGCACTTGAATTGACCGCCTGGTCGACTTGGTCTACTCAAAACTGTCCAGCCTGTGGGATGAGGCTAATAAAATGACGAGATGTACGGGCAGAGTGCCAAGTAGCTAAGCTGACATCAGGCAAATCGATACGCAATTGAAAAATATAAATGGTGGAGTGTGTATGTGCGTGTGTGTGTGTGTGCTCAGTGAAAAGTGAAAAATTATTAAAGCGCACTTAATGTTTTCTGACGCAGGCGTCGCTTTGCGTTAGCCAACTGCGCAGTAGCAACTGAAACTGTCAGTCAAAAACTGGAAACAGCTGCTGTCTTTGTTGTTGGCCCGTGGCAAACACTGTGAAAGACACACCCCCTCGGGGTATTCTCAACCCTCTGCGATCCCCTAGCTACTGTTGCCAACGTGCACCCCAGCATCTTTTTCCTTTTTGCCCTTTTGTGAGAAAAACACATAAATGTGTTAATTCGAAATTTTTGCCTTTGGTCTTATCAATCTGCCACTTTATCTGGCCCTCGACTGCACCTCTTGACTCATTTCCATGTTAAATGGAAAAGGGAAAAAATGCAACAACCCTTGTTGAATATCCAGATCCCCATACGTTGGTAATTTATGATCTGAAAATATCTATTATAGAAACATCAGCACACATTGTGCAAATCTAGCAATTATCATTAAAGACATTTTACATAATTATCGGTACGCAACAGACAAGGTAATACTAGAACTCGCCTGGGATATGCCCAGGATTATTATGGATTTCGGTGGGACTGGCCTGTTATTATTATGGCTGGGTTGCGGATATTTTGTAGAGACCTTTATGATCTTTCAGCATGTTATTATATTTAATATTTACGACCAACTAGGGAAAGAATCGGCTATTTAAAAACTAAAAGAGAAATGTGAAAGTAATCCGATACCACGAAGCTTGGCTTAAGCTAACAGTTAACCTTTACCAAAAATATTTGTTATTATGTAAACTATTTTGTCTCAAAGAAAGAAGTGAAAGCTACTTGAAACCCCGAGCTAATCCTTACCCATAATATCCATGAATAGTATATAAAAATTTTATCCCATTTAACATCGAATATCTTTCTTTAAAATCAATCAGAAATCTTTGATTTTTGCTTTTACGAAAAAAGCTGTTTAACAAATCAATTCCTAATTTCAAAGCTTAGTCGGCTTTTATGGAACTTTTTAATTGCTATTTTGCTTGATATCCACAAAAATCCCCTAAATTGCCCAACTTAACGAGCAGCCTTAGCACCTTCGTTCAACTATAAAAGCACACATGCACACAGTTGACATCTCTGCGAGGGCTCAGGGGGCTGAGAGGGCCGAGTCATTCGGTCTGGTCTGCTATCAACAACAGCTAAAAACTACTAAGACCTAAGCTTACTTAATGTGACCACTTTGAGGGCCGTCAACACGCTGGCCATGCCAGTAGACTAGCCAGCGACTACGACGGTGACGATGACGACGGTAACGGCGTAATCGGCTTAAAGCAATAAATTTTCCAGGGGACTCTGGTTCCGCGCCTCTCTACCCAGTTGACAAAATGACCAACAAAGTGTTGCATTTTAGTAAATGCGGCCAATGTCCAACAATGTTGCACTGGCCGGGCACAAAGAGGACATAAAGAACTACCCCAGAGTGGAGTGAAACCAAAGATCGGGAGTAACGAACCAGCCCCTATTTGGTTTTCAATTTACCACAATGATTAATCACCGATTCGCAACGTAGTGAGCCCACTTTTTAGCATTGTTTTTCTCCCCTTTCCTTTCATCTCTACCATCTTTGTATTTTTTGTCCAGATTGCATTTCCGGCCCGGAGATTTTTTTTTTTTTGCTTTTGGCATACAAAAAAGAGAAGGGAACGGAATATAATATTTGTCATAGTTCATAATTTAGATATTTTGCCTCTCAGCGAGTGCAGTTTTTTCTGTTGTTTTTTCAGGAAGGGGGAGGATTGTGTATGCCACAAACAATCCAGAAAAAAAATGTGCAGACCCTGCCTAGTGAGTTGGCAAAAAATAACTGCATATGTTGCGGGTACTCCATGTTAGTCCACCGAAATAAAAAGATCCAAAAGGGTCTGACTCTATTTTCATTTTGTATATATTCTGTTGTTCTTTTTTTGTTTGTATCAAGATATGCCTGTTTGTTTATTTGAGTTGACATCAGACCAGTTTACTATTTGCTTTAGGGGTTGTCTTTGATAGGCCATCATTTGAGGGGACTATGGCAAAAGGATAACTCAAGAGTTTAAAGTGACAAAATATCAAGGTGATAAAAAGTAATGCTAAATTGAAATTCTTTTAGATCATATATTCCCTTTAGACTATGGCCAAGGTTATAACAGTTCAGAGAATCTGTAAAAGATTATTTGGGAATGCTAAGTTTACAAGGATTTACTCAATGAATTGAAGGAATTTTACGACTGTTTATGATATCTGCTTTAGGATAATTCTTCCTAGAAATCCGCACGCTTTTAACCTTTGGTCGCACCCCACGTGCTTCTTGTTTGTTTATCAACATCTGAGCGATCCATAACGACTCAATCTTTGGACAATTGCAAAATACCCATTAAGAAATATCAGTTATTTCCAAGGACATGAAAATGCGACAGTGTTTCAGCCTTGGCACTTGCCCATTCAATCTAATGTTTTCATTATCAGAGCATGAAGGACGAGTCATACGCATGCGCGGCGCGTGTGGAAACGGCGGCCAACATGTCAAGCTATGCTTGGTCATGTGCTACAAGAATGCAGGCTATCGGGTCAAAGCAATTTTCCTCTACGATAATTACTATTCCAAGGTTATTGCAGCTCTGTACAACTCTAGGGCAATTAGTCCTTGAGTGCCACCATGGGCGTTGCAAGGACACTCTAACTCATCTCAACTCATAGTTGGCTAATTATGCGCAAAGGTTCCCTAAAGTGAATGAGTGTCCTTGGACATTTCGTGTCCAGTTAAAACGCGTGCAGGGCAAAAAAAAAATATAGATGAAGAAGCAGAAGAAGAAGAGAAGAGAAACTGACAAAAGTCGCCATTGTTTGACATTAATTGCACTTTTCCAGCTGAACGCGCGTCCCACTTGGTGTGTGTGTCCTTGCTCCTGGCTGCTTGTCCCTACATACACAAGTCAAATTTATGCTCGACTGACTGCCTGACTGACCGAAGGACAGCAATTTTGCCCTACTCTCTCGCCTTCTACTATCCAATGGGAATTGGTGTGAAAAGTGACAGAATAAGTAGATGGAATGGATGGATAGTTGGTTGGATGGAATGTTTTTGTGTTTCTTTTTTTTTCTTGTGTCATTTGTGATTTTCTAAGAAGTCCTTGAATTTATATTGGCTTGCAAAAAAAATTCTATTTAAGAAAAGAGAACCCTTACCGCCTGCTGTGAGTTTATATTAGATAAAAATTTAATTTTGTATTTTTTCTCTTATCGTTTCTCTTCTGGCAATTGGCTGGCTTAGAATTTATGGTAAGTGCATGTGTCAAATCATGTCCTTGGTGTGAACTCTGCTTCACACTCTTGCCAATGACTTGGCAGCTCTCACCTTCCATCTCTCTCTCTCTTGGCTATCGTCTCCCTGAGCTGTTGTAAAAATGCAATTATGATTGTATTATGGTCGCCTTTGTGTTCAATTTAAACATTTGCTGATTGTTTATTGTTTTTATACTTTTTGCTGGCATACAACCCGCATTTGGCCCAACAAGCCGCAATCTGCACACACTATGCTGACTCACACACAGACACACACCATCTCTCCTGTTATCCTTTGGCTAGGGAGATGCAGTTGTCATCTTGTCTCTGATCTACTCGTGTCTGGGTGTGTGTGTTCCAACTCAGATGCTGGTCGATAGCTAATAAATTATCTTGGCATTGTCCAGGCAAGTTGCTTTTGTCAAGCTATTTTGGCTTTGTGTGTGGCTTAGTTTTTGTTCTCTCGCCTAACTCAAATCCAGGTGCCTATAAGGATTCTTATTCCATTTGATCAGTATTTGCTTATAAAAGAATTGTAGAATAAAAGAATCAGCTGCTAAACGGATGCTATAGTCTTAACAATTAAATTCCAATCAATTTGAAACCCAATGGAAATTTCACTTATTTATAACAAGAACTGAATTCATTCTATATGAAAATCGGAACCTAAATTCAATTTCAAATTGTTTCCAGGCCCTGACAGTAGAATTAATACTCTATATGACCTCTGACAGACTTATTCCTTTATGGAACTAAAACAATTTTGTTAGGAAACCATATTTATTTGAAAGCCAAACTTTTTGCTTTCATTTAATTGAATACAAGGAAATATTTGAAATCATTGAACATTGAATCAAAGTGCTGGTGCTGTCAGTTTTCCCAACACCGTCAATGCTTCCAATTAAGGCAAATACTCATGTCAATTTTGCATTAAATAACTAAATCAACTAAACACAAATCCAACCTATCCAAACTCAAACACATCACTCACATTTGTAGTCTTATGGGACCTGATTTGCCAGATTTGATTATCTTGAAAGATGCTGGCGACGTTACCCACTCAGTCAGTCTGTCAGTGAGTTGGACCATAGCAATGTTTGCAAACGTTGGTGAGCCAGTTAGGTTGAGTAAATAAATGCAATGGTCGCTGGGGGCCGCTGACGCTGACGATAACGCTGATGGTGCCGCCAACGCTGGCGGTGCAGCATATTCAGTAAAGTGGATGCCAAATAACCATAATGGTGTTTATCCACAAGTTCATTTCGCTGTTTAAACATGCCTCCGAATTTACCGACACAATAAACAACGCGACTCTCGATGGCAACGACAAAGGCGCCCAGCGATTTTGACTGTGTAATCGATTGAGTGTGAGGGGAATTTCGGTTGCAATGAATGACAACATTGGCCACTAGCCACTGGCCATAGACGGCGGCTTTCGAGCAGACTGGCAAGTGACCTCGGGCTCACACAGTAGCCACTCGGAGCCGGTCTCGAAGTGCATTGCGCTGTTATTTTAACGATTATGCTGATGAGCATCGACGGCGACGCTGACGACATCGATAGCCCGGCCAATGTTGGAGCAAACAACGCGGGCGATGATCCATCAGAACATGGACATGGAAATGCAATTTGTGTAATTTATGCGTGGCAAAGAAGCCTGTGTGTGAGAGAGTGGACGAAAAAGTCAGAGATATGTTTCGATTAGGCAGGCGATCCGTCAGATACAAAATACTGATAATCACAGCCAGACGCAAACTCACTTGTCCCTATGATATTTTTTCGGGTAAGACAGTGGACCGAGTTGGGCGACATTGAAATCATTTTGATTTATGATTTCATCAGTTGAATGTACAAATTAAAAGCCGTCCAAATTGAATGGACCTGCCTCGAAGGCAACTTCGAGAAGAACCTCAATTGCTGACCCACAACAAATGTTGTCATCAGCGTCTGGAGTGACCAGGGAATGCATGTGATTGCTGCCTCAGGTGCAGTAGTCAGAGACAAAATTAATTAAAACTACAGAGACATAGATAAACATTAAGGGGGCTCATCAATTAATAAAATGAAGGAAGATAGCCTCAGCAAAATGTTGAAGCACATCAATCAGCTTATCATAGAAATTCTTCTACTTCCATTTCTATTCACCTTTCTTCATTTTTAGAATGTCAATTAAAGTGTCAGTAGAATTTCATCATTAAAAATAAATTATGAGGGTTGAAGCTTTAAGAAAACAGTAGCCCAAACATCAATTTCTTGAGATGATCCCTCTTTCCCACATTTAACCCAGTCAACACGATTTTGTCGAAAATACAAAAAAAAAAATCTAAAAGGCAAATGGTAATTAATCATGGTATCATTTCTGCGCAAGTGCAAGGATTTTCAACTTTTTGCTCTTCCTTTCAGTGGCAACGATTGATTTTGCCTGGCCAAGCCAAAAGATTTGAGTTCCCACACTCACACGCTCTTGCAATATAGTCGAGGATACTAGCCAAAGATGCCATCATATTTGCGCCAGCTGCTGGAATCCTGCAAAGTCTGTGAAAAATTTTGCCAAAGCCAAAAACAAAGCAACAACTACAAAAAGGGTGCGAGTGCAATAAACTTCCGGCTGACCAAAAATGCAACAGGACACAGCCAGGATGGCAGTGTCCATTTGGTTGCATTTTTCAGTTTCTTCCTCTTCATCTTCTTTTGCTTTTTGTTTTTGCTGACCGATTTGCCACCAACGTCTCTGCTGTTTCGTTTGTTTATTGCCCTGCCAGGCTATGCCATACAATGTTCTTCCGGTCATTTATTAACGTCAATGAAATGCTGCCCCGACTAGTTTCCGAAGATATGCTCAGATTTTTGTGCTATAACCAATGCACAACAATTCACTCTCTCCTTCACTGAGTGTGGGTGTGGGAAGTTGGCAACGATTTGTCGCCAACACCAAAAAAGAAATGGCTGAAAAGAAACTAACAGAAACACGAAAAAATTTTCCAGTCAACACACTTTTTGACAGTTGAAGGTTGAGGCCAGAACAATCACAACATTGCTTGTTGAGATTGTAAACTAGAAGAAGAAGGGTGACCCTCGAGTTGCCGAGGTTTGTATACTCTTTTTGATATACACGAAATACTTGAAAAAATTATTTAAATAAAATTAAAATGTGATCCGTTCCGATTGCTCCCGATAAATATATGGGTCTTTATTTAAATATTCTTTGTAACCAACTTCATTAAATAAATAATATTAATAGGTGATCCCATTCTATTGGTTCCGATAAATACACAGTTTTTTTATCTAAATATTTTTTCTCTTAATCAGCTCATCCAATTGGTTCTGAAATGTATACAGGTTCCTTATCTATCAACCTGACAAATTTAGGAGTTTTCCGGACTAAGCTTGATTTAATTTTTTAGGAACCATCTTGGTCTTCTTTCATCACAAGTTTCCTCTGAGCACAGCAAAATACTTGTTCTTTTCAAAAAGTGTAAAAGAAATTGGCAGTAAATTTTTCTCAAAATATTTTGAAAGCTGTTCAAGTTTATGAAAGCTGTAAAACTTGACCGGATGGTTAATGGCTTTCTCATATTGCTTAGAACTTCGTAGAGCAAAATATTACATCAAAATCTAAGTACTTTAAAATATAGTTTTTTTACTAAAGTTAAAGACATTCCTAGCAGTTTGAATAAGGTTCCATAAACTTGCTAAAACCAAGACTGAATTATTCAAATTAATTTTTCTTTTATTTAGTTTTAGTTACTTGGTTCCTAATAAAGATATAATGATATGATTTACTGATCCGATTACCAGACTCAGTTGGCTCCTTCTGATTGGCAGAATCTTAATAGTTCTCCTATTTTTTTGGAGTATAATAATTGAATTTGGCCAATATAAAATTGGATTTTCAACATTTCTATAGAGTTAGTTATAATTTCATACTATGTCGCCTCGTCCATTAAAACCGACCAATTCCAGCAGCTGGCAGTATCAACAGTGAAAGGACTTCCTCTTTTAATGGTAACAAACTACGTAATAATAATTGTCAATTGCCAACACGTACGATGATTACACATGTTAAAATGGCAGCTGGCAGCCAAACTATTACCAGGCAGCCAGCCGAGCAGCCGGGCAGCCGGGCATTCGAGCATTCGAGCAGGCATCCAGCTTACTTGGGAGGCACCACAGCCGAGGCCCACATCCAGCAACACCAACTAATGTAATGTGTGTAATATATTGTGAGACAGCCCCTAAGTAGCCTTAAGGCAGGATAACAAGCATTATATGCGACACATACACAAATACCAGAGTCCCGACTGCCAAATACCCCGACTCAGCCCAGCCCAGCCCAGCCCAGGCCCGGCCCATTCCTTTCTCATTCTGGTTGTCTAGGCTGTGCGGTGAGTCTGGGTTTTGTGAGAGTGTGTTCGAAGTAAATCCTCAATTAAATTTTATTCTAAAGCAATTTTGCCAAAAAGTATTTTTCGTCTTTGGCAGATAAGCAAACAGTGGCAAAAAAAATAAAATAAAATAAAGGAGAGCATCGGAAAATTGTAATGGAATTTCGGATTCGGTTATTGTAAAAATTGTCATGGGTGCGTTGTAAATGGCCACGTAAACATGAGGATTAACAAACCATTTTCATTTGTGTGCCAATGTGTAAAGTTGCCGACATAAAGGACTCAAAAGGACTCTCGTTGTCAGTGGCAGAGAGAACGAGAGGAAAGTGTCACTCACTCAAAGACAAATATTGCAGCAAGGAAACGGATATGCTGTAAGATTTCTTGGCCAACAACAACGACGACAACAACAACAACAACAAGAGCACCAACTACAATGGCCATTGAAAATTGAAGGAAGTTGTCGTTGTCCGAATCGATCCTATGCTGTTGTGTAATCCTTGCTTGTTTCTCCTTGGCTGGTCATTGTGCCAATATTTATGTATCCCAAGATGTCTCTCTCTCTCTCTCTCTCTCTTTCTGTGTGTGTCTTATATGTCATTCCCAATTGTATGCATGACATTGATGACTGACAGCCAGTCTCAGTCCGAGTCCCAGTCGCAGTCCCCAGTAAAGCAAACAACAACAACTCACTGGCAAATCCAATTGCGCAGATGTTTCCTTTAAGTAAATATGAAACAAATGTACATGTGACTTTGCTTGTTCTTTGCTGTTTGTAGGTGTCACCAGGGATTCTTAGCCGTCAGAGTCCCAAGGCCTGTGGTTCTCTCTTCCTACTCTTTGTTCCTTTTGTTCGCCGTTGAAAAATTGTCATAAAATTGGCTAACAATGAGCAAGCCCTGTAACGAACCAATATTCTAAAAGTATTTTGTGGCATTATCTCGGTTAAATTTGTCCCCTAGCTATAGGAAACCAGTAGCATTATTTTCGATTCTATACGATTCCAGCTAATAAGCGTGGCTAATGTATTGCGGAAGACTTTTGTGGGCCAGAAACAGGATGTAAAATGACAATGCACCGGATCTGCCAGGTAGGCAAGTGCATATCACAGGTTTAGCCTTAATTTGTTATGGTAAAAAAAAAGAGTAAAATTTGATCTTGAAAATTTTCATAATAACCGTCAATTACTTTTCGTTTTCTATATTTCTACATACCATACTAATTCATGGCAATTCCATAGAAGGCATTCCGAAGAGAATTTCTGCTCCTCTGCCGTACTGAATTAAAAATCAAATTACACTTAAATGCCATGAAATGTTATTCGATTTGATTTCTCGACTTCTACTGTTGATGTTTGTTCAAACCCGTAATTACCAGCAATTGTCAGTTGTCTGTTTACTTCTCACCAACGATTATAAGCAAACCAAATAGCCCATAAAGAACCCCAACTGCAGAGCTAAAGAGACCTGCGTGTTTCATCGTGGCAAGCTTAAAGAAAAATTACATGTTACTTGAGAGCAGACCAGACCCCAAAAGAAATGAAAACCAAATAATTTCACAGTGGTCGTTGCCATTTGAAAACAACAAATAAATAAATAAAAAATCGTATTCAAAATCAAATGACATTTGTCACGCAACGTGCGGCGGTTGAGGCTTTCGATTTCAAATGCAGACGCCGCCGACTCAGACGTCCGAACAACCCAATGCCTATTAGCTTCAAGTTTACTTTAAATATTCTCTACACTAGGAAAGAGTATATAGATTTTATAGACATTACGAAAGGTATTTTCAAGAGACCTATGGAGGAGATATTATAGATTATCATCATTTCAGAAAGTATCAAAAGGTTTGGAATAGTTGAATTTCAGACGTAGTCTTAAACGTATTTTAAACATTATCTTGATTCCGAGATAGTATATAGATTTTAACGATAATCCAGAGAATATAGAAAGAATATATTCAAAATTGTAACAGCTTTATACTGATTATAAACTTAATAAAAAGCAAACAACTTCAGCTCAGAAAGTATTAGAAAATTTGGAATAGTTGAATTTCAGGCGTCGTCTTAAAAATCCCAAGAACCCCATGACTATCAGCTTGAAGTCTAGCTTAAATATATTCTCTTGACTAAAAAATCGTATATAGATTTTAAGGATATTCCTGAGGATATAGTCTATGAAAGGGCATATCCAATCATTAAAGATATAGCAGAAGTAGAACCTATTCCACGTTTAATATAAACTTAATCAAAAGGAAACATCTGCTGAAATTAGTTAAATAAGTTAGACAGACTCCTGAGAAACCTACTGTTTATTAGCTTGAAACTCAGTATAAATACTTTTTTCAATCGGAAAGAGAATATGTATAGCAAACTCCTAAAGATATAGCCGAAAGAGTAGCTCTGCACTTATCATAAACTTAATGAAAAGGAAGCATCACCATCAGAAAGAAATGAAAAGTTTTGAATAGTTGAATTGCTAAACCAAAATATATATCTATTTTTTAGAGTATTTTATGACCGTGATATTGGCATCATCATGCTCTGAAATCTGATGGTTATTTGCTGAGTTTGGCTGCTGCTTAATTATACGCATAGTTTGGGGACCAGACAACGCTTCGTTGACTTTAATAACTTTTAATGCGAGAGCATATAAAAACGAGAAAGAGAGCAGCAAAGAAAAAAAAAGTGGAAGTAGAAAAAAGAAAAAGCCCAACCAATTTGTGAAAAAAAGAAAAACAAACCGAAGAGATTGGCAAAACGAAAGAAAGCCAAAAGGTAGCCCAGATTTGGAATTTTTATTGTGCTGCATTTTATGCTCTTAAGGTAAAGTTTCAGCGGTCTTAGCTCATTAATCACATGGCACACAAAGCGAGTTGCAAACTTCAGCTTTGTAAAAGTTTTCCTAGGCAAAAGGCAAATATCACTTGGCAGTAAGGAGTCAGGAACGGGGCCAGGCAGAAAGTCACATGCATTCAAGTCTAACAAATCAACGTGCAATTTGCTCATTGAACTATGATCGCTTCGAAAATTAAAGTTGAAAAGCTGGCCAGCTTTGCTAGATACCAGAGAGGCGAGGAAGAGGCTGCAGCGGCAGATTCGACTGCCTTCAAAAAAAAAAAAAGTATGGAGTGTGGCTTGCCAAACTTGATGACATAAAACTTCTGCTGCTGCTCTTTTTGATGCTGTGCAAAGTTCTTCGGTACGGTGCGGAGCGGTGCGGTGGTGTTTGAAAAACTTTGCCTGTGATTTATAACGCATGCAATGTCGACAAGGAAACGGAGGGGTGGGTTGAATGAAGACACGTTTTCAATAAAGTTTTCGCCTAGACGTATTCATATTTTATGCATAAATTCACAAAAATGACATTTCAAATGGCTGAAGAAAGCTGCAATTGAAATGTGAAGATGTTGCTAAGTGAGCCCCCCAAAATTCGTATGATATGTCGAAGAGAAGGGATTGAAAATTGAGGCAAGTTGAATGGTCAAGCCACAAGCCACACGCACAATAACAACAGAACGACCCTTTTTTTCTCGTTTTTTGTTTAATTCTGGAAATCAGTTTCCACCTGCATCCTTTCAGTCAAAAAGGAGAGACAGAGAGCGGAGAGAGCCGGAGAAACCCAAAAAATAAAGGCAACTGTATATTTTTTTTTTGATACAGGTAAGCCCTTGCCGTTGCCCCTGCCCCGGCTCAGCCCTCAAGTCAGTCTCGTATCTTGTTCGATTAGCATTTGAAATCATTAGCTGCCTGTATGCGTGCCTGTGTGTGTGTGTGTTGGCAAGGTGCATTCTTGGACCGCATTCGTGGTCGACCAACATCATCATCATCATCGTGATCATGATCACAATTGAGGCCTTTTATCTTTCTTTGTGCATCTTGTTTTTGTTGCTTTTGTTTAGTAATTTTTTTGGGCCCGTTTGTTTTGCTTTACTCTGAAAGCCAACGGCGTCAAATTTGGTAAAATGCACCTGGATTTTCGTTATTGTTTTTGTTCTTTCGTTTCATTTCTTTACCTTTTGATATATTGTATATCCTTTGACATTGACGCTGTGCAGCCCAGCTCAGACCAGACCCAGACCAGTCCTGGGCAGACATCATCATCCATCACTGACTGATTGCCGAAAGATGTTTCTTGTGATTTCAAATTCAAATATTCAATTAGTTTAATTGCAGTTATTTTTTCTTGCCTTTCTTTGGATTTGCCAGCCACTCTCGGCAGGTGAAAATATTTATTCTCTTTACTTTCCTAATTTCTTGTTAATCTTTTTTTTTTTGCAACAAGAGGCGTGTGCACCCAGCAACTATTAAGATATTCCTTGTGGATCCGAAAACAATCAGCGGGATTTCATTTACTTTAATAAAAAATTCTATTCATCTGGAAATTCACAAAATTCTATCTGATCAAATTTTAATGAGAAACTTGTTTCTGACTTCAGAAAAATATGAAGATAATTCCTATCTGATCACACCCATCACAATCATGATTTTTCATTTCCAAAATATAGATTTCTTTTTAGAATATTTTCACCTTTTTGTGACCAAAATAAAAGCAGTTTTAATTTGAAAAGCTCATGTCTATAGGCTGATAGAACAACCTGTTTGGTTTGGCCCTGTTGTTTTTATCAAGAATCACATTAATAATGTCGCTTTGTCTGGTACTAACTAAACTGGGCAATACCGCCTTCATTATACGCTCGTATTTCAAATGATAAGGCATAAGCTATAAGGTGAAGTATATTAAATATATATCCCAAGCCAAAAGAAAATGTCGATAATGTCAACCAAGTGGAGGAGCTGAGCTGCTCCAGCAGACAACTCCGAACTCGACTATCTAGCAGGGCTTATCTAAACTAAAGTTTCTTTTAATTAAAACCAAAGCAACACACACACACGCACACACACAGACAATGCGGTCACTCAAGCACAGATACAAATAAACAATCGCGGTTGAGTCTATCGACGTGTTTCTCGGTCTGTGTTTGTGGTTGTGGTTGTGCCAATGACCCGCATGTCTTGGAAAATGGGCTGGCAAGCAGCCCAGAAACCGTCCAAGACAAATGCAGTAATGCACCGGCACATTATTCATGCCGTTATCAGTTGAATTGGCTGCTCGAGCTAAGCTAAAAAGCCAGGTCGATTGGCTGACTGGCTGACTGGCTAGCTGGTTGGCTTGGTCAAATACATGTATTTGGAGCCACGTTGAAAGTAAACTGATGTACGAGGTCCGAGTGAAAAATGCGTACCACGTTCTTCCCGTCGATCCCTCCACTTCTGCCTCTTTCTGTTTTTTTTTTTTACCTGCCACCTTCGCCAAGATTTCAGGCATGTGTGTGTGTTTTGAAAGTCCGTTGCTTTTGGTTTTATTTCTCATTTTGTAGGTCGCAATCTAACCTCTCTCGTTGAATCCTTGGCAATTGGCCACCTCGCTGGCGCTATCAGTCAGAAGATCACCACCAACAATGTTCAATTTCTTTTTTGTCAGTGGCCCTTAGCCCGGTGTGGCTGTCAGCTTGTGGCTAGCAATTTTACAATTTCAATAGTCTCGAGTAACATCAAGAGGAAGAAGAAGCAGAAGTTTGGAAAGTTTTTGGAGGCGATAAGCGTCGTCGTTGAGAGCGCGTATGAAACGTGCAAAAGTTCTTAAAATTTTCTCGAATTAGACAGGATTTCTAGTTTTCTTTTTGGTTTGGTCGTAATTGCTTTTCATTCAATATGAAAACACTTTCAATGAAATGCACCTGCAAAGTCTCAAGCATAACTTCAGTCAAGGTTACACCCCGATAAAGATCAGGAGAAATACCTTCACGCATTGTCCTGGCAAAGAGAGGATGGGATAGCGAGCGTTTTAATAGGGCACAGGACCCCATAATTTACGTAAGCGAGTCTTTGTCTGTGGCATTAAAAACCAGTTTGCTTTTTCTTATTTTTTTTTTTTAATAACGGTCCACAGTTGAGGGTTTAAATTTATAGGCGTAACTCAGGGCTCGTCTTATCCTTGGCATACCTGGGAAGTCAGGTGAATTGTCGTCTACCAGCGAGCCAGATAGACACAGAAATGTATTAATTAAAGTGAAAAGGGCGGGCACAACAGTCAAGAAAAGCAAACCCAAACAGGTTGAATCTTGGAGCAGAAGTAAGTGCAGACTGAATTGTAATTATAATTACAGTGATTTTTCCAGGTCTCATTGTTACAGCTTGAGTTTGATGAGTGCCTGTCAATGGCTTTTCTGACATTTCCTCTCTCACTCTCTGAGATGACCCCGATTAAGGCCAAATCATCTTGAAATAGAAAATTCATTTATGGAAATCCGAAATGATAATCCACCGAGAAGAAAAAACCTTTTGTGAAAATCAATCGAACTATTTTAAATTTCTCCAAACCCCAAAAATCTTTATAGTTTTCTATCTTTTTTTTTTTTTTTTGCTTATCTCTTTGTTTATGAGCCCAGCGCCCCGCCGGAAATTGTAGAGTGCACATTTGAGGTTAATTTATGCCGCTCTATAACATTCAACCGAGTGGCTATCGAGTGACACTACTTAGCATTTAAATAGCCAGCACATTTCCGTTCCAAACCAAAGTCGACACTTTGTCTGCCCCAATTCACCACCACCTTCAGTGCGATGAGAAGTCAAACAATTTCGAGAGCAATTGAAATACCAATTACCAAAAAAGAGTTGAACGTTGAGCACTTATTAACATTTAATTAGAAATCAAAGTGCGGGTAAACCCGACTCAAAAGGTCAGCCCGAACCGGTCTGGACCAGAGGAGAACAAAGGCAAGTCCTATCCAAGGCAAGTTCATTAGATATGCGAGTGTGCATGGCTATCCTTTTAAGTTGGTCTAAAGTCGGCAAAGTGACAAAAGTCGCAACAGCAAACAGTAGACAAACCGACTGGACAGACCGGCCAGAGTCAGGTGCCCAACCTGGAAGTCAGCCTTGCTGGCTGAATGGAGTGTATAGAAGTATCTTTTGTAGGAGATTTTCAAGACTTCCCATTAGCATTTTCGATGCGTGTGCATTGCAGTGCTAGTGCCAGTGACAGGGACTGGGTCTGGGTTCTAGGTTCTGGAGGAGGCATTACAGCTAATGAAATTTAAATTACCATAGACCAGGCAGTTTAGCTCAGAGCTCGGAGCTTGAGCTCTGTCGGGTTCAATAGGTCGTCACTAAGTCTGTGGTGAGTTCTTTGTTGATATTCTCGGCTTATGTTAATCGAAGGCCAACTCGGTATCAGACGATATGTATAAAAAGAAAGGGTGCAGCTAAGGGCCCCCTGCTGCCGCACGCACTCTCATATGCCACATGCCACATGTGACTAGAGTGAAAAATTTTTTATGGTGTTATGTAAATTTGTCGCATCAAAGGCAGCAAAAGGCAAACAAAGAAATTATTTAATTTACGTGTCACTCTCTCAAAGGCTTAGAAGTCCGCTAACCGTTCTGAGAGGGGCCGATTTTACTTTATTCGCATTAATTTACACGCATGTTAGGCGCATTTTCGGCTTTTTATTTCTTTTATGGCATTTATACATTTATTTATTCTTTTTTTTTTGTGGTTTTCATTATTCCCTTTCTTACGAATACCTACATAAATATCATTTAGGACTCTTTTGTGTGACATTATAAGCCCAATGTTGTTGTCTTTGTGGGTTTTCAATAAAGTGTGGAGTGTGAAGACTTTATGTGAAAAGTTGTGAAAAATTCTTATTGATTTTTCATGGCTACCCAAAGTCGAATTGAGCTTAGAACAGTAGTCGAAAAGAGAATCAAACTTCAAAAGGGCATGTAATAGTTTTGAGTTTTATCATTTGGACAAATCATTCATTTATATGCAAATTAAACTAAAACTAATTTGTTGACGGAATATTAGAAGAAGGCTTATAAAGACAAGCCCATAATTGCTATCAGCCGACATTGGAAAAATAATCCCATTTGGTATTTCTATGAGTTCCGATAAACCGAAATATTTCTAAGACCTGAAGCATTTTAAGAGGTCTGAGGATATACAGTAGTTCTTAAAATATTTTATTAAATTTCAATCAGGGTATTACCAAAATTTCAAGGCTGCTTGAAAGAATTTTTAAAATATTCTCTTAAAGATCGGAGGCTGTCCAGAACTTAAAAGCTGCTTAAAAGTTTTTAAAATATTCTATCAAAAATCGGGAACTTCAACTCTTCTAAATAGTTTTTCAAATATTCTATTAATTTAAGTCGGGGATTCCCCTATTAGTTCTCAATTATAGTTTAATTCTTTGGCACTACTTGAAGCTGCTTGCAAATGCCAAGTTGTCTTAAAAAAATTCCAGAACTTCTGGCAATATGCAAACAAAAGAGAATCCCTTTTTCGCAGAACTCTTTCCAGGCCCAGACAAAAGCTGGCTTATACCAAGGACTGGAATGAAACTGGGAACCAAGCCATACCGTACCGTCTGGGTGGCTATCAGCTGCTGTCGCCGTGTGACACATCAAAATAATCCCGACAGCTTAATTATGTACGGTTTAATGTGCTGCTCATTGCCAGGGACAATAACCAGTGCAAATATATCCTTTTGTCTTCCATGTTGTCCCATTGTCTCGGTCCAACCAACTGGCTGAAATACATATTTTTTCTGGCCCGAAAGGATTTATGAGCAAAGTGAGCCCGTGTACCCACAATGAAAACATCAGAACCGGGAAAAGTGGCACAAAATAAAAAAACTGAGGCATCGGACGAGAATTATGAATTTTCATAACGCTCAACTGAGTGGCTTAAGCGTTTGCCTGGGATCTGGGCCCACAGAATGTCGAGGTAATTATTTGCAAACAGCAAAAAAAAAATAGAATGGAAATTGTCACCACGTGCGTGTGTGTGGATTCAGACATTTTGTTGATCCGTGAAGGCCCACACAACTTTAAATGAGAAAAGTAACAAAGCATACAAAGTTGAAAATAGAGAAAAAAAAAAAAAAAAACAAATAAATTTAATTTATCAAGAGCAACTGTCATATATCACACCAACGCAAGCAAATCAACAAGCCACAACAAAGAGGTGAGAATTCTAACACCTTGGAGTGTATATTTTCCAAATACGCAAGTATTCAAATGTTCTAGTCTTATCGAGAGAGTAAACAAATTACCCGTAAAGGCCAGGATGCTGCAACCGGGAAGTCTGCACTCTTATCTTTCCAACAACAACGCGCTCCAGAAATATATCCCAATGCATTATCTGATCAGACCAAAAATAAAAAACACAACAAGACTAAGGAAAAACGAAAGCCGACATATGTAGACGTTTGTCAAACACACAATCCAACAAATATAACAAATGCAGGCCAGATTGTAGGTGTCTTGAGTAAATGTTTGATGGGATTTTGAACTTGAGCTATGATACAACAAACTGACAAACCGGCGACTGTCGGAAGTTTTTCTTTCTTTGGTCTTGGGGCCGCACTTCTCGCTAATCCCCAGCGATAATTTTCATTGCTTTGCGACGCGAGTGAAATAATAATAGCTGACATTGACATTGCGAGAAACCTGAAATACTTAGGCACTTACCGCACCAAAGCACACGAAGAAGATACCACCTTAAGGTACTTGGGGATTTCATAAGTTGGCGACATGAACATGTGGTGGTAATTGTGGCTGATTGATGTCAGCTCATTTGGGCAATAATCAGCAGACGTATCACTACACCTCAATGAAACTTGATAAATGTCTGAGACAGTAACGAAAGCACAAGATTTCCTCAACAATTTCAAAGGAATTTAAATACATATAATCCTTCTAAAGATGCTTCAATTCCACATCATTGGCCAAAGCTATCAAGTATGCAAAGAGCTTAAGATGGGGAAATTTTGAGAACAGAACTCATTCCTTGTAAGTATCAAAAGATTTTCATATCAGACTTTCAAATTTAGAAGACTGAAGTCTATAATTTGTTCAAAAATAAGAGAAGCCAGTTTACCTTTCAAGATATATAAAATATTTGATTAACCAAAATAACGGTAGACACATATTAACTGAGGAAAATTAAATCCTTCCTTCCAACTTTCCCACAGCACCTCTATCAAATCAGTTTATAAGAAAGGCGTGAATAAAACTCTGCCAAATAATCTGCTAAAAAGACGTTGATAATTGAAAGCAAAAAAAAAAAATCCCAACGTTATCTTCGGGGTGCCGAAGATTACAGACTCTTTTCGAAGTTGTTTCTGCCGTAAATCACATGAACGGGGTTGGTCAGTTAATAGGGCCGATTTCGATTTGTATGACAGCTATATGATATAGTAGTCCGATTTTAATAAAATTGAGTACAAACGCGTATATTTATGTTAAAAACGTGTTGGCCGAGTTTTGAAAAAATCAGTCAATAAATGTGCGAGTTATTCCCTAAACCGATTTAGGTTCGTATGGCAGCTATATGATATAGTAGTCCGATCCTTACGAAATTCGGTATATATATTAATTGCTATAAAAAACATATGCGTGCTTAATTTGAACAGGATCGGATAATAAATGTGGGAGTTATTGCCTAAACCGATTTAGGTTCGTATGACAGCTATAAGATATAGTCATCCGATCCGGGCAAAATTTGGCACAATTATCTATCGTTATATAAAACATACGCATGCCAAATTTCAAAAGGATCGGATAATAAATGTGGAAGTTATTGCCTAAACCGATTTAGGTTCGTATGACAGCTATATGATATAGTGGTCCGATCCGACCGATTCAAACTAGTGTACTACCTAGGTAAAAAAGAAGGCTAAATACCAAGTTTCAGCAAAATAGCTTTTAAGACGACGGAGTAAATCGCATAGAAACAGACGGACAGACGGACAGACGGACAGACGGACAGACGGACATGGCTATATCGACTCCTCTAGTGATTCTAAGTATTCTAGATGTAACTTTTGTGGGTCTACGATGTTTGGTTCTGTGCGTTACAAACATCAGAGCAAAGTGAATAGACTCCTTTTTCTTCGAAAAGAGTCTAAATATATAGGAAACCTTCAATTCATTTCACATAAATTTTAAATTCGTTACATAACAATGGAGAAGAAACCATTGTGTGAGGAGCAAACACAAAGCGGCGGCGTTATCACCTTTTAGTAAAGAAAAGGACAAACAACACGGGAGGTCCTGCGTCCGCAGATCCTTCGGCCAAGCATATAAGGCATTCTTTGATTCTGTGGGCTCGTTAAAATTTCATTCGTTTGCCTTTCATTAGCAAAGCTGTGGTAATTTTCTAAAGAACAAAAATGGAAAGACTCTGGGAATCAATGGTGCAGCGATTGGAACTGATCTGGTTTAAATATTACAGTGGCAATGCGGCTGACTTCAAAAAGGATCCTCACCGAGCCTACAACACATTCTGATTAAGCATGAAGTCGTCTCGACGCCGGCAGACCGAACCGGCTCGGCTGGGCCCTTTTTTTGTTTTTTCCGCATTAAAATTCTTAATTTATTTTGAGCATTGTGATGTTCATCAGCGGACATCATCATGGGATGCATCGCATTGAACTTGAACAAACAACGCTCAAGTGCAAGCGCATTCGACACAGTCATTCGGTGGGTTGGTCGAGTCTATTTCGATGTATTTGTATCTTCTATTTGTAACTTCATGGTGTGAAGTGCCGCACATTTTCGTTAGCCCTCGACAGGCCGAAAAGGTGGGCGATAGCAGCAATTGTGTGTCTATGTCTGCTGGCGTGAAGTGGGTGTGTGCAGTCGGCCACATTAGATGTGGCATTGGCATTGGCATTGGCCTTACCACTCACTATTCTGGCCTTGCCCTTGCCCTTTCGCTGGATCCGAGTGTGGCAAATGCAGCATCTGACGCTGCAACAACAATCAACACTTGTGCCTCTGATTGTGCAATAAAAATGCGTACGGGCATGCCACGAGGGGCTGTGGGGCGTGGCATTGCAAATTGTTTCAACGCCATCACCGACGACGAGTGACGAGGTCGCAGTCTTCCTTGCCACAGATGTGGCTCATTCGATATGCTTTTCATTTCGTTTATTTATGTGCATGTCGCAATGCGGTTTCCGAGAAGGTGCAAACTCATTTTTGGAGTAGAGCGAGCACAACATCAAAGGCAAAATGCTAAGCATCCTGTGCCACAGAGATCTCAATTTGTTAAGCAGATGACGGCACTGGCGCTAAACTTTCCTACGGTTTAACAGTTGCTGTTGTGGGTCTTATTTCTCTTGTTGCTTTTAATAAGACTTAAACAGATTTCGTATAAATTATGTTGAAATAAATGACTTGGCATTTCAAGAACTACAAACACTTAGTGACAGGCATATTAATCGACAATGTGTTGAACAAGAAAAAGGGAATCGAATCCCATCAGATGGCCAAAATGTTAAAAGGTTCAGAAAATTATATATAAAAACCTACCTTAAGCGCAAGCACTCGATTTAATCGGTTTTTGAAGAGATGACAACGACTCCTGCAGCACACAACACTTTTTAATTTCACAATAAACACTTGCTCCACATATTTTTAATTAAACTAGCTTAACAATAGAAAATTATCGATTAATAAAAGCGATCGCGCCACGCTGCCGTGGTCAGTCCTGCCAACTCTATGCAACCTCCAGGGCGCCAAGATCAAGTTCTTGTTGCTTTTATTAAATTATTGTTTGATTTGCATAAATGATTAAGCGACTACCGAATAAGCTCATAACAAAAAATATGGTTTTTATTGGAATTGCGCCACCCCTGCCGTGGTCAGTCCTGCCAACTCTATGCAACCTCCAGGGCGCCAAGATCAAATTCTTGTTCCTTTTATTAAATTATTGTTTGATTTGCATGAATGATTAAGCGACTACCGAATAAGCTCGAAACAAAAAATATGGTTTTTATTGGAATTGCGCCACCCCTGCCGTGGTCAGTCCTGCCAACTCAATGCAACTTTCAGGGCGCCAAGAACAAGTTCTTGTTCCTTTTATTAAATTATTGTTTGCTTTGCATAAATGATTAAGCGATTACCGAATAAGCTCATAACGTCAACGAAAATATGGTTTTATTGGAATCAATAGATGATAAAATACATTTTATTAGGAGGAAAATGTTTATTCTGGCCATTTTAATGGCATTTAAAGTTGCTGCCTGGGCCATTTACAACTTTGATCAATATCGCTACTTGGCTTTAAAGGTTAATCAAACCCACCAAATAGCCCAAAACATTAACAGGTCTTGGATTGGGAATCTTTTAATTACACAATCGAAACGTTTTCGAATTTTCCATACTAATTATAAATAAACCAAGATGTTTTTCCTGCGATAAGCCATAATTAATTTGGCTTAATTTTTTATCGCTAACACCGTGTTGGTCCACCTGTCTCAGCTATTTCAATGATATCGGGTTTTTTCCTCTCTGTCACAGTTTTAATGGGTTGCCCTGACCGACTTGCCAGGCAATCAACGAGTCGTTTCACTGATTAAGTTGTTGCGATATACAAATGAGTTATCATTATCTTTGCTAGTAATCAAAACAAACAAAAACTAAATCACTCTGTACCGTGTGACAATCTGGATTTTAAACGATTTCTGTTCTTCATTTTTACCCCCAGATGTCTCCTGTTGTGTAAGTGGTGTAACTCCCGGCAAAAAGTGGAATATTTGCATAATTTTTCATATAAATTTTATCAAACATTTTACAGAGTGGGCAGTATATAAGCATAGAGCGAATAGGGAAGAATGGCAAAGAATGGAAGAGTTTATTATTTAAATAACGTGACTAAATTTACGTAGTGCCGCGAGTTGAATTAGCACAAAAAAAAACTCGCACAGACACATGGTAAATTTATAAAAAGAAAATATAAACCAAAAAAAAAAAAAAAAAAAAAAAAAACTCCGCTAGTAAAACAATAATGGATGTGGAAGCTCGTGGAACCGTGGTTGGTGGGCATATGCAAATTGCAAAGCGACTGTCAGTCCATCCAGCCAGCCAGCCAGTCAGGCAGCCAGGCAAGCACAAGCGACGCTGACGCACCCACTTACTGCATTCAGAAGGGCCAAGGTGAGGTTGCTTGCGGTTTATGGGAGTCGAGGTTGAGACAAAGTGGAAATGGGATGCATCAAAATCCACATATGAACAGACAATTTTCGCATGATAAATCGTTAAAAGAATATGAAAAAGCGCGAATTGTAACTGAAATAACAGTTGAGAGAAAAGACAACAAAACAAAGAGTGAGGAAGTTGGAGATCGCGGGTAGACATAAGGAAGCCGAACTCACTTTGCCTTTTGTTTATGCAAAAAAGGTTTAAGGTTTTGCCAAAAGAGGTGGCTGTGAGGTGTTGTAACGGACTAAGAATTGGCGTTGTACGTGCCAAAGCATTTCATGGTCTGGCAACTTAATTCAACGCCCGGGCCAAACCGTCAAACTCCACAGCCATCGCCCCCGCCCCCGCCCCGTATGTTCTATATGTTTATACCAGCCATTCATCATCTGTTTGTGTTTGTGGATGTCTCTGTGCGTGTGTGTGTGTGTGTGTTCGTGTATGTTTTCATAGCGCTCACGTGCACATTTTCTCAAATAAATCATTAAAAAGTACAAGCGCAATGGCGCCGTGAGCAGCAGCATCAGTTTCCAGCTCCTGGCAGAGCACATTGACATTGTCAACAGCCAGCAGCAGCAGCAAACGCTTTTAATAATAATCAACGCGGGAGTGCTTATTGTAAGTGCTCACGTGAGCCCCAATGGGCTGCCATTCATTGCAGCCCCATCCGCCCGCTACCAAAGCCAGCATCTTTTTCAGCCTGAATTATCGCTGGTATAGGCAGCTTGGTTTCGGTGCCTATTCATAGATTTGGTTTGGACTGGCCGCGCTTTGCAAACAAAATTCACATGGGAATTGTGGAACTGTCGTTCATAAAGCATAAACCTAGGCGCCGTCTATGCCACCGTCAAAGCTCTGCTGTCGACGTCAACGGCAACGTCAACGTCAGCGTCAGTGCTTTGTGCCATTGCACTCGGCTTTGTGTGCGAAGGTGCAGTCAGCGAGCTTTTGTATAGTTAGTTAGTGGCACTTTAGCACTAAAGTTTATACATAAATTTGTCATTGGCATTCACTGCCTACAATTGGGCGTATTTGTGTGTGCGTGTCTGTGTGTGTGTGTGTACGAGGGTGTGTGCATTTTCTAAGCACGTGCAAATATTTGTCTGAGCTTTTCTTTCTTTTCATGCATTCACTTGCGCCATGTTTGAGTTTCTGTTTCTCATGTGTGCTTTACTTTGCTTTGCCATGCATTTCGCCCTGCCATTGTGCCTTTCAAGTCATTCTTTTGGCTTTTTGATGCACTTGGTTTTTAATTAAATCTACAGCTTTCTAAGCGACTTAGGGTTGCCATTTTTTACTTCGTTGGTCAAGATTGAAAGAAACTGCATTTGCGGAAGAGCTGGAATCAAAAACATTGAATTCGTTATATGAACGAAAAGGGGGGAAACCTAACCTGCCCAAGTTGTTTCAGGTGAACAAACTTTATTAAGTTCACCACACAATAGATTACATTTTTATGCTGTAAAAATATATCAAATCTTTCATTTTTTCAAGCCTTTTTAACTTCATGAAATACTGGTACAGTCTCGCTGTAAATAGTAGATACATTTTTTAAAGCTGTTTCTTAGAACTGGAAATGCTCTTAATACTTGAATGGAAGTTATACATGTGTACACAACCTAAAAAAAAAAAGAAAACTTTATAATTAGCATGCCAGTCTGAAATATTTGCAATCTACCAGACAACATTCTCATTGCCCTGTTTTGCCACAGAAACCTTACGACCTACAATAATTTGTTAGTTTTTAACCCCAAACGCACAAAATTATTACACTCAGTTAGTAATGCCAACTTTGGGCAAAAAAAAAAAACAAACAGAAAATTGTTAACCAGCAGTCAACCTACTTTCGCCTTGAGCTTTAGAAAAAGGGTTACCAAAAATAGCAAGGCAACAAACCAACAAACCAAGTCATATAAAGAGAGCGAAGGGGGAGCGAGAGAGGGAGATATGTTGCAGGCACCCAAGCATCCAATCTCTCGCATAAGGCAATAAAATAGTTGTCGCAACCTGGCGGATAAGCATCTGGCTCCGACTCTAACTCTGACTCTGACTCCGACTCCGGAATCTGGCTCAGCATCTATATGGCTTTTGGTGGGGGGGAAAGAGGGTCTTACATACATACACACTGATTACTTCGTTAAGTTGCATGTTGCTACAAATTGTTTCCAAAGAAAGGCAATGAAAATAAAAATTATTATACCAAGCAGCCGGGCAGGCAGTCCAGGGAGTCCCAAGCAGCCTGGCTGGCAAGGGTTAAAGGTAATCACAACAACACGACAACAACAATTCCAAGACTATTTTGGTAGCCAACTATACCGCTGGAATAGAGAAAGATGCTCGCAGCAGCCGAGGCAGCTACCCAGCTTAGTCTAGTTTAGAAAACTATTAAGCTGCACTAAAAACTGCACAATTTCTTTTGTCTTTCGGTGATTATCTGATTGTCTGATATTTTGGTTTATGGCGGATCCTACTGTCGCGCGCCACCAGACACATTCATTTCAGGTTGCTCCACGCCACTTGACTCCAATCCAATTCACTGCAGTTCAACCCATTCCTCTGCTCTCTGACACGACTCCTGTCAAATATATTCTGTTTGTGGCATTGTTGTTGCTTTGCTTGTTGTAGTCTCTATTCTTATCAAAAACTGTCATCATCATCATCATCATGAATAAGGCAAGTGTAAGCCAGCGTATAGGGTAGAAGGGAGTCTACAAATTAAAAGCCTTAGCTGGGAACTTCATTAGAGAAAGTCCCACGAGTTTTGACCCTTTGACTGCAACAAATTTTTAGTGGCTTTGTTGTTATTTTGTTTGTGTTCAGTTTTTGTCAAACTAATTAGTACGTAAAAACATTAACAATGACTTGACCCAAGTCCAAGCCTAATATCTTTTCACCCCGCCCCAAGCTCACCCGCTCTCTCTCCATCTTTGACAAATGTGTGAGTGGCCCAGCCAGCTTCGCTCCCTTTCCACAAGGCAGCTGCATTTCAAGTGTGAAAAGCATATTTTGTCTTCTTGGCTGAGCTCGGGCAAGACTCTGGCAACTCATTATGACATTCGCATTAGCATAATATGTGTATTATGCGTATTAATTACAGCGCAGACATTTGCATTTAAACGCCTATTTGTTGGCCACAAAAGACCAGACAGTAGACAGAGCTCAAACTAAGACGCTGAGACAATGGCTAAGTCAGCCAAAGACAGGCCAGGTCAGTCGTCTTGGTGGTGGGTCCACACCGACAGTAGCCCAGTCAGCCGGCTATGGTTGGACTGTAATTATTGAATTAGAAGTAGACAATGGTTTTGGTTTTGGCTTTGGCTTTTATTAAAGAGCATCAAAGATGCGTACCTTGGAGATGGTTGAAAGACCACCCGAGCGTAGAGGGGATAAGGGAAAACGATAAAGTTGGAAATCAAGATGAAACCCAAGCCCAAAGAAAAGAGTTATTATGATAGAAATTTGCATAAATTTCACGCTTTGTAATGAGAATCGAAGAAGCTTTGAAATAAAAGAAAGCCTTTCCCAGAGTTTAAGAATTTTTGTTGCACATTTTTTATTCATTTCAATAAGGATAAGAACTCACTACCCAATTTGTGTACATCACTGAAATGTGCCAGTAGAGAACGTGGACAATGGCTATAGACCTGATGGCAATCGGCACCCATATGGCCCAAATGTTCTGCTTGCAAATAGTCCTTATCCGAATCCAGAGATAACACATCTCTGGAGCTAGAAGGTCTGTGAAAAAGAGGATAAAATAAGTCTAAGGAAACTCAGGAAACTCTTGCCTTTACTCACGTTAAAAATATATGTAAAATCTCTCCGATCAGTCCATTTCTGGTATCAAAAGGCTCAGCAGCGCTCTCACAAATGCTCTTTAGGACGCACTCCCTGCCATTGAGCTTCATGCGTATGCCGAGGTTCTCGAAAGCCTTGTAAGCTGCCCAACGATAACTACTCAAGGAGAAATGATTCTCATCAGTTTCTAGAGCTGCCCTGCCCAAGAGCTTTTGAAATATGGTAGAATTATCCTGTTGCTCTCTCTGGGTAATGCTATGAAGATTCTTCAAACGCAACTGCTTTGCATCATATGGCAGAATATAATCGGCCTTGAAGACATAACCCGTAGTTATACTTTCAATGTTGAGATCATCCACTGGAATACCTATGCCAGAAATAAACTATTCCTTTTTTTTGTTACTTAAAACTTTTCTTTCGGAAAATACTTTTACTGACCTGCAATCTTGTGGGATTTGCCCGAGGATAGACAAGAAAAGGAATTCCACGAGCTTTTCGCTCTAAAAGTTCCATTTCATTATATGTTCGATTATTGCTCAAGGATTTTTCAATAATCAGAGTGAAACATAAACACATCAATAACCTTTGCATATTGTTTTGCTTTAAGTTCACTAAACAGCTTGAATGATTTTGGCCGACTGAATTTTGGACAGCTGTGTGAACCAATAAAATTTCACTTTATCAATATAAGACTCAAATTTTTATAATAAAATAATAAAAAAACGAAAGTGTGAAGCTGTTTGAGAATTTGGTTCAACCACGTCAGAGTGACTTGAAAACTATACGAAAGATGCGAATGATTTTTTGACTCACTGTGAACCAATTTCTATGAAAAAAAATGAAACTAGAAATGTTCGCGTTCTTTTAATTAGCGCCTAAAAAAAAGTCAGACGAGTTTGCTTTCTTTTCTCGATACACTGAAAGAAAAAAATCATACACCAAAATTTTGCTTTTAAGGTGATCCATATATTTTCAGTCTAAAGCAATATTTTATCCAAATTGTGATGAAGTTCACTAAAATGTTGCAAGAGGCTTCGGCGACACTCCTTGAACACTCGACTACAGCCAGCCCCGGACATGCCCACCTGTTCCGCATAATAATATTCGTTGTCTGAATTTTCCGACAACTTATCCACTGATGAGGAAGGACTGAAAAAGGAATGGAATTATTAGAAAAGTCTTTTTGGATTCACTGAAAATACTTACGTCAGCAAGATATGTATAAGTTCTCCAAAAAGACCATTTGCCCCATGAAAAGGCTCCTCGGCAGCCTCGCAGATACTCTTGAGTACACAGATTCGTCCTTGATAGCCCAAACGGTGCGCCAATCCTTCCAGGGCCTTGTACACGGTCCAGCGATAACTGCTGAGCACTTTGTTAGTTCGTGTTAAGAGCTTTCTTGTATTCTTGCCCAGATCATCCACGCCCACCAGAAAGCTATCGAATAGAGGCTTCCGCTGACGAGCTCCCACAGAGCCGGGTGTGACCACCTGTGTGATAGGCAGAGCTGTGGGCGTGCGCAAGTCCTCGGGAGTGATCGGCAACCAGTACTCTGCCTTTAGGACATAGCCAGTGGTTACAGCTTCATATGGTAGATCCTCCAGGGGTAAACCAATACCACCAATAAACTAAAACCAATTTAGAGCTCAGGCATCCATTCTTCTAGAATATTTCCATTCGACTCACCATAACACGAGTGGGTGATGTGGTTGGAAAAATTAGCCAGGGTATGGGAGCCCGTCTGCTTCGCGCATGCTTCGATAGGCTGCCTAAGGAATCTGAATCTACTTGTAAAAATCTAGGTACGAAGCACAAACAAAACAATAATTTAAATTCCATTTTTATATTTTTATATATATTTTGTTATCTTTTATTCACAAAACGTTCTTGACGCTTGTATTGACAAGGCGTTACTGAATCTCCCCAAAAAATAAAAAAATATTCTGAGCGTTCTCGTTCTCGATTCATTTATTTTATTGCTCACTCATTCAGTTAGACCAAAGCCTATATTGTGCTGTGCCTCCAAGTTTTCTTTTCTCTCATTTCAGCGAAATGTTACACATTCTATCAATTAGCACCTTTCATTTGTCGTGTTCCATTCCCAACTCCATAAACCAGACCGTGTAGGATTTGCGAGGTTCAAAAAAAACCGGGTTGAGCGAGATTTACACAGTGTGGCATTTAGTGTTTCTTAAATTTCTCCTTCCCTTTTTGTAATACATAATGGAAGCTAAAGACTACGTTTATACAGGGTGTGCCAAAATACCAAATATAAAACTATTTATTCAGTTTTAAGAGAGATCTTTTTTTTTATTAAAATGAACTTAATACTTTTTAGGGAACCAGCTGAAGGAATCCTTGCTTTCAGTTTTCCAGGATTCATTCATAACTTTCTCAGAAGTCATACTTTATAAAGAGTCAGCTTAAGGAATCTTAGCTTTAAGTTTCCCAGGATTCATTCATAACTTTCTAAGAAGTCAGAATCTTGGTTCAAGCTTTTTTAGGACAAACTCTATAGTTTACAGGTAGATCTTAACTATTTCCAGATTAACTCTTTAGTTTACAGACCTAGTCAGTTGAAGGAATCAAAACATCCTACTAACTAATGACAAATTCACAACTTTTAAAAATAAATTGCATTCTTGACCCACTCAAATTCTTATGCCCCAAAAGAAACACCTGGTTTCTTGCAAATGCAAAATGCACTTCTTTAGAGCAAACTTCAGCTTGGAGTTGGAAAGTGCAATCAGTTAACTTAACACCTTGATCAAGATGAATACCATTGGCAGAGTCTCTTCAATTTTATATTGCTTCTTTATTTTTGGATGTTATTTTTATATATCTCCCATTAGAGCAATTTTATTCTTTCCAAGAGGAGGTTCCTTTGGTGTAAGTTTTGAGTTCGAATTAATAAAATTCATAGAATAAAAGATTTCTTCCTAAGTACCTTGCTGCTGTGGCTCTGCCCGTAAGTCTTCCCAATCGGAATGTCTACATGGCCTTTAATTTCGAATCGAATTATGCTTTACCCTCCAATGAGTCCTACCATGAGTGGATTGATCGGGTAAGCCTCTTACAAGCTATTCTTAGTTCTTCGGATCTTCAAGATGTTATTTCCAGTGGGATCTGGATGAGAATTTCCTGGGAATAGGCAGCGATGTGACTCCCATCGATGGCAGAAGCGAAGAGGAGAAGGCCAAACGCTCCATCCCTGGCAGACCACCCAGTTACACACGCTATGACTTCTACCGCAGCTTTGCCCAATATTTGGGTCAGTTTGGACTCAATGGCAGCGCTTGTTTGTTGCGCACCATTTGCGAGGTCAGCGCTGCGCCATTGGATGCCCACAATGGAGTGCTGGGTAGCCTATTCAAAATTCTATTCATGTAAGCTTTGCAGATCGCCCAAAGATAACAGTTACATTTTTGCCTAATTACCAACCAACCACCCGAATCGCAGGCCCACTACAAGTGCACCAGAATTGCCCTTGCAACCCATGGAAAGTATATACAAGGCCTCGTGGCTGGGCACGCGCGGATTCGGCTGTGCTGATTATACTGGCCATTGTGGTCACAGTGTGCTGGACATGATAAGCGTTCTGCTCTGAATTTTCTATGCATTATTAAAATGGAGTTTCGCAAATAAAATAAAACCTATTATGACAAGCCAAAAATGAAGCGAGGTTGAAGAAGATTTCTGAATTAAAAAGCAAATCCCAGCGGCTTGGTCGCCCGCCTGCTGTGTGAAATGTTTTCATTTTGCTTAAAGCGCTTAAGACGCCTTAGCCAAAGAGCGCGGTACACAAAGTCAACCAATTTCCAACCATTGTCGTAGCCTAAGCCGGCCGCAAAAGGAGCCCGCAAAATGCGGCAGAAGCACACACATTTGCACATTGGATGAACCCAAAGCCGTCCTTCTTCTCGACGAGGACATGTGTTTTGTTCTCGACATCTCAAAAACGAAAAAAAAGGAGCTGCAGGAGCAGTTCTTTTTGCCTGTCTGATCGCTTTTTCCGCTGCCTTTGTTGCAGGACAATCCCGACACCGATGGATTTCGATTTTTTTTTTATTTTTATTTTGAGCTATTCAAGCCTCAAACTCTTTTTGTTTGCTGCCTGTCCACAATGGCATATTTTTCGGGCTTCGCCTTTGTGTTTTGGATTTTCTGTTTGTTATTTCTTTCATTCGATTTGCCGCCTTAAAGGGGCTGGGGTATTGTTTATAAGACAAGCGAACCGATTTGATGAAGTTGCCACTGCCAAGCTGACTGACTGGTGAGAGCGAATTACGCCTTCTTTGATTCTCAAGCGCATATAAGTATAGTAAATATAATTAGAAGACAAATGCTTTTTGTTTTCTTGAATTCCTTTTCTAAGTGGCCAAACAATACCCCAGGCAACAGGACTGAAACGGTTTATGAAAGAGGTTATCTTTGAAGGGTTCGGAAGAAGTTCTCCTGATTGCTTCAGTTGTCAGAGAAGACAAGCAAAAAATATCATAAAATTCCTTAAGAAATTGGTATTGGTAAAAGTTCTCCAGTTTTCTCTTCATATCTAACCTAAAAATATTTTATTTTGTTCCCTAAAAGTTACTCAAAGAATAAAAAATTTACAACACCTGCTGCCTTGCGGTTGGCCTCAATTTCCTGCGATCCCGCTTCCTGTGTTAAGGCCTTGGGGACTTGCCAGTCCTTTTGGGGGCTGATAGCTATTTTACAAATTGATTTACAATTAGTTTCAGTTGCAGTCAACAATATGATTAACTAGACATTTGCATGGAAAACATGCCCATCAGCCCAGCCCACAGTCGACTAAGGTTACAATCCTGCTGGTCTCTCCACATTGCAGCTGTGCGCAGACGCAACAGCTCATATAACTAGGGAATATAAATTAAATTGAAATGCAAACTACACCAGCCAATTGACAGTACTTTTTTAAGGAGGTTTTTAGTCAGTATTCCAGCGACATGTGAGGGCGTACTTGTGACTTGTAAGCGAGACTACCGACTGTGCTCAACCATGGAAAGTGGTTGTTGTGGTTTACGCCGGAGATCAGACATGTGTCAACAACTGTTGGTCCTTTTGAGCAGGACTCTAAAGTGTATCCCAAAGCGCTGACATTTGTGCACAGTTTGTCACATAAATCAACTGAGACCAAAAGAAATCAGATCCTCAACCTCACACTCCCTGAAACTCTGGATTTAATTTTATAAAATAATTTGTTTATCAGGCGTGTTTATTAACTGTTTTTATATCTGTGTCCAGTTAAATTAGATTTAATCCACTTCAGTAAACACCACAAAAACATTAATTGATTTTCGAAAATGAAAAGTTTATACAAATTTATAAATTAACTAATTATGCGGCTGAACTGTTGTTTCTCTCATCAACGAAAAACCAATAGATTTTACATATCTCAGCTAATTGGATTAAGAGCGTCAAACGAATTTCCTATAATATTCTGCATTTAATAAAACAAATTCCAGGACCTCCATTGGTTCGCACTCAATTCTTGTTTTTTTTTCACATTGTTTTAATTAAATTAATGAAATGTTATTTTTTTTTTTGCCTAACGTGGATGGGATCGGGTGACTCTTAAATACATTAAGCCCAGACAGTTGTGCAGTACAATCGAATCGAGGTGAAAACAGTTTAACTAATTTAAAATTATATCAATTTCGCGGGATTTTCGTTTTCAGTATTGACACAATTTAAAAGTTATTCACACTTAATATTTTTGCCCCCTTGCATAAATGAGTGGATGAGGTTTCTGTTCAATTGAAATAAATTCATTTTTATCGCTTTCGTTCCACGAAACATTCAAATTAAACCGTGTTTGAATTCAAACTAATTGAAAAATGATTTTAACCAGGAAAAAATAATAAATTTATTAAGTTCTGATGCCTGCGTCAGATCGTAGGACCCCTAGAATTATTGGATTAAGCCGAGTCGTTCTGTCTGTCGTAGGTTTCGTTGCTATAGAGCTTATTTTACGGCCTTCTAAGTCCTAAAGCTGTCTTACTGATTTAAATCCTATTTAGAAATCATTTTAGGTTTTAAAACCTGTTCCAATCGGATTAGGTACTCAGTATGAATATATGGTGAGATATATTTGTATCATAAAGCTGACATACGAAGCCTAATCGGTCCCAGATATAACTCTGATATTCATTGTCCGACCTAGTTTCAATTTAATGTCTGATATTTAACAATTTCTTAAATTTGTTATATCTCTTCGAAGTTTATTATTTTATTGAACTAAAGAATCCTTATACTATATTTACATCAAAATTCATTAGGATCAGAAAACTATATCATTAGAATAAATAACATATAAAGCTAAATGGGTGTTGGCGATAAGTCTGAAATTTATTGATCAAATTTTTTCCATTAAGTTAAGAAATAGGAATAGGAATAGGTTTGTAATAATTCACCATATCATTTAGCTTCCAAACTAAATTGGTCTTAAGACTAGCTCCGATATATACTGAATATATATGTTACCTCCTTCGAAACTACAAAGTCTATCTTCTATATATCTATATCTGTTTAAGTTTTAAATTCTATTTTCTTTTCTATTATTTCATCTGGTTTCTTCTCTCACGTTATCAACTCCTCTTTATCGATTATCTAAGTATCTTTAATTACATCTTTGAAATATACAGAGTGTATCGAATTGATTTATTATTTAAAGTCGCTCAGCTTATTAGCACTGCACCTGCCCGGAAAGTGAATATTTTCCCACAGTTTTAGCGGATTACATGGCCTTACAAGTTCCTCGATAATCCAACCAACCCTGCCATCAATTCCGACAAAAATTCTGTCCTCTACCTTTTGGCTTATCAAGCCAAAATCAACACCTTCTCGGTCTTCCATCATAATTTTCTATGCATATAAATATTTTCTTTTCTTTTTTGAAAAGGTCAAACTGATGCAATAGAATGAATGCATTCACATACTTCGAGTCATTGCCATCATTCATATTCATAAGGTTTATATCAGAGAAAATAAAAAAAGTGCCACATAATTTCATTGCACTGGATCGAACCCGCCCCTTTGCCGAGTAGGTTGGTAGGGTTCCTCGAAACGGAGGAATTTGATCGATTGCCAGCAAAGCGCTGGCAAAACTACTTTGACATTAATTGACTCCAAATATGCACAAGCGCATGAAATTATGAAAATCTTATTAAAGTCAAAACCCAACCAACCAAGCGCAAACCTTTTGTGAAGAAAAAAAAAACTCACCGAATAAACTTCATAAATGCTAATGTGGCCCAACTCGGTGGACTTTGCTGTCGGGTAAAAATGATTGATGGTCTTTGGCAAAAAGAAAAACTGCTGCTCACCAGCTCTCTAGTTAGTTTGGCCACCAAAGGTTTGAGGTTTCTATTTGACTAGAGTGCAAAATTATGCGGACTACTCCTACCTAAAAGGATCAATTCGCTGGCGGAGCCTCCTTTCACCTTTGGGTTTGTTACCTTGTTTTCGTAGGTTGCTTGCTAAGCCAGTTTAATCTTGCGGCTTAGATGAGCTAGGCTTAGAGATTGAGTTGTTTGGCAACTGAAAGAGGCAGGACTCGTAATATTGTGGAGGATTTTCAGGGCGGCCTTTGCTTTGATCTCTAAGCAGAAGCAATTCTGCTTAAGGATCAAGGAAATGACAAATACTCAAGCTCAGTAGACTCATTTTTCTCTGCAGTTTTCTTAATTCTATTTCCGCATATAACTAGAATTTTATGCAACACAATGGAAAAACAAAGAAGAAGAAGAAAGGACCTTCCAGTGAACAAAAATAACTTGTCTGTAAAGCTTCCACTAGGCTATGCCGTTCTGTCCCGTCATGTCCTATTCTGTCCGATTCCGTTGCCTTTGTGAGTGCGTGCGTGCCTCAATTTTCGCAGAGGTCGGGTAAAAAGCATTTTGTGTAAATGTGGCGCAAACAAGCTCGAGACTAATTACAGTTACAGATAACAGCACAAAGCAAACCACACCACACCAGGATAATAATCTAAGCAAATTTATCAACACACACACACAAGCACACAGACACACATGGAAAAATTTCCATTCACATGCAAAATGGAAAACGCAATGTTAGATTGAAGTGGCCCAGTCAACGAATGTTTTTCTGGGTGTGTGTGTGTGAGTGCCTTGGAGATATGGCAGGGTTGTCTGTAAATGTCTATGGCATAATATAAAAAATTATAAGCTTTCCTTTTTTTTTTGTTTTGGTACGAAGGCCGCAAAAGCATACCAAGTGCAAAATAATGTGAAAGGCGTCATAGACAAACAAACAAACAAAACCTAAAACATGTGTGGAAAACTGGTAATCCAAAGGATACATCGGACAAGGACCTTGGCATCATAATAGAGAAACTGAGAATTCCAAAGAGTTTTTCGTTTATGCCAATGAACATTTTAAGAAAACTAAATTCCACACAAAAATCTTTGAGAAATAATCAAAACTTATGATTTAGATTGCCTGATTTGAGCCTGAGAAGTTAGAACACGATTTGTAGAATCGCATAAACCGACTAGAGACAAGTGACCCCAAGGATAGTTGAGATGAGAGGCAGACAAACAAATAGTCCATTGGGCTGGCAGTTACTTGTTAAATGCTGAAGTGGTGAAGGTTCCCACAAAAACCAGCCACACGCCTCAGAAGGCTCAGACGAGCCAGACTAACAAAAAAATCCACTCGAAAATAGAAAAGGAGAGTGGCCAGAGAAGGAGCAGATGCCAACAGTCAGACAGTTAAGACAGCTCCACATATGAGCTTGCGTGTTGCTTAAAGTAAATCACAAGGAGAGAGAGAGAAAAAAATTTGTTTAGGTTGCCCCGAATTGCCTCGGGCGAGCTGTCTATCTAACAGCTTTTTAACATAAATTTACAGTCAACGCTGCGCGGCAGGAAGTCGCGCTCCCGCTTGCCACAATTTCCATTAGCGCCACACACACACACACACACACACACACATAGCATTGACTGACTTGGTTGAAAATTTGACATTTTAAGGAGCGGCGTCAGAATTGGCGCTGCTGCTGCCCTAAAAGACCCCCACGCGGTTAACCCGTGCGAGCTGCCAAGTCGTGCCCCAAAATGTCAACTGCTTAACACGCACAATTTGAGGCAGCAAACAAACAGCAGCGGGATTGAAAGTGGAACTCAAACTGGGAACAGTTAGTCTCTGAGGTAACATGAATACAAAAACGCTTCTATACTCTAACCTAGTGGACTAGGACGACGAGAGTTAGATAAACACACACACACACACATACACTGAAACCACTTTGCCAAACAAACAAACAAACCAAATATAAAATAAAATATAACCGAGAAAATTAAATAAAAAAGAAATGCTCTACCCGCTACCCTAACTACCTTTTGTTCATTTTGCACACCTGTGGGAAGTGCTCGAGTTTCAATTCAAATGTTAGAAATTAAACGCCAAACCACATTTTAGTCTAATGCCAAATAACCTGTCCCCGTATCAGCTTACAAACCAACAACAGAAGCAGCAGCAGCAGCATCATCTCCCCCCCGATTGGCCCAACCCAACTCAGAGCACAGGTAGAAAGCGACTGAATCAACCACAACATACACACCTACTTCCGTGGGTTATATGAGACATTCCTCTAGACGAAAATACGTTGGGAATCCAAGACAATGCCAAGGAAGTCGCTCGACAGGAACAGCCCAACACTCAGGCAAAGGAAACGGCTTGCAGGCTTTCCATTTGGCCTCTCGGCAGCAGTTGAACAGATTGATTTGAATTATGCAGACAAAGAAATTTGCTGATGGACTTCTGATAAAAAAGATTTGAATTTTCTCAAAAAAACAAAGAGGAAAATTAACTAAATTTATCTGAATTTGGATTTTCTATATTGAATTACTTACACAAAAGCAGAGTCATGGACCACATATATCTCAAAAAGACTAGGATGTCCATCCCTGACTTCTATGATAGCTTTAGTAGTGTTTATGAGGTCGAACCGGTTCAGCATCTCCTCTGCTTCGGTCCTATATATCTGAAAGACCCCGACTTCTTAGTAAAGGCAAATCAGTTCGGCATCTCCACTGCTCCGGTCCCATATATCTGAAAGATAAGGGATGCCCTTCTCTGGCTCCTTTGGTGATATTGATGAATCTGTTCAGCATCTTCTCTGCTCCGATCCTAATTTTCAAAGAAGACATTACAGATAGCTAAGCTTAAATATTCTTTAAGGATCTGAGAAACTTGACAATGTAACAGACGATTCCTTTAAGAGTCTGACGAGCTTCATTGATATAGTTTCGGATAAAACCAGACTCAATTTCCACTTAATCGCCTTTAATCTTATTGCTGGTCGTGCAAAACCCCAAAGTATCTCAGAGTGCCCCTTACTTGGCCCTACTACATCAAATTACTTACTCATATAAAGAATTATTAAATTTTTATAGCAAAAATCTAAACAATCTAAAATTGTTTGCGAATGTGAATACAAAATAATTTAAACAATGAAAAAACTTGTTTCCACTTCCGGGCCAGTCAAAAAAAAAAAAAGTTCAAATAAAAAATCTGTAAATGCAACGATACCGGATGTAAATCGGGCCCCAGCTGCAATTGTCATCAATATGACAACAACAACAACAATAACAAGAAGAACAATCAATTCATAAAAACAAAAGCGAACGGAACAAAATCAACTACAAAGGCGCATTTCAATAACGGATGTAAATAAACCACAAGAGATCGATTACCTCCCGAGCGTATAGCGAAAAGCTAGCGCTTGAGACAGGCCCGTCCGGGCCAGACAAACCAGCGGGCGAGCAGTTGACTTGGCTTACCTGCTGTCAGGATAACAGATGCAAAGAATACACCAAAGTGACACGGGCAAAATGACATTGGCAGCAGGTCCATAGAATTTTTGCATACCAAAATAAATTTTATATTGTATCAGTTTACTGGCCACAAAGCCAAAGTAACGTTGAGCTATCAAGGAATTAAGGAATCCTTTATCACGGCAGAGAGAAAACACCTGTCTCTTCCTTTTGAAATTAAGAAAAAAAAAAAACAGCCTCCAGTCAGAATTAACAAAAAAGCCCTGCCGCCTGCCAAAAAGGAAACAAAAACAACAATAAAACGACTACTAAAGTATAGCACCTGGTGTCCAAGATTTTGACTCGACGACTCCACCACCGTCCACCTTATTGACTTTGCCAACAACGGCGCAGACGCAGCCGCAGTCGCAGCCGAAGTCGCAGTCTCAGTCTCAGATGATGTGCTGGCTGGAAGGCTTAAAGGCATTAAGATAAGACCAAGGCTATAGGGCCATTGGTTACAGCTTTAATGTGTTGATATTATTACGGTAAACAGCTTGATGCTTTTTAAATTGAATTTAAGACACCATCGGAGGCCAACCTGGGACCAGAGCAGAAGCCGCCTCTGGCCACTCTAATTGGCTGGAAAGTTTTTCCATAATGAGAAAGGCTCAGCTCAATTGTTGAAGACTGTGTCATCAACTTGATGGTTAAACGATTTGCCTGAATGGTTTATTGAAATACAAAATCACCAACATTTTTTGGTAAAAGCTGCAAAATGCAATCACTTGCCAAAACTTATTACCCAGAGTGGCCTGAGAACGTGACCCACAAAGCAATATGCATGTGAATTTCATAAACATTGAATTGGTTTGGGGGAAAGAAAAAAAAAATCCAGCTGCCCAAAATCTTACAAAGCAAATATAAAACTAAAAATCGGTCATCTCTTTCAACCCGAAATACAATAATAATTTAAAAGTCAGCATACAGCCATTGTAAACGCATTTACCTTACTCATATTGGCCAATAAACCTGAGAAGAAAGGAAAAAAATTTTCAGCCGTCTTCGTCTTTTGTATCGAAAAGGTGTAAAGAAAAACAGCCGACAATGGGCAAAGAGGCAACGCCTTCGAAACGGACAATACTTCAATAGAATTCAGGTCAAAACTGATCACCAGCAGAAAGAAAAACCCAAATTGCCGGTATTGTCAGGAATGACTCAAAAGTCCTTGGCAACAATAAGAGACCCAAACATTAATCAACCAGAAGAGTCCAGTCCATCAAGAGTTAAATGGAATGTTGGCCAGAAATTCATCTAGGCTTTTTTTTGGCCAAAGCCATAAATGTCCCAGCAATTCCAGTTGACTTCTTCTTGGGACCAAAACAGCTGAAAAATATCCACAAGATTGCAGCAGCCCAGCATGAGCTCTATTAGGTTGAAAATTTCCCTTTCTCTCGACCGGTCAACAATGGTCAATGTCGACTTTTGTTTGAAATTCTCGTTGCCGGCAAACTCCGAAAGTCATTTGAGTTTCGTTAAGGGAAAATTACATGACGTTTTGTGGAGCAATTACCAGGTGTAAAAAAGAGCCGGAGGCGTGGACTAATTGTTCCCAGGCGCATGCCTTGCCTTCGATCTGAACGCATGACGAATGCAATCGGCCAACCGACTTTTGCAATTCCTCGTAATCAAATACAAATGCGACTCCTGTAATTTTTGCATCCTTTGTGCCTGGGCAATTGTGTGTTTCTCTTCTCTCCTCTTTGTCGGCTTCAGTTTTTTGGGAACTTTTATTGGACTCGCCTTGAAATCTATTGACAACTGAAGCGTTATTAATGAAGCGCCATTTATTTCATTTGGCTGGGAATCAAGAAATGGAATTACTCTTGACTGTTTGACCAGGGTTGCTATGGAAACTTAGAAAGCGTCGTCATGGCTGGAAAAATGCCCAAACAAACACCAACAAGGTGAAAAGTCCTCAGTTATCCTTTTGAAAGTGAATAATGCTGCACCAAGGGATTATTCTACGCGAAGGCCATGTCACCCGGACTATCTACAATTTAGTAAATATTCAGAAAAAAAATCTCTTTGAATTAGTTTAAAATATCCACAAACTATTCAGATCAAGGATAAACGCTACGAGGATGTAATCGAATGCATTGTGAATTTCGGAGAATCTGCGGTTAATACAAGAGCGGGGCTGTCCACTTTGGGTTATTGTTATTACCATGCCCAGAAATATGAGGAGGCAGCCAGTTGCTATGAGCAACTCTGTCAATTGGTACCCAAAGAACCCAAGTATAGGTAAGTCCGAGAACTTCATTCATAAGGACGAGAACTTCATTTCTGATCCCTTCCTTTCGTCAGGTTCTATTACGCTCAATCCTTGTATCAGGCGGGTATCTTTGCTGATGCCCTGCGTGTTCTGAAGCAAATAAGTGATCATAACGATCTCAAGGAGCAGTGCCTACAGCTCCAGAGTGCCATACTCTATTCCAGCGAAGATTATGCCGGGGCCCAGGGCATTCTGAACCAGCGTTCTGGCGGGAATGCCGATACCCTCAATGATGAGGGATGCCTACTTTATCAGGCTGACCAGTTTGAGGCGGCAGTTCAGCGTTTCCACAACTCATTGCAGGTTGGTGGCTTCAATGCTCTGGTGGCCTACAATCTGGCCCTCACTCATTTCCGTAAGAAGGAAAGATCTCAGGCCATTGACTATACGGCTGAGATTGTTGAGCGCGGAATACGCAATCACCCGGAACTGGGTATCGGGGCTCAGATCGACACAGAAGGCAGTGCCCGCAGTGTGGGTAATCCGATTACCATGGCCATGTCGGGTATAACTCAGGCCCTAAATCTAAAAGCAGCCATTGAGTATGAAGACGGTAATTTGGAATCTGCCCGAGATGCTCTCTTGGACTTGCCGCCAAGAGCCGAAAGTGAACTGGATCCCGTTACGCTGCATAACATGGCCCTGACAGATACCCAGGGTCCTGTGGCCGGGCTGCGGAAATTGGCTTTCCTACTTCAACTGGGACCACCTGCCTGTCCCAAGGAGACCTTTGCCAATATTTTGCTCACCTGCTGCAAGCACGAAATGTACGAAACAGCCGCCGATATTCTGGCCGAACACACTGATCTCACCTACAAGTACCTCTCCCAGTATTTGTACGAGCTGTTGGATGCCTTGATCACGGCTCAGACCAGTGCGGAGCTGGCTGAAAAGAAGCTAGGCACTTTGGCTTCTAGCCTAGCTGGTAAGTTGCGTAGCTTGGCCGCCAAGGTTCAGGAAGTACGAACAACCACAGATCAGCAGGCCCTACGAGATGCCCTCAAAGACTATGAGCATGCCCTGGAACTGTGAGAATCTTAATCATCTTACAATTCCTCAAAATTTAAGTTCCTTTTAAACAGATATTTGCCCGTGGTGATGGCCCGTGCCTGGATATCCTGGCGGGATGATGACTTTCAGGGGGCCGAGCGTGAGTTTCGATCAAGTGCTGAGTTTTGCTCGGAGAACCCCATCTGGCGCCTGAATGCAGGACATGTCCTATTTATGCAAGGCGATAAATACAAGGAGGCAGCTGCTTTCTATGAGCCCATTGTGCGCCAACATGCCGATGATGTGAGCTTTTATATAAAAATCTCAGCATATTTTAAGCCACTCAACGATTTTATTTTCCAGATTATGTCTGTTTCGGCCGCTGTGTTGGCCAATCTCTGTGTGGCCTACATTATGAATCTCCAAAACGAAGAGGCCGAAGAGCTCATGCGCAAAGTGGAGAAGGCCGAAGAGCTAAAGGGCAATTTGGGCAAGCAATATCATCACCTGTGTATTGTTAACCTGGTGGTTGGAACTTTGTATTGCGCCAAATCCAATTACGAATTTGGCTTGTCCCGCATTGCCCATGCCCTGGAGGGCGGCTCGGGGGCCCGTCTCTATGCCGATACCTGGTTGCATGTGAAGCGTTGTATACTCGGCCTGCTCACCGGCATGGCCAAACAAAATATCATACTCCCCTATCCGGCTGTTCAGGAGGTTCTGACCTTTTTGAAATCCTGCGAAGCTTATGGCTTGTTCACCCCAGCGAACATTTACACCGCCACAGAAGAGGTTCCCGCGGAACCACTTACCATTGGACTGGAAGCTCGCAAGCTGCGCTTGTTGCTGCTCAAATTGAGTGAATATGAAAATTATTAGAAACTTTGAGTTACATGGAAATCAAAGCAGAATCCCTTCACATTTTACAGTCCATTAAGTCCTTTGGATTATAATTTCATTTTATGATTTCTACCTCAACGCCAAAGTGTTCGAACTGTGTTAATATAATTTTTTTTATAATTAACTTTCTATACAGACACAAAGGGCTAAAGGGAAAATTCACCTGTCCACACGGATTTCTAACTTTTAATACACTAAATAATTTAATGACTTTCGGTTAAGCCAGGGAATAAAAACAACAATAAGAAGAAGAAGACACAAAGCAATCTACGACATAATAAAGATAAAGACAGACATTGAAATTCCACCTGCAGTTGCCTTGACCGTTGCTCTCAGTCCAAGAACAACATTCATGCCATATAATAATCCCATCAACATTTTTGGATACGCTTTGCAAATGAATTGTGCACCCGACTCAGTCTCTGACTCTGGCTCTGGCAAGTTCACGTCGAACGAAGCTGCCGCAAAGCGTGGATAATAATAATGTGAAACCGGGAACCGAAAATGAGTCTCAAATACAAGTTGGAAATTGGAGCTGCACCTGTATTGATGCTACTCATTCCACTTATTTTCGTATGATCGCGCTTCGCTGCAGAAATGCTGATGAGCTCTCCTGGCCTGTAATTAAATTGGAAACAAAAAAAGAACTTTTAGATACAATTTGATTATGCACAAAGGACTTCAATCTATATAGTAAAACACTTTGCATTTGATTTGTATGAGCCATTCAATTCCAAGGTTGTCATATAAATCAAAATTCACACACACACACACACACACACACACACACATGGTAGACTTTTCCAGGCAGCAACCGATTGTATGCAAAATCCAGAGGCAACACAAAAAAAAATTACGCAGGTGGCCGCAAACAGTCGGTCGTCTGCCCGTTCTCTCAAGTGTTTGTCTTTGCATACAGTTGGACAAATTTAAATGTGCGCCTCGCACAGAGAGACAGGGCGAGCGACACGGCGGATGAAGCTGACCAACCTGACCAACCGACCCGACCCAAACCCGCCAACCGATCGACCAACTGGGCAGGTAGCAAAATCATTCGGACAATGGCCACACGTCGATATTCAAATAGTTTCGCGGATGAAGCGGTGTGCTTAAGGCAGCCAAACCAAACACAGAGGATGTGTATGTGTGTGTGTGTGTGTGTGTGCAGTGAGGAATGCGAGGGTGCCGGGTCCACTGCAAATATGCTTTAAATGAGAAAACATGTAAAAAGGATGTTGGCCATGGATTTCCGCCTTTGTAATTCGCATTATCCTTTGTGCATATGTGTGACAAATGTGTGCAGCTGTGTGCGTGTGACTGTGTTTGCCATCGTGTGTCCCGGGCAAAGAACCTTTTGTTAAAATATTTTTAATTAAATTGCTAGATTAAGCCTTGTGGGATTCATGTTGGCTGGTTGCAAATCTATCAGTATTGAATTCAGTAAAAACTAAAAATTTCCCTGCAATTGAATTCTTAGAAATACCTTCACCATACAGAAATTTGTACAAATATTTCGACAAAGCTTTAGTCAGCTCAATTTGAGTTGATCGAGACTTAAATAAAAATTGCAATTGTACTTATATATTTATTTCACTAAAAGTAAAAGTGAATTGGAAAACTTAACTACTTGAATCATTATGCTTAATGATTTAAAAGGCGTTTACAGAAAAATCACAATTTATAGAAATTATGATATATACAAAATGTATATAATTTTCACTAAATATGTTGAAAATTAAATACATAAATGGTCACATAATATTTTTCTACAATTATATTATTTTCTAATTTAATTTTCTTTGCTTTGACCAGATTACCACAGACAAAGAAATTATAGCTCATTATCATGAGTATAATTATGTTAAGTTTAATTTTCTGTGCCATGAATTGGAGACTGGATCTTGATGCAGCTGGTTAATAATCCAAGTGGTGATTGTCCCTATAGTTGTACCTAGGAAACTGTCAGTTATTGTGACCTAAGAAGATAAGGAATATCATTTGCAAATCAAACTTATAAAAATCATATAGAAATTTACATCCAACAGCAATGAGCTTATTTATTTTCCACAGGTGTCTGAGTGGCATGATGTTTGGCTACAGCCTCCTGGGCTTTACTTAGCTGTATGTAGCCTTCGTGGGCTCTTGAACGCAATTCACTTTCTACATTTTTATTTACAGATTTGGATATGACTGCTTTTATCTTTTGAGTCTCATTAAACTTTGACTTCTTTGCCTGAATTGGCGCATCTGAAAAAATAAAATAAAGTTAAAAATATATTTGGAAATTATTCAATGACGTACTTGATCTCCGTGTAAAAGCGGCCTTCTGTTGTTTCTGTTTCTTTTGAAGGGCAGCTGGTAGCTTTGCCTTTTTAAACTTTCCTTGCGGCATGTTTTTATTTATTTAATTTGCTAGAAATATTTGTTTACGTTTTTTTACCACGTTTTTATTTAGAGCTGCTTAGACAAATATCGATATCATATGTTGTAGTGGTTCCGGAACGAACCAAATAAATGTTAAAATTGGCGCCAGTTTTTGAATTTAAGAACAAACATTACATACCCTTAACAGAACGAAATCAGCTGCAACTGTTATAAAATAAAATATTTAAATATTATTATTAATAGCTGCAATCGAGTTGAGTTTTTATTCCCTTTTAGCATGTTCTCCACTCCATTTTCAATTTTGCAAAGGCCACTTAAATTTCTAGATAATCAACATTCTTGTTAAAATAATATGACAAAACAAAACTAGCCTTCACTTGTTAGTTTTCCATGGCAAAACACGCAAAGTTAATCTAGTAGCACAAAAAACGATAAAAATAATTGATAACATTTTCTTAGAAAATTAATGCTTGTACTTTTTTTATCAATAAAATAATAATCGCTATATGTATATCCCATTATCAATTTTAAATGATTAAAAAACCAAATCAACTGATTTTTGTGTTTTTATTACATCATGTATTTTTGAATTCCCCTTGCGGTTTATGCAATTCAAATTATAAATAATTATTTTTATCATTGACAAATTAAAAATTTGTATGTTTATTGTTTTCTTTTCAAGTTATTTTAGATTGCAGCTCACTATTGATAATTACGTTGATTAAACATATATATATAATCGGCTTTTCGCTTAACTGAAAACAAATTTCACATTTAATGCAAAACTGAAATTATAAAATTCTGTTAACAAGAAAAAGTCAACATTTAAAAGCGTTTAATATTTTATATGATTCTTAAGGAATTTCATCATCATCATCTTGTTATTTTATAAATAATTTCTTTCATACACATAACTAAAAACTCTCACACGATCATTTATTATATCGACTCGTGGCCTCGCATTTCGCTTATCCAACAGTTTGCTCATTTTTGCCTTTTCATTACACTGTTGCAGGATTTATAAAAAACACTACTACTCCTTTTTAATGATTAAAAATAGTTACTATATAAATATATATGTATATATATATGCATGTTTGCAATGTTTATGTATATACAACAATTAACTTAGCTTGATTACAATGACGCCCACTACGATTAGGCCTATTATCACAGCAATCAATAAAAGTATAAGAATTTTACGTCGGTGGCTCTGGCGACTTCTCTCCGCTTTCTCTAATTCCGATGCTCCGTCCCCCAAATGTGCCGCTGTTAAGTCAACCTGAGTCTCAATGTTATCTGATAAAAAAAAAATAAATAACTTTCCATACCATTTGGCAAAAGCTAGCTCAACTTACCAACTTGAGCACTCTGATCTTGCACAAGTGTGGAAACTGTGCCAAATAATTGATTTATAGCTACAGTTTCCGCAGAAATCTTTTCCAGCTCTTTCTGACGTTCCATTAAGGTGGCATGTTCATTCTCTAGTACCAACACTTTCATCTGCCTTTCACCTAATAGTTCCGAGTTGGCCGAATTGGCATCTCGCTCGAGGTCTTTCGACTGCTCCCAGGTTTTCTGAGTGGCCTGCAGAATTACCTTGTGTACACTCACATACTTCTTTACTACATTTTGGAAATCCTCGACCAGCTTCTGTAGCTGCTTGTTCTGTTTGAGGTCGCCACGCTGCACAATATCCTTGAGACGTACAAGATATCCTTTGGTTCTTTCGATGAGGGTTTTCGTCTTGTCATCGATATTTCGTACCTTCTCCCATTGAACATTCAGATCCTTGGTTGGCTTTATCAACTTTTGAGTCTTTTCTAACTGTCTCGCGCTGGAGTTAATTGTATTGATATTGTTCGCTATATCCTGGCTGAGGGACATGAATTCCGTGGGACTGAAGCCAACCTCATTCTCCTGAAGATGCGTCGACGAGGTACTTGCAGTAGCTCCATAATCACGATGAGTGCCTGGATTGTTCAATGCCTGCGACATGGTGGAACTGAGCTACTAGCTTTCGTTTTATCAACAGTGAAGTTGTTTCTGCGGTTAAAAGAAAAAGTTATTACTTTACTTATAAAGGCTTTAAACCGCATTGCATCGTCGCACACCCTCTATTTAAAATTACAACGTTTCGTATTTGACTTGCACTCAAATCCCTAATGCCAGTACACGACAAATGAATCATTTCATGGAAAAGTAATACAAACACCGCGATTGTTGCTGTCAATTTTCGCTGCAGAGTTATCAACCCAACATATGATTGTGTGTATGTCTGATTGTGTGTGTGTTTGTGTGTTTCGGTTCATAAAAGTGTGCGAGGGCGATACACTTTTGAGCATTCCTATGGCTTCAATAACGCGAAATTGAAGTCGGGCTTTTTTTTTTTGTAGACCCAGCGAAGTAAAATTTGACCACAAAGCCTACGAAGATTTTTAATAATTGTTGCACTAATTGTGTCAATTGAAAATTTGAACGCTTTTGTCACCCTTGAAAATCACTTTGCTGCAGGCTTTTTCCATCAGCAAATTTACATGTTAAAGTGCACCCACTGCATTGTCAGTGTTTCAATCAATATTAATTTTTGCTATTTAAACAATCAATATTTAAATAAATTACATTTTTTTCCACCAAACGATTCTTTGTAGTGAAGTGGCAAGACTAAATGTTGACAGACTATTAGTGTGTTCTCGCTCACACTCAGTGTGCCCAATTTGGAAAACATATGAGCGAAATACTCATTTTCAGGGTTGCATTCGAGTTGGCTAAAGTGCAGCCCTCCAACTGGGCGCGCTTTTTAAACTGCTGCCACCTTTCGAAGTTTGCCCCCTTTATAGATAGCGAAAATCCCAAGATTAATTAACCACCAAACACATTTTTACGTTTTAATTGAAAAAGGTATTTTGTTTACTTTTTTCTTGATGTTATTGTATTTTCTGTAGTTCAACGTACAGTTATTCTAAAACGTAAAAATCCAAATTAATCCTTTGTCCCTACGCATTGTTAAATCTGGATTTAATGGGTTTTGGCGGCCAAACGCTTGTCGCGCTCCTCGGAGATGCTCAGCTTGACACCCTTACCCTTTGGCAATGAGATGTAAGGTTTGTTGCCCTTGCCAATGATGAACACGTTGGTCAAACGAGTGGCAAACACATGACCCTGCGAATCCTTAATGTGCACAATATCGAAGGAACCGGGGTGACGCTCACGGTTAACAACCGAACCAACACGACCCAAATTTCTACCTCCAGTGATCATGCAGAGGTTGCCTATAAATAGAGAAAGAAAATAGCCATTCAATTTCAATATTCCATTTTTCGATAATTTTTTTTGATAATGTAATTGCACGTAAAAGTTACTGAAACATCTAAAAATTGTTTGATCGGATCAGTGACCGTCGTAACAAAAATTGCTTTTGGCTACAATTTTGAATCATCCAACTAATTTAAAACGTTGAATAATCTTCGATCAAGCCAAAGATTAATTAGATCTTTACTTACCGGAATCGAACTTGATGTAGTCGGTGATCTTGCCGCTGGCAATATCGACCTGCACGGTATCGTTGGCCTTGATCAATGGATCGGGATAACGGATGGTGCGACCGTCGTGTGTGACCAGGAATGGGACACCCTTGGCGCCCAATTGTGTCTTGCGCACCTTGCACAGTTTGTACTGAAAACGAATTGAACGTTTCGTTATTCCAATTGCCGGTATTTTATTGGTTATTTTTGGATTTTTGTAATTGCACGAAAAAGTTACCAATATTGCATGGAGAGGGCAAAATCAGTGACCGTCGTAACAAAAATTGCTTTGGGCTCTATTTTGAACCAATTGACGTATTTGCAAACGCAAATCGGTCTTCGATAGAGCCCTTTCGCTCACTAAGTTTGGGCAAAAACAAACTCACCTTGGCCTCCTCGGCAGAAATACGGTGAATGGTGAAACGTCCCTTGACGTCATAAACCAAACGGAAGAATTCGCCGGTCTTTTCAATGGTGATGACATCTGAAATGAAATAACATGTTAGTGAAATTTCTAATGGGTTCGGAAGTTATGGTTGCTTACCCATGAAACCAGCTGGGTAGGTGGGGTCAGTGCGCACCTTACCGTCAACCTTGATGAGGCGCTGCATGACAATTTTGGTCACCTCAGCGCCATTCAGGGCGTACTTTAGACGATTTCTCAAGAAGATCAACAACGGCAGGGATTCACGCAACTTGTGTGGACCGGTTGATGGACGGGGAGCAAAAACACCTCCCAATTTGTCCAACATCCATGCCTTGGGTGCTGCTAAACGCTTCAAATGCTTCTTGGGTCCACGCGCCTAAAAAATTAAGCAATTTATTACGTCTCTCTAATGCTGAATAGTTTTGCCGACGAAATCAAACAAAAACAAAACATCCAATTATCTAAAAAGTTCACACACATATTTCACAAAATATTCGCATTTTCAATTAAGTTTGGATTTACGTTATGCGATACGATGCATTTCACTTCGTTTTTGTTTGACTTCCAAATGGATGTTAATGTATTTTCAAGTCTTTTAAATTTCGGCTTACCATCTTGTACGATGCGTAAAAAAGGAAAGGAAGTTTACAGCCTGTCAAAATGGTTGACAGCAAGATGGCGCTGCCAACTCAACAAAAACACAAGCTGCCAACTTGCTTGCACAACATTTAAAATTGTAGGCTGGCAACACTACCCGCATTTGATAACAACTCTCCAGACCCGGTACTTTTTTAATTTTATTGTGTTCTTCATATTTCAGCCCAGTTAGTTAAAAACACATATGCCCACGGAGCACAGAGATCTCTTCTCTTACATAATACACAAAATAATTCATACATTTTCTCATTTTCGGTATTATTAATTACGCTTTGTAAAACCTACTTATACATTAAACGTAGTTGTCTAAACAAACATTTCGACTGCAATCAATTTGCTCTTATTGTTAATGATGAAAAGCGTTTTCGCTTTCATTTTCTTCAACATCATTTTTTTTCGGCAATAATATATATTTTTTTTTTCATTCGCTTTTTGTCTTTGTTATTTTTGTACATAATACAAATTACATCAAATTATGCAGTACAATGTATTTTCTCCTCTTCTTATTTTCATTGCTATGTTGCTTTTTCTATATCATTTTATGTTTTGTAAATTGTCAGTATTCTCTTTACGCGCAATTATCTTAAACATACGAAATAAAGTTTAGAATATATATAAATGTATGGTAAGATTGAATGAATGAATGAATGATAGAGATTTAAACGATGGCTACGTATGTCTGTCTGTCTGTTTTGTGTGTGCGTGTGTGTGTGTGACCGTGTGTGTGGTGTAAATGAGGGCAGGGCGTTCAAGTGTTTGTGTGGTGGAAAGGGACATTTGCTTATGTCTGTCCTTAATTGTGATTCCTTGCTGCGTCTTTCATTCATTGCTGGTTTGCTTATTTCTCTAGTCCAACTTCTTCATTGATTTGAGCGCCCGCTCTCGCAACTGCTTCTCCAGATCCTCATTAATGCCAGTGGCTCCGCCCGTGAGCAGGAGAGAGACCTTGCCGTTCCGTTTGCTGCTGGACGGAGGCGCTTCGTCCTCATCGCTGCTCGAGCTGCTGTCGGCATGGACACGCTTGCTGGTGCCGCCCTTCCTTTTGTGTTTCTTGTGCTTCTTGCTCTTCTTGCTGTGTTTTTTGTGTTTCTTGTGTTTTTTCTTTCTGGACTCGGCCTCGGAACAAGAGTCACTGTTGGAGCTAACAGCCTTTTTAGATTTCTTGCGTTTCTTTTTGGGTAGAACTGCGCGTTCCTCCTCTGAATCGGATTCACGACGCGATTTCTTGTGGTTTCTCTTGCGACTGTCCAATCGCTGTCTGTCCACCTCCATCTCATCCTCGCTGGTATTGGCTGAGCGCTTCAGTTTCTTGTCCAAGCGACGCTTGTCTCTTTCTTTGTCTAGCCTATTGGATCCGACATCGTCTCTCTTGTCCTCCAGCGATATTGAGCTACGTCTTTTCTCTACCGATCTGTTCACTAGTTTCTTCTTCTTGTGCCGGTCATCGCTGCTGTCATCATCGTCATCGCTGTTATCGCTCTCTTCGCTGCTGCTAGAGCTGTCCGATGTGCGTCGTGTCTTTGAGTCCACTGGGGCAGAAGCAGTAGTATTCTTTTTGCCGCTACCTATGCTGCTCTTTGATGGCGGAAGAGTCTGCGCTGGCTTAGCTCTTCGTGGTCGTTCGTCCTCGCTGTCATCGCTGTCTGCTGAAGACTCCGAACTGCTGCTCTGACTCTCCCGGCTCTGGGCCCTAGACTTCTTTGGCGCTGTGATTACCGCTGCTGCTGCTGCTGCCGCCGCCGCCGTACGCTCGTGCGGCTTAAGGAACGGTGAGGGTGTGCGGGATAGACTTGAAACACTGCGACGCGCGGGCGGCTTCGGCTCCACGGCAGAGATTTCTTGTAGGGGCACCACATCCGGCTTGGGCTTGCGTGCCAGTGCCTGCTCTTCGCGACAGAGATCGATGGTATTTACAGCCGGACCACTGAATTCCACTGAGGAACGTTCTAAAAAGGCTTGTTTAGCTTCAGCTGAGCGACTCGGCTTTTGAATTCCGCTAGACTCACCACCAGCACTGTCACGTTTCCGCGGACTGGGTGGTGCTCGCTTGAATCGTTCTTCAGAGCGACTACGACTGCGTTGTCGTCTGACGCCTGGGCTGGGGCTGCGGCGTCGTTCACGATTCGGTCCCAGCTCCTGGGAACTCTCTGATGAGGAACGTGGTGGTGGTCGTGGGTTTCTATTCGCCTGATGATCCCAGCGATTAAAATTGCCACCGCCATCGCGCACAGGTGAGCCCATACGGTGGTCACGCGATCGCCTTTGTGGCGAGAATCGTCTGCCTGGACCACCCGATGGTGGTGAAAATTTGCGGAATTGATTTCCCTGGGATGGTGAGGTTCGACGATCTCTCGAGAAACGTCGCTGTGGTGGGGAACGACGATCAAAGCGTCCCCCCCTTCCACCACTAGGACTGCGCCTACCCTGCCAGGGCTGGCGACCGCGTTGATTGGGACTCCCGCCACGCCACATATTCCGGTTGCCACCGCCACGCCCACCACCTCTACCTCCGCCTCCACCACCGCGGAAATGCATCGGAGAACGGCGACGATTAAAACTGTGGAAAAACAATTATTTTCATAAGCTTCCAAATTGAGTAGTCCTCTTCCACACTTACCGTCTAGGCGAGCGCGAATATCGCATAGGCGAACGCGAAAGTCTACGTGAACGCGAGCGACGTCGCGAATTCGAGCGCTGGAATCGCCCGCCATTATCCTGACGTGGTGAAAAGCGTCGTCCATGCTGCTGTGGTCTTCGCCCTGCGCCACCGCCACCACCGCCGCCGCCACCTCCAAACTGCCTGCCGCGCCCATCACCGCGCTCCATAGAACTGGCCACCGAGTCGCCGCGATTGTTCCGATACTGCCTCTTATTCTGCACGCTATTCTTGTTGCGCCTCGGCTCAAACTCGTCCTGGCGACGCTCTGGTGACAGCGAAATACTGCTGGCATGCGAGCGCGAACGACGACGACGATTGGGCGGCATCGACGAATGCGATGACGATCGGGAACGAGATGGAGCTGGCGAGCCCTTGCGACTTGCCGATCTGGATGAAAACGAATCATCATTATTAGTTTGAAAAGATTTGATTACAAATTTTTTGGTTATCCCAAAAATTTCATTGATTTTCATCTTAGCTAATTTTGCCAGCCTTTCGACTAATGATGATTAACACTAAAAGTCAAAATCCAACGAAATTCACAAACATATCGATTACTGAACAATAAAATTCGACAACAATAAAACTATCAGAGTTGGTCTGAGGATGGGGATGACAGGTGAAGTTGTCAAATTTGAGATGAAAAATGAAAATCGACTTACCGAGAAGTGCGTGATGAACGGGAGGGACGTTGTTTTTTCGGGTCCGAGCGGCTGCGTGAACGTGATCTAGATTTAACCTTGGAAGAAGGCACAGGCGACTTGGCCAGCGAGTGTCTTCCATTGAGAGCTGCTGGCTCTGGTTTGGAGCTGTGGCGAGATGTGGAGCGTGGTGATTTTGATTTTTCGCGTTTGCTGCGGTTGGGTGAGGGGGAACGCGAGGAGCGACGTCGGGTGAGACGGTCGGTTTTGCGCTGGTCGCTGTTGTCTCGGGGTGATGTGGCCCGAGCTGTTTGGGTTGGAGAGCCGCGTTTGCGTAGGCGCGCTGCGGCATTGGCAGCTGCCAGGGCGGCGGCGCTGTTGACGGCAGTGTTTGAGACGGTGCCGTTGTTGGGCCGGGGGCCGGAGTTGGAGCGTGAGCCGGAGCGAGATTTGCCGGCATCTTGACGGTCGTTTGAGCGATCGCGACGGTCACGGCGATTGACTACGTCTCGGGAGTGAGAGCGATCGCGTTCCCTTTGGCGCTGCTCTTCTTCGCGTTTGAGGATCTCGTCTTTCTTTTGCTGGATGAACTCAGCTGGTATGCCACTGTCGCTGTCCTGGGCCGAGAGAAGCAGAGTCCAGAGCTCACCCATGAAGTGGCGGGCATTGCGGCCATTGAGAAAACCAGTCATGTTGATTTGCATTTTTTTGGGGCAAGGATACTTTTCTTCCTCTAGTTGGTTGTAGACGAACTCTACGACCACGTCGTCCTCGATGTGTAGGATGTCGGTAATCTTTTGGCTAATCCAAGGGCGCAGCACATCTAATTTGACTTTGGACATGTCCACCCGCTGGTTTAAGCAGTCGCCGAATTTCATTTGCTTCATCAGCTTCTTCTCCTTGTCACTGAAGCGTGTGTCCTGCTGTTGGTTTGTGCCCTGGAGGCCGTCAATGAAACAAAATTTAAGAATAAAGAAAAAAAAAAAAAAGAAATTGGAAAAAAATCAACAAGATTTTACGGACTGAGCAGCGTTTTTATTGATTGTTGCCACAAACACACCCCCACCCACTAAAACGCCAAATTACAACAACACAACATACCGTGAACATCATTTTTGCTGCACGCCGTTTATGCCGCTACACACATACACACACTGATTTGGGGTTTGGTATTTTTATATTTGTTGGGGGGAGGGGGGAATGCGATACCGCAAATTTCAAGTTAGAAGAATGCTATGCGCATTTGTTTATGCCAATTTGCTGTAGTGCTTCCACGTTTAAGAATCAAAAAACTCAATAAATATGTAACCCGGCACCACCAAATTGTCTACACACACAGCCAAACCCTGCTTGCTCGTGTACGTGCGTGTGTGTGACGGCCGGGGCAGAAGCGTACTTCTTGAAAAGCGTTTACAAATGGAAACACTGGGTGTCTTTTAAACTGCACCTATCAGTGAAAGCACTTTTTAGCTAGCAATTGCCAACAATATCGTGTCCTATGACAGTTTGGAAAACACTTATTTGTATTTTATTTTCTGTATTTAACTTGGCGAACTTTCTGCAGAGTGTTGCCAGGTGGCGTAAGTCCAAACCCAAAAAAAAATTCTTACTAAAGTGCACAAAATGTGTTAAAAAATCCTGAAACCTGGCTAATTTGAACTGTAACATGCGCTATTATAAAACTAAAAGTATTTATTTACGGTTTTGAAATTCCTTTTGCTTGAGGTCTAGGGCATAGCATATTTAATGGATTCTTTCTCAGAAAAATTACTTTTTTCTCCGAAATGACGCTCAAAATATCATTGGCACACAGAGCGCCCTCTACCGGCATTTCAAAGTGGATGACACACAGCCCTGCGCCTAACAGAACCGAATTGTGCTGTCCTGTCCACTTGCTAACAGAGCGCGGTTCTGTTTAAAATAAAAGTGCTGTTTTGCCTTTTGCAAAAGTTTATTTAAAATAATTTAATTAAATTTAATGTTATTATAGGTGTAATTAATTCAACAAAACGTTAAAATCTTTCTGTTATACAATAATTAATATAATATAAATATCGTATAAGCTAAATTTGTTTTACTGCTTTCGTCACACAGCGTTCTTTTCTTGTTGTATTTTTAATTTTAATTTTCACGCATCTGACATGGACATCCATTTCAATTGTAATTAAATCAATTCTTTTATTATATTTTCTTTAACTTAACCTTATTTTAAGTATTATTTTTCGAGCAAAATTTTTTCTTTTATATATTTATACAGTAGATGATGATTGCTTGCTTATAGGTTTTTGTGCGAGAGATAGAGCGAGGAGAGGTGAAAACAAAATATATAAATTATAACATTTCAAAATTAATTTCGCTACAAAAAATAATTGCTTATTCAAGTAAAGTATTTATGCAAGTAAGTATCGTAAGGTGTGCTTTGTTTTGTTTTGTTTTGTTTTCTTTCATTTTGTGCTGAAGAATGTATAAGTGTTTCCACATTCCGTCCGAAATACATTCTGTCTACGTAACTTTAGCTCAGTTCTTTTGGTTACTCTTCTTCTTCTTTTTGATTTTGTTGTTGTTCTTGCTGAAGCTTTTGTTGTTGACACTTAGATTACGGTATCATATTGGGCTCTTGGGCTGCCCCCGTCGAATATTTTGGCTTGCAGACACAACCACTCTCAACGAGAACATAATCCTGGCCCGTTAGTGTAACTGGACCCAAGGGTATGACCAGAAACAGATACGGCACATATGTCTGTGTGCATTCACCACGAACCACATCGCACTCAGAAGATCTACAAATTGGTTTTTGTTTGCAAATTAAAAAATGTCAAATTTAGTCAAAAGTAAAAATCCACTTACTCGCACACCTCGAAGACAACTTGTTGGAGCAGATCGGGAAACTTTTGCACTATGGTCACTGGCTGGCCAGAGGTTAAGCTTACGCCATACATGGGCGCCGTAGTATTATACCGCGTCTTGCAGAGCCGGGCGGGTGTGTCGCTTTTGCACTGATGTGCCGGTGTGGCATTCTTCAGCGATCGGCCTGCAAAGAATTTAGTTAGCCAGTCAATCAATCAGGCAATGCACAATCAATCAATCAACCAGTCAGTCATTCAATTACGGCCAGGCCATTGCGATCATTAGCCATGCGGCTGACCGACTTACCATAACGATTGCTTCCGATAGCCTCATTGTTGTTCACCTCATCATAGGCCCTCAACAAAGCACTGGTGGTTATTGCTGGATCCAGTGTGTTGGGCAATTTGCTTTGCCGTCCACGTCGTGAGTTTCCGTTCCAATTGGAGAATGTGCGAGCCACAGCGGCGCTGCAAGTGTCGAGAGTCGAGAAATCTCTCGTTTCAAAAGAAAGTATCGAAGAGGGCGCAAAGGCATTTTGCTCACCTGGGATAGGGGGCATTATTTGGACCCAGACAATCGGGTGAATCCGTCAAAGCATCACCCGAGAGATATTTTAGACCAGAACCGCCGGCACATTTACTGGGCGCATCGTCACTGCTGTAACTGGGCCATAAGGCCGCATTGATGCAGGTGAGGCAGGCAAGTATGATGAAGCAGAATGCCGTTAGCTGCTGCAAAATAAATAAATAAATATATGAAATCGTTGGATGATAAAGCCATTAACCCCATCTATGTAAATTGCTGTGTCACCCACTCCCAAAGACTTGCTACCTTCTTGAACTTCCTTCTTCTCTCTTTCGTCTGGCTTGGTGATGACAGTTTGGCTCAATTACTAAGAAAATACACATAAACCGCCGACAAGGGCGCCTTTGTTCACTTAGATGTGGTAATTGTTTTGTTTAGCTGAACTTGAAGCCCTGCCATGACCGTGGCTTGCTTTTGTACATATTTAGAATTTCTTGGAACTCCGAACTCTGCCAACCAGTTATGTTATAAAATGTGAAATCATCAAAATTCTCAGACAACCAAAAAAAAAAAAATAATAATAGAAGAATCTTTAAAATTTGGTCAGTTAAATTAATTAAGGCCATAAATAAGAGCCGCCAGAGTCAGAGAATTGACCGCATTAACATTGCCAGCCAATGGTACGTGAAAGTAAAATCAAAAGAAATTGGCTGCAGACTAAATTTGGACAACAACCGACACTAACAACAACAACAAAAAAAATGCTTGATAAATTTTCGTTAAAGCCGCATGCAAAGTTGGCTTCTAATATGGTCTGAACTTTTATGACCGCTTCTTGGGCAATTTTTATTTCACTTTTTTTTCTGGCTTGTGGGCTTTTCATTCACTTTCTCTCTGTGCAAAACATTATCAAGAGGATCACGAAAAAAACAAAAACAAAACAAAAAAAAATTACAACAGCTATGGAAACCCGTTTTATTGATTCACAAAACAAAAATAGTCACATTCACACATTTTCGTTCCTTTCTTTATTAAATGAAAAAAGAAGAAGAAGAAGAAGACATTTGCCGGCAAATAAAATGACAATCAAGCCGTATAATAATAATAAAAATGAAATATTTCAATAATTTCAACATTTCTTATTGTTGCAATTTTTTCTTTTCTTCTTCTTCTTCAAATAATTTGAACTTCTTTTTTTTTTTGTTTTGTTCGTTCACACATGTTCCAAGTCAAATGACTTAAGCAACAAACTTTCTATTCAATTGCGCGCATTTTGAACGAAATGTTTGAAATGGCCTGTGTGGCATGTTGCGTGTTGGTAAAAAAATGAAAGCGAAATTCTATTATTTAATTCTTTTCACATTCATTACAAAAAAAAAAAAAAAAAAAAAAAAACAGAAAAAAAATTAATGAAGTCGCTGCTACGGGCAAAGTCACACGCAGGTGGCTGACGGACGGACGGGATGGGGCAGAGATAGGCGGAAAGAGAAAGACCACAGGTTGGCCAGGTCTTAAATGACACATACACTCTCACCGCCTTTGGCCCCTCTCACAACTTCTTTTGTCAAACTATTTTGGTATTAAATTTACTTGTTGTTGTTGTTGTTGTCGTTGTTGCTTTGTTAAATGCGCTTTTCTTGCTGTCAAACTTTCCGTTTTTATATGACCGCCGCCACTTCTCACAATATTTTTAATGAATCTTAAAAAAAAAAAAAATGCCGAAATCATTTAAAAGAAATTGTTTTTGCCTTCTTTTTTTGGGGGAAATATTAACAAGCAGTTAATGCATTTGCAATGCATAATTCAACCTTTATTTTTTTGCCTTCTTTCTTGATTGAGTTGTGTGATTTTTCAATTACCATTCTTTTTTTTTTTTAGGCTGTCTAATGAGGCACTTTCATTAGCCAAGTTCATTGAATTTGTTGACAATAAAAAAAAAAATGCAAATAATAATGATAGACAGTTTTATATATATAATTGACTTGGGGACAAACAATCAAAAAAAAAAGACACAAAATCACACATTAATCAAATGGTCATTTATGAAATGAACAGATGACTTCTTAGTTTTTTATTTGGTTGGATTGAAGTGAAAAGAGCAAAATCTCACAGAGTGTGACAAATTGCGTGGTCATTAGGGAGCGGCGGCGGCGTCGTTAACCGTTTACATAATAGCTCAAACAACAACAACAATTTATGGCAAAAGTACAAAAAAGTCTAATGAGCCAAAGCAGACCAAAGACTGCACCAAATTACCAAATCACTTTAAAAACCTCGAATAGAAATCCTATTTTCTAACAAGACAATAACAATTTTTATCAACTACAACAACAACAACAATAGTTTGACTATTGTCTTAATTAAACAATTATTAAATTTATGAAACTAATTAAGTTGTTTTCTATATTTTGGAAAGGCTAGTCTCCTTGGAAAATAGTATGAGAAAGCAAAGAAAATCACAGAATTAAGACAGAGGCGAGGCGAGGCTAGGCAAAAAAAAAAAAAAAAAGTTAAACAAAATGTGAAAAAAAATACCTGAAAGAATAGAAAAGAAAACAGCAAAACTGTCAAGAGGAGCATAGCCGCATATATCAGGTGCCGTTATAACGAGGTTAACGACCCACATACGTCTGCCTGCCCGTCTGTCTCCCCGTCTCTGCCTGTCTCGCTCGGGCACAGCTATAGGCTCTGCCTGACTTTAGCCACCTTGACCGTGCCTCGAGGCCTCCGGGCCTGCGCTACGGTAATTGGAAAAGCATAAAACCCCAAACAGTGTTGACTTTTTCAACACAAAAAATAGAAAAATAGAAAAAAAAAATATTTCTAAATTTTTCGAGTATCACAATGAGAATAGCACAAAAGAATAAAAATAGAAACAAACAAAAAGGGGGGCGCTACCATCAATTGCCACAATCTATTCAAAAGAAAATTTCTTTGTGCGCGGCAACATTTGTGCGAATGGAAAACATGGCCAGGCCAACAGATTATTGACAGCAAACAAATGGCCAACACAGCCAAAGCCTCAACCGATACCATCCATGCCCCCTTTTTTCTTAACTTCCTCTTTCACGATTCTTCGCTCCGCCAAAAGAACTGGTTTATTTGATAAGCGTTAAGCCACACACACACACACAAAGACACCGTTGTTGTTGTTGTTATTATTGTTGCTGCATTCATCGCTCCATCTGCAAGTTGTTGTCACTTGCTTTCTTCTTCTTCTTCTTCGTCTTCGATACACGCTCAAAAGAGTTCTACATTTCAATGGGTGTCAATGATAATGTCTTTTGATTGAAACGAATTGGACTATCTCTCTCTCGCACACTCTTTCTTTGTGTGTGTGTGTGCATGTTTGTTTTGCCTCGAGCACAACATTGACACGATTTTCTGGCCATTGTCAAGAGTTCTTTGGTTTAAAGTGTTGAAGTATTTTTAATATAAAAAATAAATAAAATAAACCCAAAAAAAAATGTTAAAGAAAAAAATATTCTGGAATAAAGAATTCTCTGGGCTCGAGGCATTTCCAATAAAATCCAGATATTTTTTTTGTCTTGAAATAAAATATATATAATTTTTTAGACAATAATATTTCTGATGGATTGGTAATATTATACAATATTTATACAATATTTACAGTGTTGAATTTTTTTTAAATTATTATTTATTTTCTCAAACAAAAATTGACCTTTGGCAGCTTGTTAATAATAGGAAGAAAACATTTTTCTTTGGAAATCCTAAATGAGTTCTTTGTGGTCAAAGCATTTCCGTTAACACCCACATAAGATAATAACACTTTAACTTGAAATAAATATTTAAATTTAATCTATTTTCCGCTTTCTCTAAATGGGAAATAAAATATTCTCTTTCGAGACGAGCCTAGATTTTATTTAGGGCTAGATTAGTCTGTCTGAAATAAAATAAAAAAATCTTCCTTTTAATTTAACATCTTTTTCAATTTCTCCCTCTTATTTAAATTCAGATTGGGTTATATTTATATAATTGATAAGATCTTTATCATACTTTGGTTATAGATTATCTGATAGATGTAGAAATTTCCTACCTGCTTTAAGAAGTAATCTCATATAGATCTATATCTTTAAAATAAATCGTACATTATCTATAATATATATTTCCCGTCAGATCAAGAAGTATTTGCATAATGAAGAAATCAATTGAAATAATATCGAAACCCTCTAATACTGTTTATATAATTAATTCATTTTCCCCGATTCTTATTTATTTATGAATCATAGAAATATTCGGTAGGCCAGCTGATTGGTCTTATATTTTAGTTCCCGATTCATATTTATTTATGGATTATAGAGTAGAGCCTCCTGGTCTTATATTTTAGTTCCCGATTTTTATTTATTTATAGATCATACAAATATTCAATAGAGCCATCTGATTAGTTTTTAATTTTAAACAGTATTTCGATAAGTGATCAGGGCCAATTAATTTTCAAGTCTGAAAGACTGAATGCTTTGGTATGCCAACTGCGACTTGGTGAGATTTTTTTTATTTCATTTTTACCGATATCCAGCTGCACATATAAGAATAACAGAAACAACAAGAAATAAACAAGAAATAAAAATTAAAAGTACCCAGCTAAAGAGAGATAAACTTCAATCCAAAAAAACAAAAAAAAACAAAACAGTCACTTCTTCTTAAGAAGCCTCCACGCTTCGGTATGCAAAGCACGTTTTCCCAGACCACAATGGATGACAACGGGTACAGCCGGCGGCACAGTTAGAAAAAATACCTTAAAGATCGTAAACTACGACCGTGTGACAGAGATCGCTTTATATGGCTAGATAAAGACAAGTGCATTTGACCATTTTTGCCTCCCACAAGAAGCCGCTTTCATTTTTGGTCGGCTGTCCAGTCGGTTAGCCAAGTGGCTGGGCCATTGTCCAGCAGCGTGGAAACGAGGCTAAGAGCAAATCAGCAGAAACGACAAAAAAATATATAAAAAAAAATTTCGCTGACAAAATAAGTAGAATCGACATAATTACAAGAGACCTCTGACACTTTTACTCATTATATCCAAAAGATCTGAGCAGATCTAAAAAAAGGGTAATTATTTTTATTTGCCGAATTAACACAAATTTACGACAATTTCTTTTGTTTTCTCAATAAAGAATTTTTTTTAATCAAAGCCAAACCGAATGAAAACCAAATATAATCATTTGACCCAGAAACTATTCAGTTTGAATATATACTATATATATTTTTCGTTTTACAGTTTTTAATTCCGCTTTTGCCGTTTCGTTTTTTTCTTTTTGCACAAGATTTGAATTGTTTTTAAGGTTGGGTTCTCGTCACAGACGAAATAAGTCGGGTCTGAAGATCTGCTTGAATGAGACTTTTTGTGTGTGTATCGAAAAGAGCGGATCGTATCGGACCGGCTTCGGGTTTTGAGTTTTCAGAACCGCGGGACCCCATCAAAAAAAAAAAAAAAATATGAATATGTTTAGCCTACTTTTTATAAACAAATTTGTATTTTATGCTTGAGTCATCGGGTTTATTCACTTGTCAAGTGGCTTAAATTTTTGTTGTTTTGAAAACTCTTATGAAGTGTGAAAATGATAAATCTTTTTTTATGCTCAACACAATCGATTTAATGTTGTTATAAAAGCAGAAGATTTTCAAAGAAATTTTTCTGTAAGAGAGAAAAAAAAAATTTCACTTGGTAATCCTTGACTAATCGCTTTATACGCTGACCTACCATTTGATTGAATTGAAGAAATAAAAATAAAAAAAAAAACAATTAAGAAAAAGCCGACACTCTAGACAACGTGACAAAACTAACAAATCCCTTTTAGTAAAAGTTATTTGGCCCAAGCAAATTCATTAAAAATTCGTTATAGCCTGGCCAGAAAAAGAAAGTCAACCGAAGGTGCTAATTTCTGCAAAAAAAAAAAAGAAATACGAAAAAAATGGGTCGGCTTAGTTGGTATTTGTTTTTTTTTTTTTCTTTCAAAAATTCCTAAAGCAACCGCAAAAAAAAAGCCAAATAAGCAACTCTTCTCAATGGACCACCAACCATGATATGATATGACTCTGCCAGTTGCAGTGTATCCATGTGTGTGAGTGTGTGTGTGTGTGTGGTGGGTTGGGCTGGAATATATATTTTTTTATGCCATACTGGTTTCCAGCCAAAAGGAATACAGACACAAGAGGGCAACTGCAACTGAGAACAATGCCAAGTTCAAGTGAACCAAAGAGAGCCAAGAGAACTGAGATCTCTCTCAGCCTCGGTTCCTGGTGGGCGCTTTATTGGCCATCTAAAGTCTTGGGTTTTTCATTTTTATATATTTTTTTTATTTTTATTGGGGTCACTTACTTTGACAGAACTTCTACTTAAGCACCGGTATTCCATTTCAAAATTGTGTTTGTGAGTCTGCGATTTTTTTTAAATATTTAAAAAAAGATATATTCGCCTTTTCTTAGCTTGGCTTTAATTTTTAATTATAATTATTTTTAATTTTTTTTATTATTTATAAAATAATTCTGAACACTTGAGAGCACTTTGCACTTTTTTCCATAGAAATTGTTAGAATAGAAAAATTCAGATTCAATCCTATCAGGGTTCACGTTACACGCACAATAAAAGATGAACAAAATTTTTGAAGAATTGCGTTTGCCTCGTTTTTGGCAGATTTGGAATTTTTGGCCGCGAAATCAACAACCGACCAACTCGAGCGCTCACCTTGGACTGACCGGGCCAGGTAACGTTTACCATTCCTTAAGCATTTTGGTGTAGCGTTAACTGCCATTGCCACTGCCATGGCTGAAATCGTTGTTGTTGTTGCTGTTGTTGTCGTCGTTGTCGTCGTTAGTGCCTCGGCTTTCAACGCGACTGTCTTGGCTAACTTGGCTGCAGCATAGAAAGCAGAATGCAGACAGACTCCGACTCGAACTCAAACTCAGTTTCAGATTGGATCTCTGAGCAAGCCATTTGTGGATCTGAAAATGTTTAAAGAGCATAAAGAGAATTCACAAATTCTCATAAAAAAATATGACTCAGAACTTACACAGCTTTTGTCAATTGTAACTCCGGCAGGGAAATAAGCAATAACCCAAACAGCACAAAATCGAAAAGAGTAAAAATAACAATAGACAAAAGCCCAGCACATAGCTCCAGGTTGCCAGCCATTCAGGCTCATCGACCAAAGCCATTGGAATCAAAATATATATATTTATAGTTTTAGATTCTCTGTCAGTTTGGGAAAAAAAAATAAATTGTTTTGTTTTAAAAATTTCGCTATGGGAGAGAAATCTGATAGTACCATCAGTACAACGGTTCTAATTCTTATTTTAGTCTTAGCTTTAGTCCTCATTGTACTCATTACGGTATTCTTAATTAAATGTGGTCCAAGCTTTGGCTGTGGGTTCTGTAGTGGACTTTTAACTGGTTGCTGCCTGGGTATGTGCTGTGGTGGCTGCGGCGATTGTTGTGACTGTGGCGATTGTGGGGATTGTGGAGATTGTGGTGATTGTGGAGATTTCGGCGGGGCTGATTCTGATATGGATATATAACTGATTATATGAAAATAAAAATTATATAGTAAACTGTTTTTTTCATATCAGAAAATGCTAAAGGAATTTCTATATTTTCGAAGAAAGAAATATTTCAAAGCAGGCCTCAAATTTCCGATAAAAGTTTTTCTTTTTTAATGCTTTACCGGATTTTTGTTTATTGTTTATATATTTGTTTTATCAGATAGAATGTCTATATAAAAGGTAAGCAGATGAAATGTCTTAATTTTTGTAAATTTCTCGAATACCTTCTTTCCTCCTAGTAGGATTTGCAAAAGATGGAAAGCAGCACAGAATATTTGATCATAATTATAATTGCAGTTATTACAGTCGCTATTACCGCTCTAGTTCTATTGTACAGATTATTGAATAAAAGTAACAATGAAACAAGACGATCTTAAGAACTTTCGTAAAAATATAATTTTTTTATTTTGAACTTGAAACATTCAAGATGATAATTGTGAAATATGTCTTTGTTTTTTCTTTCAACTTTTCAAAAAGGCACCCAAAAATGTTTCAGATTTTTTGGCTTGAGTTTTTTTGGAAACACTTGTATTTTCGAATTTCTTGTTTAACTATTCGCTTCTTAAAGATAATACCATGAAGAAAAAACCAATAGCGGGATTTCTTATAGCGGCTATGAGCGCCGCTTTATTTGTCGTCATATGTTGTTGTGTTTGCCTTTTCTTTCTGTTATGCTCTCCCTTTCTGGTTTGCTGTGCCTGCTCTACCTGCTGTATGGATGATGATGCCGACGAGGTTTAATGAAAATTATTCCTATAAATACATCGAAGCTTACAATAAAAGGAACAAACATTTTTTCAGTCTAAATTCTTGTGAAAATATTGTGAAATGTAATGAAATTAATAAATGAACAAATGAACTAGATCTCTTTTTTTTTTAGAAAAAAAAGGTAATAATTTCAATTATTTTTAATGGTAGGAAGTAGACGTTTATGAAAGACTTCCAAAGTTTGGAAAAATTGCAGCTTTCCCTTTTATTTGATATATTCTTTGATACGATTGCGCGAATGTCCATTTTTGTTTTCTTATTTTTTTGGCAACATCTATTACGGCAACCAATTATAAGTTGAAATAAAACCACATGCTCCATTGCTAACCAAATCCCACAATGCGTTTGGAACTTGTTTCGTTATGTTACTTTCGCTGTCGATGACACTGCGCCTGAGCCTGTGTGATGGGCAAACGTGCGATGCCAACGACAACAACAACAACAACCTGTCCAGGTAACGGTTGCCACTCATGTTTTAGTTTAAAAATTTTTTTTGGCTTTTTTTCTGTATTTTTATTTTATTGTTACTCGGTGACATTTTGTTTGAAACGTTGCTATTAATTTTGGTTGAATTATTTGTGTGTGTGTGTGTGTTTGTACATACTTATGTGGGCATAAGTAAGCGAGCCAAGTACTTTTTCTGCGACGACGTCAATTGACTCTGGCATTTACATTTATCAAAAAGAAAAGTTACTAAATTTTTTTTATTTTTATGTTGTGTTTCTTTTTTTTTCAGTTATAATAACCGTTGCAAATTGAATCTTGACTGGGTAACTTTCCCAAAAAGAAAAGCCTATTTGTCACAAGATAATAATGGAGTCACCAATAAATATGAACAAAAAAATAAGCAATAGGTGTGATGCAGACAGAATATACATAAGGTTATGCAATGAAGTTCAATTAAATTCAATTAACTGCAGCGAAACGTCTTTGCAATGCTTTCGATTTTTAATTCAATTCCAAAGACAATTAAAATTCAGCCGGACAAAATACTCTAATTTATTTTTATGATCTTACTACAATATAGAACCTTTTTTATTTTAATTTTTTCGTGTAAAATATTTTCATAATTGAATAAAGCTTTGCTCGCTAACATAGAACCTATACCGTGTGCAATTTTGAAAAGCCCGCTATGTTGAGCTGGTTCTTTCAAACATGTTATTCAGTTCCGAAAGTGTGGGTCTTTTATGAACTTTTTAAATTCATTAATAACTGAAAGTTTACCTCAAAAACTGAACCCAAAAAAATTATAAATTTGCTGTTTTTGGTTCTTCAAACAAAAGCTGTTAGTATGGTATATCTTGTTCATCTGTACAAAGTCCGTAAGATAAAATATAAGCAAAGTTCCGACATAATTTTTTAACGGATTTATGTATTGAAGCGGAAATGATATAAGCCAAATTCATAGAAGTCTTATTATGCAAAATTTTACATCAAAAAATTTTTGGTTTAATCATTTATAGCGAAAATATTCGATTAATTCTTAATGTAAAGCTGGTTCCGGCACCTAGTTCCAAAATTCGACGATAGCTTCGATGCTAACTTGACTTACGTACTTGTTCGTTCGGGTGTAGAACAGCCACGAGGATCGTGTTCAATAAAAATGAAATTTTTGTAAGGAAAATGAAATTAAACTTCAAATACACAATTTGTCTATTGTTATTGTTTTTTTGCCCGGCGCTTTGGTCGCAATACCCAAACTAAATTGCAACGAAAATATTTTTTTTTGATGTACCCTGTGTCTCGGTCTTGTAGCAAGTTTAGCCCAGCCCTCAAAAACAAAATAAAGGATGAATCGTGTGGAAACCTCAACAATTGCAAGTAAATATACCACAAATAAATATAACTATCCATTTCACTGTCACCAAAACAACTGCCCCTTGATTTGCCACGTGCTATATTCAGTATCGTTACATAGCTGTCGCTTCGTGAGACACTACCGATAAACGACCTCGTGTCACATTTTCATATTTATTCTGTTTCACGTTTTCATTCACGTTTGCTTTCAGTCCGGTCTAGTGCAGGTGTTGAACTATGGTCGTCAGAAGGAGCCAAACTGCCATATGAACACAAACCCAATCTACCAAGAGAAGAAACGAAAAATTCGCGCTCAATTTCCTTCAGTCCCGACGGACGGTACTTTGCCTATTCCAATGGCATAGATGTAAAGGTGCTTAAGACGCAGGACTGGACAGTTCAATGCACCTTACCGCGACCAAAAGCATTCTACCTCAAGTTCTCGCCGGGCGGCAATTACCTTTGCACCTGGGAGCACTATGCCATAACTAAAGAACGTCCAGAGGGTGCCCCAAATCTCTTGGTCTATGACGTGGCCACAGGCACCGAGGCCTTTGCCATTGTGCAAAAGAACCAAACGGATTGGGAACCATCTTGGTCATCGGACGAATCAATCTTTGCAATCCTTGTAGGGGGCGAGGCACTGTTCTACGATTTGGCCGGCGAATCCGCAGCTGGTTTTGCATCTACATCGCGCAAAATTGGTGGTAGCCGTGGAGGTATGTTATCCCTGGCCCCAGGACACAGCCCGCCATTCCTGGCATTCTACACCCCTGGAGCCAAAGGTGCGCCCTCCATGTGCAAACTTTACAAATATCCGGGGCTCGGCCAGAACCAGTCCGTTGCATGCAAGAGCTTCTTCCAGGCAGATCGTGTTGACATGCTCTGGAATAAACGAGGCACTGGGCTTCTATTGCTCACCAGCACCGAAGTTGACAAAAGCGGCGCCTCCTATTACGGCAACCAGGCAGTACATTTTATGGCCACCAGAGGAGACACTTGTTCTGTCCCATTGTCCAAGGAGGGTCCTGTGCATTGCGTTAAATGGAGTCCACGTGCCAATGAATTTGTTGTGGTCTATGGATTTATGCCGTCCAAGGCGGCCCTGTACAATCTCAAATGCGATGTGGTTTATGATTTTGGTGAGGGACCTCGAAATTGTGCTTATTTCAATCCTTTTGGCAACATCATTGTGTTGGCCGGCTTTGGCAATCTACCCGGCAACGTTGAAGTCTGGGATGTCCAAAAACGTGAAAGGTTGGCTAATCTCAAATGTGCCGACACCACATTCTTTGAATGGCATCCGAATGGTGAGTGGTTTGTGACTGCAACCACAGCACCACGTCTTCGAATTAGCAACGGGTAAGTTCACTCAATGAGTCAACAAATCACAAATATGCTTTAACATCTGTGATAAAGCTTTAAGGTCTACCATTACTCGGGTGCTCTGCTGCATGAGACGATGTGGCCCCAGGGTCAAGAGCTGCTGGCTGTGGAATGGCAGCAATTTGCGGAAAACACATTTGCAGAGCCAAAGATAACCAAGGCCAAGCAAGAGGGCATCAAGTCGAGTCAACCCGAGGCCAGCAAGAAGGCCTATACTCCGCCCCATTTGCGTTTGCTAAAGGAGGGAAAGAATCCCGAGAAATACTTGCCGCAGCCCACTATACCTGGCTTGGCACCGTCTGGAGGACCAGGTAATACACGGACATTTTGGCATAGGCAATATGACTTGGACAATCCCATAAGGCGCCGTCAAGGTGATGTGGGTCAGTTGGTAAACGTGGTGGTCCAGAGCCAAACGACGGCCGCTGGCACTGGGCACACCACTCGAACCAACCGACGCTACCGACCGTATCAGCATAGGCGATACTAATTTCGAGAATGATATGGCATCATTCCAACAGCCAACAACACACAAAAACATATAGAACAGTCTTAATGGGAGGATTAGAGTAGAAATTATAAAATCATCCGTAAGTAAGACTTGGGATGTATACGCTAATTGCTGTTCCATTTCTTCTGCTGCCCCCAGGTGCGGCCAACAAGAAGAACAACAAACAGCAACAAAAGGCTGGTAATCAAGTCAACAAGCGTGCCGACGAGCTAATGGTCAATGGTGGAGACTCAAGGGCACTCGAACAGCAATCCTTCTCGCCCCGTAAGCAATACCCTCAAAATTCAAACCGACAACAGCGACCCAAGCAGTCGCAGCCTCAGCCGCCGCCGCAGCAGCAGCAGCAGCTCGAATCTGAGGATGGTGCTTTTCGCTTACCCGTGGCACAGCCACCAGCTGATCAATTAACAATGCCTAGGCACAACGGCAACAACAACAACAACACTAATCTGAGCAATAACAACGACAAGGACCGAAAAATACGCAGTGTGGCCAAAAAACTTTCCGACATTAAAAAATTAAAGGCGCGCCAGAGCCAGGGCGAAAGGCTTGAGCTGAATCAGCAAAAGAAACTCGAAATGGAGGCTCAGTACCTGGAGGAGCTTCGGGCCTTAAAACTATCTCCCTAGATGAATGTCTGGGATAAACGCAACAACAACAAGAATCATGTGTGATATTCTGTTGCAGTTTCGAAGAAGACCTCCCCCCCACAAAAAATCCAAATACCAAGCATGTAATTAGTTAGTGCTGTGTTTAATTGACGCTCACGCAAGCGCGCGTGTCCACGCTCCGGCGTAGGCGGTGTGAATTTCTAGTTAAAAAAAAAAAAAAAAAAAAAAAAAAAACAAAACAAACAAACAACATTTTTCTACTATTGTGATTATTATTTTTGGCAAACAACAACAATAACAAGAAATTTATGTACCAAATTGTGCTACCGAAGTAATGAATAAATTTCAACAAAAATTGTGAATCAAATATTTCATTTTTAACTGCTACAAAATTATTGTAATTCAATTTATTTATAAAATCACAAATTAAGCTATTACTCCGCATAGACCTTCACATAATCGATACGCATGGCACTATGCTCACCCCAGGTGGCTCCCCAATTGTCGCGCTGTTGCCAGAAGGCCAGGGCTGCTCTGGGTTCTCGATTTCTATAGGGTTTGATATCACTGGACAAAACGCTATCGTCAAAGTTAAGAAAGCCACCCACGGTAACACCAAATATTATAAAGCACTGTAAACATAAATATAATATATCAATGGTTACGATAGTTTCAGTACTTACCTTCTCATTGAAAACTGATAGACCCTCACGGATTTCCCCATAGATATCATCGTCGATCATCAGAGTGATTTTATCCCTTTGCCAGATCATTGTATAATTGTGAAAATCATCACCATAATGATGATCAGCCAGGCGATCTTTGAAAAATTGTATGGGTCGCCCTTTATGCCAGATAACTATGCCTCCATATAGATGATTACCCGAAATATCCTGTTGTTTCGTAGTCCTTAGAATTTCATTGCCACGAGCAAAGGCCACACGCAACTGGTTGGTATAATGCGATTCCGCATGGGTGGAAATCGGTTGAAGCATCAAATCTATATGATAAGATTAGAATTTGACCAAATCATAGACTTGCTATAGATTACTCACAGGGAAAGAGCCAATCCCCCTTGGGCAGTTTGGCTCGTATCACAATTTTGCCATACTGAAAACTGAAGGAGTTTCTCGTATGAACCTGGGCCGAATACACCGGTGGCTTGATGGTGAAGAAACTGCCTTTGGGTATATTGCACTCCTGCTGAGGATTTTCAATGGCTGTGCAACGATCACCCAATTGGTAGTGGCCTTCCAAGACCTCCTTAGCTATGGTAGGGCGAATGTTGAGATATCCGTCCAAGACAAACGAATGCTCTGGAGCATCATCAAAGGCCACCAACTCCTCTTCGGCATGATACAGCCGCTGCCTCACATCATGCTTCCACACATTCGGATCCAACGAGCTCCCATTAAAGTTATCCTCGAACAATAAGTCACCCTTGCAGGTGATCTCACCTCGGTTCACAATACTCTGACCCTCCTCACATAACTTGAGCTTTTGCTGATCCTTCAAGTAGGCCAGACACTGTTCATTGTTCTGGCTTATGTTCCGCGTTCCACCGTCTCGTGTGGTCAGCAATCGTGTATTTATTATTACTCGGGTCTCACTCTTCTCGTATATAACATCATTGTATTGGACTAGCAGGGAAATCTGAATTTTGTCATTGTTTTGCAACATTTGTTTGTGCCTGCTTCGCCAAGTACCATTCTGCGCCTCTGTAATATAATCCATGAGCGCAGGGCAACTTCCATCCACTTGGATCATATAAAACACTCTCTCTAACCCTGGCTCATCTGTGAATCACCGCATGAAATTGATTTATGAAATAAAAAAATGAATATATTAAGTTCGTACTCACCTGGTATAGAGACCTGAAAGCCCTGCTCATTGAGCAGTTCCAGCTCCACACTGGGCACCTTGTAGGCCTGGCCCAAGGTGTAGACCAACATTAGGATCCATATAATATTCAATCTCTGCTTGCAATCCCAAATCGGTAGAGCCATGACGCAGTCTAAACAGCATCTAAATATATTATAGAACTTGAGCCACAACTACTGACTGATTCTGGTTCTAGACATCTACTAAATATCTGGTTGGCAATCGACGTTCATTGCACACACTGGATCTTAATATCCGAGAGCTCTAAGCTCTCACCTATTCAAGAGGTTCTTTTCAAAAGTCTTGAAATAAATATATGAAATATGAATATTTTAACCATAAATAAATCTGATCAACCCTCGCAAAATAATAGTCATTGTTTTATTTTTTAGATTTTGTTGTTATTTTTATAATCAATATGCAGTTCATTGGGCGTTTAAGAATTTTATTAACTCAAAACAGAGAGCAAATCAAAGCTCTCAATCTCTCATTTCCCGGTGAGATCTTTTTTGATTCTAAAACACAACTCAATTGGCTTGGATTAACCAAATATTGATAAAAAAAAAAAAAATATATATATATATATATATAGATGATATAAAATAGGAATTCCCAACGGAATTATCAGTTTTATAATTAAAATATATATTTTTAGTTGGCCCTTTTTTCCCCCTAAGAATCTTGGGGTTTTCCATAAAAATCAATTGGATATTTTTATAAATATTACAGAAAGATTTGAAAACAAAAATCAAAAGAAATATATGGAAAATAAAGGTAATAATAGCTTTATAGATTATTGGTTATTTATTGGTTGGTTATTTATTTTTGGAATCTAAGCCCTCTGATTTTTACAAGCCTTTTCGATATTTGTTCTAATTTACTTAATTTTTTCCAAGTCCTTATAAAAACTATTTTGTATTAATTAGAGTATCACCTAGAGCTACATTTATATGATTTATAACGATTTGGTGGATTATAGAAAGCATAGAAAATGACAGAAATTATGACCGCAACACAATTCTAAATTCGGAGTATTTTGTGACTTTTATATTGGATCATGAATTTCCTTATAATTCTCTAAAATATTTCGAAACAGATTTTTTTGTTTTTTTCTAGAAAATTATTAGAATCCTTTTCATTCGTAATTTGAAATACGCAATGGGATATGGATGGTCGGCCAATATTAATCCGAAAAGTGAGTCAATCAATCCGAAAATCATGAGTTATTTCTTTATATTTTGTCTTTACTTCTATATCATCTTAAGTGATCTTTGCTTTGGCCTTGAATATTTTCGAATTATATGTAACTTGGGCATACTTTTCTTGGGCTTATAAAGAATTCTCGATGGCTTAGAAATTTAACAATTTTACAAAGAATTTTAGACCAAGCTGAAAATATTTTTTTTATAAATATTTGGCAATAATTATTACATTTTTTTCAACCATTTCTTATGAATTTTTCGTAGAAGCTAGAAAATAATTGAGTCAAGCCAAAAAGGAAATCAAATCTCAATTTAAAGTTGATAAGGCAACAACAACAATTGAATTGAAACTGAGCGCGAATTGCGACAAAAATAAACAATTTTTGCTTTGAACCGGTCTGAGAGACCAAGTGAGCGAGAGAGAGAGAGAGAAACAGAGAGGGAGAGATAAAACGGCAAGATTATTTTGTTAGTTTTCAGTTAAAGCTCGTCCGTGAAACAAAGAACAAGACTTGAGCCGACTGGCTCAACAAGACTTAAAAGTAAAATGCTCACTCAAGTCTTGATTTTGTTATTAACAATAAATTTAGTCGACTTTGCTGTAGCCTATAAAGTGCCCAATACTTTGGTGGAGGTATTGGAGAATGGATTTCGTGTTTCCATACCGGGTAAATATTGGAAAAATATTTGTCAATTATTTTTAGATTATATAAGTAAATAATAGTGAATTCCCCTCTTGTTGATTCAAACAGACGAGGATGGGGTCAAACGTGTGGCCTTCAATATAAACCGTAATCGGAACTTTACCTCGTTCACTCAGGGCGAGTTCAGCAAGCAGGTAATAGAGCCCTCAAATGGACGCTGGGTGGCGAGTTTTCCGGGCTCTCAACTCTGGCCGCAGGATACCTTGTATATCTGGACAAATGTCCAGCATAATGACGCTATTTTTCGGTATATATCCGAGCCGCAGCAAGTACGTGATCTGGGTGAAGACCAGAAGACTGAAAAACCCTTAAACCCAACTACATCAAGCCCGGAAACAAACTCGGATCCAACAAGTGGCCAGCAGAAGCCTTGCAAGCCAAGTATGACGGAAATGTGGCCGGCTCCCACAGGGCCTCTGTGTAAGGGTCAGATCATTTTTGAAGAGGATTTTGATATATTCAATGCCACACGATGGATGCATGAAGTCCGCATACCCTTGGACTCCAATGATGCGGAATTTGTACTCTATGATGGCCAGGCCAAGGTGAATCAGGGTCTACTGCATATAACGCCAGTGAGATGGAATGACTTCTTTCCAGATATTGAGGTGAATGCACGACGTGCTCATTTAGATTTGAAGCAGCGCTGCTCCGGCACACACAATACGGAAAAGGAGTGTGTGCTACGTGCCGGAGGGCCCATCATAATGCCGCCGGTGGTTGTGCCACGCATAAATACGAGGGACTCATTTAACTTTAAATACGGACGCATTGTGATCCGTGCCAAGTTGCCTCGAGGAGATTGGCTGGTGCCTTGTGAGTTTTTGGCCTAACCTTTTTGATGATCCTAAATAATCTTTCATTTTTAGTGCTGCTGTTGGAGCCACTTTTGGGTTCTTATGGTCGCTCTGGTTATGAGTCCGGCCAACTGCGGGTGGCCATGGCTCGTGGCAATAGAGAGCTTACCCTGCCCAATGGGGCCATCCTAGATGGACGTGTGCTCTATGGTGGCGCTGTCTTATCCACAGAGGCTTCACAGCGCCAGGACTTTATGGTAAATCTACGTAGCAAAGAGCACTTTGCCAATGATTTTCACGAATATGCCTTGGACTGGAGTAGTGAGGGGATCAAGTTGTCTGTAGATGGCCAGATTTATGGTGTCTTGCCCAGTGGCTTTGTGGGTCACGATTTGAATCCACGCTGGGACAGAGGTGGGCCAATGGCTCCATTTGATCGCCAAGTGAGTCAAGAATTTACCCTATCAAGTGTTCCTTTTTATTACCTCTCCCTCTGGCTTTAGTTCTACATCACTTTGGGTGTTTCTGTGGGTGGTTTCGGTGACTTTGTGGACAAGTTAAGATCATCCAATTATATGAAGCCTTGGTTAAACAAAGATCCGCGTGCGCGACTGCATTTCTGGGAGAATGAACAACAATGGCTACCCACCTGGGATCAGAGTCAACTCGTGGTGGATTATGTACGCGTCTATGCTAACTGAAATTAAGACTCTGCCAAATTCCAAATACTCTTTTTTAGTCATTTATTTTATTTTTTTTATATTTAATGAATTCAACCCCTAAAAGCATAGAATCTTGAGGTATTTCCTTATGGCAGCTTTGGGACTTTTTTTAATCCAGATTTTAATTAATCATTTAACAGGTCTTTGAAAACTGGAAGCAACTTCCTAATGAACTTAAATGTTATCGGCCAAGTTTAAGTTTGTATTGGGCGAATACTTAAAAGACTTTCTTTTTTTGTATTATTTTTTTTTTTTTTGCGATTGCACTATGAGATAATCAGAGAATATTAGAGCTTGTCGGATGTAATATTAAAAGTCTTTTAGAAATTAACCTAGAATGTTTTGCCATTCTTTTTGGAACCATTATTTCTGGAGTTTTGGGTGGATTTCTTTTTACGCTTGTCCGAAGACCAGTCGACATCGTCTTCGTCATCGGTGCCACCGGTAGTGCCAGATTGTAGGTAGGTGGAGGACGAACTGGAGCTGGCACTGGTGCCTTCTTTGGTCGCTGTAGCCAGACGTCGAGAGGCTATACGCGATGAATTTCTACCCATTCCCATGCATTTTTCTAAGTGAGGGGCAAAGCGTGTGGCTGCCACCATTCTATCACAGTTGGGGCATGTACAGTCCATGGGTTTCTTGGCTGTCGATATGCCAAATATATCCAAATTAGGCATTTCGACAATTCGGTAACCAAAACCTGAATCGGCAGATTCGGAATCCAGTACACCGTCCAGAGCGGCCAGATTTCCGGTTTTGCGTAAATGATGTGTCTCTATGAAAATACCGGTAACAGCATCATCGAGTAGGGTTTGATATAAATAATTTGCCGCTTCGTCCAATCCTTTGGGGTCCTTAATTAGTTCCCGAAAATTATGTATAATGGCGGCCGCAGTGCTTGCAGGCGGAGTGGCTGAAGGTGCTGTATTTGAGCCACCTGTGGCATTGGGATTGGATGCCATAAGTTCGTTTGGCCAAGGCGGCTTTTAATGTGTTAATAAATTCAATTTATTTGTTATTAAAAATTGAGAACTGAGTTGTTCCTGAAGGCAAAACCAAGAACCAACTGGTTCAGAAAGTGAACTTTGCTCCAGACTGAATCTAAAGGGAACAATAAAAGTTCTAGAGGGCGCCACCATTTGCAGACCGCCTAAATTTGAAAAAAAATATGCTGATGTGCCAAAGATTTCCAAATTCTTTTCAAGTTGCTTTCTGCCCTAAATGTCATGAATGTTGTAATAGTTGCTAAGCGCTACATACATAAAAAAGAGTGTAAAATCTATTTCCATTTTAATGTTGGCAAGCCAACTTTTCTTTTATTATGATGAATTCCTTATAATCAGTTCTTTTTATCAAAGTGTATGCGCTTTACAAAAAATAAAAGAAAAACTATAAAATTAAAAAAAAAAAGAAAATTCTAACAATTAAAAAAGAAATTACATATTACAAATTTTATTTATTCCTTCATTAAAACTGAATTTGAAACGCACATCAACACGGAACACCGGTTCCCGCATAGAGAGCCGAAATGCGTTGCGCAATTACAACAAAATTATTATTTTTAATATCGTTAATGATCGTTTGTTTTTGTTTTGTTTTTTTTTTTTTAGAAAATAGGAGCGAATATCTTTAAATTAACGGGCAATGATAAAAACTCATTGAAGTACCCGTACAAATAAACTATAGAATGTACGTTACTATTTGTTGTTGTTTTATTTATTTATTGTTGTTGTTGTTGTTATTATGGTTGGATAATGGATTTTATTAACGCTGCTGTTGTTGGGCTTCAGCACTTTACAACTCGTCCTTCTTGGGCGCCGCCTCTTCCTCCTCCTCATCGCTTTCCTCTGTAGGCTCAGAATCAGCCACCTCGCCATTGGCATCCAAGAACTTGACGAAGTCATCGAGAGTTCTATCCAGATTGTAGTCGATGACTTTGTTGTCATCCTTGCGGAAGTATTTGATTGTGGGGAATGATGAGATCTTAATGCTCTCCAGTTCGTTGGCTGTCGAGTCCATCTTGGCAATGACAATGTCGGTGTTATCCTTGTACTTCTCAGCCAGCTGCTCGTAGATGGGAGCCAGCTGTTTGCAGTGACCGCACCATGGAGCATAGAACTCAACCAAAACAGACTTGCTCTTATCCAGAGCAACGCTCTCAAAGTTGGTGGAGACGAGGACCTTGACGGGGTTCTTGTCCCAGTCTTCGGGCAGTTCTTGTGACAGCAGATGCTGCTTGAGTTTGCCGTCCAAGAACTTCTTGAGGAACTCTTCGATAGCTTCGCCAGACAGGTCATTGGTCTCGGGCTTGTATTTGGCCATGTCCTCTTCCAGTTTGATAAGACGAATAGTGGGCACTTCCTCCTTGTTCATGCCGAAGAACTCAAAGATGCGAGTGTGGTCCTCTTCATCAGATGAGATGGTGACAAACAGAATGTCCTGGCGGTAACGGTTGGCGATTTCCTTAAGAGGATCAACATGCTTCTCAATATGACCGGCTGCCTTGGAGACGAAGAACAGCAAGTGGGATTTGATGGAGCCACCAAAGATCTTGGAAGCGGATTCGTGATTGAATTCCACAATCAAAGGCAGAGATTGCACCTGGGCGAACTTCTTCAGACTCTCCTCGTTGAGTTCACCATCGAAGACGGATTTCTTTTCATCGAAAGGCTTGAACAGAATGACTCCATTGTTCTTGGCCTCGTATTTGGAGATAACATCGTCATTGCTGGTAATACCAAAGACAAAAGAGTCGAGAGCACTGGCAGCCTTGGTGAAGATCTTGGCCTCCTCGGATTCCACATCCTTGAAGAAACCAACAATGGCAATTTCGTTGTCCTTCAAGAACTGCTCGATTTCGGCAATAGTTGGCAGGTCCTTAGCTGGTGGGCCAGTCTTCTTATTGACCCAGGCAATAATATCGGCAGATTGGCGACCACCGCCATACTCGACTGGTACTCCACTACGGAAGAACTTCAGAGTGGGATAGCCACGGACTTGATATTCCTCAGCCAATTCACCCTCAGTGGTGGCATCAACCTTGGCCAATTTGATGGGCGAGTTCTTCTCGGCCAATGTCTGGGCAGCCTTGGCATATTCGGGTGCCAGAGCCTTGCAGTGTCCACACCATGGAGCATCTAAGGGAGACAAAGACGGCAACAAAAGAAAGCATTATATTTTTGCATTAATTCAACTAGAAAATCAAATTGTTTTGCCCGAAGAGGGCAGAGTTCTTTGTTTTCCTGATAATTATTGCCGCTAAATTTGAGATGCCTTTTAGCTGTGCTATTTGTCAGGGACACCATCTGTTGCCATTATGCAAATTCCACGTCTTTGAATAGTATACAAGCAATTATCAAAGACAGACACACACACATACACAGATAGAATATGCATTCAACTATGACATAATCGAAGTTGACAACCAGACTCAGTATTATCGCCGGCCGGCTTTATCTTCGGCTTGATGCGGTAATTTCAGAATAACAGAAAATTCAAATTAAGAGAGAATTCACGCTGACGTGGCGACGCTTCGGAAATTTAGCCTTGTACGAGACCACGTCTTTTCAGATAAGATTCTTTGTTTTTTTTTTTGTTTTTGTTTTTTTTTTTTGGATGGAATTATTAAATTATCAGTTTGTCGATTTAGCTGACGTTTTCAGTAGTCATCACCCATTAAAAAATATATGAGATAAGTTAAAAGAAAAATGAAGGGCAAATAAAATTGATAAAACATCTTTTGAATTGAGTACAGTATTCTGGCAAATATGACCGAGATTAGTTCAAAAAAAAAAAAAAATATGATCAATAAATTCCATTCTCTTTGGCTCACAGAAAACAGACCGACAATATTGGCTTAGTAGTTGCTGGGGGGGTGAGAGTGACAATGGCAAAATGCTGGCATAAACAAAACTTAAGGTTAGCGAGAAGGTGGATGCCAATTTACCGTTAAGCACGCGCACAACAAAAACAACAATTAGCAAGTAGAAGCAACAGTTTTTTTTTTCTTTTTCTCTTTCTCGTCTTGAAGTTTACATTAACACACATGTTGGAACGAGTGGCCAAAGAGTTGAATGAACTCGGCTCAGCAAACTCTGACTAAGAGAAACCAGACGCTCTTGTATTTTTTGTTGCGCCGACGCGGCTGCCTTATTTTGATTAGCCAAGTGTGTATGCGTGAGAAGGGAAAGCCTCAAGTCAAAGAAGTTGAGCATAAAGCAAACAAAATCAAATAGAATAGAATCTTGACATTTCAAAAATGAATTCTGGCTGGCAAAGTTGTTTTCTAACCCAGTTTTGGGAGCGAGCGAGGAAGAAAGATGTTGGACAACTTTTGTTTTAGAACAAAACGAAAAAGAAGAATGAAAATATATATAAAAAAAAACAGATTTTGTCAGTGATTTTTAAAGCGGATGTTTTTATGGAATAAACCACGCCCCAATCATATTGTATGGAGTCTAGGACTGATAAAACTTAACCATATGGAAAGACAGCAAAAAGGAATATGCTTACAATTAGCTAAGCCAGATAAGCGAGGCTAAAAATAACAAATCTGAATGAATATGGCCAATGAAATTCTATTTAATATGTATTAAACAAATATCACTGACATTTAAACAATTTGCTGTATTTTGTACAACAACAAAAAAAAACCGACTGAAAGATTGTTGAGAAATACAAGAACAACAAACGATTATTATTTTTAATGCACATGGTATTTGTTGTCTATTCCTTTGCACACATGGCACAGGTGGCGGTTGTGCAAAAGAGATGCACAGACATTGGGAGAGTACACAAATTCAAGCACTCTGAGAGCAAGATAGAGGCTCTCCCTCTCCCTCCCACGAGAGCCAAGCAGACAGAGAGAAAATCTCCGTTCTAAAACTTCGTCTGATAAATTGAAAAAAACAATTAAGAAGAAAAACATGGAACGTTTAAGTTACGGAGTTAATGTTATGCGAGCCCAAAAATGTAAAAACAATACTGCAAATTTCCATTTCCTGCAAGACTGTGAGCTATGCACACGCTGACAGAAATAGTGGGAATTGCCACGCAGACATTTTTTCTCAAAGTAAAAGACCACGTAGCCGGAACACAAAATTCATGAATCACACCGGCACTTTTAAATTTATGGTTATTGGCAGTAATTTAAGAATAATACTCACAGAATTCAACTAGTACAAATTCATTGTCGGCAATCACTTGTTTGAAGTTCTCTTTTGTGGCAACCAAAACACCATCTTCAACTTTAACCTCAGCGTTTGTGAGCGCCACGTAAGACGCCGCCAAAAACAGTGCACAGATTAAGAATTTCATCGCGGGCGCTTTTGCTTTATTATATATGTAATTATATATATAATATAAATTCTTATGCGTAGGGTGTATCTACAACAGACTCAGACACGCACTCTCCAACCAAATTAAAAAAGTACTGAACGCGTTGCAGGCTAAAATCCAAATGAAATTTTCTCCGGTCTCGGCCAGAACGTTGGCTTTTAGAGCTCGGAAACTATCGACGGTACAATCGAGGTATCGATATTGCGGACTCCCTGAGTTCAATCGAGCCGGGAGTCAAGCGACATATTTGAAACTATCCAATGCAGACTCCAATTTTCTTGCGATGGCTTTAGCACCCCATGAAACACACATCCTGCTTGGGCTTAACGGCTATGCAAATCCTCCTTAAAAAAAAAGAAATGACCGTCCGGAGATATTTAAACACAATTAACCAGGTGCCTTATAAAGTGTTTGACCGCAGTGCCATAGAAGAAGTAAACTTGAGTTCATTAACAAATGAATTCTTAGAAATTCACTTTGTTTGTCAATTTAGGCAAAACTTAAGAACGCAAACACAATTAATTACATTAGAATTTAAATCAATGGAACATTTTATTTTATTTATTCAGAATTAGTTTTAAGTTTATTACTTTCATTGAAAATTATATTTAAATATCAAATTAAAGTAGAATACCTTAAGCGAAAGTAGAAACTATCAATGGTACTATCGAGGTATCGAGTTGTCGCCCTGATAATATCGGATGGCACCACTTTCGATAGTTTCCCAGCAACTCTCGAGCCAGCCCTACTACAGCCGAGAGAGTGTTCATGTAATGTTCGTTTGGTGTTTGACGCTCTCTTTTGCTCGACTTGCAACTTCGAACCTGCGAGCGCGAACTTAGTACTTTCGCTTGAAAATCTTCCTGAATTGTGTTCGTTCATTGAACTACAAAATTGCAATTTTTATACTCTTTTCGAAGAACAGTATATTAATTTTCTACAAAGTAGACTCTCAAAAGTTACTTCCACATTGGTCAGTAGAAATCGGTGGAGCCATGCCCATCTACCAGCCTGTTTCTATGCTATGATATTATATACAGAGCGTTCGACTTATCACATATTTTCGTTTTACGGCAGAAAAAAACTCCAAAAAGAGTTTTAAATCTTCGCCATTCCGAAGTCAGCTCTGGGTTTTATTTAATAAACAAATATTTACTCAAGGCAGAACACAAATAAAAAATGGGCTCATCTGAAAATAAAGATAACAAAAAAACAGATGTTTCAAAAGAATAAATAATTCCTTAACTAAACGTTTATTTTGTAAGATTGTTTTTTCATGCAAATATTTTTTAAATTCATACGTAATGTTTCAGTAGAAACAATTGAAAAATAATAAAATGCAATTTATTGTATTTCACATTATCACTAACAATCGCACTCCAAAACCTGACGAATGCATTCTTTGATTATATTTTCAATAATTTCTGCAGTTTGAGCCGTACTGAAAGGCTTGTTCACAGGTGGTACATGGACAAAGAGGCTTCTTTTATTGTTCATGTCCAATGACCTGAGATAGATGTAACCGCACAGGAAACCACCAACATTTTTAGATGGCTTTGTGGGCAGTAACTGGGTATTAGTTGGAGCCACACAATCTTTACATTGGACATTTACGGCATCCACAATCTTATCAATGTTTAGGGCACATCGTATAACATTTGCATTGCCATGATTCGGAAGTGTGCAGGTGTGATTCGGCAAGTATTGCCCAGCGTTGTCTGGCCTCCGGAATTGATGATTGTAGGCCAATTTTTCCACATACACACATTTCGCCACACCAGAGACACCACAATGGATAACCAACTTCAAAAATAGTTACATCATTAAGATATGTACTCGAATCATTCAGCCACTTGCCTCAGGTTCACTTTTCCAAATTTCACTAACGGCCTTGTCCACCGCCTCGTATTCTACATCCACCAGCTGTTTTCTTATATCGTACTCGACGCTCTCATGGCTTACGACATCGGGAAGCAATTTCACAGCTTCCCAGCTGGCATTTATTTCCTCATGACCCAAAAATGGTCCAAATCCAGTAACCACAATTAGCTTCCGCTCCAGTGACGTCATTATTTACAAATTCCGATACTACCGTCGAAGATGTGCACTTTGTTATTTCTCGGTATCGATAAATTATTTTAACTATCGATTTCAACTCTGCAACGCAGCCAGCTCTATTTTCTACATTTTTACACGGCGCTGGGACAACAGTGTTTCTAAATAAAACAAAGTAATTTATACAAAAAAAAAACACAGTATGCCGTACTGAAATCGACCCAGGATCCATTTTGGCACTGACCACAGAACCGTACATTCCGCGTGTTCAACGAGCACCAAAACAAACAAAAATACTTGAAGCAAGAGAAATAATAGGAAAAACTACAAATATTTGGCATATATGAATAAAGTGCTATAGCCATACAGATCTGTAAGTACTCCAGAAGGTCTTAGGTTAATCTTATCTTCTGAACGGATAAGTGGTCGTTGGCTTGGGAACAGCAGCAACTCTGCCCCACCCCGATATGCCCAACCAATATCACATTCAATACACATTGAACTTTGCACATTAATTATGAACTACCAAACCTTTTCAGCCCAGACCGGAACGAAAGTAGGACTTGCCAGTTGGTACAATTCCCACAGGCCACGTAGCCCACTCTTCATTCTTTGACTACCCACTCCATTGTAAATTTAAAAATGCTGTCCCGCGTGCAGGACTTTCTCTCACGCCATCGTCGTAAATTCATAGTGACCGGCGTTTTGGTTGGCGGCACTATTTTTGCTGCACGTTATGCCCAACGAAAACTAGTGGAATTCCAAGAGCGTCAGGCGAAGGAATTCTTTGAGCGTTCGCGGCGTATGCATCATTTCGAATCAACGGAACGAACTTGCAATCAGGTGATACTTGGCATGGGTCAGGAGATGTGTCAGGCCGTTTTGCAGGAGTGCAGTACCGAAGAACTGTTAGAGCAACTGCGTCATAATCCTACCAACAAAGTGGAACTATGGGAGGAAATGAAAGTTGTAGCCTTCACACGACTTACAACCTTCGTGTACGCCTCCTCCATGCTCTCCATAGCACTTCGCGTACAGCTCAATCTACTGGGTGGCTACATCTATCGGGATATAACGACAGAGCATCAGCAGGTCTCCGATGAATTAAAGCAACAGTACCTTTCACTCATACGTCATTTTATCACTGACGACGGAATACGGGACCTGACGCGCTACATACGCAGCAAGGTCATAGCCGTGCTCAAGTCGGTGCCGCTGACCAAGCAACTGACACTGGCAGATATCGAGCAAATATTCTGGTCCCTACAAATGTCCATCAATGAAGATAGACGCCACGACCCGAACTCCAAAATGAGCAAATATCTGTTGCCCACATTAAGCAGACTAGAACAGAGCTCCTCGCCCCTGCTCCAACAAATGTACAACGAGACCTTGGACCTGCTGGAGAGTGAAGATGCAGTGAGTGTCTGTGCCCACAATGTTAGCAGAGGATTTGTTTTGGCCTGTGACGCAATTGCAGAGTCTATGGGTGAGACTATGCAGCACCTGGCACCCAACGAAGTCCAACAACAGACACCGCAGACCTCCAAGTCCCCCACAAGCAGCAACAACAACAATCTGCTTAACATTAACAGTGTACTTCTGGCTCTGGCTAAGCTCATACCCATCATAAGTGGGCTAACTTCCCGGGGCTATGACAGTGAGTCGAGGCCGCATAATTTACCCACGCAGCTGCTGACATTTTACGTTGTGGCTGAGAAATCAAAGACATTGGGTGCCAATGTCTACGAGACTTTCAGTTCGGGTTAATCTGGTGACAGGGGCAATGGTTTTGGTTTAAGCTACATTACATTACATAGAAATATACATCAAAACATACCATATTTATATTTAGAATGATATATGCATATATTTTTTAATTCACCAACGACTTTTATAGGGAAGTAAAAGAAAATAATAAAGAAGCATCATTTTTGTGAGGCAACCAATTGTATAAAATTAAGTTAAATGTTTAAGAAAAAAAACAATAAAATAAAATAAATGTATTGCTTGGAAGTAAACGAAAAAATATGAAAAGAAAAACGGACAAAATAATTCTGCAAAGCCTTAAATAAAATAATCACAAATAAAAAAAAAATCGCAAATAGAATCTAAAAATTCTTAGAAATTCTTCTTAGTTTAGCCAAGACACAAACCAAAATTAGACAAAACAGAAGAAGAAAAGAAAAACCGCCCTATCATTGCAATTCAGTTGATAAGACTATGTGCTGTGCGGCGCCAAAAGACGACCGACAGCTGTGGCAGATTTTTGCCTATTTGTATTTGTTTGCTCACGGAGAGTAAAAGTAGAAAGCGGGAGTTTGCGCATAAAATCTAAATAATTTCAATTTCAAAATAAATAAACACAAATGTAAATATTAAAATTTTAATTATATAATAAATAAAATAAAAGCTTGAATTATTTGAACAACTAACTCATTTCAACTGGGACAAACAGAAAGCCTATCAAACGCACGCTTCATCTCTCTCTCTCTCTCTCTCTCTCTCGCTGTCAGGCTTCTCTCCAAAAAGAAAGCAAAAAAACTATTACTGCGCGGGCTCTCTCAATGTTAGCCCACCCAGCTGAAAAGCACCGTTGCTTTTACATTGCCTTGGGTTGGCGTTGCTGCTGCGAGTTACATGGAAGACAGTTGCAAAAGTTACGTGCAAACGCAAAGGACATCAAATCCTTGTGTCGGCTTGGGTGTGTGTATGTGAGAAAAAAAAAAAAATTGCAATCAAAATTTTCCCCTTCAAAGAGGCAAAAAAGTAAAGATGCAAATTGAAAATTATGCAAAATGTGTGAATCACTTGAATATCTTCTAAACACAAACTTGCCAACAAAAACAACAACAACTAAATCAACGAATATTTTGTGTAAGTCTCAAGCAATAAGATCGGGTATATAATTTGTATACCTTTCTAATTTCCTACCAAGTTCTTTTTCTCTGGCATTTCCTACGTTTCCCATAATCCAAGTCAAAGTTGAAGCCGCGACTTTAACCTTTAGCTGTCCCATGGTGGCCAGCAATTTTATTGATTAAGACAAAAACGTAGGGGGGACAAAAAAAAAAACTAAGCACTCCTAGGCGGCGTAACAAAAACAGACACACACACACATAGACACACAGACACACAGGTCACTCTCCCACAGTTAGGCTGTGAGGCAGACAAGGAGACAGCCAGAGAAATAGACAGTCAACGTGGTGTTGTGTGGCGTGCGTAAATTTCAAAGGGGGTTGAAGTATATGTGCATGTGTGTGTGTGTGTGTGTGTGCAGTTGCCGTTACTGACATAGAGGGCGTACTATCTAAATATTATTTTGATTTGTTTATAGTTTCTTGGAAATTTTATAATAATATCTGAAGAGTCCTAGGAAGCTTTATAAAAAGTTATAAATAGTCTGAAAACTTTCTTTATTAAAAACAAAATAAAAACTTGACAATACAAGAGCAATTAACGCAGACCGTCTTCTGGCATTGTTCGTTGCCTCCTTCGTTAACCAGAAGTCAAGTGTTCCATTGTCTAGAATAAGGAAGAGACAAGACCCAAAGCATATGCCAAGTGTTACTGATACCGAAAAAATGCCAACCCAACCAACCAACTTAACCATCTCAACCATCTATAAAAAATGTATGAAAACAAAGGCATGCAGGCCAGGCCAGGCCAACAGGCCCTTCGTGAATACAAGTGGCTCCTTGAGCGGGGGCCTATCTATTTATATGCATTGTGTGGATAGACATATTGACATACTAAATGCATAGATCAAGTGCCCTGACAATGGTCGAACCTACCGACTAATAAACTAAATATAAATAAATTGCCTATAATTGAAAGATGGCGGCAATTTCCCTTTCCTTTTGGATTGGTCGGCTTCAAAAAACTGCTGCATATGCTAAGGGACTCAATTATATAATTAACTATGGAACGTATAAAAATAAATCCAAGTATGGACTAATGTAACTGAAATCTGATACGTATACTGTTCTCATAATAAATATTTTTAGCCTATGATTTATATCTTCCATATAAGATGTACCAAAATGAATATAAATTTATTAAAAAAGTTTGAAGAGATTAGAGGAACTAGAAGAATGGAAATAAAAATTCTTGGAAATGGTATAAAGGTTAAACTAATTGAGGAGATCTTTCTTTAATTTTTAAATTCGTTTCCCACTTCAGATCTAAGGCTTTCAGCTTGCCTCTAGAATAGCAGACTAGAAGATTAAAAACTTATCAAAGTAACAAATCATATAAAAAAGTTTGGTGAAAAATTAGAGAGATTTCTGTCTGAAATAATCAATTGAATCAATTTAAATAACGAAGGCATTAAAAACACCAGGCGAGGTCTTAGGATTCCACTTTCCAAGCTTTCCATTCTCAATAAAGAAATCGGTCAATGATTGACGAAGGTGTCCTCAAATACAGGGGTAAATCTCCAATATAGCAGTGTCCAATCTGAGTGAAATTTGATACACTACCACCTAAGAAATCTAAGAACCAATTATTAAACAGATCGGGTTAAAAAAGTGATGAATACAGCCCGAAAATCCAATATTGTTTATAGGACAGTTATAACATAGTGATCCAATTTAATTGAACTTTCGTAGATACCTCTAAAACCTAGTGTATAGTCCAATCAGGTTAAACTTTTGCAGACATACAAAAGCATATCATGTATATTCATTACAAGTACAAAAAAAATGAAACAAATCGGTGAATGAATGAAATATTCAGTTCATAAACTTGATGGCATATATTTAATTATCCAGTGGACTTAATCATCCATTCAGTCGCTTAGTCATTCAAATGATTTCATCAAAATTATAAAAACTCATCCAATGATATCTAAATAAATGATAAGGCTGGAATAAAGTATGATAATTTTTTGGCGGATACCTTCATAAAAGGGTAGGCTCTGAAAAAGATAAGGGACAAATAATTAATGAAATAGCGGAGCCTCTAATAAAAAAAAGCAAGTTTAATAAACTTGTTAATATATGCAGAATTCTTTTTGTCCAAATGAGATTGTACATAAATCGAAAGAGCATACATATATGAAAATATTATGGATTAAATTCCCATTTGAGTGTTTGTCAATGTTTCTGTTTTTTTTTTTTTTGTTACACGCCACTAGAGTCCTAGTTTTTCCAACATAAATGAATGAGTCTATAACAACATTTTTCATAAGAAAATGGGTGAAGGAGGAGCTAAGGGTGTGTGAGCGTTTGGGGGTGGTGGTGGGCCTGGCGATGGAACAGCCTGGTGCGAGTGAAGCTTTTGACTCTGACTGCCTGTCATAAATGTCAAAAAGTGTGATAGTGCAGTGGCACTGGCAGAACATAAAGTCAACCAAAATGTTGCGGGTTGACTATGGATAGTTGCCAACAGCAAACTTGAGTGTAATCAGAGACCCACACAGAGACATACATGAAGAAATATCCGGATGCACTCTGTTTACATGACGAGTCGAAGGAGCCGTATGGTTGTTACTCGACCCAGTCCAGCTTAATCCCCCATTTTCCTGGCATTTTCCCTTCTATTGAAAACCAACGGGTTGGGTTATTTTCCTGAGCGAAAGCCGTAGGCCACTCAGCCACATAAGAGAGTATATAAAGGGTATATAAAATATTCAAAAAATAAAATAAGTAAAGCCGATCAATTTTTACTCTATTTAAGCTGAAATCTTGAAGCCTTCTAGAGCTGAGAGACTTGTAGATTATTGATATATTCAAGAGAGTATAAGGGGTAGAACAAAATAAAAAAAATATTGAGAATTTAAAGATCTGAGGGACTTGGAAGAGAGGGAAATGGGTACAAAAATATATATAAATTAACCACTTTTTATCCTACATTATCCGAGGTCTTAAAGACTTATAGAGCTGAGAGATTTATAGATTATTGATATATATAAGCTTCTTCTCTAGATCTAAGAGACTTATAGAATATATATTTTAAAATTTTTTTCATCAAAAAAAATAGTTCAATATCGAGTAAAAGAAAGGAGGAGTAGATACTTTTTAGGTATGACATAAGTATATATAATCTACTCTTCTGCATTGCCACAAACTAAGCAGGGTATTAAAGAGTACAAAGGAAATGCAAAATAGTCCCCATAAATGACATGGACATGGTTGTTAGAATAGTTGGACAGGTGGCTGCTTGGAATGAATGGTTAGCTGCATAATGAGGCTCAGGTAACTGGTGTGCCAGTTCATTTAGATTAGCTTGTCAATATGTGCATGCCTGGCCCTAATGAAGCTGGAACTGGATACATAATGGGGTCTCTTTCACATCTTAGCCAAAGGGCAGACGGTATGCCCAATTCACTGATAAGCCAGCCAGCTTCCCATTCCCTCAGCTACTTAACCACAAATTCTAAATAATTCAACCTCAAGTCTCTCTATCAAAGTTCTTAGTCATTAATTAACTATTTATATTCATATTCAATCAATTTTTGTAATTGAATTTATAAATTCAATTTGACAAAGCAGCTTATAAAATATTTCAATACAGTTTGATTAGTTTTTGAAATAGTTAAATCCTTTCAATTAAATTGAAATATTTTTTTAAATTCTCAGTTTTTTTTTTAATCAAAATACTTGTTGGCTTTTCCAGTTAGAACAAATATCTATTTATTTTTAGAACTTTCAGATAAAAGCTGAAAAAATGTTAATAGTTAATCAACAATAACATTTTTAAACAACTAAAAATAGAAAGCAACCAAAGACTGCTAGGTTAATGATCTAGATTTGTTTTAAAAGGGAAATTAGTAATTATTTTTCTTCTTTGAATTTCTATTTTTAGTAATACAGACAGACAGATATTTAGTCTATATATTCTCCAACAAAACAGCTGTATTAATAAGAGACTTTTTTGTTAATATTTTGAGTGACTACTATTGAATAAGATAAAGGAAGTAGGGTCATGATATATATGATCCAGGAAATACGAGAAAATTTTTTTGAGCTTTCTTTAGTTCCTGGACAGATTAATATAGGAATGAATCCTCTTCTTAACCAGGTCTCTTCAGACTCGACTATTTCTAAATCTCCTTAAATATATTCAAAATTTTCCTCTTTGCATTCTTAAAGCTTCACAGAAAAAAGTCCAACTGAATTGGAAAAAAGCAAACAAATATTTAGGAGTCTATTTCAGTTCATCAGATTTATATTTGTTTTTTTTTTTTCATTCATTTAAATCGTTAAAGTTTTATCAAATTTTTTATGTTGATACGCCCCTTTTTGTTAATTAAAATATCTCTTAATGGTTATTCTAACTTGACTATAAAACATCTGTTTAAATATATTTTTAGATGAGCTATAAGTCTGAAATGGAAATGCCCCAAATGGTATTTTTCATTTTTATATGTTTTATTGATATTTATTTTATGAATGAATGAGTAAATAAATAATAAATAAATTAATTTTATTAAATATTTAGATTGGTTCTTAGGTCATATTGGATTCAAAATTCCAATTAATTTAGCAAGGGCATATCAAGTCTAGTTAATTTAAATATCGTTTGTTGTTTTTCTGCAAAACTGATCAAAGGGCTTTGCGTAGCTGTTTAATTGGCAGTTAAACATGGATTTATTATCAGAAAATTAACCAGAAATGAGATAAAATGCCAATCCATTGTAGCGTATACAACATTCCATACTCAATTGACGGTTGACACTCCATCGATGATTTTGAGTAATAAATATTTTCAAACAGTTTTCAACTCGAACCCCAACGAGACACACGAAAGAGTCACGGCATATCTAATTAATTTTCACAGTACGAAAGCACCAAAATATTTCAATTTAATTCTTTTAAAAACTTTTTATTTTTAATACATATATTTTTTTTTTCAGTACAAAATGCCGATTTTTAGCTGAGTCGAAGTGCCGAAGAGCTTCTCAGAGCGCGGATTGTGCTAAAGTCAATATGAGGCGGGGAAAAATCTCATTAAAAAAATATTTCTATTTTACATTAGTTTGTGCTCTGCTTTTAATATTTGGTTTCAACCTCAAGTAAGTAGCTTAGAAATTAGTAACGCTCCAATAAATACAAATAAATGTGCAAATTTTTGACTGCAACTACTTTTTAGGGAATATGAAATCTGGAAAACAAAAAACTCACGAATGGTGGCTACACCCACACAACAACAGCAACAACAACAACAACAACAACAAATAGTTCAAGAGTCCACACAGCTGGGTCAGGGTGAAGTGGAGGAAGAGCACGATGAGGAGGAGCTGCCGGAAAGGCCACCAGAACAAATTACCTCCACTTTGGAATCTGTTCCCGAGTTGGAGAATGATGTGAACGGTGGCCCTGGCAGCCTGGAAGATGTGGCCGATAAGGTGCCACCACAATCACAGCTACCAGGCACACCCACAGCCAAGCCCTGGTTCTTCAAGAATGGCGAGTTTTATCCCAAGCCAGCGCCCACTTATAGTACACGTAAGGCCAAAAAACGTAATGCCCCGAAGCTTTTGCCACATCAGGATCCGCATAGCGATCGTATTATAAATCAGTTAATGTATGTGCCACACAACTATGAACAGATCAAGTCCAGTGGCAAACTAAAGACCATCCTGCTCTATAATGGACTGGGGCCCTGGAATGTGAAAAAGGGTCGCGAAGTCTTCCTGCGCCTCAAGTGTCCCGTGGACACTTGTGTACTAACTGCCAATCGAGATCTAGCCTCAACAGCTGACATGATCCTCTACAAGGATCACTTTATACCCACGGGCATCAGAAGGCCCACCAATCCCAAGCAAGTCAGCATGCTCTACTACCTAGAGTGTCCTTATCACACACAGAATGTTAAGGTACCCGATGGCCTCAATTGGACGGCCACCTATAGGTGAGTGCATCTCGAATCCTTTAAACCTTAAAACTTCTTTAAACTGATTTGATATTCTTCTAGGCGTGACAGCACCATTGTGGCTCCCTATGAGAAATGGCAATATTATGATACGAGAATCCAACAGCAAGAACAGGATATAAATTACGCAGCGAATAAAACCAAAAAGGTGGCCTGGTTCGTATCCAATTGTGGTGCTCGTAACGGTAGATTACAGTATGCCCATGAGCTTCAAAAACATATAGAGGTAAGCTAATAATAACCTGAGAAATATACTGATAGATCAGGGAATTTTTTGAGAAGCGGCGTGACTAAGTGATAAGAAGACTGTCTTGACAACTTTTCAAACATTTTCTAATTAATCATCTTTCTTCCGTTTTAGATAAGCCCTACAAGTAGTCAGTATTTATTATAATTTTTCTTTGAGCTTTTAAAGTCCTAAAATTGACAAAGATTTCCAGCTTTTTTTTTTAATTAAAAAAATCAATTGAACAGATTGGAAAGTCTGGCAAATGTCAGAGATTATTTTCGGAAGACCGATTTGATATAGCCTTATTGAGAGCTATATAGCATAGTTATATATAGGGTAAAGCCATGAAGCTTATATATATACTTTTCCTCTTTATAACTAGGTTGATATCTATGGAGCTTGCGGCAATTTGAAGTGTTCCCGCAGCACGGCAGACAAGTGCTTTGAAATTCTCGATCACGACTACAAGTTTTATCTGGCCTTTGAGAATTCCAATTGCAAAGACTATATAACCGAAAAGTTCTTTGTGAATGCCCTAAATCGAAATGTACTGCCCATAGTGATGGGCGCCCGACCCGAGGACTATAGAGACAGTGCTCCGCGTCGTTCCTATATACATGTGGATGAGTTTGCCTCACCCAAGGAGTTGGCCGAATATTTGCATATTCTCGATCGGGATGATCAGCTCTACAATTCGTATTTCAAGTGGAAGGGCACTGGTGAATTTATCAATACTTATTATTGGTGTCGAGTCTGTGCCACCTTGCACAATGAGGAGCAGCTGAGGAAGCCTCGCTGGTATCCGGATCTGAATGATTGGTGGCGTGGCATGGGCGTTTGCACTACGGGCTCGTGGCGGAATTTTAAGGCGCGGAAAGAGGTTATTAGTGATGACTGAACTGAGGCGAAAGCCCGTTACACATAATCAAAGATTTCAATTTCAAAATTAGTGCTACTTGTTGTTGTTGTTTTCTGTGTATATTCAGTGCAAATTTCCGCTAATATTACCGGACTAAATAGGCTTCTCCACTATCCCGGTCTCGTCCTCTACCCCGCCTTAGTTCGTGTTGCGTGGCTTTTCGTAGTTTTGAAACGAGCTTTTCCAGTCCCCAGCAAGCATTCCGAAGGCAAGTGCAAAAACTCTAGCCCCATATAGACTAAAGATCTCCACCAGATCTATTGTAACATATACAATACAAAATTATAAGTTAAAAAAAAAAAATTAAATTAAAATTCCAAAAAAAAAGTAAATTAAATCCTAGTTAAGATTATTAATGAGTTCAAAGCGAATCGGCATAGTTTAGTATAAACAAATTAATTCAAATGCTAGCAAGTCCAAAAATGTAGCATTAGAAGAAAATAATAAGAAAAAAAAATTGAGTGTTATATAGATTTAGAATAAATCAAACTAAAAACTATGCAACTTAAAAATAACCAAAAAAAAAAAGAAAAAAAAATTGTAAAATTAAAAAAAAAGGCAAAATCAAATGTAAATGTAAATTCTTTTGTAGGCAATTTTATATGAAAACAAAGAGAAGGATAAATCAACTAGCAATTTATGCAAATTTTTTTAAAAAAATTTATACAATTTCTTTTTTTTATTATCAATTGCTTTGCTTAAGCTGTAATTTTTTGGGTTACCTTTTTTTTTATTATTTCCTAGGCCATATGCGAAAAAGGTTTCATAGGGCCGTTACCTTTAACTTTAGGCAAAAAAAAAAAAAAAAAAAAAAAATAGTATAAAAAAAATAACTAAAAATATTCGCACAAGAAAAATAAAAAAATTAAGGGCAACAAATATTTTTATATTAAGCCCAATAAGCAATCTACAATAAAAATAAAAAAAACAAACATTCCTATTTTTTTCAAGAAAAAAAAATAAAAATTTATTTAATTTAATCATTTCCTAATTAATTTTTAATATGTGAATAATTGTCAATTTATGTTGTGAATAATTTTGAAGCAATATTATAAATTAAATTATTTATTTGATTGATCCATACAATATATTAATTTTTAAGTGATTAAGATCATGTAAAGTAATATATTAAATGTTTATCAATAATATCTGTATGTATGTATCAGTGTCATTGTGAGTGTGCTTTGTATTTTTGATTATTCAATTAATTACGATTTTTCATTTTTACTGTGATAAAAACAAATAAACAAATGGCAACATAACAACAACGATAATTTCAATTCTATCTTTTAACAATTTCAAAAAAAAAAAAAAAAATTCAACATGACTAAAGACATTGTTTATAGTCCTAAATAAATGATGGATGGATCTGGGAATTATTTGAAATAATTTAATGATTGATTTAACAAAAAGGAATAAAACAAAAATTATTTTTAATTTGGCAAGGGAATGGCTTGAATTTGAGTGCTTACAAAGCAACGTATACTTCCGAATCTTAAATTCTAAAAAAAAAACATTTGCCATCAAAAAAATAATAAGAGAAACTTACAAATATCTTCCAAGGGAATCGGAAAACTTGACAAGACTTTTTCGATAAAAATCTCCTTTATAATTTTGACCACAATTCTAGTTAAAAAATAAGCTGCCAGCAACTAGATAACTATGATTTGGAATACTGATTTAAATTTGGCACATTTTCAATTGTTTGAATAAATTTAACAGGGTTTTAGTTTGCTCTGTCTTTGAGTCATTCAGTCCACCAGCAGTGGCAGCTGCTACAATCTTTGCTGTGATTTTACGTTGCAAGGCAATTGCCTCCACCTTTTTGGAGAGCTAAAAGAGAAAAGGTATTAAAATTTATAAATCTTAATTAGGAAAACCATAACAACTCACCTCATAGGCTCTCTTGATAATGCCATTGGGCATGCCAGCCAATTTGGCTGCATTGAAGCCGTAAGACTTGGGACAGGCCCCAGCTGTGTATTTGTATAGGAATGTTACCGTCTCCTGGGTGGGATCATCCATATCTTCGTTTTCCACCATACAGGCCATGTGGCCCAGAGTGATGCGTTTGTCTTGGTGGAAGAACTCAATCAGATTGTGATAATGAGTGGAGAATAGAGTGCGGCATTTGAGATCAGCCAGGAAGTTAACCACCGAAGCGGCAATAGCAGTGCCATCATAAGTGGCTGTGCCACGACCCAATTCATCCAAGAGCACCAAACTATGCGAGGTAGCATTTTTCAATATCAAAGAGGTCTCACTAAGCTCCACCAGGAAGGTGCTATGGCCAGCCAGAATATCATCCTGGGCACCCAAACGTGTGAATATGCGATCCACCAAGGAGAGGCGACACCTTTTGGCTGGTATGTGGGCACCCTAATTGGTTAGATAAATTTATTTTGATCCTAGTTGATTTGTATGAAATTACTTACAATCTGAGCCATCACCACCAGCAGACCCAGCTGACGCATGAGTGTGCTCTTGCCACCCATGTTGGGACCCGTGAGCAGCGACAGAGGCGCCTGTGAGTCTGTACCCAATTCCAGGCCATTTGGTATATAAGTCGAGGCATTGGCACACGGATGATAGCCTTCTTCGAGTTCAATAAAAGGCTGGGCACCTGGCTTGAGTTCCACCAAGTCTGGCACACAAATTTCCACCTGCTGGCGAGCATACTCAGCCAGAGAACCCAAGACATCCAGATTGGCCACACAATCGATGCACTGCTTCCAGTTTTCATAGTAATGCGAAAACTTTTCAAAAATACGCCGAGCCAAATCTTTTAGAACCGCATTCCGGGCATCTTCGGCTTGCATCATATCCTTTAACAGAGCCTTGGTCTCTGGTGTGGAGTAGCGTCGTGCTGGCTTTTTGCCCTTTGCCTGGCTCTCTAGGGCATAGTTTTTGTTGGCCTTGTGGGCATGCGTTTCGGGTACATCCAATTGATAGCGTTTCTTATCCGAGCCAAAGTAGCTCAGGCGGCAGCCGAAATGCTTTTCTTGCTCTACCAGATACTCCTTTAATTGGACTTCTATCTGAGCTATGCGGGCCTGCACTTCATCGTAGTCCTCATCCACGCCAGGTTGCGGAGCTATGACACCTGTCTTTGCCGCGGCCGCATGATCAAAGGCCTGGGCAAAGAAGGCCAGCTGTGGACTGAGATCGGGATAGACTCCGCCTGCCGACTGATGTTGGGTCAAGCGCTTCAGCAGGCTAGACTCACTTTGCTGGAACATCAAGGGCAACTTGGTCAGAGTCTCAAACCCCTTCAGAATGCCTATGAAGCTTTGCAACTTCTGCTTGTTGTATAACTTCTCCTCGAAGAGAATGGCCCGTGAATCAGGATGAGAATCTTCAGCCACCCGCTTATTGCCAAAAACATGAATCTGGGCCAGATGACGTTCTAGATCCGGCAAAGGAGCCAGTAGAGCTCGCATTTCCTGCAATTCACTGCTCAGGGATAAGAGTTCACTGATGGCTGCCTGACGTTCGCGCAACAACTCCAGGTCACAGCTTGGAGCACAGAGCCAATGATGCAGCAGACGTTTGCCAAACTTTGTGCAGCAGTTGTCCAGGGTGGCCTGCAGAGAATGCTCTTCGCCGGTTATGTGTAGGTTAGCCAAGGTAGTGGCATCCAGGACCATATGGGAGCGTCGCTTGAGTGAAACACTAGAAGCAGGGGCCTCGGCGGGCAATATATCCGGCGGCACATAAAGTTCATAGCGAGCCATTGGCAAGACCTTTATATCCAGTTTGCATTTCTCTAGGTAATAGATACATTCACCCAAGGCCTTGAGAGCCAGTTTACAGTCTTCGTTGGGTGTCAGGCCCAAGTGGTCCAGCTCAGATTGCATGGACCGCAATGTGAGTGGCCAATTATCCTCTTTATCCGTTTTGTTGTAGTATTTTTCGGCTAGAAACTTTAGCGTCTTCTCGGCACTGCAGAGCTTGGGACCATTGCTAGGTAGCTGCTCCTTGAGTATGCCGCCCAAGACTGTCCTCAGGATTTGCTGAGTTCGACCGCTTACAGAAGCCTTCTCGGTGAGGAGCTGAGTTGGTGAAATATAAAGTATTTAGCTATACAGTTGGTAGGAATATAAACAAATACTTACCAAGACCGGCATATGATGGGAGAGCAGAGTCAACAAGCGTGAGCAGCTTTTATCATCTTCGAATTCGCCCAAATGGAATTCACCAATGGAAGTGTCTATAAAACAAATGCCATATTTACTTATGGTGAACATTTCCTGTTCCACCAGGGCCAGCATATAATTTGGCTGATGATTGGGACCAATGGCGCATTGAGAGCCAAAGACCTGAGTGCCACGGTCGGTGATTTGACAGATTTCACGGGCCACAACTTTATCAAATTTAGTGGGCTTTATAAGCTTACAGCGCTCGGTCATCATATCTGGAGTTTCGGTTTGCTCAACGCGAGCCACCTAAAAACAAATGACAAATAATCAATATCAATCGAAGGAGAGACTCTTTTTATTGCTTACCTTATAGCCTCTGTCAACTAAAATTGTAGACATCTTATCAAAGGAAATCTCAGGGAAGCCCGAGTGTGCAAATTCGCCGCGCATGTAGGTGAAGCCCAATTCATTCACGCCCACATCGGCATCCATGTGGTAGAGTTCATAGAACTTTCCCACTTTGAAAAAGAGTACACAATCAAAATTGTCCGATTTGAGAACCCACCACTGGCGCACACCTGGTGAGAGATTGTTTAGGAAAGTGGTGGGCACATGCAAGGTACTCTTGTCGTAGTCTGGATGGTCGGGACGACGACCTGCCTTGTCCTTGATTTTGTCAGGCTGGAGGAATTCCAACTTTTGATGTGGCCATATCATGGGCTCATCCAGAGTCGAGGTTGTGGTGCTGGTCAGAATTTCATCGTAATTAGCATCCTTTTTGGCATTGCTTTGCAGTTGTTTTAGTTTCTCCATAAAAGTCTCACCAGACACCACAGTTGCGTCGGTGTCCAGTTTAAGTTTTTTGGACAGTGGTTCATTGTTGTTGTTGTGGTTTACTGTTTTGCGTAGCTTTGATTTCTTTGGAGTGGGTTCGCCATCCGTGTCGCTGGGCTCAGAGACGCTCATTTCTTCCTCAGACGCTGCGGCATCGTCCTCGCTTTCCTCGCTGGCACTGTGCTGACCGCTGTTGTCTGGTGCATATTCAGAGTCGCCATCGCTGGAGAAATCCTTGCTTTCTTCATGCTCCTCTTCCGAGTCAGATTCTGGCATTACAATTCGCTTACGTTTGCGCTTACCAATAACCTCGGCGTCCTCTTCCTCTTCAGATTCTTGCTTCTTGATTACGGCTGGTGGAGGCTTAGCTGGTGAAACCTCCAACTTGCGTTTGGCAGCTGGTTTGGCCGTAACTTGAGGTTTGCCATTTTCCAAGTTTTCCTTTTCCTTTTCAGTTTCCTTCTCCGGATTCGGCTCGGTTTTCTCCAATTTCTTCTTGCTTAGAGCCGGTGACTTGGTGAAATAATTAAACAAGGTATTTGTGGGGGTACCACCAGCACTTGTATTTAATTTTTTGGACATCTTCACAAACAATTCAATGAAATCCAACGACGCCAAAATTTGCGCCAATAAAGTGCGCCAACAATTCTCAGAGCTGTTCGATAACACACATATTCGTTGAATTTGCCCATAATTTTTTTGCGCCGATTCATCGATATACTAATTTAGGAATCGATTTAGGTTGGTTACCCCTGTGCGTGCAAAATAAAACAACAAAGAGAACACTAAGCTAAATATCAAAACAAAACACGATGCTTGCCAAACTGTGGTCAAGGAAATGGGTGGAAAAATTAGATTTCTAATTGGAGTTTTCTGAACTCATATGATATTCTCCTTAAATGAGTTAAAAAAAAAAAAAAAAAAAAAACGAAAACAAGGTGAACTGCAGTCACTTTAATTCTTTACTCTTAAAATTAAAATAAAGCAACAAAATAAATCAGAGAGGCCGGTATAACAGGACAGAGTTAGTGATTTTGTGAATTTTTTGAAATATCCAATAATATATGCAATTCTTCAGTCACAGAATAGTCCACCTTCAATAGTGCAGCAACAAAATGTTTTGGTAACCACAAATAAAAAGAGCCCAAAGATATGGGTCTATATATAAAATATTTGGCCTATAAGCTGTCCTCTGTAGAATATTAATTTAATCGGATTATGTTCGAGCCCCCACAGCCGAGAAACAGATCCAATTTCAGCTAAAAACTTTTAGCGTAAATAAATTCAATAAACGGCGGCAAAATTTAAGCGCGCCAACAATTGGTACTTGAACATGTTCATTCACCGGTGCCATGGCCTGTTCGATAACATCAAGTGAACTAGTCGCGGAACGAAATTCACCACCCGGCCGAAATTTGGTCTGCGGTTGTTTTAAGTTGGTTGTGCTTCGCGTGAATTAAAATAACCCTTACAGTTCGTTAGAAAACAATTAGAAAGTACAAGCAATGGCTGAACCACAAAAACCAGCGTATCAAAACAGTGAGTTATCCAACAAGACAGCAACAACAATAGCAGACTCATTGCTAACTTTTGAGGCCATATAAGCACAAAATTACATTCACCGGCTACAAAAACAACAAAAGGCAATGAGTCAACCGCAACGGTAAACGCGACTACTGCCAGGCAAGCCGGAAGCGCCTTGATTTTATGCCCATAAATGGAAGTTAGCCGAATATGTGTGCATTTGTGTGTTTTGCCTCATCTGTGTGTGCTAAACTTTTGTATGACCACCAACTGGTGGTCTCTTGTGTCTGCAGAACTTTTGACCGCACCCTGTTTTTGTTGTTATTGTCGTTGTTGTTGTTGTGCCCTGCACAACCATTATAAATCACAGTGATATCTGCTGATAAAAGTGCGTTTGTTTATGAGATTTAATTTGATCCAATCTTCTTGTATTTAATTTAGAATACATTTTTGCAACTTTGCCGCGTACTCAACGTGGCCAACCAATTGTCTTGGGCTCTGATCCCAAGGGCAAAAACTTCCTCTACACCAATGGAAACTCAGTGATAATCCGTAATATCGAGGTGAGTGTTTTTTTATATTTATCAAGCGAAAATTGGTAATTGATATATATCTGCTGGGACTGTGTTAGTGACTGTGTGTGTGTGTGTGTATTTGTTCCATAAAAAATGATATTTTATTTTTGGAAAAGGCAGCAGCTGCATTCAGAAACGTTATTTTCCACTCGATGCGATATGTACGCGGTGTCCATTCTATGCCTATATATATATATGTTTGGCTGTCTTGTTCTATATTTATTTTTATACACATATAGAAATAATATAAACGCAGCACAGCCGGCTGATGTTCTTTTTTTGCGCGGCTTTTCAACCAAATCATACAAAATCTAAAAACAACAGCGCTGTGGATTTTTTTTTTATACAATTTTTAAAAAAGGCATAGTCTTATGACTTGTTGGAAAATTTTTAAAATAAGCTAATTTGTACACATACAAAAATGATTCAAAAAAATATTTTTCAACAAATTTTTGAAAAAAAGAAAAAAAATTTAAAAATTTTTAAATGGTATTTAAAATTTCTCGAATTCGCACTCGCCTTGCTTTCTTTGCTGCCCACGCAAGCACACCGACACGTACGCACACACACACACACACATTCTGAAAATACAGAGCCAATCACACAGACCGGCGATTTCGTTAAGCTTCATTATTAAGTTGTGATGTCTCAAATGATAATTAACGTATGCCAACACCACGGCGCTGCTTTCAAATAAAAATGTATGCAAATATTTCCCTTTCGTATTAATTATTTTCATTTGTTTTCATACTTTTTAATTCTGTTTTTTTGGGGTCGCTTGGTCACTTGGATTTTACATCTTCGTCACGGTGGCTTGATTACCACAGAATCCAGCCATTGCCGATGTCTACACGGAACACTCATGTGCAGTCAATGTGGCCAAGTACTCGCCCAGCGGTTTCTATATTGCATCGGGAGGTAAGTTTCTAACCTAACCTACCAATTGGTATGTAGACATTGCGTTTATCAGAGATTAAATTTGCACTCAACCGGCAATTAATTTGAGTGCCTTTCAAGGTGCCCATGTGCGTGTATTTGTGTATTGTGTCTGATAGCGTGAAATCCAAATCATGGCCCGAGCACACGCCAGCCAACATAAGCTCTATTATACCAAATTGCGATCGACGCAAAAAGATAATTCAGTTGCTCATTTTGGGTTCATAAAACCCGACAACTGTTTCTTTTTGACATTTGATGACATGAGCTAAGTCTTATCCAGGTTAATAGGCCATGTCAAATGAGAGCTGAGATAAACAAGAACAATCAAATTGTTTGTTTTAGCTTTTCATAAAAGTGAGAGGAATACTTTTCATATTTCAATTAGTTGATGAATTTTTTTTTAACTTAGTCAAAATACTTTTTTAAATTCACAGATGCCTCGGGTAAAATACGCATTTGGGATACTGTCAACAAGGAGCATTTGATGAAGAATGAATTCCAACCGATTGCTGGACCCATTAAGGACATTAGTTGGTCGGCTGACAATCAACGCATGGTGGCCGTGGGTGAAGGTCGAGAACGTTTTGGACATGTTTTCATGTCAGAGACAGGCACCTCAGTGGGTGAGATCAGTGGACAATCGAAATCTATAAACTCGGCCGATTTTAGGCCAGCCAGACCCTTCCGTATTGTGACTGGTAAGTTTGTAGATAAAATAATTTATTCCAGATCTATCAAAATTTTGCATTTTACAGGCAGCGAGGATAACACCATTGCTGTGTTCGAAGGTCCACCGTTCAAGTTCAAGATGACCAAACAGGATCATTCACGTTTTGTTCAGGCTGTACGGTATTCGCCTGATGGCAAGTACTTTGCCTCGGCCGGTTTCGATGGAAAAGTCTTCCTATATGATGGCGCCACATCTGAACTAGTGGGTGAATTTGGCTCACCGGCCCACAAGGGCGGCGTTTATGCTTTGGCGTGGAAGCCGGACAATACACAATTGCTTACATGCTCCGGCGATAAGACTTGCCGTCTCTGGCAGGTGGAATCACGTGAATTGATTTCTGAATTTGTTATGGGCACCACAGTGGAGGATCAACAGGTGTCTTGTCTCTGGCAGGGAGATCATCTAATTACTGTTTCCTTATCGGGCATCATTACCTATCTGAATGTGGAGGATCCCAGCAAACCCTTGCGTGTGATTAAGGGACACAACAAGCCCATTACTGTCCTGGGCTTAAGCGATGACCGCAGCACCATTTACACTGGCAGTCACGATGGTGTGGTTACCAACTGGAATTCAGGCAATGGTGTGAATGATCGTGTGACCGGCAGTGGCCATGGCAATCAATTGAATGGCATAGCCGCCTGGGGCGATTTCGTCTACACCTGTGGCATCGATGATAGTCTTCGTCAATTCAGCGTAGAAGGTAACAGCTACACGGATTATGTGGTTAAGCTGAACTGTCAACCCCGAGGCCTGGCCATTTTGCGTAGTGAGAATATTATTGCCGTGGCCTGTATCAAGGATATAACTTTGGTGCAGGACCAGAAGAAGGTCTTCTCTTTGCCAATTAAATACGAGGCTACTTCCATTGCCGTCAACGAGGAAACTTCGGATGTGGCTGTTGGTGGTGACGACCAGAAGGTTCATATTTACTCATTGAAGGGCAACACATTGGAATTGAAAACCGAGCTGGAGCATTTGGGTGCCGTGGCCGATGTTTCTTACTCGCCCGACAACAAGTATTTAGTGGCCTGCGATGCTCATCGCAAGGTTGTCCTCTACACCGTCGAGGAATACAAGCTGGCTCACAATAAGGAATGGGGCTTCCATAATGCGCGTGTCAATACTGTGGCCTGGTCGCCAAACTCACTGCTTGTGGCCAGCGGTTCATTGGACACCAGCATTATCATCTGGTCTGTGTCTAATCCTGCCAAGCACACCATCATCAAGAGTAAGTTGGATTATAAGTGAATCATATAATTTATCTAAATTTAATTTTTAATTATTTTTAGATGCCCATCCTCAGTCTCAAATCACTCGATTGGTTTGGCTGGATAACAACACTGTGATCTCAACTGGTCAGGATTGCAACACCAAAGTCTGGGAAGTGGAAACCATTTAAAAAAATTGCCAACAATTCTATTGTATTTGTTTTTTTTATTTACTTAATCGAGAGAACTGCTGCTCTCTGGTCTATTGGCTAATTTGCCCTAAACATAATCAACCCATTATGCCGAACTCTTTGCAATAATTTCTTTCTTTTAAAACTTATTTCGCAAACTATTTTCAAAAGTGCAAAAGTTTACCTATTTATTTATATGTCTACATTTTTAAATTTAAGTTGAAAGTTTCATTTTTACCTAAAATAATAATTAATTTTGTGCATTTTACTTGCTTGTTTTTTTTTTAATGCTTATGAAAAAGTAATAAAAACTGAAATTTTTGAAATGGAAAAAGAAGAGGAAAAGAACCCAAGCCCAAAACACATATTTATAAAAGTGCGTTGCCAGCGTACAACAATAATTGTATTATGAAATTAAATAAACTAGTTTTTGCAGAAAATGATTAAATAGTTTTATTGTGTGAGCTGGAAATAAAATAGTCTAGCCTGTTTTTTTTATAAATGAAAGAGGAACTCTTGCTGGCAACAAAGTTGCCATAGGCATAGAGAATAGCGTTGTCAACAAAGTTGCCATAGACAGGAAAAAGGCGATGATGCTGTCAACAAAGTTGCCATGAATGAAAAGAAAAAGTGTGGCTGTGTGGAAACTTGCTAAGAATGAGAAATCAACATCGTATCGTAGGCTACGTTTGTTTTTTAAGCGGCTTAAATTTAAGTATCTGATCTACTTACCCAAGAATTTAAAACACTCAAATTTGTTTTAATTTAATGAATGGAAAGAGACAGTGTTGCTGTCAACAAAGTTGCCATGAAAGTGCTGCTGTCAACAAAGTTGCTAAGAATGAGGAAAGGAACATCGTACTGTATTTAACAGTGCAGCTTAAAAGTAGGCAATGATTTTTTAACAACTCAAATTTCCTCAACTCATTTTAATAAATTTTTAATACAAATGAAATGCCATTTTCAATTAGTTTTGTTTTAAATATTTTTATTCATTAAAATATAAATAATTATGTTTAGGCCCTTAAGCCTTGTCTTTTGTTTTGTGTGCTTGTGTGGTTTTGTTTGTTTTTTTTTTTAATTGTAAAATTCTCTTAATTTAACAGAATGTGTTGTGTGTATGCGTTGTGTGTTTGTGTGTGTGCGAGTGTGTGTGTGTTGATCTTTGTGTACTGAATTTAAGCAATTTAAGCTAATTAAAAACTAAAGTGCCTCATAAATAAATTCAATTTCATTTGAAGCCTCGTGAATTTGCTTTAGAATTTTTGATTGACAGAATAAAGGGAAATTTCCAAATTCTCTTTGTTTTTTCAGCAAAATGAATTTTACTAAATTGCGTGAGTGCGTGAGTGAGTGTGTGTGCGTGTTTAGATAGAAACTGGCGAATTGAATTGTGCTAATTATCACAGCCGGGTCTAAGAACGTTGGGATCGTTGGATGGCTCCGTTTTTTTGTTTTTTTTTTGTTTTTGTTTTTGTTTTTCTTGGGACATTTTTTACGTGCTTGTGTGTTTGTGTTTGTAAATTTGTGCTCCTTAAGGTTGCGGGAGCATTAGGTGGCGGCTGGTGATTGATTGGATTCGCCTGCTCCTCCATTGCTGGCAGCAGGCATTTCACTTTTCACGGTCACAGGGGCCTCGTGGGCCGCAGTAGCTGCCAAATCCAGGGCTGGTGTAGAATTGGACTCTGCCACAGCCACAGCAGCTGCCGCGGCGGCTAAATGGAACTGGGCATTGGGCAGAAATAGGTAGGGATTACTGGTTAACCCGGACATGGCATCATGACTGTTGTTGTTGTTGTTGTTGTTGTGATTGGGGGTGCTGCCAAAGGTAGTGGCCCCGGGTCCGGCCGCATCTGCACTGGTGGCCGTGTGTGTGGGTGCCGAGCTGGCTGAGTTTGTGACCTGGCCAGCCAGTTTCGTGACACGCTTGCGGCGTGCCTCATTCTCACAGGGTGAAGGAGCTCCGGGATGCCTATAGCTGACATGCTTGCGCAGGGCATCCTTGCTTCGGGATACATGGGAGCACACATTGCAGGCGTATCTGGGAATTCAGAGAAGCCTTGAGAGAGGCAAGTGACTGGAGTGACCAATACGAACTCACCTCACATTTTGATGGGTCTCCAGGTGGACCCTCAGGTTGTATTGATTGCTGAGTTGCTTGTGGCAAATGAAGCAAGTGGCATATAGCTTCGAGTTGGATGGCGGCTTGGTGGGCGTAGCGGGCGTGGTCAGTTTCTCGGTGAGCGAGAGTAAATTTGGCTCGGATTTGGCCGTGACTAAGACAGATCCGCCACCACCAGCACCACTGAGATTACCAGCAGCCGTGGCCTCCCGATGGCAGGCGGCATATTGTTCGATATGCTGCTGCAATTTGGCCTGATCCTCGGGTGATATATAGGAGGTGACATTGTGGGAGGAAGTGGCTTGTGAGTGGGTGCTGCTGCTATAGCTGGGTGGCTTGGTGTAGAGATGCTGGCCTAAGGTGGTCGTGTAGCTGGGTGAGGATTTTACGGGCAGCTGGGGGGAGAAATGTGGCATGACCGGTGGTGTCAGTGTAATGGGTGATGTGGCCACATTGGTGGCCGTCTCGACGGGTGATCTGTTGCTTAGGTTGCCGCCACTGCCCACGCGTAGGTTCTCCACAATCTTATCGATCCGCTTGATATCCTTCTGAGGTGACTGCAAGGCATGAGAATTCTGTAGGGGATTCAGCGAAGTCTTTAGACGCTTCGAGCCAAAGCAATCCTCGGTGGGGATGGCTTCAGCTGGTGTGAGCGAGTCCAGACCACTGTGATAGAGTTGCTGTTGATATTTGGCCAGCAGCTCGGTGGTCTTGTTGAGAGCGGTCTGGGAGAAGTTCAGAGGCTGAGGCAGGAGGTTCGGATAGAATTGCAGAGATTTGAGAAAGAAGTTCTCTAGGGGAGTGCAACCACCTAGCTTATTGGCCAGTAGGGGGCTGGGCAATTGGGGTAGGGGTTGTGTGGAATTGAGTGTGGGCGTGGCTGGATTTGTGGACGTGGTTGGGGTTTGAGTACGCTCGAAATCCATAGATTTATCCGGCGAGTGTGTACCAAATCGAGTGTCCACCTCACTCTTGGCTGACTTGCTGGGCAGCTATAAAAAGAAGAGGAAGACTTGAAGTTTTCAGAATAAAAAAAGAAACTATAGAAACTTACATTATTATTTTGAACATCGGCAAGTCCCTTGATGCCCAAGGTTTCGGCCAGATTGAGAAGCATGGGTATCTGCTCCTCATACACATTCACCTCACCGGAGTACATAAATGTCAAGAGTGAAACAATGGCCCCAAAGCTGGCACCCGGTATTATAATAACCGGATGATTGCTGGCCTCAAGAGCCCGAAAGATATCCATAAAGAAGGTGCTGCAGGCACTGAGGACCACACGATGAGCGCGCAGCGAACGTCCCTCGGCGGAAATTGTGACATCGGTGAGATGTGATTGATCCAGCAGCACTGGCAACGTACTCAGCAAACTCGTCTGGAAGTGCACAAGAAACCAAGAGACAAGCATCCAAAATTGGGTCAGTCTATAAAAATACACATGCAATTTGGCAGCGCAAAATTTGCTGGCTAAATTGGCTGGCTAAATTTGTGCTCAGGCCCAGTCCTACAGAGACAATGAATAGGGCTGTGGGGTCCGGAATAAATTTGGAACGCTGGCCTGGGCAAAAGATTTCAATTAATTTCACTCTTGGTATTTTCTTCCCTTCAGATCTTTATTAATTGCCAGAAAAATTCAAAAAACTGTCTCCTCCTTTTTTTTTTCAACCAGAAGAAGACGTCTTTAGTTGGCTTTATGATCCAGTCAGATCGGGAATTTGTGAAATATATATATAAACGTTTTTTATCAGGAGAACTATATATATATCTTCATATATATCAATTTCCCTTATTTATTTTTGTTTATTTTTTTCTTTAATTCGAAATTCTTTTGTTTAGGACTTGAACTATATATTTATTGTCTTTCAATATAAATTAGGAACTTTTAAAATTCCATAAATAATTTTAAATACCTCTCAAAAAAGATCATACGACTAAAAAAGACCTTGTAAAGTCAAAGAGATTTATGCTTAGTTTTAAGTGTAAAATTGATTTGACTTTTTGAAAAATTATAAATCTTTGCTAGACATATATTGCTGCCTATACAATCCTCTAATCTTATATTATCTTGAATTATTCTAAATATCAAAATTGGATTAAGGAAAATCAAAAATAATTTTGGTATTTTTTGGAGCTCTCCAAAAATTTAAGCTAAAATTATAATTGATATACTATTTTCCCAGAAAATAAATAAATTCGATATTAATTTAGTTCTGATGTTGGTAAAGCACAGAACCACTTATCATAGACCCCCAAAAGCTACCTTTGAGTATACTTAGAATCACTCGAAGAGTCGATATAGACATGTCCGTCTGAACGTCCCTCCGTCAAATGATCTCTCTCAAATCTGAATTATAGGTTTTTAATTAGGAATTACTTCTATGTGCCAAATTTTATAAGAAATGAACTACTACTTCATATAGCTGTCATACGAACCTAAATAGGCAGAAGGCATAACTTCCATATTAATTGACCGATTTCTTTTAAATTTGGGCCATAAGTTTCTTTTGTGAAGATATGCATATGTTTTGAATTTCATTAGCATTGGACTTCTATATCATATAGCTGTCATACGAACCTAGATAGGTACTAGGAATAACTCCCATATTAATTGACAGATTTCTTTTCAATTTGGGCCATAAGTTTCTTTTGTGAAGATATGCATATGTTTCGAATTTCATTAGCATTAGACTTCTAAATCATATAGCTGTCATACGAACCTAGATAGGTACTAGGAATAACTCCCATATTAATTGACCGATTTCTTTTCAATTTAGGCTATGAGTTTCTCATATGGAGATATGCATAAGCACTGAATTTCATTAGCATTGGACTACTATATCATATAGCTGTCATACCAGCCTAAGCCTGTAGAAGGAATAACTCCCATATTTATTGACCGATCTCTTTCAAATTCGGGACACAAGTTTCTTATATACCAATATGAATATGTGCCAAATTTCATTAGCATTGGACTACTATATCATATAGCTTAAGTTGGCTCTACTTATTGACAAATCCCCAGGGAAAACTTTCGCATATAGTTTCTAATCTTCCTCTGATTTCTTCCAAGATTTTTTAAATTAAAATTCAAATAATTCAAATTAATATTTAATTTCAAAAGGTCTCCATTTATTTAGTTTTCTATTTAATTTCTTTTTTACCTGATGATTGTGCCAGCGCAGGCAGAATTGTTGTTGGTTTTCATTGTGATTTTTTTGCTGTTGTTGTTGTTGTTGTTGTTGTTGTTGCTCTAATTGATGCTTTGGATTTGTTGTATTTACATGTTCCATTATTCATTGAGTTTTCCTTTTTTTGTTTTATTTATTCAAAATTGTTTAACTGAAATTGTAAGAGATTTTTTTTTTCAGATTTAGAAAATGATTTTCTCTCTCTCTCTTTTTCTGCCTGTCTCTTTCTCTCGTTGGTTTCTGCTCACTCAGACACTTATTTGTTTGTTTTTAATAATTTGTTTATTTTTTTTTTGTGATATTTTATTTATTTTATTTGTTCTGTTAAGCACACACACACTTGCTCTTTTTATTTTTCTTGGCCAAAAAAAAAATGTGAGAAATAATTATCGCTCTCTCTGTGGCTCTCTTGATCTGGGGACACAAGTGGCGTATACTTGTTATGTCGTAGATTATTACTCATACGCCTGGTATGCTGAGTGGGGTATGGGAATTCGTGGGTGTTTTTCAAGATCACACGAAAAAATCGAATAATAAAATAATTTTTATTGCTGAAATCAAGAGTAAAATTCAATGGATTTCCTTTTGAAGGAGTCAAGTCCTGACAAGCTAGCTATTTACTTTTGGCTTGGCTAACTACAAATTCTACAAATTACAACAATTACAATAAAAATAAAATTAATGGACAGCAAATCACGCACATGTACGGGGATGAGCCTGGCCAAATATTTGGCGGCTAAACCTGTTGGCTGGTCTGGTCTCTCTGTGTCTGTGTGTGTGAGTGTCAGTGTGTGAGTGAGTGTGGCTGGCAATTAAATTAAATTTATTTAAATAAAATAAATTTTGTAGCCAGCTAAACTGACCGGCAGACCAGAGCAAACCAACAACTGACTGACCGACTGACTGACTGACTGGCCTGGCCTGGTCTGGTCTTTCTTTTCTATTTCTTCTTTGGCCTGTACAACAATGGGTGGCAAAAATTTTATTGCCATTCTCATTCTTATTGTTGTTGTTGTTATTGTTGTTGTAGTAGTTGTTGTTGTTATCTTGTGCTAGTTGAGGTTTCTGGGTTTTCTTTTGATTTTGTTCTCTATAAATCTGCCAATTTCCATTGTTACAATACAAAACCCTGACTGACACACACACACACAGACACACATAGACATAGACACTTAATTAAATAGAGAATTCTATAATCTATTATATGTTGTGTCTATCTATATACATAATGATCAAGATTCTCCTTCGAAGCTGGCAGGCCCTCCGCTCCTGTTGCATTCTCCACCAGGTTTTTTTTTTCTCGTCTTTTGTTTTTGTTTTGTCCGAGGGCTATTTTTATGTCGTTAGCTTGTAAAGACAACAACAACAACAGAAAATTGAAATAAAATAAAAGCCACGAAATTGTGTGAAAATTGCAAATTGCAATCTCATTGGAGGCCCCCCAAAAAAAAAGTGACAAAGTGCCTCAGCCAATGGATGCTTTTGCTGCCCAGCATGCAACTGTTCTTCTTCTTCTTCTTCATTTTGTTGTTGTTGTTGCGGAATTTTCTTCATTCCATTATATGTGTGTGTGTGTGTGTCGCATCTAAATCTAAGTAAATTTCTATTCAAATGCTGAACGAATATTCGGCCTTTTTGGCTCACAGTTTTTGCTTGGCCCCAGGGCATTTTCTTTCTTTCTTAGTTTTAGTTTTTTTTTTTTTGCCTTTCCGTAACTCTTTGGTATTTTCAATTTTACTTGAAAATAAGTTTTTATTTTTGCTTTCTTCTGGTCGCCAGTGATTGGGATATTTTTAAAAATTGTTCTAAACACTTTTTTTTTTTTTTTTTTTGCCCATCTCACAGCCACTCTGGCCTGTCTATTTCATTTGTTTCCTCCCCCCTCCCCCCATTTATTTATTTGTTTGATTTCTTCTTGTCCAAATTCTTGGTGATTTCATCATGGATATAAAAAAAAAGAAGAAAAACCTGGTTGCCCGTGTCACTACAAACGCGCTGATGCGTAATATTTTACACATAATCACTCATACGCCGCATTGTCAGGTTTGGCAACGTCAAGCGTCCCGGCCAACGTCTCTGGCCTCTCCACTTGATTCCAGCATTGGTCAGCATTGGCAATTTTCCCACACTCACTCAAATCGGAAAATTTTTTTGTTTTTTTCCCTCGGCCTTAATTTTTTTTGCTTCTCTTAAATCTTTTTTTTTTGTTTTTGCTTTTGGTTTTTTGATTTTCTTTAACTTTAATTTGTTCCATAAAAACGCGAGCACATAAATTTTTGTCCACTTGTCAGGCGGCATTTGAATTTTTAATATTTGCAATTTCTTCGGTTGCCAGCGAAATGGCAGAATAGAAAAGCAAATTCTATTGGCATCGTTTGGACCCAAAAAGGGGGGGAAAGAAGGGAAGGTTGGCTAACTCGTGTGCTTTATGTGCTTTATTTTCTTCTTCTTCAACCTAACATTGCTGTTGTTGTTGTTGTTGTTTGTATTATTTTGTTTAATAATGAATTCCTGCTGGTGACTCTTGTTGTTATTTAATCCAGCTGCCAGCCCAGCCCAGGCCAGCCAAGTTATAAATAGTTAATGCCTTTTGGCCAAGGGTTTAATTTAATTTTTTTCTTTTTATTAATGAAATTCCAATTGTGTTTGAAAGCGTGAAAATATTTTTATTTCTCTCACATGTTTTTTTTTTTTTAATAAATCATTTTTTTTTTTTTTGGGAGATTTCAAAGTTGACTTAAATTCACTCAAGACTTTATTTTGTTTTTATCTTGGAATATTTTTTTCTTTTATTTTATTTGATTAATTTGATAAATTTAAATTAAATTATTTTTTTTTTCTTCACATTTGTTTGTTTTTTTTTTCTACAGGTTTAAAAAGTTAAAACGTTTTTTTTTTTTATGAGATTTTAAAGTTGGCTTAAATTCACTCAAGACTTTTTTTGGTTTTATCTTGGAAGCCTTTTTTATTTAATTTAATAAATTTAGTAAATTAAATTAAGAAATTAATTTTAATTTAATTTTTTTCAATATTTTCTTCACATTTGTTTTTTTTTTCTACAAATTAAACCTTTTTTTTTAGGTGATTTCAAAGTTGGCTTAAATTCACTCAAGAATTTATTTTGTTTTTATCTTGGAATATTTTTTTTTTAAATTTATTAAGTAAATTACATTAATTTTAAATTAAATTATATTATTTTTTTCTTATTTTCTTCACATTTATATATTTTATTTTTTACAAGTTTGACAAAGCTAAAACTTTTTTCTCATATTTTTTTCTATTTCACTTTTCTCATTATAATTAATTTTTTATTGTTTTATTAACCGTTATTCCTTTTTTAAAGATTAACGCGCGTGTCTTTTTTGCCAAAATTTTTTTTATTTATTTATAATTAATTTTATTTTGGTTGGTTTTATTGCGTGGTGAGCGTGTGTGCACCTTTGTTACCCGTTTGCTCGCATCTGAAATGAAAATATCCGAAAATGTTTCAATTCTTTCGGTTTAGTTGGAGATTTGTCTATGCTTCGAATGTCCATCTCTTGACAATTTTGTTTTTTTTTGTTTTTTTTTTTGGTTTTTCGCTGCCACTTTTCACTTGATTATTGCGCTCTAATCAGGCAGCCACAACCACAATCACAGCCACAGCCACACAGTCACCACATACAGGCCAAAAAAAAAAACGAGACAGAGTGGCCGAGGCAGAGACCAAGAGTCTCTTTGCTCGAGCATTTTGGCGACAACGACAACTAACCGATCATTTTGGCCATGTGCCTGCTTTCTGTGTATAAGTGTGTCTCTCTGTGTGTGTGTGTGAGCGTCTTTTGGCTCCATGTTCTGCCAGCTGAGGAGGACAAGCACAAAAAACAAAAACAACAACAAAATAAAAATAACAGTATAAAAATTCTAATTAATGAGCAAAGTGGTGAGGAGGAGGAGGAGGGGGAGGAGGAGGCAGAGGAGGCAGAGAGCTGATCCGCAAGCCTTAAGAGAAATTATTCTAACTTGTTCAACTCAAAACATTTGTTGTTCTTCTTATTATTTTTATTTTATTCTTTTTTTTTTCATTTTCTAATTAATTGGCAGCTACAACTTTTTAGTTAATCAAAACATTTGTCAATGCAGCTGAGCTCAGCTGACACGATTCTATTTTCCTGCAAAAAAAAAAAAAAAATTGTCACTCATTCTGATTACAATTCGGTAACTAATTGGAAAATTTCTTGATTTACATTTTGAACATTTTTTTTTTTAATGGATTTCCTTTTACTTCTCCTCTTTTGGCTAAATTTTAAAAATTCAAAATGATCTTTAATTATTGATTTATTTTTCAAAATTATTTTTATTAAATGAAGAATATTTTGGTGCCTTAAAAATATGAATTTCGTTTCAAATGGAGTCCATTTCTTTTTGAAGAAAAAACTTGAAGTTTTATTCAAAATTAGATATTTGAAAAATAAGAATTTACCAGTCATTCATAAAAATTCCAAAAAATTCAGACTTTTAAACTCGACACCACCGAACTGGTGATACCCTTTACCTAGTCGACGGTATCCCAAAAAGAAAAGGTAGCAACCCTTGACTATTGGTAGCCAGGATCGGCTATATTCACACAAGGCCTTCGAAATCTAAAAATCATATTCCACAATAAAGCAAATACGCCATCTATCGGACAGTTCAGGCAGCCTTTGCAGCTTAGGCAAAGGCAATAAACTTAGAATATTCAAAGATCTTCTTCTGAGTTCTTCTTCTCCTATAAATATGTTCCGATTTTAGTCGTGTTTGATAGCAAGCGAAAATATTTTCAATTTTGAACAGCTTTTGGTAACGAACTGGCAAAAAATTCTTAAACCCCTGTAGAAAATAGAAAGCTGGAAGAAACTGAGAAACCTGTAGAAAATATAAAGCTGCAAGAAACTGAGAATGTTAAACGATCGGCGTGGGGACAGAAAATAAATTAATTTACACAGCGTACAAGCATAAGGAAACCGATTCCCAAGTTTGGTGGTCTTAGCTCTTATGGTCCTCCAGATCTAGGATTCCAAACCGACCAGGCTAAATCGAATGGACTCTCTATGGACTCTGATCATATCGTCGGGGACTACAACCTCTTCTTCTTTATATGTCAATAGATTTCGACAAACTCTATATACCCTTACCCTCAAGATACGGAATATAATTATATAGAACAGGAGCCCCAAATAAGAGGACTTCATATATAGGCGGAGTAGTTCCCTCACCATCCAATTATTTCGGCAAAACCCTGAAGTTTCATTCAAAATAATCTCGAAAAACTTACAAGTCCTTCGGTGTAGAAAAAAATTCTTAAAATTTTTATTTAAATATTTTTGAATAAGCTTTAAATTGAATTAATTATTTAGCTTAGCGATTCTATTTCCCCCTTGATAAACGACTTTTGTTTCTGTCAAATGATGATCGGCATGAATCTTTTTGGGTACATTCCACCACTCAAGACTTGGTCACAAATACCAAAAGTATGCCGGGTCTGGCGTCGACTATTGCGAAATTGGACATTAGGCAGCTTTCTAGCTGGGCGCATTATTAATTTGCCATAATTGTGGAGAGCTTGCTGACAAGGGCCGAGCAGAGAGAAAGATTCAAAGAGAGAGTGAGAGAGAGAGAGAGAGAGAGATTGGGTAAAAATTCTACGAAAATAAATCTGCAAAAAAGCAGATACACAGAGACGGTCGTTTGAATTATGCTGACACGCTTGACACATTACAAATGGAGGCGAATGGAGGCGGCAGCGGCAGCGGCCAGCGGTTGTTGTTGTTGTTGTCGTCGATGGGCTGGGCTGGTGCACCTTGCTGCACTTATTCATTTTATTAAAATGCCACAGAATATATATTTATTATTGTCATCGAAACAGCTAGGCACCTAGAAGACTGCTCGCTTCGCTGGCTACCCGGCTCGCTTGCTCATTTATTTCGGATTTGTTTTTTAATAGGTGACCGTATATGTGTGTGTATATGTGTGTGTGTGTTTATACCTTAAACCTTATATAACATAGACTTAGAGACTAGCCAAGCATTGAGCCTCTTCCAAGGGAAGGCATTTCTGCTGTACATGATCCCAGCCATATTTGAAGGGACACCGCACAATGCTCAAATAACCGCCGAGGCAGCGATAATAATATTCACAGCGCTCAGGATGACCATGGTAGCCATCGCCCTCGGTGTCGCAGTGCGGTCGACTGGAGCCTGGAAACACCGGTGTAGCTGCTGTTGTGATAACAACTGAATCGGTCTCGCTGTGGGGATTTTCCGAAGTGGTTGTGTCCACGGTTGGAGTTGTGGTGGCCTTCAGCTCCAGGCAGACACCTTCATCGTCGAAGGCGCATTCCTGGTGAGTGGCATCAAAGTAGGTATTATCGGGACATTTGTCCCGGAAGGTATCCTCTCCATTGCAATAAATATAGGCAGTGCAATCGTCTATGGCCATTACATAGGTATGAAGCTCAACATTCTGGCACTGTGGAAAGTCTTCGGCCTGGGTGAAAGGAGTGGCCAGCAGAGTCGTGGCTAGTAATAGAATTTTGAATAGTCTGCACATACTGATTGATGGTTGAATTGTTAGTTGATAATTTTGGGACAGACTCGTCTGGTTTTATAGCACTTTTCCCCATCTTATCTTGACCTTGTCTCAAAATCATGTTTTCATTTTTATCTTGCTTGCTTTCAAAAATTATGTCAAGGTTGAGCATTCAGTTTATTGATTTAAATGAATTTAGGTAATGTAAGAGAATTGATAATGAGAAATTCGTAATTAGACCTGTAGCATGGGTCGCTTTTCCTTGGCTTCCAGGTGAACATTTGTAATGGAATATCCAGTGCCTCCCTAAAAAAATTAATTTCAGCAAAAAATTTACTTTGCTTTAAGATAAACTTACACGCTGAAGTGGTATGATATCCTTTTCCTTAAGCTTTTGATTTGTCAAGGGATGTATCATATCCTTTTTGATAAGTTTCTCCACGCATTCCATGGTCACCACATCACCTCTGAAATATGATTTTTTCATTTTATATTAAAAAATTTAAGATAGTTTGATATATTTTTCTCTTACGTTGGTCTGAGTACGGCACAAGGTACGGCATTGCTGAGTACATCGTGTGTGATGGGGCACATATAGCGGGCTTCTTTGGCTATGAGGGATTTTTTATCATCGCCATCCTTGAGTATGGTGAATTTCACATCTATCAGATCCTTTGCCCTGAGAGGCTTTTGTGATACTGGGCAGTAGATTGTGGAATCGGGTTTCTGTGCTCTGGCAATGCCAGCGTTTGGACTTTCTGAAGGCAGCCAGAAACTGGGTAGCTTCTTATCATGGCCATTCGACATGTTGGAAATGGAAGCTTCTGAGGTTGCAGCACTTGCCGCCTTCGATGTACTTGGAGTGGCTTCAGCAGCGGAGCTTTTTGAGCTTGCGGCTGGAGTTGTAGTGGGCTTCTCAGCATTTACAAATTTTTCCATTCGGGCAAGTTGCTTGTCACTGGCCTCTTTTTCGGCTTCATTCATTTCGACGCGACGCAAACGCTCGTATTCCTTCAGCTTGCGATTGTATTCATTTTTCTTGGTTATAATATACTGTAGTATAGCTTCCTTGTCAAAGAGATAGCCGTCTTTTGTCACCACTGGCTTGCGGGTGATCTGCAACGTCAGGGAGCAGCAATCGAAGCCCTTTACCGAATCCTTACCAAGACGCTGAGCATTTGTGCCATACCCAGACTCTGCAGCATCGCGCTTCTTTTCATTATAGGTGTAGACGGCACCAGCGGTACAATTTCGTGCATGGCGTGTCATTTTTCAACAGTTTATTTCTAATTTTTTGCAATATTTTGAGGACACAAATTTATTTACAATTTTATTTAGCCCCAGCTGTTTTTGTTTGAGTTGAATATCGATAACTTATCGATATCTTTCCCTGAAAACTGGTCACACTGTTCTATAAGTTTTCCATGCTAAAGTAAAAATGCGTTGAATTTGAAATATTTTTATTTTAATTTATTATTAATTTATATTGCACTTAGGCTATTAATGCTGTTGGTTTCTGTATATTCATTCTGTTTTGTTGCATTCTACATATGTATTTTCAATTTATTATTTTTCTTTTTTGTTTGTTTTTAAATACTTCTAATGGCATTAATTTTCGTATATTAATTTTTTCAAAATTTTTTTTTTTGGTTTTTAAATTTTATGATTACTTTCTTTTTTTTTTGCTGGTATTCGTTTTTGAGCATATCACAGAACAAAAAATCATAGTAGAAAGTGGGTGTGGCTAGAAAGTTCAAGGTGTAAAAAGATTAATTGGATCTTAAAAATATATTTTATATACCTTGTATTTCTGTGTATGTGTATACATATGTGTATATTTATATATGTTTAATAAATGTAAATGTCATTTTCGGTGTATATTGTGTATACAAATAGTTGATAGTTTGATAGAAAAATTGTGAGCAATTGTGCTTTTTATTTTTTTTTTTGGTTTAGGTTTACTCATAAGACTTAAAATTAAGATAAGATTTTTCTTTTTCTTATTTGATTTTTTTTTTTTTTTTGGTAATATCCATTCAGATTGGCTCTTCTAAACTGAAATTGACGCTCAATTCCTAACCAAAACTTCCACATACCCACAAAGAGAGAACTACATCCAAGGGCCTTAAATTAAAATCTTATCATAGGACGGCGGTGGTGATTCATCCGCTGGCACCTGTTTGCCTAAATGCCCAGCAGAAGGTTGCTCCGGCAGCAATATTGCTATATGATAGGGCGGTGGTCCAGCGGACGCTGCTGCCGCCGTGCCTGAATTCGCCACCACCAAACGCTCCTCCAAATAACGCATATCATTCAGCTCCAGACCCACCACACAGCTAGCATTTGCCGTAGAGCCACCACCACCTCCAGAGCCAGAGACACCGCCATTGCCATTTACTCGACTATGGCAGACGGCTCGGCCCTTGGGCATGCGGCAAAGCGAGACTGTACAGGCAGCCAGGAAAAAGGTGGCCGAGAAGGCACAGAATATCAAGACCTCCAGTCCAGTGCCCTGATGATCAAAATAGAACTTGGCTCCGGCCACAAAGACCGTGGCCAACACAAACGAGGCGCACATCCCGGACTTCAGATGACTCGGCAAAAGCTGCGACTCGGTATGCTGCAACAAAGCCTGATGCTGCTGTTGCTGTTGCTGCTGCTGCTGCTGTTGTTGTTGTTGTTGTTGTAGATTGCTGCTATTATTGTTGTTGTTTGAGTGGGTGACTGCTGTAACTGCCTGCTGGGGAGTGCCTGGGTTGGAGCTGGCAGCAACTGTTGCTGTCGTATGCCTCATGTTGCTGCTCGAATTGTGACGACGCGGCGCCAGATAAGCGGAGGATTGTCGTGCGGATGTAACCTGACTCTGATAGCCATTGTAGGCCTCATCACTGATTCAAAAGAAAAGGAAAGGTTTATGATTTCTTCTGGTTTGAAGCTTTACTCGGACTTGCTCACCTGTAAATTCCCGAATGATATTGTGCTTGGTGCTCATAGCTGTGATTTGGTTCGCTTTGATAATGATGTCTCACCGCCATATTACCAAATTGTGGATGATGATAGCTATAGTGTTGTTGTTGCTGTTGTTGTGGTTGCTGTTGTTGCTGTTGCAGCAACTGTTGCTGCTGCTGGTGTTGCTGCTGCTGATAATAATGTTGCTGCTGCCTTGCCGAATATCTGGAGCTGTTGTAATGACTACGCGTGGCCACTGGCACAATAGCGCCACTACCTGTCAGCACAGCTGCCGATGAGGTGGCACCTCCGCCAGCACCCACAACATTGTTGTTGTTGCTGACATTCGTTGTTGAGGCCAAACCATTATTGTTCAGTTGCTGCTGCTGCTGCTGCTGTTGCGGCAAAGGTACAGTCTGCTGACTATGACTGTGACTGGGCTGGCTTACATTATTATTGCTATACTGCTGGCGACTGGTCCCTGCCTGGCCATCGGCATATTGATATTGATGATACTGATGCGAGCGGTGCACTGCGGGCAGTCCTGGATTGCCCAAATTGCTGCTATTGCTGCTGGACTTGCTGCGCCTTGGCGGATGCCCGTAGCTGAGGCCGCTGCCGGCATGGGAAAGTGAGGCAGCAACGCGTGAGCGCCCAAAGCCGCACTGCTGCGAGCGCTTGTCTATCCAGAAGTGCATGGCAAGAACTCTAGTTGGCAACTGCAAGTGTAAGATTTATGTGAGAGCAGACAAAGACAGGAGGAAGTTCTCAATGCCTGAGGAGAGGGTGGGTTGGAATTTAAAGCAGTTGGCAGCGCTTTAGCATAAAAAGCTATATGACTCATCGGATGCTTTGTGTCTCGCCGCAAAAGAAGGAAGCGCGAGACAAGGACATCCAGACAGCCCAACACTCATTCGCAACAGGAAACGTGCTTAGCCAGCCAACCAGCCAGTCAGCCAACCAGCCAGGCAGTCACCTTCTATGCAGACTTTGACTGCCTTCAGTTATAACCATCTTTGTTGCCTTGTTTCAAGTTCAGGCACCCCAACAACTGTTTCAGACCCCACGACCTCTTTCCCCCTCTCTCAATGATGTTGGTTTTCAGCTTCACTAAAGCAAAAGCAAAAGTCCACTTGGCTGCCAACTAAAAAAGGTAAAATCCACAATGAAAAGGTTGCTGGCGGTCAGCCCCCGGCGACGGCAGAAAACAAATTTAAACAGCGCTTTCACTTCCCGTGTCATTGGCAGTACACAAACACACACACACACGCACACACACCCAAAGACACACAGACAATCTAACGGACTCTGCACTTTTCTAAACAAGCAGGACCAAAGCCGTGAAAATTAGGCACACTGGTTAAGAGTCAATATAAAATGAAATTATTAAAATTATTTTAAATAATTAAAAATTAATTTAATTTGAATAAAAAAAATATATAGAGAAAAATTTATTTATTAAAGACCTTTTAAAAATCTAAAATTTATTTATATTTGTAATTCTTCAAACAAGAAAGCAAAACCTAAGCGTTGAAAATTATATAAAAAAAATTATTTTTAATAATTCAAAATTATTGAAATTTAAATAAAAAAATTTAGAAAAAAAAATTATTAGCTTCGTAAAAATATGTTAATGTCTTTCTTAATAATTTTAAACGAGCTTATATATTTTTAAAGAGATTTTTAAAAATGAATTCGATTTTTTCTGAGTTTTTAAATTTTAGCTTCTTAAAAGTTTATTAATTGTTTTTTTTTTTTGAGTTTTTAAATTTGAGCTTCTTAAAAAATTTTAATGTCCTACTTAATAATTTTAAAAGATTCGAATTAAAATTTAAAAACTCCGAGAAAAACAATTCATTTTTTAAAACCTCCTAAAAAAATATTTAAATTCTGAAAAGATTTGAATAAACCAGCTGACTAATTTTAAAAATTCGATTAAAGAAAATTTTGAATTAAAAATACAAAAATCAGAGAAAATGTAATTTTCAAAAGCCTCTTAAAAAGTTGAAGCCGGGAAAATCATAAATTTGAATTGATTGATAAATTGTTTTTAATAATTCAAAAATATTTAAATGAAAATAATAAAATTCAGGGAATAACAAATAATTTTTAATGACCCCTTAAAAGTCTTTGTTCTTTAATAAATTTTCCTCAATAATTCAAAAATATTTAAATTTCAATTTTAAAAAATTCATAGAATAACAGTTTTCAAAAATCTCTTATAAAAATATAAAAGTATCTTCATAAACGTTTTTAAAATAATTCAAAAAGAACAAAATTCTAAAAAATTCATAGAAAAAACAAGAAATTTCCAAATACCCCTTAAACTTATATTAAAATCCTTAATAGATTTATTTTCGAAATTTTTTTTCAACAAACCAGCAAGACTCATTTTAGACTCAATCGAAGAGATAAAAATTTAATTGAAGAAAAAAAAGAAAGAAATTTTTTAAAGACTTTTAATAGATTTATTTTTGGAATTGTTTAAGCAAATGAATGAAATTCTCATAAAAAATTGAGTATATTTTGTAATATCTTTTAGTCAATAAACAAAATCCGAATTTTTGAATATTTATTAAAGAGAACCACTGTGCGCAGATATGATGTGGTTTCATTATTGTCTTAACTCGCTTAGCTGTTCATTGAACTGGCCTGCCCTGGCCTGTTCGCTTGAGCAACAGTCAAGAATGACAAGAAAAAACAAAAAGTCAAATGAAGATTTTTCAAATAAAATTTTCAAATTTCGTTTTCTCACGGGACAAAAAAAAAAAAAAGCAAAAAAGCGAGAGGATAAAATCCAGCTCACCATTCGATAAAAGTTCAAAGTTCAATGCTTTCCTGCTCTCGACAGCTTTTGGGGAAAAATTACACAACAAATACGTAGAATAAATAAACACACACACACACTTACACACACACACACACAAAAGAGCAGAAGTAATAAAATAAACATATTTAAAATAGACGTTTTGACAACCTTTTGATAGGTTCATTTCAGGCAGTTGCTCATTTAGGTCCTCCAACTTGTCCAGATTCCCCCAAGTCTCTTTGTGTGTGCGTGTGTGTGTGTGTGTGTGTGGGGTCACGGTTCAATGTATTCCAAGCCGATAGTTCTTCATATTTGGATTGAGCTGAGGGCAAGGGGGAAAGAAAGCCTCAAGTGGTCAAGTGTGAAAGATTTGTCGGAACTCGATTGTCGCCAAAAGTTAATGGCCCTTGGTGTATATGAGAATACTTCGAGTGTCATTGAACAACACTGCCGCCGCCACTTGCAGATTTGCCCAAAGTTGTGAAATTTCCAGAAAGAATATATGAAACATCTGCTCATATTCTGGCAGGTCAGGTCAATGCAATATTTCGATCTGTCTAACTGTCTCACTTAATTAGTCAAGTGAGATCTTTTTTTTTTGTTTATACTCAAGAAATTTTTGGAATGAATATTTGAAATAAAACAAAGAATTGTATGGTTCATTCATGTGGAAAACCCAGGGCAAACGTAATCAATTTATTCCGCCTTGTAGAAAAAGTAATTAAATTTTTTTGTTTTGTTTATATCAAACTGAAAAATAGCCTATAAATAAAAAAAAAAATAGATTTAGTTAAACGAAATAAATATATAATTTTCCAATTGTCTAAATTAAAAAGTCTTGAGCTTGCCAAAAATCTCAACAATTTCCGTTTCCGTTAAAAGTCTACTAAAAATAACTTTTAATTTATCAGTGGAAAAAAAAGTTCTCAAATGATAAAGTGGAATAAATGAATTTTTAATGCAGCAAACAAAAATATTTCGCTTGCATAATTCCAATGAGCGCTTCATTTGGATTTTATGAGAATTATAAAATATTTTAAAATAATTTTTGCATTTAATCTTTTAAGAAGAAAATTTTCCCAAAATATTTGAATAATTCATTTATTACAAAATTTTACCAGGAATTAAAAGCAGAATTTGTAATCGGTTTGTTTTTTTTCCATAAATTTTTAAAATTACAAAATGCAAAGGACTTCCCAGAAAAATGCTCAGACGAAAAATGCTTAAACGAAACAAAAATTCAAAACAAAAAAAAAAAAAAAAAAAACAGAGCGGGACCAAAAACAAAGCCCACCATGTATTTGCCTGCCATTTTGTTTTGCTCTCCTTTCACTCTCACTTTTGTCTGGACGCCAACTCATCTCTGCCTTTGCAAAGGCAAAAGAAAAAGTAAAAACCCAAAACGAAGCTCTGATTTCATCAGACACAAAACATTCAATCGAAATGAAATGAAAAACACATTCAAATTTAAAAAGGCTTTCGGAGGCTGCAATGCGGAAGGCGAGCGGAATATGTAGACTTGTACAGGTTGCCTTGGCGGTTGGGCAGGCAATTAAAAGAGACTGATGGAAAGAGAGTGAGAGCGCGAGACTGTGTGAGTGAGTGAGAGGCTGAGCACGAAAGAGCGGCCGAAGAGTATGCGGGTTTTGGAGGCTTAATTGTTTGCCTTTGTTACCTTAACCCCTTTTGCCTTTGACACAAGCAAAGTGACTGCGATTTGATATGAGAAATGCGAGAAATGCGAGAAATGCGAAAAATGCTCTGCACTGCAGGTCAGACTAATTTTTGTTTTCCTATTTTTTCTTTCAGTTAAATTTATTTGATTATTTACCTTGTTTGTTTTAAAATTCAATTAGAATTTTATATTAATTTTTTTTTTTGTTTAATTTTGTGGCACGTTTGGAATCAGTGTTTTTATTATTGTTGTTTTTATTGCACACATATTGTCATTACACCAAAGTCCTTGAACACTCAACTGACCTGGCACATACACACCCACGTTTCTCAGCACGCGACATGGAACACTGAAAGGTCTTTTTTTTATTTTTGCTTTTCTTTTATATTTTTTTGTGATTTATTTTTTTTATGATTTTTTGACTTTATTAATTTTTTGCTGGCAGTTGTAGGTTTTGCACATTTTTAGAAATAATCAAAAAATTGAAAATTGAATGGTGAATTGAATAAATCTTAATCCGTTTGCCAAACTCTTGAATGCCTCCTGCGCAAGGACCCGCAGCAAACTGACAACAGCGATTCGAGTGATTCGAGTGATTCTCGTGTTCTCCACCGAGTGCAACTGAAACATTTTCACTTTCCATGTGTTCGCAGTTTATTTTTTCTCTTCTCTTCTTTTCATTTTTTTTTGTGTGCTTTCTGTTTTGTTTGTTGTTTTCTTTTCGTTTCGTTTCTCTTTTCTGTTTTGCAAGGCAAAAATTGTACCGAGCAAGTGAAATTTGCTTGGCCGTGTGCCTGTCTGTGCGGTGGTGTGTGGCTAGAGACGGTTGGTGGGGTGAAGACCTGAATATGAATGAGCTACAGCTCCAAACACGCGGCGGCGGCTGCACTGCACATGCGCTCTACTCCTCACTTTCTGCGAGTTTCGAATAAATAAAATTCGAACTGTAACGGCTTCATGGGTTGTGGGTTGCGATTTTCGAATAAATAAAATTCGAACTTTAACGGCTTCATGGGTTGTGGTCTTGGCTAAAGCTCGCCAAGTAGGGAAATTTGTATATTTTAGAATTCTTTTTTTTTGTATACTTTTTTTTTATTGCAATTTTTGTTGTTGTTGTTGTTGTTAGGTTTTAAGCGCTAATCATGTGTGGTTCACGGCATTCCTGTTTCTCGGGATCAAAGAGCAGACCTGGTGTACAATCCAAGGTCACACCCTGGCCATCCAGGCAGTAGTAGTAGGCATCCTTGCGAGTTTTGTGGGTGAAGAAGTAGAGACCCTCATCGGGACAAGTGATATCGGCGCGTCTAGGTGGGGCACGAGCGAATGATTTAATATCCCGTTTCACAGCGGTCACCTAAAAAAAAAAAAAATATATAGTATAGTTTTCAGCCAATCCATTTTGGTGGGCTTACTTCGCATTTGGCATTGGAAGGATAATCGCAGCAATTGCAATTTTTATTGAACTGCAGACCCGGCGTACAAGTCTGCTCTACGGTTACGCCCTCGTGGCAAATGTAATATTTTTCGCAAGCCGAATGACTTGCTATATAGACAATGTCCTCCACAGAAGTATTATAACGGCACAAGTTTTCCACACAGTCAACATATTGAGGGAAATCACAACGATCCGTTTTCGCATTGTACTGGAGGCCGTCCTGGCACTGACGCAGAACTGGTCGCTGGCTGAAACAGAGGACATATTTGGTGCAGGTCCGATCATAACAGAAACTGGTAAGTTGGTCAGTGCAAGTATATGTAAAGGTCACAGCAGTAGTCTCATTGGCGCACGTTTGGGTCGCAACATCAAAAGCATATCCTGTGGGGCATATTTCCTCATAGGCCACGCCATCTAGAATATAATAAAAATATTCGATCTCAGACAATCAAATAAGTCAAATTGTTTAATTGATTAACTCACAAGCACAGACGTAATATTTATATTTGCTTCCAATAAAGGGTAGGAAAACATTATGGGCCACATTCGAACAGAGATTTATGCCACCGGTATAGAGACTATATTCAACCGGTGCAGCCGTTGTTTCATCATCATCACCATCGTCTCTTACTTCAAGGACAACTTGACCTTTATTTACTATTTGAGCAGACAGGTGAGGAGAACGGGCTTTGGCCAAGAGGCCAAAATGCACCAACAAAATCAACGCCAAAAGTTTCACTAAAAAAAAAAAGAGTTATAGTCCTTTATAGATTTCTTGGAATTTTTTCGAACTCACTCTTAGAGAAAACAAGGTCGACTTGCTGAATTTGCCCTTCAGCAGCGAAATTTATACACCCACCACGAGTTGATCTTTCGAATTTTCGCAACATGTTGGCCTACAATTAGGAGCTTTGGATTTTGGCACGCGCTAAACGAAAACCTCATTACTCATATACATTTTAATTTGCTGAAATGATAAGTAGGAAAAAAGAAAAGAAAAATAAACCATTGAATTTTTAATTTCTTGCAGAATCTGAAGATAAGAGTTCTTAACCAAAAGAGAAAAACAATATGGCATTTACATATGATCATTAATTTTGCCAATTGTGAAAGGCAATCAAATTTTTAACTACTTCTGACTTTGTCTTATTAATTTGACCCCACAAAAATGCCAATCGAAATTCTAAGCAAAAGAAAGCCTTCAGGGAAAGGTAAGGTGGCAACCCTGGCCTGGTGGTAAACAAGATCCAATTTAAATATTCCTTTGAAATGAACAACACATTGTTTACAACAAGGCAAACACGCCATCTATCGGTTAGTTCATTTGCCAGTTTGCCACTTCGGCAAGACAAACTTAAACGTTGACTCTGAAATTTTGATTTTCACATGTCTCTGGTAAATATGGTCCGATTTTAGTCATGTTTGATATCAATCGAAAGGTCTTTTAATTTTCTACAACTTATTTTAGCTGACTGTTACGAAAATCCTGAGCCTGTAGGAAATACAGAGCTTTAAAAGAGAGAGGAGGGGAAAGGTAGAGCGGGGGTGGAATAAATAATTAAACTTGCAAAGCCAGCAAGCTTAAGGAGTCCGAATCTCAAGTTTAGATGTCCTACCTCTTATAGTCTTGCCTCTTATAATAATAATTATTTTTATGGGCTAGCACCCTTTGGGTTAAAGACTCTAATGATTTCATTCGGTAAAGTTTGTTTTGCTGATAAAAGAAAAAACATATATCCGATCTTAGTGTTTTCCATCTAATAAAGCATGTTTCGCAATCAATTTGGTCTTGACATTAACTGATAAAGATGAGTGTAATTTTACCCAAAAATATTCTGGCTATAAATTTGAGGTTTCAACTTCCTGAGTAATCATTTGATAAAGGCCAAGACAAAATCAACAAGTGAGTATTCAAAAATCATTTTTAAACTAGGCATTTTGGGTATTTTTTATTATAATTTTTTTTTTCTTTTAATAGTGAAAGTAGTTATCCTATTTGGGATCTTCCTGTTGAACAGCGGCGCCTTGGCCGATGTCAACATTTGTTCAGGTGTAGCCGATAATTTATTTCTTCCTCATATAGAAAATTGCACTCAATATTATTTGTGCATGAGTAAGTAGGATCAAATATTCTATTCGATTGACTATTGAATTTTGTTTCCGTTTCCACCTTCAGGTGGCATTGCCATATTGCGCGAGTGTCCTGCTGGTTATTATTTTGATGCGGTGGCGCAGGAATGCACAGATGAGCCAGAAAATTGTCTGGCAACGTGTCCACCGCAGGCATTGACCTCAATCGGCTACGATCGGACTTGTACTAAATATATTCTCTGCTATGCCGGCACTCCTGTTCTGCGCGAGTGTATCGATGGTCTGCAATATAATGCGGAGACGGATCGCTGTGATTTCCCTCAGTTTGTGGACTGTGTGAATAATCTGTGCACCCGTTTCAATGATGCCGACGATATCACCTACATAGCCAGCAAGGCTCTCTGTGCCAAGTATTACATCTGTGTGAATGGCCAGCCCCAGAATCAGACTTGCTCCAATGGTCTGCAATATAATCCTGACTGCAAGTGCTGCGATTTTCCATCTCGCGCCAACTGCACGGTAGGTGAAACGAAGCTAAGTCTATGATACCCTGAATAATATATCTTTCCCAGGTGGAGACCTTGCAGCGGAATATTCTGCCATTCAGAAGGGCACCTCCGCGCAGTGCCGACATCAAATGCCCTCCGGAGGGTGTACATTTTGTCCAGCACAATACGCGTCGTGATGCCTATTACTATTGCCTGAATGGTCGTGGTGTCACTTTGGACTGCACACCTGGTTTGTTTTACGATCCAAAAAGAGAAGAATGCCGTGAAGCGCACTTCTTGAATTTCTGATTTGTTGAAATAAACTCGAGCATACCACTTTTTTCTTTTTGAGCATTTGCAAAAGAAATTATTTGTAATTGTAAAATGTTAAAAATGCTTACTTTTTATATTTATACATGGTTTATTTAAAATAGCATGTTCTTTTTTTTTTTAAATATATATAGAAATGTGCATGTGCTGGGGGGAGCATGAGGATGAATACGTAAGTTATCCCAAATGTTTTCGAATATGGATAGGATTGGTAAATGTCTTAAACGTATCGTTTCTGTTACTCTTTTTGTGTAGCTGTTGATTTGACCTTGCCTTCTGAAATTTGCACTTGAACACACAACCCAAGATTGTACGACTCATGGAACGCCATATTTGGGCAACGGCGTTTGGGGTGAATTTTGCAGTCGTGGTGTATTTGTTGCTGTGGTTGTTTTGTGGCTGACATCATCAATCGGTTGGATCGCTAAGACAAACAAAAAAACTATTAAATTGGCTCTAGATAGGAAATCCTTTTTCTGCTTACCCCGAATAAGACTTGGGATGCTGGGATGTCAAGTCATCATCCTGACTGCCCAAAGCCTTTTTAACATACTAAAAAATTAAATTTTATTAATTATTTAGAAACTTTGTATACTTGACAAGGCATACCAAAGGATTCAACATAATCTCTTCTTCCATTTTGTTAATTTGTTTGACCAAGTCCAGGACCTGAGTAATGTTCGTTTGCACATTAAGGAACATATTTGGTGAATTATATTTCTCTGGGTCATCCTTGAAAAGTACCATGCCATCTTTCTGATTAATCGTTGCATAAATTTCTCCAGACTTGATCTAAACAAAAGTAAAATATAGATTAACAAATATTTTATTTAAATTATTGAAATAGTTACCATATTTAAAATATAGCGTTCAGCTTCTGCGGCGGAGGGCAGTTGGACACGACTGGCCACATCAGTGAGTGAAAGCGTCAAAAAGGTTTTCGTCAGCCTTTGTATATTCTTTTTGTAAAGCGAAGTCGCAACCTGAAACATGCCAAATATATATCCGGTATGCCTTAAATAAAATACTAACTCTACGCACCTGTTTGGCCAGGCCCATGTTGTTATCACGCGTAAAGACATCACTATATTTGTGTATGATGATTCGGAGCTCTTCACTGGATGAGGTTGAGTAGACGTTGACCAAATCATGGTAATGGCTTGCCAGCGGTTTCATAAATCTTCCAATGACTTGTGTATTTTTTGGTAAATATGCTATCTAAAAAAGTAACATCAATTTACAAAAAAGTCTTTAACAATAAAGAAAGAATTTATCTTATTCCCTATTACCTTGCCTTCCACAATCAGTGAGACCATCAGAAATTTTTTATATGCCTCCAGCATTATATGTGACATGGCCATGGCAGGTGTGGTGACGCAAACTTCGAAGAAATATAAAGCGCGATCGTAGTTCTTTACAGCCGTATATATCATGCCACCATAGTAATAGTACAATAAAAAGTACTTGGCGTCGTTATTTGAATCCTAAAAAAATAGAATTAGAAATTGAATTGTAATGGAATTTGTGTTAGAAATACTCACTACGCTATGTTGTTGCTGTTGCATTTTGAACTTGGCAGATACAGTGGAAATATCCGTCAGATCTGTATCCAAGAAAGGCAGTACTATATTAAAATTTTTCGCCTTCAAACTAAGCTGGCAGAGGTCGGCATGTATAGGCGTTAGTTGTGTATCCATTTGTCTAATTTGCTCGATGGCTTGCGAAAGTATCTTAATGCCCAATATACTATAATTTTTCTGTATAACGTATTCCGTAAACAGATGACACAACTCGTAAACTGCAAATATTTCAGAATATATTTCATTATTATGTTATTGTTATTGTTTGGATTAAATACTTACAGCTACACAAGGCAAATCGCAATTGTTCTACGGTGTTGCGCTGAATGAAATCCCTCATCAGTTGTATGATTTGTTCTGGGCTGGGATTCGCCTGGCCCACACTATTTAGTTTGGCCAGCAGCACATAAAGTACACCCAAAGTGTGCTGGTGCACATCGAGAGTCTCGAGTACATTGTCAAGTATGCTCCAGTTGCGCGTAAGCAGAGAAATTGATTCATTTAGCTCCTCGGCCAATTCACGATAGTTGCCTAGTAATAAATGGACAAAAAGCAACACATGATAACACAAATGTAATGGATTCTTTGTTCTTTTTAATGGGAAGTACAAACTTACCGGAAGCGCTTAGGGTGCGCACTTGATTTACATAGTTTTCTAGAGCACTTCCCATTCTGTCAATGTTTCCGAGACTGCAGAAATCTTAAATTAACAAGATCTATTTTACAATTGTTTCCGCCAATTCGCGTTTTTTTCGCTGTTGATTTTTTTCTATTGCAGCGTTGCCAGCTTGTGCAAATTAAAAATTTGCAAAATAATATACTAAAAAAAATACCTTTTGAAAAAGTGCGCGTAGTTAAAAATACACATTTGAAGAAAACATAAATCTCATATTATAATTAAAAGATTGAAATGTGATATCTAGTTTGAAAGAAAATAGCTTTAAATGATTTGTTTTTATGGATTAGGCAAATCTTTTCAATGGGTGGCAGTATTGCGGTATGCCGCAAAATGCAGCACTGGGTATTAGCTTAACAAACACTGGCAGCACTTGTAAACAGTTGATTTGTGTTTGTCCATTTGTTTCTGATTTTGTTGTAAGATTTTTTGTAATTTACAAGACCACAGCATAGCCTGCTGTGGCAGCGGGCTTTAAGATGGATCCTAGTACAAGAATAGTCTATGTGTGCAGCTTGTGCTTACGCCAGTACGATCTTTTAGAAGACTTGCGAGGGCATATAATTTTTTTCCACGGCTATAGTGACCGGCCAGAAAGCGCCAAGGCAAAGCGGAATGGAAATAATTCAACTGAACCAATGGCACAGAAAACTACCTCTAGCGCTCCACAAGTCCCAGAGGAAGTACGACCCATGCCCTTTAAGGACTTTCGCATTGCCTTGCGTGCTCACTTGCAATTGCCGTGAGTAGAGATCTTAGAAATTGTCAAAATCGAGGAATAAAACGTATTTATTTTCAGTTGTACTGTATCCAATACGTGCGCCTATAAATTCGAAAATGAAAATCAACTGGCTCTGCACAAGAAGTGTCACAAAAACGATGGATTCACATGTTGTGAATGTGGGATTGAAATGAGCAACTGGCGTAAGTGCTCTGCCCATCTTTGGAAAGTGCATAAAATTGATGTGGCAATGCTGCGCTGCCTTGTCTGTGATTACAAATCTCCCATTTCCGTGCTCGTCTGGCGACACATGCGTGTGCACAAAAAGTGGCGTGGACGGGTCTTGCGTTCCCTTCGAGCTGTTCAGCGTCGCCGAGATGAAAACGAAAATGCCAAGAAGCTCAAAGATAAATCTGCCAATGAAATGGTACCAGAAGTTAAGCCAACAGCTCCCCCGCCTCCAGTTAATAAAAATAAGTACTATGCAGAGAAAACGTGCGATATTTGCAATCGCAAATTTGTCAATGGAAAAACCCTTTCGAAGCATGTTAAGACCGTTCACAATAAGATCAAACCTTTTATATGTAATGTGTGCGGAAAAAAGACAGCCCGCAAGGCTTGTCTAATTGTGAGTTAATCCAAAATTTGTTTTATAAGAGTGTTAGCTTATATTAAAAATTGACAGATTCACATGCGGCAACACACGGGAGAAAAGCCCTTGCAATGTCAGCAATGCAAATTTTCCACCCGTGATCCCAGTGTGATGCATAAGCACCGGACACGTCATAATCCAGAGCGAGGACTGTTACGCTGCCCAGAATGCGATTACACTTGCATACAATCCAATTCCCTAAAGGCTCACATGCGACACAATCATACCCAAGCATTTCTGAAAATGTCCTGTGAAATGTGTAGTTTCGTCTCAATTAATCCAGCCAAACTGCTGGCTCACAAGGAAGATCATCACAAAGGACTCATCACGAATTGTGAAGATTCTACAGATGCAACACGTGCCAACAATTTTAAATATCCACGGAAGTTAATAGATAAAAACAATGAGGTGAGTCATTATTTAATTAAACTAAAACAAAATTATTAATAGATTTCCTTTTCAGATCTCTGTGGATTGTTTTATGCCTTTGGAGAGCATAGACTCCATGCCACATGAACCCGCTGTGGATACTGGTGGAGTCACCATACCTGCGCCTCCTTCTGAAGACACACAATTCCCCACTTATTTAAGCAATTAATTTTTATATGACTTGACTAGTCTTAAGATTCTTTTCAAATACATTCGGACAATTTTGACAAAAGAAAATAAATTAAATAATTTAAATGCCAGCATTATGTCTACCTGAACCGGCAGAAAATTATGCCGACAATAGAACCGATTTAAATTTACGCTTGACCATTCGGTGTTTTGTTTTCGGCTTTTCATTTCGTAAGTTATTTTTGCCTGGGTGAGTTGTGTATTCTTTCGATTGGACTTTTCTTCAAAATTGTAGGAAAATATATAATTTCTCTTTGTTGTAAATTAAAATTAAACTACAATTGCTTTTCTTTGTGGCTATTTGTAGCATTTTCAAAAACAGATTGACACAAAGACTTCTTGGTCAGAGGGCCGACCTCATTTTACGTTTTAGACCGAAAATTCGTCGAAGAAAATTTCTATTTTTAGATACAGTCTTTCATATACGGAAAGAAAATCGTGTTTATTTTGAAAACAATTTTTATTTGACAGCCGACCAGTTAACACGGTTCTCCGCGTAAGAAAATTATTCAAAAACCACAAAAACATGGTCAACGAAATCAATAAGCCGCCTCCGGATAATGCTGCCCTAAGTGAGGTTGTTCAAAACATAAAAACTAAAATATGCAAATTTTTTTTAAATAATTTTTTTTTCGTAGCGTTTGGCATCCTCTAATAGGCAGTTGCAGGAAATGCAGGAAGAGCATCGTCAACTTTTAATGGAAATGGAAACTCTGCGTATACGTGCAGCGGAACTGACACGCATGAATACCCAATCTCGGAGTGAAAGGGTGGTGGTCAGATCAGAAGAAACTCGTTCAGTTGAGCAGTCTATGGCTACAGAATCCACTGCATCATCGAGCTCCGTCACGACTGCTGAATCATCAACCCCATCAGCTGACGAGCAAGTGACTCAGACTGAAGTAGCCGAGGTGGAAGATGATGGTGCCAGCCAGGAAGAGAAAGAGGAAACAGCAAGCTATTTGCAGGAAAAATTAAATGAAATTGCCAATCTCAAAGCGCAATTCAAAAGGGTTCAACAAATGGTGGACACAACAAATCTTATTGAGGAGCATATAGCCACCAGGGAAAGTACTAGAACTTCAACAGCAAAGCAAATACAACAATCTTCATCAACTTCGACTTCTCAAAGTATCAGTAGCAGCGCATCCTCGTCCTCCGCAATAGAACAAACTTCTGCCAGTTCTCAGGTTGCTGGGGGCGATGACAATGCGGAACTCCTGAATTCAATGCTGAATATTTTTAACGATTTCACCAGCGACTTACGTGGTCAGGCAGAAAGTCTGCGCGAGGAGAGAGAACGCATTAGGACACTCAAGGAAGAGATCATACGTCGCAAACAAGGTAAATAAGCCCTTTAACCCTAGTGACCATACAATGTTTCAGCCACACGGAAAAAAAATTATTCAATCAGATCAAGTTAAGCTATAAGAAATTTACAGTGCGAAGTATTTAATTTGAAACTTATTGTCCTATGGTTAATCGTGGCACCAGGGCTGCAAGCAACAAAACGATAAGAATTTAATAATCAATATTTATTTTAATAATTAAATGGTGATGTAAGAAGTTTTGTGAAATAAATATTTATGTAAAATTAATAATAATAATAAAAAAATATTTTTGGATTTGCGGAACATTCAAAAACGATAACATTTGAAAGGCTTATCGGTTATCGTTTGCAAATGAAAAAATCAAAACAAACCAGGAAAGAAGAAAAGTTCTTAGGTCAGACTGCTCGACTGTGAAATACACTAGATGTATTAAATCGTTGATATTTCGGACAACGTTTTTAACACATTTGCCTTAGCAAAATGAGTCATACGAGTTCTTGTTTATTTTGACTTTTTACTATGTTATCGACAATACACTTCACCTCGTCCCGCATACCCCGAGCGGGTAAAGATTATTAATGGCTGTTGGCTTATCAATTAATTAAGTACAAAATTAATCTGTGAGATGGAATCTGTGCAATAAGTAGAAATAATTTAACATTAAAAAGATGCAATTGCGTGCTGGCGTCTTAAATTCAGGAACTGCCAAGCGGCTGTTCAAAGATAGATTTGACGTGGGTGTCCGATTTTTATATCTGTTACATAATCGCATAAACCAAAATCGAAGAAAATTGACGCAGAAAACACAAACAACACTATCAGTGACGCCAGCACGCCTGAAATACTATATTTCGAACTGCCAGTTGTGCACTGGATACAAAATAGAGCACAACATACAATTTTCTCGTTATTCCGCCAGCACCATCATGAAGTCGTACTCCAAGGAAGTCGATTTTAATACTTACGATATAATGGGCTTTGATTTAGATGGTACATTGCTACGCTATAACTTGAATGAAATGTCCAAGCTGGTCTATAAGGTGCTGAAAAATTTTTTGGTGGAACAAAAGGGTTATCCGAAGGCATTATTAGACCTGCCCTTAGACTTGGATTTTCTACAAAAAGGCTTGGTGCTGGATGGACCACGAGGCAACATTTTAAAGCTAAGCTATGAGGCGGAAATTGTACGCGCTACACATGGCACTCGACTGCTGAATGATGAGGAAATTGTGGCTACATATGGACCGGAACGCCAATGGGATATGGCCACTGCCTTCTATAAAGATCCCCTGTCCACTTGGAATGGCGTGGCAGCAGAACAAATGCGCATGTTGCTGGACTATTTTGATATGCCTTGCGCCTTGGTTTTTGCTCAGTCGGTGGACTTGTTAGACCAAGAAGGGCCAGGAAATCGCCCCACAGAATACCCAGTCTGGAAAGACTTGCAAGATGGTCTGATACACATATATAGCCGCGATAACTTTGCCAATGGCAAGAGCTCTTATTTCAATGCCATGCGGGCCGAACCGGAGCGTTTTATTTTGCCAACCAGTGACCAGGTCATCAGCTGGCTTAAAGATCTTCGGTGTGCGGGAAAGAAACTCTTTCTCCTGACTGGCTCAAACATAGACTTTGCCAATCTGACAGCCACTCAGGCCCTCGGTCCCAACTGGCAGAGCATGTTTGATTTTGTGGTGACCTTTGCCAAAAAACCAGGATTCTTTACCATGGAGCGGCCCTTCCTTCGCGTCGATGCAAAAGGTCTACGTGAGCTACCCGACAGTCAGGAGAGTCTCACGGCTTTGTTAAAGTCGGGCGATATCTACTCCCAAGGCAACTGGCATCAACTCCATGAGACTCTTGCAGATATGCTAAATAAGCCGGCGAGTCAGGCTCGTGCCATTTACTTCGGTGACAACATCATACAGGATATCTACACGCCAGTAAAGCATCGTGACTTTGATGCAGTGGCCATTGCGGAAGAACTATTGCTTCTAGATGGACAGACCAATGCACCGACTCCTTATCCTTACAGCGAGGCTGTGGGTTCAAAATTTTGGGATTCTTATTTCTCAATTGGTTCGACACCGTCACTCTGGTCGGGATTTATTACAAACTATGCCCAGCTTTGTGCACCTTCTGTCGAAATGATTTCCCAGAGTCCGCCTAGCACACGAATTATATCTCAAAATGCAAATGGCTTCTATCCCTTTCAGCCCGAAGAACTCAAAAATGCCAATTTGCTAAAGATCTGGGAGGATGGAAAGTAACAGAAATTTACAAAACAAAAGACAATAAAAGGAATTTTTCGATGCGCATATTCGAAATTATAGTGCAAATTTTGGTTCCGTTAAATCAACTAGCAAAATAAACTAGGAAAAAATTATCTACCTTTAATCTGAAATAAGGTAAAAAAAGTGAAAAATTAATTTTAGTATAAATCTTTCCATATTTTATAAATCTCGTAGCAAAAATATTTTCTAGACTCGTTAGCATTAGAATGTTTTTCCATATTTCATTTTATATTTTTCTAAATAAAATAACAATAATAAAAATTTGACTGGAATATAAACGGGTTGTACTAAAAAGAGAGCTAATCATTTATGGGAATAAATTTTTGTAACAATCGAATGTATCTGAAAATTTACAACTAATTAAGTACATAAATAAGCACAAAGGAGAAGAGAGCACGGAAAAAAAGATAAATAAATTTTTAGAAATGTTTTGCTTAGCTTAGACGCTCGACAGCCAAGGCAATGCCCATGCCACCGCCAATGCAGAGAGAGGCAATGCCACGACGTCCGCCCGTGCGTTCAAGAGCGTAGAGCAAAGTGACCAATACACGCGCACCAGAGGCTCCAATGGGATGACCTAATGCTATAGCACCGCCGTTTATATTCACTTTGCTGGCATCCAATTGTAAACATTGAAGAACTGCCAGCGATTGCGCCGCAAATGCCTCGTTGAGTTCGTACAGATCGACGTCATCTCGCTGCCAATTGATTTTACTCAACTGGAAAGGGAAATGCAAATTTTAGCAATTGAATCAATTAAATTTTAAAACGGAAATCCAACCAGGGCATCGACGGCTGACACAGGTCCCAGACCCATGACATTTGGCTCTATGCCGGTTTGAGTCCAGCCCACAATTTTGGCCAAAGGTTTCAAGCCTCGCTTGTTGACCTCTTCGGCGGACATGAGTAGCAAGGCAGCCGCTGAATCGTTTACGCCCGAAGCATTCCCGGCGGTAATGGTGCCTCCCTGCAAATTAAAAAAAAAAAAAAAATGAGTCAAGGTTGAGTAGATGATAGAGTGACTTTTGTTAACCTCTTTAAAAGCTGCTCTCAGCTTTTGCAGACCTTCGACGGTGCTGCCAGTTTTTATGTATTCATCCTTGGCAAAGATTTGCTTGCCTTTGCGGTCAATAATTTCCACAGGAACAATTTCCTTATCAAAGTATCCCTGTTGCTGGGCTGCCTCGGCTCGTTGCTGGGACCCCACTGCATACTGGTCTTGGGCTTCACGGCTGATGTTGTATCTTTCAGCCAGGTTCTCCCCTGTGATTCCCATGTGTATATGTTCCATGGCATCTGTCAGGCCGTCGTTGATCATGGAATCGGTTAGGGTCCCTGGGCCCATTTTAACACCCTGCCTCAGATGCATCACATGAGGCGCTAAGGACATGCTTTCCTGCCCACCAGCTATCACAACCTGGGCATCACCGGCTTTTATAGCCTGATAGCCCAGAGCCACAGTCCTGAAAAATAAAAAGAATAATTATTGAGGTGCATTTAAAATTGGAGTCGTTGTCTTACTTGAGCCCTGAGCCACAGAGCATGTTAATGCCATAGGCTGGCACAGAAATAGGTAGACCCGCTTTCAGGGAGGCCTGCCTTGCCGGATTTTGGCCTTGGCCTGCTGTCAGGGCCTAAAAAATGTATAGTAATATTTATGCAATCACACGATAAACTCATTCAAGTCAGCAGATAAGTGAAAACAATAATAAGATATACGTACTTGGCCCATAATAACCTCATTGACTTGTTGCCCTTCCACATGGGCACGTTTTAGCACCTCTTGGATAACAATGCTGCCCAGATCGGATGCCTTCAATTTAGAAAGCGTACCATTAAAACTACCTGTTGAGTCAAAAAGAGAAAGTTGCTTCAGTCGAAGGTGTAGAATTTCACTCTTGATTTTATTTGGGAGTTCGAAATCTGTTAGATTTAGGGATGAAGTTAACCCCAAAGTTACTTCCACCTACCAATAGGCGTGCGTGCGGCAGAGACAATAAACACGTCAGACATCGCGAGCTAGAGGAAATATTTCTGATGCAAACAACGAAAAACAACTGAAAATTTAAAATGGTCTTCGGAACGACCGCGGATTGGTATGTCTGTATTTGAGGTATTCCAGCAATTGGATAAAATTTCGTCTGCAACAGCTGTTGCGGTGTGGTCGATTAACTTATGTGCAAGTGCTGATAACTGTATAATTTAAATCGCTGAATATATTTGCATAAATAAATTAACATAATTATAGTAAGAGCAGCTTATTTTACATATGCAATGGAGTAAATTGCATTTAAAAATGCAACAGTCAATAAATCGCCAACGATATCACAAATGCATGCTCATATGCAACTCTGTGCTAAACGTGGTATTTTTTGAGAGAATTAGTTGTTTGGAAAGTTTGGTCACACTGCTGTAGTACATACACATACAGAAAAAGTAAAAAACTAAATTAAATGCACAAAACGCGAATTTAAAACGTTATACGTATGTGCGGGCACCCTATGCGACGTTAGATCAAGTCGCCAACTATAAATCGTGCTCATAATTAACGTCCAGCCGTCACTTTTGCCGCATCTGTAGCCGCCGCCGCCACCGCCAACAGCAGCAACAGCCCTCGCCCAACAAACCAACGCCAACACCACCACCCTACCTACTACACAGCCATAGCCATTCACAACCACAAACACATTCATAAGAAGAAAAAAACACTATCGCACTTTTAATAGTAACGCAACAAATATGCAGGCGATTAAATGTGTCGTCGTGGGTGACGGTGCGGTCGGTAAGACATGCCTGCTCATCAGTTACACCACAAATGCATTCCCTGGCGAATACATACCCACCGTGTTCGACAACTACTCCGCCAATGTAATGGTCGACGCCAAGCCCATAAATCTGGGCCTGTGGGATACAGCTGGTCAGGAGGACTACGATCGCTTGCGCCCGTTGTCGTATCCACAAACCGATGTCTTCCTTATTTGCTTCTCGCTGGTCAATCCGGCCTCGTTTGAGAACGTGCGCGCCAAATGGTATCCCGAGGTCCGCCATCATTGTCCCAGCACACCGATCATCTTGGTGGGCACAAAGCTCGACTTGCGCGACGACAAGAACACGATTGAGAAGCTGCGCGACAAGAAGCTGGCGCCCATCACATATCCTCAGGGTCTCGCCATGGCTAAAGAAATTGGTGCTGTCAAATACTTGGAATGCTCGGCGCTCACGCAAAAGGGCCTGAAGACCGTCTTCGATGAGGCTATCAGATCGGTACTTTGTCCATTGCCTGTGCCCAAATCGAAGCGCAAGTGCACATTGCTTTAATTTTAAGGCACACACACACAAACACATACACACGCACACCTACACGAAGCATTGTATTTGATGTCGTCTTGTCTTCACTTGCCGCTGTCCAAGTGTTAATCCCAATCCCTATTACGACCCCGCCCTATTCCTAACCCCATCCGAAAAAATCCTACCTACCCAAAAAAAAAGAAAGAAAAAAAAATTTAACAATCCGAACTTTGACCCACAAAATATTAATTTGCAAAATTTAAAAGCCTATTTAAACGTAACATACTATGTAATAATTATTAATTAAAACAATTAACCTTAAGCCCAATCCGGGAGTTGAGCTGATCACCCGGTCAACCGGCTCAATGATTTGGCTTAAATTTTTTTGTTCTGCTTTAAAAAAAAAAAAAAAAACAAACAAAATTGAAAAATGAAAACCGTTCAGATTTAAATATTATTATTATTATTATTATTTTTTTTTTTTGTATTGTCTTATTGTGTGTTTTGTTTTCATTTCCATGTGCATTAATTTAAACTTAAAGTTGTCACGAAATTTCTAATTTAAAGAAACAAAAAAAAAGAAAAAAAAAACCAAGAACAACAAAAAAAAAAAAAAACAAAACTCTTTAATATTGTATTATTTAATACCTTTTGTAATTAAAATTAATGTTGTAATACTGAGGTAAAACCAAAAAAAAAAAAAAAACTAAAAAAAAACAAAAAAATATTGAATGAAAAGAAAAAATGAAAGTAAGAAGTAAACTTGTATCTAAGGATCCGTATAGCCGCAATAGCATAAAAAAAAAAAATAAATGAGAAAAACAAAAGTAAAGTGTTAAAGGCCCGGTTAGCCTGTTGGTAGAATTGATAAACGTTCCATTTGCAACTACGTAATCGTATTACAAAAACAAAAAGTGTTGATCAAAGTGAGCTGATAAAGAATGTTGAATTGTCAAGTTAAAAAGCAAAGAGAATAAGGTGATGGCAAAAATAATAATAAAAAAAATAAATAAATAAAATAATAATAATATTAACAATTAGGCAATTGCAATAGAGGAACTTTTTTGCTATTGCAAATCAGATGAAGTCGGAAGAGTAAAAAACAAAAAAAATATTAATAGTAACTAAAAGATTTCCATTTTTTATTGGATCTTCTTGTGTTCAACTAGAACGAACCATTTTGCAAATTGGGAACTACACATATAAGATTAAAAAAAAAAATAAAAAGTCCTTTCGTATACTATGTACTGATAAAGATACAACATAAAAAAGCAAAATAAGTTAAAAACAAAACAAAGAAAAAGGGAAAAACCATAAACAATTTTGAATACTTTGTATTTTAAATATTCAAGCCGTGAAAATAAAAAAAAAACAAAAATAGTGTATTTCAAATGGAAATCAATAAAGAATATACAAGAAAAATTACTTTTTGCAACTGAACAAACAGAGTAAGCTCGATAGGCAGCTTAGTTAGATATGTTCCCTGATAAGAATACTTTTTCAAATCGAAAATTTCGAAAATTTTTGAGAGACAACAAGTGACTAGCTAAATCGTTATCTTTCCCCTTAAAGCCGATCCCGCATGACAAAAAAAAAAAAAAAACAAAAAATGCTTATATCAGCTTGAATTGACTACGAGTCGGACTGCCGGTTTCCCGTGGTCGTTGCTGAAAATCAACGCTTAAAACAAAGCAGAAAGTGGCGCAAGTTGTCGTCGTTGTTGTTGTTGTATTTGGAATGTTCTCGCAGCTGGAAATATAATAATCGGTGAATGGGGCAACAACACTTTTGGTTTTATGTTTATGTTACAGAGGCGGAATTAATATGTATGCGTATTCCTCACATATGGTATATTCTTTCTGTGTGTGTGAGAAAAAGAATATATATATATATATAATTTTGTATTCCGTAGACTAAAATGACGTGTCCAATGTAGGAGAAGAATTATAAATGGCATAGTGATTTCGATTGATTTGCTTATGTTCAAATTAATTTTTTTTTGCTGTGACGTGTCCCCCCGGCGAATTTTTGAATGTTTTAGGCATAGTTTATTTTGTATAAACCAAATAAAATATATGTATATAGAAGCTAAGTGGGTCTTAGAGTATAATTCCGTTAGTAGTGTAAAAAAAAGAAGAGTTATTTGGCATTTTGAGCGAGATTTCTGAGATTTCACAATTCAACTAAACTAGAAATTGGCACTTTTATCGCTGGCATATAATCTCAATGAGGGTATAGAGGATTAGGCTTAGAATTCATCGTGGCGTGCCAGGGCCTCTCCAAAGTCTGTGGCTTGGGAGCCAACGAATACATCATACTTTTCGAGTACTTCCTCTTTGGTTAGCTGTTCGTCGTGATCTTGGTCGGCTTCGAAAATCAAATGTTTGGCCTCACTCTCGGCATGGTCGAATTCGTTGGGTGTTATCCATTGACGTACTTCGTCTTCGTTGAGAAAACCATCGCCATCTAGATCACGGAATTTGGCGAAAGCCTCACGTTCATTAATTACCCATTCGGGTTCCTCTGCGTCTGGTTCAGAGGGTTTGTACATGTCGCCTATGTACTCATCTACGGAAATTTTGCCATCCCTGTCTTTGTCGAGATCTTCAATGGTTTCAACAAGAACAATGCCGCGCATTGTGGGATTGTCTTCAGGATGCAGGAATGCTGTGAATTCTTCTTTGGTCAATTTGTCATCCAGGTCAAGATCAGCCTGACCCCAACGTCGGCGATCCCGGGTCAACATGCTCTTATAGGAAATTCCTGCAAATATTAGGCTCTTATTGGAAAGAACAAATGCATATTTCTAAGAGCCACTTACCATGCTCTTCATGTTCTAGCTCCTCTTTGTCCAAGTCCTTCATGAATCCATATACTGTTTCACGGTAGACTTCCCAGCTAACTGTTTTATTATTTTCTGGATTGTGTTGACGCCAAACCTTCGCCACGTCCTCATCAATATATCGCCTCTGCGTGTAGGCTATCCAGTTCTTGAGCTCGGAAAGATTAATAAGGCCATCCTTATTTTCATCAATACGATCTACAATGAGGCCCAAACGACGTTTGCTTTCTTCTGGGGTCAATTCGTCGAATTTCTTAGACTCATCGGCACCCAGGAATGCTTCGTGGTCATATTGTGGATTATGTTCGGCTCCATCAAAATGTTTGCCATGCAGTGAGTCGTGTTCCAGGGGGTTATGGGGTAAGTCATTCGCCCCAGGAATGCTGGAGGCGGCAGTTATACTTATCGCTGCAGAAGCAACAAGTACAAGAGCCACACAAGCAATCGAATTCGAAAACAAACCGTTCATGGCGAGTATTTAAAATAAACTAAATTCTCTCCGTTTTTAAACCTGTCAGTATATAGCGTAGCCACTGCTCAGCGTTGCCACCGTGTCGGTTCGCTCGAATGATGAACCTCTGGTACCGGTTCACTGGAATTAGTTCTGGTTAGGCTCAACTGTTGCGCGCTTGTTTCATTTAATTTTATTGCAATTAGTTTTAATAATTTAATTTTTAGCGTTATCTATTTACAATAAATAGGGAAAGTAAAATTATTTCTTAGGTGCACCGGACTCATCAACTTCCTGACCCATCGAGTTAAATTCACCAGTATTGCATGAGATGCTTGGAATATCGAAATTTGAGAAACCACGATAATTTGCGACTTGTGGCTTCAGTGGAGAAGGCAGAAGGTCTTCTGTGGGTGGCAGGTCACTATCAATCAAACTAGCTAGAGAAGTATTTGTGGTATCTAGGATGCCGGCCTCCTCAGTTTGGGGCTGACTACTGGCTTCCGTTTTGCTTTGTGCTAAGGGATCAAATTCATCAAGATTCAATTTGCCTTCATCTGCAGTACTATTTTCCCCACTGTGATCGGAGAGGAAATCATAGTTGATGTTGGTAAGGCCTCCACGCAATTCATTATCTAGAATATACATATCTGCATCTTCAGATGTTTCCTCCAACGATGTGATGGCATCAAAGGGAGCGAAATTCGTTATGGGAGATTGAGCAATTGTACTAATTCCGGTATCCTTGAGGGAGAGAGTGTGCTCAGGATTGACAGATATAAGTTCTGGCTCTTCGGTTTTTAGACTTTTTTCGGTAAGCGCTGCTAAGTTGGCATTCAGCAGATTGGCTTGATATTGGTCACCATAATTGGATGCTTCGTTGTCGTGACTTAAATATGCGCGTGCTTGACTAATAAGGTACGGCGGAGTTTTAATGGGTAGAATTGTCAGAGGAGCCTTGGCCAGACAGGTTTCTAATTTTTCAGCAACGCCACGCTGAAGCTCTATCAGATCCTTTTCGAATTCTTTCAAGCCTTGGAGGATGACTTCATTCCGTTTATTCAATTGCTCCATGCGCTTCATATTCTCGGAAATCAAATGCAGACTTTCACAGCCCAGCAAGGCACTCTCCCACGGCGTGCTGTATGGGGTATCATCGGACATGTGTGCATCGAATTCCTCATTGCTGATGCCCAGACTTTCGCCATTTAAGTTTTCAATGAATTCAATGGCCGATATGAGGTTGGTGAAGAAGTAGGCACTTTCCCCTCGCATGGTACGTGAGGCCTTGGTGAAACGGATCACAAAATTAATATTGCTGTGCAGACGGACAGGATTGGCCTTTAGAACCACAAAAATCAAAGCTGGTAGAAAATCATCAGCTCCACCAGGCCCGCCTGTGGCTTGGTTAACAAGTTCCGAAATTATGCGACAGCAACGTACGGTACAGTCCAGTTTTTCAAGGGGGGAGTAGTACGAGTCGATGCCCACCAGCTCGGATATGGCATTATAGACCAAATCACGGGATTCTGCATTTACTTCATCTATACTGCAATCCAGATGCTTGGCTGTGATCCATCTTAATTGGCGTATGCGCCGTTGCACTAAAATATCTTTCTTTTCATCGTCCGTAAATTGAGGACTGAAAAGAAATCTGCAATCAAAGGCGAAGAGTGAGATAGGATGACAGCAATTTAAGTTGATGACTCACTTGTGGTTTTTAGTCATTACAGCCTTTTCAAAAAAATCTATGGCACTTTCGCGGTCCTCATCTGTGGCCATTTGGAAACGTGGATCGGTGTTAATTATATTTTCAACCATGGTATATGAATTTTGGACAATATCTGACATAACATCAATATTCTTATTGGCATTGGAGCTTTCTATATACGATTTTATGGCACTATCCAATCTGTCGATTTCCTCGCTTAGTTTTAGCTTACCATCGTCGGGTATGCGCAATTGGCGAAGTTGTAGAATGAATTGAGTCTTGGTAGGATCAGGCAGCTCCTTTTTTTGTTGCCCAACTAAAAAGATTTTATTACTTTGGTCCCTGTGTGCAGGTGAATGCTTCACTTTTTACTTACTTTTCAGGCCACCCACTTGTAGGGTTTTTTGCAAAACTGCTGGCATTATTGATTTCTTCTTCAGCTCTTTCTCAGAATCTTTTTTAGTTTGTTGTCGGCCCGAGGGTGATATGCGTTCTATGGTACCAGTACTGGCGCCAGTCGGGGTGCCCGATTGTGCTGCAATTGCAGTCTCATTGTTTTTCTCTAGAATGAGAGGGAGAAAAAGCGACAAAATAAATAATTAAAGCCACTGATTAATGAGTGTGTAATCATCTTACGCTGTTCTTTTTTTCTCTTATCATTGCGTTCGCGGAAACATTTGCTACAGAGCCCGTCGAAGCGTGCGTTGCCATAAAATCCGCACCCTTGCCTGCATTTTAAGTCTTGTTGGAAAATTCTGAGTTGCGGGACTCGTCGGCTCGACGACATGGTTCAATGTGATGTGTGGGAATCCAATGTATAATTATTTTAGTTGCTGTCAATTCGAATCACTCGAAAATAAATTTTGTTTTCACTTTTTTTGCGAACGCAGCAAATGATAAATAGGAAGAAGAAGAACGCCTTGTAAGTCAGCTGCTTACCAGGGCTGGACTATATGTTACACATCACGGTGACTGTGGCAAATAGTGATTGAGAAATTATTGAGGAAATTTAAAATAAAACAAGACAGAAAAAAAAAACAGTTTATGTTATAATTTTCTTTTGTCGAATAGTCTCATTTGATTGATTTCCCCGAACAGTCACCGTTATTGACTCTTGCTTAACCCAATCTGAGAAAAACGAAACCATTTAATTTTTATAACTTCTATATTTTTTTTTTCTTTCTTTATTAAAACAGAACATTGTAATATTGCAAATTAAATTTAAATTCCCATTCAACATTTTGTGTACATTTAGATTTCAGATAAGTAGAAAGTGCCAAAATTGCCAATAAACATTCAGATTATTAAATGAAAATATAGAATATTCTTCATTTTCGATTTGCTTATAAAGGACGGTTATACATACATAAAAATTTTTAATTTTCTTACACTTACAGTATGTTTTTCTTTTGTCGACTTTAGCAATTTTACTTTCAATTATTTATTTATTTATTTTTTGTTTTTATGGAAAAAAAGAAGCTCAGAAAACACATACATACATAGGTAGCAGGAAATTCTATATCTAAACTACAAAATTCCAAGATGCCCTAACTGCTTTTCTACTTTTCGTTCAATTTGTTTTGTCTATGTAACTTGTTGTTCCCATTGAAAAAAATTCAAATCTTCAGGTGCATAAAAACAATCTCCAACATTTTTCATATATTTCACATAATCAGATTTTCTGGTCATAATTGACGTGCTCATTTTTTGCTGTTTATTTAAAAATGCACCCATAATCTACTTTAATTTTGCTTCTCTAATATTTCGGCAACTATTTTGGATTTCTTTTTCATTTTAAGCATTAGCAACTACATTTCTGAAAAGTTCCGAATATATTTTTGATTTTATTTTTTTATTTTCACTACCGGTACAAAGAGTTTTGAAAAATCATTTGTTTTTTTTTAATTTTCTCTTAGTCTTTAAAGTGATAAATATTTTTTGTCGCGCTATATAAATATTTTTATTTTGGCATTTATTTTTAACATTTTGAGAGTTGCTCTGTTTCAAAACCGACTTTGTCTTTAAGAACATGCAATGCAGATAAATCCACCATTAATTACGTATGTATACTTCGTATGCCATTTTTTCCTTAATTCCTTCAACACTTTTCTCACTTTTCTTAAAATAGTGTCAACTTAATTTTATTTTTATTTTAATTCTTTGGCTGTTTGTTTCTCTTATATATTCTTAAGTTCTCAACTCCTAAATCTGCTGATTTTCATTTCCTTTTTAAACAACATTTTTTTTTTCTTTAACAGTTTTTTTTTTCTTTTTTCTTTTGATTAAAATTTTAGTTTTCAATAACTTTTTTGATTTTATTGGATTTTCCCCCCGTCACTAAATTTCTACAAAAATTTTTTTTCATTTAATTTTATAAAAAAAGGTTTTGAGTCTAATATTTTTCTTGAATATATAAATTCCTTGTACACTGATGAAAATTCAGTTGAAATTATTGGCTGAAACTTTTCTTCACATATATTCTATATATATATATATTTTTAATTCCATAAATATTAAACAGTACCCTGCGTTTCGAAAAAGTTCGACTGAATGTGGTTATACTCCAAAAAGGCCCTTAAACTCAATTGTTCAGTTTATTTATACTTAAATAAAATATACAAAATTTTAGCTATAATGTACAAGTTACTTGGTTAAAAAATGGGGCTACTAAATTTCTTGTAAAAAGTTTTTCTTTTTTTTTCATATTTTAGCCATTTTGATTCTGTTAACTAAAATATTTGAGACCGGCAATCAGCATAAATTTTTCGATAAACAGTTCCGAGTCTAAGACGGCAATATGGGCGGCTCGTCCAATCAGAGTGTTGGCTGTATGTGGCAGAGCATGATGGACATCAAAACGGGCCAAAGTAAGTTCTGGTCTTGCCAAAATCGGAGCAATTACATTGTGCACCATTTCTCTGGAATTACAAAAATACATTTTCAACGAGACAAGTTCCAAAATATTAGATCTTTTCATTACCTATAGACTGTGCCTAGGTTGGAATTATCTCGTATGGCTGCCTTGCAAAGCTCCAGTCTGGCTGAATGTGCTGGCACATAACGATCTTGGCTGGATCCACAGAGTAAGATATTCTTGAAATGATGCAGAGTGCTACGTTGACTCAAGCGAAACAGAAAACTATTCCTGATATCGGTAGTATCGCGCATGCAGAGCTGAAGCAGGGATCCCGACTTTTTCCACTTTTGCATAAACCACATGCCTAGAAGAAGAGGAGGAGGGAAATAAGAATCAAACAAAAATTAGGAAACAAACTTGACTCACCCATATTGACCAGACCGCTGGTGTTGTAAAGAGTGCCCAAATGTGGTCCAGAGAGTGAGAGGAAGGTGTGCAGTCGGGGCAGCAAGGGTCTCATCTGTGGCCGAGCCAAGGCACTTCTCACAATTATAGTGCCCAGGGAGTGAGCCACAAAAGAAATTCTGGCCGGATTTAGTCCGCAAGAATCGATATGATAGAGTATTTCCGAGACCAGCCTGGAAAAGAAATACTCATTGACTTTGTGGTCTTCAGAAATAATCTCCAAGAAGGCTTACCTATCAGTCATCGTGTCAAAGTCGGAGAATGTGTCTCCTTGGTTCCTCTCAGACATTAAAAACTCCAAGTTTACTCCAGGCAAGCCCAGTTCTAAGTAAGTCCTTACCAGGCGTAGATCAGCTGAATTTCCATCCAGACCATGGACACAAATAATCAAATGCATGCCGTTGGGTGAGAAGGCGCGATATTCATCACTGATATAGAAATATGGCAGTTCCGAGGCCAATTTAACAAAGTCTGAATAAATGCTTCCGGTGTATTTGATTTGCTTGCGAAATTCTTCGCGACACTTTTCGAATTCCATTAAAGAAATGCTGGCATCCAGGGTGCCCTTTCGTTTGTATTTGGAGCTACTGGATTTTTGGCTATCGCTGCGGGTTATTTGAGGTGTTGGCTGAGTTGGAGTTTGCTTGTTGCCACGTACCAAGCCATTGGAGTTCTCTTTGTTTTCATCCTCTTCGGTTACGATAAGTTCCGAGCAAATGGAGTGTCCGTTTAAGGGATTCATTAGAGGAGCTGGCGGTGGTGGAGCTGGTGGGGATAAGTGCTTGTCATTGGTGCACTGATGATTTGCTGGATTCGAAGGCAGATCTCGACTGCGTTTAAGCAAAGGCTTGTTGCTGAAAATGGCTGGCGTGGACATGGGTTTGAGGGATTCGTAGATGTGGTAAACGGGATTATCGATGGCTCCAATTGGTTGACGTTCTTTGAGTGGAGGAGGTGGTGGTGGTTGGGGTGGTACTGGGACCGGAGCTGGTGGCATTTGGCTTGTAAAGTAAAGCTGTGGGCCCAGTCCAGGCAGTTCCACAGATTTGCTCGTCTGAGGCTTGGCCTTAATTGTCATGGATGCCGGGACTGGTGCAACTGCTGGAGCAGGTTCTGGAGGAGGATCTCGGAATTCATCGGGCGGCAAGACATCTTGATCCTGAAATTGTTGCGGTGGCGGCACACAGACATTGTCCAAAGGCTGCATATCCTTGAGGCTGGTGATGTCAAATGCAGATTTGGATTTCTCGCATTTGCCTGCGGCTGCCTTGTTTCTGGGCCGTCTAGGTGGTCTCTCCATTTCCTCCACCTCGGTGGATTCACCATTGGGTAGGTGACGCAGTCGATCTAATTGAAAACGTGAACGTTCCTTTTTAATGGTCAGAGTCACCGAAGAGACTTTCTTTTGTACGCCAGCCTCGACGGAGTGGGGCTGAGCCTTGGCTGGAGTACGACTCTGAGCACTCGAGGCAGCCGATTGACGCTGCTTTTTGGGCTTGTGTGGATGCTGCTGCTGTTGGTCTAGCAGATTCTGCAGCTTCAGACGCAGTTGCTCACCATTCAACTTGGTCTCCATGTCCAGAGAGAGGTGTGTTTGACGTTTTTTCTCTTCATTGGTGATGGTATCAGGACTCGATGGGCCGCAGGAGCTGCGTCGACTGGAGACCCAACCACTCTCCTCACTTAGCGAAGAGGTGGAATTGCTGCGCACTCGACCCTGCGGATCCGAATCAAATTCTGGTGGCGGGGCCAGGTTGGGCAGAGATTCACTGAAGCCACTGGTGTTGGGATCACTGCTTGTTGTGGTCGTTGTTGTGTCCAGCCGGAAGGGTACACTGTTTGAACTCAACAGCTTCTGTTCTGCGCTGGTCTGGTGTATCTGCGTGGGTATGTCGCTTTCCGAGCTGCTGGACTCTTTTCTGAGGGTGCCATTCTTTAGCATCTCTTTGATATCGGATACCCGCACTCGGGCTATCTCCACAGCCCGGGGTATGGTGGAGGAGTCATTGGTACTTTGCAAATGCTGCTGGCGCAGAGCTTGCGAGGAATTGCTCCGGGGCATGGTGGTGCACTGGAGTGTCTTTGAGGAGATCATTTGGACTTGGTCTTCGGGTCCGCTGGTGGACTTGATTGGCGGGTAGGAGTTGCGTGGCAAAACTATTCCTCCGTTAGTTATGCTCTTGGGCAGAGAATGGTAGTGCGAGGTGTTGGTCTGCTTAGGTGGATTCAGCAATTTGATTTCGTTGAGATAGTCAAACTTTCCGCCGACTAGTCCATTGCTGTCGGCATTCTTATATTTCTGTCGAAATTCGGCTATATTTCGCATCAAGTCTTCGGCTTGGACCTTCGATGTGGGTCGAGCCACTCCGGCTGGTAAAGTATTGTAGGAGGCGGCGACACTGTGACCATTTAACTGGCGATATCCCATCATTGGCATGGCTGGAACAGCTGCATCTTTGCGTGGATAGCAGAGCGTCTGGACTTGGCGGAGGGTAGGACCGGTGGGCTGTTGCCCAGCAGCTCCATCTAATTGATCTAGGGATTTACTATGCCGCGTGGGCAAAGGACCACTATCTAGATCCTCCAGCAAGCCCGTTACCGAGTGCCTGGACAGATTATGTCTGAGCAGTCCAGACGTGCCTGTATCGTCAATGACTGGGCATGGGAGCTGCTTGGTCACCACCGCATTGGGCGTGATGGTCAGACTCGCCTGCAGCACTTCACCGCCCAGGGCAAAACGAGGTGTCACCAGGCATTTGGGATGACCATGTCCACCATTGCTCGCTGGGTAATCATAATTAAAACTGCAGGCTAGGCAATCATTGGTGGTGGAAGTGGGTGTCAAGGTGGCTAGCCCATGCCCATTGAGGCTGTTTATGGAGTGAGTCTTGTCCAGTGGCAGAGTGGCGCTATTGGCTGTCTTCTTCTTAAGATTAGCACTACTAGCATGTCCGTTCTCCGTGACCTTGTGCTCGTGTCCATTGAGATGAGGATCACTGCCTGATCTGCGCCGTGTATAATTCGGAGGCTCCACATACCGATCCTCAAAAATCAAAGGCAAGGAACTGGTGTCGCCATCTATCGGCGTGCAGTGGACCGGCAGCGGCGGTAAGGACTGCATATATCGGCTCCGCCGAGCCAGCTCCGCTATGGCCACATAATTCTGATAGTTGCTGTCATAGCAGCCGGCAGCCGAATGACGCGGATTCTCGATCATAAAGAAGCCTTCGGCAAAACGTCGGACGCGCAGAATGTGATGCTTGCGGGCCAGCAAAGTGTGCACAGATTGCTGAGTGGAGGCCAGCAAGACACGACGCCAGTACATAATGGACTCGGCACAGAGCTGGGCAATATCGGAGTTGGCTCGTATGGCAAAGTCCTCCTCCACATCGTGGAGCTGTAAGCAAAACAAAATATTTACCTATCTTTTGATATATTTTTAGGGTTTCCCACTCACCTTGGCCTGGTCCATTAGCAACTGCAACCTCTCGTTGGTATCATTTTCTCGAAGAGGTGGTGAACCTATTTGGCTATTGATGCTTGGCGGTAGGACCGTGCTGAATTCATTCAGAGTTACTTTAAGATTCTCGATGGCCCCCAAAAGTAGGCAACAAATTTCACGATGAATCTGACGGGACTGTAGCAGTCGGCCAGCTGGACCGCCACTGCACTTGGTGGTGCCACCGATTTGGGGTCCAAAGAACACCGCCTCCAGAGGACCCGGCGAAGTGCTGCCTCGACAACTCAGCTTGCCAGCACTCCAAGGCTTCGAACTCTTCGGCGCACTATAAAAAACAAAAACTCCAAGTCTTAGGAAAGTTTTCGAAACCATCAAATAAACTACAATACGTGTACTAAAAGCGCTAATCAAAATCACACACACACACACACATACAAATAGAAGCTTTTTCCAAAATTTTCTTAGGTTTTGTTTATTTTTTGACTACTTGCTAAGACGACCAAGACTACATTGGGTGAGCATAAAACCAGAAGATTGCTTTAGCCCAAAAGCACAAAATTACTCTTACCAGATTTTTATATAATCGAAAATACTTTTCCTTACGATTTTACAAGTATTTTTTTTCGGATTTTATTACAGTTTTGTTGAGCCGTTTTTGTGGGTGTTGTTATTTTTATTTATTTTTGTTTTTGTTGTTATGTATGAGTTAGTTGGTCCATTGATTTTATGATTTTTTATTTTTATACGATGGGATTTTTCGGTTCAGGAATAGAGCGTAAAAATGAAAGAAATGCATTGAAATTGATTTTTTATGTGCTATGATTGTGTTTGCTTTTTATTTAAAATTAATTTTTAAGTGCTATAAGAAATTTGGCTTACTTAAAAGATATTTCAAGGGGCTTTGAAATAGACCAGGGAATACAAATATCCTGTGATTTTTATAGCAGTCAGGATCATGTAATGTGATCACACTTTTTCTATTGGGCCAGGGTTGTATTTAAATAAAATCGATGTGAACACTGGTCTGCTTGTAGAGTACAGTCAGCCTGGAAGTACAGTCAGCCTGGGAGTACAGTCAGTCTGGGAGTACAGTCAGCCTGAGAGTACAGTCAGTCTGGGAGCACAGTCAGCCTGGAAGTACAGTCAGCCTGGGAGTATAGTCAGTCTGGAAGTACAGTCAGCCTGGGAGTACAGTCAGTCTGGGAGTACAGTCAGCCTGGGAGCACAGTCAGCCTGGGAGTAGCAGCGAAACAAAGCAGAAAGTCGGACTTTTCTGACTTTCAAAATAAACCATTCAATTATCTCTTCAAATAATAAAATAAGTATAATAAAGACAAGAATAAATTGTAGGTTCTGTCGAGACTTTTTCTCAAAGTATTGAAAATTTTAATTCCTTAGAAAACTTTTTCCAAATAAACTTCACTTATTTATGCTTAATTCATTTTAATTTGTCACTAATCTTAAATGTTAAATAGAGCTTAAGTTTTTAAGTATTTCCATTCCTTTTAATATATTCAATATTATTTTCTCTAAAAAATTTACATTTGTCTGACTTGAGAGATGCAGCAAAGTCAAAGTCAAATGTTAAATTAGATTTTCTGAATCTGCAGTGAGATTCCCAGCTTTTCCAGGGTTTCTCAAACCAATTTACATCTCTGTGTGTGGCTTAAGCAGAGATTTTCAATTTCTCTTACCAACCAAAACGGAAAGGAAAAATTCTAAAGGTAAACAGGGAATTCCAATTCGAGTGGCTAATATTTTATTCATTAGCTCATTTCTTAGCTTTTGCCAAACACGAACAAATTTTGTTTTAAATTCCGTTTTATATTTAAAGAAACTTTCTGCCAAATTTTTAGCCAAAGATCCCAAGCAAATTGAGCAGTCAAATGATTCAGTCTAAGGCCGACAATATCTAATTTGTTCTTTTTCTTAGCGATACAAAACAGATTAAAGAATTATTCCAAAAGTTTTCTACAGTTGCTAGTTTTTTTTTTTTTTGTAAGAAAAAGAAGAGTGATGGTACAAACTTTTGCTGAATCAAACGGCGCAAAAATTGACTGCGCCACGACTGCAGGAAGTTGGCCGGTAGAGCCGCTTGCAGCAAAGACATGGACACCAAGCCGACGACATTTCTTCGCCTGCCACTCCGATATCTTTTGCTACTGCTGTTGCGGTGGAGTCTGTGAAATTTCAGGGCCCCAAATGGAAGGCAAAAGCCAGCATAGACAATTGTAATGCAGGCGAGGAGTCATTAAAATTTATAGTAGACAGAAGGTATCATGTGGCCTGTTGGATCTGGATGGAGCTGGTGGGGCCTGTGTGCGTATGGTTGGTGTGGCTTGTGTGCAATTTTAATGAGTTGGAAATGATTTGTGTAGGTGGTGTCTGTCCCAGCAGATTCTTTTCATTGGCGCTGCAATCAAGCGGACGAAATAGTCAACCCACCCATTGTTACCTTTAACTTTATCACCTACTCGCTGGGCTCAGCCAGTTCAATTTACTGTGAAAAATATGACTATCAACGTTGACATTAGAGATCAGGTTGTCAACACCAAAGTTTCCATCATTTCTGCCGTTGTCCTTGCCTTAGTTTTTTTCCTCTCCTTAGTTTTCTTTTCTATGCACACGCAATTTGCATACTAGACGCGTGATACGAACAAAAAATGAGCTATGGCAACTGATGCAGTCGAAGGGGATGAAGGGGGCGGGGGAGATGGGGGGTAAAGTTCAGGGAGTACTCACTTGATATATGGCTGGTGTAGAGCCACCAGGCTGGCGTGTATGCCCACACTGATGGCAGCCAAGTGGAAGTAGTCAAATAACACGGGCAGATGATAGTGAAGACCACGTCCGGGATGAAAATTGAGCTGCAGGGTGCGTGTGGAGGCCAAGACCAAATTGCTCGAGTTTTGCTCACCAAACCACAATTCCAGTTGCAATGAAAACTCGGCTCGTTCAATCGATTCCTTCAAGTGCCGGCTGTCAACTGAAATTGACAACAACAACAACAACAATAATAATAATAAATACCGTGTCCGTCGATATATAAAAATATCTATTGAAATACTTTTGGTTGTGGTATCTATGAAATTGCTTTCACTGTAAAAATGTTCAATGCAGTTGACAGACTCATAAAATCAAATATCCTTCAATTGGTGTTTTCCGAGTCCATTCTATATAAATATATTTTTGCTTCTTCTTCTTCATCTGTTTATTATGTGAAAGTCAATGCCAAATAAATGAAAGCAAATCTTCCATGCAAATTTGACATTTTAAATTTGTCTTTGGAATTTTTCTTTTTTTTTTTTGAAAAGAATATGAAAAGTTCCAAATTATTCCAAAATGAAAATCAAATATATATTTGGTTTAATTTTCTCGTCTGACCAAATAAATCGGTCAATTGTGTGAAAGAATTGCTTAAAATGCAATTTATAATTTTCTAGGCCGTTTTTATTTAATTGCATTTTTAATGATGCTGAACAAGTTGTTCAGAAAGTTTTCGTTGCCATCATAGAAAAGTTGGCCATTCCAGCTCGGAGGGAAGCAAAGCCAAATGAATTTTTTTTAAGAAAGAAAAAGCAAAAAATTAAAACAATTATTTGAAGAAATTTGATATTCTTTACAAAGAAGAAAGAGCAAATTTATTTTTCTAAACAGCAAAGAGAATCAGACTTTATAGAGTCCAAGAGTCATCTCCAGATTTGTGGGTATCAAGAGACAAAGGAATGAGGATATATCCATCAGTTTGTCTATAGACAAATAATTTATCGGAACCAACCGGATCGAACCACTTCAGATTTGTGAGTATTCTGAGACAAATGAATGAGGATATATCCATAATTTATTGGAACCAATCAGATCGAACCACTATATCACAATGTTGTCACACCAATCTAATTCGGTTATAGCTTCCATATTTACTGACCGATCTCACTTAAGTTTGTCATTTGAAAGGGGATTGAAAATAGGGGCTCATATCGGAAAATCGGATCATGAGACTATATTATATAGCTGAGAGTTTCATATACGGAGTTATATATATTTAATGCCAAATAAGAAAAACTTCTAAGAGTATCTGTAATCTTTATCACATTGAATATAGCTTTAGGAATTAAAAAAAATATTATATAAATTCAGAAAATAATTTATTACATTTATTATTTTTTTATGAGTTTAAAAATAGAATTTTCCCATCTAATATGTTATTTTATTTCCCCAAAAAGAAATGAAAATAAAATCAAATTGAATTTTTTAGGAAATCCAACTTGCCGCCTCACCAAAGAATTTTGGCTTAATACAAATTGAAATTGAGGTTTAGATTGTAGTCAGAGGGGCTAACCTGGGTTCCCTATTAGGTCCAGCTTCTCATACGTCTTTCATTTTTGGGCTTTCGTCAACCCTTATAAAAACGAATTCCCTTGTGCGTCATAAAATTCATTTGTTTTCATGAAATTGGGATTTGTGCCAAGCCAGGCCAAAGCAATAAAAAGAAAAGGCAACTCGTTTGCAGTCAGGTTTGCTGCTGAGATTTGCTCCACTTTGAGTCAGTCAACGGTTTGTCAACTGTGAGGCAGGCTATGTGTTTCGCTTTAAGTTGTCTGTAAATTGCTCATACGCCACGTAGGCTATGCCGTTTGTCTTTCCAGCTAAATGCGGCTTTTTAGTCAAGTGCAGATATTCACTTATAGAATGAATAAGAATTGTTTGCATATTTCTATAAAAATATATACATATATATATATATATTTCTTTTTCGAGCCCCTTTTCTATGCAAAGAGACAGGCACGTGTAACAATGGAAAAAATTCTACTCGACGCCTCCAGTTTTAGTTTATTCAAGTGGGTTGCTTTGGTTGAGCATGTGTGTGTGTGTGTGAAACAAGTTGGCAAAGTAAAAGTTTATTTTTTTTTTGTTTGTTTCCTTTAGCTTTCTTTTCTAAATGCCAAAGTTTCCACTTCCCTGCGTTTCTTCACTTTGTTTTTTTTTTTTTTGTTTTTGTGTGAAACTTTTTCAAATGAATTAATCACTTTACGCTCATCAAAAGGGATATGTTAACATTGTTATTGTTGTTGTTGTTATTGTTATTGTTGTAAATGTAGTTGATGATTTTATTGTTGTGGCTGTCAGTGGCTTTCTTTGTTGCGGAAAGCTTTTGTGTCAAAAGTGTTTAGCCAAACGCAATTCAAACAAAAGGCAAAAAAAAAAAACGACGTCGAAACAAAATTTATTTTTAAAGAAAAAGATTATAAAATTCATGCTTGAAAATTTTCTGAAAAATGGAGGAAAAAAATCGAAAAACTTTATCTCAAAAATCCAGACAACTAGACTTAAGCTGATTAAGTTGGGCTTGCTTAAAAGTCTGAATAGGTTTTATTCGTGAAAAATAAATTTCCTAGACACCATTCAAAGTCAACGACCCAGAATTTTTAGGTACCGGGCAAACACCTTGAAATGATTTTCACTCATTTTATTTTATTATATTTTTTATTTGATTGCAGCTTGCAGAATATCAAGATATAAATATATAGATGCCCACAAGATTCTTAGGAATATATGAATTTTTATATGGCAAAGAAAAATTGCGTATGAGAACAAAACATTTGCCGACGCCTAGTGAATGCTTTTTTTCATCTTTCCTTTCTTTTTTTTTATTATAATTTGTTTGCGCTTGCCGCACGGAAACTGCGCTGGCATTGCCATTTTCTTTTTTGGCGTTTTTTTTTCTTTATTTTTCCATAATCATCACTGTCGTTGTTGACGTCTCCGCAGTCATTTCCTCTGTTTGCTCGGCTCGTTAAGGAGCCGTCGGCATCTTTCATTGAATGTTTTAAATTCACGGCTTGCCCCCGTTGCTCTTTTCCCCAGAAGCTTTGCATATATTTTTTTATTTTTTCTTTTTTAATATAGATGAAAATTTTTTTGTCGTTTTTCTATTTGCTTGGCACTTGGTGATGGTTAAGTTTTTTTTATGCTTTTCATATTGTAAATAGTTTTGCTCATATTTGAGCTTTTTTATTTTTTTCCTCTTGTCCTGTTTTGTCCTTTTTTGTTGTTTTTGTTGTACTAAAATTGAGGTCAAAGTGTTGGCTTGGAGTGCGCCATGCATTTTGTTCTTGTTTTTGCCTTTGTGTTTCAATTGAATCGAATGACCCTTAAAATTGATTTTAGTTAGAAAGTCCATTTTTTTTTTTTGAATCAACCAACTTGGATAATTGTATTTACATTGGACGTTTCGGGTGAATCGTGTTTTTTACTAGTTTATTTAAACTTTAAAACATTTCGAGTTGGGAAGTTTTTGAGGCAGAAAATTAAAATTGCTAAAGTTGAACTTTGTTTTTTTTTTTTTGATGGTTTAAAATTTTAATGAAATCATTAAAGTCGAAAGTTTTTTCATTTGGCATTTCTACATTATTTTTCTTATATTCCTTGATATATTCTATGATGATTTTTCTGACCACTGAAGAATACTTTTCCATATATTTCCACACTTAATAAGATGAAATCTTTTATCTATAAGAAAATCAAAACAATAAATTTTGAAAGCTTTATTTGATTCAAGATGCTATCGATTTCAGTCCTTCATGAACTTATTCCATTCTAACACATTTTCACATAGATGAAAATGTCAAATACATTTTTTATGTCTTGCTGAAACCTAAAGTTATAGCCAATCAGCAGAATTACTTGTCAACCGGATTTCAATGCTCTTAGCTTATATATTTATATATATATAGAAATGTACGTGTGTTTGTGTGAGTACTTATGTATTCATATATGAATGTTATGTGGCTGAAAGCCGTGTGGTCAATTCCCTCAAGTCCACAAAGTTCAAAGTTTACGACCAGAAACTACATCGAAAAAAAAGCAACCGAGAGAGAAAAAGAAAGAAAAAGTTTGCCGTCCAGCAACAAATGATTTATATATCCAATTGAACAATAAAGTTTTTTCTGGTCAGCTTCTCCCCGGAGGCAGTGACGACAGTGCCAAAGTTACCTCCATTCCACAAATCCAAATAGTATCTGTATCTTTGGCAAAGTATTTTGAGAGTGTTGGTGTGTGTGTAGGCGCGTGTTTTTGGCAACTGGCAAAGTGTGTTTGGGCTTTTGGTTACAAGTCAGTCGCTGTCGCCTCGCCGCAAAACAGAAATGCTTGCAATGCGGCAGTGGGCAATTTTGGCACACATTGCCGCAGCCCAAAGAGCAAAAGTGCAAATATCTGTGTGTCTGGCATTTCGTTGGGCCTAACCGGGCGAAGCTGAGTGCGAAACTGAATGACTGACTGACTGACTGACTGACTGAGTGTTTGCTGCTGGCAGTGACTCTGACTCTGACTCTGACTGTGAGTAATTGACATTTGGGGTCGCCACAATTTATGTCAGCTGGCGTGTGGGCATATTTGAACTAATTACAAATAAAAGGTGGAAAAAATAAAAATGGGAATTTTAAATGAAATGCACTTACCCAGCAGGTGGCTGCGAAAATGTATGACATCACGCAGAGGCACCTCTTCATTGCGATAAAGTATCTGAAAGATGCGAGATGCCCCACAACCATTGATTATACAAGCGCTGCCCGTATTGCCGGATCCATCCAATGATTGCTGTTGCTGTTGTTGTTGTTGTTGCTGCTGCTGTTGTCCTTCACTGTCACTGCCAGGTTCCAGGCCATTGGATTTGCTACTGCTGCTGCTGCCTCCAAGCAGTGGCGCCGAATAGCCGCTACTTTCCGGTATGCTGGTCTCCACCTGGACAGGCAGTCGGGGCGAGACACGCAGAGCACAACGCACCTGGTATAATCTGTGAAAAGTGACAAAGAGCATAAGTTCACAATGAGTTGAGTTATGGCATATAAGGTGAGATCATTTTTAACCCAATGATTAAGTCCTCGATAACTTGAAAATAGTTCTCCTTACTTCATGAAGAACACATTTAAGATAATTTATCTCCTCAAATTAATATATAAAAGTAAATGAACTATGAAAGAATTCGTTGAAACTAATCTGGGTATTTTATGATATTTTAAATTGAATCAATAATCTTTAGGCACTGATCAAGACCTTGTTAACTTGAAAGTCTTTTTACTTTAACAATTCTCTGTTCTCGCAATGATCTTACTTCACTAAAGTTCGTTATAAGAAAAGATTTGTTAAATTTGATTTCAGTATTTTTAGTATTTTTCCCAGTATTCTTTTAAACAATCGTTCAGTCCTCGTGAGGCTGAAGGAGCTTCCTTCACCTTTAAAGTTCTATAGATATTTGATCTGAGATGCTTTACTTACCCAGATGAATTTAACGAATATCAATATGAGCCTAAATTTACTAACTATAATTTCAGTATTTATTTAGTATATTTTAAGCAAAGAATTAGTCTTTGAGAACTTGAAAGAATCTTTAAAATTCCATAAAACTTTGATCGGAGATGTTTTATTCTCCCAGATGACTTTATTAAAGCTCGTCATAAGAAAAGATTCTATAAATTTAAATTCAATATTTTTTTTTTTTTGTATTTTTTTAAAGAATAATCAGGTCTTTGAGAGCTTTTAAAAATTTAAATATTCTTTAGTAAATTCAATCTCAGATGCTGCAATCCCAGGATAATTCATACTTGGAGCTTGATTCGTACCTCAATATATTTTTTTTTTTAAGAATGATTAAGTCTTTCTACTTTACTCTTTTACTTTTTCCCATTAAATTCAGTCTTAGATGCTGTACTCCTCAAATGTATTTATCAAAGCTCGTTATGAGCAAAGACTTGTTAACTTTTTAAATTTTGTCTTATACTAAGAAAAATACTTTGCCTGATAAAACGATTAACTTGAAAATCTTAAAATTTATTATTATTTTTAAAAGTCCCAGTTCACCCACACCCAATTTATTATGTTAATAATCCGTCAGTGAATCACATAAAAATATTCACAAAAGAAAAATAAAAATATTTAAAACGTTTTTTTTACGTATTTGCCAATTTGCTTCTCGAACCAGAAACACCTTTAACAAAGAGAACAAAAGTCGGCACACGGCCGGACGGACAATCGATATGCAAACAGCACATACTATAACATAAAAAGTAGAAGGAAAAAAAAGAGATAGAAAAAATATCGAAGAAGACCCATAAAAAAGTGGCCAAACAAATCGTGCGGTGTAGTTTTTTGTTCTCTTTCTTCTTCCGAATTGTTTATATTTTTGCGCAAATTTTTATGTGAGCTTTTTTTTGTTGTTGTTTATTTTTATTTTTATCACTAGCTGTCGGTGTTACACCTCTCTTGCTGTTTACATTACTCTTCAAGGGCTAAAATCAAAACGAAATTGAAAAAAACCAAACAACCAAAAATAAAAGAATGAAAAAAAAGAGAGAAAGAATATCCCATAAACACTCTTCCCGACAATTACGAAGTCTGATACAACTTTCAGTTGAATCCGGATTTCCAGTAGCCGTGTGCCGGATTTATTTTCTTTTGCCGGACTCTTTTTTGGTATCACATCGATATGAAAAAGAGGTTGGAGTGAGAAAAAAGTTTGTTGATTGCATTTTTGTTTATTTGCTCAACACTGAACTGATGAGTATAAATACATATAACAAATTGTGCCACTGAAAAGAGCAGCTTTTCTTATTGACAGATAAATAAATGAGTCTCTTTGATAATTCCTTTTTTTTTGTTTCGTACAAGAAATATTTTAATTAGTAAAGATTTCAATTGCGATTGCTTTTTATACTCTGCTCTCAAAGGCAAAGGGTAGATTAAGTTTGGGCAAATGTTTGTAACACTGAGAAGGAGACGGCGGAGATTTCATTAAGTCACCCATAATACGATTAGAGTCCAGATAAAATTTAATATGAACATGTCCGTGGAATCCTGGAAACTTAAAGAGCTAGAGCAACTTGGCTGAGGATTTGGTCTCTTTATACTTTCACTCTGTAGATTTATTTTTCTTCAAAAGGCCTTTACTTCCAACCCCAGGATTTTCTAGATCTTTAATGTATATATAAATCAATATATATAAATTAAAAACCTTTCCATGGAAATATAAATCAAATCGGACCATAATTATCAGAGATATTGGTAAAAGAATATGTGAGAGCCTATATATCGATTCCCTTTGTCTAAGCGAGCTAAGCAAGTCCACTGTTATACGAATAGACCTATAGATGACGCGCTTATATTACTATGTACCACATATATATAAATTTATATATATCTTTTGATTTCAATTCAAAAAATATTTGAAACAGATCTGTTATTTCTTACAGTCCCCGCTTGCCAACAGGGAAAGCAATATCTTGGTAGAAACCATCCTGAGGTATTTGCTTTTAATTTCATCAAATAGAAACAGGGTATCCCAAGGTCTGTAGTGCCTCAGCTTGAGGTTTCCCTTTGATTATGCGTTCTTTCTAGTTTAAGAAATTCCATAATGAATTCTCTTTTTTTTTACTGAAAAATTAAATTATTCCCTCGAAATTCCAAATTTATTTGCCTTGACCATTAAGTAAAGTTTTTATCGGTCTCTGCGAGACTTACCCGCGTTGGAATAAATCCACATTGAAGAATTTATGCAGTTCGACGGAAAATTCAATGGTGGCTTGCAGGTCACCCATTTTGCTGACAACTGTTTCAATCCTCTCTGCTGCTTCTCCTTGTGCTTTAAATGGTATTGGTGAGTCTTTTGGTCCCGGGCACACCAGTTTCCTGGGCGGCACCGGCAGCACCTACTCAAGTTGTCATCCAGTTGCTCCCGATTTACCTTTCCTTGCTCTTGCCAGTCGATTTTTTTGATCATTCACCTTGGGGTCTTAGCTTTCGCTGGCTCTGAAAAAGTATAAAATTGAGAATTATCAATTTTTTTTTCTTTATAGTTTTTATATATTTTTTTATTTTTGTTATCTATTGGATTGGTAGAAAATTGTTCATGCTGTTGGTGTGCTAGTCCGGAAACAAGAATTCTCCTGTTTCTCGACTACGTGACAGCTCTTTTGTGTAGAAGCTTTGGGCACTTTCACCAACTTGCATTTTACGAGAGGAGGGGGAAGGCGGAGTAGTAAGTGAAATATATATTGGCTGCCCAGGGCAAATCGGTGCTGTGGTCTGCACTGCCCCTCAAGTTCGATTACAAACAGCGTTCCAAATAAATATATAACACACAGATACACACACACACACAGACACACAGACACAGAGAGACACTATTAGATATTATTGGCAACTTGGTCAATTGATTGCCAATGTAATTGTGTCCCTGGGCAGGGGTGGTTTCGGGCGAAAAGTATGCCAAGTGGCTGGGCTTGATATTGGCGAGGGAGGAACTAATAAAAAAAAAAAGAAGAAGGAAAGTAAGTCAGCAATGTTTCTGAGGTTAGCAGGTCGCGACCAAAGCAGCAAAAGCAGAAAGAGGAAATAGAAACAACAAAATCAGCATAAAAAGGAGGACAACAACAAGAAAGACCACGTTAACATGATAGAATGAGGGCACAGGTCAGAAACAAAAAAAAACTAAAGACAAACAGTGAGGAAGGTCAGCTACAAAATGTCAGAGAATACATACTCTTTTTGAGGTAAATTTTGTGTGATTTAATTGGAATCATGAGGCAAGCATGGGTCAGTAGGCAGGGAATCACAGGGCTTACTTTGGTCCCTTCTTCTTCTTCTGATTTAATTCGAATGATACTGAGTCAGAATGTTTGGAATCAAAGGACTTACTTTGGTCTGGCCTTGCCTTAGCAAGCTTAAAGAGAAATGAAGTCAACTATTCTTTGACTAAAAAGTGTATACAAAAAGCAGAAAGTAAGGGAGAAACTAGAGAATCGTTTTCGTGGCGGCCAACGAGAGGATAAAACTTTTAATCGTTCAAAGACAACAAACAGACATTGTTCTTGTTGTTGTTGCTGTTTGCCTGTTGTTGTTGTTGGCGTGTTGCCGCAACACACAACATCACACAGAAGAAAGGTTCCCCACAATGTCCACATAACAATGACGTCGACAAAAGGCACGAGGCCTAGGAATCAGATTAAAGTAGTGCAGTTAATGTTGTCGCCACGACCTCGTCTAGTTGGTTTCTCCAGCCTGCGGCACCTTTCAGCAAAGGCGGAAAACATGCCCAACCCGGCGAGGTGCCCCGCGTAGTCGTTAGGTCACAGGAAAATAGAGTGGCTCGCCGAAGCCTGGGCTTGCCTTGTTGACACACAAAAAACGGAAAGATGCGAAGAGAAATGGCAAAGAAAGGAGAAAACAAAAAATACGATGATGATGATGTTCATGATGATGAAGATGCTGACGATGAAATAACGGTAACTGCATAGTTTGTGTGGGTGTCAATGTGGGTTAACATCAATGGCTTTGTCTCTTTCTATCTCTTTCAGTGCTTCTCTGTCTGTTTGTCTATTTGCTTGGGTGTTTGTGCCATTTCCAAAATGAGTTGCAGTTACTCTCACTCTTCATATTCTGTTTTCTTTTTTTTTGTCACTGCCCTGGCTGTCAACAACAGCCAGAGCCGTCAAGTGAAAGTGATGACGATGGCGCCATTTATTATTCCCTTCCGAAAGTGTCTATGCTATCTCAACAACCCTTGACAGGTTTTTTTTTTTTTTTTTTTTTTTTTGTTCAGAGCATATAGAACATATGAGTGTCGTTGATCGACATTGTCGTTAACTTAATTTTAGTCTCGATTTGATTAGCACACCACACCTACTTTCCATAGCCTTATCAGTTATTCAGCTGGCTTGTCTTGACTTTACTTGACTTGACATTCTCTTGGTGGCACTTTGTTTAGCCTGGTAAATTAAAAGCAAATTTGTTCACTCTAGTTGGCAGGAGGGGGGAAAAACAAAAAACAAAACGAAATAAATATATATGGAATAACTTTCTTTCTTCACATTCAAATGAGTCTTTAATCTGGCATCTTGCCCGGCACCATCAACGCCAGAACATCACGCATACGCCGCGTTGTCTGTTTGAATTTTGAATTGTGTGCACAAGAACTTGGAAAGTAGGTCATAAAGTTACCACTGCATAGCATATAAAGCGGATGCGGAAACTTTTTAAAAAAGCTCATCTCGCACATTTTCAGCTCTCCAAGTGTGTGGCGGATTCCAAAAATGTGTGAGAAAGAGAGAGAGAGAGAGACAGCGACTAAAAGGACAGCACAGGACAGGATGGTGAAGGCAGATGGTATTGCCTTTGGCTGCTGCTAACTTAAAATTGTTTTTGTTACTTTTTTTTTTATTTGCAGTTTTGGGATTTGGGCAACCAATTTGGGCAACAATTGAATACTTCTGAAGAGATAAACAAACCAGTTGAATATAATGAAAGATTGTTTGTTCAAATTTGTGGTGTATATTATAAAAGTATAATGCTCCTCAACCAAACAAAAAAAAAGTCAAATTAAAACTTGCTTGATAATCTGAAAAGCTTGAAAACTTTTTAATATATTCATTTGAAATGAAATCGCAGCAAACTCAATTCAAAAATGAAAAGAATCTTTAAATTAAAATTGACTCTGATTTTGATTTGATTCTTTTGGAAATATAGAATCGAATTTCATGAAAATATTAGTAGATATCTTCCGATTCATTTCGACAGATGAAAAGAGGAAGGCAGACAAACAGAAATGGCTCAGAGATATGTTATTTTCTTCAAATCCCAAAAAAAAGGTAAACCAAATTGAAGAATTTCAAATGTTTTTATTTGAAATATTTTACTAGGAAATTCTTATCATAATTAGGAGAAGTCTATCAATTTAAAAAGAAAGTCATTTCCTGGAAATTTGTTTTCTGAGAAAAGCTTTGAGTCAGAAGTGAAACTCTGTGACTCAGAATATTCTGCCAAGTTTTAGAGCTTTGTTTAGCTGCTTTTCTTTTGAATAAAATAATTATATAAAAACGCCCAAATGCCAGCAGTCATTTCAGCCCGTAATCAATATTATATGTAGTGGATAATTTGCCAAAATAACAAAAGAAACTAACTCGTAAAAACCAAATACCAAAACATAAGAATCAATAACATTGGGGGTGATAAAACGAAACACTAAAGCCACTTGACTGCCTTATCGGAACGGCAGAATAAAACCACAGCAAAAAAAAAGAAATAATATAAATATTGCAATAAAGACGGCGAGAATGAACAGTCAGGCTAAAAGGACACATGCTAAAGATTTCCGATCGGAGAGAGTGTAGCAACCGGAATGATAATGATTATAGCGATAATGTTAAGGATATTAAGGATGTGCTGCAAGTCTGTTGATTGGCAAACAAAACAGTGAAAATCAAATCGGTCGTGAGCTCATTTCGCTTATCATTATCAACGCCATAATGATTATCCCAAAGCAGCCAACTCTCCATGTCCTTGTCTGAAGTGGTTTGTTCGACTTCCGCCCAAGGAAATGAATGGCTCTAAGACCCAATGTGGTTGCCAGTTAAGTCCAGCTGACTGGCTGTCTGCCTCACTGGGTTTTAGTATATTTTGTGTGCCCTAAATTATCGCCCATTTTTGTTGTCTACCAGCCGCCCTCTCTCTCTCTCTCTTCCTCTCTGCCTTGTACGCAGGACCCGTCAATGCCAGACAAACAAACATGGCTGAGCCTGAATCTAGCCATACTCTCAGATGAAGATAAGTTGTAATGCGGCCGTTGCCGTTGCCTTTGGCTTTGGCTCGTTTGTGGCACGTTTGTTTTTTTTTCACTCTTCGTTTTACTTTTATTTTGTTTTTGATAAATAGTGTCATGAAGGTGGCAAAGTATACACACAGGCCATGGGCAGACGGTATCCGTACTAGGGTTCTGCTGTTTTGGGCCCTCAAGTGGGTGTGAATGTGAATGTGTTAATGGTAAGGTCGTCTTGGATATTTTGTGATGAATGAAAATGCTTTTATGTTCATATTTCAATTTAATTTTCGGGGTCAGGCTTCTCTTTTGCATGTATTCCTTCTGGCGTTCTTTTTTTTTTTTTTTTGTCTCGTTCAAATCAAGGACATTTATTCAATTTAGATTTAATGAATTTATTCGTAACAAAAAGTTTAAATTCTCTTTTGTACAAATTAATTAAAATTCTAGTGAAATCGCATAAAAATTGTTTACATTTTATGAGAAACATCAAAGAATTTTTTGTCATACAACATGGCGTATACTTAATGCCTATCTTTAAGTAATAATGTGTTTCATATAATTTGATTTGTTTGCCTTGTGATTTATTCAAAATGTCCGTATTAAGGTTTTCCTTCTTGGACCCAAAAAAAAAAGAACGAAACTTTTCCTATCACACACAAAGAGAATTTTGTCAGCCAGACAGGAAAAAAAAGGAAAAAGAAAAATGGGCAGGCAAAAAGTGACAAACAATTTCCCAGTCCCGGAAATAGACAATTTACTGTCAAAGCAAAAGTCCGTGATCAATTTTTGGACAGCGACGGGGAAATGGTCGAAACTAAGGTGGGTTAAATTTAGAAAACACTGCAAGGCCTTTCAATTATTTAAACTCCCAAAATTTTCCAGACTAAAGTCAACTTCAAAGTCGAAGAGGGCTGAAAGCAATCAGTTTGGCAGCTCAGACACTGCCGCGTGTTGGTTGCAATTTCCCAGGCATGTCAGGGAAAGAATGCCCCCGAGTGCCGCATGGAAATAATTTTTCCCTTTTGAAGAGCACACAGCCATAGGGAAAGGGGAGATGGGTCTGGAGCTCTTTGGCCCTACAATAAAATTGCCAACAGTTGCACTTGGCGGCTGTTGGCTTCGGAATAAAAAGCAAAGCAGAAAAAAATATATATTACGAAAGGGGGTTTAGGTTAGGGCCAGACAACTTTTAAGAGGGTCGGCCATAAAGCTGACGGCGTCTTGGCCAAGTGCATCGCGTGCTTATGACCAAGCCATGGGCGTTGAAATACTCACACACACACACACACTCTGATACACACTGACATATGCGCTCACGTGCACTTTGAATGCGAAGCGTGCACAAAGAGGCCAAAGCCAAAACGGGCAAAAACAATGGGCAAAAAGGGCACAACACAACTCAAGTGCACAACTGAGGCAGCCCCAAACCACCAAGAATCTTGGTCATATAACGGCTTACAATACCAAATCCAAGCCAAATGGCCACGGGAACTGAGCAGCTGACTCTGAATATGATCAACTTGGGTAGCATTTCTCGTGTAAATTTATGGCATCCTCTTTCTTTTTACTCCATATCCAATGCTGATTGTAAGAGACACAACAAATATCAAAGTTTAAATAACATAAAACAACAGAGGTCTCAACGTTTTCTTCGGGTCTTTCAGGACACAGCGGAAGCTCCAGAAGCTCGAATCTTGAATGAATAAATTAATATTTTTATTTAAATAAAATGAACGCAGAAGAATAAAAAAAAAATTAAATATTAAATAAATATTTCAGGAAAGTTTATAAGCCAATCTGAATTAAATATTTATTTAATTTAAAGAGAGAAAAAATAAACAAATTTATTTTGCTGGAAGCTCTGAAAATTTTAAGAAAAAATCTTAATTGAGATTTCAGGAAAATAAAAAAATAAAATCTATAATTTAAAAAGTAATTAAATCAATTCTGATTATTTCAAAGTAAATTTAAAGTGATAAAAAATAAAACAAAAATTATTGCTTGAAATAAAATTTAAATTTTTTTTAAGTTTTTCCTAAATTTATAATAATTTTTGTTTTCTTTTTTTTCACTTTAACTTTACTTTGAAAAATTAAGGAAAAATTAAATTTTTTTTTTAATCACGTAAAAATTAAAAGCTGAAATATAATAAATAATTTAACTATATAAATAAATAAAAATAAATATATATATAAATATGTTATTATATAAGAATAAATCGAACAAAAATTCTAATTTCTTATAATCATTTTAAAAATATGAAATATAAAAATATTGGAAACTCAAAAGAGTTAAAGAATTCTCTTTCTACATTTAGTTTATCTTTCAGGAATCTCAGCAAATAAATCGGACTTACCAAAAATAATGAAATAAATTCCAATTTTAAAAATTCCTAAAAGCTTTATGAAAAATACATAAAACTAATTTAACATTTGAACTGGCAAATTTAATTTACTTTGAAGTCTCAGAAGTGGAATAAATTTAAGGCTTCTTTGATTAGTGAGAACCCCTTAAAATCGGAATAAGATCGCAGCACTGAATGTCAGCTTTATTTTTACAGTTATTATTCAAGTCAAATACACCTCATATTAAGCTCTTTTCAATTCCACATAAAGCTCAAGTATAGCTTTAAGGCTGTGAATGTCAACATATAATGAAAAGGATATGCAAATATGCGAGCAGGTAAGTATATAAAAAATACAAATAACTATAAGAGTTCCTTTTTTCTGTGAAGCATATCCTTTTTCTGAATAGAATGAGGAGTGTGGACAAATGGCATGAAACTTGAAATGGTAACAGACTGAAAAGGGGTAAAATTGAATTGCTCCCTTGTATGCTCTGCTCAGCCAGCAACTCAAACAACCGCACACCACTCCCACTTCACTGAAGCAAAGGGTTAGTGGAGGGTGGAGGGTGGGCGGGACTTATACTAACCGTGGGTATTTCATTACATTTGAGTATGCATGAGTTGGCTGGTTGGATGTGTGACAAATGGTAGAATAGGTTGGGAACGGTGAATTTGGCCGGGAAAAGAGTGTGTGTGTGGAGACGGTTCAGTCTCATAGAAACACGCAGATGCAAAATGAGTTACATTGTTGAAATGTGCAAATATTGGCCCAAGTAGCGGCAATAAAGTTTTTCCATGCTTGCTTGCTTTTCGCCATTATGAGACGACAACGTCCTTTACCTGTCTGCTGTCTGTTCGCCACTTCAAGCTCTTCATTCTATGAAATTGGTTTGTTTGCTTCTACCTTTTTCCTTTTTCTCCATGTTTTTGTTATTGAAAAGGCATATTAATTTTAATGTGATGTTTGTTTTGTTCTCCCAAAGAAAGGCCAAAAATAATTATTATTTTAAGGGGAATGGAAAACTATCTCAAAGCATTTATCCTTTCAACATTTTCTAATTGAAACAAATCCAAGAAGTTTTCAATAGAGTTCCAGGCAACGGCCCATAGATGGCGCTCTACTCTCCCCTGCTCTTTAAATTGCTAAAATTAAATCAGAGTGTGAAATTGAGTTCCAGGCAACTGCCCATAGATGGCGCTCTATTCCCTCAGACCAGGGCTACTATAATCCTTAGCCTAGTTTCTTTTCTTGTTTATTTAAAAAGTGTATACCACATTTGGCTAGACTGTGTAGACTCAACTGCTCTCTGCTTTGTTTTAATGGACCTGCTGCTGGTAAACCTCATGACTGGTGGCGAGTGCTAGAATTTGCTTAGTGAAGAAGGAGTAAATAAGTTGAGCTGAACTAAGTTTAGGGTCTGTCGCACAATTTGACATTAATAGCAGAGGGCAATTTCAATTCTGTTGATTGGCATGCGATAACCCTTTTTTTTTGCCAGCCACACTCACACGGTTGCCTAACTCCCTACACCCCAGTCACGCCCCTTTGGGTTCTTGCATAATTGCGGCTGTAGAATGTTTCATAAGCCAAGTGAGCTTTTGTTTTTCTTCTCATTTCTTGTGGTCAGGTTGGCTCTGCATAAAAATAATATGACGTGTGCCAGGCAAGCAGGCAGGCAGGCAGGCATTTAACCCTAGGTTTGCCGTTGAAATTGATTGTATGTGTTTCTGTGTTTGTATACACTTTATATGAATGGAGTGGGGTGTGTGTGTGTGCGTGGTTATGTTTTTGTGGGAGTTAACTCAGGCCTGACATGTGGTGAGCATAAAAAACCGTAAAATGTCATGTTTGTTGCGGGCGAACATGACATGGAGTGGCTGGTAGTCGTCATCAGTTGTTCCGTTGACATATGACTGAACTGAGTAAAACTGAGCCAAACTTGTCTGCCTCTTCTGCCCAACTCCAGGTCTGACTCATTCGTACGTATACGTAATATTTTTGGTTAGAGGCTTGTGACTAACCCAGCGCCAGAATTGTTTGGACAAGCACTGGTCTACACATTGGCAAATTAATCGAATGAGTTCTGGTTGGAGTTTCCCTCATCCCTACCCCCACCCACCCATGCCCAGGCATGTCCTTTTATGAGATTGTGGGGTAAATATTTTTATATATTTCTGGCTTTTTATTTCCCCCTTCTCATTTTACACACATTTCACTTTGTTTATCGCGATTTTTGTTTTTTTTTTTGTTTCTTTTCGTTTAGCATTGAAAATGTTTAGAAGATTTATTTTTAAAAAGCAGCCAACAACAGAGATGGCAAGTTTGCGACATCGGCAACGACAGAGCGGAAGATGGGCGCGTATTAAATTTGGATTTGTGCACTTGATTTTGCCAGCAGAAAAAAATAAAAAAAAAATAAAAATTTTCGAAAATTATTTTTAATCACTTAAAAGCATTGCAACTAGGGAAACCAATTTTCGCTTGAAAGAAGCAAGTAATTTTTATTTTTCCTTTTTATTTCCCACAACTTGTTAGACTCCTTGAAAATGTTTCTAATTTTATTTTGGTTTGGTAAGGACGGCAAATTAAAATTCAATTTTCGGAATATTTCTCGGAAATAGGCTGAATTTCAATTCATCCAATGATGATTGCGTGTGTGTGTGTGTGTTTTGGAATTCTTTTTAAAGAGACTCAAATTTGGGCTCACTTTGGCAACCGCCCATTGAATTAATTAGGCTACACAACCAGAAGACACTTTAAATGGGGACTGGCGGCAGGATAAAAAGTCCACACACACACATAAAAGTCGACCCCTGCAGAGACAGGCACATGTTTTAAGCACACACACACACTTACACACCCACACATAGACAGAGAAACAGACAGAGATATAAAACGGAGAGACGCATTCAGTTTGGGGGATTTGGGCGAATGGCACACGACTTTGACTCTCGCCTTTCGTCTCCGGTCGCCACTGAAGCAGAAGCATTTTGCCCTAATTTTACTTTCTGCGATGTTATCAGGACACACACAACACACACACTCGCAGAGGGATACCAAAACAGCGATAGAGACAAGCTCACACAAATAAAATGAAAAAAAGAGCAAAGTGACAGAGACAAAACGATTTCCTTTTTTTTTTTGGTATTTTAAACAAAACGCCCACCCTAAAAAAAAGAATGAAAGAAAAAGAAAAACAACAACAATAAATAAAATGTCATAATTTACGCACTTTTATCCATTTGATTTTTACATTTTTATTTACTTTTGAAACGTGCACCTTATTTGTTTAGCTTTCTTTAAATTTTTCTTTTTTATTTATTCTAAACTTTTTCCGCATATAAATTATTATTTTATTTTTTTTGTCAAATCAGTCGCACTGCAGCGCTAATGAAATTAAATGGAATATTTCTTTGACACCGCATGAACCGTCACCACGACCGTTCCGTCGCGCCGCGTCGCATCGGTTGGGCTGTTTTCTTATTATATCGAATCACTCCGTGAGACGCACGTCCGCACCGGGAAAATGTCTACAATCAACTAGCAAACTGCCGACCAAAAAGACTACGGACTCCCGACCGACTCAGCCAACAATTGTGTTCTCCTCCGGTCTCTTTTTTCTTCTTGTTGTTGTTTTGGTTGAGCTCTCACCCAGAGCATTCGTGTTCGGTGTTGGTTCGTTTATATTCCGTGCGTGCTTCTGTTATTTTATTTTATTTTGGTTAGGTTTGATTTGACTTTGGTTCTGGCCATATTCTTTTCAATTTGGCCTGAACAATGTGCTCCCGAAACTAAAGAGAATTCTTCAACTGTTTTTGAAAAGAGAAGCAAAAATCTTGAGAGGGTTCTTCCTTTAGAAATTTTATGATGGTTATTAAAATTATTTTAAATCATTCAAATTATTTTAAATCAGTTTTTTATCATTATTATTAATTTTTATTAATTTTATTTATTTAATTTTTTTTACTAACCTGGGATCCTGGGTTTTCATATATAAATAAAAAATCTTGAGCTCTTTGAAATTCATACGGAAAGGTTTTATCTTTAGAAATTTTATGATGGTTATTAAAATTATTTTATTTTATTTCGAGTCTGTTTTTATCATTAGCAAAATAATTTTTATCAATTTGATTTTTTCGATTTTTTTTTTAGTCACCTTGAGGAACCTTGGCACTTCCTTAAATATTTTATTTCATATTTATATTTTCTACCCCAAATTGTATTTTTTCTTATAAGAGTTTCATTATTTATGGTTTAAAATATTTTTAAAAAATTTTACAATTTAAATTCTTGAAAGTTCCTTTAAATTCGTAATTCCATTTTTTTTTTCAGAGTAATTTTTGCTCTTGCCCAAATTAATAGAGCATGCGCCTTTTGAACTCAAAGAGAGTGCTCTTCTTTTACAGACAACGAGAGAATAGGCTGAAAATTTAGAGTGATAGAAGTTGCCGCATTTCGTGGCACGTTTTTCGCACAGCCAGACCCAAAAGTCGAACGAACAGCGTGCCACCAAATCCATCCGAGTTTGATGTGGCAGATTGGGAGTTTACTGATTTGGCCGGGAAGTGGGAAAGATTCGAGGGTAACAAGCTGTTGGCGACAGGCATGTAGAGTCAGGCAGTTAAAGAGTCAGACAGTCAGACAGTTAGGCAGGCAGGCAGGCCGGGAGGCAGGGAGCTAAGCAGCCAGTCATCCAGTCAGACAGGCCATCAATGTTGGCAATGGCAACAATGTGCCTAGAATCTAACCAAGCTGATGTTGTCGGTGTTGTAGTCGGTGTTTGCAGTGCCTTTTGGTGTGCTCTGGACCATGATAAAGTAAATCAAGGCAAAACTAAGTGCCGCACCGATATTATCCTTGCCTTTGCCGGAGCCTTCGCCATTAATAGAGATTATTATTTTATCAGCATTAGTTTTGTTTAGTTTGCTTGGGTAGAGCTTAGGTGGTGGGGCCAGGCAGACAGGTGGCTAGAATAGAGCAGACTAATCGGGATTTTCCTCATCATTGTTTACGCGTGAGAATGAAAACATGTGGGCCACTTTTACCCTAATGCCAAAGCTGTCAGCTGTTTTGTTGCAATCACAGTCATGAATCGAAAAAGAGAAGTAGAGTGAAAGAGAGAGAGAGAGAGAGAAAGGCAAAGAGCGTGATTTTCAGACTAGATTAATATTTTTTTCTGACAGCAACTTTCGATTTTATTTCCAACCGAAAAATATTACTCAATAATTTTTGCTTATAGCCAGCGGGATTGCTTATACGCACTGTTAAACTTCAAGGATTTTAGACAAGTTTTATATATATTTGTTATCATAAGTTTTTCTTCATTTTCTTGTTTTTTTTTTATTATTTTTTTATTTATTATTTTGTACATGATATAGAAATTCTATGATTTACGATTTACACGAGCGTATAATTTAATTATTTTACTAGCTAAATATCAACAAAGAATTTACATTTATTATTTAAGACTTATAGAATATCGTATCGAAGTACCTAAAGATACCTAAACATTCTACCTTTCATTGATTTCTATTTGATTTTTATTCCAATTCTCTGTGATTCAGCGAACAGCAGCAATCAAACCGCATCTGGATGTTAACTGAGATAGTTGAGAGGGACAGGCAGGAGTGGGAGTAGGGAGAAGGCATGAGAAATGTAATCATTTTTATCTTGCTTAATTTGGCTGGACTTCACAGACAAAATATGTCTCAAAACTGCAGGGCGAATCATTCCATTTGAGTCCCTTGCCATCACGATTCCATAATTCCAGGCAATTCTCTTCCTCACCATTCTCATAGCGGAAATTATTCGGTTCACCGGCATTCCAGTTGGTAAACGTGATGGGCCGGCCAGTGGCCATCCAAAAGAAGTTACCTTCATCAGCCAGATCTGTACCGGATATCCAGAAATGCTCGTGGCCCAAGCCTGTTAATGAAATGTAATCAAATACAGAAAGAGCCAGACAACTGAGTACCGAGAAACTTTAAATGAAAATGCCGCACAAATAGACTAAATAAATTCACTTTAGTTATGCCCATAAAACCTATTACAATTTACTGCAATTCCATGTGGCACAAGTAGGAGGCCAGTTGTGGCTCCCTTTCGCTTGGCCCGTTGGTCAGTCTGTCATCAACTTTAGTCCATTCACTTTTTCGTGTTTTGTTTGCACAAAAACGTTTGGGGAATTGTCGGCACAATACCACCAACTCCCCCACACTTCCCCATTTGGTTTTAAATATTTATGCAACCATCGCCATTGCCGTTGAAAGTACAATGAACGTACAAATGAACTTGTGTATTTTGTGCCTGGTGTAATGGTAATGTTATCGCTAGCTTGTTTTATACATATTGAAATTGCAAAAGAGACCCAACTAAAACTATCCTAACAATCCCACACACACACTTGCCCCCTCCCCCCCTGTATGCTGGCTCTGCTATTGTTTTGCTGTTCATCGTTGGTATTCAGTTTCCAACTTCCGTGAATTATGGCAGGCAGGGCAGACATGCTTTGGTCTGTCTGTCTGTCTGTTTGTCTGTGTGCCTGGTCAAGCACCTAATGTTGATTTGATTGTACAGCTTTTTAACTGATTTGTAACACTTCAGGGACTTTAATCCTTGATTGAATTACGAAGAATTTCGAAAAGGGGTCAGTGCTTCATTACCATTTCATTTGGGTTCGTCCGTCAACTATTTCCATTTCATTTGACTTACCAAAGTCGCGTATGTGTTTTTCTAGTCTATCGTTCTCTTCCTGTGATGAAATGCTGGCCAAATGCATGCCATGGTAACGGCAATATTGTGTGGCCTTAAACCAATTTGCCTGTAAAAAGAAAATAAATGCGATTTATTAGTGAAAATGAACAAAAAAAAATGAAGCCGAACCTTAAACACGGACATGGCCGAGTTTGGGATACCCTTTACCTAGTAGATGGATGTGAAAAAGAAAAAGGTGGTAACCCTAGTCGAGTGGTAACTCTGGTCAAGTGGTAACCCTGGTCGCCTGCATTCACATAAAGCCTCTGGTCTTAAAATTCTTTTGAATTCAACAACACAGTGTTCATCTTAAAGCAAGCACGCCATCTATCGGACTGTTCATTCAACCGTTTGCCAGTTAGGCAAATCTTGACTCTGAAATTTTGTTTTTTGTATATCTCATGGAAATATGGACCAATTTTAGTCATGTTTGATATCAATCGAAAGATTTTTAGATTTCCAACAACTTTTTTGAAATAACTAAGACTAATATCCTAAAGCTGTAGAAATTATAAGGCTTTGAAAAAGTGATATTGTAGAAGGAAGGGCGGGAGGAGAAAAAAACTTAAGCTAGACCCGCATACACACATAAGAAGTCCGAATGCCAAGTTTGGTTACCCCAGCTCTTATAGTCTGAACAGACAGACGGACATGGCTACTGTGGGTCTACGCCATCTTCTTCTCTATGTTACCTACATTTCCACAAACTTAATATACCCTTTACCTTAAATTGCAGGGTATAAAAAACGTAGCCTTCTAGAAAATGTTGAGAGGATTGTGATAGTAAAAGTGCTAGTCAACGAGGTAGGCAAGCCAATTATTGCAAATCAGCTTATTCAATTGAGAAGGAGAAGATGAAAAGAGGATAAAAAGAAATGAAATGACTGTCTTCAGGATAATTAAAGAGGATTGTGTTATTTGAGTGCTCTCCGAAGACTAATGGAAGATTGTTCAATAAATTTATTAAATATTTAAAGAACTACTGAAATTACGTATACGCCACATGAGCAGCTCTCAGTGGCACTTACTTGCACTTAAACAGACAAAAAGAGAGAGAGACAGAGAGAGAGGGAGATAGAGACAGGTGAGAGAATCTTGCCTGGCAACCTATTAGGAAACTAATTGACTTTCAGCGTAGCTGTCGTTGTCATTGTAGTCGTCGTCGTCGTCGTCGTCGTTGTCGTTGTCAACATCATCAACACGTAGGAATCGCAGTCGCAGTCTGTTGGAACGTCGTTTTCACAGCCCAATAAACACTTTCACCCAGACACATTCACGGTCGCATACAAAGGATTCACTCACACATAGACAGAGCGAGTCAGTGTAATGTCAGCACGGTGAGCTCCTTGTACAGTAAATTGACATTAAATACTGCTTTGAGCGGTTGCTAGGCTAACGGCCCTGAGGGGGAGAGTGGAGGGTGGAGCAAGTGCGGATGGTTGGGCTTGAATGCACGCCTATTTGCGCTTTATACGCGCACAATTACGGTTAATACAATTAAAGCTGGAGTCAATGAGATGGACCGCAAGGCAGCCGCCAAACATGAGCTACCAAAGCCAAAGTCAAATTCTGCCAAAACTAGAGAGAGACAGCACAAAAGAGAGCTGCTAATGCAGCTTAGGTGGGTGTGAGAGAGGGGGGGGGGGGAAGCGGGTGTGTATAATCGATTTATGTGCTCATCAACTGCGGTTACAATCTCTCTCTTTCTCGTTGTCGACATTATCCTGCCCAGCCACATGAGTGGATAGTTAGAACGGAAATTGAGTGCCATAAAAGAGAGAGAGAGAGAGAGGAGAAGCAAGAAAGTGAAAATGGCGTACCCACAGGTGGGCCATACACACACCCATGCACCCACACATATGAAAGTTAAGCTTCAACAATTTTGCGTTTGGTCGAGGCCAGGAAGAAAGCATTAGCGCCCTTGCCACAAGGTAAGGCAAAAACAATCAACACAATCATTTTGCTCGGCCATTTGGCCCAAAATTAAGGGTACTCAGTTCATGGCTCATTCTAACCTCAACCACTATATAGCCACCCCCCTTCGACAACTACCGAAGCCATTAGTGTTAATTAAATATCAAATTGTTAGCCAGGCTCTGTGTGTGAGTGCGGTTTGTGCGGGTTATCATGTTTTGTGAAGCTGATTGTCGACTCATTAGCGGGTAACTCGATATTTGCCAAAATATATCCTCGAATTGAATTTTTTATATCAAATTTGATACGAATTTTCCACACTAATTGGACAGGTACGTATGCAAATTTAAAGCCAATAAACACGGCTATGCGTTTGCCTTCCACCATTTTAATAATTCAAAATAAAACATAAAATGCTGTCAGCAAACATTTCGGATTTTTACAACCGTCTCTCATTGGTATCTCTGTCAGTTAGTTATTCCCTCGCCACGATATATCTCGGCCAAAATGATGGAGGCCTGAGTTTCGGTCTCTTTGAAAGGATTTTATGTGTGGGTGCTAAGAGTAAGTACTAAGGTTGTGTGGACCGTTCACTTGGGATTGAACAGACTCTAAAATCAGCAAATAATACTTTGATTTAGTTGTTTGTCTCTTGGGAATTTGGCAATTTCCTAAAGTCATTTTGGTTTTTTTATAGACTAAATTTTCAACTAAATAAAAAAATCACTTATATTTATTTCCAACTCAATTAAGACTAAACAACTGAACAGAATAATTTAATTCACACTTGCGGAGGAAGGCAGTCAATCAAATTTACAAAATGTTTGCCAAGCAGCTTGTTTTTTTTTTCTCACTGAATATAAAGTAGGTACAAGTTTCACAATCAGACAAAGTGCGAATAAATATTTAATTTAAAATTGTAACCTGTCTGTGGTCAATTAGCAGCACTTGTTTTACGCATGCGTCGCCGTTGCTGCCAGCTGGCAAGTTGCAAGTGGCAAGTGCGTGACATTTAAAAATTTATTTTAATTTTTTTTTCACTCTCTGTATTTACATTTTTACAAATTTGCATATTTTATTTTAACATTTAATTCTAAAATTAGTTTGATTTTTTTTTTCTTTTGAAAAATTACGTAATTCGACACCGTTGATTGGTAGCAATTTTTGTCAATACAAAATTTATTCTTTATTTAATCATCACAATAAAAATTAAAAAAAAAAACACAAACAGTTGATTTCATTAAGATTCTATAAAAATAAAAAACAGATGTGCAGAAAATATTTTAGCAAGTCGTAAAAACTCATTTAGAGAATAAATAAAATTAATAATTAAAAAAGAAATTTTAAACAAACATCATCATTGTGAATTAAAATGTCAACGTTCTATCAAACTATTTAAAATGCAAATATTTTTATTACTGTTGACCAACAACAACAACAACGATTAAGAACAACAACCATAAATAAATAAATAGAAAACATTGTTGCGCTGCGGGGGAGAACGCCTCGGATTACGTCAATAAAAATTTGTTTCATTTATTTTTTTTTTGGGAAATATGCTGATGCATTTTACCGTTATTTTTATTAATAAACATGATTTTGCTGAAATTGGTTTATTTATTTATTTATCCATCCATAGATTGTTATTGAATTGGGTGGTCTTTTGGCTTTTGATTTAATTGCTTTTATTTTCTTCTTCTTCTTCTTCTGTTTTCGTCTATTGAATTTGCCGCTCTAAATGAATCTGACAATAATATATTCACAATTAATCTTGCAAATCATGGACTACTCAATAATAATTTAAAGAATGGAATACGTTTTCAGCATCCCGGGAAGATATAAAAACTTAATTACCAAATTCTATTCTGGATTTATGAAGATCAAAGCATCTTGTCTTACTCCAAAAGCTATAAATCTTTTGCGGGGGACCAAGCAAAAACAATTTGTTTTATAATCATAAAAAAAGCTTTTTGTTGAGTTTATTAATGACTTTTTAAGCGGATTATTTTAAATTGAAATCAAACTAAAACAAGTCAGGTTTGATTTTAGACAACATTAATTAAATTCAGGAACAGAGAAATTTCTACTTAACGATTCAATTTGAATTAAAAATATTTGAATTTTTATGTTGAAATGCCTTAAGCAATGCAGCCCTGTGTTCTTGTTACTTTCTTTGCTGTAAGCATTGCAAATATGAGCTGCCCTGAGCAATGCAACTCTGTATTCATGTTCATTAGTTCCAAATGTTCTTATGTTCATTTAAGTCGACTTTTTATCAAATTTAATTTGCAATAAACTTAATCTTTCTCTGCCAAAGGCCATTAACCTCAACTCATAGCAATTGAATTACTACAGCTGTTGATAGTTTTCTATTGTTTCAAATCAATCATTAGTTTTTGTTTGTAACTTGAAATGCCTTCTGTTTTACATTGACAAGCCCACCATAGCGGTAGTGATTTTTATTTAACGTTGAAAATTTATTTGATTTTGTTTTAAAGTTCAAGGAGAACGCTTTGATGGCGCTGGCAATATAAATATTATGTAGATTTCATAAATACAAATAATCAAATTCGTAGCTTTTGACGAATTTGCATACCAGTCACAGAGGCAAAGCGACGCGTCCAAGCGGCTTAAAACGCTAACAAGCCGCCTCAGAGTCGCTGAGCGTTTGTTGGGCGCGTTTTTCTTTATTCATTTGTCTTTTATAGTCGACACACGTAGGCCTTTGCTATGACTTTGACTAATTTTTATTTTGATTATGACTGCTTGCATTAATTATGATTGTCTTTTTGGTATGAGATATAATAAAAAAAAGAGAATACGTCACAGACACAGTTATCTATGGTCTTGTTTTGGTAGTGAAGTTATGGCCAAAATGACATTGAACGAAGTTCTTAGGCCAAATCAGAGATAAAAGTGTGAAAACTATGCATAGATAAATGTTTGTATGCAAATCAAATCCAAGTCAGGTTCCATTGATTTCATATATCAATAAAAATCTAGAAGGTAGTCTCAAACAAATATATCGAAAAAAACACACTTGGCGAGGCGTGTGTGCCGACTCGTTTTGCAGGTATTGTAAAGATGCAGCAACTTAAAGATCAACAAGAAAAACGAAGAAGAAGCAGAAAAAATTGCTTATGACAGAAAGACTAAAAGACAGGCAAGTTTTGGACCGTCTGTTGGTCAGTGGATTGCAGTTGGTTGCAATATTTAGCGGAATGTGGCTTACCTTGAAGAAGATGCCGAGGTAGTAACGCTTCTCTCCCAGTTTCAGCAATGGCATCGTCCATTTATTCGGTGTGTACTGTGACTCGTCCACGCAGTTGGGGCAATCTAAAAATAGAAAACAAAAATATTTCTTGTACATTTATATAAACCAAGCATAAATTAATTCAAGAATTTAATGCAAAAAAATTTAAATAAGAAAACAAAAGCTTCATTTAATTCCTTTTTTTTATGTGAAACTTTCAATGGATTCTGCGTTTGCGTCGGTGTGTCATCCAGATTTTGAATTCGAGTTTACTGATTAATTAGTGCGACTTAAAAGCTTGAATTTATACAATCCAAAAAAGAATTGGCTATTTAAAAGCCTCGAAAAAAACATAAAATAAAAATGTTTTTAAAACAAAAGTTTTCTAACTAATTGCAGTCGATTCGAATTTTGTTGTTTATAAATTGAATTATGAAATTGCCGATGGCTACAAATTTTGTCTTGACTTTTGACAAGCAAACCAAAAAAAAATTTCAAACTTCAGAACTGGTTGAACCTCTAAAGTTTTGAAAATTGAAAATGACGCAGCTCGAGAGAAATTCAATCAACTCAAACATTTTTGAATTTTTAAATAGAATTCCAACTAATTTCAAGGTTATCGAATAAAAGTCAACTACCGAAATTTGCTAAGGTCAAATGAATGCAAAAAAAAAAAAGAATTCTTTTGAATGTTTTTTTCTTTTTTAGACTTTAATTATTGTTAATGATTTTTTTTTTTTCATTTTTTTTCTGGTTTGACACAAAAACAACATCTGAAAATGATTGTGTAAGCGTGTGTGAAAAAAAAAACAATAAAATGGTACCAAGAAATTCAGTAATGTTGGTAATTAATCATCCAAATGGTGGCCATTACGAGTCAAGGCAACACCGTTTCTTGCCACCATTGATGCCAACCCAGCGTCGCAGATTTCATTCATTTTGGCCAAGTCATAGTGGAAGCAATCCACCATTATTCATACGAGCCCATCAAAACTTTACAATTAATAAAAAGAAATGTGCAACAAAAATATAGACAATGAAAGTTGCCAAAATAAAGGTGGATCCCAACCAATTTTACGCTTTAAAAACTGGCACACGATCAAATTGATTTTGATGAAAAAAAATATAAATAAATAAAAAAATTTAATTGTTGAAAATTGTTTAAATTGTTATTATTTATTTATTTTTTTGTTAAAAAAAAAAATTTAATTTTTTTTTTTTTATTCATTTGCCTCATATGGGCGCAGCAGGGGCTATCGCTTCGACTAGTTTTAAGTGATGATTGAAACTAACTTTTCTTTCGGTAAATTTTAGGAATTAAACCCAGTTACTTATCAGGCTTCAAAAGTCTTTAATTTATACTAGATATCTCCACTTTAATTCCGGATTTACAAATCTGCTGGAGTGTTTGTGTTACTTCGGAGACTAACTGATTTTTCAGCTCAATTTCCCCAAAAAAAAATAAATCCCCAATTATTTATAATTTAATATTAAATGATAATTTAAAGTCCTTTCCTTCCTAACGATATATAAAAAATTCATTGTTCAAAATAAAATAATATATAAATTTTTTTATCTCTTAATCAAAGCAAACTTTTCATTTCAAACTATTTGATTTTTGAAAAAATTCTCCTAGCTCATTTTACAATTTAAATAAATTAATTGCTTTATTATTAAAATTATTTAAAATGTTTTGTTTCGCTTTTAATTTATTCATTAATTTTCCTATTCAAATACATTTTCCACATTTTCAATTTGTCACGGGGGGATTCCCCTAAACAAAAATTCGACTAACTTCATGGCAAATATAAAAAGTAAAATATTTAGAGATTCATTAGGACTAAGACAGACCGAGACTGACTATCGCTTGGTTAGTTAAATCTTTTAAATTAAAGTCACAATGTTAATTGAAAATGTCATGGTAGGGGGAGACCGGTTAATAGTCCAGACATTCCGGTCAAACAGCAGGCGTGGCCAATCCATAAAGATGATATTATTTATTTATGAACAAAAATCTTTAAAGGCGCCAAACAAATTAAATGCCTGAAAATCATATCTATGCAATTTCAAGTGTGAATTAAAGCTCTCATGCAAGTCACAAGAATATTGAAAAAAAATGTGTTCCTTCTAATTTTTTTCGACAATCTCAAACCAGTTTTGCCATAATTTGAATTATGGTGGGGTCTCTCGAGAGCCAAAGTCAGTGTCAATTGCATAAAATAGAGCGAAAATCAATTTGCAATTAAAAAGGAATTAACCGAGGTTGTCTTTAAATTCCTCAATTGCCTTGAAAATAATTAATAAAATATTATCTCAAGATCTGCAATTATTATTGGTAATTCCATAAAAAATATATTCAGATAATATTATAAAAAAAGGTAATAATAATAAATAAAATTGCCAAGGTGATTTAAGCAGGTGAAATGACCTCAGTAAAAATATAGTAAATAAAAAAAAAATATACCAAAAATTGTCTTCCTGAATGCGATTTTATGAATATTATTTTTATATTTTATTCAGTTTTGCATGCTCTTTTGAGTTTTATTATTTTTATGCAAATCTTGTCATAATAAATAAAAATTTAATCAAATAAAACAATGGAATCTTGTCTGCTTTTAAACGATGCCCAATGTACCGGTAACTTGTTTGTTTATAATAAAAAAAATAAAATAAATTGTATTGATTTTGCAAAATTGCAAAACTGCAGAAAGGTTAAGAATCAAGAATCATATTTTTGGGCAAGAAACCAAAATTTAAATAAAACTCATATTAAATGACATAAATTTGTCATTTTTAATTAATTGAAATTCATGAGAGAAGTTTCAAGCCAAGTTTGAAAAAAAGTGGATTTAGAAAAATTAAGCTTAATTATTTTATTTAATCCATAAGAAAGTTTGGGCTTCTGATATTTTCTACAAAATCTCTAATAATAATTAATTGTCATCTTTTTTTATTTCTGAAAAAGATTTCAGCTGTTTCATATTTTTTTATCTTAATTAATTAAGTAAGCAGTCAGTCAGTCTTCTTTATTTGCTCAGGCCAACGAAATATTTTTAATAAATTTTTTGTTTTATATAATTAATATGTATAATTTAAGACTTTAAGCTTTTAAATAAAACTTCATACGGAAGGGGTATGCATATGCATTGATCAAATAAAATATATTTCTTATTTTTAAAAGCAGAAATTATGAAGTAATAAAAAATATTTGATTTTTTTCCCCCAAATAAATGGGAAAATGTTGTAAGATTATATTTTGAATATATAATTATATTTTATTATATAGATAAAAATTATGGAATTTGATAAAGGAAAAAAAAAAATTAGTTAAAAAATTTCCTTGAAAGCGAAATAAAAATTTATAGGAAATAACGAATTTTATTGCTTAAAAAAAAAATATGAATTTTTTTATTTAGCTTAGATTTTTTTTTTAGACAAAACTTCTCGATCAATCAAAATTACTCTTGAGATAAATACAAAGACAAATTGAAATTGATTTGGTGGAATATCAAAAGAATCTAGATGAGCTCATTTTAATTTTGAGAAGGCCTACGCTTTTCTGACTTTGACCTGATTGCAAAGTTATTTTTAACCCACTTCAGTTATTATATAACTCTTTTGATTTATTTTTCATTTTATAAATTGCAGTGAGGGTCCAATTAAGAGACTGGTCCACAAATAAATCAGATCAAACTTTTTGTTTTTTTTAAATTAAATTCCAATAGTTTGTTCCATTTCTCAAGAGAAATAAAAAAGAGAGCCCAACTAAAAAAAAATATATATATGATATAAAATGGAAAGATACGAAATCAAGAGAGCCATCAACAAAATAAACAAGCCAATTTTCGAAAGTGAAAGTGAATTTGAAATGGGTTTGGTGTTTCGGTCCGGAAGGATGCCGAGATCAAAACAAAGTTATGTAAGCTCTCAACACTCTCCACTCTTATCAATTTTGATTTAATTTAAAATGAAGTCATACCTGCCACAGGACCCGGGCCCTTGTTGGGTGAAGCCATCAGATTGCCAAATAATTGCAGGTAAATTATCACAGACAAAGCAAAATAGTTTTCCATATTTAGGCTCATATTTTTTTCTACTTCCTCTTCGTATTTTTTTTATAGAGTTCAGATTTTATTTATTTATTTATTTTTTATTTCGATTTTTACGCTAACGTTGTTGTTGTTGTTTTAATATTCAATAGATATGCAAATTTAGCATATGAGCCGCCGCACTTTTACCCAAAAATTCCGATTAAACAAATTTCGCTTTTTTATAAAATTTTCTTCTTTTATTCACAGCATTTTCTAAAAATTTTTTTTAGGTAGACAAGTTTATCTCTTTTTTTTAATTTGGTTTTGTTAAATTTATTTATGATTATTTAAAAAATATGAATTTTGTTTTTATTATGCGTTTATTTCTTTATCGGTTTCTGATCTCCAACGAAATCGAAAGTTCGAAGTTTCAGAAAAAAGAGCTCGTGTTGCGCATGTGCGCCTAAACTGACCGTCGTCGAAGAACTAACGAATTCGGTTAACGGCAACTTCGAGTAACGCGGCTCGGTTGTGAGTTGTGCGTCGATTTGCCAGCCACCAAAATGGCCAAAAGAGAGGCAACACACACACATTCACACTCACCAAGGGAGCCAGTTTGGTGAAGGGCGGTGGGGGGGAGGTGGGGGTTATTTTAGTGTACAGGTTGCCGAACAAGTTAGCGAGAGCTGACAATGAATGAGATGCTGAGATGCTCAGTTTGCCGCAGTTGCAACCCGTTTGGTGGGGCTTCTTTGGGGTTTTTTTTTTTTTTTTGTTTCGCTTTTGGCTTAAAGATTAACAATGTCCGAGTCGAGCAAAGCACCCAACCGAGCACACACTTGTCCAGCTTGCAGTCAATTCAACGCCTGTCTGTCTTCTGGCCAGTCAGCATTCAGGTGACTGTTTGTCAAACACTCGATCAGTCCCCACCCTTCTCTCACCCCGCACTCCAAGGTAACATCAGTCAACCATAAATATAAGCAACTTTTTTTTCTGTTTTTTTTTTTTTTTTTGGGCGGCTCTCCGGTTTTATTGTCATTGTTGCCAAATCTTTATGCATTCGCTAAGTAGAATTTTGAAATTTCTGGTTTAGGATTTCGCATTCTAAGTTTTTATAGATACATTTTTTTTTTTAATTTTTAGTTTCACTTTTATTTTAGTCTACACAATTTGTTACCAACTGGGCCATCTCTTGACCTTGACGTATTTATTTTATTTATTTTTTTTCTTTTTTATATTAAAGAAGCAGCCACAAAGTGTTTGAGTTTTGTCATTAAAGCCTCAGTTTGGTTACTTTTATATTTTCAAAAATTCATTCATCAAGGCGCTTTGGCTTATGTAATTTAGCAACTTTAGAATTATGGTAATTTGAGACGCACATTTGCTGAAGGTAATCATTAGGCTTGATGAGAGAAATAAGCTATAAAGAAACCGATTCGACTTTTTGAATTAATGAATTCATGAAGACATCTGAGTGGACTATCCTGAACTGGCTTAACTTTTTTCTGTAATTTCACTGAGAAAGACTAAGGAACTGGTTTATTTTATTATCAAGAAAATTTGAGACTCACATTTGCTGAAGGTAATCATTAGACTTGATGAGAGAAATAAGCTATAAGGAAATCGAATCGACTTTTTTAAAATATGAAGACATCGGAGTGGACTATCCTGAACTGGCTTAAAATTTCCTATAACTGGTTTATTTTATTATCAAGAAACTCTTGAGAACCGTTAAATTTTTGCTGATGTCCTCGAGAACAGCTTAAGTCTGCCATAATTTCAAAAAACGGATCAAGTTTTTCACTGATTCCATAAAGATATCATTAAGAATTGATTTATTGCAGCCACCAAAGCTGATGGAATTTTTCTCTGAATTTATAAATATTTCCTTGAAATTAATAAAACTATAATTACAATTTTCTTTTTTTAAATATTAAATAAATTTTCAATGGAAAACTTGGTCATTAGAAGAATTGCCTTGTAATCCAACAAGTCGGACAACTGCAATTTCAGATCTGAATTACAAATAAACTAAAGGCCAAAATATTTCTTTTTTTTTTCTTTGTTAACTCTTTTGTCCATTTTTGGATGCGGTCACGGAGCACACGTCTGGGCGGCATCTCAAGTGTTTTAGCCTCGAAAAAAAAAATTAACCGCAGCTGCCACAGACTTGTGGGTTATGGCATTTTGCATAAAATATAAGAAAACAACAACCTCAACAAGCCAAAAAAAATAAAGAAAAAACCCCCCAAATCAATCACCAAAAAATATTTGTTGATTTTTGAGCCTCTGTTTTTTTGAGTCGTTTCGAAAAAACTCTAATTAATTAAGATGATATGGAAAAAAAATAAAATACAAGAATCTGTTGTATTTTTATATTTTATCGACGTCACGAAGATTGTTCGCCTTGTCTCAGAAATTGTTTGTTATTTGGTTCAAATAACTCATTTACATTTCCTCTTCAAACCAGATTATATATGTATATATTTCATATGTTATAGGCAAGCAGAGTTATTTTTACTACTTTCAGGGTCACTAAACGAAATCAAATTCAAAAAATAGATTTACGCTGTTTTCTAAACAAAAATACAAATTTTTTTTTTAATAGAGGACGGCCAGCTTAGAAGCTTTTAAGATAAGAACAAAATTTACAATGGGCGCCTAACTAAAATTAACTCATTAATCTTTTTATTTTGAAATTTAATTTAGAAAAATAATTAAAAGAATTTTTGTATTCTATCAAGATCAGAATTGAACATATTCCAAGCTAAACTAAAAGTTTCTCAGTATTATATTTATTTCTCAACCTAACCTAAATTCAAAAATAAAATAAAATTCGGAAGTCTTCAAAACTCTCAACTGGCATTTATCAGTTTATTTTTAGAATAAAAATATATTTTATAAAAATTTGTATATATTCTTATTCGATTTGAAAAAAATTAAAGCTAGCTTTTCGAGTTTCAATTTTGGAATTCGGAAGTCTTCAATTATGAATTTGTTTATTTTTAGATTGCTTAGAATCGTCTACCAATTATTTTGTTTTATTTTAATTTGATTAAAACTTCAATCAAATATTTTATAAAACTAAATATTCGATAGATAATTAACTAAATTAGGAAACCATTAAATTGGGTTTTGTAAATAAAGTTATTAATTTGAATTTGTATTTGGATTTATTTTTCAACTCTCAGAAACAAGTTTAGAAAAATCCCCTAAATTTTTTTTCTTGAAAACTTTTCGGCAAGGCCGCTTGCGTGTTTGACAAATACAAAAAAAAAAAAAATTACCTTTACACATACTTGATAATTAATTATAATCTCATTAGGTTTATGACCTATTAAAATTTCTTAAGAAAATATATAAATTTATTTGCACAGATTAATGACTGCCACTTTGTGTCAGCATAACACCTCAAGCCATATCATTTTCTACCCACAAATATTTATTCTCTAGACAATTTCAGACAATTTGATTGTGTCTCGAAAACATGATTAGTTAACTCTTGGATATTGGATAAATTATAGCTTAAAAAAGGGGACTTTTTGATATATAATTTTTGATAGATCTGGTCAGGAGTTTGTCCTACTCAAAGCCCTAGAGAAAAGTGCATGTTTAGACAAGTTTGATATATAATTTTAGATAGATCTGGTCAGGAGTTTGTCATACTCAAAGCCCTATAGAGAGGTACATGTTTAAATAAGTTTGATATATATTTTTGAAAGATCTGGCCAGGAGTTTGTCATACTCAAAGCCCTATAGAAAGGTACATGTTTAAATAAGTTTGATATATATTTTTGAAAGATCTGGCCAGGAGTTTGTCCTAATTAAAACCCTATAGAAAGGTACATGCTTAGCTAAGTTTGATATATAATTTTTGATAGATCTGGTCAGGAGTTTGTCCTACTCAAAGCCCTATAGAAAGGTACACATTTGGTCACCTTTGAAAGGGTACCGTTTGATATATAATTTTTGATAGATCTGGCTAGGAATCTTACCTATTTAAAGGTGCCTATTATAATATAAATTGGGGAAACCAAAATATGTTTTTATTTCTTTTATTTGAATAAGCTCAAAAATATTTGCTTCTTGTTTTTCATCTGGCTCAAATTGTATATTTTCAACATTAAACATTAAATTTGTTTCATACACAAACTTGTTGTCTTTCAAGGCTTTCTGTTCTTTTCTTTTGTACAATTAAAGGAAATTAAAACTAATAAACACCATGATAAATGTATTTAAGATTTGAAGCGCTCAAGCAGAACTTTTGATATTTCAAATGAAACCAAAAAAGCTAAACAAAAAGGGTGGTAGTAGACTAGCAGATACTCTGCTTTTAGATAGAAGATACTCATATATATAAATATATTTCTATATGAAAAAAGATCTAAGATTTAGGGTTAAATAAAATTACAACGAACCTTCCAATCTCATCAAAATTTTTACTTCAAAAAGTTGGTTTATTTATTCTGGTTTCAAATAAATCTAACCAACCCCAATATAGATTACTATATTTAATGGGAATAAAAAATTTAATACACTCAATCATTTTGCCTTTTATGATCTCTGACAAATCCAGTAATAAGTTTAAGTCTACCCTGCTTCCTTATAACAAAATGACTACCTATTTATTTCTGTCAAATCATTAAAAAATTGCACACAAATCTCAAATTTCATTGTCTTTCTGAACATGAAACTTATCTCAAGTGAGTGTCAAATTAAATTTTAAAAGAATTTCAAAACAAATCTATGAGCAATAATTCACTTGCTGGCGAAATAAAAAAGAAACAAATATTTAAATTGCGGCAAGCAAATCAGTTTCACACACACACAGACAAAGTTTCCAACTTTAGACCAGTTCCGATGAGGTGGCAACGTGACTATACATATATACCTATATATCTGGATATAGAAAGATTCCAGTAACACGAATTGATAATAAAACAAAAGTGCTCTTAAAGTTTTTGAGTTGCCATAAAAAACAAAAAAAAAAAAGAGTAAAATTTATTTTGGCATAAAAAAAAGTAACTTTTGTCAAGCCATTTTTGGTAATAAATCCCAAAAGCATTAAAAGGTAATAATATTATATACTGATGGGTGCTATATATGATCAGACAATTTTTTGTTTGCATTTCATGGTCAGAAAGTGCCCAACCAGTTTTTTGGCACAGAAATTTAAGGATAATAAATATTTATAGTTTGCGCTATTTAAGCTCACAATTCATTTTGAATCGGTGTAAATGGAGTGCCAAAATAAGACATAAATTACAATTTTCAACATTGCTGGAGTGGCTTAAATTATACCAGGCATTCATCATACGCACTGTTGGACACCGACAAACTTGACTTGCCCGACTCAATTCGAAGTTGTTCTGTTTTTTTTTTTTTTTTTGATTTGTTTGTAGCCAAAGAGATATAAAAAGAAAAAAATAAAGAGAAGAAGGAAAGTCTGAGCAAAATTCAAAGCGTTAATTGGAAAAATTTGCAAGTTGAGCAAACCAGAAACTTCCTATTTGAAAATGCAAATATGCAAAATAAAAAACAAAACTTTCTGAATTTCATAATCATAATCAAGATGATAATGATGTTAAATATTTAATTATGCCAGACTTACCACTATCGATTTCATTCTCGCTGGGATCACGATGGAATATGTCACCATAATATTGATCATGTTGCTCGGACTCCACACTCTGCAAAGACTCCTGACCATCGTATTCGAACTCGTCGTTGGCCTGGGAATTGGCTTGAGTGTCTTGATCGGATAACTCAGCCGAGGACTGGCTATTCTGTAAGCGTTTACTGGCTGCGGCAGCCAGACGATTCCGTTGGGCCCCCCCGCCGCTATTGCTATTCCGCTTGAATTGGCCACCACCACCACCACTGGCGGCAAAGCCACGGGGTCGCGGACGACCCGAGGCCTTTGGCTTGGGTAGAATATCCGCTATGGTGGGTATTTTCTGATTGGCCGTTCGATTGGGAAACAAGCGGCGCTCCAAATAATTGGCAAATATTTGCTGGGTTATCTGATTTTGTCTGGCAATTTCACTCTGATCCAATTGGAAATGAGTACCTGAAAAAAACACACAGAGATCTCATTAGTTTAAACATAAAACTTCCTAAGTAGTTTGTGAATCAAACAAGACCAGATTCATTATGCAAGCGGCACTTAAGCTGTCTTTTGTTTGACTACTTGAATGTTTTGTAAATGTATTTAAAAAAATATAAACGAACCGATGAAAAAACAAAATAAACCAAGACAAGTGCACAAATGGTAAGAAAAAAAAGAAAAAAATGGAAATCCAAAAAGGTGTTCAAAAATGAAGTAATTAAAAACGCGTAGAAGCCGAAATTATTCAAGCGTCGTAATGAATTTTTGATGATGTCCACAAGAGACCGGAGAGATGAGCAATTTAGTGATTTTTAAGTGCACTCAAGTCACCGTGATTTTCAAAAAAAAATTTGAAAGATAAATTATCTGAAAAATCTATTAAAATAATAAAAGCTTTGATGGAGACTTCCCCAAACACTTTCTTTTCGGATTTAATTTTTTTGGGGGAAAGGTTTATAATTATTTCTGGAAGTTTTTCCAAAAAAATTTGATATAAGCATCCACCAAAAATCGTGATCACTTCAGACCGTTCCCCTGAATTCAAATTTTTTTCCTATTTACTCTTTCCGAATCATGTCAAGGTTTGCCATATAAAGTCTTTAATTTAATTACTCTGCAATGATTCCATTGATCCAATCAGTATTTAAATTTTTTCTTATTGATGAGTTGGAATTGCAAAATAATTGATATAAATGTAGTTGAGTGGCCAGATGAGACGACAGACAAGTTGACATTTTGAAGGCCCATAAAATCTGCATACAAGTAATATTCAAGTTTTTTAATTGATCCACGGTCATTTCGGATTTGCTTATTTAATGATGAACTGCCACAAAAACCAGATCCCCACCCATTTCACGCTTTGCCATAATTTCATTTGTCAGTATGAAAAAAAAAAAAATTACATATGTTTACCTTCCTTTAGTTAAATGTTATTATGCAATTAATTGTTTCTTTTTTTTCTTAATTTTTTTATAGTTTTTTTATTAAGTTTTCGTGTAATTCAACGCCACCTTTTTTTTGCATTATTTCGAATTAAAAATTTATACACCCTGACATTTGTTTAACAATTTTTTCTGCCTGTCTTGTTTTTTATATCTTTGGACATAAAACAGTTATTGAAACATGTTTTTTGTTTACTGAGCGTGGGGGCTTGTTTCGCAAAAATGTTTGTAAAAGCAAAATTTTATTGATTGATTAAAGTATTGTGAAATTGTTAACTCTGCGGCAATAGAGGAAGTGAGTATGCTCCTGGCACAAGAAATATAGAACGCTGCGGATCATGCATGCACGGTCACACTGATCAACTGATGGGCCAGCGTTGCATTTTAAAATAAAAGATGGGTGAACACTGGTCTACTAGTCAGTTGGTGTGCAGCCCTTAAAACAGCCCTTAACGAAACTTAAAAATATTATAAACAACGTCAACTAACTTTGTGGGAGGAAACTATTTATATGCCTACAAACTTAAATAAGCCTCCGATAAAAAACTTACTGGAAATTAAATTAGTTTTAAAGTGATTTCTCTTTCTTGGAGTCAACCTGAATTAGTGCAATAATTTAATCTAATTTAAAGTTAAGGGCCAAGGTAGTTCATACAAGTAAAATCATATACCAAAGATAAACCAAAAAACCGTGATCCAGTACATAATACAGCCTTGGATATGAGACTTAATACCAATGAAAGTGGTCTAAAATTTACTTCTCTTTCTAGGATTTAATCTGAATTAGATGATTCATTTCTTTATTTAGTTTTAGTCTGGGGATTATAGCTAAATATCTAGATTATAGGTTGAAAAAGCACCTGTATTCAATTGCCATTATTTACCAAAAAAAAAAAATTTTTGTCAATCTTCATTTAGCTTAAAACAAAGACCAAATTGATGGGCCCACACGGGCTGAACAAAAAGAGATATATCTTGACTACCTCGACTGCCTTAAAAAAAAAAAAAAAAAAAAAAAAAACGTAACTGATTAAGACTTTTCAATAAAAAAAAGAATCCCTCATTCCTAATAAAAAAAAAACATCAAACTTTTTTTTTTTATTTTTTACGAGAAAAGAAACAAGCTTAACTTCTCCTATTGACAGGTCCCAACTCAACCAGTCTTAAAATAGCTATCAGTCTTGTTAGCGGAAATCGAATGCTTGAACATAAATAGCAAAATGTTTGCCAATTTAACAGAATTGACTATCCAGCTCAACTCGAATGAGGCACTGTCAATCCGCCAATATTTGCTGACACAAGTAGGCCTTAATTAGCGGCCCAGACTGAAAAGACGGAAAGGCTTGAGTTGCTCGATGAAATCCAAAACAATGACTTGTTGAATGATTCATAAATTCTATTGTTAAATCAAGTCAATGTAGACCAAGAATCCTTGAGTAATTAAAAGAACAAGAAACAAAAACGAGACTCACTGTCCGAGGGAAGTCTTGGACAAATCGATTTTCAAATACTTTAAAAGACAATTTGTTATGATTTTTTCATGGGACTTGTTATTAAATTTCACGATTTACCAAACTAGGCCAATTCATGATAGCTTTGTCAGTCGTTGTTAATGCTGATGTAACACAGCAAACATAACCCAGTTCTGTCTCGATTGATGTGTATCTCTGAAGTCAACTCGGCAAGGCACGTTTGATTCAGAGCAACCGATTCAGTCTGGCTAATTGTTCCAAACCAGGCGAACCAAACTGGCTGTAATATAGAAACCGATATTTACCTGCCGGCGCATAAATCATGCTGTCTTTTGGCGAAACAATGAAACAACTAGAAGAGAAGAGTCGAGTCGAGTCGAGTCGAGGATGCCAAAAACTACCTTGAAAATGCCATGCAAAACGTATCAAACAGTAAATCATTTTGACTAGCATCTGTGCTTGCAACAGCAATAGCAAAATGGAGATTTGCAACAGCAACTGCAACTGCAACTGGCTGTAGCCAGGGCCGGTTGGGCGCGTAATTGCCGCTTGGCTGAAAAGAGGTCAATTAGCAGCAGCCAAGCCAAACAAAGCAAAAGCCTCTACAATACAGATTATTTCTATCCAGCAAAAACAACAACAACAAAAACCAAAAGCCTTAAGTAATTAACAAGTATATCTGGTATTGTGTAAGTTTCACCCAAAACTGACACCAAAACCGAAACTCAAGAAAAAAAAAAAAACTTCCTCACATTCCATAAATATATATGAGTATTTCTCAAATTGGTAGTTAATTTCGAATTGTTTTATGGATTAATTTCCTAATAGGTCTGCACGTAATTACATGAACACACTGCGTATGCTTTATGTCTTAAGACGAATTGATTGTTTCACTCGCCTCTCCACCTCCTCCTCCTCCTCCTACTTCTACTTGAGTGTTTCTCACTTGATGTTCAAATATTTGATTGAAGCATAATCAGCATTTTCGATGCCTCGAAAGTCATAAATCATCTAAAGAAGTTGTCGTATTTTCAATGTCAAACTTCTTTTGTCGTGGTTTTGATAAATCTTTTCTATTTCATTTCTTAATGGCTAAAATCTTTTCGATTCGTAGGGAAAAAAAAGTTAATTTGAATATTCTGTAAACTTTCAAATATTTCGAGCTGATCAAACTAGCTTTTTGGCCACACAAATTCTATATGCAAATCCATTTTAAATTTATACGTTTTTGGCTTTTTAAATGTCAACTTGGGCCGCAAAAGGTTCTTGAACTTCTTAGACCAACCAAAGTCAATGTACGCTCTCTCCGAGTCCAAAGAATATCTTTCGGATTCTGAGCTGAAGGACCCGCGTACTTGATGGCTTATAAAGATATTAAAATAAGACTTTTTTATTTATTTATTCTTTTTTTTTTGATTTGATTTCGATATTTCTTATTTTTTTGTTAATATTCTGAGGTCACCAGCATACCATTTTGGTTGGTAGACAAAGATTAGCTCAATGCATTGCCAGCGCCATTGAAGCGCAAAGCTTTTAACCAGATACGATGGCCGAGGCTTGTCTTGATTCAGAATAAGAAAACAATAATAAAACATGAGCAACAAACAAAAATTTCTATGCCAAAAATGCTCAACAAGCTTAAAACTTGATTTTATTCCGAAGCCAGTTGATTGTCCATGAGGGAAAAATTTATGCTATACACATTTACTTTTTTTGGAGAAGTTTTTTAAATATTTTGAACCCTGCTGTTTTCATTAAAACAGAAAAAATAAAATAACGGTACATTTGAATTCTTAATCAACAAATTAAATTTAATTTCTGCCAAAAAAAAGTCAAGTTCAAAGAAAACTAGAAAATAAAAAACTCAATTCTCTTAATTTGAGAATAAAATAAAATAAAATATGAAAAATCAAATCTTTAAAGATTAAATTATTGTCTCTGACAGAGTTCTTCTTAAATTTGACATTTGAAATATGCATTATAATATTTAATAATCATATTTATTTTGATGAACTTATGACTTAACCAATTGACTTTAGTTTTTAAGTCACAACTTTATGTTATGATTAAAAATACTTTATTGAAAATAAATGCATTTAAGCATTTTTTAAATAAATTAATAAATAATTAAACAACATGCAGAGGTGTTGACAGTTATGGACATATATCTATATCTATATATATTTGAAAGGCCAAGGTGATTAATTTTTTTTTTTCAAAGAAGGTATTGATAGGTTATGCCCCTTGGGATAATTTGAGAGGTGTGGATTATATGAAGGAAATTAAGAAAGTTTATCTAACTTCTTTTATTAATTTGCTGGTGTTATTTCAACATCCAAAAAGTCTGTCCATATTTTTTCACTCGCACTTTCCCTCTGTCAAATGTTAAATTGAATATTCCATTTCGTTCAAAGCCTGAAACAAAATAGTTAAGCTGTCTCTTTAAATTCAATTTGAGGTTATGTTACCTTTTCTTGTTAAATGTTTAATTTGAGGTTATGTTACATTCTCATAGAATACAATATTTGAGTTCAATGAAATTTCATGATCCAGAGTGATTATTAATTCCTTGAATCAGAGCCTCATTAATTTCAAAATAGTTTCCCTTTCTTGCCACACTTTGAATTTTTGGTTAAATCAATTCAAATTTAGCTTAAATTTTGAGGTTAAGTTTGATGCTCTTCTTATGATAAAAACACTCGATTTTGTTCTATATAACCCAGAGTCAGAACCTCAATAACTCCAATTCAATATCCCTTAATTTTGAAGACTAAATAATCAACTTTATTTGCAGTTTCCTCTTGGTCTTAAGTTTAATTTAATCTAACTACAGCTTTGAGTTTATTTTGGGTTCTCTTTTAAAGAAAGTTGCCCGCTTTATTTGATTTAAATTCTCGTACAAAGTTGCCGGTATCAAATTTATGATATCCTTGAGCTGGTATCACCTTAAGCTTTGACTAAATGCTAGCCATTATTTACTTCACCTTGACGGTACTGTGCCTAATTATACGATTTTGGCCTTGCTTGATTTAACGCAAAAATAAATATCCATTAGACTTGAAATGAAATTATTAAATATTAAATCGGTCTTATTGGTTTTAGATATATCAAATATGTTTTTTTTTTTTTTTTGAATAAGCATGATTAATTTTAATTGACTTATAAATAAGCCAGCCTAAGCAAAGTTTCTTTTTTGCTTTATAAAAAAACACATCTTTTCATTTTGTTTTCTTCTTCTTGTTTATGGTTTTGCCGAGTGATAAGTGCACTTGTGGGTATTACGGACTTGAGTATTTGCGTATCAATTGACAGAAGTGGACCTTGACATGGTTTTTTTTATTGATAATCTCTACCCAAAGACAAGCGGTGGAGCTTACCTCTTTTATCACGACCTCGCTCGGCTGTAACATCCTCACCAGCAATTTGCTGAGCTGGTCCAGGCGTTGCTGTTGTTGTTGTTGTTGTAGACTGTGTAAATGGATAATTTGGAGTATTTTTGTGACTGTTGGTGGTGTTGTTGGTGTGTGGATTATGTGGGATGTTGAAGGCATTATCACCGGAATCGACACTGACTAAGGTCACCAGAACTATCAATACCGTTAGGCGTGGCATTGTAAACTGATTTTGTCCAACAAATTTTCAACGCGCACAAAATTTAAAATAAAAAACGATACAACCAACGACTTCGGAGAAAGCCAAAGGCCTATCCAGTTGCTTTGGAGGTGGAAGACTTATGAAATGCTGATCGGGTGGCTTAAGTGGCAAGAGTGTTGAAGTGTTAGTTTTTTTCGAGGAGTTGGCAATCCGACCTTATCAAATCTCCTATTGTTTTTTTGTTTATTTATTTATATTTGGTATGCAGCACTTTCTAAATATCTCAAAGATGTTGAAGCAGGTTGGTTGGCGGTTCCAGTGCAGATCTTTGGACTTATTTAGTGCTAAAATGTGTTAAGTGTTTTCTCCAAAAAAAAAAAGAGAGCCCAAAAGTGCAGTCTCTCATTCGCTTGATTTTTGAGATTTTTTCTTCATGTTTTTTTTTTTGTGTGGGTTTTTCTTTCTTTCGGTTGGCAGATTAAATAATCGCAGCCAATCCAGGTTATAACCGAATCAGCTGCGTTGCCATCTAGTTTGGTCGGTCATCCACTTTCTTTCCGTCTTTCCGCTCTGCTCTGCTCTGCTTAAGTTACTCTCACTTTGCTACACTCACACACACACACATGCACACAGACAGACAGAGTCACTCTCGCTCTCCGGATTAAGTTTTTGCTTATGGTTGGCATACGCGCTGGTCGAGTTGAAAAGTGGTTCGCATTTGGCACGGAGCTGGCGAACTGGTCACATTAACGTTTCTTTGTTTCGGCTACTTTGAGGCTGTGGTTGAAGTACTGCCAAAGGCTTCTCGCGCTGCTTGACTTGTTAACTTACAGACTAAAGCGTTTGAACGCAACTAAAACAAGTTTCAAGCTCGATTCCTCTCCGAGGCTGCGGCCTCAGATAACTATGACGCCGCGCCGTCAGCGGCTGCGTCGACGCTTCGGTCAGTTTGTCTTGCACGTTTGCCGTGTGGCCCCTCCTCCCCTTCTCAACCCTCTTCTCTTCACATATTTCTAGCCACTTCTACGACTGCTGGCCTGGCCTGGCTTACATGATCGCAGCACGTCGACATTTTCAAATGACCACAACTGCATCTGCACTTTGGAGGGTAAAAATAAAAATAAAAATAAATAGGTGTGGTCAGTTAGTCCCTCAAGTCCATCATGACAAGGACGTTTAGGGCTAAAAATAAAATTGCTGTTGAAAAGGAAAATACAAGACGCATGAATAACTGTCAGTTGGACAATTTCAAGCTTTGCAGCAATTTGTTTAGCTGTGGCTTTGCGGTCAATCAAAAATAATAACACAGACAACGAAATTCAAAAGGTAAAGGATTCCAGATTTATAGGATTAAAATGAAACTTTCTAGGAAACTTAAGCAAGAGAACTCTTAAGTCTTCACAAAAAAATAAGCCCATTTTTAATTAAAATAAACTCTACCGATATCTCAAACTTTATAGTGGGGGTCTGGCGTGATCCGAACCATCGCAATGGAATTGGAGTTTCACTTTTGTACTTGAGGTTTTCTATATTTCATATAGGAACACAAAAGGTCTCAGACCCCGAATGAGTACGGAGTATGAGTAGGGGTATTCAGTTCGCCCAAGGCTTTGTCGATTTTAGGAGTATATAACATCATATATCACAATAGGGCTCAAGACCTCGGACTAAAGTGAGCACTAAACTGTTGAGAATGCAGTCCTTTTTGGTTATAGTCTCGCCGATCATAGGAGGAAAAATTTTATAGAGACTCAAAATAAGAAAGTAGTCGATCATCGAAGGCTATATCATTTACAAGATCACAATGGGCCTCACACCAAGTGGAAAACTTTGGTGATAAAAATATAGTTTGTTCTGGTTCTCTTTGGTTCCAGTTGGGTATGGTATATCACAGGATAACAGGATCACTATAAAGCTCAAGGTACAGAATAAGGCAGGTACCAACGGGTTGAGACTAAAGTCCCAAATAATTTCACTTTGGTCGATCATAAGAGAGTCCTTATATGGTAGATTTTTTCGATCTTTATAGGATATATCTAATTTATACATAATAGGTCTCAAGTTCCTATTTTTTACACAAACAATTTCAGAAACTTTTGCAATTTAATAATTTTTTTTTATTTTCTAATCCCAAATATTCACATTGATTCGATTGAATTGTACTTGTGTGTTGCAAAACTAATGTATTTTCTTACGAGAATCTCGAAACTGAATAATTTTTTTAAACCCAAAGAGAGGGGGGGTGGGGGGCTTACATAATATCGAAAAGTTTTTCTTAATAATTCATAGATAATTCTCAAAATATTTTGGGATATTGTTAAGTGTTTTTTTTTTTTGTTGTTGTGTTTTCTATTTAATAAATTTTGTTGTAAAAGTCTGATAAAGTCCAGGTAAGTTGAGATTGTAAAAAAAAAAATGCTTGTGATTTGTGTATGCGAAGGTTTTTTTGATTTGATTAAGGAAAAGATTGGGTAAGAATTGATAGAGTCAGTTTAGGGTTTACTTCTTTTTCTTGCCCTTGCCTTTCTTGCCTTTTTTGCCCTTTTTGCCTTTGCCACCGGTGGCAGCATCCAAGAGAGCTTCGGTCACATATGTCTCGGTGGTTACCTTCTGGGCGGGCAGATTGGAAGCCTGTTTGGGTGTACGCAGTTCGATCTCAATGGTGTTCTTCTTTTTCTGCGATTTAGACTTGCTGCCCAGTTTGACGAGAAAGACATCACTGTCCGTTTCATCGCAAGTCTTGTAACAGACCTGAAAACACAAAGAAAAACGAAACAATAACAGGCAATTTGCTTTGAATTTTGGAAAGTGGCAGATTTATGGAATAAACTATCGACTGACAAGCTGACAGGCTTCCCCAGTAGTTGCCACATTTGGAGCGGCAATTGGCTTACTTATATAATCACGCAAAGAAAGACAACCACAGCAATTGAATCGGCAACAGACTACAATTTTTTTAAGCTGTGGAATGTGCATCTGCAGTGGAGCTAGCTGAATTGCATCTGCAATGAGTTGCATTGAGGCCAAAAGACCAACTAACCAAGTAACCAACTAACAAAACGTTTTCTTCATTGCAACATTCCATTTTGTGAGATACGTAACAATTTTTTTTTGCAATTTAGCCTAGTGCCAATGTAGAGCCAAGCTGGGCTTACCTCGATGCCTTTCTGTCGGGTATCCGTCTGGAGTCCTTTCATGGTTGAGGTTATATCCTTGGGACTAACTTGCATGCAACAATTTCGATTAACGCCTCCTCCACCAGCAGTCAGGCGATAGGCATCGACTTTACTGCTCTGAGCATTGCACATATCCTTGATCTTGGAGAAGGGCACATAGTAATTGTCACCATCGCAGACTTCATTGCCAGAGTATTTGATATTAGCTCGTACTTTTGGTATATTCGGATGGTTGACAATGCAACCGCCAGTGCGTCGTTTAATATGATTCTTGGCCATCGAACTATTCTGCATCAATTCACTAAGGCCTTTGGAGTTACCGCCCTGAAGTAAAAAATTAAATAAGAAATAGGAAGACACTTTTAAGGTTGTCATATTTACCCCTTGACGACAACCGATATCGTCATCAGCATCGTCTTCATCTAGATTGGCGTCGCCTCCATCATCAACACTCTCCACCTTGTGAGTGTCCTTTAGGACACGAATTGTCAAGCCGCTGCCATTGAGGGAAGCCTCAAATGCATCATAGGCCTCTGGACCAGGCTCCGGCTGGATTGGCTCAATGAAACAGGGCTGTATCTCTGGACTACAATCGCAATCGCAATAGCAATTGCAACATTCATCGCACTCTTCTTCTTCTGCAAAGAAAACTTTTCAAATCATTTCAAAATATATTTTCGGAAATTATTACTTACCCTTTTGTGAGGGCTGAGCAGTTGGTAAACAGATATTCTTCTTTCCCTTCTTACCCTTTTTGCCTTTCTTTCCCTTCTTCTTAGCCATTCTTGATCTTCTTGTTTTTCGTTTAACTTTGAATGGCTTGTGTATTCGTCTGTGTCTTTTTTAGTTTTTATGTGTTCGAAACTGAATTTGGATTGGATTATTCAATTTGGATATTGTACTTAACCAGTAAATGGCGCAATTTCCGTACAGCTCGTTGCCGTGCTAAATAGTTCAAGAAAAAAAAAAAGAAAATCTTTAATCTATACCAAATTAAAATGGTTTTAATTTACTTTATGTTTCTATATAGACTTCATCGAAATATCCAAACACTAACACTAAAAACTACACAATTTTTTTGAAATTATTAAGCGGCAGAAAATTTTCCCGACTGAAACTAGATTATAAAATTTACTAATGCTTTCCAGATTTGAAAATTGAAAATTTTGTCAATGAAATTTAAAACTCGCTTGCTAAGCTCTTGAAAATAATATTCATGTATCATTTTCAGGGGCTACTCTAATATGAAGTTTTTTGGGTGAAATAAATAAATCCATTGTATCAAAAGAAAATTAATTCCTTTTCGATCAGTTCGACCAGATCAAAAGTGAAAAAATTTACTAATCCCTGACAAATTCATTAATATTTAAAAGCCCTGAGATCTCTTAAGAAATATATATAAAATTCATAGTAGAAGGAATTAAAGAAAAATCCAATAGGATTATTTCTACCATAAAAGGTGTCTGGATCTGGATCTTTTAGTAACCCTGCTCTCTGGCACCCACACAAAAACTCTTATATTACTTTAAAATTAACAAACAAAACTAGAATAAACCAGGGTAAAGTAAGCGCCATCTAGCGGAGTGTTCAGGCAACCACAAGCTTAGAGTAACAAATTAAAACCTTGTGGCGGATATTATGTTTTTTGTCACTATGATTTCATATGAAGACAGAAGCTAGGTGCGAGAAAGAAAGTACAGTTGTACAATGTGCAAGCCTGGCAGCTCGTATAGTCTTGTGAATCTAGAAGATAGTTCACATGGACAGACCTTCTATATTCACTATTTACTTCACAGCTCAAAAAAGTTGTGCTAATTGACTCACCTTGCTCGCAGCAATTTGACGTATCAACGTCCATACAAAGTCTGCAATTTGACTTGCTAGGGCCGCAGGGCTCTGGAGGACGTTTTTCACCTGGCTTACAGAGCGCACCGCCAGTTTGCCGACAACGTGGCAGAGGTGGTACGCCGACGCAAGGATCGCATGGCTGCAGCTTCGCTTCAATTGGAGAGAGTGGTTTTTTCTTTGGCTTGGATGATACAGTTGGGCAAGCTGGAACAAAGGCAACAAATATTGGAAAATGACTTGAAAAGAAGAAGAGGTGAATACTCACTCCGATCGAATTCGTCCTCACAATAGTCGCAGGGGCACAATTTGTCCAGATTGCAGGCAAAGTAACGTAGACATTTGGGTTTGTTTTCTTCGCCATAGTCACAAGGATCTGGCATTGTGCAAGGTGATGGTGGAGGACATGCATCCTCTCCCTTTTTACAGCACTTCTTGCCTTTACCTTTGGCAGCACCACAGGCGCCATTAGCACCACCAGCACCACCAGCTGCGCCAAAGCCGCAGCCACTGCATGGCGGACAAGGTGCTCCACACTCGCCACCACCTGCTCCACATCCAGATTTCTTGGATTTGCCACAACTAGAACAAGGAGGGCAAGGCTCCGGACACTTGGGATCACGCGAACAGAACCGATTAAACGGAAAGGTGGACACAATGCTCGGCCCATTGCACACCAAACGCATGATTAAAACGATGTTCCCCGTCTGCCTTTTGCAGAGATTAAACAAGGGCAACAGACGCTTCGACAATTCAGAGGTAGGACAAAGCTGTTCGCGACGCCCTCCTTTGGGATCGTAGCAACCGCAGTTGTCCAGCAAGCCCTTGCCAGATGATTTCATTTTGGGTAAGTTATCCAAGTGATTCCTAAATGCCTTCTCCCAGCTGGGATTTTCAGCATCAAACGACTCGTGCACTCGCTCAAATATGGGCTTGATGGCCAAATCAGATAGACCAATTAAAAATTTGCAATTCTCATTTCGTTTTTTATAAACATGAATGAGCAGTCGATCTTTGTCTGTCACCGGCGATTCCAATGCGAAAATGCAACACTTGCCACACTTGGGCTGACATGGATCCACGCAGGAGCCATACTCCCGATCGCAAATACTTACAAAAACGCTGGACCGGAATGTTATCTCACAGCAGGTGGGGTACTCCTCTGGCGCGCATAAGTTCTGTCGAGTTATGAGTAAATCATCAATCACAAACTCAAACATGTACAGAAAATTTTGCGCCATTTTGTAGAAATTTTTTTTTCGAAAACAGCGTAAAAAAGAAAGAAAAATTTGGTTGTGAATAGAAATAGTTTTGAATGATCTACATCGAAAGAAGTCCAATTTTGAATAAACTGACAGGAACGACCGACGAAGTTAATTACCAGGGCTACTAAGTTCTTTTTTTATTACATGTTGCCAGTGCTGCCATCGTTTTAAATTCTTTTCGCACTAACCACTCTTTCGCTAGATTCAACCTAACCTTAAAGGAAGAATTAACCGTTTTTCACCTTTTTTCTTTTTTGTATAATTTATTCAACATCTTTAAAATGTACTACAAAATTTTATTAATTTTCATTTGTTTTTATATTGAGCTAATTATAAGCGGCAATAGCGTCTGCAATTTTGGGTTCCTTAATTCAATTGATTCGGTTTCTCTGTGTGTTTGGTTATGCGCAGCTGACTCGTCTCTGTTTTGCTTCGAAAGCAAAATACAAATTAAATTACATATTTGAGGGAAAAAAACGTGGGCTGGTTGGAATACGGAAGGTTAAAGTTATTTAAGCTTAAACAACACTAATGTCAGGCTCCGTACTGCGGTATGGGCGGAAAAAGCCGGGGCCATTGGACGAAATCAGTGCCGTAGTGGAATATGCCGGTGGCACTGACGGCAATCACAGCGCCCCAGAAGAGCATGAAGAGCAGGCTCTCTGTGCTCATCTCGGTTGGATATGTCAGAGTGATGAAGAACATGGCCACGGCAATCAGCATGACCGAGGGGAAGGCGAAGTAACGCCAGCTACGGCGACTGACCAGCGGAGAGCGATACGAGGACTCCTCGTTGTCATTGACCATGTAGTTGCCCAGAAAGAGATCAATGCCATCTTGGCGTTCTCCATCGGCAAAGTTATTCAGATAATAGCGCATCATAGAGTTCTTGCCATCCTGCAGAGCTCCCGCCTTTGTGCGCTTGCCTGTCCGCGTGAAATCCGTTTTTAAGGCTCCAGTGCCGGAATATTGCAACGAAATTAGATCTGCATTGTCGGCCCACACGTTCTTGAAGAGGTCATCGAAGCCCGAAGAGGCATCCTCTACCCGTTGGCCGGTATGCAAAATACCCAGCTTCTGGAGAACTGAGCTCAGGGAGCGACGCGCCAACATGCTCTGAACCACATTAGTACGATCAAGACAATCGATACAATTTGTTCGGAACAAACCAGTCTGCTTGGAAAAGATGCTATCCTGGTTCGTGTGATAGAAACCAAATTCATCTTGATATTGAGCCAACCGGTCAATTAATATGCTAAGCCGATCCCAGCGCATTTTACGACATTCCTGATGGAAATCAAAGGCCTCGTACATAACCATTGGCAGGCCCAGGTCGCGTACCAGACTCTTGTATTTGACCTCCAGTTGGCCCTCGGCGCCCTTTTGGTCTACCAGATTCACAGCCACCTGTTTGCCATACAACTGGACTTGGGCATGGAAGTGAATGCCGCAGGCATTTAGATGATCCTTCCCTCTGATCAGACGCGGCTTGGGCTTGTAGCGCAAATTTGGCAGTTGATGCCAATAGAAGGGCATACTGCCTCGAGTCTGGACAAAGGAAACGTTCTGTCCGTTGAATTCCACAATCTGCTCGGTTTCCACAAAGTTTGCCACATGGCCCTGGTCATTAGCGCCACGGCAGAAGAGACGAGTGCCAGCTCGCTCCACTGAACGACGCGAGACAAGACTCCAGAAGAAGGTCTGCCCGTTGATCTGCACCTGGTTGACGGATATAAAGCCGTGTAACAATGGCAATTGGAATTTTTGCATTTTATCGCATTGGAAATTCTTAAGTAAACGTCCATTCCACACGAATCGCTGCTCGGCCCGTTCAAAGAGGCCCTTTTTAGTGCTGACTTCGACGCGGCGCTGTAGGGTGTGGGTCAGGTCATCGCTGTAGGAGAAGTAAAAATACCGAGTATCCAACGTCTTTCGCAGCATGCTGAGATAGACTTCGTTCTTTACCCGTTGAATAGCATTTGGAATGTAGGGTATAATGTCATAGCCGGCCAGGCGCCAGATAATTGAATTATTTATCATGCCCACGTAGAGGCGGTGGGTGGCCACCAGAAGGTAATCACAGTTGAGTAAGTGGATGGTGCCCAGAACGCCACAGATGCGTCGTGTGGGCATCAGGTTATTTAGTGTAGAGCCCTTGGTCTGAACATAAGTACGCCCATCGATCCGTCCTATAACCAATATTTCGTCCTTGCCGTTAGGTTCGACAATGAAATTTTCGGGTGTTATATAGAAATTCATGTCATCGTACACTGCATTTTCGACATCCATTTTGCGTTTTTAGTTTCGGTTAAGCTGTAAAGTGGTCAAGTGAATAGGTTAAATGAATTGCCAATAGTTTGACTAGTTACTAAGGCAAAAGAGGCCGGATGGGCTGTGGGGGAAGCAGCTGGGTTGGGTGGGTGGCTGTTCGCTTACGTTTTCAGTTCCGATTAGCTTTTGAGTATGTTTTCTATTTTTTTTTTTTTTTTCAATTATCAGGGCCGCTCGCAACAATACACACAGAAATTAAACAGAACCCAGTGCAACGACTAGTACACTGCTTGCCAATAACTAATTAATTTAATCAATTTCTTTCCATCCAAAGCTTTCCAAACATTTTACTAATTTCTTTTTATTATTTCTTTTTTAGTTCGTTTTTCTGAATCAAATGAACTAATGTTCATGCTTTTATAAAGAACGTGTGAGCCGGGTACAAAGCAGCCGCTAGATGTCGCTAACGACAATGCTTAAGTTGTCCGCAGGGGGCTCTCATTGAATATTTTCATTTTCCAATTTTATGAACAAATTTAAAGATTAAATTAAATTAAATACTATTTGTATGAAAATTAATCTTTGAACTTTACGCTAAGCAGTCTTGCTTGCAATATTAAAAACATGCAACAAGTTTCTGTAGCGACGCTAGCTTGATAAGAACAGCTGTTTTCAGCCCTTGCCAGCCTGCTAACACAACTCTTATATCCAAGTTGGCAGCGCTGCCAGCTAAACAAAAATCAGCTGAGTTGCCGTCTAGCTTCTGCTTCTTTCCACCTCGCGTAAAAATTTGTTTTTTGTGTAGATTTATGTGTAAAATTGTGTTTTAAGCGATCGAATTAAATTTAAATTACATTTAATTAAATCAAGTGCTAGTGTGGGCAGACAAAGTGCCACCGATGCCCGCACTAAAAGCACAAAGCTAGTGCAGCCCAGAAACGCACAAAGCACAGAAAATAAAATGGCTGCGACTTTCACAGTTTTGCAAAAAAAAAATTTGTGTCTTTCTTATTTTAACAATTTCGAGTACTACGCCCAGTGAAATTAAATAAATTATTTCGCGTATGTTAATATATATTATTTTATAATTTGTGAAATGGAGCAATCTTTAGATATGCAAGCCGAAGCTTTATTTCTTGACGAACGCAGTGGAAATGGGAGCAGAAACAGCAATACCACAGGTAAGCTTATGTGCGCGTGTGTGTGTGTGTGTGTGTTTCTGATATGTTTATGTATTTGTAAACTGCAAGTGTTCTATTTTTGGGGGTTGCTTCTCTGCAATTAAAATGTTGCTTTTTAAAATTTGTTTTGACTATGCAAAGCGAACGCGGGGCAAGAAGAGTCATGAATGAGCTTTGTCATATTGTTTACGCCCACCTTTATCAAGTGTTCTTTTTATGTTGTTCCATATACAAATATGTATTTCTTATCGCCTTTGAAAATTTCATTTATTTTGCCGTTGTCATCCACACACTTCACCATCCCCTTCATAACTCTAGGTCTGTTTTTTTTTTTTTTCATTTACTATGAGCAATTACTTATTGGTCTTTGCCTTGGTTTTGATGATTCATGCCGATCGAGGTTTTATTATTGTTATTTTTTGCCTTGCCATTTTGTGGTCTCTTGGGCTTAATTTAACTCCCGTGCATAATAATAAAAATCGTTTATGGTTTGAGCACATTCAATTTCCCGGCACTTTAGCATTTAATGTTTATTTTTCTTTGACAATTGTGTTCTTCTCTTTTAAAATGTGACTGCATTTAGCCGAGACACACACCCAAAAAATTGCTGCACTTTTGATTTATGTATTTATTTTTTTTTTTCACTGAATTTTTTCATTCACAAAAATTATTCAATATATTTTGCAATGCTGAAGAAGTTGGCTATAAGTGGGGCAAAGCCAAAAATGACACGCGAAAAATATAAACCTTGATAATGACATTCAAAAGCTAAGGCAAAAAAAAAAGAAAACAACAAACCATTATACAAAGTGGGAGTGAGAAAGAGAGAGAGAGAGAGAGGTCAAACAGTGGCGCTGTTAGGGTTGCGCTTGTGTGAGTGTGTGTGTTTGGCAGTTATCCAACGGTTTTCTGCTTTTATACTCTTCTCAAAGAAAAAGGAGCATATTGACATTGACACAAAGGAGACCATTTTAACTATTTAATAAAATGAGTTGGTTTTGAATATAATTCATGTCTAACAGATCCAAATTGTTTTCAGACATTTATCGTTCTACTTAAAAAGAGTATACCATATTCGTCTTTGGTATTTACTTGTCTCCCAATGCACTTGGGCAAAATTAGACAAAATTTCTTTTTAGTCACCAAAGTCAAATGTCGAGCGCATGGGGCGATTTTCCCCTTTCTTAATCCCCTCCTCCCTCTTTGGCTTAGAGCACCTGTGCAAATTGCATAAGTAAGATTTTCGTCAGACACACCTCCCCTCCCCTCCCCACCCAAAGGCAGCAGCTGTGCTTACGTATAAACTTTTTGTATGTTGTTTTTTTTTTATTCTTTTTCTTTTTTTTATGTTTGCTCGCAGTGTGACTGATTCTAATTCAGTTTTGTTGTCGGCTTGCTCCATTCGCTCATTTGTTTGCGCGCCGTTCAGTGTTGTCGTCGCGTTGCCGTTTCGCCGCTGCCAAAGCAAAAAGCTAAAAGTATTTTTTATTATTTTTTTTATTCTAGTATTTATTTAGTGGCTCTGCTTCTTCTTCCTGAAAATTTGTATAAAGTTCCGAGTGCTCCACTCGACTGTTTTGAGTGCTTATTGAGTGTGTGCGTGTGTGTGTGTGTGTGTGTGCGTAGGCGGCTTTCAAAGTGCGCCTTGTCGCGTGTTTTTATTTGTTTCTTCTTTTTTTTTTGTTCGCCACTTTTCGTGTTTGTCTTGGCCTTTTACAAAATTGAAGTTGCTTTCCTTTAGTCATTGTTTTTTTTTTTTTTTATTTTGTTACGTGGGAGTGATGTAATTTTTTTGCCATTAACCAAAACAAACAAAGCACATGGTAATAAATACAATTGCAATCATAAAAACAAATAAACAAAAAAAAAATAAAAATAAATAAAAAAAAAGAAAAAGTAAAATAAATAAATTTGACACAGCTTTTTAAAATTACTGGAAACGTGCTAATTTTTGTTGTTATTTTTTTTTTTTTTTTTGCCTTTTGTTAATTTACACTAACCCTAGAAAATTGTATGCAAATATTAAAAAAAAAAGTAAATAAAAAATGGACTGGAAAGATCTAGTAATATGTAATTTTTTGGGTCAAAAAAAAACAAATAATTTTTTTTTTTTTTAAGAAATCGGAAAAACTTTTTATCAACTTTTAAGAATAAAAAAGTCCTTCAAAAGCAATAAGGAAACTGTCTAAATTTTTTTTTATCTCTTGCCTCGAATTTCTAAAATATTTGTTTTAATTATTTGCCTCAAAAAAAAAGGGTTAAAGGAAATCCTTTTCAAATAGACAAGTTTAGGAAGTGTCTATCAATGTCAAAAGTTGCGGCCTTGAAAGTTTTGTGAACAACAGCTGACAATTTAACCATTTACCTTATGGAAAAACTGAGGATTTTCTGGCATTAAATCGACTCAACAGTTTGTCATTTGCAGGAGGTGCGGACTCCATTAGACTTAATTACATTTTTGGCTGTATACCACATGCTGAGCCGCAATGGACTGAGCTCCTCAGCTGTTGTCTAATTTGAGTTAATGTCACAAAAAAAAAAATTCAAGTAAAAAGAACAACAGCAATTTACGCAAATCATCATGGTTAAATTTCGAAGCTTCAGGCGTTCCAGAGCAACGTCATCAATGCTGCCGGCAGCGCTGCCAACGTAATCAGCTGTGCTCGCATTTAGCGGCATTTTGTTTTTATTGTATTTGCCTTTTTCTCGTATTCGAATTCGCCGCAGGCAACAGCTGTTTCAGCTACTTGCTCTCTCTCACTGCGCTCTCAATTCAACGCTTTGTCCCACTCTCGTCTGGCCTGCCTGTCTCACTTACTCTTCTGGCATTCGTCTCATTCCGTTAATCATAATTTTAAATAGACAATTATTGTTTTGTTTTGATTTTTTCTCATTTGGCAGCTTTGCGCGCTTTTTTTTTACTCATTTTTATACAATATGCGTGTGTGTGTGTTGTGTGTTATTTTTTTTTTTACTCGCCAATCATTTGGTGCTTTTGGATTTGCTTTGGTCTGTGGTCTTTACTTGTTTTCGCCGCAGTCGAAATTTGTCGTTACGCTCGCCAACATTTGCATTTGTTTTTTTTTTCTTCACGTTCTCCGTACAAGTGTGTGTGTGTTTTTTGTGACTTGAAAAAAAAATCATTTATTTTTATTTTATTTCTTTTTGCTTGTTGAATTCGTTTATTTTTGCGCGAAAAATATATCAAAAAATATTTAAGGCCAATCAATTGAGCCAATTCGAAAATATACAAAAATGTTTAAATCTATTCCACTGATAGTTTAAATAATTTTGTTGTTTTCATTAATGCTGTCATCATCATGATGATGATGATGATGTTTGTGTTCATTAAGCCTTTACTTGGTTTTTTTTTTGAGTATTCGAAAAGAACTCTGAGCTCATTTTATTTAAAGATTGTGCTTTTTTTTATTATTTGTGATTTACACAGACAACTTAATTAACATAATGTTTTTTGTTTTTGTTTGACTTTGCAAAGACAAAAAATAAAACGTGTATAAAAAAGTTAAAAAATTTTATAATTTAAAGAAAAAATAAATAATATAATTATTGAATGATTTTATTAACGTCACTTGCTCTGGCTTTTTATTGTTATCGTCTTTGCCCTGTGACACATTTATGGCTTTCAAATATCAACGCGCCCGTGTGCCTACGCGTGTGTGTGTGTGTGTGTTATCAAAAAGTCCAGACCAGGCAAAAAAAGAAAATAAATAAATAAAAAAAAAAAAACAGTGAAAAATTAATTATAACCAATAAATTAAATTTATAGTCTCAGTTAAACGCGCTCTCTCTCTCTCCCTCTCCCACTCTCCGAATTAAGTCTTCTTATCTCACTTCAACTCTTGCGTCTCCTTCACTCTCTTTCTGAAGCTCACGTGCCTTTAATTGCTATCAGCCAAGTTAGCCAAGCTGTTTAGACATATTTTTTCTATTGTTAATATTAATTGTGTTAATCAAACCAAATAAGTTTATATTTGCTCATAAAAAAAAAACAACAAAAAATTAACTAAACAAGAAAAGAAAAGAAAATAAGAAGAAGACGAAGAAGAAAAAAGCAAGTCATAAAACTAATAAAAACAAATAAATAAAAATTGGAAAATTTTGTGGCTTATTTGTTTGATTTAAACGGCTTCAAATCTGCCTAGCCAAAATTTTCTCAGCTGTGATTATTTTACCAATTTATGCGGCAATTTAATGTTATGGAATTTTCAATGGACACCAAAAAAACTAAAAGGTGAGAAAATTGAGTTTTTTGCCAAAAACTTTTCGAGAAATTATCGAGTAAATTTTTTGTTCCAGTTCAAGAATAATTTTATTAGCTGGGAAAATAAATTTTCCATGACTTTTTTTTTGCTCTTTGCAAGCGCTCGTTTTCAAAAAAAGAAAAGAAAATGAAGAAGCAGAAGCTAAATTTTTTTTTGCTGCCGCTGCAGATTTGTCCACACATTCACACACACACACATACACATACATAGAGCGAGAGGGAGGCCGTTGCCGTAAGTGAGGGAGTGGTCGGGTTCGGGGGCGTTTCTTTTGACTGATCCGATGACACATTCACTTTGCAAAGTTCCCAAAATGATTTTATAACAAGAAAGAAATTCTTGACTTTTTCGTCTTTCTTCTTCTTCTTCTTCTTGTTTTGTTTTTCATATTTTTATTTCGTTTTTTTTTTTCAGTCTCATTTGTGGGCCAAGCGTGTTAATATGTTATTAATAATTTTTATTTTCTCTGAAACTGCCATTTTCACTGATTCCGAGAAAAAACATTTTCATTTTTATTATTCGATTTTTCTTTTTTCCATAGTCAAATTTGCCGGCTTTTTTTTTTTTTTTTTTTGGTTGACTATTTTTATTCTCTTGTCTGATTTGCTTTGTTTTTATTTTGCATTGGAAACTTTAAGTAAACAAAATGAAAATGTTTAGTTTTATTTCGGTACAAAATTTCTCAACATTTTTCCATTAAAATTTCCTCCAGCAGCTGTTACAATTTATTTCACAAATGACACAAGTTTATTCTACAAAGCCAAAAAAAAACGAAATAAATCCTGTGGAAAATATCTGAAAAAATATATGGAAAATTGCAAAGAGAAAATTTTTCGTTAAAATTTAGGAAATTTAAAAATTTATATCTGCAGACATTTTGGAGTCTTTAAGCATTTTGGTGTTGTATTTATCAGACTCTGGAAAAGATATCGGTGAGCTTAAAATATTACCTTCAGATTGTTCAGAGTTTGTGAATATATATAATCATGTCGGTCTGGCCTTCTGTACTTCTGGTCAAATCCGACTGATCCGATATTATAAAGCTTCCTTATGGATAACCAGAATTTATTGACCACTTGCCTTTAAATGAAAATGCATTGATCTGGGTATACCTATACCCACACCTGAGTACCGAGATTTCTCTGGTTCAAACTTAACAGATTCAAAATGTTCTTGGAGAAATCTCTTCAAGCTCAATCAACTATAATAATTCGAAGCCTCTGGTTGACCGGGTTTAGCCTAGTTCCAGCTTTACATATACTAGAAATTGGTTTTAAGAATATCTCCTGTATATGTTGACCGATCTAAAACAAATTTAATATTTCCAATACTTATATAGAATCACGCTTCAGAACCGAGTTTCACCCGGATTGAACAACTATAACTATATATAATCAGAGATCTCTCTAACAAAACTACTCCAAATTCTTTCTTTATTTTTTTTTTCTGGAATTTAAAATTGCCAAAATCAAAAATTATATTATATAATTTTGTATAACCAAAGAACTCTTTTTCATTACATTAGAATATTCTGGTTTGGTCTGTGGGAAATTTCCCTATGTACGTGCCCTTAAGTTCCTTCAATTATTCAGTGAGACAACCTTTACCCTGAACTTGGTTTCACTTTTGCCTTTGCCTTTTGCTTGATGACCTTCGGTCAGTTTTTGGAAAGCCTTGCCCTCTGACCTGCCTTCAAACAGCTGTTCAAACTTTGACGCTTTCGACATTGAGGCCTATCCGGCTAGAGGGAAGGCGAGGAAGGCGTGTCGGGTATGTCAACAATTGTAGTGCTTTCCGTACTCAATTTGTTGCCCATGACAATGACAGGCAACGGGGTTAAATTCTTTTCACATGCCATAACAGTTTACATATCATTTCTAGCATTTATTATTTAAACATGTTTTAACTCTTGACACGTTATCCCTGACTCAATATATATTCCAAGCACCAAGCTCTTGCCGAGGGGACATATGCACGCACTTGCTAAATAGGAAAAGTAAAGTGAAATGAAATCAGTCGAAAAGGGTCTGACTTTCTGCCTATTGATTGATTTCGATTTTTATTTATTTATTTATATTTTTGTGTTATTTTTAAAAATCTTTCTTGTTATGTTTATTTCTTTGAAATGCTATACAATTGACCTTTACTCTTAGATGATGTGGGTCAATTTAAAGATTCTTTTTTGAAGGAGAAGGTTCTTGTAAATATTTCTTTCTTTTTTGGTAGAAGAATGAAATGCAATCGGGGTTATACTTTCCAAGTTTTAATCCTGAATTTGTCTTATATATATTTCTGGATTTATAAGTGAGAACTTTTGGTTTTATATAAGTTAAGTGTCAGCTGATTTCTCTTAGATTTATTACAATGTTTGAATACTATCGGAAACCTTATAGTTCTGACTTTGATTGCCATGAGTTATATAGATTTGTGTGTTATTTTTCGATCCTAATAATTCTCTGGTAGTGGTAAATATATGGAATAGCTATTCACTCCTGAATCAAAGCTAGTTTCTTGAATAGACTGTACCTATTCGTGTTTGAAATAGATTTCTAAAGCTCTCTTACAAGTAATTTAGTTAGCATACAGTCAACCGATTTCCTTCTAGTTTAAAATAATTACGATGTCTTTATCAATATTCCGAACTTCAATCAAAAATCGAAAGAATAAAATAGATAAAACCTTGGCAACAAAGTTCGGAGCTTCCCGTTGCTATCACCTTGAATGTTGGAGATCTTCAGAGACCTACAGGGGGTCTCCAAAAACCCCCTAAATCTTCTAACAAAAATTTTTAAGTTTTCTCAGAATTTGTAGACTTTTTAGGCCTTCAAAGCAAAACAAGCTAAACCTTGGCCTCCAAAAGTTTAGCACGAAACAAAAAGTTTTTTTGTTCCCCAAAGAATTACCAAAAAGAGAAAATTATGAGCAAAAATTGAAAATTCCTTTTTATTGCAAGTAAATTGATACCGAAGCTGATTCATTCCAAATTCATACCGAACTGCCTGGGGTGGTAATTTCATTGGCATATTGAGGCCCATAAAACGGCATATTTGTGGCTCATAACCGTTAGTCAAACCAGAGGGGGGAAGGGGGGCGTTTAGGTTGGGTAAAATGTGGGAATTTTGTTTGCAGATAAAGGAAATTCTTGTTATACAATTTTCAACAGTTTCCAATGAAATTGATAGCAACTTCAATAAATTAGACCAAAATGGCTCGCCTAGCCAGAGGGAAAATATCCAATAGAACCGACAAAATTCCTGGTAATCTTTGGATTATCTTTGTCCAACAATAATTTTGACTTTTATCGAATCAAATGTTTTCGATATTCTGACAATTCAATGTTTCCTTTTTTTTTCATTTTCATTGTTAATTGGGTGAAATAAACAAAAATTTATGATAAGATATCAAAAATGAGTTTTTTTATTATTAAATCAATTTTTGTGGGGCATCTGAAAATGGGGCGAGGGTTAAAAACCTTTTAAATGATTTTGTTAATTATGATAATTTATTATTTTTTTTTAATAAACAATTTCACAATAAATAAAAAAAAAATAATCTTTGATTGTGAATTTAATCTTGACATTTTCTATATATATTTTTTATAGATTTAATTTTTTTTTTTTTTTTATAAAAAAAAATGTATTTCCATTTCTTTTGTTAAAATGAAACCTGAAATTTCTTGCTCAAAATTTAATTGTTATTTACAGATTTTTAATCGTTCGGTAGGCGTGTCTGAGTTGCCGCCCTGAATTTATTTTTGGGTATTTCTTTCTGGTTATAAAAAAAAAATAACAATTAGCTTTTTATTTTTAAATTTTTTATCATCTGTAAAAGTAAACTTTTTGGCGGCATTGAAAAAAAAATATATATTTCCTTTTACTGGCTATGAAAATCAGATTTGGATATATTATTTTTTTTTATCATTTTTAAATAGATCAGAAATCATTTTTGATTAATTAATTTACTTAAATTATTTTTTAATTTATTTATTTATTTTTTTTAGTATTTTGGAGATATTGAATAAGAGGAAATAACAAATGCTAATAAAAAATATTTTTTTCTTTGGTAATTTTAATTTGTAACTTTAAATTTATTAATTTGATTTATTTAACTTTTTATGTTTTTTTTTTTTTTTTTTGCAATGTTTCATTTTTTGGCGGCATTAATTTTCTAAACATATTTTTTATTTATTTATTTTTATAACAAATTTTCTTATTTTCTTAGTTTTTCTTTATTTTATTTTTTGTTAATTTTTTTTCTTTAATAAATTGTAAAAATTATTTATTTGTTTTGCCTTTTATATTACTACTTTTTATTTTATTTATTTTGTATAAATCAAATTTAATTTTAATTTAATTTATCATATTATTTTTTTTTAGGTTCATTTTTATTTTTTTTTTTTAACATTCAATTTGTTTTTCTTTTATTATTTTTGAAATTTTTTTTTTTCATTAATTTTTTACATTTTTCTTTCATTATTATTATTATTATTATTATTATTATTAATTTTCTGTTAATTTCATTTTAAATGTTAGCATTTTTTTTTAAGAAATATTTTTTTTTCAACGTGTCAGAAATATATATTTTTTTATTCATTTACCATTTAGAAAAATCTGATAAATATGTGTGAAAGAGAGTAATAATTTTCAATGCTTTTGTTTACACAATAATTTCGATTTATAAAAAACAAAAACAAAAGGCTAAATGATCACAGCTGTTTTGTTTTATTTCGATTTACGCTAATGACTCATATGGATTTTTATTATACTTTTGTAATTTGCTAAAGATAAGGAAACAATTAAAAAACATTTGGAATAAATAATAATAATAATTTTCTGTTTGTTTATTTGTTTTTTTTTTTTTTTGGATTTTTGAACAGGCACAAATCAAAATCCAAATGAGCCGCACGTGAGCGAGGCTGGTGGCGGTGCTGTGATTGGTGTTGTTGTTGGCGGCGGACCCGGCGGAGCAGTTTCGCCAGCTTTGAGTCCCACAGCGGGTGTCAACACCACGCCCACCCGTAGCCCCCAGGCACAACAGCGCGTCTACTATGAGGATGGTTATCAGCCACCAATACAGGCAACAACGAGCAGTGATAATTTGAATCACGAGGAAATCGCTGAAAGTAACAACAACAACAGCAACTCACCAGCCCAACGTCATTCCATAAATTCAACCGAATTTACCTCAACACCAAAGGCCACACGTCATGGCGGCTTCAATGGCTCCACGAGTGCCGGTGGCGGTGCCGGTGGTGGGGGACAAAGTAACGGTGCCAGTGGCACAACCTCGCCAATAAATTATCAAATACTTCAGTCTGCCAGTGATGAGTATCCCTTTAATCTAGAATATGACTCACAGCAGCAACAACAACAACAGCAACAGCAACAAGCCAATCTCAATAACCTCAACAATAGTCTGCCAACTTTAGAAGCAACAAGCAGCAGCAACGTGAGCAACGCCCCAACCACTTCACCCCTGGCTGGGAATAGTTTTGCCAGCAAAAGTTACATTTCCCCACCAGCGAGTGTGCCAGCCCTGGTAATACCCCAGCGTCAATCCCTGCTGCCCTGGGGCACACATTCGCGCAGTTCTATCATAAATGTCCTGCCCAGCTACACTCAAACCGAGATGCATGCCCTGAGCGCTGCCAGCATGGATATTTCCTCGAGCTCCTCCAATGCCCCCCCGCGTCCGGGTGAGATTGTGATGCGAAATCTGTTCAGTGACTTTACCACGCAGGCGGAAAAGAAAATCGAATTGATCATGCTGGAGAGTGCCGATAAAATGTTGTCCAAGGTTCTGCAGCGTGGCGAGGATCCACAATTCGATCAGCTCACCTTTGCTCTGGGCTCGGTGGCCGAGCATTGTCTGCCCTCGCTGCTGCACACCCTCCTGGCCTGGCATCGCCGACAGCTCAGCGACATGGAAATCAAAAATGATCTCAAGCGTCTGGAGAAACCCAGCCAGGGCAGTGGCAGCAGCAGCAGCGGCAGTGGCCAGTCCAGCCAGAAGCCCACCGGCGACCTGGACTTCCAGCTGCAACGGCGCGAGGCTGCCGTGGAATTCATCTTCTGCCTGGCCCTCATCGAGATACTCAAACAGCTACCCTTCCATCCCGGTCACGAGGATCTCGTGCGCAGCATCGAGAATCTGGCCTTCAAGCATTTCAAATACAAAGATGGCCTGCAGAACAATCCCAATGCCCATAATATACACATCATAGCCGATCTGTATGCCGAGGTGATTGGTGTGCTCGCCCAGAGTCGTTTCAGTTCGGTGCGCAAACGTTTCATGAGCGAACTAAAGGAGCTGCGCAGCAAAGAACCCTCACCTACCACCACCCAGAGCATCATCAGCCTGCTGATGGGCATGAAGTTCTTTCGTGTCAAAATGGTGCCGATACGTGAATTCGAGGCCTCCTTTCAGTTCATGCACGAGTGTGGCCAGTATTTCCAGGAGGTCAAGGACAAGGATATCAAGCATGCCTTGGCCGGTCTATTTGTGGAAATCCTTGTGCCTGTGGCTGCGGTAAGCTAGTTTTTTTTTTTTTTTTTTGTTTGAAAAATTTTCACTCCCCTCACTAATTCCTTGTCTCTTTTTTGCAGGCTGTGAAAAATGAGGTGAATGTGCCGTGTGTTAAGAATTTTGTGGAGCTACTCTATGTTCAGACCTTGGATGCCTCAACCAAGTCGAAGCATCGCTTGGCTCTCTTCCCTTTGGTCACCTGTCTGCTTTGTGTCTCGCAGAAGACCTTCTTTCTGAATAATTGGCATTACTTTTTGGCCATGTGTCTGAGTAATCTGAAGAATCGTGATGCCAAAATGAGCCGTGTGGCCTTGGAATCTCTTTATCGCTTGCTTTGGGTCTACATGATACGAATTAAATGCGAATCGAATTCGGCCACCCATTCCAGGCTTCAGAGCATTGTCAACTCTTTGTTTCCCAAGTGAGTCAGAATTGCATTTCAATTTTGTTCGATTTGTTATTGATTTCCATTTGATTATTTGCAGGGGTTCGAAGGGTGTGGTGCCACGTGATACACCTTTGAATATCTTTGTGAAAATCATACAATTCATAGCCCAGGAACGTTTGGATTTTGCCATGCGTGAAATTGTCTACGATTTGTTATGCGTGGGACGTTCAATCAAATTGATACTCAATCCTGAAAGAATGAGCATTGGTCTGCGTGCATTTCTAGTGGTGGCCGATTCCCTCCAGCAAAAGGATGGTGAGCCACCCATGCCGCGGACAGTGCCAGTTCTACCCTCCGGAAATACATTGAGGGTGAAGAAGACATACATAAATAAGATGCTCACCGATGATACGGCCCGTAGCATAGGCATGTCTACATATTTTCCGCATGTTCGTCGAGTCTTTGTGGATATACTGAGGGCACTCGATGTCCACTATGGCAGACCTCTGATGATGACAAATACGCAGAATCAAAATAAAGAGCCCGACGAGATGCTTTCTGGTGAACGTAAGCCCAGAATTGATTTGTTTCGTACTTGTGTGGCGGCAGTGCCGCGTCTGATATCGGATACGATGACGGCCCAGGAGCTGGTGGACTTGCTATCACGTCTGACCGTACACATGGATGAGGAGTTGCGCACCTTGACCTGCCAGGCATTGCAAACTCTGGTCATAGACTTTCCGGATTGGCGTCAGGATGTCGTGCACGGTTACACTCAGTTTCTGGTGCGCGATGTCACCGACACTTTTCCGCAATTGTTGGAGAATTGCACAAGGATACTGTGTATTCTCTTGAGTACTTGGCGTACGGCCATTAATGTTAATGGTGTGGCCCAGGGAAATGCTGTCAGTGCCGCAAATACAGCAGTCAATGTGCAGGCCAAGGCAACTGGTGGCATTGGCCAAACCAATCCGCCCACAATTGCCCAGCCGACGGTGGCCTCACCGCCCCCCAATCAGGCTCATTTACTGCAAACAGCCGCTGGCAAGGAGACCACAAGCAGTCAACTCTCAAGTGCCACAGCCAAACAGCAGCATCTGAATACAGCCTCGAGTGCTGCCTCCAGTCTGACCACATCGAGTGGCATGTCCAGCATCACCCAGCATACTGTCCTGAATATGGCCACAGATGTGACCAAAAAGAATGAAATACCTTTGGTCACAACTCTCCACTTTGTGGAGGGTTGTGCCTTGGTTTTGCTCTGTAATTATCGCCCGTATTTGCGCAAGACGGCTGTGAATGCCCTCAAGGAAGTCAAGAATCTGATGAAGGCCTTGGGCATACCGGAAACCGAGCCACCTTTGATTGATGTAATGGATCGTTGCTGTCCACAGATTATTGAGAAATGCTTGCCCTACTTGCCGCAGACCGAGAAGACGGCTATTTTGAATGCCAATTGCATAGACTTGCAGTGGATAGCCGAGAGGACCAGTGGAGTGTGGCTGCCTGGTCTAACAGATGGTCTGTAATTCAGAATAGTTCAAAACATAAACAAGCTAAATATTTGTATTCCATTTTTTTAGATAATTCAAAGTCTTCAACTTCCACGTTGAATCTGTCACAGGCCAGTTCGACGGTGGGCGGCAGTGGAGGCTTGAATGTCACCTCACCACATCAGGTTCAATTTGATGCCTGGGCCACTTGTTTGTTTGGTCTGTTGGAACGTCAGAATGTCCTGCAGCAATGCCCCTCGACAGTGGCCCAGGCCTGGCCCATTTGTTATGCCCGTCTGAATTCCCTCTATAGTGTGATTGATCCCACGTAAGTCCACAGATTTTTTCAGAAAAATTTTGCAAATATTCAAAACATTCTGTGTCTCTCTCTCTCACTCTTTTTCAGACCGGTCAGTGATAATCGGGCTTCTTTGTTGCGTAGCTCGGCGCCCACAAAAAAAGTGCCCACCGAAAGTCAAAAGGATTCGTATTTGCGTCTGTGGCGCAATCAGGTGGCCTGTGCCATGCGTCTGGTACCCCAAATACCGAGTGTGGCCGTACGTTGCGCCTCACCGGACCTAAGTCTGAGGTGAGTTGGTCCCGAGCTAGCTAACAACTATCAAACATTTGACATTAGAACATTTCGCAAAATGCATTTTCTTTATAATTTCAAATCAATTGAGCCAGCCAGTTGCCCCACTGCAACTCTCGCTCTCTTAATCACTTTACCCCTCAACTTGGGCATGCAAAATAAACCAACTTAATTTAATTTATTTTGATTAAAATTTATTCTCTCTCTCTCTCTCAGTGTGTGTCTGTGTGTGCGTGTACGAATAAAATCCATTTTAATGTTATTCCATTTTGTAGTGTTTATTTTTGTTTTTAACTAACGAAACAGTGTGCCTCACCTCGCCTCCCGGTGTCCATTGCCCCGCACCAACCAACCTTATGCATTTGCTGGAAAATTGCATTTGATTTCCGTTTGTAAATATTGAAACCTAGCCAAGCACAAGTCCAATACAAACGCAACCATACATTCGCATGATGCATTCACTCAGTGCAAATATGCAAATGCAATTTTCTAGATATATGAAGAAACAAAACAAAACGAAAATAAATAAATAAATATGCATAAATTATAATCGAGTGTCAAAGTCTATGGAAAAGATCAAATATTGGGTCAAAGAATTTGACTACTTGATTACTTTAAAATTTAAATCAACTCAAAGAAAACTGAAAAATTAATTCTAAACGACTTAGCACAGATCAAATCTAATAATTGAATTATAAAATATTTAAAACTTTGATTTACTTTTCGCTTCACCTCATAATTGTGGTGATTCTTTCAAGTTCCAAAAAAAGAACCGCTTAGAGTTCGCGAATAGTTCAGCTTAGCAATATGGCAACACTGCCACTGTTAAAAGGAGACGAAATGAAAAGGCTTCGAGGAAAATTAAATTGAAATAATTTTTATGGAATTTTTAATACAAAAAAAATGTCAAAGAAAAATATATAATTCACTAGAAATTGCTCAACTATTTTTTATCTGTGAAAATGTGGAGAACATATTTTAATTCTTATTAAATAAATTAATGCGATTTATGCGAATAAAAAAATCTGTTAAATTTTTGAGAAAAAATCAAATATATAAATTTTTTTTCTTATAAAATAATTTAATTGGATTTATTCAAATAATTGCAAGTGTCATCGAAAAGGTGGATGCATTCAATTCGAATGCTTAATGTCATTTTAATAATTGACCAGAATTGCATTCGATTTGCATAAGCATAATTTCGCTGATAAAATCAGATCACAGATTACTGGATTTTTAAATTTTCATAACCAATTCACACACTTAATTTAATTCCCCTTGGTGTTTGCGAATTTAATAAACCAAATTCAATCTTCATTCTATTTTAAACTAAATAATTAATTGTGTATATATATATATGTGTGTGTGTGTGTGTGTATGTGTGTGTATAGTTGTATTTGTTAATGTAGTTAATATGATGGTAAATTTGATAAATTCGATTATAGCATTTAATTAAAATGTGCACATTTGGTTTGATTGTGGCTTTTGCTGTCAATTCAGACAGCCCCAAAGTCAAATTAAATCCCTAGTTGAATTTAATGTTGATTTAATTCTATTTAAACCAGATAAGATTGAATCATTTAACTAGTCCAAATAATTTAATTATTTCTCAAAAAAAAAATTAATAGTTTAAACAATTTATAGTTTTTTTTTCCAAAGACATAAAACTCATTTCCATAATTCATTGTAAATTCTAAAAAATAAAAACTCAAAATTAAATTATTAAAATCATGTGAAACAGGGGCTAAATCAGCGTCCTACACCCCCTCTGCATTTGGCACCCCTCGCGTCGTCTTGTTGTTGCACATCACAAACAAACATCAAACATGGCAAAAGACAAATCAAGTCAAATAAAAAACAACAATTTCATTAATCCGACAACAACAACAACAACAACCGAAAAAAAAACAAACAAATTTTCTTTTTTGTTTTACATATACTTTTGGATATTGTAATTTATAGTTTACAAGATCAGTCGGACTCACGTTCGCTATCCGATTCCTTGGACAATATACCATCCAATGTCTTTGGCCCCGAGGGGATTGTCACGCGTTTCACCCTGCCGCTTTCCTATGGACGCAAAGAGGCGCGACAGAAACGACTTGGGTAAAGCAACAACAATAACAACAACACAACAACAACAAAAAATCCATAAAAATGATACAAAAAAAATATATATATGTTTAGTTTGTTTGTGTGTGTGTGTGTTTTTTTTTTTAGCCCACACAAAAGTAGCTTTAGAAGTCGGTAGATCTAAAATAGTTTAATATTTGCTTGAAATTTTTGAAATATTTATACAGATTTATTTTCACCCCGGGCATGTTAAAACTATATATGGTTTATATATGTATATATATATTGGCTCTGTGTGTTGCCGGGTGGGTCGGTCATTTTTAAAGGCATTCCAAAATTTCGCACCGAAAACCCTTTTTGATTGTGCAAATAAATTCCTTTGATTCGCAGCGTGCTTCAAATATTTTGTGAACCAAATTTGATTTATTTTTTAGACTCTTTTCGAAGAAAAAGGAGTCTATTCACTTTGCTCTGATGTTTGTAACGCACAGAACCAAACATCGTAGACCCACAAAAGTTACATCTAGAATACTTAGAATCACTAGAGGAGTCGATATAGCCATATCCGTCTGTCCGTCTGTCCGTCTGTCCGTCTGTTTCTATGCGATTTACTCCGTCGTCTTAAAAGCTATTTTGCTGAAACTTGGTATTTAGCCTTCTTTTTTACCTAGGTAGTACACTAGTTTGAATCGGTCGGATCGGACCACTATATCATATAGCTGTCATACGAACCTAAATCGGTTTAGGCAATAACTTCCACATTTATTATCCGATCCTTTTGAAATTTGGCATGCGTATGTTTTATATAACGATAGATAATTGTACCAAATTTTGCCCGGATCGGATGACTATATCTTATAGCTGTCATACGAACCTAAATCGGTTTAGGCAATAACTCCCACATTTATTATCCGATCCTGTTCAAATTAAGCACGCATATGTTTTTTATAGCAATTAATATATATACCGAATTTCGTAAGGATCGGACTACTATATCATATAGCTGCCATACGAACCTAAATCGGTTTAGGGAATAACTCGCACATTTATTGACTGATTTTTTCAAAACTCGGCCAACACGTTTTTAACATAAATATACGCGTTTGTACTCAATTTTATTAAAATCGGACTACTATATCATATAGCTGTCATACAAATCGAAATCGGCCCTATTAACTGACCAACCCCGTTCATGTGATTTACGGCAGAAACAACTTCGAAAAGAGTCTGTAATCTTCGGCACCCCGAAGATAACGTTGGGATTTTTTTTTTTTTCGCTTGCTCTTTCAAGCCAAGAAATATTTTGATTCATTTTTTCCTTAAATTTTTCATAATTTAATTTAATTTAAAGTCTTGTCAAATTTAAAACTAACCTCTCGATGTTAGATTGAAAACTTGCCCGGACTTTTACTTTGATTTAAGAGTTTTAAAAATGCTCAATTTAGTCAATTTGAAAGGTTGTTAAATACTCTTTTCGAAGTAAAAATAGTACATTCATTTTGTTGTTAAACTGGAAATAGTAGGCCCCTCAGGTCCCGGGCCCCGATCGGGTCACTGTATCATACTATCCTTTGAGAGTAATTCCAATAACAAGATGACCAATCTGATTTAAATTTCAGGCAACCTCAGGTCCCGGGCCCCGATCGGGTCACTATCCTTTGAGAGTAAATCGAATAACAAGATGACCAATCTGATTTAAATTTAAGGCCCCCTCAGGTCCCGGGCCCCGATCGGGTCACTATCATTTGGGAGTAAATCCAGATGACCAATCTGATTTAAATTTAAGGCTTAGAAATCTGATGAAAATATATACAAATGTTTAGAATTTCAACCGGATCAGACTTCTATATCTTTGAGCTGTCATGTGAGCCCTAATTGGCTTTAGAAAAAGTTCTTACATTTGTTGAAAAATCTCCCTTGAACATAGCACTTAGAAGTCTTATATAGAGCTTCGTATATGTAGAAAATTATAGACGGATCGGGGATATATATAATATAGGTTACAGCAAAGAAAATACTCTAGTTTTTTGTCACTCCCAAGAAAGCTGTTAAATAGTTTTGAAGGGTCTCAATTAACCCCAAAAGAGTTCCACATAAATATAAAACTGTACTTAAATTTTATAATCAGACTTCTATATCATAAAGCTTTTAAATGAACCTAAAACAGCTCCGACTTTTATTGAGCAGTCTCACTCTAGTAGAACACTAAGAAGGCCTATATAGAGCTTCATATGTGTACCTTCTTATATAGATCTGGAAAATATATAGTCTAGCTTACAGCAAATAAAAAAATCCTCCTAGTTGGCTTTAAGATTTTTTTAAAGAGTCTCAAATCAGGCCAAAAAGAAGTGGTTCCTCTTCCTTTATTAAAAGCTTCCTTAAATTTCCGAGTCCTTTTTTTTTTGGGAGGGGGGTGTGTGTTGCTCTCCCGATTAATTTAGTGTTAAGGTAAATGAATATTTATGGCTTTAATCCTCTTAACAAAAAAGAATTACAAGTCTCTTGAAGGGTCTACGAATTTTAAGTCTTTTTTTTTATTTACATTCTTTTCTGATTAGAAAGGAAAGCTTTTCCTTTTTTTGGTTTAATAATTTGCCTGAAGTTTCTGAGGAAAAAAATTACTGGTCACGTGCCACACGTTCCACACGTTACACGAGTGTCTCTCTAAGTAGCTTGAAATGACCGACCCAAGTACAGATAGCTATGTTCTTTTTTGTTCCCTAAGTTCTTTAAAGCCCAAAAGAAGAAAAATATTCGAATTATGAAATTCAGAGTTGTTTGTGATGAATTTGATTTTTACAGCTCCTCGCCAGACTCGCTAAATGCCGATCGCAGTGACAAGTCGGCCATGGGCAGTGCCTCGCCTCAGGCCCTTTACAAGCTGGTCGTACCTTTGCTCCGCTGCGAGGTGGTGGAGGTTAGGGATGCGGCCGTGAATGCTCTCGGCATGATAAATCACGATGCGCTCAAGTGAGTATCTCTTTAAAAATTTGATGGCTTTTTATGTTGATTTGTTTGCTTGTGTGTGTGCGTTTTTTTTTTAGGGATTTAATGGAGGAGCTGGTGGTCTATATACGCGAAGCAGTCGACCGTAAACAGGAGAATATGCGACGACGACGTCGTCGTGATGCTTTGCGTCTGCAGGTGGTCCGTGTCCTTGAGAAAATTGCCGAAAATGGCACCTTCGGAGTGAGGTGAGAGTCTCGCGGGTAGCTCGCGGGTGTGTGTATGAAAATTTAAATTTAATATTACGTTTATATAGCACTTGTGTCCTGGAACGCGATACGATGTCTTTGCATCCGACATTTGTGGAATACATTGAGGGGGCAATGGCCTATCTAATGGCTGAAACCGACAAGGATAATCTCAGCATACGCGAGGTGAAGGCGCACTTTTGCAATTTCATACGCAAAATGATTAAGAATTTCTCCTGTAAGTTCAATTGGAATCTATTTTTCTTTATTATTAATTTTACATATTCGTTTTTTTAGTGGAATCGTGTGGAACTCTACTGACCCGTGACCTGAAGCGTAATTTATTCAATTTATTTGCCACATGGTCGGGCAGCTTTGCCAAACCGCTTTGCATAAGCTCACAAATTGGCCAGACCCTCGAGGAGGAGAAACTGCAATTTAGTGCTTTACAGGCAAGTTTCTCTCTATCTTTCTCTCTATATATATTTTTTTCTTTCTTTCCTCAAAAGCAAAGAAAAATTGAGACGGCCCTCCCTGCTTAACCTTGTTAGATCCTTTTTACTCACTTGTGTTTTACAATAAACTGCTAAGCACATTAAATGGAGACGACTTGACAGCCGGCACAAAACTTTATCAACTTGATCAACTTGCTCAACTTGTTCAACTTGCCCCGGGTTATCCATCATTTATACTCTTTTTCTTTACTTTTCTTTTTTTTCGAGGAAAAATATTTTACTAAAAGAGTTGAAGAAAAGTTGAGCCAGAGTTGAGAATATTTATGTATATATTTTTTTCAGAATTTTCTAGAGAAAATAAAAATGAATCAGATAAGAATTTCTTGCAGAAACTTGGTGTTTCTTTTAGTTTTGTTTTAAGGTCCTCCCCATTCAATTTTCCATCGTCCGTTTAAGTTCAGAAGATCCTGAGCGATTCAGGCGCTAATGTAAGAAAGGTGATTCTTTTTGTAGAACCTTGTCTTTCATGATTCAATATATTCTCTTTATTTTTATATGAATTGATATAATCCGATAGATCTAAAATTCCTCAGTTTAGGTTCAGCTTAGGTTAAAGACAGGTTCATAGGTGCTTATATATATTATTTAAATTTCTTCCAGAAAATATGGAATATGGGAAATAGGTTTACTCAGACTTTTCAGCTGAAGTTATAACTAAATTATTAGAACGAATTTCTTAGCTCAAAACAAAAAGTATAAAAAAGAGTATAGGTTCAGCTTAGGTTATAGACAGGTTCATAGGTCCTTATATATATTATTTAAATTTCTCCCAGAAAATATGGAATATGGGAAATAGGTTTACTTAGACTTTTCAGTTGAAGTTATAACTAAATTAATAGAACTAATTTCTTAGCTCAAAACAAAAAATTCCCCCAAAAAAAGAGTATACATTTTTTTGTCTCAAGTTTTAATTTTCCCTCTTTCCTTTCTTTGAACAGGCCATGTCTGCCCTGCTTTGCTGCGGTCACATTTTCTATACGCCTCATCTTCAGGACGATGGCATAATTTACAAATGGCTAGACATGCTTCTAACCTCCAAGGATGAGAAGGTAACTTTACTTGGCTTTTTCTATTTTGAAATATTCTTAGAAAATGTTTCTTCTTTTTACTTTTTCTTAGATTTATCAATTAGCCCGTGATACAGTTGTGCTGCTGTTGGAATCGAATCCGGATATGGGACTCTTGCTGGAATGGGTGATAGATCGTTGTTATACGTCGACGCCACGTGAAGCAGATGCCTGCTTTTTGGCCCTGGCTTCGATCTTCAGTGCCAAGTGAGTAGAGAGGGTGTAATAAATGTAACAATATGAGTGAATGGCATAAAAATGAGAAAGTTTGCCTGCTAATGGCAAATCGAGCCAGCAGGCGTCTTTATAATCTCATTTAGAGGCAACGAGCTGGTTTCGTGCCAGGCGCGTGTGTGTGTCCTTAAGTATCGTTTCACGTGATTGCAGGTTATGCTTTAAGTGTGGAATTACTTACTTGCCCAAGGCAATTGGCACGATAGACACTAAATTCAGTTGGTCTGAAATTAATTTCATTTTACAACTTCACACTTAAAACCATTTTCATTTGGACTTTTCTTGGAATCTTTTGGCTTTTTCAATACTTGGAAAAAAGTAAAAGCCTCTTAAGACTGATTTAAATACTCACAAAAAAAAAAAAACGAAACAAAAAAAAGATTCGTTTAAATTAAATTAATTGTATTCATTCAGTGGAAAAGAAGAATCCCCAAAGAAAAGCTTAAATGTGAAATGTGATTTTCTTAGCCGGAAATATCCTTGCATTTCTTTCTCTCTTTTATTTTATAATTCTCATTGCAAATCAAATGGGTAACAGCTGCAAGCTTGCATGTCCTTTTACCATTTACCCTGTCATCATGGAAACTAATAAAAATAAATTTGTTGTTGTTTTTGTTTTTTAGCCTTTGAAAAAAGAAAATGAAAGTTTATTTTTATTTCAAATATGCAATTTATCTTTGACATTTGTTGAGATATATCAGATTTTTTTTAAGCGAGTTTATTGGCCTTTTGAGTGACATTTAACTGGAATTGAAACCTTAGAATTTTATTCCAAAAAAAAAAAAAAAATTATTTATCAGCCCATCAATTCTTGGGGGAAACGAGGCTTCTTATATACCCCTGGCCTGTGTTGGCAACACAAATGTTTAGCAACATGTTGCCGCAACATGTTTCAAGCTAAGCAACAATTTCTAGACCTTTTATATTTTATATTCTAAAAATATCGATTCAATTCTCACTTGAATGAAAAATAAAAAATCATTGATAAATGACCAGAAAAGAATTCCAAGAAATGCAAAAAAAAATTACAAAAGGCTTAAAACAGCAAAACTCGTGTCCAGTGGGGAGGGAGAAGGTGAATGGTTGACAAGCGGCCATCAATTTAAATTTCTATAGCAAATTTGACATGAAAGCAAATAGGGTTTTTAAATAAATGACAGGCGGTCTGGTAAGGCCAGCCTGACCTTTCGAGTACCCAAATCTAAATATGCAAATAATAAAATAATTTTAATACTTTTGACATATTTTCAAATAAATAGTCAACGTTTCTCTGTCAATCCAACATTTGCTTAATCGAACTACGACGACTCTCAAATACCCTAAAAAATATATTTAGTCTGAGTTTTAGGAAAAATAAATTCAGTTCATAGATCTGAGGAGAAATCATATAATTATATATATGTGAAATATAAGAAAAAGTATAACTTCTTCTGGAGTCTGGAAAGAACTCATATATTCATATAGATCGAAAATATTGGAAAACAAAACTTAGGCTTGAAATATTAGAGGAATAAAAACTCCAGGACCTTATAATGTAGCTTATATTGAGGTCCAATAGAAAACATCCAGGACTATATAAACAGGATTATTCTGAGGTCTTAAGAGAACTTATATAGACCTGAAATTTTTTGGAAAAAAAGAGGACTATTTAATCTGGCTTAGCTTACTCTGAGGTCTGAGAAATAATCATATATTCATAAAGTTCTGAAAAATTAGGAATACAGCCTGGACTAGATAATCCGGCCTAGCTTATTCAGAGGTCCAATAAGAACTCATCTAAATCTAAGAAGTTAAATAAAAAATCCAAGGTAATCTGGCAAAGCTTATTCTGAGGTCTGAGAAGAAATCATATATTAATAAAAATATGAAGTATTAGGAATAATTCCAGGATTATATGATTTGGCATAGCCCTGAGTAACCTGTCATAGCTTCATATAGACCTGAAATTGGCTTATTCTGAGGTCAGAGAATAAATCTTCAGTTCATTAAGATCTGAGATATTAAGATCAAATCCAGGACTCTTTAAACTGTGATAGCTTTTTCTGAGGTCGATATTGATAGGAACCCTGAAGTATAAAGCAAAAATTCAGGACTATATAATCCTTATCCATGACTCTATATAGCTTACTTGAAATCTCAATATGCCTGTAGGGTAGTGTAGGGTATACAGAAATCCAATCAAAGTGTAGCATATTTTATAGCGTAAACCTTTAATTGCATTTTGTATGCAAAATGAAAATCGATTGTGTGAAATTGTTGGGCGTGTTTACTGCTAAATTGGCTGGTTCTTCACAACTGTCTATATATCTATTTATGTGTGCATGTATATATATGTGTGGGTGTGTGTGTGTGTGTATTTAGTTAGATAAATGTACTTCACAGCAGTGGCTTTGCTTTGGCCAAATTTTGCGGCGCACCGCATGTGTTTACACAAAAGTGGCAAATGCACCGTTGAGCTTTTTCATTCAATTTTAAATTTAAGTAAAAATGTCAAGAATTTTTTTTTATATTAATGATAATCAGAATTTAGGTTGGCTTAAGTATTTACTTTGAAACCTAATTACCGCAGTCTTGGATTCACAACAATGTTGCTCATTAAATATTCACACACACACACACTCAGGCAGGCAGGCAGGTCTGGTTAACCGCAGAATTGAGCGCAATTAACCTTACAGTTGTGTTTATGAGTTGGTTCAGAATTTACATAATTCTTTTATTTATTTTCAGGGAGTATCCATGCGATCATTATACATCCGTAATTACCGTCACGCTCCTCATGACCGGTTGTCCGCGTGTCGAGGTGCATGCCACCGCCTTGCAGCTACTGCAAATATTGGATAAGCGTTTCTTTGGCAGTGTCGTCGGCACTCTTCACAATGACAATGAGAAAGGTATGAGTTTACTTACTTAATTTGCCTACATGAAACATCAAATAAATAAAAATGATTTTTTCCTAAATGGAAATTATTTTCGCCATGAAATCAGCAAGAGCGAGATATATATTTTAATTACAATGGAAAAATACTTAATTTGCTTTACCCTTGGCAACCTTATGGGCATTTTGATAAACGCTTGACTGCAGCTTTTCGGGTGTCATCGAAGATTCCGTATTTCCTTGACTTTTGCAACATATAAAAATGTTGCCAGGTGACATGAGTATTTTTAGCATACGATTAAATGGTTTCAAACAATTTCTTCCTCTTCCCGTATATGTATATTTTTTTTTTTTTTGCTTTTATTCCTGAACTTCTTTTGTATTTCTTCTTTCTTTTTATTTTTGTATTTCTCGTCGCGTATTTCAATTTCCGTTGATATTGCTTTAGGCGGCAGCTGGGGATAAGGTGAGAATTCCTTTAAGGAATTTATGAATACAACACATTATTATAGACACAAAATAAAGGAAAGAAAGTCGCAGCCAAGCTGGCTATACCCTGTAAAATGGGAAAAAGGTGGCAACACATGATGAGTTTTTAATTCTGGTTTAAATATTACTTTGAAATTGTTGAGAGTGAAACAGGCACGCCACCTGTCGGACGTTAAGCCCAGTCGCAGCCCTGTAAAAAGAAAAGGTGGCAACACTGGTGCTTAGACATGATGAGTTTTTAACTCTGGTTTAAATATTACTTTGCAATTGCTGAGAGTGAAACAAGCACGCCACCTGTCGGACGTTAAGCCCACTTGCAGCCGAGCTGGCTATACCCTGTTAAAATAAAAGGTGGCAACACTGGTGCTTAAACATGATCAGTCAAAAGCTCCGGCTTAAATATTACTTTGCAATTGTTGAGAGTGAAACAAGCACGCCACCTGTCGGACTGTTTATTAGACCGGCTTGGGAATCTTGACTTGTATTTCTTCGGTAATTGTGTTCCGATTTTGGTCGTGTTTGGTAACAATCAAAAGTTCTTTTTATGATAAATTTCTATACCAATTGGAATGAAAGGAAGCTAAACCAACAAGTCAAAGTCCCAAGTCTGGTAATCCTAGCTCTGATTGCTTTTTACAGCCTGATTATCTCCTTCCTTTCACAAACATAACCCAAGTCTGCTGTTCCTAGTTCTCATAGTCCAAGAACCGTATAGATTATTCTATCAACCCGGTTCATTCTTCGTCTCATTCCTTCACCAAACTAAATATATCCTTAACCTTAAATTACAGGGTATAAATAGTTGCCAATTGAAGAGAAAACATTTTCATAAATTCATATTTTTTTCTCCATTCAAGCAGAGTAAAAGCTTTGAAGTATTTTTTATAGACTTGAGAGTCTTTTTTAATAAGGCTCATAATTTAAATTCAGGTGAAATTCAAAAGCTCTTATAAGCTGTAAATGCTTAATTAAAAATTCTAGTTTATAGACTGAAATAATTAAAGCTATAAATAGTCCAAGTTATCGGCAGAATTGAATTCGTAAAATTTTAGTTTTGAATTTTGTTTTGGATGGACAAAAGAAAGTTGCTTTGCTTTAACGATTTCAACAACTTAATTAATCCCATAATTATTGAATTAATTCAGCTTTCGGTACACTAAAATTACAATAATATATTTGCCTTTATTGTTGTTGTAAAAAGTTGCAAAGTACCTGTTGAAATATGCCAAAGTATTTCTTCGAAAAAAAATTAGCTAATAAGATTTCTATATCTGTCTGTGTGTGTGTGTGAGTGTGTGTGCCCACACATATTCCCCAGTCAAACAAAAATAAGGATATTTGTTTCTTACGAAATTTGTATGCCAAAAATGTTTAGCCTGAAAAGTTGTTTCCCCAAGGATATTTTTGGATACTTTATTATCAACTTGGCTGAATATATTGTTTTCTCTTTTTTTATTGTTCTCTCTCTGGGTAGTTCTTCTTCTTCTCATCACATTTTATCAAATTTATTTTTACTTATTATTTTTTGTCTTTGGTAAACAACTCGAGTTGGGCAGCATTTACCTACTCTTAGTTTGTTGTTTGCTCAATTTTAATTTGAAATGAGAAAAACAAAAAAATTATATATACAAGCTTGAGCCATAAATATTAATGCTGACCAAACGCTATACAGAGTCACTCCACTCCCCCAACCATTCAGGCTCACAAGATTTAATTAGTGCCGAAAACAATTTTTTATGTATTTTTTTGATATTTTATCAAAAGCAAAGGAAGGAAGTCAAAGACAAAAAATGACAGTGATTTTGTTTTTGTCCTTTAAAAGTTTTCTCTCATATCCTGTTACAAGGGTCAATCAAGTTGAATAAGCGGCTCAACCTTTTTCAAACTAAAAAAAAAAAAAAAAATTTCTCTGAAAATAAAAAAGGATTTTTTTACAATTTATGACTAATTTTATTAAAGAGATTAAAGTCAAACGATTATTAAAATCCTGAAAATTTCAAAGAATTTGCCAAAATAATCAAAACAATTTGTCTGGTTTTTGATTTTATTGAATTAACATTTATTTTGTTTTATATAATATGTTTTTTTTTTAAGGAGAAAATAAAATATTTAGAAACAGCTTAGATTTAATTTTTTAAAATTTTTTGATAGATATATATATAGTTATATATTCTTATATAGTCCATGCAAATCCGCTTAATAAATAATCCTATTTTTTTTTTCAAAAGGGTGGGTATTTTCTTGGTTTTGTTGGCTTAATTTAATATTTGGAAAATCATAAATGATTTTTAAAATTTTCAGTTTTTAAACTGTTCTCAAAGACTTGAATGAATTTTGGTACTTCAATCAAACCAACTCAATTGGAATTTAAATACCTCAATGAGCTTAGTTGCATAACATTTTTTAAATAAATAAAATCTGAATTTGATGTGGCTTCCTTTTTTTTGCAAAATATTTATTTATCATTGGCAAAACGAGAAATATTCGAAAAATATTTTCACTCATTTCGCCATACCATGTGTATATTTTATTTATTTAAAATTTATTTTAATTAATAATTGATTAAATACCTTTAAGTGCCAAAGGCATAAAAATTGTTAATTTCCAATTTAAAAATCACTTAATTTGATACACTCTTTTCAAAGAGAAGTGGAGAGGATTCCCAAAAGTTGGCACAAACCCTCTGCCCAAGCTTCTTTGGTTTTGAAACACTTGGATCGAATTATTATATAGTATGGGAATAACTAGAGAACTATTATTATTACCCTTAACTATAATGATAAAACTTGACATATAAGCTTCTTTGGTATTTCGAACTTGTTGGGTCTTATTTGGTTCTAACCTCTAATTTGTGTAGACTCAAATTGAGTGGGTGATATTTACATTTCTGGGCTTTCCAGGTAGACTAATGAAATTTGAAACATAAGCTGCTTTTTCGGAGACTTTTGAATTTGATATAGTCCAGACCAAGACTAAACTTCCTAGGGAGCTTGTAGAGTCTCTGAATTTTCTGGATATCTAAATGAAACCTGAAAGCATAAATTTCAAAGTCCTTTAATCTAAAGGTAAAATTGAGTCTCTGAGATTTCAATATAACAAGCTGCTTTGAAACTTCAATAGTCAAGACTTTCAAGGCTTAACTCCTTCAAATTCTGAAGTCAGACTCATATGTAAAATATTTTGAGACTTAAAACCTTTTTGGACTTTTTTGGTATTCACCTCTCTGGATAGCTTTTTCTCGATAATTATACGGCCAAGATCCAGCTAGCAGCTACCTTGGATGACGATGGGTCTCTGGGTCTTTTCCAAAACTCTTTCTACTAGTCGTAACTTCCTCTAAATCCAGGATCCAAGGTTTCCTTTAGATTTAATCAGAACATCTATTTATATTTATAAGTTTTTTTTGAAAAGAGCATAAATACTTTGGTATACCAAAGATTTTTATTTTTATAAATACACTTAAAGCTTATTTAATTATTTAACACTTTACTGGGCTCTACAGACATCAAAAAAATTGTGCGATAAATCAAATTGATTTTACCCAGCGACAATCAAATACACAAAAAACCAAAAACAAAAAAAAAAAAACAAAAAAATGCTAAGTAACCTTAATTTAAGTAAAATCACTCCCCTGTTCAAGTTTCCAAGCGCAACCTGGATAATTCAATTATAAATTACCATACCGAGCTTAACTTGTATATATTTCCCCGTTGGGCAATTTTTATATGTTTTCCTGAAAGCATTTTATGCTGAATTTTGTTGTTGTTTTTTTTTTCTTCTTTTTTTATTTAATTGGATTCACTTGAGTGGATGCAATTCATGCATTTCATTCCAGCAATGCTGCGTCATCATGCGGCGTCTTGTTGAAGTGCCCGTATTACGACAATATTCCGATACTGCAAATATCAGAAAGAAAAATTAAATATATCAAAAATTGATTTAAAAGAATTTTGTTTACTAATTCAAATTGGCTTTGATTTGGTTTTAATTCGGATTTTCTTTGTACCTTAATTTGCATTATTCGCTAGACCCCTGGGATTTCCCAGCTGACCTTCAAGGTATTAATTAAAAATTTCGGGTCAGTTTATTTTTTGGAATTTTTCTATTCACGCATTTTTCTTTGCCTTTTCATTTCCGAATTAAAAAAAGGGAAAACTTTTTATTTTCCTCTTTTTTTTTTTATTAAAATTTATTTGACTCTGGGTTAATCGGTGAAAGTACAGTGTTCCGTCTTCTTATTTTATTTTTAATACAAGAGCCCACGTGCAAGTTTGCTGCACGCTCCCTTGCCAGCATTTATTTATATCTTCCGTGTATGTGTGTGTGTGTGTGAGTCAGTTTCGTGCCCATTTTTTTTGCAGAACTCGAGTCTAAGCCTGGGTAATTTGTAAGTGCCTGGGCATTTATTTTATGCCATTTGTTTAGATTTTATGCGCCATCAAGTGAAGGCATGCACAATTTGAAATTGCTCTCGCGTCTGTTGAATTTGAAAAAAGAGTTTTTAATATTTTTGGAGTGCTTTTGTTTTTTCCCTGACAATCCATCAAATGATTGTCTAGCACAGATGTGCACATTTTGTCAATATATTCAAACATATATATATTTTTTATTAAGCGCAAACTTAATGACAAGCTGATAAATTTCTTACTGGAATGACAAATTGTCAAGACTGAGCTGGTGTTTGGTTTTTATTTTTAGAATACCTTTTTTAATAATTCAAATATAAAACGAAAAGAATTAAATTATTGCAACAGGGCTGGAGGGGGAGTCTTTGGGAGTTCGGTTCATTTTAGGAACTAGTCAGAAGAACCAGCAGAAGAAGAGCAGCTTCAACTGGAAAAGTTCAAATAAAAATACCTGAAGCACTTAAAATACCACAAATTTCCCATTGATATATTTTTCTTTAAAACCCGGAAGTTTGTCAAACTTGAACACTTATTCAAATTACTAAAAATATATTTCTATATTTGACTTCTAAAAAAAGAAATTGATGTTGATTATTAGCTCAATCAACTGTTGATTGTATAAAATCATAAATTAAATCTTTCATATTTTATTGGTCTTTTAAGGCAGATATCTGATAGTCCTCAAATAATATGAGAACAATGCTTTCATTTCACATTGAGATTGAGATATGAAATTCCAGCCTAATGTGATGACTATTATTATGGAAATTAATGAATGGATTGACAGTGGCCTTTTGACTGTGTATTTCAGTCCTGTTGACAGATCCAGCATGCAACACGTGCCACAGTTGGAAATGCTGCCTTTCAAAAGCACTCGAACAGACAATATGAACAGGCCTCAGATACAGATTCCTCTATCTCTTTCTCTGCTCTTTTTGGATTAAGTGAAATGTGCTGTCCCATTGGCGCCCAGTCTCACCTTAATTTATAGCATCAGCTATATGGCTATATATATTTTTTTGTTTGTTTGATGGAGTTAAATTTCTCTTATTTTGGCATTGAAGTGGCGCCGGAAAATGCCACACTGATTGAATTCATTTATGCGGGGAAGGGGCGGAATGCGAAATACCAAACAGATTCGCTCTGAATAATTCGGCTTGAAAAATGGGCGATTCTACTGCAAAGAATTCGCTGCCATATTTGGTTGAAATGTTGACAACAAATGGGTAATGCCTGAGCTCTCTTGGCAATCTGCTGGGTGTCTCTGGTAATTGCTCAGCCGTAAATTTCAACATTCTGCCTGACCCACAACGAAAGTCATCATTATACTCTTTAGGCTCGGAAATTTCTGAACAATTCAATGCACGTTTCTTCATTCTTTGTTTGCTTAGTCAGCGATTAGCCTTATTTTTTTTTCTCTCTTTCCGAAAGTGTCAGAGTGTTGCGAGTCTCTTTCAATAAAATTCAGAAAGTCTGCCAACTAAATTAATCACTGCTCATTAAAGCAGAAAAGCTTGAAATGTTCATCTTGCGGCTAAGCTTGAATTCAGTCTCAGTTCACACTATTCTGATTTGTTGTGTGCGAGCAAACTGCAAATGAGTAAACCAGTAAACCAACAGAAAACCAATTATCTACGGCAATCAATGAATACATCGGCCAGAGAAACTCAACATGAGCCGATTAGTATGTTGGCTCTTTGCCGCTTCAATTACTCGTAACTCGTTGCTAGAATAAATGAAAATGTTTTTACCCCACCTGCTGCAACCGGACTCTGTTTCCATTGTACAAATCATAAAATAGAAAAGTTTTCATCTTTTACCCCGAAAATGTTTGGCATACGTGATTATCAGCCTAGAGGATTTTCCTATTTCTGACAATTTTAATTACAAAGTAAAAACAAACAAACACTATTTGATAACAAAAATTATAACACAATTGGGACACAAACTCCAATTTCCTAATTTGCCCTGGTCATTTCTTTGATGGAAATAGACAAAAATTAGTAATAGGAATTCGCCAACCGCTGGTGCTGCCTTGTAATGAACTGAATAAATAAAAAAAAAGAATACCTAACAGAATTAGAATTGAAATAGCAAACTAACAGTCTGGCAACCCCATAAGTTAGAGCGAACAGCGCATAGTTCATTAAACGATCTTGTTCTGGTTCGCTCGTTCTTCCTCCCTCCGCGAGTAAAACGATCGCTGCGTGTTTTGAAAATTTTTTGTTAAATTTTACCAAATCTGTTTAACAAAGTTGAAACACAGATCCGAGTTGAACACAAACCTCAACAGAATTTATGTATTTTCAGTGAGGCTTTGCAACATGTGAATCAACGTGTCAAATTTCAGTGTAAAGACCCATGATTAAGTCTAAGCACTCGGATGAGCTTTTCGACTTTACCGTGTCTACACAGGCTTGAGCTGTTCATTTCGTTTCTCCTTTTACCATTCTATATTTGTTTTGAATAAAATGACAATTGTTTGAAATATAAAAGTCGGCAAACTCCTGTTTGCTTCCTACCTGTGAGTGTGAAATGTGTGGGTGTGGGTGTTGGTGTTGGTGTTGGTGTCTGTGTGTGATTCAAGGATGCTTATGCTCATTCTTTCTGTTTGTCTTTAGCCTCTTATATTCACCGTATTTACACTACTTGTTGGTCGTAAATATTTGCATTTAACACACACACACTCACTCACTCACACATATAAGATTTGTGATCCCTTCAGCTGGGCTACTAAACAAAAAAATAACGGTGAATGTGTATGTAAATTTAAATGAAGCTGAGGTGACTAAATGAGTAACTGTTTGAGAGTCTGTCAGAGTCTGACATTCATTCAGATTCCTTGGGCGTTTTATTTACTTCGAATGCTCTAGCAAAAGCAAAGACTAACAACTTTTAAAATTTATTTTAATTTCATTTACATTTTGCCAATGCCTTTTTCGGGTCTCTGGGAACAAATACATTTTTTTCTTGTTAGCTTGACAGATTTCTTTGGCTGCTATTGTCATTGTGTAAATAGAACGTGAAACAAAATTAATTCCAAATCAAAAAAGCAAAAACAAAAAAAAAAAGATGAAAACTTGATTATTTGCTGGTATTTTTGCTTTGTATTGTTTTCCAACACCCTCGCTGTTTTTCGCATTTGTGTTGATGAAATTGGGGGGAAAAAATTGATGTACGTGTGAAAGCTTGATTTTTTCAGGAAAATCACAAAAATTAAATAAACAATAAAATAAACAAAATAAAAAAATAAATAAATGAACACATTCATTGAATTCTAAGAAATCAAAATAAAAGCCTTCAAACAAACCAAAATTGTGAATTAAATAAAAATATTCACTTCATATTTTTTTATTTTTGAATATGGAAATTTTTTAAAGAGTGGTTAAATTCTGAAAAAAATTTCGACTTAAATTTTAAATCTCTGAGCTAAGAAGATATAGCCAAGAAAATCCATTAAATTGTCTATTGAATAATTGATGAATATTCCAGCCAGACAATTGTAAATTTTTGCCGATTAATTAAACAAGCTTCGAGCAATCAAACAAACTGGAAAGCGTACATTAAACATTAAGAGGAAACGGAGAACACTAAAACCAAAAATGACAAGCTCTAAAAATACAGACAACTGAAATAGATATATAAAAGCCTAGCTCTATCTCTGTCGCACACTAAGTGTGCATAACAAAGAAACAGAGCTCTTCTGGGTTTTCAATTACATTTTATCTTTTGTCTGGTTAATGGCACCTGACTGATGTCATACTTGACTTGACTTGACTTTTGTTTGAGCGTTTTATTAGAAAAGTTTGGTGGATTTCTTTTATTTTATTTAAGTTTATCAAGTGTCATGACCTAAGCCTTTCTGACTTAAATCATATCAATTGACACGTGGCCGGTTTGAAGATGTTCAATTAATCTGGCCATTAAATTGGGATTAGTATTATGACATCTTGTCATAACTTCAAAATTAATTAGTTATTTTGACTGTGTAACACGAGTTTGGCCCTCTTGGCCACCCGCTGGTCTATTCTTAGACCTGAAGCTAAATTCCATTTGATGAATGCCTAAACAGACCCAAGTCCCCCCCAGCCCCGGCTTAAATTGAAAAGTAAAATATGTTCTCATATGTTATGAGCTACTTAATTTGTATATTTTTAGAGCCTCTTTTTCTGTTTTATTTTTATTGCAGACATATATGTATATATTTTTTTATAACCTCACCTGTGACTTGGGTAACACCCTCTCTCTGGGCCGAGGAGCTCACACGACGAAAAATGCTGAGTACAGCTTTGCTGTAAATTTAGAAAGAAAACAAAAAACTTTATTTATTTTTCATAATTTAAACAATTCATTTTGACTTACCGAAAATTTTGCCCGCTCACACAATAAAGTACAAAATTGATGCCAAAATTTGTTATGAAAAAAGCTTGGAAAATATATTGCAAGACAATTGTGCTATTTTGTGTCTTGGATGTTTGAGTCTGTTAAAAAGTGAGAAGAAAGAAAATAATCATTAGCATTCTTTTTTTCTTTTACTTTGACTACTGAAAACTTTAATTAAAATTATAATTATTTGCACAAGTAATCGATATGCTTTGCCTTTGAATGGGTTTCAGTTATTTTCCTTTTTCTTGACTTTGCTTTAATTGAGTTGAGATTGTAATGAACCTTGGCAACAAAAAAGCTTAATATAAAGTGTAAATTCAAGAATCAAAAGGTCAAAATCTTTTGATTAACCATTTTCATTAAATTTTTCTTTCTTTTTTTTTTGTGGTCTTTCCGTTTACTCAATTTACCTGCTGACACTTTTAATAGGATTTATGAATTTCTCTTTATAAAAGAAATTTTCCTTTTTCAAAATTTAATTGAAAGGAAAATAAATAAATTCAGTGTTTATGTATTTTGAATTGAGGGAATTGTAAAGCTTACTTTCATTTGGACTGTACCAAAACATAATTTTTGCAAGCAAATAGCGAGCGTAACTATAAAATCAATAACCAAAAAAAAATTGATAAAAATTCGGTCAATTCTGTTTTAAATAGTCCAACTATAAAGACCTAGATTGCTTCAATTTAAAACAAATAAATACACAATTTTGTATGGAGCAAACGGATTTTATTTTTAAGCAAAAAAATATGCTGCCTACTTTTTAGGGCAACGCAAAATTTTAAATTGCACCAAAAAAAAAACGCTCAAGTTTTTTCCTCTTTTTTGTATTGTTGCATATTCATTTGTTATTGAGAAAATATATATTCTCATTTATTTGTATATTTTTTAAGAGGGAGGGAAAAAAACCGAGCGCACGTGTTAAAAGCAATTTGTATATATCGGTCTCTCTTCTTCTTCATCTATTCCATTCACTGGCATATGAATTCTATTTTTTGCATATTTATGTGTTTCTCTTTTCGGTTTTTTGACAACTTTAAGGTTATTCGGGGATAAAAGTATTTCACATGTTCCACAGTTAAGACAAGTGCAAAACAAAGGACATTGTTTTCATTTTTTTTTTCTCTATTGGTTCGGGCACGTATGACAGGCCAAGATAGATGATGTTTGGTAAAATACATAAAAGAGGCGAAATCTTTATATAAAATTATTTTCTTTGATTTCGTGTATGTTTGGTGCTCCCGACTGCTTTAACTTTTGTTCAATTAGCCCGAAACCATTGACAAGGTCAGCCTCTTTATTTTTATGTTTTTTTTTTTTTTTTGCTTCCTCAGAAACAAGTTGGCATGTAAAAAACCCATTGACATTTTCTTTCGTTTTGGTTTTTATATTCGAGTGCGTGTGTGTTCGTATTTAATTATTATTTTTTTTTTGTAGCTGCTCACATGACTTGGGACTTTATGAGCTTTGGTTATATATTTTTTATTTTAACTCCTTTGTTGTCCTGGCAACTTGGTTGGAAGCATATTAAAATTACATTCATCTAATTAACAAGTTCAAAAACAAATCCAGTAAGCAGCTAAAAAGCATTTAAGGACTTTTGAAAATGTTGCCTTCGTTTTATTTGTTGTTTTTTTTTTTCAAAAGGAAATTCCTCAAGGAACTGTCAGTGGGTTTGTGTGAGTGTGCATATGTGTGACTTTGGCACCAAACTAATTTAACCTTAATTAGATGGCAAATAAAACAAGCATAAATTCCTCCATTTAGCTCACAACACATTCCAAGTAGTCAAAGGAATGCGAAAAATCTCTTTAATAAAAAAAAAAAACAAAATATTTGTTCTGCGAAGTAAGCAAAAAGGTGACACAATTTTTCGGCTATGTCCTGCCTCAATCACAGCTGTGACTTTTAGTGCTTTAATAACGATTCTTTGTCTTTTCTATTTCTATCCCACACAATTTTGATATCACTTCCATTACAATTTTATGAGCAGCTGTTTCAATCATGTCTCAACTTTTGTTTTGTTTCCGTAAATATTATGTGCAGACTGTACTTAATTAACAGCTGTCAATTGCAGTTGCCAAAACTAGATAAGTTTCCTATACTTTTCAAAAATGTTGGCTTGAGAGCGGGACTGTTTCGGATGTTCTGCATTGTTGGAATTGATATAGTTTATTATACTCTTTCTAAGGAAAAATAGTACATTCAGTTTGGGTTTTAAGTGCCCAATGCACTCTTGAAATAAATTCTATTGAAATCTCTCGAAATACCTCTGCTGGTCTGAGAAATTGCTAAAACTGTTTCAGGCCAGTTCCAATAACTTCAAGGCTGAGGAACTAGTTCATTGGATCCCTTGCTCTGATCGAGCAGGTTCCAATGAATTCAAAGCCGAGGAACTAGTTCATATGATACATTGTTCTGATCTAGCAGGTTCCAATGATTTCAAAGCTGAAGAACTAGTTCCAGACGAATAATCAGAAGCCTCAGGCAGGACAGAAAAAAAATATACTCGTCTCATCAAAAAGTTAGCTAAACCACATAAAATTGGTAGTTCATTTTCAATATTATTGGCTTTTATTTCACCAATTATTAAATATAAATTAATTTAAATATAAATCACTTGTTTATGTCAGTTCATTTTTTTCCCCCCTTTCACCCTCCAAAATTTTTTGTTTATTCAATAAAATGAAAACTATTTGCCTAATTGATTAGCAAATTAGCGTGAAATTAAAATAACTTAAAATGTCATTGAATTTAACTAGAAATAATTCGAACTGTCTTAAATATCAAAATAAATTTCATAAATTTTTTTTTCTTTTTGTTTTGTTTAATTTGACTTACCTCCCAGTAAGCTTCCATGCGTAGCAAGCAAGTTGGCAAATTCAGAGCAACAAAAACTGTTGAAACAATTAGCAACATTTTTGTTACCTTCAATTGTGAAGAGTTCTGAACCTTGCGTCGTCCTATTTGAGGGGAGAAATATAAAATAAAGATGAGAAAATTACTCCCAACAGTTCAAAAACTTTTGAACTAAGTAACACTTAATTGACTTTAAATGACCGAATTTAGTCTGGCAAAATTCCCAAAGAATTCTTTCTTTATAAAAGAATTTTTATTATTTTGGCTAATCCATTGGAAAACGAAAACAAATTTATTAATCTTTTCTTTGATTTGCCAACAAAAAAAAAACCTGTCTGGCCTTTTTCCACATGAATTCCTTTTTTTCTCAGCAAAAAAAAAAATGAATTTGCATTTGTCATAAAAATTTACAGAATTCTTAATCAAAATAGAAGAAATTTTCTTTTCAAGTAAAATTCCATTCACCTGTTCTCTGTGTTATCTCACAATAATTTTGCTGTGTGTTCATCTGCTGAAATTGCTGTTCCAATCCCTCTTGCTGTTGTTGTTGTTGTTGTTGTTGTTGCTGGTCGTCCCTGCCGTGTCTTGTAATTTGATGCTGTCCACTTGGGTGTGTACAGGTTGACTTTTGACGCTTCAGCGATGTTGAAATACGATATGTGGAGCCGGCGGAACCACCAATTCCCCCGCCACCCCCATTTGTGGCACCAACAGACATCGAACTGCTCGACATGGCATTCGTTTGTGGCTTCCTTAAAAACATATATATTTATATAGTATATCTCATATATATATTAAATTCTCTTTAAATACAAAATTCATAAATATTTCCAATGTCAAAGGAAAGTTGTGGTCAAGACAATTTTCAATAGTGAAATATAGAAACATCCTGTCTTGATTTTATTCATTGGTTTGTGAATTCAATTCAAAATTTGAATTGCTACCCCCACAATTTTGCATCCAAACTCACTTACTTGTGCATTGTTAGGGTTCGTCGTACGGTGGCAAATTTCCAGACCGTATAGCCGGTGCAAGTGTTCAGCACTACGATGGTTGTAAACGGCACCGCATACCCGATAATTGAATCCCAAATGTTGAATATGGACATTTGTGCCTAAATTAAATAGAAATCAAAAATGAATACATGGATGAAAACATTAATTAAATTGGTCACACAGCAATTACATCCTAGCGGTAGCCTCCCAAATTTACAGACTCTTTTTGAAGCTTTCTTGTTTTTTATTTATTGAAATTTTGAAAAAATATTTGGGACACTTCTAAATAAAAATCATAGATACCAAATTTGATTGAGATCCCTTGAGATATTCCTGGGGACGATTTGGAATAGTATGATAGCTATAAGATTTAGTGATCCGATCAATCAAAATATGTAAGAGTTATTTCTAAGACTGATTTAGGTTTTATGATATAGTGGTCCGATCCGAAAGCTCTATGCCAAGCATGAATCATTTTTACAACTAAGACAATAGTTGGAACCTATAGTCTACTTATACAGCCCGATCCAATGGGATTGAGTACTTCTCATAAGTCTCATATCAAAGAGTGTATAAGAAGACCCCATCTTCTTATTTTTAGCTTGCTTTTTTATTAAGGAAAAAAATTAGATTAACCCAAAATTTTGCCTTGTTTAATTTTTTTTAATTGGGGAGAGAAAAGTGTAAGCAGAAATGAAAAATTGGCCCCAAGTTTTTCATCTTCTTTATACGATTTCACTAAGGCCCAAACAAGCTGGACTAAATTGTTGAATCTAATTATTTAGGTCTCAATCTTTGTAAAGATTTAAGGCTTGAATATTTTTGAGAGAAGCAAAACTTGAAGACTGGGAAGAAGAGAGCAGTTTTAGGTTGAGGAAAGGAATATTGATTTGATCCTTTAAGAAATCCCTGAGAAATTCCACATAGCCGCTTAATTTCTTGGAATAGCAAAACAAAGGTGGACTTTTTGGAGTTCCCTGAATGTCTGAATTATTGATTTGATCTCTTAAGAAAACCCCAAGTAATACCCGCTTTATCCACCTATTAGTTCTATGGAATAACAAACCAAAGGTGGATTTCTTGGCATATTTGTGTTCCGATTTGAAGTCTTCAGGGAATCCCTAAGAAATTTCCCATGTTCAGCTTTATCCACCTGTTAGTTCCATGGAATAACAAACCAAAGATGGTCTTTTGCTTGGCATATTTGTGTTCCGATTTGATATCTTCAGGCAACCCTAAGAAATTCCCCATGTTCAGCCTTATCCGCCTGTTAGTTCCATGGAATAACAAACCAAAGATGGTCTTTTGCTTGGCACATTACTTCCCCGAGTAACTCCCCATTTATCCACCTATTAGTTCCATGAGAAAACAAACCAAAGGTGGCTTATTAGTTCCCTGAAAGCTTCGCCTTAAAGACACTTGATTTCTCCAGCTGAGTTTTCCGAAAGTTTAATTTAAAAACCCCAACTGAACTAACAACATGTGAAATAACATTTCACTTTTATCTTTGGATTGTTTACCCCAGCTCAAGCTGCAAACAATTCTGAGCTTTTCACTTTTTATTACGCAATTTGGCTTTTTCACTTATGTATTTTTTGCCTTTGTGTGAGGCGAACCTTTTATTTCTTGTAGTTTTCTTCCAAGTTGAGTTTATCTGTTTTTTTCTTTGACTCCCCCCGGCACTATTTTGCATTTTTTGTTCCCCTTTTCTTTATTTTTTATTGGCTCTTGCCGGCTGATAAATGTGAACCTTTCTTTTCATTGGACTGTGGAGACTACCAAAAAAAATATTCTACAATTTTTCAATTTAGCATTTTTGGGAAATTCACAAATATTTCACTTGCTCGGGTTAAAAGCAAGGAATAGTTTTTTATTTGATAAATCACAGAGAGATGTCAATTTCAAGTATATATTTTTTTAAATTAATTAAAAGCATTTTAATGTCAAATTAGTTTTGAGTTTAATAAGCCAAGAATATTTACATTAGGAAAAAAAAGAAAGAAAAACACAGCAGGACTCCACTGAAACTGTCAACTTGATGGAATATTTCAAACACTTGAATTAATTATTTGCTAATTATTTTGTTTTTAATTTTATTTTGAAATAATGAAAGAATTTAATAAACAAATTGTTGGACTCAATTTTTCTGAATTTCCGCTTTAAAAAGGCCTTCGGAATCAACCCTAAACAGGAAGGGGAAATGGAAATTTCTCAGTGTGTGTGTGGAAAATACTTCCGTTTTGATTTTAATGGTTCAACCAATTTAATAATACTTGAAATTTTATTTTTCATTTCCCTTTTATTTTATATATCAAGAGGGCTGTTTTTTTTTTTCTTATATTTTTAATGGCTTGTCCATCAAATGTTAGACGAAAGGACCGCATCTGAGTAGCATTAAAGGAAAGGATCTGAACATAAATCCTTCATGGCTCGTTCAAAGTGTTTTTCTTATTTTTCTTTTTCTCCTTTTGTGTTTGTTTATGCCTTTCCAAACTTAATCGAGTGGTTGAAAATTGCCTTTAAAGTGCTCGAAGAATTTCATAAATTCTTAGCATAAAATAAGTCCACTTAATTTAGGGAATATCTTGGGGATAGTTCAGCTATAACAGTTTAACTTTTCTGGCAACTAGCCAAAAGTTCTCTCTCATTGAATAAAATATTTCATTCATGCAGATTTAATTTGAAATTTCCTTTCAGCTTGTGCGAGCTTTTTTTTCTTTTTTGGTTTCTTTTTGAATGGATCTTTTTATCTGATTCTTATCAAGAAAAAAATGACAACTTTAATTTAAAGTCAACTTGATTTTTTGCTTGACAAATTTAAAGAAAAAGAAAAATAAAGGGAGCCCTTGAAACTTTTGGCCAACAGATGCTTCAAATAAACCAGCAAAAAGACTAAGAAAAAAAAACAAACAAACCAAAAAAAAAAAAAAAGAAAAAGAAAAAATTGTAATCAGCTTATAGCATTTCGAAGGCTTCGAAAGGAAATATCTTTCTATTTTTACCTGTTGATTGTCAAAATTAAATAAATAAATAAATTTAATGATGCCATAATAATGATAATTTCCCAGCTCGACAACTTTATTGGTTTCCGAAACTTTTGGTTGTACTTTTCATTAATTGAAATAAGCCAGCATTTTCATTATTTTCGAAATCAAACAAAAGGAAAATTATTGCTAAATATCCGAGAAAAGTTCAAAACAATTTGACAAGGGAATTTTTTTTATTTTGTTTCCTTTAAAATGAATAAATCCAATTGGCCAATTTATTTAAACTGCCAAATTTATAAATGGTCTGTCAAATGCTCCCAGGGAACTTGCAATTTATGTTTGATTTCAACATTTTCCATTATTTTAATTTGACAATAATTTGCTCACATCTCGGCTTAAAAGACCCCAGAGTTCTTAGAATTTACAATTCAATCTGGACATGAATTTGCTTTTATGATCAGGAAAAAATAAAGGTTCTGGGAAGAAAATAAATTCAAACATTTTCATTTTTATTTTATTTTTTTTTTTTTTTTTGCTCTGTTCATCACAGCTTACTTGCGGTATGGGAAGAAAACAAATTGTCACTTGTCAATGGGATAGCTTTTTTATAATAATTTATAGCTTAATTTCTCACAAATGCTCAAGACCTTTCAATATATTTAAAAAAAAAAAAGCTTGAATGCTAAGTGTGATTTCTTTGTTCAAAGCTGAGCTTGACCAAAGAATAATGTAATATAGAAATAAATATATATAAGAAGAGAGAGAAGAGATATGTGAGAGACATTACAAACAAAAATAAAATTATTCTTACTGGAAGTATTTGCTCCAGCCCAATTTTGAGCCTTTGAACAGGAGCAACATTTGACTGATTTAATCAAGTCGTTGTTTCTTAAGAATCTGGGATTATGTATATATATATTTTTTTTATTAATATTATCATTTTAATATTTCAATCCACCGATTTGTCTTGAAATATTATTTATTCATTTATTTTTTCCCTACCTTGGCCAAAGTTCCGTTTTGACTGCTTAAAGTTCCAAAGCGGAACTGCTTGGAACTTGCTTTCTTATTCCTTCTCCCAAGCCGAACTGCTTGGAACTTGCTTACTTATTCCTACTCCCTGGCGGAACTGCTTGGAACTTGCTTTCTTATTCTTACTCCAGATTCTGTTCACCAAAAACATTTTAATTCTTTTGTGACTCAATTTGATTCGGCCCACAAATTTTGATTTTATTTCTTAAAATTCCCAAAGAAAACTAATTTTTCGACTTTTATTTTTTTTTTTATAAATTTTACCAAGCCTCTTTTTTTATATGGTTAAAAACATGATCTTTTCATCCAAGTTCATGTAAACAAAAAAAATTGCATTGAATTTTAGTGAATTGAAATTTGAGATTTATCGAAACGCGAATCCTAAAATCGTCACCCACCATTGACTAAGTCAACATACTGGAACGCGGTCATAAAAAAAAAAAACAACTCGATGATTGAAAATGGGATCGACAAACTCTTTCTTTTACTTTTTTTTTTCCTCCATTGGCGACACACCCAATTACACTCACAGCGGCCATTTGTGGGGGTTTTCTCTTTCAATAAGTCGTCGAGCCGAAAGTCTTGAGTTGTCCGTGTCCGTGTATTTGGTTTTGGCACTTTTCTTTTGTGTTTTGTCTTTACGTTTTGATATCTTTGGCCAGTGGCTGTTACACGCTTGTTGGGTTACTTTTTTTTTCTTGGTTCAGTGCTCAGGCCAGGATAATATTTAACTTGGTTTAACTTTTATGATATTCTTGTCACCGAATTGTTGGTTTCCTTCTCTTTACGCTCTGTATTGTTGTGGCCCATTACAGATACAAATAATTTCCTTTATATTATTTTTTTCTTTTCCTTCTTCTTCTTCCTTCTCTCTGTTCATAAATTGTCAATTTACGCCTAACTCACTCAACGGCGATTCGTTTATTCTTTTTTTATTGCCTTTTGCGATGGCTCCTTGTGGGTTTTGATTAATTTGCGCGACAATTTTTCTAGGTCAATTTTTTTTTTGCTTTCTTTATTTTTATCCTTCACATTAACCGTTAACCTTTGTTAGTAGACTTCTGTTTTTTGTCTCTTTGGTTAACGGTTGGAATTTCTATTATTTTAACTGTGACTTTGTAATTAGTTAATATTTGCCTAATTTGTTGTTAATTACATTCCGCTTTGACTCCGAAAAAGGTTCATGTTTGGCAATTTAAATTAGCATCTGGTGAATGTTTTCCGAGAACATTAAAAACCATTTTATTATTATTTATTTTGGCAAAAAAATATATAATGCTAAGAAATTCTTCTTCTTCTTCTTATTTCTTAGGGAAATTAGAAAAGTTGGGTAAAGATTAAATTTTTGGAACTTCTAAGGAATCAAAATCAATTTTGCTTCAGCATATTTGCTTGAGTCAAATGAAATTATTTATATGAAAAATTTAACAAAATTTACCAAAAAATATTTACCCATAAATTTCCATACAATTTTCAAATGTAAACATTTTATTCATACCAATTCCACGCCCCCCTTGGTATTTTGTGATTTTATTCATTTTGCCTTGATGCCCTCTTGATACTCCTCTACCAAACAGATAAATATTTAAACATCAAAAAATACTCATACGCATATAAAATAATTCCCAAGGCCTTGAATATTTTATTCAAAAAGAGACGAGGATTTTCTGGTTGGGACATGAGAAATAATTCTAAAAGGATTTGCTAAGTCTTTGACTTTCGACCCAAAATAGTTGAAATACTTCTAAAGCAAATAACTAAAATTAAGTATACGCCATGTACGCCAAGCAACAAAAAATATATATATAAATATTTGTAATTACCTTGTAATTTTGATCAAAATCGCAAATGGTGGCATTCATCTTGGCATAATAAACGGGCTGAGCTACCACCAAATAGGGCAGGCAATGCAATGAGCCCATCGTCGTCAGACCGCAGAGTACAATTTTAGCTCGTCGCACAGTGCACATCGTTTGTCGCTTCAATGGATACATAACCGCTATAAAGCGTTCCACAGTGAATGCCACCACAAACCATACCGAGCAGAAGCAAGCCACCGAACTGAAGTATGTGAAAAACACACACCAATATTCTCGATTATAGAATGAAATATTTAAAAAATTCAACCACTGGACAAATAATCCAACCAGAAAGCAAGTATCACTCACAGCCAAAGCGGCCAAATAGAAGCTCGATGATAATTTCCTCAATTTTGTCTTGAAGAAGACAAACACAGATAGGATATTTCCAATGCTGCCCGTACAGCAGAGTATCGGAGTATAGAATATATTTAATAAATCACCGATTAAATAGGTAATCCTTGGCATATCCCCACCATCACCATCGAGGCTGGTATAATCCAAATCTGTGCTTAGATTAGTTGCATTTGCCACTTCGCTGAGATTGAATGAGTTGAGTGGATTTTGGTTGGTTAGATTGTTGGACTGTTCCAATGTGAGATTTGTGTTGGCCATTTCGAGTAGCTGTGACATTTCCAAGCTGTTGTTCGGTTTGGTTTTTATCATTGTTTCAAGTTGGTCCTCCTAGTCCAAAGTAGTCTGTTGCGGTTGCCAAGCTCTGAAAAGATTATCCGCAATGTTTGTGGCTTTCGCATTGCATTGGCCTGGCCAACAATTCCAGTTGAGTTTTTATTTATTTTATTTTTTTTTTTTTTTGCAAAATGTTTTAATAATTCTTGAAACCTTAAAAAATCTTTCCTCAACTTTTTCACTTTAATTAAAACAAAATAAAAAGAATGAAATAAAAAGTGGAAAGGTTAAAGTTTTCTTCACACCATTTTTGGACTTGTAAAGCTGGCAAATGTTCGTTCGTATTATAAATTCAAATAGGTCAAACATTTTAATAGTCCGGTGAAACCTAAATTGAGACAAGTTAATTCGGTAGAGTCTTAGTTTAAGGACTTTTTAAGTAGCCATAAAAAAATGTTGTTCCAATTTTATGCCTCACTGAGAATACCAAATTATTCAGACTTGCCCAATTGGACGAAGTCTTATAAATTTTAACAAACTCAAATAAGAATTTCATCAAGTTTTTTTTGTGTGTTTTGATTTTGGAATTTTAATTAGAATTCTTTGACAAATTTATTGTATATATTTGATAGTTGGGTTTTTCTTTTCCCAACCAAAAAAGAAAACAGAATTTTAGGACTTTTTGAATAAAATTAAATTTGCCAATGAATAATTTTAATAGGTTTTTAAAATGGACATTTTTATTTAGAATTTATAATTTGGTTTTCATTTTTTTGGAGAAGGTCTGAATATATTTAAAGGGACAATGGAGATCAAAGCTCAGATATGCGGAAATCCTTGAAAAATTAAAGGGTCCACTTTGTTCCATTATTTTCTGAAATAAATCAGGCTTTTATACCAGCTTAGGTAGGTCTGATTAAAGCTATATAATATATAGAAAAATATGTCAAAGACCTTTAAGTAAGCTGGGGTGCCTAGGGTAATCAATATAGACGTGTCCTTGCGACTGTACTTTATAGAAGCTAACTGTGAACTTAGAGAACTTAAAGAGCTTTGACTTGACACTATTAAGTTGGCAGACTGTACCAGTTTTCTTAGTCCTTTCTTTGCTTGACCGAGATTAACTTTCGCTAATTTCTTTTGATTGCTTATTAAATTTTTTTCAAAGAGCTTTGATTTACTCTCGTTAAATTTTCAGACTGTACGAGTTTTTTTGTAGTTCCTCATTGCTTTGTCACTTTCACAAATTTCTTTCAATTGATCATTAAATCTTTTCAAAGAATTTAAGCAGTTTTGCTTTAAACTTTGTGTTTGCAGACTGTACCATCATTCCTTTGCCACACCCTAAGGTGCGACACACCCCAGTTAGACTCTAGCTAATTTCTTTCAATTGATCATTAAAAATCTCTTCAAGTGGAATGAAGTCATTCTTTAGTTAAATCCAAAAATCTGTCTTGCCTCACAAATTAGTCCACTTTTATTGTTACCATACTCAACTGTACCCAACTAAATAAAGTTTCCATCTTTATCAACAAAAAAAAAAGGGGAAAAACTAAAATCAAGTTTTCTATAGAAACCTTAATTTTATATTCTGCCAACTCTCAAATCTTCTTGAGAATTACAACGAATCGAAACAATAAACAATTCCATTTTGTATTCAGACAAATCAGGAAAACCAAAACAAAACATAATTTTAAAAACAAAACATTTTCTAAAGAAAATTTACAATTTGATTAATTTTTATTTCCACGAATTTTTTAATTGATTGTTAAGTTTTCACACACAAACATTTTCAAACGAATTAAATAGGCCCGCACGTGTTTTGCCGTCGCTAAGAAAAAGTTTCTTGAATTGAAATTTAAATGTTTTTCTTGTTCTTTTTTTTCCGTAATCCTCAACTGTGGCGGCGGAAGTTGCCAGCGTAACTAAGCCTTGACAATGCTCCTAACGGCCTTTTAAGCGTTATCAAAAAAGCCTGCTTATTTCGCCGTGACTGGAAGGCGCCAAAAAAAAAAATTGCAGTCAAAGAGCTTTTTCCAGGCGCCGACGCAGAACCTCCAGTCACATCAACAGGTGGCCAGTTTAGTAGCCAAGAAGCAACAGGTGCTTGACCTCTTCAAATGAATGAATCAATTCCACAGGGATCCAAGTTTTCCCTTTCCCTTTCATTTCCATTACCGGCAAATGGGGAAAGCTTTTATTAGCGGCGAATTCAAAGTTCCTTTGACTTGAATATTCTCTTTGCTTTAGTCCTTTTCCTGCCTAACGGGAAAACAGTTGTGTTCTCCTTGCGGTTGCAATTTCCTACCAATCCAATATGACCGATTCAACCAAAATTTGTGGTCTGTCTATTTAGACTTTGATAAATTCAACTGATTAAGAGTGTTTTTTTTTCTCAATTCTCTTTTTAGAAGACGATAAAGTGGGCACTCTGGATGTCCTTTTGAGCAGCGCCTATTGCCGTTCGCAGCGGTTTCTATCCAAGCAGCTGGCCCAGCTGCGTCCCGAACTGACCATGTCTATATTCTCGGGTAAGTTGATTAATCGTCATTTTGAATAAAACAGGATTAAATATTTTTTAGTGATATTAAAGAGAAAGTAGAATTACAAATCTATTTTTATAAATTAACTTAATAGTGTAGTGTATAAGTAATCCTGCTTATTACCTCATATAAGCCGTCAGTAGGCGAAAATTCCAGAAATTACTATCGATTTCACTGTTACTCGTTGACTGTCTCAAAAGGTTAATGTTTATCCCTGACTCGTGTGGGAGACAATTTGTTTCTACCTCATGATCCTATTATAATAATCTGGGGATTAGCTTCGAATATATGTTGAACTTATACCTATCTTTTCTTTCCTTTTTAAACTCTTTTTCTAATAAAAAATAGAATATTAATTTGAAATGGTAAATTTATTATTTTTGAGGTTATGTGGGACTTTTATTGCTTCAGAAATAGGAAAAGTCTACATTAATATTCTATAAAAATTGAAGCTTAAAATGAGACATAAAATATGATTTGCCTGAGCTTAAGATTGGTTAAGCTTCCAAGTACTCAATTTATATTTTATTCTATATGTTTTTTCCCCCATTAGCAAAAAGGCTTAAAGTTTTTGTAGAGTAAATTAAAGCCCAAGCATATATGAAACTATAACTGATTTTTTCAAGTCAAAAATAAAATACTAAAATAAGAAACTTTGCATATTAAAAAAAAAATATAAAAAAAAAATATAAAAAAAAAAATATTAAAAAAAAAATATTAAAAAAAAATATTTAAAAAAAAATATTAAAAAAAAAATATTTAAAAAAAATATTAAAAAAAAAAATATTTAAAAAAAAATATAAAAAAAAAAATAATATAGAAATGTTAGAAAACAGATAGATAGTGCGCCATCTAGTGGCTTATTTAAGCAATTTTCCTGGCTTCTATGATGAGGAGGGAATCTCAGAATGTTTTTGCTGATAATTCCTACATTGAAGGTTTGATTTTATTCGGGTTTAGTGTGTCTTGGAGAAAAATCAACTATAATTTTAAAGCTGAAAAAAATTACGACTAAGTAGAACAATTATAAAGATTTTAGAGGTAGTCAAAAACCAGGGAAAAATTTTTTAAGTCTGATTATTCCCTAGGCGTAGTTTATAAAATTTGTCTACTTTAGCCCTTTGAATGTTTGAGTATTCGGTTAAATACAAATGTCAGCTCTTTCCTCCCCCGGAAGTATAGGGGATTCAATTGCCCAACTTGCCCTTTCTCTTTGCTTGAAGATTCTCCTTATGAAATTTCAGAACGCTCAGACAGTCAAGGTTATATTATAAATTGTTTTATATTCTTAATCATATTTTAGGTAATTCTGGGGGTTCATGGGAGGCTCCCTTTGAGTGTTATATACACGCTCAGTTTTCCAGTTCACACACTCCCTTCAGTATTATTAACTCTTAAGAACTCTTTAAAGTTTGTATTGTTTTGCCTAATACTCATCCTAAATATTTTTAAATTAATTAAATTAGATAAGACTTAATTTAATTTTAAATCGATTATTTTTGTTCTTAAAATTATGAGGTTCTGTAGGGTTCCTAAAGAATTTTGAATTTAATTTCAGTTCTTCTAATTTTATTGGGTTGACTAAGAAGTGCTCTTGACTTTAATTTAAATTAATTTAATCATATTTTTTTACCTAATTTTGTTCCATTCCAAGGCAATTTAAAATTCTGCCCTGGTTAACTTGACAAGGGAAAAATATAAAATTTTTGCATATTTTCAGTTTGAGACAATTTTTTTTAATAAAAGTCAATCTGTTTCACTAGAAATAACACATCGTTTCCAAAGTGCCAGGGAGGATGTACGGGCCTTGTTGCTGCAATGTCTGTTGCCCTGGTTACAGAACATGGAATTGGTGGCAACTAGTGTGCCACCAGCCACACCTTTGTCCTATATAATGGTATGATGATGACACTTTAAATATCTTTAAATGTGTTGGCAAAATATAATTCACTTGCTTGCTTCCGTTTGGTTTAGTATTTTCCGGATTCGGGTACAAGGGGAAGGCGTGATGGGACCGGTTCCACAGAGGCCACAGAAATGATTTTAAACAATTTATTCTATATCACAGCCAAGGTAAGGAGTAGATTTAATTATATAATTTTTGATTTTTTCTAAATGGAAACTTAACTTTTTTAATGACAGTTTTCCGATGCGCATCCTCGTGATATTGAAGAGCTTTGGGGCACTCTGTGTCAGTTCTGGCCGAACAATTTGAAAGTTATACTCAGGTATCTGGTTATAATGAGTGGAATGGCACCCACCGAACTCTTACCCTATGTAAGTGGCCTGAATAATAAGCCCTGATGACTTGTCTAAGTATAAATTTTGTTTGATTTTATAGGCCAAACGTGTGGCGTTGTATTTGGCCAGAAGCTGTCCGGATCGTCTGTTGGATGAATTGATGGCTGAATTGCAGACTGTGGAGACTCTGAATTGCTTGATAGAACGCACGGAAACTCCACCGTTTTATAGACTAACCAGCATGCGAAAGGCCTCCAGCCACAGTGCAGATGGTAAGACAAAACCCTATTGAATAAAACTGAAAGAAACTCATATTCTCTATTTTTAGGTCAAGCTGTGGGTGGAATCAATGACTCACGCATACAGGACTTGGCCGTGGAAAAGGGCACTATACATACCAAAAGACATAGCGGCGAGGATCCCATTAAAATTGGGTGAGTTCAAATTTATTGGGAAACCTCTGGCAGACCTAATCAAACCCTTCTTTTTTGAAGGACCTGCAAATCCGATAGTGGCATACGGGCTTATACCCAGGCAGCAGCTGCTGCGGCGGCTGCTGCAGTCACTCCTAGCTCCCAGGCTGGCAGCAGGCCACCTCGTGGAGCAGACAAGATACGTGCTGCCTCGGGGCCTTCCATCTTGCCCAGACCCGAAGATATTTTGATCAATGATCCCGAACTGAGGCAAGAGGAAAATGTGGAATTGCGTACCACAGAGGCGCCCACAAATCCGCCACATCCCTTGCCCATGCCCGAATATGGCGGCTATTTTGCTCCACTCACAGAATTCCTACCCGATGTCAGCCTGCCCATAAGTGGTTTCCATCGCTGCAACGTGGCTGTGATGCTGCTCACTGATATTGTGGTGGATGGCATACCTGGCGTGGATTACACCCTCCACTTGCCTTTGATGCTGCACATACTCTTCCTGGGCCTGGATCATACGCGTCCCATTGTCCGTGAGCATTGCAAGCAATTGTGTGTCAATCTGCTGATTGTCCTCGCCGAGCACAACGATCACTTGACAGTGGCCCGAATCCTGCTCAATAGTGAGACGAGCAAGTTGGACCTGGGTTTGACTGTGCCCTCGCTGCCGGTGATTGACAACAATTTCACAGAACTCCATCAGGAATTCGATAGTTATTTACTGCATGTCAACAATCAGACGGCCTATCCATTGCATCACAATCTGTCCAGCTCCACGGTGATTGCTGCCCATTCGGCCTTTGGCAATCAGCAGGTCGGCTCTATGTCACAGATCTCGCAGCAGGCCACGGTGGCTCTGCAGCAAGCACAGAATCTACAGCAACCGCCGCCACAATCGACTCACCTGCAGGGAGGCAACACAGCTGCCAGTGGGTCTGGAGTTAGCGGCGTCTCTAATCCGGCTGGCATACAAATTAATCCAAATACCTCAGAGAACTCCGAAGTGCCGCTGATCATAGCCGATGAGCATGCTCCACCGCAGCCTGGACCCACCATGCCCATTGCCCATGTAATCAAGAGCATATTGAAATTCCTAGCCCAGGGTTCCAGTCAGCCCCTGTGGAACTATGAAGACATCACAGCCAAAGTCTGGACAGTCAAGTCGGCGGAGCAACTGAGCTGCTTCCTCAAGCATATGGTCAAGGTATTTGCCGATAGTTATCCTCAGGCACGCATAGCCGAACGCTGGGCCCAAACAGCCCTACAGCTAGGACTCTCCTGTTCCTCCCGCCACTATGCCGGTCGCTGTTTGCAGATCTTTAGAGCTTTGAATGTGCCCATCAATTCAAGGATGCTGTCGGATATACTCTCACGCCTGGTGGAGACAGTGGCCGAGCAAGGCGAAGATATGCAGGGCTATGTCACCGAATTACTTCTGACCCTGGAGGCTGCCGTGGATAGCCTCGACTCGGACTTCCGTCCACTGGACGTGATGAAGGATATTTTCAAGAGTACTCCCAATCTGAATAACAAAGATGGTGGCCCCAATTCCATCTTACCCGGCAAGAAGTCACCTTCGGGCATGACGCCTCAATCCTCTAACTACTCCATACCCAGCCATGGACGCAGCACCAGCTACTCGGTATCCTATTGCGGCCGCAAGGCCAACAACTCGCCCTGTGACAAGCAAGTGGAGCTACGCAATCGTGCCTCCGGCATTGAATTGGAGCGAAGCGTAGTCTCCAAGTTCGGAGCTGGCATGAGTGCCGGTTCGGCACTCTCACGCTCACGCAGCGCCCAGAGTCTCAAGATGCTGGGCGACACGGCCACCCAAGATGATAAAATGACAATTTTGGCGCAACTATTCTGGCTGTCTGTCTCTCTGCTGGAAAGTGATTATGAGCATGAGTTTATGCTAGCCCTGAGATTACTCACGCGAGTGCTGCATCGTCTACCCTTGGATCGGCCAGATGCTCGGGATAAAGTGGAAAAACTACAGCAACAATTGAAATGGACAGCCTATCCAGGAGTGCATGCCCTGCTGCTCAAGGTGAGTGGGTCTAAAAGAAAAGAGCTTCCTAGCAGCAAGTTAATAATTTTTCTTTTTCAATATTTTCCAGGGCTGTACACACAGTGCCACTTATGAACCCACCATCACTCTGTTGTCCCAATTTGCTCCTCTGCTAAGTTTACCGGTTTGTGATCCCACCCAGAGCTGTGCCTTCCCCATGAATGTCATTGCCCTGCTGCCGTACATGCTGCTCCACTACGAAGATGCCAATGAGATTTGCATACGCAGTGCTGAAAATATAGCCCAAGTCTCTACCGAATTGGGTGCCAAGCTGGAGAATCTGGGCACTGTGATGACCCTGTACAGTCGCAAGACTTTCTGCAAGGAATCCTTCCAGTGGACCAAGTGTGTGGTCAAATATCTTCATGATACCTATGCTCACATGGGTCTGCATATGCTGGCCTTCCTGATCGAGGTGCTGGAAAAGGGACCCCAACAAGTCCAGGTCCCTGTTCTCAATGTGATCCACTGCATGCTGCACTACGTGGATCTGTCGGCTCCACAAGCTCAGACTATCAATGCGGATCTCTTACGGGCCATAGGAAAATATTTGGATGTGAGTGAAGAAATAAGAAAATGCCCAAGTTAAAGAGTTTAATTTTTGTAAACCTTTTTTGCAGACGGCCAATTGGAAGGACTCTTTGAAAATACTCAAATTGATTGTGACACGCAGCTCGTCGCTGCAGGTGGCCCCGCCCAGTGACGGTGGCAGCGCCGGTTATACGTTATCTTTATATGGCACATATCCGGATTCGGATATTTCCTATAAAAAGGAACTACCCGGTCGCACCATGGAGTTCACCTTTGATGTCTCCCAGACCCCGCTCATAGGTCGCCGCATCCTGCTCAAAACAGAAGAGCCTCAGCTCAGCTCCTCCCAAAACTCCACCCTCACCAATGCCACCACAGTGACCAATGCCACAGTCCTCCAAGCCGTATCCGCCAGCCAGCAGACTGCAGCTCAACTACAGCAAAGAGTCCACAATCATGTGGCCACCATAGCAGCAGCCGCCGCCGTTACCGCAGTAGCCCAGCAACCAGGACACATCAGCGGCAGCAGCTTAGTCGGCACTCCGAATTCTCCACGCCGCAGTGCCAGCCTCTCGCCAGCCGATACAGTGCCACTCAGTGGCTGGAAGCGACCCTGGATGTCTCAGTGTCGTGTCCGCGAATGCCTGGTCAATTTGCTTACCACTTGTGGCCAACGTGTCGGCCTACCCAAATCGCCTTCGGTAAGTTCAAAACTTTCGATAACAATTTCAACTCTTGTAAATATTCAGGTGCATGCAGTTTACCCTGCTCCCCACCACCAACACCCCCACCAACTTTATGCCCTGATAATTCTCTTTAATATGGCCAGAATCTCATTGCATATCAAAAAAAAAATTATTTATTTCTACTTCTTTTTTTCTTTCATGTGTTACCCAAACAATACCAAAAAAAAAAAAAACTAACCAACACGCCATTCATCATTAACAAAACCAAAAATTATATATAAATATATATAAAAAATTTATTTATAGGATGATTTCATAAACTCAATTTGCTCAAAGGTAAAGAACATCAACCTCCTAAGCCCGCAACACTTCAGCTTTTGTGGTATTCTTTTTTTTTTTACTAAAACTTTTCATTTCTTTTGTCCCACTCACACACACACACTTCATACACCCAAAAACACACACATACACAGACAATCATATATTTCGATTTTGCTAGGCCTTTTGTTTTTTTTGCGAGTCCTTGCATGCTGCATGTGTGTTTTGTTACAAACTGTACTTTTGTTTTTATATATTTTTTTTTACACGTCTTAACAGTCGTTGAGCATTTCACTTCTAACGGGATCAATTGCAACCAGACAAAGCGTAAGCTTTTCAAAGATTTAATTTTACAATTATTCATTTCTTTTTTATCATAATCTAATCAATCAATCACATATAATACACGGATAAATGTTGTTTGAATGTTGTTATAAGATTTTGAAAGATCGCAAAACTAATTCGTTTGGATTCTTTAATTTATTTAAACGTTTAGGTGATCTTCAGTCAATCATCGGATCTCATGGAACGCCAATCATCGGCTGCCTCTTCAACCGAAGAGACTTCGGGACCTCAGGGCGATCTCAGCAGCGGCTCAAGACGCGACGATGGTCAGCCCGATTTCACCGTCTTCAAAGACTTCGACTTTCTCGAGTACGAAGACAGCATTGCCGGCGAGTCCACCGACAATTTCAATTGGGGTGTGCGCCGCCACCAACTGTTCGAAGGCGACGAGGATCGTCTCAATTGCGGCAGCGGCATAGGCTCCATTAAGGGCGGCCACTCCTCGGCCCTGGAGGATAGCTTCAGCGACAAGACGCCCATCTTAAGCAAGCGTAAGCGTCAGACTGCCGATGATTCCTCCGACGAGGAGGCCGAATCGGAGTCACCCATCGATGAGGATCACCGCCAGGCCTTCATGAAGTCCGGCTTCAGTGCGGGTCCACCCACTTCGCTAAGTCTGCGTGAACGTCGACGTCGCAACTCTGTTTCACGCAGCGATACCAGTGGCTCCAGCGCCGGCGATCTGGGCGATATCACGCCCTGCAATGCCTCACCCCATCTGCCCGGCATCATACGCTTTGGTGCGGCCATACGTGACGAGGCTGAGGAGAACTGGCGTCGACAGCTGCAGGGCTTGTTGGTCAATCAGCCTTCGGCTCATACGTCAGAGTTGCTGCTTCAGTTGTATCGCCTGATCAAGGAACTGACCTTCAAGACAATCAGCATTTCAAAGGAGGCCAAGAAGTTCTTCACTGGCATTGGCTCTCAATTGGGTAATCGCATTTCCCTCTTCACCGACCTGCTAAACTCCCGAGCGGATCCTCCGCGTGTCTGGTGCGGAGATCTACAGGCCACTTCACCCAAACTCTTTGAGACTCTGAGATTTAATGTCCTGGAAGTGCAAGAACATTTGGAGACCTTCTTTGATCGCAAGGACCAGGTCCTGGAGGTGAGTTAAACCCGATCTAAATTATTTGATTTTCCTTATTCATTGTGTTCCTTTTTTAGTGTTTGGATGCGGTGAAATCTTCTTGCAAGTTGTCGCTCTTCAATGAATCAGATGTGGCTGCCTCTGGCCTGGAAATGCCAAGCTGCTCAAGTATTGCCTATATGCCCTTTGATCCTGCCTCCACGGAAGTGGTGCTAGACCTGGGTCGGGCTTTATACAAGCTCATGTTCCAATTGCTTTTGCTGATCGAGTCGAATCATAAGATTTCCTCAAATGTGGTCAATCATTTCCGGCTCAATGAAGAAGTGAGTTTAACTTGGAACTTATTGAAGAATTCAATTATATAAACCTTCGATTTTTTTCAGATGCACGATATCTCGGATCTATATGCCTTAGTACGTGATGCCTTGGTGCGCTGTACTAGCGAAGCTGAGCTGGATTGCCTGGAGTCGTCCACTTCCACGGAGGGCGAGCATACGCCTACACCGTCACCAGGTCTGCCGATGACCCAAGAAGAGTTCGAAGCTGGTCTCCATGAGCATATCGACTATCAGCGCTGGCCCAGCGCCATAGCTCATGTACGGCAATACAAGCGAGTGTCCACTCTGAATGCCCTTGACCAGAGTCTGATCTTTAGTTATGGCAATCTGGATAGTCGACTTAAGTTTGACGAAATGTCCATTATATTAAACGCCTATGCCCATGGCATCATCAAGGATCGAACAGGTTAACTAATTCAATTCAAAATCTAAAAAATTGTATTAATTTTCTCCGTTTTATAGAAGCCTTTATTGTCTCGAAATCGGACTCGGAACTGTTTGAAGTCTATGCGATTCTATCTGAGAATTTATATCATGTGGCAAGTGCCCTAACCAATATGGAAATCAATATGAAAAGCTATTCGGCCAGTGCTACGGCAGCTGGCACCTCACTGCGGAGCGAGCAGGATATTGTGACAAATCTTTAGAAACTGAAAGGATACATATTGATAGTATTAAGCTAAGCAAATCGAGAACATTTTTTATAGAAACTTTAGTATACCATGAATCTATATTTATATATATATATCTCAATTTAAGCAGCATTATTAGAACGAAAATCTAAAAAAGAAAAAAGAATTATAATTAAATCGATTTGATGATTTCTCTTATCTACGAACAAATTTTGGTAAAAATATTTATTTTTTTTTATATAAATTATATTATATCATTATTATTATTATTGCACAATTATGTTAGCTTTTTTTTATTATTAAAAATAATGTAATTGTTTTGCCACCTATTAGAATTTATAATGATTCCTTTAAATGACGTTGAAAATTTAGTTTTTCGTTTATGTTTCTAAAAAAAAAAAATTGATAAAAATTAATTTATATTTTGTTTTGATAATTCTAAAAACTGCAAATCATATTGTATAACAAGATTTATATAAATATATTTAAATAAATGAAAATTATAAAAATGACAAATTTCTTTTATTTTTTTTGCTTGTGTAGCCCTGGAAATAAATTTCAAATACACACACAAACAAATACACGGATGCAGCCCAAAATGCCCTAAAAAGGTTTTAGAATTTTAAAATTTTTTTTGCCCCGAAAATCCTAAATAAAACAAATGCTTAAATACCAGGCGAACAGAATGGCTTAGCAGCTAGCTGTAAATTTGGCAAGCTCGCACTTTCGCACTCTCTCGCTCTTTCTAGCTCGCCCGCTCATTGTATGGAGTTGCCAGATGCCACTTGTTTCTGACTTATGTTCGCCTGGTAGTTTAGAATAAATTTAAACTAAAATTATTTAAATAAATAAATAAAAAAAATAATAATTTTTAAATATTTAAATAAATATTGAAAATGTGATAAATATTAAAGATTTTTTAAAGGAAAAAATAACAGTGAAAACTGAATAAAAAAATGCCTTAGTCCCGTAGGCTCGGGTATAGCCGAATTTGAAATACCCTGCAGACCTAAAATAATACTGAAAATCACAAAAATTTACATACTCGACGTTGTTGTGCTTATATATTTTTTATTCTGAACCTAAATCAGATATTGCAAATATGTAATAAGCTTGATACCCATTGAAAATGTGCTTCCTAACTCTGAGAAGAACAAGTCCAGATCGCTTTCATCCTTTCTATGTTACATACTCTTGCACAAATTTAATATACCCTTTGTGCCTTTAGGTAAAGGGTATAACAATTATTCATGAGAAATAAACAGAAAACATTAAATGAAATTCTACGAAATAATAATAAAAATAAATATTAAAAATTTCAAGAGAAAAAATGGCTTGATTAATAATAAACAAATAACAAATAATAAATGGATAAAAAATAATTATTAAATAAATAATGAGTTAAATGATAAAAAATAAATAAAGAATACAAACAAATAAATTTATACCCCGAAAAGTCTAAAGCAAATATTTTGAAATCGAAATAAATAAAACAACAACAAATAATCAATCAAAACAGAATTTTCGAAAAAATTCTCAATAAAAATAAAAATATTTCGAAATCGAAAAAGACAATCAATCAAAATTTCCCCTTACAATAAAACTCCATTTAAATATGATTTGTTTTTTTTTTGTTTCTGACAAAATATATATATATTTTGTTTGTTAGGTATAAGGGTATATAAATTATGGTGTAGTTTTGTGTATGTTTAGATTATAAATTAAATCCCTAGCTGCACTCGAAAAGGTTTACAGTTCTTGGTTTGCTTGGCTAAATGGCTAAATCGTTTCGTATTGATTTCAACAATACAATTATAACTAATTTTAGATTATTGCTGTCATAAATTACTAAATCTAATTTAAACACTACACTAAAAAAAAAATAACCCAAAAATATACATATATATATACTATATATATATATAAATAGAGCAATATAAAATGATATACGATATTTTAGGGGGGCCGCCAAGTGTTAAGCCCAACCATAATCGTTCATATTAAATCTAAAGCAAATAATTTACAATACTTCTTCATGTGACTCTTAATGATGTCGTGCTAAATGGAGGTGCTGGGGGGCTTTGGGGGTGTATAGGTGCGATAAGCCTATGTGAATGTACGTCAATGACTTTTGTGTGTGTGTGTGGGGGGGAAGGTGTGAAGGTGTTCCTAAAATTTACAATTGTTTACAAAATAAAATGAGTCAATGCAAATGAAGTGCCAATTGATTTTTGTTTTTTTTTTTTAAGACTAAATTGCTTAGTTATCTCTGTCTCGCTCTCTCTAAATCTATATTATATATATCACAAAATCAGTGAAATGAAAATTCGCTGGAGTATTTAATTCTTGCCACTTTCCAGGGGTCATCTAAAGCTAATGCCGCATTTGCGACTTATTTTCGGTGTGTGTATGCAGGCAATGGACAATAGCAGGGGCACATCATTTTCGGATAGCTGCAATGGTGTTGTGATATCACTCAAACGGCAAGGATCTGTTTCAAGCAGAAAGGCGGCCAATGTTTCCGATTGTAAATAAATTTCTTGTAATTTCGATTCCAAATAAGAGAGGCACTAAAAAAACAAAAATATCCAATTAGTTAATTCCTTGATTGGTTTTATCTAGGTGATTTTGAATTACCTCATAGGCTGGTATGCCACCGGCATGCATGGCCTGTACAGTTTCCAGCATGGTGGAGACCAGCTGGGACATGCCAACGGGACTACTCTGGCCACCGGCATAGGGAAATTGCTGAGATTGTGAGGATATTAAACGTACATCCCATTTATCCATATCGGCCACAAGGGCCACATTCTCCGCCGGCTGAGAGATTAACGAGGCTGAACGAGCGGCCAGCGCCAGATCCTCACGTAATTGGATTTCCCATTTATTCGGCGAGGCACAAGTGCCCTGAAAGAAGCAAACCAAAATCTTAATACCCATTCAAGGATGTGTTGGAGGTGGGCACTTACCTGGAGTACCATATCAGCCACATAGTGATCACTGACGCTCAGCATGAGTGAGGGTATGAAGCCAGCCCTGAGTATATCGCCGGTGGGCTCATCTTCCTGGGGCAACTCCTTGATGCCTGGTATGGGCAATCGTAGCATTTGCTGGGCCTCATTGACGGCGGCACACTTGGCAGCCACCGAAGAGATGGAGCCACGCTGGGAGGGCACACGCTTCATTTGATTCCTGGTGTAGGTCACCCCAGTGGTCACAGTTCCGCCACCCTCACTGCCAGTCTGGCTGGCCACTTCGGTGGCCGGCGTACTGGGCTCACTGGAGTTGGGGGCCGACTTTAGAGTGTCTATCGAGGCTGCCGAGCTAACCGGTTGCAGCGAGCGTGTACTTGACTGATTATAACAGGGCACCTCATCCGTTTCAAATTCCAGCTCGGTGGCATTTGAGGGTGTCTGATAGGTGGCCACATTGACCATACCACCACTGTGGCAGAGTATACACTGTTCCGAGCCCAGAGCCGAGCTGTTGCTGAGGGTGATGGTGCTCAGATTGGAGCTGCTGGTGGTGGCCGAATCCTGAGGTTGGTGGTGCTGCAGGGTGGCACTGCTGTCGCTGGCCTTGAGCACTTCATTGGCCTCCAGTTTGCTGGCCTTGTCCATGAGCAATTCATAATTGGAGAGGTTCCTGTTTTTCATGTAATTCGTGGCAATTTGTGGATACTCTTTGAAGTTGAATTTCATGCCCGAATGCTTTTTGGCCGCCTGAAAGGTCTCCTGGCTGCGTTGATGCAGGGCACACAGCAGACCCGGTTTGACCTCCTCCTGGGCGGTGGCCACTACCAGATCCTCCTGGCTCTTTTTGATATTGATCAGAGGCTCATTATCGCCCAGCAGGAAGACCACACCGTTGCCATTGTCAGCGGTCTTCCGGCAAATGCCGTGCTCCCTTTCGATGGCTCCATGGCAGGTATCAAAATGTATCTGCTCCTCGAGGCTGACATTCTCCTTGATGGGCTCAATGCCCCAAGTCATGCGATCGCTCTTGCCTATGCTGTTCTGTGTTATGAGATCCGAGAGTGAGAGATGCGAGGCACGACGCTCCTCGTTGATTAAATCAGATTCGTTGATAGTTTCGTTGCCATTGTCGGGTGAGGGTGGATTACCCTCGATCGAGTAACTAGAGCAACGGCGGGTTATCATTTTAATGCCCTGCTGCAGCTTTTCGAGATCATTCAGACTGAGTCCCTCCTTCACATTTGCCGTAGGCACAATATTCCAGAGGAAATTCTTCTTGCCCATTCCCGGTGACATCGACTTGTTCACAGCCTCGGTACCTTCAAATTCCAGCGCCTCTATAGCCCCATCATCTATGCTGCCTGTGCCAACACTGGCATTTGAATCCTCCTCCATGGACATTTCCACATTATCCGGCGTGGTCACAGTCAAACGAATCCGACCATCTTTACCCGTTTTGAAAAATTTCTGAGACAGCTTGTCCTCGACAGTCTTCCGATCAATCCCTGTGTCCATGAGATAGTTGCCAATACGCAATTCCTGACGCACAAAATGCGAGTCCCGAAAGGCCAGAACCGTGGGTATTTCATTCTTCTTCTTGTGTGAAAACTGCAAATGCTCGCCACCTTCGCTGGTCTCACGCTCCTCATTCTCGGCATCCTCTTCACCCTGGCTCAGTTCATTATCATCGGCTATGGAATTCAAATTCTGCTTGCATGTGGCATTTCGGATTAAACCCAAACGTGAGCCAGATAGAATTGACCTCCCCGAGCTGGGATGCTTGCTTGGCTTATCGGTGTGCTGACTTTGATTGACCAGTGAATTGATCAGATCCTTGTTGAAATCCTCCCGTTTGGCCGCCCTTCGCACCTCGCCACAGCGTATGAAATACGTCAAGACATTCAATAGTTTTTCCACCCACAATTTTTCCGTGCCACAGATGACAGTGCGAGCCAGCTTCGGTGGTATGCCAATGGCTCCATACAGATCACCCAACTGGGCCCACAAGGCATTGTAGGGATGCTTCTGTGAGACCTGTAGCAATTTGGCGCGCTGCTCTATGGCAGCCAAGTCAGACTCGGCACGTCGGGAACTCTTGAAGGCGGACACAGTGGCCACCCAGCCCAAGTGGTAGGTGAGTATACCCGTCAGCATGGTGCTGATGAAACTGTTAAACAGAAACGGGAATGAGAAATGATAAAAATCTCCCTGCGCTTGGAACACTTACAAATTGGAATCTTTGGTGTCGGCAAAGGAAAGCAGATAGCAGAGTTCTTTGATAAAGCGCTCGGCCACTGTCTTGGAATATTTACTGCCACTGGTGGTGATGCTCAGCCAGACGGGAGTCTTGATGCGCGGTGCCGTAAACAAATCATTGAACCAGCGTTGCGTATCCTGCCAACCCTGGAAGAGTATCTGCAAAAGGACAATAAAATTGATAACCTTTGTTTTTATATGGAAGACAATTTTCCTCACCTGCAAGAAATTCTTATGATTGATGTAGGCATGTTCAGTACTGGCGCGCAGACGACTCAGCATAGACTCTATCAGGGCAATGTGTTCACTGCAAAACAGTTCCATTTCTTCTTCAAAGGATTCGCTCATGGTAATGCAGACAGCCAGGCCTAGCTTGGCCCGACGCTTGAGATTTGCCTGACGTCGACCCATCTCGGGATTGCTTCGAGTCTCATTGGCACAATAGCTGGCCCGACGATACTGAGGCGGAGCCAGGCCACCCTCACTGCCGCCAGCAGATGTGGCCGCCCCACCAGCTCCAGTACTGCCACCGGCCAGAGTGTAATTATCACTGATGAAACCAATAAAATCATTCATCGAATACTCGTATTCAAAGGAGGTGCGCAAATTACGCGAGATTCTGCGCTGGAGGGAGCCATCGCTGGGGAATTCATCCAGATGCGGCGAGCTGGGAAAAAAGGCCGAGTCCATGCTTAGCTTACGCACCGGATCCGATTGATCCGAGAGCACAGAGCCGAGGCTACTGCGTGTGGAATACTGACAACTCCATTGATCACTCTGGCCACCCCGACTGCTGCTCAGACCCGAGTAGCCCGAGTCTGTGGCATTGCTATAGGTGGAGGAATACCTAGGACCACTATCGCTGGAATTGATAGATAGCGACCGTTGATCCGGTGGTCCTGGCACATCCAACGGCGGCGTCAGACTCATTTGCCTACCCACGCTCACAGTGAAGGGCATGGAGAATGAGTTCATCGACAAACCATCCATGGAGCCATGCTCACTGCTGATGGAGGTGCGCGGCGTGGACAAACTGTTCATGGAGAGTGTGGAATATGGCGAATGACCCGAACCCGCCACATTGCTAGCAGTCGGCGTGTAAAATACTTGAGAGCACAGAATCCTCGACGGTTCCGGTAGCCAGTGCACCTTCAAGGCGGTCCCACAGAATAACATGGCCAATGAGCCAAAGACCATATCACCAATGGGCGTGATATCCGAACTATTGGGCCGATTATGCTAAAAAAAAAATATGATATTTTATTGAAAAATTGAAATAATCATATATATAGCCATTTACCTTATAGCCATATTCCGGGCAGACTTCAATGAAATTGCAATTGGTGTTGGAATGTGCTTTGGCCTGGATTTTGCCATTTTGCAAGACGGCATTTTTAATGAATTTGCCCGTGGTGCTTGTCGACTTTGACAAGGCATCCTTTAGCATCACCTTTTGCAAGGCATTCGAATCGAATAGCAAACGTCTGCCAGTATTGTCATCCTCTTTGTATAACAACACGCGCACCTGCCCGGCATCAAAGGGGAATTGACTATTGTAAAAAAAAGAGAAAAAGAAAAAGAAGAAGAAGAAAAAACATTGAATACATCAATTGCCTTCTTGTTTTACGATAAAAAGCTTAAATTAAACGCTTCACTGACTATTCTCTCTCTCTCACTCACACTTACTCAGACAATCATTCTCTCTCTTTCTTTTTTGTCTGCGCCCACTTTTGAGTGGGGCGAGTGGAAGGTGGCTTTTGGCACACAAATTGAGGCAAACTAAATTTAGAATTCCCATCGAAACGAAAAGCACGTGATGATTACTCACTTAAAAACTACAAAACAACCGATCAAAAAAAAAAAAAAAACTACAACAGCAACAAAAACATGGCAATAATTCAATGACTTTGACGTTGCGACTTTTTTTTTAGTGAACAAAAAAAAAAAAGCAATAAACGTTTTCCATTATTTTGGGCAGAGCAAAAAAACAAAAAAGGTTCAAAAAAAATTGTAAGAAAGTAAAAAAAAAAAGTATAGAAAGAAAAAGTACTCAACTAATTTTATTTGCCTTCGATAAGATTTGCACAGTGGTCATTGGCTAACAAGAACAGTTTCTCTTCTAGTGGCAATAAAAAACTTTCTCATTTCCTCACTTGTGTTATGAAAATATTCTAATTAATTTTTATTTATCTATAATTAGTATTATTTTGATTTTATTTATATTTTATTAAATTGTGAAATTTCTCAAGTTGCTGAATTTTTATTTTATAATAAATTTATTTTTTTATTTTCTGCTTTATAACTTTTTCTTTTATTTTGGTTTATGATTTTGACATCTAAATTGAAGGCATAAAAAATATTATATTTAATTAAATATTGTAAAATTAAAATTTATTTCTTTTGGTAAATAAAATAGTTAGATAAAAATTGAAATTTTATTTTATTCATTTCTTTTCATTTTTGTAAAATAAAAATTTGATTTTCTTTTATTTTATTCATATAATTTTAATTTTAATATTTAATCATTTTATTTAATGATTTTGTAATCATTTACTTTTTTTTATCATTTTTATTTTTGTTTCGTTTATTTATTTATTTTTTTTTTTTTGACTGTTTTATATTTAGTTTTAGGTTGTTCAATTTATTTCATTAATTTTTTTTTTTTACTGTTTTTGTTATTCAATTATTTAATTTTTTATTTATTAAAAATTTATTTAATTTGCTTAGAAAAATTGAAGTTTTTAATTTGAATTATATTCATTTTTTTTATTTTATTTTTATTAAACTTTTTATTTTATTATTCCGACCTAAGGAAGTTTTAAATTATATTCATTTATTTTATTTATTTTTTTGTAAATTTTTTATTTTATTATTTTTTTATCAGATAAGAAATTATATAATTCAAATTAAAAATTCACATGATTTCAATTTTAAGTTTCCGATTTTCTCGGAATTCCCAATAAATTTTAGGATAGGTAAAAATTCTGATTATGAAATCTGCTAAAAAATAAATTCATCGTTATAATCAAATTTTTACTACAAAATATTTTTTTTTTTATGATTCTAAAGAAATAATAATAAAAAAGATATGAGACTTTGATATATTTTTTAACAATTTCGAGAAATTTCATAATTCCAACACGCGAGTCATCACTGTAATCAGGAGGTGGAACACATGTGGGGTGGCGTGAGGGCTGGGTTGGGCTGTGGAGTGCGTACAAAGTACAGTTCATTTGCCTTTGGCTGACCTTTCAAATTGACTCGAAATCAAAAAAAAAATGCAAAAAAAAATAATTTGCAGATTTTCGAGTTAATTGTTTGGTCTTTTTTTAGAGCCTTCATAAATTCACTTAGCCAAGTAGCGGTAAATTAAACTTAAATAAATCACAAAAAAAAAACAATAACAACAACAACAGAAAGAGCTGACAAAACTAGCACTCAAATTAAACAGTTTAATTGTGGTTGGGAAGGGGGGGGGGGGTGGAAGGGGGAGTGTATTTTATGGTCAAACGAAAAAAAATTCGTTTTTTTTGTTTTTTGATAAGAAGGGGATTTTTTTTTACTTTCATTATTAATTTTACCGTTGCTCTTGTTATTGTTGCTATTTATGTTTTTTTTGTTGTTTTTTTTCTTGCCAAAGTTATGCTGTAGTTGTTTCTCTGCTTCTTCTTCTACTCTTTTGATATGACCGCAGCAGCTGATCACGAGGCCGCCTCTCCAAAAAAAAACACTTGGAATTTTATCTTTTAAGTGAGCGCTTATATTTTTTTACCGTTTTGGCTTTTAAGCTTATTTAAATACCCAATTTAAGACCAAAACACTTGAAAAAAAAATAATAATTTCAAAAATTGTTTACCCGCCCTCTGGTCGGTCATTCTTTGTACTTGAGAGGAGAAAAAAATGTAAATATAAATTAAGTCCACCAACCTGATGACCACAGCGGAGCTTAAAAGCTCTTTACAAAACTCCACCAACACAAACACACACACACATATATATTTCAAAAGGTTAGGAGCTTACTTGTATTTGAAGGGCGGCGGTGTATGCATGCAGGTATGTAACGGTAAATGGTAGGCAACAGCAGCAACGCGTACGATAAGAATGACTTGTAAAAGGGGAATAAAAACCAAAAGTAGGAACGCGCAACATGAACCAAAGTAAACTTTTTTTTTTTTTTTTTTAATTTTTATCACCAACTATAATTTCATTTAACTAACGATAATTGTGAAAAGAGTAATTATTGAAATTACGGTAGTCGATAGGCGTCTAGTTGTCTCTCTCTCTTGCGTTATATCGTCCGTATATCTTAATGGCTGCGATGCTTTTGGCTAAATGAAGTTCAAGGCAGGCAAACGATCGTGGTGAGGCGCGCAAATTGTCCGTGCGTCGACGTCGATAAAAAAGTAAAAAAAAAAAAAAACCAACTGTAAATATGCATGATAATAAGTCAATCGTCAGTCAGTTGGTTGGTCGGTCGGGGCAAGCCCTCTCTCTCTCTCTCTCTCTTTCTCTCTCTAACGTTTGTTTCAATCGATATTTATTTATTTATTTTTTGGTGTAGATAATGCAAAAATATATACCGACGACCTCAGTGACAAAGCTTCGTCATGATGACACACGAACGATGCTCTTTTTTGATGCTCGAGGTCACATGATCTGAATGGAGCAACATTTGGGGGGAAAAAATTAAGCTGGGTTGACACAACAAATAAAAATAATAACAACAACAAAAGCATCATGTGGCCTGACTAGGCCTGGTCGGTCATTTGTTGCTTGTCAAAACTCTGGCTGATGTGTTAATATTTTTTGTCAAAAAAAAAAAAAAAATTAACTTACTAAAAATAACACACACACACACACACACACAAACAAACACACTGCAATGGATCCATCCATCTAGTCAAGATAGAAATCCCTACACCTGTCCAAGTTGCGATGTTTGAAATTTTTGCATGTCAATTTGATGGATTATTTTAAGACCACAAAATCATATGTCTGCCTGCGAGTTTAACTTGTTAGTTTCGCATTTTTGTTATTTTTGTTCTCCAGCAAAAACGGTAAAGACCACACAGGCCCTCTCTTTCTTTTATGTATTTGCCTACGTGCAGAGTGGACAGAGACACACCTACGCACACGCACACGTACACTAGCCCAAGCCGAGTGACTGACTAACTAAATAAACACAGGTGGACGGGGAGAGGGAGAGGGCAAGAGGAAGAAAGGTTGAGTGAGCTAAGACAGATCAAGTGCAAATATTGTGGAAATTATCGAATTGACGCTAAGTTGACTTATCGTGCAATTTTTTTTTGGTCTTTCAGTTATTCTGACTGAGTGTGAAAGAGACGAGGGGGTGGGGTGAAAAGAGTGAGAGGGTGAATGCGGTTGCCGTTATTTATTCTATTTTCGTTGGCCGAGTTTTTTTTTTTTTGCTACGTTTTTGTTTTCGTATTCTCACTTGATCACATGCTTTATTTCAGCTACGCAAGCGAAAAAATATATTAAAACAACAACAAAAACGCTGCAACAGCGCAAAAGCAGACGAAAAAAAAAGAAACATATGGAAGAAAAAAAAATACACACAGACAGGCAAGCATAACTGTTTTTATTCTTCAGCAACAAAAAAGGCGGATGAGTGAAAGAGTGAATGGAAGGGGGCGAAGGTTGGTGGTGTTGGTGGCGTAGGCCAAACACACTACAAAATTGATTGATATGATTTATGTGTGTAACCAATAAAGTTAACCTCTAAATGTCTTATCAGAAATCAAGATCTTTGAAGAGCTTGTGGGGATTACAAGAGATTTGAACGACAACCCAACCCCCTCCCTAACAATCATAGACAATATTTCTCAGCTTGTAAAATCAAATGATTGATATGTGAAAAAAAAAACTAAATGCTTTATCAATGAAAAAAATAAAAAGGGCAAAAACCAATCAAATCACACACACACATACAAGTTTACTGAATTAAGTGTTTTGTGATATCAAAGTCTACCGACTTTTGTTGTTGTTGTTTTTTGCTTATTGTTTCACATAATCAAATCAACATCTGTTAATGATTTTACAGAGTAAAAAAAAAAAACGAAAACGGAGCATGTGATGCTAAATTAACCAACGTATGTGTATGTGTGTGTGTGTGAGAGTAAAAAATATATTAAAACAGATTTCCAACAACAAGGGAAATAAATACAACAGCAACAACAACAAGCTGGCTGGCATACAACAAGTCACATGACCAAACCAAAGCAAAAACCGCTGCGCGCCTTCACCGCCATCGCCATCATCATCATCATCGGCAGCGGCAGCGGCAACAGAGGCAGAGGCAGCAGCAAAAGCAACAGCTCCATTGTGAGCCGACCACAGCGCCACCGCACGACAATGAAAATGACGAACGGTGAATTGAACAACTTGTCTTTGTTATTGTTGTTGTTATTGTTTTAGTTGGTGTTTTTGTTTTTGTGTGTTTTCTTGGGTCGCGTATTTTAGTAAAAACGACAAATTGACTATCATTATCAGAGACTTAATAAACAACAGTTATGTCAAAACAGACAAGGACGAAGCGACCAACACAATGACAAAAAGAGAAAGCGTGAGTGAGAAAGACAGAATGCTAGATGCATTTGCCTCTGTAATTTAGAAAAACAAAAAAAAATCACATTCTGACCTTTAATCTGTCAATTAATCTTATATAAAAATAATAATAAAATTATCCCAGTCAGTCTGACCAAATGTCAAGATTAAAAAAATAATTGGCAGAGCCAGAAATTGCCAAGACTTTGAACAGGTGGTCAGACTGCCTGGTGGGGGTGTTTGCAGAAGCGGGGGGTTGCTGACCAGTTAATAGCCATAATAATAACAAGACAAGAAAATTTATCAGAATTTATGCCCCAACCAAAGCAACAATAACAAGAAACAAAGGCATTGCCAACATCAACTAGTGATTGCCATTTGACAGAGTGCAAATACACAAACACACAACCGGCAATGACTTTCAATCGATCAATGAACACCCACACATACACACATACTCAAACAACCAAAAGCTGATGACGTGCAGGTGTTAAATAAAATGATGAAACAAAAACCACAAAAAAAAAATAAAATAAAATAAATATATTTGCGTCGAGGGGGAGAGGGGCGAGTCAAGGAGAAGTGAAACCAAAGACTTGTGACTCTTGACTAATTGGTAAAGAGACAAGGCAATAACACCGAAAGACCTGTCAAACAACAAATGTCATTGTAGGTGAGCTGTCATTCGACAAGTTAGGCTAAAAAGACTTTTGAATATCCTACGAAAAAAAATTACTTTTTTTTTTATTTTTATTAATACCTAAAAACTTGTGAATTTATTCTAAAAAAATATTTCCATTTTTTGAAGTAATGACAAAAATAATAATAAAGTAAGAGATTTCCGAAGTTTTTATTTATCATTGTTTGGTAATTTTTAGACTCTAGCTGATAAATTTAGCATGCAACAAATAAAAAAAAAGACAAAACAAAATAGTTGATATAAAATTTAGTCATGTTAATTTGGTGAATAAAAATAACCCAAAAACTTTTAATTAACTTTTAAGTCTCTTAAAATATTTTAAATCAATTTTTTTTTTTCAATATTTTTAATTACTCTAAAATACACAAGTTGTGGCTTTGAAACAAAATGCCTTGAAGTTGAAAATGAAAAAAAAAATAAATAACTGATAATGAATGAGAACAGGAACAGAGACGGCAATACCGAAGCTAGCGTCAGCGTCAGCAGCAACAGCGGAGTTGGCATTGCCAGACAAAAGCAATACAAAGCCACAGCAGCAGAACCAGCAGCAGCCCAAGCAAGAAGAACAAAGAAGAAAACAGAGCAAGAAACAACAACAACAAAATGAAGAAGAAGAAGAAGAGCAAATAAACGCCAACGAGTCACTCATATGACTTAGCAGACCACGCGACTTTGACTTCACACTTGCGGCATGACAGAAGGAGGGGGGCCCGTGGAATTTGAATGTGCTGATTTCTGTTTACACACACAGGCAAACACACCCATAAAAAGCAAATACATAGCCAAACGAAAGTGAGACGCATTCACTGTTTTAAGTTTTTTTTATTTATCTATTTTTATTTTATCTAAGTTAATATTAAATAAATATGAAAAAATAATTATAATTCTTTTTGGTTATTAATTTTGTTTTGTTATTTTTTTGTTTGTTATTATTTTTTTTTTTAATACCCCTGATTAAAGTGTGTACTACGTATTAGACAGACTGGGCACGTGGCTGGCGTTACTAATGACCTGCTCATTATTACATTGGGCATTTTTCGTTGTTGTTATTTTTTTTTTTTACCTGTGCTAATTTGATTGGGCGTGCTTCGCACACGCTAGACAAGCTGGCGACGCCCCCTCAAAACGATCTGGCCCGTCGTAATTGCAGTGAAGACACACACACACACGTAACAAGTTCCCCCTCACCCTCTCACCCCTCAGAATGACCAGCCCCGTTCATTAGCTAAAGCTAACAGTAGCCAACAATAATTTATACATTTTTTTTAGCTATCAAAAAAAAAAAAAAAAAAAAAGCTCACACGAAATCAGTCAGTCAATTTGTCAAGTCGGTGGAATCGGAATAACCTACTCCCCAAAACCTTTGATTGATGTCTCGTCAGTTATTGACACTTCCGTTTCTGTTTGCCCGAACAATTATCAAACACTTGACAAATATTTAATAAATTTTCTAAATTATTTGATCAAAGAAGAAAAAAAAAAAACACCTTATAAATGATATCATCTGTCTATCGTTTAAGATCTCAAACTATGCGCTTCATTTTTTTTTATATATATTTTTTCTCACACACGTGTCAGACTTTTTGTCATCATCATCATCATCTGGCCGAGTGAATCTGTTGTCTGATTTCTCTATAAAAAGATTTGTTAAATCACACGTAAATTTTCCACAATGGGGTGTTAATAGTCTAACAAAGTCGGCGAGTCTAGACTCGACGGTGCTACCAAGTTTTTTTTTTAATTAATCTAATATATATTTTAATCTGTATGACAGGTGCTACCATATGACTGCACGAGTGATCAAATTCACTGATGCAATCAAGATCAGAAATAAGACCTTTCAGCCTACTAAGGAGAGTGTGTGGGTCCACTGTAGGACCACTAAGACCTTTAAGATCTTTCTCGATTCTACATAAATAGTCCATAGAAACCTAAGACCTTTAAGGTTAAATCTTTCTTTGAAGTCAAGATCTTTCTCGATCCTATATAAATAGTCCATAGAAACCTAAGACCTTTAAGGTTAAATCTTTCTTTGAAGTCAAGATCTTTCTCGATCCTATATAAATAGTCCATAGAAACCTAAGACCTTTAAGGTTAAATCTTTCTTTGAAGTCAAGATCTTTCTCGATCCTATATAAATAGTCCATAGAAACCTAAGACCTTTAAGGTTATATCTTTTTTTGAAGTCAAGATCTTTCTCGATTCTACATAAATAGTCCCTAGAAACCTAAGACCTTTAAGGTTATATCTTTTTTTAAAGTCAAGATCTTACTCGATTCTATATAAACAGTCTATAGTAACCTAAGACCTTTAAGGTTTTACCATTTTTTTATGAAGTCAAGATCTTTCTCTAAATAGTCTATAGTAACCTAAGACCTTTAAGGTTATATCTTTTTTTGAAGTCAAGATCTTACTCGATTCTATATAAACAGTCTATAGTAACCTAAGACCTTTAAGGTTATATCTTTTTATTTTTTGAAGTCAAATAATAAATTACAAAGCTCTACTGGAGTATTTCAAAATTTATATTTATTATTTAAGATTTGAAATTTTTGATAATGGTTTTTTATTTTGCCAGACTTTTCGGCTTTTAACCAGTTTTAATATTCCAAGTAATATATCAAAAGGTATTATCAGTTTGATCAAAAGTATTTGTGATTCTTAGGTTAAAAAAAGAAATTAAATCCCCCTGAGGAGAGGCTTATTCGAATTTCTCTGCAAAGATTATTTTCGGGGAATCTGCGAAATTCCCCCTTGGCCTTATAGGTAATTAATATATATCTGCTAATAAGAAATAAACAAATTTGCCAGATTATATATATACATATAGACTTTTCTAATTTATATATACATATTTTTTGGGGCCCATTTGGCCATAAATGACTTGGCAATTTGGGTTAAGGATTGAAACACATGATGCCGCCTCTCTCACTCTTTCTCTGTCTTTTTGTGTCTGCTATCAGTCATGTGACCAGAAAAGTGACAATTTACCCAAAAAAAATATAAAAAATAAAATGATTCATTAGATAACCTGACTGACTAAACTTGACTGGCCCAGTTGACTTGACTGATTCATTTATGAATTCCACTTTTTAAGTGGTTCAGTTTTCACCTTTGCTAACCAATTTGCATGACACGTCAGATAGTTTTATTTTTACCGTTATAATTTAAGTAAATAAATAAATCAAACGAGCCAAGAATTGGGCGCATGCAATAGACTTGAAGTGGATATTCTTAGATAAACGCGAAAAATTATTTTTAAATCTTGAAATAGTCGCAGGCGGCCAAACAAATAGAAATGAACGATAAGTGGAAGTTCGCCAGCCCCCCAACAACAACAACAAGAACAACAACAACAACGAAAGCTGAGACGTCGCATGTCATGGAAATTTACCCAAGCAACCGTATCATCATAATGAATATATGAGAGATCACAAACATATCAAAAGCAAAAAAAAAAAAATAAAAAAATATATAAAAATTATTAATAATAAAATTAAAAAAATATATATTTTTATATTTATATAAATAAATTAAAATGTATATCAATAAATATTTATGTATGTGCTAAATGTCAACATTATAAATCTTTTAGTATTTTGACAGTGTAAGTCAACAAATAAATAAATATTTGTGTTAGTCGACAAAAAAAAACTGACCTATCGCATTGCGACTAATATAAATAGTTCATAAATTGTTTAAATAGTGTGGAGATTTTTTTGTTACTAAAAAGTAAAATTATTTTTTAAAAGCGAATTTTTATTTCAACATCCTCATTTGTTGAGTGAAACATTTTATCACGTGATTTTTACAAAAACCAACTGACCAAAGAGAGATAAACATATACAGAGAGAAGGAGAGAAAAAAATTACAGTGAACACTGGCTAACTAGAACATTTTAATTCCTCTTAAAAAAAAAAATCTTTATAAAAAAATTTATAATTTTTGTTCCTTTCTAAAATTTATTTGGTTTATAATATTTCTATTTTTGTCAGAGTGTTCACTGTACTTGTATAAATTTTAATAGCCTCGGCTATAAAGCTATAAGCAATTGAGTATATATTGACCAGGCAAATCGGTGTATTGCCCAATAAATACTTGAAAATGTCAATTTCACCATAGATGGTGACTTATTAACCGTTATCAGACACACCCACACAGCTAAACAAAAAGGAACAGAGAGAGAAAGAGAGAGACAGATTGCAAGTGCAAGAAATTCTAAAAATGAGCAAAATATCAATTAACGGTACTTTACAGTAATCAAGCGGGCATGTAATAAATCGAGACAAGTAAAGCAAGCAGTCAGGAATCATAATTTTTGTCTAATAGAACAATCAAAAGCTTAAAAGCGTCAAATGTCAACGCTTTCGTGTGTGGCACGCCACATATTTCCAGCATGTGATAAATAAAATAAATTAATACAACAACAACAACAACAACAAAACATATGCCAAGAGAATATAGTTTTTTTTTTTTTTTTAAACAAACGCCAAACTAGCCAACAACAAAATATGTATGACATAATAATCACGAGAGCAGTCCCCTATACCGCGAAATGCCACTGCGAACGCCGATTAGCAAGTCATGTGATTCGCTTTTATTTACATTTTCGCCTGACGTCTTTACGCCACCCCTCGTTCACGTCGCCCACAAAAACAGACCAAGCCACAAGCGATCGCCAAAGGCAGCAGCGACGACAACAACAACAACGACGATGGCGACGACGCCAGCAGTAACGAATGAATACGAAGTTCACTGGCTGAGAAGGCCCGAGTGGTTGGCGTGCGCAGTTCAAGTGGGGGTAACCAACAAGAACAATAACAATAACAATAAATACACATGTGACTTTGATTGTATGTCTGCCCGAGTGAGTGAGTGAGCCTCAAAGAAGAGAGAGGGAGAGAGAGAGAGAGGGATAGTGAGATAAAGTGTGTTGGCTGCCTTTACCCACCCCCCAGGCTGACTGCACTTTGACTCGGCGCAGCTGGCCTGTTTGTGAAAGCATTTGCAAAAAAGAAAAAAAAAATTAAACAGTTTAATTTAATAAATTTCCTTTCTCTATTAAATAAAAGAAACGGTGTACGTGTAGCAAATCAGGCGGAGACAAAAAAAATATGTTTGTCACTTTGCAATTTTTCTAAGTTTGCATATACGAAAAAGGCGAAAATTCTCACCAACACACACACACACACACATATGTTCAGACTAGCCTTGCGGAGCGAGAGAGGAAGTGAGTGAGTGAAAGTATGTTTGAATGTGTTGCCTTTGCCTTGGCCTAGGAAGCCTTAGTTTGTGCCGTTCTAATCAGTAGTGCTTTCTCACTCTCGCTATCACTCTCGCTATCACTCTCTCTCTCTCTCTCTCTCTCTCTATCTTTTACCAATACAATTGACACTTACCTTAGGTATTTCGGCGAAGTTTGTGTATTTTTTCCGGACGACGAACCTGCTGCACCAGCCGAGGAGGCGTTTGTACGTGAATTTGTTGTTGTATTTGCTGTTTGCTGTGTGGTTGTTGTTGTTGTTGTGTTTGCTTGGAATTGAGTGCATGCTAGCGCTGGTGTTGTTGTTGTTGGTGGTGGTAGTGGTGGTGAAGTTGTTGTTGTTGCTACTGCTGCTAGTGGTGTGGGTGCTGGTGCCGACGGAAAGAAAAGTTTATTCAACAAGGCCATAATACGTTTACTATACTATAAGGCGGACAATCGTTGAAACACATCTGGCCAAAAAATATATTTAATCGCCGGCAACAACAACAACAAGAATTTATTTGATTTGTGTTTTGTTTTTTTTTTTATTGAAATTCACTCGAGTGTTTGGCAAAACACTTGACACTGGCTCACGCACTTCAATTACCGTGTTTGCTTGAGGTTGCAGTTGAATAAATACGGAATGTACACAGTGTGCGTGTGTGTGTATGTGTGTGAGTAAGGCGGGAGCGTAAGAGGTGCGGCTGTATTTGTATACACGCGGTAGGAAATGTGTTAAAAACTGGCGTTATTTGTCTGGGCACGCGCGCGTCTTTGGAAAAACTACGCAGATTTTCTTTATTTTGATTTGATAGACTCGCACACGCACACACACAAATCAAATTCAACTTTCGCTCTATGCAATTTTTATTTGGATTTTCTTTTTCTTTTTGCTTCTTCTTAGATATTTTTTCATCCGCACACACACAAACATATATACATGCGTATATACATATATATATATATTTTTTTTTATTTTTTCTTTCCGCTTTGAGATGCTGCTTCGTTTTTGGCAAATGATCTTCCTGCTCTTCTTCTTCAGAAATTCACATACACCGAAAAGATACACAAAGACACCAATTCTTTTGATTGAATATTGCTATTTTCGTTGTGGTTGGCTTGTTTCTTTATTTGTTTGCTGATTTTTGGTATTTGTCACCACATAAAATGAAAAGTTTCAAGTTTTAATTTTGTCAATTTATTTATTTTTTTAAATTTTATTTAACGAATTCCTACGAAACAACCGATAGCGTCGATTCAATAATCTTAAATACACTTTTTTTCATGAGAAAAACGGTTTTTTGTTTTGCTCTTTCGGCTTTTTTCCTAGCTAGAAATAGCCAGCACGCCCCCTAAGAGCGCGTACGAATTTCAGCAAGAAACTTAAGCGAAAGTACAGATTTTTGTAAGCGAAAGTACGAAGTTGCGAGTCGATCGAAGAGAGCGTCAAACACCAAACGAACTTCGCACGAACGGCAAAATTGACCCGAACACTCTCTCGGTTTCGATCGGCTGGTACGAGAGTACGCGTGGAGATAGCCAATTCTTTTCTTCAAACAACAGCGTTTTCTGGCTTTTTCTACCTTCTTTTTAGCTGATTTTCTTTTATTCGGGGGTACTTTTACTTAAGCGGGACTAAATTCACTTAAACGCTGGACTGAATTCACTTAAACACTGCACTAAATTCACTTAGGAGTCCCCCTCCCGACGAGCCCCCTACCAAAGAAATCACTTGCCACTTTAAAAAGTTTGCACATGAAAAAGGCGCGTTGGTGTGCGTGTGTGAGAGCGTCGCAGCGCTGTATGTGTATGCGTGAGTATTTTTTGTTTTGCTTTGTTAGCCATTCTTGTGTTTTGGCCAAAGCTTGAGTTTCCGTCTCTTTGTTTGTTATTCATCACAGTCTACGCCTTCCACCACTATTCGTGAAGCAACAAAACCGAAATGGCCAGATGCAGCCTATATATAAAAACTCATCGATACTAAATGAACACTTTGTGGTAATTTTAACTAAATTATCAGACTTTTATTTTTTATTTATCTTTTTCATAAGGAAATTGCTTTCGATACTGCTTCTTGAATTAACGATTGCCCAGCCGATTGTACAAACAAGCTGCAGCCCTGGCAACAGTGATGCCATTTTAGCGTTTTTCGGGCTAGACTTGGCGATATGAATTCGGAAGCGACAGTCACTTTGGTTGTGAAATTTTTAAAAGAAAAAAATGGGCAACGTTATTATCCTAATATTTATATTAAATAGCTAAGAAAAACAAATATTTTGTGAGTTATTTTTTTTTAATTAGCTTAATTTTCAACATATTAAAATTCTTTTCTTAGTTTATTTTAGCATTTTTTTTAGAGATCTGGCTTTTTTTTGTTATCGATAACTGGCAACACTGCCTGGCAAGCGTTTAACCGATGATTGCTCAACCGATTGTACAAACAAGCTGCAGCCCTGGCAAACGTTTAAAAATATTTCTATCGCTTTCTCACTCACTCTTATTTATTTTGAATTGAAAGGGAAACCGCCTTATTTGAAATAAAACAAATGGGAATTTTTTTATTTTAATTTTTACTTATAATTACATAAATATATTTAAAAAAAATGTTTAGACCCACATACATGCGAGGAAAAAGTGGGGAAATTGGTTGTTTCACATGAATAGAATTCACAAAATTTTAAATTCATTTTTGTTTTTGTTGTTAAACATTCACTTAATTAGAACAAATGAAAGTTTTCAATTTAAAAGGAAATCAATAAGAAAAACATTACATTCGCCTTAGATAATAATAGAGTTAAATATTTTTTCATATATATATATAGAGAATAATTCTTATTTTTTTTTTCGCAGCTGAGAAATTGTTTGCTTAGGTTTTGTTTTTTTTTTTCTTATTTCTTGTTTTGTTTTTGTCGCAATAACTTTAAGAGATTTTGACCAAAATAGAACATACATATTTTATATATCATAAACATAACGACTTTGAGTCGCTGGAGAGATAGGGAAAAGAGAAACTTATAAATTATTTGTATTTTTTTTTTCTTTTTTTTTGGGTGGAGGTTTGATTTCCTTTTGCGATTAACTGGTTGTGTGTGTGTGAAATGAAAGAAAGTTTAGAAGACAAAAAACACAAAAAAAATTTTGGATAAAATAAAAGTCATGTTGATTATGCTTATGGCCTACTCCTTGCAGGTAGAAGTATCCATGGGACTGGCCGGCTGGAATGCGGTGGCCCCACCACTGGGTTGATTTGTAGGCGTAAAGGCCGATAGAGAAGAATTGCTGCTGCTGTTAACCATGCCGCTGGACGAATTATTCAAACTGATATTCATCAAATTGGACGACGACGAAGAAGCACTAGAGGAACCACCTCCGGCCTGCATCAGACCACTGCCTGCATTACTGCCGCCACCAGCACCGGCTAAAAATGTGGCAGAGCCGGGTACACCGCCACCCAGGCTCAGTCGTTCACTATTCAGATTCGATAGAAAGCCACCGGGCAAGGCATTATTGGCACCACCAACGGAACCGGGAGCATTGCCTCCATATATGGCCGCCGTACCACTGGCCAGCAATGGATTTGTATTGGTGAGCACATTCGGTGCGGAAGTGTTTAGCAACATCATGGGAGTGGGCAAGGCAGGCTTGATAAACCGCTCGCTGGCCCGACGATTCTGAAAAAAAGAAGAAATTTTAATTTAATTTTGTTTCCCAAGAAAAATAAAAAATTATGTCGAACTCACCACCAGTTGGCCACAGGCATAGCAACGATTCTGGGTGGCAGTGCCGGGGCTTAGGGGTCGGCTACTTGAGGGACTATTTGAAACTGGACTACTTATGGTGCGCTGGCGTTGGGCATTCACAGCAGCCGCACTGCCACCACCGCCACTCATAAGACTTTCGTTGTAAAAGCGTTCCTCGTCCATTTCCAGCGAGGATTCCGATTCCGACAGATGACGGCAAAGTGCCTCGCGGCGTTCTACCTCCTGTTTCAGTTTCCTTTGCAGTCGAGCATTCTCCTCCCTAATGGACTTTTCCTCCTGGGCAAATTGCTGTAGCTTAATGTTGTTCTCCTTTTGGGCGGCAGCGAAATTGGCGCGCAGACGCAACACCTCCGAGCGCAACGTCTGTATGTGGGTACTCAAATTGGTGGCTGTATCGCCATTGGCATTGGTGATATCACGTGGAGTGGTTGGATCCGAGACCGGCTGATCCAGTTTGATTTGCAGTGAGCGTTTCTCTGTCTCCAATTTATCCATACGCTTCCACAATTTATTTACTAAAGCCTCCTGCTCCTGTTCCAAAGTATTCTCCAGTTCGACCATCTCACGACGCAGCTGCTCCAAATTGGTCTGCTTGTTGTCTGTCTCCGCCTGGAGTTTCTCAATTTTGCGCATCAATTTATTGACCAAGCATTCCTGCTCTTGCTCCAGTGTCTGTTCCAATTTGCATTTCTCCTGGCGCAGCTGATCCAGTTTGCGTGACAAATCATTGGTGAGGCACTCCTCCTCGCGCTCATAGTGATGGGCCAGAGTCTCTTTCTCCTTCTTGAGGGCCTGAATTTTCTTGAGCAAAGTATTTGATATATATTCCTCTTCTTGTTCGGCTTTTGCTTGCTAAACGGTTAAAGATTCCCAATTAATCAAGACGAGAGATAAAAACCAATCAAATGACTCACAATTATAACCGAGGCCTGCTTTAGGCAGCGATTCTCCTCTTGCACCACTTTACACTTGGTCTTGAATGTGTCCAGTTCGGCTTTCAGCACTCTGTAAATTGTATTTATAAATTAGTTTTTGGGTTTTTTATTTAAGTTCGAGACTTACTTATTCTGTTGGGTCAGCGATTCGATGCGTTTCTGCAATTGTTCCCGTGACACTGGGCTGGGTGGCAGCATGGTGCCGCCATCCAAAGAGCTCTCCGATTCACATGGACTCTCCATGTCTGTGTAGGAAACAAAGAGTTGTATATATGGTAATTATTTTTTATATGTTTTAAATGTTCTTGCCCGCTGACGTGACGTCAAATTTGTCGCGCTTTTGCTTCGCTCGGGTTTTTAATATAAAATTACAAAAAATAATGTATGCAATACTCGGACCGATCGTTGCCTTTTTTGTTGTTGTTGCTTTTTTGTACATATTTATTTTTTATTGTCAATGTTGTGGTATTTTACTTTTTTTTTTTTTTGCTTTTTATTCAAACAAAGAACTTGGGGTCTGGCAGGGGCAGCGTCCGTTTTTGTTGGCTCTGCTTTCACCCATTTTGGGGCACTTTTGGTAAAAATTGTTTAACCTTGTGCTTTTTGTGATTTTCGTATATGCATCAGTGCATTTTTTGTTTCAGAAATCAATAGCAGCAGCATCAGCACAAGGTCAGCCCAAGCAGACCAGAATTTATATGGTGGCATTGAATCCGAGTCTATTCAAAGGAACCTTGCAGTCGGGGTCAGCAGTTCCAAGTAAAGGGTTGTGCGTTTACCACCATACCCCAGTGAGACTTGGCTTTGGCAAACACGCACGCCGATTTTTTTTCTTTTTTTTTTTTGGACCCGGCCCCTATTTTTTTTCGTGATCTCTGGTCGTAAGTGGCTTGAAAAGCCATAAAAAATTACGTACACTATTTTGTGGTTTTATTTTTTACCTTCCAATTGCGCATTTTTAATTAGTATTTCATTTTATTACTTACTTTTCTATATATTTCCAATTGCTTCCCTTTTTTTTTCTTTTCTGCTTAAAATGCCTTTTACTCTTCACTGCTGCTGCTTCTTCTTCCTAAGCTCAGTTCTTTGGAACTAGTCTAGTTCAGAAAAAATTTCTGCCAAACAGGGTTGCATGTTATAAAATTATTATAAGATTATTTGCCGATTTTGTTTTTGTTGCGAACTGATATATTTAAAAGCGTTTGAAAATGACTTTTTTATGTTTAGTATGTTGTGTATTATTTAATCGATAGGTAAACGAATTAAAGTTATCTAAATTGGTAACACTATTTTTGTGTATTAATTTATCGATAGGTCGACCAATCAAAGTTATCGATTAGACCCACGTGTGGATTTAAAATTTGTTTTAATTTAAAAAAATAAATATGGCCGATGATGTGGGCCAGGATAAGCGTAAACAGCATCGCGCTCGCCAATCCGGCGTAAAGGCGGAAAAGAAGAAGGTAAAGTCGAAAAAAGATTCGAATCAAAAGGAACCCGAACTCACGGCCCGCCAGCGAAATCCAAAGGCCTTTGCCATCAATTCTGCCCAACGTGCTGAACGCAATTTTCGACGCAAAGAAGATTTAACAGCCAAAAAACAACACATACCAGTCGTCGACCAGACACCCGATGAGCCACCTCCAGTCCTGATAGCTGTCGTAGGACCGCCCAAAGTCGGCAAGACCACGCTCATCAAGAATCTTATCAAGAGTTTTACACGCACCAATGTCACCGATATACGCGGACCCATCACAATTGTGACCTCCAAAAAACGCCGAATCACCCTACTGGAGTGCAATAACGATGTGAATTCCATGATTGATGTGGCCAAGTGTGCCGACTTGGTCCTTCTCCTCTGCGATGCCAGCTACGGTTTTGAAATGGAGATTTTCGAGTTCCTGAATATATGCCAGGTTCATGGTATGCCCAAAATAATGGGTGTACTCACCCATCTCGATATGATCAAGAATCCCAAACAATTGCGAAAACGCAAAAAGGAATTGAAACATCGCTTCTGGACCGAAGTCTACGATGGAGCCAAATTGTTCTATCTTTCCGGACTGATACATGGCGAATACCTGCGTAATGAGATCAAGAATTTGGGTCGCTTCATCTCGGTAATGAAATATCGCCCCCTGCAGTGGCGTGGAGCTCACAGCTACTTGCTGATGGATCGCATGGAGGATGTGACCAACACAGACACGATACGTCGAAATCCCAAATGCGATCGCGAGGTAATCCTGTATGGCTATGTGCGCGGAGTCCCGCTCAAGCAGGAGAACATGGTACACATAGCCGGTCTGGGCGATGCCCGCATCGACGAATTAAGTGTTATATCCGATCCTTGTCCCCTGCCGGGCACAGAGAAAAAGCGCAGTCTGCTGGAGAAGGAGCGTCTGCTCTATGCCCCCATGTCCGGAGTGGGTGGCATAGTCTATGACAAGGATGCCGTGTATATTGAATTGCAAGGTTCTCATTCCCACAAGGAGAGAACTGCCGAGGTCACGGAGCAGGACTTTCTGGTGAATAAGCTGATCGAGAAAAAGGCCACCATGGATGAGCAAATCGAGGAGCAAGAATTCCGTCTCTTCTCCGATGGTGCTCCAATTAAATCCAAGGATTTCAAAAATGATGCCGACGAGGGCGATGAGAATAGCTCGGGGGAAGATGAAGATGATTCTGGCCTGGATGAGGTAGACACCGATGAAGAGGCTGAAGGAGAATTCGAAGCTGATGACTGGCGAGGCGAGGACAGCGAAGAGGAAGAGGCCAAGTCAGACAACAGCGACGAAGCTGGCTCCTCGGGTGATGAGGAATACCAAAGTCTACCGGACCTAAAGACCACTAGCACACTCAATTCCAGTGGGGAGGAAAGCGAAGATGATCAGAACGGAGCACAAATCCTGGCCAGCAATATGAGCTGGAAAACCAATTTGGCCCAAAAGGCACGCGATGCCTTCCTGCAAAGGCATTCCGAGTCCAAGAATATTATGCGTCTGGTCTATGGTGTGTACAGTCAAAGGGAGCCAGGCGCCACTGCCCCGGATGACTCGGAGGAGGAGCTGGGTGGTTTATTTAGAGTGGCCTCCAAAAAGGAAAAGGACTTGCAAAGGGATAAGGATACACGTGATAAGGAAGAAAGCTGTCTTTTTGCTTATCAAAATGGTGAGTGATTCTGGACAGGATTAGTGAGGATTTTAATGACATTTCCTTAAATATTTAGATGCCACCCGGGACTGGCTGGCGGAGGATAACAAAGAGCTGATTAAGAACTGCTTTGTCACCGGCAAATGGAAGGCCTCGGAAGATGCGGAAAATCTACTCAAGCTGGATGATTTGAGTGATGCCGAAAGTGAAGTCTACGGAGACTTTGAGGACTTGGAAACGGGTGAACAGCATACCGGCAAGCCGGCAGAAGAAGCCGAAACCACAACTGAAACTGCTCCTGCCTCCAAACGCAAAATGACTCGGGTTGAGGAAGAGAATCTAACCAAGGCTGAACTGATGGCCAAGAAATTAAAACTAAAGGCCAAATTCGATGCCGAGTATGATAATGCCGGAGAGAAGGGGGAAGAGGATGGAGGTCGCATAACCGGAGATCACTCCTTCTATGAGGATCTCAAGGCCGAGGCCCAAAAGCAAAGCGAACTCAATAAAAGCGAATTCGCCCAACTCGACAATGATCTGCGGATTCAAATCGAAGGCTATCGACCTGGTCTATATGTTCGTTTGGGTTTCAAGAGTCTGCCAGCTGAATTTGTGGAACATTTCGATCCTAGCTATCCGGTGCTGGTGGGTGCCCTCAATATGACCGAGGAGAATGTGGGCTATGTCAATTGCAAAGTGAAGAAGCATCGCTGGTATAAGAAGATCCTCAAGACCGGCGACCCGCTGATAATTTCCATGGGCTGGCGACGCTTCCAGACGGTGCCCATCTATGCCAAGGTGGAGGATAATTTCCGGCATCGGTATCTCAAGTATACGCCCAATCATGTCACCTGCAGCATGACCTTTTGGGGTCCGATAACACCGCAGAATACGGGCTTCCTGGCCCTGCAGACTGTGCGTCAGGATCAGGATGAAATAAAGCGACTTGGTTTTCGTATAGCCGCCACGGGCTGTGTCACGGAGCTGGACAAATCCTCGCAGATAATGAAGAAACTGAAGCTGGTGGGTCATCCCTTCAAGATCTACAAGAAGACTGCCTTCATCAAGGATATGTTCACTTCATCGCTGGAGGTGGCCAAATTTGAGGGTGCCAAAATTAAGACAGTCTCGGGCATACGTGGACAGATTAAGAAGTCCCATCACACGCCAGAAGGTTCTTTCCGTGCCACATTCGAGGACAAGATTCTGCTCAGCGATATTGTATTCTGTCGTACTTGGTTCCGTGTGGAAGTGCCGCGTTTCTATGCCCCGATCACCTCGTTGTTGCTCTCGCCGGAGGAGAAGACCCAATGGCAGGGCATGAAGACGCTCGGCCAGCTAAAACGCGAGCGAGCTCTGCAGAATGCCGCCCAGCCGGATAGCATGTATACGGAGATTGTTAGAAAACCGAAAATCTTCCGGCCTCTGGTCGTACCCAAGGCCTTGCAACGTGCTTTGCCTTATAAGGATAAACCGAAATTGGGTCCATTGAATCCCACGGAGTCGTTGGAGCGAGTGGCTGTGATTAATTCACCCTATGAACAGAAGGTAACCAAAATGATGAAAATGTTGGAGACCAATTACAAGGATAAGCGAATTCGTGATAAACGTGACACGAAACAGCGATTGAAACAATTCAAGGCGAAAAAACGGGCGGAGGAAGCCTCCAAGCAAAAACGTCAAAAGGAATTACGTAAAAAGGTCTCACGAGCCATTAGCAAAATGCGTGGCAAAAAGACGACGTGAAAATTATTTTTTTTATAATTTGAATAGCAAATAAACAATTCTTTATAAATTTTGAAATTATGTCTTTAACTGAAAAGAGCCGATAAGGCAGTTCACTCTTACTGTAGTGCAACAACATAAGCAGGGTTCAAAGTTCGATAGACCGCTTGCACCTTAGATCGATAACAAATTGCAGCAGCACTGCTTCAAATCTGCTGAATACCGATTTTTTTCTTTTAAATTTTCGTTTAATTAAAAACAAGAGAAAAAGAAAATTGCACTATTCGCGTTTGGAAAGAAAATTTCTGCTTTTACATTTCACTTATTTGCACTGTTCACGAGTGAGCATGCGCCTATGCTTGTTTTAAGATTAACACGCATGCTCAATCGCGCCAGATTACTTATTTAATCGTAAGACAAACTGCTTAAAAAAATATATATATATACGTATATAATAACTAACACATCTTATGATCTTATAATTGACTGTGACGAATGGAAGAGAGAAACTTTAATCCTGACTCTTGTTATCATCGATGGCCTTGAGAGCTGCCAGAAGAGCATGTTTACCACCGCCACCCAAATGACTGTTGGAAGTGGAGCCAGTTGCAATGCTATTACGCTTTTTATTTGATAAATTGCTGCTAGAAGCCTGGCGGCAAAAAGTGTTGAGGAAGCTCTCACGTTCCTTATAGTCATCCGAAATTTGCTTGCGTATGCTGGACTCTTTCATGCTGGATGGCCCACCACTGGGCATATTTATCTAGAATATTCAATAAGAAGTTTAGTTTAGAAAGCATTTTACAATTACACTGGCCTACTTACCACCGAATCATTGGAATTGCGGTCCTCGTCTTCCTCATCTAGAATATCTTCCATTTCGATATTTACTTTGGCATCCATGAAGCCACCAAAATTAACCAAACTCAATTCATTGGCATTCTCTTCGGTGTCATTATCATTGCCAGGATTACTGCTCAACATCAAACCCAAGCCATCATCCTCATCGGCATCAAAGTCTTCGTCAAATACAAAGGCATCCTCCAGAGATTTCATATTGCGAGCTTTGCTCTTGGGCTCCGGCACAGGCAGTCTGGACAGGGCATCCCCATCGCGACGCTTGCTACCCCCACTGCTCAAGATACTCTTCTTGGCACTACCCGAGGTACTGGCTCCTCCGCTCTTCAGTCGTTCCAAAGGTGAACTGCTCTTACCCGATAACATATGGCTGAGTGCGGAGCGTGTCGACTGTGGCTGTGTTGGCACCTTTGTAGCCGGCGGCAATGTCAACTTAGATAAGGCGCTGCCACTTCGTTTTGTGTCAGTAATATTTTTCGTGTTAATATTGCACAAACCCGAGCCGGCTTGCTTCGACTCTGCCTCAGCCTCATCCTTTTCAAAATCGAAAATAGAATTTGATTCCATGACATCTGTGAGAGCATTAAAATCGCTTTGATTATTTTTTTCTATGGCCATTTCCAGACCTTCCAAGGATTTTTCTAGCTTGTCTATATTCTCCGTATCCTCAACCACACCCAATTTAGGCCGTCGACCAGCACTCAAGGGATTCGTTTTTTCATTACCAAGCTGAAAATGAAAGGATTTTTTTGAAATTGCCGCATAAGGAATTCTCATTCAAAGACTCACAGTGAACTCTTCCAGTTTTCGGTAGCCCGAAATTTCTAATCTGGCTTTTTCCAGTTTCAGCAAGACTTCCTTGGATTTCTTCTGTTCGTTAATCAATTGTTGGCGACAGTTTTTGGTTTCCAATTGCACTTTGCGTGCCATTAACTTCATATCATCCTCCTTCTCCAAAAGCCTCTGCTCCAAGTTGCGCAATTTCTCCTGCAAACGTTGACGCTCATCAAGATTTCTGGCAAAAAAAAAAAAAAATTAAATCAATTTGATTTATTTTTTTTTTTTGGTTTGCCAAAACATACTTATCTTTATTGAGTTGGCTGTAATGTTTGTTCTGATCACTTAGAGTGAGTATTAAGACCTCCTTCTGTTTGAGTTTCTGCTCCAGCTCCTTGTTCTGTATTTGAAGATTGCGATATTTGGTCTGCCAGACGCGTAGCTCTTCGGCATGCGAGTGCAATAATTGTGGCAATTCAGCATTGGTAGACTCGTATTTGTTTAGAGCCGAGGCCTGACGCTTGTGCAGAGTGCGCAGCATTCGATTTTCGTGAGCCAAATTGGCTATTTCCGCCTTGGCATCGGCCAATTGATTCTGGAAAGTTTTTAGGCGCAAATTTCTGGCGGACATTACACGCTGGTGGATTTCACTGGTATGGGGTACCATGGAGGGTTGACGGACTGGACACTTGCCACTGCCCATAGTTGGCTTCATGCCACGCATGGGTTGCTGTTGCTTGCGTTGATAAATTTGGCAGGCCGATTCCCGGGAGCTGGCCGAGAAGAGGCTCTCGCAGCTTTTGGCTGATGCTTTGCTGCAAAAAAAAGCAGACCGTTTTAGCAGTGAGAGGGAACTTATTTTTCTTAGTTTTACTTACTCCATTGGTGGAGTTAAAATGGCTGCACCTGAACCTGCACCTGAACCTGCACCTGTTAAAGCCGGACTACGAGGTGTAACCATTTAAGAGTGTAGTGCATACAAAAACACACACACCCAATTTACTTTAGGTTCCGAGCAATTCGAATTTAATATATTTTTTTTTTGTTTATAAAATAAATATATATATTTATTTTCTCTAGTTGAGTGTTCAGCCGGTGCGTGTTAAACTGGAAACTGCCTGGTTGCTGCTGTGGTTACGTAGTTGTTGTTTTTGTTTATTTTGTTTGAAATGCTGGTTTGTTTGGATTTTGTATAATCTCGGGGATGTTTCTCCATGGCTACCAAAGCATGCGGCTTGCATTTGCTGGCTATGCACTTTTTGCATCTTTACCATGGAAACGATAGGTAACGGACAGTCCCAACTCCGCGCAGTGTTGCCATATTGATCATTTTGTGACTACGTCTAGACACTCTTTCTGCTTGGAATATAAATAAGAGAATGGTCCGCAATATTTATTTTATTTTTAATTTAATTTAATATTTTTAAATTGTGTTTGGATTTCTATACAATTTATTCACGCATTCTTGAATAGTTTCAAAATCTTCAAGTCTGGCAGCACTTGTTTGATCACAGCATTGCCAGCATCAAATGCATGATCATTATGATGCTCTGCTCTGATGTTACAAGAAACAAACAACAACAATAGGCGCTTTCTATTTCGTTCGATTTGCTCTATTTATTTAAGTGAAAATCAATTACAAGCATCCGCAGCCGGAACTATTACAGCATCTGCATACGGCCCGCATTAAAGTGAGTATGAAAAACTACCCAATTATCGTTAAAAAATTAAATCAATTGACCATCTGTGATTTCTTATTTGTAGGCGGAAATTTTATTATTCGTAGGCGCCCCACAAGGACGTTTATTCAACAAATTAAGGGCAAGCAGTGACGTAGGCATCTAAGAAAAAACAAAATGATTCATGTCGGAGACAACACATGGAATCTGCGGATCTTCATCACAGATCTCCAACTGGAGAAAACAATGCGAGTGCGTGGTGACCAGCACATCGGTGGCATTATGCTGCAACTTGTAGACCCAGAGAATCCAAAAGATTGGTCCGATCATGCCCTCTACTGGCCAGCCAAAAATGTTTGGCTAGCTCGCACTCGTGCCACCCTGGACCAATGTGGCGTCCAAGCAGACAGCCTGTTGCACTTCACCCCAATGCACAAGACCCTGCGAGTCCAGTTGCCGGATCTACGCTACATTGACTGCCGTGTGGACTATTCGGTTAAAACCTTCCGGGCTGTAGTGGATTTGTGCAAGCACTTGGATATACGCTACCCCGAAGAGCTGTCTCTATGCAAGCCCCTAGAGGCAGAGCACTTAAAAAAGAACTACTCCCAGATACCGCATCAAAAGCGCATACCCATTGCGGAGCCAGATGGCACCACCTACTTGCAGCCGGCAGCAGACACCAACTCCTTTGTGCCCATGGTCTCGGCCTATAACGGTGGAGGCAGCAATGGCAGCCTGGAAAGATCGGGCGGCCATGGTGGCAGCAATCTCTTCTGTGCCCCCATCACCCCACACAATGGCACTCCCCGACGTTCACCAGTGCCACGAGCTGCCATCATTTCACCCACTTCCAGCACTTGGAATGGCTATGGCACCTATGACTCCTCCTCGAGCTTGGGCGATTTCCAAGAGAACCTGGCCACCTCGCCGCACACCCCCAATGCTGATGTCAGGGCCCGCCTCTTGCGGCCCAAGTCTCTCGTGGAAAAGGCACGCCTCAATGTGAGCTGGCTTGACTCCTCCCTGTCCATCATGGAGCAGGGCATACGGGAATACGATACACTCTGCTTGCGCTTCAAATATTTCACCTTCTTCGATCTGAATCCCAAATATGATCAGGTAAGAATCAATCAACTCTACGAACAGGCCAAATGGTCCATACTCAACGAGGAGCTGGAATGCACCGAGGAGGAGACCCTCATGTTTGCTGCCCTCCAATTCCAAGTCAATCATCAAGTGAATGTCCATCCCATTAGTGCCGTGGACTCTGGCATAGGTGAGACTTCGAGCCAGGAGAATGGCACCGATGACGACATCGATTCGGCCCTCAACGAGCTGCAAATAACTTTGGAGGGACCAAATGGCCATGGCAATCCCAGTAACATCACCAAAATCCCAGAACTCTCGGATTATTTGCGTTTCTTGAAACCGCAACGCTTCACTCTGCGCGGCTATAAGCGATATTTTTTCACCTATCGAGACTTGCACTTGCATCTGTATAAGACAGCCGAGGATTCTCGACGCACTGCACCCACAATTAGCATCAATTTGCGCGGCTGCGAGGTCACACCCGATGTGCACTTGACTCAGGATAAATATGCCATACGGCTGGAGGTGCCACCAGAAGGTGGCAATGGACCCAATAGCGAAGTCTGGGTGCGTTGCGAGAATGAGGAACAATATGCTAAGTGGATGGCTGCCTGTCGCCTGGCCGCCAAGGGACGTTCGCTGGCCGACAGCACGTATGAGAGCGAGGTGGAGAACATCCGTTCTCTGCTCCAGATGCAGAGACCCAAACAGGGTGTCCATGTTAAGATAGATCCCAGATCGGTGGATGCCAATGATTATATCTCGCCGAAAATGGTGAGGAAGCTCTCGCACAAGGCAGTGCAGCGTATGCTGGAGGCTCATGCCAATGTGAGGGATCTGGGACTGGTGGAGGCCAAGATGAAATATATTCAGGCCTGGCAGTCTCTGCCCAATTTTGGTGTTTCTTTGTTTGTTATCAAATTCGATGGCCACAAGAAGGAGGAGCTTCTGGGTGTGGCCCATAACCGTATCATGCGTATGGATCTGAACTCGGGCGATCATATCAAGACTTGGCGTTACCAGGATATGAAGGCGTGGAATGTCAATTGGGGCATCAAGTGTATGATGATTCAGTTTCACAATGAGAATGTCATCTTCTCCTGTCTCTCCTCGGACTGCAAGGTTGTCCACGAATTTATAGGTGGCTATATATTTATGTCCATGCGATCGAAGGAGAATAACCAAACCCTCAATGAGGAGCTGTTCCACAAATTAACCGGTGGCTGGTCATAAGGAGGGGAATCGTATCCAGTCCAAATTGATTGTTGTAATTCATTTGTAGAAAAGTAGAAAAGATTTATATTGTTTGTTGATCGTTTTTAACTTTTAGCTGAGAGAAAGAGAGAGAGAAGCAAATTAACCAAGTTTATAGACTCACAATATTAATGCAATATTTATTTACAAAATGTGAAATTTTTGTATAACTAATCTCGTTTTTGCGAATTTTCAAACTAACTTTTAAGGAAATAAATAAATTAATAAATACTAAAAACAACAAAATAGCACTTTTTTTTTGCAAATTTCAAATGCGCGCTCACCATTGGAATGGCAAAACTGTTGAAAAAATCCAGTCAATTGCAGCCCTGGTCAGACATTCCATCTGAATGGCAAGGCTGGACAAAAACATCTGTGGCCGCATTAAATAGTTCGAATTTTGTTTATTTGAAAAAAATGACAGAATCTGTTGGTTTTAAACGGAAACCTTGGGTGAAAAACCTTTACTCAAATCGTGAATATCCAGATAATTACACGGATGCCAGCTTCCTGCAGGATCTACGCACTAATCTGCATGTACGAATTTACACCTTGTCGGAGGTTGTGGCCGGCGTAACCGTGCTGAATAATCAAATTTCTTGCATTACTGGCTTTCTTATTTTATACTATTTAATGCTCAACGAACTGACCACACCTACCACAATTTTAGTGCCCAGTTGTGTGATTACCGGCATTGGCTATCTGGGCTATCGTGGACGCAAACTGAGCATGACCCTGCTGGGTGAGGATTCCAAGACTCTGGTCACAGTCTTCGTCTTTGGCTATATTTTCTCACCTATGCTGCACACGCTCACACAAGCCATCAGCACGGACACCATTTACACAATGACCTTCTTTGTAATGTTCTGCAATCTGATGTTCTCCGATTATGGCCTAGACGTGGCTATGGTCTCCAAGACCATTTCGCTGAACACAGCTATTTTTGGTGCCATCTGCTTGGCCTCCCGTCTCTCCACATCATATCATGCCTTTGTCCTGCTCGTCGAGGCTGCCATATTCTTTGTTCTATATCCCATAATGACATCTGCCCGTTGGCATCCCATCTGCATGCTGCCCATCTTTCTCACCTGCTGTGCCAGTCTCTTCTGGCTATCACCTTCAGTGCTCATCGTCTATGCCAGCATCACCATATCCATCAACTTTATTTGCCCCTGGATTTTTGTGCAATTGCAACGGTATAAGTTCAATATCCATGGACCCTGGGATGAGGCCATCGTCGAAGAGAACACCGACAAAAATCTCGATGAGAATTTATAGCGCCAGCTCCGTCTCTCTCAAGATCAGGGAGACGACAATATGGAAACCGAAAACACTGATCTGTGATAAAAGGAAATGTTGCCCCAAGTTTCTCTAACCTTTCAAAGGTGAGTTGAATTTATTTCAAAATAAATTTGTTTCATAAAAAATTCCCTTCTTTTCTTTTTAGAAACAAAGGAGCAACAAAAAAAAAAGCTTAGAAAAAATCATTACCAAAAATTAGTTAAATATTCCAAATTAATTCAATTTTTTATAAGCAATTTTAAAATAAATTTTCAAATAAAATTATATTTTTTTATATTAAATAAATTTAATTTTTTATAAGCAAATTTTTACTGATTTAAAAGCCGAAAATATTTAAGGAAATAACAAATAAAAAACATTTAATAAAATATATAAATATTTTTTATTTAATTATTTTTTTTTCATTTCATCAAATTAAAATCCAAAAACCTTTAATAAAAAAAAATAATTTTGATACTTTCGGCGTGATTTGATCTGAGGTTTTTGTCTCTCAAAAAAAAAAAAAAAAGAAAAATGATTTCTTTGTTTTGAAAAAGATTTTCAATTTGTTTTCGAAAAATTAATTTTTTTTTATTTCTTCTAATTTAAAAAGGAAATAATTTCGATAATCTCGCCGGATAATTTAAAACATTTTTCCTTCCCATTTTGAAGTATTTCAAACTCCCAAAAAAAAAGGACCAAATTTGTTGGATTTTTTTTTTCAATTTTTTTTTTTGAGAAATTTCCTTTAATTTTTAATGATTATGTTTGAGGTATATTTACAAACAATTGCACACATACAAGACAAATCAAACATTACAAATAGAATACAATTTTATTTATCTTCTTTTTCTTCACACTTAAAATTCTAAAAAGATAGAAATAAATTTATCAGAGTTTTATTTATTTATTTTTTTTACAATTTTTTTTGTGTGCTTCTTCTTTTTTTCTAATTTTTTCTTTTTTTTTTTGATTATTAAAACTACATAAAATGAGAAATTAACTGCTACATATATATATTTGATTATAGAGATATAATTTGTTTTTTTTTTTTTTTGTTGTTTTTGTAATTTGTCGAGCAACTTTATTTAAAATAATTTGTTTTTGTTTTTATTTTATTCAATTTAACTAGTCACATAATTATAAATATTTTGTGTTGGATAAACTACTAAAACTTTATTTATTTTTATTTTTTTTTAAATTTATTTAATTTTTTTGTTTTTGTTTTTCACGTATAAACTTTCTCAAAATGTATAAAACGTAGTTGACTTAAAAGTTAATAATTAATTAATTAACTATAATCAATTTAGTAACTTGCCATATACTATAATATGAAACGCGACTTGGATGACATATTTATACACTTTTAAGCTTTTCCATTTTTTTTTTCTCTATTTTTGAAATCAGTCATTTTTTTGTTTTTGTTTTTTGTTTTCAATTTGACTAATACAACAATTGGTAAATTTATAGAATTTGTTTTTTGTTTTTTTTTATACTTTTTACTTATACATAAACTCTTTTGTTGTTGTAATATTTTTCTTGTATTTATTAAACTAACTTACATAGTAAAAACGATGCGCTGGTAGTGTTCGTTAGTGAAGGTGGAGCTGGTGGGGAGCGGGGGGCCTTACATTCGATTAGAGTAAAACCTAAAGGCGTCTAGAGAATTGCCAACCCGTTTCTTTTTTAATTAATTAAAAATAAATTTTTGTTTGTCTAAATTGGTCAATGTTGTGGGTAGAGTAGGACGACGAAGGGATTAAAAGAATTGTTCTTATTCAATGATAAAGTCAAATTGAATAAACGAATGCCAGTCTTGTCTATAATTAGTGTGTGTGTGTGTGTGGTGTGGGTGAGATGGTGAAATGAAATAAAATTTGTATTTGGCTTAGAGAGCCACTTCATCACCATTGTGCGTACAGTTGGCAGCTGTGAGGTTCACCTGGTCAAGCGTTTGCTGCTCGGCACGCAATTTTAATTCACGACATCGTTGAGCCGTCACCGACAGATTGATAATGCTGCGTGCCTCGGTTTGGCCATCTTGGACGGCCTCAGTGGCCTGGCTAGTTGTGGAAGTTGTTTGATTGGTTTGAGTCGGGCAATTGGTTGATTTGCCCGGCTGGTAAAGTAATATATCACTTGAAGTGGGGTCGTTGATGCTTTTCAAATTGGCTCCCTTCGGGTCGGCGTCCACTACTCTATTCATTATTGTGTTGGCAAAGTGTACTTGTTGTTGTTGTTGTTGCTGTGGATGCGAGTGCATCGATTTTAATGCTGCTGCTGAACCTGCTACCGTTGCTTTTGTTATTGTTTGGCTTTGATGTTGTCAGACTCTGGGATTACTACTGGCCTCTTCCTCGTTTCTGGCAACGAGTTCAACTGTGGTGGGCGGACCAACAGTGGACACATTCTCCAATAATGAACCAGCCTCCAGATCTCCCGTCTGTCGATTCTGGCTACGCTGACGACACAGATACGGCGAACTTGTGGGCGAAGGCAATGGATTCTATACGAAAACAAAACAACAAAAAAAAATCCCTTTATTAAATGGAATTTCTCTGTTAAGCTGGCACTTGTCTTACCAATTTATTGTTGTTCTGGCAACAAGTGGCCTTCACACAGCCCTCTTCTGTGGTGGGGCAATCGAGGGCACAACAATCCGAGCCACTCATGTTGATGCTTGAAGTTCCGTCCGATAGATTACAGCCCTCAATTTCACTAAACTCTGGCTGTATGGTGGTCGAGTGTATGCCCTCATTGTGAAAGAACTCTTTGACCTTTTCGGCAATTTTCATATATTCCGATAAATTCCGGCAACTGCAAAAGCAAAAGAAAAAAAATTTAAAATTAAAGCAAGTTCAGCTTTGGGTGAAACGAACAATTGAGTCGCTCCAAAATTGAACGGAACAGCTAGTTCCGCTTAGTTCTTTTGAACTTGATTTAAAAATTTTAACGTAAAAAGTTGGAAAAAAATAATCTCACCGTATATGTGCTGAGGCAATTATACGATCGCCAGCCAATTGCCAGACATGAAATTCGTGTACAGCCAAAACGCCGTCCACCTTCTCCAGCAGCCGCCTCTGTATGGCATCCACCTGGATGTGTGTGGGCACAGTCTGGAGTAGAATCAAAGCGGATTCCCTCAACAGTGGCCAAACTGAATGTAAAATTAAAATGACCAAGACAATTGATAGAGCCGGATCCAAATAGAAACGATATTTCCAATTTGTCTTCCACACAACCATGGCACTGATCACCACAATAATACTGCCCAGGGCATCACTGAGTACATGCAAAAAAGCGCCACGCATATTCATTTGACCCGGATCATGGCTATGGCCATGACCGGCCTTCTTCACCTGCTTCTCCTTCTGTTTCTCATAGGCGAAATCATTGTTCTCATCATCATTATCATCCATATTGGCCAACTCAGTGAGACGGCTGTGATTGCGCGTCAAGCCACCACCATGTGAGTGACCATGGTTACCGCCATGTTCTGTGTTGGCAAAAAGAAAACAAAATTAATTGGTAATGTTATCTTTTCCCCCCCTCTCTTCTCTCCTACCATATAGCAAGCATAGGCCTATCACATTCACCAGCAGACCCAAAGCGCCCACAATTACCAGCAGCAAGGGCTGATGTATAGTCTCCTCCTCAATGAACCTAAACAAAAAAAAAAAAAGCCAATGGTTACTCAAGTGATTTCATAAGAAAAAAACAAAAATAAAGTCGTAAAAAATAAATGCACACGGCATGCAAAAATTAAATAAATAAAACAAATCACGTTAACAAAAAAAAATAAATAAAAAATAAAAAAAAACACAATCCCAGTTTATTTCTTTTCCCCCTTATATCTCCTCACCTCTTGCAAGCTTCGATGGTGATGCTAAAGCAAAGAGCCACCAGAAAGACTGCATTGACCAGGGCTCCCAAAACTTCGGCACGTGCCCAGCCGAATGTGTTTTTCGACCATTTTTTCGGTGACATCTAAAAAATCAAAAGTCTCTTGATGAAATGCAAAGAAAATTATAGAAAATAGAAAAACTTACCTTGACTGATAAAAATGATATTACCAGGGCTGCTATATCGCCCAGCATATGAAAACTGTCGGCCACCAGGGCCATTGAATTGGTCACATAGCCAACAACGATTTCCACAAAAAAGAAAAACGCCGTCAGCCACATCATCGAGAGTAGGCGACATTTTTTACCCGAAAATCTCGACATTTTCGAAAATCTGCAAAAAAACAGAGAAAATTAAATAATTATTAGGTTATTTAAATTTTTTTTGTATGAAATAAAAGGGTCAAATAATAAATATATTTTTTTAATTTTGTATCGATTTTTTTTTTTTTTTTTTGAGAACCTATAAGGATATATGTATATTGGAAATATATAATTAATTGAAAATTTCCAAATAATTTTTTTTTTTTTTATAAATTTAAATTTTTGATTTCTTGATCTTTGATTTCTTTTTTTTTAATCTCGATAAAATTTAAAATTTATAAAAAATTTAAAATCCAATATAATCTCGATAAAATTTAAAATTTAATAAAATTAATTAATTTTTTTATCTCAATTTTTTGTCCTTTTTGTTTTGCAATTTATTTTTTATTATTTTTTTTAAAACTAATTAATTAATCTCAATCAAATTTAAAATTTAATAAAATTGATTAATTTTTTTATCTCGTTTTTATCCTTTTTGTTTTGCAATTTATTTTTTATTTTTTTTTTTCTTTAATGAAATAAATATATTTTTTTTAGTTTAATTAATCTCTTTATTATTATTATTTTTTTTTTTAGTTTTCTCCTTTAATTATTTTTTTTTAATTAATTAATCTCAATAAAATTTAAAATTTAATAAAATTAATTATTTTTCTTATCTCAAATTTTTATCCTCTTTGTTTTGAAATTTTTTTTTTATTATTTTTTCTTTAATTATATAAATATTTTTTTTTTTAATTAAATTAATCTCTTTATTAAATTTTTAATTTTTATTTTACTTTTTTTATAGTAAAATTATTATTTTTATTTATTTTCTTTTTTAATATTGATTCATTTCTAAATAAATTTATTTTTTTATTATTATATTTTTGTTATTGTTTTTTTTTTTTTTTTTTTTACATTTTTTTTTTATTTGAATTTTTCTGAACTTGACAAATTTTTTTCTTAAATTTAAAATTCTCTTCAGTTGCTTTTGTAAAACTTGATAATTTTTTTTTCTTTCAGCTTTTATCGACAAGTACAGCAACCTCTGTGTGCATGTGCACGTGTGTGTGTGTGTGTGTTTGTTTGTGTAAAAATGAAAAAAGCTTTTTTTTGTTTTCTTTTTTGTTTCTTCTTTTGTATTTAAAATTTCAAAAGGGTGGCCGGCCACGCGGATTTTAATTGAAAGCAATCGAGAAGAGAGAGAGAGAGAGAAAAAGAAGACAAATTTCTAGTCCGACATAGAAAGAGGGTAGAGGGGAGGGAGGAGAAAGCAAAGTAAAGCTGGGTTTTGTTGGTTCGTTGAATTTTTCATTCTCACGCGGAGCAGAGAGCAAAACGATTCATTCGATTGGTTATTTTCTTTGCGGTTCACTAGACACAACTAAGCCTCCAAATGGAGGCTTTTCCAAATTGAAAAAAAAAAAACAACTTACAAAAACAATGGCATTTTTAAAAGCCAATTCTTTTTTCTTTTTTGAGGCACTCTTTTTTTCACTTTAATTACAATTTTGATACTGAGCGAATTTTACAAATCACAATTGCATTTTAAAGGAAATTTTCAACTGGCTTCGTATTGGCAATATTTTCGAAGAATTGCAAAGCCAACAAAAGCAACAGTTCAAACTTGGTTAGGTAAACCAAGTCCCCAACTAATCTTGACTCTTCCACCTGTGTGTGTGTGTTTCTTTCGAATGTAAACAAAGCGCAGAAAATATATATTTTCAAGTGAATTAAAATATAAATTGCATTGCCACCAGGCGGTGGCACTAACAGCGACGGCAGCAGGCATCAGGCAGCAGGCTGCGACGTTGGCGCATCCACGCTGCGTCGCTGGCATAGAAAAGTTTTGTGGTCGTCAATACAAGCTTTGTCTATATGGCGACGATCATAGCCGTGGCAACAGAACAAACGTCAATGGCAGTGGCAGTGGCAGCGGCGTTGTCAGGCGTTTCTTTTTGTAGCCAAGAAAACAATTTCATTTATTAGGTTTTCATTTCTGCAGAAAATCTGCCATTATACTATCAATAACGGCAATTAATCAGAAATTAATTGTAACCTAAAACATGCACAGAAATTCAAATAAACTGAAGAGATCTCAATATTTTTTTATGAAATATTTATGATAAAAAGTTAACTTCAGTCTTCAATGGGTTCAACGGTGCTTTAACAATTTTTGTTTTCATTTACAACTTTTTTTGAGGTTAGTTTGATTTTTTGTTTGCGTTTTGAGGTTAGGTTTATTTTCTTGTTTCTCTTTTTTTTAGGTTAGGTTTATTTTTCTGTCGCTCTTTTAGGGTAGATTTATTTGATCTAGTCAGATTTTTCGCTTGGTTTTATTTTATTTTTCTTAATATCCTTGAAAGGGTTCTTTAATATTTTTGAGGTTAGGTTTATGTTGCCATGGTTATTTTGTATTTTTTCCAAACACTCTTCGAGCATTTTTTTAGGTTGATTTTATTTTTATTTGAGAATTTTGTGAGGTTGGCTTGAATTTTTTTTTTTTTTGAGGTTAGGTTTATTTCTCTGTTGACTGTACTTTTTTAATTTATTATTTTCTCTCTCTTTTATTTGAGGTGAGGTTTATTTCCTTGTGGTTAAATTATTATTATTATTTTTAGGTTAGTTTTATTTTATTTTTATCCTATTCGTAGATTTTTCGATTGATTTATTTTTTTTTAAATATCCTAAAAAGTTTTCTTTGACATTTTTGAGGTTAGGTTTCTTTTCTCATGGTTATTTTATTTTTTATACACTATTTTCATATTCTTGGGTTAGTTTTTTTTTTTTGAGGTTTTTGAGGTTAGGTTTCTTGGTCATTTTATTTTATTTTTTATACATTCTTTTCAGATTCTTAGGTTAGTTTTTTTTAGACTGTTTTCGGGTTAATTTATGTTTGATATTTTTTGAGGTTAGGTTTATTTTCCCTTGGCTATTTTGGAACCTCCCTTTTGACATTCTTTTGGGTTTGGTTAAATTTATTTTTTGATTGGTCATTTTCTTTTTTTTTAACCCTTTGAGGTGAGGTGGATATCCTTGAAAAAGCTCTTAAAAATTTTTGAGGTTAGGTTAATTTTCTCCTGCTTACTTTGTATTTCGTTTAAAATTCTCTTTCAGTTAGGGATTTTTCTCTCAACTCTTTGAGGTTAGGTTTATTTTCACGAGAAAACGTCGAGATTAACTTTGATTCTATTTGTAAATTTTACTCTACAAATTTCTGTATTATTTTAGACTTATTTATCTTATTTATTTCATTGTTGGTTATTTTCTTTTGGATTATTTATTTTCACGAAAATTTTCATTTAAAATATTTGAGGTTAGGTTGGATAAAAAAAAGACAACGATACTTTTTCACTTCCACTTTTTATCTTATCCTAACAATTTTTATCTCGAATTAATCCGAGTTGAATCTGAGATGTCTGCAAAAAACTTTTACACAAGACTTAAGTTATTTATTTAGTTGCGAAAATTGCTTGATATCATTCATTACATTGTCCACTTATTTATTTAATATTCTCCCTCAGTTTTATCAAAGTATTATTCATTGTTTAAATTGTCGAGAAGTCGGGGCAGAATCCCAATCGCCTGAGATAGGAAAAGCAAATAACAACCACACCGACAAACTCACCCAGCGACTAAGCCCGTCGAACACTATTTGTGACTGGGAAGTAAAAGTTTCCCAGTCTATATATTAGATATACCGGCCTCTATATGTTTCTATATATTATTGAATTGGTTGGGGTCGGTGATGCCTTATCAACTTGGCTAAATACAATATTTCAGGCGTCACTATTTTTGACTTAGTTTATATTGCCATGTTAATCTTTTGGGGCCGATACGCACACGGCCCAACTCTGAACTCATTCGGGTTTCTATCGTTGGGACGCGCGCAACTGTTATATAGTCAAACCAACCCAACCCAACCAGCTCGTAACTACTCAGCACCAATAATAATTACAGGCGATACTTAATAAAAAAAAAAAAATAATATATAGTAATGATAATTTTTATCATCGAAACTTTTCCCGCTTTCCCTCTGACCCATCATTCTGACAAAATACTGAATAGATTAATTTTTTCTTTCTCCCTGCTTATCAGTTTGTTTAGATAAAAATCTGCACGTTTTGATAAGAACATTTGGTATACAACAGAAACATAGACTTTGATTTAAATTGCCAGTATGCCAGAAAGGTGTACAGGTGAGATAAGAAAAAAAGCAACTTTTTGGGGTTATCTAAAATATTTTTAATATCAAGTGGGTCTTGGCCGCAAAGGTTTCGGTTTCTAGTTTGGAACTATAGAATATAATCTCTTAATCACCAGTAAATTTAAGAGCTTTACAAGGCCGGTCTAGATAAGCTCAGACTAGGTACAGTTTCCAAAGAGTTGACGAATTCTGTAGACTCTTTTAGGGGTTTGAGACCCCAAAGATATTTTCTGGGAATCTCAAAATGAGACTAGATGGGCTACGACTAGGAACAAGCTCTCTCAGAGGTGCTGAGTTCTGTAGACTCTTTAGAAGTTTTCGAATCGGAGATATTTTATGGGTCTCTCAAAATCAATTAGCTTCTTCGGAAGGAGTAAAAAGAACAAGAACTAAATGAGCTTAAACTGACCCTTCAAATCGGAGATATATTTATGATATTAGACTAGATGAGTTAAGACTATAGACAGATTATCTGAGAGGTGCCAAATTTTGTAGACTCTTGAAGGGCTCCCAAACCAGAGATATTTTCTGGGAACCTCTCAACTAGATTAAATGGGTTGAGACTAGGCAAAGGATAACAAAAACTATAAATTATCCTAGACTAGATGAGCTAAGTCTGGGGATAGTTTATCTCAAGAGTGCCGGCTTTTGCCGTCTCTCTTAGACCTTTCAAATCGAAGAAAAATTCTGGGAATTCCAAAATCAATAGGATCGTATTTACTTTGCTCAAAAAGAGTAACGAAAAAAAAATTATAATTATATTTTTACATTGTTTCAATTTGAAAGAAAAAAACTTGCATAAAATAAATCATTTTCGGTTTACCGTGGAAATCTACCAAATAATATAATTTGCATTATTTCAAGTCAAAAAAAAAAAAATAATAATAATAATTTTTGTTATAAACACGCAATATGGCAAAAAAAAAAAAAAAAATTATAATAATAAAAGCTTCACACTCTCCAAAGAGAAACTCCCACCAACAAAACGATAATAAATTTTTAAGAAATTAATAAATAATTTTTTTTTTTTTTTTTTTTTGGTATTGAAAAAATATAAAAAACATATTAAAAATTGCTTAATTTAATTTTAAATATTTCTAATTTTTTTCCGGGAGAAATTCTGTGATTTATATGATGGAAAGTCCGAAAGGTTCCACCTAACCACAAAATGTCAAACATTTTAGAAATGGGCTTAAAATTAAGCACTTGAGCTTTTTGAAGTGCACATGTGTGTGTGTGTGTGTGACAGGCAATTTCAATACGTAGGTTTATTGGTTCGAGAGGGCGACGGCACTAAGCTGGTACAGTGATACCTGCTGACACACACAATGAAATCACCCTTTGGGCATATGCAGATGTATGTGTGTGTGTCTGTGTGTGTGTTGACAACGTACAAACGACATCGCAATATTTTATGCAAACGTGTTTGGCATGCAATTTTCATGGGCATTTTGGTTTTTGGGCCATCAATGGATTTGAATTTGGCGGGGCCAAGGAACTATCACCAACTGACTTATTGACTAATCGATTTGTTGACTAAAAAAAAAAAAAAATTTAATCAAAATTATTTATATACATTTCATTAGCTTGATTTGGGTTTCAACTAAAAATGGTTCATTTCCAGTTTCGAGAAAACAAAAAAAAAAAAAAAATGTTTGAAACAAATCTCATGATTAGGTAACAAATTCAAATGACATTCCAAGTACGGAGCGTGATCGTTTTGTATAATTAAAAACAAATCGCTATAAATCCACCCCTCCCCTCTAACCCTTACTCTAAGCTGAAAACAAAAGGGGGGAAAAAATTAGTTTTCCATTACAAATTCAATTCGAAAACTTAAAAAAAAAATTAATTTCTATTTATTCGATTCTAAACTTGACACTGAGGGGGAAAAAATAAAAAATTAATTGTATATAAAATACAATAAAACCCTTGAAATCGAGCACGTGTCCAAAGGCAGAAAAGTCTTTAGAATACAATCAAATTGACTATTGTGAAACACTTGATGGATTTTAATTCATTATACCCTATACCCTACCAGGTACAAGGGTATATTAAGTTTTTGCTAATGTATGTAACATAGAGAAGAAGACGTCGTAGGCTCCCCACAATATGATCAGTGTGACTAGAGAAATTGATACAGCCATGTCCATCCGTCTGTCCTATAAGAGCTAGGATAACCAAACTTGAGATTCGGACTCCTTATGTGTGTACGCTGGTCTCTCCCCGCCCCTCCTTCCACCCCATCACTTTTTCAAAGCTTTGTAATTTCTACAACTTGAGGATTTTGGTATTAGTTGCTTCTAAAAAGTTGTTAGGAATCTAAGAAACTTTCGATTGATATCAAACATGACTAAAATCGGACCATATTTACATGAGATATACAAAAAACTAATTTTCAGAGTCAAGATTGCCCAACTGGCAAACGGTCGAATGAACAATCCGATAGATGGCGTGCTCGCATTATTGTGAGCAATGTGTTGTTGGATTCAAAGGAATATTAAGACCAGAGGTTTTATGTGAATTTAGACGACCAGGGTTACCACCCGACTAGGGTTGCCACCTTTTCTTTTTTCAATTCCTTCTACCAGATACAGGCCGCTCGTTCGGCTTCATTTATGTTTATTTTTTATTTTATCAAGGTCATTGGCATATAATTTAAATTTTATACCCCGATATCTTGGGTGATATTAAATAAATATATAATTATTATTTTATATATACATTGTTTTTAATTAAAAGTTTTTTTTTGATGGACAGACGAGTTTGTCATTTAATTCTCACAATTAAAATTGTCCACACACACACACACATACACACACAGAGAGAACCAGCCACTTGAGAATACATGCACACGCACACTTAACCCTTCTGAAATCACAAGTGCTCCTTTATATATATACAAAAGCAAGAAGAAGAACAACAAGCATAACATTTAACTGACATTTATAGATAACAACAACAACAACAGCAACAATGAAAAACAATTATATTTGTGTGACATGTGTGCAACATACAAATAGCCCAACAAATCTGGGTTACAAATAAACTACAAAATTTTCTAGGTCATAATAAATATATATATATTTTTTTTGCTTTTGTTGTTCTTGTTGTTGTTTAATTGTCTACTAACTGAGACGGAGTGTGCTTATTTTGGTGTACTGTTTGCCTCGTCTTCTATTTCAATGGGTCTCACCGTTAGGCCAGTTAGTGTGAAAGAGTGGGAAAGAGATTACCTAACCTACAAAAAAAAATAATCTAGAGCACCGTTATATGAAAGTTATGACAGCGTATCAAATTCAACACTGGGTCAGTTGCAAAAACAACAAGAATTCATTTTGGAAATTCTTTGATTTACCACAAAAAAAAAAAAAAACTGATAAGAAATTTTTGACCAAAATAATTTTTTTGATAAAAAAAAAGAATAAATAAAAAAGGGTGGGAAAGTAAATCTATGTATTTTTTTTACAAATTAGTTTGTGCTTATAGAAAAACCCAGAAAGGAAGCAAGAAAAAAATTCGAGAATGTTCAAAAGGAAAAGAAAAAACATTTACTGCCATTTGCTGAAATTGTGCCGGTGATATTTTTTTTTTCTTTTCTTTATAAAGCTAAAAGCAAATGACGACGATTAACCCGCTTTTTCTTTCAGCCATTAAGGGGTAGGAAGAGGACGAGAAAAATCATTGCCAGCAAAAAAAAAAAAAAGCAGGCAAAAGCTCGATAGGAAGTAAACACAAAGCGAATGAGCGCGCGCATAGAATAACAAAAACAACACACACACACACACACACACACACACACACTGAAACAAATTTTACAGACAAAAGGGTTTTTTTGGGGGCCTAAAAAAATATGCACCCACCCAGCCCTATTCCAGAGACCGATGAGCCTGAACTGGCATTTCTGTTAACTAAACAAAAAAAAAATGTACTCAGCTGCCAATTTGATTTATGCAAATTTTCAAGCACATTTGAAACGCACCAAAATCATAAATGACAACAACAACAGCTGTGCCAAATGAGGGCAGTCAACTAAGTGAGGGGCTGCAAGTGTATGTGTGTGTGTGTGATTGAGAGAGCGCCATCTAGGCTAGCCTTTCAGTTTGCAGTTATTGTTATTGTTTTTGCTTTACCTGCTGCCCTACATTTTTCGTTGTAAGCGAAGCAGTTGACTCCCTCTCCCACTGTCTCCCTCACACAGGCTACAACTTCGTTGGCTCACATTTCATTCAATTAATTTTGAGTTGAAAGTAAAAACTTATTTATTTTTATTATTCCGGCATACATTGTGTATTTTCTTATCACTGGCATCTTTTAGTTAATTACTTTATAGCTTTGATAATCATAAACCTATTTAATAACTCACACACTGAATTACTTTATATACTCATTTGCTTTGCATATTTGTCTAACCCCTTTCCGCAAACTAATTGCAAGGAAGCAAGACAAATCATAATTACCATTATACTGGCACTGATCTATCTCTCTCAGTCTGACCTGCAGATTCTCGCTGAAAACACAAACTAATTGCAAGGCACAGGAAGAATCATAATTACCGTTACACTAGCACTGATCTATCTCTCCTTTTCGCTCTCACTCTGACCTGCAGATTCTCGTTGAAAAAGATAACGGTTCTGCTTGGCTAAATTCTGCTGTTTAAATATTCACAAATTCAACTCATTGAATCAATAAATTGTCGCCATTTGAGACAGACCAGTGCATTTAACTCATTTAACATGAAATTGAATTAACACGTATTGATTTTTTTTTATGTTCCTGGTTGGGTGATTTTTTTTTTCTTTCTCTCATTTATTTATTTATTTTTTTTGTCGGTAGCAGGCAATTATGGTGGCGGCAGTGTGACCTCACACTCAAACGATTGACAGAGAGCAATGAAGAATAAAAGGTCACAATGGACTTAAGAGCAGGACAAGGTAGCGACTAACATTAAACGAATTAAATTGACCAAAGTTAAGAGTGTGAACGAAATAAATTAATTCTATATTAAAAAAAAGAAGAAGAAGACTACATTCATATCAAATGCGAGCGAAAAAAAACTTAAAGAATAAATAAGTAAACAAAAGAGAAGAGGCGAAAAATTCCCACACAAGGAAATGACTCAGAATATATTTCAAGTGAAATAAAAACAAGAAGAAGATGACGAGAATGCACATTGTGGTCAACTTTGGTCGAGCTTGAAAAGGCCGTGAAACCGGTTGCCACTATGCTTAGGTAATTATTGCCGGTAGTGGACGAAAAATTACATTCTAGCAAGCGGTGACAATCAAAGAGAATCAGAGAATCAGGTAACCAAAGAATAGACCGCTACTTGCCCAGATTGTTGAGCACGCGGTTTTTCCATTCAAATTAAGGCGGCATATGTGGGATTGTGTTTTGTCTGGCTGCTAAGTGTGTGTTTGTGTAAATTTGCCAAGCCTACTGGTACTACCTGGGCCAGGTAAATGGGCTCAATGGGCGTGCGCTTAACCAGGTTCGCTGACCTGACTTGACAATTGATGGGCGGTTGCCGAGGAAAACTCTCAACTCAGCAATTCCCAGCGTCTTGAACATGTTGGCACAGGTTTCTGTTTGTCAATTTTACCTGCCAGATCCTAGGTGCTTTTTACTGCTACTCTCTACTTCTCTTTGTGCTGAAGTTTTTTCTCCCCCTTTTTTTTCATTCAAGAATTTTCAAAAGGAATTGGGGGTAGGATTATGTGGGGGGTGTGGTCTTGTGTTTGCCTTTGCTATGCAAATTTGAAGATGTTTTTTTACGTATTTGATTTCTTCTTTTTTTTTGTACTCACCAAACTTTGTTGAAGCTGTTCTGAAAACAGTTATTTTTTGTGTGCTTCTGTTGTTGTTGTTGTTGCACGGGCCAATGCGACGGCCGTTGAGATCACGTTTGTTTTCTACCAAAACAAAATAATTTATTTATAATTTTTTTTATCACTTTTCACACGCTACTAACAAAATTAGCTGGCTTGGTTGACAAATTCCAGAGACATAGACAATTAAGTTAAACCTCAAAGAGTTAGGTCATTGATTATAACGCTCACACGCACCCACAATAAACAAAAACAAAAGACAAAATCAGCTGCATTTGTGCTTTTATGTAAACTTTGGTACAATCTTATACACGCACGCGTCTCTCTCTCTCTGTCTGCATGTGTTTGTGCTTGTATGATAAAAGAAAATACAAAAAAAAAGCGCACGAAACAGCAAAAGCTGAAAGCAAAAGACGTTGACGCTGACGCTGGCGCTGACACTGTCGTCTCTACTTTTGTAACGCGTGCAAAAAAACTATATAGCAAATTATTGACTTTGATAAATACATTGAAAAATACTTGAAAGAAATGCGCAGCAGACAACAATGTCAAAACGACGAAAGCAGACCAAAACAGAGTCAGGATAACAAAAGACAGACGATAAGGATAGGCTATCTGCTTGATATATTCTTTGTCTATAAGTTAAGAGTTGGGCGGAAGTGCTTTAAAATTCCTGCACTTTCCGCAGGAGAAAATGAGGGTGCTGCTGCTGCTATTGTTGCTGCCTGTGCTCGAGGTTAATAATTGACAATTAATTTACAAAGCTGTACTTTAAAAAATCACTGACATATTTACATATACAACACGCACACGGACTGCGAAAATGTCCAGCAGAGTGACCGATGATAACTTTAAACTTTTGCAAGCTAAACAAAATAAAACAGTTGAAACGTGTGCAATACTATCGCAATATTGCCAGCATATTTCGAGAGTCGCAGAAAGTCAGGCACGTGTTAATATCAAAATATGTTAATTATCTGTATGCATTACCAATTTAGTATATTAGTTTCGCACTTAAAATACACAAAACCAATTACCAAGCAAATCACCGCGACCGCTCACGACTAAATTTCAATAAAATCTGGGCCAGCTGGGAAACTATCGATGGTATCGATGGTATCAAAAACGATTGTTCGCAGGCCAGCTGGTCGATTGTTTTTGTTATTGTCGCTATCGATGGTGCTGTGTGAAATTTTCACATCACTGATTCTTGTTTTAGATTTTTTTCCACCTTTTCCAGCGTTTTTTTTTTGGCGTTTTCTAGCGGTTTTATCCGTTTCCTCCTTTCACTTATCCGGACCCTTTATACTCAATAAATAATTGTGAATGATAGAAGAAACAAGCTTGGACCGAATATTATTCTATTTACACTAGATTTTATTAAAATTTGTTCCTTCCCACAAACGTTGTGAGTCCTCCTGCTCACCACAGGAGCAACCTATCTAAACTACTTAAATAGACAAGTAGATGACGCCAAGTCTTTTATATTTTACTTAAAATCTGAGTGAATTGTTATCTCCCCTGTCCGTTATATCTTTCTAACCCTAATGGTTGACGGTATTTTAAGTTCAGGAAACATTAAATTCGGGCAAGGGATAGAAAAATATTCTATAAAAACTTATGTTAATTGATTTCTTAAAAAATTTTAGCAAAAACTTAAGGACAAAAAAAGTTTCAAAAATTAAAAAATATCCTGCTAGGGGTCTTTTTACTTTTTTCCGGCTAACGCGTTCAAAAACTGCTAGATCTATCCGCAAAAATGCTAAGCTGGCAACACTGGTTCGCAGGCCAGCTGGAAAACTATCGAGGTATCGAATTTTCGCTCTGAAAATATCGTATGGCGCCTCTATTTGCATATAGCTGTTCACTCGCACTTACGACTTCGGCTATACGGCCGACTCGTATCAGAGTTGATACCAAGACGAAATCAGCTGTTTCGTTAGACTATGCAGCCCTGAAAAAACTGGTTGGGGGGCTGTTGCAGGTTTAAATTTATTTCGTTACAGAAAAAATTGAAGACATTAATCAGGTGCGACGCTTGACAATTTCTAAATTGGCCAATTGAACAATGCGATTAAAGTCGACTTTGGTATGGGCACGCCAATATTTACAACGACCCCACATCACGGCCGGATAATTCGGGCTCGGTATACCATGGAAAATACGCGCCACATTCCGACCACTAAACGAGTTATCCGGATACATATTAATCAAAGCGTGTATATCACTTATAATATGATCATCTGAGGTATTAGAAGGCTGTAGAATTAATAGAATTTTATACGTTAAAAAAGTTTTTTTTTAGTTTATTTAAAGGCTTACCTCAATTTCCAGCTCCAAGTCCTGCGGATAATCATTGCGAAAATAGTTACGCACAATTGCCTTCAGCTGGGCACAGCGATCTTGTGGAAAATCTGCACTACAACACTGTCCACACGAACTGTAGGCCACAGCGGACAAGCCATGAGCCACATATTGCAATTGAATAAGCTGAGTACGCTCCTGTTTCACCGATCTTGTGTAGAGTGTGTCCAGGGCAAAATCTATTTCAGCTTCGGTGAAATCTCCGGGTGCCTTGAGACGAAAGCCCAAATCATAAAAAGTCACAGTGATGGGAGAACGCTTCGGGAAACCGTTGACTGAAAGAGGTAAAAGTTAATTTCTGAAAATATTTTAAAAACATTTGTTAGCTACCTTGAACCCACTCCAAGTTCTTCAGCTGATACTTGACCACACCACTATTCCAACCTATGGCAGCGGCAATATCCACCACAGAAAATTCTATTATATTCGAATCTTCCTTAAAGGTGTTCTGTTTGATCTGCAGGGCTATGGCCATGGCCAGGGGTGGACACTCTTTGGCCGCATGTCTGAAAAGAGATATGAGATTAAAACTAAATCATTGGGGATTTAAGGTCAACCTACTTGAGATATTTTGGTCCGCCATAGGAGATAACCTTGGCCATACAATAGGCCGAGCTGAGCACATTCATACACCAGCGCGGATCCAATTCCATATAGCAGAGCAGCGTGGAAATATTCTCGGCTGGTATGTCCAAGGCCTCAACAGTTTTCTCCACAGAAAAGCCAATCTCATGACCCGGACAGACATGACTCCTAGGCTCCGACAAATCACTAGCTTCAATAATTTTACCCTTCTGCTTATCACAACTGCAGGGCACAAATATCCTTTGCAAGAGTTTCCTTATCACATGACGATCAATGGAATTGGCATAAATATGACGACGCAATTCGTTTTGATCACCACCCTTGGCATCTAGGAACAAATGGCAATGAGCAGGCAGACCATCACGACCAGCTCGTCCAATTTCCTGAACATAACTCTCGAAATTTCGAGGCATATTATAATGAATGACAGCGCGTATATCTGGCTTATTAATGCCCATGCCAAAGGCAATGGTGGCCACCACAATGCGCAGCTCATTGCCCATGAAGGCATTCTGTATAGTGCGACGGCGCGAGGCTGGCATGCCGGCATGATATGGCTCCGCCTGCCAGTTGACACGCTTTCGTTTCTTCTTCGCCTGCTGCTGCTGTTGGGCATTGCTGCGATCCTGTAGGCAAGTGCGTATGAAGCCAGCTATTCTCTCACACTCATCCCGGCGTGTACAGTAAATAATAATGGACTGACATGGGGCAAATCTGCAAAGTACAATTGGATAAAAAAAAAAAGAAAGAGCCAACTTTCCTTGTTACCCACCTTTCACTGTTGAGCAACTGCAGCAGGGCTGAGTCGCGATTCTCATCTTTGGATACGGATAGAATCAAGTTATCCGGCAATGGTATATCACTGATAATGCCCTGTTCGCCGTCTGTGATGCCCAGGTGATTTATAATGCTGGTCCTTGTGGGCAAGGTGGCTGTGGCCGTCAAACCCAAAACCGTCTGGACACCCAGATTTTTCTTGAGCACTTTGCAGATCATTAGATAGCTAGGACGGAAATTATGACTCCATTGGGACACACAGTGAGCTTCATCTATACAGGCAAAGGCTATGGGCGGCAATTGCCTCAATATGGAACCAAATCCTGTAGAGCGTTCACCCGAAACCACGGCCTCCGGCGAGACCAGCAAAATGTCCACCTCACCCTCGGCTATCAGCTGCTGCACCTTTAGTCTTTGCTGAGGCGTCTGATTGGTATGCAGACAGTGGGCCCGCAGGAAATGTGGCACTCCCGTGACCTGATCCTCCATAAGCGACACCAGCGGCGATATCACCAAAGTGATGGCCTTCTGCTGGCGGCTATACAGATAGGCTGGCAGTTGGTAGCACAGCGACTTGCCACTGCCAGTGCTCAGCGTGACCAAGGTAGACAAGCCCGATAGTATGCGCATCACTGCCCGATCTTGACCTATGGAAGGAGGCATTTGAGAGATGCGACTAAAATTCTTTGATCTTGACTTACCCTTGCGGAAATTGCTATGACCAAACATATGCAAGGCCTCCAGCACCTCCGGCGTAAGATCCTGGACAGAACCATCTGGCTTCAGTTTGTACAGAGGTTCCACCCCGCCATGCTGAGTCCGACGACCAGAGTTGCCCGAACTGCTGGCATCTAGCCCAGCCTCTTTGAGGAAACTTTCGGGTATTTTATGGCCCACATAATGGGATATGGCCGGCTTGTCTTGTGAGCTTGAAGCCTCCACGGCGGCGTCCAGCGCCTCGAAATCCAAGTCAGCCAGCTCAGTGTCTTCTTCTGACTCACTCACTTCGGTCTCCTCCTTCTCATCACTCTCACTGCTGTCCTGGTCTTGATAGATGGCTGCATTGGCTGCCTGAGGTAAGCGAGATATATTCCTACTATGCACGGCCACTGCACTCTGGCTAGCCATTTGCTCGGCCTCCTCCAGTGTGGGAAACGGCGAGGGATCCTCTTCAATCTGAGCACTCAAAGGCAAAAGGGCATCTCCTTTGACCTTGCACTGCTGGGCAAAATGACCCACACCACCGCAATTGAAACAGGTCAGCACGCCACCATCACAGCCACCCATATCCATGTTGGGACCACTCAAGGCAGCCACGCGTTTCTTATGCCTCCACTGTTGCTTTTTGTACTTGGAAAAGTTGACATTCTTTTTGCCACGGGCAAACTTTTTCTTTTGAATGTTAATCGTGACAAAGTTCTCATTGAGTTTGCCCGAAGCAATTTTCTCCTCGAGTTTCTTGCGGGCAGCAGCACGTTTCTCGTTGGGTTGGCCTGTCTGGGTCACTTGGGCAGCGGCTGTTGTAAAAGTGCTGATGTATTTTTGGGCCATCTCATCGGCCAGCTCGAGTTCATCCTGTTTGATGCGCGGCACTGAGGTGATATCACCCGCCTCGAGGGCCAACAGGTACTTGAGATCTTGGGGATTGAGCGGCTGCTCTTCGGGCTCCGCCAGGGTTTCATCTTCTTTTGCTACTTTGGTTTTGGTCTTGGTTAGTCTAGGGGATTTCTTGACCTTGGCCTGCTTTTCCGACTTGGGTTTTGCCGGCTTTTTCTCCGACTTGGTCTGACGTTTCGCCTTGAGCTTTTTACGTTGTGGTTTCTTGGAAGCTTGGGGTTCATAGTTGGCATCGCGTTCCTCATCAGCTGAGAAATCTGCAAGCTCTTCAGTCTCAGTGTCAGCTTCGTTGATTGGCTCAGGGGCTGGCTTGGGTGGAACCGTTTCTGGTAGGGCTGGAGCCTTTGGTGCTGCTGGGGATTCACGGTTTGGCATTATGCGACGCCTCTTGGCTATGTGTCTGTATTCCATTTGCTCGTCTTCTTTGTCACTTTCGGCCACCACCGAATCGGAGTCACTATCGTCTTTGATTGGCTTGACCTCAACTGGAAGTGGCTGGGGAGGCTCTGGAGCTGGTGGCTCTTTCCTTAATTTACTTAGATCAAGATTGGATAGACCATAAACGGGCTTGTTAGGTGTAGAGGTGCTTTGAGTTTTTATAGCTCGGATGGTGGAATTATTGTTTGGCTCGGTGGAGTCGTTTGTGTTTCTGTTAAGCCAAGCCTCATCCACCTGAGTTTTGGGAGCTTCCTTGTTGGTAGATATGGTCAGTAGAGGATTGGCTGCAATAGCCTCGGCTGCCTTATATTCTTGGGCCTTACGTATAAGTATGGTTTCAAAATCCGGCAGTTGCTCGGCCAAGTCTGCCGAGGCTGTCTTGGCTACACCACCGATTCCGGGAATGGAAAAACTCTTGGCAAGTGGCTTGCGTGGATTTCGTTTGGCAAAACTCTTGCTTGTTCCAAAGAGTTTGGCACTCACAGTAGATTTGAGGCTTACAAACTTGGGCTCTGAGGACTCAGCTGGCATAGCCGGTGGAGCTGCCTTCTTGGACACATCAGCACCCCAGGCATTTTCATTTTGCTTTAATTCCTCCACAGCTTCGAATTTCTTGATCACATGATGCTCATCAAGGTTTGTTAGGTTTGTGAGGGCTTGTGGTGTGGGCAGTTCGTGGATATTGCCAAAATCATTACTCGAGCTCTGATTGACCAAGGCGCTGATATCCAAAGGCAACTGTGGCCCACCATTCATACTGTCGGTGGTCGTGTCAAGCTGCGAAACACCCAAGTCATCCACCTGCGACATTTCAAAGACATCGAAACCATCCTCATTGAGGGCGTCTTGCAGTGTCTCTTCCAGGAAAGAGGTTTTCAGTTTATAGTACATTTTATAGGCATCACGTATGTCCTTGGAGGCCTCTCGTATATCATACTGTTTATTGATATTAAAATATTTTTTATTTGAATGAGTGAGAAGGAGTTTTCTCTTACCTTTGAAGGCACACGACCATGTTTTGATTTAAAGTCTTTTTCCCACAATTTTACGCGCAATTTATATTTCTGATATTTCTGTTTAAATACAGAATCATCCATGGTGTTAACTGACTAATTTAAGCTTAAATAAAATACATTAAAAGCCCCAAATTCGGGGACCAAGGCAACGCACCAACAAAAACGAACAGTGACCAAAATACGTAAATTCTTAACATGCTGAGCCCGCGCTTTTGCATTGATCACAAAGTTCCAGGGCTGCCTTAAAAATCAGCAGCGTTGCCAGTACGGCGTTGATCGGGCAATACCAGGGCGTCGGCTAAAGGCGCTTACTTTATACATTTAAAACAAAAGAATAGAGAAATTTTTCCATTACCAATCGCTGTGCACTTTATTTAATGAATTTGTTTTTAAACAATTTGAATAAAGCAATCCCGAAATGCATGTTACTTTAGTTAATAAAGCTTTAAAAAATAAAAATTGTTATGTGTAAATGTTTTGTGGGCTTTAGAGTTGCTTTATTGTGTATTTAAGGTACACGCGGAATATTATAAAATTAGAAAAAAAAAAATGTAAAGCCCCAAGTTCATTTCTGCCAATACTAGTTTGTAACTAAAGTTAAACTTTAAATGGGCGACTTGGAAAGCAGGCGCTGCCGTAGTGAAGAGAATGTATTTTACAATTTGCTGACTGACTCAGAGCATTAGCTGTCTATATATAGGTGTGTGTGTGTATTCTTGGGTAATGCTGTAGCCTTCTCTTCAACTTCGTTCTACATGAGTATCAATGCAATATCTTCAGGCTGCATTGCTGGGCAACGCCAATTATACAAATAGTACTGCAAATTTCCATCACCAGCACCAAACTTCAATGGGGTAAAAAAGTTTTTGTTCTCCATTAGGTCAAGGGCGTTGTAGACATCCATTTGATCGTTACGAGCTGATATCAGGGCATCGTTAATAAGCTCCAGAATGGGAGTCTTGGTGGAAACATTGTAAAATGAATATGCAGCATGCACAGTCTTGTGCACGGGATGATGCATAACGGACGAAGGCAGACAATAGTAACTGGTCAGATCGGTGATGTTGCCCTTCTCATCGGCCACAACGAAGCACTCCACAATGCCTTTTCTGGGCGTGAACCAGTGACGGAACTCCTCCTTATTGAACACTGGGCAGAGGTTAAATTTTTTCAGGTATTCTTCGAGCAGTTTGTGCGCTTTATCCATATCCTTTGGTGTGATGCGACGGTAGCCTTTGGTCTTGGGCTGATCGGGCAGTTTATAAAGTTTGATTGTGCGTTGCATAGTCATATTGCGTGAGAGATGGGAGAAGCGCACATCGATCAGCTTTTTGGGATTTAATGAACGATGCCAGTAGCGACAGGTGGCCACTGGTGTTGGCAGTAGCACGCCAGCTGTGTATGCTGCCTGAAAAATGCCAGTGAGATTTACACGACGCGTAATTTCTCGAATCAGCACGGGAGCCACACGCTTCGAACGCAGTTTCTTATGGACACACAAGAAATTAATATCGACCACCTTGACAACCTTGTCATAGGCACGTAGCTTGCTGGGTACGGCCGATATGAATCCCACCAGTTTTCCAGACTTTTTGACACGAACACCGACGTGCCAGTCGCGTTTCCAGCCGGGAGGCTGCAAGGACCACTTTAGGAATTCCGGTTGATAGTCAAACCGAAACATGGCATCATCATCTTCCACATAGTTCTGATTCAAAAGCGTGTACACCTCCTTGAGGTCATTGGCGTTGTTTAAGTCCAACGTATCCCATTCGAACTCATTGGGCAAGGTGTAAGGCTCGGAACGTATTTCATCGATATTCTTGTTGGGCTCAATGCATTCATTTGTGGTGACTACTTCATTTGGTTTGGTCACTGGCTGTGTTAACCAAAATGAAAATTTTTTATACTGTTGCCGGGTGCCGCCCACAGCGTCGGATACGGCCTGAAGTACCGCCTGTTTACCTACAAGATCAATAATAGTTATGGTATCATAATTTATATCTGACTTACACATAGAGTTTTGAGGAAATATTTTATAAACGTATTGAAAATGAATTTCATTTTTCTTTTTGCCAGACCTAACCTCATTTTTTGGGTGTCAATTTTTACAGAGAGCATATTTGTCAATTCGATTAAGACAATTCACTTACTTGCTTCGGATGAAACATAGTTTTCGGGCGTCATTTCAGACGTTGTTGGCGGATACGCTGGCCCTATTTTATTGCTTGTCACAGAATCATTTATTTTAAGGCCGGCAATGGTTTTCCTGATTAGCTCTTCGGATGCATTCGCCACTGTTTTAGTGTTTTCCACCAAGTCATGGACAAGCTCTTCCTTGTCAGCACTTGGAGGAGTCGTATTTTCGTTAGGCATATTGCGAATCTGAATTAAATTCTTTTAATAATTTAATAGCAAAAAACCAGCGCAGCGACTCAATTTTTTACGCAGAATCAAGCAGCTGATAAAGAGAGTTACAGGGCTGCCAGGTTTCCTTAAGAAAAGGTTGTAATGGATTTTTAAGTATTTGATTTTTGGGTATTTGCAAATATATATATGTCTTGCTTAAAAAGAATAAGGAAAATGCATATCTTAGTTAAAAGAAAAAATAAATCAAGGTATTATATGCAATATATTATTTTTTTCTCTATAAGCGACATCACTGGCTCAGTGACTAGCATTTTAGGCTTTATAAATATTTAATGATATTTAAAATAACTATTGAAAATAAATGAATTTTTAGTCTTACTTTTCGGCACCTATTTTCTAATAATGTTAAATTGATTTTATTTGTTAAAATTATAAAAAAAAACAAAATCCAGTTAAAATTTTATGCGAGTTGCCACACCGTCGAAGCCGTATTCGCGCTATCTCGACGCAGCTGATTTTTAGTATGTTCACGAGCCTGGTTCGCTCATTACAAATTGTTAAATTTCTGGTTGAATAATAACATTGTTCAATATTTTAAGCCGCGACAGACTGTTGTTGTCGATAGCGTTATTGTAAGAACAATATGCCATGTTGCGTTCATATGTACTTTTGCTGATAAGCAGTAGGGAGCCTGTAATTTCTGACAATACGGTGAGCGCTACGTCGCCGCGATGATGACTGGGACAAAAAAGCGCATTAAAATTATCGCTGCCGTCGTTACTGCGGTAGCACTGCTAATTTATTTATACAAGTGTCTTACCGTAGTACCGGCTGTGCGTTTTCAAGTGTATAACAGCGATCAGGAACAACAACAGCAATGGCCTCCCACCGATCATGGGCGCACCTCAGAGCTCCAAAAGGCCTATCTAGAACAGCATGCCCTGTTGAAGGAACAGCGCCAGGAACTGAGACGCACTAAAGAACAAATGGCCCTCCTGGAGGAGCAAATACGTGCCTTACAGGCGAGCACGCCCCGAAAATATCCCAAAGTAAAATATCTCAACTATAAGAATCGCAAACGTATACTTATCACAGGTGGTGCCGGCTTTGTGGGCTCCCACCTGGTTGATGATCTCATGATACAGGGTCATGAAGTGATTGTGGTTGATAATTTCTTCACAGGCCGTAAACGCAATGTCGAGCACTGGCTGGGTCATGAAAATTTCGAACTCATTCACCACGACATTGTCAATTCATTGTTCATCGAAGTTGACGAAATCTATCATCTAGCCTCACCCGCCTCCCCGCCCCACTACATGTACAACCCAGTCAAGACAATTAAGACCAATACCATGGGCACCATCAATGTCCTGGGTCTGGCCAAGCGGGTAATGGCCAAAGTACTGATAGCCAGCACCTCCGAGGTCTACGGCGATCCCACAGTGCATCCACAGCCAGAAACCTACTGGGGTCATGTCAATCCCATAGGACCGCGTGCCTGCTACGACGAGGGCAAGCGAGTCTCCGAAACCCTCAGCTATGCCTATGCCAAACAGGTGAGACAAGTCTGAGAGCTTCCCTTGGAAACTTCATTTCCGCATTCCCAGATAAAAACTAAACATATTTCGTTTGTTTTTAAAGAAACAGCTGTGATATGAATGAACCTTTCTGATTTCATTTGTTTTTTTTTTTTTTGTTTTTCAACAGGAAAAAGTACAAGTGCGAGTGGCTCGGATCTTTAATACTTATGGACCCCGCATGCATATGAACGATGGCCGTGTGGTCTCCAATTTTATACTGCAGGCCCTGCGGAACGAGACCATCACTGTCTATGGCAATGGCAAGCAGACGCGTTCGTTTCAATATGTTTCAGATTTGGTGGATGGTCTAATAGCACTAATGGCCTCGAATTATACTCAGCCTGTGAATTTGGGTAATCCCGTGGAGCATTCGATAGAGCAATTTGCCGTGATGATCAAACAACTGGTGGGTGGACAAAGTGAGATTAAACAGACCAAGGCCATGGAAGATGATCCGCAGCGTAGGAAACCGGATATAACCAGAGCCAAGCAATGGCTCAATTGGGAACCGAAAGTGCCTCTGGAATCTGGACTCCAACAGACCATTGCCTATTTTCGCAATGAACTGGCACGCAGCAATCGCTTTCAGGAGAGCTCGAACAAATACTTTGACTCACCAGATCTACAGCGTAGTCGTCATCTGCTGCAGTTGTCCCCAGTTGGGGCGTAACAAACTTGTTAACTTGCTAAGCCTCTCGTCTGTGCCTGTAAGCCAATTTTTTTTTGGGAATTGGAAACGTCTCTAGTCTGCAATGTAAATATGACCAACGATAGATTCTAAAAAAAAAAAAACTCCAGAAACCACATACATATATATATATGATATATCTAGTTTATAGTTGGGTATTTTAGTGATAATTGTCGTCAATAGGTGGCGCACAACAAATGTGCAACTTTTAGTGGATTTAGGAAAAATAGTTACATATTTTTTCTCCAAGGTTTTTTTTTTTGTAGTAAATAATAAAAGACTTTTGAATACGAATCCATATCAGCTATATTTGTTTTTGTAAATTCTTTTAGTTTTGACTAAATTCTATGTACAATTTTGCTCTTAAAAGACTACACAACTTAAGGTTCTAACATTTTTTTGTTTTTTATTTTATTTATTTTTTTTTGGTATTGCTTTCTGCACAAGTCAAATGATTCATCTATCCATTCACCAAATCAATCAGAATACTAACTGTCTGAGCGAGCATATTACGAAATTCCCGTTATATTAGATACTAAAAAATAATCTATCACACACATCCACACATACATCGACTTAAGTTAATATTTGCACCAAAATTAGCTTAGAGACTAAAGCGTATCTCTGGCAGGGCCTGCCTCGAAATGCTAGTTGCTGCTGCTGCCCGGCCTGGCCTGCCCTACCTGGACAGGGGTTCGAGCATTTCCAGAAATAGTTTCTTCAGGGTGATTGTTTCTTTGCGGGCCACATCGCGCCAAAAGCGACGGAGTATATCATCGGCCTGACGCAACGAGGGCAGGATGAGCAGCAGCTGCTGCTGATGGGATACGGCGGAGGAGTGACGCAGCAGGTAGACCACATCGTTCAGTGAATTGATAATGGTATCGCGAAAGGCACGCAGGGAACTCTGGTCGTCCAGGAGTATATCGCAATTCGAGAGCAGCAGGGCCTTAAGTAAATAATATTCCTCACGCCTTGGCGAGATACGTTCGAGGCGCTGGGCAATCTGTACACAATGATAATAGAATTCGGTGTAGCCGCATTCTTTGGCCAGCAGCTCATCCATCCAGACATCGGTGGCAAAGCATAATTTGCCATTGAAGGGCAGGGAGCGAAAGGTCAGCTGCAGGGTGAGAATTTCCGCCCACGAGACTTGCAGTAATTTCATTTGATCATTTAGGGGTAGATCTATGAAACCTGGTATCTGCTTGGCCCAGCCAATGACACCGACCAGTTCCTTGTCGTAGAGATCACCCAGGACGCTGAGTATTTCTTTTGGATCATTGTTGTTGTTCTGGAAAATGCAAGATCCTGGTATGGGTGTGGTGGGTGTGGCACTGCCAGTACCACCTCCTTGGCTGGCTGAATTCTCCAGCTTGACACTGCCGGTGGTGGACTGCAGCGAAGAGGAAGAGGCATCGTCATTGCAACTGCTGCTGGCATGGTTGGTGTTGTGTGACTGCTGCTGCTGTTGTTGTTGTTGTTGGACACTTAACGCCTCCGGCTCGTAGGAGTTAAGTACGTCAAGAATTTTCACATCGCACAGCGATGCCGTGTTGGACTGGTAGAGCAATTGCATGGTCTGATAAGAGTTGGTGACGGGATTACGTCGATATTTCTGCCGACCACCACGGACGCGATCCAAACGCACACCCTCCTGAAAATTGGATAAATATGATTTCAAGTTTGGATAAGAATATCTCAGATCTAGACTCACCTTGAGCATGCCCATGAGCAGGCACTTTTGGAAGCGACAAGCCTGACAGGCCTTGCGTCGTCGCTTATTGATCTCGCACTCATTGCTGGCCGGGCAGGTGTACTCAATGTTGCCCTGGATGGTGCGTTTGAAGAAGGCCTTGCAGGCCTCGCAACTGGCCACGCCATAATGAAAACCCGAGGCCACATCTCCACACACCAGACAGAGCCGGCGCAGTTCGTCGCGTACTGAGCCACTTCCTCCACTGGTGCTATTATTGCTGGCACTGCCATTGGCTCCGCCGGAACCACTGCCACCGCCGCTGCCGCCATGGCCTCCGCCCTTAGTGCTATCCCCATCATTGCTCAGCGAGACATTGTGCAGGTCGCAGGAGAGCGAAGTGGTTGAACTGCACAATTGTCGTTCCGGGGAAACGGAGGGTGAGGATTTCATGCCACTGTTGCTGGAGTTGTTGTGCGTTTTGGAACTGGGACTATAGCAGGAATTACTGGCTCCACCAGCGGAAGAGGTGTCAACCTCCTGTTTGATGTGCAACACACTTACGCCGTCAGACATATTCGAGTGGTTGGGTTCTCTTCAATGTGAACGCGGTGCCGTGTCGTGCTCGCACTATGAATGAGAAATATATAAAAATATTAAATTTTCTAAATTTGGCAAATCATTGCGATGGTACTCGTTGTATTTTTTTTTTTTTTTTACAATTTTTAAATGTCAAAAGTACACAAACCGACAGACACGTTGATTATGGCGTATGATAAAAGCTCGAGTGGCCAAGCACTCTGAGTGGCTGAGTGGGGGACAGAAGCGCGCCTAATAATTAATGACTGTAAATAGCAATGAAAATAAAAAAAAAAACAAATGCAATAAGCAAAATACACAATGCAATTTCGCTCTCTCTCTCTCTTACTCTCTTTGATATGATTTTACATATAGATGCGGGCTTGTGTGTGTAACAAATTTTAATAATCTCATGCAGTCCCAGTTCAAAAAAGGAACAAATAAAAAAACACGCTTTACAAACTCTGTAGATAACGGGACTATGAGTATGCATTCAAATGCTTAGATTAAACTCACAGGAAGCCAAATCACGACTATGATTAGGTAAAAAAAAGGCGCCATTATAAATTGTGATTGTTATAAGAAATAAAGATAGGCCTTTTTTTCTCAGATATGCGTATTTATTTCCTTATCACTTGCTTGTTTGCCACTACTATTTTGGCTTGTTTATATGCGCGCACACGTGTATACACACATATAAGCGGGCTTGCATACAAACACAAAAAAAGTACGCGCATACACAAATAAAAAAAAAAAAATCGAATAAAAAAATAATATGCTAGCGTGTTTGTGTGTGTACTTACATAAATTTGTATAAAATTATTGTTATTGCAATTAACCAGAGCAAGTGTGGGAGCGTTTTTCCACACGAACTCAATGTTTTCTTTTTATATACACACAAAATATAATTTTATTTATTTTGGTTCCAACAAAACTTTTTTGCTGTCTGTCTGCATGATTTTTTGTTTCAGGGTAGCGATTGCTTATAGAAACTTTTTAATGCACAAATTTATAAAAATATATGGTATTATTTGTTTTTAATTGCATTCTGAATATGCTTTATTTCTTTAGACGAGACGATATATTATCGTATGGAGGAAAATCGAACTTTCGTATCGTTGGGACAGTGTTGTTAGGTGCACGAATTTTTAATGGGAAAAGTTAACAGGTGCTTCAAACTTTTCTATCAGGCTCTATATAATATTGATATAATCTAAACTTCAAGAACACAGTAGATAAATGTCAAAGGATTTTTAAAATGAATAAGAGAGAAAACACTTAATACATTTTGTGTTTCTATTTTATTGAGTTGCGGTGTGCTTAAATAAACTTCATTCTGACAGCTGGGCAGTGTTGCATTACAGAAATAGCGAATGTGTAAGCAAAAGGAGAATAGGAGAAACAAACAAATCGGCGTGGGAAAAGCACGTACAACAGTAATTTCATTAAAACAAAAAATACAAGACAGCGAAACTTGAACTGCAAAATGGGAGATGCTGATACAGTATTGTCAAAAAGTGAGGCCCCCAGGCCCACACCTGGTCTGCAAGTGATTCCGGGCCAAGAAGTGGCCTCGATTGAAGAGATAATTGCAATTGATAGAGACTGCTTAGAATTGGATCTGAATCATCGACGCATTGAAAAGCTGGAAAATTTCGAGCCTCTGACTCAGATAGAGCGACTGTTCTTGCGTTGGAATCTAATAAAGAAAATAGAAAATATAGAAATGCTCACCACTCTGGTGGAGCTTGAGCTATATGACAACCAAATAACAGAAATCGAGAACTTGGATACACTCGTAAATCTGGAAATACTTGATCTGAGTTTCAACCGGTTGACCAAAATTGAGAATCTTGATAAGCTGGTTAATTTGGAAAAACTTTTCTTTGTGGCCAACAAAATAACCGTGATTGAGAATATTGGCATGCTCACAAATCTGACCATGCTGGAGTTGGGCGATAATAAGTTAAAGAAAATCGAGAACCTGGATACGCTGGTTAATCTACGACAGTTGTTTTTGGGTAAAAATAAAATAGCTAAAATCGAAAATCTCGATAAGCTTGTCAACTTGGAAATTTTAAGCCTGCAAGCAAACCGTGTGGTCAAGATTGAAAATCTGGAGGCACTGGTCAATCTAAAAGAGCTGTATTTATCCGAGAACGGCGTTGAAATCATTGAGAACCTGTCAGAGAATAAGACATTGGAAACATTGGATCTGGCAAAGAATCGTTTAAAAACGATTGACAATCTGGAAGCACTGCAGGAGCTGGAGGAGCTTTGGCTAAATGATAATGGAGTACACGATTGGAAAAACATTGAGGTGCTCAAGGTGAACAAGGCCCTGAAAACAATCTACTTGGAACATAATCCCGTGGCCAAAGATGTACGATATCGCTCCAAGCTACGCGACATCTTGCCTCAGCTGCAAAAAATTGATGCCACCTTGTGTGTGATGCCAGGTGCCCAATAATGAAGAACACGAAATCTGAAAGCACCAAAAATTTTAAAAAATCATTAAAATCTACATAACAAAACTATTTAATAAAAAAAAAATAAAATTTCCCAAAATTCTTTATATTTTTTGAATTTCATAAGACCATATGAGATTTACAACATTTATAGTACAAATAGGCGCTTTCTGCTGAATTTTGAATGTTTTACAACACTTGAGCTAGTCAAGGCAGTCCAGCCCTGGTCGCTCTGTTGCTGTTGTGTGTATGCGAGTGTGTGTGCGTGTGGCCTGATACGTGTGTGTGCAAAACAGAGCAAAAACAATTGCGCTATTAGAAAACTACTAATTTCATTAAATATTTAGTAAATTTATTTAACATAAAATAAGTATACGCTTACCATCAGATTCGTTTAGTCATATTTAGCTTATAGGAACCTCATACATTCACCAGCAGACATTGAAAAATCCAGGTAAGTTGACTGCTTTGGTCACGTATGTGTGTTTTGTTTGTTGTTGCTATTTTATCAGCGCGAAATATTTTTCCTTTTTCTGCGACTACTGCTGTTGCCTAGCTTTATTCTTTGTTTTGGCACTCCAGTGCGTTGATCTGTTGACTTTTCATTACCACTTAAAAGCGAAAAAGAGGCGCCTCAGTTGAGTCTGCCGCGTACGCATCCACTCTCCGCGGTTCTTGCCTTTGTTTGGGTTCTTGAACTTTGTGTTCAAAACAAATTTCACATTGGCCAGTGTGAGACGTCATTTCGGCCCCGAAGACAGTGTCACGGTTAGCGCCCAGTTTGTGTGTTGATTTTGCGCGCGCATTTTTATTCGGATAGACGCCCATACAATTGACTCCTTTCCGACCACTTACAGTTGCGCCCCCGCCACCAGCCATACCGAAAATTAGTTTAGTGATTTGTCAACGCCACCGCCACCATGATGAACCTGTTAGGAGCACCCGATGTGGATGCAGGCGAAGTCTTTGTCAACTTTAATCAAAACACCACGTAAGTATTTCCATTTCATATTCAAACCAGAATTCTAACCCTTTTGCTTGCAGTTCCCTGGCCGTGGCCACCAAAGAGGGCTACAGCCTCTACAGTCTCGGCTCGGTGGACTCCACACTGGACAAGATCTACAACACCACAACCGATGAAATTTTCCTTATTGAGCGCCTATTCGAAAGCTCCCTGGTGGCCATTGTATCCCAGCGTTCACCCCGCAAACTCAAAGTCTGCCACTTCAAAAAGCAAAGCGAAATCTGCAATTACTCCTATGCGAATACAATTCTGGCCGTCAAACTGAATCGGGAACGTCTCATTGTCTGTCTGGAGGAATCCCTCTACATACACAACATCCAGGACATGAAAGTTGTCCACACCATACGCGACACACCCTGCAATCCGCAGGGTCTCTGTGCCCTCTCCTCCTCCTCGGAGCACTGCTATCTGGCCTATCCCGGCAGTGTGACTGCCGGTGAGGTGCAAATCTTCGATGCCATCAATTTGCATGCCAAGACCATGATACCCGCCCACGACACACCCCTGGCGGCTCTTGCCTTCAGTCCGTCAGGCACCGAAATAGCCACCGCCAGCGAACGTGGCACTGTCATACGCATCTTCTCTTCCCAAGATGGCAGTCGACTCTTTGAATTGCGTCGCGGTATCAAGCGTTGTGTGGCCATTGTCTCGCTATCGTTTAGCACATGTGCCGAATATCTTGTGCTCAGTTCCAACACCGAAACAGTACACATTTTTCGCTTGGATCGCAGTGCTGCCGAAAGTTCCAATCATGGCAAACAATCGAATGATGACTGGATGGGGTAAGTTTTTTCTACTTCTTTCTCTTTCGAATTTGTAAGAATTTTCGAAAATCTTTGGTTTTCCAAAGTTAACCTCACTTTTTTTTATTTCCTTTTTTGTTCCATTTAGTTTTTATTTATATCCTTGTATATATATGTGTGTGTGTGTAGCACTTAACATTTATCTATTTTTCTTTTCTTCCATTTTTTCATATATTTATTTCAAAAAAACATATACAAAAACCAAAAAAAAAAAAAAAAACCCTCACAAAAAAATCTCAAAAAACAAAAAAAATTGCCGCCAAATCTACTCTCTCATGCAAGTTACTCGTTTTTTAGATACTTGAGCAAAACGGTTACCACTTATTTGGCCACACATGTGACCGATGTTTTTAGCCAGGGCAGAGCCATTGCCTCTGTCACCTTCCCGGAGGCGGGAGTACGTCGCATGTGCGCCATTGCCACCATACAAAAACAGCTGAGGTAAAATTAATTTTAAATTCCAAAATTTTTTATTTTTTATTATAAAATTAATTTATTTTTTAGATTGTTGATAGCCTCACAGGATGGTTATTTATATGTGTATTCCATACCATCGGTGGAGGGGGCAGAGTGTCAGCTGATTAAACGTCATGATCTGCGATTGGAGGATAGCTATGCGATGGATATAAAAGGTGCTTAAAGATTGCAAATTTTTCTTTGCAATTTTCCATTTTGCAGAAATGAAAACAAATTTTGTAGTTGATTCACCTCAAACTGTAGGCATGAGCAGCGGTGCTGGCGGCGGCGGCGGCGGCGGTGGTGGAGGCAGCAGCGGCAGCGTTGGCGATTCCAAGGGTTCTTCTGGTTCGGCAGCTGATAAGCCGGGCAGTTCCTCCAGTGGTGGCAATGCTGGAGCCAGTTACGCTTCGGCTGTTAAGGGCGATGAACCTGGCGCCGCATCCTCTTCAACTTAAGGTGCAATTTTGAAACAAACAGAAACCCGATGAACATTTTTAAATAGGCTACAAAAAAAGAAAGAAAGAAAGAAGAAACTCACTCCTCAAAGTTCTAAGGACGACAAGGCTAAAAATGATGATGATAATGGTGATTGAAATTTTGGCTCATGCAGCGCTGACGACAACAAGGGCGACGCTGGCTCTGTGGGGGCATCAAATAACATAAAGTAAAATTATAATTAAATAGGTCTTAGACTTAATTTAGCTTTTAATGTTATCAATGATGATGATTCTTCCTTGTTTGTCCCCTCAATTCTCGTCTCCCCCACCCCTCACACAATTACACGTTATGAAAAGCAAATTTTTATTAGTTTTTAAGTTGTTCCATTTTAATGGCTTTGCTACGAACTGGATGAAAAAAAAAATATTGTTTTTTTTTTGTCATACACATTTATGTTTAGCTGCTTAGTTTGCGTAATGTTAAAAATTTTTGCAAATTTTTCATTTACCCAACTTGGAAAACAAAAAAATAAATCGCCCATTCAAGTGATAAATTTTTATTTTTTTTTGAAATACGTAATTTTTCTCTCTTAGCACTAAAAGCACATAATTAAAATTTGAAATAAGAAAACAAAAAACACGAGTGAAAAACAAAATTCCAAAAATTATGAGTGTGCAATTGAGGAACAATTTTCGGCATATATAAATATATTTTGTACAAAGTCAAACATTTTAGGATATAATCTTGTATTTAAAATACTTTACAAAAACTCGTACAGCTACTTTATTGTATTCAATAAAAATATTTGATTATAAATTCGAATTTGTTCGCCTTAAATAATTTAGATAAAAATAAACCAGTGTGACCAGTTTTTAGTACCAGTCAATTTAAAAAGAGCGCCCCCTGTCGGCTGCGCAGAATTTTTGACATGCAACTCTTGGTGTTAGTGAAAAACAAAACAAAAACGCTGTGGCAAATAATTTTTAAACAAATTGCAATATTTAATTTGATTATTCATGAAAGAGAACAATAAAATCTTACAACTTATTTATGTGGCCTGGCGTGAACGCTGGACGGATTCACAGTGGGGCATCAACATAAAAAAGGCAAGTAATTTTGTACACTTTCGTGACCAAAAAAAAAGTGAAAAGGAAAGAAAGAAAATTTGTGTTAAATTTCTCGAATATTGTTTATTTGATAAACTGAATCAAGTTTGATATTTGTAATACATTGAGAATTTTTCAAACGCAATAGTGTTTGTTCTTTTGAAAATGTATTTACTTTTCTTTGCTTTTCTGGTAGTCAAAAACCGGCTCCTCGGCCTGGGCCAGGGCCAACACTAGTTGCCGCTGTTTCATCGACAGATTCTGTGGTATGCGCACCTTCAAATTGACAATATGATCGCCCACACCACTGTCCGAGCGAACACCCTTGCTTTTAAATACCACCTTCGTATGGGATTGCGTGCCGGCTTCCACACGTATCTCCAGATTCTCGTAGAGACCACGAACCGAAAAATTCCCGCCCAATATGGCTTCCGATAGGTTCAGAATCTTCACCGTGTGCACATCATTACCAATTCGTCGGAAATAATCACTGGGCGTGACCTGCAGACGATAATGAACCCGTTGCTTTGTCTTTGGATTATCAATGACGATCACGTCGCCGTCTTGCGAACCAGGCGGCACAATGACCAGGACACTGACAATCGCCAAGACATGGCCACGATTATCACACGTCTCGCAATCATTCCGATTAATATAACGCTTGCCCTTGCACTTCGAGCAAGTGGTCACCGAATTGTATGTGGCCGTCTTGGTGGTGATCTTTCCAGTGCCATTACAACGTCGGCAAGGCTCTCGACCCACATCACGGTTGGCCATCAAAGCCGACTTGCCATTACAGCCGCTGCACTTCTGTAGATAACGCAAATCCAAGCGTTTCTTGCAGCCCACCGTGGCCTCCAAAAAATCCAGACACAGCTCCAAATTGTTACTGGTCATCTTATGAAGTTCTAAAGAGAAATTTTTTTAAAGAAAAGAAAGGTATTTTGCCTGCCAAACACTCACCCTCATTGGTCGGGGGAGGCGGATCCACTTTCTGCATAGGATTCAAATCCACAGTCATGGGATTCCCGGCCTGCTCAAGAAAAGTCTTCTCATCCTTGATGCCACCCAGTTGATCATATTCCAGACGCTTTGTCTCATCTGTGAGAATATTATAGGCATTGGACAATTCCTGAAAATGCTTCAATTTCTCTCCCGAGTGCGTGGAATCCGGATGAAACCGCTTGGCCAAAGCATAAAAGGCAGCACGAATCTGCTGCAAGGTGGCATGACGATTCACGCCCAACACCTTGTAATAATAATCCTTTGGGAGTCCCTTGCTGGGCTCGCTCTCCTGGGCCGTCAAGGAGGAAGATGCCTTGCTTGTTCTGCTGGCTTGGATGCTCTTCAATTCAGAACTACGATCCGGGTAATAGACCGGCTTATTGACTCGAAACTGATATTGGCCTATCCAACGCTTCCAAATGGCTATCGCTGGTAGCTTTGGCCTTATCCTGGCCAATTTCAGTGTGGTTGGATACGGCTGGATACAATGGCGCAGGAGACACGCTTGAATGCCTTGGAATTTTAATCTTAACATTTTTTTTTTTATCAAAATCGCGTCACTCTTGGCCGTCTCAAGAGAGGCAGAGATGGTTTCTTTTTGTTGTAATTAGGAAAATGTTGAATGTATGTTTTGTTTTAAGTATTGATTGTTCTTTACGAGGGAGGGAGTAACGTATTTGAGCCTGATTGAATTCAAAATTAATTTTGACATTAATTTCGTTTCACAATTTTTTTTTCCAGGTTTTGCCACGTGGCGGCAGTGGAGATGTCTACAATTTGGCCGATTGCCTGCTACAACAAGCTGTGATCGGCTCCACGGCCAATCCAGTAAGTATTTTAAGAAATTTTTTTTTGAATTTTAAAAAAACTTGAAAATATTTTCCAGCTTGTTTTGAATTACCTGAAGCATTCGCTGTGCGCCCATTTGGTCTCGCATGCGGCTGTGTTGCGCTGCGTGGCCAAATATGATAAGCTCGAGAGGATTTATTGCGTCACAGCCCTGCTGGAGTTTCTCAATTCCATTATTGATGGAGTCACCTGTCGGTGAGTCTTTCTAAAAATTATTGAAATTCATTTCTGATTTACTTTTTTTTCAGTCTCAAATCGGAGGAGGCTTTGCTGCCTTCAGCTGTGGTCCAGCTGGTCTATTGGCTGCTACAGATCTTTGCCCGCACTGTCCAGCATTATGAATTGTATGGCGAAATCAGTGCCGAGCAATCCCATCTACTGGATCAGACCTGTCTGGTCATAGATCGTCTGTTTAGGCATCAATTTCTATTGTCCATGCTGTATGTGGGCTGCCATGAGGAGCAGGAAGGCTTTGCCAAAATCTGCGACAAATATGCCACCATTAAGGCTTCCCTCACCAATTCCAATTTCAGTCTCAGCTCACCGGTGGTGGAGCAGCAGTTGCAGCAATTGGCCTATATAGATTTCAAGCATCTGGAATTCCAATCTCTGAATGTTCAGCAGGTCGAACCAATTTCATATTGCGTACAGCCCTTGCTGGCTGTTGAAGTGCTACTGAATCCCTGCAAGGACTCTTCCTTTTATGTGGCCGAATTACAAATGCTGCAACGTCTGAAGGTCTACTCGAATACACGACTCTTCTATGAGATAATACGAGCCGGGTTCCTTACCCTCTCCAATATTGCCGACACCAGTCAGGATACCATGTGGGGAGCTTTTATGTTTTTCAAAGTTCCACATATCATCAAGCAGCTGCATGCGCTGCAGCGAAAGGCTACGGATCAGCCAACGCCTGGCGATTATATACCCGAACTGGTGGATGCCTTGGAAATGCTACTCGATGATAATTTATTGCTGGACTTTATGGATGCCAAATGCTCGTGCAATATTATCGAATTGCTGCTCAAGGAATGGACTAAACAGCACCTCGTGAACGATGCTCAAGTCAAGAAATTTGCCGAGCAGAGGTGAGTTCAAATTGGATCGTTTAAGAATCTTTCTAAAATATTTCTTTATTTCAGGGAAACGGCCTCTTTGATGCTCAACAAATCGGAGACGGGTCAACCTCAGGCGCCGACGAATATCACCTGCATTATGCGGGCCGAGGCTCCACTTTCCTGCATACTGAAGACACTCTGTGCCAACAAAGTCCAGGAGGCTCCATTGGTGGGTGTCTTGTGCCAGGTGGTGGGCGGTGGCAGCTTCGAGCTCATCCTGGCCGTGGCCACTGTGGAGGGCCGACTGAAGACCTTTGTCTCCCGACTCATACAGTGCAATGAGAACTCCAAGCAGGCACCCGGCGATGTGGGCAAAATTTCTGTTGTGCGCTCCACCCTCTTCGATATCTCATTTCTCATGCTCACCGCCATTGTACAGACTTATGGCTCTGATGTAAGCCCAAAGAAATTCTCCATTTCATGCAGACTCTTTTAACCCAGTTTTTTTTTTTTATCTAGGTGGTGCTCTCGGAGCGCAGTGACTCCTTCTTTGAGAAATGGGTGCGCGAATGCATGGTCGAATGTAATAAGCTAAAGAATCCCCGCCAGATCTTGGCCCTCTGTGATGAGAGCATAGTGGATGAGCTTTTGCTGAGTCTAAGCAAACCGGAAGCTGCCCAACTCAAGCCCAGCAATCTGACACATCAGGATATCTGCCTGAATCTACCAGGCGTCCTGCATCATGTCCTGGTGGCCTGGGAGCGTGAGACCCTCTCCTCGGCCGATGTCAAGAATATTTTGGACAACATCAAACGGCGTCTCTTCTCATTCTCGGTGTGCGCCACCTCCTTCCTCTGCGCCTACATGTATTCGGTGCGGGAAACCGAACTGCTCAAGCCACTCAATATGATCCAACAGTTTTTGGCCCCACCCACCAGCGATGATATGGCCAGCCAGGAAAATGTCAAAGAGCGTTTGGCTTTGGCCTTTCAGATCATACGCAAAATGCAGCACGATGTTCATCCCTCGCCCAATGTCAAGTCGCGCAGTGGCATGCCCAGCCAGGGACTCATCTCCCAGACACCGCTAATTGAACAGTTTCGCGAGGTCTGGAACCAAGTGGCCGAGGCAGGGCATGTGCCAGCTCGTGCGGCGCAGACTCTCGAATCTTTGCTGCTGGCCGGCGGACCCACTTGGCTGGTCAACCAATTGATCAAAGTGCTCTTGAGTTGCAAATACACTGGCGACATGGCCAAGACCATGGACATTATCTTTGCCATAATGCATCTGGACATAGAACGCACCACCACAGCCTTGCTGCAATATGTGGCTGCTCCGTTGATACTCAAGAGTCAAGGGTAAACACAAAAAGATCTAGAAATTAGACCAAAACTAATAAGAACATTTTTTTTTAGAAATGAAGCCAATGAGCCTCAGCTGTTGGTCTTGGCTCGGTTGTGTGTCTATTGCATCATTTCCTGCCTGGAGACTCGCAGTGGCGGGGCTTCGTTCAAGAAACGCTCTCGATCTCAGGACGATGAAGAGCTGACCAATACGGCCAAAGTGCGCAAGGTGATTGGCGATGGTTCGGATAATTCCAATGATTTTAATGAGGCCACAGCTGGTGTAGGCCTTACGGGAGCAGCAGCCTTGGGCAATGTGGCTGCTACGACGGATTTGCGCAGTGTGCCGCTTAGTATTAAGGAGCCTCTACAGTCCAGTATACAGCATATTTTCCGGGTCTTTCTGCAGTTTGTAAGCGGAGATGTGCTGGCTCCCAAGGCTGTCTTTGTCTTTCAGTTCATCTCGCTGCTGGTGGAGTGTGGGGAGGAGCGGGTGGCTCCTGTCTTGCGTTTGCTGCCGCCCAATCTAATGCAGAACTTGCTGAAGGTCATGACCACGGATGATATACGCGTGGGCCTGATAAGTCGTCTCTATGATCTGAGAGTGCAAGGTGGTCGTCAGGCCGCCGTGTCGGACTTGTGCCTCTGGCGGAATATACAAATTGCCAGACATAGTATACAATTGTAAACGTATTCTAGACTTTTAAGTGGGGCAAAAAAAAAAAAAAAAAAAAAATTAAAACAAGCGATAATTTATATGCAATTTTTGTTTGTTGATTCTTTTTTTTTTGTTTTCTTCTTTATACATTTTGCCTTGTTGTTGTGGCTTTCTTACAATACAATTAATTAGGGTTGTTGTTTTTGTTGTCGCTCTCCCGCTCTCTCTCTCTTATCATCTTTCTGTTTGAGGTGAAGATCCTTGATGTTGTTGTTCTTACTATAATGCGTGTGTGTGTGTATGTCTATGTGTGTGTGTGTGTGCATAGCTACTATCCTGCTTATCCCAATTGATTGGCCACTCTTTCTTTGTTTTGCTTTTAAGTGTAGGTGTAACTTATAAAAGAGCGACTGGTGTAACCTAAGATTAGGGCAAGCAGCCAGAAGCCGTTCCTTAAATTAAAGAGTTTTGATTTCCTATATCACTTGAGGCAGGATTCAAAATAGATTTCATTCACATAACCACCACGCATCGCCTTCTTCACGTTGCACTCAAATTGACGCCGACTGCTTTGCAAAACATCGGCTGCTTCCTTATTGAGCGGGTCCTCGGGATTGGGTTCCTAATAAGCAATACAGTATATGTTATATTTTAAATAAAATGCCTGATTTATGCAAGACTTACCAAAAACAAAAATTGCAAGCCATAGACAATGGAATTAATTGTTAACACTGGATTCCAATCTTCGCGTAAAATGTTCAAGCAAACATTGCCCTCTAAATCGATATTGGGATGATAGACGGGCGTATCGCATTTAACCTTCGGTGGCTCGTGAGGATAATTGGAACCAACGCGGAAGGTGAAGACGAATCGTCCATCTCTGTAGAAGCCCTCGTCCGGGCAAATGATCAATTTGAAATTGAGTAAATCATCTGAATCTGGGAACTCAGTGACGCATGTTTTTGGCAGGTTTAATTCATTAATATCTGTTTATAAATATAGTATAAGCCATAATATAGACAACAACAAATGTCTTGGTTAGTCATAATGCAAAGGGGTTGGATAGTTTGGGACTGGATTTTTACCTTTTTGTATGCGCAGTTGAGCCGCCGAGGCCTTCTTTTGTTGGCCACCGCGTGCTGTTTGCTCGCCCTCCTTTTTTTGTTGCTTTAGCGAGAAAAGTTTAATCATTTTACTAAATTTGTTGGCGTCTTCCTCGTCGTCGTGTTAATTCTTGTCGTGTTCGAGAAGCTGTTTCTCTTTTCTGGCGGTTAAAGACTTTTCTCTGCTGCAACTGCTTTTGTTGTTTTCACTGCGTGTGTGTGTTTAATTTGTGGTTTAGTAAACAGTCTGCTCGATTTGACTATTTATTAAATGTTTGTATGAATTATGATTTTTTTTACACCTTTAAACTTTGGATTTGGTTTTGCTATCAAAGTGATTTCTGCAATTCTTTCCTTTTCTCTCTTATTTCTTTTGTTTTCTGCTGTCACCCAGCACAGAGTTGTATTTTCCGTTTGGATGTGAACGGCAACTCTGTTTCGAAATGTATGGTTTCAGCGCAGCCCTGGCGCCTACCACATGTTCTCACTTTTATTTTAAAAATAATAGTTTGCTTGTGCACAACAAACCATGTCTGGTGAACCAGAAATAGCCAAGGATGCTGTTTTGAAGCGTAGTGAAAGCTTGGCCGAGGGTACACCTAAAGTGCAGGGCTATGACTTCAACCAAGGCGTGGACTATGGAAAATTATTCGAGTCCTATGTGGTTACCGGCTTTCAGGCCACAAATCTTGGTCTAGCTATTCGAGAAGTTAATAAAATGGTATGTAAATAAGTATATGCAACTCATTCGACACTCAACACGGACAGTTAGATTGCAGGGCCCAGCCACTAGAAGCAGAACAGGAGGATATTCATGAGAGCGATGAATTTATCAAACGACGAAGTAAGTGCACTCTTTTTTTGGGTTACACATCGAACCTGGTGTCCTCGGGCTTGCGGGAAACTCTGCGCTACCTAGCCGAACATCGTATGATCGATTGTATAGTCACCACTGCTGGTGGTGTGGAGGAGGATTTTATAAAATGCTTGGCCCCCACTTATATGGGTTCCTTTGAGCTGAATGGTCGAGAGTTGCGTGACCGCGGCATCAATCGTATTGGCAACTTACTGGTGCCCAACGACAATTATTGTAAATTTGAGGACTGGCTGATGCCTCTCCTAGACGAAATGCTAGCAGAGCAGCTTGAAAAAGGATCTGTATGGTCACCTTCCCGGATCATCCAAAGACTGGGTGAACGGATTAACGATCCCAGCTCTATATACTACTGGGCAGCGAAAAACAAAATTCCTGTATTTTGTCCCGCTCTCACCGACGGAAGTCTGGGAGATATGATGTATTTCCATTCGTTTCGCAAGCCTGGTCTAGTAGTGGACATACTCTCTGATTTGAGGCGTCTTAATACAATGGCCGTGAAGGCTATCAACAGTGGCATGATTATTATTGGCGGTGGCGTCATCAAACATCATATTTGTAATGCTAATCTAATGCGAAATGGAGCTGACTATTCGGTGTTCATCAACACCGCCTCCGAGTTCGATGGCAGCGATAGTGGCGCACGACCAGATGAGGCCATCTCTTGGGGTAAAATTCGTAAAGATGCCACCCCAGTAAAAGTCTATGCCGAAGCTAGTTTAGTATTCCCTCTAATTGTGGGTGAAACATTTGCCAAACGACACCTCAATAAGAAAAGTGAAAAATAAATTTATTTTATTAAATATAAAAAGATAATCTTGTTTCAAAGCATTGACTTTTAATATGATCAGGAATCAAACATGCAGGTTAAAGAGAAGGAGACGCTGGGCCATGCTTTTAGAGACTAAGGAAACGGGAGTAACCAAATTGAAAAATTCAACTCATGCCTGAGGTTCAATTCTACCCCTCGTTTCCAAACCAAACAAGCAAGCATGCTCTTGTTTGATATTTCCGATAGATGGCGCGCTTGCGGTTCGCTTGCTTTTCTACTTTCTTGATTTTAAAGTAATATTACAATTAATATTTTTATTTGCATATAATTTTGGTACGTAGCGTGTTGGTAGAAATATTCCTATTTTTGCAGGGTATTCTAATTTCGGTTGCTCTTAAGTCAAACATTCGCCTTCTGTATGTGGGGAGTTGACGGTCCATGAAAAAATACAGTGTTTGCTGGTCACAGCTGCGCTCTCATAAAGTTTAGTTACAAATTGGTTCAACTGATCTATTATACTATTTTTGAAAAGAATTAGCACAGTTGCTATAAAGTTGTGAAATTATTTAGGAACACAAATTTAAATTGTATTTTTATTCACGAATTTCTTCGAATTTGTTGATTCAATGATTGCAAAACGTTTTATTTATTTATTTTTGTGGGAACCACTTGTTTCCCGACCGCATGCCATGTCCCTTCAAAGTTGTTCATTGAATTTTTGTATTTTTGGCACTTTTCGATATCGCCAAAATATTTCGACTCGCATTTCAAGTTTACTTTTTTCTATTCCATTATTTTATATATTTTTCCTCTTTCTTAGGTTTTTCTTTCTATTTTTATTTTCTTGTGGTTTGGCCAAAAACTTTTACTGTCTGTACGCATCATTAAAGCTAAAATGGAAACTTTTTTGCACACTTCTTCTTTGTTGTGCTCATCCCCCTTTGCTATTTTCCCTACTTCTTTACGACTCGTTCGACACTTTCTGGGTATTATTATTTCTTCTTCTTCCTCTTTATTTTTTGAGCTATTGCAGTGCTAGTGAACTTGGAGTAGTGGACTGGCTGCAGCTGCCAACTGGGCTGAGGGAAGACAGGGTAAGAAAGAAGTAAAGCAAAGACTGCATTTTCTTTAGAGTTTTTCCCGCATTCGACTTGAAAGTTTTGCCAGCAATGAATGGGGCGGGTCGTCAAAGTCCTTCAACACCCATTATTTATAAAATCTATATGTACATACTTGTAAATAAATTTTTCGGAGAAATGTCGCGATTGAAAGAAAAAAAAAGAAAGTAGAAAAGCAAAATGAAATGATGGAATTTTTTCGCTACTCTTTAGTGCATTTTAAGCATGATTCAAGTTCTCCTTAAACTAGTTAGTTTATTCTTTAATTTTGAAATGTATTAACAAACAAAATTGACTGAGATGAAGCTGCAAATATGGAAACAAAGCAATGGCGCTCTAGGAGTGAAGGTGCCCTCCTAAAGAATCGACGGTCTAGAAGGCAGCCCTGGTTTAAATGCCAGTGCGCCATCTAGCGGTCTGTATTTTCAATTGAATGCTGACCTGCTACTGCAATGGGAGAGAGGGCCAAAGAAAATACAGGGCCCTGAACTTACTTGGTGCAAAACAAAGAATTATATTCGGTTAAAATCTGATAGCTACATCTCTTACAATTATTGAGACATACAATTATATTGAAATCCTTATTTTATATTATAAATAATTACAATTTTAATTATTATTAATATCTCAGCCGGAGTGATGGGATTTCCTATACCAAATTTGTTAGCTTCAGGGCCGGATCGGTTATAGCTTGAGTAAGTTTGAGAGACCTCCAACATCTTCGCTTAAAGTATCCCCTATCCATTCAGGGTATAAGTAGATAATGAAAAACTTATACTCTTTTCGAGTTTAGTTAGTAAATGACTAATAAAAATTTGTCTAGTAAAAAACTTTATTTCTTTGGCATATTTTCAAATTGGTTTTTATTTCTCATAAATTTTTAGCCATTCTAAAAGTAAAATCAATTTTCTTATCCTCATTGCCTGGTGATTAACAAACAGCATCGCAACGCTGTTGGCCCCATTAAGAAGCACTTAAGTACATGTTGTCATATCTAATGCCAATTTAGAGCACACACACACATAAATATATAGACTTCGAGAAGAGTGCTTAAAAACTAATTACCAAGCAAGTTGTTGAAAGATGTTTCCACAAATACATTTTTTTTTTATTATAACTACTTCTATTTCCTTTTCTATCAGTTCCTTTTCCTGACTTGATAATATAGTTGACCACCAGAGAGCAAAATAGTGCGTAAATTTTGTCCTGCCAACTCTTTCTATGTGTGTGTGTGTGTGTGTGTTTGGTTGGGTCTTTTGCCAACTTCTGTGCCTGATTGTCATGTCGTCTTCTCCTCTACTCAGTCTTATTGTTTTTGTTATGTCAGTGATTACGAGCAAATTAAAAGTACATTAAAACTTTGGCATAGAAATAGGTAGGAGCCCATGCAAGTTGATACTGCACTATTTAGTTTTCCTCATACTCTTTCCGAACAAAAATTAGAGACTACGCAGAATTCCAGATTGGTCAGTATGAAAAGGCGAATCAAGTGAGCCATATCAGTCTAATTCTATAGAAATTAGTAGATCAAACAGCTTTATACTGCCGAAGTCAGGTGGATCAGATTATATAGCTAAATCGGGCTTAGTGAAAGTCGAACGTCTTCATTGGTTGCAGTAAAATCGGATCGGACTACTAAATCAAATAGGTAAACCAACCTACACTTTTGATAGAACTCACACAAATTTAGATTTAGAGTTCTTCACTTTCGTAACAAATTTCAGACGAATCAGACCACTAAATCATTTAGCGGCTTAATAACATTCATAATTCTTCGATTTTTATTATATATATATATTTTTTTTTAATTTCCAGAAATATATAAATTTTGCAACAAAAAACATAAATCATAACCAAAATCGAAAATATATGCTTCCACTTAAGAATTCTTTAGAAAGCTTTGACATTACCAAGTGGTAGTGTCCATTTCCCTAACTTCACTTTCGATATCCATAAATTTACCCATTTGCTTGGGGCATTCAAAGGTATTCTCTGGCTTTTTATAGTATTGTTTCTTCAATTGTAAGATCTGTGCTTCCTTTGGAGAGATATCCGGAATATATTCGGCCTGGCATTTTGGACAATTAAGAGAATATGATTTCGGCCTATAAGGGCTTTCTGAGTCGTCAAATGGGTCAGTTCCGGTAGAAATATGACTGGGACCACATACTGGGGGCCTACGTGGAGAGTCTTGGGACCCAGATGGCTGTGGCTGCTGAGGTAATTTTGAATTCTTCCAGGTAGGCGAGTGGGAACGCCATTGTGGCTGCTGGTGGCATTGGCCACCAAATTGACGCATACCACCCATCATGTTCTGCGGTATCGCCTGTCGATTTGACTGCTGTGGTTGAGGGTCTGGGTGCCCCTGCTGCTCCTGCTGGTATTGTTGTTGTTGGTTATTTTGCCGCTGACTTTTAACACATTGTCCTTTCTTATGCATTTGCCAAAAGTATTTCTCATGTCGCCTCAGCTCGTCCAGACGACCCTGCATCTCTCTGTGCATCTGCATCAGAGTCAGTTGCTCCTTCCTAATTTCAGCCTCCCTGGCCAGTTGATTCTCCTGCTGCTGTTTAACCATCTGATCATATAAAATGCGTACATTTTTCTCCCTACGCTCGCAGGCCTGCTCCACCATCTGATTCAAAAGTAGCTCAAATTTGATATCCAAAGCATGAATCTGTGCCTTCAGCTCGGGTTGATCTTTGGTGAAATTGTGTAGGCAGACTCCCAGGAAATTCATATGATCATTGGGTCCTCCCCAATTGCTCAGACGATCCAGGGCCTCAATTGTGGAAGTGAAAATCTTTGTACCCAAAACTTGATTCTTCTCCCTATTGTCCACCGGAAAGCCAAATGGGATTCCCTTTTGTATATTTTGAAAGGTCGTCTCGTATTTCATCTCATTCTCTAAGGTTCGAGAGTGTAGGAAATCGATTTCCTTGAGGAGTTCTTCGTTCGCTCTTGTCATACGTCTAAAGTCTTCGGTACCCGAACTATGGACACTGGCCGGAGCCTGTACAGGAGGAACAGCACCACCATGAAGACGTGGAGATCCCTCGCTAGCTATCGCCAGACCCTCGGCAGATGTCCGACTACTCCCACCACCATAGCACGATGTATTTGAGGTGGCACTCTCTATTTCTTCACATTGATTGTTATTTTCCTCCAGATTACCATTGTATTCATTCAGCAGTGTTTCCAATTCCCTTTGCGTATTCTGGATAATATTAAAGGGCTTACCCAGATGTCCCAATTCCTTCAATTGACTGTACATTAAGAGTATCAGACAATTTCTGGCATATTTATCCTCTTTCGAGGCGCGTACGAAAACCTTCAGCCAGTTCTGGCAAATATCATAATCCTCTGTACTCAGATTTTGGGAAAAGGTATCGCTCATCACACGTAATTGTGCCTTGAAATGACGATCCAGGGCATCTTCACTTAAGTCGGCCATTATGTAATCGACAAATGGTTCGATTATTTTTTTAATTTGAAAAGAAATCCTAGATGTGATTTTTCCTAAAATTTTGCATATAATTTTATTTTTATTTTTTATGTTTTTCAATAATAACAATTTGGAATTAGAAGCGTTTCGAAAGATAACATAAAAACAAATTTAGTAAATATATTTAGCTTGGCTTGCTAGAAATGAGTTGGGTTTTTTTTTCAAAAAATTATAGTCCTAGGTCTTTGTGTCAATGGCTAAAATTGTGGGTCAATCTATACATCACCTAGCAATTCAAGTCCAATCCACAAGACCAGCCAGGGAACATCATAATGGCAAAAATACCACAAATACTTGGAAGTCTCTAACAAACACAACCCAACCCAACCCAACCCAAGCCATTCACACGTATTTCTATTGCTATACAAACCAGCCACATGGCATCCACACGTACATATATCCTGGTTTAGTGAGGATTTTCCGCCTTTCGATAACCTGGTAATATCCTTTCCATAGACTTTACCAAGCAAAATAGTATACCAAGTTTAGCTTGAAAGCTTCTGAAAATGTAAGAGACAGAAAAGGGAATTTCAAAAATAGTATTTATCTTCGACTATTTGAGAAGAACTCTTCGTCCTTTGTTATGCTGTTTAATTTCTCTATATACCTCAAAGTATTTGCTTTGGCATTTTTTTTTCCTCGAACTTTTTGCTCACTTTTGCCGCTTTTACTCATAAATTGCAGAAATTCCTTTTGTGTACAGACTGCAGAGCCTTTCCACTTATTTTCTCTCATCTCAAGTAGACACTATGAGAGGTAGGGCCAACTTAGTGGGCATCACATAAAATGTAAGTGGGTGGCTATGCCTGTGCCTGGAATCTTGAAGACGTGAACCCATTCAATTTCTTTATACGTATGTCCTGGACACGCTTATTAAAGTATAAATCATTTGATGGCTACCAATTTTTTTTTTCACTCTTCGAAAAGAGAACCAAAAAAGCTAAAAACTAGGTGAGCCTGGCAACTAACCAAGCAACCAAAGAACGGAGGTAAGGAAGCAACCAGCTCATCTCTACCCGGGCAAGCTGGTTATCCAAAGTACATTATAGTCGCCTATCTCTTTCTTTTCAGTCTGCTCCTGGCCACACCAGGGCCATGCAAGTTGCAACAAATGTAGCAGAAAACCGCAGCCGAGAGTAGTGCAATTAAATACAGGAAATAATGGCCACCGCAGCAGCTGCTGCTCCTGCTCCTGCTGCTGCTGCTGCTGCTGCTGCTGCTGCTGCTGCCATAGCTTCTCAAAAGAGGTAGATTTTGAGGTTAGGGGGAGTAGGAATAGTTGGGCTGAAGCTTGGCTTGTGTCCAGCCGGAAACTGTTGTAGAATGAGGTTTAATGCCGGAAACATTCATTGCATCTTTTTGAAAAAAAAAAAATATTAACTTGTTGCTATTGAAAAGGCTTATAAAAGACTTGGGCAAAATCAAGACCTCAAGAGGCTTATAAGAAGTCAGGCAAACGGTTATTATAAAAAGAAGTCTAAGATTCTCAAAGTCTTTCGGGTCTCTCTTGTAATTGAACCCTGAAAGTCTTCTTCTTTTGGAAGTCATGCCGAAGTACTTCATACTTTTCATTTGTAGTCAGAGGCACCTATTATTTTCTACATACTTATAGAAATTTCTAGATATATATATATATGAGAATATATAAATGCATAAAATATATTTAATGCAATTTGCAATTGGCAAGCAACTATGGCAGCGCACACAGAGACATAAACTCAATGTGGGTGGTCCTTGGGTGTATTTATTTTGATATGGTTGGAAAGTGAGTGAGTGAGTGTTGAGCTTGTCAGACTCTAATTGAATTCAATATGCACTTAAGCGGCTACAGTTGTTGTTGTTGTAGTTGTTGTTGTTATTGCTTCAGCTGCTGTCGAGAAGGACGACGATGATAATAAAATTTTGCTACAAATTGTACACAAAAGTGTGGCAAGCAATTCAATATTTTAAAACAGATAAATAAATAAATAAATTCTTTCTATCTTTATTCATTTTTTTTTTGTTTAAAGAAAATTTAAATACCTGGAAAAAAAGTCAAGAAAGTTTGAATAGAATAAAAACTGAAATAGTTTTTTTATTTTCCTTTTAATTAACTTTGCAGGGTGACTATTAAAATTAAATTATTCTGCTTAATTTATCAAATCTTAAAAAGTTCAAAAGTGAAAAAAGAAACTTGATTTAATTGAGTGTGAAATCATGCTGGAATTTCTTGACTTCAAACCACAGAATCATTATCAGCAGCAAATATATATTTATTTTTATTACATTTGAGAATATTTATTATTTTTTTGTTAGATCGATTGTATTGACTAAAAGTCAGAGTGTCCGTTGGTGTCCGTTGACTCTATTCGTTTGACTTTCAATTGGAATGCGAATATGTTGAAGTGTGTGTGTTTGGGTGGGAAAAGTATGGCAATGACTTCAGAATATTGCTCAGAATATTTTCAAATGTATACCGAGTTATGTGAAAGGGGGTATGGTGGGGTAGAGCATATATAAAAGAATTCCTTACGATTGACTTGGCTGGAAGTTTTATTGATTGATTTTGAATAGTCGCGAGCTCTGCAATCGACACAGGCCAAGGCACAGGCAAAGGCAGGTTCACAGCAGGAGCAACAATTGAGCAAAGCCAGAGCCAGGCTGACTCAGACAGCCAGAGAATTGAATTGTGGAAAGGCAGGACGACAGATAAAATTAAAGACAGCCCGGCAAACTGTCAGACAAATAGACAGTCAGACAGACAGACAGACAGAAAGGCAGTGAGTCGAAGCAACAAACAACAATGAATCTCCTGCTGTGGCTTACGGTGCGTATGATGAATATTGTTATGCTCACGTATTTAGTATGCTCGTTTAGGTGTCTGCTTCATCTACTTTCTTGCCAGTGTAGTATTCTATGTATTCCACTGGCTTGTTGGGCTGTCAAGTTTTATCCTAGCAATTCAAGCAAGGATAAAATGGTTTTATACCCTCCACTTATTGGCATCCATTTAATGAAGCAAGCCAGAACTGACAGCCAGACCAATAGGCTGGCCAGACACAACTCTGGACATGACCAAATTATTTCGAATATTTAAAATTAAGCAAACACCAAAACCGAACAACTGATCAGCTCTATATATACATACATACGTCAACCATATGCAAATCAAGTAAAATTCTATTACAATCCAATTTCCTGGCCAAATAAATAAATATGTTTTTTGGGTTGAAACTAACAAACAAAGTCGGCAGAGTAATGCAAACTTTTTTCATTAAAAACTCTTACGTGAGAGGACAGACCAAACCAGCAAGCCGAGTGGGCGGCCGGGAAGGAGGTCGCCGGCAGAAAACCATCTGGATAAGTGAGTGCAAAATGTTATTTTATTGTCAACAAGCAAAGTTACAACAACCACAACGACTACAAAGATAACAACAACTCGACATATCTATAAACACACAAACACACACACACACATAGACACCAGTAGAAAGCCAAAAGAATCATTGTCAAGCGTTATCCTTGCCAGATGGAGTCAACCAACATGAGTGGGGCGACGAGTATAAAAAGCGAAATTGTTGTGCTGCCAAAATTTATTTAATATGCAATATAAACACAACAACAACACCAACTATACCAGAGAATTTCCAAGCAATATTCTAGGCAAGAGAAACTTGTTATACCCTTTTTTTTGGGACTGGAATGAATTATAAAATTCTTTTTTTTTTGTGATTTATAATAAATTTTTAATTAATTTTAAACAATTGTCCAGCTAAATACTTAAGTCAAAATATTCCACATAATTTCAACAAACAAATGAACTCAGTTTGTTTGCTTAAAAAAAAAGAGAAAAAGTATTGTGAAAGAAGGACAACATCAGCGACACCAGCGACACCAGCGACACGCTCATAAACTCATTTTGTACCCAACTGTACCACATCAACAGCGGCAACGAAGAAGAAGAAGAACAAGCAGATTACCAACAACTGTTCCCAGTTGGTTGTTTTAACGCACAGAACCAAAGAATTTTTTAATAATACCTCAAGGATTTTATAAGGTGGCTTTACTACCCTCTCTCCCCCTCTCTGTCTCTCTCTGGTTGTGTGGCAATTCCCGTTAGTTAAATCCAGTTGAAAAAGCAGTTCTTTTCTGGGCTAGTAGGGAGAGAGAGAGTGTGTATGTTTTTCCATGAAATATGTGTAAATATTTTGTTTTGTTTTATGGCAAAGTTCGAGTTCAAAGCGCTGTGGGTGCTTTTTCCAAAAACTCAACTCAACTCAACTGAACTGAACTGCCTTCACAACTTTTTTCATTAATTTACAAGCAACTGGAATGGTTGCTATTGTTGTTGTTGTTATTTTCGCTTTCTACTCAACCATCTGAAGGGCCATAGAAGGGCCGAATAGCCCTAGCTAGCTAACTGGCTAACAATTCAGTTGACTTGACGCATTAGCCATGGTGATTAGGCACCACCAACGCTAGTAAATAAAAATTTTATATAAACTTTGGTTGTTGTTTTTTTTTGACACTTGAATTTCTGTGAATACTCCCCAGCAAGACTTGTATAGCATTATTATTGCCTGGCCTGGGCTCGTCGTCATTATCAATTTATGTTTTTTGTTGGCAACAGCTGGACCAGTTAACTAAATGGCAAATGGTTAGAAGTGAATTCAAGTTGACTGGTCGAAAAGTCCTTTCAACACTTGGTTCAATTTTCATAATTTTGCACTTTGGACGTAGGGTGGCTCTGTCAGTGTTAAAATTAAATTGATTAATAAAACATGGCAGGCAAGTGGCTGGCCAAGGTCGATGAATGTCTTATGTAAGATATTTCCTTGAATCCTTAAAGTGATTTTCTTAGGAGATTTTAAGTCGGGGGATTTTCTTAAAATGAGCTTATATAATCATTTCCATTTGCTATATAATTGCATCACTCTTTGGGGAAATGTCCTGCTCATATGAAAAATCTCTGTCAACCGCATGTCAACTTTTTGGACTTAACACATGTAGTTGCCATTAGATTGTGACAAGGCAAAAAAAAACTAAGGAACTGAGAATGTGAGACTCTGTTAAAAATTCATCAAAGTGGCGTTAAGTGCAACCAACCGACACAAGCCAAAGTAATCCAAAACCCAAGCCAAGCCATTTCCCTTACCATTTCACACATGCCCACACACTTCCTCTCTCTCTCTCTCTCTCTCTTTGTGCTTTCTCAGTTTGCTCATATAATTTCATATTTTTTTACATGCCCTTTGAGCTTTTGACAGTTGCTGTGGTTACACGAAAATTCATCATACAAAAAAATGCCAAAAAAAAAAATAAGAAAGAAATGTTCATATTTGGCTGGATGAAAAAGGTTGACTTTAAGCTTGGACTCAATATCCGCCAACCTGCCAACCTGCTTGGGCCAGGATAAATCCCTTCCATGCATCCACGGTGTTTAGTTTTGATTTAGCAACTGCAACTGTGCTCCCATTTTCAGATGGCTGCAATCTGTGGCCCAAATCCCCGAGTCGAGTTGCCTTGCCTTAAAGCCTTAAACAAACTGGGCCAATCTGGTTGGGGCGCTCCCGTTCACCTGCCTGACTGTGCCAGATTTACCTTCATTTTAATGCTTTCACTTGCCCTTTCTCAAAGACTACGACTGGGCGGGTCAGGCCGCCAGCCAACTCACTGTGTGTGTGTGTGTGTGTGTGTAGTCGCATCAAAACAAATATTGGCACTTGTAGCGCCTCAATAACACTTACCGCCTATGTAGCACCCGTACTCACAAATGGGTCACACACACACTCACACACACACACATACGCCCAGACACACCTAGTCTCGGCTAGATAGTAGGTGGGACTAACGACTGACTGCCTTCGTAGTTATGGCAACTAAACAAAATTAAAATTTAGCACGGCAAATAAAAAGTAAAAACTTCCTATAGACTGAGGCAAGCCAAAGACTGGCTGGGCCTTGCCAGGGGGGAAAACCATTTAAAGGATTTGTCTGTCGTTTTTTTCCTATTTACTTTGTTCTTGTTTTTTTGCTGGCACATTTAGCAGGGATTGCTACACGCATGGCAGATTTTACACTCAAATTTGGGTATACCTTTTACTCGGAAAAGCCTTCGAGACTTAAAAGATCTTGCAAAGCTTTTGAAATATTCAAGTCCTTCGTATAATTTCTTTTTTGGTCTTTAAATAGTTGAAGAATTTCTGTTTAACTTTTATTTCGAATTCTTATGCGTATTTAGTTTGCCTGGGGACACCTTTTCAAAATAACCAAGTTGTTTTTGTCAGGTTAGAGAGTTTCTAATTCCCAAAGGAGACAGAGCCTTAGTCTGATCTGTTGGGTTATTTAATTTCTAAATTATTCGGGGTATCTAAATAAAATTAAATGTACTGATTGTCTTCTTTCCTTGCATAATGAAGTTATTAAAATAAGATGTAGAGTATATAAGGGGAAGCGAAGGAAAGGGCTAGGGACAGTTTCCTATATCCCAGGGAAGTCAAAGGTCCACTATGATTTGTTCTTTATACTCGGACCACTAATAATAAAGATATTGGTATATATATCAGAGATTAAAAACACATCCCTAACACTAAGTTCAAGCTATTCTTGAGCCTATGATAAAGCCGATAAATAAGATATAAGGAAAGCTTTCTGACTCCCAATTAAGCCAAAGGTCTACTATAATCTGTGTGGTTATTTAATTTCTAAATTATTCAAGGTATACTCGGACCACTGATAATAAATATTGAGGTTTAGAACATCCAGTTCAAGCTATTCTTGAGCCGATAATAAGGATAATAAGGGTAAGCTTTCTAACTCCCAGGAAAGCCAAAGGTCCACTATAATCTGTGTGATTATTTCTGAATTATTCAAGACCCCGTATGGTTTAGATATTAGTAAATAAGGACAGGCCAAAGACACATTGTAGTCCCGTGGATTATATTGAAGGATAGTCTTTCGCCTCGGATAATAATAATATTAAAAAAGCTAAAGGGTATTTAGAAGATTAAAAGATTGTATGATTTTCATTGTTATTGTCTGGCTTTTGAAATTTTAATGGCATTTAAGTGACTGTACCTTCAGCTTTTACCTTGTATTGTCTGCCTTCACGCTTTCACAAACACACACAGGCACACCCTAGGAGCCTTTTCCTTCCCCTCATAATAAAAGCACTCAAATGTTAACACGCTTAGGCGCGTCTCGCTTGAATTAACAAATTAATGCAAATCCTTTGGCCATACAAAAATATATACGTATATCCTGTGAAGAGATGTGTTTTTTTTTTTTTTTTTTTTGGCTGAGTAGGCGAGTTGGGCGAGGATGAAAGAAGACTCATGCGTGTGCGAGTTGACTTTTCGTCATGCCTAATGAATATTTATTAACTTTTTAAGAGTTGACGACGTGCTCAGTTGGTTTCATTAATTGCTCTTGAAGTTGTTGTTTCGATGCTGGCATAACCAACAATTGAAGAAGTCAATGCTCAGGCAACCTTAAGCTCTAATTTAATTGCTTAAATGTCAACAGGAATAACAACAATAGCAACAGCAACGACAGTGACAACAACAACAACAACAACAACAACAACATCCGCATCCGCATTGGCACAACTTCCTGACAGGTTGGCAATCGCATTAGAATGCGAACGATGCTGCCAACGTCAACGTCAGGCCGACATTTGGTATCGTTACCTTTGCGCCATCGGTTGCCTGGTTGATGAATGGCCACGAATATAAGTAAGTAAGTAAATATATATATATATATAGGTATAAATTCAGTTTGAGCAAGTTGAGTTGACTGTTAAGTTGAGTCGGTTGAATGGTTGGCTCGCTTGTGGGTGTCGATCATTGCACCCAAAGACTGCGGCCAACCTACTTTTCCACTCTCACCACCTGCTCATAATCTTCATCATTGGAACGGGCCCAACCGACTTTATTCCGAGGACCCGCCAAGTCTCAGTTCGGCTCGGCTCTTGTTGTTGTTGTTGTTGTTGTTGCTGTTTGGATTCCTGCTGCTGTTGCTCGCTGCCTTAATGCACTCATTTAATTGCATTATGCCGCAGGTCGTTTCGCTGTTGCTTTTTTACTTTTACCTTTTAACCCTCGGGGGGCTTATACAATTTTTGAAACCCAACCTTATATCTGAGCTTGGTCTTGGTATTTTCCTTAAAATAAAAAAAAAATTAATAACTCTTCATCATTTGAATATACTCAACCCTTGAATAGATGATAAATTTAGTTTTGTTAAAAACATGAAGAATATTAAAAATAGTATTTAAATTCGATAATTTATATATATAGATTTTTTGAGGTGTGCAATGGTTGTGGTGGTCGGGCAAGTGCAGCAATTTGTATGCAACTTGAGGCGTCTGTCAGGAGCAGCAACACCAACAAGACTCTTAAGATGAAGCCAGCCGCCTCGCCTTCATCTCGGCAAAGACAGCTTTTGTCGACAGCTCTGCATTAATTTGCATATGGAAAACAGCGTACATTTTCTTTTCATGTTACTTTTACTAACTTACATTATGATTACTATGCTCGCTGACAACGACAACTTTGTTGTTGGATGCTGTTGAGACTTTAATCAAGTCAAGAAGTTGCGGCAAAATCCATTGTCATTTCAGACAAGAATATTGTTTACATTTACAAAGTATATTTTATGGCATTTCGAGAGATAAAAAAAAAAAAACGAAAATGTTAAAGTGAAGCCAGTTCATTTCATTTTTTTTTTTTTTGTCAATATTTAAAATATTCATATTCTTTATTTGATCATTGTGAATCGGTCAACAAGAGTTATAGCTCATGGTCAAAGTTTCCTTCATTTTAAATTTCTTTCTTTGTTTCATTTGTTTTGATTTTTTTGAATTGCGCAGATTCAGCTGACTATGCCCAATTTATCGGGCTGCCAACATTAATCGATTACGAATGGTGCTGCCAACGTGTGGAAAGTGCTTATCGATTGTGTCTGCTGTTGTTTTATTAAAAAATTTCAAATCTTTAAATAAATATAATAATAATGATTTATTTTAAGATCTGTACAGACTTGCCAGACCGCCAACAAAAACCAGGCTCCTAAACCTGCCACTCCAAATTCTTACTTGTCTACTTCGTTGCTCTTGTACGCTGCGGTTAAGCTTTGCTGTTGCTGTTGTTGTTGTTGCTATTTCTGTTGCTGCTGTTGTTGTTGTTGTTGTTGCTGAGCTTGGTGCACTCAAGTGCGCGCTGCTGCTTCATTTTCCTAATTTATACGGCGCGCGTTACGCTAATGAAAATATACGTTTATGCTCGCTCGGCACAGCGTTGCGGCAAAGTTGCGGTTACTACTCTCGCTACTTGGAAGCTTTCTTTTCCAATGTTGTTGTGGTTATTGTGGTAGTGGTGGTTGCGTTGTGCTTATTACAAGTGACGTTGCCAGGCTGCCACTTCAACTTGTACGCGGGATGCTACTTGAGTGCTCGTAGGCCTCCTCTCACCATTGTCTGCCATATGCCCGGTTGTAAGAAGAAGAACTAGAAGAAGAAGAAAATTTCTTCAAGAAAAACCAAGAATTCTTAGTAGTAAAAGTGCTAAAGGCTTAAACAACAACAAAAACAACAAGGTAAAACTTAAACTAAATATAATTTGAATATTTCCTACCTTTTTCATTTCAATCAAATAATTTTGATTTCGAAAATGTTTATAGTTTTACAGAGTTTTCACCAAGTCAACAATATAATATGTCGGAATCAGAGGGAATGCTATTGGATAGGCATTTTGACTGGCAAATAAAAAAATTCAAAGTAATTCTGGAAAATCCTCCCTATAAATCGGATAAATATATAATTCTAAATTGGTTGACACTCTTCCGAAATGTTCCAAAACAACAAAAATTTTCTCGAAACTGTTTGGTACTCCTAATGCATATGCATTTAACGGATTTTGGATACTTGGATCATCCATTCACTGATGCTCGCAGCTTGAAGAGCAATTTGAATATCCTAATTCATGATTTCGGACAATTTTCAGAAGCCAAAAAGGCCCAACTAATCTATGTCCAACGCGAAGTCGAAAAAGAGCTCTTAGCTATACTTAAACAAAATGTAACTGAAGCATGTTCGATATTGCCACAGTCTAGTCAGTGCTACAAAGAGCCCAGACCATCTTGCATTTTTCGGAGTAATATCATGAGACATTTGGGACCACCACCTCTCTGTACTGGTAAATTCAAAAGGACAGCAGGATGTTCTCTACAGAACAGCTCAAACTCTCTTCTTCATGGAATCTCCGGCAGTGTAACAAAGTCGCTTAGGCATCTTACCAATATTTGCTTTAATAGTGAACTAGAAGATCCCTTAGACTCTTCTACCAGCGAAACCAATTATTTCAATAATAAATTGAAAAAATCTACGACATCTCTGAATACCGATAAAAGCAGTATTATAACAGTTATAGAGAATAATTCTAATAATATCTCCCCAAATTCTAACCCAGTATCGAGCAAATCTTATGCAATGCAAAAGAGAAAAGAACTGCATAAACCAAAACATTCTCATAGCAATCAAAAATCTTCAATTAAAGAACTCCAAATAGCAAGAACTCCAAGTAATTTGAGCTTAACAACTTCTCACTTGGTAATCTCAAATGTTTCGCAACAAAAATTGAAAACTAAAGTTCAGGTTTTGCGAACTTTCAAGTGCCTAATTAATACTTGGAAAACAAAACTTATAGCAAGCTTAAAAAAGAGTCCACAGCTTTTACAACTATCAAGTGAGATTTTTGCTAAATCCCTATTTATCGGCTACCCAAAAGAAATAGAGAATCAGAAACTAAGAAAAAAGAAAGCCACCTTAAATAGGCAAATCTATGAATTGCGTACGCTCAATGAAGAACTAAAACGTTTATATTCCATATTCAATGACAAGACAAATCAAAAATCAAAGACTCAACTGTCAATATACCGTCCAACTCCAGCCGCACGATTCGCCATAGGCGCCTATAAGGCAGTGCGTCGTCTGGCCCTCTGGCCGGGCTCTCCGGAATCTTTGATATTTCTGACTCTTAGCTGTGGTCTCTGCAGTGGTGTCCTCTTGCAATTGCAGGCCCTGGACAAGCGCCTCGGTGAGGCCTTCAAGATGTGGCTGCATCGTAAGAAAAATATCAAGAGGAAACATATATGGCGTTGCTATCGACTCGTCTTGCACCATAATGCAAAGTTCTGCCGGACCCGCATGCTGCAGCCCAAACTGTTGGCTAAAAGAGAGCTCATGCTTATGGAAATGTCCAACCTGATGAAGGCTAAGCAAATTTGCATTGAAGAATGCATTGGTCGGGTTGGGAAAGTTGAACAAGTCTTGGAGAAATTGGATGCAAGATATAGGAAAATAAGCCAGAAATTTGATAAACATTTAGAACAGAAATTTGAAAAACAGAAAAAATCAAATCATATAAATTACCAGTGATAATAATTCTAATAAAAACCTAATTAATAATTAATTATAATTAATTGATATATTTCTAGTTTTATTTATAGAATTGCGAGGTAATTATATGTCGGATTTTATCGATATAATTAATGCCCACACGGCAGACCCAGTAGGACACCTCCTTCATTTTATTAAGGGTTCATTAGATTACATAAAGAGTTAAGCAAATTAATAAAGGAAATTGGATTAATTTACTTAGCTCCTTCTACCAATTCAGGCCCTTTTGTTTCGGCAACTTTGTTATAATTTAAATATAATTATTTTATTAGTTTTATTTTTTTTTTATGTTGTGTTGTTTCCTTAACCAAATGGACTCTTAAAAATTACACTATACATATAAAATTAAATAAAACGTAACCAAGAAAGAGAGTAGCGAAATGAGAAAGTAAAGGCAGAAGTAAACAAACAATAAACAGCAGCTATTTTTAATTATGCAAAGCTTACCTCTTAGTGGCATACAAACTAACAGAACGTACAGTCACTACAAAGAGTAGGGCATAAAAAAATAATAAAATAATAATAATAATAATAATAAAGAATGAAAGAAAGAAGACCCTAAACAAACCAGAATGAAATTGCAAACAAAAATGGCTGCCAGCGAGTCGCCATTTTGTGCCATAAGTAAGCAAAGCGAAATTAGCAGAAAAGGCACTACTTTTCCCCTCCACGAAAAAAAGAAAGTCAAAAGAAAAATGGCAATGGCAAAAGAACAAAAATAATGTCACAATAGTTGAGCTTGTTTCCAGAGTTTAAGTCACTTTTGGGTGTGGTGGTAAAGTTTCAATTGTTGTGGAAAAATTCTCCATTTGGTTCAGTGAACTTTGAGAAATTTTCAAGCCTCAAAAAAAAAGTCTTAATTTCTAAAGGCAATTTTATTTTCCAGTTATTTGCAGTGACTACCTCAATCAGGGCCAAACTAAACGACTTTATTGTTTATTTAGTTTTTTGGAATTTTGTATTGTCTCTCTCTCTCTCTTCTCTTATCTAATAGAATTGATCAGAAAATATGGCTTAATTTTGTTATTGTAAATGCCAGGCACGCACACATAATTATAATTTTTACAACGTCGTCTAAAATAAACGCAAACATTTTATGCAGAAAAGGCAGAAACCCTCAAAAAAAAAAACCCTCCCCGTAAGCGCAACAAGTGTAATGAATAATCGCTACCAAAGATGGAGCGCTACGTCAAGTGAGAACCTAGTCGCTTCCATCTCTGAAAGATAGAAATAAAAATAGAGTATTACCAAGTCATATATGACAGTTTTCTATTGTCTCAAAGAAGCATGAAAAGTATATTAAAAAACGGTTGTCTAATAAAGAGATTCTCTGTTTACCTATCAGATATATCTTATATCCCTATGATCCTATATATGAGTATTCTCTGTTTACCTATCAGATAAATCCTATATCCCCATAAACCTATCCATCAAATTTAGAGATTCTCTGCTTACTTATCAGATATATCCTATATCCCTATAGTCCTATCAGATATATCTTATATCCATCAATTATAGAGATTCTCTGCTTACCTATATATATATATATATATATATATATATATATATATATATATATATATATATATATATCTTTGATAAAGCTAAAGAGTATCAAGAAGTTGTCTTTCTCTCAATTTGGTCAACTTTATTTATGAGTCTCGAATATCATTTATAATATAATTTATGCAATTCGTGGTATCTCCCACGGCAGTCGGGAGCCACCGACATCATAGAATGAAATGTAGGTACAAAATGAAGATATATATTTTTTAATGCCTGAGAATCAATATCGTATTCATTTGTCTCTCTTTTTGAATTCTGTTCTCCCATTTTTCTGGTTGACGTCAGCTTTGGGCTTTGGGCCCGGAAAGGCTATAAGTATGATTGACACACCCGACCAGAGTGTCAATCAAAGTTTTGAATTTCACGCACTTCCATCGTACCAAAATTGTCGAAATGTTTTACAAGTTGCTGGTAAGTTAAAGGAGTTGTTAATTCCAAGTCAAAGAGTACCAAATTTGATTATTGGAAATTTGAATTCTCTTTTCAATTAGTTGGGATTGTTGGCCTATCTAAGCTGTTTTGGCAGTGGTGAAGCAAAACCGCAATGGTTGACCGCAGCGCCTGTGAGTTATGCAACGCCGGCTTGGTTTGCAGCCGCGCCTCTTGCCACTGCGGCAGCCTATTATCCGGCAACATATGCCACATATACACCAGTCTATGGAGCATATGCCACATATCCCTATGGCTATTGGAGACGCTAAGTTAGATGGAGATGGGACGGATAATTTTTTATAAATTTTTAAGAAGAACAAAAATTTAATTAAATTCAAAGCTGAAGTGTGTGAAAAGTGCGTGTGAACAATCTGTTATTCAATAATATTTTTATTCTGGATTTCATTGGAGATATCGAAAATTGTCTAAATAAAATCATTTATGAAATCAACATGGCAACGCATACAAACCAATCAATAAAACCCAGTCAAACTCTCTGAATGAATGTCTCCCTGTCTGTCTGTGTGTCTGTCTGTGTGTGTGTGTGTGTTGGTGTGTTTGTATATTATTGGGATTTAAAATTTTTGGTATTTTGGTCCTTTGAGTCTTACTCTTTCATTTCAACCTGGCATAGACACAGAAATATATTCAAAATAACAGTTTTTCACTAGCCTCTCCTCGCTGCCATTCATTCGCCTCCTAAGAAGGATATTCAAGGCTCAACTTCAGTTGCTATATTCATCATCAACCTGGCCTGGCCAGCCCTAAGACACGGCGGCCTTTCAAGACGTTCACTCTCTCTCTCTCACTTATTCCCGGAATGTGTGTATCTGCATTTGTGTTTTTATTTTTTTTTTTTTTTGGTAAAACTCTACTCTGCTACTGATTTACCTTTACGTGTATAAATCTTTTATTCATGTAATCCATTTGAAAAACACGTTTGCACATGATTGTGTTTATTTCGTAAGGGAATCTTTCTAACCCCCAAGACCCAAGCTAAGCCAACTTCTCCCCTCCCCCTCTTCCTCACTCATGTGGGCGTGTGTCTGGGCTGTGTGTGTGTGTTTGTGATTTGAAAAATCATCAAAATTATATAAAGTGAATACAAATTTTATTTGCTCAATTTTATTGCTGGGCAAAGATGTACAAACATGGTATACATTTGGAATATTTTAAATAGACAAATCTAGTCATGCTGATTGGTATGGGAATAGCTTAGAGTTCTTTCGGGAGTTATGCTTTTTTTCATTTGCAGACTGTTATATAATAACTAATTGGTTTGCCTTATTTGAATGAGAAAGTAATTGGTAATTCTGATAAGAAAAAAAGTGAAATCAAACCTCAAAGTCTCGCTAAAACTTTGTTAATTTTAATTGAACCCAAACATTATGGAATGGTCAATAGATTCGTGGCGAGTCCAGGTAGCTAAGAAAAAAAAACTATTAAAAAATAATTAAAAATCTATTAAGTTATTGTCATTTAGAAAGATCTTTAAAAAATTCTAAAAATATCGTAAACATATTTACCTTTTACGGTTTCTAGAAATCACTTGAGTTTTTTTTTTTTATCCATTCAAAATAGTTCGTTTTGCCTTAAGTCCAGAAATTTTTCACACTTTACTATAAAAATTTATTTTTCTTCACTTCCATTTCGGTAGCTTTGCACTTGCCATACGAAGATGATGTCAGTCAGTTGGTTAACTTTTGGCCAACTAAGTAGTTGCTGGCAAAAGTTGACAGCAAAATTACTACACACTTGGAAGGTAAGCAGAATCTCGAAAAATGTCAAAAAACTAAGCACCGAAGCATTATGAAAGCAATCTGGCAACGCCACCGGACAAAGAGCTAAAGGGAATAGCAAATCAGTAACGGTAACGCTGGCGCTGGTACTGGCGCTGCCACTCTACCACTGCAAAAGTTTTCAGCTTGACGCAGTTTTATTGAATAAAAGGTCATTAAATTTGGACGCTATCTGTTGCGAGAACTTGTGAAAATGGTTCTGAGAGATACCGAGAGAGAGAGAGTGGGTGAGTAAGCTTTGGGGAACGGCTATGCACTTGGTTTTACTACCGTCTTCCTGGGAAGCATACCGAAAAACTTTAGCAGCACCGCCAACGCCACTTATTTTTACTACCTGTCGTGTCGGGCGAGCTGAGGCGGAGGGCTAGGATGATGCCAAAGTTATGATAAGCAGCAAGGACTTCGGACGGACCTCATCGATGGCACTCGGCGGAGCGGTGGTAGACAAAGTCAAGCAGAAAACTTCACTACCGGTAGACCAGCCTTAAGTCCAGGAAACGTGCGCGCCACTGAAAGGAAGCATATTTCATAAAAAAAAGAAATCCTTTTAAATAGAAAGTTTAATCCAAAAAGAAGTTGGAAAAAAATATATGAAAATCAAAAAAAGAAAAGACGAAAGAAAAATTGTAAAAAATACAAGCATTAAGAGTGCAGAAGGAAAAAGTTTTCACCAAGAGTCGAGTCGAGTCGAGTCGAGTCGTCGAACATCGTCATCATCCTTGTGGGTAGTTGGCCAAGTGTGCTCCGCTCTACTCTGTAGATGTGTTTAAAAGTATGTACAGTTGTACAGAGGGGAGCCTGAATATCGGGGAGGGTCCATAAAAGCAGCTCAACAAAATGGCTGCCGTCATGAAATAAAAACGCATCACTGGGGAAAGAGGAAGCGAAAGCTTTTGAGTATCAGGTAAAAAGTACCCAGATTCTTGAATTTTGATAAGCAAACAACCACAACAACTGGGCAATAAAAACTGCCATCATTACAAGGTAGTGTTCAGGCAAAGTGCATCGATGCAAAGAGCCGAGCCCTGATGACTCTGGTCCTCTGACTTGTCTTGATTTGATTTTCGTGTATTTATTTTTTATACTAAGCACACAGATGATTCGTATTTCACCCCAAAATGTTCAGACTTTTCTATGCTCTAAGTTTTTGGGAATCTCGAAACTAACAGAACATAAGTCTAGATCTAAGAAGACCTTGGGATTATGGGAAAGTAGGGATTCTTGAAAGCTTCCTGCTTGTGATAAGAAGTTCTTATACTTGGGAACCTTGGCATTAACAGAACTTAGATTTTGAACGAAGAAGTAATTTCTCTGGGGCATCTGGGAGCTATCGGAACTTAAGGCTTGAGCTATGTAAGCTATGGGAATCTTGGCATTTAGAGAACTTACGGCTTGAGCTCAGAAGGTTTTTTTTTGGTATCTTGGAACTTAAATCTTGAGCTATGTAAAAGCTACTTAAATTTGGGAATCTTGAAATTATCAGAACTTGGGTCTTAAGCTAAGAAGTTATTTTTCTGGAGCATCTTGCAACTATCTGAACTTAAGTCTTGAGCTTAAAATTTCTTATTAGTGATGGTCTAGGAACTGGTAGAGAAGCTCTCAAGCTTTCACAAAATCTTTGATCTAGTCATTTTCTTCAATTGGATTTTATTTTTAAGATTTCGAAGCTTAGATTGAGTATTTTCTGTAAAAAGTGTATTCCCCGGACTGCATCGCTTTTCTCTCTCTCTCTCTGAAAATATCCTTAAAATCAAACGAGGTCAAATTGAGTTTGAAGTCAATTTTTTTTGGCAACTAATTTCAATGCAATTTGTTTCGTGTGTGTGTGATTTAAATATGTTTTTTATTTACACAAGTCTCAGAGTCGTTTCAGAGGGTCTTGGCAATCTATTTCTTCAAGAGCAAGGGGGCGGCAGCAACTGGGGCAGCAGCCAGGGGGCGAGCCACATAAGGTGCACTATAAGCCAAAGGAGCAGTGTAGGCAGCGGCATAGGGAGCAGCGATCGGGGCAGTGTAGGCAGCAGCGGTATAGGGGGCAGCGAAGGCAGCAGGAGCCACAGCAGCTGTGTAGGCAGCGGGGTAGGCGGCACTGTGGGCCACATTCGAGGCAGTATAGCTGGAGGCATAGGGTGCCACATAGGCGGCACTGCCGACCACAGCTGGGGCGGTGTAGGCCAGAGGAGCCACTGCAGGAGCAGCTGCAGCCACCACAGCCGGCTCAGCCGAGACCACAGCCAAGACGGCGCACAAACACAAAGCGAACTAAAATATTTGTTGGAAATGAAATCCAATGATCGTCTTGATAATCCTTATGGATACTTACGAATTTGAACATTTTTGAAAATTTGGTTTTTTGTCTTAAGCGGTTGCTACAAGTTGAACTGTTTGAGTGGGATTGTTGTCTTTCGGTTGAGCTGCGAAGCAATTTATAGTCGAAGCTGACGCATCCCTGAAGGTCAGACGAAATAAAAATGCAATCGGCATAAGTTGGTTAAATTTTATAATTTCAAATTTGCCAGCCAGCTAAGTTGGCAACAGTTTCGTTGGACTAATTTTGGTTTCGTGCTGAAATTAAAATTATTTTGTAAAGAGTGAGGAATGATACTTGAAATTTTTGATTAGCTTTTACTGATTTCGAGTATTTGAATTGGTTTACTTTTACTACTTCATCTTTAATGGCTTCTTGTTTGGCTGGCTTGGCTGGCTTATTTAGCCATAAGCCAATTATTTTCCACAAAAGTTTTTAGACCTGCCCAACTCTCCCTTTTTGGCTGGCATCAAAAATAAGCTAAGAAAATTAAAATGAAATTGCTTGGGTTGAGGGGCAGGGAGGGCACTCATGTATCTTTGAAATATTTTTGTATCTTTTGGCTAGAATTTTTTTTAATAGACCAACTTGACTTCGAGTACTGAAAGATTACGAAAAAGCAATGGCTTTATTGTGTGCCTCAGAGACGTGTTGACTGATTCTCTGTGTGTATTTGTGTGTGTGTGTGTCTGCTTGTTTGTTGGCTCACGTTTTACGGCACTTAAACGACGCATTAACGCGCACGCACAGCTGCTGCCAAACAAACCTGCCCAGGATACACTTGCCCCAAACCAGTAAGCGCTACCACGCTCACTACCATTTCGAAACCTCTTCGACTTGGGCCCTTATTATGGCAATAAACTTCAGACTCTTAACTCTCAGCTGGTTCCAGCCTGGACCACTGCTCCCCACCCCCCACCAGATGAGGCTTGCCTGTGAAGCAAAAGTGGCGCATATTTCACACAAAACTTCACTCAGCCAGTTGAATTAATGGAAGACTCTTCCGACTCCCCCCTGCTTCTGTTCCCGAGCCTGCCTTCCCCTGACTTTTGGTCTGGGGATTTCAGTTGACTTCTTTTGCTTTGTATGCTCGTATTTATTTTTTTTTTTTTTCATTGAATCCACCCCACTTTTTTTTCTTTTTTTGATTTTAATTACTCACTGCTGCAAACCACTTAACACACCCCAGGGATGTTGGCGGTTAATTGCAAAAACGCTGCACCAAGTTAACTTCACCATCAATAAATGTGTGGTGGCTTTGACAACAAACTTCATAATCATTTTGAGAATTTTTACCAAGCTTTTAAGCAGATCAACTAATAAACTCTCCGAACTTTTTATGCCATCTACTCTTTTATGTTTGACAATGAATCGAACTGTCTGCCTGGAAGCAGTCAAGTGGCTCAGACCAGAGACCAGAGTTGGCACTCAGAAATCCCCACCATTCCAAGCCAGTTCAACAGACATCAAGTTGGGGCAATCCTTCAGCAGCATCAACCTAGTCAAAGTGGAAGGAGTCTGAGCTGACTTCTATGTCAAACAAATCGGCACCACATGTGCCAAAGTAACAAATTCTCTGGCTTTCTGGTTTTTGCCACCACAACTCAGGCCAAAACGGCTTAGACTGTTCATAAAATGCTTTCTGGGAAATCGTTTGGTTTGCATTTACAAAATCGCGTAATTGGCATTTTTAAGCGAAATTCACGCTTCAACACTTTTTCGAGTGGGTGTGTGTGGCAAGGTGTTTTGCATATGTGCAACACTCCATTCCATCCTTATTGCACTCCACACCACTCCACACTCACTCGATACTTCTAATTAGTGAAATTTAAGCGTTTTCAGCCCACACCAACTTTTTGCTCTCTTCTTTTTCATATTTGTGTGTTTGATTTTTGTATTCATTCTTCTTCTTCTTTTTATATATATGTATATATTTTTTTGTGCCAGACTCTTTTGTATCAATTTTTTTTGTAATCTTTTGATTTTTTTTTTTGAAACGATTTTAATTAATTTTGATGGCTAAATTGCTTTTGCTTTGATTTTGTGCAAAAGTGCTTAGACACGATAAAAAAAAATAGATATTATATACCCTATATAAATATAGATACATATAAATTTTTTTTCAATTCAAAAATTTTTGTGATGCGCCTAAAAAAATTGTCTGTTTATTTTAGTTCCTCTCAGCTCTGTTTATTTAGTAGCTTCTAGTTTTATGTAGAAGAACAAATTTATTTTTATTCCAAATGTTTATTTTTATTATTTATTTAGAAAAACTAAATTTGTTAAAAAAAAAAATAAAACTTAAAAAAAACCTAAAAACTAAGCCTCGGCAAAAAAGGCCTTTTTTTTTAGATATTTTGATAAAATTTACTCATTTAAATAAATAAAAAAAAATAATAATATTGCAAAAATTATAAAGAAAATAAATTTCATATTTGTGAGGAATTCCAAAATATTAAACAGGAGAGGCTCTTCTAAATAATATCTTAGGTATTTTTATTTATTTTTCTTTTCTCGCACAATATTTCTTATAACTGTTTTCTTGCTCTCACTCCTTTTTCTCTTCCCCCTTCCGTGAACGAACTCTTGTGAATGTCAAGATAACAATCCCTTTCCTGTGACAAGCTAGCGTACATAGATATGCCAAACTAACTTAACTAGCTTAGCTAGCAATGTTAACATATTTAATTTGTAACTTTAAAATATTCCAGAAAATAACGGATCCAAGTATGAGTAACCTCTTGGCCAACTGTTTATATATTTCGGAAAAAAAATGAATGCAATTCAAGGTCAGGGACACAAAACTCACTAACTGACATCGATCGATCAATGAAAGCAAGAAAGAAAAAAAAAAACAAAAAATCGGATAACCCAATAACGAACGTTCAGGCACGCACATGCCGGCTTGTCCAATTCAAAACTGCCGAATGCCATAACCACGCAAGACCCATCAAACAATTGATATACTCGCACTAAATCGTCTGTTGTTGGAATTTCAATTCTTCACAAAAACCTGGCCAAGAATTGCGCATGCGCCACGTCAGCCCAGACGCTGGCCGGACAACGCGCAGCATTGCGACTTCAGTCGTTGACTTGGCAAGCGATCGTCTTCGACCGTGATTGGCATAAATAATTTTTGGCTAGATTCAAACTACTACTTCGGCTACCGTAAAAAAAAAAATGACAAAAAAAAAGTGTAAGTGGTAATCTTTGTCTTGGTGGTCTTTTTTTTCGGGCTATAAAAGCCGAGTGAGCCCAGATTTTGGACAGCACAAATCAACTGACTAGCCAAGCAGCTGAAACTAAAAAAACAAAGAGAATACTCCACCATGTTCAAATACGTAAGTTCTGCAGAGAAAGGATAAATGAATATAAATTAATTCTTGTTTTGTTGGACAGGTTGCCGTTTGCTTCTTTGCCTTGTTGGCCGTGGCCTGCGCCGCTCCCAAGCCGGGTCTGCTGGCAGCCGCTCCTCTGGCCTACACCGCACCAGCTGTGGTCGGCAGTGCCGCCTATGTGGCTCCCTATGCCTCCAGCTACACGGCCCACACCATTGCCCATAGTGCCGCCTTCCCAGCTGCCTACACTGCTCCGATTGCTGCTCCATTAGCTGCTCCCATTGCTCCCGCCCGCTTGGCCGTAGCCGCTCCAGCTGCCTATGCCGCCCCCTATGCTGCACCATATGCTGCTCCATATGCGGCTGCTGCCTATACCGCTCCTTTGGCCTACAGTGCACCCTATTTGGCGCGTCCCTATGCGGCTGCCCCCCTCCTGCTGAAGAAGTAAATCAAATGCCAAATTCTTTTGACAAAAGAATCGAGCATTTATTTTCTTTCTTGTGATTTTATTATGCGCATAAAAATGTAATAAAAATAATGAAAAAAAAATCCAATTCAATTGAAATTCCTTTCTTAAGTAAAATAATTCCAAACAGGTCTTTCAATTTGAAACTATTTCGACCATCTTACCCCAGTCCAAGAGCAGTTCTCTGGTACATTCGAACAGGCAAATCAAACCAGCGGTCATTATGGTCGAATATGTCTTAACCAAAATGCTTCTGGAATTTTTAATTAAAATGGCATAATCGTGTGCGGCTTGATTTACATATAAGCCGCTAGATGGCGCTCACTCTAGCCGAAATGCTTCGATTAAAATTGACACCTGCTGGTCTAAAAAGCTCTTCAAAATCGAACGAGGTCAAAACTGTCAAGCAGAATATTTTCTCTGGGTTCGATTAAATCAAAAATTTTACGAAAAAGCCGAAACAGTTGACAAAAAGTTGAGGGCTAACTTGACTCACTCCTTGTTGATCAACTGATAAAAGGCTAAAATTGGCCCGGAGTTTTGGATTGATGGAGTTGAAATTGGTCAGACTGCATAAATGTTTGTATGATAAACCAAAAAAAAAAAAAAAGGGGTGGAAAACTTTCGATGCCAAAGCCTGCTGCTCTGGGCTTTTCCAAAAACTTTGCCAATTATCGTTGGGCCGTTTGCCTGGCTCACTCAAACTTTTTTTGGTTCATACCCAACCAACCCAAACTCAACTCGGCTATGCTCTCTTCCTCTTTTGTTTGCAAATGTTTGGACCCATAAGAACTTTTTTGACTCTATTGTTGACTTTGTTAAATGCGACTAAATGGGCGTAAATGACCGCATCAACACACGCTCACCGGAACCCCTAGACATACATATATGGTGTGTGTGTGTGTGTGTGTGTGTGTGTGTGTGTGCGTGTGTTTATTTTTGGTAGCTCAAGCAAAGATGGGTCAAAAAGTTGTTGTTTTTTTTTGTCACTTGAGCTAATACTATTTTCCTAGCCAAAATTGTGTCTTCAAATTTTAAATTCGAAAAAAAAATAAATAAAATAAATAAAAATAAATAAAAATAAATAAAAATAATAAATAAAAAATAAAAATAAAATATTTAAATAAAATATTTATTTTTTTTCGAATTTAAAATTTGAAGACACAATTTTTATTTTTTTTTTTTTTTTTTGGTAAGAAGAAAAGCTTCGTCTGAAATCATTGAGATATTTTCGGATATTTACCATAAAAAATAATCATCAAAATTCGTTGAATTTTTCTTTTTCTAAAATTGGAAGCCACTGTAATTAATTTTGTTGTATATTTCATATTTTCCAATGTGACCAGATTACAGTGAATTTGGCGCTACGGTGGAAATTGCCTCCGAGCTAGGAAGCCCACCTAAGGATACACCTGCTTTGCTGGCGCTTTCATTAAAAAAGCTGACAGTCTGCAAGCCAGAACAAACAAAAAAAAAAAAAGGGAAAGAAGGAAAGAAAATAAAAAATTGCTCGTTGTGCAACAGAGAAGCAGATAAAAAGACGCAATGAAATGTAAACATAAGTGGAGAATTTTGCAAACACGCACAAGCCTCAAATGCTGCGGTTCGGTTCTCTCATTATGATTGCAACACGGAACCATCCAGGCCGAAAATAATTTTTGCTTTTGGCTCTGGCTGGAATTATGTGGCTTTGTCTAAAAATGAGTGTATACTTCTTCTCCTACTTTGGCTGTTGCTATTTTTATGTTTCATCGAACAAAAGCAAAGAATCTTACACCGGGAAAAGAAGGAGAGGAAGAGAAAAAGCCATAAGCTTGAAGCGCAAACATAAAGCGCGAAGCAAAGACAAGCCACAAACACTCAGCCAAACAGACGCGCTATTCAAGCATAAAAATACCTGACAAGAATTGAAGTATGAGTATCTCACAGGCATCATCATGGCTCCACGTCCACCCAACGAAAATTTCACAAACCATATTCGCCTAGAACAAATTAAAATTTTGAAAAAAATTATAAGAACTCTGCAAAATTCAGTGGCTTCCTTATTCTTGCCTTGTCGCCTGGACAAGCTTTGAGCCAAATCTGCACTGCAGTTGCCTTTGTACTTTCTGTCTGTCTGTCTGTCTGTCGTGTGTTTGCGTGTGTATTTTAGTGATGAGTGTGGGTGCTGCTGGTGTACACATATATGTGTATGTGTGTATGTGTGACTGGGTGCCTGCCACTGTCAGTCGCATTAAGTGAAGTAGTGAAGTTGAAGTGCGCTGCATGTTGGATAAAATGAAGTGCTGACAACGCGATGTTACCACACTCACATTGCTACTACTACTTGCCACCACCTGCTGTACGCTAAGCGTCTTAACGTACGCAAACATTGAAAAAAGAAAAAACCATAGTCAACAGAATGGCAACACCTTTAGGTTCTCTAGATTTAGCAAAGCATTTTTGGTAGAGCTGAGCTGGTGTAACTTGGACAGCCCCGAATAAAAAGTAAAACTAGGAGCTGAGGCTAAGTTACACGGGCATCTGGCACTCGAATGCCACTGACTTTCCATGGCCATCAACATCGGTATTACCCAATGCCAGTGGCTGTGCTTAATTTACGCGCTGCTATTATTTTAATCTTTTGCGCTACAACAGCGTGAAATGACTTTCACCTGGTCGTGGAGTTGCCGAGGTGTATACCTCAGACAACTTGCTGCTTGCCTTGAGCAAATGTCCAAAGTACAAAAGCATTTAGCACAATATTTTTTCCCTTCTTCTTCTGCTTGTTGTTGCTAACTTTTGTGTTTGGAAGGTGCTGACAGGCATGGTAAGGTGGCGACAGCCATGAAGACAGGAAGCTTTTGTCAGTTGGCCCTGAAGGTGAAGCAAGGCACTGGCAGCAGGATGTATTGCCGGCTTGTCCTGTTCTCTAGCTGTTTTTTTTTTTCTGTCAGAGTCTTGTCGGGCCTTTGACTTGTCTTGCTATACCGCTCTGCTTTTTATTGTCTTTAAGTTGGCAAATGAGTAAGGTGTTAAAAAGTACTCTGTATCTCATACATCATAGCGTGCTTTTGACTTCTCCCTATCCAATATCCATGCATATATATATCTAGCATGAAATCTTGTATAAGCCAGAAAGGTAGCAGCAAACATAATGCCTCAAATCATTTTCATTTCTTGTTTGAATCTCGTACTTCTGGCCACAGTTGCGTTCCACAAAAAGCTAAGCTTCTCAAGTCGAGTGGGTAGCCTCTTCAGCAGATGGAGAGAATGATTGGCCAGAGGGAATATTTGTTCTTCACGGATGCTGGTGAAAGCTGCCAAGGTTATTTTCAAGTCCCTCTTCCGGCTGCCTTCAAATAAAATTGTTAAGACTAGCTTCTGTGTGCGCCATAATATTTTCAAAGATTTACTGACCATGTATCTTTCGTTGAAGGTGCAAAAGTGCAAATCGCTATAAAATTTTTTATATGGCATACATATATATAGTCATGCCAGCAAAAAGTCAAATTTAAGGCAAACATTTTCATTTTATTCTTGGCAAAAATTTAGGCAATTATTTAGTAAGAGAATCTCTTACAGAATCCAATCAAAATAAATACTTAGAACAATATTAGCACTGAACAATTTACCCAAGAGTGACTAAAAAATTTAGAGGCTTGGGCTGCTTAAGTCCTGAAATAAATAGAATTTTTAAGTAAATTGGAGTTGTGAAACTTATTTGCCGAACAAAACTAAGCCAAGACGAGGACCAGGACCAAGACCAGAACCAAACAACTTAACAACATTGTGAACACTTTTGTTCTTTACTTTGGCCAACATAACTCACACGAAAAACCCAATGCGAAAAATAAAAGTCTAAGAGAGAAAGAGAGAGAGGACCGAAGTGTGGAAGGAGTGTAAGAAAAAAAAAAAATAAAAACCACTGTGACTATGGTGGCACTTTTTACACGCCAAACAACAAATGGTGCACATTACAAGGAGCCCAAAAGCTACTTACAAAACTGTGAGAAGAAGCTCAACACACACACAGTCACACTCACAAACAAACAATATCTCTTATATATAGATATATATATATATATATATATTTAGTCGTATTTTATTATCAGCCACAAGACAGTACGGTTGGTTGCAAGTTACTCCTTGTGCAGCAAGACGCAAAACTTAAGCAGCGAAGACAAATTTTTATTGCCACAAGCCCAAGTCGATTTCGATTATTGACTGCAGGCCAAACTGTTGCGCACACACACACACACACACACACACACACACACACACAGACACACTCAGGCACAGAGACGAGCATATGCTGACTCCTGGGCTTTGTTTCTAACCAGCTCAATGTTGCCAGCATACTTTTTCCCGCTAAGATTAGCTTTTTTTCTCGAATTTAAAAATTCATTAGAAAATAAGTAAATAAGGAATACATTGAGGCTTTTATTTTGAAAATGAAATGTCCAGGAATTATTCGAACTATAAATACTTAAGAATCAGAGGAAAGTTAAGCTGAACTCGACTGACCAACTCTGGGGAATCGACCGATTTAATGATTTATACATAAATATAATTTTGAGAAGTGCTTTGCGATTTTCTAGACTTTGATTTAGGTAGTTAAATAAGCTTTAATCTGCCCGAATAGCTTGGAACTCTTAATTCCAATTAAAAAAAAAAAAAATCAAGAATGTTTCTACACTGACTTCAAGCATTCCAGATTTACCCTAATTGTACCAGAAGTATGAGTCAGATTTTTATTGGTCTTGTAAGAAAGATCAGATTTTCCAATTTTAGCTGGGAATCTATCAAAATTCTCAGATTCTCACAGACGTTTTATCATCAAGAGCACAATGATTAGCCCGATATGCTTCGGCATAAAGTCATAATCATTTAGACAGCAATGTTGAGCTGCTGATAAGAAAATAATACACTTCTTTTTTTTTTTAATCTAGCTTTATTTAATTCAAAAATAACGGCATCACTGTTCCCACAAACAAGTCAGACAAGACAGAGGAAACTTGCCAACTGAGCTGGGGTTGTCGCTTTGGTTGTCGCGTTCCCTCATTTGAGTCACTTTTTATTATTTTTCAAGCATTTATCGTATGCTGGTTGGCATTTTATTTTATTAGCCTGACATTTCAATTGATAGAGTCTGCAAAGTGGTAATGTTTCTGCTTTTGGGATCTATGGCCGACAAGTACAAACAATGCAAACAAAAAAGATCAATTTGTGAATTAATTTTAAACTGTTCCTTGGGGAGGAGTTGTTCGTTATTCACATAATTATACAATTAATTGATATTCGATTGCTTAGAGAATATCAGTTAATTGTATTTATTGAAAGTCAAAAAAATCTAACAACAAGTAAAGCAAATTATTCTTTGAGCCGGCCTTGCCACCTGGTTCATAATTTATCGATAGCATGACCTTTAAGTCTATCGATTTTTTTTATGTCGATAAATAGCTTTGTGTTTATTCTAAATTTTTAGACGAATTGGCCGTGATATTTGCGTTATAAGAAAATATATTATTTTCTCATTAACCGTTTTGAGATCGTCTGAGCAGTAGATTTTTTTCTGTTTTCGTTCAGTTCGTTCGTTGTTAAATGTAATTAAAATTTGGGCAGCTTAGATTTTTGGTTAGCCTTTTTCGTGTTAAAATAAACGTAATATCTTTTTCGGAAGGATATCGAATAACGAGTTAGCTGAAAAGAATTGCTAAAAAATGGTCTATACAGGTTATACACATTCGCCCATCCAGCAGAGCCTGGTCATTTATGGTGATGGCAACATCGAGGAGCAGCAGCAAGGTATTACTTTTCAGCCATCTTTTAATCGCGTGATGCGTCTAATTGACTATGAGCTGGGCTTCAAGCATCCGCTTGAGCATACTTGGACTCTGTGGCATTGGGAGAACGATCGCTTCAAGGCTTGGAGCGATATGCTCAGTGATGTGACCAGCTTTAATACCGTAGAAGATTTTTTCAGGTGAGCGTAACTTTTCAAGCATTTTAATACGATTTTCAATATTTTCTTAAATTTCAGTGTCTATTATTTTATTAAGCCGCCGTCGGATTTGAAGATTTTCAATGATTACATGGTCTTCAAGCAGGGTATACGGTAAATAAGCCAATAGCTTTATTCGTTTTTATCAATTTGCCTAAGATTTTCCCCGCCCCACACAGCCCCATGTGGGAAGATGATGCCAATAAAGATGGTGGTCGCTGGATAATGCTTTTTGATAAGACTTCAAAGCATATAATTGACAAGATGTGGCATGACTTGGTAAGTTAAATAATCGACAATAAATATGGATTATATATACCTAATTAAAAAATCAAAAAAAAAAAAAAAAAGCTTCTTTGTATAATCGGTGAATGCTTTGATTATTCCGATCAAATCTGTGGTGTGGTCATCAATGTACGCAACAAGGCCAATAAAATATGTGAGTATAATATCTTTGAATTCTCCTTTTTAAATTAAATAAACCGCGTATATATATATGTACAGCTCTTTGGACCAAGGATTCCCGCAACGTAGCAGCTATACTTGGCATAGGACAGAAGATGAAACAAATGCTACAACTGGCCGATTGGAAAATTCAATATCAAGTACACAAGGATGCTATGGTCCAGCATGGACCAAATGTGAATGCCATTCACATTCTTTAAGCATTGATAAACTCTACGTATCCCAATCCTATCAATATACAATACAACGAGACATCAAGTATCTAAAATGATTATTTAGAAACTGGAAACTATGAAAAACAAATGCTTTCGATGACGCTCGTAAATGCTTAGTTCTTGCAAAATCCACAGAAATTGGCATATACGAACGATCTTCTATATAAGAAATATACACAGCATCTACATATACAATATATAATTTATATTAATTATCAATTATGTATATCTATAGATATGTATACTGAATTGATATTGATATTTAAGAAATACGTACACGATTCACATACAAAAATAAATAAAGCATTTCCAAAAGATAAATAAATAAAGCTATATGATATATGTATGTATATAGTATCCGGAATTGACTTCTGCAAGATTCGATTATCGTGAGCATCATAATTTTGTTACCACAGACTTTGGCAGACTTTTTCTCCATCAGCTCCCGAATGGTTCGATGCGTCCTTACTTTTTCTTTTGATTTGATTGTTGTAATTTGTAGGGATTTGGAATTTTTTATTGTTTTATTGAATTATGAAGTGGCATTCACTAAATTACGAATACGTGATACACTTGCAAAACTTAACCTCACATTGCTGACACGTACACACTCGCTTGACTGACTCCCACTTTTCTGCTCCCGATTACTATATGTTTGTATATAGTCGCTGGCACTGACATGACTTCGCATCATAGACGAGTCGGTTGGCAAGGCTGGGGATGCCTCTTTGTGTGTTGTGCCTTGGTTAACTTTTATTATATTTTGTTATGAGAAAAATTCCTTGAATATAAGTTTATCTCTTCTTTTCTTTTTTTGTTAATATATTTATTGATTATCTGGTACGTGCCAGACAATAAATAAGAATACGAAATACCTGAAAAATTTTTAAATTTATTATTATAAATTAATGTGAATTAGGTTTTTGTTTTTCTATTTTATTTTCAATTTTTTTTTTTTTTTTTTTTTTTGAGAAATTTTGGGTTGCCCTTTTTCAATTCAAAGTCACTTTAAAAAATCGCATATTTATTTATCATTCTCTTTTCGAAGAAAACAGAAGGAGCCTTCTAATTATTTGCTTGTTTTTTTTTCTACCGAATCCATCTGCTTCAAGAGAAATAAACAAATATAGGGAATTGTGTATTTTGTTTTTTTTTTTTTTTTTTGAGAAAAAGTCACTTCCAATAAAATTCAGTTTATGGAACGGATTTTGTTTTTTGAGCAATTTTATATTTTCGAAGAACTCTTCTTACTGGGCTATATAAGTCGCATTGCTGTGATAATTTCCAAACAGTTCTTTAGTGTCTCTTGCCGCGTTCGGTTGTATCAATAAGAATGGATCACTCCGCGCTTTCGGCTTATTTGAAAAGTGCGTTCTTGCGTCTAAATCTGCGCAGGGAACAGATGTACAATATTTTTATTGGAGAGTCAAAAATTGGTGATTCCATTGTGAAAGGTTTGTTAAAATATTCTCAGAATAACAGTGCAATTGTGTAATGCCCAAAATAATATTCAATAATAGTTACAGGATGTGCAATCGGCGAGAGAGACTATTATATAAAAGTAAAGCTCCCGTTCCCATTAAAGCCAATAGCAGCAAAAGAAAAATCGCATTTGCTTAAACTTCATGCTGGGGATGTGGATCATGCCGCCATAGTGGATGGATATCTTCCCAACGTTCTTTTTTTGGAGTGGATCGAGAATTTTAGCCCGAACTTGGAATTGATCGGCTCTGGTGGAATACAGTACTGTTTAGACACAGAAACGATTAATATACATCCATTGATCGAGTTCGACATAAATGAATGGCCCTTTCCAATAATCCAAGATAATTTGGAAATCAATAAATCATTGATATGGTATGCTATTCCCGATTATTCATCCAAATCGATGTTCATTCCATTTGTGCCAAAATGGCCAATTCCTGAGCTTAGCTCAAATTTAAAAATTGTACTAAAATTAATCCGAAACATATGCCTCAAAAATGGTATGAAAGATTTACTGTATTCTGACTTGATAGATTATGTTATATCTATTGATTCAAAAAGCAATCCTTATTATAAGGCGAAAAATAATTTGGGAGACGATTTCATTCATATGTGGAAAGTATTGATTGATTTTTTCGAGTCTCAGGAATTATTTTTTCCATTGCCAGAGTTGAATCCCTTATTAAATTGGCAAAATCAGAAAATTCAGTGTTATAAAGAGAAGGCAAAACATCTTTTGACTACACTACAAGAAACTACAAATAAAACTCATTTTGATAAAATGTTTCTTCTTGAAAAAGAATAAAATAATAAATTTAAATAAACTTTTTTTGAAAGATGAGAAAAATGAAAATATGTTTATTCTTATAATTTCCGAAAACTTACGGCTATATTAAATTTGAAATTATATAATAGTTTTAAGAAAGCATATGAAATGCACAAAAAAAGAATATTGTTATATTTTCTACCAAAAGTTGCGGTTTCAACTGCTTAATAAAACATTTAAACATTATTACTAAAAGCAAAGCAAGCAGTTCTATGAGAATTTCTTTCCTTTCATTCATTTATAAAAATTACATGGAAGTTTCAGGCAAATTACATGGTAAGGTGTTGCCAGACTCATCTCAATTTGCCGGCGATCAACAAATGGCAGCTTACCAGCTCTTTCCCACTGCACTGTTATGTGTATGTGTTACATGGTGTGTGTGCGTGTCAAATTGGCTCTTTTCTACTACAAAGCGGAGATGGAGACATGAATGGAAACAAAAATGCCATCCAAAAATACTACGCTTTTTACTACGTTGTGCATTCGATTTCGACTCCTGCGCAATGGCAAACAGCATCCACGGCGCAATTTTCCCCCAAAGGACCACCAAAGAAATTTGAAATTCAGTTGCTGTTCGACGTTGCTTCCGTGCGGTTGTGTTTGGCGCTTGCAAAAAGTACGGCAAAGAAGAAAGGCAATTGCTTTGAGAATGAGTGTGGGTGGTGATAGTAGCAACAGCAATAGCGACAATAACAATAACAACAATACCAAAAGCAAAAGCCGAAGCTACGGTGTAGACAAAAAAAGAGAGCGCGCCGGCGCCGTGTTGTTGTGTACGAAAGAGCGTGCAAGGCGATAAAGTGCAATAGCAACGTGCGTGTCGTGTAAATAACAAAACCGTTGCACATTTCTGCCTACACAGGCACCTAACTATATACTGCATGCATATGTGTATGTATGTGTGCCAGAGTTGCCAGTATATACAAGCTGGCTTGTGTGCATCATATAGTGACTGTGCTTTCTTCGAACGGTTTGGGCTGTGTTGAGGTTGGCTCTGGCTGAGCCGTAGGTTTGCTTGGCGTTGTTTTAGTTCAGTTTTGTGTATAGCCAAAAGTTTCAGTGAATAAAGCAATAAAAAAAAAAACAAAAGACCACCGGTCTAACGCGGCATATGCAAAACAAAATTCGAACAAAAATTAAAAAAAAAATCATTTTGTGCAAATTTCATAAATTTAATTGTGCTCGCTTCTGCTAAGTAAGAAAAAGAACCGAACAAAAATTAAAGAGAGAAGTGAAATTGGTCTAATTTTATATTTATTTCGATGAGAAAGAATTGTTTTTTTTTTTTTTTTTTAGGCTTCACCGAATTTTCGGATGTTGAAGTTAACGGTAGATTACCACTTGTTTTCTCTCTCTCTCATATATATATATTTTTTATTTAGCTTTCAATTCTTCTTTTGTCTGACAACCTTTTCGTAATTGCTGCTTGTCGCATTCAACAATCTTGTTGGTCTACTCGCACTTATTCATATTCTGATCAGATCTTAATTTTACCAAGAAAAATAAGAAGAAGAAGCCGGCCGGTAAATTTCAAATATTTCCTATTGAAGTTGATGTCTACCGGTATATCTGCTATATATATACATATACATATATATATATGGCATTTCTCTATATGCAGACCGAAAACTATCATAATTGTTGTTGTTGTTGTTGTTAATATTTTTGTGTTCCTTTTTTGCCGTTGATGATGACGCTGCATATGAGAGGGGCACACACACAGACGCACAAAATTTATCGATTGGCGCACAAAATACACACGCACACACGCACACACGCACGAGGCTCAGACAGAATCGGACAGGAATGCATAACCATTGATTCGGCTGTTGGATGATGCAGATGCTTTGCCGGTTGTTGTTGGTTTTCGTTTGTCCCAGCCGAACCCACGGCCTCTGTCATATTTCCGGCACCTGCCTATTTCACTACTCAACCAATTCCAATTGCTGCAACTGCAGCCATGTTATTCTGCCTTGCCTTGATCCAGTTGTGTGTGTGTGTGTGTGTGTGTGTGTGTGTGTGTGTAGTAAAAATGTTTGCTCGTATTTTATTTGGTCGAGTTCAGAGGCCCAAAAAATACGCAAAATGCCAGACAGGAAACTGACCCACACACACGCACACACACACAAAATGGCCATCGCATGCGTATGTACTGAATTTGTTGTTGTTGTTGTTGTTGGATCTGTAGTAATAGTAGGAAAGTTGGGCAACAGCCGGCAAGGCACGATAAATGGATTGGTTTATTTAAATTTCACATGCGTCCACTTCTTTCTCTCCCTTTCTACATATATGGCTGTCTTTCTCTATGGCTTGGCTATGTATCAGGTTTGTCCATTTACTGAGCGTTTACTACGGACTACAATTGCTGTTGTTGGTTTTGTTGTTATGTTGCCGACGGCAACATTTCTCATATCGGCAACATGACTGACTGACTGACTAACTGACTAACTGAATGACTGAGTGACTGTGGCAAGAATGATGGGGTTTGAGGGAAAACAGCTGCTGCAGACACAAGTAAAGAGTGTGACCAGGGCTAACATGGCGTATACGCAACAAACCGTTACAATATAGCAGGCTATCTTTACTCTATAATTAATTAAAAGGGAGTAGCAGAAATTGCGAAAGTAGAAATAAAATTGAGTGCATACAGTTTCACTTTCTCACTAATTGAGCGAGAGCCATGCGAAGGGTGTGAATTTCTCAGGAACCGAGCGACCAAACCAAACGACCCTAATTCATCATTTGCCACAAAAGTCACGTACACGCGAGGCATGTAAAGGCTTTTCTTGCGTAGGGGTCGAAGGAGTAGAGGCTATTCTTTGTCTTTGCCAAGGGAAAGAGAAAGTTCTTAAAGGAACAATGAAATGAAGAAATATATTTTTCCTCTTTGGTCTTATCTCTCTCAATCCAAGAGTTTAGTCTATTAAATTTTATATACATCTTACTTATAGGTCCAAAATCACGTATATCGAATTTCAGGTAGATCGGCTAATTAAGTCGTTTCTGAAAAAAAAAAACTATGAAATCTTTCAAAGTTTCAAGGAACTTGACATATTTTTTAGCCTAGAGAATTTCCTGATTATATCAGATGAGACTTCCACCTTCACCTTATGCTAAATCTATACACCCTAGTTATAAGCATATAGCCATGGCGTTTGGTTAACTAAATCGAATCCTAAGTAAATTATAATCAACTTTTCGTGGGAGGACTTAAGAGGTCTACGACTTTTTTTAACCTGAAACTTTTCAATATAGATAAATCAATCTATCAAATTTATTAACTCTCTTAGTTATAGGCCCAAAATCAAGTATACCGAATTTCATGGAGATCAACTCTGTTGGAAACTTGGCATCTCTTGGGGGGTTTGAGTGGGCTTCTATTTTCTTTGACTTCTCTTCTAGTCTAGAGAATTTCCTTATAATATCACTTAGTCTTATCTCTGTCAATCCAATAAAAATCAAGTATACCGAATTTCAGGGAGATTGGCTCCCAAATTATACTCTTTTTGGGAGTATGAAATATGAAATCGGGTGAGGCCTTCCTCCTTCCTTGTGTTTTCCTTGTAAGAAATTAAGAAATCACTTTCGCTATTTTGCTGGCTCAGCTAAAGGGAAAAAATCAAACATCCCAGCTGGAGGAAGAGCAGAGAAAATAGGCAAAGCTGATAAAACATAAGGAAGAAGTAAAGTTCAAGTAAAATATTCACATGCAACTAACTTAGCAGCGCCTGGCAAAAATGCCAAAAGGTATTTTCGTTTTGCCTTCCTATGTTGGCTCTTGTCTTTCCATAGCTTTCCATAGACATTATAATGCAATTGGCTGTCAGCGAGCCGAGCTAAGCAAGTTGTTTTCCCGCCTGATTTTCCCTGGAGTGGAGTGATTGAGTTGGGGGGAAATATGTATTTGGTTCGTGTTGCCGGCTTGACTATCTTCCATCGCATCCGTGGAAATGTTTATCCAAGAATTTAAAGCGTTGCTGTCAAAACGTTGAGCATGACATGACCGTCAGGCAAACACAAGACAGCAGGATCAGAGGCACAAGTCGGCACAGTCGGGACAGTCGGGACAGTTGGGACAGCTTTGGACAGGCTGCAGGCGCGCCTAAAAGTGTTTATCAAAATTTACAAAACGAACGCGCGCTAAGCGCTCTCTGGTTCACGTCAATTTGATGATGGCCCCTCCCCACCCCCTCACTGCACCCTCTGCCCTTGCCACTGCCTTGTGGCTTCCTTTGCTTTGTTTGGGTTTGTTTATGCAGGCAACCAATTTGATTGGCGTGTGACATTTTGAGAACACTCGCATCGCATTTAAAATTTTATTGCCAACCTTTCTCTAACCCCTCCCCCCTCTCCCCCACCGCTAAGCCCAGACACCTCTGTCAATGATTGATGTGCTCGGTGGAGTTTCGAATGGCAAAGAAAGCTGAAACCTTTTATTTCATTAATTCCATCAAAAGAAATATGAAGCAAGTTCTTAACAAGGTTTTAATAATTATTCAAAAAAATGAAGAAGAAATTTGAGAAAATCCCTTTTGAATTTTCATATTTTTCAGACTCAGAAAATTTGTCTTTTTTTTCCTTTTCTTAACTCAAAACCAAAAGGGTTAAATGGTGTGGTTTTTTTTTTGGCAAGGATTATTTGGCCATCAAGATTGTTGGGAACTATTAAACAACAACAAAGGCAACAACAAAGGCATAAAATAAATTCTAGCAAGACAAAATCAGTTGGGGAAAAAAATGGTAACAATGGGAGAACGCTTATGGTTATGGCTGAGATAGTTTTCGGAGGAAGTGTATGTGTGGTGGGGAGGGGGGAGGAGGAGGGGGAAGGGAAGTCTGTTTGTTACCGGCATCAGCTGGTTCGTGGGGCAACTTTATGGCCTTAGACCCATTTTGTATGAGTTTCAGAATGAATCAACCAACACACACAAACACACACACAGATGTGTGGTGATGGTGGTGGGAAGGGGGGAGGGGGTAGAGGAAAATGGTAGTTGTTGGGGGTACAACAAAATTTGGTGTTCTGATTTACCTTAGAAACTATATGACTGACTGTCTTTTTACTCACACACTATCTCTCTCTCCCTCTCCCTCTCTCACACACACTCTGTATGTTTCTCTGTGTCTACCTGTCTCTTTCTTTCTTTCGGTTCTCTTCCTCTGGCCTTCTGTCTGCCAGAGTCGACTGCTCTGCTGTTTTTAAATGATTTTTATGTGCCCCACAACAACAAAAGCAGCTGCCCTGAATACCCAACCCTTTCTCGCTTCGGGTATATACAAAATATTTTCCTACTTCTTCTTCTTCTTCATCATATTTTTTTTTTGTATTTTTTATTCCATATTTTATATATGCATATAATTTCTTTTTCATTTTGTTGCCAGGTCCCTGAGAGCGGCTCACTCTTTGGTCTGAGCTGACTCTGCTGTTTGTTTCAGTTTCTCGTTGGCGTTGTTGTTGCTGTTGTTGCTGTTGTTGTTGTTGTTCTGGTTATTCTGGCTTTTCATTTCACAGTTTGTTATGCATTTCATTTTATGCTTTGCTCGCTTGTTTCGCCGTCAGTCGATTTGACTCGACTCGACTCGACTCGATTCTGTTCGTTTTGTTTATTTGTTTGTTGCTTTATGCTTTTGGTTTATTGATTATTTTTATTTGTTATATGAGCTCTTTTTTGTTGTTGTTCTTGTTGTTGTTATTTTAATTTTGTTTTGTTTTTGTCTCGTCGCTGCATTTGTTTGCTTTGGTCAGGCATTCCGTCAGTCAGTCAGCCACTGTTACAATGCAATAGACACTAACCGAGGGAGGGGTGTGGTGGGGGGGGGGGACCTGGGGCAGCTGGATGCTGGAGCACTGGAGCACTGGACACTCAACTCGATTGCCGCCCGCCACATGCCACATGCCGCATGCCACATAATATTGATTTTTTTTTTGTTTTCCAACCCTTTTTGCAGCAGCCAACGACAACAACAACAGCGACTATAAAAAGTCATTAGCACAAATGATGGCACAGTGGTTGGAAGTGCCATAAAAACTCAATTCAAATTATATCAAAATTTTATCAATGATTTCAATTGAAGAGAAAAATAGATAAATCAAATCAGGCAAATAGGGAACAATAAAATAAATTTTGGAAAGAAAAAAAAAATTAAAGAAAGTGATAAAATAAGTAGAAAGTAAGGGAGAGTGAGAGAGAGAGAGAGAGGGAGCGAAGAAACTTTATAAAAAAAAAAAAATTTTCCAAGTAAAAAAATCAATGAAGGAGATAAAGAGAATAAGAAAGGGAGAAAGAAGAGAATTTATAAAAAAAAAAAAAATAAAATAGAAATTTCCAACTCCAAAGGAAAATTAATAAAAAAAAAAAAACAAATCATAAAAATAAATATTCATGAAAGAGATAAAGAGAAAGAGAGAGGGGAGAAACATTGCAGGAAAAGAAAATTTCAGATTTCGAAAATAAAAATTTTCCACCTAAAAGGAAAGAGTAAAAAAATCATTGAAGGCGAAAAAGAGAAAGAGAGAGAGAGAGAGAGAGAGAGAGAAAGAGAGAAAAAAATAAATTAAAAAAAAATACAATTTCAAGATTCGAATGGAAAATAAAATAAAAATTTTTCAGCTATAAAAAAAATTTGAAAAAAAAATTGTTGATAAAAAAAAATTTTGAAAAATGTTGAAAAAAAATCTATCAAATTTTTGAAAAAAAAACATTTTTTTTTGTTCAAAAGTTTTGGAATAATTTTTTTTTTATTCAAGAATTTTTTTTAATTTTATCAAGAATTTGTTTTTTTTTTTATCAATTTGAGAGCCACTGTGCCGGTTTCATTGACAGTCTAGATTTTATTGCCGGCGGCTCAATTTTTTTTCTGTTGCTTGGCACAATTTAAGGCAGTCACCAGGAGTCCCCCTTCCCCCTCCGCCCACCCCCTTCATTTTTCTCTGTCATTTGCGTATACGCAATATTTCGTAATTAATCAAGTCGTAAAGAATTTTTCAATTTGCAATTTGAAAAATGCGCATTGCCGAAAATGGGCCGAAAACAAAACTTAAGACAATAAACCAAAAGAGTAATAACCAAAGACGGTCAAATTGATTTATCGCTTTCAAGTGGCCAAACAAAGCATGCAACAAGCTTGAGTCTAGCCCGAGCCCAGACAACGACCAGACCCATGGCGATTCGAATCGATGGCATAATGATTATCTATTAAAATAAATCACGTATTGGCAGGATTGCCAACCAGAAAGTGAAGCAAACGAAGAAGCGGAAGCAGAGGAAGTAAAAGTAGCAACAGACGCTAGAAAAGGGCCAAAAACGGAAACTGAAACTGTTTTTTTTTTTTTGTTTTTGTTCTTTCTTTCTTTTTTGTTGGCCAAGTCAAAGTCTATAAATTTGCTGGTGGCACTGCAGCGTTAGTTTTCCACACTTTTCTTTCTTTCATTTCTTTTGTATGTCTTGAGCAACACGTGCGTGTGTGTGCGCTTGTGTGTGTGTGTGTTTGCCGGTTCTCGAATCGACTAGTCAAATGGCGGAGCAGGGAGAGGGTTGACGTCGGCAAATTTCTGGCTGGCACGAGCACAAATTGTCACACCCTGACAAGGGGGAACCGGGAGGGTAGATCTGCCATTCACACACACATACACGTACGCACACACACTTAGAGAGTGAGAGAGAGAGACAATGGCAGGCCTGTTAAGTGTAATACAAATAAATCGAACTTGACTTCAAGTGTTTAAGCCGCACTAAGGCCAAGATAAACGTGCACAACGGACCTCAAACGCATGGCGACTTAGTCAAAGAGACAATAAAACAGAAGAAGAAGAAGAATAAGAAATTTTCCAAGAACTAAAAGGCATTCTGAGATTGATGGAATCTTTTTTTCTCTCCCAAAAAAAAAGTCAAATGTTTTGGGAAAATTTTTAAAATTTGAATAAATTTTTAGTGTTTTTAAGGCAAAAGAAAATCTTTTTGAATTTTAAAAATTTGTAATTTTTTTTCAGTTAAGGAAAGATTAGAAAAAAGCCAAGCCAAACAGCACATTTGAGTCAAATTTCTAAAACTTCCAAGACCAAAATTTTTGAGAAAAAAAAGTAATAAATAAATAAATCATTAAAATAAAATTAAAAAAAAAAAAACATTAAGTTTGATAATTTTTTTATTTTGAATTAAATTTTTTTAACTCGACTTTTTTTCGAATGTAGAATAATGTTTTATTCTTCTTTCAATTTAAAATTTAGGAATAAAATATGAAAAAATTAAGTTTGATAATTTTTTTATTTTGAATTAAATATTTTAACTCGACTTTTTTGCCCAGTGTAGATTAATATATTTTTTTCTTTCAATTTTTCTCAGTGCAGATTAATATATTCTACTTCTTTAAAATTAAAAATTTAGGAATAAAATATGAAAAAATTAATTTTGATTTTTTTTATTTTGAAATAATTTATTTAGCTCGACTTTTTTACCAGTGTAGATTAATATGTTACTCTTTTATTTTATTCTTAATTAGGTTTGATAATTTTTTTATTTTGAATTTATATTTTTTTTTAACTTGACTATTTTTCTCAGTGCAGATTAATGTATTCTACTTCTTTGAAATTAAAAATTTAGGAATAAAATATGAAAAAATTAAGTTTGAATTTTTTTTTTTTTAATTTTGAATAATTTTTTTTTGTGTTCAAAATTTTTTTTGATTCGACTATTTTTCCTAGTGTAGATAAATATATTTTACTTCTTTGAATTTAAAAATTAGGAGTAAAATATTTAAAAAAATGAAGTTAGATATTTTTTTATTTTGAAATAATTTTTTTAACTCGACTTTTTTCCCCAGTGTAGAATAATATATATATTTTTTTTGATTTTATTTAGTCAACTGTTTTGTGTTCCAACTAATTGCTAACAATTTAGACAGCTTTATTCTTTTTCCCTAGCGTGTACAATGCGGCGTATGCGTAATTTTATATAACCTGCAAATTTCCTTGTTTTGTTATTTGATTTTTTTTTGTATTTCCTTTGTGTCGTTTTATTTGTGAATGAAATGAATAAAGGCCCAGTGCGCACATTTTTGTCGCATAATTGCCAAGTCATGATTTTTTATAAACCAACCCAAAAAAAAAGAAGAAGAAGAAGTAACAAAATAAATAAACAGGAGAGAAATAAAAATTTGTGTATTACGCATAAAAGGCAAAAATCATTTTTGTTTGCAGCCTCAACAGTTTTGTGATTATTCCTGTTGTTGTTGTTCTTGTTGTTGTTGTCGTTTGATATTCGCATTGGGTATAATTTTGAAGCTGCTTAAATGTCGTTTTGCTCTGCTTATATTGTTTGTGTTGTTGTTGTTGTTGCCAGTTGCTTTAGTTTATCGTTATTGACAGTTATAAACACATTTTTTGTTTGTTATCTTTTTGCTTTGTTCCTCCGTTTTTTTTTTTTTGGCAGTTTCTGTCCCTTTTGCATAGTTTCAAATAGCGTAAAGATAAACGCACACACACACACACACACACATATTTATTTTTATTGTAAGGTCAGGGAACGGATAAGGGGGGGGGGGGTGTAGTGCTGGGAGTTTTGAGACTGGTTTCGTCTGTGCTCCTTGCTGACTTGTCAGCAAATTTGCGTGTCATGACCAAAAAGAAGAAGAAGAAGAAGAGCGAAAAAAAAACACTCAGCAGGAATTGCGATTGAGGCGGCCAATATTGTTGTTGTTGTTGGCACACTCGCAACTCTCGCATGACACCTTGGGGACCTTTGTCACAGTCAAAATGACAAGAAGTTGATTTTTTTTTGCTTCTCCTATTTTTGACTGCCTCAGCAAAGTTTCATGTGCATTTTGTTATACAAATTGTTGTGGCCTTTTGGTCTGTCCCAAAATATTCGGCCCACCAGACAAAAATTTCCAAAAAAAAAAAAAAGACTCACCTCTCCCCCTCAGCCATCCCCACTCCTAGAAAGAAAAATGGCAAATGACTTCCGTTCGTTCTTCTTGTCATATCTTTGTCACGTTTGTGGTGAGCCAAAGTTATTGCATATCTTTTGGGTTCCCACATACAACAACAACAGCAGCAAAAACTAAGGGAAGAGAAGTTGATGATGCCTACTCGAAACTTCTGTGGCTGAGTGAAAAACTTATGCTGCTCCAATTTTGCGTTGATGCATAATTTTTGCTCCCTTCGAAATGCTCTAAAAATCGAAATACTTTAAAGAGGGCAGTTTGAAATCTAAGAGGAATTGAAATATGTTAAAATTTTGAAGTAGACAAAATTTCACTCAAAGGATTGAAAAATTGTAATTTTTAAAGTTGAAACTTTTCAAACCTCCCTCGTTTTGCTTTGAAAAAATACCAGAATAAATATATTCTGAGCTTTTGGGGGAGCCGCGTTTGTTGTATGCCTGAGTGTGTGTGTGTGTGTGTGTGTCAGTATGGCAGCTGAAGTGTTTTTTAGGAGGGAAGCGGTTCAGTTCCTTGCTTGAGTGGAAGAACGAGTGTCTATCTCTCTCTCTGTATGTGTGTGTGTGTGTATGTGTGTGTGTGTGTGTGCATGACTTGACATGATTAATACGACTGCTGACATGTTGATCGCAGTTGACTGACTGTCCGTCCGGCGGACTCATTGAGCTGTTTGTGTAACTGAAAATCAGAAATACGAAACGCGAAACGCCAAAAGCTCGAGTAGAAATGACAAAGTTGGCCTTAAATATTTGCATAAAAAAAAGAAAGATGGAAGAAGAAATCAAAAAGGAGAAATAAATAAGCACACACTTATGGCACACCCATAAAGTGGGTCAAAGTTGAAGGACCAGTTGATAAGCTATCAGTGCTGGCTTGGCAACGGGACGTATGCGCAATGAATTTATTTCATTTGAAATTTATATCTGTGTGTGTGTGTGTATATTTTTTTTTGTCCATGCCAAATCAACGCCAAGGCCAATTAATACAATAAACAAATGAATGTAATTAATTTTCCAACAATAAAGCTGAAAATAAATAAATAAGGGCAAGCAAAAAATATCAAAAGACAATCTCAACAAATCTGTGGACACATCAATTCTTTTGCCTATAAAAAAAAAAAAAACAAAACAAAATTGGAAGAAATTATCAAATGCGAATTACGTGGCGCGTATAAAGCACAAAGAATAAATATAAATCAACCAGCGAAATTAAAGTAGAATAAACGATTCTGGCCATTAACAGATTCCTTCAATCACAGCCAACGGCAACAACAACTAAAAAAGAGATTCGTGTGTGTGTGAAAACGAAAAAGTAAGAAGAGGAAGAGCAAACAAAGCAAAAAAACAAAAAATAAACATTGCCGGAATTTGGAATTTTACAACACACACATAAAAAATGTAATGGAAAGCATTAGTGCTCATAAAAAATGGATTTACACAGCCTTTTTAAGGCTGTCCTGATCCTGTATGTCATACGAGGTGAGTACTATTCAACCGAAAAAAAAGGGCTGCTACCCTAACTGGGTTTGGTTAAGGCAAGCGGATAATTGATGGATTAAAAAAAAATGAATGAGAATTAGTCTGTTTTATTTTTCATTCAAAAATAATTTGTGATAAAAGCGATAGAGAAAAACACATTTTTTTTTTTTTTTAATTTCAAACATGCATTTTATTTTGGGCTTTTCTGCTTAAGCTCAAAAATAAATAAATTTATTAAAATCCGGAGAGAGAGGGAAAAATCCTCCGAAAAGTTAGGTAAACAAAAGTAATATTTAAAATTTTGTTTTTTGTTTTTTTTGCTCAGTTAATCTCTTTAGGATATAAAAATTAAGATAGAAGCTTAAAAAACTAAGAGCAAAAAATTTGCATATTGTTTTTTGGTTTGGGAATTTTCACTATTTTTCCTATGCAAATAAGCAAATAAGCTTGTGTTAAAAATAGACCATAATGTATACAAATTTTATTTAAATTATTTTTGTTTTTCTCTCCCTTACACTTTATTTATAAATTGTTAAAATTTCAGTCATTCTTTCATGTAAAATGAAGTTCGCGCAGTCGATCGTTCCGGGGAATGAACCTAGCTCACAAGATCATTTGAATGTCAAGATAGCAACGCTTTTTTAATTTCTCCATTTAATTCCTTATTAAGACATAATATTAACATGTGTAAATAATTTAATTCCTTTGACTTTGTATTGTATGATTTATGCATACTAAAAAATGAAGTCTCTAATTCTGTTCATTTTATTTTACGAAATTATATTTAGTTGCTTGAGGATTGCATTCAAGTGAATTTCCTTGTTCTGCTTCCTTGTTTGTGTTTACACAGAAAAAATATTTCTTACAAATTCCAGTCTAGTGGTTGTCGTCCTGACAAACTTTGTTTGTACATTTTTGTTTTTATTTCTTTTTTATTGTGAGTAAAGCTCAAAATAATTAAGCTTCCTTGTGACTTGGCTTACAAAACTTGTCCTGGTCTTTTGTAAGCAACTGTGGCAACACTTCCACTTCCTTAACAAGCTGGCCCAAACAAAAATTTCAAATAAAAAAGAGTCCCACAATATTTTTCCATTCTCTTTGTGCAACAGAAAAAGAGCCAAAGTTATCAGCAAAAGATCAACGATGTGGAGAGGGAATCTGCCTGAGCAGGGCAACTGCCAAAGGCTGAGTAAATTTTTTTGTTTCTTTCGGTTGGTTTTTTTTTTTTTTTTTGTTTCTTTCAATTTGCTTGGGCAAAGGGCTTTGGGCGTGTTGGTTCTTGTTGTTGGTAGACTGACTGACTGACTGACAGACTGACTGTGACAGTGTTGCCATGACTCCCAATTCTCTGAGACTTTTCGTGTCCTTATGCGCTTGTTGCTGATGAGGCTGATTATGCGCCTTGGCTGATGTGACTGTGGCAGCTTTTTGCCCTGGACAAAAGGTTTTTTTCTCTCTTCTCTCTCTCTCTTTCTCTCTTTGAGAATCAGCTTACCCTTTTTTTTTGTGAGGGTCTCCACAGCATCAGGCAGGCAGTCTGCATAATCTTAGCCGCCCTGCTGGGCATTGTGTAAGCTGAAATGCCTTCTCTGTGACGAACTGCCACACGCTGTTGCCATCAACAACACACTGCATCCCCCTCGCCATTGTGACCGTGCTGCCTGCCTGGTTGGCTTACTGCAACGTGACATTCTCGAGGTCATTCACATTTCGAGGGCGTGTTGTTGAACTTGGTTCCGGGATGGGCGACTCAACTTGTTGGCTTGGGCAAATTTGTTGGGCATTTGCTAACTTCCAGCGAGCTTCGAAAGCTCAACTAAATACCTTGATCAAGCGATTTGATAAATTCCAAAACAAAAAAAGCAACAACAATTAAAAAATGGGGAAAAGTTCAATTAACATTTGAACTCGGGTTTGTTGCAGAAATTGTTCTCGCCTTTTGACTTTCGTAATTTCTTGACTGTTGCGTGTGAGCACCTTTTGTGTTTATGCGTGCAACTTGAAGTGTCAAAGAGCGCCACACACACCCACCTATACACACACAGACACATGCTTGCTCAGACGCCCAGGTTGCTGCTGTTGTCGCTTGCTCCTTGCTAGCAGCAACAATGCTGAAAAGTTTTATGACTCTTGTTTGTAATTGATGCTCTGGTTGGTTGTTGTTGTTGTTGCTGCTGCTGTTGTCGTTGTACTTGGTCTAGCTATATGCAAAAGTTTTTCTGTTTTGGCCATTGTTCGTTGCTGGTGTGGCTGCTGCTGTCGCTGGCTTCATTGCTTTGTAGCTGCCACAGCAACACCAACAAAAGTGAAACGTGTGCTTTTCAATAACTTAGTTTTTATGACACACACATACACATACATACATCAATTTACCCACACAACCACATACAGTTCGTCTACTTCGGTTTTGTCTCTAGTTTTGGTTGGTTGTTGCTGCCACCAACGGAGTTGTTGCTGCCATTACGCGCTGCTCAAGCTTTTAGGGGATGCGAATGGTTTTTGCTTGTGACTTTTAAAGTTGCCGTTCATTAATGCAATTACAAAAACAACAACAACAACAACAGCAACAACAACAACAGCAGCAGCTGCAAAGTCGGTAGCAACAGCAACATTATCAAGTTTTCATTTTGGCCCTGGTCTGTGATTGCTGCCACGATATGCAAATGCAGTAATTGAAATGCTTTTCACTTTTTCCCCCTCTCTCTCTCTCTCTCTCTCTTTGTTTTTGTTATTTTTGCTGGAAACTTGGCGAGAACGTTGCAATTAAATCGCATAGTTTCTGCGGCTAAGCTCTAATTGAATACAGCCAACGTTTATTGACCATTGGAAAAACTATTTTCCATTTGTACATAAACTGTAAATTTGAATTCGAATTTAAACTGCCATCTGAGCAACTCTGTAATATGATATCGATAGGCAACACTGATCATGTAAAATCGATAACCGCTGGTTCCAGATTCACTTGGAACAAGAAAAAAAAAACTAAGAACTCTTCGTAAAAGGAAATTAAATTTTTCCCAAAAAAATTGAAAAAATAGTGAAATTTTGAAGAGTTTCTTTAGGTGACAGGACCCAAGTACAAATACACTCAGAGCGTATTTGTGGATCTGCTGTAAACAGCTGAGTAAATTGTAGATACTCTCGAAGAGCCTGCCAGCATTAGTTGAGGCTTTTAAGCGTAAAAATGCGTGCTGCCTCTTCGAAAGCCAACGACAGCAGCAGCAATATCCGCATCTGTATCAGGCTCACTCTTTATGGTCTTGCCACCTCCCCCTTTTATTTGGTTTGGCTTTTTCCTTTTTTTCCCCCCCTCATTGCCATTTTGTCGGCTGGTGCTGATGTTCCAAAGTGTTTGTCTATATTTGTCAGGCCATTTCCTTTTTGGCCCTACGACATGACTCGCAGGATTCTGCTATTTGGCTCAACCTTTCCACCCACTTCGATGTGCTCTTTTCTAAATCGCAGGCATATGCAAATTTTTTGGTATATTTATTTTTTCTTCCTCTTCTTCTTTTGGGAACATCTTTGTCTGTTGTTTCCCCCTCCGACCGCTCTGTCTGCCTGTCTGAAATTGCGTTTTCATTTAAATTGTTTCCCTAGGCCAATGTGTGTGTGTGCTAGGCTTGGCGAACTTTTTGTCTGATAAACTTTTTAACGCATTTTATTACCAAATGGCTTATAAAAAATCTCTTAAGCGTTTTTGATTTACTGCCTCGCTTTGAAGTTGGAAATTTTGCCTTTGCCAACTTGGAATCTGTTTTGTTGGTAACTTTATCATTTTTTTTTATTTTTGTTCATATTTTTGCTGTTGTTGTTGTTGTTTTTGTCATTTTTAGCATCATTTGTTTCCTGCTTTTGTCTCTGTCATTATTTAAAGATTTTTCATCGTACTCTCGTCATTTTCGCATTTCTTTCTTTTCGTTTCGTTTCTTTTCATTTATTCTTTTTCTGCTGACTCAAAATGCATGTGCAAATTAAAGCGCCATAGCAACTTTGTCGTTAGCATCGTCGTCTCCATCGTAGTCGTTGTCCTTATTGCACAGTGGTTCCAAGCTTTTATAGATTATAAAATAAACGACTTAAAGAAAAAGATTTTTTGTTCTTAGCTACTTCTTTTTTTGTCAGCATTTTAAAATTTTTTTGAGCCAAAAGAAAATATACAAAAATTTGCTGGGGAATTGGATCAAATAGTGTGATCACATTAATCAGCTGACGGTCTGTCTTTATCGGTCTTGTTGAAGGAGTGTAGTCAGTCATAGTGAAACCAAGTGTGGGTTTCCGAAATCTTCAATAAATAAAGTAATAAGAAGAATAACTAGGCTGTCTCTCTGGTCGAAAGTTTGCTTATGTCTACCATATAGACTGGTTGGGGGCTTTCACTTTTTGCTTGATCAAGAAATTTATAATCAAATAGCTTGAATTCCAGGTCCAGGTTCTGAAATTCAGGTCTTCCAAATTCTTAAGAATATCCAAGTGTTATAAGAATTATTATTTTGAAGATATTTTTTTTCAAATTATATTTCATTAGGTTTACTTAAATATTGCCGCAGATTATTATTGTATAAATCGGAATGTATTTATATTATTTCTACTCTTCTTCAGAAATACTTGACTCAATCTTTTCTTTTTATACTCTCTGGCAAGAAGAGAGGCCTACACATTGTAGAACCCTTAAAAGTTAACTCCACTATAGACTAGACTATCGTTTAAGTCTATCTGGGTCCCATCTTTCTGACAGTCTGTTTGCGTGCTAACTAGTCTTACAGTTTGAGAGCTATCACAATGGATTTTCCTTGACAGAAATATACGTATCTTGATAGGATCGAGTCTCTATTCCATATAGTTGTCAATTGAACATTAATCGGTGTCAGGAATAAGACTCATGAACTGAACCTATTTAGACTATTTGGAAGTCTTGTATGAAGCTTCACATGTGTACCCAATTTTAGATGGAACCACTATATATTTTTTATCGATTTTAATCGCATTTAAAGCAGTGTGCCAAATGTTCTAACGGTGAAGGATTTTCTTCTTAATTACGCGACTTCTTTCAATGCTTTCTCTCTCTCTCTGCTAGCCACCTCCCACTCTATTTTGCTCTCAATCTTCTCATCATCTTTCATTTGCCCAGCATCTCCAGCGTGCTGTGTTTATTATGCGTTACTGCTTATCTTTCATATCGTTTTCGCTATATATATATATATTTTTTTTTTTTTTTAATGCTGCAACTCTAGAAAGCATGAGGAACCAGAAGCTGGTTTAGTTTCATCAGCAGTCAGTTGCTTAGTTGTTGCTCATTTGCATTTTGACAGTCTTTCTCTTCTTTTCTGTCTCTGGGTCTGATTACTGGGGAGGACTGCTTTTGATTCTGTTTCGGGTTGTATTCAGTCTTGCTCTTTCGTCTTCGTCTTCTTTTTTTTTTTTTGTGCTTCTCTCTATATAATTTTTTATCGTCATCATTTTGTTGGTCGTTGCTTTTTGCCTGTCATTTCCGTTGGCACCCATTTCAATGTACAGAAAATTTTAATGATCCGTGATAATGACGCGGGCGGGCGGGCGGTTGGTCGGGATGGTCTGGTCCAGTGGACAATGCCCACCGTCTTTGTTGTTGGTGTTGCCTATTTCCTTGACGTTGGTGTTGGTAATAGTGGTGATGGTGGTGGCCGGAACGTAATTGATTTCAGCTCAAAGTACGCAGCACTTAGATTAATAAGCTTGCCTCAATGTTGGCACAGGACCTGCCACGGCCACAGCCACTGCCACAGCTACCGTTAGACCAACTTGGCTTCAACTGAGTCTAGCCAAGGCAATTGATTGACAGCAGTGACGACAAGAGCAGGCTGATTCTCCTGGTCTGAGTTGAGACGGCCAGAACAGTGTGTGTATTCAATTATGTGAATGGCAATGGGCCAACAAAGGGCAAGCCTTATCGAGTTTATCAGCGGCCATTGTGTTTGCTTTATGCCGCATTGTCAGACACACACACACACACACTCATTTGGGGCTGGAAGATGTACTGAGAGGGCATAGAAAAACGGGAACCCGTAAATCAGCCAATGAATCAGTTGGCTACTACCAAACAGCCAGTCAGGATCTCTTTTGTCACATTTTGATAGCTTCGCTTTAGCGTTGATTATATTTTTTTTTTGAAACTGGAAATATTCACATCATGCGGGTTGGTTTCTGGAAACAAAAATCCAATCATCCACGGGTCTTGCTAATTAAAGGAGTTGGACTACTCTCAAATCCTTTCCACCATCTAATCCAATCCAATCTTAGCTTTGCTTGCCTTGCCTAGTTGATTTAAAGTCAAGTTGTCAAGTTGTTTAGCTGGGGAAAAATCTAAAAGTATTTAGTAAAATTTCATTTCATTTGGTTTGTTGTAGAAAAAGTTAGCAGCAAATTAAATTTCCATTAGTCTCTAGCAGATGTGGGCAAAGTTAAGACAGAAATTCGTTATCTCCTGAATATAATATATTTCCTATACTCTTTTTCTTAGAGATTCAAATATGGAAATGGATATATTTTTATTCAAAGAATGATGAATCTGGCTTGGAATAGCTTAAACTTTCCAACTCAATTTGAGTAGCCAAGTCTTGGTTGGATGGGAAAATTATTTTAAATCATTTATATAGTGATGGGAATATTATATCAGATATATAAGATCCCTTAAAATTGTTTATTGGTTAAGACGAAAGCTCTTGTTTCCTCTTAAGAGGAGAAGGAAAAAGGAGTAGAAAAAAAATTATGAAAACTTATGAAAAAGAGCATCTGAACTTTGCTAAAATGCAGATACCATTTTATTCCTTTTTTTTACATAAGTAACTTAAAACTAAAACTGTAAATTTTGCGGTTATTCCTCTTGCGGCGCCCAATAAGTCGTCAACTCGACTCAACTCAATTCTGTTGGCAAGCATTTTCCTTTTTTGCACAACAATTTTCTCTGGTTTTATTTATATTTTTTTTTTCTCTCTCTTGCATTTCCTTTGGGCATTTGCAGTTGACAGTCCAGGCAGAACAAGTCTGAGAGAGAGAGTGAGAGAGTGGGATGGCAAGAGTAACCACAAGAAAAGTAGCACAAAGTTGGCAACTCTGGAGACTGCCCAAATGTCTCTCTAACAGCACATTTAACGTTATCATTTCTTTTTCTCTTCCCACCTGCTACTTTTTCGTCTTCTTCTTCTTCCTCGTACACTCTTTCTTTCTTAGTTTTGCTGTTTGTATGCTTGCCTAATGCCTTTCTGACAAAACGCAATATAGTCTGAGTGTGCACACCCCCCACCCCTTCCTTCTTTATTGCCTAGTGAATCCGTTGTGCCAAGGTAAAATTGTCGAGGCTTTATTGTGGTTATTTTTGCTCTCTTTCTCTCTTTGTCCTACTGTTTTGAGAATTGCTTCAAAAAATGATTGTTGGCAACTGCAACTGTAAATTTGCTTTCGTTTTGAGCTTTCACCCGTTGCGGTTTCTTACCACATCAAAGGTGAAGAATAAATGTTAGAAAATTATATTAAAAAACAAAGAAACAAAAAAAAAAAAAAAAAAGATTTGTCACCGCCTTCATAGCTTGAATTATTCAAGTGAGAAAATATACATAAATATCTTTCTCCGTGGTGTATGAAAATTCTTGGAAAAACAGGTCACCTGTCTGCCACGGGGCTGTTTGTATTAAAATTCAAACTACAATACATCTGTTGGAGCTGAGGTGAAGAGAGAGAGAAGCTAGCTAGGAGAAAGTTACCTAAGCTCTTGTCTCTTGGCATTTTTGAGTGTGTCTTAATGGCATCACAAGCCAGCCAGCTAGCCGACTTAAGTGCCGAAAATGTTCTGGTCCTTGTCTGTGTGTGTGTGTGTGTGTGTGTGTAAACTCTGAAGTAAATAATAAATAAGACATAAAAGCCACAAATGTGCCACCGTCAGAGCCACCGAAGACATTCTTTAAAATGTAAAGCCACAAAGTCAGCCTAAAATTTAGCCAAGCAAAAGAGAATTGCTAAACAGTGCCAGGGTGCTCAGAGTGGGACGGGGAGGAGTAAGGAAATTTGCTGTGGTAGCAATTAGATGCCAGAATAAAATTTTCATCTTCCTTTGGTTGGCTCACTCCACTTTGCCCATCTTTCTCTAGGTAAAAAGCAATTGTCTTTACCTGACTCACAGCTTTCGAGCCTTCGTCTTTGTTGTGGTTACTTTGCTGTGGTTGTTTCTGCTCTTCCTGTTCTTAATATTGTTGTTGTTGTTGTTGTTGTTGTGGTTGCTCATTAAAATTGAGGCCAAACTGCGGTGAGATTGTCCACACTCAAAAGCGGCCTCTCACTCCACTCACTCCGGACCACTTCAATTTGGCCGAAAAAAAACTTTTTTCGCCTAACTGAAATTGAAATTAACTTTGGCCGCTCGTGCATTACAAGCCATGCCTGGCTGCTCTCTCCCACCCAAGCTAAGGAAAATTTACATTTAAAACCTAAAAAAAATTTACTCAGATAAAAACTTTGATTCCTGGCAAACTCTGGCTATACTCTTTTTGAAACACTTTTTGTTCTGATCAGTGTAGTAGGATCATGTAGGCATGGTCACACTGATCAGCTGATGGGCTGGTGTTGCCATTTAAAAAAAAAAAAGATGGGTGAACACTGGCCTGTCAGTCGGTGTGCAACCCTTAAATCAACCGTACGGCCTACTTTTTTGGTAAATAAAGAAACTTAAAAATATAATAAACTACGTCGGCTTACTTTGTGGGCGGAGACTATTCGGAGGGATTTTCATCTATTCGAAACCTTAAAAACCTGCAAAAATTTAATTAAAAATTTAAATTTTCCACTTGGTGACCGAGATTACAAGTCGCCCGTCCTATGTTTTTTTTTTTTGTCTCACACCTAAAAATTTTACTCATTCGTTTTTTTTTTTTATTTCAGCTGAGCCCGAGTATATTGTTAATGGCCTGGATCTGCAGGGACCGATATTTCTTCATGAGCCTTCGCATCGCGTTGAATTTTCCAACAATTCGGGCGGTCTTATAGAATGCTCTGGTCATGGCAGTCCACCGCCGGAGGTAAATCATTTGCTCCCCTCCCCCCGCCCTACTTGGTCAAATTTCCTTTTTTGATTTTCCTTTTAATTATGCCTGCCAAAATTTATTTGATTGGAGTTTTTATATTTCTTAGTTTGCTTAATTGACTGTCATTTGTTGTTCTTTTCTTTTTTTTTTTTTTTGTTGGTTTTCTTTCGTCTCTCAGGTGGAATGGACACCCATACCACCCCAACAGGATATGGTTTTCCAGCTAACCAATGGCAGCATGATGTTTTATCCATTCACGGCCGAAAAATATCGCCATGAAGTTCATGCCACTGTCTACAGGTAAGCAGGGGAGGAGGTTGGGTTGGGGCCTTTGTGTCATTAATTATTTACAATGAAATAAATCGTTGCGTTACGTTTCGCTTTTCAGATGCAAGCTGAGAAATTTGGTGGGAACGGTGCTGAGTCGGGAGGTTCATGTTCGAGGTGGTAAGTATTTTTTAATTAATTTACAAAAATTTATTACGATAAATGGAAAAGAAAAAAAGGAAAGAAGAGAAAGAAACTACAGCAAGAACACAACTGGGAATGAAGTTGGAAAATGAAACTTTAGTTAATTGGAAAGTTGGCAGGAGGCAGCGCCTAAGAGTCGTCGACTGAAGTTTTAATTACTATGCCAAATGTTGGCCCCAAACGAGAGTGGCAGAAATAAATGAAAGACCCGGCTAATTTGAACAGCTCGTAAGACAGAGAGCAAATCAATAAAATGGGTCTCTTTATTTTTCCTTCTTCAGCTTCATTGAACTTATTAAATAAAATTAATAAGCACTTGACTTTCGGAATCTATGTCTATTTTACAGGTCATTAACTTGCAAAAGTGGATGACAAAATGTATTTTTATTAGCCATATATGAGACAGTCCAAGAGCTATTAGGAAAAACGGCCTCAAAGATAGATAAAAAAAAGGGTCTATAAATGAGAAAGGACGAGGGCAGTGGGTGGTGTTTCGGCCTAGGCTATGTGGCGTTTAATTAACAACCAAAAACGCACAAAGATAGCCAGGAGTAGAAGGTAGGCAAAAGCCTAGAGCAGGCCTAGGCTCAGGCTCATGTCCGAATGGGTAAATAGGCAGGGCAAAGCAAATAGCCACAAAGATCTTTGAGATAGAAAAGGGTCGGAAGCAAACAGAAACAGAAAAATAAAAACACGCATACACACATTCACAATATCACGGTCAGTGGTTTTGGCCGGTCGGTACTTTTACCTAAAACAACAGCAACAACAGCAACAACATTAACAAAAACGACTTTAACAACATTCCAAGTTGGCCGCAAGTCAACTTGAGTCAGACAAAAAGTTTCAACGTCCGGCGGCCATTTTTCACTGGCTAAACTGTGACTGACTAACTGCTCCCTCTCTCTGCGCTCTTCCTACCACCTTTTGTGTCCAGTGTACTTTTGTGGGCGGATGTATAGAAATTACGTATACGCCATGTCGTGCAGGCCACGCGTCTTTCTGCAGTCTTTGCCCACATTCACTAGCCCTTCGTGCTTTTGTCTATTTGTTTGTTATTTTAGGTAAGCAAAAATTGTTTTCTCTACCCTCTAGACTAAATCAAACAATTTGGTTTTAATTTGTTGGCTGCTTGCCTGGGAGAGGGGCAAGAGAGCCACTCTGCCTTGTGTATCCTTGACATTATCAAAAATTAGATCAAAATTTATTTGAATATTTTATTGTCCACTTTGATAAGGAGTTTTTCACTAGTTTTCTTTAAAAGAAAAGAAAAAATAAAGCGAAATTGAAATTACCAAGCAAGAAAGCAAATATCTTCCATAGCTTTGTCAAATCGATCCTTTTGTTATCGATACTTTTTAAATGCAAGACTCACAGGTATCGAGCAACGGCGGCGCTAGCTTGTCCCTTTCCAGCTGATTGAAAGCATATTCTAGATTTTTGCAATGTTTTTCTGCTCGAAAGAGCATTCAGCATTCACTTTGATCTTAAAATATTTATTTGCCTTAAATGATTATTTAGCTCGTCCCCTCATTTTGGGTTACTTGGATTTTATGCTCTTTAGTCTTTTGTGGACTGTTTTACGCTTGAACTATTCTGACAGCGCGTAGATTTGCGAAAAACGTTTTGCCTAATTTGCAAAAGTTGCTCAACTCTTGGCTGGATTTTCTGGGTTGCTGCTTCGCTTTCTTCAGCTAATGTGACCATTTGACTTCACAGATGAAGAGGGGTCATTAGATATATATTTTTTTTTGTTTGAAGTTGCTTAGAAATTGCTTTATTTAATTGCCGCCAGCAGCCACCAAAATAGATAGCAATAAGTAGAAATGTCAGGATGGTAGAATTTTAGTTAAGTACGCGTAATTAGCCAAAGGACTTTTCTTTTCTTATGCTGCCAGAAAGTGCCAAGAGTTGACAAATTTCCAAGTTAGTGGCTTTTTTTTTTTTTGGGGGGTAACAACAAAAAATTCCTGACAATGATGAATGCTTTTGTCAGAGTCTTTTTGGCTTAAAAGTTTCAATAGTTCAAGTTGACTGAAACTGACTTTCTGGTCTGACTTTTCTATGCACTTTGCTATTTCATCAAATGCAGCCTCGGCAACAACAACAACAAGTAGAGGCAAAAATCTTACAAAAAGCTTACAGTTTCCCCGAATGTCATTCACAGCTTCGCCAACGAGAGTCCTCCTGCCCTAAATGGGCATGTGTGCCAAGCAAGAGAGAGAAGCAAGGGTAGAGAGAGAGTACTCATTCATTTGACTAGCTGCTGCCATTACAAGTTCATTGTTGAGAAACTTTTTGATTGAGCAACAAAAAAGGCAACTTTTATATGGCACAAAAGGTTTGGCTCTTCTGCCTTGGCATTCTTCTACCTTTTGGCAGAGTTCTTCCTTTTGTTGTTGTTGTTGTTCTAGTTTGCATGTGTGGGTTTTGTGTAATTTGTTTGTAATTAGTTGATATGCATTTTCTTGTCTATCAAAAAATATGCAAACAAAGTGAGTCGAATTTCCAGCAAATCAGCACAACTTTTTTCTCTCTCTTTTCCTGAGTCGCCTTTTTCCGGCAGATTTGTTGTGCAACTTTCCGTTCTTTGTTAAATATATTCCTGCACACACACCCACACACACACACACACACACACACATGTACGCATCATAAACATAAATTGTCAGAAGAAAAACTCACACAAAAACCGGAAATGAATTTCCGTTAAGTCAACAGGACACGTGGTCGAGTGGGTCTGGCAAGCTGTCCAGCCATTGCGAACTTTTTCTCTCTCTCTTTGCTTATGTTCCGCTGTCAAGTTCTCACGCCCCCCTCCCCACCCGAAACTCCTAAGCCAAACTCACGGCAAACCACTTTTGTACTGAACCCTTTTTCTTTTTAGTTTTGTGGAAATTTTCATGCAAAATGCAACATGAAAAACTTTGCCCCAACAAAGCTACCAAAACAAAAAATACCAAAAGCAAAACAACAATGGCAAAACGAAATGCCCAGGCTTAAAATACAAATAATGAAGATCCAACAATAGCAACAACAATAAAATAAGTGCAGTCGCCAACTCGAAACAGAAAATCGCAAACGGCCACGTCGACAGAAAGAAGCTCGCTCAGCTCAACTCGCCAAAAAAAATACCAAAAAAATTATAATAAAATGTTGTCACAAAGTTTTGTTTGCTAGCTATTGTTGTTGTTGTTGTTGTTGCTGCTTTAAGGGCTTTTTGAATATACAGCAAAGAGAGAAAGAAAAAAGAAACAACAACTTTTCAAATTAAACTTTATCCAATTTTAGCATATTAAAGTTGACAAACAAAAACAACTCGAAATAAAATAGAAAATAAACCGAATCGTGTCACAGTCAACGTATGCGTGAGTCACATTCAAATGACTCTGGCAGAAAGCCCAAGCCATCACCGAGTTAAATTTTGTTCGATGTCACCGAAAATGCATTTAAGATTAGCCAAAAAGTCAACTCGAATTTAAATGGAATAAGTTTTTAGTTCTGTTTTTTTTTTCGTTTCTTTTTTCAATTTAATTTTTTAAGTGTTTGAAACATGAAAATTGCCTTTGTCGATCTTAATTAATTTCGAAAATGTCAAAGCTTCTTTTATTTCCATTGTCCTTGCTGCTGTTGTCTTTTGTCCTTTTAGTGGCTGCTTGCCTACCTCAACATCTGTCTGGTTCATTTTCTAAACTCTTAACAGCCAGAGAGACAGTGGTTCGACTTAAGAGAAGTTCCCAAAGATTTTTTTTGCTAAAAAAAGAGTTTTGTTTAGTTTACCGAAGCCCGGAGCGGCAAATTAAAAAAGTATCGTTTTAGTATCGATGCCACAAAGATCGATTTGTTATCGAAAGCAGCTGGTCCCTGAATTTCTTACAAAACGTTTAAAGCGAAACAAGTAATAAATTACAAGACTTTTGAATAACCTAAATATGCTTAGTGACATTTTCTAGACTCGAAGAATTTTTAATAAATTTTGCACCAGTGTTTGTTGGCTTCCTTTTTTTAATCCTTGTCATTCTTAATTTAGGTTTTGTATGCTCGTTGACATGAAAAAAATCTTTAACTCAAATTGCCGAATCCAATTTTTTATTTCTACTCTTCCTTCTATTTTGTTTTTTTTTTTCAAGGGTTCTGAGATGTCCATCTATTCAGACCCGCAACCTTGTAGGTAGACCGGGTTGTATATATGTATATATTTTTTATTCCTCTTTCTGGTGTGACAAACGGCCAACACTTTACAATACAACAAAGCCAGAAAGAGCAACAACAACATGGTTTAAAAACGAGAGAAATGTCACAATGTGCCGACTGACATGTTTGGTGTCCCGTCAGAGAAACGTCAGAGACGACCTGTCAGATAGAAGGTTACGCGCCTGAGTGTATGTGTGTGTGTTTAATGTGCAACATATTTTGACTGTCAAGTGTAACGAGACAAACCCACAAAAAAAAAGGAAGAATGACCCAAACCTCTCCGGGCCTCTGACTGACCAATACCCTTTTTTTATTTTTTGTGTTTGTTTCATTTTTTATGGTTTTTGTTTTATGGCGGGGAGCAGCGTTAAAATTAAAAGAAAGATTTATTATGCCCCCCGCAGCCCCTTCCCCCTGCTTTTACCATTTTCACAATATGGCTCTTTATTATTGTGTATGAAAAGGCTTAAGGTAATAAAAACAAATGGCAGATGTTCTATGGCTTTAGGGGCTTAATTTCTCTTGCCTTGAATCTTATTCGGGCTGCCGCTGTTGTAGATGTTTCGGCAGCTGCAATTTTCTGCCTGACCAACTCGACGTATACGTAATATTTTGCTTAAGCGCTTTTTTACTTAAATCATCATCGCTTCAATTCCCATTTTATTTTTTATTCCCACAGTTGTCAACCAAAAGTATACAGTCCAAGTCCATGACGAATATGTGATGACAGGCAATACTGCCGTGCTGAAATGTCAGGTGAGTAAAATCAAAAGGAAAAGCAAATCTCAGTTAACCAACTCAGACATCCATCAAACTGTCGTCAGTGCTTTCTACTTGCCTGCCATCCAGATTGCTTCTAATCGCTGAGGGCTTTAAGTGAAACTCATCGTAAATATAATAAAATTTGCTTATCTATTTACGGTCCACAGGTGCCCAGCTACATGTCGGAATTTGTAATGGTCACCGCTTGGGTCCAGGACACGGGCATGCATCTCTATCCAAATACGGACATTGGTGGAAAATATACGGTCCTCTCCAACGGCGAATTGTACATAAATAATGCGGGACCCAATGATGCATACAAAAGCTACACATGCCGCACTGTAAATAGACTGACAGGTACGTGATAATCGTATTTCAACTCAATTGCACAAACCAACCCAGCCATCAAAATGGGACGGCAAACATGGCACTGGCATTGGCAATGGATCTCCCATTGGTCTTCGCTATGACACATGACCCGTTAGCCCTCAGGTGCTTAGATATCATTTATATAAAGTTATTATATATCTAGCTTTTTTCCCCTTCTCTCTTTCTCTCTCTCTCTCTCTCTCTGTCAAAATAATAAATCTTTGGGGAAGCTGTGGCTGTGAAAAGTTTTAGCTGATAAACTAACAACAATTTATTTGAAATAATCCATAAGCTTTTTTCACAATTCATGGAGGATTTTAAAGCACAATTCGGTACAATTTGAATATTCACAAACTTATTTATATTTCATCAACATTTTGTTGGATCCAGAAGTTTGTTTAGTTCCTCGAATAAATATCCTGAACAAAAGTCATTCAACCTAATGACAATTTATATTAAATTTGTTACTTTCAAGGTTCTTAATATTAATCCTTAATCTGACAGATGTGGTATATATACTATAATGCCTTATTTGAAGGCTCTTGATCAGACAGATATTGACATTTTAATGCCTTACTCGAAGGTACTTGATCTGGAAGTTCTTGATAATATAATGCCTAATTTCAAGGTTTTTTATCTGACAAATATTGATATCATAATACCCAAACCAAGGTCCCATGTTTTGGACAAATATGTTTATTATAATTCTTTATACTTGATCCTACAGATATTCATACTAAAACGCCTTTTTCGAAGGTTCTTGACCTGGAAGATATTTATATTATAATGCCTTTTTCCAAGGTTCTGGATCTGACAGATATTTATATATTAATTCCTAATACCAAGGCTCCTGATTTAACAGATACTTATACTTATTATAATCCCTAATTCCAAGGTTCTTGATCTGAAAAATATGAGAAAAATTATAAGCCACCCTTTCCTTTGTTTCAAAAAGTAAATCTATCAAGCTTGCATAAGCCAGAGAGTATCGTCTTCTAATAATAAATAAATATATATCTGGTCCAATATTTTCATTTCATAAATTTGAAATCAAACATAATATTGACATTTATTGAATAACTGTGGAAATAAAGTTGTTCTGGTTACAATGTTTGAGTTCAATAATTCAAGTTATTAAGATTTGATGCAATTAGATTTGCTTCATTTTGTAATTATTTTGTAGGGCCTTTGAGTCGAATGATTGAATAATTTTTGATTCACCAAGTCAGAGATGATTTAATTTATTGGATTATGTGAGAAATGGAAAATAGTTCAGACTGGAAAATACTCTTCACTTAGATAGTCTGAGATAAGACTAAGCTGCTTAAAAATAAAGTTATTTATTATTTAATATAGAAGTTTAAATAGCTTTGTATATTTAAAATAAAGCTAAGCTGTCTGTGACTTGCCTTGAGTCGAATAGGGAGAAAGTTATCTTTCGATTTGTGCCTTGTGCCTTGTGCCTTCTGCCTTCTGCCATTGTGCATAATTTATGATGCGTGACATTCAATCGCATTGAAAAGGGCAATGCCGAATATGCCGGGGAAATGTTAGGAAACAGTCAAACAGATACTCCAGTCAGTCAGTCGGACAGCCAAGCAAACAGCTGGACAATCAATACAAATCTGAGATGAAAAAGAAGAAAAAACAAATCTCTCTGGCAGATTTAAAGATTCGGTTTGTGTCTGTGTGTATGTGTGTGTGTAAAGGGATAAGTAAAAAAAAAAGAAATATATGTATTTATTTTGTATTGCTTATTTGAAGTTTATTGTGTGTGAAAATGTGCTTAAGCTGAATTTCTATTAGCCTTTGTCTGCAATTTTCACATCATCAATCAAAACGATTAGAGCAAAGATATTCTCTTCGTTTCTTAGAATTATTTCAAAGTAAACTTTTCAACAGAGTTTTGATCAAGTTTTTGTAATCAAAATTTTCATAAGTTTTACTTTAATCGAAACTTTTGTTTACCACAACTTTTCTTCGAAATGGAAAGTAACTAAAAATTAATTAATTTCATTATTTGTCTTTAAGATTAAATTTTGTATATTTTTTAATCACTGAAAGCCCTTGGTTATCGATATGCTCAACTAATCGATTCAATTGCAACCCTGCAACTTTGAAATCTTTGAATTGTTGCACTTTTCAAACTTGTTAACCTTTTTATTGGTTATAATTAAATTCTGTATTTGGTTTATTAAATTTTGGCCAAGTTGACCAAACTAGTAATTGTTTTGAAAGCTTGAAGACCCTAGATAGAGATAAAATACAGGTTGCTAGCTACATTTCTAATGCTTCAATAAAATCCGCAAAAGCCTTAAAACCCCAAAAATTTCCATTATGTGATATCAATTACAATTACCAAAGCATAGAAGCCAGAGCCGGCTAAATAACCACACAGATACGATGAGGCACGGAGAACAGAGCAGAGTAGACAGATAGTAGGACAAAATTATGTCCATTCATTGATTTCATTTATGGGAAAAGAGAAACTCTCTATCTCTCTGTCTCTCTCTGGCTGTCTGTCGAGGTCGATTCGTGTGTTTAGCTGTCCTTTTCTCTATTGTATGTTGTCTGGCATTAAAAACTGCTTAAAGTGCACTCATTAAATGTGTTACATGCCCGAATAGAATGGTGGGACAGAAAGACAGACAGACAGTTCGGATGACAACTAGACTGTGCTAGAGGCTGGTGGATACCATGGGTTCCATAACTAATTCATTTAACAAATGCACACATATACAGGCACAAAATCTATGATAATGTAAGCATGTGTGCATGTTACCTGAATGAAATAGACTGGCAACGACCACGCTTAAAAGCTGGCAACAATTTCATGTGGCTCGAAAATGTTCCGCGCTCTGCTGGCGCATAATTACAATTTAAACCAAAATATCCATTTATATGGCACAATAACTGGAGCAACAATGGCGTTGTCTAACAATAATAATACAACTACTAATGCAAAATTGACTAGGTCGGTTGGAGTGGACAGAGTACAGTTGAGCTGAGGTAGAGGGAGGATGCAACGACATTGATGCCTCCTAATGAAGATATTTCAATTGTTTTTGTTGTTGTTGTTATTGCTGTAAAGTCCTTGGTTACCAAAATTATAAATTAAATTGCCTTGCAACACCTAAACAGAAAGAGATGGAGAGAGTAAAAGAGACAGCGATAGATCGCGCAACTCAGTCCACATTAGTTGGAAATTTAAGCTCGCCAAAATTTGTAAACTTTTTCCTTATGTAGTCAAATTAAATATATACTCAAATCTAACTTAAAATAATCCTAATTAATCCTTAGTTTTTTTTTTATATATTTTCTCTGTTTCTTTTTACTCAGCAAAATTGAAAAGTTTCTCTTGTTAACTTGCTCTAAGTTGGTAGCTTGTCCTTAACTTTATTGCTGACATTTACTTTTAACTAATTGAACAAGTATATAATTAAATCAGCACTGAAAAAATTAAACCTTTCGAATTCATAATAAAGAAATTAGTGAGATTTGAATTTGGTTTCCAGATAATAGCAGAGATTTTCGTCGCCTGAAGTTATCCATGAAAAGCTCTATATAGTCAGATATTATATTGATTGTTTCATTATCCAGGTAATCTTGTATTATCGGCAAGCAAATTGTAAAAAAATTCCTAAAATTTCTAGGCAACTTTTAGAATTTAATTTAAAGAGAATTCCTAAATTTATTGAGAGGTTTCCAGAATTAAAGAACCGTCAGATTTCATTTTCAGTGTAGCGAAAAAAGAAAGCTTTAATTTAATTATAAATTCATTTCCCGTTGCTGACTAGTTTTTCTCTCTTTTTTTTCAAGGCAAACTTTCTTGATTCAATTATTTTCCATCCCTATTTTTTTTTCACTGTAGTTCAAAGGGAGAAGGGAAAAGGGATTTTTAAATTTAAACAAATTCCAAGCAAAAAAAAAAAAAAAAAGAATAGAAAACATTTATCAGACCAGACGAGAAGGTCTCCTCGCACCTGTCAAATTCTGCCATTGCCACTGCCACTGCCACTTGCCACTTTACTCTCTTAAATGCCACATATTTTTATTTATTTTTTTTTTTTGTTTTTTTGTCTACCCTCTTTCTGGTGTCACAGGTGAAATACAAATTTCCACATATCCCGGTCGCATTATTGTCACAGAGCCCAAGGGTATGGTACAGCCTCGCATAAATGTGGAGAAGCATTCGATGCGGCATGTCGTGCTTAATGGCCAAACAACGTTGCCATGCATTGCTCAAGGACATCCGGTGCCAACATATCGGTGAGTACCAAAGCGTGCTTAAACAAAAACAACAAAAAAAAAAGAAAGAAGGTGAAGTAGAAAAAAAATTTCAGAGCTTTACTCACTTTCAACACGTGGCAAACGCGCAACCAGAATCAAAATCTCAAACATCACGCAAATCCATGTCGATTTTGGTCTTCTTTTTTTTTATAAAAATGTTGAAAATTTGAATGTGACCAGTGTGAAAAAAATGTGTCTGCCCAGACTGACAATTTAATTGTGGTAAATTTTCGCCGAAGGCTATTAAAATAATTTCCCAGATAAATGAGACAAATTTTATTGCTGGAAATTCCCTTTTGAATAAAAATTATTTCTAAAAATTTTTTAAGTTGACCGATTCGTTTCATTTTTTTCTGGAACTTTTATTAAATTTCTTAATCATTTAGAGTACCCAAAACGAATCTCCTCTGCCAAACATGACTTGCTATTTTTAAATTTCATTTTATTTTTTTAAGGTATCCTGAAAGTTTTTATTTTTATTTTTTTTATTGAAATTCATGACATTTAATTTATTAAATGCAAGCGTCAATCAGTCGGTCTTAGCATTTTTCTTTCTGCTCCGTAATGATTTGACATGAATATTTTTCTCGCCGAGACTTTCATAAATTTAATGCTGAGTGCTTACTTTTTTATACTCTTTTCGAATAAACATATTCATTTTGCTCTGATGTTGATAGCGTATTCATCGTAGATCCCTAGAATTCTCGGAATTACTAGAGGTGTTGATATATTCGACAGGTCCGTCTGTTCCTATGCAAAGTAGTCTCTCAGCTGAAAAGCTATCTTAATGAAACTTGGTATATAACCTTTTTGAAAACATAGCCGAATCGGATCGGCCGGATCGGAACCCCAAATATCATATAGCTGTCATATGAACCTAAATCAGTTTAAGGAATAACTCCCACAGTTATTTTATGATGTCTTTCTTTCATGATCTATTTCACTATACGTTACCATATAACTATCATATAAATCCAAATCGGTTTAAGAAATAACTCCCATATTGATTGACCGATCTCTTTTAGTTTCGAGACATAAGTTTCTTATGGGATCGGATTATTATATCATACAGCTGCCGTACGAACCTAAACCGGATTTATTAAAAACTTTCATAATCTTTGACCGATTCCTTGTACACAAGTTTCTATCTTAGATACACGGATATGTGCCAAATTTCAATTATCATCGGACTATAGTTGTCTTACCAACCTAAATCACCCCTACTTACTGACCTATCCAGTTCATGTGATTTACGTCAGAAAAATACCATGAAAAGAGTTTGTAAACTTCGGCACCCTGGAGATAACATTGGGATTTTTATTTTTTGTAAATTTTTTGCCAAGTCAGAGAAACGTTGACATTTAAGCGAAATTGAAAGAACACTTTACCTTGAGACTGTTTCTGCTGCTGTTGTTGTTGTTGTTGGCGGCGTCCTTTATTGACGCACTTGTTTTCTATTACTTTGACATTAAATATGCCAGGCCACATAAGTAGACATTTATCTTTAGACTGCTCTCTGACAGGACAAGTGGCCACCGAAGACTTGAAATTTTCTTATTTTCAGATTTCCCTAGAGGCCAAAAGCCCCCCCCCCCACACTTTCCGCTCTCTCTCCCAGTGTCAGTTGAGCAAATCAATCAAATTGCCAAACTGCTTCTTCCAAGTACTCAAATGTCATGTGGATTTTGTCTAGCAAAAAAAAAAAGAAGCTCAGAATTTCTTTCTTTTTTTTATTCCCAAAATTATCATTTCATTTTAGAGTAGGTGGAAAATGGTTTGGTCTAGTTTTTAGTGGCTTTCATAAGACTTTATTATGCCAAAGAGAGACTCGAAGGACATGCCCTGGAAAGTGCAATATAATTTTCTCTCCATCCCCAAGGAAAAGCACTGCTTGTGGTTTTTATTTATATTTTATTTTTTTTTAGAATTATGAGAAAAGGGCAGGAAAGCGAGAGGTCACGTTAACATGAATGTCCTTCGCGGTGCATGCATAGAAAATGCGACCGGATATGCGCCGCTTTTTCGCTTTTTCTTATTGTTGTTGGCGTTACTGCCTTTCTGCTATTGTCGCAGCCGTTGCCATTTTGATGTCACACCCCCCTCCCACTGTGTGCACTGGCCAAGACGGTGTAGTAGTTTCTTTTTTTTTTTTGCTTTCGTGGCCTCCTTCGCTGGCAACTTTTTTGTTTTGTTTTGTTTTGGCCATTTTTTTTTTATGGCAAGCCTCTTTTGCCAGCATCCCCCTCCCTTCTCTCTACTGCTTTCATTGTTTGAATGTCGCTGCTCATAAATGTAAAATAGTTGGCGTGGTTGAATGGCATGGACCTGGGCCCAGACTCTGCCACATGCTGCCAGCGTTTCTTTACTCCTTTTGCCGTTGCATTTTTTTCCTATTCAAAAATAAAACTACAAAACTACAATGCTGAATATTTGAAATCATTTTTTATTGCATAGTTTCGGGCGGATCTTTTGTCTGATTTCCATTGTTTCTAACACGCCTCTTCTTCTTCTTCTTTTTTTTTATATTTTTTTTGCATTTCCATTTCCCTTTGCCACATCAAGCATATGGCCAAGTTGTTGTGGTGGTGTTGTGGCATTTATAACCGAATCATTCGTTGTTCGAATTGAACTTTTTTTTTTTTTGGAAATGACATAAGAGTGTAATACATATTTGCTCTCTGTTTCTTTGAGCACATATTTTTCATAATTTTAATAATGGAATGTTTTAAATTTGAAGCATGCTTGGCCAGGCCGGGCCAGTTCAATCAAGGTTTTCGCTGTATGCACTCAAGTGCAATTAAAGCCAAATTAAAATCAATAACTTGATTAAAAATGTAACTGAAATTCAACAGAATGAGAAGCAGCAAACAGATAAACAGAAAGTGGGATTGACAGGCAAGACAAGCTCACTCCCTGACTGACTGACAGACCCGATAGGCTGGCCAACATCAAGAGGCAAAAGCAGTGGCCTTCATCAAACAGATTATTTTCAGGCCCTGATGAAATGCTTCGTTCTGTTGATTTTTTCAATTGATTTTCCGTTGTATTTAATATATTTTTTTTTCTTCTCTCTCTGTTGATGTATTCAAATTAAACAGTCAAGGGAAAATACAAAAGAAATATGTACAACCTGGCAAAGATACACTTTTCGAGCAATCTGAAAAGCTTGTCGAAAATAAACTCATAATTTTTTATTAAGCACAAAAATTCTTAGTTTAAAAGTTGTCTCAATTTTCAAATTAATTTTGACACAAATCAAATTAACTCTTTGGTAGAATCTGGAAATATCCAAGACAGTCGGAAAGAACCTTTATTATTACTTGTTAACTCTTAGCACAAAGTATCGATACCAGGTAGCATGCATCGATTATTCTTGGAGCAACCTTGTATGCTTTTGCCATCTGTTTATTTCATCATTGAAATCGTTGACCAATCTTCAAATATAAATGCATTCAAATTAATTCTATAATTTTGTTAAGCCAAATTAAATCTCTGATTAATTGGGAGAATCTCAAGAGAAGAAATAATTTCTGACCGGTTTATTTTTAAACATTTTTCTCTCCACTTACGGAAAGTAGAAAATTTATATATTTATTTTTTATTTCTCCTTGTTCATTTATAAATCAACATATAGAAATACACCAAGTCTGATAATGGTGAATGCAACAAATTATTGATAATGAAATCTTGATGGCAATTTGATTAAAATAACAAAAGCATTCAGCTGTTTCGTTGGCCAACAAAGAAAATATATATTTTTGTATATTTTAACCAGATTGATGAATATTTTCACTACTTTTTTTTCTCTTTTTTTTTGGTAGTTTGAAAAGTTCTCTGCTTTTGTTTGGTTAACATTTCGCATGCAATTGAATTCGTTTCATTTGTTTCATTTCCTCTTTCAGTTGGTTTAAGGAGGAGAATGAACAGCTGCTGCCACTGCAACTCAGCGAAAGGATTACAATTGTGTCCGCAGGTCTACTCAAAATCACCAAGGTGAGTAAAAAGAGAAGAGTTTCATCCTCCCCCTTCTCTTTGACATTTACTTTATTGCAAATGAAAATGGTGGAAGCAAGAAATGATTTATGATTTTATTTCTCTGAGCCAGGCTCGCCTCGAGGACAGTGGCAAATATCTGTGTTGGGTCAACAATACAGCCGGCGAGGAGACCATTCAAGTGTCTCTCACCGTAACAGGTGAGTCGGTCAAAGAAACGCAGTGAAGCAAAGTATCCCCATTATCCCCTTCCTTTTGTTGTTTTGTTGCAGCTCCTTTGACTGCCCATCTGCAGCCTCAGGTGCAGACAGTTGATGTCGATAAGGATGCACAATTTCAATGCATTGTCTCGGGCCATCCGGTTCACGATGTGAATTGGCTGCACGATGGCAAGCCCATTTTGCGTGACAATCGCGTAGAGGTAAGCAAAAATTAAACCTTGCCTTTTAAGGTTCGTCATGAAAATTATCTCTATACCATAGATACTTACCGATCCACCAAGACTGATCATTAAAAAGGTACAGAAGGAAGACCCTGGCATGTATCAATGTTTCGTCTCCAACGAATGGGAACAAATTCAATCAACTGCTGAGCTGCAATTGGGCGGTGCGTATACGTAATATTTTTTTTTTTATATCCCTCATAAATTGATGGGCAAATTGAGGGCCATTAATAAGCACTTATTTGGCATGTCTCTCACACTTCTTCTCTCAGAGGCAGACAACTAAATCAAAAGCGTAATTTCCGTCATTCAAACCGCAGACCACACACGCACACACACACCGCACACAAATAAATGTTTGTCATAATTGCATTTCATTATTTTCTAATTTAGCAAATTGCTAACATTTTTCAACAACAACAACAACAACAGTAACAATGGTAAAAGAGAAGCAGTAACAAATCACTGGCAGTCAACAATGCCAACAAAAGAGAGAAAGAAGGCAGAGCAAATGAAACCAAACAAGATGAGGGCAATAACAAAACTTAATTTTATTACCCACTACTAAAAATCTCGCCGCATTGGCAAATGTTTACCACAAAGCACACACACACACATACTTAGAAGAAGAAGAAGAAGAAGAAGAGGGAACATGGCCCAACATTTAACAGGAAGTAAAGCCTGAGGCACACAATCAAGCTCACTCGATTGTCACTATGTTGGTTAGAGTTTTTTTTTTGGTCGGATTTGCTTTTAGGCGCAAACGGAAATTGATTTCAATATATTATTGGCAAGAGCTTTTCACACACACACGCGTATGGCTTGATTTTGTTGCTGGCCTGCAAGTGTTAAAAGCTCAAACAAAAAATGCCCAAAAATATATACCCCCCTCTCATTCGGTTTGGTTATTTCCCCTACTCTATTTCTCAGCATCGCTAACATTCTTTTTCCGGACTTGCCGACAGAGACGGGGCAGGGAAGTGGAGGGGGGCTGGTGTGTTCATGCGCGCCATTAAGCGGCCGGATATGGCAGCAATTGTGTCAACGTTGCACACACACACACATACAGATGTGTCTGTGAAAGCAAATAAATATGGGAGCTTATAACAGCCAAACCATTTCAAGTTATTCGGTTAGATTTTTGCTGTTTTTTTTTACTGCTTACAAAGCAGAGCTTTCTTTTGCTGCAAGCCGGAAATTGATACAATTTTCATCAGATGGATACGATATATATTCGCTTTCTTCGCTAAAAGTTCGCATATTGTAAGCAAAAATTCGATTTGCCAGCCAAGTGATTTGTTTTTGACTCACTCGTACTTTGATTTGGCTAATCCAGTTTTAGAATAAATATATGATTTTTTCAAAAAGGAAATAATAATCAAAATTTATCTATTGATAATTTTTTTTATTAATTTATAGCAATATGAAAACTGGGCCAGAGCAATTTATATCTGTAATATTTCTTTAATCCATTATTTCCACCTCAAGACTATTCGATAGTTTCTTAAGTTTTTTGGTACAGTCTACAGTTAGTTCGATAAATATATTTGTATACTTTTAGCCACTCAACAGAAAATCAAATGAAGAATGATGCATTATTAAAATCCATTTGCTTTCTACACCTTTTTGGAAAAATAAATATAGCCACTTTAAATGCTGACTGAGCAACAATTGTGATTCATTTTAGATGCTTCGCCGGAACTGCTTTATTGGTTTTCGGAGCAAACATTGCAGCCTGGTCCAACGGTATCACTGAAATGCGTTGCCACCGGAAATCCACTGCCGCAATTTACATGGTCTTTGGACGGATTTCCGGTAAGTTTAGCGCAGCTACTCCAGCTCCCTCACACAAACACACACATGCCTGAATTCCAAATGTAGAACACACCCACAAAATCCTCACACAAATCTCACACTCATCGATGCACTAAGCTTCTACTTAGGAGCAGAGTGGAGGCCAAAACGGAAGCCAAGCAAAGCTTCCGTGACTCCTCCATCTACTCTACACCTTAGCAAAGCCATCACATATTGAGCAATGAAGCAGCTTGCTGGTGAAATTCCCCTAAAATAAAAAAAAAAAACACCGACTACATAAAATAAAAATGAAGCGAAAACTACAAACTGGAAGCATGCATAAATGCTCTCAAAAACGCGTCCTGGGGTACACACCCCATTTTATCCAAAAGCTACTTATACACGTTCCTATAGTTTTTTCTTTTTTTTTCCGGAGACATCAAAACCACCACAAAAATAAACAGCTCCCCTTCTTTTTTTTCGAGGGCAAAAAGGAAAAGGAAACTCAAGTGCTTCATACCTTACGTGTTCGGCTCTGCTCTGCTTTGCTTTGCTATTCTATTTTTTTTTTTTTTATTTGAAGCAACCTATATATATAAATATATATATAGTGGCTTGTGTTTGGCAACGTATTTTCAAGGATTTGTTTCGTATATTTGCATAAATTTCCATTTTCTTTTGACTGGTTTCTATGCTATTTCTCCATCGCACCGAGCACTCCTTTGCCTTTGTCATTGGTTTGATGTACCTTCTGCTTTTCACATTCACTTTTTTTCCTCTCTCTTTCTTTTTTTTTCGTTTTTCTTTTCTTTTTGGCTCAGTGCAAATTTTATGCAATTTCAATCAATTCGATTTACATGAATTTTTCATTTTTCTTTTTCTCTCAACTTAAGTGATTTGATATTCCTTTCTTTCCAATTTTTTTCATTTTCATTTTCACTTCAAGAAAAAGAGCAAAAAAAAAAAAAAATATTGCAAGACACATTTTTTTTTTTTATTATTACTTTTTTTTTTGCCTTCTGCTTTTTCCAGGCAGAATGCAATTTGCTTGTAAATATTTGAAAAGACGACGAGAATGGCTCAGTGGGCTTTCTATTGTAACTTTAAACTAATTGCCTTTCCTGTTCAAATACAGAAACACTCAAGCTCACACACACACACACACATGCACACACTCAACTAAAGTCAATTCTTTTGGATTTTGTATATGTACAGATTCCGGATAGCTCACGGTTTTTAGTGGGTCAATATGTTACCATACACGACGATGTCATCAGTCATGTGAATATATCAAATGTCAAGGAGGAAGATGGCGGTGAATATACCTGCACGGCCCAGAATGCAATTGGCAAGTGAGTAGAGCCGCAGGCATTTCTCTCTCTCTCTCTCTCTCTCTTTCACATTCCAATTTGATGTCCTATAAAAATCACATAGACTCGCCAGAGTCAGGAATGCATAAAAAGCATTTTCATGCTAAATCATAAATTTAGTTGTTATGCTGGCCAACCCAGGCCAAGCCAACCCAGCCAGCCAACCAGTTAGCCATAAAGGCAACTAGTCAACCGTCTAGCTGGTTGGCTGGGCATTGTTTGCAGGCAAACGGGTTATAAAATCCAAACAATTTGCTATGACGTGGAGACCGAGAATATAACTGTATAGAACTATCAAGCAAATAAACAAACAAACCAAAACGCAGACAATGCAGTCAAAGTAACAGCCGCCGTCAATATTATAAGACTTTATTTCGAAAGGCCATGAAAAATTAATTTGGAAAATAATAAATCGAGGATGTTTTTTTATGGATTCATAGGTTGATTGAATTGTATATAAATATATATTTATTCTACATCCACTTAAACTAAAGATAATAAGGCCTGAGGAACATCTGTTGTCCAGGTTAGGAGTCATGATTTGTGATCCGTTTTCGAGATTTTTTTTATGAGGATCTAAAGGTTCCCTGGCTTGTAAATATTTGTTCTTTATCTAATAAGCCTTAGCTGTTTTAGTTATCTCTAAAGATCAGCTGAAACTAAAGACAATAAGAACAGAGAAACTCAGATGTCTGTTGTCTTGGTAAGGAATTATGGATCTCAGATTATATATATTTATTCTGTATCTAATAAGCCTTGGTCTGAGGATCAGCTGAAACTAAAGACAATAAGAGCTGAGGTCTTCTAATACCTTTTACTTGGGTTAGGAATCATGATTTGATATAGTTTTACGAGATTTTTTTTTATAAGGATCTAAAGCTTGTTTTGTATGTATTTATTCTGCATCTAATAAGCCTTGGCTGTTTTAATTATCTTTAAGGATCAGCTAAAACTAAAGACAATAAAAACAGAGAAACTCAGATGTCTGTTGACTGGTTAGGGTATCATTATTTGGGGTCATTATTTCTTTAATCAGATCTTTCATCATTTGTATTCTGTTTATTTAGAATTAAGGAACCTGGAGGTCTGTTGCCTTGCTTTGTATTACTTTTTAAATCATTATTTTCTTTGATAAAAACTTTCATCGACTTGAATTCTGTTTTTTTATATCATACAATATTAAATAAGATCTAAGGATCTAAGATGTCCATTGTCTTGGTTAAGGATTTCTATAACCAAAAAAAATTATTGTTTTCATTGATCAGAGATTTTAGCGATTTCTTTTCCACTTATCAATAAGAACTAAAGGATTCAGTTGTCGTTTGTCTTACTTAGGGATTTCATTGATATTCTTAAATCATTATTTTTCTTTTATCAGATCTGTTTTTGGTATTATATTTATCTGTCTTCATTGATTATTACCACCTAGAGTAGAATTTCGTTTGATACTTAAAAATAGATTCTTCTTGGGGTAAGGAAGTAACTCCTGCAGGCCTATCAAGTACTTCTTTCAAGTTCCCATATACTTGCTCCTTTGTTCTTTGGGCGATTCTATTTGATTGACCTCGAGTGTTGTGGGAAACTATAACGTATTTTGTGAAAGTTTTGTTTGATTTTGTTTTGGATTTTCCGTTGTCAATATATTTGGGCTAGGGCTGATTTTGTTATTGTTGTTGTTGGCTATAGATTTACGTTTATCTTGCCGCAGGGTCTCACATAGTGCCAAAGTGAATATTTACGGTTTGCCTTACATACGCGAAATGCCAAAAATTACGGGCATTTCTGGTTCTGATTTGATTGTTAAATGTCCTGTGGCCGGTTATCCCATCGATAAAATACACTGGGAGAGAGGTGAGTCAACAATTTTATAGTTCTACAATTTCCTCTTCTTTTTTTTCATTTTGTCTTATTTGATGTGCACTTTGTGTTTAACAAACAAACTTAATGCCAGTCGGGCGTATACTTTATGAGCATTACGTATACGCCTCGTATACAATTTCAATTAAATTGAAATTTTTCTTTCTCCCCTTTAGCAGTTATTTGTTTTTTTTTTTTAACGTTATTAATCCACCATTTTGTTTACTGTCCTTCTGAAGCACACCCACAGACACACACACACACACGGAAAGTTTTATTGGCCATTTTGAAATGTTTATTTGACTTATGGTTCGCTTGATTTTTTCATATCAAATCGGTTCTTTTCATTTTCGTTTGTTATTAAAAATGTGTTTGTTTGTTTGCCTTGATGCCATATCAGTGGAAATTATTAAAGATATAAAAAGAAATATATGATTTTCTCATTTAAATTTGTTTTTCTCTTTTCGGTTCTGTTTTTTTTTTTTGCTTTTGCTTTTATTTGATTAATTTGATGCATGTTGGAAAATATAAAAATGTCAGAGCAATTGAAATAAATTTAAAGCATTTTTCAGCCAGACTTGTGTTTATTTGTGGCCTAAAAAAAATCGTTTTATTTTCATCATAAATTGCACAACTTTTTCTGTGATATTTAAAAAAAAAAATGTTTCTCTTTTCTTTTTTTTTTAAATCTGTTTTTTGTTTTGGTTTAATCAAATTAATTGCCATAACTTTTGCTTACGTTTCAACCCCGACAAAAAAAAAAAAAAAAAAAAAATAGATGGCCAAACATTGCCCATAAATCGGCGACAACGCGCCTACAACAATGGCACCTTAATTATCGAGCAACTGCAGCGGCTGGAGGATGCCGGAACCTATACATGCATGGCCCAAAACAAACAGAAGCAGACCTCACGACGTAATGTGGAAATCCAAGTGCTCGGTATGTATTGGGAAAGTTCGTTTCGGCAAAATATTTTCACTAAGCTCGAAAAATAAAATGGAGAAAATACACAAAAAAAAAAAAACGGAATTTCTGCCTACACAGAGCGCACATACATACAGATACACCTACACACATGCGGATAACCGAGCAGCCACAATGAAACTATTCCAATTAGACAACTGGCAACAAAACCAACAACAACAAGAGCAACAATACCAACAACACATAGTAGTAAAAACTATGCTGAAAATGGCTTTGCATCTGCAACTATTTCATGCCACTTCTTTTAATGCACAGGCGGCCGCTGTGGCAGCGGGTGGTGCTGGTGGTGGTGGTGTAGTGGCCCAGGCTGAGTCCTTTGCCTGTTGTTGCTCTTGTTGTTGTTGTTATTGTTGTGCTGGCGAGGCCCACTTTAACAATGAAGTCATTGACTTTTGCGCGGCTGCTGTGGCAACTCACTTACTCCTTCTCTCCCACCCACTCCCACTCTGTTTCTCTCTCTCTCTCTCTGTCTCTGTCATTCCTTTTATAATAATTTGCAGGCTCTGTTATCAGTAGTCGCCTCCTTGCCAGCACCCCACCTACTACCCTCTCGTTCCCTATTTGTTTAACTGGTGCAGCTGTTGCTAAGCCACATTGATGTGGCTTCTTTGGCCACCCAGTCGAGCCCACATCACCCCAACTCAGACCCGTCCAACCTGCTTGGGCTTGTGATGATTATCCAGGCTCTCAGTGGCTTTTATATTTAAGCCAACTGGCAATTGTAATGAGTTTTGCCACACGTTCAACGAAACTACGAGACAGTTTTAATATCCCAGCCATTACAATATCTCTCTCCTTCTCTCTCCCTCTCTGTCTCTTTTTTATAGTGCCACCCAAAATCATGCCCATTCAGGCCATGACAAATATGCTGAGGGAAGGCATGAGAGCAGCCATTTCCTGTCAAATATTGGAGGGCGATTTGCCCGTCAGTTTTCGCTGGGAGCGCAATGGCAAACCCTTGATAGGCACGGGGTAAGCTTCCTTATTTTATATACATCAAAAATATACAGCCTAAAGAATTAAGAGAAATTTGTTTTATTTGTTCCATAGAAATGAAGTGTTTCGTCGTCTGGACGAGTATTCAGCCAGCTTGGTGATTGAGCATATTACCTCGGATCACTCAGGGAATTACACTTGCATAGCCAGCAATGTGGCTGGGACAGAGCGTTTCACAGTGCCGCTGACAGTGAATGTGCCACCGAAATGGATACTCGAGCCAAAGGATTCAAGTGCCCAGGCTGGTCAGGATGTTTTGCTACACTGCCAGTCGGCTGGTTATCCCAAGCCGACAATCACCTGGAAAAAGGCCATTGGACCCACACCGGGTGAATACAAGGATTTCTTATATGAACCCACCGTTCAACTATTTGCCAATGGAACAATCTATTTCAAAAAGATAAGCAAAGAATCTCAGGGACACTTTCTGTGCGAGGCCAAAAACAATATTGGCTCCGGTGTCAGCAAAGTCATCTTTCTCAAAGTCAATGGTGAGCTCTATCCAATATTTCTTCTTTGCCTTTTCGTTCTCTTTTTAATATAGTCTTCTATTTTTTTTTTGCAGTGCCTGCCCATTTCCAAACAAAAACGAAACAAATATCCGTGGCCAAAGGCAAACAGGTCCATGTACAGTGCAATGTGCAGGGCGACAATCCAATTGATTTTAAATGGAAAATTCAGGCAACCCAACAATATCTTGACGAGTCATTGGATTCACGGTAAGTCTGATAGGTCTCAGCGAAAAGTAGTTTCAAGCCTCAACTGTCTGTCTATCTGTCTGTCTGGCTCCACACTCATTCTGTCTGTCAGTCTGTCTGTCTATCAGTAAAATCAATTCAAGTCGATTACATGCAAAAATTGCTTTTAATTAAAAGTGTTGCACAAATAACACAAAAATCAAGGCAAACTTTAAGGTTCAGCCTGACCGACTCTTGAATACTCTGTAGTTAGGGATAGGATTTACTTTATCAGAATATAAAGTGGCAATCTTGAGCAATTGGGAGTCTTGGTATAAGCACTCAAAAAAATCTATCTTGATTTGAGATCAAAGAGAGAACAAGAGCGCCATCTATTGGCCAGCGTCAATTTAAGGAGTGCGAATTCCAAGATCGAGGGCTATAGCTCTTAAAGACTTGGCTGTATCATAGTCTAGTTAACCTTACCTGGTCTCCGACTATGTTACTTACTTTTCCACTGACCTTATATACCCTTCGTTGCAGGGTATTAAAACCATAGAGAAATATGTGAATCAAAGTCAAAGCAGAGTAAAGCAAATCAAAATCGCTTGGGTTTCGAACTGATAGGGTTTTTTTTTGTGGAATGTTAAGTAGATGAGCACCCCGCTGCCCCCGTTTTAACCAAAGCAAATTTCATGTGTTGCCAAGCATTCTTTTTGCATTTGTGCATATTATTTTCCACCTGAGGGCAATCAGACAGTAATAAGAGCCTTGAAATCGATTTAGCTCAAATAACACAAAAGCATCAAGCTCACTTAAAGGGTGTCCATTATCCTGTATGAAAGAAAAAAAGAATTTGAGCTGTATATGGTTTACCGGGCTAAATTTTGTTTCCATATTGAAATGAGAAAAAATATACCAGAAAATTTCTAGAACTCTCCAAGAAATTTGCCAACTTAGCCTAGGAGTTTGTTTTCATAGAATCTTCATTATTTTTTCTATGAGAGTTCTATCCAATTGAGACCCCAATCCTGGAAGCTAAGGTTTTAATTCTGAACAATAGATTTTATTTAGGGGTCAAAATTAAATGACAAACAATTTTAAGGAATTTTATATATTTTTTCTGGAATACAAAAGAAATTAATAATTCAAAAATATTTTTAAAAATAAATAAAAACTTTATTGCAATATGTTTATTGCTTTTTTTTTCTCCTTCGAATGCAATGAATTTTTTATTTCAAACAAAGGCAAGAAATATGAAATGAAATATTTTTGGTATACATATGCATTTATATTTCTTACCAAATTCAAGTAAAATTAATTTAATTGAGCACAATTCTATCCCTCAAGCTATATAAAAATATTTAAAAATTTCTCTTCCCCCCAACCACTCTCCCTTCTCTGTTTCTGTTTTTGTTTCATGTTGGCCTGATGAAATCTACTCAAATGCAAACGGCGTGTGTCTTTGTATTTATTTATGCCATTTGCACATACACACACACTCACAACAACTTCAACAACAACAACAACAACAACGATGACAAAAACATCACCGTCCTGGCCACGTGTGCTTGCTACTCCTATATTTATATAAACGCATGTGTATGTGTGTGTGTATGTGTTGTGTTGGCAACTGCCTCGTACGTCTTCGTCTTTGTCAACAACAACTGCAATGGCAACAACAACAACAACCGCACGAAAAAAAACAACATTGTTATAAAATTGCAATGCAACGCTCACGTTGCGCAAACACGCAATTCCCTCAACTCCTTTCTCCTACTTTCTACCCCTCCAAAACATACACACACACACACACACACACACACACACACACACACACACACACACACACACACATTTACCCACTCATTCTGATGATGTCCTGAAATCTACATGGCCTGATACTTATCCTGGATACTTTTGCCTACATCTGTGTGTGTGTGTGTGTACCTTGTATCTCTTAAATGCATTTACTTGCATATAAATCTCACACACACACACACACTCTCCCAACAACAGCTACACAATAAGAGATCAAGTGCTTGACGACGGAATGGTCTCTGAATTGGGCATTTCGCATACATACCGTCAGGATACGGGCATTTATATCTGCCAGGCCAGCAATGCATTTGGACAGGTAAGTGCACTGCAAAGGGGTGAATCCCCAAAGCTTTGTGACACTTTCTCACACACATACACACATATACTTGCACACACGTACAAGCTGTGCACTTCAGCCGAGTTGGTAAGAAAAAAGTTTCTGTTTCTGGACATTCAACAAAGTGTCAGTTGACTTGGCTGCCTTGGTCATTCACACTCACACACACACACACATAAACACACAAGCTGGCAACTGTTGTTAACCTTAATTTATGGCAATTTGAATGAGCCAGCCAACAGCTGCAACTGGCGTGACTTTCACTGCAATTTCAATAAACCAGACTTTCGCCCGACCCGGAAAAAACCAAAGGCTCAGACAGACTGCAAATGAACTCGAGATAACACATAGAGAAAGAGAGGAGACCAAACCCAAACCCAAGTTCTCATTGAAACTCTTTATTTGCTTTATCGTTTATAGGATGAAATGTCTATACAATTGATAGTCCAAGAAGTGCCCGAACAGCCCAAAAATCTACGCATAAATTCTCAACAATCACGCAGCCTACAATTGACCTGGAGTCAGCCATTTGCCGGAAATAGCCCCATCGAAGAATATCACATTTTCTACAAGCAAATTTCTGGTAAGACCACTTTTATCTTTGTCCAGCCGAGCCAGGCATACTCTTTTCGTATAGACAAAGCGATCTGAAGTTTTAATTTTGTAAAAAAAATCTGGACTTACGCCAGTGAGGCCAATTTAGTTGGGCAACTCAACACGAGTGTTGCCAGATCAATTACCAAGCGATCTCCCCTATGCCCCTTTTTTAGGCTGACACTTTTTACCAGGGCTGCCGTAAATGAATGATTACAGAGTTGCATGGCAATCAGTCTTCTTTCTTTACGAAAAGTGTATGCCAAAGAGGCGGTAACTTTAGATTGTACCTTTCTAACTTGTTTGTTTCCTCTCTTTTGCTCAACTCTTTTCAGATATTTGGCAAAATGCCGAGCACATTGACATTACAGGGGCCCAGACTGTTGTCAATATCCAACAGTTGCGTCCGGCCAAAGCCTATCACATACGCATGTCGGCCGAAAATAAATTGGGGGCCTCTGAATTCTCAGAGGTTGTACAGGTCACCACTTTGGAAGAGGTACCATCTGGCCCGCCATTAAATGTTCGTGCCGAGGCCAAAAGTTCAACGGAAATTTCAGTTACTTGGGATGCACCCGAACGTGACAATTGGAATGGGATTTTATTGGGTTACTATGTGGGCTATCAGATGTCCTTGACGCCCGAGGATAAGGAAGTGAATCCTACTCAGGGATTTAGTTTCAAAACTGTCGAAGTACGTTCCCATTTCGGTGGTGAAACGGTCCTCACCAATCTCAACAAGTTTACCCAATATCATGTGATTGTCCAGGCCTACACAAGTCAGGGCAGTGGGCCGCCCAGTAAGGAAATTGCCGTACAAACAATGGAGGATGGTAAGTTTACCCTTTTTGTTTTGTATTTCGGTGGGTTGTCCCACACGCACCGCACAAGTTGATTGGATTCGTTAATTGGCCGTGCACAAAAACGGCCACCGATGTCGCCAGACTGTCTGCTTGCTTTGCGTTGGTTGGGATTCGTTTTGACAGATGTCGGCACTCGCAAAACGTTTAATAAACTTTACAATCTTTTTCTCTGGTCCTCTTGCAGTGCCCTCATCGCCGCCAGAGTCGCCGCAATGCGACGTCCTGGGCTCAACGTCGATTTATATCACCTGGTCGCCACCGGACATCGATGGACAGAATGGCAAAATCAAGGGCTACAAAGTGTTTTACATATCGGTGGATGAGCTTTACGGTAAGTTTTTAAAAGGGGCCAGGTGAAGATTTTATGGGTTGGATGTATCATGTGTAGCCGTTTGTAGTTTTGTCCTCTCGTCTGGTCTGGTCTGCTCTGGCCTGGTCGGGGCCGGTCTGGTCTTTATAGTGGGGCTTCTGCAATGCTCACCCTCTCTTTCACCCTTTTTGTGTACACTGATTCAATGTTTGCCTTGCAAATTACTTCAGCGGAATTGGGATTTCACAGCAATTATGCAACCCCATTAATGCTTAACACCTTCGTCTCTGTATGAGTGTACATATATATGTGTGTTTGTGTGTGTGAGAAGCTTATAAGAGAGTTAAATGAGGGTGTTGGTTCTGAAAATGGCTATTCAATTAACAGGTAAGCCTTTAAATAATTGCCAGGCAGCGAGGCTTTCCATACAACTTTGCTATATGGAAAATATTTTAAAAACTTTATGAATTTGCGGAGGGAAATTATAATGAGAAAGACGATTCCTTTGAATCAAGAAAATTATTTCAATTAAAATGAGGAAATATGAAAACATTTCTCATCGAAGTTGTGTAAGATTTTAATTAAAAGAATCTAAGATTTTTTCCCGTGATCTGATGGGAACTTAGGTACACTTTTGTAGTCTTTTTTTTTCTGAGATTTATAAAATTATAATCTTTGGGCTTACAAAGAAACTATTTTTATCTGAATATAATATATTTATTCTCTCAACATTTTGAAATAAGAGAATCTTAAAATATATTCAAAATCCTTTGAAAACTTATCTAGGTGTTTATTACTTTAAGATTTCTGAGACTTATAAAATTATAGTCTCGGTATTCTCAAGAAAATTAGTATGATATCCATCAAGGATCTATAATTTTAAATTCATATAATCTGAGATTGTCTTTTACCTAATCTAAAGAGAATATAGGTAAATGCTGAGATAAAATTATACTTTTGGTACTCTTAAAATATAATCTATTAATCGGTTAAAATCACAGACCATAATTTTGGAAACCATTTTAAAAAGGATTCACAAAAAATCCCAATTTAAAATAGTTGGCAAAATTCTTTTAGAAATTCCATACCCTCAATGACTTCATTATAAAAGTTGAAGAGCTAAAATCAACGAGAACTCTTAACTCAGCCATACGTTGGTGAATTCCTAATTAGACTCTTGTCAAAGTCTGCCCACAGTTTTTTTTTATTGAAACTGCTTGTTTATTATTTTTTTTACTATTTATTTTTTCTCTTTTTTTTTAGAAACCGATCCGGAGGTTGTGAAGTCAACAAATCAATACGTCACCATCGAGACTCTACGCAAATATACAAACTATACAGTCTGGGTTTTGGCTTACACCAAAGTAGGCGATGGCATGAAAACAAAACCATTTTATTGCCGCACCCACGAGGACGGTAAGTGCCACCAAAAGCCATACCAATCCATTCCGCTCCAGTCCTATCCAACCCAGCGGCAAGAACAAGAGCTATGACAAGGAGCAGGAGGAGGAGGAGGCGGAGAGTCTCTGTAACTAAAAGCATTCAGCATTTTGGTTCAATGAACGCTTGCCAAGGGAGAAAAAAAAACAGAAATATATATATATATATATATATATATTCATATATATATATGCTTCCTTCCCTTGCCACATGAACTCCTTTTTGCTAAACACTTTTTTTTATTTTTTTTGCCTTACACCTTTTTTAGTCGCACTCCTCCCCAGCCGATGGCAGTCGTTTACAATTTCAGAGCCTCCCCAAATTTATTGCTCTTGGTGTTGTTGTAATTGCGCTTTATATTTATTCCTTGGTTTCGTATATTTTTTCATGCGCTTCTATGCTGATACCACCGATGACATGGAGCAGTGCCCTCGGCACCGCAAGCAATCAAGGCAATACCCGCTTCGAGCACAAAAATCATCATATCCTGGCTACCGCCTGATCTGCCCAACGGTGACATTGTAAGTCTATCGACACACACACACACAGGCACACATACATATGCACGTACAGAAAGAGTGAAGCCACGCCCTTGGCATAGGACGTGCTAATTAAACGACAATTAACGTTGACTTTGTTTATTCACACAGACGGGCTACACCTTCTACATGTCGATGCTGGAGGGTGGCCGAGAGGAGGGCACCCATAAGCGCCAATTGGGTCCTTATGTGGAAATGCACGAGACCCAGCGCAGCCAGGAGTCGGCCACCTATCAATTCTGGCTCACTGCCTCCACCAAAATGGGTGAGGGCGAGAAAACCCAGGTTGTGACAGTGCCACCCAACAACAAGGTCCCCGCCCGTATTGTGTCATTTAGTCAGAGGATTGTCACACCCTGGAAGGAGCACTTGGAGCTACCCTGTCGCAAGGTGGGTCTGCCCGGACCCGTCACCATCTGGCGTCAGGATGGCCAGAACATGGAGACCAGTGCTCGCAAGACAATTGCCAAAAATGGCACCCTCTACATACGTGAGTGCCAGGCCGCCGATGCCGGTAACTACACTTGCAGTGTGGAGAACACCTGGGGCAAGGACGAGATAGTCTACAATATTGTGGTGAAGGTGCCGCCCGAAGCTCCTAATCTGACAGTGGTCAACACTTACACGGATAGCCTGCACCTGGAGTGGATGGACAACAGTCACGGCGGCAGTCCCATTTTGGGCTATGTGATCAACTACAAACGTGACAACGGCGACTGGGAAGAGCTACAGGTGGATGCCAAGACTAATTCCCATTTGCTGAGCAATCTATGGTGTGGCACACGCTATCAATTATATATCACGGCCTATAATAAAATCGGGACTGGTCTGCCCTGTGACATTGTCAACTCATATACCAAGGGGAATCCTCCTGTCCAGCCGAAGCATTCGCAAATGATTACCAACAACTCCACCAGTGTGACCTGTTGGCTGGATTCCTGGGGTGATGGTGGCTGTGGCATTTTGTACTTCATGATAGAGTCGAGGATCTTTGGTCGTTCCACCTGGAATGTTGTGTCCAGTCATATACCACCCACGGAACGCATCTACACGGTCAGCGACTTGATACCCGGCACCAAATACCAACTCAAGGTGACGGCCCACAATAATGCAGGTTCCACCACAGCTGTCTACAATTTCACCACGCTCTCCACTCAGGGTGGTAAGTCAAGATCTTGATTTTATTTATTCCGAATTTCACCAAGAAATCTTACACTTTTCAGTGCTTTATACGAATGATCATTCCACGCCTGTTTCCCATATGAGTGATTTGCCTTTCTACGCGAATTTTAAATTGCTGCTACCGATTTGCATTTCACTGATGATGTTGCTGGCCCTAGTAGCAGCTGCCCTGTTTCTACGAAGACGCAGTGAGTCTTTCCTTAAACCGATCCAAAGAAATAACTCTCAATTTCTTATGAATTCTCCAACAGAGCTCAGCAATCAGGCCCGTTTGGCTTCTTCCTCTATGTCGGAGTCACCCTCTCTGGCCAATTTGCAAAACAAACAGAATCGAGATCAGCAGTATCTAGCCGTTCGTTGCAATCCGGCTAGCTCAGCGCCAAGGGGCTCTAATTCCAATGATTCGGGTAGTTTCGGCAAGGCCGAAGGCAATGAATACATCGAGGACATCTGTCCATATGCCACCTTCCAATTGAACAAACAGACATACAGTGAGAGCTCCTATAGTGGTAATGTTTACAGTGGGCCCTACCACTCAGTGCGTGGGTCCTTTGTCTATCATGATGTCAAGCCAGAGAGCTATCATGTAAGCTGAATATATTCTCCCCGACATTTTAGCCCTTACCTTCCTCTCTCTATCTCGCTCTATCTATTTTGTTGCAGTCCAAGGAACCGGAATACACCAAAGTGAGACGAAAAGTCGGTCGTCTACGTGATCCACATTCAGAGAGCCAAGGTATATCAATTAGATAACAGTCTCTAACTTTCCTTCATCATTCAAAACTCTTATCAATTTAGTCTTAAGCGTAGTTGTGGCAAGCAAAATTAAATCATTATTTCACAACTCATATGAAGAAATCATTCAAAAGCATCCTGAGCAGTATCCTGCATAAGTCTTTGTTTCCCATCATTTCCATAACCTTTTTTTCTATAATTTTCATCTTTGGTTTCTTATAATTTCTTCAATTTTAACTAACAAAAAAAAAAGAGAGAAAAAAAGAACAATTTACATTCACATACAAAAATTCATCTAAACAACAACAAAATCCATCAAATCGTACTAAACTTTTTAGAATCGGACAATCCAGGTTCAACAGATTCCGAAGTTAGGAAAATCCTAACGCTTCACATACCAATTACAGAATATGACACACTCGGTTCCGAATCCGACAATGATGTGTCTGCACGCGCTCTTAACTCGGCCAAATATCGCGCTCAGCGTGGTGAGTCCTTCATATTTCTTTTTTTTTTTTTGCATTCCCAAAGATTTCATTTCGAATTTGAACCCGTAGATACCCAAGATGAAACCTCATCCTCATCGGAGACCACACCCACAAGCATGACACGCAAATCGAAGCCACCATTTGCGGCCCGCAAGGCTGGGAAACCGGGAACCAGCGGCAAACGTCATGTACGCAGTTCCAGTGGCTATTCCAGTCACAATGAAGAGACTACCTTTAGGTGGGTATTAACCATTTGCAAACGTAGACAATATATAAACATAGCTATAAATATAATTAGAACCCTGTACGTTTAGCATATCCAATTATCCACCAAACTATCAGGACCACATAAATCCACCAGCGCGATTTTCGGATGCCAATGACAAGGCGAAGACACAGACATCGCCACGTATGCGTGCCAATCAGAAACTCCAAAGAGAAGCATTCCAAATAAATGTCTAAAGATTATATATATATATACATATATCTGTATTATCACAAATCAAGTGTACGAAATATTCACTAAAAATACAAAGCATAGGAAAGTGTAATCAAGTCTTCATGGGGGCATTTCTCCGGAAAAAAAAGAAAAACTACTGTTAACTTGAGCTGCATTTCTTTATAGTAAACTTAAAAATCATAAATGAAATAATATCAAATAAATTTATAAAGAAAAGGGATTCTATTTAAATATAAAAAAACTCACAAGCTACCAAGAAGTGACAAAAAGTCGGGTAGTTTTTCCCAGGCAAGCAGAAGAGAAACGGTAAAAATAAACTTTACTCTGTCTACTATTTACAAATAAAAAAAAGAAGAAGAAAACTAACGAATATTATCAAATTTTTTAAACTGAACTTTAATTTTCAACGAAATAAATTAAATATAAAAGAAAATATATATAAACGACACTTCTCTGCCGGCCGTTGTTTTTTGTTTTAATTTCAGACAATAAACAACAGCCAAGAATATTAAGTAAGCCCAAGCAAAACAACAACAACAAAATAAGAAAAAGTAAAATGAATATAAACAATAAGACTTATTTACACACTGATTATGCTTAGTTGAACTTGAAAAGCTGCATGAAAAAAAAAAAAAAAACAAAACGAAAAGAATATATAAATAAAAGCATAAATATTTAATTAAACTAATGTTAAAAGAAGCCCAAATAAAATATAATTTAAGCATTTATTGTAAATTAAAAACAAAGAAAGTTAACTGCGGCAGGCCGTAGATAAAAAAGAGAATGCCTCTGGACCCAAACAAAAATGCAACCCTGCCAAAGACAGCTGAGCTGAGCTCTCTTCTTTGTGCTTCTTCTCACGGCAGTCAGCTGTTTGGGAATTAAATTCGCTGCATGCTTGGGGCATATAAAAACAAAAAAAGTTTAAAACAATTTATTAAATTTGCATACTTTAAATTTGAATCCACTCTTCAGCTAAGAAGCATAGCTCTCCGAAAAGACTTAGGAGCTATTTCGCAGGAGGAGAAATTCTGTTAAATTGTTTGTTTAATTAATTGTATAAGTTCATAAGTGTTTGTGTTTTGGTAAATTAAAAAAAAAACGCATACTTTACAAATGTTAGCTAGTTATTTAAATAAACTAAATTAATTTTTAATATTTATTAAAGCAAAAAAAAAAAAACAAATAAATAATAATAATCATATAGTCTATAGACCTGTTGTAAATAGCATACGAAATTATACAAAAAAAAAAACATTAATATTAAAATTAATTAAACAATGTTAGTGGAAAGGAAATGGAAAAGCCAAAGTCGTAAGCCAGCATGCATTTTCACCAAATCGAAGTCAACCATTTAACTATAGACAAGATATTAAGATAAAACTACACCTTCAGTTGAAATTGCCAAATTAAATACAGAAATTAACCATAGATTGTGTGAAATGCACGATTCTTCCTGAACAATAGAGACATATATATTTTCCAAAGAGAAAAAAAATTTAAGTCAACCAAATAGCTGAAATGGAGAACAAGAAAAATATGCAACCAAACAACAACCAATTACTTGACAATATCAATACAAACAACAAAATACATATAAATATAAAACAAAAACAAAAAACAAAAGCAACAAATTATAAAACATAAATAAAAAATTTCACACCGTTGTAGTTCACCAAAAAGTCACTTAGACATATTCAAACATTTGACAAAAAAAAAAACTTACACTTAACAAACTATTCAAAAAGTAAAATTTAAAAAAATAAATAAATAAAAATTATTCGGCAATGCAACGTTTCAGACTGCACCAGAAATTTTAGGCATTTAAAAATTTATAAATAAATTAAATAAAAAGTCTACCATTTTTTGAACTATAAAAAAAAAATAAATAAAAAGAAAAATGCATTTGGTTGTAAACTTAAATTTAAAATCAAGGTTTGGCACATCGTAAATTCCATAAACACAAAAAACAAATTGATCTATATAATAAATAAATATAACTGGTATATAAATGTACGCATACTAAAACAAAAACAAAACAAAAAAAACTTATGTACATTTCAAGAAAGACAAAAAATTTATTAAAAGTGAAAAAAGGTAAACGTATGTGAAACGAAAATTAAATAAATGAATAAAGTACATGAATACGAATATATTAAAAACAAATCTTTGATTTTTTCTTCCTCTTCGCTGGCTGGGTTGATATTTAAAAATAAAAAATTTTGATCGCTTCGAATTTCTTGAAATTGCCAACAAAATTTATAACGAAGTACCAGGCGCGCAGAAGTTAGCAGAAAGAGTTGCTGTGAGCCAGCGGCCAAAAACTGTGGCATACTTTTAGGCTGGTCTTTTAAATCTTTTGTCAGCGAAAAATTGCCTACTTTTAGGCTGCCTATGAAAAACCACTCCCCAGAGAAAATATTTTAATGCCAATTTGTTCATTCAAATGAATTGGTTTTATTTACATTTACATCAAAAAATAAATTGAAAATATTTAGAAAAACTATTGATAAAAATGCACACATAGAATTTGCATCAGCAAACCAAAAAGAAAAGAGAGAACGAGCGAGCGAAGAAACTGAAAAGAGATTTAGACTTATAAAATTATTCGACTTACTCCCTAAATCGTACAAATAGCGTTTCTTGCAATTGTTGCACTTAAAGCATTTTAAAAATGTTACATAGATTTTGATTTACAAAGAGTTCAGATGAAAAAGTATACTACTACTCTAATTGATTGTATTCATTTGTGGCCACACGTAACTTAATCCTAGACAAGATTACATTAATATATAATTATCGTTTGATTACAAAAAGAAGGCAAATATTTCACTTAAAAATTCTAGACATTTAATCGGGTTTTAAAGCTAAAAGAAACAAACAAAAGCAAATAGTTTTGGGTTAATAAAACAGAAAGTAGTTTCAAAAGAGAGAAAATAGTCAAGGCATCCAGAAACAGAAAGACCGAAAAAGTATTTCATGAGCCACTGGCTAATTAAGGTAAAGCGTCATCAAATACGATACTATGTTCAGCATTATGATCAATGGAAAGTTAAATATTAACATTGAATCTTTAGCTTAGTTTGACTGCACAAAAATTGTTGTTTCCGCTTATGGCAAATATCAGAACATTATAGGCTTGTCCTTGCACTGATCTATCACATAACTGGTGAAGCGTTTCAGGAACTTGGGATATTCACGTTTATAGACGGCCCTCAAGGCGCTAGCCGGAGCCCAGCCACCAGGATTGACTACAAAAAAAACAGAATTTAAGTATTTTTTTTTTTTTAAATAACTCAAGAAAATTAAACTCACCCACTGAGCAATAAGTTACTTTGCAGGTCAAGTCCTTGCGATCCAGTGGCTGGCCTTTGACATAACCTTCGGGCAAATGGGTTTGGCAGGCTAAAATGACTGTCAGAAAAATGCGCACACATTTGCCGTTCTTCGACTGAAAAAAAAATAAATAAAAACAATTTCGTATTAATTAAAATAAAATTGAATGTTTCAATTAAGCTCACCTCCTGCTTGGCATATTCTGTGGAATTGTTACACACCATCCAAGTGTCTGTGGCTCCCGATTCCAGTCCTTCCGTTATTTTGCGCATATGCGACCAAAATTGTGCATCCCGCTGGCTGGCGGGCCAAATGCGTTTGTGGGTTTGCAGAAATAGCAAAGTGTCTGCCGAGATTTTCTCCAAAATTGTACAGTCCTCCAGAGTGGCTAAAAGCAATAAGAAAAAAATATTAAAATAAGCCAAGTTTAAATTGAGGATTGAAGGACTCACTCTCCCAATCAGTGCGATATTCGGGCATAAAGAAATAATGACACATTTCGCGGGCTGTCACACCCTGGACCGAATGATAGGCCTTCAGGGGATCCATCACCATGCCATTGACCTCCTCCTCACGTTTGTACATCTTTATTTCACCCTCATCAGCGAATATCTGCCAGCCATTGCCATCCTGGCCAACACCCTCGCGGGCATGATGCAGCTGCTCTTTGCACACCCGATCAATCTAGACGAAAGGGAATTTATCAATTAATTACAAACTCTGACCTATAAATGCTTCAATTTCCGTTGCTCACCTCGGGCCAGAGAGCATGATTTTTGGCCTCTGCTCCGGTGCCGAATTCCTCTCGCGCTTCCTCACCCTCGGCCACAGCATCGTGTGGCACATTGGCCAAGGTCTGTGAAATTTGCGATTGCAATTTTAATTTAAAACGCAGGTTCATATCCTCCTCGACCTTATCCAGGCCCGTTTCAACGGCATCAAAGAATTCATCCTCCGGCAATGTGGAATGTGGACCCTCCTAAAAAAAAACAAACAACACAAATCAAACTATTACAATCTCTCATAAATTTTCGATTATTTTAGGGCTAATTAATTTTAATGAACTCAATCGCCAGACGACACCCCAAAAAGAGTCAGCCAAACAATGAACATCGCAAGCCCCACAAAATGTTGGGGGCGTTTTGTATAAAGAAAAGCGTACGTGCCTCAAATAAATTAATTGAATTTATCCGCGCACCCAGATGGGCTAAGACAGAAAAAAAGCCACAATAACAACAAAATAAAATAAAATAAAATATATAGATAATTTTTTATGCTTAGACCAACAGACTTGAGACGCCTTTCAATCCGAGTCTGTGGGTCGGTCTGTCGGCTGGGACTTCAATGGCATGCCAAATGGGGCAAGCATAATGGTTCCAAAATACGCTCATTTGTGCTCTGAATACCAAAGGAAGTGGGGCTGGTGGAGGGGAATCCGAATTGGCGCGTGGAAATTCCAAAAATGCCATCGATTAAGCCAAAAGATGCTGAATACAGGAAATTTATTTAATATGCAATACGTCGTCACACCAACTGATGAAAGATTCCAATTCAATTGAGCGACATATTTTTTTTTTTTCTTTTGGATGAATGAAATCAAATGGAATTGAACAGAATTAAAGCAGACCCAAACAAGACGATGAAGTCATGACTAAATAACTTGGCGTCTAATTGTCTGTTCTAAGTGCACACACACACGCACACACACACATACAAACGCCTCAAAAGTTCTTCACCCTCAAAAAAAAATATATATATGTCTGTGTCCTTAAAGTCTTCAGACTTTAAAGCAAGTAAGAAAAAAAAAATAAACGTACACGTTGAAAAGCCAAAGTACCAGGAAACAAAATGGAACAGGGTAAAATTTTTTTGTCAATGTATGTGTGTATGTGTCGGTGAGAGAGCAAAGGCGAGAGAACACAAAACGACACGCGTTGGCGGAGCAACAAATCCTTCTGCCAGGCACGAGGAACCAAAACAAACTGTTGCTGTGGCCAGCCAAAAACCAAAAGCCGAGCCAACCAATGCACTCAATCTAACTCGCTCGCTCGCCTGCCTGTCACACTTACCCCTTCAAAAGAGAGAGAAACTAAGTGAGAGAGACAGAGAGAGAGAGAGTAAGTGTGTGTTTGCGTGGTAAGGAGAAGAGCAACAGTCTGTGGGTGGCCCAGACCAAAAAGTATGTTTTTCAAATGAAAGAATTTTCTCGCATTAAATCAATGGAAGCCCACAGAAACCTCTGCTCCTGATTAGTCACAAATGTAGCCAATTTTTCTTTTTAGAAAAACCTGGCCAAGAATTCTCACTTTTTTTTTACAACTTTTTAAAAAGGAAATAGCTGCAATTAAAATTTAAAGAGAGGTCAACATTATCTTAGGGTTGCCGAAGTCTACAAGCTCGAAGTTTATTCTGACGTAAATCATATTGGAGAGTAAATGCGTTCCGATTTAGGTTGGTATGAGAGTTATATGATATACATAGTAGTTTGATTCTAATGAAATCCTATAACCGGCTTAGACTCCTTGGACAGCCAAATGATATAGTGGTCCGATCCGACCGGTTCCGACAAATTTCCAAGTCTATATAACAAGTCACATCAAGATTGCCTTAGAACTGAGAGACTATCTTCCATAGAAATAGGAAAGACGGACTCCAAGTCACATCAAGATAAGCTTAGAACTGAGAGAGTATCTTGCATAGAAATAGGACAGACGGTGAGACGGACAAGACGGACTCCCGAAGTAACTTTTAGGGGTCTACTATGAGTGGGTCTGGGCTATTCTATAGGTAACTTTTGGGCTTTACAAACATCAGAGCAAAATAAATATACTCTTATTTCTTCGAAAAGAGTATAGACTCTTCGTATTCAAAGAGTGTATTGGACATACCGCAATTTGTTTATAGTCCCGAACTATATGGCGCTTGGTCAAAAATCGCATCTTTTACAATTATTTAAATAGTTTCTTTTTTTTGTTTGGGTATTTTGGGTTATTTGTGCGCGTGCCTCGACCCGAAAATACCAATTCGTATGCACTGAAATTGTCTTGGCAAACACTAAAACCTGCCACACATTCGGTCAATTATTTCGCAAATAAAAAAAAAAGGTTTTACTATATTTTTTTCTGTTTTAATAAAACTGAACAGGTGCGAGCACTTTGCTGGCCAAGCGCTGACTGGACTGGGAACCGAAACTGGGCTCAGCCGTAAGCCGACAACAAGCTGTCAGTCAAATGGCTTAAACAATAAGCCAGGTATTTGACAACAAGTGCCGTAATGGCAACGGGCATAAACGTATTGCGTATGGCCTCTTTTGGGCTGGACTACCTCAATAAATAATAAGCTGCCCCGGCCAACCAAAACAATTACAAGACCAAAGGAGAAGTCAGCGAACTCTTAAAGATTCTCTTGAGGGACAAGTCTGGTTGGCTGAGTGGGAATAGTGCATTTTTTTTTTTATTATTTTAATTGATTTAATTGACCTATTAAAAAAAATAATTAGTCTTGTTCAGATGTCAATATTGGGGGAAGTTGCTCGGAATTAAATCAGAGATAAGTGTTAATTAGTTTCCTTGTCAAAATTTAAATCGAGAATTGTTAAACATGCCACATTTTTTTTTTTATAATGAAAAATTGTAAAATAAACAAAATTAAATTACAAAAGAGACGCAGAGAGAGAGAAAGAGTAAAGATAGAAAAAGAGAGAGTGAAATTTGTTTGCATTTGCTATTGGCAGCTGCGAGCTGAGAGGCAAACGTGTTTGGCCTAATAAAACTGACCAGGGCCACCATTTCTTACACAACCAAAAAAAAAAAAAGATAATTTTAATTACGACGAAAAAAAAAACTTACCTCAAAATCGGGACCGGGATAGGATAAACTTTTTAGCTTTTCAATTTCCTCTTTGAATTTTCTAAACCAAAAAAAAAAGTAGAAGAGGAAGAATAGGAAATCAAATTGAAGTCTGATAAAGTTTGGTGGTCAAAAGTTGAACTTACTTATTCTGCTCTTCGGTGCGGCGACGCTTATCAATTTCTCGCTCCAGTTTGCGTTTCCATGATTCATCGCTTTCGGCAATGATTTCCAGGCAGTGTTTCAATGTGGTAAGCACACCGGAAGTTGTGGCACGAAACGTGATGGATTCGCCCTGTTCCCCCCAGCAATAAAAAAAAAATTATTATTACCCATTCCCATTTCTTTCACACCCAAAAAGATGACTGACCTTAAAATCAATAGTCTTGATGCCATCACTGGTGTCCAGGGTATTGATCTGGTTTTTACTTTGCTCGGAGCAGGCATCAAAGTACCGTTGCAAAGTCTCAATTTGAGCGAAAAGTATGTCCTTGAAGGTCTCCAATTCGCCGACTTTTTCGCGCAAATTGCGTTGAGTCCGTTTCAAGCTGCCGCCACTGGCCAGTGAGATATTATTCGATTGCAGGGATACGGTGCTGCCATGACGTCTCAGTGAGGTGGTGTCCGTACTGCCAGTGTCCTCCTTATACATTTGCAGCACCTCCACCCAGTGCATGCGATCCTCGCTGGTCTCCGCCCGAAGGCACCAGTTGTTGAGATTGTTGACCACCACATCGAAACGCAGCTCATCGGTGTCGTGGGCCTATAAATAAAAACGACAACAAAAAAAGAAAAGGAATTAGTTTTGTTTACTTACAAGTGGTCATTAAAAATAAATGCTGCAAATCACAACACAACCAAGTGAATGATTCATCGTTGTTTACATTTTGACGTGAGGTGTTTTCTATATAAATATAAATAGATAAAGTATACGCTATGTGGGCAAGGGAATTGAACGCATTTCTTTTATAGTTGATACGCCCATCTATGGTTTAATGGATAAGAATGGAGGTCTTGCTGTCAGCATATACATTTGATGAGTTCAGTTGGAGGTGAGGGGCAGCTGACAGCTTAATTGATTGTGGTGCATTGATTGCGGGTCGCTGGCGTTGGTCGATTTCGTTAATTGACTCACGCACACAGGCGCACCGCATTGATTACTATTTTATTAGTTTCAATTAAAGACACTTAAATGCCCCTTTAAGAGCGCACCTCACCTTGATAGTGGCTTTGGCGAGACTGATGGCGCCACGACAACCAAAGTCCGATTCCGATTCTGATTTGTAATAGGAGAGGGTGCCATCCTTGAGGACTATATAGCGTGGCTGCCAGCCGTATATATAGTTGGTCCACTTGCTGAGGTAACCGCGCAATTCGACGCTATTGTCCAAATATTCATCCTCCTCGGAGGTCTCACTTTGGGAGCCAAGGGCGGCATCGATCATGGGAGCCACTGTTACAGCCGTTGGTTTTGTTTGTTGTTGTATTGCCGTATCTGCTGTCATGATGTGTTCACTCTCTTCCATGCCAAAAGCAATAGCTACCTTATGTACAAGGTGGAATTATCTATGAAATGGTTTAATCAGTAAACCAGAACAAAGATTAAAATTAATTTGCGCCACGTAATAATAATAAAATTATCAAAGTTAGCAGAAATGCCAGAGCACCACTTGCAAAAAGGCCGGTCATTTGTTCGACAATTAAAAACTCATTGGTGGATTTGGAATATTTCCGTATTTAGAATAACACACCACACACCATAAACAAAGTACTGAGCGCTTTTGTTGCTGTTGCTGTTTTGTTGTTGTTGTTTTCGTTGGCAAATTCAGGCCGGGCAGGTGTAAACTTTTTGGCATTGACTTTCTTTTGACTGTTATACTCACCAGCAAAAAGCGTTTTATTGATTTCTTATGGCTTTATGCATTCATTGGAGCGACAAGTGTTTGTCTAACGGCACCGTTAACTTAACGCAAATTACTTAAATTACACACAAATAAAAGAACACAAGTCAGCTAGTCAGCTGTTTTTAATGCAGGGTTGCATTTTACGCCCTTGGGCGAACTTATCGAAAGACATTTGCCAAGCAGTATTTATACCAGAAACATAAACGTTTTATTCAAAAATAGTATTTTTTGAGGAAAACACAAACTATAGGTGGCGTTTTTCTAGCAGGGAGATTATAAATTTACTCAAAAAATTGCTTTTATTTTAATTAAAACCAAAAAATTTCATGAGAAGATTTCAAAAATTATATAAAATGTAGCTGCTGAAAATGCAAAAGGGTTGCAAAGCATTATTGACAAAAGCTGATTGACTTGACTGTCAAAAACTGGTTGAAGTAGTGTAACGGAAAAACTTAAGCTTATTTACGCAGGCCAGTTTATTCGTTTTTATACGGTTGCTATTGTTATTTGGTATATCGGAAAAACCACACAAACAAACCCAGCAATGCAGTGACAAATGTTTGCATTATTAGCCAGATGAACACAGTGTAAATCGAGCTGTCGTTTCGCATTGTATATTGCACGCCTTCAATATTATGGAACTCAACCAAAACATAACGAAAACCCCAAGCATTTCTACTATTGGATATGAATATACACATTCACCAACTCTTTCATTCCAACCCGGGGGTCACTCTTACTTTCAGGAAGGGATTAAGTGGGTCTCGGATCTCATGGAAATTAATGAATATGATGCCGACTGGATGGTAGATGCTGAGTTCATTTGCAAAGCCATAACGGATACCATGTCTGTCAAAGATTGTATTTATAGATTCATGCTGAAGAATCTGATAACCACAGCCACCTTCTACAGAGGATCTAAAATTGATATGCCTCTGGATTTTGAGCAATATCTGCGCTTTTATTTGCCTTTCCCAGTGACGCCCATATTCAATGTTGTGCAACCCGGCTTTATACACTTATATGCACCGATCGTCCATCCCATGATCAGCAATGGATTCCTTAATCCAGAAAATGTGCAAGTCTTATTGCGCGGAAACTTACACGATGCCATCAACAAATTGGGTTTCATTAATTGTCATAGCGGTGTGTTATACAAGCTAATCTATCGCACCCATGAAATCGGGGAACAAGGATTCGTGCACGAGATCCTGGCCTGCGAGCAGGGCTCGGGAGACATGCCTAGCATAATATCATTTGTGTTTTTGCCAGCACTCCAGTTCAGGTTTGCTGAGTTTCCATTGCCCACGTTTGTACCGACAAGCCCGCCTTGGAGCCATTGCAATGGGGGACCGTATTACTGGCTTGCCTTGCTCCAAGTCTACCCGCAATTTAATAATCGGAGGCTTTGTTTTTGTCCTTATGTGCCGCGGATGCAGTACATTCAGGATGAGCGTATGCTGAAGTACCGTAATGTCCTGCGTTTGCTGATGAAAATCGGCATAGGCAATAACATACAGGATATATCCGATATATTTGTACTCAAGGGATTGCATTTTTTTCGCCTCCGTTATAGCACTTCTTGTGACTGTAATCTTTCTCTGGCCTCACTCTTCATGGAGGTAAGTCAGGACCTGGAGTGAATTATTTGAATATGTGTTAACTGCTCGTTTTTACAGTTACTCAACATACACACCGACATAATGTATAATGATGCTCTCCACAAGTTCATGACCTTTGGAGGATTTCAACAGCACTGGATGCGTAATGCCCTCAAATTGGATTGTATTTCTCGGAATATATCTATGTTTTACTATATAAATTGGGTGCATGTGGATAACCTGAAACACTTGTTTGGCATTATTTGATCCGATTACTCTAGGCTTGAAACTACCAACCAGCTGGAGTTGAAGACCTTGAAAAATGGGTTAGGCCGTATTTGGCTTCGTTTAAACCGCGCATCGAATTTTGTTTACAAATATTATTTTCATCAAACAATCTCTGACATTTAAGAATTCTCATACCGGGAAATTATATGAAGTTCGATCTAGTTCTATTTAAAAGCAAACTAGAAATATATAATTGATTTTCAATGCAGTGGAGTTCGAATTTCCTTTGTTCACCTCAAAACACCTGTATTCATTCAATAAAGCCTTGGATATTTGAAATGAAGGCTATAAAAAACAAATTGGCAGCTGTGAATCTGGACGCTTTGAGTTGGCGTTTGATTCGAATTGGAGCGTTTCGTTTTCTTTTTATAAAGTAATCAATAAGCTTCTGAGTTATTATTTACAAAAAATATAAATTACAACAAATGTTTACAATCTAAAGATCTAAACAATTTATAATATCTAAACAGTTAATAAATAAAACAATAAATAATAAAATTATTTTCATAAACATTAAACAAATTAATTACAAACAAATGACTTTCAATATGCACTCATTTAAGCCGTACAGGCGGCCCTCCACTTCCTCTTTCCTCTTTTTACACAAAACTTACAACTAAAACTAGACGAGGTCAACAAAGGGTTAAGCATGCCTGCCAGCCCACAGTTTACATATAAACACTCGAGTCCCTCCCTAGGGGCAGGGAGTTACTACTGATCAGCTGTTTCTTAACAGAGGCTGTATTGGAGGGCGTGGCAGGCAATTCGATTGCCTCTTGCTCATGATATTCCCCCGATGGCCGTGGCGTGGACTTGTTAACCGGCTTAGTCGCCTGGGCGCTGTATCTGTTGGCCAGGGCCTTGAAAATACTCTTCGGACAAGCCTTGTAATAGGGAAAGCATTCACCAGGAGCCTGCTTACCCTCGCCCACAAACTGAGCCTTCACATACTCGGGCATGAGGTCAGCAAAGGGCGATTTTGTTACTCTGCAAAAAATACGAAATTGCCAAAGTGAAAAATATTTTTGGAAGACTTCAGAAACTTACGTTAAAAAGAGCTTGGTCATTTCACCGAAAACACCAAACTTGTCCAGGCTACGCGAGTGCATCTCACAAATTGTACGCAGCAGGCAGGCCTTGCCATCCATGCCAAAAGTGGCCAGGAAGTCCTCGACCACGCCATAGAGCAGAACCCGTTCGCCGCCATGAAAAATGTGCTTGAAACCGGCAGGTAGTTCGGGGTATTTTGGCTCCTCCTTGATGGAGAACTGCTGGTTAGGGTTGTCGTCACTGCTGCTCCTCTGGGCACTCAAGTCCCGTTTGCGCCGTTGCACATGCAAATAACGTGCCACATATTCGCCCAGCATGTGGCCAGCTTCGTGGCCAAAGGAGCGAGCAAAGAGCGGTGGCAAATCTCCCAAAGGATTCTGATTGTCAGTCAAACCCAATTTGTCAAAGTCAACTAGACTCGAGGGAAATTACAAGAATACACATCAATAGACTGGAAAGTATTTCCTATTACAAAATCACTCACTTGTCACCGGGAAACTGATGGTCAAATTGGAGAAGAAGCCCTCGGGCGGATGACGCACCAACGGCAGAGCAATGGTCGGAGTAAAAGTCAACGAAGTGCCTGGCGGCAAAGCCAGACGTCCGTCGTCGGTAATCCAAACCAAACGTTTCTTTCGTATATGGGGCAGCTCCGAATCCTCAGTAGCCAAGTTGACATTGTCAGTGCTCAAATTGTTCAAGTCATCGGTTAGTGTGTTGAAATGCTCATCGGAACTTTCGGCTGGCAGCCAGAGCAAACAGAAAACCACCAATAATAAACATCTCCAGCTGTCGAGGTGGCTGTCTAGATTTTTGGCACGCATGCTGAAAGAATTTCATAGAGAAAAGACTTAAACAACGAACTCGTGCAACTTTGTATTGTTGTATAACAGCAATTAGATGGCTCTCTCATTTGGCTTAGACACATCTTCGCTAGCATTTTGTCCCACCATTAAATTTTTAAATCACCCCTCATTCAGTCAGACATATGATCAGCTGCTCAGTCTTCGCAAATGTTAGGCCAACCAGTTTGGCTGATTGGTCCGACGACAGTCCAACTGTCGAACGGTTCATTTGTTTTGGAAAGTGGTCTATAGTCTTGCTTGGTGTAGTTCAGAATTTTTTTTTTTTTGTTTTTTGCAATTTTTTGTTTGTGTGCACCGTTAGCTAAATTCTGATACCATGTGCCAGCGATATTATTATACTGTTTTTCTACATGAATTGTATGTTGAACTTTGGCTGATATTAGCATTTGTCTTAGTTTTAATAAAATTTATGCAAACGTTTGAAACTAATTAACAGAGTTTTAAGAAATCTTATAGGACTCGTTTAACCAACACAAATGATGGTAGCCCTGGTCTGTTGGCAGCCCACATACAAAGTCTAATTACTATGAAATTAAAAAGACAAGTACAGTAAGCGCCATCTAGCGGTTATGCCATGACCAAGTAAATGGAAATTTTGATTCTCAAATTTTCAAATACATAATGTAGTTGCAATTTGGTTTATGGCAGTAACGAATAAAAGAAATTGATTAGAAATTGAGTAAGATATTCTTGCCTCAATTTGCTATTCACGTTGACCAACAAATTCAGAGACACCTACTAGTTTTTTTAGTCTGTCAAATGTGCAAGTTATCAAGTCTCCTTTTGTGTTGTTGTTGTGTCTAGTGAAAGCTAACAAGCCAAATTGATTTATATTTCTAGATAGAACCAGAATCCTAGTGCGTCTCAAGATTTCACCCAAAACGCACTTGAAACTCTTAGAAAAAAAAAATTAATTCACTTTTCACTTGGACGCATTTTTACCGCACTTGGATAAATCCACTATCTTTGGTCTGGCACACAAAATGTCCTAAATTAAAGCAAGCTCGGTCTTCCGATGATGCAACCCAGAAGTTGCCAGAACCAACAAATTCAGCCGGTTTCAGCATGCTGCACCTCGTTTCTGGCCTCTTGACTGATCTTGTCCATAGGCATTACACGATATTTGTAAGACGACAAGATTTTTCAGGCGTTCTAATGGACTTTCTCAAAGGCGGCAAATTGGGATGCCAAAAAGGAAAAACTGGTTGCCTGTGAGATTTCTTCTTTATCTAGTTCAGACATTAGCCAAAAGGGGCTTGTTTGACTTGACAGAGGAGGAGTTTCTGTAACTGATACCGACTTTAGTCACTTGCCAAAATTTAAGAGCAACTCCCCCTAATTATGTCAGAGCTAGTGAAATTACCAGCTAAGTCGACATTTAAGTGAAGTGGCAGACTAACCCCAGCCTATTTAATTGCCGTGAAATTATAGACAAGAATCAGAACTGATTGCATTTGTTGGCTAAAAAAAAATTGGGTCACCTCGTAAGGTTTCTTGCTCCTGGCATTGGAGTAGATCGGACGCATCTCTGAATGAACTTGTACGCATTTCCAGTTATTTGTTTTTTCTTGCCAAATGAACTGGCTAGTCAGGTCCGGCAGTGAAGATGACAGTGACACGTACAGGGGACAATCATTGAATACTCTCGCTTAGCACTCTTAGTGAATTTCCTGTATGGTATTTTTGATTTCTATGGCAAATCAGGTAACACAAAGTGTTTACTTGGAATTCAAGCCAACGTCAACAGAGAGTGTAAGTATGTGTGTGAATAAGATAGAGGGTGTGCTGCTAGGGGGATCCAAGTTATGGCGAATTAGTGCAGCTGAGTCTTTAATTGGAGTGGAGTGACAGTCTGCGTATCTCAGCCGCATTCAACCAGACTCGAAATTGCCAAACAAACCAGAAAACAAGCTACACACTTTGGAAGAGAGTAAGAAATCTTGACGGTTTGAAAAAAATCAGAAGGTCCAATTGGTCACCTTGAGATACGCGAGAAAAAGGGTATAGCATTTGCCACTATAGTCTAAAATCCGAAAAGCCAAGCCAAATATTCAGAACATTGAATATGCAAATGCACTTATGGCGGCAACAACAATGATAACCCTTCCGTCCATAAAAGAAATTGGGTTAACAGGTGAAATCAAATTAAAAACAATTATTTGTTGGTATTACAAAAAAAAAAGGTAAACATAATTTAAATATATATATATATATTTCTTTTTATAAATAGAAATATTTATTAATAATTGATAAATTGAAATAAGGTTTGTGCCTTAAGTTTTTTGTGCGCGCACGTTGCACCCGCGGTTATGGTCTGAATAATTAATTGCCAGCAATTGCGAAAGGTCTTTTTTTATATCAGAAGGAAAGCGCAAGTGATAGTCCCTCGGTTAAGAAACGTGCAGGCCTGCATATTCGGACAAATTGCGTGACATACAAGTAAATGTGACAAGGCAGAAGGGTTGCGGGCTTGGCCAGTAAAGCAAATCGTGGTCTTCAATGAAATCAATCAAACTGAAAAAAAGTTTTATTTGGTAATGGATTTGACGTGTTGTTGTTGTTATCAAAGCCGTTGTCGCTCTGTAGAAAGTTTAATGGAGTGCAAAGCTACCGAATTGCAAAAGGTTCGCACTTGGCATAACAATGAACAAACATGGTATTTTTTTTTTTTTTTTTTGGCGATTGATAATCTAATTTTAATCCTCTGAAATTGCATAAGTCAATTTTGGAAAATCCGATGGGAAAGATCAACAGATCTGTCAGCTTTTAGTCTGTTAGTTGGAAAATGTTAAACTCACTCAGTGTAATAAAGATTAAACATTTTTTTTTTTTTTTAATTTGTTAATTTATTTTCAGTCCTTTGAATTTGCAAAAAGTCAGTGTTGCAAAATCCTGTAGGAAAGATCAACAGATCTGTCAGCTTTTTGTCAGCTAGCTGGAACGACTCAAGTCAAAAGGTTAAACTCACTTTTTTTTTAAATGGAATTCTAAACTTTTTTTTCACTTTTCACGCGTTGCCTCGCACTCTGCTGCCCGGCGGCACGTCTTCTAGTCCTTAACATAAACCGTTATAAAATTCGTACACGAACTTGTCGATTCAACAGAGCAGACAAGACAAGACACCGAACCGTGCGGCCAAACGTTTCAAACTCAACTAAAACGACCAACTTATGCGGACGTCGATAAAAAGCAGTCAAACGAATAAAGTGGCTGCACGAAAATGCAAAAGGCAGAAGATATCTATACCCATAGAAAAAAATAAGAAACCAGTATGAAAAGAAGAGCTAGCCAATTCTTTATATTATTTTCATAGAAAGTAATTATATCAAGTTGGTCGGTACTCTAAAAAACATTAATAGAATTTGACAAAAATTATCAAGAGTTGCTTATTTTATTTCTCTTAAGTATTGAAATTCTTGAATTTAAAATTTTGATATTTCTAGTGTGGGAGGTTGTTTTCGAAAATAGTATTTGTGGGCGGGGTAAGCAAAAAGTGGGATGCTGCGCCTGTTTGAGTTTCCTTTTTGGCCAAAATCAGACAGTTGCCGCAGTTGCTTTGAACTTGAACTATGAGTAGGAAGCGGCGAGGCAGCAAAAATGTCAATGAGTCATGTTTGGAAACGCATAGAGTTGACCAATTTGGGTCGTTGTAAAGGCGCCAGGCCGCAAATTAATTTCACCCGTTGTCAAACATTGTCCTCTAGAATCAAACTATCAGAATTAATTGCAATGTTGGTATGTCCAAGAGCATCACTTGCACAAATTCCCAGCTAGCTGAAAATAACTTTCTTGCAGTTAGAATCACAGGTGCTAAGGCGTTGTCAGTGCGTGCGACGAGCCGTCGGATGCGCATCCATATCAACATGTGGTTTTCCAATTCACTTGATCGTCTATGGCAGCTGGCCAAATCATGTTGTTGGTATAGCAATTTAACAGATTTAGAACATGTTTTGCGGGCTGGGCGAGCGGCGCAACGAGTTGGAACAGTTGCATGGGGCGGTTCTGACTTAAAATTCATCTTGTTGGTGCTATGAAAGTGAAGTAAATTGGGTCAAGGTTCTTTAAATGGAGTGGTGGTCATAAAAATTGCATTGGTGAAAATTTATTTTATATCTTAATATAAATAGTAGTAATTGCTCAATTAAGTGAAATATTTTACGCCCTTTTTCAAGCTAATCCATTAATCCATTCGGAAATGATTTAAGTTAAAGACGTGGTAAAAATTTATGAGTTAAACATTAAATAAACCTTATCAGCGATTATTTGGATACGTGCTGGATAGCTTAATTGAGTTTCAAAAATCAATTGACATAATTTGACCGAGTTCACACACTCACACAAATGCGCACTTTCTATTTTTTTCTTTATTGTCTTGGTACTATCATCGTCTTGCATAATGCGAAAAACCCGCAAAAACCAGGGTAAGGAACTGTAAACGGTTTTCATTTAAAACTAAGCGCCAATTCCCGGCGAAAAACGAATTCGCCACAGAAAAATACCAAAACTGTTCGCGATGCATCTCTTCAAAATAAGTTCGCTTTTTGAATTTTAAAATGCTGTCTTTTTTAATTAGGTGGCAGCGTCACGCGGCCTGGTCAATTCGCGTCATCAAATTGATCTTCATTTGTTTTATCAATAAACAAATTGTCCAAATCCAAAACGGTCGAAAAGAAGAGACCAAAAACCCAAAAACAATAAAAATAATGTATTGTAATAAATAAATTTGAGCAATACAGAAATAATTTTAATTTTGCCTTGGGTTTAAAAATTGCATTTTTAAATGGTTGGCAGAGTTGCCATTTTAGCTTATTTCAGGCATTAATTTTTAGCTCATTTTAGCATATTTTTTTAGAGGTCTAGCTTCTTTTTTATCGATAACTGGCAACACTGCTCTTTACAACGATTAAAATTAAAATACCACTGCGCACTCAGACTGCTTTAACAATAACAAATAATTAGAGGAAAATAATAACTTTAGAAAAGCACCACGGCAAAGTGGAAACTCCAGTTACAAAATGACAGCCCGCAACCCGCAAACCTTAATGGCCCTGCCTCCAGACGAGAACTTTGATTTCCTATTCAAAATCGTCCTTATAGGAGACTGCGGGACGGGGAAGACTTGCATTGTGGAGCGCTTCAAGACGGGCAACTATGTTGAGCGCCATGGGAATACAATTGGCGTGGATTTCTCTATGAAAACCATAGCCGTCGAGAGCAAACAAGTCAAGGTGAGTAGAGGGGCGAGCGATGAAAGAGAAGGTCAAGAGCATAAAGAGGAAATTTAAATTCTTTGTTGTAGCTGCAAATTTGGGACACGGCTGGCCAGGAACGCTTTCGCACGATCACTCAAAGCTATTATCGTTCAGCTAACGGGGTATTAATTGGTAAGTGAGCGATTGAGCTCTCCCTCCCCCCAGTCAATTTGTTATGCGATAAGGCAGACAATAAAAGCCAAACATTGATAAGGCTTATAGATTTTTCTATGGCCTTTTGTCTGTGATTTTTATGACTGCATTTGTTATGCTTTTTATCAATTATTTTTAAAATTTGTCACACAATATTTGGCTTCTTGCTTTTCCAGTTTATGACATCACGAAACGTTCTTCCTTCTCGAATCTGCAGAAATGGATTGAAGAGGTGCGCAGATACACAGCTTCCAATGTCCTAATCATACTGATTGGCAACAAATGTGATCTCGAAGATGAGCGCGAAGTGGACTTCGAAGAGGCTCGCCAAATGTGCCAGTACATACCTGAAATTCTATTTGTCATGGAAACATCCGCCAAAGAGAATACAAATGTGGAGGATGCATTTCGTTGCCTAGCCACAGAATTAAAAGTATACATTAAATAATTTAATTAATTTAAAATTTAAATTAATCTATGAATTTTTCTTTCTTTCTTGCAGCGCCAACACGATGCCAGCAATGTACAATCTGTGGACGAAAATACCATTCAACTGGGGCAGGGCAAACCCCTCAAAAGTTGTAGTAGCTCTTGCAATCTCACATAATCTCTATTGAATTGTCCTTGTTTTATTTTGTGATTATGTTTAATTTTTGTGACTATAAAAACGTTAAGTATTTTATTTATAATTTTTATCCCAATTTCTAATTTAATGGTTTCGTTGGCCAAAGCCTACCTGCCAGGCGGGTAACAGCGGCAATAACAAAATCTAAATGTATTTATTTTAGTGCTAGACTATAGTACAAACTAACTAAAACAACAAATATGTTAACAAATCTCACACATCACAGATCAAGCAAACGGTATGAAAAGCTTACCAACGTCAATTACATTCTCAGTCTCGAAAAATACGTCCAATTCTGAATGTACATTGATTTTATAATAAAATTGTTTATATACAAAAACAGTGGTCATTTGTTTTTATAACAATTCTTAGATTTATTTTGAATGCCGAAAAGTACAAAAAGTGCACTTTGAAAATATAAATTTTTGTAAAATTACTTGCAAATAATTTCAACTTAATTAAATAATTGTAAATCCATTGTATAATCTAGAAAATAATTGAAAATCACGGCCATTGACTTTTCGATACTTTACTTTTTTTTTTTGTTTGGTTCCGGCGTATATGACGCTCCACCTGCTTGACGGGATCTGCGGAATTGATTTCATAACGGAATATAATACAGCGGCGATCAAGGAAAGTCTTCAGATCCTTGGGATCATAGCGATAGCCGAGTTGCTTGAAATGCAAATAGATTTCTTGCAGATCGATGGGCTCGAAGTGCAAGATGCTTTCGTATACCTCTGGATTGGCACAGAGTAGATTATGCCAGGCAATATGCAGGGGCACCAGGGGCTGTGGTGTCTTCTTGGTCACATTGGTTTGCATGACAAAGAATTCAAAGTCATCGCAGAGCTCGGGCGGCAGGGATTGGGAGAAACTCATTTGACCTTGGGCCAGGCCATCACGTAACTGGAGCTTGCCTTCGGAGGGCTGGGAATTGGTGGGTGTTAGGCAATTGGCAGTACTGGCTGCTCGAGGCAACTGCTTCTGTGTTGGTTTGGGTTGGGCAGCCAGCGGTGTTGACTTTGAACGTGGCAAGCTCGACTCGGGTGGCTGCGTTATGGGCAACATAATTGGATGCGTTTGATTGTAGATAAATTCCAGCATTTTGATGGCCTGTTTACGACTCAGTGGTTTGATGCCATAATTATACAAGCGCTTGAGCAGCTCAGCCTCAGTTAACTGAGTGAAATTTGGCTTGGGCGATTGGCAGACTCGAACGTTATAGACATTACCCTGGATCTCCAAACGCTCTAAATCTTCCTTTGGCTTTTGTGGACTTTCTTGTTTGACGGGAGTTTTGGGTAGACTTTCGATATTGATTTCCGCAGTGAGCAGTCGGTCCAGGCCACTGGGTAGTTGAGAGGTCTTTTTGATATCCTTGAAAACCAAACGGTCGAATTCATCGAAATCATCTTCGTTTTCTTCCAACTCAGGCTTCGAAACAGTTTCTAGTAAGTCATTAAATTTATGGCTATTGCGATGACTAAACGATTTCAGAGGTATATTGACTTGGGTGTCTAGGAAAGAGGCCTCGTGCCAGTTGATTTCCTCCTGTTCGTGTTCTTCGAATACTTCAGTTTGAGACTGACAGGCATCTAGGATACCAAATTTGGCACGTTCTTTGCTTAGGTCACTTTTGTTGGGTGAGAGCAACAGGTCCTCTGGGTCTTCGTCCTCTGTCAAATTGATTGATTTCTCTTGATTGGCTTGGCCTGTCTTGTCGGCCTTCCAAATGGAATAATTGATTTCATCGTCGGACAGTAGAATGCCCTCGGCCTCGTCATCCTCGTTGCTACTGTCTTGGGTGAGATCAATACTCAAATCTGATTTATGGAAGGACAGGAATTTTTTGCTTTCTTCCATATTGAAACTTAGTTTTCGCAGCACTCCTATGGAATTATCAAATTGTGTCAGCCTGAAGGATCGATTCGAGTTTTGGGGTGTGGTCTTTAAATTCTCAATAGAATCAGCCTTGAGTTTTATGGGATTCCCGAAAGATTCCTTCTCAGAGATTCCACTAAAATTGAATTCCTCCTTTGGAATTTCTTTATCTTTCGGACTGCTTGGTGAATTATTTAGAAGTTCAGGACTGTCTAGCCAACTGTAGAAGGCATCATCGGTCTGGATTGGCCTGGACTCAGGCGGGGAAATCCTCTGTGTCAAGTCTATCAAGTCATTTGTGTCCGTTGCACTCGCCTTGGGTGTAACGCTCGTAGCAGTCTTTACTGAAAATAAAACTGATCTTGAATAAAATCCAAAAAGATAAAAACAAAAATTGAATTACCTTCATCGCTGGAAAATATTTCATATGTGGTTATGGACAGAGATTCAGCTGATTGATTTGGTTCATTCCTCTCCTCATCTGTGGTGAGGTCTTTGCAGACTTTGAGGGACAGACTCTGCAGTTCACTGGGCTCTGGTTTGCTACTCTCAGTGATTTCTGCTTCGTCATCCGATTCGGCAAATAGATCGGGTGAAGTGCTACGTATTTGGGCAGAGCAAGGCAGTTCGGAACTTGGCTTTATATTTTCCTTTTGAGAATCTGTCATTCTAGGACGCTTGTCTGGCGGCTCTTTCAAAGGACTGTCACAGGCGGCAGAGATTTCCTTTTGATTGTTTAATTGTATGGACTCTTCAGATACCAAAACTTTTTTGACTTCACCCTCTTCCCCTTGGTTATCAAATGACTCTGGTTTAGAGCCAAGTATATGGGCTTCCAAATTCTCATAGGCCTGGGTTAATCGTTGCTGATGTTGGCGTCTTTTCAGACTTAGCCGTTCAGGTGATAAGTCCCTGCCTTGTATGGCCGACCAATTCTTTAGCAAATGATGGGCTGGCGCTGTGCTCACCTCAAATAAATTCGTGACATAATAATCTGCCAGATTCGTAAGAGGTTCCATACTAGGCTCGTGGATTATGCGGTTTTCTTTGTCAGCTTCCAGTTCTTTGAGACTCCACGTATGCAATTTGTGCAAAGGCATTCGAAGCTCCTCGGAATTTAGTTCTCTGGTTTTTACTTGCTGATCTAAAAGTGCCTTGACTTTGGCCTGCAATTTCTGCTCTTGCTGTTCAGGATTACGTAGCGTAAGTGCTGTAAATTTGTTAGCCCACTTGCAACGTTTATTTCGTCCATTTATTTTAGGCATTATTCCTATAGAAAGTTTATTATAATCTGAAAAACAAAAAAAATTATAAATGTTAACATATTATTTGTTGTCTACATTCACTTACCCTCTTTGGCTGCCGTCCGAAATCCATATTTTTGAAGCTTACGGCGTATGTGCTCTGTGGCTTCCTCGTCGTTACTGGCGGAACCCACTAAGTCCACAACTTCCTCCTGTTCTGTTGGACCATTTTTTTCTATTTCAGATTTGGAAAGCGCCAGCGCCATTTCAATATCATCAGGACTAAAATTATCGGCTAGGGAATGCTGAGCAGCTACTTCAGCAAAGAGCTGCTCATTCCGTAGAAAGGAACTCATTGTTAGTTGTTGCCTGACGGCTCCACGTCGAGTGGTCCTGGTCTTCGCTTTGGGCGCTTTTTTGGGCTTGGGACCGGGTGATTCAAAGTCCTCGTTTTCACGCGATTTCTTAGTTTTGGGCTCATCAACTTCATGCTGAGGTTCATCTGTCTCTTGGCTTGGCGTGTTAAAATAATTGGATAGTGTTCGGCTTGCGGTGGCTTTCTTGCTGCTGCGCGTAGTTCTTTTTTAAAGAAAGAGAATTAATTTTTAGTTTATCTCTTACATTTTATTGGCCAACAAAACAAGCTAACTTCAAACTACATAATAATCAATATGGGATAAGTGGGAGCTGCTTGTACCTACCGCAGCTTTTTGGAAGCGGACTGCTGTAGTTTCTTAAAATTTGCTTTGCGAGTCTGCTTGTCCATGCTTAACGTTCTTTCCGCAAGTTATCACTCTGGTCTATGGATTCTCTAATTGATCTAGATGTTTGATGGGCTCCCAAAGCGAACAACTCCCGACGATCGGTTTCCTCTTCCGAGGGTGTCAATAAGTCCTTGCACAGTTTTGAATTAGTAATCTTTTGCATAGGTGTCAGACTACAAGGAAGAGTTAACATTTTATATATATTTCACGGATATCTTGCAATTCACTTACCACCACAATCCAAAAAGTGTTATGCCTCCGGCAATGAAGGCATAGGCGAAACGATTCCGATATTTGAATGAAGGCGTTCCTTGCGTACGTCGAGGCTTGCGCTTGCTTGTATCAATTGAGGCCATTACCCTGATCTTAATTTATAAAATTGAAGTAGTAAATTATATAATTTAATACATTTTATACTTTTAAGCGACAACCGCACAGAAAGCAATGTATGTCAAGATAACAAAATTGGGTTCTAGAATCGCGCCAAGTAGTCGATTTCCTAATCGATAAGTCACTTGCAGCTCTGCCAAACAGACCTGCCAAAGCGCTTTAATCTTCAGCTGTTAGTCAGGCAGCCCCAAAACTAATGAGGCAACAAAAAGTGAAAAGTCGCAGCGTAGGAGAGAAATCAATTACTTTAATTATTGCAACCATACTATAAAGAGTGTGAGTCGCAGTTCCACGATTTTTGTGTTTTGAATATTTAGAATTTCCATTGGGAAGCGATAAGCCTTTGTTGACGATCTCAATTGATTGGTCTAAACTAATATAGGCAACACAACAACAAGTTATTAGAAAATAAAGAATTGTACAGTAAACAATAAGGAATGAGATAACAAAACAGCAGACAAAGCAAAATAAAAAGAGTTCAACAAACAAGCACGCATGCAGACAGTGAGTGTGATTATTCATATGTATTGAAACTTGATAAATCTGAATTTTTGCAGAAAAAAACATAAAGCCAACAACAACAACAAACGATAAACAACAACGAACGGGAAAACAAAATTTCAATATATTACGCCCTTTGAGCGTTGCAAAAAAACAAATTGTAAGCCAAGTGGAACAACTACTTGGGTCGCAACGATAAGCGCCAACGAACTGAGAGCTGCTTAGTCATGGCGGTAGGCGACGAAGAGCCCATTTTGGACAATGAGGTGGAAAATGTTGAGACCGTGGCACCCCACCAGGAGGCAGACAGCAATTCGGACACACGTCGTGGGCCGGTGGACAATGAGCTTGACTTGAATTCCGGTTCCTGCAGCTCCTGCTGCATGCCCACGAGCACTTGCCATCGATTTCTGGCCTTGGTCTTTATGTGCCTGCTCGGGTTCGGCTCCTATTTCTGCTATGACAACCCTGGCGCCCTTATGAGCAATTTCAAGGCAGACTTGAACCTCACTTCACAGGAATTCGCCCTCATCTATTCGATCTATTCCTGGCCGAATGTTGTCCTCTGCTTCGTGGGAGGCTTCCTAATTGATCGATTATTTGGCATACGCTTGGGCACGATTATCTATATGATAGTGCTGTTCATAGGCCAACTAATCTTTGCCAGCGGTGCCTTAGTCGATGCCTTCTGGATCATGATTGTAGGCCGTTTCATTTTTGGAATTGGCGCGGAATCTCTGGCTGTGGCCCAGAACAGCTACGCTGTGCTTTGGTTCAAGGGCAAGGAGCTGAACATGGTCTTTGGTCTGCAGCTGTCGGTGGCTCGATTTGGCAGCACCGTAAACTTTTGGGTGATGCAACCGATTTACAATTACGTGAGCGATTTCTATAAGGGAAACCAGGCTCTTGGCGTGGTGCTGTTTCTGGCTACGCTGACCTGCGTGTTATCTTTTATGTGCGCTCTGATTCTGGGCTGGATGGATAAGCGGGCCGAACGGATTTTGCAACGAAACAACAACCCATCCGGCGAGGTGCCCAAGCTAAGCGATATCTTCACATTCAAAGCCCCATTCTGGATGGTCTCCATTATCTGTGTGGCCTACTATGTGGCCATTTTCCCCTTCATTGCCCTAGGTCAGGGCTTTTTCGTCGAACGCTTCCATATGACTCCCGCTGATGCCAACACTGTCAACTCACTGGTCTACCTGATAGCGGCAGTGTCGTCGCCAATTTTTGGCTTCGTCATCGACAAAACCGGACGCAATGTGGCCTGGGTGTTCGGAGCCACCTTGAGCACAATTGGAGCGCATGCCTTGCTCACCTTCACCCAAGTCAGTCCCTACGTGGGCATGATCATCATGGGCCTCTCGTATTCCATGCTGGCAGCCAGCCTCTGGCCCCTGGTGGCCCTCATCATTCCGGAGTACCAGCTCGGCACAGCCTACGGCTTCTGCCAATCCATACAGAATCTCGGCCTGGCCACCATCACCATTGCCGCCGGCAGCATTGTGGACAAGAGCGGCGGCACACATCTCTGGGTGGAGCTCTTCTTTATGGGCTGGCTGACGATTGCCTTGATAGCCACCTGCGTCATCTGGATCTACGACAAGAAGACCCGCGGCAATCTCAACATGACCCCCGCGCAGCGTGAACAATTCCTGGCCGTTGCTAATTATCAAAATTTCGAATAGAGCAACTAACAATAAGGAGAGATTAAGCGATGCGGGTCTTGGTCGAGTTGGATATTTAATGCGGGCGAATAGGAATCGTGCAATGATTGTAGCGATGCTGATGTGATTCTGATGAAAAGTGATCTGCGCAATTGTGTCGCAAATTGGTATTTTACATATACAAACCATACATTTAAATAATTAATACAATTTACAGATTTTATATAGTTATATACGAATATATCAAACTGAATTGTTTGGCAATTTTTTTGTACAAGATTTTCATTTACCATTTGCCTAGACCGCCCTTTGATTTTTGTGTATTTTTTTTTCTTGTTATTTTAGATCAATTCAAAAATATATATATTTTTCCCTTTAGGTCTTTTAATCTGATTATGTAAATGATTAATTTTTAAATAAATAAAAGAAAAAAAAATAAGTGATTGAAGACTCCAAAGAGGAAGGGTCAGTAAGACTTTTCAGATGTTAGTATGGTAGAAGCCCGATCTATATGAAATTGAGCAAATGTATGTATCTCTTTATATAAGAAATATTTAAACCAAATATAAATGTGAGAAGTCAAATAACGTGGGAGTTATGCCTAGAACCGGCTTGGCTTTATAGGGCAGCTAAATTATTTTGTAGCTTAAACCGACAGAAATTTAATACTCAAGGGAACTTCTCGGATCGGACAATAAATGCTGTTCCTAAGCTTGGGTTCCTCGGTCAGTCAATCGATATACTTTTCTTTTTTTTAATATACAAAATAAATTCAGTGACTCATTTTTTGGATATGATTCAAATTTTTGACACAGTCTAATTCGCCACTGAGCAATAAATCCAGATGATAATTATTTAGTTTCTTTTTATTTCGCTTGTCATAAATCAAAACATTTTAATGTCTGTCCGACGTTCCAGCACCTCTACAGAAACCTTTATGGTCAGCGAGAGCACGCCCAATTCACGCAGTGGCTTGATTTTTTCCTCCACCGACTGCGTACTTTGCAGTGTTTCCAGCAACAACAAGGCAACGCCACGGGCTGCAGTCAGCAGTTTATTGGAATCGTGTACTCTAAAATAATAATAAAAATAAGCAAACTAATCAATAAACTCCACATTAGTCTTGCTTGAGATACTCACTTTTTGAATAGCAACTCGGGTCGCTGGGTGTATTGTCCAAAGAGGGCGAATAGATTGCGGGTCATGTCGTAATTGAATTGGGCAGCTCCTGCGGGCGCAAATTTTGTATTCATTATCATGCTGTCCAGCATAAAGTCATCGATTTGTCTAGCCATGAGGCGGAGGGTTTGATTGAAGAGATTGCCCGATAATTCACGCTCTAAATTGTGGAGTTGCGTCACCAGGACCTGGAACATTTCACCGCCACTGGGTGAGAGAATGAAGGGCTCTTTGCTGTTTTGTTCGGGCATGGTGGGCCAGTTATCGTGACGATAGCTCATTGACTTGGCCTTCATCTCGTTGACAGCCTTGGTGGCCAGATTGTGTATGAGCTTTTGGGCCCAGTGCTCTAGCTCGTTGACGGCAGGCTCGAATACGGAATTGATTTCGGGAGCATTGGGACCGGCCAGGGCCACATTTAGGTGGAGGTAGTGGATATTTTCACCCCACTCTCGTAATACCATAATCAGATAGTTGATGGCATTCAAAACGGGTATGCTGGGCACGGCTCCACTGCTGTGCAATTGGACCAGTCGCCGGCGGAAGCTATCGATTAGTTCGAGTTGCAGATTGAGGAATTGGAGTTGGTGGCCTGGTTGTATGAGGCCATAATAGCGATCCTTGATGGCATCTAGGAGGCGCATAAATTGATCTGCACATTTGGGTATTTTCAAGTCGTCTTCGTAGGTGTTCGGATCAATTAGCTGGAAAGGTGTTTCGGCCTGCAGAATGTCATCCATTTTCTCGGCACAGACTACAGAAATTCTTTGAGTTAGTTTTTAATTGGAAGTAGAAAACTTTTTGTACTCACATTGCTCTTCCAAGGCAATCCAGCGTATGAGATACATGGGTTGAGTGATAACTGAAATGGCGCTGGGAAAACTAGAGGGATAGCCGAATGTCTCTCGCAGTTCCGCCTCAAATGCCAGGGTCTCGTCCAGGAGATGGGCAAAGAGATTTTCATCGTAAACAATTTGCTCCATGTCCACCACCAGTTTCTCAATTGTCAATTGCACTAAGCCTCGCATGAATTCCAGCTAAAAAAAATACAAATGACATAATAATTGGTAAGCATTTGGTTAATCTTGGCTTACCCTTAGATTGTAGTCTAGCTTGCCGGCGCTAATGGCAGCCGGTTGAAAGGTTGTGCCCACAAATAAATGTGTTTCCTTGCCCCAGTTTAGGATTTGAGTGTAAAACCATTCCGGTTTGTCCAGACGATTGGTTTGCCGCGTGCCTGTGAAATGGAACATGAAGCGCTGTCGGTAGGGCGCCAGGAGCAGCTTTACAACTTGGTCAATAGGGGGGCAGACAATGCTGGGGGTGATGCTTTTAAGAGGAGCCTGCTCTTCAGCTGGCGACTTGATTAGGAAGATGTATTCTGCTAGCATCTGGGCCTTGGCCGAGTCACGTGTGGGGGAATAGTTGAGTGGCTGCTTTTCGGCATGCGCCCAGCGCATACTCTTAAGCACAGCCTCGAATTCACTCGAGAGACGCTTCATTATCTGTCTGTGCCAGTAGATAGCCGTGCGTTCGGCATAGGATTTCAGGGCCTTGGCTTGTACTGCATGGAGACGGCCCACAACACTGTGCTCATAGTCGTTGCTCTCGTAGAGGGTTAAATAAGTGTTTACTAGTTTTGCCTCATCTTTGCCGTTGATGGCCTGGGATAGTAAGCCGCTGATCTCCTGAATTTCCTGCACCAGACGTAGGTACTGAGTCAAACGCTGAAGCTGGCGTACCTCTTGTAGGTTATCCTTGACACTGTCTAAGGCCGGTCGAGTATCCTGGAGTTTTTGTTTTAATTTTGCACTAAATTGTGCCAGTTTCTCCATTTCAAAGTCAATGCTTTCGCAGACTTGCTGCTGGCATTGGAAGGCAGATTTAAAGATTGAGGTATTTTGCGGGTCCTCATAGTTAAACTGAGTATAATAAAGGATTAGGTTTGATTCAATTTCAATTTTCATTTATTTACATTTTGACTCAGTGCTCTTATACGCTCCTTATATTCGTCAACAAGTACGGCCGCTCGATGCAGACGGCTGGCGTCTTTGCCAATTTCCGCGTTTAGGCGGGCCACAATGCGGGCTTCCATTTCGCTGGATCTCTCATGCATTTTAAATCATAAATTACAAATCGAATTAAAAGCTAGACTAGACTAACAAATAACAATCAACATGAACACGTATAAAAAATGTCAGTGTGTACACATTGCACTTGTTGTGCAAATATTAAAAACAGTGTTGTACAAATATATATTTCTAAATACAATTTGGTCACACTATTCCGATAATTTGAATTCCAACAATGACAGGTGTTTGAAGCCTTGGCGTCGCGTCCTTTTATATTGAATTTTTTAAGTGAGCTTCTTTGAAGTGAAAATACCTATAAAAATGTTTACGCCTGTCCAGAAAAAATATGGCCAAAATAAAATGGATCCAGCATCGCCACACACACCACTAAGTTTTAGTCGGGAATTGCGCCAAGTGCTTCAGGAGCGCAACTTGCTCACCGCCAAGACGCGCAAAAAAGGTGAGGCTGCTTGAAAATTGTGTCGATTCAGTTATTTCCTTACTCAAAGATTATGCAATTTCAGTTTGCACTATGTTGGACAGCAGTGCAAGCAGTCCCATTGGTTCGCCAAATCCAGAGGCGGGCAAGCGTAAGGAATTTCGGGTGCAGGCCATCCAAGAAATTGTATCTTCAGAAAAGTCATATTTGGATCAGCTGGAATTGTTGATGAATTTCTTTGTACGGCCTTTGAAAGATCAGGCTATAATTGATGGAGCCAACCACACGGCCCTGTTTGGCCAAATTGAAATGATACATAATTTGAATGGCGAGTTTCTGCGGGAACTGGAAGCCAATATGGAAAATGTGGCCAAGGCATTTCTAAAGATGGCCCCGTTTTTCAAACTCTATTCGGTCTACGCTTTTGACTATCGCAGCGCTCTTTTCATACTCCAAGATCTGACCAGCAAGAATCCGGTATTTCGAAAATTTCTGGAGCAGACTGAAAGTAGGCCTGAGGTACAGCGTAAATTAAACTCTTTGATGATTGCGCCCATACAGCGAGTGCCACGCTACAAACTCTTGCTGGAACAAGTCTTACTCTACACCAGTCCTGCAGATGCCGACTACAAGGTCCTAAAGGGTAAGCCAAGATCCACAATCTATGAGTATGATTTTCTTAACCTTTCGAATGGTTTCAGAATCTGTTAAAGAAATCGAGGCCACTGCCTCACATATCAATGCCTGTGTGGAGGAGCAGGAAATCACTCAGCACTTAATACATCTACAGAATTCGCTGGTGAATCGCACGCCAAACATTGTAAAGCCCTCTCGGCGTGTGATCAAAGAGGGAATGCTACATAAAATAACCCACAAGGGCACTGAAATCAAGCGCTACTGTGTGCTCATGACTGATATTTTCATGTACTGCAAAGTAATAAAGGAACGCTCTCCCAACACCGTGGTAGAGAACTCTCTGGAGTGTTGCTGCATTTTCCCTCTCAAAAAGTGCAAGGTCTATGAAATGTTGCCGGGCAACTTTAAGCTGGCCTGCCAGCACGAAGGTATTATTTTCGGTACTAAGGATTTGCAGGTGGCTCGCACTTGGGTGGGATTTATACGCGATGCTATTGATTTGCATGTTCAATGCCGTAAAACATTGCGAAAGGACTCGAGTAAGCGTACACCCATTCGAAAGAAGGATATGAAGAAGTTTGGAGCCGACTATGTGCTCAGTCCGAACAAACGGAAATGCGTGAGTTTTGCTTGTCGAATTAAAGTATTTTGATTGATCCCTGTTTTGATTTTAGGATTATGAGACCATTTTCCGGAATAAAAACCGCACAACTGATTCTGATGAAGAGGATGAAGTAACCGATACTTGTTTTCCGCGGAAGCGTAAGATACCCAGCTCCAGAATGGCAACTCCTGCATTTGCTAACAGAGCCAAGGCAAGTGTAACTGTTAAGCGTGCGGCACCACCGCCACCACCACCACCACCAGGCAGTGGTGTGCAATTGCGTAGGCCACCTCTGGGTAATAACCAAGTTGCCAAGGAGAATCGCATCTCCAAACTTTACAAGAAAATCGCAGCCGGCGATAATATACGTGGCATACTAAAGCGTCCAGCAGCCACACCAGCTCAACAAGACAGCAATGGCCCAGATCAGGACCCCAGTTATGGCTTTGCCAGTCGCTACTCGGATTCGAAATCTTACTTCCGGGCTCATAATGTGGACAACACTATACCAACGGCTGTAAAGCGAGAGGATTTCTTCGGAGTGGTTGAGGATGCCGATCTGGGCAACGGCAACTTTCGGGATGTCCTCTTTCCACTGCGATCGAGCGGTGGCAGCCAAAAGAGCGGCAACCCTGGCTGGTCTACGCCAGCCCAGCCGACTGCCACCGATACGTTGCCACCGCAGAAAAAGCGTGTCAAGTTCGAGGATATCACACAAAAAAGCCAGTCGGCTAAACCCTTTGAATTCGGCAATTCCGTTCCGGATAAAACTGCAACTTTATCGCTACGCGAGCGCATTTATGATTTTTTTGCCAACCTTTTTTAATTCACATATTTATTTTCATTTTCATTTTAATTTTTTCATTCAATAAAATCATCATCGAAATTATGCAGAGCTTCGTAATTCACATACTTTTTCCATAAACTTTTCCACTGCCGGCTCACTAATCTCTTCGTTCCAAATGCCGTTGCGCTTAAAGTGAGAGCCAATTATAACGCCTTGGGCATCTTTGTACTCAGCAATGTTATCGGCAGTCACTCCAGATCCGATTAGAATTGGAACCTTTACCTTGCCCATCAAATCCTGTAGATCTTTCGGGCTAGCTGCACTTCCTGTGGAAGTGCCAGTAATAATGATGCCATCGGTGCTGAAAAACTCAGCTGCATGGGCCGTGTCCAGCAGACTGACATCGGCTGTAATGGCATGTGAACTGTGCTTTTTCTTGAGGTCAGTAAAAATTAGCACATTCTCCGCATCAATCTGACGACGATAACGCAAAAGATCTCCAGCACAAGCATCTGTGTAGCCCTCGTCGGCAACATGACCAAAGACAAAGCCTTCGGCACGTATGAACTGAAGCTGACTGGCTTTGGATATGGCCAAGGCCTGTTTGTTTCCACAAGCCAACACCTGGACACCGCAGGGAACTTCCTTGGGCATCACTTCACGTACCGCTTGACCCAAACGAGTCATACAGGCCACAATTTCGGCGCCCAGTTTCCGTTCCGGTACATATGGAATATCATGCATATTTTCTATGAGCACTGCGTCCTGCAGCGGTATCATTTAAGCGATTTCATACTTATAGTTGCTTTAAATTACCCACCAGCTGGTGTTTTTTGTATATATTCGCCTCATAGATGGCCTTTTCAATGATTTGCGGCCAATTGCCGGCATAATTTGGAGTGCCTGGAAATGTGAATTTTTAAACGGAATACAAAACAATTTTATGTTGGCTTCACCTGGTAGAGCTCCCACATGTACCATTCCAATTACTTTACATTGTTGTTTACCAAAAATTTGTAGAAATTTTTTCATTTCTAAATTATTTTACTTGTGATGATCGATTTGCCTATGTTGATCTACTGCAGTGCTGCCAGACTTTATTCACAAAAGAGACTAAATGTAGCCAAATAATTTAAGTGTCTTAAAATAAACTCAGACAATTAAAACCAAATTTTAATTAAATCAATGTGCAACCATAATTTGAAAACTTAATATCTTTTCATTATTCTGGCCAGTGTTGGAAAAATCACAAGAAAATTTGAAAAACTTTGAAATAATAATAGAGCAGCCTTTCTAGTCAAGCTGTCCTAGAGACTACTCAAAAACTTATTATACACCTCATGCGGTATAAACAATGAGTTTTTATTAAAAGTTTTCAACTTGCAGGCTTCTTCATATTGCCAGTTTGGGCATTTCTCCCCGTCTTTCATTGTGGGGGGGAATTGTGGTCATGTCCTTGGGTATGATTTGGAGGCCATCCACCCATCACCCATACCCTCTCACACTATTCAACATTCGTGGCCATTTGCTGTGGCCTCTGCTTAGCGGAAATGGAGCGCAGTGGGACAGCGCTTCAATTAACGCAACGCAGCGCAGCGTAGTGCCGAGCACAATCGGCAGTTTCAGCACCCTTATCCATATTGCCATGTTTGTTTCCCTTTTGTTTATAGAGCAATGTTATTGTTGTTGTTGTTTCCATTGTATTGTTTTGCCACGAGGTAGTTATACGTTTGCTTTTATAGCTAAAAACAATCGAGCTTTGTGCTCATTTACAATATTGAAAAACAGTGTTTGTCGTTATTTTTGTTACTTGCACATTTAATAGAATTTACATTGGTAAAATACACACATTTCCGCAAACACAATCACCAATCATAACTTCTTCTATTCAGCAATTTAACAATAAAATAACATTTTACACATCACTTAAAAGGTTTCACATTTATGAGCACATAATGAATGGAAATCAATGAAACGCAGGGCAGCTGTTTTTATTATTATTTGTACCCATCAAAATCTCAGGCCATCCCAAGACCGCGTAGGTGTTTTTCTTAATATTTTTATTTTTTTGATAAGAATTGCCTTATTTAATTAAAATGATTTGCTATTTTAAGACAGAAACAGCCTTGAACATCCTAGACCATGGCTTGTTGTCAACTGTTCGGTCAGTCCGCCCAGACAATTATGATCGATGGGCAGAAGACGCGGCCAGAAATTATGGTCTTTGATAGAAGCAGCACGCATATTTCGATTGCATGGGAATTTGTAATTTCCATTCAATTTATTGACTAATTGCATTTACACAAATAATTAAAATGCTTGAATGGTGAATTTATAAAATTCAAACACGCAGACAATCAAATTGATGAGGGGTCACACTGGTAAAAGTCGCCGCAAAAAAATCAACGCCAGCCAAAAAAGGCGAATGGCTAATTTAGAATATTTTGATGATGGATACTTTTGTCGTCACATTAATAAAGAGTTATGAACGGCAAACAGAAATATCCTCATTATTCAGTTGTGAAGGTGCGAAAATCTAATTTATATTGCAATTAATAGAGCCAGACAAAAATCGAGGGTCACGAGTCAAGAGGGAAGAGACAAGGCAGTTCTATCATTACCAAGATAACAAAAAAGTTTCAAGTTGCAGAGTCCAAAAGTTTCACCAATAATAATAAGACTAAGAAGAAAAAGAAGAAGAATAACAATTAGAATAACCACAACCAGCAAATGTTGTCGATGTCGTCTGTTCGAGTCAATTGACTGGCTGGTAAGTTGCTTGGGTTTTGTCGCTTGTCAAATAAATGTCAAGAAGTTCTTAGATTTCTGGGTCGAACACTCTGTCCCCGAAAGTCAACATATCCACTGCGTAACTTTGCTCTGTTGGCTTTAGGCCTTTAATCGGAATAGACTTTTCAAGAAACTTTGCTAGAAATTTTAACTTGCATTTAAAATTGTAGCAAAAATAATTGAATGAAAGAGCGAAATTATTTTTAGTTGTTGAATAAAGGTTTCTTTGTTATATTTGTATGCGTGTGCGTGTGTGTGTGTGTGTGTTATCTACCTACGATGTTTGACAAGAAGACAAAGTAAACAAAAGGGTAAAAAAGGAAACAACTTGTTGCAACAATCGTGCCTTTGCCATTGCCTTTGCACAGGAAATAAGCAGACAAGCATATAAAGCCCCAGGTTCTCAAGGACACCACTCAAGGAGCATAATAAATAATTTATATTGTTTGCCTAGACCGAACCAGAGCAGGTGTAAAATGGACAGCACACACACTATGAGCACTTCTGGCATTTTATATTCCATACAAGCCCAAGATGTGGCAAGTAATTACAAGCTCTCAGCCTGAGCAAGGCCTTAAAGATTAGAAAACGAATTAAAAAAAAAAAATCTTCAAAAAAAAATGTGGAAACTCCGGGCAGGTGCTTGAACCTTTTTTCACTAATTGATTTACGTGACAGAAACTTTGCAGACATCGAAGACACACAAAAGACAAATCTCAAAAAATAAATCATGAAAGCAATTCAATATTAACCGACTGAGTCTTATACTCTTTAAATCAAATCTGAAACTAGACTAGCCAACTTTAATTAGAAAAAGTCAAACGAACCTTGCCAGGCTTTAGTTTTTGTCCAGATGTCCTCAGGTGTAAATGCGGTCACACTGAAGGAAAAAATCGCATAAATAAAGGAGGGGGGAAAAAAGAGGTGGCAACCCCGGCCACCTTTTTTTTTTTTTTTTGAGCCAAATCCAATAACAACAAAATTAAGAAAGAGTCACTGACACAAACACTCTTGCCTGTAATGGTTATCGGGTGTGCCAAGGCAACTGTTGGCCAAACATACACACACACACACACATACACGCACACCTACGCATTGGACAGCCTTGGGGCTGCTATCGCAACGCTTTATCATGAATAAATATGGCCGCGGTCTGTCAGGATAGCAATTGTCGCGATTGTCAGGCCCGAACAACACAATCAGAGGCAAGTAGCAGAGCTGCTTAAATACTCCAAGCCCCAAACCCCAAGCCCCCAAGTCGCAAGTGGCAAGCCTCATGCCCCATTTTGTTTATGTGTCCTTTGATAATATCCTGCCAAGCCGTTTAAAGAGAGTGTAAAGCGTGCTGAATTTCAACTTCCGCCATTTGCGTGTCTGTTCGCAATCGCCATTTTGTTTTGAAATCAACTTTCACCTTAGACAGCCTAGCCAACCTGGCTAACCTGGCTAACCTGGCTAACCTGGCTAACCTGGCTAACCTGATGAGCTTTGCTTTGGCCCGAAATGAAGGCACAATTAGTGAAAGTGATTTGTCCAGTTTTATCTCTCCTTATTTTTTTTTTGTCTGCATAAAATGCAGTTCATTCAGTTCGACTATTTTTTTCTTCTTCTTATTTGTTTTTGAGTCCCATTTTTTTCTATTGGCTTGACTGGTTTAACTTTTGTTGTGGCTTTAAGTGGTTACCTTCGACCTGACTGCTGTTTCTTGGTATTCATCTTTATGCTATTTGGTTTTTCAAATTGGCTTTTTCTCTCTTTCTGTGTGTGTTTGTGTGTGTGTAAGCGCTTTGGGGATTTGCTTAATTGTGTGTCTGCGAGTTGTTGGCTTTTTGCTTGTGTTTAGACTTTGGATTTGAGCGAAATATGTTTTTGACTTTAAGCTTTTAAGGCGCCAGCGAAGAAAAGTTGAAAAGTTCATTTGAGTTCACCTGGGCCAGCACTGACAGGATGACTGAATGGCTGATATCAAAAGTATAATGACCAAACTGAAAAACTTGCCAAAGACTCGAATTAAAAAACTGCTGATGAGTCCGAAGATACACACAAATGGAACTTTTTATCACTTTGCAATGGCTCAAAGTTTATGCCCAGTCGGGAGGGAACGAGCGGACCCAAGGCAATAAGTTTGGCTTTCAAATTAACGAGTTAGTTGGCACTTGCACTAGAAAGCCTGACAGAGCTGAGCTAAACAGTCAGTGAAGAGCAAGTGAAGAGGTAGTGAATGGGGAGTGAGGAGCCAGTGAAGAGGCAGTGAATGGGGAGTGAAAAGCAAATGCAAGCAATTTGTGTTAGGTAAAAGTTACGCATTGACTTGCTGACAAAGTCAAAATGTAAACAGCTTAACAAGACTTGGGTCAAAAAAAGAAAATAATAAGAAGAAGAAGACAAATTAAAACGTTTAAGTTACCAAACAAATTATTCAATTAAAACTGAAATAAGTAAAAATCTAAGCCTTGTTTTTCCACAAAAATGAAAAACAATTCAAAACTGAAATCCTATCCAACAGACCAACCAAGACCAATGCAAAACAAAAATACGAAACAAAAAAGAAAAGCACAAAGGCAATCAGGCACAAGAATTGCTGCTAAATCTGAGGACCCCACCAAATGCCAATGCCAAAATGCCTTTAATCCCTGGCATGTTGTTGGAAGAGATGCTCGGTTCACTCAATTGCCTACTGCCTTGCTGAGCGCCGTGTACGTGCACGCCCGAAATTAGGTCACAGGCCCAACAACAGAGACCCATCCCCTTTCCTACCGCGGCAAACCCAAGCCCCATAAACATTTACCTTCAAACAGCGAAGAGACGAGGCTAAGGCAAAAAGCAGCTTGAGTGGCTGGAGCGAGTCCTGAACTCGAACAAATGCACAGAAAAATGCGTATACAAAATTGTTGGGAAATAGCTGAAGAAATCACCATTGGCAACTGAAGACAGGAGGCCTGGTGGAGTGAGTGGAAAGCAGACAAATATCCTAAACGTTCGACTGGATAGCCAGGAGGATGGGCAACTGAATGCGTTACGCTTTGGTTGTTCTTCAGAGTGGAAGAGGGGGGAGAGTGCTTCTCATTATAGTTCGGGCAGAAGGCAAAACAATGTTAGGCAGCTGGTCACACGGCCCTGTCATGATTGGCGTGAGCTTAATGAGTGGATGAGTGGGCAGCAACATGTTAACGGCGATGTTTTCTAAAAGAGAACACCAAGCCAGAGAGAGAGAGAGAGAGAGAGGGTTGTTGGGTTAATCTGGAAATAAAGAGTGGGTAAAGCTTTTTGAGTAAAGCTTTCCTCTTAAAGTTTCTACTGAAGTTTTAACCTTCATCTTGAACTTCAGGGCCATTGTGTTCTTTGGCGGGAGAGGGAAAGAGAGAGAGAGAGCGAGTGGGAGAGAAACTGAGTTTCAGAGAGTCGATTCGATGTTTTATTTATGGGAGGGTCAGTCTCTGGGTTTTACAATAAAAACAAATGCAACAGGAGGGTGTTCATTCATATTGCTCGCCCACCTAAACGAAAAGCCAAGCCAAACAAGCGAGAAATACAAAGAGAGAGAGAGAGAGAGAGAGAGAGAGAGTAGTTCGTGAAGTAGAAAGGGATAGTGACAGCGTGTAAGTGTGTCTTTTCCATTAGCGCAGCCAAATTGTAAGCAAAGAGTTGACTTTAAAATGCATAGAAAAAAAAAACAGAAATCCCAATTAATACAAATTTCAAGATTTATGAAAATGAAAAAGCTCAATATAATTTATAATTAAAATTTTAATTTAAATAAATGGAGTTTTTTTTGTAACCCTTTTTTTTGTGTGTGTTTTATTTTGAAATACGTAGATGCTGTTTTCAGTGTGCCAGTGCAACTTCTTAAAGCAGCGAAAACAAATCAAACCAACAACAAGAAAACATCGCATGCGCTCTCCATTCCAGTCGCTCTCTCTTTCTCTCAGAAAAGGCCTTTGCTCTCTCTCGGGTTGTGTGCATGCAGCACACCCACAGGCGAGACCACGCATACCAGCACACTTTCTTATCAAACAACAAAATACTGGAAATCAGGCAGCCAGTGGGAAAGAACAGAAGCCACTGAAGGTAGTGAGACTTTTATTTAAGGATAGCACAGGAGCAGCAGCAACAACAGCAACAACATTAGGAACGTTCGGCCCCAAAACACACGCACACTTTATAAGGTGAAACACGAAACTGGAGCAGTTCAGTTCGCAGTTGGCAGGCGTCGCTGAAGGTGCTCACATCTCAAAAAAAAAAAAGCCCAACATATTGTTTAAATCAAGAAATCCAAAAATATGCAAAATTAACAAAACAAAAGTAAAAGCCAAAGCAACTCAAAAAAAAAGTACGAAAAAAATATATTTTCTTTTTTAAACTGATTAAATAAACAAAAAGTGACAACAACAACAATAAAAAGAAAAGAAAAGAATTGGTGTGCGTGGTCTCAATCAACGGAAGGAAATTAAAGTGTTGTCCTCTGGCTTGTCTCTGTCAAATGAAACTAACGAAACGTAATTCAATTCTGAATTCACACTCAATTGAATTCAGAATATGTTGTGACCAACACACACTTGGCCTGGCCCCAACTAAAAATTGAGAAATTCTGACTGGTCTGCATTTTGCACATAATTGCAAACTGTTGCATGGCTGCAATTTTATTTTTATTACAAAAAAAAATAAAATAAAAATAAAAGCAACTGTTGCTTAGTCCCTTTATGGTGTCATAGACACACATATGCTCTCTCTCTTTCTCTTTCTCTCTCCCCTTTATACTCGTACTTCATTAACCGTTACCCAGGAGCGTAGCACACGTTAAATACGCGTCATTTGTTTTACGATTGTGCAGCCCTGAAAGCACACACAACACATAACAAGACAAGACAACGCTGAGACACGATGAGACAAGACAGGGCAAGACAGGATGGGACAGAGCAGGACAGAGCAGAACGCCCAGGATGCCAGTGAATTTGGAATTTGTTCTGTTGCTCTGTCGCTTTAGTTGGGAGCCTCGCGTTGCTTTATATGGCTCGGCTCATTAAAAATACTTCCTCTTCCTTCACACTTTAGAAATCTCCACCTTTTTAACCAAACGAAACGAAACGAAAAAAAATATTACTCCACATTCTCGGAAAGTGCAAAAAAAAAAAAATAAGAAGAAACAAAATTTTCATTACGCCAAGGTAATGCCATTTTATGCTACGTATGCTCCATTTTATTTTATGACAAAATAATAAATTTTACCACATAAAAAAAAAAAAAAACAAGAAAAACAAGAAAAACTTATATCAAAAAAAAAAAAAAGGATTCTCATTTATTTCGAGAGATTAGCTTTTGCTACTGATCAGGTGAGTCTTGATTAAAATATGCAAATGAAATTGTTATTTGTTCCATTCATCAAAATGATTTATGCAAATTAACTAAGATCAACAGTTGAGAGATTTGCCAAAATACACAAATTATTTCAAATTTATAATCAATGGAAAAGGCATACATTTTTGAGCTTCAATAAATTTGAAAAAAACCCTGAACCGATCAGATATGATTGGGGCCCCTTATCACGGTAGATAAAGCTGAATGATTATTGACACATTGTTTTATTTATTATTTTCTTGTTGCTCGACAAATTCGTTTTGATTATAAAAATTATATGCAAACTCTTTTTTTTTTTTTTTGGTCAGCTTGGGGGAAATTCTTATGTTTTTTTATTTATTTTTATTTCGCCTTTTATGTCAGTTGTGGGCACTCGCACAGACACTGTGAATTTCACAGCTGTTGCTGTGTTCATTTCATTTGTTCTTAACTAAGTTCTACTTGTCTGTGTGTGTGTTTGTGTGTGTGTGTGATATGGCCATATTAACAAAGAAAACTGACAGATGTCAGAATATATAAAATGGCCGCCAGACAATAATAAAATCGGCATAAAATGTACAAAATAATGACGTGAAAAGATAGTGAGCAAAATAAATAAAAAAAAATATGTTATGGAAAATATGGAAAATGTCTGCTTAATTAATTGATCAAATCATTTATTCTCAATGCCAGCCAAGAATGTTATGTCTAACCCAAAACATAATCATAATAAAAATCAGAAAAAAATATATGCCTGAGAGTGTGAAAGAAATTCGAAAAAAGATTAATGATCACAGACTTGAAGGGCGAGGCGCACTTGGCGTATGAGTGATGCGTGTCAAAGTTCAATTTTCATATATTTCACGAACAGGCCTAAAAAGGAAGAACAATTAAAGCCAGCCAACAGGCGAAATAATTCTTCAAGACACCAAAAACAACAACAACAACAATGACAACAATTAGCCAAAGAACAAGTAAAACGAGCAGCCAAACACAAAAGACTCTTAAAGTAAAAGGGCGGCAATTCCACAAGAACCAAGGGGGTGGTGGTGTTGGTTGGTGTAGCCAACCTTTCATGTCAACTTTTGTTAATTAAATGAAGCACTTAACATGAAAACATATTTTCTGCGGTGTTTTCAACTCAAATGAATTCAACTGATTCACTTAAGCCACCCCGCCAAAACATCCCTTCACCCTTTCAGCCAAAAAAAAAAAAAAATTAACGCCTTTAGCCTCTCAACCAAAAGAGCAAAGGAAAAATGAAAACAACATACAAAAAAAATAATAAAAATAAAAGAGAATAGAATTGCCGAATGGCTGAGTGTCATAATTTCCAGGCAGGACAAAAGAGGAGTTAATGAAAATTCATGAAATTCACTTGGCACAAAGCAGAGTATATTTTTCTTTTTTTTTTCCTTCTCCAAGGTCTGCATAATATCTTTAGATAACAAAGAAAGGAATAGAGCCAAAAACATAACGAAAAAAAAAAAGAAAATAGAAATGAAATGAACTCAACTCATTTGGACTGTTTGACAAAGTAAATTGTCGCTGTTTGTTTTGCCAGAATAATTCATCTCTTTCTCTTTATTTTGATTTTACATTTCACAAAAAAAAAATGAGAGAAAAAAGAAAATTCCTTGAAGTGGTCAGATCAAAGGGAAATTATGGAAGAGTGGGTTGGTACTCTCTCAAGCCTAAAGGTCATCAAATCTTTTAAAATTTAAATTTCCACAAATAAATTATGTTTTTTTTTTCCTTTTGGAAACTTTTTGTGATTAAATGATTTTTATTGCTATTCTGGCTGGGTTAAGCAAAACATGCTTTAGCAAAAAAAAGTTAAAAAAGTGTAGCATACATTTCAGCGCTGAGCAATTCTTAAGATAAATTGTTTATTGCGGTTACTGCGGCCCTCAAAAGAGTTCAAATCAAATGCCAAAACATATGTAAACAAAATTTAAAATTTTTTATAAATTGTTTTGCCCAACTTTGGCTATAATTTTGCCTATTTATTATTGTTGAAAATAGTTGGAATTTTATGGCAAATGAAAATGGCCTCTGACAACAAAGTCTGGCTCAAATCTGCGGTCATCATCAGGCCCCAAGCTCTCATAGCCATCTACATTATCATCAACTTGGTTGTTTATATTTTTTTGCCATTATCACACACACACACACATACACACAGACATATAGAGTAGGATTTTTCTAAGCCTTTGCCTTCAGTGCTGTTGACATGAGCTTAAAGTATTCGCAGACACACACACACAGACACAGGCACTCTTTGGTCCTGCCACCTGCCGTCCTGACCTTTGTCAAAAGAGCAACACCCGCTGTGCTAAAATAAAAAGGAATCAAAGAGCGAAAGAGAGAGAGAGAGAGAAAACATTTGTATCTAACGGTACATTGGTTTGGGTAGACCAAGTAAATGAACCAATTCAATTCAATAGCCAAAACTCAAAAGAAATGCGATGGCAATCTTTCAGACCAACAAAATGACAAACATTTTTAGCCCCCCACCCCCACATCCCCCTCCGCACCTGGCATTATGAAATTTCATTTCAGAGAAACCAAAAAGTATGCTGATATATTTTTTGGCAATTAACCTTATCAAGGCAAATGCGTTTAGCATTCTAGAAAAATGTCAGCGGCAAGGGTATTCCATATAACCGATACAAAAATTTATGCCACACACACACAGACAAAGACACACAAACACACAGACACTCAGTGAACAAAATTACTTTGACAGACGAAATGCCAGAGCACCGAAAGAATTGAAAAAAAAAAAAACAGGAAAATGGAGAGATGGAAAGAAAGGAAAAAATTTATAATGGCAAAGTGGAAAAGCAATTTCAAATATTTTTGTTACCTGCTTGTAGAAAATTTTTACGTCTCTCTGATTACAACCAAAAAAAAAAAGAAAAAAGGAATAAGGAAAAAACCGAGAACATTGTTGTTTTTTTTTACTCTTTGCTTTTTGTCTCATCCTCCTTGATTTTCTTCATTCTTTTTTTTTCTTCTATTTGTTGTGTAATTGTGCGCGCAAAAAGGAATGAAAGAACAGCTTGAAAATGGGTTAAGCAAAGAGTGCTTTAGCAAAAAAAAAAGTGTAGCATACATTTCAGCGCTGGGCAATTCAAGACTTGGTTAGTCTTAAGATAATATTAAAATAAATCATAGAAAATTCTTGGAAATTTTTTTTGTTGCCTATTTTTAATATTCTTAAACTTTTAATCTTTTTATTTATTTCAAGTACTTTGAAAAGCTTTTCTGCTGAGCAGACTAAAAACAATGAAACCCTCACGGAGTGCTGAAAATATTGACTCATCTGTGCGAACGAAAGATAAAAATAAAGCCATAGCTAAAAATAGCCATGTTCTGTACAACTGTTGCGCAGTTATTGCCAAGCAAAGAACAAAAATATATTTATAAATAGCCCCAAGCCAAAGACCATAAAAATGCTCATACACGATTACATGGAAGGAGAGATTTATTTTCCTTTTCCTTTTTACACTCATAAAATTGTTGGGCGGGGGAATGCAAATTAGATTTCTCATATGCATATGTAGTTAGGTTTGGATGGCTTATTAACTTGTCAAATGATTAATTTATTTGGAAAGCGAAGTGGAATCATTGGCTGCCTTCGGCCATTGATTGGCCAAACTGAATTGCCTGACACATGTTGGAAAATTTCCAGCTTGAATTTCACTTTACTTTTTATCATCACATTGATTGATTAAATATTTATATATACGGCAGCACCTCTTGTAAATTAACAAGTACATAAATTACCCCCCAGACAACTCGGAAAACAGTAATTGTAATTCTCAAGGGGAAAAACCCCTGCCAAGACAAGCGAGCAAGGAGGCAGACGACTTTGGGTTAACTTTTGTTGATTTATGCATTAGTTATGTTTGTACATATGCGTATATGTGTGTTTGTGTGTGTTGTGAAGGAAACAAAAGACAAAATGAAAATTTCCTGTTTTTATTTTTACCTTAAAACAAAGAATAGCCGAGTAAACAAACCCAAAGGCCGACTAAACTAAAACAAAGCAGAATCCCCCACCATCTCCGCTTTCGGCCTGACTCACCTTGAGAGCCATATATAATTTTTGTATCTCCTTGTATCACACATATTTCTCCATGCCTGTATGTGTGTGTGTGTGTGTGTCGTTCAAACAAAACAGAAATGAGTGAGAGAAAAACTTTGGGGCTCATGTGAGGGTCCAAGTAATGTTGGAATACCTCTGCGAGTTGAGTAGGACTACTTCAGCGCCCTCCTCCTCCTCTTCCTCTCAAACTGTTTCATTCATTTTTGCCTTGTCTGTACTCATTTTCTGGTTTTGTTTACTTGGCCAGCTTTGGGCACCCACAGAGTTCCCGTGTTGCCTTCTTTGAGTGTGTGCAAATTTGTGTGTGGCTGGCACTGCATAATGTAGTTGACTGTTTTATGGCTCAATCATAATTTTTCACGCTGTTAATGCGAAAGCACACACGCACACACACTCGCACACTCACACACAGAGACTGACATTTCTGGTTTGTGTGCGTGTGGAAAGTTTGTCAAGTGTTAAACGAGATAAAGTAAACACAAAATGATAAAACCGCCTGCCCGCACACACACACACACACACACAAACACACATACACGCAAGAGCACTCGCAATATCCTGGACCCTAAAAGAACCTCTACAGTAAACATTTCTTTCTATAGTCGGCAATTTTACAGTTTTATAGACTCGACAATTTTGCGCTGTTTTCTTTGGCTTAATCATTTTTCGTATACCCTTTAACTAAACCAAGAGGGTCTACTTATTGTGGAAGGAAAGGATCTCAGAGATTGTCAGGACTATACCAGACGATTTGGCACTAAAGCGAGAGGGTCTTCTTATTGAGCAAAGATAGGATCTCAGAGATTATCAAGGGTGTATCAGCCGATTTGGCATTATATTATGTATGCAAAAAGGACTACGACTGAGCACCAAAAGCTTATTCTAAAGTCCTTAAATGGAACCAGTGTACTATATAATATAGTTAGCATAGGACAGAATTTGCCATAACTCATATAAGGTATAGAAACATGACTAAAAGCTTGAGAGGATTACCTAGATACTACAGACTGGAGGGCTCCCTTTAAATGACTTAATAAATCTTACCTAACTGGTTAAATAGAGTGTTGGGTTGTACTGTACTTAAGTTTATAGAATCCTTAAGTCTGGAAGCTTGGATCAATAGGAAATACTTAATTCATTCATTCGATTCGGCAGGACTGACCACCTTAAAGCTTGTTCAATAGAATTTTTAATAGAACTGGTGGGCTATATGATATAGTGTCCAGATCATAATCGAACTATAACTCATAAGAAGTATTGAGTTCTTACAGAACAAATAGAAAGTATCGAAAAATTACTTGGAGTTGTATAAGAATAACTGGATACAATCGATTGAAGGACCCCGTTCAAGTCACATTAATTGGCTCGTCTTGGGCTGTACTGTACTTAAGTTCAAACTATACCTAAGCCTGGAAGCTCAGATCAAAAGGAGGTTATCAATTTGTCGAATTTTTCAAAACTTTCTTTAAACCAAAACCAATTTTAGGTCCAAGTCAAATGCTGCAGAGTATTTCAAAGTCTGTTTCAAATGAGCTTAAAGCTTTTCATATTCGACTTTTTTTTTTTTATTTCACAGTAAAAATTAAAAAAATTATTTTTTATGACGAAGAATTTCTGGGTGTAAATTTAGTTGACTGCCTTGTAGAGTCATTTTAATTTAACAACCTCCCCCGCCAGTCACTAGTTAAATGGCCTCTTCATCTGCTCTCCCTTTCTCACGCTCTCTCTCTCTCTTTCTCTGTCACTGTCTGTGTTATAAAATTTCAAGTGTTTGACAATGTCGATGAGTGAAGTACCCGTAAATATTTGCCCACATCCTTAGAGTCAACTACGGTTCGGCTGGCCCTAGTTAATTGAGTTTCAACAAGTGGCTTTTTGGCTTTGGCCAAGGACTGTCTACCTCGTCTACCCCTTGTCTAACCAGGTAAAAAAGAATTTGAATTCGATCAAAACGAAAAGTTTTCTCAAAGCTTCTTCAAATTGTATTCATGCGTGTTTTTGATTTTCACAAAAACTTCTTCAACACTTGACTTAACTTTTTGACATAGATAATATAATGTCAGAAACAAAATATTTGCTTTGGCAAAAAAGGAAGAAAAACATCAATTTTAATTAAGCAAATCACTAAAAAGCTTAAAGCTTTAATTTTTGTTTAAATGACCAATTTGAAAGCTTGTCTGCAACAATCCAAATAAATCCAATCGGATTCTATCTGCTCACCGCTGACACAACAATTTATGAGGGGAAACACTTTGCTTGAGTGAATTTGCATGTATATGAGAATTACCGATTGACTTTTCGCAAGACTCCCAATTGGCCAAAGTGGCCATTTAAGTTTATTGAAACTGCCCCAACCGAGCCAAGCCAAGTCGAGTCAAAAGTTGAAGTCTACCTATCATGGGTTTTGCTTATTTAAATGGCTTCAGCCTCATTGACAGCATCATTATCAGAGGCATTTCTTTGGCTATGTTCGGCGCATTGGATTATTAGTTGAAATTGTAAACAGGAAGTGTTGCGGCAACGGAAATAAGAGTCTCTTTTTGCTTTGCTGCTCTGACTGCAATGGACGGTTGGTTGGGCCCATTTTCCTTACGGAAGTGCTGCCTGACAACAGAAGAAGAAGACGTTGGATAGAAAAGAGGTTAAGGAGAGACCTGTCAGTGGCAGAAGTTGCAATACATAAAACTTTTGAAATGACACTGACTTTGCCAAAGGCAACAGCGGTTTTTGTTTGTTCCCTTCTTCCTCTCTCTCTCTCTCTTTCTCTCTTTTCTTTTTTCTTGTTTATTTTTGTATTTCTATTTTAGTCGAGAATTTAGTTAACTCTTGGCTTGAGCCAACTTATCCTGGACAAGCTGTCGAAGTGGAAAACTTCTTTAGTTGATTTAAACGAGAAAATTGCAAGAAAATTTTCTTCTCTTTAACTTATTTATTGGCGTCTACTTATCCGCAAATAATGAACATAGCAATGCTTTTATCTAGTTTATTGATTTGATACCAATTTGAAAGTACTCAAAAATTGCCAAGAAAAGTAAAGGAAATTAATTAAAAATTCTCATTTGAAAAAAAAAGAAAAAAATAAATAAAATTTTCTGGTAACAGGAAATCCCTTAATTCATTTCGTTTTTTTTTTTTTTTTTTGTTTAGCAGAAAAAGAATTTTAAATTTAATTAAAAATTTATTTGTACATATTGCGCTTTCCCATCTGGCAAATTTCCTGTGGCCACAACTGTGCTCATAAATCGGCATTTAAGCAAGAAAAATTGAGACTCTGATATGGAAAGCTTGAGCCAATTTCTTCACACTGTGCACCCTGTCAACAAAATGCTTTAGCTTCGACTTGAGTTCTGGAAGGTCCTTCGGTTTGGTAGGAGCAAAAAAATTTGGGGAAGACAAAAAATATGTCTTGAAATATTTGAGGAGTTTATGAATAACAATAAAGAGGAAAAAAAAAATAATAATTATAATAATAATAATAATAATAATAATAATAATAATAATAATAATAATAATAATAATAATAATAATAATAATAATAATAATAATAATAATAATAATAATATTAATAATAATAATAATGATAATAATAAAAAATAAAAATATTTTTAAAGTCTTTTTTAATTTCTAGAAAACACAGAAAATATTTATTTAAATTTAAATTCAAATTCAAAGAAGCAAAATGTACTCGATACTCGGTCTATCGATTACTTTGCGCCACACTTATCGTTTGAGTATCGATAAAATGTGGATTTGCTTCGGCATCGAAAGCAACTCAGACAAAAAGAAATAAATTGAGGAATTTGGCAATTTTCAATCTTTTGGCAAATCAATTAAAACTTCTAAAAATCAAAAATGTTAAAGCAACATTTTTCCTTGATTTTGATGGAAAAGAAACAAGTTGGAGTCTTTTTTTTCTTTTTTTCCTTTGGAAATAAAATAACAATAGAAAAAGTTTTCAGGGATATTTGGTTTTTCTTTTGCCCCAACAAATTGTATTGTATACTGCAAGTGTGTGTGTGTGTGTGTATGTGTGTGTGTAAACTACCAAAAATGGTAATTGAAGTTGCTCGCTCCGCCTGTCACATTATGCCAATGAATTGTAAGAGAACAAATGAAATATTTTTTTCCACCAATGCTCTCCTGCTCCCAGTTGTAAACATCAATCATGCTTATGCAGTTAAACACACTCACTCTACACACGCACACACACATACACCGACTGAACCGTTGAATGACTTTGGCTGGCCTGGGGAGTCTTTGCCGTTGGCCTTACCAATTGTTAGGGCGTTTGTTTTCTAATATTCCCTCAATTTTGTTACTGTTGCTGTCGCTGGTACTGTGTACGTGATTTATGCTCTACCCCAGACAGTCTATACACACACACACACTCGCACACACAGAAAGAAAAATAAAGGAAGAATAAAATTTTTAAAGAAAAATAAAAGTTGCTTTCGCCATTTGACAAACAACACGCATAATGCATGAGTGCCTGACCTGGTCCTGCTGGACCAGCTCAATTTGGATTTACCCACTGCAATCTACCCCAACCCTCTGGCAAGGCAAGGCAAGGCAAGACAAGTCTCTGCCAGCTTCAGTCCATCAAATTGAACTGGTATGTGCAAAACATTTTGAATGCTTCCTTCACATTTAGTTGCCTAGCCTAGGCTTCTTCCACCCCCTCCCCTCTTTGTCAGTTTCTCTGTGTATCAAACTCTCTAATTCCCCCACTTATGGCCCTTTGCTGCCTAGCATTCTAGCATTTTGGGGAGCTCAGTGAACTTAGTTTGTTTTTCGCCATTGTCCTCCTACTTTTCATCTGCTTCTGCTTTTCACTTCTGTTTTGCTGTGTCTGTGTGTGTTTTTGTGTTCTTGAATAATGGACAGCTTATGGGCGGCATTAAGTTCCTTTCAATAACGTACAATATAGACACACCAACACACACACACACACACACACACGCACATTTTCAGAGCCATCAACAACGACAACTTTGATTGGAAATTTCAACAGGACAGCCAAGTCTGTGCGGGGCATCTACCGCTCCTGGTGACTTTTATTATCATATTTTCTTTTTTTCTCCACCCAACAAAAGCATAAACAAACATAAATTACACTAAACAAAAATAACAACAAAAAGAAGAAGAACGGGGGTAAAAAAGTAATGAAGAAAATCTTATTAGAATATTAAAAATCTATCTTTTTGGGTTATTTCCAAAGATAAATATGGACTTGCCATATAAGAAAATTTTATAGATATGCCCACTTAAAGGTTAAGAAACTTTTCCAACGACAAATAGACAAATGATCAACTTTTCTTCCCGAGGGGACAAGCAGAAATATCGAAGAGAACCTGCCAAGGTGAAGAAGAAGAAGAAGAAGAAGGAAAAAAGTACCCCAGAGATTTAGTCTGGTGTGTGGCAAATTTTAATGGTCTTCAACAGACAAAACAAGTCAAAAACAAAATAACTGATATTAAAATTCAAGTAAAATGGACCAAAACAAAATTTTGTTTGGCCAAAATGTGCCAACGACTTTAGGCAAGATTTGCTTTGACTTTCATTCCTGGCTGGCTGGTGGCTGGCTGGCTGGCTGGCTGGCTGACTGACTGACTGGCTGGCTGACTGGCTCTGTCTGGCATTTGGTGTTGCCAGTTGGGCTCTGCCACATTTCTAATTGAATTCCGCGCAACATAAACGCCTTTGTGTCTTTTACTTCTTCCCCCCCGTTCCCCCCTGGGTGGCCTAGCAATGTGTACATAATCGAATTAGATAAGTTAATAACTTGATAAAAAGTTACAAGATGTTGTTGTTGCTGCTGCTGCCTCAACCACTTCCGTCTGTCTGTCTGTCCCAGCGTCTGCTTATATATCTTTATTTATTTTCTCTATTATATACACATAGACTTCCTGTTGTCTTGCCAAAAAAAAAAAAAAAACAGTAAAAACATTGACAGGCAGACGCTCTGGCAAATATTGTCAATCTTGTTGATTCTTTTGGCATATTTTCAAAGAACTTTAAAATGTTTTCACTTTTACTTCTTCTTTGCTTAAATCTGAGCACTCTCAGAAGAAGAAGAGAAAGAGCAAATCATAAAAACTAAACGACTCAACTAAAAGGCAAAAATTCAAAACAAACAAATAAAAATGAAGGAAAGCAAAAAAAAAAAAAAGAAAATGAAATATGAAATGAAAATTTGCGATAATCATTTCCTGTATTATTGCCCATGTTATGATAGGGGCGTGGCATAAATTATGGCCAAACGGGCAATAGAAAAACTAAGGCCAACCAAAGGCCAAAAGTTATGGCCAAAAGGCAAAAACACAAAAAAAATGAACGATGAGTCTTGAATGAAAAACCGACTCAGTCAAAAAAAAAAAATGTATTCACTGCCTGAATAAATGAATGAATGATTCGGTGTGTGCGTGTGTGTAAAAAAAAAGGGAGACCCGCATTACGTATACGACGAGTTTGCCCGCAATATTGATTTTTAGCTGGTAGCTAAAACAAAATTTATGTATGGTTTTTTTCTTCTTCTTCTTCTTGTTTAGTCCTGTTGCTTGTTCTCTCACTATTTTGTTTATATTTATTTTTATGCCAGTGCTTCTTTCTATTTTTTCTTAATTTTCTCATTAAATCAAACTAAAATTTATTCAAATCCGAAAAAAAAGAAGTGTGGGTAGAAAAGCTTCTTCACCCTTGTCAAAAATTTGACCATATGTCAGCGAAAGATATTGACATATCCACACCGATGGTCACTGCATCTTAATGAGCTGATTATGAAGACCAGACAGGCCCCAAAATGTCAACTCAAGTCAACTGCCCACATATGTTGACAGCAGGAAAAAAAAAACAAAAAACCAAAAACAATAAATCAAATGTCGAGCCAGACATTTAACCCAGCCCCCCCTCTCACACCTGACCACGCCCACTTAGTCACAAAGAGAAACGAAGTCTCAGCAGATAATAATTATATGGACTTTGTCTAGACAAAGACAATTGGCCCACCTGAGCAAAAAGCAAATGACTAAGTGAAAATAATCAAGACTTTAACTCAAAAAAAAAAAAAAAAAAAAACTTAATAAAATTAAGTAAACTTTAAATGTTGAAAGTGTTGTTAAGCTTTTGACGGTCACTGGGGTAGTTCTGATAAGCCCGAGAAGTTGCTAATATCCACGCAACACGCAAAAAAAAAAGAAGAGAAACTTTGGACAAGGCAAGACAGACTAGCAGACAAGAGAAAGAGACAGCAAGAGTTGACTGGTCAGTAAAAAATAAAACTAGGGCAAAAGGAAAAGCTAAAAAGTTAAGCCATAAGCAAAAAGTAAAAACCAAAAAAAAGTAGAATACATTTTAAAGAGTAAGTTTAAGCCACACAAACAGAGACAGAGAGAGAGAGGCAGAGATAGTGATACACTTAAAGCCGTCTAAATTAAATTGATAGGTGCTCTCACATCTACACTCTGTTAGCATGAAACGTGCCTCCCGAAACGGATGTGTGGCAAATATAAACTTTTTCAATTTCCTAAGCTAAACATAGAAACCAAGAGGGGAATGTGTGAGACAGAGAGAGAGAGAGGTAGAGACTATAGTCAGGTGTGTCCTTGCTGGACATTTCATAGTGGCTGGCAATTTAATAGTGGCGAGAATTTCGTATTTCACAGGAGTGTCGATATTTAGCGACCACAAGCGTTACGATTCGTTTCGAGTCTGCTTTTGATTTCCGCCAAAAGCAAAATGACAGTTTACTTTTACCGTTGTAGTTTTCTGGGTCAACTGTACCTGTCTGGATGAATACCAATTTACCTAGTTTTCGGTACGTGAAAGTCTTTTAATATTAAGACGGAAATCGATGTGGCAGCACAGCTCCATCAGGCTTACACATATTTTATCTCATTTATTTCTGGTAATTTACTTTGATTCATCGATGTTGTAACAAATACTTGGAAAAAACAGCAAGGTGATAAAGCCTTTAAGCATGGGCCAAAAGGGCCACCGAGTTTCTCTTTCTCAACGAAACAAAGTTTTATTAGATATTTTCTCGTTCATGGTCATGAATCAAAATGTAACTGATTGTATGTCTGTGTGTGTTGGGGGGAGGAATCGACTGATTGAGTTATTGTGAGGTAAAAATTTCAAGAGTATTTCGTTTTGTTATTTTAGCTTGTTCATGGAGCTTTCAATATAAAAATAAACATTTACAAAATGCTGAACTTTATGACTGAAAGATTGACTGACAGACAGATATAACTTTAAAGAGCAACTGGGGAGTTATTTAATCCATAATAAAAAAAATAACACGCAGTTGGGCATAAATTAAAACCAAAAAAAAAAAATACTTACTTCTCTTTATGTTATCATAATATTAGCTTAGCTAGAGTGTATCAAAGGATTTATATATTGATATATATATATATTAATCATACGCCTCATTGGCCAAACAAATTGTTATGACAGACCTTTTGACTCATAAATATTTCTCAAAAAAAAAATTAAATAAATTCAGATTAAATAAGCAAATGCACTTTTTTTCATATTAAAAGGGAATAAATCAATTTAGGAAAAAAAAAATCCAGTCTCAAGGACAAACAGACAAGCACTCAGAATTTGACCAATTGAGTCCTTGATAGTTGATTGGACAAGTTTTCGGAAATGTTCTCAAAAATTTCCCTCATTCTAAGACTCATTTCAACAGAGCATCTCTCTCTCTCTCTCTCTTTTGGTCTAAGGAAAAGGCAATACGAAATGTTTGTCTGTTTATTTATTAGTACAAATATCGAGACACTTGTCCGAGTGAAATGTTTCATTTGCTCTGTTTATTGTTTGCAATTTGCTTTTCTGTTCTTTTTTTTTTGTTCAGACCAAAAATACTAAATATATGTATGTATGTGTGTATGTGGAAAATACCTTGGCTAAGGCAATAAAATGGCCTGAGCTGAAAAACTGGCAATTTTGGGTGAGAGCGTTTCTATTTATAGCCCAGTTAGTCGAAGCCCAGAAAAGCCAGACTTTGGCATATGCCTTAAGGCATCTTTGGCTCACATTTAAGGCTTATATGCGTGGGCATCTGCCACTGTGTGTGTGTGTGTGTGTGGAGAAAAGTTATGCTTCTGTGGTATTGACATTTAAGCTGCCACAAATTGTTCTGCTTCATGCCAAAAAAAAAAGAAGTAAAATAAAGCTTTCATTTTTTTTTTGTGGCTTTCGTTTCCACGTCTGTGAGTTGTCGTGCGCATTTACATAAAGTGAAATGAAATTTTCAAATTATAACAAATTGAATTTTTTTACAAAAACAAACAAAATTGATAAATTCGCTATGCTCTGTGAGCCAGGCAGGCATTTCAAATATATTTAAAAAAATTTCACAAAGCAAAATGAAACAAATTGTACCACATTGCGTATACTTAATGTCTGGCTTGCATGTGCAAGATTTTCTGCTCTCTGTTTAAGTTTCGTCGAATGCCTTTCGATTTAGCTACATTTTGGAAATGGCCTCAATTCATTCTGTCTTGTTTTTTTCTTTCTTTGCCTTAAACGTGGCTTTCAGTTTGGCTCTTTCCTTCTTCCTTCCTTTTTTCTTTGTTTTTTTTTTTTTTTTACCTTTGTCTGGCTGCCTTTGCCGGCTGTTTTTGTATTTATGCGTTGATGTTTTACGTGCCAAAAATATAAAGGAAAAAAAAATAAAAAAAACAAAGACTAAAAGAAGAAGAGTGGAAGGCCTCTCCTTCCTTCCTTACTTCCTTCCTTTCCTCCCCGCCTACTTTCCATATAGACTCACACGTCTTCGCATACATATTATGATTTTACGTGTAAAATTTATCTTGTGTGAACGCTACAAGACCGACAAACCCCCCTCCCCATTGGTGCCCCGCCAGGGCCAAGTCGACTCAGCAGACTCGCCAGCTGGGGCGACGCTGTCTCAGCAAAAAAAATGAAAATCTTCTAAAAATAAAAAATTCAGAAAAAAAAATTCAAAATTCTTGACTCTTCTTGCAAAGACTTTGGAATACTCTTTTGCTGAGTGGAAAATAATTTTAGCACATGAAATACTTTTACTCCCGGCCAGGACCTGCCCAAAGGAAGTAAGGTTCGGCCAGTCAGAGACTTTGCCCAGCAAAATGTGGCCTAAATTTCCGTTCAATTTTTCTATATATATATATATTTTTTTTTATTCTGCAAAAAAAAAAAAAGGGTTCGAATTTCATTTTTATGCCCTAAACAAATAAGAGTTTATTCATTTCACTAGTAAAAGAAATAAAATGAAATAAATTGAAAGAAAATTGACAAAACGTTTTTCCCAAAAATAAATAAAAAATAACAAACTAAAAATTAAATTTTATCAAACAAAAAAAAATGGAAGAAAATATTCAAACTTGTTCTGAATATGAAATTGTTACAGACTGAAGATTTTAGTCAATTTTGAGGGGGGCAAGGGGGCGAATGAATTTCTCTATAGAAAATCAACATGAATTATTTACGCTGCTATTAACAAAAGCTTTTAGCCAAAAGGGAAGGGGGAGAGATTGGTAAAAAAAAAAAAAAATCAAACTAAAAGTGCCCGTGAAGCACTCACTCAGTCGAATACGCATACTCAAACTGACAGTTCCTAATACAACAACAACAATGACAACAGCGACAACACCAACAAAAAAAAAATGACGAAAAAAAAGGGCAAAGGCAAGCCAAGTGACACTTTGACAGTTTTGTCATTTCAAGCGTCATTTTGTGTGTGTGCGGGTGTGCTTGTGTGTGTGTGTGTGTGTGTGTACACAACTGACTGACCGTCTGCTGCAGATTTCCATTTAATATTGTGATTGCGCTGGTGGTTATGTTTGTCGTTGTTGGTGACAAAAAGTAAATTGCATTAGACAAAGGCCAGCCAAATGGCTAAATTAAATTCAAAGCTTTGACCTGTTTTTTTTTTTCTGAATCAAAATGAATTTCTTATCTTTTGATAAATCCGAACCAATTAAATACTGTGGAAAAAATAGCTTTAAGCAAGTGGAAAGCTTTCTAATTTTATTTTTTATTTTTGTCCTAGTCCGAGTGAAAAAGGCGTTGACATTGCCTTTGGCTTTGATGATGGGTCAAGTGCGTTAAAATCAACAAACGGAAACGGATATTTTTTGCAGCTAAAACGGAAATGTTATACCAAAAACAACAACAACACCAGTAACCGCAACAACAATTACAGGGTAAAATGGGAGCATATCAAGCGAGTTGCCTAACAGACCAAAACGATCCCACGAAATAACATCAAATTAATGTGTGTGTGTTTGGTTTGGTTGGTTGCTTTTTGAGGTCCACAAAAAAAAAAAAAATGAAAACATTAAATTGTTAAAAGGGTGTGGCAAGAATGGCTCCACACCGGATGGTCATAAAGTAAAATTGTTATTTTTGTTGTTGTTGTTGTTGTCGTCAGGCACCTGACTAACCGAAATTTTATGGCACAAAAATCCACCACACCAACAAACAATAAACAACAAACAATAAACATGCCTAGTAACATTACTCAAAGCACTTCTACTCCTCTTCTTCTGCTTCTTCGTTTTCATTCTTTATTGTTGTATTGGGCAAACAAAAACACAAATGAAGCCTCCTAAAATTAGAAAACCATCATTTGAAGTAATTGTCTGTGGCGATTTTTATGTTCAATACTTTTTTACACTCTCCTCTTCACTTTCAAAGAACTTGAAATATCCTGTCTTGCTTTCTTTTTTTTTTAATTTCTTTACAGCTTAAATAAAATGAAACGTGCTCAGCATTTAAATCAATCACAACGTTCGGAAAAAGGCGAAAATTGCCAAACCAAAAGCAAAAAAAAAAAAACAAAATAAATGAAATAAAATAAAACATATTAAGTATGCCGCAGAATATTCCCACAGCACTTTTCAGTTTCAAAAGTCAATACGGCCATAACAAATAAAATAGAAAAGCCATTAAATAAATCACACTCATATTGCGGCAAGAAAATACTGTATTTTTATTTATAAACTCGATTGATTTATATTTGTTTTTTTGTCAATTATTTTGTGTGTGCTGCCTGGCAAATTTTGTAGATAGAGAGAAAAGGTCTAAAAAATGCCAAAAATTAAAATGGCTTGCTATCTTGACACTCAAGTGATCTTGTCACGGAACTTCTGTTCACCGGAACAAGCACCTGAGCGAACTTCAAAGAAAGCCGAACAAAACGGCGCAGTCAAGGAAAATTAAATTTTAATGGATTATAAAAACATTTGAGTGAAAAGTGGTACTCATAATTTTATCTATGTTTTCTTTTTTTATTGAAGAACAGAAAAGCGGTTAAAAAGTAATCACTCAAATTGTGAACTCTTCAATCTTTTAATTACGAATTTCGGTGAAGGAAGCTTGATAGACCACAGAAACATGACAAGCTATATTAAATCAGTATTTTTCATCACTTTATTTCGAAATAAATTAATGTCATGTTGGCAATCAATCAATCAAAGTAAATCTACTCAAAATCTTAAAAGTTTTTGCCCGCCACACTGAGTTTTCCCCAAGACTTAAGTTTCTGTGAAATTCATAATGAAATGCATTTTGCAAAAGCAGAGAAAATATTTCTCTCTCTCTCTTTTCTTTGCACTTTTTTATTTTTATTTCGTTTTCTGTCCGGAATCACGGTGCGTGTTTGATTTATTATTTTTTAATGAGCTGTCGCAGCTGTCGGAAACCTCTTTTTTTTCTCTTTGCGCAGTCGTTTTTTTTTTCATCTTCTCATTTCTCTTAATAAAATTTTCATTTATTTTTTTCCTTTCCTTCTCAATTTTCTTTTTGGCTAGCAATTTCTGGCTGAAGACAGCGTTGCTAGGTTGGTCCAGTCTGGCCGATGAATTCAATTGTAATTCGTGCGTAAAGTCTTCAATTGCTCGGGGATGGGATTGGTATAAATTTGTGGCTATCGTTACTATTACCATAGATATTTTCAATCCTTTTGGCAATTGAAATTGGCCCAACAATATGGTCAATAATCTCTCGTCTCGCAGTCGACCCTTTGGGGTCTCAAGGCCAACGCAATTTCAAAGTTCACATTGACCTTTGGCAATAAATATTCAAGTAGCAAAAAAAAATACAAAACATAAAAAACAAGGCTAACGATAACAATAAATGAGAGAAAAAGGAGGAGGCCAACACCAAAAAAAAAGAAACGCTTGTAAAATTTTAATTGTAATACCCGTTGCCACTTTTATTAGATGCTCGCCATTAATTTGGCCCATTCGCCAAGTGGCCCATATGCGTTTCATCTCTTCTTTTTCTCTTTATGCTTATAGCCATATACATCTGTCTGTATCTGTGCCTGTATGTGTGTGTGTGTATGTGTGTATTTTATGTGGCTCATTAGAAATTGTCGCTGCTAATTTCCTGCTGTCGTTTGTTGCTACTTTATGCCATTTTGCCTTGTCTGCTCATAAATATAGAACCATAAATTCTTTTATAAGCAAACCAGCAACCAGGCAAAGGAATACACATTCTTTTTTTAGCATGAAAAATTTAAGAGTATTTGCAAGTCGTCTAGATTAGTTGTTGCACTTTCGTAGATACTCCCATATTGTCGTTTCGTTTGTTTGTCTCTCTTTGGCAGACTGTTTTATAGCTCAGTTATTTTAATTAAATACTTTTACCGTCTTCTGCTCTGACATATTTTATTTATTTTTTTTACTTTGCATAAAAAATTCTAGTCTCCCCATAATATTCTTTGGCTGGCAGTATCAAAAATATTCACGAAAACAAAAGAAGTAAACAAAATAAGAACAATTGTGTGTGCTTGAGTCCAACAACAAACAAATATGTTTTATTAGATCTGTTTCACATTGTTCACCTGAAGAGTTCATGGGAATTTCTCACAAAGAAATCAGCTTAAGGTCTTAACAACTTTTGTATATGATATTTCCATATGAATATTTACGGACGCCTTGAGGTTGGATTTTTTACAGCTTTAGTTTCTTGTCTCCACATAATGACAATTTTCTCATTTTATTGCTCAACTCGAAAATTCTAAGAAATTTGACTTTGACAAAGCAAAATTCAAAAGTTGTTTATTCTTTTTTTAAGAAGAAGAATAAATATCTTTGTGATTTAAGTTCCAGGAATTTTGAGCTAAACAAATGTCTTTTCTAGATTCTTGGAAATATAACTCAACTTGATAATTAATACAAAAAAAAAGGAACTATTGTTTATTTAATTTCTTGTGAACGGATGATGAGCTAAATGAATCTAGTTCTTTGGTGTGAACTTTTAATGCGAACTAGCTGGTCTATGAAATGAATCGCATTTGCTCCGGGCAGACAGACACATTTTACGAGTGCGTGAGTGTGTGTTTGTGTGTGTGTCGCCGCTTGTTGCTCTTTTCCTATTTTTTTTTTATTTATTCATTTCATATGAGACTTTGGAGGACTTTAGGTCCTTAGATATTTGAAGATTTTAAGCTGGCATTAAAGCGTATCTGACGAAAACAACAACAAGAGTACAAAAATAAAAATACATTGTATATGTACATATGTATATGTATGTGCATGTATAATACGCCTACACATTTGATGTGGCCAAAGTAAGTCTTAGCCAGATGGCGCTGCAGGCTATATCAAGAGGTGGTGTGTGTGTGTGTGTGTGTATTGGTGTTGGGCCAATGCAAATTGTTGACATGTAAGTGTATAAAATTTATGCTGTTATGTCACCTTTGCCGTTGTCTTTGCTGCCTTTGTCGTTGTTCTTGTTGTTGTTGATAGGCGCGCTAAGCCCGCTTAACGTTCTGTTGACAGCGTGGCGCGGTTTGAAGCTGTCGCTGGTGAATATAAATATAGATGATGTTTATATATTTACTTGGCAAACAGACAAGGAGACAGATAGAACGACACACACACCCACACACACACACAAAGACAGACAGACGGACACACCGAAAGCTAAGCCAAACAACCATGACGGCCAAATTATATGTAAATTTTTTTTCTTCATTCTTTTTTTTCCTTTTTTCTTTTCTTTTTTTTGGGTGTGAGTTATTTATCGTGAGTTGGCATTTTCCCCCTTTGTGGTGGTTGTTTTTGTTGTTGGCAATACTTTTGCGCATTATTATTATTATACGAAGAGCTCTTGTGCAGCCACAGTGAATAACCGCAGATCAACTTAGTTTTGTTGGCCTGTCGCGCATATAAATTGTTTAAAAAAAAAATTTCATAGCATACATTTAAGGGCTGCCCAAGCACACCTTCATTGAAAGTCTTTTAATTAAGCCTGATTGTTGTGACTATAACAAAGTAAAATTGTCTGTCTGAATTGCTTCAATTTATCTGTTTAACTATGAGAATTTAAAAATCCAAAAACTTTTCAGTTTAAATATAAAAAGAGTAAAAAAAAAACTAATTAAAATATTTTTGTAATTTGTTTTTTTCTTTCATCCCTTTTGAAGTGGAACTAAAATAAACATTGCTTTTTTATGCACAGTACTTTGTTTACTTTTCTGTCATTACGTATACGCCGCATGGTTCCACTACAAAGCAAACTGCAGTATTTTTAATTGCAGTTTTCAATAAGAACCTTGCACAGACCTCATCTCCCTTGGGTCTTTCAGGCAATAGCAATAAAGGGCCAACAATAAAATTGTCACCCATAAAAGCCAATGACCAAATAAAAACAACAACAACAACAGAGAATCGATAACAATAGCCCTACATTTTATTATCCCAGCAGTTGACTTTCTTTGTTGTTTCTTTTACTTTATTTTTTTTTTTTTACTTTCAATTGAAGAAACTTTAAGCTGAGCGTCTAACGAGTTGGAAACGCTGAGTTGAGTCGAATGAAAGAAACTGAATTGCACAGTCCTTAAGTCCTTCTTGTGCATTGAGGCATACGGACTTACTTGTAGTAATTTGCAACAATGTTGAACACACACACACACTGACACGCACAAACTGCCAGACAGACTGTATAGGTGTGAGTGTGTGAATTGATGCCAAAGACATTTTCTTGAGTGGTGCGAGTAAGATTTCTCTTATCTGCCCCTGCAAGTTCGCGCCAATCTGAATCTCTACTCTTTGTTGTTTGACATGTGAAAACCAAACAAAAAATGTTGTTAGACACACACACACACACACACACAGAGACCACCCTTTAAGCCAAGCATTTGATTGGCGTCAATAAACGCATCACACGGCAAGCGTCACAGTCAAGGTGACTTTCATACCTCTCCGAAAGCTTCTAACTAACAAAATTTATACTCTCTCTTTTTATTTTTGGTGTATCTAAAAAGTTTATCCAACTTATAATCAACTGAGAAAACTTTGACCATTAATTGCTGGTCTCGATTTACGAATTTGCTTAGACCAAAAATTAGTAACCAAATCCAACAAACTACTCCAAAAACTTCTGACAGCAGCGAGTTGAAAATATACATATTCCATTGAGTACAAAATTAATTAGCTTAGGTTTCTTCTTCTAGCAATTCAACTCTTTTATTTGCTCATGTGGGGAAAATTCTCCGATTTCATTGAAAGAAACGCAAAAGAATTTCCTGTCACATAAGCAAATGCTGCTGCCCCCTTTGCCAAGAGTCTGTCTCATTTTCAGTTATTTGAGAATTATGTGTGCGTTTGCCTTTCTGCCCTTAATTAGCCTGCTCGAGCCACTTTGGCGTATACGTTATTTGATAGTTTTAATTAGAGTTTTGAAGACTTTTGTGCCACAAAACATCGAGTAAATTTTATTATATGATTTGTTGTATGTAAATTTTAATGAATATTTTAAGTTCAACGCACGCATTCCGACTTAATTAAACCATATATGAGAAACATAATTAGTATGGGTTTTTTTTGGAATTGAAATTACTGGCTTGTCTTGTCTTCTCGAAATTAAACCCAAGGACGACCTCACATTTGGTATTTATATTTTATTTTTTTTTTTTTTTGGTCTACCTGCTGGCTGCGTGTCAAGCAGATGTTTCTGCCAATTATCTCAGGCTTGGTTAAACACACAAAAGAAAGAAAATACTCAAGGCAACTTGAGAATGTAAAGAATTTTTTAAGAAAAAAAAACTAGACTAGATTCTATTTAAATCATGATTTGCTTTTTGCAATAAAAGTGGCAAATTTTGTTGGTCTTTCGTTGCCACATTTCGATTAAGCCAACTTAGTCAGGCACCAGGCTGGCTATCGATGACTTTATCAAGAGCTTTCAGTTACCCGATATTGCTCTTAATTAAAAGCCTCTGCGTAGGGCCCTAATTCGATTTGCCTTGATCAAATACCTTTTAGTTATGTTTTTGTGTGTGTGTTGGCCACATGTGTGCCCCCTGCCTTCTTGTTTATATGTTTTGATAGCTGCAGCCAGCAAAAATTAGCAGAAAACCAACACCAAACCCAATTTGAGTAGACCAACGATTTTTAAAAAGCACTTCTTTGTTGGCATTGTGAAACGAACAAAGAGTGCAAAAGGATTGGTAGCCAGTTACGCCAAGAAAAAGTATGTGGGTGGAATGCTTTGAAAATGATGCATGTGTTGCACTTTGTGATTTATGGGTTTTTTGGTGATAGCAGCATCATGATGGCTTTGCAGCTGCTACCAAGGTTTTTGCTAGCTCTTAATAATGTTGCCATGGCAGGCAAATTGTTGCCATTGATCGCCTAGTCAGGGTTCCATAAATTATAAAAGACTTGAATGCTCTCCACTTTCCCTTGACTAACTAAAAAGAATACACACAATTGTGGAATAAGTGAGAAGATCGGAATATGACCTATCGGAAGTAATTTAAACAATGTTTTCTTATCTCTTTTTAGCTAGCGTCAAGCTAGCGTCGCCTTTTCACTTCTCGGCTTGCGTCAAGCTAGCGTCGCTTAATAATTATGAATAATCGATAACACAGCAAAGACACTATATTATCTTGTTTTCATTTTTTATTTATGGCAAGACCCTTTTACAAATGTCATAAGAGAAGCTTATGAAAAGTGTAAAATATAAATTTGATGTGAGTGCGTGTGCTTTGTCATTTTCACATTTCATATGACAAGAATAAATCTCCAGGGCAAAAATCTACCAACACTCGCCAATTGCCTTGACAAAATCACACAAACACACACACCTACACACACACACAAAACATTATATAAAACGACATAATAATAATTTTGGTTGTGAAATTGCTTTAGAATTGGTTTTGCCAGCTTCGGTTCCAATCCTTTATGAAACAACTTGTAGGTAAATTTATTTTCATCTTTGATTATTTTTCTTCCTTTTGAAAGGACAACAAAAGGATTGCTTGTGCCTTTGCACAATGGCAAATCCAATCAGAGAGTTTTCCTCAATTTAAATTTAAATCTGACTGTGGATTTAATGCTTTTTGCCACAGGATTATGGCAAATACTTTTCATTCCATTTAAACAAAAATATAATTACTTTCAGTAACATAATGAGGGATTATTTCGACCAGAGAAATGTTGAAAGGACATGAAAACAAATTCCTATCATTAGCTAAAATAGCTGACATAGAAAATTAAAAAAAAAATATGTATATATAAGAAGCTTAAGTCTATAAAAGGAAGTCAACTCAATGCTGCCCACATGACGTATGCGTAATCATTAATAAAAACCTAAATAGATTGAGGGAAATTAGCTCTCTATATGATGTCCTGGTATTCATAAGAACATATAAACACCCACACACACTTACTAGCTTTTCTAGAAGCTTAGCCGAGTAGCTTGGCCTTTAGTTAATTTGTAATGATATTGACTCTATAGAATTGCTATATTTAAACTTTGTCTAATGAACGAAAAAGCTCGCAATGCTGAATTTAAATACTATTTTTATAATAAATTCTTTAAACAAAAAGAAATGGTTAATTAGATACAATTAAATATAAGCTGATTATATTTAAATATCATATTTTAATTTTCGCTTTATAAAATTCGATATATGATTTATCAGATGGGATATAGATATGATCCAGAAATGACATTCTTTATAAATAATGCCAGGCTAATTAGGAGATATCAAATATCCAAAGAGAAATCCATCTTCTTTTATTTATCACCCAGTAATATTCTGTATATTATTTATCAGATGGAATATATATATGCTCCCTAAATAATATCCTTTGTAAAAAATGTCAGTCTGAGCAGGAATCCTTATCTTCGATATATCAAATATATATAGAGGAATCCATCTTCCTTTCTATATATCAAATGGTTTATATTTATACACTTACCAAAGTAATATCCTTTCTAAATAATCTCTGGCAGGAACAGTAGGGAAACAAATATCCAATGAGGCATCCATTTTCTTTTCATTATTAATCAGTAAAATTCTATATCTTATTTATCAGATGGTATATGTTTCCGAAATAAAATCCTTTCTCAGGTTAGGCAAGAGTCCCAGTCTTCAAGATGTTTTCATTTTCCCATCGTCTCTGTATAAAATTTCGCAGATCCATTGGATAATTTTCCACTTGTTCCGTTTGAAAATAGTAAATTTGTATCAACTCGTTGGTTGAGAATGAGCTTAGCTAACCAAGTAAGCTAGTGTTTGCAAAAGCTGGCCCGAGTGTTACTGATACGGCCACTAGCAAAGCTCTCTAATTAATCTTAATTAAAGTCTGTTGCACGGATGCCTCGTATTGCCGTAGCTTTGGGTTTTTGGGCAAATGGCAGAAAGGCAGAAACATCCACACACACACACATACAATCTTACATGCACTTGCGTGTGAACAGGATACTAATACGGCTGAATGATTTTGAGTGATGGTGTGTATGTGTTTGCCAGCTGTTGCTTTTGGCTTTGTTTGTGGGGGCTGCCCTCTCTCCCACTCCCACTCTCTCTCTCTCTCTCTCTTTTTCGCCATGCCTTGTAATTATAATATATTTTGTCGATGGAGGCCTGAAAAATTATACGTCACCTCGTAATGGCAAATTTACGTGTGGCAACCAAAAAAAAAAAAAAAACATCCAACAAATAAATCAACTTTTGTTTTGTCTGGCTGCTCGCTCGGGTATGTTGCATGTTGGTTGATTTATTTTTAGGCAAGTATAAAATGCCAAAATAACATTCCAACTAGTGGTTCAGGACGGAGTGTGAGGGGTTTGCAGGCTTAATGGCTGCGGCGTTTATGTTGGCTAGGCATATGGTTAATTATGCAGCCAGGCTGAAATGAAATTCAACGAGGCAGTAGGCACTCCCCAATGCAAGCGGTTTCATTCTTTTGCTGACCAAGCGCAAACACACACACACACACACGCGAGGATACGCACAAAAACTCGACAAGCAGCCACACGAGGGCTTGGCACCAAAAAGTGGCTGCTGGCCGCCCTGTTTACATGGTTCTTTAATTTAATACCTTTTTTCGTCAAACACATCAAGCTGATTAACTCGGTCTGAAAGTACGCGATAATGTTGGCACAATTTAATCCCGACTTGTCACGGCTTAAACAGAAATGAACACAAATTATTAAAAACTTTACACAAATCATTAACAAAACGCGATGCCAATTTTATCGAGCCACTTCTTAAACTGAAAATCGATCAGCACTTAATCGATAACTTTTGTGAGAGACAAGAGTTGCCACACTTGCTATCGAGTTCGTTGGGCTGCCACAATGTTTTCATAATTGCCAGCAAGACTTAAAAATTTGAAATAGTTTGCAGAAAAAAAGTATGTTAGCTTCTGTGTGCCAAAAATGGTTAGAACTTTCTTTTGTGCCAATTGATGTAAGTTGGCCCAGCCTCCATTTTGCTTTCATGGCATTTAAATCCACTCAACAGCTTAATAATGTTGTCAACGTCATACTCACTGCTGTTGTAGTTGTTGTCGCTGCTGGCCAACAGATCCTTTGTTCAACCCCATGTCGGCGTTTAATTATTCGACCTACAATACAGAAGGTTGTGCTTTTAGCATTTCCCTTTTATGAGGCGTGTGTTTACGGTGACACTATGAAAAACAAGTCACGTCCAAATCAAATAACGACAAAAGCAGTACAGCCCTTTTATTATTATTTTTTTTTTTTTTTTATAAATAAACTCAAGGAACAAACTAAGAAAGCTTAAACATTTTTTTTTTATATTTGCTAATTCAAATTATAATTCTTTAGGTAAAAGTTTTTGTTGTCCATAAAAAAGAAATCGATAAATTTATGAAAATCTTCTTAGCTTCTGAAAGAGAATAATTAATTATCTTGATTTTATGCTGCTCTCCTTATTCGATTTCTGTAATCTGTCTGAAAATATAATGGCAATTCAATTATGAAATGAAAAAAAATAACGACTTAATTATGGTTTCACTTTTCTCATTAAATAAAAATGAACATACAAATGAGAAAGAAATTGAGTAATTTTAATTAAATCAAAAAAAAAAATGAAATCTTTTATTTCAAAACAAAAACTAAAAAGCTCGAAAGAGTTGAGCTTTCTCTAAAAATCTTTGCTTGCTTCTTGAAACTTTCCAATTTCTTTATAACTTTGAAAACTTTATGAGTCGTAGGAGTCCATAATAAAGTTTATAAATATTCTTATGCATATGACAGAATGTTTCACAGAATTAGCCAAAACACATAATTGCTTTTAAGCACCGAAGAGATACAGTTATTTGCCCCAAGCAAAATGTCTGGCAATCTGGTTAAAATTATCTTTTCATTGATTTTGTCTGATTTTGAGCACAACGGAAAATAATTATTTTTCATTTTCTTTCTTTTTCAGAACGAATTTTTAAAGTTAATTGAAAAGCCAAGGAGAATAGAATTCAATTCGCAAAGGCCCACAACAATTTTTAGCTAATTAAGAAAAACAACAACAGGCAAATGCCGCCATGAGTTTCCTCAGCTCCATGCAACAATATGTGACGAGTGGCATATCAAGCCTTGGTCTGGGCAATCGTCGCTTCTCCTTATCGCGTCAGGAGTCAACTGAGCAGCAACAACAACAACAACAGCAGCAGCCAACTCTGGGAGCGCCTAGTCTGGCCGGCGCCATTGGCATTGCCCTTACCGCAGATCAGCAGCCTCTGCCACAACAGCAGCAGCAACAGCAACAGCAGCAACAACAACAACAGCATGCCCACCCACCACTCCAGCAGCAGGTCAGCATAGGCAGTGGAATTGGCAGCTCCGTCACCGGCGGCATCTATGGAGCCCCAGCACCACCCACTGGTAGTGTGGTTGCAGCCACCACCGGTGGTAATTATCCAGCCGGCGGCGTTGTAATCGGCAATCCGAATGCCACAAATCCATTGCTGGGTAAGTAGAAGCTTTGGTATTTCTTATTTTGTTTACCTAATCCGAGCGTGTAGAATTGATAAATGAGCTCAGGTGACAGTCCAGGCGGCACGTGGCTGGACATTTGTTTATTCGGTTTTTTGATATCTTTGGGCTTCTTACAGCTTTAACTTTTCATGAATAAATAATCCGTCAAACATTTCCTCGATTAAGTCAATGGTAAATTCGATATTCCAAATTTAAAGACACAAAATTCCACTCTGCTGAAATTTCAAGTAGACAAAAAAAAGAGAAAATCAAATTTACCAACAATTTGAAATGCAAAATTCAATGATTTTAACTATTTAGCTGAGGCATTTTTGTTCTTTATTTCCATAAATTCTTTTATGATTTTCACAGATTTGCCAACGATATTGAATTTCCGATTGTGTATACGTCATGTGGTACCAAAATGGTTTCCCTTTTTGTATTTTTTTTTTTTTTTTGTAAATTTGCATGTTGGTTTTGAAATTAAATCGGGCTTTTGTTTGTCTGTGGCAACCAAAATCAAACAGAAAAAAAAATAAATTATTGAAATTGCTAGGCAGTCCTAAAAAAAAAGCAGTGAAATAGGTTTGCCTAAAAACAAATCAATTTGTAAAATGAGAAGCCGAAAAAGAGAAAAAACGCATAAATATATTTTCCAGTTTTCTATAGAATTTTGGAATATGTCGACGATTCAAATATGCATAAATAGGAAAAAATTTATAAGAAACTATGCAAAGTCACACACACACACACAAATACATAACTAAAACCCTTTGGCCAAGTGGAATTTGTACTCGCTCTGCTTTGCTCTGCTCTGTGATTCTGTCATGTGGTTATGCAAGATTCACTTCATCTGGGAAATATAGCATGTGAAACTGTGTAATCTATTTTACTATTTTTTCCTTGTTGTTGTGGAAGGGCAAATGCAAACACATTGTAAAAGTCAAGAGATGCCAGAATCACTTGTGCCCATGGATTTCTTGGAGGTTTTGGGCTACTTGGGTGGCAATGGCTCGGTTAGGCTAGGGTTTGACATCTGTCGGCAACAACTACAACAACTATAAGATTCACTATACTAAAGAGGCATCGTTTGCTTAGCCTTTGATTTACTTGCGTCTGCAACGAAAGCATTTGAAACGAAATTGAAATTGGCTTATCTTGTTGCACAAGCCACGAACGACAGAATCACAAAAAGAAGTAAGCATATAGAATCAGAAATGGTATACTGTGGCCAAGATTTCAACGACTTACGAAGCATCATTGCACAAGCACTCTTTCTTCTCTCTTTCTGATTTTTCTCGTTTCATATCATGACAAATATGAATTCTCAAAGGAAAGTGCTTCTTCTTTGAGTCTAAAAATCAAATCACAAAAGCAAAGCACATATAGTATTTCTCTATATCAAACGAAATTGTGTGAATAAGTAAAGAAAAGAGGATTTTTAAAAAGTTTTAAAAAATAAACATTTTAAATATTTTCAACCCAGTGGCAGCCTTAAACAATCGATAGTTATCGATAACAAAAAAGATCTACTATCAAAATAAACAGTGATCCTATTAAAAGCTAAAATTATAAAAGAAAATTAAAGTGCAAGCCTTTCAAATTAATTGAATAATTGGATTATTACACCAAAATACCGAAATACTCAAATTCCACAATAAATACTTCCGTCCAGCAGCCCATTTCAAAATACTTGAATTGCGTTGTTCTCTTTGTGTAAAATGTACTTCACATGTATGTGTGCTGTTGATTATTGGCTTGGAATTTTATTTTGTACTTTAACCGTTTTACCTTTAATTCACAAAGGAAAAGTCAAAGCAATTGCTAGAGAACCACCAAGCCGCAGCAGAGATGCATGAGCATGTCAAGGTTGTGGTTGAGCAGCCTTGTCACTTCTGCTCTCGGCAGACACCCACACAAATACACACAAGCACACACGTATACACCTACAAATTGACCAAAGCCACAAGCAGAGTCTTGGCCATTTTGGGGCATTAGAAAACACATAAATTGAGCATTCAGTTGGACATTTGGCAAGTGTAATTGCAACTGTTTGTATCCAGTCTATAGATTTGCATATTTATCACTATTCCAACTAACTCAACCATGTCGTTTTAATGCTCTTAGGTTATCCGAAAGTGGTACCCCCGCCGGGGACAGTCAATACGAATGCGAGCGGTTCTGCAGGCGGTACACCGATTGGCTCCCGTCGTCAGTCCCGGGCCTTGGAGTGTTTGGCACCGCCCCGTACTGGCTCCTTTCGTCAGCGTAATTCGCCGTTACATCAACCGGATCCGCCACCACGACCACCATTAGCATTTTGCAAGCGACGCCTGAGTTGGCCCGAAGTCGATCCACGTTCAAATTCTGGGTAAGTTCAAAAGAGATATGGAAAGTATAAAAGAGAGCCGACGAGCCCACATTTGTGGAACCTTTAATGCATATTTGATGATGTGCAAATGGCCGCAAATGAATTTCCAAATTAAATGCCTCACTCGTAGCATGTTTGCTCATTATAATTAACTGACTGACTGGCTGCCAGGCTGGGTGTCAGAGTCTTCGCCTGTCTGAGCTGGGCCGTAGCCACAGATAGTAATGTTAATATTTCAACAACACTCTGGTCCAAGCTTTATTAAGAGCACGTATTACGCCCTCCCATACACACAGAGAGAGAGAGAAAAGGAGGGCAGTCAATGATTCGAAAGGTTCCCAGTTTCTGTTAAACAAACCATCTCAAACCATTCCAAGCAGTCTGACACGAAATGCATAAATTAAACAAAGCTTAATGATCAGCCTTTGGGAATTATTCTCAACATATTCGTATTCATGTTGTACTACAAGTATTTCCCTAAATATACATACATATATATTTGACCATTCTTTGGCATTTAATAAATTGACAAAACTGAGCAACAATAAATTCTTATATAATTTTTGTTTGTGCTTTGTTTTCTTAGTTTTTGTTTGAAAAATCCCCAGAGGTGGCAAAACTTTTCCAAGTCGTTTTATACAATTAAACAGGCCTAAAGAACTTGAAAGAAAGCTAGGCAAAAAAATAAAGAAAGCACATAAAATTACAAGTTCTCTGAGATGGTAACGAAAATACGATTAACCACTTTGTGGTTGAAAAAAAAAAAATATATACGAAAGTATTCATCTTTAAGGCCGATAAAAAAACGATAGTAATCAATTAAAGTAATCTATCGATCGCACTTTAAGCAACCCTGCCTATGGCTGGCATTGTCGAATTCCATCCCTGCCGCAGCCGCTAAGAGTTTGATTTAATTTATTTAAAAAAGAATTTGATTGCCGGTGAGAAATGTTTAAAGAAAATATAAAAAAAGAAATTAATTTCTTTACCAATTAATTACTGTACTTTAATTTGTGTACATTTAATTGTTTCTATAAGTCTAATTTGGCCATTGTTCTTGTTGCTTGTTTTTTTTTTTTTGCACTTTGTGTAAAGTTTTGGAGCGACCTTCATAATTATATAATTACAAAAGTTTATTTTTTTTTTTTTTTTGCTAAAATTTCAAAAGAAAGTTTCTTCGCGCTGGCAAAGTCCTAGGATTCTCTGTAACAAGAAACCAAGGATGTTGCTGTCTAGAAAAAGTGAGAGGGAGGCCAAAAATGCCTTGTTTGTGTAACTGAGGCAGTTGATATGCGGGTGGCTCTATATGTATGTATACCTCTCACCTAACCTTTTGAATGTCGGAAAGTTTTTAAGCCTCACACTGGGCCACTACATCCTGGGTAGATTGTGGAAGATGTTTAACGCCAGGTTGGTTGGTTGGTTACTTATTCCTTCGTTTCTGATATGAGCGCCTTTTAATGTGCTAAACGACCTCAAGAGCATCTGCCTTCAGTTGCAAACCAAACTGTGCTGGCCATGGCCATGTCTGTGGTTAAGACTGTCGATGACTATCCGTCTGTGCCTTCCTTCCTTTCTTCCTTCCTTCCATGTATTTTGCATAATTCGACGTTGTGCATTTTGAGTTCAGGTGAAAATGAGCGAATAATGGCATAACGGAAATGTTATTCTCAGCCAACTCGTCGTGTTACTTCTAATTAGTCAAAGATAATTACAGGATAAATTTTGTAAGCAAATTATTAACATTTTCACTTGTGAATTTATTTTGAAAGCGATTGAAAGGTAGATGAAATATGCCATATTATTTATTGTTAATTTATTTAATTTTCAATTATGCCTTGTCAAACACATTAACAGAGATTACAATTTAAAAACAGTTAAGCCCAATAATTAATACAGACATAAAAATCCCATCAGAAAAAGGAAACAAACAAGTTAATTAGTTCTAATTGGAAGCAAAGCGAACTTGAGCGAAATCCACATGTAAATAAATAAAAAAAAAAAGCGATTTCCCACAAAAAAATTAATAAATGGAAAGCAAATAAAAAATATTTTATAATATTAAAAAAAAAAAACAGAAAATGTATAATTAATTCATGCGGTGAAAATGGAAACTTTGCCAACGCTTGGATTATTCAAAAATTACAAAACAATTTGTATGATTTTGTTTGGTAACTTTTGACACGGAATTTAAGGCAAGTTAATTTTAATGAAAACGAAAAAAAAAAGAAATGCAAATCAAAACGATAAAAAGATAAAAAAGTTTCATCGAAATATAAATGACAGAAAAAGTTGATGGAAATATTTGTTGGCCATCTTAAAACTTAGGCAGAAAAACAAGTGACAAAGTAAATACTAAACAGTTTCCTAAGACACCCAAAAGAAATTTTTCAAAAAGAAGAAGAAGAAAAATTGAGTGCTTATCAATACACAAAAAAAAAGAAAAAAGAAAGTTGAAAAAATCAAAACTTTCAAATGAATAAAGAAAAAAATTACAAACTTTTAGCAAATTTCCAGCGATGAAAATAACCCAAAGCAAAAAAAAATAAAAATATATTATTTAAAAATGAACTTTACTCGGCACAATTGAGAGCCAAATAAATAAATAAATAAATAAAAACTTTTCACACAACAACAAAGAAACTGAAAGTAGGAATCAACTGTTGTTGGCCAAAGATATTGCCTTCTTTCCAGCGCCAAATTAGTTTATTTACCATAACCATAACGGGTTGGCTTGGCCTGGCCTGTCTTTAGCAACGGAAAGGTACAGTTGATTCCGAAACCAACACTGCCCACTGGCGACAAAGTTAAGCGGCTTAGTTGCTGCCCCCCCCCCCCCTGTCCCAAGCTACCCGCCTGCCAGTCAGCCAGGCTAAGCAGTGCTGAGTGTGCAAAACTTTTCAACACAAACACTTTAACCAATGGAGCCAACTTTTGGTAACTGCACCACAGCTGCTAACGGTCCAAAAAACAACCAACATTGAAAAACTGACCGAGTATTTCCTCATTCAAGCAAAATTATTACACGCTCAAAAGGCATTATCATATTTCAGGCCTGCTCTTAAATTAGCCTACCCTTTTTTTCTCTCCGCCCCCCCCCCCCCCTCCAAACCAAATACTAATCAAGTTGGCCCACTCGAGCATATGCCTTAATTTTGACCCTTCGTCTGAGCAGGTGGGCCCCAAAATGCAGCCAGGCTTAAATTTCAACAATTACGAGAAATATTTTCTTTGCATATTTTCCATATTTGTTAACAATTAGCCAAGCCAAATAGAATTGAATGCAAGCCCAGAGACGACACCATCAAAGCTACAAATATCGCTATCAAATTAACCCTTATCAATGTTGAAATAGGTACGAAAGCAAAAAAAGTGTCACCCATTTTCCTTTTTGAAAAGTCCACTGAAAATGAACCTTTTTCATTTTCATTTCTTTTTATTTTTATATATTCTCCCCTTTTTTTTTTTTGTTGGCACATACGGCGACATATTGACACCGTAAATTAGAGGCTTTAGTAGGGCATAAAGCTGACATGTCCCAGAATCAAAATCAATTTGAATATTATTCACAAAAAAGGCGGAAATAAAAAACTGCATAAATTCCGCAAACTTTGAAACAATAAAAAAAATTCCTGGTTATCTCAACTATCAAGGTTTTTATACTATTTTCGAAGTAAATTTTCGGAAATTAAGGGAAATATTACCTATAAAAATATAGACGAAATCTATTTAATTCTATTTATTTGCAAATATTCAGAAAGTGTATAATAAAAATATTTATCCTTTTTTTTTTTTGTTTGCAGTGTCCAGGAAACAGATGGGTCATATTTTGAGAATTTCACATCTCTAGGCTGGAAACGTGAAAATCGTCGTATGTCCGCCAGCCGTGACGCAGCGGCACGAGCCGAATCTAATCCAGAAAATGAACGTGATCCGGCACCCGAGGAGTCTATCGACCGTCAGGATGAGAAGGAAAAATTATATATTGAGGTTTTGCATACGATTGCCAATACGGTGGGCGCCCCAGCGCCAGGCGGTCAGGTGAGAATTTACAAACACACGCACATGCATACTAATATTTTCTACATGTATACATGTGTATATATATATATATATATATTTTTTTTTTGCTATAAGTATAAATCAATATGTATTAAGTAGTTTATGAGCTAAGACCAACCGTCAATGCTTTGGCGTTTGGCACGTGGCTAAAGAGTTTGCTGCCCCTTAGATAAATGTGGTAAATAAATATTTGATTTAACGCACACATACACACACACATACACACACACGCACACACACACACACGTTATAAGGAGTTATGCAAATAGCTTTGAAATTGCTAAATTTCGGGTTGACTTTGAGAAATTAACAACATTAAACAGATAACATTTGTATGGTCAAAAGGGATCTTATAGCCGCACACACACACACACACACACATGGACTTACAGTTGGTTGATTGAAGGGTTTCTGTATTTTCCATTAACCGTTTTCTTTGGGCACATATTCCTTGGGTTGTTGTTGTTGAGTTGTGAATTAATTGCCCATGTTTTTAGTTGAATGTTTGGCTATTTAAATGATTAATACCAAAAATAAAATCCATCAAGGTGCTTTAGTTCTTCAACAACGGAAATTAGTTTTTAAATAAAAGAGAACCCTTTTACTACACGAGTAGACTTGCGGAACTTTAAGATTTTGGCAAGATTTACGGTTCACTTAATTTGTTCTTTTAACAGTCACAATTCAAAGACTCTGAAATAATTAAAATTTTAGGTTGAAATGTTGATAGTATAATTCGATTAAATACGACCCCAAAGAACAATCCCTGCTATCGATAACGATAAGTAAAATAATCCTTTCCTAAAATGAACTAGTTCAATACGTTCCAATTCGTGTGTGTTCTCAGTCGGCAAAAGTTGAAAAAAAGAGGAATTTTAAAATGCCACAATTTTCTTCTGCCTTAAAATGTGTCCACTTGCGTTTAATAAATGATACACTTTCTTCGAAGGAGAAACAAGCGATCTCTATTCTACGATCTTTTTTCTTAAGTGAAATCCCAAAATATAAAGAATTCGAACTTTATGCTGACAACGAACCAGAGGGTAAATAGGTTTTGCATATTATTGTTTGCTGAAATTAATATTACAATTTCACAGATTCCTTTATTAATACTGATGTATCACCCGGTAGCATATTTGTGAAAATCAAATTACCTTTTCCATTGAGAGTTGTCGAAGATCCTTTACATCCTGGCTGCGTTCTTTTATATGCAGGAGAAAAAATCCAACATGATGTAATTTTGAATGGCTACGTATATCCAAACGTTCTTTCATGTTGGGTGCAAAATTTTCTCGACCAAATGTATACGAAATTCATTAGCGAGAAGAATGCGGAATTCACAAAACTGGGTATACATAACTTGGAATTGGAAAAGGACATAAAATACAGTTCCCTATATTACGATGCGCACGTCTTTGAAATTTGTCCAACACTTCAGATGGATAATAATCGAAACCCCTTGCCAATAAGTATAGAGAAACGCCTTTTCGATAAGCCGCAATTTTGGTATGTCAATTGGAATTCCAACTCAGACTTGGCCCTTCGTAGCTCTCCGATTCGAGTACCAGAATGGAATGCCCAACTACTCGATATGGCTTACGACTCAAAGGCATTGATAGACTTATTGTGTGAACTGTTCGATGAGCACCTTAACGAAAACTATATATCAAAGCCCATGCTAGAAGCCATTGTCTTGCGTGAATCTTTTGCAAAAAAACAAACCAATTCCGAATGGAATAATAATTTGGGAGAGAATTTAATTTATTTGGTTAAAAAATTAATCGAACATATTGACTGTGGTCAATTGAAAGATTATTTATCAACTGGATTTGATCATTTTGGCGAATACAAATATTCTGAAATAAACAAGAACTACGAAGAATTAGTTCAATTATTAAACAAACTTGAGAAGGTACAGGCTAACCCAAAGCTCGACGAAGTATTCAATTTATTCAACATGTCCCATAGAGTACCACTTACTAAAAAATATTAAAATTAAACGAATGATGTATTTCAAGTTTTCAATTTAATAAATAAATTTTATTTTTTTTATTTCGAATAAAAAAAAAATGAAAGTTTGCTCATTACAAGGACGAAATGTATCTGCATGCTCAGCGCACCTTTGGGGTCAATCCAGATCGACATTATCGTTTATTGCACGCATCTGCAGAGGATAAGCCAAAGATTATTGTACTCTCTGTGGTTGTCATTGAAGCTGATGGTCTGGAAGCTAAAGACGCCAACGGTAAAGACGACTAATTTGGCTCCAAACAAATGTTTCAATATATTTTGCTCACTCTTAGGATTTTCGGATCCCTATTGCATGCTGGGCATACAGCCAGACGGTGGGCCGCCCGTCTCACCGCTTCCTCTGCCGCCGACACCACGTGCCCTTTCGGCAGATATGAGCGGAGGCTTTGATTCCAATGTGACCGACTCTCCGCCTCATCGCAAGCACAGCTTTCGTTTGAGCTTCAAAAGGCGCGAAGCCGGGCGACGGGAACAGCGCGACTCGCTGGGCGGTCCAGTGCCAGCCAAATTGATAAAGGCCACATCCATAAAGCCTCACACACTTAGCCCAAAATGGAACGAGAAATTCAAATTGTAAGTAAAGCAGACTTGACTAAGATGGACAAAATGAATTCAATTGCCAAAGAGACAATCGAAAAGTTTTCTTTTGCTGGAAATTCAAATTAAGCCCTGAAATTATTTGCTAATTATTTTGCACTCCTCTTTTTGCTGGTCTAAAAATACAACTTAATATAATATTTTGTGATAATAAAAGTAATAATTGTGGCCGCCAGCAATTTGGCCAGTGTGGAATCGTAAAAGCTGAGAGCTAAAATAAATTGTTTTTCTTTTTCTTAATTTGATTGACTGCCTGGTCGCACCCAATAAAATAAATCAAAATGGACAGACAATAAAATAACAATTTTTCCGTTTTTTTTTTTTTTTTTTGTCTGATTGTCGGCATAGCGACATCGATGACATCAACACGGACACCTTCCACTTGGATATTTGGGACCACGATGACGAAAGCTGCGTCATGGACGCCGTTTCGCGACTGAACGAAGTGCGTGGTGTTCGTGGCCTTGGACGTTTTTTTAAGCAGGTTTGCCAGTCGGCACGTCAAGGCTCACAGGATGATTTTCTGGGCTCGGTGAATATACCTATATCGGATATACCATCGACTGGTATGGATGCCTGGTTCAAATTGGAGGCGCGCAGTCATCGAAGCACTGTTCAGGGGCGCATACGACTCAAGCTGTGGCTGTCGACAAGGGAAGATCGTGGCACTGGGGAGGAGAATAGCGAACAGCAGGTACACAAGATCGAGCAATTGCAAATGGTTTTCATGCAGCACGAGGTGAACACACACGAGCCGTCTTGGACCTGGTGTGGGGATTTGCCTGGTCCAGCGCTCACCATACTCCATCAGATGGCGGTGCAGGCGGATCTATCCGATTTACATTGTGCTATGGCCAGGTAGGCATATAATGTTTGTGACCCAATGAAATGTTTTTGATTTTTCTTTGACTGCTTAGATATGTGGCCGCAGCTAAGTTGAATCGCAGCACACCATTGGACCCGAAGTTCTTGCATCGTCTGCTGGGCGATGTGGAGAAGCAATGGAATCAGCCCAATCAGGAGGCACTCACACGCGATTTAGAGCAGTGGCTGGCGGATGCTATGAATGGTTTTGTGGAACGTTCGCTTAATCAGATACGACGCCATCGTGACATCTTTCCTGCCCTGAATCCTCCCTCGCTGATACGTCTGGAATTCCTGCTGCGCTGTCTTGGCCTGCTCGGTTCAATGCGCGCCTTCCGTGCCGTCTGCCCTTTCAACAAGGGTGTGCGCGGTGAGGTGGTCAATGCTTTGCGCAAAGGCTCCATTATGTGGGGACAGAATGTTTTGCGTGAATCCCAATCTCTGCCCAATCCATTATCGAATTTTGTAACAACATTAACAGCAGACATTCAGCTGGGCCAGACCTACTATCATGCCCTATTCGACAAGTGAGTAGACAATAATGTTTCTATATACAAACACACACATATACTCGCCTGTTGCCTACTGCCTGCTGCCTGCTGTTTGTCAGGTGCTTGCGGATACTTGAACCTTTCGTAGATGGGATCTGTGCATGTGCGAATGAGAGTGTGTGTATTGGCCACTTTTATTGTGCCTTTGTCAAGTGCTGAAAATTGAATTAACTATGTCGGGCACGTGTCAGACATAAAAAGCTTTAGAAACGGCTTGTCAAGCACCCGACTTTCCCTTTCCGTTCTTGAACTGAAGTGAACTCCATTTAAGAAAACAAAGAATTGCCTTTTGTTGAAACTGAAATTATTTCATAGATATTTGAATGATTAATGACTTTTAATATTTGAAATTTTCTCACGATTGCTATTTGGAATTAAATTTTGAATCTTTAATGCCTGCAAGCCTTGAATAGCTGTCATCTTAGGAGGGGTCTTAAATTGACAACCAATTGGAAATGAAATGAGTTAGTAGTTTCACTAATCAGTCACATATTTGCTAGTTAGTCAGGCCATAAAGCTCATTAATGTCAGCTTTCACACACAGACAAACTGACACACAGAAGGCAAATGACCATCAAGTGGCTTACACATATAAGCCTTAAATTAATTGCCTTGTCATAAAAATGTGGGCACGTAATCGGCACAGACATACAAACATTTAGAATACATACGGAAAGATCCTTTGATGCTTAAATCCGCTGAAAGGTTTATTGGGCACTTAACAAACGTCTATCGCCGTAGGGCTGTCCTCGAGTTTGAGTGTTGTCGGCGATTAGCAAAATTAAGTTCAAGAAGTCCTGAAACTAATTGCGTCATTCACACAATTTAAAGTCAAAGACCCAAAGTGCTCCTAATGCAGAAAGAGTTGGGGTAGAGTTAGGATTTTCCCAGTAAATGGATTTTTATCAACCTCAGCAGGTGGCCGCCTAACTTACCCAATTTGATTTTATCGAATGGCCGAACACGGAATGAGCCCAACCAAGTTGACAACATAATTTTAATTACTCCGTATGCCCTAGAATAGTCTTTTAACTTAATTTTTATGTATTTTACACGACTATCCTACATTTAAGCAGTCGATTAGTTTTTAAATCATTAACCAATCAGAAGATCTTTTATATTTGTTATCGATTAATTTTACAAGCAGAGTTGCATTTTTTTCAAATTGGATTTTGTTGCTTTTCATAAATAAGAAATTTACATTGCCTACATCAAACGTTCGACCTTCAATTTCTTGCAGCACCAATGGCATTCAGTATTTCAGCATAATTTACAAACAATATGATGCCATGGTCGGCGAGGAAGTCTACAATCGGATGGCCGCTGGGCAAGTGCCCGGCGTACGAATGAATTTATCCCAATACGCCGTTTTGGAGGGCGACGCGGAGCCAGTGGATACAAAACCTTTTGAACTGTTTTTGGCTCTGCAAGAATTCTGCCAACTGAAGCGGCATTTATCTGCACAACCGCAGCCACCAGAAAAACCACTGGCCTTGTCCAATAGCCATGAGTGGTTTATACCGACTTTTGAGCGCTGGATGATGGTGAGTAAGGCCAAAGCCCTGCAGCGTATTCGAGCTGCCATTCGAATGGATGCCATTTGTGAGGGCGATCGTATAGTGCGCTATAGTTCCTCATCAGTGGATACGGCCTCAACGCTATTGAATATAAAGGAATTTTGGAAGGTGATAAACTGGCCCGACGAGGACACGGCCATCATGCTAGAATCTCAATTAATCGATGTGGTGTGCTCCGCAGCCATGCACTATTGTGATTTGACGCACACGGCTCTGGCGGATAGCGGTTATTATGAACAACAGGGACCATTCCGCTGCTCGGACGACATGTGCGTGACAGTCAACAATGTGGAATATGTGCGACGTACTTTGGCTGAATTTCGTTCCGATGAGCAGCCCTTGGAAGAATCAGCGGACAATTTGCTAGAATCAAGTCTCACCCATATGGAAAATCGGTGCGAACGCATTTTGTCCAAGCTGGCGCCACTCATGCAGATGTCGCTGCAAAAGGCCGTCTTTCATTTGGCCTGGTCACCAGACTCCCTACCCGCTAATCAGGCGATAGTGCCGCTATTAGAATACTTGGATTGCCACCTGGCCGCTCTAAACAGCGCTCTGCTCACCAAAAACTTTAATCGTTCGTTGCGCTTCATTTGGAAGACGGTGCTGGGTGAAATGTCCCGACAGATGGAAACCGGCGATGAGACCGATAAGCCCACTCACTTTCACAAGCGTCTCTATGAGGCTCTGCAGCTGCTAGTTGATTTCTTTCATGCCGAAGGTCAGGGTCTATTGCTGGAGTGCCTGCACACCGAAGATTTCTGGCGAATCGAACAGCGTCTGCAATTCCACAAGACCGAAACAGAACGACTCATCGATATGTTCTATATAAATCGTTTGCGCGAACAGCTGGTGGCTGTCACCCCTGGGCCCTATGGAACTTTAGCTGTACGGGCCTATTTCAATCATGACTCGCTCTGTGTGGAAGTCTTACATGCTCGTGATGTGGTCCCACTGGATCCGAATGGCTTTAGCGACCCGTTTGTGGTTATTGAATTGTTGCCACGTCGAATTTTTCAGCATTGCATGGAACAGCAGACCAATGTCCATAAGGTAAGACCTAGTTCAATTAGTATTTGATCTGTACTTTTCAATTATGATTATGTTCTTTTCCTTTAGCGCACTTTGAATCCGATTTTTGATGAATGCTTTGAGTTTTCCGTGACCCTGGAACAGTGTCTCACCGATGGCGCCATGATATGCTTTACAGTTATGGATCACGATGTCCTAACCGCTAATGATTTCGGTGGCGAAGCCTTCTTGGCTCTTGGCAACATACCAGGCGTGGCGGACTACAGCACCAGTGTGGACAACTTCCATGGCCTGAAGCAAATTGAATTACCCTTAATGCAGCAAAAGGATAAATGTAAGTCTGGCCCAAACTGTTGACCCCTTGTCAGCTGTCCCGATTGTTTCCATTTCATTGCTGACCACACCCAACTTTTGTTGTTTGTTTGCTTTTAATTAACAATTACAGGCAATCCCATTTTACAAATTCTGGAACTGCGCTTAAATGACAAGCAAGCCCAGGATTTTGTAAGGAAACAGAAGGCGCGTTTCATCAACTGATTTTAAATTTGAACAGACCTGTCAGGCCAATTGGAAATGTTTGTAAAACATTTAATCAGATTGTTTATGAATGCAATTAAATTGCATAGAAAATCAAAGCCGGCAATTCACTTTTTGTTTTCAAAAAAATAATAAAAATTTGCACATCTTAAAATATAAAATTGTACAAAAACTGAAATCGGCATTATAAACTAGATATTGTCACTATAGCTAATTATATAAAACTAAATAAAATTATAAAAAAAAAAAAAATAGTTGAAATTAGAGAAAGACCATTTCTATTTTCTGTTTGTAAATGTTTGAATGAAATTAAAAAAAAAGAGAGAAATTCCAATGGTGCAAAACTGTAACAAGGTAAATAAAAACAGTCAAAGGTTTTAGATTAAAAAAAAAAACAAAAGAAACCTTAGGCTAGTTTGCAAATTTATGTTGCTTTGACTACACAAAAATTAGGGACAAAAAAATAAAACACGGAAGCTTTGTTGAATATAAGCCAATCAAAAGAACAACTAAGAAAACTATAAATAAACATTTTTTGGGTCAATTCAAAATTAATTTAAAAAAATAAAAAAACGAGAAAAAAAAATCCCGAAAAATTCTTCTTCGTAAAACAATCAAAATTGTGCAACTCTGAGCTTCTTTATAAACGTTTGCATAAGCCATTTCCAACCACAACAACACATACACACACACACATACATACATACAAACATATATTTATATATACACAAAAATTAAAACTATTAAACTATTTACAATTTGCATTTATATGCAATTTATATCACGCCCAAAAGACAGAGTAACTAAGGCTAAAACTAAACTGAATAATAAAAAAAAAAAAAAATGAAAAATTTTAAACAAAAAAAAGAAAGAAATTTGTAACTATTTTCTGAGCACACGTTTTGTATAAATTTACTAGACACTTTGTACACTGACTCCCAAAAGTAGCCTTCAGCTGATTGCTTTTTTATACAAAACACGACTTGAAAAGCTTTTTCTACCCCTAAAAAAAAAAAACAAAAAAAACAAAAACCAAAAAAAAAAAAAAAATTTAAACAAAATTTTAATTCTCATCATCATTATGAATGAATTTTAAAAACTCTACATGCCCAAATCCCTATTCATTCATTTGATTTGGCTTTAACCTTTAATTTGACATTTTCCAATTGTTCCGAAAGTTCATGAACTTTGTCGGAACCTGTAAATTTTGTACTATAAACAAAACTTGACAAAAAAAAAATCAGGCAACTAACTATGAGATGTTATTCGCTAAATCTGTAAATCTAAACTGTAGTATCTTTTTTATACCTAAAAGAAAAAACTTATAAATTAAAAGTATCGAAAATATAAATAAAGTGAATTATTAAGCCATTTAGAAGTGTTACAAAAGTTCAAGTCAAATTATACTTAAATATGTATTTTTAAAATGTACACTAAAACCAAAAGTCAACAATTGAGAATTTCAAATTTGTTTATTTTCACCAAATGCTGGAATAACAAATTAAGTATTATAAATAAACATATAAATATATATATACAAATATTACATTATAGAAAATAATTAGGTCAAATTCACATATAAAATTTAAAGCAAATCAGTATTTATTTATTTATTTTTTTGATTAAAAGTGACAAACGAAAATACATCGATAATTTGAAAAGAAGACAAAAAAAAAAAGCTGGAAAATAATAGGCAAATATTTTTTGAAACATCGAAAGGGAAATTATGTTTTTTTTTCAGATTCTCAGTTAAAAGATCAAATTACTTCAAATTATAAATGAATAATTAAAAATATAAATATTAAATGTAATAAGCACAGGACAGAATAAATAATATTCAATTTCAAGCAAAACAAATCAAAAAACGTTTTGAAACTAAAAACCAGGCAAGAAAAACCTTCAAGTTTTTGCCGCAGACCAACACAGCATTTTGCGAAACAACAACAGCAACAACTACAAGAAAAACACAATTTATATATAAAAAAATATTCAAATACATATAGATATATATATTGAGAGTATAGGAAAATCAAGAACATAAGCCAAAGACAAGATAAAATACAAACCAAACAAAAAAGCCCTCCTAAAGTGAACTAAGTATATGAACAAAAATATTAAGAAAATAATCCAACCAAGACAAAAGAACAACAAGCAAAGAAAAGATTGAAATTAAATTCTATGACAAATATATACATTTATTATTTTTTTAGCTTTATTGATTTTATTTGTTTTATTCTTTGAAAGGAAAAACATTTGCCGAAACAACAAACTTGAAACTCTTTACCGCCGAAACTCAAAACACACAAGTTTATATATATATATATATACCAAATATACAAAAAAAAAATATATATATATACACATATACTTTTTAGATGCTTGCAAAACATTTCTTTTTTAAACAAAATAAAAAAAAAAACAGACTATTAAATTACAGACAACACTATGCAGGGGTTCCTAAGTCCACAAAAAAAATATATATAAAAATCAAAAGAAATAGTATAAATGAACCAGGAATATCAAAGCTTAAAATATATGCACCAGATATTTAAAAATTTATCCTATCAAATTAACAAATAAAAACAAAAATTAAATTAAATTAAATTGAACTAAAAAAAATCTACACTAAACTGAGTGTGAGTATGTGTTTGTTGTAAAAAAAAAATAAATGAAATTAAATGTTAAAACTGAGAAAGAAAAAAAAAACGCCGCAAGGTGCAGTAAAATTATCAAATTCAATCAATAAATGTCAATGAATAATTAATTGAAACATTGTGGTTTTATTTTTCCTCCAAACTTCAAGTGTTGCGATCCCCGAGAATTTGCCGCTCCACAATGAATTCAATTGGATATTGTGGAAAAGGAAGTAGTTGGGCCAACTTCTGGATAAGCAGAGACCGAGTCGTTGGCAGTCATGAAAATAAATTGTTTACAGATACACAAACATGAGGGTAAAGGAAAGTAACTGCAAATGTGTTGGCCAAAACGAGTGTCAAGTGAAGCGCAACAGCGTGTGGCCTGGCAAATCAGCCAGCCCACTCAGACAGACAGACAGTGGGTTGGTGTCAGTTGTTTACTGAATTGATTTCAGTGCATTAGCTGGCAACGAGTTGAAAGGCCTGAGAGAATCTGAAGTCAAACTGAAATGGCACAAAGTTAGCTCGGTTCGTTGGTATATGCGAAACCTTTTATCTAAATTAAATCCAAACACTCCAATTGCCATTTTTTAAGATTATTCGCTGTTGTTGTTCTTGCATGACGTGCAAATGATTTGTCATTATGACCGTCACATATGTGGTTTCATTTCCTTTGCTTACTTTTTAGCCTCAACTTTGACTTGCCATACTATTTTCAGAATAATCACCGGCAATATTCACAATTGTATTTACTCCCGTGGCAGATCTGTTAAAATTCGCCTTCAATCTAAGCTGAAACTCGATCAACACTTTATCGATAACTTCTATTTTTAATCGAACGTTCAAAGAGTTGCCATACCTACTATCGAAGACATTGGGCTGCCACAATGATTTATTATTAGCGTCTAACTTTTCTGCTATGAATTTTTACACTAATTGGTGCAAATAAATTCCACTCAAAATACATTTTGGGGAAAACGGGGATTTCAAATTAAAAATTAATTTATTTTCATATTTGTAGTTTATTTATTTTTCCATTTCAAAATGCTTAATTCATAATTTCATGCAACAAAATTCTAAATATCCAATGTTTCTTTAATAGAAAATACATTTAAATAATTGAAATAGTTGCCATTTCGTACAAATTGAAAATATTAATATTTTAGTCCCGTTTAAATAATTTCAAGACTTTTTCAACATTAGGACAGGTCCTGACTACATTGATGTCGTGCAATAAGAAAGTTGTAGTCTCATAATAAGACTTTATTTCTGCAGGCCTCAAATGGCTAAAATGATCATAGCCCTGCGACAAATAATCTCTTAGCTCTCCATATTTAAGGAACAGGTTCAACGTTTTCATCAAAAGAATAAAATCGCAGGACAAGCTCTTGCTCCACTGTGAGTTTTTTACTTTTTTCACAAAAGATTCATGTAAGTAAATAGCTTCTAAAATGGTTCTAGACAAGCCATACATTTGATTAATCACGCATAGTGTTTCCATTAGATCTATTAAGATTTTAGAATCATAGACCTGTTCATAGAGCACTTTTTCCCATTCAGGTACTCGAATCGGAAAACTAAGATCTGACATTACATATTTGGAGTCCCATTTTATATACCAATTGTTTAGCTCATTGAAATCGCCATACTTAGGAACAATTGGCAAAGGTGTTGTGCTGTTGGTAAACTGAAGCACCGGAATGACTTCAAATACGGAGGTCTCGCCCGCATGGTACACAATTATCCTACGGGACCTTTTATCTATGGCCAGAGATTCATTTCCCTGCTCCTTCTTTTTTCTGTTGAGCTCTTCAAACAACTTGTCCATTAGATTTTGGGTCCAACAACTCAGTACTTTTGGATAGATGTAACCATTCACCACAGCATCGTGTCTAGCCTGATTTCCAGCATATAAGAAAACGCAACCAGCGCGCCTTTTATCCTCAATCGCTTTCAATTCAAATGGAAATTTGATTTTTATATAGATACCTTGCATATCTTCAGCTTGCATATCTTCAATCACAAAACTTAACGATTAATAAAATTATCAAAAAAACTAAATTTCCTTCATTTACCATGTGCTTCTTTTCTAGAATAGCATTCCAATTCTTCGAATCCCTCAATTACGTCCCGAACAAAGGAATACAATCGGCAACGCATTCGAATCAAGATGAAAGGAGTTTCAACTTTTATTAAACGCAAATAAACACACTTTAAGGAAGCCGAAAACGATTCCATATTCCGTTTGCACTCGAAGAAAAATACAATTGACAGCTTCGAGTTCGCCGGCGGGTTCACATTATCGATAGGCAGGAAATTTAACAATGTGATCGACTGTTCAATAAGATGGCAGGGCTGCCAGATTGTTTAAGTGTGATTAAATAATTTTTTTCATATTTAAAACTTTCTTTACTCAAAAACAAAATTGAAATATATTGAAAACAGTGCTTGCCCTCGGTGCTCCCAAGATAATCCATTTCGTTTAAAAATCCTTGCAGTTTTTATGCAACTTTTATGATACCAGAACATCACGATGTCAACACTAAAGTTTCTGTGGCCTTTTTTTTACGACTTGTGATATAAACCAAACTAGACTAAAAAGCAAGGACACACACACACACACACACAAACAGAGTAAGAAAATAAGCAATACAGCAAAAGACAAACAACAGAAAAGTACGGAAACGGAAAAGTACGAAAACAGCTTTAAGTAACCAGGAAAAGATTGCACTCATCGAAAGACCTTTTAAAGTCTTGAAACCCTGAAAAAAATGTAGAAAAAAAACATGACTGAAAAAGTATGTCAAGTTCGCTCGATCTGAGCTGTTTAATAAATCTAAATTAAAACTACTTCAAGTTGAGAAATAATTTAGAAAAACCTGCCCACTCATCTTGCCGTCATTGGCACTTGCAACCTGCAGCCAAGTTTATTACCTTTCCATAGTGAAAAACTTGGTACTCAATGCTGACAGCCACCACATCATGACAGTCTATTTAGCTTAATGACTTTTTCGCCAGAACCTGACGCAAGCATTGACACCAAAAAACAAAAAAAAAAGAGCATTCTATGACCAAGTCACGTGCAAGCATACCCAGTTGCAGTGTTGTTGTTGTTGTTGCTGTTGCAAGTGGCCTGTAAGTTATTATTATGACCGTTGGTAAAAGGTTAATGAAGTGACTGAAAAACCAATTCATTCCCACAACTTCAAAAGACAAAAATGCACTGCGAGGAGGCAGTGGGGGTTAGGGGGTGGGGGAGTGAAAGGAGGGAGCTTAGTTGCACGTGCACGTGTCGTTAGCGCTTAACGGTTATTAAATGTAGTTTGACTAGTAGACCATTCTCACCATTCTCCATTGGCTGTGTACACTTGGATTTCAACTTGTCCCATTGGACTCGTAGCTCTTTAATCAAATAATAAAAATATTTATTAATGCCTTTTAAATTTGGTTAGACTCTTAAGCCAAGTTTCGAACCCAGTTAAATGCATTTGACTTTATGCCAGTTATTTTAAAGCTTTCCATCTCTCTCTCTCTCTCTCTCTCTCTCTCTGGCTCTCTAAACTTGACTTTAAGGCTGTGTAAAACCGGTTAAGCAAGCGCTCATTTTTTCGACCAGTTTCAGGCCGAATGGGCTTAGAGATTTTTCAAGTTAGCCGCAGGTGCGCAGTTTCAATTCAAATCGCTTGGCAGTCGCAACACGCTGAACGCCTGAAACGCGGGTTTATCAAAAAAAAAAAAAAAAACCTGAAAATGTATATAAACAAAATCTCGGAAACAACAACAACAACAAATACACTAACAACGCATTAGAGCGGCTTAAAGCGCAACGCCCAAAAAAAAAAAAAACACACACACACACACTAATCTCTCCCTCTCTCTCTCTCTCACTCGCGCGCGCAGTGTCTCTTCTAGCTTAATGAATTTTGTTGGGCAAGAACAAAAAACAAAAAAAAACAAAAAAATGGTAAAAAAGTGTAAGGCAAATTTTTAACTATTTTTAGCGGATTACGTGAGCGTTTCATGCTTTTCTTTTGCGTGTTGTCTGGTCTGGCGTGAAAATTAAAAAAAAAAAATTAACTAAATGACAGCAATTGAAAATATTTCATTTTGCCATTTTGTGTGAAAAACTAAAGACAATCAAGCAACTCATCATTTTTTTTTTTTTTTTTTTTTTGTTATAAAAACCAGTAAACCGGCCCAACAATTGTCTCTTTCGAGCTGGCTAATTTATTTCTTTTAATCAATCTTCTTCTTCTTTGAGTTCAAATCTTGCTAAAATCATATAAGAGATATTTTTACCTTTCAAGTAGTTTTTTTTTCCTTCTTCTTCTTTGATGATGTTGTAACGCCTTTCATTGATTCATTCATTAAATTATTTATATGATATTATGCGATCAAGGCAGATTTAAAAAAAAAATATATATATATATATCTCAGCAAATACCAAAGACATTTATGGACCGTTGCTTGTGTGTGTGTGTGTGTGTTTGGATTTTGGCCAGAACAAGTTAACTTGTTCAAGGTGTTTTGTCGCTCACAGCCAACGCAAAAATATTGCTATACCAATTATTTGCATATTCAGAAGATGCCCACACACACACACACACACACACACACACACATTTATATATATATTTTTTTTTTTATCTTATAGTGCGAATTCAGTGAAGTGTAAAAGTGAAAAATCATAAAAAAAATAGTCGAGCAACCTGTCGTTTGAAAACAATCGCAGAGCAAATAAAATAAAAAAATAAAAACCAACAAACAGTGGCATAAAACTACAACAACAACAACAACAAAAATCAAACAAACAGATGTTACCAGAATGACGTTCAGAGAAGGTAAACTAGTCTCATGTGGGTATATCAAAATATTTCTAACCATAAAAATCTTTAATTTGAAATCAAGAAAAAAAATAAAAAAATAAATTTTTTGAACTTTTTTCGATTTGTTGGTCGCCCACAAAATTAATTAAGACTTCTTTAATATTTCCGCACTTGAAAGATTTATGATCTAAAGAATCAGAGTTTAAGAGATTTAATTCTTGAGCTCTCTGACCTTGAAAGACAAAGCGCTGCTATAAAAATTAAACAGTTTATTTATATAAAAAAAAAAAAAAAAAAAAAAAAACTACTAATTTTGCTTATGTCATTTTTTTTTTGCTGGCGTTGGCGGAAATTTCAAATTGTTGATTTCGATGGGACCGAGTCGATTGCCTGGCAAATTGCAGTGAGCTTTGGTTCAATCAAGTCCATTAGCCTAATCGAAAACTTGCAATTCCGTGGACAATTGACCAAATCGGCCAAGCGATTGACAATTTCAACAATTTACAATTAATTAACTTTTTTCTCTCTCTCTCTCTCTCCTCGCTCTTCTTCTTCTTTTTCTTTGGTTTGAAGTTTTTTTTTTTGAAAATGAAATCAAAAGTGGTAGCTTGTTTGGTTTTCTTTCCTGTTGAACTAAATTTGGTCAATAAGTGAAATTAAAAACTTAAGTAAAAATATTCGGAAAATTAAATAAAATTTGAAACTAGCTGAAAATAAATTTTAGACAAATACTTTCCCAAATAGTTTAAGCATGCTTTTGGCCATACCAGACAAAACAGATAACAAAAAAAAAACTTTGACCCAACCTGGTCAGTTGGCTGACTTTATTGACTTGAAGAAGAAGATAGTTTCTCTTTGTTGCTGCCACCCTCACTTTTTATTACTGTTATTATTATTATTATTATTAGTCCCCGAAGATTGGTAGTCAGACTGCTGCCAACTGCTCATGGTCATAAGCGTAATTCACAACAACAAATGGCATCATCGGTAATGGCCACTGGCAAGTCTCGATTGACAGCGAAAGTTACGTAACGTTCCATCGTAGTCATCGTCATTCCACAGCGTCAGCCAGATTGCATTGCATTCAGTTGCATTTGCAGTTGTTGTGCCTATTTTGAGACAGGTTTCAACAGCAACTTCAAGCCAACCACAACACATTTCATCCCCACACACACACACACGGCGTATGCTTAATAAAAATAACTAAAATATACTCAATATATAAAATCAGATACTCTGCATTCTTTAGGATTTTTTTTTTTTTTTTTATAATGAAATATATTAACCGCAAATATGCAGATCTCTGGTGTTATATAACTTACGCATACCAAAGAGGAAAACTGAAAAATCCAAACATTGTGTCATCAATCTTGAAAAAAAAAAAAGTTAAAGCTAAAGCAAAATCAATCAACGCTAATCACCTTCAAACAAAAGTATCGTTTTATTTTTTTTATATGTATATACCATCCCATCTTATATGTTTGGCATTGTTTATGCAACGTGAGATTATAAATCACTGGTTGGAATATAAAACCGGTAAGCAAAATCAATTAAAGTGAAAAATATTTGCATAATTTTTCTGACAAATTAGAATTTTGGATACCCTGTACTTAGTCGAAGGAATTGAATAAGAAAATGTGTTGGTACATAAAACCTTTGGTCTTAATATTCCTTTGAAATCAACAGCACATTGTTCACCCTTTGGCTTTCTTGTAGTGGTGCTCAAGTTAATGGTCAACACTTAGCCTTCGACTCTCTCACTCCACTATTTTCAGAGTTGTATTTTCTGAAAGATTCGAGGGCTGATCGATATTTACGCTGACGCCAGATGGCGTCCTGAACGAGACCGCCACAGCCCTAAAGCAAGCACGCCATCTATCGGGCAGTTCATAAGGACTAAAATCTTGATTCTAAAACTTTTGCTGTTTGTATAGCTCAACTAAAATATCTGATATTATTTAAATTTTGCAAAACCCATCCTAAAACTCTTTTTAATCTTGATTGGACCTATGGGAGCCTTATGACATAGCTATTCGAAACTGGAAAGTGTTGAATGGAGAACGGTGCATTCATACAGACGGTATGATATCTCCTTCTCTGTTTTATAAATTTCCATAGAACATTCAAAATACAAAAAAAAAAAAAAAATAAATGTTTTTTTTAATTATATTCACATACTATGATAATATTTCAATTATCTTGAGGACAAACAAATTATGCTTCATAAAATAATTTTGGGTTAGGTAGTTGCACAAATTATAAATATCAACAGGCCAGTTGAAATTTATTGTCTGAAAAGACCTTGAAAAAAAAAAACAAACCATAAACAAACTGAAAATCACAAAACCAAATAAACAAATACAGAAATGAAAACCACAACCCAAACTAAAAAGCCACTCGAAGTTGCGTTGACTTTTTCATGATAATTTGCCGGCATTCGCTTCATTTTCAAACTCTTATACAAACAGTTGCGGTTAAAAGAATAGAAACCAGTATTTTATTTCCAAAAGCATTAATTTTCAATGAATGAATAAAGTAATCAAATCTTACAAGATTCCTTCGATTTCATTCGAAATAGAAATTCCAAATAATTTCGAGAGCATGAAGAAGTCTTCATAGGTTTTCTTTTCCTGGAGATTAGTTAGCAAAGCCTTAGCTTTTACATGAAATATTTGCAGTTCTTTTGCCTCTTTAAGATAATCAATAAGTTTTGACAATACATCCATAAAATTCTTTCCCAGGTCAAATATGTAGTTGTCTTTCGATGGATATTGTTTCAATAAAATAGATACCAGCTTTTGATCCGAAAACCCAAATATATTTTGGGCACGACAAAGGGCTCTCAACAAGACCAAAACGGTATACAAATTGGGTATCTTGTGAATATTAAATGGGTCGTAGACTTTAAAGCTGTTGTCGCTAATACACTCGGGCACAGCATACCAATATTTCTCATTAGGAGAATCCAATAAAGTGTATCCCGGAAAGTCTTCAGCATTAAATTTGAAAATGGGTCGCCAGTATATTGTTTCCGACTCATATGTAGGACGAGGAAGCTGAAACAGCGAAGTCTTATAATTTAGATAAACTCCTTTGGTCGTGGCATCTATATATTGAAATAGAACGCTCGGATACACAAATTTATCCAAAATCACTTTATGTTGGTCCTTTGCCGCAAAAAGCTTGACGTAACCTGGACGAGTTTCATCTTTTACGGGGATCAAAGAAAAATTAAAATTCATAATAACATTCATTTCGAATTCGGAGTCGGATCTTTTCCATAATACACTTTCTGCCATCTCTCCTAAGATAAAACACAAATTATATAAATCACGAAAAAAAAAAATTATTTCACTCACCAATCGGACCCACACATTTAAAAATATCATTTTTAGTTTTTAAATAATCCATCAGTAGATTTAATTTAGGCAAGTCAATCGTCTGCTTTCTTTCGGATAAAATGATAAAAATGCGTTGTAAGTTTTGTGCAAACGAAGACATCTTGAATAAAATTCTATTCCGCCTTAAGTCAAACACCAACCGATCGCCACAAAATTCTAAATTGAAATGATCTTCGTTCGAAGCTTGCAGGCAGAAGGAACCCTGTCAATTTTTATTTGAATTATCGAGAACGGTGAATCCCGCGTAAAATCTCAATTTATTCTAGGAATGAAATACAACTTATTTAGAAAGTTTTTTTTTTCTTCAGAATAGAAATGCTTGACCAATTTTGAACAAAAATGGACAAAGCAAATGAAATTCAATATATCCGAATAATCCGGCACACCAAGCGAGTAGCAAAATACTCTTATTAAAAGTAAAACGGTTTGAAAATCCAGCGCCTTGCCGGTAATAGAAGTGCTCCAATGTGAAATGTAATTCTTGAAGTTCTGGTCATCCACAAGGCTTGGTATGGCATACCAATGATGAATGGAATCATATTCCGGGAATTTGAATACGGGACGATATTTGAAATTTGCCTTATATTTAACCAAAAGCTTCAAATCAGCGCGGCCAGTTGCATTCTTTATAGGTGTCAGAAGAATATTACATTTGATTTTCACATTTAAGTTGAGATTTAAAGAGTTTTTCCATAATAGTCTTTCTCCCTTAGTACCTAAAATATGATTCATGATTTCAATATCACGAAAAAAAAAAACAAAATTGTAAAACCATATATGTACTTACTATTGGGTCTTACAGGTTCAAAAATTTCGTCCCTCTTCTTCAAGAGATTTAATATTGGCTTTGATTCTTGTGCCAAAGCTTTCGATGTTTTCTTCTTAATTAAAACGTATGATAATACGCGTTTTAAAGATTTTTCAATACGAGGCATTTTAGGTATTTAGCAATTGAATTGGACAGAGAACTAAATCAACTATGAAGATCAGAGTCGCCTATTTTGTTCTATGATCGGAACAGTGCTGCCAATCTAGCTCATTTTTGTCTAGCAAAATAATTAAGCTGGCTCCCATAAACTCAATTTAGCCTCAGACATTTGCATTAAAGACAAAGCATAAACCGCACACAATTGAGTTATTTTGCTGTAAGTAGTGTGTGGAGTTGAAATGACGCTTACAAAAGCAAAAGAGTACCGTGGGAAAAACAAAAAAAAAATTATTTTTCCCAAAAGTCTGCATTCTCAGATGTTGTCTTGCAGATCGATACGGCTGCCGAATCTATTTCTTAACATCAGACTTAACTGTTTTTAATAACAGCAGGCAGTCAATAATTTAATTATTATTATTGTTTTCTATTTAAAATCCAAAGTACTGCCAACACACAAATTCTACAATTAAATTTTATTGACAGCACTGGCAATCGAGTGCCACTGATTATTATAAGGATTTTTATTTATTTAAGTGATACATTTGTATGGCTACATCATGTAATTAAGAAATATCCAGCATGTATTAATTTGTTCTAAAGCGATAACTTTGATATTTTGTATAACTTATCGATATCGATATTTTACACATATCGATTATTGTTCGGCTTGCTTAAAATGAATGTTTCTGCATTTACACAAACACACTAAATTGCTTAGAATAAAAACGAAAACGACATTTTTTTTATTGTTTTCTGCATATGCCTGTGTGTGCGTGTGTGTGTGGCAGAAAACACTTGTGCAGTTATTTGAACTATTAATGAACGCGTCGATGGCTAAATTGCGCGCCTAAACAGAAAATGAAAAACAACCGTTGTGCCTGCCAAAGTCAAAACCAAAAAAAAAAAGAAAAAAATTAAATACAAAATGAAATACACTTATAACGGTGCTGTGTCTAGTGACTCCGACGACCCATAAACATGTAGCTGCCTTTTCTGCCGCCGCCACTGCATGTTAAACAGGTTTACCAACCAAGATTCCCTCCCCCCCTGCACTAGAGCATTAAACTGTTGGACCTGGCAAGTGGCGCATATTTATGCGCATTGTTTTTGGCTGCCATTTAGACCGTGCATGAAAATCAAAAACAAAAAAAAGCGATACTTGGAATTGGAAGCCTAGCATTGTTTTTTTTCTAATTCTTTTCTTTTTTTCCCGTTTTCCGTTTTGCAGCCAGTTTCAACAACAGTTACAAATTCGTTGCTCCAGTGCGAATGCGACAAAGTGTAAAATTTCATTGATTCTTATCAGCCATGTAGTTAAATCTTTCATACATACACACACACACACACACACATAGAATGAAACCCACAAATAAAATCAAATTACATAAATATCTTAAAATTGATGCCCAACAGAGTGTTTGTCTTTTGTTTTTCTCTTCATTTTGCTTTGAAGTTTCTATTTGGTTTGCATTTTGCCACTGGTTATTTTTTATTCAAAATTAAATCAAATCAATTTAAGCATTTTAGGATGCTCAATACCGCGTATGCTGAATAATATTAATGTACCAAACGTGACATTGTCAAATTTGACTTTTCATGTTCTTGAGTTTCGACAAAAAAGCAAAACAAAAAAAAAAATGTAAAAATGTTTAAGCTTGCCTCTAGGCGTTCGCTATAAACGAGTTTGACTGTAGTTTGTGAACTCATCATGGCGTCGAAAAAAAAAAGCAACAGCTGTGACCGCTTCATTGCTAGGTTGGAAAAAGAAAGAAGAAGAAAAATACGCACTACTTTGGCCTGAAAGCGAATTTAAGTTGCGTGTGATTAATAATTTTTGTCTGACCACTTAAAGTGAGTTTGCAAAAAACGAAAAATAAAGACTTATCCGGCCGATGGGTGGTTTTGGTTTGGCCGTGTGAAAAAAAAAAATTTGGAGGGCAAAAATATTATGGACAAGTCAACTTTCTCTGCACGAGTGTTGAGATTTAATATTGTTTACAAAACAACAATAATTGTAACCTTTTTTTATTTATTGTTGTTGTTGTTGTGTGCTTGCCAAAAGTTGAATAACGGCGGGGAAAGAAAGACGGTTGGCATTTCCGTTTTATTCTGTTTTCTTTGTTTGTCAGGCATTGATTTTGATGGCTAACTCTTAAGCGCATTCGTTGTTCAATTCGTATTTCGCATACCCAAGTCATTCGAATCAGAAAAAAAAGAAAAAAAATTAGAAATTGTAAACAAAAAAGAGTATAAAAAAAATAATAATGGATGTAATAAGAAATGTGGCGTCTTTATCGCACTTTCATCGTTGTTCGGTGATTAAACCAAAACCGCTTCAACCATTTCCTACTCATGTCCCTTTCACCCGTTCATCGTTGCCCGAAAACCTTTTCTTCAAAGTGTGCGCACTTTGGCTTAATTAATTTCTTTGCAAGTTTTTGCCACTCTTTTTGTTGTCCTGCTTCTTAGCGCTTTTGTGTTTGTTATTATTATTTTATTTATTTATTTTTTTCACCCAGCCCCCCCGCTCTGTCAAGATTAGTCTGTACGTGAGCCAGCACTTATTTGAAGTTGTTGTTTTCTTGTTTTGATAGCTTCATAGAAATTTTTGATCAAGCTTGACGAAATGCTATGGCAAACTGGCCAGTGGCCACACCCACGCCACCACAAAATTGCTGAACAATTTCATTTTATTTTCCTGATTAAATTGCTGACAGCTTAGAGAATTTACTCAAAAAGTATAGGCGGCTGCGTAGCCGTCAGAATGAACCGACGCGGCAGCAGCGGCGGCGTTGGCGACGCAAGCGCCGTCAAATTTGTGAGCGGCTGCTGCGTAATAGTAAATAAATCATCTTATTATTCCAATTAAAAAAACATTTTAATTTTAATTTTTCCTAGTTAGGGTGAACTCTATTTCAGTTCAGTTCAAAAGAACAATAAATTTTTCTCCTTCTTATATTTGGTGCAGACGTGCTGTACATATGATACAACTAACTGTAAATTTTGAACACTTCATAGCCCACTGTGCAGTAAGGAGAACACTTACAAATGCCGCTCATTTTTCAATGAACCGCCGCCATACGGTAAGCCAGGATTTTTGCGACGATAACACATTGACCACTACTACCACAGCACAGGTCAGACACTTTGAATGTGTGTGTTTGTGTGAGTGTTTTTAATAGCCTGCAGGGCTAAAAATTTAATGGAAAAACGTTTTAATAAATCAGTTAAGTGGTCTTGCCGCTTTTTTTTTTGCGGCTAATTACACGCATTAGTGTGACCAGCCGACCGGCCGGCTGACCAACCCATTCCCGGGTCCAAAGCCGCATGTGACTGTGCGAATGGCCATGTTAACAAGCCATCTCCTTGATATTGCCTAGCTTTGCCCTTTTACCCTCTACACTTGTTGTGTCTTAAGGCGCGTAATTTAGCAATTAAAAGCGATTAACGCTGCCAACTTCAAACGCATAACAAATCCAATTGCAGTCACGTCTTTCTTCTTCTTCATCTTCTTTTTTTTTTTTTGTCTTAAGAAATTGATTCAAAAGCAAAAATGCAAATTAAAACAAGAAAGCTGAGATGGAAAAACATATTCAAATTGAGAATTTAAGTGCAAATGATGACAAAAAAAAAATGTCAAGCGCAATTCTAATTGGTGGATGGGGACAAACCGTTAATTTGAGAGTCAAAAGCTGAAGAGAGCAAACAACAAAGCAGCCCTTTTTGCCTGTCCTATTCACTCTCTATACTTCGCTGCTCCTCTCTCTTTCTATCCCTCTCTCTGCCAGCTCCTCTGCATTTATATTGTAGTTTCTGGCTGACGTTGCTGCCGCCGATGCCAGTGATCGTTTTCTTCTTTTTCATTCTTTCTGTCTGCCTGCTGATTTATATCCAATGCAATTTATTGTTGCAGTTTTATTTGTTTGTTTGTTTTTTTTTTTTGGTGTGACTGAGTTTTGTGAAAGGCGTTGGCGTTACACTTTTCTCCACGCAGATTGGACTGCGGTTCTGGCTAGGCGGGCAACTTTTTTAGTTTGTTGGTGATTTCTGGCATGTTTGTGGGCCAACTCAAGCTGACTGCAATCTGTAGGCAACAGCTGTTTTTCTATGTAGGACGGGCCACTAGGAATGCGAATTCATTTTCTCAACTTTGTAACCGCAAGAAAAGAAAAACTTTCTAAACCACAACTGGACCAAAATGCCGCACCTAAAAAAAAAAACAAAAAACAAAAAATTAAAGCAACGGTAATTTTGGTATGTGAAAATATATGAAATTTGCATAAAATAGCCCATTTGACCCCCCTGAAAGACCCACAGACTTGACAACCGGGAGACTCATTCACTTTTGACACTTTCCTCACTCACGGCCTCACCGACATTTCCACCACGCTTGACCGCAACGTGTTGGCGCATATTTACATTTCCCCCGTCCCCCCCTTCCGCAGCTCTATTCATTTTGTATAACGAAAATTGCTACAAATTAACTTCTCATTTCGTTTTCTTTTTAGCGTTTTTTTTTTTCTTCTTTTTTTTTTTTTGTAACTTCCGTTGTAGCCAGCCCACAGAGGGCTGCCAATTGCATATTTGAATACTCTGAAACAAATTAGAAGGTGAGAAATAAGCCAAGCCTTGTTAGCAATAACGATCTTATTTTTGCAGAAGTCAGTTTTCTTTTGTATTATATTTTTTTTCATACTTTTATAGGGTATCTGCTAGTCAAGCAGTCATCCTCGAAGGTAGCATGTGTCGTTTTGAAACAACGGAAGTTTATTTAGTGTGTGTTTTGTTTTTATAGTTTCGTTAGCGAAAGTTGTGAAATCCGTTTCTATAAATAGAAAAAAAAAAACGCATGCTCGTAAAAATCGAGCACCTTTGAAAATATAATGCAAAAATCTTGTAACTCCTTTAGATTTGAAAAAATTATTCTGTGGCGCCATCTAGCTGTCAAATTCAATAAAGTGTATAAAGTCTTTTTTTTTTTTTGATTATATTAAAAAATGTATACCATAAATCATTAAGACTCTAATTTGCTACCTTTATTAACTGATTTATGTAGGACCCAAAAATTCCTGTTGCGTTAAAAAGAAGTAAATTTTTTTTTTTGGTCAATTTATATGAAAACAAAGAAACCTTAAGAATCTCCATTGGTCATTGGCCCTTTAAGGCTAAATCAGATTCTTTTTATTTTTGTTGTTTTATTAATGTTGTTTATGTTCCGTAAAATGTTATAACACGCATGCTACACACACACACACACACACACACACACACACACATGGATGTTCGTTCGCCCAAGAGAATTCAAAGCTACACCCTCACAGACATTTGTAACCAGATTGTTGAGGGGCTTTTCGCATTCGATTTGAATGCGCCTTGAGCAGATTTTATGCCAAAGCTGTAGCGAAATATGAAAGCAAACAGTTTTTAATGGCATTTTATATCCAACAGGCACACCAAAAGTAACAACAACAACAAAAGTAACAACAGCCAAAAGGTAAGACCAAGGACAGAGTGTGCCTTGGCCACATGGGTCGCTAGTGGGCAAAAACCGAGTCAGCAAAGAGACGCAAGGAGCGGAAGAGACTTAAAGGCAAATCGAGGCGCCGCCTAACAAAACAGAGACCCAACCTAAACTAAAGCAAATCATGCAGACCAAACAAACAAGCAAATAAACGAATGAGCATAGTAGGCACAAAAGCAACAACAACAACAACAAGAAAAAAAAAAAAAACAAACTCACTTGGGAGTTGCGAAAGGCTTTGATGATGGCCCACAGAAAAGATAGGAAATGGTCAACAGCAGACCAGACCATTTCAGACCACACAAACACATACACACACACACTCAAGCACATCTGCAGGCTGTCAAATCTGCCGAACTGTCGATATTTTTATTTGATGACGGCGCCACGCCTACACACCATAAAAATGTTACTCCGGCTTTCGTCCCCAGTGTATTTCTTCTTCTTTCTTTTTTTTTGCCAACTGCTGAATCACTGCATTGAACTTGAAATCTCTTTTGCATAACCAGATCGATACGATCCAAAAAAACAAAATGGGAAAAAAATCCACTGACAATTGTATCGCGATTTGCTGGCAGGCAAAAAACTCATACAAATTGGTCTGTTGGTCTGCCGGTAAGGCAAATATTCTACAATAGGGAAGGGAAAGGAAAAAAAAATTGACTAGTTCGAAATTTAAAGACAAAAGAATTCTTATTTTTGTTGTCCTACTGCGTTTCAGGTAATCGAAATCAGAAGTTATCGTGTTATCGATATATCAATATATCGATATTTGATGAAATCAAAGCAACATTTTCAACTTAAAAAGATTTGTTTGGCTTTATAAATACAATTTAACATTACAAATTGATTAAACAATTTAATTTTTTTTTTAATTAACAAAGTGCTTAAATGTTTGGGCAAAAGGCCAGAGGAAAACTCCAAACGATTCAACTGGAAACTTCTTATTAGTTGACAATCTTTTAACTGATTTTATCGAGACAATAACTTAATCCTTGGTTTATCAGCACAAACTAAAGATAATAATATTAATTAAAAGTATAAATAACTTAAAAGCCAAAGGAGGCAACTTTTAAGCCGGTTGACCGGTTTGAGCTTATCTCTGCCAAGAGGCAAGAAGTCTTTAAAAAGAAAAAAACAAACCGATTGGGTCAAGTGAAGTGTGTGGTGGTGTGTGTGATCGGGTGTGATGGTGTGTGGGTTGGGGTAGAAATGTTCAAGGTACGTGACCAAGTGACAAATTGCAACCAACAACTTCAATTTCCAAGTCCAAAGTCAGAAGATGGCAAAGAAGTGGGTGTGGGTGTGGCTGCGACGGCGACGGCGACAGAGGCGGAAATTTGTGTTATGCAAAATTGACATGAACTTGATAAAACTTGTCAACATGCTGAGTGGATTTGCTTGGTTCGTTGGTTGTCTGAGTGCGTTGTGGCAGCGGAAAGTGTGTGCTGTGAACCAACCGATTCAAAATGTCCATTTCCATGGGATTACAATAAGAGCAAGCAACGCGTTCGACACACCTGAGGGGCCATCTGTGCATAGTTAAAGCCATAGAGCAATGAACTGTTTCCCCACATTTGAACCTGTGATTATTTCAATGCTCTGTTTTGCTTACCCCAGCAAAAAAAATATTGTAATTTTTAATTGACTCTCCAAAATTTACATCAAAATTGATATACTCTTAGGGAAAAGTAAAATATCGAAAGATTCATCATATAAAATCTTGGCAAAAGCCTACAAAATTATAGGCTTTGATTAATGAATTTGATTCTTTTATGTTATCTGAATGATAGGGCAATTCAAACCGAGTGAAACTTGGTACAGCAGAGTGTCTCTAAATGAATATTTCATATAACTAATTTGAACCAGATTGATCTATATAAGCCGCAGATATCTAGATATCCCACGAAAACGAAGGGACTTATCAGCAAAGAAGATAGTGTCTAATGTCTGCGACATTTCAAAGAACACAAGGTATATAATATTTTTCTTTTCTTTGAAAAGAGTATACAAAAACGAACTGTTCTGTCAGCCCAGATTGAAAGAGCTTATTGTTTAAAAATCTCACATAGGAATGTTAACTTTTTTGACATTTGTTCTTGAAAATAAATTGTACTGTGGGTTTTACGATTTCTGTTTTTTTTGTTAATGTCGACATTGGGCATAACTTTTAATTATAAATGAGTGGAGTAACTTTTTTTGAGAATTTATTGTTTGCATTTAATTTAATGGCGATGTTAGTTGACTTAATCGTTTCACCTTCGAAAAGTTGTCATCCAGTAAATATAAGTCGGAATTTTAGCCAATTAAAAATTGAAAACTAAATGCATAGATTAATTTCTAAAGTTTGAAAAAGCAAAATTGCTTAATTAAAAGTCTAAGCTTTTAGTTTAGGTGTATCTTTTTTTTTTTAGATTTCCAAACTTTTGAGGTTATTATTATGATTTCGTGTTTTTTTTAATGAACCCAAAAACCAAATTTTGTATTTTTACAGAACAGCTGAAGTGTGGACGCTAGGCTAAACCAATTTTTTGGACAAATTTTTTGTTGAGTGAAAACCCCTCTAAATCAATTGAAAACTTTGTGAAACCGTAAATATTTCCAAGAGAATGCATGAAAGACGTGTGAAAAAGTAAGTAGAATAAACATAATTTGCGTATTTCGATTTTAAAGTAATTTGAAAATATTGAACAGATTGAAGGGCGGACATTATGTGGCCACACATGGACGACTCACGCCGGATCCACCGTATGTCCACTCGAATCGTGGCTATTCCACCGATGGCGAGGAATCCCATCGAGCACCCTCCGAACGCACCTACTCGGAATATACGATAGCCCATGAGCGTATCTCGCCCCAACAGGCGGCACACAGCTACAATTCATCGCGCAAAAAACGTTCGGCCAGCAGTGACAGACAACAACAACACCTGCAGCATAGCTACAGTCACAGTCAGATGGGCTTGTCCAGTTCACCGGCACCCACAAATATGTCGCATCATCATCATAATCATCATGGCAGCAGCACCACGGATAATGGCGGACCACGTTCATTGAGTGGTCCGCCACCCACACGCCAACCACCGCGTGCTCCCTCTGCTTTGAGCTATGATCATGGTGGCGATGCTGGCAGTGATATTTATGTGACCAGTGGCGCCTATAAGGCTCCCTCGGAAATTAGGTAAAACACTTCTTCATACCCAAATTGTTGGATGATTCAATTGACCCAAGTAAATAATTGCAGTCGCTACAGTCAACGTCCCATGTCGCGTGGAGCACCGCGAAGTGTTTATTCCGTGGCCAGTACAGCGAAAACTGGACGGAGCGCGCGTTCCACTACAAAACGTGGTGCCAAAATTGAGACCATGTCTGCCCCAAATCCATTTTGTCCAAATGTCAAGGGCGTCTGCTGTCTGATGCTCTTGCTCAATTTGGGTCTTATTTTAGTCACTTTGGGCTTTGTGATTGTGGTGCAGTTCCATAAGCCGCTCTATGTTTGGTAAGTCATAATTCTTGTCCTTCTTTTGCCAACTAGATAATATCGGTTTAAATTATATTACAGGATCTTGGGCATTGTATTTTTAATCTTTGGCTTTCTCACCCTGATTGGGTGCATGGTCTACTGTGTGTATGTATGCCGTGATGCCAGAACACCTTCCCAGGTGCGTAACGAGGATCTATATTGGACACGGCATTGGCAGAAAAACATTGGCTATACACCTCAAGAAATCAACTACAAGGCGGATAAATATGATGCCTATTCGGATCGATATTCTGTAAGCAAGCTGAGTGGCAAATATTCGGATCGGGAGAGCCAACGCTATTGATGAAATCGATTTATCTCTATATAATACAATATATTTAATACTACTCAAAAACATAACTGGCGCAAGTCTTTGTAATGTAACATATTGTATTCTTTTTTTTTTGTTTTTAACGATAATTTTTCATTATTATTAACAAGGCCTCAACGTACCTGCTGCAAGTTGCTTGCTAGTTTTGTACGCTATATAAAATTAGTCTATTAAAATAATATTAAACAAAAAAAAAAAAAACAAACATACAAACTTATAATTAAAATCTGCCATATTTGCAAAGTTATAGAAAATATTAAAAAACAAAAAAAAAAAAATATGTAATGAAAATTTTGATAAAACAAAAAAACGTATTAATCAAAACGAAAAAAAGTACTTGTAACAAAAATAAATCGTGACGAAAAACAACAATAAATTGATAAGAATTTCATCCATAAAGTTGGCAGAATTATAACCGAAAGTTCCAATTAGATCATATCTGGTTAGATAGTCCGCATTGCAACGACGGATAAGTCTTTTTAGCACACAGCCGACTCTACGCTTATATTGCACAATAATCTGGTCGTCCATGCCATCAAAATTGTTTTGCTCAGGGGCCAAATAAAATGATTGATATTGTCTCAACAAGTTCAATTGTAATTTATTTAGCATCTGTGAAAATAAAAGCAAAATAAGATTGAGGAATGGATCAAAATTGCCAGAGTTATCTCTTGCCTGGATTAGGATTCCTCCCGGGTTTAATTCCCAATTAACAGATTTTCTTTCAATTTCATTCAGATATACAGTCTTTAGCATATAACTGCTGAGGCCTGGCATCTGATTGGCATTTCGGAAGGCCTTCATTAGGCGTAAAGAGTTTTTCAGATTTCGTTTGTTATATAGAGCCTCTTGTTCCCAGTATGGAGCACAAACAATAAACGACCTTTCGTCTTCTATTATACTTTTATCTTTATATCTCCTGGGTACGGCAAACCATGTGGAATTTGTTGCGTCTTTTGGCAAATCGAAGGGGAAATCTTTAATATCGAATTCAAAAACCAGCACAAAATCAAAGGAAATTTTTCGTTCAGAATTCTTTCGATCTGTGGCCACCAAAGTGTGAGCCACGTCATAGCCTTGCGATATATATTCTAGTGAATAAGAGCGTCTGCAGCTAACTCTGATGTTTTGTAATTCCGGCATTATGGCGTTAATGTTTTTCCGAAGCCAAGTTTGCATAGTCTTACGATTGATGAACTTGCCTCCATTTGTTAGTTTGTTTAAAAGCCGCAATTTTTCTGCCACTTGCAAGAAAATAAAGCCAGCACATTTGTGATCTGGAATTGGTTTCAATTTGACTGGCAAATTTATTTTAACATGTATATCAAATTCATCTGGTAAGTCAATTTTTATGTTATCCAAATAACTACCGCCTAGGCTTAAACCGTCGAAAACACTCTCGAATAAGCGATCCCTTTTGGCAATTGCCTGGACAAATGCATTTTGTATGGCTTGAGCATCATTTGCAAACACTTTTCGATCGTCTTTCTTCAGATTGATTTTTTTCAAGGTCAAATCAATACCGTGGTCAAATGAAAAATACTCATCACTCATATTTTTTCTTTGCTTTGAACTGAAAAGATCTACCGATGCACAAAAATGGAAAGATGACCGAGGGTCGGCTTATCGATTTCTTAAAAAATGCAACCCTGTTTGCGGATTTTAAAGTGCAATTTTAGAGCAAACAACAAGTACAATTCGATTTGTATTTTATTTGATATTATTATTGATAAGAACAAGAAATTAATCACAAAAACATCAAATTTACAAACTCATAAGCGTTCCTCCCGCCAGTGCATGTCGCGTGAGCTGAATAATACGCTGCTGCGGATGCAAATGACTCGTCTAAAAGTATATGAAAAAAGGTGCTTAAAACATGGTTTAATAAAATATGACGAATTTTTACCTTGACGAATTTTTTGAAATTTTTACGGCCTTCATGTTGATTTGTAGTTTGAATTTCGCCATCGGTTACATCGACATTTGAGGTGGTTTTAATGGTCAATGAACACATGCGTACTTGTATCGCATCCTTTATTGAGTCCAGCCATTCTTCCTGTTTGATGTTAACTTCACTAACATTGCTGATTTCACTTTTGATGGTATGTTCAGTTTTAAATTCACCACTGACATTGGCCTCATCTTTAATTTGTAGCCTGCTACAAGATAGCCAACCACTTGTATTAATTTTACGTGGCAGTAACTTTGGCTTCGGCATTATATATTTTGATTTTTTTTCTATTTCGACGGCAATGGGCTTTTCGGTTGGTTGACTAAGGTTCTTTGACAATACCTTTGGTTGCGTTAAACGGAGAGCTCCCTTTTCAGCGATGCAAACTTTTTTGGGAGGTGAAACACAACCGAAGTTAAATAGATTGGACTCATCACAGTCTGAGTCAATTTCATCCAGAGGCTTTATTTGTAGTGTCTTTTTCGGGGATTCCGATACAGATTTGTCTGGGCTAGGTTGACCTTGAGATTTCTTCAGAAATTTACAAACACTTATTTTTCCTATCTGATTGGACTTTACACCAGGCAAAGCTTCAGAAGTCGAGGATCGAGCTGTGCTCGATAAAGGTTTACTTTTCTCCTTGGCTTGGAAAGGTTCTTCATCTTCATTTGATTGATCGATTGATAAGGCATCTTGTGCTGAAGGCTTAGGTGAGGGTAATCTAATTTTCTGTTGAGTCGGATTCTTTTCCTTATTTGGTTGATCTTGCCTGACCTTAGTAGTTGTTAATTTGGTTCTCTTTTCGGGCTGTTGTCTTTCAGCTTCTTCATCCGAAGAAGAGTCTACAAACATGAAATGATTCCGTTTGCGGCGTACAGGGCATGCAGTGGATTCTGAGGTCTTAGAACTTTGACTTTCTTGACTATCCTTTGCATTGGTTACTATTTCAACACATGGTTTTGCTTCTTCTTTTTCTGTCAATTTTTTAGTATTTGATACTTTGGGTTTTTTGCGGCGTTGCTGCATTTCCGAATCCTCATCAGACGAAGAGTCCAGAGATAAAACATGATTTCGTTTGAGGCCAGCAGGCTGTATTGGTGGCTCTAAGTCTTTGCAACTATTCTGAATAGGATAGACTTCAGATTCCTGAATAATAACCTCCGAATCTAAGGATGTGCGCGATGACGCTTCCGTTGGCTTACTTTCTGTATTTGCAACTATAATTGAGCAATTCAAGGATAATCCCACCGATGGAGTCATAGACTCTGTAGTGCCGATTGCATTATCGGGAAATTGGTGCAGGGGATTGCAATATTCGTTTACAGAACAGTATAAAATGGCCATGCCAATTTCAAATTCAGGTATTAAACGGAGCTTAGCTTGTGCGAGTATATCTGAAACAAAAGACTTGTATAAGTAAATTGATTATGGAATATTCAAAAATGTAGGGAACCTTCAATGCCATTTATAGTTTCAGTTGCTTGAGATTGAGTTGATGGAATATACTGAACAACCACAACATTCTTTTTAGTGAGAAAGGTTTTCCGTACTCCCGAGTTGAGGTCTTTAAAGGTGCCACCCGCTTTCTCGACGATTGGTCCGTAGAACACGGAATGTTTTCGATTCATGAACACGAAAGTCATGCCTGAAAATAGTTTGGTACGTGCGGGAAGCCATTTAATATCCGTGTTCTCGGTACTACGAGGTGAATAGTCCTCCGGTTTGGGCCAAGGCACTGCCTCAGAACCATTGTGATGAATATGGGAAGCAGCTTTTTCCATTTGTCTCCAATAAGACAAGTTGACAATCGGGGTATTGTCCAATAAAGCATGTAGTAATTTCTCAGTCATAACCACTTGGTTCATGGTCAAATATGTGGTCTCTGCTGTTAATTTTGACTGGACAGTGCCACCTAGAGCTTTGATTACTCGCTCCAATTCTTGAACTTGCGGCTGTGAGAGTGCTGAGGCAGTTGTTATCACTTTAAGATTTGAAACCTGCCAAATATTGTCCAATGCTCCAAAGCGGATTTTGTCTCCAACTTGCAAGGAGATTTTTTTCTTAGGAGGAATCTTTTGGTTTTTTGCAATACCGTCTCGTACGAAGGTTCCATATCGGGATTCTAAGTCCTCAACTTGAAGGCACTGATTGTCAGCAGCTGGTAAGTAAAATCGCAAATGAGTGCGACTTATGCTGCGATCCGAAATTAAAATAAAATCCGTGGCATGACGTCCTAATGTGTATTCGGGTTTATTTGGCACCAGAATAAATTTTTCAGTTTCTGCAAAGCACTGAATTATATTTTCTGATTATAAAATTCTAAAATACTCACCAGATCCAACTTTGAACAAAACATACATTATTTAAACAAATAAACAAAAATTAAACACAGACTATTTCACCAATGATAGCGGCAACTCGAAGAGTGTGTCCACAAAATTTTCTTGTGAGCAACCAGTGTGTCCTTATAAAAGTATTGAAGAAAGTTCGTTCATTTGTGGTACTTGCTCAGCTACTACTTTTGTTCCCTTCTTACTGTTTCAAAAGGAAATAGTAAAAAGTCATGGTTTTTGTTTTATTAATACAAATATGTACAGATTATATAACATAATCAAAATTGGCAAAATTGTTGATGATAAATGACAGGAAAAAATATTTATTGTTGCTATTTGGCTCTAAAATAAAAGAAAGACTGCTTCGGCTCTAGTTACAAGGGTTTTGTCATCTGCTAAATTATTTATTTTATGCTCTTTTACAACAGTGACATTTTTTAGCCATCAACTCAATTTGTATGCTTTCGTAATGAATCAAACTATTTTGTTACAGCAATTAACTGAAATATAATTTATTCGCGCGTATATTTTGAATTTCTCTTATATATTTAGTATATCAAGGTATACTTATCAGTGTAACCACAAGAAATTTCTATTCATAATTATTGGTATATAGAGTAACACTTTTCACACACCCCCCAACAACAAAGCAACAAATTCCATTCGTGATTAATCCAACAGACAAATCGAATAAGTAGAGGGAAAAACTGATCTAGAACAAGGACACTTAGAACAATGCCACGAAACGGCTGCGATGCCGGCAACGGAGCAACAAACTCTAACGATGGATGCATTTATCCAGACGAACTAATTATGGAAAAGGGCGTCAATTTTAGTGTTCGCTACACAGGATGTGTTGAAGTTAAAACGTCCATGAAATCGTTGGACTTTGAGACACGCACATTGTTGGCTCGGTAAGCAATTTATTGCTAATAACCTGATATTAAAATTTTTCATATAACTTTTACTTCCGGTGTTTTTAATTTTCTTCCCCCATCTACCATTCAGTGAATGCATTAATCGGGTGTGTGAGGCAGCAGGTCTCAAATCGGCCAGTCAGCGAAGGGCTGACAAGAAATTTTACTCTTATATATCGGAACGTCCGAGCATGCAAAATGCGGGCACAAATATCATCATCAATGTGTCCAGTCGAGCACTTACTCTGAGCAATGTGGAAACTGGCGAAGTGATTGCCAATCATAATATGCCCCGTATTTCCTTTGCCTCAGGCGGAGACAACGAAACCCTAGACTTTCTGGCCTACATAGCCAAAGATGAGGATGAATGGCGAGCCTGCTATGTCCTAGAATGTGCTGGCGGCCAGAGCGAGGATCTTATTGTGACCATAGGCAAGGCTTTTGTATTACGCTTCAATGCCTTGAGCAGGCTGAGTGATGCAGCCACGGCAGATAACATGAATCAGAACTCCTGCAAGGAGAATGTCAAAGAATACTACAACGACTTACCCAATAAACTGCCACCAGATTTACCCATCGATTCAAGTATACCCCAGCAGCTTCAGCAACAAACCCAACTGCCCTTGCATCCACATGCCCCGCGTGTGGCTCAATTAAATCTGAAGAAGCCCCGGGATCGACTCTCTAGCAACCTTATCGACCTGAATTCCCCGCCACCTGATCAAACCACCAGCAAAATGGCTCTCAGCAGCTTTGATCCTCTCCAGGCCACTGCCGCCTCAGCAGCGCCTGTCCGAGATGTATTCGATCCTCCCCACAGTCCCCTCACAGCTGCCGTGCAGCGCTCTCAGCTAATGACCGAAACCTGGTTCCATGCAGCCATCTCCCGACCCGTAGCCGAGCGTCTGCTACAGCAAGATGGAGATTTCCTTGTCCGCGAATCTCAGGGCAAGCGCGGCCAGTATGTGCTTACAGGCCTGGAGGGCAAAACTCCCAAGCATCTCTTACTCATCGACCCCGAAGGCGTGGTGCGCACCAAAGATCGCATTTTCGATAGCATCAGCCATTTGATCAAATATCATTGGGCCCATGCCCTACCCATCATTTCCGAAGACTCGGAGTTAGTCTTGCGCAATCCTGTACGAAGGTCCCAAGCCACAGAGCAAGGAGCTACCACCACCAGCAGCACAGCCGCTGGTGGATCCTGAACTACAACGACAAACCGCAACCACCATTAATGAATTTATCAACTTTTGAGATGAAATTGAAACCACAAAGAACACTCTTATCTTCTAGAACTTAGGATGCACTTTAGCGGAATATCTTTTTATATAAAATGTATATCATGGTATACGCCAATATTATATATGTATATTGTATAGAGAAATGTGAATGAAAATCCCAATTTATTTATGGATCGAATTGTATATGTAAACTGTGAGTCTATCGAAGAAAAACCTATTGAAATTATGGATTTGTAATTTTTGTGCATGTCTAACAGTATTTTTCATTAAAATGAAAATAAAAACAAATATATATATATTAAAGCCTGTTTGACTTTTCATACTTCCCGCGCCGCCGATTTCTCGCAAAATGTATACACTTTTGTTTTAAAATTTCACATACACTGTTGTTTATTTGTGGGTACGATGAAATATCTATTTTTTACTTTTCTTTTTTTAATTTGAAGACAGCATCAAATGATTTCTCCTAAACTAATTGCGACGTCCAAAGTTGTTGGTGTTGGGCTGGGTGAGTTGGAGACCACGAATGTTGTGGAAATCCAAGAGCTTCAACATCTCCTTGGTGTCGGGATCAACCTCAATGATGTCCTGCTCCAAAGCAGAAACAGCGGGCACGTAGTTATCACGACGCTCGCGTTCCTCTTCCTGCAGTTTAATGGAAATACCGCGCACCTGGGAGTGACGCAGACGGCCCATCAAGTGGGTAACATAGCTGCAAATTAGGCAAACAAATCAAGTTATTAGTGCCAAGAAAATTAATGTTCAAGTTTAACAACTCACCCGGCAATCTTGTTTCTGAGAGGCTTGGTGGGAATGATGGCAACCTCCTCGCAGATACGCTTGTTGGTATGGAAATCCAACGTCAGGCGTGTGTAGTATTTCTCAATGATGACCTTAGCGGCCTTTTTCACTGTCTTGGTTCTGACGCGACCCTAGAAAAATCATACACAAATAATTATTTTCAGCACATAAACAATCTCTGAATTTAGATATTTATCAAGCCAGAGTTACTGAAATTCGATGCAGTCACTGGGCTAAGCATTTTTATTTACACATTTCTTTGCATATTGTTTTATATAGTTAAGTGATTGATTTAAAATCTTATGATTTTTATTATAAATACACCTACCATTGCGAACGTTGTTACCGGAAAAGAACAGCAATAGAAAAGAGCAGCTGTCAAAATGACAGCCAGCGAGTGAAATAGCACGGAGCTTTTGTTTGTCTTATGCGCTGGACTGATGCCAGTGTGTACCCAATGTTTTTGTTACCTTAGAAACCACCAGGTAACGGTTTCATTTATTAAAGCCGCGAAAAGATATTGCAGAAAGGTAATATTTACTTAATTTCATAATATATAACATTATTTAGGTATTTCAGAATAGTGCTTACCGTTACGTTAGGTATCTCTTCAAATTGAATTATCTATTAGCTGGCTATTGTAGAATCCTCATTTGAGTTGAAAAGAAAGACGTAACAGTGTTCTAGTTATTTTTTCGTTGCTTAGGTAATAGAGAAAAATTCTTTGGTGCCCCAAATCAATGGCATATGAAGGACTATGCAAAAATCAAATAACTCCGAAGATGGTGCTGCAGCTGGTACAGACCCAGAGGCCGGAGGAGAGCAGCCACAGTCACAACAACAAGCGACTAACAAATCAACTGGCGCTGATTTTGAAATCAACTTAAATGATTTCTTACAATTTCTAAAACTCTCATGCCATGTTAATGATATGATAGCGAAAGCAGAAATGGGCAAGACATACAATCGTGAACCAGTGCTGCCCATAGAGACGAATGCTGCTGGGACTGTCAAGCGGAATACCAAAAAAGAAGTCGACTTCGATTTTGACAAATTGGCCGAAAATCATTTGGTTAACGAACTTCTTGGCCTGAAGAGCTTTAAAAACAGAGGAGGCAACCAGGAAGAAGCTCGCACCAGTTTCTCCACCGATCAGAAATATGCTCGCCAGAGTCAAACCGCAAGTCGTGGCTTTACAGGCTCCCGTGGCCTGCATCCCAAGCTCAACGAAAAACTGGATTATGTAATCAATGAGGGTGTCCTAGATTCGGTGTTGTCTTTCATCTGTCCCATGCCCTCACCCGCCTGCCTGTCGAGCACAATGCGTATACCCAAAACAAAAACGCAAGCTAAAACCGAGAACGCCGGTTCCATCTCAACCCTAAAGTCCCTGGCCGATCAGCAAGGAACACCCCTAAGCTCACCACACCCACAAGCTCCGTCAGCCCCTGCACCACAGACCAGTGGCAGTGAATCTCAAGCTTATGCCTCAGCCGAGGCCAATAGCGTGGTAAGAGCCATGGTCAAGGAGCAAAGCAGCAAGTCCAGCACCGCCACATCAACTGTGCGACGTAAATCCCTACTACTGGTCAAGGATAGCAAGCATGCGCGCCAGGATAAAAAGGAGTAAGTAATCACAGTCAAAATTAATTAATTTTCACACCATTTCCACCCATCCAGACCCGAGGTGGTCATCCATGTCTGCGATGAGGTCAAGAACACCTCCCGCGACTTCACCTGTCCCCAGAGTCTACTCATCAGCAAGATGGGCTATTTTGCCGATGTCACCGCTGGCCAGCGCCTCGAGGAAATGGACATATCCGTCCACTGTGACATACAGATCTTCGATTGGCTCATGAAATGGATCAAGCACAGTGCCCAGAACCTGGAGCTACAGACACCAGGACAGAGCCAGGCAGCCGCTGGTCCCCAATTGGATGGCAACAATGTGGTACCCATTCTGGTCTCGGCCAGTTTCTTGCAAATGGAACCCCTACTCCTCGAGTGCCTGGCCTTTTGCCATGCCCATCTCAGCGAGGTGGTGCGCACTTCCACCAATCTCTCTTGCCTAAACGATGCCCTAGTCACTCGGCTGGCAGCCATGTTCACCAACCTAGAACTGGAAATGGTGCGTGACAAGAAAGAGCGTGTGACTCCGCGCCTCTGGACCAAGCTCATCCAGAGCCTCTGTGAGCCCGATCCCGAGGTATTGCGTGGCCATTTCTACAGCATGTCCGGACTCTTCCGCTGCATGCGCTGCTTCAATTGTGTCACCAACACCATGAAATCCTTTGTCAGCTGCATACCCTCAAACATACGACTAAATCGCTGGGGTCAGCTAATTAGCCATCATGTTAGGGACTCCAACTGGGATCTGAATGTCTACATTTTGCAATTGTTCAAAGAACTGAAATCCTGGCGTAAGGTCTACTGGAAACTCTGGGGTCACTGTCATTATCTTTATTGCTGTATTTGCGAAGCTCATTTTCCGGTTTATCAGATGAACTGGTGTCGCTACCATCCCGAGGCACCCAATTTCTTGGGACCAGTGATTGAGGTAAGCTCGACTCGAAACCTCAAAAAAAAAAAATCTTCCAGGTTCTCAGGATATTATATTCTTACAGGGGCGTATAGCCGGACCCGCTGGACGTTATGCCTGCTGTGGCCAACAGGCCTTTCGCTTTGAGACTCTGCCTGGACCAAATGTGAGTCGTTTCTGGAATGATGAAATCCTATCTTGATCCAAATCTTTTTTTTTTAGGGTTGTCGGTTTCGTGAGCATAGCGTCTTGGTGGAGACAGATAGGGAACGTGCCATTTTGGCTATAGCCCAATTGGTTGGAGAGAATTTTGGGCTCTCTGAAATGCCGCCTTTGCGTGTCCAGGAGCTGGCAGCAGCTGGTGAGATCAATCCCAGCTGGATGGGCATCTCTTTGACACCGCAACGCTGTCGTCAGGGCCTACTCCCCCAACTGTGCATGGACAGTAAGTTAACTCTGGGCTGGGCTACTTCCATTTTTAAATTTCATTTTTTTTATCTTCCAAAGTGACCAATCATCGCGTGAGCCGGCGTATGCGAGCTGCCCACAGCTCGAGATATCAAATGGACACCAGTACAGATTCCGACACAACTTCCACCAGTGACGAGGATGCCTGCCTGAGGCAAAGAGTGCGAAATCCTTTGCGCGACAATGACTACTCCTCAAGCAGTGATGGCTGCGAATCGGAGCATCGCTTGCCACCAGCCCGAAAGTCACGCAGCAAAACGAGTCGCAAGAGGTGAGCCGATTCATCTAATTTCAACTGACACTATCTTTCCACTTTCCCTACTCAGGCCAGCCGAGGTGTCTGGTCGCTTTTGGTCTGGAGAATTGTCGGCTCGCAGTAACCAGGACCATCAGCGTGACTTCGAGGAGAAGATCATGAAACAAGTGGTCAATTATGTGACCAAAAAAACTGGCTCCGACCAGAGTCTGGCCCAGAATACCCAACCCCTGGGTGGGACCTATGTCCGCCTCGAGTCCGAATGGAAGGAGATACTCAAGCAGCGTCATTCCAACCACAACCCACCCACTAACTCTGGCCTGGGTCTGCTGGGCAATGGCAATCAGAATATGTTTACCGGTGTGGCTGCTGCCAGTGGTGGCATGGTCGGCGGGGCAGCCAATTTATCAGCCATGACTAAGATGAAGCACAAGTAGATTCAATTTATCACAAAAGAAGTAATAATTGTTAAAATCCTTGGAACTAGCTAAATTTTGTAGTGCAATTTTAGTGATTCCTTAAAAATCGTTTTAATCCTAAAAAGAAAAAACTCTGAAAGTGTTTCAAAAAAGAAAATTTTTAGAAAATGTAGACTAGCAAAATGTAGACAAAAATATATTCAAGAAAAATATTATATGAAATGTTATTTCCTTTATAACGAGTCAAATCGATTTTAGCGATAACTCCCAAATTCATTAACCGATCTTTGTGAAATTAGATATTTGGCTTACTTATATCAAGAGGCATCCACATACCGAGTTTCACTAAGATCGAACTACTATATTAATATACAGATCGGCTTAAAAGATATCTCCGACATTCATTGACCGATCTCCAGAAAATTTTATATTTGGAAAACTTAAATGAAGACAAACCTATGCGCAGAGTCTCAGCTTGATCGAACTACTATATAGCTGGCCAGATCGAGTTAAGCGATAACTCCGACATTCATTGACCGATCTTAGTAAAATTAGATATTTGGGTTACTTATATAAAGAGGCATCCACATACCGAGTTTCACTAGGATCGAACTATGGTATAGCTATTCAGATCGGCTTAAAAGATATCTCCGATATTTATTGACCGATCTTTGTGAAATTAGATATTTGGCTTATTTAACTAAGGAGAAACACAAGTACTAAGTTTCACTAGGATCGAATTGCTTACAGCCAAATATCTCTACCGAATTTTAGCTTGATCGAACTACTATATCTTGCTTATTTATTATCCAACCTCTATGAAATTCGATATACAAATTATTAATCCAGATTTCTCTATTATCAAATCAAACTGTATATGATTTGCTTATGTTTTTTTTTATAATTTTTTGTTTCTTTGTTTATTTTCTTTTTTAACTTAACGCAATTTACAAAGATTTATTAATTTTAATTTATTTCCTTACAGATGATTTAAGGTTTTATTTTTTTTATTTGTTGCTTCTTTCATTTATTTATTCATTTTGTGAAGTTTTAGGGTTTGCATTGAAAGCAAGAAGAGGGGAAATGAGTGAATGCTTAGACTGTTGCACCTTCTTCTTCTTCTTCTTTAATTAAATGCTATAGCTACGATTTCCCGGGAGGCATAAATGAATCAAATAATCTCTTTTTTTCAGCTTGACTCTTTCTCTCTCTGGTTAGAAGGATATAAAAAAACACAAGGGCGACACCTTCGATCTGAAACTCAACCTGTTGAGCCGGAAAGAACAGATATAAAATTCAAAGTTTTGTAAACAAAATTTGCAACTTAAATTTAACACAGCAAATGAATTTCGAATTAAAAAGAAATTAAAAAAAAAAAACAAAATAGTAATTGAATTCACATTAAAAACATTTTTGTTGTTGTTGAGAAATGAAAGCATACAATGCTTTATATCGATTTGATATTGCATGCTGAGTTTTATCGTGTCTCTCTGTCTGTGTGTGTGTGTGTGTGTGTGAGGGCGATATAGATGAATTATTCTCTCTACTAAAATTTTGGGCTGGTGATCTATAAAATTGATTGATTTTTCTTCTGATTGATTGCTTTTAACTTGTCTGTCTCTGTCTATATATGTGTGTGTGTGTGTGAGCGTGTGTGTGTTGAGTGGCTTTAACTTTGCTTATTGTTTTTAGTAAAGTTGTTAAATGTTTTGTATATGTGGCATTTGCTATTTAGCCAAGCTAACTGAATAGGCATTCGGTGGCCTTTTCCAGATTCCAATTCTCCTTGGATAGGACGGCACGAGCGTCATGCTCATCAATGCCCATATCCTTGAGACGTTGGATTTTAGCATCACAATCGGGAAATGTGTGCGGTCCACCGGCATACGCATTCGTCCAGTGCTTGGCCGTCATTAGGAATAGCTCATGCTTGTCCTTGAACTGATAGGCTACCACAGCATCTTGCGGATCATCGGGTTCCGCGGCAGCGAGTAGCGCTTGCAGCGATAATAACACAGTACGCAATGTCATGGCAGCAGCCCAATTATCCTTAAGTATATCCAAGCAGATGGCACCTGTTACCGATGAAATATTTGGATGCCAAATCCGTGTAATAAAACGTACCTAAATCATACATTAACATAATTATTAACATTTTTTTTTTTTATAATTGTTTTTTTGTTTTTTACCTTTGGCGGATTGAAAGGATATGTTTCGGGTACTTTGATTTCGAGCACAAATTTACCACCCTCATATGGTGTGTCCGGTGGACCGGCTATTTCGCCACGTAGCTCTGTCCAGCTGTCGTTGACCAATTCAATTTTGATGGAACACTGCACGATCTATCAAAGAATAAATTCGATTAGTAAATCAAAATTCTATCAATGAATTTAAAGTTATTTTTAACTCCATAGAATAGATTTGGAAATTTGAGCTAGAAATTTTACAAATAATTTGTTAATAAGTTAAATATTATTGGCTATGCTGCGCAAGTCTCAGGGTCGCAAGTTGCGTCGCGCGCCAAAAATGGAGCCAAAGCTGTTGGTCGGCGAAGGTGATGGGACCGACCCCGGAACATGTTTGTCCCTGACAAATGCACAAAATGTTATTGATGATATCGTTGGCGATGGTGCTGGTAAGTTGCAACTCACTGAACAGTCTAGTTTATGCCTCGTTTTGAAGACTTACCTCCTCGCTGCGCATAACTTCCTTGAATTCACGCTTTATGCGTGACACTGCCATATTTGCCATGTTTGTGGTTAATTTGTGGTAGCTCCTTGGTTTTTATTAAATTGTTGCGGACGTTCTGATGTTCTGATTTCTGCTCTGGCAGTTGTTGTTGTTGTTGTTGTGCTCCTTATTCTGTTGGCTTTTATTATTTCCTTTTTTGTTGTTTGAGATGCAGTGTATTTTATTCGCTGCGTTGCGTAAATGCACGTGGAAATTGTTTTGTTCGCTCTGTTTGAATTGAATTTTTATAGAAATTTTGGCCACTAGCACAGAAATAATACGAAAATTTTAATATTCCTTGATTTGTAATGACTAAAATTCCAAGGAGAGAATATACTACAAAAAATGTTGTTTGTTTTTTTTTTCTCTTGACAAATGGTTAGGGGTATTCCTGAGAGTGTAGGCCTTCAAATTAAGCGGAAATAAAAATTAGAACAAGCAAAACTTAATAATGGAGACGAAAGAACTTTTATGCTATAGATTAAGTCTATTAATATTTGTAATTGAATATTATTTAAACAAATTTATGATATAAAACGTAATATTTTTTACAAATATCTTTAAATAGTTTGAGTGGCTATGCTTGTGTATCTGAAATAAATTTTGTTCAAAATTAATTATTTATAAATTTACTTAAAATATTTAATCACGAAACAGCTGCTGAGTTTTTTACTTAAGGGAACACCTTTAATGTGTGGACCATATGTTCAAGCAGAGTTGCATTTGCCGCTACACACAATATTTATAAAATTTAACAGAAAAAAAAAACAATTGAATTTAGGAAAATTTAAATTTTTTGAGTTTCATAATAAATATTAAAAAAAAAAAAATGCTAGAAATATTCTTTATTATAACGAAGAGATGTATTTCGGCGCCCATTTTTGCCTTACTCGATTAATTTGAATTTGGAACTTGTTCATGCTCAGAATAAAAGGTATTTATTAATGATTGGGAGAAATTTCCCATTATAGCAAAAAATTTCCAAGTCTGCTGGCGGGAATAAAAATATTTAAGAACTTGAATCTAATTAAATAAATAAAACAAATCATGTCAACAAATGTCTAGAATTAGTTATTTAAAAAAAAAATCTTTTGAATAACAACTTAGGTAATTGTTTTATATTATTATTCTTTTTTAAGACAGTTTGAGAATTTTAGAAAACTCATTTGAATGGGTTTTTTTCCTCTACTCTTGAAACCTTTACCCAAATACCTATGAGCCGCAGAGTATTGTTTTCATTATTCAGGGTTTTTTCCATTGGTTTTGATCTTGCTCCTCATTCTTTCTTTACACAGCATCCCCCCTTCCCCACAACCAAGCCAATCACACTTAACCTTATCTAAGGGGCTTCATTTACGCTGCCTTGGAAAGCAATAACTGCCAATATAGATATATATATTTTTTTATTATTTATTGTAATTTAAGACTCGTTTGCCTCCACAGCCTTTTTTCTTTTGGGTAAGAGGCTTTTTTTATCAATCTTTGTCTTCGCGTGGGTAAGGCTCTTGCAAAAGTCTGGTTTGCAGCTTAGCAACAGACTTCTAAATAATAAATTTTTTGTTAATTATGCTGGCCCAACACACGCACGCTATAAATATACGCAAGATTTTTTTCCAATTCACGTTTTTTTTTTTTTGTATATTTTTTTAGACAACAAAAAAAAAAAAAAAAAAAACGTGTATGAAATTTCTGCGTGGCTACAATTTGAAAATAAAATCAACTGAGCAACAAGAAGAACAACAACAAAAAGAAAACAACGATAATAATAAGCAGAACGACTCTGACGTGGGCCACACAACCCAATAAACAATTCTTTTTTCGAGTTTGCAAAAAAAAAAAAAAAAACAACTGAATCAGTGTAATTCGATCAAAGTTTTTATGCTTCCGATTTCAAGTCCTTTTGTTATCTTTTCAAATTGTTTATTTTTGTTTTTTTTTTTTTTTTTTTTGCAATATTAAAAATGCTGTCTACTCATTTGTTTACTGGGTGAAGTGTGCTTTATTTTATTTGATTTCTTAAATTGCTGCTGATATCAGCGTGTCTGCTTCCTCTCTCTCTCTGTTTTCCCCTGAGTGTTGAGGGGCGCTCTCGCTCTTTCTGGTTCTCACACGTGCTCCGCGGTCGAAACTTCATGACTTCGCCATGGCCTGGCCAACTCATTCAGCTTTTGTATTTTAGTTAAAGCGGCTGTGTGTTTTTCTTGCGGCTTACATTTTGCCAGTGTGTACACAAAAGTTCTAAATATTTTTTGCTCTTTTCTTTTTCACTACCAAAAAATCAAAATAAACATTAATAATAATAAAAAAGGAGTTAAAGTAACAACAAATACGCTATTCTGCACATGTTTCAAGTAAGTTTTTTTTTTTTCAATTCAGAATTTTTGCCTTCCTTTCTCTTTGCCTTGTTCGGCTTGTTCCTTGCTTTGTGTGCATATGTGTAGGTGTATGCACCTCTCTTTTCTTTTGTTTATTTAATAAAAAAAAATTGGAAAAGAAACGTGTATGCTCACTGCACGTGGTTCTTTCTCCTCACGTTCCATTTGCGTCAATAAATGCGTCAGCGTCATCGCCATCGCCATCGCCATCGCCATCACCATCACCATTGTCCATATGAATGAGTCTGTCTGCCTGTTTAGTTTTTGTTTGTTATATATTTTTTGCACATGATTTTTATTGTTTTTATTTAGTTCAGTTTGTATTCACAAATCCTTTGGCAATTGTACAGAACATTTTTTAAGTTCATTTTAATTTTAGATCATTGAAAATCCAAAACAAAAAAATATACAATATATACATAAAATTGTTTTGTTTGACATTTGCTTTTGGGCAATTTCGAGATCTAAATTGAAAGTACAGTTGCGGTCGTATGATCTTGTCAGGGCAGGGGAGAGAGGGTTGACATTTCTTTAGATTGGGACGAGCCCCTTTGGAAGACAGAACAGTTGGACTGGTTAAATTGTTTCCACAATGTTGGGAAGAAGAATAAGAAGACTTTGCAAAATAGACTTGAGTGTCTTCTATTTAGGCAAGTCAGAGAACATATGACCAGAGCATTAAGAGAACCAAAAAGAGAAAAAGAGAGCCGGCATTATTTTGTGGCAAAAGCTTTGTGGCAAAAATGTCTTTCGTATATTTGCCTCTCTGTGTAGCGCATTCGCTTGCTTGCAATAAATAAATAACACACACACACACACACAAACACACACAGACACTCACTCACTCACACCAGCAGACTCTTAAATTTTTGCACTGGGTGCCTGTCGCGCGCGCATTTGTCTCTCTTTTCGTGCCACAAACAATTGAAAAAAAAAATAAACTAAACTGTTTTTTCAGTCGTGTCTTACCGTTAGTCCATCAAACAAGTTGACGTGCGCTTAAGTGTTTGGAAAAAAAAAACAAATACAAAACTAAAAACTATTTCCTACTAGACAGACATTTTTATTTACCTTTGAATTCACACACAGCATGCCAGATAAGAAATGTGCTGAACAAAGTGAAAATGGTGAGACAAAAGTGTTCGTAATGTTTCAATTAGTGTGCAGCAATTCATGGTCATTTTCCACTCACATTTTTTTCGTTCTTTCTCTTTCGCTGGCACTCTTTTACCCCACACCCGCCGAACAGCTGTTTGCTTGTAATGCAAACGGTGAAAGCTTTCCGCGTTGCGCCTGTTTGCATGCCAGCATTTTTATTTTTCTCCATTGGAGGAGTGACAGGCGCAATGCTATTTACCGCTCAATTTAATCCAATTTCCGCGGTGACCAGAGAAAGTAAACATTCAAAAATAAATGCCAAGAAATTAAAATTTTTTTATTCATTCAAAAAGCACTGTAAACACTTTACGAAATTTTCCATTCAGGATCATGTTGAGCAATTTTAAAAAAGTCTGGTCACCCTATTCTGGTTTATATCAGCAAATCACATGGCTTTCAGCTTAGGGTGGCTTTGCTTTGCTCTCTCTCTCTCACTTTGCTGCCAACGCACTCGTACAATTCCATACCCATACACAAGCTTTTTGTGTGTGTGTGCTCTGTTTTTCTTTCGTTCCTTTTGCGTCGCTGCCAACGCTGACTTAAATGCATGAATGAATGAATTGGCGGGAGCGCATTCTTTTCAATTGCTCCCCGCTTGCGCTCTCTTAGTTTTCGTCTGTGTGTCTTATGCTCTCTCACTCTTTCACTCTCTCACCTTGTCATATACACACACACACTCGCACATAAAGCTTGAGGTGCTGCGACGTCGCTGCCGTCGTCGCTGTGGCCAGTGTTGCCCGTTTAGCCTTTTTGCGGATAGATTTTTTGTTCACTTAGCCATTTCACGTTCTTACTAAAATTATTAAAAAGCAATCAAGATATGATTTTCTTCTAGTATATTTTTCTATTCCTTGCCTGAATTTGAGTGAATAGGATAATGGGCATATTCTGACTTATGTCTGAAAAGATATCTGGGCGCCATCTTCTGGTCTATTTAAGCAATTTAGGATTCTTTGCTCTTGTGATAAGGAGGAGGTCGCACAACGTTTGTGGGGAGTTTCAACAAAAAAAAAAGAATTTATTACCACCTCTTGTCCAAGCTTGTTTGCTCTCTCCTTGAGGTATTCACAATTACTTAAATTCCAGCTTAAGGTTCCCCCGGGGGGTACGGTAGATCGTATCAATATAAGCATAAACTCTCCAAGCAAATTGCATAGCTCTAGCTTGTTTTTGGCTTTTTTTTAAGCTTTTTTTCTTCTTTTTTTTGATGAGTCGCTGGCCAACACTGCCTGTGGCTTTTGCGAAAAAATTTTATAATAAAAACTTGTACTCATAGATTGTGTGATGCCAGTACGTTCTGCTAATCCGATACGCGCTAGAAGTTTGATCCGAGACAATTTGGAGAAACAGGCTGGTTGTCTAAATCTAATACACTCTAGAATGCCAAACATTAAAGTGTTTTCGGGCACCTCGCATCCGGATTTGGCTCAGCGTATTGTCGATCGACTGGGCATCGATTTGGGCAAGGTGGTGACCAAAAAGTTCAGCAATTTGGAAACATGGTGAGTAGCCAATAAGAAAAATAAAATTAAAATACATATAAATTTTAAGAACTGCGACCCCAACAAAAACAGCAAATCAACCAACCAAGTGAAAAAAGAAAAATGTGCAAAAAAAAAAAGTGACAAGTGAAATGTCCTCCGAGTGGAGCAAGGACTGTGAAAAATTAATAAATAATAAAATGAAATTATGAAAAAAAAAGAAAAATAATGAAATGAAATTTTGCCATGTGTTCCTCTTCAGTTGTTGCTCCGCGGTCTCAAAGAAGTTCTGATTATCCGCCAATCACACAAAGCCTTGACATTCGCTGAAGGTTGCTCTGACTGGCGCGGCCGTGGTTGTTGTTGTTGTTGATGCTTTGACCGCTTCGGCCAACTGATGCTGTGTGTGTGTGTGTGTGTTTTGATTTTGCTAACATTTTTTCCCCCGTTGATTTGCCACATTTACTTAATTTCTGTGGTTTTTTGGTGGCTTTCAATTTCTTTGCTCGCAATTTTTTTTTTCCTTTTGCTTTATTTTTATTGATTTAACAAGTGGACTGTACACCGCCGCCACCGTTCTCACTCACACACACAGACAGACACCTATGACAGGCATCCACTGACAAGCCGAAACTCACAAACACACTCACACACACACACACACACACACACACACACATTGAAAGGGGGCATATCAAACACGCTCTGGCAACACCGCCGCCAATGTCGCGTGCAATTTGCTTTTACCGTCAGCTGTGGCTCTACAAAATAAAATATAAATTAAAAATAAAAAAAAGGTGTCATACAAAGGCAAAAAATTTATTTTACAAAAAGAAAAAAAAAAGTATTTATTTTTAATTAAATTAGCATATGTATGCCGTTCGTTGTCAGTTTCATCTGGCTTTTGTGGCTCTCTCGCTCTCTCTCTCTCTCTCTCTCTCTTTCTCTCACTATTTTATTTTTTTACACACACTCAGGCATAAGTCAGCTGCTGCGCGTGTAACAACAACAAAATAATAATAATAATAATGTGTATGAAAATTAAAAAAAAAAAATTTTCTTATGGCGCTGTCTGGTGGCTTATCACACACATACAAGCACACTAAAAATTTCGCATATTAATAAAAAAAGAAATTTATATAGAGCAAATTAATTACGACGCTTTTCAAAAAATTTTGGACACTCAAGGAGTACAAAGAATAAGTAAATAAAACTAATAAAAGAGGTTATAAAGCGTGTTAAGCTCTGGCCCAGGTGTCGGTATATATTTGTGTGTGTGTGTGAATTTTTTTTCCTTTTTCTTTATTTATTCTCTCTCACGCACTCAGCGCAGTCGTCTCGGAAAGGCAAGCAACAAACCAAACCATAACACGACACTGTCACGTTTTTGCCTTCACTCACATTCACGCACACACACACTGAAGCAGAGAGTACGTACACCTCAGCCTGAGACAACAATAAACGGCGACGCCAACTGCGACGCCCCCACATGGTTCTTTTGTGTCTGCCTCTCTCTGGCGCAGTTTTTACGCTCTCTCTTTCACTCTCTCTCTCTCTTGCTTGGCCCGCTGTTACTAGTGTACACCAGCAAGTTAGTCAAGCAACAAAAGCAACAACAACAACAAAAAAATGAATATTTTGTGTACAGCACATGATGATGATCGAACAAGTGCTCAGAGCAGACCCCCACGTGTTTGTTGTAGGGCAGACACAACAACAAAGTGGTTGTCATGTGTTATTATTATTTTGTTCGGCTGCTGTTGCTGCTGCTGCTGCTGTTTCTGCTGCGGCTTCCGTCATCGTCATCGTTGTTATTGTTGCTGGCGCACTTGTCGGCTTTTTGGTTGACTGTTTTACTTCTTCTTCTTCTGATTTTATTTTTACGCTCTGATTTGTTCTCGTGAGCGCGAATATTTTCAATTAATCATAGAAATGTTTTTATTTTACGCTATTTGTTGTTGCTGTTTACTGATAGTTCTGTTTCCATGTGTAATATGGTTGGCCCTTGGAGACGGGATCAAATCAATTGACATAATTTTGCAAGGCCATCAAAGAGTCGAAACCGAAGGTCATCTGTAGGACAAGAATGGAGTTTTGTTGAAAACACGTGTTTCAATCAAATTAATCTTATCTACTTTTAACTATCCAAATGAAATGCTCTAATGAAAATAATTAAATATTTTATTTAATTTTCCAATTTGGGTGAATGAACTATAAAAAAAAAACAGAATAATAAAAAAGAAGAAGAAGAATTTATTCATTCAAAAATCTCAAGGGAAAATATGACACGCCAAATTGTAGTTTACCTCATTTCAAAAGCTTTTGAAAATTCAAACAATTTTTCACTTAGTCAAAAGCAAAAAAAAAATTTCAGTAATTGGTCCATAAAAATGATTTATGACTAACCAATAAATTCGTTTTGACCTTGTCTTGTCCATTGCAAAAATACATTGAAATTAAAGGGCACGTACAACAACAACAACAACAATGAGAAGGCACGCAAGCAACACAAAAAAAATGAGAGAACTTAACGGTTTTTTATTTTTGAAGTGAAAAGTTTGATCGATAAGCTAAAGTGTTAGAAAGAGACAGACATATACGTTAGACTCAAAAGCAAAAGGGGAGAAGAGCAGGCGAGTGTGTGTTTTTTTTTCTTTCGGCTTGTTAAACATGCAAAGTATTCTGCTTCTTCTTCTTCTTCTTGTCGCAGATAAGCAAAGGCAAAAGCAAATGCCATGAAATTAACATTAATGAGTCAATGTGTGTGTGTGTGTGTGTGTGTGTGTGTAGATTTTTCGAAATTAAACTGATAAAACCGACAACAAGAATGCTGAAAAATCTGGCAAATATTGCATTATTTCAAGGCATGAAAAAAAAATCATAGCTTATATATTCCTGACTAGTTCGGTTGGAATGATCAATTTCAATTGCCACCCCAACTCATTCGCCACCCCTCGGACAGGCAGAGACAACAAAAGGCTTACGAGATAAAAATACGAAGAAAGCTTGAAAGCAACAAAAAATTAAATCAAATTTAATTTGTTAGTTCAACAAAATAACAACAACAACAACAACAAAAGCAACAGCTGCTTTGGCAGTGTCGGAAATTTCTTGTATCTTTTTGGCTTTGGGCCAGACCACACGATAAGGTTGGGCCCACAATTCACCCGACAAACTGACTGGTCCGTCTTTCTCTGGCATCCTAAAAATCTCAAGCGAAAGTCTTTACACTTCTTCTTCTTCTTCTTCTTCTTATTGTATAGGATTTGGGAATAGTTGGCATATTCAAAAATCAATCAACTAGTTCAATTAAATTGACCAAATCAGTTGAAATTCAACTTGGCAATAAATTATTTTTAGTTTCCTTACTGATAAGAATTATGACAACAAAATTAATGGCATTTCTTGGGTTTTTATTTTCATTATTTCAATTTGAAATAATTTTACGATGCACGCAATAATTATGAGAATTTTTTTTCTTTTGAGATTTCAGATTTGAAAATTTTCGAAAAAAAATATTAATTTTTATACCCTGTATTTTAAGGGTAAGGCCATATTAAGTTTGTAAAAATCTCTATAACATACAGAAGGAGACGAGCCATATCCCTCCGTCTGTCCCTCCCCCCATACATGTGAACTCCTAGATCTTAGAGACTATAAGAGCTAGGTTAACCAAACTTGGGTTTTAGACTCCTTATGTTTATACGCTAATCAGGTTTATTATTTTTTTCTCCCCCCGCCCTTCCTTCCACCCCCTCACTTTTTCAAGGCCTTGTAATTTCTACAGATTTAAGATTTTGGTTTTAATTGAAATCTAAAAATCTTTCGATTGATACCAAACATGACTAGAATCGGACCATATTCACATGAGTTATATAAAAAACAAATTTTCAGAGTCAAGATTTGCCTAACTGGCAAACGGTTGAATAAACAGTCCGGTAGATGGCGTGTACACAAAGTGTTGTTGAATTCAAATGGAATATTAAGACCAGAGATTCTAAGTAAATGTAGAGGAATAGGGTCAGCTCGCGACTAGGGTTGCCACCCGACCAGGGTTGCCACCTTTTATTTTTCAATTCCGTCTACAGGGTATTCAAAATTCGTTCAACATTGGGCTTAATTTTTTTAATAATTTCATTTTCTTTATTTAATTTATTTATTTTTTTATTAATAAAAAATTCTTAATTAAAAATTGGTTAGATAAATAAATTGAGAGGAGCAAATTCGAGTGTGGGTCTCAGCTGTCAAATTGGTTGGTTAGCTGGAATCGATGAAACGTTACCTTCGGTGTTAATTAACCTTCGCCGAGCCAGTCTCAGACCGAAATACAAACATAAACAAAACAATAAACAGAGCCAGAGCCCACTGGCTGGCAAATAAGAATATTGAAAATTGCGCATACGCCATGTGAGACCAAAAGTCTCGTCGAAGAAATGCAAAACCCGAGAATCTTATTGAATTTTTTTTATTTATTTTTTCAGTGTGGAAATTGGGGAATCTGTGCGTGGCGAGGATGTTTACATTGTCCAATCCGGATCCGGTGAAATCAATGATAATCTCATGGAGCTGCTGATTATGATAAATGCATGCAAAATCGCCTCAGCCTCTCGTGTTACAGCTGTGATCCCCTGCTTCCCCTACGCCCGCCAAGACAAAAAAGACAAGGTAAATAAAATCTTAGCTGATTCCGATAAACCAAAATATAATCAATTTTACACACTCACACACACACACACCCACACACACTTGTTGGCAATAATTTTGCACTGCTTAAAAAAAAAATCGAATTTCTTGTTTTTTGAATTTAAATTTGAAACAAAAACAATTTTTACAAAAGTTTTCAATTTTGATTCCAATAATTTTTTTTTTTTTACTATTTTCCATCTTGTTCTTTCTCTCTCTCTATCTTTCTCTTATTTGACTAAGTGTGCGTGTGTGTGTTAATTTATTTCAAACAAAAAAAAAAAAAACTACAAAATTTGAACCCAAAATTTGAATTAAGAAAATGTGGAAAATTTTTCTAAACAAAAAACTTTAATTTGACTTGCATTTTGCCAAAAAGCTGTAAATAATTTTTTTGTAAATAATTATTAATTTTTTTTATAAAAATTTTTTTTTTATTAAAAAAAAGGAGAAGAAAAGACCAAAGCTGCCTTTTTGCCTACTTTGAATTTTTTTTTGATAACTCTTTTTCTCCTTCTCTCTCTCTCTTTCTCTCTCTCTGTTTAACCTGAACAAAACTGTACCTTGTACCCAAACCAAAAACAAAAAAAAAAAAAACGAAATAAATAAATTTCCCCCTCCAACTAGTTGCCGGGCAGTGAGGATAAGGAGGAAGGCAAGAAACTTGCCAAGAAAAACTACGATTGGAAATTTAGGGTATTTACGTTTTTTTCCTTCCAACTAAACAAAAAAAACAAAAACAAAAATTCACTTATTTCATTTGTTTTGTTTTTCGAAGAAAAAAATTCTCGGCAAATATCTTTCATCCCCTCCCCACCCCCTTCAAAAAGAAAAACTCATCCAAACCACACAAAACACAAACCTAGTGAAATGTCTGCAATGGGTTCAAAAACTATTCCAAAATTCTGGTCAACAAATTTTTATTTTGCATGTCAAAAAAAAAAAAAGCAGCACTTGGGTAAAATTTAACAAAATTAACAATTCCAAATTTTAACTAAATTAACAATTAAAAAAATTAATTTGTTTACAAGAAATTAAAAAATTAATTTAAAAAAAATTAATAATAAAAAAAATTAATAATAAAAAAAAAATAAAATTAATTATAAAAAAAATAATTGAAAAAAAAATAATAATTAACAAAATATTAAAATCTAAAATAATTAAAAAAATTAATAATTAAAATTTTTATAAAAAAAACTAATAAAAAAAATAAAATATTAGAAAAAAAATTAAAAAAAAAAATTAAGCATAAAAAATTAACAATCAACAAAATATTAAATTTTAAAATAAATGAGCTTAAAAATTTAATCATAAAAAAATTAATAAACAAAAATTAAAATATATAAAGAATTAATTACAAAAACTAATAAAAAATAAAAATTGATAATTAAAATTTTCATTAAAAAAAAACTAAAAAAAAAAATAATAATAATTATAAAAAATATAAAAAAATAAAATAAATAAGCTTAAAAATTTTATTATTAAAAATTAATAAACAAAAAAAAATAATATCCAAAAACTAAAATATAAAAAAATGAATTCTTAAAACTAATAAAAAAATTAATAGCTAAAATTTTTATAAAAAATAAACAAATAAAAAATTAATAAACAAAAAATATTAATATCCAAAAATTAAAATATAAAAAAATAAATTCTAAGAACTAATAAAAAAAATTAAAAGTTAAAATTTTTATAAAAAAAACTAATGAAAAAAAATTAATAATCAAAATTTTTTTAAAAATTCGAAAAAATATTTTTTTGAAAAATTCTAACAAATTAAAGCAAAATTTTCCACATTTTTTTATGTTGTTGTTGTTTTCGAATTTATTTTAAATGTTTTCTTGTTGGCTTCGTGTGTATTTTTCCTTTTGCACTTTGGCACTCTTTCGATTTGTTTGTTTTTTCTTACACCCCTCACCCCCTACCAATAAATGCAACAGGAGATCCAAGGCAACAATAACAACAACAAGTTTTGCCTGGCAACACAAAAAAAAAGAAAGAAAACAAAATTTTTTTTTTTTTGCTATTTTTGAAAATTTCCATTGATTTATTTGTTACAATTTGATTCGATTTATTTTTGTTGGTCTCTTGATAACCCAAATCAAACGGTTGTAACCTAGCCTTGTGTATGTGTCTATGTGCTTGTGTATGTGTGTGTGTGTGTGTGTGTGTCTATGCAAGTTTGACGTCAGCTGAGAAGGGGATCGTCTTGGGTTCTTTCGTTTGACGAAGGAAAAAAAATACAATTTTTTTTTATTGATAAGCGAGAAAAATAAAATGCATTATTTTTTTTTTTTTTTTTGAATTGAGAAAAACAAAATTAATCGGTTAATAAACTTGACATTTGATTTGTAAATATTTGCATTGATAGGAACAAATAAAGTCAGTAAACTTGAATTGACCTCTGAAGCCAAAAAAAAAACCCTTAGCACACAATTAAAAAAATACTAATAATTTTTTTTTTTTTTTTTAATTAAAAACTTTTCCCAACTTTTATAAAAACAAAAACACACACAAAAATATTTTACAAGAAAAAACATTTCTCTGAACTTTTCGTTTCTTCTTTTTCTTTTCTTTTTTATAAAAAACAAACAAAAACTATCTAAAACAAAATGTTGTTGTCTCTGAAAATAAAAAAAAACCAAAACAAAAACCAAAAATCTCAAATTCCTTAGGAGTTTTCAGCCAAGCAATATACTGTGAGTAGAGAGCGCGGAGCTGTCCGGATCTTGGGTCTGGGGCAGTGCGCGGGGTTATTTTATTTTTAGTGCCTTCGAAACAAAAAAAAAAAGCTTTTAAAATTGAAAAGAACCAAAAAAAAAAAGAAATTTTATTTATTTAAGTTTTTTTTTTGTTGCATTTTGGGTGAATTTGATTTGTTTCTTTTCTTTTTCACAAATAAAATGAAAATCCTCGGATTAACTGAAAAAAAAATGCATGCCTTGCTTGGTTTTTGTTTTGGATCATGTCTCTTTTACTTTTTTTTTCAAATCACTCCACACTCCACTCCACTCAGTCAGTCAGTCGGTCGGTTCAGCGAGTCCAGAAAGCCAGCCAATTCAAACAGCAGAACAAGACTCTCTTTTTCTCTCTTTGCACCTCTCTCTTTGCTGCACTAACTAGCAAAATTACACACACACACACACACACACACAATACGAACACCTGTTCTCTCGTAGACTCTTATTCTGCCTGTACGTGTGTGTGTGCCAAGCACTCTTTCCCTCTCTCTCTCTCTCTCTCTCTCTGTCTGTCTCTATAGCGGTTGCTCTTTCTGTCTCTGTTTGTTGTGCACTTTCATATTGGAGAAGAAAAAATGTCCTGCTCATTCATAACTGTGCATTTTGTCTTTGTGTTGTCCATGATCAAATTATTGGAAAGTTATTGTACTTGTCTGTGTTGTTTTTATATTATTATGATTTTTTTTTCTGGAAAAAGAATTTATGTTTACTGATTAATATTTTAATGATGATTAAAATAATAAAAACGTGGTTGTGGAATTTTATTTACTAACTACGCTAATTTTTTCCCTCCCCTCTTTACTTTGATATTTTCTCTCTGCTGGCCCATGCACAGAGTCGTGCGCCCATCTCGGCGAAATTGGTTGCGAATATGCTATCAGTGGCTGGTGCGGATCACATTATAACCATGGATTTACATGCCTCACAAATTCAGGTAAGTTTTTCTATTTTTTTTCTATTTCTCAAAAAACAATTAAGTGATTAAAAAGTAATTAGACTTACAGTCGATGACAGAAATAAAAGTAAAGTAACGGGTGCCTTGGCTGGAGAGCTTTTGCCTAGCGTTTACCTAGTGAAAGCTCTGCATTTGAGCTGCCCTTACAAGCTCTCTCTAAAGAAAGCTTTCACTCTCTCTTAGAAGGAATCTAGCATTCCTCTCTTTACTTCTTGGGTGAGCTTTGAAATTGAAAAGACAGATCATTTCTTGGTGTTATTTTTTTTTTGTTATATTTGAAATCCGAAAAATGTAATTTTGAATATTGAAATTATGTTGAAGTTGGCTCATTTCCGTTACCAATTAAGCTGTCCTTACTAGCTCTCTCTTAAGAAAGCTTTCTCTCACTCTCTCTTATTCTGAGTAGGAAATTCTTGAGTGAGCTTTGCAATTGATAAAGCCACTCCGAAAAATGTAATTAAATTTTGAACTCAATTAATCAGCTTTTGAAATTTCTAAAAACCCAACTTGAATAATTTTGAATATTGATTTATGTTGGAGTTGAAGGCTCATTTCCGTTCCGACTTGCGTGCCTCAAGCTCGGCCTTCCTGAGTTCACAGTAAAAGTTCATCTCTACCTGCTCATCGTCATCGTCAAGAGCATTGTGCTTCGAAAGAATATTCACCGACAGCTTGCACAACTGATCCATCAACTCGCTAATGCGTTCCTCCTTCATCTTAATGATGCCATCCAAATAGGCTGCCTTCTGTGTTACCGAAGCTATGAAATTATCCTTCTCCTGCGAATGACGCAACAGCTCCTTGTAGTCATCGTAGAGCACTAGTTTCTTGGGCACCTTACGTACCTCCCCGTCGATCAACTGATCGATTTCCTGGGTAATCACATTAACCTGCTCATCATCCATATTTTTCGTCTCGTCTATTGGCTTAGCCTCTGTTGGCTCGACCACTGTTGACTGTTGTTGTTGTGATTCTGCTGGCTTCGCCTGCTGGTTTGCCTTGGTGGACTTGGCGGACTTGATCGAACGCGATCTTAATGTATTGCGAAGTTGTGGATTCTTTTCGGAACGCATCAACTCAAAAAGCAGATACTCAATGGCCCCCGGCTGGCCCGTGGCCAATTGCTCCAGCTGGTTTCGTGTCATAGTCAGGTCCAAGCGGCGCAAGACTTTCAAGTTGAAAATCTCCCAGTTTTGTAGCTTTAGTGTGGTACTGTTTCGGGAGCTATAATTGTTGAGGTCCACGGCTCGGTCGTGGTATTTTTTAAACAACTGTGCAACCGAGACCACATTGGAAAACTCACGACGTGTCCGGTTATTCAACTCGATGCTCTGCTTGGCCAGCCAATCCAAGAGTTCCTCATTTTCCTTTTTGTTCAACTTACGCAATTGGGACGACATTCTGCACTTCCAATTGATCTTTCCAATTATTTCGAAAAGTTTCAACAGAAAAAAAATTACCAAAATAAAAATTGTATAAGTTTTATTTTGTAGAAAATATTATTATTTTTTTTTGATATAAGCTTGTGAGCTAGATCCAGGTCTGAATTGAAGTGAAAATTCCTGAGGATTGACAGTGACATGAATCTTTTTCCTTGAAGTATATCAAAATGCTTATTTGACTGAACAAATTTTTGTTTCATTTTATTTTCAGGGTTTCTTTGATATACCAGTCGATAATCTCTATGCCGAGCCAGCCGTACTCAAATGGATTAAAGAGAACATTCCCGAGTGGAAGAACTCGATCATTGTATCGCCAGATGCTGGTGGTGCCAAACGGTAAGTTCGAAATTTCCTCTAATTGAAAAAAAAATTCAAAGTTTGATCATTTTTTAAATTTTAGTGTGACGTCCATAGCGGATCGGTTGAATGTGGAGTTTGCCCTGATACACAAAGAGCGCAAGAAGGCCAATGAGGTGGCCTCTATGGTGCTGGTGGGTGATGTTAAGGATAAAATTGCCATATTGGTTGATGACATGGCCGACACATGCGGCACCATTGTTCATGCCGCAGATCGTCTGGTTGAAGCGGGTGCCACCAAGGTAAGAAGGCTATGCCGGACCTGAGTCAAAATCGGTCTTATTGATCAATCTTCTTAGTCTAACAAGTATATATATATATATATATATATTGTCCATTTCAGGTCTATGCCATATTGACGCACGGTATTTTTTCGGGTCCGGCGATTTCACGCATTAATAATGCCTGCTTCGAGGCGGTTGTTGTTACCAATACCATACCACAGGATGGCCATATGCGGGATTGTCCCAAGATTCAGGTGAGTCTTGACTGTTAACTGTTCATTTATTTGATTAATTTCTGATCCATTTTATTTTAGTGCATTGACGTTTCTATGATGTTTGCCGAGGCGGTTAGACGGACACACAATGGAGAGAGTGTCTCCTATCTCTTCTCAAATGTTCCATATTAAATTTATATTAACGTACTAAAACAAAATAACAAACCGGAATAACAACAACAACACCACCACAACAACAACAAGAAAGATAAAACCGAAATGAAAAAAAAAGAAAAACAAATCAAATTCAATTTTATGATTAATGCAAAAAAGAAAAAAAAAAAACTTGAAGCATAATTGCCATTCATCATCGTTATATATTTTTTATTATTATTAAATATGTTAAAGTAAAAAAAAAAAAAAAATACACACACACAAAACACACACTCAAAATTTTTAAAGCTTTCAGAAAGATGAAAATCTGAATCAAATTAACTTGCATAAGTTTTTAGTAATAAAAAAATAAAATTTACATAAACACACACACACATCGACACACAAACACCCACACATATAAATTGCATAAATGCACCCCCTAAAAAAAAAAGATTGTAATTTTTACACACTGTGCAACAAAAACAAAACTTTTGATGATTCTTATATTTGTAAGTTAAAAAAAAAAAAAAAAACACAAATCAACAAAATTAAAAAAGAAAAAATATTTGCAAGTTCAAAACTAAAACTTTAGTAAAATTAAGTAAAAATTGAAAATAAAAAAAGAACATAGCAAATAGGCGTTTAAAAAACACAAAAAAAGAATAAATTAAAAAAAAAGAACAAAAAATATATTACAGAAAACTGAAAAAAAAAATGGTTTATTATTAAAAGAAAGAGTGGTATAAAGTTCGGTGCAACCCTGGTTTCTAGCAGTCCTGTGCCTTTTGAATTTTTGAAACTCAACTCAACCCTGACTTGATGCACTCCTGTGTCTTTTGAATTTTTGAAACTCAACTCAACCCTGACTTCATCGAAGCAAGTGCGCCATCTAGCGGACTAAGCTAGCCAGTGTGTGCCTAAGGGAGTCAAATTCACTTGTTTCAGTTTATTATTTGACCCAATTCAATTTTAAAGCTATAGCAAATTTATAGTTCTTTATAACTGTGAAATCGTAGAGGGGAAGGACCCTTTGACCCTTTTCTAATAATTAAACACACCAGCTTTATTTCTTTTTGCTTACCAAGCAGATTTTAGTTTTTCATTCTTTAACTTTTAATTTTGGTATTTTTTTTTGCTAGATAGTTTTGAATACAGATTATTATCGGCTTGGAATGCTGATAAAGAATATTTATAGTTTTTCCTATTGTTTTGATTATCTACAATTTGGAATTTAAAACTCATCGTATTCTTCGCCATCATCAAGTTCGGCATCATCCAGGCCCACCTCCTCAAAATCGCGTTGGAGTACAGCTAGATTTTCCCGGGCCTCGGTGAATTCACCCTCTTCCATGCCTTCGCCCACAAACCAATGAACAAAGGCGCGTTTCTTGAACATCAAGTCGAATTTGTGGGCTAGATTGGAGAAGGCTACAGCTATAGCTGTGGTATTGGAGAGCATGCAGACGGCGCGGGAGGTGTTAGCCAAATCGCCATTGGGCACATAGGCGGGTTTCTCATAGTTGATGCCGATCTTGAAGCCCGTCGGGCACCAGTCGACAAACTGGATATGCCGTTTGGCTTTGATGGCCGAGACGGCGGCATTCACATCCTTGGGCTTGACGTCACCACGGTAGAGCATGCAACAGGCCATGTATTTGCCGGCCCTGGGATCACACTTGACCATCATGTTGGAGGACTCGAAGCAGGCATTGGTGAGGGCGGTGATGCCATGCTGTTCGTGGGACGAACGATCTGCCGATATCAGGGGCGCATAGGCGACCAGGGGGAAATGTATGCGCGGGAAGGGCACCAAATTCGTTTGAAACTCATTCAAATCCACATTCATGGAGCCACTGAAGCGCAGCGAAGCCGTTGTCGAACTGACTATCTGGGCAATCAAACGGTTCAGATTCACATAGGCCGGCCTATCAACATTTAATTTGTTCTTGCAAATATCATAGATGGCCTCGTTGTCCACCATGAACACACAGTCTGAATGGTCCATGGTCATGTGTGTGGTGAGCAGGGCATTGTAGGGCTCCACCACTGCTGTGGACACCTTGGGCGAGGGGTAGACGGCAAAATCTAATTTACACTTTTTGCTGTAGTCGCTGGTGAGACGTTCCACCAGGAGAGAAGTGAAACCGGAGCCAGTGCCACCACCCAGGGAGTGGAAGAGTAGGAATCCTTGAAGACTGTCACAGTGCTCGGCGATTTTCTCAAGCCGCGATGTCACCGAATCAATTACCTCCTTGCCTATGGAATAGCGACCTCGGGCGTAATTATTGGCCGCGTCTTCTTTGCCCGAGATCAGCTGATCTGGATGGTAAAGGGTGCGCATGGGTCCCTTGCGAACATCATCGATTACCGAAGGTTCCAAGTCAACAAATATGGCATGCGGAACGTGTTTTCCTGAGTCGGTCTCGGCAAAAAATGTGCTTTTGTCATTGGCTGATGTATTGCCACTGGCACTGGAACTATTCCCACTGGCATCGAGCTCCTCTTGGGTCTTGCTGCTGCCGTCCAAATTGAGGCCATGCTCAAGTAAATAAAGCTCCCAGCAGGCATTACCGATTTGTATACCGCATTGACCGATTTGGATGGAAATGACTTCGCGCTTTATGGTGAAAGAAGAAGAGGGGGGAGTGAATTGCAGTAGGTGTCGCCATTTTTCGGTGCTTTGTGGATTTCAATTTACTTACCATTTTTAATTTTTAAGTAAGTACAATTATTAACAATTAAGAAAATAAATAACACTTTATTCTTTTTATTTAAAGAAAATTATTTAAAAAACCGCTACAATTAGTTTCAACACAAAAGAATTTTTCCCTGCAAAATTATTTCGTGCGACCACGGCGATTAAGGCAAAGTGAAGACTTCGAAAATGCAAGGGGGCTGGAAAAAGTTCCGTTGCTTTTCGTCCAGCGCTATGCCTGTGTGTGCGCATTGTAAAAGACAATACAAAGATCGGTATGCACGGAAGAGTTGCATTTTCGAGCAAGGGTTTTTGACTTGGATAAAATAAATTTATTCTGTGGTTCGTGTGTCGACTAACCAAGCCATAAACAAAGACAAAAATTTCCCTTTTCACTTCGTTTTATTTAATGAGTATTTTCGGTGAAATATAAATTCTGTCTTTTAAATAATAAATACAAGTCAATAAATAGCACATTACGAAGAACTTAAAAATCGGTTGGTGGTTTAAAAAAAATAAGCGTAAAGGCCCTCTACCATTTTAATTTAAAAGGTTTCATAGCTCCTAATCTTTCGTGATGCCTGGTGGCAGGGTCACGTCGAAAACAATTGGCGGATTATTGGGTAAATAGTTGATGTCACAAGTTGAAGCATTCACATAGATAATTCGGCCATCACTAGTGATGCCATAGCCTTCGTGTACATGGCCAAAAACATGGTACTTGGGACGTACACGTTGCTGGACAGTCGACAGCAGTTCCACACAGCCAGCTCTGACACCAGAACAGCAAAGGTCCCCATGGCCGACGGGTGGCGTGTGTGTGACCAGTATATCAACGCCTGGAGGTATTCGGTTCCATTTCTCCAGGCAGGGCAAACCGCGTGGAACGTTAAAGGCCCAGCGGCAGAATTCCGGCTGCCAGGGTGAACCATAAATACGCACACCCCAAAGTTCGAGCAATTCATCTTCGATGTAAGTACAATTGGTGAGCACCTCTCGAATGTTTTGCGTCTGCACAGCACTCTCCAGACTCTCCTTGGTATTGCCCAGAGTGGGCAGGTCATCGAGTATGGACATGCCCGTGTGCTTTGTGCTGATGAACGGGGGAAAAAGAATTTAGCTGGTTGGGCCTATTTGTTGCCTGGTTAACTCACCGCTCTGTGTGTCCTTTATTTTGAAATGGATGGGTGAAAGTGCTATCAAAGCTGAGTTCATGATTGCCGGCAATGACAATTTTGTGTTTGTGTGGCAAAGCACCTATCCAATTGTTGAACTCCACAACCTCCTCCAATTGGCCGCATTTCGTAAAGTCACCGGCATGTATGAAAATATCACCGTCGGGTACATCAAACTTTATGTAGGGAGTCAGGGAGTGGGTGTCGCTCATACAGACCACACGTGCCTTATTTGGAGCAACTGTAGTTGTTGGCGGTTTCATTTGCACCTTGATCATTCGCTGGGTTTTGATGATTTCTTTCCAAGCGGACGTGGGGTCGCTTGTTAGCGGATGTACCGCAACTGTACTCTCCTCCATTACTGATTTCTTTCAATTAGATTAAGGTATCATTTTTGGTTTATTTACTTTTCAAGTGTTGTTTGCCAAAAGATAAAAACTATGTGACGTCATTTAAACAGCTGTGATACCGGAATAGCATTTCAGGTTAATGAACTGATGCAAAAGAACAAATTTATTAGCTTCAGTATAGTCAAGGCAGCGTGGCAATTTTTATTGTTAATTTATGATTTTTGTTAAGCAATTTTAATATTTTTGTACTTGAATTTATAATAGAATGCGAACAATATATTAGTCGTGTCGCTAGGAAACTCTACCATCCTACAAGTATCGATACTTATCGATTTGCAATCTAGCACTAAAAATAGGCATTTACGCGCAATAGTGTGTACCATTTTAAACAAAACGGACGACAAAGCGACGCTCATTCAATGAAAATCCGTCAAACTCACTTTGCTAGGCAACACTAATTAAAAAATAAAGTGAATTGAAAACGCATAATAATTGCAAAACAAATTGCCTTGTCTACCGGTTGGCTTGTTAGTGTTTTTCATTCATTCCCTTAAGTTAGCAGAATTTCAGTATAACTGTACGTGTGAAAAAAATAATAATAATAACATAATTACATTTGAAATATCAAAGAAATGGATTCCTCATCGGGTATAAATTCGTCGCGAAATCAACAGCAGCGCAAATCAAATCAAAATATTCAAGTCTATGTGCGCGTCAGGTAAGCTTGAACAGAAAAATGTCGGCGTTTGTTTTTTTCTAACTAGAATTGACAAATTTCTAGGCCCCTGAATGCGCGGGAACGCTGCATACGTTCCTCAGAGGTTGTCGATGTTATGCCGCCCCGCGAAGTTATCACACGACACTCCCAGGACTCCAAACTGACCAAGAAATTCACTTTTGATCGAGCCTTTGGACCCGAGTCGCGACAATGCGATGTCTACTCCACTGTGGTGGCCCCGCTTATAGAGGAGGTTTTGGCTGGCTACAATTGTACTGTGTTTGCCTACGGTCAGACTGGCACAGGCAAAACTCACACTATGGTGGGCAATGAATGTGCCGAACTGAAATCATCTTGGGAAGACGTAAGTCATTAGAACATTTTACCTGCGCGAAGTAGCAGGCCTGCCGCAAGGCTAACCAGTTTAGACTGAACCTTTTTTGTAGTTCTGAGAATTAGCAAAATATATTCTTTTTGATCACGCCCTTAGGACTCTGATATTGGTATAATTCCGCGTGCCCTGAGCCATCTCTTTGACGAACTTCGCATGATGGATGTGGAGTACACTATGCGCATCTCCTACTTGGAATTGTACAACGAAGAGCTTTGCGATCTGCTGTCCACAGACGATACCACTAAAATACGCATATTCGATGATAGCACCAAAAAGGGTTCAGTCATCATTCAGGGGCTAGAAGAGATTCCCGTTCACAGCAAGGATGATGTCTACAAATTGCTGGAGAAGGGCAAAGAGCGCCGTAAGACAGCCACCACTCTAATGAATGCCCAATCTTCGCGTTCGCACACAGTCTTCTCCATTCTGGTGCACATACGTGAGAACGGAATCGATGGCGAAGACATGCTCAAGATAGGCAAACTGAATCTGGTCGACTTGGCTGGCAGTGAGAATGTCACCAAGGCGGGCAACGAAAAGGGCATACGTGTACGCGAAACGGTCAACATTAATCAGAGTCTGTTGACCCTGGGCCGTGTGATTACCGCCCTGGTAGAGCGCACACCACACATACCCTACCGTGAGTCAAAACTCACCCGGCTTTTGCAAGAATCTCTCGGAGGGCGCACAAAGACCTCGATTATAGCCACCATTTCACCGGGTCACAAAGATATCGAGGAGACTCTGAGCACCCTGGAATATGCCCACAGGGCAAAGAACATACAAAACAAGCCGGAGGTGAATCAGAAGCTCACCAAGAAGACGGTACTGAAAGAGTACACCGAAGAGATTGATAAACTTAAAAGAGATCTGATGGCTGCCCGCGACAAGAACGGCATCTACTTGGCCGAAGAAACCTACAGTGAAATGACTCTACGCATGGACTCGCAGAATCGCGAGTTAAATGAAAAGGTGCTGCTCTTGAAGGCTCTCAAAGATGAGCTGCTCAACAAGGAGAAGATATTCAATGAGGTCAGCATGAATCTGGTGAAGAAGACGGAAGATCTCAAGCGCACTCAGCAGAATCTAATGAATACTAAGGGTTCCCTACTTCTAACCAAAAAGGTGAGTGCCTCAAAATCTTACCAAATCACGAGTGAAATAAATAAGGTTGGCTGTTTCAGGTCTTGAGTAAAACCAAGCGTCGCTATAAGGAAAAAAAGGAGGTAATTGCCTCACAGGTGAAAACCGAAACCGAACTGACCACCCAGGCCAGCCAAATACTAGAGGCAGCCGATCTGGCCGCTGGAGATACCCACCGACTTCAGAGCACTATCGAACGTCGTCGTCATGTGGATGAGGATATACGTTCCACTTGTGAGAAGTTCAGCGAACGCATGCACGAAAAGATGGATGTCTTGGATGATTACTTGAATCAATATCGAGAGCAACAGGCTGTCTCCAACCAAAAGCTAACCGAGGAGCTAAGTAAGTCGAAAAAAGAAAGGGTTCTTAGAGAAGACCAAATTGATTAATTTTTGTCTTTCACAGCCAATTGCACAAAGGATCATGGCCGTTTGATGACAGCTGCCAGTACGAATATTGAAAACATACGTGGCATTTGCAAGGAATCCTGGTCAGCCCAGCAAGATCTGCAGAATAAATTCTCCGATGCTCTTAAGCGCCTGGGCGATGAACATTGCCAAGCCTTGATGGGCCAAATAATGGAGTATATGGCACAGCGGGAGAAGCAAATAAAGCAGGAAATCCAGGCGAATCTCCACCAGTTGGAGGTGAATAATGAACAGCAGAAGAGTGCCATTGATGCCATACGCGAGAGCTTTTCACAGATCATTGAACGCAATCTGCAATCTGTGGCAGAGCATGTGACCAATATGGAAGGGAAACTCAATCAACTGAAGGCGTTGAACGCCCAAAGTACAGAGGAACTACTTCAGGTCCAGGCCGAGGTGGCCAACGAGCAGGCCCTGGCCAAGCAGCAACAAACCCTGCTAGAGGGATTTATAAGTCAAATGGAGCAAATCTCGAATTTGCGCCAAAAGAATACCCAAGGCCTGGGTCAGCGTGTAACGCAGTTGCAGCAAAGCCATGGCTTGGCCACAAATGAAATCCAAGGGAGCCAACAATCTTTAAGTGAATTTGGTCAGAAATATAAAGAGAAAGCCCAGGCAGCCAGTCTAGAGATGAATGCTCAGATGGGCACAGCTATGATCTGTGTGGATCATAGCATGGCCAAGTGTGCAAAGCTTCAGGCTCAGCTTGAAAATCTCAGCCAAGAGAATGCCAAACAGTCGCAGGAAAGTGCCAATTTGGCCAAATCACATCTAAAGCAAATGCAAGAGTTAATGGCCACAGATGGCCAGCAGAGAGAGCAACTGCAAAAGGAGCAGCTACTGAAAATGCAGACTGCCAGTGAGGAGCTGGATCAGCCCATAGCCAAGGCTACGCAGATTATGCGTGGTCATGAGGTCTACGCCGAGGATCTCATTCAGACCATGGCCAGGCAAACTGGAGAATTTAGTACCCAACATAAGCGGCAGCTGGAGGAATGCCATGAACATTTGCACAATTTCCAGCAAAGTGAATTGAAGACTTATGTGCCCACAGGAACCACTCCGTCCAAGCGTGACTTTATCTATCCACGCACTTTGGCGGCCACCTTACCACACCAGGATATAGTACAACGCTTCCGTCAGGAACAGGACTGGTCGGATCTGGATACCACGGCCACCACCATAGATGAGGTCAGTGTTTACTCAATTGACTTTTGCCTAGTTTCTAACTCATTTTGTTCTCCTTGCAGGGTAGCGAAGGAGAGCATATGGACGAGGAGGAGGAAGGCATGAAGTCAGCACAGGATCTCTCAGACACGGAGACCATTATGAACTCCACGCCCATTGAAGTAGTGGAGGGTGTGACCCTTAAACGTGGCTCTGCCGCAGGACGCAGTTCATCGAATTCCCTGAAACAGCCTCAGGCCACCAAGAGAAGCAGTTCCCTTTCGCGTTCGCTCACGCCCAACAAACAATCGCCGCGACCCTCGCCAGCCAAGTTAAGGGTAAGTCAAAGCTCAAAAATAAGTAGTCCCATTGATTTGTCTAATCGTTTCGATTTCGATTTTGCAGGAAAACAAAGAGAACTTTGCCTAAAGTCCCGGGAATCTCGAATTCCTTTCACATTTGCCGAGTATTTTGAATTATTTTAATTTAATTTTAGTTTTCCGATTCTTTCGATTTTTGATACATTCATTGCCTGTAAATAAAAATTAATCCAAGTCATTCTCATCATCATCATCGTCCTTGAGTATGCCCAGTCGACGGGCCACCTCCTTGACATTGGCTATGAACTCCTCTTGAACCAAATTGAAACTCATGGCCAGCAAGGCAATGCCAAAGAGCAGGTAGAGTGAGCAGTAGGCAATCGATTGCTCCGACTCATCCTTGACACCCTTGGCGGGCACAAAGTCACCAAAACCTGAAAGCACAAGAGGATGAGCTCAGAAACTTAAGTGGCTTGACTGGCTTACCAATTGTGGTGAGGGTAATGAAGCAAAAGTAGGCCGAGTCCAGGAACGACCACTTTTCCCAGTAGGCGAACAAGGCTGCGCCGCCCAGAATGTAGCTGACCACCAGGAAGACACACAGCCAAATTGGCACGGGCCTGTCCTTTGGATGTATATCGCCATAGTCACCATCATCGCCATATTGGGAGTCATCATCGTATTCGTAGCTAGGACGTCTTCGGATCTGGCGCTTAACGGGGAAACCCATGGGAGACATGATTCTAGGCGAGGGGGGCAGTCGTTGACCACGCGGACGCTGGCGTCGCTGTTCTCTTTCTCTTTCCCTCTCTCGGTGACGGGAAGAATGACGTACGGGATACTCTTCATAGTGGTTGCCACCACGACCACCTCCACCTCCTCCACTGCCACCGCGGCCATCACTATAGTCGTAGTCATCGTATAGAGAGAGATCGTCCAACTCTTCCTCCTCGTCTTCGTAACGGGGAGAGCGTGCTCTCTTGTTTCTCTGCTGATGTCTAGAGCTCGAACCATACTCTGGTAATTCTAATTGATTGCCATAACGCGAGGTGGGTCGACCCAAGCTATGCCGGCGTCCATTATTACGTGAGGCCGGCGGTTGAGGTGATCGTTCACTTTCTCTCTGACGCTGGTGGGCTGAGCGGGGCATGGACTGACTGCGGGGTCCCGGCTTGGCGCGATGATGGCCCTGTCCCCAGTTTTCAAAGTCGTCCACGGCATAGCGATTCGATATAATAGGAGTCTTGCGCGCCAGCTCCTCATCCACATCTTCATAATGGGCAGACTGGTGTCCCGAATGCCGGGGATCAACCGATTTGGCTCGCCCCGGAACACGACCTGGCTGCGAGTGCAGGCGACTCAGTTCCCTAGAGGCTCGTGCGTCCTGGGTTTCCCGCTGTGGTGTGCGTACGGAGCGAGCGCTTACGGCCCGCTTGGCCGGCGGCTGCATATCAGTGAAAAAGTCATCCATAGAGCCCATATCCATGTGAGGTTTGGAGTGGCCCAAATACCGCTCACGCTCTACGGTGTGCCTATCTCGCATACGATCCCTCTGGCGTTGTCGGCTGCTGAAGCGATTGCTGCGGTTCAGAGTCTGCGTTTGCTGAGGTGGCTCATAGTCATCATCGTAGATGGCGTGTCGACCACTCCGGTGTGACGCTTGTGGCTGGGGGTGGGCATGATGATGATGTGGATGCGGATATGTATTGTGATGCTGCTGTTGTCTACGCGACCGCCCACCACTGCCCCGATAGCCTATGCCTCCACCATTGAACTCTCTATTCCTGTCGTAATCATTGCGACCCACATTCCGCAGCTCGGGATCAGAGTAGGCATGAGGCAGACCCATCGAGGGCCCAAAGCCAGAGTCATTGCCCGATCGCTGGGTCATCTTCATGGACCGTCGAAATGGTGGCGGCTGAGAACGTGAGGAGTACCGGTGCGAACGCATCGAACGTTGACGCGAACGGTTACGTGGTCGCTTGGCAGTGCGGGTGCAGACATAGCAACAAATCCGCCAGTACAGAAATCTGACAGAGATTGAAAAATGCACTTAACATAAATGAAAGATCACGCGATTCTAAACAACTTACCGAAATGAGGTGGCCATTACATCGCCAATATTGGACAGGCAGAGTAGCATCAAGGGTATACCAACAATGGCATAGAAAATCGTTGTCACCTTGCCCCAATCCGTGCGGGGTGATATGTGGCCATAGCCTAAGAGAAGGAGTTAAAAAATCATAAATTTCATTATAATATTTTGTGTTTCTTCTAAAATAAAATTCAATTATTTCTTATAGTGAATTCTTTTATCTTACTTCATTTTTTGAGCGTCTCAGGTGATCATGCAAACTTTTGTGTGTGTGTGGGTGCGAATGACAGGCAAGGGTGAAAAGGCAATGCAATGTTGAGCAAAGGCGCACTTGTGCGAAAGAGACAGCACCAGTATCCAAGGCATTTTTGCTGTTTGTGTAGCTAGTCCCTTTTTCAGTTTGAAACTAGGACCAGAAAATTCGGTGCACAACTTTTGTCGAAAAAGGTTATGTCAAATTTTTCATGCTCTCTTCTAGTTTTATATAATCACAACTGCTTTTTGTATTATCGTATTTATCGTAATTGTTGTTATTGAAACTAAATGCATATTTAAATAGTTAAATCATTGTCCCATTTAAAATTGTGAACTTGAACTTTTTGGCACAGTTCAAAGACAAAATTGCCGTCAACATTCTAGATTTGCTAATGACCGAAAATAGAAGTTCTAATCAACCACAAAACCAACATTGAGCAAAAAATAATCACAGCCCACACTAATTTAAGCCAATAATATAAATGAAAAAGGCGTTACCAGTTTATCGCGAATTGTGCGGAAATGCGGAAATAAGAAACCCAGTCAAGTCTATAGAAAAATAAACAAATGTTTTGGCCAAGCCCACCCCGACGCCAGCCATGGTAAGTGGCTTCGGTCAGTAAACTTTTAGCTGCAAAGACTTTTGAGATTTTTTTTTAAGTTTTTCACACCAGAAGTCATAAAACAAAAAGCACCAACCAAATTGGGAAATTGTGCAAAATGTTGACTGGCATCATCAATCTAAATCCGAGCGTCAGCCCGTTCAGTTGCTTCTGACCTTGCCTGTGTTTTGATTAACTCTCAACCAGACTGATAGAAGGTGTGGGTGGGTAAAGAGAGCGGAGGGGTGCCCATAATAGTTTCACTATTACTATTGCTGTCCAGATTTTAGAGGTCATTCACGTGCATAGTTTGATATGGCGCAGTGGGCCAATCAACTCATGTGCAGCAAAGTGTGTCCAAAAAAATGATGAAAAAACCCAAACTAAACTGACTTCCATTAATTGTTAATGCCATTTGATATTGACCTGTGACTTGTGAATGATGCGACAAAAATAAATTAACTACTCGGTCCAGTTGGTTGCACTGTGAACATGTAAGTCCAAATTATCTGTCATCGGTTATGCAGTATTAAGTTTTACAAAAATTCTGTAAATCATCATAATTTATACTCTTTTTGAAAGAGAAAGGCATATCAAAATTATGGCAAAACTTGCAGATAGTTAATTTAGTTGAATTACTTAATATTATTTTGAAAGGAAATAGCAGTTTTTTTAGCATTCAAATTTCAATCATGATCAGTTGATCGAATAGCCAGTGTGTCCCCTTTTCTTAAAAATTATTCAAGTGATTAGGCATGTGTTTGTGTGAAGTGCAATTTTGTTACAACTTTTAATTAGTGCAGAAAGAATAAATAAATAAAAGTGTGGTTTCAGCAGGTAAGCAAATTGATAAAGTAAAAAAAGTACACAATATTCTACTAGGCCGCCTCACTTGTAATTGGTATGAAAAAGATATATCCTTGACTTGAAAATAGAGGGAGTTGTAATTGCTTTGTTTATGGAAATGTTCAAATACGAAATGATCGATTAGTCCATTCATTTGTGTGGGGAGGTGGGGGCGTTTTTATGTGTTTCTTTTTATTTATGCGTGTTCTACGTGCTTAAAGTTTGGGCATGATGACCAACGAATGGGCCAGATGTCTGTCCGAATTGATTTAATGCAATCGAATTGATTGCAGCAGTTCCTGGGCGTACAGCAAATGAGCCGTGAGCCATTGACCAGATCAGTCGTGCTGTCTGGTTTTGCGGTTTGCCATCGATGAGTAGTTTTTTGGATGAATCAATAGCACTGAAGGGTTACCTGAACGTGCTCGGTAAATCTTGGCTGATGATATGCCAAATTTGCCATGCCTTGTTGTCTATCATGATTTGTATTTTGGCTAAGTTTTCTAATTAACCGGCACAGTGGGCAAGAGTCACAAATTAAGTGATCAAATTTTAATATAGCAATAAAAAGTGAAAAAATGAAAAAGCCCAAATTAAGCTACTTTTGTATCACTGTGCCAATTCACCACCCGCGCCTGACTCATTTCTTGGGCGCGGGGAACAAGCGACACAGTCGACTGATTTTGTGCGTTCGGCAGCAGCGCCGGCCGCTTCTGCCGCAGTCGGCGCCAAAGCTTTGTTATATAAGTAGCGTGTGGCAGACGCACTGCCGAATTATTCTATCGACAGAGCGGACCACGAACAAATCACGCCAGAGACTCACATCGGTCGGCCAAGCAAAACATTCACAAAAAAAAAAAAATACTAATAAAAATAATATATCGGTCAGTGTGTGAGTGCGAACAATAGAAATTTAAAGGGCCAAGTTGTGTCAGTGTTGCCAATCATGCGAATTAATTGCCTAATTGTGTTGCTGGGCCTTTGTCTTTTGGCCTTGGCTTGCGCCGAGAGGTCGGATGGTGATCGTTGGGTGTGGCGCAACTATAGAAGGCTGGATCGGACTTTTCGGGATACCAGAAGGAGTGGCAGCATAAGAAATTCCTTTGATGAAAATTATAGGCGTGAGAACTTTTCACCGAATCGTGAGCCTACTACAAGGCGGCCCTTGCCAGGGGAGCCCGAGAACGATGAGATCGAGGATTATGCCGATATTGAGACCAACAAAGAGACTAAGCCAGTGAATGTGGGCACTCGTCAGTACAATCCTTATGGATTCCCTGGAGGCCCCTACAGTGCAGGCCAGTATGCCGGGGCAGGCGGTGCTGGAGTAGGCGGCTATGGCGGATTTCCGCCCAGTGGCTATGGTGCAGGCAGTCCTGCCATTTTGGTGGGACCAGGTGGACCCACAGGCATTATAGGAAGACCACAGCAACAGCAATTCCCCGGCGGCTTTCAGCCCAACTTTGGCAGTTTCAATGGTGCCCAAAATGGTGTAGGCGGTTTTCCTGGAGTCTATAGTGGAGCTGGCGGTGTGGGCAATTTAGGTGGCCTCGGCTATCCAGGAGTCACCGGTGGGTATCCCAATTTCGGAGGCTCTCAGAGTGGTCTAGGACAATTCGGGGCCGGTGGCCAGTACCCGTTTGCTCAGTATCCCGGAGCAGAATTTAATGGCAATCAATTTGGAGCTGGACAATATCCCAACCTGGGTCAGGGTCAGGGACAGTTTCCCGGGAATCAATATGCTGGCACTGGACCTCAGTTCACCGAGGGCTATGGACTGGCACAAAGTGGCCAACTGGGTGGTTTTGGTCTGGGCAACTTTGGCTTTGATGAGAGTTCGACCAAGCGAAACAATCAGCCTGCAGCTGCCGAAGGCAAAAGTGCCAGAACCTTAGAAGGACGCAGTGCATCCCCACAAACTGTCAATGATAAGCTGAATAAAAAAGAATGAGCTCACACACATACACACACACACACTCTCACAACTCAGAACTGTACATAGTCCGTTGTTTTAGATTAGTTTTAGTTTTTTTTTAGCCTTAAAAAAAGAAAATGAATAAAAGATTCCAACACTTACCAATTGTGGTAATCACTATAATGGAGTAGAATAGCGAACCAGCAAAGGTCCATTGTGATTTGGTTACATCCTCGTTGCCATCCCAGCCATCAGCCTTGATGGCCGTAAGAATTTGCTTCTCAAAGTTGGCCAAATGTTTGCTCACATTCGCCATCCAATCATTCTCCCTGAGGACCACAGCATCATCGGACAAGAGCCAAATGCGCTCGGTAAGATTAAACCGGAGATTCTGAATGTCTCGTTTCACCTGGCAATTTTATCCGGAATTGAGCAAACACAAGGAGTCTAAGTTTTTTTTTGGGGCTTACTTCGATTTCGTGTGGCTTCTCCAGATGCTGGAAGAGATAGGCACCACCCACGCAATAGGAGACTACCAAGAGCACCAGCATCACATGGGAGACCACACAGGTGAGCACCTTCCAAGAGAAGCAAATTGCGGCCAAACATTTGCCCCGCTCTGCCTTCTGCGGCTCCACCATGTGCGGCGGCAGCGATTGCGCTCGTCGCCCCGACATGGTTCTCTCTCTCTCTCTCTCTCTCTGGCTAGTTCAACTCTTCTCTAGACATAAATCATGAGGATAAAAAAAATATACAAAATTTTTTCGTTTTTGACAAAATAAAGGACGGCCACACACAAGACTAGGAAATCCCTCTACACCCACACTCACACCCAATGCCGCCACCACCACATTAATAATTGTCTAAATATTTATAAAGCAAAAAAATTTTGTTTATTACGGAAAAAAAGAAGAGAGGACTGCCATGTCTACACTCCATGAAAAACTATTTTCGGGCATCCATCTTAATTGAACAGATCTCGTCAGCGCCAACAGACATGACCTGCCGCCTTTGGCCCGCCAACCGCCGCAATTCCCCTTTCATTACAGATCAGACAGTTCAAACTAAAGAATATATGTATATATTTTTTTTTACTTTTTTTGTCTAAATATTTTTACGCACACAGAAAAAGCCAAAAAAAAAAAAATTTCAATTTTTCCGTCTTTAACTTTTCATATATATATTCTCAAATCTGTAGAATTTCATTAGCAAATTTTTGAAAATTATTATGATTTTTCCACAAATCTTTAAGACTTGAGATGTTTGGGATTTTGGTTTGGCTTTTTATGGCCTTTTGTTTTGATGTGAAAACAATAACACTTTTATGGACATTAATTCACTCACTAGAAATTAGAAATAATTCAGTTCATGCTGTGCCATCGATTTCGAAAGATTTTCACAGATTTCCGTAGTCAACGTTCTCCGGCGACTTTTCAAAGTTTACTGAAATTTATTCTCAGCCAGAAATATCGTCTGTGTTATTTTTACTTATTTGTGTTTATCGTAAAAGCCAAAGAGTTTGGAATGAGATGTTTTGTTTACTTCTGTTTCTCAGGAGAAATCTCTGTTTTTTTTTTTTGGTTATTTTTATTTTGTTTTGAAATGGAGAAATGGTTTGTCAAGCCAGCTGATTTGTGAATTTAATTGTTCCTTTTTTTTCAAGAGATTCAATTTAAAACAATATCAAGAATCTCTTAATTTATAGAGCAAATGAATTAATCAAGATCTAATTTCCTAAAGGAGCCATCTAGTCCGAATAGGCTTTCAAAATCGATGGGTTTGCCGGGACGTAGTTTTTCATCGGTGCCAAAGTTTTGCTCTTCCTCGATATAATCTCTGTGGGCTAGGAATTTCTCTTCCCAATTTTTAATAATTTCCGGCAAAGAACCATTTTCACCACCATATTCAATAGGTAAATACTTTTTGGGTATTTGCTTATACAGATTATCCCATTGACTCCCATGAATATATAGCTAAAAACAATAAGAAAAAATTAATAAATATTTTGGATAAATTTATAAGATTTCTCACTCGACTCTGTTGTTTCTTAGACATCATGGGCTTTATCATATTGAAAACCTTGTCAAAGCCACCGGGTGTGTTGACAAAGTGTGAACCCTTGATCCGAAAGGGCATAGCCTCCTCACTGAAGACTGTCATCTTTTTGGCATAAGAGGGTGTCATTTGTAGGAAATGTCCGAGCTTGACATTGGACATATCCATCAGATGAACCACACCATTAACAATGGCCACATCATCCTCGAATAGAGTAATGAGTGTCATCAGTTGAGCAGCTCGATTGATTTCTTTAAATTCGTATTCATCGGGATTATAGAGACCCATGCGTAAAATGGCCAATCTTGGACCATTGTCATTCAGAGGTCGCGGTAAATAGACAATCACGCTTTATGATATCAAGAAATAAGACTCGGAAAATAATGCAAATATTTCTGCAACTTACCCCATGCGGAACAATTCAATAAGCCTCTCAAAATTTATATTCTGTCCTAAGAAGTCATCTGGAAACTTTGTCCTCATCGTATAATACTTATCAATTTTTGATTTTGCCTTCTCCAAGCTATATTTACATCCTCTCAAGAAGTTTACCAAAAATTGATCATCAGTTCTTGCCTTCAGGTGAGGCTGCTGTTCAATCCAAGTCCTGAGGGCTGCTATATCAGCATATATTCTATCTGGTACTTCATTCAACTGTTCGTTGGCCACCTTTTGTAACTCCGGACTTAAGGGTCGTATTGAAGGCATTTTGAAAATCGATCAATCCACCTTGAAAATTGATTTGCTTATGGCAAGGTCTTTGTACATTTCTGACTTTAGGTGGCCTGTTAAAAGCAAACAATAAACAGTTTTATAGCTTGATGGATTCCTGATAAGATTGTAGAAAGCGTCTAGACTAAAAATAGAATACTGCAGTCCCATTTGGTCGACTTTTAACAACTTGGATGAATATCTTAATTTGAGTTGTTATTAATACCTTCTCACTTTCCCTTTTCTGGTTTTCCTATAAAATAAATACATTGATAGTATATAAAATATCTAGAGGGTATCAAAATGTTCAGTAGTTCCAAAGAATTCTTGGAGGCCATAATCTTATCTAAATCAAAGATAATTAAATGTTTATATTATTATTTTTTTTTTTTTAAATATTTTAATAGAATAAAACAAAGAATTTTATTGATAGACAGAAATATATATTATCGATTATTTTCAGTCGATGTCCAATTTACGGAATGAACCATCAAAGCCAAAGTAACTGTCAGAGTCATTGCTTATAGCTGTAGATTCCTTGAGTGCCTCATTGACACCAAAGTGGCGTGACTCGATGAAATAATCGCGGTAAGTTGATATTTTCGCTTCCATTGCTGTAATAATGTCCTGCATTGTTCCCTTAGTTCCACCATATTCTACAGGCAAGAGTTCTGGACGTATATGCTCAAAAATGGCTTCGGGATCGGAGCTGACAGAGACCTAAAAGGGGTAAGAATTTTATATTGAATAAAAAAAAAATATTAATTTGCTTACTCGATCTTTGATTTTTCCTGGAAAGAATGACTTGAGAGCGTTGAAGCCAGTCTCAAAAGATGGGGGTACATTTATAAAATGTATGCCTTTCTGACGTGTGGGCATACCCTCATCTGCATAGGCCGAAAACTTCCTAAGCAAATCGGGCTGCAAGGCAAACAGATGGCTTCCCGTGACTCCCGTCATATCCATAATTTCTAGATAACCGCTGACAGAAGCATTATCATCTTCGAACATCATGATCTCTCCAAACATGGAACCCACCCGTATGATATCCTGGAATTTGTACTTGTTAAGATCATAGGAGCCAGCTCGGATTATGGTCACAGCGGGACCTGTATCCTCTTCAGCCAAGGGTATGCGTAGAATCACACTGAAATGGTTTCAAGTTTTTCAAGTATTTAAATGATATTATTAATTTTCTTCAGACCCCATGCGTATGATATCCAAGACCATTGGATCATCTGCTAAACGATGCTCATTGAAGACCTCTGGTATTACCGCTTGGAGTCTATAGAATCTATCAATCTTATGCTTTGCCTTTTCGATGCTGAATTTCGTGCCACGCAGGAAACCCAAAAGGAACTGATCTTCAGTGCAGGCACACAAGTAAGCCTCTTTCTCCACCCAATCCCGCAAAGCGGCAATATCCTCTGCCAGGCGATGGGGCACTTCACCAAGCTCTGCTATAGCTATTTTCTGGAGTACTGGACGGAGCTCTCGTATGCGTAGATTTTTTCTAATCGGAGACGACGACATTTTGGGTATTCGAATCAACAGTTCTTTGACAAAGCCAGAGGAGCAATTTTTAATCGCTACCAACGACAATTAGATGTAGACTACCATAACTAACAATGCGATTGGCATAAACCCCAAAACAATGCAATTTAATAATATCAGCTACTTAATCATTCTTGTATAAATAAATAAATCGTTTATTATGGTTGCCAACAGCGATAAAATGTCTTCTGAATTTCTGAGCTAATCGCAAGCGATTACCGGGCGCAGACATTATTCAAATATTTAACTGTTAGAAATGTTAACCGTAATCTTGCAATCATTTGGCTATAGTTGTTGGAAAAAGAAAGGAACTACCAAGGCAAAGAAATTTTGCTGGAGCAGAGCGATCTGGGTATCGTTTGAGATAGTGGGCGAGGGGAAACAATATTGCGGGTGAGGGGTAGTCTAGTAGAAACCGTCTAGTCTAGAGTAGTAATAGCAGTCTAGGCTCCTCTGTTGGGTAGGAGAAGCTGTCTTTAAGCGAATGTCTGCAAAAAGTCTTTCGAAGAGTTTTTGTGGGTGAGGGGAAGCTACTTTGTAGGGGAGGTGTTTTCTTAGACTTATCAGTGATTATTGATGGGCGAGACTTAACATTATGGCTGGTGAGGGGTAGCCTAATGGATATTTGAAAGAAGTTACTAGGTGAGGGGTAACAGTTTTGTAGGAGAGGGGTAATACTAAAGTAATTACTGACGTTTGTTGGGTGAGAGGAGACAGAATTTCTGGTGAGGGGTAAGCTAAATTTCATTTGGAGTGAATTTTTGGGAGAGGGGAAATTCATTGTGCGGGGTAGGTGAAAACTTTTGGTCATACGAGATCCATATTCGACAGTGAACAAATATTTGTAAGAGGGGGGGGGGGGGAAGGAGGAGTGTGATCCTTTAATCTGTAATCCTTTACCTGAAGGAAGTCCGGATTGCTTGGTCGTATTGACTTGATCCGGTCCAAATTCTAACTAAATTGATTGATTGATCTACCAGGCCAACAGAAATCGAAAGAAGTGTGCTAATGATATCACCTCCAGTTGCTTACTCACTTAACTTGTGACGTCATCAACAGCAATGATAAGAATTATTTTATTTTAAAGTCAATTGAGCAAGTCATCGTCTAGTTGAGCACTTCTGGTCGCCTGTTACATTTTAAAGAAATTTCTTTCATAATTTGAAGCTTTTCAGAGAATTAAAAAAAAAAATCAATTTCATATTTTCGGCTTGCAAATTTTTATTTTAATGTAAAAAGGTAAAAATTAATTATAAAGATTTTCTATAAAATACAATGCTTCTTAGATTTTTAAGTACCCGACTTAAGCTGCCACCATTTAAAGATTAACTAATTACGAACATGATTTGTGATGTCATAAATATTAACGCAAACATATGAATTCAATAGGTCAATAAAAATAGAGGACTAAGTGAGAGAACTATTGCACAGAAGTAATAAAAGTAGTTTCGGATATTTGTTAATATCTTTAGTATAAGCCAGAAGGCAGATCTGTGACCTTGGAGCCCTGGGTGTATGAGCGTGTGCGGATCGAGGTATTTTGTGGAATTGGGGTGAAGTGGTTCGGCGTGGGGTAGGAACCGCTGCTGGCATCGTGTATACGCATGGTAGGGTTGCTGCTGAAGTAGATTTGCTGATTGCTGCGGGATTTCTCACGAACCACGGCTGCATCGTTGTGGGCCTCGTGGGATGCAAAGGCAGCCTCGAGACGCTCCACGTTCTTGGTCACTCGGCGCGCTTGTAGGGCAGCTGTGATGTCTGGTTTCGGGTATTTTTGGGGTGTATTCATGCCGGTCATAAAGAAGACACCATTGAATTGCTGGGCTGGCGGGGCCGGTGGGGCAGGTTTGCGCCGGCGGCCATTGCCGCTGGAGCAGCGTTCCTGGTGTTCATTGCTGGGTGGCATACCGGTCTGCAGGGTGTAGCCACCATTGTGGGCGGCAGCATCGATGGAGGCACTTTTCCGCAGGGCCTTCATGGTCGGATCGTCTTCATTGTGACGGGCATTCATGATCACATCGAGTAGCTCTCGATTAGTGTTGGCATTGTAGGCTGTGGCAGCGGCATGGGCTTCGGGTATGTCTGGAGATTCAATGGGATAGGGCTTGTCTGTTTCCGTGACATCGTAGTCGGCCTCATCGAAGAAGGTTTGCATGGCTGCCAATCTCTCGGCTGCCTCGGAATTGACCTGATTATGCCGCATGACCATGCCATATTCAGAGCCCTCCTGATCGGAACCCTCGGTGTGGGCCACCAGGTGAGCCAGGGAGCGCGACTTGCGTGGCGGCTGAGGCACAATATTGACGGGTACAATATCCTTCTCTACGGCCTTGTGCTGTTTTGAGTCCAAGCTGTGGCCGCTTATTTGCTTCTCGGCCTCGATGACGATGTTGTCCAGCTCCTCGATCACATCTTCAATGGTGGCTGTATCATCATCCATTTCATCGGCCTTGGAGTGCTTAGCCTTCTGTGGCAGCACCAGAATTGGCACTGGACTCAGTGAGGCTCCCGTCTCGCTGCTGCTGATACCTTCGTCTTCGTGCTCCGAGCCAGTTTGCTTGCTTGTTACTGTCTTCGAGGCAGGTGGCACCTGGCGGGGAAGTGCTATGGGCGCCTGTGTTTCCACAGGTTTGAATTTCGTTTCCTGCTGAGCTCCCTGCAAGCGAAAGATCTCTCTTTGGAGTTCTGCACACCGCTCCTGCAGTCGTCGCTCCATGGACGTCAAGACGGCTTTCTCCTCATGTAGAATTTGCACACGACGTTCCAATATAACCATTTGGCTACGCACGCGATCGGCATCCCGGGCCTGACTCATCATCTTGTCCACGTCAATATAAAGATCATTGAAACGTTTAATTTCAATACGCAGGGCATCCAGCCAGGGTGAGGATGAAGAGATGGTCTGTGAGATGGAATTTTTCATATAAAAAAAGTCTCGCTAAAGTAGAGATTCACTTACTCTGGCCAAAGTGGAAGCCTCAAAACCGGCCTGGAAAAGCTCAGCTTGTATATACAGACGCTGTTGCAGATTGATGGCGCTCTCAATAAAAGTATTCAGGAATCTGTGGGAATCAAATAGATCAGAAGTTATGGATCCCATTTTTGTGAACCAAATTCTTTAGCTTACTTGACTCCAGCGCATTGGAGTTCCCCGGAGCCGCCACCACTACTGAGTATGCCAATGAGCAGCCTGAAACGAACGGGCTCACTGCAGCGTAACCTCAGAGTGGACATGGCTTCCGAGACGGCTGTGTGTCCGGCAGCCACAAGCTTTTCTGATCCACTGCCCAAGGCTTGCTTATCGCAGGCAGAGGCAAGCAATTGCAGGGCCAAAATGCGTGCTCGAATGCCCTGACCCGTGGCCGAAGAGGCCAGTGGCATGAGACCCACTGGTGTACTGCCTAGACGGGCTATGGCTTCCAGAGACCTTGAGCAACAAAGGTTCAAACATTGCCTAAAAGTATCAATCAAATGGAATAAATCATTATGTTGTTAGCAACAAGAGGACCTCGAAGGCTTACAGGCAGGAGAGTTCATCCAAGAGCGCTCTACGCTGATAACTCTGCGGATTGCATGTCATGGCATTCATCTTTGAGCCTGGTGGCGGAGCTGGTGCATTACTGGCCTGAGCCAGCTGTATGGCTCGTAGTACTTCCAATAGCCAACTAATGCCATCCGCTGGTGTGGCCACAAATTCTTGGACAAAACTATAACAAAAAAGGTATCATTTGCTATTTCTTCACATTTGAGTTGTGCTTCTTTGGGCTCACCTGGGAAATGATACTCTCAGGTCTGCTCGAAGTTTTGTCAATAAATCTGTGATGGAGCCAAATTGCCGCAATGACATCTCACTGTCGCTTTCTGGTGGCGCTGGTATGGGACTTCTGTGATTGGAAATTTTTATCATTAAAATTATATTTTATTAAACAATTAAATAAATATTATTAATAATAATTGAATAATATTAAATAAATAAATTCAATTAATTTTGGAATGGAAAAAATGCTCTTTGCCGGTCGAAAATAAAAATTAAATAAAGTGCACAAAGTTTTGGTCACACTTGCGCACTTAATTAGGTGTTGAGGCAACACTGTTGACCTATCTATCCCTTTCTCTCTCTCCCCCACTTGCTTTACCGAGCACTTGCGCGCATATAAATAAGATCGTGTGACATTCGCATTTAGCAAGTTCGCAAAAGAAAGTTTGTTTTAAAATAAAAAATAATTGATCAATTCTCACTTGTAATTTGAATGTTTTGTGGGCAACGTGGCTGATTTGTGTACTTCATCTTTTGTGCTGGCACTGATTGTGATATCGTAAATGGAATGAGGTTTTTTCGAACCGCCGCCGCTGCTCTTGGTGAACTTCCTCAAAGACAAGACATAATCTTCGGTATTGTAGACTGGTGGACGTTGGTTTTCCTGTAAAAAAAAGACAAAAAATTAAAACACAAAAAATTGAAAGAAATTTTTTTTTCTTTTTACCTTGCTAAAAACAGGAGCCTGCGGCCAACTTTGCTCGGAACCCGCTATCTTATAGGAGGCCAGTGACCCATTTAAGCTGTTTGTATTGCACTTGATGTGGCCTGAACTGGAACCGTTTGAGGCCGAGCCAACACCACCTCCTGCGGCGCTGTGTGCTGCCAATTTGGGTGAAGTGTCACACACACTGGGCGCCATCTTAAACCGGGATCTAGGCAAACTTTGTTGCCGCTGCAAAGTTGAAGTGCTGCTGGATGTCTCACTAAAAATAAAAAAATAAAAAAAATATGTAATTGTCTGTGGAATTAATGTACCTGCCTGACATTTCACATTTATTATGCCACACAAAAGTAAGTAAAAAGAAAGAAAACATGAAATTTTTTTTAATATCTTCTGGCAACTGGAATCTACATAAACAAGAAGCACAAATAATAAAAAATAATAATAAAATTGCAAGTGGAAATTAGCCAGGCAACAAGTAAATAAACTCCTAACAACCCACCGGAAAAACAAGCTGCCCAGTTTATTAAACATTTTTCTACAATTTATTTGACTCTGTCCAATCGTGTGCACTCCAGTGTCCAGGTCCCGACACAAACACAAGGTGATACAAGTGTTTAGAGTAATGTATTTATGTATGTAAATCTAAAGATCCGTTGGCGATTAGACCCGCTCGGAGTCAGAGAGGCGTCAACGACACGCACAGGCACGCAACCAGGAGGGACGAGGCGTCGGGCCAGTCCATGTGGGTCGTACGACCTGCAGGCCCACCCGTTCAATCGCCCAGTCAGTCAGTTAGTTAGTTAGTCAGTCTAGCTGGTGTCTTGTCTGGCTGGTGATGTCTGGCAATTTGCAATTGGCCACTTCCTTGCGGCATCGATTGGATCGGTCTGGCTGATTTCGGTGGTGGATGTGGTGGCTTTGGTCTGTCAACTGAACGCCTCTTTTCAACGGTCTAACTTTGATTTGCTTGCTGACATTGGTTTCTTCATCGAATCGTTATTTAATTTCTTTCTTTCCCCTCTATTTCTTTGGGCAGTGCTTAGTTGTTTGGTTGGTAAATAAAAATAATAAAAAATTAACATTTTAATATTAGGAAAAATATATAAAAAAAAAAAAAATAGAGGCGTAGACTTTCACTTAGCAAACGCATTTTATTTCACGCATCTCAGAGAGCCCAACAAAGCTGCTGTTAAACCGTTAGCCATGAAAGCGCAATCTAACGGTACTTGCTGGGCTTCAAAGAAAATCCAACATAGTTGTAAAGATTATGACGCATTTTATGCAAAGTTGATCGCTGCCTGCTTTCTTGCTTCTTTCACTATCTAAATTCAATCAATCACGTCTCGTTTCGATTTTTTTTTCTCTTCTTCATTTTATTTTTATTTTGTGGTTTTTCAAGTCATTCTCATTCTGGACATAAAATTCTCTTCTTCTTTTTCTTCTTGAGGCAAGGCAATCACAGGTGTGTTCAGAACGCCTTGGCATGCAAGTGACTCGCTTTATGAAAAGGTCAACTGACTGCAGAATTCCAAGGCCCTCAGAAAAACCGTTGATCTTTTAGATAAACGACTCAATCAATAGTGAAACCAAAGTGTCAAAAGATCAAGAGAAAAGTTTCGAATGCCCCGAGCATAAATCAATCGAAAATGGAAAACTCTTTTCCATTTCTCTCTCTTGCGGCTGATTGAAAAAAATTGAGATCAAAAAGCTACCAACGTGACTCTCTGACCACTCTTTGCATTGCTAATTAATCAAAGGAAAAGCAAATGGGAAATTTTCTGCAAGAAATAACCAATGAAAATTCAATAATCAAGAAATTACCCACCTCGACTCGAAAACACCTGAGTTGGAATTTAAAATAACCACTCCACTCTTCATGCACCACACGTTTCGACACTAGACAATTTCCTGTCATTTCAATCACACAGACTATTTGATTTTTTCATGTCATTTTTTTCATTTTTATTTATTCACCAGAAGTTAGTCATCAGGAATTTAGAAGCAGCTGTCAATGCTGGGGAGAGTACCGTCGCAGTACTTCCAGGTGGACCAGGCAGACCAGCCCTGTTGGCTCAAGATCTTCTGGGCGCAACGGACGGAGTTGGTGATGTCGTCGGTGAGGAGGGCGTTGCAGCTCAGGCTGCACTCGTTGTAGGAGAAGCGACCGTTGGCAGGCTGGCACCAGTAGTAGTTGTTGATCTGGAAGATACCGTAGTCGTTGGAGCCGTTGGAGTTCTCGGGTCCGACAACACCGGTGCGGTAGGAGCTCTCGTGCTCAGCAATGCAGGTCCAGCGGGCCAATTGGTCACGGGGAACGCCCAAGTCGGACATCTCGCGGGCCAGGGAGCAACGGTCCATGGTGCGACCGAAAGCGGGGGCGGCCAAAGCCAAAGCAACCAGAACGATGAAAGCCTTCATGTTTACAATTTTCAGAAAACTGATGCAGAATTAGACCAAATCGTCCTTTATATAGAAAAATTATGGACTGATATAGAAACCTATCAACTGAATTAAAAATAATTTAAATGATAGATGGTTTCGGGTCTTGAGATTGGTCTAGAGATTATTTCAATAGCTCTTGAGTAGCTGAGATTGACGCAGGCCTCATTAAAAATGCAATCCATGATAAAAAGAGTTTATTTATTTACTTTTTCGCACCTTGAGATAAGATAATAAGCCAAATAAACCAAAACAATAATAAACCATTCAAAGACCACTAAACAGCATAGCAAAAGGAATACCATAAACAAAATTTGAGATAGTTTCATATCAAGAATCCACTTATATTGATAAAGAATATTATGTTTGTGAGCTTTTCCCAATTTCAAATATCTTCTTTCTAGTTCCTATACTTTAGAGATTGTCATTGCTTTGATTGAGTTCCAAAATTTCCCAAAGATATGGCTTGGGTCTTCCCTGGCCATTTTAGCTTGAAATAATCGCAATCCATTTTGCTATAAAAGCCTGGTCTTTCGGTGTTCTCGACATCAGTTTTCTGAAAATTGTAAACATGAAGGCTTTCATCGTTCTGGTTGCTTTGGCTTTGGCCGCCCCTGCTTTCGGTCGCACCATGGACCGTTGCTCCCTGGCCCGCGAGATGTCCGACTTGGGCGTTCCCCGTGACCAATTGGCCCGCTGGACCTGCATTGCCGAGCACGAGAGCTCCTACCGCACCGGTGTTGTCGGACCCGAGAACTCCAACGGCTCCAACGACTACGGTATCTTCCAGATCAACAACTACTACTGGTGCCAGCCTGCCAACGGTCGCTTCTCCTACAACGAGTGCAGCCTGAGCTGCAACGCCCTCCTCACCGACGACATCACCAACTCCGTCCGTTGCGCCCAGAAGATCCTCAGCCAACAGGGCTGGTCTGCCTGGTCCACCTGGCACTACTGCGACGGTACTCTGGAGAGCATTGACAGCTGCTTCTAAATTGATTTGACTTGACTCTTTCCGATTAAAACTTAAAAAATATTATTTCAAGCAGTTTGGATTGGGTGGGAAAAACAATTAATATTGGGTTTCTTGTTGAATTTTTATGGAATTAAAAACTAATTTTAGGTGTAATTAACCGATTTATTGTAGGCATTATAAATCTTTTTGATATTGCTAACCGATCTCGTTAAAACTTGAAAAAGTTATAAGATTACTGAAAAACTTCGTTATGCTAAATTCTTTTACTTTTTAAATAAAATTTTGATTGATAATCCTAGTTCAAGAGCATACATCTTAAGGACTTAAGCAGACGTTGGAGACATTTTGAAATTACCTAGGTTTTAATTAGTAATGTTCGCAAGTTCGTAATAAAATGTAAAAGGAATATTTTAATATTTGTGAGAAATAGTCAGCTTTAATTTTCTTTTATACTCTGCTCGAAAAAAGGAGTATATTCATTTTACTGTGTTGCTTGTAACGCACAAAACCAATCATTGTAGGGTCCCAAAAATGACTTATAAAATACTTAGAATCACCAGAGAAGCCGATATAGGCATTTTCGTCTGTCCGTCTGTTTCTATGCAAACTAGCCTCTCAGCTTTAAAGCTATTCTGAAGAAACTTGGTATAAAGTCTTCTTATATAAATAGGCTGCACATTTGTCAGAACCGTTCAGATAGGACTATTGTCATACGATTTTAAATCGGTTTAAGAATTAACTCCCACGTTTATTAATCGATCGTTTTAAGGAATAACTCCCACCACTAACCCCGTTCAAGTGATTTACAGCAGAGAAACCTCAAAAAGCGTTTGTAATCTTAGGCATCCCGAAGATAGCGTAGAAATTCTTAAATTTCATCTAAGCTCAACACTCCAAGGAGTCCTTCATTTTAATCAGTTCTAATACTATTACTTCTTTTTAATATAATGTTAAAATAAAATCTCTGAATCATAGCAAATCAGATCATAAACTATGGTCTGTATTAATGCTTCAAAAACTTATGCTTTCCTTAAGAACCGTAGTCTATTCCGTATGAATTCACCGTAGTCTATTACTCGAGGGTTTCTAGATTTTTTTAAGTATAAGAATAAAGTGCGGTATCCTGTGGACCCTAAGTGGTGCTTCAATAACCCCAGACTTTTTGGCAGATTAACAATTTAATCAGGCAACTTATCTAAAAGTCACTACTTAAAAGGCGGAAGCTGATAAATTTAGGGTGGTGAATAAAACGTTAAGATTTGGCTTATCAATCGACCCAATTTTGGTATAAAATGGAGTGAAATTTTGGGAAAAGTCATCAGTTTACTGAGAATTACAAACATGAAGGCTTTCATCGTTCTGGTTGCTTTGGCTCTGGCCGCCCCCGCTTTCGGTCGCACCATGGACCGTTGCTCCCTGGCCCGCGAGATGTCCGACTTGGGCGTTCCCCGCGACCAATTGGCCCGCTGGACCTGCATTGCTGAGCACGAGAGCTCCTACCGCACCGGTGTTGTCGGACCTGAGAACTCCAACGGCTCCAACGACTATGGTATCTTCCAGATCAACAACTACTACTGGTGCCAGCCTGCCAACGGTCGCTTCTCCTACAACGAGTGCAGCCTGAGCTGCAACGCCCTCCTCACCGACGACATCACCAACTCCGTCCGTTGCGCCCAGAAGATCTTGAGCCAACAGGGCTGGTCTGCCTGGTCCACCTGGCACTACTGCGACGGTACTCTGGAGAGCATTGACAACTGCTTCTAAACTAATCCGACCCCATTTTAAAATTTTAAAAAAAAAATATTATAATTATTTATGTTTTTATTTTTGATATAGACCTCTGAAAGGATCTATGAATTAAGACCTGCGTTTGGGTTGGTAATAGTGAAGTGCTTTCTTCTATTTTGTCTGGAGATATGCCAAAGTTATGTTATTTATTTATTTTTTTCAGACTTTTTAGAGTGACCAAAACAAATAGAATGATTGAAGAGCGAGACTTATCATTAATCACATTAAGGTTGCTTGGTCAATATATTTTCAACATACTCGTGAATGAGGAGTGAATGAAATTAGTTTGGCTTTTCGTAATATTCACACCGAGCTGATAAGTCGACAAATTGACGTGTTGGCTGCTAATTTGAAGGGCTTTCATTTAATTGATTGAAACTAATGGGAACCAAGAGACTAATCACAACACAAATTCATATGTAGAAATACGGCTTTTCTTTTTTTTTTTTTTTAATAATAATAAAGGCCGAGGCAGGCCTTCATTATGTAGTGCAGTTTGGTGCAAGTTTGCCGAGGTTCATTGTATTCTTCGGACTGAGTCTGATCGAGTTCGAGTTGGAGAAAGGGAAAGAAACCTCACATATTGTGCCTGGCTTTGGCTGATTAGCATAATTGCTGTTATGTGGTTAGGTTGGGGTGCGTGCAACTGGCAGATTCGTCGTTTATTTTAGGTGAATGTTGGGCCTTTTGGGTGGTCATGTAAGCTCTTTATTTATGTTTTGCTTGTTCAAATCATTTGTAATTCTTGAAAAAAAAAAATGTATACAATGAGTCGTAAAAATAATAAAGACACCAACTCAGCTTCATAAACCGAGTCAAACGAAGATTTTGGGGTTGAATGCGTGGCAAGGAAATCGCCCAACAAGCACAGCCAACACAGCCATGCAGTCAAGTCAGAAAGATATAAACTTTAAAGTCGGACATTAAACTTGAGACGTGCAAAAGATGGGAATTTGGCCTTTGAAGTTTTTCAAAAAGAAAGACAGAGAAATATGAAGTGCAATGCCGCACAAGCACAATGAATAACTCCGAACATGCAACAATTGTGGCAACAACAAAGACAATGCCACACTCTACTCTGTTATACCTGAATATTTTAAATTGCATTATGCCCGAGATAGAAGAAATACGTGGCAATGATAAACAATAAAAATATGCGTGCCACACAAATTATTTTATATAATAGACTTTATAATCTCTCTGCACCTCTGGTATTTTCCAACTATTTCTACCTCCGAACATAATTAAAATTTTGTCTAGACTCTGCTCAGGCAAAAACCGATTTAGGCATACAGTTTTATCGGTTCGACATATGCGATAATACCAGTCCAACTACTTTGACGCAGTTATCTGTAACTCTCAAGTCAAAAGTTCTTAATTTCGTTTCTTAGATAATATTCCCAAAATTGGTTCAAAAGGGGGTTCCCACAGGTTCCGAAAAATCTAGATTAACCAAATTGAGTCTCAGTATTATCTATCTGAATAATCCCATTGCTAAGTGCATTTTTTTTTTTTTAAGATTTTCGAAACATAAGCCAAGCACTTTAAGTCTGAGTCGATCGAGTTTGGAAATAGTTGGACATGGGTATCTTATCTATGGGAAAGTGTTTTGAGAAGTTACACGTTCCAGACGGCATTCTCATTAGTCAACAAGTTAATTTAATGCATTCAATTCAGAACCACTTTAATAATATTTGCCAAGTTCTTTCATAGATTTTTAAGCTATTGATTCAAGTGTGCTTGCAATTGCATTGGTTCCGTATAAAAAGGCAGGTTGCATTGGGACAAAGCAACAGTTTGGTTACACCTACAGTTTCAATTGAATCATAATGAAGGCTTTCATCGTTTTGGTTGCTTTGGCTTTGGCCGCCCCTGCTTTCGGTCGCACCATGGACCGTTGCTCCCTGGCCCGCGAGATGTCCAACTTGGGCGTTCCCCGTGACCAGTTGGCCCGCTGGACTTGCATTGCCGAGCACGAGAGCTCCTACCGCACCGGTGTGGTCGGACCCGAGAACTACAACGGCTCCAACGACTACGGTATCTTCCAGATCAACAACTACTACTGGTGCCAGCCTGCTAGCGGTCGCTTCTCCTACAACGAGTGCCACCTGAGCTGCAATGCCCTCCTCACCGACGATATCACCAACTCTGTCCGTTGCGCCCAGAAGGTTCTGAGCCAGCAGGGCTGGTCTGCCTGGTCCACCTGGAAGTACTGCAATGGTGCTCTGCCCAGCATTGACAGTTGTTTCTAAGGCTTTGATTCAATTGGAATAAATAATTGAGCATTAAATTATGATTGCTTCTTTCTGGGTTTGGGATTGTGTAACTCGAAAACTTTCCCAATTGATTGGAGTGAATGAAATTAGCTGAGATCTCGATTAATGGGTGTGCGTTATAATGTTGAAAATTGCAAATTTAGAAAAGACAAAATTGTCCGGCACAAAGAAAGAAATAAAGAAAAAACGAGCCTTCAACGCTCTGGCGAAAAGTGAAATTTTATATAATGGGCCGACATAACCGAGTCATTATGACAGTTTACTTTGACAACAACAACAATAACAACAAACAGGCAACATATGAAATCTATTAAAGATTATTGCAAAATGGTAAATGTTGTCAATCTTGGCCAGCTCCAGTTGGAGTAGTACAAGTTTGTCATGTGGACAGATACATGGGCATGGCTAAGTCTATCTCTCTCTCTCTCTCTTTCTGTCTTTCTTTCTCGAGTTGGCTAATGGCTGGTAAACAAGTTAAATTAATTTCCAAGCGTAAAACAAATTACGTATAAATGTACTCGTCGTTGTTGTACTTGTTTTGTTTATCTAAGAGAGACATCTGCAGCAAGCCAAATGGATTTCAAAATGTCTACACTTAAATTTTCAACAGAGTTCAAATTGATTCGATTATTTCAAAAATGTTAATTGATACCAAGGTAGTCAAAGCAAAGTCCTCGCTCTGGTCGCCTCGCTTTGAACCAATGTAGGTCTATGGGATCACCATTTAAAGTTAATCGCTTTGAAAAAAACACAACTTTGCCATTTTCAGCCAACAATCTCAGTCAGTTTTCCATTTGATGGCTCGAAAAACGGTAGTGAAAATGGCCAGAAACCACTTGTTAGACTCAAATGTATCAATTTGTAGCAATTCTCAAGGGTGTCACTTTGGGTTTAATGACTCGTAAGGTGAAATCCATCAAGACAAATCAGTGAGAAAGATTTTCATTTACCCTGTAATCAGCAGCTAAGCTGAGCAGCAAAACTGGTCTTCAGGCAACTCATTTTCAATTGATTCGAGTGCATTCAAAAGGTTCGTTAATACACAAATTCCAAGGAACTGCTTGGGCCTGGGAACTATCAATCATTTAATTATGAAATGCAAATTGCTAAAGATATTGCTCTCGATTAGAAAAAGATAGAGTTCTATGCAAATTTAATTTCGCCTTAATTTGTCTATCGACTTTTCTAGACAATCAGTCTATCCAAAATTAACTGATAGACACACTTATTCAAAGCATACTAATCAGGCAACCTATCTGAAGTCCAGTACTTCAGAACAGAAGGTTGATAAGCTTTTTCAAACATTTTCTTATCAATCAGCCCAATTTTGGTATAAAATGGAGCGAAATTTTGGGAAAAGTCATCAGTTTTCTGAAAATTGTAAACATGAAGGCTTTCATCGTTCTGGTTGCTTTGGCTTTGGCCGCCCCCGCTTTCGGTCGCACCATGGACCGTTGCTCCCTGGCCCGCGAGATGTCCGACTTGGGCGTTCCCCGCGACCAATTGGCCCGCTGGACCTGCATTGCTGAGCACGAGAGCTCCTACCGCACCGGTGTTGTCGGACCCGAGAACTCCAACGGCTCCAACGACTACGGTATCTTCCAGATCAACAACTACTACTGGTGCCAGCCTGCCAACGGTCGCTTCTCCTACAACGAGTGCAGCCTGAGCTGCAACGCCCTCCTCACCGACGACATCACCAACTCCGTCCGTTGCGCCCAGAAGATCTTGAGCCAACAAGGCTGGTCTGCCTGGTCCACCTGGCACTACTGCGACGGTACTCTCCCCAGCATTGACAGCTGCTTCTAAATTGATTTGACTTGACTCTTTGTGATTAAAATTTTAAATATTGAAATCAAAATTGTTTGCTTGGGCTGGGATTCAGGAAAAACTGAAAGAACCAAATATCAAACTGTATTGGTTCAAAGCTCTTAGCCAAAAATTCCCATTAAGGAGAATTTCCGAACCATTTTATTTAGCGACGTTTCCGTGCTATCCAATGGAAGGAAAATCTTATGAAGGTCTATTTCGCCCGGGTCCAAATGCTAATAGCAAAAACAGAATTACTGTCTAGTATTATATTCCACCTCATAAAGATGATATCCACAGTTCTTAGTTTTTTTGTGTTGGTCCTATATACTCTGAAAATGAAAGTCAAGGGTATATAAAGCTCTTGCTTGTAACATCGAAAATTGGTTGTTGGTCACCCCCCAAAAATACTCAGAATATGATATTGTGCAAAGACAAATCCATATATGCATGTCCTTCCCTGCTTGAGAACGACTAGATCTCAGAGACTATAGGAGCTGGAGTAACTAATCTTGGAATTTCGACTCCTTTATCGTAAAAGATGCCCCTCGTTATATCCTATATCTCCCTTCTTTTCCAGCACTTTTTTAATACAGGAAATACATATTCTATAAACAAAATCTCAGGGTCAAAATTTGGAGTCCATTTGGGTTTTAATTTAGTTTTTTTCACGAACATTTTGAATATATTTTCAAATTAAAAACATAAACATAAGATTCATGATAAAGACTTTTTACCTCCGAACAGAGTTAAGGTGTTCAACTAAATCAGTGTATCAATCCCATCTACATTTTGAACTATCAATCATTCTTTAATTGCGCTCATTCAAAATTACTCTGATAACAAAATTTACGCAAATCTACATTTTCTATATAAATTTTATGTGGACATCATAATAGACATAAATGGCGTTTCAGCCAATCAATCCTTAGAATACTAACTGATAAGGTCAGCCAATTAAATTTTCGAGAAGGTAGAAGAAAAAAGGTAATTTAACTAATCAGGCGACTAATCTAAAAGCGTGCAGAAAAAAATGATAAGTTCTGTCTTATCAACCTTCCCAATTTTGGTATAAAATGAAGCGAATTTTCGGTAAAAGTCATCAGTTTACTGAGAATTACAAACATGAAGGCTTTCATCGTTCTGGTTGCTTTGGCTTTGGCCGCCCCTGCTTTCGGTCGCACCATGGACCGTTGCTCCCTGGCTCGCGAGATGTCCGACTTGGGCGTTCCCCGCGACCAATTGGCCCGCTGGACCTGCATTGCTGAGCACGAGAGCTCCTACCGCACCGGTGTTGTCGGACCCGAGAACTCCAACGGCTCCAACGACTACGGTATCTTCCAGATCAACAACTACTACTGGTGCCAGCCTGCCAACGGTCGCTTCTCCTACAACGAGTGCAGCCTGAGCTGCAACGCCCTCCTCACCGACGACATCACCAACTCCGTCCGTTGCGCCCAGAAGATCCTCAGCCAACAGGGCTGGTCTGCCTGGTCCACCTGGCACTACTGCGACGGTACTCTCCCCAGCATTGACAGCTGCTTCTAAATTGATTTGACTTGACTCTTTGTGATTAAAATTTTAAATATTGAAATTGAAATCTTTTGAATGGTTGGGAACACTATTATAGAACGGGGCTTTGTCTCAATCTTTCAGATATATAAAAATCGCTTGGGTAAAAAAAAGCTTCTATTTCCTAGGATTACATTTTCATAGACCAGATTCTGACACATAGTTCTTAAAGTTCTTAAAGTCCGATTTTGATCAGTAAAATTCAGTAATTCATGATCAGCGATTTTAACATTATTGAGAATTAGATTTCCTTATTCAAACAGGACCCCCAACAAGCACACAAATTTGTATACATAATAAAATTCATTAAAATTATTTAATCTTTGACGATATCATTCCTTTATAGATTTTGCATAGATCCAGACCTTTCGTATCAATAGTAAATAAAGTCGGTTTCTATATGATCTAGTTCCTCAGTATTAAAGCTGTCGCCAGGTTTAGATGGCAACTTTTTGTATGAATCAAACTTAATTCATTTTATTTATTAATATTTATGAAATTCATTGACAGATTCTAATCAAATTGTAAACTTGGAATGTTTATATGATAGTTAATACATCCACTAAATTTCACTTCAAATGATCAGCAATATCTGTAGAGCACATATCTCAGGCCAATATTATCCGGGCTATTTTAAATTTGGTGTTTAGGATGCTTATTTGGCAATTTTAATGTGTACTAAATATTTTAGCCTTAGTTTCAAAAATATTCTCAATTTCCCAGTCTTTACAATATGTATAATTCTTTCAGAGATTCGGAGGGACTTCTGAATATGAAATAGTTCATTCCAACCTAACAGATTGGTTTATTGGAATAATGTTGGTCTCTAAAGAACTGCCTTCATTCTTACTTTTATTATTATAAAATCACTATAGATTTTTTTCCTGATTGAGAATGGAATCGGTCAAACTATCTTGAACTACTACTTAAGAAACGGAAGCAGATAAAATTTGGGTGGTTAAAGAAACGTCAAGATTTGTCGTATCAATCAGACCAATTTTGGTATAAGTTGGTGTGCAATTTTAGGAAAAGCCATCAGTTCACTGAGAATTACAAACATGAAGGCTTTCATCGTTCTGGTTGCTTTGGCTTTGGCCGCCCCCGCTTTCGGTCGCACCATGGACCGTTGCTCCCTGGCCCGCGAGATGTCCGACTTGGGCGTCCCACGCGACCAATTGGCCCGCTGGACCTGCATTGCTGAGCACGAGAGCTCCTATCGCACCGGTGTTGTCGGACCCGAGAACTCCAACGGCTCCAACGACTACGGTATCTTCCAGATCAACAACTACTACTGGTGCCAGCCTGCCAACGGTCGCTTCTCCTACAACGAGTGCAGCCTGAGCTGCAACGCCCTCCTCACCGACGACATCACCAACTCCGTCCGTTGCGCCCAGAAGATCCTCAGCCAACAGGGCTGGTCTGCCTGGTCCACCTGGCACTACTGCGACGGTACTCTCCCCAGCATTGACAGCTGCTTCTAAATTGATTTGATTGTGTTCTTTTTAAATTTCCTTTAAATGATTTCATTTGATTGTGTGCAAATGAAATATAATTTAGATTCAGTTTAAAATTCAAAAAATTCATAGTTTGATTGAGGTGGAAAAATGAGCAATTAGCTTGTCTGGTTGCCTAGTCTATAGCAAAATTAATTGGCCCTTGCCATTTACGAATGGCTTGAGTAGGGGACACCTCCACAGCAAGTGGCCATGGGTGATTGAGAACCGAGAATCAGACAAAGTAGTATGTAAATTAAACGACCACTTGATAAAGTGACAAGATTGTAAATCGGAAATGGATTCGTCTTGTAAAGGTAATTGGATAACAAATCAAAAGATACACGCAAAACAACTTCTACTCGGATTTTCTTGATTGTTGTTTCGAGAAACCCTAGCCCAGACTCTGACTTTGGAGATTGTGAAAGAATCAAATTGCAAGTTGCATAATTTTGGATTGAGTACAATTTGAAGAGCTCAGTGTATGCGATTTCTCTTTTTTAATCCCTCAATGGCATAGAAATCAAATGAAGATAGAATTTTTGATAACTTCTTGCTGACTTAATCTTGGAGGTAATAGAACTTAATCTTAATAACAACATCCGCTAGCACTCGTGATTAATCACACCCACTTGGACAACCTATGAAAATATAAAGAAGTGAAATCGTGTTAAGACGACACCTTGCCAATTTTTTTTTGGTTTGGTTTTTTCTTATTTCGTTTTCCCTGTTATACAAGAGCCGAGAAATTATCGCCTAATACGAAGAGTGGTAGAAAAAGACTCAAGTCAGCCAAGTCAGTCAAGTCAGTCAGTGAAGTTTTATGCCAACAAAACTGCGTCGTTTTTGATGCTGACAAAGATTAAGTCTTCCCACTGAGTGACATGCAATGTTCTCATGATAATTCCCATTTCTTTCTTTTTATTTCATTTACATATTTATGGAGCCAGCTTGACTGCTTGGTTGGTTTGTTTGTTGGTTGGTTGGTTGGTGGCTTGTACCCAGATTTGTTTGTAAATTTTACCCACACAAATGAGATAAAACTATTAACAGAATTTAGCAACCACAAAGCCAAAAGAAATGTGGCCACTTTGGGCTGTCAAAAAAAAAAAAAGGTCGGAGTGAATTTTCCCAAACCTGTCAACCGAATGCTGAATGGAACCCTTTGGCTCAACAGTGCAGACCTGGCCTCTCACTTTGCCTGGCTTGATATCGGGGCTGTCATGCCTGAAGACACCAGGCCCAACTAAGAAAAAAAAAAGAAATGAAAGATTTTCCAACAAAACAGAAGATGATGACGATGACAATAACCACACTCATTATAATTTTCACTGCGATTTGTTGGCAACAGATTGCAGGCCAAGTAAAGATATTACCTGCCCCCTGGCCATATATTTTCTGTCAAATAATAATTAAAGTTTTGTGGGTGTGCTTTTTGCTTTTGCGCTGTTGGCAGCGAACTTGGCTGCCTTCGGTGTAATTATAACACAGTCTGCCTTGGTCTGCCTGCTCAGTGGTCTTTTGGGGGCACTTGACACAGTTTGCATTTGAGTTGGCAGGTGAAATGTTAATAATTAAAATTTGTATGGCCAATTTGTGTGCGAGAGGTAATTGAGAACCGAAATGGTTGAGACCTCTTTGTAGCCAAGTTTCGTTGTGCTTCGTCGGTTTAACAGCCCACAAAAATGCAACAAAAGAAATGTTCAGAGCTGTTCATCTAAGCAGCCATGATCATCGCCATGATGACAACAACTCAAAATCATGTTAAATTAACCAACTGGAAAATACATTGCAGTTCAAGTACAATGGCGTAATTCAATCCTTGTGATTTATGCAAGCCTAACCATTGCCCTCATACATACATACACAGTTATTGGATACCTTTCTTTGGCTGCTTGTGGCCCCAATTTGACTACGCGGAAATAGGTGGTGGCGTGATTTTAGCAGGGTCTCCATTCTGTCTCAGATAAGTGTAATCCCCCTCAATATCTTATCGACTGGTGGTTCGTGTGCCCATTTACTATCACATTTGCATTGCCAATTCATTGATGATACTCGAACTGTTTCCATTGATAATTAAAATGCCCGGCACGCTTATCAAGTAAATTATGGAAAATTTTGATTCATTTAACACTTCTTTTGTTTTTTATTTACAAAAAATAAATCAATCAAAATATATTCGAGATAATAAAAAAATGGATAGTAATGGATCTAAGTGAAAATATTTCTAGGGTCCCTTAAAAAGTGCAAAGTATGTTAAGGCTTCCACAGATTAATCCCAAGTGGATCCTAACAATGAGAAATTAGACAGAGATTATACTGCTTTGGTAAATAAACAAAAAACAGCTCATTATCTATTGACAAAAGTGATAGATCGTTTCGAAAGATAAGATAAAAAATTTCATTTTGCACTTAAAAACATTTAAAATGTAACAATTCAGAGTGGAGGAGACACTTGAACTGATATCGTAGAGATTATAAGAATAACTAACCGGATCCATCGGAGCCTCGAGTAAAAGTAATAATAATATAATCTAGCTAATGCCAGAAACCATACAAAAGGATTTCTAGTTTTGTTTTAACTCAGGACCCCATGCCCAAAATATCAAGCCTGCCCTTTTATAGAGATGATACTTTTGACTTGACTTATGCCAACTTAATTAAGCAGTCAGTGGAAAACAATTGAAGTAACGAAACTAACAAGCTGAATAAAATCAACGCACCCTAACCAATTCAGGTTAGAACTTGTCTTGGCTTTATCTTTTGAGTTGAAAACACATCATAACTTAACGCTAGACTGATTCTCACTGAAGACGGTGCACCGAACTTAACCGCAGTAATTGTTTCGGGCTCAGGTTTGTGGTGGTCGGTAGTTGACCTACCCTACGCAGCAATGTCGCCACCGACTCGGTCTCAACCGATCCGTTCTGATCCGATCTTGTCAGGCACCTCTGTTAATGTGCACAAATTATAGGAACATTCCGGGGTAAGCACTTTGCTCTGGGCCAAGCAGACAGTTCAAATTAAAAGTTAAGATTCCCTTCATCTTCTTCTTCTTCTTCGGCTTGGGCTTTTGCTTCTGCTGGTACCCTTGTGGTGGTGTAATTTTCCGGTCTTTGATTTCCTGCTTTGTTTTAGTTAACTTGCTCGGTGTGGACGCTTACAAAGTAGCGGCAAAGTCGGTATGTGCATTTCCACTTCCTTTACTTAATTCTCTGCCCCAACTTATGTATATTTCTTTTCTTTTCTTCTTGTTGTTATTGTTGAGAGCGTCCAGCTACTTGTATAATTTATTGCCAACTGCGTTTGCCACACAAAGAATTCATTGACCGGTTCAAGTCAACGGCCTATGGAGTCGAGTGAAGTGGAGTGGAGTGTTGCTTGAGCTATTTTATAGCAAGGGAAGTTGTCATTCTGCCGGTCTCTCTATCTCTCTTTGATAGTTCTATGTCTTTTCAATACTTATTTATGGACTTTGATTATTATCCAAAACAACTCTTTCATTTTCCTTCAAGCTTCTCTGAGAAAGTTTTTCTTTCGAATATTCTGAAACTTGATGAGAAAGTCTTTCTTTGTTCGAAGAAGATCTGAAGTTATTCTAAATGAAGAGGCCGTATTTATACAACAAAAAAAATTTATTTTCAATAGCTTAGAAGCAGCTGTCAATGCTGGGCAGAGCACCGTCGCAGTACTTCCAGGTGGACCAGGCAGACCAGCCCTGTTGGCTGAGGACCTTCTGGGCGCAACGGACGGAGTTGGTGATGTCGTCGGTGAGAAGGGCGTTGCAGCTCAATTTGCACTCGTTGTAGGAGAAGCGACCGCTAGCAGGCTGGCACCAGTAGTAGTTGTTGATCTGGAAGATACCGTAGTCGTTGGAGCCGTTGTAGTTCTCGGGACCGACCACACCGGTGCGGTAGGAGCTCTCGTGCTCGGCAATGCAGGTCCAGCGGGCCAATTGGTCACGGGGAACGCCCAAGTTGGACATCTCACGGGCCAGGGAGCAACGGTCCAAGGTGCGACCGAAAGCAGGGGCGGCCAAAGCCAAAGCAACCAGAACGATGAAAGCCTTCATAGTGGGAATTATTTTGCTAGTCTTACAACTGATGTGGAAATGGGCAAAAATCGGGGCTTTTATACCGAAAAATTTATCTCCAGAAAGCAATCTGAAGTGGTCTTACAATTTACGAATGGGAATTGAAATTAGTATTTACTTTTAATCAAAATACTGAAGGGTTGAGAGATTGTCAAGGTCCGAAGAGCTGTTCATGACGCAAGCGTTTATGCTTATCGATTACAATTGATTAAAAATTAGCAAGTTATGTTGCCAGTCTTTGGCTTCTTCTCGGCTTTGTCGGTTTTGTCGGTTTATTAACCAAGCATTTATGAGTGTTTCTCTCTGTTGAGCTTAAACGTTTTGTAGTTGAGCCATTAACCTTGTTAGCTATGTTGGCCTTTTGTGTTTAACCAATTATTGTATTTACACGAATTCATAGGGAAAGAGTTGAAAGAGTTGAAAAAGTTGAAACCCAAAAATGAGCTGAGAAATTGAGAAACTGAACTGAGTTGAACTCTTAATGCTTCGGGGAGTCAATTTAAATGTTTGCCAAAAAAAAAGATTCTCCTTAAAAAATTTTTGGAAATAACGGAGTTGTCGTAAAACCAACGAAATGGCAAACTAACTCAAGGCTACCACAAGGCAGAAGCTTGGGCAATTTCATATTAGCCTGACCCCAGTCAGATTAGCAGATTCAGCTCAGCTTTCACGAGGCTAAGCAAATGCCTAACGACCCAACCGCAAGTCTCTAAAAAACCACCAATGTTTCGCCGGTGGTACAAGCTGTTACATTAACCTCATTCAACCACAACTACTAGACAAGAAATTTATGCATATGACTAGTCATCTTCAGACCTTTGCAACTCATTTCGAGTGCACCAGCCCCGACAGCCCGGACAGCCCGGACAGCCGCAGCCACCGCAGCAGCTTCTCTTCTTTGGAGATTGTCTATGTCAATTGTTAGCGGTACAGCTCATTCTCTTTCCTTGGACTCGTATATTGTATATAGTATATGAGATGCCCCCGGGTGGTGGCACTGGGTGCCACCTCAAACTATCAACATCTACGACAAACGGGCACAGCAGATTTCTACACACATTTCAATGCTGTCAAGAAAGTTGTTAACCTTTCGTCGGCATCGTCAACTGGCGTCGCCTCGCTTAGCCATAATAAATGACAAAAGGCTACTGTAAAAGCATTTAACTATCTAAGCAAACTCTCAAAACTGCTGAAGATTGAAAATAGCCGTAGAACTATTAGAGAATCGAAACGGTCTGCGATCCTCTTGGCTTGGCCCAGAGCCAAACAGACTCTAATCGACTCGACCAACTAAAATATGTTTATTATATTGATTTTGTATTGATGTTAATTTTGGTTCTGTTTCTGTTGAGTCTTTAGTGGAATGTCTACACTTTTACTTTTTAATGATTTATGAATTGAAACTTCTTTCTTTCGAACTTTGAAGCCTTTGCCAAAGTGTGTCAGCTAACAGTTTCTTCTTCAAGAATATCCAAAGAACTAATCACATATGCATGAGTCGATGCTCTGCTCTGCTCGGAGAGACCAGAGACTCAGCATGGGCAAATTAAAAGTCATTTATATACAAGAAGCCACTAATTAGCTAAACAAAATTATGGAAAGCCTGGCTGGCCACAGTTACAATAATAGCCTAGTCATTTCCAATAAGACCCTTCGAGGCCTATCAAACCAAAGCGGCAACATAAATCAAAATTAAAGAAAACAAACCAAACAATTCTTAAAAAAATAAATAAATAAGACCTAAGATGATATAAGCTTGATAGAAACACATTAAAAATATAACAAGATTAAACGGGTTCAAAAAGAAAAAAAGAAGATCTAGTCTAGTCAAAGCTCTGAATATTTATAGTCAGAAATTCTAAGAGAGAAAAATATAATGAAAAATTTTATAAAGATTTTTGTTCTATCTTGAGATATTTCAAATTTTCTAAAGAGCATTCCTGAAGATTCCGAATTTCTAATTCTCTACTAAAATCCTTCGATTTGAGTTTTGTATTTCTGTTGGAAAAAATATCGTATTGACAGCTTAATTGGTCTTGAGCTTTGAGAGTTTGATTGTGATTTTTGTGTATCGCGTGTCTAGTGAGCTTTCTCCTAATTTGTTCCTCTTGGCCATGCAATCCAACCCAATCCAATCCGATACGATGCCATGCCAATCTCCTTAATAATCGAATCTCGTGTGTACGATTGTGAAACGGCTCAGGGCATTTTGCAATTTCTTGGCCATCTAATAGATTTGACATTATTATGGCAACAGAAATTATACATAAGTCTTTGCCTTCAACATGAGCCACAAAATTGTGCTGGTTATTTTCGGTTGGTCATGTTCGCGGAAGCGGGCCCAAATTAACATTATTTACATTTTTTTTTCTCTCTTATTTTTTCATTATAAATTTATAAATTTAAATTTGAAATCATTGGCGAGTTCTGCACGGCAAAACTGGCAAAACTGAAACCAGTTGGACTGGTGCGTTGGTTTCGGTTTCGAATTTAGTTTTTTGACACCTTCAAAATCTATGAAATTTTAATAGAAATATTTTAGAGACATTGACTGACCCCTTGCCATATTTTGCTAATGTCACATTTACTTTCTACAAATTTAAAGACCCACAAAAAAGCCAATCGAAGCGTGAAAAAAAGAGTTTCTAATTTTTATTCATTGTTTTAGTTAAGACAGTCCAGCTTCTTCTTCTTCTTTGAAATTATATGGTATTCTTTTGTATAAATTTTAGAAATTAGAAAGTGACTGTGACAGAAGAAGACCAAGCCAATCAAAGACACAAATTGATTAATTGGAGTTGACAAAAAAAAAAAAACAAATAAAATTAGGTAAACCCTTTTGGGTATTTCCAAGTCAACTGATACAATCGTTGGACCCACTAAAAAAGAATTGATTTAAATTATTAAATCAATTAATTATTTGCACAGCCCAAACAAGGCCAAGGAATTATTTTTGAAGTTATTAAAATTTTGTTCAGACCAAGAAGCTATTTGCTCCATAGAGTTTTCATTCAAAAGCTTAAATATTCAGGGCCAAACTTATCAAAATGTATTCAAGTACTTTTTTATATTTCACACCTATTTTTTTTTTTTTATAAATTTTTAATTGGTATTTAAATTTTGTATTTATTTATTTTTTTTTTTATTTATTGATTGACATTTGTTTTGGTTGAATCTCTGATCTCACCACCTGACAGACAAAAAATTATATTCCTTTATTTTGTTAGCATTTTTTTTATTTCTATTTCAAGTGGCTTTTGGTAAAGTACTTCAGATTGCCATTCAGTCAGTCAGCCAAGCAAAAGCAAGCGAATTGCCCAAGTTCCAAATGACTCCATTTTTAGAGATTTTATTTTATTTTTTATTTAGCTTTTAAGTGCTAAGCAAATTGCGGTTACTCAATTCACAATTGCTTCATTTGCTGTCAGCAGGCAAATTGTGTTAAAAAGTCTCGAGTTAAATCGGCCCGACCAACCGAAAAAAAACATCTGTTATGGCTATTTTAGGGCATTTAATTTGATTCGATATGATTTCGAAATTTCTTTTTCTCTAAGGTAGCCAAATGTCCATAAGAATAAATAAGTGTGACCACAAATACTCAAAGACAAAAAACAAAAAAAAAAGTGTGACCACAAAAGAGAAAAGTGCGATAGCCGAAAAGGTCAATTGGGTTTTGACTTGCGTGCTTGTGGTACGAAAGAGTTCCTATTCCTCTACCCCCACTCCCTGATTTTCTGTGTACATTTTTTTTTTTTAACTTAGTAAAGCCTTTTATTAGCAATTGTTAAATCAGACCGGAACAGTTTTTCAGTTTCAACTTTTTTTTTTTTTTTGGGTACTGTTTGCGTTTTGGCTCTGTCTGTTTATTTATTTATTGTTTTTTTTTTTTTTTTTTTTTTTTTTATAGTGCACAGCGTTTCTTTTATTGTCTTACATTGCTCACTGTCTTTCTTTGTTAGAGGTTTGTGTTTGTCTGGTCCGGCAATTGGTAATGTTGTTGTTTAGCGGCTTAAAGTGTGTGGCGACTGCGCGTGCTACCAATTCAATTTTCACTATTTTTTTGGTACGTTTTTTTTTTCTTCTTCTGTTTTTTTTTTTTTTTGATTCAATGCGTTCGAGTACAGTTAAGTGTAATTTGTCTGACGGTCACGGTAAGATTTGTGTGGGCCCAAAAAAGTTATTATAGCACTGAACGACAGGTTCTTTTCCAAGCAGTCGACAGTTCAATGGCTCAGAGGAAAGAAGAGAAGGAGGGGCGAACGAGAGAGGCAGAGATTTACATTTTTTAAGATTCAAGATTATTATAAAAGAAAGTTGGCTGGGAGTGAGGGTGGCCAAGAAAACAAGCTGCCTATTAGCATAATGCATGCTTAGATCAGATTTGAAGAGAGCGAGTCAAACTAAACGAACCAGAACCAAACTAAGCCGCTAGCTGGCCCAGCAAACAAATAAGCCCCAACTTAAACTGGACCAACTGGTCTTGATGGCAGTGAATCTGGAGTACTCCTACTGACCTTGTGCCACAGTTTATGGTAACAAAAAAAAAAACAAAAACAAAATGAAGCAGTTGCTTTATCATCGAAATTGGAATTCTTTTTTTGCTTACCTCGTTTTTGCATACAATTTGCTTGCTTCCCTGCCGTCTGCCCAAACCAAATCCACAGTTAGATCAAAGCATGTGCATTGACACGAATTTAAATTGGGCCAGCTCAGCTGGCAGAATCTTGACTGTTCACAAAAATGTTAACTGGCGAGCACAAATGAGAATCTACACACTTGCAAAAAATCACACGCATACGCACACGCAAAGAATGTTCATATTACTTTAACGTTCTCTTTGCTCTGCTCTGGGCGACGTCACCGGAGGAGGGTGGACGGGGTGGTGAAAATCGAGATGAACGACAATTGCATTGAACCATAAATTGAGAAGATTAGCGCAAAAGAAAAGTCGTCGGGACTTTGTGCATATGCTGCTGGTTACTTCAGTTTGTGGCCACTGATGCTGCAATAGGCCAGAGTCGGGCCAGGCGGCGTATAGAAAACAAAATAAAAAAAAAGTTGTACTCGTTTTACCGTTAGAATGCAATCTGCGCGCGCAAGATGCTGTTACAGTACAGCTCTGCCAGCACTTTTCTAACAAAACTTGTTTCGCCGTTTCTGTCTCTCGAGAATCCACACAATACCAGAAATCGCGTAATCAACTGCGACACGTAACAATGTGAGTCGTGAGCTCCACAAAAGAAAACCGAGCTTAACGATTTCGACTTTCAAATAATAAATCGAAGTAGAATTTTTCGAAAGAATATAAAACAATTTTACTAATTGCTGGTGAACTTTGGAAATGTTAGCACAAATTTATTCGTGGTTTCAATGTTTCGTCGAAATGTGAGAAAACTAAACGCGCACGCGCACCACCTTCGTTTCGTTTGGTAGTCTCGCACTGACTGAGGACCGACTGAGCAGCGACTGAGGACTGACCGTAAACTTGGCTTGAACGGCGCAGCAAGCTTTGAGAAAACAGGTTTAAAGAAAGCCTCTCTTACATTTGGCAAATACTTTGAACAGCGTCTTTTGCTCTCTTATTTTGTTTATTTTAATTTTTACCCAATGTTAATTATTGTTTTATTTCTAATTTATCTAATTGTTTGTTTTCATTTTCAGCACGAGTAAAAAAACAAAACAATGTATTGAAACTTTTAGCTTTCTTTAATTAATTAATTTTTCTTTTAAATTAATGTTGAAGCAAAATATTTTGAAATACTTTTTGCACCAAAATTTTTCGAGTTTTTAATTCTTCCTGGAATATGCACAAAATTGATAAATTTATCGATTTATCAAAATTAATCCATTCAATCGATTTTTATAAGAATGAGCTGAGCTTTTTTGCTCTCTTGCTGATCGCATGAAAATAAAGTGGTTTGAGTCTAGGATAAATCGCAGCTTTAGCAAAGACACAAACTCAAAGAGATAGCAAAAAACCGTGCTCCCAAAAGTATGCTATAGACGTCTTAGCTGCTGCACTGCCAAACAAAGCTCACTGCTATAAAAATATAGTTACTCTTTTCGCGGTTTTTTTAAATGCTGAAAGCCATAAACTTTTAAATACTCATTGCGCGGTTGTTTGAAATTTTAAATTGGTCTATGCAATTTCACCAGGTAATTTTTGTAATGATAAAATCAATGCACGTTTTTAGTTATTTAACACTTGTGCCACTTTGGCCACCTCGATTTAATAAACTCATTAGGCTTCCAACTAGAACTTTTTTTTTTATGGAATTCTACCATTTTCGGGCACATGTGAATCTTGTTTTGTTGTGACCACTATATGTGTGCGAATTGAGGCACTTAAGTTTCAGAGTACTCACCTTCCAGTTATTGATTTAGATCGCTCATATATGGAATCAAGCGAATAATCATCAGCAATCGAACTATAGACATTTGCTTCATTCTCTATGGCCAAATTCCGCCTGCCGGCCTTCACTTCATCCTCATAACAGTAGCTGCAACTGCAGCAGGAATATTGGGAGCAGTAAGACAAAGCATCCACATTATCAATGTCGGTGATACCAATTGAAAATGCCTCATCTTCATGCATGTTATGTCGCCTTGGCAGCTCCACCGACTCCCGCCTGCCCCCCCTTGAGGCGGACGCAGTCGCAGTTGCAGCGGCAGCCGCAGAGTGAGGTGAACGACTGTGGCAAAGAAAATGTGCATTAAATGGAACACAATGAGCAAGTGAACAAAACAGCATGAGTGGTAGCCGAGACGAATGTCAATTACCTTTTAGTCTTAGTGCGTGTGTCCACAGTATCCATAACGACGTTCCAGGTGCGGTGAATTAAATAGAGCAGAAATAATATCCGCGACGTTTCACCATTGGCTTGAGTCTCATTGGCCTCCACTCCATTGGCCAGACAGCTACTGGAGCCCAGACGTTGATTTGGCCTGATCCCCTCTGCAGTGGGATGGCCTCGAGTGGGCAAGGTCTTGGAACGATAGTCATCCTGTAGGCGAACCTCCCTTTTATGCTGCTGATACCGTCGTCTTGTATTAAAATTGTCCGCGCTTACTCCAGTCCCAGGGCTGGGCGATATCCGATTTCCCATTATAGCTCTGATATGTGTCAGTCATCAAAGTTTTCCTAAACACAAATTCCAATATGTTAATAAACAGCGCCAAATATATGTAAATCTTAAATTGAGTATGTGTGCGTGTGTGTGGGCTGTTCTGTTCTGGAGTCAAGGCGACACAATTCCTCGGCTAACCTGTTCCCAACTTAGTGAAAAAGTGAACGCCAGGCCAGAGCAGGAAAGCCAACACCACAGAACAGAACAGAGTAGCGAAAAGCCGAGAGCTACGAATCAGGTCAGTGAGTTCTTTGAGCTCGTTTTAAGCCTCAAATTGAGGTCAGCTCTGGAGAGTCCATACAGAAATGGTAGGCTGACATAAAAGAAAAGGCTGCTCTGCTCCTTGTTCTTTTGGCTTGGCTTGATTCAAAGTGGCTCTCAACGTCGTCGTCGTGTGGTAATTATGATAAACTGTCCGATTGGGGCAATGATGAATGCCCCAGACCAGTTTGGTAGCTTCGAACATGAACGCAAAATCATTATCTGCCGCATCCGAGTTGTTAAATGTCTATTGTCCAAATACTTCAAACTGGCACATAGAAGCCGAGAGATATTGTAATTAAATTAATTAATCCAAAGAATGTTCCAATGCTTGATTGCTTCAATAATTGAAATGGAAGCCACAGAAAATATCAATCAGCGAGAGAGAGAGCAAAGCCTCCCAAACATTCATCAAATTCACACCCTTCGCGAAAAAAAAAAACAAAATATATCTGATCTCATGACCTCAATAAAAGTCTTGAACGGTTATCAATATGCCCTACCTGTAGAGGGCATATTAGATTTAGGCAAGTCTTGGCTAAGCCCCTGTGACTTTCGTATCTTCAAAATTTTAATCGTTTCAAAAATTTGATAAGTTAATGTATAATTTTTTTGGGATCATGATTAAATTGGACTCTTGATAAGAGAACAATAATTCCTCTTTGTATAGATCAAAATCAGAAAATCTATAATCGTATAGAATATGGAAAGTGAGAGAAAAAGGCCTTTCAGCCTTATCAGCAGAACTGCACTGAGTGGTTTCAGTGCAAGATTGATTAGATGACAGCCTGATGAGTACAGCTCACCACAAGTGCGGTTTGGTCGGGGAGCAGAGTTTCCTATTATCAGTGAGTCTATTTAAAGTGTGGCTTGAGGTTTACAAAGTGCAATGCCCACTATCAATTGTATGTGGCTAGAAGCCAGAAGAAGCAAGTACAGGTAATCCTGGATAAAAATTCTAATTATATGGAAAATTTCTATTCACAAAATTAATTGTTCAAGTGTTTGGGAGCTACCAAGTAGAAGCCTTTGTTTGGAAAAGATTAAAAGCTTTAGGGGGAAAAATACAGATAAATAAAGATAAATGATGGTAATATTTGAATAGTCAGAGATAAATTAAGCCAAATTAGTGATAACAATCCGACGAAATGAAGCTCCAATATAATCGAATTCAGACTTGGCTGGAAAACAAAATCTTTTAAAATGTGTTAATGAAAACGAAAACCAGTTTTACAAAGCTTGTCAACTAAGTTAGAGGGACTTTAGTGGCTTTAGTGAAAGTGGATTTAACAAAATAATAAAAACAAATAAACGAAAGTTTTATTCATTTTGTCTCCCCTCGTTTAGGTCGAAGCTTTGCCTAAAAAAGGTAATAGAATTTAATGCCATCATGTGTATGAGACGTGATTCGAAATAGGAAAAACAAATTCTCCAGATTACTTGAAGAACTTGAGATTTTCATTTTATCTTATCTTTTATGTTCAACAAGCGGAGGGCACCCTGTAAAGCATACGAACACTCAGCACAAACCAAGTCAGTCAATCAAGGTGAGGGAAACAACTCGCCTCGCCACCAGTCTCATTCAGAACGATCTAGCGTGCGGTTCTAGGTTAAAGCAACCAAAAAATTCCAAAACACTCTAAAAGGAGAAGGGTGCATCCAAAATATCTTTGACACTTTTACCTGTCCACTCGGTTGAATTTTGCAAAATGAGCACCACTCATCTAACTACAGGGGAGCTCTTGTTCGAAGAGAGGCCACTTCATGTTCCAACGCTATGTGAACTGCAAAGCGGTGAGAATAACTCAAAGAATTTAATAAAACAATAACAACAACAACAAATTATAACTATGACCTTCAGAAATGTGTAGCCGGTTTTGTTTTCATTTTAGTTTCCACTGTGCAAAACATATGTTTTGCCGAAAGCTTTGCGGGCAGCTTTTTAAAGTTGCTGGATTATTTTGATTGAACTTTTTTATTTTGTTTTTTTTTTGCAGTTGTACAGGGTGCTCTGCTTGAGAACTTTGCCGAGGTGAGTGTGGGCGTGGGCCCCTGTCCCGACTTGAAGGCCAAGGAGTTCGGCCTGGTAGAGTCAGGTGAGTCGATAGAGAATCTTTGAGTCCAGAGAATCTTATATATGCAATTTTGAAGGTTTGGGTGGTTCTCCCACACTCTTGGAGGTGGGCGGTCCCCCGTATTTGCTGCCCTTGGTGCAGCGCGACAAGCTTTACAATGTCAAAGAGATCGTACGAAAGGCTCTCGGTTCTGGAAAAATATTTGCTGTGGGCGCCGGCGCCGGACCCTATCCCATTCGGAATTCCAACTGTGAGGGCATCTACAATTTGTCAGTGGATGCCAATGATGTCCTGACAAATGGCAGCTACACGGCCACCGTACGTGGCACACAGGAGGAGTGTGTTCTGGAACGCATACCCGACTCGGAACCAAGGTGCGCCCTACTATTGAACTTGTTCCTGAGCCGTGGCGAAACCAGTCACGTCCTGAAGATCACCGCCAAAAAGCGTACCGGGGAACTGAATTTCATCGAATGCTTGCGCAAGGGTCTCAACCGTCAATACCACGATAAGGCAGTGGGTCTGGGTGGCATTTTCGTCATCAAGCGTGGAGCAGCTCATCAGCACGTGATGCGTGATTTTAGCAAGACTCCCATTCACAGTGACGAAGAGGTCAATCAGTGGCTCAAGTTCTACGAAATGCCAGCCCAGCTGAATGCCGTGGGCACTCTGATTTCCAAAGATGTGGTAGGCCCAACTAGCTTGTCCCAATACCATGTCATTCACTAATCTCTGTATTTTCTTAGGACTTGGATCTGCGCTTGCAACATTTCCACTCCTTCTCCTTCAGCAATTGGGGCGGTCATTATCATTACGATACCACTCCAGATATTGTGGAGTACGAAGCCTACTTAAATGTGGCGGAGCGCGTGGTGCGCGTAGACAAGCCCAAAGTAACCCACCAAGTGGGCAGAGACTAGGCCCGATGAGATTATAGCAGAATTCATTTTAAACTTCATTCGACTCGACTTGATTTAGTTTTGTTTGATTTGTTAATGAATCGACTTAAAAAAGGCTTTGTACTTTATGTAACCGAAGCGAGCCGAATGGCAAAAAGAAAATAAAACTTTCACAAATCCACTTAGAAGTCCATCAATCAATTCTAATTTATATAGCACATTTTTAAATATAGATTGACTTTGGGATTTACTTTGGTCAACTTTTTTTTGCCAACTTTGAGTAGAGTTTTTCTCTTTCTTTTTGGTTTTTGTTTTTGTTAGACTCTTTTCGAAGAAAAAGGAGTCTATTCACTTTGCTCTGATGTTTGTAACGCACAGAACCAAACATCGTAGACCCACAAAAGTTACATCTAGAATACTTAGAATCACTAGAGGAGTCGATATAGCCATGTCCGTCTGTCCGTCTGTCCGTCTGTCCGTCTGTCCGTCTGTACATATCAGATTTACTCCGTCAGTTTAAAAGCTATTTTGCTGAAACTTGGTATATAGCCTTCTTTTTTACCTAGGTAGTACACTAGTTTGAATCGGTCGGATCGGACCACTATATCATATAGCTGTCATACGAACCTAAATCGGTTAAGGCAATAACTTCCACATTTATTATCCGATTCTTTTCAAATTTGGCATGCGTGTTTTTTATATAACGATAGATAATTGTGCCAAATTTCGCCTGGATCGGATCACTATATCATATAGCTGTCATACGAACCTAAATCGGTTTAGGCAATAACTCCCACATTTATTATCCGATCCTGTTCAAATTTAGCACACATATGTTTTTTATAGCAGTTAATATGAATACTAAATTTCGTAAGGATCGGACTACTATATCATATAGCTGCCATACGAACCTAAATCGGTTTAGGGAATAACTCGCACATTTATTGACTGATCTTTTCAAAACTCGGCCAACACGTTTTCTACATAAATATACGCGTTTGTGCTAAATTTTATTAAAATCGGATTACTATATCATATAGCTGTCATACAAATCGAAATCGGCCCTATTAACTGACCAACCCCGTTCATGTGATTTACGGCAGAAACAACTTCGAAAAGAGTCTGTAATCTTCGGCACCCCGAAGATAACGTTGGGATTTTTTTTTTTTAATCTTTTGTTTAGAGTTCTGGTTTTATAATTTGAACATTTCTTTTAATAGCTGTTCGACCGCTAATGAGAGACACGGCGGCTAGCTAAGCAGGCCGCAAATAACTCTGTCTCCCCCCGCCCTCCTTGGAGGGGTAACATTTCCATCCGCCAACTCACAGACCCACAGGCCTACGGGTTTTATATTTTGGCCTCGCACTGTTGGCCATTAATTATTTAATAGCTTTTGATTTATGCATTTCACTGCAGGCGCGTGTGGAGCAAAGAGTTGTTAACCGCCCACCCCCCACTTCCCGTTCTCCCCCCAGGCTTGACACAACTCCATCAGTTGGCCAAATCGCAACATCATTACTATTTGTTTTGCACACAGCCCGAGGGGAGCGGGGAGCGGGGGCCAACATTGCAATAGGCAAATCTTCCGGGCTACAAATCTGGCTGACACCAACAGTTGATTACAAGTTTGTGGACACAACACTTTAAACCTTTCAGTTAAACCTGTCTGGCCTGGTCGCTGGTCGCTGGTAGTTGCCTAGTTAACCCAGAAAGTGACACCAAATGATTTTTGCTTTTTTTTTTTTTTGGAAATCAGAAAGTGATGTTACGCTGGAAATTCTTATAAAAAACTGATTACTTCTCAAAAGGTTTATAAATCGCTGAGAAGCATTAATTCAGATTAATTCACAATTTCATTGAAAAGAGCTAAATAAATCTCTCTTCAGGAAAAAAAAAATTCCATGTTATTATTCATGGGCAGATCAGCGTGAGCAGTGATCGGCAAAGTAACGGTTAATTTCTAAAATTTGCATTTATTATTCAAATTCAAATGACCTTCCAATGGACTCTCTTTTTTTTTTTTTGGAATAAGAGGGATTGACTGACTGATGAGCCGATTAATATGTTTTTACACACACACACACATGCACACACACACACTACCGATTGATCCAATTTATTCTTTCATTGGCACAAAACGGAAAATAACTTTGAAAAGAAAATGAGAGAAATGCAAATATGATTTCGCTGCATGCCGACTTTTTTTTTTTCTTGTCTGCCCACAAGGTTTCATTTGTTTTGTTTATTTGTTTGCTTACACATTTCAGTTTTATTCAAACATTGAGACTTCTATTTTTTTTATATATAAAACGGTTTTTATCTTCTTTTATTTCCACGATTGAAAACTCTTTTGCGCAGGCGCGTCTGCTCGGCTGAAACGCGCTTGGCAGACTGAAGACAATAATCGGTTGGCTGACTGGCTGGCTGGCTGGCTGGCTGGCTTGGAGCTGTTGGTGGCGGTTTCGTTTTGGCTTGGTGGGCCCTGCTTTTGGTGGAATCAAGAGATCTTTTGGGCAATTGTTTTGACCGGGCTGCCGGTTTCAGTACTTTCGTTGATGTTGGCCGGCTTGGAAATTGGCTTTTTAATATTTTATAGCTCAAATTTTTGCAGGCAGTAACCTGAAATTTGCTTTTGGCCAAAGCATGTGTTTGCGTTTTAAGTAAAGCATTTTACAACCACTCCGGCCTACAATGTTGTTGTTAACCAGTTCCCATGGCCAAATTGCAATTACCACTGCCACTGTCACAGCCACCACCTCAAAGTGGTTAACAACAAATTGAGGTGGACATACATGAGTCGTCTGACCAAAACGGCAATAGACAACCCAGTCAATTTCGGCAGACACCTCGGCCGGTGAACCACAAAGACATACTGCCGCTCATTCTCTGTCAAATTTGAGCATACCATTTCCATTTCATTTGAAAACCAAATCCAGGTTAAAGATCGAGATAATCTCACTTAGGTGAACTTATTTCATATTAGATAAACCAAACAGAAACATTTTCTCTTATCAGCTAAACTTTGATAAAAATTAACAAAATCGAAACTGTAAATTTCACAAAAGAAAAAATAAACTGAATTACATAAGAGACCTGGGGGAACCCGCCTTTTCTATTTTTTTTATACACTTGAACCGATAAGCGAATAAACCGAATTAAATTATTTTTGGCATGACGATTCTGATTACTCAACAAAACACAATTTCAATTGAATTTCTTTTTATTTATATTATTTAAAAGCATTAAATGCTAAAAGAAAATCGTGTAATAAATTTTAACATTGCGAAAAATGATGGAACCGAATATGGCCATCATAATTACAAAAAAAAAAAAAGAATACATTCTTCTTTCTTTTTCTTTTATATAAACAGAATAGGTTTTAGGTTTCGTTTGAGGAATAAAAACAAATGCAATTTTATTTCATTTTTATGACTGTTCGACGAAAAATGCAGAGGCATATAGGATTTTGGGAGATGTTCAATTTGGCAGTTCTAGCGATGCTTGTGGATCATTCGACTGCACTGCTGGGCACAGATTTACTGGTAGCGTGTTAGCTGCGGTAGAGGCACATAAGATGTGGGCGTGGCCTTAGAGATGACACCTTGCGAGCTGTTAAGAAAAAATATTTGAGTTTAATATTGCGACGTTTTATTGTTTTGGGGTTGGGCTTACCGCCAGAAGAGGGAGCTGCCGCGTTTCAGTTCACTGCGGGACTGCAAGTCATTCCAACAATCTACCCAGTTGTTGTACATTGGCATAACTGGAGGCCGACCAGCCATGAGTCGGGAGCCACTGACGACTGAACAGGTAGACACAACTTGCAAGGGATAGAGCAGACTTGAGAAAGCAAACTGAGTGAAGCCCGCATTGTATTGACGGCCGAGCTTATCTTTGATAACGTATTTGTTCAGAATATAGACGGTGGTGCTGGTGAGCACCAGACAGACCACATCGGAGAGTAGCTTTGGTATGAGGCCAGCGAAGAAGCCCAGTATGCCTTCAGTCTTCCATATTTCTGCTATTGAGCCCGTTATGGAGGAGTAGAGGGTTTCGCGGCCCACGAATTGCGCCATCATGCGTATCGAAATTACATGGAAAGGATGCGAGACCACAATACCACTGACGGTCAAAACAATGTCACGTTTCAGGGCATCCTTAAACTGAGCGTAGCTAGAAAGATAATCGTGGTCTTGTAGATTTTTCTTGTAATCTTATCTTATCAGTTGACGCTTACTTTTCTTCCTCGCTTTGCGTAGAGTCATCATTGATGGCATCGGGTGGAGTTAAGCCCATCTTCTCGGCTACTGCCTCACTAGCCACCATGCTCAGAACGGAGCCCACCAATTTGGGTGTCAATCCACGGAAGCAGCCATAAAAACCGTCGACTTTCTTAATATGACCAGCTTAAATTCACAAGAAAAATCAATTAAATATTGTAATGAAAGGCAGCGAGCATTTTTCTTCGTACCATATTGGAAAATATTTGGCAATATCATTATTGGTTTGCCCAAAAGCGATTTGCCGGGTCGGGCCGCTATCGGTTCATAGCCTAGCTGTATTAGAGTTTTGGAATACTCAAACGGATGCAGTGCAGCACTAACGCCGAGTCGCAGAGCAAAACGCGCCCAGGTATTGTCTTCTACTTCTTCACGCTTGGAATGGTCTATAAATGTAGCCATTTTTATGATCCTGACGGCGCCCTAGCGAAAAAATCACTGCAATAAGTTGAAAATATTATGCTTAGAATTTTATCAGGTTACAAAACTGACAGCCGACTTCGGTGAACAATTGAACTAATACGGAACGAACTACTGTTCGAAGATGCCACAAAGTTGGAAGAGGGTGTGATTTAAGCTTACCATTGATTTGAATTTTCATTGTTTAACCATTTTGCGTCTTATTATAACGGTACTGCAGCCGAATATAGTAGCCAATAAACTTAAATTTATCTTAATTAAATTGATCTTAATCTCTTTTCACGGTCAGCCGTTTCTTATAGGTTTCTGGCAACGCCAGTTCAGCCTGACCAAACAGTTGTTTTTCTTATTTTTTTCCTCTCTCAGTTTTTATATAAAATTATGCATAGATATTTGCTCAATTTCTCGTATATAGGCACAAATTTTCGGTAAGCCAGCAGACACACTAGCGAATAAAAACTTTATAATTATAGAGTACTGTTTCAGTGGGATACAGAAAACCATAAATAAATTGGAGGCGTCACGTGTAGACACAAACAGCGTTCAAGGCTGCCTAGAGTTGGCATTACGTGTTTTCCGACCAACAAATGAAATCCAAACCGTTATATCCAGTCGGTAAGTATTATTCTAATTTATGTGTCTTAAAAAACAATACAATATATTCTGTAATCAGTGTAAATTTAGCACAGACGCTGGCGTGCACGCCTTGCACAGTACTCTGCATGTAGACTTGGAACGTGACAATGGATGTCCCTATGAATCGCGAACGCTGACAGGTGTGCTCAACAGAACCTTGAGTAAACAAAATCTGCCCATCCGAGTACTCAGTTCGCATCGTGTTAATGATAGTTTTCATTGCCGTTATCACGCTATTGGGCGCACATATCTCTATCGGCTTGCCGTTGCCAAAACTGGCGTAACGAACACTTCCAGGCGTAAGAATATTAACTATGAAGCATTTATACCAGTCGAAGAAATCGATCGTTGCTTTTTTATGCAGTGAGTAAATCAGTCCTATAATTACCGCATTCATCCTTAAGTTTGGTTTTTAATAATTGCATAGCAATCCCGTTTTTGATGTGGATCGCATGCGTGTAGCCTCCCGAATGTTTCTGGGCGTTCATGATTTCCGCACATTTATGAGTGTGAGCCGCCAAAAAAGTCCTAGTCGTGATCATCCCATGTTTACAGTTCGTAAAATTGATGAAATCAATATAAAACCTGGTAAAACTCTTGCCTTGGGCGCTAACGCTGATCTGGCTGAGCAGACTTACGATTACTGGGACATTGAAATCCGAGCCAAATCGTTTCTCTATAAACAAGTGCGTCGCATCGTTGGCACTCTCGTGGCTTTGGCCACCGGTATTATCGATGAAAAGTGCATCTACCAAATGTTAACAGTGCCCTCCAAGAATACCTGGGATCACCGTATACTTTTGGCACCCGCCTGTGGCTTGTACCTATGCCAGGTGCATTATAACAAGGACTTCCTCTACGAATTAACTTCCACAGAAACTACTCACTAGACCCACCAAAATGATACTGCTATACGAACTGCAGAAGCGTCTGGCCAATCTCAGACCCACCACCACTGTAGTGACCACTACGACTGGGGCGCGCTATGCAGAACGCCGCAAATCCTCAACCAGTGATGGTAACGATTCCACCAGTCCAGTGACCACACAACTGGAGGCCCGTCAATATGGCTTTGTAGTAGACACCAAACCAGACGCCATACCCGCTTGCATTTTGAGTGACTTCCTTTACCTAGGATCCCAGGATGCTGTCAGTGCAGAGAATGTCAAAAAGTTCAACTTAACTCACATTTTAAGCATTGGCATCGAGACTCCAGCGTTTGATACGCCCACAAAGGTCAAATGTAAATATTTGCCCTGTTTGGATTTGCCAGAAACGGATATATTAAAATACGTTCTACCCGTTTCCATTGAGTTTATTGAGGAGGCACGCACGTCCAAGGGTTGCGTGCTGGTTCACTGCAACGCGGGCGTCTCCCGTTCCGCCTCAGTGGTAATTGCCTACCTTATTCAAAGGCGTGATATGTGCTTTGATGAAGCCTATAATCTGGTCAAGTCGTGGCGGCCCTGCATCCAGCCCAATGTCGGTTTTATAAAGCAGTTGAAAAGTTTAGTAGTAAAAAAGTAAAACAATATACTTTAAGTGTGTATCCAACGTTGTATAGACTTCGGTAATCTGTATGCTTTATATAGCTGTTAAGTAAATATATTGCTTAAAACAAAACCAAACGAAACTTTGAATTTATACTTCTCCGACGCATTTGCGGTAACCGATAACATTTAGACCAAGCGGTTTTCTGCAACCCTGGCAAACAGCTGAGCAGAAAGTATCTTATAAATACTCTGCGGTTGTCAGCTGGCGAAGGCAAAATCGTGAAATGTTTAAAACAAAATGTTTTGTGTTAATTTTGCAATTTTTGCTGTTGGTTGGGATCTGCAGCCACGTCAGCGCAGATTGCGGATGCAATAAACTAAACAGAAATGAAATTAAGCCCAGTGAGGAAGATGCCGACACTTCGGAAAAAGTCTGCCAGAAACAGGCAAGAAATAACAACAAACACTACCGTGATTATTACCCCGAAGAGCAGGTCGAGCCGGTAATTGAGGGCATGTCTCTAATTCCCGGTGGTAAGGTACACATCGGTACAAATCAACCGCACTTTGAGGAAGACCACGAATCCCCCGAACGCTTAGTGCAAATTAAAGACTTTTATTTGGACAAATATGAAGTCTCAAATGCTCAATTTGAGAAATTCGTAAAGGCCACGAATTATACAACCGAGGCAGAGAGTTTCGGTGATAGTTTTATATTTAAGACGCTATTGACGCCAGAAATGCAGAAGCAAAATGAGGATTATCGCGTGGTAAATGCTCCTTGGTGGTATAAAATAAGCGGCGTGAGTTGGCATACTCCTCTGGGTGCCGGCAGCAATTTAGAAGGTAGACCTAATCCCATCCTGCTTGGTATTTTTGAAAATATAATTTCTCTTTTTAGGCCTGATGGAGCATCCTGTGATTCATGTGTCCTGGAATGATGCTGTGGCATTTTGCAAATGGGCCGACAAGCGTTTGCCCACCGAGGCGGAATGGGAGGTGGCCTGTCGTGGTGGTAAAAAGCAAAAACTCTTCCCCTGGGGCAATAAACTAATGCCCAAAGACCAGCACTGGCTGAACATCTGGCAGGGAGACTTTCCGGACGGCAATACGGCAGAGGATGGCTATGAATTCACCTGCCCCGTAGATACCTTCCGACAGAATGTCTACGATTTATACAACATTGTGGGCAATGTCTGGGAATGGACAGCAGATCTCTGGCAGGAAGGCGACACCAGCGACAATCCGAATCGTGTGAAAAAAGGTGGCTCCTATTTATGCCACAAATCCTACTGCTACCGGTATCGGTGTGCAGCGCGTTCCCAAAACACAGCCGATAGCTCAGCCGGAAATTTGGGTTTTCGTTGTGCGAAAAACGCCTAAATTCCAAACTGGGAAAACCCTCCAATTAGATAAAGCTTCTTTATGTACATAATATATAAGAATTTACTTTTCGTTTATTAAATAGTTTAGGTTTAAGCATCAACTAATTGATACTCTATTATCAGCATAATCGTATAATAGTTTGATTTATATTTTATATCAGTTATATGTAATTATTTTTTTTCTTGAATTATTTTATTTTTCATTGCTGACTACTTTGCATTTAAGCAACAATGGCATAGATACAAATTTGAAAAAGGTAAATCTTTCAGATTTTGACTATGTCTCTTATATATATATAAATATATACTAATTATATGTATATATGTATTGTTTAATATTTTAAATATAGTTAAACGCCACTGAGCGCCTCCCAAATGCATATTTCTAAAGTAGTTTTATTCATAGACTTCGAAAAAAAAATTATAAATTGCTAAGACGAAGTATGAAATGGGTGTAGAGTGTGTTGGTGGTTGTGGTGGTGGTGGTAGTGGTAAATACAAATTTACAAAAGTCTTAAATTAAAGAATTATAAATCTAAATAATATATTAATGATATTTTTGATATATACAATCGATGAATTTTAAATTAAGCTGTGACTCTCTTGAGGTCTCTTAAAAAGTAATGATTTTGGTTTATTTTGTGCTTTCGGGTTCTTTGTGCATATTTTGATTTGAATACTCTTTTCGAAGGAAAAAGAATATATTTCCGAAGGCCCTGTCCTGTCTATAAGTTTACTTCTCAGTCTCTCAGGCTTGAGTTAAAGAGAGGAAACTTGGTCTCAACCTTCTTTTAGTTATTCGGCTATGTCATATGACTCTGCCCCTTGATTTTAGGGTCTGCCCTAGAGATAGGTCAACCCGTTCATTTAGATATTCGGGATTGAGTTAGATCAGCCTGGGACCGATCAAAATCTATGTTAGACCGATTCTGGTCTGGTAACACTCTTTGTTTCCCAATTTTTTTTTATGGCAAATTAGAAAAAAAAACTTCGAAAAGAGCATGTGATTTTCGGTAGACCGAAGATAAATGAACGCACTGATTTTCTTGCTTTCTGTGCGTGCTTTTGCTTAAAATATCACAATGCAAATTATAAGCGACAATCCAGAGAGATGAAATACCATCTGCATCAACATCTGGTCGGATATGCCAAGTAATATAGGGCGTTTAGCTTAGGGTCTGGCCATGTGGCAGCGGAGAGGAACATTCAAGCCGCCCAGTCGTTGTGGAAATTGCAGTTACAGAAAAAGCCTGGAAGACTTTGAATACTTCGATTCGATATATTTAGAAGGTGAGCTGAGCCGCCTGAAGCATGGTATTCTTAAGATCCCCGGCCAGACGACTGATATCCACCACCGAATCCACCATTTCCTGCACAGCACAGCCGCTGGGGAAGTGTTCGGCAGCCTTTTTCGATTTATGCACACAAGTCTTGAGGGCATCCGATAAGGAATTGGTACAGTTGAGTATCTTCTCACGCAAAGTTTCCTTGGAAATATTCCGATGCACATTGTCGCCAATTGAGACGAGATTGTGGGCACTGACCACCACAAATTTGCCATGGGCAATAAAATACTTTGGCGGTTTATTTTTCTCGACCGTCTCGAGGAAGGCATCGATGGCCTTCAAAAGATCAGCCATACAACGGGATATCTGCTTGGTGAAGTAACGTATCACCTGTATATCCTTCTCTGTCATGTCCGGTGATTTGGGAAGGCTGGTGGCACCGATCGGTGTGCTGGCAGTTGGACAGGAGGCCATGGCGGTGGCCTCGGCCGTCTTGATGGCTGTGTCGAATTGAGGCTTGAGAACGGCGGGTATGGCTTCGCGTAGGGCTTGATTCTTTTTGGCTACGGCATCTTTAGACTCAAAAGCCACATAATCATAGTCTTCCACCCACTCGTCGCTGCCGCGATGGTTGACAGGTGTGGCTGGCGCTTGAGGAGTGGCTGCTCTAGAATCGACCACATCTGGGCTGTTATTTGTGGGCAGTTGACGCTTGAATAGGAGCGAGGCATTGCCCTGTATGAAGGAGGTGAGGGAGCGCACATCTTCTGTGAGCGTTTGGGCACAGGCCATTAGTTGATCCAGACTGTCCAGGGGTCGACATCCCGGCTTCTCATCATTCTGGGCCAGTTGGTCAATTGACCAGTTCTGCATTTCCAGGACATCCGAAGACTCGTGTATCAACTTGTTGGCATCGCGCAGAGCTCGAACCAAAGGCCTCAATTTCAGGGCCAGATTACAGTCGTCAGAACGCATGGCATTGCCTAGAGCGCCCTCCCCAAACTCCGCTAGATTATTCAGGGCTGTACGCAGCCTCAAGGCCGACAATTTCAGATCCATCAGGACTGGTTCCAGTTGTGCTCGAGTACGCCAATTGGGCACCACAAAGGACAATAGCCTGACAATGACTGTGGTGGTTTCCGACTGCAATTTAGCCAGAGCTTCCAAGGCCGAGTTAAGCTCCAAGGGCAGCTCTTTGGTGGTGGTCAGAAGTGGGTCATTGGTGGGCAGCTTCTTCTCCGGCAAACTCTGCTGGCGCATGGTTGTGTTCCGCACAGGCCAGGGATTCCTTCTGGGTATATCATAGTCCGGCATATTGATCAGGGACGAACGATTCGAGGAGGAAAAGGACAATGATAGACTATCGCTAGTCAGTATCGAGGATGCCGAACTGCTCGGTGTGAGGGTATTTTGTCGCTGCAGTTGACTGCTGATTAGAGGGCGTGGCACATCATAGGATTCCTCTTCAATGGCCGAGGTCTTCAGACACTCGAAACGTGTGGCCAAGGCCGAGGTGGGTGTGCGGCAGACATTCTTGGTATTATCAAAGATGAAGGGCGTGGCAGGTTTGGGTATATCGTAGGTCTCGAACTCACTGCCCTCCCCATTTAGTCCACCATTCGAGGTGGCCATCATTGAAATATTCTGATAGATGCTTTGGTTGCTATAGATTTGCTGATTACAATGCTGAGGTGTGGGTGTCCTTGGTGTCGATGAAGTGGGTGAGGTGTTGTATACGTAGAAATCACCATACCGCTGTGGTGTGATAACCTGACAAAATAACCAAAAAGAGAGAAAACATAATAATTAGAGAGTTTGATAATGAGCACAGTCTCCAAAAGTTTTGCAAAACAAGGATTTCCCTCGAACCTTATCACTTAATGGCCAACTTTGCCGTCAAAATAAACCAAAGCAAGGACAACAAAAAAATTCACAAGGACCTCGCCGAATGAGTAACTGACTAGCCTTCGGGTCCCCGCCCTCTATAACTCAAAATACTCAGCCAAGTCAGCTTATCGATTTTCTCTTTGTTGTTGTTGTTGTTGCTGTTGTTACTTTTGTTGTTGTGTGTTTGTGAATGAACATTTCGGGTGTGAGTATCGAAAAACTTCAGGTTAATGGAAAATCAACTGACTGATTGACTCACCTTTCAAAAGGAGTAAACCTTTCCATCAACTTTTTCAGTCATTTTCAAAATCACAATTCACATTTAAAAGCCTAACAAATTTTTTGCGTAAACAAAAAAAAAAAAACAACAATGGAACCAACGAACGTAGAATGCAAACGTTCCTGCCCAAAGGAAAATTTACAACTGATAAAAAAAACGACGGGAACAAACCAACAAATTTACTACAAATGTGGGGAAATTTTCAACGCCTGCGCAGAGGCAGTTGCCGGTTGACAGAAAACCATTATTTTCAAAGCCTTGGCAAAATGTCCCCCCAAGGAGTTCAATGCCGCGGCCAGTGTCAAGGTGCCAGCAAGCCAGGCTATCAAGGATGAATTCATCAAGGTTCACTGAGCCGCCAGTGTCCCATCTAACAAATTTGATATATTCGGAAAATAAAGGTCAACTTTTTAAGCTTTAAAAAAAAAGATTGGAATGTAATCTATATATTCTGAGAGATAGGAATTTCGGATTATCGGATTATTTCGAGAGTATTGAAAACATAATTCTAAAATTCCAATTTGGCTGGCCGGAAACCACCACCACAAAACTAATATCCTTTTTTCCCCCTCTCACCAATAAATGCGATCATTATGTATGCCAAAGGAACCCTATGGCATATCCTGAATAATGAAATATTTTCGAACATATGCCAAATTCATCAATATTGTCGAATGTCCCCTTTTTGTTTTTTGTTGGATTCCAAAGTCGAAGCACGAACCAACTAAAGGTTACGCCTACCGCTCAAATTGCAACCAAAATGAATTCGATTCTCAATTAAGGAAACCGTTACGCCAGAATGCAACCATTTTATTACCTGAAGTGATCCTCGAGTATTGAAGTACCCAGTTGAAGCGTGTAACACGAGTCAAATAAACAAGACCAAGCAAAAAGGACATCTGCCGAAACCTTGACAAAGGTAATCAAAATTGTCGAGTCCTAACTTTTCACTTATCGACTCGAAGGATCTGTCCAGTCGGACAGCTGGGGAGGCTTCGGCTTTGAAGTGCCCACCTTGACCAACAGGAAATTAGATATAGAGCCGACTCTATAGGTAGTCTGTCCTTTTGCTTACCGCACACAAACAAGTTGAACCATTTTTTTTTTGTCTGAATTTTTCCCAGAAAATTTTCATGCTGATTTCTTGGTTTTCATTGGTGACCCATATAAAATATTGAGCTGGCCCTCCCAGCGTTTAGGTGTTTGTTCTTTTTGCTGTTCCCATTTTGATTTTTTATAAAAATCACTTTTACCACCCGCCCGGCCTTCTTACTTCTTCTGCCTGCCGCTTCATATATCAAAAATTTATGTCGAGTCGATTGTGTTTATGACACATTTGGGGCAATTTTATAGTCGCACAAATGCTAGAAATGGGCTGGGCCACAAAAAGAAAATAAAAGAAAACAATATCCAAAGAAAGAGTAGCAGCCATCTCTGTCAAGTGGGACGGGGCGTGTGGGGAGGCAATCTAATAAATGCCTTTTTTGGGGGGGCGCGTTTGAAATTGGCATTTCTTGATTGTCAGGCTGGACACGCCTTTCGCACTACTCGGACAATTACAAAATTTACAAAATTTTAATTGCATTTCTGTCAGCTTTCCAAGTCTTTTTTGTCTTCTTCTTCTTGTTTTTATGGCCTGTTGAAATCTTTGGTAAATCTGTAAACCAACCAAACAGTAGCCAAGTGAGAACCTTTTATGCATTTTAAATTATACCAAAGATCCACACACACCTGCCAAAAAAAAAATACTCAATTCTGCTACCTGAAAATTCTTCTGCTTCTTCTTCTTCTCAAAGTGTTTTGAAATTTTTGTCACATTCTCTCACGTAGGTGACTTTTTATTTTTCGAGATGGAAACAGCCTGGGGCTCTCTCTCTCTCTCTGTTTTTTTGGCTAAGCAAATTTTCAAGTGGCTAACAAGTATCTTTGGCACTTAATTAACCCAAAACATTCAAGGGGATTTATCTATTTTATTAATTTCTGAATGACTTGTTAATTTGAGAGTCTCTGATCAAAATATCTGAACATCTCATAGGCCTGAGGCCGAGTTGGAAATTATCTGAGACAAAATCAAGGCGTAACGGATTTACCAAATGCAGAAAGATCCTGAGAAATCCAAAGAAATCCCCAAAGCCTTGTTGGGCCAACGCAGAAGGCCTTGGCTGGCTTGGTTGCCAGTTAAGATTTATGTCACATGCGTTTCCCCCAGACCATCACTGCCACATCTTCTAACAACAATAACAACAATGAATTCAAAAGAGATTTGCTGCATTTGTGGGTTTTGGTTTGTTTTTTTTTTCTTTTTTTTTTTTTTTGTTGCGATTTTGACCATTTTTGGTCAATAAAATAAAAATGACATGTTTTCCTCAGCAAACAAACCAAAGCAAAGTTTAAAAACTCTTTTTGGTAAAATCACTGGTCTGGTTGACCAACCAGCCAACCAACCAACCAACCAGCCAACATAGCCATAAATTCACTTTGGCCTGGCCAAGTTGGCTTGGATTGCGGCAGTTGACCATAAGGCGGCAACTGCTCACTTGACTTGGCTTGGTTCAGTTTGTTTGTTTCTTTCTTTTTCAGATTTGTTTTTTTTTTATGGGCAGTGCGTGCGTTTTGTGTTACCTGTGTTACCTGCAGTTTGCAGACTACTGAGTAGACTTAAAAGTATCTCTCGGATGCAGACTTATGTGGGCTCAAGGAACTTGAAATTGTCACAAGAATGCCTAACGGTGAGGAGGCCGTTTCAAGTTTGGCTTTTGTATTATTTTTTGTATTATTTTTTATTTTTTTGGTAAATCATAAATATTTATGCCAACTCGTTTAGACTTTGATGTGGGCTGAGCTTGCAGTCCTCGAACAAAAAATAATATTACACAATTTATATTTCCGTTCTCAAAAGATATATATATTTTTTTTGGGTTTATTTTTAGCAAATGGTTTAAATATTTTCAACACATTTTAATCAAAACTTTGTCAAAACGACTAAATTTGTTGACAACACTTAAGTGGCCGAATTTGGCGCCCAACCTGGGGCACTTAAGTGTCATAAAAATGCTCAAGAAACTTATAATGATTAATTTTTATGACCTGAAAATTTTGTAGCCCCAGCCTCTCACACATTTCTCATCATAACGCTTTGTCTTCCCCTAAAACGTGTAAAGTTTTTAACGCTTTCGAGTGGATTTTTAGGTCGCGTGTGATTTTCATTTTATTCGTGGCTTTTCTGTGTTAACAGTGAAATAACATTTATTTTAACAAACAAAAAGAAAACCCCCTACTCTCTCTTCTCTCACTTCAAATCAATGCTCCGCCCACTTGAAATCCATACTCCATTCCCTCCCCATAAGAGGGGCGAGGGGGAACTCTCCAATAAGAGTTTACGGCGCCAAACATTTGATTTTATGACCAGAGGCTGATTTCGCTTCAGCGAGTTGAACATTACGTGAAATTATCTATCCCAAAAACTCCAAACACACAATGCAATTTGCAGCTTTGAATTCATAGACAATAAAGCTCCCCCCCCCCCCCCCCCCTTCACAAATCAAACAGGAGAGCAAAAGACAGGAGACAGTAGACATGAGACAAGATGGTTGCGTATCTCAAGAGCTCTTGAGTTGTCTTTGATTTTGGTTTTGGTTTTGGCCTTTATTTAAATTTTGAATTTATGGTTTCACTTGCAGCAGCCTAGCCTGGCTTATGGAGATTGATGGCTGCCGATAAAGCGAGGAAATGTTTACGAGTCTTTATAATTTTTTTTCTTTCCATTTCTTTGGGGGCTCTTTTAGACTTGCGTGTGCGCCCAACCGAATTCAAAAAAAAAAAAAGGGAAAGTCATAAAACCATAAGGTTTTTGTTTTTTAGCTGTAAAGGAAGGGATGAGTTTGAAGTGTTCCACTTCAGTTGATCAAAAGTTGGCCAAGGATTCTTATATAAGACAAAATAGGCTCTTTCTCAAACTAATTTAAGAATCTCTTTTGATTTATAGCAGAGATCTAAGAAATGTCCATCAGTCAAAAGAAATAGCCAACTTGACAGCAAATTGCTCATTTCCTTTGATAATTGCACACAAAGTTTTCTAAATCAAAGAAAGCAAATATAAATCGCATGTATCAACTGACAAATTGTCAAATTATGAGTCTGCAATTAAAGCTAAGGAAAAAGAAAAAGCAAAGAGAGAAAAACCAAAACAAATTGGTTATTAAAGCCACACGCATCTGAGAAATACTCAAAGCTACAAAATTTGCATTGGTCACGGCAGAAACGAAAAACTGCATCGGGTTTCGAGGATTGGTTTTTGGTATCATTCGAATTGAAAAAAAAAGTGGGAAGGAGGAGGTGAGTTTGTTCAGTTTAGTATCAGTTTCATGTGGCCAACTACTGAGACGGCTTATTAATTGCACAATTACGACATAAAGTTGACGTGGCGAGTGAAAGATGGCCGAACATAATGATGGAATGGATGGAGTGGCCAGCCCAAGGAGCAAAGAGAAATTACTTTCTTTCACTTTCAAGGCGGATATCATAATTTTGAAAAATATAAATAAAATCTGCAGTAGCCCAAACCTAAGCGAGAGAGAGAGAGAGAGAGGGGGGAGTGAGGGTACCCGCATAAATCCCCAACAAAAAGGAAAACAAAAATCAAATCAATTAAAAAACATTTTTGCCGGCAGTTGATTTTTTTTCAGTTTTTAGATTCGCAGACGAAGCGTAAAATTAAGAAATTGACAAACTTGCTGCAGGACAAACTGACTGACTGACTGAGTGGAGCCACATCAACCTGGGTGAAACCTACCTTGTTCGGTGATACATGCCACGACCTGCGTGTGCCTGTGCCCCTCGTCGTTGTCTGGAGTGATGATGGTGAGCCTGTGCCTGTGCCTGGGATTGGCTGCTGGGACTGTTGAGTGCCATTGCCATTGGCATCCCCGTTGCTGATGATGGAGCCGTTCTCATAGATATCCGCCGAGCCAATTGAACTATTCAAGGTGGCCGTGCTGGCCGCCAGTGAGGGTATGGGCGAGTTGGCCGGCGATAAAGAGAAGCAGCCGGAGTCATATGAGTTCAATATGCGTAACCGGTTGCCCGGGCAAAGACCCTGCAAAATATTCAAAATAAAAAATTATTAGTTTATAGGATCAAAAATTCCTTAACTTATTTCTCATTGAACTCAATTGAGCCCCAATAGTCTTTTAATTAACTCAAAAAAAAAGACAAAAAAAAAAAGAATTGCCACAAATTTTTCAAAGAATTTTTGTTTTAATTGCTTGTGATGTGTCTGTCAAGAATTATAAAAAAATAAATAAATTCGAATAACTTTTTGGCATTAAAACAAAAAAAACGAATGCAACACTTGAAAATGTTCCCAGTGCAACTTCAAAAGTTTTCAAACCATGTCAACATGTGTTTTTGATTTTATTTATTTTTTTTTTACTTGCTGCATTTTCGATTTATTTTTCAAAAAAAAATATTTGTGCAAAAAACACATAAAGTCGACTTTTTTTTGCTATAAAAGCGGTCGCCTTTGCCTGTCAAAAAAAAAAAAAAAAAAAAAAAAACTAACAAAGCAATTGCCTTTTTTTTGGGTTAATTGTTTCTATTAAAAAACTAGCGGCTACTTTTTAATTAACAACAATTGACGGCATTTGGGTTCTGTTTCATTTAAAGTCAACTGAATATATGAAAACCAATTTTGATTTCAGCTTTTTATACGTGTTTTCACACCCGCCAACTGCGACCAAACGAGCCTCTATTAAAACTCAATTGAGTTGTTTATTAAACAACAACAACAACTACAACAACAACAAGAATAGCAGTGCCAAATTAATTAAAAATTGTTGCCATTTTTATCAACATTAATGAATTTACTACCCAAACAATAACTCATTTCTACCGATATTCTTGAGATACTTTTAAGCGATTAGCGAAAAAATTGAGGTTGATCAAGTGACGAGCTGAATTTAATCAATTAATCTTGAAGTAAACTTTAATATTGGAAAAAAACTAAAGGGTATATTTAACTCGAAGCCCATAATTTTGTTTGAGGTCAGAAAGCTTTGACTTTGACTTTGATGGAAGGCAGCAAATTGAGTTCCTCTAAGACTGAACTTTTGTTTGCACATCTGATCGAGATTATTTTGGAAATTTTAAAAGACTTAACTTAAGGTTGGGATTCCAATCGAAATAATTTCTTAATTTTAAAAATATTTAATTTTAGGTTAGAGTGAAATGAGTATCAAAATATTTGCTTGAATCCCATCGGAATTATTTTCAAAAGAAAAAAAAAATTATTTTAGATAGAAAATATTTTCAAAAATTTAAGCTTAAATTATTTTCAAACTATTAAAATATTTTTTCCAAAATTTTCGTTAAACCCTTTCTCAAATCCCTGGGAAAGATCTCGATTTTTGTTAACTTTTACCCTCAAAATTTCCCACCGCAATTAATTCAATTAATAAAAAAAAAAAAAAATGATATACCAGCTACCAGTTTGCTCAGTTGACTTGTTATGAAATTAAGTTGGCTGTAATCTTTCTGGTAATGCGTTTTTTGGCCATTCACAATTTACAGCTGCCGACACAATTAAAGTGCCAGAAATATAATTTATATGCACATTCAAATCAGTAGGCAGAGCCATCCCCAATCCCCCCACCCCCCTGCCGACCCGCTATTTTCCAAAGTCGGCACGTGCCCCCTGACGGATGCTGTGAACTCATCTCATAATTAAGCAAACGACCAGACCAACTGTTGCCAGACTAAATCGACTGCAAATGCAGATACTCAAACACACACAGACACACACACACACATACAGACAGTGGCAGAGTGAAAGATACACGAATTGTGTTGCACAAGAAAGAAGAAAAGATATAAAAAAGCAAATATTACAAAATGAAATTATAAATTCAGTGATGCGGTTACTTTTTATTATGATGTGAAATGAAATGTGAAATGAATTCGAGGCGCCCACAAAAAAAAAAAAATAACACGTAAAATTATACAAAATATCTATAAAATAAACCAGACGGAATTCTTGAGGAATTCTGAAAACTTTTTATAGACCTTACCTGACGATTGCGTAGATGGCAGAGCCACCAGCCCTCGATGCCTTCGGTGTCCTGTTCGAGGACTGTGAGAATATCGCCCTTTTTGAAGGACAACTCATCTGGAGTATCTGGAATATTATCATAAATCGCCTTGGCATAGAGTTTCTGAAATTAAAAAGAATTTGAATTTTTTTTTAAACTTTTCTACACCACAATTAAATTTAGGTTTTTTTGTTTTTTTTTTTTTTTTTTTTTTGGGGTTTATCAAAATTAAGCGATTTTGCTCACGTCTCTTGGGAATGACTTAACGACTGCATAAGTTTTTGTGGTCAAGTTTTTTGTTTTTTTATCTGCTTCACGCTTCTAAGAAGTCAAGCCGACATAACAATTAACTAGAAATTCAAAGACTGCTCCGAGGAACACTGACCGACCGGCCAGCCCAGTCCAAAAACAAAAAAATCATTCATAAAGCCCACGGAAACCTTCAACGGGGTCTTTCTACTCTTTTTTAAGGTAGCCGCTTCTTCTTTTTTTTTTGGCAAAAACATAAATTTCCGTTAATGTGCAAAAATAAAATCGTCCGAAAGAAACAACTCAAAACAAAACCAGAAAATTTAAATTTTATTTAAACCATTTTTAAATGCGTTGGGTATTTGTGATTTCTACCTGGAATTTCAGGTCATCCGAGTAAAAAAAAAAGAATGCACAACTCGGTTCAATCGAATAGTTGCGGTAGGGCAAAATCAAATGTTTTAAATGATTTCCTCAAAATGCTTCTTTGATCTTTTTGCCCAGACTGTGGCCACGTGGGAGCAAAGGTTTGCCTCTTGGGTTAATGAATGAATAAAAGAATGCGGTGGTGATCCGATATGTGTGGATCGGTTAGATTGGTTTTCTTAGATATTTTAAAATTCACTACTCTCATTACACGAGCAATGACGACGCTGTTGAACTTTCAACTCGTTCAACCCGTTTCGTATTATTTCTTTTATCGCTTTTGTATTCTACTTTTTCAATTTCGAAAGCTGAAATCGTAAACGTTCAAATGTCAAAAGGAGAGAAGAAGAAGAAGAAAACACACACAGAAATATTGAGCACACTTGAAGTTCATGTGCAACGACAGAGCCAGAGCAACGGTAATTGCGGTGGCGACAGCGGCAGCGCTGCTTTGACACTTGAGCATGCGTAGCCATGGCAACGCATGGCTGTTCGCTCTGCTCAAATACAACAACAACAACAGCAAAACACGACTGTGTTCGGTGTCAATAGTTTGCCGTTAATTTCTCATGCCTTCTCATTTAATAACACCGACAATTCTCACATAGACTCGAGTTGCATTTTAGGTTTGATTTTTATTGCCCCCCGCAAGACCAACTCAAACCACAAAGTCCAGTTTTGGGATTCCTGGCTTTTTCTTCTTCTTCTTCTTGTTTTTTTCGTTGTCGTTTTATTTACATTCGCATTGAAATTTCTAGCTAGCTGATTTGCTTTCATTTGGCTCGAGGGTATTTTCTTTTCTTTTATTTTTTAACATGCCGCTAATTGAAAAAGTCAATATTTGGAGTTTGGTTATTTAGGTTTGTGACTGGCAGAGGAAAAGGGAACTCGCCTGGGCCAGCCAAGTGTTGAGTTCCGTTTGGCTGGTGTTACTTTTGGGTAGGAAATGCTTGTTGATTCGACTTTGTTTTGTGGTCTAAGTAATTGACCAATATTTAAGATAAAATTTTTATGTTCAAAATTTCCAGTTTTGTTTTTTTTTTTTAACCTACAAATTGAGCCATAAATTAAACAAAAAAATTTGCCTGCGGCAAAGTTTTTATTTTATTTCCCTTTCATTTTGGTCATTTCGACTAAAGTGAAAGAGCAACAGAGATTTATTATTTTTAATAACAGAGTCAAAGACCTGATCGGCCGATTTCAAGTAAAAACAAGATTCCTTTTGCCAAATGGTCAATTAACATTTACAAGATTAACAACATTTTTGGGGAATCAATCAAAGCAAATTTAAGAGAATCCCAAAATGGCCGAACCCTCCAATCAATTCCATCAAAAACTGACAAGATGACTCGCCTTTTTGGCATTTCTTTCTCTCCGTTGAAGAGGTCAAGGTCCGACAGACAAGTAAGACAATTTGCTTTTGGCCAAGCCATTAACCGCATTAGCAGTTACTCAGTTACTCAGTGGCTAACAAAAGAAAATAGGTTTGGCAAAAAAGAAACAATTTTTTTTTTTTTTTTGTTATAATAATCAGAAATGAAATTAAATAAAATCGGCTGGTGATAACCTTAAGCAAGCAAAAGTCTGATAATGAAAACCAATTCGGAATTAGAAAAGGAGAAGCATACAATTTGTGCGTGACTGATAAACTTTTGATTGCTTATTTGGCTTTTAATTAACAACAAAACCAAAATCAAAAGTGAAAAAAAAAAAACAAAACTGAAAAGATAGAAAATGAAATTGTTCAAATGATTCGGCTGCCTTTGAATTAAATTAGAGTCATGTGTCATTTGGACTTTAGATTTTGCCCACATTTATTCTGGGGGATTTGGTTTAACCTTTTTTTATCAATTTTTTTTTTATGATTCACCCAAAAAACAAAAAAATAATAAACATTTCAACAAACCCAACCCAATCGACATCTGTTGCATTGAAGTCGATTCTTTTGTCAAAAAAATAAAAACAAATAAAATTGTTTATTTTTTTTAACAACTTCGACCATGTGCAAAAAATTACGAAAAAAATAAAGAAGAAGAAGAAAAATATCTTGGGCGAATGTTTATGGAAGTGAAACACGTTCCGACAGAGCGCCGCCAACTTTTGCCATTGACAATAAAATGCGTTGACAATGTTCATCGAGCAAGTGCGACAAATCAAATTCATCACAATGCCTACGCATACATTTTCTCTTTCTCTCCCTCAAAAAAAAAAACAAAAACCCATAAACAATTGTTAAACTACCCAGGAGAGCTCACAGATTCGAGTTGAGTCTGTGTCAACTCAAGTGTAACCAGATTGCACTTTAGACAAGCCGCGATGCAATCCATAAAAAAAAAAAATACCAGACCTCCTCGGTTAGATCCCTTAAACCAAATGTATCGATCACTTGACCTTGCCTGCCTTTTCAATTGAGCAAATCAATGAGCTTCACACATTTCCACAGACAGGGTCAAATATATGGAACCATCTATTATATTTCCGACCGCTGCTGTGCCAGGCAAAATTATATTGAAACCCGTTTAAGACTTGCGAAAACTTTATGAGGTATTTTTTTTTTTGCTTAAGCTGGCTAAATATTTGCCAGATGAAATCATATATATTTTTTTCATGGAGCAAGATTATATTATTATTGGTTTAGCGGCTTAAGACACTTTATTTAGCTTTATCAGTAAGGCCCCAGGGCCCCGCATTTAGCACCCAGATGAGTCACAAGTTCAAATCAAACTGTGAAAAATAAAAAAATGAACTAAATTTTTTTTAACTAACAACAAAATGTTATAGGCCATAAAAATATCTTGTTGACTGGTTAATTACAAAGCAAACAGTCACGAAAGAAAAGGTTTTCAAAATTTTAACCTTCAAAACATTTTGAAATACGCAAAAGAGTTGCAAAAATGATTTCCTTCTTCGAAGCCAACTTCAATTGAATGAAATGAATCAACTGAAAAATCAATTAAAAAGCATGTCTGTAGAATAAAATATATATTTATTTTTTCTTGTTTTGACTTGAAGAATTTTTTTTTTTTTTTTTTTTATTATAATTTTTTTTTTTTTGCCATAAATGCAAGAGCGTGATTTTTTATGGCTAGCAAAACAGTTGTATTTTTTTATTAAAAAAAAAATAAAATAAAAGTCTTTTTGTCTGGTCGTAAAAAATTAATAAACAAAAGATCAATCATCTGATAAGGCAAGAACAAAGCAAAAAAAAAAAATGAATAATTAAAATATAAAATAAACTTGGGGGTAAAAAACTCCAGGCAATTAACATTAATTTGCATAAGCCAAAACAAACACTGGGCAAGTCGATAAGGCAAAAGTGCATATGAGAAATGCATAAAACATGTTGACAATTTTTAAAATCATAAAACCAAACCAAATCGAACAAAACAGAAACCTTCCAATTTGAACGAACAATTCCATAATATTTTTTATGATCCACAAAAAAAAAAAATGTTTTAATTTCCAACTTTTTGTTTATCTCGAAAGTCTTCAAAATTCCCATTAATTTCAATGAGTTTCTTTGGAGACCCTCATTAGCATCGGATTTACGTCACAACCTGAAGATTTTCAAATCTCGGAATACCCCGGACATGACTCATGTTCTTTGGTATGCCGTTTATGTCTGTGTGTGTTACAACCATCAATTTGAGTTAGATGTTGGCAACACTCTTAGCTGATAAGATTCCTAACCAGTTTCTCCACACTATCTCCATCTCTTTCATTAGCAAACCGACAGCGCATCATCACCTAGACACCCACCTGAAATGTGGTAAGCCTTGAAGTAGACGAAGCCCCTTGAAGACTCGAACAACATGACAATCTTTTTCATAAGGTTTGTTTGAACTCTTATGATGGATTACCGTTGTGAGTTTGAACTATTTTTAACACAGAAAACGGAAATTCCCTTTTTCTAACAAGATTCTTGATAAATTGTTGAGATTTCAAGTACAGTTGTGTACGAGCAGCAAAGTGATTGAGGTAGGCTATCTAATCAAAATACTTAATGGTTTTTTTACTGGGGCGATTGACTTTTTAATGCCTAGAATTTTCTCAAGATTTAAGAGAAAAAATATTTAAAAGGAGAGGGGACAAGAAGTAAGGAAAAAAATTATTAAACGAGGAATTCTAAAAAAAGCAATGAATGATGATATTGATCGAAGTAGAGAAAGATTATTCCTTGAAAATAAAGTAATCTTCGAGCTGGTTTGTATAGAAAGCCTCTTGAGATAATAAGATATTGTATGAATCAAGCTTTTCAAAAGATCTTTGAGTTTCTTGATTCGAAAATCCTGGAAAATAAAGGTTTCTTTCTCTGATATTACATCTTCACTCTGAGTTAAATAGTAAGACCTTTCTTATCGTGGCCAATTTTATAAGGAACCCATTCTTTATTCCTCCAGCCGAACCAACAAAATAGAGTTATATTGTTTTTTTTTAATCATATTTTTTTTCTTTTTTTTCAAGGTTTCCTTTATCTAAGTTAATATTTATCATTTTTAATTGAAAGCAGCACAAAGAGCTGAATTGTTTTACATTTTTCTTTTTAAGCCCAATCGAATTGTAGTTAAAGGGTCTTTCTTTAGTTTTTGAGATTTATTTATTTGTGGCATGAGTCGATTTTGTATGAGTCGTTCGAAATTTTAAAAGTGTCGGTACATTTTCATTACACATTTCCGGTGAAATAACAAACTGCCTTAAACAATCTCATTAAATGTGTAGTGCAAAAATTATCAGACCTGTTTCGTTTATTTATTTAAAATATTTTCTTTATGACATAAGTGTCTACATGAGTGTGTGAGTGTGTGCTCCCTTTTAACAGGTAATACACAACTCAATGTCACACCTTGAAAGGGTGCAAAAAATGTATCTATAAGGTTGGAGCGAAGCGACTGAAGCTCGGCAGAACTTTTGAGTCGAACTTTAAAAGGTGTGTCGAGCTGTCTTTAATTACACTTACAACAGCCCATTTAACATAGTAAAATGGACAGAGCAGACATTTCAGGGCTTTATATTTGTATGCCCGTCATAAATACTTTTGGCTATTGTCCTGGACGTGACTTGATGCAATAATTGCTAAAGTCAAGTCAAATATTTTCTATCTCACGGATACACTTGGCAAGCACAGTTTATACACTGATAAGACTCGAACGAAAAGGAAACAAAGTTTTGCTTGTATGCCATTTGTTAGTCTTGTTAACTTGGCCATGTTTACAATTGGGAAAACTCCGAAATGCCACAAGGCTTGATTTCCCAGGCAAACAAACAACCATGAAAGGGGCTGGGCCAGCACATGAGAGACTCTTGCCTCTTGATTTATCAGGCCTGACTTATCAGCAAATGCATTTGTCTTGGCACGTAACGAAGCAGAAAAAGAAGAAGAAGAAGTGGAAAAGCTTAGGCAAATGTCTTGGCTAACATCTTCTAGCTGCTGGCGAGAAAGTTGGCCCAAAAACTCCAACAGGTGTTGACACTTTTTATAGGCGCTTTAAGTTTTGTCTTTTATTTGTTTTATTTATCAGGCAATTGCAATTTATAATTGAATTTGTTGGCATGTTTATTCAGTGCTATTTTGCACAAAGTTGATAACTTAATTACCCAGAGCAAAGCAAAGACTCTGGCCTTCCATTGTCGCGTTGATTGTGTTAATAAAGCCCCACCGCATGATCAACTCAGCCAACTCAGCTAACTCAGCCAACAAAAGCTATTAGATAACATTTGAATTGTACACAACTCAGGTGCTCGAGTCTACAATTAATATTTTCTTTATTTTCTTTTTAGTTCGGGGACAGGTGCAACTGATATAATTCACAAAACAATTATCAAGTAGGTTGTACTTGTGGTTGGGCAAGTTTTTGTGTGGGGAAAGTTTCTTAGTTAGGCAAGGGCAATTATCACTTTCACAAGGGTCATGGCCCAACCAAACCAGAGGCATCTTTCAAATAGAAAAGTTTTCGTAACTTAGACCTGAATCCATCTATATTCTTTTAAATGATCTTTGTAATTTCCCAATCAAATATTTCGTATTTTTTCAGATTTAAACAATATCCAAAGTGTATCTTTATGGCTTTTATTGAATTTCAAGTATATTTCAAAATCTTTTTTTTTTCAGAAAATATTTCAAGAGCTTCTCATTAAATCAAGAAGATAAGAAAACGGCACAAGTTATTTCTATCAGATCCAGAAAGTTAATAAATCAAATATTGATAAAAAAAATAAAAGAAGTGAATTCGAAATATGTCAACAACTGTAAATAAGTTAAAAAAGAAAGACTTTTTTATGGCAACTCATTTATTTCGATTAATAAACCAAGTGAAAATCTTTCTGTTGACTTTTGTTAATTTCTTTGAAATAGAAAAAGAATGGAATGTCTTCCATGCAGTCGCAATCGCCCATTAATTCTAATCAATTTTTCGAAATGGTAAGGAAAAATTGTTATTTGCGGTTGATTTATTTTTTTTGTGGCCTCGAAAACTGTGGGACTCCACTTAATCAAAATTGAAATGCCTGCGTCACAGTGGCGACGATTGGCCACTTTGCTTGTGCATCCTTTTCGATAAACTCTTGACATTATGATAAAGATAAGGTCAGTAATTTTTGAGGTACCCTGGCTAGTTTAGAGACATCAAAGACTCTATTAAAAACATGATTAGATTAGGAAAAGTCAAGGGAAAGTGAGTGTGTGTGTGTGTGTTGGTCTTGGTTAGGACTGGTTGGGACGTCGTGAGTGGTCTTTTGACTGACAGGATTTATGACCTTGGGCCAGAATATTTATAGCTTCTCACTTGCCAGCCAGGCAATTGCCTTTTCAATCAATTGAAATTTGTTGGCTAAATCAGCAAGAGTTGGCTATTAATAACTGATTTTATTTGCGGCCATGGTCATTAATTACAGTCAACTCAGTCACTCAGTCCAATCAAGTCTTTGCCCAGGCCCAGTCTCTGAGCTTGGGGGCTGCAGGTCTTTCTCTCTCTCTCTCTCCCTCTGTCTTTCTCTCTTAATTGGCGGGCTAGCTGGCCGCATGCTAATAAACCCCTTTTAAAGGGCCCTCAAGTTATTGGCCTCGGTGAACGGAAACCCATCTTGAATGTTTTCCGCTCTTTGGCTTTTGAAATCTAAGCCTGGTCCAGGCTTTCGATTCTTTGTTGATGTGCAGACCAAAGTAAAGCGTCAATTACTTTATGCTCTTTGAGCATTTGGAGCACATTTATTTTAATCTCGCCCAGCTCGACTTCTCCCAGCCGTCTAGGCCTTGTCTGACTACCTGCCTGACTGCCCAGACTGCCCAGCTGCCCAGCCATCTGCCTGCCTGATGGATGCGTTTACAATATCCGAAGGTGATGCTGCCAATTCTCTGGCTCCAACAAGATTCTTCCACTCTTTTGTGTACTCATGTTTGTCTAGGCTCTGCCATTTTTTCAAGTCTGTCTATTCGGTGTCGGATACCTTTAATTATGGTGTACTTAATGTCAGCAGCTGTTAGACTAAAACAAGTATCGAATAATTGTTGCCCGATTCGCTGACCATGTCCAAACAGTTTGGCTTTGGTGTAGCCCTCTCCAACCGGATCGGATCAGCCATGGATCTCAGGCCCAACCACTCAGCATGTGTGACTTTTCTAATTAGTTGTTATTTATCTAAATTTTCGCTTAATAACTTTGAAGCTCTGCACTTCTAGGCGGCTTGTTTGGCCAAGTGTATTTCGTTTCTTACACTTTCGAGCAAGTTGAGCAAATAGCAAAGAGTGCAAATTTGAACGGTGAATAATAAATTGTATAATGGTTTTGTTATAAACAAGTTATAAAAAATAAATAAATTCATTTTGACGAGGCAAGAAATAAAGTACTTATACAATTTATAGTTCAATCAATCAAAGATAACGGTATATCTTATCATTAACTTAGGTATTAGCAATTATGCGAAGCCACACCAAGATTAAAACTACTCAAACCAGTCTACAAAAGACTATAAACTCTTTTTGAGGAGCTTTTATATGATGTGATTATTTTTGCAAGTTTTAAGTTTCAGAGATATCGGCAAATAAATACGTCAAAACGACATGTGTCTTTATATGCTATAGCGGTTCGATCAAAGTTGTATTCAGCGCAAGGGGGATGTCTTTGCGTAAGCCTTTTGGACAAGACACAAAGAGATATATAGTACATTTTAGACGTATATAGTACATATAGACAAGCTAACTACCAAACTTGATAGAGATCTATATAGAAATACTTAACATATCTATCTGATATAGTAATTCGATTCCTCCTATTCCTGAGCTCTTTATATTTTCCTTAAAAAAGAATATAGAAATACCTCTCTTTACGCCTTGACTATTTATCGCCAACTTGATTGAGATCTGTATAGAAATGCTTAACATATCTGTCTGATATAGTAATTCGATCCAGCCTATTCCTGAGTTTTTTACATATCCTTTGAAAAGGGTATAGAAATACCTCTCTTTACGCCTTAGCTATATATCGCCAAATTGATTAAGATCTATGTAGAAGCACTTGATATATCTATCTGATATAATAATTGGATTCCGCCTATTCCTGAGCTCTTTAACTTTTCCTTCAAAAAGAGTATAGAAATTCGTCTCTTTATGCCTTGGCTATTTATCGCACTCTGGTGATAAATGCCTGACTCTGAGAGATGAGCCAAAGAGATTTTGCAAATGGAAATGAATGTGGCATTTGGCAGGCAAAAAGGTGATAACAGTCGTAAGAAAAAAAAACAGATAGTCAGCCAAAACGAGATTAGCATAGACTAGAAAATAAAAACCGTTAACATGTTACAATTTCCTTTTGAAGCAGACACGAAATGCAGTTTAGCATCTGTCAAAACAACATGAATTAGAAGCCGTAAAGAAGCCGACAAACTTGGCTTAAATAGTTGGATAATTTTTTTTTTCTTTTCTGACAATTTCCTTATTTACTTTGAAAGCTTAAATTGTACTAACCGCTTTGATTTGTATGCGTCTTGGTACCGGCACATCATAGTCCAAAATTGTTGTGGTGGCGGAGGGTGTGGGAGAACGGGAGCAAATTTGTTTATCCAGCATTTTTACACTTTTCTGATTTTTTTATTTATTAATTTTTTAATTTCCAACAAAAAAAAAGAAGAGTCTCTGTTTTAGCACATTTGAAGTATTTTTAAGTGGCTTTAATTTGAGTTAAGTTCCACACACACACACTTTCGAGATATTTAAGTATATTTAATCCAGGACAATATAAATAAATTATCTCGACGTAATGTATCTTTTCGCACTCGGGCACAGACGGAGGTTTTTTTTCTGGTCTGCTTTGCCTTTTGTGCAAATTCAGCTTGAATTCAAGTTTAGCTGCAGGCAAAGCAAAATTCAAATAATCAAAGAAAAAACAAAACAATTCACTAACAAACCGCAGCCAAACAAAACAGTTCGTGAAGTTAAAAAACAAAAGATGCCAACAAAAATAATAACAACAACAACATTTAAGTTGGCCAGCAGCAGTCGAAAAGCACAAAATCGCAATATTTTAGCTGACTTGATTCGAATTCGGTCGGGTCGATCGTTGTTACTGTTGTTGTTGTTGTTGTTGTTGCTGTTGTTGTCTTGTTATCGTCGTGCTTTCCTTAATGCCTTCTTGATTAGCATTTAGCACTGCACAGATCAACACTTTTTCATAGACCTTCCAAATCACCACACAAAAACACACGAAAATCTGACTTTGCGCACTCAGCTCCGCACATCGTTCGAATTTTCTTTTCTGTCGTCCGCTTTGTTTTCGTAACGTTCCGCACCACACGAAATTTGAAATGAAAATGCCGCTAATTTCAAAAAAAGTATCGATGGTACTACCGAAGTATCGAGAGACGGAGAGACTTTTGGTATCGTTGTTGCTCAAAAGACGACTTGAAGAGAATCGGCCAACACTGTGGGACAGATTCGCTTTTTCACGTCAAATCCGGCTTTTTTGTTATTTCAGAACAACAAAACTAATTTTAATTTCAATTTATTTTCATATTAATTAGTTATTTCATTGAATAATAAAAATAAGTAAATAGTTGAAATTTTTGATGGAGCCCTCTGTTCTCTTAGAAGTGCCCTCTGTTCTCTTAGGCAACGAGAAACAGTTTGCTATGAATTTAAGAGCACAAGATTTTGAGAGCCGAAACAGCGTTCGGGTCAATTTTGCGTTCGTGCGCAATGTTCGTTTGTGTTTGAGTTCGCTGTTTGCTACTTTTTTGCGGCAAAACCGAAACAGAGACTGCAAAGCGGAGCAAGTGTGGCTGTGCTGCTCTTCTGCTTTGTTTGCTGCTACTCTTTTGCGTAGCTTCAAAGCGGAGCAAGTGTGGCTGTGCTGCTCTTCTGGTTTTAGTTGATTTTTTAGCAAGGCAAAGATGAATTTGTTTGGGCAAGGCCGAAATTTGCTTATTATTTGAATTAAAATTGTTTGCATTTTTAATACGAATTCTTTACGGGGGGAAACAGCATTTTTATTGTCAGTTTTTTTTTCATTAGACTTAATGAGCCGGCATGGAAATTATGTATTCCTCAGTTATTTTACTGTTATCAATTTAGGAGTAATAAATTTTTGACTAAATACGAGTGGAAATTAACAGATCAACAGAAATTTATGAAGTTTTGAAGAAACTTTTTAGATAATTAGAAGTTGGGGGTTTTTCAAAACTAATTATTTTTATCTGCCATAAAATTTTTCAAATTTATTCTTTTAAGAATATATTTTTTTAAGTGTCAATTGATACGGTCTATCAATTTTATTTAGTGTTGTTTTCAAATGAAAAAGGTATCAAATTTAGACACTTTATTTTCTCATTTTAATGGTTTGCCTATTGGCGCCTTTCACTTTGCCGTCCAAGAAGAAGAAGAAGAAGAACAGAGGAAAAATTTAATGATGCCAGAGTTCAATTAGCCAAAAAGCTCATGTTACCATAGAGGTATTGTGTTTTTTTTTTTCGTTTAAGTATTTTGAACAGAGAGCAGGCAACACAGTAGCTACTGGCAGCTGTCCAAACAAATTGAGGAGAACAATTCAATTTCGAAGGGGGCGTGATATTTATGTCGCCTGCATTCGCGTCTGGACCAGGGACAATGGGCTCATTCAGAGTGGTGGGTAACCCTTGCGTTTTGTATCCGATTACGTGTGTGGAGGAGGGAATCCTGGAGCAGCGAAGGTCAACCCGTTCCAAAAATGCATACGCACTCGAAATGTCAACAACAAAAGGAAGTTGTTATTGTTGTTGTCCCCATTGAGAATGAAAAGTGCTGGGTAGAAGTCGTGATCAGATGCCGCCAAGTCTGTTGCAGCTGCGAGTGTGGATAATCGTGCATTGTAAGTGACATTTGACATGATTTGCATGAAACTGGGTGTGCAAGTGCCACGCCCATTTTGTCAGTCAAACTGACAGCCCACAGGCCGCAGACAGCCAGAGTACCCCAAAGAGTCACTCGCTGAGTTTTATTGTCACTTTCCATGTGGATTGAATTTGATTTGATTTAATTTGATTTGAGAAGACTGACAGAGAGAGAGAGAGAGAGTTAACTGCCCCGGTTTGACCCAATGTTCGGCATTTCTTTTTATTGTCTGAGCCAGAAAAAGAAGAAGAAGAAGAAAAACAAGCCTTAAAATTCTTATCCGACCTGGCCGGCTCGTTAAAGTTTACACACATTTGTCTTCATTTCCGTTTGGAACTCTCTTTGCGTGGGTTGCTTTTGGTCCAACACTCCATTTCTTTTTAAATTAAGTGATTCATATCTCAAGTTTTCTTGTTTTTTATTTCTCTTCAAATTAAAATATCATTTCTATTTGCATTCCAATTAGGCAGATTCGATGAATTTCCCTATCCCTCTCTCTGTCTCTCTCTCTCTTTCTTTATATTTCTTTTCTCCTTTAATTGCAGTATTTGGGTTATCCAGCTTGATAGTCATTATGCCCCCGGGTTTGTTTTGTATACAGGAATCAGCATGTCCTTTGCCCAGACACAAAGTGAAATGACCAAAAATTACTGCCTTTCAGGCAGTTTGCCTTTGTGCCAGTCACGCTTCAGCATCCCGACAACCCAGGCCAATCCATTTCAAACTATTTCATGTCCATCCACAATCACTTTCCAAGCCATTTGTTTTCATTTCGTATAGAATTTTTAACGAACAATTAGTTGCCTGCTACCCGCATTCCACAGAATTAGTCGGCATTTTTTTTTTTTTTTGGCTATGAAAATATGCAAGGGTCAGATTAGGGGAGAGCATTTAGGGTTCTCTTGACCAAATGTCCAGAGCTATATTACAATTTTTCAGCTTATTAGGAAATTTCTCAATTCCAGCGAATACCAAAACAATTGTTCAAACAAAAGAAAAAAAAAAATTAATTCATATAAAACATGAAATCATTGCAACTGGGAAGAAAAACAATTGTATCAGTAATACTTTACTTCACTTCGCTATAATAGAATTCAAGTATGCAAGTCAAAGATTAAATATTCCGTCATAGACTATTTCGCTAGAATTTGCATTCTATAAGCAACCAGATTCAGTTTGCTAGGGTTGGCTTTTTTTCTGAAGCTTCAAGTCTTTTGATAGAAATAAAATTATATGGTAAATCTTTTTAAAATCTTTCAAAAAGTTAGAGTAGTATATAGACGAGATATTAAAATAATTGCAAATTCGATTGTGATCAGTGGAAGATTTCCCCAAAACAAATCCGACAGATCATATATAGGTACCATATATACCATATAATACCAGATTGGATATAAGTTAGGGAGTAAATGTCAGAGGTATTCCTAAATTGATGTATACGAGAATGTTATAGCTATCCAATCAGGCCGGTTCTGATACTGAAAAGATTCCTATACATAGGTATACATTTATATAGCTACAAGACTAAGGGAATATTTCAGGGATTTTCCTCATTTACTTCAGAACAACTTATAAGTCCAAAGCACCAAAGATCAAAATATTTTGGAGGCTTAGCTTCTTTATTCTTTATGTTTTGTTTGTCTCCAAGTCATTTAAATCCATTTATTTATCAGTTGTTTTATAGATCAACTTGAATAAAATAAATTGAATCGTTTTCAAAAAGTTAAACGAACTAATCTAAAGAGCAACATTTATAAGGTGAAAGCCTCTTAAAAGTTATGGAATCTTTAGTTTTATAGTTCTTCGAAAGGTGAATGAGTCTAAGCCACCAAACTGTTTAAAATGTGAAGACCTTCTTTTTATGAACTAGTGTGATTTTAACACCCACCTGACAAATGTTTTGGGAAGCTACAAATTGAGTGACTTTAATATTCAAACTGTTCCAGCCAAACAGAAAAATGCAAATTATTGTGTCAGTTCTCCGCCCGCTGGAAGAGAATAGAACACCTTATAACAAGTTTCTATATCCAATTTGTTGTTGAAACTGTCAACGCGTTCGCAATTTAGCACCAGAATAAATAAAATATGTAAATGACCTAAAAATAAGCAAAAAATCCCAACGTTATCTTAAGGGTGATGAAGACTTAAGACTCTTTTTGATGTAAATCATATTTATGGGATTGGTCAGTAAGCCACGCAGATATTCCCAGGGCGCTTTGGGTACGTAAGATCTGAAGGTCTAATCTTAAACAAGTTTAGCAGATATGTGTAATTCTATATGAGAAATGTGTAGCCTGAGTTTCAAAGAGATTAATCAATAAATCTAGGAGTTATTCTTGGGACCGATTTTGGTCAGTATGTTAGCTATAAGGTTGTGGTCCAATTCGAAAGGTTCCGACGAATGCACCTATACATATCTGAGGATATGACTCAATCGATTCTCTAGTAATACTGACTACCTTAGAGTTAACTCTTAGGGATCTACGATAACTGTTTATTAGCTTTACAAACACCAGACCCAAATGAATATACTCTTTTTATACAGAAAGTGTATAAGCATAACACAAATAACAGAGGTGGCAGAAAAATGCTTTCAAATTTTGTTTATCGTTTTTATATATTTATCAGAAAGCCTCTCCCCCTCTTGACACTGCCTACTTGCGCAATTTGGAAATTTGTGAACGTCATAATATTTTTTATCTTAATGATTTTGTTATTTTTTCTCCCCCGTAGAACGGTTGCCAAGAGCTCCGAATCAAATGGGAATTATATCACCTGCATTTAGGCAACAGCTGCTAGAATATCTAAAGTTGTGTCAGTTTGTTGTGTCAGTTTAGTCAGTTCTAAAAATAAAGTGGGAGATTGTACAAATTTAGCAAATAATCTTCAGGCCTAAGAAGGCCTTGATGAGGCACAATCAACTGAATGTGGCGCCAGAGTCGTTTTGGTCGGCTCTCAAGATTCCAGCTGTCTTGGAACATTTCAACAAAATTTGAGGAGGCTTATCAGCAGTCCCAAAAGAAAAAGGAGAGCCCTCGGTTGACTCTCATAGAGATGGGCATCTTAATTGCACCCACATCTGTGGACTGCACCCAAGCCACTTCTTCAGCCACCGCCAGTCAACTTGCTGGGCCCTGTCATTTTACACCAACAAAACTGGGCAAGTCTCTGGCCATTCTCTATTGTCTTTCGGGGTAGCAGTTTTGGGTCGTTTGGTCTCTCTGGATAATTGATGAATTTATGACTACATGGCAGCTTGGTATTTTTCATTTGTTAATCGTACTTTTTCTATATTCTGTGTTGATTGTTCCCCTTCGAAAAAGCGACAGCTACATCAACATCAAGATTCCAATTGAACAACTCCAAAGTGTCAAACGGCACGGGCTTATCACACTTACTTGATGAACCGCCACCGTCTGGGCTAAAGCGAAAGGGAGTCGGGAAGTTGGGAAGATGGGATTTAATCAATTGGAAAAATACATTTGTAAGATTCTTGGAATGCATTCGATTTGCTCCAATTCGACTCGTTTGTTTCCGCTGTTTTGAAGTTTTCTTTTAGTGGGCATAAAATTCGATATTTTTAAAAAAGATCAGTGCTGCTGTTTATTGTTTTTTCTTTTTGGTCTTCTGATTTCTTGATTTTCGAAAGTGGCACGTTTTGACCATTTATGGGCCACGCATGGCCAATCAACTCCCGCAGTTTTGAAAGTTGAAAAAACAAAAACATCCGAGACTTTATCACTACAGAAGAGTTAATGCAATCAGAGAATCGAGAAATAAAAAAATTGCAAAAAAAAAAGCCTAAACACTTTACTTTTTTCTTCTCCCATTCAAAGATTAAAAATTATCTAGAAAAAGGTGCACCCAAAAATAAAAATCTTAATTATTCATTTCCTCAACTAGAAAGAAAGATTTTATTTTTTTTTTCAAAATTGATTTTAATCAAGATTTGTCAATGGGTTAATTGCACAGCCCCAAACAATTCAGTAAAAATATTAAACGGCTACTCGTTTCTCAGAATTATCTCAACGAGGAACATCTTTATTTTCAGTCTGGCAAGTTTGCTTCAACTCGCTCCATTTTTTTTCACAAATCGCAAACAGACTCAAAACAAAAAAAAAAAGAAACAAATCTTCAATGGGGAAAGATTTACTTTGTCGGCAATTTCACACATTGTGGGCAGACCAAAAAAAAGAAAAACAAAAAACTTCAGAAATATGGTAAAATAAATATTATGTAGCCTAAGTAAATTTCCTAGACATCTGGATGGAGGAGTCAGGGGAAGATCTGTGAAGCTGTTGCGGCTGCTTTGACAATTTGCCGCCACAATCTGCGTCACAATTGAAACGATGGCAACGAATTTACAACAGGCCCGGTGAATTCTTCTTGAAGCGATTTGGTTGCCAGTGCCACCCAGCGATAATAACAAACAATTTGTTTGTTTCGACGTAGAAGATAGGAACAAGCCAAAACTTAAAGACAAGATGAACAAGTCAAGAGCAAAACTGAAAACGCCAAAGAAGCTAGACGGTAGATGAAAATGAAATGAAACCCAAAGAGACTGAGATGTTTGCATAATTCATGAAGTCCAAAGATAGCACACCCAAATACAACAGTTGCAGTTGCAGTTACAGTTGCATGCACCCACATGCTGCAACCACAGAACAAACAATGCTGACTTCATCTTGCCAGAAACCAATACCAAAAACAATATTGAAAATTGAGATACAAAACTGCCAGTCAGACCCCAGGCTAGCCTGCTTGCCAAAACAAACAAACAAACAAGCCAGCAAACAAAATGCCAAAACAAAAATCGTGAAAATTGTAAATGGAGAACGGCAAACGGCGAACGGAACGGAACAGAAAGGAACCTCTGCCATATCGATAGGCCCGAGTGAGTGTAAGTTATGACTTTTTGCTCTGCGGAGGAGTATCTACGCACGACTCAAGGCTCTGCAGGCAGCACAAATAACATTTGCAAAATATCACAAAAACAAAATCAAAAAAAGAGTTGAATTTCAATTGTTAGTCCAACACAGCTGAAGCCAATACTCCGATGACTAGGCAATTCCAAAAGTTCGACCTATGAATATATTCATGTAAGAAATGTAAAGATTACGAAACTTGGGAAAGCACTGAGAAAATTGAGAGCAAGAGAAGAGTTTCCATCATAACGAAAATCGGGTCTATCGTCTGAGTCATCTTAATATATAATCTAATGATCTAATGGAATGCGAAGGGTTATGCGACTTGGAAGAACCTGAAAAAATAGAAAATAGTCTCAATTTAACTTACCCTAAATAATGAAACGATCTTATGAAAAGTTAAGGATTATATTATCCTTGTAATGTCATTATAATTTACTTTTAATAATCTTATGATATAATGAGAAACCAAGGCTTGCCAGACTTGGGAAAGAACTGATAAATCGAGAGTAAAAGATTATTTTTATCCCATCGCAAAACAGGTCTCTCGTCTCAAAACCCCTTATCATCTGATGGTATAATGGAAACTCAAGGATTCTTAAGAAAATAATATAAAGACAATAGCTCCAATATTTCCATAATATTTCCAATGCATTTGAATTTCTGAATTGATTCAATCGATCGATCAAGTTTGTCAAGCTTTAAGTCAAAAGCAGTTACAGTTGACTCGAATGTTTCCCTGAATTCAAGAAATAATTTATGGCTCTTTGAAAGTTACTCAGAACCCTATCCAATGGTTTACAAAATTTTAGATTAGATTGATGGATTCTTATCGTTTGAGGTTTCATTATAAAATTATCTTTATAATTTTTTAATTACAACTCCATATATTTTCCAGTAAAAGCTGCTGATAGTTTAATTCCTTTGGTATTCCCGGTAAATTCTGTGCCAAATCTTGATGACGAATGAATCAGTGAAGCTGCTGAGGAAAGAAGTCTCAAGCCAAGATTCAATTTTTATAGTTCCCAGGCAATTAGAACTTCCTCTCAGAGTAGTGAGTCACAGCTGCACCACAGCCTCTGACTTAAATTTGCGGGTGAGGCAGAATCGGAGCTCCCACAAAACACGCGATCAGTTTTGCATATGTGCAAATCAGGCTTGGACGTTGGCAAACAAGAAAACTGAAATAATTGCAGACAACTGTCGCTCGGACGAGTGTGTAAATGCTGCCAGTGCTGCTCTGTCAGATGGCATCCATGAGATACGCAAGCGAAAACAAAGTGCATTGATATTGATTGCAATTACGCGCCAAAAGTGTCAGCCACGAGGCGACCACAACAACAACTCGGGCATAATTGATAAAAAAGATGTATAAAGGGAAGTAAGTCGTTGTTGTTCTTATTGTAGTCATGTCAAAGGCTTGGGGGCATGTATGTTTTGTATCTGTTGGATGGCTTGTATCTTGCATTGTTTGTGGTTGTCACTTGAAGTGCTGCGTTACTCTGCTCAACTAAATACGGTATGTTTACAAGCATTCTTGATTGGTAGTTGCAACACTTTCTCAAGAATCTCAGAAACTCAAAGATGCCCCGCAGAAAAAAAAAGGCACAAGAGACACAAAATAAACAAAAAATTCAATTAATTCGGCGTCATTGGATATGTAGAGCGTAACAGTAGCTCGATAATATTCGTGGACCTCCTGGAGAGTCAGTGTCTCGTCTTTTTGTCGTCGTTGCCGTTTATGCATGCCAAACTCTTCAGGTTACTGTCAATTACCGCAAAAAACGATTGTTGTCGTTTTGTAACCGAATCCATTCATTTCGAAAGAGTGTGAGAGCCCTTCTTGTCTGACTCCGAGGATCAACTCAGCGCATACCCAAGCCGTTAGTCAGCCAGTCAGAGAGAGAGAGAGAGAGTGCAAGAGTCCATTGATAAAAACTCAAGAAGTTAGCTCAGACACCGCCATAAAGTTGACCACAGAAACCGACAGTCAAAGACCTGCCTGGGCATGAATGAAAGAGATCAGAAGGCAACAGATTCTCAGCATATTGCCACCTTATGCTGAACTGCCTGGGACGTTGCACTTTCCGCTGAAGTTGCAGTAAATTTAACCCAGATTCATTTAGAGGGATCTTTGTGTCTTCTTTGCTTAGAAAATAAACAATTTTTATGACCAAAGTGGTTGAGTGCTTCGAGAAAAATACTTTTTACCCAGTCAAGTGATTCCGAGAATGTTGATCTTTTTTTTCGGTCTTTGTTTTTCTTATTTTCCTTAACAGAGTCTATGTTTTTCTTTTGCCTTGAAAGTACTCAAACTTTCCTTACACTCTCATTTGAGAAAAAAAACTTTGGAAATTCTTTCAGCGTCATTAATTTGGTACTTAAAAATTCAAAGAATTCTTAGCCATTCACACTTAATTTGAGAAAAAAGGAATTTATTGATGAATCAATACAATTTATGAACAAAGACAATTTGAATTGAAATCAATTGGTAAATTTCTTAAAGAATTGCAAATGTTTTATTTTGACGTCAAATTGTGGACTTACGCAATTCAATTTTCATTGACTAACCCAACCATTCATGATATGAATCTTATTGTTTATATATCATATCAAATCGCATAGAAACAAAACAATTGATATTTCCAATTCTAGGAAAAAAGTCTCAATTGTAAATAGACACATTGGTGCCATAAAATGACGAATTGTTGAATGGTTTCAATGGGTTAGATAAAGCAGTCAAATATTATCTTGATATTGATTTTATTATTGATAAAACAAAAGGAACAAACTGAACTATAATATTTTTAGTTTCGTTCAGATCTAAGTGAGACTGTAATGAGACTGTACTATATAGGTATATTCCGGATCAATAAGAGACTTTTAACCCACTCATACCAGGCAGAGGTTACTTATACTTCTAATTCTACCAGTTCCCCTACTTTTTTACTCAACTCTTTGGAATATTTTTATAACAGTTATAATGAGATTATTCAAAAATATTCCACATATTTTGCCTTCAAAATTTTCCATTCTTTAATCGAAGAACTGACGTGCTAAGTAAAACTAATCAAGTCCAGACGGATTGTTTCGCAAAAATTTAATGGAAAAATATATAAACACATTTTTATGTAAATAAATCAATCAATTTTTGCATTAGGGAAATACCGAAACGAAATCAGACCTTGTGCGTAATGAAAGCAGATACTATATCTGTCTATATGATTGATTTGTTTATGAGTATTGCCGAAAGCCTAGACAAAAATAGATTCACTTTGTATTCTACAATTCCAGTGAAGGTTTCATATTATTTATAAACAATTTTGTAACCCAAAAGCATGCGAAAAATTCGAAGAACCCAACCGTATCTAATCAGACTGAATTTGCGATTTATCTTATCGTATCGAAAACATTCAAAAGGGTAGATAAGAATGTAAAGGCTTGAGAAAACAAATACTTGGAATCATTTACGAATTGCAAATGTATTTGCCAAAATTGTTTATCATGTAGATAAATTGGGGTACTTTTCTGAGAAGTCAAATAAGACTTAAGAGATAAATTCTTATCTGTAGAAGATTAGAATTATTTAATTAGGTATTTTTTTTTTGAGAAAAATAATAATAAAAATAATTCCAAGTTCTTGAGGAAAAAATTCCTGAAATTCTGTTGTCAGTCAAGTTATGATCCGACTCATCCAACTCAACAAAAAGAGATAAAGAGAGAGAGTAAGGTAAGTGTTCATAAATTCTGAATTATGGCCCAACAAAAGACCAATAAAAATCTTACAACTTAAAAGTCAAAAAATGCTAATTTTGAAAAAACATTTACAACGCTTTGCCCTCATAATTGCCTCATAAAACATTTACATCTCTCGAACTTTGAAGGACCCCGCGAAATATACAAATGATCATGTAAATTTCCGAAATTCGTGTTGCAAGTCTTCAATTTGTTAAAGACCAAATTACTTCGTCTCTGTTCAACTTATTGAAAGGGATAAATCAAAAACAACAACAACAACAACAAAGTCAATTCCCACGCATCGGCCCTGCATGTCAAAGATCGGCCAACATTTTGGCTCTTATAAAGATTGCGTAAATCAAAAACAATAAATAGATTCATGTTTAGATTTTCGGGACAAAACTTTATGAATTTTCAAAATGTTTCGAAAAACTTCAGACGAATCGTATCGAATCAATGTGCTGAGAAGCCAACAAATTTGGTTTGTTCTTTTTGATTTATAAGGTCAAAGCGGGCGCTCAAAATAAACTCAACCAAAAAAATAAAACAACAAATTTCCAAAGTGCCATCTCAGCATCCGTAGAAATACGTGGGCGCCTCAGACCAAAAATCAAATTTATAACCAAAAAAAAAAAAAGCCGACCGCCTTCATTAACGCCAAAGCAGACATATTCGGATTAATGGGTCAACGCGTTGTCAGAGACAACAGCAACAACAACAACAACAACAAAGATGCTCAAGAATTGGAATTTTTTCTTCGTTTTCTGTTAAAATGTGGTATAATAATGCTTATCATTATTAATTAAATGGGCATTTATCTGTCCCAAGTTTCCCCCCAAAAAAAAATTGTCGAAGATTTTCTGAGTTTTGTTTTTGTTCCGGGTTTCTGGGTAAATGCAGGCGTGATATTGTTAGCCCAAGATCCATAAATCTTCTCACTCCTCTCCTCTGCTTTATCTATAATTTAACAGTAATTTATTAAACTCAAGTCAAGCCCTAGCGAACTCTTAATTTTGGGGGCCTAACTATTTCGAATGAAAAACAATTTTTCGCTTTCAGCACAAAAAAGAGTCTACAAAATTCGTTTATATTTCCCCGTTTCAACATTTAATCTGGCTTTGAAAATCTCAGTGAACTGAATAAATTAATTTCAAAGAATGCGTGACAAAACAGACGCACTCTTTAAAATCTCTCACAATTTGTATCTGTAAGATGCAACTACATATCTCGGCCATACGTTGCACATCTGAAAATTTTAATATCAGCAAAGACTAGTAGACTCTTATGACATCAGGGTTAATTGGAGGCCTTTTCTCATGTCTTTTGAAAATTTTATACACAAATTGAAGAGGTCAGACCAAGGCCAAGAATGCTATTTTTCCCATTGCAACGAGGAATCTTTTTGACTCATAAAAAAAAATTAAAGAAACTATCAAATTCCTATGTACCTGACAAATAACAAATAACCCAAAATTATGTAATCAAAGTTTGTCACCATTGGGACAGCATTTACATGAAACTAAAATTCTCCATTTGTCTCTGGAATTGTCGGCCACGTGATGTGAAATTCTTAGTTGCATTTTGATGGTCTGAAAAAAGAAAGCCGCCAAAAAGGCATTGAACTATTCCAGGTACACATTAGAAGTTCAGGAATTTTATAGCTAGGCTTCTGTTTTGGGCTTCCGTTAATATATATATATTTTTTTTTCGTCTATTACGATTTCTCTCAAGGCTGGACAAAATTTGTAGCCATCATGTGGATAATTTTAATGCGACAGCAAAAAATGTTGGCGCCATTCAGTCCAGTGTCGTGTCATGGCATCCCAAACTCCATTAACATGGAACAAAGCAAAGCACAGAAACTGCAACTCTTTTGGCTTAGTTGCCACTTGGCCAACTGTAAATCCGCAAATCTACTTACATGCATTTCAATTTACGGCCCAAATGTTTACCATGCGTTTCTCAAGTGGATTTTTCTTTTTCACTTCTTCAGTTTTCTACAACATTTTTTTTTTTTCTTCTGATTTTCTCGTCTTACTTTTGAAATACACTTTAATTTTAATTTTTGAGACCACTAAACAAGAGTGCTTCAATATTTCAAGGAGATGACTTTGAAATTGTTTCAAATTGAATCATCTTTCTCTTATCTGGGGAATTGAGTCTATAAAGTCTTTGAGTTTCTTTCATATATTCTACAAATACTTTTAGATAATCAAATGAAGAGGTCTTTCTTATATTCGGAATACTTCTTCTGATTCATATAAAAATAATTCTAGAAATAAGGAAAAAATTCCAAGATTCCGAAGCTTTGAAATATTTTCCCTATTTTCCTATAAAAAAAAATTTATTAAAAAAAAAAAAATTATATGATATGTCTCTTAATTTCCCAAATTTTTATTTATTTTTAACACTTTATTTATTTTTATTTAAATACCATTATTTTCTTTATAGCTTCCAGTCTTCAAAGAGTATTTCAAGTTCTCCTTTTAATTTAATTTAAATAACCATTTCTATGAGCTCTTGAAGCGCAATGACCGCAGGCCAATGGCCAAGTGAGTGCATTTTGCCAGTGGAAGGCAAAAAAAAAATTCATAAAAGACTGAAAATGCTTTTGCCATGGACCAAGTCATAAATCATATTCATATTTATATACAGTCAAAACGGTTTAGCATGTAAAATTTATATGGTTACTTAAAAAAAAAAGGAAATTTTAATTTTCGTGAAATTTTAGTTGATTGGAATTTATGCGTAGAGACTCAAATTATTAAACCATTAATAAATCAAAATTTTACAAGGAAATATATAAATGGAGAAAGACCCCTGAAACCTTTGGGATCCTGTTTGAAACCAACAGGGTTCATATCTTAGATATTAGTTCATATTCTCTAATTCCTTTCCAGATCATTTTATTTTCATTGCCTATAGATCTTTGGAGCCCTGTATGAACCCAAGAAGGCATATTTTAAATCTTGTCAATTTTATATCCACAAAATCGTGCCCCTATTAATCTATAATACTACCAAGAACCTATAGAAACATATAGAGCTTTAGAGTCTTACATAAACCCAAGAAAATTGTTTTTATCCACAGTTTCCAGTTCCGATTAATTTAAATTAATTTTTAATATCTGTAGATCTTTGAAACCCTATAGGAAACCCAAGAGACCGTATCTCAATTATTTGAAATCGTTCCCACAATTCACAAGAATTTCAAGAGCCTACAGAAACCTTTAAGTCTTTGAGGTCTGTTTCAAATATTTCATATTCTTCTAATTTGCTATCCATTGATTCCCATCATCAATCTATAATCATTTCTAGAACGAAACACTTAATCTAAGGATATAAACTTTAGATGCTTTCCATAAATTCAGCTAAAAGAAAAATCCATTAAATCAGCGAAAGACAAGTTTTTCTATCGCAAACTTGAATTGTACACATTTTTCAGGGTGAAGCGAAAAAAAAAGGTTGATTAACCCCTGGGGAACGAACCCAAGTGGTTCTCCGTATGAAACCAACTTTGCAATGAAAATAAAAAGCTAAAAAGAATAGAAGAAAGAAACAGAAGCATGGATGCGGATAACAACAGTTTTTGATTGTCTGTTTTGGTAGATGAGTGGGTGGCTGGATGGGTGGTTGGTTGGGTTGGAGGGCGAACATCGACCTAACCGGCAAAGCCAGCTCAGAGATATTCTCTCGGTTCTCTCTGTCACTCTCTCTGGCTTTAGATAAATTCAGCCAGGCTGTTGATTTGGCTGAATGGGGGTGCACTGTTGGGCATGCTTTGAGTGGGCCAAACAACCCCAAGTAAAGTTCAATTGCGGGCAAGTGCAAGGCTGCCAGGCAGGACAAGCAATCAGGCAAGGACGGCAGCAGCTCTCGCCTTTGGCATTGAATTCTTTGCCTTCAAAAGGCACACAAGAATAAAAAAAAAAAAACAAACGCAAAAAAAAAAGAAATAAGGGAAAAAGGATGCAAACGATGTCAGGGATAAAATTGAAAGCAAATATAAACAGCCGAACCAAACGGCAGTCAGCACAGATGTCAACCGTGGGGGTGGCTGGCCCAGACTCTTTGAAGCTTTTTGGAAAACTTCTGGGAAACCCAGTGGAATTCTTTCAAGTATCTACTCGATCTAAAAGATTCTTTTAAATTTCAAATTCCTCTTCAAAAAAAACCAAGACTTAGAAATCCACTTCAAAAAAAAAAATATATATATATAGATATATTCCCAGACAGACCACCCACTCTTTGGTAGATCAAACCTATGCAAATTTGCTTTCAATGGCGTCAACAAATTCATTTCGCATCAGAGCATATAGCAAAATGAATGAAGTGACTGATTTATCCCGGCAACAATCACACCACCCTCACAACGGTACTGACAGCCACAGCGTCTCCATAGCATTTGCCTTCGTCATTGTCGTCGACAGAAGCTCAGAAACGCAGCTTCCTCTATTCAGTAGTCCTAGCCCAGCTGCCTTTTGTTATGGTTGTTGGCCCTGCTCAGCAACTGAATGTTTACATAACATTATGGCTGTCTACTCTCAGAAGCTGCTCACACGCATGCGATGATCTCTATGGAGTCGGTCGTATCGAAACCTCCTCTCGAAACTGGGCATCGTGTTGCGGTGTTACGAGAATCTCAATTGGTTTTTATTGTTTTGGTTTTTTCATGCCGGTAAATTTACTCAATTTTACGTTATGAAAGCTTCTGTGTATCTACTATCTTCATACACGAGTTTGTGTTTACGCTGAATTTACATAAGCGAGGGTAGAACCTACTGAAAAGGAATATAAAAAAATTTACCTAATATCAACCTAATATACTCAAGCTGTACTTTACATCTAGTGGATTCTAAGGGGTTCTATATGAAATATGGAACTCTAGAGAAAAATACGATTGGCCTATAACTCCCCTAAATATCCTGATCTATATTTTATTCCAAAGATCCTAAATGAAAACAGGAAGTAAGAAAACTCTGGAGTAAGAGACGATGGTCCTATAAGTCCCATAAATATCCTGATCTATTTAATGATGAAGTAAAATTAATATTATCATACCAAGAACTAATTCGGATCTATTTAAACTTAGGATCCGAAAGAATCTTTTCTAAATTCTTAATATTCGGAAGTGGAAATCAAAGGTGGGTAAAGTTATATCAGGCTTCTTATTGAGAACCTCTGAAACCACCCGGGCACAGGACTTTCGAAAGGTCAACAAAAGTTGTTTAGCTTTTACGCCGAGGTACAATGAGATACACATATATACATATATATAGTTTGTACCTGCCGCTATGTATACATATATAGTATATAGAGTCTATATAAATCGGTCTTATGTACTTGAATTAAAGTTACTACGTACCTGCGCACTTTTGGCCCGATGATGTTTACCGCCTGTAATGACGCTTATATTGGTTGCCTTGACGTGCATCGGAGCTGATTTTATGACGTATTGAATTTCATGTTGTTGCTGTTGTTGTTGTTGTTGGGGTTTTATTGGCTCTGCGTTGGTTGGTGTCGGCAGAGAGTTGGCCGTTTGCATTGCATTCGGCTTGGTAACTTGGCTAATTGAGTTTTCTAATATTTCGTTTTGAATTTGGCACGCCATTGAGACGGTTTCAGGTTCTTTAGGTTGTTGTTGTTGTTTTAGTGGCTTGGTAGTGGTGTTGATATGGTTGTCGTTGGATTAGTTGTCTGATTAAGACATAATCAGCTAATTTAATGGATTTTTTGATTTAACATTTTTTAAAGGAAATTAGCAAAAGCACTTGTGTATCTATGAGATACAAATTTATATAGCAGGTTTTTTTCCCGCTTTAAACAATTTTTTTTTTTTTACTTATTTTATTTTTTTGAACACACGAACAGAGAAACACCGCCGGTTACATGACGTTTGCACGAGACGCTTGATAAACGGTAACTGAGTTTCATTGAAATTTTTATGGAGCCAACAAAAGAAAGTTTCGTCCTTGCCTGTCTGGGCCTGGGTGGGCAATAAAAGTGGGTGGTGGTTGATTCGGTCAGAGTGTGAAATTTATCTACACATTATCTCAGCTAAAACAGGGGAAATGTGCGCAAGCCTGCAAGGGAGTCTGCCGATGACACGTGCTCTTGAATAAGCCAACTAATGAGCTGAAGAAATAAGAAGAAGAAAATGCCCAAGTTAAAATTTTCCGTTAAAAAGGAATGATTAATATCTTTAATTACATAATGATTAAATGTTAGGCTTTTGTTATTTTTAATTAGAAAAAATTTCTTACCTCAAAAGAGGCAGTCGATTTCCAACAACTTTGATTCGCAAATTCATTTTTTGATTTTCTGAAAAAAAAAATATATAAACAACAAGTACACTTTCCGATTTTAATACAAAAATATTTCGGAGATATTTTTAAAAACTTCACCTGAATAATTACCGAATTGATTCAATTTTAAGAAGGCTCAAAAATGGTAGTTTTTACCTTTGCGAATTAATTTGATAATAAATGTTTTTTTTTTCTCTCTCTTGTAGAAAAAAGTTGACGAAAGGCCGAAGAAGTCGGTTCAAGTGGCTGAAGAAACGCCAGAAGAGGAGGTTAAAAAGAAAAAGGCCAAAGAGGACAAAAAGGAAGTCCTGCCTACATATGCCCAGGAGATACTAACAGATCTGCAGCGTCGAGCCCAATTGAAGGTTATCGAGAATGTCGACGAGGAAGAGATCGATATGACACCGAAGCAGATATCCGACACCCTATATAGCAAGCAGTTTAACGAGTTCAAGATATATTTAGCTGAGGAAATTGCTAAAATGAATCTAATGCATTCCGCCTCCAAGCGATCCGATTCCAAGACGCGCTCAAGTATGCGCACCAATGCCCTGGGCGGTATCAAACAGTCCATTGATGATCTCATGAATGGTGTAAGTTTTCTTCAACATTTACAATATTATGGACATCATAGAGCTTATCAAATAGATTACCGGCTATGAGACAATCGTTTTTGACACACCCATCTATGTGAAGCAGGAGGGACCGCCTGAGTCGTCGCATTACAAAAAGTCCTTTGTGAAGATCACCTTGCGAAAGTCCGAGTTCATAGAACTTCACTCAGAGTGCAGCATTACTGCCGAGAAGGGAACACGAGAAGGCGACGACGCTGAAAAGGATAATCGACAATACGATTACCTAACTATAGGTAAGGGCAAAGTACGTCGACGTTCCGACAATGACGCCCAAACCGATTGCACTCTGATGATCACCCGGGCGGTGAATACCATTGTGATAACCAGAGCCACTGTGGGCTCTTATGTCTCCAATTTTGAGATGTATGATACGGTGAATAGTCGGCTAAATACGAAATCCACCATGCGGAGTACTATGCACAGCATGGCCAGAGTGGAAGGCTCTTCGGAGGTGGGTGATGAAATATTCGACCTGACTCTGTCCGACGCCGATACAAGCCCCAAGTCTAGGATTGGTACACTTATGGAAAGTGTTCCCTTTAAAAATGCCATAATGTATATGGGCCGAGCCTTGTCCAGTAATATCCACAAGGCTGGGATGCAACGTTTTCGCAATTTCGAGGTGATTGATCGATGTGCCGAAAGCGCTGAATACAAATACTCGATGAATCTGCTTTTCCGTTGCACGCCGGCCCCCAGTTTTGGGGAGCGTAAGGCCGCCAGTGATATAAGCTTTTGTCGCAGTAATGGCGATATTTTCGTGGTGGCCTATGGCCTCTACTCTTTCTCCTCCCAGCATGTGCCGCAGCGGGGCGATGTCTTTGTGTGGAGCATCAAGAATCCGGGCGAGCCGGAGAGAGCCTTCTATTATCCGAAGCCGGTGACTGCCGTGCGATTCTCTCCATATGTGCCCAATTTGATAGCCATTGGCATGTATGATGGCACCGTAGAGGTGCGTGATATATCCAATCCCAGTGACAATCCCATAGCAGTATCACAAAGAAGTAGTTCACCGAATTGTACACCGGTGGTGGCCATACGCTGGATACAGAAAGCCGAATCCGATGACAGCACGGAAATTGATCCATTCCTGAGCCTGGCCCAGGATGGATCGGTAACGCGTTTCACTGTGAACATGAGTCCGTATCTGCTGGGCTTCAATCAGATGACCCTGGAGCGTGTCGAAGGTCATCCAGAGGGTATCTACGTGCCCTCAGCTCCACTATTGACCTATGAATCGAATCGTAGTCCCCAGGGCATCTCTCTCACCACGCATCCCCTCTACAATGACATCTACTATATACTCACCGACGAGGGCTGCATACACAAGTGCTCGATTAATTACCAACATCATTACCTGGAGGTGCTCAAGTGTCACGATGGCGGTGTAAATGTGATGGAATTTTCACCCTGGTCACCTAAGCTCTTCCTCACCTGTGGCAATGATTGGTACAACATATTCAAAATTATTGAAAATATATTCTATATATAATTTCTTAGGTACGTACGAATTTGGATTGAAGGCATCACTCGTCCGCTGATTGAATTGCTAGATGAATTTCAGCCTGTTCATTGGGCCAATTGGAGTCCCACACATTCCACAGTGATCGTGACTATGAATCGGGAACGTGTACAGATCTGGGATATCAAGCATAATATTCTAATGCCAATGGCCAAGCATACAATGGATTCCTCCTACAATACGATAGCCCAGTGAGTAAATCGAAGCCCTCTTTGAGCTTTGGTCCACTTCTCTTTCTCTCAGATTCTCGCATTGTGGTCGCACTCTGGTGGTGGGCAATGAGCGTGGCAATACACTCTTTCAGGCCCTGGACGATATGCCCTTTGCTCCGCACTTCCAATACGATGAGCTGGAAAAGGCCATCTACAAGGCCATTGGCAATGATTATGAATTGATGATTGAACTGAAAAGTGTTGGTTTCTTCGGTCATCCGAATAAGAAGAAAGTTTCGCCAAATTAAAATTAATAAAAAAAGCATTCTTTTTCCCTTCTAATAAATAAAAAAATAAAGCTGGATAAATTTCGTCTGATCAAAGCTCACCTAACGGGGCTCATTGGTTTCAGTTTAGGAATTTCCAGAACGAAGCTCTCGAATTTCAAACTCAAACGGTAATTCAAAACCCCTGAACTTTACCTGAGAGACAACAAAACAAATTCGAATAAGCCATTCAAATATACCGATTTGTATAGATGATGATGATGTGTATGTGTGTGGTTCTTTGGTCAAAATGCCAGGCATGGTGGCCTCTTTAAATACCAAAATGGTTAAGGGAAAAGACAACACAATACACAAATGAGTGAGAGACTCAAGCGAAGCGGGTGTTAAATAACAGATAAACACTTGTGTACATATTAACATAAAAGATGGTAGCCCTGATCAGAGAGAATGAAATTCAGGAATTTATTAAATAACCATCAAATGGGAGACCACACAATCCAAAGAATAACCAGCTCAACGGCAGATCAAAGGTTCACAAAAAAGATATATGTGTATTTATGCTGGCCGAAAGGAATAAACCAATCGATGCGCCATAAAAATGTTCTAGTTTGTTTGGCTCTCCTCCGAAATAAAATAAATGTCAAAAAGAACAAAGCCAAACAAAGACCCTGGAGACCACCATCGCATTTGAAAGACTGTAAATTACACAGCACATTTTATATGACAAAAACTAAAAAACAAAAAAAAAAAATAATAATGAAAGACATCACTTTGGGATGTCATCATCAGAGCGCCGCCTTGGCCATCCTTTGGACCAGAGTCCAGAGACTGTCCACGTTAATTGTTGAGAAACAATTTCAAGCTTGTCGTCGTTGTCGCATTTAATGAACATTTAATTGCAGCCCACATCGCACATGTGGCAATCTCGGCAATGCCAATGCCAGAGATCCCCAACCAAACAGACCACAAATTGTAAACAAAGTGTTATTGTACTCCACAGCCATCATCATCATCATCATCAGACATAATCATAATAATGACAATGACAATAATGTTGTCAATCCAGCCGCAGACAGATAGGGCAATGACAAAGCTCCAACTTCTTCTTCCTCAACTGAATGGTCCGAGCTTCTTCAGAAATGCATCAAGTCGAAACCTGCCTCAAGAATGTGGACTTTGCCAAAACTGCTGATGAAAGCATAAAGATTATTCAAACGATCAGGTTTCTAAGCTTCTGGAAGAGTTTGTCAAGATTTTGAAAGCTTTTTGACTACTCAAAAGTAGAGGGAAACCCCTTGCATTTGCTTTTGGGTTTATATGAAATGGGGTCTACCAAAGGAGTCCCTCGGTCTTTCGAATTAAGAGGAATTCTCAGAAATTTTTTTGTATCGGTTAATTAGGGATTAATCGTCGCCTTTTCTATAACTCAAATTGGTAGGAATTCTTAGCAAAAATAAGGCTTAAGATCTTTTAATATCCAGAAGGGACTAATCGGTGGGTTTGCTATAGATAGGGTTTCTGGACATTCTCTGGAAAATTAAGGTTAGAGAAGTCTTATCTGGGTTAGGGACCCAAAGGGTTCAATCGGGGGTTTTCCTATCACTCAAATTGCTGGAAATTTTCAGGAAAAATAAGGCTTGACATTTTATGAGAGAGAACCAAAAGGGACTAATTGGTAAGTGGAATTGCTGGAAATACTTTAATGGTTAGACACCCAAAGGGTTCAATCGGGAATTTTTCTATGACTTAGGAAAAGACTAATCATTTTTTTTTTTTTTGGTATTAGTCAAATAGCTGGAAATGCTCAGGAAAAGTAACACTTGAGAAGTAACACATCTTGACTAGGTTTTCGAAGCTTAGGAAAAGTAAGAAAATCGAGAAATTACTGGAATTACTGGAAAAGCTCAGGAAAAGTAAAACTCCACATATCTTGACTTGGTTTTCGGGGCTTAGGAAAAGTAAGAAAGCCGAGAAATTTAAATTTGAAATCCAAATTTGATTTTTAAAAAACCTCAGCAAGTTTTTCAAAATTGTCATGATCACACAGAAATCCTAAATTGCTTCTCAGTTATATTCACAAGTCTATTTATTTTGAAATTTTGAAAATAAATTATGTATTAGTTGTGCTACAATATGTTAACGAAGGACTGACTAAAAAACTTTGGAGGATTTGCAAATTGGCGCCATTTGGTGTGAGTTAATTAACTTTTTCTATCTCGGCTCAGTGCAACAGGACATGATAGTGACTGAAGCCGAGAATCGCATGGCCTTCAGATGTAATTATATGTTACTGAAATCGGCTTTTAAAAATCAAAACATCTCATGGGATTATGACATAAATGGTATGCTATGTGGCGGTATAAAGGAGCTGATGAAAATGGCAAAACTATTAGAAATCTTGAGTGATAAAGATCCTTCCAATCACATCCGATTTAATCCTTTTTGTTCAAATTCAACTCACAGTACTTTCGATATTCTTGCCGCCCAAATGACTCCAACTTAGAGTCATCCGAAGAATCTCTAATCAAAACAAAAAAAAGTACATAGAACTATTTAGTTAAAATACCAGACAAACTCACTCCACTTCGGATATATCACTGTAGTCACCATAATCGTGGGGATTCTTGCAGAGGCAACAAGTATTTCTCGAACCTCTGAAGCACACAAGACAATAGACACCTTTGCAGCCGACAGTTTTGCATCGTATAAGGGTTGATCTGACAAGAATATCAATTACCAAAAATGAATTCGAAACCAGTTAAAGAATTCTTACTCATCCAGGGATTTGGCACACATCACACAAACGTTCCCTTCAATATTAACCGGAAAACAACGACAGCAACTGCACCTAAAATTACCACAAGAAAATCACAAAAACCAATAAAATTTGAAAAATAATTTACCTACCAAGTCAATGTACTGCGCAACCGATTCAGGCATCTCATACTATCCTCTTTGTCTCTGTACCTGAAATTCTCACGAGCCTTGCGCCTGGCGTTTCTAAAAAAACTTTCTGGAAAAACAAAAAAAAATAAATAAATTGAGTGAATAATAAAAATGCTATAATCTCACCTCGTTCCTTCAAGATTGTGTTGAACAAATAGATGGCCCGAACATGGGCTCGATTCGGATAGAACCACTCCATGATCAAATGACGCGTGCGCAGGACATAAGGCTGAATGAGAAGGACCAGCCAGGCCAAAAGACAAAGTGCGAAAATTAAAAAGTAATAAGAATAATTCGGTTCCACTGGCAATGGTAGACAGCTCTTCATATCCAAGGTCTTCTTCTGGGTCAAGGGTCGAAAGGCATTGGTTATGCCCCGCATTACATCGCCCACGAAGCCACCACCTTTGATCTCCAGATCTATATAGGCTGGTATTTCCAGATCAGCCTGCTGATGGCCATAATACGACATGCTGGCCAGCAGCCAAAACAAACTGTAATCCACAAAGCAAATACTGAACAGCTGGACACTGGTGATGAGCATAAAGAGGGCATTCTGCACCATCAACAGCCACTCGGAGTGGGTCAATCTTATACTAGTCAGCTGGAGAGAGGGAGAAAGGTATTATTAAAAATTTATCAGAAATTATTGAGGAAAAATTATTATTACCTTATGATAGGTGCGACGCTCCAAGCGCTTCAGAGGGAGCACGGATTGTTGACCCATCCGCTTACGCTGTTCATCAATTTCATGGAAATGGCGTGTTATAAAAACATTATGATATTTCAGACTATGCTTATAACGTATATAAAAGTAAACGGCTCTGCAAGAGGTCAAGAAAATTTTACAATTTAAAAGCTAAATGAAACCGATCAGTAAACTCGGCCGAGGCCGAGTTTGGGATACCTTGTCCCCAGTCGAAGGAAATTAAAAAGAAAAGGTGGCAGCCCTGGCTTGGTGATAACCATAGTCGGCTACCTTTACATAGTACCTCTGGTCTTTATATTCCTTTGAAATCAACAATCCATTACTCACAATAAGGCAAGCACACCATCTATCGGACGTTTCATATGAAAGTTTGCCTCTTTGGCAAGGGGAATCTGGACTCAGAAATTAGGTTTTTCCTATATCTCACATGAATATTTTAGTCATGTTTGATATCAATCGAAAGACTTTTGGATAAGTAACTACTTTTCTGAACTAAATAATATGAAATTACAAGGCTTTGAAAAAGTTAGTGGGTAGAAGTAAGAGCGGGGGGAGGAAAAATAAATAAACTTGACCAGCGTACACACATAAGAAGTCCGAACACCAATTTCGATTATCCTAGCTCCTAGACAGACGGACGTAGAGACATGACTATATTTCTCCAGTCCCCCTGATCATATTGAGGGCGACTTTGGTGGCTCTTCTTTGACAGGGTATAAAAAAAATTCGTTTGGCTTACTGGAATAAAACACTTATGAGCATCAGCCAAAAGAGTAGATCCACCCAGCCATAAATAAGTATAAACGGACGCATGCGAGCATTGATATCCTTGAGGATTTTCTCACCCACATCGGTGAGATTGCGAGAGGCATTCGTGTCGAAATGGAATTCATGGTCAAAGGTGATACTAGCATCAAACATTGATTTGACATGTTGCATAAATTCCTTGTAGCCTGTAAAGCAGATTTGTTTTAGTTAAGTTCACTCCGTACTGGTTTTACTCACGTTCTCGAATCATTCTGAGAAGCTCTTCATTTAGATCCCAGAAGCCGCAACAGAAGACATCAATGATTTTGGCGGGATAGCAGAGGCCCAAGAAGAGTTTGGTGGCATGACAAATTGGCTTGAAAATGCCCAATTTGGTTTGGCATTTAATCATGGCTTCTTCAGCGGCTTTTTTACAACGGGTCCAGGGTGTGCCCATCTTGACATTACACAAATCGACAACAGTTTTCAGCCAAGCGGCGCATGCGATCAGAGTGTCAACTGGGTCAGAGAAAATTAGATAAGAGTTTTTCAAATTAGATCTCAACTTACCGATTTCTTTGACGTAGCCCTGAAGACGCTCTAGCAGCTTCATCACATCTACCATAACCCGGTGCACTTCAGCCAGCATGAGAGACACGGCTCTTCGTATGGCCACCACGGGATCCATAATTATGTCCATCATTTGTTCGAGGGCCCTGCGTAACACTTCCTGGCTGCAGGCCAGGCTGCGCAGCATTACTTTCAAATTGGATATGATATTGGCCGCTGGTCCCAGGGCAATCACAAAGAAGGCCACAGTCACCAGCAGGGCTCGTCCACGTGAAGTGCACAGCGAGGGCAGGGCCAATACTGCCAAGCATCTGCAATTGTACAAATAATTATTATTTACTCCAAATAGTGGCCAACTTGGTTAAAACCTAATCTTCCGCTTGCGAAACAACAGCAGGCAAATAAACATTGAAATGACCAAGGCGTACCAGCTTTTTGTCAAATCACGGTGCACATATTTCGGATGAAAATGGTACCAGCCGAGTGTTAGAAATATGCCAATGGAATAGCCAAAGAGTGCGAGCAATATAAATAAAGGCCAAGGGTCTTCATATTCGAGCTGTCTTACGTATTCCATTTCTTTAAATTGACACTAAAATCAAGTTATTTCATTTCCAAAGCCACTACACTTGCTAAAAATAATTTTCCTAAAGGCGCAAACGAAAACGACGCCTAAGTAAGCAGACGAAAGCTCAATGCTGCAAAATATTCATTTTGTTCCAGAACCTTTTCACTTGTCAAGTGTTTCTTTCTCGCTCTAAAACAATGGCGCTCGCCTGAGTAAGCAGACGCAAGCCCAGTGCTGTAATATTCAATTTGCAAGCTGACAAATACTGGCTGCTCTAGAGCTGTATGCCAAATATTTTTGCAACAGACAGAAGCTGCTTGAAATAAAACACATTGTTATTTCTTTTGTTTTTTCTCGCTTTTTCTTCACTTCCATTTTCATTTTCATTTTTTCATTGTTTTATTCATTTCAAACCTTAAACTCAATTTTCATTAACAAACGTGCCTGATTTATATGTGTGTGTGAGTGTTGCTTGTGTTTTTTCTTTTTCTCTTTATTTTCTCTTTGCTGATATTCCATAGTTTTTTTTTTTTTTTTTGGGCGATCAAATGTAACGAACTTTATTGTTTTATTTAGTTGTATTATAATTTTAGTTTCTTTTCCATTCTTCTTCTTTCTTCTTCTTCTTTTGTGCAGAAAAATACAACATTGCAGTCAGAATTAGTTACCATTTTTTTGTTTTCTTTTTGTTTTATTTGAATTGGTGATTTCGACTATTCACTGAACTATTTAATTACAATAAATTACTTTTAATTACAATCATCAAATATGAATGGTGTAGATGGAGAGAGAGGGCAGGAGGGGGTGTATATCAGATATTTTTAATTAATGAATTAATTAATTTCTGTCTTTACTTAAATTCTATATATATAAATGTATATATATATAGATATATATATATGATTTATATGTATATGTGTATATATATATATAGTCTAGCACCCCTAGAGATTGAACTTGGATAAACGTTGGCAAAACGATTTATGCTTTTTACATTTCGCTTACGTATTTATCAATTTACAATTAAAAATTTTTTTTTTTTTTTATATTTTAAATATTTTTATATATAAAATACATAAAAATAATTAAACTAAATGAACACGAAATAAATTCATTTTTTTTTTGCAGGTCTAAAAATTCCCCAATTGATGTTTAATGTATTTTTTATCTAAAATTTATTTTAATAAAATTAAAAAAAAAATAATTAATTAATTAAAACAAATTAATTAATTTAAAATTTAAAAAATTAATTAATTTAATTAAAATAATTCATTAAATTAATTAATTAAAATTCAAATAATTAATTAATTAAAATTCAAATAATTAATTAATTAAAATTCAAATAATTAATTATTAAAAAAGTAACTAGTTAATTAAAAATAATCAATTAATTTAATTAATTTTAATTGTTTAATTAGTTTTTTAATAATTAATAATTATTTTAATTTAGAATAATTAATTAAATTTTTATTAATTATAAATTAATTAATTAGTTAATTAATTAAATTAATTAATTATTTTTTTAAATAATTTTTTTTTTATTAATTTTTTTTTTATAGTAAAAATTCAACACATTTGGTATTTATTTATTTCTAACACATTGAACAAAACATTCTCAGACTTTCCCAAAGAAAATTAAAAAAAAAAAAATAATTTTTTTTTATTATTTTTTTTTTTTTTAATATTAAAAATATCGTATACTATAGTGCTTTGATTGGTAAGTGCCTAAAGGACTGTACTGTACTGATTAACGCAAAAAAAAAGTCTTCCTTTAGTCTACCGGATATGGCCTATTAACATGAGAGAGAAAGACAGAGTGATTGAGTGAGTGAGTGAGTGAAATTTCGATTTATTGTTAAGGCAAATTTGTTTGAGTGGTTACAAAAAAATTTCAAACTGATTTTTTCAAAAAATAGAACCAGTTTTTTTTTCTTCTTCTTCTTTTTAATATTTTCTATTTCGATTTTACTAGGCACTTTTACTATATAAATTGGATTCTTCTTAATTTTTTTTTTTTTGATTACAAAAATGTTTTAGCAAAGCTACAATGAAAGGGAGAGAAAATAAAAAAAAAAATAGTATATATATATATTTTATATATAGAGAGTTATATGGTATTGTATATATATATGTATATATAATTTGTTAGGTTAGGTTGAGTTGATCTTAGGTTTTAGATTATTTTGCTTACTTTTGTCTCGTTGTGTTGTCTTCGAAAGGGTTTTTTGCTTCGACTTGTTTTTGTTGTTGTTGTTGTTGTTTTAGGTACTGCAGCACAAAAATTGGAAATCAAAAAGTATCTCGGCTGTCACAGCAGAGTCCAAAATAATAGCGACCCCCTTTGCCAATTTGCCTGAAATAAAATTTTCACTCGGTTTTTCCTTTTGTTTTGTTTCTATTATTTTGGCCCCGACTGTCTCGTTTCGTATATATATAAATATTTCTGGAAACCTATTTTAAGTTCATTCAAGTTGTTTGTATTTTTTTTTTGTTTTGTCCAATTTGAGGTGAGAAGTGGATAGGTGACGGCCGCCAATTCGTTGGTGGGGGTGGAGTGGGGGGAAGTAAATCGAAAAAAAAAATTGTTGGAAAATTAAATAAAAACAATTTTGTTGGATTTTTTTTTTTTTTGTTTTTGAAAATGTTTTTTTTTCAATTTCTTTTTAATTTTTAATGATACGTTGTTTTTTGCTTTTCATTATTATTATTATTTTTTTATAGTTTCTTTAGTTGTTGTTGTTGTTGTAGTATAATTTGTTTTAAATATTTAATTTAATTTACATTTTGCTCTCACCATTAATTTTTTTTTATATATTTTATATAATTGTATACTTATGTATGTGTTGGTGTGTATGTGTGTGTGTGTCTGTGTGTGATTTTTTTTTTAATTAATATTTTTTAATTTAATTTACTTAAAGTTAGTGAAATAATTTACTTAGAAAATACATTTTAATTATTTTTGAATTCATTTACATTAAACATAAAGTTTTATTTTTTAAATTAAAGAAAAATTAATTTTTTTTTTAATAAAATTAGTTAATTTTTTTTTAATTAATTAATTGCTGCTAATTTTTTTTTCTGCTTCCATCATCAACGTTCTCGAATTTTTGAACGTGATATGTTTTTTTTTTTTTAATTAATTTTATTTTTTTTTTTATTTACAAAATGTATTTTTTTTCTTTCTTTCTTTTTAATTTTTTTTTGCACCTTAAATTATTTATTTTTTTTTTTTGGGTTGATTAAGTTTACAATTGAACTAATACGCGTATGTGTGTGTGTGTGTGTGTGAGGAGTTTTAGAAACTTTCTTTTTTTTTTAAACTTAAACAAAACATAGTTTTAAGCAAAAAAAATAATTATTTTTTTTTTTAGGAGGGAAAAACGAAAAGTGTAAACATAAAAATATTTAAAGTTTTTTAATTTTTTTTTATTTTTTTTTTTTTTTTTTTTTTTTGTTTAAAATTTTATTTTTACACCTGTTTTGCGTTTCACTTTTCAAGCTTTGTTTTTTTTTATACATAGATTTTTTTTTTTTTTTTTTATTTAACATTTTTTTTTTTTTTTTTTTTTGCTTTAAATAGTTGCTCAAGTCTTATAAGTTTCTTTATAGGGCAAAAAAGCTTTACAAATAATCAGAGACAAAATGTTTAGCATTAAAAAAAAATATAAACAAAAAAAAATTATTCTAAAAAAAAATAATTGGAAAAAACATATATATTTTTTTTTTAATTTTTACTAGAAAAATTGAGCTCAATTTTTTTTTTTTTTTCTGGTGACATATTTGTTTTTTATTTGTTTATAATTTTTGCACCCCTTAACTGCAGCAGCGTTTACTAAATTTTTGCATATACATAATTATTTATATATAATTATAATTTTTTTTTTTTAATTAATTTAATATTAATAATTTTTGTAATTTTAATTTTTATATATATTTAATTATATATATTATTATTATTTTAATTTTTTTTAATGTGCATAAATATTTTTTTTGTATAATTAGAATAATAATTTAGTGTATAATCAGCTTCTTCTAGTTCTTCTTCTTCTTCTTATTTATTTATTTTTATTTTTTTTTTTAATGTTTTTTTTTTATGTGTGATTGTTTGTCTAAGTGTTGTTGTTGTTGTTGTTTTTAGGCTACGATAATTTACAAATAACATTAATTTCGATATTTTTTTACGTACAATTTTTCTTCTTCTTCTTCTTCTTAGTGCTTAAAATTAATTTATATTTTTTCTTAAATTTTAAATTAATTAATTTTTTACAAATTTTGGGAAAATTAGATTTTTTTTTTTTTTGCTTGTACACTTTTTCTTCTTTCAACTTTGACATTCAGCTGAAACGGTCAAGGTGAGAACAAAAGAGACAGAAAGACTGAGAGCAAGAGAGAGAGAGCCTACTTAATTGGTTTTAGCATTTTTTGTTTATTTATTAATTTATTTAAATTGTGACTAACTACGAGCTAACAAAAAAAATAATAAACTATTCTATGAAAAAAGGGTATCAATCCTGCCGCCAAACCAATTCGATTTGGCCCTCTCTTTCTGCCTGTCTCAGCTGTTTCGATTTTCTCTTTAATGAAAAAGATCCTCAGAGTGCACAAAAAACAGGGGAAATATTTATAAACAAAATCACCAACAGAAAACAAAAAAAAATCTATTTTTAATTAGCACTAAACTATTATTTTTTTTTTCTTAAATTTTTTTTTAATCATAAATTTGTTTGCATTTTGGTTGTTTTTGTTTTTTTGTTTCGCACTAAATTTGAACTAAATTAGAATTTAATTTGCATTTAAATTTAAATTTTAATTACTTGACACACACGTGCTGGGGGAATTGAAAGCTTGCCCTGCCCTGCCGAGAGAGCAATTCAATTCGAAGCTGTCTTCTTTAGCAATGTAGCCGTCGTTGTTGTTGTTGCTGTTGTTGCTGCTGTCGAAGACATTACTGTTGTTGCCGTCGCTGTCGACGTCGTCGTTGACTCTATGGACTGCGGCGTCGCTTGCTGCTGCTGTCGACTTGCTGACGGTGAATTTCTGCGCGCTGTGGGCGAGCAATTTGATGAGGCGGAGGAGGAGTTTGTTTGGGCGGCTGAATTTACAGTTAAGCTGCCAGTGCTGGACGTCGATGTGGCACCCGTTGCTGACAAATGCTGATCGCTGCCGCTGCCGAAAGTCAATTTATGCATATTCTCTATATCATCCCGCCACTTGTGGCAGCTGTGATCGGGATCATCCAAATAATAGGTACGATTCGGCTGTAAGAGAGAAAATGAATTAAAAATGAGTTTCATACAATTGAGCTTATGTCTAGGTGAAGTATAGTGGACTCTAGCCAACTCTCTCTGTCTTCCTTCCAATTGGTGAAGCTTTAATTGGAGCTTTCTCTCTCTCTTGCTCAAGGCTTTTGATCTTAGTCAACTCTCTCTTCCTTGCAATTACTAAAGCTTTAATAGGAGCTTTCTCTCTCTTTCTTACTCTCTCTCCCTGGCTCAAGCCTTTTGATCTTAATATTTTCCTTTGTGGATCCTAGCCAACTCTCTCTCTTCCTAGCCCCTGCTAAAGCTTTAATTGTAGCTTTTCCTTTTTTGCCATCCCTCTCTGACTCAAGTCTTTTAATCTAAATATTAATTATTTCCCATTTGTAAATAATTTTTATATTTTCTTGTTTTTGTGCCATTTTCGAGCCAATTAAAATATTTCAGCCCCAAAGACAATCAAATCGAAAAAATCTAATTAGTTCGCACACGCTTAAATGCAAAGAATGTGAGAACTCAAAAATTTAAAAGAGTGAAAAACAGCACAAACAAGTAAACACATAAAAATGAAAGACAAAAGTGGAAAAAATAACAACAAAAACAAGAAGAAGAAGAAGAAGAGAACACTATCGCACTAAATATTTTTATCTGCATTGCGTGTGCAGCTTTCAATGCCGCCTTTAATTTGATTTAATTTGCTGTTTTTGTCATAAAAAAAAAAAAAAAAAACTTAAAATGCCACAAAAACAACTCAAACACACACGTGCCAGAGTCATAAAAAAAAACCAAAGAGACCGAGAGAGTCGACTAGATATCTAACCGATGACGTCACACCTACAACGTCATCACAAGCAAAACCAAAGTTCAACACACTCTCAAGCATCTAGGAAGCTTTGGGCTTAACATTTTCTGTTTTTTTTTTAGGTTTAGTTTACTATTTGACCAAAAGGGGATTCTTGGTCTCCCACAAAGGCCATAAAATTATTCTGTGGCATACTTTTGGGTGTTGTCATTAAAAAAAAAAAAAAAATTCCTATGAAAAAGGTATTGCAGAATTTATATGGAACGGGCCATGGCGAATTGGCGGGGGTTGGGGTTGGGGGGTGTGTGTGTGTTTCTTTTTTTACGACCTGCACGCGCGCACCTTAACGACTCTTATTTTTCTTCCTCTTCTTTTTTTTCTCTCAGTGTATGTAAAAGCTCATGTGTTTGTGTGTGTGTGTGTGTTGGCAAATGCAACCGGTGGCCATTTGCATATTTGTTATAATTTATGTTCCATATAGTTTTTGTTTGAGGTGTGCAAGTGTGTGTGTGTGTGGGTGTGTTGAGTGATATTGGCTTGGCTTGTGGAAGCACTTTGTTGTTAATATTTCATTTTACTGTTATTGTTGTTGTTGTTGTTAATTTCATTAACTCAAGAGAGATAACCTTGGGCAAAGTGAATGCCTTTGGAAAACAGGTGGCGTTGGCTATGATTATACAATCGTCGCCATATAGAAATCTTATCAATGCACTTTCACCTCTCAGCGAGAGCAAGAGAGAGAGAGAGAGAGAGTGAGAGCTTTGACAAACAAAGTTGGCAAACATCCGTTATAACGGTACTCACCGTATGCACAAAGAAGATTCGAAAATTTTTAGCCTCGACGCGTAATTCAGGACCCCAGGGTATTTCGCCCTTTTTGATCATCTGCACGGGATCGATATAGATGAGCCGTGGACCGGTGGTCAGTAGAAGCATTCGCTTGCGGGCAAAGAGTCCTTTGCGTTTGTTGACGAAACCCTTGCGTAGGATCACCTCACCTTCGGCAAATACATGCCATTTGTCAGTCTTTTGCGCCTCAAGGCGTTGCAATCTCTCCGTATCCGTCAGTATAAAGGAATCTAAATCAGACAATAAAATTAATTTAGACAATTTCCACTGGGAGGAGTAATTATTCACCAACTTACTTTTGGACTTCTTTTTGGCAGTCATGCCGCTGGCCACGGCACTGCCGACGCCTAGTTGCATGCTCAATAGGCGGGTCATTTGACGTTCGTCCAGGCCGGGTTCCAATTCGGCTGTGGCACAAAGCAAGTCTTGTTCCTCTGATTGGTCATCTTCCTCCACACCCGGCAGATATGGATTGATGGCCGGCGGTGTCTGCTGGCGCAGATTCTCCCAATCTATGCCAGCGAAAAAGGGATGAGCCCGTATGCTCTTGTAGAAGCCAAACTCATCTTGGGCACCCAAACGCTCGCTGGGCTCCACCTTGAGCAGACGTCGCACCAAATCCTCAGCATCCTTGTCAAAGCCCTGGGGAAAGTCCACAGAGCAGCTGAGAATCTGCTGGAAGATGATATAATCATTGCTGCCCCGGAAGGGCGGCAAACCCGAAATCATCTGATAGATAATGCAGCCCAGGGCCCACAGATCAGCTGCTGGTGTGATCGGACCATTCTGTAGGACCTCCGGTGAAACATATTGGGCTGTGCCCACAAAGCTACCACGTCGTCGTCGATTGCGTGAACGATAACGTCTCTGACGAAAGACCGAACCCTGACGACGCGGCGAATCCACCTCATCGGTATCACCATTCAACTCCTCGGTCTCCTCCTCATCCAGATTCTCATCATCCTCATAGCAGAGCTCATCATTGTACAGCTCTTCACTGTCCTCGTCATCATCGGAGCTGCGTGCCGAGCGCCGTTGTCTCGGTGGCTCTTTAATGCCCGCCGCCAATTCGGCCACAGCCAGCTCACGCTCCAGCTGGGTCATCATTTTGGCTGAACCAAAATCTGCTATCAACGTGTGCATATCCTCGTCCAAGAGTATATTCTCCGGCTTCAAGTCTCTGTGCACCACATTCCGCCGATGCATATGCTCACAGGCCAGCAGAACCTCGGCCGCATAGTGACGCGTACAGTCGGCATTGAAGCTGCCCACCTTATTGATGTAGGGCAGGAGGTCACCCTTCTTGGCATGCGTCATCACAAAGAAGAGCGAACGTTCGTTTTGGAAGGTGCAGGAGAGATTGACGAAACCAGGAACATTGCTCAATAGATGCATTACTTCCTTCTCACGCTTCACATATTCCTGTTTCCTTTCACGCCAAATCAAACGCTTCTCGCATACTTTGACTGCAATGAGAGAGAAAGAGACAAAAAACGTTTAGTTCGAATTCGATCAATAGGCAACGGCGTCGGCGTTAGTACCGTTACTTTTCGAAACAAAGCGGAGGACAAGTTGAAGAAGAAATATTCAAGATTTTCTTTCGAAGCAAGCAAAATTTATAGTGAAAAAAAATAGAAAAATAAATAAATAAATTTTGTTTCTTCTTCCATTTGAAATAATCTCAACAGCTGAGCCAAAAAAAAAAAAAAAAATTGTTATTGTCCATTAAACAAACAAACTATTCAAATTGTCAGACATTTTTTTTTCTTAGAAATTTTTTTCTATTTTTTTTGTATTATTATTTTTATTCTGTTCTCTCTTGTTTTGCTGCTGCTGTTTTTTTTTTTTTCAATGAAATTTATAAATAAACTTTAGACGAGAAGAACAACAACAACAACACCAAACAGACAACTGTAAATTTCAATTTAAATTTCAAGTAAAAAAAAAAAAGCAGCCGCCAAACAACTTTTTTTTTTTTGCAATGTTTCCATAACAACAACAACAACAAGAACTATAGGGGCCACATTAAATAATGATAATTAAAAATGCAAAAAAAATAAAATAAAAATAAATATTCCGAAAAAATGAAGTGTACGCGTGAGAATAATAAAATCTAAAAAGAACATGAAAAAAAAGAGAGAAAACGAAAAATAATTCACAAAACACAAAGCGACGTGATCGCTGCCGCCGTCGCCGCCGCCCACCCAAGTATGAAATGAAGAAGAAGAAGAAGAAGAAGAAGAAAAATCAAAACAAATTTGCAGTCTTGACAAATATTTGCCGAAATGATTTATGAGTAAAAACTAATCCAGTGAGAAAATAATAATCACTTTTTTTTTAATAAAAATTTAAAATTTATTTATTTATTTTTTATTTTTTTTGCAGGAATACCCTCAATGTGGTTGACAATTTTTTTTTGTTTGGATTTGAACAATTTAAGCCGAAATTTGCCTGTTTTTTTTTTTTTTGCTTTGCTTTGATTTCACATTTGTTGGCTTTGCCATTTCGGTTGTTTCAATTTGGCATATTTTGTGATTTATTGAAGTGAATGTGAATGTGAATGCAAAAAGGCAGACAAGACAAGACCAGACAAGCAGGCAAAAAAAAAACACTCACACAAACAAAAACAAGAAAAAAAGAAGGAATTTGCTCAAATTGCTAAATTAAAGAAGAAGAAGAAGCAGAAATACTTCGTTGTCGGCTTGGTTGAGCAGTCGCGCAGTCGCTGCTGAAAGCGAAGCGCGAACTTGTTTCATTTGTTGCTCTCCCTGTCTCTCTCTCTCTTTATCTTTCTTACTCTTGACGCAGGAAATTCTAAACTGGTTGTTGAACTGCGAAAGCACTCACACACGCACACACACACATGCAGGCAGGCAGGCAAGCCAAAGAGAGACTACTTGAGAGTCCTTACTTTCTTTGCTGGAGCCGCCTGTGTGCGTGTAACGGTTTTAAAAGCTTTCGAACTTTGCAATTTATTCTGTTCTAAGCAAATAAAAAAAAATTAAGGGATTTCGCGACACGCCCCCCCAACAAAGATAAAAACTAAATTTATTTCAGAAAAAAAAAAAAACAAAAATGTAAATAAAAACATAAAACATTTGATTGATAAAAACAAATGCATAAAAAACAAGAAACTCAGGCAAACACAAACAAATTTTTTGATATGAAAAAAAGCCAGACAAAAACTGACATTTAAGTAGAACAAAATTTAAAAAAATTTAAATAAAATATTTGAAAAGTCTTGTGGGGTCTCTGTTTTTATTTGCCTATATAAAAATAATTTTATATATATTTTGGTTTTATCAAGATCAAAATGAAAGCCTGCCAAGAATGAAAGAAAAACCAACCAAACAAAATTAAATATAAAATTGAAAAAAAAAAAAAATAAAAATCTCAGAGCGATAAGTCAAGTGGCTAACCAAAAAAATATATAAAAAAAATTGAGGAAAATATATGAAAAAAAGCCAGGCGCACACCGCAATTAAAAGATTAACACGAACCAAAAGTTTGTTTTGTTTTTTTATGCGTTTTAAATTTCCAACGAAAAAAAAAAGTGCGTAAAAATAAAATTGACCTTCAAAAATGTTGCGCAAAAAATAAATTTTATAGATTTGGCAATAGTTTTTTTTTCTTGTTCTTCTTATTTGTTTGTATTGAGATAGAGAAGATTAAAAAAAGCACAAGTACACACACACATACACGTAGGCAGGCGGGCAGCACACAAGTCAAGTCAGACCAGACCAGCCTATGCACAGCTACAGTGGCGGTAAAAATATTCTGGACACAAGTCAAGTCAGACCAGCCTATGCACAGCTACAGTGGCGGCAAAAATATTCTATACACTGGCAGCTTATTTACTTCGCTCTTCTCCCTTTTGCAGAAGGAGTCGAGTGTTCTTTTTTGTTTCTAATGAAGCTTTTTTTTGTTTAATTGAAATTGGAATTTTGCGCATTATTTAATATTTTTTTATTTCGTCTACTCTTCTGATTGTTGTTGTTGCTTGACTTATGTTTTATTTTGCGTTAGGTGAGAGGGGGATCGGTCGGTAAGAGGAAAGGGCAGACAAAGAGAAGTAGAAGCTGGAATGGGTTAATGACCGCATTTGCGGCGCTGTTGATAACAACGAATCACATAACCTTGAACTTCACTTTACTTTGCTTGCTGTTGCTTTTGTTGTTGTTGTTTTAGACAATCGAGTCTGCCGCCGTTTCGGCTGCTGCTGCTGCTGCATATGAGCGATGACAACAACAACAACAAAAGCAATTGGCAAATACCGCTAAACAAAAGAATTAAAGCAAACAACGTGACGGGCAAGCAAATAAAAAAATAAAATAATAAAAAAAAAACACTCTTTTATTTTTTGAAAATTTCCAAACAAAGGACAAAAACATTTGTGGAAAAAAAAATTTAAATTTGTTTTGAAAAAAAAAAACATAATTAAAATTATCAATTTGTGTGACTTTGAAAAAAATATACAATAAATTAAATCAAAATCAGGCAAAATTTATATAAAAAATAAAGGGGGTCGACAAAAGCCGATTAAAAAATAATAAATAAATCAAGAAAGAAAAAAAATAAATCCATTAAAATAAAAAAAATAATAATAAAAAAATAAATAAATAAATCAAGTATAATAAACAAAAATATTAATCATCATAATTAAGAAGAAGAAGAAATTCGTCAAAACTGTTAAAAATCTGAGCAAATAAAAAGCGCGCCAAACCGAAAAGGCAAAAGAAGAAGAAGAGGAAGCACAACTCCCGTATCAATGCAACTTGTTGCAATGAAGCAGAATGAGAGAGAAATAGCGAGCCCAAGCCACGCGGTTTGATTTGTTTTGTTTTTGTGCTTTGTTCTTTCATTCTTCTTGGTTTGGCGCAATTCGACGACGCTCTCAAACTGGAATGCAGTTGAGTAGGTGTGCAAGCGAGAAGGCTATAAACGCCATGGCAATAGCAAGGAACAAGAGATTGGTGAGATCAAGGCAGAATTTTCTTGTCGAGAGAGAAGAAATAAAAATATTTACAGCTGTGTTTTTACAGAATTCTTTTTCCATGTCAAACAAAAAGGCACACTTTGGCTTGGCCAGTGTGTGTGTGTGTGTGAGGGAGAGAGATGGCAATTTTTGTCTAAAAATAAAACTAATCAGAAAGAAGACAATAATGTTGACATCTCCCTTTGACTTGCACTCTCTTTTTAAAATAGAAGAAAACTGTACAAGCTGAACCCAACAGCAGCAACAACAACAATAACAAAGAACTGGCCAGATCAGGCTGAGCTGCATTCCAACACACACACACATACAAATACTGTTGAGCTAGGCTTGCAAAGGAAACTGCTCTTTACTAATAAATTCAGCGCAAGGCCGTTGGAAACATTTTGGAATTGAAACAAAAAAAAAGAAGTCCCCAAGAGAGACAGAGTGAGAGGTGCTTGAACTATTGCCCAGGGGGAGGGGGGAGACAAAATAAAATGTCAACATCTTTTGTAAAATATTTTCGGAATTTTTCCAAAATGGAAAAATACTATTTTCAGTCTGACGACGAGAGTTTTTTTTTTTTTTTTTGTTATTTGATTAGGGGGGGAATTGGTCAGAGAGTCGACACCTCTTCTGCTTCACAGGTAAATGACAAACACACAAAAATAATCTAGTCTCAGGCGGCGTGGGAGCCCACACAGAAATAGTGGAAAATTTTTTGTTTCTTTCAAGTGATTTCAAAACTGTAAACAATCTTAGGAAATAAATTTTTCCATTCAGTATTTTTTTTTCTTTGTAATTTTGGGAATTTTTATTTCTTGTTAAATTTTTAAAGTGCTAAAAAAAATGTTTTTATTATTAAAATTATTTTATTTGCTTCCAATTTGCATTTGAGAAACCTCTTTCAAAAAGAAGAAGACAAATAAAAGATTATGAAATCTACCCAAAAAAAATCATAAATGTATGCGTGTGTGTGTGCGTATGTGTGTGAGAGAGAAGCTCAAAGGAATAAGCGCACAGGTAAATGAAATAAAAACGGTAAATAAAAACCACTAAGCTCAGTGGAAGGAGTGAATGAGAGCGAATGTGTTGTTTTTGTCAAAAGTGTTTGGGGGGGAATTAAGTGGAATTGGAGTGTTTGGGTATGATTCGCTTTCTTTTTGTTGTTGTTTTGTGAGTCATCATAATACACAGCCAAATTTTATATACTTCTTATTTTTTTATGGAGGGGGCGGAGGAGGAGTGATACTCCTCAAATAAAAGGACCAACTGGGTTGGCTACTGTTTTTTTGTTGTTGTTGTTTTTGCAAACAATTTTTTTATTGTTATTTTTGTTGTTGTGGGCGAGAGAAAGAAAAAGTTTATTGCCCTTTGGGGCGACATTTTGACTGCACGCAAAGGATTTTTAATATGAGACAATGAAAAATACACACACACACACGCACTCACACACACACACGAAAGATTTTTTTTCGAGTTTGAAAATTTTTCTGCGTACGCGGAAGAAAGCGCATAAAAGTTGCCAATAACTTAGCTTACACACTATCCCCGTCTCACTCACTCCAAAGGGGACAACATAAAAAGAGACCCGCCAAAGCCCGAGGAGCTCAGGCAGAATGTGAGCAGCCATAATAAAAAAAAAAAATACCAAATAGACTAGAAGCCCAAGCAAGGCCAGAAAGAGCGCCACAATGACAAAGTGAAAGACAGAGTGAGTGAGAGAGAGGAAGGAGAAAAGAAAAGGACAATAAAAAGCAAAAAAACGTAGCGACTTCCTGGCGCTGCCTTAGACTCTTAAATTAGTCATAAAACCCGGACGGACGGCCCAAGTCGTCACGAGCATGTGGGGGAGGGGGGCGACCGGAGGGGGGATGGGTGTACATTTTGTGATATTGGCACGTGCGGTGCGTTGCTACCTGGGAATAACATGTTGCGTGCAAGTCTCTTTTGGCCTGTTTCCTGCGAGTCCTTCAATTTATACACGCGCCCAGATGGTCTTAAAATGTTGCCAAGGAAGAAGAAGAAGAAGAAGAGGAGGGCTAAAAAGTGGCAGGTGCAGTCTTAAGGATTTTAGGCTCAAGGGGATCTGGCCAAACTGTTTCACTCTATTCCCATTTTGTTTCACTGCCGTTCAAGGGGATCTGGCAAGACTGTTTCACTAATTTTCCATTTTGTTTCACTGCCGTTCAAGGGGATCTGGCCAAACTGTTCCACTACTTTCCCATTTAGTTTTTTTTATACACTTTTTTTGGGTTGAATGACCCAATTTTTTTTCTTTTTTTATTAAGAACATAAAATATTTTAATAGCTTTTTTTTTGTTCTTTCTTTTGGTTAATCTATTTTTTTTTTTAATCCTTTTTCTAGGTTTCAAATGAGTTGTTTTTATGTGTTTTTCTTTTTTTTTACTATTTTATTTTTAGATAATTTTTAATGGTTTCAGTAATTTATCTATTTTTGGAATAATTAATTTTTATTTTTATATATATATTTTTTGTATTTTTAGTTGTGTTTATTTTTAAAAAGTTAATAACCCTACTTCTTCTGGTTTAAAAGGGTCTTTAAACTCTCCCTACTGCTTCGTCTTCTTCTTCTTCTTCTTGTTATTTTTTGTTGTTGTTGTTGTCTGGTTTTGATCTTTTGCACGTGTATTTTTGTTTGGAGAAGATTCTGTTGCGACGGCGCAGCTGCTGCCTTCTTCAAGGCACTCCATCTGCTTGCTCTCTCGCTCACTCACTCATTCACTCGCTCACTTGCTCTCTGTCTTACTTTGTGCATTGAACTGAGCGCGCCAGCTGCTCTCTTTTAGTCCCAAAAATAAATATGTGTAATTAAAAAGACACACACACGCATACACGCATACAAACAGACTCAGAAGCAGCCGCCGAAAGGAGCAGCAAAGGTGAAAGAAAAGTAAACGCAACCCCCAAAGAAGACAGACAAGACACACACAAAAGAAGAAGAGGAAGAAGAAGCAGACGAGTTCTTTTTTTTTTCTTTTGCCCTGATGAAAAGTTCACTGCCCAAAAAAATAACAAAATCAGAGCAAAGGCAAAAGCAACTAAAACATTTTCAAAACTCAAGGAGTCTGTTTCATTCTCAAGTGTTCCCCGCTCAGGCTAGACCAAAACCAACAAGTTGCAGTTTTATTTTTTCAAAAGAAACAAAGGCGACAGACCGCCTGCTGCTGGCTTTGGCGTGGGTGGGTAAACTACAACAACAAAAAGAGAAAGAGTGAGGAAAACAAAAAAGAAAAAAAAAACAAACATTTTCAAATCAAAGTACGAGTGTGTTGTGAGATCTATGGAAAAAAAATTCCAGGAAATCAGCTAAGCGTGGCCAACAACGCAGCGCACAGCGGTGGGCATTAAAGTGGAAAAGCAGACCAGCTGCAACAACAACAGCAACATGAAAGTAAATAAAAACGGCTGCCTAGAGGATTAAAAATTGTCCATGTGTGCGTGCGTGTGTGTCAAATAGCACGTGTTGCCTTGTGCGCGCAGGAAAAATCTTAAGAAAAATTATCCAGGTAAGAAAAAAAAATAGAAATAAAATAAATAAATAGACAGGCAGAGACCGAGTTTGGCGTGGGAAACGCCAAAAATAAGTGAACGGCAGCTGTGCCAAAAAAAAAGGAAAAAAATGGAAGGAAACCAGAAATATTTGCAACATTTGCCCCGAATGATGAAATTAACACAGAAAACAGCGAGCCGAAATTGAGAAAACAATAATAAATGAATTTGCGCAACGAGGCCAACGACAAAGTAAACTACGCACTGTGCGTGGCGTCGTCAAAACGACGCCACAAAAATAAAAAAAAAAAACATTAAAATGAGTACAACAATGACAAGAAAAAAAATGCGTAAAATAGTACAAAAAAAAAAAAAAACTAAAAATCGAAGTAAGAGTCGCCTGCTTGCCTGTGTGTCAATGTCCAAGTAAGCACACCTACACAGACTCACATACACACACGCGCTCACGCATACACCTCTGCCTACCGAAGAAATTGTTGCGCGCACCAAAACAAATGAAAACGAAATTTGCTGTGTTCACCATGAGTGGAATTGCCAGTGCCTGTGTGTGTGTGTGCGTGGGCAAGCACAAGTAGAGGTTCATCCTAGTGGGCGAACGGGCATGCTTGGTTTACTTTGTTGCTAGCAACATTTTCTTTGGCAACATTGTTGCCATGGCCCACCCAAAGCGAAACATATGCAAATTTCAAATTATTGGAAAGGATTTTTGAAAAAAACAAAAACAAAAACCATATGCTAACCTTGGTCCAAAAATATCGCACATGAAATTAAGAATTTTTTCAATTTTTTGATTATGTTATTATTTTCCGTAAACATTTCCATTTTCAATGCCAACAAAAATTGTTTATCAAAAAAAATTTGCAACGCGTGCAAAACAAAAAACAAAAATCTATTTAAATGGTGTGAAAAACAATTTATTTTTTTTTTTTAATTAGAATGTGTAAGTTTAAAATAATTCTAAACAGGTTCGTCCCCTCTCCTCCTTCTCCACCTGCTCTGTTGAAACAAAGTATATAAAAATCAATAATCAACAGTAAATGTGAGGGGTGAGAGGGGGGTGAGTGCAATGGAAACGACCGCCACTTGTCAAGTGCAAAATCTTTCCATGCTGTTGTTGTCTCACTCGCACATTTTCTACTTGTTTACAGTTTGCTTATCACAGCAAAAACAAAAGCAGCAACCTGCACTCTGATAGACACGAGGAGCAGAGCCAGCAACAAATTTGCAAAAAGCAACGGTACCCTTGTTCTTCTCGTCTCGCCCCCCGCCCCACTCTCGTTCACAAGCCAAGTCAGCCGGCAGTCAATCGGTCTGTCGGTCGTTTTGTTTTGTTCTGCTCATCCGAGTCGCGCACACACACGTGCCATGGACTTTTTTTTTGCTGCGCTGCGCTTTTATTGATTTACAGTTGTGCCCCCGCTGTATTACGTATTTTGTTATTGCAATTGTTTTTGTTTTTTTTTTTTTCTTTTTTGAAGGAAACAAGTGTTTTGTAGTTTTCCAGGTTTCTTTTTTTTTTTGTACGATTTTGTTTACAAAAAAAAATTTTAATTTGAATTTGCTTACGGCAAATAAACAAGGCCAAGAAAATATTTACTAACCTTAAAACTTTACTACAAAACTAGAAAAATCTTTTCAATAAAAAAAAAATTTAAGTCAATTCAAGAACAAAAAAAAAAAACAATAATGACGATAACAGCTGACTTCTTTGACTGTCGATAAACAAAAGCAGAAAGAAAGAAAAAAATTGTTTTCGTTGTTGTTGTTGTCAAGTATGTGGGCACGTCATAGGCGCCCTCGTTATCACCAATATAATACAGGCCGATATTGTTTTGATGGCATTTGCCGATAGTATAGAATTTTTTTTCCTCTGCTCTGCTCTGCTGCTGCGAAAAAGACGTCAAAAGAGGGCAAAAAAAAAAATATGGATGTTTATTTTTTATTTTTTTTTTCAAGTCAGATAAAAATCCATCATTTTGTCGTCGCCGCACGGCACAAAACTGATGAAATTCGAAATATCTCATATCAACAATAAAATAAAACAACAACAACAAGAATAACATTAATTATGTGGGCGAGAGAGAGAGACACCGAGAGAGAGAGAGAGCTGAGCAAAAGTGGCCTGGCCCAAGGCACGTGATTGCCTAGTGACTGACTTAAATACAAAATCTATACAAGAGTGAAAGAGAGAGGGGAAGTTGGGTGGAGGGGGGCGAAGAGAGGAGCATGACAAGTTAGTCAAGACAAAAACCACTATTATAAAATCTATAGTAAGGAGAAGAAGAAGAAGAAGAAGCAGCAGAGACCTAGGCGACTAGACGACGCCGGTGATACCGACTAAAACAACAACAACAACAACAAGAACAAAAGCAAGTATAAAGATTGCCACTTGATTTTTCTGTTGATACACTATTTTTTTTTTTTTATTTGTTAGGAAAAAATTATGTCAGTTTTTGTGGGAAATTGGGTTAGAATGAATTTATTTAAATTAAAAAAAAAAAAAAATAAATAATTAATTAATCAAAATAAATTAATAAAAAAAATATATATCTAAAAATAAATAAAAAATTAAAAAATAAATAAATAATAATAAAAAATAAATAAAAAAAATATATATAATTTTTAACCGACTTTTTTAGTTTCAACGAATGAATAAAATTATTTAAATAAATAAATAAAAAAAAAACAATAAATAATAAATACATAATTTATCATAATGAAAACTAAATAAATTGAAGTAAGGTTGAATTTTTTTAAGCACAAAAAAAATAATAATAAAATAAAATAGAAAAAAAAATAAAAATTGTATATTTAATATATTATCGATTATTTTAATTTCAATAAATAAAAAAAATACTTTTAAAATTATAAAAATAAATAAATAAATAAATATAATATAATAGAAATATTTGAATAATAAAAATAAATAAATTGAGGTGAGGTTAAATTTAAAAAAAAAAAATCCCAACGTTATCTTCGGGGTGCCGAAGATTACAGACTCTTTTCGAAGTTGTTTCTGCCGTAAATCACATGAACGGGGTTGGTCAGTTAATAGGGCCGATTTCGATTTGTATGACAGCTATATGATATAGTAATCCGATTTTAATAAAATTTAGCACAAACGCGTATATTTATGTAGAAAACGTGTTGGCCGAGTTTTGAAAAGATCAGTCAATAAATGTGCGAGTTATTCCCTAAACCGATTTAGGTTCGTATGGCAGCTATATGATATAGTAGTCCAATCTTTACGAAATTTGATTTATGTATTAATTGCTATAAAAAACATATGCGTGCTAAATTTGAACAGGATCAGATAATAAATGTGGGAGTTATTGCCTAAACCGATTTAGGTTCGTATGACAGCTATAAGATATAGTCATCCGATCCGGGCAAAATTTGGTACAATTATCTATCGTTATATAAAACACACGCATGCCAATTTTCAAAAGGATCGGATAATAAATGTGGAAGTTATTGCCTAAACCGATTTAGGTTCGTATGACAGCTATATGATATAGTGGTCCGATCCGACCGATTCAAACTAGTGTACTACCTAGGTAAAAAAGAAGGCTAAATACCAAGTTTCAGCAAAATAGCTTTTAAGACGACGGAGTAAATCGCATAGAAACAGACGGACAGACGGACAGACGGACATGGCTATATCGACTCCTCTAGTGATTCTAAGTATTCTAGATGTAACTTTTGTGGGTCTACGATGTTTGGTTCTGTGCGTTACAAACATCAGAGCAAAGTGAATAGACTCCTTTTTCTTCGAAAAGAGTCTAATAATAATAATAAAAAAAAAAATAAAATAAAAAATAAATATAATTTTTTTTTATCGACTATTTAAGTTTCAATAAATAAATAAAATTAATAAAAAAATCAAATAAAATAATCGATAAAAAATTATACACATTTTTTTGGTTTTTTTTTTATTTTTTTAACATTATTATTTTTATTCTTTTTTATTATTATTTTTATTATTTAAAAAAAATATTTTTTAATTTTAATTAATTATTTTTTTTAGCGTATTCAAAAGTCAACTTGGAAATTGCCCATTTGATTTATTTCTATTTTTTTGCTATTCCGATTTGATTAGCATATACTTGTCACTTGTTGTTGTTTTGGTTGTTTTTGTTGTTGTTGTAGCGGATATACTAAATGGCATAAAGCTTATAAACGAATCTATTTATTTATTTTGCAAACTAAACAGACGACCGAGCGAGCGAGCGAGCCAAGGCGCAAGCCAAATCATCAGATGATAAGACAAAAAAATTCAAATAAATAAAAAAAAAAACCTGACAATTTTCGACGGGAAATGATTTCGGTCCGAGATAAGTATCGATATTTTTCAAGGGTCTCCAAAGCGATACCATCATGAAGGGGATTTTTTTTTTCGGAGGAAATTTTTCAACTTGAAAAAGAGATAGACTTTTGATCAAGTCTGGAGGAGAAAGAGGGGTGAAGTGAAGGTTATAATTATCGATTGAATGGATAGAAGACTATCGATAAATCAAGTCTTGGTGGGGTAGGACCCTGATGAATCATCGATTAATTATATTAATGGAACAGTTGGGTGATTATCGATAACTAAAAAACAGTCTTAGTTATCGATAAATTTAATTAATCTTTGGATAAGATGGATGACTATCGATAACTCAACTATTGTTGGGGAAAAGAAGTGGCTTACTTATCGGTAAGATATCAAGGTTCAGATAGATGACTATCGATAATTCAAGTCTTGTCTTGCAAGGATTAGATGGGTGACTATCGATTAATTTAATTATTCTTTGGATCAGATAGATGACTCAAGCCTTGTTGGGGAAAAGAACTGGCTGACCTATCGATTAGGTTTAGATAGATGACTATCGATAACTCAAGTCTTGTTGTCTTCTAAAACTTAGATGGATGACTATCGATAACTCAATACTTTATCGATTAATTTAATTCATCTTAGGATCAGATGGATGACTATCTTGTTGGGGAATAATTGACTAATTCTGCTATCAAATCTATTATCGATTAATTGATTATATCGAATGATATATAAAATTATCGATATCTGATATCTTGCAATTGGTTTTGTTGTTGCTTTCATTTTCTTTTTCTTCTTTTTTTTTTTGCTGGCAAATAAACTGTTAATTTTCTCAGGCTAAAAATATCATCAGACAAGGTGGGTGGGCATCGACTCAAATTGCACATGTATGTATGTGTGTGGGTGTAGGTGTGTGTGTGTGGAATGCAAATGGTAATGATGTTGGCGTGTATATACGTTGGTCCGTCGCATCGATGTCGCCACGCCTTTAGCAGGTGGGCGGGTGACGGACAGACCCGCGAGAGTCTTTATGGCGACCGCATTCTTTTTTCTTCGAATGGCGCCAAACTAACCGAGAGGGGTGAGGGGAAGGTGGGGGTGGGGTGTGGTAAAAAGCTTATATACTCACTTGCATATTCACGGAGAGTGTGTACGTCCATGGCCAAGTAGACATTGCTGAAACTGCCCTCGCCGAGGGGATATTTGAAGATGAAATCGTTTGGTGATTTTTTTGCTAATGTCGACGATGATAAGGCTGAGGCTGGCGTCGATGGAGGCGGCGGCTGGGTTGGCGTAGGGTTTGAAGTGGGTTGCTGCTGCTGGTGCTGCTGTGATTGTGTTGTTGATTCAATCGAAGCTTTGCTGGGTATTTTGTGGGAAATCACTCGGATTGGTGACACTTTGTGATTGCCGGAGGCAACGGCTGCGGCCAAAGGCGATGAGTAATCTGCAAAATGATTTTCAATTTCTAAGAAAAAGACAACTTTTGTTGTTGTTGTTGTAGAAAAGCTTACCACATAGTCGATAGATTGATCGACGGCTGCTTGTATTGTTGTTGTTGTTGTTGTTGTTCTCAATGGTGCTGCCTTTTGTTGTGTTGGCAGCAGCAGCAGCAGTAACTGTAACAGTGGCAGCGTTGGCTGTGTTGGAGGCAACAGCGGCTGTGGCAGCTGTCAGGGGAGTAGGACCAGTTGAATGTGTAGAAGATGTGGGCGGCGGGACTGTACCAGTGACATTAGCGCCGACACCGCAGCGTGTATGATGTAGGCCACGGCTGGCCACTTGTGTTGCTGTTGTTGTTGCCATGGCAACGCCGAGGACAGCTTGCAATTCCTTAAAATTATTATAATCCGAATAGTTTGATTCGCTTAAGGAAACGGCAGTGGCGGCTTTTTCCTTTGGCATAGCCGGCATTGTTGTTGCCGTCGTCGTTGCTGTTGTTGTTGTTGTTATAACAATTTTGTTATTGCTGCTGCTGCTGCTTGATGTGGCAACAACAGCAACGGCAGCAGCGGCGGTGGCGGCGGCAATGGCTGCACTCGCTGCTTGATTGTTTGTGTTCACTGTTGTTGTTGTTGCTGTTGGTGTTGCTGTAGCGTTGGCTTGTTGTATTGCTTGCTGCTGCTGCTGTGTACCGTTAACCTGAAAAAAAATAAAAATAAAATTGAAATTATTGAAATGATTAACCAGCACTGTCTTCTCCACCCTTAATCAACACTGACCAGCTTAAAGAATAACAAAGCAGAAGAAGAATTAAGCCTATGAAAAGCGGAACTGCCATAATCAAAAACAACAACAACAACAAATCAAAGCAAAGCAAAGCAAGGCGAGTCAAGTCAAGCCAAGCCTTCTAGAAGAACCGAGAAACAGGTACAAAAAATAAAAAAAAGAGCACAGCCCAAGGGAAGAGAGCGAGCAAGTTGAGCGAGTGGAGTGAGCGAGAGAAGAGCAGTCAAGTTCAGCGCACCGTCTTGTCATGTGTTGGGCCTGTGCGTATGTGTATGTGTGTCTGTGTGTGTGTGTGTTTTGTACCGGAGTTCAAGGACTTTGAGCATAAAAATATAATTAAGTTCATTGCCACTTGTTTACATTTCTATTAGGAGAAGTTGTTGTTATTGTTATTGTTTTTTTTTTTCTTGTTGTTGTTCTCGTTCGTGCGTTTTGGTCAAATATTTTTTCAAGCCAGTTTTTATGTGCGTGATTTTTTTTTTGTTCACATTTTTTTTTGCTATTTTTATTGCCTTCTCTTTCATTTGTTTTGGCGCTCTCTTTGTTGTTATTCTTTCAAGACACGATCGGAGAGACTATTGACTTGTGGCGTGATTTGTATTTTATGCCCCTGGCTGGGCGGGGAGGGGTGGGGGGCGGATTAAATGTGTGAAGTACAATAAACCTGAGAGCAGGGCCACCCTAAAACAAAATTACAGAAATAAAAAAAAAACCCCAACCAGTTTGGTGAAACACAAAAAAAAAATTTAAATAAATTAAAGAAAAAAAAAATCAAAACCAAAAACGACGTCAATGAAAAAAAAAACACACAAATTATATAAAATGAATGAATTTTTTAAAACAAAAAAAAAAAATTATTAAACAATCAAATCAAAATAGAAGAAGAAGAAGCAGAGGCACCTCAGGCGACAGGTGAAAAAAAAATTATAAATAATTTTCTTTCAAGTGGAAAAAATCTCAATGAAAAAAAAAATTGGAAAAGAAAAAAAATTTATAGTTTTTTTATTGTTATTTTTTTTTTTTTTTTTGGTGCGTCACACTTTGGAATGCCGTTGGTTTAGTTTTCAAGTCACACAAAAACAAAAGAAGAAGAAGACAAAAAAAAAAATCACGCACTGAATTTTTTGGTTCACTGTGTGCGTGTGTGTGTGTGTTGGTGTGTGTTTATTTTGGTCTTTGTTGTTGTTTCTGCTTTCGTTCGGCAATCTCTCCTCTATCTTAAGATATGATCTCATGAAAGAGAGAGAAGGAGAGAGAGTGAGATAAAACTTAAGAGATCGTTTGCCTTTTGCCACCCCTTAAAAATAAACACCCACGCCCCCCACTCCCGCCTTCTTCAAAAAAAAAAAATCGGCAACTGGTCAGCCTAATTTTTTTGGTTTTTCTGAATTGTTTCGGATGTTGTTTTTTTTTAAACCAACTCGAAGCTAATTAAACCGCACCAATGTGCGTCAGAAGCTGACAAAAATATTAAAAAAATAGAAACTGGTCACCAAACTGGCCAAGCAGCCAGCCAAAGCGGCAGCTTTAAAATATCGGTAGCCCCGGCGGTTTCAGCATCTCCAAAAAAAAAAAAATAACAGGAAATATAAAAATATATAATCAAAAGAGAGAAAGAGAGGGGAAGACTAAGAGAGAGAGAGAGGGAGAATGAGAGGGGGGGGGGGGTGAGAGCTTTAGCTCAGGATGTGAGGGAACTAGCCCAGAGAGCTCGAAGCTAGGCTAGTCCAGATCTTGAGCTATATATCTGATTCCTGTTTGATCCAATTCCTCATAGATCTAATTCCTGTTAGATCCGGTTCCTCATAGATTCCCTATTTAATCTGGGTCTTATAAAAACTTTATGTTAACAGGAAATATAAAAAAAATGAATAAATCTAGAATAAATCAGGTCAAACTTATTTTGAGAGATGATCTAACCTAGTCCAAAGTTAGATTTGAATGTTATATAATTTTTTTTATGGGAAGAGGAAATTTCAGAAAACTAATAATTCGGGATTCCTGAGCATATTAAAAATAAAATCATAAAAATTATAGAAATCATTTCAAGGCTATAGTTTTTTTTTTGGGAATATTTTCAAGTCTATAAAAAAAAGGTTATAGATCTGAAAGCGGTGATTTATGGAATAGAATTAAATACACTTATATAAATTTAGGTAATAAAAATATTCTACGATTTTAGATGGCAAAAAACTGATCTATTAAAAGTTCTATAAAGCAAGAACTGATCCATTAAAGATTCTCGGGGACCTCAGGACACATAAGGCAAGAACTTATCCATTAAAGATTCTCGGAGACCCCAGGAAACATGATCTATCAAAGATTCTATAAGGCAAGAACTGATCTATAAAGATTCCCGGAGACCCCAGGACACATAAGGCAAGGACTGATCTATCAAAGTTTCTATAAGGCAAGAACTGATCCATTCAAGACCCTCGGGGACCCCAGGACACATAAGGCAATAACTGATCCATTAAAGATTCTCGGGGACCCCAGAACCTAAGACCAATAAATTCCCAAACCAACAAAATAAAAAAAGTCCCAACCGGAAATCTTAAATAATTTCTGATCACTTCAAAAAGATTATTAAAACTATTTGATAAAGTGAGAGAGTGAGGAGTGGGTGAGGGGGGACGAAATAAATAATTATGAAATTATCTCTTATTTTATTTTATTTATTTTTTTAGCAAATTTCTTTTGATCTATTTGATAGGAGAATTTCAGACATAGTCAATTTAAATATAATTTAAGATCTTTCAATTCTTACTCGGTTGTCTTTATTTTTTTTTGTTTCCTTTCTAAAAATACCGACGAAATTCTCTAAAGTGATTCTTATAAATTTAATCAATTCAAAGTCAAAGCGAAAAAACAAAAACAAAAAAAAAAAACTCGGTCATAAAAAATGTTATGGAAAATTTTTTGGTGTCAACCCAGACAAGATCTGAAAAGAAGAGGAAGAAGAAGCAGCAGAAAAAAGATGATGCTGATGAGTTGATCTGTGTGAGTGAGGGGGTGTGGGGGCGTATCTGGCCAGGGAGAGGGGGAGGGGTTGGGGGTGAATATTTATCTAGAATGTTTGAAACCAAACAAAACAAGATTCTATGGAAAATATATATAGATATATATATAATCGGCCGATCTATTAGAGCAGAACTGAGGAGGCGTCGACAGAGGCCCGTCTAGACGAAAATGACATTTAAATTAATCTATTTTTTTTTTTTTTTTGTCCAACACTTTCTATTTTTCCACAGATACTTGTCTGTGTGTGTGTGTGTATCAATTTATAAATAAATTCGAAAAAACTCAAGAGAAATGCAATTGAATCAAATGCAAACACACAGAGGAGTCTGGATGGACGGGGGGCGTGGCAAATTTGCTGAGTAGTCTAGAAATTTGCACAAAGCAATTTGCTTAAAATAAACCAAGGAAAGGTGGGGGGGGGGGGGGGGGAGGGGATACATATATCAGTATCAAACGAAAAGCTCGAAATCGCGGGGAACGGGGGAATATTTTTTTTTCGAAATTCCTTCAAAATTTATGAGATTTCTTTTTCTTTTTTTTATTTTCCGACTAGTTTTTTGTTGGTCAGGGGGAGTGAGGTGGGGGGGACTTGAGAATTTTTAGTGTTTTATTTTTTTGTTTATAGAGCGAGCGAGCCCCCAAAATTTTTAGTTGAATATTCCATGGAAAAAAAATAGAACCAAATATTTCGGGATTTAGTCAGAAATTTGTGGGCTAAAAATAATCTTGGAAAATATTTTGGGTTCCAGGATTTTCTTGAATTTCCTAGAGTTTTTCTATTTTTTATTTCTAGAATAAATTCCAAGGATCCTGAGAAGTTAATTCTCGAAAAAAAGAGAGAGAGATAGATAGTTAATAGAAAGAGATAAAAATAGAGTAAGAAATATATATCCCCTTCCCCCCCTCTACCTATCTCTTTCTAATTAATTGCTGATTCATCGAACCACTCCCCTTCGCTCCAAAATTTAATGCCGGCGACAAGTTTTGCATAATAAAAAAAAAAATAATAATAATTCTATTTTTATCAGATTGAGGGAATCACCAGAGCAATTTATTATTATTCTTTTTTTTTGTGGGGGGAAAAACCCCATCAGAGTAGTTTTTTACACTACCTGCAATGCTATAAGTTTATTGTTGTTGTTGTTGTTGTAATCCATTGTAAAAGGCTTCGACTTGATTTGTGATTATATTTTTTTATTTTTTTTTTTATTTATTGTGAAATAAAAATTTGGAATTTAATTGAAAAACAAAACAAAAAACGTTTCGAAAAATTGTTGAAAACAAAGAAAAAAATTGTTAAATTCACGTAAACATTTTCAGTTGCAAGCGAAAACTGTTTTCGTGGCGCAGCTGAAAAAAAGAAGAAGAAAAAAAACCTGCCAAAGGGAAAATTCACAATGACCCAAAAATCAAAGCCTACTTAAAAAAAATTTTATATATAAATTTAATTTGTTTTGATTTTGTGTTTTGGTTGTTGTCGCTGTTTTGATTGGTCGGAGTAAAGCTTGCACACACACACACATACACACGCATGCATTTCTGCCACGCATCAAACAAAAAAAAAAAACGCGCGCAAATACAAAAAGAAAGAAACAACAACAACAAAAAAAGGCCCAGTCAAATTTGTAGTAAAAAAGAAGAGGAGAGAATAGTAAAATGAGCTTATGAATGAAAATTGCAACGAAGCCACGCGGCGACGCTCGTCGGACCAAACGAAAAAACAACAACAACAACAAAGCCAGGCAAAACAGATTCAATTCCGAAACACACAAAAACGAAACACAGCTAAAAGTAACAACAACAACAACAATAATATCAACTTGAATGCAAATGCATTTCCAAATTCCAATTGGTAAAATGAAGCTGAAGCAGGAGAAGGAGAAAAGCAGACGAAGAAGAAAAAAAAACAAAAACTACGTGCCGAGTTATGCGTGCGTAAGCGCTCTCTACACACACGCACAAATACAGAGCCAAGCTGCTCTCTCAGAGTCTGAGTCTGACAAACAACTCTCTCGCTGGCTCGCTCTCTCTCTCTGTTCGGCTACGTAGGCTTACGTGATTTACGCTAAAAAGTTTTTACGTTGTATTACAAAATCGCCAACACACACACACATACACACTTTTGGGGTTCTTGTTGTTTTTACCCCGTAGTGGATTTTGGTACTCGAAATTTGTGTGTGTATTTATTGCGTGAGAGCGCCAACATTGAGAGAGAGAGAGCGAGCAGAGAAACCGTTTCGGCAGGTTGTGGGGAGCTCTGTTTTTATATGTTGTAATTGCTTGCTATGTTCACGGTACAAATTCCAATGGGCACGCACGCACAACCAAAATACTCTTTGCCAACCGCTTTATATTTTCTGTATACACACACATATTCACACACACATACACAGTTATACAAAGCGCGCGTATTTCTTATTTTTCTATATATATTTTTTTATTTTCTATTTTTTTTAGCTTGTGCGTTTGTGTGAATTTTTAATTTATTTATTTTGGCTGCCTTAAATGATGATGATGATGATATTTGTTGTTGCCTTTTTTTTTTTGTTTTTGTTGTCTCAAATTTTCGCACTTTGTATAATTTTCTTTTTATTGTGGGTTTTTTTTTCTTCGTTTATATGTATCTTTTTTTGCAAAAAAAAAATAAATTTATTAATATTATGTAGAAAAGAAACAATAATAATAAAAACGCACCTCAGACCCAATAACAAAAGCGACATGGAAAAATTCCATTATGAAATAAAGCAAAAACAGAAAAAAAAAACCCAAGCGACTAACGAATACCCTAAATGTCCTATGGCGTGGGAAAGTAACCGAGATCACTACTGGGCAAAGAATAATTTCCCCCAAGCTTTGCTTTCGTACAGTCCAGCTTTTTGTTGCCTTAGGTCAATTTTGCAAATGCAAGTCAGTTTTTCGATGATTGATCAGCCGTGTGGACGCAGGTCAAGGCAGGCCTACATTTTTTTTGCGCGCGCTCGTATGTGTTGTGTGTGTGCGTGTGTGTTAATCAAATATTTTAGTATCCAAAATAGCTCAATTCATTTTGCTAATTAATTAATCAGTACGTCGTTCGATTTAATTTCTTTTACCTTGTGCGTAATTTTGCGACGGTTTTATTCCCATTGTATTTCGGATACCCTTGTCAAATAGATATTCATCATTAAAAGGGTATCAAGAATTTTTTATATAAAAGCAACAACAAAAATTATTCGACGCGACGTAAAAAAGAATTCTAGACAAAAGACGAGAGCGCGCGCGGGGGCAAAACTAGCAAGTTTTATTTGCTTTACTTTCTTGTTGTTGTTGTTGGTGGTGGTGGTGCTGCTGCTTCTGTATGTATGTCTGTGTGTACATACGTATGTATTTTTATTTAGGAACCAACGGTACTTTTTTTTTTGTTAATATTTTATTACAATTTGACTAAATGAAAAAATCACAAAACGGATAACAAAAACAAATTTTGCACTAAACACTGAAATTTTGCAAGAACTTTTTTTTTTTATTTTTTCTTCTTGCTTGTTTTTTTTTTTTTTATTTATATAATTTTGGCTTTTTGTGGAGTATTATTTAATCGCACATGAACAACGAACGAACGAACTTGGGGCGTTTGATTTTATATATATATATATATTTATATATATGTGTGTGTGTTGAATTTTTATTTTTCTTTTTTTTTTTAATTTTATTTTGTGCCGTGCGACGACGGACCGCGGTTTGACGAAAGCGCCACAAAAACTAATCTGAAGTGAAAAAAACAAAGTGATGCAGACCCCGACTACGGCGGACGCAGACGAAAAAAAAAATACACACACACACAGACACAAATACAATACAAAACCCCAATCCAAAGCACATGCGCAAAAGAGCGAGCTAACAGACACCGCGAGAGAGAGAGAGCGCGCGCGAGAGCGAGTTAAGAATAGGTACAAACAAAACTTGAAGGCGGTCGTGGCCATAGCGTAACGTAAACGTAAGGCAAATGAGGCCAAAGCAGCGCTGCTTCTCGCTGCTGGCGCCTTCTCTTGTGCCTGTGTGTGAGTGTGTTTGTGTGTGCCTGTTTATGCGTAGCAATGCTTTACAAGGCGAACAAGTTTATTGAGAGAATGAGAGAGAGATAGAGAGGGAAGGAGGTAGAGACAGACAGACCAGCGTCTGTCTATTCAAGTTTTGTTTGTAATTGTTGTTTATTTTGATGATCAAGACTTGTCTCTTGCCGCCTGTACTTGCACGCATATACATGCATGTATGTGTGTGTGTGTTTGTCTTTGCAATTAAAAAAACATTTTTGCCTTGCATCCGGCTAAATGCAGTTACAAGCAAACCAGCAATAAAAATAAATTCCTCTTACAAATGCTTAATTCAATTACACAAAATAAACAAGTTCCACAAGCTTGCTCTCTCTCTTTCTCTCACTCTCAATGGCATCCACATACGCATACGAAACCAAGTAGAAACTGTATTTTTTTTTTCTTCTTTCGAAGCAAAAGCAGAGCGCATTACACTCTGCTTCGCACTTGTTCTTAAGAGCAACAACAACAACAACAACAAAAATAAGACAAACCATTTTGTTTTCATTTGGCTTTTGCCTCTTTCATTCTGTTTTTGTTGTTTTGTTTTTTTTTTTGGCTAAAGAGCAGCAGCATCACCACAGCAGCAGCCGCCCCAACATTCCTAACTGTAAACAAGCAAGAATGCGACGGCGGCAACGGTGACAGCGACGTCGGCAGCAATCGCAACGATGGTGGTGGTTCACTGGCTTTGCTGGAAAAACTCGTTTTTCCCGCTGGAAAATTGTATTGAAAAAGAATTTCAAGAATTTTTAGCGCCCAAAAAAAAACAACACACACACAGAGGAAAAAAGAAAAACAAGAGAGCGAGATGCGAAGCACAAGACAAAGCACAAAACGAAATAAACAACAAAGAAAGAAAGAAAGAAAGAAAAACAAAAAACAAATACACACAAAACTCGCGCACTCGCACAAAACTCTAGGACAGGGTAGGCGCAATAACAACAACACAAACAACAACAACAACAACAAGGAAGTGGAAAGCGTAAAAACGCAAAGAAAACTGACGAACAAAACAGAATAGTAGATTGCCCGCAACGTAAACACAACAAAACTCAGAAAGTTGCCTGGCAAGACGAGTTCAATTGTTTTGCTTATGTGTATGTGTGTGTGTCTGTGTGAGTGTGTATGCATTCGGGCACCGGGGGCGGTGTGGGCGCGGCCCCAACCGATGCCAAATGTAAATAAATATTATAAAATTTTATATACACTCACACACACACACACACACACATAGACACTCGTGTTCGCGTTCGTACTTGCATTGCATGTATATATGTGTATGTGTGTGTGTGTGTACGAAGGCAATCATAAAAGCAACAGACATGCAAGTGAAAGGCGTCTGCAAAAAGGAAATCAACTCTGGGTAAGTGAACATTTGCAGGGGTGTAACGGGACCGGCCAGGCCAGGGCTGGGCTGGTCAGAGCAGGAGAGCGGGGGGCTAAGGGGTGACTCTGAGATGGTTGATTGTTGTCTTTTTTATTTTAGTTTTGGTACAGACATTCCAACCCACACAAAACACATTTTGTCTGATTGCGTTTTTTTGTTTTTGTTGTTTTTTTTTGTTGGAGAAAATTCAAGTAAATAAATAAATCATTTATTTATTATTTTATCTTTTGGCATTTTTATGTGCAACATTTTTTTTTTTTTTTGTAATTTGAGACAAATTTTTCTTCTTCTTTTTGATTTTGTTTTGGTTTCATTGGAAATTGTTTTTGTTTATTTCTTTTCTTTTTTTTTTTTTGCTAGAAACATCTGCCCATTTCAATTTTTGTTTATTTCGTTGTTGTTGTTGTTTTATTATTATTTTGTTATTCATCAGGCTAAAAGGCAATGAACTGCAATTTGAAATTATGGCCAACAACATTTTTATGACAATTTAATTTTTTTTTTTTTTTTTTTTTGAGGGGCGTCGCAGTCGCTGCTGCTGCCAGCAACACTGCCGCCTCCCCCTTCCCCTCCTCTTATCTATCGTTGTGGTGGCTTTTTGTATTTGTTTTAATATATATTTTTTTTGACAGCTGCTTTTTAATTATTTTGTTTAATTATTTCATCAACATTTGTGCAATTAACAATTAACAATATGTTTTGCACTTGGAAAATAGACGAGGCGGGGTGGGGCGGGCCGGAGTGGTGCGGAGAGACAAGTCGCCGCTGAGCAGACTGTACCCCCCCAGAAATGACAGGAGAATTTCTAAGATTTTTTTTTGACTGATAAAAATAAACTGGCTAATTGAATAATAATTAATTATTTTTGGAAAGAAAAAAATTCTACAATTTTTTGGAATAATAAAAAAATAAATAAAATAATAATGTTGAAATGTTTTCTTAACAAATCCAAATTTATAATTTTCAAATTTTATTTAGCAAAAAATAAATAAAAATGTATCAGTCTTCACTTGCAATACCAAAATAAAAAAAAATAAACAGAAAAAAAACTATAAAAATTTACTTTAATAAAATAAAAAAAAAAAATAAAAATCACTATAAAAATTATTTAAATAAATTTTTAAATTATTTATTTTTGTTTGTGAAAATTTTCAAAATTTTATGTAAAAAAAAAGGTTAAATTTAATTTTTTTTTTAATCATTTATTGCCAATATTTTATATTTGATGTGATAAAAAAAAAAAAAAAAAAAAACAAAAAATATTTATGTAAAAAAAAAAATACATTTAATTTAAATTAAATTTTTTATTTCAAAGGATATTTTTTTTAAATAGTTTCAAAAACTGTTATTATTTTTTTGATTAAAAAGAAAAAATCAATAAATTTAAAAAAACATTTTAAAATAAATATTATTTTTATAAATTTTAATAATTCATAATTTTAAAATTACTCTAAAAAAAATATTTAATTTTTTCCTGATTTTCGAATATTTATTTTATTAACTTAAAAATTATTTCAATATTTTTTAATTTTTCCTGATTTTCTAATATTAATTTTTAAACATTTTAGAAATTATCTCAGTTTTTTTTTTTACTTTCGAAATTTTAGAAATTATTTCAAATACTTTTTAATTTTCCTAAATTTGAAAATATTTCAATATTTTTAAGAATTTTCAAATTTTGATATTCAGAATTTTGTTCTTTAATAAAAACTTATTTATTTTTTTTTTTTTTTTTAATTTTTAAACTAATAAATTTTATAAATTTCCTAATTTTTTTTCTATAATTTTTGCAAATTTTCAGATTTCCTATTTTTTTTAATTCAATTTAAATTTTTCTCAAAATTTTTTTTTAATAATTTTTGCAAACTTTCAAGATTTCCCTATTTTTTTTTTAATCCAAATTTTCATAATTTTTTTCCAAAAATAAGTTCTGATATAATTTTACCGAATTTGAATATTTTCTCAATAATTTTGGGGAATTTCCTAAAAAGCCTACAAAAAATGTTTGAAACACTTTTTGGCTTATCAAAAAAGTCATAAAAAACCAAAAATAATGCGAATTATCCAAATGGAATTTTTAATTAATTTTTTTATTTTCGCAAATATAATTTATGATTTTTTAAATGTTTCAGCCAATTTTTGGCCAACAGAAAAAAAAATTTACATTTTCAAAAAAAAAAAGGTTTTTTCTTCTTCTTCTTCTGCCTTTTTGATTGGTTTGAACTTACCTTAATGTATTTTAGTTTTCGCACAACAAAAGTGTTGAATTTATCAGTCCATTTGCATTTCATGGGTAGGCTTTTTGTTTAATCCGACACACAAAAATTATTTATACAAAAACAACAAAAAAATATAAATAAATAAATAGAAATTTATATTTATATTTTTTTTTACGAGTCACACACGCATTTCGTACGAACACAAAACAGAATTGATAATTGTGTAAAAATTTTCTTAGTTTTCTTTAATTTGTTGAAAGTTGGAGCATTTTTTCTTAATTTTTATTTATTTATTTTTTTTTTAGCCGATTTTGCACTTTCTTTTGGTTTTCTTGTTTGAGTGCATTTATGGCTTTTTTGTACAGTTGTTGTTGCACACAAGACATGAACTTAATTTTTTAGCGAATTTCGTTTTACGCGCTTCTTCTTTTCTTTTTTATTTGTGATTCTTTGTATTTTTCTTGTTTTGTTTTGTTTGGCTTGACGGCGTTGCTGTGCTTCTTGCGCGGGCACAACCTAACGGCACAAAGTTTGAAATTCAACTGAAAAAAATTACAGATCGGGAACGTTGGCAAATGAACGGCGTCGGCCGACGTCGACGACGCCGTCACGACGCCCCCATAATTACGCTCTCTCGCTGTCGCTCTCTCTCTCTCTCTCTCTTCGCTGGTTGCTTGCGCTCTTGCTTGGCAGGCAAAAACAACAATAACAATTTTTAAATTGTAAACTCTGTCCCTGATTCTTAAGCACTTGTGTCTTGCTGTTGTTGTTGTTGTTGTTCTTATTTTGTTTTATTCATACTACTCCCATCTTGACTTGTGTGTGCCGTTATATTTTTTTTTTTATTTATTTCATTTTCAAGTCAAAGTTATTGTTGCCTGTCATGTGCCTGCAGCGTGTGCAAATGCAACGACAAAAAAAAAATAAAACTAAACCAAAAAAATAAAAAAATTCCTTTCCATTTTACATATGCATTAAACGGCTGTGAAATGACGCACTTGTTTTTTTTGTATAAGTTTTTTGTTTTTCTTTTTTGATTGAACTGGACAGCTGTGCACAGATTCAATTGTCGAAATGTTATTATAAACAAATTCGTCACCAAAAAAAAACTTGCAAAAACAACATGACTCAGGTTTTTTTTTGCCCAAGGTTTATGCCCCCGTTACAAAATTTCTGTACCAAATGAATTTTTTTTTGGCGAATTCAAACAAACACACACATACACATATATATTTATTTGTGGAATTTGAACAATTTCTATTTTAATTCCAGCTTATGATCTACATTGATCAGCTCTCTTCTTTGGTTTTGGCGCTCTTTTGAACTCGCTCTTTGTGTGAAATAGCATCCACAATTCACTTTGTCACCTATGCTCTCGCTCTTGCGGGCGTTGTGAGAGAGAGAGTCATGTTTCATTCTCAGAGCGTTCCCTGTTGTTGTTTGGGTTTCTTTTTTCAGTTGTTCGCGCCTTTTTTGTATTTGCCTGAACAAATTCACTTGCTCTGCTCTGCTCTACTGCTGCCTCTGCCCTCTGCCGTCTCTGCGCTCATTTACGTTTTTACTACAAAACGGAAGTTTAACACGCTGCCCAAGCGAGACAAAAGACAACTGTGCGAGTGAGATGCAGCGAAAACAAAACATTAAAATTGAGGGGAAAAAGACAGCAACAACGACAACGGCAACGGCAACGACGACGGCAACTGAGCTGCTCTGCCACAATTTTGTTTGCTTTTGTATGAGCGCTCGTGCATGTGTGTGTATATGTGTGTGTGTGTTTCATTCTCTGTCGTTTTGTTTTGTTTTTTCTTCTTCTTCTTTGCCTCTCTTTCTTTGGCCAAAGCGCATTTTTATGGAATTTCAAATGCATATTTCTCATGTTGATGCCTGATTCGATTTTATACGTTTTTTTTTTTCGTTTTTTTTTTTTTGCAAAAACAAAAAGTATTCACTTTTTAGTATCATTTCAATTCGAATGACATTTTTATTAGTTTTGTATGGGCGCGTGTGTGCGGCGCGCACACACAATCTGAACAAGTCGGAAATGTGCCTTCAGATAAGATAGCGAAGCGTTTAAATTCCCCCCAGAATATTGAATGAAAGCCAACTAAAAATAGTAGGAAAATAAAAGATTTTTCCATTCAGAATACCTCAATGAAATCGGATACGAGTGTGCGTTAGATTGTATGCGGGGCGCGGTAGGGGGGGGGGGATTGGGGGCGTTGGACATTCCGGGCCGTTTGACTCTCCAGAAAATTCCAATCTTTTTGATAAAAAAAAAAAAAACATATTCCCTGATTACAAGAATTATGATGATGAAATTTGACAGATGTTATTTTATTTTTTTTTTTGTGGTTTCAGGCGGGGGGACTGTACTTTTTTTTCACCCTACTTGGAAAGATTTGGTCTAGGCTATTTTTTTTTGTCCGAATTCTGAAGATTTCGATTTCTTAATTTATTTTCTGGAAATTTTTAATTTTTAGCTCGAAATTTCTGGAGTCTTTCTGGCTTTATTTATTTATTTTATTTTTAGTCCCAAATCGACTTAATTTATTTTCGGAACAATTAATTATTTATATTAATTTATCCCCAATTTATTTTTATTTATATAGTTTTTTATTTATACATATTTTATTTTATTTGACTTTCAGCTAATTTTTTATTTATTTAAAAGTGGTTTTTGAACTTTATTTAAGTTTTTTTTTTGACTTTCAGATTTTTTATTAAATTTTTCTTTTTAAGTAGTTTTTGTACTTTTTCTCTTTATATATTTGAATATATATTTATGTTTATTATTTTCATATTTTTAAAAATACATATATTTATTATTTCAACTTTTAAAATAAATATGTTTTTTTTTTTTGTTTTAAATTGTAAATTAAAAGATATTTTTTTTTAATTTTTCCCCCTTTTTTGTTTTATTTTTTATTTTATAAATTATTTTTAAATTATATTATTTATATTATTAGACATAAGTCGTATTTAATTTTTAAATTTTAATTTTATATATATTTTTAATCATCATTATTATTATTTGGATTTTTTTTTTAATTTTTCGTCCTATTGTTTTTTTTTTTAATTCGTTTTTTGCCTTTTTTTCAAATAATGAAATTTTCTTTTTTGTTTTATTTTTTTATTATTTTTTCTTATTGTAATCGTTTTTTTTTTTAAATTTTAGTAATATTTGTTTTATTAGTTTTTAATTAATTTTTTCTCATTTTTTTTTTATAATTTTTCCTCATAATTGTTGATTTTGAAATAATGAAATTTTTTCTCTTGTTTTTTTTTGTATTATTTTATTTATTTATTTTTTTTTATTTTAAAATTATTTTTTCTCATTTTAATTGTTTTTTTTTTTTAATTCGTTTATTTTTACTTTTTTGAAATAATAAAATATTCATTTTAGTTTTTTTTCTTGGTTTTTAATTGTTTTTTCTCATATATTTTTTTTCTTTAATTAAAAATTTTTTTTTTTAATAATTTTTCCTTATTATTATATATATTTTTTATTTTTTTTTTTTTACTTTTTTCAAATAATGAAATTTTCTTTTTGTTTTTATTTTTTTTTTTTTATTATTTTTATATTATTTTTTCTATTTTTTTACTTTTTTAATAATAAAATATTCATATTAGTGTTTTATTTTTATTTACTTGTTTTATTATTTTTAAATTAATTTTTTCTCATTTTAAAAATTTTATTTATTAAAATTTTTTCCCCCTTTTTTTTATTTATCATTATTATTTTTTTTTATTAATTTTTTATCATCTTTTTATTTTCTTTTATTTTTTTGTCATTATTTTTTTTTATTTATTATTTTTTAATATAGTTTTCCCCTTTATTTTCTTTATTTTTTCTTTATATTTTATTTGATTAATTTAATTAATTAGACTAATTCCCGGATTCTCGAGTGTTTTTTTCCGAGATTTTGATTTATGTCTTCTTCCGTGAATCGAAATAAATTGTTAATTAATAAAAAAAAAAGAATTTCATGTTTATTTGTTTAACGAATCAAATTCTATTTGCCAATTCAATTAATTTCATAAAAATTAATTTTATTTGCGTTTTAAATTTTTCGAAATTTTTTTCTTTCATTTTTTTTTTTTAAATTTATTTTGCTTTGGAACTTCACAGTTTTTATGTGTGTGTGTGTGTATGTGTGTGTGTGTTTTTGGCTTAGTTGTTTAGTTTATGTTTACCGTCTTCTTCTTCTTTTTTCTCTCTCTCCTTGTTGTTGTTGTTGTTGGCTTGGCTAATGAACAAACAAAATAAAAACTGGCTGTGGTATTTTTGGCCAAAAAATTAAAAACCGCAAAAAATAATTTCAATTAGCATTTATAATGGCCAAAAAGACGAGACACAATGTCGCCTGAATATCAAAAGGCCAACAAAAACAAGAAGAAGATGAAATTAATAAAACTAAAACTTAAATTTACATAAAAGAAAAAAAAAAAACAATTCTTTTGTTTTTTTTGGTTTTGAAAAATTTTAACATAAAAAATAAATTTCTCAAATTTCAAAGTCTCCCGATTATCCCCCCCTCCCTCTTTCTGTCTACCTGTCTCTTTCTATTTTTTTTCTGGTATTTTGGTTTCTGTGAAATGAACCGCTTTTTTTTGGGGGTCTTCGATTCCTCCAAAAAAAAAAAAAAAAAATCGTCGATAATTTTTGTCATTAATTTTGCTGGGCAACACAAATGACGCCGCCAGTTCACCTGTTGTGTTGCTTTTTTAAAAATGTTTTTCATTGTTGTTGTTGTTGTTGTGTTTTGTCTTACCCAAAAAGTTGTTGGCTCAGACCAAGTGGAAACCGGTTTCATTTCTTTTGTAACTCAATTGGCCGGCCCGAAGCCGCGGGCAGCTAACTTTTAACGCTCATTTAGTTGTCACTAACTTGTCCCAGAGAGAGACAGAGACAGAGAGAGAAGGAAAGAGAGAGAGAGCACCATTAATAAATAAAATACCAGAGTAAATAAACTGAGAATCCATTGACGTCTTTCGGGTCTCAATGGAATACACAAAATATGGAATTTTGTAGTTTTCTTCTTCTTCTTTTTCTTCTTCATTTTTTTATAAAAAAAAAATATATCTTGAGCGAATAATGTTTATTTGTTTTCTTGTTTGCTTCTTTGTTGATTTCTCTTAACCTCAAAAAAAAAAGAAGAAAAAAAAAACTGTGAAGTTGTCCAAAATTTTGTGGGAAAAAATATTTGAAAGCGTGAACGAAAATTACTTTCGAAAAAAAAACTTCGAAAAATACTTCGAAAAAAAAAATTAGTTTCTTCTCAAAATGAAATTGACCCCTTTTGAAGGGCGTTTAATTTGCGTTCAGAAATATTTAATTAATCATAAAAAACAAAACCCAAATTCGATGCTCATGAGCATTTTTAGACTCTTTTCGAAGAAAAAGGAGTCTATTCACTTTGCTCTGATGTTTGTAACGCACAGAACCAAACATCGTAGACCCACAAAAGTTACATCTAGAATACTTAGAATCACTAGAGGAGTCGATATAGCCATGTCCGTCTGTCCGTCTGTCCGTCTGTCCGTCTGTCCGTCTGTCCGTCTGTACATATCAGATTTACTCCGTCAGTTTAAAAGCTATTTTGCTGAAACTTGGTATATAGCCTTCTTTTTTACCTAGGTAGTACACTAGTTTGAATCGGTCGGATCGGACCACTATATCATATAGCTGTCATACGAACCTAAATCGGTTTAGGCAATAACTTCCACATTTATTATCCGATTCTTTTCAAATTTGGCATGCGTGTTTTTTATATAACGATAGATAATTGTGCCAAATTTCGCCTGGATCGGATCACTATATCATATAGCTGTCATACGAACCTAAATCGGTTTAGCGAATAACTCACACATTTATTATCCGATCCTGTTGAAATTTAATATGCATATGTTTTTTATAGCAATTAATATATGTACCAAATTTTGTAAGGATCGGACGACTATATCATATAGCTGCCATACGAACCTAAATCGGTTTTAAGAGAAACTCGCACAAAACTCGCACATTTATTGACTGATCTTTTCAAAACTCGGCTAACACGTTTTCTACATAAATATACGCATTTGTGCTAAATTTTATTAAAATCGGAATACTATATCATATAGCTGTCATACATATCGAAATCGGCCCTATTAACTGACCAACCCCGTTCATGTGATTTACGGCAGAAACAACTTCGAAAAGAGTCTGTAATCTTCGGCACCCCGAAGATAACGTTGGGATTTTTTTTTTTGTTTTGGCTCGATTGCACAGGCCACGCGTCGGTGGCATTAGCAACCCCATCAAATTCCAAGCCATAAAAATCAAATTAACAAGTCTCCCCCAAAAAATAGGAAAAAAACAACAACAAAAATATCATAAAATATTCGACAGAAAATTGTGCAACTTTTATTTTTGTTTAATTGGAATTTTTCAAAAATAAATAAAAACAAAAAAATATTTCAAAATCGAACAAATATTCCTGAATCATTTTTAAATTATTTTAAAATTTTCGAAATAATAAAAAAAGAAAGATTTGATTGTTGGTGCTAATATAAATTTAAAAAAAATTGATTAAATTAAATAAAATTAATTTTTTTCTTTACTTTTTTTAATTTAATTTTGTTCTGTTTTTTATTTTTTAAATATTTTTTAATTTTATTTCCTTCCATTTCTTTTATTTTTTAATTATATTTAAATTTAAATTTTATTTTTTTGTTTTATTTTTATTAATTTTTTAAAATTTTATTTATACATTTTTTATTTATTTATTTTTTTAATTTTATTTTCCTATTTTATTTCATTTCATTGCATTTTTATTTTTATTTTATTTTTATTTTATTTTTATTTTTATTTTTATTTTATTTTTATTTTATTTTATTTTATTTTTATTTTTATTTTATTTTTATTTTATTTTTATTTTATTTTTATTTTATTTTATTTTATTTTTATTTTTATTTTATTTTTATTTTTATTTTATTTTTATTTTTATTTTTATTTTTTATTTTATTTTATTTTTATTTTTATTTTATTTTTATTTTTTTTATTTTATTTTTATTTTATTTTTATTTTATTTTTATTTTATTTTATTTTTATTTTTATTTTATTTTTATTTTTATTTTATTTTTATTTTATTTTATTTTTATTTTATTTTTATTTTTATTTTATTTTATTTTATTTTTATTTTTATTTTATTTTATTTATTTTTTCAAATTTATTTTATTTCTTTCCTTGACCAACTAAATCATCAATCCAGCTTAATAAATTTTCCAATTTTCCACAAAGCCAAAAACTTTGAGAAATTATCAAACCATTTCCATATCTCGCACCTCTTCGGTCCAAAACAAAATGAATAATCAAATGGTAAATGGAAATGAAATCAGCATGTCGGTTGCGTATACGCCGCGTGTGTCGCTTAGGCGCCAAATAAAAATGGCGCCAAACGAATTCGAAACGGTCAATTAAAAAATGAAATGGCAAAAAAAAAAAACAAATAGAAGAAAAAGCAGTAAAACAAAAACGTGTATTAATAAATTTCAAATGTTGGTGAACTAGAAAAATAAATAAAATAAAATTGAGCCAAAGAGACTGACAAAGAGAGAGAGCGAGAGAGAAAGAGTAACTGGGTCTGAGGAGGAAGAGATGATAAAGTAACCTAGATAAAATAAATGAAAGAGGAGAAAAATCGAATTTGCTGGTTTTGTTTTGGTTGCGAGTGAAATTTCACTAAGACGCATTTTCTACCACGTTGCGTATGAGTGATGTACAACAACAACAACAATAACAACAACAATAACGAGAACAACGACACCGATAGAAAATATGGGTCACTTGTAGGGAGAAAAAGGGTGAGATTGGTTTATTTGGCTTCCAAATTGCGTCGCAGAAAATTGTTTATACCCCAACACTTTTTTGGTTTGCCTTTGCCTTTGCCTTTGGCTTTGGTTTTGGTGTTGGCTTTGGCCCGATCGAGTGCAAATGCACTTGCCACCCACTCAAACAGAGAGAAAGCCGATAAGCCGCCCACACACGCCCACTCAACTTTTCTCCTATTCTCCTGGCCACTCTCGGCGTGACCTTTTCTCTAGAAAAGTTTCAGTCACGTGGGCGCTCGATTTCACAATCTTGCGTTTTGTTTGCTCGCCGCAACCTTTGACATTTCCCCGGCAATGACATTTCCCATTTTAGGCTAGCCATATTTTTTTTTTTTGCTTTTTTTTTGCATAAACTCTAAAGTATTCATCATTGAAATTCGAAATTAAATAAATCAGTTTTTATAAAAGCAAAAAAATATAAAATAAAAATATAGAAAAAATATAATAAAAAAAAAACAACAAAATTAAATAAAATTGAATAAATCAGATTTTAAACAAATAATTAAATTAAAAAATAATAATAAAAAAAATATTCTATAATAAAAAAAATAAACTAAATCTAATAATCAAAATAAAAAAAAATCATTTTGAGAACAAAAATATGAATTCAATATAAATAAATAAATAATTAATGATAGCTTGAGTAAGTACGTACAAATATTTAAATCAATAATTAAAATAATTAAGATAAACTAAAAAAAAAATACATAAAAAATATCAAGAAAAATTTCAATTTTTTAAATAAATATTTATGGTTACATTTAAAAATTAAATAATTAAAAAATACAATAAAAAATTTTTAAAAATATAACTTAACAGAAAATAAAAATAATATTATTACAAAAAAAATATTAATAATTTAATAGAAAATAAGTTTTATAAATAATTACTAAAAAATCAAAAAATTATTAAAAAATATAAAATAATACAATAAATATTTTCAAAAATTACTAAAAAAATATTAAAATTTATAAAAAAAATATTGTAATAAATAAAATAAAAATTCAATTAATAGAAAATAAATAAATAAAAAAAAAAAAATAATAAAAAATAGTGAAATTTAGAAAAAAAAAACTAATGGAATTTGTTCTAATTTAAAAGCAAATCAATTAATGAAAAATTACTAAAAATATAAAAAAATTTATAAAAAAAATAAAAATTATATATAATAAAAAATAAATATTAAACAAAATTTAACTGAATTTAATTGAATAAAAAAAAACAATATTAAAAAAAAAATTAAAAAAAAAAAAATAAAATTCTAAAAAAAATCCAAAAAAAAAACTAAAATAAAAATGTTCTATAAAATTAACAAAAAAAAAAAAAAATAATTTAATAGAAAAAAAAATTTATAAAAAAAATAAATAAATACAAAAAATAATGAAATTTATAAAAAATTAAAAAAAAAAATAATTTGTCTTAAAAAATATATTAAAAATGATTTATAAATAAAAAAATTACCTTTTTCATAGCCAAAAATTCGCCGAATTTTTGATGGAATCTCAGAATTGCCGATTGAATTTTTTGCATTTATTCAAACAACAAATTGTCCAAGCACACAAAAAAAAAAAAAAACTAAATATATAAATTATTTTTTTAAACTTTCGATTTGAATTTGTAAGACTTTCGGTTTTTGTATTTGTTTAGTTTTCAGTGTTCTCTGACCGTTTCAAGTTCAAGAGCGCCACGCAAAACAAAACTGCCGCTGACCGACTGAGTTGATTTTTCGCTATAAACGGCGTTTAAATAATGCAACCACCACCACCACCATCAGCACTAGCAGCAGCAGCAGAAGCAGCTGAAGCAGTAGCGGCAACAATAGCAAAAACAATAGCAAAGAACCCAACAAGGGGACAAAGCAGCGGCGAAGCCAAACTGTGCCGAGAGTGCTGCGGCGGCAGAGGCGGTGGCCGAGGACTGCGACTGCAGCCCAGCCAAAGTGCTAATGAAAGCGGCCGTATCAGTGTGCACGTGTGTTTGTTTGTTTGTGTGTGTGTGTGTGTGTTTTGTTTTGCTAGGAAATCCCACAAGCTGGGACTCGCCCAGGGAATGCGTCTTCCTTTTGGAAAAGTGAAAAAAATTTATTTTTTTTTCTTAATTTTATTTATTTATTTATTTTATTTATTTTATTTTATTTATTTTATTTATTTTATTTATTTTATTTATTTTATTTATTTTATTTATTTATTTTTTTTTATAATATTTTTTTTTCACTCTTTAAGCAACTCTTTCATATTTTTTTATTTATTCCTTTTGCTGGCTTAGTTTTCCATTAGGGAAATGTGAATCGAAAAATTCTAATCCGCTTTCTTTCATAGTTTTTCTCGTTTTTTTTTTGTGCTGGTAAAAAGAAAATTAATTACTTTTAGTCGCTTAGCTTTTGTGTTTACTTTATTTGTTTGATTTTTTTTTCGAAAGAGGCTTAACTCCTAGAAGGGTCCCAAAGCTGGCTAAAACATAACAATGGCCAAGAGAATCAGTCAACACTCTTTACCTGATCGCCTCCTCCATATGTGAGAATGGAAAAGATTTTCCTCTACACACACACACACACATATATATATATATATATTTTCTCGTTGTCCTTTTGGCCTGGTCGAGGTCTCCGGGGCCGTGGGCCGTGGGCTGTGTCGGCTTGGCCCGGTAACCCAATTATATAGATCAAAGGAGCCGAATGGCTGCTCTGGCCAAATGTAACTTAATGTGACACAGACTAAAATGGAATCTGATGGAGAGACAGAGACAAACGAAAAGAGAGAGAGAGAGAGAGAGAGAGAGAGAGAGATGGAATGCCTTTGGCATTTATATTTTCCGAGAATTTACTAAATGTCAAAGTGAATTCGAATGGTCAAAGTGAACTCGAACCCAGGCCTGGCTGGGTCATCACTTTACTCTAATTGCAAAATGTCGACTTGCTTGCCTAGTTTTTTCTTTTTTTTTCTCTCTTTTTTTGATGACAAAAAAAAAGTCACTTTAGAATTTATCACACTTGGCGGGCATAACGAATCCACCATGGCTAATTTCAGATCAAGTTGGCAACAATTTTTTATTATTATTATTTTTTTTTTTTGATTTTTTTTTATTGTTTTTGAATTTTGATTTTTTTTTTTTGTTTATTTTTATGTGGCGCACGCTCACCTTGTTTGTTTGGCCCCGGCCACGCGACGTATACGTAATATGACGAAGCTCGCTTTAGCCGAGGCTGGCTCGACTGACACGACTTTATGACGTCATAGTTTAAAGCCTTGTCAAATTGGCAAAAAAGCAACAAAACTTTGACATACAAACGAATCATTTTTCAACCAGGAAAAACAACAAAAAAAAATTGGCGGGAAACCAAAAACTCAGGCGTCAAGAATTTTCCAGAGAGTATTGTCATGGGAAATTGTTCCAGGATAAAACCCACACACACACACGCACACAGATAGATTCGGCTTTTAACGATGACGAAGTGAATTTTATGGCCCCGGCTAAATTGTATTTAAATGTGAATTGGTTCTGGAGTCTTTTTCGACTTGGTCGCTTTGGTCGAGTGAGCTTTTAGCATTTTATTCTTACCCAATAAAATCTAAATGAGTGCCCATAAAATCTATCGTAAAACTGTTTCCTTTCAAATTGTCCAGAATCATGCATCAAATTTTCTATCTCTCTCTCTCTCTCTCTCTCTCTCTAACTCTCTCACTGTCTTTGTCACTCTGTTTACCCTTTATATGGTCTGCCTTGCTCTTGCTCTTAAGTCCCCCAGTCCAGTTGCTTTTCGTAATGAATTGGAAAGTGTGTAGTAAACGTGTCTGTGGGTGTCAATGTGCGTGTCTCTCTGTATGTGTGTGTGTGAGTATGTGTGTGTGTGTATGTCAAGTAAATAGGTTACTACGTCGCCAGACACGAGCGCTCACGAAGTTTTACGCTAGGCGCAATCGTGAACGCTCTCTTTGGACTGCGCCTTCTTAGGGCGTGTGCTTTTTGTTGGTTGCTTGTTGAGAGAGGGGGAGGGGGTGGTGGTGGGGTTTTGAAAAGCGTGTAAAAACATTCGTCACTCGTGCGCTGCCTCGGTCAACGTTGACGTAGACGTGGGCTTTACCATTTGTTACGTCACAAACGTACTACAACCCGACTCGAGTTGAGCTGCAGCCAAGGCAGGGCGAGGCGACGCGAACCGTGGCATGGCAAGGCAAGGCAAGGCAAGGCTAGACGAGGTGAGGCAAGTCGCGCCGACTCGAGTTGAGAGCAGAGTTTGTAAATGGATACCAACTGTACTAACAGACACCCACGCACACACACACACACACACACAGATATAGTATATAAAGTTATATGGGCCGAGTAAGCGTAACGTAAAACCGAAACAGGACAACGTAAATGAATTTTGCATTGAATGACGCTGGCAAACTTGGAATACATACAAAATTTTATATACACATACATATATACGTGGCTGTATGTGTGAGTGTGTGTGTGTGTGTATTCTCATATTTTATGGCCATCTAATAGAAATCGTTTATATTGTGTGTATCCAGCAACAGTCATTTTGTTAGACTCTACCGGGATCAGCAGGGGAAGGGGGTGGAGTGGGGTGGATGATGGTTTGGATATGGGTTAGGTCCTATTAAATTAAACTGACCTAAAGGAATATTTAAATAATTAAATTTAAATAAAAAAAAAGAATTTTATTGCCTTCACTTTTCACTTTATCCAATTAGGAATTTTCTGGTTTCTTTTTTTTTTTTTTTAAAGGGTTTCCTTTTCCACTTGATCTAAAAATAAAGCTTTGAAATTTGAGTATTATTGCTAAAAATAAATTTAGATTGGACATTTGAGATTTTCTTTCGGAAGAGGTTTGAAGAGCTTCAAAGTTAGTGAGTCCTTGAGTTTATTTTTTGGGATTGGTTAAGGCCGAAAGGGTTTGACTGAAGGAAATTGAAATTTCCAGAAAAATTTTTAATAAATTCTAAAGAAGAATTTTCTAGAAAATATGCTGTTTCATTATTGAAGTATATTTTTATATATTTCAGTCTGAAAGTCCATGGAAATGGGCGAGTCCTAGCCCATATCAGATCCTGTTGATCAGGCTGGGCTTAGAAGTAAGCTAAGCTTAGCTCTTACTTTTTTAACTCAAAAGATCTCAGGAACTATTTCAGGTAGAGCTCTGAAATTTTGTATAAAGAATCTCCTAGTCATAAGAAAGTATTATAAATATGAATTCCATGCCCCCGGGAAGAAAAGGCTGAAACTTATATAATCAAAACACTCCTCGATGATCTAACAATCTCAAAGCTTTTAGAACTAGGAAGGTCCTAAAAAAAATAAAATTTTGTGAATGGTTTTATCAACTTAAAATATTTCAGATGAAAAATGTTTATCATTCCAATCTCCTCGGGCTTCCATTGACATTTTGAGTGACTTGAAGAATAGGCCAATTTATTGTTTTATTACAAGTGAATTATCTCTACAGAGATTATTTTCGGTAAACATAATAAATATGTTTCTGTTTTTTATTGCTTGGGCAAACAATCTGAAATGCTTGTAATGTAATAAACTGTAAAGTATCTTGTAGTTTTTATTATATCTTTGAGATTGTATATAAGGGTAAACCATTTACTACTCAGACTGATGATTATGCAAAGCAGAGTCGACTAAAAAAAAAATGATATCTCTCAGATACATAGTCTCCACTGAGGTTGAGGTTGAGGCTGAGGCAAAGGTTGGAAAGTCAGTAGAAAAATGCTTCGACTGCTGCTGCAACTTTTTCGTATGTATTCAAACTGCAACTGGAAATGCCAATGGAATTGGAATTGGGTATGGAATGTGTATGAGTATGGAATTTGTGGAAATTGCAAGGGTATATAAAACAGGCCATTGGCATATATACAGCAAATAGAACCGAATCGAGTATATAGCAATTCCGTTTCTCTCTCTTCTCTCTTCGTGCACCGGCTAAATGTCATAGATTTTTTTCAATGAATTTCTCTCGAGTGAGTATCTCGTAAGGGGGGTGGGGAGGGAGGGAGAGGCTCCAGATAGTTTATCTTGTGGTCAGTTGTGCAGATACCTAAGGTAAATTGTTTATCTGGTTCAGGGCGTTGTTGCAAGCTTCAAATTGCCCAGGAACATTTTCCTTATTTTTTTTTTGTTTCGCACAAATTTTGTGAAAATATTTGAAAGTTTGTGGCAACTCTAAGGCAACCAATTATTGGATTAAAATAAATGTATGAATGGCAAGGAAATATTTGCAATATATTCAAATTTACATTCTCAGCTTTTGGGCTGAGAATTTTCCGTATGAGGATTTATTTGCAGAGTCTTCAAAATATTTGAGAGAAGCTAGAAAAATTGAGACACCTGCGAAAGTTATTCAACTTATTTTAATTAGGTTTAACCTGGCATTGAATACTTTATTTTTCTATGAAAAAAATATTAATTGGAAAATTTAATAAATATTTAAAATATTTTATAATCAGAATTTGTTTCAATATTGAATAGAAATTGATCAGAATTTATTTGGAAATATTTAATCCAAATTTCTGGCTTTTGTAAATTTTTTTGGTCTGAAAAAATATTGAAATCCTTCAAGACTTTTATTTTATTGATTTTTGAAAAAGACTTGACTTTGTTTAAATTTTGAAAAATTATTTTAGTATTTTTAAGCTTAAAAAATTTATGGAATTTTATTTAAATTTGGCGGCTTTAAAGAAAGGAAAGATATTTTCTTGAATCTTGAATATTTTAAAGGCATTCGTAAGTCTTAGGAAATAAAGAATTATTGAAAGGATCTTTATTCTTTTTCCTTTAATTTTGAATATTTTAAAGGCATTCTTAAGTCTTAGGAAATAAGGAATTATTAAAAGAATCTTTTTTATTTTTTCTTGAATCTTGAATATTTTAAAGGCATTCTTAAGTCTTAGGAAATAAGAAATTATTGAAAGAATCTTTTTTATTTTTTCTTGAATCTTGAATATTTTAAAGGCATTCTTAAGGCTTAGGAAATAGGGAATTATTGAAAGAAACTTTGTTATTTTTTCTTCAATCTTGAATATTTTAAAGGCATTCTTAAGTCTTAGGAAATAAGGAATTATTAAAAGAATCCTTATTCTTTTTTCAAATTAATTTGGTGAGCTTTAAGAACTGCAAAGAGAATTGAGGTATTCACTCTGGTTTAAATGAATCAAGCCAATCGTAATTTTTCCTTGAATATTCCCAGATTTTTTTCAGGAATCACCTTCAAAAATTGAGTAAAATTCGAATGAGCAAAAAAAAAAAGAAATAATTGAAAGAACAAAAGGCAACTTATGTTAGAGCCAAGTTAGCCTTATTAGTTTTCTGAGGCTGAGGAAATTGTCATAAATTTAATAAAAACAGGCATTTCGCCTTGAAAGAAGCTTTGGGCCTGAATCATTTGTCTAGATTGAAAGCATTATTCAATGTACTTCACATAATAAACAAGATGTCTAGACTTTTTGTATAAGCACTTTGCCTTTTCTTCTTCTTACTTATATATTTATTTTCTTTTTCCTTTGGGTCCTGATTAACTTGGCCAAGAAAAGATATATATATATATATATGTGGCAAGTGCATTATCTTTTTATCCAGACAATTAATATGATTTATTGATTGCATAAAGGCGAGAAGAATGAGTTGAAGAGAGAATGTTTCGGGGAATCTCTCAAAGGATCTGACAATGGCCTCGGCACGTTTGCGTGGGACATCTGCGAGATATTAGCTTATGGAGACCGACAAATACGTGATAACTTTTATAAGAACCCCAAGGGAAACACAGAGAGAGAGAGAGAGGGAGCATATTTCTATCGCAATGCTAATAAGCCGCAACAGTTTGTCACCAAATACATCAATGTCAGAATGGCAAGCAAATGGTGGGCAAAATGGCAAAAATACACCCTGAACTTCTCTGCAACTTCAGGAGTTCTTCTTATATATTTAGTTCTGTTGCATTGCAATTCATCCCAGCATGCGTGTGTGTGTGGGTTTGATGTCGTTAGCGGCTCGTTGGCCCAGCTGGCATCAATAAATTTTGATGGATTTCCGCCTCCTTCCTACTGGATCTGCTTAATCATTTCGCCCAGATTTTTATTACCATTTTCGCGCTATTTCTATGTCTCCAGCCATTGTCCTGTGGGCGTTTCATCTGCTTCTTCTTCTTTACTTTTTTATCTGCCGTATGCTAGCTGTACCCACGTCATTGACGTAAAAAGTCCTTGGATATTTATATCCTGTGTGGGTTTGTTCATTTTTTTCTTTCTCCCCTGAAAGCGTGGGTCTTGCACTCCGTATGTTGGACTGGAGTTGCTTCGACTTTAATGTTTTTGTTTTTTTTGTTGCTTGAAGCCGTCTTGCCTTGGTCTGGATATATTGAAAAACTTTGCGAGCACGTGGCGTGCGAGTTTATCAAATATTGAAAACCAATTATTTGCACAATATGACTGAAAATTTTAATTAATATTCATTTGCATTTCTATTAGAAGTTTTCTCCTCTTCTTCTCTTCCTTTTTTTTATCCGATTTGCCTGTAGATATTTGCAGATTTTGTGGTCTATCATTTACTGAATTTAATTATCTTGTTGTTGTTTTCTTTTTTTATAAGCAGCTAATTGGTGGTTGACTTCTTGAAAGGCTTGATGGAATCTAGAACATTTAAGAGGGAATCCCTTAAAGTTTCTAGGAAATTAAGAGTGGGAGACCTAATGTGATCGGATATAGGAACCAGATGAAGTCTGCGGATAGAACTACTATATCAAATAGCTGACAAACCCAAATCGGTTTTAGGGATATCTCCCCTATTTATTGATCAATCTTATTCAATTTGAATGCTTGGTGAATTTATGAAGAAATAGTTATTCCTACCAAGTTTCCCCTGGATCTGACTACTATATCATATAGTAAGAGGATAAGCCTAAAACGGTCTTTGGGATATCTCCTCTATTTACAATTTGAATATTTGGTGAATCTTGAAAGAGATAAAAATGTCTACCAAGTTTCACATAGTTCAAGACAAACCTAAATCGGTCTTAGGGATGTCTGACCTATTTACTTATCAATTTTATTCAATTTGAATACTTGGTTAATTTTATAAAGTGGTACTTATCCATATCAAGTTTCCCCTGGATCTGACAACTATATCATAGGACAAACCCAAAGCGGTCTTTTGGATATCTCCTCTATTTACTGAACAATCTTGTACAATTTAAATATTTGTTGAGTTTTGACAGGGATAAATATATCTACCAAGTTTCACTTGAATCAAACTACTATATCATATAGTTCTTAGACAATTCCAAATCGGTCTTAGGGATATTTCAAATATTATTTAATCGATCTTATTTAACCTTTAGTTTATAATACCTTTTTGAATATATATATAAAATAAAATGGGTTCCACTCTGAGAGAACTACTATATTTTATATCAGTCTTATGATCCCAAATCGGCTTGAGTGATTCCAGTCATATTTACTGACCTCTCTCAATCAATTTGAATAATTGGAAAACTTTCATGGCGACACATAAGTGGGCAGAGCTTGACCTTATTCGAGCTATACTATATCATTTTGGCTGTCATGCAGATACAAATCTGTATCCTTTATATCCTGTCTAAAAAGTAACCCTAATTAAATTCGAGATAATTAATTTAAATGTATTTCGCTGGCGAACAAAGTTTGCTTTTGTTTTTTTGTATTTTTGGATTCATTAAACAACAAGCCAACTAATTGGACAGGACAAAAGACCAGTAATTCCGATGAACAGGAAATGTTTATCTCCTTTCATATATGAAAAGTTCAGAAGTCATATCGTAATATATATATATATATATATTTTTTTTTTGTGTTTATTTTGATTGGTTCAGCCAATCACTTGTCAAAGAGTTGGGTAATTTTGTTGTTGTTGTTGTTTTTATTTTTTTGTTCATCTTGTTTGGCCTTCTCACCCGGGGGAATCGCAAGACTCGAGTAAATAAATCATAATATAATTTTATGTGAGACACACACACACACACACATACAGCTTTGCCCTCAAGTTGAATACATTTTCACATAAATCATACGACGCATTGACCAGTGGCAATAATAGCGACAAGGGGAATATGTGGGGGGGGGGGGGGGGAATTCTCTTGATTAGATCTCTCTCTCTCTCTCTCTCTGAGACTTTTGGCTTATCAGTGGCAAACACAAGTTGACCTCATGTTCATGTATTTGATTTTTACTTATTTAGTATTTTATTTATTTGTCTTTATCTGTTTAGGTTTTTGTTTTCAAACTAAAACTGAATTTGACGTTTCACTTGATTTGTTTATGATTTTCATCATTTTAATTTCACTCTTGTTGTTTTTTGTTGTTATTGTTGTTATTTCAATTACCCAGTCACAAATTATTGTGTGTGTGTGTGTGTGATTTAATGGCGCTTGTTGCTTTGGCCTTTCTGTCTATTTTTTTTTTCCATTTTTTTTCATTCATTACAATTTCATTCATAGTTTCAATCTACTCTATCTCTATCAAAAAAAAAATCACTCTCATACAATCTCATACACACTCTCACACACACACATTTCAGTTTGCTTTTTGTTTGAGCAGACCAATGAAAAAAAAAATTAAATACTTTTTGCATATAAAAAATGTTTTCTTCTCAGCTCGCAAAATTTTCGATGCAGTTTTTGTTTTATTAAAAAAAAAATTATGAGTTTTTATAAACACAACCAAAAGCTCTCATTTAATTAAGTTAGTTGCCAGATTTTTTATGTTTGTTTGGTCGGGCAAAAAAAAAAAAAAAGAATGAAGAAGAACGCTAAACTCGGGCGCAGCCGAGTTTGGAATACCCTGTACCTAGTCCCAGTCGGGGTAATAATCATGATCACCTAGATGCACTAAAAATCTCTGGTCTGAATAAAATCCAAAGTCCTAAGGCTCTAGAATTAACAAGGCTTTAAAAAAGTGACTGGCTAGAAGGAAGGTTGGGAGGAGTAAGAAATAATCTAAGTCCCGAATTAAGTTATCCTAGCTTATATAGTCCCTAAGATCTAGACAGATGGACTTGGCTATAACAATTTCTTTAGTCATACCCTGATCATATTGTGGATAACTTTGACGACGTCTTCTTCTCTAAGTTATTTAATATACCCTTTAACTTAATGGATAGGGTATAAAAACGTTAGATTATTCGACTTCCTTGACTCTTTGGCGGGGGCGGGCGAGAGTAGTAAACAGTTTTTTTTTTTTTTTTTTTTTTTGAGTAAAGCTCAACACTTGAGAATGTCTTATCAATATCGGTCGCTTGCTATTTTCGGACGCCTACAACAATTTATATATATATCGAAGCTGCATTCTTTGGTTTTAGGTTGCGTCACATATTCTTTTTTTTTTCCTTAATTTTGCAGGTGTTTATAATTCGCAATTAGTTTATGTTTTCTTGGATATAGTTGGCGAGTTTTCTCTATTGATATTGCATTCGATAAGTGGTGCTCCGTCTTCTTAGATCGGTATCAAATGTGGCGCATCGACTGTGACCTTTGCCTATTCAGTCGTGCCTTGCATTTGATATTGGCAGCAGAAGCTTATCAAACATTTTTCAAGAATATATTCAAAGCGATTGTAAAAGAATTTCAAGAAACCAAAAATGTTTCTAGCTATCCTTTAAGAAGTAGGATATTTTTTTTTATAAAGATTTTTCTATTTTTGTTTGTTTTTGTTTTTTTTTTTTTTTTTTAAATTGATTAAAGATTGCCTACTTCTAAGCTTTCAATATTTTCTATAAATTTAGGAAAATCAGATATTACTCTCATATGATCTTGTCTAAATTTTATGATCTGGAAATGCTCTTTGAAATTTTTTTTTTACCTTTTAGAAATATTTCTTTATACTCAAATGATTCCATTTACTTACAGCTTTAATTTATTTCCTGAAATGTTTTATCAAGTGCAAAAATTTATTATTATCATTAATTCTACTGAAAAGCGATAAGGTTGATATTTTTACTTTGAAAGTTGGGAAATACCCCAAAAAAAAATTACTATTGGAATGAAGAAAGACTTCCAGAAAATAAATTTGTGGAATATTTTTGGAAGATTTTTGGGAAATATCCCCAAAAAATATTACTATTAAAATGAAGAAAAACTTCTAGAAATTATTTCTAGAAAATGTATAGCAAATTTCTAGAAAATTTGTGGAAGATTTTTTCTTTTGAAAAGAAGAGTTTGAAGGTTTATTCAGATAGTTCAACTTGAAGTCTGGAAAAGATCCCAAACTTTTTCTCGAGATTTCCAGAAATTTCTAGAAAGTCTAAGAATCCCTTAAGAAAAATGCTTCCTCTTCAGTTAAGTTGGGAAATACCCCCAAAAATTTACTATTGTAATGAAAAAGAATTCTAGAAAATTTCTGGAAAATTCTTTCTTTTGAAAAGAAGAGATAATAGCTTGAGGTATTATTCAGGGTTTATTCAGTCTATGAAAGAACCCAATCTTTTCCTTGAAATTTCTAGACAGTCTGAAAAAAATATTTCTTTCTCTAGACACTCAAAAACTTACCATTGAAATGAAAAAGAATTCTAGAAAACTTGTGGAAAATGTTTGGAAATGTTTTCTTTTGAAAAGAATAGAGGGAGAGAGAGAGAGGGCAGATAGTTCTACTGTTTTCACTTTAAAGTCTGGGAAAGACCCCAAATTTTCCATAGAAATTTCCTGAAAGTCTGAAAAGGAAAATCTTTCTTCTCTTTAAAGTTGAAGTAAAATTATTATTGAAAATTTCTGGAAAATTTTTTCTTTTGAAAAGAAGAGATAAGAGCTTGAGGGTTTATTCTGAATTTATATTTGACTCGAAGGTGGAAAATCCCCAGCTCTAGGAATTCTCAGAATCTCAAAAAGAAAAGAACAGAATTTAATTATTTTATTTTTTTGTTTGACCTTTTTTAAATTTGCCAAGATTTCTATTTCAATTTTTTTGTCATGCAATTTTTTTTATTATTTTTGCTTAAAAAAAAGGTTTCCAAAAACATCGTTTAACACTTTTGCCAACTGTTTTCGTTTTTGTTTTTTTTTTTTGATTTTTTCTATGGAAAAATAAAATATAATTGAAAATCACGTAACCTTGTTTGCAACTCTGGTTTCATAATATTTTGTCCATGAGCTTTTTGTTGTTGTTGTTGTTGTTGTTGTTTTTGGCCGATATAACTGAGAAGGTCTCAACCGATTTCATAATGCAATTTCTAAAAAAGCAAAAACACAATCTGCTTTTGTGAAAAAGATGATGAAAAATAAGAAAAGTGCAATGCGCAGTTAATAAAAGCGACGGCGTAATTTTTGCACTGTGGAAAATAACAACAAAGACAACAGCATCACAACAACAATCATGTTGACGGGGTCAACAAAGCTAAGAAAAGAAGAAGAAGAAGACGAAGAAGAAAATCTGCGCAATTTGCATCTTTGGCTGGGATCAGCACCGAATTTGCCTGAGTTTTGATTTAGCAAAATTGTGAAATTAATTTTCTCATTCGCTTTGATTTAGATGATAATTTTTGTGTTTTTTTTTTCTGAGTTGTGAGAAAATTAGAACAGAGCTTTATCTATGAAAAAAAAACATAAATAAATAAAAACAATAACAAAAACCGTCGTTTACAATTATTTGCCTACCCCCCGCGTGCCCTTGCCTAAGCAAAAAAAAAAAAAAAAAACAACTCACGGTAGATGGGTAGACGAAGACTAAAAGCAAAACAAAATAGCAAAAAAAAAATTGTAAAGCAAAACAAAACGAGAAAGAGCAAAATAAAAAAAAAAATGAGATGGGAGATGTAAAATGAATGTGGGCCAGAACGAGATGGAGAGGGAGAGCGAGAGTCAGGCGAAAGAGGCAAAAGACCTTATAAATCACACGAGCGTAGCATGACTCGACAGAAATAATAGCAACAACAACAACTAGCAAATAAATAGAAAGAGATACAAAAGTATCTCGCAGATAGATTGTAAAAACAAGCCAATAAGCACGACGCAAGCCGACGACTGCGAGCGAGGCTAAAAATAGTTGCGATCACTCGCCAGCTTGACTGTTGCATGTTGGTGATGCAACAACAACAACTACAACAACAATAATAAAGAAAAATACCAAAAAGAAAAACGCAATTGAAATGCGAAAATAATAACAAAATAAAAGAAACTCAGATAATCAGAGCAGCCACAACAATAACAACAAAAACAACAACAATAAAGTGGTGAAATTTTTTTTTTTTTTTTTTTGAAAAGTTGTGGCAAAGAGTGTCCAAGAGGGCGGAAGATCGTGGCAAGGTGAGCCAGCTCGTTTGGGGGGTTGCTTTTTTAGGTTCCGCGCTTCCAAACTGCTCTTGTTGCTTTTGTTGTTGTTGTTGTAGTTGTTGTTTTTGGCTTTTTGTTTTTTTGGGTCACGAGAAAAATTCGCTGGGAATTTCACAACATTGCGACATGAAATTTCGCACTTTTTTTCTTTTTTTTTTTTGGTTGTTGTTGAAAATGTCGCAATTGCAGATATGAAATACTTGAGAAAAATAATAATAATAACAAAAGAGACAACTATTTCTGTGTCTACTTTCGGCAAGCCAAACTTATAAGGAATATTTCCGCTTTCGACCTTTCAAGATGCTGCGCAATATTTTCTAATTCATTACTCCCCCCCTCTTGCATCACCTCTCCCCCTCTCGACTTTCTATCTATTTTACTCAACGAGTTGGCCTCTACTTGGCCCCTTGGGGCGGTTATATGTAGAATAAAATGCATGTTTTGTTTTTGTCTTATTTCATAATAGTTAAAGTCATTTGCCTCCATGGGGGGAATTCTATTTTTTTCTATTTTTATTTTACTCGCTAATATTACGAAATTATAATTCAATTGGCATTGATTATTCAAGGTAATCATTTGAGCAAATAATTTTTATTGTTTTCTATTTTCTTTTTTGTTGCGAATGCAAGGGGATTTCGGAAAGGGTTCGGGTATATAAGTTGTGATGGTATGTAACACCCAGTGTGGGGTCTCAGCTTCATAATCTGGCTGACTGGAGCCATGTTTTTCTCTGCTTCTCTCTCTCTCTCTCTCTCTCTCTCTCTCTCTCTCTCTCTCGTCCATCTGAGTGTCTAGAGGAATCTCTGGAGATATTTAAGCTAGAGCTCTGAAATTGGGTATATGGAATCTCCTAACCACGAGATAGGTAAAATTTTGTCCATATAGATACGTTCTTCTCTGCTTCTCTCTCTCTGTCACCCTGACTGTTCCTAGGAATCTCTGGAGGTATTTAAGCTAGAGCTTTGAAATTGGTTATTTAGAATCTCCTAGCCACGAGAAAGGTAAAATGTATATTGATTTTACCCCACAAACCCCAAAGGAAAATATTTTATAAAATCATGAATTTAAGGGACTATCAAAACAGCTAAAAGAGTTCGATCAGCACGACTTGAAATGAGCTTTACGTCAACTGAGAACATAGCTCGAACTTAAAGAAACTTACATTGGAGAACTCCAGATACCTTTCAATAGAATTAAATATTTCTTATAGTTTTCATAATAGAATATAAGTAATTCCAGCTGAAAAAAAGAAACTGATAAATATAAATTAATAATAATTTGGTCCTATAAATTGCCATACCTTGCCAACCTATCATATCATTTATTATCACTGGTCACATAACCTATAGAGTATTTTTAAGTCGGTACCGCTGAATTTAAATCATTGCAAGTAGGTCAGTGGGTGAAGAAGATAAAATATGATTTTGTTATTGTTTTGTTTCTAGTGCGTTTTTACCAATTCTCAAACAGTTGAAGCAAATTAATAACTTAATATTTTATATTCTAGTCAAAGAGCAAACCCTTTTTTTGGGGACGTTGAGTTATTTGACAGTCCCCGAGGAATTCATTAAGTCTTTTAGATTAAAAAGTAGGCTTTCTATTCTTTGATCAGTATCAAATAAGGCTGTATAGCTGTGATATTTGGTACATTCAGCCAGTTTTTCGAAAGTTGAAAAAAAAGACTCCCAGGTGATACCAAGGACTTAGACCCAATCTGACTTTAAAATATCTCTGGAATCCAATTGGTCAATATTCAAGTTTTCTAGAGTTTCAAACCTAGAATCTTAAACGAATTGTGTGGGACTCAAACCCAGCTTAAAGATATTCGTGGCTTTAAAATTTCGAAATGTTTTCTCATCAATTTCGAAATTGAAAGTACTCTGAAGAGGCGGCAGACTAACGAGAATGAAAGCCCAACTCAAACGATGGCATTCCAATCAATTTGTGGTAGGTTGCTTATTTTTTTTTGTTTTTCCTCTTTCTGAAGCATCTCGGATGCAGACTCTGCTGCTCTGGCTGGCTGGCCCACGATTTCGTGTGATATTTTTTTTTCAGAGCAAGAGATAAAGACAGAGAGTGAGGGAGATGGAGTTATTTGCTGTGTCTAAAAAGTCATAAAAAAGCTCCCACGTTGTGGCAGGGCCACTGCTGCTTACCATTGCCGTTGGCGCCTCCACAAAAAAACAAAATATATATCCAAACATCAAGTAAATGCAATGAAACGTTGTGATATTTGCAACCTCTGCATTTATGAGGGTTTCGTCTTTTTTTGTATTTTTTGGTGGCGTTGTTTTTGTTTTGTCTCAGGGGCAACTGTGCGACTCATGTTGCCCGCCCAAACGCAATTGTCGCCTTTTTTTTTTGTTTTCTACTCTCATCTTCCTCAACAAGAGTCGCCAACTCCGACGCCGCCATCGTTGCCGCCGTCATCGTTTTCAGAGTCTTGTTGGGGTTTTGTTGTTTTTGGCTTCTTTGTTTTTGTTTTGTTTAAAAAAATTTTAATTGCTGTCGCTTTTCAATTCAACGCCAACACAATTGCAGCCTGTAAAACTCGAGTGGGCACTTTTGCCTTCTCAAAACACTCACAGAGAAAGACAGAGAGAGAGAGAGAGATTAACGCCCGTTTCCGGTAGTTAACATCTTTTGTTTTTTTTTTATTTTTTTATTTTTTATCATCTCATCATTTTTTTGGCTTAGGAAATCTTAAAACTTTTAAATCGATTGAGAAATTAAAAGGAAATAAAAATTGCTTGAGAACTTGAAAGGAAATATTAATGGGTCTCAGAATCTTTGGAATATCAGGAGTACTTTCTCAGTATCTTTGAATATTTCAGAAAATCTTGAATTAGATTTTCAAGAGGGACTATTTTTGGGAATATTTTTCCGATTTATGAAAGCTTAGATGATTAATTTGTCATAAGAAATCTCAAAAGCTTTCTTATTACTCCTCAGAAGCCCTTAAATGAGAAGTCCTCAATTAGTAAGTCCGTTCAAAACTTTTCGGATTTTAGGTCTCTAAATAAGAAGATATAGGTCGGAACCCTCACCAGAAACCAATTTGAGTTTTTAGGAAATAATTTTTGAAAGAGGACTTACAAGACATTCAGGAGTCCTTTAAATTTATGATTAAACAAAGTTCACATTTTTCATTAAAAAAAAAACCATTCCAATTGAATGAAAATATTTTGGTATATTTCCAAATTTCTCGGTATCTTTAATTTTGTGCAATTTTAAGCATTTTCCCATTGACAGAGCATTTCATATTTCCCTCTGTCTGTCTGACACGAATAGACAAAATTATAAAGTATAATTTCCCATAAAAGAAAAAGACAAAAAAAAAAACTAAAATTGAAACCCTCAAAAAAAATGAGGGAAAAAGTAAACTCAAACCCAAACAAAGTCTACACTACAAAAGTCACGTGCATGAACATTTTCAGCTGAGAGCTGTTTTCCTACTCGGCCCCCAGCCCTTCCTTCCTTCTACTCCGCCCACCCCCTTTCATTCAGCTATGTGACGATATGACAAATGTCACGTGGACAGCCAACACAAGAGTTAGGCAGCAGTCTATTGAGTTGTTGTTTTAGTTGTTGTAGTTGTTGTTGGCGCTCACCACGTTCCACGTTTCATGTTCGTAATTTGTTTTCATATTTTATAGTCGCGAGCAGGCGACTCAGTTCACTAGAGAGACAGCCCCACCCCTTGGCCACCCTCTCCCATCAAGCCAAACATACTTTGGACATATCGACTGCATTCTGCCATTCTAGTCAAATAGAGGTGTAAAATAAATTTAATACAGCTTTGGCAGTACAGTAGAACCTGTCAAATAGATGAAAATATATTAAGTGGGGGAAAAAATATAAAATAATATTTTTTTTTAGAAATCAAAACAAATCAATGAGAGAAGATTGAAAACATGAAAACAAACAAAACATTTAAAACATGAACAAAAAAAAAAAAAACGAAAAAAATGAATTAAAGAAAAGAAATTCCAAAAAATATCCAAAATAAAAATATATAAATATAAAAAATAAATAAATAAATATATAAAATATATAAATAAAATAATATTTTTTAGAAATCAAAATAAGTCAATCAAAAGAAATTACAAATAATACCCTGAATATATTTAAACAGGGAATATTAAAAATAAATTAAATAATAATAAATAAAAAAAATGCTTAGAAGTTTTAATTTAAATGTTGTCCTGGTTTGTTTTAATAGGGAATTCTTTAAATTGTGTATAAAAAATATATTTTGAAATAAAAAAGTTGTAAAAATATTTAATAATTTTTTTATGAATTTTTTTTTTATAATTTTTTATTATATCTGATAAAATTAATTTTAATTTTTGTATTATTTTTTAATCTTGAAATACTTTTTGAGAGCCTTTAAGATAAAAATAAAAATAATAAAATTAAATAAATTTAAAAATAAACTAGAGAGCCTTTAAGGTAATAAAAATTATAAAAAAATTAAATAAATAAATGTAAAAAAAAAAAATTCAGACACATTTTAAAATCATTTTAATTATTAAATAATTTTAAAATTTAATAAAAATTAATTTTTTAATAATAAAATAAATTTGCTACGGAATATTCCACCCAATAAAATTCGTCTCGGATTTTAGAAATGATTTTTTTAAATTTTATTGAAGCTTCACTGTATTTGGTTTCAAAAATTGATTTATGTCTGTTGGAAAAAAGTGTGTTTATTTTATTTATTTTTGTTTTGTTGTTTTTTTTTTTAATTGTCGAAACGGAACTCTGACCGTCTACTTTTGTGGGTCGCTGGGCTCGTTTTGGTTTTAGTTTAGTAGTTGTTGTTGTTGTTGTAGCTGCAATGAAATTGAAAATTCATTTATGACCCAAATTCCATAAACTATTGAAAGAAACTAAAACAATTTTTTTATAAATGTTATAAAAAGTATTACAAAGCTTTACGAGTGTCCGGCTTTAGTTGCAATGGCCTTGAAATAGTGACAAATCGAATTTATTGCACAGATAGAAATCAAATTGTACAATTTATGATGGATTAGTGGCACACAAATTGACATGTGCCTTGATTAAAACTTCATAGACAAAGCCAAAAACCATTTGCCAAATCCAAAAAGAGATTTCTTATATATAAAATGGTTCCGATATTTTTCTCTAGATTTTGACCTCAATTCTGTTGTGAGTTTAATTTTTTGGCTCATTAACTTAACTAATCTTTAAGGAGAAAAGGTTCATAATTTTCAAATCGAAAATCAACAGGGAAATACTCTTTTCGGACTTTGTTAACCAAAACAATTTTAATTTCCCAAAATTGTCTGAGTAAAGCAATCAGCTCATTTGCCAAAAAAAGAGTAAGTTATGTAAAAACCAAACTCCTGGAATATTTCAATATGATAATCACTGTGCAAATGAGAAAAAAAAACCAGGGATGCGGTGGTGTCATTGTCTGAGGCCTGACGATGCTGCTGGGTTTGTTCTTCTTCTTCTTGGGATGCTTTGCATACTCAGTCCTGGCTTAGCTAAGAAGAGGCTGGAAAGTTCTGGGAGTTCTCTGAATAAATATACATTTTATGCCGTTAACAATCTCATTAAAATTTTATGCGTGTGTCTGAACCATAAAGGTGATAATAACTGCCGTGTGAGCGATGCCACACCAGTTCCGCCCCGAGGCACCAAAAAAAAAAAAAAAAAAAAGAAACAATGGCCACAGCAGGCATCAGGTCGGCATCAGGACTATCATTATTATTATTATTATTATTTTTATTATTATTATTATTATTGAGAAAGCAAAGTCTCGTCTCGGCTGGCGTGTAAATTGCTACAATTACGCCTAAAATGTGTTTAAAGCCAGCTGATTCGCCTTGGATTGGAAATGGCGTAACTGGAGTTGGGTTCTTCAACTAAATGATATGATATCGTTAAACACACACACACACACATACACTCTATACACTAATTGCCATAATTTATTGCTTTGGGCATAAGTTTTTTCTATCGACTACCGAAGTTAACTTCGACGTTGGCGGCAGAAGCATCTCTTGTGGTTACCTACTCCATCACCCCCCTTACCCCGTTCCAATGGTATTTTTTTCTTTCCATATAAATGACATTGGGGCATGGTGGTTGGGGGCTGCCTTATCGTCGTCTTTCAATAATTGAAAATGCCAACACGGCCTGGCCGGGCCCGGCAGATGGCAGCCATTCGCCGGGCAATTTTCACTGGAAACAATTTATGTGAAATAAATTTGCATTTGCGTCGCCAGTAGCTAAAAAAAAAAAAAAATAAAACACAAACAACAAAAACAATAGCAAAAAAAAAAAATAAGTAAATAAAAATATGTTCATATGTGAAACTACAACAACAACAACAGCAAAAACACTCTTTAAATAACAAAATTTTCAGTATTTAACACACTCGGACTAAATGGTGAAAGGTTTGTGTTGTTTTCTCAGGAATAAATTTCAAAAATCTTATATAATCGAATAGGTGAAAACTCGAAAGGAAAAATTTCAAATATATTTGGACTAAATAATTAAGAGCTTCTTACTTAGTCAAGGGAAAATTTTGAGATTAGTAAAATTTTATGCAGAAAATAATTTTTTTAAGAATTTTCAAAAATAAGATTAGTGAATTTTTTTTTTGGAGAAAGTATATTTTTTTGGAAAATATTAAATTTAATAAGTTGAATATAAAATTTAATTAGTTAAAAAAAAAAACTACAAAAAGAAGTTGCTTTATTTTTCTAAATTAAATTTAATTATCAAAATTCTTTTGAAATCTTTTTTATCACCAAAAAAATTCAACTTATTCATTCTTTTTATTTATTAAAAATGTGTAGAAAAATAAAATAAACATAAACGTATATTTTTTTAGATCAAAATAAATAGTATTTTATAATTTAATAATTAATTATTTTTTTGAAAAAAATTTTTAAAATATTTTATATTCATTTATTTTTGATTTATTATGTTTTATTAGATTATTAAATTTATTTTACTATTATTTTTTTAATTATTACATAAATTGTATTTTAAAAATAATTTATAATTATACTTTTATTTTATTTATTAGGTTTTAGTTATTATATTTCATATTTTTGATTTATTAAAAAATATTTGATCAATTTTTAGTTTTAACCTTTTTGATCTGATTTTGGAATATTTATATTTTTTCTCCAAATTTTAATTTAGAATATTGGGATATATTAACAATTTTGTGTATTTTTTTTTTTTTTTAATTTGGAAAATTGTGATATATTTATAATTTTCTTTTGAGTTTTATTATTCTTTTTTTTATCTATTTTTTTTCTTATACAAAAAAATTTAATTTCTTTTATTTTTTTCATCTTTTACTTCTTAAAATTAGCTTTCGTGTTTTTTAGTTTTATTTAAAAAATTTAAATTATTTTTTTTTATTAAAAATGTTTTTTTTCTCATAAATTTTTATCTTGCCCATTGGATTCTCTCACGCCCTCAAAATAATTTGAATAATTCATATCAATCTCTTCTTTCGTTTTGGCAAAGTTTTGATCGTTCAATTAGATTGTTCAAAAAAAAAAAAAAAGAAAAGATTCCTTTTGAAAAGTATTTAATGAATATTCCATGGTTGTAGACATTTTGATTTATATTTCTTGTGAAATGATTGTAAAATTGTTTTATTTCGCAAAATAATTAATTTCTGTGCAAAAAATTTATTATTGTGGTTTGTTTATGCTTGGAAATTATTCAAAATATTTATTTATTTTCGGAGAATTTCATTGTTGTTGTTGCAGTTGTTGTTGTTTGTTGTCATCTGGCATTGCTTGGCCATTTGAATTGTTGCTGTTTTGTTTGTTGTTTTAATTGGTGAAAATCATGTGTGAAAGAATGTTGAAAAATGATTGGTGTCTGACGGAAAGACGGCAATAATGTTGGTGTCTCTGTGTGTGTGTGTTTGCTTAAGATTGGCGAGGCGTCGTTGACGTTGCGGTTTAATTGCCAAATGGTTCAAGGCCGTTGCGGCCAAAAGCGATTTTTGATGTTGTCGCCAAAGTCTGACGTCGAGACGTTCTCCCCTGTCCTCCTCTGTCCATCCCTGTCCTCACCTGTCCACTCTGCCAGTTGGCCTGACAGGCGGCGGCGGTGTCTCTCGGCTTATTCATGTAAAAAAAAAATGGTTGTCGCCGTCCATTGGTGGCAGATTAACTGGGTCGTCATGACAGACTGCAGATGCAGCCAAGATAAGCGGGCTGACAAAAAAAATAAAAGGAGGTCAAGCCCAGACTGAAAATGCCCGAATGAAAAGCTTTTCTAATCAGATAAGATATTTACACCAAATGGATTTGCTATGGCCAAAAGGATCAAGAAAACGAAAACCATAATCTGAAAGTGTCTGCAGAGAAAAAGAAAGAAAAGTGTGAAAATGTTTGCCGCAAACCAGGTTGGCTACCAAAAAGTCCTTGAAAACAAGCTGATTCGACTTTTCTTTTTCTTGGATTTTAAAAAGGAGAGAAGATGAACTTTTAGGGTGTCTGAAATTTTTCTTGGAATTTTAAAAATCACCTGCAATTTTTTATGGATAAATTTTTAAATTTTGACTAATTTTTTCAGCTCATTTATTTTCTCAAACTAATTCTTCTTCTTATTTAATTATTTAGGAATTGCAAATGGCAAGCTTAATTTGTTGACAAATCATTTTATCCCTGTCACTTTGATTTTCCTTATTCTGACAAGGCAAACAGAACCATTCAAAAAAATAAACAAGTGCTTTTCCACAAAATAAAATCGGAAAACTTCAGAGAGTGAGAGGGGGGAAGGGGGAGACTTTTAGCTTAAGCTTGGACATTGCATTAAATTTTCCTTTACCAAAATCGAAACAATTTGCAATAATGTATCTGATGTCAGTGAGTTGGCATTTTAGCAATGAGTTGACCTCCCCTTTTACTTCTTTGGCTAACAGAATTCATTCAACCCTTCCTTGTTGTTGTTGTCGTTGTTGATGTTGTTGTTTTTGGGAAAAACATTGGAAATTACATTATTTGCAAAAAGTTGTGGCACATGAGAGAGCAGTAAGCCCTCGGATGTCAATGTCCTCGTGGTGATGATGGTAATGGCAATGGTGACAGGGGTGGGGGTGGTTGGGGCACATCTCACACTTTGTTGCACGCAATGTCAACATTCTGAGTTTTTGCTTGTTTGAGCTGCACAATTCAATTTTCTCTGATTTGATTCGCCTTTTGCAAGTCTGTGCTCCTGCTCGATTTCATTATTATTATTTTTTTTTGTTTTCCCATATCAGCAATTGGCCTTGTTAACAACATCTCTGGACAGCGTAGTTATTGTTTGTTGTTGGCTTTCAACCCGCTCCCCCTTGGCTTAGGTTTAAACGGGCTTTTCCGTTTAGTCCACGGGAATCGGATTCTATCACGAAAACTTGATGGGGAAACAATTGAAAATTTAATCAAATTATAAAAATTTTATGATTTTTTGTTACCCTCAAAATTAAATTTAATAATTTGCTTAAAAAAAATTTAATCATATTATTAAATTTAATAGTAATTAAGATTTTACATCTTTCATTGCTTTATGGTTGCTTTTATTTATTTATTTATTTATTATTTTTTTTTATTTTATTCATTTTATTTTTTTTATTCTTTTTCGATGATTAAAAATTGTTAAAATATATTTTATGTGTATTTGTTTTTTAGTATTAATATATATTTTTTTTAGTTTGTTAAGATTGTTTTATTTTTTACATTTATTTTTGTTACTCGAATATTTAATTTTTTTTTAATTTCTCAGAAATATTTCAATTATTTTTTAAACAATTTATTTTATTAAATTTTTTTTGACTTTAATATTTTTTATAACAAGTTTTGAGTTTTCCTATATTTTTAAAATATTTTTTTTCTTTCATCAAGTTTAGTATAACATTTTTTAGTTTAAAATTATTTTATATAATTTAATAATATTTTGTATTTTATTTATTTAACATTATTATATTTTTTTCATTTATTTTTTATTTATACATTTTATTTCATCACATTTGAATATTTTTCTAATTTTTTTTTGTTTTCGAATAATTCAAATTTTTCTTTATTTATTTGAGTGAATAAATTTGTTTCATTTCTCCTGAAAAATCTTGGTTTGATTTTAGCCCTTTATTATTTAATTCATACAGTCTTCCTGTAATTGTTTATATTTTATATTTTTTCATTGTTTAAAGAAAATTGTATTTTGTTTTTCTTTATTTACTTTTGTTTGTTGTTTTTGCTTTTGATTTATGAATGTGTTTTTTTTATCATAAATATTTCTGGGTTTACACAAAAAAAAATCTATGTTTATTTCCCTTTATCTTTTTATCTTTTTGTTCTTTATTTTATTCACTTTGTTGTAAAAATGTCATCGGTTTATTTATGAATTATTTTTGATGGATTTTATGAAATTTTAAAATTCCTTTTTGCTTGGTGCTTTCCCGGAATACTTTTCTTATCTTTACAAAGTAATTTTAGCTAGTTGAAAAACTATGAAATATTCAAGAGCTTGGGAAAAGGTCAAATCATTTTTGGTTCCACTTGAGTTTGTTAATATTTTTAGACCGAAATGCTTCATTGATTGCCGATTACCTTGAAATATTCAACAGTTCCGAGTGTGAAATTTTGACTAAAATTTGGAATATTTTTGTTCTTTTTGCAACTGAATTTAAAGGAGTCCATTAAGCTGGAATGGCATGAATAAGTAAGTGGGCAGTGTGCAAAATAGACTTGGGCATGCTTTGAGGGTGCGAGAGTGTCTGGCGAAAAGGACTTTTTGGGCCCCTTCGAGTCGTTTTTCTGTTTTTTTTTGTACTTGCCTAACAGACATTGTTTGTAATCAGCAGGAATTCTGTTTCGTTTTTTTTGTTTTTTTTTTGGTGTCGGACATGATTTACATTTTTAACTCATATAAAATTCTATTTTATGTGATCTTTTGCCTAACAGACGACACCCACCGAAATAGGCAAACTGAAACAGCTGAAATAAAAATGTGAGCCTAAGAAGAAGAAGAAGATGAAAAAGAAGAAGTAGAAAATGCTAAAGAGATGGAAGCAACAGACGTTGTCGTAGTCGTTGCGGGCAATAAAAATGGGCAAAAGTTATCCAAGCCAGGCAGGGCTGGCTTACAGGGCAAATGGGGTAAATGGGGCGTACGGGGCGTATGCGGAATGCCCAACAGTCGTTTTGTCTATCTGTTGGCCAACTGAGCACTCTAGCTTTGTATGTGTAGTAAAATGTCGTTACAACCGGATCATGTCCTTGTAAACACGACATAAAAGCTGTCAAAACATGTATTCCAACATGTCGATAAGTCGGGTTCAAGAGTTCCTCTGTCAAATGCTGAGGCAAAGTGAAACCCAGAGAATGGCAAAGGGAGAGGGAGTTGGGGAGAGAGAGGTCTGAAAGTTAAATTCAAGTCAAAATCTATTACAATTTGCCATTGGGTCCTTAACAAATTTCTTGGGCTTGTCCTAGCCTTTACATCCTTTTGCCTCCTCCAAAGCAAACAGAAAGAAGCAAAGAAAAAAAAACCCAATTGACAGTTTATTGCCATTACGGTTTTTTGGCCAAAGTATCTGCTTAGATTGGCACAAAACCACCCATCGAGCCGAGAGTCATAAAAATATATACTGTATATCTGGCAAGCATAAACAAATAAATATAAATACTTTGGTCTATGGTTACTTGCCACCTATCAAAGTTGGTATGGAAAATATTTCTATAAGGATTTTTATATTTTTAGATTTCTTTGAATCTTATACATTTTTTTTATGTGTTTGATTTTTTTTATTTATTATTTATTATTTATTATTTATTATTTATTATTTATTATTTATTATTTATTATTTATTATTTATTATTTATTATTTATTATTTATTATTTATTATTTATTATTTATTATTTATTATTTATTATTTATTATTTATTATTTATTATTTAAATAATTTTTTTTATAATTTTTTTTTACTATAAAATTCGAGTCCTGTTTTAAATCGAATCCAATAAATCTCTGGCCATTCATTTATATCACTTTTGTAAATCATTTAAAATAAAATTATTATATGTGTGTGTGTGGGAAAGAGAAGGAGAGAATAATAGTAAAACTGCTGATATCTTGAAAAGTCGGCCGCCTCGATTTGGGAGGTCGACACTGCAGTATTCGTTTAATTTATTTATGTCTTTTATTATATTTTTATAATTTATTTTCGCCGACATTATTTATGCCAACTAAATAATTTAAATGGTGCTATTTTTTACATTTTATGACCATGGCAAAAATAAAATAAAAATGTCCTCAACACTCAAATGAAATGGCCTGGAAATGCTTTCCATTTTGGTCTGACCAAATGACTCCCTGTAATATCATTCGATTCGAGATAATGCGAAAGACAAAGAAAACAAACAACAGAGAGAGAAAGAGAGAGAGAAGAGATTTCGTATAGAAAATAAAGTCTGACTTTGAAATCTGCTGCGAGACTGCGTCTGACATTTAATTACATTTCTCGACTTTGACACTTTTTTGTGGCTTTTTGCTTTTTCTTTTTTTTCCCGCCGTTTTTCTTTTTTTTTTTTTTTTGCATTTTGTCTCGTTTGCATTTTGGCGCAATTGCACTTTAAGCTAAGCACACGCCGAATGCTTTACGGGGTCAATGAGGTATAATTACGTTACCTGACGTCGCGCCGGCTAAAATATATTTTATTTTTTTAGTTGTTGCCTCTCTGATGGCAGTGACAGCCCGGTACTGCTGGGCTTTGGCATGGCCATTAAAATGTTAATACGATTTAATAAACATGAGAATGAATTACACACACACACACACACACACACACACATTCATATGCAGACAGAAAGAGTACATAAAGAGACTAAATGACACTACATAAATAATACTGAAATGGGCATTGGAATTGTCTGAGCCAAAGTGGCGTATGAGTGATGTGGCGTCGTTCATTTCATCAGCCATTTGGATTGTTCAAATTGTGCGATTAATTTTTCGAATTTTTTCATTTAAGAAAATATCTCATTTTTTTAATATAAAAATTTTCTTTATTTTTTTAATTTGTTTTAAGAGAAATGATTTTTGGAAAATTTGAATAAAAAAAAATGTATTTCTTTTCTGTTTTAATTATTAACTTAATTTATTGATTTTTTTTTTTAATTAATTCTTCCAATAGGGTACCAAAATTTTAAGAATTTCAATGGAGAAAAAATTCTGGGAAATAATAAATTGATTCGTAAGACTCTTGGGTTCTTTGATTTCTAAGAAATCATAAATTAATTGAGATTTAAATAAGCTGGAATAAACTGAGAAGCATTTTGTTTTGGTTTTCTCTTTTCTCACAACAAGTGAAAAATTCTTTTTTTTTTTTACCAAACAAAATTATATGGATTATATATTTTTCTGTTGACTTATGATTAGTTTTTCCCCCTTATCATATCCGGTATGTTCTAGGAATGAAAGGGTGGCATTTTTTCCCCCTTACTGATTTACAATGTATTTTTTATGGCTTTATATCTGATCCAAACTAGTCGGGCTAAACAAGAGACCTGCATTGTGTCGGACTGATAAGAATCTCTCATATCAGTAGTGAGCTTAACCCACATCATTTTGTTTTGCTATATATTTTAAGGTGGAATTGGGTCCCTAGTCAAGTAGTTGGAAGATAAACAAATTTTCTGGGGGCGCCAAGTGTGGTTTTAGTTTTTGATTCATCATAGACGAATAAAATAAATTTCAATACGATTTCGAGTCAGATTACTATTTGCACATGCCCAACCCCGACATACTATATATATATATATATATATACGTTTACAACGAAATAAACATTGGGTGCGAATTCCGCGTATTAAGTTCACTGCCAGTGGTCGGGCGACGAACTTTGTATATATATATAAAAAAAAAAAAAACTGCTGACGTCACTGCTGGACTTATGCAAAAATATTTTGTTGTTTAATTTCACTGGAAATTTTAAAAATAAATAAAACGATTTTTTTTTCTGTTTTTGTTTGGTTTTCTAAATATTTTTACAATCATGTAAAATTGATAGAACTAATAAATCATTGACGTCAATATTTTAGCTTGCTCTTTATTTACTAACTATTTTTAGAATTTATTTCAAGAAATTTACTTGGTTTTTTTTCTTCTTTTTTTTTTTATTGGTTTATATGTGAATCATATCACATTTATTGCTTTCTTGGATTTCTCAGAAATAATTTATCAACATTGTTTTTGTGTTTTCGCACATTTCTTTCTGTGCTTTTGTCGTTATTTTTGTAGAAAACATAAATAAAGTTATCATTTTGTTACTCTATTGATAGTTGCAAATTATTTGAAATTATTCAAAAAAATTTATCAAAAATTTTGGAAGAAATTTTTGGCTCTTCGGATTGGATGAAAAACAGATGGAGACCTGAAGGCTTTCAATCTTTTTTAAAAAAACCCCTTTCAAAACCGAGCTCAACCCAATCTGCAGAGTATCGAAAAGTCTGGGGAAAAATCCCAATAAATAAAAAAAAATAAAAAATTTCAATACTTTCACACTGCTTGTCTTTGCCTATTGTATTCGCATTTATCTGAAAGCATTTTGGGCACATGTTTTGATTTATATTATGGAAATTGAATTTTGTTTGCTTGTAAATTTTTTTTGATTTTTTTGCCTCAACTGCGGTGGTATCGTTCTTTGGTCGTGTGCGAAATTTTTCTTGGAATCATCATGTGCTCATTGTCCAAAATTCGAACCTCAACGCTAGCTGATGAGGTAATCAGCAGTCTTCTTTGTATTTATTTGTCTACCATTCACCCAATTACTCAATTTGAGTTTGCAATTAACAGTTTTTTGGCAAAAGGAATGCTCGTTTGTTCGAAAAAAACAACAAACTTGTGACTAAGTCACTCGAAACTCTTATTTAAATGGATTAGCATCATTTGAGCTCTGTTTTGGCGGGAATGAAAATAAAAAAAAATGTCTAAGTAATTGAGAATAATTAAGTGTACACAAATTATTAATAATAAATAAAAGTGCAAATATTAAAATTAACTCGCTAAATAAATAAACAAATTGAGTAAAGTTCCGGGTGTAATTTCGATTAAGAGGATTTGGGTTTTCTGCGCAATTAATTGTAAGGTGCTCAGATTTAATTGTTATTTCGGATGAGGCTACAAATTATGAGACTGGAATCACTAAAATATATATGAGTGCTTTCATAATTATTGAGTATTGTGCAGTGCTCCCAGGGTTGCAATAGCTTTCAGATCAGCAAAGGAACAGTATCCGTTATATAATATTCTTTTAGCTGTCTCGTAGCTGTCCCATATAAAGATTCGACTCCTAGTGACTTTCGGTAGGCTTAATGAAATTATCGATTAGGCAGTAATTAAGATAGTGGAAATATTTATTGTTTGACCTTGGTTTCCCACACTATCAATATGAATGATCTGATTACTCTGCTCGATCTTGGTATATATTATATTTCATATATTAGTCAGGAGTCGTAAAGGCTAGCATCAGCTCTCCAGACCATCAAAGAGTTCCACTACAAAACAGTCGGTAAAATTACCCTTGGCTTAAATAATCTTTTTTCTAAAATATTCTTTTAGCTTTCTCCTTGAGACTCTGCGATTCTCTAATGAAATTATCGATTAGGCAGTAATTAAGATAGTGGAAATATTTATTGTTTGACCTTAGTTTCTCACACTATTAATATAAATAAAACTCAGTTCCCGATCTTTCAAAAAGAATCTTTAGCTCTACAGACCACCTGACAGTCTCTAACTTTACTCTGGCTAGCATTATCTTTTTTCTATATTATTAATAATAGGGTCACCCTGGTGACTCTGGGCTTGACTAATATTAGCATCGATTAGGCAGTGATTGAGATAGTGAAAATGTAGGTTGTTTGACCTTGGTTTCTCACACTATCAATATGAATGGTGTGGGTACCTTAACCGATCTTAGTATATATAATTTCATATATTAGTCAGGAGTCAGCTTTCAAAAAGAATCTTCAGCTCTACAGATCACCAAAGGGTTCCGCTTCAAGATAGTCTCTAACTTTAGGCTTGTCTTATATTATCTCTTCTCTATAATATTAATAATAAAGCCACCCTTGTGACTCTGGGCTTGACTAATATTAGCATCGATTAGGCAGTGATTGAGATAGTGAAAATGTAGGTTTTTTGACCTTGGTTTCTCACACTATCGATATGAGTGATCTGGTTACTCTTCTCGATCTTAAAAAAGTCGGTATTCTGATAGACTTTTACTCTCTTAAATCTTCTAATTAGTTTGAGAAATTAAGTCAATATTTTCCACATATTTTTTTATGAAATATTCCCAGATCCATGAGAAATACAGATAGACTTGGGTCTTTGTTATATCTTCTTATATATTTCAAAATTTGAGTCAATATTTTTCTGACTTCTATTGCTGACTCAGTACCTTTTTATTTCAAAGAATGAATCGTAATATATAATTATTTATATAATACTCCAAGCCCTTGAAATCTCAGAGTGTTTATAGTAAAATTGTTATCTCCCTCTCAGTACCCTTGCACTTACTTTGTACCCAGGAATATCTTTCTAAAATGGCAAATAAAAACTTTATGAAACAAACTGCTTTAAAATTTTTGCCTTACTCATAAGAAAAATAATAATAATAATAATAAAAAAATAACAGGGCTCTGACTTTTTAGTTGTTCGGAATGTTCTTATTGAGACACCCGCATTCAATAGTTGTTGTTGTTGTTGTTGTACGATTGCGACGATTCTTGGAACTCATTCATTAGTGTGGTTGGGCGCCATCGCTATGGTTTGCCAACTGACGTATTCGTAGTTTTCGCGTGACGCAAAGACGTCACGTCACCTCAAGTCACGATACGATATCATGGGACTTTGGTCAATTGCTGGCACAAGGCTTTGTCTGGGGGACCCGACCATAGAGCGGAGGGGGGGCCGGTGGGGCGGCCACAACCTCATTAGATGCGCTCATTTACAATATGGCAAAAAAAAAAAAAAAAACAATGACGATGAGAACAACAACAATAACAAGTATGAGAAGAAGAAGAAGAGTAACATTTTGCTGATTTTGCTGTCGAGTTGTTGTTTGTTGTTGTTGTTTTGTTTTTCTTTGTTTTGCTTACGTTATTTGTTTCTGGCTTTTGCCATGCTTTGTTATGCATTTTGCTGCTTCCTTCTCAGATATACGTTTGCATCGTGTATGGCAGTTTTCTGTGTGTGTGTGTGTGTGTTTGTATCTATGAGATACTATTTAGATGGATGCACTCGCGCGCTCACCAAGTGCGCTTGCACCTTGGCATAAATTGTGCAGCCCCAAAACAATAACAACAATAACAACAATGTCATTATTAACTTCATTAACAAGCATTTTTGCGAATTTCAACAAACAACAAATTGTCAGAGTTTTGCGTCGTTTGTTGTTTTTTTTTTTTTTTTTAAGGTTTTTGCACCGTCGAGCCGGATTCTTTTTTTTTTGTTTTGCTGTTTTACGCCATAAACAACCTTCTGAATATATTTTTGCCAATTTATCTTTGTACGCTTTTGTCACTTTTGATTTTCATTTTTTTGTTTTTTTTTTTTTTTTAATTTAACAAAAACAATTTTGTTTTTGTTTTTTTTTTTTGTGTGTGTTGAAAATATCTTAAGCCATCTTTTTAATGAGCACTCGAAGGTCAGCGGTCAGTATGCTATAAAAATGTTTGGTAAGTGGTGGCGAGTTCATCGCTTTATTTTATATCTAAATATTTTTATTATTTATTTAAAAAAAATTTAAATCCGAAAACAATAAAAACAAACTGCGTCATAGATGGGCAGATTTATCAAATGTTGAGTTATTCATTTTTAATAGGATAAATTATTTTAATAAAATTTTTAGCTTTTTGGCTTTTTAGAATTTCCCCAAAAAAACTAGGTCACACTTTTTAGTTTTATTTGTTTTTCGCTGTGAACATCAGTTTTTTTTTTTTTTGTTTACCAAAAAATATGATTTATTTTCCAATGTTTTTTGACGTCTTCGTTTGAGTAATTCTTAAAATTGTAAAACTTTTCATTTTTTTTTTGTCTTGAGTTTTGCATAATTTGTTTATGTGTATAGAGGTCTTAATTGTCTTAGCTGTCTGTTTTGATTACGCAAATTTAAAATGTCTAGACATAAAAACCGAAATGAGGCAACCGCAGACTTTGGAACCGAGACTGACCGAGGCGATGCGTTGTCTGTCGGCTTTGATTATGTAATCGAATCCAGAAATTACATTTAATGGCACAAAAAATTGAATAAGAAAATTTTATTGTATTTATAGAAAGTCTGAAGATCTATATGAATTCATTTCCATCATTGTTGAGTGTTCGTTGGAATTGGAATTGACAAACTTTTACCTGGAACAAAAATAAAAATAGCAAACCAAGAGCAAAGGTAATGACAAATAATTAACTGGAATTTCTCGGTATTGAAACCGCAAAGCTTATCTTATTTATGCCCTACAATCAGAACTTGTTCTTGGGGCTTTTTATTTTTATTTCCCCTCACCTGTGGTCTCTTTTTTTAGAACCAAGTTTTTTTTTATTTATTTTATAAGTTGATTAGTTAGAATAAATATTTTCGGATTAGTACGATTTGATCGAAACTCTTTATATCAGTTGTTAAGTAATATATGGGCGTGTCTTTTTGAAAATGATTTACTCTTTCTAAAAAAAAATAGCATTTTGATTTTTGAGAAGATTTCATAGAGCCATATTCTGGTTAGGATTTGATAATTTCTCTAAAAGCAGATTGAGAATATTTATTTTATTTAATAAGTGATTTCTATTAATTTAAATATTTCAGATAAATACAAAGAGATATATGAATTCTCCAAGTTTCATCTCGATCTATCATTCCTTTGTCCTGAAACTTCCCTAGAATTAATTTGAAATTTTTGTGAAAAATTTAATTAATAATTTTTCGATTAATTAAAAATAATCTTGAGCATTTGATCTCAGCCTTTTGTCTGGTATTTAAGTTTTCCTTTTTTTTTTTTTTTTGACTTGCAGATCTATAATTATTTGACTTTATCTATTTTTAGAATTCTTTTCAAAAGACTTTTCAAGTTTTAATAATTTTCCACACGCAAAGCACAGGAAACTCCAAGTGAGGTTGGAACAATTTAATTTGAAAGGTTACAAGAGATTTTTCGAAAGATATAAAAAATAATTTTAGAACAATTAATTATTACATCGAAGTAAAATTGTCTAGATTTTGGGATAATCCCGTTGACATGATTTTGGATTATTATCGAGGCTATAAAAGGCCTCTCGACTTTTAAAACGTGACACAGTTCGAAATTGAATATCGCATTCGAGGGAATAGAAAATTTTTGAAATGAAAAATTGTAAACTGTTTATTTTGGTCGCCCTGGCTGTGCTCTTGGTAAGCTGAAAGGCGAAAGTGGGACATTACTCGGTGGGATACGACCAAAACTGACGTTTCTATTTAGTTCGCAGAGGTGCAGGGGCAAATACCTGGAGCCGGCGAGGCAGGCGGTGCCGCAGGGGGTGGTGTCAGCATGGGTATGTCTGCAGGTGCTAATGCCGAGAGCTCTGGCCAAGGTGGGGCCGGCGAGGCCGATGGTGCTATGGGGGCTGGTGTGTCGGCTGGCGTTGGAGCCGGAGCTGGGGCCGGCGGAGCTGCTCAGGGTGGTGCTGGTCGACGTTAAATTAGCTTCCGCTTGGATTTTCAGTCCTTTAAAAAAAATTAAACCTTTGTTGATTTGGCATAAGAATAAAAGAAATAGAAAAAAAACAAAACTTAATTTTATTTACGCAGACAGACAAGCCAAGTTGAGTTGCATTGGCGCCGTCTACGACAGTCGAGGCTCAGTGTCATAATTGATTTAAAATCGGATACTCCAACCTTTCCACCAATCACCTCCCTCGGCGACAACAACACTGACGCCATGGCACGTAATGCGATTTCGTGGAAATCGGCACACTTCAATGAAACAAAAAAAAAAAACATATAAACAAATAAACAACAACAAATAAAAAATGTTGGCAAGTAAATTCCATTTAATTCCATTTTATGAAACGCACTTCAAATTGAATCAAAACAAAAAACAAAAAAAAAGAAAGAGTTTAAATATAAAAAAAGAATCGTATAAGATATAAGTGACGCGAACATTGTTTCGATAGCCCCGATCGAATCAAAAAGAAAACAAAAAACAAAAACAACAACAAATAGAATCATTATCATTAATATTTTAACAATAAATCAAATAAACAATAATAAAGACAAATTATTTTGATATAAAAAAGAAGAACACTGCCGAATCAAGTGGGTGCTTAAGTCATATAAAAGGAATTCGGAAATTTACCCTTAAAACAAAAAAAAAAAAAGAATTCTCAAAGTCGCTCAGCCTATTCATAAAAGTCGGGACTATCTTTGGGAATAAAGGAATCCATGTATTTAGATTTGATTGAGACGAATAGAGAAACAATGGGAAATGTTTTCACCAGCGATCTAAGGGCATTCAGGTTTGAAGGGTCTTTTATCGGAGTTCTTTAACACACATCCAATAAATATACTATATAATAGTATATTTCTTATATAGCTTCACCATAGAGTTAAGAAACAGAACGGTTCCATCATTGACCCTAATATGATTTCACCATAGAATGTAAGGCCTGTAAAACGGATTAGATTTTTAACGAATATAAAATGGACTTCCATAGATTTAAAGATCAAAGTCCACACATCTATATAGATTTATTTTAGGTAATTCCACCCAAGACTTCAGTTCTAAAGACCTATAGAATACTTCTACCATAGACCTAAAAATCGGTGGTTTCATCATAGATAGGATCAAAGGCTTCTTAGAATATTCACTAGAATAGATTTATAAAGTAGTTTTTACTTTCACTGAAGAATTCAAGTTCGGAGCCATAGATCCAAGGCTCTGTTCCTTATCTTCTCATTAATTTTAGTTCAATTATATTTTTTAAATAAAATATAAAAATATATTTGCTTATATCCATGAGGCTTCCATAATTGTACCCCATGGCGATGAAATAATCATTGTCTGTTTGCGACAATTTCCTTGACCTCGAATTATGCAGATATTCAAGGGTAGAATATTAGTTCTTTTTTTTATATTTGTCTATTCAGAATATATAAGTACGAAGAATTGTAATCGGCATAAGAGTTATGTCATATTGGATAGATAACAAAATAATGACTTGAAAAAAAAACAGAAATATTTTCAGTCTTTGAAATTAGATAAGGTTCTGTCATAATCTCGGCGCCATCATCATCATCATCATAAATTTTTTTTATTTTTACTTTGGCGAACCTCACTCACGGTCACAGTTGCAGTCACATCGGCGATTATGCGGACATTTGACGGCGTAATCATTGTCACATTTTTTTGTTTTTTTTTATTTTTTTTTTTTTATTATTATTTTTGAACTTGAAACGACAACGAGTCACGTGCAAGTGGCTATGTTGCCGATATAATTGCCAATTTAATCGCTGTGTGTTGTTGATCAAAAGGAAAAAAAAAAACAAGAAAGAAAATAATAATAATAATAATAATTTTCAACTTGTGTGGTCTCTTTTGGTGTTCGTATTCATTCTATTTTGTATTTGAGTTGGTTGGGCCGGGGTTGGGTCTACGCTTTGGTTTTGAATGGCTTGTCCGCAATGTTTTATTGCCATTATCATTTGAATAATAAAGCAATTGCAAGTGCAAAGTTATGGCCTCTTACGACCGCAACGCCCAGTAATTCCAGTAGCCAATCTTGGCGCCCCTACTATTTCCCTGGTCCCACCGTGTCGCGTACAGACGCGTCGCGCCGCTTCGCCTTAATGCGAATGCTAGCCATTAAATTGATCGAGTGCCAAGATTTCCTGCTACCGTAACCGTGTCTCACCTCACATTTCCCCAATAATTGCTTGTTCTATTTTGCGCCATAGGCTGGCCTGGCCTAGCTCTCTGGGTTGCCCTGGGTTGGCGGCGGCTAAAGGTTGCTAGAATTCCCACAATTGTAGTCGAGTGATTTATGCTTCCGGTGCGTCTTGCATAGGGCAATATTCAATTGATATTTAAGCCGAGTCCACCAATCCACTGTCTCAGACCAATCAATTGGCTGAGGACTTCTGATAAACTCAATTGATTTTCCATTTGTCAAAACAGAGGTCCATATTTGCTCAAATCTTAATTCGGTTGCTTTAGATTTCTCAAGTCTTTGTGGAATTTTCAATTAGCCAAATCAAACCGTTAAGCCATTTTCGTAGCATATAAATAAATCTCCATCTAGTTTCGAACTACTTAAGAATCATTCAATCGTTACTAATTCGAATATGCGTCTTATCATTGCCTCAGTCTGAGACCATTTAAGCCTGCAAGGCAAAAAGCAGAGTAAAGCACGACAAAAACAAGTATTTTAATCTTCCGGCAATGGTAAGACCAAAATATTCATCAAAGTAATGATGCCGTCAGTCCAAAAATAAATATTGGAAATCTATTTTTAAAAATCTCCGACAACAGAATCTGTCAAATTCACAAATTGAAGTGTGGCCAAGCCAATTGGAATCTGATTGATTTTGGGCAGGTACAGTTGCTAATTAAGCTGTAGTCTTTATTGATACATAGATGGCGCTTTTGTTATTGAAGTGTCAAAATCAAATATTGAAATATTTGATTTATTTTTTCAATATTCAAAGAGAGTATGCAAAAGTTGATTTATCTATTGTATTGTTTCCTGTGTTGGCATTCTTATAATTTATTTTGTTCATACGTTTCATCGAAATAAACAAATTAGTCATTTTACTATTTTTATTTCTATTTTTTTTTTCATGTTCAGTTTTTTTTTTTTTTTTGTTTTTTGCATTTTCAATTCATAAATTAGTCAAGTACAAAATCTGATAGCCACAAATGGTATTGAAGTTCATCAATTGCGTTGTGTAGCTTAATAAAACAACAACAATAACAGCAATAATAACTACAATTAGTAAAGAGAAAAATTTCCGAAACTGCGCAGGGGAAAATTGCCAACAAAGTTCCAAACGATAAGCCTAATCAGACAACACACGCGTCATTCAAAATGCGCATTTTCTCAGGCCCAGTTTTGGAAATACGAAAATTACATCACAAACATTAAAATGAAATACAAATACGAATAAAATTATAAACAAAATATACAAATATGTATGTGTGTGTGTAAATATAGAAATAATGATTAAAAGTGTCATTGCACTCTTCGAAAAGGCGGAATTTAAATTACGTTGCATTTTGGGCAAAAATTCAAAAAAATTATTTTTGCCCCTGATTTTTCACTAAAATTTATGCATACTCATAAAGTTGATACTACTTGGTTTTATTATATTTCAATTTGGACTTGAGTTTTAACAGATTTATGTTTATTTCAAATCGATTTAAGGGGTAATCAAATTTCACCTTGAGCTTTATTTTTTTCCAATTTTTAGTGATACTTTTGACTTAAATAATTAAAATAAATAAATAAAATGAAATTGTTATTTTATTAAATTTTATTTTTTAAAAGGATTAAGCTTTTTTTTCGATAATTTTAAATATATTTGATTTCTATAAGAATCTAATTTGGGGCTTGAGATTGATTTGATACGGAATTTTCTGGTTAATCCTACAGTCTTTATCATCTATATATACTATATAGATTTCGATTTAATAATATTTATTCCTCAAGAAATTAATCCCTCAATCCTGACATGGAATTTTCTGGTTAATCTTATGGTCTTTATCATCTATATATACTATAATGATTTCGATTTGATAATATTTAATCCTCAAGAATTTAATTCCTAAGTCCAGAACTAAAGTTTTCACAATTCCTTTCTAAATGATTAACAATTTGTTTTTTTTTTTTTTTTAGAAAAAAGTGACAAAAATCTGTTTTAATATTTTCAATTTAATGAAGCGTTTTAATTATATTTTCTTCCGCCCATTAAATGAATTATATTCAATTTTAGTGAATCAATTGTTTTGAATTTTGTTTACCTATTTTGTTTATTATGAACAGTTGCATCTGTCTATGTATGTGTGTGTGTGTGTGTGTAATCATTATCATTCTCTCTAATTAGTTTTGCGATAATTAGTCTCATGTCAATATTTGCATTGTTCTTCTGTTTAGATTTAAAAAAAAAATATTGCAATGTTCGTCGTATTATTTTATTTTTTTTGTCATTTTATTTATTTCATTTCATTTGTTCTTTATTTATTTTTTATGGCAAATGCGCATATTGATGTTACCGGCGCCTTAATAATTTAAGCGTAATTACCAATCTTGTTTATGCTGTTTTTTTCGAGTCTTCTCCCCTCATAACAAATGACTGATTATATACTTTTTGATTTATGTGTGCAAATTTAACTTCAAGTAACGCAAATATCGATAAGACCAAAACCACAAGGGGGAATCCCCTTTAAAATTTTACAAAAATAGAAGGGTAATGGCTTTTCTTTCGAATACTCTTTTTTTTGAACAGAGTATCTACCTTTGGGCCCAAGAGACTAAGTGAACTTTGGGATCTATCTCTTCTGTATACTTTCTAATTTAGAATTTATCTCAACTAAATTAAATAAATCTACGTGGTGCTTAAAATAAACTCAACAAGTTTGGTTCAGTTCAAACCGATTTTGTCTGGACTCTTCAAAAAAAGTCTGCGTTTTTCGGCATACCGAAAATTACTTGACCAAATAAAAACATGTCTGGGGCGTAGTTCTGAAAAGTGATTAAATTGGTCATAGGTTCAGTCGTTCCTTATTTAAGAAAAACAAATTAGTATTTAAAAAGAAAAAAAAATTTGTAGGATTAAAAGGTATCAACTTGACTTTTGTTTCAGGGTCTGAGATTTAAAAGTTTTATTGTTCTAAAAGAAATTCAGGGTCTGAGACTTAAAAGTTTTATTGCTCTAAAAGAAATTCCCGGGAAATTATTATGTGAAAAATGATTGAGAGCGGAAACTTATTAGATCAAAATGAAATATATTTTCTATTAAGAAAAATAAATCTTGATGCCAGATAAATGAAATTAGTAAAAGAATTGAAGAAGTTTTTCTCTGAACATATTTTCGAAATAAGTTTAGGAATTTATATATGAATTATTTATTTGATATTTTTTATAACTAAAATTATTAAAAATTAAAGAAATGTTTATAAATCAAAGCAATTTAAAACTCAAAACTGATTTTTAAAGATTTAAAGCATTTAAAAGGTCAATGTGATGGATGTAATATTTTTTTTATAGTTTTCTCAGATAGTTTCAGATAATGGAAAGGATATTAAAATAGATATTAATTTCGTATTCAAATTAAATTAAGTTAATCTCATATTTAAGATAGCATTCCTGGTGCTAGTGTCCAGTTCAGGTGGCAGTCTCCTGTTTACAGACTGGAACGAAATGAAGGATCAGTTTATCAAAAAGATTCCCGGATCAACCCGGTTTTACTCGAACTTCAATTGACCAAACTATTTAATTATTAAATAATTTACCAATTTTTTTTTTGAATTTCACAAAGTATTGCAAATATTTCAAGTAAATTTGGAAATATTCCTTTTGATATTCCAAGGTTCGTAATAAGTTAATTTCGTCACCTGTTGAGCTTTGACCCTGACGCCGGTTGTTGTTTTTTCGATTTGTTTATGTTTTTATTTTTACCTGCACTATTCGGTTGTTTGGGTGTTATCAGTATATTGTCAATTTATTTACGTCGCCGAGCTGCCGGCCTAATCAATTGGACTTTTGTTGACATTGAAACATTGAAAACGGTACCTCTCAGCCGGCCAGCCCCCTTTTTGTTTTCGCCGGTTGATCGTAACTAAAGGAGCGTGCGAGTGAATAACTAAAATATTCTCACCGATAAGACGAGACCACCAAAAAACAAAAACAACAACAACAACAAAAAAAGAAGAAGAAGAAGACGATAAGGTTAACGTTAAAGCAACCAAACACGCGCACTCGGTTGTTCGAATACTCTCAGAGAGGTGAAGGAACTTCGGGTAGTACTATTTTATTATTTTGCTGTTGTTTTTGTTTTTGTTTTTTTTATTTTTATTACCAAAATCATACCTCTCGCGGGGCTCAGCTGGTTGGGCAATCATGCGGCTTTCAATGGTCTCACGTGAAAAATGTCATTGAAGAGGAAGACAACTTTGATTCGGCACAGAGTCGAAAGTTTTCGTTAATCATGCACAAATGTATACGTGTATGCGTGTGTGTGTGTGTGTGTTAGTGTGTGTGAGTGTGGTCTTAGGCACGCGTTTGCGCAAGTGGAAATTTTCTGACCAGAATCAGAGTAATGAATTCGAAATTAATACTACTGGTAATTTTTTTTTAAAGCCTCTTCTTCTTGCTACTTTTTTTTATAGTTTTTTGTTGATAATCAACTGTGATTTCAAAGTTTGTTTTTCTTGGGATTTTTGGTGTGTACGTGTTGATTATTGTGAAATTCCTAATTTCATATTTGTCAGCTTTTTAATTAGTTGGTGTTAATGAGTCGGTGCTATTTTATTTTGTTTTTGTTGGTTTTCCTTTGGTGATAAAGAGGGGATTCACATATTGTTGCAAATTCTTCTGAATTTTTATCGACTCGGTCAGTTTTGTTTACACAAATGCAAAGGCAAAATTTGGCTCAAAATATTTTTATGCATTTTTCGGGGAAAATTTTTAACTTGAAATATTTCTTATTTTTTCAAAAATAATTCGCTTGAATGATTTTTCGGTTTTTGACCGTTTTATGAATGAAACGAGGTCTTTTAAAATTCAACAATAGTTTTTTTTTTTTTTGTTTTGGATTTGCTACTTCTGGACATGTTCGTGGGCGTTAATGTTTTCGAGTGAATCACATTTTAACTGGCACCCCATCAATCAAAGCCATATGCAAAAAAATAGTGACAAAAGGAAAGCGAGGGACAGTTTAGCTTTGTCAAGTCAAAGACAAGATACTCTTTTCTGATAATGGGGAATTGGCTAATGAATACCTGAATTATCCTGAAGATCCTGAGGATCCTAAAAATCGTTGTGGACTTTTCTGACAGCGTCTACTCCTTTGATAGAGTAATTCTATTCAGATGAAATTCCATAAATTTATAGACCGTTATATAAGTATTCTAAATAGCTAAAATTATTAAAATTGTTTAATAAGTTTCAGAGGTACGAGGATCTTTTTGTTAGTAATGCGATTTAGGTGAAATTTGGTTTATATCTTTATCTTTATTTAAGTATTCAAAGTTTTCAATATAAATGAGATCGATCTATAAATTTCTAAGATATTCTTAAAACCGATTTGGGCTTTATGATATAGATCGTAAATACAGTCCATCATATTGAGAAAAGTCAAGAACTCGTTGAAATGCAAGAAACAAGACAGAAATAAATGGCCTCAAAAATCGAATGTTAATAACCGATCTGAGGTATACAAACTCAAGCAAATGAGTGGACATTTTTTTCTTTGAGAAGAGTATGACAAAATTTGCACAAATTAGTGAAATACTTGCTGGGTGGGTGGTATGACGATTTTGGCATATGAATCGATCAAGTGATCGCACGTGAGACTTTAAATGCAAAACATTTGACTCAGCTTTCTTTCGCTCGAGTGTGGGATTTTTATGGCCAAAAGCACAAAAAACAAAAAAAATAAAAATAAAAATAAATGATTGTATAATTACAAATACTTTTCAAATGAGAATTTCGTGAATTCTTTCAAAAAAAAAAAAAAAACAAAAATCTTTTCTAAATTTAGTTTTGCAAATGCTTCCTTCTTTTATTATGGAAACTTGATATGGCAAGACTTGCTAAAATTATAAGAATAATGAACACATAATAATAATAATAATAATAATATTAACAACTCAGCACGTGTTTCCTTCAACCCCTTCCAAAAAAAAAAAAAAAAAAAAAAAAATACAGAGAGAAAGAAAATTCTGCAATTTAAAAATCTATTTTTAAGTTGATCTAAAATATCACTCATACGTCATGTTGGACGCACAAGCGTGCGGCATTCATTCATTGAAATTCTCTGTTCCCATATCGAATTACTCTCAAAACAAGCAATTGAAATTATGATCAATAGGAAAATGCCGACCAAAAATTATAAACCACTTGAAGATTTTTCCAATTTTTCCTTATTTTCAAAATTTTTTTTTTTTTTTAATTTTTTTGTTGTGTAAACACACATCAATTGAAATAATAAATAAACATATGCACATGCCAAGCTAAATGCATTTTGAACATTGTATGTTTTGTTTTTGCTTAAATTTATTGTTGTTGTTGTTGTTTTTGAAAAATCCTTGAAGGAAACATGCGCGCCATATGAAAAATCTCAAGAATAATTCCACTTTGAAATGAGTCGGCTTGATAGTTTTTATTGTTGTTGCTGTTGTTGTTCGACAAAAACAGATCAGTTTTATTTGTTAGGAAATTTCCAATGTCATTGTGCTCGAAAAAGTGTTTTGCTCCAATTTTTCAATTGTCTCCTCAACAATAACAACAACAATAACAACAACACTGACAAGAACAACAAAATTCATTGCAGTTGTTTCTTTTCTGATATTCTCCTGTCTATTTCTACGGTTGACTTTTTGAATATAATTTTGAGTGCCTACATATATATGTGTGTGTGTGTGTTTGTGTGTGTGTGTATCTGTGATCTTGTTTACGCCAATTCCATGCTTCAATGTTTTCGGGCCATCGACCGAGCGACTGCCTGGCTGGCTAACTCAACCAACTGACTGACTGACTTGCCTCGGCTCAACTTGACTTGGCTTGGCTGGCTTGGCTGAGTTGGCTGAGTTGGCTGGGTTGGCTGGCATATCGAATTTTGTTTACAAACGTGTAGCGCGTGTGCAAGTTGGTCGATTTATTTGCTGACTTGTTTTCTATATATTCCGCAATCTACATTGTCTGTGCCTCAGCCCTCCACCCACCACTCTCCTTTTTACCCATTATACCATACGAACTTTCCCAGCTCCTCTCCCTGTCTTCACCATTATACTGTTTCAACTCTGTCATATATTTTTCTTTTTCTTTTATTTTATTTATTTTTTGTTTCTTTCTTTTTCTTTTTTTTTTTTTTGCTCATTTTGCTTTCTTTTCTTATTTGTTTTTGTTTTGCTGGTATTCCGTCAAAATGTATTGTAAATCGGTCATGATATATACTATATAGATATAAGTATACACACGAGCACATCTATCTTTATAGTACACACATGCCAATTCGTGTAATCATTGAGGTTTATTATTGTTTATTTGGCTGACTTGTGTAAACTGAAATAATTCGTAGAATTAAGTGATCTTGACTCTTTTTCTTTATTTATTTGTACTTTTTTTTATGTAAGAAAACGATCAAATCATTATTGAACTTTGGAACTTTTTCGATTTAAGAATTATGAAATTTTTGGGATTTATTTTTTTTTTGTGTAATTTCCGGAAAATTTTGATTGATCAGAATCATGATCATGATTGGATTTAAGAATTATAATTTTTTTACAATTTATTTCTCCCATATTTCCAGAAAATTTTAATAATGATTTCATGATCATAATTAGATTTAAGAATAATACAATTTTTTGGATTTATTTCTCTCATATTTATAAAAAATTTTAATAATCTTAATTGATCTTATTTTCAAAGCAGAAATAGTTCAGATAGTTTGGACATATATCGCTTATATCCGTGGAGCCTAATTTTTTTTTCAAAATAATTTTGATTATTTTTTGAACAATTTTGAAAATATCAGAATTCTTGAGAATTTTCCCATTAGGTTCCGATTTCTCTAGAGAAAGATTTGATTACGAGTAATATTGAAATGTTCCGAATTTTCTATATTTTTTTTTTGAGGCTAAAAATTATTTTCACAAAATCAAAATCTTTATTTTTGAAAATGTCAGAATTCTTGCGAATTTCCTTATTAAGTTCAGATTTCTTTAGAATTTTACAACCTTGGGTTGATTACAAGAAATATTGAAATGAAATGATCCAGATTTTCTATATTTTTTTAGAGCTTAAAAATTATTTTCACAAAATCAAAGTCTTTATTTTTTAATAAAATATTTTTTTTTTCTAGATTAAAAAATATTTAAATAATTTTTCAGAATTTTTCAAGTCCTGAAAAGTTTGATGAAAAATTCGGAATTAAATAACCCATAAATATATTTATTTTTTATCCTTAAATATTCAAAATAATTCTCATTTTAACTTTGATTTTTCTAGAATTTTCTGTAAAAAATTTTCTGTATAAAATTTTTGTAGATTCAAAAATTTACTTGAGTTTTCCCAGAATTTTGGTAAATCCCATGAATCTCTTGACAAAATTTGCTATAATTTTCTGATTTTACAGAAATGATTTGGTTTGGGCTACGAAATTGATTTCCGAATGTCGTAAATCAATCAAGGTTTCTCATGAACCGATCTATGGCTGATTGATTTTACTCTTTATAAAGATGGTTACGATCGTTTTTTTTGTGGTTCTCATAAAATTTTGTGAGAGCTTCTTTTTTTTTCTTTGTGCTTTTTGGGTTTCTTTATTGTTTTTGGAGTTGTTATTCTTTATTATTGTTTTTTTTTTGGGGTTATGTGCTATTTTCTTAATTTATTAGTTTTTTTTTTTTTGATTTCTCTGTGTGTGTGTGAGAGTGTAAACAAAGCTCGGTAATAGTTTGTCATTTGTTTTCAACAACGTTTATGTTAATGATGTTGTTATTATTATTTTGTTTTTATTGTTGTTGCTGTCTATTTTTTTCTGTTTTGTTTTGTTTCCAATTGGCGGTTTATTGTTTTTGTTGTCGATTTGGACAGCCACGTGCCGCAAATAAATGTTTTCTTGACCTCAGGGAAATATTGACAGTATTTTTATTTTTTTTTTTTTATTTTTATTATTTATATTTTATGGCTATTTTGCTTTTAGTCAAAACTCATTTGCTGATTTGGGAATTGATTCATTCATTAGGTGCTGACTGCTTCGGCTGCTGCGATTGTGTCCACTTAAGATCTTAAATTCGGATTTGTATTATTTGTTTTTAATTGCTTTGAAGTTTTACCCACCAGGTAAACAAAATAGAAGACAAATTTTACCATTCGAATTCTCAAGTCCCTCGACCTTATCTCGCTCTGCTCGTATGACGCAAGCTCTGGAGGCACCACGAAAATAGACACCGATAATCGACCAAAATAACTTGCTGCAGCAGTTGCTCGTTGTTAATTGATAATGGAGGCATTTTATCAGGTCCCCCTTGCACCGCCCTCTATCTCTCTTTGAGAATGTTCTCGTAGGTGAAATGAAAATAAATGAAAATGATGAATGGAGGCCGTAAAAATAAAAGATTTTATCTAATTGAACGAATAAAACTAGCTATCTATAATTAGCAAAAAAATAAATATATATTTATAAATATATTTATTTATTATATTAATTTTATTTTTGATATCAATTTTCTTGTTTTTTTAAGAAAATTAAAAGTCAAGGCCAATATTGAAGTGAACGGAAATTATGCCAATTTATTTATTATTTCCGTTCCCTTATCAAGTAAATTTTTTTTCTTTCTTCTTCTTTTTTTTTTGTAACAATCTTTATGTGCCTAATTAATTGTTTTATTCAATAATTAATTATAAGGAAAAAAAGAAATGAGATATTTTTTGTTATTTTTAAACTTCAATTTTTATTTTTTTCGAAAATTGTTTTTCACTTCTGAAAATAAAAATGAAGAAAACATTGACACAGATTTAAATCTCTTTGCACACAGTCGACCCATTTGTGGCACAGAAAATTCTAGAAAAACAAAATTTATTTTCGAAAGAGTGAATCATTTTGTTTAGAAGTTTTCTAAGAATTCGCTTCGCCTTTCCGATTGCCTGATTGATTCGCAAATAATTGGAGTCCCGGTTAAGTAATCGATTTGAGAAATGCAATAATTGATTTCCATTTATTTAGGCGGTTGATATGATTATTATTTTTGTATACTAAGAAATCAATAATGATAAGTTAAAAATAAATATTATTAAAAAAATAAATAAAAAATAAAAATAATCGGTTAATAAAATAAAGTAAATAAAAATAATAATGATAAGTTTTATATAAAAAAAATAATTGGCATCGCTTCATAAAATAAAAATAAATCAAAATACCTTATTCGCTTTTAGAGTTCTTAAAAAAATAATAATTTAGTCATTTTAAAAACACTAAAAAAATATATAAAAATAAATAGTTTTACTGTTCCAACTCCATTAGAAAATAATGATAAAAATAATTAAAATAATTTTCATGTATTTTTTAATTTTGCTTTAATTTTTTTTTTTTTACTTTTATTTTACTTATTTTTCAAATTTTTGTTGCCATTTTAAAACTTAAAAATGTTTATGTAAAAATAAATAGGTCTGGTCCAGCTTAAATAGAAAATAGTCAGATAAATAATTACAATATTTTTCATATATTTTTGTTATTTAACATTTTTTTTTATTTTAAAAATTATTTTTATTTTTTTTTTAATTTTCTTTTTTCTTTTTAAAACTTAAAAATGTCATTTTAATTTTTTTTTTTCAATTTTTTCTTCTCTTTGTAAAACTTAAAAAAACTGTCTTTGCAATGATTTTTTTTTTTTATTTTTTAAAAAACATTCAAAACTGAGTAAATTAAATAATAAAAAAATAAATAAATTATTAATAATTATTTCCACCGAATAACAAATTAAAATCAAATGAAACCATATGAAGTCTTAATAATTATTTTATGTTTTTTTTTTGAATTATATTGAACTAATTGTAAAAAATTTTTCGATTGTCAAAAATAAAACATTAAAATAATTAATTTATTAAAAAAAAATGTATAAGTATGTAAGTAAATTTCCCAAATCACTCTCACCAATTTTGATAGTTAATTTGAAAATAATTTCGAAAGTCTTTCGGGTTATTTAAAAGTCCATTAAAAATGTTTTGACTGTTGTTTTGAATGTTTTAATGGAGAAATAAAAAAAAAAATATACTATAATTTATTTTGGTAGTATCTTTTCATTATTTTAACTCAGTTTTCATATGCGACATTTCTGTTTTCCGTTTTAATATTTTTTTTTATTATTTCTCTTCACTCCACTTCAGTCGACTCGATTTGACTCGAGTGGCTTTGATTGTGGTTGTGTTTGTGGCTGCTGCATACCCACTAAAAGTTGCTGCATGGCCAGAGCTTTTGAGAAAATTTAATAAACATAAAAAAAAAATTGTAAAAAATGAAAACAAGAAAAATAACAAAAACAAAAGGCACGAAAGAAGCCAACGCGGCATGACAAATGTGCGATAGCATTAAATAATTTTTATGATGTGTTCGCAATAAAAACAAAAAAAAAAAAAAAAAAGAAAACACTGTGGGGGTACATACACACACGTATAAGCACTAAGGCAGAGTGGTCGACACACAGGGCCTCCCCACTCTGGCCCTGCAGTACACCCGTACCCCCTACCCCCTCTCCCAAGCCAGCCAGAGAGACACTTGCTTGTCTGTCAAGCTAACTAATCAGTGGCACGTGTTTCACCAACAAAGTGACAATTTCCTACTCGCTCTTCATTCTTCACTTTGGTTCATAATTTCTTTTCTTTTTTTTTACTGGTTTCACTGCGGTGTGTTTGTGTGTGTGTGTGTGTTTCATTATTTCGCCTGTCGCTTTGACTTTGTATTTTGAGTGAATTGGAGCGTTTTTTTTTCTATTATATTTTTTCATACTATTTACGTTGGTGTTTTTGCTTCTGCTTCTTCTTCTTCAGTTTGTTTATTTAAGCTTTTCACTTTTCCCCATCCATCTCACTTTTGAGTTGTTTTCTCCAGAGCTTGATTTTTTTTTCATCTCATTATTGCATTTGAATCTTATGGCAATCGTGTGGTTCTACTCATTAAATTCTTGTTTTTCTTATCAATTAAAAAAATACTCTGATTAAATTTAAAAATAAATTCAAATTTGTTGTTGAATTAAATTCGAAATTTATGACAACAGCTTTAATTATATAAAATCGTAGATACGTAACTTTTATACACAAAAAAAAAAAAAAAAGACAAGGTTGTAAAAAATAAACAATAAAAAGTATCGACACGCGCGTGTAATTGAAACTATATTTAAAATTAATACCTCAGCTGATATATACTTTTTTTTTTTTTTTTTTTGGGCAAAGAGTATATTGACTTTTGAATAACAAATTAAATTTAAAATAACCTGAATAATTTGGACTAAAAAAGATAGGAATCTTTGAAAGGTTCTTGGGATCCAAATTATCTTTGAAAGAGTTTTGGTCTTCTGAAATGGTCTCGGAATTTATTCCCCAGAATAAAGATATCTTAGTCTATGAAAGATCTCTAGATTTCTTAAAGGATGATATGGGTTATTATATTTCAATCTCAAGAGCTCAAAAGGTTATTTTTCTAAGCTCTTAAAAAATACAAAACAATTTGGAGAGAACTCTGATAGATTTCAAAGGCATACGTTATGAGGTTTGTCTAGGTCTGAAATTCCCAAGACATCCTCAAAGTTCTTAAATATTTTTTGAAAAATTTAAAACTTAACTTGGAAAACATTATAATTCCTAGGAGATTTTGAAAATGATTTTCTATTGAGTCAAATACAAAATTGTCTTTGAAGGGTTTCTTAATTCTCTTGGGAAAATGATGGTGCTTGAGAGACCTGGGGAATTCGGAAATGTTGATCTTAGAATTTGAGATTATAGTGGTCTTTTCGGGAGGCAAAAAAATGTCTACTATGCCTTAAAAGATCTCCGGTGTTCTAACGAAATTTCTGAAACAAATTAGGACTCTCCTACCTAATTAGTTTGTCAGATACTTTCTACGCTCCCAAAAAAGTGTATACAGCCTTCGCATATATCCAATGCGAACCCTTTTTTCCTCCCCCTTTGCATTTCTGTTTTTATGGATTTTTGCACTGCTGCCCGAAAATTGTTATTGGCCACTTTTATTTTGTGATTTTGCTGATACGAAATTGGAATGAATGTACCATAATTGCAAATTAAATTGGCAGATAAAAGCTAACAGCTTTTTGTCACATATGTTTGCATTTTCAGCAAATTGAAATCGATATACGCTCACTTCTCTATGCAAAAAAAAATAAAATAAAAAATAATAAAATAATTGAGTATATTTTGACCTTCTAAAAAAAGAACAACTGCACAGTTTAGCCAGGAATAGACAAATCGGTGACGATTTTTATGAATCTATCGGAATGGAATTTGATACTAAATACAAGACGAAATCTAAATGTATCTACAAGTATGCGAATGCGATGTTGGTATGCAGTAAATGGAGCGGGCGTAGATGAAAGGCGGACACGTAATTGTCGCAATTTGGTTCATGTTCGGATGTGTCGCAGTTGGCAATTGAAATCTCAAACTTGGTTTTCAGTTTGTTTCACTTCAGTTCAGTTCAGTTCGGTTCGATTCGCTTTGGTTGTGTGTGTGTGTTGTGTGAGTTTTTTTCGCATGGCAATGACACACTAAAATGTTGACAACAACAACAACAACAAGAGAAACAACAATTACGACAACAATAACAGAAATAGCAGCTATAACAACAACAATTACAATCACAATAACAAAGTGAAACGAAACGAGTCAAAACCAAAACAGCAATAACAATAGAATCGAATTGTATCGAAATATACCCACAAACAGTTACATAGGCCCACACACACACACACACACATAAATAGACAATAATACAAATAATTTGAAAATCACCCAGCAAACATTTTGAAAAAGCAAATACTTTGACTAGTTTGGAAGGTGAAAATGATGGAAAAAAATATAAAAACTAATTAAAAAAAAAAAAAACAGAAAATCTTATAAAAATTATATAAAATCGAAAAAAAATTTAAATTTTTGAAATGGGTTTTTGTAAGTAAAAAAAAATCTAAAAGTCTTGGAAATTATTTAAAAATATTTTTTCCAAATCTTCGAGTCCTGAAATTTATAATGGGAAATTTCTGACAATTTATTTTACTATAATTTTAATAAATTTAAAGATAAAACTTCTACAAATCTGGGAAACAACAGGAAATTTTAGACAAGTTATCTAAGTCTTGGGAACGATATTATTTCCAAATTCTTTTATTTCTAATTCTTTGAGTCTTCAAATAAATTATAATAAATTTTACTCAATTTATTTTCATCTAATTTTAAGTTAAAAAATCTAAAAGTTTTGAAAACAATCTTAATTTTATTTTAATATTTTTTTATATCCCAATTCCGATTAACCTTTTTTTCTTCTATATCTTTTCAGATTTCTTATTCATGAAAATCATAAATTAAAGGTAAGAGTTTTTTTTTTTTTAATTTTTCTTAGTCAAAAAATCTTTAGAATTTTCTCGATATATTTTGAAATTTTATTCTTCTTTGGATAATTGAGAGTGTAAATTTTGTAACTCCTTGGTAACTCAAATTGTTTGCTGTGCAGTTTGACTTACATGAGCAAGAGATACTTGAGCTGAAAATCATGCTGGTTCGCTCTCATAAATACATTTGAGGCCGTTCGAGAGCTACGCCAAAACCATTGCCTTCATTGTGTGTGTGTGAGCGTGTGTGAGCGTGTGTGAGTGTGTGTGAATTTTGCACTTTGTCCATAAATGGCAATGCCAGTGGATGGCGTTGGTGACGCCAACTAAGTAACAAAGTAAGTCGGGTAACAAACTAGCCACTTTTTTCCACTCGTTTTCATTCATAAAAATTGAAAAAGGAAGCAGCGACGCCAACACCAACGACACCGCCAGCGTCGACGTCAGCGTTTGCATGTGAGTGCGACACATGCCCAAATTTGTGGCATCCGCTCACCAACCAAACAGCCAACCAACCAACCAGCCAACCAAATGGACAAACGGACCGGCCTACTCGTAAGCTCGTGAGAGTCTGATTAGACGAGACGGATCAGCGCCTCTGGCCGCTGACCTCATTCCTCTGAGCTCCGCGAAAGCGAAATGCTAATTAATATATATTTTTTTGTTGTGTGTTTAAGTTTCCCGGTGAAAGGGGTGGGGGCACACCAAATCGCCCGATTGATGTGTGTGGGTTAGGGAGGAGGGGTGAAAGCCACGGGAGCGGTATTGTTTGTGACCGCTTGTGAATGAGTTGAGCCGAGCCGACCAAACCATTCATCATCCGTCAGAATCATCAACGCTATACTCATCGGAGGCCATTCACAAATAGCCAACAAACATCGAAAGTGTGTGTGACCGAGTGTGTGTATTTATTTATTTATTTATTTTTTCATTGATCCATCGGTGCGGAACTGGGCGGTTTGTTTCGGTTACAATTTTGTGTTTGTGACATAAACAACTAAATAAACGTGAGTAATTTACAAATTAACAGTTTGGATATCAAATAATCACACACCGAACACACCGAACACACCGCACACACCGAGCCGAGGCTCTTTGTGAATTCCGATTTGGATTTGGAGAAATCTGTAATTGTTTTTAATGACCACTTTTTTTCTTTTTGAATGACTTTCGAACTCTATAAAGCTCAAAGGAAATCCGAAAGGAAAGACAGGCAGGAAATTAATTTTTTCGGATATTTCCGAGTTTTGTTTTTTTTTTTTGTTTAAATATTTTGAATTAAATATTTGTTTAAAATTAATTTTTTTTATTTATTTTATTTATTTTATTTATTTTATTTATTTTATTTATTTTATTTATTTTATTTATTTTATTTATTTTATTTATTTTATTTATTTTATTTATTTTATTTATTTTATTTATTTTATTTATTTTATTTATTTTATTTATTTTATTTATTTTATTTATTTTATTTATTTTATTTATTTTATTTATTTTATTTATTTTATTTATTTTATATATTTTATTTATTTTATTTATTTTATTCATTTTATTTATTTTGTTTATTTTATTTATTTTATTTTTCAGTTACTTTCCATTTGCTTAATTTTTAGAAAAAATATTATGCGTATTGATTTATTTGTTTTTGTCCAGACGAGAAGACAAAGAAATTGTCATCTTCCCACGAATTTCAGACGATTTTCGGTTTGAAATATTAAATAGGTGCTGGGGCATAAATAAAGTTTTATTTCTTGTTTATGTTTTCAACATCAAAATTAAGTTGAACTTTATGGCCTGTGCACATCAACCGGCGATGGAAAACAATATTGTATATATTTTTATTATTAAACTGACAGTGCCACTTGAGTATTGTCTCATAATTTTGTTTTGTGCTTTTTTCTTTATTTTTATTTGTGGACTCTGTGCTGATGATGACGAAGATGGCAAAGTCAGCGGAAAACCCACTTAACTTTTGCACTGAATATTTTTGTTGTTGTTGTTGTAGTTGTTGTTGCCTGAGTCCGCTCTTAGTGAGTCTTTGTTCAATTGGCAACTTGTTTGCCTCAATCTCAGTGAGAGTCTTGCCGCGGCAGTCTTGAGTTGAGTTTCCGTCTCGGTTTTTGCCACTTCCCGGCCATCCTCGCTCTCTGCCGGTTTTGGCGATGGTATCAATTGGTTTGGATTTACCATTGCCAACCGGTCCGTCCTCTACATTTACATTTTGTATGCCATTCACATTCCATGGCTTCTGAGTCATGTGGCATGGACAATGGTGGCCGATTTTTTTTTGTATTTGCTGCTTTTCTTGTCTTGTCTTGTGTTGTTGTTGTTGTTGTTATTTTAGCTGTCTGCCCGCGTTCAACTATGACGGCATTTTTCTTGGAAGAAGACAAAAGTGGGGGTCTGCAGATGAGGCTCGGGACTAAATAAGCAAAGCAAGTCAATGGTGGATGGCATATTTGCCTGTCGCATCCGCACGCAGTGTTGCCAATGTGCCAAAAAAAAAAAAAAAAAAAAAAACAACAAAAACAAGAAAGAGAAAAAATATAAACAACAACAAAAATATGCATATCCGCTCACGCACGCTAGCAAGTTGCTGTTGTTGTTGTTGTTGTTGTTATTTCTGTCACTGTTTACTGCCTGGTATCGCGGTCGCCTCTGTTCGATTCATTTTACTTGTTCCGTTGTTGTTGTTGTTGTTGTAGCCACCGGATGTTGTGGGAATTTTTTGCAATATTGTTTTTTTTTTTTTGGTTTTTACTGTTGATATTGTTGGTGTTGTTGTAATTGTTGGCTTCGCCGGTTTTATTATTAACTGTCATACGGTCGCGTAAATGCTTATTTTGTAATAATAAAAATTGTCATGTGCCCCAAACAAAACAACAACAACAACAACAGCAACAAGAGCAACAACGTTATTAACAGCACAGCCCACCGAATGCCAAGACACGCCCACAGACAAAGAGGCGAAAATGAAAAGACACACAACACTGACTTAGTTAACTTGATGTTGCTGTTGCTTTTGTTGTTGTAGCTGTTGTTGTTGTTGTCTCAAGTCACTACTTGGTCTCTTGGAATTTCCTCTGTCAACAAGCGAAATTTAATGACAACATACGCCTTCTTCTTCTTCTTTTTGGCTTTTCCCATTGCCGTTGTTGTTGTTGTTTCGCACATGCCACACACAATTTACACATGAGTCGGCTTAACATTTTGTGACTGCTACGTGCTTCTTGTTACTCTTGACTCTGCCTGGTTGCGTTCTTTTCTTTTTTGTTTTTTGCGGCTGTTTATTTAGTACATTTCTCTTTTCACATCCTCTCAGGTTCCTCTTACACCCCCGATCCACCGCAAAGACGCGCATCACAATTTTTTTTCTTTTTACTCAAATATGCAAAATGGTATGCGTGCTTAAAGTCAATTTGCCAAGAAATTCTGTTAACCCCTTTCCATGCTTCTTCTTCTTCTTTATTTTCTGACATACCAAAGGAAATAAAAAAATAAATAAAACAGGAAAAAAAAGAATTGCATATGTTAACGGTACGTATACTTAATATTTTTGTTTCTTTATTTCCCTTTCCCGGAAATCCATTGCAGGTTGATTTTGTTTTTGTTTTTTCATTTTGATTTGGCAAGAAATTGTCTCATTTCACCATTTGCGTTGTCTCTTTTTTATTTTTTTTTTAGTTTGAGCAAAAAAAAATAATAATAATTATATTTTTTCTGGAGATTTTTTTATAATTTTTTTTTTTATAAATTTTTTCATAATTTTTTTTTTATAATTTTTTTTTTATAATTTTTTTTTTATAATTTTTTTTTATAATTTTTTTTAATCATTTTTATAAAAATTTTTTTTTTTAATTTCTTTTATATTTTTTTAAAATTTTTTTTTATAATGTTTTTTTTTTTTATTTATTTTTGATTCAAATTGTGTTCGTATTTAAAATTATTTTATTTCTTATTTTCTTCTATTTTATAATTTTTTTCTTTTTTTTTTTAATTTTATATTTCTTATTTTCCTTTATTTTATATTGCTTTTTTTTCATTGTTTGGCCTAATTATTTTTTTATCGGATTCCACAAATCCATTAAAATGATTCGACCTTCACCCAAATTAATTTGATACTCATATTAAAGCCTTAATATATCCCCCAAAAAAATCAAAATAATTTAATTTCATACTCCATTTATTTAGTACAAAGCATAAAAAAATTTAAATAATTACCTGATTAAATTTTGATTGTCATAATGAAATTAATTAAATAAATTGAGGCCAAACATTTATTTTTTATTTGCGCTTATTAAATTGTTTAAATTTATTTTTGTGGGTTTCAGAAAATTCTTCCTCTTTATAGTTAAGTAAATAAATATGCCATTAATTCTGAGAAACATAATCTATATCAAGATGTTATCATTTGATAATACCAAATTCAGAAACAAATCCCATAAATCTCAAATAAAAAAAAAACAAAACTTTTGGATTAACTGAAATTCACGAGAAAGTAATTTTTATAATAATAATAAATAATTTTATGGATCATAATTTGAAATTCTTTCAGCTTGATCTTATCTAAAGCGAAATGAATTATGATCTTTGGCTGTTGGTTAAGTTGGGTAAGTTTTATTTTAGATTTTGACCAGCCACAAATACCGCACAAATAGGAAAGTAAAAAGTAAACAAGTGGTAAATATTTCTTTGGTGAAGCGATAAAATGTCACAATTATAATTCATACGACTAATGATTTCCTACCAGACAAACAAAGGAAATTGTGATGGAAAAGGGAAAACACTCCAAAAACCAAACCGAACCACAAAAGCGCCGATAAGACAGTCGGGGTTACCCTCCCATTATCTCATGTGTTTTTTTTGTTTTGGTTCTCTCTGACTTTACGACAGCTATTTGACATTTTGCGAGTTCCCCAAACGCAAATTATTTGGTCACGCCAGCAATTTATTATGCGAGTGACTACTCAGGCCCAAAACTAAGCAATCGCAAACAATGAGGCGGCTGGCTTTTGGTGACGCTGACTGCACCGGAAGCTACGCATAGATTAGCAGCCCTCTTAGCTCTCTAGCTCGATTGCTCTCTGGCTTCGAAGTTCTTAGGCCTCTCATTAATTTATTGTACGAGATACGTAAACATTTCCCAGCCATTCGACTGACTCAAGTCTCAAGACTGTAGACTGTAGACTTTGCCCTGCCCTGCCCTGCCGGGCTCAGCTCTGCCCAGTCCAGAGTGTTTTAATGAATGAAATGAAAGATAATTAATTCTCAACCCCCACTATGACCTCTTCCTCTTGCCACTCTGCGCGCTCACTCTCTCTCTCTCTCTTTCACTCGTTGGAGTGGTGCATCATGGGGTCAGTGTCAAAGCGATTGTAGTGTGCAAATCGCGTGACTCTTCGATAAAAACATATTCACTTCTGTACGATTAAATTTTATTGCCTTAGTTTTTCTATTTTCTATTTAAGCAATTCAAAATTGTAATTGTAACATAATTAAGCACACAATATATTTCGGTGAAAACCGCTTTAGACTGGCTATCTGAAATTGATGGGAGGAGTCTCTCAATTGCTTTATTTGTTTGTTTTTGCCAAAATCAATTATGAGGAAAATTCTAGAAAAAATATTTCAGTAAATTGAAGAACTTTCAGGAACTTTTATATTTTATATCGAACGCCTTTGATCTGAATTTCCCTTCTCAAAGATGGTTTTAGACTTTGAGATCTTAACTTCATTTTTTTTTTTATCAAATGCTCAATGGAACGCCTTTGACATGAACTTCACATCTCAAAGATGGTTCCAGACTTCAAGATCTTGACTTCCTTATTTATTTTTAATGGAACGCCTTTGACCTGAACTTCCTTTCTCATAGATGGTTCCAGACTTTGAGATCTTAAGTTTCTTATTTATTTTTATCAATGGCTTATTGAAACGCCTTTGACCTGAATTTCCCATCTCAAAAAAGGTTCCAGACTTCGAGATCTTAACTTCCTTATTTATTTTTAATGGAACCCCTCTGACCTGAACTTCCTTTCTCAAAGATGGTTCCAGACTTTGAGATCTTAAGTTTCTTATTTATTTTTATCAATGGCTTATTGAAACGCCTTTGACCTGAATTTCCCATCTCAAAAAAGGTTCCAGACTTCGAGATCTTAACTTCCTTATTTATTTTTAATGGAACGCCTTTGACCTGAACTTCTCATCTCAAAGATGGTTCCAGACTTCGAGATCTTAACTTCCTTTATTTTTATCAATTTTGAAACCCGAAAAGGCAGTGCAATTTTTTTTTTTTATTTTTCAAATAAATTATGGGCCCAAGATAAATTAAATTTATTTACGCCGTCTGCCTGATTAATAAAGAACAAAACAATGAATACATCATTACTCAATTGTTTTTGTTTTTCATTGAGTGTATGAAGTCATAATTGTGATTTCTTCAATGCCAACGCATTGATGACGCCAACTTAAACCATAAAAAAAAAATAAAATAAATAAACAACGATTGCCTCAAAAGATACACATCATCACACAGAATACAAAAATAGAAGCTGAGAAAACTAAATTGCATTTATTTATTTATTTATTTTTTTCCTTTTTGACGGCAAAACTACTCACGCCTGCCAAGCCGATCAAACTCATTTTTATGATGACTAGTTTTTGGTTTTTGAAAAGATCTGCGGGAATTACCCAAACGATTTGCTCAAGATAAGCCTTACCAGAGATTTGGTATGTGACTTGGTTTGGTCTAAAATTTGAAGGACCTGAAATGTGGGCAGTTCGTTAATGAAAGAGTCCAGATGTTTCTTGGGCAGAGGCTGACCCAAGCGACGAGCTTGAATTACAATTCAAATTGTGCGTCATGGCTTGGAATTTACGTAGTTTATCTATTGTGACTCTGCTCTATCGTGGATTCTTTTGGCTTGCCTGCTGCTGCTGCTGTTGTTGTTGTTGTTGTTGCTGCTGTAGTCGTGTCTGTGTGGCCAATTGGAGTCTGCCCGAGATGTCTCCGTTTGTTTGTCGCAAATTCACAAATTGTTCTTTCATTCTTTGCCATTAAATGACCACACACTCACATACACACACACACACACATGCACGCACACATGGTCAGGCTTACAATCTGCTAGTTATCATTGCCTGGCGTGAATTGATGGGTGTCTCTACCATCTCCTCTTGTCACCTACTACTTATTTCTTTCTCTCTGCCTTGCATGATTTCACTGTAAGTTTTTCTCTCTCTCACTCTCTCTCTCTCTCTTTCTATCTTTCTCTCACTTTAGAGCAAATATTTGTGCTGAACTTTTGTGTCAATTGATGTCACATTCTCTGAACCTCCATCCGGGCACGCCAAGCTTCTTCTTCTTTCCACAAGACTCTCTTGCTTCTTTCTCTGTTGTCGGCAAACAGAGAAAATGAAATGAAACGAAAGAAATTCCAAAGAAATGCGTGGAATTTTACTAATAAATGAATTGATGATTTAAAATCAACTGATATTATTTCTGTTCTTAAGCTCTTAAGAAGGCAGCGTATGTTGATTTCATTCTGGTAATTGCAACACATAAAGGAGATCTGGAAGATTACAAATGATGCCTTCAGATGGGTCAGTAACACTGGAATAGTCAATTCAGCTATATATCTTATGAGTCCTCATCGGAAATCTTCAATATTTATTGATCGTAGCTACTCAAATTTGGTAATAGGAAGGCTTATATAATTGTATATATCTGTTCCAAATATTACTGAAATTGGACTTATATTTTATATAGAGTTTCATACAGGTCCAAGTCGATTTTATATCTCTAAGTTTTGAGTGACCGATCTCACTTTTGACAGTTTGGATTTCGATATGTACCACTATATCATATATCCCTGAATTCGATGAGAGATTTGAAAAAAGAAACTGCATTATTTGTACCTATATGAAGATGATATCCTTATATAATATCGACTATAAAAAATAAAACTTTCATCATTTAGTTTTTAAAGTCTTAATCTTTCCCTTTTCCTTCACAATTATATTTGCTTCGAACTCCCGTAATACTTACAAATAAATTAGCCAAACTCTTTGTTTCCAATTATCTTTTGAATTTGATGTATCCGTTTTAAACAAGCATTTAGGGAGTACAAAAGAAATTTAAATAATTGTTAGCATAACCGACAAACAAAATATTTCATGAGGGTTCAGGAGGTCAGAGTCGGGCCCGATCCCTCAGACTGTATAGAAAATGAGTGATATTTGACAGGGCGTCAAGTCAGACGAGTCGAGTTGGGCTGTCAAACGGGCATTATTAATGTGATTATCGTACAATACCAAAATGAAATTCACAATTCCATGAGGCATCTGTGAAAATATGTCCAGGGGCGGCCACATATCCCGCATAAGCAAACCAACATAGCGAGACGGGGAGAGTTGCATTGGGAGTCAAAAGAGTCCGGAATCGATGGATAAAGTATTTTTGGTTGTTTCCGAGGCAAATTGCAGTGAATACTAATTTACAGATACAAATTGTCTATCGGTTTTGTGTGTGTGTGTTTCTGTTGTTGTTTTTTTTTTTTTTTTGGGAGGGAGTAGAAAAGGCCTGTTGCCGGTTCGGTTTCCCCCGACTGAGAGAAATTTTTGTGTGTTGAAAATTCGAAAATTACGTGACTGCATTTGTTAAAAAAGTCTAAAGAATTGTTGGAATGTAGAAATTGGGCTGCGTCTGAGCTGAATTCTAAATGGCAGAGTCCAACGCGGTTATGGGTCGATGATTACGAACCCAACCGGCCCAGTAGAATCTCTCAGACCATCGCTCGGGTGATGGGCTCATCATTTTGTTGGACAAAAACCAAGAAATCCCCCCACAAGGTCTGTGGCCCAGGGTCTACTGTTAGGGAGGTGGGAAGAAGTTTCCAGACAGTTGATGGACAAACGGACTAAAAACAAATCAACAAACACATTTCGGCAATAATGTTGTTAATTTTTTAAGCTGATAAGGTTAAGGAGCTCTCTCCAAATAGGACAACACTGAGAGAAATTTGTGGAAACCAAATAGAATGGGAAAGAAGGAAGGACGGAGAAATAATAAAAAGGTTCAGGTTTGAGATATTTTTGGTGGATTTTTATATATTTTATTTTAAGAATATATTATATTTTTTGGGAGGGTTCGATGTGAAGTTATGGTAAACTTAATCAGTTCTACTGATCTTTTAGGTATTTTTGCTTTTTTTATTTAGTTTAGAATTGGTATAGTTTCAGACTTTTCATATTATTTTTTGTATTATATTGGTATAATTTGGTACATTATTGGGATCGCTTAGCATTATTCTGTATGTACCAAATGATGGTTTTTTGTTACCTTCTTTGAATTGTAAACCATTATTTGGCATGTATCAAATGAATGTATTGAATTCCCATTTCTGTTTATCAAGTTTGCAGCAGGAATTATGTGGTATTTCTTGAAGAAGTTAGGTAGATAAAATAGGTATTTTTTTTAGTATTAGATATTGATTAATTTGCTCTTAGTTTTTCTTTATTTTTAATATTATCAGATTTTTATAATCTTATTTTGTATAGTGTATTTTTAGTATTTTTTCGAAATTTTTTTTTGCAATAAATTTAGTATTTTTTGTATATATTATTCGGATATTAATAAATTTGTTCTAAGTTTTTTTTTTTTTAATATTTTGCATCCTCAGATTTTCATAAAGTTTTTATAATCTTTTTTTTAGGATATTTTTAGTATTTTTTCAATAGTATTTTTTAAGTATATTTTTTTGTACTTATTTTAAATATATTTTTCTTTCCATTTCATTTGTATTTCTATGCTGGTTCAGTCTGAAAAACTCATCTATTTTGAATTTCAAAGGTTTTCACTTTTTTGTTATGCTGTTGATTTTTTTCCTTTTATTTATTTAATTTATTTTTTTTTTATTTTGTAATGACCATCATTTTGTGTACAAATTGTTGACACTTTCGTGGGCTGTTAGTGGTGGTAGGTGAAATGAAAGAGGGAAATGGAAGAGGTCATCAAACAACAGCAGACTCGTGCGTGCATTCAGAATCGGGGCACGGTATTTGTTTAACTGTCCATTGGCCTGATAGGGGTCGGTCAGAACAACAACAACAAGAACAACATGCCCACGAGCAAGCTTAATGGAGTTGTAATGAGTGTGAAAATTAATGTCGTCACATTACTCACGCACCCAAATGCGCCAGACCTGCCTCTTTCCCGATTCCGTTTCCCTTTCCTTTCATTTGGCCCTGTGAAAAGGGGTTGGAGTCGTTTGGGTCTCAATATTTGTGAGCGCGGAATTATTATGGATTAGGCAATTTACAAGAAACAAAGGGGTGGCCATCTTCTGGTTCAATATTTGCCTTAAACAATTTTCAGACCCTTGAGCTGCCTTTAAGTTAATTAAATTTCATGGCAGTGGTCAAGAGCAAAGCAGAGTTCTTTGACTTTTGTTTGAATGGAAAAGGCCTATCAAGATCATAGGTCTAAAGTAATTTTGTTATTGAAGAATTCAAAGAGTTTAGAGTCGACTTTACTCCTTCGTAAAATTTTCCTTTCCTCTTTGAAAAGACCTGAATAAAAAAATTCCCTCAAATTAAAATGTTTTTGTTTTTGTTTACAAGTTTGACTCATCACTGCGGGTCTAGTAAAAAAAAAAAACACCAGACTGAAAAATAAAAAAAAAAGCACAGACAATTAAATGACATTATCTAGAGTTCATTGTAAATTAATTCTTATGACAGAGAAGTCAAGGCAACTTGATTTATTTTCGTATTTTGCAATTCCAAATATTTGTTTATTTTTTGAGGCAATAATAAATCATTACCTCTTTTTTTTTTTGTTTTTAAATTTTATTATTTTTGTTTATTTGAAATGCAGTGATTTTTATCTGGCAAACAGAAGTCTCAAATATGTTAGAGACTGGGAAGAGCATTAACCCACTGATGGTAATTAATTTCTTTTTTTTTTTTGGTGCTCGGAACAACAGATAAAAAGCTTTGATTACAAAATTATTATACTATCAAGAAGAAGAAAAAAATTAATTTACAAGAATTATAAATCCAGTAAAAAATTAACATTAAAGAAACAATGAACTTGGCAGTTTTGAAAAATATATTTTTTATTTACTAAGATGTATAATTTTATAATCTAATCCAGATTTATCAAATTTGTCTGTGACTTTCAACAGTTTCAAAATATTTGTTTGTATGTTTGTTTTTTTTTTTTATGGGTGATTTTGCCCAATTAAGCAGACTTGAAAAATCTATTTTTAATTATTTAAAATATTATCGTAATTGCTGACTTAATTTGTCTTTCTCTGCTCTTTAAAGCGATTCAAAGAACAAAAAAAAAATGAAAGAAAAAAATCTACAAAATAAACAAAATGCCAAACGACCTCGCGTTTATTTTTAACTGGTCACATTTTATGTGCTTTTCAATGGTTCAAAAATAGTTCCAAGTGTCTTTTCTAAAAATAGTTTAAACAAAAAGAAAAACAATTAAAACCAGAAACCGGACCGGACATAATTGCACAAGCAAGCAAAATATTCCCCCTCCCCCATCTCTCTCCTCCCCTCTTCTAGGCAGCTAAGAAAACGAGAAGCTTGACCGAATTTGTTAAATTTTGTTGGCGTTTCTGCTAAAAAAAAAGAAGTCGTTTTTTTTTTTGCTAATAAATTTTTTTTGCATTTTGAAGAGAAACGTTTTGTTTCAAAATAGAATTTTATGTAATGAATAGATCAAGTTTTTTAATTGATTTGAATTTCTCTTTTAGCCATAAAAAAAAGCAAAAAAAATAATATTGATTGAAAATATTCTCTTTCATCTGTTCCGTCGACTTATTCCATTTACTTTTCTTTATTTTTTTTTTTCTAAATTGTATTGAAAACTATTATCAAAGTCTCTCAATGGCACTGACAGTGTATGCAAATGACACTCACCCACTCGCCAGTTAGATAAATAGTGAAATGGATTGTTCCGAACCCACACACACTGCATTGAAATCAATTTAACTTTCTGTTCCAGTGTCAATCACTGCGAAGACTAGACCCACAAGCAGTTCCGGATTGCTCGCAGATTGATGATTTCAGTATTTTCATTTCTCCAACCATAAAAAGTAAGAGCCAGCTAAAAATTAATATAAAAGAAAATGTTAAAAAAAATATAATGTTGGAAATTCCTTGAGAGAAATCACCTTCGCAAAGTTCTCGAAGAAGGTTTTGTGGAATGGAATAAAGAAGCTTGATATCTTATAAAAAGGAAAGAAAGAATGAAGGAATGAAATAATGAAAGAATGAAAGAAAGAAAGAAAGAATTTCAATAGAAGTCCTAAGACATGTCTTATTTGAAGGCTGTTACTAGTTCCAGGGCAGCTCAAAAAAAGATCTTTAGAAATTGGAAATCCGAAATATTATACAATATATGTATAATTATTATAATAGTTAATTTTATTCCAAGCTTAAGTTACTATCTCCCATTTAGGTGAGGAATCTTCCTACAGAATCGCTTTAAGGAATGAAAATACAATTTAATATAATTTATGATATAATAAAATATAAATATAATTACCAGATTTATGTATTTTTTTTTTTAGAAATTCAGGCTTGATATTTGTTCTCACAGTTTATTTTTCTTATCAATTTTAAAAGAGGTTACATAAAATTTGACCAAAATTTTCAGGATTTAAAGAGCTCTTTTTAAGGGTACCTCAGTTTTAAGGTCTCTAAAAAAAAAAACAATAATAAAATAAATCGATTGATTTATGAGATGACTTTTAACAGAACCCTCCATATATCCTCTACCCCAATCAACTATTGTTTCAATGGGTGGGAGGGGGGTCTCTAGCTAAACAAAAACTAAAGGGCCCTAGATGGGAAATAAATTATATATGTGCTGACGAGATTATTAGGCAGTTGGCTGGCCTGTTTAACTTAAGAGCCAAAAGTGGTTGATTGTTATTAAAAACTTCTTTCAATAGCCGTAGCCAGGCACCCTCTCGAGGGCGGAGAAAAAGATAAGTCAGCCCTGCCTGGGGCAGAGATAGAGAGTGGAGGAGTTGAGGAAAGCCAGAAATCATTTGATAAGGGTGTGCGAGAAAGACTCTCTTGTCCTTTATATTTGGTTATATAGAAGGGCTGGTGACACATTTTCCGGCAATGTGGCTCAAAAAACAAGCCAGCGAACATAACGGAAGAACATGACATAACATAACGGTAATAGGAAAATCATCGATTTCATTTGATTTATTTGCGGTCGTTTTGGCTCCTTCATTGTTGTTATTTTTGTTATTGCACGTACAACCTGCTCGGGCTGTCGTTCTATGTCCGTGGCAGGACCAAAAAAAAAAAAAAACACCAAAAAAAAAGAAGAAAAAAAAAATAGTCACGGCATGCCACACAAAATATAGAAAGAACTCTGCCCGCTGTCTATATATGTGTCTATGGGGAGGGACGAAGAGTGAGGGCCTGGTGAGGTATAGAATAAAATGGTTTATGATCGCAAACCATTGAAAAGTTGTGTGCGTGCGTGTAATAAATCTCGGAAATTGTGTCACAAGCCTTGTCGGTTGGACAGCCATATTGAAATTAGACGCACTTCCGTTTCGTATTGCTAGATTGCGGTTTGACATTTCGGAGAGGGTGAAATTAAGTGGTCCTTTCAGACACACACATACACATACAGCTTGGCAGAATTATAAGAGAAGTTTCTATTTTTATCAGAAGATGTTAGATTTTTAAGGACCTTCAAGACTTATAAAGATATGAGATTATGTGGATTTATAGTCTGCTTTCTCTGAACATATTTGGCAATTTTAGTTAAATTTCTTTTATTATTTTGAATTGAGCTTAAGAGCTTAGGAATTTCCTTAATAAATTCCATTTATAACGATTTCTTTTATTTAACAAATTTGGTCTTAATTTCGTCTTAAAATAAGGTCTAGCAAGATGCTGCTCGTTGAAAATGTTGACGCAACATGTTGCTAACAATTTATGTTGCCTGGTCTGGGCTCACCATGTATATAAACAGGCTACTTCAGTCATTTTGGTCCAGATCTGCATGGAATAGACCAGTCTTAACAATCAATTAATTATTAGATCATTTTAAATTAGTTTTTTTTTTTTTAATACAAAAAAAAAGCTTGTTAATGTTGCCGGAATCATTGGTCTAAGGTTGGGGGAATTTTCTTGGGCTTACCACTAATTTGCTGCAATATCTGGCAAATTTAAGCAAATTATTCCAATTGACTGGATTTTGTTGTTATTGTTGTTGTTGTTGTTGTTATTTTAAACAATTTTTATACAAATAACTTTTTTATGACCCAATTATTTAACTTCCGTCAAATTGCCAAAACCGCTGGCAGGCAATATAACAACGGTAACAACCAAAGCCACAACAACAACAACAACAACAACAATAGCGGGAACATTAACAACTGCAACAATCCAAGCCACAACAATGGGCCCATAAGTTGAGCTGCTTGGCGCCAATGGGCCAGACTTAGCCAGGCCCGTAATTGCCGCTACTATAAACCATAAAACGGCGCAGTTCTAACGACAAAGTCGTCGACTCTCTGAATATGTTGTTTTCCACATTTTTTTTTATTTTTTCGTTTTTTCTTTCTTTTTTTTTTTTATTTTACTTCTCAGCATTTTTGCTACTGCTGCCGATTGCTTTGGCTGCAATTGTGGCCACTTCTACCGAACGGAGCAACAAAAACAACAATTACCTGGCCCGGTAATGTGCAAATTATTTGTGGCGTGCATTACGCCATTGCCACCACATAGACCCCCATCTTCCAGGTTGAACCTGGCCACTCATCCCCAGCTGCCGTTCTTGGCGATTCATGTGAGAACAGCGTTTTTGCGGTGGGTGTATGAAGAGTTGAATGGCAACGGGGGAGGGGAGGGGGTCGGGGTGTGACCAATAGTTTTCCGCGGAAATTGTGCACAAAGCTCCGTTACAATTTCGGTTTCGCCAACGTCGTTTTCACACATTTCACTGAGTTTGCTAATAGACTCTCCAGACCAGACCAGACCAGACCAAAGCAGACCAGAGCAGACCCGGCCAGAGCAGAGGCCAAGACTGCTCGGTTGGCTTGTTGGCGCCAGGCGTGAATTTTTATTTTCTTTCCCCCTAGAAAATTTCCTTTGCCGGTATTTTTTTTTTCTTTCTTTCTTTCTTTCGCTGTCTGAATATAACGAGCTACCCAAACAACAACAACAACAACAACAACTATAACAACCACAACAATCGCAGCAAATGAGAGTAAATGCAATTATTGCAAACTTTATAATGAAGGGGACAAGCTTGGCAGTGTGTATATGTGTATGTATGAAGTGGCAATGATGTGCTTGTTCTTGTTGTCGTTGTTGCTGTTGGGGTGTGAATTGTTGCCACAATCATTGTTGACGCTGGCAAATGCACCAGTGGCTGCCAATCGACCATCACCGTCATTCCATTTGCATATGCGGCTTAGTTCACCAACTCCTCACCCTAAACACTGTGGGGATCTAAAAAAAAAATAAAATAAAAATAAAAATGCTGAAAAAACTTATAGAATTATTCTCGTCCAATTCATTAGTTTAAGATTAAAAATATGCAAGAAATAATTTCACTTGAAATAGTTTTTTTTCTTGGCTTTTTTTTTGTTGGTTTAATGAGAATGTTAAAGTCAACTCAGACAAGAGTCCATAAATAACTCCAATTCCGAAATTTATGTATTAAAGATATGTCAAGTGTATACATAAATTTTGGCAAAGAAACCAAATCGAATTGAATAGAAAATATTTTAGATTACAAAATTTGTATTTTATTTATTCTTGGCCTATTTTAATTTTTAGAATATATATGATAAATTATTTTTGTTTTATTTTCTGATTTATTTATTGATTAATTAAAACATTAAGATATTTATTGAATATACACTAATTGCTATTCCTTTTCTACTAATATATTATTATTTATTTGCTTTAGCTTTTGGTGAGACTATTTTAATCACAGGCCCCGTATCTCCTTATTTATAATTGAAGGTGGTTAGGTCAGAACGTTTATATGAGAATATGAGAAATATTGAAAATTTTTCTAAAACCCGCAATGAAATGGATTAGTATACCATTTCAATCTGGGGTCAAGTAAATATATCAACTGTGGAGTGATGTCAGGGGAGATTAAAAATATGTTTTAATACTTAATTTTGCCCGATTTACAGACAGTTAAGATGAGAGTTGGGCCACCTTAGATAATTACTAAACTCACCTGAACAGAAATATTTTGTTTTCAATATTTAATCTCGAGTTCATATTTATAAATCGGTAAAGCAGGCAGACAATAGTTAAAAGTTTTATTCTCGGGGTACCTTTATGATCTTACATATAATGACCAAAATCATTGACCTTATATACTTGAAATATTTATATAGACACAAATAAATCTACCAAGTTATGTTTGGATCCAGCTGCTATATCATATAGTATATACGAGCTTACATATATTGACAATATCATTCACAATAGATACTTGAAATATTTATAGAGACACAAATATGTTATGTTTGGATCCAGTTTCTATATATATTGGATCGAGCTGCTATATCATATTGCTTATACGAGCTGCTATATCATATAGTATATATGTGCGTTTATATCGGTATTTCGGGTATTTATGAAGTTCGCAATGAAGTTTGAAATAATATAATGAACAGTTAGATATTTAAAGAGAACTTTGATTAATTAAAAAAATCATTTTGATTTTGTCGTATAATTCGACAAGTTATGTTTGGATCCAGTTTCTATATGATGTAGTATATATGAGCTGCTATATTGGATCGAGCTGCTATATCCTATTGTATATACGAGCTTCTTTATCATATAGTTTATATGAGCGTATATATCGGTATCGGTATTTATTGACCAGTCTCAATCAAGTCCTATCTTTCAAATAATATAATGAAAATTTAAAAATTTAAGGCGAGCTTTGATTCATTTTAAAAAATAGTTTTGATTTTGTCATATTTAAGGCTGAAAGAAATTATAGATTGAACCAGTTTTTCTCTCATATTATTCAATGATTTTCATAATTGAAATTAAAGATGTTGCTTAGTTTCTTTTTATTTTAGACCAAGTCAACGACAATAAGTTTTATATAGACATTTTGCCTTAGCCGGACACCTTGGGATTATGACATTTAATAGTTTTAATTTTCTTTGCTTTTGTTATTACAATTGTTGTTTTTGTAGCTGTTTTGGTTGTTTGTGTTTTATCAAGTTGAAGTTGTTTTGGTTTTTGTGTTGATTTTATTTGTTATTTTTAGAGAGTCTTTCGACATGGCGGAACTGTTTCGCTGGCTTTTTAGCTTAGCTGCTTTCCAGCGCAATGTTGTGTGATGCATGCGAATGTTTTTTGTCTGTTTTTTTATTTTTGTTTTTATTTTTTTTTATTTTTTTTCTTTGTATTACAGTTGGCTGGTGTTGTTGTATTTTTACGGTTGTTGTTATTTCTTGTTTCCATTTTTCATGCAGCGCTCTCTTTGCTGCCGCTGCCTCTGCCGCTGTTGCTGAAGTGGTATCATTTTTTTTTCCACTCGTTTTGGCGAATGTGCTAAAAACAAAGCAACAATACTGTAAACGAGAAAGACAGAGAGAGCGAGAGAGGGGGAGAGGGAGGGAGGTAGGTAGATAAAGTCCAAAGTCCATAAACATCACGATGGTGTCGGTTATTTTGTTATTGTTATTTTGCTTGGAATTTCTGCTTAAAAGTGGCCAAACAACAACAGTTACAATCGCAAGCCAAGGTAATGCCGTGAAAGCAAAACGTGAAAGAACAACAACAATAGCAACAACAAACACCACCTCCAAATACAACAACGTCAGCCAAAATTCACAAAAATAAAAATTGCAAAAAAAAATTAAAAAAAAAAGAAAAAAGCTTCCAGAAACGAACATTCGTAGCGTCATTGTTATTTTTGTTGTAATTTTATTTTTTTATTTTTTTGCTTATGCATAAATTTTTACCTAGTTGCTGTTTATTTTTTCTTATAACTCTTGAAAGCTTCAGCTCTTATATGATTCCATATTATATACAGAGTTTCCTCTTTCTGGATGACATAATTTTTTTTTCTTTTTTCTTTTAAATATTCACATTTCCATCCAAGTGAGTGGAAAAGGGGCATCCGAAAAATTTAAGTTGCTCTCCAAGGTTTTCGCAATCATAATCTTTCTCCACTTTCTTTATATTCTTTTCAACTCTTTTGTTTCGCTGATCTAAAGTGAGCGGGAGTCTGTGTGTGAGACCATTCAAAAAAAACTAAAAAAAAAAAATAACCGACAAGTGGCAACTTTGAACGAGGCTTAAGGTTGGAGCACTCTCCACAAAATTCTACACCCCACCAAAAGCCCAGCCAAACTGTTGAGGGTGTATACACACACTCACACACACACATATATTTCTTTTATTTTTTGAGAGAGTTGAAGAAATTGAACAAAAAATTTAAAAGGCAGCCGACAAATTTGTATTATCCGTTAGATGGAGAAGTGTTTACTCTGCTTTGGCAATGATTTTATTTGTTTAATTGTGACCCATAAAAATGTTGAAGTTAAAACTTGTGGATGCTTCAGAAATAAGTAACATAATAATGGGTAAATGAACTTTTTGTTATTATGAATAAAAGTAATGAGTTGCTCAATTTAAAAAATAAATATGAAATGTTTCCAGGGTGCTAAAGCTTACCCATAAACAAATAAGCATAACCTGATTTATTTAAATATTAATTAATAATTTAATCAATCAGATTTGAAAATGGTATATAAATCTTTAATTAAACTCCTTAAGCTAATTTTTTAATTAAAAAAAATATATTATATGAAAAATAATTAATTTAAATTTAATTTATTAAATTTTAAATTTTTAGTTCGAATAATAAATAAATTAATTTAGACTACAAATTTGTTACAATAAATAAAAATTTATTTAATTAAATTAATGAATTGTTTAATTTTTAGTTCTAATAATAAATTAATGAATTTAGAATACAAATTTAATTACAATAAATAAAAATAAATTTAATTTAATTAATTATATTTTTTTTAATTTTTAGTACTAATAATAAATTAATTAAATTAATAAAATTAATTTTTTTTAATTATATACTAGTTTTAATATTTTTATATTTCTGAAGTGTTATTTATTATAAAATATTTTAAATTAAATTAAATAATAATTAATAAAAATTAATTTTTTGAATTTTAAATATTTTAATATTTCTAATATATTATTTTGATTATTTTAAATTAAATTAAGTTAAACAAAAAATTTTATGTATTTTATAGTCTGTTAAATTTTTTAAAAATTATTCATAATTTTTTATGTATCAAAAATAAATATTTGTAAATTATTTTTCCTCTTTAAATTTCACCTGAATAATTTGGTTTCAGGTAAAATTCAAATTCTTTTAATATTAAATATTTTTCAATAATATAAAAAAAAAATGTTTCTCATAGAAAATTACTTGTTTAAATTCCGAAAAATATTAGCCTCAAGTTGCCTTTTACCATGTCATTTACAGTCTTATGGAATTACTTCCACTCAATTACCTCTGACCTCCGAAAAGACTATACCAAATATTTGATTACCTCATTTTAGTACTCTCACACACACACACATATGCACATACACATGGTCAGGCCCATATGCAAACAGTAGAATCAGTAAACAGTAAATTTAGTTCCTTTAGCCTGGCGGTTTGTCTGCTTTGATTCACTTGCCTTTGTGCCACAGTGCGTATGAGTAATAACCCAATAAAGAAGAAAGAAAAGAAAGGCAAATGCTCTAAGGGGTGGATAGGGCTTTTTTGAGGGGGGTTAGGGGTGGGCCTGGTAAAATATATGTCTTTGTCATCGACTGCTTGTCTTGGTAGTAATGGCGTCTTAAGAATTACTTGTGTCATTTGAAAATACCAAGCAACAACAACAACAAAAACAACAAAGAAGAAGGAGAAGGAGAAGTACAAGAAAAACAAAGTAAAGTAAATACATAGTAACATGTGCATTATTTGGCATTCATCTTTGGTCTGACTTCGCCACCACCCCCTGTGCCACAACCACTGTCAAACACACACACACACACATGCATACACATGCACATTTAACAAAAATAATTGCAGCGCCAATGTGGCGCTACTGCACTTACCCCCAGACCAAAGGCCACAAAGGCCCTGATGCAGAGACTGAGAGATTGTCGAGAAAAGTGGTCCGATTTGGAGTCCGAAGTGCCGACATCTTTGAATGTCTTTGATGAAATATTGAAATTGTTGAACTGCCAGCCGAACGGGCTGCCTGCCTGACTGCCTTCCCGGCTTGGTCTAATGGCCAGGGACAGAAATCTCTCTCTCACACACACACACACACGCGCGCGTGGAAAGTGGTCGAATAATGTCCTTCGAGTGTGGCATGCTGCAATTCCTGGTGGCGTCAAGTGCCTCGTTATAAATGACTCAATTTAAGAGTGAAGGCATTGCATTTTTAGTCTAAATAAATAATGACTGCAAGTAGCAATAAGTTTACTCTAGTTTTCCGGATTCGATTCACACACGAATTCCTATTCAATTCGACTCAATATATAATATAAATCTTTGTGTTGTCCACAACGAATCGGACAAGATGGACTACCATTAGATTAGCCACTGGAATATATTTCTATTATCTCTACCCAGACAAATTATAAGCCAGATAAGACAAGCGAGAGAGAGAGTGATGGAGATGAAGAAAGACTAGGAAAAGCAAGAGAGAGAGAGACAGAATGAAATGAAAAGGCAAATTGTATTTTGTTCTTTATTAATTAATTTCTTTATAAGCCTTAATCTGATTTATGCTCAAATTTACCGGAGATATTATGAAGCTCGAAAAACCTGAATCTCAAAATTTGTTTGACTTGGTTTAGTCATGATTTCATTTTGGTATAGATTTGAAAACTTATAGAAATTTTTAGACCTATTTCATTGTATATATTATATATAGATCTAGATATGACTTTGTTTCCTGGAAGTCAGCCGGTTCAACCTATGGATTATATATTGATTCATAAATTATTTGAAAACATTTCAGTTCTTATTTCGAAAATAATTACTTAATTTTAATTTAACCCAAAGCAACTACAGCCCTATGGCTATAACTTTGATATCTTTTCAATTTATATTCAATTTGTTGTCTGCTTAAAAAATATGTCAGATTGTGCTTCCATTAGAATTCGATATTTCAAATTGAGAAATAATAATATGAATTAGTTTTAGGTCTATTGACCTCTTAGTTGATTTTCGGAATATAGTTTCAATATACAATTAAAAATTAGTCGGATTACTCTTTAAATTCCTCACTATGCTCAGATAACTTATAATCCACGATTAACCTCAAAAGAATATAGATTTATGAATATCAAATATAAATAACCAGCTAAATGAAAAGCCCCTAAGCAGAATTTAATAGGCTTAAGGAATAAGGAAATTGAAATGTTTGGAAGGGCCTTGCCATTTCGCAATGTAGGAAAATTACGCCTCAGAAACTAAAACTAATACATGTACAAATATTTTCAGAAGTACATAGGGACAAAAAAGAAAAGCAGGTCAGTGCGAGCGTCAAGGGCAAACCTTGCCTTGGTAAACTGGGCCGTCTGGTTGAGGTGGCGGACGAATTACCCAAACGCCCAGCCAATGCCGAGCTACGAAATAGTGACGAACAGGTTGCCCGGCCGTTTTGTAGTCGCTTGCAGTTTTAGCTGGGCTGAGGCCCTTTGCAGCCCCAATCCCTTGGCTTTCTTTGTTTTTGTTGTTGTTGTTGTTGTACCTATAGTTTACGTGGCAGGGTATAAGCTGAGTGAGAAGAAACTAAAACGCTAACATTTTATTTGGATGTGTATGCATCATCTGAAAGTGTGGTAGTAGATCATGGCCTCCCAGCGAAACTGGAGCACTAGAGCATATCCACCGAATCGACCCCGGCCCCGTCACCGGCCCCGTCACCGGCCCCGGCCCCGGCCCCGGCCTGGTTTTGTCTGGCCTTTGATGGGTAATGGTGATGGCGTTGTGCTCGGCATAATGTCATTTAGAGCGAGGACTCGACATCATTTCTAATTTATTATTAACCTAGTTTCCAAGCATCCTGTTAAGGTTTCTCTACATTATTAACAGGCATAAATAAATTAGAAACGAACCAACTTAATTTTCATAGATTTGAAAAATAAAAAGAAAAAATAAGCTAGTTTTGATTGGGTAAACATTCTTGGAATTTTTTACAACATTCTGATAAAATAATTATCCTTTGAACTGCAATTCCTAGAATACCTGAAGGATTTTAAATTACCTGGAATCTTAGTGCTCTGAAATTTCATAGGAAAATGCATAATTTTTAATTGGGAAAAAATTCCACAAAATTGTTAGGGAAATTTCCAAGAATTTCGATTAATTTTTAACATTTCCCTAATTGACCTCTCCGCCCTCAAATAAGGAAAGAAAAAACATCCCCCATAAAAAAAAGATGACAACTTCTGTTCCCTTAGAACCTGATAGCCTAACCATTTTTATGATCTCAAAATTAAATTAAATTAAAAGCACCAATAGAAAGTGTCGCATTCAGTTAAGTCCTTTTAAAATGTACATAAAAAGTGTAGAGGGGAAAAAAATGCTTAAAAATTCTCAAGGAGTTTTACTTTTTATGCAGGGGAAAAAACCCGAGTTTGACCACAATCACATTTTTTTTTCTTCACATTTCCAAATGGAAAATTGTGCCCGAGGCAAAACAATAAAGGGTCTGAGTATTTATTTTCTTTCTTTCTCTCTTTTACTTTTACCCCTTCATTACATTTTTTGTGGGAAAGCATTAAAAATGCTTACTTTGTATGTAATAACTTTAGATTATTGCCAGTGCAATTGAGTTTGTCAGTCGAAAAAAGTTGAGTCGAAATGGTCTCAGCACATGCTTGTTCAATTTTTTATTAGCTCCACGTGATTGAATTCCAACGGGGTGGTGCACGTGAATCAATGTGCGTCCAAAACTCCATGAGAGTCGGCCAACCGCAGTCACCACCACCACCGCCACCACCACCACCCAAATCACGTAGATGGCGTGTCATAAAATGTAAAATTAGTAGTAGATTCTTTGACTACACCGGTTACCTACAAATCACGGTGTCCGCACACTTCACTTCATTTGACTGAAAATTTAATACCCTCTTACCGTTAGCCATTGTTGCCCGAGAGGCCCATAAAATGCACATGTTGTTCGGGAAGCCATCAATGACATTGAATGCACGACGCGAACCACTTTCATTCACGCAAGGTCCGAGTGTGTGTGTGTGTGTGTGTGTGAGAAATGAAAACTGAAAAATCCTTGATGAGTTTTTTTGGTAGTAAACAAAGATTACTTATGGAGATTGCTCTAATGTTCGCTGAAGTTTCTTTGTTATATTGTGTGGAGCTGAGATTGATGGAAATTGAAAGAATCCTCTCTTTTAGATTTTTAATCTAAATGAAATAGCTAAGGCAAAGAAGAAGAGCTTTCCATAAAGAACTTAAGATTTATATTCAGTAAAATAAAACTGAAGACTAATCTGATTGGGAATTCTTTATAAATCGGGTTTTCTTAAGATACTGAAGACTGGTCTGATGAAGGTTTCAATATTAATTAGGTCTTCTTAAGTTACAGATCAAATCAATATAAAAGAACATGTTTTGACAAAGTCAAAGATTGAATACTCTAATTGATCTGATAAGTGAGTAATATAGAGAATATATAGACAGATATATGTGATCTGATTTCCAGACTTCCACAGTCATTCAAAGTGACTGATCATGAAACATTATATGTTTTCTGTATTTCTTTCTATATTTTCGATGTATTTTTATTTAAGTAGAAATTTTGGGCCTCTATTAAGCTAATTATATATTGACTGATTTTCGGACTTATCAAGTAATCAATCTATTCTTCCAGAAGGACATCTCTCAATCCTTAGTGGGCCTTTAAGACTCGTATCTAGCCAAAAAAAAATCATATAGATAAAACTATTCTCTTATTTTCAAGTGGACTTGAAGGTCAGGTCAAATACATTATTGAAGATCAAGAAGTTTTATATTTATAGATTCCCCTTGTATTTAGAGGAACCTCAGGACATACTCATTTAAATAGTCACCTTCAAAGAGTTGGATCGAGTATATAAATATTCCTTTTATATAAAGACAAGTCATTCTATTTAGCAGACCCTCAGGGTCTAATTAGCTGGTTACAAAGTTGGGGCATCTCCTAAACACACAAACTTTAAATAAAAACTGTAAAATGCAATTGTGCACAATTGACTGGGGAATGGGGTGACTGGCTGTTTGACTGGTTGGTGGGCTTAACCCACTCTGGAGGCTTTGGGGTGGCACGCTGACCTACATTTATTTAAGCCGATCGATATTTTCACTGCACTCAACAGTGGAATCGTTTCCATTTGCCCTCCAGCTGCTTGGTTTCAGCTTCGGTTCATGTTGCCGTCTTGCTCGCATTGTGCTCGTTTTGCCATTGGAGACAGTCACACCAATAACAGAGAAGAGGGCCAACATATGTTATATCACATATACAAGACAATTTACTTTATATATATATAGCTTGCAGCAGGGAGAATTTGTTTTATATATACAAAAGAAGGAGCAACCCAAATTGCAATAGTAAAATTTCCTTGAAGCAAATAGTTTAGTTCAAAGTTGGCAGTTTTACTCCTCCGGGAGTCAATTTTAAGAATGGGCAAATATTTTTAAAGAAAATTCTGATCTTATCTACTTGCTTTTTCTTTTTTTAAATAATTTTAACTGGGAATATATAATTGTAGACCTGATTGAAGGAAGCTCGAATTTGGAGATAGCGAAGAGCAGTAATGGAAATTATATTGTTTTATTTTGGGAATTTTTAATTCAATTCGAAATTAAATGAAATTTTTTTGATTTATTTAGCTTAATTCTGATTAATGTCTTAAAGGCTTACATTTTTTAGTCCTTTAATATTTATTTTAATCCTTTTTGAGACAAGTTCTAAAACGCCTTAATTTGAAGTTCTGATTTAAGTAACGATTTGATTATCATTTACTTTATAATTTATTTTATTTTTAATTTTAATTTTTGTTTTTATTAATAATTTATAAATTCTTATCTTTCAGATCAAATTTCATTCAACAGGTAAGTGATACTTTTTTATTTATACAAATAGGTCAATCAAAAAATAATATATTCAATTTAATGTCAAAGATATTCCATACCTTATATATATGACAATATTTTTGTATATATTAAATATAAGATTTAGGTCATACATATGGCTTAAATTGAAGTGATTCAATCAAGGGTAAAGTGGCAGGTATCAGGTATCTTGAAATATAATCAGACTTAAATAGGAAAATTATCTCAGATTTCATAAGAAGTTTTATTTATCTTATTCTTCACATTCAAGTCTAAATCGAATAAATCATTTCATAAACTACAATAAAATTCAAGCAATCTCTTTTTAAACTGAGTAAAATAAATTTTACTGTATAAAAATTCAAATGTATTGAGAAAAATTCGATACAAAGAATTGAGACCGGCAAACTTTAATTAAATCTATGGGGTTTTGGCAAGGCAGAGAAAGATCCCTAAAATGTACAATTTATTTTATGAAAGAAATGAAGAAAAAAAACTAAAAAGAAGAAAAGAAGCCTGCATTGCATTTCTGCAACAAACAAATACTAAGAAGAAGAAAAGGATGCAAAAAAAAGTAAAAAAAAAAAATAAGGAAGACGGTTAAAGAAGTGAATACATGAAACAACAAACAGAATGAAACACAAAGCAGAACAAAAGATATTTGCAGTTAAATTAAATGAAAAAGTTTATAACTTTTTTAATGAAATCATTTTATGCTTTTTGTGTTGAGTAAACAAAGCCTCGAAACCAGCAGCCGTACCAGCAGAATAAGAAGCCTCCCATCCCATCCCATCCATCCGAGCCACTAACAATAGAAAAGCAAACAAAACAAATGCAATCAGGGCCCCAAAGAAAAAAAAAGAAAAAAGTTGCATCAAACTTGAAATTTTGTACAAGCTCGAGCCCCAAACTAAAAGTGTTGAGAGAGTAAAATATTAAAGTTAAATAAATTTCCGCGCAATGATTTTAATTCAATTTGCCTGGCCCACATGTCGGATGCGTAATCTAAAATGCATTGAATGGTTTGAGACGAGCAAGTCGTCTCTGTCTTTAAATAATCTATGTGTCCATCTCTACACTCCACACACATATCCACACCCACATATATACATCCTCAAGCCAATTCCGCCCACATCCTTTAGTCTTGGGCCCACCCCAAGGACAACGGAAGCATTTATGTCAGGGCTAAATAACAAAGAGAGCGTTTTTATTTTTTTTTTTTATTTCTTGCTTCGCGTATGCAAAGCTTATCAAACCGAAACTGTCAGTTTCAGGGACAAACTTTTAAATAATAAGGGAAAGAATTTTCACTTGACTCTCGGGAAATAACCACTAAGTTTTTGTCAACTAGAAAAGAAGACTTTGCCTATTTATTCAGTGTCGAAATCAAAATTGTAAATTAAAAAAATTCTGATTTATTTTTGGGGAAAATCTTTAGAATAAAATAATTATGTCTGGTATTTGAAAAACAAAAAATTGAAACTGCAGCGATTTTGTTTTGGTTGAATTGGAATTCAGTCCTTTGACATGGCTCAGCCCGGCAATGATTTAAGTGCTTGGGAAGATGATAATGCAACATTTGATTATGAGGATGAAAACGAATCTGAGACCCACACGGAAGAGGCCGATGAATCCATAGCGGACTCGGAACAACTGTCTGAAGAGGATTCCGGATCGGAAGAGGATCCATTTGAAATGTTAGACGAAGAGAACTCCGACGACGAAGAGCAAAGCGAAAAATATAAGGAATATCTAAAGTTGGTTAAGGAAATAGATGCCCAAAATGATTGCATCACTGAAATTAAAGTACGCATGACTGCAATTCGTAACCTAAATTGCCGTACAGCCAAAGACGAGAGGGAATATAAGGAACTAAGTATTGAACAGGAACGGGAAGTCGTCAAATTGCGTAATATGATTAATCGGGCCATTATGCTGCAGAACTTTGGCTCCTCACGTCACTATGGGGATCTGGAATTGGCCATATCGAATTTCGAAGAGGATATCTTTTTGGCCGGTTCGCAGCGCAAAATACTAATCGACTCGAACTGTGGCAATCTGGGTGATAACGATAATATCGGTGATCCCAATGGTGATTGTCAATAAAAAATTCTAACCAAAACATTAAGTGCTGTCAAAAGAGAGAGAAAGAGAGAAAAATACTAGACAATGTTACTGCTAATTAACGTTTTTGCCAATTTATAAATAAATCAAAATAGTGTTAAAAAAAAAGAAATATCAGAATCTTATTTCTGAATTCAAAGAGAGAAAGTGGAATTGAAATGGGACTTGGTTAGTTTTTGAAATCGTATTACCTGGCCCGAACTGTCAATGCTATTTATACAACACTCGGACACACTCAAATTTTATTTACATACCGAAAATAATAATAAATACAAAAAACCATATAAGACTTATTTAAAGCATCAAAATGCCAGGCACTGTGAATATCACATTAGAGGAAATGGCCTGTATTGCCTTGGGCGGCCCGGAATTGAGACGCGTCAATATGGCTGTGCTTCATAGTTTGCTAAATGTGTTGCTAAAGAAATTGGATTGTCAGAATGATAAGGTCAGTATAGTTGGTTTCGAAGCCAAGTGCATGGAAAAGATATTGGAGCAGTCGAAAATGTCGCCATTGCCCTTTAATGATGAGAAAATCGAGCCGATCAGCGAGGCGCTCTGCAAAGTGACCCATATAGAGGCTCGTATTGCTAAATTGGAGACCAAGCTGGAGGAGCATTTCGAGCAAATACGCATTTGCAATAAGGTCAACGATAAGAAGTTTCAGACTCATGGTTGGGAGAAATATGCCTCGCCGTGCGAGGATCTCTGCACAGCTTGCGATGAGGATAACAAAATCGCCTGCAGCTTGCTGCAGAATGTGGACTTTATGAAGAAACTGCTGCGACGCATAGCCACGCCCATTATGGATCAAATGGAGGAGATGGCCCGAAAGCTGGAAAGGTTCTATGTAACCTTGCAAGACTTTTTGCGGCAGACAGAGGCTCTTTTTCAGCGCCTGGAAGTGGTGAAGCAGTGCGTGATTGAAATCGAAAAGCTGCGCAAGCTGGTGGAAGAGCATAATCTAACCTTCATTGGGACCATGGAGGAGCTGCAGGATATGCTGGACTCAAAACTGGACAAGGTTCATATGCCAGCGCTCAAGAAATACATTCGAGATCGGTTTGATGACATCGAGCTGCGCCTCCATCAAATAGAGGAGAAGGAGACTTGTCCTCGAGCAGCTGGATTCATCAACACTGGCATCCAATGTCTTTCTTGTGGTAGTCCGAAAATTGGTGTCGACGTTGGTCCCGCAAACATGAGCCTATTGCCAGATGCCATACCCAACAAGCAGGTACATGTCAGCTGTCCCAAGCCCCTTAATTGTCGCTCTCTAGAGAGGGAGCCCACCCTAATGGTGCGTGTTCAAAACCTAGATCTCGGCGTCTTGGCCTCACGTATCAATCGTCCCAGTTCCGGGAAAGTCTGCAAGCTACCTGAAGCCAATGACACCATCTACGGTATACGCACATCCTTTGGCAATGGTTTGTAGGAAATTAATTAATTTTTTTCTTGTAAACTTAATTTTGTTTTACGATATTATAGAGCACATGATTTTATGATTCACGTGCCCAGTTCTTGCTGTCAGAAAGTTTACACCAAAATTTGTTATTTAGACGTATCCTGTATTATTGAAAATATTTTTAAAATTAAAATAAATGGGTTTAGTCAATTTTCGAACCTTTTATAAGGCGTGGGCCCATCTAAGTTCCTCAAAGTTCTAATACTGATCTAAACTATTCCGTAATTTCTGTTGGTCTTATTAGACCCAGTTATATATAGATAGATATAGACTTGAAAATAGTTTTTTTTTATATTCCCACTTGATTTTGATTAATGCAAATTTGAATTCTTTCCAAGACATGATGGGGCTTTATAAGACGAGAGCTGTTCAAAGAAGCTCAAAAAGGGAGGACGCATTCATTGATCTATCTTATTTCTGAAAGAGTCCTAAGAATATTGGAAAAGTCATTCAGCTATTACAAAGATTCACACATAAGAGAGGGTCCTAATTTGATATTGATTCCTTTCATACCGAATTTGGTCTTGTCAAAAAGAATTTAAATTATTTTCAAAATCATATCTAGACATAATAAGATTAGTCTGAATTTAACTTCTGTAAGCAAGTTGATAAACCCTGCGTTGACATTACTTTTTCTTATTACCAGTTAGATTTGCTTAATGAAAACTCAAAATCTTTTAAGCGTAAAGAAAAGCCTTGAATATCTTTCGACTCTCAAGCATTCTTAGCTTGGCCTGACCTTTGTTCCTTAAAAATAAATGCCAAATAAGTATCTATTGAATGCCACAACAAGTGGATGTCCATTGAATGGGGCAGAATCCATAGAATTCAGCATCTCCAACAACATCTAATAAAACTAAAGAAAATGAGGGAAATGACGAATTAAGATATTTTTTTCTTGCGATTTCTTTATGCTGTGTCTCCCCTCCATTTAGAGATAACGCTGATGATGAGAAAGTAAAAGAGATATTGAAGGAAGAAGAAGGAGAAGTAGAAAAAAAACGCGCGCATTTTGTGGCTTTATTATTGCAGTGCCGCTCTTGCCCCAGGCATCATTGTTGAAAGACCCCAATCGTGGCAGCTGACACAAGAGGGGCGAGATGGTGTCGGTGATGATGATGGTGATGGTGATGGTGTTAGTGGTCCATCAAATGCATGTAAACAAAGCTAGCAAACGGCAATGAAACGAGCATTACATTGTTTGGAATGCGAATGCTTCGTTGGCTGCTGTTGTTGGGGCGTAAAGTGACAAAGGGGAACCTGCACGGTTGATGATGTTGGGGCGCCCCGAAACAAACTGCATGCCAAGGCAAAAATCACACAAAAACAACAACGAGAAAATCATCAGCAAAAAGCAATGTGAGCTGAACTGAACTGAACTGAACCGAACGCCAACGGCCCCAGCCAGACAGAATAAGGGGATCAAAGCAAAATGGCAAAGAACAATAATGCAGAAAAAAATACAACTGAAATTGCAGTTGTCGCTGGCGTCGTCTATTGAGATCCTACACCCGGCTCTCTCTCTCCTTCTCTCTTTCTCTCTCTCTCACTCTGTCATTACTCTGGCTCTCTCAGCAAGCTTGTTCTGCCCAACAGGAGCAGACTTTAGACGTGGGAAGCGCTGCTGCCTCTGCTCCTGGTCTGAGTGCCACGCCCTCTATCTCGTAATCGCCAGCGTCGCTACGGTGTCGTCGTCGTCGTCGCCGCCGCTGTCTCTGTCTCTGCCTCTGCCGCTGTCGTCGACATCGCTTTCATCTATCCAAGTTCACAGTGCTTTGCTTTGCTTTGCTTTACGGCTTCTGCTTCGGGCCTAAAGTGGTTTCTCTCTCTTTTTGCGTACGTGTTGTTGTTGATGGTTGTTGTTATTGTCGATGTTGTTGGTGGTCGTTGGCATTTGTTTTGCTGCTTATTTTCGGTATAAAACAAAGTCAACTTGCAAAAAAAAAAGAAAAGAAAATAAGCAAACGAAACACAACACAAAAAGGGGAACGTTTTTGGCGCGCAAATCCAGCCAGCAAAGAACCAGAACGCAGAGTCTCTGTCTACCAGGCGGCGTCACCTTTCCGTCCATTCACCCCGGCACTAAGCTACACACACTCGCACATGTACACAAGCACACACATACACACACACACGTACTGAGTTTAACCGGAGTGGCTCTTTTGGGGCTCTTTGCTTCTTGATTTCATTCCCATTTTATTTTCTGTACTTTTTTTCTGTTTTGATTTTTTTTGTTATTTTCTTTTCTTTTTTTTTTTGTTATTCTTTTTTTGTTCACTACGCCGCTGTTGTTTTATTCGATTTGTTTCATTGGCTGTGTGATTCACTTATTTTGTCTTTTGGTTGTACATTTGATTATGCTAAGATTTGTTGGCTTCTTTGGCTTCAATGCAAAAAAAATTTGTGAATTCTTCAGGACAAATTTTTTTTTTCTTAAAAGCTCGAAATTATTTACATGAAAAATAAATAAAAAAAAAGAATTGATTTTGATAATTTAAAAATAATTAAAATAAAATCAAAAAACTAAAAAAAAAATATATACAAAAAATATTTGAAATTATTTTTCTGAAATTTACAAATATTTCTAGATTTATTAATTTTCTTAAATAAATTAAGAAGTTCTTAAGAACCTTTTTTAAATTTCAACATTAAGAAAGAAAAAAAATAATTGAGCTTAAATTTAAAGTTTAATTTACTTATCGCTTCGTTAATTCTGAGAAAATAAATCTGGCTGGAAGAACTAAGAACACGATAATCAAAAATAATCGCAAGCAATTCTTGGGTTTCCTTCCCAAGCTAAGAGAGCAAGGAAAGAGACTCAGACAAAAGACGCGCCCAAAAAAATACACACACACACACACACACATACAGATATACTCGAAAAAAGGTCAAAGTAATGTCTGTGGTTCAAAGTTCAGAGACGCGTTAATTTGCAATTACAGTCTGGCCCGTTTGGCTTTTGGGGTGGCAGCCAAAGTAACCAGAACCCACTTGGGCTTGTTTTCTTGGGCCACAAAAATTATTTAGCAATACGAATCACTTGAAGTGGAATTGTCTTTGGCATTGTCGTGTCCTCGTCAAAGTCACTTTGACATTTCTGTCGATGTCTTCGATTGTCTAGGCACGCACCGCACTCACGGTTTGCCGGCATTCAGACAGAAAAACAGCGACGCAACCGTAACCGCCACGCCCTACTCCGCCCTATTTAGGCTTTTTCTTTTTCTGCTTCGCTTTTTTTTTTTTTTATTTATTTGCTCAGCCGCAAATATTTTCCAAAAGTCTGTCGCTTCCAGACGGCCGCAAAACTGAGCCACTTGATTTTCCCTTACCCCAAGACGACGCACATAGCGCGAGCACACACACACACACACACACACACACACACACACAGAGAAAAACGGTAAACTTTTTCTTTTTCCTTAAGATTTTTTTGTTACTTTTTTTTGTCGTCTTCTCGGTCTCGTCTGGGTCTGTCTGGTGTCTAATGTCCCGGCGGGTCACACCGTCTGTGTATTCGGTTTGTCATTGTTTATTTAACTTGGCCCCTCAAATTTAGCTCAGGACGTGCCAATTTTTCGGCAACCATTATTCCTATACACCCTGAAAATTTTATGTTCAGGTTAAACATTTTTTTTTTTTCAAAAAAATTAAAGTTGATTTCATATTTTTTTATCAGAGGAAGAAAAATAAGATCAAGAAGATGCTTGAGTCGATTCGGGTAAGAATTAAGCTTGGGCTTGTTCTGGGAGTTTTTATTCTAGAATTTCTTAAAATTTCCACGTTACGGGCAAGCAAGGATCAAGTATACATAAGATTCTTATATATATTTAGGATCCCAAAAATAATTTTTCCAGTTTTGCGAAATTTGCAAGGTTCCCAAGTTTTATATAGATCTTATTTAGGACTTATAGGACTTAGTAATTTATATAATTTATTTTCTTTTGGAATATTTCGAAATATCTAAAAATCGATTAATTAATTTTTGAAAATATTTTAATTTGAGTTTTCATGTAATAAAGAGAGCTGCCACTTCTCAGAGAGTAGTCCATAGTCATGGATGCCCAGAAACTCTTTGAAATTTATTTTTATTTATCTAAAATTGAAAAATGTACACAAAATAATGTCGCTTTGATTTGTGGCAATCGAGCGCGCTAAACGTTGCAATTTTTGAACTTAAATTGAAATTGCTTGAATTGCTTTGAAAAAAAAGTGGAGAGGGGAGAGCGGGAGAGTGGAGTAGTCAGCCTGGCAATGACAATATATGTCTATGTCTGGTACAGATCTTTGGTTTGATTTTTCCCCCCAACCACTACCAGCAGCAGCAGCACTACCATCACCAGGAGCACCCCTTGTCTTCGCCAGCAGATGTGAATAAACATGTTCGGCAATATGTTTCCCCCAGTTACTCTTGTCGGCTTTGTTGACTTTGAGACTTCTTTGTTTGTCCGTCCAATCATCCAGCCATCCATCCGTCCTTTTATGTCTCGATGGTTTTGTTTATACATATATATATACGAATGAGTCTTGCCGGTCTGTCCGCCAGTCTGTCTGTCTGTGTTAAGACTTAGACTCTCTTGAGGATATTGCCCCAGCGGCCAAAGTCTGGGCAGCCACATTGATGACACGACGCGACGCGGCACAACGCGTCTGGACGTGGCCATTGACAGGGCACAAAATAACATCAACAACAACAACAACAAAAGCACAAAGATTTCTTTGGCAAAATCTAAAGATTTCTATTCTTATTAATCGAAACATAAAAGTGAATTTGATGGCTTTAATCATTACAAGGATTTTCGGTAATATGATATGAGAAATTTATTAAACAAATTGGATAAGCCCAAAAGTATTTTTATTTGAACATTATATTTTTTGATAACCCAACTAATGGGACTCACAAACAAAAATTAAAGCAAATACATTGGGGAAACATTATGTAAATGGGAAATAAATTGATTAATTAATATTTACCTAGCTGGGACTATGAATGACGTAACCAAGAAATCTTTGCTTTATATCTAGAATAAGTGTTTTACTTGATTAAATTAAATGGGGAAAACTGTTATATGGTATTTACTTATTACTTTTCTATATACAGTTCAAAAGGTAGTCAAGCAGTGAGCTTTAAGTAATCTCCAGATTGGTCAAAAAGGTCAGAATATATATAGTCATGATCGTCTGAGTGTTCGTCCTGAATTTCAGACTTTTCATATGATATATATTATATAGGTATATAAATTAGATCGGACCACTATATAATTTGCCTTTTACCTGGACCAAACCACTATATTTTATAACTGACCTGATCTGAACTGAACTGACCTGAAATCTAAATAGGTTCTAGAAATTCTCTGGTATTTATATCAGGCTTCGTCTGGATCAAACTCAGCTTTATATATCCTTCTCATATTAATTACCCTTCCAAAATAATTCTGAGCAAAAGTGAACTCTGGGAAGAGTCTAAAAGCTCCATTTGCCCCAAGTTCACCCGTGCCTAGCTTAAAGTCTTTAAAGGTTTGAAAAAAGTTTGCCCTTGAGTTGGAAATATTCTCATTCTTTGCCCTCCTCGAGAAAAGTCTTGTAGAAAGGCTTGCCTAATTATATTCAGACCGTTTTGCTGGACATTCATTATTTTGTGGTCTTAATTATCCTTTGATTGTTATCTCTGACTAAAGGATTCTTCTCTTGTTTATTTAACTGTATTTTGTCAGCCACTGAACTTTATAACCAAAACAAAAAGAATGGGTAAAAAAAATGAAACGCACCTGTGGCCAAGTAAAGACTTTTTGAGCAGGTGCAATCTTTTTGGGCAGGTGCAATTTTTTTTTGGACTGCAGTCAAATAAAGCGAGCCAAACCGAAGAGGATGAGGATGTCAAAGGCAAAAACGTAAGGGTAACTCCGGCTGGGACTTGGGTTTGGGCTCTCAGTCTCACCTGTTAGGGAGTGTGCTAGTTGGGGAAGCACAAATTAACCACTTTAAGCCTTTGGGAGTTGTTCGATAAGAAAAAAGAGAAGCATTTAATTTGTTTAGAATTTTTAGGTCTTTATATTTTTATTTTATGACTGTCTGTCTGATGATTGTTGTTTCTCTTAACTTCACCTCTTCAAATCTTGCAATGTCAATGACGCGGTTTTATTTTTTTGTGGCAGTCATAAAAATCAACCCTCAAAATTTTCGCCATAAACTTTCAGGGCGGCGGACCAAAGTGGAGCACAGGAGAGACTGAGAAAGGGAGAGTGTGTCTGACTGAGTGAGTGAGTCAGGGTCAGCGGGGACAGCAACAACAACAACAACTGAACAGGCACAACTGACGCTCTTTATTGCCATTTTGCTATAGATCATTGTCCTTGGCAAAGTTCATTCACATTTTCATAACAGAGAAAAGAGAGAGAGAGAGAGAGAGAGAGAAGTTCGGGCTCGGTCAATTCCTGGTATTTCTTTCATTATTTTTTTTCCTCTGTTCTTGTTGTTGTTTTTGAAAATGCCGATTCTCGATTCTTGATTGTCGATTTTTCAATATTGACATTTTCGACTTGAACAATTTAAATGTCCACAAAAAAAAAAAAAAAAAATGGAAAGAAATATTTGTTCCGTCCTCTCCCTCGTTCCGACACTTGTCTCGTTGATATTATTATTATTATAATTCTTTTTTATTTCGCTACTCTATAACTCAAGTTGATGAGCTCTCTGACTCCACCACCTCTCATTCATATATTCATGTATACACGTTCCCGTTCGAAAAAAGTCGGCCCCTTCAGTTGTCGACAGGCTCGGCCTGTCTGGGGCAAAAGGGATGGACGGGTTCGTTGGTACATTGGTTGGCTTGGTTTTGGCTTGGTTATGGTTTGGTTTCGTTGATGTAACCGACCTAGGACTTGCCATGTGGTATTGTCTGTTGCTTTTGCCTCTGTTTTCAGTCTGTCTGCTCTTTTTTTTATTGTTGTTGTTGTCTTGGTCGGCTTGGCGGGAAAATTTTATACACAAGCCTCGGCGTCGGCGTTGACGTTAGCGTTGGCGTTGATGTTGGCACCGTCGTCGGCGTTGACGACCCTCCTGGTTGGGCATTTTGGGTTTGTGCAAAAAAGTTTTTTGTGCACAAAACAGAGTCAACAAAAATTGCAAGTGTATGTATGTGTGTGTGTGTGTGTGTGTGTGTGTGTGTGTGTGTGTGTGTGTGTGTGTGTGTGTGTGTGTGTAGCCAAAACAGAAATAAAATACAGAAGGGCGCGGCTGACGATGCCGACAACTGCTCCCCTTGATACACTGCTTCCTCTCACAAATTGGGAGTCCACAATTCACATCCACACATTATTGGCAACGAGCGCAACGAACGGCCTAAGCACTCTTCTTTTTGCCCCTGGGGCGCTCATTTTGTGGTTCTTCTTAAAAAAAGAAAAAAATAAAATAAAGGCAAAACAAAAAGAAAAAAGCAAAACTCTTAATAAACAGGGGAACAGAATTTAGCGAAACACTCACTGAGAAAACCAAGAGTGCATCATCCATCAAGCCAGACGGGATGAACTCTGGAACTCATTTTTTATCACTCTCTCTTTCTTTGGCTGGCCTGACTGCTCTGGGCTCTCTTCTTCTAGAGGAACGATTGAATCAAGCCTCAAATGGAACAAAATCAAGAATAAAGGAAAAAGCATCAACATCACTTTTTGCCGTTATAAAAAAGAAAAAGACAGAGTGTGTCTCAGAGTGTGAGTGAGTGAGAGAGAGAGTGAAATCAGATATATTTCTTCTTTTTGAGATCTCCCTGATTAAGTTGTAAATAAGTAAGTTTATATGTTTTGTTTTCTTTCTGATTTATTATTTTTTATTCCAAATTTATTATAAAAATTATTCAAAAGTGTTGATGTTTAAATTAAATTGAATTATTCATTTATCAAAGGGCTCTATAAATTGGTTACGTGTTGAGTGAGATTTTTCGAAAAATTTCCATTCAAGACTTGAAATATATTTCTCAAGAATTAAGTTGAAAGCTTAATGGGTTTATAGATATTAATACCTTGTTAGCTTAAATTATGAGACCCAAGGCCTAGGGTATTTAAAGAGTAGTATTCTGCCTAAAAAATCTATAGGGCGCGATATCTGAAAGTCTTCACTTTTAAAAAGATTTTCAAGATTTTTAAAAATCAATTAACTTATTTTAATTATTATTTCATCAAGTTGAAGCATAAATTTATTTAAGATCAAGATTGAATATTTTCAGAAATAAAGATTATTTAAAAATTGATATCAAATCTATTACGAGTCTTTGCAGTAACAAATGAAACATTTCAAAATTTACTTCAAATATAATTAATTTTAATTTTAGTTTCATTCATTCAAAAATAGATGAGTGGCCTTTAGGGCTAGGAGGTCCTATCAGCACAGACATAATTAATATTTCATCAAGGCTTATAACGAGGTGCTAAGTGAACAGGTGGACATGTTGAACATTTCGATTGATAGACTAAATGGGCATGTGATTATAATTATTCAGGCAATGAATAGATACGACTAAACTATTCGAACTATTTTGATTTATGGAGTGGGCTTGTCAGTCCCGGATATTTACAAGCTTTCCATTAATTAGAGTTGCGCGTTTTTATTTCCATTTTCCTTTTGTTTTTGTTGTTGTTGTTGTTGTTGTTGTTGGCTTGCTAATGCGTATTGAATGAAGTTAGCTGGAAGCTTTGCTGCAGCTGAAACAGAACCCGAGACGGGGGGAGACAGAGAGAGAGAGAGAGAGATGAGTGAGCTTAAGAGTGAGAGTGAGGCTTCTTACGCACCAGGAAGTCTTGTGAAAACCGGGTCTAGCGCTTTTGAATAGTCTGTGAGGACAACCGGGACAGCCAGGACAACAAGCATAGCAATAAGGCGAAGAAGGAGAATGCCGAAGTAGAAGTGGTTCTGGCAGTGGCAACTGGATGAGTACAAAAGGATTTGGACGGGGCGGGCAGACGAGCAGAAGCTAAAAAGAGGTCTCTGTTTGGTCTGTTTTATTTACTGGTGCGTACGTTTCACCGCCAGACGATACCCACAAACTAACAACGCACGAAATACATACGAAATGAGCCAGACCGAGAGACAGGCAGACAGACGGATGGATGGCTGCTTGAATGGTTGGATGGGCCAGGAGACCAGACCGCCAGACGGCTTCGAAAAGTGCGTCAATTTTGTGTGCGTACGCAAACAGAACGAGGGCGACCACCAAGGACCATGGGCTAGAGAGGGCAGAGCATGCGAGTACACAAGTACACGGCGCAAAAAGGATATAGAGGACAACCAGACCAGCCAGCAGAGAGTGTCAGCCAGGAAGCAACGCACGGGCGCGTTTATTATTATGCCGAGTCCCCCTTGTTTAGACTGCTGCGCAATATAAAACCAGACCAAACCAAAAAAAAAAAGAAAAAAGAAAAAGAAGCAAGAGACAGACATCGAGGGCATAGATGACCCAAGCCATTAATAATGGCGCTCAAAGTTTAACGAACTTGTACAGTTTCCTACATCTTTTTATTATTTCGACACGAAGCGACACGCCACGCCACGCCATGCCGGGCCAAGCCACGTCAAGGCACAACTCGATACATTGGGCTATCGGTTTTTGTTTTGTCCATTCTTTGTTCGTTTCTGCTGCGTATGACCGAAAAATTTGTCATTGCCCTTGAATACACCCAAAAAGGACTCTTGAAAGAAAACTATTTCGATACTATTTATGAAGGAAACTGGATTACTCAAATTGTCTTCGAATCTATCCAGCGAGATCTTAACTATCTCAAGTGGTGGTATTATTTGATAGACGAAATGGCTTATTATCATTACCGAGAGCTTATACCAAAAGTATATAAGGCTATCATTATTCCAGAGACCTTTAAGTCAGTTCACAGTATCTATGAGATCTTAGCTAGTTCAAGAATATAGTTAGAAAGTGGGTATTTGAATAAGCTAAGATATTAGAGACCCTTCAATAGGTCCTCTATATAAGAGGTAGACGAAAAGTTTTATGTTCTACATGATCCCAAAGAGCTTTAAGTCTTTTCACCATGTGTATGAGGTCTATGAGAGGAACTGATAGTGAACTTTAAAGCTGTCCACTGTATCTATGAAATATTAGCCATTTCAAGAAGTGAGAAAGAGATATTGGTTACATGATTAAGTTAATCAATTAATGATTCCAGAGACCTTTAATATTGTCCATTATATTTATGGGACCTCATGAGATGACAAGCTTAAATTTGGCATGTGAATACTCATCCACTTGTCTTGGCTTTCAAATGCTTTTCATTTTGAGTTTTATTATTATTTTTTTTTTAATTTGCAAGCTTATGAAACCAAGGAACATGTCTTCCAAATAAAAGCTTATTTGGATTCTTCTTTCCTTCTCATTTCCTTAATTTTTTCGATTCGCAAGAAAATCTCAATAAAGAAAAGTTTCCTTGGGTTTTCTTTCTTTTCCAATCAAATTAGTTCTGCCAAACTTGTTCAATATCTTTTGTTCCTTACCAATAAAAGACTTTTCAGAATTTGCCTTCATTTGCATAATTTGTACCTTTTGTCATAATCCAATATATTTGTCTTGGCCAAATCTGTTGACCCTCAAAACAGTTCTGTTTGGAAATCACTTGACCCTGTCTGCTTGTAAAGTGATGTAATATTTTATTCCTACCCACTCACTGGCTAAACGATTCGATTGTTTTGATGTGCAGAACTCAGTAAATAAATTCGTAAATAATTTACTTTTTGTTTTTGCAATCGAAAGTAATATATCTGTCTGGTATTTTTTGAGATTTGGTCTGGCCCGTCTATCTCAGTACTCATATCTCTTGCTCTCTCTCCCATTTGCTTCTCTATAGAATTTGGAACAAGTTGTACAAACGTCTCCAGACACAGTGGCCTTGCTCTCGATTCAAGGTCAATGTGCGTCTTGTGTCAGTAACCTTTGCCTCTCAACTGCCTGTCTGCGCGACTCTCTCTCTCTCGCTCTCTTTCTCGCTCGCTCGCTCTCTCTCTTAGTCTGGTTAGTTGTCTGACTGTTTGGGTTATTGCCACCACCGCCATTACCAGCAGCGTCAATCGTTTTGCCGCTTCATCTCTGCCAGACTCGACAATATGGCACACGTCTCAGGCCTTCCTCCGGACCGTTCTTACTTTCTAAGCTTTAGCCAGCCCGTCATTTATATATTTACTTGGCCTTTTTTACGCTTATTCTCTTTTCTTTGCTAGTCCATTTTATGTGCCTACCAAAAAAAAATCTAAATAATAAGAAAAATTGGCCAGATGTGTAAAATATTTGCAAAAGGTTTGACTTAATCTTGTTTTTGGCGAAAGTAAAAATTTTGTTTTGAGGTTCTTTGATTGGGTAATAAAAGCATTTGATTATTTTGCTTTTACAACACTTTTGAAAAGTCTGGAAATTTCAATGTTTATTCAAATTTGTCTATTTTCAAGTAAATAAAAAAGAATTACCAAAGTAATTCTGCTTGATAAGCTGACTTCTTCCAGATTAAAGATTGAGAAAAGCTAAGGTATTTTATTTTGTTGAATTATTATTTTTCAATGTAGGGAAAAAAAGTCTATACAATCTTTATCGAAAGCTCAGAAATATAGGAGGAATACCACATCTGTCTTTTTGGAAAAGCTTCTGAAATGTGCAGGTCCTTTCTTTTTGAAGGGCAAGGTCATAACTGTACTCGACATTGTACTTGAGCTATGTATAGGTTCGAGGTCTCGTGTGCGATGACTGTACTTAATAATTTACTACCTTGACTACACAGTCTTCAATAAAGCCAGTCAATAAATAAGCGAATGGCTCACAATTCAGCTAAAACTTATTTTATATTAAATTTTCTTCTCAGAATTTTCTTTGACGAAATGAAAAAAGGGCGAACAGCACAATGTCAAAAATTTAAGTTAATTTTTAATAATTACGAGGCATGACAAACTTTAAGGTTAATCTTAAATAATTGCAGTCTTTATTTATGTAATATATCATATTTTATCTGCTGCCGAAATAAGGCAGGTCCCAACGCAAGGAACAAATATTTTCTTTTTCTTTGCAAGTGAAGTAAAAAGGAAATATTTATCAGTAAACTGCACGCCATCCAAATTACCCTGTACTAAGTTGGAAGTTTTAAGAGTATACCAAATTGAAAAGAAAACGGAAAAGCTTGCCAGTTTCATATATTCCAAAATTCAGAGCTCTCAAGATTTCTGAAGGTGGTTCGTTTCTTGGAGTCTGCTTTTATAGAGCATACAAAATTCGACTATCTTCTAAATTTTGTAGAAAACTATGAAAAACTCCCAAGACATATGGAAAGACAAAGTTTGTGTCACATTTTTCTTGCCTGCTCCAAATCGGTCATAAAAATTAGCTAATAATGATTGTGATAAAATGACAGAAGTAAAATGTTTTCTTCTTTTCTCTCGGTTAAAAGTTTTTCAATAAAATCGCATACACTTCTGAGAGGTCAAACAAATCGCCAGACATCGATCATGCCAGGCTAAATTCGGGGGCAGAGTTTCAGGAAGTCTGAAAACGGTGGGTGCAAGTGCCAAAGTGCAGACTAAAGTTTGGCAAATGAATTAAAAAAGTTGACGGTAATTAACTGCCTGTTCCTGATAGCCTCTGATGGGTATTCATATTCATTGATGATTGCCACTGGGGTGTGGGGCAGGGCATGTTGCCGCATTTAGTTCGGGGTGTCCATTTTGAGCTGGAGACAAGCTCTCCAGCTTTAGTCGTTGGGGTGTTTGGTAAGCTTCCGGGCTGTCGCGTGTCGAAATGATTCATAATTATTGCAATGCGGCAAATCGGCATCCGTAGCCTCAGTGTCGTCGTTGCTACCATAAAATTGACAAATGTGTCTGTAAACTTGGATAATAAAGAATGCGGCCAGAGCTGCCATTGTCCTTCGCCTTGTTGTTGTCATTGTCAGCATCAGCCTACAGGTTCAACGGTGTCAGTTATGGCCAATAAAAAGAAGTAGAAGAAGAAGAAGCCCATACAAATTTACCCGCTGGCTCCTGTCAATGACTACATAAGAAGGACATTGTTGATCGAGTTGCTGTCATGTCACAAAATCTAGAGAGCCCGAGGGCTAATAAATTCATTCAGACTGCCCAGATGAATGGCAGTGTAATGAGGTTCTCGATTGCGAGTAAATATATTTTGTGAAAATATTTCATCGATCTGAAATTTGAAAGAAATGGAAATCGAATCAAAACAAACTGAAGGACCTTCTTTCTCGCTCACTCTATGTCTACTCTCAGAGAATTCTCAGGCTTAAGGTTTCTTGGAATTCCCTAAAGAAGACTAATCTGTCTCGGGTAAAGCACCTTTTCTTTTGTTGCCCTCGAAATACTCAAGTTCATTGTCAAGTTCAGTCTGAACACGAAATACCTCTGGCATTCAAGGGATCGTCGAAAAGACGACAAAAACAGAACCTGAAAATCTGTGTTGGAAAGTCTCAAAAAATATTAAGAAAGAAATAAATAAAACACCAAATAAATATTTCATTCCTCAAAAAAAAAAAACAACTGTTCACACAATTAAAACTGAATAAAGCGCCACAAAAGTGATCCAAAACATGTTGAATTCCTTTTTTGGTCCAAAAGTCGCTGGCTACCTGCAACGGCAACGCCAATGCCAATGTCGATTGCCACGGCCATTGACTTTGCATCTTTGTATTTGGCTCCCACTGAATGAATTTTGCGGCTCCTTTTCCAAACTTCTTTGAGTCTCGTTTAGATTCGATTCGGTCTCTGAATTCGACAGTCCTTCGGTCCTTTTTGCTTGTGCCGCCGTCGCCGCCGCATCTTCAAATTCCAAGAAGGATATTTTTTTGTTGTCTTTCTCATTCTCTTATTTTTATTGTTTTGTGTTTTTATGTTTTCGTTTGAAGTATTTTATAGGATTTTGGCTTAAGTCACCGCTTCATTATGATGTTTATGTGCATTTTGACGCTTTGATTGTCGGGACGCCTTCACCTCAGATTGTCGTTCTGACTTGGAAAGTAAAGGACAGTCGAACCAGTTCAAAATCCCATCTTGCCCATGACTTTTCACTTCACTTTTAAACTGTTATTAAGTCAAACCACAACAACAGCCAGTATGAGGCAAATTAAGCCATAATAGAATACTTATTAAAAGTTAACCATGTGTACCGATTTAAATTGATCTTTTATAGGTTACGGCCAAACTTGTATTTAGCAATGAGGAAACGGTTCTATGCCAAAGAAAATATTGGGTTTGCCTTGCTGACTGACTGGCTGCTTGGCTAGTTCAATGGATGGATGGATGGATGGGTGGCTGGCTGACTGGCCAGCCAACTGACTGAGTGACTGGCCCGGCGCCCTGCAATTCACTCAACTGTGTAACGGAGCCACACGCAAATGCAAATATTACCATAATAATCACACGTAACCCACAGACCATGACCAAAGTATTCGCGCGCCTCGACCGTCTTAACTGTCTGAAGCGACTCGACTGTCCGTCTGACAAATGCACTCATCAAGTGGTGGACACGCCAAGCCAAGCCAAGCCAAGCCAATCCGAGCCGAGCTAAAGAAAATCTATTAATGCGGTATTTTGACCTCCATGTAAATCAACTCAATTAGATTTCTCACTCTCATTCAGTCCATTCACTTTGAAGTTGACGTTGCATGCAACTTGCACAAAATTTATTTGGTCTGACTTCTTTTATTTTTTTGTTTTTTTTTTTTTTGGCATTCTCTGTAATCCTTTGGAATCATCAAAATTTTATAGTTTTGCTTTTGAAAATATTACAAATCTCCAACTCGCAACTATCTGCGTTTGGCATCTTTGAAAATAAAAATTGCAGCTAAAAAATGAAGCCGAACGTTAAACTCGGGCGCGGCCGAGTTTGGGATACCCTGTACCTAGTAGACGGAATTAAAAAAAAAAGGTGGCAACCCTAGTCGGGTGGTAACCCTGGTCGCCTGCATTCACATAAAACCTCTGGTCTTAATATTCCTTTGAATCCAAAAACACATTGTTCACAATATTGCAAGCACGCCTTCTATCGGACTGCTCATTCGGCAGTTTGCCAGTTAGGCAAGGGGAATTAAAATCTTGACCCTCAAAATTTGTTTTTTGTATATCTCGAGTAAATATGGTCCAATTTTAGTCATGTTTGATATCAATCGAAAGATTTTTAGATTCCTAACAACTTTTCAGAAGCAACTAATACTTAAATCCGAAAGGTTTAGAAATTATGTGGCTTTGAAAAAATGTGGGGGTGGAAGGGGGGGCGGGGGGAGAAAAAAAAAATAAACTTGACCAGCGTACACACATAAGGAGTCCGAATCCCAAGTTTGGTTATCCTAGCTCTTATAGTCTCTAAGATCTAGGCGTACGCGCGGACAGACGGACAGACGGACAGACGGACAGACGGACAGACGGACAGACGGACGGACATGGCTATATCAATTTCTCTAGTCACCCTGATCATATTGTGGGTAACTTTGGGGGGTCTCCGACGTCTCCTTCTCTATGTTACATACATTTGCACAAACTTAATATACCCTTGTACCTTTTTAGGTACAGGGTATAATGAACTCCAGAGTCAAAGTCTCAGCAAATCCCTAACCCAAATGCCTATCTAAGTGGATCTAAACTGTCGCCTAATTGATGGCCTCATAAAAAAATATATATTGTTTTTTTTCTTTTGGTTTTTTAAATAACTCCTACTGCCTTCTGGCAAACATTTACGGGCTTCCCAAGTCCTTTGCTCCCACTCGGTCTACTCGGTCTGCTCGCTGATTGAGATAAGAGTGATGCCAAGATAAGAGTCCTTAGGTTTAAAGATGCAACATTTTACTGCCATCTTTTTTTATGGCTCATACTTTTACCACCATTTTGAAATTACTCATACTTTCTTGTGTGTGATTTAACGACCTATAGAGTCTTTAAGTCAGGTAAAAAACTGCGGAAGGAATAGAATCAAGTACATCTTTCTATACTCTGCCATCCGCAGGGTCTCTCTGGTATTCATGATTTGTGTAGCTCAACTAAATCCAAACCCACACCTTGACATAAAGACTGTCAGTCTTAGACTGAGCTTTTGCAGCATAGGAAGTACTTCTGAAGGCCTTCTTTTGGTTCAGTGTTGCTTATTGTATTATTTGTCATAATTATATATGATCTGCAAACTACAGGGTCCTTCTAGTAGTCAATACAGTTTGTTTTTGCTGATCCCAAACCCAAGCCCAGAGCTATAGACTCTAAGACTAAGACTGTGCTACCTAAGAACTACTTCTGAAGACCTTCTTCTGGTTAAGTCAAGCCTGTTGCCCAGAGCTGTAGAATCTAAGACAAAGACTGTGTCTCCTAAGAACTACTTCTGAAGGCCTTCTTCTGATTAAGTTAAGCCTGTTGCCCAGAGGTATAGATTCTAAGACTAAGACTGTGCTACCTAAGAAGACCTTCTGAAGACCTTCTTCTGGTTGAGTCAAGCCTGTTGCTTATTATATTTTCTCTCTTAGTCCTTCGTAAGTAAATATTACATATTCTATTACAGATATTATTTAATACCATTCGAATTCCTTAACTTATTGCCTTAGAATAATAATTATGTAGATTTGTTGCGGGATTTGTGCTAATAAATAGTTCCTCAATCAAAATCAGAATCAGCCTGGCACTCACTCGTACGTAGCCCTCGACTTTTACTTGAAATTCAAATCAAATTCGCTTTGATTTCATAACATGGCAAATTGCTTAAGAATTGAAATAAAAAAAAAAAACAAATACAAAAAAAAAAAAGAAAAAACAAACAAACAATATAAAAGTGTAAGCGGACTAGGTTCACCCAAATACGCTTACCCAAATAGGCAAATCAATTGTATCGATCAAACTCAGTTTGCCTGGCAACTCGCCTTTCTTTCGAGGGCAACAGACGCCAACCTAACCTAGCTTAAGCCAAAACTAACTCGTCCTGTACACAAATCACATTTCTTTAGTTCAGTTTTTAACTGCGAGGACACCGAACCAGTCAACGCTTTCACACAAAAACATCCTTCCCGACTAGGCCAACTCGTTTAGCTCGATCTCAACGCCCTCATCTCAAGATGTGCGACTGCGGCTGTTATTCGTATTGTCTACACGATACATCCTGCTATTCGCACAGCCATTATCACTCGCATCACTGCTGTGCCGGCTACAAATATCTGAAATGTCTGTGTCGGTACTATCGACATGTGCATTGCACTTGCTCGTGTTGGCGCCGGAAATGTTATTTGCTCTAAACTAACCTAGCTATGGAATACCAAAACAACCAATAACCAAAAAAAAAAAAAGTTTTCACTTTCAATGAAAAAAAAAATAATAATAATAAAAAGTTGGTTAGAGAAAATTTTTAGAAAAATTGCAAAATCAAATCAAAGAAAAGAATAAAAAAAAAAAACACAAAAAAAAAAATGATAAAGTCCTTTAAGTAGTTGCATAACAAGAAAACATTACAATACATTGCATCGATTTGTAAAGTAGTTTGTGATTTGAAATTGACGAAGGATTACGAATTCCATTGGAAGGACAACTAGCGTGGCTTACGAGTTGTTTCGTAGACGTAACGATTATGTTGGAAAAGATGGTCAATCAGAACGAGAGTGCTTTTGGAATCATTAAAATCTGTATACACATATAGAATTAATCAAATGTTGAGCACGAATATATTTATATATATATATATATATATATATATATATGAATATTCATATCACCTCAAATTTTGACACTTGTGAATTTTTCATTCTACGTAGTTTAAATCATATTTCTCAGTGGACAACGAAAGCCATGTTTAATTTCATTAAAACAATGTAAAAAACAAATTTCAATAAAGTTTTATTCAATCACAACAAAAACTAAGCAAGCTAAAGAATTTACTTTCATTAACAAAAAATACATATAAAAATTAAGGCCTTTTGAGAACAAGGGGCGAGGCGGATCTCCGGACTGGTCCATTTGGTCTCGGATTTCATCGCGTCAGGCAGGCAAGTCTCGTAGTTATTCCACAGCCTTCTCGATGGAACAGCCTTTTCAATGGATCAATGGATCTTGCTCCGGATTCGTGGTACTATTTTCATCTGGCTTGTCGTTGGTGGAATTAGTTGGATTGGCTTGAGTCAATTTTTCTAGCAACACAATTTCTCACATCCGTATTCGGAAGTCTCATTTTCGGAAGTCTTATTTTGGAAGTCTTATTTTGGAAATTTAGGCGTGTCATTCTCAATTTCGGGAGTCTCAATATAAAGTTCAATTGCCTTTATTTTTGGCCAGATCGACTGAGGCAGGCTCGACCGTGTATAGTATTACCATCAAGGGCGGCAGCTTTTCCTGCCAGGGACCTAGGAAAACTGGTCAAGTCACGTTCACATTGTATTGTGGCTGTCCATTGGATTTTCGAAAATCGCTGCTGGTATGGTTCCGGGTCCAAAGACGTAGCCGGCATCGAAGCTCTTGGCCAAATAGCGCAGTGGCATCTTGAAAATGGCGTTTAACGGAAAAAGGTCATTGGGCCATTCAAAATTCAAGCTCTCCTCACCCATGGTAGACCATGGCCACTTTTGGAGCATGTGGATGTAAGATAGTGGAGAGCACGGTCATAGCCATCTTGCAGAGACAAGGAACGGACACCTCTACTTCGCTCAGGTCCTGGACGTAAATGTTGCACTGCATACTGCTCGGAGTGGCAATTCGGCCTTGGCTCTGTGGTGGGACACTGGCCAAGCCGACGTCTGCATTATTACAGGCCATTAGAGAGAGCTTCTTCGATTTCGGGAGCTCGATGCTGAAGGCCATAAAGTCCGTGCAACTTTATTTCGCTCAGGTCCTGGACGTAAATGTTGCACTGAGAGTGGCGATTCGGCTTTGGCTCTGTGGTGGGACACTGGCCAAGCCGACGGTTACATTATTATAGGCCATTAGAGCGGGCTTCTTCTATTTCGGGAGCTCGATGCTGAAGACCATAAAGTCCGTGCAACTTAATTTCGCTCAGGTCCTGGACGTAAATGTTGCACTGAGAGTGGCGATTCGGCTTTGGCTCTGTGGTGGGACACTGGCCAAGCCGACGGCTACATTATTACAGGCCATTAGAGCGAGCTTCTTCGATTTCGGGAGCTCGATGCTGAAGGCCATAAAGTCCGTGCAACTTTATTTGCAGGATGGGGAGAGCTCTGGAACATTGGCAAAACAAGATGGCAAGGAGGATCACCGGCTGCGAGTGGTACATAAAAAACACCGGACCTAAAACTGAACACGGTCTTGGATACCATAAATTTGCATTCAAGCCGCTACCACGACAGACTGCTGCGTCATAGAAATCGGTTCGCAAATGATCTTACCTGATCGAGCCCATTAACGAGGTCTTCAGTCGCCTTTGATGAGGAGTAGGAGAAGATGACACGTCCTATTATTGATTTTATGTTTATTTTGTGTTAAATTGTAATGTGTCTCATTTTATTTAAATTTGTTATATGTTTATTATTTGACAAAGTTAACCATAAAGGCTGAATTAATTGTAAAAATCACAAAAGGGTTTTTTTCGGGCTACTCCGCATTTCTTAGATGAAAAAATAAAAACGTTTGAATATAAAAAAAAGCTCTGCGCAAGTCTTTCGAAAAGCTTACCTTGTTACGCGCTGGTTTTGATTCGTAATTATCAAAGCTTTGGCAAGTGCATGAGCAATAGATGGCGCCCTACAAAGTAATTTCGAAACTCGAATAAATCGAATAAAAATGAGATAAAACTAAAATTATTACCAAATTAAGTCCTTTGGATTTAACATATTCACTTTGATTTTATTTACAACAAAAACTAAGCAAGCTAAAGTATTTATTTTCATTAACAAAAAATACATATAAAAATTAAGGCCTTTTGAGAACAAGGAGCGAGGCGGATCTCCGGACTGGTCCATTTGGTCTCGGATTTCATCGCGTCAGGCAGGCAAGTCTCGTAGTTATTCCACAGCCTTCTCGATGGAACAGCCTTTTCAATGGATCAATGGATCTTGCTCCGGATTCGTGGTACTATTTTCATCTGGCTTGTCGTTGGTGGAATTAGTTGGTTTGGCTTGAGTCAATTTTTCTAGCAACATAATTTCTCACATCCGTATTCGGAAGTCTCATTTTCGGAAGTCTTATTTTGGAAGTCTTATTTTGGAAATTTAGGCGTGTCATTCTCAATTTCGGGAGTCTCAATATAGAGTTCAATTGCCTTTATTTTTGGCCAGATCGACTGAGGCAGGCTCGACCTTATAGTCTCTGTATAGTATTACCATCAAGGGCGACAGCATTTCCTGGCAGGGACCTAGGAAAACTGGTCAAGTCACGTTCACATTGTATTGTGGCTGTCCATTGGATTTTCGAAAATCGCTGCTGGTATGGTTCCGGGTCCAAAGACGCAGCCGGCATCGAAGCTCTTGGCCAAATAGCGCAGTGGGTTCTTGAAAATGGCTTTTAACGGAAAAAGGTCATTGGGCCATTCATAATTCAAGCTCTCCTCACCCATGGTAGACTATGGCCACTTTTGGAGCATGTGGATGTAAGATAGTCGAGAGCACGGTCATAGCCATCTTGCAGAGACAAGGAACGGACACCTCTACTTCCCTCAGGTTCTGGACGTAAATGTTGCACTGCATGCTGCTTGGAGTGGCAATTCGGCATTGGCTCTGTGGTGGGACACTGGCCAAGCCGACGTCTGCATTATTACAGGCCATTAGAGAGAGCTTCTTCGATTTCGGGAGCTCGATGCTGAAGGCCATAAGGTCTGTGCAACTTTATTTCGCTCAGGTCCTGGACGTAAATGTTGCACTGAGAGTGGCGATTCGGCTTTGGCTCTGTGGTGGGACACTGGCCAAGCCGACGGCTACATTATTACAGGCCATTAGAGCGAGCTTCTTCGATTTCGGGAGCTCGATGCTGAAGGCCATAAAGTCCGTGCAACTTTATTTGCAGGATGGGGAGAGCTCTGGAACATTGGCAAAACAAGATGGCAAGGAGGATCACCGGCTGCGAGTGGTACATAAAAAACACCAAATCTAAAACTGAACACGGTCTTGGATACCATAAATTTGCATTCAAGCCGCTACCACGACAGACTGCTGCGTCATAGAAATCGGTTCGCAAATGAAATTACCTGATCGAGCCCATTAACGAGGCATTCAGTCGCCTTTGATGAGGAGTAGGAGAAGATGACACGTCCTATTATTGATTTTATGTTTATTTTGTGTTAAATTGTAATGTGTCTCATTTTTATTAAATTGTATGTATATGTTTATTATTTGACAAATTTAACCATAAAGGCTGAATTAACTGTAAAAAACACACAAAAGGGGTTTTTTGGGCTACTCCGCATTTTTTAAAGGACAAAAATAAAAACGTTTGAAAATAACAAAAGTAATTCGTAAGTTATAAAAAAAGCTCTGCGCAAGTCTTTCGAAAAGCTTACCTTGTTACGCGCTGGTTTTGATTCGTAATTATCAAAGCTTTGGCAAGTGCATGAGCAATAGATGGCGCCCCACAAAGTAATTTCGAAACTCGAATAAATCGAATAAAAAAGTTAACCCAATCTTTGTAAATCAAATGAGATAAAACTAAAATTATTACCAAATTAAGTAATTTGGATTTTACATATTCACCTTCATTTTATTTACAACAGAAACTAAGCAAGCAAAAGAATTTACTTTCATTAGCTAAAAATGCATATAAAAATTAAGGCCTTTTGAGAACAAGGGGCGAGGCGGATCTCAGGCCTGGTCCATTTGGTCTCGGATTTCATCGCGTCAGGAAGGCAAGTCTCGTAGGTGTTCCACAGCCTTCTCGATGGAACAGCATTTTCAATGGATCAATGGATCTGGCTCCGGATTCGTGGTACTATTTTCATCTGGCTTGGCATTGGTGGAATTAGTTGGTTTGGCTTGAGTCAATTTTTCCATCAACACAATTTCTCACATCCGTATTCGGAAGTCTCATTTTCGGAAGTCTTATTTTGGAAGTCTTATTTTGGAAATTTAGGAGTGTCATTCTCAATTTCGGGAGTCTCAATATAGAGTTCAATTGCCTTTATTTTTGGCCAGATCGACTGAGGCAGGCTCGACCTTATAGTCTCTGTATAGTATTACCATCAAGCGCGACAGCATTTCCTGGCAGGGACCTAGGAAAACTGGTCAAGTCACGTTCACATTGTATTGTGGCTGTCCATTGGATTTTCGAAAATCGCTGCTGGTATGGTTCCGGGTCCAAAGACGTAGCCGGCATCGAAGCTCTTGGCCAAATAGCGCAGTGGCATCTTGAAAATGGCGTTTAACGGAAAAAGGTCATTGGGCCATTCAAAATTCAAGCTCTCCTCACCCATGGTAGACCATGGCCACTTTTGGAGCATGTGGATGTAAGATAGTGGAGAGCACGGTCATAGCCATCTTGCAGAGACAAGGAACGGACACCTCTACTTCGCTCAGGTCCTGGACGTAAATGTTGCACTGCATACTGCTCGGAGTGGCAATTCGGCCTTGGCTCTGTGGTGGGACACTGGCCAAGCCGACGTCTGCATTATTACAGGCCATTAGAGAGAGCTTCTTCGATTTCGGGAGCTCGATGCTGAAGGCCATAAAGTCCGTGCAACTTTATTTCGCTCAGGTCCTGGACGTAAATGTTGCACTGAGAGTGGCGATTCGGCTTTGGCTCTGTGGTGGGACACTGGCCAAGCCGACGGCTACATTATTACAGGCCATTAGAACGAGCTTCTTCGATTTCGGGAGCTCGATGCTGAAGGCCATAAAGTCCGTGCAACTTTATTTGCAGGATGGGGAGAGCTCTGGAACATTGGCAAAACAAGATGGCAAGGAGGATCACCGGCTGCGAGTGGTACATAATAATCACCAAATCTAAAACAGAGCACGGTCTTTGATACCATAAATTTGCATTCAAGCCGCTACCACGACAGACTGCGGCGTCATAGAAATCGGTTAGCAAATGAACTTACCTGATCGAGCCCATTAACGAGACCTTCAGTCGCCTTTGATGAGGAATGACACATCCTATTATTGATTTTATGTTTATTTTGTGTTAAATTGTAATGTGTCTCATTTTTATTAAATTGTATGTATATGTTTATTATTTGACAAATTTAACCATAAAGGCTGAATTAATTGTAAAAGTCACAAAAGGGTTTTTTTGGGCTACTCCGCATTTTTTAGATGAAAAAATAAAAACGTTTGAAAATAACAAAAATAATTCGTAAGTTATAAAAAAAGCTCTGCGCAAGTCTTTCGAAAAGCTTACCTTGTTACGCGCTGGTTTTGATTCGTAATTATCAAAGCTTTGGCAATTGCATGAGCAATAGATGGCGCCCTACAAAGTAATTTCGAAACTCGAATAAATCGAATAAAAAATCAAATGGGATAAAACTAAAATTAAGTCCTTTAGATTTTACATATTCACTTTGATTTTATTTATATGTTTTTATTTATTCGAGAAAATCTTAAAACTATTATTCCCGCTTGTCTTTCTTGGACTTTACCTTGCGATTGGCAGTTAGCCCCGAATCCGTTTCGAGGTTTGTATTCACCACTTCCGGAGTCCTGCCTGCACCGCCTACTGGTCGAAATTTGTTGGGATTACATTCACATTTGGATTGAACGCCTCCGCTGCATACCACAACAGGTAACGGTACATAAGGTGCTCCAGTACACACAGGACAACTGCTATGGATATACAATTTTTTAAAATCAAAATATACAAAATTGAAATCCATAAAAACTTACGGATTCACCCGTTCTGCGGCGTTCTGCGTGGGAAGTACGATTGGCACAGGATATATTAACCAAAACATGCACATAAGTTTATGAGACACAAAAAGGGCAGGCAGGAATAACAAACAACACAAGAGAACCCCAAGCCAGTATCCATTCTATAATAAAAACAAATATTTGTAAAGCTAACAAAAAATTGCAAAAATGCTTACCATTGGATTAACCAAGTCCCTGCAAAGGGCTTCCACACTTCGACGATAAATATAGGATATTGGGGCACAATGCCCGACCTCATTGTTGCATTCCTTTATAACCATTTCAACATAATCATTTATGGACTCCTTTAAATGCTCGGTCAAATTTGCACCCAGGGAGTTGATGAAATCTTTACCTCTATCCTTGATAAAGTCTTGTGATTTCAAAATCGATCCCACAAGAATTTCAATTGATTCGCCGAAACTGTAATTTTGATACAAAATTAATTTATCAATTTCCTTCACTTTGTTCCGAATTTGTTCAACAATTTTTTTTGCCCTCCCATACCAGGCATTTTCGTATGCCCGCAAATGCTTTTGCTCCAAATTCAAATTAATTAGGCAGTTATAGTACCAGTAATGGATTCTTCCCCGTAAGTCTGAAAGGGCCTGAATCAAGTTTGGTATTGGTATCGGCGTATAAACAGTGCATAAGTTTGCTTCATAGAGTGAACTATGATAGGTGGAGAGATTACTATCGTAAACCTTCTGAAGTTCTAATAACTCCGCTGGCGTGAGCAGTACCACTTTGGACAAGTCTTCGGTAAATAAAGGTGTGTTTCCTTCCGCGCCTTCGGTCATTATTTTGATGCCCCTAATTTTATTGATATCAAACACCCCATGCCGCCGCATTATTTCGAAGATAGTCTCATTAGCATTGCAGGCCTCAATGGCATTCGACATTTTGAATGGCTGCATCGCCCTGTCCTGTCCGGGCTCATCCGATTGCTGCGGTATATACCGATTCAGGTTGATCACCGAGTCCAACTGACGGAACAAAGAGTTCGTTTTGGAGTGCCTAAATGAAAAAGAAATCAAATAGAATAGAAAATTCTTTGGAGATTAATCTTTGAATGCACCTTAAAGGCCTACAGGCTCCTTGGAATGTTAATACACCGAGTAGGAAATAAAACAGACCAACTAGGGCAATAAATGAGAACAACGTAAATATTATCATAATGGCCCTGAAAAAAAAGAAAAAAATTAGAAACAAATAAATAAAGCTTTGATAAAAAATATTATAGAAAAGAAAGAACTTGCATCAAAAGAAATGAGCCGCCGGTGAATTTATTGCATAAACCATTGTTTTTATTGGTCCGATAATTTCCGAAAGTCCCAAAGCAGAGACCAGCAATCAACGCAACAAGAATCTTTCCAAATATTTGTACAAACATTTCCAATTAGATATAATGAATGCATTGAGCCTGGGAAGGATACTTACCAATGCAATACAAAGACAAACCATGTTGTTGAGTACACTCCGATCATTACCGAATTTATCGTAAACATCCTCAAAGGACTTTGTCGAACGCAGTGTATTCAAATGAATATCGCTGATCACAGCTTCGATTTTATTGCGAATATCATGGGCCAGAGTTTCGAATTTATTACGACCGCTTCTGATATCACGTTCAAGAGGACGTTTTACCAGGTTGATTTGCTGTTTAATTTTTTCCGATATGTGATTCAGGCGTTCGAGTGCTTTTCTTGGTATATCCGTATATTTTCCATGTAGAATTTTTTCGGCTGCCTCCACATAAACCGTAGTATTTGGTAGCTATAATCGGAGAATGATATGAACGCATATAAATCTTTGAAACATTTGCAGACTTCAACTTACTTCATCAATATGCAAGCAAACTCGAAAGTCAAGTTCTTCCAGTTTTGTATTTTCGGCAAAGTTAAGAGTGTCCCAATAATTATCGGTGCACAAGGCAATAAAATGGTAGTTAAGATCCCGTTTCACACCTCTCAAACCTCAAGGGAAACATATTACTAGAGTTGAGCGTGAAAATATTTATGTAAGCCAACAAATTACCATCACGATATTGAGCTAAAATAAAACGATATTCTTTCTCTAATTTATCAACTTCGACTAACAGTTTATAGGCTTTGGGGATATTTTGAAAGATACGGTATAATTCTTCTATGGCATTACTGCCCGAAGTATCCGAAAGATCCAAAAATATATGCTTGTGAGCATCTATTCAAAATGCACGAATTTAAAAGAAAATCCCTACAGATTTTTCACAATTGACCTTACTCTGCAATTCTGCTAAAAGTTGGGTTTCCAGTTCTTCGTAATTGTATACCAATAAATGTTTGACATAATCCGAAGTATCTTTCAAAAATGCGCAAGTATCTATACCGCCGCGGCGCAAAGTTCTCGAGCTGCTTTTAAAACCACGATCCAGTAATTTATTATTAATAAATGCAATAAGTAGACCCACACTAAAAACAAAATATGGATTGATTAATTAAACGGATATCGTACTATTTTAGATAGCTTACAGAATGCCAAGTATCAAAATTAATAAAACAATGCCCAGACAAATCCTCATACATTTCCTCCTCCTATGTATACAGGGGGCGCAGCCTTGTTTACACCGGCGACAACAGCAGAAACAGCAGTAGCACACCCTGTATTTTATTTGCATCTTTTGAATATAAGAGCAATATTTCAACAAAGCGATTACTCACGCTATAAAGGGTATTAAAATAATCATTGTTATCCAAAATATCACCCAGACAGTCAGGACCCAGTAATATGCTAAGAGTTCCTTCCAATCATTTTCCTCCACCTTTGGACCCAAGGCCAGTGTGTCCTCATTTTTGACAATGATATAACCTATTTGCATAGTATATCAGAGCATATTTGTTGGAGGGTTAAAATATGATTTACCCTACCTGGTGGTAGTACTGGATCTGCATTCATACTAATATCGAATAATTTATGAATTAGCGCAAAAGCGGGTCCCATTTTAAAAAGTTTGTATATCGGAGCTTTTGTGTAGTTCACAGTATTTGCATAGGCTGTATACTCCACCACTGGGAAATGGGGTTGGCCCAACTGTTCGTGAGTGGTTTTATAGTCCTTATATTCAAAAGTACTAGAAGAAGAAGAATTGCCAGAAGCAGCATTACTTCCTCCACCAGCAGGACTAGCGTCTCCAGCAGCAGCAGTAGTGCGTGCTTCAGCATTGTCTGGACTCTCAGTTTTTTCTTCACCGTCTGCAGCACTAGGAGTAGTTGCAGCAGCACCTGCTTCATTGCCTGCAGCATCAGCAGCAGCAGTTGTATCTGACTCGGCCGATGTTGTTTGACCGATTGTTGGATGGATTAAAATGGATGCAGCAAAAAGTACAGCCATCACAGAACATATAACAAACCTGAATGTATCAATTTGTTGGCACTTTTTCGATCTATGTTTGTAACGTGACCATTTCGTTTTTGGCTGTTTATCCATTTCTTAAATTGCACAAAAATTTTACTAAACAATTAAAGGCTTAAAAAGGAGAAACAATAAAATTCTTAAGTTTTCCGACTGGTTTCATTAGTAACTCAACCTGAGTGAATCGGTTACAAAAGGTATTCTCAACTAATCGACATAAGTTTTGATTGATTCTCTATTTATCTACTCACATGTATTACTAAGTTTGGCTAGGAATAGCTCTGTTACACTACTTAATTTGTATTCTTATCAAATATTCATTCAATTCACTTTTAGCCAATTTTGAAGCAGATCTTAAATTATATACGTTTGTAAAATTCTATAGATTATTTTTGAAGAAAAAAAAAAAAAAAATAAATATATCAAATTGACGTAAAACCAAAAGCTGAAAGATACATAAAAGAAATTTGTAATTGCATTCACATTTAGCAGACATAAATAAGCTCTTTATTTTTTTATGTTTTTGCTTAATCAGAACAAAATATAAATTGTTAGCTTTCTTAAACTTACAATTTTCATTTAAATTTAAATTCATACAATTTGAATTAAATCATTTCAAGCAGTTTATTGTTAACCTAAATGAAATAGATTGTGCGTATGCAAATTTAGTCAATCACAAAAAAATATGGCTTAGTTTAGAATATTCAAATAATTTCATTCATAAATTCAATAGATCGTGCATACAATATGCCACTTCTCCTTAGGATAGTGTCTTTTTTTGTTTTGTTTTTTTTTTTTTCTTTTTTAGAATACAATATTAACTATATTAAACATCGTATATATATATTTATATATTGAATATAATTTATGATATTATTTTTGGGCTGACAAGAGACTCATTTCCGTATTATTCGATGTTCATATGATTTCAATGAAAATTGGTGGTGCGTTGATTTTCCGGCACTTCGACTAGGGGTTTCTCAATGGAGTTTTTCTCGTGGAGCGTCAGATTCGGCACACTGCTTGAAGTGGTTTTGGTGGAATATTGACTCTGGCGCTGATTACTGCTGTCGCGTACACTAGACCATCTGAATAATTGAAGGGTATAATTTATCAATTTATCAATATATTTTATAAAGGTGCACAAATAATAATTGATAAGACCAGATAACCAGAACATGCATGCGTTTGGGATTTATGAGTGTTAGCTTGGAAATATGAATGATTGGTTAAAACAATCTATATACAATTTGTCTTGATTTACCAGTAATTAGATTTACTATTAATTTGATTTATTTCGGGGGAAAAATGGTTTCGTTAGTTACATAGATCAGGGTATTTACTAGAGACATTCCAGTCGGACTTACTCTTTCATACAACGTCTTCTATTTGAGTCTTGGGCATTATAATCATTTCAGTTATTGAGAGATAGAGTTACAGAGGTATTGACAATTTAGAAACCAGTTTTTTGGCTGGATATGGCATTTTGTGCAGCTCTCATTTTTAATTTATCCGGGTTCGAATTGATATCGGAGTTAGTTGAGTTCGTTGAGTTGGTTTGACTTGAACCGGGCGGTTTTTGCTTCACGAGTCTTCATGAGTATTGAGTGGCAAAAATTAACATTTATGTAGGTACATTTCATTTTATAATTCATAAGGCAATTGATTAGGTAGCATTAATTAGTTATTTACGAAAACAATTATTGTACATGGACGGATTTGTTCGATCACAGCAAGACATTTTTATTGGATGGATCTGCATCTGCAGTAGACTCTGGGGTTTATTAAAGTATTTTATGTTATTTATTTTGCTGAGAATTTGAATTTTCATTTGGTTTTTGATTTTGATTTGGATTTCGAAATGGTTGGTTTGGATTTGGATTAGAATTAGGCTGCTTATCGTTGTTGTTGGCTTGCGAATTTGATAATGAAAGCTGTCTGATAACGAAACACAATAGATTAATTATAAGTCTCTACTCGAACTTTAATTATTTGCATGCAATTTTCTATTACTGCCTTTGTTGCTCACAACACTTTACAACACTGAACACGCTAGAAGAAGAACAGACTCATACTTGCTCCTATGCTAAACCGTATGCGAATGTACAGCACTCGAACTGTTGAATGCATTTCGAATGATAACCAATTTTCGAATATGATTCGATGCATCCCTAAAACGCTGACGCATCGTATTACTGCTGACCGCCAACGTAATACTCTCAGTCTGTCGCAAACTGCGTATATGTATTGTTCTGGTTTTATGAATAAAGTAAGGTATTTTTTTCAATAAAAATAATGAAAACTTCTTATACACGAAATCATACACAACAGGCAGTTACATATAGAGAAAAAAACAAAAAAAAAAAACAAAAAGACGCGCACTTTCTTTAGGACAACTAGACTAATCGACGGTAACAATTGGGAGTCAAATGGCTTGGCTCTCTTACTCACCTGTTTGTGATCAAATGTTTGACCTTCTTCTTTAGCACGAACAGCATAAAGATGAGGAAGCCTTGCATGGCATTACACAGATCAGATATATAGAAGACTTTGGAGAAAGCACTGTCTGTGCCCACAAAATATGAAATTATTTCCGAAGTCCAGGTCACGCCCATAATCAGAAACAGACGTAAGAAAAGACCAAATCTAAAAGGAAAAACCATTGTCTTAAGTCTGGTATAATTGGGAAAGTTGAAAAACTTGCTTATCCTTTTCGGTGCGCAGATTTCTAGTGCTATCCTCGCGGGCTATAATCCTAGCCATATCTCGCTGAACTGAGTGGATTTTCAAAGCCGTCATAACAAACATCACCGTATTAGCCACAATGATCAGCAGTATGGGTCCAAAGAAGTAAATCATGGCCGACCAACTGCGCACTGAAATAGAAGTCTTTCATTTTGTTCTAAAATTCTATACTTTCCACTCACTGTCCAACCAGCAGTAGATGCCATCGCCAACGCCTGGTTTGAGCTCTGAAGGCCAATCTGTCTGCTCTTGTGAATACCAAGTGAAGACCAGAAACACGAAGGCCGAGCCCCAGGAATACAGGGAGTACAAAAGAAATCGTTTCTTCTCCTGGAAACGATTTACACCGCGTGTGCCCCGGAAATTGTGCCACAGATCAAAGCTGATCACATTCAACCAAAAGAAGGCCGACATAAAAAAGTAATATGCCATATAACCTAGAAAATAAATACAGCATTGTAAAAATATTAAAGTTCCTAACCTTCAAATTCTTACTTACCAAAGATCTTGCATGGTATACCATCTGGATTGATGTTTCTCACCAAAAGCACACAACATAGGTTGGAATAGCCCACCGAGAGGCCCAAAAGATAGCAGACCAAAGACTTGCCATGCTGATTGCGTAATTCAGGAATCAACAGATACACGGCCATGGTTAGCAGCATAAAGGGAATCGAAAATAACATGGCTAAAATAGAGAGAGATTAATTTCATGAAATCCTTAAAAATGTTCGATTAACTCAAGACTCACTAAAAGCATTTATAATCTTCACAGTGCCAAGTTCGGTGGTTACATCACAATTAGCTGGATTGATGCTAAAATAGATGTCGGTTTTATTCGTAACTGTAGGCACCAGGCAGAACTCGTTCTTGGGTATATAGGTCATGTCATCTTCTCTCAACATAGTGCCATTCTTAAATTACAAAATATTCCAGGATAAATTCAGTTAAATAGGTACTATATGTATTTTTTGGATTACCTCAAAGAGCACCCATTGGTCGTAGTCATGTATTTCGGGCTGTAGTGAGAACATTTCCATGCAGGGTCTGAAGTGTTGGACCACAAACTGTTCAAATATGTTAACAGTTTTATTTCCACTGTCGGCGAATGTCACATTCAACTTGGGTTCGGGCCACAAGTGGGCTGTGCTGTTGTGGCAAATGCCTGTGGCACTATCATAAATCGTGCCCCAAGGACAGCAGATATTGAGGCAGGTCTTCAATTTGCAAATGCAGCCACGCAGATGCGGGGTTACCTCAACACGATCCACTAGATCCTTGTAAATGTAGTCATAGCTACCAATCAGATGGCGGGGTATGAGTACACCATCGTGCAGATAACTACCGTTGGCAAAGTGTACATCGCCGGTAACATTCACCGTATCGAAGAAGGTACACGGTGTGTGAATGCCATCTCGCTGATGGTAATATTTGTCATCGGATATGGCCAGGACCCCAAACGAACCGCCAGCTAAAAGTCGAAAGACCAGCAGACACAGGACACCGAGCACACTCATCCAGCAGTAGATCTGACCACTGCCATGGAGCTTTCTATTGCTCCGATTCATTTTGCTGGTACCCTTTTTTCTGGGAAATAAAGGGAAAAATTTATTTTAATGAAATTAGAAACCGATTCTCGCAATTGTTTCTATATGAAACAATTAGCCAATCCAGAAAATAAATAAAACAAAATTCATTTGAAAATGCCCTTAATCAAGCGGAAACAAGCAACTGTTTTCTGTTATAATTGAATCATCGGAGACTTGTCATACCCCAACAATTTGGCTAATAATTCAACAAGCTTGAGCACACACACAAATACACAGGAACTCGTTGATTTGTGTAGGTGTTTTGTCGGAATATATTAAGCTAATACAGCTGGCCAATAAAAGGGCTCAATGGGTCCCCATCTACCACCTTATAGCATATATACCCGCAAGTCAACAAGACAACAAGACAGTCCCAAGTGGCATTTCCTAATACCCAAAGCCCCTGCTGCTAGGAACTGAACTGTCTGGCCATTAACCAAACTGGGTCCTTGGATAGAACAGAACCTGACCTTCTTCATTACATACACGTATATGGACGGGGCATTAATCATTTATACCACAGAGAACCAACATTTGATAAACAAAAGTATCAGAACATTAATGAATTGGTGTTAAATTGATACAATTTTATGTTGATTGTCGATGTTGTCAATCCATTTAAGACAAACTATACTCGTTTCTCGTTATTTGACTCTCTACTGCAAATTACTAGAATAACATCAAAACTATTATGAAAGTCTCTTTCTCCAAAACTGGTACTACAAATACAAAGTCGGCTCAGTACTTACTGACTTAGGGACCTTCAGAATGGAAATCAAGGTATCAGGAAAGTCTCTTTTCAAAACTGGAACTATGATTAGAAAGTCGGCTCAGGCTATCTAAATCAAGATCTCAATAAATCGAAGTATCAGAAAAGTCTCTTTCCAAAACTGGAACTATGATAAGAAACTCGGATCAGTACTTACTGACTTGTCTACCTAAATCAAGATCTCAATGAATGGAAATCGAAGTAACAGAAAAGTCTCTTTCCAAAACTGGAACTTTGATTTGAAAGTCGGCTCAGTACTTACTGACTTGGCTACCTAAGTCAAGATCTCCATGAATCGAAATCGAAGTATCTTGAAAGGCTCTTGAAATCGTAGCAAATCGGAATACAATGAAAGTATTTTTCAAAAACTAAACCTATAAATCCGAAATCGGTTCAGTACTGGGTACCCTATATATCAAGTCCACCGATTTCGTATGAATGAACAACGTACATAGCTCATTTGAGTGTAGCTGACGCATTTAGTTATTTCCTGAGAAGAAGACCACTTAAATTTATGTCAATGGCTAAGTGTATCCCGAAATTGCCCCGGTAGCATTTGAATAGATAGTTTGGTTTTTCACCCTCTAGACCTATTATAATGACGCTATCTTATCGATGGACATCATTATATAATTTAGCAAGCTTAATTCATTAGCCAATCGTTGTTTACTTTCAATGTGTCTGTGTGTGTGGGTGTAGGCGTTTTGACTGTGTCACAGGACTGTTAGTTTGCCAAACCTATTAGGTAAGTATTTTGACAAAAAAAAAAAATCCCAACGTTATCTTCGGGGTGCCGAAGATTACAGACTCTTTTCGAAGTTGTTTCTGCCGTAAATCACATGAACGGGGTTGGTCAGTTAATAGGGCCGATTTCGATTTGTATGACAGCTATATGATATAGTAGTCCGATTTTCATAAAATTGAGTACAAACGCGTATATTTATGTAGAAAACGTGTTGGCCGAGTTTTAAAAAGATCAGTCAATAAATGTGCGAGTTATTCCCTAAACCGATTTAGGTTCGTATGGCAGCTATATGATATAGCAGTCCGATCCTTACGAAATTTGGTATATATATTAATTGCTATAAAAAACATATGCGTGCTTAATTTAAACAGGATCGGATAATAAATGTGGGAGTTATTGCCTAAACCGATTTAGGTTCGTATGACAGCTATAAGATATAGTCATCCGATCCGGGCAAAATTTGGTACAATTATCTATCGTTGTATAAAACATACGCACGCCAAATTTCAAAAGGATCGGATAATAAATGTGGAAGTTATTGCCTAAACCGATTTAGGTTCGTATGACAGCTATATGATATAGTGGTCCGATCCGACCGATTCAAACTAGTGTACTACCTAGGTAAAAAAGAAGGCTAAGTACCAAGTTTCAGCAAAATAGCTTTTAAACTGACGGAGTAAATCTGATATGTACAGACGGACAGACGGACAGACGGACAGACGGACATGGCTATATCGACTCCTCTAGTGATTCTAAGTATTCTAGATGTAACTTTTGTGGGTCTACGATGTTTGGTTCTGTGCGTTACAAACATCAGAGCAAAGTGAATAGACTCCTTTTTCTTCGAAAAGAGTCTAAATATATATATATATAAATAATATATGTATATTTTTAGGTTATCTCTTCCTTAAGTAAATACAAATATATCCACGAATTAATTTGTAATTATTCATTAAACACTCTCGCTCTCTTCACAAATATTGAAACACATAAATTTTGCCTAAATTGACAATTTCTTGGGAATAGTTTTTCATATATCAATTTCCAAAATTTGGAAACCATCGAAATCTAAAAGGACAAACTCCTTGGCCTAAGGCCTTCTCATTGTTGAGGCTTTCATTGGGTGATCAATTTTTATTTATTAGAAAAATTAAATACCGAGTATTTGTTTTATTTTATTCTACGTCTTCATTTTGATAAGATAAGGTGTCAAAACGTAAACAAAGCGTATGAGTATTTCTTTATTTTTACAACACTTTCCAAGAAATAATTAATTATCAAAGAAATGCACCCAATAAAATGAGTGATACCAGCAAAAATAGCCATCATAATTTGGTCTTTTGGAAGGCATTAAAAATGTTTTGCTATTCCTGAGACCAATCGATCTAAAACTTCTTTCTATTTGATAACTAAATAAGTTGGACTTGATAAATTAATCACAAACCCACATCTGCTTTCATTTTCTGTTTTCAATGCTTTTATCTTTATTCCATTTTATTATTTCAAATGTTTCTTTCTTTTATGAAAAAAAAAAAATATATGAGAGAATGCAAGTCTTATTCCAAAAGGCGATAAGGCGAATATGTCAAACGCCTTCTGAATTATTTTTTAATCAGTTGTTTGAAAAATTCTTACCCTCTGCTTAGTTGTCTTTATCTTTTTAAATTTGTGAAAAAAAGTTATAAAAAAAAATTGGTTTAGAAATTGACTTCACAGAGAAAATTTTTGCTTTCCATTTAAATGGATCCAGGCAATTCTAAAATACTAGAATATTTTTCGGAGTAAGTCACTTGGTTTTTGAGTCGTAAATTGTTTTGGTAAAAATATAATAAAAAATTCACAAGGCGTTACACGTTTCCATTTAAAGACGCCAACGAAATATTAATTGTTCTGTTCTGTGGAACCAATTAAACTGCTGACTAAACCTGAGAATTCATTTTTTATATTATCAATAAAAATGGCACAACTTAAAATTTCAAGCCAGCACGGAAATAAATAATAATTAAGTCACTCTTGAAGTTCATTTTCGGGTTCACAGAACTTTTTATAGACACTTTGAAAAAGCCACAGAAAAAAAATTGTAAAATTATTATTTTATTTATTGTGGTTTTTATCATATCAAAACTATTAAATGCCACCTAAAATAAAAAAAGGCATTTGAAATTATTTGTATTATTTTTGTTTAATTTTATCGCCACCACAAGCCAACACTCTGCTGAAGGTGTGGTGAAAAAGATAACCCCACACACTCTCAAGGCCCGTATAAATGTAGACCACTTAACAGATAAGCCCCCGTCTCGTCCCTTCCCCGTCCAGAAGAATTTGAAGAAATTTACTAATTTGGGAAACTGAAAATCCAAAAATATTCCCCTCCAAATGTAAAAGTTTATATTTTTATACCACATGATTAGATGTATACATAAATAAAGGCGTGGCAGAACCAAGGTGGGCACGTGTCGACTTAGTTAAATTAATTGTTTCCCTAATGGACTGGTCGAATCGACTGTCTGTGTTGACAGTTTTAACAAATATTTTCCATATCATTTTTCAATACTTTAGCCATCTTCAGACAAAGGAAAGAGGAACATAAGTGCGAGACAAATATTTATGGAACCAGGTCTAAAAATAGTCAATCCAAAAATGCTACTATATTTGATATCTATTAATTTTATTGAAAGAATTCTCAAGAATTTTTCTCATAAAAAAAATTTATATTTATGCCTAGGAATATATACATATATACATTTGTAAATCTTACTCAATATATATTTTCTCTTTCTGAAAAAAAAAACATAAAAAATGTGAAATATTAAAATTTTTATTTTAACATCGAAAATCATTAAAATCCTATTAAAAATTTTTTGTTGAATTTATACCAAGAAATTAAATGACCTACAAGCCCACAAATTTGCTTTTCAGCACCACCCTAATTGGTTTCACTCCTTTTAGTTGTTGCTCACATTTACCGTTAAATGCAAGCTCGCTGAACTTTTATCTACTTGGTAATCTTTTTTTTTTATTTCATATTGTTTGCTTTGTGCATTCCTTCGTCTTCTCTCTGCTCTTTTTGCATAAAATCAGTTCTAGTTGTCTTCACCTTTTTTGTTTAGGGAGAGAGTAAAAAATTAATTCACAAACAATTTGCTAATTATTCCTCAAGGATAGCCAAGCTTTTCTCATAAATATTCCAGCCAACAAGTAATTAAAATTATGCAAAACGCAATTTATAAAAAAGAAAAAAAATGCAAGGTTCCTTTCTGTTTTTTTTTGCGCATTTCATTTTATTAATGAATTTGTAATTGCCTGGCTCGGCTCATGTTATCAATTTTAATGTATTTGAAACATGCAGTTTTACTGTCCCCCCTGCTCTCTGGTCGCTTTTATCGCACTTTTAAAGCCCAAGTACTTGTGTACGTGTCCATGTGCATGTGTGTGTGTGTGGATGTTTGAATGGCAGAGGAGTGTTTATATTGTACACACACATTTGAGTGGATCTCTTTGGAGATATACATAAATTTTTTTCTCATTTTTTTTTTTTTTTGCAATTATATTTGCTGCCGTTAATTACAAAACAATGCGCGTTGTTGAGACGCCCCCACACACACACCCATACACGCACACGCACACATGCTTAGTCATATTAGAGAGATGTGCTTTTTTCTACAAATTCAGCGTTTAAAGTGAATTTGTAGAAAACAAAACTGTGAAGTGAAAATAAACAAACCTCAAAAAAATGAATAATAAACAATTTGAAAGTGTTTTCGTTTTTTTTTTCCTCCTGTTTTACGAATTAAATTGCCAAATATGCGGCAAAGCCTTATGAAATGCCTGGGAAGAGGCAATCAAGAATGCAGGAAAACATAAAGAAAACAAAAAAAAAATTAATTGAAATAGACAATAAAATTCTCTGCTTCAAATTGAATAATAAATCTTTTTAATTGTAGAGCGAAATGAGTATGTAAATATTTTCGAAAAAAAAGTGACAAATAGAAAAATTCCCAATTAAAGCTTAGTGGAAAATTACTTAAATATTCAAAGCTGACTTACATTTTTGCTTGCCTTATTTTTATTTATTTGTGAAAACAAATTACAGCACGTTTCCAAAAGGTATTTGAATTTTTAGAAATTATTAATTGATAATTAAAACTTGACCATCATGGCACAAATACGGTATTCTATTAGGTTTGACAAAAAATATATTATATATAAAATTTGAAGGTATTCAATTATGATGACAGAAATAATAATAATTATTTGTCAGGTCTGCAATGTTTTTTTTCTGTTTTTTTTTTTTCAATGACACCAAAATGTACCGGTAAATTTGTTGTTAACGCAAAACAACGACAGAAAAAAAAATCACTTAAAGCCAAACCAAATAAATGTCTTGAGAGTTAAGAGCTTTTTTTTTTGGGGAACACACGAATCCATTGTTTTCCATACAAACAGATTACAATTATTATTACTTTTATTTGTTTATGCAAATCAAGCGAGTCAACTTTGTAGGCCGGTAAAAATGATTTTTTTTTCTTCACACTTTTTTTTTTATTTTTATTTTAACTGGTAAAGCTTGAAATAATTTTTATCAGCTGATAAATGATTAGTCAACATTTGCTCTGGAGTTAGATTTCAATTTCAATTTGAATTGAGTTGTATTTCTTTGAAACTCCCTGGGAATTCCCATATACATATGTGGGTACTGCCAGTTTCTCTGATAATTGTGGATAAACACGAACTCACGTTACGACAATTTCGAAACTAGCCAACCGGTTATAATGATTAAATTATCATTTTTTTTATAAGCTATTTCTTTGTTTTAATATGTATTTTTATTAATTTTTTCATAGCCGCGAAGCAACCTCACCGCACGACGACTTCCACTGAACTGAATTGGCAGGGCACAAAAACTGTTTTGAAATTTCAAAAAGCTAGCGCCGTTCGGTTTATGTGCACAGGCGTTTTCAAAGTATTAAACATTCTCCACTCTTATCTTCAGAAGAGTCTAAAGTGACCGCAAATTAAATGGATCTGATAAATTCCTGGCTGTGGTATGGAATTATTATATTAGGTTTGTGCATAGAGAAGAGGACCTCAAAGCATGATCAGGGTGACTAAAGAAATCGACCTAGAGTGGGTATATTAGATGCATAGAGAAGAGGACTTCAAAGCATGATCAGGGTGACTAAAGAAATCGACCTAGAGTGGGCGGTCTGTCTGCATGAAAGATTCCTCCTCAGAGTTGGTTAGAGCTACAAAGATCAGGTTCTATTTTATAGGTCAAGTTCTGAACAAAAAACCATAAAACTCAAATTTTCTAGAGAAATCTGAAAAGCTTATAGGTCATACATTGTTCAGCATGAAATTGCAATCGCATTTTGCATTTACAAGGTTTTTGTGCTGATGATAAAAATAATAAGTTTTAATCTTTTGGGACTGCTATACCATATAGATGCCATTCGAAGGTTCGAAGACCGTTTCAAGGTCAAACTTTCTTTCTTAGGAATCAGTTAAATATAAATAAGTTGTGAAAAATTTGACAGATATCAGATAGCTATATCATATAGCTCCTTTGGGGTATAGCTCCTAGTCGGTAAAAAATCCGATTATTATTATTTTTAGTTTGAAAAGTACACCGAGGGCTACCAAATATATAGTAATTTTACCTGAATAAAATCGTATATATTTATCAAATTACTCTCACTCAAATGTTTTCCCCAAACAAACCGTTAAAGATATTTGCACTGTGTTTGGTAATTGGTTCATCAATATAGTCCAGCAGGCACAGGAAATATCGGTTGAAAGAACGATTTATCGCCCCCGCAGGTACAATTTATCAGTTTAATGTTTGGCATTTTTCATAAATTCTTTTGAATTATCATTATTTTGTCTACACTTGTCAAAATAAACAGAAACAAATCTAAAGAAATCTAAATGTTAATTGAAAAACGATCGACATAAATGTAAACAATTTAATTATTCGGCATGAATGAATTCATTATTTGTTCGGTCAAAAAAAGTGGAATATCAAATGGACATTTGGTGTGACTCAAGTGTGGTCAAAATGTTTTTTTTTTCTTTTATTTGTTTTATTGTTTTTATAGTTTTTTTTTTCTTCTCTTCTCTTTTTTATCAGAGAAATAAACAGCCTGAAGCAATTTGTTATTTCAACTGACATTTTAATGCATTAATTAGCCATTTTATTAGACAAAACTTTAATTAGCCCTTCATTCGTTTTTGCTTTCATAGATAAACAATATAATTTATAAACAATTCGGTATATTTTGAAACTGGAAATCCAGGAAAAGGCCAATTTTTAACTCTTTGAAATGTGTACTCGGAATTGTTTTGTCTTTTTTTTTTTGATGAAATTTTGATTTTTCTAAAATTTATTGAATATTCCATTATAGTCTGTGGTCTTCCCCAAAAGTAATAATTTTTACTGAGTTTTGTTTTTTGTGATTGTTTTGCTTCGGCTTACATTTTGTCAATTCACACAAAATTTTAAGTACCAAAACTGGTTTTGCCCATAGCATTGAGATTTTAAATACCGGCGTCAAAAATTATATACTAAGTAAATTTCATATCTTTAGTTGTTTTGGTTTTGTTTTGAGCAAAAAAAAAAATATATTTATAATACTGAGTTTAACCGAGCAATACACACCCAATTAGTACACACGCTTTGGTACACTCGGGACTTTATTTATTTATTATTATTTGTGTCGGCAAATGGTTGCAGCCTTTGGGATTTCGGGTTGAAAAGACTTGCCAGCGCGTAAACAATTTAGGACCGAATCGCTGAGTGCTCCAAATTGAACTGAAACAGTTCGGCTGCCCCCAACGAGTGGATCAATTTGCGAAAGCTCTGACAAGCTTATTTCAAGGAGAAAAGCTTTGTCATATATTTGGTTAAAGTTGTGAGGGAATAAATTACTGGTGCCTTGGACTCCTTGAGGATCCTCTAGGTTTAGTTTAATTTCCGTAGAACTGAACCAATAAGGCGATGAATGAATATGATTTGCTCAGAATGCCGGCAAAATTAGGCAATGACAAATCCATAAAGCCACCGGCAGTAAAGACAAACGGTTTCTGGGCATTAGTCATGAAAATCATCAGGGACTTCTTGAAAATGTTATCATAGTGATACCAAGCGCAACTGTACCCACTATTGACCAAGGTTTTACTCTGAAGGAAGAAGAAACCTTAATGAAAAACCCTTCAGATAGTAAAAAATTACTTGCCTGTTCTGAGACCTCGTTGCCAAACCAACAGTAGAGAAATAATTCGCAGAAAATGCAACCACAATAGCTATAAATCAAAATGGCCCCATTGGAACCACTTGGCTGTACCAGAGCCTGAAAGCCTGTCATGGCAAAAATAATCAACGAGGTGGCAAACTGCATAAGCACAGGAATACTATAGACATTCTCCACCTTCTCCTTTAACCTGGAAATTAGATATATCAGATGACTATTCCATATATTATACCTGAGAAGTCCACCTACAATTTCAGATCACAATGGTGTCGGATGACTCGCCTTAAGACAGGTCTTATATCAGATTCAGAGGAGTCTGCTGTGAGCTCCTCAAATGTGGCATTCAATATTTTCAGCTGTAGGCAAATCTGATTCATCATGGTAATGTTGAGGCAATCTATGGCCACCACTTGTATGGCGTAGAGTAAGACAGCCACGCCCATGTAGACCAGCTGAATTGGGATGGGCAACCAAGGGGGCAAATAAACGCGATAGGGAAAGATTTGCCCCCTCACAGTTTGAGGATCTTTAATATGGGAAGGAATTAAATAATTTTGATATTTCTGAACAGATTTTAGACTTACTAAAAAAGAGCATTATCATGCATAAAAACCCCGTGAAACCGACTATAGTGGCATAAATCATAAGTGGGATTTTATTGGCAAATTCACCCTGAGAGAAGACTTTTTTCTGAAATCATAAAAAGATGATTAATGTGTCGCTTTGTTCTCATTCATACCTGAATTCTTGAAACGGCATAGGTCTTTGTTATATGACCCAAACGATTCACTATAAACTTGACATCGGCATAACAATAGAAAATATTCAAGATCTTAAAAAAAAGAGAAGGAGACACAGTCAGAGTCAAGTAGTTTTCTAGAATTCCATAATTACCTTGTACAGGCCAGTGAAATGTGTCAAGGACAGACAAATATTTTGTGTCAAGAAGTCGAGGTTGTTGAAATTCAAAACTAAATCATAAACTTCACAGCCAAAGTAAATGATAGTAACCAAAAACAAAATACACAAACCATAGACCAGCACTACGACCTGAATGTGAGGCTTCTCATCGCGCAGACCCTTCAGAGGGACTCCGGCAATTTGGGCCAACCAAATATTAAACTCCAGAGAGCCGATGCGTCCTTCAGTTGGCTGGGAAGGAAACACTCGATCTGATAGCCACTTAAGGGTTTCCATTTTGGTATATGCAGAAAAATGGAAAAATCTTGTGTTTTATAGGCGCAGATTTGCTGGCAAATAATTGCTGTGGTGAAGGCTATCCTTCTATACTATGGGGAGTACACTGAACAAATCTAACATTTTTAAGGACTTAAGAAAAATAGAACCAAGAAGGAATTACCATGAAGATTTCTTTTAGTGTACTCGAAAAACCGCAAAGCCACAAAATAATTTCTAGAATTGTATTTATGCAGCAATCAATAAACAAATTATGGATTCCTAACAGTTGTGAATGATAAAATTAATTTAATATTTTTAATGTGAAAATAATTGTTTTCTCCACAAAAAAGGTTTATACAAACAGGCCAAAACTAAATATGAAAAATCCATTAAGCATATAGAATTAAATATTTTTATTTCGTAATTAAATAAACATAAATTTTAAGTAATCAAATATATAAATCATATAAAGAAATTTTTATTTCCATTGGCTCTAATATAAGCTGAAAGTTGAAGAAGTTCCCGGCCAATCCTGGTCTTATTTGCTATAAACTTGTCTTAGAACAGCTATGAGGGAATAAGATTTACTTAGAATCCCAGCCAAACTCGGTAGAGTCAGACCCATGAAACCGCCTGCCGTGAATAAAAGCGGCTTCTGTGCATTCATCATAAACACCAAGAGTGATTTCTTATAGACCTGATTCTTTGTATACCAGGGCGAGCTGAAGCCACTGGTAGCCAAAGTCTTACTCTGTAGGATAGAATAATATTATTATTTTTTTAAATTTCCTTTTCAAAAAGCATGACTACCTGCTCGAACACTTCATTGCCAAACCAACAGTAGAAAAAGAGTTCACAGAAAATGCAGCCGCAGTAGCTGTAAATTAGGATCGCTCCATTCGAACCACTCGGCTTGACAAAGGCCTGAAAGCCTGTCATGCCAAAGATGATCAAGGACGTGCAAAATTGTATGAGCACCGGAGTTCTGAAGACGTCCTCCACCCTTTGCTTAATGCTGAAAATACTTAATGAATTTGAAAATTTTAAGGAATATTTCGAAAATTTACTCACGTTTGGAGTTCACAATGATGGCAGATAATTTTTCGGATTTCTTTTCTCAAAGCAGAGTCTTCCACTGTTGCGATTTCCTCAAAGGTTACATTTAAGATTTTCAGGTGTATGCAAATCTGATTCATCATGGTTATATTCAGATAATCCATAGCCACAATCTGTAGAGCATATAACACGACAGAGATTGCCATATAGGGGACCTGAATGGTGTTGGGTAGAAAACTAGGTAAATAGACACGAAACGGAAATATTATTCCCCCCACGGCAGATGGATCTGAAGTGGATATTTAATTAAAATTTATTTGGATTTCCTTGGAATCGTCTCAACTTACTCCGAAAGAGCATAGACGAGCATAAAACACCGGTAAAGCTCACCAATGTGGCATATATCATCAGGGCTATTTTATTAGCTAATTCACCCTCATCGAAGACCTTTTTCTAAAACATATCCAAATACATTAAGATTTGGTTTTATGAGAAATCCTCTGGCTTACTTGTTTTTTAGAGCACACATAAGTCCTGGTGATTTTCCTCAAATTATTCACAATAAATTTCACATCCGCATAACGATAAAAAGTATTTAAGATCTAAAAAAAGAAAAGGGAATTACTTGAGAAAAAACAAGTGATTAGTTCACACCTTATATAAGCCAGCCAAATGTGTCCAGGATAGGCAAATATTTTGCGTCAAAATATCCAGATTACGAAAATTTAAAACCACATCATAAGCCTCCAGACCAAAATATGCCACCGAAATGCACAGAAGAACAGGTAGACCATAAATAAGGAAAATATATTTCATACAATTCGTTTCCTTTCGTAGACCATTTAGAGGAATTCCAGAGACTTGGGCCAGCCACAAATTCAAGTCCAGAGAACCGATTTCGCCCTGCTGAGGTTCCGAAGGAAACACACGGTCTGATATCCATTTCAAAGCGTTCATGTTTCAAATACTTGACACTGAGGTAATTCAAAGTCTTTTATATAAAACTTTTCACCTTTCACCGCATAATTATATAGTAAGATTTTCACGCGTGTGATGATAATTGTAATAGCTCGATTAATAATGTATTCATAATAATAACTCTATTAAGTGTATATTACTACAATTTTAGGTAACGCCCCCAAACGAACAAGTTCGTTATACTGTTAGAAATTTCTTTAAATTTCAAGAAAATTTATAAATAAAAGTGAAATCCCAGCATCATAAAGATATGTACTTTTGGAGTCTCTCAAGCTATAGGAACTATCTTGAGAACAAGGCAAAGAAGATCTTAATTTATTTGAATATTTATTTCGATCCATGCAAAGGTACATAAATATAAAAAGTACTTAGGTAGCAGGTTTCCTTGCTTTAAATTCGAAGCATCTTTACGTGCTATAAGCCTGACGTAGTACAGCAATGACGGAATAGGTTTTGCTAAGTATGCCACCAAAACTTGGCATTGTAAGACCCATAAATCCGCCTGCGGTAAATAGAAGAGGCTTCTGAGCATTTATCATAAAAATTAAAAGAGATTTCCTGAAGGTCTTATCTGTCCCATACCAGGGTGAGCCATAACCACTTGTAGCCAGGGTCTTACTCTAAATTAAAGCAATAATTGAGTTTTAAGTTTTAAATTATCAGAGATAAGTTACCTGCTCAAAGACATCATTGCCGAACCAACAATACAAAAAGAGTTGGAATAAAATGCAACATCCATAAATATATAGATGAAAGGCAACATTCAAGCCATTCTTGGACACTAAGGCCTGAAATCCCGTCAGGCCCAAACTAATCAGAGAGCTTAAAAATTGTATGAGTACCGGAATACTGAAAACATCCTCAACCTTTTCTTTTATTCTGAAAACGATAGCACTTAGCTTATAATGAAAATTATTGAAAAATCTACTCACCGGTGTAGCTCACAATGGTGCTGTATAATCTTTTCTAGGACTTTGTTGGCCATTAAGTTGAGACGATGGGATTCCAGGTTCTCGAACTCCTGGAAAGTCAAATTTAAGGTCTTTAAATGTAGACGGATTTGATTCATCATGGTGATGTTCAAAGAGTCAATGGTTACGACTTGAACTGCGCTGGTCAAAACCGAGACGACCATGTAGACGGTCCTCGCTGTAATGGGAATTCCAGGAGGCATATAAACTCGGAAGGGAAATAGCTTACCGCCCACGATTTCAGGATCTATCAGAAAAATACAAAATTTAATAGAATTTTTATAAAAGTTAAACTTACTGCGTAGCAAAGGCGGCACACAGAGCATAACTGAAATAGCCACAAAATTGACATAGCTGAAGAGTAAAATTTTATTCCTGTTTTCACCATCATTGAATAACTTTTTCTGCAATTTTCGATTTTTGCATAATGAAATATTTTGCTGAAAAGACTATATAACTCATACCTGTTTCGCTGAGAGCACATAGCATTTGGTGATTTTTCTTAGATTGTTAATAATGAATCTCACATGTTCATAGTGTCTAAAGGTATTTAGTATCTAAAAGGATTCAATTTTACTCGATTAGGTTTTTAGTTTAAAATACAAACAATCAAAACACCTTATACAAGCTGCTCAAATGGGTCCAAGATAAGCAGATGTTCTGAACCAAAATATCTAAATTTCTGAAATTCAAAGCGATGTCATAAATTTCCAGAGTCAAATAACTTATTGAGATCCAGAGCAGCATATTCAGTCCATAAACAATTAAAATGATTTTCATAAATTTGGACTCCTTTCCGAGACCAACTAACGGGATTCCGGACACTTGAGCCAGAAATAAATTCATGTCCAGTGAACCGACTTGTCCCGATTCCGGTCGCGAGGGAAAAGCCCGTTCCGATATCCACTTGAGGACGTTCATTTTGAGAATACTTTGTCCGGAAAACTAGATAATCTTATTTATACCAAGACCGGGTGTCCTATGTGCCTGTGTTTTCCCGTTTATGGGGTCACTTTTATTGGAAGAAAACTCCAAATGCGTGTGAAAAGCTTAAAAGTACAGTCCGACCTATGAATACTCTATAGGTCCCTTTAACAATTTTATTCTTTTATTTCTCAAGACAATTTTTTTTCATATATACAATATATTTATCTACTCTTGGTTTCCGTGAGTCATGCCTTCTTTTAATTGGGTAATACCTTGATTCATTATATTTGAAAAAGTCTTCAAAATCTTTCGAAATAAATTTATTGAAGAAAGCCTGTCGCATTGCCTTGTAAAGATTAAAATCGCTTATCTTTTAGTGTTTTAGGGTATACCAGGAAATGTATCAAATGCCATATAATTAATAATTAAATTATTATAATTAGATGAGAATTTGAATTAAAAAGGGCTAAAGAAAAAAACTACTGCTTTTTACGCACTTCATTTATTTATTTATTTTTTTTTAAAAAGATTTAAAAATTCTATAAGTCTAAAAGATATTTCACTAAAAATTGGTCAGATTAAATTTAAGTTTTCTAATAAATAAATATTTTCTGCAGTTAATTTATTTATTAATAAAAAAAATAAATCAATTTAATAATATAAAGCAAGTCCAAATACTATCAACAACTCTTCAAACTGCTCTCATCTTCTATAGGCAAAATTCGAAGAAAGCGACAAACCTAATAAATTCGAATGGTTTGTCTTATACAAGCAATTGAGTGCTGACAGAAGCTCAATGCTGTGCTGACCAACAGAGTTGCCGCAGAGGGCGCTTCACTTAGATTTCGATAACTCCCGATAAAATGCGAATAAAAGATTTAGTTCGGTATGGTTCAGTTCTTTTTCGTTCTTATTCACGAACAGTTCGGTTTTGCTTGTCCGGGATGAAATTAGTTTTATTTAATTTTTGTTATTGTAATATCAAGACTCGTTCGCTGTTCAAATACGTACATTTGGACTTTCAGTAAATAGAATAGAAATCCCTAACCCCCCAAATCCATTGGCTTATGTAGCTTTGGTTAATAATATTTCACCGCTGTGTTTTCGGTCCGGTCTTATGTTTTATGTGTGCGCGTTTCTTCATTTTTGTGAATCATATCTCAACTTATTTATGTTACAAGAAATCGAAACCTAAAGTGATTACAATTGCATTTGTATATGTATGCTGCCTGTATGTATCTATGTATTGGCACCGACTAAATACGCGAGTCGGCCAGGAAGCAGTTATTCTATAAAGAAATTAAAACAATTGTGTTCAACACACCGCACCGCACCAAACGGAACAATCTGCAGACGGCAGTAAAAGAGGTAAGGGCACACTCACACTTCCCATATTCTATATATTTTTGTGCTCTTTTCTGTACTCTGCTGGCTTGGCTGTTTTGACAGCATCGCTGTAGCTGTGGCAACCGCTTATCTTTCAAGCCGCTGACGCAGCAGCAACGCCAGCAGCAGCGTCATCAATATCAGACCCTGACAGGCAAAGCTTCTGCCTGTTCTTGATAATTATTTTTATTATTCTATGTTTTTTCCATAAACACACAAACAGACGCGCTCCGCTGTGCCTATATGTGCGTGCGTGCGTGTGTGTGTGAGTGTACAGAGATTTCAAAACCTTTACAGCTTCTTGTGGTTTTGCCTCCTACTACTCAATTGTCAGGTCTGCTTAATTTGCGTTGAAGTGCTCTTCGTCTTTCTCTTGCACACACACACACACACACACACACACCTAAGGCTTCACCAAGTAAAAGTTGAATGCATATGAAAAAAAAGGGAACCAAAGCATTCACTGCACTGTTTGTGCGAAGAGATCTTTTTTACAGATAAGAAATTGCATTTTATTCTTCTTTATATTTTTTTTTGTACTGCCAGCTTGGAATATGAATTGATTTGAGTGTTTCTTTTTGTATTTTCTTTATTATTATTAAATCTTATCTACTCGGCATTTGTTGACTTTTTTAATATTGGCATGGAAATCGCAAACAAACTGACTAAGCAGAGGGAGCAGTGCGTAAAACAGTCTAGCGGATTGCGTGAGTGCAGACCGGGCCCTCAAGGTGTGGGGCTCACTCGTATTGCATGTGAAATATGAACACGAACATAGCAGTTTTAATGTTTCCATACACACACACGCACACATGCTCACTCCCATATGAGTTAAAGAAAATTCGATAAGCATCCCCCTTTTGAACTTACGATATCGGCTGCATTGAACATTGAACATAAAACCAAACAAATGCAAATGCGAACAGTAATTAAAATGTTTCTCGAAATTGATGTGTGCCAGGCACGAGAATAAAATCAATTGCATTCTCCATCCCAGCAGACCTAAGTGGGCCAGTTGCTTGGCCAGGGCTTTTTCCAATAAACCCACACCTGTTTGACTCGGTTTTAGGGCTTTAATAAAATTTAAATGTCATCAACCCTCTCCCCTACGGAGGCCAGATCACCTGCTGGGCAAAATGTATAAAAAATAAAAAACTACCCTGACTGCTGAGCTTGACGTGTCCACTAATTTGACTTTGATTAAGATTCCCTGTCAGCTTGACTGATGTTTTTCGTAATAGGAATAAAGTGGCCAAAATGTCACCGGATTGAAATGTTGGTCACTTCTGGAAAAAAAATGAATAAACAAAGAAACTTTCTCATTTTGCCCAGGCTTTGTTCTGACTGTACTTTGTTTTATTTAATTATTATAAATTAAAATGAAACAAAGCAAAGTGAAAATCACCAAACTAGGGAAGGGGAGCAGTCTAAATTACACTGTCCAACAAAAGTTAATTCGCAATAAATACCACTGTGCCTAGGACCACCCAGACCCCCAAATGAACGAGTTGGTATTATAAAGATTATAAACAAAAAAACCTTATCGGCCAGGAATTATTTATGAGTAAATTATTTGGCATTGATAGAACCAACCAAAACCAAAGAGATTCTCAGTCTTGTATACACTTTTTGATTTTTGGCAAAAACTAAAATAAATTAAAATCAAATAAACACAATTTTCATCAATTCATTCGATATAAATAACTGTACATTTAAATTTGTTTTCTTGTATTTTATCTAATGTTTAATTTTTTTTTTCGATTTATTTGCAAAATGAGTGGGTCATAACATTCGGCTAGGTTCGAGGGAAAATATTCTACGTGTTTACAGGCCAAAAATATCTTTCTATGGGACTTGGGGAAAATTATATCTATATATATATATATATACGTGTGTGTGTGTGTTAGAGTGTTCTTGTGTATGCTTGAGTACACAAAAGTGTTTGCTAACTTAATAAATTTACATAACAACAATTGTGAAAAAAAGAACCAAAAAAAAAAATTATTGAGGAAATGACAGCCCGTTTCTTCGACTAGCAAATACACTGAACCCCTGATTTGTGGTCTATAATAAACTATGATTATTTGGCAAAGCCAGTTAAGACCTGAAAACCCTAAGTCCTTGAAAATTTCACCAGGGTTCTTGACTTATTTCTAAATTAAAATTGATGAAGACTTTCTTTCAACTCCTCAAAAAAAAAATCACTCATAACTTTTGAAGTTGCCTCACCAGGAAGTAGGAAAGTCTTCTTTCCATAGTTTCCAGTGGACTAAAACAAATAAACCCTTCCATTTGTGGTAAAGGCAAAACCAGAATAAATAGAGCAACCCAGACAAAGGCACACCCTCATATGTGTCGACTAAGCCAATTATGCCATCAATCATTCGATGACCACGATTGGGTACACTTTCTTGGTGGTTGCTAATTTTTTTTTCACCTCTTTATGGCTACAGCAGGGGTCAGAAAAATATCTACCCTTTCACATTAAAATGAACTAGCAAATTGTGGGCCTTATTATTTTGACCACAGCTGTTTATTTGCATTAGTTGACACAGTTGAAAGCTAACGACAAATAAAAAAGCAAAAAGTTGCGAAGAGTTTTTCTTTCGATTTCTTGGAAATTTTTCCAGACTTATGAATGAACAAATCAACAGTTAAAAATAGTTTCACTCTAAAGTTAAAGATAATATTTTAAAAAGATTGTGTGGGGAAGTTCGCAGCTTTCTTATCAACGTGGTAATCGGCTGACGGTGCCGATGAATCGAAATATAAAAATTGTAGTCAAATAGAAATCGCCTGACTTCCTCTTGGGAAGGTAACAAAAAAACAGTAATAAAGCAAAATAAATTTATAAGATTTTGATTTGATTATTTATGTATTTTTTTATTTTATTCTTTCTTCTTGCAGACTTGAGCAACTTAGGCAATCAAAATACTTCCATTTGCGGATCCATCCAACAAATAAACAAACGAGCCAATTAAATCAAGAAAAAAACAAACAAAAAAAAAAACCGAGCCAATCAATACATCAAGCTAACCATCCATCCATTGAGACAACAACCTATTAAACCTATTTCAAACGTACCATGGAGTTTGGCAATGTTTGAACGCTTTCGTTTGCGCAATTTGAGCAGAAATTATCGACTTGGCGGAGGCAGCACAGAACTGGCGCGCGACAAGAAGCAACAGCGGCAGCAATGCGTCACCGTCCTGTTCCTAGATGACACCACCCACACCTTTCGGATCGAGGCAAGTCCAAGCAATCCAACCTAACCAAAACCACTCCACCTCCCCCGCCAGTCTAGCCAACTAAAACCAGAGAGACATTTGCCTCGATCGAGTGCGAAATAATTGGTCCGAGAAAAGAAGCGAAACAATGCTTCAATCCGCATAATAATTTAATGCTTGCCACACACACAAATTGCAACAAGCGTAGAAAGTTATTTTGTCTAATCCCTCTGCCTCCCTCTCACTCACTTAATAGTTTTTCATTACAAATGAAAACACTTTCATCTTTGTTTTTTTTTTTCGTGTAACCACAGAAGCCTCAGACACGCACTTGTCAACAATAAAAGAAAAAAATTAACCCTGAAAAAAAAAACTACTTTCTTCACTCATCAATCATGATGAAATCCAAATGAGACTTTGTTTTGGCTAAACCAAAAAAAAAAAAAAAAAAAAAAAAAAAAAAATGAGAGAAATGTGTGTCATAAATTTTTATTTCAGATCCCTGAATTCGAGACTTTTTAGTCTCAAATGGTAGAAATCTTTTTACTCTCAATTTTCCATAATTTCTTAGATGTTCGAAAAATATAAGATTATTTTGAGGTTATTTTTCGGAAAAAAATAGAGCCAAGCTTATTATAATTTTATATATCCCAAAGCATTGAAGTAATAGGAATTTTTATTATTTCATATTCAACTTTTGAATTTTAGAAGAAAATTAAGCCAAGAAATTTTAATTCCCAAGATCTTGAGTTTTATGAAAATTTCCAGATCTTAAATCCTATCAGTTCAGATCTAGCTTATAATTTCTTGAGGTTATTTTTTATCACATTCTCTTTACGAGTTTCGAAAGAATACAAAGCCAAGCTTATTATGATTTTATATCCCAAATATTGCCTAAATCAGCTCAGATTACCCCATATTTTTTTCAACTTTCTCAAAATTCTCTTGGACCTTTCTTAACTTTCTTCTTGACCTTGCAGAAACGTGCCAAAGGCTCTGAGTTATTGGATGAAGTCTTTCACTATCTCGAACTATCCGAAAGGGATTACTTTGGTCTATTATTTCCACAAAAGCCCGGTGATGTTGTGGTGAGTAAATTTCCCTGTTTTTATCATTAAAAAAAACTAACGAATTTATATTCTTTGATAGAGATGGGTTGATGCCCAGAAGCAATTCAAGAAGCAATGCAACAGCGTCTCGCTTGATAATGATGCCGTTCCACTACTTGAATTTAGAGTTAAGGTGAGTTGCTTTTCTTAATATCCTTATCTTTACTTTGATCTAACATTTCATTCTGTTTTAGTTTTATGTAAGCGATCCCAGCCGTTTGCAGGAGGAGTTCACACGTTATCAATTTTACCTGCAAATCAAACGAAATATATTTCTGGGGAAACTGCCATGCTCAAGCAATACCCAGTGCCTGCTTGCCAGCTATACAGTGCAATGTGAGTCATTTACTCCGACACAATTGAGCCATTCTCTGAATTTTCGTGATATTTTTCAGCCGAATTGGGTGATTTCAATTCAGTCGAACAGAAACCGGGCTATCTGAGCAGCCTGCAATTGCTGGCCGATCAGACTGCCGAGTCGGAGAGGAAAATCTGCGAGCTGCATAAACTGCATCGAGGTCAGCTGCCAGCGGATGCGGAATTGAATTATCTGGAGCATGCCAAGCGCTTGGATCTATATGGCATTGATCTGCACAAGGCCACAGATTCCAATGGCAAGGACTTGCAATTGGGCGTCTCGGCCATAGGACTGCTGGTGTTCCAGCATGGCCTGCGCATCAATACCTTCTCCTGGTCCAAGATGGTCAAGGTCTCCTTCAAACGCAAAGACTTTTTCATTCAGCTACGCCGTGAACCCAGTGAGAACTATGATACCCTTCTGGGCTTTGGCATGAGCTCACACAAGCATGCCAAGGCTCTGTGGAAGTCTTGTGTGGAGCATCACTCGTTCTTCCGCCTCAAGAGGCCGCATCGTCTATCCCGCTTCCTCAACATCAGTCTGGGCTCCAAGTTCTACTATTCGGGTCGCACTGAACTGCAGGCGGTGCAGGAGTCCAAGAAACACACTCGCATACCCAAAGTGTTTGTGCGCTCGCCCAGCAAACGTCTGCTGGCCGGAGGCTCGTCCACCGGTACCCCACTGCTGAATGGCGGCAGTGGCTCGGAGAGCACGGGCAATGGCAGCGTCTCCCACAAGGCCCTACCGTCCGCATCGATACTTACCATCACGAAAACAAGCCGTCCCCATGACAACAAAGTCACGTCCAAAGATGCCGAATCGATGCCCCGTAAGGCCTGGGAACAGCAGAGCGATGAATACGATATACAATTGTGAGTAGATCCAAATCCATTGTAAGGCAAGCTGAAATTAATGTTTTCTTATGCCAGGGATGTGGGCTTCATAGAGCAATGCACTCGACGCTTTGATTCCTCGCCCATACCACCGGCCTATTGCTCGGGAGAGGAGGGTTCCGTCTTGCTGCCCACGACCATTGCCGAGGCAGTGCAGATGCCCGAAAGTGGCAGTGATCTGGTTACTTTGCGTCTACAGGCTGATGACCAGGGCCGCTTCGGCTTCAATGTCAAGGGTGGCATTGACCTGGGCCTGCCGGTTCAAGTGTCCAAAGTGGTGCCCAACACGCCGGCCGATCGAGTGCGCGTCTGCGAGGGCGACGAAGTTGTGCGCATCAATGGCCGGGATGTGGTTGGGCTTAAGCATGACCAAGTGGTGACCATGATACGTGAATGTCGGCATCAGGCCAGTGGTGAATTGCTGCTCACGGTGCGGCCGCATCTCACTGTGCCTCTGCTCGAGGAGGAGCCTCTTTATCAATATGTGCCTGAGAGCGACGAAATTGGCTCGCACTCGAATTTGTTGGACGGAGATGCTCTCTTCACCCAGAGTCTGCTGCTGCTCAGCGATGGCCTGGCCTCCGGAGCCTTGCTGGCCCAATATGAACTGATGTATCGCAAGAATCCCGATCTGGCCATTACCGAGGCGCGCAAGCCGCCCAATGTGGCCAAGAATCGCTATAGGGATATTTCGCCATGTAAGAAATTTATTTATTCTGACAATGGAAAATATGTTAAGAACTTTTGTTTTTTTTCAGATGACTGCACTCGCGTCACTTTAGTCAATTCCCTGACTGGTGACTACATCAATGCCAACTATGTGAATATGGAAATTCCTGGTGGAGTGGTCAATCGTTATATAGCCACCCAGGGACCCTTGGCCAGCACTACCACCGACTTCTGGCGCATGGTCCAGCAGGAGAGCAGCCATCTACTGGTCATGCTGACTACTGTCATGGAGGCCGGACGCCAGAAGTGCCATCAATATTGGCCTGTGACCGGCGATGAACTGCAGCTGGCTGAGGGCTTTTCTGTGCGTTGCCTCAGCGAACAGCCCGACGAGACTGGCAGCTTTGTCTTCCGTGAGTTTGTACTGAGCGACAAGAGAACAGGAGAACAGCGGCATATTCAGCATATGCAATATATGGCCTGGCCCGATCATTGTGTACCCTCCGACCCGAACTTGTTTCTGGAATTCACCGAGCGTGTGCGGGCAGCACGCAATCGTACTCTGCTCCAGGAGATCGAGGAGAGTCTGAAGCAAGTGCGTCTGCTCGATGCTGATGCCGATGAAAATGGTGGCCTCATGACCGAACGCAAATGCGCAGCTAGCAATGGAGCCACACCCGAAGACGAGACACCCGTTTCGACCAGTGTGCATCAGTAAGAAAACTGAGAATTTCCAGTCTTCAATTTCCATTTAATCATCTTTATAATTTCTTAGATGCATCAGTGCTGCAAATCCACCCGTTATTGTTCACTGTTCGGCGGGCATTGGCCGCACGGGTGTGCTGATCTTAATGGACACAGCTCTGGCCTTGATGGAGGCACGCGAGCCGGTCTATCCCTTGGATATAGTGAGGCATATGCGGGATCAGCGCGCCTGCATGGTTCAGAATGTGGTGAGTATTTAAATTTCTGTTGGAAAAACTAGAAAATCTTATTTGTACCTGTTATTTTCAGAGCCAATATCGCTTTGTTTGCGAGTGTATCTGTGCCGCCTACATGAAGATTTCCAGGAGCAGTGCTGCCATCAACGATGAGGACGATTAATTTGTGCTCTCCTTAAAATTTTAACACATCACTTGAAACCTTTTCTTCCTGATCCAATCTGATCGAATATCAAAGATAATTCATCATGCTGAATCTTTCGCATTTGATTTTTGATCTGTAGCTCCCAGCTTAATCTACCGCTAAAAATATTTCTATAATATTTACGAGTCTGGTAACATAAGACGATGAATACAAAATATCATGAACAAAAAACAAACTGCTATCAATCTATCCATAAGTATCTATTAATCATATAGTAACAAAAAGAATTATATATATATATGATATGTATTCATTATGGGATATCACCTACAAGTGCTGCTGAAATCTAAATAATAAAAGAAAGAAATAAATTCTAAATTTTTCATATACAAAAAATTAAGATAATTAACAAAAAGAACAAACTACCTAAAAATGATGTATACAAAAAAATAATAATAACAATAATATTTTCATTTCCTTTTGCATAAAACTTATGATTTTACAAATTTTATGCACCACAAAGTGAACACGAGAACAATACAGAGGAAATAAAGAGTACATTAGAAATTAGTGAAACAAATTAAAAATTATATATATTAAAACTGAAAACTGTTAGTATTTTAGCACCAAATGAATGAATTCGTAAATGTATTTATGCTAAATCAATAAAACGAAACCAATTAACAAAAAAAAAAAAAATAAAGAAACAAATGTGTCGGAAATGGAAAAGGGAGATAATAATGCCATAAAATTAATGAAAGAGCTGTGACAGGGCCATATGATTTGATAAGCAAAGAAATCATAGGAATTGATTTGTGGAAAGAGGGGTCAATTGTTTTGACCCTCGAGGGGAGTAAGGGGTCTGTACAACTCATCCCATATCACTGAGAAGGCGTAAGATCTCGTGGAACCCATTAAAACTAAAAAGCAAATTCAGCTTGCTCAATTAAATTCAAATCCATAGCAAACTTTTTGGTGGCAATTTTTAATTGTAAAAAGAAAAAATCATTCTGCTGTGAATTTCTGTTCGCCTGGTACTTTACCAAAATCGCAATATGAAATTTTGTGGAAAAATTATAGAAATCGAAATATATTTTTCGAGGTAGGCTTTCGATTTAAAACAAAATATTTTATTTATATATTTTTAGTTTGTGTGCAAGGATAAATTCATTGAGACTGATCAAAAATCAGTTGTTCAAATCAAGTGAAGAATGGCTGAAGAAATTGATGTGGAGGAATCTGAGGATTTTCATGATATCGAAGAATTTGATGAGGCTGCGAGCAATCAAATGTTTGGCAACCATGAAATGGACGATAGATTTGTGGTGAAAAAATGGGTGGCTCATGCACTTTGGAGCTGGGATGTGGCCGTGGACAATTGTGCCATCTGCCGGAATCACATTATGAATCTGTGCATAGAATGTCAAGCCGATCCCAATGCCAACAAGGATGAATGCACCGTGGCCTGGGGGGAATGCAATCATGCCTTTCACTATCACTGCATTGCCAGATGGCTGAAGACTCGTCTCGTCTGTCCTCTCGACAACAAGGAGTGGGTATACCAAAAGTACGGTCATTAAGAAGACAACAGTTTCTTAAAATATATATATTCTTTTGTTTTGAAATAAATGTGTGTGTGTGTTAGTGTGTGTATTGATTAAATTAGTTTTTCTCCGCCTGGTCTGCCGGACCTAAGAGCTGTTCGGCCGTGGGTCTTACGCCGGTAATCTGCTCGATTTGGTCATAGAGCGAGTCTCGTTCTTGGGCTAAGTTTGCATACTTCTGTTGCAGTTCCTTCTCTCTTTCCATCTGTCGACGTACATCCTCTTGAAGGGACTGGAAAAAAGTAGAAGTTAGCTAGGCTATTGGTGTGATCAATTGCCAGACTTACCTCTAGGCGACGTGGCACGGCAATGGCCTCTTGCTCGCCCAGGAAACGGAATGTGGACAGGGAGAGTGAGTTTTGTTCGATCTGAGCATATGTATCCTGGAGCTGTTTGATCAGCACTTGGGCTCGAGCCTGGTAGCCGCCGGTGAGAATTTTGAGTTTCTTTTCGATTTTACCACAGCGTTTGGCCTCCTTGGCCATGTGGCGGCGATTCTGTTCTAGTCGCTTTTCGGCCGATTCGAGGCGATCCTTTTTGCTGGCCAGATTGGCACGTGTATAGCGATGCTGAGAGGGCAGATAGAGCACCTGGCCCAGACACTCTTGCCACACTTGGGCGTAGACATCCAGAGCAAGTTCGCCATGGGACATGCCCTCCTTGACAAGCTCCATTTCGGCAGCCAGCATTTCCTTGGCCTTGTCTAGCTCATGCTTGGGTACTTCCTCGTACGGATTGGCCTTGAAGTAGCTATGCAGTTGCTCCATTTTGTGTTGCGGTTGTCCAGGTACCGGATCCTTGACAGAGTCATACAGTTGCATGGTAATCATTTCGTGCTTGATCAGCTCCTCGGCCAATTGCAGCTCGGAGAGGTTTTGCTTTTCCGACTGAGGTCGTAAAATTTTGGTGTTCACCTCGGTGGGTCGAGGTAGGCAGCGTTGTATAACCTGAGAACGCTTCTCCAGCTCCCGTTGGCGCTGGGCCTCCTGCTCGGCCAGCAGGCGGGCATCCACATCGGCCTGGTCTTCGACGGTTGGCTCTGCATCGGTCTCCATCATTTCACTGTCCTCCTGCTCGGGCACCACAATCTCGTAATCGTTACGCGGAGCCGGCAGTGTGGCTAAGCCCTCACGCAGAGTGGACTTTAGCTGTTTCTGGTAGTTCTTGTACAGAGCTGGGGTTTCGCTTACACCTATGCTCTCCTCGGTGTTGATGTTGAGCTTGTCGCGCACCAGAGCGGGTGTGGGTGCTCCGGGAACACCTGGCTTGCCCACAGGCACTAGGGCACCCGAAGAGGGGGTCAGAAAGCTACCAGGTGTGGCAGATTCAGCTCCACCACGCTGAGTGCGAAAAGGTGTGGCTATCACCGTGTTAGGCGTAGCAATGGTGGTAGCCTTGGGCAGAACACTAGAAAAGTCCGAGTCATGCAGAGGCGTGTTGAGGCCGCCCTTAAGTGGAGTTTCTGTATGGGTGAGAGCCATCATATTCTGGGCCTCCTGCATGATGCGATCTGTGTAGGGAGCGGGTGTGCGTGGTGTTGCCGCCACCTGGGGTGTGAGAGAGTAGTCGGCCAGCAAGGCATCTGTGGTCTCAATGCCACTTTCACCGGCTACCTCCTTGGCCATTTCACTGGCTCGTCCCAGTTTTACAACTTGCTGCAGCTCGTGGTCTGATATCTGGGGTGTTGGCAGGACTAGCTTAGAGCGTTTGCGTTCTGGCTCCATATTCTGCAACATGGCTGATGGCATTTCGTTTTCTTTGCGCTGTTTCAGTTTTTGTTTATCTTTTTTGCGTTCGCGCTCTTCCTTCTCGGAACGCAGCTCGCCGTCTAGATCCTGTTGGCGCATTTTATTAAAGTCAGGTTCTATTTTCTGCAGCTGCTCCTCGGCTGTGTCGTAGAAGCCGAGTGCTGGTCGCTTTTCAAAGGGTATTTCAGCATTGTAGTCGATACCCTTGATGCGCTTTCGGTTGCCACTGCCTATGCCAGCAGCACGGAGCTCGCGGCGTTTCTGCAAGGTGGCCAAACGACGGGCCTCTTCCAATTGCTTTTCACGCGCCTTGCGCTTGGCCTTTTTGCCCTGAGTGTTGGCGAGACGGGCACGTGCCTCCGAAAGCATTTCCAATTCATCTTCGTCCATGTCTTTGGGATCGGGACGGGCGGGTTTTGTCTCGGGGTTGGGGTCAATCTCGCCCGGTTTGAGTTTGCGTGGATCATCCATAGTGTCTTCTCCATCTTCCTTGCGTTGAGCTTGATCCCTGAAAATATGAGTAGTAAAAATCTTTCTTTTCCCGACATTCTTATACTTACAATAAATATTCGTAGCGTTCCAAGCATTGGGCAGCTGTGCGACCAATAATAGGTGCTATGGTTCGCCATTGCGTCGGCATTAGCTTGGCCAAATGTAGGAGCTTTTCGTCTTCTTCTCTGGACCATTCCGTTTTCTTAATACTGGGATCCAACCATTCGTACCAACGGGCCTTGCACTGCTTGGCTGATTTTCGATGTAACAATGAGGCAATTCGACTCCATTGATTTTTACCATATTTCATTACCGCCGCTTTGAGAATCTCATCCTGCCGGCAAAAGCAAAACGTGTCCAAATTTCAATTACAGAGAAACTACTTCGAAACTAAACGAACTCACCTCAGTATTGCGCCAAACGCCGCCCTTTATCATAATACGCGGCATCTTGTTGTCAAATTATTTAAAATACGTTCAAATTAATAAAAAATAAAATGCAATGCACCAAAAACTAAAGTTTATGGCGGAACGTGTGAATGAACAAGTTTTATTCATTCAGAGAACACAAAGCAGTGCTGCCCACTTGATATTTAAGAAATAAGAATTTATGAAGGGGAAGAAAATAGCTGAAAATGTACATAAACTAGCTTTTTTTGTTTAATAATATAATAATCTAGCGTATTATTTGCTCTCAGTTTCTATTATTTTTATATACGTTCTCAAATACATTTTTGTTTGAGCTTGTGAAGCCATAAGTATTATCTTAACACAAAAAATATAATTGAAAAATCATTTACATATTAGCTTAATTTTATCATGATATAAATGAACGGAACGCTTCCTTAAATGAATCAGTTCATGTTCACAGCTGTTGTTTTGTCTTTGTAAATGCGGAATTTAAGGCACAATTTATTAAATGCAAATGCACCATGAACGATGGGGATGCAGTTTTCTTGGGATACTACAATGGCGCTAATTATCAGGTGAGAGATTGCTCACCCAATCCGAATTGATCGCGTCGGACAAACAACAACGTTTTGTTGCAGCATCATCATCTGGAGCCCGAGCCAACACAGTCCATATCCACGCCCATGGTGGAGCATGACAATAATTTCCACAACTTGGCGAACACCCAGTGCAACTACTTCGAGGATGATCAAACCTATGTGCTCAATTCCACCGTCTTGCAACAAGCCAACAACAGCGTGCCAGCAACTCATCCGTGTCCAGAGACCACTATACGTAGTGCTTCTTTCAATAGCATACCATTTGTACAAATCCATACAACAGACCTGCAGCAGCCGCAGAAGAGCTATCAGAATGTATTTCGACGCAAGACCGCCGAAATTAAATCTGAAGAGCCCATCAAGTCCGAGCAGGCTGATCAGGCGGGCAAAGAGCGCATTAATGCCACACCCACGCCACCTACCCGCAACACCAGCTGCCCCAGTACTGATGACCCGGTGACCAATTCCTGTGAAAGGGTAGCGCCTACTCTACATAAATGCCCTCATTGCCCATTCCTAAGCCTTAACCAAATGAAGGCCCACAGTCACATAGCCAACTGTTTTGGCACAGATACACAGCTTCAGTGCCCAGGTAGGTAACTTGACTTAACGACAAACATGCTTTTCAACCCCGATTTTTACATTCGCCAGGCTGCACCAACATTTTCTACAGCATCGATTCCATACGTATCCATTTGAGTGACGACCATTTTCTGGAGGCGGATGAGATTACAACTCTCTTAGCCAGTGCACTGAATCGCCATCAAATCGATGATACTACCAGCTCAAAGCCAAAAAAACAACAAGAGCAGGGCAAAAGTCGAATTTTCATTAAAAATGTCAATTGCCTGCGCGAGCCTCAGCGTGAGGGAGAGACCAGCACGGTAGCCACGGACTATCTGCCCTTACTTCAGCCTCAGGAAACAGTCAATCCTGCCACTAGCAACACGATCGCCAACAACAATAACAACAGTCAAGGCAGTATTTTAGATCTGTTTGATACAGTGGGCGCCGAGGATTCCACAACAAGTGAAACCAGTCTTGCCGATCTGGCAGAATCCGAATTGCCAGGCAGTAAGATTTCCATCAAAAGTGTCGCTGTTCTACGAGAATCTGCTTTTGATTTTCCATTACCTGAACCGGAAAGCAACCAGGTTGTGGCAAATTTGGAGGTGGACGACTTAAATGCCAAGCAGGTATCACCGCGTCCACCGAAAATTTATATACGGAATGTTGACATATTGAAAGAGCCCATGCTTTTGCCTGCCACTCTAAGTACGCCCAATATTCCCATACCCAGCATGGGTTACAATGGTGTGCCGGCCGTGTCCAATCCAGCCGATGTTTTTCCCACTGTGACCGAGCTACTTACTCCTACAGGGCCCCTATCTGCCTTTGATCAGATCATACCTACGCTAGGCAATATTTGTGGAGATAGCTTTTCCTTCGACTCCATGCTGGATGGCACCTGTAGTGGGGCCGCAAATAATACCAATAGCGGACTCGAAGCCTTTCCAGTGAGTTCTTGCAATAACAACAGCAGTAACAGCAGTACAGGAAGTACCACCTTCTCCATGGATAATGCCAGATTCAATGCGCTGGACCTGGACTTTAGTGTTGACTTGCAGTCCACGCCTCCGCTGGCCGCAATGCTGCCACAATCAATGGACACCACCACAGCTGAAATGGTGCAGCACACCACGACGGAGCTGGATACTCAGCAGGAGCCTTACTTGGAACAACTGGAGCATCCGTCTGTGGTGTCAACCTCACAGAAGCAGAAAATCTTCATCAAGAATGTGGACATCCTAAAGGCTCCACAATTCCAGCAGCGTCAAGAACAAAATAGCCAGCAACGCGGAACGCTGCACCTGCGCACTGTGGATGAGTTGAATTTGATGAATCGCATGGAAGTGGAGCATATCCTGGACCTACCATTGAATCCAGCTATAACAAATTTCCCCCAATTGAATTCACAGTGGTCCAGCAAGACCTACAATCTGGATGAGAGTCTGGACTGCATAATAACCAGTTCCATGGCTCCATTGCTGCCAGTGACTGCTGACATTCAATGCCTACAACTAGACGGCAATCCGCTCAATCAGGCCACTGAAACTGTAATACCCGGAGCAGATCTGGACACCTTGACCCAGTTTGATGAAGGCATACTGATTGATGGCCTTGCCCAGCTATATGTGCCCCAGACTCCGGCACCTGCGGCCCAAGAGAATCTAAAGCATGAGTGGTCGACGGGTGTCAATGCTGAAGCTTCTGCTACTGACACAGCCGTGCCCAATACTCCGCCCGCAGAAATCTCTAGCACAGTAACCACACCGACTGAGATGCCACCGCTTGTGTCCATGTCCATCCTGCCAAGGAACAATACCTTGGAGTTGCCTACACCAACAAATGTCCCCCAATTGCCTATACCTCCCCTGGTGCCCTGTGTCCCCACAAAGCCTAATCCCACAGCAGCACTAGACTCCACACAAGAAGCCGACAAACCTGGACGCATTTATGTGGCCAACAATTTGCTACCAACCGAGCCACCCACTCTGGAGGGCGGAACTTCAGTGCGTGGTCGTCCCTATGGAGCTAAGCGTTCCGGCAACTCCAAGCCCCGCAAGTCGGGCTCGGGCTCTGCTAATGCCCAGTCCGGTGGCAAATGCACTGTCAACGGCTGCGTCTTTCGCTTCAAGTCACCCAGTACCTTGGAATATCATCACCGCTGTCACAATGGCGCCGTCAATTCTGCCCAGTCCATGATCTGCCCTGAATGCCAATCGACGGAGTTCAGCAATTGGAACTCTCTGCACACCCATCTCTGGCGCACCCATCAAATCGACATGGAACTGTACTGCTGTCACCTATGCACCTTCAAGACACCGATCTACTCCAGGCTGGTCAACACCCACTCGAAGATTCATTCCGAGGAGCGCAACTACAAGTGTGAACAATGCGGGAAAGCCTTCAAGAACACCAAACAACTGAAGAATCATCGTCGCCTGCATCGCACGCAGGGTCTCGGCAAGGGCTTGGCCACCGAGTCCGGAGCCTTGCTCTATCGTTGCGAGGACTGTGGTGCCGCCTTCTCCCATCAGAAGACCCTGAGAGAGCATCTCTGCAAGCATCGGAATGAGTCAGAAGCCCAGTGCAAAGTCTGCCAGCATGTGGCCTCCTCCAAGTCCAGCCTCAAGCTCCACATGCTCACCCATCAGGCGGAGAAGCGCTTCAAGTGCGAACACTGCGACTATGAGACTAACGATCACAATGCCTTTCGACGTCATCGATTGACTCATCAAACCCAAAGAATGTACACATGCCAGCACTGTGACTACAGTGCCATCCAGAGCACTGCCTATCAGGTAGGTTTAAAAGCAATTTTAAGAAACAGATTTGTGCTAACTGCTTCTTCCTATTTGGTGTAGTTGCATGTACAGCAAAAGCATCCGGAGCTGGCCTCTGAGATTCTACACAAATGTGACTTGTGCTCTTATTCCACTATCAATCCAAATCTATTGCTGGTGCATCAGGCCAGGCATGAGGCCGAAGAGGAGGATGTCAATTCAGTTACGCCCGCCCATCTGCAAAATCAATCAAAAATCAAGGTCAAGAGCAGCTTGCTCCTAGCACATTCCAGGCCGACCCAAGAGGAGGCAACCCTGAATGCCACCATCATATCAACCGATGGCTTTGAGAAGTTGGCAGCTTCTTAAGATTTGCAGATATCGGATTTTTACTATATATATTTTTTTTTTCTTTGAGATTGGATTATTTTTGTAGAGGAAGTTTAATGCGTTGTCTGATTTAATCCGATCATTGCTTTTAATATATATGTACAAATTAACTTACACAAGGGAGACCCCTCTAAAGTCAAAGGGTCTGATAATTTTTAAATGAGACACGGAAAAATGTTAAAGCTTCTTGCCATTTGTTATTGTAAATATGTAAATTTTATATGTTTTTTGTTATTATAAAATCCAGAAATAAAAGATTTAAGATAATTTTTAACTAATCAGGCAGTTCGAAACATTATATCAAACGAATAGAATCGTTCATCTTAAGTTAACAAGTTTTCTCTTAGCGCAAACCCAAGTCAATATATTTTTATGATTAATTGTGCCCAAAAGGTCTGTGACATCAATCTGTTTAAAAAGTCATCACAAAAATATGTGTACAACCCCAGATACACACAAGATAAAACCAACACATAGACAAGACACTTTATTAGGGTGCAAACAGAAGCGCCACAAATGTGGCAAATTGGTATTTTCGACCAAAGTTCAAAGATGTATAAGAAAAATATTAGAATATATCATATCAGGCACAAATTCTGCACCCATCGTAGCTCAGTTCGGAAACCATCCAAGTGCAGGTGATAGATCACATACCAATGAAGCATCAGTTCAACGGCAAGTCCAAAAATGCAGCAGTAAACGATTTCGGAGAAAATGAATGCAGTCCGAAAATCCGTTTCACGGGCACTACAGTAAACCATATACTGCTTAATTATGTTGCTGAAGAACTGTTTGAGACAGGTTACCACCCAGGGCAGTATCAGACACGAGTAGATTTTAGTTCTAAACTTCTTTTTAGTATGTCGGCGGAACCAACGCGTTGAGGGGACGAACGCCAGCAGGCTGAGTAATGCGGCCTGAATAAGAGTGCCACATATATCTGGATATTCGAACTCGAATCGGGTACCATAGCTCTTGCCTATCGGTATTTTGACTGTCACCTCCGGTTCAGCTATAATTGCCGCCAAAAGTATAGTGGTGTACAAGAGTTTCACAAAATATTCCACACACTCAAGGAAAAGCCTGAAGACTGGATGTTTCTTAAAATGGTTTTTCAAGTGGAAGAATTTAGACATTTTGCATTGCTTGTTTTTGAATATATTTTCAGAATTATACAAATGTGGAATTTAAAGTCAATCAAGTCGTATCTGATCGGAGTAAGTTTGTTTCCAAGCTTGCTTGCTTGCTCGCTAGTAAGAAGAACACAAAGGCCATGCAAACGAACAGGCCCGCAGAAGCGGAGAGAGGCTGTCCACTTGTCGCTCTCACACGCAAGCGATCAGCCAATCAAGAGGCAGCGGCTGCACTCTCTTTGCTTCAGCTTGCTGATAAGCAACTCACGCTGCTGCTCACTTCTGCGCGCCTGCTACTTTCAGAAAAGACTTCTTTAAAATTAACCACAAAAATAAATTCGTGAACACGTTTTTTTTTATTTTTTTTTTCGTAAATTTTAATCAGGATCATTATTGTAATGCTTGTTGTATAGCGTATCGTATAATTAAATAACTTTGTTGTTGCTACAATAAAATTATTTGTGAGCCAGACAATTTGATTTTATAATTATTATTTATTTTTATTTGTATTTTTTTTTTTATATTGAATATTTTTAGTATTTTTAGTATAAGAAATTTTAAAAGTGTTTACATTTTTTTTTGTTTTTGTTTATCCAAAGAAATCGTATGCAGTTAATCAATTTATTTCAAGGCCAAAAAAAAAGAAAAATAAAACAAGCTTTAGCTGAAATCTTAGAGACATATTTATATATATATATTTATATTTTTTTTTATTTTATTAAAACTAAGAACTTTTTTTTTTTTGTTATTTTTACAATCGAAAATGTTCATAGGGTGAGGGTTTAAAAATTTTATAGTTTCGTATATATAATATTCAGTATATTCTAAATAGCAGGAAGCATTTGATATGTTGTAAAAAATTATTTTTAATATTATTATTTTTTTTTTTTTATAATTATTTTTACATTTATTCAGAATAGCATTTAGATTTATCGAATGTACAATTAATTTAAATAATTAATAACAAGTAATTATGTTGGAATGTTTATTTATTTTCTTTATAATCTTTTTTTTTTTTTTTTGATTATGTTTTTTTTTTAGTTTTAATTTAATTACTAGTTTCTTGTTTTAAATTATTTTGTTCATATTTTCATGGTGTTGGCACACTAATTAAGTCTTATGCAAGAGAATTTTTTGTTAAGTATTTTATTGAATTAAATATTATTTTTTTTTAGATTTAATTTATTTCGAGTATTCTTTTTATTTTGTATTTTATTTTAAATGTTTTTGTTTTTGCTTTTCTGTGTTGGTTTTAATTTTAATTTACAAGCTTAAAAAATATTCAACAACATTGAATGCTTTAACATTTAATTCTTTTTTAGTTTTTAATTTTAATATTTAATTTAATTTGATGAACTGGAATAAGAATCGGATGAGTGAGGCCTTAGATTAATTTGCTATATACAAAATCGAAGCCGAGCTTTTGAGAGGTTGAGTATTCTGGTTTCTGGTTTCTGATTCAGATTTTAGTTACCCTTTCGAGTTGTGAAAAACATGCGAGCCATTTTGCCCAGGGCACCCACAATGTCCCAGCGATCGGTTGTGTCCGCCTTTGACCTGGATTCCAGGCTTTCCTGGCTGGCCGGCATCTGTTGATACTCATCGACCTAGGAGGGCGTGGAGTACCAACCACTGGCTGGAGTGCCTTTGTGGTAGAGATGGAAACTGGAGTGCGGGGTGAAGTATTGAGGCTGGTCGAGGTTGCTGTAGGTGACGCCGCCTTCGGTGGTGGTGGTGGCATGACCATGCGGGTGCATGGCTGCTGCGGCGGCCGAATAGGCCTGCGGCTTGAGGGGCAAGGCGGCGGTGGGGGCTCCACTGCCATCTACACTGCCAGTGGGTGTGCCGTATTGAGTGCGCAGAGGATCTGCGTAGTCGGTGTAGGCTCCGTTGGTGGCCAAGGGCTGGGCCTTGGCGGAGTTGTTGCTGTCCCGTGGCGACACCGAACTGGGCGGCGTCATGGCATTGTGGTAGTCAATGGAGCTGTGGTAGCCACCGTAGGTGGACACCAGATTGGTGAAGGCATCGGCCGAGGCGCCCTTCTGGGGCACCGGGTGGGCAGTGGCCGAATGCAGCTGTAGGTATTGATTCTCATAGGAGGATTCGCTGCCGGGAGGGGTGGGCAGGGGACCACTCTGCTGGTCACCATAGTAGATGCTCGAGGAGGTCTGCCGAGCGGTGGCTCGAATCACACTCTCGCGATTCACAAAGATTTGTCGCAGCAGGGCACTGGCAGGCATGGGGGCCGGCTGCTGGTAATGCGGTGCTCCAATCCATTGGATGGTGCTGCTCTTCTCGTTGGGATCGTGTGGATGCTGTTGTTGCTGCTGTTGTTGTTGCTGTTGTTGTTGCTGCTTGATCAGGGCATCGGTGCTGAAGTCTGTGTTTGGCTGGTTGTTGTTGTTGTTGGCAGCCGCAGCCACCGAGCCTGGAGAGGGTAGATGCTTGGACATGGCGTGCTCCAGATCTTTGACAGCCGAATCGGCATGTTGCTGTTGTTGTTGCTGCTGGTTGGCAACCACCTGCTGCTCATCCACAATGGAGGGCAAACGGCTACGTGGTGCATTCTCACGTTCCATGGCGGGCAGCTTGGGCAAAGGCTGCTGGTCCACTGAACCAGCCACCTCGGCTTGCTCTTCCGCCTGCTGGGCTGCCTTGGTCTTGCGCTTTCGCTTGGTGGTAGCGCCAGAGTTTCCAGGGTTCGGCGTGGGTGTGGGCACGGGAGTGGCCACTGAAGTAGGTAAAACACTGGAGCCACTGTCCACCTCCACACCTAGGGGTGTGGGACTATCCTTGATCAAGGCCAGGTTATTCACATTGCCATGCGTTGCGGCACCTCGAGCACGTCCTCTATGCGTATGACCATCCGGATCGGTCTTGGGCGAGCAGAGTTTCATGTCTCCAGCACTGAGGTGCGAATTTCCCTCTCCCGCGCCATCAGCACCCGGGGAACCGCTGCTCTTGTCATTGCCCAGACCCTCCTCGTTCTTAATACTGTCCACGCTGGGCTCCAGCTGGCAGCAGTCCAAGATGAGGTTCTCGTTCTCACGATTGCTAAAAGAAATTCCCCATTAAAAAACAATTCTAGATAGTCAGAAAGGGGACTCTCCTACCTGATCACATAGTTGACGCAAATGATATTCTGCTCGTCGGCATTCTTGGTGCTACAGACCACAGTGGCGCAGGTTTGGAGCCAGGTATAGCCTCCGTTCTTGTTCATCAGACGATAATAGCCCGTCAGGACTTGACCCTTTTCAATAACTGAAGAGAAAAAGCTTTAGTTAAGTCTTTCGGAGATGCTCGAAATACTTACGATCTGTGTGACTTTTGCGTAGACGATTTGCATCCTCGGCATGACACAGGGCGTACATACTCTTATTGACCAGATCCTCCGGGGCATAGTCCAAGAGATCGGATACTCTGGAAATAAAATCAAGTGATCAGTCGGACTTTAAAATAAGAGAAGAGGAGATCTCCTTACCTGGGTTCGCAGTGAGCCACACGCAAGTCGAAATTCACACGTGTCACGAACATATCACACTCCAGGCGTATCTCATGGACCGAGGGCGGGGGTAAGGCTATGGCCAAGGCCACCATGCCCAACAAAGGGGGCTGGGACTTGCGCGTATGGGAGAAGGTATACTGAGGTCGCAGTTTGCACAGCAGCAGAACCACCTGTAAAGGTTCCAAGCAGGCCGAGTCACAGATTAGTGGAAGAAGCTCTTTTCTCGGGTGCAGTGCGATTGTTTAGAGAAAAGGTGCTTAAATAAAAGCTTAAGAGTTCGAAGGGGTTAAAGCTGTAAAAACACAGCTGCAGAGCTTGTCAAAGCTTTCGAGCTTAGGACAAGCCCTGGCAGCTGCTCGGAAAGTGGATCGTGTGTGCTTTTTGAGGGGTGGAGATGATGAGGTTGATGTTGAGCTTATTGGGCTTCCCTTAGCAGCAGCCCAGATTTTATTCGATACTGATCAATCAAATCAGTTTTACTTTGCCTTTCAATTGAAATAGTTCAAAGCTTTTTTGTTTGTACAAATCTTGGCCAAAAATCAAACTTAAATAAAAAGGTTCTTCAGCTTGCCACAAGCCTTAAAATGATAAACCAATTCTTTTTGAATTTTGATAAAAACTTTCTTGAGTTTCTCTTTTTGTTTTCTAGACTGATTTTAATTGATACGTACCGAATAGTTTGAGCCCGGATTCTTATTATTTTTCGGATTTGTACCGTTGCAATTGCTCGACGTTACATCGCTCGCCTGTAGATAAGCAGTGGATGGGATGGTAATACAAAGGGTAATGAATGCTTAGCTTCAAAAATTTTGTTTTTTGTTTTGTTTTTTTCGACTAAACGAAATGAAAGTCTTTCTAAGTGCAAAGAACAACTAAAAGTCTGAGGTTAGTCTACGGAACCTAATTGCTTTATGTTAGGACAAACTAAACAGTAAAGTAAACGCAGGCAAACCAAACGACAAACTACAAATTCGAAAAAGAAAATTAGCAACCACAACTACAACAACATTCCGAAGTAAGGTAAATATAGAAGCGGAAACGAAAAACTCACCCGATAGCCGGACGATTTGAAATGGCAACCCCGCTTGGTCAGCGTGGATTTCATGCGTACACAGAACGAACGATCATAACCCTTGTAGCCACTGGTCGAGGCCTGAGTCATCTGGGCAGCCACTGCAAAAGAGAAAGTGGCAAATACGGGTTGAAAAAATTGTAAAGACTTTCGCAAGAGGAATGGAAAATCCGACAGTCCCCGAACCACCCAAGGCGCAGAATTCCAACTCGGACAAGACTCACCATCAGGATTGTTCGTACCGTGTGTGCCAGTGCCATCGTCGGAGGCACCAGAGTTGGGTGAGGCCAGACCAGCAGGTCCGCTGCCACCACTGCCGCCGCCACCACCTCCGCCGCTGGTTAGACTCAGACCAAGTTGCTCGGCAATTTCCGCATGATCGCTCTGATGGATATAGTCAAAGATACTGCTGCCCGTCATTTCCACCTGCGAGAGGCCCAGATAAATGGACACCGTTTCCGATATATACAGGAAGCGTCCATCCGCCGCTACTGCCAAAGCGAAGCCATCCAAAGACTAAAAAAAAAACAAAGAAAACAAAAAATTCTCACTCAATTTGCATAAGTCGACTCGCCTTGACTTCTTGCCTTCCCCCGCTCTCTAATTTCTGTTTTTTTTTTATTTATTTCAAGATGGCCGACACACTTGGCCTGGGCACACTTAGGCCATCTCACTTGCACGCTTGGCCACTTACCTGGAGTATGTGGGTGCCCTGATGTTGCTCAAACAAATCAACGGCGGGACTGCGTCTGATGGCGGCACCTAAAAATGCAAATGGAAGTTGGTTTTATTTACTTGGGCAAGTCAAGCGAAAACACAAACTAAAACGGACAGAGAAATTCCACAGCACAGTGGGTGAGATACTGAAATATCCACACCAAAAAAATAATAGATAATAAAATATTTATTCAATTGAAATTGTAATCTAAACCATACCTGGTTAAGTCCAAATAAATTTACATTAAATTAAAGAAAATAAACAAATCAAATAATTTTAAAGAAATTGCTTTCTAAGTTGCTTTCATTTCGAAAGACTTTTTGGTAGGAAGAATATATTTCTTATCAAACAATTATATATTCGATATAAAGATAATGGTTTCAACCAACCTAGAACTCAGATAATATTAGAGCAAGATAAATGAACTAATTAACTAATTTGAGGGAATATTTCCCTGAGAAAGATTTGGTCTGTTTTTATAGTTCTTGGATGGGACATTGTACCGTTATGAAATAAATTCTTTACCCCGAAAATTTGATGAAATAATTGAGGAATATATGTATTTTGTCTAGTTCTTACACGTTATCATGTTCCGATCTCTTAAAGTCGAGAGCTTCATTTCCTTTCTTTACCCCGAAAATTTGATGAAATAATTGAGGAATATATGTATTTTGTCTAGTTCTTACACGTTATCATGTTCCGATCTCTTAAAGTCGAGAGCTTCATTTCCTTTCTCTTTAAATTGGATCTCATTGATAATTATTGAATCATAATTTTTTTGAGGAACTTTTGTATTTTCACTATTCGAATCTCTTTAAGCTGTGAACTCTACTTCTTTCCCCTTCAAATGGAATCACATTATTTTAACCCTTAGCCTGTTTCAGTGCCTCTCGATCAATTTTATTTTAGACCTTGAAATTTCCTAGATTTTCCTATGTTACCTTAGGTCTCTTTCTTGAACCTCACAAATTGTTGAGAGGACTTTTGCTTGTATAACCCATAATGCTTTAGATTTTTCTAATCTAATTTCCACACCTTAGGCCTGGGTCAGACCTCAGATGCTCATAAATGATTCAATTTATGCGCACATATGGTCAGGGAGACAGACTCTTTTTTTATATTTATTTTAAGCAAAATGAAATAAACAAGAAACGCCCCGAGGAAACAACGGACCGACCAACCATCTAAAAGTCCTTCAATTCATAAACCATAACCCAGTGAGTTGGGCCCTAAAACAAAAACCACAATGTCATAAATATTTCGATTGGTCAGACCGAGCATGTAATATTTTCCCAGCTGATGCGTCTACCATTTGACCATATATTTATTTATTTAATTCAATTATAGAATTTTACGATTATGGGATTGGAAGCACCACTGGCTGTTGCTTTTATATGATGCGGTCTCTGTCTTTGGACCATTTGGAGTGCTCATAATTCGCACAAGTGCAAATCGCTCGAGCTCGATTTGGCATAGCCAAATCCCCAGTGGATATGGACACCCACTGCCCTGTGTGTCTGTGTGGTCGAAGAAAGCGTTAAGTTGGCAAACAGTTTCCGTTTCCGCCAACTGGCCAAACGCTCTTCTTCACTCTCCCCATCCTCCTCCATCTTTAATGACCTTCACTTCACCGCCCGAGCCAAGAGATTCGGTCTGTTTTGAAAATATTTTTCCAATACTTTTGGTGTTTTCCTTTCCTTTCTTTTCTTTTTATTTTTTTTGATATGTATTTATATTTTATTATTTGGGTTAGTTTTGAGGGCGTGTGGGTCAAATTGAAGTGCTTTTTATTGCCCGCAGTCTTTTGTTGGTTCGGCGGAGAGTGGTGGAACGAGCTCATTTTGAGCTTAGCTTTGTATAATAATCCAATTCACCCCTGCCAATTGCCGTTGGCAGTTCTATCGATTCCACCCCATCGATTTTGGATTATTTTTTAGTGCCTTTTTCGCTGCAATCGCCTTGACTACCTTTTTGGCTTTTGACGCCTCGATTCGACTTGGCTAGGCCAGACGATTTTGGTTTGGGGTTTTGCCATTTGCCAGCATTTGTCTTGCCAAAGTCTCGACTTGGCCTGACTGACAGTAAAAACGACTCTTGGCTTTTGATTCTGACTGTTTGGCGTGACAATACATTTGGCATCGGAGCCATCGGAGCATGACGTGGTTGCTTCGAGTTTTTTTTTTTTTATTAACTCTGATTTTTTTTTATTTTTGTTAAATTTCGTTTGAGAATAAGTCCCTCCGAATAGGCCAACCTTGTGAAATTCCAATGAAACGAATGTTGAAAAGAGTCAGCCAAACATTGTCAACAACAATAAAATAATCAAATTGTTTAAATGACGTGAGCACGAGAAATAAAATTAAATGGAATAAAAATGAAATGGCTGCGCATGCGCAATAATCAAATAAATTGTCCCTAATGACAAAATATTTTATGCAAATGATTCAGTCGATGAGGTCGCCTCAACCCAACCCAAGGTGTGCATGTGTGTGTGTGTGTGTCTCTAATTGTTGACAAATTTTGATTTCACTAAAAAAAAAAAATTAAGTGAAATCAAAATTAACATTTTATTTGACAATTAAAGATTGATTCATATGTCTCTGTAGATTAAGGCAAATTCGTTTCCTGTTTTGATTAATTGTTTATTCTATTATTTTTTTTTTTTTTGGTTTGATTTTGTTATACTCACTTTTCAGCTTGCTACTGCTGGAGGCCTCCCGCGTCCATGGCGGATCGCCGTGGCCAGAAAAGTCTCTCAGTTTTAAATAGCTTATGGTCAGTCTTATGATTGAAGCCTTATCCAGCTGGCTGGTGATGGCGGCTGGCAGGGGTAGCATTTTGGCGAGCTCATAGAACTCATAATTCTCTTTGCCACGACGTGAACGTGCCGCATCGCGTGACTTCTCCTTGCGTAGCTCCAAGATGCTGCAAAGGAAATGCATGTCACCAATCAATAGATGAAAATTTACAATGCCAATACAATAAATAATAATAAATATTCATATAAGTAGACACTGAATAATGGCCCGGTCCGACCCAGTCCAGACCGGCCCGACTGGCTGTCTGGTTAGCCAAGAAGGAAGTGCTTGGGCAGACAGTTGAGGTGTTGGTGTTCTCACCTGTAGATCACAGATCGATACAAGGTCGATAATAGGTCTGACTGTGACGGAATGGTGTCAGTCTGGGGATGGTTGCATTGTATGTCCAACTAACTAATTGCTGGCCATTTATCTACCTTTCAGCGCACATCACATGCAGTTGACACACAGAATTTCTTTTTCGTTTTCTTTAGTGTTCTTTTGTTGGTTTAAATAGGAAAAATTACCTCGTTTTTGTAAATCTTAAAGATTTTTTTTTTAACAACTAAAAAAAAGAAGAGATTTCTTATATGATATTTTCATTTGTTGTCCACCAGACACATGCGGCATCGTTTGTCAACAAAGACCGCAAAGACCCGAACAACATCGTCATAATTTGTTGACTTTAACTTATTATTTCTCTTCTTTTTTTTCTGTGGTCTGCATTTTGCCACTGCCACTGGCACAGTCTTAGTCTCAGGTCTCAATCTGAATCTCAGAGAGATTTCTCAGATGCCGACTCACTGATCTACAGAGCTACACAGTTTTATATTTCCATTAATGCACGTTTCATTCACAAAAGCAACCGCTGCGTTTGCAGCGCCGCTGAATTTGCTATCTTGAGGTAAACATCTGTAAATCTTCACTAGAAAACTTGGTTTTTAAGCGTTCATAACTTACACTACTTGTCAACAACGTTGGGCTTTTTGGAACCAAAATGCACTCTATGGGTAAATCGGGTAGTCTGGTTTTAAAAGGAGTTTCCAAAAAGACTGAAAGATAATCTTTGGATGATAGGACATATGTGAGTTGTACCTTTGTATATATCTTTGAATTTCAAACAAGTCTAAGAATTTCTGCCGAAATCTAATCCTGAAATTGGAAGTTTCTCTTACATCTCTATTTTATGGAGATCTTGAGATTTTTATAAGAAGTCTTGGAAACTATGGTACAAAGGGGGTCTTGAAGTATTTTTAGAGTTTTGAGAGACAGTTTATTTATAAACCATGAAATTCCTTGAGATTATCAGCATATATGCACCGAATTCAGAAGCTCCAGGTTCTTTAATTTCTGAATAAACAGAAGACCTAATAATTCCCCTTTAAAGAGTATTTAATTTAAGGCACGACTTTTTTTTTCTTAAATCATTATATTTTTGGTTAAAAATCTCTGTGGCTTATTTTAAAATTTATTTTTATGTTTTTGGCATCTGTAAATACGCTCATCACAGGCTCGGGTTTATTTTAACCGCTTTCAGCTTCTGAGCTCGGCGTCGCCTTTTTTCATGTGAAGCTCAGCTCAGTTCAGCTTGGTTCAGACCCAGATGATTATCTGTGGCTGGAGAGGGGGGGTATTCGAGACTACGGTCATAAAAATATTTTTGATAATTAAAACGAAACCGTACAACATGCGTCTGCCACGGGCCAAGCCAGTTTCAGAGTCATTCTCTTTCTTTATTTGCTTGAAAGCCAAAAACTTTTAACTTGTCAAGATTTTTGTATCTTTCGGTTTTGTAATTTTTAATTATTTTGTTGGTAGTGTTGAAATGTCGCTTAAGTATTTGAGTGATAAATTTAGAGTCTGTCAAGCGAGGGTTTTCCAACTAATTGGCCCTCAGTTCAAAGACCTCCTCAGTTTCTCATAGATGACATAAAAAATTGTGAGAAAATTGAAGCAATTTGCTAGTCAATTTGTATTGCTCCATTTGCCAAAAAACCATATAAAAGATATTAAATTCTTTCATCGATTATCACTGACAAGGCGAATGAGAAATGATGAAAAGAAATCAATCTTCACACCTCGACTATTCAAATTACCAACAAATTGATGACTACCTTAAGGAAAGGCATCCGAAAGGAATTTAGCTAACATGATGTTTTCGGTTTCATTGCAAAATCATTTGTCATGGAACAGTTGTCTTGCAAATTGCCCTTCGTCTTGATAAATGATTTTTTGTGTTTTTTTAATTTCGCAACTGAAAAAAATTCGCCATACTCCGGCGTTGCTATTTTCGATCCAAGAACATGACAAAAACTGGGGTGGTTTCCGATTTCACTACCTGTGGGAAGGTTTTTCACTTGACTGACCACAATCGGCAATATTCTTAGCCCAAGATCAGATTGAGGTTTGATTAAGACCTTAATACTGGTTATATAAGCCGATTACTTGACTGAAGGCCCTAAGACTCTTATTCGCGTTTATTTTCAGCCAATGATTTTTATTTTGATTTATTTCGTATGCTTCTTTTTTCTTTGAGCTAAAAACAATAAAGGATTCCTCTCACACAAGCAAGGAAAACATTGTCAAGAGAAAGGCAGCTTGTTTTCTTGTATTCTCATTGTTTATGGCCTGCGATAAGTACCGTTATGCCTTTATCAGATGTTATTGTTTGGCTGTCTAGCGCCGTAGGGGGTAGCTAACATTACCCTTAGAGTTCGTGGAAAATATTATCAATATTACGAGAGAGAGAGATGAGAGAGGGCTCTTCCAATTGGATTTGCAGGCAAAAGGAACAAGCAATCAAAGGAGAAAGGTCTCATTTCATTTAAAGAAAATCTGGAGATATCAATAATTATATCGCCCGATTTATTGGAAATTTGAACTTATTCATAATACAGTTGAAGATAAAGTTTTGTTGTCTAAGAATGTTGGAGTCATAAATAATCTGAGAATTTGGAGAAGATAATTATCACTTGAGGTGTAACTTTCGATAACTTAAGACCACGAAAAATATATCCTTTGAATTTAGCGGAACTCAGTTCCTGCTTTGTTTCACTTTAGAGAAATAATTAAGTTTTATATTAGATAGAAATTGTGTATTTCCTCAGACCGACGGAATTTGAATATTTTCCACTTCCACTAAGGAAATTCTGGGGGTCTCACGAAGTGCTTGTTCCATATTTTTCTGGGTATTGAGTATTCCTCAAAAACTTTGGGGACTTGAGAAAAATTCACTTTTTTCATTTGAGATTTTTTGTGATTTCCTAAGGCAAATTTTTGATGGCGGCTTTTGTTTGATTTTAACCGGAAATTATAGATGGTAAAAATATTTAAAAGAATTTGAATTTACCCCGTGTCAACTAACCCTGGTTCGATGGGCTGTTGTTGCATGCCCGGGCCACCGGGCTGATGTTGATTGGGCATTTTATTATAGGGAGCCATGCCGCACAGATCCTGTGTGGGCACCATCCAGGAATGGGAATGAGTGAATGGCACGGCTGGCATGCTCAGGGAGCTCAGAGCCATGTGACTGCCAGGCGTTGGCTGGCGCTGGAAACTGGCATAATCCATGGGCATAGCCTGATAAGGTAACATCTTAAGATTTTGATTTACTCGTTTGTGCTGGTGAATTTGGTTGTGTCAATTTTATTTTAGATTGAAGCTTTTAATACTGACACATTTTTTAATTGATTATTTTGGAATTTCTTTTTTTTTTATTGCACTTTTTATGGGCACTTTTTTTTTGTTGGAGAAATTCTTTATTTCATTATTCTTGGCACACTTTTGGGTCTAGAAACTATTGAGGTCAATGCTTTTTGTATTCACAACCGCAGGTTGCCAGCTTTTGAGATGGAGTGTGTTGGGGGCGTTGGAAATGCTGTCTGTGTTTGGGTAATTCGCACGTGGTACGTGTCAGTTGATGTCTTCTTCAATTATCCTTGGCACTTTTCAATACACTCGCACATATAAACACAAACACACACACACACACGCACAAGTGAGGTTGGGCGATTTCGGGTGGACACGCACGGCAAAAAGGAAACTCTGTTTGCAACTAACTGATAACTGTCAGTCAAGTAGAGGGCAAAGAGGAAGAAGCTCTTGGTCCATTCAAATTAGTTGGGGCAATGGATTTTGGAATCAGTATCGGATTCGGAGCACCGAAGACGCGTGTCCAGTTTGATCGGATGATGTGGAAGAAGAAGAAGAAGGAGCTGCAGAAGGAAATGAAGAGCCCTGAGGCCCGTTTGGCCAGATTTGGCACGTTGGCTGTGACTGGCTGTGACTGTGAAGCAGCAGGCCGGCCGACAGCTTCCAGTGGGTTAAATTTGTTGAATGCAGAACGTTAATGGCCAGAGAGTCTGGTCTGAGATACTCGGCCACGGAGATATACACGGAGATACACGTAGCCCGGCACACGGTTTGCAAACAAATGGGCGCCAATTACGCACTACCCACACACACGGCTGGCGGACATGAGGCGAGTCGAGGCGTACACTCACACAGACAGATACAGATTTACACACGAAAAAAAGCACTTGCACGGCCGGAGAGTGTGTGTACGTGAAAACGCAACGCGCCACGGAGTTTATGTTGCTATCCACGTTATACGTCCGTTGCTGGCGACGAGTACGTGCAGAATAATTCAGAGTCACGTTCACGTCACGAACAAAACCAAAGTAAGGCAAAAAAGGCAGCGCAGCTCAGTAACCCCCCCTCACACATACACTCACACACACAAACATACACAAAGAAACAAAAATATATATAAGAGAGACACACAAGCACGCACACAATAAGGAAATTTTTTGTTGTTTCTTTTTTATTTTGGGGGTGACATCTTTGAACTCGAAGTACGAACCCAGCCGAAGTCAGCTCGCTCAAAATCTACGAGCAACGAACGTGTCAGGCAGAGCCAAACGACGGCGGCAGCGACGGCGCTTAACTACCACAACAAAGTGGGGGTGTATTTGTTCTCTGTGTGTGTGTGCGTGTGTGTGTGAGCACCTGACACGACGCCTGGTCATGTACAAGGCGCACCAGTAGCATTTTAAGCAGCCTCACGAACCAATTCGCCGCCCCCGTCAGCTCTCTCTCGCTCTATCAGCTTGCCTTCTGCTGCTGCGGATGCTGTCGTCGTCGCCGTCGTTGTCGTTGTCGCTGTCGTTGTGTGCGTGCAAATGGGCGGGACGTGACTGCCGTCGAATCGGAATCGACATAGCGCGCATACCAAATGAGCCCAGTCGTTCAATGTGTGCAAGTGAGCAGGCATAAGTGAGCTCACCAAATCTGGACAGTCAGAGTAAGAGAGAGACGGAGCGAAAGACTGGCTCAAAATGACTCTTGCTCTTTCTCTCCCTCTTTTATACAACGTACTAGCAGCGCCAGGCAAAATGTTGCTGTGGTTTTTTATATACAACGCTGTGTATTTTTGTTGCTGCTGCTGCTGTTGTTGTTGTTGCGTTGCGTTGGGGAGACGTGTTGGGGCGGCGGTCGTGTCACGCGCAGCAATTAGTTTACTTCTTTACACATTTGGGAATTTGTTTAGCGGGGCTTTGGCTGTTTGCCTCTCGCTTGCTCTTACACTTGTTCCTTTTACTGTGGGAGTATGTGAATGTCTCTCTCTCTCGCTCGCTTGCTCTCTCTATATGTGGGTGTGGAAGTTTTGCTTTGTTGCTTTTTATGTGTGTTTGTGTATGTGACTGAAATGCCAATGATGAAATGCCAATGGTGGCAAACGGATCACCAATCCCAAACCCACACTACCGCAACTCGAAATAAGGCACATTCATTTTGCTGTCCCGATCCAGGTAGTAGACAGCCAGCTTTAAGTTGGATATACCATTTATAGGATTTACTAAGCTAAACCTTTTTCAAAAATATTGATATAAAAATAATTCTTAATAAAAAACAAAGAATGAATGAATGCACAAATTTAATAAAAAAAAAAAAATAAATAAAAAAAAATATACCAAGAAAATGCTTCGACAAAAGGTAAAATCAAAATAATAACCTGGACTGAGCAAGTAACCCATTATTTTTGCTCTAGTTCCAAGATTCTGGGTATTTAATAAACTTAAACAGGATTGCACTTTGTTTTGGTTTTCCGATATAAATTACGTAAGCCAAGTGGAACATGTGTAGAGAAGCTGAGACGTGATCGATTTCTTTGGGCTTTTGGTTAGTCGGTCGAACGGTCGATTGAATGGCCACTCAGACAGTTCAGTTTGGCGTAGCAAAAAATTCTCCCACAATTACGCAGCAGAAGCAGAAAAGAGCAGCAATTGTGAATTTTAAAAAGGAAACGTGCCAAGTGCCCAAAGCGCCAGACAATCGACGGAAGGTGGCTAAAGGGGGTAGACCCTGCAAGTCGGAGTTGTGAAGGTGTAGACAAACGAGGAACTAAAAATGTTCCACAAGCCACCCAATTCTCTCTCTCTCTCTTTTGCAGTCAGTCAGCAGTCTGCCATAAAAATCGAACGTGGCCGCTGCGCCAAACTGTTTCCGGTTCGAGGAGCGAAGATTGAAGGGTGCGGGCGGTACGGGTTGCGGCTGTTGAAGGTGTCCAGACACCGCCCAGACATAAGCTGCGAAAATTGGGTGAGCGTGAGCCAGTGCAGCCTAGGTCGGAAATCGGATGCCGCGTCATGCGTGTTCAACGCCGCCGCCAATGCCAGTAGCGGTGGCGGTGGCAGTGGCACTGGTAGTGGCAACGTTTTGAACTGGAGGACAATGGCCAAAATGGACGTGCAACGATGCGTACGAGAATGCCACCAAAACTGGCCATATAAAGGTGCGAGGCAATGCGTGCTGCGGGTCTTGATGGATCTGGACATGAAATTTCATTTTGAATTGCTTTTTCTAAAAACGTCAAAGCCGGCCGAGAAGAGAGTCAACTGGTTGCAAAATGTTTACAAAACTGTATTCCAGTCAGGCGGCAGAGGCGGCGGCGTCGTCGTCGTCGTCAGCCAAAATGCTTCAATTGCTCCATGAATTTATGAATGGTGTTTGGCTTTGCCTTTGGCCAGTTGGCTGGCTGACTAAGTCAGACGTGTGCCTGTTGTGTGTCCCTCTAATCAGGTGGCTACCCGAAATACTTCATATCACGTCGTACAAACAAAAATGAAAAGAAAACTATTCAAAAACAACAACAAAAAAAAAGAAGAAAGAAACAAAAAAACCGGACAAGGGCAGAGTCATTGTACTTCCGGGCGCAAGGGGGCGTGTGTGGGCAGTTTTGGCCAAGAGTTGAGGCAATCACTACGTCACTCATTGTCAGAACGACTGGCCACTTATCCATCACGTTTTCTCGGACACACGAGGCATCCATTTCAAATAGCGTCGCGCTCAAGGAACGTGATTGCGAATTCAGCCAAAGCCGCCAACACCACAACAAATACCACCTTCATAATAATAATAACAACAACAACAACAACAACAAAAACAAACAACTATCTGAAAAGAGCAAAATTTTTCAAACAAACCTGATAACTTTTTGGGCAAAGAAACAAGAAAAAGATTACTTCATAAGAAGATAAGTGAAAAAGGATCCGATCCCAAGAGTTCTCTGGGAGAGAGGAAGCAATAAACTACTCACGATCACTGATCTGTCACGTTGCTACAAGCCCACAGGAGAAAGCAATAAAACTGACAGAGGTGATAAAATAACAGAATGATATCATTTTTGCTTTGAACAAAAAAAAAGAGTAGCCCAGAAATTCTTTCTCTCTTTCTCTTTATCGGTTGGTAAGATCATTGGTCTGCCAGATTTTTTATGACCCTGGCGCTCCACAGGGAAAGGTGAAAAAGTTGGCCTAACTGTTTTACAGGCTCTCACACAATCGCCACCACCAAAAAATAATATATAAAAAAAAGAAATGGTTCATAATTCAAAAACCACAAAAAACCAAAAAAACGAAAACCAAAACAAACCTCTACACAATTAAGCAATAAAAAACAACAATAAAACAAAAGCAGAAGCAGAAGCAACAGAAAGAGAGAGATCGAACAACCTAGAAAGAGATGAAGAAATTTAAAGAACTGGGTTCGGGATCACTGAATGAGTTCTGTCCGGGAGCCAGTCAACCACGATCGTTATCATAATATGTGTGCTTCTGATTAAAACCCGTAGGATTTGGGAATCTGGTCTCGTGTAAAAAAAATAATAAAATTATATGGTATAGCAAAGATCATTCTGAAAATTTCACTTAAGCTTGAGATCTTGAGCGTTGAACCTGAATCTTTGATAATAAATCAGTAGATGACTTGCTACTCATATCAAGCAAAGCTGAAAAGGCTAATAAAATATTTCAAATAACAGACAACCAATTCCCTATAAATCTTGTGAAATTAACAGTCCGTAAATATAATAAACCCATAACTGAGAAAAAATCTGGGATGGCCAGGATTTCTTTTTTCAAGGGGTTTCCAAATGGGTTTTAAAGGGGCTTGACGGAAATTCTGAGCGTTGTCTAATAGAGAATTATTTTTTTTAGTCTTTCGTGCTGATTTCGACTTAATCATAGCAATCGAGAGTTGGCTCACTAGTGATGGTTTTTTGAGGACTTTTAAGAGGCTACTAAAAAGTAAGCAATTTATTAGACATCTCTTTTATTTCATCGCTTTTAAAAATAGATTCAATTAGCCAGTTTTTGAGCACCGATTTCTTCTTGGAAATACTCCATTCTACTAATTCTGCTGAAAATTTCTCGTAAATAAAAGATTTGTTTGTGAAACTTAAGGCTCGTAAATTCAGATTCAAATTGACTTTGTTATAGCCAATTTAAATTTAACGGAGATCGTGTGGATATTCTTTAATTCTGAATTCGGTCAGATTCATGATTTTTGGTAACTTTAAAATTAAATTTATTACAGGCTAATTTTTTTCTGGGAGAAATCATTCCAAATTGCTAGCAGTATCCAATAGCAAATTATTAAATCCGTTTAGGATATTTAAAAAAGGTTTACAAAATTCAGGAAATCAAAACGAAAGGACTGACCGAAGCATATTGGTGAACATTGGGAATACTCTGAACCTCAACAAAAATAGGAACTGCATCAAATCCTTCAAAATCAATTCATCCTTGCAAAAAAAAAGAGGGGATCCCTAAGTCGATAAATTCTAAAGATCAGTACTACGACAGTCGGATATGTCTATATCGTTTGCTCTAATCACCCTGAACATAAATTGTGGCAACTTTGAAGCCTTCTAATTTCTTAATTTGTTCTACCTTCTAAGTCATTCTCAAAGAGTATTTAAAAGTCTACGAGATCAAGCCAGGTTTAACCCATTCAAATTGATTATGCGAAAATAGTTTTGGAATATTTATGCAGAGTGTGAAAATAAAGCTTGTTTATCGTTTGATTGAGCGATTGAAACTGATCGTTGACATTACGATGCTTTTAATGGTGGCAGTATTAAGCCATAAATCCTTACCCAATAACAAAACCAAATAAAATGTACTAAAAATAAATAAACTCAGAGAGAGAGAGAGAGAGAGAGAGAGAGAGAGAGAGAGAGAGAGAGAGGTTCCCCCTCGATTCTAAGTTGTTGTTGTTGTTAAAGTTAGCTTTGGGTTGTTTGTGTTTTCCTCTGGTATTTAGCAAAATAATTCAGATGCCAAGACGTAGCTGCTAACTGCGCCAACACAAAGTGCAGAGTTGTGATCAGAATTATTAATTAATATTCTTGCACCTAACCGAGTCGGCCCAAAAGCGCGGGGAGACTTGGCAAGCCGAACTAGTGCAGATGCCAATGAAGCGCAACTTTGACTTTGATTTTTTCTTCTCTCTCTTTCTCCCTCTTTTTTTTTAACTGGGAATCTAAAAAAAAAAAGTCGACATGACCGTGACAAAAACGAGTATGGATGAAAAACAAAACAAGACGCAAATAACAAAAACAAAAAAAAAAGCTAAATAAATAAACCAGACCAGGCTCAAGACTGGGCAGACAAAGAAGTGAGCTCGAAGCGTGTTCAAGCGAACCATTCGAATGGAGGAGCGCAAGGAAGACAAAATGCATTCCAGGCATTTCATTCGTTTGGTAGGAGAGAATGTGTACCATTTTTTTTTGTGCTGCCCTCCGGTCGGTCCCCAACTGTCTGGTTTTGAGTTGGGGCTGAGGGTTTTTGTCATTTGCGTTGTTCAATTAATTGCAGAAATCAATTTAAGAAATGCAACTTTACTCCATTTCTGAAACAGAACAAAAAAAAAAAAAAAAAAACAACAAAGGGTTTTTCGATTGTTGGCTTTTCGCTGTTCACTGTTCGATGAGAGAGAGGTATTTGATTCATTGGAAAAACTTGTTGCCCCATTGAATTGGGTGCCAAGAGGGCCATGGAAGCGAAGGTACTAATTGCTACACGTGCAATTCTGGTTCCAAGTAGATCGGAGAAAACTTGAGACAAAGACAAGTGGTGAATCCAGTGACAATTCTGGACAAGTGAAGACCAAGGATTTGTGGTTCTAACATCTTCCGGCACAATCCAAGAAAATCGAGTGACAAGACAAGAGGCGACACAGCAGACACACACAGACAAGATAAATCCAATTAGTCTGATATTTGTACTTTTTATGTGAGAATTCCCATTAAAAATGTAAAATGTCATAACAGAAACAGCAGCAGCAGCAACAGGCTGAGACCAAGAAGAAACGGTTTTTAAGCCAGGTCTGTGGCACTCTCATAGATCAGCACTACATGCGGTAAGACATGAGCCCCTTTGAGGTCTGAAATGGCCGCAGCAACACTGACAATGCCTTTCAGATCTTTTTGTCGCTCTGGCGACAACATTGGCATTCAATAATTTTATGCTAACAAATGCGGAGTCAGCGACACACACACACACACACACACACATGGGCTCCGTTCCTCCCCTCCTTTGGAGAGGGTGCAACAACTTCACCGGTTAAGTGGCGCTGCAAAAGCATTTACGGTAACATTAACACTTACCGCGCATTCACTGAAGACTGGGCAGCTCCAATCTCCTCCATGGACTTTCTGCAACAAAAAAAAAAAAAAACAACAAAAAAAAAGAGAAGAAAAGAAAAGAGAAATAAAAATTTTAGCTTGGTCTGTTGTATTGATTATCTTGTGATCGTTCGGACTGTGGAAAAACTCTGGCATTTTCTAAATAAATTAAATTAGCCGATAAATGTGTTGCGCTCGCTTCCCTGCTCGGCCAGATGATCTTCCCCAGCAGAAGGTGATCATGCAAGTGGCAGAAAACTCACCTGTCGCCCCAGCAAAGTGCATCATCTCGGTATCTGTAAAAAAAAAACAAGAAAGAAACATTGCATATATAAAAAAAACACATTTTTATCTTGTTGGTAAATTAAACCCCCACCATCAGCACAGCATCAAGGTCAACAGGAAGTCCCTCAATAACCCAAAAAAGGTAATCATCTAATAAACAACAATCTGAGAAAATTACACCGAAACTTGCCAAAATATTTTGCGCCCAACTTTATAATCAAGTGTACCACCGATTCCACAAAATTTATTGATTCAAGAAGAAAAGAAAATGAAAATAACAAAAACCGAAAGCGTTGAGGCCTCCGGCCGCCGGGGCAGGGCGCCGGGTAATTTTAGGCAGACCATAAATCATTCACGAAATAGCAGTCAGCGATCAGAACGGATCGAAGACTTCAACCAATTGCCAAATCGGCTCTGACTGTGCGGTCCTCAAAACACTCTTTAAACTGTTAAACTTTTTAAAGAAATTTGAAAAAAAAATCTATACTACTTTTGCAAAATAAAATAAATGGAACCTCAAAGTCCTCTTATATTATTGCCTACCAAAGATTCAAGGGATATCTATGAGTGAGGAAAGAATTCTTGAATAGTTTCAGAAATAGAGAAGATCTTAACTTAATTTAATGAAGAAAAATCTTTAAAAAGTCTTTGAATTTTACAAAGAATATTAAATAGTTTCCCCAACTTGAAACAACTGTATTCTCTTCCAAATTGCTTCTATGCTTTTTCGATCTTGGCAATAAAGTATTCTTAAAATCTTTATTCCAATTCGAAATCAAAAATTATCGCCAAAGACCTCTTCAGATTTGGGTTTTGATTCTCTTTCTTGGCTTTCCAATTTATCCTTACTAATTTTGGCAATTAAGTTCTTAATTCATTTCAAATTAAAGCCCAAAAATTATGTTTGAAAAATGGTATTAAATCTTTTGTTATATCGTAGCTTGCTCAACTGAGACATTTTGTTTTTATTTCTTACTTATTTTTAATTTGCAATTTGAATTCTTTGCTTAATTTTATGGCTCAATTTGATGTCGATGAAAAGAGCCAGGTGAACCAGGCCAAAACCAATAGAATATGTAAGACCAGCTGCTTCGAATAGATTACTCTGAGATATCTTAAAATACGTTAAAGAATAAAGATTTCATTAGAGTACAATACAATTTTTAAGCCTTTGCTTGGACATATAAGAAAATTCCATAGATTTTAGTTCAAAGAGCAAGCAAAAAAAAAAAAAAAAAAAAATAGAAAGTGTGCGAGTCCTCATGGAATCGTTGGGTTGGACTGATGGTTTAGCGGGATGGTGAAAAAGACCAACATTGAAAATACTGATAATAACAGATAATTGTGTAGAACATTGCCCAGCTATTTGGCCACAACTATTTCGCCGACTGGCTGACTTGGCCAACTTGGCTGGTATTGTACGAGTCGACATATCCACAAATCAAAGACATCAGACAATATAAAAGTTCAAGTGCAACTGATCGATGTGATTCGATCGATCAAGCAAACAGTTTTTTTTATTTCTTATTTTTGTTGTTGTTTTTGTATTTATCTTTAGTTTGATATTGCCCGTTGGTCCGGAGGAGGCAAGAGGCCTCAAACTCAGTCTCAGTCTCAGCCTTAGCTCAGCCTCAGTCTCATACATCGTTGTCGTCGTCACTTTGATTGCGTTTCGTGCCCAATTAGTCTCAGAGCACTTGAGTGCGTAAAAACTTGTACCGCACCATAAATAAATTGGCATGAGGAAGACAGGAGCCAGATACAGAGAGTTTCTTCTTGTCCAGCCACCGTCATACGACAAACAACGAAAAACAATAACAACAACAACAACAACAAGAACGACAACATTTCGTCTTCGTCTTCATCTTTATCGACAGGCTCGCGACGAGGTTGTCGCCAAGTCGAGACGCCGCCACCGCTCTCGTCAAAACGAAGCCAACCGCTACCACCGCCGCCACCATTTACCCAGTAAGGTAAAAATTGTGAGGGCTTAAGTTAAAATTACATAAGGATTGCACTCCTCCCTGCCAGAGCCCAGAAAAGAAGTTTGCCCCGGGACCATTAAGAGGTTGACATTGGTAGCCCACAAAACAGACCAAGTGGCCATAATTATGGAACATATTTCATAATAATTAGGTGTGTAATCTGCACATTTAACTAGTCCTATGATATATGACAAACCAAGGGAATGAACAGGAAAAAATATATATTTCTTTTATAATATATGAAAAGTCCTCAAGTGTTTATCGTTTGTTTGTTTAGAAACTTAAAAAGGTGTTTATTAAAAAAGATATAAAGACCCTGAAAGAGAGAAGATCGATCTTCCTTAAAGAAGATTATAAAAGTAAAGTATAGTTCTATAATAATAATGAGAAACCGAATCAGCTCAAGATCTTATAAAGACTTAATATGAAGAGTTCTAATTAATCTGCTCATTCCATTCAATTTTTGTAATGGACTATAAATAGTAATGAATAAATAATGAAAATATAGATAAAAATTATGAAATCGGGGTATGTTTCGAATTAAAAATTTGAATAAATGAAAACTGTTCTTGAATTTTCAGAAAGGAAAGTTTTATTTATTATTTTTCTTTAGAAACTTTGAGAAAACAAATACAAATCTTATGAGAAATAAGGTTCCAGACTTTCGGGAAATATGTGGTATTTCTATATATATGCATATAGAAATATAATATAATATATATAATTTTTCTATTTTCGTTTGGAGCTGATAATCTCAACATTTTGGTATTCTTGAAGTCTTCTCAGTTCAGGAAGTATTTAACGAATCAAATATAATACTCTTAAGAAACCTTTTTACTTGTAATATTCTTAATATCAGTTAAAACTTTAGCAAGAGAATAATTATTATTATATTTTTTAAAAGTAAAAATTATCCAATTTTAAAAATTCCGACTTTCACACCATTTTTATAGCCGGAACATAATATTTTATAAGCTTTATAATCAAGCTTAGCCCACTGTGGTCACCAGCAAGTGCAAGGGAAAGAAAGAAGGTAAGAAAAAAAAAATCAACAGTTCGATTTAATTTTGAATGATGCTGTCAAAGCCCCAAAGCGCTTTGCGGTTGGACACTGATCGCCAAGTGGTTCGATCAGCACTCAAACACTGCTCCCCTCGCCCGTCTCTGGCACCCTTGTTGACCATCTATAGAGCAGATAGTCTGGGGGACAGATTTGCTGAAGGCTCAGGTGACTTAAGTGGCCGCTGAGGCGGCCGCCCCAACTGCCTATCTATCATTATTGATTGTGCCCAAAAGAGTTTGCCTGGGCTTGCTGTAATGCTGTCGCCGTCAGCAGCACTTCACTTGCGGTAGCCGTGAACAATTATTTATATTAAAAAGAAATACTCAAGAGTTGGCCAATCAATTGGCAAAGCCATAGAACTATAAATATATAAAAGATCTAGCGGTTTGGCTTATTGTCTGGTTAAAAGGGATCAAAAAACTGATTCTGGCCAATTCTGAAGGTTGCCCCAGCAATATTGGGGCGTTTATTTCTGCTTAATTTTATTTTTTAAGCAATTTTTGTTGCTGGTTTTGTTGTTGCCTTAATATCAAATTTTCGCTCTAAATTCCACTGATCAATGATTGCCTGGGCTGGGCCTGCCCCCTCCCTCTTGCTCTTTCTTTCTCCCTCTCTGCGTCGCTCTCTCTTTCTCTGAATGAGTGAGCTCCCCGTCGGGGTCGGTGGTAAGTCGTTGTTTTTGAAGTTGATGACTGACGAACTGGTTGGTCTGACTGATCGACTGATCGTTCGATCCTTTGGACCTCCCTGCCCACACCGCACTCTTTACAGTCTTCTTACGCACCGACCTTGTATTTCAGAGTTCCGTTTCAACGTTTTTCGGTTTATATTGTTTTTATTTTGTTTCATTTTTTTTATTTTCCTTGGCATCAGAACATCATCGGCAGGGATTCCAACAACTTTAAAGTTTCTCATACATATTTATAAGTTGCAAAAGCGTAATGCTTCTACCAGCAGTTAAAGTTTTTCTTATACCCTATTTCAACAAGATCGAAGGATATCTTGAATTTGAGAGTGAAAAATAACAAGAAATTGGAGAATTCAGAAAAAGTCAAGTAAATATATTTCCCTGAAAGACTCTTTCTAAAAGGTTTCTCCAACATCTCCAAGGTATAATTATATTTTCTGAATATAATTCAGAATAGGTTAAATATTATCAAGTTCCTCACAACCGACTAAAAGTTTATTTGAAGATTAAAGATAAAGCCAAAAACTTGGGCCCTTCCTTTAAAGAACTCGGATTGATATATTAATTTTTAGACCAAATATTAATAAGTTCCTCACAACCGACTAAAAGTTAAATTGAAAAATAAAGATATAGCCAAAATTTGGGCTTTTCTTTTAAAGCATTCGGATTGATATATTAATTTTTAGATCAGCTTGATCAAGAATGTTTTTGAATTCTTCGAACTTATTTAAGAATAATCCTAACGATTACTACTTTCAGCTATATAGGAGAAATCAAAGGGTTTTTCAAAATCCACTTGAAGGGTATTCCGGAATCGAGATATTTATATTTCCTGTAGTCCCTTTGGCTTTTTTCTGTACTCTTCCAAAGTCGGCGGGTGCGCACGGTCCTCAGGTTCGATAACTTTTTTATTACTTTATCTCAAATATTTGATCGACCAGGGATCTGCGGATTGTGCGGCTGCAATGTGGGCCAAGAAAAAAGAAAGACTTTGTCGCATTCCCGTACATAACCTTTTCAGGCCCAAATGAGACAGACCAATCAGTTTTATAGGTTTGCTTGACTATTCGAAAGTTCCTATTCGATAGAATTTATGAATCAGCAAATCAAATCATATTTGGTATTCCAGGCAGGGATTTGTACTTTTGCACTTTGGGTGTGTGTGGTTAGAAAGGCAAAAACAAAAGCACTGGCACTGCACTGGCTGGCAAGAGGGCCAACTGTTGGTCAGAAGGGCTTATGGAACTGAAGGAAAACTACAAGAAGAAGATGAAGAAAAAAGCCATGAGTATGTTTGCCGTTTAATCATTGTTATTGCAACACGGCATGAATTTCAATTAATTTTACTCGCTACCAGTAACGAAAAAAATAAAAAAAAAACTAAGACGAACTCAGTGACGTCGGTTGTCTTGGTTGTCTTCAAGTTTGGGCCTGGCCTGACTGGGCCTGGCGTTGATGAAATTGTTGGCTCACTTTGAATTCGCCGGCAGCAAGGACATTTGCACACCGCACAACCGACTATCAGCAGTCTCAAAATCTCACGTGTGTGTGTGTGTGTGTATGTCTATAATAGCTTTGTGCCTGGCGGCTGTGTGAACATCAAACTTATGCTCAACAGTCGCGGTAAAATGCAACACCAACAACAACAAGAAAGGTGGAAAAAAAGCCACAAGAAGGTACACAAAAGTATCTGCAAGTTTGCTTCTGCTCTTGCTCCTGTAACAGAGTGGGTGGAGTGTCAGATCGTCGGCATAAAGAAAACACAAAGTTAATTTCAAGTGGTACTGACTTGGACGCACCGCATCATCAGGCCAACCCAAGCTCAAGTGTTGAGCTTCATTTACATAATTTAATTGAATGTGACGCGGGTTGGACCAAAACCGGCAATCTGTCCGACTATCCCACTCTTCCTTTTACTCTCTGTCAGTCTCGGTCTGCCACAGACCCGCGACAAGTGTAGCCTGTAATGCATTTTGGGTGGAGATCTTATAACACCTCTGCCATTAGACCGCCTGACGATGACTAATGCTGAACCGGGACTATCTTATCTGGTAGTCTGCTTTGCTCTGTGATATGCGAACTTAATTATATAGTGAAAATCTTAATTGTTCAATTTTCTTTAAGTTTTTAGATTAGATTTAGAACTCTCTTTTAATGCACCATATTCTATTTGAAAATCTTTGAAATCAGTATGTGGAGCTGAGGCTGACCTGAGATGGCTTGCAGCCCGAAAGCTTTCCATCTTCAGTTCTGTCTCATAATTTTTACAGCTGTCATCATTTTCTAATTTAAAGAAACTGCCAGTTTTGTGGCATTAAAAGCAAATTTGTTAAAAATCTTGGCAATATACCAAATTATATATCTATATCTTTAGGATGGCAGAGATCTGCCCAAGTAAGTTGGGATGTGCAATTGATGGACATTGCCTGCCAATGATTTCATTCCCAGCCTCATATCATAATATTTGACCCCGCGATGCCTTCAGAAAACCACCAACCACTCTACACAGAGCCAGACTAAGCTAGTCCCGGCCAGTGTAAGCCAAGTCAGGACTGACCAGACCAGACCAGACCAGGCCAGGCCAGCATATAATCGCAATCATAATCTGCTGCATTTTATTTCATTTTCTCGCGTTGAGCTGTTTTTTTTTCCTACCTCTTCTTTTTGGTTTCATTTTAGTCTTTTATGCTTTTGATGCAATTTCTTAATGGCCGGCAATGGGGAGAGGTAGCCCCCTCTCTGCGCGAAACTCACCAATCACGTTCGAAATATAAATTGTGGAAATGATGGTTTTTCGCTACATTTGCCGTTTCATTGTTGCGGTCCATTCGACAGCAGATAGATGCGCCTCTTCAGACAGACTGAATGGTCAATTGAGGTAGTTGGAAAATTGTTGCGTGTGGAGAGCGCTTTTCGGAAAGAAAATGTCTTTCGAAAAAGAGACCTTTGCGTTGGCGTTTAATGAAAAACAAACGTCCCACCAATTTTCCAGTTAGCAGTTAGGCAGTCAAAATAAAAAAGAACTCTACTTTTGGGATTTTTTTTTATTTTATTCTTATTTTTTCAGTGTAATTTGAAAATGTGCAACTTTAACGAATTGAGTGCAGCTTGTGCTCAACGTGGCACACAGACAAAAGTAAAATGAAAATAATGGAAGAGCAACAAAATGAAATTGAAGTCCAGACAGACCCAGACCCAAACCCAGACCGAGACCAAGAGCAGGACCAGGCCAAAGTCTTGTAATGAAATGGCGGGGTCTCGGCAGTCTCAGCAATCACAGTTTAGATTTCTGCTCACTCAACTCAGTTTTTCTCCTTCTCCTGCTTCTGCTCTCCACTCCCTACTCTTTTCATAATATTATTATATTTCTTTTGCTTTAGCTGTTTCTTATTTTTTTTTTTCGTATGTCTTCGCCAATATTCGCCAAGGTAATAACTCAGGTGATTATAGTAATTATGCGTTCTGACGCGATCCAGCCACGGATAACGCTATTCCGATATAATTGAAAAATGCTGATAGACGCTGATTGTGTGAGCCCGTCCAGAAAGCAGCGGCAGATTGACTAACTGTCCGTCTCGTCTCGTCTGTCTGTCCCAGTCGAGCCAACCTCCTAACCTCTTCTTTTCTGCTGTCCAGCGGGGCTTAACCGCTCAAGAAGGTAGCGGCTAAGCCACTTGCTGTTATGGCTGCCGTTGTGGCCTGGCTTTTAATCCGCCTGTCCCCTTGGCCCCCTTTCTGGGCCTGTCTTTTGGGGCTCCGCCACCAATCACAGTTCGTGAATTACATCGTTGTATGCGCCATATTGTTGTGGGAATGTCTTGCCACTCTCTGAGACTCTGTGGGATAAGTCTGTGGGATAACGATGACGTTGATGATGACGAGTTCGAGTCGGCTTCAGGTTCTTTGATGCCGATTTCATTTTTCGATATTGAAAATAACCATGCATTATGCTTCTGCTGCTGTTGTTGTCTGCAAACTCCCAAAAGGTTGAAGTTTATGAAACAGACTGAACTCTTACAGAGGAAAAATCCAGAGAGAATCTCAGTCAAGTTACACGGCATAACGAATTCTGTCTGTCTGGCATTCGTCAGAGTCTTCCAAACCCTAATTTCAAGACTTTACAGATACCCAACAAACACAGAGACAGAGAGAGAGAGAAAGAGAGAGTGAGTGTGTGGTTGAAACTTATCTTAAAACAATCACAATTGCCTTGGCTGCTTTCGGTGTACTTTCTGGCTGAATTGAAAGTGTTATTGTCACGTAAATTCAATTAGTTTAATTATGAGTTTTGGCAATGTTGGCACCTTTTCTTCAACATCTTCTTCTCAGATTGCTCCACCCCATAAAATTTATAAAAATCAAATGAAAAAAAAAAAATAAACTAAAGCATTTTATATAATTCCTTGTAAGTGGGCATTTATAAGATCACAGAGAAATAGAGTTAAAAATTAAAGGAAATTTTCAATAATAAAATTTTTGATGATATTTTCTTTATACTCAAATGATCTATTTGAGAAAAAGGTAGATTCTTCAATCTAAGATATTGATATATTTTATCCAAATTAGAAGAAGTCCTAAGTTTCAAGTCAGAGTCTAAATTGAATGGCCCATTTAAGATCTGGGATCTCAGGGAATTATGGGACTTAAGTTTCCAGTCAGAGTCTAAATTGAATACTCCATTGTCTGGAATCTCAGGGATTTATAGGACTAGAATAAAGATAATTCAGCTTTTGGAAATCTGATTGCTTCAGAGTCTCACACAGATCTTAGAATTCTGGGGCCACGAAATCTCTAGTATGTTTTTGGAATCCTTGAAGCAAATTTGATTTCGATCAATAAAGCTCAGATCTTATATGGAGAGGATTTCGAAAAAATATTCAGATATTTTAAGATATATTCAGATATTTTAAGATATATTTAAATCCGAACCAATTTTAGGCACTTCTTGAATGGCTTAAAGATTTTGGAACTCAAAAAAAGTACAAGGAAATAAGATTTTAATAAGATCTTTAAATTAGTTTAGTACGGAAAGTTTTTGAATTATTCGAGTTTTTGAAAATTTAATTTTAATTTAATTTTGAAATGTATTTGAAGCTTAGAAAGATATTCACTCTATGCTAATTTATTTAGTTTCATGAAGCAATTTATCATTGTGTGTCTTTCCCTCTCTCTCTCTCTCTCTCTCTCTCTCTCTCTTTCTATCTCTTTCTGTTACGTTGTCTCTCTTTCATTCTATAAGGCCTATTATATGGATAGATGGGTATTTTATATAATTTTTATATGCACCGAAATTTCTGCAAATGGGTTTCTGGTGTCTCATGGGCAGGTCCGAAATTGTGAGATTGGTAACGCCCACGAAATAAACACCAAAAAGGACTTTTGGTGACAAACACACACAGACACACTCACATAAACATTTGCATATGCACCTGTTAGACGAGTGCCGCATGTGTGTGTGTGTGTGTGTGTTGGTTTATTTACCTGTAGTAGGGGAATCCTTGGGGTACATGCAAATCCATTGGCATACCACTTGCCGTTAAATGATGTGAATGCGCGTGCGGATGGGAGTGGGCATGATGATGGTGGTGTGAGTGATGGTGATGCGCAGCGGCGGCGGCGATTTGATGGTGTGAGTGATGATGCTGGGCGGCCACATTCTGGACATGCGCTGCAGCCGCTGCCGCAGCAAAGCCCGCATCCGAGGAAATGGAATGGTGACCCAGCACAGCCGCCCAAGGTGAGGTAACAAAACCACTGCTATGATGATCCATTTAGGCACTCTTTATGTATACTTTTTCTTTTTACTCTTTTTTTTCACACACTTTTTAGCTATTTTCCCAGCTACTTGCTTTTTTTGCGGGTCGAGAAATTTCTTGAATTTTTATTTATTTATTTAAATTTTTGTGGTATTTTATTATATTTCTTATGTCACACTGGCCACGCACTTACAACGCTTGCTGCACGCCAACATGGCGGCCATTATTTACCGTTAATGCCCGCGCACAACTGCCGCGCATGGCAGACAAATTCGTCGCGTAGCCGACGCGTTGACACAGGCGAAAGCGAATTCACCAAGCTTTTTTCGTTTTCGTGTTTCGTTGATTTAGCTGTTTTGTTTTTGTTTATTGAAATCCAACAAATAAAGAGGCGCCAGGACAGCGGCCCTTCCAAAGCATCAGTTCAATTGCCGACGGCGGCTCACCATATCCGGAGCAGGCACAATGCCACAGCCAAATTGGATTCGAAAAAAAAGGCCAAACAAACAAAGAAACAAAAACATAAGAAAATAGTCTCAGGACTCGGTCACTTGATATTTATTTGTTGCTTTTTGTTTTGGGAGTCTCTTTTGGGGATATTCGCAGTTCGTGGTGGCGAGTCGCACGTTTTGGTTTTGGTCCGCGTTCACCTCTGCACGGCACGAAAATTGGCGATAAACTATCGCCTCGCATCAGGAAACATGGTCGGTTGGTTGGTTGGTTGGCTGGTTGGCTGCTTGGTTGGTTGTTTGGTTGGTTGGTTGCTTGCCTGGCTGGTTGGTTGGTCGGCCTCATCTCATCTCTCATCTGTGTGTGCGATGCTGCAGAGGCTGCCGACTGCTCTGCCCCAGACTCATGGCTATTGTTGTTGTTGGTGTAGTTGGTGTTGCCGTCTGCATCTGGCAAATTGTTGGGGTATTTGTGTGCTCTGTGGAGCGCATTGCACAAAACTGCAAATGGTGATGGTGCTGATGGTGGTGGTGGTGATAGGAGTGGAGCAGGTTTTCTGCTATCTCAGCTGAGAGCAGTCGCAGTCGCAATGGAATTGAGCCCCGCCAACAGCATCCACATCCACATTTAAACGTCTACATCCACAACATTTTGGCTTTTGTTTATTGTTTTTTTTTGTTTTTTTGCTCTCCATCTTGCTGTTCTTGTTGCTGTTTTTGTTGTTGTTGTGCTGAAGTGTTGCACAAATCGTCAGACACTCTCAGTGGTTGTCGCAACAAGCGATGAACGAGCGCACAGGCGACACACATCGTCCCCAAAGCACTAACAAAAACAGCATCTCCACTTGGCACATGCTGATGGCCATACAAATAACAACAACAACAATAACAACAGGCTCATCTTATGCCATCTCAGCAACTTCTTGATCTATACCCTCCGCATCACCTGTGTTCAGTCCATCGTTCTCTTTTTCAGGGAACTCTGATTCTCTCAGCCAACTCTTTCATAATCATCATTTTGATGTTTCTCTCCGCATTGATTCGGTTTTTGGCTGGTATCTTTTGTGATGTCTAAACTAAATAAATCAAATCTATGTAATTAACAAAAGGAAACAAATTAAGCTTGAAATGATAGCTTTTTCGATCCTTAAATTATTCTTTGTGTTTCAGAGAATTTTTTTTATTTAATTCATTAATTTTTATTTAAATCCCAAAGTAGTTTTAATTATGATTAATTTCGATTTTGTAAAATTCAATTCAAGCTAAAATTATTCAGATATTTAAATAATTTCAAAGTGTAAGCATAATCCTTTCTTTTTCGGTGTACACCCGAGAAATTTCAAGAGAAAGACTTTTCTCAAGATTCTTGAAATTCCACTATGAAAATTTCTCTTTAATTTTTTCCAGTGTAATTTTAGGTTTGCCTAAAAAGCTGAAGCTTTAAATTAACAACTAACAGTTTAATACATTTCGTACTTTTCTTTATAGAATTTAATATTCTCTCGGAACCTTTGAACACTCAGAAAAAAAAAACAGAATTCTTTAAAACTCGAATTGCTTTAATGTTTGTCTTCAGCTCAGATATATGCTGACAACTTTGTTAAGTGAAGCGCCACCTGTCAAATGATTTTCAATATAATAAATTCGTGATTACACGACAATATCGGAGATCCAAAATCAAAGATCAGCAAGGCAAGCAAACAATAAAGAAATACTCCCACGGGACCGCATTGGCTCAATAATAGCCCAGTTGGGTGGAGACGGTGCAGAGGCGGCTGGCTACCTGGCAAGCCAATTCATACACGACTTTAGCTCCAAATAGAATCCTTTAGAACCACACACAAGCCCACTTGCTTCTTATAGAAATACTGGCAGACTGTTAGGAAGACAGAAAAAGACGCAGGGGGAGATAAAGCAGAAGTCCAACTTCTGAATCACAATCGTGCAGGGTCAACGTCAACACTGAATGTCGTCGACATCATCTTCGATGTCGTCCACACATTCGTGTGGCTTTGTTGTCCATTTACCCTTGCAGTCCCTTGCAGTTGCAGCCAGAGGCTCTCCAACGGTGAGCGGTACGCTGAATTCGTCCCACTCGCCGTCCACTTGCCGTCCATTTGTCTTGCTGTTTACTTGTTTACAGTGTGCAAAAATCATTTGGACAAGTTGACAAAAGCTCGTTTGGAACGTGAGTAACATGACTCTAGTCTGCTGCTTGCATTTCGAATTGTTATTCGAATTGGTATTGGAATTGCCGCTGGCTGGCTGGCAAGCTGAGTGTCTTCAAGCTGCCGGCTGGACATTGGAAATCATCGGTTGGCTGTTTGTTTTGTTTTGGTCGATTGGCCGATTGTTTAAGTATCATTGCTATCGCTAAAGTCTTAATTCTAAACATGGCAAATGTGGTTGAAGCGTGCTTCGAGCCCAATTCACAGCATAAAATCAAAAAACTTGACTGCTCGCCAATTCATTCTCTTCTCTCTAGTTTGTTTGGCTTTGACCTTTTATTGTAATGAAAATGAAAAGTATGTTTTCAATGTTCACTCAAAGAAAGGCCGATAAAACCTGTGCGAGAGGGGGAGAGATGCACTTCTAAGAAAATTAAAGGAAATGAGAGCTATTAAATAAGTCAGTCTTTGAATGATTCATAGTGATCTCCTCGATTCGAAGATACTTAGGTTGAGTCAAATGAGTTGTTGATTTTATTTTCTAACTTAAATCAATTTCAATAATTGAGATGCTGAGCCAATACAAGTAGCTTTCAACTAGGACGAACTTAATCTTTTACCATCAATTTTTCACTTGGGCAATTCTGCTATTCTACGAACTCGACACGAAAAAAGCAACCACAAGCTATAACTTCTAGAAGGCAGGATCTAGAGATTTTAATAGAATTTTATCTTCTCCTGCATCTCTACTGAAGAAGTTGCTATCTTGAAGAAGCTTGAAGTCTTTCTCTTTGGTCACATAAGTTTTGTCCTGGTATATTTTCCAATATATCTCAATGTCGGGAAATCTTTAGATCTCTTGCTCTCACCTCTTTAATTTATTACAGTTATTTCTTTTGATTTCCTATGTATATGATATGGACATATATGTTATATATTCTCATTTATGTGTCTACGAGGTAAGTGCAGAAACTGAAAGATACTTTATGCTTTTGCCAATGCATGAGTACGTATTTGTGGGAAATGTGTGTTAAAGTACACAAGACTTCAGTGGGATATTTGCTGGAAACATTGCCAACGTTTTCGAAGGGACGTGATGAGCATACAGAAAAGGCGGCAAAGGGACGAAACCAAAAGAAAACCCAAAAAAAAAAGAAAAAAAAAAAACTACCACAGACAGGATTACAAATTTTCCAAGAGAGTTTTATGAAAGTGCAACACGAAAGAGTATTGATTTTGTAATGAACGCATATATATATGTATCTACAGTAGCGGACAAAAAAATCCGAACACCCAGAGAAGCATACAATTTTGGATATATCTTTTTTCCCATGCAACTTAGGATGCTAAATTAAATTTATTTGTTATCGTGGCTTTACTAGAGTTATACCGAGGAATATAGTTGGAATATAACTTTGAACCATAATTTTTGAAATTAAAAGATACATATTCTTAGTTTCTGTTTTATAGGCTTGTGCTTGAGTTTACTAAAATAACTCTTACGAAATTCAGCTTTTTATTGTAAAATAAAGTTTTTTTCTTAGAAAAAAATGTTTAATAAATATGAGAAAAATATTTCCGATATTTTGTAGGTCCTGCATTAATTATTATGACCGCCTTAGCTTGCCTTGGCATGGAATCTATCAGAGCCTACAAGGTTTCCGCTTTTGTAAATTCGTATCACTCTTTCTCAAAAATTTGATTAAGCATTCTGATAGGTGTGGGCCTTCGTCTATCGATTTTAAACTTCTTTATAGACAAAAGATTTGCTTTTGGCTGTAATTCAGGACTATTCTCTGTCATTCAAAGACTTGACTGCCTTGGTTCTGAATAGATTCTTTTGTTTTTAAAAAAGTATGAGTAAAATTAATATTTTTTTGAGCAGAATTAAACAAACACAGTCTAAGCTTCATAAAAAAAGGCAACCCATTAATAGAGCTCGACGATTTTGTGTGGAGCCATCTTGCAAAACGAAGTCATTAGCTGCGCCATAATGATGCTCAATCGAGGGAGTCAGATTTGTCATAAAAAATATTTTTTTACTGCTTTGTGCCTAGAGTCCCGTTATTTACGGATATTTATCCTAGATTATGACAGAAGAAGCATACCCATACCATTCGACCACCATATTATCGAGCAGTACTTTTGATGCCATATTTTGTATACGGATCTCCTAGTAAGCGTCGCACGTAGTCCATGGTATTGAATCCAAGGAGGTTAAACGTGCTTTCGTCTGGATAGATTGCCTTTTTCCAACTATTCTTTGCCTATTTTTGGTACTTTTCGGCAAACTGAAGTCGTTTGTCACTCATTATTTTAAATAAAAACGTGTTTGTTACAGGTAGGTGGCCGATTAAATCCTCGTCGAGTAACCACCAACCAACGAGTTCTTGAGCTTTTTCATTTTTTTCCTGCTAATTTGATTACATTCTATCTGTATTTAGTTGTTTTGAAACGATTCTTAACATTTATCCATAAAATATTTCAGTCCACAAAAGGACACAATTTTCTCTACCTTGGAGAGCCAATAATACGGTATATTGTACCCGTATTTAAAATTTAAAAAAAAAATTCAGCCACAGAAAATTCCGAGAAACTAACTTTTTTACTCATCTCACTTAAGAAGATTATCTGGCAACACAAAGCTAAAAAGAACGCTCCTACCGCGGTCGTTCAAATTCCTAGAGTTTAGCATTAATTCGCTTGATTAAAATCTTTCATATTTTACGAAAGCAAATTCCAAATTTAGTATACGATCTCTTTTAGCTTATGAACTAAATAATTATAAAAAAATATTGATTTAAATTTGCATGATGCCTCGCACTATTTATAAAGATATAATGTGCGGATATCTAGGTGTTCGGATTTTTTTGTCCGCTACTGTATATATATTTATATATATATATATATATATATCTATATATATATATAAATATATAGTGGATGAAATTTTCCATATATTCGTAATTTATAAACTTTAAATCGATAAAGCGTCAACTTAGCAAGTAGCAAGCTGATTTATGTCTTGGCCAACTTTATCTTAGATGGATTGAATTCCATGTACATAAAACTTTGTCGAGACCTCCGAGACCTACCTCGGTAGTCATTGTTGATTGATTCACTGAAAGTCATTGGAAATTAAACAAAACAAAATGAAAAAAAAGAAGAAAAAATCACAAAACAAAAATAAATGCTAACAAATAACTTGAAATAACTCGGCTTTAACGACCTAACCACCGTACCAGTCGAGACGTGTATATCATATTAAGTTCCCAATTGATTTGGATTTGGGTTTTGGGATATTGAAATTGGCCGGGTAGGTAGGGTCTACGTCTTTAGTTTGGGTACGACGACGACTTTGGCTTTACTATTTGGGTTTGTTGGGCCTACAATTTCGGTGGTTGACGTTATGAATTTTAACTCGACTCAAGACCCCCGAAGACAACACCTGCTTCATAGGTTTCAGGGCCTGGCATTTCGTAGAATTTGTTTGGACTTTGCCGATATTTATGAGTTTTTTCAGTGGTTTCTTTGTGATTTCTTCTATGGTCAATTTGCATAACTAGGTCTTCGCTATGTACGGTCTGCACATTTTTAATTTCTTTTGAAAAACTTTCTATCTTTAAGTTTTTGGAGCTTTGAGGAATTTTTCAAAAGACTTTTAAAGGATGCGTTTGGTCAGGAAGTGGGCAAGGAAATGAGCCGTTGCTCTGCCTGGCTTGATTGCCTGACTGCTATTGATTTTTCCGAGTCGTCTGATGGAAACGTGACCGGCCTGCTTAATTTACAATGACCGTCATCATTGCCGAACAACTTTGGCTTCCGTTTCAGTTTCGCAGCTTCACCTTTTTCATTTGACTTGGCCAGTCGAAGGTGTGTAATATGCAAAAGTCGCGCCTGGAACGTGTGAACAATTTTTAGCAATTAACTGCAAACGCATCAAACACAAAAAAAAAAAAAAAAAAAACGAGGAAAACAAAGACAAAAACCAGTAGCAGATTCTTCATTCAGCCGTCTGGACTTCTTGAAGACTCTCTCTCTGTCTTACTCGCAGGCTCTTAGTGGGGATAGGGGGCCTGGCACACGGCGTCATGCAGTCTGGATTTGGCCACATCGAAAAGAACGTGCGCCAAACATTCATCCTAATTGGTGTTCAATCTTCGCATGCTACCTTGCCAAACTATGAAAATTGCTCAGCAGGAGAGCCCCAAGAGCTGTGGAGAGCCTCTGCGAGAGTCTGGCAGTGACTGGATTTCAATTTGCATACACGCGATGCCGATTCTTGGCAAGGTGTTGATTTTGGTCGTTGTGGTTCACTGCAGCTGCCAGCGGCTCAGCAATTCACAATGGGCGAAATCGTGATTTCAGAGTCAATTTTAAATTTACGAAATCGAATACCTTAGAACAAGTCCAGACTTTTCAGTTCGTGGAACGGTCAAGGGGGGCTTTGCATATTCAGACTAACCAAATCTTAGGTTAAAAGATTAAGAAAGAATATTTCAATAGTTTTAAAAATTTCCAAGGCTTTGATTTGTTTAAACCATTGTACGCCACACGGGTTTCAATTGGCTTAGCCACGTTCCCAAAAAATGCGTCTTGTTTTTGTTGTTGTTTTTCTTGTTGTTGCTGGAGTCGACAATGCTCAGTGTTCGTGCAGTTAATTAACATTTTTAATGGGGATTCCTTGTAAGTGTTGTTTGCCGACAGGAAATCTTAAAGGAAGAATGAAAGAAACCATCTGTACACATTTGCATAGCTAAGAAATTGAACTCATTGCCGCGGCCTGTTTTGTTGTCTTTAAAGGATTTTTCATTATTCTCTCTTTTTTTTAGTGGACAACCTACATTTTTCATTTAATTTGATTATTCGGTTTTTGCTTTAATTCCGATTTGGCTTAACCAAATTATTCAATTTCTCAGGGTTTCATTGTTTTAATTCAGTCCTTAGAAGGAATAATAATAGAGAAATATATCACTCAAAAATAATATTTGGACAAGCCTTGCTTATCGAGGAATGCTATCGTCAGACCTGGTCATAAAGACCACCCGTGGTTACCTGCCCTTTGTGTCGACCAAGTCTGCTTCTTTTGTATTTACAGTTATGTGAAAATGAGTGAAAGTGAAAAAAAGGAAATAATGTCATAAATTTCATAAAGTGTCAATAAGAACACCTGAACCATTTGTAACCAAGATCGTGGTACATGACAAGGATCATTGCAATAGGGGCGTTTTCATTTTTTTTATCTTAGCCTAATCTGAAAACTGAACAAACAGGCAATAAAAAATGTTGTTTAGATATTTTTAGCATAGTCCATAATATCATAAGATTTTATTCATATTATAAAGATTCCATTTAATATATAAAACAAAAATGTTGAGTAAAATCTTATGAGCCTTAAAAAAAATAGAAAAATAAAAATGTTCAGAACTTTTGTTCTCTACTTAAAAAGTAATTGGGTTGCTTAATTTCTTCACTTCTACAGAATACGGCAAAAACTGAAAAAGCAGGCTATGCAAATCTAATTCGAATCTTTCAAGTCAACACATGTCGACCGATCAAAATAATTTAACACAACACACAACATAACACAGCACTATTTAACTTTACTACTCCGATAATATATATTCGCTAATATAGCAAAAGAAGATACAGATAATCAAGACAGCCAAAATGTGTAAAATAGATAAATTTCTTTGCTGCATTGAAATGAAAATTGGCGTAATAATTATTGCCATCGTAGACATAATATTTTTTGGAGTTGCATTTATGGGTGAAGGTAGGTCAAATGCTAAAAAGATTTCTGGATTTATAAATAATAAATGTCTTTATCATATCTCGATAACCAGGTCTAAGGGTATGGGCAACAGTGAGCTATGTATTCCACTTTTTGCACTTTATTTCATGTATTTGCCTGATTGTTTCCGCTTTTGTTGTAAGTTTAACTGTGTGTTGATTGGATTGATGCTTGTCCTAACGAATTTATAATTTTAGAGAAACAAATGGCTCGTTTTGCCCTACATTATAACGGGTATACTTCGTATAATTGTGGTCATTGTTGTTATCATTATTATAATAGTCAATGAACGTTTGGATGACTACCTTATTTTGGTCATTCTCTACGCCATCTTGATAGGTATGTCTTATTGACAATAAGTTTCAAAGATATACTAATATTTTATGTATTTTTCTTTAGCTTTGGATATATACTTCTTGCTATGCGTGATTACTTGGTACAAATCGCAAGGTGGCTCTATACCTGGAAATTAAAAAAAAGACAACAGCAATGGCAAACAATTTATTTCACTATTTTCGATCGAAGCAATATCAAAGTGACCAGGGTCTAAGGTCTGGCATTATCTATATCTTTAGGTTTATAGCATTGATTTACTCCAGTAAAATAAAATCGTATGTTTTAGAGAGCAGATCTTTGTTCTTTTGACATCACTAAATACTGTAATAGCCCGACAGATGGCGTGTTTCAGATAGCCATTAACAATATTAGGAAACCTCGACTAAATCAAAGTATGGTCTGGTTTAAAATGGTTTTGTCTAGATCAGATTGTTTGGGCCACATCTTTCTATTTAAGGAACCAGAATTTTTAATGTTAAATTCAAACTCAATTTCTTTACAAAAAAGGCTTATATTTAATTAATTTTATTAATGTTTCATTTGTTTGGAGCATTCATTTTTTTTATAGCCCAAAAAGATATAATTGAGTTATTAAGAGATTCTTTTAATTTTGTTTTTTTTTTTTTTTGCTACTTCCATCAAATTGAAAACGGGTTGACTTGTCAGTCGACTGCCGCTGGCGCCGTGTTAATTAAAATGCAATCAGTGTCACGAATACTAATGAAATATTTTGCTATGTTCAAGTAATTTTTATGTAGATGCGAATAACTCAATTTGTCATATGGCAGTAAACAAAAAAATAGGTAAGCAAAAATTGTCTGTAATCCTTTTTGCTTTATTTAAACAATTAAAATGATTTAATTTAAGGCAAGTGAATGGTGAGTCTAAGGTTAATGATTGGGCCACATCGGCTAGCTAGCTTCCATTCCATCTACCCTGCCAGCAACATTGTCTGCTTTATTAGGATTCTTTTCGAATAACCCGCCCCGTTTTCTTTGGGTCTCGAAAACGGAAGCAAATTACCTTCACTTGTCTGCACATAGGCCGTAGGCATATACACAAACAAAGTTTCCTGATTTGATGGACAGCTAGCAGGGTTCTATCACTTATTGATTTCTATTTATTATACGCTTGAGGGGTGGTGTTTTTAGAGCTTGAGTATATGGCGATTGCGGAAACTAATCTGACTAATCTATTTTCCAAATAAAAAAAAAAGTGTAAAAATTTGCTTTTGAATAAAACGTTTGAAACAAAACTTAGCCTCGGCTCACCTTCCGAAAGGGTTGAATGTCTTAATTTATTGTCCAACTAGAGACAATAACTTTACTTTTTAGACCTGATAAATCGCTTCATTGTCTGAGATAATTGCCCTGCAAATTTCTAACCTTATAAATAATTAATTTAAATGTTCAATTGCTGTTCTCCATTCACTCCATTCATACTGATTTATGGCAGTTGTTGTCCACTTTCTCTGCCATCTCTGAGATTTGCGGTTTTCCTCTCGGGACAGTGGCAAACAAGAACCACTAGACCATGACGAAGAGGTCATTTAGATGCTAGATTAGCTTTTATGGCCGCAAAACTTCTTCACAAATTGTACACATAATATGGAAATCGTGATGTCGCAATAGTCTCAAAAAATGTCCAACAAATTTGTTAAAGATTTTACTTAAACTTTTCAGAATTGTATTGAATTTGTCTTTTCGTTCTTCTTTCAATTCTGACATATGTAGGCTGCTATCTGTGTTAGCTACTCACCCGCGGGTATTTTGGTTTGGCAACAAGCCGATTATAGAATCGCAACACCCTGAGCCAAATAAGTGGTGTGAAATATTATGCGAATTTGTGTTTCTGTTTTTTTTTTTTTTTTTGTTTTATGTTTTTACAAATTTTAAAATGTTTTCACGGTGGCTGCAGGCATGTCAATAAACAACAACTGTCACCAATTTCCGGCGACAGGGAAGCACTAAGGAAGCGAGTGTGCAAAATTGTTGCAGATTTATCAAATTGCCCAACTCCCACCATTTTTCTTTTTGGAAAAAGAAAGAACAATTTCATGGCAAATTATTTATATTGGCAGTTTTAGCTTAAGGTATTTTAAATTTTAAACAAAATCACAATTTGTCTAGGGACTTTTAATGCTAATTTTGTATATTAACATGTGACAAGGCGAGAGTTCTGTCTTTTCTTTCAGTCAGTTTGTTTATTTGTTACACTTTTTTTTTTTTTTTGGTTTCAAATAAAACTTGCCCAGATGCGATTTATATCAGAAGTGATAGGCATTCGTTTGCCTCAGTTTCGAGGGATTTCAAAATTTTACGCTCAAAAATGTGAGAAATACTTTGTAAGTACTTAAAAATGTAATTATTTTGTTGTTGAAATTACGTGAAATGTTGTTAAAATACGCTGGTAAGTGTATATCTATTTTTTTATAATCTTAAAAGTTGCGCCATTAAAAGGAAAAAAAAACCTCTGAAAATGTAAAACAATAAAAATGCTGTAATGATTTCCCATTAGAGATAAAGTGCTCGACCTGACACCGAATGGCAATCATAAACCATATTGAATGGATGACCAACTTGCACTTCATTTCGGTTGAGTTTGTTACATTTTTATTTAGATTTAATTTTTGGGAAAATTAAGAAATTTTTATTGCTTTTTTCGATTTGAGGTCGTGATTGAAGTACTCCAGTTAGGTTAGTAATTATTTGATTTGTAAATGAAAAGAAATTGGATTTTTTTAAGGTTTTCGAGTTCCTCAAAAAGTTTTATTGTATTGATATATCCAAAATGATTTCATATATACCTATATATTTCATTGATTTAGAATGTAGAATGTAGGCAAAGATATGACCAAGACTGGCTAAGCCAGAATTCTCTGAATTAAATCATATTTTTTCTTTTTGTCATTTTTGTAATCCAAAGCTGACACCGTCTAATTCTGCAGCTTAAATTAGTTAAGAAGAAAGCCTTATAGAGCTAAACTCAACTCTCATTCTTGGTTATGCTTACCTAGGAACTATCCGAGGAGTCCAGCTAAAACTGGCTGCACACTCGACTTGACATGACAATGTTGAGGAAAACTAAAGAAAAGTGAGCAACGCCATCAGCAAATCATTTTCAAGCCAAAAGACTTTTGCAGACATTATGAAAAAATACGAAGTATTAAAATCATAAATCTAATTGGAAATGCGCGTCACGTGCGCTGAACGTTATTCTCTGCCCAAGGAGCTGCCGTCATCCCGCTCACTGAATTGTATATTTAACTTGGAAGTGCGTATGTGGCGATGTATGCGATACGAGTTATATTAAAGCTTCACAGAATGCTGAAGATTTTTACTTAAAAAGATTAACTTTTTCATGAAATCAAGCAAAGACAGAGGCCCCCGAAAAATAGTGAGTGTTTTTAAATATTTATGAAGTAACCAGCTCTGACGACAAACAATAAAACAATGAAGTTGGAGTCAGCAACAGCAATAAAAATATAAAATGCAAACTTGAGCCAGGCAAATGGGTAGGGGAACAGTTGTGGCAGCCACAAAAATAAGTCTCCAAAGACATATGGGCGGGTGCTGCCATAAATATATTTGTCCTCTCTCTCTCTGTCTATCGCGCTGACTGTCTGTCTGCGCTCCACTCTAGTCTCTCTGGTTTATGACCAATTCTCGACCAATTCAGAGACTTCTTTCCCTTCGCAAATGCCAAGGCACTAAAGTCTTCAATTATGCAGCGGAATGTTTTATGTGCGGTGGCTAAATTTCACTCGACTAGAGAGACAGAGTACTGCATAATTTCTTTTCAAGGATGCGTGTTTCCCCTCATTGTCTTGGAGTTACTTAGGTTGATTAGTGTCGAGTGTCCTGGGCATTCAAATGTTACATACTTGCCCCAAAATGAGAAGCAATGAATAAATAACCAAGACGATTATTTCAGGTAGATTTTAATTGACTCAATCTAGCGGGGAATCCATCAAAATTAAAACAGAAATACTTCCTTTCGTCTTCTGGTATTTTTCAGGCAACGTCGGCAATTGTTTGATCTGATGTCTCTTCACAAATTGTAAATATTCAAATCAAGTTGCAACGCTCTTGCCATACTAAGCAGTCGTTTCGTCATTTTTTACTTAAAGATCCTACACTGATTTAAGTTGTTTACTTCTTAGAAACTGACAGAGATATATGAAGGATAAATCCAAAAAGAAAATTTATATTGACTACATCACATAATTCTTAACATTATTCAAAGGAGCTTAAAAGAGGAATGGAAGAAATATTGAAAGAAAAAATTATTATAATTCTTTAACACTGGGAATTTCCTTTCAGATTCTAAATAACCCTAATTCGGATTAGCAAAGAAACTTATATAAGAACTTTAACCCCAAAGGATTGCAAATCAGATATTCTTTTTTTTCCTTCAAGACTAATCAGCAAATCAGACATTCTTTTTTTCCTTCAAGACTAAATATTTGATTTGTCAGACTGTTTTATCTATATTTTTATTCCTGATACTCTTGATATTCCTTTTCTCTAAGATTTCTGCTTTCCAGTAAAAATATTGGTTAGTGGGATTTATTCATATTCTAAGACTATTTTCAAATCCGGCTATCATTATATCACGGACCAACGATTTCGAAAATATTATAATTACAGTGTAAGCCTCGAGATCCGGTAGCCATTATATTAGGGACAGGGATTTCGAATATAGTTTGTAGAACTACCAACTCTTAGATAGTCTGAAAAATCTTTAAATCGGCTATGAACTTAAATTTCTAAGAAAAAAGACAATTTTTGAATCGGAAAACATTCAGTTTTCAAAGGCTTTCCAATTTCTTTGTGATTAAAAGGCAGGGCAGAGCCAGCAAAAAGTAGACAACGAAGAACTATTACCGTCGGAGTCGCTGGTAATCAGTCACATCGAGTTCGACAACGACTTTCCAAGTGAATGGGCGGGACGTGACTGAGTTGTGCTTACTTTCGGTATATTCCGTGAATACGTATATATAGTATGTCTTCTATACCAGCGCCGTCCTTTTCACTCTGTGGTCTTTTCGAATTCTATTTGCTTATGTAAAAAGTCGAGGGGCCAAGTTGGGTTTGCCTTCTGCCTGCTCCCACTCGGCGATATTTTAGATATATACTGGCCTTACTTGGGTGGCGGGGGATATGGTATATAAATGAGATTTTTCTTTTTGTTTTTGTTTTTTTCGTTTTGTATGGGTGAATGTGTCTGGTCCTTGTTTACTTATTTACTTTTAGAGTTCTCTTTGGCTTCTTGTCTGTTTGTCTGTCTGGTCTTTTCTTTCATTTTTTTTCTCGGTTTGAAATGTGACTGAAATTTTAATGCGAATATATTCTTTCTCTCGCTCTTTCTTTTTTCTACTTTCCAAATTTAGTTTTTTTTTTTTTTTTTTTTTGGTTTTGTGTGAATTAAACGCAACTGGAAAAAGCAGTAAGCTCAAACAATTGAGAGAGGAAAGAAGGCGTGGATTTATTATGCTGATTTTATTTGCTTGTTTGTCATTTATTCTTTATTTTTGTTATAATAAAAAAGAAAATATTTATTAATGATTAATAAAGCCCGCCAAGAGGAGTCATCGAATTATGCGTGAGTCAAGCCAACTTACGCATAGCCCAAGAATTTCGCCTACAGCCCCGAGCTAGCATGCACCAAAACGTGTACGAACGTGCCCAAACGTGACCACTTTGGCAGCAGAAATGTATGTGAAATGAAATGAGTGAAAAATCAAAATCAATGACATTGACGAAAAGCCTTCGATTTGTGAACTCTTGAACCATTTTCCCCGTCATTTCATTTCCATGCATAACTAATGAACCCAACTACAAAGATGACCAAAATTTTCACATATGCAAATTTTGAAATCTAACAATTTATTTTTCTTTCTTTTGCATTTTTAAATAAAGTAAAGTTTTCCAAAAGATTTGTTACACAACTCCGAAAGATGTCAACGGAAGTGGTGGAGAAATTCGAAAGCATTTGTAATCTTCACAGAAATTTGCATGCCCAGTAGCCCGCCGTCAGCGATTTCCAGGGTAATGGTAACTTTTTAATGAGATTTAATGGCGCCGCTGGGAAAATATTGTTGGGGCAAAGTTTGGCTCAACCTGTCCGAGGAACAGGCAAAAGCCAAGTGCCAAGTGCCAAGCTTGGGTATTAAATCATTTCCAAAGCGGATAAGAGTTGAGCTCCAAAGGTATCGAGTTACAAGAAGCCCGCAAACATAAATCTCTCCGGACGATAAGCGAAAAATTCAAAATGAATTATTATAAAACTGGCAGCTTCCAAAAAAATAAAAAAGCAAGAAAAAAAATAACAGAAGCCATAAAAATAAATAAATAAAGAGGCCTGAGGAAAAGGATGAATGTAAACAAACTGGAATAGAATTCCTTTGTCAGGTTGCTCTCACACATGTGTTGCCTGCGATTCATCATTTAATAATTAAGGAGTTTTCCAAAAAAAAAAAAACTCAAGAACCCCGAAGACCTCAAGGGTTCGCATAGTTTTTCTGACCGAATTTCTGTGGTCACAAGTGCTAATAATGACACATTTATGTAGCCTCCATGTCCTTGTGGTAAATGAAATTAAATTGTCCTTTTTTCATTTTGATGTATGTCAGAGGAGTGGAGTGGAGTGAAGCGAGCTGAGCAATCTGGCCAGGCATAGAGACAATAAATTAATATTACCATGACATGGGCTGTGATGCCACCCAGCGCCCTCTGCCAATAAGCTAATAAAGCATATGGAATAGAACTCAGTTGGGATTACGTATGCGGATGCGCGCGTGTGTGTGTCTATGTGTGTGCTTGTGTGGTGGAAATTTCCCCCACACCTTTGGGCTGCTGGTGTCAGTTGGCTGTCATTTTGGCTGAGAGTGTCTGAATGCTGCAGTGTCAGTCAATTTGTACTGATGAATTGTGCAAATATTGAGCTCTGGTCTGATGAGCGGAACCTGTTGGGGCTAATTGAAATCAAAGCCTACAATGGCTGAGAAAATTTAGCTGCTCATATCAAATTATGAAATAATTTATTGTTTAGTCAATTATTTAAATGGAACGAAGCAAGTAAGTTGAGAGATATTCAACTAAGAATTAGGTTCGAGCAGTGAAAATAGAGAAAGAGAAATTTGAACAATTCAAAAACAAATACATATGAGTAAAATTGAGCTGTATATGGAAAAGGGATTTAATGAGAGAGAGAGGGAGAGAGTTGTTCAGATAATCAGTGTCTATATTATAGAGCCCTTACCCATTTCACCCCGATGGAACTGCTGAAATGAAATGCTCTGGTGAAAGAATAGCATGCATTATTCATTGCATGTCTTTCGCATTTCTACTCATTTAGCTTTCTCTAATTTCTTTTGTACTGGTTTCGAGGCGAACGGGAAAATTTAATAAAGGAAAATTCTTTCTTTCTAGGACTAACGAACTTCCTGTTTGCTTGCTATTAAATTTGATGCAGAAGTTCGGAGAGATAAATTAGTCGTTGGCTAAAATATTTTCTCGACTTGAAATTTGTCTTTCGATAAAACAAGAGAAAGCTGGAAAATTTTCCAAAATAAGAAAACTCAAGCCATGTGAGTTACTGAAAAAAAGAAGAGCAAAATACACCCCAAAATTTTTTTGGTCAGGGGTGCGTTTTTTTTTTTTGTTCTGTCCTCGTGAAGTTTGTTGGGTGCAAACATTAATTTTATGTTTGTTAATTTCTTTTATTTTGTACATTTTTCTACTAATTTCGACAATTTCATGGACATTTGCATATTTGGAAAACCCTCGCCAGCCAAATTCCAAGACGTCCACAAGGCAAATGAAAAAAAAGCGCAGAAAAAATAGAAAGAATTGTGTTAAATTTATCGTCTGTAAAGAGGACCGAATATAAAAACTCTAAATTAGTTCAACTCGAAAAAGGAATATAGAAAATTTTCATCTAATTTTTTAACTTTCACGGACCACACTTTCAACCCTTTAGGTAGACCAAATCAAAAAAAAGTGGCACATATGTTTGGCAAGGCCCACTTGAGGGCAACCAAAAAAAAAAAATGTGGCACTTGTAGCTGCTAATAAATCTTCGAATCGATTTAAAATGTAACGCATGGTAAAGATTTATGGGTCTTGGCAGCCTAGACAATATTCGATTTGCTCGATTACAGGCCAATAATAATCAGAAGACTTAACCCTCTGCTTGCTTTTGGCCATAAATCTTTGGCCATGTAATCAATATTATGACTTGTCAAATTATGTTGTACTTTGTCTCTTTACACGAGAAATAAAAATAAAAAAGAAACAATATAGAAATCTGTTCGGATTTTGAAAATTTCAAGTACCTCGAAATTGGCTCCCCGGGGCCCCGTTTTCCGGTTAAGAAATTTTCCCTTTCCCTCGCTCTCTCTCAACGGGCAATTAATGCCAACCCTTTTTTTTTGGGGGGGCGCGGTGGGAGAGCCTGAAACATTTAACTTCGGAAACCTGGCTAATTAAGTCGACTCCAATAATGGTCAAAGACCAATTTCTTTCGTTCCAGACATTTGCCTTCTTTTTATAAGAATATTCTGGGTTCCAAAGTGTGATTGATGGAACTATTGTCCCTGGGCCATTATGTAAATCCAAATGACCTTTTGCCGGACTCAGCACTGCGGCAAGTGTGCAAAATTGCAGAATTATGAAAATATTCTGGACATCATTTGTCATAGAGGTGAATCAGGCCTCTAAGCTGACCGAATCAAGCCCAACCAAGAGAGGGTGGCTCTCTTAAATTTTCCCTTAAATCGATGGGTAGAAAAAGAAACCAAAACTTTATGCAATTTTCTTCCCGTTTCAGGTCAGGGCCAGGAATGTTAATGAAAACATGTGTCAGCCATAAAGGGATAATTATGATTTACATCAAAGCCATCCCATCATCTGAATTGTCTATCCCATCAATTGAACGTGATCAATTTCATAGTTCATATTCATATTTCATTTAATTGCGAGCAAGTTCAAACACATTAATGACAGTTGTCTTAATTTATGACCTGTTATATTACAAAAATTCCAATGAGCTCCCCCTTAGAAACCCGAAAGCCCTCCTGATTAAATTAACCGGGAGGAGAGAAGGCAGATCCAGCTCCCCTTGCTATCTGCTGGTTTGTTTGAAATAAACCACTAATTTGCAGCATTAGTGCAAAATTAAATTATTGTTTACACAATCCCAGAAAGTGGGCAGGACAGGTCCATGTGAGTAGCGAGTCACCCTTTTCCATTTTTTATAAGCATGAAATTCGATTTTAAAATTTCCCTTCAACACCAGCGAAACAAGAAACAATGACGCCCTTAATTTTTTTGTTCTTTTTATCAACAGAAAGGGTGACAAAAGGCCAGCAGCTTAAGGGTTGCCAACTGTCAATATTTAAGGGGGAAAACACACACAAGCTTATGGAGAAGACTCACAAAGAAGAAGCCAAAAATTCCCAAATATTTATCGGGGAATTAATTTAGAGTTTGCTATAAACAAATTGTACAATTTTACTAGATTTTAAGGGGAATAAAGAAGCTCTTAAAATAATATATTGGTTCCAAAAAATCAGGGATTTTATAATCCGAATTACTATATAAACTTTACTCATTGGAAGGCTTTTTAATTTCTTTTTCTAGGTAAGAATTCAGTCTGACTAAATAGCTCAAGGAAAATAAGTTATATTCAGTTAAAGTCTGAGTCCATAGATATAATCCTAACAGCCTGGAATATATCATCTAATTTTCCACTTCCAAATAAAAAGTTAAGACCATTTTAGGCTGTCTTCCTAAGTAATTCAGATCTGAGTCAATTTTTCAAATTTATCAATATTTAAGTCAATTATGAGTAATGAGTTCTAAGACTTTCGCAATATTCGATATTTTTAAGGTCTTTCAGAAAATTCATAGAATATAGAAAAACAACAGTCATATCATTTCAAAGTTTATACCAAAATAAATGTGAGTTTCTCAAACAATAGAAAACACTCTTTAGTCTTAAAATTCGCATTTCCAGAAAGGGCAAAAACAAAATAAATTCAACACTTTTAAGAAGAAAGGCACTTTGTTTGCACTTTTTAATTTAGTGAGCAATTCAGTGCCTAATCAAATAGAGATAAGAAACGCATAAAATATCCAGCTTCATGTGAGTTGAAATAATTCGAGAGATTCACAAAAGTCAGCGTCAAGTAAGAGTCAAAAGCCCAAGACATACCATTCCGGCCGGAGCAGTTCCATTTTAAATCGGATTTATTTTTTAAAATGCCGCAGGGATCGATTATTACCGTTCAAATTCGCATAAAACGTGCGATGCCGACTGTCGATTTGGATTGGGGTTTCCTTTTGGCTCGAATCGTTTTAAACTTTTTCTTTCCTTCTGTTCTGTTCTCATTTTTTTTTTTTTGTGTCGAGACATAAAGAAAAAATCATGACAATGTACCTTTTGTATACGTTTCAAAGTCTAAAGTCGATGGCTGAGGGCGGAGGTATATTCCGGGTTGAATTGGTCGTGGGTACATATGTGGCTCGATATGTGAGAGGGGGCGGGAGTTGGAGTTGGGTGGTGGGCAATAATTTAAGGAATTTGAAGTCAATTCAAAGGCACATTCAATTTCTTTGGAATATTTTCTAGCTGTTCATCTGTACGCATTCGCGATATGAATCTCAATAAAAATGCATTTAAAATGTTGACAAAGGACTTTCGAATCGATTTGAGCTCAGCCCTGGCACCTTTTTAAGCAATTGCACAAGTTTATCAAGAGTATATTTCAGTTGCTCACGCAATTCACTCGTAACTCAGTCCAGTCACAGCTGAGAGAGAATCGAACAGGGCGCAAGGGACGCTCATAAATTTTGCCAAAATTTCTGAAATACTTCTGATAATTTGTTTTCCAGCAAATTTTGTTCAACATATTGCAAATGTCCTGGCACAAATGTAAATGAGTATTGCTTTTTTCATGGGTTATTTGGGATCACACAACTAGTTTGGAATTTAAAAATCGTAATTTTGATTTAACTTGAAGGCTTCATCAAACTCCGACTGAGATGAGATTGCTCTTTTTAAGAGAAAAATTCAACTTGTATAAAGCTGGTCAGATTGGCTCAATATATTTCGACGTACTGATTTCCACCTTGATAATGACAGAAATGTGGATAAAGAACATTTGTAGTCAGGAATTCCTGTATTCAATTACAGAAAGCCAAAATGAAGACTCTCTAAAAGGAGACACTTTGCAATTTAACTAAAAAAACAAAACACAAAAGAATCTTACAATATTGCAAACTGAATAGTCATAAGCTGTAATCGAATGAAAAGCAAAACTTTAAGTTTAAACTTTTCCAAGTCAAAGTTATAAATTAAAATTGACAAGCGCACTAATTCAATTTAGCAGCTTATATAGATCTGGCAGAGTGTACTCAATTTAATACGAGTTCGACTAGCAAATGGTGATTTGTAATGATTATACGCTGGCCATACCAAGTCAGCCACTAATTGAATGCAATTAAAAAAGGAAATTAAAATTTAAATTACAGAGCTGCAGTGAGGCACGTGTCCATCACTGGTCACCAGATTTAGAAGAAGTGCCTGATCCTTAAATGGCCGCATGAGCCACAGTAGCTTATAAGGTAACAACTTCAACTCTTTGCCAGTTGCCACAATACAAATGTGGAATTCCATTTTAATTTATGGTAAGCTCGACTACCACTCATTTGGACAATTGTGGCAATCAATTTAAACAAAAGCCTCAACCGGCCAGGCATTGACCATGCAAAAAGGACTATTCCATCTCCACGGACAGGTCTAGGAAGCTGCTGAGATTGAGAATTTATTTGAAACTTAAAAATAGACATCTCTCTTTTGTTTTTTTATCTTCAAGAAGAAAAATTCTGGGTTATCAAAACTCGTCTCTTTTCAAAGATTTGTTTCTTTGGTATTGGTCAGTAAATAGGGCCGATTTGGGTTGGTATGACACCTATATGAAAAAATTGTCCGATGCAAAATTAAGCACGTAGGTATATCTCTATATACACAAGATCGGACAATACATATGCAGTTATTATTTAAGCCGATCGAGGCTCGTATGACAGCTCTTTGATATAGTAGTCCGTTCTTTAAGAAATTGTTCAAGTGTAAACTTGATGCATACTTAATAAGGTGTCAATAAAAGTTGGAGCTATTCTTAAAACCGATTTTAGACTCGTACAACAGATATATGATATAGTGACTAGTTCCGTCCGGTCCCGACAAATGTACAGCCTATAAAGTTTCATTAACGTAGCTTTAAATCTGAGAGACGAGTTCGTATAGACGGGCGGATCCACAAATTTAATCTTTATCTCAATCAATTTCTTTAATAATTGCTTTTTAGATAGCTGGGCTAGAGATTTCAAAATTTAAAAGTTTATTTCGATTATCCTTTGTTTTGTTTTCCGTGTTTCGAATCTGAAGCTTTGAATTCACTATCATTGTCTTTTAATTCAAAAAACCAAATTTTTGTACTTTTCCACAAAGTTGTTTCTGATTTATGAAATTAACAAATTGTTTGATAGAAAAAGCGTACAGAAAAAAAAGAGAAATTGTTGGCTAAAATCTTCAACACTTTCGAAAATAAAGTCGACGCTCTTAACCTTTTGCTTTCCAGCTTGAAAGGAATCGACCATTCTGGTCACGTTTGCAATGGCGTGTCGACGTCTGGAGGAAAATCAATACCAACGGACAAAGTCAGCCTTCCTAGCCTTATCATCCTTTTCTGAACTGGCCAGCGCTCAGGTGCAACGAACTTGCGCTCTAGCCGCCTCATTTCCTGCTTTAAAGAATTTTAGATTAAAAAAAGAATACCATCATTAATTCTCATAGATTTTCTATATCTTTTGACAAATCATAGAACTCTGCTTTGCTTGGCCGGGCCATTTGTCAGGGCCAGGCCCATCACATATGCCACCGAGGTCAAATATGCGACACTTTCGTCATGCCAAAATTGAGTTTCTAGACCAGGGGAGACATAACAAATGAGCTCTTTGCGCTTTGAGGGCTCATATGAGTGATGGTCCATACAATTCCTTGAGACTTTATCAGAGTCGCAAAATATGTAGAAAATGCCCTTGAGTTATTTTTTGGCAATTCCTTTTTTTTTTACGCTAAATACTCTTGCTCAAGCCTTTTGATCTAATTTCTTGGATTGCTGGAAATATTTTTACTTGAGTTATCTGAAAATTATGCAGAATTAATTCGCCTGACAAATGTCTTTCGACCTGCTCGCATCTGCCAAGCGTAAATATCAAAGAAATCCAAAATTGACTAGCTTTTATCAAAGAAAAAAATATTAGAGCATGAAATAAACCACCAAGGCAAAATAAAGTCAATTTATTGTATACAATAAATCATAAGAATTGCCAAAAGTCCCCTTTTGAAAGTGTCTCACTGAGTGGGTGCAGAGATCCGCAAAGGGTGGGTTCGGTTTGCCGTGTTATCGCCTTTAATAATACATATGCGGTTGTTTATTTTAATTCTTGATTCCAAAGAAAACCAAAACAAAAAAAGGAAGAAAAATTAATAAAATAAAAAAATACTTTGTTATCCCTTTTTGAATGAAGTTTCTGTCATTCAAACCAGGAAATACAAGTTTTAAAATTTGTGGCACGTCCAATGCTGCGCTCTTTGCTATGAAAGGTGATAGTATCTTCCAAAAAAAGAAAGAATCATAAATGAAACAGAATTTAAGATATCGTGAAATCAAATGAAAAAAAAAAAACAGAAGAGTGCGGGTGTACTCCAAACTGTCACGTCGAACGCTGAATTTGAAATCGCTTCCAAGGTATTCCTCGTCGGGGAGAAAAGGTGAATGAAAACTTTTTTCTCCGGTTTTATTTTTTAAGACGAAATTCAAAGCGCGTGCTATCTTAAGATTTGTATCCACAGACAGACTTGTTAATTGTCTCGACCAGTTTGATAATTTCATTCAAAAGAATTTAGAGAAAAAAGGTAGCCCAAAACAATCAACGGAAACAAGTCCTAAATCGAAGATGAGCTAAGACAGAGAAAACACTCAATGACTTGTCTAGAGGAAATATAGCCATTGGGAATTCTATGGAAATCCTTCTTTTTATTGGATTTTTCTGAATTTGAATTGTAATTTCTTAGAGTAAGTAATAACTAAATAACTAAAGCGATCCACTTTTTATAGGAAATAATATTTATTTTTAGATGAAATAATTCTTATCCGAATTGTCTTATCTTTAATTTGTAATAAAATATTTTTTTTAACCCATCTTTTTAGAGGAATCATATCTATCATAAATTCTATTACTTTTCTTTACCTTAAGTGAAATAGAATTTATTGATCATTATTTTGTAGAATCCCAAATATTTCTACTTATATAAATATATCCAGGAAGAATTCACATCAATTCATACTCTATTTAGCTCTGGTTCTGGGCAAGGCATAGACTTAGGCCTACTTAAACTCGTGGACTTTGGGAAAAGTTAGATCACAATAGTTTCATTGATTGACACATATGCACGCGTCACTGGATTCAGTTCATTTACTCTTCAATTCACGGCAAATTTCATAGAAATTTATACAGATTTTACTCTCAATGAAATATTTTTGGAAAATGAATTCTTTTGTGCTTCTACCCACACACACGCGTGTGGAGGGCGTGAAAAGCCTGAGGTCCCTTAGCCTCAAGGGTTGATAACTTCTTAAGGAAATTAAATTTTTTTTTTTTTGTATATTTTTTGGTGTAAAAAGCAATCAGTATTATTTTGAGTAGGTTATTTAATCAAATGTCTGCTCATTAAATTGAGAGACGTCTTAATAACCAAAGCCGGCAGAATGTCACGACAAAAGGATATTTTTGCCTTTGCAGCCTAGAAGGAGTCAAGGATGATCCCCGAGGAACTGGTTTAAGAAATGCAAATAAAAATTGTCCAAGACCAAAATTTATCACTCTGTCGGCTCAGTCTGCAACTAAGACGCGCTCGCCGATGTGTAAGACTATGAATAATAAAAAGGGTTAAATTAGCATTTTCACATTTATTTGAGCGATGACATGCTAAGATACAAGATACAAGACTGGTTCGGGGCGGGTTTTAATAGTACCAGGATAAGGCGCGTGCGGCGGCAATCATAAGGCGTGTTAGTGAGCGGGTTAAAAAGAGAGAGAGAGAGGGGGCACGAGAGCATTTCCGATTACAAAGATGAAACAAGAGCAGGCCAATCAATAAGTCCATAGGCAAATATTAAAAGAACTTGGAATATATTCATGTACAAAAAGATTTATCTGAAAGATACAAAGACACAAGACTGTGGCTTTTGTGTTGAATAATGCAATTTAATTTATTGAAATACTTGGATAAATTCACCTGCATCTGATTTGTCCGACTTGGAATCCGCGCTTTTTGTGCTCCTGACAATACACACTTTCGGCATTCGCCTCGAAAATCACTCCAAAAATTGCACAAAACCCAAACTAAAATCCAGACAGACACACAAAAAGCGCCGAGATTCTTTGCCAACCAAAAAAAAAAACCGAACGAGTGCCACACAAATTCCTCGAATATTTTAACCTTCAAAGCAAAAGCTTCTTTTTTTTATGTCAAAAAAGAGTTTTCGTTTTTGGTTTTCTAATTTAGAAACACAATTAAAGTAAATTTGTTGGGCCAATTAAACAAATTTAAGCTGCACAACGAGTTGAGATAAAAACAGCCATAAAATATGTCATATTTTAGCAAAATTATAATAAGCCCATTTCGACATAACCTCCCCTTTTCACATAACCCAGATTTCTCATATGGGATAGATAACAGAGGCCAAGGTAGTTTGGGTTGTTCCGTAAAGGGAAGAGACCAAAAAGAGGCTGAGTCTTGTATAAAATTAAAGTAATTTTTGAGCTACTCTTTTTTGAGTTAATTGAGGTTATGTTGAATTGTGTTTTATGGATATAGTTCGACATATAAAGTTCTATTCAAATCATTTCAGATTTAATGAGTTCTTCGAAGAATTCAATAGTATATTTTATTCATTTTAATTTTTAAGGATTCTTTGGATTTTTGGAAAATATTTCGAATTAATTTGAAGCTTTTAAATAATGTTAAACAAATCCCAAAAGTCAATACACTTTTTGTATCAAACTTTTCCTAGATTTTCTTTAAGACTGCAGCATTTTTTAAAGTTCTGTGAAGCCAAAGAATGGTCTTGTCTGTTCCCAAATTCCGGAGATGTACTTTCGATAATGCGTTTATGGCAACTGCAACCGTTAACTGGCCATAAAAATGCACATTATTGTAATGTTGCATTGTCCTCAATGGCATTTTGAGCTGGCCAAAACGACAGGACGTCTTCATTTTTGCCATGTGAATGTGTGGCTTTGTGTGTGAGGAGAAATGTTTTTAAATGTTTTAGTGGATTATCGGTTGGCACGAAGTGGGTGATTTAGATTGTGATATTCTTAAATGAGAGCCCTGCGAACTGTGACCCCAAAGGTGTTGACCACACTTTGGCCCAGACGTAAAGCTGTTTACAGCTAAGCCGGCAATTCAAGGGGCCAGCTTATTCGAACATTCCCATTGCCACAGACCGTAAGCTTTAATGTTTTATTCTTTTGGTTTTTTGTCTCATCTTTATTTCATTCGAAGTTGCCACCCCCAAGTCCAATAGACAACTGGGCTACCATTGTTGTCCTGTCAGCAATAAAAATATAATCATGATTTACAGCCGCCTTCAATATGTTCATCAACATTTTTGTGGTGCCCTGGTATGTGGCAGTCAAACATGCCATTCGCCAAGTTTAATTCGCGGAAGCTGTCTGAGCATCCTTGTCAAGTGTTAAGTGCAACATTTTATTAGCATATTAATTATAGGAACAGAAACAGGGACGGCGAATCCTCCTCCGAGCAATTAAATGCTCGACCGACCACATTTAAACTTTGACACCTGAAACAGCCTCCTGTTTTTGTTTTTTTTTTTTTTATTTCTCTGGAAAATCTCATTAATCTTTGTTTGTCAGAGTTGGCCCCCGCGCGAACACAGACAAATCTCTTTTTTATGGTAATCGTAGGTACACATTTTACTTTTGTTTTCCTATTGGTTTTTATTTGATTTACATTTACAATTTGTTTTATTCCTTGGCTTACTTATCGATTTTATTTAATTTCCTCAAAGCTCAAACTAATTAACATGCATTTGACTTTTCTTTGTTTCACACAAGAGTGCGAAAATTGACTGGGGACTGGCAAGTCCTTCCATTTCCATATGAGTGCCGTAGGGCGTGTATTCTCTGGTGGGCGGTAAACTAATTTATATAAACTAATTGTATGACTTGCCCACCCCAAAGTTCTTCATATAATATTGGCTTGACTATTCCAGTTTATGAGGTGCGTTTCATTAGCAATAAAACCAAATGAAATGAGCACTAAAATTGCCTGATTAACTAAACAGGCCAGACAATTCCATTCGATTGTATTTATGGTATATAAATAAAATAATTAGCTATATAATTTTTATTTAAGAGAATTTATATTTGAAAAGAAAATATGATAATTCAGTTACCAAACTTGTGAGCAGAGTTCCAGACCTTGTGGATATGGAGAATTTCCAGGCTTGGGACAAGTGTCCCATAAATAAAACTCTCGCTCTGGGCAAATAAATCTTTAGTTCAGAAGTCCCAGTTAGGGCAATAAAGGGCAACCAATCTCATATCTAAATAGCCAAAGCTTGGGGTCTGCTCCACAAATCTAAACAAGAGCAACAGTTAAGCCACTCCAAGTTAGATAAAACCATGTAAATTAATTATTTATAGTCCACAGATGAAAATAAATACTGAAATACTGAATAATAAAACAATTTGTTGCTAGTCCGAAAATAGCTAAATTTGATTCATGATGGCACCAGAAAGGTCAGAAAGTATTAGGAAAGATAAGAGAATATTCAAAAATTATGACAGAGAAAATGTTAAATGGACCAAAACTGAACCACCTTTAAGGGATAATTTCAGTAGCCTCGCCTCAGCTCCTTAACCCGCCTGAGACAACAAGCCTAATAAAGAGCAACAAGAAGCCAAACCGATGAAGACGGGGGAATATCTGCACTTTCCTTTGAAAATACGAGTAAATCTAATTTTAACAGCCCCCCGGCTGCAGATATGCCAAAGCTTAACCCCAACCCTACCAAAACACCCACCACTTATATTAATACAGTTACTCGAATTTATGACTACACCCCCTCGCTATCCCCCAACACAGTTTGGCCTAGGCAAGCGTCTCCAAAAATTGAATTTGCATAATTTTAAAAGCCGACTGCGGCCTCAGAGTGGTTAAGTGTGCCTCACAGCTCTCCAGATCTTCTCGCCCGACCTGGCCATATTGACGAGCCAAACTTGTCGGAATGACAGGACGCGGCGGGTTGTCACCCGAATCGGAATGGAAATGATGTTTTTGATTTTGATTATGCAAATTTAAGTGTCGCAACAATAATGCTCATTGGACTGCAAAGTTGAATGCCTCCTTCAAGTCGCAGGGCATAAAATTATACCAAAAAAAAGAGAAAACTTTTAAAACTTATTGTATTGCTAATTAGAAGTAAATTCAGTAAAGAAATGTTGCCTTTTCAATCTGTTTTCGACTTCCGAAATTCTGTAAGGCTCTTTTGTTTCGAATTGGGTAAATTGCCCGATTCATAATTAAGTGAAGTCAATAAAGATGAACCAGTTTTGAATTGAGAAATTCGAGAAATAAAAATAAGAGAGAAAATTATTTTATGTTGAGCCTGAAATTACTATGAGCTCATGACTAACCAGGCTCTTTAAATAGCGCCTAAAATTATTCCGAGAATACTTAAAATTAATTTCAAAGAAAATATGTTTATTATACCCCTCAGACCCGCTTTGACTTGATCTCTATTAAAGTGAAGACTACATATCCTTTTAAATATTCACTGCATTGTCCATGTTTATTTTCATTCATGATTTTCATAGAAATTACTTCATTAGTCTTTGACTATGAAATATTAGAATGTCGGCAAAAATAAATTTAATTCTTAATGAAAGTGCTGACATCATTCGCGTCTTTAATAGGCAAAAATGAATTTCTTTTGAGAGGAATTTCTTTTGTCAAGCTGGCTAGGACATTTTTATTGACTTCAAAAGCACAAAGACAGTCTTTTCGAATGAGCTTGACTTTTACTTTTACGTTTTTTAATACGAAACAATTTTGCATTGAACTTTGGCAGACTGGCAAATATTTTATGGCATTGGGAAAGGACACGAGCACGTTTTATACGATTTTGAACGGTAATAATCGATCCCAGTGGCATTTTAAAGAAAATCTAAAGCCAAATCCGATTTGAAATGCCGCCCAGGGTGACTTTTTAGCCTCCCTCAAATCTTTGGTGAAATATTGCCCTGAGCAAAGAGTACACAAGTTGTGTCAACTTCAGAGTGTATCGCATAATTTCAAGCGACTTATTAAATGCAAATCCGATGGATTAAAAACAAATCCACTCAAAATTGAATACAATTAAAATCTACGAAATTGACCTCTGTCGCTGACCATATGTAAATTTTCAACATCCTCTTCGGTCTCGCTTAATCGACCTGTGAAAGGCACAAAGAACCAACCCAAACACCCCGAAACTCTGAGCAGAGCCCTGCTCATGCCAAATCCTTTTGCTCTATTGTGACAGAAATCAAGAAGAGCATTGTGCTTTTTATTGTTGTTGTCGCAACATCCTCAAATCGAATTTCGAACACACAAAAAAGGGGTGCCCGCAATCGACGGCTTTTTTATTGCCGTGCAACAATTTGTGGCAAGTTATTTCAAGGGTTGAAATACATTCCAATGACAACTGCCAAGGTAAAAAAAAGAAAATATTAAAGAGACCACAAACATACATGTCATGTAATTTGAAATCTCTTGTGTGTTTTTCAAAATTCCTGGCTTAAAATGAATAATCCGGAAACTTACTAGATAAAAAATAAAATAATAATGGATTATTTTTTTTTTTTTTTGTGGAATCCAAATAAATTTGTGGTGATGTTTTGAAGTTACAGAAGGAAGATCTTATGTCAGAAGCTATGACAGACTGGTCAGTAATATAGCTGGTAGGATAGAGGTATTCTATCATATTGCTAGGCTTTACCAATATCTCCGGTATTTATCAATCCACATTAATGAAATGTAATAATTAGATTGTGTATACATATGTAAATACCTCTACCGTGTTATATCTTGATCAGGTATTTATATTGGTTTTAGGGAGATCTCTAAGATTTATTATGAATTCGCATTCGCATTAGATATTTGGTATACTTTGTTAGAGCCACATATGTATTTCAAGTTTCAATTAGATCAAACTTCTATATCACATAGATTCAAGTCTGGTTATCTCGGATATTTTGTTAAAATTAATATTTCTAAAGATGTTTATTTCCAACTCTCTTCTTAGGCTAGACAATACTTTCCAATTTTTGATAGCATTATAAAGATTTATGATCTACCCTTTTATCGTTTGACAAGTTGCGATTCGCAACTTATGTACAATTACAGGGCAAATCGATAAATTATATTGCCAGATATAAATCTTAGCAGGTTGCAAGTGGAAATGATGATTTATGTATTGTCACTTGTGTCAGCGACAAGGCAAAAGAAAATGAGTTTTCCATCGAACCAAGACCGCACCAAAAAAGGATGCCACTGACAGTGAAGAAGGGTTCGGAGTTTTTCTTTCTTTCCTTGCCTCGCCCCCTAACTGAACACATGTGTGGTTCTTTCAAAATTTTGTGGGTTGAGTGGGCGTGGCAGATTCACCGACTTGAAAACATCAATGCCAAAAGCAAAATGTGTATATAAAAATGTCAATTGGAAGTCAGTCAATTGTATGGAAACGTTTGCTGGTAATTTTCGAAATAGTTTATTCGTATCCATCAACACAACAATCAGTTACAGGGAATCTTTTCTACTTGAATTAACCCAAATGAAGGCGTTCGGCAGAGTAACTTAAACAGGATGTTCATTAGGTTCGCTGCATTCTCGATTTGGTGAATCTTGATGAAGCGATGTCGACTAAGAAGGAAATTAAAGAAATTTTCCAAAGAAAATGAACTGAAATGGATAAACAGTTGATGAATAAAACATGAAAAAAATGAACGTTTAATGAAAGTGGGTGAGGCCGGGAAACAGAGAATTAAATGATTATCTATGTGCCTGGCATTTAATTTCTTGGTCAAGTCGAGGGTGGGTGGACCTCAGCCCACAGGGGGTGTGGTAATTATCTAGCCATATATGGACGCTGCCCAGAACTTGGAATAAGCCCCCGAGAATGCACTTGTTTTTGGGACTAGAGAAATGATTTACTGCTGGCAATATTGCAAAATGAATTAGTGAAATATTTGCACAAATTAGCGGAAGTGGCAACACCGGCTGACACTTGCTCGCCCCCTGGGCTAGCTTATTACAATTATTTGCCCAATTCATCAGGACCAAATTTTGGAAACACCTCCGCCTCTCGCTAGCTCTCCAACTCTCTGCCTTGCCGTGTCCATTTGGTGTAACCGGATGCGGCCTCTGAGACCGGAGATGCTCACACACATACATACAGGCCCACACATTTGGTCTACATAATCCAATGAAACGAATGCTTTATTGGCTTAATGGAGCTGACAAGGGAAGAAGGAAGAAGGAGAGCAACTTGGAGTGCCTCCAAATGTGACGCCACATGAGTAGCCTCCAGAGATTTCGAAAGTGTATCGAAATGAAAAGGACAATTTAATTTCATTTGCCGCATTTCGCAGCCTGATGATATGCAGAAAGGATGTGTGTGTGTGTTTGTATCCAAAAGATACAAAATCCATGCAAGGCAATAATTCACACTTGTGACCAACCGACCAACAGTCCTTCACAAACTGCTCGTGTGTGCTTTTGTGTTGGTTTAATTTATGACCACTAATTACATCAATGATAAATTCAATTTCAATTTCTATAGCATCAACAAGGTGGCCAATCAAAATTTTCAACTTTAGACCCGCCCTCTGGCTCTTCCTTAATCATGATTTATTTACTCCCCCAAACAGAAAGCACTAAAGCACAAAAAATAATCCAAATGCCTATTCATTTGTGACTTTGGAATGCCGGTTGAAAATTCCTTTCATCAACTTTATTAAATTGACGCCCCTTTTAAGCTGTCGCAAAACTCTTGTCAACTGTCAACTCTGGAATTTTATTAACATATTAATTATGGAATTCACACTTCTATTTTCCTTCAGACGTGAGCAATTAAATGTGGGAGAAATTCACAATGAGCACTTCAACTTTCACACTTTGAAAAGTATTCAAAAAGAAGTCTTAAGCAAAGAGATCACAACAAGAAATATATTAGTTTTCTCAAATTCGAAGAGAGAGAGAAAGAGATGGAAACTAAGCCTTGCAAGGGGTCTCTTTTGGTGGAAAGATAAATCCGACAAGTCATGGTCGCTTAATACAAATTGGAATTGAAAATCTTTCCTACTTAAATATACTTTTATTGAACCTGATCTCAGCTATTTATAAAACATGTTAAATTGTGGGCTATATATCACTTATAAGTTCTCTGGAGGAAGTGGAAATTTGGGATATAATCGGAACCAAACTGGGTGGTCTTGTGATGCTTCATATACCGAATTCAAAGATTAAATTGAATAGCTGTAGTACAGAATTATGGATAAGATTACTTAGATCTCTATGAGACCTATATAAGATTATAATAACTACATTTGCTTAAAAAGATCTAGAGATATAGACTAAACCAATCTCGATTTATGTCTTACAAGAACCAGCACTATATATTTATGTCTTTAAATATTTCTTATAACTTAAAATTTGCCACTAACCAATAATGACTTTTCTAGTTCCCTTACAAAGTAAAGTTTTGGGAGTCCACCCTCAAGGCTTTAGAGCCACTGGAAAAAGTATATAAAGAAAACAACAAATCTTACTTTCAAAAGAGTATTGAACAGTCTAGAGAAGGTAGAATTTCTCCCCCTATTCCTTGACCCGTTCAAAGTGATCTGTGGAAAGAAAAGCAAAATAAAAGTTAAGTCAACTCCCACGACAGTTGAACTGAGTGTCCATCAAAAGCGGAATTTATTTATTCTTTTTTTTTCTTGACAACACGCATAAATTATCCCATTTTTCTTTCGTCTCCGTTTACTCGGCAAGTGTGAAAATTTGCCCAGACAAGTGCAAAATAATGATATGCAATCCAATTTACCCCCGGACATTGAAATGGACGTGGACAGTTGCTGAGGCCCGGTTCAGGATATTGGAGTCCAATGGTGACGTTCAGGAAGTTGCACATTCATCACTTTGTGATGGACTCGTATCCTTTTTGGGCACTTTCCTGGAGAAGTGTCAATTTGCAAGGCATTAGGTTGAGTTTGGTTTCCTTGAACTCGCCAAGACGCTAGACAATGATGATGACGATGATGCTGATGCCCAAGAAAACGAATCTAACAAAGCAACAAAGGAAGTAAGGCATAAAGGGAATTTCATGTGGCTCTGGCTGAGTAACCCCTTCACCCCCACCACCCGTCTGCTCACGTGCCCTGGACCATAAAGGATAATTACGCATTTCCCAAATGTGGAAAAACTTGCCGCCAGAGTGTGGCAAATGTTTTCACGCTATTTTCGTGGAGACACATAGAGAGACCAAAGACAAGAGGCAAGGACTTGATTACAGAATGGGTTAATTACACTCTGCCTCGTCTTATCTGTCCCATATGAGAAGCAGTGAGAGCTTTTTTTGGGTGGGCGTTGCAAATGGGTTTATTGTAATTTTGTGCAACATTTTGTTAAAATATGACATATTTTATGGTTCAGAATGTGACTTTATCTCTCCACTCATACACTTATATGAAATTTGCATTTTCCTACAAAGGTATTCAGCATTTCGCCTAATGAAATAGAATTGGTCCCATTTGTACTTTATTAGGGTTAAGTTCGTTTATTATTATCACAGATAATGCGAAATGTTATTTGCATAGGACAAACCAAAATAAAAACACAAGAGTAGACACAAAGACTTTCCACATTTTTGGGTAAGGCAAACTTCTGCCATACCAGGACTAAATTTCAATCAGACCAACTGACTCAAAGGACTAAGCAAAACAGATAAGCAGGTAAATTTTATTTAAAGAATTTCAGAGGAAAGAGTCTCACTGAGGCATTGTGAGAAATTAAATTTATTTGTCTTATCTTTGTTTTTGAATTCCTTTTTCAGTCTAGAAAGTACACCATGCTTAGATAGTTTAATAGAAACCAGAAAGTTTTTAGGGTGGGAAAAAATTCAAATTAAAGATACCAAATAACATTATGAATGGTTAATAAATAGCCAAGACCGATTGAGATCTATATAAAATATTAGTTCAATCCAAAGCAACTTGGATACAAGAAATCCCTCTATTTTATTATACCACTAAAGCAATTTTAAAGGATCTATATATTCTTAGGCACATTTGAATCTCTGTGATATAGCATTTTGTTCAGGATTAAATCTCGAGATATTCCTTTCTTTATAGAGGCACTGCGAGTAGCTAATTTAAAAAAGATAGAACAATAAATTTCCGAGACATTCTTATACCATATTCTTATATGATATAATGGTCCGATCAAGGTGAAAATTGGTAGAAATATTCATTTATATATGCACATTATAGACGTGAAAGATTATTATGATTATTTTTTGAAAAATGAATCAAGCAATTTTTAAAAACTTTTTAGAATTCTCTCAAAGATTTCGACTTCCTGAACTACCATTCCCACCATTTAAAAAATAAAATATTATATTAGAATATTTTAAGACTTTCTTTCATTTATTCTGAACACCCTGGCAGGGTCTAAAAGCAATCAAGTTCACACCCCTTTTTTGACCTTGACGAATTTCTTTGGATTTCACTAATTTATAATCAACCAATTTTTTGTGTAAAAATTTTAGACTTTCAGCTCATAAAATACAATGCAACCAATATAAAAATCATCCACCTGTGAGTTTACCCAAAAAGAGAACAATTTCGAAAAAAAAACTTTATTGTTTCCCCTGCTTTCATCCTGAAAGCAACATTTGCATAGAAAAATCGTAAAAAAGTAGACCGCCTTTCATTTTTTTTTTTTGCCAGGCTTACTTCAATTTTAGCGTGACGGTTTGGAAAATAAAAACCAAAGGAGTTAAGAAAGTTTTCACATTTGCAGGTGCTTAGGAAGTGAAATTACAAGACCGAATTAGTTAATCCCCCAATTGTGGAAACGTGACGAAATGTTTGTTAAACGCTTGAATGGTTTGGCCAATTTTAAATCCAAGAAATTAGCCAAACTTCAAGTGGCTTTAACTATTGAAATTTTGTCTGTCAGCATTTCGCTGGCACCGGGAAAGAAATGTGCAGGAACAGCAAAAGCCGCAACGTTTATGCCGCGGTTCTCGAAAGGACAATCGAAAGTGCAGAGGGCGTTTATGGCCGTTGAAACCGAGGGCCTGTCACTTTTAATAGAATCGGACACTTTGATGGCGTTGACTGGCCCCCGAGCCGGCCATGACCATCGATTCGTTGCACAAATTTCCCAATACCCCTTGGGAGCAGTCTCTAATGAAGGACAACCAGAGTAAGCGAGTTTTCTCAACTGCTCACATATGCGGACCTTCGGACTGGACAGGCGAGTCGCTCTGTTACACTGAGTGGGGTGTTGGGAGGGTGAGGACCCCGCTCATTTGCCGAAAATTTTGACGCTTTATGAGGTCCCTTTAGTGCTGAGTGTGCGCAAAAATGTAATTGAATGAATGAATACGAGAAACACCATCATCGCCGACGACGATACAGACACACACGACACACGCACAACAACCTCGTCAGTCTTGTCAGCCTCATCACCACCCATCAAAATGTTGCAGGTGCTGGCTGGGCAGAGTGGGCCAGGAGAGTTGTTTTTGCCGTATTGTTGTTGTTGTTGTTGTTGTTGCTTTTGTCTGCATGTGGGCAATAAAATGCTTGCCTTCCATTAGGGACGCAAACAAATGATGACTACGACATGCGGACCATGAAGACAGAATGATTCTCCCTCTCTCTCTCTCTCTCACACTCTTTCTGTTTGTCTCTGTGAAAAGCTTCTTGAGAAATATTTTTGCTGGCTTGTTTATTGTTGTCCCAGAAAGACGAGAAACTCATACAAAGACAAAAAGAATAATAATTTTACCAGGCCCTGTTGTATGTCAACTAATGTGTGGCAAGTTCATAAACCCATCGAACCCATGAGACAAAAAACTTATGAGTACCTTTTTGTATTTTTGTTTTGACTAACAAAAATAAAGGAAAAATCAAAAAATATCAAAATAAATAAATATGAACAAAAATATTTTGTCCGCCTCGCGTGACTCGCGTTTCTGCCAGCGCCGCTTGTCATGAGACTTAAGTCACGAATGCAAATGAACAAGTCGCTGGAACCTGGCAAAAAAAAGCTCAAGTTACTGTGTCTTTAAAAATATTTTTCCCTTTACAATAAATCGGCGCTTGTATGGCCAAGAATCATGTAGTCGAAATGCTGCCAAATTATCATCATGACAACTTATTTAACTTGGCCTGCCCTGGCCTGCTTTGGCCATGTCCCCGAGCTGGCCCTGTTTTGACCCAACGTCTCGAGCTTAGCTGAGACGCTCACACTGGTTGAAAATGGTTTCATTTCTTGGTTTCTCTGTGCTAAAACTTTAAAGTTTGTCAAACATTAATTAGCCAGGAAAATGTATGCTCAAACTTGACAAGCAAAAACTTGGAAGCAAAAAGTTTCTACAGCTTAAAAGTTGAAAATGTGAGAAGAGATATGGAAAACAGACAATTTGAGAATTTAAGAAATCAAGTACATCAATCAAAATGGGAAAGCCAATAGAAATAGATTTTAAGAACTTATTTTAACCATTTAAGCTGAGCTCGTATCACCCCGTACCTCGTAGATAAGCTTGGCAAACTTTTCTCTAATTTAAAATATCACTAATATACAAGCCCGCCATCTAGTGGGCTGTGCCAGCAGTTGGGTGCTAGAATGATACTCCTCCAACCTGAACTCGGATCACTCCGTACCCCGTCGATAAGCATGGCAGTCCCTTCTCTAATATAAAATAGCACTAATATACAAGCCCGCCATCTAGCGGGCTGTTCCAGCAGTTTGCTCTTTGAATGATATTTCTTCAAAAAGCTGCAGTCCGTAAAGTCCGATTTTAATCGTTTTAGTGACGCAAATAAAGAGTGCAGCTTTGTGGCTATAGAAAACACAGGGCTCCGATGGTGCTAGCAGGTATACAGAGGGTTGGAACGGTCTGTGGAACAAAATATCAAAACTATATTCCTTCGACAAAAGATTCCATTTGTTTCAAGTTGAATTCTTTCAGTTCGTCCAATTTCAGCTCATGCCTAACCCATAGGAATAACGAGGAAATTCTGTGAATTAGATTAGGGTGCTCCTTCTTCTATATTCTCGGAGCTTCTTTCAGTCACGGTCAGACTGAGATCTATCACTTTCTCTTTTGATCACACCTTAAGTGGCTTTGGGGTTCCATAGTTTTTTATTTTTACCAAAAGTTTTTCATCCGATTTCAGCTCAGGTCTAACCGATAGGAATACCGAGGAAATTCTATGGATTAAATTAGACTGCTCTAGCTTCTATATTCTCGGAGCTTCTACCCATGACGGTCCGACTGAGATGACTTTATTGGTTTCTCTTTTGATCACACCTTAAGTGGCTTTGGTTTGCCACAGCTTTTTATTTTTACAGAAAAGTTTTTCAACTTAAAAATTATATATAAACTGCCCACTCCATTGGGCATAAATTTGCTTTGACTAAGAAATTTTTTATAAATTTTTGAAGAGGTTCAAGGTGAAAATTCCTAAACTCAAAGAAGAGAAACTTTTAACAAATTCCGAGCATAAAGTGAAATAAACTTTTGGATTACAAATCGATACTCATATAAAGGTAGAAATTCAAATGGTCCTTTTTTGGAAATTACCGCCAGCACAAATAAAATTCGATTTCGATGGTTTTTCTTTTTATGTGTCGAGGGGAAATGGAAAAAAGGTCGTCAATGTTTTCTTCTTCGGCCTTTCCACCGACTGCCATTAAATGTAACTCCACTGTAATTTACATAATTTTCTATTCATTACATAATTCTGTCAATTTTCAATACATTATAATTTGTTAAAAGAAAGAGGAAGCTGAGAAGCAAATCGAAAAAAAAAGAACTCTCCCTTCTGGGTTAGGGTAAAAATTTCCATTTTTCTTGTTGCACAAAAAAAAAAAAATATATGCGAAGAGGCGCATCAAAAAGACAACAACAAAGCAACAGAGAGAAAGAGAGAGGGTCTCTTATTTGTAATTTGTTTTCGGCTTAAAAAGATTATTTTATGGTGAAAACAACCCAAGGCGAGACCAGGACTCGGGGTCCCTTTTTTTTTAATGTTGCCGGCCCAAGAAAGTTGTTCGATTTTTTATGCACAATATGTCGCAAAACAAAGTGGAAAGAGACCGCAAAATTAACACATTCCGAAGATCCCTACAAGGAGATAAGGCTAAGCAAGGACGAGCCAAATGGAAACACTGCAACGGGGTAAAAATCACGTAGCCATTATGAATGCAAATCAAATGTCAATATTTCTTTTCTTCTTTTGTATTTCGGCTAATATGGAAAAATTCATTGAGGATTTTCATTTGGAAAATTCGCCAAACAAAGCAAATACCACAAATATAAAAAAAATCAGCAAAGTAAATAAAATTTGCAAAAAGAAAGAAAGAAAAAAAATCAATTCTAATCCCCAGTGTCAACTCAACTGAATCATTTTGTGCAGAACTTTGGCCCAGCATACTGATGAGTTCGGAAAACGAGGAAAAATCTAAGCTTAAAGATTTACATTTTCCTGTCCAAATCGAAAAATTAAGAATTTATGCTTGTCACTTCATTAAAGTCCTCGAATTTTGAATCCTGAATTGGCAACTGGGGAACAATAAGTCTCGAAAAAAAAAAAACAGAACCCTGCAACATCCCAACCAAACCCCCAACCAGCCACTTATCTGGCCTGCATCTTGCCATATATTTTTTCTTATTCAAATAAGTGCGACGTCTTTTGGTAATTAATCATCTTGCTGGAGCAAAAAAAAAAAAAGAAATGTCTCCGGAGATAATGTCAACATAAAATGTTTTGGCAATTTCATATAATTTTCTTGCCTTATTTATGGGAGTTTTTCCTTCTTCGGTTTGTGCGTTTTATTTTCTACGTTTTGGTTTGGTTTGGTTTGGTTTTCCCAGGTGCCAAGAACAACTTGACTGAGACTGGACAGTGGCAGAAGAAGTAGAAGTCGAAGTAGTTATTGTGGAAGACCGAAGGGCATTTAATTTGACGTGTTGACTTTGGCCTGTGGCCAGTTCAGTGCACACGTCGCCACGTCGCCGGTCTGGCCTTACCCCCGCCTTACCCAACCCCTGAGCTGGCCAAGCAAACAAATACACAGCATTCGCTGGACCAGGCGGGCACACTTAATGAGCTTGTCTGTCAGCATTGCGGTAGTTTAACCACCTTCACATTGGTCTCAACTCAACTGGAATGGTTGGGTTGGATTGGTTTGGGTTGGGCTTGCTATGGCCAGGCTCAACTTGTGACCCTTTGCGGGTGTGACGGTTTACCGCTGTGGCCCCCTTTTATTTTTGCTGCTGGTCAGTCTAATCACAAAGTTTAATGAACGGATTAAGACCAAGAGCAAAAGTTGGTCGCCTGTCTAGCCAGAAATTGCTGAGCTTAGGCAAACGAATAAAATGCCCCTCGGTATGATTATTATTTGTGTTTAGCTGAATATATATATGAATATTTTGAGATATTGATTAAATGAAAATGTTTTTCTAGTTTGATTTGGCTTGTGGGGCCAAGCAAGTCGACTGACTCTCTTAAAAAGCCATCTAAGCTACTTTTTCCTGAGAAATTCCCAAAAATTAGCATAATCATAAATAACATAATCAGTGGTTCATTCAATCCGAATGGAACAGGAACAGCCCTTAAAATTCTCGATATATTTTTAACATGATTTTCTGACACTTTTGAAATTATGCAAATTTAATTTGGAAACACTTCCTCTTTGGCACGCGAACAACTCACCACCTCCTTTCAGAGCTCTTCTTCTTATTGTCAGAAGTAATTGCGGCCTTTTGTTCTAGGAAAATAGGTAAGTGGGCTGCTTGGGTTTTTTATATTTTATCTAAATTTATAGAAATAACAAAAGTCCCTTGTATTTCTTATAACATATTGAAAATATCCACTGATTTAGTAAAATGATTAATGATGCTCAAAATATGACAAACCCTTTATATGACCCCCAGAGGAAATTGCATTTTTATGTTGTACCCATTTTATGGGTTAATAAAGGGTTAAAAAGCTATAACCTATTTGAAGAAGCTGAGATCACTCAAAAAAACAAAAAATACGAAAAAAGCTTATAGTAATTTGAAGCAAGTGTTTTCTCTTAAATTAAGAATTAAAATCTTTATCAGTAATTTGCTTTAAAAACAGCAAGAAAGTGTAACACGCGCAAAGAAGAAAAAAGAAAAAAGCAAAAAAGTTCAACTCACCAGCTTCGCTGAGCTAAAATTTTACGACTTCTTTTATCGCATCGGATAACAGTTTTTTCACACACACACAAAAGAGAGAGCACAAAAAGACGTCCGAAAAAATCACACACACACATGCACAAAACGACGACGCTTAATAATTGAGGGCGACGCTGCCGCTGCGGCTGGAATAAATTGCATTTTTTCTCAATAATTATACAAGAATATTCGTATTAACATTTGCTCAGTTATTTTAATTGCATTGTTGACATATTTTAGTCAAAGCATATCACGACACAGACAAATATTTCTATCGCCTAAATTAATTTAGTCACACATTTAATTGCAGTTTGTCAGCAAGCAGAGAGCTGCACAATTGCAAATTTAAAGTTTTGTCTTTTGATTCAGTCAGGAACGTAAAAATATTATCCCGGTATATTAAAATCACTTGCTAATCTCATTATGTGAAGACGGTATTAAATATTTTTAAGAATTTAAGAAGCTAAGCGATCGACACTGAAATTCTTCGCAACTTTGTTTACGTTCCGCTTAAGTTTGTGCTGCTGGTTCCGAGTTCTGTTCACTTGATCTAGGCGCAACAAACTAAAGTGAACTTCGATGAACTTGAAGAATAAAAGAATGAATAAAGAATTAATTTGTGGCCTTGTCTTATTTGGTTGGGTATTAATGACTTAATTTGTTTTAAAAAACTTATTTATAAAATAAGTAATAAGAGAATATTTTTTTGTTTTTTAAATTTATCAATATAAATATTAAGAAATAAATAAACAACAATTTAGTGGCTGTCCTTATAATTTTTATAAATAAAAAATATTTTAGGCAAATTGGTCAATTCCGTTATTTTTGTCGCAGCAATTGGTTTGTACGTGCGCTTTGTTTTCATTTAGTCTTCCATATAATTGTATGATTTTTTATACAGTTTATTTTCTTTTTGCGCTTTTTTATTTATTATTTATTTTTCTCTTCATAAAATTAAAATATACGAGATTTATTTACAAAATTTAAAAAATTGACCACAGTATTCTGTAAAAACTTCCCTGCCTGGGAATTTATGCCTGTGTGAGACAGAGATAGATTGTGAGAGGGGAAATTTCCCTTATGTATAACAGAGTTTTCTGATTGGTCGATTCGAGCGCATAAGCAGCCAATAAAGGCAAACAAAACGAATAGGAAATAGCAGAGCGAGAAAAAGACCACAAGAATACGGAATAAAAAAGAAAAAATTCAGCAAACTTTTCGGTGTCGTGGGCGGCAAAGTAATTTTGTTTGCTTCAAACTTTTCATTTTGCACAAATCCATCTTTGTCAGCAGACGTCTCCGTGTGCAGATTGTGATCACGATAAACCGAAAAATCTAACCATGTTTAAATAATTTCTATATTAAATATTAAGAAAGGACAGCCAAAAAGGAATATCAAAAGAAATCATTGTGAAATGTTAAAATTAACTTAAGAAAAGTTTTTCCTTTCAAAGTTAAAGATTTGTTTAATTTGGGATTTAAATTTTTGCGAATGTTCATGTCTCCAAATAAAGGCTTACAAAATCACTGACTGAAATTTAAATGGTATAATTATATTAAGATGACTCTTCAGTTTCTGTAGTAAATTAATTTTTATGCGAATTATTGGATTTATTAATCTGAATTTTTTCTTATTAATTTGGATTCTTGTGTTTTTTATATTTTTTCATATCTCGGTTGTCTCTTCCGAAAAAAACTTCGAATCTATGATAATAGTGTTTTTCCTAAAGTAGCTATTTTAGATATTGCTATGATTTTGGGGTGTTGGATTAATTCATTTTAATTAGAGAAAATTAAAGGAAGTATTTTGAGGATTGGAAAAGGTTAGCCTAATTGAGAGCAAATATTTAATTTAATTAATAAAAAGAAGTAAATACTATGCTCCATGCCTATCCAAGCAGAAAGAATATTATTTGTAGTCCATTCTTGGCATAAAAATTATTATATTTTTTTATAATTCAATTTCAATTTACCCAATGAAAATTTTTTACTTTCAACTTTGCTTAAGCAAAATTTAGATTTTCTTCAACGATATCCAGATTACTTCATTAATAAATGGCGTAATTTAAAGACAAATTTGCTATTTTGATCCATTCTCCATTTCATAGAAGTAATGAGAAGTCATTATGTTGAAATGTAAATGGAGCCATCTTTCGTTTACAGCATGAACTAAGACAGTTACAGAAACAGCGCCCCCACTTGAATGTAATACGAACAAGCTTAACAGTGCTGGCGCCGTCTCAGGCACTATGTAAACTAGCTAAAGCGTCATCTACTGGACTGTAAAGCTATTTATTCCTCTTTACAGACAGAGCATAGAACATTTTTATTTCGTTGGGATTTTTTTAGAGAAAAAATTCCTTTTTCAATTCTCAAATAAAAGAAAACAATTTGCTCGTTCTTTAATACTTTATTAATTTTTTTGTTGATTTTTTTGTTTTCACTATTCTGAATAACCAAAAATAAAAGAAAAACTCAAAAGGATTTCTTGGATTCTTAAAAGATATGTAAAATAATTTCCCTTTGAGAAATCCATGAAAATAATTCGAAAAATTTTTCCCAAATTATTTGATATTTTTTTTTTTTTGTGGAGTTTAATGGCTCCTTCTGGTTTTTATTTTAATCCTATTAATATAATAGACATCAAAAATTATAATTATTGAATTATTGAAAAAATATAGTATCTGAATTAACATAGACAATATAAACTTTTTTTTCTCCTTTTTCTCTTTTCTTGTTTTTTTTTTTTTCTTTGTGTATAAAAAATAGAAACTCTAATTCAATAATTCGATTACAATAATCATAAGTATTTTGGGTTTGTTTAATTTGGCCCCTTCCAGCAGCAGTGCCCTTCTCAAGGTCACTAGCTTTGACCGGGCAGCAGGAGGGGGCAAGGAGAGCTTTAGCTTCTTTCTGTTTTATTCGTTGCAATTTTGTAGAATTCTTTCTAGTTTTCCAGGCACTTTTGTGTTCGTGTGCAAAATGAAATATGAAAAAATTCTTCGACGAAAAAAAAAAACATTTGAAATGTTTCGATCAATTCTTTAAAAATTGTCTTGAACTGGGAGGAGCATAAGTAGGATTGATATGAAAGATTCATGCAAATCTTCTTCTTCTTCTTCTCATAAATAATTTGCCATAAGTACAGCGATTCATTTTCTTGAGCTTTCTTCCTGGGAATTTTGTGGGTTTCCCCTTTTTGTTTCAACTTAATGTAAAAATCGTATCTTTCCTTTGAAAGTCTAAAGAACAAAAGTTAAACGTAGCTGAAAAAATTCTTAAGTAGAAATTTTTTTTATCTTCTTTTTTAGTTTAAATTTAAATAAATTAAAGTTTGATATTTTTTAAATAATTCAGAGAGAGAGAGAAAGTGGAACTACTGGGTTCCCTCTCATTCTTCTTCTTAAATAGAAACAAAAAACTAAATAGAAAACTGAACTCTCTGTGGCCCTTGGACGGCCTTTCGGCCTGTCTCCTGGGGCTGGCGCGAATCTAGCCTGGATTCTGCGCTCTTAGAACCTAACTGTCAAAACATTTAACTGTTAAATTCTTATAAGTAAGATTAAAATGCCTAGGGCCGGTCAGGGTGCTTGGTCCGGCCGGCTTGCCAGTGGTTTAGTTGCCCGCTTCAGGAGCCGCTGAGGGCTCAAATTGGAGGTGGTCCGCGTATATAGCGTAGCTGGGGAGTGAAGCTCATGGACAGATTGTTGAGATTGTCACAGCAGTTTGGCTGCATCATGCAAGCAGCACAGAAGATGGTGAATAAGGCCAATTGCATGGGCACAGCGGCCTTGGCAATGCGCCAGGCCCAGCCTCGTCGACGGGCCTTTTGATTGTCGTCACTGTCATCGCGCTCGGAGCTGTAGTCCAAGGCTGGGTCATCGCTGGGGTCACCACCACCACCGTCGCCGGAGACTGTGAGTGCCCGCACTTGATTCTGCTCGGTCGAGTTGTGCTCGGTTTCTGGACCATCTGCCTGGTCTGCCAGCTGGGCCGATTGGTTCTGACGTGATTTGCGTTTGTTCTTGCGTTTGGAAGGTGAGCCTTGGGGACTGGCTTGCTGCTTGGCTGGGGCCTTTTTGCCGGCAAACTTGGCCTGGCCATTGACCTTGATGTGGCCATTGCTGCAGCTGGTCTGACCGCTGTGCTCAGCTGCCAGGCGTCCGGCTTCCTGCTGCTGCTTTTTGTTTTGATGCGAGGCTGCTGTGCGGACAATTAGGTCGCGACAGGTGTTCTGCAAATACTTCAGCTCGGCCTCGGCGCACTCCATGCGTGCGGCTATGGATTTCATGGCCTCACTGCCAGGGGCCAGGGCTGACTCCAGCTGTTTGGCCAGGCGGCGTAGGACGCCCAGACGGCGTTCACGCTCGGAGAGACCACCATCTGAGGTGGCTCCGCCATCGGAGATGCCAGAGTCTGAGAGCGAGCCATTGGAGGCGGTGAACTTGGCTATGTGGTAGATGTGATTGGGATCCAGATGCTCCTGGACGGCCAAAAGTTGCTCTTTGCTGACATTCACTTCGGAAAGCAGCTTGGCCACCACCTTCACATTCTGGGCCAGTTCCACGGCTGTGGCCTGACCTTTGTCTAGGGCTCCTTCCAGACCCTGGAGAGTGCCACGATCCTGTCCCAGGGTGAGCTGGAACTCGGAGAGGCCACACTCTAGTTGCCGCCAGGCTATCAACGAATTTGTCAACATCTCCAACTGGGCATTGATTCTAAAGCAAAGAGAGGAAATGATTAATCAGTAACTGAATTTTTAAAGAGTCGATTTAATTTTTACCTGGCATCTGCCTCATCCCAGGCACTGTACATATCGCTGACTTCATCTTTCAAGTGCTTGTGGAACTCTTGCTCAGCCGTCATTAGGGTCTGGACATCCCAGAACTTTTCAGCACTCGGTTCAGTGGACGTACTCGTGCCCGTGCTGGTCACATTGGTGCTGCCTTCCACTTGGTTGCCATTGCTGTCGGTGGACTGAAGTTTGCCAGCTTCCAGTTCGCTTGGCTCGGTTTGTTCGGACTCTGCTTGATTCTGTTTCAGATTCTGCTCAATCAGGGCGCTCTGCAGGCGCCTCTCCTGCCTGGTCAGCCAACTATGGACGGAGGCATTCAAACGCAACATGCTTGTCCTATAACTAGCCAACTGTGTCTGTTCGTGCTGCTCCAAAAAAAAAAAAGAGATGAATAAATAAATTTTCATAAAGATCTTCAAGTGTTTGGTCTCACCTTGAGGGCCTCAATGGCTATCTGTATGGCCGGCTCGGTGTCCAGCAGCTCAAATGTGGGCTTATTGCCCACTCGCTGGAGCGTGTGCTTCAAGACGCTCATCTCCTGCTGCAGTTTGCGTGCAGCGGCGGCATTCTCGCTCCAGCCAAGCAAATCCTCCCAGGCGGCCAACAAGTCTAAAAAAAAGAAACAAAAAATAATAATTACAATTTGAAAATTTTCAAATAGAGCGAGCAATTTAAGCATGCCCAAAAATAGATGGAAAAAAATAAATAAGAGAGCAAGAAAGAAAGGCGCCAACAGCCTGAAAATTGCAACATTTCAATTTGCTTTTCCTTGTAGGCCCTTTTAATGGATACCTTTCGCTTTTCACCGCCACTTTTAACCGTTTGCCAAAACAAAGAGAAACTTTTACAACAATAACAACAACAACAGTAACAATGGCAACATCAACACCACTTGAATTGCCCAAGTGCTATTTTCATTTTAATTAGCTGGCTTAAAAACAAAACAAAATTGGCTAATTCAGCACTCAACAACTGAAGCATGCCAGTTTCCGTTTTAAATTGAATAAAAAAAACAAGAAGAAAGAAAACAATTCAAACCAAACTGGCTGCACATTTCCATAGTGGGCGATTGCAGCTCCGAACAATTGGGCGGACTTGTCCGTGTATTAGAACAAGTTTATTAGAATGCTCTCGGCCATAAATTGTTTGGGCTTGGCCAACACCACGGTTCATGGGCAAGTGGCTATCAATTAATTTGAATGACATTGGGGGCATAAAGACTGAATTCAAAATAAAAACAGATTATTTAGTTTAAAAACCGTGTCCCTCCCATGAAAATTTAGTTCCATTATATAAAATGATCTCTCAGTTTTTCCTTACATTTCTTACACAAAAGTACTCCGCAGTCTAGAAAGAAGTAATGGTATACCTATTCCTTAACCCAGACAATATATGTCGTTATAGATCGGGTCGAGAGATCTATCAAATTTGAGATCTGTCAGACCTTCTGGACCAGGTTTATCCTCCTGTTAGTCTTATAATTCTTTCTGGAAAATAAATATCATTTCAGAATTTCTTTAATTGTATCCAATGATCTCTCAGTTTTCCCTAAAAATATTTACTCAAAGCTACACGACTTTCTGACAAAATATATAGAAATACCTTTTCCCAAGTTCAGATAATTTGTTGTGAAAAAGACTTGTGTTTCTCGGATCGAAAAGATATGTGTTTCTTGGTTTGAGAGATCTATTAAATTTGTAATATGTTTACCAGAAATAAAGACAACCTGTTTTGAAAGAGACTTGGTTAAAAGATCTCTGACATCTAGAACCTTGTACCAGGTCTTTCTTCAGTTAGTTTATGTATGAAAGACTTAGATCTCTGAGATCTAGAACCTTATACCAGGTCTTTCTTCAGTTGGTTTATATATGAAAGAAGTCTTAAGAGTTCTTTTCTTTCCACAATAGAATTTTTCAAAATCAAACGTTTTTGATTTAAATTCTTAAAAAAAAGACCTTGACTTTTATTCTCGATAATTATTAAAATTCGCTTTAAAAATATATCTGATATACCTAGATATGTGTCATCCAAAGTCTTCTTTGTTTATGTTATCGTTCACCTACAAAATTTGAAGAGGTTATCTTAAAATTTATTAATTAAAATCATAAAGCTTCTGTGATTCAAAGAATTACTCGAACCTTTTGGAAGGTCTCACCCAACTAGTCACAATCGCACTGAAATAAACCCAAAAACTAATTCGCACCAAGCCAGTTGGACACTTTTATATTTGATGGAACCCACCTGTGGCGTGTGGAACTGGTCAATTCGGAAAAGTGCGTAATTTGTTGACTTTCACTGGGGGCGCAAACCAGCCCAATAAAATGTTGCCAATTTGTGTTGATAAGCAGTTGACTCGGACTGATAAATTCAGCACTCCAGGGCAATGTTTTATTTATTTATTTCACTTTTGTCTAAGCTGAGACAAACCGTACGCGTTGGCTGGCCAATTCAAACTGGTTGACTGAACTTGGCTTGAAGCTGGTGGCAAGCCTGCGAATCGGTTGGGTTGGAGTTGGCCCAGTCGAGCGCAACAAAGCGATCGTTGCAACGCTGCACTGAGTTGCCAACTCAAGGGCAATGAAGCAGAGCCCGGTTTGGGCTAGGGGTGCGGGGGCGGGGTTGCCACAACCTGCCACCAAATTTTTTGATAGCCAAGCCGAACGGATATCATATCGGGCTTAATGGATTACCGCATTTTCCTGGCCAAAGATAAAAATGTGTGTAGGGGAGAAATTTTTGGGGATTATGCAACTTTGTTGCAGAGTTGAAGTCGTCGCACTTAAAATTGAGATTTTCATGGTTAATGAGAGTGGGGCGGCGACAATTGTGAGTAAGCGACCGGATTGAGTGGCACCAATGGAAATGGGGAAAAACTAAGTATGAAAATCATAAAATTGATTAACTATTTATGGTGAGGCCAAATCCATTTGCGCTTTCACTTTGGCTTTAAGTGCAAACTTAATTAATTTTTTTTTCTCTAAATTGCTAAATTGGCACCTCTCTCTCTTTCTCTCTCTCTTTAAATTCTTTTGAGAGCCGAGGCTGGAGTCAACTACCTAAAACAGTTTCATTTTTTAATGATTCAACTTGTTGGTGGTTGTTGCAATTATTTTCGCCCAAGTTAATTCACTTTGACACGGCAAATAACAAATATTTTACATACTCGCAAAAGTTTTTCTTTCGATTGCATCACGAAATCTTTCAATTCAAACAAAACAAAAGTGATAAAAAAAAAAACGAAAAAAACAAATAATTTGCTCGATAGCTAGCCAAGAGATGCAATCTCTCAAGGTCAGTGACGTCATGAGTTTGCTAATTTCAACAAATGATTCGCTCGAGTTCCGTGGGCGTTTGCAGAGCTTTTAAAATTGTCTTACAGTTCTTTGATCCAATTCAAACCGACTAATTGTCTAATATTTCTTGGAAAATACTTATTAAATTAGATTGGCAATATTTTGAGGTCAAGAATTTTCAGGTTCAAAAAGAATTATGAAAAGATTTTTATCGGAATCTTAAATTCTGTTTCCATAGAGAAAAACTTGTTCAGATTTTGAAAAATTATTTTTTGTTTTTAGGAAAAAATTTCTCTCGAATTCTAAATTATTATCTTTAGAGAAAACTATTTTTTACAGATTTGAAAATATTATTTTGATAAGAAATATTTCTAACAGACTTTAGCATAATTTTGGAAATATTATTTTTTGGCGTACAAATATTTCATTTCAATTTTGAAATATTATTTTTATGGGATCAATTTGTTTATCAATTTTGAAATATTTTTTTTTTAGATTAAATTAAGATTTGAACTTAGCTTGAACTTTGCTATTTTTCTCAATATAAAAATGAATGAACTAATTATAGAAATTAAAAGAATCATTTATTTTTAATATATTTTAAAAATAGATAATTTTGTTTTTCTGCTATTTTGACTAGGGAATCAACTTTTTATTAAAGGTTGGATTATTTTCGTACTTGAAAGATTTCAAAGAAATTTTTCTTCATTTCCACCTTCCTTCACGGAAAGTCATGACTTCTCATGACAACCTGGCAACTCTCTAATAAAAGCTCTCAGCAGGTTTTATAATAAATAAATAGAAATAATAATAAATGGTGAGCTTCTTTCGATAACAATTTCATATCCTTGGCTATGCTCCTTGCAATTTAATTTAGGCCATGTCGTGACAAGGTGCCATCAGCCTTATGGCAAATGGCAGACCTGCCAAAACAATTTAACCCACACCAGACCAGCCCAAGTGAGACTAAGTAAGACCTGGTAACAGACACGATAAAAACAAACAGGTGAGGTAAGACAGAAACGAAAATGACCAAATTGTAAGTCCAAAACGTACACAAAAGATTAAAAAGTCAAGATCGAAAACCTATATGAAATCTCAATGGAAGAAACGAAAAGCGCGCCCAAATAAGCTTGAATAATTATGTGGAGACTAAAACAGAAACGGCGATGACGATGACTTTGACAAATAATTAAACACAATTAGTAAAAAATATTAAAAAAAATAATAATAATAATAACGTCGTTAGATATTTTTAAATGCTGATTAGACAAAATATGCTAACGAATATAATTGGGAAAAATATTTGAAATATTTCGCAATGACGTCACTTTGTCTGCGAAAAAATTCTGAATCATTTTGTGCAGGTCCAGTGAAAAAGCGTATTTAAGTGAAAATTGCCAGAACGTTTGGAAATGTAAACAGTAAGTACAGTTGAGTTCATTGTACTCAGGCTTTGTTTTCTCTGCTTCGAAACAGCTGAAACTTTCAAGGTCAACAGCAAACAAAATTAATGAATTGAAATGGAGACTGTGAGACTCTGAGAATAGCATTGACTATTTTAGAACCTGAATTCGATTATTAATTCCGCTTTTGACCTCCCACCAAACCGCAGAAATCAAAACCAAATTGGTTACATTAACTTCGACCGGTTCGAGTTTTCCAATACAGTCCAAATGGAGGGCGGGTGGGGGCCTACACACACAAGTGTCTATAAAAGTGGGGCCAGGTACCGTTAATGAGTCCAAGTAAGTGAAACGGGCCATGACAGTTATGCAAGGCCTTCTTCGTCTGCTGCTTCTTCTTCTTTTACTTTGTTTTGTTGCTCTTTCCACTCTTCACCCGATTTGCTGCAATCTGTTCTGGGCTCTTAACGGATGTAACTGCCAGCCCTAATTAGGCAATCAAAATATGTAGAAAGAGGGGGGCACAGAGGGGGGCTCTAATCTTTCATTTTTTTTATATGTATTTCCTTTCCTACATTTATGAAGCAATAGCAGATGCCTCAAAAATATCTTTGCTCTAGTCTGCTCATCTGTTCTTCTCTTATCAAATCACTTGCCCGTTTCTGTTCAATTAAAAAAAAACATCTTAATTGATGGCAACATTCACTTTCTAGTTGGAAAAAAAATATTTCAAGTGTGTTTGACAGCTTTTTACCAATGTACCAACAATTAGCTCTTATCTCCCCGCTTTGTGATCTTCACTGTCTCCCTCTTGCCATCTCTTTCGCACTCCTCTCTATTTGCACGCAACGGTAATTCATATTTCGTTGTTGTTGTTGTTGTTGTTGTGTGAGTGATAGTATAAGTGTGTCTGTGTTTGCATTTTAGCTCATCATTTTTATTTTTTTTTTTAGTTTGTCCTCTGTTTACCTTGCTCTGATGATGAACGCGACGTTGTGGCCGAGGTGCTGGCCGAAAGCATTTCACAAATATCCGTTTGTACGGCCACATTAATTTTCAGCATTTTTCCCGTTAGGATATTAAATTGGAAAAGCTCTAGATTCTGTCACACACACACACACACAGGCGAGCTTAGTGGTTGACCCACTTTTTGTTTTGGGTTCAAGGGGAACAAATTCTCACTAATATTTTTCGTTGGGGTTGCGAGTGCCGCTGGGAGTGGAGGTACATAGTATTTTTCAATAATTTGCGTTTTTCTTGTTGCTTTTTTTGTTTACGAAAACAATAAAATGAATTGCAATTGCCCGATTTCATTGTACTTTAAGTAGACAATCGACCGACTTAGACCGGCTTGCCCAACATTTGTTTACACGTGGTGGGGGCAACTGCGTCTCGGGACTGAGCATTCCACAGTCGTGTTAATTTCGTTGGCAGACGAAATAAGTCAACAACGGAGTTAAGAAATTCGAGTCAACAAACCGAAACTGAAAATTTCCACGTTTTCACCAACAACCAGAGACGGCAACTACTTTTCTTTATTAATGAAAATAACCGAGACAAAGGGCAGTTAAACTTAGAGAGTTAGTGAGATTTTCTTGTTTTTTATATCACAGTTTAATTTCATCTTAGAATAAACGATGGCCCTGAAGAAATTCAGCGAATGATTTAAAAATTTCGCGGAAGCACCAATAAAACAAAAATTATATTAAAAAGAAATTAAAAGGTAAATAGCGTCAGCGTCCAACCACCACAATGAAAGCACAACAACCGTTTGGACCGCGTACAGAAAATAAAGTGAACTGAGAGCTTTTAAGCGTAAAGCAAAAGAGCAAGAGAACGAACAAGCTTTCAGGGGAAACTTTGAACTTGACTTCACGCAGCGCAGCTGGCGTCACAGCTGGCAACGCTGGCACACACACACGCACACATACACATGAAGTTCTATACGAACTTTTGACTTTAGGTGGAGTAACAAAAACTACGTCACTTTCTGAACCATAAAACTCGGCCAGGTAGAAATGAAACAATAACAAAACAAATAACAAAAATGACGTAAACAAATTTTCAAATCTAAAATTGAAAAAATCTAACTTCTTCTGTCCAACGTTGGATGGCGCCGAGGAGATTATTTATTTAATCACTTGAAAATTCTTGAAATATTTGAATATTTTATGGTGTAAGAAAATCAGAAAAATTCAAACTAAACAATATAAGCAAGCATTGTTTATAAACAAATGAAATCATTTTCTTTTTCTTCTTTTTTTTTTTTTTGGACGATGGCTTATGAGATTTAGAACGTCATAATGACGTCAGTTTCGGGAATAAATCGTATACTGCTAGAGGTCGAAGTGGTGGCTTTCATTTAAATATTATGTATATATAACGAGAGCAGCAGAAGCCAAAAACAAATTTATGTATTCATTTGGCAAATTTATAGCCTCAGAATGAGAAATGTTATTTTTAGCTTGACAACTTTTGAGTACTCTTTTCGAATGGACAAAATGAAAATATATTAAGAGCATTTCAAAAATATTGAAAAGGTCATAAATTTGTCAGACATTTGCAGTTTTGGCACCACTGTAACATTTACGTCAAGTAAGTTAGTAAATACAATCCGCACCAAACTGTGCGGTCATTGCTTAGCAAAGACACACACCACTTGGAGCGCTAAAAGAGCGTGCCAGTCGCACTCAAACTGTATGGTCAGTTACACTTGGTTAGTTTTCTTAATGTTTGCAAAACTATTTGCGAATACAAATGAATGACCAATACCGCTTCATCTTTATCGATTAGTGAATTAATTGTTTTTAACAATTGCAAGCAAACTAGACAAAAGTTATTCTTTTTTTTTCGTTAAACATTTGACAAAAACACAAGCAAATTTAAATTAACAAAAACACCATTATTTTTTTTTAAGTACATTAAACAATTTACATATATAAAATACAATAAAAATAAAAAATGTGCAAAAATTACAAGAATTCCATTTGTTTGGTGTTTTTTTTTTATATTAATTTTTTTTTTTTTTGTTTTTATTTGCCAAAGTAGAAAAAAATTATTAAAGAAAAAAACAAAATAAATGCAATAATTAATTTAAAATTAATAAAATGTTTTTCAAACAAATTCATTGCGAAATGCGTTGTTGTCAAATGCAAAAACAAAATTTTTATAAATACAAAAAAAAGGGAAAAGTAACTTTTCCCACAAAAATTAGAAGACTGATTGATTTTACAACAGTTTGGGAGCCATTGTTCAGAGCAATCCCCGAAAACTGTTCAACAGACGTCCCAGTCGACCCATCGGCCGATTGACCAAAGCATAAAAAGACCTCAATGTGGCCAAGAAAAATCTATACAGAATGAAATGCTCGAGCAAATTGCTCACGTCGAGCACGAAATCGATGAGTCGAGCGATGAAGCGTGTAATGGGCAAGCATTTGCATTCAGCCGGTCCAGCAATCTGGACAACAAGTGCTCCTTGTTGTTGTGGCGGTAGTTGTGCTTGTGATGATTGTGGTTGCAGCTGTTGGCGAGGCAGTGGCTGAGACTCACCTTTTGTCTGGCCAGCACAGTGGGTGGAGAGTACAGTCCCAGGTGGACCGCGCAGGACCGCCTCCAGGCAGCGAATATTATCCCGGCAAGTATTGATAATCTCATGCTGTAAAGAAGACACAAAATTATAGCCATCTTTTGAAGGGATGAGCAATTTTTCCGTCTTACATAATCCTCGGGTCTGAGTAGGTGACACCGTATTTTCAGGGCCCGCGTGTCTTCAAGGCGATCTCGGCTTTGCTGAAGCAGACTGCGCATTTCCTGCTCGCCATCGGAATCATCTCCACTGGAGGAAGAGGTGGCTGGTATCAGCTTGATGCATTTTTCCAGATTGCGTGAAGAACGTCGACGTTCATCGGCAGTTGCCGTACGGCGGCGACGTGTGGAAGTGTCACTCTCCGAGGTGCGACGCAGCAGAGACTGGGCCGAGTGACTCATCGAGCCACCAAAGTCCAACTTGCGTCCCACAGATTCTGAACCCGTCAACTTGGTTAGGACTGTTGTACCCTGCTTGGGGGTCAAGGCCGAGGCCGATGCTGAGCCTGTCAAGGGCAAGGTCTGCGTCTGCTGGGCACCTGTGGTCTCATCTGTGAAAGATTTTGAAAGTTTAATAAAATGTATTTGGCTCTCCCCTTGACTCTCTGTCTCACCTTGACAGGATTTGCGACGCACTTCCAAAGTCTTGCGCCTCCGTTCGTATTGCATTTCTAAGGCTCTCTGGCGCCTGGCATGATCCACACTACTGGTGATGGTCTCCTGATTGATGTGCAAGACTTTCGGCTCGTTTTGTGGCAAAGAGTCCATACGCGGTGGCGAGAACGAATCCAAATTATTGGCCGCCGACAGTGATGAGCAGCAGTCCGATTGCGAGTCAATGAAATTGCTAAAAATGCAACGAAATAATTTATGTAAAAATTTTGAAGGCTGGCATAAATTTAAAAATAACCTACCGATAGTCATCGCCGAATTCCATTAGACGACGTGCAGCATCCGAATCGAAGCCCTCGGAATAGTTCTCTGAATTGTATTTCTCTTGGTAATTATCCCAGGCAGTCTCTGAGATGCTGCTGTGATGATCCTCAGTGCTCAGTTCTAGAGTGCAAAGATGAGTGCAGAGGGGGGAATTTTTGAATTTTATTTTAACTAATTATATTCGTTATGAGGTAATTAAAAGAACTCAATTAAATTATAATGAGGTTATAGAATCTGGGTGATTTATTTTTGGGGGTGCATAAGTTTTCTATACCTTTCTGATTGGGAACAGGCGTGCGTGCTTGCGTGAGATAATATAGATTTATAGTTTTGATTAGTTAATTCTTAGTTTTTTTAAGAAGTCTAGGGGAGGTGGGTTCTTGAGAAGGAAGATATAGGTAATAAAAAAAAATTATAAGACTCTTTTCAAAATTTCCCTCTTTATGTATCGGAACAACTTATATTGTCTTTCAAAAATCGATAAAAAAAAATTTGTAAGATTGTCAAGAATTTAAGTGGTTCCGAATTCCTTATAAAATAAGAACAATTTCGAAATTTTATATGGATTTTCGAAGCCCTTCTTATATTCTCCTAATTCATGGGAAATCAAAATGAAGTTTCTTTTTAGACTAACAATATCTGAAATATTTCATATCTTAGAATTTCTTTTTGATTGATTTATTTGACAATCCATGAATAGATAATTTTTTAAATTTATTTATTGCCATAAATCCCTGATAGCTCTCTTGGGACCTTGAGAACTCCTAGGCAGTTCTTGTCTGTCTTCCTTTGCGAATTTGCCTGTTTTGCTTATCTTCAAAAAGATAAGAATTAAAACCTCGCAAATTGGCATGTTGAAGTCATTCAAATAGAGTCTTGAAATAGAAAGATATTTTTCATATCTTTTATTTAATCAGCTTGTGATACCCTTTTCAATTTAATTTCGAGATTAGAATATTTCTATATGCATTTTTAATTGGCACTTTGAAATGGAAGGAAATTAACTGTTGAAAAATATCTGTCTAGTTTTGTCTTTCTTTGTTGTGAGAAATCTTTTATCTTCCCACTAATCTCACTATGTACTTTTCCCAGTTCTTTATCAATATTAAAAACTGTCAGCTTTTTATATCTTCAATTCATCATTTCCCTTGACTCATTTCCCGTGCTGATTCAGCCGTAACCACTCCCCAACTTACCAGCTTGCTGCTCATCCTCATGCCTGTAGTTGGAGAGAGCGGCCAAGGCTCCCAGTCTGGACTCACTGGCCATGAGGGCGGTGGTGTAAGAGCCCACTCGGAATTTGGGCTTCATTAGTTGGGTTTCCTCGCCGCCGCTTTCGTTGGTGGCCATGTTAGAGGATTTGTGGGGCGAGAGGACAGCTGCAGTGCCCTTTTGTATGCTCAGCAAGGCATTGGTGAACTCTTGGAGTTGCTGCGAGGACATAGACTCGCAGGACTTCATCAGCGTTTGGGTGAGATCACCCGGGGCCTCTGAACCCGAATCGGATTTACGGCCAGCTGAGGCCACGGAGACGCGCTTCTTGCGGGCGCGACGGCGTCGCAGGGAGCCCTTGCTATCGGCCTTGCGGGCCGCATTGCTGCCTGTACCCGAGGACGAGGCAGCCCGAGGCCTGGGACCTGGCGATAGGGAGTCCAAGGCAGACTCACTTATCGAATGGGTGGCCAGACCGGTTGGAGCATTTTGACCCACAACTACCGTTTGAGTCAACTGGGCAGCATCCGTGGTCAACTGGGAGAGGCAAGACACCGACCAGGGGCGTTCATTTTGCTTGCGTCGCGTCTGCGGACGCTTTACAATTTTTACATTCAAACTTTGATTGCTGCTGCCATAGCCGAGGGGCGTGACAGCCTGGGCTATGGGCTCGGCAGAGCCGCCAATGCGTTCCGTGGAATTGCCATAGGAATTGGTACTGGTCTGCATGCAAGTGGCTATGGATTCGGTAAAGCCCTCCGAGGTATCCGAACCACCAGGATGTGGCAAAGAATCCGTTTCCGAGGCCTCACCAGAGGCTTCACAATCATCTCCACACTTGACACCGCCATTCGCTGATTTGCCCAGCAATTGTGGAGTAGAGGGCTGATGCTCGAGCCATTCCTAGGCAAAAGGAAGAAGGCATGAAAAATTCATCTAAATATGAAAAAAATATGGGAGTAACTTACCTCGACACGCTGCTTAATGGGTCCAGGCATGCTGACCTCGCGTTTCTTGACCGTTGAGGAAATTTTCACAATGGAATGTTTCTGCTTGGTTGGTGTTTTCATTGCGGCTTCTTGGGCGTCGCGCACCAAATGTTCAGCCTCGAGCACAAGCTGCTTAATTGAATCATGCGAAACCTTGCTGGCCTGCAAATGCATAGAGAACGATACAAATATAATTTAATATGAAGAAATTATTCAGCACAGAAAGAGTCATAAATGTACACCGATAAGGTTATTCGGAAAGAGAGTCTCTCAGAGAGTTATCAGCCGAACTGTCTAGGGGGAAAAACGAAACCCGCGAGACGACGGGCTAGGCTGGAAAACTCTTATCAGTTCACCCGTATTTTATGGGCTCGAAAAACTGCACATCGTCACTATTTTCTCCCACTTCCTCTAGCCGCTCTCTTCCCACTCAACTGAGCTTATCTTTTTTTTCTTTCTTTCATTTTTTTTTTTGTATTTGTTTAATTTATTTTGTGTGCTTTTGCACAGTTATTTCTTTGACTTTTTTTATTATTTTTGCTACACCCTTACTGAAATCATCAATCAATTAGGGGCACATGATTTTTTTTTTAAGAACATGCAAAAAATTAGTTTTCTGCAGTAAATCATATGAATGCGATTGATAAAAATATTTATATGACCGATTTAAATTTGTACAGCAACTATATGATAAAGTAATCTGATCCTAATGAAATTTGATACACATTTGAGTCCTCATAGAATTATCCATGACATTAAATTTCAGTGAGATTGGTCAACAAGTTTTGGAAATATTTAGATTCATATCAAACAGATTATGATACAGTCTGATTCTAATAAAATGTGGTACAGAAATAGAGGTATAGAATTGTCAAGTTTCAATGGTTCATAAATTTTGTAGATATTCCTAAAGCCAGTTATATGATCAATTACTTCTATCCGTCTGAAATTTGGTACATATATCTCCTCAAACAAATGTTAACATTATCGAGATCTGTCGAAACGTACTGGATCACTCTTAAGCTGTATTATGATATAGAAGTCTGATCCGCTCACTTCACCCTATGTATACAAAAAATAGGGCTGCCATCGAAGTTTTTTTTGAAAGTATTAAAACTGAGAGAATAATTTGTAAAGAAGTTATTGATTTGTTTGGTGGTAATTTTTGAGAGTCCACGCGTGTTCGCATTAAAATCTATTTTCTTGAAAAAAAGTATAGCAAGGCTAAATTGTTCAAGGTTTTTCCCCTTTGACCTTTTTTGTTAACTAGACAAATTGGGAAATCTCAGTTCACATAGTCTTCATATTATTCTGTTTCCATTTCAAATCATTTGTTAATTTGACATAATTAAAGCAACTTAAAATCCACCCAGAATAGAATTTTGAGAAAACTATGATCAAAGTCACGCTCAAGTAAATTCGAAAAGACATTAAAAGTTAAGGGGTAGGGTCTGGGCCTGGGCCTGGGTCTGGGAGACATTAACCTTTGAGAATAATAATAACAATTTTATATATTTTTGAAAATTACGCAATTTCACATTTTCAAAACATTTTCAAGGTTCACAGCCGATTTATGTTTATAGTTTTTTTGTGCAGCTGTCATGGTTTTCAATTTGAAATAATTTTCTATTTTCAACAAAAGTCAACAAGTTTTTTATATGTAGTTTCAGTTTAATGTAATTACCGTTATCAATAGCAAAGCTGTCAAATATTATCCAGAAATTGTCAGTCTGCATACGATTATGTTAATCGCTGAATTAATTAAATTAACAATTTCCTGTGCCATGGCGAAGAGTGTAGATTAAAGCGAAAACACACTGTTTGTCAAACTGTAACGGAAGCGGGCCGAGTGAAAACTTGACTATCAATTTGACAACTTAATAAAATGGCTCTAACCGATTGGGCGTTGGTGATAATTTCTAAGGCAAATCATTTTGGCAGGTGAAAACAAGCGGCAGTGATTGTCAAACCTTTCAACTGGTTTGGTTCAAAAAATTTAACACACTGATTTGAATTTTTTTTTTTTTGAATTTATTTTAAATTAATTTGATTTTTAATAGCTTATTTGTAGGCCTAAGCAATTTAGCCACTTTAAACGATTTTCCATTACCGACCGGCACAACATTCCGCGGGCTACTGACCAAACCCAAAAACCCAGCAACAATGCCAACCAATTTTCGGCTATCATTTGATGACTCGTAGATAAGATAACAACTTGAAAAACTAAACAAAAGAAATTAAATGCTGTTTTATTTATTTAAAATAAGAAAAAAAAACTAATTTGTCTTTTAACTTGGAATCAAACGATATTTTATTTTTAGTTTGTCATTGATTTGCCACTCTTGACTCTGATAAGATAAATAAATTGATTTCCCAAAAAATTATAAAGATTTCCAAAGCGATTTCTTGTCTCTTGCGTAAAACCCACCCGTTGCTTGACCAGTCAACGTACTGCAAAATTTGTCAAAATTAATCAAAACTACAGCAATTTCACTCTCGATAAATCAGCGGTGGTCCTCGTGCCTCCACTGAGCTTGTCGTCTTAACTAAGCGCGTCTGCGTGCCACCAAACACTGCCCTCGAGGCAGTGAAAACGAATCCGCACGCATTTCTGGCAATGTTGCATTTCCTTTACCTCTTCCCCCCAAACCCCCCAGCCCCCCACATATGCAAATGACAAGTTGTCCCGAGACTCTGTTGTCGCTTCGTAGATCGATCGAAAGTGAGAGTGGCAAACTAGTTGGTGGTGGCTTCCATCTCAGAGATATGAAATTGTCAGAGTCGACAGAAAAAAAAAAACAAACAATCTGCGTCAAAGTCATCACCTCGACGAGACACCTAAAAACATCTTAATGGAATTGATCATTTGATTAGTTCAGTTTGGGAAATCTTTTGAAATTTTATTGACCAAATATTATTACTTTTGACTGCATTTTACGACCCAGTGAAAAGGCTAATAAAAATTAATTATTTATTATAGAAAAGAAAGCCGCTTAAACTGTACGCTTAATAAATATTTTTATATAGAAAAAGAAAAGGTACAGAATTAACATAACTTATATGCGAGGGAAAAGCTTTCAGGATCTAAAAAAACTAGAAATAAATATTATAATCTTTTATTTCTTTCTATGAAGTTTGGGTAGAATTTAAAGCTTTTTAAACTATCATTTAGGGAATCTTGAAAGGAAAGTTGATGTGAAATCCTTATCGATAGAAAAGCTTTATATTTTAGATCGAAAATCTATATAGAGGAGAAGGTTATATCTTCCAACTGTTCCTTTAAAGTCTAACCAATTCTCAGGGTTTTCAATATTCAATATTATTAGTTTCATATAATGATTTTCGTGGAATGCCCTACTCAAATCTTAGAGCTTTGGCGTCTTCTTATTATTCATCTTCTTTAGTTTCCGGTTCCCCGGATGAACCCAACAATTCGAGAATTGCAAAGGGATATAATGTGTTGCTTTAAGTTTTTTTATTAGACTTCATAATAATCTTTGTCTTATCCACCTCTGCTTTTATATTTGACAAATTTCAGGGCTCCTGAACTTGAATAATTTGAAGAACTATTGACTATGGATATTTCTTTTGACTAGGAAACCTTTACAAAATAACTTGAAAGTTTTTCTTTAACAAATTGACAGAGCTTCCTTTTAAGTTATGAGCCTTTCCAATCATCAATTACAGTTTGGCTCATTTTGGTGCTATCAGGGTTACTCCATGAAATTGTCTCAAAACGTTTAAGATCTATTAACCGTAAGTAAGCAACTTGTCAACCGAACATGTTCGGCACTTGTTAACCAGCAAATTTACACGAAACCACCAAAAGAGAAATGAATGGAAGAGAGAGACAAGAAAAGAAAACCAAGTAAATAATACAAAGAGACACGCATGGAGCAGACCACACAAAGACCAGGACAAAAAAGCGTTGCACGAGTGCGTTGGCGTTTTTTATTTTTCAAGTTACCCGATCGATCGTCTGAATTTCAAAACGAAATTGAAAACTTATCGAAGCGTTGAGCTTGGCCTTTTTGATTTTGTGTTGCGTTCGTGTAAATTGAAACCGAGCAACACGCAATGCCTTTGGGGACTCACAATTCATCCGATGCGTTGGGTGATGAAGGAGATTTCAAATTAAACATAAATTTTGTCATTGATATATTTTCTATTGGTGTGGCAAAGTGTATCGATTATTTTCTGGGAAAATTAACAAGCTCTATAAGCGTGGGAGAGCGGCTTTGTCAGGCTTAAGGTGAAAGCCTCATGATTTATAGGTGAATTTTTTAAGCCCTCCCGGAAAAAAAACAAAATTTTAATTTTCCTAATTAAAAATAAAAATAGAAAAACTTTGTTAACCCACTTCGAGTCTTGTGAAAAAGGGAAATCCAATGAGTTTTGCACTTCCTTTCAGACTGAGCGGTTCCGTCATTTGACAATTGTCACCTGATCTTGGTGACTTGTTTGATCATGTTGAAACTCACCTGTGCCTTTGGTGGCGAGACTGTGGCATTACTGCTGCTGGCCTGGGATTGGCAAGATTTGGCCGGGGAGCGCGGTGGCAGACGCAGGCTGACAGAGTTGTAGTGGCAGACGCCGCCGCCGTTGCTGCTGCTGCTGCCGCCGTTCATTTCACTGGATCGGACGCTGATGTTGCAGATGTCGGCACGAGTATAAAAGCTGCTTGGCAGTGGCTAGAAAAATATCAGAAAAGAAAAACGGAAAACTCAGATTGGCACATCATAAACAGAAATAGAAAGAAACTCAAGGAGACTGTTAATTAAAAATGCAATTTATGGCGCCCATTTGGCCAAAACGGAAAACGACCTGCCAAGCCATTCCAATTCACGCAATCCCCTACCTCTTCCTTTTTGTCTCTCTCTATCTGTCTCACTGGGCCTGACTTCATAATCAATCAGCTGTCGGAGGGTCTCTCTGTCTAACTGACTGACTAACTTCCTGCAAAAGAAAACATTTCGTGTTCATGGCTCTATTAGATGTGGCCAATAAATTTCGAGACTAACCGAATGAGAGCGACGCGACGGTGGCTAAAATAAAATAACAAACGTCCCTTTCAATTGTTCGATTTGTTTTTCATTTTAGACTTTTCCCCCTCTCGATTTTATAGCCACATTCAAGCGAAATAAATCAAAGCATTTTGGTTAATTTTGTACTTTCCCATTTTTGACGTGAGCAGCTCAATTTCGAGTTCGACATTTTCCTGGAGCAGCTGCCGCAGCAGTCGCCACCGTTGAGGCACGTTTGTATGCATTTCCCAGCAACGTGCCACATGGCTTTACCACTCCGTCAGATAGTCCGTTGCTCCGTCAGTCAGTCTGTCCGTCTGTCCACTAAATAGATAGCCAGGGAGTTAGTCTGGCTGCTCAAGCTTGTTGCTGGATGCACTCAGCCAGGCAGCTTCACTTTCATTATGCCAACTGCTTAATCAACAACAAATGGAAAAGCTCGTGCAAGAAGCAGCAGCAGAAACTTGCACCATTTTTCTTTATTAATCCGTACTCGAATATGCAGCCATGGGAACCAATATGAGCAGACCAAGATTAAACCAACATAAAAAACTAAATAGAAAATTGCTTTGCCCACAAAAACTGATATGGGTCTATATAATTCCAATATATAATGAACATGAAATTTAGGGTAATTTTATAAAGTTTCTTTTTTATAGAAATGAAGATTTGATATGGATTGATATAATTTTGTGAAGTATATTTAACTCGTGCAAAACTGAATTGGAATAGGAGTTTCTAAGATCTTAGTAACTTCTTTTAAATGAGTACCAAATTTCATACTAATGTGGATTCACAACCGATAAAGTTTCCAAAGAGAGTTCCGAAATTGGAGGATTCCCAGATTCCAGTTTCTAAGGTCTTAGTAACTTCTTTTAAATGAATACCAAATTTCATACCAATGTGGATAAATAGTTTCAAAAAAAAAAGCTCCGAACGTGGAGAATTCCCAAAAAGAAAATAAAGGAACTATTATTCAATTCAATTTAACAAAAAATAAATATAGTCTTCTACCATAGGTAATGAGCTAATAGGTAATAGTAAATATATACAAGTTCTGTATATATGGAAAACCATATATACTGAATACCGATACTGTAACCTCTATAATATATATGGAATAGACTAGATTAAGAATGATCGATACAAAATGTGGAACAATAATTATTGAACAAGAGAAGAAGCCTGTAAGAGTTAAATTTTAATAGAAGAACTTTGTTCAAGTATTTCCCATTTAAATAACCAACCCAAACGATTGAAGGAACCAAAAGTTCATATTCCAGAAAATCTTCCTCCTATCTTGAACTAGATCTTTTCAATTCTCTAGAAATAGAGCAATTAACATGTTTTCGCCCTCCAAAGGACTTTTAGCCCTTATTTCATTCCCTTTGTTTCCCCTTTGTCTTTTTTTTTACCATATAATTTAAGAATTTATCAACACTTGTGTGTAATTTTTTTTTTTCGTTTGTATTATTTCGACTCACCTGTTCGACATTTCCATTTGGCAAAGAAGTGGCTTCAGTGTCTTCCAAAACTTCATTCAATTGTTGATTCTCTTGTTTAGAGTCGAGATGGGACTTTTGCTGTTGTTGTTGTTGTTTATGTTTCTGCTGATTATTGTGATTAATACTACAATTGTTGTTGTTGCTGTTTGTATTGCCATTCAAGTGAATGTTGCTGTTGCTGTCGCTAGGCAATTGTTGCTTCCAACAAATGTTGTTGTTGTTGTTGGTGTTGATGTTGCTGCCTTCACTGCTGGCAGTGCCATTGATTTGTAATTCCATGTCGACGCGTTGCATTTGTGTGACTTGAGAGGCCACCGAGGTCTCCGTATAAACTCCGCCCGTCGATGAGTTTGTGGAGGAGGCGCTGCTGCGACTGCGATTGTTGCTGTTGCCGCTGCTGCCACTGCTGCTGCTGTCGCAATTGTTGCTCAGACTGGGTGAAGCCGCAGTTGCTCCTCCAGCTGCCAGTGCCTCTTTATTCTCTTTATCGGAGTCCTCACTGGGTGGTGCTGGTGTTCTGGTGGCGTTGCTGTTGTTGTTGATGTTGTTGGCCAAAGTGGTTGTCGATGAGACCGCGGCGGATTGCAAACCATCGACAAAAACAATCGTTGACCGTTGATCGTTGATTGCCGTCTGTGCTGCTGCTGTTGTTGTTGTTGTGGCTGTTATTGTTGTAGCTGTGGCAGCCGTATATAGCCAACCCTCGTCGTCATCCGAAGAAGCTTCAGCCGATTTGAGTATCTAATAGAAAAAAAAGAAGAAGAAAAGAATCAGAAAAACCCAAATCAAAGAGCCATTCTTTTTGTGATGTTTTCTTTTTTTTTTTTTTAAATACATCATGTTCTTTTTTTTCTTTTTTTGTTTTGTATTCATGCAAGTGCAAAGAAGAAGAAAAATTAGCTAGACTTAGAGAGACAATGAAATGCCGGTCTAGTCTGTGTGTGCCAAATGAAGATGAAGTAGTAGAAAATGAAGTTTAATTAGCGTTACTTGCGCAAAATGGCAAATTGTATCTTGTAGTTTGTGTTTAAGCCACAGTCCGACGACATCGACACTGCCAACAGTTGTTGCCACAAATTGTTGTAGCCTCTTGTCGTTGTTGTTGTTGTTACTAGCAATCGGCGCATGAGTGGCAGAAATCTTTTGAGCCAGCCCCAAATGCCGGCAACGAGCCACAAATGTACTCATGGCCAGCCCAGCTTGGCCAAGTTGTTCAAACAGTTTCTTTCTTTGCCATTTTATTTTAATGCTAGTGTCGCCCTGTTCCCCCCCTCGTGACTGTGACATCTGGCGACCTTAGATGTACCTTTTTCTCTTCGCCCCGCCGTCAGCTTTTGCACTTGTCAATGTGACGGGTCTGGGGGCGTTTTGAAGATTCATTCGATTTCTGGCCCCAAGCACAGAAAGTTACTTTACTGTCCACACATTTATTTTCTATTTATATTGTTTTTTTTTTTTTTGGTTAACCTTTTCCAGGTAATTAAGTTTTTCTCTTTGCTTTGATTGTTGATATTTTGATTGATGATTTTCACAAAATCTACAAAAAACTTAAAATTATTATTAGTTCAGAAGAAATGTGCATTTGATTAGTCAAAATCTACAGAATTATATCAGCTACGAATTATTAAGTTATGAATTTTAACTTTAAATTGGGAAATATTTGCTCAAGAAATCTTATAAAAAAATACTGAAACTAACTTTTCAAAATCTACAAAATTATATTAAAGAATTTGTCAAAAATAATATATCAAAATCGAAAGACTTTGACTCCGAAATACACAAAATTACGATTGCAAATAATATGAAAAAAAAAAAACAAAACATAAAAAGCAATAATCTGCATGTTCAAAATCAAAAATTATTTTAGAAAAAAATCTCATCAAAATCTAAAAAAAAATTTGACACGACAAAATCTACAATATTAAAGCCAAAATAAGTTCTAAGAAAACGCATAAAAATCAAAGAAATATGTAGAAGAGTAATTAATTTCTAAATGTAACAAAAAACAAAATTTGGATTCTAATTAAATCGAGGTTTTTTTCTGATCTAAAAAACCAGGTCAAATATAATTACGATTTTAAAGTTCTTCTTTTATTTTAACCAAGAGAAAATTGCTAGATTCTTAAAAAAATTTCTAAACAAAATATCTTATAATGATTGAAATGATTGAGTCAAAATTGATTCTTTAATTATTTGATTCTTTTGAGAAATCATGAATCTGACAATCTTGCTTATTATTGTTTCATTTCCCCATTAACCTGGTCAAAGTCTTGCTAGCATTTTGGCTTCCAAATTAAGTCTCCAGTTTTCTCTCTTGCTTGATTAACGGGTTGATTGAACTTCACCTTTGACAACAAACAAAATGAAATGAAAATATTTTTATCACCTCGGGCCAATAACATAAAAATATGCGATTTCAAAGATAATCAAAATTAGTTTCAAATATATTTATATCTTTTTTTTTGAGGAGACAATCAAATGATTAATGATGAAGCGTTGAGTGATTGGTGGTGTGCTTAAAACACTATTTAAGATTATGATTATTAAAGACAATTAAAATGTTAGAAAATGTTAATTAAGAAATGGTTAAACAAATAAACATTCAAATTAGTGAATGAAAAAAAAACTTGCAAAAATAAATAAATAAAAATATTGAGTGGGGAAACAAATGGAAGGCCTTGAAAAAGATTCCCAAATGATTGAGAAGATCGTTAGGAGTGCTTTTGGTGAATTTGCAAAAAAAGAAATACAAGATGACCGATAAGTCCAACCAGGCTTAGGCTCTGAGCCTGCGATGATTGCGTACTTTGACTACCCAGCACCAGAGTCTCCGAGAACTGTCTGTCTCAGTACTTACATCAGTGACATGGCCTGGCGGGGCCACCAGCAGACCGTTGATGCTCTCTAGGCCATCGTTGTCGGCTTCGATGTGGTTATCGGTTCCGGCACCGCTTGTCTCATTATCCGTATCCAAATGCTTGAAGTAGAAGATGGCACAGTTCTTCGACTTGCGATTGGAATGATTGAACTTTGAGGTGTCATGGTGGCGGTGATGATGATGGTGATGATGGTGGATAGTCTGTTTGCGCAGCATCGACGGCGATGTGTGCTGCTGTGCTGGCTGTTTGCCTGTCTCGTGGATATGATGTGGGGCTGGGGTATTGCCATGGGAGTTGGGCGTTATAACGGCAATATTCTTCGGTTTGCCATTGGCTGCATGTGGGGCATGTGGAGTGGGCAACATTTTGTTGCCGTGGCGTGTCTGCAACATGGGCATGCTTGGGCCAGGGGACTGGGCTCCCAATAGGGGCAGTAGCTGGTCTGGCTGCTGCTGGCCTGGCAGGGCGTAGCTGTAGGCGTGCCAGGCACGACGTTGACGTCGCAACTGCTGGACTTGCTCCCAGTCGCTGCTTTCCGAGTCGGCCTCGAAGTCGGTGAGAGTGGTGGTGGCAAGATTGTCGGCGGTGGCGGTGTTGGTGGTGTTGGCGGAGTTGCTGTTGGCGTTGGGTAATTTGCGCCAAGTAGAACGCTTGCTAATCACAAAGTCCACTATATCCAATGTGGGTTCTAATTCGACCTCGTCATCGGCATCCGCGGCGTCTTCTTCCTCTTCCAACTTTGAAAATTAATTGGTGTTTTTTTTTTTGGTTAAGGGAATTTTTAGTAAACACTTTTTTTTTTTTTTTTTTGTGGGGAAAAGGCAGACAGGGCTCACATATATACACACACACACACATAGACATACATACTAGGAAAATTCTAAACTTCTCATGCTTTTCAGCTTGTTGCCAACACAGACTTCATAGGGAATGGCCAAAATATTTCCTGCTTTTTTTTGGTAAGCAACTCAAAATGGTCAGATTGGTTTTTTTTTTTTTTTGTTTTTGGTTTGGGTTAGGTCTTTGTTGACAATACTTTAAGGCATGCATAATTTTACAAAGTTACAGAAACTAAAAGAAAACTCAACAATAACACAGCAAACAAGCAGGAACGCGCACAAATTTGGCATATGCAAATTGGAAGACTCCAAAAAAAAAAAATGTGAGAAAAACTCACCTTTTGGTTTGCGATACAATCGCTGGGCTTCTGCAATTCTTCGGTACCGGTAACGGCAACTGCAACAACGTGGCAACGTTGCAACTCGCGGCCAAACGATGATGAGGAGTGCTGAGTGGCAGCGCTTTCGCTCTCCAACTGATCCAAGTCGGAATCTGCGTCGTTTAGATCGTCTTCAGTGGCAGCACCTTCGCCTTCGTCATAGCCAAATGAATCATCCGTATCGTCGTCATCCAAGTCGTTCTGAAAGAAGAGTCGAGGTCATTAAATTGTAGATAAAACAACAAGTCAGACAGTTTCACTCTAATTGGACAGAATCTTTAAATCTCAGATAAACAAAGATTCCGGATAAATAAATCGGTTACGAAATTATAAAAGAAGATTTCAAAGTTTCCGAATAAAATAAATCGACTAATTGCTCAAATTGCTCGACTCTTTCACTTTGGGCGCTTGGGACAAGGTTAATTTAGTTTCCATTTCATGGTGTGACAGCTTTTGGTCAAATTATGTTGTTACTTGTTACAACAACAACAATAACAACAAGGCGAAAAAACTTCAACTTTAATTGGCCACGTCGAGCAAAATCAAAATCTTGCTCGTTGCCTGGGAAAACTTTACTACATTTTTTTCCTGTTTGCTCGTGTCACGTAATATTTGAACAGAAAGAAACCTCGACCAGAGTAACATATTTTCATATTTTTTTCTATTGTGTAAATTATAATTGCTTTGGATTGGCCATTGAAACCCCAACATAAGAGATGACAGCTGGGATAAGCAAGCCGGGCCAAACGGAAAAGAAAATTTACTTTTCAAGGCCTTTGGAAATTTTTAACCAAATGTCTTGGATTTTTAAGCCAATTTGACCTTAGTCGGCCTTGTTTATAAATATAAAATTGTTAGCAGTCAATATAAATTGAAATTAACATGTTTGGAACGAATTATGCCCACCCAATTGACCCCGAGCTCTCCTCACATATGCTCAAGTTTTGCGGCAAATTTATTTCAAGTCTTGCCACATAATTGGTCTGATCCGATCGGCAACAGCAACAACAACAAAAATAAATGGTTTAAACATTATAAAAATGAAAACAAGATTTGCCTCGGGCATTTTGCGTAATTCTTTTTATTCTAGTGAAAATTTCGGAATGAGATCTTCTGAAGGTCAAGAAACTAGTTTCTTCTTCATCTTCTTCGAGATTATCCAACATAAACAAATGATTTATGATGGACAGAAACAAACTATTTCTACCAAGTCTTTAGACAAGTGGGAATACTCAGACTAATTGTAGGCGCCTGCACGATTAAATTTTGTAAACAAGACATCAAAATTCGTAGAGTCTCAACTAAAGGTAAAAGACTTATGAAATAGACATAAACTTAAATGCTTATGTATTTGGAAAACTTTAAACAAACGCAGAAGAATTCGTAAGAATATTTCTCAAGAAACTACAACTTTTTATTTATTTGTCTTTCTTTAAGAAAAATAAAAAAAGAGAATACCTGAGATGACCCCAGGCAAGAAATTAAACCGATACAAATCTCTTACTAACGCCTTCGTTTTATTAACAAAAAGACCAGTTACGGGATGAGGCCACATAAACGCACCTCTCAACTGAACAAAGCCTGGTCTGAAAGACCCTCGGGTTCTAGACAGACCAGATTGTAGTAGAAGGGTGGCTTTGGGCCTCTCGTGTTGACCGCTTAGCACCTCATTTACACGGGCATTGGGGCCCTGATGAGTCTCTTACAAGCAGCACACATACTGTCATTAAATTCTACTTTGAATCTGATAAGAGAAAACTATGGCACGTTGTCAACACTAGACAAGAACACGCATACTAATAAGGAAAATAAAACCCACACACACACGCAATCTTTCATTTTGTCTCAATTTTCGTGTCACTCTGGAATGGTATCTCTTCATATTTCGTGGGTTTTCCCTAGAACCACAAAAAAACACAAAAAGGAAACAAAATGCATTTCAATTATTTAAGAGTGGGAAAATATTTGTTCATTTGTACAAGCAATTGAAAATAATTTTCTTTGAGTAAAATTTATGTGAGAATATTGTTTTCTTTTCAGGCTTTTGTTATTTCGATTTTTATGTGTGAATCAAAATGATATTAAAATTAAACGTGACTGAAATTTATAAGGATTTTTTGAAAGCTTCTTTTATGGAGTTTTTTTTGAGTATGAAAAAAATAATTGTGACACAAACAAGAAACTGTTTCAAACAAAAGAAGTTTCTCTAAATATTTCGGTATTCAGAAATAATAAAGGTGACCCTTGAGATACTCTGTACTTAGAAAAGTACAGTAGGTCTCCCTCTACTAATAGACAAGATGGCAACGCTAATATAACAATGTGAAAAATAATATTTGTTTGAATATTATTATATGCATATAGTTATTCTACACAGTTAAGCAAGCACGCCATCTATCGGTCAGGCTTGCTTGGCACTTGGGGAAAGGTATTTAAATTCTTTATATCTCCAGTAATTACAGTCCGATTTGGTTCATTTTTGGCATGGATTGAAATAATTTTTTATTTCGAACATTTTATTGGAATAAAATAATAACAAAATCTTCAATCTATAGAACATACAAGCCGTATATATCCCCATCCTTTATAAAGATTAATCTGCACTGCCAATTAAGTCTTCAGACCTTATAGATTTTCATAAAAACTCTAAACACTTCAAATGCTCTTTGTGACAGAAAAAAAATATCCTACGAAAATGTTATGTTGGTTGTCAAAATAAAAATTGACTTAACATTCAAGTTAATTAAATAACCTTTCCCGAAGTCAAAAGAAATTCAAATAATGGTTTAAAATTAACACCCAAAACACACACAAAATATTCAATGAATTTTAACAACGTCGACAGCAACAACAACTGTAAGTGACTACAACAACAACAACAACAAGAAATAGCAAAATAAACGCGTTGACAATGCGCAGATTGGACAGCGACATAGACAAAAGAAAAACAAAGGAAAAACTTCCAAGTCACCTGACAAAAAATAAAAATAAATGAGAAAAAAAAAATAAATAAAATAAAAATTTCAAAATGTAAAACTTGATGGGCAGCCCCTCCAACTAAGCTAATGCAACTTGCCACACCATCTGGGCAGCAACAATATTATTACTCTTGGCATTACTATAGCTTTGGCTGTTGCAAATGTTGTTTTTGTTGTTGTTGCTTTTGTTATTGGCAGGCACAACAAACATTTCCTGGTACAAGCGGAGCGTACCACTAAGACGCTGCCAAACGAATAATGGTTGCCACAATTTAGCGCAACTATTACAAATCGCATTAGACGCTAAATTTAGCAAAGCCATATTGCCGACACCCCCCTCCCCTCCACCCAACATAGTCCACACATTTTTCTTCAACTTCCAATTGACTGCGTTGGTCTTCTTCTACTTTTTCTTCTTTTTTTTCTCGCATCTTCTTTGCATATTTTCGGTTTATATCATGTCAATTCTTCTGCCCAACTCAGCCTCACTGGCCTTGGTTGGCAACATGTTGCCGCAACATTGTCTACATAGCGTGGGTGCTGCCAACTCATGCTGCCTAACGAGCTGCGGCACTGCAACTCCCCACGCAATTAACAGCACCGCCTTGTTCTTTATTGCATTCCTCCTCACATATATAATAATAGGCAAGTGGCCCAGCATTGCCACCACCGTCATAACCACACCACAGCACCGCCTATCAAAGTCGCGCAAATAAATCATAAAAAAGCCTAAAAAGACAGTGCTTTGTCTATAAAGAAAAATTCAGAGAAACTTGAGAAAATTTAAAGGAATATAATTTTCTTTTCCAAAATATTCAAAAATCTTTCAAATAAATTTCTCACATTAAGCATATTTTTCCCAGGGTCTCTCTGTACTCTCAATCAATAAATTTCCTAACCAAAACCAGACCATTTCAATTTTCTATATAAAAACTATTTGGTTAAATATATTTTCAAAATTCAATACATTCCGGAAAAATCACTTTAAGAAATCTAAAAATAAATCTCAAGATTTTTTTCGAATATAAAAAAATATGAAAAGCCAAAAAATATTGAGCGTTGCCATAATTTATTAGCTGATTTTCACATTTTCGGTTCACTGTGCTCTGGGGTAATCAAGTCAGAAGAGTTTACGATTTTTGAAGGTGTTGTTTTGAGTTATGGATATTTGTTTGTAATAAGGTGTAAATTTTTTTATTTTAAGTAATGGCGATTTTTGGCTTTGCTTATTTTTCACATTTTATTTTATAGCTCCTTCCGACTTTGGCTGTCTTTGAAAATATGCCAAAATGACAGGTACAAAAAAAAAAAAAGAAAAATATGTATGCAAGTTGGTAAACAAAAGACGCAATTTGACATTTGTAAATGTCAATATGCCATAAAAGCGCCAAAAATGGTGAGATCGGTTTGCCATGTTGAATTGTTTGTTATGCATTTTTCCATTAAAATCTGGAGGGGGTCCATTTTTTTCCAGTTTATTTTTTCTTGCAACCAGTAAACAAATTTATATATATAAATTTTTTTTTTTTTTTTGGAAAATCCTCTTAGCTGTCAGTGGCGCTTAAGTTGCAAGATGTCTCTGTTTTTTTTTTCTTCTGAGTTTTTGTCCATTGTTAGGAGTAGTTTCTTTGTGACTTTGATTTATCTTATTTACTTATTTTTTTTTCTTTCTCAAGGTGTTGCAAGCTTCAGAGTCTGACAGTCTGGGCAACATGTTGCCGGGGCTTTTGCATTTTCTGATTTGTTTACATTTTGGCTGGAAAAGAAAAGAAGCTTTTTGCCTTGCTTCATTCATTGTTACTTAAATATTTCCTCCCCCTATTGAATTGAGGCCTATTTGAGTTATGGGCTTCAGTTTGTATTGATTTAGCAGCTGCTGCAATTTGTTTGTCTTTTTGGCTTTGTTGTTGTGGATTTTTTTTTTCGTTGGATCTGACATGTGTTGCATTTAATGACCCCAGGCCGAGTATTGGCCTCCTTCTTTTTTAGGCATGGCTGAAATTGTTATTGTTATTAATCATTCTGAATGACTTTCCTCTTTTATTATAAACAAAAGTTTGTGTAACAAAGCTAGCTCAGCATTTAAGTTAGCAATTTTTCTAGAACAAAAAAAAAAAAAATTATGTTCACGGTTAAGAAATGTTTATTTTTTCAGCTGAAAACCAGCATTATTCTAATCGGTGTAATCGATATTGTCTTTGTGATCTTGGCCACATATTTCTCTTTATGTGAGTTTCGAACGATTCATAAAGTTATTAAAAATTAAAATCGTATATTCATTTCAGGGATGAATAGTCCTGCTTCCAATGGAATTTGGTATTGTCTCTTGGTAATTTATATATACCATTTTCTATCATGTATTCTCCTTATCATTGCAGGCGCAAAGGTAAAATTTTTAATTTAGTATTTTCATATTTTTCGTTTATATTTTTAACATTTTCAGAGGTATCCTCGCTTAGTTGTGCCCTATTTGGTTTCCATACCATTTTGTATTTCTTTTATATTGATTAACTGGTTTTTTCGCATTGAGAGGAAAAACTTTGAAACAGATCGTATGGATTCCTTTTTGTATTGGATTTTTGGTTATATCATAGAAGCGATTATGTTTGGTGTGAATTGCTTAAAGTATTCATAGAATTTTTTTATGCTTTCATAATTTTTTTTTTTCAGTTAGCAATTTTTATTTCTTTGTAGTGGTTTATTCCTGGTTATTGGAATTCGTAATCGAGGACGATTAAGACTGTAATGATTTAAAATAAATCAAAGATTTTTCTTACAAAAAATTATAATTCCAATTATCTGAATGGTTTTAGAATGGGTTGGCTTACCATAGACCCAGATAAACGGCACATTTGAAATAAATTAACCAAAAGAAAAATCTGAAAATTCCATTGATTTGATTGAATCTGGAATGCTGTGTGCTGCTGGCTGGAGGGGGAATAATTTGGCCAAGACTGGGCAGAGTCAATGCGTTAAAAATCAAATCTAAAAGAAAATTTACTTGACGCCCAATGCAATTCCTTCCCCCTACCCAACTCGTCGCCACCCAACAGATCAACCAACTCAGCTTAGCTCAGCCAATCGTGGCCATATAATTCCCCTGAAAGTGGATCAGCTAACGGTAATGATTGTGTGTGTGTGTGTGTGTGTGTGTGTGTGTCGATGGTTACCGGGGCCACATTATAAAACAATTTCTCACAAAATCCACCCAATTTGCCTGCTGCTGCAAAAAAATAACCACAGCGAGGTAATGGCAAACGGCAGCACCACCAACAACAACAACAACAACAACAATTTGAGTCTCAAATTACATGAGCATGTTGTTATTGTTGTTGTGCAGCCTGGGGCTAATTACCATCAACCGAGGCAATGTGGATGTTGTTGCCACAGAAAGTGAGGCGGTAATTATTTTTTTTTCTGGCTTGTTTTTTTTTGTATCTTTTTCGGCTTTAACTGGACCAATACAACAAAAGATCGTTTAGCAGAGACTAAATAAAACAACAACAAGAAGAAAATCAGAAAAATAACTGCACAAAAAAAAGTGAAACTGGACACGGACCATGGACAGTGGGACGGACGCCAAGACTTGGCAGGCGTGATGGTTTTCACAGAGAAAAACAGAAAGAAGAAGAAGAAGAAAAAAAAGTTGGTTGCCATTACAAGTAATTTGGCTTCCGTGTTTGCCTGCCGCCTCTGCTGTGGGTGGCACGCCCCATCATGTCCACAGGCCACAGAGAGAAAATTTACATAATTATTGTGATTTAATTTGTCTAGTTCGCAATTTTTCCGTACATTTTCCAAAGCCGACATACATTCACACATACAAATTAGAAAATTAAGAAAAAAAAACAAAAAATTCCAGGTGATCAAAATAATTCAAACGGACCAATAGGCGGAGCCCCAGAAATTCCTAATATAATGAAAACTAATCTTTTCTTGTTTGTTTCTTGATTTATTTATGCCATCAGAAATCATTCATGAAATTTATGAATTCAAGTCATGAAACCTGCCTTTTTTTCCGACTTCGTTTTGTTTTGTCTCAACTCCAGTTTGCTTCACTTTGCTATTGAATTTATTAAAACAAAATGCTATATCAGTTCATTTGCATAAAACAAATTAAATCTTTATAGACTTTTAAATGCTCTTAAAAATGTCTTCAATAAAATTGCAAGGAAATTCCGAGTTTCTAAAAAGTACTAAAACATACCAAATTCTTGAGCAAATGCAACTCTAGCCAAGGTTCATTTTAGGTTCCACTTTTGCTCTAGTTCAATTGTTCATTTTTCGTCATTATTTAATTTGTTGAAAATTGCTTTTAAATGCAATGTAACTCCTTGTCAGGGTATTTAGAGAGTGACTTAATTTTAATTTGATTGTTGAAACTTTTATGTGTGTTGCCTGTTGGGGTCTGATTTATGTGGACTTTTGATTGATGCACTGCCACTGAGGCAATTAAATTAATAAATTTTCTGAACTAGATTTTGATGAATACTAATTGGTCACGATGACTGATTTTGTTATTGATATAAAAAAAAAATATAGAAAAAAATCAAATCCAACTTCAATTTCCATTGAAAGTGAAGTTTACATTGAAATTGGCTTCCCTGTTCAGTTATTTCCCACCACAATGGGCAACTTATTTGTGGCCTTGAAGTCGACTGATTACCCTTTGATCAATCGAAACAATGAAATTCTAAAGAATAAACAACAAATCAACAAAATAATGAACCATAATCAATGTAATTTAAAGGGATTTGATGGATGAAGAAAAAGGGCAACAAGAAATAATAAATAAATAATGTGCACAAGGGCGCACTCGCAGAGTAACTACAACAAAATGGTAAAACTCACCCACCAATTGGCTAGGATAAATTGAGGCCACAGAATTGCAGCACGTTTTGAATTTAATTTGTTTGGATTTATTTTCTATTTTTTTTTGCCTAGTCCAGCAGATGTTTTCGTTTTTATGACTTTTGCTTTCTCAGGAAGAGTTTGAGTGATCTGTGGCCGAATTTTACATTTCTCTTAGGCCTAATTAACTCTGACATTTGACATTTATCAATTAAGCCAAAGACAACAACAAAAGCGTATTATTTTTTCAAATCAAAGTCTCATGTTGGTTGTCTGCACTTGACAGGGTCTGTCAACATTTGCGTGATCGTGTTGCTTATGAAGGCGACATTAATACGCGACCGTGTGCAGACTTTAAAATTGTTGCCAAAGACTTATCTCAGCTTATCTCACAGACACACCAACCATATGGAAAGTGTTGAAAATTACAAGGCAAGCTGAGAGTCTCTGCGAGACTGGCCAAGCTCTGCCTTGAGGCTATCAAATGCTAGTCAAAGAGAATTGCATCAGAGCGACCCACAACGAAATGGCAGCCTCGTTTCGACCTGGCCAAGGAAAATGAAATTATTTCTTCACTTTGGCTAACAATGACGAGGAGGAGAACAGCACCATTTCAGCTAGCCGCAGGTGCATAAAATTTTTGCCCATTTTGTATGGGGGCTGGAGTAAATGAAGCCGTTTAAACAACCATGAATCCATGAATTCATGAATCCATGCTCCATAGCCCAGAGGCTGACAGGCCGGGGTAGTAGACGGTCGATTGGTTGGCCTGTCTATGGTCAGGACTGAAATGGCCCAAACACTTGGTCAGCTTATGTAAATTACAACATTCGTCGAGACTTGAGACTCAAAAGAAAATAGATCTTAATTTTTTTGTTTCGATTTGGGAAAGTGTGTCAAAAGCTCTTCACTTTGTTGCATTGAGAATCTTGAAAATTTTCTCCGTTTTTTTTTTTTATTTTTATGAAATCAATTAAACGCTGAAATATTTCTTGTTCGCATTGTTACAATTTTTCTACACTAAATGAATTAATTAAATCTCCTGAGAGATGTGCAGTTCGATAATTGCTTTTTAGAAATTTTTCTCGAACTAAAAAAGGCAAGATTTTTATTTGTTTTGGAAAGTGGCGCCCGTTTGCTCGATTTTCTATTTCCAAGTATTCCGTGAATCCAAATAGAAAAACAAAATACTTGGAGTGCTTTTAATGGCAATTGAATGCGTTTCTAATTTTAGTCCCGACTCTGTCAAGTTCAAGTTGAGTGGCCCTAAAATTCTTTGTCAAACCTATTCTGATTTTATTATTTTAGAAATAAATCGAAACTTACCGCTGTGGAGCTGCGCTTACGTAGAAGATTGTCCAGGCAGACCTGCACCTCAAAAGCTTTCAGATAGATCAGATGATACCGATCCCTCAGACGTTCCAAATTGCGTTCACCTTTCCCTTGATTGCTGCCAACTGATGTGGTGGCCACGACAACTGTCGTTGCTGTGCCACAATTTGTGGGCGTGCCGGCCACTAGAACTGCCGCGTCTGAGGAGGCAAACCCACTGCTTGTGGTGCTGCCAATCGATTTGCTGGCCGCTTCGCTAGTCGATGAACTGGAGCAATTGCTGGTGAGTGAAGTTGGTTGCTGTTGTTGTTGTTGCTGCTGTTGCTGTTGCAATTGTTGATCCTCCCTCTCGGAGGCAGCTCTTATACAGGCACTCACCACTCGAGCGTGTGATACAATTTCATGGTACAACACCTGGAAATCAAATAGAGCAAATAAAAGTGTCAGCCAAGTCAATTTTATAGTTTTTTTCTTTGAATTTATGAATTGTGCAAATGCAGAGAGTCAATCAAATTGAAAGGTAATAAACATAAAAACACATTTACTGTAATACGAGACAATTTCATTGAAAAGGCTGTAAAATTATTTATTGATTCAAATAAAATCGAAACCCCAACGGAGTGCCACAGCTTATGAATGAGATTGATATTCCTTAAGCCGATTTGGATTGGTATGATATAGCATATACCTACACATATCCTTGGTATATCAAATTTAATCAAGATTGATCAAGAAATATAGGAGTTTTGCCTAAGACCGATTTAGGTTGGCATAACAAGAATAATTTGAAAATTTATTAATTAATTGGAATTTTATCTGATCATCTTTTTAAACTTTTATGATTCTTTAGTTTCCATTCGATAGATCAACATTTAGATAAGTCTGATGACCTGGTAAATACCATATACCTTTTTTGCTAAAGGTTAAATGGATAGAGTCGGTTAGGCTGAATTTTTCTCTATTGTTCTCTCTTCAAATTGTGTGGGTTAGCTCTTCTTTTCTAAGAATCTATACATTTCGGCTCGGTCTTTGTCTCTGACTTCGACTCCAAGTGGCCGAGACCAAGACATTTCCTTGTTACTTTGGCTTTCTCTCAATTGGCTTTTGTGCAGATTTGCATCGTTCATTTGTCATTTTAACAGTCTTTTGGCCGGCCCCTCAATTAAATATTTCTTGGTATCAATAGAGAGACCAAACAAATCCCACATATTGCATAACCTTTATGGTCGTTTTTTTTCTTTCTTTGGTATTGTTTATTTGATGTTTGGAAAGGCGAGGGTGGACGGAAGAAAAGATTAATCGCTGTGCAAAATACTTTCCGGTAAAACCAAAGAGTGATATTCAATTTATCAAATGAAAATAATTACAAAATAATTGACACGCACAGGTCAACACAGTGGACCGAAGCTCCACAGGTCGGAATGGTGGTTTTTTTTCCACGGTTCGTGGGTGTGCCCCGAACCCGCAGGCTGGAAACAACACCCACCAGCTCGTCATGGCCAGTTTGAACACACACATGGGCATACCATCCCATAGACAGTTTCTCTGCTAATCGTACATTGATCTCTAAACAACAGTTTAACCCCATCACGACCTCGCTTGCATCATTTGGTGGTGGTGGCGGTGACGGTGGCTGTGGCGACTCACGAGTGCCTTGGGAATCTTCCCCAGCCGGACTGACGGAACTAGAAACCTTTCAGATAAAATAAATAAATAAGTTGCATCTCTGGAATGGCCAGAGCCAAAGTTGTGCCTCTTGGCTCAATGAACTGACAATTGGCCAAGTCAAACGTTTGGTTTTTTTTTTGGCATTTTCACCTCAGCTTGCCCACCTTTTCCCACTTCTTTGAGGTTTTTTTTGACAATTATTTATTGCAATGACTGTCACAACTCGAATGCCGGCTTGGCCTGAACGCGTATCCTGTCACAAAGCCGTTTGAATCATAAATTTTCATTTTCACCTGTTCGAAGAAAAAGCTTGCCACATGCCAAATGAAATTAAAATGTCACAAAGGCGTTCAAAGCCTTTTGATTTGAACAGGCCATCGAAAATAAAGGTTGAAACATTGACATTTTAGCCAAACTTTAATTTGATTTCGAGTATGTCTTTAATGATTTAATGACTTGGACAATTTTGTTTTGTTTTTTTCTTTTTCAATTTAGACAGCTTTGAGAATGATTAGAAAGTCGTAAAGATTTATGGAAGTGTGTGTTTCTTTTTTGAGAAAGTCTTTTTTCTTCTTCTATTTACTTTTACTGCCACTTCAAATCAAAACAAAAAACACTCAACCGTCTTGTGTGCCTGTCAATGTAAATATCAAAAATAAAGATTTGCAAATTCTATTTGGAATTTTCCGCTATGCAATTTTCTGCATCATTACAAAAAGCTGAAAGGCAAAACTAAACAAAAAAAAAAAGGCAAAATTGTTTGCATTATGATTTTATCATTATATCTAATTATAAACCGTGCTCGTAACACAAAACACAAAGCTTCCCCTTCAGCTGTATGAGTTGAGCATTTTAAGGCTTGGCGAAATAGAAATCAACGAAAATGTTGCCAAGTTTTGAGGTTCTTTGTTTTTGTTGCTGCACGTGCGCCTCCAAAAGACTAGACCAGACCAGAGCAGGCCCGACCAGACCAATGGCAGGCTAGGCTAGACCAGAATCAACTCCTAAGTGAGACTTCAACATCGACAAGTTGTGGCAGCCAGTTGCCAAGTATTCCAAGTCTACCCCTCCTGACCCCTAAGCCAAATAGGTGGGTGGGCAGCCGGGGGTACACAATCTTTCTGGCTTTTCTTATTTGCTTTACTTCAAACTCATTATGGATGAGTAGAACTTCAAGCCGCTCGGGCTCCCTGAAAGTCAGCCAGCTAGTCAAAGTCTTTATAGACGGCACCGCCTTTCTCTTTGTTTTTTTTTTTTTTGTTTTTTCTGGGCACAACTTGGGCAGCTGGCGTGGCTCTGGCAAAAAGACCACTCCCTATTTTTGCACGACTCTTTAAAAAAAAAACGAAGGAGATCTGTTGGTCTGGGCTCTGGCTGCGGGTAATTTTCTATAACTCTTTTTAATGCATTTAACACACGCTCACTCATTCTGCCACACACATACACACACACACACACGCGTACAGTTCATTCATTTATTTATACAGTCACCCACCCACTCAAGATGCTGAAAAGAATTGCACCAACTTCAATTGTTGCTGTGGAGGAAACGCAAAATAAAAATTATGAACAAGAATTTTATGCAAAATTCGTGACTAATCTTTGACTGAACTTGAGAAGTACGACTTTTTTATGTGATTGGTCGGCAAAGGCAGACTCTGTCTTGATTGCCCTTGGCCAGATGCATCGCTATTTTGGCATCAATAGAACACGGCATAGAAAACTAAAGAATAGTCATCGATAGGCGGACTGGTTCAAGAACAAGAACAAACCCAATAAAAGTGAATGTGACCAATTGAAAAATGCAATGAATCAGAGAATTATTTCTGCTACCTTAGGAGAAACCTTAACTGAAGTGTAGACTTCTTTGTTTTAGTTCTTCAGGGTTTTCACAGATCTTTAATTATTGGCAGAATATTAAAACATTTTGGCCTGCTTCCAATCTAAACTATTTTCAAGTTCTTCAAAAAAAATCTGAAACTATTTATAAATAATTTTTTTTAGGCTTTCCAACGGAAATACCAAATTACTGGGACTGAGCTTTCTGTCTCGATATTATTATATTCTTTTATCGGAAATTCCAAGATTATACTAAATCTTTAATTCTCTATCCTGTTTAAGGAAAAGATCTCTCGATTCTGTTTCTCTCCCTTGTTCTTATTTTATTATAGAAAGAATTCTTAAATTTTCCGAAACATTTTTATCATTTAAAGAATTCTTTCAATTTAAAAAGCCACACGATTTTATGTGTTTTTTTTTCTTGTTCAGACCCTTGGCTAATTATGATTTATGTGGTCATTTAACACAAAAATTTATAAGAAATTATTTAAAAAAAATTAAATTTTAGTATTTATAAATATTTCACGCTACGCCCAGCTGCAATCCGAATCTGCTAATTTGAAGCCATAAACCATAAATCTAACATAATTCATTGGGAATTTTTCACAACAATTGCACAACACTGGCCAAAAGAAGATTCCAATTGCCTGGCATAAATTCACATGAAGCATACGCACACGCACACACATTCACACACACACGCACTTTTATATCATTTAGTTTTCAACCTAACAGATTGTTTTATTATTATTATTTTTTTTTTCTGGTCGAAGCAAACGGTCGTGCGAGTGCTCGAGTCTAGACCAAAAAGTGTTCTTCTCTTCTCTGATGTGGTGGCTATTTTTAAAAGAGTTTGCGGCCAGCCACAGGCACGTTGTGATAGAACAACCACAACAATAACAACAAAAAGAAAATAGTTGTAGCTGGGTTAGGTTCGTTGACTCAGAAAAGTTTCTATAGATGCCACAAGAGTTGAGCAATAGATTTTTGTTTTTGGGGTCTCTCTTTTTTTTTTTTTTTTTGAAAGAGTGAAAGAGTTACAAAAACAATTCAGCATTCTTAAGACTAAAGACTTTAGACTCGACCAGACATTTATTATAGGAAATGTCACTGAATGACCTCGACCGCGTTTCTATAGTTTTTTTATTGAGCTCACCTCCGCACCCTCAAAACTATTTGGGGTACTTATGAGATAGCTAAAACAGCAGCTGATTCATAGATACTTAAAATAAATGAATAAAACCCCGCCCATTTAAATTATAAGATCGAGAAACAATTCGTGACTGAATTGAAAATGCTATAGGTATTTTTCAAAACTGACATTTTCGAATAGATCTCTGATATGACAATATCCAAAAACCCCTACAAATATTCGTTCCACTTCATAATTAAATTTTTAAATCTAAAAAAGATTTTTTTGTTTTTTTTTTTTTTTCAAAAATGAGCCCATAAATTTCAAAAGCAAAACTCATATATTTTCTGCACACTTTTGAGAAAAAATAATTTAGTATAGAGAATTTGGAAATTTTCCAACTAAATGAACATTCCCATTTCACAAACAGGACTATTTTAAAAATACCTGACCAAGTTAATGACAGAAATTATGAAAATTTGAAAATATCAAACGAAATTATTCACTGGAGAGAAATCAAGAGGATTTGACAATTGACAAGCGGCAAATCAAGACAAGAAAATTGACACTTTCATGGGAGAGGGACGAGCTCTTTGAATGCAACGGAAGTCTTTTGGGGTGTTAGGTGAGGAAGAGCCCTCGTCATAGGCAATTAATCTGCCTGAAAACTGTCAACACACACCGAGAGAATGACCAATTCTTTCAAGCATTTTGACCCAGAAAAATCTCTGGCATTAGAATGATGTCAGGCGCTTTAAAAACCGTATAAGATTTTGTCTCTAACTCTCAAGCGGTATGGTGAGGAAAATTCTGTGAAAAAAAACCGCTTCGAGTTGACTCAAGTCGAATCGAGTTGAGGTTGCTGCAACAGTTAAAGCCCGACATGGCCTATTGAGTAACACATAGCCGCCTCGTATTCAACCAGACTTAAGAATATTTTCCTAGCATTCGAGTGTGTGTATGTGTGTGTGTGTGAACATATCGTATTTTGAGTAGAATTGACATAATCACGTCCAAGTGTCACGTTCAACAGTGGCACGATAAGGCAGCGGCACCGGCAGAGGCAGTGGCAACGCTGGTGGTGGCTGCAAGTCTCGAGACTCGAGACTTTTGTTGCCGTCACGTTCTCAAAGAGTAGACGATCCACTCTTATGGACTCAAAGCGATAAAAACTGAGAGAGTGAGTAAGAGGGAGACCGGACAGCTTTTAGGCCAAGTCACCGCTGTTGGTCTCATTAAAAACATGTAACATTTTCTTCTTCTTCTTCTTCTTAATTTTTTTAGATTTAATTTTTCCGTTGATATGCTTAAAATGATTATGAAATTGTTGATTTAACAGTTAAAATAAAACAAAAAAAAAAGAAACTTTTTCTCATTTCGGCCATCTGCTTAAATTTATCAATCATCACAAAAAAAAAAATGAATATTTGATTTTGTTTAGATAAAAATCATGCAAAGTTCTAGAAATTTATTCTTTGTATCTTTTTGTTTAGTCGGGTTAAGCCGAATCTTAACTTTCACCCAGTGCGATCATAAAGTGCAACATTAATTCGAAATTATTACAACATCACGACGCTTTCTATTTATTACACAATTAACAAGTCGTTAGCCAGCAAATGGTTTTTTCTTTTTTATCTTCTTTTATTTTGGGCCTGACCGCAACGGTAAGAGAGAAAAAAAACACCACTTGGTAATCTCATTTTAATTACAAGAAAATAAAAGAAAAAAAAAAAAACTACAACGGGAAGGGAAAGTCTAGCGCTTGTCAAAGCTTTTTTGGTCAATTCAGATAATGATAATTTTATTAGTTGGCAGCAAAGTTGACACCCTCGTCCGGTGGGGTCTTTTTCCTGACAGCTTTTTCCACTCGACCATCATCAATTTGAAATTATGGTTTTAAAATTGAATCCATCATTTGGTGACCTTGTCTCAACCAAATTGGTGTAAACTGCACTTGAGGGTCTTGCGTTGGCCTGAAAGTGTTAAAGCCTTAAGATACTTATTTGGTAATTCGATACTTAAGGCTTTTGGGAGCTCTTCAGTTGCGCCTCAAGTGTTTTTGTGTTAAACAATTTGGACAAATCAGTTCAACGACCTTCTTGGAGATAAAGAGAGAACTGATCGACATTTGGTCAATTAGAGCTATCAGATAAGCCAAAGGAATTCGAGCTCTTTAGACTTCATAAATGTCAAAAAGGAAAAATAAATAAAAAGCGAAAGCCAATCAGGCATTTTTTGAATAGTCCAAAAAAGCTTCAACAAAGCCAAGACCAAATCCTATTTGTTAAAAGCCAAAGCATATTTCATGATTGATTTGAAATGGCCCAAACCAATATGGCCAAACACAAAAAGACCAAAAGAAATAGTGTGCAGACATCTTGATGTTTGACATTGTTTAGTGACAGTTTCACAGATAAGCCAGCCAAGTCCGACGAGTTGGCCGAGTTGGCCAAGTCAAGCCGAGTCGAGTCAGCCGCGTGTGGCGTTGGTGGCCAACGCATTTTCACAAATTCTCACTGACATTTCGACAGTTCACAAATATGGCTGGAGGCGGGGGACACACTTAAAACGTCGACTCTAATTTGTATGACTCTTTTTTTTTTTTTTTGTTTCTTTTGAATAATTTACAATTTTGCTAATTTAGTTTTGCCTCACCTTTAAAAGGTTTTTCTTTTGTATATCGAAATAATTGCCCAGATTCGAATTACACAAAATCCATGTCTAATTATGCGAAATTAAATGGACAATTATTGTCAGTTAGTTTTGCTAGAGCCTCTCTTTTTTTTTTGCTTTGGCCTTTTGTCTTGACAGTCGATTTGATTGGCTGAGTTTTTCGTGAGGGGATCCAGGCTAATTGCGCCTGCCAGCTCTTCTATTAAAAAAAGCTTCTGAAAAGTTGACGTCAGACTCGGAATTTCAGGGTCAACACTGAGTTAATCATTCTATTGTCTTGGTAAATTTAATTTGAATTAAGAAAATATACTTTGTCGAGTCATTTGAATGAGGAAAACGTAATGAATTTTTTTTATTAATTTTTAAGAATGTCAAAGAGAGGAAACTTTCGAAGAGCTTTCATTTTAACAGATTGGAAAAAATCTCCTTAAAGAACTATCTTCTAGTGGACCAGATCAGAAAGAACCGAGGTCTATCAAGAATTTAAGGAACCATCTTCCTAATAAGGAAATCTAGGGAACCAGATCAGAAGATAGCTGGTTTAATCAAGAAATGAAGACTCCTTTTGGCCTTTCCCCCCTTTTATTAATTACTCAAAATAGATAAATCCATAATCCTCCTCTTAATTAAAATCTAACAAATATAAAATGGCCAAGCAAATAATCTTTTTACATTGCAAATGAGTCTGGGCTTTGTACCTTCGGGCAAGAAGAAAGAAACTTTTTTTTTAGGTAAACAAAAGCCTTTTAAAGACCGCTTACAAAATAAAGAAAATATACAATGGATTATTTTTTTCTTTTTACTTTCACTATCAGCTGAACTGATGAACACAAAGTGAATCGCATTTTCTACCATTACGACACCTCAATTTGTGAGGAGTCTTCGTCGTTGTCGTCGGAGTCATCATGATCCAGGCAAACCACTCTCATACCCAGAAGCTAAAAAAAAACAGAAAACAAAAATCCAATACATGAACACAAGTGAGGCTGTCCCAGAGTGTATCTGTCTGGGCTACGCCCCCCCTAGGATTGTCCTCACTCTGTCCGCCTTTTCATTAGAGTCCGGCAATATGTGCGATCGTCTAGTAAAACGAGTCAAGACTTTGTAATTTTTGTGGGTCCATGTAACTCTCATTAAAGAGCAAACAAGTTCATAACTCTGCACTAGGGTCAATCGAGTCATTTGGCTGGTAAAAGCCAAGACAAGTTGAGACAACAATCACGGGAGCTCTCAGCTCCCAAAATCGCACCGATACAACTCAGCTTCGAAGGCAATAATGATGATCAAGGCACACGAACACCTGTCCGAGGACTGTGCCAGCAGCACGACGCGTTCACTATAGGCAAAACAAAATACGAAATACCAAAAAAAAAAAATTGATTTTTAAAAGCGTCGAGAAAGTGGGCGCATCCTCTGGGAGTAACCCAAACTGCAATTCACGCTGCCACCAAAAACCACCAAAACAAGCAGAAAGCAACATTAACGATTAAGTGAGCCGAACTAACCTGAGCAGAGCTGAGCTGCACTGAACTTATCAAGGGTTTAAATTGTGCCCAAGCCAAAGTAAAAGTTTAACAACCCATGGACCTATGGATTTATGTGGTAACTCCCTGTTTTTCGCCGCCCCTCCATCTGGCTCCCCCCTCTCCCTCTCCCTCACCCTTTTGCTTAGTTTTTTTCACAGCCAATAATCTCGAATCTTGAACTGCCATCGATGACGTTTATGGCGGTTTTTGGCGGCAGCTATTGTTGTTTTAGTTGTTTCCATTGTCTTTCGAAAGCAATTTGAAAATAGTTTTCACGGTCCTCCCTGATCGTCACCCCGCCGCAGCGGAAATTATCTCCTGAGACGTGATTTGCTACCACCAACAATTTGATATTAACCCCTTCGACACTATTTAAAGCTCATTTGAACACAAAATATAAATACATATTTTTTATGCTTTACTTATTTTGGTTTTGACCAAACCTGGCAATCATAGACTGGGCAAGGTCAATAACATGGGACCAAACCAAAAAGCTCACTTATCCAACATTAAATTGTGGCAATTTAAAAAAACACGTCCAAGAAATGAGTTTGGAAAAGGTGAAACGGTTTCAAGTCCTTTCAAAAGAGCAGGCGAAGACCTATCGCCGATTTCCCATTTTGGCTTTATTAAATTAAGGATCACATTTTTTTTTAAATGAGGAAAGGATGGAGTTTTTAATGGGGAAGAACTCTGGAAGGTATAAGGAAAAAAATATTTTTTTTTCTTATATTTTAATGGGATCAATTTCAAATTTCAAAATCCAAAACTATCTCTTTGAACTTAGGAATCGTTTTTGGGTGATCTGAAGAATTTGTAAGAATTCATAAAGAAATCAAACGTTTTAAAATTTATTAAACAAGTTAATATTTTTCATATTTTAAACCCAGAAATATTTTGACTACAAAAACAAATAAAGATTTTCTTAATCAAAAAATAAAATTATACGGTTTTATGATCCCGATCTTTTTTTCCACAGAGTTTCAATATAACAAGGAAGTGAACTGAATATTTTGAAGCCATTTAAAGATTAATAACTATTTATTTATTTTATTTTTTTCAATTTTAATTAGCTTCGAAATTAAGTGCAAAATAAAAGTAACTTGTGTTTTTTTTTTTAAGAAAACCCAAGCACAAAATAAATCAATTTGAATATTTCGGTAGCCAAATTAAACTTAATAAAAATTGGTTTACAATTGCAAAAATGAGACGACAAAATAAAAAAAAAAAGATTATAAAATATATGGGCAACATTTATCGTTATTCAGGCAGGCAATAAAGTTTATTAGCAATTTGCCAATTTGAATAAGTGGCGACGAGCCGAGCGAGTGAGCAGTTGATGATTGGCAACGGAAGCAATATGAGAGTTGCAGCAACATGTTGAACGATTTAAGCAGACACACACACACAAACACACACAGACAGTACACACCTTTGTGGCAAGAAAAAATCCAACAAAAGTCTGATCAAAAAAAAAAAAAAAAAGAGAAAAGAAAACAAGTGAAACATGCGCGTTGGTGGCAGGCAACATTCAATCGTCCATGAAGAGGCAGAGGCAGTTTGCAGATTATGATGTCTGACTGTTTGTTTTTCATTTTTTTTCTGATTTTTTTTTTAGCTGCACCTTGCAGAGTCAATCGAATTGTGCAAAGCCACCTAAACAATATGCAACATGATGAGTGAATGTGTTGCAAGATTTTAACAAGGATTTATCATGCACCACATGTGTTGGCCAGAATGACAGATTTTTTTGTTGTTGTTGTTGTATTTTACAGACGCCCCCATGGCCACAATTTGTGCGGAAAAGTGATCTCTCAGCTCTTGGGGATTTCACAACCCCTGCTAAGACAAATTATCATCTAGATGCACCCTTGACATTTACCCAGCAGTTTTGAATAGAAAGTTTGTTGTTGTTGTCTTTTTTTTTATATTATTTTTCAATTGAAAATTCAATTTCAATTTTCACCAGCATCTCTGTTGGTGTGCGTGTCTCGTTTTCTTTCTGTTGAATTAATCATGTGCCTGATTTTTATGATAATCAGTTTGGTAAAAAAAAAGCCTCTGCATATATATTGGCAACTGTCACGTAGGCCGTAAAACAAATATGAGGGTTAGCAAGGGTTAAGGCCTGCCCTCGCCCCCCTCCCCGCCACTCCATTCCACTCCACTCTAAACAAAAAGGTGCGAAAAAAAATAATGCAAGGTGCAAACTTAGTCAGATCGTGCCTGGCGCACTCAAGCCAAAAGTTAAACGGAAACAAAACCTTTTGTTTCTTTTTACCTTTTTTTTTTGGCACATCTTAACGAATCAAATCGAATCGCTTTGACAGCTTTCAAATCGTTTCGATAGACGTTTCTGTTCAATGTTTATAAGCTGGGAAAAAAAGAAGAAAACTAAAGAAAAAAAGCCCAACTAAACATTCAAACAAACTGTTGTAATGTTGATGCAACTGCAACAAAAACAAAAAAAGCAACAACAAAAAATGAGAAAAAAAAATCCCAACATTGTAACATTGCCGGAAGACTGGCAAAACAAAAAACTGAAAAAGTTCAACAGTGAAGAGCTCAAATTGTTTCAAATATCGAAATAAAGTTTTTTTTTCTTGGTTTCTTTTTTTTTTAGTTTGGTTTGGTTTGGCTCGGTTTGCTTTGGTTTGGTTTGACAGACAGAGCCAAGACCAAACAGTGCACAGTCAGCGCGCTCTCAACTCTGGAGATATACAAACTGACAGGCAGTCTCTGGACTGACTTAACGACAGATAAAAACCGACAGACCGACAGATGGACAGACAAGGGCCCGGGCCAAAGAGTGCACATCTTTCTTCAAAGAGCTTTGTATTTTTTTTTTCTTTTAAGACTTTTTGTTTATATCACTGATGTGCCGCCACATTTCTAAATGTGCAGCTGGCTGGTTCAACTCTTTTGGCCCTGGTTACATTAGCAGATTCAGCTTGCTGCCACTTGCAATAATCGCAAGACCAACTCACATAATATTTCTTCTTCTTTCTTCTTCTTTTTTTTCGACTGCTACAAATCGTAAATATTTCAAATTGGATTGCCTAAACCAAATGCGAGATATATAGTAGGACAAGGAGAAGAAGAAGAGCGAAAAACTAATATAATAATTTGATTCCTGGTCATCAAAATTTTGGGAGCTATTCAAAAACATTTTTTCTAGATTTTTTAAGATTAAACATTTTATCTCTTTACTACTTTGATCTAGTTCTATATTTTAAGAATGATTAACAAAGAAATAATGCTTAAAGAACCCAGTACTTATAAGGTTAGTCCAGAACTAGGTTTTTTGCTATCTGAGCCACCTCGATTCCCAATGTTTCTTCACTATCTTAATTGAGAATCTTAATAAAAATTAAGCCTGTATCAAATAATATGAAAAGCCTTTTAAAATAAATCTTAACTTTGAAGTGGATTCCCCGAAATATTTCAAGAAATATGAAAAGCCTTTAAAAATAATTCTTAACTTTCAAGTGGGCCCTTAATTTTTAGGGATTCCCCGAAATACCAAATTCCTCTTAACTTTGCAATTCATCCGGTTCAATGACTTTTAAATTTTTCATATCAAAAAAAAGTAAGAAAAACTAAAATTTGTAAAAATAAATTTGAGTCATGGCAGAGAAAGTAAATGAGTCTTAATTGTTGTTTTGTCGGCATAGAGAGCACCTATATACATTATATATACTATTTTTTTTTTTTTAATCCATTATAAGTTACAAATTTGACGGTTTTCCCAGGTCTTTGGCTTTGTCTTTCTTTATAACGATAATCTTAATCTTAACTCCAAATTTGGTGGTGGCTTTATTGAAGCAAGCAAGAAAGAAACAGAGAGAAAACTAAAATATTTTCGAAATTGTCTTTGTTCATTTTGCTTTAGTGTTTCTTTTTGTCTTTTTAAATTGGCATGAAAAATTGAAATTTGCACGCAATGCGAATTGAAGTTATGACAGTCCATTTAGCCGAAAAGTAAAACCGGAGACCAGATATATGCCCGACCATAGCAACATTTTGCCAAATTGTGACGGCCAAAACAAATGAGTAATTTCAATTTTAATTGCGGAAGTCAAAATGCACACAGAAAATACTCACAGAGTGTTGAAATTAATAGAGTATTTTTTTTTCTTTATTCTTACCTGAAATGAGAAGAGCAAAGAGAATTTAATTAGATAAATTATTAAAAAATATAATTACTATTTTCAAGGAATTCGAGAATATTAAAACTCTAAAATTTATCGTTAAAGCTTGGTTTAATTTATGCAAAAAAAGAGAGGCGAACAGTTCAAAGCTTATTGGGTCAGTAGATCAGAAAGGTTTCTATATTGACCACTTCAAATTTATGGCTTGACATGAATAATACAAAACCTGTAAACCGTTTAACGCCCAACGATTTCAGAGATATATTTTCTTTTGTATATAAGAAAAAAAAAAGTGAAAGAAAACAAAATGTGGTCTATAAAAAATCGAAGCCTCTTTTTATTTTCTGTCATCTTTATAGGGGCGTGGGGAATTTTGTAGTCTTGTAGTGACAAGTTTGACAACAAGCCACTAAAAACAGAGTTAATTCGACTAATTCAATTTGTGCCATCAACCAAAAATGGTGGCATCAAATTGAGAGTCTCTTTTTTTTTTAGAGGGAGCAGAAAAAATAATAAAGAAAACCAAAAGCAATCGAATTGGAGTGAAATGTTTGGACACACATGGCTGAGAAAAAGAAAAATGAAAAACAAAAACGGAAAATGCCATAACAGAAGAAAAGCAAAGAGGAAGCAATAACAACAATAACACGCAACATCAATTTATTAAATCCACAATTGACAAGCCAAAGCGCCAAATAACAAATCGACTCCCTCGATCTTGAGACTCTACCAAAATGTAGAGGAAACCATTTTACCATATGCACTATTTGATATTGAAATAGTTGAGGCGAGGGGAAAATGAGTATTAGAATTTGGAGTGGGTGTTGAGTGGCAGGCAGCAATTCATGGCCGAGGGGGGACGACTGGGTAGTTTGTTAGGCTAATTGAAAAGCTACACAAGTTAGCCAAGCTGAAATTTATGTTGAAAAGAAAATTACTCTGTCTTTGGCCTGTCCCAAAAGAGGAAAGAAACAAAAAGATTTTCACCCAATTTTCTGGCCTCAACGCGACCGCGTGACACATTCGCTGGCGTGGGTGTGGGCATTGACGTGCTTTTCCATAGTAACTCTGGGTGGGCATGTGGCACGAGGCATGCAACATACAACAACCTCTCAGAGAATGCATTTGCCTGTCTGCTCAAAAGAAAGTGCTTTTAGACAACCACAAAAAAATGAAAGAAAAAAAGAAAAGAGGAAAAACCCCAATGGCTTTATATTGTGCTTGGAAAACCTCTCTATTTGTTGGATAAATTTTGACCCATTTATTGATTTATTTACGCCTGATAAGATTATCAGCTCGATAGGCCCAGGTGATGGGGTTCAGTTCAGCAGGGCCAACTAAATATTTCAATACCCTAGGTAAATACAAACAATAAATTTAAATTTCCATTTCGTGGCTCTGTGGATAAAGAGTCATATATTTTGGTCTAGAAAATAAATAGCCAGATCGGTCGTGTGATTTCGGGCGGAAGACATTAGTCAAAAGGGAAAACATAATCACACCTAAAATGAAGACATAATTTATTCCTAAGAAATGCACAAAGAAAATTCGTGGAAATCGAGAGCAAACACATTTCGGACTCTAATTTGTTCAACACTTTTAGATAAAAAGAATAAATTAGCTATAATTTTGTATTATCAAAATCATTTTAACATTTAATTTAAAGCCTAAGAAGAATTAATTAAATCATTTAGATCTTACTTATTGGGAATATGGAGTATGTTTTTATAGAGATCTCAATTTTAATACAGGTCGATTTGGTTTAGTTTTGGGTCTTTAAAATTTAAAATTTAGTTTCCAATTGATTAGACCAGAACTGAAAACGGGGTAACTCTGAGACCCTGTGATTCTTTAGATTCTATGTAATGGACTTATAGGGCTTGGAGAGATCTTCCAATAGATTAGACCAGAACTGGGAAACGGGGTAACTCTGGGACCCTGTGATCCTATAAGTTCTATATAATGGATACATAGGACTTAGAGAGATCTAAGGTCACACAAGAATTCTGTCGTATCAATGATTACTTTTGTTGTCCCGTTGAGTATGTAAGTGCAGGTTTTTAAAGGACCCCCGGAGTGTTAATCGGTTTCTACTATATTATCCGATATTTGGTTATCTGATATATTAGAGTCTATAGTTACCCTTTTGCGGTTCAGAGCAGTTATGGGATCCTTCATGAGTTTACTTTATGAGCCATTAATGCCTTGATATCTTTTTAAATATATAGATACCTTCCCTGATTTCTATTGATTCAATAAAGAGTCAAAGATAAACTTGCTTAATGTTGGACAATACTTTTAGCTCTGAGTGAGTCTTGATTCTGTAGATCTCTGGAACCTTCCAGAAAATGTCTCAAGGGTAAAGGAGATTTTCTGTTAGAAAAGCTGTTCAACACTAAAATATTCAAATATTTGAAAATTTATCGTTGAAATACTTTTATTTTTATTTTTTTATGTTTACTGAAACCGATTTGAGCTGGAATCTGTTTGCTGTCAAGTGAGGTAAAATTGCATCACCACAAAAAATGCATAGCACGTTTTGGGTATTGTTTTAGAGTTTTTCTTTTCTTTTTGTGATGCATAATTCGCCACAAGAGCTCTTAAATATGTTAAATTTATTATTACACGAAGCAGTCAAGTCGAGTCAGCCACGAAGACTCGAGTAAGAAAAATAATAACAAACAAAAAGGCCTTAAAACGATTGGAAAAACACACACGAAGCGGGTAAATAAATTTTACCAAACTATAAAAAAAAAAATAAGAAAAATGTTTATGCAAAACGATCACAAACAAAAAGAAAAACGAAAGAAAATAAAAATACAACTTAAATAATAATAAAAACAAATGGCTAGAGGAAGGAAGCCAGAAAGTTGTGGTATGCAATAGGAAATGTTATTCTGGCCGCTTGGGTGGCATCGCAATTTTTCAGATTTCCATTTTGCCGACGAGGGAGCAGAGAGTGAGGTAGTGAAGGTGAAACAAGAGTAGCTGGAAAAATGCCATTCATTCATGCATGAATGGAAAAGTGTGCCCAGCCAAGAGAGGCCTTTGACTTTGTCAGAGATACAAACAAAAAAAAAAAAAAATTATCAACTCAGTGGGAAATGTTTGGGAAAACCTTTCGTTTGCTGCAGGATCCAAAGGATCAGGTCAAAGTTGCTTAAAAGAAACTTTCCCAAACAAATTGTCTGAGCCAGGGAATTTTCGCCAGACAATTGAATAATTTTTGGACAGGAAAAAAATAAAAATATATATAAAAATTCGATTTCATGGCTTGTCAATCAATGTGGTGGTTGAGGTTAAGGTGAAACTTCAGACAGCAAAACAGAACCGCAAAAAAAAAGGGCGCTAACCACAAAACTATCTTGCAACTGTCACTATCGAAATTGATTTATGAATATTTTCAAATTCTTGGAAAAATTAAATTTTCATACAGCCGAAATGAAAGCCAAAATCTGTAAGGCAATTTGTCAGCTGGATCTCCCGATGTCAAAAGGTTAACATAATATTTTTGATTGCATTTCAATTTTCATATTGCCATAAATCTTGCACAAGTGGCAAATTAAAACTCATAAATTATTACAAGACGTTGGTTGGTAAAAAAAAAGTATCATTGTGGTTGCAATGAAACTTTCAACACCGCCATCAACGCTGTTGGCCACATTTGTCAGGCAATTTGGCCAAAAACAGCAGCCACCACACAGCGCCGATTTCAGCAATTTCATTTACCATTTTAATTAACCAACATCCAAGGGGGGAGATAATTAAAGTCAAAGGTGTTGTCCACAACACTGCTAAGCCGACACAATTGACCAAATTATTTGTCAGCCCCACGGGTGGCGTACTCAGCTCAGCTGAGTCGATCCGAGCTGAGCTGAACTGGTCTCTTGCAAATTAATTGAAAAATAATCAAACACTAGGCAACTCGGTTCGGAATTAATAAGAAAATCAACAGCTGTTGTGCATTTCACAAAAAAAAAAACAAAATATATGTCTATAAATCGAGAGTGCCTACCCTTTTTTATAGTTTCTTTTCGGAGCCCGCCCACGATTCCTGTAACTCGAGATGTTGATAATGATGCGACAAGGGAGTCTTTTGTCTGTCAAGCCCAAAAAATTTCTGTAAACGAATTCATTTCCCCGTGGGTTGGTTGTTTCGATTGTTGTTTGAGTACATGAGCTTAATTATTTTTAAATGATTTCCCCAAAAACCCAAGCTGCCCCAAGCTATTCCAAGTTGCCAGCCAGCCAAGTGGTGGGTGGATCGGTAGTTAAACATGTGTTTTTAATAAAATCCGAAATTATTGGATTTTTTGATAGAAAATTTAAAGTTTGCCTAATCATTAAAAAGTCTGCTTTGCTGCACCCGCAAAAAAAAAAAAAAAGATGAACAATTTAAATTTATTTGCGCCTTAAACTTGAAGATATTGAAAAGCTATAAAAAAAGAAAAATCACAGGCCGCTCCCTAGGAAATCTCATCAATTTGACTATTTGTAATTCAAGAGCATCACGATAAAAATCATAATAGATACAAAAAAGGTTTTTCTTTTGATTGTGGGCAGAGTTCATTGGGGTCTTGTGGTTTGGTAAAGTTGCTTTCTTTCTTTTTTTCTTTGAGATTTTCAAATTATTATGAAGAAAGGAGGATAAGAAAAGCTTTCAAGAACGTTGATGTTGACGCTGCACCCTTTCGTTGTGTCGGGGCCAATTGAGGTTATGTCGTTTTATTAATAGAGTTGCCACCCCTCTTGTCACATATATCAGTGAAGATCTTCAATTAAAGTTAACATTTTGGGCTGGACTTTTTTTTTGCCTTTAATTTATTATTTATGTTTTGTATTAATTTGATTACAAGACAGCTAGAAAAATTTGTGGGCGGCGTCTTAAACTAGTAAAGCCGGAATCCCATAAAAATAATTATGGAAAGAAATGTTCGCAAAAAAAGGAAAAAAAGAAAACAACAGAGTTTCAATTACCAAAAAACAAGTGGCCAAATTCATTGGTTGGTCAGCGGGTTTGGCTAGACCGGCAGGTGGCCAAATCTTGGTTCATTTGACAGCCTAGCAATTTGGCAACGCAGTGGCAACACTAAAAACTACCTGACACGCCCACTTTTACAGTTGTTTTCAGTTTTTTTTTTAGTTTTTAAATCATTTTTGCTCCAACTGTAATGACCGTGGTTTTTTGCTGGCATTTGGTGAGCGCGTGAAAATTTCATTTCAATTGTTACTTTGGCTGGCTAATTATGCCAAGAGAGAAAGAAAGAAAGAAAGAAAGAGAGAGAGAGTGTTTGGGTGTCGGGACTTTTTGTTAGTCACGTTCCTCAAATCAAAATGAGAATTCTCACAGAGTTGCACAAAACAATGACACGAATTGGGGGCGTCTCACACCGGAAGCAATTGAACCCAAACTCTAAGCTAGACAAGCGATCCCATCAGATCGACGAGGAGATCTCTTTTGGCTGAAGTGTGAAACCTGAAGCGTGTCCATTTCCTAGAGATTATCTCTCAAATTGCTCCCTCAATCCCCTTTTGCTCCAATCTTTTGGTGTGGCTCTACCAAATTCAGTAGCGGTTTTAATTTCAACTAATTCGATGTTCTATACCAAAAGCAGAACAAGGCCAGCCACCGTGGCCAATCCAGACCTCCTCCTCTTTCTACTTCTTCTTCTTGTTTTTTTGAATGTTGTAATCAACTTGGTCGCCCCTGGGGGCCAATTATGGCCCACAATTCCATTGGACGTGCTGCTGCCTGCCTGGCTGGCTGCTTGTGCTGCTGGAGTGTCTTTATTTATTTGTGCATTCTGGACAGCTACACAACTTGAATTCAGTGGAATTTCAGTCCTGACATTAACAAGATGTATACTTGCATTCCTAAAGGGCCAAAATGTCAGTTGGTCTTCTCGTTGGAACTGCCCAAATGGCTGGCCAAACTATGCAAATCCAAAGGATTGTAACCAATAATTTCTGTTCAGTCTGACAGTTCGACTACTTCCACTAACTGGGCGGGTATGTTTTTCTTTATTCTCTCCTCTGGACTACCTAACTTGTCATTTAACTGGGTTCAGTTCAGACTAGACAGAAGCACCTGTTCTGGTCTGCCTTTGATTGCATAGAAGGCTAACATGGACTATTAAAGATATTATGACTTTTACACCCCCACAAGTTTAGAATTGATTCAGAATATAATCTGATCTCTATATAGAAAATGGTAGAGATCTTCATTATGTTTTGGGAATTATGAAAACTTATTTTAATTTGAAAATCATAAAAGTTCTACAAGATTTATCAATTATTATTCTTTCAGATCCGCCCAACTGTTCTGCTTAAAGGAAAAAATCCGTTTGATCTAAAATGATTTCCATTGCTTCTTGAAATATCCAAAACTTTTGAAAAATTCCCTGCCAATGATTGGAGATTATTTTAACCCAAATCAATAAAAATTTCAAACGTTTGCTTTGCTTTCAAATTGTGTTTTTCTTTTTTTTTTTTGAATTCCTTTTGACTCTGTTGGACATAAAACATTTTACACTTTCTTTTTGCACACACACACACACACACACACACATGTGGAATTTTATATTTCCGTGCTCGGTTTCATTTTTCTCCCACCAACAAACAAAACATTTTCCACATATTTTCCGATGTGCAACTGAAAATGTAGGATATTTCATGGAAGAGAGGAAAAAAAATGTAAATAAACAAAAACACTAACAACAACAACAGAAAATACTGAATTAAACTGATTTGAGTTGTGTTGAATTTCCGGGATATTTTTGAGAAATATTTTGCGCAATTTTCCACAAAGCGTATCAAAAAATTAGCCACCTCGTCTGTATGAAAATTATGTAAAATTGTTTCGATGGATTTGAAAAAAAAAGCCAAGAAAAAAAACTGCGTGATTGGCATTTTCTTCTCTTGCTTTTTTTTTGAGATAGTTGGAAAGGTCCGCCTAGAAAATTGCAAGTTAGTTAAGCAGTTTTTGGCTTCCCCCAAGAAGACATCGAAGACTTTTAAGCCGCTTTGCATAATTAGCCAAAGCTAAAGCCAAAGGACAAAAACCGTTCAACTCAGAAACGGGTGAGTGGTTGACCTTTTCTCAAGGTATTCAAATAAGTCTCGCCTCTTGGTCTTGGTCAAAAATTGGCATTGGTCTATCCGAATTGATGACACGTCTTTTCAGAATTCATTCAGTGAAAGCTTATTTCGGTGGCTTCTTCATTTCCACTTTGCCTTCTTCTCTACTTTTTCCATGATGTATTTTGCATTCACAATGCTTGTCACCTTTCACAGAGTTTGTGGTAGGTGGTAGGAAGGTGTCGACAGGGTTAAGCGAATTAATTTCTTTTCGGTTGGCAGGCAAAACACATCTAAAAACAGAGACATTGTTTTCTAAGCAACTGTTTTTCTTTTTTTTTTTGTCACTTTTACCAAGTCAACAACGCAATGCATTGCCGGCAGCTTTTGGTTGAGGTTATCATGGCCAAAGCATCTGCCAAGCAATTGCACAGCACAGCTCACTGACTGAGAGAGTCTAAAAGTGTTGGCAGAGGGGAAAAAGAAAAACATTTTTAATGGCTTCCGTTGAACTTGGCTTGGACCTCCAAGCTGCCGCAGTCAGCGGCATCCATTGACCAAAAGCGCCACAGCAAAGCCACAAATTGCTCGGTCGTCGAAGGTCAAGCATGCCAAAATGCGTTGCCAGTGAAGGAGTTGCGGCAGTTGCGGGAGGGCGTGGCCGAGTAATTAAGAGGAGACACCACGATCACCACCACCACCACCACCACCGACTTAGCCTGAGGCCAATGTTTTGACGCCAATGAACTTTCCCAAAAATATACAAACAATTTTTCATGTTTTCCATTTTTGGTTTTCCAACATTTCAGTGACCAACCAACCAGCGAGGCGTTGCATCATCATCATCATCATTATCAGTTTTGAGAAATTACCATAATGCCTGTCACACTAATGTCAATCGAGCTAAAGTTCCAAACAATTTTCTATGATAGTGTTGGTGTTGGTGGCTATGACCTTTTTTTCCAAGGCAGACCAGACAGTTCCAGCAGAGAGCTTGTCAGTCAGTCAGTCTATCGCTTTCCTGTGTTATGGAACACTTGCAAATGTTAGAAGAAAGGAACTCACAAGCCATTCGACCACTTCTAAATACTCTTTTCGAATGTAAATAATAATATAATAAAAATATAAAAATATATATATACAAAATCATAGGAAGAGTTGCTTCCAAAATTATAAGAATCGAATTTAGATTGTTTTAGTTTTGAGAAGTTACTTTTACTACATTTTGAGATTCCTTTAATTCAAAGAAGATTTTCAAAACTAATTAGAAGTTTTAAGAAGACTTAAAATATTTGGCTGAATATTTTCTCAATAGTTTTAAAATTTCTTTTAATTCATAGCAGAATTTTACACTTTCCAAAACTAATCAGAATTTTCAAGAGGATTCAAAATTTTTGTCTGAATATTTTCTCAAATAGTTTTCAAATTTCTTTTAAAGATCCTTTATGTTTCTCTCATAAAATCAATTAAAATGTTCATAAATTAATTAAAATTTTATCCGATTCGATTAGAATATTTTCCAAGGAAAAGTGTATTCTTAAGCAGCATGTCCAAGTGATTTCCACTTTTTGGCTTGCAACTCGGAAAAACGTCAGTAAATAACAGAAACGTAAAAAAAAGTACAATAGGAAATTGTTTTTTTTTTTTTGTTTGTTAGAAAATTATGCGTTTGTGCCAAGTGGAATGGGGTGTGGAAAATCAGTCAATGGAACGGGGCTATTACCGCGAGCTAGCCTGGCATGTGTGGCATGGGATATTTTGTTGTTATAATTTAGTTTTTTTTTTCGCCTGACAAACTAAACTCTTTGCCTCGGAATTAAATTTTAAAAAGTACGAGGAAGAGAAGACTAACTGGGTTGAAGTGGAGTTTCGGTTCGAAATTCTCTCTCCTGTCTCTTTCTCACTCTGTCTCTGTCTCTGTCTTTTTTCACCATCATAAATTGTAAATGATCTGGACAAATTTTGAAAAATTCTTAATTGCTTCAAGTTGGAGTGACCCCAAGCGGATATCATACAGAGTCAGAGATTGTCCATGTTTCTGGGATTTCTCGGGGTTTTCAGATTTGTTAAGACAAATTATTAATTTGCTGGTTTCCAATGGACCAGTACACCCCGGGGTGTCACTAGAAGCAGTTATTCTGTAAAAAAAAGAACCGTTGCTTTCATTGTTTAAAACTAAAAAAAAAAAGAATTGACCAGGATGAATTCTATGGTTTTTAGTTATTTTTTTGTCATTAATTTTTATTTTCTCGCTTTTTGTTTGTTTGGGTTTCTCTTCTGTTCTCTTTTGTTTGCTTAGTTGCTTTGTTGTTTTTGCTGGGCTTAAAATTGATAACTGGGTTAATTGTTTTATTGTTGTTCTTATTTTTTTTTTTGTTTTTACATATAAAAAGCCGTTTATTTTGTCACGCAGTTGCAGGCTTCAGTTCTAATTGCGGTTTCCGCTTCGAGCAGAACTTCAAAGAAAAAGCCCAGGCAAAATTATTGTCAAAGTCCAAATAAAAAAAAAATATTGCCATATGCCTATTCAAAACAATAACAAAAACAAAAACTATGGAAAAAGTACTTCATTTCCATTCAGTCAATTACCCTTCGGTCAGTGCAGCTGTCCCGTCCACCCCTCGGCTCTTAGACCCATTTATCATGATATAATGAGGCCTACTGCCTCAGTCCGAATATGATAAATATGGCTACGTGTCCGGCTTAAGTGGGCGTGAGTGTGTTATAGTTTTTGTTTTCCTATGTGACTGCCAGCAGGTGCTCTGCTCACCCTCATGCTAACTAGGACCAAGGGGAGACAGACTCAGGGGTAAGTTTTGTTTTAGTTTTTCTGTTATAAAAAAAATGTATAACTAATAAAACAAATAAATGGCAATTATTGGTTGTTTAAATTATGATAAGATTGATAAGAATTTTACTACTTTGTTGAATAAGCAGAAAGGGCATTGTGGGATTTAGCTATCAGCCTGAATATACTCTATATAACTTAAATAGGTCAGGGAATTATAAATCATTCCTCAAATAAATAAAGCTCTAAGTCACATTGTCCCAGAATTTCTGGAATTGACATCCCAAGCGTTTGATTGTGTCGGTTTCACCCGATCAAATCAAAACTTTAATAATTTCCTGAAAGTTCCAAAAATATTTCCATTTCAAATCAAAGACTTTTTCGAAATTAACAAAGCATTTTCATTTAATCAAGAAAATGCCAATCAAAAATGAGTTCCCAAAAAAACAGTTGCTCGTTCCGAAAGGAAAAATAAAACCTTTTGAAAATGCCGCAATTTGTGGAGTTTTGCACAGAAAAAAAACAGGCAATGTGAAATAAGTTTGCAACGGTATAATTAAGTTGGCTACATTAAGCCATTTATGGTCGAGTCTGTTTACAACAACAACAACAAGGTCTCAATTGTCAGATTTTATTATTGTTTATTTGCCCAAGCAAAACTACCAAACAAACTGGCTAAGCATTCTGGCGAGCCTTCACCCAACTTGGCTCATATGTGCTATTTTATGGCAATAACCTGGGGAACAATGGTAAAATGTCTAATTAGATTTTCAAAGCCATTCATTATGTGAAGGAAGTCAACGGGATTCAGCCTAACACGCAAATGACTTGGTTCGACTTTTTTCTCTTTTTTATTTTTTTTTTCTTTTTTGTTTTACAGTTTGGCCAAGAGTTGTGTTGGTATATTTTGTTCACATCGACAATTGAGAAGTCAGTGCACATTTGGAGCAGTCTAAAAATTTACCACAGAAATATATATAAACAAAAAAAAATCTGTACAAATGCAGCTGCAATTGATAACCATTTTGAGAGACTGTAAAATTATCGGCTTTTCGTTTTGTCATTTCGTGTGAGTTTCAATGGAATTTGTTTTGCGGTTTTTCATGTTAGACAATAAGTTTCGAGAAACCGCCAAATAAAATGAGATACTGCCGGCAATTAGAAAATACTTACAACATATACTATATTTCTATTTTTATTTTGTTAAGAGTTTGCTTACCTGCAAAGAAAAGAGTAAATAAAATTTTATGAGTTTTTTTTATTCCAAGATTTTTAATTGTTTAAAACCAAACCAGAGTCTATAAAAAAAAAGAAATATCTTAACTAACCCAAATTTGTCTTGAACTTAACTGACCAAGCGAACTCGCCCCTGCAAACCAGAAAAAAACTCGAGCACATTAGGCAAGCCCACTTGAAAGTAGTTAAAGAAGGGAAAGGTTAAAGAGAGTTGAACCGGGTTTTATGTTTTCTTTAATTTTGAAATTAATTCAGCTAAAAAAAAAAAAACAATGAGGAAGATACCCGAATGAGTGCCTCATAAAAATCACTAATTTGTTTTGTATGTTATGAGGAAGATTGAGAGCTGTTTTAGATAAAATTCATTACGCCCACAAAAAAGAAACAATCTTTTTTTGAGGAAGAAGCAACGCCTATGGCGCCGGCAAAAATAAATGAAAAAGCTTGGAATTTTTTTAGGGGAATTCCAGATTAAATACTGGAACCTAGGATTTGCTGAGATGGTGAAATGCCAGATCTGGACATCAAATCTGGGAGGCCTATGGGCTTTTTTGAAAAAAAGAAATTGAACCGGTTGGGTGTTTCCTATCAAAATAAAATTTGATCTGATATTGAAAATCTTAGGGTTACTTTAAGCAAAATTAAAATAGCTGAGGACTTGCTCAGGGTTCCAAATCTCTGATATAGGCTTCAAAGTGTCACTCAAACTCAAAGGCGAATTCTACGGGGACGGAAAAAATGAATAAAATTCTGGAAAAATACTACACAAAATATCTCCCAATAAGATCTAATACAAATCATGTCGGACAAGTCTTTAAGCAGGGCATTTTTTTTTCCACCGCTAAGTCTCTTTTAATCGAAATTTCATGATTTCACAGCGAAAACACGCAAAGTAGAAATTAGGGAATCGACTTTTAGGCAAAGTAACAACCCTTATGATATCACAGGAAAGTAAGCACTTTAGTCTGACCATTATTTAGGTAGATTTTCGTGTAATTTTCCAGCCTCAATTATGTCTTTATTTGCCTGAATTTGGTAACGAAATCACCATTTAAGTCAACTTATTTGCCAACTGCAATTTTAAACAAAGAAATATTTCTTCATAGGCCATTTGCCAATCCAATACTTTCATTTATCGCACTGCATTCCATGGCAGAGAAAGACTACGATTTTGTTAATTTAAAATCAAATAAAAAACACCGACAATGAACACCGTCAGCCTAGCTGAGCAGAGCAGAGACCAGCTCACATAATCAAGCGCCACGGTAGCCCGGCCAATACGGTTGCATCGAATGGTGGCAAAAGTGATTGACGTTTTTATGACCCAGTCCAAGATGTCTAACAAACAATGCAGTTGGAGAGTTTTGTGAGTTCGCCCCCACTGTTTGCCTTATTTTTTCATTATTTAATATTGAAAATAAATATTTTCACAGCTTTTTCTTCTTCTTTTTTGTGGCTTTAATTGCCACTGAAAGTCAGTCAAAAGTCTTTGTGAAAAACACCGCCGAAAATGTAATGAAATCGCCTGCCTATTTGCCTTTTTAATCAACAAAATTTTGTGTCTTAATAACCATAAAATCATAAACTTTTTCAGTTTTTTGTCGGTTTATTAAAAACTTACAAAATGGAGCCAGCCGATTTAAGCCAGAGATTGGAATAGGCCGAGACCATAATAAGAAACGTTAAGTAGTTTGTAGTTAAATGCAAATGTTTTTGTATCGGTGGCGGGTGTGTTAACCATTCAGAGCGGATGCAAAATTTAATTGAGCTGTCTTACGGGGCGGGGCAAAATATTTGACCATAGGCCTGGTCACTTTCCATAAAAAACTATTATTTTTTTTCGGAATTTGTTTATGGCCTGAATTTTGTTTTTTTTTTTTTAGTTAGGCTCGAAACACGTATCACGTCTGAGATTATGGCTGGCAAACTATTTGAACATATTAAAGCATTTTTAATGTCCATTTTGACCCATAAATTTTGTTGCAAACACAATTGTGGCAGGCCGCATATACGATTTGTTAAGGCAAGGCAAGGCAAGGCAAGACGGCACAGCTGCTGCCGGGGCAGGGAATGGGAAGCCAAACAAAATGTCTTGAGACTTGACTTGACTTGAGTTGAGTTGGGCTCTTGTGATTTCTGTTGTCTGTCATTCGATATGGATGATGATAAACATAATGTTGATGTCTTTGTTTAATTTGCAGCTGAAAAATTTCCTATATGCAAAATGCAATAACTTGGAGAGGGGCAGACGACAGAGACCACACATTTCTGTGGTAAAGAACTGAACTGATATAGTATAGATTTTTATTTTCATATATCAACTGAGACTGATTGAATCAGAGAAAACAAATACCTAAAAATATATTTCATATTGAAACAGAAAAACTGACTCCCTCCTTCTCTTCTTTTTTTTATACCATTTTGAAAAAGTTGTCAACTTATTATGGATTTCTTGTCCCTTGTTGTGGCTTAAAGCCTTACAAAATCCAAAAAAAAAAAAAAATAAATAAATCTTGATACTTTCAATTCCAAAGCCAAGAGCTTTCATAAAAGAAGAGTGACAGTTTAAGAATGTAAAAAGTCTCGTATTACATCAACCAGCCGAGATCCAATCAATTGAAAGGATCTCGGGTCTTTTGGGTCAAGTCAAGGTTATATATTTTATGACTTTTTAAAGCACTTGACTCAAGTGTGAAATTCAATTTACAATCACTTTAAGTGCTTTGTTTCAAGCCAATTTAATAATGAGAAGGTAATTTTCCCTTTCTTTTTAATCCGCTCTTAATCCGGAGTACCCTTTTTTTCCACGGGTTCCAGGTAATCTCTTTCGTATATATTTTGTAATTTTTATCATTTTATGAAAATCAACTCAAATGTTAACAAGCCACTAACAACAACAACAACAACTACTACAGGCACTTTCGTTTTTATAGGCACAAAAATATGTTTTGTATTTTTATTTACTTATTTTTTTTTCTTCAGATTTTATTTAGTCAGAAAAATAAAAACGAAAGTGTTTTTCATATGTTAAAAGAAAGAGAGAGAGACCCCAGACCCCGTGCCCGGCGCCATTGTCCGTCCCATGGTCCGGTGGTGCCAAGTGCAACTCGTGTGCGTGATAAACCAATTAACTTGGCTCAGAAATCTCTGGCTTGTTGGCAGTTGCCAGTTGGTTACTGCTTGTTTTCTGCTTTTCCTGGCCAACAAAAACAAAAGTGAAATTCATTGCTCTGATATGAAAACAACAACAACGCCAAAATACCGGGGTCAAGCAAATAAAACAAAAGAAATGAATCATAAGTGACATTTGACAGTTAAATAAAAATAACAATGAAAAAGAAAGAACTGAAATGAGATGCACCAAAGAGATATTCTGGAGGAAATAAAATATAAGCTGAAATCAACAAAAATAAAGGTGAAAATGGTTGGTACAAAGCTCTGACTAACTGAGATCTGGGAAAAAATTCAGAGTTATCCCCAAAACCAATTTAGGTTCGGATAACAGCTTTAAGGTATACTGATCAGACCCGATTTAATAACATTTTTTTTTATGTCCCGAGCTTGAGTTATATCTAAAACAGATTTAAGTTCATAGGACAGCTATATGAACTTTCGGTTCCAAAGGAACTGGGACAAGTCTACTTAAGAAAGCTTTGGAATTGAGGGACTAGTTTACATATCTATTTTCATGACAAACAAACTGACATAGCTCAATCGATATTGACCTATCTCAAGGTAATTTTCAAGGATCTTCGATCTGTGGTTACATCAGAAGAAAATGAATATTTTATTTTTTCCTCGAAAAGATTCTTATCAACACGTCTCTGGCAGGTGACTCATTATTTCTAATTGGAAATAAATCCACACAGACCAACTGTCTTTAGATAAGATTCAAAGTAGATTCTCTTTATAAACATAACCAAATGCAATTGGCTTTCGAAACCAACTGTGCTCTTTAAATAAAGTCAGATCTGACACAGACACAAACAGAGACAAAACTAAAGCCAGCGAGATAAAAATCAAAAGCAAACAGTTAAACGAATAATTGATTAATTAAGTGCACAGACGAGGCGTCACTTTCAAAACAGATTAGATAAATAGAAAGAAATTGAAGTAATTTTTCAGTTATTAAACGCACAAATAACTCAAAATTGACTGACAGCTACAAAAATCAGTTAATTTATATAAATGCGAGGGCAAAGAAATAAAGATAAAGAGAGAGATGGAGTAAAAGGGCAGACAAACGGATTGATTGTCTCATTGGAAGGCGAGAGAAGATTGACTTTGGTTGAATGACCGTCATTTTCACACTTTGAGAGGAGTTTTTCATTTTGGCATTTAACAGTTTCAATTGTGGCTAATTAAACTTGAAGTTAGATTCAATTATTCTGAGAAGAACAAAAAAAAGAAGAAGACGACGAGGAACTTGCGTGTCTTGTAAAGAGTTTATGAAATTGCCAAGACGATTTAACGGAAATGTTTGTGCAAGTCTAAAATGAACATGGGCTAGGCCAAGCTGTCGGTACGGACCGGGCCGGGCCGGGGCCAAAGTGGTCGACGGGTTTGGCCAGCCAACCTGGATGGTCTGACTGTCGGGCTTGGCGGCGTCTACCATTTAGTTCCGACAACTTAGCCAGTCTGCTCTTCTGTAGTTTTGTTTTTCTTTTATTATTATTACAACATTTTCTATTTCGCCACAGTGAAATAATAATTCGCGCAGCCAACGCAGAAGTAAAAATATATTTAAAAAAAAAGAAAAAAGAACAGTAAAGCTTGCCCAGCGGGGCACAAACAACATTGAAGGCATTGACCTCTCTTTTCCTAGGCATCTCCAAGTCCAGCACTGACAACAACAACAACAACTACAACAACAACAGCAACAACTTCGGCGACCAAACGACAAACATGGTGCAACCAGAGGAGACTCGAACTCGAGTCATGCAACAACTCTACTACGAATAGTGTAAATGTAATAAATCGGGAGCAGGAGCATTTCGATGGCACTTTCTGCCTTGCCTGGCCTGGGCTGGCTTCGACAAGCAGGCAGCAGCTGTACTTTCAGCTGTTGCCCGGAAAATTGTTCAAGTGTATTTGCCACCGCCACCACCGCCATTGCCATAGCGGCCATTGCGTCGGCGCATGACGACAATCGAAGCAGGGCTCCCCCTCTCCCTTAGTTGTTCCGCCACTTGTTGTGGGTCGTGCAACATGTTGCCTTTTTGTAAATGTTCTCTCAACATTTCGATTGTAGATCTTTTGCCACAAAACAAGTCCACCAAGTTGACAGAGTGAGTGAAACAGAGAGGGCAAAACGAATGAGGAAAGAAAATTTAATTCTCATTTAAACTAATAAAAACCAAAAGACTCTAAGAATGAGGAATAATTAAATGGACAATTAAATATCATATACCAATTCGAAATAAATAAATAAAAAATTCGAAAATAGTGAATTTCATTCATATTCGATCTAAATTGAAAGAGGAAGAAAAATAAACTTGACAATTTAAAAAATTGTTAATTTCGTTTTCTAAAGGAAAAGATGGACAATAGAAATATAGAATATTTCACACTCATTGCCATAGCTCAGGTTATAAGAACTTTTTGAAATGCTACGAGAACTCTAATTTTTTGAATATTCTATTAAATCTCAGAGACCCCAATTCCAATTGGATTGAACCCTTCGATTTGAATGACTTAGGTAATGACTCAAACAAAAGTAAATCCCAATATATTTCAATTTCCAAATTCAGACTTAGAAATTAAAGATCATTTTGCCAAAATGGAGGCCAGAGTTGAGGATCTGAGGAAAGCGAAAAAGAAGGCAAGTCTAACTAATTTGAATTTTTTCTTTTTCTTTCTGTTTTGCCAGATTTGTTCAGTGAATTTTCCTCGGAGGCCATGAAAAAAATGGACAATGAAGACATATGATTATTAATTTGATTTGTGGTTTTTTGTGAGTTTCCAACAATTTCCTCCACTTTCTGTTAGGTGGGCGGAAAATGTTTCTCTTTTCTGAATTAACCGTACCCCTTAGCCCGAAAAAAAGAAATAAAACTTTAAATGTTTTTTGTGGCACGTACTCTCTTTTGTTTGAATTTCACTTTCCTTTGTTTTCATTTTCAGATTGAGTTTTGAATAGAGTTGCGGGGGAAAAACGCCCCATTGTATCTGGGTTGGCTTGTAATTTAATATGGAATTTTGTGGGCAATTTGCCTGAATGAGTGCTGTTTTTTTTCTCTCTAATTTTTTTTTGAGATTTCAATGTCAATGATTGAAGTGTAGGCTGTACCGGCGGTAAATTGCTTTTATATATTTTTTGAAAATGATGTATGCTTTTTTTTAGCTTTGGCAGCAGCATTGAAACTTTGAAGAGGTAAAAAAAAATTAGACCTTTTTTTGGGTCGCCCGGAATGGTGGGGGCCTGGTTGGTAAATGAATTGATGGCTAAACCGGATAACCATCATCATCAACTGTTTGTGTCAGCAGGAAAATCCATAAACTAAATCTCATTAAAATGCTACAACTGGCCAGGAATCGGACAACATCTGTGAGAGTGTGTGGATCGACTGCTTGTCAGCGTTGCACAATTTTAATAAATCTTCACCCAGCAAAAAAAAAAAAAAAAAAAAAAAAAAACACAAAAAAAATAAAGCAAGCCTGGCCCAAGGCCTGCGGTCTCTTCGACTACCACAGGAGTTCCAATCCGGCTGGTTTAAGTTTCCTGAGCCGCTGCTGCCTCCTGCCAAGAAGCCATTTCTTTGGCCACTTTTGATACTGGTTTGCCTTGGTTTGCTCATAAAATGTTTCTCCTTGGTTCTTCTTCTAAGCTAAACTTCAACCTCTTCTTTTTGCTTATTTTTCACTCTCTCATTCTGTCTCTTTCTTTTGGCATTTGCTGCGTCATTTTGTTTTTATCTTATCGCTGTTTGTTTGTCGCTGTCGCAGACTCTCTTCTGGCTGACGTTGTCGTCTTCGGTGTAGTTTTTATCGCTGTTTTGGTCAGTCATATTGCATTCATTTCCACTTACTTTTATTATTGCATTCGCATTTGCATTTGCATTTACATTTCATGTTCTTTCAATTTTATTTTTCCCTATTCTAACCCCCTGCCCTTCCCCTCCCCCCTCTGCCAGATGATTACTTTTTATGCCGCAAATCGCTAACAAATGAGATTTACGAGTGGCATGTGCGCCAACCTGGTCCAGGGAGAGAAGTACGAAAGAATTAAAAAAAAAGAAGAAGAAATTATCTAATGAATTGACAAGCATAAATCTGTAAATTGTCAGTTTTGTTGTAGCTTAAAGATAACAACAACAAAAAATAAATAAACAAACAATATTTGAAGTTCGTGGGAATAAAATATTTCTAAGCTGCTCAAGCTTCTTTTAGACACTTGGAAAAATACAATTTTCAGAATCAATTGATTCCAATGAAATTATATAAAATCACTGACCAGATATCGGTACAAAGTTAGTGACTAAGCAAATAAATATCAAAGTGTCCGGACCCCAAGGCAGTCAAAAATTCTTATTATACGGTTCGATGAGATTCTGGATTATCTAGCTATTTCTATATTTATTTTCGATATGAAAATACCAAAAATTCTTTTTGATTTTAGGCATTCGAGACTATTATTCTGATAGTAAATATGATTTGATTGAAGGTTTTTTATTCACTCATTTGTGGGACTTATCTTTCTTATCAAATAAAATTAGAAAACACCTTATAAATCTGATAGAAAAATATCATTTTTATATTTCTTAAAGTGCAAACTTATATTTTGTATTTTAAAGAATTAAAATCTATTCCAATATTTCTAACATTTACTTAAAGACAAAGCCAAAATGATCCTATTAACTGGGAGGGGCTTATTCTTTTTTAAGATTTTAGAGATACCAGAGAAGTGATAGAAATTAGTTATACCAAGATTTGATCTCGGCATATTAAAATCGAAGATACTAATAGATTCCTACTGATTTTTATATTACATTAGGAACTCTTATTTCCATAAGCTCTTGATTTATTGTCTCTGGAAATTTTCCTTGAAATTATTTGTCATTTAAGCATGATCATGACATGATTTTGACCGGTGCAAATGAACTGAGCCACCCAGTGACTCACAGGTTAAACGCAAATTAAGCAGAGCCAAAATCCAGAGACAACCAAAAACAGAATAAAATTCCACTGACATTGGCAGGTCTTGAGAACGTCCTTAAAACAAGTTTGTTTGTTTTTTTTTTTTTTTTTTGGTTAACCATAAAACAAGTTCTGTTCTTTTTTTTAACAGAATCAATTCGGTTTGAGCAGTTGGCAGTGTTTTCGGGGCACGAGTCTTTTGTCTGGTTGGTTGGAGATCTCAAGTAACCACCGAAACCTCATCAGCACGAGAAAGAAGCAGCAAGAACCACAAAAATTCAAGTTGCATGTGGCAAGAAGAGCCCAACGAACCGAGCCGAAAAATTCAATAAGCGAAAGAAAACAGAAAAAGATAAACAGGAGCTGATAAAGACGAAAAGGTAAACTACGAAAATTAGTGAAAAAGTGTGAGAAGAAGAGCAGAAACAACAAATACGAAGACCAGCTCAAAAGAAAGCAAGAAGAGACGGAACAAAGCCAAAAAGAAAACAACAACAACAACTTGTGGCTGCTGCTGGCAAAAGAGCTGAATGAAAACAGAGAGGAGGGCCCTGGTGAGGGTGACAATAATCAGAACAATTACTAGGAATATAGTCGAGTCGAGTGCTGCAGAGGGTAAAGTCCGATAAGATTCTATGTGTGCGTGCTTGCTCGGGAAGAAGTAATAAAACCCAAATAATCAAATAAATATAGGGTGGTGGCTCACTTGTCCAGCATTTGATTAGTTCAAAACCAAACCAAACTTAACTAAATCAACCAACCACCAGAAGAACACAATAAACTCGAGTTGAACTCGAGAGAATGTTATGTACAGGTTAGGTTGAAAAATGGGAATAAACTGACAAGCCATCAAACTTAATTGTTGAGTTCTGTTTTGCCAATAATAAAAATTAAAACCTACACGAAAGAATTCTAGAAAAACAACCCTCGCCGAGCACGAAAACACGCAAGAGAATCTCACAAAAAATACGACGTCATCGACAGAAAACTGAGCAAAGATCGTAACCATAACCAAATGCAACTCTGAGCCTGCAAAATCAATCTCTCTCTCTCTCTCTCGCTCTGGCTATGGGTCCCTCTCTTTGTGTGTGCTGTACTACACGCATGTTTACATTTATTTTTATTTGACCGACCCGTTGATTGCCAACAGCTGCTTGGGTTGTTTCACAGTCAAAAGTTTTTAACCCCTCAGGTTTTGGCATTGCAATACCTTCGACCCAAAAAGGGAAAGGCAAATAGTCCTCAAACTATTAAAAAAAAAAAAAATGCAACAGGAAGTTGCAAATTTTATTGACAGTCCCAATCCTGACAAATAAAATTGTTCCAAGTGTTTTTTGTGGTCTCTGAAAAAACCAACCAATGTGGTTGTGAAAATCACAGATGTTTAATCTGTTCGAAAAAGAAGGAAAAAAAAAACTGGGGTTAAATCATTCAATCTGTTCCTTTGTCAAGGCTTGAAAATTGAAAATTATCGCCTGTAGTGAAGTCAAATAAATCAACTATCCACAGATGTGTGAAAAATGTTTAGAACATGTGTTAAAAATAAAAGGAAATCAAGTCTTATTTTTAATGTGTCAATTTTGTCATGTGTTGGCTTGGTTCGAAATGGTCGGAAATTCTAGGTTCTTTCATGAAGATCTTAAGATTTTATTCAATTTATAGTTCTTACGATTTCTTAACTCTCTTTTTGATTTAAAATATAATAAAATATTCAGTTAATTTTTCTTTCATCCAAGTCATAATTTTTTCCACCATATTAGAGAATCTGAGTTAAACTTCTGGTTCAACTCTTATTTTATTTTTAAGGTAATCAAATTTCTTTATTTCTTTGGAATTTGCCTCTAATTTTTAGTTCATTTAATTAAAAATATAATGAAGCAATCTATTCTTATTTAAGCCGATGGATATCAGCTGATATTCCTTATACGAAGTTTCTTATGGAAAAAAATTTTTCTTATTAAGAAATTTTAGTTCCATGAAAGATTTGATAAAATATCAAAACAAAAAATTATTAACACTTTTCTTATTAAGAAATTTTTAATTTCATTTACAATAAAATATTTTATTTCTGTTATAGAAAATATCAAAACAAAACTCTCACATTTCATGTTCAGCGAATTATGAAATTAGCAAACTGAAAAACCCAACTGAGAGTTATTTTTAATTCAGACTTCAGTCATATGACATTTTTCAAATGAATTCTTCGGCAAGACAAATGAAATAAATCAAACTTTAAACTGCCAAATTAGAGCTAAATATACAAGTATCTTTTAGCCAAACATTCCATAACCCAATTTTTGCCAGGCTAACAAAAAAATAAAACACAAACATACTCCAAATGTGTATGCAAAAAATAAAGATGTTTCTCTCTGTGTTTGTGTATTTGTCACTTTTTTAATTATAAAAATTATATATATAGACACACGAAGAGACAGAGACGGAAAATACCATCTTCACATGCAAAAATTTAGACCAGAGACGAGTTGAGTTTATTAACGAAAGAACAGACCTCAACTAATTTGTAGGAGTCGGAGAGGTTGGAGGGGGTTCAAGGCGTACACGCAAATTCAGTTTTAATTTTTTTGTCTCACTCTTTCATTTTATTATTAAAGAAAATGAACTCGGGGAATTAATAAAAAAAAAACTGCTAAATGCTCAGAATTATTAAGGCAAAAAGAATATGATGAAAAAAAATAGCAATATGGAGACATACCTCAAAGAAGAAGCAGAAGAAGTTGCTTTGCTTAAATCCAATTTAAGTTGAGTAATAAAATTGTTTTTATGCCTTTTATATATGATGAATTATGTGTGTAGACCGCGACAGAGAGAGAGCAAAAGTATCCACGGGCTGCTTTTATTTTTTCGGTTTGACAAAATCAGACGAATAACAAAGTTAAAGAGGAAGTACGACAAAAAAAAAATATATATAAAAAATCAGAGCAATAATGCCGGCACACAAGCACACACAAATAAGTATAAATCAGAAGAGATCCTGGTACGCAGATGTATCTCAGCTGAGTGAGTTGCGCAGCATGACAAAGATATTTATTTTTTTTCAGATATTTTTGGGTACACTCTGCGAGTCTTTTTAGGTAGTTTACCTTTTTGCCGAGTGTTTTGCGCACGCACACACACGCAGCACTATTTATTTGCCTTACACAGATACACACACGCGCTCGCGCACTCACACACACACACGCACACAAGAATGCCCAGATACTTTCAATACAAAAGCAAACAAACTGTAAGCGCGGCGTTGCCGTTGTTGTTGATGACGCAGTTAAAAGAAGAAGAAGCAGCAGCAATGAAATAAAACAAAATTTATCTGCTGCAGTGAGAAATGCAGGCGGCACATATACTCTCTCACTCTCTGTTTGTATCTGTGTGAGTTTATTTAATTTGCTTGTATTGGTTTCTATAGAAATTCACTGGCGCGATTTGTTCTTATTCAACGTTAAAGGTTTATGCAGTTTTGTTTTCTTTTTGTTAAAGTAATTAAAAGCTCTTTTGCTGGCAAATGCAAAATCAGCAAATCTTTAAGATTCTTTAGAATAAATTTAAATAACTACTTCGTTTTTTTTTATTATTTACATAAAATGCCGGTAAATGCAATACAAAAATATATATTTGATTCTTTCACTTATTATTTTATTTTTCAAGCTCATTTGTGTAGGTTTAGAAAAAGGCACTTTGTCTTATTTAAAATTGATTGAGAAAATGTTTTAAAAAATTGTTTGGAAAATTTGTATGGAAAATTGCGCGGAAAACGCACACGCGCGTTTTTCTTGTGACGTTTTCATTTGAGTGTTGCTCGGTGCTACTGAGGCAAACAATTTCAGTTTTGTATATTTTAAAGGCACACAACTCGGAGAGCCCAACTGGCAACTTGCTCTGGCAACATGTTGCGGCAACAAATGTTGCTAGCGAGCTGAGGCGCTCGCTTGCTTTAGTTTTATTGTTTTGTTAGGTTTGGTTTTGTTTCTGTTCCCCAAGCAATTTCGGAGAGCAAAACTGGCAACGTGCTCTGGCAACATGTTGCGGCCACAAATGTTGCTAGCGAGCTGAAGCGCTTTGCTTGCTTGCTTGCTTTAGTTTTATTGTTTTGTTTGGTTTTCTTATTTTGTTTTTGGTTTTGTTCCCTGGCATTGTGTTTGGTGGCAGTGCGCCAGTTGAATGCGTTGCTTTTATGCTTTTAGGGTTAAGATCTCTCAGGTAGTCGCTGCCTTTGAGGAAGTTCACATTGCATTTGGCCACTAATTGCCAGTTTCCTAGAGTATTTTTGTGTCTGCCTTCTGGTTGCTCGTTTGTGTAGGTGTTAAAATTTTCTTGATAATAACCAAGGAATTTTGCGAATTAACATTGAACTAGGAAATACCATGACTGGATATGACTATATTCTCAGGGTTCACTGAACTCTTCTCAAATATTTTCCAAAAGGTTATAAAACAATTAGAAGAGTGAGAATTTTCACAGGACTGATTAGGTTGAAATCCATCACAACTTAATGAACTCATCAAGTTAGCTGAATTTTTTTTTTCGCCAAAATCTTGTAAGCGTCGATGAAAACATTTTTATTTTTAGACCAGTTCAAATGGAATTAGTTCCCCTTTCATTGAGTCAAAGATTGGGCTATTATTATCTGCAGAAATTAATCAAAAATTCACCATTTTTCTACGCATCCGAAATCCATAGAAATTTACAAAAATTTTGATTAATTTTATAAAAAGAATACAAAAGATCTTCAATCCGAAACTGACCAACTCGACGCTGCGGGCGGTGACAAGACTAAATATTTTTGCCATGAAAAATAAGAAAAAAAAACAAAAGAAGCTAAAAAAAAAAAATTGAAAATTTTTTGTTTGAACTTGACAAATAGCCTAAAACCAAGACCAAGAGAAAAAAATACCAAAAATTATGAGAGGAAGATTGCCTTCTTTTTAACGGTGACTACAAATTTTCAAAATGAAAAATGTAAATTTTATAACAAGTCCAATTATTTATAAGACATTGCACAAATATTTGACAGGCCGTGGAAGGGCCATGTTCAACTTTAAACGCACATTAATTTTTCAACAACAATTTTTTTTTTTTTTTGAAAAAGTGAAAAAAGAAGAAGAAAAACACGCAACGAATTGGTTAACAAATGTTTCACAGCAAATTTGCTGCTATAAAATCGGATCGATGATCACAACAAAAGGGAAAACGATATTAAAAAAAATATATATTTAACAAATTTGATATATTCGATGATATTTATCAAACTTTGGCAGTTGGGCAGATCTTGTTAGGCAAGGGCAAAAATAATAACAAGAAAAAAAAAACACAGTCCAAAAAAGGTTAACTTATTATTTGGTGATGGTTTCGTGATTACTTTTTTTTCGAGATTAAAATATTTTGAAATTTTACCTAATCCAAAAAGTTTTTTGAGGAAAAAAAGTTTGATAAAATCAATTGGAATTTATAAAATAGTTAAGAGCTTTCTGCTTGGTCCAACTAGACCTGAGTGCTTTCAGGAATAATATTCCAGAGATTTCTATTTATATGACTCTGAAGGAATCAGTCTAAAGGACTCAGGAATATTTTTACATTTCTTAAAAAAATTACAAGAATATTTACCATATTCACTCTCAAGGCATGTCCTCAGGAATTATAAGAACCCTGAGTGTTTAAAGTTTATTACAATAATTAAGAGACTTTTTGGCAAGAAGAATCTAGTGGGAATGCTCAGGATTCAAAATGATTCAAGATTCCCCGAAATTAATTCCCAATGTTATTTAAACTTAATTAGACACTTTGCCAAAAAATTCTATATAGGATCTCAGTTACCATGGGTTAGTGGATGTTTTCTGATACTTCAGAGATTCTATCCCAAGCAAACTCTATCTAGGATTCTCAGGATTTCTGTCTATCTTTTCTAAAATTATTTTGAACCAAGTTCAAAAGAAACTATTCCAGGTACTCAAAAGACTCCAAGATTTATAAACTATATCTTCCAACAAAATAAAAAAGGTATAATACGACCCAACTTATACTTCCGCTTTCTTCTTCTTTCTGCTCATCTTTCAAAGTATTTAAGTCTTGAAGGGTTTTGCATAATATTGACATCATAAATAATGCCTCCAAAAATTGTGGGCAACTCCACCCAAAGCATTAAAAAAAGATCGCCTGATTTATGGGCTGTGCTACTTACACGATGTGAAGATAACATTCACAAAAATTATAGTAAAAGTTGACTCTTTTTTTGTCTTTGTCTTTGCTTACCTGAAAAAAAAGAAAAAGAGAAAAATTAATACAAAATTTGTAACAAAAATAAAGCTACGCAAAAAAAAAGTAGAGTCAAGTCAAGACAGGCAAGTCAAAACGTTTTCGTTTGCCGATAATCTTTTTAGGTCACTTCAGCTATTTATTAAACATTTTTCTTTTCAAATCGAAAAGAGTGAGAGAGGTGGAGGCAAGGGGGGAAAAAAGAGACAGTTGAATTGGCTACTCCCGCTGGGTGAGCTTGGCGGCTGGATCATCTATCAAATGTGAGCAACACTCAGAGGCCAGATTAGATTGAAATTAGTGTCTCAATGTTCGCATAATTAGTTGGAAAAGTGAGAAACCAAACAGAATGACATCGAGTTAGAAAGAGATAGATAGAGAGAGATGGAGAGAGTCTTGTGGTTCTTGCAATTTGATTTGCATATCAGAGTGTGTCTCTGGTGAACTACTTTTTGGTCAGAGATTTCGGTGAATGTCGACTTTTTGCGAATGAAAAAAAAAGAAAAAAAATTTATGCATTGTTTTTTTTACCTTTTTTTTTGCAAAGTTTCTTGGCCAACTTCACACAATCGAAATGGCAGTCAGCCGTGACGCAAAAGGCCACAAGAACCGAACTGAACCGAACCAAACAAAACTCAAATGCAAACCAAGACGCAGCAAACAGAAGCTCTCAGCTCGGCTCAAAAGAAGCTTTCACAAATCGCAAATGTTGCACACAAAACAGTTAAAAACAACAACAACAACAACAACAAAAGTACTTGCGAGTTCATTGTTGCATGCACTGCCTACTGTTGCTGTTGTTGTTGTTGTTGCTGTGGCTGCCACCGTTTTAGCCAGCTTCTCAGCCAGAGTTTTCTTGTTCTACTGAACCGGCGCGTGAACTTTGCGTTCGTTATGAGTTTTTAGAGAGCAACAAGCCACTCAACGAGTGCCAAAAGACCACAAACTTTATTTCTTTTTTAAATAAAATAAAAATAAGAGAAGACCGTCTTCTCTTCGTTTGGCTTTGCTCTGCTTGTTTTCTGTCCTACTGTTGCGGCTGCTGAGGCAGTTGCCGCTTTTGAGGTTAGTTTGAAAACAGTTAGAATAATGGTGATTGATAAATATTGTCTATGCACGATTTCAACATTTAATTGAAGTCTCAAGCGCAAGGTAATACTCTTTTACCGGTCAGTCCAGGTCTGCAACTGTCCCTGTTTTCTTTTGGGACGCGACTTTAATTGATGGCCAAGGTTTGCTTCTGCCAAAACACACACACACATATACACACATGCACTCTTTCAGAGTTGCACAAATTTATCAGTAATTCCGATATGCAAAGTCAAAGAAGAAGCAGAAGAAGTCATCAAGTCTTTAAATTAAATGAACCAAAAATAACTATTCTGAAATATCATTCAATTTTATTATTTGACTGATTGGTTTTTCGTTTTGTCATGCTGATTTGTCTTTTAATTATTTCTTTCACTTATTCCAGAATTCTGCTGTTTTAAGAATTTCTTATATTTATTTTAAAACAATCCAAACATGTTGAAATATTGTGGGAGAAAACCTTTTTTTTCCTAAATTAATTATTATTATTTTACTTTTTTGTTCTGTTTTTTTTTTTATTTATTTATTTATTTATTTTTTTTAATTTTTTTGTTATTATTTCATATTATTTCTTAATTATTCTTGTCTTTAAAAAAGCTCAATTCATTTGCTAGCCTTTTCTTATAAACGAGACCAAAGTTCGTTCATTAAACATGCTCTGATCTTGAGATTATTAAGGAAATATTTACTAAATAAATTTTAAAATAAATAAAACAAGTATTTGTGTGATTAGAAAATATAAGAGAATTAAGATTTTATTAGAGAAGATCCTCAATGGGACTCGGATTCATAAGCCTAGCTACAAGTTTGGAATGAGACAAACAGTCTTCTGCTTTTTTTTTATTCTTAAAATTACAATTTCATTTAATTCAAAATTCTTCTTTTTCATATATTTGATTTTTTTAAATTTATTTATACAACTTTATATATGAAAAGGAGACTTCAGTTTTAAATAAAAGAAAAGGAAAATAAAACTTGATTAAGTTCTCTCTCTCTCCCCCCCCCCCCTCACTCTTTCTCTCTCTCTCTCTCTCTCTCTCACTCCATCTCTCCCTCTCTGTCTCTATCTCTCTTTCTCTTATATATTATTTTTTAGAATTTTCCAATCAAAATGAACTAAAGATTTAAGAAGTCTGAGTCTGAGTCATTCATTTCGATAAGCTAGCCCGAGTTTCTTTTACCATTAAAGCCCACTTATAAAATGTTTAGTTCTTTTTGTAAATTTGCGGAAGAGAGTTATCCTGGTTCTCTGGTTTTAAGAGTTATTATCAAATTGCTTTATATTGTCTGTGGCTTTAAGGATGAGACCTAAAAAACTTTCACCGCCCACAAAGTTTTTAAAAGTTTGAACAGGAAGCAATTGTCTCAGTTGGTGCTGATGCTGGCAGCGGTGGCGGTGACGGTGGCAGGGGCACGGGCAGTTGCAGTGGTGTTGGTGGCGTTGGCTGCCGCAGGAAGCTGCAAAGTATCGCCTTGAGGGGGGTCTGCCACCCAGTAAGTCAGTCAGTCAGTTAGTCTGTTGTGTGGACTCTGGCCTGATGCCTAATTGTCAGCTTTTATGATGCATTTTATTTACCGCCAACGTTATAGTTTTTTTTTTTTACTTTTTTATTATTTTCAAGATAGCAATCACTTTCTAAGCAGCAGTGAGAAGGAGTCGACTCTGTGAGTGTGTGGGTAGCATTGTGGGGGGGTTGGGCGGTTGGGGAGGCGAGCGGTAGATTGCGCCAGTTTTCTATTCTTGGCTTTCATTTCTTGGTCGGCATCATTTCACCTCGTTCACTCTCAACAACACAATAACTTAAAAAAAAAAAGCAAACTAAAATAAAATAAAAATCTTCCACTCATGATAAATAGAAAAGTGAATTGCCTAGAGATCTCTTCCAGCAGTAGCAACAATAACAACAACAGGGGAATAACATAAACAGCTTTGGCAACAACTTTCATGTTCTCGCTCGTGGCACAAAACTCAGAAAAGATGCGGAAAATGATAACAAGAAAGAAAAATAAATACAACAACAACAACAACAACAAAAATGCGTTGCTACCTCCGCGACAGCAAAGTTTTCCATTTCAAGGCATAATTTTTTTGTGCAACCATTTTCCGCATTTTCCTGCCGTAGCTCTTTATTTTTTTTATCTAGAAAGCAACAAGAACCCAAAACAGTAGAAAGGGGTGAGCAGAGTGGAGCGAGTCTCTTAAAAATCTTGGCAATTTCTATTGGTAGCGCTTGGCTGCCTTTTGGTTAAATAATAATGGCCAATCCATTGCCCCTGCCCGGTGCGTGGTTGGAAAGTTATTGCCATTTCAAAGTCGATGGAAAAATGGTGCAAAAATTTTTCCCAACAGTCTTCCTTTTTCTTCTTCTTTTATTGCTATGTTCTAAATTTCCATCAGCTCTATAATTATACGATGTGCTTTAAATGAGTTTATTACTTTACCTATTTTCGAGTGGTAAAAGGAAATCTTTCAATTTTTTATTTTTTTTTTTTTTGTTAACTGATTTAGTGCCTTGCCAAACCATTAAATTCTTGATTAATGCGAATCTAACAAGCATCAAGCATAATTTGTGGCTGCAAATTGTTTTAATAAAGACTTGAAAAAAACCCCATTGATTTATAGACAAATTTTTCACCACAAGAAAGGAAATTACTTGGTTAGTTCGAGAGGCTTAGGAATTTTGCATTTAAAGAGTTTTTTTTTCCTATGAAACTTATATAATTTACTTTAGAATTGAGTAAACTTTAATTTTCAAATTATATTCATCTTTCTAAGCAACTGAAAGAGGAACAGGAAGAAATGTAACTGTTCCAAAGAGCTGAAAGAGGAACAGGAAGAAGCATAACTGTTCCAATTCTACACCATGAGTACTAAGTGGTTCATTTGAATGGTATTGATAAGTATCGATAAAAATAAGGATTAGTCGTTATATCAAATAGGTATCATCTAACAAGCATAATTTGATGTATTACCCAGTAGTATGTCCAGAAAAAATAATCTGTGAGGTACTCGTGCCTTTGTCTCCTATAGATAGTTCATAGGAAAAGTACAGTCTCTTTTCGATATCCAGAGACTTTTAACTCATGTCTCAATGACAAAGATGATCATTTGGAATAGTATTAAAAGGCTATACAGTTCGACTATCTCTTAATACCCACTATCAAAGATATATGTATCTGCCCGAGTCTAAGTTTATTCCATAGTTTATTTCCTAGTCATATCCATCCAGAAATATTCCAGATTTTTACCAGCTTCTCCTCTTCAAATCTTGAAAGGTAAAACTTCACTCTCTCTCTCTTGGTATCACCTGTTTCAAGTTTCAATTGTTTTGGCCTCAGAAATCTCCCGATTCTAATCTTAGACTTTCATCAATTCTAACAAGCTGTTGAGCCAGACTGAATGATATACAAAAGATTTGCCGTGATCAAGATTAGATTAAATTGAATTCAATTAGTTTGTAGCTGAGCAATTGCCATATAATTTTGCATTTATACTGACCCAGTGAACCATTCAAGCAGGAAGAAGAACTAAAGTCCAATTCAGAGCACAATAAAAGAGCTCAGCTCAATGCGGGTGCTCACAGAGTGTAGAGTAGTCCAGTTTAGTCGACTGGATTCAAGAGGTTTCAAGTGGCAAAAAGAAAGAAAACAAAAAACTAAGCCCAGCTGACAATGAGTTGGAAGAAAACCCAAGATAGTTTATCGAGCTTTTGTACAACAGCTGCAACTGAAATTTGCAACAAGTCTGATTTTGGAGTCGTCGTCGTCGCGGTCGTCGTCGTTGGCGCACTTTTCTAATGGACGGCGGGTACGCCCACTGGCGGATGATTTATGAGCGGCTCCCCTGGTAACTTGGCTGGAATGAACTTGAAGTAGTGAAACTACCAGCTGGATACGTCCATCAAGGGTGTGAAATGTGGCAAATGAGTTGCCAGGCCAGAATTTCTGTAATGCAAAACAAAATGTTTGCAAATTGCCAAGCACGAGAGGATCGACGACAGAGGCAAAGGCAGCAGCAGCAGCGGCAGTAGGGAAAGATTAATCGCTGCGCTTTGAAGTGCTGCCTGTTTGGTGTCAAACAAAGTCACAAGAAAATAAAGAAGAAGAAGAAATAATACAGAAACTGCCAACATCTAGGGAGTGTTAATGAAGCGGCAGCCAAGACACTCAGGCTTTGAGGTAGACTTGGGATTGAAGTTGTTTTCTGAAGGCCACCCACGCACTTCTTTTTTGCTTACTTCGTCTCTTTAGAGGCGGCACTTTATATATATTTGTTTTCTTCTTCTTCTTCTTCTTGGTTTCTCTGAAAGTGTTGAAGTCTGAATTGTAACGGTGTTTTTGTAATCACCCACACAACCCACCAAAATGAAACCATCAACAACAGAAATGTGCCCTCCCCCCATCCAACCGTTTTGGAGTTTTGAGAAAACAAGGAAAGACTTTTGAATGGTTCAGTCGAAACTCTTGCAGTTTATTTATGCATATTTTGCACAAATTAACGGTAAAGATGCTAATCAGGCAACTCAACAGATGTGCAAATGCGCTTGAACTTGGCCAAACCAAGTTGAATGCCGACAGGGCCACAAACAATTCCAGGGGAAAGGAGCGACAGATGAATAACGACGAAAATAATCCAACGGAATAAATGCAAATTCAAAAAAAGAGAAGAGAAGCTTTTTCTTGTTCATTAAAAAGAATTTGATGAGACGTAACTTTTGACTTAAGTTCCCTAATTAACCGGAGGCTGACAAAGGGTAAGGCAACCAAAGCAAAAATCCAAAATCTCAGGGAATAATTATATGAATCAATGAGATATGATAAGGTTTTAATGGGGGCTTTAAGAATAATTACAGTTTTTATATAGATTGAGATCCAAAATAAAATCTCTCATAATTCTTATGGATCCAACGAGGAAAGTATTTTCTTTACAGTTCTGATAAGGAGAAATTGGGTCAAATAAATACCTTGAGCCTCATATTAAATGGAAAATATATTTCCTGAGTTCCAATAATGAAATTATATAGACAGATATATAATACTAGCTCTGGATTAAAGGAATATTTTAAGCTTTTTCTAAAAAGAATATTAAGAAATTTCCCAATTTGAAGTATTAGGGAGCCTAGATATAAGCATGGTTCTATTCAGGTACACCTTTAGGTCACTCAATAAGCATTCGAAATTTCTAATTTGAAGGAGATTCATAAATGACACTTGAATCTAGAAACAATTAGACTTTTGAAAGATTAGAGGAATTACTTGTATATGTAGATTTTTTAAATATTTTAATGTTTATATTAAAAAATGAGAAATGTTATAATCAGACAACCCAGTTCACTCATATCATTCTCTCTTTCTATCCAAAGGAAATCAAAAGAAGCGCTTTGACAGCATAAAACCATTAAAATTTGCATTTTAATTTTTGTCGTCAACTATTTATTTTGATATACAAAAAAAACAAAAAAGGAAAAAACCGACATAGAAAACTTTTACCACAATTCGGATTTCCTGTATCGATTTGTGGCTCCACCTTCACTGGCAACACCAACACTCTGCGAGGCGAAACAGGCAATGTCATGTTGGTTAAAAGACCAAATGGAGACAAAGTAGATCACACAGAGAAACACCTCTGCATGTGTGCGTTGTGGTGGCACCAGGAAAAGACTGACATACCGAAAGAGAGAGAGAGAGAGAGAGAGACTTGGGATTGAAATTGAGGTAAAGTTTCTTGCTGCCGTTGCACAAATCAAAGACAAAATGCCTTAGATATTTCCCAAGGAAATGCAAGAGATTCTTCAATTTTCCACGAAATAGAAACAGCAGCCAAACACTAACAACAACAACAACAGCAGCAAGTAGAAAAGCCATAACAACAAGTTGCGCAAAGTTTCCTTATTTGATGCGGAGATGACAACCAGTTCAGCTCGCTGGCCAGAGAAGAACATTGCGATGAGTACATAAAAATGAAAAAAAAAAAAAAAAAACTAAAAAATAAACCAACCAGGCAGATAGATTGTTAAAACAATCACGAATCGAGACAAAGGCCGAGAGCACAGAAGTTGGCCCCAGCGGAGAGCTACCACCAGAGACTCTCTAGCGAAACTTTAATAAAGAAGTCCAACGAATTGAGGCAAGCTGAGTATGCGAGAAGCACTTGCGGGGGGGCGGTGGGTGGTTCGGTGGCAGTGATCGCTCCGACAGAGGGCGGATATGGCCAAAACGAACATGAACACAAGAGCATAGTTAGAACCTTGTTTTCCTTCTTCCATCACATCATACAGCCAATCGATTTTGGCTTGACTTGGCTTGGCTTGAGTTGAGTTCAGTTGGCTTTAGTTTGGTTTTAGGCGCGTGGTTCGAGTCTTAGAGGCGTGGAAAACGAGTTTTCCCAAGCAGCAACCACTTTTTGCCATGTTCAAAATGATCGAACCACATTCATTGCTTGGCTATTTACTTTGCCCTCCAGCGGGCTGATAACGTGCCAAAATAGCCCAACAGCAGATGGGCCAAAAGCAAAGGGCCGTTGTAATTGGCCAGGCCGGCCGCACCCGTGCCTCTTCTTCTTTAGCATAAATGAAATTTGCAAGTAAATGGCTAGTTGGTTAGTTGGCTGTCCCGCCCCATCATCTCACAGCCTCTGCCATTTTGGGGGCAGAAGGAGAGAGGGAAATGTTCACACGTCATGAATTAACTGGCCAAGTCAAGGAAAGACAGAGTGACTCGGCTGTCTGGAGCTTAACTGCATTTGGAAGCCAAAAGCTTATGTATTTAATTAAGCAAAAGAGTTGAGAGTTTCGACCGACCGGCCAAGTGTGCTAAATATGTTGACAGCCTTCGTTTCGGAAAAGGCTGCAAACTGTCCAAAAGTGGCCAAAGTAAATTCAACTTTACCGGGCATAAATCACTGCCCGGGAAGTAGGGGACTGAAATTACTCTAGGGTTGGACAATGCCAAACAAAACTTCAGTGTTTCTTGCACTTTGAAAAGGAAGAGCCAATTGGTTCCATGGAAACTATATCGGACTATGGCTGGCCCAACTTTTTTTCCACCTGTCTGATACTTTTATAAATAATAATATTATTAATTAAACAGATGAGACTTTAATTTGGCAAGCTCTGCAGCCCTGGTAGACAAACAAGTTAATGAATGTATCTTTCGAATACATCTGCATAGACTCCGTACAATGATGACGACCGTCGACAAATAGACTTATAAAAGTGTTACTTGCACACACACAGACACAAAGTGGGGGAAAAATGCCAAATGGAAATGGCAATAAAAAGCGTTAACAAGCCAACAATCAGCGGCAGTCGTAAAAGACAATAAAATACACTTAACAACGGTGCAAAAACTAGAGAGAAACAAAAAAGCGAAGCTCAAACTTTGTAGAAGAAAGATGGCAGCACCGTTTAAATTGTTGTTAACAATTCTAGCAACCTGGCCATCACCATCATCATCATCATCCCTCCACAAAGCACACTCGTAAATTTTCTGCCAAGAGAAAAAAAAAAACATCTCCTCTGCCTCTTTTGCGCCCGACAGACACCAGGCCGGGCCAGAGATCCGACACTAATTTGGGTCAATGTGTCATATGGTGCGCTAAAGTTTTCTGTCTACGAGAGAGGCTGTTGGAGCTGGAAGAGGGGTGTGTCGGCGGGGTTGGATAATCGGAGTAGAAGTTTTGGGGGCTGTCGGCAGACATTTCACTTTGCCAGAGTGGCAGCCTCGCGTGCTAAGATTTCTTTTCACATGCGAAAACACTTCTCTCTTTCCTCCACCCCTTTCCTGGCCTGGCCAAAATTGTTGGTGCTAAAAGTTTGCTTGTTCAATTGCATTGACCATATCCTGGCCCCCACTCCCCACACCCGATTCCCGGCTTCCACTTCTTATGATTAATCATTTGCAATCGTTTGGCATGCAAGCTAAAATTATTTCATTTCGATCTCAGTTCTGAATTGCATTTCTAATTTCCAAACTGTTTATTTTTTTCCATTAGCATTTTTGCATTTGCTTTTGATCAGTTTGTGAGATAATTTTAGATTTCTTCATGCCATAAAATAGTGCATTTAATTCAATAAAATACAAGAAGACTAAATAAACACAAATGAAAAATATATATGGACATGTTACTATTAAATATTCCCTCCAAGTCCTAACTAGATTCATTATTCAATTATTTACTCTTTTTACTTCTCTAGATTTTTGCATATTTGAAAATTTTCCCTTTCGCTTTTGTTTAGAATTCAGATCAACTAGCTTTTGTCTCTGTGTTGAAAGGAAGTTGGCAGCATCACGCTCTTGTTCCTTGTTTGATTCCTGATCGCTCGACGAACTTGTTCCATTGTTCTTATTTTTTATTGCAGGCCGAGAATTTTGTTTTGTAATCTGTGAATTTTTTCAATTCCTTTCAAATTTAATTCAACCTAAAGCATAATGAAACATGAGCTGGAAAAGCATAAAACTTTTACAACCGATTTTTCGTTTTCTCGAGAGAAATAAAACAACACTCTTTTTTTTGGATTAATCAGCAAATGCAATGGAATAATTAACAAAACGAATATCAATCCAACACCTCACGATTTTTTTCATTGGAGCATCTCAAATTTGAGCCAATTAAATTTTTTGACAGACAATGCACCACACTGGGGACTTTATGGATGATTTTCAAGACACAAAAGAAAATTGTTGGGAGGCCTTTCCCTTTCGTTGATCGTGTTGTAATTCCGACCCTGAAGTTGTCTGTCGGTGTTAATGATGAACGAACATGAATTTTTCATTGTTTCTTTTTTGGGCTGAGAGTAATGCGTTTCTAAATCGGGGAGGGGAGTGGGGCGGAAATGTGCAGCACGAAGAAAAAAATAAATTGAACAAAAAACTAACCACAAACCAAAAAATATAAAAATAATGTTCGAAAGTGAATTTTATATGCTAGTTTTTATGGCTGCATTGGTATGGATTATTTATGTATTTATTTGATGGTACGTTTTGTGGTCTTTTGTTGTTCACTTTTTCTTCTTAATTTTCCGCATTTTATTTGTGATTTTTGGAAATTTCAGCTGAGCCTTTGTCATTTTGTGTTTTTTTATTCCCTTAAAAAAAAAGTAATTATGGCGCTTTATAAATTTAAGACTTCTCCGCCCTCAACCAGGGCTGATTCCCCCCAGCCAGTTGGTCTTGACTGATGACGAAATCATTTCCCAACAACAACCACAAAGCAATTGATGACGACGATTTTTATTTCCATCTAAAGTCACATGTGGCTCATTTTGGGCTAGGCTCTTTTGTTTTGTTTTATTTTGATTGCCTTGGCTATCTCGAGCTTAGTTGTCTGTGGTAATGACTTCATTTCTGGCTTGTACGAAATAATTTTTCAAAAGTCTCAGGCTTTTTGATATTTACAAAAATTACTTTTGCCTTTGATAAATTAAAGCTTGATGGCTTTTGGGGGGCGTTGTTATCTGTATTTTTTTTTATTGTTGTTGTTGTTGTGGTTATTTTTCTCCTTGTTTTTATCATTTCATTTTCATTTGGTTAATTACAAGTATTAATTTTTTTATTTTAACCGCAAGCGTAGAAAAAAGTGAAACTCTTTCTGGTCTTCAACAAGTCAAGCCTACACAATTTTTTATTGTGATAATAAATTTTTGAAATATGTGGGAGTAGAAAGGGTTTCAAATGGTCTGAAAGACCGAGCAGATTTTAAATGGTTTTAGAAGACTGAAAGATCAGGGACTATTTTGTCATATGGCTTATTTCGGGATTAAACAAAATCAAATTTCGAGAAAAATATTAAATTGGATTAAAAAAAAGAAAACCCAAAAAATAAAAATAATTAAGACTATCTATAAAAAAGATACGTACGAAATTAATTACTAAACAATAAAAAAAGAGTAATAAATTATTACAAAAATAATAATAATAATAATAAATATATTTAGTAAAATATTCGAGTATTATAGGATATTCAAAAAACAAAACAAAAAAAACAAAAATTCAAAAAATTAAAAATAATATCCGAATTGTAAAAAAAACATTAAAAATAATTTCTGAATTATTGACATAAAAAAATTTAGCCTTAAAAAATATTAAAAATAATTTCTGAATTGTAAAAAAAAAATAATTAAAAATAATTTTTGAATTATTGAAAAAGATTTTAAAGTAATTAAAAAAAATGTATGAAAATTAATAAAAAAAAAAAAATTAATTTAAAAAATATTTACATTTTTTTTTTAGCTTTTTGTGAAACTTTGAATAAAATTAAAATTTTTTTAAATCCTGGCCAGACTGGCTGACTTGGCTGATATGGCCACGAGCCAAATGAAAGTATGCAAGTTAAATTTGAAAAGAAGAAAAAAAAAACACCGATCGCAAATTGTAAAGCATTTTTGCTTTAACTGAAAATAATCAAAATAAAAAGAAAAGAGTGCAATCACCCCCGCACTTCTCTGATTTACGACAATTGTTTTGTCACGTTGGCAAACCGAAAGAGCAGCTGCAACTTCCACGGCAGCAGCAGCAGCAGTGGAAGTGGCAGTGGCAAACTGAAAATGGCCAAAATGTCAATTGCCCAAAATGGTTAAACATATTTTCAATAAGTTGTTAGGCTGTTTGCCGTCTGGTTGGCTTTTGTTCAACTCAATTGGATTGGGTTCACTAGGAAAAGGAGGAGGGTCCCCGAGTCGAAGAAAAATTGTCACTGATGGATGCCACCATTTGTCCTCGTCTTGGTTAAAATTGAAAAATTTTAACGAACCCCAAAAAAAAAAAAAAAAAAAAAAAAATTAAGCCAAAAGAAAGCAGCTACACAAAATTTGTCAAATTCGAAAAATCCCAGAGGCCTGATTGGCTCCTCCCCTCCCCCCACACCCCTCTTTCCTTTCAATTATTAATTGAAATGGCCAAGGCTGGTTGGGTTCTCCCAGCCTGTCTGACAGCCGTCCAAAAATGGTCAAGCCAAGAAAATCACACTTTTTGGGCCCGACTGAAAATATCTTTGTTTCCCTTTTAGCCAAAAGAAAAGTGAAGGTGGCTTTTGTTTTGCCGGGATTAGCTAAGATCCCCACTCGAACTGTTACCAAAAACCATAATCAGCCAAAAATGACAATTGCCAGACATCGCCAAAACCAAAACCAAAAGTAAACTTTATGCGGGTGCCAACTTTCCAGTTGGGACAGGAAATGTGCCCCGACTTGCTCGCTAGTGGCCATTTCGGTCTTATTTTTTTTTTTTTTTTGGCTCATAACTTAAGTAACTTTGGCAGCAATTGCCAATTCGTTGTGGCAGTGAACTGATTTTATTTTTTTAAGCCAATCAGTGAGGCATTTCTTTTTTTTTTTGTGTTTTGGGCATTTAGTGAACCGTTGTAAATTCTACCTTCCATTGTCTCGTGCCTTGCAATCCTTGGCCAAATCTTATTGACCGGCAATCTCAGGCATTTGCATAACAATTGCCCAGGCAAATCAAATTTCAAAATCGTTTTAACCTTTCGCCCAACTTGGGCTCACATGGTTATAACAAAACCAAAAAAAATTAATAAATAAAAATTGCCAAATTAGTTCGAATATGAAATTATAATTTTTTAGACTTTTACAAGAAAAATTTATTTATAAATTTCTTGAAGCTTCTTTAAAGTTCCTAAAAAATTCGAGAATTGTCAAAGCGTTTGGAACAACTCTTCCGGTTTCGTTGGCTGGCAAAACTCTTTGAGTGACCACAGTCGGAAATATTAGACTCTTGAGGTCTGGCCTAATGGTTGTTATAATAAATTAAATCACACCAACATACAACAACAACAACAACACTAAAAACAACATATGCTTTATTATATAACGAATATTTATTTATTTCTCTGTGGATGTGGCGGCGATTCTGTGCCGAAAGCCAGGCCATATTGTTCAGATAAAAATCCCCCCTTTTGAGTGAAAACAGAGAAAAATAAAAAACTACATCTCCAGGAGGCAAAACGTCGCATGTCCAGAGATGTGGAAAGGTGTTACAAGCGCGACGTCCACCAATTATCGTGTCCACTGAGCGGCTCAAAGAAGAGGCAGACCAGGCCAGGCCAGGCCATGGCAGGCCAGGCTAACCTGGCAGGCGTCCTCTCTTTGAGTCTGGCGAGGGTTATCGGGCGTTCGGAAAGAAATAAAAACATTGACGTTTATACACACCGCCCGACACACCCCTTCCCCTCCTACGACCACCTTTTTTTTTTTAGTTTCTCACAATTTGAACATTGCGCGAGCACTGAGCAATTTTCACTTTCAATTCAATAAATTTTCGTAACGGTGAACCTGAACGGGCGCCACAAATGAAAATGAAAACAATCGAACTTGGTTAGCTTTTTTCTTTTCTTTTTTTTCAGTTAAAGAAAACTTTTTTATAGAGCCAGTAAACCGAGAATGACTGACAGCCTGACTGGCCCAGTGAAACGCACACTTCGCTCAGACGGGTGAGTATGAGGGGAGGAGGGGATTTCGTATTACACAATTTGAGCCTCAAAGAAACACGCCTGTTTGGCTTAAAATTTCGATTGGAATCTTCGTTCAATCTCATTGGCGGAAGTTTTCAAACTTGTTTCAAACATAAAGAAAATCTCAAAGTCATTGCAATTGAAATTTTTCAAAATGTGCGTAATTTTTTGGTTTCCACAGATCTTTATCTTTTTTTTTTTTTTTTTGGGTTGTGGATTATTAACTGATTCAAAGAGACTCAACACAATAAAAAAAAAATGTTTTCCATGAAATCTTCAACTCACCGAGTGTGTGGCCAGTTGACGTTGCAATTCTGAATTTGTGTATAAAGTCAATTCGGAAATTGTTGGTGAATTTTCCAATTGATTTTCCATATCTCGCAACCATTTTCTCAATTCTTTGGGATCTTCACAGAGCAGACCCTCATTGCGTTGAGTTTCGTCGAGCATCTAAAAGTAGGCAATGAAAAATTTCAAATTAAACTCTGGTTCAAAAGTTTTGCGATAGATGGCGTCTCACCTTAAAGCAACATTCATTTGACTTTTCCAGCACAGTGGCTGATCCCTCAATTTCACAACGCGCCTCTTTGCAGGTATCCAACAAATTTGTATCCATTATATAATTATAATTGGTTTGAATGGCCGCCCATAAGTCATCTTTGCCTGAAGAGCCAAGGCCCAAGGTGGCGCTACTATGGAGACTGGTGGATGAACTGTGACTGTGACCGCTGCCCCAAGAATAGCGATGCATTTTATTGGAGTTGTTATTTTTGTTGGGCGTACTCTCACTGCTCTGTGAGTTTTTCTGTAAAAGAAAAGAAAATAAAATATATTCAATTATTTTTGTCTTAGTAAGTTGGCGCCCTCTATTATTAACAAATTATAGTCCAAGATTCATAAAGTCAACACCCACAAAATACACAGATTCCACTATCTACAATCTACAAAATCTAGAATCCATAAAGTCCAAGACCCACAGATTAAATAATCCACAAAGTCCACAACCCACAGATTAAATAGTCCACAAAGTTTTAAGATACACAAAATCCACTCGGCCACGCAAGCGCCATTGCTTAGATGGCGCTTTCGACAATGCGAGGCACGCAGACGCCAGTTGCTCTTGTAAAAGCGAACCATAGATGGCGCTTTTGACAATGCGAGATACGCAGGCGCCAATTGCTCTTGCAAAAGCGAACCATAGATGGCGCTTTTGACAATGCGAGGCACGCAGGCGCCAGTTGCCCTCGTAGAAGCGAACCATAGATGGCGTTTTCGACAATACAAAGTACGCAGGTGCCATAGCTGCTCTTGTATTGACGAGCCATAGATGGCGCTTTCTGTGAATATAAATGCTTAAACTGCAAATGGCATTCAAAATTAAATAAATAAAATTCATTTCCAATCAACCAAATTTGGAAACAACAGCTACTGTTGGCAATTAATTATATAAATTTTAAAGACACTTTTGTCACTATAAACAATTTGCCAATTTCTCACATCTTTCAAACAAAACTACTAATCAATTTACCCTTATAAATTTTCTCATGACTCAACCGGCACAACTCAAAACCAGTTCAATCAAAATTGTAAGGCGCGCTCAATTAATTAATTTTTGTATTTTTTCTTTTTTTTATTATTTTCCTTTTCATTTGTCAGCAGCAGCACCCCAAACAAGTCGCGACTGAATGATGACGTCGACATCAAAAAAAAACTCAGCGGAGCTAGGAACCCGACTGGATTGGGACATGATCGAATGAAGGAAATTCCTTATTTACACAACTTGGAGACTGGCTTGTACAATTCCAAAAAGTAACATTGAATTGGAATTAAAATTGTAATTGAAGTTTCACAAATCAAATGAAACGAAATGATTGAATGCCACTTATTTGTGTAATTGATTAAATGAATAAGCAGTGGCAACGCAAAAATCTCAGTCAACTCCAGACAGACTCAATCGATTGCAAATGTTTTAAATTGCAAAAAAAAAAATCTCATCACAGTGAGGGGAAAAACTTTAAGTACACTTGGTAAGTTAATTAATAATTAATTTGGAATTTGAAATAAAAAAAAAAGAATTTTTTGGAAATATTTCTTGTTTGGATTTATTCCAATTAATTTGGATTCCCAGGGTACTTAAACATTTGGTCAACATTGTCTCAGAGGCAACTTCTGAATGTGAATTTTGTAACCAGTTGAAGCGTTAATGGCCAACTAACTAAACAAGCTGAACAGATGCCAAAGACTCCGTTAGTTGCATACTAATAAAAATAATAATCATAATGAATTTTATAAAAAAAAAGAAGAATATTTTAATAAAATTTATTAAGGCAATTTCCGCTGAGTCAGCAGAAAAATTCTTAGCATGAAAAAAAAAATGTCAAAAGACCCCACGCGGTTAGCTAGGCAAGACTTAGTAAGTGTGCGTGTGTGTGTGTGTGTTAAAGGAATCCGGTTGGCATGTCTAACGGCCCACAAGAAACTTGGAGGCAGAACAAAAAAAAAAAATATATATTCTAAAGCAAATTTGTGCTTGGCTTAAATGGCCAAGAGACACAGTTATGTCCAGTGATTTGCATGGCCAGAAGACGGAACCAGTTATGCTGCACACACACACACACACACACACACACACACCTGTTGGGGGGCATTTGGACTCACCTTCAGACTGTTGTAGGGCCGCTCCAGGTGCAGTTTGGCCTTGATGACGTCACGCCTCTCTTGCTGCTCCTCATCGGCGGGCAGGGAGGTCATCGATTGGGAGCTCTTCATTTCGCCAGCTCCCAGATGGTCCATTACTTGCAACAAATGGCGGCCCTTTGTTCCATTGGACTTGGGACTGACTTCACCTGTGGCCTGAGGTCGCTGCTTCTTGAGTGAGCTATTTCGGCTATTTCCAGCCGATTTGGCCATAAGTTTAATTGGCTTCAAAGGTACAGCAAAATAGCTGCAATCATCTAATTTCATAGTTTTCGTTGTTGTTGTTGTTGTTGTAGTTGTAGTTGTTGGATCTGTAGTCCGTTTCAACATGGCCGCTATGTCAGTCTCTTGGTTACTAAATGGCGCTTCGGCAGCTGCCGCCATGGTGGGCGTCGTGGCAGACGCCTCCGTTGCCACCTTCGGCTTCTTCATCATCATCATCATCATCATCGTTGTGTTTGTTGTGGCGGCTTCTGTTTCGTGATCATTCGGCTGATCATCTCCTCTGGTGGCTTCCATAGTGCCTACAATTTTTTTGTTTTTTTTTTTTTTTGGGCTGGCTCTGCCCCGTTGCGCTAATGATTTTTGGTTCCGTTTTCCATATGTTAATTGATTTAATTATTCGTTCGTTGTATTTTGTTTATTAGTTTTTGTTTTTTTTTTTTTTAATTCGTTTCGTTTAATTTTTTTTTTTCAAAAATTTGCATTTTCCGTTTTGCTAATTTTTTGGCCAAAAAATTGTTACGCTGTGTTGCATTTCCCAGCGTCCTTTTTTTTCGCAGTTTCCGCTTCTTCTTCTTTTTTAAACAAAATACTCTTCGTTATTTAGTTAAAAAAAAAAACTAGACACAAATAAAATTTCACTGAAACGAAAAAGGAAAAATATATAAAAATTTTAATTAATTTCCTCTTAAATGGAATTAATAATTTGATAAAAAAAAACATTTGAATTTGCTTAAATATAAAAAAAAAAACTTGATTGTATTTTTTTTAACGAAAACTCAAAAGTCTCTTTAAATTTATTTTTAGAACTTTTCCGAACTTTTCCAAAGAATCCAACAAATTGGATATAAAATTCTAAATTTAAAGACAATAAAATTTAATGCTTTCAATTGAAAATGTAGACCAAACTTTCCTTTTATGGTTTCGTTTTTTCCCTGAAACATTTTCACCAGGGAAAAATAAAACTAATCCGAGAGGAATAAAATTTTTAAAACTCCAAAAGAGCACAAAAAAAAAATAAAAATTTCTTTCCAAGTAATTCAAATAATTCTGAATAAAAATTGAACAAAAACGTTTCCCAAGTAATTCAAATAATTCTGAATAAATAAATGAGTCTATCTAAAAGACCGGCCGGCCCCCTCTTAATCAAAACTGATCGATCACATTTGCTGAGCCAAAAGAAAAAAAGAGACACCCACCAGGCAAGCAGCCAGACAAATTGCAATTAAATGCAACTGCATAATGACAGGGGCCAACGACTCGGCAGCAGCACAAATAAAACAAAAAAAAAACACACACACAACAAGAAATTATTATAATTATTACTTAATTCGCCAAAGCGCCACAAAAAGAGAAGAAACGAAAAAAAAACAGTCAAATTAAAACAAACACGTTCAAGTTGTATCGCATTTGGCTTGTGGGAGGAAGAGAGAGGGAGAGAGAGAGAGAGGGAGAAAAATAAGGCGAGGGGAAATAGTCAAAACAATGAACACGATTCTAATCGCGGGCAATCAAATTTTCATACAAAATTAGTCGCAAAAAACACTTGTGGGCCATATTTGTATGCAAATATGAAAAGACTCCCAATCCGAGAGACTCCGCGCCTGTCCAACAACTCAGGTGGAGGTGGAAGTCGACATTGTTATTGTCGTTGCCGTTGTTGTTGTGCTGCCAAAAACTGAAATTGCCTCCTAGCGTTTATTTGGCCACTTTAGATAACAACAACAACAACAACAACAGCAAGAGTAAAGGCAAAGGCAGTAGCTATGAACCAGCCGGCAGGCCAGGCAGTCACAATGAAAAGGAAAGGAGAGTGAAGGGGTGCCGTTTGGGGGCGTAGCGCGCTGGAGGTGGAGAGGGTCAGTTGAAAATTTTCGGGGCGTTTCACAACACACAAATCGACGCTAAGAGCAGTAAATAGTATTTTTGCCCCACACCACCCCAACCCACCCTGCCCACCCGTCAAGCCAACCAGCCAAATCCTGCCTTGGCCAAAAACCAACATAATTGTGAATAACACATAGACAGAGAGAGAGAGAGAGAGAGAGAGACGGCCAAAACAAACAAGGGAAATTGGCCAATCCTTTGCTAAATCAAACATTGAATACTCTTTTTTTTTAATTGTTTAAAACGAATTTGATACTATTTCTTTTTGGGGATCTTTTGGATCGAATCACCCTGTCTCTGCTTGGGAGACTTAGACTCGCCTTTAAGATTTTCTCTGACCAACAAAACTGTGGAGAACAGAGTCGACTAAAAAAAGAGTATCCCAAGTCGGAGTATTTTAGATGTTTTCCTTCCTCTTTTAATAACCTCAATTGCATAAGTTAAGGTTAAACGGAGTTTGAGCTACCCAAAACTCTACTAGAGGCAAACCATCTCCCTCCCTCCCTCTCCCACTCTCTCTTTTCTTGGGGTTCGTGATCAACTTCCAGCCTACGCAAATTTTCAATGTGTCAGCTCAGCCCAGATCAGTTCAGCTCAGTTCGAGTCAGCTCGAGTCGACTTGACTGTAAAAAATGAAATAGATTCGGAAAAGGTTAAGAACAATTTGAATCGCTTTGATTTTCAGAACGACTTGATGTAACCTCAATCTGGTCCCTGTTCAGCAAATATTTAATTCGAGTGGTGTTGTTTTGAGTTGGGTTAGTCATCGGTTTGGAAAAAAAGGCGACAAACTGAAATCCGCCATTGGTTGGTCTTTTACTCTTTTGGCATGCAAATGCCGTAATTTGCATGGGGGGAAATGACTGACGCCTGACGACGCCGGCAACGGCGTCAAAAACAAAGACTTCGATGCGGTTGAGATTCTATTTTTGTTCACCCATTTTTGCCATATATCAATTCCAGCACATATGTTTCCCCAGCCATTTTGACCATGACTCATAAAGGGACTGTTTATGTCTCTCTTTTTCTTCAAAATCTCACGAGAAGCCACGTTGGATTTGATATTCAAACTTTTTCCACAAACAAATAAAAATAAAAGTAAATAAAAGCCTAGATAATAAATATTTAAGAGCCAGGTGTAAATTAATTTTTAATTGATCATTTCGTTTCTCTGACTTGGTAAAAGTTCATGAATAAAATAAAAATAGCTTTGAGTACCAAAACAAGTCTTCAAGCTGTCAACCGATCGCAGAGAAATCAAATCAGTCAAATCAGGAAAATAAAAACATAATGAAGTCAAAGCGAATATAATTCCATATACTTTTTATACCCTGTACCTTAAGGGTAAGGGTATATTGAGCTCATGCAAGCGTATGGAACATAGAGAAGGAAACGTCGTGGACCCCCCAAATATGATATGATCATGGCCGTCCGTCTATAAGAGCTAGGATAACCAAACTTGGGATTCGAGCTCCTCATGTGTGTACGCTGGTCAAATTTATTTATTTTTTCTCCCATCGCCCTTCCTTCCACCCTCTCACTTTTTCAAAGCCTTGTCATTTCTACAGCTTTAGGATTTTGGTATCAATTTCTTCCAAAAAGTTGTTAGAAATCTAAAAATCTTTCGTTTAATACCAAACATGACTAAAATCGGACCATATTTACATGAGATATACAAAAAACAAATTTTCAGAGTCAAGATTTTGGTTCCCCTTGCCTAACTGGCAAACGGTCGAATGAACCGTCCGATAGATGGCGTGCTTGTATTATTGTTTACAAGGCGTTGTTGGATTCAAAGGAATATTAGGACCAAAGATTTTATGTGAATGTAGACGACAGGGGTTACTACCCGACCAGGGTTGCCACCTTTTCTTTTTCAATTCCGTCGACTATGTTCAGGGTATCCCAAACTCGGTTGCGTCCGAGTTTAACGTTCGGCTTCATTTTTTTCTTATATTTTAGCCAACCTTGATTCTAATTTTGTCTTTTATTATTTTCAAAGCAATAAAAAAAAAATACATCTTCCAAAGAGAATGAAATCAAGAACTAGCTTTTTGCCTCGGACTTGGTTTTCCATTCGAATAAGAAAACCTAAGCACGCAAATAATTTACGCATTCCTCAGTTCACTGTCAAGGCGAATACTTAATTTTATTTTATTATTATTTTTTATTTTTCATTTCAAGTTTACACATCACGTACCGAGTCATTGTCAATCGGTTACATAAGCTGATTTTCTTCAACAAGAAACCCAAATTGGCTTAGATTTGTGATACTTTTCAACATGACCAAAAAGAAATACAGTTTTCTTTCAAAATATTTCCTCATTCAATTCGGAAAGGTTTCAAGCACCAACTAAGGCCTGCATTCACTCAACTATCTTCCGAGGAAAAGAGAAACCAATGGCTGAATGGGTTCCCAAAAAATTTAAATAAAAACTAAACAAAATCAAACAAACTGAAAAATTGAAAAGGCCTCGGAAAAATAACAGAGATGACAGCAAATATTTACCTGGACAAAGCCGAGTTTATCTCAAACAAAAATGACTTCACTTTTGTACAAAGCCAAGAAAACCGGTAAAGAGACACCAAATGAGATCGTAAATCTGATCAAACAATTCCAGTTTATATTTGCCACAATAAGTTTATTTTATAAACAAATTCGTTTTTCTTTTGACTAAATTTACAATAAATACAAAAAAAAAAGATACAACAAAAAAATTAAATCAACTTTCCTTTTCAAAGTAGACTCGAATCTTCCACTTCCGCTGGAAATTCTTTGCCCTCAAGAAACTTTCAATTGCGCGTAGAACGAAAACGGAAGTTCAAAGCAAAATAAAAACAAAATAATTAAACCAAATAGAAATGGTCAAGATAAAAAAAAGAAATTCTCACGCTTCAAATTGAACGAAAACTAGAAAAAAAAACAAAAATAATTCTTCAATTGTTTTGGAAAGTAAAATCAATTCAATTCAATTCAAAAATGAATAATAAAAAAAAAAAACAACAAATAATAAAAAATGAAGCTTAATTTAATTTACTCTTTAATTTATTATTTTTTTGAAAGTAAAATCAATTCAAATTTAAAAGGGAAATAATTTCGAAAATTAAAATATAAAAATAATAAAAAATCAAGCTGAATTTAATTTAATTTACCCTTTTCATTTTGAGGAAATATTGAAAGTTAAAAAAATTAATTTGTAAGAAAAGGGGAAAAATTAAAAAAAAAAAAAAAAAATTAACACAAATTTATATATAAAAATTTATAAGCGAATATTATATATTTCGAATTTTTAATGAGTTCATTTTTTGAAATATTTGCTTCACTCCTCGCAGAGGCAAAGTGCCCGCAGTCTGGCTGAATAACAAAACCCTGCAACTTGTACCTGAGACCAAGTACCTGGGTATCACTTTGGATCCAAGAGATCGAGACTCCCATGCGGTGCAAAAGGGCTCCATTATTGCACCGACAAGGGAATACATAATCCAGATTTGGGGCGTGACCACTGCGTGGAACAGTAAACCCTCCAGAATGAAGCCTTGAGAATTATTAATGACTGTGACTGGTACGTTCGCGGTTCTACCTGTATCTGGAAACCGTAGAGCTCCAAATTAATCGACACACAAGCCGCTACAACGAGGATCTAAAAAGACACGCCACCCGACTTGCCAGACACTTCGCAAGTACTCGTAACATTAGGCGTCTAAAATGGAGACTGTACCTAAATCTCTCCTAAACGAAGGAGCTCACAATCAAATTGTAAGCCCCAACTGCGGGGTGTGGCTAAAACTTATAAAATTTGATATACGTAAAATGTTATGACCCACCTAGAGGGTCGATTCTTAGTTAATCAATATAAACAAATTAATGAGTTAATATTAAGTAAAAACTATTATATTAAAAAAAATCTAGTTGAAAATAATTTGAAAAAAAATATAATAGTATAAAGATCTTTAATAATTAAAGTCGAATTCATTCACATAAAGAAAATCAAATTTATTTAAATTTAGTGTAACTTTAAAATCCAAATTGGTAATAAATCCTTTAATTTTAAAATTACTAATAGATGAAAAAAAATATATATATAAATAATAAAAATAAATAAATCAAAACTAAATTCAATTGAGCATAGATTTTGTAAAAGAATTATTAAAATAAAAGAATATAAATTAAAAATAAAACCCTAAGTTTTTAAAATTTAATTAAAATATATAAATTTATGAAAAAGTTTAGAATAAAAAAAAAATATATATAAATTTTAAAGTTTTTCAATTTCCAGAAATTGCATTTTTTAGCGCTTATCTGAATAGACTTGGCTAGCTCAGATAAGATAAATTTTAAAAAGAGCGAAAAATTGTGTTTCAAAAATAAACAATTGGCACATGTCTCAATCGATAAGGGGGAAATCAAATGGACTTGATTATAAAAATTTAGTCATCAACTTAATAACAAAGGCAATTCGACAGATCCAAAGATTATTGCAAGTCAAAAGAGCAGCTGGCCAGGCCAATTGGCAGGCTTGCGGGGCCAAAAACAAACACCTGGTTAACAACAACAACAGCATTCCAGCTGTCTGAAGCTGTAAATGTCCAATAATTAAAATATTGTATAAATTTATCTTGAATATCTAAAACAACAACTACAACAACAAGTTGCAACAAATTCTTCTCAGAATAGCCGAGTGTGACACATTTGGCCAAGCTTTAACCGGTCTTCGAGACCAGAAAGACTGAAAGAGGGAGAGAGAGAGAATGAAACAAAAGCAAATACAACTTGCCATAAATTTCTAGCCGGTTGTCAATGCAACAACAACAACAACAACAAGGAGTGCAACACCTAATGAATTGTTAACTGACCAGGCCAAAAAGCAAAGGAGACACCAAAGCCACCAATCGAATGCCACCAACCAAGTCGATTGGCTGGTTTGCTGTTTCTTGACTGTGTCATTTTTGGCACACGTGAAGCTGTTGTTATTGCTATTATTGTTGTTGTTGTTCGTCTGTCGCCAAATGGCAACTATAACAATAAAAGTATTGACTTGTAAAAGGCACGAAACAAGCCACACTAAATTCACAATCTCAGGCCCAGTGCACCTTTTGTCGAGGCCTTTCGTGCCACCAAACACACAACGACAACAACCACAACAACAACAATTGTCGCAACAACAATATTGCTACAACCTACTAAGATATTAAATCTTGGTATGCATAAAGTGAGAGAAAAAAAAAACACAAATAAAATTAAAAAAAAAAAAGTGTTGAAGTATTTTTCCAATTTGTCTTTGGATTTTTTTTTTCATCATAAAAATAAACATTTTTATGGCATCGAAAATTAGTGTCAAATAATTTATGGGTAATCGCTCAATTTATTATTTAATAAAAAATAATAAATAAATGAATAAAAATAATTTAATGAGCCATTTGAAAAATATTATTAAAATTATTAGGAGATTTTAGTTTTGACCCGAGAGATTCGAGTAGTTTGGATTTATCACCAACTGAACTGAGTATCCCAAATAAATTCAGAGTTAATATAGAAAATATATAAGCCGCCGGATTAGATTCCTCTTAGAAAGGAAAGATCATTTTTTCTTCAAAAAATTCCTTCAAAAAAAAAAAAAAAGAAACCATTTTATTTCTTTATGGAAAAGGGAAATGCCTAAAAGAAAAACATGTCATGAAGCTCGTGAGAAGATTTCAAAAAAGTCGGGTCTTTTTATTTTTAAGATTTGCCTTAAAAAAAAAAAAAAAACGTCAACACCAACAATAAAAACTTGGCTAATTCCTGGGCCAACAAAAGGTGGAACTGAGATGGGCGACATGAAAACCAAGACTCAAATTACAAAGAGGCCAACCGAGACACGTTAACATAAAACAAATAAAAAAAGCAACAAAAAAAAAAACAAAAGCTGGTAGCTGTTTGTGGCAATTAGAGCATTTGGCCAAAAAGGAAAAATACACCAAAAAAAAAAAAAAAAAACGAAAGTCTGGCCGCATGCAAACCGCCACCGACACCCCAAACAGAAAAATGCAATTCCTTTTTCTTTTTTTTAGATATTTTTTTATTTAGTGAGCAAATCTCTTTGCTAATCACCCAAAATGTTCAAAGGAGGAAAACAAATTTGTGTACAGCTTTTGGTGGGAGGTGGAAGTGGGGGTGGGCGGGTTGTGTTGGAGGGGCTCCATTTATTTACCACGCCTTCTATGTTCTTGTCATGGTTAAGTCAATTGTTAAAGCCAAAAAGCAGGTGTGGAGCAGCTGTAAATAATTTTTTTGTTTTTTGTTTTTATCTCCGCCCCAAATACCAAAATTAGATGCTCCGATTTCTTCTTTTTTTTTAGAATTCTGGATGGATGGGTGAAAGTAATTTGGGGAAAAATATAGAATTCGTGTGTGGCAAGTTGGCAACCCTGACTTGGTACACTTTTTTAAAGATTCCAATTTCTAAATCACTTTCAGAATCAATAAGGAAATGATGAGTAGTTCAGGGCGCCATCTAGGGTACACATCGGGTAACTGTCAGGGAATCGAGAACTTGATTCTACTATCTTGTGTAGCAAGTTGGCAACCCTGACTTGGTACACTTTTTTAAAGATTCCAATTTCTAAATCACTTTGAGAATCAATAAAGGAAGGGTGAGTGGTTCAGTGTGCTACAAGGGCGCCATCTAGGGTACAAATTGAGCGACTGTCAGGGAATCGAGCACTTTCTTATGCGTAGAACTCCTTTAGTTTTGGACCGATTTAAATAACATAAATCACAATTTCAAAGCCCGAAAGAATCCAACTCTTTGGCAAAGAGAGGGGAGAAGGATGAAAAGTCTAAAGAATTACTTACTTGGTCGAGTGTGAAAATGCCTTGAGCCGGTTCCGTTTTTTTTGGAGTCTTTGAAAAAATTGGCTAAATTCCAAGTCAAAAGCGGTTTGGTTGGTTCGACACTCTCATTGCTTGGCTGAAAGGAAAATCAAATGGATGCGTTAACAAAGGCATTAAAATGTGCGAAAAAACAGATACAAATAAATAAAAAGAAAAACAAAACAAAAAAACAAGAAAGAAAAAAACCAATCGAATCACAATTTTAGTGAAATGGGGGGGAAAATCAAGACTGACAAATGACAACACAAATATAAACATGGAAAATGGGAAAATGTTGTTTTTTGGTTGGTTTATTTTGTTTGTTGATTTTATTAGCACTCGGGGATCTTTTTTTGTTTTTTTTGGCCAGGCGAAAGCCAGTCAGCCAGTTGGCCAATTGCATAACTTCTCAGAGTTTACTTTTACTTGTGTTTTAAATTCATCAAAACGTTTGCTTTAGAAACATTTTTATGGGCAACCTTTCGCTTGTGATAAATCAAAAGGAAATTTTTGTTGAATATTTTTTTTTCGCCCACTCGTTCAAGCCGGAAAAACATAATTTGCCCAAAAAAAAAGAGCCACGAAAAAAAAATGTATTTTTTTTTTTTTTCTCTTCCTTCGGGCGGGCGTATTTTGGGGCAGTCATAACAATTCATTATCATTAATTATATTTGCACCGAAAAAAAACAGCAACAACAACAACTGTAGAAATATTGCAAAAATGCTGATTAAAATGAAAACAATTTTTGTGTTGAAAGAAAAACTAAGCAAATTTCCCTCTTGCCCAGCAGCCATAAAAAGTCACTAAGAGTTATTTTTGAAAATTCATCAACATTAAAATAATCAATCGACCCACAGAGAAAAAAAAAACAAAACCCTGCACCACGGAAAAAATATGCCACATAAAATTTCAACAGTTACCAAAAAAAAAATACCAACAACAACAACAGCAACAATTTATTGGCCGCATTAACCCCGGCGAACTCTCTCACTTCTTTAGCCTCGTCCAAGGAACTGGGAGGTATTTTTTTTCTTGTTGTTGTTGTTGTTATTGTTTTGGGGTCGCAGGCAGGCAGCAGCAGCCGATCGATGCGAGTTGTGAAAATATCATTTACGGGCAATTTGTAAAAAACAGCAACAACAACAACAACTGCAAAGCCAGCGAAATTTGCACGAACAACGGCCAAAAACAAATGAACGGCGATTTACTTTGGCGGTACCAAAAAAAAAAAAAAAAACTATATATATATATATACCTATAAAAACAACAACAACAACTACTACAACAACTACAACAACGACGTCTCGGGGAGTCTGCACTCGGAAATGGGCACAATTGGTTTTGGAAAAGCACCGCAATCCACGGCCAGTTGGCTTGCCACCATCAACGTTCATCACTGGTCAATCGCGCGGTTTAGACCAAGTCAACACAACTTGGTCGGTTTGGTCAGTAATGGCCAAGACACAACGTCTTCGGGCGATAATTGGATCCCTTTTTGCTTTTTTCCCCAGCAAAGCAGCAGCGCAAAGGGGAGGCGGTGCTGGGAAAACCTGGGGAATTCATTTTCCAACTTTCAGTGGGTCTCATTTTCTTGTCGTCATCCTCATCAATAAGTACCTCGACAACAACAACAACAATAGCAACAAGTTGGCTTTAAAAGTTTGACACATGCGAACGGTGTCGAGTGCCGTTTTACTCGCAAATAAAATATAAAAAAAAAATGAGAGAAAATTCAAACTACTTTTAAATACTCTAACCAAAAAAAAAAAAAAAAAAAAAAAAAAAAATGGGAGCTCGTGACAGAAAAAAAAATTATAAATAAAGCGGAAGAAGGATATGAAATATAATAATAATAATAATAATAATAATAATAATAATAATAATAATAATAATAATAATAATAATAATAATAATAATAATAATAATAATAATAATAATAATAATAATAATAATAATAATAATAATAATAATAATAATAAAGGAAAAAATGAAAATATCTACAAAAAAAAATATAAATAAAAATAATTAAATAAAAAAGAAATATAAATAAATATAAATCAAAATAAAAAAAATAAAATAATTAATAAAAATAATAAAACATAAATAAATATTAAAAAAATAATAATTAATTAATTAAATACAAATAAAAAAATTAATTAATTCAAACTTAGAGGAAAAAAAAGAACAGAATTAATTTAAATTAAATAAAAAAAGAAATTTAAATATTCCTAGAGAATTTCGAAATAGTGTTTTCTTTTCATAATCCAAAAGTTCTGTGGCCCGCTCAGGTTTCAATTTTATCTTTCACCAAAGAGCAGAGCAAGATTATGCAAAATGGAAATCTAAAACCAAAAGATGTTTCCAAAAGCGGAACCAAGTTCTCGAAACTGTTTCGGTTTGTCGAATAAAAACAAAGCCAAAGCAAAAATAAAGAAAATATAAAAAAAAGAGTGTGATAGGTGACACAATAAAATGGCAAAGATCAGATGACTAGAAAGTTTAGAAAAACTACAAAAAAAAAACACAAGCTCAAAATTTTTAAATTTATTTGAAAATTTACAAAAATTTCCAGGGGACTTAAAATGCCTTAATGAAAGTGAAAATGGCTCAAGAGCAAAAAAAAAAAAAATGAAAAAATTCATTATCGGCCCACATGTTGTCACAACAAACACACATAATAACAACAACAACAACAACAACAACATCAAGATACATTTGAAAATGCCTGCAAGAAAAGTGAAATGCGTTTGGAAAATGAAAATGAAACCGAGGGGGGAAAAACAAAGCCAACAAAATCAAACGTAATCAGCAAGAAAGAGTTGGAAATTTTTTTTGCTTTTGAGCAAAAAAAAAAAAACGCTGAGACAACGGACAACATCATCGATGACGCCAAAGACAGTCGACATTGTTAGCTTCCCATTTGACCTTGTTAAATCGCCAATGTATCTGTGAATGCAATATGAGACCACTCACTCTCCCCGTCTCAGATCAAATCGACCGAATATTTCAGATTCACTTTTGGCCACGCCAATGGAAAGTAAAAACAAATAAATAAGAAAAAACTGCCAACTGACTGCCTGCCTGCCTGCCAATAAAGACAATGCAACTTCATAGATAAAATATCTTTCATTTGAGTAACTTTTGTCTATTTCTTCTTTTTCTTCTTCTTCTTCTTGTTGAGTCAAATTGACAACAGGCACACAATCTGACAATGCTCAGTGGCAGTGGCAGTTGCACTGCTTGTTAATGTTGATGGGGAGTTGTGTGGGATGCCAACAATATAAACAACAACAGCAACAACAACACCAAGAGCAAAGGAGCTGAATCTCTCGACAAACAAGAAAATGAAATGCCATAGATTCGTTTGATAAAATGCCAAGGCGACAAGTCGAGAAAGAAAAAGTTACTTCAACCAAAACAAAACAAAAAAAAAAGTTAAGAAAAAAAAAATTGTGAGTGAATCCAGCTGATTTACAAAATTGCAATGGTGGCTGTCAATTGCTGGAAATTGTCTAACCCCAGTCTCCTGCTCACCCCCCCCCCCCCCCCCCCCCTGGAACCAATAAACCCAAGAGATTGGCTATTTGGCCTTGGGTAAATCGAGTGGGCCGAAATGAACCGTTGGCAATCCAAAAAAGAAATGGAAGAAAAGAAAAATCAAAAGAAAACAAATCAAAATTAAGAAGTAAAAAATATTTGTCTAAGAAATTAATAAAATAAAATAAAATCAAAATAATAATTTTGTGAAAAAAAATTAAATTAAATAGATATAAAATAGAATAGAGAATTAAATAAAGTGTAAACGGCGAAAAAATATTGATAATAAAATTTAAAAAAAAGTAAATAAAAACAAATAAGATAAACAAGAAAAAATAATAAGCAAATTAAAATATATATTTGAAAATTGGCATCCCCAATGCCAATGACGAGATCGGAGACCACTGCTGGCATCCCCGATGCAAATGACGAGATAGCAAATACCTGGTGGCATCCCCGATGCAAATGACAAGATGGCAGATCCCTGGTGGCATCCCTAATGCAAATAACAAGATGGCAGTCCCCTGTTGATGAACTGGACCACACTGATCGATCGAAACGAACGAACAGTTCAGTTCAGAAGAATCACGGCGGAATGAAGCCACCCGCTATTTAAGTTGCTCATTAAACTTTAATTCAACACACTTGCCAATTATTAAATATTATATCAATAAACTTTTCATATTTATATATCAATAATTAAATAAAATACTTAAACAAAGTGTTTTGGGCCAGCCCAACAAAAGCATAAATTCACAATCAAATTCATATTTCAAAATCCCGCCAAACATTGTAAAATTTACAGTTACTTTAATCGTGTTCACACTATTAAGTGGCATCCTTTTGTGATTGCTACCCTTTGTGTAGAAAGAAAATAATCAAATATATTATGATAATGGATAATATAATCAATTAAAAAATAAAATAATAATAAAACAAAAATAAAAAAATAATAATATTAATTTTCAGACACACCTTTATTTGTCCCAATAAAAATAATAATAATAAAAAAAAAGAAATGACAAGCGGCAAATTTACTGACCAACTAATTTCCAGAGCCTCATAAAAATTGGCACCCCAGACTCAAAGCCGCCGAAGGCTGTGCAGATTTCCACATTTTTATGCAATTGTTTGTTTGTGGACGCAAAACAACAACAACAACAACAACAATTAAAAAGACATAAACAACACGCACAACACAAAAGTCAACTTTGATTCATGCGATTCAGGCGGAAGAGGAGGAGGAGGGTGGACGTGATTGGAGGAGGACAAAACCCACTTTGAAATTGAGCCACTTGTTGGAATGTTTTTCTTGTTGTTGTTTTTGTTTTTTTCTTCATGTTTGCAACACCGGCCATCAACATTGGCATCTGGAAAATGCAATTAATTGTGCAGCTGCCATTGTCACAGTATTTTGCTTCTTCTTGTTCGCCTTGCCGCATCCCTCTGGCTGGCTCACTCTGTCACACACAGAGACTCACTTTTACTTTCTGATATTTCCTGTGATACAACAAAAGCTACAACAGCAATAACAATTCGTACACGATCCACAAATAAACACAATTTTCTTTTAATGATTAATTGACTTTTGCACCCAACAAAGCATTTTCAATCTGCTCCGTTTTATCTATGAAAAAAAAAAATAGACAAAAAATTGTCGGCATTTTCCTTAGTTGCTGGAAAATTGAAAATTGTATTTATTTGTATTTTATTTTTCCATACGCAAATATTTGCTTTGGCTAACAAATAAATAAATCGAAGTAGGAAGAAATATTCAAGGGGGTCCAAACGGTATTGTTTACTTTTTGATACTCTTTTTCATGACAAGAATTCCTCTTCGTAAGTCAGTGGATATATCAGAGTTCCCAGACCAACTCCGTTCACACGCACACGGTCTGGGTTAATCTCAACTGGGTCCACTCTCTATTGGATGATTTGATTAATTTATTGTTCAATTCAATTGCATATGAATTATTGAGATACTGTCAGAAAATGACATGTGACCGTTAGCCGGCAGGTGCCTGGTGATTATAATGAAAATATCTGAGAAACCATAAAAACAATAACACTGATAGTTTTTTGTTTTTTTCTTTCTTTTTTTTTTTTTTGGCAGATCTCATGGCCAAGACTGCCAATATGATAATGATGATCATTATGAGCAACACCAGCTTATGGGAAAAGTATTTCCCAAAAAAAAAAGAGCCGTACGTGTCTCTGGCAAGCAACAAATTTGAATTTCATAAAATGTACAGATACAAATAAATGCATCTATTGTGCCTGAAATATGTAATTCATTCATTCATTCATTCACTCACTCACTCGCCACTTTCACATTGAACTTAACGCATAGCGAACAACAAAAACAACAAACAACAAAATCAGAGCCAAAATAATCCAATAACAAAAGATAATAATGGGGATTTTGGACACTCACGTGCTCGAGTACGTGTGTGAGTGTGTGTGTGTGTGTGTGGCAATCTTTGTCGACACTTGTGGCCCTCAAGAATGCCAAAGCCATAAAGAAAGTTTTTTAAAATTGTGGGAAACTATTTTCAAATTGAATTATCGAAAGTATTCTAATCAAAGGTCTCGAAGTCTCTCAGAGAAATAATTCTGATTAATATTTAAACTTTTTATTTAATTAAAAAAAAAATTGATTTGGATTAAGGGGGGAAAATATATATAAAATATATAAATTTTTTAATAATACAAATTTTCATTTTGCTTAAAAAAATATATATAAAGTTTCATCATTTATTTAACAAAGTATTTGAACATTTAGCCAAAGAACGCAGATGTTTCATTCGAAATTATTGGAAATTCTGATATAGATGTATTCGAAGATTTTTGGGTTGAAGTATATATATCTGTTTTTTAAATTTAATAAGAAAATAGTTCAATCCCTGATTGAAGAGTATGGACTTTTTTTGTGGGGTAAATGGGAATATTTTTTTTCTATTCGAAGATCGTTGGTTTTTTTTTAATATAAAATATTGCAATAAATTTAATTTATAAATATTTTATTTTATTTGTTTTTGATAAATTAACAGGAATATTTCAATAACCAACCGAGACCCTCGGACTAATTTTTTAAGTATTCAGAAATATATAATTTTATATATTTATTTTTAAAATTTTTCAAAATCTTTTAAGAATCAAAAATATTCACTTTACAAATTTTTTTTTTGGAATACAATCTCTTTATTGTTTGTTTATTTAAAAGCTGCCCTTTTGGGCAATAATTAAATTTTTGGACAATAACTTGGCGGTACAAAATGAACAGAAAGACATTGTAATCTCATATAGTTAGGGGATTAGGAGAAGGGGATTGGGGGACGGGGGCTAGGGGATGGCGGCTTCAGTGGTCCTCCTCCAATGGGAGATCCAGGGGGTGGGTTCTTTTGAGCCTCCTTATGCTTTGGCTGTTGTCCAATAGGTTTAGCGCTAATGAGTTCGGGTGGCTGTGCAGCTTCTCTATGTATTTAGAGCTGACCTTTTGGGTGACGTCTTTAACCCACGGCACGCCTAGTTCCTTGTGGATGGTTTTGTTGTCGTGGTAGGGATGGGCTCCTGAAACCAATCTCAAGGCTTTGTTTTGGAGCCTTTGGATGTGTATCCGATTGGAGTTGCTGGTCGAACCCCACAGTTGTATACCGTAGGTCCATATAGGTTTTATGATGGACTTGTAGACCAGCAGCTTGAGTCGGGTTTTCAGCCCAGAGCGCCTGCCTATGAGCCAGGAGTATTGTTTCAGCCTCATTTCGGCTTGTTTCTTTTTGCGCAGGATGTGGGGTCTCCAGCGTCATGCCCAGGTATTTTGGCGTTGGTTCGTTTACTTTACAAATGATTAAACATTTTAGCTCAAAAATATATTTTTTTCTTTATAAATCAATTAAGTAAATGCAATATATACATATATTTTTTTATATGAACTTAATGTTGAGTCATTTAATTTGTTGTTAATTCACAATGGGCCTGTCAAAGTTCAGGCCTGAAAATTAAATTGAAAATAAGCAAAAAAAAAAAAACAAGCAACAACAATAAAAATAAAACTAGCCACTGCAACACGTCAGTCATGCCATTGCCAGAGGGTAAACAGACAAAGAGAGAGGGGGTGAAGATGAGGGGGAGGTAACATCATTAACATTAACCCCAGACACAAACTTTTCACCTTCAAATTGAACAAACAAACGAGACAGAAATCAATTCATTAATAGACTCCAAAGAGGCTTGCGAGTGGTTTGCCCGCTTTTGATGCGGGTGTCGCTCAATTGAAAAGAGTCGAGACCACATTCACTTGTCGGCAGTTGCAATGAGAAAAAATAAAATAATTTTATAAAATAAAACAGAAGCAGACTTGGTTGCCGTGCAATCTGAATTTGTGGCATGCAACTGAGGCAACGACAAAGCTTGGCGTTGGTGGTGACTAATGGCCGCCTTCTTCTGGTCCACCCGTCCATGTTGCTCCGTTGCAATTGCACTATCGTTGTTGTTGTTGTTGGATTTGGCCATCAACCTGTCCACCTACCAAGCCAACCAACCAGACGGACAATAAACGAATGTGAAATTTGAATTTTCAAAAAAAAAAAAAAAAAAAAAAAAAAAAACCAACAACAAGAAAAATCAATCTTAGCATTTTTCCTGGCCTTTGGCATACCCTATTTTGATTAAGGAATTTGGAAATTTTGAAATATTTTACACAACAAATTTTAAGTTTTTTTTTTAACTCTTAAAATAAATTTGTTTAAAATTAATCAAGAGGAACTCAAATATTCCGAAAATAATTTTATTTTTTTTCTTGAAATTATTTTAATATTTTCAGATAATTAAATCACTTAATATTATTTTAATATTTTCAGTTAATTTTTTAATATATTAAATTTTTTAAAAGTATTGTTATATTTATTTTCAATTTTTTTTTAAATATATTTTTGAATTCCTTATTTAATTTATTTCCATATAGCTAATTTTTATTTAATTAAGTTATTTAAATTTGTATTTTTTTTTTATTATTTAAAAATCGAATAATTATTAATTAATTAATTCTTGGTTTTTCATCATTTTTATTTAGTTAAATTTTTTAAATTTGTAATTTTTTCATGATTTTAAAATCGAATAATTTTTGATTTATTTATTTTTAATTTTTGGTTTTTCATTTTTGTTTTATGTATTCAATTTCTATTTTACATTTTATTATGATTTTTTTTTTCTTTTGTAAGCTTTTGATTTACTGGTTTATTAAATTATAATTTTTTGGTTTTCAATTATTTTTTTATGCTTTCAATTTTATATTTTTAATTTTAAATTTGATTATAATTTTTTTCAGGCATTTTTTATTAATTTCTTTTCTTAATTTAAATCAATTTCAATTTGAGATTGAAAAAAAGAGCATCTATATTTCGCAAAACTAAAAGTCTATAAAAATAAGAAATATTTTCCTTGAAAAAATTTATTTAACATTTCATTTAATTTCGCTTTTATTGCGAGTCGAAAGCGGCGACGGCGGCGAGTGGCCAGATCGACTCCCACGTAATCAACGGAAAGTTGGCAGACAACAGAAACTGCAAGTGGCTGCCAAGTGGAGAGGAGAGCAGAGGAGGAGGAGGAGAGGCTGTGGAGACGACGACTCCCTGTCTCTCGATTGACATTTTCAAATGGCCAACACAGTGGCAAATTTATGTGGCGCCAATTAGAAAATTGAAAGCATTTCAGCCCGCCTCTCATTCGGAGGCAGAGAAATTCCAGACTTATTCGAAACCAATCAAGTTCTGTGGCAAATATTTGACTCACTTTCCCGTCACACACAATTTTTTTCTTAGCTTCTAAATAAATTTTCACCTGTGTACTCTTTTTTTTTTTATTTGGCGACTCTGACAATTTCACCCATCAGTCTTGGGGACCAGACTGCTGGCTCCAATTGCCGAAAAAAAAAAACAAATAGGAAAGAAAACATACAACTTGACAAATTAATTAACTGCCTGTCGAGTCAAGTCGAGTGGAGTCGAGTTGAGTCGAGTCGAGTCGAGTCAAGTCAGGTGAAGGCAATCTCGGCCCGCGGTCTTTATAAATTGCATTCTTAATGGAATTTTCTATGCTTTGGGGGGATTTGAGCCAACAACCTGGCCAAGTCATTCCGATCAGGTACAATCTGTGTCATTGGTCTCGGATTTGTTTTTGACCAAGTTGCTGATACCATTTTGCTTACTTGGGTAATTTATATTTGTGGCCAGCGGTCAAACAGATTTACACCTTAATTATGTGCCATTAAATTGATAGACAACAAGCCGAGAGAACCTGACACATAAAATCAACACAACTTACAAATCTCACAATCAATTTTGGGAATCGAATATTTCAAACTTTACAACGAATAATGTATGACTTTTTTTCGAAATGAAATTTGTCTCAATAATCTTTCTTTCAATTTTTCAGATTTCTAAGAAGTGAGAAGTTTCGGGAAAAATCGAGAGATTTCAAAGGAACTTGAGATAAGTTATAAAGATCTACAAAGATCAGATAAACTCTTCTTTCTTTTTCAACGATTTTTAAGATTCTCAATTTATGAGGAAAAATATAGATGAGATCTCCTTCAGACTACCCAAAAGAAAATCCCAAAGGATGCTTTATAAAGTTCCCAAAGACTTTTTTCTAAAAATCGAGAGATCCCAGAAGAACTTGAGATTAGTTATAAAGATCTACAAAGATCACATAAGGTCTTCTTTCTTTTGCAACGATTTTTAATTTATGGGGAAAAAATATAGATCAGAATACCCAAAAGAAAATCCCAAAGAATACTCATTTATAAGGTTTCCTATGAAATTTTCTCGAATTACTTTAAAATCTTGCAATTATTTCAATATTTTGGATCTTTTGTATACCAAACATTTGGGTTATCTAGAACTTCAAAGGGGAGCTTAAATTACCCCAAGTTTTTTGTTTTGAAATTTTTCTTCCAAGAACCATAAAACATTTCTGTTTTTTCTTCTAGACAAAAAAGTCATGACAAGTATTACCAAAAATAAAAAAAGAAAAACGCCACGTGAAGTCTAACTCCTCCACCAAACAGGGCAAGGTGCGGCAAGGTAAGAACATCTGCTCCACACACACACACACACACACACACTGACGCAAAAAAAAAGAGGCCCACATATGTGCCGACAACGTCATCCATTGAATGTCAATGTTGGCAGAGGTTTTATGGTCTTCTAACATGCAAACTTCTTTAGATGTTTTTTTTTTTGTGTTTACGAAATTCGCGGCCATCGCGTGTTTGGGCCAAGTTTAAAGAAAAACTCCACACTTTTTGTAGTTGTTGTTGTTGTTTTAGTTACCCCTAAATTAGTTGCTACAAAATAGTGAAAAACAGAAAAAAAAAACAACAACTCGATTGTTTAGACCCGTTCTACTAATTAGCAACACTTGTCTTGTTTCTTGTCTGCTCACTTTTCTCCTTCTCTTTCCCTTTTGCTTTTGGACAATTTCCGCACAGCTGGGCGAGAGCAATCCCTCCCAAATTCCCCCTCCCCAAGTAATAAAAATATGCAAAACAATTTTCAACACATTTCACTGAACATTGACATGCCGAATAATATTAATAATTAAGTATTTTTTTTTTAATAATTTATAAAAAAAAATACTTGAGAAAATACTTTTTGGCTAGCGTGTTTGGGCCACGTTCAATGACCGAACTAAACGATTTGCATGCAAAGACAGTTAATAGTTGAGCCATTTGCATTGTTAATTGGAGAGTAATCAACTGTTTTCATAAATCAAATGATTTTCAAATGATTTGACAGTCAGGTGATTTTGGTCAATTGGAAATTCGAAACGAGATTTCATAAATCCACCACCAAGTCGGCTGAAAAGATTTCAGAAAAAAAAGCCCCATCTTGCTAACTTTGCTAATAAATTCAGCCGCTAGATGGCGTAGGCTAAACATCCTCTCCTGACTAGTTATAAATGTGAATTTTTTTTTATCGTAATAATGACAATAAAAATAATAATTGAAACCATGAAATTTCTCATATTAGCAAACAATAAAAATAAGGGAAGAAGTTGGGTGGAAAAAAGAAAAACATGTGTAAATAATCACAACCTCGTTGCCATAGTCGGGAATTGGAATGCATTGTGCGTTCACAACAACAATCGCAACAATTGAAAAAAGGAAGACAAAACAAAAAAAAAAAACTACAACAAACCAACTGACATAATTCCCAAGGAAAATGTTAATCTACATTTTAAAAAATATACAGTTATGTCTCAATTACCAAACCAGTTTAAGTCAAACTTAATAAATACTTTATTAAGTGACAAACTAAAGCATAAAAAACACACACACACACATTGAGGGAAATTACAAACGGGAAAGCACAAAAAAACAACAATAAAAACTTTTCCTGATTCCCAGGCTTTTGTTTTTCCACAAAAGTTGGTCAAAGAAATTATCAATAAATTAATTTCCGTTTAGCCTAGGAAATTTTGATAGAAATAAAAAACAACCATCAAATCGATTAAAAAAAGATTGCAAATAGACAAAGCAAACAAATTAAAACACGCACAAAAACAATTTCATTTTCAAAACGGCCGGCAAAGTATTTTTGTTTTTTTTTTCGCTCTGTCTCTTTCCCACGCACGAAATGCATTCGAATGGGTCACGCATGTGCCGTAGGGCAAAACAGACTCGTACACACTTGCCTCTCTTTCTCTCTTTTAATTTCTCTCTGCTGGTGCTTCGTTTGCTTCAGCTTTAATTCGTTTAATGTGGCGCTTCAATTGAATTTAATAGTCACTTGAGTTGGCGCCGCCGTCAAACAGTTGAGCGTTTCCTTTGCGCTCTTTTTCTCGCCTGCTGAGCAAGAGCAGCTTTGTTTACCGTTGTCATTGACCAGTCGAGCTTTATTTATTGTGCTTTCATTGCTTGAGCTTATTGAGCACTTGCACGCACCTTTGCATTTTATTGGTCAGCTGTTTGCAACACTTTTGACTTTAGCTCCCTGCCACACACAATTAAAATCGTAAATAAAAAAAAAAAACCTATTCGTGTCTTTCTATTTTAACTATTCCCATTGACTCCCTTACGCAGTCTTCTCTCCACTCCACTCCATCAGCGAAGCGTGTCCAAGTTCATGTTATGAATTTGATCGTAAATGCTCCCAACTTGATTTACGATTCGATTGTCGCACACCACTTCAAGTCCATCACTATTCCCCACCCTCCCTTCCCCAACCCATTCTCAATGAAGTTTATTCATTGTCTGTCCATCTGTCTTTCTCTGTGACTGTTTGTTCGTTTGCTTTGGCCCCCCATCATTATATTACACAATATTTGTTCATATTTCTACGGTTTATCGCTTCATCGCTTCATATGTGATATTTTATGTACGAGTGAGTATATTCTGTTTGTATGAGTCAGGGTCGTTCCATTTGGCATCCAATGGTCTTGGGCCGCATTTAACATATGAATATTTCTTAAGGTCCGCAAATGTCGTTTGAGATTTCATTCACAATTTAAAAACTCTGCTTAGCATACAAAATATTTCAAAGTTAGGCTAGTTTCTACTTTAAACGAATGATAAATATAAATACAAACAAGTTCCGTACTACTTATATAAAATATTTATAAAAGATCCGACAATAAAAATTACGAAACCGTAGAAGAAGTCTTTTTAAGAGGCCAGAATAAAATTCAAGAGCTTTGTTAGCTTTAATCCTGAAACTGAAACCTGAACTTCCCTATAGCATACTTCTCGATCTCTTGCATACTTCTCGTTCCCTAGAGAATTCAGAAGATCATTTTATTTATATTAGCCATACTTTAATCTAGGCCTCACTTAAGTCTATGTTTCTTTTTTTCACATAAAGAACTCATTAATTTAAATGTCTCGAAAGACTGAAAACTAAGCAATAAAACAAAGTAACCTTAATTTCCATTATGAAGAGGAAGAAGAAGAAATTTTGGCAGTCCATAAATCTTTTTAATTGGTTTATGTCCGTAATAAATTTTATAAATATGGCGGTGATTTTGTATTATTTGTTAACATATCTTTGGGTTCAACCTACCGGATAAATCATATTATCAAGTCAAAGAGTCCACTCACCTGTAAGAAGAAAATTAATTGATTAAAATAAATGTTTAGTTCTTGGACAAGTCTTAATGTGTTAATCAACTTTTAAAAGTAATCCAATCTATTTAGCGGAAGCTAACCCTTTCTACTTTTGAAAGTAATCCAGAAATGTATTTTGTTCGCTCTCTACTTTTCTTGACCCAAATTGAGTAATTAAACGAGTTGCTTGCCCAAGGAAAATGTGAAATGAATAAAGTTCTAATTAAGTGTGGACAGGGCGGGAGACGATGAATGTCGGCTTGACAAGTGTTTACCTTTTTGCCCGTTAGATAAACATCGACCCAAGCCACATAACAGTAAATTCGTATCCATGACTGCTGCACGCACTGCACTCCATGTGGCCATGTGCTCATGTGGCCAGACCCAGCCAGAAAAGTCGCTGACTAATGCCCCAACAAATTCAAAGAGTTTTTGAGGAATCACCACAACCACCGACGTCAGTCATTCAATGGGCCACGCCCCTAAATGTTACATATACCCACACGGCCAGGCGGCATATTAAAGCGTGTAATTAGTTTTTCTTGGATAACTATCTAAATGGAGGAGGTTCAATGGATCTATATGACAGGGCGTAATGCACTCTGAATAGTTTTTCGATGTTTTTTTTTTTTTTTTTTTTGGTTTTCTTTTGTTGATTGGAAGTTGTTTCTATTTGGTTCGAGTTATGGCAGAGGTCAAGTGCATAAGTTAGAGGGCGGCGCATTTGTTTGTTACCATAGTTTTATTTAATAACATATTTCCTGCACTTAAATGGAAAAGTTCTGACCGAAACTGAAAACTTCAACTGGTATGTAAAAGTTTTGCCTATTCAATAACAACTTTCGAGACTATTTTCAGTTATTCATGCTGATGCATGGAAATTTAAAAAAAAAATATATATCCAATAACAATTTGCTTCGAACTAGAAAGCTCAAGAAAAACGATAAGAAAAAACTTGAAAAATACATTTAAACAATTAGAAAAATTCCATTCCAAAAAAGGGCTTGGCTAATGGAAGCCAAGGGAAAACTTGAAAGAAAAAAAAACATAGAGGAACTCTTCATATATTAAGATTGTCCAATAAAAGACTTATACCACTTTGGAAAGCTATATGTGATAGTTGTCTGATCCAGGTGAAATTCGGTAGAAATGTGAGGGCCCTTATGGGCACTCTGAAGATTTAATTTGAATGGGATTGGTCAATCATAATTAACTATATTCCAAAGATTCAGTCTAATAGGTATTTAGTAATTCGATCAAGTCGAAACTTACTAAAAACGAGCCTGGATAAACAAGAGTTCAATGGAGCATTCTCCCTTATGGAGATTTCTCATCTATCCAGTTGTCACTTGCTCAGGTTCGACTGTTAAGCTTGATCAATTAGTACTACAGATTTTTAAAGAACCAATTAGGTCGAGAAATTTGAGACTTTAAAGTAACAAATAAAAATAAATTTGCCATAAGCTCATTCTGCCAATCCCTCAAAAATAAAATAAAATAATCTCTAAAACCGCCCCACGGGCAGATACAATTACCGTGAAACAAATTCGAAGGCCCTCAAAACAAAATTGTCAACATATTGAAAAGTTGTTCTCGAGTTCTCAGGAAAATGACATCATACGCAAAAAAAAAGGTTCATTTTTATTTATGTTATTTTTTGGGAATTTATATTTATGTATTTCATTCCCACCATAAGCCAAAAATCTTGGCAGAAAAAAAGCAAAAACAACTAATTTCTGGGAGTGGCGATTTTAGATTCGAAATCTAATCCTTGGCAAACAATTCCGAGCAGTTCGCTGCCATATCGTGCTGTGCTCATATTTAAAGTGTATTAGCAAATTTATTACATTTTGTTTACAGACATGACAACATTTTAAATTACAACTCAAATGTGCAGCAACAAAATCAAGGCGACAAATGAGCAGGCCCAAATCGACGAGGGTGGAGCGGTGCAACGGTAAAGCCACGCATATAAACTGCCAGGGGGGGAGCGCAGAGACACCCACGGCAGTAACTGACAGAAATATCAAATTGGCAGACAAAACAGTTACAAAAATTTTGAATGAATGACTGTCAGGCCATTTCAGCCATAACATGAATGGCAGCAACCAAACAACCAACCAACCAACCAACCAACCAACCAACCAGCCAGCCAACCAGCCAGCCAACCAACCAACCAGCCAGTCAGCCAACCTATCCATTGGCCAATGCAAATGCCTTCAGACAGTTGAACCATCAATGGGAAAACCTGGGAGAGGGTGTGGTGAAAAACTAAATGAAACAAGGCAAACAAGGAAGCAAATGAACACACTAAAAATTGCCGTCAATTGAATTGCACTCCAGGCTGAACCAGGGAGTGGGAGAGACTTCTTTAAGTTGCCTATTAGACAAGTTAACACATGAAGTTAAAAAAAAAAAAAAAATAAACATTTTCAAGAAAATTATGCAAATGGATTTTAATTGCTCAGGTGTTGGCCACCAGGTGGCAGGCCACAATTAAATTGTCTCGGAAAATTGTCTTCAGAATTTTTTTTATATAACAATCAAAATGTTTTAACGTTCACAACGATTCTTGATCGATTTGTTAAACGTTTTCCATTGGCAGCATAATTTTCTTTCATCTTTGGCCCAAAGATTGATTGAGGTCTCTCCGGTCGTCTTTCTCCTAATGATCTATAATTGATGGTAAAGTCAAAAAATTAACCACACAAGCTCAAAGCCGGCTCTGTGGCTTTATCTGATTCATTTTCTCCCACTCTCTGTATTTTACAGTAAGCACCTGATATGAGGAAAACGAAGAGTTGGCTTCAAAAATATGTGAAAATCTGTGGGGAACTTTATAAATTTTTTTTTTTTTTTTTTTTTAATTTTTAACATAAATTATTATAATTAAATTCTAGAGATATTTAAAAAAATAAAAGATTTGGATTTGTTTTTTTTTAATATCAAAAAATAATCTTTTAAAATTTAATTAAAAAAAAAATTATCTCAAAATAAATCAAATTAATAATTATTTAATTAATTAATTCAATAAAGTAAAATAAAATTTTTTTTGGAAATAATTTGAAGGAAGAATTAATTCATATTTACTCATGTTAGCCAGACTTCACTGTATGAATATTCTTTTGAGATTTTACTTCCACAGATAAATACTTTTGGTTATTTTGGGGAAAATACTGAAAAATATATTTTCAAAACCGTGAAAATTTAAAAGTTACAAGCTCATTTTTTTCAGATATCTCAAGTTGATTAGTTTTTAAATTTAAGACTAGAAAATTTTATTGATAAACCAACAAATGAGTCAACAAAATTTTGAGTTTGGTCAAGATTTTTTCCCAAGAAACGGAGGAAATTACAGAACTACTTCCAGCCATGTCAAATCCTTGGTATACCAGGATTTGGATTCGGACCTAAAAAGTCCTCTCTATATGTCTGTGCCCTACCAAATTTCACCAAAGATTACCCAAAGACAACGAATAAGCTGAGCCGAGAAGACAAAAAAATATATATCGATTCGACCGATTACAAATCTGTATAAGGCAAAAAGCAAGAAAGTGAAGAAATTCAACGAATTCAGATTGTTACACCAACGCATTCAGATTGGTAGGTCAATTAAATTTTAATCAATTCAATTGCCACTTGAAATCCAAATTTATGCTTCCTTCAAACCAAAAAAAAAAGTCTTTATATCTTGGAATCTTCATGGGCATATCCGGTGGGTTTGGAAAATGCGTAAACCTGAAGCGAGCGTGTGCATAATTTAACACCCGATGGCCAAGTGACCAACATAAAAAAATATATATGTATATACCAGCCCCGCCCGCGCTCTCATTAACAACCGACCAAAAAGAGAAAGAAAAGAAAACATAAAATGCACACGCATTTAAAAAAAAAAAAGAAAAAAAACAGAAACATTTGGAAACGCATAAAGGTAAAAGCAAAGAGGTGGTCTCTAAAGCGGTTCGACCATCAACGGGGGGGCACCCCTCGCTGCCACAAGCAAATTGGGGCCAATGGGGCTGCCTGTCAACCGGACCGAGGTCCACTTCTTCCACTTCTTCTTCTGCTTTGGTAATTAAAGTCATGGAAATCAGTGCACACACATTGGCGCCACTTGCCACAACTCTTGCCACCTGTGATTGCCAACTTTTTGACCATGAAATCAAGCGAAACTGGCTTCAAACCAAAACTCTGGCTACGCCTACTAATTTAATTTTCATTAAAAACCCTCAATTGGGACAGAGTTTTCGAAACCGCATATTACATAATTTATTTCCAAAAAAAAACATTTATGCCCAAATCATTAAAAACTGATCCTTTTGGTTAACCGAAACCCCTCAACAAATTAATGAGTTGTAATGAAGAAAATTAATTTAAGTTATTATTTGATGTGTGTGTGTGTGTGTTATTTTTTTCATTCCAAAATGTTAAAGAAATTTAAAGCATTTTGATATTTGAGTCTCTCTTTTATTTTTGTGGGGTTTTGCAATTCAGAAGTCATTGGCCCTGAAAAGTTTATACAAATGACTAATTGGAGGCCTCTGAATGAGACGGAAAATAAAAAAAAATATATATATTTATATAAAGAAAAGTTCTCTCAACTTTCGAGATGGTTCCAATATTTTTTTTATGTATATTCCGATTTATAATCAAGTCCACCTATTCTTGATAAATGAAAGCTCTATCTAATAATATCGGATCCAACTTAATAGTTCAGAGAGAGAGTCCAACTATTCTTGTTAAATGAAAGTTCTATTTAATAATATCGGAACCAAATTAATAGTTCACAGAACACTTCATTTTGATCCCAAATAAAATTTAAGACCACCTTTATAGTTCAGAGAACTTTTCATTCTGATCCCAAATAAAATTTAATTTAAGCAAAAAGGTTAGTCTCGATTATAGCCAAATTGAATGGCTTAATTTAATTCCAAAATAAAAATAGATACTCCGCACCCAAAAAATAGAGAAACCAAATAATTGTCATGTCAAATGACAAACGTGCCACTTCCACACAAAAATAAAGAGAACTTAATTGCATTTTTCGTGTTCATTTGTTTTATGGCCAAAAACCTAAATCAAGTCAACCGAAAGATACATGAGCCAGTTGTTCACACATTTTAGGGTGGCCCAAGAGGTGTGAGAGTGTCTGTGGGTGTCTGATCTCTGTGACATTTTCTGACATTTAAATATTTCGTTTCTTTAAATGGGTCAGAGGCAGAATCCAAAAAATTCTCAATTGAATTAAAAATTTATTTTTAGTCGATTTTCTTCCTGTTTCGAAAACCTTTAGGCAGGTTCCTGAATCCCAACGCCCTGTTGTCCTACTTATGCAATCGTCTGTGGCCACTCAAAACTCCCAAAAAAAAAAAAAAATAATAACCGGCTTTTGGTTAATAAGTGTTGGCCGCCGGCACAGGGCCAGGCCAAGTCAGGACAGGCCCAGTTTGGCTTTCCCCTCGATTGGCCTGTTGTAATCGCTGTCCCGATCACTGCAATTAGGCTTTTTGAATATCGGTAGTCTTTGAGCCGTATTTGCTTTGGCCGAAAGACTCTCTGGCATTTCGGTAAAAGCAATTAGCACTTCTGCCATCACCATTTTTGTGCCACATTCATTGGCTCCTATCAAGAACAGTTAGACAATTTTTTATCGCTCTTCCTGGTCTTGCCTCACCAGATTTTCTTGCATAGATAAAAAAAAGTGCACACACAATTTATGAGCCTGTTAATCACCACACAGCAGCACCACCGCAGTCAGCCAAGATAGATTACTGGCCGGGGCTCATGTAAGTTGGCTGTAGTTTTTGTTGTTCGATTATTTGTTAAGTGATAATGATTATCCTGAAACAAGTTGTGAAAAGTGAAGATAATTAACTTCACTGGCTGAAAAGCATTGGGAAAGGTCTATGCCTGCCATCGATGGCTGCTCACTTGGTGTATCAATAATGATGAAAAGCCTGGTCTGACAAGGGGCAAGGGGTATGCGGCGGGTAAGCCAATAAGTTGAAATGGGCGTGGGCTTAAGTCGGATGACAACAAGATGGAACCGAAAAAAAAAAGGAGAAGCCGAGGAAGACTGAAGATAAGAAGCTTAACTCTGTCAGAAGGAGGGCAACGAAGTTCGCCTTCCTTGAGGAAAGTTTTGAAAATAAGAATGAGAAAGTGCTAACCTGCAGTTTTGAGAGTGAGATTACCAAGAAGTAAACAAAAGATTTTTACTTTGTTAAAGAAATGGAAAGCAGTATCGAAAGACTCTACCAACTCTCGAAATCATAGAAGATCCGCGGGGAATGAAAGAGCAAAAAAAATAGTTGGAACAAAATGGGATTCAAATTAAATTGGAATAAAATTTTTCTCTTGATATTTGAAAATATCTTAAGATAGTCAAAAAAAAAAAAAAGGAAACCAGAAAATAGTACTCAAATGTAATGGAAAGAAATCCCGTACAAGATTGAAAATATTCAAAATAAAAATTAATTGAAAAAAATCAATAAGATCGAAGAATAAATAGAAGATTGAAAAAAAATATATATATATATATATATTTTTGAAAAATTTTAAAAGAACAGAAACAAGGAATATAAATGATCTTAAGTTATCAAGCCAATCGAACCAAGGAATGCTTTGAATAATGAAAGAAACTTTCTCTTTCAATAAAAGAATCGATTCTCTTGCCAAAGTAACAGGTTCCGACAGGCCCAGTGAAACTCCCTTAATCAAAAGGTGAAAAGAAAAGAAAGTAATGAGAAAAAAAAATGTACACCCAAACATCAGTCATTTCTTCCAGTCCATTTAATATTGATAAAGCTGCACACTTTGGCCATATTTCGATCTTCCTCGATGTCCCTTTGGCTCGGCCAGTTATGCCAATTTGTGACTGGTTTGACTTGGCGTCACCATTCAGGAAATGAGGTGAATGCCTTCTTGGATGACAAGCAACAAACCGAGACTAAGCAAACAACCAAAGAACAAGCCTCGACCAGCTGCCACAAAAAGAAGGCAAAAAGCAAAAAAAAAAAAAAAACACAATCGATATTTTTCAGGGACAATTTTCCAAGTGTGTGAGGCTTATGCTCATTCGACTCGGCCAACCTGATGGTGGTGGTGGTGATGGTGGTGACTCATAAGTTGGTCGCGTGGAAGCCGCAACAATCCCTCATTCAAAGAACCATGTCGCCTGCCACATAAGGAGTGGAGGGGTTTGAGACCCCAAATAACTCTTACTTAAATTTCGAATATTTATCGGGCAATCTTGATATCTTGTTCAGTTATCTTTGCATTATTTCAACTTGATTAAAATATTTCGAGGCATATCGAATCTCTTGCAATTCCTGGTTTTCTGATCCAACCGAATTAATATTTGGCCTTGGCCAGAGAGAGGAAGAGAGTGGGAGAGAGAAAGCACTTGCCAAAATTGCAAAAACGTATTTACACTCAACTCAGATGAAGATGGAATGCGGCATTCAGACGATTTATGGGCTGTGAATCGATATTACTCTCACCCGCCTCATCCAACTTCTCAGTTTAAAATATTTCTCCTTTCTTTTTGTGTGTCTGGCTGAAAGGTAGAAGGTGGCGATCTTGTTGAATGAATGTTAAAAGGATAATCACCGTATGAAAAATGAATGTCGAACTAGTCTCAAGGGTACAAAAGAAACTACTCAAATAAAAATAAAACTTTCACATGGCACCAGGCAAATTAACCAAAATAATAATAACAACAACAACAGCAACAACAACACCCACAAGAGCAACAAGCTAAACGAAAGTGAAGTGAAGAATTGATGGACACTGTGTTAGTTAAAAGTTGCCTGAATTGGGCAAGCAAAGAGCCACTCAAAAACTAACTAATTTAATTTATGAGCCAAACGAATCGCAAATCCCAAGGAGCTCCAACTCCAACGATGGTTATCACAACAAAAGCGTAACGCCCTCGAGCCACCCATTCGATCGAGACCGGGCGGACTTCACATATTCCTTTTGATGGCTCTAACAGTGCCAGTGCGAGTGGGAGTGTCAATCGGGGGAGGCAGAGAGACTGAGAGAGAGAGAGAGCGAGAGAGAGAGAGCGAGAGAGAGAGAGAGAGAGAGAGGGAGAGCTCCAGTTTAAATGGAAATGCATTCAAGTGCCTAACGACAGATATTGATCCTCCTCCTTCCATTTGTGGCATACGTTGATCGACGATAAAAAAGAGTCGAACCACATAGTTTAGGCTATCAACAAAACACCGACTACTTTTATCATATTTTTGGGAATTTTTTTCTTTATTCAAAAACAGAGAAAATTAAAATCTCTAGATTTATTTTTGAGGTAGTAAAAACTTTTACGAGAATTTCACTTTTCTATATTTTTATTAAGATATTTTCTTTGAAAAATTGTATGCAACTTAAAAGCCAAAGTCATGAATTTTGGAAGCCACAGAAACCACAATTACCACCACCACACACACATGACACATAAAGTGAGGGACTCTCTGGGGCAGGACACAATTTATGCCATGTGGTGAACGTCATTTGTTATCGTCTTTCTAAGGTGGCGCTGGAGTCTTTTTTTTCTGCCTTTTGCGTTGGCGTTTGCATTAACCAGATTCAATGGTTTTTGTTAGCCAGCCCCCTGATTTGCTTAATTGCATAAATTTTTATTTGCCTAAAAATAAAAAATAAGAAGAAGAAAAAATACACCGTTTTTGCTTTGGATTCGATGAAGCATGCGATATGCAAATAACGTTGCCATTGCCGTCACCGTCAGCAATCTCTGTCCCATAGACTGGTCCGATCCGCATAGAAAAGGAAAAATACCGCGCATTAAATCACACAAAAACCGAATTTTAGGCTACGGAGAAATGGTAGCAACACAAAAAAAAAAAAAAGAAGGCGACCGCCGCCACCGCCACTGGCGACTTTCGCTTAGACAACAAAACAAAAATGCAACAATAAATAAAAATAAACCAAACAAAAAAAAAAATTTACAAATAAAATAAAAAAAAAAAATAAATAAAATAAAATAAAGCCATATAGAAATTCTTCTGCGTGTGAACACTCAACAAGTTAAGGACGGGCCAGTGACTTTTCTTTTGTTTCGGCCAAAGAAAATCGAATAGGTAAATCGAAAAGCAAACACACATACACACACAACAAATTGACAGAGTTCCACACAATTCAAGTGCAATTTCAATTTTGAAACCGTGAGAGACATTTCAAAAAAATATGAGAAACTCTCATATGTGGGAATGCATTTTTTTTTTTTTTTTTTTTTTTTAAATGCCAAAAACTCTTTTCTCTGGCTTGTGTCAAAGGTCATTCAGTTTGTAATGGACTTTTACTTTTGTTTATATATTTCTTGGCCAAAGACCCATATTAATTGTTTACTCGGTTAATTATGAAAAAATGGAAAGTGCATTTTCCAGTGCCTCGGAAAAGCCAAAAGTCTTGGCCAACTGCAAATAGGTTCAAGTCAAATTTACACACTTTTCGTGGTCGTAAAAAATTGTTAGTTTTATGTTGGCAAAAGTTATTAACAAAATTGGAAATGCCTCATAAATCTAAAACATTTTTATAACATAATTTTTTTGGTAAATTTTTCACACCATAAAAAAAAATTAATTAAAAAAAATTAAACTCAAATAAAACAAAAATTTTAGATTTGGATAATATGGTAATTTATTTGATTGTTTTGAATTTTAGTATTTTTTTTAGGTTCTAAGAAATATCCAAAATTTCAATAGATGCTTGCTTATTTTCCTCCTGTCGCCACTTGTTTTTTAACTAACTCCCATGCCAGATTTGTATTAATTAAATATTGTTAATCCAATAATATGGCAAGACCATCTAGTTTTGGGATTATTCCGTCAATTTCTGGAAATACGGATAACTTTTGATAAACGCTTCCTTATTTTCCTCCTGTCGCCACTTGTTTTTTAAATAACTCCCATGCCAGATTTGTATTAATTAAATATTGTTAATCCAATAATATGGCAAGACCATCTAGTTTTGGGATTATTCCGTCAATTTCTGGAAATACGGATACCAATAAGTTTTTCAATCAAATCAAAATAAATTTACAAATTCCTCTCAGCCCACTTGAAATGCACTTTAAGTGTTTTTCCAATTTTTTTTCACATAACCAAGAAATGCAGTAAATCAAACATTTTTTGTCGCTTGCCTTTTGCCACGACTTTGGCTTATCTGTGTTACTCCACTTAACCCCAAGCGGCACAACAATTGCGGCAAGTGCCACAATTCCAAGGCGAGGCAAGCAAGCCAACCAAGTCTCATTAAATCAAAAAGTAAGAAACTAAAAATATTAAAAGCAAAAGAAGAACGCTTGTCAGAGATAGAGAGATATATGTGTATAAAAAAGAATCCGAAAGATGCACGCTATTTTTGTCAATTTATGGGATGGTTTGTGGTGCATGGAAGGGATTTTGTTTTATTTCGTTTAATTTTAGACCAAAAAAAAAAGAAGAGAAAAAAACGGAACGAAAAAGCCATGGAATGCCAAACAGACTAACGGATAAATTTAAAACTCAAAAGACAAACCAAACGAGGCAGGCCAAAAATAAAAAAGGCTAGAAAAAAAAACCCCAAACTCAAGTTAGAGAGGAATTCAAATGCCATTGGCTAACATTGAGAAATAAAAGAAAATATATATAGTGTTTTGGCGACAAATGCAAGAGGCTTTGAGATACTTTAGAGTTTATTGATGGCACTGCGATTACATGGCATCCGCCATATAAAAAAATTTGGAATATTTCTGGAACCAAACAAAAAAATAAAAAGAAATAAGATAATACAGAAACATTAATTTCGTTTCTCGAGAGAGTCTCCCAAATGCTAAAGATATTCCTACTTATCAGCCAAGTGTTTTTTTTTTTCAATTAACTAGAAAATATTTTCATAATCTATTAAAATGATAAGCCAAAATTAATTAAGAAATCAGTTAATTATTGAAATATTTTAAAGAACAGATCATTTCAGCTAGAATAAATTTTGATTTATTTGACGAGTTTTTAAACAAGTTTGATTTTTTTATTTATTTTTTAAAAACACTAATCAATTTTATTTATTTTTTTTTTTTTTAATGGAATCCCAAATTTAAATAGTTAATCAAAAAAAAAACCAACCAAAATTAATAAAATTATATGATTTTAATATTAACCAACTAAAAATATAATTAAATTTAAATAAAATTTATATTTTTTTTTTACTTTTTTTAAATTATGAAATAAAAATTATTAATTAGTCTATTAATTAAAAATAATTATTTATTAATTATTTAACTAAAAATTAATTAAAAAAAAAAAGTTTATTAAAATTATGATTTTAATATAAAGTAACTAAATGAAATAAAATTTATATATATATATTTTTTTTAATGATGAAATACGAATTATTAATTAGTGTATTGATTAAAAATAAATCATATATTTAGTCTGCATTTTTTTGTATTCCAAACTTGAACCATTTTGTTTCGTTTTCATTTAAATTGTTTTTAAAATTCTTGAACCTTCATTTTATGTTTTTTTTTAATGCTTTTAGTGGACAAAATAAAAATGCAAAGTATGCCTAAGCCATTAGCAAAAGGCAAGAAAAAAATGTATATTAACCAAACCACTCAACATGAAAATATTTTGTCATTTTATTTGCTGCCACGCCTCAAAAGGCAATCAGACAGAGCTGTCTGCCTTTCGGTAGCTCAAAAAGCACACGGCATATGATTTTTGTGAAATATGCGAAAACTATTTATTTTTTATAACTAAAACAACAACAAGAGTGAGACTGAAGCCAAGTCAACTAACCGGTTTCAATTTTAATTCGATTCAAGGTTAATTTGATATGCAAAAGAAGAAGAGAAGAGGCGTCCGAAAGGGAAAGGAAATCAAAAGACAAATAATTTGGAAATCTCACTCAAGATTGCACTCAAGTTAACAGAAAACAAAACAAAAAAAAATTCTAAATAAAAATGGAAATATAATATTTAATTTCATTGATGAGGTTTTTGCGGTGTGGCAACCACAAGTGGCACAGTGGCCGTGTCAAAAGCGCTGATCAAAATCGCTTCAAATAAAGAGGAAAATCATTTCTTCGCTTTGTTTTTGGTTTTCCTCTTTAACATTTGACACAATTTGTAGGCGGCCAAACACGCAAACGACGGTGAAATTTACAAAAAGTCTCAAAGTGCAACAAAATCGACAACCACAACAACAACAACTCACAGGCTGTAGAAAACTTTAGTGGCATGTGCGTGCCACAAGTTTTAGCCAAAACCAAAAAAAAAAAAAAAGATACAAGAAAAATGAGATACGGAAATGCAGATAAAAAAAAAAAAACCTTTGGAAAATTAATGAGCTGCAAACAATGCGGACATTGTTACGACTTCTGCCTCCGTCAGTGCCACAGCGAAGGAAAACTGCAGCCAGAAAGCGGGGGCGATCGGGCAGACCGAAATCACATCATCAGCAGCCGACCAGGCTGGGCAGGCAGCTTCAATATTTTGACACACAAAATGCCAAAGAGCCAAAAACGTGGCCAGGCATATAAATCTTTAAATGAATTAATATGTATGTGCCGATGTTTTTCTACTTCCCAATCAATAGGAAAAACCTATTCAGGGATAAAAAGTATTTTTTAAAATGAAACCGAACGGGATACCCTTTACCTAGTAGACGGAACTGAAAAAAAAGGTGGCAGCCCTGGTTGGGTGGTAACACTGGCCGTCTACATTCACATAAAAGCATTGGTCTTAATATTCCTTTAAATTCAACAACACATTGTTCACAATACTGCAAGCACGCCATCTATTGGACTGTTCATTCGACCGTTTGCCAGATAGCCAAAGGGAAATTGAAATCTTGAGTCTGAAAATTTGTTTTTTATATAACTCATGCAAACATGGTCCGATCTTAGTCATGTTTGATATTAAAAGAGAGATTTTTAGATTTCTAACAAATTTTTGGGAGCAAATAATACCAAAATCCTAAAGCTGTAGAAATTACAAGGCTTTGAAAAAGTGAGGGCGTAGAGGAAAGGGCGGGGGGAGAAAAACAAATAAACTTGGCCAGCGTACACACATAAGGAGTCCGAATCCCAAGTTTGGCTATCCTAGCTCTTATAGTCTCCAAGATCAAGGACGGACATGGCTATATCGATTTCTCTAGTCACCCTGATCATATTGTGGGTAACTTTGGGGGGTCTACGACGTCTCCTTCTTAGGCACTTAATAAACGCTTACCTTTAAGGTAAATAAAACATTTTTGAAATATTTAAAATAAAAGAAAAACAATTTGTTGGAAATGTTCGTACTTCTTTCACAACAAAAACAGCATGGCCAACTTGATGATCCCAACTATCTTAAGATGAATAAAAATTGTAAACAAAACGCCAACAAAATGAGGTCAACTTTTGGCATAAAAAAAAAACTCAATTACAAAACAATAAACAAAAACTTTGAAGTACTTTTTGAAATGATTTCCAAATGCGAAAAAAAAAAAATGTTTCTTCGATTTTGAAAAGAATTGAAATTTTAAGATTCACATTATGCAAGCTCGAGAAAACATTGAAATCAGTTCAGGTGATCAGAAGTCTTTGAACGGTAAATAAATTGAGGACTCATGCCTCGTTGATGGCCACTCAAGCAGATTAATTCCAGAATGAGTTTGATTTTAATTGTGGCAATCAACTTATGAATAATTAAAGAAAATAAGAAAAGGAAGAAAAAATTAACAGGCCTAGAAAAGAATTAAGCCAAGTCTTAGGCATTCTTTAATATTTTCTTTTCTTTTTTTTTTTTTTTTAATTAGAAAAATGAGCTGATATATATTCGTGTTTTCCCAATTTGCTATAGCTTTAATGGTGAGAAAAGATTCATTTCAAGATAGGCGAAACCCTTTCACACATATGCCCAATATATAAAACAAAAAGACTTTTAAAGACTAATAAAACTAGTTAAGCAATTTCTTCAAATGAGCCATTAACATGCTGTCTATTTGGCCGATGAGGTTGCCCAAAAAAGTTGGCCACGCACAAGACCTTTTTTTCTCGTTTGAAGGCTTGGCCTAAACCAAAGGCACGTGATGGATTTAAGTCAATTTTTCCTTTGGGGTCAAATGAAAATTATGAATTTCCTCAATTAGATTTGGCGAGCTCTGAACCCATACATATATATATATATATATGAGTCAGAGAGTGGGAGATTGTGAAAGAGAGAGAGAGAGAGAGAGAGAGTGACGATGGGTATTGGATGGGGTTAACTGTGCCACAAAAAGCTCAAATGCAAATCGCATTTAAACGCGCTTTTAATCTACTCGAAGGCATCGCAGCTTTCATTTGTTACCCCCTGACTGAGATAGCCCAGACTTCTTCTTACTGACTTTCTGGCTCTCTGTTTTTTGTTTTTTTATTTCTCAGTTTTTCTTGCTTTTATGCACAAACACCTTTCGCCCCAAAAAATAGCTTGGGTGTGTGTGTGTGTGTGTCAGTGAATGCACTAAGTACATTACTTAGTTTTTGTTTTTGGCTCGTAAACGTTAACGTCAAATCGCCTCAAACGAATCTTTTGTCTGCTGGGTCAGGAGGTCACGCCGAGACGGCGGCAGCAGCCACGATGAGGGCAGTTCCGCATTTAAAAATTATTTGATTCGAAAAATTATTCGCTTGTTCATTTAATATGGAAATCATTGAAATGAAACAAAAATATTTTTGCAAATTTTTTGATCCGCTACTCTTGAGTCAAGAAATCTTCATTTCTTTTACTCATTGAAAATCTATAATCGGCGGCATTGGGCAATATGGAATCAACTGAGGCGCTCCAGCAACCACTTGAGATATTTTTGTTTATTTTGATTTTTGTTTATTTACAGAGAACGAAAAGTGGCCACTTTAACAAAATTTTGGGGCAAATAGTGGAGGCAAGGATAATTTAAGTATGTGTGAGAGACAGAACTAAAAAAAAAGTGCTTATTTGCTTAACAGATAGGCAACAGAAATTCTGGATTGCCCCTCGATCAGTGAACCATAAAAATTCCAAGAAATATTCTCTTGATAAGCTTCGCAAAGTTTCAAAGCATATTTAAAACAACCCACGCAGCAAAGCTTAATCAACAGTTACAAAATATTTCTACCTTCATGTGTATGTGTGTGTGTGTGTGTTGGCAAGTGCAGAAGCTGAGAGAGAGAGAGAGAGCGAGGCAGAGAATGGGAATGAAGGCAATCAGAGAATACAAATTATCGGCAAAATCAAAGTTATTACGAAATGGCAATTGAAACATAACGGTAGTTATCAAAAAGGTAATAAACACAGAAAGCCTGAAAGAAAAGAGAAGAAGCAACAGAAATCTGTTGCAACACATACAAAAAGAAGCTAACAAAATAAATAAATAAACAAACAACTAAGCAAATAAAAATTCATTGCTCGCTCGGTCTTCTTTTTGGACCTGCTGCCTTGGCCCCTCTGATCACTTTTCTATCGCACTCGTTTACTAGCTTCAACTGACGCTGCTTGCAGTTTGCAGCATAAGCAGCGGTCGTAAGAATGCCAAGACAAAGGCGTATAGCACAAAAATCAAGCAGCGAAAAAGCGTAACAAGCAAGCAACGAAGTCAGCAAAAGAACAGAAAAAGTTGCCCACGAGGTGGAACGAGTAGGCAAAAGGCAGAAGTAAAATAGAAATCAAAAGAACGGCTAAGACAAAGCATACTCAAACAGAGAGCACAAAAGAGAGGGCATAGAAAAGCCAGCGTCACTTGTACTTGAATCAAAAGAGAGCTACATAACAGCAGAAACTAATTAAAAGTTAACACACAACACACGCACACACTTAAGTTTTTTTTTTTTTTTTTGTGCATCATAAACATTTCTTACCGTGTTTTTTTTTTTTTAATTCACAATGCTGACTCAATCTGCCAATTTTTTATTTTGCATACACTAAACAATTCATTTTGGTATAGAGCAATTGACGCGGGGACGCATGCGTAAATGCAAATTGGAATTTGAACTCGAACCGGCAGCAGTTTTGCTTCTTTTTTCTTATTTTTCTTCTACTTTATTTTACTTGCCTTTTAAAAGCGAATTTGTCGCCTCGGTACTGCATAAGCAATCAAAAAAAAAAAAGAAACACGCACTCTTCACGGTGGCGGTGGTTGTGTGTATGTGTGTGTGTACAAGAAGCACATATACACGTGCAGATTGCGTTTTTATTTTATAAATTCACAATACACATTGCATATTAGAAATATTTGCAATAGCATTTATCACTTTTATTGAGATGAGATAGAGTGTGAAATTTTCTTTATGCTGCAGAGTTGCGCTTCTGCTTCTTTTATGCACTTTATCGACACTCATACACGCACACAGACGACATGTATTTATTACTTCTTCACTTCCTTTTTGTTGCGCTGCTTCTTTGGCAGTTATGTGTACTCGCATATAATAAAATGCATTATTTTATTTACTTGTATATTCGATTGCAATCAGTTGCAATGATTTTATCATTTTGTAATAAAATATGTGCGGCGTCGAACTTTATTTTCGGCCAGTTGTTTAATTTAAATTAAGCGAACAAACGAAACAAAGCAAAACACCCGCCGCGGAACACCAGCCGAGCCGAACCGAACAAAGCAAAAGCAAAACACCAACTGGAACTGGAACTAGTTTAGTACATTGCAGTAGAGTAAACGTCAAGTTAGCGTGGCATTCTGAAAACACTCAACTTGCTAAAACGAATAATCTTGGAACTAGCTCGGAATCTTTCTGAGTTGTTCGTTCATCAGAAAGATATGAAATAAAATATTTGTGAGATTTACTATATTAATTTGTCCCTTTTTAAACACATACTTAAATGTCGCGCCGCTCACAGGACATACCCATAAGGCCACGCTATGGCCTCAATGATGCAGATGAAGACAACGATCATGAACAAATTGGTCCCTCATCATACACAGAAATACCATTTCTTGCAGCTTCTTATTTGAACAACACGGCCTTGAGTGAGGGTAGGTAAAAAATACTATTCGTTTCTCCAATTTCATAATGAAGCTCTCTTCAGAAGCGACTAAAAATCTGGGAAATGAGGAATCGGAGGAAGACGATGAAAATACCAACTCCAAAGACAGTTCCGGAGAAACAAATAAAAACCCGACAAGGCCCAAGTCATTACAATATGATTCAAGTGGGTACTTATACAAAGCAAGGCTTAAATTCTTAATCTTGGCTTTTTTTTTAGCAGCATTTCCTTATGAACTGGAGGGAGCCACTAGCCATACGGGTACAGGAGAAATGCGCCACTTTGTAGCTCACAACCTAGAGGCAAAATTGCGTGAAGGCAGCCCACAAAAAAGTCTGAATTCAGAGCAAACCACACCCTCTTTATCTACCGTGCCTGGCATGATGACACGACGATTTCTGCAATCTCGCAATAGACCAGAAGTTGATGGCAGCGTGCTCAGTGATATTGAATTGGAAACCCAATATTTAGCAGTATGTGTATTACTTACCACAAATCTATATATAATAATCCATGTTATTTAGGTGGCAGTGGACAATCTTTTGGAGAACTTGTCCAATCTACTGCACTCAATCTCATCTATCACCGCCGACAACGTGGAAGTGCACAAAAATGCAGTCAATAAACTGACAGACACCTTAGATGCCAACATTAAGTGCATGTACACAATAATGGCCAAAACAGAAGAAATAAGCAAATCAATGAAACCTGCCGAGCAACTGGGACAGAGAATGTAATGTTGCTTCCATTTTGTTGCCTTTAATTGATTAACACATTTCTTTCCTTTGCAGCCGTGAAATCAAGCGTTTGGTCGATATGCTAGATAGTGGCATGTAGGACGAAGCTGATGATAGTTCCATACATTCATCAACCACCGTTCCCATCTGTGAATTCATTTGAAAACTCAAATTTCTAGTCATTCTAAATTTAATTAGGAAAATATATGTATACGTAAATCTAAGTTTAAATGCTGTTCTTATCTAGAGTTTTTCCACCTTTGCCTTGATAATTCTAACTGGATCTACGGGTCGATCATTCTTGTCAGTTTCCACCAAGCCCATTCGCTTAACCACCTGGAGCCCAGTATAGACCCGGCCGAAGATCGTATGCTTGGAGTCTAACCATTTTGTGGGTGCAAGTGTAATGAAGAACTGTGAGCCATTTGTGTCTGGTCCTGAATTGGCCATGGAAAGTATGCCCGCACCTTCAATTAGAGCATTTCAATTATAAGCAATAAGTTGGATTCATGGTCACCAACAGAAAATTACACACAAACTTACCAGTATGCCTCAAGTCGCTATGTATCTCATCGGCAAACTCGGAACCATAAATTGAAGTACCACCACGTCCAGTGCCTGTTGGGTCACCACCTTGAATCATAAAATCATTAATAATGCGGTGAAAAATCACATTATTGTAATAACCACGGCGAGAGAGCTCTGCGAAATTGCGGCATGTATTTGGTGCATGCTTCCAATACAGTTCTATAGTTATGTCGCCCATGCTGGATACGGAAGCGAAAACAATATTAGTGAAATACCGCGGTAGCCAAAGAATCTCCAAATTTACCTGGTTTCCAGCGTAACAAAATTGGGTTGCCATGCCTTATCGGGAATACCACTAGCTGCAGGATTTGCGAGGGCCAGCATCTTATTATTTGCTTATTTATTTATTTTAAATTAAAACTTTATAAAAATATTAAAACTCAAGAAAATGTTCACGATATTTGTGTTCGATAAAGCCAAGTGCTGCACTGATTTTGTTCATTACAGTTTGTTCATGATGGAACCAGCACGTTTGGCGGTTTTTTTTTAAACACAAAACTCAATGGTCACTTGAAAGATGTTGTTAGCAGGTATCTCTATGTACTATATGGTATAGAGATATCCACAAAGCTTGAATACGCCGCTCCTTGCCTCATCTGTTGTTTTCTTAGTAATTTTGGACATCAAAGAAACAAGAACACATGAATACAATTTATTTTTTTTATTTATACAAACAATAAGCAAACTAGAAATAATATAAATATTATTATTATTTTTATATATAAAATTGTCATGTTTTGTTTTTTTTTTTTTTTTATAATAAGAAATCCATTTTTTTTTTTCAGAACAATTTTTACAAACAATAATCAAACTTAAAATAAACTATTATCTATTTATAAAAATCCTTATATTTTTATTTTAACGCTGATTTAGGTAACTTAAACTAAAATCAAAATCATTTTCCATATTTATTAACATTTTTATGAATTTTTTTTTTTTAATTATAATTTTTTTACAAAGAAAGAGCAAACTTAAATTAGACTAATATATATTATAAAAGTGATTATATTTTTATTATAAGTTTATTAAAATAACTTAATCTAAGAATATAATAATTTTATATTGAATGTCTTCTATTTCTATGTTCATTAGCACTTCCATGAATGCTTTTGAAATTATAATTTTGAATATTTTGAATGGTCATTTCTAGAGCTTCCCTTTCTTCTTGACTGTATGGCTTATTCTTAATTTCATCCCGTAAAACTTTAATGTACGCCTTTCTCAATGACTCATACAAAAATTGATTATGCTTAAAGCTCTTATCATAATTAATTTGCGTTAAAATGGGCAAATGCCTTATTTGATATAGATCTATAATGTCGCCTGCTTCCCAAAACATTCCGAATTCTTCCCCGCTTGGTAAGTTCTTATGCAAATACTTTGAAAGTTCTTCAAGCAAACCATAGAATTTCTCAAGATCTTTATGTATAGTCCCAAAATAAGTGATATCAACTATTTCCCCTGTATATAGTGTGCTCTGGCTTTTTAAAATATTTCGACTCTGGCAAATAATTTTTGACTTAGGTACACTAGAGGCTTTACTAATCTTATCGAGTGTTTTGCTAAATGGACCACAATAAAGTATAAATCGGTTTTCAGCATCCAATTCTTTTGTTTTAATTTGTTTAGACGGTATTTCCCCATCAGCCTCTATAATACTTCGAATAGTTTGGGACCCTCGAATAGCTTCTGACACTTTAACTCTGAAATAATCAGCGGATATTCGTTCTCGTATTTCTTGGGGTAACAATTCATGAAAGACTCCGATTCTAAATTCTGTTTCAGTAGACGGAATATAAATATCAATTAGATTTGTCTTTCCTTTCATATTTAAGGATTCCATTATTTGATCCTTGAAATGTATTTTCACGGGCTTGTTTAATACATTCGAAATCGCTTCAGCAAGTAATTCAATATTTTTAGCTACTGATTTTAAAGGTAAGTTCTCTTCAATTACAGCAGCAATTAAATCAACACTATGGTATTTATTAATGAGCGTAAGTAATGACTTATGATATGGACCCTCAGAGGAATCTGGAATTATACTTAAGTCATTTTCTTTCTCAAGAACATATTTCTCTTTCAAACTCTGTAATTGAGAGTATTCACTATCCAGTCCACCGAGATATGCATTAATATTTGAAAATCTTGCACTGTCCAATATTTCATTTTTTTCCTTATTTACAGGGTTTGCAATGATTTCAGTATAAATATTTTGTATCTTATCTTGAAGAAGTTCTACCGCCAAATTTTGTATACTAGCGTAGTCAGTCTCATCTTGTCTGTCAACTATGGTTGGGGTTTGTTTATCTAATTCAGCTCCTATGTGTTCTAATATTTTTCGGGTAATTTTTTTTATTTCTATAATTAGACTTTCAAAATGTTCGCTACTCACTGTGGTAGAAAAATTATTTAAAATATATTCTGAGCTATGTAGTTCTGCGGTATTTTTTAAGAAATTTTTAAAGCTTTTTAAAATTTTATTATAATTAGGACGTAAATTAACATAAATGTGATCTTTGTTTCGTTTACAATTTAAAAACTCATTTAAGGTTTGTTCAAAAAATGCAGTTCCCGCGCTTTCACCTAATCTTCCACCAATCTTCTTAAACAAGTCGCTTGGATCCTCGCCATATAATTCGTTGCTCAATTCACTCCAAATTGTCTTACCCAAGTTATCCAAGAAGTTATTCATTTGTTTATCAATACCATCTTTGAGTACCATTTCTTGTATTTTCACGTAAAAAATTTCCCATTCTTCCCGATTAATAATTTTTTTTGAACTTAAGGAATTATTTAGTATTGTCACTCCTACATTAAAAAATTGCTGACCCAGCTGACTATTTGTAACAGGCATAAAAAAATCTTTAATTGTCTTAAACAAGCTAATACAAAGTTTTCTAAGCGGCTCCCACGACTCAACTAAAAACTGAAAAATATCCATATAAATATTATTAAAAACTCTAATTCGAAATATATATTTAGAAGCTAACTTGAGTACTTCCATGACCATTTTTTGTGCTCTGACGAAATTGTCTTCTTTCAATGCTAGGACTTGATCCATCCCATTAAGGGAAAATAAAAACGCTGCATCAGAGTATAAAAACTCGGGATTCAGCTCCGTTAGTAGCTTAAAATCTACTGCTGGCTTTTCAAAAGTATCTATGGGAGGTTGAGCTTCTAAAAGTATCTCAGTAATAGTTTCACATTCATCATTGTCTTGAAATATGCGTGGTAAAGATTGCATTTCCTTCATTTTAACGCTATATATTCCTATGGGTCTGATTATATATTCAGCAACAAGATCTTTAAATAGCTCACTGTGCGGCTGAGATGGTAAAAAAATATTGTGTTCCTTACTTTCTGATAATATATCTCGCTTAAGTTGTTCAAACTGAATAGCATAAGCAAAAACTATATTTAGTAGACTTATCACAGCACCCCTATAGACTGGACTTATTGAGTTAAAATCCTGCTTTTGATCTATGTCAAGCCAAGGTCTCTTCAAAACATAATATGCATTATTTTCAATTTGCTTTTCTTCCATAAGGATGTCATTTTTCAGAAGATTTTCTAAAATTTGCTCGGTAGAATGTTCTGCTATATTTAAGATTGAAAAACTTGTGTGGGCAATAAGCTCATTTGAAATAAATGGAGTTGACTCCAAAGAATTCCGATCTATCTCTGCTCTACGATAAAATGAAATCAAGTCACCTGCACATTCTATTAACTTATCGTATCTATCAAAACCGATTACATTTTGGAATGATCTTGCTTCAAAAAATAACATCAAACCTTCGTTTTCTTCATTTGGAGGCTTTTTAAGCCATATATAATTCTCATTTTCAGATACATTTATTAATTCGTTTATTAACTCATTTGATTGCATTTTATCATCTATTAATTTCGATAAGGATGACCTAATATCGGTCAGATTTCTAATTGTGAATGCTATAAAAGTTGTATCATTTAAGAGGAACTTTTGGTTACACAGCATATCCCAAAACATCTCCTTACTTGGTATATAGAATTTTTCTTTCAATGCATTCTTGAAGGTTTGTTCGCTTCTACTATCCATAAATTTGAAATTGCAAAGCAAACCTTTCAAATCCTCTAGAGAAATCATATATTTATTGCATATTTTTATCAGATCTTCACTATCATAATTATTTACTTTAAGTTGGGAAAGAAGTTGCTTATCAATTAAGACCTGGAATATATCATGAGCCCTTTCCGCTTCTATTCCTTTTTCTAAAAAAGACTTGATTGTAACAGGATGACCCAAGATGTCGTTGATATTATTTAAAAATAACTTATAGGCCCGTGCGAGTAGCTCATATTGTTGTTTTAGGGCATTTATCGGTAAAATACTTTCAGTATTTTCCTTTTTGATTAAATCCATAAAGACCCCAGTTATCATTGCAGAATTGTAACGAACATTTAAAATTTTTGAAGCTTTCATTAGTTCATTACTAAATTGAATTCGGTTACTTGAATCTTGTTTGAGAATTGCACAAGCCTTGTAATAGTGAGCGTTTTCTGAAAAACTTGGTTCATTTCTGATTACTTCATCAAAAATTTCCAAAGCCATTTCAATATTACATTGCCTAGGCCCCAGGACATTAAGAAATTTATCTTTGATTTTTGTCAATATATCAGTCGATTCATTCATGTAGTAAAAACCAAGTTTCACCATCTGAACAGGGCTGTGCTTAACCCATGGGAGCCAATCGCTTGTAGAAAGTCTCTTGAATTCAACTTTAAGGCGTGCTAAATTCATTTGAAGTTGTTCATTATTTTTTGGATTCGTCGAATTTTGAATTAAATTTCCATTCGAATCCAACCAAAATGCCCACTTCTCCAAACAGCTTTTCAGAAGAATGTCCTTTAAGTGGGAGCTTACCGAGTTAAGCTTCTCTTCTAATGAAGAGTACACTTTTTTAAAACTATTAAAGCATTCTTCCTCTGTAAGAATTATTGTATTATAATGCAGCTTAATGTGTGAAAGCCGTTCGACTTCTTCCTCATTTCTTAATTGCTTGATTTTATAAATATTTGAACATAGATTTCTATATTCAGTATTCCTAAGAATTACTAAGCGAGCTGATCCTTTATCGCCTACTCTTCCGGCGCGACCATAAGCTTGTTCTTCGGTACGAATATTAGTTGGTAGATACGTCAGGCAAACATGTAAGCCACCCTTGGCTTTAAGTTCCTCAGAGATTTTAATGTCCGTACCACGACCAGCCAAATTTGTTGCTATGATTATCATGCCCTGTTCAAGTTTGTTTCCCTTCAAAACATCCAACTGGTCGTTTTCTCTAGTATAGACTCGCACATTATCCCCGTGAATAGTTTTTTGTAGTACTAAAACATCATCTATAGTCTCACATATGAGTAAGACTGATCGCTTTTCCAATTTTGTTAATTTATACGCCTCTTGCTTAATGCAATCTTTCCATTCTTCTAAATTAGAACATATAATGGCATCCCATATATCTAATTGCTTGGCCTTGTGAGTGGGCATGGTTAAAAAGTCTACCAAATGAAGTTCCCGTAAAATATCTCTTTCTATTTGAGACCCCAAAGTACCAGTTAATCCATAAAGCTTCGTGTAGAGCTTCAGATATAAAATATTGGATATAAAAACAGCTTTCAAGCTTTGCAGGGTGAGTTTACAGCCATGTTTGAGCTGTAGAAATTGATGAAGCCCTTCGTCCCATTTTGAGCTTTGCTGATCAGTTCCCGTATCTCTATCAACTATAATAATTTGTGGACTTATCTCAGATTTACTTTCTGAACGATCATAGTCTATAACATAATCATGGTTCGGATTCATAAAGAATGCTGTAACAGCATTCTTAATCCAAGAGTCTAAATGTTGGTTGACCAAAGGTTTCAAGTAGTTTGGTATACTTATACGCTTTTCTCGCTTTATGCAATTGGATATTAGATATCTGAGACTATCTGTATATGTCGAGAACTCAGATGGAAGTAATTCGTTGAGTTCCTCATTGTTCATATTTTCAATTGATAGTTCCGAATTTCTGTTTATAATATTTGCCCCTACCAATAAATTCCAAATATCCCAACACTGTGGTTCTGTCAACTCAGATCCTAAAGTGGCTATGTCTTCAATACTGATTATACCATATAAATCATGCAAAACAGCTCTACGAATTGCCTTTACATCGAAACATTGTTGAAATTCTTCCGTAGTACGACAAGGTCTATTTATCCACATCCAAATAAATATGAAAACTGATTCCAATTTGTCCATGCAACTAAAGTCATGAGATAAGTAGAGCGTATTGTTTCCTCTATCCAATAGCATGCTATCGACTTCGTCAACAAATACATTCTGAAAAGAACGATCACCTAAGACATTGGCTCCATAAAATTTATCTAACAAATAATCGCGTTGAAAATTGGACAATTCTCCATAAACAACCTGATGATTCGAATAGGCACTTTTTCTTTTCTCAATGTCCTCATGACAATTATGTGAAACAGTTATTCCGAAATGACCATAAATATCCTGATTGGCCTCAGCATCTCGTTTGGCCAAGACTGAATTGCTCGTTATAACATCGACCTTTTCACCTTCACGGACCTTAATAATCGCTGCTGCAACAATAATTAATGTTTTGCCTTCTCCGGTTGACACTTGAAGTAAAGAGCTATGATCATTGTTCAATAATAAAAGAACAGTCAGCTTGGAAGTCTCAAATAGGCTAAAGCCTCTTTTCTCCAAGATTATTTCGTCAACCTCTTTCAGCTGCTTACAATATTTATCTTGTGGAGTGAAAAGTATAGGTAAGATATCTACAAATCTTTTGGAAGTATTGGCATTATTTTTAATCAAATTTATCAACTGATCAACGGATCTTTCGCCTTCTCCGATACTGCTTTTCTTATCCATATCTATTGTCCAAGAACTAATATCTTTCTTACTAATGTTATCTATCTCTTCGTGATCTAAGGTCCATCTTTGATTGGAAAAATTTGAGAGAATTTCGAAGATTTGTTTTGATTTTATATTTTGTTTATTTTTTAGAGCCTCTAAAAGGTTTTCAAATAAGTTTCTGCCAAAACTATTGTCGATAGACTCGGCATAATACGAAGCCCTCTGCAGTTCATCACCTTTGAAATAAATGGATAGCGTGCACTTCCAATAGGCACTTTTGAGGGCATATAGCCACTCACTAAGTTCTATGTTATGTATATTTATAGGTTGATTGACAGTAGAACTCAAAAGATATAGTATATCCTCCACGCTTTCAAAATTTACATTGGTGCCAAAAGTATCCAATTTTTCGCCAAATAGAATCAATATTTCCTTATTTCCAATCCTAGATAAATAGTTTCTTAACTTTGTTTTATGGTGAATGGTATGACCAAAATAATCCTCAATTTGCAATAAAATAATTTCATTTATCCAACAGTCTTGCCGGTAAGCCGAAAATATCCAAGAAAATATCATTCCTAATTCACTGTTTTTTGAACTCCATTTTAAAATGAAATTAATCATATAATAAAGCTCCTTAGCAGTCACGTGATTGTTTTCAAGAACGAGAGCTTTCGATAGAAAATATATTATTCCTCTCTGTCTAGAAAACCGGTGTGTCAATTTTTCCAAACGTCTTTTCATTTGTGGTTCATCTGGATAGAGCTGACTTATTTTATTTATCAAATGTTCTTCCTGGGAAAAGTGAGTTTCGTAAAACTTATTTATCTCTTCAATTGTATGATTATATGGATTGAAATATAACTTATCCATCGAATACGTTAAATACTGTTCAACTGATTTAAATGTTTCAGTGTACAATAAAATATTCTTGAAGACCTTTGCTCTGTTTCTACGTTCTTCAAAAAGTTGAATCAGCTCTTCATTTACCTCCAAGTAAGAAAATATATTATCACTATCTAAAAGATGAAGTTTACTTCGAGCTTTAGAATTATGATGAAATGTTTCTTGAAGGTCACCATATTCATCTCTAGTGTAGACTCGTATACTAACATCGAAGATATAAGATAATAATTCTCTGTAAGCATTAGAAACCATTCCTTCATCTGCTAGTGACGTTTTATATTCATTAAAAACTTTCCTATCTTTCAAGCAAACATCATCGAGTTCTTCCAGAAATACACAACCCCCTCTGCTACGGATACTTAATATATTTTGATATTTATTAAAAAACTTATGAATATCTGAGCTGTGATCAAATTTATTACCGTTTTCTAATATAAATTTCCTCATAGAAAATCGAAGACCCATATTTTTTTGCTTACGATTAGTCTCGGAATATTTAACTATCTCATCACGTTCTGATTTTCCATCTATAAATATATATCTCTGGATTGCACCAAGCGTTGGATGAAATATCGACAGATCTTTCTGTACTTCAATAAGAAATTCACCTATATTCTTGGAAATCAATGTGATTTTACTATTAGTAAACTGGTTATAATATTCTAGTTGCCTGGCAATTTCTTGTAATTCCCTAAATCGGTAAGTGTATAAATTATTTGTATCTATTGGAATTTCCTCTTTCTTTGATGGTATTTGATTTGTAAGATCCACTGGATTTTTGGTCTTTTTTCCGAAATTGCAAATGGATCGTAATTTTCCAATTTTCGAAGCTACCTTTTTTGAGGTGCTTGATTGATTTTCAGAACTCAACTCCTGGAACATATTAGACACACATTTAAAATTTAAAAGTAAGCTCTTTAGACCACTACGATTGGATGATTGCATAATGCCAGAATAATCAGATTTCAGGACATTAATGGGAATACTTTTCTGACGTACTGCTATGGAATGCTTTTGACGACATACTTCTTTCTTTTGTGTTCTATTTATTTCTCGTACTGATATTGCATGCTTAAGATTTTTTTTGTTTACTGTAACCCATTTGTCTAAGTACTCACTCCAGACTCTCTCCCTATCCTCCTTTGTTTTTAAATTGAGTTCTAAGCTTAAGTTTTCTAATTCTCCATAAAAATGTGGCCAGCCCATTGAACGACCACCATTCCAGTCGGTATAGGCGATATCCCAGCCATTCTTACCAAAAGAACCAAAACACCCCCCTAGTCCCTGAAATCCAGTTTCACCAGTTTTATTGTCTTTATTGACATCGCTCGGTATAGAACATTGTATTTCCCCTGGAAAACCTCCTTGACCTCCTAGGCCACCCTGGCCCCCTGGTTGACCCGGCTCACCTGGCGTACCTTTGTAAAGTAAAAATGATTGATGATATCTGAAACTAAGGAATGAGGGTGCCCAATGCGAAAAAATTATCTCATTGCCATTAATTGTCTTTACATGCATATATTTTCCCATACTATTGTTGTCGACCTTCGTTTCATTTGTAAGACTTTTAATGTTATTAATTGTAAGTTCTAAATTTTCAGATCGATTTTGCGATCCAGCAGTTGGAGGAAAATTTTTTTTTAAATCTTTTAAGCTTAGTGCATTGCCGTCTTTGCCCTGCTTTCCTTCCCCACCGTTTTGACCCTTACTGCCTTTCCCGCCATGCGATTTAATAATTAAGTTACTTGATTTTTCAAATTCTTCTACAATTATCGTAACATTACCACCACTTTCTCCGGGATACCCGTCCAGTCCATCTTTTTGAGATTCAGCATCTTCTTCATAAACGTGCTCATTATCTTTTCCCGATATATCCCAAGTTACTCGATTATGAACTCGAATTGTTTTAGTTATGAGAACAATATTCTTGCTATGCCAGACTTGCCTGTTTATCAAATCCGTATCAATATGGATTATATGGACTGCCACGAAGCGGATCTCTTTAATTTCAGGACTCTCCGATATCATATTTTCGATTTCTTCTAGTATTTTACTGATGACAATATTATGGCCGATTATCTCTATCAACCACCGCCCATCTAATTGCAGCTTCTTGATTTCAACTGGTTTGACAAAACCGCTCAGTTCACTTTTAATTGAATCCAGTGACTTGATGGTCTCACTATTTTCCAATTCCTTGGCAGCATTTTTTAGGCTCTGATAAAATTGATCTGAGTTTCCAAATGAGCTTTTAATTATATGTTGAAGTACATCCTTGAATGATAAAGTTGCATCACAAAACTCTCTTAGCTTTAATTGACAAAGGATTGTCTCAATATCCGTGGTATTAATGAGCAAGTCAAAGCATTGTTCCAGGAACTGTAGTTCATAGGAAATACCATCCGCTTTACAACAGATTTGATGAAGACACTCCTTTTTCAAATTTTTGTTATATGCCAATTTTTCATCATCGTCCATCAGATGAATATGCTCAACAAGAAGTTTATAGTATCTTAGTTCACTTAAAGGTTTGGGGAATTCATCCAATTTTAACACACTTTGCAGTGACTGAAAGATCGATTTCAAATCAATTTTGTAAAAATGAAATCCATTAATAAAATCAATCATCTCATCGAAACAGAGGTCCATGCATTTTTTTATATATTTTTCCTTAATAGCGACGTCGTCGGTAATAGAAAGCGGTTTATTGAATTTTTCGAAAATGCTTTGCTCAACATTCTCCAAGTTTAAAAAGCCATCCAATCCTCGTTGAATTAAATCATCAACTATATATTCATTGTTCTCAAATGCCATGATTACAATATCTGAAAAAAAATACCGAATGTAAATTAAATATAAATATTTTTATAATTATTTTTAAAAGATACTCTTAGATAGATATTCTTATTTGCTAGGCCTGAAAAAGAAATTGTGGTGACTTTAGAGAGTTCCATATTAAGGTACCTTAAGGTACAGGTTATATTAGATTTGTGCAAATGTATGTAACATAGAGAAGGAGACGTCCGAGAACTCATAATATGGTCAGAATAACGAGAGAAATCAATATAGCCATGCCCATCCGACTTTCTGTCTGACTGACTGTATATTTCTTTCTTCCCCCGCCCTTCCTTCTACCCCATCACTTTTTGAAAGAATCGTTAATTCTACAGTCTTCAGATTTAAATAATAGTTGCTTCCAGAAAGTTGGAGCTCCGTTAGCATGTGGAGTCTATCCTTCTATCCCTAGTGGCACAGAGTATTTTAAATTACAGTTTAATACAGTCAAGTGATGGAAAAATATTCTATAAAAAAAAAAAAAACATTTCTAAAATAAAAGTAGAGTACACATATAAGGAGTTGTAGTCCAAATTTCGGTGTCCTAGCTCTCATAGTTTCCAGAATGGACAGACCTGGATGTATCGATTTCTCTATGGGAAGCATCTTCTCACACATGTTCTAGATTTTGACGGACAATGCCTTCGGTGGGCCTCCGAAGTCTCCTTGTAGGTTTCGCAAACACGCGTAGCATTTAATAATTTTGCTCAGGTAGACACAATGCTATTTGCTTATCATAAGCAGTATAAACAAAGGTATAAAAATACTTCTCCGTCATATCAAAGGTAAATAAAAAACAATCTATTACTAGCTCGCCTACCAATATATAATTTAATTCGAATTGCATTTATCATTTTTGATTCCTGGATTGATTTTACACCTTTTGTGTGGCAAATTATTTAATCAAAATAATCCGAACGTTATCTTCGGGTTGCCGAAGATTACAAACTCTTTTCGCACTTTTTTTTATTCCAATCTGGCCGGTTCCGACGAATTTGCTACCTAGGTAAAAAAGATGGCTATATATCAAGTTTCATTAAAATAGCTTTAAAACGGAGAGACTAGTTTGTATAGAAACAGACGGACAGAGGGACGTGGCTATATCCACTCCTCTAGTGATTCTAAATATTTTATAGGTAACTTTTGGGGGTCTGCGATGTTTGGTTCTGTACATTACAAATATCAGAGCACAGAGTATAATAAAGAAAAGAGTGTAATAAAATAGACTTTGGACTTTGACCAAAGAATTTACTCAGTATTCTTTTATTAATATTTCCTTTTGATATAAATAAATTATAATTCGTTCACTAAATTCACTGCTGCACTAACTTTTGCGTCGGCGTAACAAGTGCCGCGAACATAGTTAGATAGTTAAGTGCAAGATAAATCGAAAGCAAAGCATATTAAAGAATAAGGGACAAGGAGAATTAGAGATTGAAATAAATTTTATGTATGCTTTAGAGCAGCTGCGGCATCAGCTTGTGAGGGCAAGAGCAAACAGAGTCTATTTTATAATTTATATATTTTTTATTTACCGAAAATATATTTAACTTAAGAAAACAAACGCGTTCAATACACACCTATCAATCGATTTATTTTTATTCTTTTTTTTACCAAAAGATCACCGCCTTTCCACACCAAACTAAAGAATTGTACACGTAGAAAATTTTAGTACCGAATTGTTGGGTTATGCGAAAGCAAGTGAAAAATTCTGTCATTCACATTAAGTGATAAAGCTCAGAAAATGCGAGTCATTATTAAGAGCTTTTTAGGGGTATATTGAATTTTTGGCAATGCATGTAACACATAGAACGAGACTGCGGGCCCAGACTGCAAAATAAAATTATCTTATCTAATTGATTAGTGAAACGCGAAAAGAAATCATTTAAATAAAATTTAAAGTTTAAAGTTAAAGATTTATTTTTATTAATAATGGGGTGGCGAGAAATGTATATTATTGGAAATACTTTTCCTGTTTCTAGGACTTTACAAATTTAAAGATTTTTTTAAAATTAAAGGCGGTAATGAATGAAACATGCGTTTACTAACCTCACATCTAGGTATAGAGTAACTCAAAGTCGTTCGCGTCGACGCTTAACATTCTGCGTAGTAAAAAACTCCGAAATGCTTTTCGCTTTAAAACGATTTTTTGGGGAATACCACGAATTCAAACAATTTCAACACATGAAAATTATGTTTTCAGCTATATTTCTGTGATTAGCGATGCCTTGAAATTCCAAGAATATCACACGAAGATTTAAAGGTTGATTGGTTGTATGAATAAAATGAAATAAAGTGTAATAAAGCCATATACATTGTAGTAAGGTACTAAAAAATGACAAACATTAAATGCAACTCTGCCTTAAATATTTTGTTGTAAGGCGCCAACTAGCGGGCATAAAACTGAACACAATGCAACCATGAAATTCAGCTCGCACGTAGAGCTGGGAAACTATCGTTATTGCCGCCTTTCGATATTTTCAGAGCGAAAATTCGATAATATCGACAGTATCGGTTTATTTGTATGGCAATTTAAAATAAAATAAATATATAAGCATTTTCAAATGTATTTCTCTTATTTCATGCTATAACTAATTTAAAATATTAGAGATCAAAAATATTTTATCATTTCAGTGTGATGTACATAATAAAAAATAATAGTATAAAAACTAAATGGGAGATCAATTCTCTAACAAAACAAGAAAATTCAAGTCAAGGCTTCATTAAAAATAAGCGAAAGACCCTCCCTAGACTTAGGGCTCGACTTCATTGACTCCAAATTGTGCAAAAGACCAAAAGTTAAGGGGATACATAGTGATAAGATACTTGTCTCGTTGCTGTTTCAAATGGAGCAAGTAATTTCAAAAGGTCCATTCGATGTCCAGTTCATGCACAGTAAATGCCTGTGGTGCTTTTGATAAACTTAGAAATACTTTGCCAATAGCCTCATGCGTTTTTAAAATTCTGTCTATCATATAGTATGCGCTGTTCCATCTAGTAGGATGCATATTTCTTACCCAAAATTTCTGAAACCTTGTGCACTATGCTGTAGTCAGTGATGTGAAAATTTTTCACAGCACCATCGATAGCGACACGAAATAATCGATAGTGGCTCAGAAAGGTAAAAATTCGATACATCGATAGTACCATCGATAGTATCCCAGACCTACTCGAACGGCAGTTTAAAAATTCAGTTGAATTTTGCAGTCGCCAAACGTGGACGTAGAGTTGGCAGTTCCAATAAATAGGTGTGATTCGTGTGTGCGTGTGAGTGAGAGTGAAAGAGAGAGCGAATCATGGCGAGTGTTTTTATAACGAAAATATACCAGCAAATTCTATAATTCTATTTTATTCACAAACGTAATGCAGTCAAGCTTACGCCAAGTGTAACGGAATATATATATATATATATATAATTATATATACAAAAAGTAAGCAAACAATGTTTTAAAAAACTTACAAGCCACCATTAAATATTGTGTATGTGTGTGTGTATGCGAGTAGCGTCATGTCAGAGAGAAACTCGAAGTAATTTTATGTTTGAGTTTATGAGAGCGAGGGAGGAGGAATCAAGATTCGAATAAATGTCAATTTGTTTTCCTTACTTTATTTTACCCTACATTTATTTGTTGCTTATTTATTTTCTATTTTTTTTTTTTTTTTTGTACCAATTTGATTGTGTATTAAGAAAAAATATAGGGTGCCTATATATTTTTTTGACTACGTGCCGTACAGCCATATTTCTGTTGTTGTTATTGTGGTTGTTCGTTTATTTGTGTGTGTGTGTGTGTGTGTGTGTGTGCATCAATGATATGACGGCGTGGCCACATCTGCTTTTTTCAACATATTTTAGAAAATCTGATATTTTCTGTTAATTTAAAAATGTTTTCAATTAATTTCTAAACTTAAAGCTGCTGCCATATGTCTGAAATCCCTCAACACATAATTCTCTTTCTCCCTCTCGCTCTGCCTTTGGCTCAACCTCCCCGTCAGGTCTGTTTGTTTCAAACCCAAGAATTAGGATTGCTGGATTTTCACCTGAAATTTCATTGGCTCTTACCCCCATTCAGAATAACTCATTGTGAAATTCCTTTTGCTGTCTTGTCCATTCACAAGTCTCATTCCGCAACGTGTGTTTTTCTTTTTACGCAGTTAGCCAAAAACAAATGTGGCTAGGGTCTGGGTTTGTTAGGTTCCTGTTTGATACACCCGATCAACCACTGCGTCATCTTTGCCAAGCTTCTTTTGCCATCAAAGTAGAAAAGTCGCCGGCTTCCTGCGCAGAGAGCAAAAAGAGAGAGAACATTTTTTTTCTTGTTTTCTTTCTTATTTATTTTTTTTTCTTTCTTACTGCCATTCATACTGTAAAATTCTAACGGTATTATTGGATTCTAAGTACAAAAAAAATATATTGCACAACTTTTGATTTTCTGAAAATTTTTTGCCCAAACTAACTTAATCCCTTAAATAACTCTGCCATATGGTAAATACCGTTAACTTTTTGCTTCTTCTTCTTTAACTAAACAGCTGTGGGAAATGTAAATGGGAATAAATATATATAGATTTTTTATATGATTGCAATTAAGTCCGCCAAGGCAGAGTAGATTCCCATTTAGGTAGCCGCGAGCCCTCGTCGAAGCACTTTCCCAACCCATGAGAAAAAAAATATATAAAAAATGAAATGAAACTATTTTTAAAGCCTCCCACGGAAAAACCAAAACGCCCACCATACCAGAAACATCCTTACGTGTCCCACCTCGGGTGGGTGGCAAGCAAACAGATTTCGCCTGAATTGTCCCCGGGGCAGTCAGCCTGAGCATGTGAGTCAGTGAAAAGAGAAAGAGAGAGAGAGAGAGAGCAACAGCTGAGCTTGCGCAGGCGTTGAGCTTGTAATCATTGAAACGGGCGGACACAAACTGGCAGAGTCTCACCGGACGGCGTTGTTGGCGGACGTGTTTGCTCTGGCGGCAGGGAAAAATCAGGAAAACAATTTTCCTTGGCCAAAATCAAATCAAGGAAGAAACAGAAAGAAAAAAAAAACTAACAATTTTTCTCAAGGGTTTTTCCTGGCTTGCCAATTAATCAACCGGGCTCAAAATTGAGGTGTGCGAAAAATCATTGAAGGCATTTTAAATATTTCAAGTGTTACTACCATGTGTGTGTGTGTGTGTGTGTGTGTCTATACTAAGAGAAAAAAAAATTAAAATGTCGCAATTTCTCCGTAGGCCTTAAAAATTCAATTTACAAGGCGGTCGCACGGGTCTCCACAACAACAACAAAAACAAATATCACAATGATATTAATATTTTGGTGTATTTTTGTTTTTTTTTATATATATAAAGCAATTCACTGGGCAGCGCAGTAGCTGCTCTGCCAACGTTGAGGTTTCGCCTTGCTTGGCTCGCCCAAAATAACACACACACATAGAAATAGCGTGAGAGAGAGTGAGAGAGGAATTGAAAAAAAAAATAACAAAACTCGTTTAACTCTGCCGACGTCTATTTTTCATCTGCTGCTGCTTGCTCTGCCTGTGCTTCGTCTTCTTCTTCTTCTGCTACTCCTCTGACTTTATTGTTGTTGACGTCTCGGCGTCGCAAATTTGTATGTGTGCGTTTGTTTGAGAGCTGCTCTCACCTCCTTCTCCTTCTTCAGTGCCTCCGCTATCCCGTCTATGACTTTGTGATAAACTAATGACGCGTCGTGATGCTGCTCTCAGATTTTTTTTGTTGCTTTCGCTGCTGTGAATGCCTGTACATATTCGGACACTTCATATGGACCTCTCTGTGTGTGTGTGTGTGTATATGCAGTGTGTTCAAAACAAGCAGAGAACCGGCTTTTTGTTTGCTTTTATTTTATTTTCATTTATTTATTTATTTTTTCTGTCGTCGTCTCACACATATTCATTATTTTTGTTTGCCAGTCCCTCGCCTCCTCTGCCCAGCCGCCCATAAGATGTTAATTTTGTTTTTAACCAAAACAACTCACGCACACACACACACACACTTTTGCCCAGCCAAATTTGGCAAGAGATTTGAGGTTTCAGCCCTACACGAAGTTTGGCAACTTTTTTCTGTTTTCTTTTTTTTTTCAGAACTTTGGCTTATTTTGTAAATGCGTAGAAAATATTTGGCAATGTGTGCGTGTGTTACTTAGCCAAAGGCAAGAACAAAATTTTTGGTAGTCGCAAAAGTCGCAATTCTCGCCTTTCCTTTAGCTCACCTCCCCCCCCCCCCAATTTCTCTTCTCTCTTATCTTTTATTTTTATTCTGTTTCAACATATTTTCTTTTTATTTATTTATTTTTTTCTTTTGCTAAATTTAATTTGAATGAGCGTGTGTGTGTGTGTGTGTGAGTGTGTTTGTGTTATTGTTAGTTCTTCATTTATGTTTTTCTACCTTTTATTAGTTTTTTTTTTGTATTAAAATTACCCCCAAAATAAATAGCAAATTGCGTTTATTTGTCGTTTTTTTTTTGTGTGCTCATAAAAATGGAATGGAAAAATTTCATGTATATTTCACATTATTGACCATTATGGAATAGCTAGAATTTTTGGCAGGGATGTAAACGAATTCAGGGGAAATAATTTTTTTTTTCGATTTTTATAAATTTTTTTTTTTTTTATTAGATACAAAATTTCCAACCGATATCTTTATATTTATATCTTTAATTATATATATTTTTCTATCTCATTACAGATTCTCTTTTAATTTGGTATCTCTTGTAGTTGTCTTCAAAATAATTGTAAATAATCCTCGCAACCATTTTATTTAATTAATACAAAAAAAAAAAAAGTAATGAAAAAATAAAAAAAAAAAAAAATCTGTACAAAATAAATCTAAGAAGAGACGAGCAGCAAAAATTAAATACCGAATTAAGAATTTAGAAAGAATTTGTGGTTTTTTCTGATTTTCGAATGCCGTCGGATCGATTTTCTCAAGGAAAACCAACGACCACCGCCAAGACAACGACAACGACCACTTGGAAATTGATTCATATTAATGAACTCAATTGCTACAACTCTCAGGAGCAGCAAGAGCAGCAGCGTACAAATAATAAACCCAAAAGACCCCAACTTTCGATTGATGAGAAGATCTTGAGATCGCAGGGCAAAAGAACAAAAATTTGTATGCATCGGGCCAACGAACACAAATGAAAACTTCGTATCCGCATTCGCACGCGTCCGATTTCGTCGACTACGCCGGTCCCGGTCGCTCCTCCATTTACGTGAGTGAGCCACGCGAACGCGATCGTGTCCAGCAACAACAACAGCATCAACAGATCTACCAACATCGTTTGCCCAGTGGCAGCAGTGGCAGCATCTTTGTGGATCCCCATCACATTGTTGCCTATGCCTCAGCATCGGCATCGGACATAAAGCCCACAACTCGGGAGCTCCAACAGGCTCAGGCAATTTACGTGGAACCGGAACCTCAGTCCACGCGTCACATCCTACGCTATACCACCGGTAGCTCCTCAACCAGGCAACAGCATCAACAGCCGTTAAGTGAGGATCTGCCGGCCGTGATCAAATACGCCTCCTCAGCAGCAAATCCAGCAAATCCAGTTGCCGTCACAACCACAAAACGGAAACGTGAACCAGGTAAATAAAATTGAAAATGTCTTTTGAGGGTCTGAAAAAGTCTTAATAGGGCAATGGGGGATCTTCCTCTATTTTTAAAGAAAGAACCCGCTGGATCGGTCCATTATATACCAACCAATCGAAGATATAATCATATCTCAAGAACCCATTGACCAATCTAAATCAAATTAAACATTTAAAACACTAAAAGAACAAATCATAAGTTCACCGAGTTTCACCTGAATCGAACTTCTATATCAGTCAAATTCAAATGGGCTTTGGAGATTATCTCAAAAACTTTAAGATCGAACCGAATGAAATTTAAAAGTTGTTATACTCAAATGAGCATGGATAATCATCTAGATCGAACTACTCCCATAGCGGCCAAATAAACCCAGACTTGAATATTGGTTATGATAGATCAATCTCCATTTAAATCAGATGTTAGGACTACTTATATAGAGACAGAGATATGTGCTGTGTGAATTATATACCTGCCAGACAGAACCAAATCGTCTCAAGGAATATCTCAGTTATACACTTGAATTAATTATAAATAGAAATAGAATATATTTTTTTTTATTCTTGAATTGAATTAAATATTTTATTTTCATATGCCTTGATATATTAATTTAAAACTGAAATAAAAAAAAGATCGGTTCCCCCACAATAAAAATGTATTCTCTGGCCTGGGTTGGCCGGGTGCTTTATTATTATTTTTGCCGTCGTCGTTGGGTCGATTTAGCTTATCAAAATGCCTGCTGCTATTATTTTTATTGATAATTTCAATAAATAACAGACCACAAACCGTAAAAAAAAGCATACCATGTGGAAAAGATACTGAGAATGGCACAAACTGTTGATAAGGCAAAAAAACAAAATATATAACTGTATAAATAAGTATACACTTGAAGTAAAGGGAGAAAGAGATTGAGAATGGGAATTATTTCTTTAAAATATTTACCCGATTATTAATTTTGATTTAGGAAGTCAATCAAGAACGGAGAAAGATCCGAGGAATTTCAAGATCACAGAAAATAAATTTCCTTCTATTTAGTTCTTTATCATTTTTCGTCTCTCATTATTTCTTAGTCTAGAACCCTTTTCTCCGAGGCATATCGATTATAATGGACTTTTAATTTCACAGGAATTTCCAATATTTCCTTCTCTATCACCCTTTCCTTATATCGGTCTCTCTCCTCTCTCTCTCTCTCTCTCTCTCTTTAGATCCTTTTCGAATTTAATATAGTTTTCACTAGGAGTTTCCCAATATTTTATTCTCTTATCTCGTGGCTTTCTCAGTCTCGACCTATCTATTTCTCTTTCTCCATCTCTTGTTTTCCCTCTCTCTCTATCTATATCCCCTACTGGATTTAAAAATACCCTGGAGCTTTCTAATATTTCCTTCTCTTTTTAAAGATCCCTTTCTCCGAGTCTTATCGAATTTGCTGGAACCTTTATTTCCAAACATTTTCTTGAATCTTTCTCTTTATATCCCTATGTTCTCTCTCTCTCTCTCTCTCTCTCTCTCTCTCTCTGTTTTGATCCTTATCGGACTCACAAGAATTTTTTCTATAAGTTTCTCAAAACTTTATTTTTTTGTCTCGGCACTTTCAGAGTCTTATCGAATTTACTGGACTTTTTATTCGAGAATTTTCCAAAAATATATCTCCTCTTTTTTTCCACTCTCTCACTCTCTTCCCATTTTTTGTTAGTCCTCTCTCATTTTAGATCTAACTTCCGAGTCTATCTCTCTCGCTTTCTCTCTGTAGATTCCTTCTTCAGAGTGTTATCGAGTTTACTGGACTTTTTATTCCAGAATTTTCCCCACTCCCTCACTCTCTTCCCATTTCATTTTAGTCCTCTCTCATTTTAGATCCCACTTTCGAACCTATCTCTCTCGCTTTCTCTCTGTAGATTCCTTCTTCAGAGTCTTATCGAATTTACTGGAATTTTCCCAAAATATATCTCCTCTGTTTCTTCACTCGCTCTCTCTCTCTCTCTCTCTCTCTCTCTCTCTCTCTCTCTCCCTCTGAGATCATATTGAATGTACTTCTATAGTTTTTATTCCTTAAAATTTTTCCTACCTTCACTCTTAACCCCTTCTCGCCGGCGGCTCTGCCAGTGGGGGCCATTTTTGTCAGTGTTTGTTGATGTTTTTATTGCCGACAAATTTTTTTCGTATCTCTTAGTTTATTCATTTTCTCTCTCTCTCTCTCTCTCTCTCTCTCTGTCTGTCTGCCGTTTATGTTATCAGTTGAAATATTTTTTTTTGTTGTCTTTTTTTTTTGTGTTATTTGCCTTTTTGTTTTCGCTTTTATTACTATGAGTTATTGTTTGATATCACTTACACACACTCGCACACACACACACACACACACACACACCACATTCTTTTTAGGTGTGTTGTTTTTTTTTTTTCATTTTGTGCTCCCCAATACAGAGAATTTTATTCCACATGTGCGCCCTTGCTGAAATTGCCAACCCCACCATCAGTCGCAATCGAATTGTCTTTCAATTGAAATTGTATACATTTTTCACTTTTTGCGTCTTACACAATTTTTTATTTATTTATTTTTATATTTGTATTTTTTTTTATGGAAAATGGAATTTAATTGGCTTAAATTTTATAAGAAAACCAAGATTAATCAAAATTAAAAATATTCCTCAACTGATTAAATCATAAAAAGTTTCCAAAGGAAAAAAAAAATATATAATAAAATTTAAAGAAAAAGTCATTATTAGTTTCAACTTTGTTGTAGGTTTCCTGTTGAGAGTTCACAACAACAACAATAACAAAGAGGAAGAAGAAGAAGAAGCTACATTGGTTTGCCGGTTGCTGTATACATTTTCTTCTTCTTCTTCTTCAGCTTCTTTTTTTGCACTTTCGCTCATAAATCTTGTGAAAAGAAATCGCCACAAATAACTGGCTTGGCCTGGCAGGCCTCGGCCTATTGTTGTTGTTGTTGTTGTATATTTTGCCCTAGCTTACTGCGTCTCTCGGTTCTCCCTGGCTGCCTTGTCAGAAATATATGAAGAATTGTGTGGGTGAATGAAAGGATTGACTAACACACACACAAACACACACTCACACAGAAAGAGAGAGAGAGAGAGAGAGTGAGGGAAAGAGTGTCTCAACTTTTTACAGTTTCCACCAAGAAAAGAAAAGAAAAGAATCTTTCACTTTGTACTGGTCGGGCTGGTTGCTTGGCTCGTTTCAGGTTATTCTTCTTCTTCTTCGCCAGTCTGGCTTGGCCTGATGCAGGTTATGCGATACGTTAATGGCAGTCAGGCCAGGCCAAGTCCGTGCTTGCACGCACGTCAAAGCCAATTCTTCTTCTTCTTATTCCACCTCGTCTTGCCCACGCATTTTAAGAGGTGTGGTGGTGGCGGAGGGCTTGGGTGGGGGGGATAATCATTTTCTAGTTGCGTGGGCTATTCTACAGAGGGGAGGATGAGGTGGAGGAGGGTGGGTGGGGGGAACCTCACATGCCAATCACTTAAGAAGACATCGCCTGCTGCTTTGCCAGCCTGTCGACTAGATTCAATTAAGTTAAAAAAAAAAACAACAACAACAACAATAATTTCAAAGATATTGCAACAATTTGACTTGAACTTTTTTGAATTTGTTTTTTGTTTTTATTCTTTTTTTAACCAATGACAAAGTTATTTTCGTTGTTCAAATTTACTTGGCTATTTGTGTGGGGCGTGCTTATTTACTCGAAAACAAAAAGAATGAAAAATTTCAATATATTTCGAAAAAGATCGAAAAAAAATAACAAAAGCAAAAAACAAAAATTGTAATAAAATATGTAAAAATAAAATGTAAATTCAATTTTCATGCAAGACGTCACGTAGGTTTAAAGTGCACACTCCAAAAAAAAAAACAAAAAAAATTATAATAAAAAAAACCTTTTAAAACAAAAACAACAACAACAACAAAATTGAATGCCTCCAACACATTCGAAACAAGCCCGCCGCGGCCCTCAGACTGTTTTTTTTTTGTTTTTATTTCTTTATAAATAAATTCATGCTTGTTGTTTTTGTTGTTGTTGTTGTTGGATCTTTTGAGCCTACCCTTAAACCTTAATTATTAATTAAAATACAAGTGGAATTGGCAAAAACACAAAAATGGGACAAAAGAAACTAAAATGTTTTTTTTTTCCAAGCAGTTTTAATCTTATTTAAAGTTTTAAAAGGTCTAGGAAATTTCTAAAAAAAAAAAATAATTAATTAAAAAGAAAAATAAAGTTTTCATAAACTAAAAATTAAAATCAAATTTTCCTTTTTTTTAAATTAAAATTTTAAGACAAAATATTTCGGTTTTTTTTAAATAATTTAAATTTTATTATTTATTATTATACCCTGTACCTTAAGGGTAAGGGTATATTAAGCTTGTGCAAATGTATGTAACATAGAAAAGGAGATGTGGTAGACCCCCACAAAATTACCCACAATATGATTAGGGTGATTAGAGAAATCGATATAGCCATGTCCGCCAGTCCGTCCGTGATCTCAGTGACTATAAGAGCTAGGATAACCAAACTTGAGATTCAGATTCCTTATGTCATGTTTATTTATTTTTTCTCCCCCCGCCCCCTCCTCCAACCCCCTCACTTTTTCAAAGCCTTGTAATTTCTACAGCATTAAGATTCTAATATTAGTTGCTTTCAAAAAGTTGTTAGAAATTTAAAAATCTTTCGATTAATATCAAACATGACTAAAATCGGACCATCTTTACATGAGATATATAAAAAACAAATTTTCAGAGTCAAGATTTTGATTCCCCTTGCCTAACTGGCAAACGATCGAATGAACAGTCCGATAGATGGCGTGGCTTATTGTGAATGTGTGGTTGAATTTAAAGGAATATTAAGACCAGAGATTTTATGTGCATGTAGACGACCAGGGTTGCCACCTTTTCCTTTTAAATTCCGTACAGGGTATCCCGAACTCGGTCGCTCCCGATTTGAACGTTCGGCTTCATTTTTATTCTTGGTTTCTGAAATCTCATAGATGTATTAAAATTGTTAATATAGATCCAGAATGTATTTCCTTGGTTAAAGTTCCCAGAAAACTCATTATTTTTTCGTTACATTTAAAAAGTCAAGCGAAATAGAAATAAAATCAAAAGTGTATTCTGAATATTTTTGGAAGTGGCTCGACTGTCATCACAGCAGTCGTTGGGACAGTGCTTCTCACACTGACCCGTGGTATCTGGCAAGTTTGTGATCATTTGACAACCGATTTCATCATACCAGACACAACAATATCGGCTCACATTTATAATATTTTCTAAAACAAAAAAAAAAAAAAAACTCAAATACAATTTTATAAAAATAAAAAGATTGATTTGTTTTACCCACGCCCCAATGACTGGGAATACAATCTAGGATCGGCTGAAATATCGGTAGATATGCCTTTTCACTGGAGACGATAAATTTGCCCGTGGGATAACATCTCGAGTTGGAACTACTCTTGACTCGGTCGCAGTTTGCGCTCACCGAGCTGCAATTGATGCATTTGAATGGAATCAGGGCTTCAACATTTTGGAAAATTAACAAAACATTCATATACAAACTTGTTTTCCAAAACATTTTTGAAATGTTATTCGAGGGTAACTGGAAATTCCAAATACAAAGAAAACGGACTATTTTTTGGTTTAAGAATTTTATTATTAGTTTACAGTGTCAACATTGGTTTGGGAGCTCTGAGAGATTTTCAAAAGATTTGGAATACCAAAATGTGTATATAGACTGCAAGGAGTATGAATCGATTGAGCAGAGGATTCCCATATTTACCACTATTCAGACAACATTCGGACCAGCATTTCTTTCTACATAAGCTATGAGTTGGCTTTATGGAAGTTATCAAATTGCAGCCAGCTTCCTTATTCCAAAAACAACAAAATTGACTAATCATCACAATATCATCTATATATAAAAAAAAAGAAAATATATATATAATGGATTAAAACTAATGCTAAATTTGATGGAATCATTTTCATACCGACTGCCCAATTATTTGGTACACACAATTGGGTCATATCATCATCTGATTTATTTATTGGTCGTTCATGATGTAAAAACGCTCCCTTGGGATAGCAGTATTCACCCGGACTTTCTTTTAGTTCACATTTCTTATTTACATCCAGACAGTCTATGCACCGCCATGACGAGTAATCACCCATAGTTTTTTCAATCATTATTATTACGAATATGTACAGTCTCATCATAATCCCGTTATATTAACATGTGTGGAAGCCGAACAGTTTTGTTTTTTTTTTGAGTTTGAGTTTATCAGACAAGCTGGCTTTGATGAATATTTCTGGGTAACCTCGATTTTTAGGGTATTACTTAACTTTGAACTAAAAATTATCAAGGATGTTTTTGAATGATTTTCGACATGACTTTGAGGATTTTTAAGAAGAAGAAGAAACAGTCAGTTTTGGAAATATTTAATTTAAGAAGTAGAAGAAGGGTTTTCTTAATTTTTCTTAAATTTTTTATTCAAAGAAATTTTCCAAAAATTAGGAAAAAAAATCCATATTTTTATGGGTTTAATTTTGTTTGAAATTTCCCTTTGAAAAATTAATGAAATTTCGATTTTATTTTTAATTGATTAATTTAAGAAAAATATTTCAACTAATAAAAAACCCATTTTTTTTTTCTTTTTATTTTCAGGTGAGAAAAATTGTTTACTTGTTTTTCATTGGGTGAGCAAATATGAAATGGATAAAAAAAAAATTATATCTATTTTTCAATATTGTTTGTCATTTGAATTTGTGAATTTTTTTCTAATTTATTGTCATAGTTTTTGTTGTTGTTGTTGTTGTTAATTAAAGTACAGTTCATGGCTGATAACTTTCAAAATCGTATCTCTCGGCAGTCGCTGTTGTTGTTGTTGTTGTTGTACAACAAACATTGATTTTCAGCTAATTTTTTTTTTTGGAAGATCGTCAGTGAATCGGACCAGTTTTTTTTCTGTGTATTTCAGAACTTGTTTTTGTTTGTGTGTGTGTGTGTGTGTGTGTTTGTACACACTGCAAAATTTTTTTATTTTTCTTTTTTATTAAAGTTTAATTGGGCTTCGTTTTGCTCAGCAGGGCCACCATCTTGTGGCAAATGGAGGTCAACTTAAGTGAAGTTATTAAAAAGACAAAAAAAAAGTTGGTTAGCTTAAAAATTGTATACTCTTTTTGGCAAAGTGTAATTTTTAATTTATTTAAATTTTGAAATTAAAAAAAAAAGGGAATTCGGATTATTTCCAAATAGTTTATGGCAACACTGATCTTGCCTTTTCGCCTGCTCATTCTCTTTCATTGAGTTGCGTACACAACTCAACTGCCTGTTATATGACCATCTCGCTCTCACTCACTGAGTAAGGCGGTAAGCCTTGAAGTGCTCCCATTGTTATTAAGTCGAGTTTAAAAGTGACCGGAGTTGCCAGGGCTAATCAAAAATTATCAACCAAAAAAAAAATTAAAAATAATCGAGCACATGAAACGCTTACAAAAAACAGCTCCCTCTGTGTGTGTGTGAAACGTTTTCAGTGCGTGTGTGTGTGCGTGTGTTTGTGTGACAAAACAGGGCCTTGCCTGTGCTCTTTTGTGAGTCGCTCAACGTAGAGACGAGTTCCCTTCTCTGTCAGCCTCCTTCTCCTCCTTAGCTTGTCATACTCTCTTTGCCACAAACAACAACAACAGCAGCAACGAAACTATGGAAATTGAATTTAAATTGGGTTAACAAGTGTTAATGGACAATTTGAGCAGCAGAATGCAATGAATAAAACGAAACGAGTACAACAAAATAAATCAAGTGTCTGGTACAGTACGCACAAAACGTCACAGAATTATTTAAAAAAAAAAAAAAAAAAACGTTACTTTTCTTTATTTCCCCTAAGCAATTATAATCTTGAAAGGACCCACTTTTTCTTGGGAAGTAAAAAAAAAATCTTTGGAATAAAATTTCAAATTTTTTTAGAATTTTGAAAAATTAAATATTTTGAAAGAAAAAAACTGAATAAATTTTATGAAGAATTCTGCCAAATTTATTTATGATTTTCCTTTATCAATTCCAAAAATCCCAAGACTTTTTCAAAGAAAAATATTTCAATATTTCCAGAAGAAATTAAAGCTTAGAATTTATCAAGTCTGTATAATATTTTGCTCCCTCCCTTGGGTTTTATTTAATTATTATTATTTTTTTTTTTATTAAAAAAAATTATTTTCATATCGCTTAGTCTGTGGGGGTTTCGCTTTCTCAAACCAGCATGTGTGTGTGTGTGTGTGTTTGTGTGTGGCCCCGATGACTAATGATTGTTTTTATTTATGGCAAAAAAAAAACCTCTCAGTGCCCCCTCTTCAGATGGGGACTACCCACACACCCCAGATAATCTGATATGCCTCATAAAGCCAAACAAGTTTTCAAATATATTTTTTCTCACTTGTTTTGTTTCGTTTTTTCTAAGTTTAATTTATTAATTTCTGCTTGGTGCTGTTAATTATTTTTATTTTTTTTGTGACAAGAACAAATTATTTTCCGCTTTGTCTTGCAAAAGTTCTGTGCTTATTTATTCTCCATACGGAAATTTAATTTTGAATATTTTTACTCATTTCATTTATATTTTTGAAGGTTATTTTTATTTTTTTGAGAGATTCTGACATTTTTTTTGTCTGTTGTTATTTTATTTTATTATATATTTTTTTCTGTTTAATACAAAAGATTTGAAAGGAATTCGGAGATTTATTTGAGTTTGACGGAATTTATGGAAAATTAAAAAAAAAAAAAAAAATTGAAAAAAAAATTGAATCTCTTTTTTTTTGGAATTAATTTTATTTTTTTAATTAAAAATTATTTTTGACAGAATTTGTATATTTTTTTTTAGAATTTATTTAATTTTTTCCATTAAAAATTATTTTTGATGGAATTTGTATATTTTTTTTATTTTTATATTTTTTTTATTAATTAAATAAAGCTTTTTAACTGAATTTGTATATTTTTACATTTTTATTTTATATATTTTTGTTATTTAATTTATATAATTTTTTAACTTTTGTCTACGCACTTGAAAAAATAATATAAAATATTTATATAATTTATTTTACTTATTTTATTTATTTTTTTCTTTAATATTTAAGAGTTAATTTTTTTTTTATCAAATTGAATTTTTTCTAATTTCTCTTAATTTTTTTCACAATTATTTTCGTCTTTTAATATTTTTTTTTTTTATTTAAAAAAATTTGCCATATTCAGTTTTCTAAAAATTTTAATTATTTCTAAATTGCTTAAAGGCTTAATGCATTTTTTAAATGATTATTTAATCTTCCCCAAATTAATAAAAAAAATCTAATATTTTTTTATATAAAATTATTCATATTTTATTATAAAAAAAGTATGAAATTATTTCCCCCTTGCAAATTAATTTTTATAGAGCTTTCTTGGGGCCCAGAGAATCACGATGAATTTAAAAACCAAAATTAGCAATTTTAAAAATTACAAAAAAAATAAAAATAAATAAAATAAAAAAAAAAAAATCTGCCCACAATTTTTTTTCTTAATTTTATAAAAAAAGTTTTATTTTATTTTTGTATTCCGCATTGTCTTTTTTATTTGTTAATTAATTTTCAAAATATTCTTAAAGTTTTTGTTCATGTTCGTCGTTGTTGTTGTTGTTGTGCACGCATTTTTATTGGTCTGCTCTGCTTTTGGGGCAACAGCGGCGCCAACTTGATTTGCTGTTGTTGACCGCAGAGTAGGCCAATTGTTTTTCTTTTTTGTTTTTTTTTTTTTAGGTGAGGAAAACGGGGAGGTGAGACTTTATGAGTGATGTTGCCTCTCCGCCGCCCTTTTTGTTGTCAACGTCGAATGGAATTTATTTTTTTTTCTTGGTATTTCTTTTTGTTTTTGCCCTGTCGCTCAATCAGGGCGCCTTGTGGGTTTGCTCGGTTCTTTGCACTTTTCAGCTTGTGCAATGGACAAAAGAAAAATCAAATATTCAAGTGAAAATTCTATTTTAAGACCAACTCAACGGTGTTGCCCAACTTGTCTCTGTGTGTGTGTGTGTGTGTTTCTTTTATTTGCCTTATGACGTCTTGCAGGTGTTTTTGCTTTGGGTTGAAGGTGGCTTCGGATTTGGCTTACTTAACTCTGATATAATGCAAATTTCTTTCTTTATTTTTATTGTATTTTTTTTTTTTTTTTTTTTAAATAAACATCACGTAATTTGCTAATTAGCGGCGAATATGAAAATTTATTAATTTTAAAATTATATATATTTTTTTGTTGTTTTATAATTAAAAAATATAAAAATTATAGACAATTTTTTTTTTATATATTTATAACCATTTATTTATTTCATTCTGAACTTTAATTGATTTATTTGATTAAATTAAAATCTTTTTAAATTTTTAATAAATTTCCTTTCATAAAATTATTTATCACAAATTATTGAGAAAAAAATTATTGTTTATATTTTTATTTTATAATGTTTAATTAAATTTAAATTTTTTATTTATTTATTACTATTTATTTTTTTTAATTTTTCTTGATTCTCCAATATTTTTTTGTATTTTAATTGAATTTAAATTTTAATATTTTACTACTATTTTTTTTTTTTTAATTTTCCTTGACTCACGAAACTTTAGTTTCCGCCCTCGCTGAATTCTCGAAACTTTAGCTTCAGCCCTCGCTATTTATTTGGGCAATGTGTTAATTTTTTAATTTGAAACTGTCAAATTTTTGCTTCAAACCATTCAACTTTAACCTTTGTAATGAATCATAAATCATTTCGGCCTAAATTAAAAAAAATAATATTTTTAATTAAAAAATAAAATGTATTAAATTTATTATTGTATTTGCTGGATTGTTTGTTTTTGATTTATTTGCCCGCCTCTCTTTTGAGGTCGCTTGGGCAACTTAATATTTGCCAACAACTCAAGACAGCGGCAGCGAGGCAGCAAAGCTTTTTAGCCAAGTGGCTGGAGGAATGAAGCCAACCAGTCCAAATCAGCCAGCCAGCCAGGCTGATTCACACAGCCGGTTCAGTTCAGTTCGGTTCAGTTAGACGGGCCGAGACAAAGGCCCCGGCCAAATGCAGTCAAGAGTTTTGCTTTGCCCATGTCAACCCACATTCCCACACTTTATGTGCCGCATGTAGGATGCGCTGCTTGCCGCTAGCAATTGCAACAACAACAACAGTAACATTCACAAGAGATATAAAAAGAGTGACGCTACACTACAGATGCGGCGCCACTTGAGGCAGCCAGCCCACTCGACTCGGCACAGACGACGATGAAGTGAAACTCAGATTAGTGCAGCTGGCTAGCTGGCTGGCTGGCTGGCTCTGCCTTTGCTTTTTACTTCGCCTCTGTTTGTGCTGCCGTCTCTGCCGCTGCCTGGACTGGTTGAGCTTGCCTGCCATGACAAAGCGTCTATGTCTCCCTGTCCTTCTCTCTCTCTCTATCTCTGTCTGCCTCTATAGTTGGACCGGAGACGACTGCTGTCTGTTAGTCTATGATTTTTTGTCCCACCCTCCGCAGCCTGCACAGCCCGACCACTTGACTCGGTTTGATACTCTTTTTTAATATTTTCTTGCCTAGTCGAAGTGAAAAAGCATTACTTAAATAATAAAACAAAAATCCATATCAAATTATTTTACCACCTTACTAATTTATTTTTATTACTAAAATTTTTATCTATCTTAGGCAAATAATTAAATTAAATAAATTTATCTTAAATTCTTAAGTAAAAAGAGTCTAGCAAAGTTGTCAATCGAAATTGCTCTTCTTGCCTGCTCTGCGTCTTCTTCGTCACATTTAACTGTTTATTTCTGCAGCTTTCAAAGTTGTAGTTTTTTTCCCCTCTCCTTCTACCTCGCTCTCGCTCTCATCTCTATAAAGCTTCATTTGCTGGTGACTCATCGGTTTGTTTGAACTTTTCCGTATTAGTTTTTTTTTTCAGCCCACTTAATTTTTTTTTTAGCATTCGTTTTGCATTTGACGTTAGTTATTAGTCATCAACTAAGCCAAGAAGGAAGTGGTGTGAAACGAATCCAAAAATTGCCCGTCTCTTTTCTTTGTTTTAGTTTGTCAAAATGATCCCAATAAATTCCCATCCCCCCCAGCAGGGCAGGGTGAGCTTTTGGGGTTTCCCAAAAAAAAGGAACTATATAATTTTATGAGCTCTTCTTGGTTTCCCTTTCGTTTGTTTTGGCTTGTTTCGTTTATGTTAATTTATTTACTATTTTTTCCCACTTTTATTTTATTGGAGCTTCTTTCGTGTTTCGGAAAAATAACTTTCTTGGTAGTGAATTATTCGAATTTTCATTTCCGTTCCTATTCCTCCACCAGCCAAAGGAAGTGGTTCGCTGGTTCATTGAACTTTTTAAAGGTCTGACGGAGTTGCTTTTTATTTATAAACAAAATAAAAATATATTTACAATTCATTCCTTCGATTTCCTATCCACATTTACCTGTCGGTCCCGATGTTCCCCCCCCCCCTTCCACTCCCCGCCTACCACCTACCTTTTGGAACAAATTTGCATTTGCACATCGATCTAAAATTTAATGCACACTTTGGTATAACGAGACTGATTGCTTTCGGGTCGGTCGGGTTGGTTGGGTTGGTCGGGGTCTGTCGGTTGGAAATCGAGGCTACCGTTTACACAGTGAATTATTCATAGTCTAACCGAGCTCGTTATTCTTTTGGCTTGTCTCTGTCTCTCAAAATATGCAGCTGAATTTTCTTAAGTGTTTTGCTATTTTTATTTTTCTTTAAATAAGCCAAAAGTTTCGAAATTCATAGAAATTGTTCGTTTGTTTTGAGGACTACACAAAAATAATGTTATAGTAGTTCGATTCAGATGAAACTTGGTACATAGATATGTCCTTTTACAGTTATGCCAGGTATTTAATTTGATCGTGATCGGTCAATAAGTATTGGAGATATATCTGAAACGGATATAGGTGTATTTTTTTGGAGCTCCAATCAAAATGAAACCCAATGCATTAGCTCCGATTTAGATCGGTTGATGAAAATTTGAGATATTCCTTATACCGATTTGGGTTTGTATGACAGCTATATCATATAGCGGCTTGATGAAACTCAAAACATTTATGTATCCGTAACCTAATATCTTGGATACCAACTTTGATATAGAGATAGATATTCCTAGTACCGATTTGGGTTTGTAAAACAGCTACATGATATGGTGGTCTGATCAAAATGAAACTTAATACACTTATGTATCTGTAAATAAACAATCTTTATTTAAAATTGGATTGAATTAGGCCAGGTCATATTTCGAAAATTCGCTTTTTAAATAAAATTCCTCTACTCAATCGAATCCATTGAAAGTGCTCCCAAAGAGTTTTCTTCTGTTATTGACAACTTTTCACTTGAAGGAATTTTCTATATGAATGGAATTTTGCAGATGACAGCAAAATTATAATGGCCTATTTGACATGATGCCGCTTCAATTCTTCTAACCCGAGAAGCCCCCCCTCCCCCTACTTTTCATATAGGCCAAATGCGTCACACATGTCATAAGCAGAAATCGTTCTAATTGAGAATAAAAAAAAAGAAAAGGGAATTGATTTTTTTTTCTATCTTTTTACTCTTTCTAATGGATATTTTCCGTCTCTGTTTCTCTGTTTTTTCCATTACGATCTAGAAAGATTTTCTAGGAAAATAATTATCTTTTTTTTTTTTCTTTCTTATTTAAAATTTCGTTGCGTTTCTCTTATATTGTTTTTGTCAATTTTCTTCTGGAAATTCTTTTATATAATTTATTATGTGCTTCTTCTTTCTATCTTTCTTTCTTTCCTCTTACGCCGCTAAAAATGTATTTATGCATTTTAAATATTTGCAAGCGCTGCCAGCCAACCAGGAGCGAAAGAGCCCCCAGAGGGGTCTGCTCTGGTCTGGTCTGAGCCCGGCAAACCGCAACCGATGTAATGTAAACCATTTGCCGGTTATGTGGCTGCTGCTGCTGTTATTGTTGTTGTTGTTGTTGTTGTTAGTTTTGTTTTGTCTTGAAAATAAAAAAGCACTCAGAGTTGCCAGCACATTCGAAACTGCTGACGACGACAGCAGCAGCAGCAGTAGCGGCGACGGTGACGGCGACGTCAGTGCACGGCACGAAACGACACAAATTTCATTTTACGTGAGCGGCAATGCCGTTGGCACAAATTGAGTGGGTTGAGAAAGAGCAGCAAAACGGCAGGAGGTAGAAAGAGAGAGAGAGAGGTAGAGAATGGGACACGAGATGAATGTGGATGATGCGGTGCTTTGGTGGTGATGGTGGTAGTGCAGTGGTTGGTGACGGCGCTAATGTCGTTGCACTCGCACGCTCGCTCGTCAACAATGACAAATGCACAAACAAACAGTCCACCAAAGGCAAACGCAAACACCGGCACTGCGACAACACCGAACACACACACGTATGTATGCGCTAGCAAAAACTTCACTGAGCAGAGAGCAGAGCCTTGTGCACCCCACAAAATTGTCCGAAGCGAATTTCAAAGGAGTTATTTTTACTTAATTTTATTTTCTTTGATTTTTCTTTTATTTTAATTTAATAATTTTACCATTTTTATTTTGAGAAATTAACAATTTTCACAAAGTTTAATGTAAACTCAAAAACACTCTTTTTATACCATAAAAAAAAATTTTAAGAATCTATAACAAATCTGTGAATTCAAATTTCTATAAGCTTATTTAATTAATTTAATTCCTTTTCTAAAAATTCCAAAAAAAAATTTATTTTTTGTTTAATTAAAATAATTTCCTTTAGGCTTTGTCGCCTGGCTAGTGAGTTATTTTGTTTATGCTGGTATTGTTGTTGCTTTGAATATTTTTAAGCAGAGTTGTTGTTGTTGTTGGCAAAAAGAGACTGCCGCCAACTGTGTTGCACGATTTTAAGGTACAAAGTCGAAATTGCTCGTTTTGGTTTTCATTGCGAATTTCTGTACATTTTTGTTTTCTCCCTCTTCTTCTTCTTCTTCTTTTTCGTTCAGTGCACCATTTGAAGCATTGCAACAACATTTCCATTTCGAACAGAAAAATATCGATAGTTGTCTTTCCATCTGCCTCACTCACCCCCTACCACCCGACCCGTTTCAGCTGTACTACGGCCACTTGTGGCAGCCACAAACTGCAGCAGCTGCAAATCAATGGAATGCGAATCAATAATCTTGAAATTTTTTTTTCTTTCTTCCATGTTTTTTTTTATATTATTTTTAATTTCTGCTCGAAATGCTGTTTTCAGCAATTTCATTTCATTTTATGTGCGCTTTGTTGTTGCTGCCTTTGCCTCGGCTGCCACTGCTGTTGTTGTTGTTGTTTTAGTCCAATCAAATTGACACGCTTTCCTTTATCATTTCGTTTGGGAAATTTTCCACTCCACTCACGCTTCTTATTGGCTGGTCACTTTTACTCCCCCCCCCCCCCCCCCCCCCGTTGGGGGGGCCCCAACGGCCGGCTCTCACCCTTTTTTGTTGATATACATTTGATATTCGATTTTCTTATTTTCCGTTCGTTTTTGGGTTGAAAATTTTGATTTGCATTTAAATTACAATAACGCTCGATTTCTGCCAATTTATGGAAAGTTGCCGCTTTGACGGGTTTTCCATGCATTTTTCCTTTTTTGTTTCTCATCAAAGCATTTTGATTGGCAAAAAAAAAGAGCCTATGAAAATTTGATCTGAATTTTTCTTCTACTTTTTCGATTTGAAAAATTGTTTTACTTTTTCGAAATTGAAATGAATTTTTTTTTTTTTTTTATTTGAATTAAAATTTTTCATTTAGTTTTTTTTCAGTTTATTCTCAAATCTGTTCAAAGTTCGAATTGTGTGATTAAAATTGTTGTTGTTGTTTTCTTCTGATTTATTTTTATGCTGCTCTCATTCTATGGTGGGGGACTGTCCACTTGCTAAGCTTTGTTGTTCTTTGTTGCTGCTGTTGTTGTTGTTGTTGTTGACTGGACCGTTGCTATCGCTTTTGTCTTCTCTCCCTCTCTCTCTCTCTCTCTTTTGTACATTCTATTTTCTTGGTTATCTTTTGTCTGGTTTGGCGGACAAGTTGCATTTTGTGGCAAAAGTGTTGACCTCAATTTATTCTGTTTTTATTGTTGTTGTTGTTGTTGGCCCACCAACAACTCCGTTTTTTTTTTATTATTGTTTTTAATTCTTTTGTTAAAAATTCAGGCAGGTGCGACAGAGAGAACAAAACTTGAGATTTTCCTGGCTTGGCAATTTCGGCCTTCTCCACACTTCAAACCACTTTAAAAGCTTTAAGTCTTCACTTCCCCTCCCAACCCCTTCTAACTCTTGTCAATGTTCTCCCTCTCCACCTTCTAGCTTTGTCTACTTCTTCTTGCTCTTCTGTTTAGCATTGTGCAATATTCTTGTTTGCCTTCCATTGGGTTACTTTAGGTCATTTGCAGTCTCTCCCTCTCTCTCTCTCTCTCTCTCTCTCTCTCTCTCTCTCTCTCTCTCTCTCTCTCTCTCGCCCTCCCTCTCATTCGCTTCTTCTGCACTACTCGTTTGTTTGAAGGACGTGCGCGAATGTTATGCCGCCTCTAAAGTGTCGCTCTCTTCACACCACACACCTCTTTGGCTAGTTTGTCAGTGTGTTGGTATTTCTCTGTCTTTTTTTAGTCAAGTCAAGCCAAGTTGACTAACGCCAACATTGCATGTTTTATATTAGTTAAAAATGTCTGCCTGCGTATCGACCTCTAAGCTGGCTGAGCTGCCGGCGTCGTTCAACGCCACTGAGAGAGTCTTTGCTTGATGTTCTCATTACTGTTTCTGCTGCTGCTGCTGCTATTCTTCTTCTTTTTAGTTTAATCGTCTAAATTGAATTGATTTCTTTTAAAGGAAATTTCCGATTTTTTCAAAATTATTGAATTATTTTGAATTCACAATTAATCAGAGGATAAAGCTAATCCAATTATATGGAAATTTGTCAAAATGTACACGAATAATTTAATTTGTATAATCTGACAAATTGAACTGAAAGAAAAAAACTTTCACCAGTGCAAAAATTAAATCACAAAAAAATAAAGAGCTAGTGAAATTTTCCCTTTTGCATTTAATTTGTAGTGCATTTATTTCGGCTTTTGCAGTCTGCAGTTGCTGTTGTTGTAGTTGTCGACATGTCTGTGCCTGTTGTCTTGTCAACTGCATGCAACATTTAAACCGAAAGTTGGCAAAAAACAAAATCATTAAAAAAAAAAAAAACTAAATGCGCTCACATAAAAATTGGAAACGTCAACCGCCCACTAAAACTATTCGCAGCAGCAGACTCCGCTCTGCCGACGCAGGCATAAGTTGATGTGGACGTGGACGTTGACGCCGGCGTTGAAGCTTTCACATGACAGCACCGCAATTTTTGACCAAAAAATAAATAAATACGTTCCACACATAACACACAATGCAATACTGTGTGGATTAGAGCTGAGCACGTGATTTAGGATAAGCCGGTTGCTTTTCTAGAGATTTTGGTATTTAGTAAGAAAGTTTTTTTTTTTTTTTAATTTAATATAATTTATTTTTATTTGGAATTTGTTGGAAAAGAACATGTTTATGTAATAATTTATAAATATATATAAAAGCTTCGTTGATTTAACCATAAAAATTAAGAAACAAAAATTGATTTATTTATCTAAATTTATAATTTTCGAAGGCTTCTTTGATTTATTTGTTCGCCATTTATTTTTACATATTTCTCATATATTTAATGCTTTTTCGATTCACTTATTAATGTTCTTCTCTGTTTTGCCTCACTGCTTCCAATTGTCATACATATAATCTATTTCATTTAGTTTGCCTTATGCGGGCCTCACTCACGCGCTCATCACTAGAAAAAAAAAGATTTCAATTATGTATGCGAAGAAAACAGCATGAATGTGTACATGTGTGTGTGTGTCAGTGTGTGCTTGCTATTTTTTTTTCAGGCCCCTATGCCTCTGCTTTTAGTTTTATTGTTGTATTTTTTTGTTTCTCTGTAATCGTTGCCGCTGCAGAAACTCAAAAATCATGCTGGCGTAAATCCGTGCAATTTAAATTTAAATTGCATTTTAGCTTTTCAGTTTTCACAAGCTTTTTTTTGTTTTTGTTTTGTTAATTTTCTTGGGCTGTTGCGTTTTCCAAATGAAAATTGTTCGTTTTGTTAAAAAAAAAAAAAATAAATTCCTGTCTCTGCTGACGAATTGCGAGTGCAATAACATTTAAATAGAGAGAAAGAGAGTGACAGAGAGAGAGAGAGAGAGAGGTAAAAACTGAAATTCACATGCGTAAACAAAGTGAAAAAATAGAAAGAAACAGAAAAAAATTGCTAAATTTATGTTTACATTTTTACGCTTTTATTATAATTGTTCCGTTGTTGTTGTTGTTGTTGCAGTCGATGTTGGCGTTGCTGTACTTTATTGACGATTGGCGTCATTGACGACGTTGTCATCTTCACAGTCGTTTCTCGTGCTATTTTATTTTGTATTTTTATTGTGTGAACGCAATCAAGTGTGCAATGCAATTACACAAATGAAAACAGCAAAAGCAACAACCACAACAACAACAGCGTTGGCAATTGCAGTAAAGGTGTTTTATGAATTCAGTATTTTTGCAATTTGTTAAAAAAAAAAATAAAATATATGTGCTCACTTCAATTTTGTTGCCAAGTTTGCATTTCACACTTGAAGTTTTTTTTTATAATTTACAGAGAGAGCGATTGCTTAGATTATTTTAATTTATTCACCTTCAATTTTTAGAAATATATCATGGCTTTGGCAACATTTCAAGCCTTAGCAACATGTTGCCAAGCGCAGTGGTCTACTCTTCATGTTGCCGCAACATTTTGTTGAGCTGATATAAACACTGTCAACTTTGCCTTTATCAGAAGTTCTAAAAAAAAAACATCGCTGGAAACGAGTTCACTTGTCAGTTAATCAGCTTTAACTTTTGCAAAAGTTTTAATTTTTTTTTTCTCAAATTTATTATTTTTTCGTTATTGTAATTTAATCGTCTTTACCTGATTTTTGCATTCAAGTTGGCTTGTGGGTACTTATTTTTTGTTACCCTCCATAAAAGGAAATTTGTGCTTATTCTTCTTGTTTGTTGCTCTTGCTCTGGTTAAATTTAGAAAGGCAGTTGGAAACTTTGACAACATGACTCCTTCGTTTTTATTTGTTCTTTTTGACCACTCAGTTTGGGTTCCAGTTAGTTTACAGTTATTCCACTCGCTCACTCCACTCTTTCATTCTTATTTCACAGTCTTATGTAAATGAAAAAAAAAAACAAACTGTTAAATATGCTAAAATATGTAGCAAAGTGGAAAGAACAAGAACACAAACAAAAAATGCAGTCGCTTCACAACAGACAAGAGCTTCAAGAATGACAAGAACAGCAGTCACACACACACACACACACACTTGAAAACCTTGTGAAAAGCTCTCATTTTGGTTTCTTCGTTTTTTTTTTTTGTTAAGAACTTTCTCCGGCCTCAGTTGGCACGTACTTTATTCTTGTTGTTGATGATAATGATGATGGCTGCTGCTCCCATTACTGGGCGATCTTTGTACACTGCACAAATACACATACACACACACTGAGAGGTTTACCTACATGGGCATAATATCCATAACCATCAATTGTTGTTGTCGTTTTGTTGGAACTTGTTTCGTTTTGTGTGAATTGCTTTTATCACCACTTGGTCTGCTGCTGTTGGCTTCGCTGCTGTTTTGGTCGTTCATCCATGTTCATTTGTCAGGTGGTGGAAAGGATGGTAGAGAGGGAGAGAAAGAGAAAGGCAGTGACAACATAGCAATGAAAACAACAACAACAACAACAACACCAGCAACCAGGGCAGCCGACAGCAAGTGGAAATGCTCATGCGTGCATTGCTCCCATTAAGAACAGTGGTACAAGAAATGTGGAAAATTGTATGAAAAATTTTGTCGGGGCAATTATCAAGATTTTCGCTTTTATTAAAGCAAATACAGTCCGTTTCATAATGATACGCCACCTATGCAATTTTATTTTAAACGTCTGCCAAATCTAGAGTTTTGGAAATATTTTCAATATATTTTTTTTTTATGATTAGTTGGAATATTAACTAAAAGAGATTGTGAGTTTGACTGTATGTCACCCTTGCTAAATTTTAAGAAACAATACCTTAAACTCACATGCCTCGATTTAGGCTTGTTTTCAAGTGTTTCATATTGATACGCCACCCCCCAAAAATAATTTTAAGCGTAATGAAACCAATTTTTTTTTTAGTTTTTCTTTAAGTTAATATTAATTTGGACCACCTAGTGAATTTTTAGCTTAAAAAATATTTTTTTTTGGGGAAAAAACTATTTTTTTTAAATATTGGGGTCCTAAAGTATCCCATTTACTAATTACAGCGTATCCCAGCTCAGGAACTTTTTCGCATTTGATGCAATTCGCTTAAATCTAATTCCCCACAGTGTCCCAAACATTTTCAATTGGGTTGAGATCAGGGGTACAAGCTGGCCAATCCAAAAACTTGTCTCACTTGTGTGCACCCTTGTGTTATCTTGCATAAAAATAAGCGCCTGCTCTCTGTTATCATTGAGGAAAGGTGGAAGACGTCTGTCTTAGGCATCAGTATACTCATTACTGACAATCTTCTTTACGAAAAAACTACCTTTACCATTAACAAAAAAGTTTCAAGGCTTCACCTTGCAAGAAAACAATAGATGGAACTGGATCTTCAGGGAGATAATTTTGTTAAGTCCAAAAACAAATACCAATGTATGAAAATTTGATCACAAGTTAGTTTTTTCGATGAGAAAAGCTAAATTTAGATAGACCAGATGAATTTAAATATTATTGGACGGACATCTGAAGTGAGTCCCTTACATATTCGAAATGACATTTTTACGAAGGTTTGTCAATAGTATGGGGAGCCGTTCTGAATGCCGATACGCTGGACATACGAATTTTTAGCACAAAATCGAACAGCTATGAGTATACTGATGCCTAAGACAGACGTCTTCCACCTTTCCTCAATGATAACAGAGAGCAGGCGCTTATTTTTATGCAAGATAACACAAGGGTGCACACAAGTGAGACAATTTTTTGGATTGGCCAGCTTGTACCCCTGATCTCAACCCAATTGAAAATGTTTGGGACACTGTGGGGAATTAGATTTAAGCGAATTGCATCAAATGCGAAAAAGTTCCTGAGCTGGGATACGCTGTAATTAGTAAATGGGATACTTTAGGACCCCAATATTTAAAAAAAATAGTTTTTTCCCCAAAAAAAAATATTTTTTAAGCTAAAAATTCACTAGGTGGTCCAAATTAATATTAACTTAAAGAAAAACTAAAAAAAAAAATTGGTTTCATTACGCTTAAAATTATTTTTGGGGGGTGGCGTATCAATATGAAACACTTGAAAACAAGCCTAAATCGAGGCATGTGAGTTTAAGGTATTGTTTCTTAAAATTTAGCAAGGGTGACATACAGTCAAACTCACAATCTCTTTTAGTTAATATTCCAACTAATCATAAAAAAAAAATATATTGAAAATATTTCCAAAACTCTAGATTTGGCAGACGTTTAAAATAAAATTGCATAGGTGGCGTATCATTATGAAACGGACTGTATATGTGAGATATTAAATGAAATATATAACAGGTTGATTAAAATTATATTGATAATCAAAACAATAACAAGTTTCATTTGCAATTTAAAATAAACTGATTTATATCAAGACTGAATAAATAAATAAATTTTTTGAAATGGGAAATTCTCAACCATTTAAATTCCATATATAAATATATTTTTTTTTTATTAGAAAGTACAGTATAATTTTGACAAGACCTTCTGCTAAATATTTTATCTTCTTTTTGTGAAAATGAAGAGAAATATTTCATTGTTCCCTTTGTGATCCCTTTTGGGGGTTTTGGATCTCTTTCTTCGTGTGCTTTGTTTATTAATCGGCCTATTAAATATTTCCGACTCAGGCATTTTCAACTCACTCCCTATTGCTTTTTTAATTGAAGTGCCTTTTGTGTATTGAAAAAACCTGTTGCCTGCAATTGATTTGTTTTTTTTTTCGCTCTTCTATGTTTTTGCACATTTCTCTATCTCTCTTTTTCTTACTTTTTCCTCTGTTGCCATAAACGATTGTTTATGCCTTTCCGCTTCCGTTTCGCTGGATCGAGAGAAAGAGACGATGAAATATTTCTACAAATTGTTGATTTGAATTTATTTTTTTCTTTCCGTTTTTGTTTTACGCTTTTGTCGCTTTTACTTCCGCTCTTTTCGCTCTTTTGCTAACAATTATGCCATGGCCTGTTTAGCATAAACACAAAAGCCTTTTCACTTGCATATTAAATTTAATTTTCCATTTTATTCGGGCTTTTGTGGGAGAGAAACAAAATATATATATTTTACTAAAATAAAGTGTCCAAAAAGATGTTAAGAATTTATAAAATAATTTCGGAACCAGCTGAAATTAGGTTTGTCTGACTGCTACGTTTTTCCCTTCCCCCATGTGTTCTGAAACAAATATATATCCGATTAATTTTGACCTTTGGTCTTTGGCTCAACTAATCAATCGAAGCCATCGGCCCTTTCCACTCTTTAATTGATTACTTGGCACGTGTTGAATCTTCCCTTACCCCACTTAGCATGTACTTGCTTGCTTGTGTATATGCATTTATGTATGTGACAGAGAGTCTCTAAGGCACTTGAGTGATTTTAAGCTCTGATAGCACAAATGTTCAGATTTATAAAAGGGAAAATGTGGTAGGGATTGGTTTGATTTGTTGATTATACTATATAGAATTAATTTTAATTTTCCACTTAGTGCATTTCATAAAAAAAAAACAATTTTATTACTGTAATTAGAATAGAAATGATTGTAGTCATCAATTAAAATGTCATTAGAATTTCATTTAATGTTACATTTTTCAATGATTTAAAATAGCCTTGGTCACACAGTTGCTCACATTTACCGTTAGTGAGCAACGCACAAGCAACGAAAATAAAAAGGTACCCAAGCTTGAATGCAATCCACACAGTGTGTATGTTATTGCTGGACTCGAAAAAATAGAATCCACACGCTTAGTTTATTTTCTTTTTCTTTTTTTTTGCTAGCAAAAATTAAGTCCTCTCAGGTTATTTGGAGGAGGCCTTTTTAAAATTTGACTTGTTTTATTTATTTAAAAGTATATTTTTGTTTTATTTGCATATTTCGTACTTCCTGAGACTATACTGCGTTTCATTTGGTATTGTTTCAGCCTTTTGGAAATTTCCAGTTGGCTAGGTTGGGTTATTTTTTATGCAACTGGTAAACCAAAGAAAATGCAAAACAGAATTAAAACAAAACCAACAACAACGACAATTGGAATGAAAAATAGTTTCCTTTTGTTTGGCAAAATCTGCGTCACAATTCGCAATGAAGCATTTCATTTGTTACCGGTGCGGTCTATTTTATTGTTGTTGTTGTTGTTGCTTTGAGATCTGCGTAAACCTTGTGGGGAGATTGTATAACCAAAAAAAGTAAATATATGTATATGTATGCGTGTGAGTGTGTACACAACAGAACAACAAAATGAACCAGCGGAGCGGAGAACACTCAGTGTGAAGGCAGCCTTGGATGACTTGTTGCTTGTACAGTCAGAGAGAGAGAGAGAGAGAGAGGGATAGAAAAAGAGTAAACAGAGCAAAGGGATTTTGTATTTTTCCCCTTGCCTTGTCCTTGGCAAATGTCTGCTTAATTGAGCAAAATGAACAAAAAAGAAATATTTGCTTTAACCTTTTTCTTTAATTATAATTTAAATGCTGATTATTTGGGCATAACTCAAATTGGTTTAATTATTATTTTTTTCTTTAAATATTCTTGTCTTAATTTTTCAAAAAACAATTTTGCTTCTAATTAAGAAGAAGAAGAAGAAAAATTTAAAATGAAGACCTGAAGACGACACGTTTTGAAAAACATGACATCGCGTGTGTCCTTAATTCTAGTATTTGATTACGTAGACATAAAATACAACAACAACAATAATGGAAAAGCTTCCGTGCCTGGCCAGGACATGCGATACGGAAAAAGAAAGCTAACAACATTGCTGCGTGGGTGGGTTTGGCTTTTTATAGGTTTCCATTTCCTCATTTCTTTTTGCTCCCCTTTGCCATCTCTTAAGCTTTAGCTTTTCTACTCCTAATAAGGACACATTCTCACACACTTTTCATGCTGCTATTTTTATGCCTTTCGTATTTCGTATTTCATATCAAATGTCCTTTAAGGCAAATTAATTAAGTTATATAAGTCAGGCCAGAAGGTGTTTCATTTGGGTACCAACCCACATGGGCTCAGCTTTTCTTGAGAAAAACTCTGGAATGTTTCGTTATTCGATATAAAATTTCTATTGAATTATTTTGTCGAAATTCCAAGAATTCTTCTTTGAAACGAATATAGGAAATATGACAAATATGCCTTGTCTTTTGATGCAAGTCTTAGGCTTCTCCAAGAACTGAACAAAAATTTCTGATTCAGTTTTAATTGACTATTTTGTTGTGACTGTACTTTTTGGCTCAATTCTGAGGAACACTCTCCGTTTTTATTTGTTGAGATTCTGTGAAAAAGTATTTATGGATTTCTCCATAAAAAAAAATCTAAAAATCTAGGAATTACGAATTTAACCCTAAAGTTCTCACTCGTATTTCTTGAACAATAACCAAGACCCAACTTTGTTTTGTTGCTTCAAACTTGACATTGGAAATATTTGAATGATTTTGAATCAAAGTTGGCTATATAATTCGATATTTGTCGAATCATAACTAGTCTCCTCTACTCTTGAGTATGACGACGTGTCTATATTTACAATTGACACAACAATTTCCACAACAAATCAGACAATTTTATCCACAAACTGTGATAATACAATCGCAATGGTCTCTGCTCTATCATGGTAAATATTTTAAACAAAAACCAAAAATAGCAAAATAATAACAATAATAATAATAATGAAAATTACAAAAGTCATTGCATTTTCGGATATTTCCTCAATTCTTCCGTATATTCTTTGAGGTTATGGACGATATGTGCGTTGTTTCTTGCAAATTTCTTTGTCATTTCCATATTTTCAGAGTATCTCAGCGTTGACAGGCAGTTGTGTCTGGGTTGTCTGAATGATATATAAAATATATATTATAATAATGACCATATACGCAGTGGGATCAGGCTTGTTTTTGTTTTCCTTTATTTTCGTTTCGTTTGAGTTTCAGTTGAGTTGAAACTTTGAAAGTGTTGAGATCTCTGAAATTGCCTAACGAAAAGGGAAGGAAATTTTCATATCACTTGGGCAGAGTTGAAAGAAAAACATGATGATATTTTCCTTAGTTATAAGAAGATTCTGGAAGAAAGGTGGAAGAATCGAAAATCTTAATTCCTTTAAACTTAAATCAACAATTTTCTTTATTATTTTGTTTTATTTTTTTTTAGATTGCGATTGCGGTTGCGTGGACACTTACAACAGTGGTGGTAGTGGTGTGGCAGCACCAGCGGTCGGCGGGGGCAGCAGCGTTGAGGGCGTGGTCGATTGCCAAGTGAGCAGCAGTAGCAGCTCAGCTGTAGTGGCAGCAGCAGCAACAGGCGGGGCAGCAGTGGCGGCAACAACAACACGCCAGAGTCAGGGCAGCATCAAAACGGCTCACACAAAGGTTGTGGCCACGTCTGGGGGGCATGCAAATACGCAGCCCCCCAGCAAACGCTCGAGCAGCGGGGCCGACGGTGACTATCAGTTGGTGCAACATGAGGTGCTCTATTCCTTATCCGCTGAATATGAGGTGAGTTTTTGTTTTCGAAAACCTTTGAAAATCTCAAAAAAATAATTCAATATTTTTTTTTTTTTTTTTTTAGGTTTTGGAGTTTCTGGGTCGCGGCACCTTTGGCCAGGTGGTCAAGTGCTGGAAGCGGGGCACTTCCGAAATTGTGGCTATTAAAATCTTAAAGAATCATCCTTCCTATGCCCGTCAAGGTCAAATTGAGGTCTCCATCTTGTCACGTCTGAGCCAGGAAAATGCCGATGAATTCAATTTTGTACGAGCCTTTGAATGTTTCCAGCATAAGAATCACACTTGCCTGGTCTTTGAGATGCTGGAACAAAATCTCTACGATTTCCTCAAGCAAAATAAATTCTCTCCGCTCCCCCTGAAGTATATACGTCCGATTTTGGAGCAGGTACAAAACACAAGCAAACTTATCCTCCTTAAGAAGCCACAAAATCACTGAATCACTTTGTTTTCTTCCAGGTTTTGACAGCCCTTTTGAAACTGAAGCAATTGGGCCTGATTCATGCCGATTTGAAGCCCGAGAATATAATGCTGGTGGATCCGGTACGTCAACCGTATCGTGTCAAGGTGATTGACTTTGGCAGTGCCTCGCATGTCAGCAAGACCGTCTGCAATACTTATCTGCAGTCCCGTTATTATCGGGCACCCGAAATCATCTTGGGTCTGCCATTTTGTGAAGCCATCGATATGTGGTCCTTGGGCTGTGTGGTGGCCGAACTCTTTCTCGGCTGGCCCCTCTATCCGGGCTCTTCGGAATTCGATCAAATCCGTTATATTTCCCAGACCCAGGGCCTGCCGACGGAGCATATGCTAAATAGCGCCTCGAAGACATCGAAATTTTTCTATCGTGATGTGGACTCGACCTATCCATTTTGGCGTCTCAAGACCACCGAAGAGCACGAGGCCGAGACCAATACGAAAAGCAAGGAGGCCCGTAAATATATTTTCAATTGTCTGGATGATATAGGTCAGGTGAATGTGCCCACTGACCTGGAGGGTGGACAATTGCTGGCCGAGAAGACCGATAGGCGTGAATTTATTGATCTGCTCAAGCGTATGCTGACCATTGATCAGGAACGTCGTCTCACCCCGGCCGAGGCCCTCAACCATTCGTTCACCCGACTCACCCATCTGGTCGATTATGTCTACTGTAATAATGTCAAGGCCTCTGTACAGATGATGGAGGTCTGCCGACGTGGTGATTTCCACACGTAAGTTAATTAATTTTAAACCAAAAAAAAAGGGTGAAAAAAATTGTATATTTTTCTTTTTAGCGTGCAACCCACTTCGGCCTTGGTGACCAACTTTGTGCCCAGCACCACCGAGAACATGACCTTCACCATCAACAATCAGCTGACCAGTCAAGTGCAGCGCTTGGTACGCGATGGTCGTCCTCTGGCCTATGAAGGACTCTATCAAATCTACGGTGGACGCAATGTGGCCCGTCAATATCCACCGGCTCGCACAGACACCTTCCAGCATCAATTGGTGTCGAATATTTTGTGTCCCTCGTCCTACCAGGCCATGTCCAGTCCCACCAAGCATGTGGTAATGAGCAGTGCCACAATGCAGCCGCCTCTGCAGGTGCCGCCGCAGCAGTATGTCAATGTGCCGGTGCCTGTGTCCATGGTGGAGCCCAGTTCCGGCCAGCGCATGTTGTTGACCAATCGAGTTCAGGCTAGCGGAGTGGCCTGGCCACAGACCGGCCGTCAGATGGCCTTGGTGCCTTCTTGGCAACAGGCTCCAGCCCATTCCTTGATAGTGGACTCGGCTCCGTTCCTCAATGTGGAGGAGATTTATCCCAAGCATCACATGCCACGCAACGATCCCAAAAAGGAGTCACCGGCTCACCATTTGGCGTAAGCCCCAAATAACTCTGATATATGCTAAATTCTAATCCCCTCTCTCTCTCTCTTTGGTGCCAGCAGCAAAGTCAACTCGTATCGCGTGCCACGTCATGAGAAGAAGGAAAATCAACAGCTTTCGCCAGTGAAGAAGCGCGTCAAGGAGAGCTCGCCTCCACATCAGCAGCGTTTCCAGCGCACGGCCCATGTCTCGCCCCAGTATCATAGCCATCACAATTGCAACTATGTGGGCAATAGCGGTGGCTATATCAGCGGTGGCAATGGTGGAGCCGTGGTCACCTCGGCCTCATCCTCGGCCAGTAGTGAGTCTTTGATCTTACACCGAGAACCTTGTCTCATTGATCATTTTTTTGGCCCTCGAATTTTGCAGATATCATCAATGCCAGCGGCAGTGGCTCGTCCGGATCGCATCATCATCACAGTGGTCTGTCCATTTCGCAGCATCAGCCGAGCTATAATAGCGGTAGCAGCAGCAGCGGTGGTCATCACATAGTCAACAATTGCAGCGGTGGCGGTGGCTATCATCAATCCTCGTCGGCCTCATCGGGCCATCACCAGGGCGGTCATCCGTCGGCCAGTCAGCCCACTCATCATCAGCACAGCGCCATTGTCAAGCAGCAGACGATTACCATACACGATACACCTTCGCCCACGGCTGTGATCACCATATCCGATAGCGAGGACGAGGGCAATGACAACACCAATGTGGGTGTGGCACCGGTCAAGCAGCGGGCCCATGCCCAATCTCAGACCAGTAGCAGTCACCTACAGCATTCGAGCTCTTCATCGTCTCTGCCCTGCCGCAGCAGTGGTCCGCCCCCACCGACCGCTCAACAGCAGCCACCGCCGCCGCTGCCCAACCATCATGGACAGCAGCAGCAGCAGCAGCAGCAGCAACAACAACAGCATCATCACCATGGACAGCAGCAACAGCAGCAGCAGCAGCAGCAGCCGGTTAATTATGGTAATAATGCCAACAACAATTCCATGTCCTCCACTAGTTGTTCATCATCGACAACAACGACAGTCTCTGCAGCTGCCAGTTTGTCTACTTTAAGTTCAGCAACAACAACATCTACTAACAACAACAACAACAGCAGCAGCAATAGCTCAAATCATCATAGACTAGCGTTGCACAGTAGCAAATGTAGTTCGGGCGGAGGCGCCACAAGTAGCGGGGGTAGTCATAGCAACAACAGCAACAACAACCACCATCACACCCAACAAAACCATCACCACCACCACCACCACCACCATCACAACCACCACCAGAACAACCAGAACCACAACCATCATAATCTCAGTCTTAATCATCATCAAATGGGTGGAAACGGTAGTGGAAGTGGAACTGGAAGTGGATTTGGTGCCAATAGCAATAGTCTTGGTCAGCCAACAGCTCCGCCGCCATCTCAGCAGCAGCAACAACAATCTCAGCCACAGCAACAGCAGCCACCACCACAGCAGCAACAACAACAACAACAGCAACAGCAAATAGCTTATCAAATTTGCGGCAGTGGAAATTCGGCCAACACAACAGCCATCTCAACCACCTCGTCCACCAACACCAATTCCAATTCTACTTCCAATCATCATCATCACCATCAAAGTCTGCCTCATCAAATTAACCAAAACAACAATCAGAACTCACAGCCCTTTAGTGGTCATCAATTACTAACCAACAATACCGCCTCCTCCTCTTCCGTCTCATCCGCCTCCATTGCCTCGCTTAGCCAGAATCTGTCAAGTAGCTCCAATCAGCATAACCCCTCAGTCCCTGCCTCTGCCCAAGCCCAAGCCTCAGCCTCCGCCTCACTCCCTAACCCGCCCAGTTCTCAGACAAATCTATTACGCCACAAGCAACCAAGCCATCACCACGTACAGTTAGTAATCCCATGCGTAACCCTAGGTGACCATGATCCGGAAGATGTACGACGACGCCATCATCCCACATCAGCAGCTGGAGCCGCCGGCAGCCCTCGCCACCAGGCCATCCACCCAGCACAACCGTTGCCCGCAGTGAACTCGGTCCCCCAGCAGCAGCCACACTATCAGCCCCAGCCGAACATCAAATACGAACCAGGCCAGTCCCAGAAGAAGCGACTCCTGGCCATGGCCCAAAACGATTGTAACTACCTGGCTCCGACCGGTGGCAGTAGCAGCCAGCCCAGTGTCCCATCAGTGCCGCCGGCAAGCTTGCCCCACATTCCGACCAAGCAGGAGCCCACAGAATTTTATGACTATGCTCAGTCCACGGCCGCCCAGTCCGCCCATCTGGACAGTAAGCGTTCTTCCTGGGCCGCCGGCTCGGTTCCAGCTCAGCAGCCTCCTCTGGCCCATCACAAGCGCGAGGCTCCCTCCACGGCTCCCACCTATGTGGCCGTGCAGCAGCCTTCAGTGGTGGCCCCACCCCTGGCCCATTCGAAGAGCTCTTCGGCCTCCTCATCCTCGTCGCTGAGTGCCGCAGCTGCGGTGGCAGCAGCTGCTGCAGCCGCTGTGGGACCACCCTCCTGGGGAGCTCCCCAGGTCTATCGTCAATCCTCTCAGCCGCCGGCCGTGAGCACTGTGACCCAAGCGGCCCCACCACCGCCGCACCATCATCACCACCATCATCAGTCGGGCACACCCTTGGGTGGCTCACCCTCCTCCACGGCCGCCATGCTCCAGCAGGACATCTATGCCCAGGGCGATATGTATCGGCGACCCACTGTCTTTGTCTCCCAGGCCGCCCCCACATATGCGTATGCCAACCGGACGGTCGTGGCTCCGCCGCCGGCCCACAACAGCTCCAGTCGTCAGGTGAGCGAAAAGTCGCGCCTTAAAGTACGTATCATTAAAAATTTCATCCAATCCCAAGGCTCCAACCCGCCGGGAGAGTCAATCTTTTCATTTCGCATCATTCGTAGATTTTAAGTTTATTTAGTATCTTTTTTTTTGTATGAATGAGATTTTTTGTTTTTGGTATTTTCTTTGAAAATTGATTTATATTTTTTAATTAAATGTGAAATGGATATCGATAAACTTGAAAAGTGTACAATTTTTGAAACCCTTTAAAATCAAGTGGAAATATTTATCAATCACATCGATTGGCTATAAATGATTTTAAATATCTTTTATGTGTTCCTATCAAATTCAGATAGTTCTTATTTATCGATAAATTTCAATACTTCATATAATGAAAAATATCGGACATTGTTATCGATCAAATTTATATAGCATAAATATTTTTTTCAATTGCCAAGAATTGAGTTAATTCTCAATTTACCGTTACCAGTTATCAATTCAACAATATAATAATTCCTACTTCTAAAGCTTTGCATTATTTACCAAGAAAAATTAGTTCATTTTCGATTTATCGATAACACGAATATGCAGAGCGATTACCTGACTTTATTTTTTCCTATATTTATTCAATATATTAATTTTGGCTATGAGATTTTAGCAAGTTATTTTTTTTCCGATGTAACCGAAATTTATATAGATCGAAAAAGAATTATGATAAATAAAAACTAAAATATTAAATGATCCTAGCAATAAATATATCCAATCGATTTAAGAAATACCAAAAAATAATCTAAACAATTCTAAATATTATTTGAAGGAATTTATTTTAATATAAATTTGTTAACCTTGCAGGTGATACCGTCGCATCCCTTGCCAGCACACATCCAAATTCCGACTCAGTACAGCCAGTTTGGACCGCTGAGCCCAGCCCAGGTAGCTGCCAGCAAGCATGTGCCACATTTTGCCCCCACAAATATATGGTATGGAGCTGAGTAGCTCGATGATGAGGATGATGTGAGACGTTGTTGAAGAAGCAAACACCACACAACTACCAACCAACCAACCAACCAACCCATCTATGAACCACCCACACCACCACAGCACAGCAATTCTATCTGAATGATTAAATGATTGACACTCGAGTGAGTCGAAAAAGCCCCAAATCTTTTAAGATTTCAATTAGTCAGGCTTACTTAAAACCATTTTTTTTTTGTTACCAAAGAAAAATGGACAATTTTTATTCTAATCAATTGAAATTTTCCATTTGTATGATAGATCGTTTGTGACCGAAGCTGGTCCAGAGGAGAGCAGCAACAATAGCAATCCAAATCCAAACCTAACTACCGACATTGATATCCAACAATTAAATCTCACCCGATGCTGGTGGTTCATGTTGCTCATGCAGCAGACCATTATCCATAATACCAACAATCTGGGGAATCTGCTTGATTCCGAGGAAGGCGATTTGAATACATTCAGTTCGGCTTCTGCAACAATGTTGAACCATTTTGATGCCACAACTTTGCAGCAATTTGCTCCTTCCAACAACAACCGCAACACAACAACAACAACAACAATAACAGCTGGAGAAAATGAGAAAAGTCGTCGTAGGAAAAGTCGCCGACAACACAAACATTGAAATTTGTAATTTGATGTTGATCGGTGTCCAAAAAAATTTGTTTTTTTTTTTCTTATATATATTTATATATATAAAATTATTTTTTCCGATGTTTCTAGAATTGTTATTAATTCAGATATTCTAACTTTAATTCAATTAATATTATTATTATTTTTTTTTTTATTTTAATCACAACTGCTACATAGTTTATATGTAGAGTGAAGTGTGCAAAAAAAGAAGAAGAGTTTTTGACATTAACACACACACACACAGACAGACAGACACACACTTACATGCGAATATAAATATTTGCTAGTTTTTTCTTAAATAACAAAAAAAAAAAAGTAATTAACTCAACTTAAGCGTTTCATTCTGTGTGTTGTATATTTTTATGATAACTTCAAATATTTGAATAACAAGCAAAACAAATGAAAACTATATATTATATAGAATTTATTAAAAAGAATACAAATTGCAAGATTTATTAAGACGAAAAATTAAAAACAAACAAAAAACGATATAAATTTTTGAAAAGTAAATAAAAATTGTAAAAGTACCAAACAAAATCACATAAAAAATGAGTAGTAAGAAGAAGCAAAACTTACAAATACTAAAAAAAAATATATATATATTATATTAAATAAAGTAGAGTAATTAATTTTTTTTTAGAAAGTACCTCAAAAAAATATTAAAAAAAAAGAAAACATCAAAGCAGCCACTAAAAAAAAAAAAAAATATTAAGCAAGAAACAAAATAAAAATAATAATGAAAAATGCCTTTTATACGAGCAAAAACTGAAAAAAAGAGAAACACTAAAAAAAAAAATACCGCAAAAACCTTACTAGCAAAACAAAGCATAATAAAATAAAATGAATATCGTATCGAAAATATCAAAACCTAAGACAAGGTAAACCGTAGAATTGTAGATTTTCAAAAAAAAAAAGGTTTTAAAGTGTTGATTTTAACAAGAGTTTTTTTTTTGTGCATACCAAAATAATTATTAAGAAAAATATTAAAAAAAAAAAATAAAATAATATTAAATTTTTTTTTTTTTAATTTATTTTGTGATAATTTGAAAATTTTAAATGAAAAAAGGAATTTGTCTTAGTCGTTGTGCTTTTGGTATTTTCTAATTTTTTCGGTAGTGTTTTGAAAAATGTGTTTAATTGGTAGATGGAATTGGTTTTATATACATAGACTATATTTGCATTGTACAACAATTTATATATATATAGAATATATAGATAAGTTTAATGTGTTAACAAAATTATAAATATTTGATGGGACTTATTCAACTTGCACTTTATCATATTTATATATATATTTTTTTTTCTTTCTTTGACAAACTATAACCATAAATATTATATACTATATACTAGAAATATATATATATATATATATTTACTAAAGTACAAAAATACAAAGCAATCTAGAAATAAACATGCAAACACACATACATATGCATACTGGCAAATTACTTTGAAATCTACCAACATTTTCATTTAAAATACGTAATTAATTTTGTTTTTTCTTTTTTTTTTCTTAACATTTAAAAATAATCTTAGGTTATTGGGCTTACTCTGTATTTGATCTTAGTTTGTAAAAAAAAAGAAAATTTTTTAATGTGTACAAAAAAAAAGACCCTTAATTTTATTCCTCTATCAAACCAACCCTGGTTGATCCTATCATAAAAAAAAAACAAAATTCAAACCAGTTTATTTGAATTTTTTTTTGAATACACACTAAAATTTAGTTGTGCACGAAATGAAAAATTGTAAAGAAATTAATATTTTGTAGTCTTTGTAACATAAACAAATAATAATAATAATAATATTAATAATGAATTGAAAATATACTAGCATATAATTATTGTGATGTAGTCTTAAAAAAAAAACAAAAAAAAAAATATAAATATATATAAAATTGAAAACTCTCAAAAAAAGAAAAAGAAAACTTACAATTTATAAATAAAATGAAAAGTTTATACGATACATAAAAATTATACAAAATATGAATCAGTTAACTATTTAATATAGATAAAAAATAATAATAAATGTTTTTTTTTCTTATCTTTTTTTTTTTGGTGAAAAATGAATTAATTCGTAGACTTAGGCTGATGGACAGAATCAGAAACATTAGTGTTGTGAATATACGAGTATAAAACAAATAATAATTCAATAAAATTAATTAAAAACTTTTAACAAAAATCAAATTAAATTTAGTGAAATAAAATAAAGCCAGTAAAATTGAAAACAAAGCTTAATTCATTTTTGTGTTGAATATAAAAAAAAAAATTATACATATATATATATAAAGCCAGATCTTGGGTGTATCCTTTTTTTATAGAAATTTTATGGACCATTACAAATACAATGAAATTATAAATAATTAAAAAAAAAAAACTATAAATCTAAGCAGAGTAGTTTGAAAATGTTGAAAAATGCTTCAATCTAATTCAACTTTGATTTTTTTAAATTTGATTTTAGAATTTTTGCAATTTTTAAACACACTCGAGAAATTTAAAAACGAGTGTTGAATTCAGAAAATCAAGAACGCTTTAAATGTAACAAAATAAATGGAACGTTAATAGACTTAAAAAACAACAACAACAAAAATAATTATTTTACACAAAATCTATGTTAAATGTGTAATTATCTCTTAACTCACACTATGACTACTACAAATTACTATATAAATATATATATATATACATGCAGATATATAAATATATCTATAGATATATGAGATATATATAAAGATTATTATGTATACAATATATAAATAATATAATTATTATTATTATGATTAATCTATATAATTATGATTTTTTTCATGTGTAGACTTGAGCGTTTGTAATTTCGATTAAAACAAAAAATACAACAACAACAAAATTATTGCAAATTGAAAAAAAGCACACACACACAAATAGTTTAGAATTTATTGATAAAAAAAACAATGTTTATCTAAACAACAAAAGGAAGGCAAATATTTTAAGACGACGAGGGTCGAGAGAATGCAACTCTTGCAAATTTTAAGATACTCCCCGAACCCAAAAAAAAAAAAAAAATTAATTAAATTAAAGAAACAAATTTTAAATCATACTCTTCTAAGATTCATAAAAAAAAAATTAAATATATAAAAAAAAATAATAACTTTTAAAAATATATATATTTTTAGACTTTGAGTTGGTCTTCTATTTTATTTTTATTTTATTTTTTTTTTTTCAATTAAATGTTTTTTATTTCTAATTTCTTATGATTAAAATTGTAACCACAAAAAAGAAAAATATTGCTTAAACACACACACACATACATACATACACACACAAAATTATAAATATATAAATATTAATATTGAAAGCAAAATCTTCAGTTTGTTTTTTTATTTTATTTTAATAATTTTTTTTTATTAATTAAAAAGTCATAAAAATAACAAAAACAACGTGTATCCCACCAAAAAAAAAAAGAAAAAGAAACTAAATATATAAAATCAAATCAAATCCTTTTCAAAAAAAAAAGTGATTTGCTAATTTGTATATTTTTTTTCATAGATTAGTGAATCGTTTAAAACAATAATTCAGTTCAGGAATATCCTTTATTATTTGCTATTAATTTTCAAGGCTCCACAAATAAAAAGAGAACATCAATTTATTGACCAATTAACAAAATAAATAATTAATGAGCTTTTAAAAAAATAAATAAATAGAAATAAAAATAATAATTTGTCGCTTTGAAAATGTGTTTCATAAGCAAGTTAAATGCATTTAAAAATACAACAACAACAGCAACAACAAACCAATAAAGCTAGCACACACCAAATAAGGACAACTACGAAATTTATAGAAATACCAATTAGTTAGGTTTTAGACAGGCATAAATCAAATAAAATAAATTTAGGCGCATTAAACAAAGTGCAACCAAAATGAGGAAGAAGAAGAAGCAGAAGCCGTATTCATTCAAACAATTATGGAGACGAAATATTTCACAAGGATAAAGCTGATGACGATGATGTTGACAAACAAGATTGATAAAAACCCGTCCATAATTAGATTTTTATTTAAAGCGCCGACTTCAAATACAAAAAAAAAGAGTCTAAAAAAACAAAGAAGAAGAAAAATAATTGAATTCTATTTAAAATAGAGAAAAATCATTTGGCAAGCCAATTCAAAAAAAAAAAAACTTTCGTCCTTGCCTGGAACAAAAAACATTTTTAAATCTAAAAACGCCCTAAATAATTTGGAGCAGTGTGGTAAGTAAATAAAAAAAAAAAACTAATTAGATTTATAAAAAAAAAAGAAATGTTTAAAATATTTATTAGCACTTCGTGTTTCATTAATTGTGGAAATAAAAAATATCAAGTGAAAAATTAATAAATAAATGATAGAAATTGTAATGGTTCGGATTGATATTAGATGTTTTTAATGTATTATCAAAACAGAAACAAAATCATATACATATAAATGAATATATAAATATATTTTATTAACTACAAAATATTTCGATATGTGAAAAAGACAAAAAAAAAAAAACAAAAACAAAAACTTAACCAAAAAATGTTGATGTGTGAAATTTATAAGACTAGCATATTTCCTACCTAAACAAAATCTTAATATTCGTTATACAAATACTAAAAAAAATACAAATATTTATAGATATTTAAACCGAAACTTAAACTCACAATTAAATTAGCAAATAGAGCAGACTTACTGATATTTAAAAATAAATAGAAATACAAATAATTTTAGCATATTCTAAATATAAAAAGAAAATATTAAAACAAATAGAATTTGCCGTTAACACATTTAAAATAACAAATTGATCGTACCTTTTTGCTAATTAAAAAAAAAAAAAAAAATAGAAATTAATATTAAAGGAAAAAATAAGAAAATGAAAAACGAAAATCGTCTTGTAGTGATGCAAATGTAATCGAAACAATATAAAAACTAAATAAATAATTAAGAAGAGATACAAACCAAAATCAATAAGATACTTTGGCAAGTTTTTTGGCTTTCGAAAAAAATATATATATATATATATATTTAATTATATATATGTCTAGCATAAATGTCTAATTGTGAAGTTTCAAAATGAAGAATTTAAAATATTTTTTATATGCAAAATTAAAAGAATAAAACACACAAATATTTGAAGCTTAAAAAATTTAGATTTAAATGTGTACAAATTTTTTAGAAATTTGTCTCCAAGAGCAAAAAAAAAAAAAAAAACGAAAAGCAGAATTTATTTTTTTTTGTTTATTTTTTTTTTTAGAAAAAATCAAAACAAAAAATTCGCACAACTAAAATAAATCAAGCAAACAGAAAAAAAAACTGAACTGAGTTTAGTTGGTTAGATAATAAAATAAAAAATAATATATATATTCATGAGTTTGAGTGTATCTTGTATTAGCTTCTTACCTCTATTTATGCCAGATAATCAAAGTGCAATCTAACAAACTGAAAACACAACAAAAAAAAAACCAACAAAAATATTTAGAAAAAAACCCATAAGTTTCTCTTAATTTTTGGACACCAAACCCATAAGTCCTTTTCCAGTTTTTCCATGTGTTTAATTATGTAAGCTCTATAATTAACATAAAATTACCTAAAATAAATAAATAATTAACTTAATCAAAAACAAAAAAAAAAACTACAAATAAATAAAAATAAATCCTTGGGTTAGACAACGAATTGCCGAGCAAGGGGGGTAGAACTCATCAAACCAACCTGTACATTTAAAGCTCTCCTTCCCCCCCTCCAAAACAAAAACCAAAAAAAAAAAAAAAGAAAATTTAGTAAAGCTTAATTCAAATCTTAGATGTCGCTAATATCAAAGCAAATCAAATTGAAATGAAATGAAATCAAATCAAATCACAACACATCAGTCAAAATATTTATGGTACTCTTAAATCTATTCAATGTTTGTCCTTTTGTTTTTTGGTGTCCTTCTCTCTTTTTAAGGATCATAAATAAATAATCGAAACGTAATTTGTACTATATCAAAACCAACAAACTAAAGCACACCGATAAATTTAGCATTCTAATTCTTAAGTCAAAAGCGAAAAAGCAAACAATTTTGGCCTAAAAAAAAAAAAAACAAAAAAGAATATAAAAGGCACAATTTTTAATGTATGCAAATCAAAATTGAATTGAGCCACAAATTAATTAATTAATTAATTCAGATATGCGTACCTTTTAGAGCAAAAAAAAAAAAAAATATATATATATATATATATAAAATAATTAAATTTCAATCTATGTTCGAATCAATATGGTTAACTTGGGTATAATCGATTATATCTTGTCCACCCAATAAGCCAAAGTTCCAAAGACCAAATCGTATCACATTGAGCCACAAAAATTTGTATTTGTATTTGTATTAATGGTTCTAAAAAAATACCTAAAATGTATTGTATTATGTGTATTGATTTCGATATTTACCTATAGTCCCCTAAATAATACAGAGGCATAACCTATAACAATCGAGTTCCGATTTCAAATCAACTATAATTATATATAAATCTAACACTCACACACACACACACACACTTAGATTAGGAATTTTTCGACTTTTATGGCTGTTTAGAGATTTTATATAACTACTTAGTATACATATATATATATATGATATACAAATATATAAGCGAGTGTAAAATCTAACAATTTTCATATATAATTATTTACATTGCTATCTAAAAAGTCTTGGCATTTGGTTACGATCAAAATGCTTGGAGGGATTCAAGTGTTTGGCTTAAACTTCAACTTGATTTTGATCCTAACTTAAGGCCTTAAATATCTACAAAAAAAAAAAAAATGATTCAATTGAAATAAGTAAAAAATCTATGCAAATGTGGTTGCAATGCTGGTGGTAATTTTAATCGTAAGCCCAACGATTTGCTCGACCCTCGATAAATAAAAAAATACCAAAAAAACAGAAACACAAAATTTATTGTATATAAGAAAAAAATGAAATCAATGTGAGTATAATAAATGTATTTGAGTGTTCTTTGGAACCCAAAAAAAAAAAAAAAACGCAGCACATGAAAATCCCCACCTCTCTCTCATATTGAATTTGATGAAGGAGGGAGTGTGAATCTTTGTAGAAAATAGACAAAACAAAAAAAAAAAAAAAAAACAGCAAACGAAAATTGTGAAATTTAGTGTCTTTACACTTTAAAGAGTATTTACAAAAAAAAAAAACAAATAAATAAAAAAAAAATTAACTATAATTCAATAATGAAAGCTATGTCGCCGATATTTGTAAGCATTCAATACACTCACACTTAAATCCAAGCTCATACAAACACAAACAAATTCAATAATAATTAAATACATACACACATACACATACACTTACATATACATATAACTCATACATATGCCTAAAAGGATACAAGTAAATTAAAAAAAAAAAAACAAAAACAAATACAAATAAATGTCTATATACCAATTGAACAAGAGTATATATATATATATATCTATACTAAAAATTAATATTATAAAAAAAAAACAAATTTGAAAGAAAAAAGAAATTGAAAAACAAAAAATAATAATAAAATAATAAGTAAATAAATACAAAAATTCAAAGTATCAAATGAAAGGAAATTATGTTTCATTGGAGGGTTTTCAAAAAGTCCAACCAAAACATGGCTTTATCTCATTTCAGATCTTTTATAATTCCTGTCTTTGGTCTCTTAATTTTCAAATAAAAATATTCTGGTGATCCCTTTCCCCGGCCAGAGCCTTAAATGTACTTGAATTAGCCCTGAAATATATAATTTTCCAGGAAGTTGGAATCCCCGAGTCCTGCGTGACTGTACCTTACGTTTTAATTCCCAGACTAACCAGCGTGCATGACTGTACTTTACAATTTACAGTTTGAAATAACCCCAGAGCTTTACCATTTAAAATACTGAAATATATTGCAGGTAACTTAAAATTTTTTCAGCTTAGTAAAAATTCTTCAACAATTTCAATCCTTTCAATTTAATTTAAAATAAAAGCTTTCAATTTTTTTTTTAGAACGGATCATGGGATCTCAATTTTAATTTGAATAAGTTTTTACAAATATACAATTTTAAAATTTAAATATTTTATATAATTTATAGACTTGTATCTTTGGTGAATTTAGCTGTAAGATAATCGAGTAAGAGTATGGTGTCTCTCTTACCCAACTTAAAGGAAACTAAATGACTACTTAGGTAAAATACATTGCTGTGATTGCTTGAAAATAGTGTATAAAAAATAAAAATAAAAACCAAAATTAATTAAATATAGAATAAATGTCTGAACAAAATGTAGAAATATGTGTATAGAAAACTAAATATATTTAATAAGTTCCACAATTATTGCACCATATGCGGCCATGAAGTGCTTAAAAATAACGCAACACATGAAAGTCGGGGACCTCCTTCGAGGTGCTTTGGTACTTTGTTCGATGTGTGTTTAAAAATAATTAATGATAAAGACTAGAGAATCTCTCGTTTTTTGTGAAAGGTCTTCCAAGAATGGAAAACGCTTTGGCTTAAAATAAAAAAAAAACTATCTCAAGTCGGCAGGCCGAAAAATTTGGAAAACTTTTTTCGAAATTCCCAAAAGGAAAACCCAAAAAGATTTGAATCTTTTTTTTTTAAACCAACGAAAAAAGCCTTAAAGGGGGTGGGGAGAATACATTAAATACAAGTTAAAATTAATAAATTTTTGTTTTCTTTTTTTTTTTTGTCAACTTAAATTTTAGATTGTATATATGAAATGGTTTGTATATCTGTCTGGTAATTCAAGTGATAAAATCATATATATATATATTTTAGTTTTAGTGCTAGAAAAAAATACTGGTAATATATTGCAAAGTCTCTAAATCTTTATTACATGACTAAATCATTTTGTTTTTTTAATTATTAATTGTCGGTTCCGAGAGTACCTAAAAAAAAAATCTTCAAAAGGCTTGCAGACTTGGTGTGTGATTTTTTCTTTGGAATCTACTTGTAATTTTTGTTTTTGTTTTGTTTTTTGCATAATTATCACATTTTTGTTTACTACATTTAAATTTGGTCAAAATTAGGTGGTATAGATTTAACTTTCATTTGTGTGTGTGTGGCGTTTGGGAGGGGGAGGCTTCATCGTCTTCTATGTCTCTAGATAACTCCTGTCTTTTTTTAAGTCAGACTTTGCCTTTGGCAATATTCGTTTTGGTAATCGTTTTTGTCTTAGGCCACCATTGCATAGTTGCCTGTCAATTCAAAGGGACTGGTCTTGGCCGAGTGTGTGAAGTTATTTTTTGGTGAGAAGTCCACGGGCTGCTCTTGCGAGCCAGCCGATCCGGGTGGACTAATTGGCAGAACTCCGCTGGCATTGGCTGGCTGGTAGGGATGATAGGGAAGTGTCAGATGCTCCTGGTAGACCACACTGGGATGTGGCAGGGCTGTGGGTTGGATGACGCTGATACGCTTGAACTGCTCAAACTCTTCCGGGCTCATGTTGGGTGTGTTTAGCAAGGCGAAAGACTCGGCAGCCGAGCTTTGGCCGTAAGCGTAGCTTAGAGTGGCGGCAGCCTGCTGGCGGTCCTTGCCCTTTTGCAAGAGCTTATTGGCCAAGGTAGACTTGAGGTTACTATGGCCGGGATTGGGTTCTGCCGCACGCTTGGGGGAAATGGGGGGTCGTGAGCTGGTGCGTGTCTCCCTTTCGGCTGAGCGATTCTTCATGCAGGAAGACTCCTCGTGCTTGTACAGATATGATTTCAGGGCAAAGGCCTTGCCGCAGCGGGCACAGGTGTGGGGCTTGGTATTGGAATGCGTCTGGATGTGGGCACGTAGATTGGACTTGTCCGCAAAGGCCTTGTCACAGACATTGCACTTGAAGGGCTTCTCGCCGGTGTGGGTGCGCAAGTGTCCTTGCAGCAGCCAGGGCCGCGAAAAGCACTTGCCACAGAATTGACACTCGCAGCCCTGGTTGTGGGTGCGCACATGCATGGAGTAGGCCGGCATGGAGACGTAGACCTTCTCGCAATAGGGACAATGGCGTGCCTTTTTGTCCATAATTGACCTGCAAGAAAGTGATCGAGTTTTAGAGAAAGCCAAGTAAATTTTTTTTGATTCTTACCTATGAGTTTGTCTATGGCGTGCCAAGTTTGAAGAGGTGGAATATTTTTTACCACATTCCGGACAAATGTGCTCATCCTCCAGCAGGCCCAGGCCACTGTCTGCCGTTGATTTGGACTCTTGTTCCAGGGCCTCTGGGCTGGCACTGCTCATGCTGCTGGCCGTGCTGCTGGCACAAGAATTTGAATCGGAAATGGTGGAGCGACGCGATTTCCTGCGATCGAATACTTTGTGGCTGTAATAATTGGAGTCATCGTCTGAGGATGCATACAATGTGATATTGGCTGGCAAGGCAGCCATACATTTAGTTTGATCCATTTCATTGGTATTCGCTGTACTGAGCGGACCAGCCGCCAGTGTCACCTCGGCCAATTGCCTTAAATTGTAGAGATCTGGCACTCCACCTTCCACTTGATCCTTCGTCATTGCTACGCAATATCTAAACGAAATAATAAAATATAAATATATATATATATAATTAGCTAAAATTTTTTATTTATTTTGTTTTGGTTGTCGCCACTCAATAATGACGCTTAGAATTTTCCGTCGTCTAGTCTGGATGACGTACAAAATTATTTCCTTTGAATTTATTTATTTTTTTTTTTTTTTTGGGGAAAAAAAGGTGAAACAACCTGCTAAATGTGTACAAAATGCGTCATTCAAAATAGAAAGAAAAAATAATAAAATAAGTTGAATTTAGGCCAACAGGCTGGGTGCTCTGTGACATTTCTCGAAATTAATCGAGTGTATTTTGATAGTGCATCTACGAGTGCGCAAGCCGCCTAATTATGTCATATTTTATAATTATTTATTAATTTTTAATTAAGAACAATGCTCAAGTGAAAATGTCATCAGCAGAAGAAAGAAAAACAACGTTGCCGAAAGCTAAAAAAAAAAAAAAATAAAAATTCTGCTCTGTTGGCCCACGGATCGTATGATTAACGTCAATGTGGCTTGCATTCGCACTTGTTGGGTTTATGTAGAATTTTTGCAGAGAGTCTTCTTGGGTAGGGAACGAAGACGGAAGGAGGGGGGAGGGCCACTGTTTATACAATAAATTTATGTCTGAAATGTATGTGTCTAGATTTTCGTATTTATTCAGGTTCTCTTGGCATTGATTAATCTCACACGTCATTGGCAGGTGGGACAGGTGGTGGTAGTTTGGTTGTTTGGTTGTTTGGTGGATTTATTTTTCTTTATTGCACAGTTGGTTTGCCTGATTGTTGCTTGGTTTATTTAGTTGTTCATTCAATGCATATATTAACAGATTTTTTTTGCAACTATTTAATTAGGATCTGTTTTAGAGACCAATTTGATATGGGAAAAATTGAAGAAGAAGAAGTATTTCAAAATCTTGGAATCTTATCGACAAGTTTATAGCCATATTTATGGTGATTTCATTTTGAAATTTCCGATTGCCATTTTGTTTTGTTTATTATTCTTTTATTCTGTATTCGTAATTGTTTGAATAATTGTTGATGGCTTATTGCCACAATTTGGTTGGGTGGGTGGTTGTTTGCCTATCCAATTTTATTTCATTTTTTTTTTGGTTTGGCGTTGGCGGAGGTCATGTGCACTGGTTGCCGAGGTAGCCGCCCCTCCGCTCTTACGTTTTTGTACTATTTAAAATATCTAAACAAAAACTATGCCAAAGCACAAGTGAGATTGTTTGTGAGAGTTTGCAACCTGTTGAGCATTCCTAAATATTTGTTTGAGCATTCTTTGTGGCCATATAATATTCGATCTCGAAATTAATGGGCTTTCCATTTTTTGTTTTATAAATAAGGACTCCAAATGGGGTCATAAATATTTTTGGGGAATTTCCATAACAGAATCAAATAGTACCTGTTTCTGGGAAATTCTTAATTTATATTTTCAGACAAAGCATTCCACCTTTTCTTTTGCTTAGAGATAATATCTGCTAGATACACAGATACATAGAAATATATATGTATAATGAGTACGCGCAATATTTCCGTTGTCAGAGCGAACCAAAAAGCCGCATGTTTCAGTGACAGCCCGTTAATTAATTATCTGTTGGCCCGTGTGGCCAAAATCACGCAGTGGGTAATCGCAAATGACATCGACATTTTCAAAGAGCCATGAGGAAAAAGTGTAACGGTAATTGGGTGCATCCCAATATACCCCAAAGAAAATAATGGGAAAAATCTGTTGAAATTTTTACTTTGTGCTATTTCGTTAATTTATTACATCTTTCGCAGCTTGGAATCTCTTCAGGAAATATCTGCTCTTTAATCGACAAAATTAAATTTTTAAATTAATTCTGTTCTATTTATTTACCCAATTGAAATTAGCCTTTGTTGTTTAGCCTTGTACCTGGCATTATCTTTCTGAACTGTACAAATTAAACAATGAGTAAACCTTCTCCTTTATTTTTATTTTTTTTTTTTTTTGTATATTTATAAGAAAATCTGTGCAAAATAAGCAATCTGCATTTACATCTGCATTTTGTGCATTGAAAAGAAAGTTCAATATTCTTTTAATGTACACAACCGAATAGATTGAGGGCGGGGTCTGGGGCGCAGTTTGCTGCGCTGGGTCTGATCTTTCTATTTGGATTTTTATATATACTAAATATATATATATATATATTTCTATTTTTAAAAATGCATTCCATTGGCACAAGACACGACCGTGGAGAGAAAAACTCATTTCATAGTTTACATTTTAGTTCAAACTTGAAAATGCAAAAAATAATAAACAAAAGCAACAAAAGAAGGAAGAAACTACAAGAAGCCCAAAGTCAATGTGGTTAACTAGTTGGGAAATTGGAAAATCAAACTGACTCCACACTCGATGAGTTTTGTATTTATTTTGAATTCATTGGGTGTGTCTTTGGCAGGGCAGAAGATCTTCTTCAATCGTCGATGTGACCCTCGTCGAGGGAACATTCAATTTGATTTGTTTGTCTTGAGTTATAAACAATTCCTACAGGATGAATAGGATCAGGTTCAAAGCGATTTTATTTATATCTACAAGAAAATTGTCTACCTGTCTGAGAATATCTTTCGCTCTGTTTAATCAGATTTTTCATTCTTTTTTTTTTTTGCCAATTAATAAAATCAAGCTTTATTTGCATAGACTGTGACATTTATCAGATACACAGATATAAAGATATATTTGCAATTTTCCTATATAATATTTTCGTTATTTCGTTATATTTTCTTTCCTCTGACAATTTACGCAGTTTCAGTCTTAAGACGCATTAATACACTTTTTCACAAAGAAATATTTAATGATCCAATATTTTTATTGAAAAATTCAATTCAATTGCGCTGATGGTGAAATTCTCTTTTATATTATTCAAATCATTAAATTAGGAATGCATTAGATAATTTTTTGTTTTTCTTAGTATGAATGTCAAAACATAACAAGTGTGAGGCGATAATTCAAGCGCATCTTTTTTTGCCAAAAAAAAAAAAAATATTTTTTTTTTCGTTTGATTGTATAATCAAATATGAGCTATGAAATTAATTAATGTAAATATTTCACCTAAAAAAAAATTAATTAATTAAGCCCAAAATTCAATGAAAAATTTCACAAATTTATGAAAAATAGGTAAAAAAAAAAATTGCCAACTCACCCAGCGCAAATAATGCAAAATATATGAAATCAGGAAGCCTTTTCCAACCGAATCGTTTTGGCCGTGAGTCTCAAAAGAATACGTCGCAGTCTCTTAAGTAAATAAGAGAAAGAAAAGTAGAACGGCCACCGGACCAATATAGCGGATGATTCAGCCCAAAGTGTCGATGCAAAATCAATTGAGTATTGACAGTAAAAATTTAAAAAACCCACCGTAGTCTGTCACTGCCGACACACACACACACACACTCGCACTCGCAAACACACAATTACACCCCACCACCGGTTTAGTTTTTCGAAATTAATTTTGAACTAGGAAAGAAAAAAAAAAGAACGAAAATTTCATCACAATTTTTTGTGTATTGAATTTGCCCGCCGAGTGTCTGTCAAAATTTGTGCCACATGTGCCAAGTTGTTAGAAAATTCTCACTAATTTCTTATGCCGATCGGTTCGATTCAGAATACTTTGTATTGATTTGTTAGCAAATTGAATTGTTCGCTGCCCGCGCACATTTGAACTCTTTGAAATCCCAAGAAGAACTGATCGAAACGGTTTTTCTCAAAATACCACTTACACTTTTTACATCTTGAAAATCGCTCGGCATCGGGTCGGGTCCAACACAGGAGGTTAGATGACGACCACGACCACGACCAAGTCCCGACGTCGACAATATCTGAAAAGAAAAAAAAAAAAAAAACAAAACATAAAGTCTCAGACAGACATTCTTCGTTGCGCAGACAACGGCGGCCAGCAGCTGTTTACGTTTTCTGAGGATCGACAGCGCCGACTTCGAGAGCACAAGATGATGCTGGTGGTGGTGGTGGTGGTGATGGTGGTGGTGGTGGCTACCGATTGGAACAAGTGTGTGCGGTTTAAAAATAAAACGAAATAATGTTTTTATTGTGCTTTGGGGCGCACTCACTGCACACACACACACACACACACACACACTGAGAGATATTTGTGTATTCTAAAAGGAAAAATATTTTTCTTTCGTTTTTTTCCATTTATTTGCCCCATGGTTCGATTGAGATCGTTGCCATGGCGGAGGTGTTCTGTTCGCTCCTCTTGCAGATGAGGACCACTGCGTAGAATTTCTAAGGCCCACGCCACCCAACCAGCTAGACAACCAGCAAGTCAGTGTCAAAAACCTCACAAAAAGCCCCCATGCTGTTGCCCTGCTCTGAACACTTTTTCTCATTCTCGTTGCCTTTGCCAACATTTGCCGGTCTCTTGAGTTAGAACATTTATTTTCTCCCTCTCACGCACTCTCTCTTTCTCTTTCTTTGATGCAGAAAATCCGAAATAGATTCGCATAGTTCTCCTGGCCTTTTCAACGCTTGCCAAATACAAAAAAAAAAAAAAAACAAAACTGTCCAAACGGATTTACCACAGGTGTTGCTGCCAGAGACATCGACTTTTCAAGCTTATTGAACTTAGTGTCCCTCTGTCAGGTATTTCTATGTATTTTACAGTTATAATAATAGATATATGAAAAATATAGTATTTGTTTCTTGAGACATGTGACAATTTCTTTTGGCTCTTAACCTACAAGATATCTGGTTGAAAGTGGATTTGCTTGTTTCGAAAGATTTTGAATTCCTGAAGCAATCCAAGCTCTAAATCACAAGGTGGCCTCAGCTATAAATCGGAGAAATCTGACTATTCAGGACCCTTTAGTTTGTTGAAGAACTTTATCGATCAGAAGATGAATCAGATGAATCATACCGCTGCCAAAGTGAACAAGGCAAATTTCACACTTTGCTGTCGTTGATCCAAATGAAATAGAAAAAAAAAAAACAAAAAACAAAAGAAGGAAAACAAGAAGCAGATCAAAGTAGCAAAGGAAAACAAAGAAATCACTGGTTGTTGGATTTTATAATGCATGTGCCAACATGGAAATGCAATTTCAGACTAAAAGGTCAACAACAAAATAAAATGAGGGGGAAAGATTTAGTTGCAGGCGGCAACAACAACTGAACGAGCACGGGAGTGGTTTCCGCCATTGCCAGCATTTCCGTAAGATCCAAGAGGGATGAAGTCTGCAGTGTGGACAGTAGGTGCCGGGGAAGCCCATAAAAGACGGAAAAGAGAAAGGGTGAAGGCGGACATGCTCTGACATGTGCTAAAGGAATTTGAGACTACGACAGTGAGGCTGTTGGTAACGCCATTGCACTTTAATCACGGCAATTAATAAAAGAAGTGCCATGAGTATCCCCTGCTTTTGCACAAAGGAAGTGAGATCTTGGGGGCGCTTGGGGCTTGCGGTAAGACGTGGGAGGCATTAACGTTAAATGTACAGAGCGAATTACTAAGCTGACGGCTCAGTATTTCTTGAAAACTGCTGGCATTGCAGCGTTGCAGACCGTCGAGGCCATAAATCTATTTTCATCCTGATTTCTGTCCAACCAGCCAGAGTCTTCCAGTCAACCTGCCTTTTGGTAGGCTCGATGCATTAAAAAGATCTCTTGCTGCGCAATTGCGGTTTGCTTCTCTTTCACTTTGCTTCTTTATTTTCAATGATTTTTATTTATTTATTTATATTTTGTTCACTTACACTTTGAAAATCTTCTTTGCGTAGGTAAAAATCTTTTTCAGATACAATTTTGCAGTGAAAACCACAGCCTTCTGATGATTTGATTGATACCTTGATAAACATTGGGATATAGTATGATTCCTAGTTTTATGTAAAGAGGGCGGCCTTCCTAAGCCAAATAAATAAATATTATATGATATACATTTCCACTTGTACAGTCTGGTGAGTAGAGTTAATACTAAAAATGTAGCGAGAAAAAGCCTTATAAGTGGGATCGCTTACCATCCCATTCACAAAAATTTCAAGACTATGAATCTCTTATTTAATCAGCATTATTAGGATAATGACTTCCATTCCTTCTATATAAAAGTAATTAAAATCGCTTACAAATGAATATAATGTTATGATTTATTTAACTGCTTAATGCTTGAAATTAATTATAAAAGATTTGCCTTAGATCTTTAATGTTTGCCGTAAATATGTATTAATGGCCGATATTATATATGTAAAAGCTTTCGTAGAATCATAAGAACTAAAATTTATGGAGTCATACATATATTCTTCTCTTAGTTCTTAGTCATTGTTCTCTGTTTTACCCAGTGTATTCACTCTTTGTTTGTTATGCCGAAGTCGGAACCATTTTTCTTTAGACTTATCAAATTCAGTTAAATAGTTAATTAGCTTTGAGTTTTGCAGATGGTTTACTATTTCCTTAATAATTATCAACCAAAAGAACATATTTTTAACACCCCATTTCGAGCAATAAAACATCCTGTTTACAGGAGCCTTCGGTTTATAGACTGTTACTTGTCCCGATTCCAATGCACTGTAGTAATTCAAATATCTGTTTAATGATGAGCACCTGATGGAATACAGGAACAGCCCACAATATACAGAAGCCCAGATAGAGCTGCTCTGAAGTGGCAGCACGAGGCTCGACAATGAATTGCCATTGCCCTGTCAGCCGGATATGCGTGTAATTCCTACATGGAGTTGGACCGTGTTTCAAAGAACCAAATCTCATAAAGTTCTATTTTTACAACTGCTGACAACAACCGACAATCCGCCCATGAAGCAAACACAGAGAGAGGCATGAAGGCATCTCATCAGAAGAAGGCGTAGAATCGTCTCGCAGTTCGAACTCCAAGTGTGCAGTCTAAATTTGAATTTGAAGAGCAAGCGAAGCGATGGTGGTGGCCACCTCAATGGTAGCTTCACTAGTGCATCAAGCAATGCGAGGGGCCAATAGAATCCCAAGCCACTTTACATAGACTCTGTAGAGTGGGTGGAAAATGGGGGACATAACGGGGAAGTGTAGGGGGCGCGGCATATAATGTGGCATGTGCCACCACTTGAAGTTCAGTTTTGTTTGCAGTAACTGTTTATTGATGGAAAGACACAAGAAAAAGAAGAAGTCAAAAGCTAATGTTAAGGAAGAATCCAATGTTCCATATCCATACGATATAAAAACCTGTGACCGTGTGTGTGTCTGTGTGTGTATGTGTGTGCATAATGGGTGCATGGGTATTTACCATGTCAAAATTCAAAGAAACAAAAGCGGAAATGTTTTTGTTTTCTTTATTTTTAAACAGCAACAAGAGAAATTTTTAAATATCAACATCATCACCATCACCATGGCTCTAGGAGGAATCATTCTCAATACTTTCTTGTTTTGCTTTTGGTCATTGAACTTTTACTTAACTAAAGAGTTATTATGTTTAAATAAACTCAAATATTTGGTTAAAGATTTGTTAATTTATAAAGGGATTTTCGTAAGACCATATAAAAAAAAACAAAGGTCTTAAAAGTTCAATGAACCTTTCAGTTTTTTTTTTTTAATTTGACAAGTTCACTGAACCAAGTCTGCAAATATATTTTCTAAATTTTTGAAAAACTTCCTATTTAATTGATAAATTTAAAATTTCAAAAACCACATTTTGAGGTATTTACAGAATGATAAATATTTTTTTCATAATTATATACTGCATTTTATAAATACACGAAAACAAACCGCAGAAAGGGAACCACAACTAGAAATGGATAATGAAATTCTGCTGATAAAAAACATATTTCCTGCATTGCTTAATTGCAATTTAGATTTTGGAAAAGTATATAAAGTGTCCAAATTGTAAATATTTTTAGTTTAAGTTTTTAACTTTAACTGTACAAAACATTGGTGAAGTGCGAATATAGATTTAGTGAAAAATAAATTTGTGGTGCTCTTGAAGGTATGCTAAGCTAGTGCAAGGATTATGGATACCCAAGAAAAGTGTTTTTTTTTTCATGAAAAAGGATTAACTTGTTTCCAGATAACCTAAAAACGAAATAACCATGGCTTTCGAAAACAATGAAGTACGGATTGAAAATATAATTCAGCAAGGACTAAATGATCATCAAGATTTGAACACGATCTTATTAACAATTTCTGAGGAGTTCCACATATCGCTTCCACTTTATCCCTCTGACAATGTCGTTATAAAGGATAAATACTTAAAGCTCTGCATGGATCTTTGTCTGGATGAGATGAATGAATTTATTAAAGGAATGCAGTTAGACCAGGACAAAACTGATTTGAAATCAATTTCTATGTCGTTGCACAGTGTATCGAAATTGAGGGAGTTTCCGAAACCCCTTAGTGAACTCAGTTATTTTATGCTTCTAATGAATCAAAGTGAATTGATGGACGAAGAAAATGAAATGATTTTCGTAAATGACTTGAAAAACGAAACTCTACTGCAAATCGCCTCTCAAGCAGATCTTTCATCTAAAGAGCTACAATTTTTGGAACAATGCCTGGACTTGCTCATTAATACCACGGAGCTTTCGACTACTATTAGTCAGTTGAAGCTAAAAGAGTTTTGCGATGGAAATATACCATTGAACGATATAATACAAAATATAATAAATAGTGATTTTGGAAATTCTGATAAGTTTTATCAAAGCTTAAAAGATACTGCCAAGGAACTAGACAATATTGAGTCAATCAAATTTCTGGAATTAATTAAAGCTGAGCTAAGAGGTTTTGTCAGACCAATTGAAATCAAGAAAACGCATATGGATGGGCGATGGTTAATTGAGATTATTGGCCATAATATTGTTATCAGTAAAATTCTAGGAGAAATTGAAAAAATTATATCGGAGAGTCCTGAACTTGAAGAGATCCGCTTTGTGGCAGTCCATATAATCCATATTGATACGGATTTGATAAACAGGCAAGTCTGGCATGGCAGGAATATTGTTCTCTTAACTAAAACAATTCGAGTTCATAAGCGAGTAACTTGGGATATCTCGGGGAAAGATAATGAGCACGTTTATAAGAACAAAGCTGCAACTGGCATGAATGGAAATGATGGATTTCCTGGGGAAAGCGGTGGTAACGTATCAATTGTAGTGGATGAATTGGAAAATTCAAATAGCTTATTTATCAAATCCTATGGAGGTATTGGTAGTAGCGGTCAAAACGGGGGAGATGGAATAAAGGGAAAAGACGGAAGCGCAATGAGTAAATATGAATTCCAGTCCGCATTTCCACCAACTGCTGGGTCTAATAATCGAGAAAATAATTTAAGAACTACTATTAATAGAATTAAACGGGATGAAAAAGAATTATACTCAGATCAATATAATTCGGGGCGATATATTCATTTGAAAACAACTAAAGGTAATGAAATAATCTTCTCACATTGGACAGGGTCATTTTGGGAAATCAGATATTGTCAGTCATTTTTACTCTACAGGGGTGCGCCAGGTGAACCAGGTCAACCAGGGGGCCAGGGTGGCCTCGGAGGTCAAGGAGGCTTTTCAGGTGAAATCTCAGTGCAATGTTCTAAGTCGTATGATGTCAATAAGGACATTAAAGCTGGTGAAACTGGGGTTCCAGGACAAGGTGGACGTTATGGTTCTTTCGGTAAAAACGGTTGGGATATTGCCTATACGGATTGGGAGAAGGGACGTTCAGGCGACTGGCCTCATTATTATGGGGAACTAGAAAACTTAAAATTATACTTAGGTTTCAGTAGTAAAGAAACTAAAAAAAGTATCTGGAGTCCTTATTACGATAAATGGGTTACCATAAGAAGCGAGAAACTTAAGAATAAAGTATCCCTCAAGGAAATAAATCAGAAAATTAAGCAAGAGGAAAATCGTCAAAAGCATTCAAAAGCAGTTCGTCAAAAAAGTATTTCAACCAATGTCCTGACTTCGAATTATTCACATATTTTACAATCGTCCAAGCGTAGCGCAATGAGAGGCTTACATTCAAATCTACGAATTCTCGGGCCAACAATTCAGAAGACGATTGGAACACGTTCACAGCAACGTTCCAAAAAAGCTACAAAGGTTAATATAATGAGACGCATTTTTAAAATTTTAAATTCCAAAAAACAGAAAAACCTAACCAATTATTTACCATCGAAAGACCAAACAAGCCAAACTGCTTCCAATAATCTTTCAAATATTTATTTTACGACATTGCATGAAATTTCAAGGCAATTAGAAGATTTTAAACATTTTTTTAACAGCAAGATAACATTGAATTCTAAAAATATTGGTAGATTTATGGTTGAAGTAGAAGAGGATAAACATATTTTTCATAAGAGTCTCGGCACAATTCAACAATATATATACATGGATGACGAATCAAATCGTAAAAAAATACAAGAATATTGCATACAAATTCAAAATAACAAACACGATGTAAAGATTCTTAGATCATCGATGAGAGCATTTATTTTAGATGAAGGTCCTCATTCCAAAGATGGTTCAGACATTCAAAGGTATTATAAGAATTATCAATTTTATATGGATCGTCAAAGTCGAGGTTTCATTTCATTCTTAAAAGATCTTGATGATAAATGCTTAAAGGATGAGCAAACCTTTACACATTATTCAAAGTTTCTTATAGAGAAAGGCTTTTCATCTTGGGCTTATAGAGAGTTGCTTTCCAATATTTTTAAAGTTAATATTCAAATTTACACAAGAGACGAAGATTACGAACTTAATGAATCTTTTAATCATAATCGTAAAGCCCTGCAAAAGGTTTATATATTGGCTAAAGACTCAAATTCTTTTTCTGCTCTAGAAGTAAATGAAAAATTACTATTGCTTAGTGAAGAGCGTCTAAGCAGAGAAAAGTTCTATAAGAGTATTTTACTTTACACGGAACCATTCAAATCAGCTAAGCAATTTGAAAAATATTTAAAAGAGAAATTATTTTTAATCCCTTTCAATAGTCAAATAGATAAAACGACAAAGTTTTACAAAACCCACTTTTCCAAAGAAGAGGATTCTATTAACAAAATTGTGCAGTTATATCCAAAGGAATCTCAGATGAAAACTCGCTTACAAAAGCTGACATATCGATTTTGTAGACAGCGAGGATTAATTTATTTTTTGTCAAAGCGTCTTTTAACTGAAGGGACTCTTGTGCCTCCCAAAGAGCTTTATTATGTGATAAATTATATTTTGAAATATTGTACAGAAAATAATGAAGACCAAATCGGTTTGACATTTTCATGGATTTTTGCGGCATATCCGCAAGACTGTTGGATTAATGAAATTATTTTACTTCAGATTGAGGACTATTTTGGTCAAATAATTAAGGAAAAAGTGACATTACGAAATGATTTGTCTAAGATTGGTAATAAAGAAATTTTAATTATATTTGGGGAAAAGTTAAATAGCTTGGGGACCGTAATAAATATCGAAAGTGTTCAGGAAATATTCCAACTTTTGAGCAATATAGTAAATCGAACATTTAATATTTCGAGTCTAGAGCTATCTGAATGGCCATATGCTCTCAAACGAGTATATTGGGAATCTAAATTATCTAAATATTTCGGAGGTACAAGATTGGAGAGGGCATCGTATTATGCCCAATCGATTGAAAATAGTTTTGGGAAGCAGTTATGTGAAACGCTCATAAAAACTATGGAGAATACAGAAATCATTAAAACCACAAATGAAACTCTCGATATTCTTTCAAATTTTTCAAATCAAAGATGGATGTTAGAGCAAGAAGATGTAGATAATTTGGAAAAGAAAAACATTAGCTCTTGGAAAAAAGACATGGATGAAAAATATATTACTGGTCAAGGCGAACGAACTATTGATCAGTTGGTAAAATTAATTGAAAGTAACGCCAATACTTCCAAAAAAATTATAAGTCTACTTCCAACTATTCAGAGTTTATTTAAAGATCCTAAGGCTATCGAATCAAATAAGTATGCGAGTCGCCTGGCTGAAATTGATAAAGTTATTTTAGAGAAAAGAGGCTTCAGTCTATTCGAGACTTCCAAACTGACTGTTCTTTTATTATTGATTAATGATCACAGTTCTTTAGCTCAAGTTTCAACCGGAGAAGGCAAAACATTAATTATTGTTGCAGCAGCGATTATTAAGGTCCTTGAAGGCGAAAAGGTTGATGTTATAACGAGCAATTCAGTCTTGGCCAAACGAGATGCTGAGGCCAATCAGGATATTTATGGTCATTTCGGAATAACTGTTTCACATAATTGTCATGAGGACATTGAGAAAAGAAAAAGTGCCTATTCGAATCATCAGGTTGTTTATGGAGAATTGTCCAATTTTCAACGCGATTATTTGTTAGATAAATTTTATGGAGCCAATGTCTTAGGTGATCGTTCTTTTCAGAATGTATTTGTTGACGAAGTCGATAGTATGCTATTGGATAGAGGCAATAATACACTCTACTTATCTCATGACTTTAGTTGTTTGGACAAATTGGAATCAGTTTTTATTTTTATTTGGCAATGGTTAAATAGACCGTGCTTTACCACGGAAGAGTTTCGACAGTGTTTCGATGTAAAAGCAATTCGCAGAGCTGTTTTCCACGATTTATATGGTATGATCAGTATCGAAGACATAGCCACTTTAGGATCTGAGTTGACAGAACCACAAAGTCGGGATATTTGGGAATTTTTGGTAGGGGCAAATATTATAAACAGGAATTCTGAACTACTCATCAAAAGCTTGAATAATCAAAAACTCAACGAATTACTTCCATCTCAGTTTTCGACATATAAAGATCGTCTTACATTTCTTATATCCAATTGTTTAAAGAGGGAAAAGCGGATTAGTATACCAAACTACTTGAAACCTTTGGTCAACCAACATTTAGACTCTTGGATTAAGAATGCTGTTACAGCATTCTTTATGAATCCTAACCATGATTATGTTATAGACTATGATCGTTCCGAAAGTACATCTGAGGTAACTCCACAAATTATTATAGTTGATAGAGATACGGGAACTGATCAGCAAAGCTCAAAATGGGACGAAGGGCTTCATCAATTTCTCCAGCTCAAACATGGATGTAAACTTACCCTACACAGCTTGAAAGCTGTTTTTATATCCAATATTTTATATCTGAAGCTCTACACGAAGCTTTATGGATTAACTGGTACTTTAGGGTCTCAAATAGAAAGAGATATTTTAAGGGAACTTCATTCGGTTGACTTTTTAACCATGCCCACTCACAAGGCCAAGCAATTAGATATATGGCATACCATTATATGTTCTGATTTAGAGGAATGGAAAGATCACATTAAGCAAGAGACGTATAAATTAACAAAATTGGAAAAGCGGTCAGTCCTACTCATCTGTGAAACTATAAATGATGTTTTGGAATTACATAAAACTATAAATGGCAATAATGTTCGAGTCTATACTAGAGAATACGACGAATTGGATGTTGTGAAGGGAAAGAAACTCGGACAGGGCATGATAATCATAGCAACAAATTTGGCTGGTCGTGGTACGGATATCAAAGTGTCAAAAGAACTTAAAACCGAGGGAGGCTTGCATGTTTGTTTGACATATTTACCAAATAATATTCGTATCGAAGAGCAGGCCTTTGGTCGAACTGCTAGAGCAGGTGATAAGGGATCTGCGAGGCTAATAATTGTTAAGCCTAGTGATAACTTAAACATTTATAAAATTAAACAGATTAGAAATGGAGAAGAAGTAGAAAGACTTTCACAAATTAAATTGCACTATAACACAATAATTCTTACAGAAGAGAAGTGCTTTAGTAGTTTTAGGAAAGTTTACTCGTTATTAGAACAAAAGCTCAACGAAAAATCAGTGAACGCGGATTTGAAGGACATTTTATTGAAAAGCTGTTTGGAAAAATGGGCATTTTGGCTAGATTCGAATGGTAGCTTAATTAAAAACTATACAATTCCAGAAAATAAGCAGCAGTTGCGAAGGAATTTAGATAACCTTATTGAAAGCCTTGAAAGTTTGGAAATTGATAATTGGCTCCCATGGGTTAAGCATAGTCCCATTCAAATGAATAAACTTGGCATATACTATATGCCAAAAGAAGGGCCTAACAATTTCTTTGAATTTGTAGGTAAGGTAGTGAGTGTTTCACATATTGAAGCTGCCTTAGAGATCTTTGACAGTGTAATTCAAGATGAACCCAATTTTGCAGAAGGTGCTCACTATTATAAGGCTTGTGCTATTCTCCAAAATGACTCAAGTAATAAAGACCAGTTTGAGGTTGAACTACTTAAAGCTTCAAAATTATTACTTTCGCATTCGAAGACTGCAATATTCGCAGGTGCTTTTATTGATGCCATTAAAAAGCAAAATTCAGAAAGTATTTTACAGATCAGTGCCTTTAAGGATCAACATGAGCTCTTATCACGGGTTTATGGACTATTTTCAAAGAGTCTGAATGATGCCTTGGGTCATACTGTAACCATTCAATCTTTTCTAAACAATGGGATCAAGATAGAAAGAGCTTATGAAATATTCAAGAGTCTAATTAAACTAGAAATTCTTACTAGGCCTAAAGTTAATGATTATAATCCTGCAGATCTAGAAAAAATATGCTTGAGCTATGCGATTCCTTTAGAAGATTTTACGGTTTTACTTTCCGAATGTCAGGCCAAAGGCATTGAAAGTGAAAAATCTTTTAAAAATTTATTGAAACAAAAAGTCAATTTACCTAGCAAGGGAGTTTTTTGGGATATGCTTTTAGAACAAAAGTTTTTTGTTAATGACAAGACATTTATTGTATTCAAAAACGAAGATATGTCAGATATTAATTCATCACTGTTACAAATAATAAATGATAAAATAAAATCTAAAGAGTTAGTAAAGCAGACTATTGATATATCTGAAAAAACTGACCATGTTTGGCTAGAACAGCCAATTCAAGAAGAAAACCCAGAAGTTCTGGAAGCTTTTGAAGAAGTATCATTTCAACAGGCAATTGGTTATGATAGCTATGTCAAGTTAAAAGAGTATGAACCTCACATATTTACATTTTATCGTAGGGCAGAATTTGATCGCAAATTGTTTGAAAATACTCCATTTGTTTCAAATGAATTTATTACTAGTCTAAATGTTACACAGCTAAATATAGCTCGAGATGATGCTCAACAAATTTTAAAACATCTTAAGGAAAATGATATTATTATTTTAGAAAATCCGGACTCAAATAATGAACGGTATGTTTTGAAGAAGCCTTGGCTTGATATAAATCAAAATGATAGCTTCGCTTCCATAAGTCCAATTTATAGAAATGCTGTGAAACAAATGCTTAATATAAATTTTATATATGGCATCCAATTTGAAAAGCTTAAATACGAAATATTATCAAATAGTAATAAATACAATATTTTACTTAAGTCAAGTCCGCACGATGAATTATTTGATGATCTTATTGAGGACTGCATTATTAGACAATCAAAGGTTAACAATTCTAGAATGAAGGATATAGAACAAACTTTATCCACTAGTTTCCCAAATAAGTACGAGCGTACGACTATAATCAGGGTACTTAAAGGAGCTCAGTCTCAATTAAGCACTATTGATGAAGTTCAAGTGAACTTAACTCTAGTTACAGATCTTAATCCCGAGTTATTATACTCTGACGAAATGTCTTTATTTTCTCTTAATGGTATGGATTATCTCTTGCAAATGTCGGAAAAGAAATGGTCTACTTCAATGCTTATCAGGACAGCTATAATAACTGGAATTGGTATAGTTCAGATCGGCATTGGATTGGCAATTAATTATTTTTCAGGCATGGCAGCCAGCCCTCTTGGTAATGCATTAATTCAAACTGGTTTGGATGACTTGTTATTTGCCGCAGCAGGATTATGGTCTGGAACCTTAACCTGGGATGGCTACTTAAGTGCAAAAGTTACAAGCTTAGTAGTAAATGCCATAACCATGGGTTTCGGTTTTGTGAAACCTTTAATAGTTACAAAGTTTGGTCAAAAAATTGTTAGTTCAGGATCGAGTGTAGCTGTGAAAGGAACGCTATCAAAAAAACTGCTCATCTATGGTAAACAAGTATTAATAATTATAGCCAAAAAAGCAAAGGACACTGCTATTGAATATGTCATTAATAATTACTTAAGGAAAATTATTGATTATTTGAGTAAGCAAATCTGGCTGGCAATGAGTGAAGAATTAAATCGGGAATATTCGAATGGATTATTTAAAAGGGCTTGTGAATCTCTCGGGGAAACCAATGGCATTAAATTTGTTCAGCAAAGCTTAGCCATGTTTCTTAATGAGAAACATCATAGAAATAAAATTATTCTAAAGTTGTTTGGAACATGCCAACAAATTTTAGGGGACTTTAAATCCTTTGCAAAATTAATTCCATCACTTAATAGTTCACAAGCTATTATCAAAAATTTGTCCAGAATAGTAAGCATTTTTAAATACTCATATTGTATTCAAGAAATGTGTGATATTGTTAAAGTTTGTTTAGGTTACATAGAAACCCAACTTGAGAGTCATGTTCAGCAGAATCAAATAAAGGCTAAAGAAATTTCACCGAAAACACTCAGTAATTGTACAGGTAAAGTGAAATTGTTATGTTCAGAGATTCTCCAAAAAGAATTTGAGGAAATGTTTTTCCAAACAATTGCTTCTCCACTTATTCATAAAGCAATAAAAATAACCAAGAAGTTTACGAAAACTCTATACCAGATTGACAAGATAGACAATGAATATGAGAAATCACAAAGTCTTAAAGAAAAGTTTAATGATAGCATTGAAGAGGAGCCAGATTTAAGTTCAAAAACTGATTCTTGTGATCAAGAATATCAAAAAAATTTAGTGGAACTAATGAATAAGTCCCATAGCCCAGATATAGCTGCTGCTGTTATTGAAGAGGACTTACCTCTGAAAACCAATGACAAAAATCTTAGTTTTAGTGTAGAAGCAATTTCCGAAGCATTAGAAAAGAATGTTAAAATATATGCTGAGAATATAGTGAAAAGCTCTTTTAATCAAAAAAATAATGAAAATCCAATTGAAATACGGCTTGCATCTTCTGATACTCGTTTTAAAATTGGAAATACTAAAATTACATCTATATCGGCTGGCAACACAATCAGTTTATATGAATTGTTACCTCAGGAAATTCGAGAGTCAATGACCGCTGATGAATTCAGAATTAAAGTGGCCGAAAACGTTCGGAGGTCACCAAAAATTCGAAACATTATAATTGGCTATAGTGAAAAACCATCTAATAAAATCATTAGCAAAACAAATCAATTGGAATTAAAAACATTTGAAGTAGAGAAACCAAATTTGGAGGCTGAAAAACGATTCCTTCTTTATTGCGATTCATTCAGTAGAACACTTGATAATATAAGTAGAAACTCCAGTATACCAAAAACGGATATTATTAAACAGGGCTCAAATATCTTAAAAAGCCAGAGTACATCCAAAGGCAGTCAATTAGTCGATCTAACTGTTCTTGGTACACCTAATAAAAACCTAAAAGATTTTACTATTTTGCTAAAAGAACTTTCTAAATATTTCCGTAAGGACTCATCGGATGGGGATGAATTCGATATGTTTTGGGGCACAGGCGATATCGTTGATATATATCAAATAAGGCATTTATCAATTTTAGCACAAATAGATTATAATAAGAACTATAAACAAAACCAATTGTACTATCATTCATTGAGAAAAGCATATATTACAGTTTTAAAAAATGAAGTAAAAAATAAACAATATAACATAGAACAGAAGCAAGTGTTAGAAGAATCTATGCAAAGAATTAACAATTTGAATTTTAAAAATATTCATGAAAACTCAAAATATAGAAGGAGAAGGTATACAATTTAAGTTAATGCTATTACTACATATTTAGTTGTATAGATTTATGTTCACTATTGTAAACATAATTTTAATTAAAATCTTATTTGTTTAACATTTAAAGAATCAACCTAATTTTATAATTGTTCTATTATTGTTTCTACATCTGTGGAAAATACGTAAATATCGCGACGTCTGGCGAAGAGTAATTGTTGCAGTTTTGGATGTGTGGCCAAAGAGTGTACCACTCCACCGTTGTCGCCTAAAATAATTGCATTTAATATTTGATGGTTAGAATTATTATTTTTACTCACTTATGGAAATTTGTTGTAAAACCGTGCCCTCTAACAGGTCCCAGATAAAAGCGCAACCTTCACTAGATCCAGCCACAATGTGAGTATCGTTTGACAAAATGCCACATTCAATATGGTAGTCATCGGCCTGGTGGCCCTTGTATTCGGAAAAGAGACCCCCAGTGGTACAGTCAATTAGGCGCACTACGCTGTCCTGGCAACCAGCCACCAGACATTGTTCGTCTCGTGTCTGGGCTAAATAGGTTATGGGTTCTCCAATTTTATCACAGGTTAACTCGCCTTTACGGATATCATAATGCCGTACCGCGCCATCTAGGGAGCTGGCAAAAATCTTGTGGTCATTTGTCAATACAGTAGTAATGCAATCGCGGGCCTCCTTCATAATCTGCACAGGTTCCAAGCGACGGGTGCGTATATCCCAGCACATTACAGCGTTATCACGACCGCCGGAAATGGCTATAGAGGAGTCTTCGTTGAAACATACGCATCGTACTCCAGCAGCGTGGCTCCGAAGTCGACGTACGGGCGTGCCTGTGGATACATCCCAATATATAATGCTTTTATCCAAGCTGGCAGAAACTATATAGCTGCTGTCACAGCTGCCGGCAACATCGGTTACTTCGTCAGCATGACCGCCGTATGTTTTAAGAAGTAATCCTGTATGGGGATTCCACAGTTTAATTTTCTTGTCGGAGCCGCAGCTTAGACAGTACGAGCCGTCTACATTATAACGTACTGCTCGCACAGCTCCTTGTTTACAGTCAATTGTCTTGTTGCATTCGAATTTCCTAAAGATTGCCGGCATCTCTCTCAAATTTGTTTTGTTTTCGTCGTGGCCTTAGTTCCGGAACGAACATTTTTTTTGCTTAGTCCGATACAGGGCTGCCAATATTGCTTTCCGCGGTCAAAGCTGACCTTTTTTAAGTTTATTTTTGGGAAATAATTGATAATTGCCGAAAGTGATATTTGTTGCTTTTCGATAAGTGTATGTTTTTTTTCTGCTAATTTTTTAATTTGATTTTCCCATATTCGTGTTATTTTGTGAGATTATGACAATTTCTATCGCTACCCTAAAAGGAGTAAATAAAAATATACGAAAATAGCTGTGATTTTTAATTTTTCGGCTTTTTTATATAATTCTTCAGCTATTTTTAATTTTCTCCCCGTCAAAAATTTTTTTTGTGATTATTCAAGTTGGCAGCGCGGCTGTAGAGTTGCCTTCGTTCCGAAATGAGCATTTGTACTTTTGCATAGTCCGATGCAATGCAAGTTGCTGCAAAATTTTCCGCGAAGTAATTCAAAGAAACTATTAAGAAATTAATAATTTTGTGGTCTTTCATATAAATAAAACCAAAGCGGTAAAAGTTTGCTGCAATTCTGGTATTTTCTGCTGTTCACATAGGCAAGATAGGCAAAAGTGACCACGCCAACATTTCAGAGAAAATTTCGGACTGTGAAAAAATAAAAAATAATGCAATACCTGGTGCTGCATTAAATAAAACATAGAAAGAACACTCTGGATCCGAATTAAAGGCTAGAAAAGCTTTTCTAGACAAACGGCTTCCAACAATTGTGCAACATGGCGCCGACACCGCTAGAGCAAATGTCAATGTCGGGTGTAGGTGGTTACTTGCCCGCCGGACAGGAAGGGGGAGCTCGAATAAATACAATGTCACTTTCGGTCCTCATAGATTTTATTATTCAGCGCACCTACCATGAACTAATGGTCTTGGCGGAATTGTAAGTTAAATGGAAGATATAGTTCCACAGAAATACCAAAAATTTTGTTTTTTTTTTTTTCAGGCTGCCTCGAAAATCGGATATGGAAAGGAAAGTCGAAATTTACGATTATGCTGCAAGAACGAGACACCTCTTTACGCGTCTAAATGCCCTGGTCAAATGGGGGAATTCAGTATCGAAGGTTGACAAGTCATCGGTAAGTGTGCATACACCGCTCCCAAAATGTACATAAATAAAGTAACAACTGCTTGCAGCAAATCATGAGCTTCTTGGACAAGCAGAATATGCTCTTTGTCGAATCGGCCGATATGTTGGCTCGCATGTCACGAGAAACTTTGGTGCGTGCACGATTGCCCAATTTCCACATTCCTGCTGCCGTAGAGATGTTGACCACCGGCACCTACAATCGTCTGCCTACATGCATACGTGAACGTATTGTGCCGCCCGATCCAATAACGCCTTCCGAAAAGAAGCAGACCCTCCTGCGGCTCAATCAGGTCATACAACACAGACTGGTCACCGGCAAGCTCTTGCCTCAAATGCGAGAGTTTCGCATAAGAAACGGCCGAGTTACCTTTGAGGTCAAGCACGAGTTCAGTGTAGCCCTTACCGTAATGGGTGATAGTCCAAATGTGCCCTGGCGTCTACTCGATATTGATATTCTTGTGGAGGACAAGGAGACTGGTGGTGAGTGAGCTGTTGCTATTAATTTATAAGCATTTCTTCAGTCATCTATTTTCAGATGGCAAGTCTCTGGTCCATCCCCTGCAAGTGAACTACATACATCAGCTCATTCAAGCAAGGCTTGTAGAGAATCCGAATGCTCTTAGTGAGGTCTATAATTGCCTACATTACTTCTGCCAGTCTCTGCAACTGGAGGTGCTCTATACTCAAACCCTTCGGTTGAACTATGAGCGCCTTGATGACAACAACATTAATGTGGAGGAATATGTGCCTGGTGTTAAGCTGACAATTTCCTATTGGCGGGATCTCAAATCGGAGTTGGGCTACCGTTTAACCGTTCAATCGGATCCCAGCGAAATTGGTCGCCCGCTAGCTGTGGTTCATGTGCCTTCGCTGGGCGCCAAAGAGTCAGCCGAGGTAGCCGATCGAGCCGTACGCTCCGAGTATCTGTCTATGGAGCGTCTAATTGTGCATACCGTCTACATAAGATCCGTTTCAAGACTCGGCGATCTTAAACTCGAGTTTCAGGCATTCCTCAAGGATGTCGATTGTAAGTAAACCAGTACCCTTTCTTCGCTTTACAAAATTAATATATATTAATTTGATTTTCAGTCAATCTCCAAGGCACTCCGGCCATACTTACAGTGCCGGTATTGACGCCATGTCTCCGTGCCGAACAGATTCACATAACCATTGATACGCACACTGGAATGTTCCGCTGTCATGTGCCAAAGCACTTGGACTGTCCCATAACAGAAGAAATGCAGGACTGTCTGAATGGAGATCGCTCAAAGCTACCAGCTTTGTTGTCAGAGTTGCGGTTCTGGATTACCCATCGAAGGTGTGAAAAGACACTGCAGCATCTTCCAGCAACGGCCACGGAGACACTGCCCTTTCTAATGGAACCCGAGAATGAACTACTTCACAGTGGCAGACACAAGATTTATGTGAAATTACATCGTCATCCGAACATAATATTGGTAAGTTTCTTACTCTGGAAATTTAGAAAAAGAAGCTCTTAAATATTTTGAAAATTTTTAGGTGGTTCAATTAAAGGAAAAGGCTAGTATGCCAAATGAGATGGAATACACGTTTCATTTGGGTTTCGTTGTTTTTCAAAAGGACGAGTCCGATGTTATAGATGAATCCGCCAAGCAGTTTGTATCAATAGGAGCCCAGCCTCAATCAGAGATACCGAAATTCTACACTAAGTTGCTGCGTTTAATAGAATTCGATACCTTTGTAGCCACTCACGGACCCGGCACTGAAGTCGATGGTAAGCTCAATGAAAAGCTTTGTCTACATAATGGATAATCCTTACATTTTATTGCAGATGTATCACCGCATAAGCGCAAATCGAATGGAGAACTTCTGGCGCCACCACCAAAGCAGCAAAAAATGATATTCCCTGCCTATTTTATACCGGAACTAGCCCACGTGGTGGCCATGTGTGACGAGAAAATACCCTTTCTCAACTTGGCCCAAACCCTCTCCAAACACAATATACCCCACAGTGGGCTACAAGTGGAGGCCAATGCTACCTCATTGGTCCTCAAAATTCTGGCCCTACCCAAACCAGGTCAACCTGCCCAGCCTCAAGGTGCCAGCGGCGATCACAAGACTCAAGGAAATAATAATCTACCTAAAATAGAAAAGCATGTCTGGGAAGACTTGATGCGTCGAGTACTCTCCATTTCGGTGCGCTCGCAAATAAACAAGAACAGTCAAGTTCGGATTTGGGTGGTGGAATTTGTATTCTTTAGCACTCCCCTGCAGAGTACCCATCCCAAGGAGCAAGGCAATCGTCGCACAGTCTATCTTACCTATGAACAGGCCAATCATGACTTTTCCAAGACTGTGGAAGACCTGCTCAACGACTGGTCCAAAATTGTCTATTTGTATACTTTGGTCTACAATTTTGCCGAGCATTTGCGGAACAGTGAGTCGAATCATATTAAAATTATGCAAATTCTCAGACCTATTTAATTTGCTTGTGTTTTGTAGAGCGTCTTAATCTTGGCGATATGGTGGCGGTCAAAACGTATACCTATATGAATCTTTTACTGGGTTATGGCCCCAAGAAGGAAGTCGGCTGCAATGTCTACTGGTCAGTGCAATCTTCGGCCTTTCGATTGATTTTCATTGGTGGTCTGCCTTCGGTGAATGCGCATTCCATGATGGGAGATCAATTGGCTCAACATCTCAATCAGCAATATAGTCTTACCCAGATTGTCCATATACTTCATGAGACATACAGTCCCATGAGTTCAATTGCCAAGCTGCCCATCATACCGCTGCTTGGGGTTCCAGTAAGTGAAACCATTCAGCTACCATGCAGTAGATTTTTGCTAACTTTTTTGTTTTTTATATAGCGAACCCAAGTGCCTGTGCTCTCGTTTTGCATTTTGCCACAGTCGCCATGCCTGATCCGCGTGACCTACCAGAATGTTTATTGTTTGGAGGTTCGTTTTCGAGCTGGTCGTTTGGTCTCCATACGGGATGGGGCCAGCAGTCGTTTTGAGCGCAACGTGATCGAGGAGTTTACACCGATTCAGGGATTGAAATCGTTCCTGTCCAAGTATGTAGATGAGACGGCAGTGTACAGAGGACGAGCACACAATGAAGACGATAATCCGCTGTCACCCATGGGCATTGAGGAAAATTTCGGCGGACCGAATAGTGTGAGTGCTGGAGGATCTTCACCCTTCCTGAGTTCCGGCATGCGAGGTCCGCAGTCGCCACGAGATAGTGGCCTGCGGTTTCCAGCCCCACATACACCGCCTTCCAGCTCCAATCCCCACACGCCGGCTAGCCCACACCCGTCGGCTGGTGGAAATAGTGGAGCCCAGAGTCATATGAACTTTAATCTGACGTCACCTCCGGCTCCGCATATGCCGCATCCTTCACCTGGCGGTCTGATGCCGTCGTCACCATTGAATCCTCAGCCCAGCCCTCACATGGTACATAGTCCTGGTCCAAATACACTCTACATGCAGAGCCATCAGGATTCACCCTTCACAGCCATGTCGCCTGCCAACACCAACTGGCCCGGTTCGCCCAGCATGCCGCGACCTTCGCCTCGACCCGGTCAGAGTCCGGAACACAAATCCACAGGTGGGCAGGCTGGTGGCCCTGGCAGCGGTGGCCCCAATACCGGTGGCTCCATGTCACGTGGAGCCCTAAGTCGTCCCTGGGCTGGAGCCGTGCCCACTGTTCTCACACACGAAGCCCTCGAGACCCTCTGCCGACCCAGCCCTCATCCTAACAAAGACATCAATGCCCCAGAGATGAGCATTCTAGAGCGCTTTCTGGGCTCGGTCTACATGCGCCGGCAAATGCATCGTAACATCCAGACAGACGACACCCTCATGGCCCTCAACTCCACAGAGCCCGGAGTGGTGCTCTTCAAGGCCGAGAATCTGCAGTGCCAGGTGATGCTCAATCCCCTGCATATGCAGTCACTGCACCTCAAGATTACCCAGCTGCCACCCATGCCCGACAAGCCCACCTTTCAGCTCAGCCCTGAGGATCTCCAGGTCATCGAGCAGTACTTCGATACACGTGTGGCAGCTCCACCCTACAGACCCAACTCATTGCAGAGCATATGCAAACTGCTCAATGTTCCGGCCCACATCCTCAAGGACTTTGTGCAGATAATGCGACTGGAAATGAAACCCGAACTGGGTGGTGATCACCTCAAATGGACCGTTCAAATGTGCATGCGCATGCCGCCCTCAGCAGTACAAATTGTGCCTGTTGGCAATGCCTGTGTAGTCCAAGGGCGCATGAAGATTCTCTTCTTCCTCCAGATCACACGTATACCGTACAAAGACTGGAAAGACACACCCTCACTGGTGCTGCCCATTGTCTACGACATCACCACCAATGCCACCCAGCTGGCCGAGCGACGAGAGCAGGCTCTGTCGCCCATGATGACGGCAGTCAGCACACTGTTGCGTCGTTTCAACGAATTTGGCATCCAGCAGAACCAATGCTCTCTGTTTGCGGCTATCACCGATCTACTGACCAATCTGCAACTAACAGCCGATTTACCGCCACCACCGCCCAACCAGGGCATTGGACCACCTGTGGGAGTGGTAGGCTCCAGCCCAAATCTCATGCCCATGCAGCAGATGCCCCAGGTCCAGGTTGGTCCCGGTGTGGCCCAGGTGGGCCCAGGCGGCTATCCACAGCTGGGCCCAAATCCTGGTGGCCCCCAGTGATGAAGGCGCAAACGCCGCGCGTCCTCTCAGCAACCATAAAGAGGACAGCGGCCGAGAACTAAAAACTCTCGAATTGCGCCAAGCTCACCCTTCAACTCCAGAAACACACACAAACACACACTCAACCAATCAATTGTCCAGTCCAAAAGTTCAAAATTCCCTAATATTTATTTGTGTAAAAAGTGAGACGATATACAATATATTTAAAAATACATTACAATACGATCAATTTCGGTACAATACAAAAATTAAAGAACGACCACAATAAGTGCACTATTTATGTAAGAAAGCCGCTCTTAACTAAAATATTTTAATATAAAAAATACAAATACAATCAACTGAATATAACTTGAGCCAGTTTTGGTATATCACATGGTAAAAGAAAAAAAAATAACATATACAAATATTTGAATCCTGACTGCCGGTTCTTTGCTTAGCGCCGGACAATTTCCTGGGATGATCCTGTTTTTAAAAAGGTATTTGTGACTATTCGTACTTTTATTGTTTCCTCTTCGCCTGATTTCCAATGAGGTTAATGTTTTCTGCATTTGGTTTGATCTCATCTGATTCAATCAGCTAAGCTGCGATTTCAGTGGAATCCATTTGTGTGGTGAGCTCCCCAATTCCTCCCACCTCATCCTCGTCCATGTCGGAGATCAGGGAAACCCAATAACGTAATTTCTTGCTGCGCAGATAACTGGCCGAATTGTCAAAGACCACAGTATCTGAAAAAGGCAATTGTATTAGTTGGGAATATTTGAAGAACTCTGAAGAACTCACAAGTGGTATTTGGTCGCGTTGAAATGAAACCAATTTCATCCATTTCATTGGAAAAGACGGTCCCCAAGGGCACTTCACTGCGCTTCTCACCCGTTTGCTTGTCAATGCTGTAGATTCCAAACTTGATATCATAGTCGAAGGTGCGGAATTCCCAGGAGAGCACATTCTGTTGATCCTTTGACTTTGAGTCTACGAAAAACTCCAATTTCAGCTTATCACCCTTGGCCACGATGGCCTCGGTAAAGTCCTTGTCACTCTCCTGGCTGCTCTGATCGACGAATAAGCTTTCGGGTACTTTGCCACCCCAAATAATCGTTGACTTGCACTCAGCATCTCCGTTGCCATCCACTTTTTGACCACCCCAGCATTTCGGGAATATCTGCGGATCCACATGTGAAAAGAGCTGTTGTTTCCATTTGTCACTTCCGCCCTTGTAAATGTGAATTTTGCTAGTCGTATTGTCGTCCAGGAACTTTCTCACTATATTAAATGCCACGGAGAAGAGCTTGGGAGCATTGATGATATAGCATTTTTTGAGTAGCTCTGGGAAGTTGGATTCGTACTGTTTGATTGAGGATATCACACACTCGGCTGCAGGACGCCAGGCATATTGCTTCAGATTGGCATCCTGCATGTCGAAGAAGACGACCAATTGACGCGCTCGCCAGCCGTGCTTCTGACTCTGTTCGTAGGCAGTTTTCATGAATCTTTCCAGCAGTAGAACCAGATACTTTTGAAACTCGAAGCGTGTCACGCAATGCATCATGCCCCATATGTCAAAATTATAAAATGGACAGACAAGCACTGCAATAAGCAAATGAAATAAAATCAAAAAACCATATCCCTTAACAGGAAACAAAGTAGACTTACCCGGTGAGCCCTCATTGTCAAAGCCAATCAGACCATAGGGTAAATATTCACGCAGGGCCTGTGGGGGATCCCATTTTTCTATATTGTCTACATTCCACATGGCACGGGTCTTGAGGCTCTGTGGATTGCAAATTCTCTATGAGAAATGAAAAAATAAAACCTTTTAAGCAAACTTACCGCCCTCAGCATTTTCTCCGCGGCCTCCAAGTTCCACTTGCGTGCTTTAATATTTTCCAAATAAATAATCAATTAACTTTTCACTAATAAAACCCAAAAGATAAAACTTACCACGCAGCCAGCGTAAAAGAAAATAGTCATCGTGGGTATCCACAAGAGAATCGCTCATCACATTTCGAAACTGCAAAAGAATAATACAGGTTGATCAATTGAATGATTCTATTTGTAGGATTACTCAAATTACCAATAAAAATAAACAGATAAAATTATATCAGTTTAACAATTGAAAAATGTTTATTCTTTACTTCAGATTATCTTGAAATTTATACTCTTTTCAACGAAAAAAATGAAACTCTTTCCTTTTTTATAGCCTTTACCTAAAGGTTAATAGTATATTAAATTTAATATGAATTTATGTAATACACTGTAGGGAGAATCCCAAGGTTACCCACATTATGATCAGAATTTACAGAAGAATCGATATAGCCATTTCAATCTAGATCTATAGAAGACTATAAAAGCTAGACTTGGGACTTGAGCTCCCTATACTATTATGCTGTGGAGATTTATTTCCTTTTTTTCCTCTTACTACTTCAACCCCTTTTCAAATTTGAAGTTACCCGTTTCCATATACCAAATATGAGCTAAATCAGACCATAACTATGGGAGATATACGGAAAATAAAATGAAGTCAAGAGTTAAGATTATAAGTTCCCTTGAACAGTCCGATAGATGGCGCACTTACTTTACTGTGTTAGAAGGAATCCATAGAATTTTTTTTTTAGTTTCGCCTAATAAGTATAGGCCAAACTTGACCACGCCTTTATTTTCTTCTGATATTTAAACCTTTCATTGATCTTGAGTTGACCTTGTTGAATGCGAATGTAATTATTGATTTAGACTCATTCCTTTTGGGTTCCAAGCAAATTGAAAATAAACGCCAAATGAATTTCAATTATACAATTTTTGGTGTCCAAGTAGAACCACGGAATGGCTAAGATATTCGGATCCGATCAAGGCTGCAATTTCAGATTGAACTCGGCTTGTTCTCTTAATGGTTTCATTGCACTTGTCAAGAATATAATTGCTCGGCCCTAAAAACACTCTCGTCTTGGGGTGAACTGTGATTAAAATAATGTGTGACTTTCTAGACGCTAAACTAAGTAATTTATAATGTAACTTAATCATGATGGCTATATAATTAGTGGGCAATTGCAGTTTGACAAGCGTAAAATAATTACAATTTAATTATAAATTGCTTGGAACTGATTATTTATAGTAAACAAAGTGTCGCTATAACTCTTTGCTTTTGTTGTTGTTGTTATTTTACTTTTTGCCTTCTTCCATATCAAAGCTGTTGAGTCATTCAGGCCTCTGATTGTAGTTGCTGTGCTCAGTCAAGCAGATAGCAGTTGACTATTTTAAATTGTTTTAAATTCAATAACGAGGTCATAGAAAAACAACAACAAAAACAACAATAAAACTGCAGGCAACTGTTTTGTGTGGTCGTTTGGACTGTATTATCAAACCAAAGTTACTGTGCGTGTTTGTATGTGTGTGTATGTGTTGGCCACGCTGGGCCATGGTGAGGGCCAGGGTTGAGGTGAATTTAATTATCGCTCTGTTAACTAAATTTGCAGGTGGCAATTTCCTTCTAATATTTCTGTTTTTTTTTTTTTTTTTGGCTGCGCTTTGTTCTTTGTCTTGGCTTGAGCAATTAACGGTTTATTTTCAATATCATTCAACTTCCATTGGCTATTTAGGACTTTCCAATTCGTGCTCGCTTAAAGAGAAGCGAGTGAAATCAAATTGACCACATTTTTTCAAGTCAATCATTTCCGCTTAGACAGTCTCTTTGTCGGTGACCTTGACCAAATGTAGACTTGCTTGGCTTTTGATTTGAAGTGATTTACTATGGCAATGAGGGTGCCGTCTCAAAAACAACAAAGAAACCGGTTGCTCAACTTAGCAGAACCAAAGCGGAAAACTTGCCCTGCAACAGGTTAGTTGAGAGTTAATATGACAATTTAACACCTACAAAAAAAAAAAAGGTCATAAAATATGTAGAATATTCCTAGGTTTTTCCAAGCTGCGACAAGTCTTGCCAGCCAGATGGACCACCAGTATTGGTGCAAGCCGTGGGCGGGGCATCGGGCCGGCAAAATGTTTGTCTAAACAGTATTTTTTTTCTTTTGGCATTTTCGAGTCGTAGTGTCCGCTGACTCGATTTGGCCGATGGGGATTACGCAAGTTAGCCACCAAGAACAAAGTCAACAATGCGCAACAGCAAAAGCAACATACAGATTGCAAATTCAGCAGCGGAGTGGAGGGGCTAGAACAAGTCGGTCATGTTGCTGAGCCGGCACAGTGGGCTGGAAATGTGAAGCCACGGCTTGATTATTAGATTTGCATGGCTCTCATGGTTCACTGATTGCATGCCGATAATTATGGAGACAATTATTTTGTAGATATGATACACAAATGTTTCGATTTTGTTTGTCATTGTTTATTTTACGCCGGCATTTTATGCCCGTCACCGAATTATTATTATTTTTTTTTGGCTCACCTGCTCTAATGTCTTGCGCTGTTCCGCAGTTATATCGGGTAGTGGTGGGCCGGACATGATTTGGTTTTGGTCTTTATATAAATATATAATTTATTATATACCGAATTATAATTTGTGTTTTTGAAATTTGCTATTTATTTATTTGCGTTGCAAAACGTTGGCTAATCTTGACCACACAAAGGCATTAATAAATTTCTTTTTTTTTTCTTTTTTTAATTTTGCTTATTCACACGCCAAATCTGATGCAAACTGTGTTATGAGGTGGGTGATGAGGGCAAGGTGAGGGGACGCGTCGGTGTATTTAAAATAAAAATCAACAACAATCCAAAAAACTTTCTACTTTTTTTTTTTGTGTTTTGTTTGGTCTTCTTCTATTGTTGTTGTTTTGGTTATTAGAGATGATAGCGGTCTGGTTATGCCACAGATGTTGATGCTTAACTATTTCAGTTGAGTTGTAATTATTTGGTATTTTATTTTTCACTGCTTGACTTTAGGTATTCCTTTTTGGGAAATTTATTTTAAATATGCACTTTTTTTTTGTTGGAAACTGCGCACAATGAAATAAATCAGCAACACAACAATTCGATGTCAACTTGGCTTGTCTGTGGAAGTCTCGAAGTTTACGACACTTTGTTGTTGTCGTTAGAATATTTGTGATAACCAACCGACCAACACAACAAATGAAGTTACCGACTTTGTATAAACCCGTCCTATGTGCTTCGCGAGCGGCATCCAACTGGGGCTAAGTCTCCATCGCGTAGCCACTTTAAATTCGCGACTGCATTTGGCACCCGAAGTTGGAGTGATAGAAAACCCGCTCACGTGGCATATTGGTACGCTACGAGCTGAGTTTATTTAATCTTTTTGTTTCTTTGTTTTTTGCCGAAATTTATTTTTTTCAATACGGAGGGGTCAATGATTTGAGTGATTTTTCATTTTAAATTTTGTTTTGAATTTTTTCTTATTGGCAAATTTTATTCTTCTTCTTATTTTATTAACAGCTGATTGAGTGTCTCTTTATAGAGCAAGCAACAGATGTCGCTTTTACTTATCAGCTGAAAAACGAAAAAATAGATGGCGCTCTGAAAGTGTTTCCCGATTCCACTGTTCCTATTTAGGTTGGTGTCTTTGCTAAAGTGCTGCTTTAGCCCAGATATAAACCACACACAATAAATTTGTCAAATCATTTTTAAAAAATAAGAAATCGAACTTATTCAATTCAAGTCTCGAAATAAATTGACGTCTGATGCTTTTTTATGATGTTTTTATTCAATTTTCACCTGAAACATTAAATTCGTTAAGCTAAACAATTAATCTGTTGAGATTATTTATGTAGTCATCTGGATGAGAAAATATTGATAGAAGTGTGAAAACTACTTGCCAATTTCCTTTTAATTACCTACATATTTTCCACTTGATTGGTGTGTGTGATGGAAATCAAAATAATGAATTAAAATTTAGATTTTTCTTCTTGGGCCAGGCGAGCCAAGCAGATGGGAAATATTTTTTGCGCACAATTAAGTGTCGTTATTCAAATTGAAAATTTACTACTTTGCGTCATGGAGAGAGAGTGTTTAAAAGGTAATAATTCGGCAAATATTTTTCAATGAATTTACATTCTGTTTGTGAAAACAAACAGGCCAGGTCAACAAATACGCAAACAAACCAAAAAAAAAAAAAACAGAAAACAAAAAACGCAGACACACACACACATTCACATAAATATTAAGAATTTAAAAATTTCTTGCTGAAATTTTCGAATATCATTCAAATTAATTTTACAATAGCCGATACAAAATTTCCCATAGGTCTCAAATATTTATTTATAAAGGAAATTCAAGTTAAAACAGAACTTTGGGTGATTTTGTTCGCTTTTCAGCAAGTTGAAAATGAAAATGTTATTTCAAGAAAATTCGAATGAAAGTCAAAACATATCACTTTGTATATATCAAATTTTATATTGAAATTGCAAAAAAAAGGGAAGGCAGATCTCAATTGGGCTCAGGTGTAAAATGAAATTTTTAGGTAAATACAAGAGTCGAGTATATTCCAAATTTCTGGAAGTTCTTCTTATATAAACAACATTCAAGATTTACATGGCTCGAAGAATTGTTTATTTGATTTTAAAAGGGAAATTTACTTGATTCTCATGAAGAATTATAAAAAATTAATCTGATTTTTTGCCAATAGTTTTTTAGCATCTTGATTACATCTCAGCGAACTAATTTAGATATTCTATAAATATTGTAGTAGAAACTGTTTTAAGTATCTTTTGATTCTGGCCAGGAACATCAAACACGAGCCTAACAGGAACCACAAATAAATCTGGCAAAACAAACAAGAAAACTTTTTTTTTTTTTGTGGCTTCTTGCGGGGACTTTTTGGTTTTGGTTTTATTTTGTGCTGATTTTTTGAAAATCTCTATTTTTTTTCTTGGTGGGCGTAAAAAACGAGGCGCAATTCCCGGTAAATACAAATAAATAATGAAATCAAAATCGAAATAAAGCAATCAGAGCCAAGCAAGCCAAAAGTCAATCAATGGAATCAGCGAAAAACAAGAGCGAAGAAAAACTGCTTATTATTTTGGCACTTTGCTTGAGGAAATGGCCAAAGTGTCGGCCACCCACTGGGTGGCTCCAGATCTATTGTATGTTACGTCACCGTGATGATGCAGTCGCCAGAATTTTCCAAGTTCCGAAACAAGGCGAGCATTGTTCGCGCAATCCCCCTAAAAATTCAAAGCACAAACAATCCTCAAAAACCCATCGAGCGGTTGAAGTAGGCGTGCCCACGCCTATTTTCAATTGTTTTACTTGTGACGTCACAGGTGGCAAAACGGTCATCAATGTTCTGTCTGCTAAATTTTCGCACCTTCTCTGCCATTGTTTTTCTCTGCTGGCTGTTGCCGCCCCACGGGCAGCCCTCGAAATGAGAATGGTATCTATTTTTGGGCCTGATTTCGCCGAGTTTTTTCAAACAAACTACAGGCGGCTTTTCAGGTGTAAACAAACAAATAAACGACGATGTTTTCATTTATTGAAATCAACAAACCGCACTCACTTAATAATTTTCTAAACTTGTTTCCATGACGAGAGTCTTGCTCTTTCTTTTCTTTCTTTCGTTTTTTTTTTTATTTTTTTTTTTTTTTTTGGTTCCTGGGACAGATTTCCGCGTGTTTGTGGTATCGACTAAATAATGAATGGCGCCACTGGTCAGCTGAATAAAATAACTCTTTTCCCTTTCCTCGAAAATTTTCTTGGTACTTTTTTTTGTTGTTGTTCTTTTGTTTCGCATCATCATGAGTAGATGAAATTTTTTGAAATTATATAGAAAATGTTTAAAACAAATCATTTTTTATTTCAAGTTAATTGGTGTAGTCATTCAGACTTAACACGAATTTCCGCAAAGATTTTCCGAAAATTTCTAGAAATATTCTTTTGAAATATCCGTTTTAAATTATGTTTTATATTTTGATGTATTTCATTCTGAACTACTTGAATTCTAGTCAGTTTGATTAAGCTATAAATTCATTTAGTTTGGATCAGCGAGTGGTGATTACTTTTGCCATATAGGGAAGGTTTCGGCGTAGGCATCTGGTAGATAATTTAGGTTAGGATTCTATAGGCTGGGACCTCTGGCATCTGGTAAATTATTCCTGGAAGGATTCTATGGGCTGGGACCTCTGGGATCTGGTATATTATTCCTGAAAGGATTCTATAGGCTGGGACCTCTGGCATCTGGTATATTATTCAAGTCAGGATTCTATAGGCTGGGACCTCTGGCATCTGGTATATTATTCCTGAAAGGATTCTGTAATATTCTATAATATTTTAAGGTATATTTTCTTCTTGAATATTTTCCAACAGTTTTGGATTTATTATGGAGTTTAGGATTAAACATTTCAGTAGATGTATAAATAAATATTTTTACAGATCACAATTGATGTAAGTTTTTGTTTCCATCTTAAATTTACAATTCGCAAGTGGTTCTGATTTGATTTGCCGTAAAACCTCTAAAAAAAGCGCAGTCTTATCAGTTTGATCTTTTGTTTCGTTCCGTGAATTTCTCGCAAAGTTCAAGCAATGCGAAAGAATTTATTACAACGACGCGTCTATTTATTTTTTTTTTCAGTGTATGTGTATGTGTATGTGTGAGTGTTTTTTTTTTTTTTTTGGTGCGTTTGCAACGATTAAAGGAAAGATAAGAAAATGAGTGCAAGTGTCCAGTAAAAAGCCAAAGAGCTTAATATTTTGATCCGTCTCTCTTTCTCTCGCCACTGCTTTCGATTGAGTACTCAAAGTGAGTACAAAAGCTTCATCTGATTTTTCGTTTATTTTTTTAGATTTTCGTCTAGGCAAATGAAAAAAGGGCATATTTTTTTCATCGAATTAAATTTTTTTTTTTTTTAATTTTTCGACTATCTGCTTATCGATACAGTTCCATTTTACCCGAAATGTCCATCAAATATTCCCTTTTTTAAGGGTTTTCCTCGTGACAAGTTCTACTTGAAAATTTGCTGGTGCGTGTGCTGGTGTGTGTGTGTGTGTGAATGGACATGAGCACGTGTTTTGGCATTTATGTCCAGGATATGCTGGGCAATTGTAACGCCCAAATAATGTTTGATGTCTGGCCACGGACACCAGAATAGAGTGCCCAGCTTAAAGTACAACGTGAGTGAGAGCCACAGCCAGAACCAGAGCCGAAGGGGGTATGGCCAGGACAGAACTGCAGCTTCACGATGTGCGTGCAGTTGCGCTTAATCTGCGGTTTAGTGGCAGGCCGGAGTGCCTTTTTTGCCAAATCATGCGTACACTCTGTCTGCAGGCCTTATCCTTCGGTAAAATGTGAGACGAGTCGAGGTGATTACGTTTGCATTGGGCGGACTGAAATTGTAGCTATGGGGGAGTGGGTGAGAGATCGAGGATGAGGATGAGGGCAATTTTTGGACTTGGCTCCATTAGACCAAGGGCAAATGCAGCATGACCAGCATGATGGTGCGTCTTTCAGTCGTGGCCTTCCCTGTTGCCGTTGTCGTTGTCGTTTGCCTTTGGCTTTGACAAACAAATTAAACGGGGGAGAAACTACACAGTAAATCGACTCGGGACTCTGAACCAAAAGTCTTGACTGCGTCTGCGGTCATAATACGCGTAATTTTCTTTTCAAATAAAAGCAACAACCACGATGGGCAAATGAGGGAGTGAGTGGAAATTTAGAACAGCTTATCCCTTGACATTGCCTGGGCAGCATGACCATGGCCGCTCCCCCTAGCCTGCCCTGGTCTGGCCCACCAATTAAACGCTATCCTGTCCTGTTTTGGTTTCCTTAACCGATGCCATGTCCTTGATTCTCTGCCAATGCTCGACATAATGACTTTTGATTACTACGCCATTAACAGTGACAGCGAAGAGAGGGAAAGAAAGAGAGAGTGCCTTTGTCTGCCCATCTGTTTGATTTTGTACTGGCCGAGACGGGCCAAAACCCAGCTCAGCTGGATATTTGAAGAGCAAGAAAACTAAAGCACGCAACTCGTAAATATCACCCACTGTGTTCTGATAAGCCGCATTAGACTTTTCTTTTTTTTTTTTTTGGTGGGGCAATGGTAATCCATTGAAATTGCAAATTGTCCTGCAAGCAAATTAAAAGGAATAAAATGTGTATACATCAATTACCGCAACATGACACACACTCTCTCTTTCTTTGCCTTGATCTCTTTGCTCTACTTTTTATACTCTTTTTCCGAAAGGAAATTGGTAAAATTTTGAAGGAGTTGACTCCACCGAAAAGAGTAGATGATGTTCTGTTTATTCTCTCATAGTTTCCTTTTCTTTGTCATAAATCGCTTTTAAGTCAATTGTGACTTAAATGTGCTTCTCACTGCGGCGCATTTAATTTTCCACGAATTGTTTATGACAAATTCTTTCCATGCATAATTTGATTGCTCTGTCCCTGAAATTTATGAAAACCCAAAATGTTGTTGGCCCAACGTTTTCCACTTCGTTTTCAATTGAGTCAGAGAAGGCTCTTTCATCTGGCACCGGCTTGGCCACCTGACATAAGCCCATCAATCGTCCAACATCTTCTTTCTACCTTGAGCCAACACTAACCCCACCAGTGCCACCGGCAACCATTTGAAACGTCAGCTGCCAGCTGCAATGGCCATCAATTTGAAATTGCACACTGCCTCGACTTCTACTTGCGGTTGGCCAGAGCCCACATAGAGCCACCCCAGACTGGCCCAATTCTTCGCCCTTTGCTTCCATGTCTGCTTTGGCTTGTAATGCGCTTGTAATCTTTGGCAAAAGTTTCTTTAAGGGATGTTCTCTCTTGTCTAGAAGAAGATAAAAATTTAAAAAGCATAAAAAAGGAAAGTAGGGTTTTTTCTCAGTAAAACATTTCTTATTGCTCAACACACAAAAAAGTTATTCAAAAGACGACGACCCTTTTTATTTGGCTGCTTCTTATTAGATTTCTTATCGCTTTAATTCCTCTTTCATATACTTTTTTTTTTTTGATTCAGTTATTTACTCAAAATGATTATGTCCATTTGAAAAAAAAGTTTTCCTCTCGATTGCTGTACTTTGCTCTCCTCCGCCCACCTCCTCTTGCACCTGTCTCTCCTTTTGGTGTCAAAAACAATTAGAAGACGAAGGTTTATCTTGTTTACCATTTTTATTTAATATTATTTTTATTAGGTGAATATCTCTAAGTCTTTATTATTTCTTCAAGTCCCTCAAGTTTTTATTTTTTTTATTTTTTTTCTGAGTGAAAAGTTGGAGCCAAATATTTTCTTAATCTAAAAACTTTAAACTGACTTGAAAAGAATTGAGCAGACTTAATTGATTTTAGCTTGGAAATGTTTTATTTGTTTTTGTTTGATTTACTCAATTATTTCGCATGTCCACTGAAATTGTGAAAATAATCTGATTTAAGCAGGCTTAGAATTTGAGTATTTTCCCGTTGTTAATTTGACTGATTTAATGAATCCCGAAGATTGTTTTGCTTAATAGTTTTTGTCTGTTGAATTGTTTCAATGTTTTTGGCCAAGTCTTTATCATTTAATAACATTTTCCTGATGTCTTTCATCAGATCAATAATATTTAGTTTTACGGCTTAAATCCATCTTAATGTGACTTTTTTTTCTCGTCATTTTTAAATTTATTTTCAACCCTGTAGAAAAGTTGATTAAATTTAATAATTTATCAATCAATTTAGAGTTGAATCATCAATACTCATTGTGGGCTGTCGAATATGAAAATCTGGCATTGCGATAAGAAAATCTCTTGTCTTCGGGGTTCATTAAAATTAAATTTTTCATAATCTCTTCGAATCGGATATAAATTTCTTGATTATTGTTGTCATGAACATAAATAAATCAGGGTGAAAAGTAAAATTGATTTATACAAAATTTATTTATGCTCAAGTGGAAATGTCTAGGCAAAAGTTGCCAAGGAAATCTTTGGCAAGTCTTGGCAAGTTTTGACAACAAAGAAAAAGAAAAAGCAAATCCGAAAACCAAAACCACCTGCCCGCATTTTGTAACCAAAGACAAACACAGGGAAAGAAATCACACCTTGTGCCGGTTTCCTTATGCCTGGCTGTCAGCAAATATCCACCGTCTGCGGCTACCAATTGCTGCTGCATGTGGCATGAGGCATAAGGCATGTGGCAAGACATCTTTACACTCCACTCCAAGCCCTTTGTCTCGGGCTTGGTGCGGCGATGTGTTTGTTTCGCTATCAATTCAATCGCAGTTTCGATGTGTGTGTCGACGTTTGGCTTGTTTGTGAACAACTCAAATTACCATTTCGATTCAGTTTTAATGAGATTTGTCCGCTTTCATCTGCCATTGGCAGCGGTAAAGCGTGCCAGCAGGATAACTCGGCCAGGACGAACAGGCAGAAACTGAGATAAGGACACAAGTTATGGGGTTGTAATAACATTTTCTCTTCATTACTTTCTACTTGCTGGCACAGCTGAGCCAGGGCCAAGGATGCACATTGATACTGATACTGATACTGTATAAAAAAAGCAAGAATGTATCTGTATCTGTGCGAGTTTGTGTGTGGAAATCTATCTTATCAGTTGTCCTGCATCTGAGTTGGCTCACATTCACATTCTCTCAGTCGCATTGTACTGAGTCGGGACAAACTTATTTGCCCCAGAAAAAACCCACTCCCCCTCCTCTTCTCCTTCTTATTGACTGTCACTTGCAATCTTTTTCCTTGTTGCAGTTCAGTGCACACACTGCCCCAAATTCGCCGGACTTTCAGGTATCAGCAAAATCGGCTAGAGTATAAAAAAAATCACTGATCCAATTAATGTCGAATCAAAAAAAAAAAAAAAGAGTCCTTCGCAGGATATTGAAGGTATTGGACAGACCAGCCCAGCCGGCTCGAGTTGTTTCCATTGTTCCAAATGATGAAGCCGCCAAATTTTGTTCGCTGTGTCTGCCCATTAAAATCAGTTTAACCATAACCTGGAGGGGATCTGAATCAACCTTTTCGCATTTTTGGCTTTGGAGTAATAAAAGTGTAAGGCACTCCTCTCCTCCCCATTTTATGTCTTGGCTTTGCCACTTGTTCCGGTGTCAGGTTGCATATGCGACGGCCTCAATTCTGCCACCACATCACAGGACATGCTTGGTCGAACTGTAACAACGAAAACAACAATAGGAAAAGCAGTCCCTGCCTTTGGTATCCTTCTGGCTTCTAGTGGAGGTCACATTGGTGTCTTTGGGTGTGCCTGCCTCTGGGTGTATATGTGTATGTGTATGTGTGTGTGTTTAAATGAATTGTGTTGAAAATGTGAATTTATTGATTTGTTAGTCGAAATTTAATTAAAAATTGCCGGTGCAGTTGGTTTTGCCGCTTATCCTTTGCCCAAGATCTCATCAACTTTTATTTTTTTTTTCACAAATTTATGAGTTTTGCCTGAAAAACAGCTTGGCTGGGTCGGACTCTTGCTGAGTATTCAATTTTGTACTAATAAAGGATTTTAGTTATATCTATATATTTTTTTTAATAATATTTAGAAAAACCTTAAACTGTTTGCTCTATTGGATACAAAAATGGGTGATTTGATTTGAGCAAGAAGAATTTTATTATCATATTCAGATTAGTTTTAATTTTTAATAAAGTCATAACTGTTGAAATATTCTTAAAATCCTTGACAAATTTGATTCTAGATGGTTTTTTAAAACTTGCTGATTTTTACTGGATTTTCTTAGTCCACAAAAGATCAAGTGGAGTCCCTAAAAATCTTCAGACCTTTTACATTAATTTTTTATTATTTTAAATGTCTGGCTTACTGCGCTCCTTTAAGATCAGTCCTCTCATTGAAGGATTCGTATCACAGAACTTAAATTTTTTCTTAAATTAATCCACACGTATTACCAAATACTTCAGACTCATTATTATAATCTCAATTTAGCTAGGAGAAATCTCTTGAATTCCTCAATTCAGACAGCTTCATTTTTAATAGAAAATATTATAGTCTCTTATTCATAAATCATGGAAAACCTTATAAGTCTGTTGAACTTTTCCCTGATTTTTCAATAAACTGTGAACTCTGCTCTCCGAATATATTTTAGGTTTCACTTGTCGGCTGTGTAGTTCGGTGGCCCTTAAACTCTTATTCATTAAAATGCTGAAAATCACAGGAAGAGGAAAAATTCTATACCGAAAGTAAGAAAGAAATAATAAATCTTTGACCCCAAAAAACAATTTGAGGCATTTAACCTCGGCATGAATGGCGAACAAATGGAGTGCTCAGAGTTTGGTCCTTTATTTTGTATGTGTGTCCTGGGCCAGGAGGAACGACTGCTTTTGGCATTTCCATGTTTTTTTTTTTTTTTTAGGATGCTGCGCACGCGCCCTCTTGGTAGGTTTTGGTTGTTTTGTAGTTGGCTGAAAACATCTGTCCCGGTGTGGCCTGGGTCGGCTGCTCTTGGGCCACTGGAATCAGTGCGTTTCCTGCTTTTGGCAACATGTGCGCAGCGTCCGTTTGAAAGTGCATGTGTGTGTGTGTGTGTTTACAAAAAGGATACGCGTGCTGCTAGCGGCAGATGCCTGGCCTACATGAATATGCATGTCTGTATGGTCGTGGTCGTTATTTGGGGGTAGGGGAAATCATATTGAAATAATTTGAACGACAACTGATTGTCCATGCAAAAAAGAAGAAAAAAAAAATAAAGGATTTACCTGGAACCATTCGAAATGGATGCACCCACAAAACGAGGTAGCCAAATTTATTGCTCTTTATCGGTCATGTTTTTAGACATGTCCTGTGGCTGGTCATGCTGATTAGACAGCTGAAAACATTCGCAAATATTCAGTGTGCGTGTGGCCTATTTGAATTATTTGGATACTTCTTGGTTCGGAGTAAGCGACGAAAGGGAAAGGTCGCGTCAGCTTAAGCCTCTTATTGTCAAAGTTGTACTCAATCAGTGTTAACACGGCATTGTTAAGTGTTGCTGGCAACCAGCATTGAGCTGTAAGATACGTGACATGATGGCCGCCAGGGGGCGCCACTGTGCCAGTGTGCCTCAGCCATTAGCGTAAGATACAAAACAACTTGAAAGTCGAGACGACAAGCGCTGGAGGAGCTCCTCCTGCCAAGACAGAAAGAATCAGCTTAATCCAAATATGCTCACGACTCACGTGCTGAGGCCAAAGTGCACTCCAAGTCGTTATCGCATCGGGTTACGTTTATTACTTTCATCCTTTTCAGTCTTCCTCTTCTGGCTACCTCAACACTTTCAGTTGTTTTACCCTTCGCCGGATATGCCTCTTTCTGTGATAAGTTGATGGGATGATGTCCTCATCATCAGCGCTTTGTCGTCTCATACGAATGCGTTTTTCCTATCAGATTCCAGCTGCAAAGCGTCCTCTCCACTTTCATTATATCAGAGCGCGTGTTTCTCCTTCCGGTGTCTTCGGATGGCGAGTATCTTTTACTTTTGATTTTGTTCTGCTGCTCTGCCAAGACCCTCTCAGGCAAACTGGCACGAGCGTTTTACTTTTAATACATTTACCGATTACGTCTTTCCTTTTATTGTTTACTTTTAACAGGCTAATGTGGCGGTCAATTAGTCCAAAGATTTGCTTTAAAGCTGAATGCATTTTAAAGATACTTGCAAAGTCTAGAAATGCTCTCTTCTCTTTATTGATTTTTTCCCCTTTCCATTAGATTTGTGGAAAATAAATGAACAGCTTTATTTATTTTTTACTGAGATTTTAAATTTAATTTCAATATTACCCGGGTAGCCCTAAGGATATTTAATTTCCCTTTTGCAACATATGAAAAAAGTAACCCGTCTCAGTCACCTTTTTCATTTGCAAAATGCTTTGAAGGACGCCACGTTGAATTAATCACGCTAATGGGTCATTTTTGCATTTTTTCTACTTTGGCATTTCATTTTGTTTTTGTTGTTTTTTTTCCTATTCACTAAATGTAGTAGCTTTTCTTTATTCACTGGCTTGGTTTGGTTCGAGAGTCGCTGCATTTGATATGTTGTTTTGATTTTGTTTTTCCCATTGTAATTACACAGAAATAAGACAAAATAAAACTGTTGTTGGATTGTTGGAAGCACATTGAGTGACTAGATGATGCGCTTCGAATCCAATTGCCAAATGGACAGAGGGTAAAAAAAAAAAAAAACAATTACATGAAATTTCTATTATAAAAGACTAGATTGGAAATATCCCTAAAGTATTTTAAAAAATTCCAAAGGCCAACCAACTCACTCCTAATTGTAAGTACTTTCTAGACCTTCCAGATTAGAGGGTATAATTCTTGGGGTATGTTTTCACAAAGTCTTTTGAATAGTGTCTGGGTCTTTTGGTAAAGCTTTAATGGCGCATTCATTTAAGTGCCATTGAGAATCCCAGAGAAGCCGTTGTAATTTGCTTGACGGTATAGTCCAAAGATATCCCCTGCACTGGCTTTTAGCGCCATGTGTGTGAGGATTTCATAGGTAGTGGACAAATAATCCAATTGTATTAAAAGGTATTTGTGTCTCAGTATGTACCATGTTTTTCCACCCTCCCTCCAATGCCACCATTTAAATTGAGCCGCTTCCGTTTTTGGTAGTTTTATTTGCCTCACCAATCGTCCAACTAAATCGGGTATAAGGTTTTGTATTATTTTATTCGTTTCGTTTTTCTTTTGCTTTGTTTTTCACTTTGATTTGATTTTATTTTTTATTTCGCTGCAGTCGAAACATCCGCATTAAAAAGTTCCTGCCCATTCGAGCGGAAATCAAAAAGTTTTATTGAGTTAAAGACAAACGGACAAGGATGCAGCCAGGAGTGTAGTCAACAAAAATTCCATCTATTCTATATGCTTTAGACTTTTATATGTTTCGTAATAAGAAAACAGCATGTTCAAGGGAGGGGGTGGCGGGGGTTGGGGGAATTAAACTGACGATCCGTTTTATTGCTGAGTCCGACAGCTCTGAGATAGAAACGGAAGCTGCTGCCGGCCGGGTCAGCAGAAAAGGAGTGTATTTTCTCAAATCTAAGTTCTTGCCAAGCTGTGGGCCGATGCAATTGATTTGATGGACATTTCCGATTTCACACACACACGCACACACAAACAAAAGCTGAGAAGATTCATTTAAAGTGGAAAGTAGGGAAATTTTCCGACTGATTATTTGTTTACATTTACATTAAAGTTTTTCTTATTTTCCATTTTTTTTCGTTTTTTTTTTTTTGTGAAAATTGGCCCACATTATTTGACCAGCAGGAGGGATTTACAAGGGGGGGCACTTTCTGGCTAAATACGTATACGCCTCGTTGAACCTAAGCGCATTGGCGTCGAAGTAAAACTGATTAATTGCATGTAATTAATAATGAAGAACGGTAAATGGCAGGTAATAAATTGCCGTCTTCTTCTTTAAACACACACACACAAGCACTTCCGAAACTAAGACAAAATTAAAGGAGAAGCAGAAGAAGCAGAAGAAGCAGAAGAAATGGAAATTATTTATAAGAAAGGCATTTTAAATTCACTTTACAAATGCCAAAGATATTTGTTATTTCAATTGCTTATTCGTATTGAAGAGTGCATTTTACGAATGATTTTCAAATTGATAAATTGTTCTATAAAAATTTAACACTTTTGAAAATGAAATGCCTTAAATTAATACACATTTTTTATGTCTGTGAAAATTAATTACTTTTCCTAAGAAGAAAGTCAAAATTCTTTATAGATTCTAGAAAATCTTGAAGTGAATCTGAATATTCTATTTTGGGGATTTTTTTTTTAGAGTTTTTTTTAAACACTTTGGGTTTTATATTCCTTGATTCCTTTGGATCCTTAGAAACCATGGAAAAATAATTTTAAATTTATTGAAATCAAAGACAGAAAATTTTGAATAAATTCAACAAACTCAATTTTTAAGTTCATAAAACTCTATAAATTCCCATCATATTCTCCATTCCGACTATTTTAAGGGTATTTTCAGGGCATATTCTAAATGATTTAAATTTAGCACTGAAAGAAAAATTGTATCTAATATTTTCAAGTAGTAAATAACTTTAATGATCTTTGTGGTTTGTGTTAACATTATCATAAGTCCTTACCATTTAGCAGTTTTCCCCTATATCTCTCCTGCCTTTCACACGAATCATTCTAATTATTTGACCGTATTTCGAATGATTTATTAGTTCAGCTGGTTGCGCCTCTTTCACTCACAGAGAAAGTGAAATGATCTATTGGCTTTACACACTTGGCCCTTAAAAGGTTTCTCTCTCTTCTTGGGCTCCCCACCAACTCGATAAATTGCTCAGTTTTTGGGGGTAGTTCCGCTTGGGATCTCCACGTTCTTTCAAGTGTCTCTCGCTGTTCCGGTTACGCCTGCGCACTCTAGTTTTTTGTTGTTGTTGTTTGTTTGCTTGAGTCAGGGCCTTTCGGGACCCTTGAACCGACTTCTAATGTATGTAAATTTTTATGAATTGCTTGAATGTTTTCCTTGTTTTTTTTTTTCGTGGTTCCTTGGTACGCGCCATTAGCATTTGTTAGGGCTTGAAAATGATTTTTCTTTTCGGTATTTAGTTGGGACACAAGTGTTTTTTTACTTTTGTTTTTTAGTGGAGGATGCTATCATTGCTGAGTGATTATGTTAAGTATGTTTTGAAATTGAACTCGATATTCTGCAGTTTGAACTTGCCCTCTACCTTTTGAAGTCTGCCGGGCTGCAATTTGTTTTTGGAAACTAAGCAGGTGCCCTGGCAAGAGTAAACTTTGTTTTTGATTTCATCGATAAAATATGAAATTTAATGAGTTGCCCTTGGTGGTCGGGAAAGTGTGAAAAACAAAAACAGAGTATTCCAAGGAAAAGTCAAAATTCTCTGGGTGCAGAGACCAATTCCTTTCTGGTTGACCGCAGAGGCAGGTAACAAAATTTTACCTCAACTTACCCAATCAAAGTGCTTGGCAAACCAGACTGAGAGGAAGAGAGAGAGAGAGTGAGAGTGAGAGAGAGAGAGAGATGAAACTGGTTTCCTCGAACTTGACCCATCTAAGGTACTCAGACTTGAAAGTGATGATGCTGTCCACCATTGTGATTTTATTCCAAACTCCGCCCAGCCTAATGAAACCATTTAAGAATTTTCTTCTCCTTTCTTTTTTTTTCTTCTTTTTTTTTTGTAAAAACTTTATAAATTTAAATCTAGAAATAAGTGAGAGGAAAATTGCTACACTCTCTTTCAAGTAGGGTGAAATTATATGCACTCGAGCTATTTGCTTTTAATTTAACTAAAAATGGCAACTATAAAAATAAACTTGAGAATTTACAGCCACACAGCATTTGAGACTGGAATTTTTGCCTATCAAGTGGGTGGATGTGGGATTGGCAGGAGGAGTCGGAGGGGCTTAGACGACAGCTGCCTTGCAAGTTGCATCTTTATATGTTTGGGTTAAGGGATAAAGTTAATCTGTGTGGAAATTGCAGACAACCAAACCCCCCCGAAAAAAATAAACAATTCTAGAAAATTTTTGTCAAAGAATTGAAAGAGTCGAAAATGTTGAGGGAGCCGAGGAGGACAGATCAAGTGCGTTCTGCGGTGGGTTTGTACTGCGAAATAAATTTAACTCAAATGTAAATTTATATTGGCTTAAGTGCTTTCCTCGACTCTAGGCTTACCTGGGCAAAAAAAAAAAAAAATTGTCTTGCAAAGGTTTTCTTCAAAATCCTTGAAATCCAGAACAAAACTATCGACTGACCCTTCACCAGACCGAGAAAGGAAGAAGAAGAAGAAGTCAAATTGCCTTTAGCTTTGAATTGCCACCACTGGTGGGCTCCAGTTAGGCTGGCCATATTTGGATAGTGTCTCTGTAGCTGTCTATGATTCTCACTCCCTTTCTCTTCGCCTCTCTCTCTCTTTCTCTCTCTGTTTGTTTGCCAGCTTAGTTTCCCGTTTGGATTCGACCAAAAATCCAAAGGACCAAGTCTTTTCATACAATTAGGCCCGAGTAACGAGCAACCAGGATGGTCAGCAAACACACCCACACACACACACACACACACACACACACACACACACACACACACACACACACACACACACACACACACTCAACTAACTCAACTCAAATATGAACTGCACTCTGGACTAGAAACTTGGCTCTTCTCTGGCTTTTAGGCTAAAGCGTAATGGAAGTTCTGAATCCTCTTGGATATTTTGTTTCATTTTTGCTAAATTTCATTTTATTTTTATGGATGACTACGAGGGTCGAGGTGAAGAGCGGTGTCTGTGGTTTGAGCAAGGTTTTCTTGTATGCAGTTTTGAATCTTATGCAAATGCAAATATTTTTGGATAAGCTTTGAAATGGCACATTTTCAGTTTTGGTTGGGTGAAATGGGACGGCTGGAAAGCTCAATCCCTGAGCCTGTTTTTATCTATCTGTCTGTCTGTCTGTCTGTCTTTTTGTCTGTCTGGGTTGGCTTCTTTACTGATGGTTTCAAATTGAGCCTAGGGTTTTCGACCACACACAGCCACTCGTATGTGGCATCTGCATACGTTTAATAGCAGAAATATAAACTCTAATGGATTCCATTTTGAATGGCTCGGCTTTGCCTTAAAATACACAAAAAAAAAAAAAAAAAAAAAAAAAACACTGAATTCAGACTCGAGTGAAATACCAGGCAATCTGTATGTGATTTATGAATTCAAAAGGAAAATCAAATACAGGTTACTAAGCTTTTGTTTAAGAGCCTAAGAAAAGGGATCAATCAAAAAAAAAATGTTGATCTCTTCCTTTTGACAGAGTAGTCTCTAGATTTGAAGTAGAAACAAAAATGCTTTTCTGGTCTAAGCCGTTAATACTTTGATTGCACAAAATTGCTCGATAAGCTAACCAATTTGTGGTAAGAACTATTGCATTTTTTTTATTGACTATTGAAAAAATTAATTAAAATTAAAAAAAATTGAAAGAAAAAAGTTGCGGGTGGTCATGATGAAAAGAGAGAAACAAAAGTCAGCAACATTTTTTATTTTTTTATTTATATTTTCTCTTCTACGCAACTTGTCTTATATTGTCTCTTATACGCAACATGTCTGTTGTCTCTTATATGCAACATGTTTGACGTTTTTTTCTTCTCTCTCTTATTGAGTCTGGCCAAAAGAGAAAAGTTTGGCAAAAAAAAAAAAACAATGAGAGAATAACAAAATTTGAAAAAAAGGAGTGTATTGAAATGTGAAGGAAGGTGAGAAATATATTAGAAAATATATAAGATCAGATTGGGTAGGACATTCAAATACTTAAATTTTCCTAAGAGTCAAGTTTAATATTTTTGTCTACTGTTCTGGTGGCTGTGCTGCTACAAATTGGCTCAAAGACGGCACAAACTGCAGATACATTTCAGCTGAGGAGGGTTCGCATTGTTATGCGAGTAACGTAAAATTCTTTGGGCCAGCACTCGCGGGTCTAACTGGCTGACTGGTTGGCCACCGGTTATCTCAACTTGTTTGTCTCTGGAATCGATTGTTGGCTTGTGCCGTTTGTCGTCAGTTTTGGTTGCTTCTTCCTTGGATATCAATTTCGATTTCTCAATAAAAAAATAAAAATTACAACACACAAGCACTTTCCGTTTCCCGTGGCGGCTTCTGGCTACTCCAATCACTTTAAATGCCACGAACGTGCGCCTGCGCCGTGTGCAACTTTGAGGCGGCGGCGATTTGAGCACTCGCCCATTGACATTGGCACAGTGTGTTTGTGTGTTTGTGTGTTTGTGTGTGTGTGTATCTGTGTGTGTTTGTCTGTATCGAAAGACGGATATTCGCAGCTGCAGCGCATATTTTCGGTAGCGTGTGGCTCAGACCCAGTCTTGGTCGGGGCGGAAGCGCAGCCACAGCCCCGGCGATGGACGACCGACGAGTGGCTGTAAGAAGGGCAAGAAGGTGTATCGTAATAATTATTATGACTGACCGAGAAGGAAGAGCGAGGTGGAGGGAGTGTTGCGAAAAAAGGAAACGGCAGCCAAGTAATTTGAGTCGAACGGCATGTGGCCCAAGTGGCAGGTGAGCTGGCCTCACCAGACTTGGCTCAGGCCTCAACAGTTCCTGAAACTGAGCTTCAGGATATACGAATATTATTGGCACAGTTTCGGTTTTCGTCTTCCCTTCCACAATTCCTTCTTTTTTTTTGGCACGAGCAAGGATACCTAAAATTTACCTCAAGGCTTTGTTTGTTTGGTTATAGGCTGATAAAATGGGACACACTGAGAGACAGAGAGAGAGAGAGAGAAATGAATAAACCTGAAAAGTATCTTGTATCTACAAACTTGGGCCTCAACTTTCAGAGTCTGTTGCCGTTCTTCCCTTTTGTTTATGACTCGTCGAACATCTGTTTTGATTTGTAAGAGTTTTGGTTTTTTCTTTGTCTGTGTTACTACAGGATCGATGTCCTTAGGCCTTTGCCCTCAACTTTTAATCTCAAAGAGTTAGGGCTTTGATTGCTCTACTACATTTTTTTGATTCATTCACATTTTCTTACCTTCGATTGTCGTCATCTGTTTTTTTTTTGTGTTTTTCTCTCTTTTTAATGATTATTTCGTTTATTCATTCAAGGCAATTAATTGCCAACAATTTATATTCATGCGATTTTATTCAGCATTTGGCAACATTTATCATTGTGTGTTTGTTTCCTTTTCATATTCGTTGTGCCTTCAAATTTGTTTTATTCTCATTTCGCCTTGCATTGAAAAATGTGTTAATGAAAAGTGAAATTTTTCAAAAGCCCAAAAAACTGAAATTCGTAAATAAACTTGATGATTTTGCAGCTGAAAAGAAAAGTGTTAAGTCCGAAATGAAGTGAAAGATGATTTTATTATTAAAAAAAAAAAAAATATATATAAAATTTTGTTGGCTCCAAAATTAGAAAAAGGCTATAAAATTATTAAAATCTGAAAGCTAATCAATTAGCTAAAAATGATTTCTTTTTTCTGTGTGAATTTATTTGCCAATTGCAAACCCTCAAAGGGAAGACCCAATAAAATGAGTATAGCTGATTCTTTCAGGTTCCTGAGAGAACAGCAGACTCTTGTTTAGGTTGACAGCTGACGATGATGTTGATGAAGATGAGGGCTGAGGGTGCACTCCGCTGCCAGAAGCAACCCAACTGTCACGATCCATAATTCTCATGTCTGTTAGGCTCGATTTAAACTGATTTGAAGTGCTGAAATTGAAGAGCTGGTGGGATTGCTGTGCGAGTTCTTAATTAGCTCGCGAAATGCTGGCCTGAGCACCCTAAACCAAGACCGCATAATTGTTTGATAGAATTGAATTGGGCAGCTGTCAGGGCCGAGGATAAAATTTCTAGACCATATGATGGATGGAATATGTTTGTATTGATTTCTGGCTTATTGATATTAATTACCCATTAAATAGATGGAAATTTCGAAGTCATTTTGGGCTTACTACTACCTTAATATTATTATTTTTTTTTTACTTACCGGCCATAACAATAACCTGGCAACCTGGCTCGAACATCGAACATGTCTTGTGCCTTAGGCCAGGCAAATAGCTAAAAGGTGAAAGGGTGGTCAGGAGCAGTGCAGGGGGAGTATTTTTATGTCTGTGTGTGTGTGTGGCCACAGAAGGGTGCAAATGGCAAATGGCGAACGGCAAACACGAAAACCCAACAAAACAAAACAAAAACAAAATACAAAACACCTCAAACAGGGCCCAAAAGGAAAGGCAACAACAGCAATAAAAACCAGCAAAAAGGAACGTCAAGTGCACGGCAAACAAAAAAAAAAAAAAAAACAAAAAAAATCACCCGTTCGCTTGCCGCCACCTCCCCCTTCAAAGCAGGCACATTGCGAATCTATAAAAGTATCGGAGCGCATAAAAAACGAGCTCAGTAGTGAACGGTACTTTGAAAAAGCGAGTTTGTGGCCTGAAGCGAGCGCGTCGCACATTCAAATGTCCGCAACGGAAGCGTCCACGACAAATAGAAAGGATTGCGGCAAGGACAACAGCGACCCCAAACAGAGCGCTTAGTATGGAATGCAATTGAAACTTTTGTGGTCATCAAAATATCCCAAGCAGTTGGCAGAGCAGCATTCGCGTATTTCAAAAAAAAAAAAAGATAAATTTCCTCCAACATCTGAGCCTGAGGCTGTCATGGATTTTAGCAGTAGTTTTTGAACTTGTGTTTTTGGCAAGCCTCTTGGCCAGCGAATGGCGAGGAGTGGAAGCTTGCTGGCCACAGATACTCTAAGAAGAAAAAGAAGAAGAAGAAACCAAGAAGTGGAAGATTTGCCGCTGGTCAGACAAACAAACTGTGAAACGCATCTAACGGATTTATTTATTGTCATCTGATTTAGACACGCTCCGTTTGACAGTGGAAACAAGCTTTGTTGCTGCGGTCTCCGCTTCTGTTTCTGTTTCTGATTCTGCTTTTGTTGTTGTTTTTGCCACTGTCACTGCTGCTGCAGTTGTCTCCTTTCTATCTAATGTGTCAACTCTGCTCATACCACAGATGAGAAATCAAAATTGGTAAAAGGGGGAAAAAAATAGAGAGAAAAAATTCTAACTTGACGCAACTGGAATCTGGTGAGTTTTGAGTTGGAAAAAAAAGAAGAGAGAACAGAACTTATTTATTATATCATACATCAGAGAATTTACCCTTTAAATATCCGGAAATAGAGAGTGTGTGTAAATTGTAGTTCCATCAAATTGACTTGCCAACGGATGTTCATCCAGTTGGAAATCCCAGAGATATACAAGTATCTATGGTGGAAAAGTCTATGGTCTTGGATGATCTAATATGGGGCCTTGAAACTTAAAGAGCAAGCCTTGCTGGTTCTACGAGGGCTGCTAAAGAAAGAGCGTTTATAAGCATTCGATATTTTAATGGATCCATTAGATAATTTCAATATGATATACTAGATCTTTGGAATCTTATCCCTCAACAATGTGAGCATTGAATTAAATAATTCTTAAATTTATGGAAGAATAGAATAATTATTAAATTTATAGGAGATTTTCAAAATTCAAAATTATCTAAGCGATTTTTTTCAATGACACAAATATTACCTCAAAGATCCTTAAGTTGCAAGATTAAAAAAATATTATTTGATATAAAAAATCCTAAACATACTTTATGATTTTTTTTAACCCTTAATTTTTCTGAAAAATACCTCGGAAATCTGGGAGGAATTTCAAAAAATCCAGGAGTCTAAAAGGTTTTTCCGGTTTATGCTATAAGTACAAAAATATAATCAAATACTCATATTATTCATGAATGCTTCAATTTTTTTTTTTTTGAAATGAAACAATAAAAAAAAAAATTAATTTTCAATTTATGTTGTATTCAAAATATTATTAAGTTACTAGATAATTCAATTCAATAAAAATTCGTATAGCTATTCAAGATTATTTTTGAAATCAAAAAAAAAAAAAAAAAAAGAAAATATAATTGAAGTTCCATTCAACACATTCCTAGATATTTCAATCTCATTTCTGTAGTATTCCTAACAATTTGAAATTTTCAACACTTGAATCCTATTTAGCAAAATCTCATATTTAATAGAAATAAAAAGATCTATTTCTACCCTCGGGCAAAAGGAATCACTCAGGTTCTAAAAGTCGTTTTGCAAATCTGTGTTTACATCTGTAAATGTATCCTTACAAGCTTTCCATCTCTCTCAGTGCATCTCTATCAGCACTTTCAGTTTGTTGTACTGAATTTCTGTTTTGTCTGTAACTTTGAGGAGGGAGGGATGGCAGGGAGGTTGGATAGGTGCTTTGGTAGATAACTAAAAGACACCTTTCTGTTTGCTTTGTTTGAGCAACTTCGTTTCGATTTATGTTGTATATATTTTTTTCTGAGTGAACACCCGTACACTTCCTTTTGGCAACGTCAGCTCGTTTTATAATTTTCATCTGCTTTTGAATGCGTTGTCTTGTTTTGTTTTTAGTTTTTCATTCTTGTTGCCTTTGCACGCCTGAAATGTGTCACCAAAAGGAAGAAGGACAAAAAAAAGAAAATGCCAGACTGAGTTGTAAAGTTGCAAAGCTTCTTGTCGTTGTCATTTGCGAGTTTTTAACTTTTCGCCATTCTTTTATCGTTGTTGTCATTTTTTAATTGTGATTGCTCAAAATGGTAGAATTTTCAAAAAAATTTTAAATATCCGACTGAGCCCCTTTTTGAGAGAAATGGATTATTTTTTTTATAGTGGGCTGCTTTATTTATTTTTTCTTTCAATTTGGGTTAGTGCAAATCTACACTTAAAATTCTCTGTATACGGAATGAAATTTGTATCTTTCCGAGTTTCTTATATAAGTGCTACTTGGTTTGAGCAACTTCTCGGCTCATCGACCGGTCTTTGCTTTGTTTTGATTCATTCAACTTTTTTTTTATTTTTTATCTATTTCTTATTTGGGCTACCTTAAAGTTTGACTTGGAAATTGTGTAGGCTTGACCCAAACAAGCCTGCCTAGTGTCTTATTGAATTGATTTTTATTTTCAGATCTGTGTGGGCTGCGAAAAAAAATTAAGTATTTAAAATAGCAAAATAGTTAAGCGTTTATAACTAGGTGAAATCTCTGCCGAAAAGCAGAGTAACAAAGCTTTTCCAAAAAGACTCTTCCCTCTTGAGTAGATTGTACTTCAAAGATACTCTTTATGTATTCATTCAAGAAATTGTTTTATCTAACCATTTATATAAATTGCTCCAAAATGAAATTAATCTGATTTGTTGATTTGCCCGTATTGTATATTTGTATAAATTTTTTATATTTAAATCAATTCATTGATACGCACGCCACTTACCAAAAATGGTAACTCAGAAAATAAATTTTTATGAAATACTTGGGCTTTTGTGATGGGAACTAGTTTTATTTATTTCAGTACAAAATTGCATGCTAATGATATCAACAATGGGGAAAGCCTCTTATGACAGTTGAGAATCTCAAAAAAAATCGATCATCACTGATCAGTGTGACCGTTTGCATACTCTTACCTACCAGTGTGGCTGTCTGTATATTCTCTTGTCGTTTTCTTATTATCTTAATAAAACTAACTTCAAGAATTTTTTGTAGAGTATTTAAAAGTGTATTATATTTTATTTTGAACTATATATTTATTTATGACTCTTGTCTTATTAACTTTATTTTATTGCCTTGTGCAAAATAAAAATTGTGCGTTTGCTATTTTTAAAAAAAATTGTATGCTTTGCATTTTTAAAATTAATTTTTATTTTTGGGTTACTTTGGGAAAAACTGTGCATGTATGTATGTGTGTGTGTGTGTATGAATTAAGTTCTTTTTTAAATTATGTCAAGTTTGTTTTGTTTTGGTGGAAACATAAAAAACTGACAATTTCTTTATGAAAGCAGAGAAAAAATCTGTTGAACCACAAAAATTCCCATTAACAAATAAAAAAGACCTAAATAATCTACTTTTTTTTTAAGATTCTGTAAGAAAGTTTAAAATTTAAAAAATATATACGAATTTATCTTGAAATTTGTTTCTCCACTTTCGGTTTTTCTTGGCTTGTCCCATTTGATTTCCTTACGCCTTGGAAACCCCAAACTATTTGAGATTTTCCACTCAGTTGACTCCCATTTGGGTAGACCATGAAAATTGGTAAGCTTCACAATTCACTGGGCAAATAGTGAAACAATAGCTTTTTTATGGGTATTTGTTTTTTTGTTTTAGATTACCTCAGTTTGTGGCATTTCAAGGGTGAGCGAAGCAATTTATTAGAGCGCTTTAGACAAATAAATTGGTGCATTTTATGTTTTAAGAAATTTTAATAAATCCCCTCGAATCTTACATAAGATGTCGACATAAAGTCTCAGGCCAAACAAGAAACAAGAGAAAAACAAAAACAGCGCACCTAAAAACAAAAAGGGTGCAAAAAGAAGAAAAACGATGTGAAAAGTTGAATGCCTAACAAGTTGAAACATGAAAAAATATACAATAAAAAAAGAAAAATAAATAAAAATGAAGAAGAGGAAGAAGAAGCAGCAGCAGAAGCAAAAGCAGAAGAGCCAAGACAAAAGACTTTGAGGACTGATGGAAAGAGAGAAAAGGAGAGCGAGACTCCGTCAAGAAGCGACCACACAATGGAGCTGGAAAATGTGGAAATGTCTTGGGAATCTCTTGCGAAATGGATGAAGTTGGCATTGTTGTTGCTGTTGTTGTTAGTACTGTTGCAGCAGTTTGTTGAATTAGATAAAAGTTTAGGAAATGTTTATGCCAAAAGTAAAGCTGCACCAAAAAAAAAACATTCCCTCTTTTTTTCGCGATACCAAAAAAGATTTGCAGCTCAGGTGAACTCTCTACCGTTTGTGTCAGCCGGAAAGGCAAGCCCGAAGATCTCGGCAAGCTTGAAGATGGCAGGCAGCCGGAAATGCATGAAAATAAATGTGAGTAAAAATGCCAAGGAAAAGTGTTTTTCAGCTATGCAAGATTTGCCAGTGGAATTCACTCTACCTACGCGCGATGCCAAATCCAAGACATTTGTGAAATGAAAAGAAAGAAAGAAATGACTGTGAACCTAAACAACAAAGAAAAGTAAATAAACGAGCCCAGCAGCAACAACAACAACAAACAAGTTGAACTGGCAGCTAACAAAATGCCTAACCAGCGCAATTTGTGCAATGAAAAAGCGAGAAAAAAAAAACAATAACAAAAAACAGAAAAAAATGCGAATTATGAATCAACTCAGAAAAGAGGCAAGAAAGTCAGCCAAAAGCGCCAGTCAAGGGAACACCGTGAATTGTCTGGTCAGTGACAACAACAACAACAGCAACAGAAACAGCAACAAAGTTGAATCAGCTGGGGGCGGCCATTCATCGATTACCGAATAAGTTCGTGTGGCTCAACTAAAACAAGAAAAAATAAGAATAAGAAAAACAGAAAAAGCAAAAGAAAGAAACTAAAACAATAACAAGAACAAGCACACACAGCGAGATAAACAAAAAAAAAACACACACACACACACAAACACACAAACAACAAAGTAAAGAAACAAACAAACTGAAATTCCACTATGTGAAATAGTATGAAGAAGGCAGAGGGGGAGGGGGAGGGTGGAGGAGGGTGCAAAGACACAATGCATTGGAATGCAGAAATTTTCGTGGCAGATGCCCCAACCAGATGCACAAATGATGACTATGACCACAGACAGATAATGTATCTATTAAAGCGCGTGCGAATGACAAAATAAAAAATGCAAATGCCACCAAAAAAAAAAAGAAAAAAAGAATTCAAAATAATTGAAATTGCGTTAAAAAATAAACCAGACCAACAGCCAAATCATTTGACAACGCAAAAAAAAAAAGTGAAACGGAACCCACGTTTCTGTTTAATCGTCAGGGCCAGCAATTTTTATATCAATATCGTTGTATCTCTTGGCAAGCATTTATAGAATCCACTGTCCACCATTGGGTGAGTCAGGCCTACGCAATGCGCACCTGAAATCCGTTTCACCACAGTCTCAGTCTATCGCTGCCGTTTTGATTTTTTTTTTTTTTGCATGACGTCGATACTGCTGTGACCCCAAAACAAGTTACTCTGCGTGGGTAAAAAAAAAAAAAAAATTATATACCCGGAACGCACCCTCTAACACTTATTTGACGTCAGCTCGGATCTGTGTCACTTGGAATTGTGACGGTCTCTTTTTCAAAATGCAAATATTTGAAAATAGCCCCGATTGAAAGATAACAAGTAAAGGCTTAAAGCTGATTGAAACCTAAAAAACTATTTCAAAATGCAGTTATTTTTTTTTCCTTAGAATAGAAGTGTGATTAATAAGAAGTGCTTGGGTTTTTGTATATTTCGTCAAGCAGATTGAATCATCAAGACTTGGAAAGTTGATTAAGAAACTGTTAAATGACTCAGTTAAATTAAACAAAAGAATTAAATATTTTTGAAAAGGAATTTTTAATATTTCTTTCTTCCTGAATTATTTGAGAAATTTTATTTAAAAAAAAAAATTTTATTTTTGATATTTTTTTTCTTATGATGTTGTGGTAATTAAATTCCCCAGATGATCAAGTAGCAAATTATAATTTTTAATTACATAATTTTTATGGTTAATTTAGCTTGAAAATATACTTAAATATTAGGCGTATTTTTTGAGATGAAAATATTGCCGACAAACATCAACTTGAAGAAGTCTATTCAACCACTTAAGTTCAATGCCAAAAATTTAACCAAGTCGCTTGACCTTATCATCTACCTATATAGAAAACAATAGCTCAGTTTATGCCATCCAACAAATTAGTTTTTTAAATTAAAACTACCAACCAAACTCCAAATTTGTTCAATTTAAATTAGCTGCTTATGAAATCATATGAAAGTTAAAAAAAAAAACAACAAACCAAAAATAAAAATCTATTTATTTTTTTTTTGGTTGCAAAAATTACAGAAAATAAGAGTGAAAAGTTTTTGCATTGTTTATTTGTTGGTCGAACTAATGATATAGTGTTTCAAATGTTGCTAATAATTAAAATAAATAAATGCATTTGATTGGCATTTGGAAAATTTAATTAGAAACAAATAAATGAATCGAGAAACTCTTAAACAAAATAATATGATATAATCGCTTAATTGAACATTAAACGAATTTAAATGGATTAATTGAATCACCTATTAAATATTATAATCTGAATATTTTATTTGATAAAAAAAAATAGATACATGAAAATTAACACAAAGCAAATTGTTTCAATAATAAAGCAAAAAAAGAAATGAAAAAAGACAGGTTAAAGATCCTTTTAGAGGGAAACGTGGAAATGTGTGTGTGTGGTTTTAACCACAAAGCAAATTACATAACATTACAAACAATTTAACCGAGAGCTAAAAACATAAAACCATCCACAAAGAGAAAGGGGCAAATGAACAAATGAATATCAAATGAATTTTCACACAAATTTGCACATTTAACAATTACCAGGCAAATGGTTTTTATACTCTTTTCTACAAAATATAGAGTATCTGTTTCTATGAAAATAAGATACTATTTTTTGAGATATCAGCCAAATGGTTTCTATACTCTTCTAAAGAAAAAGCTTCAGCTGTAAAGCCTTTGAATATTTACTTTCCCAGAGGCCTGCTCTGGATCGAACAACTATATCCCAACATATATCAAGCAATCAATGAAAAGAGTATGTGAATTTTGGGCAACTTGATGGTAATCTTGCTGTTTGGTTATTTATTTATTTCTTATTTTAAATAAAGCCACATTTGCTAGGGCATCTGTAAGCGCTGTAAAATTGTATCTCACACTTGTAGATACCAGATACCAGATACCAGATGGATAGATTGCAAGTCGATCAGTTTTACATTAGCAAAGAGGAGTGAAAAACAGAAAATGAAAAAAAAGACAAGAGGAAAAAAAATCGAACGGCGCCAAAGCTTTGACCAAGAGCCAAGCAAATTCACAGTTAACTCAATTAACTCATATAAAATGTAAACTATGCGAGTGCCGACACCAGAAGACAGCAACTAAGTCTAACTTTGACTTTGGTTAAGAAACAGAAACGCTGCACAACTAAACGGCAACGGTGATTAACTTTTATCTAAAGCTCACCAGCTCACCAGACAGTCGGACTGGTCAGGTAGTCGGCCAGAAGCCTACTCTGGACAGAGTAAGTCATATGTAGATGCGTGTTGAGCGATACGTGTTTTGTATCTGTATCTACAAGTTACAAGTTACGCTTTGCAGACTCGGGCGTCAGCTGAGCGCGAATAATTACCACAGAGCCAAAAGTCTTGTTGGCCAAGTGGGCAGGCGGTGAGCGGGCCAAAGATGTGGCAACCCAAAGCTTATTGACTAAAAATAGTTACGCGCTGCCTACTTCAGTGAATGTTGCTGGCTTGAAATCGCACGCTGCCAAACTCACTCGACTGGGCAATGCTGGAATTGTCGGCCTGTCTGTCCGTCCGTCCGTCTGTCCATTCGTCTTTGTGTGAGCTGGTTGAGCGCCAGCGGTGCTAATGGCGGTGGCTACTCCGTTGCCATTGCTAATCGAAATGTGATAATCGGAGGAGCAGGAGCTGCCCCACAAGCAGTCGGCCAAGGTAAAGGCGGTCACCTGGATTGGAGTTCAATGTGCGCCAAGCAAATGTCAAATGGACAGACTAGAAAAAAAAAAATCAACTTTGTATCTGTGTGTGTGTGTGTGTGTTCGCACATTTTTGCAGTTGTTGAACTCATTAATGGAGGTTTTGTTTCTTTATCCACATTTGCTCATGATGCGATGAAAGTCACTTGACCGAACGTTCACAGCAAAACTCACAAACTCACAAAAAAAGATATCTACACATGCGTATATGAAAAATCATAATGAAATGAAATCTATCTGGGCAATGCGGAACTGAAATTGCCTTGGGTCTGTCCAGGGAGGTGAAAGCAATCGTAAAGTCTGCCCTTTTGAGAAATTAGATTTAAAAAAAAGAAGGCATTAATTAGTGGAATAATTAATTAATTTATGATTTTTATTTAATGTTCAAGAAGAAATTAATAGAGGTATAAATTTTCTGGTTTAATTTTTCTGTGATGAAGAAAACAATACTTTCTTATATTATTGAGAGATCTTTAAAAAGATCTTGAGATTCAAATCAATCAGTTTTTTCAAAGATTTCTTCAATATTTTTTAAGCAAATCTTTTTGAATTTATCATAAATATTTAAAAGGTTGCGCATATTTGATGGCTTCTTATTTTAATAATCTGGTTTTAATTTGAAGAATGAACTCACAGCTCTTTGTTGAAATTCTAAAAAAAAAAAAATTCGTCCTCTTTGTTTCCATAGACTCCCTCAAGTTTTAATTATAAATCCAAAGACTAAAGTTCTTATTTTATTAACAATTTTTAATTAATTTTGTTTTTTCGAAATCAAATTTCTTACTTCATTTATTTCATGACTTTTTCATATTATTCCTACTGCTGAGTAAGGCAAATTTATTCACTTGGCTTCGATGTAATTTGCCGCTTTCCTTCCGCCTTTTCCTGGCATTTTCTTTGGACTTTTCCTATCCTTAGTCTGGCATGTCGCACCCTCTCGGCCCTTCCGGCATTCTCACTTGGCTTAACTATCTTTCTTTGTCTTTCGCCTTGTTTGAGTTTGTCTGTCTCGCAGTCTCTCAGTCTCACTATTTTCCATTCAAGACAGAGGCCATCATGCATTTTCATTATCGTGCGAATTGTTCTCTTGGTTTGCTTGTCTGCTCTCTTTTTTGTTATTGTTGTTGAAATTGTTGTTTTCTTATTTACATTTTTCTGCAGTCTCTTCGCCTCTTTGGCCAGAGTATGGCTTCATCATTATTGTCCTCCTGGTAGATGCCGATGGCTGATAATTGCCTTTTTATGTTGTTCTTGCATTGTTGATATTGTTGTTGTTGCTGTTGTTATCATGGCCAGTGGTGGTCAAGTTGCTAGTGCTGGTGTTGTTGTTGTTGGTGCTGCCCATTTAAACCAACATTAATTGTTATGATTTACAATGAGAAAAATCATAAATTAATTATTCATGCCTCTTAGCAAACTTGCAAAGGAACAAACAAGCAAAAATTGCATTTGCAATTGCCTCACCAACTCATTTCGCATTCCTCGTGCCCCATTCCAGGTAATCTGAAGTATTTGTGGGTGAGGCGATGCCAGGGGGTAGATTCCAGAGCATTGGTAATTTTCATTTAAATGCGTTTAATGAGCAGCTAAATAAAATTGGTCGCCGCCGTTCGTGTTCCGTCACTTCCGCTAATCGGCTTCCTAAATGCTCTAGCCTGGCTAATTCTTATGGCCAATTAGCTAACGGAACTACGTGCAAATCGGTACATCTTGTTAGTGGTCAGCAGCAGAATCTCCCATCTCTTGGTGATTCTATGGGGCTGTGAGATACTTTTGTATCTTTGCATCTACTCTGGCTGCTGCTGCTGCTACGAAAGCGGGTTAATTGATGGTATTTTGTCTTCTTTTTTTTTTTTTTGCATTAAATTGCCAGCTTGGCAATGACCAGCCCAAGTCTTTGATGCGGTCTCATATCTTTTGCATGATTTCGCGTTTTGAAGTTAATTATCGAGTTCATGTTCGTGCTATAATTTCGCTTTATTAGATCAACGGAGAAATTTAACTCATTCAAGAAATTAAATAGAGAACAATCACTAAATTAACAAGAGCTCAAGCTAAGAGGAAGAATAAGGAAATAGAATCAGACTTTGACTGGTTCTTAAAAAGGGACAATAAAAATGAAAAGAATAAATTTCAAAATATGAAAAAAAATATTATGACAAAAATTTAATGTTTTGCATCTTTCAATTCTCATAACTGTAAAATTCTTAAGCATAATTAAATATTCTTACATATTTTAAGTTCCATTATATTTCCTAATTTAAAAATTCAATTAAGACTGAATAATTAAAATTTTTCCAGAATCACATTCCAAAGTTTATAGATTATTTTTTTTATGGAATTATTTTTTGCCCTCTTTGAAACAGACTCCGGCTTATTTCAATTATAAATCAAGTCCAAATTATGATCTGCAGGGGAACAAATGCTAATGACATCCGCCATATGTTTGCCACACTCAAATGATTGTCAAAGTCGTCTTAGACTGGCTAGACGGTCAGACGATCATTGGATTATGCCCAAGGCAATTTTTATTTGGACTATTTGAACTATGATAGGCAAAGCAAATTAAAAAGCGTGTCTAATTTATTGATATGTCAACATAAAGCAGACTTAAGAGAGATATATTTTTCTATTACACTTTGAACTTTAACATTTATTTATGTCAAAACTGAAGGGCAGCGAGGCACACTTCTCATATACGTTTCTAAATTTTATTGGAACTATTTTTTTTTTTTTTTGAAAAGTCTCAAGTAGGTCTAAAGAATTTTGACCCTGGTATCCTTAGAACTCCTTTTCAGTTTGGTTTTGTAGCCAAAATTTCCGAGCCACTAAAGAACAATTCCGATCCATATAAGCCTATAGAGCACATTCAAAGTTCTGGCACCCTTCCAACTTGCCCATTTTATTTGTAACCTAATTTTTCATATATTTTATTATCTGCTAACTTTTTGTTTCTTCACTCACTATTGCAGTCAATTTCCACATTTGTTTTATTTATTTATTTTATTTACCCAAAAATTTGTATTTACCATGAATTGACTCTTTTCCCTACCGATTATATCGATTCGATACTCTTTCGATTGCGTGATTCATTTTCATTTTTGTTATTTTATTATAAACATTATGTGTATCTTTTTGGCGTTGCTAGTTTGGAGTTTTCTCTTTACATATATATATATTTTTTTTTATTACTATATTTCCAATATTTCCGTGTGAACTTCCGCTTTCGGTGTTTTATGTGTCTCCCTTGGCCTTTCCTGCAAAAGGAAAAGGTTTGTTTTTTTTTCTCTTGTTTTTGTAAATATTTTTTTTTTTTTAGAACGTGTTCTGAATTTCTGATATCAAAATTGAGTGAGGTTGGAAAAAAAAAGTGGATATGCAACTAACCAAGCTGGCTGAGTGGTGGTTGCAACACCAACCAAAAAGAGTCGCCAACAACAACAACAACAACAAGAGAAATGACACCTACTGTCTGCCCCGGGTAAGGTGAGACTCTCTTGGTTAGACTGGTCTGGTCTGGTCTGATGGGTCCGGTCTGGTCCGCCTCTTTAAGTACACCCTTCTGCCTTTTGGCTTGTCTATTTGTGCAGGCCCCCCTTCCCTACCGCCCTCTCGCCCCCTTCTAGACTTATTTGGCGATTTTGCTTTGAGCCCAAGCCACTGTAGTATTTGTAGGTATTTGCCTGGTGCTGTGTTGGTGTGGCCGGTGGTGGCTAAAGTGGCTGGCTGGCAGGCAGGCCGGGCCGGGCAGGTTGGTTAGTTGGCTGGCCCCTTTTGGTAGTCGCATTAGACAATAACTGGTAATAATCGTTGAACCGTAAAATAAACATGAATACGCGCTGCACTTATTTAGGCAACGCCAACAGCAACGACAACAACAACAACAATAACAACACCAACAATATCAACAGCTCTCATGGTGGTTGTTTGGCTATTTAGTTTTGGTATTGGTAGCGGTTGGCAACATGCACTTGTATTGTTAGCCAGATTGTGCTACCCTTTGTTCTTACCCCATCTCACAGGTGTTTTGGTCACTTGGAAAGCGTCTATCTGTATGTGTGTGTGTGTGTGTGTGTATTGCCCGGATGATTGGTTTGCGGCGGACGGCAACTGATTTGCGCATTGACGCGAAGTCATAGAAATATTTAACATTAATACACCGACTTAGGGCAAGTGAAGACTGCGGGTGACCAGAAAAAAGAAAGAAAAAAACACGTCAGCTATTTTCTGCATTGGAATTTCAGTCTTTGTCGGGGCGCTTCTAAGAGATCTATAAATAGTTTGATTATCAAAAAAAAAAAAAAATATTTCTTGCCAAGTGATTCCAAAAGATTAAATTTGTTTTGAGAAGAATCAAAGTGAGCACTGGCCAAGTCCCATATTGTCTAGTGGTTAGGATATCCGGCTCTCACCCGGAAGGCCCGGGTTCGATTCCCGGTATGGGAAGTTCTTTTTTTAGTTCATGCCTGTTGGGATTAAATTGGATGGAATTCAAAGCCCTCCCAAGATTTCACCAATTATTTGACTATTTTTTTATTTTTATTTAATTTAAAAAGCTTAAATAAATTGAGGGATTTTCTAAATCAGAACTTTAACGACTTTGGTCAGGTCAAGTGGTCATAAATGTGTCTTTTTCATTAACCGTTCTGGAAATCAACGCATAACACTTTCTCACACACACACAGAGACACATTCTCAGGCCTGTCAAACAGCTTCTGTCGAAATGTCAACCAAAAGATATCACTCAAAAATTACCGCCAACAGTGGCAGCATTCAAAGATCTTTTGTGTACACTTTTTGTGGGTTAAATTTTATGTCAAAAAAAAAAAAAAGAAAAGACTGGGGAAAAAATAAAGAAGAAGAAGAAGAATTTATGACGGTGACGTTGACTGTGACGGAGAGCGCGCGTGGTACGGTCAAACTGAAACTGGCAAGTGTTTCACACAGTAAAACTAAACAGACAAGTTAATGAAATTAAAACGTAAGCAGCAGACAAATGCAAGAAGGCAATAAACACAAAAGAAATTACAATTAAATTAAAAGCAGAAAGAAAAGATTGCCAGCAACAACAACAACAACAATGAAACCAGGGCTAACAGTACGTCAGCCGCAGGTCTTGAGGCGGGATGCAGGCAATGAGAATGCCGCGCTCATCGACTCAACACTGTGGGGGGTGTTGGACTGGAGAATGAAGTGAAGGTGTTTGGAGGGGGAAACTGGGTAATGCAATGCAAGTTTCGCCGCCGCTGTCGCTGACGCTGCGGCAGTTGCTGCCTACTCTGTGGCATGCAATGTAAATGGAAATGAACTTTTGCAGGCTGTCCGCGTGGGCTTCTGCCCTCCCTCCCCCCCACATACACACACTCCCATCCCATTCAGCCGCCCAGACTATGACGTTGGAGCCTATCGCGATGTTCCATTTGTTGTGGCGGCCACTGGCGTGTGTAGCTTTTAATCGCATTCGTTTCAATTGCCGGAATTTCATTGTGAAATGAGCGACGATTTAAAAACACAACTAGTGGACGGTAGCGAGGAAGCGAAGAGTTCCAAAGAGACTTACCGAAGTACTTACTGACTTTCTTTGTTTATTGTTTTCAAGAGGAAGAGGAGGACTCATAGAGGCATTGCATATGTTTCATAATTCAAATGCTCTTAAACCCTCGGCGACACTTGAATTGCTTGTCCACCAACGTCAACTAAAATCAACAATATTGTCATTCCCATTCCCATTCCCATCCTCATCCCCATGCCCCATGCCCCATGCGCCCCATCGTTGGTTGTCATCATCATTGTTGCGCTTACTATTTGCCATTTGTTGAGAGTATTTACAAATAAGTCCACAATGACCACAAAATAAAATGTAACATTCATGGTTCAGTTTTAGTTTCTAACAATTTGACTCGAAAGCTCAATTTTCAAAGACTAGAAAATACTCTCTCATAATTCCAGAAGCCGGAAAAAAATCGGCAACTTTTATAGAAAAAAATTATTAGAATTAAGCCTGAATGCAGTTCGAATATGACTCCTGGAATTAGCTTACATGTTAGTTCTGATAGGGTCTCCCGTCTTATAATATAAGATCGTTCTTTTTTTTTTAAAAAGTTCAAATAAATATATAAATATAAATGCATATCTAAGTCTTACCTAGAAAATAAAATTCTCGAAGATTTCCAGTAGGAATTCTTCACAGGCATTTACTATGATTAATTAAAATAAATTAATAAACAAAATGGGAACGTATCCTATTTGTAAGATAAAAAAATATTTTTAGAACTTTTATCGAAAGATTGTAATGTAATACCTTCATCTCTAGGAAAGTATGCCAAATACTCTCCAGATCTTCTAGACCTCAGGTATCTTGTATTTATATGGATAACTCTGACCAATCTAAATATTTCTAGGATCTCTGGTCTCGATCAGAACAAAATATTATTATTCAAATTTTTAAAAACTTTTAAGATTCAAAAACCTCGTTCTGTTTTGGCTGGAATTAGAGAGTATAAAAAGTGAAACCTTTCCCAAGACTAAAAGCTCAAAACTGGAGTACTTGATGGTTAACTTTGCTGTTGTTGTCGTTGTTAAAAAATATTTGTTGGTGCCTTTTTTATGTTGCTGTTTCTTTAGTTGTTGTCTTAGCCGCCTCTGCGTGTTGCGTTTCCACTCGACTCGATTTTATTTCACTTCTGCTCTGCTCCGAAAGCAAACCACGCGCATATTTTTCAATTATAGTTTTATGAACAATTTTCTTGTCATTGTTCGTAGTAGTTTGTTTTCTTATTATTATTATTATTGTTGTTGTTGTTGCTGTTAAATACTGTCTCACAATTTCATATTTTAATGTAACTTTCTATATTGCTATTATTCGTGTTGTTGGCGCTGCTTATGAATAACTTAAGCCTTCTTTTAATTTTAAGCATTTTTTTTTTTTGGTTCACTTTTAATGGAACTGCTTTTAGAGAGGCTCATCTGCTTGGTTCCATTAACCCAGGGAGTAACTTTTATTTTCATATGACTTTTCCATAATTTCTTACTCTGAGAGTTGGTGGAAAATCCAAGCCCTGCTTGCAATTATTTTCCACATTTTGCACAATGTTTTTGTGTCCGCTCCCTGCTCTCTCCGTAGCCAATAGGATTTCTTTTTGCTGTTTTCTTAAGTTTTTGCTCTCTTCTCAGTTTTTTTTTTTTTTTAGCCACCCTGCGGAGTCAGTAATTAAAATTTCACTTTGCACTTTTCACTTCTTTCATGCAAGTTGCATATTTTTCATTTCTTCTTTGTTTTTCCAAAGGCAATTTTTACTTAATTTTTATTTTTAGTCATTTTCATTTACAAAAAAGCAAACACTCATCCATCTTTAAATCTATTTTTGCATTATTTTTTTTGTTTTTTTGTTTTTTTTAGCCATTTCTGCATCATGATGGAATTGTATTTCAAAGAGGGAATTCATTTTCCAGCTACTTTCAAAAATGACGTGTGTATCGAGTCAGAGAAAAATAAATAAATAATAAAACCCAAAGCATTTTGAGAAAATAAAAGCAAGGAAGAATTTTAAAAGTTAATTCAATTTTATTTACCAAAATTGTCTCGGCCAACTTGAGACATCTTGAAACATTTAATATTGATTTATTTAATAAATTCAAAGCATTTTTCATACGGCGGACTCTTTATTAAATTTGATACTTTAATTTCAAAATGAAATCAATATAGTTTGAGCTTTAATTAGCTTAACTTTGTAAACATATGAAATGAAATATTTTCTTTAATTAAATGGGGGGAGAAAAAATGCATTACAGTTTCCATATTTCCAAAGTGAATTCATTAAATTTGCTATCGGATGTGAAAACATTCCCTTCCTACTTAAATGATTTATTTGCAATCGAGTTCCTTGTGGAATTTTGTTGCCAACAGTTTCTAAATAAATAAACCCATTCATCCTTGAATCAAGTATTATTTTGTTCAACATTTTAACCACTGAACCGCATAAATCAATAAATAAAATACAGAAAAAGTAAAACACAAAATAAAATTATAAAAAATATATTGTTGAAAAAAAGAAAAACGTTATAAGCAAGTGAAATATTTGATAAATGCAAAAAGCAAATATGGCAAATAAACAAATACTCAACATTATGTAAATTAAATATTTGCTGAACAAAAGCAAATATAAACTAATACTCGAGTGTATGCATTCAAGGATTACACAAGCCACGAGAGAGAAAGAGAGACATACATGATTGATTTTCAAGTCCTTTGGCGGGGCCAATGTGAATGGGAATGCGAATGTGAATGTGGATTGCAGAATGTTTTCAAATCGACTTGACTCGGAAGTTGGTTGGACTTTTGTTTTATTTGTAGACTCAATGATTCAATGATTTACTAAATGAGTGCGTAACGAGGCCAAGAATCAAATCAATAGCATAAGCAGCAAACTTTCAAGGATCTCTCCTTCTCTCTCTCTCTCTCTCTCTCTGATGGAGGGGAGAGAAAAACTTGCGTGCAGCTTGAAGGGCAGACTTTGTTGCTGTCCTGTTTGCTTTGTGCTTTCGTGTCTGCCATTAAAGCGAGCCCTGTTTTGTAGTCCGTATTTTTATTTTTTTCGGCAATAAAGTTTACGAAACACGAAATAATGTTTAAGGACATTAAGGATATACACCTGTCGATATTTTTACAGTTTGGCTTGCGCTCGTTTCAGTTTCAGTTCATTAAAACGGCCACACTGTTTTGTACTTGTTTGTGCTTGTTCGAGTCTGGTTAACCGGTTTAATGTTGATAACTCTTCCCTCTATTCCTCTTCTTTGGTGCCTTCCATCCTTTCATCCTTCCTTCCTTCCTTCCTTTCTCTGTTTCTTGTAAATGCCCTGATCTTCATCAGCCTTTGTCCTCGGCAAATGATTCCCAGTTGGGTTTTGCTGTCATAAAAAAAGGAAACAAAACATTACGAAAGAGACTCAGCAAACTCGTTTCAGGACCAAAAGTCCTGTTTGCAACACACATACACATACAAAGAGTTTTGAAAAAGTACACACATGCAATCTGCTTGTCGGCTTTGCTTCGCGTGCCTTTTGTTCTTGAAAGCCCGAAGTTTTTATTGCTGTTGTTGTTGTCATATCCTGTACTCCTTGGACAAGTAGTAGCAGCGTCTGACTCGACAAAAGGTAATCACCATTAAAACTCATTACCAAGGGCAACTAAGCGCCAAGGACTCGGTGGACTCAAGTGAATGAAATGACAGCAAACTAAGCCGAAACGAATTCAACTCAATTCAGCTCAACTCAAAAGTGGAACCCCCTTTCCAGAAAGCAAGGTTTACTGGCTGCCAGCCAGACTTTTGGCCGAAAAAAACACGCCACATAACCCAAACGACCCAACGCGTCGCTCTGTCCATTGGCCAATGTACATAAAATACATTTTGGCCCAAAAACTATGTAGGAAACTTAACTGTTACAAAACTTCAAGTACCCGACCCAGCAACAGCAACAGCAACATCAACAGCCATAACAGCGACAACAACAACCACAGTAAATAAAGCAATTCAAATACACAAAATACAGACTTATTTGTATTGAGGCCACTGGTTACCAAACAAACCTTTCAAGCCACTTCAAAGGGAAGAAGCAGATAGCCTTAGGTTCTTGGTCATTGTGGTTGGTTTTGCTTGGAGGGGATGGTACAACCACTCGACTCATTTAAGTCCTGTAAAGAAGAATACTTTTGACTATCTTGGAGAACGAAAAACCAAAAGACATTTACGATAAAATCACCCAAATAAATTTTACCCGAAAGTGTTAAGGTTGAAGAAATTCGAGTTGGATAATTAGAGTCATAAAAAATTAAAGGTCAATAGCTCGCTAGAAGTGAGCTTTTTGACTGACTTATCTATTCAATTCATAAAATACTTTGTATGTTTATAAATACTAAGTACTATATAAGTCTTAGATTTATAAAGAAACCAATTATAGGTCATCTTCCTTAAAATCGCTTTCCAATTTATTCTTGATTCCGAACTAGAATTCCTTAAGATCCAGGAACTTTGGTATAAGTCCTAGGAATTGTTAATAAGGTAACAGGAATCCTAAAACCCAATATAAAAATTCTTAAAGGAAAAAAATTCTATAAAAAGTGCCAAGCTCATAAATTTCAATTTATTTTATTAATATGTTCCTTATGGCTTCAAATCAATAATATAGATCTATGTGGCTGATCTTAACTATACTCCTGAGTTAAGATCCTTCAAGATATTAGTCTGACACTTTAAAAGCAGACTTCATTCTGTACTTTCGAAGTGAGTTAATATCAAACATAAAAACTTCTTCTCCAAATGGGTTTCTATATCCCTTTTATGTCAGAGGATAAAGATAATACTTGAAATCTTTTTCGAAATTGGCTTTTTTTAAGGAGTAACTTTTTGATTGCGGTAAGGAATCTTTGGTCCTTAGTGAAAGATGCTTTACCCTTCCACTTCCACTTTGGAGGAAGTGTAAAGAAATGCTTATTTTATTAGTCATCAAGTCAGTTGCTGGGTTAACTCTGCCTTGTCGAGTATTGTCAAGTAATTTGTTTGTCAAATGTTTCTTTTTTTTTTGGTCTTGTTTCCATTTTGGTGAATTTGATGGGACCGATGTCGAGCGGCGTCCCGTCACTTTGTGTCGTCTGCCGGAGACTTGGCAAAATAAATTCAGACTGTTTTATTGTCGTCTAGTGCCATTAAATAGAATGAGTATATTCAAAGGGTAGTGCAGGTGCTGGGTGGGGAAGGGAAATGGAATTCTTGGCAGCACCAGTTATTGACTTGGTCTATAGCGGGCGCCGCCGCAACAACAAAATAAATTCGACTGCCAAATTGCTTGTAAAATTATTGCGCGTTGCAGTTGAAATTGCAGTGGAAATGCAGACAAAAAAGGAAATCCCGAAAAAAAGAGACAAGTCATTCTATATGCGACTTTCAAATTGAGACTGAATTTCTTCTGCAAGCAGCTAGACAACCTTGAGCTAATTTGATTGTTTCCATTCTACTTTTGCCCACAGATCCAGATTCAGATCCGATCCAGACCAGACCAGACCAGGCCAGCCGACATCTTTCACATACCACAAAAGAAGTTTCACCAGAGTGAGTCAGTCGGAGAGTGGGCAAAATGACAGATGCTAAGTGGGGCACCGTCACAAGGCAGACAGTCCAAAAATAAACTGCGCCACGCTGCCGGCTCGGGTCAGGGGAGCCGCTAGGCGGAAATGCTTGTCCCACCAGCAGCAACGGTCATTGACATGTCGACGTTGGCGGAAAGGCGCATCAGCGGTTTGGTTCTGGGGGTCTCTGGCGACCAATTGAAGCAGCATCCCTCAAGTTATCCACTCTCGACGTTGCCAATTTGTGTGGAGCCCTCGCGAATTGCGCCGGCCGAGAAATGCTCGACAAACTTTCGACGCTGTTGGCCACCTCCTTGCTTCATTCTCATCGTATCCTTGCTGGAGGTAAGTCCTGTTTCGATTTCCTCAAATTTAACTTCCGTGCTGGAATCTCTTGTTGGTGTGGCTGCAAACCAAACAAATTTCCCGCATTAGTGATCACTGAAGGGTGATGAGGGGGCAACCTCCCTCACAATATGTTGCATTTTAATGTGATTAAAGTTGAAGCTTAAGGGTTGATTGAGCCCCCTCCTCCCCTTTCCCTCCGCACACCCGACCAGCCCATACGACAGCAATAAAAACTCAACACCCCTTGGTCCCAGGGCAGCTCGCTTTGAGGGGCCGGAGAGCTTTTGGGGTTGCCATGACATCGCCAGGGTCGCAACACTGGCGACCGGCCAACTCATGGCACAAATCACATGGGCACATGTGCGGGCCACACTTTTCGCGTTTTAATTGCTCTCCAAATGCTCTCAACTCCACCACTCCTCCAGCTCTGGTTCCGAAATTCTCCACTTGATTCAGCGCTTATGTAATCTAATTTATGCGGCTTTTGTGGTGCCGCCGACGCCACTGAAAGTAGTAAAAACCAAACAGAAAATGTGCCCTTTTTTTAATTTTTGCCACACACTCACAATTTGCGGAATTCATTGAACTCGAAATAGAAACGCCCAGCTACATGCTAGAGCTGGGTGATTTTAAAACTCCAAAAAGCAACCCAAAACAGATGTTATCCAGAAAGTCGTTGAGGCTTTTGAGGGGTGGGCAGGTGGTTGGCCCTGCCTATCAAAATAGTTGAAGTTATTTTAGCAGCTTAAAGAGTGGAAAATTTGTGTAAATTAGAAAAATTTAGAATAATTTTTTCCCAACAATAATCGGAGAATACTTTAAGTGAGAATGGGTTTATTTTTTTGTGGGATAAACTACCATATTATTCTGATAAATTTAAGAATTAAAGGTAAATATGTTACTTCAGGACTATGAAAATCCTTTACTAGTTTACCAATAATATTATATTAATTTTTGAAAATTGCAAGAACAGGTCAAATGGTTTTAGGATTTCGTATAACAATATAATAATTACTTTCAAGCTGTAATTTCTATGTGACATATTTCTTACGATTGAATTGGTTGCCTTAAAAGCACATGAAATAATAATTGTGGTAAATTCAAGCGATTGACATTTTTATTTATACATTTACATTTTCTGTTCCGGTGGATGTTTTCATCCATTTGAAGAGCTGGGTTGTTGTGTAAAGAGCCAAGTAATAATAATAGTTGATCATATTTCAAGACGCAAGGCACAAAACCAAATGGTGAACCCTCCACAAAGTCAAGCATGGCCAAGGCATGAGCAATTTTGCACTGTCTTGACTTCTGGGGGGCAAAATAAATTGCCGGTTTCCCCTGTCCAAGGCTCAAAAGAGCACGCCCACACGTGCTTTAAGATATCGAATCTTGTGTGTATTTGTGTGTTTGTGGAGAAAGCATTTGTAAATGGCACTTGGCTTCCGAGTTAAGGATATCCCATTTTGTAGTGCCATGGGTGAAATAGAACCCAAAGATGGAACGCTAAAAAGGAGTTGGAGGACAAAGACGTCGGCCCAAGCAGACTGCGTGCGAGAATCCAACACGTCTGCGATTTGTTTTTGCAACAAGACACTAGCACTCCTTTCCAGACCCCAGTTATTTTTCCAGACTGACCAGACTGGCTCAAGCTAAAGCAATTTGTCCCCATCCCCGCTCTTCTGAATTCCAAGCGATTCGTGACTCGACGTCTACGAATTTGCCGCCGAAGAAGTTTTCCGACTTTGGCCGGGGTTGCGGTTTCTCCAGACAGACAGAGACTTTTTGTAGACTCGCAGACGACGACTACCCTCATGGGTTATGTGGGGTGGCTTTGTTTTGGTTTACTCTTCCTGTGCTGCCCCGACTATTGGCGCCTTCTTGCCTTGTCTGGCAGCTTGTTTCACCCCATGTGCTCTGGCCAAGAAAAATGGTTGGCATTTTGATGATTTTATTGCAAACGCCCAAGCCATTTCACTTTTCCAGCAAAGAGGCAGGGAAAGAGCTCCCTTACAAATGAAATTGTTTTTAGATTTGTTGCGGTTATCGCCCTCTTATTTTTTTTGTTAGTTCCCCACACCAACCCGATCAAATCATTTTCAGCCAAATCCTTAAGATTGAGATATTGGATTCACCTGCCTTACAGATTGCCGTCTTCATCTATGAAAAGTCGAGCCTGAACAGCCTCACAGCCAGTGACTCCATACTTATTTATCGACCTGATCGGAGACTTGAACTTTGGCGCTTCATCACTTATGCCCTCCTGCATGTCAATTGGCTACATTTGGCCTTTAATGTGGCCACCCAACTGCTTTATGGAATGCCACTGGAACTGCTCCATGGATCGTTGAGTACGGCCTTTGTCTATCTGGCTGGTGTCCTGGCTGGAGCCCTGGGTACCAGCGTAGTGGATTCTTCTGTGTATCTGGTTGGAGCAAGTGGTGGAGTCTACGCTCTTCTGGCTGCCCAACTGGCCAATGTCTTGCTCAATATGGGTCATATGCGCCACGGTCTCGCCCAGCTCATTTCAGTGGGGATTTTTGGTGAGTGACAGTGAAGTATGCGAATGTGGAGTATTTTTTTCAAAGACTCTTTGAATTTTGTTCAGTTTGTTGCGATCTAGGCTATGTCTTGTACTCAAGGCAATTTTCAGGGGATATGGAAACCTTACCCACGGTTTCCTACATAGCTCATATGACTGGTGCCTTGGCTGGCTTTACAGTAGGTCTGCTGGTGCTTAAGAACTTTGATGGATGCCAGAGATCAAGAGTTGTACGCTGTCTAGCCCTGGGAATGTGGTCGGCCTTTATGGTCTTTGCCATAACCTTCAATTTGATCAACACGATGACTGCTCAAATGCTGGCCGAAGAGGAGGGAGAAGTGATCCGGCAACATCTCTTGCACGATCTAGGAATATCTTAGATCAGGAACTTTGTTGTGTAAATGCCAAAGACTGAAACACAGGAGAATGGAACGGTTTGATTCACTGAAATGAAAGCCTAAAATTCAGAAGCTTGGTCTTCAAGCCTAGTCAATAGTTTGGTAAGCTATCCTATCTAAACAAAAAATTAAATAAAAAGAAATGTGCTCAAATGTATCTTTAAGAACTTGGGTTTTAAATACAGGATTAATAACTTTAGGTTAAGATCTTAAAACAGCTCAAAAGCCTCTTAATATTTTCTATGATATTTGCCAAAAAAAAAAAAAGAAAATAATCAAAATTATAATTCAAAAGAAATTTGAAAGAACTCCTCCTTTCAAAGCATTAAATATTCCTTAGTTATAAAGCCAAAAATACAAAATCAAGGATTAAAACATTAGATAGTTTCTCATGATGTACTCAATTCAAATTAATTATATATAGAATTGTATTCAAATTTAAAACGTGTAAAAGAATAAAACTCCTAATAAACTTAAATATTTAACTTTTTTCTTTAGGTTTTCATTATTTTTTGTTTAGTCTATAATTTTTGATAATTATCTTTAGAGTTTCGTGTCCTTTTCTATTATATTTGGTATTTGTTTTTGCCAGAAACATGACTGGTGCTGTTTATCTATTTGTTTTTAATTTTGTTTTGAGCTTGAATTTTTGCTGTGAAATCAAATGAGCCGTTGACCAACGACACACGGCATGTGGTGCATGTCTGGTTATAATACTATTTATTAAGGGAAATGCAAAGAATTTCTATTATGAATTTGGATTTTCAGATAAACCAAACTGGAATCAGGTAGCGATGGTTGTGGGTGGTTTGCAATTTCATCGAGTCAACAAAATTTATATTTATGTTCGGAACATTTTGGTTTTTCTGGTCTCTCTACTGTTGGCTTTTTCGGTGTCCCAAAACTCAGCTTTTAATGAATTTATATTCAAATTAAATTTGGAAAGCAAAAAATATGGATTTCAAAACTGCCTGATTTATTTGTGTTTAGTTCATTTAGGAGGCTTATTGTGGCTGTTGTTAATTTCTCAGAGACCGAAAATTCACCAGAATCCCCTCTCGTATTGTTTGGCCTCATTAGTTGGCTGGGCAATAAATTTATTAAAAATCTAATCGTCAGCGTTACTCGGGAATTTCGACTGATTGTTTTGTTTGCCTATTTTACAACAAATGAAATTGTAAACTTTGTGTTGACCAAATTTACGGTGTAATTTAATAACTCGCTTTTGATTCAATTTACCTTCCAATTTTGCAATCTTTTTTTTCTGTGGGCAACACAAAAAAACAGAGAAACACATGTCTTTGGTAAGAGAAAAAAATAAAAATAAAAAAATAAATAAGTAAACAGAAAAATAGACTGACAGAGAGACGGTTAAATGGTTTGAAGCTTGAACTCGATTTGGACGCACTTTGATGAGACATTGATGGTTCAATCCCACCAGCGAAACGAGCGATGAGCCAATTTAGCAAATCGAATGCGATTTTTATATGCAACTGAGCAACAAACAGACAGAGTGATCAGCAGACCTTTTGGGACAAACCTACACAGAGACTGGCTAACTAACTGATTCTGACTGTGTTTTGTTTTTGTATTTTTTCTGTGTCGCTTAAGTCCTCGTTAAGCCATTGGCTGAGGGAAAAGCAAACTGGGCAGCCAAAGAATGGACATTTGACAACAAATATTTTGTGACATTAAGTGGGCGCTGGAGGCCGGTGAAGTGAAAGGCCAGGGAGTGGAAACTTTGTTAGCATTGGAACGAGGCCGCTTCACTTGCTCATTTCACTAATTTAATGAAGATGAAGACCTTTGTCGAAGCATTGTCCTGGCCATTGTCTCGATGACTCCAAGACGTCAGCAGATTGATGAGCTTGACTTTCGGATTCTCTGGTTCTGGTTGGTGGCATTGCGGTGGGGCTGATGGATACAAGCCACCACGCAAACACACATCCACAGCCGACCACATGTGATGACAAGTGCAGCTTTTCAGCTGGGGTCTTTGGATGGCTGGCAAAAGTATCTGTGGGATTGGACACATCAGTCTGGCAACCTGGCCCGGCTTTGACTGCATCAATAATTTGTGTTCGCTGTTGAAAATAATTGACCAAGTTTGTCTGTTTTGCGGTTCAGTTTCAACTCTTAACTTCTTCGCTTCATGGCATTTAATCTGCTTGCAGCCTGGATCTCTCGACTCTCTGGACAGCGACAACGACAACGACAATTGCAACGGCGGCAGCAGCTGCCGCCGCCATCAGCGACAATCGACAATAAAGCTGGGGGTAAAAAAAAAGAGAAGTCTTAACAGCCGCCCAGTATCTTCATCTTCTGTTTGGGCCTGGTACTTCACCTAATTGAAATAATTTTAAGTGAAGAATCTGCATTCAAAAAATATTTCAGTCCACACATATAAAAAAAGAAGCTTGGAGTTAAAGTCCTACTGACCAAACGACCAAAGAATACTCTACGAACTAAAGGCAAAATTCTTAAAAGCCTAACGAAATTTTAGTAGTCCGTAATATCTTCAGAATTCCGAAGGATTTTAAAAATAGCTATTTTTTATATGGACACAAAATCTTGGCTATAGGATGGGAATGAATAGAGCCCTATTTTAGCTATCAGGCATTTTCTTATAAAATTTTTTATCTATGATTCAAATGACTTTCGAAATGAATCGACCCTTTTGATACTTTATAGAGTATATAAAATTTACATGCGTAAATTTGAGAAGTGGTCGAGTTGCAAAAAGCGTCAACAGTTTCATCTTCTCATCTTCTGGCATTTTTGGTTGCTCTTTAATCCTTGGCATTAAAAGCAAATTGTAGAGCAGTGAACCAGTGGTTGCCCCATTCATTGTACTGCCGCATTACCCCGAATTAAATATCGAAACATTGAAGCCGCATTATCACAGTCACTGGAAAAAAAAACGATACTCAACTGAATTGAAATCCTGATGCCCGAAAGAAGAAAATGAAAACGACGGCACATGCCTCAAGCTTCACCAACAACGTTGATGGTCCAAGGGGCAAACACAGTAATTTGCTTAATTCGACGCTCAGCCAAAACTTGCTGCCAAATCGTTGGTAGACTTTGGATCGGCTTTCCCCCCTTGCATCACCTTGGCGGTTGCTCAGCATTTACGGCCGTTCAGCACGCGGCTGCCACTCGTCTATATAGTGGCGACTCTTCTTCATCTAAAGATTCTTCAGCTTGTTTTTGTCGATTGACCCAACGCCGAATCTTCTGATTGTTATGGTCTCTTTTGATGAGATGATCCTCCTTCGGCTGCAGCTTCTGCGGCAGCCTCAATTTCATCTTGCCCCAAGGCATTTTTTTAAGCGACCACTTTATTTTTTTTTTCAGTCTTACAAATTTCGGTGGCGTTGTCAAAATTAATGGCCAAATTGAAGACCCCATCGACTTGCTGATATAGCATTGTAAGCCCCTGTAAAAAGTGTTCCAATTCAATTGTAATAAATCAAACTGGAACATGCAACTCACACTTCTATTTCAATTCCTCTTGGCATTTGTTCAATATTTGTGGATATGTCAAACCGCTTGAAGCTTACTCGAAAGCACTTAATTTAATAACCAAATAAAGCACCAAGAAATATTGACTGGACTCCCAGTATCTATTATCAAATCTATCAAATGCTCTACCAATAAAGAATTTTTTAATACAGCAATTTCTTTTGATTATTTTATATTTACATGACAGATAGTGTCTTGCATACTGAAAGCTTTTAACTGTATTGAATGGCAATCAGAAAAATTTTCAAATTTTTATCAGTATCATTAAGTATACTCTATCAATTAAGGGTCGAAAATAAAATGATTTCTTTACTTTTGATAATAATCTCGGTATCCGTCACCAATCAAACGTATCGATAATTGGTTATTTTTTGACCAAATCTGATACAAAAAATAAAGCTTGGAGGATTAGGGCTCAGCTTTAAGTTTATCAATATATTAAAAGATTTTTTCGAACCTAAAGAGTATTTATAAATCTTACATTTGTAAGTAACTCTTATCAGCCTTGAATTTAGTATTTCATTTTTATTTTTGGGTGAAATATTTTTTCATTCTGTTTCCTTTGACCTACTGGACTGTCCATCGGAACAAGCTAAAATATTTGTTTTCTGTTAGATTTATGGCGACATTTTTGACAGACGGTTTTAGTGTTATGAAATAGATTTTTAATATTATGAAACCAGATTTTTAAATTCGCCAAAAAAAAAAAAATATATGTACATCGGATGGTTGAGCGGTTTGGCTGGCAGAACTGGGCTCAATATAAATTTGTTAACAAAGCGTTTAATCCTCTTTATGGATTTTATTTATAGCCATTTGATGGGACATTATCAGACACACATGGGGCATATCAAACACAGCAACAACAAGGCTCCTCGGGCTCATGGCTCATAATTGGATTCGTCACAAGCACTCGACACGGTCATAAATCGCGGACTGCTTGAAATGCAAATTTTCGGGACAGAGACCGCAACGAGCGCACCATGGAACCACAAATGGATGATACAATTCGCTTGTACCAGAATAATATCGGCAACGCATCAAAGTCCCAACAGAACCAAGAACAACAACAACAGCAACAACAGCAGAAGCAGCAACATTTTGTGGATGGCCAATTAACGCGCTTGAGACGAGGGCAATGGCAGTGGCAGTGGCAGTGGCAATGAAAAGTGCACAGCCCAAATGACTCTAAATGACTCAAATTGCACGGCAGCAGAGAAGAGCAATCAACCGTCACTTGAACACAGAAATGTTTGCAATTAAGCCTTGATTTTTGGAAAAGTGCGTTGCAGCCATTGCAGAAGTAGCAGTGCGGGTGGATGCTAAAAGAAAATGGGAATGGCAATAGCAATTCAGCATCACCAACATGGAATCAGCAACAGCAACAACTTTCTGGTCGGGCTTGTCGATGCGTAACAAAGGATAATCCAGCCAGGCAAGCAGCCAGCCAGCCAGCACTTTGTGAATGTAGCACAGAATGTGAAGTCGCTGCACCCAGAAAGTGTTGCTGTTGCCGTCCACGCCAGTTGACAGCAATGTTGCCCACGCCATCGGCAGCAACGGCAACAACATCGGAAGGCTGCAACAAAGCCAACTTGGCCCTGACCATGTCACACCCAAGATGAAGTGAAGGCGCAAATTGCACAACATTTTACAGCGCAGGTTTCCCCGCCTTGCTCTGCCTGCTTTCCTTGCTCTCTTACCCACTACCAGGGACAACAGTTTGCTCGGTCCTGATGGTTGTAGCGGCAGCAACAACTCGAATGTTTTAGCCATGCTCAGGCTACAGATTAAGTGGTTTGTGGCCTGGTGTCGAGACCGGCGCCTTCTTCAAATCGCCACGGACACCGCAACTAATGCTCAAAAACAACTTGGCTATCTGAAATGGCCCGCTCTATTAATTAAACATTTACACAGACTCCTACCTGAGCCGGGACCTGGAACACCGAGACTGCAAATGTACAATTTGGCCAATTAACTTTTGAATGGATCACATTTTGAACAGGCACTTAAGTGCCAAAAGTACACAAATTTGTTCCACAGCTCGATTGGATTGCCTCGACTCTCAAAAAGGACCAACAGATCTCAAAACAATTCTTCTTCAAGTAATTTGCTAAATGGCAGCCACATCAATATCATCATGGAAAAGTAGCTATGAAATAGATTTTGCAAAACTGATTGAATTCAGCTCAGCTGCAATGAAATTAAGTTCTGTTAAACTAACAGCAAATTCAATGTAAATAAAATCTTCAGTCCTTGGGGAAGCCAAACATTTGGGCGATTTCGTACCTGCAGACGCAGAAGAACAATATTTCCAAGCTGATGCAACACAGATGCTTTATCTGGAATTGAAGCACATAGCCAACAGTCAAGGCAATCTCACCAGTCAAGCAGTCAAGCAGTTGTTCTGGCCATCATCTGCAAAATACGCAAATGTCTGTGCTGTGGTAGGCAGCAGGGAATGTATCACTAACAAATGTTCGAGCCCCTGACCTCACCCAAAGCAGTCAAACAGTGGTCAATGAATAGATCTGAAGAGATTGGAAAATATGATTTTGATTTGAAAAGTTCAATTTGGTTCATTATTTCTGAGTCTTGAAAAGTTATCATGATTTCTTATGCAATTATCAAATAGTTCCAATATAGTTTCGCTTATATTTTAAAAAAGTTTGGAAGTCAGGACTTTAATATATTTCAGAGTCTTTAGGAAGATGTTTTGAGCGGGAAGAAGTTTTCGATTTTCAATTTATAAAATCTCCATGACACAAACTTTGTTCAATTACAGCTACCAAAACATTCTCCCTGTAGGTCTTTGAAAAGTTTATTACGTACTCAAGTTTTGAGCTATAATAATTCTTGTTTGAGTTGATCCCACTGTGCTGCAAATGATTTGGCATGTGGAGTTTTGATTCAGCTGCTAGTTGAGGCAGTTATGGTGTCTGTTGCATTGTTTACTTTGAGTGCAACAGAATCCAAAACAAAAACTGTGGGCAACCCAGTCAGCTAGCCAGTCAGTCAGGCAGGCTGCCTGGCAGTCAATGGGCTAGTGAGTGAGTGGAGTGAATCAGAGGCCCCATCGGCCAGAAGGAACTGGAGAAGAACTGGCAGAGTTTTGGTGTAGCTCGAGAAAATTTGTTGTTGTTTTGGCAAAATGCAGGCAACTAAATTTTATGGATTTATTGAAAATTGAACTCAATGAACTGAGAGGGCGAAGAGGAAAGTCGCTCTGAAGTTGATGGCCGCCCGCCTGATTGTCTGGCGGCCTCGTTGCTCTTTCTCCCTCTCGCACTCTCTTTCTCGGTTCTGCTCTGGTCTGGTCTGCTCGGGTCTGGTCGAGTGCAAAGTATCTTGTTGTTTGGAAAACAAATATGAACACTTTGGCCGGGTGTTTGTTGGTATTGTCGAGTTTTTTTGGCTTGGCTTTCGGTTTGTTTAGAGAAAAGCATGCGGCCAACAGCAACACCAACAAAAAGAACAATAAATAACAACAAGAACTCACTATGATCCTAAATATAAACTCAATTAATTGGCTTATTGGCTTTTTAGAATACTTGCAACTGCTGCAAGTTGCACCAAGGCAAACTCTGCTCTATTGACTTGAGTTTCAGCAATCACAATTTGGATTTCCTTGTGGCGCCTCAGAACGAGTTTGCTAGGCTTTGTCGTCTTTGTTCTTTTTGGCCCAAGCGTCTCTCTCATTCTTTTCTTTTTTTTAACCAGTTTCTCCTAAAGTTGATTTAGTTTCAGTTTGGTCTTTTTTTTTACCAAGATTGAACAGACCAGCGCCCACATGTTTTCCCAGGATGTCGTCTTGGAATTTGCAAAAACATCGCTGAGCTTCGACGCCAATGCCAAATGCCACGTGGGTAGCCAATCTCTGTCATGTGCTGCTTGCCGCCACCCTTTTGGATGAACTGAACTCAACGTGTCGAAGAATTCGAATCCACGCACATTTTTTCTATAGGAAATATTTTGAATTGAACTGAAATATCTATGTGAGAATGTCCAAGCATATAGGGGGAAAAAAATCTCAGAATCTCGTTTACTTTAGCCCAGGACTTACAGGGTTATCTTTTCAACTTTTTAGATATCAAGATATATTAATCTTAAAAGTTCCAACTTTAAACTCCCCTAAGACCTGATAAGAAAAATATATGGTTATATATTTAATTATATTCTTGAACTTGCGATATTCTCTTTGGGATATATCAAAAATGATTAAGTTGAGTGATCTTGTTTTGGATTTTTTAGTATCAACTCAGAGATCATGCAGACAAAGTGTGACAAGAAGCATTTTCTCTTATGTGTGTTTTTATTGTGAAAATGTACAAAAATAAAAATTTATCATCGAAATTTCCAAGAAGCCTGCAAAAGTCTCTGATCTCTCGGAATACAAAATCGTTTATAGTCCCGAAAACCGATATATCTTATTTAAAATACGACCAAGTATTTAATTTTAATTTTTCAAAAGCAAATTGAAAATGTTGTCGACCGCCTACACGGTCGGTACGATATACATTTTTTGGATATCTCTAGATAGGCTAACGATGTTGGCTGAATGGGAGAGATCGTGTGGCTGACGTGTCGGCCCCATACAATTTAGATTAAAATACGAACCAAAATTCTAAGTGAAATTCTTTCGGATAAATCTTTTTGAAGTGCTGGCAGATGCCGAGTGGGGGCTCAGTGGGGGCTGCGCCATAAATTCATTAATTTGTCGCTTGTGAAAATTGTTTAAAATATTGTCATATTTATGGCCGCTTTAATTATAGCGACAAAACATTAAAAACTAAGCAATTTAATAACCCGGCCAAGAGGAGGCCACCAAACAGTCAGCAGGTTGTGGAGGACAAGGTGGCCGACTGAGTGGCTAAGTGGCTGACAGATCGGCCGTCTGGCGGGTCGTGTGTTTGGGATTTTTATTGGCTCTCTTTTTATGTTTGGCAAATCGCGTCAGCAATGTTGTCAAGTGCCTTTGTCGTCTGCCGGTGGCAGACACGCCTAGCCCAACGCCGGCCAGTGGAGGCGGGAAATGGGAAATGTTGCTTAATCGTGGCTGAAAAATCGTACGATTTTTTCTTTGTATATCTGCATTAAAAATACCTCAAATGTTGCTGCCGCCAGCATCTATTTTGGGGACACCTCTCATCTCCCATCTATTCCGCTCTCTTTTTCTCTCTCGTCTGATGGGTCTGTTGGTGTCTGTCCTATTTTTGGTATCGCGCGACAAAAACAAATGCTGTCTGTTTGAAAAAAAAAAATCATCATCTTGTTTTTCGTTGGTTTTGTCAATTTGTTCGATTGAACCATGTAAAGGCTTCTTAAAAGCTGAGAGATTAACTACCCCCACCCATGTCGATCAAAAGAAGTGAAGACTCTCTCTTTATCGAGCATCGCCCACGCCTGTCATTCAACTCGAATCCGTCAGCCAGTCACTCAGTTGTCCCATTAACTGCCACACTTGCCAGATTGGCCACCAGCCGAAAAATAAAAACCATAACAGGTCATACGGCTGGGAGGCAACCAGTCTAGCGTTAATCTCACCATAAATATTTAACTGGGAGACCTAACCAAATTTGTCAGCCTGCCTAACCTCTTGTCCGTCAGCAGATATCAAAAAAAGATCAGAAATCAAAAATCTCAGACACGAGAAGTAACTGCAAATTTATGCAAATTGCTGATTGAATTCTTAACCACGGCCCGAGCCAACACGGCTGACGCTTGAGACGGTTAAGAATTATTTATTATGGGGGACTTGTGGCGCGACAAATATGGCCACAAGACTTGCCTACGAATCATTTCATAGATGTGGAAGTCAAGTTGCCTTCACAATCGTCGCGCCATGAATCAAAATTCATATAAAGTCTTCAAGAGTCAAGGTCTTTCGGGCGGCCCACATCTCTTTCCAACTCTCCACAGCTCTTCAGCTCTCCATCTCTCTCTCCAGCTGTCTTTCTGGTTAGTCTATTGACAGCTGAAGCTGGACGCGTACGTGGGGTGACTGGAACTTTGGGGCAAAGACTCTCATAAGTAGTCACATAATTAACATGCGCCAAGCGGTACCTAAAAAAAAGAAAAAATAAATATAAAATAAGCCAACAGAAACGGAATAAAATTCTCGTGGGTGTCGCAAAAAATAAAAACAGCACAAAATAAAATCAAATCAAAGTAATAAAAATAAAAAGAACCGATTTCAATTCTACAAATTCGAAAGAAACTTTTTTTTTGACTCTTTCTAAATTGAACAAAAAAAAATTGCATTGGATAATTCTTTCTGCCCACTGTTCATTTGTATCTTTGAGTAACTTTGTGTGGCCCCCAAAGCGGTAAATCTTTGAGATATTTTTTTATGATTTGTGCATTTTTGTTTTTCTGCTCTTTTTGTTGCTTAGTCGGTTGGGGGGGCCAAACCGTTTGTTTTAATTTTATGTTCCGCATCTGTTTGTGCTCTACCACTTCCCCACTCCCTCCCCCATTGCATCTCCTCACTCTTCTCTATCTCTCACTCGCTCTCTGTAAACAGGGTAAATGTTTTCAATTTGTTTTGAAATTTCATTCAGACTGTCTGGCAGCAAAGTGCCAAAGCACAAAAAACATTGCGTTTTATCATTTCTGAGATTGGCCCTCTCTCCCCGCTCATACAAATTGTTTATTGTGGCTTATCGATGCTTTTAGGGAGGTCGAGGTGGGGGGAGTGACTCGGTGATTACATCGATAAAAAATATAAAATGCATAAAACTCGATTGTATATTTTGTGTCTTACGATTTTCGTAAATGAATTGGAGAATTGCATCATCTAATACTTAAGAGCTCGAACGAATCTGTAAGAGTTGGAAAATATTCTTCAAAACATTGGGAGCTTTAGACATATTTAATTCTATAGTCGTCAGATGCTATTTGTGTTCCCTGAATTTATGGATACACTTTAATATTGAAGATCCTGACTGGCTGTACAAATATAATCCTTTTCATGTAGGGTGCCGACTTTTTTTAAGTATTATTTCTTTTATGAGCTAGCTATTTATGAGCCCTACATATGTGATCTTTGAGTCCCTGTTCAAAAAATTTAATCTACAGACTTAGCTTTACTAATATAGATCCTTTTCAGATTGGGTTCCGACTCTTTCTCTTAAGATTTTTAAAAATTTCTTGTATAAGAAAAAGTCAGAGAATCGCAAGAAATTATGATTATGATTTCAATTTTTAATATTAAAAAATTAATATATCTCATTCAAGGAATTCAAGACGAACTTAAGTGAATAAAATATTTTAAGCCACACAAATTCAGCTTTTAAAGTTTTCGTAGTACAAAATGCAACCTTAAAGATTACATCAAGTTTGAACAACCTTTTGGCTTGGAGCAGAACGTTTTAAATGTTTTATGGGACAGCATCAATTTCAGACTCATCTAGTCACACTAACCCACCGGCTTACCCCTCCGATCCCCTCCACGGCCCCTGTCATGCCAATTAACTGGGCCACACGTACGAAAAGTTTACGTTTTCATTAATAAACTTCTGCCGCAGTTTCCGAGTGTGCCTGTGTGTGTAAGTTTTACACTCACTCTGACACACTCACAGACACATTTATATTAGTACAATTATTTATGTTTTGTGGCTGCGCCGACAAGGCAAAATGCAGTAAGCAGTAACATTTTATTACTTTGGTCGCATGCTGGACTCTCCTCTGCCTTCGCTCTCTTCTTCTTCCTGGCTGGAGATTTTGAAGTCGAGAAGTTGGAAAGTGTTTGAGTGTTTGGCTGGCCACGCGCAATCGCTTAATGAAAAGAAATGAAGGCTGAAAAAGAAAAAATTGAACAAGTTGAAATGCGAGCCCAAAAAAATCGTCTTGGCCAAGGAACTAACTTAAATGAGATGTCAAATTCTCAAAAAAAAGTGTAACTTAGAAAAGGTTTAAGCTGGCCAAAAGTAAAGCCGGTGGATTTTTCTTTAAAAAAGTTTGCCCCATTTTATGAGTGGAATTTTTTCTCTTCTTCATTTTGAACTGAACGTCGAAAACTGGTCGGTTGGTTGGTCTTTCTGACTGTCATTTTACCGCTTGATTGCTTTGCGCGGTGACAACTAAATTAACCCGACTCTCTTCTCCAACCGCCAAATTAAATCTGATTTTCTCACCAGGCCTGCTATGCGGGTCAACCCGAGCCCGCCCCAGTAGTCTTGGACACTGGGTGGCCCCGGCAAAGCCACGAAAATGACTCTAAGCGATGATTAAGACAGCGCAGCCGAAACAAATGACATTATCGAATGGGAGGGGCTCCCAAAACAAAAAAAAAGTATATATTTTTGGAAAATCTCCAGACATAAAGAACCAAAGTTTATTTATAAACGGGAAAGGTAAAATCTCTTCAGTCTTCCCTCCCTGCTTATTAATTATGAGCTACAAATATGGAAACCAAAAGCCATGCCCACTTAATCCCTAGAAACAGATGATGGCGCCCGTTTGGCTAAAGACACAAAAAACAAATCTAAAAAATCCTCAGTTTCCGTCATTTGGTTCTGAGACAAGGGGCCACATAAATAAGCGCTTAACTAAATAGAAATTTATGGAGCAGACGGTAAAGGGGACAAATAAATGGAAAAGTTTTCCTAACCAAAGTGTCAAAACAAAAGAGATTTGATTTATTTTTGTTAATAATCAAAGTGTCGAACCAAGAGGAATTTATTTGAAATATATTTGCTTACTCATTAAACTAAATAGACTACGACAAAATTAAATTATTTAATTTGGGCTTCAGATTTTACTCAAGTCGATCTTAAAATTCGCAAGTACTTCTTGTTAAATTTTTATACCCCAACCAAAAATTCAGTGCCTTATCAGTTGGATATTTGGCGCGCTCTTCTTTAATCGTGTGAGTGTCTGTGTGAGTGAGTTCTTTATGTTTAGTGAGTGAGAGAGTTAGGAAATTGGAATAAGTAAAACGAATGAAGAAGTGTTTATCAATGCTAAAGCGATTCTATTCTTTCTCTCTGGCTTGAGTCAAGGTGAGTAGCCTAGCTTGTTTTCGTATTTATTTATTCGCCATGACCGCACTTTACCCACAATAAATATGTAAAATGTACCACATGAATTCTCCTTGTCTTATGAGCGCCGCAGACTTTGGATAAAAATAGAAATTCTGACTTGCCGACCAAGGGAGCGGGAGGTTGAATCTCTCTTGCTCCATGGCCAATAAAACCTCAAATTAAATGTGTCTATATTTTGTTTTCAACGGTGGCAGCAGACACATTAAATAATAGTGAAATGCATCACTGTTTCAAATTTATAACTGTAAATGACAGTGTGGCCAAAGTCGGCGCCGACATTAAGCGTCAGCTGTGACGATCGGTGGCTGCGGAGAATTTTAATTTAATTTATTAACATCAATCTGGTCTGCCCTGTTCGCGCGGTCCATTTGTTTGCTTCATTTTTTTTTTATTCAAAAAAATTTATATTTTTGGTAATGCTATTTTCGCATTTTACCAAGCCAAAGCAAGCAACAACAACAGCAACAACAATGAAGACAGAAGAAAAGGCAGCGGCCACAAAGTGCCAGCAGATACGAAAACATAATAAATTAAGAATATTTATTTGTTTGTGGTAATTGTCCGAATAATTGATGATTATGCATTTCAGTCCGATGGCAAAAAACACTGAGCACAAATTAAGAGTGAGAGAATCAGGCAATAAAGCTCTACGGTGTCTGTGGAACTTTAACGGTACAATTCTGTTAAATGAACTCGAATTCAGAGAGAGAGCTGCCTTCTGATTTTTGACAATCGTATAGAAATAAAACTTTTTGTTTATTTGCTTAGATAATTTCTGGGCAGGTTAAATCCAGTTCAAATCACAATTTTCTCAATTTGTTATTTTCTCTGTGTTGTTTTTTTTTTTTGTTCGTTGGTAATTTGTAGATTTCATTTGGGTGGTACTTTGATACTTTCATTTAATCCAAATAACTTTTGGCATAATTTTCTAATTCAATTGAAGCCCTCACACAAAACCACAAGTAAACTTTCTGTCTGGCTTTCATATATAAACCAGACTTACACAGGTAGTAACTTTGACTGAAACTAAAAAAAAAAGAGGTCTAAGAAGAAGAAAAAGCAGCTGGTGAAGTTGCACAACCGAGGGGCATGTGAAGTACAGTTTAAGCGAAACCCGAAATGAAACGGAAAGATTTTACGAGCCTTGCCAGTAGAGAAAGTAAACTACCAATGTTTACACAACTTTACACACACACACACACACACGCACACAGGCTTATAGACTAACCAGGATACTAGGATACTGATATTGTTGGAAAATAGCGTGGAGAGTGTAGAGGCAAAAGCCGTGCAGGTTACACTTGAGAAAGCAAGCAAATTGTAACAAAAATTGAAAAACTTTTCGCCGTCTTCTTGTTTCTTTATGATGATGACGTTGACAAGGACGAAAACTGGCAAAGATGCTGCCTACCACATTGAAGATAAAATCCGACTCAAAGTTTACGACGTTCCAGCTTACTTTTTTTGGCAAGTGAATAGATTTTTATCTGCACAGCAAAATGCAGACTCGAGTCACTCCAGCAACCAGGAATTCATTTCATTCTATTTGTATTTATATATTAGATTCAAAGGCTATACAATTTACAAAAAGATTAACTCTTCAACCCCCCACTGCCCACTTCAGCCGAGTCAAAAATGCAACCCTGTGCAGACAGAAGAAATAAAATAGAAGTTGGAAAAGTGCCTGGCATTTTGGTTGCTCAAGGATTTCAGTTTGTCTGTCTAATTGTCTGGAAAATTGTAAGAAAATAATTTTGCAAATGAGACAAAGTGACTGAAGACAAAATCAGCCACTTCAGACTTGCCAAGAGCATCAAAACTTTGAGTAAATAATTTAAATGATTGAGTTTGATTCCCCTCAAGTGGAGCCCTCGAAATCGTATCGGCTTGACTTGATTTTGCGGTTTTTCGATGCGCCCCCTAATCGGGCGCATCAGCCTCCAAAGTTTCGCATTACCATTTTACATTACCACATTATCCCTTTTTGTTAGCTGCTTCATTGCCCCTCTCTTTCATTGTGCTTTGTTGTTTTATGCTCTCGCTGCGCTGCACAGCGAATTGCGGTTTGGCAAATTTGTTAAAGATACGGCGCCCAGATATGCGAATGAAATGTGTACGCGGCTGCTCTGAGGTGAGAACAAAGCGCTTTAACCGCATCCAAGCAGCTGACTGAAACGTGTGCATCGGGTGAGCTTTCGATACACAGTGGGACAAATCGCTTAATTTTAAGACTTCATCCTTACTTTCTGGGAGCTCTAAAAGGTTTTCGATTTAATTTTGATTCTTTCTTGGATTTTGTTTTGAATTATTTCAGTTATTTATGAAATTATAAATTACAAATTTTACATTTTTTTACATGTTTTCTCAAGAAAAGTTTGCTTCTATTAATTTTTATTTTAGATCTTGTTCAAGCCTTTTCTCTTCTCAAAGGAAATCTCATGCCCTCTTTCCAATTTTAAAGAATAAATACAACTAATTTTACCAACTATTTCTGCCGACCCTTGCCACTGTTTTTCAAATTATCTTGGAGCTTCTTTTTTTTCGAACTCAACCTCAAAAAAGTAAATGTGCAACTCTTTGTTTATTCCTAACCCAAAACCCCAATTCCATATAATTTTTTCCCCAGGTCAAGCCACCCACAAATTATGCAGACCCTTTCAAATGGGCATACTAGGCTTTAATAACACCTTTAAAGCAAGCAAAATCTAAATTGACTAAATTCAGCTAGGGCGGACCTTAATCCTCGCCAGTCTAATTTAGTTCAGTCCGTTGCACCTGATCACTGAATCGCGTGTCAAACGCATTTCCGTTGGATAATTTTTCAATTCTCCATTGCCGCATTTCATGGCATTTATTAGAGTAAAGTGCATTTTAATTGGTCGCAATGTATAAACAAAATTCGCCTCTACGAAACCCCCAACTGAATCCACAACAAAATCTGAATATTTCCATTTCGTGTGCAACAAAATGGCCACAATTACTATTCACACATTTTGGTGACAATGTGCAATGGTTGGAAAAAATTCCATAAAACAAATTAGACAGTTAATTTTATTTACAATTCAAATTAGTCACATTTCACTGAAGAATATAGAAATTGAAAATTGATGCAGATGAAATGGAATGGAATTTAATATGCAGAATGATTAACTTAGTAAAAAGCTTTACCAAATATATATTATTTTTAGATTTGTTATGGCCGTAAAAATATTATACCCGGATATTTTATTATATTTACCTTAAGTAGTTAAGTGGGGGAAAATTATTTCTTACAAAGAAAAACCTAAGAACCCAGATAATCATACATCACAATTAATTCCATAATCCTGTGCGGACACTAAATCAAAAGCCATCAACAACCAGAGAGAACGATCTGATAAGGGGCAGAAAAACAAGGAAAACTGTTAGGAAAATATATATTTTATTTACTTATTCCATCGGCACACACACAAACAGGTTGAGGCCACATTTCGGTCAGGAGCAACAGTAGGAAAAACAAGGACAGAAAGAGATGATGCTAGGAGACAAGATAAGACCGAGCACAGTGGCGCTAACAGGACAATAAATTTAATGATATAAATCTCAAAATAGGCAATACAATAGAGCTAACACTCCGACTCTCTCTATTCATCAGTCCTTTCCTTTCGCTCTCGGGGACTATGGTTATCCATGTGTGTGTTTTTGGGCGTGAGATTGTCACAATTTTATTTGAAAATTGGTTTCATTTTTATCGCTTTTGGTTTTCATAATTTAAACTCACACGGCGTAGCCGGCGATTTGAGTCAGTCAACCTTATTCTACTCTGTAACATCTTCATCATAAATTCTCTAGTCGTTGACTTCATCCTGGAGACAACGGACCTGTTTCCGTTGCCAGCCAGTAATACATTTCTTTGTCCTTTCGCTGAGAGAACAAAATCAGTAGAAAATTTATGAATTTCGTCTGCGTCTCGTGCCCGCGAATATTTCGTGGAATTTCGAGTCACAAACTTCTCCGATATCACCCATAAACTTCGTGGGCGTCTTCAGAGTGGGCAAGGCGCGAGACCGACCTGTCGCGTCATAAGAATTGAAAATTTCATTAGTTTTACGATGCTCGGCGACACCAATAGACACGGATATGGGTAAACACTTGTCAGTCCCTCATTCTGCTGGTTTACGACCCTTCCTCGGAATAGACTTCTCTATCTTGCTAAAAAAAAAAACAAAAAAATTAATTCACATTCCCTTTGTACGATGAATTATTTAAGGAAATTTACATTTTCTCATCTCTCATATTTTATTATTTTTGTTAATCTTTTTATTGGAGATTTTATTTGCAAGTCTATGAATTATTGATTTCGTTCTTTTCATTTTATTATTATTTATCTTATCTTATTCGATACAAAATGGTAATCCATTTAGAAAGGGGGAACATGATTCTGTATTTATTATGGCATTAAATCAAATTTATGAGAATTTTTTCTCAACTCTCTGCTCACATCGAAAATTTCAGAGCTTTATAGAAAGGATAAATATTGGCGTATTCTATTTTTATATCTGTGAATTTATAATTTTCGATCTTGCCTAAGCTTATACTCTTTATAACTGCTCCCAATTCCGATTCAGGTGACCTGTTAAATTTTCGACGAAAATTGTGTACTCACAAGGGCAAAGACTTCCTGACTTTTGTTCAGACTTGAAGACGTCCTCTACTTATTTTTCATAATCTTTTGATTCAATTCAGAATTAGTATTCACAGCCAGACTTTGCTTTTTTATATGCCAAAAGTAAGTGTTATTTTTAAGATCTTTTATGACTCTTAGTAAGTTTCCTCTTTCTCTAGGTAAAAGACATATGCTTTTCTAAGTTTTTTTTTTCTATCCTTAAACAAATTGATGACATTGCATTTATTGTGCAGATAAAAAGCACAATTTCGTATTTGTCGTTTTTTGTCGTCCCGTTGGCAGTTTTGGACATAATAAAAATGAAAATGCTATGCAATAAAAATGTATCACAAGGCAAATAGCAGAAAGAATTGTTATATTCTCAAACATATTCAGGATATTTACGACCCGGGGAAAGAAAGCGAGCTCGGCATTCTTTAGTGTATTGGAGAATTGTAGAGAATTTATCCTTTGGGGCAATGGAGCGTATGCCCAGAATAGTTGGCGTGAGCCAAGCTGCTGCGACTGCCATCAGGGTTGAGTCGCCGCTCACTTTTACTTTGCTGAATGTGTGAAAAATGTTGAGGAAAATTTTTAATGCGCTTCCCTGCTGCGGGGCAAAAATGGGAAAAATGACAAATGATTATGGAACATAATAAATTTCAACGCTGATTGAGCGAAATACGAAATGCGCAGCAGCTGAACTGAAATATCGCATGCAAAATGAAAATGCACAGAGACGAAAAGCGGGTAAGGTGGTCGCCACAGTAATTTTCCCTCAAGAAAATATAGCACAATGCCAAAATAAGAAGAAAGGGTGTGATGAATGGTTCAAGGAAACGGAAATAAAGGAGAGAAAAAAAAAGAAAATATCCAGCTTAAACCTGTCTGAAAAAAAAACTCCAAGGCAAAAGTTAACAAAGCTTCCCTGTTCTCTGCCATTAATGATGCTAATTTCAAAGAAATTTCTCCAGCAAATGGCGGGCTCTGAAGTTGGCCAAAGCAACTTGCCCCCACAGGCTCATCTTATCAAATAATCCAAATCGAATTGCACTGAGAAGCGCCAGGAAAAGTTTATCCTCGGCGCTTATCTTGGTCGAGTGAATGACACTTCACCTAGTTGCCGCTTCTCTTCAATCCAAGACAAAGGAAACTCATAGACAGAGACACTAACACTAGCTCAGCACTGAATCCTGGAAAAATGAAAAGCAATTGTCCTGTCTTTCAGCCAACCACTCTCTGGTTTATGGACTCAGCTTGGCCACATGTGGCAGCCAAGCCAGCTCCATCCGGAGCAAGCAACTTCTTCATACATCCTTCTTCTTTTTTTTCCAATATCAACTTAAGAAGTTTGCATTTATTTCCTTTGCAGTCTCGTCTTGTCTTTTTTTCTTTTTCCATTTCTCGCCTTTGTTCACATTGATTGGCACAGTTTAGAAGAGTAGTTTTCTATCTGCAGTTTGATATGTATTGGATTTACCCTTGTCATCCAGTTCCTTGTCAATTCTGCTTTGCTTTTGTTGTGAAGGTTTCGAATTGATGAGATTGCAACGACACCAGACCGTGAGTCAGGCTATAATGACCCAGCAAATTGTATTCCAAACTTGAAGTGCCTTGACTTGCTTAAATTAGAAAGTGATTTAATTAAATAAATAAAAGGAAATGAAATTTGTAAGCTACTTGGATACATATACTAGTATTTATTTGAAAACCCAAAAGACTTAACTCATACATTTTAAATATCATTCAGTGTGAGCAAAACTTATTTTCCTAGAAGTTTGTAATTGTTTCCGAAAATATTGAAAAGTTCAGTAACCGGAATCGATTTTGTGTATATACGATTTGTTTATAATTGCTAAAAAGTAAAATACCACGAGGCGTTTACCATATTTCTGGCCTACGAATTCGTCATCGAATACTTTGGAATCGGCATATAATGCAGGTGACTGTAAAGAAGAAATATTTTTGTATCTTGAATTCGACTTGTACTCGTATTTGCACTTTGCTTCTATTCATTGCCGTAAAACAAAGACAGACGACAACGACTTCACCCACAACAATGAGATACAGACACTACACCGGTACTACGGCAAACTAACCCATTAAAGACCCGAGTTTTAGAGGAGTCGGGCAAGGGGAATGTCATGGTGGGCCAACAATCATAAAATATGTAAAAAAAAAAACCCAAAGAATATGAAGTCATCTTGTGCAAATATGAAAACAAAGTCAAGTGTTAATTTGCGTGGGAAAACAATTTTCGAATGGCTTTTGGGCCAACAACAGACAACAACTGAGATAAGAAAGAAACAACTACAAAATAAAATAATAATAATAAAGACAACGATGACTAAAGTTCAATTTTTTTTTCTTTTTTTTTTTTTTGGATCAAAGAAATACCACAAATGTCAAGCCTAATTTTTAGATTTTTTTAAATCACTCAAGATCTTTGAGATTACTTTTCCCGATCTTGGCTTAAGATCTTTTTTGGATGGAAATGAATTATGAGGTTAATCTTATAAATCCTATCGCATTATTTTGATTAGCAAAAATCAATTCACTTTCAGTTTTGCTGAAAATTTTGACTGTTTCCTAAACTATTTCCTAGTTCAGGTTTATCTTTATGATCAACTTCTTGCAAAGATTTCAAATGATTTATATACTAAGGCAAAGACAATGCGCTTAGTTCTATTAATTTTTTCCCATCATTCATGAATCTGCTGAGAAAATTTATTTCCTCAGAGATTTACATAAAAATATTTGTTTACCCCATAGGTCATATTCACTGTATTTAATAAGCATAAACTGAGCATATGTCTAAATAAGATGGTTAAACAGTTTTGTTCATGTACCCTTTTTTTTGAGAAAAGCAAAAGTTCGTTTAATTGCCCAGATGGGTAAGAGTGTGAAAGAAGATTTACTTCTGTTTTGGTGTGCTAATTAAGCTTCCTAGAATCACCCAAATTGAGCGTGTGAAAATTTAGATATTAAAACCAAAGGTCAGTTCCAAGCTAACAAAATCACAAGTCCGCCAAGTCCGCCAAGTCTGGCAAGTCTGCCAAATCTGTTGGCCAACAATTTCAGAGGTCAGAGTGACAGAATTACGCACTTTTGTGGGTAATGACTTGAAGTGGCAACCAAAACCAAAACCAAATCTAAATCTGTTTTAGCCCGGTCTTGACACCAAAAGACATTAACTCTGCTCCAAGTACATCAAACATTTTGCTGGGCTAGTTATCTCTGGCAAACTGGCAACAGACAACGGCCACCGGGCCACCAAAGTGGTCTTTGTCTTCACTCTTCTTCCGACTTGTACACTGTGTTAGCCCCCCTCTCCCCCAAAAAAAGAAGTTCTTCTTTGCCTCGGCCAAACAGACAACTGGAAGTGTTTGGTGGGAGAGTTGGGGGAACTCTTTGGTTACACCTCAAAGAATGGAAACTTTGTGCGTCGTTACGTTGTTGTCATCCTATAAATGATATTATTGTTGTTGTTGTTGTTTTGGTTGGTTGTGTTATGCGAATGACATTTTCATGTACTACAAAATTTTGTTGGTGGCTTCTCGTTTTCATTTAAGCTCGCCCCCTCTCCCTCTCTCGCACACCGTCTGCCTGGACTATCTCTTTCAATCTTCTGTCTTTGACTTTTTGTGGCACTGTGGGAAAATTTATTTATTTTATGATTGTTTAATGTTTTATTTTCTACGTATTTTTCTTGTGGAAAAAGTTGACAGAAACTTGTGCACTTTTTTTTTTGGTTTCTGTAGCAAGTTTTATCAGTTTTATTAGGCAGCAGTCGCAAACCGAGAGAATTGTGTAGGAAAATGAGTTAGTTGAAAATACTGTTGATGTTGGATTAGATGATGATGTCGGCATTTCGAAAATAACTTTTATTTATTTTAATTAGACACTCAACAGGCCGTTCCGATTAATTTTCAGTTCGTAAAATGCTGTGAAAAACCAATTCGAATTAATCAAATCATTCAAACGGACCGGACCAGTCAGTAACCACAAAACACAACCACCACAAGCACCGGCTTGCCTTTTTGATCTACAGCATTGAAAAAGAGGGGGCTCAAAACATATTTCAATTATCAGGTCTCAGGGTCTGGGTGGATCGAGATTCGAGAAAGGGAAATGAGAATCAATCAAAACCACATGCAGCTTAATCCCGAACTCCTCGCCTACAATGACAGCCACGGTTAATAACACATCGTAACTCTTTTCCATTTATCAGAGTTTTCCCTCTCCTTACCGCAAAGCCATTGTGCGTGTGTGTGTGTGTGTGTGCGGAATATAGTGTCGACATGGACAACTCCATCAACGTCAGTGTAATGTCAGACAGAAGGCGCTACAAATTGTAGCATCAAACGCCACAAAAAGCCAAAGAAAGAAAACTCTCATCGACTTGGTTTTCGGCACGAAGACCTGCTGAGTTTTGGGGCGGCACTGAAACACACTGTACTGAGCTGGGTTGGGTTGGGTTGCGTTGGATTGGATTGGGCAGATCTGGACTGTGGCCAATTGTGAGGTCTTTATGTGCGTGTGGTCGATTTCAATTTCATACGCACCGTTGGATGCCTCACAAAGGTGGAAAGCGTAATCAATGCGGCTGCGTTTTATTGATTAACGCCCTTTTGTCTTGATGCATTTCCACTTTGTTGGCTTTCCAGCAGGTTGCCTTCAAACTTGGGCGCCTCACATGCAGCTCCCAATTTTCGCTATCCTGCTGTCTTGGTCCAAGCCTCAAAGAAATTTCGCTTCCCCCTACCCTGGCAATAAACTTGTCCATTATCTCTAATGTTTTCCTTTCAATCCGACAGATAGTTCAGCTCACTTGCTGGGTGGTCAAAAGTCAAGCTTTAATATTCTGGTCACAGGAACCTCAAAGTTGATAGGGTTTTGCAAGACTTATGGGGTTAGTTTAAAGTTTAAACACCGAATAAAGAAGTTCTCTTAATCAGATGGGATAGGTGATAAATTTTTCCCAACTTTCTCACTTCAAGATCATTGAAAGGGCAGCAGTGAACTTCTTAAAGGTTGGCCCTATTTGAAGCCAGAGTAATGTTACCCGAGGCCGAGTGCCAGGGCAGATGGTGACGCATTGTCAGCGACAGGTTAGGGCAATAACTCACGGCTCGCTGCCACCGGTTCGGCCAACATCATCAATTTTATGGCCCAAAAAAAAAAGAGTCGAGAGACAAAAAAAAAAGTGTTAAAGCGCGAAAAACAACGCGAAGCGGTCGTGCCGCCAATGCCAAGAGACGCCAGCGTTGGGTAATTTGTTTCGGTTTGTCTGGTGTTTTGTTTCTTTCTTTCTGTTTTCCCAGACCAAAATGAAGCAAACAATATGTACGATGGCCAAGGGAAAACCGAGGCACTCAAAAGGGGCGCAACGCTTGGCCAGGTGATGACCAAAATACTGCCAAGCCCCCTAGACCTGAGCAACGGCAAGGAGCATGGGGTGGAGGGCAATTTTTATTTCGACACTCATTTGCAATTTTTCGTTGATGTTGATAAGGTCTACCAATGCCACCGCCATCATCATCATCATTGGAATACACAATGCAATAATTACACTTTATAGTCACTGATAAAGATCGCCCATCAAGCGGCACTGGCGGTGACTGTAATGTGCAAAAAAAAAAAAAATACTTAGGCCCTTACCAGTTTTGTTTCTGTATTGTTTTTTTTTTTCATTGTTGGCGATTACAAGCTGTCAACTTGGGTGTTTTAACGCAATGCCGCCAGCATTGTTGGTCGAGTGGGTGAAGGCAAGCCCTGAAAGCCCAGAGAGTTTGCATAACGGCAGCTGCCAGAAAGCAGCTGCCGAAAGACGCCAACCATTGCCAAAAAATTGCCAAACAACTTTGGTGGGCAAAACAAAAAAAAAAAAAAAAGAAGAGGCCACAGCAGACGGCCTCAAAGCTGACCAGTGATCCAGTTACAGGCTGACTTCGTCTGGGCCTCAGAAATGTATCACACCTGGTAGGGCTAAAGAAAAAGAAGAAGATCACAGCCGTTGCCGACTGTATTGGACCGATCAGGTTTGGGGGCTCAGGTGGCGTGCTTGGCTTTGGCCACGCGTGCGTAGTCTCAAATTGCTGGGCAGCAGCAAGCCGAAGAAAGCAGAAAGGCAAAGCAAAAAATATTGTCTCAAGAGAGGTGATCAGCTCACTGGGTGGTCTCGGCTTTCCCTGGCAATGAGCCGCTCTCTTCACCTGCTGAGTTTTCAATTAGACGAAGCGCCACCAGTCAATTCACAAGTCCTGCCAGCACAGCTGGACAGAAATGCAAAGAGCCTCGTCCTGAGGCGAGCAATTAGCACAACATTAGAGCCGCAGGCTCGCCGCCTTGACCTATGACCTTGTAACGTCCTTGTAGTAACCTCTTCAGTGTCATATAAAGAGTACAATTTGCGGTTTAGACTGTCTTACAGCTTCTGTTCAGTTCTATTCAATCCTTCAAGGTGACTGAGGCGCCGCTTTCTGTTTACATAATTGCCCGTGAATTTTTAGTGACCCGTGTCCGGATCTCTAGAAAGTCATTTTGATTGAGAACTCAACCCTCGATGCTACTCGCAACGGTGGCAATTGAAAACATCCGCTGATGAGTTGAGAATTGAGAATATGTGTCACCGACGCTGGCGATGCCAGAGACTGGCACTGAATCGGTTCGGATCGGCTGGCTTAATTTGTCTTTATCAAAGTGTTTACTATTCTTCCTCATAATCAGACTCAATCAGTGCATTTTACAGCTACAGAAATTAAAATTCTGACGTCACAATCAGCCAAACACAAACAGATGAGCACAAGCAGCAAAAAAAAAAAAAAAATAATAATTCATTTAATTGAATAATTGAGACCTCAAAAACATTTGGTATGACTAATACAAATTCTGCAGACATAGTAAAAATAAATCTTCTAGGCCTTTGCAGATTATTCTAGAGTGGTGAAAATATTAAGAAATAGAAACAAGTGTAAAATCACCGTGACAATTCTGTTATGGTAAAAATAGTAATTTTTAACACGATCAACCTTTTGTTTTTGTTTGCCATCATCAGAAGGAAATTGACAAGTTGTATTTTCCTTTTTGATTGCTTTTGAACTCACCCTCAATCACTATCGAACCTTCATCACTCCCCCGCCAATTTTATCGGCTGATACGAACAGGAACAGAGTAATCAATCATTTTTGCGAAACCATCAGAAACATGACAATCTGCCAATCTGGCTACCCCCTCGAGTCCCTCTTCCAACTGGGCCCACTTTTGGCCCTTGTTATTGGCGAATCCCATTGATGATATATCACTGCAATTTCGTATATTCATTTTACAATTTTTGCGTACGGCAACTGTGGCTCATTCCAAATGCACTTCACATTTCAGGGGATTGTGCGAGGCCTTAATTTGATTGGTTATGGTTTGTTTTTGTTTTGGAAAACAGTCACCAAGATGGGCCTTGGAAAGCTCGGCTCATGGGTGACTCAATTACACGCTTGTGAAACTTAATCATTGACAAATTTTTTGCCTAAATGTTAACTACTGCAACGTGACTTTGTGCCTGGCTTGGAATGTGGGGGAATGCCAGAGATACAGTGGCATACCGAATTGAAAAGTGAAATGATTATAACAAGTTCAAAGCACTCGGTTGGTTGGTAAAGCTGACGCGGTTAGGCAAATGCCAGAAATCCATATCCTTCACAGAAAACCAGACTAAATAAATTTTTTAATTATTCCTGTGAAACTGAGTCAAGCGAGTCGTCAGTTGTCGGCAACTCTATTGGATGTTCTTGAATTGGCCGCAAAACGAAACGGCCAGAAATAACAAAGCTCAAAACAAAGCAAAACTCAAAACAAAACTAAAGACTTTTTCAGACATCGTGGACCAAACGATTGCATTTGTAGAGTCTGCGGTTCGAGCCGAAATTCCAGTTTTGGCCGCAGCCGCAGCCGCTGCCTCAACCAGCCAACAGAGGAGTCATAATGAAATTGAAATTCCATTGTGAACATTTGGGGGCGTTGCCGCAACGAAAAATGCAATAAATATGCATATGAGCGAGAATTATGGCCAACAGATTTGAATAATTTGGTTCCCACACTCGGACCCAAAAAAACTATATATATAAATTTTGCAAATCTTGAGCGAATTCTCTTAGCCAGTCGAAACCATTTTTTTTTTTTTTTTTAATTAAAGTTATTAATAGGGCTAATCTGGAGTCTTTACAGTAAAGTCGTAAAATATTTTTGGTAATTAGTGACTCAGGGAAATTAGAGGGTTTTCTCAAAATTTTTCAGAGACTTAAAAAAGTTAACTCTTTGTTAAAATATTTTCCACCTCTTGGACCTAGAAATATCTTGGAGAGATAGGATTTACTCGGTCAGCAAATTTCTTATATTGATTTAAAATTTGTAAAATTCTCAACTCGTCTCAGAAGTCAAAGACTTTCAATTCGATCACTTGTTTTATTGAGCTCACACCATTCCATTCTATTCGATCGAGAGACATCAATAACCACACAATTTATAAATGGTTAGACACAAAAGGGAAGTCGGAGGACAGAACAGGATAAAAACAGACTCGTAGATAACACCTAATTAGGGTGTAGAATCATCGCCTTTGGGCAAACCGACTGACAGCTTTAGCGCCACCAACACCAGCACCAGCACCATTCCCTGTCTTTAGAAACCGCCAAGCAGCAATCCAGACAGTCGAGCCGATTTAGTGCGGGTGGTCGATCCTCAGACGCCGCACGCAATTTTCCATCTCGTTTTGTGTGACTGAGAGAGAGCGAGAGAGTTGACTGGTCAGCTGCCTAGTTTGGAAAGGTGGCGGTGACCACGTTTCATCCTTAAACTAAAAAAAAAGGCTCTCGAAATTGCCGTGCGTGTCTTGTGGCCTAACGAGACGAGAAGTTTTGAGTTTGTTTTTGGTTTGGGTGTCGCCAGCGATTCGTTCCCATTCCAGAATCCTCAAACCCAAACTGAGATAATTACATGTTAATTCGTTTAACTCTCTATCTTTAGAGTCTCCGCTCCTGTCTCTGCCTGAAACTAAACCTGTTTCTTTTTTTTTTTTTTTAATCCGTCGAAAGCAACGCAATCGGAAAAATATCGCAATCAAGTCCAATTTGAGAGCCGTCTATGGAGGTGGCACGTTAGCCGGCAACCTTTGTAGTTCTTCTCCGCCTTCGCCCTCGCCCTCGCCACCACCTACTCGCTTGCGCGCAACGGATTGGTAATTAAGCAGTTTTCACAATGTGTGCGGTACTTAATTACCAATCTCGCCCTGCCCGACTTACAGATATTCAGGGCATCCCATTTAACCGGGACCATTCTGTCATTTCTAGTTTTAAAATTATCACAACAAAACAGATGTCATGTCAACGAACCAAATTTATAAGCAATTTCCGCACGTTAATTTTTACAAAAACTACAAGAAAAACGATTGCAATGAATTGTCCTTTGATAAAGTGCAATATTCAAATATCCAAGATGACTTACCGCCACCCCGGAGATCTAATTCCCGTCGGAATTTGAATTGGTTTGCTCCGATGCGTTTGAATTTAATCGGCAGACTTGTTCTGAGCATAGCGGCCATTATGGCCATATTTCGGCTGTGGCTCTTCTTACGCCAAAATGAAATGCTAGAGCCTCAGAGTCAGGGCCCCACCATATTGCTCTGGAATCCGAATGGAGAGTATAAAGCCGGGTTAGAGGAAGACCAATGTGGTTGTATTGTGACGAATAGTCGTAAGCATCGGAGAGCCTTTGATGCCGTTGTTTTTGATGCCGATCGGCCATATAGTTTGAAGGACCTAGATAAAGTTTCTTGTAAGCCAAACTTCTTGGCTGTATTTGCAGGACGATTGCCGCAAATCCGTCAGCAAAGTCCTCTCCTATATCAAAAAGAAAACATCTATAATTTGTCCATGAGTTATCGGCTGGATTCGGATATAGTGTGGCGGGAGTATGAGCTAGTCGATAATAACATAAATGAGACATTCTATAGCTTTGTCAGGGGCCTTTCAACCATATTCAAAATCAAGTCAACCAATGAGCTCACTTGGCTGCACCAAGTTATCCATAAGAAAGACAGCCTGGTCTTCTACAAGTTGTACAATGTAGATCAGAGCACCCTATCCGAGAGTCTCTATCTGCAAATGCTCAGGAGATATCTGAATTTGCATGCCCACGTGAATTGCGATTGTAGACAAAGGTAAGCCAGCCTAAGCAAGAAGCTAAATAAATCTCTTACTCCAGATATTTCATCTTTCTAAGCTGCATGGCCTACAAGTTCATGTTGATCTTTGAAACTACTTATTGCACTGACTATATTCATCCGGACTTCTTTGTGGCCCTGGAGAATCTGGTTGTACCCGTGGTCATTGGTGGCTCTAATATATCTTACCTGGTTCCACCCGGTTCCTACATTCACAGCAAGGACTTTGATTCCCCCCAGGAACTGGCCACCTACCTCATTCGTCTGGACCAAGGGAATAATGACTATTATAAATACTTTGACTGGCGTATTCACTACACGCTGCGTCAGGTGACGAAACCCTATTGTGACTTGTGTTTTTTGATACGAAATCAAACGTCCTTGCCAGCTCAAGAAGTTGGTAATAGCGAGTTTATTGATTGGTGGACACGTTACTCTTGTCCAAAACGTGAATCCAACGAATTTCTTACCTGACCGACCAGTAAAGAACTTTGCCAAAAGGCAGCCAAAAATATCGGCAAAAATATCTTTTGTAATTGCCCCACTCCAAACTGTTTAACTGGCACAGCTGCATTTTTGTTTAATTTGTTGGAATTTCGGCGGCACTTTATAGAGTTGAACGATCGGTAGACAGAGAGGTTTTTAATTTATATTTTCTTCCTCTACTTTTACTGCCGAAAAGGCAGCCCCTGAATTCCTGGCAAGCCACCACGTGCCCAGTCGGCTTCCAAAAGGTAGCCAGATATTTAAAATATGACGAACAGGACAGGTGGGTCAGTTGGATGGATAGTCTTTTGTGAAAGCTTTAGTCTTATACTCTGAAACTTTAGTAGCCCATTTAAATTATCAAATTTAAAAATTATAGTTCTTTTAAAGTCAAGTCGTATTGACACCCTTTTTAGCCAAGAATCAAATTGATTATATTTGGAAAAGTAGAAATATTTAAATTAAAAGTGCCTAAGGGAGATCGTATATATTGTCCCTAGTCGTGAGAGATTTTGTATTTGTTTTAAATTATTAGTATTTGTTTTCTAGGACAATTGTCTCGCGTCTGCTTCATCGATGCTTTGGGAAGACCGCTTCGAAAAGAATTATGTACGTACAGATAGATAAAAAGCAAATACACAAACACCTCGTTTAATGGACCCACCAGCTGGCAACTGGGCACACGGACACGGCCAAAGACTGTGACGACGATGGTGACGGCAACTGAGTGGGCGATGTTGGCGTTTTAGGGCCAATGTCAGGCAAAGGACGGTGAAGAAAAAGTAGAAGAAAAAGAAGTTCAAGACGTAGACAAGGGCGAAGCTAACAACGACTCAACAACGCAGACAATGCAGCACGAAAAACAAACAAACTTGTCATGGGAAATATTTCACAGCATTTCATTTCAAGTGTTGAGAGACCCCCGGCTCCCCTGACCGCCCAGACCCCCTCCCTTCTCTGGTGTTGGACGCTGTCTCTGACACTGACACTGGCACATTTCAAAACGGTATCACATACAAAACACTTTTCCCTTGCCATAAATATTGTAAGTTAAATGCTTCACTAAACAATAAACCAACACAGAGATAGACAGAGAGTGCGACAGAGTGAGGAAATTTGGGAATCGAGTGAGAGGTCAGAGAGTTTGGCCATTGGGCAAGGCATGGCAAGGCAAGGCGATAATGAAACTGACAAAGGGGGGGACTTGGGCTTGTTCAAGCACATCTTCTCAGCCTGGGAGTCGCATCGGTTGGTTGACAGGTTGTTTTTTTTTTTTTCTTTTCGTTCGAGATTCTCAGAACTTTTCATCGGCGGCGGGATATGGTTAAGGTGGCTCCTGAGGATGAGGTGCTGGTGCTTGTGTGATGGTGTCGGTATTTTTCTCTCTGTTTGTCTATTTTGTTATCAACTATTACACTATTTTTCTTTTGTTATTGTTGTTGTTCTTGTTTAATTGACAAACAGGTTTATCATTAACTTTTCTCTTTTCACTGCTTCTGGGGATGCGTTGGCGGCATCGGCGCGGCGCTTCACGCATTTGACGCTCCAACTGTTTTCCCACAGTCATTTTCGGTAAGCTGTGTTAACCAAAATAGTTGGACAGACAGATAAGCCTGACGATCTTCACATTATGGGAGAAAATCAAAATATTCAACAGAAACACAAAAAAAATCTTTATCATTTAGCAGAAATTTTCTACACTTAAAAATAAATCAAATATAAATTCTGAGACCTCGAATAATTCACTGGGAACTTTACTACAAAAGCCAAGATAAGACTCAAAACTTGTCATTTCTAGCAAATAACTGTACTTATTTCCTTATGATCAAGCTAATAAGGCAAGTACAGAGTTGTCTGAAAACTACTGGAAAAATCCGCTTCGTTGACAGCAATTCCATTGGCATCGACAGTGTGAATGTAAAATTGCTGGCGAGTTCCTTCAGATGCGCCCGAATTCTCACCTGAAGTGCGAGTTACCCAGGGAAGGGGTCTGTCTGGGTCCCTGGATTGTTTAATTTGTTTGTTTATTTGGCTACGGCTACCCGACTACACGGCATCTTCTCAGCGTGGCCACGGCATATCTCTAGCTTATTTGAACTTTGTGGGTAAATTGTTTGGAATTAAAGAAGCATCTCTCTCTCCAAAGGGGATTTCGGACTGCATGTGTTTTGGTGTTAACAACTCGACACTTCATTAATTGAAAGTTGAAAAAGTGCGGCTATAAAAAGAATATTAAGTTTTGAGGCAATCAAAAACTATTCTCAGATACTCGACAACAGACATCGATTGTACTTGTATCTGCTGGATTCTAAAGTGCCAAGATTAGATATAAATTTGATGCCTCTTCTTTTTTTTTTTGAAAAGTTCAATGGTTTCAATTGAACTGAAAGTTCTTGATTTTTGATTATTTTCGCTCTACGCCCTCCGTTTTTTTTTTTTTTTTTTTTTTTTTTTTTTTTTTTGTTTACTCATGTGCAATATGCGATTTCAAGTGTATTTCAATTTAAAATAATCTAAAATATTGAATATAAGTAGATGAAGATTTCATGGTTTTGAAACATATACGATTTCCAAAGCGAGCAACAAATTTAATAGCTTTCAAAGTCTTTCAAAATGAAAGTCTAAAATAAGAAATCTCAGGACTTTTCGAGAAATTCCAAAAATTCCCATTGATCTCTCGAAACTTTTGAAATAGCATCTGTCTTGTCCTGCTAAAAAAAATATAATAAAATAAATGGCTAGATGTTTTCGAATTCAGGTTCACAGCAATCGGTGGCATTTTAGTTGTGACAATCGTAAGGGAAGAGGGGCGATAAAAATAAATCTATATGCAAATGCGACTCAAATAACATGAGCACGCGAAAATAAATCCGCAGTTACAGATATCCACTTCAGACGGGACAGGACAGGACAGGAGATTTAAAGAAAAACAACAACTAGAGAGGAGACCTCCATTGCCAAAAATAGTTTAACTGCCAGTCAAGGACTCGGACTTGCAGCGGAGGCATCTCTCAACAACAAAACTAGAAAGAGAAAGAGAGAGACAAACAGAAAGAGAGACTTACAAAATGTGACAAGCTGGGGGATTATTTTTTCGCAGAAGATGTTCGACGCTGCTGCGTGCAGATGAGCTGACATTGATAAGAATTAAGCAACACAGCGACACAACACTCCGAAAGCAGGGCCAAAGCCACTGCCAGCTTTTGTGCCTTACTGTGCCTCAGACTGGGCCAGACCCGTGGCCATTCTGCAGATGCAAGTGCGCAGATAATGCGAGCGATTTATTGTATGGGCCACTTGCCACAACGCTGGCCAGGAAGGGGGACAGAGGCACAGATGGTGGTAGTGGCAGTGGTGATGGTAGTGCTGGCAAAACTGACGACAGCCACAGAAGTTGTGGCAGCAATTTAAGACCGATTACACGTCGCAATGGCATTTTAAGTGGCCATTGTCAACGCACGATCATCAGCAGAAACAGCCACCGGCGTCGGAGCCGGTGAAGCTGGTGGCGCGTAAGTTGGAGCCACTAGATGGCAATGATGATGCCTGCGCAGGCGTACCTGATAGGTCTCTTCCTCTAACCAAGATATACTCTTGCCAAAATTCACTTAAAAACCAAGCTAAAGAGAGCTTTTCACAATTTCTGACATCATGATTGCGCATTCTCTTAGGTTTCTTTAGATTCTCAGGGGTTAAATAAATTAATTTCGCTTTGATTTCTTTTATTCATATTTACAAAGGCACAGGAATCCTTTCGATTTGATTTGATTTGTCTTTGAAGAAATTGTATCCCTTTGATTTATTGGAACCCTCAAGAGGACACAGATTTTCCAACACATAACAAAGATTTCCAGCTTCAATTTCATTCGCGCTTACAGGGTGAACAAGTACTTTTGGTCGAGCGGATAAAGGTTTTCGGATTCTTCTTGGCAGCCACTTCCTCGGCCCAAAGTTTATTCAAATAGTCCTCCAGCTTGGCCACCACATCTTCCTCGCCGGTGCAACTAGAGAAGAACTCCTCGCTGCTCTGGAGATTTTCATCAAAGGCCTTGTGCTCCTCCTTACAAACATCCGACGATTCACTGGAGCTGTGTTTACAGTCAATAGGGCAGTGATGATTCTCCCAGTCAGTGGATACATCGACAGTGCCCTCTTCACTGCTGTCCTCACAGCTGCCAACTGGCGCCTTTGCGTCCTGCTCTACTCGATACCACTTCACCTTGTACGAGTCCTGACCGCACTCCCCAAACTGTTCTCCCGTCAACTGATCAATGTTGCACTCGCAGATGAGAGTGGGGGAATCACACTTTTTGCAGCGTGGAAGGTTCAGATCATGGTTGAGGACGGGGCGCGGCATCTTCCCCTTAAACTTCATCTTGGGCACTTGCAGGCCGCATAGAATGCAGGCCTGGGGTAATTCACCACACTCGGCTAAACGGAACTTCTCTCTCGGTGCTTCACCAGGCCGTGGCTGTCCAGGTACTTCCACCTTAGAGCAGCCACGACAGCTGCAGCCCGGTATACGCAGTGGATCGGCTCTTGCACTCATCCGATTGTAGAGGCCTCGATAGACCAGGGCAATTTGTTTCTCATACGACTTGTGGGCCCAAAAGAAGGCAGCCTTGAAGTTGTCAAAGATTCTGGCCGTCTGGTAGCCAGCATGCAACCAAGCTGACTTCTGTTGGTGAATGGCCATGGCATCCTGAATGGGATTGCTGATTGTTGTCGGTGCTTTACCATGAAAGAAGGCCTTGAAGGCCCTCTTGATTATGTCATAAGAGAGCATCGCTTCCACCTTCTCCATATCGCACTTGATCCGCAAGGCCTGAAGCAAATCATCCCGGTTCAAATGATTTTCTCGGTCAGTACTAGGCGGACACTTGGTACGCAGCTTTTCATGATAGACAAATGCTCTCTTTATGATGGGCTTGGCGCTGATAGATTTGGTTGTATTGATCCCACAGATAAGCATAACCTGAGCCAGACTATTTGCTATATCCTCGATATTATCATCGAATAACTGATATGGATCCAACTTTGATTTGCAATTGCAGCAACATTTTGGGGGCGGAGGATTGACAGCCTCCATTTCTTGCAGGTTTTTGATTTTCTGTAATCTTTCCATTTAACCAACAATTTTGCGTACTTCTACAAAATAAACAAATCAAAAAATATTCTACAATAAATATAAATTATTTTGTAAATGAAATTTTGAAATCTTTTAGCAAAAAAAACCCTGACGACTCCAAGTTCGAGATTTCAATTTACCAACTTCTTAAATACTCTTGAATCATTTCGAATAACCTTTGAGAATAGATTAATTTGGAAATTGGAGAAGCGTTATATAAAATCGTAAATAAATACAATATTTTTTCGACGTTTTTAAAAAGAATTAATTCAGAATAATTAGATTAACTTTTTCTCGATTTTCTGGGTCTTCTCATTTTTTCTTTTTCAATATTTTCCCAAAAAGAAAATATTTAATTAAAAATACTTTTTCGAAACCACGTTAATATTTTTAAGTAGAGAACGAAACCCCATTAAGCCTATTGTAGATATAAGGTCTTATATCGATTGTTGTCTCTCTGCCTCTCTGTTAGTCATCTCATTGACCCATTTCCACAACAATCAGCTTAAGTTACTTTTTGGGCGGACCACCCCGAGTATAAATAGAATTTATCAACAAAGTGACTATCACTTACAGGTTCTCGGAGTGCGCCAAGTTTAATATCAGAGACATGCCCCCAATTATGCTAAATAGATAGGCTCATTGGACTGGACTGGACTGAACTGAACTGAATGCTGGATGCTGGCTGCTAGCTGCTGGCTGCTTGTGATATCTTCATTTGGAGAGGCAATCGAAATAAATAAGAGCGACAACGACAAGCCAAATGGCTGTCTATGTTGCTTTTGCCTGTTGTGTCAGACTAAATTGTTCAAATAAATTAAGTTGTTGGTGGCGTTGTGTATGCATTTGTAGCTTTCTAAAACAGGCAATGACTGAGGCTGGGCTGTCTGTCTCACACTTCCATTCGGATGAGAGACAAACAAATACTTTGGGGCCTTTGGGGCTGCTTTTACAGAGATGCCGCAACCGTCGCCGCCGTTTCTGTTACACCGCTGCCGTCATTTGCTGTATTGTCATTTGATAAATTATGATATTTGATCAATTGTTCACTTCAACAAACTGAGAACAACAATGTTGGAAGAATCATCAGTGGTCTCTCCTGGGTTTGCCTAATGAAATGACTTTCTAGTTGGGCTTGAGCACTTTTCCCTTCCTCGTCGCATTTCGTCTTTCTCTCCACTCTCATACCGTATTAAGTTTCCAACTGAACTTTTCTTGTATTTACATTGTAATGGCATCTGTTAACCACACACACACACACATACAGGGAGAGTCTTCTTAAAGACTTCTTATCCATATCCCATTCATCTGCATAACTACATCATAGAATTTGGTTAAGGGGCAAGTGTTAGTGTGTGTGTGTGTTGGCCAGGCCAATGGTACTGATGCTGCTGCTGTTGCTGCTGGTGATGGGCTCTTTATGTTGGCTTATAGACTGAGCACAGTGGCTTTGAATTGTGCCGCCGAGGGGCAGAAATTCTGTCGCCTTGGCAATGGATTAATGAATGAGTTGGCTTGGCTACTTGGCTCCCGGAGTTGGAAATTGATGTTGTCCGTTGCATGTTGGTGTTTGTCTTTGGTCTGGCCTCAACTACCTTCATTTGAAAGGGTTAATTATGTGTAAAGGTGTTGTTGTCTTACGGTTCGACTATCTCTTATATGGTTTAATTGAGATTAATCTTCTGACCCATCATTTAAGATAGTGGATATGGCAGTGCTCACCCCCAAAATAGTTGAAATAATAAAACTAAATTTAACAAAACATTTGTTTTGGCATTTTTCGGTTGTGCCCGAAACGATGCAAGTGTCACAACAGACGGCAAACACGATGGGCAATAAAAAAATCAAAGTGCATAAATATTTTCAATAATAAATCTATTTGATGGCCTAACCGAGTGAAACAGAGGCAGTGGCATTTGTGCTGGCTCATCAACTTTTATGAAGATAGGCAGCAAGCTGAGGGCAAGGAAATCGAAAGGATGTGCTGACAGTTGAGCGGTCGTTAAAAATCACCAAGCAGACTCTCGCCGGAATGATTAATTGTCCAGGCAAGTTGGGGGCCCTAAAGTGGGCTAGAGACTGGCCGGGACGAGGATTATGATAGTTTTATTGAAGGCTACACAAGTGTCGCCAACAGCTGTCGATTTTGTCTTCCATTTTTTTTCGGATACTCGTAACGTTGACATTTTATTAATCACTCAAGTGGAGTAGACGCGTGCGGCAGTTTTCGTACAGCCCGGAACATTTCTTTTGTCTTGTAATATTCTTTCCAACATCTGTTGCACTTGACCAACTTTGAGTATTCTGTTATTATTATTATATTTTTTTGTGATGTCCAGCACCCACACACTTCCAATCTTGTTCGGCCTTTGTGGCCATCTGCTCTTTTAGTTGGTAACTCAGTGGTCCGGTGGTCACCTACCAAATAATTGCTGTCCACTTGTGGTCCCTGTCAAGTGTTATAAATTTCACTTTTAATTGAACTGTCCAGGTCAAGGAGAGAATCAATAATTCGTCATTTTTAATGTTTAGACCTAAGAAATTAATAATCCAGTCAGAAAATTTTTAGAGCAGTTTTTGGTTCCCATAATTCCTTAACTTAATCTTACCTAAAAAAAATTTAGTTCTTTCCTGCAAATCCATTGTAATCAGGAATAAATCTATTTGAAACCTAAACAGAGTCAATACTATTATTTTTCAATATTTCTTCTCAATAAGATAGCTAACATATTTCAAGCAATTAGAGAGAATTTCACTAAAGAAATCCTACAAATAAAGCAGAACCAAATGCTAGCATCTGTTGGTATGTGCTCAGGTCTAGCCTGGGGCATCTGTAAATAAATCAACACTCGAAGAACGAAACACGCTTGTAATTGCTTAATTAAATTGCCACTGAAATTATAATTTTAAGCAGCGACCCCAACAGAAGAAAATAAAAGTCAATAGAAGAGGGAAGGGGGGCAGGCCACTTTGAGTCACTCCATCTGCTCTTTGGCCAGATACTAAATCAGATTTGCTGACAACCCGCAACTAATTTTAACCCAGCTCCAAGGAGTGTGGAAGATTTGTGCAGCTTGCTGGATACTTGGATTACTGAAGGAATGCTCATTCAAGTGGCTGCGCGTGCGTGTTTAACGCGTGCTAGAATGGGTAATTGGTAGGAGAAGGAGTCGAAGGAGTAAAGGTGCATTCGAGACTCAAATCAGAATCGATAGCGGTGCAGTGGCGGCGTCGGCTCCTCTCTATAATTTATGAGCACATGCGTGTCCTAGTCGCTGGTAAACAGCCAGAGGCTTAGCTATGCCTGTGTGTGTCAAAGGACACGACATATGCCTATGTAAACGGCGACCTCGACCCAGCCGAACATGCCGACACATGACTTTGTTGACACACACGGCAGAATCGGAAGAGTCCTTAGTAAAATCTTCAGAAAACATAAGTGGTATTTATTGGTTGGAGAGCAAAGACAACTGGCACTGCCGACTGCCACTGGCAGGAGAAGCAATCAGGATGCATCCTGCATGCAAGGATTGAATTACGCACACGGCGACACATTTGTAAACAGGCCCAAATGATTTAGAACTACCGGCCCAGGAGTCGACATTGCGGCGCGCCTTATTTACAGAGACATTAGACAAAACAACAACAATAACAATTACAACAAATAAAGAAAAAGTTTGTAGTTGATCCTGCCATGTCCTTTTCACTCACACTCACCGCGTGTTTGCTGTCAATCAGCGTCGTCTTTGGCTTTGCCGGCGTCACTCGGTTTATTTGGCAGCTCCTCTGATTGACAATCTACAAATTTGTGCATTTATCAATGAAAAATCACTCGCCGGTGGCCAAGTAGACAGCAAACAAAACCAGAAAAGAAAACTGCCATCCCACCCGTCGCGTTAGCTGGCTGACTTGATAAATTGTCAAATTGATGTTTTAACACGCAGCAACGCGGTTTTTCACGGTCCCCAAAAGAGAAAAATTAAATATCTATTTTACATACAAATAGTTTTGATATTTTATTTTCATCTTTTTCCTTCTTCTTCTTTCCTTTGTGTGCTTTGATAAATGAGAAAACCATATGAGAAATGTTAATCAATTTGTGAGGTTAGTTTGGTTATTTTTAAGGTTATGTCTCACTTAGAGCGCTTTGATGTTGCTTTTGATTAATTTTCTATTTTGAATTTGGTTTATTTAATTATTCGAAAGTGGCCCAACAATGCAATGAAATATCTCCGATTCAGATCTGCCGGAGAATTTATTAAATCAACCAACCTTAAAATACCCTTTTTTTGTCCTTGGCAAGCTCAAGTTTTGGACTGTTAGATGTGTCCTTTCAAGCTGTTTCAATCCTAAATAAAAGTCTCGAGCAGAGAAAAAATGAGAAACCTATAAATTTCCAAATAATAACAGTTGGAAGAAGCTACTCTCTCGAGTAGGTGACTCTAAAATATGTTGGCACAACTTGACAGTTGGCACAGAAGTTGTAAACCGTGTGCAAGGGACTTCCATATAAAAGGAACAAAAAAATGAAACCCTTTCAAAAAAAAAAAAAAATGTATAAGAAGGAGAAGAAGAAAAAACCGTAATGAACTCAAAATAGTCGAGCGACGTGTGCAGGACAATTTGTGGCCAGAAATTTGATATGAATCAAGTGCCACGTGTCGCCTTTTTGCGAAAAATTTTGGACAGACGAGACTTAACTGTTTAGCGCTCGCCCCTCTTGGCCCGAAGGATGACGACAGATGCGCGTGTCGAGCCACCCGAAATTGTGTTACACTTGGCGTTAAAATCAGCCAGTGAACACAACAAGACCAACCAAAAAAAAAAAAAAAAAAAGAACCTAATCGACGGACCGAGAAGCAAAACAGTTTATCGTAGACGCGCATCAGGCCCTGGGCAAGTCGAGGTGCGGAGGCGTTTTTTAGGAGGCGGCTACGCATCTCGTTAAACCGCAACCACAGAGGGGGCAACAAGAACACGAGACAGAAGTAGAACGGTTGGCAGTCAGCCAGGCAGTTGCGATTTCGATCTTGTGTAAATTTCGGCGCATCAACGCATCTGTGCCGCATATTTGATGCCACTCTACGTCCTCAGCCCTTGCCCCTAGCGCTCCATCTTCCACTCTTTCAAGAAGAGCGTGAAAATGCAATAAGACATGCCACATTGTTCCATTTCTTTTCTTCTTTTTTTTTTTGTTGGTAGCGGTTGTTGGCCCTTGGCTGGTCCGTTACTCCTTGCGCAAAATTTATGGCCTTCCTGGTTTCGTACCTGCCAAAAAAAGAAAAAAAAAAGCGTGCTCTGCTCTGCCTTTGGAGATGAGATCGCCCAATTAAGATCAGCTTCCCTTTCGTGGGGCACACATGTTGTTGTTGGTGGCCAAAAAGGACACCGTGTGCTTGATGGCCGCTAAATGACGCGACCGCCAGGCCGGCACAATTTTGCTTGGCATGGTAATGAGTGATACCGTAAACGGCAGGTCCGATCCTCCCAGATGCGCAGCTGTGACGAAATCTGAACCAACCCAGTCAGGATGGCTATAACGTTCAACCGCTGTGTCCTCATTTCGAGGACCTCGAATTGTTGGCTAATCAAATATTTTATGATCATTTCGCTGTTGTAATTTGGAAAGCCGTTTTTATGACGTCAGTGTCAGCGGTGTCATCGTGTCGAAGCTGACACCGGGAGTAGTTGACACACTTGAATGTCTTCGTCGTGGCCACTTGAATTGGTAATTGGAAACCAACACCAATGGCTCAAATGGTTTGGCATGCGCTTCGCCAGAGAGGGAGTCAATGGCAGGCGCCTTCTTCGTTTTCGACTGTCCACTTAAATTTCAGTTTTAAATTTGGCACCACACCACACCTTGACTCGTCTCAAACGTAAAATGTCCCGACCCATTCAAACGGGTGTTAAAGGTCTTGTCCGAGCAATGTAGCCTTTGACAGGGGTCTGGGTTTTAGTTTGGTTCTGTCCCTCGCCGCTTGTCCCAGCCTCTTCACATACATTTTCCATTGAACCCACAAAGTTGCAAGTCAATTTGTCAGCGCATTGAAATTCGTGAGCATTTCTGAATGGGCAATGGAAATCCGATATGTTTGCATAACCAGCAGGAGCAGGAGCAGGAGCAGCACTAGCAACGGCAACAACGGCAGCAGTAGCAGCAGCAGCTGTGCCAGCATTTGATTGAGTAGAGGCTACGAAATGCATCTATGTAGAAACTCCCTCACATTGCAATAGAATTGAAAATAAATGGACACATGTATTGGAAAATGGACTCCCTCCCTTGGTGGCCCTTTTGCCATTTTTGTTTGGTCTTTGTATGCCATGTTTTTCTCTGGGTGAATAGAAGCTTTTAGCTGAAAATGGTATGAAAACGACAAGAACTTAAGCCCAGGGGGCAACAGAATCTGTGAGTATGTATGTGATATCATAAAAGGACTTTGGCTTCTCAATCATGGGATTCAATTGAAATATTTCGCCATACGATTCGATTGGTTTATTATGCCATGCAAAATAAGCAGCAACTTTTAGCAGGAGGAGAGAGTCGAGGATTGGGTCAATTCAAATAAATCTTTGTTGAATTGAGTTGAAAGTTGTTTACAACATTAAAAGGATATTGAACTACACTCAAAAGGATTGAATTATTCATTGCAAAATCCGTTGTATATTTATAAAATTGAATATTTGAATACTAAAATGTATATAATTTTTTGTATATAAATAATTAATTTGTTTGTAACAAACCAATCATCACAGCATAAATTGCGTTTGCTCTTCTAAGCCGATTCCAAATTCTGCTCGGCACTGCAGCCCAAGCTGTATCGATATGAGTTCAATGGAAACCATTCGGCAGGACGACAAGAAGGCAGTGCCTGATCAATGCTTCGTAGAGTTTTTAGGACATAACACTTGTCCTGCCTCAAAAGCTGAGGACAGAACTGTTGTATCACTGATAAAAAGAGTATATTTTCCGGGGCGCCTGTGGGATCTTTCGAGGCAATTTCATTGGCATACATAATGCCGGCACAGTGCAAAGTAACCACACCGGAACGAGCTTGAATTCTTTGTGTATTGAAAGTCTCTGACAGAAGCTTGGCCAAGCTGACCAATTCCAAGAACTCAGGCATTTTCGAAAGCCCAACAGAATCTCCTTGGTTAGCGGCCTTGAGACTTTTGAAGGCCAAGATAAGAGTGTGCAGCAGGGTCATCGCATAATTAACAGGATTTATTTTTAAGCCAAAATCCAAAGTGGATTTTAAAATGTCGCCATATGGGGCAAGATACTGAAAAAATATTTAAGTCAGTTGGAAATAAAAAGGAACCTCAGATATTACCTGAAGGTAGTACTGAAAAATTTGGCAGGAGCGCATCATGGGCACCACATTGAAGGAGACCAATTTACAATAGGCCGCCAAGACACGTCGATTTCTTTGTAACTCCGCAAAGAGCTCTAGCTTTTGAAGCTCGCTCGGTGATCTGACAAAGATATGTTTGAGCAAAAAGTTCTCCAGGACATCATGCTCGCTCCTTGACGATCTGTATTCCAAGCCACGCAAAGTGACATTCTCATTTGCTATTAGATTATCTCCGAAAAGCACAAAGAGATCGCATACATATTGAAAAGCCTGACATCCAATGGATACTTGCTCAGTATATTGAATTGTCTTGAACGCCACAAAAAGATATATTTCCCGATTCTCACGCAAGAGAACACAGAGATCGCTAGCATCTAGTTCCTTGGCCACGGTCTGATGGGCCCTTTTGAGTGCCCAAGTCAAATTCAAATAGCAAATATTCAGATATAAATCCAAAAGTGGCAGAGCATATCTCATCTTAAGTTTAGAGACATGCTGAAGACTCGAAAAGCTAAATGACTCCACTCCAAACTCATCCAAATCGAAATGTGATGTTAAAGCCTCTAATAATTTCAGAGCATTAAGTAGTCGTCCAGCCTCATTTTCGTTTTCTGCAAGAATTAGTGGGATATGAAATATTTACTTAATTTATTTTCATACATAACTTACCTTCTGGACTTGCGCTCTGCCAGGCATTGTCGGCTATTTTATAATTGGTTACAGCACTAGTGAAAAGACTCTTACGAAGTGCTTCCACTTCGCTGGGTAATATCGGCTCAGCAGTGAAAATACATTCCAAAGTCTTGGCGGCTGTGTTAAGTACTTTGGTATCGGTAAATAAGAAAATTATTTCCGAGAGTTGTTCCAAAAAATCCAGCAGCTGAGTACGCCAGGTGGACAGAAATTCTTGAAGATTTATGTATTGTGGCAGTTTAATTAGGTTCGTCAAGTCCATGTGGCAGTTATTAGAGCGATGCTTCCGAATCAAAGAAGGCAGCGACTCTGCAAAACATTTTGTGGCCAAAATGTTGGCATTTTTGCGAGGAAATCGATTCAAGTCTTTGGTGTATCGACCAGGCGGTATTTCCCCTGTCACCGACTGTTTTACACTGCAAACCATAATTTCTATCAAAGCAGATGTTTCCACACAACTTAGAGGGTTTTCAGTTTGATTCATCAACATGGCGACCATACAGGGCCAATCCATTACCAGCATATTGGTATCGATTAGGGCATCTACAAAGTAAGCAGCATGTTCGTGGCTTTCAAATTGAATGAATCGCTTAAGCAGCTCCTTTATGAGAGCTGCTCTTCCTTGATTTCCAGAAGCACTCTTGCCAAAATGACGCAGATTCATAAGCTGGGCTGCTGTCTGTGCCAGATCCCGATGGGCGGAAAAAATTAGCTCCTCCAAAAGCTTGCCGGTGGTTTCGTCAATAAACTCTGGTGACATTCTTTGTAAAAGGTTTTAAACTGACTAGTAGTAAAATTATTCGTTATTACTCACTTGTATATTTCAACCACAAGTCGGAGTGCCAAATCAGATATTTCATGTTCCTCAGTTCCAATCAAAGCTATGATTTCTTTCTTAAACTTTGCGGCTTGCTCCAAAATAATAGAACGTAAGGAAGCTTTATGGCAGAGTAACAATAAAGACTCCAAGCTGCCCTCACTGACCTTGAGCGAACTATCGCGTAATGCAAGAAAGATATTCTCGATATGACTATCTTTGAGAAAGCATTGAGGATGCTTATCCAGCCAAAAACCACATTCAAGAATGCAGATCAAGCGAATGTCATTAACAACATCGCGGCTTCGGGGCAAAAAGACCGCATCAAACATGCTCATCCAGAGGGCCTCCAATTTCTCGGGCTCCACGGTTTTCATATTACTTAGGGCAGTCATCATTTTTATGCCTGCAATGTTCAAGAAGTAAGCTCAAACAGTATTTCGCTAGTTCCACACTTTAAACTGACCAATAAAGGTGCTGGTATGTCGTATAGCTCGCGCCGTAGACTCAGAACTGATTTTCAGAAAGTCTGTAATATGCTGAAGGAAAATATCATCGAAAACGATTATGGTTCCATCGGCTGTTTTCAGCAAGCTTTGTACAAAGTTTTCAATGGACTTCACAAGTGGTTGCTGCTTTTCCATTATCAGCGGATACATTTTTCCCTTCTACACGGGAAAAGAAATTATTACATTTAATTTTTTAACAAATTTGACTCACCTTGAGAAAGTTATTGCTTGCATCTTTCAAAATGTCATCATAGCTAAAGGGCAACTTTGTATCCTCAGGTATCTCAAATTGACTTCCGCTGGCCTCCAATACAAATTGCATGAACTTCACCAAGGCTACTTCATGGTTATTTAAATAAAGTTCAATCCATTTAAATGATATATCCTGGAACCCAGACCGTTTTATTGGTATAATTAACATAAAATATAACTTGTTTACCTCAGCGTTATTCTTCTTAGACCTCAGTAATGTTAGCAGACTTTTTTCATTGTCAGTTTTTTTCGATTGTAGTGGTTTTTTATTTGGTATTTCTTCTATTTCTTCTTCACTTGATAAGCTTTCCTCGCTAAAACTAAGAGGAATCATTTAAAATTTTAATTAAAAATTGTATTTCTTACCTCTGGCAGTCGACTACCATCTCAATTTGAGTTTCATTTGAATCATTCATAGCTTCTTCTATTATAAATTAATTAATTTAGAAGCTTGCACAATTCACCACACCAGAATCTGTCAGAACAGCCACACAACCTTAGCAATCCTGAAACATAACGATAAATCGATAATTAAGCGATAGCTTTACGCACAGTTCACTTCACTAGAGTCAGTCGGAATAGCCACACAACATTGGCAATCCTGAAACATATCGATAAATCGATAATTAAGTGATAGCTTTACGCACAATATTTTTTGTAGCTTCGCATTTTTTTGATTCTCACAAATCGTAGTAGGCTTTTAAATCAGTCCTGTCATATCCTTACATCAGTTTTAGTTATTCAACTGTTTAGCTTCGTAGTATCAACTATTCGAAAGCAATTTTAAAAAATTCATTTATAAGTAATTTTTTTTCGTGTACAATAAAACCAACATGTCCAAATCAACTGCTAGTAAGGACAACTCTTCAAAGGTAACAGTCAGTATCGAGAGCATGTTGTGCGAGACAATGCAGGCTTTGGGACAGCCCGCTACCAAAGAGGTTATACTCCGAGTCTTGAGTACTACAACAGAACAGTCGGTGGCGGCTCTCGTCAATGATGTGGATAAACAAATAGATTCTTTAGTTCGAAATGGACGCATTGTAAAATTTGCAGGGACCTACACTTTAGTGGATGGTAAATATGTCAATATAGTTTCAAATTGGAATATATATATTTACTATTAAGCTTTAGACATTTAATTTCAGGTTAATTTTATGAAAAGCCATAATTCAAAATCCTAAAATTGTTTCTTCCTGTAAGTGTGTTTGGTTATTCAAAATAATCATTATATTAAAGCTTTATTTTACGATTAGTAATGTAAAAGTGATCTAAGTGGATGAGAATTTTTGGACCAAAAAATATGATATTCTTAGTTTCTCCCAGTAGTTCCATTCACATGTGGTATGTACAAATCCTATTTCCCCCAGTAAAAGGATTCTAAAATGAATAGATTTTCTTTCAGAAACCCTAATCTTATCTGTGATATACTCTTCACTTTGGAATCGGGTCCCACGCATTTACTTATCCATTATGTCTCCGTTATGTGTGATCATTTTCTGACATAGAAATCCTATATTATCTCAGTCCTCTTCAAAAGTTCCAAAATTATTAACTGTGATTTCGTAAGACTATGATTTAATCAAGACAGCAAGAAGTCTTTGTTCCAGAGATATGAAGTGAATTTTTTTGGGATACTCATTTACTTATCCATTATGTCTCCGGTATGTGTGTTCAATTCCTGAAATATAAATTCTATAATATCTCAGATCTCTTCCAAAGCTACAAAATTATTAACTGTGATTTCATATGATTTAATCAAGACATGCAAGAGGTCTTTGTTTCAGAGATGTATTATATAGAATTAAATGAATTTTTTGGGATATTGTGATTTGATTAAAAATTTTAGGTTTTGATATTATCTCTATGTAAATTCACTCTAGATCTAGCAAAATTAATTGTGAAACATAAAAATAAAATAGATAAAAAAAAACACACAGCGTTTTCCACTCTTCATTTTTTTAATTGCTTAAATTGAATTGGAATAAAAATTCATTTTCCTTATCTTTAAGTACATGTATAATTATAAAGCGCAAATGCCTTTGAATTTTGACGGCACTAGTTAAATTCTGTAGATCAGAGTCCGGAGACTGCAGAGATCTCAGAGACCGCGAACATAATTTTTCCCATTGGCCTGTCAAAACCGAAACTGACAAACAAAGTTGCGGTCCTTCGTTGATAATTCAATCGAATTGCACTTGGTAAACAATAAAAAATAAAATGAAAGAAACGAAACCCGGCCAATTACCTGGCAGGTAGCTAAGAATAACAACAAACAATTAGCCATGCCGCTGCCTCCGCTTGCGCCCGCAAATATACCAATCTTTCGGGTAGTAGTTAGAATTGCCATCAAAGTCTCTTGTCGGTCAAGATCTGAGAAATGACTAACAAGCTCAAGGACCTCACCTCATAATCAAGACCAACTCGGGCTCCTCTGGCAAATACAAATATTGACCCTGCTTATCGCACGCGATCGCGTCCGTTGAGGGTAACCAGTGGGAAACAAACGAAAGACTTTATAGAACTTCACAGCCCAGCCGACAGAGCTGACCACTCATATAGTGACTTGCAAGATTCTGCAGCATTGGACTATCGGCGGTAGGAGGATCTGACTTACTCCATTTCGTTGCCGAATTATTTCAATCTGCGCTGATGACGCGGCTGAATCCGTCTTCGGCTTCTCCCGGGTCGGCGATAAAAAGGTCGCGATAAAGTCTTTATAATCGTGTATTGTGTATATGCGCCAGTGATCGGTATTCTTGGAATTTATATAGAGTAGAGAAGTTTAGAGGGGAGGGACTGAGGGGCAAGCCAAATATTGACGCCCAACAATCAGGCAACCGCCAGCTGTCGAAGCTGCTATGCCAATTCCATGATTGAAGGATCAATCGAATTTGCCACATACAGGAATTCAGCTGCCACTGCCACGTAATTGGAGTCGACTCGAGTCCAGCTTAGTCCAGAAATCGTTTGCCTTTTCTTTCATTGTTTTGGCCAGAAAAACAAAAATTTCAATATTTCTTGTTATTCCATTTCGAAACTTGACCTTCTCATTGTTGCCATTTCCAAACGGGAATTAGCCTGCTGCCGGTGATTTTGATTCTGATTCTTCTTCTACTACCTCGCCTGTCCAGTATCGATTTGAATGGGCATTTTGCAGCTGTCTGTGGCGCTCAAACATACGAGTATTTGCGCCACCATTCAAATGAGCACTCAGATAACACACCTGCCTGCCCCTTGTCTGCTCAAACCAAAATCCTGTCCAGACAATTTCAATTTCTTCCCTGGTTTTCTTCAAACTGATGGAATGACTTTTGACTGCACGGATACGTCTTATTCTCTGACTTAGAAGCCTGCCTGTCTGTCAAAATAATAAGGTATGGCATATTTCTCAATTGAATGTATTTGGTCAAATATTGGCTATAGATAAATGACATGCTGAATAATAATTAAAGCAATATCATATATAGATAATGTAGAAGAATAATTCAAGATTAATTATGAAATAACTTTTGCTTCTGAGAACGGCAGATTAAAACCAAAAGACTTTGGTATAATTTAATGGACTCTTTGGGTTCAGTTCTTAAATATATATGTATATATCTTTATTTCTTGCATAAATAGACTGTATTTGATAGTGACCAAACTGACGGTTTCTTATACATAAAACAGTTATATTCAAATTTGATCTAATGCCTTACCAGGAGGATTAGAGGTCCAATGAATAAAAAAATATAATTTCTGGATATCTTGTGGATTCTTAATGAAAAACTTTACATGTCTCGGCTTTGTAGTTAGGGAGGAAATCAAAGAGATCCAACTTGACTAGATGGACTTTAGTCTTTCAACTTTGGAGGGTCTCCGATAAACCCTTCTAGCTATTACATTCACACACAGATTTCTAGTATACCCTCGGTACAAAGAAGAAAACTACTTTTATTTCAAATTATATATAAAATATTTATTAAACATATAAAATAATATCCCCCAAATTTATGAACTTCCTTACTATCTGAACCACCCTAAAATTTAGTTAAAAAAAATTATTTTCCATGAAGTTTCCGTTTGAGATTCCAGACCAATAATTACCCAATAAAAAAATGCAATACTATTATTGTTACCAAGGTAATTAGCTGTGGCAATACAAACCATTATTTTTGATTATTTAGATTGGGGTCACAAAACAATATTAACCAATAAATTGAGTATACCCCGCTTTCAATTGTATTCCAAAAAAAAGACAGTGAAACTGACAATTTGAAAGGCGCTGCACAATTAATCAAGGCCTGGAGGGCTTGTGGGTGCCACAAAAGGAACCGCCACTGCCACACACACGCACGTGACAAAAGTTGCATCCAAAAAAAAAAGAACAAAAATACAACCCCGAAAGGTGGGCGGTCGGCGGTGGCTCTATTGATCGATTGACTGACCATTCTAATGGTGGCAAACGCTCTCGGCGGCGGTTTTTGCTATTTGAAGCTCTCAATAGAGTTGCATACAAATGATGTGGCAGACGCCTTCTTCCGCTTTAATGACAGCCAAAACGTCAACGCAAAATTGACTAGAAGCGGATATGCAGTACCGCCAGCTCCACCATCAGCTCGTGTGGGTGCCAGACTGATCTTAAGGCTGTCGATATGCAGCAGGAAGCCAGCCAACTCAACTGGTTTTTCTTTTTTTTTTTCTCTCTCTCTCTCTCTCTGTTTTCTTTCTGGCCGCATTCATGAGCCAAAGCAAAGCGTTGGCGCAAAAGCTCAATGAGCCTCGACAGTGAGTCATGCCCAGACATGCCCAGACTGGTGGCAATTGCGCCACAAGACTAAACTGGAGTCGCACAATTAGTAGGACGACAGCCAACCCATTTGGAGACCAGAGATGGTAGCTCTCCTTGGCTGCCTTGCTAATTGACACACCTCGACGGCATCTCCCTCTCTCAGTCACTCCTCCAGGCGCATGACTCATCATCATCGGTGTAGTCTTTTGGCAAAACCTGGGCTGACACTACAACACTCCACTGTCCCCCTGTCTTGGAAGCTCTTGAAGCAACGCCTTCTTGGTCTTCAATTTCTTCAGCCGTTTTTATGAATGAACCAAGCAATTCCACGTCGTCGTCGTCGTGGTCGTCGTCTTCAATGTCTGGAAACGTTTTGGCTACCCAGACCCATTCAATTTTTCTATGCGCGTAGTCGTCAAAAGTGGTTGTGGTTGTTGTGGTTATTGCTTGTTGTTGTTGTAGCTATTGCCGTCTACAACTTTTCCTTTATAGTAAATCGTGTTTTGCATGCGCGAGTAGGTTTGCCTGACTGCCTGGTCGGGCATGGCATGGCCTGGTCTGCCTTTGAGCCAGGTTTGTTGGTTTTGCTGCTTTGCTTGCCGGTTTGTCTACTAACGTTTTGCCATTGATGGAGTTTTTTTTTATCTGTCTTGAAAACAAACAATATTGAATTCATTCATAAAAATTTAATTTTTGTTGCCAGTTGTTTGGTCAGTTTTTTTTTTTTTCTTTGTTTCTTTCTTTCAATTGATTCCCTCATTAAGGTAGTTGAGTACTTTATACTTTGGGTCTCAATGAATGAAAGGAATATGAATTTCAAACAAGACTGCATTTCTACACGTTGTACATTTCTTGTTAATGCTTTGAAAATTCTGAAAATTATGAAATATTGCTTGTAAGACAAAACGAATTGCTTCATCAAAATGAAAGGAAATTAATATTCATTTAATTTATTCATTTTTCTCTCTTGTCACTTAAGTAAAAGATTTCGGTTCACTCTCATTTTTTACTCAAATATTTTATACATTTTAAGCTAAAATTAATAGCTCTAATTAGTTATTCTGTTATAAGCAAAAATTTCTTATTTATTAGGGGAAATTTGAAGGAATTAAGAACCTTAGAACTTTTTCAACTTCTAAAGAAATTTCAAAATAAACTAAAGAACTATATCACTGATCTTTAACCCAAATATTTATTCATTTTCCCCATTAAATTAATGAAAATGTCACACATTTTGTAAATTAAAAATAAAAAAAAAGAACCTTTATTTTTTCGTAACGCTTTTGATCACGTTCTGGGGCTTTGAAATCTCGGCTTCAATCGCACTTTTAAGTTGCAATAAAAAGAAAAAGTCACATACAATAATTCCCAAAAAAAAAGCAGAAAGAGAAAACTTAATTCGGGGGGACCGGACCACCTGCTCGGCCTGGACGATGGGCCTCCCAAGTTGAGTGACACCAGTTGACCAGCTGATTCTGTGGAACTTGTTATATGGATATTCCAGCTGCTGTGTAAAAAACGAAAAAGATCCAGAAAAAAAAAATTAAATAACGAAGCCTTTTAGACGGTAGCGGCGCTTGTTGGCCAAAGGCAGCTGCTTTTGGGCACAAACCTCAGCGCCTTATTAATGATTGTTTATGACTCTCTGTACTAACTGGCAGGGCATTTCCCAGGCTCATAACTCGAGGTTGACAATTTTGTTGTTTTTCTTTTTTTTTTAAGATTGATTGCCCCCGTCTCTGGGCTCAGCATAGCCAGTGGCTAAGACTGACCAGAGGCGGTGAAATTAAAAAGTGTTAAGCCGAGAAAGGCTAACCAGACGCTGGTCATGATGATGTTGATGATGATAGTCAAGGCTTATGGTGGTGCTGGTTCTGGTGCTGGTGCCGATGCCGGTGGTGGTCCACAATAAATCTCTGGCCAACATGACGGCACTTTTAATGTCTTTATTTATAAAACAAAATCGGTTGGAGGCAACAAAATCGGAGTCAGTTAGGGTCAGTTAGGAAGATGCAACCCAGCCAAGAAAGAGTGACAAGCGAGCAAGGGAAATAAAAGATAAGAGAATTTTACGATGAACATGGTGAGGCGAAATGACCAAAAACGAGTTGACTTAATTGAAACACAAAAAGACGATGCTTGGCGTTTATGTGAATCTTTGACTGCCCAGTTTAAAAGTTGTCACCACACACACACACTCACATACATACACCGGTTAAGTTGTACCGGCTTTGAGGTTAGGTCAGATGCTGATCTCCTCCGCCGGCAGCGGCGGCGGCAACGGCGGCGGCTTATTTGGTGCCATTAACGCGATAAAATGCAACACGCTCTGCTGCTGTGACACGGACACGGACACAGTCACAGCCACTCTAATCCGACATGGTTACCAAGCTCTCCACCCTGCCTCACTGCGATCATCTTAACTGGGCTTAATCGGCGCTGCCAGTGATGCTGCCTTTGCATTGGCGTGTTGCGTGCGACACTTGCTCTTTTCCCCGTGTGTGTATGTGTGTGTGTGTGCGTGTGTGAGTGCGTGCCCCCCCAGAGTCCAATCTCTGGGTCTCTGCTCATTGGGATCTCATTAATAAGGGTTTAGTTTTGGGCTACGCTTTGATGCTCTGGGCTCTGGAAAGCGTCGGCGTGACGTTGTAGGTGATTGAATAAATTAGTGGACGAGTGACCAGTGCTGACTTCAAGGTGCTTAAAGAGGATGGGGGCAAAGGCGTCGGTGGTGGTGGTCTCAGTTGGTCATTATGGAAACCCTTTAGCTCTTATTGTTGTTGTGGCTGCTGCAACTTTTCTTGTTTTTGTTGTGCATTATGGCTTATATATATTTTTTTACTCGCGTCTTGTTAACTCAACTCGACTGTTTCGTTTTTTTTTCTCTCTCTTAATTTTTTGTTGTTGTCTCGTCTGCGTTGTTTGTGGTGGCTTTCTTTGATGTCTTCTTATTTTCGGGTTATCATTTTTTATTCGGTTATTAAGCGACGGACAGCCACACAGGCCAGAAGACCACCAGCATGGCATCCAAAGCAACACCAACAACAACAACAACAAAAACAGATGTGTGAAGCGCGCTCGTTTGCTCGCCATAAAATTCTTAACAGGATTTTTCTTCTTATAAAAATTTTTTTTTTCTGCCACAGCCTCTTCGTCTTTTTCTTGTGGAGATAATGAACATATGGTATAAATGATATAACCACACAATAATCAGATAGTTTCTCAAAAAATCGGGGGGGAAGGGTGGAGAAATTTTTTACAGGTTTATTAAAATGAGTTTAGTCTGATTCAAATAGAATTCCATTGGAATCGAATGGAATGTCATTTGTGGTTTGTTTAGAAATTATTGCATAAATAAAGTTGGGTTAGGTAGAAGAGAAAGATTATTCCGATAGTTCCATCTTTTACCAAGGACTTTCCTGAATTTATCATATTAATTTATATTCCTTTTATTATGTTCTGAGCCTCTTTTCTTTGTGAAATGCAATTGGTTAGTTTCCCTTGAAAATCCGATTGAAAAATACCGCCGAAAGAGTGAGAGATATATTTAACTCACATTTGGCACTGCCTTTCAACACAAAAGTATTAAATATCCGCATCCGCCCACCGAACAATCGGAAAATCGGAAATTTCTAAAATACTTTCCCTGGTCAGCTTAACCCTTGGTAGACTTCTTTCAAAATCTCAAATCCGAAAAGACAAAGAGACAGCGACACAGGAAGAGTTATTAAAAATTTTTCAAATTCTCTTTTTTCCTTTTACTATCCAGTTTTTTTGCAGAATTGAAATGGGACTATTTGGAAAATGCGCAGGCCCACAAAACATGGTTAGTGGCAAACAAAAGGATTATGTCCACTTTGGGATTATTATGATCCCATGTCCAGGCTCAAGCACAAAGGACACAAGAAATCATATGAAAAGATGAGACAAAAGAACTAGCAAAAAAAAAGGACTTAAAGGACGATTGGTGAGTTTGTTGCGATTAAAGGATTAACCTGCATAATATTTCCAAAACAGTAGCAAAATTCTTCGACCAGTTTTGTTTACCTCCGAAAAAATCTGCCGAACCAGCAACAATGTTGCAAAGAAGAAGAAGAAGACGATTGAAGGTTTCTCTGCGGTCAGCAATTTCTGTACAAAATCCCCCCCATCCGAGCTCCAACCGTTTTTGCGGTCTCGGCGACAATTTAACGCACGAATGCAAAAACCACCGAACCGAACAGGTATCGAATCCAGATTGAAAATGCTGAGGAATTTCAGCAATTGAACCTCAAATCAAAACACTCTCAAATCGCCTGTCAGTGTCACCCAAATGAACCACAATTCTCACGTCCATCTTCGCTCCACATCAAAAACAAAAAAAAAAAAGAAATCAAATATCCAAATCCAAAAGTCATTACGATGACACTGACCGCCTCGCACTTGTTCAAAGTGCTACTAATCCCGCCTCAGTACTGCCGACCATGCTCCAAACAACTATAACAACAACAACAACAATGCAAACAGACCAGAACCTGGTTCCGTGCCCCAAACCGGGGCAGTGAGAAAAGTCAACGCTGCTGGTCCGACTGCATCGTGTGAACCTTCCAGACGATAACTCAATTTTCGTGTGGGCGCTTTCAAGTGTCATTGCTTACACTTTAAGCTGCCTCCCCCCCCCCCCCTCCCCGTCCTGATTCCCTTCTCATCTATGTCTAGTTGGGCTTTTGTGATTTTGCTCTGAGATTGTCTTTTTCTTTGGTTTTTTTTTTCAAACAATTTAGGGGCATAGAAATGAGCGCCTTTGTACCAAAACTGAAAGAATGAAAATCTTTTTGGTTATTTCTTTTTATGCAAGAAATTCTTGAAAGCAAACTGGCCGATCAATTTCTCTATTCCTCCTGCTCTGGTAAAGCTCTGTGGGAAAGTCTTTGATTTTTCCATAACAACAGAAGCTGTTTTCCCCGTTCAAAAGAATAATTTGTTTTATTGATCGGGACTGACGTTTCTAACTCTCTTAATTTCTATCAATATTTCGACATTTATTTATTATTTGTTTGGATTTATTGGTTATTCCCTATGAGATTCTATTGAGCAAGCTTTAAAGGTATTTTAAGAAAGCTTAGAAGATATTCTTTTCAAGAATTTCCTGTTAATTCAGTAGACAATGGCAAAGGGTATTTTGATCTGAATTTTATCACTTGACTCTTAACAACTTGATTAAGACTTGAGAACCCCAAATTCTAGAGAGATATTATAAAATTTGTATAAATTGCAATTTGTATTTTTTAGAATTTTGAAGGTCTTCGCTTTCGGAGGAGATCAAAGAAAATAAAACCGCTTTGAGACACACTAATTTTGGTTCGGCAAAGAAAAGCAGATCAGGGACAATTTTGTGGTTAAACCGGCTCAAAATAATTGCCACTAAATTGCTTGAATCTGCTCACGCACCCAGAGACAGAGCCAGGGAGTGAGAGATTGAGAAAAGGACACTGAAATCAACAAAAATATAAACAACAGCAGAAAGATGAAAGGAATCGTTTGTGTGTCTGCTTCGGTCCCAAAGTAAAAACAATTAGAGCACGAAACAGTCAACTGGTGGCAGAGCATTGCATGAAGCAATCTTTCAAGATTATCCTAAAATGGTATTACCAGGATCACTCCCTTGTCCACAAAAGAAATTGCAACTGTCGTTGAATAGGCTTTTAAAAGTTCATCTCCCTTTATCGATGCCAACAATTGCGTGCCAAATCCTCTTTCTTTTGCTTTGAACACCGAAATGATAAGGATAATCAAGCCAGATGAAGAGAAGGCGCTTGCAAATCAGCTTAACCGTCAATTCAATTGTGCCCGGATGGTTTTGGTCACTGGTTAATCTTAAACCGATTTGCATAATTAGTTCGATTTGCTCGCTCGACTAAGCCACGTGACCTGAGCTGCGCTGAGCGGTGCTGTCCTGGGCCGACTTTGATCGCTGACCACACGGAGGCTAACAACATAATTGGAGCTCTGTCGGCTCTCAAATTGACTGTCAAATTGATGAGCTGATGTGTTGGTCGATGGCTCATGGCGTCTGGGAGTTCCATAAAGCTATCATTAGGCTGGCCATCATCAATCCATTCATCTGATGAGGCCTTCAAGTGACCAATTGCTTGCTACCTATAAAACTACTCTAAGCCAACTTGGGTAATTGTTTCGTTGCTTCTTTTCCTACCAAGACTCTAATAATTTCAGGAGGACCTGGACAGCCGGCAACCCTCTTTCTTGATCGTGGTTTCAGCCTTTCAGTCTTTCAGCTGATGATGATGATGATGCATTGCTTTCTGTGTGCACGACACGCCCGCTTCACCAAGACTTCTTGTGTCCGCTCACGTCTTTAAATGTTTCCTGACGCTGACGCTGACGCCAACGCCCCCGCAACGCTTTGGCCAACACCGCCTTTGAGTTGTCTTCCTCGGAGAGTCAGATAGGCGTTTTGACGACTCTCTTTATTGGCCCTTTTGGCGCTTAGCCTGGCTATGGCAACGTAGGAGTACCGAGCCCGTTGCGGCTCTTCTTGCCATTCTCCATCAAACTGTGATAATTACACATTAATTGTTTAATTCCATCGATTGTTTTTCAGCGCTGTGGTAGGTGAATTGAGTCCTCTCCTTGGTTTCTCATTTTCAAGGAGTGTTCGTGCGGCTTGCATTTATTTAATCACTAATTAAGCAGTCCACATAAATCAGAAAATTTACCTTTTCTGGTGGTCGTTTGGAGTCTGCCATCGGCTTAGACTCCCACACACACTTTCAGAGAGTAGCCCTGAAATCCTTGGCTCCGATATCTTAAGGACTGCATTTACAATACTCTTTGGCTTATCAGTTCGGGCTTTGCTTTTTTTATGGGAGTCCCTTTTCCACAAATTCCAAACCTATGACGCATCAAAGAAAAATGCTATGTACTTTCGGCTGTGCTCTCAATAAAATATATGCCGAAAACAAACTACTTATCAGTTGGGAAAAACTGTTAGAAAGAAAAGACCCGAGGGAAGCAAAGGTGCGAGCCAGAGTGAGAAAGATATTGCTCACAGGTAAACTGAGAGAACTTAAATGTTATTGAAAAAAAAGAATGGGTAAGGAAGATATTCTGTAACCAGGGAAATATGACTTCTTCGATCTATAAATTAATATTTAATATTCAAAGATTCTCCGATTTCCATATTATGCAGTAACCATAGTAAAACTAAGTCTTGTTCCAGAATAATCAAATTCCTAGAAGAACCACCTTTAATGGCTTAAACGAAAGGAATCTAGTAGGTGATGAGTTTTGGGATTGCCACTACAGAATGGAAACGAGTAGGTATTCGTATGCCTCTTTTACCAAACCAATCACCACCCTCTTCATAAAAAGTATGCAGTCTGAAATATTTTCTTTCTCTTTAATTTTAATAGATTTTCAATTTTAAATTTTCAATCATCACACAATCATTTGTAGAGAATTTGCAAAACATTTTGCCTGGTGCGTTTGCCAATCGATTGAAATGAATATGCGGTCTGGCATTCTGGTCAGGATTGTTGAGCCTGGGACAATGAAATGGACAGACAGATTGCATAACCACAAAGTAACCGCAAAAATCTATTTGTGATGATAGCCGGGCCAGAAAGGTTTCGCGATTGTCTCCAAATTGCCCGTCGGCCTGTGTGTCTGCCGACTTTGTTGACAAAGAATGAAGAGATTGAAGTTGGCATGACCTAAGGAAAACTCCTGAAGAGTTTTTCATTAGTTTTTCAATCTGAAAATTTTGTTGTTTATTTGTTTATTCGTTTATGTATTCGTTCATTCGTTTGCTGTGTGAAGTGAAATTGAAATGCATTTTTCCAACTCTTGGACTAATTCGTTCAGTCACTCACACTTAATTAAGTCTTCGCACCTTTACAGCGTCATCAGCAGCAGGCGGAAAGTTTTTTAATTTTTTTTTTTTTGGAGGGGAGCAATGACGACGCGGGCGGTCACCTGAACTGAGAGCTGCTTAATTGTGCGATTCATTTTTGACCTGTCGGAAGTTGGCCCAAAACTGAAAAATTCATTCCGACTGTCGGTGTTCTGTGTCCTCTTTGCTGTCAGCTTTTAATTTCTCACTTGTCTCCACTAGAACTGACGGGGTGGGTAGGAGCTCCCTAAATGTTTCAGGTGCAAGTGCCTGACAATATAATTAATTGCAATGTCAGTTCTTAGAGTTGTCAGCAATTTGTCTCTGATTCTGCTGCTGTTTTGTCTTTTCTCTGTTTCTCTCTCTCTCTCTTTTGAGTCTTTAGTGCATTTTAATTGGACTTGAAGAAAATCTTCTTGAAATACTCGTAGAAGAAAGGAGAAAATATTTTATTACCTTAATTCTGTTTTTTAAACTGCCTCTACTTGGATTACTTAAATTTCCACTCAGCTCTTCGAATCAATAAAAACATTTTTATTGCAATTTCGGTGCACTTCCGAAATTTGTTGGCCCATAAAAATATCAAAACAAATCAAAAATAAAGTCGTAAAAATCGACAGGTAAGAAATAAAAAAAATACAAAACAAAAACACATAAAGACACAGACCCATCGAAGGGTCCAATTCCAGCGGCTCATAATTGCGGCCAACAGAGGCCACAGAATACAAATATTTTGATCATATTTCAGGGCTCAATGGCGCTATTAACTGGTGTCATAGTGCAAGCGAGACAGAAGACAAATAGATAAAGAAACCTTGATAATGATCAAACTCAAGTCTGATTTGGTTTAAGGTTATTCTAATATCTCGAAGATGCAGGCAAAAGGCGCAATTCTAACGGTTTATTTTGTCATCTCTTGGTTTCAAATTCTCACACTTTCCATCGTAAATCTCACAGTTTAGCATCGTAGAGTTCTCTTAATGTTTTGCATCATCTCTACAATTTGAGAGAATCCTCCACCTCTCTATTGGCCATATTAAATATCTTTATCGGTCTTTAACTATCGGAACAACTTTCTGCTGCTGTTCTTGACATCTCAATTTACACTGAAAGAGAGAGAAAGAGAAAAATTTTCCAAGAATATAGGACAGGAAATCTGTGATAGTCAGTTTCAGTAGCTATAAAGGTAAAAGGAATTGTGTAATTTTAAGGAAATTGGATTAGTGAATTCGAAAGATCTGATGTAGTTCCGTTGAAGCAAAGGCTTGAAAATTCTACAGAAAATCTTATAAATATCTTCCCAAAAATATGAATCAGTCAACAATAAATATTCATATTCAAAATGAAGATAATGATTATTGGCAAAGCTAAATAAACAGGAGCAGACTGAACCATTACTCTCCTCAGACTCTGAATTTGAGAACTAATATGAAGAACTTTGTCAGAACTTAATGAATAAGTGCAGACTGTACCAATATTCCACTCACTGAATCAGTCTTATAAATCGAAAACATTTATTCAATGGAAGACTTTTTATGATAAAAAAATAAATATTCTTTCATAGAAGAAGAAGAGTAGACTGTACTTTTGCTAACATAATGTTCCTTCTGATTCTTTGAAATTTCGAAAAATATTCTCAAGAAAAGAAGGGTGTTTTTTGTTCCCTACCAAAGATAGCTAAATAAGTGTTGACTGTACTTTCTGCGGAACCAATAATCTATGCAACTTTATGGGTTACCTAGCATATTTCACATTATGCCACATTGATGAAATTAGCAAAAGCAAAGAAAAAAAAACTAATTACTAGAAACAAGAGGCATTAAGTTAGTTGGTGGCGCTTTCGTCTCTTGAAACGTGTGCGCAGGCGCCGATGTGTGACCATCAGAAAATAAGCGGTTGCCTTGGTGGGTAAACTGTTTATCGTGCCGCCAGACTGAAGCCCATTCGGGGTGGTGCCAGTTGGTGGTGGTTGCATCTTCTTCTTCTTCTTCTTCAAGGCGTGATAATGGTACCAGCTTGGTTCCTCAAAAAAAATAAAGAAAAAACGGGAATTGGTTAGACCGCCCAGTAACAAGCGAATGCACCCAATGATTGCACAGCCCCCAAGAAAAACAAGAAAAATATTTTGAAGAAAAAAAAACGAACATGGAAAATGTAAAGAATGGGGAAAAGCCTATTGAAGAATCCGTGTGGAGTCTCTTGATTATGAATTTTTGTGTATTATGGTCTGGTCTAATGATGGTGATGTTCTTGGTGTTGTTTTTGTTGTTGTAAGCGTGTTCGTTACGCTTCGCAGTTGCAGAAAATTCAAGCCAAAATAACAACAAACAAGAAAGCCAAGTTAGTGTAAGCAACCTAGCCAAGTTAATGTTTTTTTTTTTTTGTTATTGTTTAATTTGTGTTCTAGAAATGGTAATGATGCCTTCTACCCCCACCACCCGGAACAAGAAAGAAAAGATGAGCCTGGAAAATGCAATGTCATCTCGCTTGGTTGGATTTTAGTGGTGACACCAGCAAACGATTTCGGTTCGCTTTGCTCCAAAAAGCACTGCCGACGCGTGAGACTTTAGCTTTCCAAAAATAAAACTATCAAGTTATTACAATTTTGGTATTTATATATTTCATTGTATTCAGTAGCGAGTCATCTCAGCCGTCATCCTTGACTTGCCTAATTGGAAGCATTTTAAGACACCCTCTGCCAGTCTGAAAATTGCACTGGCAAGTTCGGGCCAACTTGTTGGGACCTTAGCCAAACACTTGAGTACTCCGGACACTCTGAAGTTGAGAAGTCTAATTACCGAAAGTCACATTCTCTTAACTTCCACACACCCTTTTACCACGCGGTGGCGTCTCCTGCCACCGCCACATTTTTGGTGCGTTGGAATGTCTGCTGCTGCGGGTTGATTTAAATTTTTGACATAAACTTTTGTTCAACAACAAAACTGCCAGCTACAACAACAACACGAGCAGAGTAGGAGAGCACACGAAAATCATTAAAACTCTGATGGAAAAGAGAGGGGGTGGGAGCGAGGTAAGGAGAAAACAAAGTAACAAAACTAAAGCAAAAGGCAACACAACTAAAAATAGCAAAGTCATTTAATTGCGAAAACGCGTTTTAATTGCTTTGGGAGTTTGGTTTGGGTGAGAGAGAATTGAAGAACTTGACAAGGAAATGGACGGTAAAAAGTCTACCCCAACGGTTGAAGGGGGTCAGAAGTGCGGGCACTTTTGGAATTTTTTAGTTTCCCAGCTTTAATTTTCTTGGCTGATAACTAAAACAAAAAAGAAAAACGAAAGAAGAAAACAAAAAAAAACACAGCCTGCAAAAAAATCCGAAAAATGCCTCATAATTTTCGAAAAGGAAAAACCACTGTGCTGCTTACCAACAATTCAAGTTACACTCGAGTGGGTTCGGTATGCTCTGAACCCTCTCGCTGTTGCTGGACAACAACGCTGACCGTTAACCAAAAACTGTCAGCCAAGCCGGCCACTTGGCTTGTTTATCTTTTTGACCTAAACGCTATCGCGGTTAGATCAACTCTCTAACCTCTCCAACCCTTCGCCCTCCCCACACTTGACCACACTTTTGGGACGCTTCGACTTTGGGCCAGTGATTTCGACCGCGCTTAAAGTGTACTCAGAGCAATTTTACGCTACGCTTTTTGCAGCCACTTGAAGCACTTTTCAAATTTGAATTTATTAAAACCACACTTCCCTGGCCTTAATTGGGTGTCTGGCCCAGCACGACTAGCTGCCGTCACTCCTTCTCACTGGTTAGGCTTTTTTTTTTTTTTTGGGAAACGAAAAAATAACGAGAGAAAGGGAAAAAAAAGTCGCAACAAATTAATTAAGTTGTTTCCTCGTTTAGTGGCAATTAAATGATGGTACAATTTTTGGCAAACAAACTTCAAAAACAGGCCAGAATAATTAAACCAAAACTTTTTAATACAGATGAAATATTTATTTTTTCACATTAAAAATATTCTCATGGGAAATAAAACTCTGACACCTAGTTTTATGAGCTCGCTCCACTGTGGTCTATATTTCTTTTTTACATGCTCAAATTGCAAAATCTCCTTACAAGCAATTCAAACGCACACCAGGCGATAAGCAATGAGCAGCAAGTGTGTTTGTTAAGCTGAAGCCAATGAAAGAAGGAGAGCGATAAGCCTGCGAGCGTAAGTCTGAGCGTAAGTCTAAGATGTTCTACTCTGAGCGCAAAGCTTGCTTATCAGAAGTTCTGCTGCTACTGTGTAAGAGTGTAAGCAGAGCAGAAGAACCGATAAAACTTTGTCAGGCAGCTCTGCTATTATGTTCGCCTGGTAATTTGACTAGCTTTGGCTTGCGCATTGCCGAATCAAATAAAACAAAACAATTTTTTCTTTTATATTGAAAAAATCTTTATTATTGGAAAATCTTAATTTTATTGGTGAGTTTAAGTCGCTGTCAGCACTCGTAAAAGAATGCTGGGCTGGCCACACCCAGTAAAGAGATCTATAAATTGAAATCAATTACAGCAAATCTATTTCGGAAAGAGCCAAAGCAGCACAACAAAATTGCCCAACTAAGCCCAGAGCCCCACTAGTCAGCCCAAACTGGTGGACTGGCGGAGCCCATAAATCGAGAGCGGTTGTCATAGCCGGGAGCATGTTTTTCGACATTGATTGCAAGCCTCGAAAGATTTTCCCACAGTGGCAGTGGCAGTTGGGAATGCAGTCCGAGATACTTCAAGGAGTTATTAAATGCCCGGACAGGCCATAAGTGGGGCTGGGTGGGCCGTCGCTAAACCATTGACTGTGACATGGGCAGACATGGGGAGTAGATCTCGGCCCCTTCTAGGCCAGCTTAGACAAACACCAAGCCAAGTGGCAATTATGCGATTCTAAGCTTCACCAAAAAAAAAAAAAAAAAAAGGAAAAGGACATGTGGATATCGGCTGGGCAGAAATTAAAATTACACCCTCAGGCATTGAGTTGCATTGTATTTCTAAAATTATAAACACAGACCAGACGATTGGCGGCAGGGCTGGCGGAGTGGTCCGAGTATCCTGGGAATTACACTAATTTAAAGTAATTGGTTATAGTTTTTCATTTCGCATTTAAATAAAAAAAAAAAAAGAAGAGAGAGAAAAGAAAAGAATAAATATAAAAACACAACAAATTTTAATCGATTTGCGTATATGGTGGAATGATGGTGTGTAGGAAACCACAGAGCAGGATCGGGCGACCGCCGTCACCGTCAGCCGAAAACTAAAAATGAATACCCAAAAGTGGGCGTTGCCCGAGACTGAATGGAAAATGAGTGAGTTGTGCGCGCGAGTTGGGCCGTGTGCCTCATACACTGGCCAATCTCACCTCTTCCCCCTGCCACCTCTGGTATCCACGCTCCCCTGGCCGGAGCAAACACATTCCAAGTAGCGCATATGCTGCACAAAATTGCCTGAGCCGGTGAGTGAGCGCATTTGGCTCAAAGCAAAACTAATTAAAATTGGCCCAAAACCGGCCAAGCCAGGCTGGTCCAGGCCAAGAAATCAAGCTTCTTTTTTTTTTGTTGCTGTTCTGTTTTTGCCCATCTGCATGCCTCATCTGCGAGATTTGCCTGCGGCTAAGAAACTCTCTTCGGCTATGCCGATCGAATGCCAAGAAGGGATTCTTTTAGCCTGGCCTGGCCCGGCTTGGGCCGGCTTGAACTGACTCGACTTGGCTGGGCTTGGGACTGCTGCTTATTTTCTTAACCACTAAAATTAATAATAAGTGATCTGCTTTTTGACCGCAACGGCGTCGTCAGAACAACAAAAACAAAGCACTCCTTGCCACATAAATAAATGTTATGTGTATTTCTGGTTAGTCTGAACTGCCACCACAGGAGCAGCAGCAGCAGCACCACCACCACCAACACCACCACCATCTCAAATCCATAAAGTCCTCTTTTTTTCCTGAGCCTGCTCTTGCCGGGTTGTTGGCACCTTTTTGGCCCGAGGCCAGACAACAAAATCAGTTTCACTGCCGCTGCCGCCGCCGCCACCGCAGACGTCGTTGCCGCTGCTGCCGCTGCCAAAGTGGTTTTACACGCCGAGCGCCATTATTGATTGGCTAATCAAATCATTTGGATTCCCTGCTAAACGCTAAGACAGCCGCAATTATCATTCCTTACATTTTGTTTCGAAAGCCGCTAATTAATAATCCAAGCGATTAGCTTCGTTCAAAAGGAACTGACCAATCTTTGGTTTTGCTTCCAAGGGGCTCCCTGGTCGGCTATGGCCGTCTCGACCTCGATTTATTAATTAAAAGCGCGTCGTGGTCGTCATCAGCGTCGTCAGAGTAGTCAGTCCATCAACAAAGTAATCCTGAGACTCTGGTCGGGCGTTTCCGTAAGAGGTGGGCGGTGGGTGTAACTTTCAGGTGGATCTACACTCAACTTGCCACAACTTCGCCTCATAATTTTCATTTATTTGTTTCGCGGGTTTCGTTTTCGGCATTAATTAGTCCTTTTCGCAGCTCCATTAGTCCAGGCCAGCTGAAATGGAAACAGTTGTTAGTTTATATGTATGCGTGTGTGTTTGTGTGTGTGTGTGTGGTTAATGAGTTTACCCGGCAGCAGTTGCCCCACAGAGTGGGCGGTAGTGTGGGCGGTCTCCACAACATCTTCGAATCAGTTGAGCCAAACCAATCCGCCCTCCAGTCCCTCGTCCAGCTTTGCTTAACCCAAAATGAGAGAAGGTGTACTTTGTGGGTTGGTCTTTGTTTGTTTAAATTAGTGCCTCAAATAAGTTTATTAGTCCATCTGCCCCGGCCAGGCCAAGGCTTTCAGCAGGTTTATTAAATAAAAAAAAAAAAACATAAATAAGTCCAATCTCGCGTATCTTGAAGAAAAAAGAAAAGAATTCAGCTTATTAGTCGGAATCGGATTTGATATATTTTTGGATGAGGAAAGAATTGGAAATAATAAAGAAATTGAAATAATCAATAATAAAAATTGAATACAATAAAAGAATCTAAAAAAAAAAAAATAGTCAACTTTAAAGATTAAAAAAATAAATGAAATAAATTTTTTAAAATTGCTAACTTTTAAGCAACCCAAAAAAAAAATAAGTACAATAAATCTAAAATGAAAAATAAAAAATAAATACTTGAAACATATCTTTTAAGAATTAATTTAAAATTAAAAATGAAACTAATAAATCTTTTCATGCTAGGATTATTTTTTTTATAAAAAATTTTGTACATTACAAAATATTAATTATACTTCTTGCCTTAATTATTCCTATTTCTTTTAATGTATAAAATTATTTTCTTTTTAACTTTTCAGGAAATATTTGTACACTTTTCTTGGTAAAAATTAAAATTTTAAATTCCAAAAGTATTCGTTTATTTTGCGCATTTTTTTTTTTTTAATAAACCATTCAGATCATTAATTCCCTTTGGCAAGAGGAAAAAAATATATAACGAATCAGCCACCACACACGAGCGAACAGTAAATCGGAATCGAAAGGATAAACAAAAGAAGCTGGAAAAAAATAAGAAGCAGAGAAAATTTACTACATGTTTCACTTACTCATTTAATGCATTAAAATTCAGAGGAGGTGTAAAGGAAGCAGGACCCAAGCCGAGGAGCTTCTCTTACATAATTGCAGATTTATGCGACAGAAAAAAAAAAAAACAAAATAAAAATATTTTGCGGCTTTCAGAGAGAGCAAAAGAGTTGGGAAGAGCAGAAGGGAATAATGCCAAATAAACTGAACGGTTTCGTGTCCACTTTACTGAAATTTACATAGCACTTAATACGACTGCCAATGGAAAAGGATGCCCGACTGGCTCAGGGCAGGCCGAAGGATGCAGCTTCTCCATTTCTCCTATCGCCAGCGACTCATTAAATTACAAGCAGCCAGGGCAAAAGAGTTAATGAAGCCAAATGATGTAGACCCGAGTGAAATACCCTGAATCAGAGCATCAGCGCCACATGCACAAAAAAGGCAAGGATAGCCGTACAAAAGCCTCGACTTAAATGCTTTCAAATTTTAATTACGTACACATTTTTTCAGCAATTTATTAAAAACAGAACAGACAATAAATTGGGGCTGAATGCAAATATCAAATGCCATTGGAATTGAGTAATAAATAACCCAGTTAACTCTGGATCTGTTTGTCCAAACCAGATGAAACTTGGTATACACAAGCGTCTCTCTATAAGTATTCTAAATACCAAATTTGGTCAACACATTTCGGAGTTATCTTCAAAAACCGATTGAGCCTTAATCGATACTTATGATAACGTATACATATTTCATTTGAGTTGAGATGATAAATACCCCAAAAACTGATCTACCAGTTATATGATATATTAAATCGATACATGATTTAGCTTAGCTGTATCAACTATCTCAGTGATTCGAACCAATCAGCTCGAGGGCTATGACTATATCCATGAGACCGGTCAATATATGTATAACGGTGTGATCCCAGTGATCGGTAGGTATGGCTATATCTATTCAGTACCGATCAATCTGTAGCTAAATTTTAGAGGTCACCCATGTTGCCTTCTGTTCTGCCACCAACTGTGCCCATTCATATGAATTTTTTATCAGCTAAAAAACCCATAAACTTGTCTCAGCCTGGCCAAGATTAGGGGCCATAAAAATCCATATTTATTTGTGGAAAACAAAACCAGCCCAAGTTTTTCTTTTGAGACTGTCAACGCTGTCATGTGTTCTCTTCCTGGAGAAAGGCAAGTGTCCTTTCCTGAGTCAAAGCAATTTTCCAATGAGCCAGAGCAAAACGGAGAACAGCTGTTGTGGCGTGTGACGTGTGGCGGTTGCCATAGTGAAAGTCAAAAAGGAAAAGTGCAAGCAAAAGCGAGGAGCGGACGCCCCAAGGAGTCCAAATTTGTTACGAAACATTTGAGCGGTGCAAAGTTGCAACGTGTGTCAGTTGTCAGTCACCCAAGAGATGAGGCACAGACTGACAAGAACCTAATGATGATTCTGAAAAAGATTTGCCACCAGGCAACAGTTGTTTGACTGCCCAGAAGAGGCACATGCCCAAAAAAATTTTCACTTTTTCTCTTTTACCCCAAAGAAAAACTAAAATGAAAAGTGTTTTTTTTTTGGTTTTGTTTTGTTTTCATTTTTCTTTCTTTTTTTTCATAATTTGTAAATTTAATTTGCTTGATTTCTCATTGTCAATTTTTTTTTTTGGGAAGGCAACAGATGCCAATGAATGGAAGAGCCACCGACAGATTGTGCGCCTTTTGTTTTGCTTTGTTTTGGCCAGTTTAGGTAAATGAAAATTAGTTTTCGATGCTGTTATGACGGCTTGGCCAACTGATGCCACTACCGTCTGTCCAGGACCCTTCGAACATTGATTGGGGTTCGCTCTGCTGGCCACCGACTGACTGACCAGCCTGCCATATGTTTCCCCTACTTGGCGCGTGTCCAGCACACGATTTCCTTGAATTTCAAAGTAATTATAATAAATTGCAGGCGTAGATCATTAGGTAAAGAGAAGTTTCTAGTTTTTAATTGGAAAATTTTTCTCAATTTTATTCAGCTTAAAAAGTCCTTAAAAATTGCCTCGTTCTGATTCGATTCAAAAGGCTCCGGGTTGAGGGACTTGAAATTCAATGAATTCCATAACAAATGGAATAAGCCAGTTTTGTTTTGTTGCAAGCACGTTTTTTTTTCCTTGCGGCAAATAAAATCCATATTCATTCATACACACACACACAGAACAAAATATGCGAATAAATTAGAGTTGAACGTGGTCAAAAAAAAAGGTAACAGAAAAATGTGTGTCACGGTCACGGCGAAACGTGAGTCAAAGAATAGTGACGAAAAAAAAAACCAACATCGGCAGAGATTTAGAGAATTATCCCTAGACAATGGAACAGCGTGTGGTCGGGGAAAATCTAAAAAAAATAGAATGAAAAATTATTACGCAAAATAAAGTTGGCACAAACAGGATCAGGATCAACTTAGCCCAGTCAGCAGGGGGTGATCCGTATTTGCTACCCTTTTTTTATTTTCTTTTTTAGATATATTTAATTCCCTGGAAAAATGTTGGAAACTCTTTTAATATGAAAAGCAAAAGGCGAAGCGTTGAATTGAAATTATCAACACGCAAACAGAGTTTCGCCAAGTTCTTCAGAGTCGTCAAAGCCGCCAACGGTCTGTCACTAATTGTGCTGCTGCAATTGCAGACAACCCAAAGCCAACCCAACCCAACCCAGTCGCAGCCCGTCTCATCCCGTTCCTGACCGATTCGGCAGGTGCTAGTGAAGAGTTTTGAGCCATCGCCGTCTGATTGAGTTGCTCTTGCAGAACGGTCAACGGCTCGACGCGCACGCGTGCTTTATCCGAACTGTCTGATGATGCCCCTTCCCTGGGCCAGCTGCAATTTGTGGCACAGGCTATATGTGCTTTCTACATGCACACAGCCATATCCAAGCATGTATTGAACAAAAAATTGTATTAACATTTTATTTTTTATATGAAAAAAAAAAGAACTGAAACCGACAACAACAAAAACACGAAACGTTCAAGAGGTAAAAAGCATTTAAAAGGCCAAGCGAGGCGTTTTACCGGCAATTATCGCGCTGACTCTTCGGGACTTTTTTTTTTGAGGTTCGTTTTTTTGTTTAACCACAACACAGACAGACACACACACACAGACAGAAACTCTAAGGCAAACCTGGTCTGCGGCCAGCCAAAAATCCCAGATACCAATATCCCGGGCCCAACCTGTTGTGGTTCGCGTGTTGTAATTGCCGCCCTTGTTGTTGTTGTTGCTGTTATGATGGCTGCAGCTGCAGTTTAGCAGGAGCTCAATAGTCTCAGCATCTGCCTTGCCCCAGCCGCCCCTTTGGCCACGGTAGCTGCCCCTGACCGCAGTGTCAATAATCGACAGCTGCCGCTGCCGCCGCCACTGTTGCTTTTATTTTTTTGGCAGTAACTTTACAGAATGCCCCCCTTTCAGCTGACCCCCTACTACATACCCCCTTACATAAATTATTAGCCCTGGTCAATACCACCACACCACCTGGCCAGACTTGTGGCCAAAAAGTTTTACACATTTCAACCGCCATAAAGATTCTCAATCCAGAGCTTTCAATTAGCCAACACTTTCCACTTCCTAGCCCTCCCCTTCCCCTTACAGGCACGTGCCGCCTGGCACAAAATATCTGGCCCCTTAAGCTGGGCCATTTACCAGAGATTGACAGCATAATCCATCATTGGCAGCCACTCGCCAACACTCTGCTGGCTGGCCCCTGGCACAGGTCAAAAACAGCGGTAAAGGGGAAACAGGTGGTAAAAAGAATTTTATGGATTACCAATGAAGGGGATAATTGAATTGGTCATTCTTTGATAACTTAAATGGCGGCGCATAATTTAGCACTGAAACTATTTTTGGCCCCAACAATTGAGGCTTTCAGGAGCACCGAATTTATGCCCATAAAGAGCTATTATTCATATGGCGAGGAATTTATGAAAAATTATTTTCGAATCAATCAGAAAAGTTCGAAATTGTAGTCGCTAATCAATGAAAAGCTAATCAAACCCATTACAGCAGTTATCCGGCTTTGGTAGTAATTACAGAATTGTGGTTATGTTGAAAAGATTTGAAAAAAAAAAATAATGACCAAATAAGAGACATAAACCAATTTTAAAGAACTCAATTTTGGAAAGTACATTTTGGTTTTAAAAAATAAAGAAATTCAGTTAAGCTGACCAGAAAATATTACATTTTCAGTTTGAGTTAAAAAAATACAGTTTCTACTTTATCAAAAAATTATTTATATTTCTAAGAATCCATAAAATTATTCGCTTTATTTAATTTCAGGAAAAAGTACAGTTTACACCAAAAACCAAACGAATTAATGCAAAGAAAGATTCGAGGTAAACACAGAATGTGGTCAAGAAAAAATTTATAATAAATAAAACCAACAATATTATTTTCATTATGAAGAATTTTATCCATTTTTTAAATAAAGTTTCTTGCTCAGAGTAGAAAGCCATAAGAATTTCTTTCTTTAGAAAGCCCTTACATATTTCGCTTTTTAAAATCAGGAATAATTTTGTTTAAATTCCCAGAAAATAAACAAAAAATTTTTTATTAAATTCCTCGCAGGACAATAGAGTGGTAAGTTTAATTTAATTTTCATTTCCGTAGAATCATTAAAATAAACAAAGCTGCCCCCTTTTGAATGGGGCAACCAACCACAAGCCCTTTCTGAATAAAAATAAAAGTTCTCCGAAAAGTTAGCAGTCAACATTGTAAAGTCAACAAAAACAGAAGGATAAAAAAAAAATAAAATTGAGCTAGAAAGAGTTGTGAGTTTTATTTAAAGTATCAGGGAAATCGGAAAGTCAAGCAAGAGTGCAACACCACTGGCAATTGGTCTCACGGGGAGGGGCTGAAGTCGGCAAAGTAATTCTAGACAAGTCGGCATAGATTCCATTTCCAAATGTGTCGCGGAGTTCACGAGGAAATTACAAAGCTGACTTGACTGAAAGGTTCCGGAGGTCTGCAGGGTATCGGATTGCCAGTGCGGCTTGGTCAGCCCGGGGGCTGAGCGGACAGATTGTCTACTGACTGTCTGGCTGGACACGAAGGGGCAAAAAAAAAAAAAAAAGGAAAGGGGTTGATGGCAGCCACACAAGTGCCAAAAGCTCATGGGATTTGCTTGACTAACGCGGGAGGGGTTTAGGGGAGCTGGGAACTGTACCACTCAGAGTGACTGGCAAATTAAGTTGAGTTATGGTCTTGAGGCAGCTACTCCTCAGCTGCTGCCACTGCTGTTGTTGCGGCGAAGCACTTGCGGCTCAGACCACTCGAAATAACAATATTTCAAATTGCTTTCCTCCTCCCCCCTAAACTGCCACCTCCCCCTTTTAGCGCTTCATTGGAGAGCTCAACTGCAATAAAAGCGAATGAGAAATATAAAAAAAAAAAGTAGAAGAAAAAAATAGGAGAAAATCAAAATTGTAGAACAAAACTGCATTGCAAAAGTTTTGGCCTCGTGGACCCGTGCAACTTTTGTAATAAAATGTTCATTAGTGCGCCAACCTCCTGCCGAGTTGAACGCGTGGCCCAAATCGTCAGAGTCCTGCATCCTGCTGCGTCCAGCTCATTCCCTAGCATGTGTGCTCGTGTGGCCTCTGCTGCGGCTGCGGATGAATTGCACTTTTAATGTGTTGGCAGCACTTTAACTAACTGGGAATCAGTTGGGCCAACTGCCTCGGCAGACTTCACAAAAACACAAAACAAAAAAAAAACGATCCAAGCTGACCAAAGACTGTCCGGGGAACAGGACCGAAGAGCCGAACAACTTTGCGGCACAACTTTTGTCGAGTAATTAAAATCAAAGCACACTGACCCAAACTGATTAGAGATACGACTGAGTGGCATTCCGCCAAGCCCATAAATATAATTTAGCTAAGCACAATCTCTTTTATTTTAAATAATTCTAAAATGCCACTTAAATATCCTCGGAAACTCCAAGGAACTCATTTTGATGTCCCAAATTGATAAAAAAAAAAATATATATATATGAGAAAAGGAATCCACTCACTACCCAACCACCCAAATCATTTTTAACTTTTGATTGGAAGTCCTTGAAAGGGAAATTATATAGAAATGTTTGAGTTTGGCATATCGAAACAAAAATAATCAAAACGAAGAGGAAAACCACTTAAAACCACCACTTTTTCCCAGAAATGTAAACAAAACAAACTTAAAAAACTAAAGTGCAGAAGCAAATGAAACTAATTCAATGCACAAATTACAAAAAAATAAAAAAGTGAAGGGAAAATTTCTCCAACTTTGTCGGGGCCAATGCAAATTTTTTTTTTTTGGGAAAGCAGCGACCAATTGTAAATACAAATTGAAAAATTGATTGAGAATTGAAGGCCATAATAATGGACAAGTAATGAGACTGTCCCAGCCAGTTGAGATGCCAACGTCAAAGCCAACGACATTGAGTTTTTCTTTTTTTCTCGAATTTATCTATTGGATTAAGGTCCTTTGTCCGTTGTCATTAGGGCCAAACCGAAGACAAATTGAAAATTTATTGTTATTGACCGCAATGGCCGGCGCAACGGTTTTCGACAGTTTCGCCTGGCTTTGGAGTTCCGCAGGAAGTGACTTGAGAAAAGAAAATATGCATAATAAAAATGTCAATCAATGGACTGCAACGTCCCAGGGCAAGCTAAATTTTTGCGGGGGTGAACCAGTCTGGACATGTCCAAGCGTGTCGGTTTGTCCCATAATTGAACATAAACATTGCATTCGAGTAGTAATTGTTGAAATTATTGTGCATCCTAATCCCATTCCCATTGGAACAATGCCTGGGGTCCCTTAAAAAGGACATTTCTATGCTGGCATTGTCATTCTGTATGTGTGCCTTTCGGGCCAAAAGTCTTCATCCAAAGACAAGACAAGACAAGGCAGACAATTTAAATGTGCGTTTGACTTGAAGAAAATCAAGAAACACAAATAAGTTGAGTAAATAACAAGATTATTGGTTCAGCATCGAAATGAAAATCTATGTGAGAATTGCTATGGAAAAAGGATATTTCCCTGGGAAATAACCAAACAAATTTCGAAAAGGTTAAGCAGGAAACAAGTTCACAAATGGAAATGATTTTATTTACTTTTTTTTCAGCAATTTAAAAAACCTCTATAAACTTTCCTTAATATTCCTGATCAAATAGTCCAGGCGATTTTCTAGGATGGAAACTCCCCAAGAAATTGTCTTTAATATTCTTAAACCAAGATTCCTCTAATATGTCGAAGACTTAGACTTTTCTGAAATTGTCTTTGATATTCCTGATCAAACAGCCCTGTCATATAGGTTCATCCTTGATATTCCTGATCAAGCAGGCATACCTTAAGGATGTGCATAAAATAAAATCTGTGCAAAATAAGCTTGTGGAGAATGGTATTATTTCCAATATAAGAATAACTGGAGATCTAATGAAATGAAAAAAATTAGAGGAAAAAAAAAAACAATAAAGATTTGCTCCCAAGATCTTTAAGGTTTTTATATGTATAATTCCATATCCTTTAGGAAATGTATAGCACCCTTTAAAGACTTGGGAAAATACCTTTAAAATAGATTAGTAAAATCTTAACCTAAGAAAAGTTTCTGAATTTATTTTAGAAAAACTTAAAATATATATAAGATTCGGGTCCGAGACCTATGATATATATATAAGATTCGGGTCCAAGACCTATGATATATTTATGGATCTATATCTTCTAGTTAATTTTTTAAGTACTGAAGAAAAATCCTTTAAAATATCCTAGACAAAATCCAGTTAAAACTAGCTGAGAAGAGTTGCTCAATTTGTGTTGGGAAGACTTTCCATATTCTTGTCATTTATGGAAATTGATGTAATTCTACCTAAAAAGTGCTGGTCAAAAATCAATATATCCTTGATCTGTTAAAACGAAAATAACAACTGACAAAAGTTTCAGCTGCATTTGAAATAGAGAACGATTTTTTCAAATAATTTTTGGACCCCGAAACACACTCAACTTTTTGTATTAAAAATCTTTGATTAAATTGATAAACCCTCGATGTTTTTTTGAATTTATGGTTGCTGCACGTTTGACTGTTGGCTTTCCCAGGAACTTGGCCAGGGACAAGTTGCATTGGGCAAATGGAAGAGGACATGCAAAACTCGAAATTGCCAAACGTGCGTGAGTGAGGAGAGTTTTTGGGAAAATACCGAGACCGAGAAACAAACACGTTCGCGAAACTTTCCCAAACAAGTGAGTCCGCTAAACAAAAGCCTCCTGGCATTGGACAATTCACATGAAACCCACACAGGAAGAGCTGAAGCCAACGAGGCCGTGAGAGATGCAGACAAGTGCGCGGAAATTCCTGAACCTCCGAGCACATGTGGCCCGCACATGTTGCGGAAAAAACTGGCCCAGCAAGGAATTTCCCGCAGCTAACCAAACGTGCTTATGTGGCACAGGTTAACAAGTGTCCGGGAAAACAAGGGCGCGACACAAGTTCATGCGTTACATCGACTCTTGTCCTGGAATGACCGCCCACGCCCTCTATCTAAAGACCCTCTGCTCTGTACCTGGATTCCCAGCGAAATTCAGACAAGCAAGTCACTTGATTGACCTTGTAACAAGCTGGACAACATGAATGCAACTATTTGGATACCCATGGTACGTGTGAGAAACAATTGGCCCTGAAGGATGCGAGACGTGCCTCCCAACAATCAACAAGCATTACCTGAGAGAACGTGGGAAAAAAGGATTTACCAAACAGTTTGGCAGTTCCTATTTCCCAATTGTTCAAGACACCATGACGAGGACGTTGCCTTTCTCCCGCTGTATTTGTTACCTGTTGCATTGGGCACACACACACACACACACACTCACTCGCTCGCACACGTTAAAAAGTCATCATAAATCTGAGGAGCGAAGTATTTCCCGAACCTTTTCGGGTTCAGCGTGGGTGTTTTTGCTGACAAAATCACGTTGAACATTTTCAATTTCACTTTTCATGATTTTATTTTTATTTTTCCCTCTTGTCGAATGGCAGGGATTTTCCCTCAACTTGACCGGCTTCACTCCTACTCCTGCCAGCACAACTCGACATTATTTGCTTTAGCCACCGAAATCTGTGTAAATTCCCAGCTTATCATGCAAAACACGTCCCAGAACAACTTGATCCCTGGTCAGCCCGCTACTCCTTTTACCAGAGTTGCTTTGCTTTTGTGCAACACTTTTTGAATTCCTTATCTTTCCTCTGAAGGATCACACCAGAGACGACTAATAATTTGTATAAACAATTTTATTTTTGCTACCGATTCGTATCTCTCGAAAAGGTGTGAAATTTGAGAAGCCAAAACATGTTTGGCATCTTGAAGATTTTGTACATATATATTTTTTTTCTCGGTTTTAATTGTCAGCCACATACCAATTCAGTGCCATTTCAGTTACGGCTCCATCACTTCCTCCACCAAGGAAGACCTGGCACAGCACCTGCTCAGCATTTCCGCAAGAGTCGCGAACAAAGTCGCCTCCACTAAGAATTTCCGAAAACGTTAGAAACCTTCAATTGTTGACACAAGACACCAACAGCAGTCTCCTCTATATATCCAATCCACTGCTTCCTTTCTTGTATTCCTTGTAGACAGGAAACAAATTGAAAAGTTTTGTTTGATTTTACATTCGAGTTGACGCAACAAAAAAAAAAAAAAAATAGTTCACTGAATTTTCCGCACAAGAAAATTTACTCGACAATTCTTGTTTGCCTTTCAACAGAGATACGCAAATTTGAATTTTCTCACATATTAAGTTTGCCATCTTAACCTGACAAAGTTCACTTACTTCAGCTGGCAATTTCAATAAAAGTAAATGTAAATAAATTTTCGATTCGAATTTAAATCAAAAGCAACTGAAAATTGAAATCTCAGAAATCGCAGAAATTAAGGTAAAAACAGACCAGGAATATTTCACAGAATTTTGCATTCGAAATACAGGAGATAATCCAAAAAAAATAGATCGAACTCGGTAAAATTTTGGGAATCTCTGAAAGGTTTTTTTAAAGCCCAAAATCAATGTAAGCACGGATATCTTTGCTAAACCTTATCCGATTAAATTAAAATTTGATATTTTTATCAATCTATATAGGCATGTCTTAGATATAAAATTGGAACGTAATCGGACAATAAATATTGGGAATGTACTGGGTTCAAATAAATGATATAGGCGTCTGATTCACCTGAAACTTGGTGGACATGTGAGACTTTGCTTAGGCATTATCAATACTAAATATGATTGAGATTGGTCAAAAAATTTCGGAGTTATTCGATAATGGTCTGACTGACAATAAATCAGTCAATCAAAGTGAAATTTAGTATTCAAAGTAATACATTAATACAGATGTTAAGTAACAAATTTACAAGCAAATGGATAATAAATACTTGAGATATCCTTAGACTTGATTACAGCCATATAATATTGGTAAGCCCTTGAATCGAAATCGAAAACGGTCAATAAATATTGGAGATAACTAATATAGATCCAGGGACTTATTTGACTATTGACTACTTTTTCAAGTCTTTTCAGCTTTATCAAGTGTTTAAACTAAATTAGCAAAAAATTAGTTAAATAAAAGAACAATAAAAATTCGGGCCCATTAAGTCAACCGTATAAAATTGCTGCAATTCTTTCCAAGGTAAAAGCAATTTCTTTAAATATTTTGTGATCAACCTCGTCGATTCATTCTGTTTATGCCATTCTTGAGGCACGATGCGTCAACCAAAGTGGCAATTGCCAGTGCAACTAACCAACTGAGCCGATAGAGAACCGTGAGTCAGAGACCAGCAAATCGCCGACTCTTATACTCAGGTTCGAATCCGAGTTCGAAGCCATTCAAAACGAAAACACAACATGTTCGAAGCGCATCCGTCAGATACTCTTTTGGGCCAGCAGAGTTGGCAGCTGGCCTACGGCGGTTCCAAGCGACTATTTAAAGACCGGTCAGGCCTCTTGAGCGAACAGTTTGAATCGGGCAGTTCGTGCGAGACGCGAACGCGAGACTATATACAAAAAAATTGACTAAAATAAAACTAAGTTGACTCGAGCGGAAGAGTCGCAAACACAACGCTGGCGTGAGATTCAATTTTTCGATAGTTGTGTGGGCACGAGCGAGCCTTCTTCAAATACGAAAACAACTTTGAGAATTGGCAAAAAAAAATACAAACCGTGTGGATTAAATCTAAAAAATAAGTGCAGAAATAAATAAAAGAGAAAAGAAAAAAAATTATGCTTCATGCTCAAAATGAATTTAATGAGCGTCAAGGCAAAGTTCAAAATTAACAAGTGTAAAAAAGTGAAAAGCATCAAGTCAAGTGTGCACAGACTAAGAAACGTCAATTAAAGCAAAAAAAATAATCACGAAAACAAAAAATAAAATAGAAACACAACGCGGCCCCTAGGATTAAACCAAATACGAATTTATTTTGTTGTTGGATAAGAGAAAATACACTCACTAAGCGTCGTTGATAAAAAGCAAAAACAAAAAGGTAAGCCTACCAACTTTGACCCTAATGAGGCGAATCCAAATACAACAACAACAACGACGACGACAACGAAAAATAAGAGCAGCAATTGTCACAGTGTCACCAAATAAAAAGTAGGAAAAACTCGCACTCATTTAGTGCAGTGGGAATGACGAATGGACAAACGGACAGACGGGCAGGGAGAAGCGTAATGAGTTTGTTCAACTCAAACGCCAACAGTTGCCGGCATTTGCCTTGCCTTGCAGCACCACCCTTCTCTCTGTTTCTTTAGGGGTGGAAAGGTAGCAAAAATACATATGCAAAATACGCGTTGCACAAAAACCAACATTGCGATGGTTGGCAATGCTGAGAGCAAGTTTTTTTTTTTTGTTTTATTTTACACTCCACACTTCACGCATGTTTTATTATGTTTTTATGCTTCTTCTTATTCGGTTTTTTTGTGCAATTTGAAATGAATTCATTTATTGTATGAACAATTTAAAAATCATAACGAATATTGTTGCACATAATTGTCAAAATCGTGCTGCACGCAAGAAACAAAAAAAAAAACAATTGCACATTTCATGTTAGCTGGCTTATTTAGTGCATAACTTGAGAAATTCAAAATCCCACTTACCGCAAATTAATAAATTAATTTAAAAAAAAAAAAAAAAAACTTGGCAGCAGTGGTAGCCGTGGTAAATAATTTCGCGATATATTGAAATTCACACACGACTCAATGATCGGTTGGCTGAAGACTAGGCAAAGAGTAATGAAACCTTATTCTTATTCATTTACTCTCACACCTTGCTCAATTCACTCGCTCGCTGGCGCTGAAAACTCCAAGTTCCTCTTGCTTGCGCTCCCACACTCTTCGAAATAAACGCAGCAGCCCGAGCCCAAGGCACCCACACAACCAGACAGGCAGACCAAACAATAACAACGACAACAGCATGGGCAAGCTTTGCAAGGGACAAGTAAATGAAGTTTATGAGTGCGTGGTATGTGCATGTGTGTGTGTATGTTTTTTTTTTCATTCATTCATTCATCGTAGGCGCTTACTCTCTGCAACTGCGGAGGAAGTTCGATGCGTTGGCGCTCTGCTTCTGCCCCGCTAAATATTTTATTGTGCAAGGCAAACTACAAAAAAAAAAAATCTGAAATTTCATTAAAGAAAAAAATAGTAATTTTTTTGTTGTTGTTTTTGTAAATTTCTACTTTAAACGTTTGACAAAAGAAAATTTACTATCAATTTAAGCGTGCAAATGTGACACAATAAATCGGCATTGCCATCAGTTTTGGTCATTGTTGATTTTTTTTTTTTTTTGTAATTGCAGATTTCTTTTACAACAACAATGAAAAAAAAGTCATTAGCGTAGTTCGTACATTTTTGTTTGTTGTTGTAATTGAAACGAATGCGATTAACATAATTTTCAAATGTTGCCGTTTTTGTGTGAGTCAGTCTATGTTTGTGTGTGCATGTGTGTGTGTGTGTTTTGTACTTATTTTTCTCTCGTCGTTGTCATTTGTTGTTTGTCAAGCTAAAGCAGAAAATGCCAAAGAAGAAGAAGAAGAAGAAGAAAAAATTACATTAATTTTGGTTATTAGACGATTACTTGGCCATTAGTTTGAGGCTACAAATGAATTTGTTTTGCGTTTATTTTATTTTTTATAATGTGTCTCTGTGTGTGTGTGTGTGTGTTGGTGTGTTGTCTGTTTGAGTTGAAGAAGAAAACTTTGCGCATTAAATGAAAATTACTTCCAGTGTGTTTAGTTTCAAGTTTGTTTGTATGTGTGTGTGTGTGTGTATAAATAACTTGGGCAATGGCAATGACATAGTCAGAGACAGAGTCAGAGTCTCTCCACCCCCCGCGCTCTTCACAGCCTTCGTCATCAACTAAACAAAGTGGAGCTGGAGTTCCTTTTATAGACTAGACAATAAAGAAGAAGAAGAGGAAGACAAATAGCTAGATAAAGCAAGAAGGTGGTGGAAAAAAAATAAAGCAACAACAACAACTTAAGATGCCATCAAAGTTTGACTCTCCAAGGGGCTAATTTTAGCCCCGAATAGGATAAGGAAGACTCCACTAAATTCACACAAACACACACATACACACACACACAAAAAGTACATAATATTTTTTTGGGGCTGCTGCTTCTGCTCATCAAATTTTATGACCGGGAGAAAATGTTACTGCTGACCTATATAAAGGGAAAGCCAAAAGAAGAGGCCGCCGCCGTTGCCGCCATGGCCACCGTCACTGCCACTGGCGGAGTCATGAATTTATTCAAGGAAATTGCATCAAGCGGAAGAAGTCAACGAATGCATTTTTCCAATTTTCAAGCCTCCAGCCCAAAAATACTGAATTCAAGTTATAAACAAAGAGTGGAAAATTTTTTGGGAAAAATTCTTGTTGTTGTTGTTGTTTGATGGACTTGTTTGTTTTATGTATAATTTATGCACTTAATTGATTTTTTGTTTATGGTCCCTTCTCTAATTAATTATAAACTTTTCTGTTACTTTTTCTCTCTTCTGCAGTTTGTTTTGTGGCGCCATCCGAAAAAAGGGAATACAACAAAAAGAAAAGAAAAGACTATTTAGGAAAAACAAAAAAACAAAAATATATTTGAAAAAATGGCAGCAATTCAAGAAACACAAGAGAAACAACATACCAAACTGCAAATGGAGCAGGTGGAAGAAGAAGAAGAAGCAACAACAGAAAATGCCTCCAGCAAATCATGCTCCCAGCCGGAGGCCACCATCATTGACATTCCAACAAATTGCGTCAACTCCTGCGCAACAAAAATATCCTCCTGCGTCTCCTCATCATCATCATCATCAACATCAACATCATCATCATCGTCGTCGTCCTCGTCCTATGACACAGACTGCAGCACGGCGAGCAGTACTTGCTGCACGCGCCAGGGCGAGCACATTTATATGCAGCGTCCCATTGTCTGTGAACTGCAGCACTCCAGCGCTGCAGTCGCAGGAGCGGCCGCCTCAACAGATGCCGATGAACTAAGCCTGCTCAAGTTGGAGCATCGCAAGCATTGGCCCTGGTTCATTCTGGTGATCTCCGTTATTGAGGTGAGTAAGCTTTTTCATTCCATCCCTCTCACACACACATACATAACTACATATTTGTGAAAATCATGAATCTAGAAATTATATTGTTGTTCTTGTTGGCCCAAAGTACCGCAAAATGCAATAAAATTTTGGCTGAGCACTTTACAAATTCTCAACTAGTAAAACTAAAAGCGATAAAACATAAAATAGTAGTTCATTTCAAAGGGGAGTGCAGACCTAAGGGAGACAAATAAAATAACAGCGATGTTGACGTTTACGTCGACGTCGACAGCAGCCGAGGCAGAGGCGACAACAACGGTAACGGTGACGGTGACGGCGACGGCAAGAAAACGAAAGCAAAAAACGAAGTTGGCTGCCTGGCGCCCCCAAAATCGATTCCAAACGGGAACACACACATACTCACACACACACACACACGCACACATTTACGCCCGTACAAGCATAGAAGAATGCCAAAGAAATGAAAGAAAACAAAGAACAACAACACAAACAAAAAACGCGGGGCAAGAGAAAGAAAACAAGGCAAACAGCGAAAAGATAGAACGGGGGAGTGTAGAAAAACAAAAAAAAAAAAACAGACACGACAGGCAAACGGTAAAAGCAACAACTAAGCGACGCCGGCAGCCAGCAGAGCGTATGAGGAAGTTTGCATAAATGCCAAAAACGAAGAAACAAGAAAGTTATAGAGAAAAGTTGTTTTTTACCACCCGAAAGGACTAACAAGAGCAAAGGCTGAAGTTGGTCGAGACATGCGATGTGTATGTGTGTGTGTGAGTGTGTGTTTGTATATATAATTGTGTTGGTAATTTAGGACGCCGTCACTGTCGCTGCCGTGCAGTGTTCACATAAATTTCAAGTCAGCCTTTTTACACCCACCGCCCCATCTCAACCAAATCTGTCACTGAAATCCTTGACTTAAAATTCATTTTTCTTCTTGTTTTCTTTTAGATTGCAATTTTTGCCTATGATCGCTATACAATGCCTGCCCAGAATTTCGGTCTACCCGTACCGATTCCCAGTGATTCGGTATTGGTCTATCGACCCGATCGTCGCCTGCAGGTCTGGCGTTTCTTTAGCTATATGTTCCTGCATGCCAATTGGTTCCATTTGGGCTTCAATATTGTCATCCAGCTGTTCTTTGGTGTCCCCCTGGAGGTGATGCATGGAACAGCCCGTATTGGCATTATCTATTTGGCCGGCGTCTTTGCTGGTTCGTTGGGCACCAGTGTGGTTGACTCGGAGGTTTTCCTGGTGGGTGCCAGTGGCGGTGTCTACGCCTTGCTGGCGGCACATTTGGCCAATATAACGCTAAATTATGCCCACATGAAATCAGCCTCCACCCAACTCGGCTCCGTTGTGATATTTGGTAAGTGTTGGCAATGCTCCCAAAAAAAACTCTCTAGTCCGGCCTTTCCTGGCCTTGCCCTCTCTTTCTAATTTAACTGTAAATTAATTTTGTATTTGTTTTTCTCTCTTTTCCTTTGCAGTTTCCTGCGACTTGGGCTATGCCTTCTATACTCAATATTTCGATGGCGATGGCGGTCCGGCCTTTGCCAAGGGTCCCCAGGTCTCGTACATTGCCCATTTGACTGGAGCCTTGGCCGGTCTGACCATTGGTTTCCTGGTGCTCAAGAATTTCGGTCATCGAGCCTATGAACAGCTGATCTGGTGGCTGGCGTTGGGCGTCTACTGCGCCTTCACCGTCTTTGCCATTGTGTTCAATTTGATCAACACGGTCACAGCGCAATTGATGGAGGAGCAGGGCGAGGTTATCACACAACATTTGCTGCACGACTTGGGCGTCGGTGTTGGCATTTCCTAAGCAAACACACACACACACACACCCTCACACATCAACAGCCTCCAGGAGAGAAAAACAGACAGATAAAAGTAGAAAAAGCAAAAACACAAAAAAAAAATCACCAAAAGCAGTTTCAAAAATTTAGTTGAAAACTAAAAAAAAAAACAAATTGAGATTTTTTTTTGGTTCGGCTTCAGTTTCCGTTCAATATTATTTTAAATTATTATTTTTTTTATATTTCTAATATAATTTGCATAAAAACAACAGAACGGGCCGACTAAAAAAAAAAAAAAAACTAAAATACAAAAAAAAAAAAAGTGTAAACAAATGTTGTGATAAAACCAAAGACTGAATTTATTTCGCGTGTAAAAAAAAAAAAAAAAAACAAAAGAAAAAACCAATTAATAAAAGAGAAAAGAATTTGAAACAAAACAAAAAAAAAACTGATTGCCTCTTTTGCTATGTTTTTTTTCCAAATCCAAGTTAATTTATTATTTATTGACCTTGTTTCGTTTAATTTATAAACAATTGAAAGCTCTTCACCTTAACTTATTAATAGGATAATTCAATCAAAAATCTAACAAAACTATCCCCCCACCCCTCCTCACAGCCAAAAGAGAAAAGCCACAAAACCAAGCGCCCCTCCCACAAATGTAGAAAAAATTTGTACTGAAACAACGAATTATATATAAGTTGCACACTAGTCAGAAGAAGAAGAACATAAAAAAGAGTAACGAAAAAAAATAAATCAAAATAAAGCTCGACAAAATTAAATTAATATCAGTTTAATGAGTTCAAATTGAAATAGCAAAAAACAAAAACAACTCTTTAATCCTTTCAAAAGCACATAAAAGTATTACTAATTATATCGATTTATTTATTTACAAAAATGACAAAAAAAATAAATAAAGCAACTACCAACAAATCCAAATTTTTTTGTTCTTTTCATATGACATTTTTTATTTATTTATTTATTTATTTATTTTAATATAATGAAAATCGCTAGCAATACAAAAAAAATTAATACTGAAAGCCCAAGCTAAAGCACTGTTAAGCTATTTGTAGTATTTTAAATAAATCATATAATATTCTGAAAAAAAAAATAAATAAATACATAAATAAATCAAGAGGAAGGTGAAAGGGAGAGATAAGCCAAAGAGATAATAGAGAAATCAAAATAATTAAAATACCATAACAATTTATTTAACTATAATAAAAATACAAATTAAAAAAAAATATCCACACAGAAAAACTTGGAGTTTATTCATGATTAATCAATCGAAAGAAATATATTAAATACAAAGGTAAATTAAATTAAACAGCAGCTTAAAAAAATTAACTCACACACAATTTTCAAATATTTCAAGATTTAATCCAATTCAAAAAGTACTATGTAAATTGAACTGTACAGAGCGGAAAAAATATATATGAATACTACAAGGCAAATAGTTTTATGGCTGACAAAATAAATTTATTCAAATTGCAAATTACTCAACAGAAAAAATAAAGAAAAAAAGGAAAAACATATAAAAAAAAATCAAAACGAATTCTAGCGTAAAATAAAAACAGCAAAGCGTAAGCCAAAAATCCTAAATATAAGCAACAGAATCAACAATAAAAACCACAACAATAAAAATCTATTCAACTAAAAAGAAAAAGCTTAGCTACTAAAGAGAAACATGGTCCTAAAATAAAAATCTATAGGAAAAGAAAAACATAGAAACATCCACAAAAGAAAAAAAAAAGAAAAACAGTAAAAATATTAAGAGAAAAAAAGTACACGGCGAAAGAAAATTTAACTTTAAAAATTAAACAAAATAAATGTCTAAAATTATAAAAGTGAATTCAATTTGTTTGATTTCGGGCGAAACATTTAATGGGTAAATAAATAAAAAGGTAAAAAAGGAAAAGTGAATGCGGTAAAAATTTGAATTTAAATTCAAATCTGATGATCGTTTGTACACACTGATAGCGGCGTCGCTTTGCAGGGTTGCTCTGGCGGTCTCCCCAAGCAATTTTAATTCGCGGCCAAGACTTTTCTACTTAACATTGAAATCCTGTTTATTATTAATTTATTCTTCTTGAAATATTTAAAAGCTGGGGGAAAAAATGTATCTATTAAAGATGGAAGAGTATTTCTTAGGTAAAGCAAAATTTTAAGTGTTCAGTGCAAAAGAGCTACACATTTTTTGCTCCAATATTGTTTGGTAAAATTAAATCTGAAAATTTTTAAATCAATTATATTTCTGAATGAAGCCATTAATCTTTAGATCAAAATTTAGTAACAATGGTATATATTATCGAGAATAATACTCTTAAAATAACAAAAAAAAAAAAAAACAACAACAACAACTTCCGATGAATTAACTATTTCCTTTGTGGAATTAAGCTATTATGAATGCAACAGTTCTTAATTAAGAAGTAACCAAAAGTGATAAATTTATTAAAACGTAAATTTGAATAACGCTTGGGCTTTTACTGAACAATGTTGTGATATTAATTATACATCTTGAAAATTAACAATTTTGCATAATCAGAGAAGCGGGAAATAGATTTTGATGCATTTTCCAATGAGTTGACAGACATAATCGAAGATGGCTGATTGCATCTGCTAATGAATTTTCAAAAGCGAATCAAATGTGAATCCAAATTGACTAAATCTGTGGCAAATGGCAAGGAGATGAAAATGAAAATTATGCAATTACCACACAAACCAAAAGCAAATAAGACACGCAGACAGATAGACACTCTCCGATAGATGAATTTACAGTCCGGAAAACTGCGAGAATGTCGTCTTACATTGAGCTGGGACAGGATAAGTCATGAGGTAAGCACTTCTATAGAGGGTGGGTGGTGAAGATAGCTCCACCATACAGTTGAAAATCACCCAAGCAAAAGACAATACCAGAGAACTGGCAGAGAGAATTGTTCTTCACTGGCAATCCAGAACCTGGCGAGATTTATGTGGCATGCTGCATACGCAGATGCTTCAGCTTCAGCTTCACCTTCTACTGTCCCATCAAATTGAAATTCAGGCAAATGTCAACGCCAAAAGTCACCGGACTCAACAGCACACAACACACGGAACAGACACACAGTGACTTTTGTGCTCCGTTTGCTCACATAAATAACTTGGGCATCACGTTGGCAATGCTGGCAACGTTATCCAGAGAAGCTGTTCGGCTTGTTTCTGCGAATGGCAGGTGCAACTCAATCAACGCCGTCGTCAACGCCACATTGCGTGGCGTCTGGGAGTAGCCTCCTGGCGAGCCAGCGGGCAGCCAACAGGTCTGCAAAGACCAGCCACCAGCCACCTGCCAAAAAAAGACCAAAAAAAAAAAGCTGCACCAAGTAACGGGCACACCAACATTTCACTGCCAATTCAACTAAACTTGGAGAAAATATTCAACGGATCTAAGAGCTTATCCCCAAGAGTTCGAAAGGTAAATCTCAAGGTCATAACCTAAAATTTAATTCCTTCTAGGATTTTCTATTTGCTTAGCCAAAAAGAAATAGATTTTTAGAAAACCTTAATGAAAAAGCGGAGCACTATTTTTCCTCTTAGCATGGCCATCAAATAGTAAGAAACGGAGAACCATATCAAACCTTATCAGAAATCCTGCCACAGCGCATATACCGAAAAAAAGAAAATAAAACAACATAACTTAATGACTATTTGACCCTGAAAGGCAATTATCCCTTCAAGAAGAGCGAAATTGCTGAACGCAATAAAAGGTATAAAATCTCGGCAGGTCATTCGAAGACAGGCAGTAAAAACAGGACTTGAGTCAATTATGGTCTTGTTGTTGCTGTTGTTGCCACTCAATTAGACGGCTATCGAGCTGAGAGTACGTTCCACCCGATTACCAAACCTCATCCACTCAATATTACAGGGTCCTGGCTACCCAAGAAGCCGCTCCCCGGTGCGCTAATGGACAAATCTCCCACCCAGAGAGTCTGGGAGACCAAAATATTTGATAAATCTTTAGTTGTTTCAAAAGTCTACATTATCAAAGTTACAGTGGTCAAATCTCTTCAGGAATGCAACAAACGTTTATATTACTTAAGACTTTAAATAAGTCTGAATTCAATTCGTTATAAGAATAATTCCGTATGAACAATTTCAGACGCAATGCATCTACTCCATTCATATAGTAACGCAGTAGACGCTTCTCCCGTATAAAGCCCAGACTTTCGTAAAGCCTCAGGGCTGCTCGATTAGTCAGCTCCGTTTCCAAGACAATCTCTTCGGCACCGCCAAAGACCATCGCCTCTATAGCCTTCTCGACCAGCCTGGTGCCAATCTTTCGATTCCTATATTCCGTTTCCACCGCCAACATGGCTATATAGCCCCGCATAACTTCCTCATGTTTGTCCAGTTTACCGACAATCACACCCACATATTTCTCACCGTGCTGAGCAAAAAAACACAAATGCGGCCAATTGTAAATAAAGTAACGATAAGTGTAAATTGAATAGGGTTCCGAAAGCTCCTTATCAATGAGATTCTTTACAGCCACCATTTGAGGCTCCGACGTAAAGTCTCTATAGGTAATATCTGGAGTGTTTTCCTCCGGCTTTCCTGAATCGCTGATTTGCTGATGCTGAATTGGTTTGTCGTTTTGTTGGCTTTCGTTTACACTTGAGATTTTTAGAGATTCAAATGTTTTAACATCAAATTCAATTGACTTTGGTGTAGACATTTTCAAAAATTTTGTTTTTTTTTATCAAAATACAAAGATTTTGATTAAAAATGCAAGGGAGTAGAGATACGAATATATGGATAAAATTATTTCGTATTCTTCCCTCAAATTGATGAAGACTTGTAGGAGAGAACCACTGAGTTCCGTGGAACTTAGATCAAATGATCTATAGATCTATATCTATATAGACATAAGATATAAATCTTGATATAAATCAAGAACATAACCTAAGAATTATTCAGGTGTGGAGTGAATATCTAAGAGTAATATGAAGCTAAGTATAAATCAGTCATCCGGAAGACTTTTCCCTGTAGACCCTAGCTTTCTAGCTATCAAAGAAATATATTCATTTGTCTCTGTTATATATAAAATTATATATGTATTCCTTCATTAAAGTAAATCAAATTTTGGTGACACCTTTTTTTTTTTGGGAGACTTTAACCTTGGCGGGTGTCAAATGACTAACCCGTCTAATGTTATTCAGAACATTTTCCAAAATTGACTCCTATTCCACCACCTCGACAATTAAAGAGCACACCCAAGACACCTTGAGAACTTAACACGCATACAACACCGGTGAGATTTGGGCAAATAAACATACATATGTATGAATATTATTAAAATGTCTGTCCCTCAAAATAATGACATGTTCAACTTTGGCTCTTTGCTTCATGGCAGCTGACAACATGAAAAATCCTTTGTTGTCTGTGAATGGAAACGGTTATGCAAGGATAGGCGAAATTACCGACAGGCACGCACAGGTGATTGCCTGGAGTTGGTGGAGATGAGACGGGAATTAGGTAGACAACCGATGGTATCAGTCTTGGCTGAGTCTAGTCTGGTGTGGTGGATGTGTCCTTTGCATAAATGTTAACTAATTTGATGGATTATGTCGTGTTGATTGCCATTTCGAGACCAGGAAGTCAGTTAAGGCAACAATGACCTCATCCACATAAACTATTAATTGTGTGGACAGGCTGAACTGCACGTCTCCCACCCGTCCGCCTGATGACGAAGACATTGGATTGGCAAGACTCTGAGGGCAACTTTCTTAGGCAATTAACCTAAAAGGCCCATAAAGTTTCGAAACTATTAGAATCATGACACATTTAGCTGGGCAAACCGATGGACGAGGTTAATCTGGGACCAGGTGTCCCCCAAGAATTCCATATTCACTTAACACTCTCTCAACTCTATGCAGAGATTAGAGAACTCTTCACCACCCACTCTGCCATGTCTTGAGCAGGGTAGGTTCTTTAATTTGTTTGCCAAGTCAACTGTGATTTCCTGCCCTCCTCCTGCTGCTGTTTTGTGTCTACTCCTCGTGGCTTATTAAATGCAAATTAAATCTCGGCTGATCCGAAATGAGAATTACCGTCTGGCCCAACCACATGAGCACTTCAAGAAGCTTATTATTTTTGCATTTACAAACAAACAATTGTCCTCCGGACCGAGCCTGTTCCTGGCGCCGTTCCTGATCCTGCTCTCCTTATCCCTTTTGAACCAGCTATTTCATAATTACTTTTATCGTCGGTTTGGGGTCCTCATTGTTAAAAATTGTCGCAGTCCAACAAAAAACAGAAGAAGGCATTAGGCAAATGCAGCAGGAAAATGGAGCCTGGCAAACAAAAAAGGATATAAGTATATAAAGGAAACGTGTAATGAAAATGAATTGAAAATTATAATGCCGCCAAGAGTGGATCTCGAAAAAAAAATAATAGAATCTTTAGAGTTGCCAGAAAGATGAAAATTTCAGTCTTAAGAATTTGAGAGAAAAGTCTTAATTTAAATTTATGAATTTTTCGAAGATCTTAAACAATTTTTGAAAGCTTGAAGAAATCTTCAATTTCTTGGAAACATTCCGAATTTGTCAACGCCCAAACAGATTTTGAGCACTTAATAAAACCAAAGGAACAGAGCCCTTTTGATAAAGGATTAACAACATAAATTTGAACACAGCTTTTATATACCAGTTCCTTTATTTATTTCCTATTCTCAGCTCGAAAAAAAATATAAACATTTCCATAGCTTTGGGCATGTGAAAAATAACTTCCCTCTAGAAAATTTATATCCCTCCCTCAAGTAAAAAAGCCATTTTTTGGCGTTGACAACCCTACAAATGGCCAAAGAGTCCAAAAGAAAATATACAATTAAAAAAAATGGAGAAAAAACAAAGAGAGAAAAAAAAATAAACGTTTAACTCTTTCATTTCGCTTTTGGACCTCGACTCTTGCCAAAGGCACTGAAGTGGCACTAAAAGGCGCCGGTTTTGCCCACTTTGCCACTTAGCAGCATGTTTCCTAAGCATTTTTCACAAAAAAAAATATAGAAAAAAAAAAAATAACTTTGCCTGCCAGGACGCAGAAATTAATTATACCATAAGGACAACTCCCAGACCAACCCGGCATTGCAGTGGCAAAAGTGTTTAATGAAGCGGTTAGCCAGGCCAAACCCTCAACAGACGAATAAAAAAATTTCCATATTTGCTGGACTCCGGACTCTCCGACTCCATGAGGACTAAGAAGAATATGCTGAATACGAAAAATTCCCCACCTGCCGCCTATTTGTTGGGGTGACCCCAAAAATGCCGGAAGTAACCAACTCAAACCAAGCCAACCCAACCCATTTCACACTCACTCCGATCCACCTGACTTTGTCTTTTGTTGGTGCCATGCAGTTTATTATTAAAACTTTGACTGGAAAATAAGTTTGCCTTTGCCAAGTGAAATTGAGCATTCCATTTTACAATATTTCAGGTGCCCTTATGACAGCTACACGAGCCTCAGGAAAACCCACTGCCTATATGATAAGCCCGGCTCATGTAAGTTTCTTTTTTTTGTTCAGGGTAACATGTCCACGTTTCTACGGCAGAGATAAAGAGAGCAGTCCAAACAATAACAACAAGTACAACAAAAACTGAATAAGAATGATTACCTTGGGCAACACGATTTTGATATACTATTTTTATATAGAGAAATATATCCTCCGAATTGTCCAAAGATCGAAAGACCTTGAACATATCTTTCAGAGTGGATTCTCCATAATCCCCTCTCTAATCGAGTAGGTAGAGATTCTTTCCAATCAAATCAATTAACAATTTTTCTTTGAAGAGTATGGAAAAAGTACAAAGCCAAACTGCACTCAAACTGGGTGATGATTCCCTCTTCATCATCATCATCAGTGTCGTTTCTGTTTTTCAGTTTGTTGTCAGTTCGAGATCCCGAAAACAAGGGAACTGCAGTGCTGAGACCATTGCAGGTTGATTTCATTTAGCCGCGTGGGTAGCTCACTCCACTGGACCCGTACTTGCCTCCCTTCAGACTTCCCCTCACCCTCTTTGTTTCTCTGGTCAGTAACCAACATGGTCGCGTGCTTCTTTCTCTGTTGTCGATTTTCTTTGGAATTCCGCAATGTTGCACATTGTAAGCATATGAATATGTCAATGTAATGATCTGTTCCCTGCTTGTCCTGGCCTGGCCTGGCCTTTGTCTGGGTCTTGGGCTCGGTCTTGCCATTCTGCCTGCCTCACCTAAACATGAATTACATAAATATTAATTTGGTGACTTTTTTATGGCACTAAAACATGGCAGGGGCTGTGGCGCTTCTTTGTAAGACTTTAATAGACTTCAAAATACATTGGAAAGTCAATTAATTGGTTGTGCCATAAAATGCGCATTTGTTAAGCTGGAAGAGAGTGAACTTTCTTGAATATTAAATCAAAACTCAATGAATTAAACAAAGCTTACCTATGCTGAAGTTAAAGATTAAAAAAATTACAGTATCAAAGATAGAATTAGTTAATGCAACCTTATAAAAGCAATTACAATTTAGGGAGCCCAAGACCTACAGACAATTGACAGTGAGTCTTAAAGAAACCATTCTGGACTGATCTGACCGATCAGAAGCTTTTAAAGATCACTTCGCCCTGGACATAATCAACCTTTGGTTTAGATACGATTCTTTTTTCAATACCATTAACAGTCCATCCAAGGATAGGAGGAATCAGAGGAATCAGAATGTCAAGACATGTAAGAATACTTCGATCTGGGTCTGTATCAGAATCGGGTTTAGACAGGGTTTTCTTTTTGGGAACACAAAACTTGCACACAATCGACAATCAATCTAATCCCTCCTTAATTGAGAAGATCTGAAACAATTATAAACTTTATAACAGATTGCCAAATGTTAATCCCCTTGCAACATTTCAATTTTGATCTGTGTCAGGCTTGGGCTCAGTAAAGATATACGAAAGCTCCACTCTCTGAAAATAAAGTTAAAGGAACTGTGGGCCTGATTAAATGCCCTCAAAATACCAAGCAGACTTTAATTATACCAAGGAAACCCCGACAACATTAGCGAATTCTCGAATGGATCGTCGAAACGCAATTCAAAATACAAGAAAATTGTCTTGGTTCATGATAAACTTAGAAATAAAATACAGTGAAAAAAATTTAAGAAATTCTAGTAAAAATCTCGTAGAAGTCTAAATTTGTCTTGGTACATGATAAACTTGGAAATAAAATACAGTGAAAATATTAAAGAAATTCTAGTAAAAATCTCGAAGAAGTCTAAACTTTTTCAGAACTTTTTTGACAAAATTGAAAGCAAGAAATTAGTGAAAAAAATTAAAAAAAAAATTTAATAAATTTAACATTTTTCGAAGGTGTCAGCAAAGCTCAAAAGACAGAAAATCTTCACACATTAATCTCTGACACTGGCAAGGTTTGTGTGTTTTTCCATTTGGCCAACCAATTCCATTATCTAACAAGGTTTTTTGAGCTTCCCATCCAAGCCAGCTCTCTTTTTATTCGTCCTTGGCTGACGAATTGGCTAACCGTGAAATATGCTCTCGACAAACGTAAATTCGTGTCCACCAGGATTTGTTAGCAGAAAGTGCAAATGTCAACAAAATTGGTAAGCGAGCGAAGCAAGGAGTTTCCTCCTGGCAAATCGTGCGGGCGTTTCGGCCATAAGATTCGTGTAATAAAAACTACTTTTTGCAAAATAACACGCAAGCCGCACCGAAACAAAAAAAAAAAAAGGTTATTAAAACGAGGAAGCAAGAAATAAAGTTTTCAACGTACTCACGGTTTTGATTGATGTGTTCTGTCAATTACTTTCAAGAACTTCGTCTTTTTTATTAAATAAAATGGAAACGATATAGTCAGTATAAAATAGTTGGTCAATGAACAATGAGTATGGAATACATAACTTACGAATATTTGAGCATTTCATCGATTCGATGTTGGAAAATTTCATTTCCTTCCTCTTGAGATTTTTCCATAATATCGAAAAATAGATCCCAATTGAGAAGCTGTTCAATTAAATTTTCTTTTACCGCACGGACTGGAACTTTTACGTAAAAACAACGACATTTCCACTCTACTTTTAGGCGGGGTATACAAATCTCATGTAAAATTATATCATTGTCATCCATATCAATCGCATCAGGCAGAAAAACTTCCTTTATAGGACCTTTAATCGGGCGCGTGGATTCCAATGCACTTTTCTTTGTAACTCTCTTCTTTTTAACTGGCTCCGGTAATGGCATAGGATTTGATTTCGGCACCCGCTCTGCAGGTTTATATTTTGCCATCCAAGCCCTTTCAATATTTGATATTACATTCTTTTCAGTTCTGCTCAGACTTTCACTTTCTTGTATGCTTTTCATGACATCATTGATGATAAATAGTGGTAAAGTACGCGATATAGAAATCCAAGTGGGTTCTATCTGTTCAACTTTCTGTTTTTTATTCGAAGGCATTTTTTTGCAAAGTATTAGAAACTTTTTTATTATAGATAAATACACACACGACGCATTTTACAAGAACTTCGATGATCACTAAGAGCTGCCCACTTGCTGCGTACATCAGTGTGACCCCAAGGAATGTAACAAATTAAGCAACTCTGTAAATTTGATTAGGCGGCAACTCTGAGAGCTTTTAAATCACAATTTAAACACATAAAAACTCAATCACTTGAAATTGTTAGAAGTGCATATAATTTCAAAAATTTTATTTCAAAATATTGTTGTATCATCTATTTGTCAGTGTATACTTATATACTAAGTTAAGCTTACAATGGCAGTGATAAATAAATGAGTTCCTTCCATGATTTTGAAACCATTTTGAGGTACGGTTGCTCATTGCTTTTCATTAAAACCAAAATAATAGATTGTATCAGCTAAAAAGAAAACCAATTGCTTGTTCAATTTTATTAATTCTTTATCTTAAGTCTAAAAAGTCTTTAAATTTATGCAAATGCAAATTGTTATGTATGTGGAAAATTTGAATTCCTTGAGCATTTTTCATTTATATAAATAAATTTACATTCGAATGTAACAAGTCAAATCAGTTTCATTGGCGTTGTGTAAATATACTTTAGATTACCTTTAAGCTTTGTACTTTGAAACTGTATACAAAGAATTTACATAAATAATTAAATTTTCTTCTTTTTTTTATCGAAAACGAATGTCCACATTATAGATACATGATTCATATACACACTGACTATGTGTATTAACATAGAAAATCCGATTAAACCTTCATAGCAAAACAAGAGAAACTAACTTAATGACAACAAAAAGAAAATTAATAATAAACTTCCAAAAAGAAAACAATAATCGATTGTCACCTTAGACTACAAAACAAAAAAAAAAAAGCAACTTAAACATAGAAAGAACAAAGCTTGATTGTTTTTAGTCGATCATTTAGATTGCTTCATCAGACTTGGAAATCATTGAAATAGGTTTCGGTTACCCGAATTTCAGCCATTTTGAAGAAGGTCATGCCATGGAGCACATTAAAGGCAATCGCAAAGACCACACAGGCCGTGTAGGTACCCAGGGCCACCCACCACAGCAGCTGTACATGCAGTTTCTGTTCGAAATTTTTGAGGACCAGCAAACCGATGGTGAGTCCGGCCACAGCCCCGGCCAAATGGGCCACGTACGAGACTGAAGAAGCTGTTGTATTCGTTCCTAAACTATTCGAGAGTGGCTCCTCACCCGCGTATCGTGCATAGATGGCAAATCCAAAATCAAAGGAGGCTATAAAAAAGAAAGGGCAGCATATGCAGTTTCGAAAATCGAGATAAAGTTGGCCAAATCAACCACTTACCAAAGATGAGTATGAAGGCCAGACGAATCACACCATAACGCATTTGATGGTAGTTTAATAGGACATTGGCCAGATGCGCTGCCAGCAGCGCATAGACTCCGCCACTGGCGCCGACCAGAAAGACTTCTGGATCAAAAATGCTGGTACCCAAGGAGCCGGCCAGCACACCCGATAAATAAATGCAAGCAATGCGCGATGACCCATGCACCATCTCCAGTGGCAACCCGAACATCATTTGGACGAGCACATTGAAGCCCAAGTGAAACCAGCCGGCATGCAGGACCATGTAGAAGATAAACCGCCAGATTTCATGCCTTTTGTCTGGACGGTAAATGAACATGGAATCGGTGGGTATTGGTCCGATGGGGTCGGCACCGCCGTCACCGAGAGTGTGATAAACGTAAAAGCCAAGCTGAAATGTGCACAGAAATTGTAGAAAAATCGATTTCCCAGACTAGACAAAGTGGCGACTCGTCCTGTCGCCACTAAATGCAATGGCAATGCTCTGGCAGAAGTTTTTGTTCTCACCTGAATCAGGGTGACCAATATGATAAAGAAGGGGGGCGGACAGCATGTATAACGATCGGCATAGTATTTACGATCCCGCTCCTCGGGCAAAACTTCCACGGCCACCATATGCACCATTTTCTTGAACAGAGGCGGCTCACTTAAAACCAATTGAAAATCGTTCTCAGAGCAGACTTCCCGGTCTCGATGATGGACAGCACATTTAAAGCTACGCGTCCGCTTACCGCTCATCTGGAAGGTAAAGAAAAAATGTTAAATACACTTGCGAAACAAGGTAAAATTGTTCAAGTCTCCCACTGAAAAGACTTTTAATTGTCGACAAGTCTGAAATGATAATACCCCTGAACTAAGTCGGCTTATCTCCCTTCTATGTCAGAGATATTTTATAATTTTTCATTAGAGTTGAACCCTACAATCAGAACAGAACATAACAAAATATTTTCTTCGAACAAAACAAATTTTATTTTCTCATTATGAAATTATTGGATGAAATTATGCATAAGAACTCGGAGAATACCATGCGCATAGTGGAGCAATGCATTGGCTATGTGGTCTCGGAGAATTCGACTTTGAGTGTGGCGGACACCTCCTTCGATAACACCACTGCTCAGGCCATTGTCAAGCATTTGAATGGAAAATTTGTGAGCGCTGCCCAGAGTAGCGTCCGTGATTTGGACCCGACCAATAAGCTGTGCTACTTGCGTGTGGCCACTCGCAAGTTCGAGTATCTTATTGCTCCAGAAGAGGCTTTCACAATCACGGTTTTGCAGTAATTGAGAATCAATTGGGGAGCAGGGGAAAATCGAGTTATTTGGGGAGATCATTTATTTCAAAGAATCTGTTAAAAATTATTAAGATTAAATAAAAAAAATAAAAAGGAAAGTAGACCAAAGATTTCTTAACTGAATCCCTCAGAGTTGCCAATTAAAAATATTTTGCTAACTTCCGGTTTTTAATTGAGTTTCTCAAGTTTTGATGGTTTAGATTTTCTGGAAACTCTGACACAGGTTAGCTAGACTAATTGGCCCTATCTGAGTTTGAAATCGACTAAAGATCAAGATTATGTAAAAGGAAAAAAAATATAAACTAAACGAGCCATAAAATTATGAAAACGAGCACTAAACGACTTGGCAAGCGAATGTAAAAATGAATGACTAGCGAAAATCGGGTCGCAAAATTAAATGATTTTTATTATGTAATTAAGATGTTCACATAAGATGCGAACAATATTTATAGCATTGTGCAATTAAAGCATTCAGAAAATTCAACTCGACAGAAGTAACAAAGAAAATGAACTACAAAATCTGCAAAAGACGGAAAATGTATATTGTGTTTAATTAAAAGTAGCAACGGCAACGACGACAACGACAGCGCCACTACAAAATCCGAATGAAGCCTACACACAATTAAAATAGATGATTGCGAGTAGTGAAAAGCATAAATAAAGCTTGCCAACTAAATACAAGAGACGCGGCAAAATAGCTATTTCCGCTGCCAAGCGCAGACCATTTGGTTTGTTATATTGTATGTGGGCTTGAGGATGAATGCTTTTCGTACAATTATTGTAATTATTAAATCTTTTCTAATTGATCGTTTTGAACAAGACAAATTTACGAAAGTCTCAAATAGATGTGATAACGCCAAAAAAAAGTCTGGTCACACTTTGCAGAAAAACACATACAACTCTGTAAGACTTTGCCTTGGTATGGGTGTGCGTAAATAAAATGGAAAACTAACGGTGCTTGGCGCCTATTCATTGAAAATAAAACCGATCACAACTAAATACTCTACTTACGCAAATAAGCACTGCTCAGCTTGTGTGTTGATTATTTTTATGTTTAGAACAAAAAAGACATTTAACACTTGATTTTTTTGAAACGAAAACTTATTTATTTCTCATTTTGACTCCCACAAACGTGATTCTGTCTCCACACTTTACGACAACTTTTGCCATGCATATTAGTACTGACCCCTGGCCAACACCAGTGTTGCCCTGTGCAAACAAAGTGCAAATATTCTAGCCCTCGTCGGTAAATTTCAAATGTGCTTTACTTCCGATTTGCCGGCCTGTTTTCTGCGTATTAAATTGTTAACTGTCAACAAAAGCATTGATTGGACTGCTGGATTAAACAATAGAACACCCAAAATGCCCAGTCCGCCCAGATCAAAACTCGCCGCCTTATCGCCAATATATCAATATCAATTTCAAGCCAAAGAGACTTGCAACAAAGAGACAACCGAAGCAAAAGGTCAACGGTGTTGGTGGTAAAGCCGGAAAATTTCAAACAATAATTGTTTATTATCACACACACGCACACAGAGACAAACAATTGCGTCCTGGTTTCTGGCTTGGCTGATAATGACATTACCAATCCAGAGGCACGACAAACTCCACATGACGTCACCTACGCACTCTGCTAGCAGGTAAAACTTTGTTAGTGTAAAAATACATTCTGCACATATTTCAGTTATATGAATTTCATTCACATTTACAGTCCGCTGCGTTTGGCTAGTGTTTTCATAAAGCAACAAATTGACGCAAAACATTTAACACACACACACCCGGGGCTGGTCAACAATATCTCTCAGTTTTTTGTTGTTTTTATTTTTTTTTTTTTACTGGTGGCAATAACGCCGATGGTGGCGACGTTGACGGCAGCGGCAACAGCAACGGCGACGGCGTCAGGAACACCTACAGAAAAAATTCCTTTGAATTGCGGACGAAACATTTGTTTAACTTTGTGAGTGAATGAGCGAGTGAGTGTGGCCATGGGCAATGCGCAAAAAAGGACATCACATTGGTGGCGGCGACGGCAGAACATTTCAGTTCAGAGACTTGGATGGCGGTGTACCACCCGATGTGCACTCCATTATGCATTTTATGCCCTCATTCTGCTTGTGTTGACATTTTTGTTGCCAAACAGTTAAGCAATATTTATAAACTGACGTGTCAGCCTATCCACAAAAGCATATAGAAGGAGCAGCAAATGAAGCTACGACTATCTAAAGTTGGTGAGCTCAGACTATTTTAATTTTAATGAAATACAAATATTTTTATTGAATGATTAAGCATAATTTTCCTTGCAGGTGCATAAAAAGAAGACAGAAGAAACTCTTCCTTTCACACAGTTCGTCCCTTGTGTATCCTGTGTGGCCGTTTCGTCTACGGCAATCTTTTTCAATTGACTAAACGATTTGTTGGCCAAATGTCTTTCAAATGTTCTTGGCTCCTTTGTAATTACACTGCCACCGACGCGGCCTTTATTTCTTTTTTCTGCCTTCGTCGACCCTTTGGCGTCTGCTAATTATCACATTTTTACTCATTAAACTCACATTTGACTGCATCAGGACCCAAATGTCCTGACTGTCTCTCCTAATTATACACTAACCAAAAAAAAAAGAAGGTAATTTCCATCAGCAGTCAAGGTAATCAACCTTTCAGCCCTTTTGCTACTGGAACTTTCACAAGGCTAGACAAATGATTGATTAGCTGCTGACCCATGAAGTCACAGACGAAAATCAAGATGAGAAAGGCAAAAAAATTTCACATCAATATGAAAAAGCTTTGAATCAACAATCGCTTCAACATCTGCGCAAACGCAACGCGTGCCGGAGGCCAGAAAATTAAACAAACTCAATCCAAATGACAACAAGGATTCCAAAAGCGACAGCTGAAGTCTCTGGCAAAATCCACAAAACTGATTTGGAGCGGAAGTTCGTTTGCACCTTTCTGCAGTTTCCTGTATGCAGAACAATAAACAAACCAGCACACACCACACAAAGTAAAATAGAGAAAGACCGACAGAGAGAGAGAGAGAGGGAAATCTGTCAAGAAATCAGACTTCGACAAGAACTATGGCAAATAATTTTTGATTTCTATAAGTCAGCGTCGCTGTGGACTGCCTGAAGGATCTCAAAGTGCTTTAGCTCGGCCTTTTGTCTTCGGAGATGTACGCCGCCTTTTGCAACGCCCTCCCACAGTCAATTGTTGGCTTTGTCTTGCCTTTCCCAGCGCAAAAGCCAGGCTGAAATTAAAAACTAGTCTCAGTTTCCACCGACTTTGAGATACTCTGGGAAAAGGTGAGTGTTTTTATTTTGATTCTAAAATACTTTTAAAAACTCTTGTTCATCTATTTTTAGTGAATCACCTCCGCCCATCTAAAAAAAAGGATAGATTTAATTATATCTTCATTGAGTTCTTAGAACCATTCTGAGAAATCCAAAAATACTTGGATAAGAATCAATGATCAATCAATCCTTCCAACCAACCAAAAAATAATTTTTAGTGTATTCAAGGCATACGCAATTTCCAAAAAGGATATGCAAAAAGCATCGGGACTCAACTAAAGACGTCTTGGTCGTCAAGGAGCTTGCAGCTGCCTGCCGCCGTCAATTGGATGGTTTTGTTTGTACTTCCATATTGCCTGCTTGTTCCCGTTTGATTTGCGCGATTTTCGAGGCACACCAAGCGGAAATGGAGTGACAGAACTGCCACTCCAAATACATCGAAATTGGCAAATGGCAACTCACGCAAAAGACTTTCCACTCTCGACTGCCAGGACCCATCAATTGAATTGTTGAAAGAAGGAAAACACACAAGCAAACATATATAAGAAAATCGCCAACTGAACCAAGGAGGCGTATGAATTTTGGAAATTCTATGAAATCTGATATACTTCTGTTTTTTTTTCCTCTCTCTCTCTTTTGGTTTCTTTTTATGATGTACAAATAAAAATATGATATGTATGTGTATATATGTTTGTTTGAACAGAGACTCTTACTCTGTTTCGGTTGTCGGCGTTTTCCAAGCCACTGAACACGCGACCAGCCAAAAATCGTGCCCAAAAAAGAAAATCATTTTGCCAGCTGCTCGAAAGGGGCGCGTGTCCTCTGCCTTAATTGTTCAAATACAAAATCCACATTAACATGATTCTACAATGTTTAAAATGTGGCCAATCTGTGTACTTGATGTCTGCCTCATTATCAAAAGCCGAGGTTCAGGTCACGGGCTTAATGATGCGCGCCCCGTGCCTGCGCTTCCGCCACCGATTTGCCACCGATCTCCCCTCTCTGCCTCTATCATTCTTTGCAATTAAACGAAGCACTTGAGCTTGAAGCCAGTAAAACTCTACCCTGACACCTGCCATCTGAGGTAGCCACCCCGGTTTGGGCCACCTTTTTATGGGTTCCATTGACCTCGCCAATTGCAATTCACATAAAGAAAATGTCAGGCCCCCGAGTGCTTCTGTTTATTTTTATGTTCCTGCCACAATTCGAATGGCTGATTTTTACTATTCCGGATGATGTTGTTAGTTTCAGGTGCACCCACACACACACACGGGTCATTCGAATTCATCCAAAACAGGCATATCAAATAATTAGTTGTGAATATTAGAGCAAGTGAAATAATTTTTATTTGAAGAGGCTTTTGACTTAATGAGAGACTATTTAATTGGGTGTATTAAATTAGTTCAACTGTTTGTTCAAATTGGTTTTAGGAAAAAGTCTTCAAAGTGTTTTTCAATAGTAACTGGATATATTTAATCTAAACTAGATATATTGAGATATATAGAGACTATATATAAAGATATTTTGCTACTATATGAGGGATAATAATATTAAATTTAGTTCTTTTTAAATAGACCATGATTTAGATAGATAAATTTGAAATAGAATCTAAAAGCATATTTAATATTTTAGAATGGATTTTATACACCGGAAGAGCCAGGAACAAGAGATCCTTACGAAGCCTAGAGAATCAGAGAAGCATGTATTACCAGACATTTAAAACCTAGGTTTCCTTATCTAAAAGAAATCTAAGAATTTATATAATCACGAACTAAAGAGAATCCTTAGCCTGAACCCCAAATATCGGTGATGAATCCATATGTTTTTGGAAAGAAAGTGAATCACAAGCACACTTAAAATCAAAGAGGTATATGTATTATCTAGACTACTCAAGAATTAGCTTTTTCAGATCTGAAATGTAAGTAAGCGACTTAAGTAATTTTAAGAGTGTATAAAAACACTCAAGAGACCTTAATTGAACCTGGAGAGTACGAGAGGTTTCCAGGCCCAAGGAAAGTTCCAGTTCTAAAAAGAATGTTGGGGGCTCCCAAGCTTACCAAATACAGTATCGATTCCATATTTAAATGAAAGACAAATAAAATCTATATTAATTAATCCGAAATTTCCTTGAACTAATTAGCTGCAAATCCAGGTTATGCCATTTTGGCATTTTGGGAATATCTAACCAATTTTAGTTTGATTGAGACAAATAGATACATAAGCCTGACCTAGCACATCCCCTTCAGAATCTTTCGTAATCCCTGATTCAATAGATATTGAAAATGAAACCCCTTTCATAAAAGCAATTCTAAATCCTGATTCAGCTGACCGATTCTTTTAAAAGGAAATTGTTTTTCAATCCATTCTTATGAATTTTGGTATCAAAAAAAAAAAGGTAAATAAAATTCTAAAAAATAAACGGACACTATGTAAACTTAAAAATGATCATTGCAAGCTATGACAAGGATTTTTACGATGCCGATGCTGGTGCTGGTGCCGGTGCCGTTGGCGCAGGACACACTCTCAACCAACGACTATACAGCAAACAAATAGCAACCCAGTTGGAATACTAAATGTGCTCGCCACATACAAAAATACGGGCCCAGTTTGCGGATAGAGTACGGACTCGTTTAACTTGCCCGTGGCCACTCTGGCAATCTCGTTATCAGCAAATTTTTGCAACGATACCAAAAATATTAAAAGCTTCACCAATCCAACAGACAGTGGCAGTGGCAGTGGCAGTGGCAGTAGCTGGGGCAACGGCAGGAGCAGGAACCAGCGCCGAGTGTTGGTGTGGAGGTATGTAATGCACATTTAGCGCATTTCGTGGCTAGAGAATTTTACGTGCACATCGTTATCCTGTCCGGATGCACAACAATCAAAATAAACGGCTGCCAAATTGACCATTGACCAATCGTTAACATGCAGAGAGCACTAGTTGTAAACGACCAAAGGACATTCCCAGCCAACAACAAAAACAACAGCAACACCAACACCATCTTCAGTCCGCTCGTCACGTTCGTTTCTCGTCCTTCACTTCAAGCGGAAGAAGAAGAAGAAGAACAAAAAAACTTTCTACTCTCTTTTCTTTTTGCAAATGAATTTGAATATTGTCCAGGTCGTGGGGCTTATGGAGTCATAGATTGTTTTTTATTTAAGCAAATTACAAGTGATTTTGTTTTACATCGAAGAAAGAAGTATCGATACTTTATCGGGATAAGGAGAAAACCCAAAGGGAATCCAGTTAAAGTTAAAATTTTTAACAAAAGCTTAGACGATGTAATAGGTAAGACCTGTGAAATATTGGCCATAGGATACCTGGACAAGATTTCAGAGGCAAGCTTGGGAAATCTTGGGCCTAGGGTCTCTTGAAAATTTCTTTCATATATATTTATCTCTTTAACTTAAAAGCCTATGCCTGGGATCTTTGGATCTTCTAGAAAAGAAAACGGTGGTCACTCTTGACAAGCTTAGAATATAATATAGAAAAGCCTAGACAATGCTGTGCCTGGGTTCTATTAAAAATCTCTTAAATAAGCTGCCAGCTCTAGGGAATACAGGTAAGGTTAAATTGACTGATACCCGAGGGGGAGGGAGGCCAGTCTTGGGTATTGTAAAAGCTGCTAGACTTGCGGAGTTGTGGACAGAAAGATCTAAGATTATGTATCATAATGGAGTGACATAATCTTTTAGGTTCTACCAAAGACCCAGTCTTAAAAAATATATTCTTCTCTTCTCACTTTCATCACGAGTTTCGAACTTGTTCAAATAGAATTTGGCAAAATATACTGATATACTTTGCATTATAGGATCCGAATGGAACTCTCCAAATTAACGGTAGAGATCGGTTGTATTTATTGCTCCCTTTTTGTGTTCAATAATTAAGTAAAAATTTTTAAATTCGATTTGTAATATTGAGAAGAAGTGGAATAATGATAAAATGTCAGTGAGATTCCAATTCAATCCGCGCACTTTTCTTGCCATTTATGGATTGGCATTGGCATTGATTTAATACCGGCGACGCCATTCAATGCAACATTCAGCCGCCTTGGCTACGATTCTGGATGACTTGCATCCCCAGAGTCTGAGGCGCAAGGCATTTTGCACCTTTACATCGCCCAACCAGAAGTAGCAACTTTGCGAGAGAGAGAGAGACAATGCTGATCTGATCTGATTCTACTGTTCACTAAAGATCAGTGCCGCAGACCGCAACGGCAGTGGGAATGGCAGACGCCACCGCAGTTGGGGCAGAATGCTTCAGCTTCCCCGCTGTCTTGCCAATTGCCATGTTTATTCAATAAACCAGACTCGAGAACCTCTAGAACCTGGACTCGTCCCGTAAGAGTTACTGATTCTTCAGCTTTTGCTCGCCACTGACCTGTCCAGTGCAGACCAGCTGCGTCCAACTTGTTGCATTCTTGGCCGTTGCACACATTTCTCATTCAGTACAAGCCGCTGGAATTTCTTGGTGCGTGCTCGGCACAGGTTCAGCTGGTTCGGCGTCTGCCAGATGCTGACAACCAGAGGCTGCCATTCAGTCCCCTGGCTGACTGACTGACTGGTTGACTCTGCTCCGCGCTGATTATGATAATGGAAGCGATTGCCCATCCAGCCCATCCAGACCATCCAGACTGTCCAGTCCAGTCTGCCGACAGAGTTGCTTCTTGTGGCAGTTGGCATAGCTTTCGCTTATGATTGAATGCTCTTGGCAGCTCCGTTGACTTTCTGATTAATGCAAGAATGTCCCTCAACGTTCCAGGTTTTTGCGCTTAAACTGCAATTAAAAGGTGTCCCCCTTGGGTTCCGACAAACCGGCACTATAAATCCCGCCTTGGTCAAACCAACATAAGCAAGACTTAAGATCTGGAACTATTATATTTTGGGGAGAAATCCTAACAAGAAATACTGGTATATTTTTAAAGAGATCCCAATCATTATGGAAGACCCATAAAAGATTTGAGAATTCTAATTCCTAAGAACTCTGAAGATTCTTATAAAAAAGATTGCGTCAAATTCTGGGCAATGTAGGGTATCCACGAATCGATTTCCAGCAACTGTCAGCAATTGATTCTTTACTTAGTCTCATCTGTGGCCAAGTAACTGGTGCCGCCTGCTGTGCACACACCGTTCGATGGCTGAACGTCAAACAGATGCGCCAGAAGATCGCCTCATCCTCAGCATCAGTTGCGGACTCTGCCATGCGGCAGCCTTCCAAGTTGTCATAACGTTCAACACATCGCTGTGTGTCTTGTTCGGTCTTGGCCAGGCGAGGCGGGTTATGGCTGTCGGCGGCGCCGTCGGTATACACGTCTGGCCTTCGCTGGGACCGTGTGCGCTGCCATATAAGGATTTGTCACGTGCGAGCTTTTGTTAAAAATTCAACAATCATCGGGCAATCGCCAACAGAATCGCCTCACATTTTGCATTATGCATGTTTCTGCGGCATTCTTGCTTTAATTCATCGCCTCATATCCACATCCCAATAAGGACTTTGGGGCTGGCACATTAGCTGTCTCTTTGGTTGCTCGGCTGCTCGGTTGGATGGTTGGATGGTTGACTGACGCTTTGCGATTCTCTGGCTGGCCTGGTCAGACCATATGGACAATTTCAATTTCAATTTTCTGAACAAAATGTCCACTCGGATGATAATTGAAATTTATAATTAAGTGCAAAAATGTTGTTCCTTGTCTATTTGATCTAGCAGATCGATAACCAAAAACAGGCAAACAAAAAAAAAAAACAATTGATTGCGGAATGAGTAAAGGTTTCAGAAAATGATAAAATCAGAGGTATTTTAGTATCGAATTCGAAGGGAGAAATATTGGCATATTAGCAATTACCGTTAGTCAAGGACACGCACAAACGTGTACAGCAATTGGCAGTTTGAGTAGATAGAATAATTTTGATATTAAATTGATTTAAGCTAATTTCAAGCTCGCAAAGTACTTGAAAGACAAATGGGCAATATTACACAATCATATTGAACTGGACTGGACTAATGTCAGGCGGAGGGTAGAACTTTTGAACACAACTGTACAAAAATGTTGGCTCTGTGTCTGTCACTGTGTTATTCCAAGGAGTTGAGCAATCAACTTGAAAATCAATCAAAATGCAATACCAATTGTCATTGCAACAGCAATCAAAGTTTGAAAGGACCTGAGTAAATACATTACATGGCATAAACAACATTTCGGAGTACACTGAGTAGATTTATCCCAGCCCATAGGAGAAAGGTAAGAAAAATTACAATTTCATAGCATAATTAATTTGATTTATATGACTTTTATATATCCCCTAGCTATTTACATGTGCACTTGCCCAGCCAGAGACACAGAGAGAGAGACAGAAAGAGAGAGAGAGAAAGGAGAACGGTCTCTTTCGGTTTTGAAGTCTACTCCTAAGCCCAATGGAATGGTCCCTTGCCAGCAGAGTGCAACGGTAAACAAGCTCGGGTAAACAATCAAATTGGCACTGAGGCGTAACCGGTTACACTGGCTGGATGGTTGGGCAGGAAAGTACACACACATACACACTTACATATGTGTGCATTTATTTGGCAAGGAAGATACACTCTTTCTTTTATCCCTGTCTGCTACCACAAGGTAAACACCAAAAGGAAAGGACAAAAAAATATATATCTGAGTTCTTGCTGTTTGCACACGAGCCTACCTAACTATCTAGGACTTTGTGAGGGAAGGAACAGAAAAAAAAAAACAAGAAATGGGCACACTTACCACATTTACAAAATCCTGAAATGTCACAAAACCCGGGCCTATGGGCAATTTGGCTTTCTTGGCCCGCTCCAGCAACAATTCACGTTTATTCATAGGCACTTGTGAGAGAAATTCTGGAGATTTCAAGGCAACCAGAAATTCTTCGACGGATATTTCTCCAAAACCTTCGGGATCAAACTAAAAAGAAAATTAATTCTAAAAAATCTGGAACTTTGGGAATCTTTCTAAGCATAAAACTTACCATATCGAATAAAAGTTTCCATTTCTGAAAAGGTATTCAAAATATTAATTAACTGGTTTATATAATTTCTTGATAATTTTTACTCACATCTCTAAGTAATTCCCTTTTCAGCTCGGCCTCATCAAAGTCCGAGTTTAACGAAGTATGCTCCGTATCATAGCCAGCATCGTTTGTGCACTTAAAAAGAAATATAAGTTTTCAAAGAAAATCGTCCAAATCGAAAGAGAATTGAGAGACTTACATATCTCATTTGTGTATGGGATAGAGAACCAATTGACGCCAGGGAGCCAGCTATGGTGGATATGTGTTCGATATCGGCTAGGGTTTCCTGTTGACTGCTACCGCCAGCATTTTGATGGCTGGTCGGTATTTCCAGCCCACGTGAGCTGCCACGATCTGAGCCGGGCCACATAATATCTCCCGAAATAATTCACCCGTAATTCTACAATTTCATAGGCCATCCACTGATCTATTGAATATTATCTTCCGCTTTTCAAATTGACATTCCATTCATCTGTAACTGAAGAAAGAACAATTTTAATTTTAAAGAGCTTTTTTAAAATTCTAACGGTTAGCTTGTGCTTAACAAAGCTTTTCTTGCTTTCCCCTAGCAAAAAGCTTTTGCATGTATGTATGTCAATTTACAAAAAAAGCTCTTTATTTTAAAGTAATTTAAAAGTTGAGCGTAGAGCTGAGGCATCTGCTTGGTTCATTGCTTTGAGTTGCCACGAGACTTTTGAACTCTCACCGCATTTTTCCACTTGTGTGGGTTTGAGTCCCAGTGAGGGTTGAAAAATTAAGATATTCTTTTCCCCTTTTCCCCCTTCTTCTATGCCCTGAAACAAAACATTTTCTGTTGTGATGGCTTTTTATAAATTACAACTTCCTGTTTTGTGGGCCAGATAAAATACAAATTCCGTTTAATCATAGACTAAAATACCGGTAATCAATACCTTAGCCTATTTCATGCCCGGAATACATGTTCTTTAATATTTTAAATAATAAATAATCTCATTTTGTCTCCTTTTCCTAATCACTTGAAATCTTTCAAAACAAAGCCTTGATGTGGCTTGATGTGATAAGGAAAGGTTATTGATCTAACAAAATGTAGAGCGGAAGTAAAAAAGTTCTGTGCCAGCAGACACGCAAAACAAAAGGAAAAAAGGCAGAATGGGACAAAAAAAAAGAAGAATTCCACATAAAAAGGAAACAAAAAGTATGCAAGGCAACTTACTCGTTTCCTTATCTGTATTTTTTAGCCGGCGAGGACTCATTGCATTTTCTTGTTGACGTTATTTTCCCACCACACACACACACACACGCACACAATTCTCCGTCCACTGTCGCTGAGTTGGCGCTTTGCGCAGACTCCGCTCCTTTGCTTTTTTGTTACTGTTTTTCTATTTGTTTTCACATGGCGTTTAATTTTGTTTTTGGTTAGTTTGGCCTAACCAAAGAAAAACTAACAAAACCGAATAGGCAATTTCCGCAATTGAAATGAAAATTAAATTTATTTATTTTATTTACACCAAACACCGTCACAATTGATTGTCAAACAGGAAATCTCGCGGGGTACGGTAAAAATGTGGGGGGTGATTATTTTTACTTTGTTATTGCCGGCATTTAGGCTTTGTTCAACTTTAAGCAAGCTAAAGTATGATATTGCAAAATTCTCTTTTTTTCTAAAAAAAAATCTCACACATTAGAATCGAATTATTTCGACTGAAGTCAGTAAGCGCCTTTTAAATAAACTTGCTAAAACAAAAACACCCACGCAACGAACACCAAGAAACACCCAAGCAGGCGGTGAAATTGCTACTGACTAACGGTTTTGCAAGCATGTCCGTGAGTGTGGAGTCAGACACTGAGAGAGAGAGAGAGAGTGAGAGCATCTACCAGAAGGGTTGCATGGCGAGGGTGTTGGTGGGGTTTGAGTATGCCTGCATTCTGACAGGGTGGCAAGGTTTGAGAGAGTGAGCTGTCACGCACATGCGCTGGTATTGGTATGTTTTGAACTTTTCAACTCGTTGGTATGTGAGTGGTGGAGCACTTGTTTATTCCACACCGGCACTTGATTATAATTTACCGTTAATTTACACTCATCCGTAGTCAAATGCACTCATCATTTAGAGTAAAATGTGCGAATAGAAAATGACTTAGGGCGTTCTCTGTAAATAGCGCAAGTTGGCGAGCAAAATACTAGAATTTTATTTTATGTGTTATTAAAGAATGTATATTTCGAGGATTTTTGAATAATCAAGATCTAAGACACAAGCGTGATCAATAATTAAGTTTTCTAAAGCTTAAATTATGAACTCCAAAGGAAAACAAAAATGTTACAAAAAAAATGTTTAAATCAAAACGGAATTGGATGAATAAACTATATTTACAATTTTGGAAAATTCTCAATTTTTCTTTTATTATTTTTTAACTTAATCTATGATATAAATTTTTTGTTTTTTTTTTTATAAATTTTTTTTTCAAGACAAAAAGAAAATTTTAACAATGCCATGCAAACAAAATAAGAAAGGGAAAGGAAAGTCAAGCAAATTATTAATCAAAAAAAAAGAACACAAATCGGTATTAAAAAAAGAAGAAAACAGATAATTTTGCAGCTTCCGAATAAGTCTTAAGAATAAACTTACTTATCTGTATATAGCTATAAACTATTTTATTTATATAGGCTTTCTATATAGTATATGGAACATTTATGATGTCTTATGCCACTCACAAAAAAAAAAAAAATATATGTACTTTTTATTTATTTATTGAATGAAATTATTTAATCATCGGCTTTATTCAATTTTGTTTGTTTTTCTTTTCTTTTTTTAAATATATTTTAACAATATTTACAATTATAAATCAAAAGGGGGATGTGTTTGCCTTTAAATTAATTTTAAAGCATTTTCCAGCTACCCTTTTTGTTTCGTCCTAAATTTCTAGCTGCCCATTTGAGGTCTACAAAAAAATAGCTATACGCTTTTCATTTTGCCATAATATTAGATTACATTTACATACAATATTGAATTCTCCTGCTTTATAAATATGTGATTTTTATTTTCCTTTTTTTGTTGTTGCTTAGTTTTAGGGCTCCCAATTAATGAAGCACACATTTAGCTGCCGAAAATATTCGTGTTCTCACAATTTTTGACCTAGTTTTGTGTATATTAAGCATAAAGGATATGCGAAATATTTGGGAAATAATTCCAATAACTTGACTTAAAAAGAATTATAACAATAGAATTACAAAAAAAAAAAAAAAGAAAGCAATAGGAAATTCAAAATCCATAAAGCCATTTGTTGTGTGCTCTTATACAAAAAATCTATCATTGAAAACAACAATCTTTTTTTTTACTTTTTTTTTTTTTTTGTTAAGAAAAATTGAACAAAGACACCCTAATCTTCCACCATACGCTCCGTACCGGCCTCGCATTGATCTATAACCATGCAAGCGATACGCTTAATCTCACAATAGGGACTATCGTGCTCGATGAGCTCATTTAGGATTTGCAGACCATTCTCCTGGGCCACCAGCTGGCAATATTTATCGGGATAGACCTGGCATACCAATAAACCATTAATATAAATTTCTAATAAAAATATAAATCATAGCATATTTACCTGAGTAAGATTGGCCAGAGCCCAGACAGCCCAATGCTGGCATTGCGGCGTCTCATAGCAACGCACCAGACTTAAAATCGGCTCAAAGCTACGATAATTAATATTCCTTTCACTCTTGATATTCCAACGCTTAATGGCGGCCACCATACGTTCCAGAACAACCTCACGTGTGGGATATTTAATGGTCCAGGCCTCAGCTCCATCGGAAGCAATATGAGCCAAGACACCAGCAGCATTGTAACTTACCTAAAATTATATAAAATATTTTTAATTTATTCTCTTTTCATTTTCTTCTTTTGGTATGTGAATTTACCTCAATGCCATCACTCGAGGAATCAAGCAATTTGGCAAAGACTTCTATAAATTCTTCGGTCATTAATTTGGGACGCAACCATTTCACTTCCGCCACATTACCCAGCAAGCCCATCATATTTCTTAACAATTCATCTCGATCAGAAAATGTCTGCAAAATAACAACAAAATAAATAATAATAAAAAAAATCAAAGAAAGGATTGATGACTCACGCTGAGACATTTTAAGAAATACTCCATGCCGCGTCCTTCCAAAAATCTCTTACAATTAATAGCAGTCTCATCAGTTACATTCCACATGGTGGACCATGCCACTTCCATGACATCATCGAAAACCATACGCGTCAGCCGATCCTTGATCAAACTTAACATGGTCTATAAAATTAAATAAACTCATTAATGAAAAATCTAAATTGGTTTCAGTTTTTCATTTGACAACTTACACTGACCACCCCTAATTCGCCCAAAAAGAGTTTCTGTCGGCCATCCACTTGACAGGCGAGCGTGTTTAACAAATAGATAGCAATTCGTTGGACGAATCCCTCCTGTTCTGTTTTTGATACACCATGTAACAATATCTTAATGAGACGTTCATATTCAAAGAGCTAAAAAAAAAAAATAAAACAAAATTATTAATATATTTTTTCTTGGATAAAAAAAAAATGAACTCACCACATCGGCTGGCATGTGAAATTGAGTCAGGGTTAGATAGCCATTGCGTAGCATCGTATCATCTGTGATATGCATTTCCATGCCATTGAGCAGGGTTCGAATAATGTGATTACGCAGTAGTGTGCCAAATTTAGAGCGATCCCTACCCTTGACTATATAAAAAAGTGTTGCACTGGCGCAATAAAAAAAGAAATAAAAGTCTTTAGAATCAAGTTCAAATTATCAAATGAATAATGTCTTGACTCACCTGCCAGAGATTTGCATATGCTTGAATTTCAAGTGTCTATCCATGGCCGACAAGACCACATCCAGGGCCGTATGTATATTCTTGCAGTTCTCAAAACGGAACAGATGATACAAATCATTGAGTACCTAAAAAAATAAGTTTTTTAGAATTGTCTGAGGAAAAAAGTTTGAGTAAGAGTTTTACCCTGGTGAGCACAACCGGTCGATCGTGGTAATAACGCGCTGCTGTAAGTATCTGCTGCTCATTGGCATCTCCGGCCACCTCCAGAGCAGGTATATCGTGGCGTTTGCAGGCCCAGTGTGCCGTGTGATACAAGCCGAGAAACTGCAGAGGCGTTTGGGTTCGCAAGGCCAGACCGGGTATGTCGGTGAGGGCAAAGTTCTGTGGGAAGTTCTGCTGTGATTTCTGCGTTTGCTGATGTTGTGGTTGTTGGGTGGTTTTGCCGTTGGAACTGGTGGATTCCTTGGTGGCCACACCATTGCCAGCCAAGTTGGTGCCCGAGATATCCAAGTGGGTTAGCTGCCTGAGATTATCCATAAGCATTTCGAGTGTCTGATCGGGTAGATCATAAATGCCATGGCCATTGCCTGAGCTAGAAATGGAAATGTCCAGAGTACGCAGGCGCCGCAGACAGCAGATGGCATGCAGCTGATTGGCAATCGGCCAGACATTGAAGAGTATCAATGTGTGCAGGTTGGGCAAAGTGACCAGCGCCTCCAGGCTAAAGTTGGCCAGAACACATGAGGTGAGGTCCAGATGACTCAGATCCTGCAAGTGAGCAAACTGCAGGCGATGATGCATCACCACCCCATTCAGCACAAGACGACGCAGATGTGGGCAAGTCAATTGAAAGTCAACCGGTTCCTTTTCATTCGGCTCAGCATTTTGCAAAAGATGCGAACTTATGCCCAATTCCAAAGAGCGCAAACTATCGCCATAGCGGGCCAGCAAATGATGTGAATGGACTGTGATGCGGTCACAGTACCACATCGATAAAGCAAACAACTTGTGTCGCATTAATTTCTCCAGCCCTGAAAAATTTCAAAATAATGTTAATTGGAATCCTTTTTGAACTAGATCAAATAAACTCACCAATACTACTCAATGTACTGTTGCGCAGATTAACAATTTTAAGTGAGGTGCGTCCTATATCAAAGAATAGATTGATGACTCCATCGTCGAGTGGCCTATTGAATCTTTGATAATTCTCGAGAAAGCCATCGCAAATTTCATTGGGCAGCACAATGCCCTGATTGAGGATGCGACATTTGTCTGGGGTGAGGCCACTGATGATGTTCAGATTATTGCAGAGCTTTTGGTAGGCAATTTCCTTCAAGGTGAGCGGCTCCTCGTCCAGCGATCCGTCCTCCATTAACCGTACTTTGCAGCTCATTTCTGTTTTGTTCTTTAGTCTTTTTTTTTATTTGTATTTTTTCTTTATCTTTCTCTGCTCCCTAAACTCTCCAATAATTCACTAGTTTTTTTTTGTCTGCAAGAAAAATGTTGAAAATAACCATAAGCGAATGAGTCAGTTTTATCTGATTTCACAATCCAAACATTTTGTTTTTTTTTTTAGCTACGAGGAATTCGTCAGCTTAATGAGAAAAATTATTGTTTTTTTGGAATATTTAATATTTTTAAGAAATCAAATTCAACAGAAATAATTCTTGGCTTTCTTGTTCTTTTTTATTTTTTTAATAATTTTGATGCAACCCTAGGTGAAATGTTTGAGTATATGCTTGTGTGGGTGTATGTGCGTGCATATGTGTATATGGAAATTTCAAGGCCTATTCCTCTCACAATGGAGCAAGCAAACTATATGGATGGTTAAATTTCTTAGTCCTCGAGAAGGACTCTCTGCCAGAAATATATTTATACAAATAGACCAAAGTCATGACAAGTGGTTGTTGGTCCCACTGTGCAATGGCTTAAGGAAGTGAGAACAAAAATAAAAAGAAACGTGTGTAAACAAATCTTTCACAAGAAACATAAGAATCAATAAATTTATTGACAGAAATCTGCAGACACGAGCTGAGATGAATCAATCCATTCTTGTTTGCTGGGATTTTTTTAGTAATGTTGATTTATTTACTGATGAAGTGACTCCGAATTGAAGTGATTTGGAAATTTTTTTATGATAATCATTTTCTTTTTATAGTCTAAGAGGTATTAGCAAAAATTACGTAATCTGGTACTGACGAAACAATGACACACCACCATACATAAGAATACATACAGACAAACACAAAAATGCCAGTGAGAGTGAACTGACGACTTGAACGATGGTGGGAGAGTCTCAAAACAAAGGACAAAGTCAAAGCTAAAAACACGCCTCAGATTGTTGAATGTCAATAACATTTTAGTTCAAGTAATTGTCGGATGAGGGGGCGGTGGGGTCAAGCAATAGGTTCGCCAAACAAAAAATATAAATAAATAAAAACAATGCAATCGGAACTAAATTCTAAACAAGCGAGACACACTTGCACCCACACACACATACACACACAAACACACGCGTATATTGTCACCATCGCCACTTGTCTAAATCACTGATATTGAATTATTATTGAAAAAAATACGTCTTGCTTTGATTCCCCTCGTGGGGCATTGGCCACATTAGATAGTTTTAGTGAAATGATTTTGTTTGAATTTGTGTTTTTACTTTTCAAATGCATGTGCGTAGTTATGTGGAGCAGTGTGCGCGTCAGTTAGTCTGCGCTTATCAAGGGAAGGCCACCCAGCCAGCGAATTTGCCTGCTGCTGGGCAGTAGATTGAAAATATATTCATTGGCATTTTCATTAGAGACAGAGACATCAGCTGTCCGGACGGACAGGTCAGAGGAAACGCAATTGCGGAAATAACTGGAATGCAATCGCTTATATCCTCTTTTGTTTGGCGAAATTTCTTTCTCAGCCTGTCCTTTACTTGTTTTTCAGTGTAAACAAACCATCTTTCCAGTTCGAGAAGTTTTTTCTTTTTTTTTTTATGTGTACCTTTTTTTTGCAGCGATGATGATTGTTGCTGCGTTGCTGGTATTACTGATAATTTTCTGTTATTCTGCTGGTTAATTAAATGATTTATTCGACACTAGCACTGTTGAGATTATCGAAACACTGTTAATTTCCAAACTGTTTAGTCGAAGGACGCACAAAAACACAGTTTGTTGCGATTTTCGTTGAATTCAATTCATATCATTTTTATTAATATTTTCTTGTGTATGTTTTTTCACTTGTGTGAATGCCGATAGACGATTAATTTACAGCTGTTCGAAAAATACCAAAATTTAGTTGTTATGGCGATGTGCAATAACTCAATGAAATGGTCACACTGGAACACTTTTGGGGGAAAGTCTACATTAATTTTATCGAATTGATGCGGAAAATTCTGAAACTTGAATGATTGATAATGAAAAAAAAAATTCTATGTTAAAATAAATAAGACTCCATGGAACTTAATTGTTTTATTATGCATCTCGCTGCAATATGCTGTAAGCGTGCAACGAAGCTAATTTATCATGAAAAAAAGTTTCAAAATTTTTGAATTTTGAAAACAAAAAAAAAATTACTCTATTCTAACCCAATAGGAGAATTCCTACAAAACATGATGGAAAGTTCGTGAACACGTTGGGGGAAAATCACGGTTCATGAAAGAAAAAGAAAGTATTTAATTTGAAATTATTTTTTTAGTTTATTAAGCGCTGAAATAAATCAAATTTACAATCAATTAATAGTATTTATATATATAATTGTTTTTTTTTTTGTTATTATTTTTAAGGGAGTAAATCAATCAACTGCTACTTTGCTTTTAGTGAGACACAAAGTTCAGAAGGATCAGGGGCAAAGTAAATGGTTTGTTGGGTTAATGTTGTTATTAATTTAACAAAAGAGTGAGGGCAATTGCTTATGGGCTCAAAATTTAATTCTAAATCACTTTTCTTTCAATGCAGAACTGGCTCAAAAATTTCAAATGTCAACATGGTCCAATCGTTCATTTAATTTCGGTCCATTTTCTGAGAATCTCCAAGTAACACAAAGACACGCACAATCGTAATAAATAATTTGCCATCGATCAAAGTTGTAATTATGCGTACAAAGACGCGACTGGATTATTTGAAAAATAGCCAGATTTATGCTTATAAATAAAATGGTTTTGGGTAAAAAGGGAAGGTGTGGTGTCTGCGTGCAAGTTAACCGGACAAATCACCCTGGTCGAAAAGCGCCTGATCGTATAATTCGGCCACGACTCGTCTACCGCCAAAGTAGCGACCATGCAGGGCATCTTTTCCTCGTATGGCCTCGGCACTGGCAGAGAATTCTACAAAAATCTTGACAATAATTTCGGCCTCGTCATCGTCCTCATTCTCGGTCTGTTTCTCATTGAATATGATGACCCTGCTGACAGTACCGAATTTGCTGCACTCTTCCTGGATTTCCTCTTGCAAGGTTTCGTCCACATCCTCGGGCCCAACCATATTGCGCAGAATAATGACTCGAGAATCTTGCGGTCTCATCAGCCGCTGCATAACCAACTGCCTGGCACTCTGCCCCTTGATAGACATGTTCTCTTGTTGCTGCAGTGTCTGGACATCACCCTCATCCATGAGCTTCTTCTGCAATTCCTCTTGCTGTTTCTCGTGGGCCTTCTTAATGTTCTCCGACAAGTTGGCAGCCGTTGCAGCCGCATTGTTTGCGGCCACCGATAAGGTGGCTGGGGTGCTATTGCTGGCCTCCACACTGATCGTTGTCGTGGGCACCTGGCCAGCCAAGGTAACTGCAGGCGTGGCCAAGAGAGCAGGTGTAGCCAGAGTGGGCTGAGCCACCGTAGTCAAGACGGGTAAACCAGGCGGCACACCCAGCAGACTTGGTGCCGCAGCTGCTTGGGTTTGGAAAACCCCTGTGGGCATCAGGGCTGCTTGCACTGGAGCTGCGGGCACTGCCAAGGCAGGATGAATGACAGCTGCATTGGTCACCACCGGATTGATTTGAGGTAAAACGCCCACCTTGGCTGCCACGGCTCCGGCAATGCTCAAAGCTGGTGTGTTGGCTGATAGACCCAAGACAGCGTTGCTGGCCACGGCATCCAGGGCCTGGATTTTGGCTGTGGCTGCGGCCGCAGCCACTGCAGCTGCCGTCGGCATCGTGGAGTTCGTTGTGGGGCAGGCCAAAGCATTTGGCGGAGTTATGGAACGTCCCACTCTGAATAAAATAAAAACCAGTATATAAAAAGAAATACTTGTTCAATGTGATTTTGACTTACCGCAGCAATTGTCCGCCCAGGTCAAAGAGATTCATACTGGCAATTGCTTCATCCATGGCCTGCTTATTGGCATATTCAATGAATCCATAGCCTTTGTGCGTATGCAAGGAGGTGCCCTGTGCCAATTTACAATATAAGATGGGTCCGAAGGCCTCAAACACACTCTTAATATCTTCTTCGGACAAATCGGGATGAATGGAAGCCACATAGATGCGATTGAAACTCTTTGCCTCCTCCTGGATTTCATCAATCACCTGTTGGGCCTGTGGCATATTGCTCGGTCTTCCCACTTTAATATTCCGTCCACCCATGAGGGCGCCATTCATTTGCTCCAAAGCCAGCTGAGCGCCCTCGGGTATTTCGTACTCCACAAATGCAAAACCCTTGTGCTTCTGGGTGATGGGATCCCACGACATGTTGATGGATTTAATCGGTCCAAAGGGTGTAAAGGCTCCACGTATGGTATCCTCCTTCAACTCAAATGAAATGCTGCCCACATAAACCCTGAAAAAAATAAAAATACGAAACAAAATCAAGTCAAATTCGAAAAAAAGCCTACAAGTTCCCATAAAGCTCTTGGTTCAGATCTTATCAGCTAAGAAGCACACTCAACATGGTCTCAGTTGAAGACAACCAATAACTCGGCTCTTGCCTTTGCCTAGCCTTGTTGTTCACTTTTAAAAAATATTTGTTTTGCATCACCACTAGGAAAAGGGGAACTATGGCATATGGAATATTCCACTCACCTGCACATCAGGGCCAAGGCCTGCTGACGCTGGACCTGGGTACGCTGAGTGGCCAATTGTTGCTGCTGGTGGGCCAGAGTTTGCTTCATGAGTACCATTTTGATGCTCTGCTCCATGGCATATTTTTTGGCCTTGCTGACGAGATCATGTTGCTCGGATGTCAGCTTGGGCAGTGCACCACCGAGCAGCCCCAAAAGTGCAGACCGTGTTCCCGGGCCAAACTTGACATCGCCCGTTTGCTTTAAATCGTACAGGGGCGCCGAAAGGTAGGGAATTTTCGAGTCCGTTGACTTGCCTAGAATTGGGAACACAGATTAGTTCATCTTATAATTTGAAAAGGGTCTAACAACGATTTTCTTCATCAACATCATCTCATCTCATTTGATCATCATCAGCTATGCGATCGATCGATATTTTTAATTTTTTTTTTTTCTTTAACGGTACTGTTCTGATTAGATATATATCGACATATATATATATGGATAGTTTTTCAAAGGCGATTTCCGATAAATGTTTCGGTAAGGTTTTAAGTCATTCTTGGCCAGAGCATTGGCCAAGAATGATCTGAGCGGATTGAAAAATGTCTTAGAAACGACAAAAAAAAAATTGTTGCCTGCAAGAAAGATAAAGACAAAAAAAGAAGAAAAAAAAAAGTAGAAAAAAATAAACAAAATATTAATAATGATAATTCGCTGGCCGGTTCTGTGCATTTCGCTTTTAAGTGGATTTGACCAGAGCAGGAAGCTGTTGAGGACGAGAAGCACAGACGACGACACGACTGTTGGTTGGTCGGTTCAGGCACACAGATTTACATATTGTTGTCTATCGATGCATTTGGTTAATCTTACTTAGAATTATATCAAAAAAATTCTTCTTTTTTTTCATACATATTAATACCGATTTGGCGAGTATAAATATGCATGAAGGAGAGTCATAAATTTTTTGTTTTTTTTTTTTGTTTACTTTTGAATTCAAACGGATACTGCCTGAATAAGTCGAGTGACTGATTCGTTTCGATTTGATTTGTTTTGATTTCTCATTTTAAGGCTGGAAAAATGCAAGAATAAGAAAAAAAAAAAGAGAGAAAGCACCCGTAAAATAAACATATAGTATAGGTACGCTTACGCTTATCGTGCTTAGTAAATAGAAAATACAGCAGCGGTCAAAATAATAAACGCACTTGCACTTTTACATACTCCAATTCATTTAACAAGTATTTGATTTAACGCAAGAGTATCGATACTCGAAAATTTTATTTGTGGCTAAAAAATACCAGACAGTGCATTTTCATATTTTGATCGCAACCGTATAATTATTGTGTGTGTGTTTAATGTGTATTTAATGGGAGAATGTTAAAATGCATGACGAATTTTATGTAAAAAAAAAAAATAATAATAATAAAAAAAAAAAATAAATAAATAAAATTCTAAATGGAAATTATAAAAGCTTATCGAACTGACAAACAAGTCTTTTGGACGGCAAATGGAAACCAAATAACTAATTACTCCGGACACTGTGCACACGGCACCCTCAAACTCTCCACTCCCCCTCGCCCGATGAACCGAAATTCACAAGAATGCTCCTAGATTAAAATTTTCAAATTCATTTATATTAAATATATATATTTTATAATATTCGTGAAAAGACAAAACGATAGATGCGAGCCAGCGAACCAGCTAGCCGGCAAGAGTGCGAGAGAGAGAGGGCTACAGCGCCAGAGAATGCCGTTTGCATAGCTCCTGCAAAGATTATAAAATAGAAATTATAAGCGACCTTATGTGCGGTATATTTTTTTCGATACGGTTTTCCATGAGTTGGGGGCGTGGTATTTGACTTGAAGGGTCACACATTACATTGCTCAGTGATAAAAAGAGAAAATAAAAAGAAAACAAGACGCTGAAACGATAATAAGAGCAACAATATGTTTTTAAATTGGTTAAGTTTTGTTTGTAGTATTTAATTTTTTTTTCTTTTTTCCGCCATCCTTTTTTAAAAATCGTGTTATTCATTTTTTTAAATATACATTTTTGTAGCTGTTGTTGTTGTTGTTGTTTATTTATTTAATAATGGTGAGAGAGGCCTTGAAAAGTCTAGAATTTCACTATTGAATTGGAATACTTTTGAGGAAAGCTTGACACATCAGTCTGATATTATTTTAGTTCATTTTTTTCTCTCTATCTTCTCCAACTGACTTCGTTCTTTATTTGACTCTGTGTGTTGGTGGTGTTTTGGTGTATGATAAAAAAAAAATAATAAAAAATAGAACATTATCAAAACTCTTGGGATAGAGCGAAAAGTAAGTGTCCCAGAAATGGTGTGCCACCCTCGGGCGCCCTCCGGCGGCGGAGGCTAACGGTGACTACGACGTCGACGACGACTCAGGCGTCGGTCTCTTGGCAAGCCTAAAATGTTGTTAGACAGAAGCGGATAATGCGGTGTTGATGTTTTGTTGGTTGGCTGTTTGTGGCTGAATATCAATGCTTGGTAGTAGTAGTAGTAGTAGTAGTTGGTAGTAGTTGGTAGTTGGTAGTAGAGGTAGTACAAAACATGGCAAACACTAATTTGGCATCTCTGTTTCTCAGTGGTTTCTCGATTAAACGACTTGACTTAGTTTAGGCGGAACGAACTTAAAAAGAAAACGCTTACAAAAAAACAAATAAAAAGAGAGATATAGAAGAGAGAGAGAGAGAGAGAGAGAGAATAGTTATATATGCTTTTTGGATTAATTGGATTCGATTTGTTGCTCTTCACTTTGCTTTTCTTTTCCCATATACTTTCGTAGTTCTCATTAATATAGTTTTATGTTTTTTATTATTATTGAAATACTCTCGATTTACGCCAGCGCCGGCAAACTAGATTCGAATTCAAGACGTTGCCAATGCTTCGTTTTCTGTAACGGTTTCAGGTTGTGGCCCACCGGTACTTTAAACTTGTTCAATTGGCTTTTGGTTTTTTTTAGTGTTTTTTTTTACACTTTTGGTTTTTTGTTTTAATTTAGATATATATATTTTTTTATGTTTGTTTTCATTTTTATACTTCGAGATCGCCGTGCAAAGTTCAATAGGTTAGATTGACATTGAGACAGACTTGTTCGATAGTTATTGTTTGACTCTCACCTCACCTCACTTGAGATCATCGTGCGATTATGAAGTCTGCAATTACTTAAGCAGAACAAAAAAGAAAAACCGATTATTTAGTAGCGTCTGTGCTGCCCTTAAAATGCAACGAAGAGTAGAGTAGTAGTGGTAGAAATATATAGAAAAATGTGTTTACAATTTTTTTATGTAAGAAAAAAAAAAGTATATAAAAAAATTTAGAGAGAGTATTATAAAATTTGAATGGTTTCCTAGCGATTGTATAAACCATTTTTATTACTAGTATTATTATTTTTTTTTTTTTTATATACCAAATGAACTTAGATAATTAAATACTTATATTTAATTTGATGTTTTTACTTAAGAGGCTTATTGACAATTTACTGAAATGCTCACATTTATATATTTTTGTGGGGGATTTTGTAATATACAAATTCCCCCTTAGCAGAGAAGACACTTACCTGATTCTGAACGCGAACGTTTTGTCATTGGCATATCGCTAATTTCGCGCTGATCATCCGAACGTGGAGATTTCGATGCTCTGTCGTTACTGCCCTATAAAAGTGGAAAATGGAAAAAAAAAAGCAAAAGGCAACGTTTAGTTACAGTTTCCGGGTGGGGTTAAAAATTTACAAGTCGGGGCGACTGCGACGTATGGAAAACACAATTTTTGTTCGTTGTTGGTACCGAGCGGCGTATACATACACAAGCGTACGTACGTAGTCACACACACACATACACATACGCACAATCGCATGCACCCGCACTGGCCAGAAAAGATACAAGGTCGACACAAAATGTTAAACAATTTTAGTGCGTCAGTCCTTTTTTCTTTTTAGACATATGTGTACCTCAGTTTGTTACATACACACAAAGAAACGAACAATATTTTCACAAAAGTGTGTAAATTAAAGAAAAAGTTAAAGCACGCGGCGTTTTGCAATGCCACCGAACACACACAAAGTGAAAAAACGAGAAAGTACTTTGCCGGCAAGTTTTTAGTTTGCAACTTGATATTACTTGATAGCGTGGTTGTTTAACGTACCATTACTTCGTGTTTTTTTCTATGTATACTTTTTTTAGCGTTCTTTTTTTCGGAAAATAGGCGGTTTGATTTACGTAGATTCAGAAAATAAAATTCAGTGTGGCAGTGAATGCTGCGACGTATTTGGTATTTTGTGAACTGACAATACGGGCACATCGTCTGGTATTTGTTTTACTGCCGCCATCTAGTTTAATTTGTGGAAATATAAGTCACGCCATATACAAGAAACGTTTATTTTTTTATATCAATCAAATCTTTTTAAACATTTCAAGAGTCAAGTGCATTTTTTAAACAGGTCACTTTGGCAACTCTTGCAGAAGACAGCCACAGGTTGACAGTTGTAGTGCCTCTTTCGTTGCGAAAACCGGTGAAGAAATAAAAGCACAAAATACATTATTCTCAGTGTTCTAGAACAGCGCGATTTTTCTTTTTATTTATTATCTTCTTAAAACTTAAACTAAACTAACTTACACATACATATTAACAACTCTCGATCACTGCCAAGGAGTTTTATCAATTCTTTTCTGTATGATTTATAAATTTATTTTTTTTTTTGTAAGTACAATGAAGTGCAGTTTAGGCAGTTGCAATGTTGTAGTTTTGCGTAGGAGCACGAATGTTGTTGTTATTTATCTAATAAAGGAACTTTCTCGACAAAATAAAATTTAATTTTATACAATAAAATCTTGGATGAATCATAAACAGTGTGCACTTTTTTTTACGCTGGTAAGTGGTCTTTTTTCATTTTATTCATATATGTATGTATGTTCATTTGGTTTTTGTTGTTTTTTTTTTGTTTATAATTTATCTAAATATTTAAATTAAAATTGAACTATTTTGCACAATTAATTTAAAATATATTTTTAACAATATAATTCCATTATTTTAAAGCTTTCAGTCATTCTGCTTATATGTTTTTTCTTTGCTTGATTTAAATATTATTTACGAAATACAAAAATATTTCTTCTTGTGAAAAATAAGGAAAATTTCTAAGTAAAATTAAAGTGTAAAACTGAGAAAACTAAAAAAAAAAAATAGTGCGTATTTTTTCTCAATTTGTTTCATAAGTCGCAAGTTCTTCATTTAAGTACGACAGTTCCAATTATTAAGCATTTAATAGTGTTCTTTTAAAAAGTGCTAGTATACCTGTGGATACCTTTAAAAGGCAGCAAGTGAATTTTTTTTTTTGTTACTCAATAGAAACGGAGCCGCGAAGGCAACCAGCACCAACTTTTCAAGTTCGTCTGCTGGAACCTATATTCTTGGCTATCACATGTTTGGCAGGCACCTGGACGATTCAAAAACGCCAATGTGCTTTCAATACAAATCATCTTCCATGCTATGGACCAGGATCTTTCTGTCCTCCTTGACACGAACTTTGGACTCGCGGCTATTCAAAGTTTGCTCCACCAATTTGGGATCAAAACAGGGCTGCAAAATCAAAAGATATTTAAATCGAGGAATCTCTGAATAGTTGCTTAGAACTCTCACCGTTTCACAGATGTTCATGTTGCAGCAGTTTTCGATGGTGATTTCGCACTGCTCGGCAGTCAGCGGGCGATTGGTCAGCGGCGTGTCACTGGCCGTGCTGGGGCGTGCCTTGACCACAAAGGTCTTCTTGATGCGCGGCCTGGCCGGCTTATAAGTCCTACGCAGAGAGTATACAATGCAGGCCACGAGCAGTAGACAAATGCAGGTGCCTCCGACCAGAGCATAAATTGCATTAGCTGTGAGCTGATTTTCCGCCCGGCAAACTTCCAAGTGCTGGTAACGTGGTATGGCATATTTATTGCTTCCATCCTCCAGACGCAATTCCTCACAACTATTAAAGAAGAGTAAAAATATGAAATTAATTTGAAAATTAAAAGTGATGATAAAGCTTACATATCATGACAGCCGTAGGGCACAAAGATATCGGGGTCATATGTCAGAATGCGGCAGAAGAGCGAGCAGATTTCCGTGGAGTTTTGTTCACAACGCGAACCACCAAAATTATCAGTGCACTCGCAATTGGGTGCGCCTGTATTCTTATCCACACTGCAGATGCCGTTGTTGAGGCAGTAGTCGGAGCATTTGGATAATTCGCAACGTTCACCAGTGAATCCCTCCTGGCAGTAGCACTTGGGGAAGCCTACGGAGGAAATGGCGCAGGTGCCATGAACACAAAACTGATGGCACTCACTGCTCTCACAGCGAGAACCCTTGTAGCCGATCTGGCAGATACAAATGCCCTTATGGGGGACGTAGCTGCCTCCATTTAAGCAGTGCTCTCGCTGCAGTTTCTCTACTTGGACGTCAATGGGATTCAGCGTGGACTGAGGTATCAGCAGACGTTGTGTGATCTTGTCCAAGACTCCATTGCAGTGCTGGTCATTCCAGTGGGTCTGATACAAATGCTGACGGACCACAATACCACGCAGCTCCTCATCGAATTTGTTAATTTTCTGTGGTTCTATCGACGACTGGTTGTCTCCAAGGTGATACTTGGGATGGCTCCAAATGGCATTGTTGGTGTAGTCGGTCCAATAGATGGTATCTTTGGTCACAGCCAAATTGGTGGGCACATTGTTGAGACCCTGGACCAGGACTTGGAAGTCACTGCCATTCAATTGAGCACTCTCCACCGAGAAGTGGGCTCCCTCCCTGTCGTTAACCCAGTAAAGCCGATCCGCCAATTGGTCCACCACAATGCCATGCGGCAGATAGAGACCGGATGCAATTATCTTTCGATTACTGCCATCCAAATCGATGCACTCCACCGAGGCATTTGTGAAATTTGAATTGGTCCAATACAACTTGCGCCGGCAAAAGTCCACAGCCAAACCATCGGGTAAACCACCCTCGCTGGTCAGATCCACAAGAACCTTGGGAGTATTTTGCAAAGGATCACCATCTATGGAAGCAAAGTAAATCTTTCTGGTCGTTCTGTCGGCCCAAAACAGATTCCGATTGAGCGGATCATAGGCCAGACCACGGACTGTACCATTCTCGATTCGCTGGACAATTTTCTCATATTTCGAAGCATCATCCGTTGACATGGGTAATTTTAGGGAGAATATACTCCAATTGCGATGCTGCTGATCATTAAAGTAGACAGCCTCCTCGGTCTCATCAAAAGTCATGGCCGAGATGTCTTCGAACTTGTGGGCCGAAGATGTCACCTCCTTCCAGTTATCATCGTAAAATACGATTTTACTCTTAAACGTGACGGCAAATTCTGCAAGAAAAATAATAATGCAATTATTGTATTGATTGTTTTATTCAAGGATGATAAGATTTTGAAGGTTGCGCAAGGCTGATAAGATTTCAAAGCCACTGAAGATTTAAATAACAACCGATAAGATAATTGAATTAATTCAAAGAGGCTTCAGAATATTTAAAAACTTGGAAACAAATAGATGTGATTAAATTTTAGTTTTTGTTTGTTTTTATAAACACTTTGTTGACGTTTTAATGCCCATCAAGTTTGTGAAAGCGACGTCAGAGACCCCATAAATGATTAGGGTATATAGAACTTAGGACTTGGGCTCCTAATACTTTCAAGCTGCACAAGTTATTTTTATTTTTTCTCTCTTTGCTCTTCCTTTTTACACCTCACTTTTTTAAGCCCCTAAAATTTATTTTATAATTTTATTTTCTCTTAGTTCAACTTAAATTTTAGAAATAGGAAAACGTTTAGTTTCGTACTAACACCACAGGAGATACTCGAAAAACTAACTGTGTTTCCTTATGCACTCCGATAGATGGCGCGCTTGCTTCGATGTAACCGGCCAGCGTTGCCACTTTGTAATTGGGTAGTGCGAATCCTAATTGATTTTGTTTAGAGAATTCCAAACTCGGCCGATCCATTAATTTTTTTTTTTTTTGGAAATGTGATAACTCATAGCCGGCGCAATCTGGCACGTTTCAAAAATTGTTTAATCATTTTTTTTTACTTGTCAAGTTTTTTCTTCTGTTTCTTTTATCGAAATTTGCTGGCATTCCAATCTATTTGTTATGGATCAAATCGAACGCATATGGAATTTAAATCTTAACAAATAAATTGACGTTTTCAATTTATTGTCACTTTGTTTTAATTAATAACTCGAATGATTTAAAATTGCTGGCGTCTGGAAGACCGGAGCCGTCTTTATTGTCAACTTTGGTTTTTGAAGCCTTCTACAAAGAAAACAAGGGACTTTTCTATTTAAACCCCGGTTCCGGGGAAAACCCTCGATAACGACGTCGTTATCTAATACTAATACTAATATAAACGGGGTCAATCAGGAGTCAGTCAATTTTTGTTTTTTTACTTGTTAATTGCGTATTCATTGAGTTTTCCGAATCAAAAAAAAAAAAAAAATCGTAATTATTCTGATCGATGATTATAAAAGCTGCCAATTGATAAGACGCAAAAAAAAGATTTAATATTAATTAAATTCTTTATGACAATGATTATGTTTGGAACTGGAATTGCAAGTATTTACCCTCCAAAGAGGCTAAATTTGGCTGAAGCCTTGCTAACAAGTAAATTGCGGTTAATTAATTTTGTATTTTAACATTTAGCACACCTTTATTTTGTTAATGCAAACAAACAAAATCAACATTCTCTAAAAAGCGCGGAAATGGAAATGAGAATGAAAATAAAACAAAAACAAACACGTGTGCCACCTGTCCATATGAAAGTTCCGGCCACAAATGTACACAGTTTTACAGCAGTGCAACTGTTACAGTTTTAAAGTCACTATTAAAGGAATTTCAAGTAAAGACTAAGCCCAGGCTTTTGGAATTTTTTTGTCTTCTGCTCTCTCCCTTTCACTTGCCTATCTCCATAAATGATTTAATATTAAACAGTTAGTTACAGTTTTAGAGCCTTTGTTAAAGCGCTTAGAGTATTACTGTTTTGAATACCCACTAAGTCAGCTTGTCGAATTTTTTTTTACTGTTTTGGTTATACTTCTTTCTCACTCTGTTTCTCTCTCTCACACACTTTCTCGGGAATCTCTGTTATTATTTTACTATGCAGATTTTATGGCCATGCAACAGTTACCTACAGTTTTAGAGCTATTGCAATGCAGAGATCGCCTGAATTTTTTCTCTTCCACACTTTTGTTTTACGTTTTGGCTTTTTCTATCTTGATTATCTCGGTAATTCATTTACTATTCAACTTAAATGGTCATTGGCCTAAACATAAAATGCTAAAGACCCTAACATGTTCTTTGTAGGTCACCGTTGTCTTTATTTCTGTTTATTTTTTTTCAACATTGCACGCAAAATTATATATTTTGTATTATTTATGCCACTTTGGAACGACATCGGACGCCTTTGTTAATTAATTATTGTGAATTCGAACCCTACAAATTATTATTTTTTAGTGACCTTTCCGTTCACTATTTTCAGGCTTTTAGGTCTTTGTGAATATTTTGTTGACCTCCACGCTTTTGGCTTGAGTTATTGATGCAGAAAATTTAAGCTTTAAGAAAACTGAATAGCTCCAATGGGATCTAACTAAGCGATTGAAGGAAAATGTTTACTTATTCAGAAACCTATTCCCACATTTTTTCCAAAATTCTGATTAAACTCAAAATTTTTTCCCCTGGAATGAATCTGTTAAAAATAGTTTCGAACTATTAAAACTGACTCAATGAATTCTTTTTCCACCTTTTCACTAATGAAAGACCAGAAAACCCAGGTGGCAGCTATTTCTTTAATTTATTTGTACTTATTATTCACATTGATTTTATTAATTTAATTGAAATCGCACTTAGCACAGGTGGTTATTTCCTTGAGTTGAATCAAAAGAAAATTGCAGACTTTGCTTTGTTGTATAAAAATAAAGAGTTAAACAGGAATCAAAGGGATTTATTTATAAAATTTCCAACTTGGAAATTCGAATCGATCAGCTCGGAGTTTATTTCTTACGAACTTCGTAAACCTGATGCTTTGACTGGGAACGATTTTTTGCTGATTTGGGAAGTTTTAAATTCGAGGCGCGCAGAGAGTAAACATTTCGATGTTAGTTTTGTCAGCAAGTTTTGTTTATTTTACTTCTTTCTTTTTTAAGTAAAATAACTCTGGCATGCGGCATACGTGACAATTTCGAGATTGTTTATGGCGGCCGGCAAAACACCCTGCTGGTGGTGGTGCCAAGTGTGGTTCAGCGTTTCGTTATCGACTCGATCGAAATTGAAGAGAGCGAAACGCTTGAAATTTCACTCATTGCAGAGGTCAATAGAAACAGTGACGACCAACCACATCACCACTTTTAATGTATTTCCTGATGTTTTTTGTCATTTTTTTTTCTATCTACAAAAGTATTATCTTTCCGATTTTTATCAAAACGTGCAGCGATTGGATTTTTTTGGCGGCACCTTCTCGAAAGCGAAGCCAAAATCAAATTTGTCAGCTGATAAGCGGTGTTTATTTCATAACCTCCTACAAGACATAACACATGTATAGTACATGACCAAGAATATATAGAGATTTTTTTTTTAGATATTCGTTCAAATGTCAAGCAGGAGAGAATGAACAGACACACTTACATAAGAGCGCTAAGCACGAGCAACTTTTTAGAAAATCTGAATGTTTGCTCCTCGACATTGAATATCTATCGGATTGTATAATAGCAACCCTCTTGCCGAACTTACCCCACGACTGTGATGTAGCGTGGACTGTTAATGTGGGGAGAACTGCAATTGCCAGCCAGCCAGCTAGGAGGAGGTGTTCCAGTTGAGGTAACTCCATTTTGCAGCTAATATTTGAACACAGACGGGATTGGTACCGGTGAAGTGGTACCCAGTTATTTAAATTGGCTTTTAGCCACGGACTTTGGATTTTGTAAGAGTTTTATTTTCGCTTGTTGGTTGTAAATGTAAAGAGCAGGCGGTGGTTATCGTTACGTGAATCGACATGCGCGCGAATCGAGCTCCCGAGCATTAACCACACCATGCAAATCCGATGAAAAAACTAATTTAACTGAACTGAACAAAATATCACTCAGTTGCTTGGAATCGTGCAGCCAGCCAGTCCATATAGCAACACTGTAACTTTAATATACAACACTGAAAAAATGGCTGTCCAAGTTAATACTATTTAAATCTAAAATCTTTAATCTATTAATATAATATAATAAGAAAAACTGTTGAATAATTTGTTTCATAAATAAGTAAATAAAGAAATGTTATAATAAAATAGGTTTCGACGGCAGTAAAATTGCAAAATTTGATTTTTGTTTATTGGTGCCAGTCCCGGGTCGAATTGAGACAGTATTTTAATTTGGTATATTGCCTTTGTAAAGTTTGGGCACACTATTTTGATTTTGCCGCGCTGTTCTGTTTTTCCTTTAAGTTTAAAAGTGATCGTTCGGTTGAAGGAATTAATTTATATATGTTGATTCCCGGCGAAACCATTTTAAATGAATTTTGTAGTGAAGCAGATGTATGGGAGATTTTATTCATGGAAGAATTTATAAATTATTGTGTATACTACTGTAAACTCTTCGATCAGTATAATTTCCAGAGTAATAAATAAGGAATATATTTTTTGCGCAGCCGACCTGTATCGGAATTGCTTGTAACTGTCAAATTAAAATTAAGATATACTTTAAATCTAAAAATAAAAAAATTGTTAATGCTATATAGAATATTTACTCATTCTGGAGACCTTCTAAATATATACTTCATTTTTATTTTTAAGGCATGGCACATACAAATAATTGTGCAATTATATTTTATCGAGCAATAGTTTAATCAATATTTTCGTATATAATATTAATAAATTTTTTTCCCACCAATAGTTTGGCTTTTTAACACAGTGTTTAAAATTATGTAGATACTTCAACTATTCAAGTGCAGCCCAGCCTAGGTTGTTGTCTCGACTAAAAGATCGGTGCTGCCATTTATCATTTGAAGAGAAGAAATTGCGAGTTGGCAGCTTCAAAGAAAAAATGAAGAATATGGGCAGCATTGATGGTGCGCGACAATATTAAATATTGTAACTGTGCACCAAGCAAATTTGTACAGAAATGTACGATTAAGGCTGGTCTTCTCCAGGGCACGTGCTAACCCAACTTTTCTTTACGTCTCAGTCACGTGAAGGGCACCACAGCTACAATCTCCTGACCATAAGTCTCAAAGATGGCAAAATATTTTTTTTTTTTAAAATCGGCACTACTGAAACATATGGCGCCAATTCGTAAGTTCAAAGTTTTTTAAATAAACAATTTTTTTTTATAAACAAAACAATCCTTTTATTGTAACAATTTAATACCCAACTCCGCTCGTAAGTCATCAACGTTTTGCTCCCAACGCTGCTCCCAGTAAACGGGCATCAAGGGCTTCATATTCTTACCATTTTCAATGGCCCAAGGCAAATAGCGCTTCAAGTACGAACGTCGCTGCCTGAAAAAAAGTTTAAATAAACAGTATAAAGAAAAAGCAGTGCAATGTTATCTTCACTGTGCCGAAGCCTACACACTCTCTTTTCATTTTTTTTCTGCAGTAAATCATATGAATGAGTTAGAGAATAAGTTTGCGCTATAAATATTGCTAAGACCGATTTAGGTAAGTATATAATATATATGTAAGAGTTCTTTCTAAAACCGATTTAGGTTCGTATGATAACTATATTAGACGGTGGTTTGGAGGTAACATTTGTGGGTCTACAATGTGTGGGTAAGTGATATACACTTTTTTTTCGAAAGAGTATAATAAGTTCATTGAACCACGGTAGCAAATACTCACTTAGGTCGCAGGCGTACAGCACCGAACACGGCACCTCCATAACACATTGGAAGGCCGGTGTTGAGGGCCTCTACCCACTTTACAGCCACTTCACCCAGCATGTTTGTCGGCATGTCCAAGACAGTGTGCACTAAATCATGGCATTCCCGATATCTGGTCATCAAATAGGCCAGCTGTGGATCAGCCATAAAACGTACAGGCATACGCGAGTCCGGAGTCACTTGCTATAAGTAATAAGCAGATGATTTACCCTTAGTTATAGGCAAAGCCTTGCAACCACTTACATTATCCTTGAGGAACTTGACATAGGTGGCACCAAAGGTCCCCGGCGGTAGGGCCTCTAGTTTCTTAAAGTCTATGGTCTGTGTGTTGATGCGTGGCTTATCCAATAGAATCCTACGACCTTCCTCACTCTGTTGCATGGTGTCCAAAATGTCCAGAAGAGCCTCCTCACCTGTGGTCTCGCCCAGGCAGGCTATCATATCATGCCTGCAAGAGACAAAGGAATAAATAAGCTTGTCTCTGGTAAATGGGGGCTCTAAGGTTACCTTCTAGGATCCAATAGGGCTGCTATGGAAGAGCCTGCTCCGAGCAGTAATTTCTGAAATTCTGTAATCTCAATACGCTGCTCAAGGAACTCCTTCTCAAAGGGATCCAATGGCGGCACCTTTGAGTCCGTGGCCAAGCCACCTAAACTGGCCCATCTCCTACGCGCCAAGTTTGAGCCCACAGAGCGGACCCAGAAGTGCCGCAACATCTGCAAATGACGATGACGTCTTTAATTCCAAACACCTGTGACCTCACCATAGTGAAGCAACAATGACCCTGACTACCCGACTACAATTCATATTCACAGTTTGAAAGTGTTTGTCAATAATGAATCAAGCAACAAGCCACTAACACTGGCCTGGCCAAATCAAGTACATAATTATCTTATTAGACCCCATGCCCATTACTCGTTGCCGATAGTCCCCCTCGACTCGAAGAGTACAATAAAATTTTTGAAAAACCTGTTTTCCTCTTATTTTAGATACGCTCATTTTGATTTTTGTTTTTTTTTTTTTGCTTTGTCTTTTTTTTTTGATTACAAGTAAGCTACTGAGATTTCTGCGAGTCTCAGCAGAGTGATATGATGAGTAATTATGCCATAAATACTCTACGATCTGAAAGAATTTTTTCTTTAAAGTTCTTCCTAATCGCATTGAAAAAAACCTCACGAAATTTTGTGTGAAACAACGTTCGTTCATATCTACCATCGGAAGTTGCCAGCCAGCAGGTCTTATCTTTAGAAAACACTACCAACTAAACAAATAAACTCATTACAATCTTATCACTCTTTTCATATTGCTGCGCCATTTTTTTTTTTTTTGTTTTTCCCGTCTTCATCCAAATTAAATCTAACAAAATAGAAACAACGAGGTTAGATACTTTTTTTTTCTCTTCTTCCAAATGGGCTTGTATTTCGAATACATATGACACTTCGATGTGGAAATAAATCATATCATATAGGGTTCGATCTAACTGACTCAACATTTGCATATCAAAATTTACAAAGTCATTAATTAATTAATTAATTTAATTTCTAATTATATAAAATATCTAATAAATGTTTACAACTATTTACAATAAAATCGCTCTAAAATGATTTCAATTGATTGCAGTTGGTTATTTTGTTGTTATCTGATTGGTGTAGTGTTATCGTTGTGTGCTAAATAAAATTACGTTGACTATGGCTTTGGCAAATGTGCAAGGAGCCCAACATCTCCGCATGAGCTCTACAAGAATTCTTAGCAAATCTATTGGCCTGCTATACGGGATCACCGCGTGAGCTGGGCAATTGGGCTTGCTTATCGGGGGCCTGCTTCCGCCGGAAGGTCACAAATGTGTAGAGCAGGCTGGCCAGAACGCTGATGTTGATGCCGATACAATTGAGCCAGGAGAATACATAGTCGCCGCCTATGAACATGCCCAGATAGGTGACGCAAATATTTTTGAGACAGCCCACAATGGTGGTGGTCAGGGCCGAGTTGAATTGAGTGCAAAGTATGGTGCTGTAGGAGAGTACGAAACCCATGACACAGCTAAGTAGGAACTGGACCACAAAGTACGGCTCATTCCAGCTGGCAAATTTGAGGGCCTTGTCCAGATCTCCGGTGAAAAAGTTGAGAAGTAGAGCAGGGAGAAACATAAAGAGCGAATTGTAGAACATCAGTCCGTATTTGCCGATCTCAGAGGTGTCCAGCTTCTTCTTTACGTAGACACCATTGGAGGCTGTTAAAGCATTTGTGATCATTACGTATGTGTAGCCTTGCATGTTGAAGGATAGATCGTCGGAGGCGGCTAGCAGGGCTCCGCCAATCATGGCGTAGACACTGATCTGCACAGCAGGCTTGGGGCGTACGCCGAGTATCTTGAGCTCGAGGAGCATGGTCATTAGAATGGAGAATCGTCTTAGGGCGGCAAACATGGGCAAGCTGAGGGCCTGGGTGCCGCCGAGGCCAAACATCATGTTGCCGAGGAAAATCAAAGGTAGGGGAAAGATTTTCTGGAAGGTGTTGCGCTGCAGTGGTGGAAACGAGACTAGTTTGAGCCGTTTGCCCAGGCCGAGGACCACTATGCTGGCCGTTAGCTGGCCAAGACTAAGGAACAAAAACGAAGGAAACTGATATGAGGTGAGCACGGTTTTGTTGACCACGGTTATCATGAATGACGATAGGCCATAGAAGACAGCACTGCCGATTTTCTTGAGAAAAACGCTGCGCTCTTCTCTGTTTTGATGGCTGCGCAGTTCCTTGGAATTGGAGCCATTCAAGTGGGGTACACTGCTGCTGCCTTTGTTATCTTCGTCGCTTTCATTGCCGTCTAGTAGTGGCACCAAATCAAGGGCTGTGTTTCCAGAGCCGCCTCCTCCGCCGGCACTATTCATTTTATTTATTTTTGTACTCTGCGTGATGTACTCTTTATCGTATTCCGCCGTTCGGCGTTCGTTAATTGGTTTTTTTCACTGCCACTTTTCTAAACGTTCCTCTTGTTTCTGTAGTCTCTATAACTATGCATTCTGCCACGCGCGTTTTATTCGCAAAACAAATATGAATTTCTTATTTGAACTACTGTTTTAAACAAAATAAATACATATTTCATGTACTGCCTGCCTAGCACACGCAATTCGATTATTTATGCCTGACTTTTGTTTCTTTTTTTTTGCCGACGACGACGCGCACTTTCATTCTTTTTGAAGCGATTCGACGAAATGAGCGCAGATGATGAAACAGATGGTGTGGGGGTGGGGAGTGGGGGACGTGCGCGCCGGTGGGGCTATCGACCGTCTGACCGCAAAATGGCGAGATCTTATTTTAATTATAATGAATTTCACTTACCTTGGCGGTGTATTAAAACTAAATTTGGCCGAAATTAACAATAATAAATAATATTTATCGAATTGTGAAGTGCTGAAAAGTGCGTGTTGCGGTGTTGAAAAGTTCAGGCTGCAGTGTTGAAAAGCGCTTGGAGTGCTTATTTCAGTGCTGAACAGTGTGCGGTTATTAACCAAATTTTGAAACAGCTGATACTTTTCGCTTGTGTATTTCTGAAGAAAACAATAAAACTCCTAATTTGCTGTGCCGCCATGAGCAAATCGAAAAATAGGAGTAAGGACGAAAAAGTGCCTAAGCCCATCAATATTAAAAAGGAGAAAACCGAAGAAGATCGCACACTTCACCCCATTTCGCATTATATTGACGACCGTCTGGAATTGGTGCGGCAAATTTTTGGCACTCTCAAGCCCAAGACAATTCTAAATCTGGCCCCAGAATTTCTTAAAAAGAACAGTCTAGAAGAGATTGAAGAACTCTGCCTGAACGAACTGCTTTGCATTTCCACCAAGAGACTCAAATCCATTATAGAAGCAACACGCTGTCCCACGGACACAGAAAGTTCCGAAGATTCTGATGTGCAGCATAAAGAGGGTAAGAAAATCGAAAAATGCTTAAAATTACTTCCCAGCTAATTTTTTCTTGTTTTAGAACACATTTCTTTAGAAGAAATTTCGTCAGGCAGCGATATTGGCGACCAAGATGCCCGCCGTGGTGAGTAAAATGAAATGATTTGAACTTTCATACATTTAATTTTGAGTAAAAAACATATAAAAATTACACATCTGAACGAACTGCAAGTGTTGGATACATTACTCATGAGCCATACTTGAATTTCTCGCAAGCAAAAAGTGGTGCCACATAAAAGGCACGCAATATGCAAACATCTTCGCCCATGCCGAGCGAGACATTATCTTCTTCCTCCTTGCCCACCTCCAGGCTGATGACAAAGTCACCCACCTCCAGGCAGCCCTTACGGCGCATGTAATCCACGCCAAATTCAACGGGATTGTAAGCGCACTCGTTGAGTTCGCTCTCATACAGAACCGGATGCATATTCCTGCGCAAGTGCAGAGTTCTGGCCAGATTCATTTTGCATTTAATGGTATCATCATCGTCGTCCGCATTCAGTGGCAACATCACATACACAGGACAATAGATTTCCGTGCGAGCCAGGGCCACACTGGCATTTTCACACTTGGTAAAGATAAAGATAGCCTGGCATTCGATGGAACTGATTGTGCGTATGATGAAATTGACAATGGTTTGATACGAGGTTAAAATATTCTTGACTGTCCGCTGGTTCTGCACCATACCCACACGGTAATCCCTCACCGGCATTAATTTTTTCACAATCAAGGGATACTTATTGCACCAGGGACTCTTCTGGATGTGTATAGCATCGATTTTAAAGAGGAACTCGTGCAGCTCAAAGCGCTTAAAGTCACTGCAGCGTTCCAAAGGCACTGTGCCTATAACCGGCTTCTTCTGACACTGGGAAATGGGCAGGACATCTTCCATAATGTAGTTATAGACACAGCAATTTACCTGGAATATATCCGGTATGAAAATGTAGTCCACTAGCCTGATAATGCCCAAAAGATCCAGCATATTGCTACGTATATACTCAAAGTCGATCATGCCAATTAGCTTGAGATTGAAGTCCTTGTCCAGGGCTTGGCGCACAGCACGCAAAAAGGCCTTGCAGCGTATTTTGGGCAGGATCACATAGTGAGCATTCAAGGAAGTGGCCAGTTGCAGATCTTTGACAAATAATTCCGGATAGATTTCCGGCTTGAGGGCATGACATTGTTGAGGCAGTTCTATGAAGTCATACGAAGACAAGAGACCCGCATCAATGATCAAAACAGCCACGGCCTCCTTAAGGGTCTTCACCACACGACAACGCACTTCCCGGCCCACATAGATAATGTCGCCCAGCTTGATCGCAGATAAATAAGCCCACAAATTAATCACAAAGACAATTTCCCGAAAGCCACCGTATCGATAGGCCTCATTGGTGGTAAGGGTGAGCACAGCTCCTCGTGCCAGCATCACCGTGCAATTATTTCTCAGTCTACCCACACGGCAGCATTCGCCATTCACTTCCACAGCCAGGGCAGTGACCAGGCGCAGCTCCCTCTCGGCCACATGACCGGCTATGGCTATATTCATGGTGGTCAAAATACTGGCCAGTTCATCGGGCTTATTGGTCACGGCATCCACATGGAAGGTATACGTGCCATTTTCCAGCATACGCCGCAATTCCTCATGGGTAGTTTCCGTCACCAATTTGGCCATCAGAGCCATCTGATAGTAGCGCTTTCGCTTCCGTCTTCTGGCATGTTTCTCATGAGCCTCGCAGGCCTCCCGGAACTCCTTGAGGCGATTCTCCAGATCTTGCTGGCCATTCAATCGTATCTTGAATCTATCCGGGCGATTCTCACTACTCGGCAATTGCTCCTCATCTACATCTTCTGTGCTCCGTAAAAGATTGCGAGCTGCGGTATCCTCCATTGCAGTTAATTTAACAACACTTTATTTTTTTGATTTTATCTAGAAAATTTACATGAAACTGTTTCTTTTTTACAGCCAAAAAGAAAAAGAAATTGGCCGCCAGGAAAGCCGGAAAAACAGCCGAAAACAAACAACGTAAGACAATGAAAAGAATATTTATTAAAAAAAAAACTAACTAACAAATGAAAATGTTTACAAATTAAAAAAAAAAATGCCTACTTCAATTTTTTTTCGTAGCCGAGGGACAGATTAGCGTCTTGGAACTACTTGAATTGCAGGCAAGAGCTCGGGCCATACGCTCACAACTCGCCATGGAGCCCATCACCAAGATTGAAGTTGATTCGGATGAGGAGGCAAATAGTTCAGCCAAGACTGTAAAGTCCAAGCGCTCGGAGAAGCCAGTGGAAAAGCCCAGCAGTTCAAACAATGAAAGAAAGCGAAAGTCTTTGGAAGAGAATAAATCGGTGAACACCAATGGCAGCGCCAAAGAAGAGAAACGACTGACTAAAAAAATCAAACTCAAGAGAAACTACAGAATCTCTACGAAGTCACCAGAGCCAGAGAAACCCGAGCCGAGCCAGGCAGCTCAGAAGATAGAAGAAATTCCCAAGGATCCCTCGAAATCCCGTTCGGCCTCACCGGATGTTATACCCATTCAGGCGGAGCCAGAAACTCTGTTGATTGCAGACAGTACAGATGACGAGGCGCCTAAGCCCACGGCCTCTCCTCCGCAACCTCAAGTTGAAAGTGAGCCAGAGGAGGGCGAAGTAAGAGACGAAGTGCCAGCCGTAGCAGAGAGTCCAAAAGAGCAGGAGCAAGAGCAGTCAAAGCCAACCGAGGAACCCTTGGTGGAAGAGTCTACTCCAATCGAGGAAACAGAGAGCAAGCCTGCCGAACCCGAAAGGACTGTTTCACCAGCCGCCAACTCCCTGCCCGATGATGAAAATGACGATGTCATCTCCATAGGCGGCGATCTCGAGATGATTGAGGAGCTGGCCAAAGAGGAACCCACCTCTGTTGCTATAAAAAAAGAGGAGCCAGGTGAAGCCACCAAACCCAGCCAAACCGAGGAAATCGATAATGATGTGATCTCTCTGGATACCAGCGAGGATGAGCGTGACAAAATTCCAACCACAGACTCCGAGGTATTTTCCCCTCCCGCTTTTTATTTCTCTTTAATTTCTTTCATTTGCATCTTTGCTTTTTATTTTTAGTCCTGGCGCACGCGGTATTTGAAGAGCTCAAAGGTCAGCCAAGTCCTGGCCGCCTCGCGGCTGGGGAAACGTGTGCGTGATAAAATCAAAATATCGAATCGTTCCAAAAATCGTAATCAAAGTAAAACAGATACCGCCGACGACGCAGCCGGGGGAGAGGAGTCAACCTCAAAGCAGCAATTCACCTCCAAGCATGAGGATGGCTCCATTGAGCAATATCAGGAACTTGTGCGCCATCGTCAGCGTAAAACTTCCAATGCCAGTAAAACCGAAAAATGAATGTCAGCAAAAGAGCTCGGGAGTGGGGTGGGGCAGAAGGGGCTGACTATTATTGAAAAGTATAAAAGTATATGTATATGATGGCCTATAAAAAAAAAAATAATAATAATAATCATAAGAAAAGGAGTCGAAATAAAATACCAGAAAACTAAGCAAACGCACAAAACAAAAATTTGAATATTTCGTGCTAAAGGCAAATTTGATTTCTTCTGTTTTTTTTTTTTGTGTTTTTTTTTTTTAGTTTTGTTTTGTAGTTTAAAAGAAATGCGAAAACTATGCCTTCTCATTTCCGGCCTGGTTAGCACAGAGGCGGGGGCTGGCGGGAGGGGGCACAATTAATGGTCGGCACGCTACGCATTTGGGATATTGCTTAGTTGTTGGCTGGGAGAAAAGGAGTTGGGATATTTTTTTTTTTTTCAAAAATCATTAAAGAATTTTTTATGGCTTCGGGGGCTTTTGTTTTTGGCCTGATTAATTCAAGAATAAAAAATTTATTTGTTTTCGTTTTTTTTTCCTGATTCTGAAAGAATTTTAATTTTTAACCCACATTTTAAGTGTGATTCCATCCCCTCTATTTATTTTTCCTTCTCCTTTTGCTGCTGCTCTGGCATATCTCAATTATGCGGTTGTATAGGCCTTTCCTCTCCCCTCCTACCCCGGAATGGCCTGTGATGATTGTTTTATCAAAGACAGCGACGGCCTGCTGATAAACTCCATAAAAAAAAACTCACTCACCGTGAGTCTATAGGAAGAAGAAGAGCTGGCAGAGAGAAAGAGCGAGATAGATTAATGCGCATGTCCTGGCTATTCGAGGGTGAAATATGCCTCAGGCTTACAAGTGTGCAAGTGTGTGTGTGTGTGTGTATGTGTTTCCCGCGAATCCATCAAGTGGGCGCGCTGTATACATATAATTATGGCCTTTAAAATACACACACATACACACATGATTAAAAAAAAAAATAAATAAAATTTTTTAAACTAATAAAAAAAAAATAAAATAAATAAAATAGACAATAATATTTGTTAGATAAAATAAAATAGCTTTACAAAATAAGGAAGCCTCAAGAACTTAAAAGAATTGCAAATTTTTTTTTCGAAGCCTACTCTTGTCTTCCCTCTTCCTGCCCCCCTCGCGAAATTTACAACCACAGTGAAAGCGCAAAAGTAAACAAAATAGCAACAGAGCAAAAAAGCCAGGCGGCTTTTCCTTTGGCGTGGCTGCTTTGGGGGTTGATTCTCTCCACTTGCTCTCTCACGCCCACACTCTCTCGAGTCCTCTCTGTGTTTTTGGCTCTCTTGCGTGTGTGTCTGCCTATGTGGGTGTTTTTTTTTTCTTTCTTTCTTTTTCTCTCAGTTGGCTTTGCATCCTTTTTTTTTTTTTGGTTGGCTGGTTGGTTGGTTGGGATGCCTTGAAGAGTCGCGGTTGGAAAAACTCAAATTAGTCTACAGAAAACGCGTACGTAGTACAGAAGTGGCCGCGCGTGGCCACACTCTCGGCGTGTTAGACTTGTCGGTATGATAAATAAGTGAAACACCCTGTACAAGTTCTGTAAGTTTAACCCAACAACAACAACAACAATAACAAGAATAACAACAGTAAATCAAATAAATGATAAAGCCAAATTATATGTAATGAAAGTAAAATAAAATAAAGCAAAGCAAAGCGAGGAAGAAGATGCAGAAAAGAAGGAGAGAAAAGTGTAACAATCAAAACAAAATAAAGAAAAGAAATATGCAATCATCGTTATCCTTTGCTTATGTGTCAAAAGTGTGAATATTAACAAAAAAAAAAAAAGAAAAATTCTAAAACAACAACGAAAATGGATTAAATTGCCTTCAAAAAGGCATTTGGATTTCAAAGCCAATAAAACTGAGAAAAAAAAAAAAACAGAAAAGTGCTGGACAAAAAGTGCTGAAAAAAAAATAAAAGAAAAACCTCAAAATAAAAGAGATAAAAGTCATAAACGGAAATAAATGTGCTTTAATTAATTATAAAAAAAAAAAAAATAAATAAATAAAAATTTAATTAATTCAAATCAAAACAATTACACAATAAAATATGTTGATATTAGGCAATAATAAATTTCTATTATTGTTCAATATGATCAATACGTTTATTCATTTTCACATAAATTTACACTTAGGATTAAGGTGCGCTCTCTGACTAGAGACACTGTGAGTTTTGAAATACTACAAAAAAATAAAATGAATACTATGAAAAATGAATAACAAAATAAATATGATAAACATAACCTCAACATAAAAAAAGCTTGTAACCAAAATTTGCCTGCTTACAAAAAATTGGCTAAACGAAAAACTGAAAATTTATCAAAATTGGCTAGAAAAAAATAACAAGTGACAAAATTGGCAAAAAAAAATGAAAACTTTAGTGGCTTAATAAAATATTCAAATGCTTGGCAAAATATCTCCCCAAGTTGATTTCCATAAAATCAAAATTATACAAAAAAAACACTTTCAATTGGCTTTTCCTTTTGGAAATTAACGCATGTCCTAGTAGTTCGAAACCTTATGATTTTTTTACATAAAATTTTGTAAAAAGTATTTGCATGTCTTTGGAAAATTTCAAGGCATCCTTGGAGAATTCTATTATATTAAAAAAAATTAAAGTCAGACTGTACCCACGAATTGTGTCAGGCGAAACCCTCTTTTTGTGACGCACTTGTGAAATTTAATTATATTCATAAATTGCTACTTTTTGTTTTGCTCCTCTTTTATATTATTAAACAAAATGCATAGCACAGCAAATGGGGACAACACACACACACGCATACACACATACAATGAGAGAGACACATTTAGCTGATATGTATGTCATAAAATTTTATTAATAATGAAAATTGTACTAAAAATGGTGGGGCAATTTATTAAAAAGTCTCATTAAGTGACAACCACCCACTCACACACACACACACTGACACACACACTCAGATATACTTGGTAAATTTTATCGCATATAGGGAAGGGGGTGGGGTAACGGGCAGGCCTTACGGTGGCTAATAAAGTAAAAATAAAAAATAATAATAATATAGGGGAGACAACAAGTCAAAACAGTCGCCAGTGTAAAAACAAAAGAGCAAATAATAAAAACAAAAAAAAAAACAAATTTTGCGATAAAGTAAAAATTCGATATGGACGCAATGATTAAAATGGGAATCACTCTGAGTCCTCTCTCTCCCTTTGCCCTCACTGTTTGTAGTCTTGCCACCCTCTCTTTCGCATTTATGACCATGCGGAGCTTTTTGGTACCGGTCCGGGGTAATAACTCCGGCCGGCTGACTGTTTGGGCTTTTGGCGGAGATTAAGTATTTTTAATACGACTGCGACTGACTGCAATAAAAATATAAAAATTTCAACGATAAGAGGACCATACACCACCACTGAAAGGGCATCAAATAAATTTCAATATATATATATGATTTTTTTTCGTCTTTATATTATATATATATATATATGTATCTACAAATATTTATTTTGGCATGAGGTCGACAGTGGAGATTTGAAATGTGGGATAAGAGTTTGGAAAGTTTTAGGGTTGTGCTTTAGGCTTTAAAATCTTAAGTTCTTTAAAGCTGAGAAAATCGGAACCTTTCAATTATAAATTAAGAAAATCGGAGACTGTAGAACTCGGTCTTGGAAATCTGTAGATCTCAAATCGGAGACAAGATAAAAAAGGCCGAGAATCCTTCAAATCTGTAGATCTCAAAAGCTGAGACAAATTGGAGCCTTAAGCCGAGTCTATGCATCCTTAAGATCTCACAAAGTGAGAACATCTTAGGCTCTTAATTCTTAAGACTTAAAAAACCTGAGAATATCTTAGTATTTTAAATCTTGAGATCTAAAAAACTGAGTGAGTCTGAGCCTTCTAATACCTTATGTCTTAGTTTATAAGTCTGTATAAATGGAACCTTGAAATATTCTTGTTTTTTTAAGAAAAGACATTCTGGATAAGAAGTTTATTTAAGATTCCTTGAGAGTGATTAAGACTTTCTTAATTCATTCTTAAGGCTCTTAAAAATTCATCTCAATTTATTTTGAAAGTACTTAAGATTCCTTCCGATTCCCTACGGAATCCTACCCTTCCTTCTCGTCTACTTTCAGCTTAAGACTAAGTTCTTTCCTTTGGATTTCTTCTCTCGGACAAACAGCCAGAGGCTTTCTGCTCTGAATTCTTGAAGCTTTTTTGTGCTGATTCTGTTCATTGTTTTGTGTGTCTACTGTAGCAAACAAGCCAAATCCCTCGAGGGGTTATAAAAGAGCGCGAGCTAACACACACACGCACACACACAACCAATCGGTTCCATTTTTTTTTGTACCACATTTTTTTTTACGTTTTATTTTTATTTTTTTCATATGAAAATCAATAAATTTTCCAGTGTTTTTTTTTTTTTTTTTTTTTTTGCTTCATTACATTTTCATATGCCCTCGTGCTGAGCTGGCTGACTGGCTCATTATTAACATTTTTACAATTTCTATGGTTGGTGACCACAATTTTTTTTACTTTATATTTTGAGAAAGGATGAGAAGAAAGACTTGAGACGTTACACCCCTTCGACACCCAGAGGGGTGGCCGCCCACTAGGCGACTGCTTAAGTGTTTTTCTATTACATTTTTGCCAGCCCCAGAGTCACCTCCGTTTGGCATACAAAACCCCATCTGCCTCCAAAAGCCTATTCTTTTGCTTATTCTTCTTCTTCCTCTTCTTCTACTTATTTTTCTCATTCTTTTTCTGCTTCTTCTTATTCTTATGCTTTTTAGCCTAATATTATATTTGCTTTTAAATATTTTGATATACAGCCCAGTGGAGGCTTATAACTTTTGTACCCTCAAACACACACACACTCTCAGAAATACACACACACACACATAGACTCTTATAGGGACAAATATATTTACACAGCTGGGAGGCATTTTCTCATAAAAATTTCGTACTCGAATAAGACGAAGTAGCTCCAAGGAGCACAACACAAATACACACACACACACACACACACACACTTACAGCATATATATAAATATTCGAAAGAAACAGAAGCAGCAAAAAAAAAAAAAGTAAAATAAAATGAAAAGAAAAAAAAAACAAGAGGAAAGGCAGCAAGGAAAGCATTTGGGCGTTTTTGGGTGGCTTGGCAAAACTTTCAGTCCAAACCAAAAAAAAAAAGAGTGTGGAGCTGGAGGGTGGCTGGCCCAAGACAGCACAGGGAGAAATTCTAGTGGGTGTGTGTATGTGTGTGTGTGTGTGTGTGTGGCAAGGCGGCAAAAGTAAAATAAAGTAAAGGATGTGCCATGGCGACCGAACCTGACATGGAGAGCGACGTTGACTGTAACTGGAAAATAATATTTTTCCTTTTTACTTTGACTGTAGTAAGTTTTCCTTTTCTTTTTTTTTTTTTGTGTTCTCCTTCTACTTCTTCTTCTTCTTCTTATTTCTGCTTTGGCATTTTTCTTTTGAGTGTCAGAAATGGAAAAGAAAATAATTTGATGGTTTCATAAAGTCGCCCAACCATTCAACCATTTGGTTATATTTTTTGGGGGGAGGGTGAGAGGATTGTGGCAGCCCTGTAAGTGTCAGTTTTCTTCGTCTGTCTGTATGTGTGTGTGTGTGTTTGTGTGATAAAATTGCAAACTTTCATACTTTGGCCTGTCCAACTTCTTACCCCCTCGAAGCGTAGAATCCAGCATAGCTGGAAAAATTTATGGCATTTTTCTTGTTGCTTTTTCCTCCTTTCTTTCTTTCCCATTTATTTATTTTTTTTTTTTTTGGTTATTTTTCCCCCACAACTTTTCTTGGGTGCAAATTTCTTCTTCTTCTTCTTTTTTTTTTTTGATAGATTTTATATTGAAAATATTGCTGCATATTTTCTTCTTCTTCTTCTTCGTTTTGGGGGTGGCTGCTGCTTTGATAATAATCATAATAATAATAAGGACAGAGAGAGAAAGAGAAAGGACTAAGGAAAAATTCTGAAACTTCTTCAACTTTTTCCAACAAAAAAAATTTTTTTTCCACTTTGTTTGCATTATTATAAAAATTATAATTATAATTTTTTTTTGGACTGTCCAGTCGGCCTGACTTGGGCCACCCACACCTCCGAATCTCCCTTAACCCAGTCCACCCCACAAAAGGCACCAATCTACTGATTATGTGTCTATGTGAGTGTGTGTGTGTGTGTGTATTTCATTATTAATTTTTCTCGTATTTTTTTCATATTTTTCGTATTTTTATTTTATCTCACACACACACACACACATGCACCCTTAGGGGGTGAAACATTACAAATATACACACACACTCTCCCACACACACACACACATACTCACTTAGTTTATTGTACAAATAATATTTGTTAGAAAAAAAAAGAGAAGAGTAGGCAGAGGGGAGGTGGGGATCAAATAGAAGAAGAAGAAGAAGAAGCAGAACAAAATTTTAGTGCACGAGCGAGATAGTTGAACTTTTTGGGTAGTTTCATCGTTTTGGCTTTGTCGGCTTTGTTGGCTTTGTTGGCTTTTTCTGCCTTCACACTCTCGGCTAGGCGAGGCGAGGCGGGGAGAGAATATGTTTGGGGAAATTAATTTTTCACTGTATGTGAGCCTCATGCTGAGCTGGCCAAGATGAGAAAGTGAAAATGAGAAAAAAAAAAATGTATAAAAATTAAACTGACGCCGATGCAGACTGGTGGGGCCCAAGGGGAGGGGGGGGGGGGCAGCCACGCGACTTTGGCGCTGACGACAGTAAATGATTGAGAGCATTGGTATTGGTGTGTCGTTCATTAGATTGCTATATATATATATGTGTGTGTATGTGTGTGAGTGTGTGTGAGTATTTTGTATTTGATTGCCGAGCGCGTTCATTGGTTTCTAATAAGATTTCTTACTAATGAGCGGCAATGTGGAAATATGAACATTATTTCATAAGAAAGAGAGTGAAATAAAACAGTTCGAACAGAGGGGAAGAGCCGGACCGGGCTAAAATGCTCATTGAGCTGTACATTTCCAAGGGCATCAAAATTCCTAAATATGAGAAAGAAGAAAATTAAAAAAAAAAAAAATTTTCAGAGAAAGAAAATGCAATAATAACTTTAATAAAAAACGGTTAAATTAAAATAAAAATTTTTTTAAACTTTTTCAATGCTTTAAGGAACTAAAAAAATAAAATAAATAAAATGAAATAAAAAAATAAATACATTAATAAGATTATTTAAAATTGTCATGAAAATTGAATAAAAAAAAAATATGTTTTCAAATGTTGAGTAACCTCACATTTTATATATAAAAATTGTTTTAAAAAAATATATCAATTTTAGGAATATTTTAAATTGACAAAGTTTAAATAAATAGCTTAAAAAAATATATCAAATTTATGAATATTTTAAATTGACAAAGGAAAATGGAAGAGTAATTTCCATAAAAAAAAATGAAAATTATTAAATATTATTGCCAATTTTAAAGCTTGAAAACTAATCTAAAATATAATTAATTATTAATTATTATTATTATTATTATTATTAAAAATAATAATAATTATTATTAGTATTTTTATTTTTTTTTTTTTTTTATCGATAATAATAAGTTTCCTTCATTATTTATTTATTTATGTTTTTATTTATTTATTTTATTTAAAAGTTTTTATTTTTTTATTTATTTATATAAATATTTGTTTATCTAATTAATTTTTATTTTATTATTCTTTAACTCTCTTTTGTTAGGTAAGAAAAAATTTAATAATTTTTTTTATATATTTTGTTTTTAAATTTTTCAATTTTTTGAAGCCTTAGAAATGAATTTTAACTCATTTTTTAAATTTTATAACGCTTCTAATTTATTTGATTAATTTCAACGAATTTTTTGGTTATTTTAAATCATCAGGAAAATTAAAAATTGTTCACATATTTGTCTAGGAAAATTCAATTTGTCATCCACATGAAAGCGCCCTGCTCCCTTTTCTCATTAAAATGAGGGTGGATTTTCCTACTCATACGAAAACAATTTCAATTATTCTGAAATTTTTGAATTTTTTTGGCGGGGGTGGCATACACACACACACACATACACAGCCATAACTGTGCATAAATGATTTTGTTTGAGGGCACAAATGTGGTCGCAAATCAATCATATTCCGAAAGCCGAATTCACTGACATAATTATAATGGGGTTCTGAAATCGGTTCGGACTGCTGACTATGGGCGGGTTTGAGGTTATCGAAAGGTTTGCTCAGGGGTTGGATTTGCATGGTCGAACGGAGTGGGAAAAGTCGGGCAACAGTTGCGAGTGCGCTTGCTTTTAAAATTGATAATCATAACTTTCGGAATCATAACATAGTGGGCGTCACCACCACCACCCCCTCCACCCGCTGGGTGACACCACCCAGCCCATAATTATAGTGACATTTACAAAAGACATGACCGAGTTGAGAATGAAGTGAAACTCAATTCGAAACATTTGGTTTTTGTTTACATTTCAAATGCTTTCATCGTCCCCCCAAACCTCTCAAGAGACGAGTGTGTGTGTGTGTGTGTGGACACACGTGTAGCCGAAAGGATACACACACACATACACACACGCACGAACTAGCCGGAGCATGTGTGTGTGTGTGTTTGTGTGAAAGTGAAAGTGGCAGCGATGGCGGCCGCAACATTATTGAGTGGACATGCCGACATGTGAAAGTGAAAGTCAATAGAAAACCTTGACCACCATATAAACTGGCCCATCAGACAGCCGAGCCGCCCCAGACCCCAGAGCTAGCCAACCGACCGACTGACTCGTCCGAGGAGCCTCCAAGCAGACACCGACCACGAAGGCCGACCCAGTCAAACCGATGCCGACGCTCTGACCAATGAATTTCAAATGTTGTTTCTTTTTTTTTTGCCTTTGGTTCGTTCAACCGGCGATTTTCGATTTCACGCACACACACATACATACACGCTCACACTGGCACACATATGAGTACACATACTCGCTCATCTCAAAGCTGAGATTTTAGAAGAAAGAGCGCAAAAACCTTTTCAAAAGAGAATTTGAGCTTTGCGCAAACTCAAAAATTTAGTTTTATTTATTTTTTTTTTTTTAGATGGAATTGTCACATTTGGCCAAAGGCAAAACCAAAATCTAAAAAGGGCCCAAACAACTTCACTTTCCCTTTTCTGTTTTGGTCCTGTTAATCTGGCGCGTTTCGTTAGGATAAAAGCTGATGTGTCGTCTGTCTATTTAGAATTTTGATGGTCTGATGACTGAAAGGCGGTACTTTATGATTATGTAAATGCGGTTAGCAAATCATCTGCTTGATATATCAAAGCAACTTAAGTGGGACAAAAATATTACAAAATAAGTATCCCTGGTAATTCACTCATTTATTTGGGTTAAGCCGGAATACTTTCTAGCCAAAAGTTATGAGGACTTTTCGATTTATTTTTCAAAGCTGGAAAATATTTTTATGAATTTTTTAAAGGAAGTGAAAAATTATAATCAGATAATTCAATCCAAATTTAAATGCATGAAAATTCAGTAAGATGTGAGCCAAATAATTTTAGCAGGTACAGTAGGTACCTAAATTTCCTATGATTTAAAACAGATCAGCCTTTTTTAAAAATTATTTTAAGAGCCTCTTTAAAATTAAATAATTTATTATATGAACAAAAAAGTTACTAGCCAAATAATCTCAGCAGGTTCACTCACAAAGGTACAGTAGGTACCTGAATTTGCTTAGACTTAAGGGAAATAAATATTTTTGAGAAATAGAAAAAAGCAGTCAATCAATTTTTAAGTCTATTCAAAACTGAATAATTTCAATTAAAACAGAGGAAATATGTTAGCCAGATAATCTCAGCAACCTCACACAAAAGGTACAGTAGGTACCTAAATTTGCTAAATTTAAAAAAGATAAAAGTTGAAAGTCAAATAAAAAAGCATAAACTATTCTTATAATTTAATTTCAGAGCCTATTAAAACAAAGTAATTTCTTATATAAATAAGAAAGTTGTTAGCCAAATAATGTCAGCAGGTTGACTCACAAAGGTACAGTAGGTACCTGAATTTCCTTCGATTTAAGGCAAATAAATATTTTTGAGGAATATAAAAAAAACTCTCAAACAATTTTGAATCATTAGTTTAAGATCAGAAAGTCTATTCAAAGTTGAAGAATTTCAATTAAAATAGAGGATATATATAAGCAAAAATCTTAGTAGGTACAGTAGGTACCTAAATTTATTATATTTTTAGAAATATTTTAATTTATTTTGAGAGAAAATGAAATAGTTTTCTTTTATTTAAAAACTTTTCCCACTCAACCAGAAAAGCTTGAAACTTTTTTCTTTGTAAGCTTAGAATTTTTAATTAACTTACTCAGAGAGCCAGTTAGTTGTCGAATGAGAAGTGCCAATGCAGTTTCCAATGACTCAAATTGACTCTGAATATTTGTAATGAATGACTGAGTGAGTGTGGATTTTTGATATGGGTTAAGTGGGGTTTTTCTCTTTTAAATGAAATATGAAAAGTGTGTGGAGAATGAAAGATATTGAGACAGAAAGTCAAAGAGTCACACAAGAAAACAGAGTTATTGTTGTTGTTGTTGTCGATTCTATATGCATAGATTAAAATAACAGAAATATGACTGAGGCATAAAAACAACAAGAACGGTAGGAAAAACAAATTGAAAAACTATCGAACAATGATAAATTGGCACGAGCCTGGAAAACTCGACTGGTAAAACGGTCCCTCTGTGCCTCACTCTGCGACTGTGTGTGTGTGTGTGTGTGTGTTGGTGTGAGTGTGGTGGTAACTGTTAAAAGTTGAAAAAAAAGGGGCGGAGCAATAATGGTCTTTCAGACCGAACGTTGCTCAGTTTTGCTGTTGTTGTAATGTTTCATTTTTTTTTTTTTAAGGGAAATTCTTTGATTTTTGATATTTTGGGGTGTTTTATTGAGGTTTTTTCCTCTTTTTTTTGTATGTGTCGTTTGCTGGTTGTGGAAAAAATTCGAACAGCAATGTGGGTAGGAAAAACTATTAAATATGTTAGACGAGGAGGGGTAGACTCACTCTCTCTTCGTGTATGTGTGTGTGTGTGATTTTAGTATCAATGTTATTGTTGTTTTGATTTTTGGTTCTGTTACCGTTTGTCGATTGGGATTTGACAATCATTTTTTCTAGTTTCTTTATAGATATTTTTCTATATTTTTTTTTTGTGTTTGGGTACTTTGTTCTTTCTGCTGCGTCATGCGGCAGTTGAAATCGAACCACTTGGCAGGACACAACGTGTGAAGTGCGCATGCGCCGATAGCTACGAAAACAGCGTGTGAACATTTTTTCAAAATAAACAAAAATTAAAAAAAAAAATTGTAAATAATTTAAAAGTGTTGACAAGTGTTCAAGATGAAATAAACTAAGCGAAATTTTTTTGTGTATTTCAAAGAAAGCAAAAAACAAAAAAAAATAAAATCTCGACCCTCCCATTTAATGAGTATGTTTTCCCGGCATTTATAACACTTACAATTAATTGTTCTATATGTGAAGTAGACTCAACCTGAATCATACTGACAAAGAGAAAAAGAAAATACGCGCCTACTCCAACCCGCTGGGGCCCAGTTTGTTTGCCAATTAAGCTTCAAGTCATTGGTCAAATAAGAGTCTCTCTTGTCTTGTCTAGTCTCAATTTGAGATCCTGTCAAAATATATAGAATTTTTTTTTTCTTCTTGGGTATATAAATAGAAAGAGATAGAGTCTGTTGTTTACACTCTGTTGCGGTTTTCATTTAGAACATTTTTCTTCTCTCTAGGAAAATAACAAACTGACTGAGGGGGGGAGGAGACATGAAGATAGGCAGGCAGGCGAAAAAAATCAAATAAAATAACATCAAACTACCTTAGGCTTTATAAAAATCCCCAACCAAATATACAGAGACACAAAATCACAAGAACATATATACATATATATATATATATATGTATATATATACACGCACATCTTGAAAATGCGTACATCCTGGCATTTTTGCTTAACTCCACAAAGTAACCGGCTTAAGGGGGAGCCAATGTGCGGTGGGCAAAGGCAAGGGCAAAGGCAAAGGCACAGCCAAAGAAATTGTATAAAAGCAAAGTCAACAACAACAACTACAACAACAACAGAAAAGCGGTAGCCCCAACAAGAACCAATTTCCAACCATGGAAACTTAATTTATGTCTGCTACATAGTTGAGAATATTTTTCTTCTGCTTTTGTAGAAAAAAAAGAAGAAGAAAAAAAATAGGAAAAAATTTTCGGTTTATTTCGACATTTTTTTCTTTTTTTTTTTTTTGCTGTTTCTGCCCTTCTTCTGTTTCCACCTCGCACCTCCTTTTCTTGCTCTTTCTCTCTCTTCCTCTCACACCATCTCTCTCTTTCTGCTGGCTTGTGTTGGTTTGGTTTCGTTTCTAGCTTGAGAATCAAATTTATTTTACCAAGTCATGTTGAAGAAAATTTTTATAAGTTTTATGCGCAGTTCAAGTGACGGTGTCGGGGGAGTCGGCTTGTGGGGGAGGGAGCGAGTCAAATATTATAGAGAATTGGTTTGGGTTGGCTTGGGTTGGGTTGGGTGGTGTTGGTGGGGCGAGTGGGTGGCTTTTGGGGAGGCGCAAAAAAAGTTTTCTGTGTGGCACAGAAAATAAGCAAAATTTGTATTCCTTAAATCGGATGACTTTGTATAAATTTTCGTGTGCTCTCCGGCCAAGGGGGTGAGTGGGGGGGCCGGGCGGGTGAATGAGTGAATGAAAGACGGGGAGACCTGTCTTTGGTTGGGTGGCTGACAGGCAACTGAAGAAAGTTTTTCGCTAGGCAAAAGCTTCTCTATGCCTGTGTGTATGTGTGCCTGTCTGAATGTGTGTGTGTGTATAATGGAAAAATTTTTCATAGAATTCGCAGAAAACTGAAAAAAAATTTCTAGCCTGACTGAGAGCAACTGGGCAGAACGACAACAACAACAACAACAATAACAACAACAACGACAGTAAGAATAAGAAGAGCTACGAAATATGAGGAAAAGAAAAAGTAGAAGAAAAAATTGTAGAAGTAAAATAAAATAAAATAAAAAAAAATAATAAAATTAAGCGCATAAGGAAATGAGACACAAATGCTAGCAAAAATGTTTTCTCTCTGCTTTGTGCGTTCGTTGGTATGCGTGTGTGTGTGAGTGTGTGTTTGGTTGGGGAAGAAATTTAGCGTAGCATACTTTTGTGCGCCAGAAACCAAATTGAATAAAAGCAAGAAATTCGAATAGAATATTTAAGTCAACTAGAAACAAAAAAGAGATTAAGAAGAAGAATTAAATTCTTAATATATAACTTCGGTATAAAAGTATTTCAAAGATGTGCAACTACTTTTCACAAAGACTGTAAATATTCGTTAGAATTAAAAAAACGTAAAAAAAACTGTTTCTTAGAAAATTTCAAAAATTGAATATTTTGATTTTTTCTCTAATTTTAAAGTTTTTTTTTTCAATTGTAGAAACAAATTTAAAAAAAAAATTTTTTTTTTGTAAGAAGAAGAATTATCACAAGTAGTTGGCATGCCCAAAAGCTTTGTACATTTAGACCAGCAGAATGTAAAACAAAAATATTTATCATTTATTTTGTTTCAAATCAATTGAATTATATTATTTTTGTATTTTTTTCCGGAATTTTTTTAGTAATATCATCCAAAATGGCCGCATCCATATATGCCACCCCACCGCCAGATCTGAGCAGCGAGGACACTGCACTTTCCGATGTGTCCAATTCATCGACCCTCAATACTAACCGGGGCACAAACAGCAGCAGCAACAACAGTTCCAGCAACAACAACAACAACAACAACAGCAGCAGCAATTGCCATGGACTGCCACATGAAGCTGATGGCAATAATAGCAGCAATACCACCGCCAACGCCGCCGCCGATACCCCAACAACAGCAACAACAACAAGAGAAGCAACACCGCCAACGACCACAACAACAAGAGCAGCAGGAGGGAGAAAATCAAATTCACCCAGCAACAACATCCGAGAAGAACTCGAACAAGGCGAAGAGGAAGACGAAAGAGAAGATATGGAAATGGATAGATTGCCAAAGTCAACGGCAATGGGAAGCAGCACAAATGACGAAGCTGGTGAGGAGCAGAGAGACGAGGAGGCCGCAAATCAGGCCACTATGGCCGCCATGGCTGCTGCCGCCAATGCAGCCATGCAGCTGCAATTGCTCGAGGCTCTCAACGATGCCGCAAAGAAGCGACGTAAACAACACAATCCCAGTCGCCTGGAGGCATTGAACCTGAGCGGAGAGTCCAGCGAGGATAATCCAGGAGCTGTCATAGCAGCAGCAGCAGCAGCAGCCGCAGCAGCTGCCGCCGCCGCTGGAGGAGATTCCGGTGTTGTCGTGGACTATGAGGAAAAATTATCGAAAATGTTTCTGCCGAAATCCATTGAAAAGTTAAAGGAGACTTTTGAAATGCTACAACAACAACAACAACAACAACAACAGCAGCAGCAACAGCTGGAAACGGAAACGGATCCACCAGCAGACATATCAGAAAGTGAAAATAAACCCCGTGAAGAAGAACTGCTCAAAAATCCGTATCAGACCTTTTGCAAAGAGTGTGGTGAGAATTTCGAAACCGAGTTCAAATTGAGCCTGCACATGCTGCAAGAGCATGGAGCCGGTCAGATGCCCAACCCAGGCGAGGGCGAGGACAACGAAGTCACGCCTATGGATTTCCTGGCCTCGGTGAAGGTGAAATTGGAGCGCCCCGAAAGTCCCAGCCAAAGTGGTCTGGAGCAGGATATGCGTCAGCGAGCTCAAGAGCAAGAGCAGGCCCTGCGCGCCCACCAGCGAGATCAGGAGCGTGCTTTGGCCAATGGCAAGGACCACTGGATGAATGCCTTGCCACATCCCGGCCTTCCGCCCGGTTTTCCCTTTCCACCAGAGGCAGCTGCAGCGGCAGCCCTCAGTGCCGGTTCCTATCTACCCCTACTCGGCATTCCCGGGTTTCCCGGTGTGGATGGCCTGAACAGACCGCCTCTGCGCATCTTCAATCCGGAGGCGTATTGCGAACTCTGCAACAAGGAATTCTGCAATAAGTATTTCCTCAAGACCCACAAGGCCAACAAGCATGGCATCTTCGATCCAGTGGGTGAGGGCATCAATGCCAACAACAACAACAACAATAACAGCACCAGCAGCAACAATAACACAGGTCATCCGGGTGCGGGTCTAATGTTTCAAATGCCGCCACGTGAGCAAGTCAAGCCCATTCTGGAAAGTCAGCCGAACGTAGTGAACAACAACCACAGCAACAACAACAATACTACCAATACAATTAGCACCACTAGTACCACCAGCATTACCACTGCCTCCAGCCAGCAGCAACTGACCCCGCCTGCCCCGCCAGCCGTGCACTGTGACATCTGCTCGAAGCGCTTCACCAATGTCTTTGCCATGCGTCGTCATCGGGCCAAGGTCCATGACCAGAGCTCACCCACCAGCACACCCAATCAACAGCGTGCCAGCCCCAATGAGCCACCAACCCAGCCATCCTCGAATCCAGTCAATGCCATCAAACAAGAGTCAGCCACGGATAATGCATCTAACGAGAGCCTAAAACCCTTTGAAATGCCCGAGGGCTTTCGGCAGGACTTCACTCTGGAACAGGAGGAGGTTAGCTTTACCCCACCACCCCGCAAGCTGGCTCCTCAGCTGCAGCAACAGGCTCGGGAGGCCAATTTCGCCCATGACAAATTGCGTCGTCTGGGTGTCCTACAGCCGGAGGCCTTCTGCGAGCTCTGCTGCAAGGAATACTGCAACAAGTATTTCCTGCGCACACACAAATGGAAGCGTCACGGAATTTTTGTGCCACCCGAGGAAGGTCCGAACAAGGATGAGCAACTGCAGATGGCCCAGAAAATGAGTTGGCCCTTTATGAATCTATCAGGGATGCCCCTCAATTTAATGTTGGCCAATGAGAAGGCCAGGCTGATGGCGGCAGCTGCAGCCTCAGCCAGTCTGGAGCAGCCGGATGATCAGCAAATGGCCAAGCGCATCAAGCTGGAACCCTTAGAGCAAGAGAATTCCTTAGCAACTGGGGAGAACTTTGATCATCGCAATGACGCTACCACGCCAGAGAAGAGAGAAAATCTCGAGAATCCGGGTCTGCAGAATCTACAAAAGCTGCAGTCCATGTTGCAGCAGTTGAACGATTTCAATGGTAAGCGACCCTTACCCTGTCATCTTTGTGGCCGGGAGCTGGAACATCAATATGCCCTGCAAGCTCATCTCATGACCGAGCATGCTGGCTTGCCTCTAGACGGTAGCAATCCCATGGCCCAGCTCTATCAGCAACAGCAGGCTCTAATCCAACAGCAGCAACAGCAACAGCCTCCCACCAAACTCTCTCCCAATGGAGGCTCTCCCGGCGGGTCTCTCAACGAGTTGCGCTGCCATCAGTGTGAGAGGGATTTCAATTCACCACAAGAATTCAAGCAACATATCGCCGAGGTCCATCTCATGGGCGGCAGTCCTTTGCGCGAAGGTTTCTACACTCCCGAGAGACCCATACCCAATCCCTCTGGCCTCACTCCGGCCGGACCAGCTGGAGCCACGCGCCCGCCATACACCATCACGCCCACCAGCAGCTACTGTGAGATCTGCAACAAGGAACTCTGCAACAAATACTTTATGAAGACGCACATGCAAAGGATGCACGGCATCGAGATCGAAAATGGGGCCCAAATCGGTGGGGTGGTCTGCAATATTTGCAACAAGGAGCTGTGCAGTAAGTACTTCCTGCGTGTCCACAAGCACAACACCCACGGCATTATCGAAGAGGGTGCTCCCCTGCCCCAGCCCCGTGGCCAGAATGGCCTGAAGTTCGAGGCCCAGCAACAGCAACAACAGCAACTGATGGAACAGGAGCTGAGCCGGGGCCAGAATCTCAGCCCCCAGAGCTCAAGCACGCCCACCACCGCAGACTCTAATGGCGGTAGCTCCTCCGGCAGCGGTAATGAACTTTGTCCCATCTGCTCAAGGCATTTCCGCAGCTCCAAGTGGCTGCGTAGCCATCTGATGAATGACCATGGTCCAGCCGGAGTGGAGAAGCTGCGCGAGCTGGAACAGCAGTCATATGTCCCGCGCAGCAAGCCCAACAGTCCCACGCTCAAGATACCCAACGGGGTGAGTCCCACCAATGCTGCTGCTCAATTGCCCAATCCGGCCAATCTAGCCCAGGCCCTGCAGAACCTCAATGCCCAACACCTGCTGGGACAGATGCCCAAGGGTGTGCTGCCTGGTATGTTTGGGGCCGCAGTGGCCGAGCAGGCGGCTCTACAGTCGCCCCGATTCAAGGAATACCAATGCTCCTTGTGCCCCTTCACCACGCCCTACTATGCTTTCCTCTTCATACACGAGCGTTCCCATGCCTTGCTCAACAACTCGGCCGGCGAGACGGCGGCATCGGCTCACACCGCCGCTGCTGTGGCCGAAGCCGAAGCCGAGACCGAAGCGGACTTACCCGGAACCGACAGAGCCTTTGCTTTGATACAGGGCAAAGCAAAGGCTAAGCCAGATCAGCAGCTGCCCGAAGACCAGTCCAAGCAAACTGTGCCGGCCGCTGCTGACAACGATGTAGACCACGTGGAACCCACGAACCTAACCACGAACACCAAAACACACACACACACGCCCACACCGACACCCCCAACGACAACAACACCCTCGCCGAAGGCCACACCGTCGCCAGTGACATTGGCGAACACAGCAAACTCTCCACGAACTCCCCCCACATCAACACCCACACACACATCGCGTTCCTCCAAGCCAGGTACTCCGGCCGCCTCACTGGCCCTCAACGGCTCCCAAAGATCCACGGCCACTTCGCCCTTCGAAGTGTCCCACGACTTGGCCAAGGGCTTGGGCAAGCCCGTCAGCTATGCCATGCCAGAGAAATCCGGTGAACCCTTTCAGATGCAGGCCTTCCACTTGAGCCCCCAAACCAATGACAATGAGGACGGCACCTTTGCCCCCGCCATTGTCTATCTGCCAGTGAGGGCCAGGCTAACGGAACCGGCCCTGCTCACCTTCAAGTTGACTCCAGTCTAATTTGGAGTGGAGCAGAGAAACACAAAGAGAGAGGAGCAAGACGATGTTGCCAGCGTAAGTTGAACTCTGTTTTATTATTTTTGAAAACCAGAAAAATCCAAAAAAAAGTTAAGCGAATCGAAAGGCTTCAGTGAAATATTTCAAATGTTTCCTTTATTTTCGAAATTTTTAAAATTTCTCAATAATTTGTGTTTTTTTGAATTCCAAAACGGAAGAATTCCGATTTGCCTAACTTCGATCTGAGTAAATCCGTAACCATAACCATTAAGACAAAAAAGACAAGAAAATAGTGGAACTACAAAAGACTGAGTGCGCATATTATTTGAGCTCATTATTAAAAGTTTACACAGATTATAAAAAAAATGAAAATATATAAACAAAAAAAAAATCGAAAAAAACATAAAATAAAATTGTCTGTAGTTTTAAAAAAAAAGGTTCTCATGTCTAACATGATACTCGAGCATTAAACCAAAACCAAATAACCAAATAAATTATAAAACAGTTTAATCAATCAAAAAAAAATAAAAAAAACCAAGTCCGTTTAAGCTGGCAACAAAGTGTGCTGAAAACATATTTTTTATAAAAAAAAAGAAAACTATAAAAAATAAATAAGAATAATCAAAACCTTAAACAATATAAAAAAAAATAAAATAAAAAAATTATATCTTTAGTGATTTAATATCAAAGTTCCTATGCGTAAAAAATATGAAAATGAATTGAGCAGAAAAATTTAGTCAAAAAGGAAAAAACAAAATACGTACATTAAAAGATAAGTCACATTTTTAGAGATTTTGCGAAGGTAGAGAGGCTAGTCGGTAGGCGGTACACTAACCAGGGGCGTGTCACAGAAAAAAAAACATATACATATATATATATATATTGGTTATCTCAAAAAATCAAAATTACATTTAAAAAAATTATACAAAAAAAAAAAACTATATAAATAAATCTTAAAAAAAGAAAAAGAAAATCTCTATAAAAGCTTCAAAGTTGATAGGGAAAGTTTTGGTTAAGTTAGGTAAAGTTCTTGGGTTCCCAAATGGTTTTATGTTGAGGTGCATAAGTAGTCCTACTCATAGAAAGACAAACAAGTAATTTAAATGCTTCTACAACAAATTACAACATATGCACAAATTTGCTCAAAAATATTTAGAGAAAAAAAAAAATAAAAATAACAAATTATAAAAACAGTTTTTGCATAATTTAGTCGATAAAGAAAAAGAAAACTAATTATTATGGGGTAAAAATTTACAAATTTTAAAACTTCCCTTTTTCAAATTTAAAACAGATTTGCCAAAAGTAAAAAAAAAACTCTCTCCTCCCCTTAACCTTACCATATTGTACATAAGGCTGGAAAATTCACGCCAGATTTGAGGCAAGTCAGATTCAGAATTGGCGCCAGTAAAGGTTTTCAGCAGCAAGGAAAATAAAAATGGCAACTACTCAGGGCTAAAAAGTACAATGACCATTAGTACTTCTTTTATACATATTTAACAAAAACAAAAAAAAATTAAATATAAATTATATAAAAAAAAATAAATAAATTTAATAAGAAATTATAAAAAAAATCTATAAAAAATGAATAAAAAAAAAAATGCTACCTCAGACGGACTTGAAAACAATAATTTAAATAAATGAATTTATAACAAACGAAAAAAAAATACAACCAAAACAACAACAAAATGCTTAAAATAAATTTTTAGTAAATTTACCTCAAAAAAAAAACAAAGCACGAACGAACAAAAAGTTTATAAAAAAAAGAATTAAGGAAAGCGTAACAATTTTTATATTTAATTAATTTTAATTTTGATTTCTTTTAGTTTAAAAAAAAAATATTTAAGTCAAAACATTCCAAAAAAAAAGAGAAGATAATAAGAACCAAACTAGTCACGCACAAAACAATTTCTAGTCAAAAAACTGAGCAATCCGAAAGATACTCAATTCATATTTCAAATAACCGACGCTGAGCGCCCGAATTGTTTTGAATATCTTTCGGCTTTCACAAAAAACCATAGAACCAAAACTATTTCCCTGCATTTTCGTATTAATTATTTTTATTTTTTTCAAATAGTTCTTAAGTCAAATTTTATTATTTACGAAAATGCACAGCCTGAGAATTGTGACCGAACCAAGGCATAATCCGAGCAATAAAAATTCCAAAAATCACAGCGACGTTTTATTTGCTAGTTTTTAATTTTTTTTAAAAACGTGTGTTTTTTAAAATGCTGCGTGCCTTTTAGCAAATGCGTCGCTGTGTTAAACATTTAACAAAATAAATAAATAAAATAAAAATTAATTTAAATTTAATTTAGTTTTTAATTTAATAAATAATTTTCTTTTATTTTTTAAGATTTATCAATAAAAATTTACAAAAAATTCTGTTATTTTCCAATTGTTTCATTATTTTTTGATTTGATTTAATTTTGATTTGATTTGATTAATTTTCACTCAGAGTAGCTCAAAGCGTGTCGGCTCATTATAATTTCTTTCAACTCTTATGACTTCTGCGACCTCTTCAAAAATAAAAGAATTCATATCTTTGAGGGTTCTTAAAAAAATATTTCACACTGATTGTTGGAAAATTTCGTCAGCCTATAGGGGCCTACTTATGCTGGTCTAACGCCTTCGTCTATCGAATCAATTAAATTTGATTTCAATTTTTTTAATACAATTTGTCAACACAATAAGGAATTTAAAAATATATATTTACACATGTTTGGATATGTTCCCAAAAGCAGCTGGTTTGATTTTAGAATCACAATTTACAGCACCCTCATAAAAAAGTAAAATATATCCGGCTTACTTTTGAACACTGCACAAACACTGATTAGGCTATTTGCCTAAAAAGTGAATGACTGGCTACCCCCGCTGACTTTTTTCAAACCAAACAAAAAAAAAAACTGGAAATTCCTTACGGTCAAATAGTCGAGAGGAGTTTGACCCTCACTTGAAATTGCAGCTGCCTCGTCTGCATAATAAAAAAAAAAAAAAATCCCAACGTTATCTTCGGGGTGCCGAAGATTACAGACTCTTTTCGAAGTTGTTTCTGCCGTAAATCACATGAACGGGGTTGGTCAGTTAATAGGGCCGATTTCGATTTGTATGACAGCTATATGATATAGTAATCCGATTTTAATAAAATTTAGCACAAACGCGTATATTTATGTAGAAAACGTGTTGGCCGAGTTTTGAAAAGATCAGTCAATAAATGTGCGAGTTATTCCCTAAACCGATTTAGGTTCGTATGGCAGCTATATGATATAGTAGTCCGATCCTTACAAAATTTGGTATATACATTAATTGCTATAAAAAACATATGTGTGCTAAATTTGAACAGGATCGGATAATAAATGTGGGAGTTATTGCTTAAACCGATTTAGGTTCGTATGACAGCTATAAGATATAGTAATCCGATCCTTACGAAATTTGGTACAATTATCTATCGTTATATAAAACACACGCATGCCAACTTTCAAAAGGATCGGATAATAAATGTGGAAGTTATTGCCTAAACCGATTTAGGTTCGTATGACAGCTATATGATATAGTGGTCCGATCCGACCGATTCAAACTAGTGTACTACCTAGGTAAAAAAGAAGGCTAAATACCAAGTTTCAGCAAAATAGCTTTTAAGACGACGGAGTAAATCGCATAGAAACAGACGGACAGACGGACAGACGGACAGACGGACATGGCTATATCGACTCCTCTAGTGATTCTAAGTATTCTAGATGTAACTTTTGTGGGTCTACGATGTTTGGTTCTGTGCGTTACAAACATCAGAGCAAAGTGAATAGACTCCTTTTTCTTCGAAAAGAGTCTAAAAATCCAGGAAAATTCTTTAGAAAAAAAATATATTTTTTCTATTGATTAAAACTATACTTTTTCACTGACCAATCGGAAAAAAAATCTGTGTATATATATATGAAATATATGAGGAAACCACCACCATGAATATAGGCAAAGTTTAATTATTTGTCACGTGTCCATGCAAATTTTATTCCATTGATTACGCTTTGGCTGACACATTTGATACTTTTACGGCTGCTGTGGCAATTATAGATACAATTTTGTATTGTATTCGTTAGGATTTGGCCAGGCTGGTCGTCTACAGTTACCAATAATAATAATAATCAACCCTCAAGGAAGATTTCTATTTTGATTTTCCATTTCATCCAACTTGTCCCTTATTTCCTATTGCACCCCCTGCCCCCCTCTTCTTCTTGTTTCATGCAAATTCGACATCTTTTTCATATTTTCGATTTCTATTGAATTTTTATGGCAATTTATAATAAAAATGCATTTGGCAATATCTAAAGTATTTTTGGTCCCTTCAGGGCCAACAGTAGTTTTTGATGCCAAAATGAGCCGCATCAACTTCACCCCTCTGCTTCTGCTTCTTCTTCTTCTTCGTCGTCATATTATTTTTGCAATTTTTAAGGGTGCTTGGTGCTTTGCATTTGCATGTTTAAAAGGAAAACTGCAGTGCAGAAAAATCAAGAGAAATGGCAAAAATAAAATAAATAAAAAAAAAATCTGTGAAAAATGAAAAATGCAATTTAGCTGACATCGTTTTGGTTGAGTCCGAAAGACTCACGTGATGTTTGCCAAGGGTGATTTGACTTGTCTGCCTATCAACTACCCCCATAAGTCACCTTGTTGTTGCTGCTCGATGTGGTATGTCCTGGCAGTCAGGCAGCCAAGCAAAAGGGCAGATCCTTTTCTTTTTTTTGTGTTTTCTATCCCATTTGGCAATTTTTGTATGCAAATTTTTGGCATAACCGACATTAAATTAAATTGCCTCATTACATTTTTCCATTTTCCGTTTTCAATTAAGTTGAGCCCGGTTCTGAGCTACTTTTTGTCTTTCATTTTTATTTTTCGAAACGAGCGCACAAATCAAAATGAATAAATAAATAAATATAAAAACCAATTGCAAAGTACCTTTAAAACGAGCATAAAATCAAAATTTTTTATGGACAAAAATGATCCATCAAAAAACGAAAATCAAAAAACATTTTTTAGCTTAAGAAAAACTAAAAAAAAAAAATCTTATTAAAACTATTAAATTTTAAGCACAAAACAAAATTAAATTAAACCAAAAAAAAATTATATATTATTCCAAAGAATAAAGAAAATGAAAGATGTTGGAAAGGAGATGAGCATAAAATCAAAAAAACACGAGCGAAAAATCAAAATCATATTAAATATAAAAACAAAAATTATATACAAAAAAAAAAAAAAAAATTATTTAAAAAATTGGCAAACAAAAAGTAAAGTAATTTTCAACTTTTACTTTTTCACAAAAAAAAAATAAAAAATTAAATTAAAAGAAAACTTTGTTATTTCAAATGTATGTGAGTAAATTAAAACCCAAAATATTAATTTATATATTTATAAAAATATATATATATAAATGTATGCAAAATAAGAAAAATAATTAAAAAAAAAAAACATTTACAAAAATATGCAACAAAATAAAATTATTATTAAATTTATTATTAAATTAATGAGCAAAAAATCAAAAGCGCCAGGCAAAGATTCCAAAATCTTTGCCAACCAAAAAAAACACGAGCGCAAACAAAACCTTTTTAATTTTTATTGTAAGCGAGCATTTATCAAAAATTGTATGTGTTTTAATAAAAAAAAATATATATACAACTTATATATATACATAAATATATATAAATATAAACGATTTGGTCTTTTTATTTGCGACAGAAGGAAGGAAATTCTTTTTTATAGAGATTAAATCAAAGCAAGTCTTGAGTAAAGTGCCATCATCTGTATTTGAAAAGTCTTTTCACTTTGATTCGATCAACTGATTTGAGAGAAGAGCACCCACTCACTCACTCGCCCGGGAAACCACCCCTGTTAAGCTGCTTTTGGTCGACCCTTGAGACAAGGAAAATTCTTCAACTTTTTTTCTATTTTCCTTTTCTTTTTTTTTTGCAGTTTTGACATTTCCTTTTAGTTTTCAATACAATTGGAAATATCTGTTGAAACTAACTTATATATCCAGAGGGTGCAGAAGGTAACCAAGTGACCAAAGTTACCCCCACTGACCATCCCCGGGGGGTGGCGAAATCAAGGAATGTCAATATTTGTATTACATGAAGAAGCTTGCGAAATGTCGTATCAATAATTTTCTAAAGAATGCGACCAATGCCAGATACCCAAATACTAAAGCACTTTCCTTTTTCCTTTTGGGGCACTGGGCCCAGGCTGCTGGAGGGGGTTGAACAAGACGCGTGTGTGTGACAGCTGAATGCCTTGAAATTGTGTGTGTTTCCTGTTGCCAAAAAAAAAGAGAAAATCTGGAAAATTATTGGGTTACAGTAAAAGTTGCTGTAACTCTGGGAAAAAAGAGATACAGAAACTATTCTAGGCTCTGGGAAACCCCTTCAAATTTAGATAAAGAAATTATTCTAGGCTCTGGAAAACCACTTAAAGTTTAGATAAAGAAAGTCTCCTAGGTTCTAGGAAACCCCTCAGATATAGAAAGTATTCTAGGCTCCGGAAAACCTCGTCAAGTGCACATAACGAAAGAATTTAGATAAAGAAAGTATTAAGGCTCTGGGAACCCCCTATAAATTTAGATAATGAAAGTATTCTAGACTCTGTGAAACCCCTTAAAATTTAGATTAAAAAAAAGTATGCTATGCTCTGGAAACCCCTCAGATATAGAAAGTATTCTAGGCTCTGGAAAACCCCTCAAGTGCAGATATAGAAAGTATTCTAGGCTCTGGAGGCTTTAAGCTTACATAACGAAAGAATTTAGATAAAGAAAGTATTCAGGGAAACCCCTCAAAAATTTCGATAATGAAAGTATTCTAGACCATTGAAAATCCTTCAGATAAAGGAAGTATTCAAGTCTCTGAAAACCCCATAAAATTTAAATAAAGAAAGTATTCTAACCTCTTGAAAATCCGGATAAAGAAAGGATTAAGGCTCTGGGAAACCCCTAAAGTCACTCTAAATAATTTCCTTGGAAATCCTTATATCAGGGACTCTTGGAAATCTCTTGGAACAAAAGTATAGGCAAACCTAATGACCTGTCATTAACCGCTGAACTGAAAACAATAATTTATTTTCAAGGTGTAACACGAAAAATAAAAGTTTCCTTTTTTACAAGACAAAGTTCGTGTTTTCTTACATACAACAAAAAAAAAAAAATAAAAAAATACAAAATAATGATTGTGTTCAGTACATTTCAAAATGAGTTTTTAATCGATTTTACAATCATTACACAGAAACGCTATCCAGACCTGAAACATACCTAGTTATTTTCAACACTCTTTGAGAATTGTGAGGGCGGAGTTGAGTGGAAATTTTGTCACCATATGCCTAGGATGGAGTTTTATTTATATTTTGACCCTGGACGGGTTCAGCTGTTTTTTTAGTTTTTCCTTGAGGGTGTTGAAAAATAAAGTGAATTGGAGAACACATGGAAAGCCTGACCGGACAGAGTTTAATAATTTAAGTTATTATGGATTTTTTTTTTTTTTTTTTTTTTTGTGTTGGTGGATATGTGAGGGTGGGTTTTATTTGGGTTTTCACATTAGGCCCGAAAATGTGACAATTTAAATAAACGACACGCATTAGGGACTCTGACAGAAGGTGGTGGCGAGTGGTCCGAATGGTGGTGGTGGTGGTGGTGGTGGTTCCTGGGGGTCGATTTTACTAATGACTTTTAAAAACGCGAGTAAAAAACTTTGACCAATTTTGTTGAACTTAGCATTTCACTTTCACATTTATTTAAACCAAAGTAGCCAATTTCGATAAAGTAGAACCCATTCAATTCTTGAAATCCCCACCACGTTCGGGATAAACCAATTGTGTGAGCATCTGTTCATTTGCATTCAGTGGGATTCTATCATAGCCTGCCTCCTTGAGTACTCTCAGTTCGTCATCTAGAATAAAGAACGGGGTTTCCTCGTTGCTGGGATAGTCCCTTTCGACCAAAACCTTGATAGCATCGCGTCTAAACTCGTTGACAGCACGAATAGCCTCTTCCCTAGCCATCTGATAACCTCGTTGCGATTCTGAATCGTTCAGATCCAAATAACTAGGCATACTCACCATGGCCTCATCCAGTTGCCAAAGCAGACGTCGCACTATAAAATCGGAATATCTACGCTTTTGATAACCCACTACAAATTCATGCAGCTTTTCAAATGGAAAGAAGTATATCATGGAAATCATTAGCACCAGCAAAACTTTCAAATACAACGACACACTGAGTAGAATCTCGGGCAATATGAATCGACCATCAGCTTCAATCCAGAATTTAAATATTGTATGGATTCCAGACTCATAGCAAGAGTTCAGAGCTGCCGAGGCCAAGGAAAAAAATGAACCGGCTGTGGCAATGGTCAAGCAACTTTTATACAAGATATCCCTAAAATTCATTCCAATATAGATTAATAGTTCCATTTTCTTTTCTTTTTTTGGCTACAAATTGTACTTAGAATTTTTAATATTAAAATAAGTTTTTCGATATTTCTATAAAAATAGTTAGAATAGGTTAGAATAAAAAGTGACGATTTTTTAATAAACCAAAATAAAAGCTAAAATTAAAGAGGTGACTCTGATCAAAATTTTAAATAGGTAACTCTAGTCAAGCTCAGCTTTAAATGATCATTGCAGAAAATCTTAGAGCCTTAAAGGATAAAGAAAAAATACCTAAGCCACTGAATTGTGAGTGAAATATTGTGGCATACAAAACTCAGAAACAATTTGAAAGTAATTTAGCATAAGTCCCTGGCTAAGACAAGCTGAATCTAAAAATCTGAATATATATGAATATATTGAAATATTTCAGTAATGCTTGATATTTTTCCAATTCGGCATAAAGAAATATAGGTTAAGTTTTAGTCTGTCCTGACAAAATATACGTCAAATCGAACTTACAGGTATATATTTAAGATCTCATATTTTTCATTATGGACCTATAAGAATATGTAGATATAAAGGTCTAACCTTGCCAAAAATAGCTCAAAAAGGAATTGAGAATATATTGCAATATTCTATCAGAAGTTGTTCTCCTTTTTTGGTATCGGCTTATAAAAACCTATAAGTATATCTTGGTAAAATATGGGCTAAAAAGGAATTCAGATTATATATATATTTTTTCCTTTTTTTACTGGGTCTAAGTCATAAGTCTATCCTGCCAAAATATGCCTACAAATCCAACAAGTCCTTAGAGATGAAGCAGAGTATTATTTGTTCCAGGTTAGAATGGAAAAGTTTATAATTTTCTTATTTATATTTTCATATTTTATGTCCTCTTGAAAATTCATGTAATCTGGATAATTCCAGAAGATTTGAAATATCCTAGACTTGTGTCAGGGACAGAGTCAACTAAACTGGGATTTACCTCAATTCTGGTTACGTTTTGAGCAAGTCCTTTTTTCTTTTCAATTTCATACACACACACACACATACACTTAAAAGCACGCACATGTCGTCCGTGTGAGTGAGTGAGTGAGTGAGTGAATGAATGAATGGCTAGAGTGGATGGGTGGGAGGATGGTTTGGTTGGGCAAGCCGGGCGTTGATGACGTTGACTGGGCAGGCACAAAACAGAGTTCCACATGGCCGCGGGCCTAAAAGAAGAAGAAGAAAAAAAAAGAAGAGAGCGAGAAAGGAGAGAAAGTGAATAAGAGAAGCTGACAAAAGGTTGGGGCAGGAGTCGGAAAACACACACACACACTTACACATACACATACACAGACACATGCATGTGAACTTGTATGGTTGCGTAGCAGCCGCCACCGCAGCTTCAAATGAAAACAACAACAACAACAACAATGAGAAGATGAAAACGAATAAGAAGCCGAAACACAGTCAAGCGTCCAATTCAACCAGCACAACCATCCCCCCCGCCGCCGCACTCTGTGCAGTCCAGTCCCCAGGAATAAAATTGTATATATGAAATGAAAGTTGAGAAAAATAAGAGGGGAAAATTGTAATTTTCATCAAAAAAAAAAAAAGAAAAGGAGAGGAAAGGAAAGGAAAGGAAAAAAAAGAAAAGTTTTTTTCATTTTATTCTGACTTGACCTTAAAAGAAAATTAGTAGCTCATGTGTGCGTGAGTAAATGTATAAGTGTGTGAGTGTGTGTAATGCTAATGTAAGTGCCACAGCTTGCTTGTATGCGTATGTGTATGTGTGTGTGTGTGTGGGTGGGTGTGAGTGTGAGTGTGAGTGATTTGGTACAGCTATCGAAAAATTCCAAAATAAAAAGAAAAATTTAACGCAAAAGCAAAAGGCAAAAGTTTCTGGAAAAAAAAAAAAATAAAAATAAAATAAATAAATAAAGGGAAGATGAAGCACAGTCCGAATCGGAGTCGAAAGTCCCGTTCCCTTCCATTCCCTTGCTGAGGCTTCTCTAATTTCAGTTGCTCGTTTCTCGTTCCTCTTTGCCTGCCTGCCTGCCTGCCAGCTGGCTTATAAGAAAAAGATCCTTGTGTCCTGGCACGGCCTATGAGGGTGGTCCTGTAGGATGGCTGCCTTTTGCTATTATTCTTGTTGCTCTTGTTCTTGCTCTGGTTGTTGCTCTTGTTGTTGTCGTTGTTGTTGTTGTTTTGGGTGCGTGTGTATCGTATTAGTCAGTCGGGTAGTTGAGTAGTTGGGCAATTTTTTGGGAGGCTGCTGCGGCGGCGGCTGCCAAAGTGAAAAGTAGTAAATTGAACTTTTTTTTTTTTCTTCTTTTTTCGTTTTGCGTTTTTCGTTTCGTATGTGTGTGTGTGTGTGTGTGTATATTGGTGTATTTCGGTTGGCTTTTGTGGGCAATTTGTACTTTTCTGGGTGTTCAGCAGTTTTTCGTTGTGGTTATTCTTTTATTTTGTTGTTGTTGTTGTTGTTTGGTTCGTTGGTTTTGTTGTTGTTGTTTTTATTTTTTTGTACTTTACTTTCTTTTCACTTTCACTTTCATTTTCATTTTACGATGCCTGCCACACCACACGAGTATATTTCTGTTTAAGCGTCTCCACCTCCCCCTCGCCACCTCTCTTCTTTTACTTGTAGTTTTTTTCTCCTTCTCCTTCTCACCGCACTCACTTGCATGTGTGTGTGTGTGTGTGTAAAGCATCGTTTGTTATTTATCGCTTTTCAAATTAAAGTTGAGCGCTTCTGGATGGGCTTTTGGGAGCGAGCTTGGTTAGTTGACCGTGCGGATAGTGTAATATAATGTAATGGCAAATTATTTATAGCAATTTTTATATACAAAATACATGTGTATTTTGTGTGTGAGCTAACATTGAAGACGCTTGTCAGAGTTTAATTAAAAAAAAAAAGAAAAGAACAGTAGAAGATGTTGCCTAAGCAACGGCCAAGAAAAGAAGGAAGAAGCCAAGGAAAATGAATCGACAAAAAGAGAAAATAATCTAGCTAATAAATTGAAAAATATATCAAAGTTAACAGGAGTAAAAACTAAATTGTCAGCCAGCTAAGCTCAGCTCCAGTCAGACCAGCCAGTTCAGCCGGCAACCGTGAAAACAACGAAACAGAAATAAAGTTGCCGTCAGGCGAAAGTGACAAAAAGTATATAAATGATGATAAAAACAAAAGTAACTGTCTGCTCATACATTTTATAAACGAGGGTTGCTTAAGCAATTCCTAACATTATTTTTTTAAATGTGATACACAAATTTAAGGTTTGAAATAATAAAATTAATTTGAGATCTTATAGAAAAAAATCAGTTTAATATAAAAAAAAATTATAAGAAAATAAAAATAAAAAAAATATATATAAGAAAATCTACTCAAGCCGAGAGGGTAAGTAATAGTAATAGTAATAGATTATAGAAATATAACTTTATTAATAATAAAGAAATATAAAAAAAAAATTTAAATACAAAAAAAAATTTCTGAACTAAAAAAAAAAATTTTAATTTAATTTAATTTTTTAACTTGAAAAAAAAATTAAAGTAATAATAAGAAAATATACAATTTAACCATTACAAAAAATAAAAAAAATAACAATAACAATAAAATAAATCTGGGAAAATTTAAAAGTAAAAATATTAACATTAAAAAAAAAATTGTTTAAAAATTTAAAAACCACCCTCGCTTTGTTTTTCATATATTTTTACAAATAAGCGTGAATTTGTATGGACCTAGGGCTGTGTGTGTGTGTGTGAGAGTATGACTGCTCGTTAGACAGTTAGTCGATCAGGCGTGAGCTGTGTGCGTGTGCTTTGCTCTCCCGCTCACTCTCTCTCTAATTCTCTTTATCAATGTGTTTGTGAGCTTGCGTCAATTTATTTTGATACAAAATCAAAATCGAAAACAAATGCAGCCGCCCGAAAATGTATGCTACACTTTTTTCGTGTGTAATTTTCCAATGAGCTTTGATGGCTTTTCCTCTCGCTTTGAGCTCATTATAGAAAATCAATAAATTCACTAGAAAGAAAGAGAGAGTATTACTTTTGGCAGGGCCGGGGGGGAGGAGCCTAACAATAAAGTTGAACGACTTGAAAAGCAGTGAAAAACAAAAAATTATACAAACACACACACACAATTTTGTATAGTCTGCTGTGCATCAATATAAATTCAATACAAAATATATACACACACACACACACGCACAACAAAAACAGCAACACTAGAAAAAAAAAATGAAAATAGAAGAAGAAAAAAAAACAACAACAAAATTAATTAATTTATGGGTCGCAGCACTTGGGCGTCATTTTCCATGGCAATCTACAACAACAACAACAATAACAACAAGCAAATAAACTCTCATGGATTGTGAACCAATTTTAGCCTCATGCTGGCCGAGGGCCTCTCATCTTCTGCGAAGAAGCAACGAGGCCACCACCGCCCTGGTGGTCGCCCGGCTCTGTTGACAACAACTTTGACTCATTACAAAAACATAATAACAAAATAAATATTGAAAGAAATGGCATAAAATTATAAAAGCCTTGAGAGCCTCAAAAAAAAAAAGAAACCCACTAAATGAAAATGAACAATTCAAGCAATCCAACTAGAGTATACTCTTTTCTGGGGAATTCTAAAAAATCATAGAAATTAAAATTAAATTTACATATTTTTTGGGGTGGAAAAAATTAATTAAAATTTATTTGAAATTTTTTTTTTTTTAATTTTTTTTTTTTACTTTAAAGAGTATTTCCATTGGCATAATTTGTAGGCCTTCCCCAGCGCCAATAAATTTCTTGCCCTATCACACACACACATACAGTCTCTGAATGCGTAAGCGGCTTATGTGTGCACGTGTGTGCCTGTATATGTGTGGAAAGTTTATATTATTTAAGCACTAAAAAAAAAAAAAAAAAAAATGGAAAAAATCGGCAATGACCAAAGGCAAACTCAACTGACCCAAGGGCCGTCGCATACTTTTATCTGGAAAATGCCAAGCACAGCAATAACAACAACAGCAACAACAAGAAAAAGTAGCAAACACATCAATAACTGAAAAGAAAAAAAATCTAGAATATATAAAGAAAAGCAATACCAAAAAAAAAAGAAGAAGAAGAAAATATTCTGAAATATTTGCTCGGCCACTCGTTCGGTTTGGATTTTCAGTTTTTTTTTTTTTTTCTTCGCTGTGGACACCCTCACATTTTTGGTTGCCTTGCCCCGGCCTGCGATTGTCATCATTGTCGCTGAAACTAGGCAAACACACACACCTCTCTCTTCCCTTCCCTTAACCGAAACACATAACCGAAGAATTTTGGCAAAAGCCGAAAAACTCTAAAAGCCATAGACCCTTTTGGGCCAGGACAACGATGACAACGAGGACAGCGACGTCGACGGCGATGATGATGAAAAAATCTATTAAATATTATCTGCTCCTCGGACTCTACTTATGAAACTCTATGTGTGTGTGTGTGTGTGTGTGTGAAAGTATGAAATATTGAAAGAGTCTTTGGTAAGCAGCGAATTAAATGATAACAAAATAAACAGGTGGAATGAGTTGGTCAATATAAAAATAAAGTATACATAAAAATTATAGCCCATAGAAAGACAAAGAAAATTCTGATAAATTTTCTTAAGGCTTAAAAAAAAAGAAAAGAAATTGGAACCAAAAAAGATCCTAAAAATATCAAGCGATCGAACAAATTTTTAATGAAATTAATATAATGGAATTTTAAAAAATACATAAAAAATCCAAATCTTCAAAAGGGATCTCAATAATTATTCCTCAATATGAAAACTCTTTGAAATAAAAAAAAAACTTGGGAAAATCCAAATCTAGAAATCGAATATTCCCAATAGAAAACCTCTTTTAACTTAGAAAAAAAATGTATACAAAACCTGGAGAATCCAAATCTTAATATCGAAAATATCCTAAATAGAAAAGCTCTATTGAGATTAAAACATTAATTGAATTTTAAAAAATATATAGAAAATCCAAATCTTGAGGAAGGATCTCAATAATTATTTCTCAATATGAAAACTCTTTAAAATAAAAAATAAACTTGGGAAAATCTAAATCTTGAGATCGAAAATATCCAATAGAAAACCTCTTTTAAAATAGAAGAAAAATGTAGAGGAAACCTAAGACCCCGATAAGGTGACATAAATTTTCAGCTCACCAGCATTTTCCGACCCTCCCTCCAGGTTCCTCATAATTCTCTGAACCGGCACGTGTCTCGACTTAAAAGTTAAGTCTCGTTGTTTTCACCATTGGCAAACCCTAATTGAGTCTCTCTAAAAAAAGTCATATTTTTCACACAAAAACCAATCGTAAAATTCTTCTTATCAATAAAGAACCCTCGGAGCGGCTAATTTGATATCCCATAGAAGGGAACCGTTCGATATTCTCAAATCTTGGGCAAGCAGAGACACGCGCTTCAAATGCGATTGAAACCGAATAAGTAAACAATAAAAAAATGTTTCTTTTTTTTCTCCTAGGGTGATCTTTTTTGTAAAAAAGTGCAGTAGACAAACTCCTAGGGTAGGGGGGGAAGATCGGCCTCCGTTTGGCAGCTGCAATTTCAAAATGAAAAGAAAACAAGAAAACTGAAAAGCGTGTGAGTCACACGACTTCTCGTGGCCGACGTCTGCTCCAAAATGTCGTAAAAATTGTTGTTGTTGTTGTTGTTGGCTTTAGGGAGGAGTGGAAAAGTGAAAGGAGCGCTTTTAACCCTTTTCGATCGGTCATTTCTCGCAAGGGTGAAAAATTAAAACCGAATCAATAAATATCATTTTCCTTGGCAGGCTAGAATTTTCTACTTATTTTTCACTGAAAATGTGTAAAATTTTAACCCAAAAAAATAAAAGGGTAAAACTAAATTACTTTTGAGCCAACGAAGCCAGCAAATGATGTGAAATGAAAATCCAGAAGAATGAAGAGAGGATTTGCCAAAAACAATAGGGTTAATGGGGTGCAGGGGTGCCCCGGGGTGAAGGGTGACAACCCTTTTGGCAATTTCGAAATTTTTCCATGGATAATGCGAATTTTCCAGGCAAAATTGTCAAAAATTTTCTTGACATTTTGCACATAAAAATTGAACACAAAAAAAAGAGTATAAAAAGTTAAAAAAAAGGGGTAAAAAAAAAATAGACAAAGGTCGCTTAAATGGGGTGAGCGTGTGTAAATAAAGGATCAGCCGTGGATCAGCAGAAACTGTCGGAAATTAATAAATTACTTCGCTTCCTTTTTTTTTTTTTTTTTTGGTGAAATTTTGCACAATTTTTGAGTACAAAAAAAAAATGTGAAATTTAATTTTTTTTTTTTTTTTTGCACACACAAAAGAAGTGTCAGGGCAGCTGATGAAGGGGTTGTGACACATTAACTGAACCCATTAATAAGCGTTGCCAACCTTGCTGATCGACCCCGACCCGCTGGCTGACACGTGGGTCAGCCATCCCTTTGCGCTCTCATTTTTAATGCTTGCAAAATTTTTGAAAAAAACACCCAAAAAATAAATCCCAAATCAGCCAAAAAAAATTTCCAATAGAATTGACATTTTTCAATAAATTAGCACAGACGGCGGCGAATAATAAAAAAAAAAAACGAAAAAACAGAATAGAAAGAGAGAAAATATTATTAAACTGGGGTAACATTCTGCTGGCAATAATCCTCTTAACTGCAACGACAAAAACTGTCACAAAATCTTGGAACAATGCCGAGCCAAAATCCTTAACTGCTGAAATTGCTGGTTGTTATTGTTGTTTTCAAATTATACCTAAGCCAGTAGCCAACTGGTAATAAAGTGTACAAAAAAATATATAGGAAGAAACTTTGTAAAAATATAAGTCTAAAAAATAAATTACAAATAAAATTATAACTTCTAACTTTTATTGTCAGCTTTCCATTTCACTCGTTCTTTTTCATTTATATTATTTAAAATAGGTGGACAGTCTTTTCTACTCAAGTTTCTTTTCTTTTATTCTTAATGCAAATAACTTTTATCGTGACCTTTCAATCTCTCTCACTCCTTTTCTTTTTACAATTTTAAAAAAAGTGGACAGTCTTTTTTACAGAAGCCTCTTTTTGTTTGCTTTAATTTCAAATAACTTTAATTGTGATCTTTCCATCTCACTTACTCTCTGTCTTCTTTTTGTTACGCGAATCAAGTGGACAGTCTTTTCTCTTCGTTTATGCAAATATCGTGACTTGCTCGCTCTTTGTCTTCTTCTTACTTTTTGAAACAAGTGGACAATCTTTTCTTTTGTTGTTTTGCATTTTCACGCGTCGGCAGCTCAATCCTTTCTTCGGGCTTATTTTTCTTGTTGTGTTTAATTAGAAAAACAAAATTACCTCAAGTGATCTGAAAAAAAGTGCAATTTGTTCGGAGTTATTTAATATCTTGCCAAAATGTCGCTGCATATGTTATTGTCTTGTTTTATTTTCTGTTACGAAAAAACTGCGGCTCGTCGCGAAATGCGTCATAAATTACGCAAAAAAAGTGCAATCAAACAAATTAAAATAAAATGTGCTCTTCACACAGGTTTGTTCTATAACAATATGAATTGTGAATTAACAATATCCCAAAAATACAAGTGAATTCAACAAATAAGGTAAGTGTTTCATTTATTGTATAGCAAATGTCATGCATGTCGTTCTTGCTCTTTGTCTTACAAATTAAAAATATAATTTACAAATAACACACAAAAGATAAAGAAAATGTTGATTTAATCATTTAATCAATGGCTTAAGTATTTTTCGGAATCAGTTGATTAATAAGCCTATTACTATAAATCAATTTGGTCATTATCTAGGCAAATAAGTGCTAGTGAGAGCGCCATCTTTCGTAGCTTTATTTAAGCCTTTGTTTCACAGCGAAAGCGCCATCTAGTTGTTTCTGATAAATTCCTGTTTGACTTCTTACACGCCATCTGTATTTGGGATTGTGGCCATTGCGTGATGTAACATTCAGGCTTTGCTTGTGTTATCCTAGATTGTTTTTATATAAACTCTATTTCTTTGCAAGAATTGTTATATTTTTTCAGCTACTATTTTTTAATAGAATTCTATATTTTTTCATAGTTTCTATTTGTTACTAGAAATTTTTGGATTTTACAGCTCTATTTTATGTTTCAATTTAAATCAAATTGTTTTACGAAAATTGCAAGAGTTGGCTTTTAAATTTACTCTAGAATTGATGGATTTCTGAAAGATTTGGCTTGTAATATGTACTCTAGCATTGATAGAATTCTTTTGAATTAAATATTAAATTATGAATGAAATATATATAGTTTTTTCTCCCTTAAATATAAATAACATCGCATTTTATGGAACTACTCTAAGTACAAATCAGGCAGGGTTTTTGTCCTGACTAAGATCGTCATTGCCAATAAATTCAATGTGACCGTTTCACTTAGTTCCGGTGGTGCCATAAATATGAGGGTTCACTTTCCTGCTATTTCCAGTCTTCCATCGGAAATATTTGGCAAAATACATTAACCGGTTAAATTGGCAAGGCGCGCATTTACAAATTGCTTTGAATAAAAGTTGAAAATATTCCTGATTTTCGTTTTGACTTTATTACCAGATCTTTCCGCCAATAAACATGAATGCTTGAGCGTGCGGCATGCAATGTCAGGCCCAGGCAGCGTCGCAATCGTTTGCCAAATTGTGTAGAAATCTCACATATGAAAACGTGTCACTTTTATTAATGTTCGTGGGAAGCAACAACAGCAACAACTTGCACATATTTGCGTTTTGACCTACCTATATCTCTGGCTCTTTCTACCTGTTGATGACGCTTCTTGCGCTTTGCTTTGCGTTTCTTTTGCTTAAGCAAATAAAAAAAAAAAAACAGACGTGTCCGAGCAGAGGACCACGCACGCACACAAACACACAAAAATTGGAATGCATGAACCGCCGCATAAGGTATTAAACGATATTCCAGTGAAAAATACATAAAAATAACAAAAGCATAAATTCATTCATACATCAATCCAAACGAAACCAAACCAAATAACACATTGGCTTCAACTCGAAACTCCAACGCCAACGTCAGCGCTGGCGACGTCCTCGAATGTCGGTCCAAGTGCAATCGACCAAGTCGCTTTACACACCAGCTTCAACTCCAACAACAACAACAGCAACAACAGCAACAACAACATAATAATAGCAATAATAAAAAAATAAAAACTTTTAACAGCAAAACCAACGGAAGCAGCAGGAGGAGGCCAGCAAATGAAAGCATTGCGCCGGCCACTTGGACGGGACCCCAAACACACACACACACACTCGCTCGGATTCGAGTCACTGTTTGCACTTCAAGTCCATTGGGTCCAACTTGGTGTAGGACCGTGTCAGACATACTTTCAAAACGGAGACGCGCACGCTCCCTCCAAAAAATTCTGTTTGTTTTTTTTTTTTTGTTTTCCTTCTGCACCCCAATCATTCTGAATATTTGATTTTGGTATTTGCCAATTTTATTTAGTTCTTGTTTTCTTTTGATTTTTGCTATAAATAAGGTATTGATTTCTTGAGCTTGCGGTTTCTTAAGAAAGGACCCCGAATTCCCCAAATTCCTCCAAAAACTCGGGATGAGGTCGACTAGCTGAAGTCATAAATTATCAGATAAGAAGTTTATGACCTGATTTGAGATATGAAATTTTTCAAACACTTTTAATTTTATCGAAAGATGAAAGAAGGAAATATTTATTATAAGAGATTTCCTAAGCAGATTTTAAATTAGTTCTATAAGATATTCCCCAGGCTTTTTAATTCTTGCCTTATATTTTCTTTGATCAAGATATAGATCAAAGATAGTTTCAGATCTTCTCTATGTGATATTGGGTTATATGGAACCAAGTCTTGTATTTCCTTAATGAAAGATATGGATCAAAGCTTTATCTATGGATAATTGGTATATCCAAAACCTTGCCTTTTATTTCCTTAAACTAAGATCAGATCTGGATTCTAGTCTTTTATTTCCCTAATGAAAGATATAGTTCGAAATTATCTGTATGTATTTCTTGTATTTCCTTAATGAAAGATATGGATCAAAGCTATATCTATGGGTAATTGATCTATACAAACTAAGATCAGATCTGGAATAAATTCTTATAATCTCCCAATGAGAGACATAGATCGAAATTATCTGTGTGTATTAATGATCTATCAGCGACCTTGTCTTTTATATCCTGTAATAAAGATATTGCCTATGTTATTTGGTTCTACCTGAAAACTAGTCTTATATTTCCTCAATAAATAGATCGAATTTATCTGCCTGGAAAATTAATTGAAAGTTGACTTTATGTGATATTGATCCATCTGAAATAAAAGTTAAAGATCAGATATTATCTAAGCGACATAGATCTATCTAAAATCTTATTCATATAGATATACTTCTAAAATTAAATCAAGATTTTATCGGAAAACATAAGCTCAAAAAGTTACTTTTACATTATTATATATCAGGTTATATTCATACTTTTTAGAATAATTCTTTAATGGAATATCCAAGCACATTATTTACTAAGAAATCCTGGTTAGCACCATGGGTCTTGATTCTATTTATAAGAAAGTCAATTAAAAAATCCTAACCTCAAAATTCTTAAAAAAAATTTCATGGAAAATCTAGACAATAAATTTGTAAAATTCCCCAGAATTTAATTGAAATTTTGAATATCTCAAAGATATTTAACCCACTTCAGATAACACCCACAAATTCTTTACCATTGCAATAACCAAATAAAGAGAGAGAGCGAGAGAAAAAGTGGGTTGTCTAACTTGCACCTCGTCCGATAAAAACAAAAACTTTCAGCCAAAAAAACAGAAAAAACAAAAAAGAAGAAAACTTTCCCAAGAAATGTAACCAACCAATAATAATAAAGTCAATGGACTCTTGTGGAATTTCATGTTGGCCCTTTTCGAAATATGTCTGCGCTGCACTGAGCTGTGCTGTGCTGTCTTGGGCTGCGCTGCTCTGCTCTGCTCTGGAGCCCGCACAATCTTACATACCGTACCGTTTCCACCCTCCCACAGCTCGAGACACCGATTGCAACTCCAAAAAAAACTGGCAACTTAAAACTCTCCAAGTGCTCGGCTGTCTGACTGGCTGACTGGGCTGCCTTTTAATATTATCTGCATTGTGGGTCTTTGGGGCTGCCGCCGTCACCGTCGCCGTTGCTGCTTTTGTTGCACTCTCTGCTGGTTGTTGTTGTTGTTGCTCTTTTAACCTGTGCGAATTTTTAGCATGTTAATAAATAATTTTTAGAGGATTTTGTTTGGCCTGAGTGCTACATAGACCTGAGCGAAACACTCGGTACGGCTCGGCGTAATCAGACCTTCTCCTTCATTTACAACTCAATTAAGAATGTATTTGCGCAGTGGCAGCGACAGCGTCGGCGTCGACGTCAGCGGCAGAGACGATGCGTCAGCAGAGAGACAGAGCAGCGCTGTTCTCGGCTTTGTTGTTATATAAATTCATTCATTCAAATATAAATATGATGAGAATGACACACACACACACGCACACACAAGTTCAGGCACACAACCGGAAATGAGTTAGTTCAACTTCCGTCTTCGCGCGCGTCGCCACAGACGCCGCGACTGCGAATGGGCACTCCGCTTTGGCACCCCCCCGCCCCTCACACTTTTGGGGAATATGGTAAATTTGCACAAAAAGGAAAAGGTTGTCAAGCTCACAGTTATGCCTATAAATTTTGCATATAAAGTAAAGGGCAATAAAATAAAATAATAATAAGAAGAAGAGAAAGAAGAAGAAGAATTGTTAAAATAAGACAAAGAAAGTTTGACTTAGATTTAGGGTGGTGGACAAGGGGTAGCAGGGGGATTGTCAATAAATATCAAATTTATTTTCGTCACTTTAATATTTATTTAATTCATATTGTCACACTCACACACACACACACACAGAGAGAGACACATAACATAAGCCAGTCTGACAGACAAAATAAACCAGAGTCGAAAGCTTATCTCCCCGACTTGTCAGAAATCGTAAACATTTTTTCGAAAAAAAAAAAATCCCAAAGACCCAAATAGAGCTTTGATTTCATTAAAGATCAGTTAAAAGGTTTCCTAATTTCACAGATTTTCTGATGCTCTCAAGGTACCCAGAAAATGGCTGTAGCCTTGATCAATCACAGGAACTGAATTACTCGGATTATTTTGTTTAATAAGAAATTTATTTCATAATTTCTGAAGAATTAAAATTGCCCCATTCAGGGTATTTTAGGTAGCTCTTCCAAGGAATCCCAAGTTGGTTCCTGAAAAGTGATGAAATCCCTCAAATGAAATATCGAAATATTTTCTTAGTATTTATTCTCTTGCCATTTTCTCGGTTATTTCGAAGATGGAGAGGAAAAAAACTAGTGAAAGTTAAAGCTGCTAAACTCTTCAAAGGTTCCCCCCCCCCCCCTCCCCACACACAACTAATTAAGCAATTTACATTAGTGGTGGATTTTTGTGTTTATGTTTTGATGTATTTTTGCTTCTTTCTTCTTCTTCTTTTAACCAGTTTTTTTTTTTTTTGCCAACAAATTGTGGAAACCAAAATAAATAATAAAAATAGAGAAAAAAGAAAAAAAAATGGTAACCACAACCCGCATAATCAGTACCCCTGAGACCACTCCAGCCAGTCTATGACTCCTCGTGGTCCCTGACTCTTTGGCCCTGTCAGTCATGAAATTCATTTACAAAACTTTTCAATTTCTAAATTAAAGATATGGTAAAAACGATATATTTATAACCGAACCAAACCGAACCCAAATACAAACAATTTATGCCTCTCTCTCTCTCTCTCTCTCTTTCGCACAGTAAATGTGTTTGTGTGTATAATTAGCCAAGCCAATTATATGTACAGAAATTCCCCCCAAAAGCGACCATCTCGATTTCAATTTCGATTCTCCGTTATACGAAATATAAATTCATGATGATGTGGGTACGCTTCCAGTTTTCAGTTTCACCCTGAAAAGGAGAAATATCTTCCAATGGCTTGGACTGATATGGCCTTTCCAGAAATGATCTCATTTCACAACAGAAAGTGGAACAAAGCAAAACAAAAGCTTCAAATCAGCCTGGCAACAAGCCGAGGAGAATCCAGAGACGCACACGTGTGTGCGAGAGGCCTTCGAGGCCTTTGAGGCCTTCTCATCCGGCACCCCATTTTCTCACACACAATTTTTTTACGATCTATTGATTAAGAGTTTTGGGTCGATGAAAATAGGCTCATGAATATGAAAAGAAGAAGAAGAAGGGCTACCTGAGACCTGAGAGACACCGAGACAAGAGACAACCTCTTCTTTGGTCGAATATAAAAAGGAAAAGACACCCTTAACATTTTTAATGGCAACTTAATAAGTTCTGGAAGGGGGTTGAATTTGCCTTCTCAAAAGCGCATTCACTTCGCCAGAGCAAATGTAATTAGTTGTCTGTTGTTAAGGGCCTCGAAAAATAACTAGAAATAACTAGCTTAGGGGTTGTCGTCTCTTTCGACTCGAAGAAGCATAAGAAAAGATATTCAGTATCTCCTTTATTTTTTTCTTTCTAGATCAACACGAAGGTCAAAAACGACACACCCAAACAAAACATAAAAACTCGAATAAAATTTATCACAAGGGCTGCCAACAACCCCTAGATCTTCCGCCTGGCCTGAGGATTAAATACGAATTTTCAATTAAAAAAAAAGGAAATTTTTTTGTCGACGAAATTCATGTCTCTTCTTGTTGAATATTTTTTTAGTTTCTTCGAAAAAAAGTATTCTTTAAATTTGCCGAGTGGGGAATGAAATGTGAAGCCTGTAATCAAGGTCTTCCGAGGTCCTTAAAAGGTTAAGAAAAGCTGTAAGACCTAGACCTTTCGTCTTCCCATGGCTTGCTTCACTGACAGCGTAGTCAACGGACTAATCAAGCAATATCTCAAGATCTTTGGATGTCTTCTGGAAACATTCCTATTCCTGCTTCTTATTTAATATCTTGCCAAAGAATACTTCTAATGACTTAAGGACTTTGAGTTCGCTGGAGCTTGGAGAACTCCCACTAAGAAGGCCCTAGAAGTTTCTCTTTCATTGGTTATAGAATTAAGGATCTTAAGTTCGCTGGAGCTTTGAGAACTCCCTCTAAGAAGGCCCAGAAGTCCTTCTTCCATTAGTTATAGAATTATCTGCTTTACTAGCCAAGCCATATAGCTAAGGTGATTCCTTATATTCCTTTTTTCGGCTCATATGGAATCCAACCGTTTCCTGGCCCTCAACATTGAATTTAGAAGCCAGACGTTTCTCATATCCAGAACCTTCTCTATACCAAATTTTGATAGCTCTAGGTTAGTGAGATCCCGAGATTCTTAGAAGGTTGGATATGGCTTGACTTTTCAAGTCTCACTGATCATAACATACCAAACCCTTTTTTTCCCCAGAAATAAATAATTCTTTTTTATTTGATTGATCTTTATTTAACTTTCACAAAAATATAGTCCAAGAACTTAAATGAGTTGAGTTAGAATTCCCTTGAGATTCTTCAAATGTCAATCGACAATCTTTTATCTTTTCATCCTAAATCCCTTTTGGTTTAGAGCAAATAAAACAAAAAAAAAATCATTATTAACTTATTAAAAAATTTGTATGATTTAAATTTTTGCTGTGGAATTTTGGGTCTGAGCTTTTGTGAGGCGCGAGTGTGTGTATCTTTGTATCTTCTTCAGTTTTGCTTGTATCTTTCTCTTTACTTTTTCTTACATTTTGTCCGAGACTCTCACTTCTTTATTTTTCTTTGGCAACTTCATTTTTTGTTTTTCTTTCTTTTTTTTTTAGTTTGGTTTGTGTGCGTTTGCCTTGCCGCTGCTGCTGCATTACTTCAAGTTGAAGCTTTATGAGCCGCATTCCAATGCGTATCCGGGATTGTGAAATGTTTTCATTTCGAGAGACATTTTTACAGTCTCTCCAGCTGTCTGGCTGCCGGGCTGCCGCCTGGTTGGTTGGCTTGTCTGTTTGTTGTCAGTGTTTTTAGTCTTTGTTTGCTTCGAATTTTTTTCTGCTTCTTCTTCTTCTTGGTTTCTTGTCTTGGCCAACTGTGGCAAGTGCCTCCTCCCCTCCCGTGCTCGGCTTGTGTAGAAAAATATATCAGAATAATAATAAAATCTTTATAATTTCTTGCCTAGGCTACGTGAGGAGGAGTCTCACTCCTCCTCCCCCTCCCCACCCCCTTCCACCGTCTTGGGTTTTTGGTGAGCTATTTTTAAGCATTTTATTGCCTTTATTGGCAGTCGGAGGGTCCAATTCTTCTTTCTTTCTTTTTTTTTATAACCCAAAAAGCACACGTTGCGCATGCGCAGTGCCCGATAATTAAATTGTTGTATTTTTTGGACTTTTAATTTTCATTGGAAAATCCATTGAATGGAATGGGAGTGGTTGGTTGGTTGGTTGGTTAGTTACTCGCTGACTTGTTTACTTGGTTGCGTTGGTTCATGACTTCCTTTTCATTTTTTTTTTTTTTGGTGTTTAGAAAGTGTCGCAGTGCTCGGCAGTTTGGAATATTTTCAAGCTGATTAGCACTTGGGTAATGAACATGGGGCAGGTGAAGAATTTCCATCCTCCACTACCTGTAATATAATCAATGGTTAAATATGTTTATCACGACTCTTTTTTTTCTATTTTTTTTTTTTTTTGGTTACCCAATCAACTTTTGCTCTACTTTATGAATGAAAATCTATATAGATTTCCCCCACATGGCCCTTTTCGTTTATCTATGAATTTTGTTATCACAAACGATGCATTTAATATTTCATTTACAACTCACCAAATTCCAACATTTTTTTTTATAGTGTTGTAATGCGCTTAACCAAACAAGAAAGAAACACACAAAACACACACAAAAAGAAAAAACCTTCGAACGGTGTTCCAAATATGCTAGGAATGCTGTTGGCTTTGGAATGCTGTTTGCCGCGGCCTCCCCGCCTCTGGTTGCCCTCTAGCGGTCACCTTGAGACGAAGACGGAGATAGAGACAGAGACGCATGCGCTTTACCTTTGAGAGCTTTAAGGTTATGGCGAGAGTCTTACAACAGTTACAAAACTAGAGATGGACATTTCAGATCTCCCCACGTGAGTGTCTGAGATCACGGCGATCACATTCCAAAGGTTTCCACTCTTTTTGTTTTTGTTATCTAATCAGACGAGACTTACGTTTTCTTCAAAAAAATATTAAAAGACTTTTAATTTACCAAAGAAAGCAAAATATTTCCAATCAATTCCATTTAGTTTTGACCGAAAAGCGTGAGTCACTTCATTGCTCACGAGAGCATTGTCGGTGCGGCTTTAGTTCAAAGCCCTTTTCAATTTTTATCTCTTCTTTTGTGTGTGTGTTTTTGTCTCTTTACCTGCATCTTTTTGTCTTGCTCTCCCTCAGCTCCCACTCTCTCTGTCTCTCTTTTGCCAGCATTTTGGCTTTGTTACACGACACTTTTTTTGTAGGGCGCCGCCGCCATCACACGATGTTAGGAATGTTGGTATTTCTCATTTTTGGGGTATTCATTGACAAAATCAGCTTTCAAAATGATCTCACTTGTATGAAAGACAGTCAAACCAAATCGAAAACCGGTTTCGTAGTCAAATCAAATCAAATATTGTTGCTGGTTCAAAAAAAAAAAAATATATATATATATATATCTGTCAGCCTCCACCGTCTCCACACATCCCCGCCGAACTCAGTCAGTCAGCCCTCTAACCAATCAACTTGGCCCCTTTGGCAGGGCCAGAGAATTAGAAGAGCTTCATAGAGATAATATTTTGGCTGACTAGCTGGGCCGACTAGGTGACATGTGGTGGCGGTGGCTGATGGTGGTGGGATGGCGGCATCTTTTCATATTCCTCACTCGGTTATGATGATATAAAAATCGAGTCACGCACGTGCCAGTGTGGCTGCCTGGTCCGCAATTAACTAATTATGTCAAGTCTCACCATTTTTTCTATTTTTTTTTTTTTTTTTTTTTTAATATGTATAAACACATTTATAGCTGGCAACATTTTTGCGGCCACTTAACACTTTGCACAAAACTTAGCCTAAATAATTTCACACGCGCTCGCGGCAAACAAAAAAAGAATCAAATAATAAAAAAAACAAAAAGAAGACAGCGACTAAATTAAGGCAACACAAAATAAAAACGAATTAGTGAGAAGAGCAAAGAAATGAAACAAAAAGAAAAAAAAAAATCGTATGTTTCGAATATATTAAAAATAGCTCACAAATTAGTCGAAGGAACTGCTGCTGCTGCGGCTGGCGGCTGCCGATTATGAGTGTGTGGTGGGGGTGACAAAGCAATACTGTAAATTCATCAACACACAAGCACACGCACAAGCAGAGACGGTGGTGAACATTTTGCCTGCGCTGCATAGGCCTAATTCACCACAGACTGCAGAGGACGACGTCGACGTCAGCAGCAAAAGTTAGGCAAATCACAGGCGCCTTCTTCTTTTCACCCTCCTCACACACTCGCTCTAAATTTATTGTGTGTGTGTGTGTGTTTGCGATCAGGCAGCTGCAATAAATATTACATAGAAGCAGAAGAAGAAGAAATAAACTATTTTAAGGAGCTCAGAGGGGCTTGCTTGAGTAGAGGCGGCGCAGCTGTTAAATAAATTGAAAGAAATCAAAAAAATGTAGACATAACTTACCTAATTTTTTTCTATAAAAACTATGAGAAAGAGATTACCCAACCTAGCCGACAGCAGCCCGATTAAGCTGCTGCTGCGCAGGCGCGCAAGTGAGAAGGCCTTCCTTCCTCCACGACACTACTACCTATGGATGAGAGATGTATGAAAGCAGCGGCAACGGGGTAGCGTGCTCCCCATCTCTCTCGAGTCTGCGCGTTTAACAGTCATTAATTTAGACTTTGTTCCAGAAGTTGCTTAGCTGTGCCGCTAGGGGGAATACAGGGGAGCAGCCGGGCAGCCAGGGTAAAGGGAACGATCACACGCTGATGGGAAGCTGAAACTGCTGCCGCTTTGGCTGTTTGGCTGTGGGAAAGTATGAGAGAGTGTAAACTGCGTGGTGGCGGCGGCGGCAGCGGCTTGTTGTGGTGGGTTGAATGGGGGGACGAGGGCCACAGAAATTAGGTCAACATTTTTTCATTCACTCTTTTTTTGTTGTTATATTTCGACATATACACATTTATATGTATGTATGTGTGTATGTAGTAGTTTTTCTTTCTTTCTGTGTTTAGTTTTGCGCTGGCTGTGGCTCTGTGCCTCCAATTTTTTTTTATTAACACAAACTTTCTATTGAGTGACTACAAAAACAAACACATGCCGATTACATACACACATACATATTTAGGTACATATATGTAATAGTTTTTTTTTTTCTCTCTTCTTTCGTCTTTTTTTTTTTTTGAATCAGCCACACGAACTTCAGTCGACCGTAGCATAACCGTTACTTTTTTTATAGCACATTTTATGGCTGTGTTTGATGGTCGAATGAAGGAGGCGGGCAAGGGATGATCAACGCGTTTGCCTTGACTAATAATATAAATATCATTTTTAATTGACATTTATTGTTAAATAGTTTTATTTTTACCGAATTTAATTTCATGTTTATATGCAAATAAGAAGAAAAAAAAAATGCTACGCACATTCTTTTCTAAGTAATTAACTCTATTCTCTTTAATCAATTTTTTTTTTTTATTATGAAACTGAATTTCTTCTGATGAAAATTGTCTACAGTTTTCGTTTTATTACTTCTTGGTTATTTTTTTTGTCGCCATGCATTTCTTCCTTCTACTTCTTTTTTGCTGATATTACTTTTTACTTGACCAGCCAGCAATGCCAACAACAACAGCAACAAGAAGAAGAGAGCTGCAATGCTCACGACAGTCATCGTCTGCAAAACTGAACGGGATCGCTTGGCTGCCGTTATGCTATAAAGTGTCCGTGTGTGCCTGTGCCTGTATGTGTGTATTTGTTGTTGTTGTTATTATTGGCATGTAGACGACATGCGCTCCCTTTTTTTTCCCTTTGGGGTTATTGTGTTCTTCTTGTTGTTTTATTTTCTGTTCGCTTCTCTCCCTCTCTCTCACTCACTCTTTCTGTTCTTTGATTGTTGTTTTTGCCCGCATACCAAACTGGGTGGTTGACTTTTGCTGATGTAGCCTTTTTCCCTGCTGAGTGATGCAACTCTTTTTTGTTGTTGTTGTTGCTGCTGCTGCTCTTGCATTACTCGATTGCAATTATGATTAGGGCATGGTAAACTGAACTCTCGCACGCGGTAGAAAAGTGGAAATGTAATATAACCGGATTGGGAGTTTCCAGGAATTTTTGTTCCTAACTTGAAAAATATATAAATTTTTGTTAAATTCTTCACAGAAATTCCATGTGAAAACTGGTAGACAAATTATGCATATAGATTGATCGATGATGAGACTACCTCCCTCCCTTTCCCACATTGCCTTGTTGCCATCATCATCATCATCTTCATGAAGAGACCAGCAGTTTTACTTGTCAACGCCTCTTAAAACTCAGCTCAGAGTCAAGCCCACGCTTTGGCCAGATACAGAAAGAGATGACTCATGCCTAAAAAATTTAAATTTGAATTTCTAAATAGACACACATACACTCAGCCACACACACACATACAACAGACTCGACGCGCAGCATCCAATTTCAGCCAATAAATATTTTCTCAAATGTTGGCATTGTGGCCTCCAAGCAAACTTTTCTGTCTTGTCTTGTAACAGTGACTGAGGCGCCGCCGCTGCTCTCAGCGTGGCAGCGTCAGTGTCTGTGTGCTTGGCTTAGCAAATTCCAAAAGGCTTACCCATGTGGCCCCGGCCAATGTTGCTGACCGATCGTTTACAGATTTGAGGTTAGAGTCGGTCGGTCGTCTTAGTCGTCGTCATCGTCGTGGTTGACGCCGAAGTCGTCTCACTCTGCTAGAGTCGAGGAGAGCTCCTTGGGATTTCGATGTCAATGAGTGTGTATGAGATTCGAGATTCGTAGCGTCTGGTCTGGTCTGGTCGGCTGGGCAAGAGTAAAGAGCAAACCAGTTTAGTCACTTTTTACTCATTTTGAAACGCAAGTTCTATTTAGCTTAGTTCGTAGAACGGAACCGCATTCCGAGCAACACAAATGCAGATATACAGAGACCCACCAACAAAGCAAACTTAACTTCAAGACTACACAAGCAGCAGCAGCACACACACAAACACACACACACTCACACTCGTAACTTCATGATCATACTGGAGTGGCGTATACTGAAGTCAGTTCTCGTTCTTTAACTTCAATTTTTCCACAGTGTGTTCGTTATTTGAACTTTCTGGAATGCGGTCGCCCAAGTTTTTTTCTTTTTTTTTTTCTTTATTTTGTTCATATACGGCGCAGCCGTGTCTGTCTCTGTCGACAGGAGGAGAAGAAGGAGGACCACAAGGGGCACTGATTGGTGGGGACTTTGGGGTCGTAACACTCTCATATGGCACGCAGACTTTTATTATTTTAAATTAGACAAGTTTTGAGAACACTGAAAACTGTTTTTTATTTTATTTAAAAATATTACTTTTTTTTTTTAGTAAATTTAAATTATATACTTTTTTTTTTTGAAAAATTTGTTCATTAATTGAAAGAAATATTCACTTTTTTTTTTTTTTTTTTTTTACTTGAAAAATTCATAATGATTTGCTTTATGCGAGGTCAGCGAGAAGCGAAAGACACGACCATGCGGCTACAGGCTCAAAAATTTACTGAATGAAATTTTCTTTTCTTTGTGCTTATCTTTCGTGTACGAAACGAACGGTTGCGCCTGCGCGAAAGAGATGAAACAATTTTGTTAGGCTAAACAAGTCTAAAAAAAGAGGGGTACGGAACGACAGGGGTGTATGTATGTTCGTTGCTTGATCGCTTGTGTGCGCTAGAAAGTTTTACAAGACGGCATTCCATTGCTCCCCCCCTCCCCAGCCACTGCGCTTTAACTTAACTCTCTCTCTCTCTCTCTCACACACACACTCTCTTGTTTTTCTTTTTGTGTGACAATCGTAGTGTCTTTTTGATTCCGTTGGATCTTTTTTGTTGTTGTTGGTTTTAAGTGTTGTAATCCACAAAAACCGTGCGAGTTTTTTGTTGTAGCATGTGCATTATGGTTGCTGCGGGGGGAGCTGTAAGGGGTACTGTAACTGTTGACGTTCTTTTGCGTAAACAATTCAAACCTATTGAACGGTAAAAAAAAGCAGCAACAACAACAACAACAATATCAAATTCCAAGGTGTTGACTGGTGCTGTTTTTGTCCCTCTCTCTAGGGCTTTTCGGCAGCGATTTGGTTTCTTTGAATTTAGCTTTACTTTTTATCAGACAAATTGACAGCACTGTGCATGTTTTTCAATTACATACATAAATGGAATTTCTGAACTTTTTTTTTTTCTTTTTTTTTTGAACGAGGTCATTTACAACGAAAAAATTCAAGCACACAAAAAATTCCCAAAAAAAAAAATTTAAAAGAAATACAAACAACAGATTTCGGCAGTAAAAAAAAAAAAATGTTTCGTTTTTTTTTTGTCGAAACTTATTTTTAGGAAATTCCAAAGACATTACACTTTTGATTTAAAATAGGCGTTATTTATAGGCAGAGCGGATTGTTTGTCTCTGATCTTACGAAACGTATAAAATTGAGGAGGGTCGACATACATATTTGTCTTCTGATATTGTGGAATTCCGAACAGTGATTCAATTTTCTGAGAAACTGCTAAAATAATCGAGACCCCCACACAAAATATGTACGCACATTTTTTCCAAGTGGCGCCAAGTGACTTGATCAGGGGAAACTTAATACAAAACAATCCATTGATGAAATTGTCAAAAGTCACCTGTTCGAATTATCTATCAACTTGCGTTCCAATTGATTTGCCTTATCATTTTGTAAGAACCATGTGATTACAAAGTCATATGCTCCATTTACTTACCCCAAAGAATAATTACCTAAACCGATTCCTCCGTCCTAGTCTGCACGTGGAGTGTAGAGAGATCTGTAAGAAAATGAAATGAAAATTCAGTTTGGCTGTGGCAGAACTTTTCAAATTGAAACTAGGCACTAATAGGCCCATAAAAATGTAATGATTAATAAAGCTTATCATTTGCGCAATGATTTTTCCAGCTAAACATGACGTGTCAGCTCTGTCATATTCCAACTTTTGTATACACTGTACTTTAACGGTATACCCAGGGCCCCTCTTTGATATCGAGAAATACAATTCTAACGGAAAGAATTTCCAGATATCACCTTGTGAGATCCTCAACGAAATATTTATCCCAGTGGGATCTTTAGCTCTCTGAATTTAGTAGATCCTAAGACTTTTGAAACGTGATGATCTCAAGTTACGTAGACAACTTAAGATCTTCATCACATCTAAATCGGAACCCTGTAAAATACAGAGTCTAACAAATTTGGAATCTGTAAATTCCATTTATATATTTTTCTGATTAATTGGAAACAACTGTTTTTCCAGACTTGGGAAAGCCATTTTAAAGTATATAATTAATTTGTGTTTATCAAGAGACCCTGTCGTAAGTTGGTTTGGTCTGATGGCTTTTGTTGTTAATCATAGGGAACCTAATGGCGGGCACGTGAGTCGCATATATGTGGAAGTGACTGTACATTAAAACTTATGACTGTGAAAATGCCAGGGGGCTGGCTGGACGATCGCAACGCGATATATAGATTGGGTCGGGTTGGGCCGGTCTGGGCCTTGCCTTGCCTTGCCTAGACCCCCAGCTAGACAAGCTTCACATAATTTCTACCTGAGTGAACCGTTGGCTGGAAAATCAAAAGCAAAAAAAAAAAAAAAAGTGCATTAAGTGCAGCCAACCTGGCCGAGAGAGAGAGAGCCCCTCTGGGCCAAAGCCATTTGGCCGGTTACTCTGTTGACGGTCTCAGGCATTTCATGGAAATTATGTCGTGTATAATTTTCTGCATGAGGGCAACTTTGCAAAAAGAAAAATCCCCCAACTTGAAATAAGAATTGTATAAAACTTGAAATACTCTTTTTCAAAATTTCGAAATCTTGAGAGGATTTCGGATGTGGAATATACTCTTTCTCTTTTTTTTTTCTTTGACTACCTTCCTTGCCAGTCAGGTAAGCTTAATTAATTAAAAAAGAGTACTTAGCCCAGGGGTAGAGACCTGGGGTGGCGGCGGCCAAGGAAGTTAGATAAGCCCAGCAGCAGCTTGATGGATAAAAAAAGAAGGTTGTGGGAGGAGAATGGGGGAGGATGGGGAGGAGAAGAAGGAATAACAAACGATGGCGGTGTGGTTGCTCAAGTGGCTAAGGCGGCGACGATGAGTGCGGCAATTGTGGCAGTTGCATGTTGCATCCATTAGCATACAAGTGTTGCCTTGCACCCGGGGTGGACTAACAAAGAAGTCAAGACAACCCGAGACAAAAGAAGAAGAAACAACACAAGGCTACAAGGGCAGAGAGGGGTAGAAAGAAGAAGAAGAAGAAAGCTGAAAGCGCATTCAAGCGGCGCGGCAGACAAGAAACAAACAAACTAGGAAATGGCCACGGAACACAGAAAAGCAGAAGTAGTTTGATGATGCAGAAGTTTCAAATAAAGAAGATTATGATGATGATGATGATGAAGGGGAGGAAGAAGAAGAAGATCATAATGATGAGGCCAAAGCTGTGGGCGCTGTCTGGCACCCCCACATGCGGTTTTTGTTTGTTACGCCCGCACCGATGAAGCTTCAAAGGCACAGAGGGGGGGCATCCATTCAGACAAGATCGCTTAAGTTGAGGTGCGGGTTGGGCCAGAATTGGCGGCTACTGTGCTGCTTCCTGAGCCCACACACACGCACGCACACAAAATACGACAAATTTAAACAGACAGAGTGAGAGAGAGATATAGAGAGTGCCATAATTATGGAACATTCCAATCCACAATCGGATGTGGTTGTCTCTGCTCTTCAGAGTTGGAGTCTCGCACTGAACTGAACAATTCTGATCCGGTTCGGCATGGTTCTTGGGAGTGCGGGGGCCGAGTCAACGAGTCATCGAGCCATTGAGGTTGTTGTTTTCGAGAGCGTGTGTGATGTATTAATGACGTTTGCCCTAGTTTTAGTTTGGCTAGCCCCATGCCCCGCCCAGCTCCCCACAGAGGTGGAAATCGAAAAGTATTCACGGAGGCGTTCGCTTATATATGAAGGCGACTGGCGACGTAACTTTGGAGCCAGCTGCTCATTCATATTCATAACAAAAAACTAAAAAAAAAACTAAAAAAAAATTTTTAACTTTTTTTTTTTTTGCGTAAGCAGCAACGGAAGTTCCTCATATCTCTTTGTACGTGTGTGTTTGTGTGTGTGTGTGTGTGTCAGACAATGTACCGCTCTATTTTGATTTGAATAAGAGATTGAAAGACTCACACGCCTTGTGCCGGTTCCCAAGCGCAAACCAAACGAGTGTGTTAAAGTTCAAAGCACTATTGAACTCGATGAGAATGCAGGAATCTCTCGTCGGTGGCAGCCCGACACTTTCGCCATAAATAGCAAACCCCGCCAGGGCAGACCCAACCAGCCAGACCAGACCAGCGCAGCACAGCACAGACCAGGCCAGGCCAGGGCAGGCCAGACCAGGCATTATTTTTATCAACGGAAGCGAAGCCAAAAGGCAGACAAACTGAGACAAAAACTGAAACAAAGAAAGTCGGGAGACGGTGGAGACCAGCAAAGGGCCTGCCAGACGTCACAAAGGAAATGACAGACCAAAAAGAAAACAAAAGTGACTAAACACAGAAAGACCAAGACTGAAAGAGAGGGAGCGAGAAAGAGCGAGAAAGAGAGAGAGAGAGAGAGAGCGTTTCCGTTTACTTCCGGTGACTTGTTTGGAGGCATAATGAGGAAATGGAAATGCAGAAGAAACACAAGAAGAAGTGGAAGAAGAAGAAGAAGAAGCACAACTCAAATACTCTAAAAATAAAAGGCAAAACTCAAAAAGAGATAACAGGGCAGGGATTTTCGGTTCGGTAGCAGAGAGGACCGTCTATAAATAGGCGCCGGAAATATTTTGACCAAATCGGCGATCCACATAAAGTCAACATACATATACATATGTATGTGTATGCATGCGTGTGTGTGTGTTTCATTCATATTTCTTTTTTATTTTTGTGCTTTTTAGTATTTCATTCATAACTGTGAAAAATGCTGTTGCTGCTGCTGCTGCTGCTACTGCGGCTGCGGCTGGCTCTGCCCACTGTCAATCGGAAAGACCAATAGACCCTCGAGCAAATATGGACTTTATGGTTTGTGCGTGAGTGTGCGTGTGTAGACCCAAAAAAAAAAAATAAACTAAATCGTACTGACCCCATAAAAGTCAACAGCAATCAGAAAGAAGAACTCAAGCCACACAACAAAAGACGAAAATTGTATACTCTTTTTAGATCAGTTCAGACCAGATCTTTATACCATCTGGTGTTGATAAAATTTATTTTATTCCGAATCTATATCATGGCATAAATATATCATAATTCAAATTCCTCGAAACTATATAGCAAATGACTATGAAAAGAGTATCAAAATAATCACACAGACCACGTGAACTTTTGTGTGTGTTTTTCATTTATTTATTCAAGCATTTTATTTGTATTTGCCGAGATATGAATTCATTCCAGGCTTATCACGGCTAAATATAATAAAACTTATATACACATATACATATATACATACATACATACATATATATACTATATAAACATATATACATATATATATGTATATAAATATATTTATTTATTATTATTTATTTTTCTTCTTCTTTTGATTTTTATAATTTAGTTGTGATATTTTTTTTTTCAAATAGTCATTCGATTTGATTGTGTTTGCGTTCAATGAAATTTTATTGAAATTTAGAGCAAATCTATAAAATGCACCGAAGCAAAAAACAACAGCTGCGCCAACAACAAAAACAACTTTGAGGCTTGTTTAAAGCCAGGGAGGCCGCACGCTGTCAGGGAGGCCGCAGAAAACGTGGCTGCATGTTCACAGAGACAGAGAGAGAGAGACAGATAGAGAGAGAGAGAGGGAGAGTGTGTGCGAGTGGGAGATGGCGGAGGTGGGATTTCGAATTGCCGAGGTAGAGTGGAAGCATACATATATGTGGGAGGAAGGAAGCGCCGGGGTGGCAGGCAGTGGGAGCGATGACACGAGACCGCGTCGGTGCGCTGACGCTGCTGCTTTGCATGCATCACGCTTTTCAGCTGCGGCCACTGCGGCCGCTGCTGCCGTCTCTGTCGCTGTCGCTGTCGTCGGCTCTGCTACTGCTTTTAGTGTTCCAAAGCAACTGCATGAATTTATGAATGAATGCGTGTATTTATGTATGAATTTGTCTGTGTCTCTGTGTGTGTGAATACAGTACGCTGAGCTCACTTTTTAATGAATGAAAATCCAAAAGCAACAACAACAACAACAACAACGACGACTACAACATAATAATAATAATAATAACAAAGCAGCGACAAAAACCACAGCAACACAATCACACACACACACACACACACACATACATACACACATATACTCTCTCAGGCACATCAACCCACATAGAAACCCAGCTCATAAATGGTTAATGGCAATGAGTATAGAGTAAAAACGGAAGTTAAAAAAGGAAAATTGAAACCAAAACAGCAACAACAACGACAACGACAACAACAACCGGACCAAGTCCACATATGGGGAACGGATCTATACATGTGTGTGAGTGTGTGTGTTTGAACTAAATACGTTGAATGAATCTGAATCTGTGAATCTGAATGTGCATGTGAATGGTGTGTCTGATTCTGAACAGCGGATAAGAAACTCTACACAGACCAAGGCACATCATGCTCAAAAAAAAAAAAAAAAATGCTCAAGTATGTTTTTGCTGGAATCGGTGAAAAGGATGTCAAAGCAATCAAGGCGAAATCCGACTCAGACAAAAAGATACTCAAGCTTGTCGAGTATTTTTGGGGATTATCTGATGCTCTCATTTGGTCAGAGTATTGAGAAATCTGAGACCCTGAGACTTATAAATAAGACTTAGCGTTTCTTTAAGAACTAAAAGATTATATAAGCATTCATTTTTGCTAGATTGCTCTGAATTTCTGGATCTCACAAGGATAGAAAATATGTTTTAGATGTTATGGGAACTAATATTTATAACTGATCTAGAAAATACGCCTAAGGGTTCCTGAGATTGTTGAAAAGTAATTCCTTAGGAATAGAAATTGTCTTAGGAACTAATATTTATTCTTCGACAGATTAGATTTTTGATTTTTAGATTCTTTGGAGGTCCTGAGGATCATGAATAGAGCTTCTGTTGTCTTAGGGCTTTTACAGTTAGGAAATTTATTAGAAGCAAAAATATCTAACACTGACAGATTCAGATATAGCTTTGAATAAGCCCAAAGTACACTTGCACAGTGGGCCAAACAGTCCTGCTAGGTAAATTTTATTATTAACTCGAGAAAATGAATATATTTTTGTCAGGAAAATTTGGACCCGAGATCTTTATTAAGGTGATTTATAGGGATTTTAACAAAGGATTAAAAGATCGATATTTAAGTTCTTGAAATCAATCTTAAAGTTGTTTCCCTCTTTTAAAGTTGAAAAATATCTTTGATATTCTGGAATGTTTGAATATTTTTCGATAGACCAAAGGGACCCCTATAACTTCAGAGAATTTTGTTCTGAAATTTCCGAGAAAATCTATCAAGTTTCTTATCGAAACATTTGAATATTCATAATTAAAAAAATAAGCACTATTAGAACTAGGAAAGTGCCCCTTTCAAATCTGCTTGGGGGGTGACTCAGCCTAGCAACAGGCAACCAGAATATCAGCCTATGGATAATAAATGGATTCCAGAATTTATGCAAATCTACTTGACATTTGTATGTATGACTCGGATTAATCGATTAGTCACATACACATTTAGCATTCTAATGAAATTGTTTTTTTTTTTTTTGGTGAGTTCAGCACACTTGATTAGTATTGATCTGTATTCTGGAATTTTCGAAAGGGAAGTTTTGGGGTTGGAGAAGTTGTTCAAAATCGTAAAAGCCCACAAAAATTTTAAGAATTACTTGGAAAATAAAGCACGAACAAATGTGTAATTATTTGCCAGGTTTTTTGTTGATTTGCTGTAAATATATATATATATATATATGACGCAGGCAAAGGCTAAAAAGCTTCGTAGGGCTGGGCAGTTCATTGTTGATATTATGGATAAATAAAGAAGAAGACAGGCCAATAGCAGCGATAAAATTACAACAGCCTTGCTGTTCTTCTTCTTCTTCTTCTTGTTGTTGTGAAAAATAAAATAAAACAAAAAAAAAAAAAAACACAAATGACGCACAAAACTTTACAAGGTTGTCTGAGTCTGTTGTAAACGAATTGATCGGCTCGGTGAGGTAGTAGACGCATCTTGTACGTCATCAAGAATTGAATGAAATGAAAATGAAATTAGCCTAGTTTACGTCAGCAAACACACACGTTTGCCATGGGCCTCTCTCTGCTTTTTCTTCGAACACCCAGCAATCTGCATATGGGTTATATGCCTTTGGGATTACGATTTGTATACTTAAGCTATAGATTGCTGGAGCTCATGACGTTCTAACCGAATTATTGTAAATTGAACGATCGAATTGGTATATTAATTATACGCACTGTGTGATATAGCCCAAACAAACACAAACACACTCGCACACACGCAAGTCAGAATGAAAGAGATCCAAAGATATAGTTTTCTGTATGTGAGTGTTGGTATAGATAATAAGATAGGTATGAGTTTGTTATAAAAATAGACCACATATCCGTCTATAAGTCAATCAAAGCAATAAACTTTAAATGTCAACACGTACGAAATTCGCTTTTATATAGTATCTCATGTATAAGGGAATATACATATAAATGCCTAAAAATACAGGGTCTCGCACAATCCTTACATCACTCCTGATGGTGCTTTGGTTTGGCTCTTAGGGTATCAAGAGATTGGTTCTCTGGGATCTTAGAGGGTAGAACTCTGAAGCCTGGTATATAGATTAACTTCGTATAGTCGGGGATTTCGAAACTCCAGGAGTCAAAGTTTTGTGAGTATTCAATTTACTGGGAAAGGGCTTTCAGGGATCTTAGAGACTAGAAGCCTTGTATAGTCGGGGATCTAGAAACTCAAAGCAGAGCCCGACTCTCAGGTAAACAAGGTTCAATTCTAGTGACGGGTTCTTTGTGATTTTAGTGGGTAAAACTATGAAGCCTGGTATATAGATTAGCTTGGTACAGTCAAAGCAGAGCCTGGCTCTAAAGGAGTCAAGGTCTTGTGATGGGTTCTCTGGGATCTTGGAGCCTAGAACACTGAAGATTGACTTGGCATAGTTTTGGAATTCGGAACTCAGAGTGTCTAAGCGTAACCTGGGAATTATCTTATACTTTTAGGATGAAGATTTTGAAAGCTTGCGGACGCTTTCAGTTGGAGTTTGATACTCAAAATGTGTAAGCAGATCCTGGAAATTACCACTGGTTTTATATTATACGAATTTAAAGGTTAAGTGGATCATTCCCATTGAGGATGAACACTTTGAAACTTGGTATGAAAATTCTGACTGGTTTTTAATACATTTTTATGGCTTTAATGGACTCATCATCCTTTCTATTTTTAAAGAATTTTCACTTAAGATTTTTATTACTATCCAAGGATGATGATCAGAGATCGAACATAAAATCAAACAAAATTGTTGCTTTTGTTTTTACGATTGTTATTGTTGTTGTTGTTGTTAGGTTTTTATAGGCATACTTACATACTTACCCCTCTCTGGTCTCTTCTTCTTCTATTATTATTATTATTTTTTTTTTTATAGTGTCAATCTTAATTGCGCATTTAAATATAATATGGAAAAAGAGTAACAACAACAACAATAAAAAAAAGAACAACAGAAAACTATAAACTACGCGCTACACAAGACCAGAGAGATACAGATAGACAGGCAGACAGACCGACCGACAGAGAGACAGATACAGATACATAAACATAAACACCCAAGCAAACAAATTTACAGCCGATGGGCAAAAACTTGAAGCTTTAAAAGGCGCCTTTCGAGCAAAAATGAAAAGACCTAAGCAAAAATTGCCTCGGCCTTCGTTTGTTTTCGGCTCGTCCATTCTGTCCAAAACTATTTTTGCCTGTTTCTATTGGTCGATCTATCGGCGGTGGGGACCGCCGTCGGTCTGACAGTCGATCGCTATTTCTTTTTTTTTTTTTCTCTGTATTAAAGCTGCGCATATTGCGCCTTTGTTACTTATTATGCATGAGTGTGTGTGTGTGTGTGTATAGCATAATTGTTGTCTACTTTTTACGCAGCACTTTGTGGAAAAGTTCTATGGCAACTCTGGGCAAAAAAAAAAAATGATAATAATAAAATCCACGCCATTTTTCAATTTGATCTTAAGCTTTTTTTTTGGTGTAAAACTTTTTTCATTTTTTTTTTTTGTTCAAAAATTCATTCATCAAATAACAGTAAATTAAAATTATGCCTTGTCTGGCAACACCGCAGCCAATAAGGGCCCACGGCGCGTATGCGTGCTGTGTGCACAACGAGAGCCCAGAAACCAGAGAGAGCAAGCTGAGCAAGAGCTGAGCGACCGAGAGAGTGAGAGAGAGAGCGGAGTCGTGTGCCATTGACAACAACTTGTTGCGGTGGGCTGAGTGTGTGTGTGTGTGTGTGGAGAGCAGTCATTCAGCCTCTGCCCCCGCCTTGTAGCTCTCTCTCTCTGACTTTAGGTGCGAGCGTGTATGTGTGTGTATCTGTGCCTGTTGCGTATACTCAATATTTGCTTTGCTTAGTCGAATCGAAAGGAGCACATAAGGATTTTGTATTGCACTTTGGTCAGCGTGTTTGTTTTTAGGACCAAACAAACACACACACACACACATGCATATTCAATCAGCTGTTTTGATCAGCTGTTGCGGCTTTCTTGGATTTCCTTTGTTAATGTCGCTTAACTCGCTTAAAAGTTCAACTAATAAAAGTTTAAATAAATTGTCATACTTACAAACAAAGCCAAAGCCATTAGTGGTGATTATATAAGCACACACACACATACACATACACTCACAATCTCAGGCACAAAATGCCATACCATTGAACCAAAGTTGGCGCGTGTATGGCGAGTGTGTCTATGTGTGTGTGTGTGTGGTGTGTGCCAGTTTACTAAATGCTTCAGCACACGCACTGAACTAAAAAACGCTGGCGGCGACGGTGGTAGTGGTGGTAGTGGTGGCGGCGGCGGCATTGCTCTGGGGCAGGGGACGGTGGGCGGTGGGCTGGGCAGCAACAGGCAGATAGCCGAGTTCAATGTTGTTCTAGCTTTTGTTGTTGGTTTCTTAGTTTACTTTGACGGGCAGTGGACTAGGGGGCGGGCGAGCTGTCTGGGATATAAAGCGACATTTGTGTGTCGGTATCTAAAACATTTGCGCTTTAAATAAACATGGAAGGTAGTATTAAAAAAAAAATAAAAACTAAAAGCAACAACAACAACAATCAAGGGAAAATTACTACAACAAAATTGGTTCAATGCACGGATCACCGTTTGTGTTGAAAATTGTGGACTACTCTTTCTTTTTTTTTTTTCTTCGGAAATTTTTTTTGGAAAATTACCCAAATGAAATTTATGGAAGAAGAAGAAGCAATCAAAGGATTTGATTTAATTAAGAACTTTTTCGAAAGGACTTTTAAAGGAGGCGGGACTCGTAGCTCTTATAAATTTTTTTTTTTTTTTTTAATTTATTATTTTATTTTTTTTTTTAATATTTTTATTTTTTATTTATTTTTAATTTTATTTTAGTTTATTTGATTAATTTTTTTTTAATATTTAATTTTTTTTATTTGATTTAATTTTTTTTTTAATTCTTAAAATTGGCTGCTAATTTTTTTATAGTTTTTTTTTTTTTTTTTTTTATTAGTCACTTTATTGTTTCTGTCTGTCTTCCTGATTTGTTTTTATTTTTATTTAGCTTTTAGTGTTTTGTTGTCGTTCTTCTTGCTGTTGTTATTGTTGTTGTTGTTATTTGAGGCAGTGAAAGAAGGCTTCGAAAATCTTTGTTATGATTGTGATAATCGGTATTGTCATTTTTGTGTGTGGTGCAAAGTTCACTTGTTCTTGTTGCTGTAGTTTTTCTCGATGCCTGCTTTTTTTGTTGTTGCTGTTTTTGTTTTCATATATTCTCAACACATTCAAACACAATTTTATTTGATTGTATTAGTTCACGAGTTTCTTTGTGCGCCATTTTATTTTTATTTTATTATTATTATTTTTTATTTTTATTTATTTATTTTTTTTTTTTTAATATACAAACCACTCAAAGCACACACACACACACGCACACTCACAGACAGACCCACATTCGTACAAATTTTTTTTTACGTTTTTAATTTTTTTATTTTTATTTTTTATTTACTTTTCCGCTTCTAATTTTAATTATTCAGTTGCGAGTCTCAAAAGTCGCCAGGTATGTTGTTTTTTTAATACTTTTTGTATTTGTTGTTGTTGTAGCCGTTTCCCCCTATTTTTTAATACGTCGTTTAAGTTTTTCTTTTGTTTTGTGTTTGCTTTGTTTTTTTTTCTGTGTGTGTGTGTTTTTTTTTTCATTCTTTCTTTCCTTCTTTTTTCTCGTTTCGTTTTGGTTTTGGTTTTTATTATTTAAAACTGCGTCGCAAAATTCGCAAACAATTTTTTTCTGTTTTTTTTTCTTTTTTTTTAAGTAGTTTTCCAAGTACCTCGCTTTGGTTGTTGTTGTTATTGTTATTGTGTTTATTTATTTATTAATTTTGTTTTATTTATTTATTTGTTGTTGCTTTTGCCTTTTTTATTTATTTGAATGCATTTTTTAATTACCACGAGACACAAACACTGGCACGATTTATTTTATTTTTTTCAATTGAAATTGCCGCCGGAGCCAACAAAAAAAAAAGAAGAATATGGTTTGTTGTTGTTGTTTTTGTTGGAGAGGGTAACTGTGTGAAAATTGACAATAGCCAGAGGCAGAAGCAGAGCCAACACCAACACCACCAGAACCGCCACCACCGTCACCAACAGCCACAGCCACAGCAATAGCCACAGCCACAGCCACAATCACAGCCAGTCAAGAAGTCCCCAGACAGAGCCAGGCCAGTGGTTCACCGCCTCCTCCTTCTTGACGTTGGCGCTGTTGGTATCGTACTGATTGAAGTCGCTTGCGTACCAAGCAGGCAGACCCAGAGACTCGTAGACTCACACACAGATACAAACACACACGCACACAGATACACACTCACACTGATTAAGAGCAAAAGGTATCAATGAAATGCTGCCAGTTTGGACTCTCTCTACCCCAAAAATATATAGAGAAAGAGAGGCACACGCACACACACCAGCGCACCGAGACAGAGAGGGCCTCTGAATGAATGTTGACACCGTAGTGCAAGTTTGCTTGTATGGTAACGCCATCGTGGCCGAACGCCGCTGCTCTCACGCACAGTGAGAAAAATTGTATAACCGTTTTTGCAAAAGAAAATGGCGGCCATTCGGTTCTATCCAAATCAAAAGCAAATCTATATCAAATCATATTTTGATTAGGTCAAGCCAAACTTTTGCTCTTGGTAGGGTCGAGTTTTTCCAAGATTTTCCCTAGAAAAGAAAATGGTTCTATCATGGCGAAATTATTGAATTTTTCACAAATAAATTGGAGATTAAATTAATAAAAATAAGCTTGAAATGATGCTAAATTTTTTAAAAATCTAAAGGAATAATTTTGGTGAAAAAATTCTTACAAACTTCAAGGAATTTCGGGTATCTTTTTAAAATTGTTCAATTAATTTTGTAATTTTCATAAAAAAAAATTCAAGAGTTTTCCTAAAGTCTTCACAAATTTTATATAGGGCCGACTTAAGAACCGAGTTTCCGATAAAATCAAGCAAAGATAGACTTCAAATAGATCTATTTATTTTCAGGAGAATCAAAAAATCTATTAATTTTCTATATTCATCCTGATCATTTCATCACATAACGAAATTTATGGCTAATCAGATTGATTAAAAAATAATAATAATAAATTTTGAGAAATTCATATATATTTTTTGGTTTCGATTTCTTAGATTTAAGAGATGTTCCTGAATTTCTAATAATTTTTGAAAGGTTTGATTTCTTTCAAATTGATTCTTTTTATCACAATGTTCAAAAAATACTTAGTTCTTTTTTTTTTTTTGATCAGCCCCAACTTGATCCAAGACAGCTTTGGTCTGTGATAACCAAAAAATTGTGCGCAGTGTAAAGGCACACAGACACAGGCAGACTTTTGTGTATGTGGAAATACACACATGAACCATTGATACGGTGCCGACCGACAATAAATATAAAAAACAAAATCTGTAAAAAATTCCTGTGCTCCGCGTATAGGTGTGAGCGGGTAGGCAATACTCATGCCTACTCATTTTGGCTTACATGGATCCATGGGCATACCAACGACGACCGGGCGTTATAAGAAAAAAAAAAAACATAAAACTCATAATAACGGGGCAGAGAGAGAGATAGATAGACAGAGAGAGAGAGGGGCGGTGGCGCTGGTGGTGATGGTGGTGGTGGTGGCGGCGGCGGCCCTCACCGATACGGAGATACTAGAAAACATTTTAGGCATGTGTGACATGTGTGCGTGTGTGTGTGTGTCTTTCATACAGACTTCAGTACTTGCCATGGTGCACATGAAATTAAAATAAAATAAATGTAACCAATGGCTTAAATTGCAATTAATAAAACAATTAAAAGTCTTCTTAAATTAAGCTAAAACAATGAATGAAAATCAAGAGAAAAGAGAAACAAAAATGGGGGAAAAAAAATTCCCCTGTTTATGGAGAATCCAATCAGATGAGCTGATCATCAATGGAATTTCTCACACCAAAGAATTCCCCTCTTCCTCTTCTTATTTTCTTCTTCTTCTTATTCTTGGAGTAATATCCTAAATATCTCGAGTTAATTAATCGCCTTAATAACAGTCCACGTGTTCATGCTGACGTAAGGGTCGAAAGCGCTTGGGCGTGCTCAACCAACACTCACACATTTTGCCACACACACACACAGACAGTTTCGTACGCATACCCATACCATCATCATAGCATAGATAGATCGACTTATAGAGCATATGAAGATTTGGTACTCACCTATACAGACATAACTGTACTCTCATAAAATTGCATATTTTCTTTTCTAAAAAAAAAAAAAAAAAAAAAATATGGGCAATCTATTTGATTAAACAGAATTTTCGTTAGCTGGCGAAATTTCCAGATCGAAAATCCTAAAGATCTTTATAAATTTTAAAAGAAAATTCCCAGGACAAGGATTCTGGACAGGATTCCTAAAAGAAATTCTAAAATATTCCAATTGGTCTTAGCTATTCCTTTTCTAAACTAGAGAGAGCGAGAGCGAGTGAGAGAGAGGGAGAGAGCGACACACGTGCTCGCTCGTCGGAGAAGAGTTCATAGCAACGCAAAAAAATATATTAGCAAAATATTATCGAAACGAAAAGAGAGAAAAACTAAAAATGAGAGACAAAGAGAGGGCGATGAAAAAAATAAACAAAATGGCCGCCAGGTGAAATTTTGTAAACGTGTCGGAATATTTTCTATATCAATTGTCATTTAATTTAAATCAAAAAAAATCTTAACCAAAATTAAACAAAATTATTATTTTTTTTTAATTTAATTTATTTTTTTTTTGTTGAGTGAAAATTTTAAGTTCAATTTAAAAAAATCTTGCAAAATGTTTTCTCTCTTTCTTCGACATTTACAAAATGGCGTCTATTAGAGTAAAGAAAAAAAAATTATTTAAATTTCTGTAAAAATTATTTATTTCCATTTCAAATAATTTTTTTAAAACAAGAAACAATTATTTGACAAAATTTATTTTTCACACAAAACTTTGCACGCGCTCGACAAAATTACAAAATGGCGGCCGATAAAAATTTCAAGTTTATTATTTCTTTTCAGTTTCTCAAATTATTAGAAAATAATTAAAATTGAAGTACTTCTTTTTGATAAAATATTCCAACATTTCCCAGAGTATTTCCAAACCCCGCCTGAGGGCTCAGGGCCTTTCTATTAAAACGATTTATTTGGCATATTTATTGGGCCTGAAATGATTTGCTCTCATATTCGAAAATATTCAGAAATCTACCAGCATGATTTATGGACCCCTACCGAAATGCCAGTCTAATTGAAATGTCTTTATTTCTAGGCTGGCTTCGACCGGGCTGGGTTCTGGGCTGCACGTGCCCCTGGAATTTCATTCAATTGGAAAATATGAAAAGAAAATATTTCCAAAAATTTCCCACAGAAAATCCAAGTCAATAAGCTCATTTCAATTTTTATATTCAATTTTGAGTTGACATTCTGATAATCTTAATCTAAATTTGACCCCTTAGGACTAATCAACTAACTCAACTAACTAACTAACCAACCGATTCCATAATTCCATAGTTCTCTGATTGTCTGATGGTCTGATGTCTGGTCCCAGGTCAAACTTGGAGAACTTTAGACTGCGAACAACAACAACAGCAACAACAAAATACTATATATATATATGCCCCACTAACTGCATTCCAAGAATTCACAAGTCAAAGATCGGATCGGAACGAGCTGTTGAGTTGGCCGACTGTATTTCAAATTGAATAAAAAGCCAGATTTATGCATATGAAATTAACAGAATAAAACGTTGGCTAGGAACTCGAGGGAAAAGTGTTTGTGGCATTTAATTTTTATGCCCTTCGAAAGGCTAACAGAGTTTATCAGTTTGGGGGGGGGGGGGGGGGGGGGGGCACAAAAAAATTAAAGTGATTACCCAGCCACACCAACGAAAGAACCGAACCAAAAGAACCAGAGAACTCTGAACCGAACTCGAAAAAGAAAAACAACTCCCCGAGAAACCAGATATGAAAAATATGCTTAAGAGCAAAGTGCATTGGTGTCAACACACACATACACACACTCGCATTCACACACTCACACATAAGCCAAATGAAAAATTCAATATGTATTCGGTTTTTCTTCTTATTTTGTTGTTGCTGTTGTTGTTGTTGTTTTTTTGTGACCCACAATTGTAGGTACTGATGAAATTTCGAGTCGAGACAGAGTCGAAAGCGTGGAAGTCAGAAAGAGACAGAGCCAGTTTCATTCATAAATGCGGTGAGTGTGGAATGCCAGTCAAGTCAGTCAGAAGTTGCAATCTCAGAGCCCGAGAGCCTCTATGAATGAATGAATGAATAGACCGATGATGGTGATGGTGATGGTTGTGGTGTGGTGGCGCTCTCGGTTTCGTGCCTGACAAGTTCGAACTATTGTAATTACTATGAGATAGAGATTATGCAAAATGCATATGCAATTAGCTATGGCCAAAGCATCTAAATTGCACTGACTCATGGGGGCAACTGGTTTGACTTGAACTCCCTCTTTGTTCTCTTCATCTTTTGGCTGGCACTACAATTGCCTTGGCTGCAGCTTGCCTCGACTCTGAGAATAAGAACAAATGAATACAAATCAAGAAATGTACTAACAGATACTGTATCTACACACACACACAATTGCATAGATACAAGTCATATCAACGATGCCATGAAGTCAGTTTATTGGAATGTTTTTGATGATGACGCCGTTGAATCGTTAAATGTTTATGCAACCTGTTGGCATTTTTATATGCAATCTAAAATTGTCCCATCAAAAACTATCTTTTGGTTAACCCCCACTCACACTCCAAGGTTTTAGAGCTTAGATGAAAAGATAAATAGGAAGTTAAGTTTATTTATTAAACCCATTAAAGGACTAGCTGATAGGTCCAAGCTTACAACTGGAAATAAAAGATACACAAAGCTAGGAAGGCTCTGAACCTGGTAGCCAACCGGGTTGTATAAAGCTTAGACCAGATTTTTTCGGATTTTGATTCACTATAATTCCATAAGGTAAATGAACAAAGAAGTCACCATGATTTTGATTCACTCTAATTCCATAAGGTAAATGAACAATGAAGTCACCATGTATCTGAATAAAATCCAGAAGCTTATAGCATTTTACAGTATCTTTAGATGATCATGCCTCTTCCGATGCATAGATCATACCCATCTGGAATGAGAAATACTTCAAGAAAGCTTGCCAAGCTCATAAGACAATTTTCATTATTATTCAATGATCTAGATCCAGAGAAATCATCAAATCCCTCAATAAAATCTACCAGGTTCTTTGATTTTCTTTAGAGTTTCTTATGAATATTACATGTCTCCTAAAGCATAGATTAGACCCATCCGGAAAGAGAAATATATCAAGGTAGTTTTTCAAATTAAAAAGAATATTTCCCTATTTATTCACTAATCTAGAATTACTATTTTTTTGGTAAGATAGATGATCAAAAATGCCACCAAATCTCTTAAGAAAATCTACCAGGTTCCTCGATATTCTTGAGAGTTTCTTGAGCTGATCACGTATCTCCCAATGCATAGTTAAAAAAATATAGTTAAAAAAAAAGTATTCCAAACTTATAAGAATTATTTGAAGATCTAGATTCACTTATATTTAATAAGGTAGATAATCAGAGAAACTACCAAATGTCTTAATAAAATCCAGCAGGTTCGAGCATTTTCTGAAGAATTCCTTGAGATGATTCGATATGAAAAAAGAAGATTATTCCAGAAAGTTTTCTAACCAAATCTCTGAGCAAAGTAAGCTTGATTCTAGAATTTTTTACAGAGTTCCTTAAGATAACCATATATTCCTTTTACTCCCTTTTACTGTAAGTAAAAAATTTCTTAATTATTCACAAAATTTTGAATCAAAATAAAACAATTTGAAAAGTTTAAAGTATTTAATCGCTTGGGGAATTCCAAAAGACCATAAAGCCAGGTTCGGTCCTTCACACCCAGCCAGACAACTAGGCCATTAAGTAATCTTCCTTTTTGCTTTGTGTCCCTTTGGAAACTGATAATAATGTCGCCTGAAAGAAATTCCTTTAGCGGCATTTAGGGCCACTTAATTATGAACAAGCTGGCCCAAAGAGAGAGAGAGAGAGAGACCAGAGACTCTCTGACCAAACCTAAATTCCAAGAATTTCGACTCTTTTTAAGTATCCTCAGTTTATATATCTTTACCATGTCTGTATGGGTTTGTGTGTGAGTTTATAGGTTTTTGTTTTTGTTGTTGTTTTTCTCTTTCGGCACTTTCATTTCTAAATGACATTCTGAAAAATACCGATCGTTATGATCTGAAATGGTCTCTAGTAACAGGCTTTAAATTACCACCCTCTCGTCTCTCAAAGAGTTTAGTTACCGATGCCAATCTTTTTACCAGACATCGTTGATCACAACAACGCCCAAAACAAAAAAAAAAATAAATAAATAAATAATACAGAAACGGTGCAGGCAAAGTCGATTACATTCGATGAACCAATTAGATCAAACGAATTTCCCTGCTGAGTGCCAACAACTTACACACCAGCAACGCCGCCCAGAGCAAGCGCTGCGCCAGCAGAAGTAGCCACCAAAACGATCACCGACTCCCCCCTCAAACCGCCCAACGACCAATGCAACCACCATCGGTGCCACTCCTGAGCAAAGCGCCCAACGCCACAGGCAGCGTCCAAGCTACAAAAGCCGCCAATGTAAATACACACACACACACTCACACACATACACACACGCATATGCACAAATACAGAGATACAAACATTCTTTACGGGCTTCGGTCTACGGTCATCAAGTCAGTTCGTTCAACATCGATAATATTCATTCATTTGATCAAACGGCCGCCGACGACGACGGCGAAGACGACTACGACGAAGAAGACGACTTTCATTATGCCCAGCAAAAGTCGTTGCCGTGTCTCCACCAGAACTCAGCCGAAAACCAAATTGACGTTGAGAAAAGAAATAAGAAAACATTATTGCCAAAGTAGCAGCAGCAGCAGCCACAGCAGCATCCACCACAGAAGCACCAACCCAGGTGAATTACACTGAAAAAAATTCAACGGGAAATATTCGAAGATATTCAGAAAAATTGGAATTACTCAGAGAGGAAGAGTTGAAAAAGATTTCAGAAAATATCGGAAAATATTTTAATTAAAAGGTTTCAATGTTTCTACGATAATCCTAGAGGGATATAATTTATGTCGAGAAGAAAATAATTATAACATCAACAACTTTTTCTGAACAATATTTAATATCTTTAGAGATATGAAAAGAGTAGAAAATATAAATTTTAGATAATGCCACGAAACGATAATATCTAGTCTAAAAGATTGAGTATAAATTTGTTTTGATATTCACTGTCTTAGTATCTTCAAAATCAAATCAAAGGAAGCTTTTGGTTTTCCGGAAGAAGAACACGTCTGAAAGAACGTAAAAGATGGGAGAAGAATTACTCAGGATATTCACTGTCTTAAAATCTTCAAAATCAAGTCTAAAAGAAGCTTTTGGTTTACCAAAAGAACGTAAAAGACTCAAAGAATTCTTCTGGAAAGTCACTGTTTTGGAATCTTCAAAATCGACCCTAAAGCAAGATTTTGGTTTTCCAAAAGAACGTAAAAGATTAAGAAAGAATTCCTCTGGAAAGTCAGTATTTTGGAATACCAAAAACCCAGTCTAAAAGAATTCTTTGGTTTCAAAGAGATCCTATAAGATCGAGGATATATATACTCTTAATATTCTCTGTCTTAGAATCTTTAAAATGCCTTCATATTTCTATGTTTTCTGAGACAGATATAGGTATATATTCCCTTATCACATGAATCCCAGAAATATCCAAAGAGGATAGAGATATTTGATAATTCGGGAATTATTTATACTATATATACTTACCTGAAGTTTCCTCAATCCCATGGATTTCTCTCAGTGTGCACAATCGACACATTCACTTATAGGTTTAAAATCGATGAGAAAAAAAAAGGAATATGTTGAACGGGCGTTGGGTCGTGGCATGGCTCAAAACTGATGTCGCTGTCCGTTGTCCGCCCATGCACTCACACACACACACACACACACAGATACAGACTGATAGAATGGTCATACACACAGATACACACTTAACCAAAAAAGACCTCTTTTAAATGTATTGCAATTCCAAGAATTTTAGGAAGAGGAACGTGAGAAACTTTGTTTTTGTTATTTTCTTTTCTTTTCTTTTCTTTGCATTTCATTTCGAGATACGAAGCCGAACCCGAAGTTGAAGCCTCCAACCTCATAACATATCTCTGTAGTTCCTGTAGTCCACTAGCACACACCAGATCCCAAGCCCAAAGTTAACCTGAATGGTGGACGTCGTCGTCGTCGTCGTCGATTTCTGCTGCGGCTGCGGCTGCTGCTGCTGCTGTTGGTTCTTCTGGGTTTTGGGCTTGGTCTGTTTGATTGTGGCCGCGCTGTTGCAGTTTGGTGCCACCGACCGCGACTGCATGCCCCAGACCGAGACATTCATATTGTGTACACTTAAATTCTTGTGGAATTTCGAATTGTGCAGCAGCCAAAAACGGCGCATTTCGAGGTGCAAACATGTGCCAGTCAGCCAGTTAGCCCCAGACTCGAGGCAGAGGCAGAGGTTGGGGCAACAAAAGAGAGCAGCAATCGAAGTTTTTGGCCAAGTCGTATTGCCCGATCTTCAGCTCCTCTCACTTCGGACAGTAAACACACCAATAAGTGAACTATTTGAATTGGAAAAGGGATACACATCCGACTAGGTTTCACCCTTCATTAAAGCTGGGGAAGTTCTTGATATTTAATCCTCAGGTTTCATTTTTTAGTATAAACAGAATGCCCGAAATTCTTGACTGAATTCAGGATGAAACTAGCCATTACGATTAAAATTCGAGAAGGCTTGTCTGGGTATTTCACAGACTTGCAATTCCCAGTAACTCGGGAACTTCGAAAGCTTTTTTTTCTGGGTTTATTTTCTGTTTCCAAATTTAAGGATAAACCAAGAGATCTTCTGGGAAATACTTAATTGGGATTTAGAAAGCTTTCATATCAGGTGTTTACTGTATTTTTGGCTAATAAAGCTGACGAAAAGAGAAAGCCAAAAATTCCAAGACACAACATTGTAGCACTTGGGCTTGTGCAGCGCCAACGTTGGCAGGGAGCCGGGCCGGGTGAGGGTCTTTCTTTCGTTGTGTTCGGCCAGGGCCGAGGGGTTCCAGACATTTAGTTATTCTGTTTGCTTGCCACTTTTTTGCATTTCTCAGTGCACCGATTTCTTCTGTCTGTATCCGTTTGAGTGTATGCGTGTGTATGTGTGTCTGTGTGTGTGTGTGTGTTGATTTTCTTTTTAGGATTCTTTTGGAATGTGCTCTACCGCCGCCGTCAACGTTGTTGTGCTGTCTTCTTGGCCAGCTTGGCTGCATAATTTTTAGACGGGTATGGGGGAAGGGTGGGTGAGGTGGAGGCTTTTGGGTTTTTGGCGAGGGCAGCGACAAAATAGCTGAATCCTGTTGCCATGATCGTTAACAAGATGCCAAGACAACAAACAACTGAGACAGAGGCCAAGGCAGAGGCAGGAGGAGTGCGACGTTTCGTCTTTGAGTTTTTGGTGGGCGAGGAGGAATCTGGAATCTGTGGGAGCCTCGACTTGGCAGCCAAATTAAATAGGCTCAAGCGCAAGCTTGTTCTTCTCAACGGTGTGGCTTGTGTTGTTGTTATTGTTGTTGTTGTTTTTGTGAAGTCCAAGTTGATTGTCCTCTCACCTCGATGTTTTTCGGCCTGAGTGGAGTTTGAGTTTCGTTTGGGTTTTAGCTTGCTGGTATTGTTGTTCTTGCTTTTGTTGTTGTTGTTGTTGTTTGCATGGAATGCTGCCTTACTGGTAGAGAAAATCTTCTCACCTCAACGGCAGCATCCTCATCAACTAGTGGCATTGGCATTGGCATTGGCAGTGGCAGTGGCGCAGCGCTTCTTTTCTTAAGCTGGCGAGGAGTTGTCTAAGCAGGAGACCGGACAGAAATAGGGACACCGACAGGCACAGGCAGAACCACTCAGCCAGAAAGACGCACAAGGAGTGAAACTATTCCTTCCTTCTTTCCTGCTACTTCTTCTTCAATTTATTTTGTTGTGGTTCTTTAGAATTTTGTTTTGGTAAGGCGATGCGAACTACACAAGCAAACTCATAGATTCTGGAATCTGGAAATATTTGGAAAGGTTAGAACCTTATAGCCAATGTCCACTGTGCCGGTTATTGTGTGAAATCATCTTCATTTTCTGCTTCTCCATTATGAGTGTATGTGTGTGTGTGTTTTTTTTTCGGAGCCTCGCAGCCGCCTCTGTGCAAAAATCCGCATAATCTCACCGAACCAGTAGAACAACAAAAACACACTAGGATGAGACTCTGAGAAGCTGAGGATGCCGAAAAAAAAGATCTTTCTGCCCTCTGCCCATTTACAATGGGCAATGGTATTGTATCTGTATCTGTGTATGTCTGTGTGTGTGTGCGACATTGATCAAATCCCTTTCCTTTTGGCCTGGCAGCCAGTTTCTTTGTTGTTGTGTTCTGGTCGTTGCCTCGTCCTGCTTCTTCTTCTTTGAGGATTTTCCCAGAAATGTTAATTATAATTATTTCGCATATTCCATACATAATTACTCGCATTTTTCCCCCATTTTACACGCATATCCTGTTTATGCAACGTCCGTTATGATTTTGCTAATGCGCGAAATAAATTTGCATGGCTTTCGTTTTGTGATTTTCGGGATTTATTTTATTTTGTTTTTTTTTTTTACCAGTCCTTTCTTGTTTATTGTTTGGTTAAGTGAAGAAGAGAGGGTAACTTGTTTTTTTCACTTTGAATGATAATCGGGGTAGCAGAACCAAAACCTCAGGCAATGTGGATAAACAAGCACGAAACTTGGTTGTACAACAAAAAGGATCTGCCAAGATTCGAAAACAAAAAATAAATAGAAAACATTATCAGAATTACCTTATAGAAGAATGTTTCCTTAAGATGTTCTGATTGAACTTGGATCGAGAGAATTATCAGAATTACCTTATATAAGAAAGTTTCCCTAAAATGTTCTGATTGAACTTGGATCGAGGAAATTATCAGAATTACCTTATAAACTTTCTTGTTTCTCTAAGATCTTCTGATTGAACTTGGATCGAGAGGAAGCTATAATAAGTTAGGTTATTCTTGAGTTAAGGTAACTTTCAAGATGTAAAAAACTTATTAACATTTTCCAGAGTTTTTAGAAATAGAAACAGTAAACAGAAACAGTTTTAAAAAAGTTTAAGCAAATCAAGAAAATTCCTTCATAAATCAAAACTTTAACTAATTTTCAAGAGCTTCTTTAGAATTAATTTTTAAATATTTGAAGACCTTTTTAGGATCTTGACTCTTGTTCAAAACCTAGTTTAAAAACTGAAGATCTTAATTAAAATAAAAAGGATTTGGTCAAATTATCATAACGTAAGACAGAGAAATATTCTGGAGGAACCTTCGGAAAATTGAAGGGTGCTCAAATTTAATAAAGTTAAATCAGTAATAGGAGTCCTCAAATTGATATACAAAAATCTTGATATTCTCTCACTTAAAATTGATAAATCTAAATATTTCCGCTAGAAAATTAAATCTAAAAATTCTGGATTACTTTGGATATAATTTTTTGATTCCATTGTAAATTCTACAACTTAATAATACTTATCCTGTCTTTGGTCCAGATTGTTTTTGTATCAAGATAAAGGTCATCAAACCGATTAAAGCTATACTAAACCCTAGGATTTGGATCACTAGAAGAACCTTAAGGGTTAGGTTGTGTCGTTAGGTAAGCCCAGGGCGTGCAAGGAAAAGAAAGAGTGCGAGTAAGAGACAATCTACCAAGAGCCTAGCCAAAGCTAGTAAATCCTTCAGAACCGAGAAGCTGACCCTGGGGCCCATTTGATCAGGTTGCTCTCATAAAATTTATGCCACCCAAAACAACATATCCTGTTCAGGGCTTACAGACCCACACAAGATCAATAGTTGAATATAAAGTGAACCTCGTAGATTCAGATACAAATTGAAATAAATAGTGCAATAGGAGGGAAAATTTTCAAACTATAAGCAAATAGGGCACATTCAACTAACCAGTTTGGGGTGGCCCGGGAAAGCTTGGAAAGTGTGGCCGAGTGAGCTGAGAAGAGGGTGAATTAAGTTAAACAGAGGGAAATGCATTTTAAAATCCTGAAAGTAGATGCCAGTGGCTTTTGATTAAGTAATTTCTATAAAATAATTCAAATAGAATTATAAAGAAATTAGTCAGAATAATTGGAAATTTTTGAAAACTTTGAAAGAATGTCGGACCACGTGGACGAAAAATAAATTTAACAATCTGCTACAACGCAATTTTTTATGTTATTTTATTTTTTTTTTTTTTTTATAAATTTATCAAATCGCCGCCATTCTGTTTTTGATCAGAAACAACAAAAACAGCTACTGAGAGTAGCCCTCCCACTTCTCGGCACCCCCCCCAAAAACAAAAACTTAAAGCTTTACCGAAACTTGCGAGAGAGTCTTCGAATCGGCGAGAGCAGCAAAAAAAAAAAAATTAAATACCAACAATGTCAAAGCTAACACAAAAATATAAAAAAAATAAAATAAGCATCTCACACACACACAGACACAGCTCTCCCAATAGACACACACAAACACACACATGCAGACTAACGCCAATTTATCACCTACACATGCGTTGGTGCGCTCTCTCGCACCCTCTCGCTCTCTCTGTCTCTCTCGCACTCGCTCACTCTGTTGCTGGCTCTGTCTATTTGTTTCTCGCTCTGGCTAACAGTTTGAATAGCATTTTCGAGCTTTCATCTTCAGCCGTTTGGACTATTGTTTCGCTCATACTAATCACAAGGCAAACGAATAAATGCAAACAACAAAAGCACGATCACGTAGCACGCAGAAAGTCAAACTGCTGAGAGAATTAGACGATTGGTTTAGGTGCTCGGTGTGGGGGGAGGGGGTAGGGGGGAGGAGGTGTTGAGAGAGAAAAAAGAGAGCGGAATTATTTTTTTGGGTATGAGAGCCAACACACTCGGTAAACACAAACACAAATAAAGACCCAAACTCATACCCACACACACACACACACACACACACACGCGCATACAAGCAAAGGCACTCACACATTTAGCAGCATGAGGCACATGCATTTTGGGGCCACCTAACGCCACCCTTACCACAGAGCCCATAAGCGATAAAGAACCAAAGAGCACACACACACAGACAGACTGACTGACAGACAGACCGGCCGAAACACTCCAAAAGCGAGTTGCTCGTGGGGACGGAGGTGGCCTGCTGGGAAGTTGCTGCAACTTAAAACATTGCAAACCAGTTGGGGCCGCCGCTGCCGATGCCGCTGCTGCTGACTCCACTCCAGAAAGAAGTTAGACCTTAGCATTTTCATTCACAATTTTTGTAGCTTTGCCGACGCTAACCAAGGCGTCGCTGCAAGCGTCGACGGCATTGGGTATGGCGGTGACGACGGCGGCATGTGTGGGGGCCATTGACGTTTCCGAACAGCCTTAAATTGAAGTTGTTTGTTGCTGTGCTCGTTGTTGTTGTTGTTGTTGTTGTTCGTGGCTGGCTGCTTGGCATGCTTTGTTGTAAGCCAGCGAGATGGCGTTGGATTTGACGCTTTGGCATGTGACACTCTGACAGTGGCCTGGCTAACTGGCCGACCACGGCGATTGGCCCTCTTTAAACTAAGCCATTAATTTCAACACCACCAAAGATTCCTACACTCAATGAAAAAAAAATAAAAAAAAAATTAATTAATTAAAAGCTCAATCGAAATCTTGTAAGTTGGGAAAGCTTTGAAAATGAAAAAAAAAATGTCTTCAAATTTACAATAAATTATTTTTAACCTGAGTTGTAATCAGCTTATCATTATTATTTACAAACTTAAACTCTTATATACTATATATCTGCCAGAACCTACATAGATATGCAGTCGTATCTCTCAGATACTCGGTCTTTCATGCCTCGGCTGCGTGTCTGCTGCGGCAACTTGCATATTAAAAAAAAAAAAAAACTTGAAGCGGCTTTTGAAAGCTACACAACGCCACATACCAGACCTCCACACACACACACACACACACACACACACACACACACACGCATGAGTATGTGTATGTGTGTGTGTGTGTACATACCTCCACATACTTCAATGTTACCTAATTAAAGTTTACAACAAAAAGCAAGTAGACGACTCTGTCGCAGCAGCAACATTTACAACACCAACAACAACACCAACAACAACAACAAAGCATGATTCATTGGAATGTGAAGAATTTTTATATGTTTTTATTTGCCCTACCATTGTTATTATTATTACTCTTGTTGTTGTTGTTTTACAATTTCAATATGCGTGCGATGAATGATTTTGTAACCAAAAAAAAAACTAAAAGAAAAAATCAACAACACCCTAAAAAACACTACGCCCTGTGGAATGCAGTAATGGGCCAACACCAATCGTTAGACAAATAGACAAAACAACAACAACAACAACAAAGACATTAACAGCAGGCAGATAGTCAAGCAGACTGGGTCAGTCCAGACCCAAAGGGACAATCGGCCAACCAGACAGAAAGGCAGACAGACAAGCTGCAGACCCATAAATGGTTAAATAAGCAGAACGCCGCATAACTAAAAAAAAAAATGATAGCAAAACTATAATGAAAAATTCTGATTATGAAATTCGAAAAAAGACGAAACCCAAAATAGTTAACCCAATTAAATGATGAAGTATTCCTCTTTGGTCTAAGAATTTCAATTATCAAATTTGATCAAGATAAGTTTTCGAAAGCCCTACACATTTATAGGCCAATCTAAATCAAATTCAACTTTTAATAAATTTCCCAAGTTCTTCCAGCCAATCAGATATGGCTCATTGCACTTATATAGTTCCGGTATATAAGTTCCCAAAAATTTGACGGACTTTTTACAATGAAAATATGAAAGAACTGAGGAGTAAGTCTTCAGGATAAAGATTATTATAGATTATAGAGTTTTCTTGAATTTGGTATAAAGGAAAAGACTAAAAGTCAAGGACAAAATCATGATTATTATATAGTTTCTTGAAGATTAATAGAACTTGATACCTATATATGAAATGGTAGGGTACATGAGAAACTATACATAAAAATTTCTTTATGATTACTTCAAATATTGAGAAAACTCATTTGCTTTAGAAATTAAAAGGACTGACAAAGGCTACAGAGCAAAATCATCAAGATTACTATAAAGTTATCTCTAAGTTGATTTCTATATTTGAAGCCTCGGAATATCAGGTATTATATATCATATAAATCTGAAATTTCTTAGAAGAATATATTAAAGATCTCAGGATGAATTCCAGAATAAAAGGCAATATATTAAGGTTTCCCTATGATTCCCCCAAAATCAAGGAGTGACCACATCAAGATTAGTATCAAGTTTCCTAGAAGATTGAAAGAATTTGGCTTCTATATAGAGTATAAAATTATAATCTATATATCAACATTTCTATATCATTTCTCCCGAAATGCAGAAAATTTTGGAATAAAAGAATACAACGACTAACTATGACTCCAGGATATATTCCTTGAGATTACTATAAAGTTTGATAAAAAAATAATAATAATCATCCTATACATCTCCAATTTCTTTATTATCTAAAGTCGAGAACTTGAGATTTCCCTATTAATTCATATCGGTTTCCTTATCCTAGGAAAACTGTGTATTTATTTAAGTATATAAATTATTTTATTATTATTTTTATAGTCCTATATTTCTCGAGAGCTATCTCCTAGTCCTTCTTTGTGGTTATGAAGTCAGTATTTTTCAGATAAAAGATTTATTTTAAAATCTTTCTATTTGCTGAGAAAATTTCATCTCAACTAAATTCTGAAACGCCATCAAAGTTACTCGATATTTAGTCTGGTCATAAAAATCCCACGGTTCTTTAAAGATATTTTCAACTTCGTTTTTTAAAATTGATTACATATTTTTCGGTATTACCGTATCTTGGGCAATTTTTCGTGGAAATTTCTCGGCCTCTCGCTTTGATGGATTTTACAGTTTTGCCCACACAAAAGAAACTCCCTTCGATTTTTTGAATGGTCGGCCTTGTTTTGTAATCAACACATCACCCTCAATCTTAGGCCAAGACTCCCTGATGACAAGTCAGGACACAATATTGCGGTAGTTCCTTTTGATATTGCCACACCCACACAAAACTGAAAACTGAAGAACCCCAGGGAGAGTCGAACCCAAACTAATCACTTGACATTTTTCACTAATCTCCAAATACAGGAAGTTAATGTCAGCAAAAAAAAAAAAAAAAAAAACAGAAAATTATATATTTTATATATTGATCTATGGTGGTCCTGAAGTTGGTCCAGCTTCTGGGAAAAATCCAATCAGCCTGCCCACTGTGCTATTCTCAAGAATACCATTCAGTCTTGGCTTGGTCCGATCGGGTCTTTAGTCTGCTCTGGTCTGGTCTGGTCGGTTGTGCTCCTATTTCAAATGACTGCTCAATGAGTTCTACGAATTTTGCATCGATGGCGATCTGGCACAGCCACTTGATTGTCACACGCAGCGATCTCGACCAGACGGTCAACCAGACAAAAATATATATGCCCAATTTGTTTGTTATGCATTTTTTTATTCGTTTCTTTCTTTTTTTTTTTTTTTGAAAACACCGCCTACAATGCAATCTCATTATTATCTCAGACACTTGAGTCTCTAGTTTGGTCTTCTGCGGTCTTGTCTAGGCCGTCTGTGCATCTCTCTGTGTGTGTGGGACTGAATGGGTGCGTGTGTGAGTGTGTGGGAATGCAATTGTTGAGGTTTCCCACTATTGATATAAGTCCATCTTAACAGAGGCCATCAATTTATAATAGAAATCTATGGTAGGGTCAAACTCATAAATAGTTATTGACAATCGCTAAAATTTTACTGTGTGGGCCGAATCCGAAATAGAAAATTCCTCTAAATTTATTAATTGATTGAATAAAATCTCCAATTCTCCCAAATTCTTATCGAGAATATCGAATAGATTTGTAATCACTTGAGAGTTCCTATTCTAGGAATTATTAATTAGAATCCTTTCAGTGTTAAATGATTTTCCACACTGTCAAATTATCGGGGAATTGATTCTTTCCCAGAATCTCCAATCAATTGGTTCACACATCTCTATATTTTAGAGTTCTATCTCAAAAAAGATACTCCAAGTTTCTTTTGTATATCTTTTCCCTCAGAATGAATTAAAAATTCTATAAATTTTCCAAAACTTATAAAATTGATCAGAAAACAACATCAGAAACTCATTTGATTGGGTTCGATGAATTGATCAGTTGATGGGTCGTTCAGTTGCTTTCCTATTGGCATGGAGTGCTGTTAAGTGCCGACGATATTGTCTATTGCCTATTGTGATGCTTTTGCCGACGCGACTGCTTTGCATTTGAATATGAAAAAAAAAAACAAAAACAACAAACCAAACAACAACGAAAAACCCAACTGACGCCATCGACTGCATTCTTTACTGGATTGGTTTGGTATGCTGGGAATGCAGTTCGTGTGCGTCCATTGTGGTTGTCTCTTTTGTTATCGTATGTGTCAGAAGTCGTAGTCCAAGTCGCTGGCCAAGTCGTCTGACCATCAACTCTCTTTCGGTCTAGGGCCCTACAACTTGTACAAGTAGGTGTGTGTGTGTCGATGTGTGGAATGGGTTTATGTGCTGGGCCCCTTGGTCTAGACCCGGGCCATTTACATACAATGCAGGCACAAGGCATGGCTATTTTTTGCCAAATAAGGTCACCAACTCCTCAAGATAGATTCCGTTCTTGCAGATTCCCCCCCAGCACACTGGCAAGCAAGCAAGAAAGCCACCGCTCTGCCAACGGGTCCAACGGTCATTTTCATGCAAGAATGCGGAAGAATGACTCAAGATTGTGTGCAATAATTTGAAAATAAATGCACAGGAAAGAAGAAAGCGTTTCTATTCTTGATACCTTTTTTTTCTACCAAAGAGTCCAATGCTTATGAAGACAAGCTTGAAAGACTGACGGATTGGTTCGAAGGGGAACTTCTGAATATTTCCAGGGTCTTTCCATTACTATTATGTTCTCTATGGTTTCCAGGGTTTCTTTGGTTCGGCTTTAAGTTGGATTGGTTCGAAGAGGAACTTCTGAATATTTCCAGGGGGCTTCCATTGCCATTGCAAAGACAAGCCTGAAAGTTTGGACCTAAGTGGTTCAGATCCGAGATTTCTGGGTTGAATATTCTAAGTTCTCTATGGTTTCTCCAGGGTTTCTTTTCATAACAACAAAGCCATGACTGAAAGCTTCGACAAGGTCCTCAATTTTATTTCACAAATTGAAGTGCTCAGATCTAAAATATTCTGTGCTAAAATTCCAGGGTCTCTGAGTATTTGTGAAAAGGGTTTCCGGAGTTGATCATTCTATGGCGAAGTCATTTTGGCTTGAGAAACTTGAAGTGATCCGAAATATTCTGAGTTAATATTCCAAGTTCTCTGGGGCTTCCAGGGCTTCATTTCCATAGCAAAGCTCAGACTGAAAGCTTGGATAATGCCCTCAATTTTTTTTCAGAACTTCTGGTTTAATATTCTAGGTTCTTTGGGGTCTCCAGGGTCTCATTTCCTTAACAAGCCAAATCTGAAAAAATCGAGAATATCCTCAATTTGGTTTGAGAAACTTGGACGGCTCCAATCCGAAAAATTCTGGTTTAGAACTCTCGGGCTCTTTTCATTGGAAAATTTCAGAGAAATTTCTTAAAAAAGAGTATCTAAGCTTTGTGAGTAACTAAGAGGTTTGGTTTTGGTAGTCTTGCTGTTTTTTGCTGCATGTGCAACATGCGATGGCAACGGCAACGGCAACAGCAACTGAGGCCATGGCGGCGGCATCTAGTCATGTATATGACACGGATGTGATGTGCCTCAGTTGCTATGGAGTAGCAGTTAATGCCCAGCCAGACTAGACCAGAGAGCCAAGCCGTTGCTTTTAGTCTTGTTTTTGTTGTTGTTGTTGCTGGCGTTGTCAGGTTTTTGGAAAGGTCTTTGGCTTTGGTTTTGGTTTTGGCTTTGGCAATCAATCAAAACATCAACGGGAGAGCCTGAGATGTCATTTTGTGGATCACTCGAAAAGAATGGTATGGTGCGGGTTCGAGGTTTGCTCTTTCTTACAGGAAATTATCTAAGTTTAGAACACTTTAGCTACAAAATGTTTGCAGACACACTCACACACACATACAGATGGAATCTATGTTTTAACTGTCTGTGACAAATTTTATTTCTGTGGCGGATCTCTCAGGCTCTCTCGCTCTCTCTCTCTCTCTCTTTCTCGGTCTCCTTCAGACATAATGTCACTTTACAGCATATTTAAAAGCACATAAAGATGTTTCCAAAAAAAAAAAATAGAAAAGAAAAGAAAAGTCCAACTCGGGTGCCACTACCCTCACCCCGCCCCCCAGCAAACAGATGAGCCGGCAGATCTTCTAAAATTTGTACACACACACACACACACACACACACACACACACAAGCACACTTCCTTTTGAACGAAACACCGCCACACGTCGACGAAATAGTCAAAAAATAGCCAAACGACAATCCAAAAATAGACGAGACACCGACAAACACAACCGTGTCGCCTCAGACAGACGGATGGATGGCTGATGATGTCGCAATGAAGGCGCTACCGTCTCAGGGTTGGCCAATCTTCTAGGGGTTGTGTTTTTCTCAAAACGAATAAATTTCATCAATTTCAAAATTTCATTTCTCATCAAATTCTAAAAAATTCTGAAAGATTCAATAGAAAAATTGATCCACAATTTTAATCCTTTCTTTTTCTCAGGGTGAAAATCCATTTGAAAAACTTAAGAAAATTCCAAATTTTTTAAAGAATTTTGAATTTGATATAAGCTTGATAAATCTGTAGAGAATTTCTGAAATTAAATTTGAGTCAGTTTGAAGAACTGCAGAAAGTTTAAAGAACCTTTCCTAAGTTTTTAGGTATATTTTATTTGAGTCAGTTGAGGAAATTCGCATGTTTTTATATTTCAAATTTAAGATTCCAAATATTTCAAGAATCTATTGAATTCCTAACCTTTTTCGATAAATATTTGATACCAACAAATTTCTAGAAATTGGCAAGACTTTTCCATTTTTAAAAAGATTCAAAATTTCTATTTTTATTCGGAAATATTTCTTGCCTCAAAGTTCAAGACTTTATTGTTTATGATGGGCAAAAAAATTGATTTATTCGAAAAGTCTCAAAGGTTAAGAGATTCCTGAGGAAAATCAATCAGCTTTCGAGGCAGAATTAATTCGTGGCCTACTTTCAGGCGCCCCAAGCCTTTCGTGTTTAGTTTAGTTTTGTGGCATACAAGTCGGTATTGTTTGGCCGATCTTTTCGACGACGTCAGCAGCTAAACGATGACTGTACGGTCGGTTGCCTCTTCTGCCTCTTCTTCTTCTTCTTCTACTACGTCTCCGTCCTCATCTTTGTCGTCTTGGTCGTCTTGGTAGTCTTGGTCGTTGTTGTTCTTCATTCTTTTCTCTGCCATAGAGATTTTTTCGAATTAAAGATGTCTGGTTTGGTTGGCTCCCATATCTGCTGGCTGCTTCCACCTCGCTGGCTATTCTTTCGTTGAATTTCTTTGAGTAATGGACAGATCGCAGATACCTCAAACCTCTCCGCACAACGGCGGGACACGGCCAGTTTGATGGTGAGATGCTGATGTGTCTGTGTGTCTGTGCGTGGCCTCTGTCGCCGCATACACTTATAGACCGATCTCTGACGTACCCATATACCATATATATATATCCTACTATATAAAATATATATGTTGGGAAATATCTAGTAATTTATACATATAGATGAATGTACGTAGCATATCTGCATAGATCAGCCCGAGCGCCTGTGTTCCCAAATTCAAATTTAAATTCACTTGCCCACAAAATTAGAAATTTAAAACAGCCCCAAGAAACCAAAAAAAATAGCAAATTTTTTTCGGCATCTAAAAAAAGAGAGGAAAAAAAATTAAATAAAAGAAAAGGCGGTAGTCAGTCGTCAGATCGGATCTGGCATATATAAAAATAAAATCATTTAGAGTATTTCCAAAAAAAAAAAACTACAAACTTCGATGGGGGGACAGAAAGTCTCCAGGAATAAAGTCTAAAGTCTAATGCCGGATGTGCTGGAATTTCTCCATATCTCTATCTCTCTCTCTTTCTCTCTCTTTTTTTCTCTGACATTCCTAGTTTGTGTGGGGAATGCCCCCAGAGTGTTCCGTGTTCGGCCCCCAAGAATCTCGTACACTCACTCACTCACTCACGCATTTCTTTAAAAATATTCAGTACTTCCGTATGGATGCAGAAGTTGAAAAATTCGTTAATCATCACAACTCAATCATCGGTCGAAAATAGCAACGTGTTTCGAGCATTTCCCTTATTTTTGGAAGCCATTGGGGCTCTTTTGTTTTCTATGTATGTGTTTGTGTTTGTGTGTTTATAGTGGGGGTGTTGTGTGTGTTTAGCATTCCATTTCTTTTGGGTGGAAGTACTGAAGTCGAAATGGAAGTAAAAGTGAAAGTGAAAGAGGGAAGAGCCTCTTCCGTGAGTCAAGTTGTCAGCAGCTTGGAATGGCATTTCAGATGACATTTTTAAATAGACACCGAAAACATAAGGGGGAAATCAGTGCTAAAGTGGAACAAGCCCAAAAATCCATAGGGTGGAAATAAATGAAATCTTAAAATATCCCCAAAAAAAAACATCTTCAGTTCATAAATTTTTCAATCAAAGAAAGGTGATCCCAAAAGGCCATCCAAGTCGAAACATCATAAAATAAACTTAGTTTTTTATGATAAGATAATCAATGGAGAAATATCACTATGAAATACGATCCGAGAGTTCTCAAAAAAAAAAGGGGTTAATTTGATTTAAATTCCTCTTTTGTCTGAATGGAAAGTTCATTTCAAGATTAAACTAAATCATATTCAAGTTTAAGAATCCTGTTGGAACTTTCAAAACCCTCTCGAATAATTTCTGATATCCACTTAAAAAAGTTAAGGAATAATAAAATTCCTGGGGTAAACTCAAACCCAAAGCCAAAGAGACACCAAGCCAAATGGCACATGGTTGGTCATTAGGCTGGACAACCGAGATCTGCTTGTGCATCAAAGAACAAAGAGTCCCAAAGGCCGAGGGCGAGAGAGTTAAGGAAAATGAAAAGCAAATCAAGCAAAGACAAATTCTTGGGCATTCTAGGAACTTACTCCAAACAAAACTCCAACTCCAAAACATTTCAACAAAAAAGAAGAAAGAAAAAGGAATCAACGACCAAAACAAAAAAAAAAAAAAAAGAAGAGGAGAAGAAAATAAACCAAAAAGACAGCTAAGGAATTTCAAACAAGAACACTATGGAGAGAAGTCGAGGTTCGGTCTGGCCCGGGAATGGGACTGTGGTCGGGATCGGCACTGGGACTGGAACTTGTTGGTTTTGTCTTGTCTGCGGCAGCTTGGTCTGATGGAGTTGGCTGGCCAGAGGAGAAGTTGGAGTCGGTTGGTTCACTGACTGAAGAAAGAAAGGCGCTCTCTTGTATAATTTCTATTTCGTGTTTATCAGCACGAAAACCAAAGCAGCCAGAACCATGGCAATGGCACTGGCACTGCCACTACCACTACCACTGCCACTGGCAGTGGCAATGGCAGGTAGTGGTAGAATGTTGGCGGTCGGTCGGTCGGTCCAGTCTGGCTGCATTCCACAACAAACAAAAACAAAAACAACAACTACAACAATAATAATAACAACAGCAACGGCAGAAAACTGCAATGCTGACTGGCTGGTCACCAACACCATCAACACCATAACCAAGCCAGCCTAATCCGAAGAGCTTTGTCGTCTACGTCGTCGTCGTCGTCGTCAACATCTCTGCTCCCAGCCCAACCGCTTCTATTCCAGCTTTGGTGCAGTACTTTTGCTGGCTCGGCATGGCCTGCCAAACGAATCCTCTAAAAATTATTTATTAACATGGTAAAAATTCGCAAACAGGTTAAAAGCGACCAATCAAAACAACAACAAGAACAACCACAGCAGCAGCAACAGCGACGGCATACAATGTCGGCAGCCCCAAAGACCCACAGTGCAGATAATATTAAAAGGCAGTCAGCCAGTCAGTCCGACAGAGAGAGTTTGAGCTCAGAATTTCTGGAGTTGCATTCAGCGTTACGAGCTGTAGGAGGGTGCCGCAGAATGCGACAAAAAAAAAAAGACGAATCGGATGGATTTGAAATAAAAAAAATTATAAACAATTCATATATTAAAAAGCGACAAATTTCCCAAAAAAAGGCTAGATTTGACGAAAAAAAAAAAACAGTTTGAGCAACACTGATCTTTTAGTGGAGACAACAACATAGCCAGGGCTGCATTTCAACATTTATAGCACAAATGAAATTTAACAAAGGGCGACAGTAAAAGGAATCGAATCGATTTAAAACCGACATAAATTATAAATAATTAATCATTATTTTAAAATCGACCAAATTAAAAATCTAGATTTGACTAAAAAAAAAGAAAACAGTTTGAATAACACTAGGCCATTTTTCTGGCAACACTGATCTTTTAGTCGAGACAACAACCCAAGCAGGGTTGCATCTGAACATTTAAAGCAGCTCTACGAAATGCGCCATAATGCCAAGTCATAAATAAAATTATAACAATTTTATCACTCTCTAATCTTAAAAAAAAAAGAAAACAAAACAAAAAAGTCATAAAAGTTAATGAGTGCAGCTACCTCGTTGTTTTCACAAATCAATATTAATATTAACCCAATTGTACTGATAAGCCTCTCGTTAATAGAAAATCACAAACATCTGTCTTCTTCTACCCCCAAAAAAAAGTGGTCCGACAAGATTAGTTTTGCTTGATGTGGGGCCCACCCATACAGAACTTGTCGTGTATCCATCATGAAACCAATACCACATGCGCACTCACGCACACTAAGGCACCAACACACGCGCGTAAAAACTTATAAAAACTTATGTGAAATGAAAATTTTACTGTTTGATAACGCAAAAAACAAATTCCAATACTCTCACAATAAATAGGCAAGCCAATGGCCAGAACAGACCAGTCCATGGCATCCAAAACAATAACACAAGAGTAGTGTGCCGGCTGATCTCATACATAGCGTTTCGTCGTAGTTAAAAAAAAAAAATATCGCACACTCGGGCAAATTAACATCTAAATTTAGCACTTTGGCGATAAAGAAACAAAAATTAAATTTGATTTGAACTAAAGATGCGTGGCCTGAATCGGTTTCGTTTGATCACCTTTGATGTGACCAACACACTCCTGGTTTTCCGTTATAGTAGAACCAAGCAATATGGTGAGATCGGTGCACTCTTTGGAGTTCTATGCGACAACAATGAACTGGCCAAGAATTTTAAGGCCAATTGGTAAGATCAGCTAGATCTGGCTTTAAGTTCGATCATTATATAATCGATAAAAAATCCCGTTTCACTTAGGTACAAAATGAATCGTGATTATCCAAATTTTGGCAGAGAGACAGTCCCTCCGCTGGAGTGGCGACATTGGTGGCGCAAGCTGATAGGAGGCAAGCATTTTAGATTTGATTGACTGACTGATTGATTTAGATTAAATAATAATTATTCACTTATTTTAATTAGCCACTTTCGAGTCGACTGGCGCTGCCATTCCAGCTGATAAGCTAGACAATTTTTCCAATCATCTGCTTGAGCTGTACAAGACTACACTCTGCTGGCAGCCCTACAATGGCAGCGTGGAGCTACTCAAGCATTTGAGAAAGGATTTGCCACAAATCAAATTGGGCGTGGTTGCCAATTTCGATCCGCGTCTGGACGAGGTGTTACACAACACAAAATTCGATCAGTATCTAGATTTTGCCCTCAATTCCTATATGGCCAAGGTGGAGAAACCGGATCCAGCCATTTTTGAGATGGCCATGGCCGAGTCCAAGCTGCCGGACCTAAAGCCGGAAGAGTGTCTGCATATAGGCGATGGTCCCACCACCGACTACCTGGGTGCCAGAAACGTGGGCTGGCAGTCGGTTTTGGTACATGAAAAAAATTACGACTATCTGGCCTCAAAATATGGCAATCAGATACAAAGCAATCATGTATTCCCAAGTCTGTACGATTTCCATAAGAAATTACTTCAAGATTCTGTTGTTTGGTAGTGCTAGTGCGCAATAAAGTTGTTTTTGTTTTTAATGTTACGTAAGTGGGTAGAAGTACAAATCAAAGATCTGTTGGCTTGGGCTCCAACAAATTTTGGGCCATGAAAATATCACCATAGGGATTTTGTGGTTTCTGGGTCTCTCGATCGTACTGAGAGCCAATTGCCCACAGACTCTCCAGGTCATATTCCTCTCGGGTTTGGGGCATGAATATGTGCAGAGCAATGTTGCCTATTTTGGTAGAAAGAAAAACAATAACAACAATAAAGAAATGTAAACAAGTGTGAGAAACATGTTTGTGAAAATTACTCACCCAAATCCATGGCCATCCAGTCGCGGCTCTTCTCGCCTTCTATGCGCGGCAGTATATCGCCCTTGTTTCGCTTGATCTTAAACATGCGGCGTACGAATTCGGCGGTGGCCAGCATGTGCCTATAGCTTCGGGCACTGCACACAACCATATGGTCAACATATTTCAAATCAGCCGGCACATGGCAAACGAAGATATCGTCAATTTGTTCTTTCCGCAAGACATCTACCAAGTCTTCAATGTCGAAGACCCCATGGATGCCTCCTGAAAAACCAAACGCAGTTGTAACATTTGCCAGCAAATTGTCTATTGACTTACGCTTCAAATTGAGACCGAAATATTGGTCCTGTTGTGGGTCCAGATCTGGTCTCTCCAAGACTTTGTGAAGGGCTGCCTCACGCTCTTCTTCCACATCGAATATTTCGGTGGCATCGTTATCTGTATATACAGTGTACTTTTGCTTCACGGCGCTGGCCACCGGAATAGCTGAGGCAGATTGCTTTGGTGCTGTAGGTTCTCTGTTGAATGTTGAAATTGTAGTGGTCTTTCCATTTTCTGGTTTCACTCACTTTTTACTGGCGAGTGGAGGTTCGGGCTTGGTGAACTCATGGTGAAAACAACGTAAAACTGGCACGCTTAGGCGTTTGTCGTGTATAAGACGAAAAATACGCACGTTTAACATTTTATTTTATTACAAAATATCTAGTCGTCAAAAGTATCGGCATCGGCTGGCCCTGCCAACTAGATTTGATTTACTTACACAGCTGTTCAGTTAGCCATTAAAGACAAAAGTATCGATACTCTTGACATTCATATTTATTCTTAGAATTTATTTAACTGTTAAAATTAAACACTAAGCAACCCAAAAAAAAAAAAAAAAAATTTATATAGTCAATATTTTTGTAGGGGAATTATTGCTTATTCAAAATTTAAGTGTGGTTGCTAAAAGTATTTTTTAGTACAATTTCAAAAAGAATATTAGTTGATTTTGATTTCAGCAACTTGGCAGGCCTATCCTTAAGTCACTAAATAAAAAAAAAAGAAAAGTTGTGAAACGACAATTAATAAAGGAGCAAATAGTTTTACAAATTAAACAACCGTGTTCGCGGTATACGCGAATTAAACACAATAAATTAAGAAAAATTTTTAATAATATACATATATCTCGTACGGCAGCAATATATTTTCCACACGGAACTTTTCTTTCGCCATATATTTATAATTTTCCACTGTGTCGAAATCAAAACGTCTAGGAGGTAGAAGTAGGAGTTAAAAAAAAAAAAAATAAAAATTAAATTAAATTAAAAAGTCTATATAAAAAACAAAAGTAAAAAAGCTACACAGCAATAAAAGAAACAACGAAAATGAGTGAACAATTAGAAAAGGTGCCGTTTACGGCTGCTACAACTACAGTCGAAAAGAATGCAGAAGGCCGAGAGGGCCAAACCGAAAATCAGGAATCGAAAAAGAACAACAAACGCTCTCTAGCCGGAGGCCAGGATCCCAAAAAGGCTAAAGACAACCTGGCCGCCAGGCAAAGAATAGAAACGGAATACAACGAAAAGTTTGAATCGGACTGGATGCGTTACTACAAGGTAAATAAATATATGCAAAATGAAATAAAAAAGATAGAACTCTCAATTGCACAAACAATTACACTTGCTGTCAAAATTTGGCTACTCCGAATTTAGCCGTCTTACTCAAACGTGCATGTATTGTAATACATGCATCCATGACAACAACAACAATAACAAGCAAAGGAAGCAGTAGTAGAAGAAGAAGAAGAAGTAGAAGAGTAAGAAGAAGCAGAGCAACAAAAACACCTTCAGCAGCCGAATCCGAATGCCACAAGACACGTACATACAATTTTATTTTTTCCTCCTTTTTTTTTATTCCTTTTGATTTCCACGGAAATGTGATGAGTGCGCGCAAAAGGCTTCTGCAGATGCCACCACCAACACTAACACCAATGCCAAACACAAACACAATTGCAAAAACAAAGACAACTATTTCGTATGTATGCACATGTGCACGTGTGTCTGTGCCTCTGTGTGTGTGTGTGTGTATGCATGTGTATATGTGGACATTGTGTAGGTGCGCATCATGTGAACGTGTGTGCTGGTAATTGTGGTTGCTTTTGTTTTTGTAGCTTCCACCGACCGATTCGTTGCTTGAGTCTGGGCTTTGGGAAGTGGTTTCTGTGGCGCTCGATTCACTCGTCCAACATTTATCCAAAAAAAAAAAAAAAAATCCAGCAAAACCGAACACACACCAACACAACTATCCGCTCACCTGCTGCACTTTGCATGCTCTGCAACTTCTGTTTTGTCTGTTGTTGCTCTGTTGAGCGCCCATTTTCGGTTAATTCCCCCGGCACACAAGTGTATGCGCAACCATACATTGTATGTGTGTGTGTGTGTAGATGTGCCTTTCATAGTTTCTAATGCAGTTTTATACTCCTTTTTTATGTGGAATCTAAATAGCATTGGGCCTTGGTGACTGTGAAAAGTATTTTGAAATGATTTGTTATACTTTTGGAATTAATCGAGTGCGACGAGGCAAAATTCGTCATCTAACAAAATTGCTAGAAATTAAATTTCATTTAAGTGAGCACTTTTATTACTCACAAAATTGCATCAAAAAAAAAAAAAAAAAAAAATCATAAAAAATGTTTGCCAAAAAGAGTATAAAATCTTTGCTTTGAACAAGGCCGCCGCCTAGTTTTGTTATTCTGTTTTTGCTCTTCTCGGACTTGTGGCAACAACACGAGAGGCTGAGTGTTGCTTAGTGTTTATCTTATAGCTCTTTCCTCACCTTCGAGTCGGTGGTTTTCGTTTGAATTTGTCTAACTACCCCGACCCCTGGCCAGTGGCCACTTTCTTACTTCTCACTCAACAGGAGGGACAACGACAATTCCCGTCGCTCCCCACCCCCCCGGCAAACAGTTTATATTACCGAAATTACCTTTTATTGATAACTGATGAAAAATTCTCTGAATTTGTTTGCCTTCCCTTTTTTTTCTCTCTCGTATTTTTTGCTCCTTTCCCAGAATTCACTTTGCATAAACAATTGCCTTGAATTTTCATCAACTTCAACAGTTCTAAATAAAGAATAAAAAAAAATAAAATTGAAATTATTAAATATCTATTTATTATCGTTTTCTACCCAAAAGCAAAACAAAGGGAAAAAAGCTAGGGGGATAAAAGCAGCGCAGTCGCGGCTGTCGACTCACTTCGAGCCCCAAAACAGGCAACCAAAAAAAAAAAAAAACAAAACGAAGAATAAAAAAAAAAAGCATTAACTGCTATTCCAAGTAGTCGAGAAATACGCATACTTAGGCACACACACACACATAAATAAATAAAGCCGTTGTCGTCACAGGCATCGGTATGTGTGTGTGTGTGGTTTTTTTTTTTTTTTTTGGGTCGGATAGGGCAGGCAGAGCCGTTCGCATGCGTTCTGGTTCTTTGGGTTTCTGGTTGCGCTGTTCCTCTGCTTTACGGCCAATTCCGGCGAATTGTGTCTTCAGCTGTCACTTGCCTCGAGAGCAGCACTCAGTTGAATTAGGATTTCACGGAACATCAGTTTGCAGCCATAGGAATTGCCCTTTAAGCAGACTGCCTGACTGGTTGCCTGTGAAATTCTCTGTATTTGAGTTTGTCGACTGAAGGCTTTGTTCTATCTGCCTGTGTGTATGTGTGTGTGTGTGTTTGTGCGTTCTTTGATTTCTTCTTCTTGTATTTATCTTGTTTTATGTTTTCATCTCAGCTATCCGAAGGATATTCTAATTTTCCAACTAATTCAATTCAACAGACTCCTTCAACCAATGAACTAAGCTCGATACACAAACACACACACACACACACACACACACGCATACATGTACACCCACTTGCTCTTAATTAGAGATTCCAATGAAAATGATTGACTTGGGCCAAGTGAAAATTTCCATTGAATTGGAAACCATGGTGAAACCAAATTATAACGCATGACAAATTTTAATAATAGTTTCCATCATGCAAAATGAAATTGTTAAATGCGATTTACCGTTGTCATGTCTATGCGCCTGTGTCTGTGTATGTGTATGTGTGCGTGCATGTATGTGCATGCGTGCTGACTGGCTTGCTTGCTTGCATTCTCTTGCAAAGTTCAACAGACTTGAGTCTTCTTCTCTGTTCGTTCGATTTAAACAAAAAAAAAATAAATAAAAATATGGAAAATCTTCTGCCAAACGGAAATTGATATTGATAAGCTCAGCTTCAGATTGCCTAGCAACATTTCATTTTTTTACATGGGTTCTTTTTTTTCTGTCACTTCAAATTCTCTGTAATTTTTGGTTACTCATTCAAAACTTTGAATCTTGAGATTTTTCTATTTGACAGTTGCAGAAATTATTGATTCATGCTTGACAGCTAGCAAAAAAAAAAATCTCTAAGGTTTTACAAAGAAAATCATTGACCTTGCAATTGTAAATGTTCCATTTGTTTTGTAGGCCAACGTGGGGTTCTGGGCAAGAGACCTGATATATAAGGCGGCTTTGCTTGCTTAAAAAGATAATACCATTAGCAGCACTCTTTGCCATTCACCTTGCCCATATACAATTAGTCATAACCTTCCCTTACTACCCCACAGCCCTGCACCGGGCGGGTCTATATTGAAGAGGTTTCCAGCTGTGTTAGGATTGCAGATTGTTGTGTTATATAGATAAAGGGGCAAATGTATTTGTTTAAACAGTAATGGCCACACAGGTGACTCAATGTAATGAGTTTATGTTACCAAGTCGACAACACCGGCAAATTGATAGGGAAACCCAACAAAATACAAAAAAAAAAAACTCTCTACTGAACTAATTAAATATTGATGCCAATATTGTTTATTGACCTCCAACGAAACTGTCAATTATGTGGAATTCACGCTGAATTTATCAAGTCTTGATTTCTTTTTTTTTTTGCCCGAGCTTTGGAAGATTCTGCATTATTGGAATAATCAAGAAACGTGTGGAAATATCAGACTGGTCTATCTAGATCAGATAAGATGTAGACGGTTATAGAAATTCTTGTTTTATTTCCGGGGGAAAACCTTATTTGATAATGGAGTTCGGGAACCTCAGATTATTTCTTATTAATTTTGATTTAAATTTTTTTTTTTTAGGATATTTGTTCGAAATGTGATCTAGAGGCGAAGAATAAAAATGTTAGCACTTCGGAATCGGAAAGACCACAGAATCGTGGCCTAAATCGCTACAGAGATGTCAATCCCTATGATCACTCAAGGATCGTGTTAAAACGCGGCAAAGTTGACTATATTAATGCGAATTTAGTTAAGGTAAACCAAAAACATTTTTTGTCATGAAAACCTAATTAAATCTTATATTCTTTTGATAGTGTGAACGAGCCGAGAGGAAGTACATTTTGACACAGGGTCCGCTCGTGGAAACTGTGGGTCATTTCTGGCTGATGGTGTGGGAGCAAAAAACTGTTGGAATTCTTATGCTGAACAAACTAATTGAGAAGAAGCAACCCAAGTGTCACTTGTACTGGCCCGATGAAACGGGCCCAGCAAAGTCTCTCAAGTTGAACGATGTTAATCTGACCGTAGAACTGATTCGTTTTGAGACCTATCAGAATTTCGTGCGACGATGGTTTAAGTAAGTCCAAGTAAAGTTCTCTCCAAATGAAACAATGTTAACCAAAGATTATCAAAATTTTACAGGCTGACGGATTTGTTGACCCAGACAAGCAGGGAAGTCACGCAATTCCATTATATTACCTGGCCCGACTTTGGCATACCCAGCTCGCCAGATGCTTTTCTAAAGTTCTTGCAAATTGTACGTGAATCGGGAGCCTTGGAACAGAATGTGGGTCCAGCTGTGGTGCACTGCAGCGCTGGGATCGGCCGTTCGGGTACTTTCTGCCTGGTGGACTGCTGTTTGGTTCTGGTGGACAAGTTTGGTGATTGCAATGTTTCCCAAGTGTTGTGCGAGTTGCGTAGCTATCGCATGGGACTCATTCAGACTTCGGATCAGCTAAACTTTTCATATCAGGCCATCATCGAGGGTATACAAAAACTTAATGATCCCGTACGTATGAACAAGAGGAAAGCCTAAGGTGTGGCCTCTTGGGTGAAAGTACACGAACTGTGGTGGATAATAATTTTTAATGGTGTTTCCAGACCTTTCTCGACGCTCAGGAGCCGATTATAGCCAACGAAAAGGACATACACACAAACCACGATGAAGTGCCGCCACCACTGCCCCCGCGTACACTCTCCCTAGCTCCGGGCGGTATTTTCTCGGTGAATGTGGGAATTGTAAACGGCGATGAGGACAATGGCCTTGGTGATCAACTGAACAGCAAGGATGCCCTAAACAATTTCATCAAAGCCCATGACATAATAAATGCCGAAGTGGCCGACAGTCTGAACGACCGGCCCTTGCCGCCACTGCCCACCAACTCTCTCGACTTGGTCCAAGAGTCAAATAGCGACAGCGACAATGATGACGATGATGATGATGACGATTCGGACGACCTAGACCTAGAAGAGGATGAAGAATCACTTAATGGCAGCCTGATATCAGATATTCCTTTCTTCAATGCCGACGATGTCAATGCCAATTCGGAAAAAACAGCAGCCGAACAACACAACAAATCCAATGGTATCGATTTCAATCAAAAGCCCACAAGGTACGATGAAACTGAAACTTGATCATTTTTCCTATTTTGCAATTAAATTAATCCTGCCTTTTTCATATTTCTAGCCCCGATAATGAATTAAAGCGTCGAAAACGCAACGAATACCAGGCCAATCTCGAGCAGAAAGTCAATGAAATCAAACGGAAACAACGCGAGACCGAAGACAACCAAACGGCGGCGAAAAAACGAAGGTCATTAATCAAATATATTGCAGCGGGTGTTGTGGTGGGCGTCTTCTGTTACTATGCCTACACCAAGTTGGGTTAAACTTGTGCCCAATATTTTTTTTTTTTTTTTCGTTTTTTTTTTGTTCTTTTTTTTTTGGGCTAGGCCGGACGAGGCATCGTCATGAGCGCATCTTAGCAATAGCGTTTATAGAATTACACTTACAGTTATTGTAGAATAACAATAGCCGTTTTAGGTTTATAGTAGCGAGCGCGACAATGATTACAATGTATATAACATATACCACATATATATATATACACTTGAGACTGGACGGCTTTTTGTTGAAAGAAAAATTTAAATGGTAAAAATCTGATATAAGTGAATGCTTTTTTCGACTTTGAAAACGAACCAAAATTATATATACATATATTTATTAAGCTTATTATTTTCGATTAAAGTCGGTTAAGGATAACACTTTGATTTGATTTTCATGTTTGCTCTTCCTTTTCAATTTTTCTTTTTCTAAGGAAGAAAAAATAATTGTTCGATCAAAATTAATAGGCAATAGCGTCCAGTCTAGTTTATACACACACAAAACTTACATACACACGCCTAAACATATATATATATATATTTATATATTAACTGGTATTTAGAATGTTAACGGATCTTTTGGGATGCTTCAAAATAAGTTTGCATTTGATTATCACACTTTGCCCAGGATATCTTCCAAATATTTCTTGTTATTGTTTTAAGGGTTCGATGGGAACAAAATCATAAAGAACATTTTCAACATCTTGGGCAATTGATTTCTTTTTTTGTTTATGTAGAATTCTTGAAGCATCCTTAAACAAAATATGACAAGTTTTGACATAAAATGTCACAAACAATCACCAAGCGCACAGAACGCAATTAAGTAAAGAATGTACAGAAACAGACAAAAAAACACAAAAAAGAAAAAGAAAAAGAAAAACAGAAGAAAAAAACTAAATTTGCAATGAATGGATATACAAATTAGGGAATTTTTTACGAAATCCGATTAAAACATATATAAAAAAAAAAACAAGGCAAAAAAAAAAATAATTAAATTAAATATTAATAAATATTTATAAATATTAATAAAACCATTGAGATAATCTAAGATTCTGCGCAATAGACTGACATTTTAGAACAATTTTTTTTCTACATTTAAAAAATGATAAAAAAGAAAAGAAAACGAAAAATATTTTAGCACTTTTCTTTTTTCTTTTTAGTTCGTGTTAACATTTTCATTGTGTTGTCCGATGCAATATTTTTTTTTTTAATATTTTTCTAACCACGCTTCACTCGTTGTTGTACACCATTCTTATGTAGAGCTTCAATGGTTTTTAGTAGTAAGCTTATAACCTTGCCTTTCCCATCCAATAGGCCGCACTTCATCTTATTCTCCTCCCTCTCTGAATATTAATAAGAAAATTAACAAAAAAAAAAAAAAGAAGAGAAAATTATATAAAATTTAAATGCAGATAAAGCTAAATATTTTTATATGTGTGTAGTTCACATTTTGATAAGTAACCACAACCACCCACTACAAAAATACATATATATATATATATATATAAGTATATATATATATATTAGAAGATGTGAGAGGTTTTTTTATATAGCAAACTATAACTAATAATGAATATTATTATAAATAATTTAGTAATGCATAAAGTTAACTGAACATTGGCATAAGTACACAGACACATACACATACATACGGAATGAAAAATGAAGTGAAAATCGAAAGTATTCAAATAAAGTAATATTTAAGAAGCAAACTAAAATTCTTTTTATTGAGTTTTTCATTTGATTTTTCTATTTTTTTTTTATTTTCTCTTTATTTTGCTTACAGACAAACAACCAACTCGAAAGTTAAGACCTAAAGTAAAATAACCTAAGCCTTGCACATCCCTTGCACACTTATCAAGATCAGTACGAATTCCATCAACCAAAATCAACCAGTAACCGTAACTCACCCCTCCTAATCGATATTAACAGCAGTTCTGTATCTAAAATAAACAATAACAAAAATAAATAACATTGCCAGAACAGTCATTTTATTATTTTATTTTCTTATTGCATTTGCCTTGCATTGAAATTATTATCCCAAACCATAAGTTTAGTGCGGATGGTTTTTGGAAAAATAACGGTTTCCGTGCAACTCTTCGTTCTGCCAACTGGTTCTTTGCCAGTTCGTTCCCTACGAGATCTGAACAAGTTCATGTGATTCGTTCGTTCAGGAACTTCTATTCCAGTTTGTTTTCGTTGAACATTTATTAAAAGTTATTTTCGTAAATTAATTCGTAGAGTAAGTGGTGCGGCGGCCTTACGAATAATTTTATTGCCCAGATAGAATGCCCGCAGTCGAGGAGGCACAAATCACTAAATTACTGTCAAAGGTAAAGAGGCCTATATGAGTCATAATGTTGTTTCCTTGTCACGCAATTTCTGTGATTGGCTTTGGCTTTGTCTAATTCTTGAATTTCTTTCCCCCAAATTGTTTATGTTCTGCAGTATAAAAATGCAAACGCCACAAAGAAACATGTGATGGTGGCACTCAACGTCTACAGAACGCTGGTCTACGGTCTGCAGAAATTCGGTAAGCCAAATCGACAAAATTTCATACCTCCCCCAAATTTCTTTACACCCCCACCTATCTCTCCACCTAGTGTTCAACGATGGCAAAACAAAGGATTTGTTCAATCTGCAGGGGACCATACCAGTCTGCTTTAAAAGTAAGTGTTTATAAAATGAAATTCAAGACAAATGCTAAGTGTTTATTTTTTCATTCTGTAGACAACACCTATCACATTCCCATTTGTATATGGCTGATGGACACTCATCCACAGAATGCCCCTATGTGTTTCGTAAAGCCTACACCGACAATGAGCATTAAGGTGTCTATGTATGTGGATCACAATGGAAAAATTTATTTGCCATATTTACATGACTGGCAGCCCCATTCGTCGGATCTAATTTCGCTGATACAAGTGTTGATTGTGACTTTTGGTGAACATCCGCCAGTATATTCAAAGCCGAAGGAGACAGTTGCAGCTCCATACCCAACGAACTGTGTGTAGTCAACAATTCATTCTCTTGCTATTATAAAGGCACTTTCTTTTTCATTAGCATATATGCCACAACCCGGAGGTGGACCAGGCATCCCAGGCGCAGGAAATTTGTATCTACCATATCCTAGCTACGCAAACTATCCACCACCATATCCACCAGCAGCAGGAACTGGTGCCATTCCCGCTCCAAACACCGGCGGCGGTAGCTATCCGCCATACATGAATTTCCCACAACCTGGAGGAAGCCCCTATGCTGGGGCTGGAGCCAGTGGCTATGTAAGCTTTTAAGATATATTATAAAAACAAAAAATATTCACAGATCATGTGAAATTTACGTAGAACCCAACTCCAAGTGCCACGGGTACCATCACTGAAGAGCATATAAAGGCGTCTTTAATAAGCGCAGTAGAAGACAAGTTGCGTCGTCGTCTACAGGAGAAGGTTAATCAGTATCAGGCCGAAATCGAAACGCTGAATCGCACTAAACAGGAACTGGTAGAGGGAAGCAATAAGATAGATACAATTATTTCACGCCTTCAGCGTGAAGAAGTTGAGCTGAGGAAAAACATAAGTATATTGATAAACAAGAAAGAGGAGTTGGAGAAGAGTCTAGAGACATTGGAGAATGCTGAAGCCATTGATCCAGACGAGGCGGTCACCACAACCGCTCCTCTATATAGACAGTAAGTTTCAATACAAATAAGGTGCTTACAGGCTTTAACTTGGACAATCTTATTATATTAGATTACTCAACGCCTATGCTGACGAAGCTGCCACAGAGGATGCCATCTATTATCTTGGTGAGGGACTACGCGGTGGAGTGATCGATTTGGAGACATTCTTGAAACACGTTCGAACTCTTTCCCGTAAGCAGTTCATCTTGCGTGCTACAATGCAAAAATGTAGACAAAAGGCTGGTCTAGCTGGTTAGTTGCTTGCTTTCCACACGCCGCATCACCTCCAGAAAAAAAAATTTTAAAATTATGTTATGATTTTGCAGTTGAAAATTGCATGTTATTCACACATAACGCTATGTATTCGCTAATCTTTGTAACAAATTATATTGAATCTTCAAAGTTATGAAATAAACACTTGAACAAATTACGCCCACATATTCTTTATTCGTTTTCTTTATTTCGCATTGGAATGGATTAATGTCTTAAACTCTATACATAAATACCGACGGTTAGCATAAGAAACAAAATGCCTGTCCCTAAAAATATCGACGCACACAAGCTGATAAGCAACTCCTTGATCAAAGTTTTATCCTTAGAATTCTTGTTGCGGGAGACGACAAATACGAAAAACCAGGCGGTGAAAAAGGTACCGATGATGAGCAGAACTATAGCCAGATGAGGGAATACAGCTGGATTGACTGGAGAAACATAGCGCTGCATGGTATCCATTCTGATAAATAGGGAAAATAACAACTTTAAAGAATTTTGAGTGCATTAAAGATAAATAAAACTTACTTAAAATTTGATTCTGTTTTTACACACACAACCAGAAATGTACGTGGCCCGGCAGAGTCTTCTTCTTACTACAAAAAGTGCTGCCAAGCTGAAAAAATTAATTTATATATTTTGTTTTCATGGTTTTTATTTTGACAATAACTAAAATTTATTTTTAGCATGGTATCTGCATGTAAATAATTCTTCAGACCAGTATAAAATTTATTATTTTCAACATAAATTTTTTTTACAAATTATACCTGGTAAGTCTAAAATCAACTTCAAGTGCTGCCAAGCAGCTGTTTCCGTCGAATTCAGCCTTTTTTCATATTAAATAGAAATAATATTAAAATTTTGCATTTTATGTATACGAATTTGATGAATTTATAAAACAATATTTAAGTCCTAAGATTTATGCAATAAATTATATTGCAATATCAATAAAAAATATGAAAATATCGTCCTTTTCTTGAACAGAACTCTAGCTATTTTTTTCTTCCTCACAGCTTTTTTGCTTCCTTCAAGTTGGCAACACTGATATGAATTTCATTTAACAGAACAGAAACGTGCTCATTTCGCTCAGTTTTCGCTCCAGAAAAACGTTCGAATTTTTTTTATAACATTTATGCACAAAACAAAAGATACATTACTTTGAGCTGTCAAAATAAAAACACATGCAAAATGAGCGATGTAAGTATTTGTATCAATATTTGTTACTCAGATATAATGCAGATTTGCTTTTTGTGTCTGATTTGACATTGTGTAGCTTGAAGAACTCGACAGCGATCGCCTCAACGAATTGGAATCCCTTCTATACGCCTCTATCCACTACAACGATGCTTCTGTGGATAATTTAGTAGAACTGCCCCAACATGAAAACGTGCCACGGACAGAGGTAGTGGAACGAATTGTCAGCAACAACCGCGTAATCAACAAGTCTGCCTCCACATTGGCAAAGAGTAACAAAACACGCTATTGGTCTGATGAGACGGCGACAGCACCATCTCTCAGTTTAACCAATACAACTGCAGGTATTTCATAACTCATGCATTAAGTAGAATTTTTAAAAACATTTTTTATGTTCCTCCACAGTTGCTTCGACTAGTGTGGCCCCACCAACAAAAGTTACTATTGAAGAGCCCAGCTCTTCTACGCATAGAGAAGACCAGGGCAACTCTATGCCTCCACCAGCTGCAAAGAAACCTCTCAGTAAGCCAAAGAATAAACGTCCAGCAAGAGATGAGCCCTGCCCTGGAAAACCTTTGGCGAAGAAGCCGCATCCCCAATCACAGCCAAACCAAATAGAAGAAAAACCACCACAAACCTCAAAGAATACCGATGATGAGCCTGAACGTTTCGACCAAAGACTTTTGGTTGCCATACCAACGGGACCACCACCGAATCGCTGCAAGCGAGAAACTACCAATGGACCAGGTCCTTTCGGTAAGGGTAACCGTAAGTTTGAGCAGCTACAGCGTCTGGCTCAGAAGAAGCAGAAGTCAAAGCAAGCTAGAGAAAATCGAAAGCAAAGGGTGCCGGAAACCACTCAAATAATTAACGTCGACGAATCATCTGGAGATGACGATGTCATTCACGTGCCCTTGCCACCGCCACCAATCATAGATGTGGATGGCAGTGATACAGAGCAATCACCGCCCTATATAGAAGAGAATGCTCAGGACGCCAGCGATGTGAAGAATGGTCTAGTCTGTGATACGAGTGGCCTGACCATGACTCCTCCCATGCACTCGCCCTGTAATTCTGTCATGTCCAGCGATGATTTTATTGTACAGGAGGATACTACGCGCGTGCTAGCAGATCGAGCACGTGCCAATGATGAGGACTTAGTGGTCCTGACCGAAGGAACTTTGTTGACAGCCCCAGAGGTCGAGGCTAAACCAGCCGAGGAATTGGTGGAAGTAGGCGACAACTCCTCGGACTATGAGTTCGTGCCTCCCTCCAAACTGGAAGAGATCAAACGCAATTTCCGGGTGGATGAGCAGCAATTCCGAGCTCTCGATGTTTACGAGAGTGAATCCGATCTCACAGAAAGTGGCATTTACTCCAAGACCAAGCAGAAGCCCACAATCATACGCACCTTGGACTCACCTTCATCCTCTGATATTGAAGAGCCCATAGAGCCGATGGTTAGTAAAACAAAGCGCTTGAGAAAACGTCGCTCTTCGAGCACCAATCAAAGTCAATCGGAGCCCAACAATGACAGCGATGAAGACAACGATGAGACTGATAGTGACGGAGCACAAGCAACTGGAGTGCCGGGCATAGCCCGAGGCATGGCTGTGGAGCGTTGCAAAAGGAAGATACCAAGGGTTAGTCAGCGCCGGGACTCAGAGCGTCGTGTGGAACACCCCAAGGAAACAGAGAATGTTAGCTCGGATTCTCTCTCTGAAGAAGAAGCCCCCAATGCCAGGGAAATAGCAGAGCGACTTTTAAAACAGAAGCAGACTCCGCCACCAAGTACAACGGCAGAAGCAGTCGAGGATCACATGGAAACAATTTCCATAGGCTCTGATGCAAACTCAGCAGACGAGGCCCAGATAGCCGAGAATGCCATGTCAGAGCGCATAAGTGCGGTATTTGAACGTATTGATGCTCGTGTCACCAACCAAAATGAACCTTACTGGCCATCCCCGGAAGGATGGATTGGACCTGAACAAATGGAAGCGGAGGAGCTTCATCAGCCTGAACCAATGTCTGAGCCTGAACCCGAATCCGACGTTGAGGTCATAGAATCTGACCAAGTGGAGAGAGAAGAGCCACGCCTTCAACTAGAAGACACTCGCGACTGTGCTCTAATCGGCTGGAATGAAGAGATGCGTCGTTTCTATAACGAAAGCTGGAATAATGAACAATTCAATGTCGGCAGGATACTTAAAAACATGAATGGCAAGTTTCTTTTATATTTATTTTAAGATATTTACATTATATTAAAGATTTGTTACTTTCCAGGTCAACGGGATCTCTGGAAAATACGTAGAGAAGATCGATTTCCACCAGCTCGTCCGCGCTCCAAATTCAAGTGCCCCAATTGTTTTGAAATCGGACACAGTCGCTCCAAATGCCCATTTCCGCCAAATCCTCTCGTCTGCCGTTGCTGTGGAGTCGTTGGTCACACCGAACCCCGTTGTCCAAATGCCATCTGCATGGGAGTAAGATTCAATTTATATTTTCTTGTAAATCTTTACTGATTTTCTCTTATTATCTTTTTTTTAGTGTGGCTCCAAGCAGTCCTCGTATGTGAAGACTTGCAACAAATGTTCATTCCACAGCCGTCTTGTCTGTCAGCTATGCAAAATGCGTGGCCATCGAACCGATACCTGCCCAGACAGATGGCGTCGCTATCATTCAACGGTGACTTAATTATAAGCAAATTTTGTATCGAACAAGCTTTAAACTTTTTCGTTTTTTAGACACGTTACAATGTGGCTCCGGTTAATTCTCTGCCGGACAGAGGCAAGTCGAATCGAGCCAAATACTGCAGCTATTGTGCCGCCCGTGGTCATGTCTTTGAGAATTGCCGGCAACGTCTAGGAGAATATCGTAATACAAATTTCACGAACTCTATAGTTTCGTATCAGAAATCCTACAATGATCGTAGAGATGTGAGCGGAACTGGATTGGGCGATACGGATTCCTTCTTTTCAATGGACAAAAACTTTCAGTTTGAATGGAGAATAAAACCGAAACCTGGCGATTTGCATGGACGCTTTCTGAGGTCTGTGGGCTTGGGTCATTTGATGGAAACTCCAAAGCAGACTGCTGCAAAGATGCTAAGGGATGTGAAGCAGAGAAAATATGCCAAGGACTATGTACCTAATCCGTTGGCCAAGGCGGCGGCCGACAAACAAAAAAGTCAGCCTGCCTCGTCTTCTGTGATAAACGAGAAGGAGTCAGAGAAGCTGAACCAGTCAAGGGAGACGGAAGTGCTGGACGAATCAAGGAAAATGAAAAAGTTGGTGAATCCTTCAGCCTCGCCTGCTCCCTCGAAAACTAAGCAAAAGGAACAAAAAGAAGCTCCCAAAGCTTGTCATCATTTCCAGAGTCCAGCTCAGACGTCAGAGTGCACAACTGCCAAGTCAGCCAAGGTCAGCTCATCCTCGGCCAACCATGACTTGGACTCGGACTCGAACTATAGTTTCTCCGAGCATTTTGAACTGCCTTCCTCAACCACCAGCGAACAACTACCAGTTCAGCCTAAAGAGAGATCCCATCCTCTAAACAATCTGCCAGAAATAATACCTTTGAATGGCAACAAGAGTGATGAGATAGCAGACGACGAGATAATCACCGGCATTTCCATGTGCATGAATGCTAATCCCGAATACAAGGCCACCTTGGACGAAGTGCTCCCCGAAGCTCCTTGTGAAGGCAAAATTATCATGGCCCGGGACCAGACCGAGTATCTCTTTAGCCCCGAGGGGCGTGAGTTCCTCAATGAATCTGCCAAAAAGTGTAATGTCAACGTGCGCATAGACTTGAAGGAATATGGCTATGTGCTGGTCATCTTCGGTCTCAAACAAAATCAGGAAGATCTGCAATATCTCCTCATGCGACGTAATCAAGAGGTCAAGCGCCGGACCATCGACTTCCAAAGTCAAAAGCCACCCAAACGTGTGGATGTGCTGATTCGATTCTTACGCGATGGCATCTTCAATTTAACTGGAAATCTGGGCAATGCGAAGAACATCTACGAACGCATCCAAGAACTGGAAAGGATGAACACCAAGAATGGTTACAAAATGGCTGAGAAAAAGCGACGTCAGCTCAATATGATTCTAATTGGTCAGGCTGGTTTACTTAATGGAAATATGCATTTGGATCAGTTGCTGATTATTCTGAAGCGCTTGATCAACAACTTTCCAGCAGATGCCAGTGCCTCAAATGAATTGCGCAATGAAATCGAAGGGCATTGGAAAATGATTTTCACTGCCTTTCCGCATTCAAATTATGAGAGTCTCATACAATCTTATGGTCGAATGATGCTCAAGAATCGTCTGCCCAACTTGAACATTGATCCGGTGCTGCTGGGATTGAAGGAGGCACCAGTTGCGAAACGCATAGAGGAAGCGCCGCCAGCACCGGTCTGGACAAAGGATGCGCCAGTGCCTGTGTCATTGCCTGAGCAGCAGAACAAGCAACGTCACCAGCAATTGCAACGTCCAGCGCCAGTTCCACGTTCGCCCAATAAACGTCCGGCTATGAAGCCTCCTGCAAATCAGCAGGCTTCTGGCAAACAACACAATGTACCACCGCCGGCTCCTAGCAATCGTCAGTCACGCAATCAACCGCCTATAAATAATCCCATGCAAAAATCTCGCGGCAATTTGGAACTTAGTTCCATCTTAAAGCCTGAATGCGATAGACTGCTGGCTGACATGGATGCCAAGAACTCGCGTCCCAATTCCAATCCAAATATTGACAAGGATGCCAATAAGCCTTCGATGTTCTGGTCCCGAGAATCGTTCAAGTACCTGGACGACCTGTGTAAGATGACCACAAATGCGGAAACTCTGCAGCGCCTGCGTCGTGTACTCGAGCGATCGCAGAAGGGACAACTCTCCCACAATGACTACAGAGCTGTGATACGCTTGCATTCCCGGCTTGAATAGGAGAGATCCAAGGCTTGACAAATATCACTGGTGGTTAATAGATACCTTAATAGACCAAATAAATAATTTTGACACATTCAATTTAATTGTGTTTGCCATAATTTTTGCTCTATTTCTTTACTAAGAAAACAAATATCACTACAAATTAAAATAGATTAATGCATTCTTTTTTTGTTTACACTTTTCTTTTTATACAATTTGCCAGGCGTTTTTGTATTACGAGTTGAGAGATTGTCAAAATCAGTCCATTTAAGAAGTCAAAGGTGAATCCAGTTCGGCAGAGCAGATCAACGTTTTCCAATTCTTATGATGTGGTCGGTCGGTCGTTCATTTCTTTGGATGCGATAAATTCTTTTTAGTTTTAGGCCGCTGTGGTCTGTTGTTCCTGAGTGGTGCTGGTGGAGGCAGCAGATGCTGCTTCCGGTGCCTTTTCGTTGATGGCCAGCCAGGGACAGCGCTTTTGCAGCTCCAAGCGGTATCTTGGATGACTTATGGCATAGACGAAGGGGTCTATGCAGGCTACCAGCTTACACGTGCAGGCCGGAATCATTGTAGCGCCAGGCGTTAGCAAACTTGAATATATTAAAGAAAAAGAGTTGAGTTAATCAATAATTGTCGGATTTGATTTGAGCATACCTCTTGTCCCCGAAGGCTCCGATCAGAGACATCACTCCGTATGGAGTCCAGGAGACAAAGAACAGGAAGCAAATGGTTATGGCCGCCTTGGCTATACGTATTTCGGCGGTTTCCTTGCTCTTATCAACGTTGGAGCGTAGCGACTCTACATTCATCTTTTTGGCTTGTTCTCTGAGTGCCTTTTCGTGGCTAAAGACATGGCCAACAATTTGGCTGTAGTAGTACAGAATCATCAGGGTTGGGCACACAAAACTGAAGAAGAAGATGGTGCCCACAAAGAGACGTGTATCAAAGTTGTCGGTCAGGTAATCGAAAGTGCAGGATGTGAGATAACCCTCTGCAAAAAAACGGAAATATAGGTTTGAATATGAGCTGAACTGAGCGCGGACCTGCTAACTTGCTCACATATTAAAATAATTCGTTAAGTTCGTCTTTTGAGCTTGTTCGCCAAAGAAGTCATGGCTGGTAGTTCAGTTCTATTGCTGGTTCATTAGTTCCGAACAGCCCATTTTTATTTATTAAAGTTAGGAAAATCTTTTGCGGAAAATACGTGTGTGCCACAGATAAAAGTGTTGTGAAAACCATACCAATTAAGACTGAAACTGTGCATGTGTTTGTGCAATAAAGAAAATCCACGGTAGCCGCGATATGTAAAACCGAAAAATTATAAAAAAAGGAAAAAATTAAATTGCTGCCACTGCTTGTGTTACCTACCTACCACCGTGCAGCCGTTCCCCCTCACCAATAACTATGTGTGTGTGATGCGTTTGCTCCCGTATGTCGCCGACGGACGTACATACTAAAAACAGATGATAATATACGCAAAAACAAAAACAACAAAGCGAATGTGTGAACAAAAACGAAGAAATAAAATTAGATAAAACTAAAATGAAATTAATAGTGCAGGTCTGACTTATCAATTTCGTGGGTCCAAGAAAAGAAGCGTTGAAAAACAAATCAATTCCAACACAATTACCATTACAATCTTCATTTGCGCTCTCTTTGTGCATTTTTTTCCTGTCCCGAAACTCGCTTCGACTGCGATTCCGAAATTCCGAAAAGTGCAAACGCAAAAAATAGAAGAACAAATTTTGAACACCTGCACTGATAAAGAGACCAAGGACCCGGGGCTTACTGGCAATGTATGTATGAGAGCCTGTGTTTAACAGTTAATTAAGAAAATAAATAATAAGTTACTACCACCAAACAATAACAAAAACCAACTCACTCACACACACACACACACCCACACACAGAGTAAGTTGTCTTGTTTATTTTTTTTCCTACTATTATATTTTTTTTTTAATTTACCAGCTTTTTGCTCTGATTTTTTTTTGCTGTACATTTTCTATTTTATATTTTGCAACTCATTGAAAAAAAAAGAAGAAAAAAATTATCTCTACATATAAGCATAGATATATATAAAAGTTAATTACATTCATGCAGACTGAAACTGGGAGTCATTTGGATTGGCAGCGGCGGCTCTGATTGCCACCGCTAAGTCGGGTTTCGGCTGCGCGTATGGAAATTTTCATACGGTATCGCAGCGCAAACGAACTGTTAATTACGACTTTTCTTCTTCACCTTACCCGACTCCCCTCCCCATCCCTCCCACTCAAATAAGTTACTTTGTTATTCTTGGTCTTGTTGTTGTTTTTGTTGTTGTTGTTATTTCTCTTCGTTTGTTTGCTTGATGGCTTGTTTGATTGTGTGATTGCCAGTTCCACACAACGAATTTTGTGCATTTTGGCTACGCGCTCCTCAAAGCCCATGCGTGCCATACTCACACAAAAGTATCGAACATGCATGTACATATTTACATGTACTTTTCGAGATGCCCGTGTCCAAGTGAGCACCCAACACAACCCAACCCAACCCAAACCATATTAATGACGCTTTGACGTTGCGTTCTCGTTTGGGTATGCAGAGTGCACCCACAATCATTACCACCACCAACACTGCCAACATCGCCACCATTGGCAAAAGCATTCTCTACAAACACAATTGTATATTTACATTTGTATTTGGAGGGACGGGCTAAAAATAATGGCTACTCATTTGTCAAAGTATTTTTTGATAAGACCTCACGTATTTGGATATATGTATTTTCATATGCCACGAGAGCGTGAGGTCAGCTCCTACTAACAAGACCAAATAATTCTAGCCCGGTCTAAATTAAATCAATACATTTGTAAATAAACTTAATGGCGGTAGTAATAATTTTTTTTTTTTTTTTTGGTCACAACATGAACTCTGAGGGCAAGGTGAAGGTCGTGGATTTTATCAGTTCTAATCAATTGTTTGATTACAAAGAAAAATATTTACATTAGTCACACTTGGTTTTTTTTACTCCCTCCTTTTTTCTTGTCCCTCAAAGTTGTGTAATAAATTCCAAAGTCTATTCGATTGAATCAAAGCGCGGATTATTTCAGTCAAATGCAAATGTTGGCCATGCCAACTCGTTTCGGAAATGAATAGGTTTGAGTGAATCATTCGAAGATCCCTTTTGAATTTGTTTAACTAACTTTGTTTGAAAGTTTAAAAAATTGTGTGATTAAGTTTGCTTTTTAAATGATTACTTTTTTTCATACATTTTCATAAATTTGTGTAATCTTGAGTGTTGGTGAGCGAGTCACGGAAAAGTTATATGATAAAAAAATTAATGTTTTTTGTTTTTTTTTTTTTCATTTTGCTAAGTTGTGAAAATCAAGTTTGACTAAAATTGAAAATTATTTCATTTGCAGTTGGGAGAAAAACCCGCCGTCAATCATTGCCATTTCAACTGATTTCAATTGGTTTTCAATCAAAGTGAAAGCAACTGGAAAATACGGCAACACAAATGTCCAATAAAATCAATCTGAAGCGCCGTGAACCGATAGCAGCACCGACGGCAGTGGCCACCAACACGAGCAGCTCGACCGGCTCCAGTGCCGGTAACACATCTTCGGCCAACACATCGTCCTCATCCAGCTCATCGCTGTCGTCCGCCGGTGGTGGGGATGCGGGCATGTCCGCCGATTTGACGTCACTATTCGAATGCCCCGTGTGCTTCGATTATGTCCTGCCGCCGATTTTGCAATGCTCCAGTGGACACTTGGTCTGCGTTTCGTGTCGCTCTAAGCTCACCTGCTGTCCCACATGCCGCGGCCCCCTGGCCAATATACGCAATCTGGCCATGGAGAAGGTGGCCTCCAATGTAAAATTCCCTTGCAAGCATTCGGGCTACGGCTGCACTGCCTCCCTGGTCTACACCGAAAAGACAGAGCACGAGGAGACCTGCGAGTGCCGCCCCTATCTGTGCCCCTGTCCAGGTGCCTCCTGCAAATGGCAAGGACCGCTAGACTTAGTTATGCAGCATCTCATGATGTCACACAAAAGCATCACCACCCTCCAGGGCGAGGACATTGTTTTCCTGGCCACCGACATCAATCTGCCCGGCGCCGTTGACTGGGTGATGATGCAGTCCTGCTTTGGCCACCACTTCATGCTCGTGCTGGAGAAGCAGGAGAAATACGATGGACACCAGCAATTCTTTGCCATAGTTCAGCTGATCGGCTCCCGCAAGGAAGCCGAAAATTTCGTCTATCGCCTCGAACTGAATGGCAATCGCCGCCGCCTCACCTGGGAGGCAATGCCACGTTCCATACACGAGGGCGTTGCCTCGGCCATACACAATTCGGATTGCCTGGTCTTTGACACATCCATTGCCCAGCTCTTTGCCGACAACGGCAACCTGGGCATCAATGTCACCATTTCCCTGGTCTAAACGGTGTCTTTTTCAATGGTGTCTTTTAATTTTGTTTTATTTTATTTTATTATTTTTAGTTTTATTTTTGTGGTCCTCAAATTCCTATGTATTTTTTGAACCACTCACAAAACACACACAAACACAGAAGTGGTAATACTTTTTTTTTTTACTGATTTGATATAAGTGAAAAGTGAGTGGAAAGAACAACCGAGCGGAATGAGAAAAGTGGAAAAAGAAAGAAGAATTCGTTTTTAAAACGTTTTCGATATACGATAAAAAGAGTACATATAAAATTATATTTAAATGCTTAAAAAATACCACAACAACATTAAACAACACAAGAAAAAAATATATATATATGGTATATATATATAGATTCTCATTCAGATCGAATAAACAAAAAGTATGTTTTTTTTCTTTTTCAAATTTGTTGTTCGTTTTCAAGGTTCTCTTCAAAACTTTTTTGTCGTTCTTAAAATTAATTTGGGTTTAGTTTAAGCTGTCACACACACACATGGGAGCCACAACACACACACACACATACACTCACACGTACAGCTTAGTTTAGTTAATGTAAATTATTTGATACAAAACCTAAAATTATGTAAAACAAAACAAAAGCAAAAGAAAGAAAAAAAAAACTAAAAACAAGTAATTTTAAATAAAAATAAAATCAAATAAATAAAATTTATAATTAAAATTAAAAAAAGAAAAGTAAAACAAATAAGAGGTCAATGGATTTTTTTTTTTTTATCTTATAAAAAGAAAATTTGTCTTTGGGGAAAATTTCTTAAAACAAATTCAAACACTTCCATTGTCCTAAAAAAACTGTAATCATAGTTTTAATAATAAAAATAATTAAATAATTAATTAAAAATTAGAAAGAATAAAACTCAAAAAAATATTAAGATATGCAAAAATAAAGAAGCAGAGTTCGGTTTATGCCAAAACTAAAAAAAAAATAAATTTTTTTTTTGACAAAAATAAAAAAGACAAAATTAAGAAAAAAAAAAAAAACTAAAACCCACACAAACACAGCGCAAGGACAATTAACTCAAAGCAAACGAAATATTTATAAATAATTGTAAATTTTTGTGTATTTAATTTAAGTTGAAAATTAAATCAATCCAATTCTGCTATATATCATATAGAATTCATTTTGTATATTTCAAGTTTTCAATTCAAACGAACTTGTTTTTATCGAATTCATTAATGTTTTTTTTTGTTTCCTTGAGAAAATGCAGCTTGTGTTTTGTTTGTTTTTTTAAGATGATATTTTTTTAATTTAATTTAGACACACACACACACACATAAACAACAATAATAAAACCAAGAAAAATATATTATAAAAAAAAGAATATAAAAAAAAACTGAGTTTAATTTTTAAATGGAAATTTGGAATGAAATATTTTTTTTTTTTTTGACTGGGAGTATTTTTCTTTATGGAAACTTGAAATTTGTTTAATTTAATTTAAATGTTTGTTTTTTTTTTTTTTAATTTATAAATTAAGACTGATGGCCCTTTTAAGGACTTTTCGATTTTCTTCTTGATGGATTTTTGTTCTTTTCATTTACATAAAGAAAGAAATATTTTTAAATTTTTTCCCCCTAATTTTCTTTATCACTAGGGATCTATCTGTATATCAGAACTGATTCGCTTCATTTAATATATATTTTTTTAAATTTCATTTAAGATTGAAAGAATCTTTCTTTCGGTATTTTGGGAATTGAACAAAAGTCTTTCCTACATATTTTTTGACTGTATATTAGACTATATTAGACTGTGTTGGATAATATTACTAACTGGACTATCTTGTTTCGTATATATTTAAAATGTAAAGAAAAATCTTTCCAGGCCTCTCGAAAGGTTGGGGAAATAATTTTTTTGAACTTTTTTATGACTTGGAAAAGCCCTGAGAATGGAGCTAGTTCAGGTAGTGAAATGTCTAGTATAGACTGGGATTCGATAGTTAGATCATTTGACTATTATGTATATGTCAAGATCAAGCCAGTTTCGAAAGTAATGTCCGAGATTTTTAAGAGGTTTCAAAAACGAATTCAAAGTAGAAAGAATTATTAATTTTTCAATAAATTTTTTAGGGGTTTCCGAAAATCAGAATTTGTTTTAAAAATAAAAATTAGATTTATTTCAGAAATATTTTTGGGTTTAAAGAGGGAGTAGGCCGGGCTTTGTACATTTTGATTTATTGTTTTTTGTTTTTTCGTTCAGTTTCAATCTTTTATTTCAAAAATCAGACCACAAAATTTGGAAGTTGGAAAAGTATTGTAAATATTAGAAACTCTTACACATTCGTACACGATCCGTTTAGATTATCTTGTAGCAAAAAATAAAAAAAAAATAGAAGAGGAAAAAAGACCCCATAGAATTTATCAATCAAAATTTGGGAGTAGAAACCATTTGTGGCAGTGAGTAAATCATGCTACCAAGGCATCAGTCTGCCCCAGCCCTGGGCCCGGCCTCAGCCCAGCCACGTGCCCGTATGGCCGCCCCTAAGACGGAGGAGTTGCAGGAGAGGACCGGTGAGGAGCAGCCAGAAACTGCTTTGGAACAATTAGAGGGAAGAAGCAGTAGCAGCGGACGCATCGGCTGTGAAAGGTACAAGGAGGCGGGTATGGGAGATTTCCTCATCTCGCTGCTGGAGTGTCCAGTTTGCTTTGGCTATATGATGCCGCCGATCATGCAGTGTGCCCGAGGACATTTGATCTGCTGCAGCTGCCGTAATAAGCTGAATGTGTGTCCCGTGTGCCGTGTCAATATGAGCAACATACGGAATCTGGCCATGGAGAAGGTGGCCTCTAAGCTGATCTTTCCTTGCAAGCATACTTGCTTTGGCTGTCGCCAGCGTCTCAGCTATGGGGAAAAGCGTAATCACGAGGAAGACTGCGAATTTCGTCCCTATTTCTGTCCCTATCCGGATGAGAAGTGTGTCTGGCAGGGATCACTCAAGGATGTGTACAGGCATTTGGTTAGCGCACATGAAAATGTGATTACCATGGACGGTTCTGATATTATTTTTTTGGCCACTAATGTGAACATGGAGGGCGCCTTGGACTGGACCATGATTCAGACTTGTCATGGCCGTCACTTTCTACTCTCACTGGAGAAGGTCAGCCTGGGCGAGGGCTGCCAGCAATACTTTGCTGCTTGCCGCATGATTGGTTCCATGCGAGATGCCGTTGACTTTGTCTATAACATTACCCTGGATGCCAACAATCGCACTCTCAAATGGCAATCCAAGCCGCGCTCAATTCGCGAGAGCTTCGTCACCTTCACCAATGCCGATTTCTTGGTCCTCAACAAGTCCACCGTTGAGCAATTCTGTGAGGATGGCAATTTGGCCCTCAATGTGATCATCAATAAGGTCTGCGATCTAGGCAATGAATAGATTCCCCGAAGTTCCCTCGGACTCAGCTCTTCTAATTTTCGGTGTCCTCAAAAAATGTTTTTTTTTTTCCTTTGCAAAACACATACTTTTTCAGATTCGATAGTATTTCGATACTTATGACTAATTATTTATATAATTTAATGTAAAAATATCTAAAATTAAATGGAATCACCCGAACGTACCTGGCACAAATCTATCCCAGAACTGCGTGAGTGGCAGCACCACCCAAGGTGTACAGTAGAGCCAAATGATCACGTTCATTAGAATGGCCTTGGTGAAGGTCATATTTCGATTCATTGGCTTGGTTATCACATTGAAGCGATCGTAACCGATGGCAGCATTGGTCATGCCAGCACCGATGCCCGAATAACTACCGATGGCTGCGAAAATCTGGCAACCCGTATTGCCTAGAGCGAAGCCGCGATGGAAACTATTATAGATAAAGATGGGGGCCTTCAGACACATGATTAGATCAAAGACGGCCAAATTGAGGACAAACATATTCGAAGGTGTTCGCAACGATTTCGAGGTACTAAAGATCCAGATAACCATGCCGTTGCCGGCAGTGGAGGCCACAAAGAGGAAGATGTAGAAGACACCGAGCAAATAGTGCATGGCAGCCGGAGGCTCTAGCTGGGTGAGCCAGTGCTCGGGAATATATTGTATTTGATCCGGTGGCACATTCCAGCCCAGAAACTGCAGCTCTCCGCTGCCGCCTACACGCGCCTCCGGCCTGAGCACAGGACCTTCACTGGCATTACAAAGCGGACCAGCAAGTGGTCCGTCCGCTACCATTTGAATGGCTTGGGATCACGTCAAAAATCGCGTCACTTCAACTTGGCTCGAGCCCTCGACTATTCGGGCTTTTATAGGCTTTGCCCAAACCAAAGAACTAATTGAATTTGTGCGGAAAAAAGGCTTGCGTGCCGGCAAATACCTTTTTCTGCCACATGGGCATTTTTCATAAATTCCATTTCTTTGCACACTCGATTTCAAGTTCAATCAATTCGATTGAGATTTGGAAATTTGTTAGGTGTTGATTATTGTCCGGCTTACCTGGCACAAAGCGTCCCCAGGTCTCCGTGTAGCAGGCCACCACAAAGGGTGTGGCATAAGCATAGATGAAGACAATCATGGCTATGGCCTTGCCGTGTGTCATCTTGCCCTCCATGGGCCGGGTGATTACGTTGTAGCGATCATAGGCTATGAAGGCATTGGTGGCACTAGCCCCGATTCCTGTGTAGGAGCCTATAACGGCGAATATCTGGCAGCCCAGGTGGCCCAAGGCGTAGCCCTGGTTGAAGCTGTTGTAGATAAAAATCGGGGTCTTGCTCATCATCATGAAATCGCAGAAGGCCAGATTAATCACCAGAATATTGGAGGGCGTGCGCAGGGACTTTGCTCTGTGGGGGAGAGATTTGGAATGTTATGAATTGATTCGATTGTTGTGAGAATTAAACTTACGCTGTGAAGACCCAGAGGACCAGGCCATTGCCAATCAGAGAGACAATCGTGAAGAATATGTAGAGTGTGCCCAGCAGGTAGTTCATTGAGGCCGGAGGCTCTGTGTAGCTCAGCCAGTGCTCGGGTATGTGGACGAGTTCATCCGGTGGCACGTTCCAGCCCAGCAGACGTCCTTCGGCAGAGAGCCGTGCCTCCGCGGTGAGCACAGTGGACACATTGTTGAATTGTAGGTACTTTGAGGTTATGTTGTTCTCCATGCTCCGCTTCCGCTCTAGAGGCGGAACCCGCAACAGTTTCACTGGCCGTCCAACACAAAATCACTGCCAGTAGCACCAGCGCCTTTTATAGACATTCAATTCCTAAGTAATTTCCGATTAACAAATTAGACATTTTGCTGAATCGGCGGTTTTCGTTGGCTTTGCTGGATTACAATGGATTTGCCTAAGCCACATGGTGAGAAGTGACCAGTATTAGGGATTAGATGGCCACGAAAATTTAAGTCACTCAAGCGATGCCAAGGTCGAAGCTTTGATTCTAAGGGGGCTACATCAGTGCAAGTAAATTAAAACTGATTCTCTTAAAATTAACATTTTTAATGTATTTTTTATTATTAAAATTTTATGGCTTTGCCAAAGAGTATTGTAGCATAATTAAAAAAAAAGAACAAGACAATTTCTTATTTGCTTTAAATATAAAATAAACATAAAGTTTTTAGCGGCAAAACAGTATTTAAATTTGAAAGCTTTTAAAAGCTCGCTCTTCGTTCTCAAGACAACTAAACCGGTTGGCAGCCCCGCGAAACTGGTCACACTAGAAAAAATAGCTGTTAGCCAAAGAGAATAGAGGATATTTCTAAGAGAACAGAGGGCACTTGCCTAAGAGATCAAAAGGCACTTTTAAGTGAATAGAGGGCACTTCTAAGAGAGTAGAGGGTACTTTTAAGAGAAAGAGGGAACTTTTAAGTGAATAGAGGGTACTTTTTAAGAGTATAAAACGAAAAGAAAAACACGATTTTTTTGAATTTGAATTTGCTTACTACGGTTTGGGACGTCGATGAAGTTGGAATGAAAATTCAAATTGGCAACGAAACTCAACCGATTTCTTTTCAGTTACGATTTGAATTTTGAAGTGTGCGGTCGTGCAGAGTTGGGAGCGCCGTCGCGTGTTGTTTTTCGTTTTTTTACTTTCGTTTGTTTTTAATTTAAAGTAAGCACTTGAGTGTGTGCATTTGTGATTGTGTGACTGTGTGAGTGTGCACCCTCAACCGAATTTCAGAGGGAAAAAGGAAAACTCTCAAGCCGCGCGCGTGTGTGTGTGTGTGTGTGTTGTTTGGCCTGGCCTAAGCCGCTCCAGAACTTGTTTGTGGCCTAGAAGGCAAAGGCAATCCAATCAGCCTTTGGCTTAACTCAGTTCTTTTGGTTCTTCTGCCTGGCGCTCGTCCAATGCCGATAACAAGTTTAACCGGTGCGCAGGTGTATGTGTGTGTGCTTGTGTCTGTGTCTGTGTATGCAACAAACTGTTGCGCTCAGCTTCGTTTCATTTTCCAACAACAACAACAGCAGCTACCTTTTTGGTATGCCCGGCCAAATTAATTAGCCGTTAAGTGGCAAGGCCATTTAGCCGGCCGGCAAACTTCCCCTTAAGCCCAAAATATTCCAACTTTTTGCCATTTGGCCATGATTTCTCTGCCTCAGCAAACGCCATGAAATTTTCGTCTTTGCTGCTTCTTCCGTCGACGTCGACGTCGCCGTCATCATCGACTGCTTTTTGCTATACTTTTTCACACACACACACACACAGGGACGAGCAGTGATTTGCCTAATGCGCAGGCGCACATGAGAGCAGCAGCGTTGCTTTTATTTTTTATTTTTATATTTTTTCTCGCGTTTCTTCTGATCGAACGTAAAATTGTGCACGAAAGTAACCAAAATAATCTCTTACATAATTTGTGATGACATTTTTTAGCATTAACCAATCAAATTGGCCAACTGATAATATTTTTATAGTATAAAAAAAAAAATTCAGCGAATTTATTTTCTAGCACGCAAACGCAAATTATCAACAATTTGCAAAAAAAAAAAAAAAAATTTATACAAAAAAATAAAAAAACAAGAGAGTGTAACGAAAAGCAATAAAAATATAGAGAAAATATAAGAAAAAGAAATCAAACAAAATTATGACACCCTCGCCCACCAAAGAACTCATGAATTCCACAACAAATTCACGTCGACCCCGCGAGGAGTTTGCCGAAATGGTAAGTCCAAAAGCAATTTCCTCTTCTTCTTTTTCTTCTCTTTTAAATTTTAGAAACTTTTCTGTTTGTTTTTATCTTCTCGATTAGATCCCAACTCATCTGTCTCTCTCTTTCTCCTCTCTTTTGGGGGGAACCAACACGTCATCTTTGAAATTTTGTCGAAATCGTGACTAATCGAATTGCATTGATAAAAAGAGTATATGTTTCACCGAAAACTATTATTGATAAGATACGAAAATTCGCCACTGATTAAAGTTATCAGCAGTGTTGGAATTATCAGAGCTTCTCGGTTCTTAGGATACTGATTTTCGGTTTATTTGTTTGCGATGTGTTTACCTTTCCAAAATTGGTCTATATATATAAATATTTTGTTTTGTTGGCAAGCTGATAAGGAATTCAATATTTGCAAAGCCCCAAATTCTGCCAACGATTATAAATTCTTGAACTGTTTCTCATTTTTTTAGCTAGTAAAAAAGTTTTAAGAATGTGAACGAAAAATTCTTAAATTTTGAATGAAATTTTTTGTACCCTCTTGATATTGTTATATCATAGATTATAATATATTTTTGCCTTAGAAATCCAGTGTTTACTGAACGATTTCAATCAAATTTCACTTATCTCGTTTCATCTTGATTGGATTATTATATCATTTAGTAAATCGGTTGACGAATATCTCCTAGGCTTATTGAACAATCCCATTTAAATAAGAATGTTCAAATATAAAGACACAAAAGTATAAGAAGTTTCAAGCTCATTGAATTTTATACCCAAATGGGGTTTAGGTATATCTCCAGTTTTCATTAGCCGATCTTATTTAAATTTCAAGCCTGGAATGTTTAAATAGAGCAAAACTAGTGGACCGACTTTCACCTGCAGCAAACTTAATTATCATAAAGCTGCCTTATAGAACCCAGTTGGTTTTAAGCATATCTCTAGTATGTATTGTCCGATCTACTTTAAAATCAATCTTGGAAATAACTCTAAAGAGACCTACGATTACCCCAAGTTTCACTTGGATCCAACGTAGTATATAGCTCCTATCGGCCTTGCAGATACCCCGGCTATTTATTACCCAATCTCAATGAAATTTCAGATTAGAAATAATTATGGGCAATTATAAATTTGAAGTGAATCTTTACAAAAATAATAACAATATAAATTTAATTGAGATCAGATGAATTATGACTAAAGAAATCGAAAAATTTCGAAAAGACTTGCCACCCCGAAGATAACCTGCAATTTGAATTAAAAATTGATTTTGCTTATTTAAAGAGGCTATCAAAAATTCGAATATTACTTAATATCTTCCTTTTCCTCAAGCAAAACAATTCTTTATTTGTTTGTTTCTCTTAAATTTTTTTTTGTTGAGTGCAATCAATTCGGTTTGTTTGTTCGCTGAAATGTTTCAAATTTGCATTCGTTGGCATATTTCGGATTTAGGCTCTCATCCCCTCTCCCCCCGGCTAACCACCCTCGTGATGTGCTCTGCCAAAGCGCTTAAAATGCACAAGGCAATCCAACAACAACAACAAAGGCAACATTGCAATGCGTGGAATGACAGAAGCGTCAGTCGAGTCGAGTTGAGCTGAGTCGAGTCGTCTCGAGCCGATTCAAGTCGCAGTCCCAGTTTAATGAGAGGTCAATGAGTTTAGTTTTTTAGACTCATTATCGATACAAGTGTGGGGGGGGGGGATAAGGAGTGGGGTGGGAGAAGCTTGTACTTTGAACTTATTTTTCAAATTTATGAAGATTTCAAAAATGTTTAACTCACCTTTCACCGTTTTCACAATAGGAAAGCACCGCACCCCAATTCTCTGATTAACTGTTAAATCAAACAAAAAAGAACGAAAAAAAATATATAATCAAAAATTCCAAATGCAAATTCCATAATTTATGTTTTTGAAATTCTACTCAAATCAAACAAAGCCAACACACACACACACACACATACATACACTCGTAAAATTTCTATATAAATCACGGTCATAACCTGAATCTGAGATTCGAAGGGAACCGGCTGGTTCGAGCTGCAGGGAGAGAACCCAAAAGTCTTGATTGATTTCCAATCAAATTGGCAAAACATATCTCTCTCTCTCTCTCTCTCTCTCTCTCTGTCTCTTTCTCCCTTTGTTTTAGCCAAGTTTTTAATATAAAAAAAAAGATCAATCAATTTGGCTTTTAATTTACCTCAAAATGAAATTATTTTGGTACTTTTATTGTTTTTCTTTTTAATTATTGCAACATGACCAACGACATTGACCATGAAAAGTCGAAAAAAAAAAATACTGAATTAATTTTATTTTATTTTTTTTTTCTTTTTCTGATTTTGCTGTCGAGCATTTTTAATGTGTTGATTTTTTTTTTTTTTTGTTTTGTTTTTTAAATTTTACAAAGAATTTCTGGTAAAATAAAAAATTGCGCCATTTACTTATTATGTAGACTACCATGTTCTTTTTTTTTGTTATTGTTTTTTTATTTTGTGCGAAATCTGATGCAATCGATGAGATCATCACAAAAAAAAAAAAAAAATTAAACTTAAAAAAAAGAGCATGGTATTTTTTTTTTTTTTTTTTTTGTTATTTTTCTGAGCGCAAGCGTAATGAGGCAGAGATAATGGTAATAAAAAATAAAAGCCCATTTGTCTGAGCATAATTATAAATTAAATAAGTGTAAAACTTGAGTGCACATTAGAGAGACGAGCAAAGATTTGAATTTTTATGTCTTATAAAAAACCAGCAAGCAAGCCAGCGAGCGAGAGAAAGGGAGAGGGATAGAGAAGTCGAACAAGAATGGTTCTTCTCCCTCGAACTTAAGCCTTCTTGGAGTTGTTCACTCTGCGGCGCTCTCTCTCTCTCTCTCTCTCTCTCTCTCTCTTTTACACACGGTTTCACCAACCAGGAAGCTATTCAAGCATGACAGAGGCACTGGCAGCGGCTGAAGCAGCGACAGCGGCAGAGGCTGAAACCGAAGCAAGCAAAGCCCAAAACAGCCTGCCAACCAACAGCACCCTATAGTGCAGTTTCTCTCCTCACTCCCTCCTCTCCCTCCCCGCTCCACCTCTTTCTGTGTTTACCCTTGTGGGATAGCCGGCTCAAGTGCCTTGAAAAACTTTCAATTTCTGGCGGCTGCCGGTTGATTCTTTGCTTCTGCTTCTGCTTTTGCTTCTTTGGTGGTTCTGGGCACGTTTTTTGTTTGCCTTCTTCGGATTCAGTTGAAAAATAAAATCAAGAAGAAGAAGAAGAGAAAACACTATAACTGAGTCATCATCGTCAGCGTCTTTTGGGGCTGTCTGTCTCCGGCAAAATCATCTTTGCGGTCGCTGTGGCCACGTCTCCATCATCAGTCAGCAACCCAACAGAACATCAAAGGCAAATGCCAACCAATTCCAGAATTATCCAAACAAACAATGACTATTTCATACTCTTTATCGAAAAAAGAGTTAGATGAAATTTTAATCTAGAAAAAATTTTAGGTTAGAGAATAAAATTCGGAGCTTCTGCTAAGGGAATCCAAATTTTTGGGGTCCTCAAGGTTTTCACTGTTTTTACATAATCTAAGTAATTATTTTTTGCATCAGAGAAATCAAACAGTTCTTTACCTAACTTACTTTCTTTCGAAAGACCTCTTCAAAGGTTTCCTAAATCTATCAAACTTTCTTTATTCCGAAAGAGATCTTCAAAAGTTCCGAAACATATTGATTTATTGAATTTAATTAAACCCTTTGGATCCTTTAAAATTAGGTCAGCTTAGGATAGGTCAACTTAGGTTAGATTAGGATAGGTTAGATAAGACTAGGATACAATAGATCAGTATAGATTACAGTAGGTCTGGATAGATGAGGATAAGATAGGTTTGGATTGTAATATATCCTTACAATTGTTGAAAATAAGTTACGATATGTGACATAAAGTCAGGATAGGCTACAATAGGTCAGGGTAGATAAGGATAGGATAGCTTAGATAAGGTTAGGATAGGTTCGATAAGATCAGGATAGGTTACAATGGGCCAGGCAAGATAGGAATATGATGGGTTAGATAAGGTCAGGATAGGTTACAATAAGTCTGGATCGGTCAGGCTAGAATAGGTTAGGATCGGTTCGATAAGATCAGGATAGGTTACAGTGGGCCAGGATAGATAAGAATAAGATAGGTTAGATAAGGTCAGGAATAGTTACAATAGGTCAGGATGGGTCAGGAGAGGATAGGTTATATAATGCCAGGATGGGTTACATTAGGTCAGGAAGAATCAGGATAAGATAGGTTAGGTTACGGTCAGGTTAGATTGAGTCTGGTTAGACAGTTCCATTGTAGACCCAGAGGCCCTTTCAAAGCCCTTTCGAAAAGAGTGTACAGTCTTTCCCCTATTCAACTCCAGCCTTATCAAGTCAAACGCGTTTTAATTTAATTATTTAAGTAGCTGGTGTGAGTTCTGCGGCTTTTCATATAGTAAACCCGATCTGTGCAAATACACAAAAACAATAAAGAAAAAAATGATTATAATAATAAATAACAAAATTCAAAATACTACAAAGTTGGCAGTTATTTGCGTCTCCGGCCTTTTTGTCATTCACTTTTATTATTTTTAATTACATATTAGAATTTTTTTTTCTTTTTGTTTTGATGAGTGATTTTTTTTTTTTTTTTGAATGGTTACACAATTATCGATATTTGATCAGGAAATGGAATGGAATGGAATGCCTCGATGGGGAGTGACAGTCAACGAGTTTGGTTGTGGGAACGGAACGTGTTGGCCATAACTAATAAAATGTAACACCAAAATTGGCCAAAAGAGCTGAATGAGCCATTTGGTTGGGCTGTAATTGCTTTGTTTTTGTTGTTGCTGTTTCTGGTTTTCTTGCGTGTCAGGGTCATCAGCGTTTCCGTTACATTCCTCATGGGTGTGTGTGTGTGTGTGTGTTTGGATCGTTTGAAGTGGCTTGGGTATCATCTTTAATTTCTGGACATGGACATGAACATGGACATGTGATGAGTGCAGCCAGCCAAACACACCTTTCAACTGGCCCACTCTGAGAGTTGGCTAGATGGCGAGAGGGTCGTGTGGGGGTGCCAGGGGGAAATTGGTTGCCCTGTCCCCCATATCATGTGGCAATGTTTGCACAAGGCACGCAACCGCTTCGGCTGGTCGATGCCAGGCGAATGACTCCTCCATGCGGAAATAAATGTTTGAAATATGCCCAAGACCAATGCCACTCCCACCCTCACCCTCACCCTCACCCACACACCCATGCCCACTCCCTTCATTTTGTTTGTTATCATAATTTTTCCTTTTCTCTGTTTTTTGTTTTTCTTTTGCTTGCTTGTGGGAGTGGATTGGTCTGGTCCCCAAAGGACCGAGAGAGCCATGCGTGTATCGGGCTCATCATTTGATGTTGCCACCTTTTGCTTTCTATTTCATTTTCTTTCTATTATTCATTAATTTTTTTTTTTTTGCTTCTCTTTTTTTTTTTTTAATTCTTCTTCCTTCTACAAAAATAGAAAAATGATTTGCCCTGCGTGTGTGTGTGTGTTTGTGTTATTTTAATGGAATTTTTTATGCCCCGGGTTAGTTTGAATTCACATTTGGCCAATGAAATTTTTATGGAATTTTCGCATTTTTTTTTTTTTTTGTTTAAACAAAATAAAAAAAAAATATATTACATATGTATATCTTTTTGTCTCTGTTCAATATCTGATTGATCGGTGGCGGCATAGTCAAGGAATTTTCAAGGTATAAATTCTTTTCGTGGGTGTGATAAAAATTCTTGGAGGTTTTTTTTTTTTTTTTGGTCATGAGAAGTTCTCATAAAATTTTTGATTTCTTCTTAATTAGTTTTTCAATAATTCATTAAAACTAGTTTTGTCACCTCCCCCAAAAAAGGTAATGCAAAATAAAAAAGTTTTCCAAATTTTTTGGGCTTTTATTTTTTTTGGTTAATTATCAAAGAAAAGATAAACCACCCGAAAAAAACGAGTTCCATTTGCCAATAAATAAATGAAAAGGCAAAGTTTTGTTTAAAAATAAAATTTAACGTCACTGGTCGTAACCAAGGTAAACAAATGGCTAAAAACAAACTGGTGACCAAATCAAAGGTAGTCTGACTGAGACAGATGGTAACAAAGAGAGAGAGAGAGAGAGAGAGAGAGAGAGAGAGAGAGAGAGAGAGAGAGAGAGACGGAAACACACACACAACTCTTGTCAGTTGTGAAAAAAGCTTCAATTGTTTGTCTACAGTTTCTTAGCCCCTTTTTTTATTTATTTCTTCTTCTTCTTCTTCTTTTTCTTTTTTTGTTATTTTTCTTAAGATTTTTCGGGACTCTGTCAGACATTCACATTTGACTATAAACTCACACACACACACATACACATGGCCTTTCTCCCGAATAAAAGAGTCATGAAATAGTTGAATAGATGTGGTCGCCCTCTGCTGAGCCTCCCCGGCCGCCTAACTCTATCTACCCCTGCCCTTGCGTCCGCTCATTTCAGCACCTGGTTGAAGCTAACAACACGCTTCATGCGTGCCGGCCGACCCGCTGCCGACCACGTCACCGCCAGCGAGGGTGGCTCCAAACATTCTGGCTTTCATATTTTTTTAGCTTGGGAGATCTTTGGATTGTCTTTCTAAATTTTTTTCCATCCTGCTTTGTTTTTGGTTATTCTTTGGATTTCTCCCTAAGAATTCCGTTTGATTGAATCCTCCTAGCTTTTTCTTATCCTTCAGAATTTCAGGTTCTTTAGATTTCCTGACTGAACTCTCCCTAAAAATTCTGTTTGATTGAATCTTCTTTGTTTTTTTTTTTTTGTCTTATAGATTTTCAGGCTTTTCGGATATGCTGGTTGGGAGTTTCCTTACCATCCTGTTTGCTTGAATCTTTTCATGCTCTTTTTTGGTCTTGTAGAATTTCAGGTTCCTTCTAGTTTCCAAGTAGGTTTACTAAATGGCCCACTTTTTCCGTCTCTTTTAGTTAGAAAGTTAACTAGAAATTTATGAAAAAAATATTAAAATAAATTTTCCTAACCTCAAAAATGGAGTTGGCTTACTTTTAAATGGGCCCTCGCCATTGCTCTTTCCATTTGAGTTGCCGGTTTTTTTTCTTTTTTTTTTTTTGTTGGCTGCACGATGACGCTGACTTGGCCGGCCTCGTAACCGGTAGATAGACAACAAACAGTGTGTTTGCCTGGCCATGTGAATGTGTGTAGGTGTGCATGTGTGTGTGTGTGACCAAAGTGCATAGATAGGCAAGCTGTGTGCGCGTATTCATAACTGTAAAAACACGATCGCCCACTTCCTTTGGAGCACACTCCACTTCAAGTGGTATGCCTCTCTGTGTGTGTATGTGTGTGTGTGTATGTGTGTGTATTGCCTCATTTTAAACGAAGCTATATCTATCTCATTCTCTCTTACAGTCTGGTTGATCAGTTGAGCATTTTGGTTTTGGTGTGCGTTAAATTTTAATTGTGCTAAATGTGCACATAAATAGTCGAAACGCACAATTCATTTCAGCAATTTCAGCATTCACAATTTTCAATTTCAACACCCACAAACATAATTTGGCTTATTTGTGGCCTTTTAGTTGTGGCTTTTGCCGCATTTGCAGGGATGACTCCAAGCGTGGGACAGGGTCACACGGGCGGGGGGTCTGCCACTCTGTCGGTCTGCCAGTCGGACCAGTCTGCCAGTCGGCCCAGTCTGGCCAGTGTTGGCGGTGACTCTTGTCTATTTGCTGGCATTGACACAATCAGCTTAGCAGCTGTTGTTATTATTACTTTTTTTTTTGTCTGGTTTTATTGTCATTTCTGTTGTTGTTGTTGTAGTTTTTGTTTGTATCAAACGATTGCGTGGAGTGTTTGAATGTGCTGATAAATGTTAAATGGGAATCAGATGGCCGACATATTAAAATCATATATATTTCTTCGGACCATAAAAAATATATGCAAAAATCCAAATAATTAAAAATAATTAAAAATAATTAAAAATAATAATGAAATAATTTTTTGATAGTTTTAATTGAGTAATTTTGAAAATTTTAGTAAATTATTTTTATTTGGCTTATTTATTTTTGCGAAAATCATTAAATCATCTTTCCAGTAAAAATTTGTTCAACTAAAAAATTCTTAGAAAATTTTAAAATTTATTTATGCTTTTTTCTTAGCTTGAAAAAATTATTATTTTTTTTGGTAAATTTGTAAATTTTATAGTTTTTTTTCGCAGTGATTTTTGGGAAATTTTATAAAAGTTCGAGTACTTTGTTGATTCTTTGGGTTGTAAAATTATATCTATAAATAATACTTCAAGTTTTTGTTAGTTCTTAGAAATTCAGGGGAACTTTTTTTGCACTTTTTATTTATGTTTAATTAGTCATAAATTTTAACCGGGAATATTAGGGGAATTTTATAGGAAATTCCAATCAAACTGAACTTAAGAAATTTTAGTAATTTTTTTTTTCATTTTTATTTTATATTTTTTTTTTAGTTTTTTTTATTTATAGGAAATTCTAATCAAACTGAACCCAAGAAATTAATGTATTTTTTTTTATTTTTGTTTTAGTTATTTTATTTAGTTCAACAGTTTTAAATTTCTTAAAATTATAAAAAAATTTTAAAAAACTAAAAAAATTTAAGAATTAAAAAAAAAAAAAATTCAATATTCAAATTAGATCTCAATCAATTTGAGAAAATCTTTTGTAATTTATTTTTAGCTAAACTATATTGACAGGTGCTCCATGTAAAAATTTCCCATAAAATTGAATTTCAAAATTTGGCTAAACAATCCGAAACGATTGCATATTTTCCTTGGGCTTTCGAGCGGCGTTGATGTGTTTATTTGCTTAATCATTTCTTTAACAATAAATACTATGGTTTAGTTTATTTCTTTGGGCCAACTGCTGCGTTTGGCATGTGGCAGGGCAACTCTGCCAACTGCTTCCTAGTTTTTGTTGCTCTTCTTTGGTTTCGCTGTTGTCGTTGGAGACTGAAAAAGAAGGAAAAAAATAGAAATACTCCATGTTTATTTAATATATATGTAGGTGTATGTGAGTGTGTGTGTGTGTTTGTCTGGAAGTGGCGCGAACTTGTTTAGCGACCTGCTGTGATTTTAGATTGTGCTTGGGCACGGAAAATGCGAAAATTGTGTGAAAATTCCAGCCGGGCGGTTGCCGTTGAAATATTTATGTTTGTTGCAAAATTCTGCTGTCGAGTTTTATTGAATTTAAATATTTTCCCATAAAAAAACAAATTTAACAAATTTGCTACTGTGGCAATTTCAATTTCCCTTGCATACTTTCCGGCGGGCGTTGCAATTTTTTCCATCTGCGCCCAAAAGCAAACTATAATTTATTTCACCTTCACCTATTTTCTTTTTTTTTTTTTGGTATTATTTTTATTGATGAATACTTTTTTACTTTTTTTATTATAATAAATTATTCATAAATTCTCCTGAAACTGATGAGGTTAATTGTATTTTTATTGGAAAAAAACCCACCAAAAAAAATCGCATTCATTAAAATAAAAAAAAGTAAATTTAATGATTTTAGCGCACTTTAAAGTCATTTACTTGGCACTTATTGTTGTTGTGACTGTTGAACAGTAATCAAAGATACAATCTTGTTTGACAAATAAAGTGTTTGGCGGAATCGGAAGCGAAACGAATAGAAAAAAAAAATAAAGAGTCAAATGCCAACAAAAGCGCACACGAGCACACGAAACTCAATCACTCATTAAGGCGAACAAAGAAACGCTTGACAGTGATGCCGAGATGATTTGTTTGATCATTAGAAAAATACAAAAACCATCACAGTATACACTCGATATAAGGGACAAAAACGGTCTATGATTAAGGGCGATTGGATTTTTTTAAAAGTTAATTTGGTGGAGATTCAAAGGCTCTAATCAGGGTCCAGAAAAGGAGGCCCCGAAGGATTCCATCAACTGGTTCACACCAGAAGATTTCTTTGTTTATCATTGAGATTGTAATTCTACTTCATTATTAATAAAACTTATGTATATGAATCTAAGTTATCTCTTTATCCTCTAGGTAAATCTTTCCTCCCAATAACAGACTAGTTAAAGCCTCCTTTAATATAGCAGAAAAGCTATCAATAGTATATTAAATTAATTCTCAAGTTGTCAAATCTATGATCTGAAATAATTGCTTAAGCTTTTCTGCTCAATTCTCACTTCGTCCTGGTTGGCTTGGCTAAGCTAAGCAAATTCCTTCTACCCAATTTCCTGAGTTCTGGGTCGAGCTCTTTTAAAGATCTCCCTTAGTTCTTAATTTCATAACCAAGCCTATATTCTTTTCAAATTTCAAGCTGAGAGAAAACGGTATATAGCTACCAGACTAAACTCTAAAATGTCGACAAAATATTTGATATAGAATTGTTCTTCGGATTCACAGGTAATCCATTTTCAAATTTCCCCTTGATTGATAGGGGAAAAAGAAACTTAAGCCCTCAGTTACCCTCACTTAGTAGTTCCAGCTTAGAGTTCATTCACATGCCTAACTTATTTCCTCACACTTTGACCTATATGATAATGATACAGTTAGGGGGAGTCCACTGTTGATTTAGCTGTGAAACAGTTGAGTGGGGTTAGGGGGAAGGTCGATTGAGTCGCTTCTCTGCGGTGGCACAAGCAACCCGGCAACGGTTCAGAAAAAGCCACAAAAAAAAATTCAATGCAAAACAAATCCAACTTAGGTGTTCCAGTTGGCGCCTCTCAACAAATGTGCCTTTATATGTCGCCGATCTATCGTGAATGTGTGTGTGTGTGTATCTGTGTGTGTTTCTCTGTTGTTTCAACTAACGCGTTAAATGAGCTGTTGATGCCCCGCGCTGATAGCTAATTAGAGCGACTTTTGGGTTTGTTTAAATTAAACAAAACAAAACAAGACAAACGAAGAAAGAAACACCTGTGCCCTTTTGACTCGAATGACGCCCACGCAGACGGCTGCCAATATGGCAGAGATATCGGGAGAGCTTAGCAGATCACCAAGCTTGGCTCGATCATTAACTTAATGAATTTTTTTATTCAATCAAACTTGGTCAAAAGATTTGGCTGAGAGACTGAGAAATTGAGCGGTACAAAATTCTAGTGATCCGAGTAATAACTGAAGTTGGTGGGCCGCTCCGCTCAGTCAGTTGCTTTGTGGCCGTTGGAAGCGTCAGACGCGCGATCGGCGCCCCAAAACGAACGCTTACGAACGAATAAGAAAAATACAAAAAAAATAAAAAGAAAAGCGACGGTAAACGGCAACGGTGAAGCCAACGACGCGACCAAGACCAAGAGCGAAACATTACCAAGCTTTACACGCTTGAGCGGTAATAATAGCCACGCCCCAAGGTTAATTACGAAGTAACCGCCTCCACCTCCACCTCAACGTCCACGTCCACGTCCAGCTCGGTCGGTGTTGCCTCAGATGTCTTTCTTTCGTAACATTCGTTCATCTTTGGCTTCGTCACGGGGCAAGAGCTCTTCGCGCGACACAACTCCCGTGCGCAGCGGTGGCAGCTCGCGACCGGCCAGTGTGATCTCCTCCCGACGCGACTCGAATGCCAGTTCCACCTTGCAGCGTGGCGATACCTTCATCTTGACCGCCTCCGATGAGGAGCGCCAGCAGTCCCAGTCGAATACCTCGACCCTGGAGAAGAAATCCAAAAAGTCCAAGGTCTTCAGCAAGTTCAGCACCTTCACCAAGCGCAAGAAGACTCCCTCGCCCGAGGAAGTGGCCAGCTATGAGCACCATCCCAGTGATACGGCCACCAATACTTACTACAAATGGAAGAGCGATGGCGATCGCATGCTGGACTATGATGCCCAGGCCGATCCCTTCAACTTCCTCTATGAACAGCACTCCAGCCTAAAGGCCCTGCACACCGGCGGTGGTCTGGGGGAATCTGCCATGCGTCGCCAATCTAGCCTGGGCTCCAATTCAAATTCCAGTGGCAGTTTTGATTCTTCCACCTATCGGAAAAGCAAGACTCCCACGCATTTGCGAGAGCAGTTGGAGCAGCTCAAGACCCACTCAAACGATGATCTGCTCGAGCAGCAGGAGGAGGATGAACGGGAGAAGTACAAGACGGTGACTCTGAACAGTTTTCGTAAGTCTTTCCGGGATCGACTGCTGCAGCAGGCCAAGGAGGCCCCTCACAATCCCGCCTGGTTTGTGGAGGTGGAGCCGCCGCCAGTGGCTCCCCAGCCACAGCGACGTGAATCCAAAGAGAATCGCCCGGACTTCCTAGTCTTTGAAAATGAAAATTATCGCCCTCAATCCCGTTCGCCGCTCCGAGATCGGCCCTCCCGCTCTATGACCCGCTCTCCAGTTAAACGCAATGAGACTTTCCGTGTGGCTCGACGCCCCAACTCACCCTCGCCCACACCGGCTCCGCCCTCCATACGTATTGAAATCAAGAACTCCATTGCACCCAACACACCGGGTCGTCTAGTGCCAGTGGGCGTGGCCAAGCCCATGCCCACCACAGAGTATTATGCCCAGCGCCTCATCAACAGCCAGGCGCGCCAGCAGCCCCCACCCGCTTCCACCAAGTGGTATCGCACTCAGCCTTCGCCCACGCCCCACAAATATACCCCACACACGCCACCGCCAAGCGGAAGGTTCCAAACCCTTGTACAAATAGGCAGTGACCAAAGCAAGACCAGTGCCCCACTGGTGGCCAGTCGGGGTCGAGCGCCTACCAGAGTCCAGCTCTACGGCAGCAAACCCCAGAAGGATACAATAGCCTCCACCACCTACTTTGGGGATCATCCAGTCAACAGTCCACGGGGCTACTACCAACCACCTGCTGCCCCCAGATCGCACCACACCTCAAACAATAATCCCAGCACTCGGCCCATGTCATCCAGTCGAGGCTCTGTTTCCGGCGGGGGCGTACCCACTGTCTATTTGGGGCGTCGCGAAACGCCCCCCGTACGGGCAATGCCGCGTCGCAATCGCTCACCCATCAAAGTCCCCTGGCGTTAGGAGAGCCATAGCATAATCGGAAGAGAGGGGAGCCACCGCTGATCCCAGTTAAAAGCTTCTGGCTTTGTCATTTCATTTATAGATTCAATTTTTTTATTATTAACAACAAAAATATGAGTGACTCGCGAATTCTTGCGTCATGCGTTCTAAACCGATCCAGCCACCCCCGCCTCCGCCTCCATTCGACCGAGCCATTTACCACCTCCGCTTATTGACAGCTTTTTCTCTCTCTCTCTGTCTCACTCCAATATGGATGGGTCTGTGGATTCTTATTTATTTGTATATTTTTTTGATTTGTTTTGCCTCGAATTGTGCAAACAACACGAAAATAATATAATTCATGGATAATTTCAGAGTATCTTTCGAAAGATATGTCGACTCTCTCTCTCTCTCTCTCTTTCTATCTCTTTCATTCATTCCATCAGTGAAACATCTTTATCTGTGTTTTTATTTTGTGTACGTAAAATTATAATTAAGCAAATAAATTTACAATAAAAAAAATACAACAACAACAAAAATAATGAGGGGATTTCTGTGTTGCCTTTTTATTTTCAGAGGGTTTCTCGAGGTAAAAAATAAAAATTACCAAAAAAATTGCATACACCTCGTGATCAGTAAAATCGGGAACACATAAAATTGGAATATCAAAAAAAAAAAAAAAGAGTAGCTTGGGTAAGGTGTGAAAGACCTTGATAGTTCCGAAAAAAGAAGACCATATTCTTTATTGATTTGATTTCCTTGGACAGAAATTAAGTGTATATGGGTGAATAACTGTTACGACTTCTATATGGAAATGAGGGCCCCAAAACTACGTGCCGGGCATAAACGAAAATTATATAAACCTTTGTGTCCAAGTTCTCAACGGGATTATGACACATCGCTCCAAAAACTCATTAAAAAATCTCTTTCTCTTTCTCTCTGTTTTTTTTTTTTTTTTTTTTTTTTTTTTGGTAGATCATTAAATCAGGGTCAGTTTTAAACTTGGCTAGAGCAACTAAACTAGAAAAATTTCAAAACTAACAATTACACAGATGATGATGATCTTGAACTAAATTGACAGACTTTGTTTAAATGCAATTTTTATTTTTTTTATTTCTTTTATATTTTGTTGAGTAAATCTTAACTAGACTGTGAAAAGTGTAATCGAAACTTGTATCTAAATAGTTTTTATTTGGTTAACTCTATGCAAAGTTGTGTGGGCCTACAAACAGGTTAACACATATAAAACTAAATCAAAATCATCAGCAAAACTCTCAAAACAGAAAGAGAGAGAGACAGAGAGAGAGAGAGAGAGGGTGTGAGTGAGCAGGAGATAGCGACTGAGTGCCTAGCCAAAAATCGTGTTAATTAAAGCGAATTTTGAAAAAAAGCCTCAAGTAAAAATTACCACTTTTGAAACCCGACAAAAAAAAAAAGAGTTATTGAATTGGGCAATTTTTACTTTTCTCACTTGAGTTCTTGGTTTCCCCATTTCGGACTTGTTTTTTTCTTGAGGTTCTTTGGGTTTTGTTGAATTTTGCAACAAGTAAACAATTCGGTGGAGACGAGGGTCTGCCCAGTAAGTGACTTTGTCTGTCTCATTGAGATTTCTCAGCGCAAAAAACAGAAAAAACAAAAAGCCGGTTTTGGCTCAAAATAAATACAAAATTATTCTTGCTGTTGTTGTCAACTACGACCTACACACTTTATTGTTGTTGTTGTTGTTGATGTGCTATGACTCGACCAGACAAATAGTCAACATTTAAATGTTTATTTTTTTTAGAATTTATAAACTTTTTTTTTTCTAAACGAGTAGAGCTCTTTTTTGTCTATATAAATTTCTCAGAACTCAATTAAACTTAATAAACTGTTTTATGAGGAAATAAAAAATTATTTTTATTACTTTTTATTTTCAAAAAAAAGAGAGTTATTCATTATCTCTTACTAGGGATATCTTCAGCATTTATAAAATAAACTTAATGAAATTCTATATCAAGGATTTGTGTCCATGGATCAAAATATGTAACAAGTTTAATCTTGATGGGATTAAGATATGATATGGCTTTTATAGGGAAGAGTTATTCATTACCTCTTACTAGTGATATCTTCAGCATTTATAAAATAAACTTCTTAAAATTCTATATCAATGATTTGTATCTATAGATCAAAATATGTACCAAGTCTTAGTGATAGAACTAACATATGATATGACTTTTATGGGGAAGAGAGTTATTCATATTCTTTCACTAGGGAGAACTTCACTATTTTTTGGGCCAAACCCAATTAAATTCGATTTAAAGGATTTATATCTATAGTCATATATAGGTACCAAGTTTAATCTTGATCGAGCTGGTATATGATATAATTTAGCTTTCATATAAATCAGAAGTTATCTTAGGGTTCTCTCCCATCTGCGTTGACCAAAATCACTGAAATTAGATACTTGGAAACCTTGTCTACAGCCAAATATAAGAGTCGAGTTTCCTTTTGATTAAGCTACTATATCATATAGCTGGCAGCCAGATTAAGCTACAATATCATATAGCTGGCAGATAGATTAAAGTCTCAGGTATATCTTCAGTATTTATTGAGCGATATCACTCCAATTTTTTTATAGAGACACACAAGTGTTCCAAGTTTGAAATGGATTGAATTACTTTTTCAAAGATCTCCTCGGCTATAGAGGAAAACTTGGATAAACATTTGGGAAAACATTTTCTAAAAAAAGTAAATTTTAGAATTATTTCTTAGAAAAGATAGTGGTGACTCGTTTTGGTTAAATTCTAAGTGACTTTTTGGCTCAGCACTGAGTTGGCTAACATCATGGCTATAAAATGTAGTTTAGACTTTTTGGTCATAAGATTTGGACTTTGTTCGGTCTGTTAAATTTTGTTTATTTTTTTTATTTTGGGCAAAATGAAATTTGCTTTAACCAACTTTGGATTTTGTGTGGGTCGCTCAGAGCTGCACAAATGCAGCTCTCTACTCTTCTTCTTCTCTTTGTTAGTTTGAGAAAGCATTTTGTTTCTTTATTGTAAAAAATATTTATTTTATTGTTTATTCGCAAGTGTTTTTTAACCTCGATATTTCAGTATTTTTTAATGACATCATTTTTATTATTTACTTTCATATTTAGTTTTAAACTTCCAGCGAAAAATGTTAATTTGCCCAGCCGACTCGGCCGGGTTGACTAACCCAGCTTCTGTGTGTGTTTGATCTGGTCTGGTCGGGGCAATTTGCTTGCCTGATTTAGTTTTAATTTGTTTGCCGATTGTAAACACCGAAAGAAGCAGCGAAATTTAAAACTTTCCCCCCGCCAAAAAAAAAATCAAATCGACGCGATTTTAGCCATTTTCTCGGCCGACATTTCTCTGCCATTTCGTTTAATTATCTTGTCATTAATCTAGCCAAACTGACAAGCTAAGCTGGCAAAAAGGGTGACTGAGTGGGGGGAAATGTTTGTTTTATTTATTCTGGCCTAAGTGGAAATCAAACATTTGCCATTGTTGTTGTTGTTGTTGTAGGAATTTAAGGTCGCCGGGGCTCTCAGGCATTTTGCGGCCTGTTCAGAGTCCTTTGATGTAGGTCAGCATCGATTTTCGGCGGGACGTGTCACAATTGCCAAACAGGCTTGAATTTTTTTGATTCAAATCGAAAATTTTTCCTCAAAATTTAAACCATTTCACTGCAGTCTAAAAAAAAAGCATAAGAAGAAGATGAAGATGAGTCTGCAGAAATGGAAGCATGCCAAGGGTCGTTCTCCAACTTTGGTTTCTTTCGGGCTTTGCCTGAGTGTACCATGTATGTTTGTTTGTCTATGTGTGTGTGTGCCTGTGTGTGTGTGTGTGTTGCGAGAATGCAATTTGGTTATTTTAAGCCCAATTGTGTTGCCAACTTGTAGTCTCGCTTTGAGTGTGTATGTGTGTGTGTGTGTGTGTGTTTTGACTTGGTTGGCCAACCTATACACTCGCCCTTAAAAGGATGTGTGGCTTTCTCTGTGTGTGTGTGTGTGTGTGTGTGCTTGTGTGTGTTTTTGGCATTTACTTCTATATTGTAAAGTGCAATGGCGTGTAAATTTGTCGCTCGCAAATTAAATTGTGTAATTGTGGACTTGAATTGTTTTCTTTTTCTTCTTCTTCCATTTCTGTTGTTTTAATTGCTGCATGAAGACACAAATTTTGCTGGCTTAATGAAGACTGAAATTATTTCAGTGGAAAATATATACAAAATATTTTAATATATATATATTTTTTTTAATTTTATCTTTTAGGGCGCCATCATCCGTGAGGTGGAGGAGGGTGTGAGATGCGAGCAATGCAAATCAGACTGCCCGGGTTTTGCGGCCCATGACTGGAGGTAAGTAAATATACAAAAAAAAACACAAAAATTAACATAAATATAAAATTAAAAATTCATAAAAAAATTCAAAAGAAAAATAATGAAAAATTTATTTAAAAAAAAATCATTTTTGAATATTTCAATTCAAAATCAAAAATCAACTCACAGTTACTCAGAAATTAAGAGGCTTCCATAATATTCAGGCAGCCAGTGTAAAACTTGAAAGCTCTGCCTGCTTACAGGCATTGGCCATAGATGGCGCTGCTAATTAAAAAAGGCAGGAAATATTTTCATTTTAATTAACAAAAAAAAATCAGATAGAACAGATTTATGACTTTTGTGCCCGACCAAAAATAGATGGATGATTATTTTTAGCTTTGTCTGTCAATTGCAACCAACCAACCAGATAAATAATCAAATGCGTCAATGCAAAATATTCAGCATGAACCGTTCAATTAAAGAGCCCAAAATCGTAGCTATAAAATTGTTCAATTTGGAACTGAATTGGCTGGCCTAAAAATCCTGCCAACTGTTATTGGCCTAATTAAAGCTCAGAGCAGCAATGAGCTCAACTGAAGTAGACTTTGGGGACCACATGGGGCAGGACTTTAATATGATTTACAATTGATTTGTCAATAATTTATGATTTTGTTTAAGTGAGCCATAAAATTTTTTGTACATTTTCTCATTTTCATTGAGAAAATTTTTGAAAAATCAATTTTAATTGTTTCCAGGCCTTTCCATATAATTACTATATTATTTTCTCTTGCTAAACTGAACAATTAATTTTCAAAATGTTGGCTCGGTTTTCCTGTGTTCTTCTTTGGCTCTGGGCCAAATTTAATTTGGTTTTGGCCTGATCTACAGGGCGTATGATTATTTTTCTTATTCGTCTTTTCTCTTTTCTTGTTTTTACTACAAATTTGATTTGTAAACTTGTTCGCGCAATGTTTTTTTTTATTATTTTGTTTTCTTTAATTTGTTGGCTTTGTAGTTAATTCATTTTATTTTATTTGAATCGGTCGACTTTTATGGCAAAACATTGGTCATAAATTAAAAAAAGAAATGGAATGGAATTGAAAGAAAATATTTTTATTTCAAATAAATTTCTGAAAGTGATTTTATTAGGTGTTGGCAAATCCCGAGGCAGGTAAAAAAATATCCGAAATTTTTTTCGTATTTATCGAAAATCTTTTTGCTTCTAATTCTTTCCATTTGTTTTTCTAATTGCTTTTATTGTCAATTATTTATTTCTCACAACAAAAAGAAGAAAAAAACTTGTCCCATAAAATTGATTGGAAAAAAAAAACTTAAACATGACAACAGCAAAAACATGGCCCGAGGGGCGTAACTGCAGACTCACTGATTTATGCCCCACCCCAGACTGGGGAGCCGCTGGAACCCCTCGGCGCGTGTGTGTTTGATCTGCTCAACTGCGGCTTATGATGCAAATGTCCACCGATCTGCCCGGACCCCTCTCGGCTTTCAGAGCTTCGAGAGTCGGGCCCAAGCTTCGCAATTCGTTCGATATTCGGTTGAGCCGGCGTCTCTCTGGCGCTCACACTTGCCTCACTCGTTGGGTAATTAAAGAGCAATTAAAGACCTTGACTTGCTTTTTTCTTCACTGATCTCTTCGAAACTATGAGATACTCTTTTTTCCATAGATATATTACTGGGTTTAATGAGCTAACCATTTTCGGGTAGCTGAAATATGAGAGTAGATCAAGTTAGTTTGGTCACACTTCTTGGGGTTTTCGGGCTTAACTAAAAAGCCAAGTTCCTTTTTTTTAAATTAAGTTATCGATGTCGAAATTTTATTACCATACAAACCCCAGTAATTCAGAATAAGTTATCGATAGTCTGAAGATTCATTTTGCATTAAATTGTATATAGTCTTGATGGTTTTCAATATACCAATAATCAGGGCTTAACCTTTATAACAATTCTCAAATTATCTCCCAGAATGGTCAGAAATTAAAGAATTCTTGAGCTTACTAGATCAAATTATAGTATAGATATGCACAGAAAGAAAGATCTCCAGCTCTGAAAGTCAGAGTAAAGGGTTCGAGCAAGATCATTTCAGATATCCACAATCAGGAGTTAACCTTCCTAAAAATTCCCATATTAACTCTCAGAATTGTCAGAAATTAATGAATTCTTAAACTTACTAGATCAAGTAATCCATCAGTACAGAGAGGAAAATCTCAGAATTTTTCTATTCACTAATATATCTTCTTGACTTAATTTATAAATTGTTAAATATTTTTTCTCATTTCATTATTTTGATTTGATTTACTTTTTGAGCCTCACAAAATTGCTTCACCTTAAAAAGTATATAAAGTCTTCGTCTAACCTGCACTACTCTCTCTCTCTCTCTCAGTCTCTCTCTCTCTTTTGACTCATATGCATTTACTCTTCTATTAAGCTGAAATTTATTTATTTTCAATTGAAACGAAACCCCGAAAATATGTCATATTCCCTGTATATATACAAAAAAAAAGTCCAGAGCTTGTAGAATTTGAGTTAAAAGTCTCTTGAACCCCGCCAGAGATTGGGTAATCGCCGGCATTGAATGTCAAAGCCAAGTGGCCCTCAAATTGACTGTCTGACTGACTTGACTTTGAGTACTCGCCTTTATTTTTATTATTATTATTTTGCTTAAATGTTAACAAATTTATTCGAGACTTACGATTTTCGTATACCTTGTGAATAATCATCGAGAGTCGTACTCTTTTTTGTTTCCGTCTGACTTGACTCGGGTCTCTGGGTATGTATTAGTTTCTCCGAGTTAAACTGCGCTCAATTGAAGGCACAACTTGGCAATATTTAACAGTTGTTTTTTAGCATTGACAACGGTCTGGTCTCATCAAAGTCTCACGAAACTTACGACTCGCTTTTGTTCGAATAATATATCAAAAATTTGTATTTATTTTATTTACTTATCAAGAATCAGGTGTTCTAAGGTTTTGTGTGTGGTTTTCTGCTTGCTTCGTATAGCTAAGAATGTTGACTTTTCTATAGACTTGGCTTATCAGTTGGGGGACTTATATGACCCCTATAGATATGAGAACTGTCAATGTGTGTACCTTTCGGAGCGAGTCAGTTCTCAGTGCGTTTGTCAACAAGTCGGTCGATTGACTTGTTGAAACTCTCTCAATATGCAGTTAAGAGTGCAATCATGTGATGTCTTTCAAGTGGAACCGGTTTTGGTTAAAAAACAGCCCAAATTTCCCAGCCGCGAAAGGCATATGGCCATAAGGCGTAAGAAATCCACAGCCATGGATGCGGATCGGTGAGTTTTATAGTCTTCGCCAGAAATAAGAAATATATCAATTATAATTTTTCAAAAATGACCCCTTTGACCCCAGACCGCCGCCTAAGAGCTTTTTGGTTACTTTCAAAACAAATTAATGAGCAAAAAAAAAAAGATATATTAAATATTCCTGGTATTCTTTAAATCATTTTATGGGATTCCTGGTTTCCATAATTTCACACTTTAATGGGCCATTTTTTATGAAATTTTATTGATTAGATTTCTCATTTTAATGAAGTGTTGATATTCAGACAATCGGAACTAAAGATCTATTAAAATGTTTGGATTCTCTGGTATCATAAAATATTTTCTCTCTTCTATTTTTTAAATTAAATTTTATTGTGATCTTGATTTATTTAAGAAACAATTTCAAGGTTTTTCAAACCAGATGAGACCCCCATTTAATTTTGACCCGCATGACAGAAATAAAACTAAAAACAAATGCAAAATTATTTCAAATGTGTTGACTAATCATTTCCAAAAGCAATGATGAGCACAAAAAAAAGAAAAACAGGAACCAAACAAAGTGAAAGAAAAATAGAGAAATAAAAATAAAAACATTTTGAGCTTTGTTTATTTTCCATACAAAACGGAAAATCTATCGAATATGACGTTAGCATTTCTACGAAAATTTCTCTATAAAAAAAAATAAAATAAATAAACAGTCAAGAAAATAAATGAAATTACAGCTAAAGTCGAATAAATTTTGGCAAGGCCTAACCGGCACACACACCTGCTGAGAACAAAAAAAAGTATCTTAAAGATACAACTGGTTAATGTCCACAGCAAATGTCTCTGCCACCCGCAATCTCAATTTCTATTTTGATTCAGTTGATTTTGTTTATTTTTCATGTGGGCATTCGTGCAATTAAAAGCCACAAATGGCTCAACCAACTAAGCAAACAAATATACCTGGGCTATATGGGAATGGCATAGAGGGCCCAATGATTGTTGTTATTCTTTTTTAAATTGAGGCCTCGGGCTAAGACTCTCGTGTTTTTGATAAACTATTACACACACATTGCCATACTTTATCAATATATCATTTTCATATATCAGTATATATTTTTTTTTATTATGCAATTTGCACATTTTCCGGCAGTTGACCGCTGCCCCGGCGCGCGTACCAACAATTAATCAGTTAGTCAGTCCCCGGGCTCCTCGAAAGTCACGTTTTGCATTTCTGCAATCGTTAAGTGCCTCCAATGTGTGTGTGGGAGTGTTTGTGTATGTGTATGTCTCTCTCTGTGTATGTGTGTGTTTTTGTGAGTTTCATTTTACGACACAATTTAATGTGCAAGTTTATCAAGTTGATAGACAGCAAGGCGACATGGACACCTAACCACTTTGCTGGCAGTCGGTTCGACCCATCCCAGTCTCTGCTTAGAGCTTCTGTGCCCGAACCCGGCCCAAAGCCGGGCCTTGGAAATGTCAGTGACAGCCTTAAAAAGCCCAGGCACGTTTAACAAATGGCCTACCCGATCGCATTACGATATACCCTATAAAATTTCTGGTTACCCCAAAAAAACATTTAAAGAAGGAATACAAATAAAAGTGAAAGAAATTCGCGGTCTCGTCCTGGACATTAATTTGAATTTATTTCTTCTTCTTGTCTGATTTATAAGAGCTCTTTAATTGGCCGCACTGAAGTCTTATTTCAACTCAAGGAAGTGTATTCTGGGCTTGACTCTTGGTACTGAAAATTTATTTTTAATAAAAAAAGAAATTGGAGAAATCAAGGAAATATTTTGGGTTGCAGAGTATTTCTTCGGGTCTATAGGCACTTTTTGATATATCGGCCTTCTATCGCAGTGAAACCCGGTATACTTAGAGTTCTTATTATTTAATTTGTATGGAGAAAACCAATAAATATGGAAGATAACTATAGATAGACTAGGTTTATCAAGGTGAAACTTGGTAAATTTATTTATTTATAGCTAAACATTCTTAGTATAAAATAAGCTGGAGAATGGTCAATAATTATTGGAGATATTTCTAAAACTTATTTGGTATAGTTAGGCCTCAGCTTTTGTGAAACTCGGTATACTTGTGTGCCCCTGTATAAGAGTTCTTATTATTTAATTTGTATGGAGAAAATCAATAAATATGGAAGATGACCAATGGTTCTAGGTTTATCGATGTGAAACTTGGTAAATTTATTAAATTCTTAGTATAAAATAAGCTGGAGAATGGTCAATAATTATTGGAGATATTCCTAAGAATTATTTGATATAGTTAGGCCTCAGCTTTTCACATTTAAAAAAGCGAAGAATTATACTTTCTATTCTCTAAATTTATAAGTTATATTATCTGGTCTAGGAGAGAGTTTGAGTCTCTTCTGACTATTCTTCCTTAAGTTACAAAGTGCCCCATTAAGTCTTGTCAGATTTTTAGATTTAGTCTTTCAATTTCTGATTTGATTGCTCAGCCTAGTGGCACTCTGACACTTTCACTTCCTGCTGAAGTGATAGGTATTTTGCATTCTTTTCTTCTTCTTCAACTTCTCTTTCATATTTTTGCAATGGGATTGTCTTCTAATTAAGTGCCTGAAAGCAGGGCCAGGGTCATCAATCTTCGGGCTCTTCATTGGCAACAAACACGCATGGCAACATCAACGAGGCACTCAGTATTCTGTCGGTTGGAAGAGAAGTACCACGCGTACTCACATATAGAAATACATTTGGCATATTCGCAGTGCCCTTTCTATTGTGTATTGTGCCATTTCACACCAATTAATCATTTATGTTTACAGCGGGCGCATTTAAAAATCTCATAAATTACAGACTTTCGCCCTTGCCAATGAATTCGTGATGAGAACAAGCCAAACGAAGAGGAAGAACAATTTCCCAGTAGAACATTTACAGAAACTCACGCCCACGAGTCTAACGACTAAAGAGTCTGTTGACTCTTTCCCAATGAAATAACACTTGTGTCCAATCAGTCGACAAGCAAACCCTGTTTTAACACATCAAAACAAGGCAACTTATAGATGGTTTTATTTGACAAGTCGAGGGAGATCTTTTTGGGAGAAATCTTAGGTCAAATCTGATTATATAGAACCTTCATGATTTCAAAGATTTTTTTTTGGCTTGGCTTATTTATCAATCAATCAACTTGAACTTAGCCATATCTAGTTAATCTAGTCTAGTCTCATTTATCATTTTATTTACACAAATCTTTTGGATATAGAAAATTGGATTGTGCCCCTTTGAAGCACAGGGGGCCCGAATGGGTTAAACAAATTAATTTGTATATTTTTTCATGGCATTGCAAATATACAAAATGCGAACATTTTAGCCAACATTGCAAAATGACCACCGCAGCCGAGACTCGACTAACCAAATATTCAATGGCCTAATAATATTTTTATAGACCATTTGTGTTGTCTTTATGGATTATTATTGTCCAGATGGGGTATATTTTTGGGGGTACAATTTAATTTGCTCTTTTCCAACCACCTCAGACCGCTGGCCCGCTTAGTGGCTGTTTATAAATTAAATCTAATTTCATGTGATGGCATGTGATGTGGCTGGCCATCGACGGGGCAGATAAGAGGAGACATACAGACAGTCGGACAGCCGGAGTGTTGTCAAACGGGACGTTTTGCTTTAAGGCTTGATTAATGGCCTGGCTAGTTGCCCGGTCACGGATTGGCAAATCTTATGCTCTGTAAGTGTAACACTTAAGCCAACTGACCTTGGCCGGCATTTGGGGGGGCGGAAATGAGTTGCCCACCACTTGGCCAATAAATAAAAGTCACTGGTTTCACCGTTTCGTTTCACTCTGGGGTGATTGCCTTCGCTCATTTCATTCATTAAATGCAGAAAGTGCAGTCCACCACAAGCAATTCTTTGGCTCTCGTGCAGGCTAAGCCAGCCAAGCGCACTACCTGTTGACTCATTAGCGTCTAATGCCGCCGCTACTGATGGAGCCCTGGTTGCAGGGGGTGGGCGAGTGCATATGAGTGCGACGTAAACATATACCAAAGTGGCAGAACGCACACGTGTTGGGCTGTTGGTGAAAAGCATCATAAATAAAAGGGGGAAAAAAGATAAAGAAACAAGATTCATGAAAGCTCAGGCTGGATATGCCGCACATAAAATACTCTTTTCTATAGTCTAATCTGCCGCCAACTGGATTGAACAAGAAATCTTAGCAGATCTTGGTAGTTTATCAGCCCATAAAAAATTTCAGACTGAAAGCTTAAATAAATAAATCACATTTCATTTACTTCTTTCTGTCTTTGAGGATCTTTCCAGAAAGCCTTAAATAAGAAAGAAATGCCACTCTCAGTCAAAAAGATCATGCAGAAAAAAGCAATGCAATGCTAATAAGCAGTTTCGTTGGTTGTTATTGTTGTTGTCATCTCTCTTGCTCTTGGGCCAGCTCTTTGTCTGTCTACCTTTGTGACGTTTGCCGGTAGCCCAGCCGAACAACAATAACCCCAACCACAACAACAACAACAACAACAACAACAGCAGCACCAAGATTGTCATTATCTGTGTACACATCTCTCCACCCTCACCAACACACACACATATACATACACCTTTACTCTGCCCTCACGACAGCAGCAGCACAAGCATCGCGTTCGCATTTTGCGTTCGGCTTTTCGCTGCTTTCTTCCGACTGCTTCGTTTCAGTGACGGTGGCTGGCCAAGCGTTTTCCCGATTTCTCAGTCGACTGCTCAGCCGACTGCTCAGTCGAGTTCACAGTTAGAATTCACTTGTGCAGTAGAGCGGTCGCGGTTGCGGTCGGTTAGTCGTTGGCTCTGGCGAGCTTCGCTTTTTCGTATCCGCAAAACAAACAAAACAGAAAAATCCTTTAAATCAAAAACATAGTGATTTGTTTATTTGTGGTTTTGTGTAAAATAAAATCAAATTTATATTCTGGCATTTCACAAAATGTTTCAAGCCAAAAATTTCATAATGAATTATCTGCGGTCTTGGTATTTTTAAGAAAACAACAACAATAACAAAAACAAGAACTGAAGTTTTTTTTTTTTTGAAACCGCTTCAGGTTCAGCGCTTTTTACTCATCAACATTTTGTGTGAAGGTGTCCGATTCTTTTTCTTTTTTTCGAATTCTTTTTTTGTTCCAAAAACAAATTTGTTTACAATTTGGATTTAAATTTCATTAAATAGTAAAAGAAAAAATACAAAAATGATTATTTGGTGCAAAACATTCTTGATCTTGTGTGGTTTCTCGAACTGATCCAAAAATTGAATATAATTTTCGGTTTGTTTATAGTCAAAATATTTCGCCCACAAAAATTACCATTTTTGTGTTTTTTTTTTTTTTGGAACATTGAAAATGTTTTCCCATTTCCTTGTTAGATTCGTGACTTTGACAAGCTCCAAAGTGAGTCACTTTAATTAGTATTTTAAAGCCATCACCCTCCCTCCCATCCTGCCCCTTCTGCCAGCCACACTCAACCAGGCTGCGACTCTAAAAACGTTTTATTATGTTGTTGGCTCTTTTCACGGCCCATCGCTTCGGTTTTAATTTGCAACACATTGTGCCCAGATTTCGCAAATACAGTTAATCCCCCCGACATATGCAAAATGCTTTGACATGCATATCTGAGCGAGTATAAACAAACACTCAAAAAGACACACACACACACACACATAGGCAAGGCAAATATATAACTGCATCCACGAGGGTGGACTGACCATTTTTGAAAGCCACTTGGACTTGCTTTGGTTTCGGATAGAACTTTCAGTACCAACCTCGTCAGAATCCAATCAAAAAAATAAAAACATTTAATCAAATGATGGATTTTTGGTGTTTTCAGGGCAAACAAAATAAAAGTTGATTAAAGCAAATTTAAAAGGGAGAAAATGAAATAATAATCTTAAATCGGTTTTAAATAATTTTAAAAGCCACCCTCGCTCAACTCGAATCAGAGCACCCAAAACTGCCCATGGAAATTAAATAATAATCTTCAATCAGTCTTCGGGAACTTTAAAAGCCACCCTCGCTCAACTCAACTCAGAGCACCCAAAACTGCCCATGCTCACTTTTGCTTTGCTCGTTTACCTTCACTTTCTTTCACTCTGACCTAACTGTTCTTCTTAGCTCAGGCAAGCTTTGTTTCTCTCTGCCTGCCGCCCACCTTGGTCTTCTCTTTTTTTTTGCTTTATGCTTTTTATTTTCTTATCAACTAGATCAGCATTTGTTGTGCTCTCTGATTCAATTAGCGCACATTTGCCTCTTCTAACCCATTTTTATGATGCAAAATCTTTTCGCCCCACTCAGAACGGCGCGGCGCGGCGCTCTCGCCCTTTGCTGTGGCAAAGCAAAGTGCAGTTTATTTCTTCTTGTTGTTGTTGTTGTTGCTTTTGTCAATGTTGCTGTAATCGCATTAAAACTCATTTAATTGAAAAGAAGGCAAGGGAAAAGAGCTCACTTTGTGGGCTACCGTTTCAGCAGGTTCCACCCTGAGGCCCCCTCCCCGCTTGTGCTGGTCTCGGGCTTGGCCTGGGTTCTGGCTTCATAATTGTGATTTGTTGCATTTTCCTGTGTGACTTTTATTGTTTATGGTCACCACACACACACACACACACAAACACAGTGTGCATTTTATAGCGGAAAATTGGTTTTGTGACCCGGTGCGGTCTCTGGCACAAAAGGTCAAATTTTGACCACTTTGGAAGATTGCCCAAAATCCACGAATAGATTTTCCACTGGGTCACCCATTTTGTGCTTCTTCTTCTTCTCTTATATCTTTTTTTGGCGGAAGCTCTGCCTTTGTGGGCTTATCAATTTTAATTGTTGCCCCAATCCCGAAATTGGCTAAAAGATTTCTATTTTTTCGCCTGTTTTTATTTGTGGCAAACACACACACAAACACACACATGCGCAGTTTGCCACACGCATTTGGCCTCTTTTAATTAAATTTATCTTGTGGCAAAAGTTTTTGCCACAAAATTTTACCCACACTCCCCCCTTTTGATTTGTTGGGTCGCCTCCTGGTTGATTCTACAAAAAGTTATTAGTTTTTATGTGGCATTTTTTTTTTTTTTTTCGTTTTTTGCTTGTTTGTCGTATTTCAATTAAATATGAAGGGGGTAGTAGGTTTTGAGTGCTTACATCATTTCTCATTTAACTTGGCTGTAATCTAAAATGTACATTACCACGTTTTAATCGTGTCTGCTGTGCTCTTCCTCTTTCTGGTTTTGTCTGATAAAGCCAAAAGAAGCATCTCAACTCACTCGGAAATCACACAACAAAAGCGTACACATTCGGTTTGTTCAGTTGTTTCCCCCCATGCGTGTGTGTGTGTCTGTCTGTCTTTGTCTAGATGCATTATAATTATCATTTTTTGGTGAGCAATAAATTGGGGCAGATGTTCTCAAATCAAGGTTAACCTTATCAGAACAAGTACAAAAAAAAGAAGAGTGGAAACAAACAAATAAAAAAATATAAAATCATTTCTATCATTTTTTTATCTACTCAGAATTTTCATTTTTTTGAATAATTATTCTAGCCTATTTGTGGCTGAATCATATGATCTGATCTTTGCCTGCAATTGAATCATGTTTGCATATGAACAAAGAAGGCCCCCAACATTTGTCAGTTTATTTGCTCTGAGCAAACCTGTTGCATTTGGCTTTCCGCATTGGAAACGTGAGCAATTAAAGGCAAGACTTTTCCTTTTTTATACATATAAAATTTTTTTTCTTCTTAATAACTCGACTAAATGCCATTTGAATTGAAAGAATTTCTCTGTTCTTTCGTTTGTATCGATGACATCATGACAGGCCTGACTACCTTTTTTACCTAACCCTGAATCAGGGCGATGTGTCAGACCTTTATTAATCTTATCAAAACCGAAAATGAAACATAAGAAACAAATTGAAGAATTTTTTTTTTTCGGCCTAAAATGAGCTCATTTTTTTCCGAACCCACCTCCTTCCTCTGCCCGGGCAAAAACAAACTAAATAAATTGATTATCTGCTGGTAAATCTGCTTTGGTTCAAAGTAAATTTCAAAATGATTTTCATTGAGTGTGTGGCCAATTAATTTTGATAGTAAACAAATCTGACATTGGCCAAGAACTCGGAACTCACTCAAAACCCCCAAAGAATTCACACTTTCATCAAAATGTCAATGAGCAAATAAACAGCCGAATTCGTACCCCCCAAAAAAAAGAAGTTTGAATTATGTTCCAAATTCCCCCTCCAGCCAATTGAATTGAACTGTAAAAATAAAAAACCCAAGAACAAAAATTGATGACTTCTCAAAAAAAAAGAACAACAAAAAAAAGTTAATTAAACAAAAATAAAGTGTGGCAGTGCCGGGTGAGCCGAGTGAGCCGAGTGTGCCGTGTGTGGTTTGTTTGTTGTTGGCCAAGTTAACAGAAAATGGTTAAAATGCTTGACTTGGATCGTCACGCTGAGTGCCCACTGTGGGCGGCATTGGCCTCATCGGATGTGCCCTGGACAGGCCTGGACTATGCCTGCCTAAATGTTTTAAGTATTTATTGCAAAGTTTTTGATAAAAGAGAAATTTACGATCTCATCGTTAGGTAAGACAACTCTCACACTCTCTACCGCTAGATGGCAGACCTAAAAGCTTTCCTTTTTTTTGCCTCAGTGGCGCCATCTATTTTCTCTGTGAAAGATCGTCAGAAAGCTTTTTCATTAAATTTGCTGTGTGTTTGCTCTTTTTGCTTTTTTTTAGAAAAACCTGTCAATCCTGCAAATGCCCACGCGAATCGCATGCGATTTATCAGCAGCAGACCACAAATGTGCATGAACGCCTCGGCTTCAAGGTGGTCTCACCCACTGACACCAGTGTGGAGCCCCGCGATTTGGGCTATACCTGGGTGCCGCCGGGCGTGCGGGCCTCCTCGGTAGTTAGAAACTATTTCGACCAACTGCCCGCAGAGAAAGTCCCTCTCATAGGCAGTGAGGGGGCGCGGTATCGTGAACAGCAGATTGCCTATCAGCTGCCCAAACAGGATCTCTCGCTGGAGCATGCCAAGCATTTGGAAGTGCAGCATGAGGCCTCGTTTGAGGACTTTGTAACCGCACGCAATGAAATTGCCCTCGACATAGGTGAGCATTTTTTTGTCTAAGAAAATTTTTATCTTATTTTAAATATTGTATTTTTTTTTTTTTTTAGGTTACATTAAGGATGCCCCCTATGATGAGCATTGCGCACACTGTGATCATGAAATAGCCACGGGTGATTTGGTGGTGGCCGCACCCAAATTTGTGGAGAGCGTTATGTGGCATCCCAAGTGCTTCACCTGCAGCACCTGCAATGAGCTACTCGTTGACCTCACCTATTGTGTGCACGAGGATAAAATTTACTGCGAACGCCATTATGCGGAAATGCTGAAGCCCCGCTGTGCTGGCTGTGATGAGGTAAGTGAATCTAGATCTTAATTTTCTTTCGTTTTTGATTAAGACAAAAAAGAATTTTCGATTGGTGGTTTTTATCGCTTTTCGCACGCAGTCGGTCGGTCTGTCAGTCTTTTAGTCTTTGCCTTTTATGGCCAAGGTGTGGCGAATCGTATAAAAGAATTAAAGGTTAGCACATTTTCATTGAACTTCATTTGCTGCCCACACTTCCTGGGAGACTGTCATCAGCCAGTCAAACCCAGTGACATTCTGGCCTGCAGCGGCGACAGTTCATTGCCAGAGTTTCCATGGAAGTGTTGTTTGGCTCAGCTAAAATATTATGTGAAATTATTCCATTCAAAGGTAATTAATTTTCTGATTTATTTCTCGCGGCTGCACTTGCTCGCTCTTTGCCCAAAAACCCAAACCAAAAAAAAAAAACATTCTCAAAAAAAAGAAGAAAAAAATATAAAAAATCAAAGCATAAAAATGTTTATTTCAGAGAAATTGCGGTCAATTTAATTATAATTAAATATGTTTTGTGTGGGTTTTTTGGTATTTTTAAATCACGCATACGCCTGGTAGGCAGGCAAGCAGGCGCTCTTCTTAATTTCTCTTGTCATTGTTCTTTTTGTTGTTATAAATTTTTATTGTTGTCAATGCCAGTGTTAACGAGTGGCATAAATTTCGCCAACGCTGCACTTGCTCAGCTGTTGGCATTGAGGACACTGAAAACAGACACACACACACACACAGCCAAACCGACAACGATAAGCAGCGCTGAAGGCCTCTCAAGGCAAAACTGACAATATTGGAATATTAAAAAAAAAAAAAAACAAAAACAAAAACTAGAATAAAAATATGTAAATAAAAATAAAAAGCATAAATAGAACCGGCCGAGTCGAACCGAGCGAGCAAAGCAAAAATGTGCGAAAACAAATCAACTCAACACAAACATTTCAAAATAAAAAAAATAAAAAAAATTAAGAATAACTCGAACAGTCCACTTAGCTCATCGAGGGGGCTGCTTGGCGTGTCCAATGGCCACTTAAATATCTTTCCCAACCAAAATGAAAATTAAATTCGATTTTCGCCCACTCTGATCAATGGTCACACACTTAACCTGACTTCCTTTGCTCTTTTCCTGAAAAAGCTCTGAGGAACTGAAAATTGTCTAGAGTAATTCCTTAGCTCGTCTTTCATCAGATTGTCTTGAAACTTGGCATAAACATGGCATACCTTTCAGGCTTTGACATAGTTCAAAGAGGTCTGAAAGAATTAGAAAAAATTCTGAAATTCTCTGAGATTCAACGACGAAGATCTCGATCCTAAAAGACATATGTGAGTCTTGAGAAAGAGTATTACTTATTCGTTGAGTGTTTGAAGTGTTTCTTTTTTATATATTTTTGTATGTTGTTCTTGATGTTTTCTTTCGTCTGATTGCTTTGGCATTTGACACAGCGCGGCCCTCGTTCATTAGCCCAGTATAGAAAATGCCGTGGTCCGCATTCGTTGCCAATTTGCTCGCGCTCTGAAAATACCTTTTGGCTCTCACACACTCACACTCTTGCTCATTTCGGCCTTTTGTCAATTAGCCTGCAGTTTTGTAAATTTAATTTTATTAATCAATTGCGTGATTCATTCAGCCCCCTAGTCCCAGCACATGGATGAGCGCTCTAATCAGTTGCAAATCGATCGAACCCGTGGCCACAACTCAGCCACCAAGCTAACCGAAGCCGCCAACTCGAGTGCATTGCCAAGGCCTTTCAAGTGAAATGTGAACATTTCGAATATCAAAATATATATATTTATTTTGCCAATATTTCGAGAGTGGAATTTTTGTTGGCCACCAGCAAACTTTTGGTCCAAATAATTTTCACACACCCTTCTTGCTTGCTTCTGGCTAAGAGGAAAAATTTATTGAATTACCTAATCACTTGGGCAGCACCATTAAGTGATTCTCTCAGTGTGTTTGTGTGAGTAACTGAGTGATTGAGTGTGGTGAATTTTATATAATATCGTTAGCATATCGGAGACAGTGCAAATATTTGGCTCACTCTGTCAGTGCATTGCTGGCTGGCGGAGCATTCAATACGAATCGATTCGAAATTGTTTCGACTGAGGATTGGGATTACGCAAGTGAATGGGGGCCGGTGGAGGTGATGAGGCTTTAGCCGGTGTCGGCGAGCTGATATTTTCGCTGGTTGTGGGCTATCTGGGAGCCCTGGAATTTTTGTTTGTGGCCCGGCATTTGTATCACTGGACCTTTCGGCATCCCACGGAGGGCTCTGCCGGCGATGCCGAGGATCTGACACGATTGCAACAGCGTCTGGACGATGATTTGGCGGCGGCCACGGCTCGGGAGAGGGCTCTAGGCACGAATGCCATGCAGGATGGTGTGGCCTATAGCAATGGCTTTCGTGTGGATCCAGCTCAATTGAATCCGGATTTGGCCAAGCAGGCAGCCCTCGAGGCGGAACTAGAGCGTCAGCTTAAAATTGAGGAAGAGACGCGTCGACAGCTGGCCGAGGCTGAGGCTAAATTGCTGGAGGATCGCCGGAAAGCTGATGAAGAACTCAAGGCAGCAGCCGAGGCGGAAAAGCTAATTGAGGCCGAAAGGAAGCGGAAGGCCGAGCAGCGAGAACGCGAAGAGAATGAGAGAAAGTTGAAAGAAGCAGAACAGCGAGAACGTGAAGAGAACGAGAGAAAATTATTAGAAGCCGAGAGACAGCGTGAAGCTGAGCAGCGAGAGCGTGAAGAAGCAGAGCGGCGAGAGCGCGAAGAGAATGAGAGAAAATTATTGGAAGCAGAGAGACAGCGTGAAGCTGAGCAACAAGAGAGCGAAGAGAACGAGCGTAGACTGAGAGAGGCTGAGACTACCGAAAATGAGCGACGCCTTCTAGAGGCCGAGTCTCAAATACTTAGCTCTCAGCAGGCGCAAGAGAAGGAAGAAGAAGAGCAAGCGCGAAAAGACGCCGAAATTGTGGAGCGCCTCCTGGCGGCGGAACGTGAGCGGAAGCTGAGTGCCACCGAAAGTGAATTGGAGGAAGAGGCTGTCATGGCAGAGCAAACTCGTCGTCTTCTCTCCAGCAAATCAAATTTAGAAAATAAACAGAGATCAATCGAAGAGAATGCCAAACTTTTCCTAGAAGCCGAAGAGGAAATGGTGGCCCTGCAACAACGCATGCTGGAAGCAGCTCAGGAGGAAGCTGAGAGATATGCCGGCATGACACCTGTTGTGGAAGAGCCTTGCATCAAGAAGATAGTTTCACCCAGATTTGAAGAGAATGAGGAACCTGTGGATGAGCCGTTGATTGTTCAGAAAGTCAAGACCCAAATTGGCCAGTCTAAAAATATGATGTTCCCCAGTGTGTCTGATGAGGGTTCTTCGATAGAGCCCAATTCCAGTCAACAGTCCTCGTTCAGCACTCAACCCTCTGAGGAATTAACCACAGAAGCCGTGCGAGTGCATCTTGAACAGGAACGTCAGGATCCGGATGGTGGAGAAGACAGTGTTCCAGACTTGCAGTACACCGAGGAGTATCTACGCTCTCTGGATGGCATAAAGAATCGCCCCCTAGTGCGAGAAGATGGCTCGGGACGCAGAAGAGCCTTTAAGAAGCGCCGTTCCAGTGGCAGCTCGAATTCTTCGCGAGACTCTCGAACCTCACGTGAGGAAGAATTGAAAATGTTTACATCTCTAGAGGAAGAAGAACTACGACAAGGTGACAAGGACGATTACAATCCCATCAAATACAGCAGTGAGCCTACCTTGAGGGTAAAGTCTCACCACAGACGTCACAAACGCAGCCCGGCCAAGGATGTCAGACCATCATCCATGGATGCTTCGGCCTCGCTGGAAATGCTGGGCGAGGAAAGCACCAATCCCTGGGGTGAGCTGACACCCGAACATTATAAGGATACAGAATTCTGGAAGCGTGAAAAAGCCTTGTCCATCGATGAGGAAGAACTGGAACTTGAAAAGCGTGCCTCGGGCGAGGAAATAATTGAATCGGAGACAACAGCCACCAATGTGTCCAAGGCCTCATCTTTTGAAGAGGCCAACGAAGCTCAAAATCAACAGGCCGCCCAGGCCCTGAAACAGCAACGTTCTAAAGAGGAAGTGGTAAGTGGGAGGAACCGATCCACCTCCGTTATTTTTGAGTTAAACAAAAATTCTCATGCCAACTACTGTTGCCATAGGACAAAGATCTATCGGAGCCAACCAAACCAGCGTCGCCGGGGGAAAATAGTTCCAGCGAGAATAAATCAAATGTAAGTGCCTAGGCCGCATTTTCATTGCTTCATCAGCTTAATCAGCTCATTGCCATCATTCACATATCGCTTTGCTTGATCACGCTAATGGCTTTTCATTTGCTTTCCATATGGCTCCTCATTGCTTTCTGCTTCACGCTTTCTAAGCTGCAAACATCCTCAGCAACGGATCAGAGCTCCAGACAAAACTCACCTGGCCTACGACGAAGTCCCCGCATAGATGAAATGGATCACTATGAAGAGCGTTGGCGTGAGACAGCCTCTCCCACACCTAATCCCAGCCAACTTCCCAGTATCAGTGTTCAGCCGGCTGATACAGCGCCCTGGCGTGACCAATACGGTTTGCTAATGGAAGGTCTCAGTGATTTCTACGATTTCACAGCATCAGTGAATCCTTCGAGATCGCGTTCCACCTCCCGCAATCCCTCACCTGTACCTCAGTCACCAATGCCACCGAAAAACGTGGCCAATCTCATGGACGTCGACAAAGAAAAAAGTCTCGAAGTCTATGATGATACCGACAGCCTCGTGGCAGGTGAATTGAATTGTGAGCTTGTTCTCAACCTGCTGGAATCCACCATGAACGGAGTTGAAGCTAATGAACAATTAAACCTACAAACTGTGTCAGATGATCCTACAAAGGAGCATAATCAACTGCAGCCCTTGGTTTATGAGACCTCAGAAGATCCCACACAACAACCGCGTTCACGTTCTCGTTCCAAGTCCCCCCTACCTACCTCAGAGAATATCCAAAAAAGCATACACATACGCCGAGAGCGCCTTATCAAATACAATGATGAACTTTTCGAGAGACTTTCTAGTGGACGCGGCAGCCCCATGGAAATCGACACCAACGGAGTGTCTCAACACAAAACGGAAAGTCGCAGCAGCTCAGAATCAGAATCAAATCTTCCACAACCGATCGTGGAAATCAATGTAATGGCCATGAATGACAACGATGAAGTAGAGGAAAATGCACCAGAGCAGATGCGTCTTTTTGTCGAAGCCTTGCGTGCCGAACGTAGTTCACGTTCAAGATCACGTTCACCTCTACCAACCGCTGAGAACATTGCTCGCAGTCTAGAGTCACGTCGTCAGAAACGGATTCACCATAACGATGAACTCTTTGAACAACTCATGGAGCATGAAAGGCCCAAGACACCCGAACCACCCGTTGTGGATATGAATGACGATACTCCAGTGGAAACAAATACCCCTGAGCAGATGCTTCTTTTTGTCGAAACCCGTCGCGCCGAGCGCAGCTCTCGGTCAAGATCGCGTTCCCCTCTTCCCACATCTGAAAATGTAGCTCGTAGTCTGGAATCACGTCGTCAGAAGCGGATCCAACATAACGATGAACTCTTTGAACAACTTATGGAACACGAAAGACCAAAGACACCTGAACCTCCAATTGTGGAAATAAATGATGATGCTCCAGTGGAAATAAATACCCCGGAACAAATGTATCTTTTTGTGGAAGCCCGTCGCGCCGAACGTAGCTCTCGGTCAAGATCGCGTTCCCCTCTTCCCACATCTGAAAATGTAGCTCGTAGTCTGGAATCACGTCGTCAGAAACGCATTCAACAGAACGATGAACTCTTTGACCAGCTCATGGAACACGAAAGACCGAAAACTCCCGAACTAAATACTTCCATAATATTGCCCACCATTTCAATAGAAGTTATTGAGGCACCTCCCATGGAAACTGAACCGGTTGATACACCCGAAAGCATGTCCAAACTATTTGAGCAACTGCGCTTGAACCGCTCGAGATCTCATTCCCGGGCTAAGTCACCTGGACCTAGTGCCTCCAATATGGAGGAGAACCTAAGAGAATTATTGACTCAGAATGAAGAAATTTTCGAACAGCTTCTCGAAAGGGCCAAAACTCCTGATCTGCCACGCCTACAAGTTGAATATGTCTATGAATTTGTGGAACGGGAAGAGTATCTTGAATCGAGAAGAGACCAAAGGTCTTTGTCCCCATCACGTTCACGCTCGCGTTCTCCTTCCCCTTCTACGGATAGTAAAGAGTTCAATATTATGCTAAATCTGGAGGGCTCTACAAATCGTACACTTCTCAAGAACTCGGAGGAACTTGAATCGGTGTTGGCTGCCAAACAACGGGAGGTAGATTTGGAGGCTCTGGAAAAATTGACCCATGCCCAAGAAGAAACTGAATTGCGCCTGCTGAGTCCACCCCATTTGGAATTACATGAGCCTACCGATGATCCTGAAAATAATTATAAGCGCACCATTTCAGAAGTGGCCAGAGATATTAGAGCTGAGATCGTGGACAGCGATTTTAGACGTTCTGCTTATGTGGGTGAATCCTTGGACTTGGCCACTGACTATGAAGAGCTCCGCAGCGAGGCGGCACAATTTGAACGCTCGCGCAGTCCTTCACCTTTTCTTGAAATCGATGTGGAAAAGGCTAGAGAACAGGCGGCTGCCCAGCGTGAGCTTCAGGCTGCCATTCTAGATTCCTTGGCCATGGCCAGTGGAGATGACCGTTTGGGTGCCAAGCCTAAGACCAATGAATTCGAACGCACCTTTTCCGAAGAGGTCAAGGACACTCAACGGATGAAGGAGGAACACCTCTCCAGTGGATTTAAGCGATCCACATATGTGGGTGAATCTATAGATCTGTCCAATGAGCTGGATGATCTTCGTCATCGAAATGCAGAGTTTGATCGTTCCAGAAGCCAAAGCCGTTCACCGGCTTCCTTAGATCAAATCGAGGTAGTTAAGGACATAGAAACCGAAGCAGCTCGGCGGGAGCTACAAGACCAGCTGCTAGATCAGTTCACCTCCAACATAAACTTCCAAGACTTTTCACGCCACTTGAATGCCAACTTTCTGGATAGCGAAAGACGTGCCTCCGACTCAGCCCTCATGCAAAACGATCCCTATCCAGAGCTAGAACCTGAGGAGTATCATCACTTTCGGCGTTATTCGCTAGCTCAGGAACAACCCATTGAGGAATATCCTAGCGATGAAGATTACATCTACATATCCCAAATTGAAGTACGCACCGGCACACGTACTTGGGTCAAAGAGGACTTTTATCCCTACGAAAGCAGTGGAGAAAGCCTGACAACTTCCAAGGAAGATGACGAGCTGCGGGATGTTCTGGCATCAGAGTCAGCCATGGCTGAGTTCGATGCCACCAGTGCCATCTTCAATTTCGATCTGGTACGAGATTTCGAAGACCAAGACAACTACGAGGAGGGCAGCACAAATGATAGTGAAGATGAACGACAGACCGTTGTGGAGATCGAAGATGAGTTCGATGAAGGCATCTCTGACTACAATGAGCGGGGTGGACCTACCGATGAGTCCCATCACGACACCTCCGAGTGTGAAGAGGCCGAACGCAATGCTGATCGGTACGCCAACCGAAATGCCAATGACTGGGATGACACCGAAAACGTGGAAGACTTATTGGACTACAGTCTAGACGAGGGAGCTGTGGGTGGTGTGACTCCCTATTCAGATCCCGATTCGTTTATAGAGCAAATCTACAATGAAGCCATCAAAAATCGCAAGCAATCGGGTATTCTCAGAGACTACGAAACCATTGTCAAGGAGCAATTGCCTGCCGATAATGGAGAGCAAAGTGAGTCCGATAAAGAGAAATCAAATTCAGAAAGCGATCGCTATGCTCTCTGGGCCAAGACCAGAGCTCTGGAGAACTCAAGCAGCCGGCATGAGGAAATAGATGCCAGCTTAGGCCTTTTGCACAGCGAACGCCGGGAACGCTACCTGGGAGATGCCAATGTGGTAGCTCGGCAGTCCACGCGCCTGCGAACTCGTTATGGCTACAATCCGAAACTGGAGGTCGGGGCTTTGGAGGATGAAATAGAAGTAGATCTGAATTACAAACCCAAAAGAGAATACAATTGGCGCAAAAATTTCAAGCTAGACGATGCAGAGCCCGCAGAGAATATTTCACAAGAAAAGCCAGAGAGTCCAGAAATCCAAAACGAACCAGATCCACCCATTTATGAAGATGGAGAATATGACATGGAAATAGAATCGATACTGGACAGCCGCCGATATAGTCTAGGCGGGGAAAGTATTACCCTCTTCAGCCGCAGTCCTGTGCGTGAAATATTAGACGATGTACCCGAAGAACCCTTGCCAGAGGATGAAATCGTCAGAGAGACTGTAGAGCCCCAAGAACCCTTGGAGGAAAAGCCCAAAAAGAAGAAAACCAAAAAGAAGACCCGCAAGGGTTCCAAATCCGAAGAAGCTCAGGCCAATGACAATGACTCGGATACACAAGTGTATCAACCAGCCAGCTCAATGGATAGAGAACTGGCCGAGGCGGCTCAATCCGATTTGCCAGCTACCAAACGCAAGACACGCTCACGCCGCAGCTCCAAAATCAGTCTCACCAATGAGGAAGCCAGCAATGGACTATTTTCACCACGCAGCAGCAATGCCTTTTTGGGTGACTCCGGCATAGCCGAAGCTGAAGCGCCTCAGAAAAAGAAGACCAAGAAACGTAAGAAGGCCAAAGAGGAAACCACAATGGATGAGGCCCTGGTCGCTGCCCTATCGGAAATCGCCCCCGTCTCTCTTTCCGTTTCCACACAGTTGACACCAGAATCCACTCAGCAGAATCTGTTGGCCGCCATTAGCACGAGCCAAAGCTTCTGCGTAACCCCAGCCTCATCCGCTGAATTGCTGACCGCACCCGTGCTACCCGCTGCCCCCACATCCGTTGTAGTAGCTCGCTCGGTGGTGGACACCTTTGAAATACTCAAAGATGCCAACTTTTATCCGCTGTTTTAAGCTTGCTCCGCTTGCACTGAACTATTCTTTTTGTTTTCTTTAATATTTTCTCATTTTTCTTTTTGAATTTTTTTTAGACATTTTCATAGGCAATTTTCCCCACTGTTCATTTCGAAAATCTCATAAACAGAAACATCTCACCAATCTCACAGTTCTCTCAGCACGGCCGTAAGACAAAGCACACAGTGCATGCACTGAAGGTTTCTTCTATAATACATCTAAGTCGATATTTAAATACTACACATACTCTATATAAATATATAAAAAATAAAAACAAAATTAATAATGTAAAATAGCAAAACGAGCAAAACGATTTTCTGAATGAGTCAATGAAATTGTTTACCTTAACTTATTGTATCATATTATTAAAATGGCTTTTTAGTTTTATTTGATTTCTTTTTGAAAAATGCTGAAAATAAAAATGATTATCACCTTAAAATCTTTACTCTTTCATTCATCGTCGTTTGCCGATTTGTTCGCAATTTGTTGACGCAATTGCTAACCGCCGGGTGGACCTAAAAATAGACTTATGGGTCTGACCAAAGAAAGAAAGGCAAAAAAAAAAAATTGCACATTATCTGAGTGATCCCATATGGTTTGATGGGTAGATGCTGTTCTTGTCTTGTTGGTTTCTGGCCAAATTATTAATGGCACAGAATAGTCTAGCATTGAGATCATTTGTTTGCAGACAGAAAATAACAGAACCTCTTTCAAATAATTGACTGCATCAATCTATTTAAAAGTAGGACAAATTCATTTTGCGGCCTTTTTGTATACCCTAAAATTACACACAAGCGCGCCATCTAGCGGACGTTTCTTGGCAAGCGAAATCTACTCTTTGAAATTTTGTAAATAATTTGGGTTATTATAGATCGATTCGACTCAGGTTTGATCTCTCAAGAAAGCTCTTTTAATTTCCTACATTTTAATCTTATTAGCTTAAAGCTTTAGAAAATCCAGAGGAGAGAGGAGACACTTAAATAAAATCAGGCTTATCCCAGCTCTTATGGGAGGTATCTTAGTCTCTTGTAAGCTTGATAAGGCTTCAACTTTTAATTGCAGGGCAAGATGATGTCACCGTTTGGCAAATTGACTAAAATAAACCAAATTGGCCATTAAAGCCCTAAATAAATCAAGAGGCTAAGACTTCTTGGCAATCCCACTAAATCCATTTTATTGAGGTGTCATTTAGAGAGATGAGTGATGGTCTTTAGTATATTCTCGTTTTGACAAATTGTTAAACACTTTTTCATTAATCCAAAAGCTGTCAAATGAGCACCTCGAAATATGCAACAACTTATGGAATTAGCCTGGCGCCTAAAAGCGAGCGTCACACTCTTAGCTGACAGTCAGTGGACATGTTTTGTTTTTATTATATTATTTATAAATATTTTCTTATAAAAGAAAATATTGTAGAATTCTGTTTGGTGAAAATATGCTTGTGTCAATTTCTTTGTGTCTTATCCTTTGTCAAATTAAGCCATCTCCCGTCACAGTTGAAGAGTGAAAAGGCCTGTCAAACAAAATATGAAATTGAAAAAAATAAATCTTGTCGAAAATATTTATGACAACAAACAGGAAAATATGTCACTTGCCTGATTTGTTTACGCAGCTCAAAATAAAGAAAGAAAAACTTGTAAAGAACTCATTACGCAATGACATTAGGATATATACATATTTATAGTATAACCCGAATAGATAGAGAAATATTAAAAGTCGAGTAGAATTATCCAAACTAAAATGTATGAAATAAAAATTTTACAGAAATTCGTTTGCCAAAAAGTCTTCTAGTCTTTGCTTGTCTTTGACATGAATTCATTTTTCTTGGTCAATCCCCCAAGAGTGGGGGGAAAACGGGGCTGCAGCAGGGCACTTAAAAGTCTGCGTTTAATTTTTTTGTTTTTTGAAGGCACAAATTTTTTTTGAAATTCACTTGAACATTTCACTTTGTTCGGAAAATGAATTTCGCTATTTTTTTTTTTTTAAGTTTTTCAAAATATTTTTTTCCGATTTGTGTCATTAAAATGAAACACCTTTTTGGTTGGCTCTCTCGGTTATTTATTATTTGCATACATTTTTCATTTCCATTTGATGTGGAACATTCTGTTCAATTTCTTTTCCAAAAAAGCGCGACACTTGCCCGTATATTTTGTTTTCTCGAAATTTTAATTGTATTTTTGTGAAAAATGCTTTGTGCCGCGTGCAAGAAAACTTGTCATTTAACTTAAATCTATTTGCAAAGCATTAAAGCCACAAACATATTATTGGCCCCAAATTAAGACACATAAAAATTGTGTGCCAAAAAATTTAATCCAATCAAAAATCACAATTCACACTTTGTGGTTTTGTTCTTATTTTGTCCCATTCCCCCACCCCCCCTCTCGACTAGTTGTCAATTAAGATGGAATGTCTTAAAAGATTTAACTCATCACCATCAACATCATTATGAAATTATAGCTTGAAGATCTTTTACATATTGACTAATTGTCTGATCAGACTGACTGACTGACGCAGTTCATTTGGCTTTAATTCCCACTGCCACCACCCACCAAGTTTCGAAAATGTATTTTTAAATATTTTACAAAAAAAAAAAACCCAAACTAAAAACTTATAAAATAAACAAAATCGGGAGGAGAATATGATAAAAATATAATCTGGAAGATATAGAAAAATTTACGACCCCATTAACAACTGTGTGAGAAAATTTCGAAAAATCCAATCAAAATCTAAAATAAAGTTTATCAAAAGTTTTTCATTTGTGTGTGTGTGTGAAATGCAATTTTTGCTAAAATTTTTCATATTTATTTTTAGTCAGGCGAGATCGTTTCAAGATTGCAAAAGATTGCATTTCACTTTGCTCCATCAGTCGATTCAGTTTTTATTTTTTCTTCTCTCTCTTCAAAAATAGCCAGCAAAGCCAAAGCCATTTTATTTATTTATTTATTCATACAAGTTTCATAGTTTGCCCTCTTCCACCCACTCAGCCCCGGCGCCCTAAAAACTTTCGAATGCATTTCAGTGTTTTTACACAATTCATTGCATTCGTTTTTGTTATTTCAAAAAAGAACACAAACAAAAAAATAAAAATAAAAATAATACTAAAAATGCGGTCATAATTTTTCACAAATTCATTTTGCAAAAATTATGTTTTTATTAGCAGTTTTGGGAAAATTTTGGCCCTTGTCAGGCTATTGTTTTGTCTCGAATTGTCTAACCTTGTTGGGTTTGCCCTTTTGTGTCGCATTTGGCCCTGAATTCTCATGAAAATAATTCCCTAATTCCCTTGATTATGGCAAATGTCAAATGTAATTCAATTTGTTTCCGATTCCCCTTGAAATATCTTTGAGAATCCCATTCCCTTGTGTCTCCCAAAATAGTTCAAAGAATCCCAGAAGATATTCTTCGTAATTTATTTAAATAAGCTAAACAATCTAGCAAGATCAATAAAAATAAACCATGAACTTCCATAGCATTTGGCTTTATTTTGAATATTCAAGGGAATTCCCTTGCTTTGTTTCAAGACATAAGGTCTAGGTATCCCTGAAATCTTGAGAGTTAATTGTGTTCTATAAATTAAAATCAGTGAATCCCGGAGTTTCTTTTTCCTGGGTTTCCACAGTCGAAAAATCCCTGATTGGCTTTCCATGAATAGATTCAAAAAAATCCCTCTTGATCTAAAGAATTGATTGACTTTTTCCTTGGTTCTCTCAATGATCTTAATTCAAGGAATCCCCAAAATTCCTGGGTTCCCACCTTAATGTTTAGAATCCTTCTAATTCTTTTGGCTTTAACCATTGATTTCGATTAGGATATAAAGTAAAGGAATCCCTCTGGATTTTCAGCATTAATGGACTTTTTCCTGGGCTCTCTCATTGATCTTATTTTAAGGAATCTTCAAAATTCTTTTCCCTGTAATCCCTCACTAATGCTGAGTCAGCAGGCTCCTATTATTCTGTAGATTTAATTTCGATTAGGAAACCCTTAACTTCTTAACAATTAATGTACTCTTTCCTGGTCTCTCTTCGTGATGTTAAATCAAGGAACCCCCGAAATTCTTTTCCCTGGGTTCCTTTCATAATATTGAGTTAAAAAAAATCCCAGTAATTTTTGAGATTGAATAGGCCTTGCTTTCCTTCAGGTTTGAAGTCAAGTAATCTTTTAAGATCTTAAGATGTCTCTGATTTTTTATTCAATTTTAATTCATGGGATCAGGGAATAAATTAAATCCAAAGACTTGAAGTAAATTTCCTCTGAAAAAAGTATACAAAAACTGGAATTCATTACCCTTGATTTCGGTCTAAAATATATGCCAAATTTCTGGCATAAAAAAAACACTCTTTCATATTTTCCCCTTCAATATTTCTATGAAATTGAAGCCAATAAAAAAGAGTAAACAATTATCCACTTCCCCCCCAAAGTGGGGGATAATTTCGATAATTTTTCAGACCATAAATCATAAAAATTTTGAATGCATTTCGTTCAAGTTTAAAATCTGTTTTTGATTGCCCGATTTTTTCTTCTTTTTTTTTTGAGGTCTGCCGAAAGCTACTTAAAATACGATAAATTCTGAAAATCTTTCTAATATCGAGGCGCATTCAATTTATTTGCCACATGTTGTAATGCTATTTAAAAGTCGTGGAAGAAGAAGCCAACTCAAAACTAAATATAAAAAAAAAAAAATTATACAAATTTGAAAATTACACTAGATCAATTAAAAAATTAAAAAAAAAGCAAAAAAAAATTGAAATGGTCTGAGCAAAAAGATATGGGATATTTGTGAGATACATTATTTGGTTCGGGTAGATGGCAGACAGCCAGTCAAGAATCTTTATGCTCCATCGGTCGGAGTGTTCCCAGAGCGAACGAAAGTTCTGGGCGTACTCTCTCTCTCTCTCTCCTTCTCTTTCTTACTCTGTGTCTCCCTCTGCTTGCGTAGGTGTGTGTGAGTGTGTGTAAGTGTGACTGGTGTGTCGTGTGCAGAAGCGCCAGATCGGAACCGAGCAGAAAAACACACACAAAGAACATTTGGGTGGACTGGCAAATCAGGGTATTTCCGGGGGTCAAAACCCGTTCAGGTGTGCAGAAGGGGTTGAAGGGGCTAAATACCTGCATTTTTTCCAAATTTAAAAATAGGGAAAAGCTGAGAGAAGAAAATGTTTGGATTAACATTTCCAAATAAAAATAAAATTCATACAATTAATTGGCCATTTTGATGCTTTTTGTTTTAATTACAAAAATTTGGAAAAACATGTGGCAAGCACATTGGTGGGGTTAGACAGGGGAGAGGGTAGAGTTGGGCAGCCCACGAACATGAAAACTCAGACGGCTCGGCTCTCTTGTTGGAGGCGCCCAACGCCTTCAGAACTACACATAAACTTTTGCTCTCCCTCTCTTTCTCTCTTTCGTTCTCGCTCTCTCGCTCTTTCTCTCTTGTAGTGATATTTTTACACTTTACAGTTTGGCGAAACAAGATACACGAAAAGGCAGCAAGAAGCTGAACAGATTTTCGAAAAAAACATTTTGGAAAGGCGGCCGCCTTTCAGTTGAGATTTCGACTCGGCAAAGTTCAAATCGCTTGACGTGTTTTTCAAAATTTTCTTCCTTTTTTTTTTTGGTTTTTTTGAAGAGACTCACGCACGCACACACAGACAAACACACGCACATATACACTCACGTGTTCGGTTTAGACGGACCGATTTTGTTTGGGAAAGTTCAGTCGGTCATTAGAGTGCAAGTAGAACGCACACTTACACACACACACACACACACACAGACGAAGACGGGAACAAAGACAGACAGACATAAGCAGAGACTCAGCTCGTGTACAAAATGGCGGATGTGGAAATAATGCAAACGCAAACCGTGACGGAAGTCAAGAAATCGAAAAAAGTCAAGAAGACATCGAAACGCCGCGAATCGGAAGTGCAAATCAGCGAAGTGGAACAGACCAATGAGGAAAAGGGGTAGGTGACGTGTTGACAGTTTTGTGGCAGTTCGTCCAAATCAAATCCTTATGTTGTCTCTTTGTCAAAAAAATGTATCCCTCACAATTCGAAATCAACACAAATCAAACAATTCCAAAAAATGTAAAGCCAAGACAAGCATTTTCGAACTTTTACAAAACGACACGTTACCACTTCTTTTCCTCAGTTCAAAACTAAACCAAAAGGTACCCAGAAATGAAAACATTTATAAATTCACAAAAATCAAAACAAACTAAACTCAATCGATTTGTTTATGAAATTTTATAAACCAAACCAAATCAAGCACATTCGACATTCACGCACTCAAAAGTAAATTATGAGGAAACAAATAAACAAACCAGACAGACACGTGCAAACTTCACACCCAACAAATACAAAAATTCAAATACAACAACAACAACACACAAGCAAAAACTCAATGAAATATTTTTAAAATTTATGCAAAAAAAAAAAATTCAAGGAAAAACTCAACTCAAGAAAAAACACACACACACAAACTCTGCGCTATTTCAAACAAGCAAAAAAAAAAACACAAAAATTTAAACAAAAAAAAAATATACTAAATTATTTTTAAAAAATGTCTAAAATAAAATTAAACATTTCAAAAATAAAAACACAAATTTTTTCATCAAAAAACTAACTCGAATAAATCATGAAGAAAACACAAAAAAACAAATTGAAAAACTAAACAAAAATTCACACAAATCTTTCAAATAAAAAACTAAATAGAATCGATATGAAATTTATCTGAAATCCAATGGATTTTAGGAATTTTAAACAAACGGAAAATACCACTAAATTAATCACAAATTCAAACAAAGTTTTTGGAAAATTCCTCAAATAAATTTTGAAAAATTTTAACCAAACAAAATCAAATTATTTGAAAAAATTACACAAGCTTAATAAGCATTAAAAAATAAAATTTTAATTAAAAAAAAAAATTAGTGTTCTAAAATAAAATTAAAAAAAATATATATATTTTAAAAATGTATAGAAAAAAACTATCAGGAAAATATATCCAAAAAAGACATTAAATTTATTTGAGAACGTTCAAATTTTTTCTTAAGAAAAACTAAAAAAAATCAGATCAGTTTTCTGAGAAATTCCCCGAAACAAAAATCTAAAACTAGAAAAAAATTCCTAGAAATTTTTTCACACAAATTCATCACACATATTTTAATTATATTAAAAATCAGAATAAAATAAATATGTTTAGCATTAAAAATAAAGACAAAATAAATACAAAAAATCTTCAGAAAAAAATTTTTAAATTTATATAAAAATATCAAATTATAAAAAAAAGACAAAATTTAAAAAAAAAAAATGAACAAAAAATGATTAAATTCATAAAAATAAATATCAATAAAAAAAATTAATGATTACAAAAAAAAAAATGAATTTAAAATAGGAAAAATAATAAATAGTAAAAATCTAAAATTGATAAAAAAAAAGATAAGTAAGATAAGTAAAGCAATAAATTTTCGAAAAAAAAATATATTAAAAAAAATCTGAAAAACTGATTAATAAAATTTAATAATCAAACAAATTTAAGAATGATTAAAATTTTAACAGAAAAAAAAGAATTTAAAACGTATAAAAAGAAATAAATAAATTGACTTCAAAAATAACCCAAAATTGGCTACGAAAAAAATTTACAAAAATGTATAAAAAGAAATAAATAAATTGACTTCAAAAATAACCCAAAAATTAGCTAAGAAAAAAAGTTTATAAAAAAAATCCCCTCAAAAAAGATAACCCTGTGAACTTATCAGTTTAAGTCTTTATTCCATAAAATTTTTCAGTGAAAAATAAAATGACCTTGAGTATTTTTTGTTTCAGTTAATTTTCAGTGGCGAATACACAAAAGCCATGGACAAGGATTGGCATTCCGGTCACTTCTGTTGCTGGCAATGCGACGAGAGTCTCACCGGTCAGCGTTACGTAATCCGAGACGATCATCCCTATTGCATTAAATGCTATGAGAATGTATTTGCCAATACATGCGAAGAGTGCAACAAGATAATTGGCATCGACTCGAAGGTATGTCCAATTTGAGGTTATGCAATCAAAGCAAGTGAAAACTAAAAGAGAATATTGAAACTTTTCAGGATCTTTCCTATAAAGACAAGCATTGGCATGAGGCCTGCTTCCTGTGTTTCAAGTGTCATTTATCCTTGGTGGATAAGCAGTTCGGGGCCAAGGCGGATAAGATATACTGTGGCAATTGTTATGATGCCCAATTCGCCTCGCGCTGCGATGGCTGCGGTGAAGTTTTTCGTGCAGGTGAGTGAAACTTTTCGTTGCCTACTTTTAGGCTGGCCCAAAAAATACTCAAAAATTTGACTCAAAGCAAAAAAACGACTCACTCTCAGCCGGTTTTTGGTGGGCGGGCGATGGGGGTGAAGTCTGGAAATAATTCAAGTCTGGCCATGGTATTTTATCTATTTCAAGTACCAAATTAATTGCCTTCACTTAGCAATTTGTGTAACTGGCCGGTTGAGGCCATAAATCTGCTCTAGTTGGAATAAATTTTTTTTTTTTTGTTTTTGCGAAAGAGAGCCCCAGTCGGAAGCTTCTGACCATTTCGATTGAGTTGTGGCTGGCATAAAGTTTTACACCTTGTCAAGCTGTCAAGTTCATTGTCATTGCTGGCCTGTTTTGAGACTTGGCCCAACGCCAACGCAGATCATTTAACCCTGAAATGAGTCAAGAAAAGCTGGCAAAAAAATAAAAGGTGTAAACAGAAACAAATAAATGTCAATTCGGTCTCAACTGGAGCGTTACGTAAATAAAATTAAAGGAAAAAATAAATACAAACATTTGTTTATTTTATGCGATAAGCAACAAGAACAACAACAACAACAGCAACACAGGAACACCAAATGGGGAAGTTCGAACTGGTGACAGTTTCTTGTCCGGCAATAAACTCAATTGCAATTTGAAAGGCATTTAGCCAATATGGTTGGATGCCAAAGCCAAGTAGGCTGTTTTTGGTTAAATTAAAAATGGAACTCTGCTTCGGATTTAACCGACTAGGGCACACTCTTTCCCAAAGTCAAAATATTGTAGGTACAGTCAGACCTAGCTTAGGTTAGTGGCGATAAATTTCAAGGATGTTTCTATCAAGGGTAATAAAATAGGCAAGGTCATATAAGGTCGTCTCAATGAGTTCCCCAGCTATTTTAAAGTAATCAAAGGTAGCGAAGGATATTCTCAACCTTTTGAAGGAGTTATCGGAGGTCTATGTCTATACCTATCGAGCTTTAAAAATCTCTGGATCTCAGGTAAAGAAAAATTCTCAAAGTTATCGGTAGAAAATCTTTATTTATCGAGCTATAAAAACCTCTTGATCTCTTGAGATGACTTGATAAGAAAAGTTATCGAACAAATTCTTAATTTATCGAGTCCTAACACGCTCTATAAATATAAAGTTCCCCCGACAAGCCATTCATAGATATCCAACAGATTTGCATAGCCTCTAAGTCTGTCAATATGCCTCGATCTGCTCAGATTTTGTTTGGTTTATCTGGGCAAATAATTATCATAAACTGTTTGATTTTTTTCTATAATTGCAAAAATGTGATTTCAATGTCAACAAAAGGCAGCCCACACTCGATTCTAACAACTACACCACCCATGATGATTTACATAAAACTCACTTCTGTTTGGCCAAGGTGGATGAATCGAGCTATCGATTGTTTGCCTCGGCTTTTTCAGGCATTAACTAATTGGCTAAGCAAATATATCAAAGCCAAGCAAAATTCTGATGGCATCACCAAAAAGAGAAGAAATCTCTTTTTAATTGTGAAAAAAAAGAAATCAAAAAAAAAAATACAATAAAATAAATTACATCATAAGAGCCAAACGAATTGGCCAAACGAATTGGCCAAGTCAAAAAAAAAAAGTCATTAACTTATGAATAAAATATTGTTAAAATCTTGGCTAAGCTGGGCAATCAGAGTAGAGTGGGAGGGCGAGTAAGGGAGAGTGGTGAGGTCAGTTCCACTGAGGTTGTCGGTCTGAGTGAATCATGAGTTTTTTTTTTTTGGCAGACACGCGGCATCGCCCCCAAACCGAGCAAATCATTTGAATTATTATTCAAAATTTTTTAAATAGGATTTTTCTGTTTTTATTCTTTTAATGAATTTTAATTTACTGCGGGTGTGATTTTTTTTCTTTTTTTCTAATTTGCTTAGATAAAAAAAGCTGGGCAATTTGAAATCTATTCAAGTTGTTTTTCTAGAAATTCTTCAATTCTTTTGGCTTAGCTTCAATTGCTTAATTGCCTGATTGTAGGAGGGGGGGAGGGGAAGGGGTCTGCAGCTTCATCAAAAAACCATTTGGGATTAGGTTGGCGTATTAAGCGGGGGCAGGCAGAGTACGGGGGGATCTTAGCCCAAAACTGGGCACAATAAATTAAGTGAACATAAAAATAAAAAACAAGTAAACAATTTCTAACAAATTCTTACAAGGCGAAAACAATTTGCCACTGGGTGGCTTCCAGACAATTTTTTTCTTCATTATTTTTATTTTTTTTTTTTAATAAAAATTTTCCCTAACTGCATTAATTTATTGATTTAGTTGACATTTAAATCGAAGCCCCCCGTTGGTGTTTAAAATGACCTTTACATAACACGGGCTATAAATTTTACTTAGCCTACACACACAGAGCAAAAACTCTCAGAAGCCACTTCCTCTGCTCTGTTTTGCTCTTTGGATAAGATTCAAGCGGTTTACCTCAACGCCGCCTGCAACCAAGTCAATGTCAATGCACGTCACTCAATTACCCACCAACACAAACAACAACAACAGCAACAACTTAGTAAAAATGAAAAATCTGCATAAAGCCAAAACGGCAGACTGTCAATCAGGCCAACCTGTTTCAGCAATCAAAATAGTTCATAATTGCAGGGTGAAGCCGCAGTGAAGCGCCTAAATGGCAGCTTGTTGAGTTTCATATGCGTGTACCTTACACGCATGTGTATGTGTGTGTGTGTGAGTGTGTATGCCAAGCAAGAAGATCTTGGCCAGAAAGAGATGGCAACAAAGGCAGGCAAGTGCAACAAGTGCTGAGCAATTTCACTCAAAACACTCAACTCTCCACTCTCACTCACACAGAGAGTGCGCGCGCGAGAGTGAGAGAGAGAGAGAGAGTGAGAGAGTTTTGTTTACGAAAGCCAAAGTCAAAGCAGAGCAAAACAAACTCACTCAATTCAGCTCTGCTCGAGTCATTGCCAGCAGCAACTTGAACTGAACTCGGTGCGCTGTCTTCTCAATTTCAATCTCAATTCGGTTTTCCAAGCGCAAAGAATACTCCGCGGCAAAAATCACACAAGTGAAATAAATTCCACAAGTGGTCTGCTACCTAACATGTTGCACATCCCAAATTGATTTTATCGAATGTGAAAACTTAAATTATACAGAACAATTTTTCAAAAACAAAAAAGAAAAAAAGTGAAATTGTAAATAAAAAAAAAATATACGAAATTGTTGTGGTAATTTTTCGAAACACACAAGGAATAAACAAGTGGTTTGATAGTTTGTTTAGAACCACCGAAAAATTCTTAGCATAAACAAAACAAAGAGAAAGAGTTTTTTTCATTTTCTTTTTCTATTTCCTTTTGATAAACTGCAAGAGCACAGGATGGCCATAAAATTGAAATGATATAAAACAGGGCGTATGTGTGATCAGAGACCACAGGTCGTATACATCATGTCCTGAAAAACTCGATTCATTTATTACACAATTTTTGCCTACACAAAAAAAATAATAAATAAATAATTAATTGTAAACGGGAAACTGTCGAAGCAATCAAATCCACACGCAAACCCGCCTCTTTCAGACAGCAACAAAAACAATTTGACAGATCTCTGAGTAAAAAAAATAAACCGGAAATAAATTCAAAATTTACTGACAAAGTCAAAAACACACTTGAATTGAAATAAAATCTGAAAAATCTCAAGAATTTCCAGACCTTATCAACTGGGTCTGTCTAGTAGTTTCTCTTTTGACTATAAAAATAATTATGGACCTAGCCAAATGAATGGCCCAGGCCAAAGACAAAGCCAGCGAAACCCAACTCAAAGAATCACTTGGAAAGACAAAAAAAAAACAAAAACAACAACAACAAAAAAGCGAAGGCAGTTGGCACTGTCATTGGATACTTCGAGACGGGCCACAAGCCCAATTAAAATGCAGACTAGGCAAAACGCTTTCGCATTTCAAAACAAAAAAAAAAATAATAAAAATAAAAATTACTTTCATTTTCATTAAAAAAAAAATAAATGAAATATTTACTTGATAGTCTCCTCAGCCAACTCAGGGTTGGCTCGTAATATTATGACACTTTTTTTTTTTGTTGTTGTCTCTCTGAGATTATCGAGTCTCGAAATTTATTGGCTATCGAACAAGTGAATCTTTAGTTTTTTTTTTTGAAATTTCAATGTCTTTTCGATTTGACCTCCGATCTGAGCTCGGCTTCAGCTTTCGTAGGCGTCTTCGCCCACTCGGCAACTCTTGGCTTAATTAGTTTGCAATTGCGGTTTATTTTGTATTTCAAAAATAGACAAATAAAATGGAACTAAGAAACCCTAAGACTGTCTTTGTGGTTGAAAGATAAAACGCCCAGAAATCGGGTCTTTCAATGGATTCTTCGAACCAAACTTGTAAACAAAACCAAGAATTTATTTAATTTCCTAAGCTCATCTCTGGCCCGACAATTTCCTGTCTAATTTATTTCAAGTCTTAAATATATATAAATATAATTAATTATTTCATGATTTATGATGCAAAAAACAACAACAAAAAATACCCAAAACATTTCATTTTTCCAAAAATGGCAGAAAAGTGATTTGATTTCGAGTTAAAATGAAACTTGTTGTTTGACACAAAAAATATACCATGACATCATGACAGGCCAATAAGATAAACAACAACAACAACAACAATGGCTAATTCAGTTAATTCATTATTGTCAGACCAAGCGGAGCCCCGCAAAAATTTACAAACAACAACAAAAAAAACTTCGTAAATCAAATCAAAACTCATTTAAAAATTATTGAAATTTCAAATTTACGATTTAATCTTAGTCAAGCTTTTTTTTTGAATATTTTTTTTATGCGATAAATTGGAAATTTTATGTTGAATTTGTTCTTTTTATAAAAATATAATTTTTTTATGGAAATCCGAAAATATAAAAATATAAAAATTTAAAAATATAAAAATATAAAAATATAAAAATATAAAAATATAAAAATATAAAAACATAAAAATATAAAAATATAAAAATATAAAAATATAAAAATATAAAAATATAAAAATATAAAAATATAAAAATATAAAAATTAAAAATATAAAAATATAAAAATATAAAAATATAAAAATAAAAAAATATAAAAATATAAAAATATAAAAATATAAAAATATAAAAATATAAAAATATAAAAATATAAAAATATAAAAATATAAAAATATAAAAAATATAAAAATATAAAAATATAAAAATATAAAAATATAAAAATATAAAAATATAAAAATATAAAAATATAAAAATATAAAAATATAAAAATATAAAAATATAAAAATATAAAAATATAAAAATATAAAAATATAAAAATATAAAAATATAAAAATATAAAAATATAAAAATATAAAAATATAAAAATATAAAAATATAAAAACATAAAAATATAAAAATATAAAAATATAAAAATATAAAAATATAAAAATATAAAAATATAAAAATATAAAAATATAAAAATATAAAAATATAAAAATATAAAAATATAAAAATATAAAAATATAAAAATATAAAAATAAAAAAATATAAAAATATAAGTAAGAAAAAATCAAAGGAATAAGAAGAGAAGCCTAGATAAAATTTCGGAGAATGTTTCAAAAATTAAACAAAAAAATATAAATGTATTAAAAAAAATAATAATAAAAAAAACATAATTTGTAAAAAAGCCAAGTCAGATAAATTTCGGAAATAAAAAAACATCAAAAATAATAATAGAAAAAAGAAAAAAAAATTTTAGGGAAAATATAAAATTTTAAATTAATAAAATATTACAATTAAAAAAAAAAAAAAAAAATGTGAATTTGAAAAATAATATTTTCCTTTGAAAAATAGTATTAATTAAAATTTTTAAATTATAAAAAAAAAGAAAAAAAAAATAAATAATAAAAAAAATTAAATATAAAATGAAAATATACAATTTTAAATAATTCAAAAAATAATAATAATAAAATATTTTTTGAATGCAAAATAAAAAAAATTAAATATTTTGAAAATTGAGAAATTTAATTTTCATTTTCATTTAATTCTTTTTTTCTATTTTTATTTTCAAATTTTTATAAGAAAAATTGACTTTTACGTATTTTGTATTTTTCATAAATTTTGTTGGGTTTTCAAAATTATTTAAGAAAAATTAAAATGAAATTTTTTAAAAAGAAAAAAACTAAAGAAAAAGTAAAACTCATCTCAGAATTAAAAATAAAATAGATTTTGTTTTTCGTTTATTGTTTGGCTGCATTTAAATTAGTTTTGGCCATAAATATTGAGGCACTTAGCTGGTTGACCCAGAAGTGTGACAGAATTAAAAGCAGATTGCATCTTTTTTCGGACCGGCCGACTGAAAAAGAAATTTATTGTTGTTGTTGTGGAATTAAATCGTGACTTATTAGGCAACAGAGTAGTCAATTCGTATCGGTTGGCTGAGTTGGCCTAAACTACTAAAAACAATGGCCATTTCATTTTACTAGGCCAAAGCTATCTGAGCTTCTGCAGTTTTATCAACCAAATAAAAAATAAAAAAAAAATAAAAAGAAATTTCAAATTGTCTAGGAAATCTTTGAATAACAAAAAAAATAAAAAAAAACAATATGACCGATGTGGATGTGTTGAGTTCGAGAATGAAGTCGCGTCTGCATGTGCAGAGCAAGACAATCGGGGCGGAGCGGATCAAGAAGGCCAAGGATAACAATGAGGACATTGCTGTGCTCAGCATGTTCCTGCCCAATGCTTCGGCCGTGGAGGAGAATCGAAATTTCTATTGCTCCCTCGGCGATTACTGTCGCCTCGGCGATCCACGTGCCACCAAAGCAGGTAAACCATCAACGAGGAATTCAACAAAAAAAACAGAAACACCTACGAGATTTGGTCAGAGTCTTGTGTGGGTGGCTATGACGCCAAAAGCCAGTCGGTTAGTCATAAAGAAATGCTGTCATCTCGAGTCTCTCCATCTGGTTTCTGGCCCCCGCCAGATGAAAGATCAGAGTTCAGCACTATGGAAGCCACGCTCAAGACTGGCAGCCAGCTCAAAAAAAAAAGAAAAAAAGGAAAATATTGTCACAGTTTTCCCCAGTCAACGAACCCCTGGGAGACAAATATTTTGTTTGGGAAAGTACTAAACAATTTGCATGTCTGTGATTTTTATTTTTGGCCAAGAAAATTTTCTGCCTCAAGCACGCAATAAATATATCTCAAGTGCTAGGCGGGATTGGGTTGGGTTGGGTGGGGGAGTGGAGATAACTTTTTGTCTTGGCTCGAGTCAAATTTGCGTAATTTTTGCATTAATCGTTTTGAGAAATAACAAAAACAGACAATGAAATAATTCCAGTTGGAGTAGGAGGAGGAGTAGGTACTGCCCTGGACGGCGAGGGGGGGAGGGGCTGGTAGGCAGGTGATGTCGTGGGCCTCTCTCAATTGCATGTCAATGGCTTATAAACTGTGGCGTGCCAAACTTGGCAAAAAAAAAAAAAAATATCCCATTTGAAATGTTTTTTTTTTTTTTGATAGATTTTTTGAGGTTTTCGGGTTGAGCTCAATCTGCCAGATAGATTGAATGAGGGAGGGGGGAGAAATGCCAATTGATTGATTGGTCTGATTTGAATTGGGTCTTCAGTTTCTAATAGGCTCTTGACACTAACTAACCCAGTTAGAGGCAGTCAAAGAAAGGTTTAGAGTTCAAGGTTCTCATCAAAGGCGGAAATTGATTTTGTCTTCCTTCTTCTGTTTTTTTTTAGGTACCAAGAAAATGGAATACAAGACCAGACAATGGCATGAGAATTGCTTTTGTTGTTGTGTCTGCAAAATGGCCATTGGCACCAAATCGTTTATACCGCGCGAACAGGAAATCTATTGCGCCAATTGCTATGAGGAGAAGTTTGCCACACGCTGCATCAAGTGCAACAAGGTAAGAAGAAGAAGACCACCAAGTCAACTTGGAAAACCTACACACTTTACTTTTCCCTTTTTCTTTGCCTTGCAGGTGATCACTTCGGGCGGAGTGACCTATAAGAATGAGCCGTGGCATCGTGAGTGCTTTACTTGCACCCACTGCAACATCACCCTGGCCGGGCAGCGCTTCACCAGTCGCGATGAGAAGCCCTATTGTGCCGAATGCTTTGGCGAATTGTTTGCCAAACGCTGCACTTCCTGTGTCAAACCCATTACAGGTGACCAAACTAAAACAAAATTTCTAAAAAAAAAAAACATGGAAAACTAATTTCTTGGAATTTTGTAGGAATTGGTGGTACACGTTTTATATCTTTTGAGGATCGGCATTGGCATCATGACTGCTTTGTCTGTGCCAGCTGCAAGGCTAGCCTGGTGGGACGTGGTTTCATCACCGATGGACCCGATATACTCTGCCCCGATTGTGCCAAGCAAAAGCTGATGTAAGCTGTTGGTCTTTTGGGGCGGCGGTCTGAGAAGGGGGGGCAGTGACCCACAACGAAGTCAACAAAACTAACTAAAAAAAAAACAACAAAAATCAAAACATAAATGAACAAATTGCAAAAGTAGCCATATTAAAAAAAAAATTAAATTAACAAATTTAACGAAAACAAAAAATGGAACAAATCAAAAATTTACCAATTTTTAATAGATAAAAAAAAAGAAATTGCCTTAAACTAAAAAAACAAAATCAACCTAGATAAATGCAAATCTTATAAAAAAATATATATATGCAATAAATTTTGAAATTTTACTATTTAAAAAAAAAGGAAATATATATATATATAAAAAGTAAGCTTTGGCAAGTCAAAAAAAAAAAAATATATATATATATTGATATTTTTCTTCCAGCACAGCAAATTGTTATTAAATTCACACAAAACAAGCATAAATTACATGAATCTATGTAAATTATTTATTATTTAAATTTGCATTTGAAAAGCGATGAAAATGAAAATGAAAAGAAAATCAAAAATGATACCAATTGTAACTATTGTTGCCACATTGTATGTTTATTTATTTATTTTAAGTTTAATTAACCATTTGCACAATCGACAAACTTGCACATAAATACACAAATTTATTATTTTCTTTATTTTTACTTTTTCTTTTTTTTATATATATATATATATGTATAATTTTTTTATTATGTGTATTTATGTGAAGGGGGAAAAAAAGCAAAAAAAGCAAAAAAGTTTCCTAACCGCGCAGATATTTTGAAATATCTAATTAACTTTGTATTAAAACTAATACACCTACACTGTCCTAGCAATTTAATTGTTTAGTCTTATTATATTCATGGATTTGTATTATAATTAAACAAATGTCAGAAATTATTCTTCAAGCACAATAAACAACATGTCAATGTCCTTAACTAAATAAATGTGTTTTTATCTTTCAATTTGAAGCGAAATAAAATGACAAACGAAATAAATGTCACTCAACTCATTCAAATTTAGCCGCTAATGTTAGTGCTACCCTCACAGAGTAGCCAAGTGATAGTGCTGCCCATAAATGAGCAGGTTGGCAGGACCAAATCAGCTGATGTTCCGTTCTTGCGTTCGCTCCGTCTTTAGTTCAGTTCTTCGGCTTGTAGTTCAGTTGGTTCAGGCTAGCACGAAATTAGTTAAAATAGTTTTGCGTACTTAACATTTAAATAGTTAACCACAAAACAAATACGATATGGTCGTTTCGGAAACTGAAAAGGTAAGAATGACACATTGACGGTAAGAAAAGCGTGCACACCACCATTCCTGTCAGCGTTTCCAGATGCGTATTTTGGCAGATGGCAGCGTGTCAGGCATACTAAAACATTTTCCAATTAACAATTAAGGGGCAGTGCATCTTGTGCAATTCAAGCGTTTAAGCCGTTGAGCCGCATTTTGAGATTGATTTATTGTTTTTCTTTGCACGCTGCTGTCTACGTCACACGGCCAATTGGACTCGTTAGTTGCGTTACGTTACTCTCCATTTGCATAACGTTAGCAGTTGTTGTTCTTGCCTAAACGCCGCGTGCTCGCTGTGCTCTTTCATTACGCTACGTAAGAGCGAAAAGTGTAATTGCAGCGCGTTGATTGTGTAGCTCGGAGTTCTTTGTGTCTGGCTGGACTTAAATTCAAGTGCAATAATTCGCATTTCTCGAATGATTAATTCAATCGTTAAATCGAAAAGGAATACCACATCAAAACGAAAAAGAAAACTCAAAATTTGATATAGAAAAGTTTAAATAAACGTAAGCCGAGACGACGTCAGACACAGTTACGTACGTGTGACTGTATTTGCGAGAGTACGCGATTTTGTGTGTGTGTGTGCGCGTTTGTGGCTGTGTGTATGTGCAAAGCATAAAAAGTAGGTAAAACAAAAAAAAAATAAAATAAAATAAATTACTGTAAGCAATAGCAACAAAGCGAAAGCACACGGTAAACAACAGTTAACTTCGGGTTTTTTCTTTCTCTCTATCTTTCTTCTTTGTCATGGCGTCTCGTCCATCGCCAACCAACTTTCATAGCTGTCTTTCGGCTTTCAGTAATCCGCGACGCGGCTCAAAACTCGCACACAATTCTTAATTTTATTTATTTTTTTTTTATTCTTATACGTTTCCTCCGACTCACCAACACACACACACACACACACATAACCCCGTACAGTCAGTGAGACACACTCCCTCATACACACAAAAACACAGACACAATACATGTACAATAAATAAAAATCAACCCAACCAACCAACCGATTGCCAAATATATTTTTTTGTATTTTCTGTCAAATATTTGAATACGATTTAAATATCATCACTTTCATTCCTTAAGTCCAGCAAGACAGCCAAAATTAATTTAAACTTAAAGAAAAGTCATTTCGAAACTAGCAAATTGTGCATAAAATACAAATCATTAGTTAGAGATTAAAAAGAAATTAAGTTATAAATTAATAAAACAAAAAAAAGAAAAGAAATATATAAAAATTGCAGAGAAAAATTGAGGCCATTGCCAAACACAACAAATTGCATATAACGAGTTAAACGAGTTTGCAAGTGAACGCGAACGCGAAACAAGTGAAGAGTGAATCTTAAAGTCGGTCCAGGTGGTAGGTCCAGTCGGTCATTGGATCACACATATACAAACATACGAATCTCTTCCAGAATCAAAAGTGCCAGCGCAGTGCTCGAGCAACGGAGAGCAAACGCGCGCACACACATATACACATATATATACACACACACACACAAAGAAAGAAGTGAATAATACGCGTTCGCCGCCATATAGAAAAGCTTCGCGTTTTACACAATCGCGCACACACACATACGCAAAGCGAGCCAACTGAAATCAGAATCTGGTCGTCGTCGTCGTTGTTGTTGGTGTCTTCTCTCTACTAAGAACAGCACAGTCATCACAGCCCCAAAATGCAGAGCGATTTTCACAGAATGAAGAACTTTGCCAATCCCAAGTCAATGTTTAAAGTAATTGCATATCCCCCCGCCCACTGAATCATATCTCCTCACTCAATTGGGCTGTCGACAATTGATTATTTATTTTTGCTTTGTTATTCCTTTACAGAGCAACACGACCGACAGCGAGCCAACTGGCAATGCAACCACAGTAGTACGGGTGCTACGACGTGACAGGCCACCTCCGGCTACTGCCACCAATCCTCCACCAGCCGCAGATGCTGATGCCAACAAGGAGGAGATGGCACCCAAGGCCGCAGCTGGCGAGCAGACAGATGAAGCAGTACGTACTGAGCACTTGTTTAAACACCCGCTGCAGAATACCTGGACCCTCTGGTATTTGGAGAACGATCGAAGCAAAACCTGGGAGGATATGCTTAACGAGATTACAAGCTTCGACACTGTCGAGGACTTCTGGAGTCTATACAATCACATCAAACCCCCATCCGAAATCAAACTTGGCAGTGATTACTCACTCTTCAAGAAGGGCATACGGTGAGTCCATAATTCCAAGTCGAAAGGCATTCCAATAATTTGATATGTTCCTTGCAGCCCCATGTGGGAGGATGCTGCCAACAAGCAAGGCGGTCGCTGGGTGATCACCTTGAACAAGAGTTCCAAGAATGACTTGGACAATTTGTGGCTGGATGTGGTAAGTTTTTTGGGTTTCGATTAATTTGAAGCTCTTTCAATATTCTCTCAATTCGTTCGCATTTCAGTTGCTCTGCCTGATTGGTGAGGCCTTTGACCATTCTGACCAGATCTGTGGCGCTGTTGTCAACATACGCGGCAAGAGTAATAAGATCTGTAAGTCTTCCTCATTTCCAATAATTTCTAAGAGATTCTTTAAAGAATTTCTCTTTTGTCACTTTTAGCTATTTGGACTGCAAATGGCAACAATGAAGAGGCCGCTCTGGAAATTGGTCACAAACTGCGCGACGCTTTGCGCCTTGGACGCCAAAATCTTTTGCAATATCAATTGCATAAGGACACCATGGTCAAGCAGGGCTCCAATGTCAAATCGATCTACACATTGTAAATTAATCAGTAGCAGACCTAATCAATTATATTTCGGTTTATCAAGCTACCCGGCTTTCTACACATACACACACATACCCACACCAATATGTATGCATGGACAAGAAGGGCAATAAAATTGTTAGATACTTAGAATGCACATATAAACATTCAAATCAAAGAAACAAAAAAAAGCCCCCTGAAAAAAGTCCCCCTTGTTATCAACAATTTTGTCACCTAACCGAAAATATCTTTTGTATGCGTTATCATTTATCAAGCAAATAACGAAGTAAGCAGATGTAAAAGAAATAAATACATTTTTGATCCGAGGATCATTTATTTAAAGCTTTATGGTTTTATTTATGGCTAACCTAGTATGACATGATATCTTCGACTTTGCGTCGTAGATCCTTCCGACCGCATTCGCCGAGGGCACGACAAAGCAGGAGTACGAATTGTTTTGGATCATGGCATTCATCTTCTTCGAATAGTCGTAGCAGGTGTAATATTCGTGTTTTCAGTTCATTTCCGTATCGTATCTCTATGTCGTCCATAGCTCCTTCTGTGATGCCCAGACGACGTCCTAGGTCCCGCCAAGAGCGACCTAGTTGCTCTGACAGTTTCCTATAAATGGCAGCTTTTTTCTGTTCACTAAGTACGGCGGGTGGATTTGGCGTAGCCCTAGGTGTGGGTAAACGGGAATCCTCTGCCAAGCGTAAGCTTCGATATTGATTATAGGGCGGGATTTTTTGCGGCGGCTCATACTTTTCCAATGCCTCTATTAGCTGTTCGTTACCACTGGCCAGGGGACGAAGTGAATCTATTTTTGCCTCATTCAATATATCCATACGCTCTAAACACATAATCAGATCTTCTATATTGCGAATATTGTCCAGCTCCCGCGTTGAGATTTCATTGGCGAATATCTCCTTTAAGCCATTCAAATCCTGAGACGGTACACTGCTCTTCACCATCATTTCCTTTAGAATATCGTAACTCCAGTGAGAACCCGGCATATTCTACACCTTACGCCGATCTTAAAAATGCGACCTCAATAAAAAGTTTGATACACAAACAAAACGATCGTGAACAATTCATTTCTTATTAGAAAGAGTTGTTGCAGGGTTGCCAGATATAAAAAAAAGAAACTAGATCTCTAAAACAAGCTAAAAATTATAAAAAAAAAAAAAAAACAACAAAACATAATAGTTTATTTTCTTAGCTATAATTATTATTATTAAATACCTTACTATTTTTTTATATATTAAAAAAATATTATGCCATTCTCTAAAATTTTATTCTATTTCTGATCTTAGAAAAATTTTATTCAAAATAAATTGGAAAAAAAATGAAAAACAACTTAAAATATTTTTTTAAAAAAGTTTGTTAGAAATTATTTGAAAAAAAAAAAAATTTCAATATTTATTCTATATTTCCTTTTTTTTTTTGCCTTTTCCATTTTTTATTTGAATTTTTGTGGCAAATTTGCTTAAATTATGTAAAATTTCGTTAGTACTTTGTTAATTGAGACACTAAATGATAATTTATTTTCAATTTAGGACTATAAGCAATTCGCTAAATTTATATATGAAATATTCTAAAATGGCATCACTGTTTCGGTGATTAATAATTTACAGTGCTGGAAAACGCTACATGTTATCAAAAACTGATTTTTTCCAACACTGCGACAGCCCTGCAGAGAACTTCACTCCTTTACAGCACTGATAAGCACACTTTGCAGCACTGAAGACTTCGCTTTCCAGCACTGAGTACCAGTACCAGGAACGAACTAGATCACGTCAGTTCTGGTTCTGTCACAGCGAAAATGTCGGCGGGTCGCTTTTATTTATTTATAAGTTAGCTATAAAGTCAAGTCAAATTCAATGAAAGCGGAAAATATTGTGCAGAAAATCGAAAATACTGTCATCGGACAGCCAAGACAATCGTTGACTACTAAAAAAGAAAGTCGGCCAGCATTTTCTATAAATAAATAGAATATAGATATAAATATAAACAAATATCTCTCAAGTGGTATAAGTAAAAGTCACCGAATCGACGACAAAGACTAACATCTTGGCATTGCGGGGTCAGCCACCAACACAAAGCAAAGAAAATAAAGTGGACGTCCACCACCCCCCACAGTAAAAAAAAAAAGAAAAATCAAAAGAAAATAACAAAAACACAAGAGCAGCGCTTCGTAGAAAAACAAGAAAAACAGCGGCGGCGGCGGCAGCCAAAATGCCGTGCGAAAATGCAAAAACCTCCTCGGACATTGAACATGTAGACTGGAGCACAGGAACCCAGCACTACGCAAATGTCAGGTACAAAACGTCTTGTTCCTTTTCATAATTTTACATTATTTGTTTGGTTAATTTTTTTTTTTTGGTTCTTCTTCCTTTGCCCTTGACACACGAAGGGAATTCGCTGTACTTCTTACATATATTTTTTTTTCGGTTTATTTGAGAAAACAATTTACATCACAAACCAAATGCATAAATAATGCAAAGCTGGTCAAACCAAACAATACAAACATCACAAATATATATATATGGATTTTATGTCATACACAAACACGCACGCCCTACACACACACACACACATATGTATATATCAAAGCAATGAGAAAGTGAGATTTGACTGTGATTCGAATCAATTAATTTTTGGAAGGACTTTCGATTTTTTTTTTTTTTTGCGCCCTCAACCTGACCATGATCAATCACAATTTAGAGAAAATGAACTATATACATATATATAGATGCTGAGTGATAAGTTATTTAGTGTCGGCCCCTTGACAGCCATTAAAATTAATTGCCCTTATTCATAAAAAAAAAATAAAAGCTAATGACCATTGACAATAAATTAATACTCAACTTGAGAGATCTGAGAATATTGCAACTGGTTTCTGAATTGTATTAAAATTGCATTATTTGCATTAATTGCTGAAAGGAGGCTGGCGAGCGCCACACGACCGCCCGTAATTAATTACGGAAATGATTATAAATTCACTTTTATAAGCAAAACACTTTCAGATTTGTCATCCAACTCACCGCACCCACAGTAAATATTTATAAAGAAATATTTGCATATCCAATAAATTCACTTGCCATAGTTATGGCACCCCCGGCTGACAAGCAGGCTTAATTTCATATCACCCACAAATTCTAATTCAAATCTTCACACACTCACACAAACAAACAAAGAGGGTTTATCTTTTTATTCCTTTTCTCTCGCTCTCTCACTCTTTGACCGAGCTATCTCAGCTTTTTGTATTGTTTTAATAAATTCTTTAGTTTATCAACTCTGGAAAAAGTTTTGCCCAATAAGTGACAAACTTAAATTTCAAGTCGAGCCGAACCGGGTCGAGTCAAGTCGATTCAAGTCAAGTCGAGCCGAGTTTTCTTCTAATATATTTTCAGCCTTTGTCAATTGCGCACCAGCAATTCTGAATTCTTTGCTGACTTCAGCTGCACCCCCCGATAAAACTTAAACCAGTTGACTTCAAATAAAACCAAAAATAAAACAAACAAGAATTTGGAGTATGAGTCGAAGTGTGACTCTGTTTGTATGTGTGTGTGTGTGTGTGCTAAAAGCAAAACAAAATTTTTATCTCTGGTATAACAAAGTCTATATATATATATATACTTTTTCTCTTGGGTTTTGTCTTTTCAACTGAACAAATTAACAAATAACCAGAGATATGCCTAAAGCCGATTTGAATCTATATGACAATTTTGATCTATATGAAAATTTATTTTATTTAACAAAGATTTCAAATATTTAATTTGATGGAAGTATGTTGAACCGATTTGGTTCTATATAATATAGTAATAGGTATAAGTAATTCAAATATTAAATTTGATGGAAATCGAATAGCAAATGTTGGGGGTTTTTCAAAAGCCGATTTGGATCTATATGGTATGGTAAAAATATTTGAGATTTCCAAAAAAATAAAAAAAATCTATATCAGCTAATGATAATGATCCACTGATTGAAGAGCTATACCGAACCGGACCAAGCCATCACAGCTGGCTGCAAACAGACGGATAGACAGACCTGGCTATATCGATCAGTACACTCTTCTTTTATTATTCACAAAGGCAATAAAGATCAAAGAATATAGATTTTCTATGTTCGATATAAATTTTTATATCAAACATAAATTTCCTGACAATATGTTAATCCCAGGCATTTACGTTAGAACGAATATATTAAATTGGAACCCCCAACAATCTTATCACTGTTTCTATATATATAAAAATATATAATCTCTTGATTCTACTAGGAAATATAAACTTTATTTGGCAAGAGCTTAAGATTTATCAAGCCCGATATGATTTCGTAAAGAGCAAAGCAAACATCAAAGCTTTCGATTCTCCCTCTCTTTCACATGATTTTTTTTTCTTACTAATTTGATTAATTTTATATGTGATCAAAGGGTGAAGATTCTTGTCGTTAGTTTATTATTACTAGAACCAATAATGAATTTTTCAAGCGAACCAAAGAACTTGCCAATTATTTCGATAGTAAAAATATTTATGAATTTTCAGAAATTTATTTTTAAACATTTACGTGCTCGGCAGACTGATTTATATATATAAACCGGATTTAACTGGTTAGAAAAAAGAGAAGAAAAAAAAATAGAAAAATCAGTTATATTTTCCAATTTCATTATTGGGGCCACGCCTTTTATTTATATAGTCTTGCTTCGTTTATCGATTGCCTATTACATTCTTATTCTTCTTCTTCTTCTTTTGCCTCCCTAGTTGTTATTATTATTTATTTTTATTTTATTAATTACTTTGGGTTCCAATGGCTGATGGCTGGTGTTGGATGAGGGAGATGGGTGAGGGGGGCGGTGGAGGCCTATCAAGACTCGAGGAGATAAGAAAGCGAATGAATAACCATTTTGATTACGTAGTTTGTGTGGGTTGTCAATCTATATGTAATTGTAATTTATATTTGTGGTATAGGTCTCACTGGGTCTTCGATTAAAGCCAAAAAGAGCTTCCAACGGAAACGCTCAAAAAAAAAAAAAAAAACTTTTCCACACAAGGGCAAAAAAAAAAACAGAAAGAAAAACTGCTTAGCAGCCGTGCAAAATGAAATTCAAAACCCACAAAACAAAACAAAAAAAGAAAGAAAGAAACTGAAAGAGATAGAGAGTGTGAGAGAGAAGAGAGAAGAAAGAATTACTGAAATTTTACACTTGCCGTTGGAAATCGGATACCTTGTGTGTGTTTGAATATTTTTACTTAGCTCGGTCACTAATTATTTGTCAAATCCAACCAAGCTCACCCTCTCTCTCTCTGTCTTCTGTTAAATGACAAAATTCCCAGACTTTGAAATACTCTCTAGACAGAGCTTTGAGTAATCCAAAGCGTCCACACAAGCGATAAAGAAATAATGGGATTGAGACATTTTGATGCAATGCCAATTCCGAGTCTATTGAACTTTTCCGACTTTAACAGATCGGAAAACTTTATCAAATTTAAAAGGCAAATAAAACCAGATTTGATATGTTAATTGATCAGTTAATCCCACAGAGATTCGCAACTTAGAAATCCATCAAAAATAAACCCTGAAAAAATAAAGGAATCAAAAACGAGTTCAATGTAATTTGCACATCGACGAGGTCGAGATTAATAAAAAAAAAATCGAGGGACGGGATGGATGGATTTACTCCAACCAGGCGTATACGCATATATAAGGAGAACTGAATATATAAAGTAATTAATATTTATGGCTTTGATAATTGAGGCCTCAGCAAATCATTAAAATTCTCTTGACCAAGGAAATATTTTTTTTTCTCTTTTGTGCCAGAAATAAACAAGATCTTTTAAGGGAATAAAATACATAAATGAAATGATTTTATATATACATACACTTTATCAAAATTTATTTGGCCTTCATATTTTGGATGAAGATAAGAAAAAAATATTGTAGAGAATTTATGGGGCAGCAGAGCTGGCTGGATAATAGAGTCAGCATTGTCTGCCATTCAGTCTCGCCAGGGACTGCCGGGACTGTTGGGAGGACAGTCAGCTGGCGTCAGTCATTTGCTAATGAAGTCATAAGGCTTGACTTGAGATGAGGAGAAGAAGATTTAAGATTATTTTTGGATCTCAAAATTGTTTCGAATTTTTCAAGTCGTCTCAATCGATATGGCCAAGGACAGAGTTGGTCAGTTGCTACAAGCAAACAAATGTTCTGTCTAGCGACCAACACATATATATATCTCCACCCGTTGTTCAGGTGGTTGTGCGGGTTGAAGGGGGGTTTTTTGTGGCGATGACATTGTGGTATTCAATTGTAAAAGCTTTTGGCTTTGTCTTTCAGGCATTGTGTGTGGTCTGTCTGTCCTGTTCCGTTGGTTTGTCCTTCAGTGCAATCACGCACTTGCTATCTGAACTCTAAAATAAAAATATAACCAACCGAGGGTATTTCCTAAACTTCCCAACTAAACCAATCCCCCCAAACGGATTACTTTTCAAACTCACCCAATGAAAATAAAAAAAAAAAAAAGTAAAAGTTTCCTTCGTGTTCGCAGAGGTGCAAATGGTCTGTGTTTGGGGGAGTTGGTGGGTTATATTGTGGGTCAAATCCAATAGCAATTCCCGGCCAGATTTCACTATTAAATCACTTCGGCAAATGCCCTGGTGTTGGTGCCTAATGATGGAGCGGCATTTGGGGTCTAATTGCGCTTTATGAATCTGACTAGTTCCGACTGGATTATTATTGTTATTCCTTCACCCCCGATACCCGCCCCCCTAACTTGTAATTATAATGACGATGATGATGACAATCTAATAAGCTGTGAATCGTGTGTGAGTAATTTAGTACCTTTTTTTCTTTTTATTCAAGCCTAAAACTAGTCATGGCAAAAGCCCAAGCAAACAAAACCCCAGCGATAAGAATTGCTTAAAGCACTTCATTCTCTTATTTACTTATGAAAACTGAAAGAAAAAAAAATTACGTGACAATTTTAAATTTTTATTCACGTTTGTTTTTTTTTTTTTGAGAATTACAAAATCATATTTTTGGTTTTGGCAAAAAAAATTATTGGCCAAAAAAGAAGAATAACTTGTGTCAGCTGACTTTTTTGTTTATGGAAAATTACAAATCGTGGCTCATTTGGATGTTACTCACTTTCCTCATCGTTAATATTCATTTATATTTATGAGTTAAATATGAGTAAATGAGTTATGATTAAAAGGGTCACATAAAACCCGAGTCTCACATATCCGGCCAGGCAAAGGAATTGAATTCAATTGTCGGACAGAACGACCGACAGACAGACAGACAGGCCACTATAATGACAAAGACAACAGCAGAGCTTATAAGGGGTGGCAAGTCTTTCGCAATCAGGCCAATTCCAGGGTGAAGCAGGGTCAGAAGCAGCCTATTGCCTGCGACTCGCAATTGGCAATTGGCAATCAGGTCAGTTGGGGTGCAAAAGGAAAAGCCCGTCCATCAAAATGATCTTTGTTTATGTTGACTTTCAAGTTGGCCGAGGCAAAAGCAAATTGACCCACTGACCGAGACCATAATTTTTGTCTCAAATATGTAAACTGTTTTGGTTCTAAATATTATATGTATTTTATGGCTTATAAGATTTCGATCAAGGTGAAACTTGGCACACTTATTCGTATAAATCTAGTTAACCTGGACACAGAGTTGGATTAAAATTGGTCCAAGAATAAGGAAGTTAAGACCAGAACCAATTTTAAATTGTCGTAGGAAAGGGTTTAGGATCTTGTCCTTGGTTTTGTTTTAAACTTTAGCTGATATGCTTGGAGGCTATATCAGTTCCGCACAAGGCTTATAAATCTAGCAAAAGGGTCCTTCGAAAGGTCTAAGAAACCCCTAAATAACTCGAAATACTCCTGTCTTAGTAGACAGTTCTTGTGTCTTTCCGGCCCAGAAAACCTTCAGTAACCACAAAATAGGTTCTCTTTACGTGGAGCCCTCTCTCTCTCCTTGGGAGATATCACTGTATCACCTTTAATAGATTCCATAATAATTATATCTCTCTTCTTGTTTACAGATTCGGTTCCGGGAGCAGTCAGGCCTCGCAAAACAGTGGCGACATCTGTCGCATCTGCCACTGCGAAAGCGATCCACAGAATCCTCTATTGACGCCCTGCTACTGTTCCGGCAGTCTGAAGTATGTGCACCAGGCCTGTCTCCAGCAATGGCTGACAGCCTCCGAGACCAACTCCTGCGAACTGTGTAAATTTCAGTTTATAATGCACACAAAAATCAAGCCCTTCAATGAGGTAAATATGACGTGACCCTCCTACTCCTCATTCTCCTCCTCCTCCGCCACCTACCAAGTCATTGAGTGTTCTAATTTATTCGTTTGGCTTCTTCTTTTTTTTTTTTGCCTTTGCAGTGGCGCAGCCTTGACATTTCCGGCATTGAGAGACGACGATTGTGCTGTTCTGTGCTATTCCATTGCGCGGCCGCCCTTTGCGTCATTTGGTCGCTGTTTGTGCTCATCGAACGGGCCGCCGACGATGTCCAACGTGGACTTATAGGTGGGTGTTGGGTGTCTGGCGATTTCAATTTTCTGTCTTTTATCAATTTGTAATTGTCCAAGCAGATTGGCCCTTCTGGACTAAACTGGCCGTGGTCACTGTCGGTCTGACCGGTGGCATTGTCTTTATGTACATTCAATGCAAAGCTTACTTGCATCTCTGCCATCGCTGGAAGGCACGCAACAGGTAAGGATAATCCAAAAGATTTGGTAATTCTCTAATCTTGTTTCGCTTTTGTTGCAGAATTTTGCTCATCCAAAATGCTCCCGAAAAGATACACCCATTGGCGCCGCCCTCCCCCATGCCAGCTCATCCGGGCCGGCCGCAAAGTTCGGCAAACCAGGCGGGCTGTGGCACTGTGGAAATCAATGGAGTGGCAGCACCAGCCTGTCTCGAGGGTCAGGTCTATAGTGAACCAGGCCTAGAGCGAACACATAGTGCGAGTCTGGCCCAGCAGCGGCTCTTGAATGGCTCGCCCCATCATATGCTCCAGCCGGCCAACGACCTGGACGTGGAGGTGCCACATAGCAGTGCTGGAACACAGACGGATGAGGGCCCGGGTCCACACCAAATGCTTATGGCGCACCAGCAGCTGCCGCATCCGGCACATCTAGGCCAAGTGGCCGTGGCCGCCAACATTGAGTGCAGCCAGTCCCAGCATAACTATGAAAGAGACTGGGCTCTCGATGATGTGGTCTCACAGATCTCCTCGTTCCGGCCCTGCCCTCAGGGCTCGGGCAGCATACACAACGTCCTCGAGCATTCAGAGAGCTCTAGTCGCGGCTCGGCCACGGATATGTGTGTGGGTTCTCGCCAGGATCTCAGTGCCAGTGGCATCTCTAGTGACACACGGGAACACAACCTACAACTGAGCAGCTTCAGTGGTGAGCGGACAAACATATCTTTCATGGGAGTAGATTTGTTAAAGTTTCAATCTTTCCAGGCAGTGGCGAGCACAAGGCTCCCTCGATTAGCTCGGGAGTCTCCCATGCCGTGGCCAACGGCCTGGGTGGCTTTGTCTACAAGCCGCATCAGTCCAAGCGTTATTCCAACTCGTCAATCTTTCTCGAAAATCGTGATATACTGAGTGACTCGCCCTTGGAGGCCCAGCCGCATCCTTATGACTACAGCACACCGCCAAAGATAGACTATCGCCACTCTAGTGTACTGGCCACCGGCCAAAACCAGAATCCCAGCCAAAGCTGCTACGATGACTACAATACCGGCAAGGACTTGCGTCGGTATTCGGACACCAAACTGCTGGGCAGTCTGAGCAGAGACTTGACGGAAAACGAGGCCATGCTGGCCAATCAGACACCGGACACAGTATTGGACATAGAGTTGCCCACATCGCCGCTCTCACCCCCGGCTGCGTATGCCAGCCACAGGGGCACTCAGACACTGCGTCGTTCCTGTCAGGTGGTGGGCGTGGAAACGCCCAATCCAGGACAGGTTAACGCCGGGACCGGTAGCGCCTTGGATCCTCAAATGGACCGAACGCGTTTGTTTTTTAAATCGTTGCCAAATCTCAGCAGCAGCTGCGAAAGTCTCATCAAAAAGTGATTTCATATAACAAACAAAAAAAAAAAAAAAAATACCTTCAGCTCTCTAAGGAACCCCAAATCTGACTCTCTTTTTCTTTCTCTCTAACTCTCTCCGTCTGACCCCAAAAATTTAGTATTTAAAATTCTGCACATATAAAAAACAAAAAGAAATGATCCGAACTGATCTGAGACTCAGTTCCTTAAATTCTCAATCTCTCTGCTGAATCCAAAAATTCTAGCCTCTAAACAGATTTATAAAAAAAAAAAACAAAGAAAAAACAAAAACAAAATTTGAGACTGCAAAATGTACGTTAAAATAAAAAGAAAAATATAAAAGAAGAAGAAAACTTATTAAATTGATTAAAACCAATTGGGATTTTCGAGTTTTGAAATAGGCCAAAAATGCTTGGATTATTCAAAAACAATTTCAAAATGTAGAAGCTTAGTCTTTTTAGGCGCTGAACAAATTTACATTAGCAACCAAAAAAAAAAAAACATTTAAAAAAAATTATTAATTAATCGTATATTTGGCGTATTTTTGTGCTTCTTCTATTTAAGAATTTTCCTTAGGTTTTCAATAGTAAAAAAAAAAGTTTTAAAAAAGATGAGATTTTTGTGTTTTTTTTTTTTTTAATTTCTAAGTCAAAATAAAATTTTTAAAATTGATCTGTGATTGAGCGTCATTGAATATATAAAAAAAAAAACAACAACAATAGCAACATAAAAAAAAAGAAAATATATAAGAAAAGGTGGAAAATCAAAAAACAAACAACAGCAAAAAAGAAAATGAACAATTTTGAATAAAAAGAACCCTTTGCTTTTTTTCACAATTATGGTAAATATCGGAGAATTGAACGATAAAGCTCTGCCCAGCTTATCGCTCTATAAGCATAATTATGTATCATTGTATGTGTGTGTATATCCCACAATTAAGTATGATAACTAAAAAGTTAAGAGTATCAAGAAAATAAACTAACATAAAATTGCAAAAAGAACTACATTTTTTATTATGTATTAATAAATAAATATGTGCAACAAAAACAGAAAGAGTTTCATATTTTTAAAAGGGAAGAAAGGGACAAATAAAAACACTCACCCACTCTGGCAAGGCCAAGTCCAGCTCAACGAAATCTCCAAAAGTACGTAAGAAAAAAATTTACCGGTATCTTCGCTGCTTTGCTTTTGACTTTGCGCGCGCAAATCTACGCGCACATACCCGTTTCACCGTTAACTCTTCAGCGCAGCGTCGTTAGTCTTTTTAAAAGGGACATATAAAAACACTCACCCACTCTGGTCAAGTCCAGCTCAACGGAATCTTCAAAAGTACGTAAGAAAAAAATTTACCACTATCTTCGCTAATTTGCTTTGGTTTGATTTTGCGCGCGCAAATCTGCGCGCACATACCCGTTTCACCGTTAACTCTTCAGCGCAGCGTCGTTAGTCTTGGCGATTGCTTTGCTAACATCTGCGAAGCCTAACATGACAGCTGTTAATCGTTTAACAGAAAAAGAGCTTTTGTGTGAAAAAGCTCAACAGCGCAGCGAGTCTGTTAAATTTGACTTCAGAACGCCTAAAACTAATTTTTACCAAATAATTAAATAGACTTTTAATATTTTTAATAATATTTAAATTTATTTTGTTTTTCACAGTTTTGTTTTGGATTTTATTTCGTATTGAATCGCTTATTTCTAAGAAGTACATACTAAAATGTGATGCATTGGAATTTTGACTGGATGTGTGTGTTGTGTATATGTGTGTGAGTTTGTGTAAATGCGTATTTGTGTTTTAGTCTTTTACTCCGCTTTTCTTTCTGCTGTCTGTTCGCTTATTTGCCGGTCTCCATTTTCTCTCCAGCGCCATTTTCATTTTTTCCAGCTGGCGTCTCGGGAGCCTTGACGCTTAAATGGGCCGGACCGGTCTGTTGGATTTGGACAACGCGCTCCTGCTTCGCCTGATTCTTGGAAGGTGGTGGCGGAGCCTTCAAAGTCAGCACGCCATCCGAAGAAACCGTAGAAACGACATCATTTGGATCGTAGTCTTTGGGCAAGGAGTACTTGCGCACAAAATGGCGCTGGATAAGTCCATGGCCATCCTCACGCTCCTCATGCTTACCCTCGACTACGATGGTCTTGTCCACCACCTTGACGTTCAGTTCGTTGGGCTTGAACTGCGACACATCCATGCTGACCTGGAAGCCATCTTTGCCGACAGACGGCAGCAGGGAAGTCTGGCCACGAGCTGCACGACGGGGAACCAAGTGGTGATGCGACGGAGTCAGAGCGTGAGCATAGTGATGATGGTTGCGCTCGTAAGGCAAAAAGCGGCGACGTGAGCCACCATGGTAGGGTAGCATCAGACGGGGACGCTGCAGCTCCATTGGATGAACTCCAAAGCCGAAATCGTCGTCCATGAAATGTTCCCAGTCCCAGGCGTGCTCCAATTCACTAGCAAGACTCAACAATGGTACTATCGACATTTTTCTTTATTTTTTTTTTCCAAGATGAAATAATTATTTCTGCTTTGAAAAATGTTCAAATTTTCACTTTTTCTTTTTTTTGTTTCACAACTTTTTTGCGGAACCTGCCGGTTTCTATTTTGCTTTGCTTTGCTTTCAAAAATAACTCAAAATAACGGCGTCGCTCGCTTTTATATGCCCACTCAAAGCAAGGCGCTGCTGCGAGAACATACTCGAATTTTCAAGTAAATTCAAAAATAACTCAGACGGCGTCGCTCCCGTTTATATGCTCACTCAAAGCAAGGCGCTGCTGCGAGAACATACTCGAATTTTCAAGTAAATTCTCGCAATCGTTTCTCTCAGTGCTCACGATTGCGAGAGAGCTCACGCATATTCTAGCAATTTCTTGTATTTACCTCTCTCACACACTCAAGCTTGTTTGCAGTGACTCAATTTTTTATTTTGAGCAGCAAACATTTCGGCGTATTGCTTATCGTATCGTTATTATAGTATGCATGAATTGAATCTCTTTAAAATTTTAAATCAACTTTAAGTTGCAGAAGTCGGCGCAATTTACTTTCATTATTTTTTTGTCAAGTACAACGAACCTTTTTCGTTTAAGTTTCTTCTTCTCGTTCTTTTTGCCTTTCGTTTACATTGCAATACAGGCATTTACAGGCGTCGTTTCTCGCACAAATACCAATGCATAAACAAAACATACATTGCTCCAGGAACTGTATTATATACTTAGGTACATATATATATATGCCAATTAATGCTACAATTTCATATAAATACGTGAGCCTTAACCTTATTTATTTACTTGTGTATCCATATCCCTATATAACTTTGGCAAATATAAATAAGGAAGAATAAAAGTGGGCCGACACTTTCTAGGGAATTCTAGAAAGCTCTCGTCTTTTTTCTTTTGCAACAAATTAAAGGAGTTTTATTTATAGCAATGAAAATAACATCGAACCAACTTTTTGCTACTTTTTATTCCTTCCCTTTAATGCGCTCTTTCTTTGCAAGGGTGTGAGTGAGCGTAAATTTGCATTGGTGTGAGCGAGCGCAAAATTAACACTCAAATCGAAATGCATTTCTTTTTTAGTTTTTTTTTTTTCAACTGAATTTAAATTAATTAAATCAGACAGAAGTTCTGCATTTTTCTTATCTCATGTTTGCCATGCTTCAATGCATATAATTCAGATCAGACATTTCATTCGTGTCTTTTATTTTTTGCAGGGTGCATTGAACTTTTGCCATCTCAATTCTGCACTCAAAGGCAGACACTGCAGAAAACTTTCTGGCAACACCAATAAAAAAGAGGTAAAAATTCAAAGTCAAAGAAGTTTTTTTTTCTTTTGATTTTAAGGTTTTATTTCAATTTTTAATTGAGATTAACTATATTTCTAAGGGTTTAGTGCGTATTTCTATGAGATTAAATGCGTTTTTCTGCTTACATAATTTTTTAAAACAGTCATTAACTTTGAGAAATACTTTTTAGGGGCGTAAATATAAATTTTTGGAATAGCGATTAAATATTATGTTTAGGAATCTAAATGTGTGCGTATGCTTTTACTTCTCAGCTCCGTTGTCCTTCTGCTCCTTCTCCTCTGCATTTTGCTTGACATTGAGATGGGCCGGGCCCACTTGCTGGATTTGAATCACCCGCTCGCTGTTCTTATCTTCAATGGCCAAGGGCTTGGGTACCGTTACGGTGAGCACTCCATCGGAGGACAGTGTGGAGGCCACCTTATCGCCTTCGTAGCCCTCGGGTAGAGCATAGCGTCGCACAAAGTGGCGAGTGATGAAGCCATGGTCGTCTTGGCGCTCCTCGTGCTTGCCCTCCACAATTATGGAATCGTCCACCACCTTGACACTCAGCTCACTGGGCTTGAAATGGGCCACATCCATGCAGACCTGGAAGCCATCCTTGCCTATCTTCGGACCCGAACCGGCCACGGCACCCACTTGTTTCTCCAGTTGACGCAATTGCCGTTCCATGGGAGACACAGCCAAAGCCAACAAGGGGCTACGATGGTGATGAGTATAATACGCCGGCTCATAGAAAGGAGCCACCGACATGCGGTTCAAGTCATCCGCCAGGCTCAACAGTAAAGGTAGATTTGCCATTTCCTTAGATCTTTTCACTTTAACTTTTCAAAGATAATAAAAATTTTTGCCTTTTGCAAAGGTTTCGCTTGGTTTGGATTTGTTTTCTTCGCTGCGTGTTAACGCTTTTGCTTATCGTGCTTGAATTGATGGTTTCTGCTGCCTTGTGGCTCGCTATTTATACTCTTGGCCGATTTGGTGTGGTGGTGGCTGCAGGCAGCGCAGTCGTGCGCTGTTTGCTGTGCGCGACTTTTCTAGACATTTCAGATAATTGACGAAGTTTCTGGGCGAAGAAAGTTCTTGAAAATTCTTTAGCATTGAACAATGAAAATGAAAGTGGAATAGATAAGCCATATGACGATAAGAAATAATTAAATTATGAAAATAGCCAAGCCTGCTTGACTCTGTCATTGAGAGTTTATTTTATATGTTTTATCTCTTTCGCTCCATTTCAATTTAAAACCTAGTTCAGCTTCACTGTGCACTCTCAAACTCTCCTTGCCTCTCGCTCACTCGCATAACCGAAAGGCAGTGAGTTTTTTCATTACATTCAACCCAGAGTCTCCACAATGGTTTGAGTCGCTCTTTTGGAGGCTTGAAACTACACACAGATGCAGTTCAGTGTCTGTGTATATTATGTACTAAATGCATTTGTGCGCATGTTTACGCTAAGCCCAGACAAAAAAAAAAAAAAGCAGTGTCGCCGGCCGGCAACTTTCCAGCCAGCCAGCCAGTCCAGACCAGGCCGGGCCAGCTGTTGTTGTATAACCAGACTCTCAGCTGTTTGTTTGTGGGTGTGAGAAAGGTGGCGAAGGGTATTGAAATTCGCCAGACCCCTTGAAGAAAATTACATTTTTTTTATTTCTGCATTTCTGTCTCCATTTTTATGTCTGCTCTTTTTTATATATTTTTTTTGAATGCAGCCGGTTTTTCTTGCCGGTTTTACAGTGTTTTTTTTTTTCTGGCCTTATTTTTGTGCCCTGGAATACTTTCTTTGTTCCTGAGTTTTTGTACAAAAATTATATCAAGTTTCTGGTATGGAAAGAAACTATATGCTTGGGTATATAACCGATCACCTTAGTTTGCCAAGTAAATAAACTCAGTCACAAATTCTTCTTCGTCCCCAGTTGAACAACCCAACCCTTTTCATATAGGAAAAAGAAAAAAATAACTATTTTTGCATAAACCGAATCCAGCAACAACGACCAGAGACAAGAGACCAGAGACGAGAGAGACAGATACCAAATTGTCAGCTTTCCAAGACCCTCTGGTTTAATTTTCCATTCAGCGCTGCACACCCGTTTAAAAGACTGAAAATTCAGCCAGAGCAACTCAAACGAAAGTCAGTTAGAAGCCGGAACAGAACCCAACGGATCGCCAGGCGGTAACGTGTTTTATAAAATTTACAATCAAAAAAAAAAGGAAAGAAAAAATTTCACAAAAAAAAAAGTGCATAATCGACGAGGAAAAAAAAAGCGAGTAAAAAAAAGGGCAAGACTGACTGAAAAGCTTTTCCCCCCCACAGCTTAAGATCAATCGTGTACGTGATAGTGTGTGTGCGTGTGTGTGTGGTTGAAAAATGTCGCTAATACCGTTTATTTTGGACTTGGCCGAGGAGTTGCACGACTTTAATCGCAGTCTGGGCATGGGCATGGACATTGACGATGTCGAGTTCGGTATGTACCCCCTGGAGCCCCTGACACAGTCCCAGAGTGCGCACCCTGTGTCGCCCTTGTCGTCGGGCCGTCGTGGCGCCGGTAGCCGCTCCTCAGTGCTCTGGGTACCCATCAAGGGACAGCAGCACCATCAGCAGCAATCTCAGAGTCAGTCGCATCGCCATCATCCTTATGGGCGTGTGGCCGGGGCCAAGACTGTCTGCTGTAACAAGTCCTTGGTGGAGCTGGAAAAGGAGTTGGCGGATAAGTCTGTGGGCGGTGCCGTGGCTGGCCCGGCCGGAGTTGGCTCTTCTGGCGGTGGTGCCAGCGGAGCGGCCCAGAGTACCACCAAGTCGGCCTATTCGGTGGTGAATCGTAATGGCTTCCAGGTGAGCATGAATGTCAAGCAATTCGCCCCGAATGAGCTCACCGTGAAGACCATTGACAATTGCATTGTGGTAGAGGGCCAGCACGACGAGAAGGAGGATGGACATGGGGTAATTTCGCGTCACTTTATACGCAAATATATGCTGCCCAAAGGTTTTGATCCCAACGAGGTCCATTCGACTCTGTCCTCGGATGGCATTCTTACTGTGAAGGCGCCCCCGCCTCCACCGCCCGCTGTCCGGGCCGGGGAGGAGCGTCTCGAGCGCATCGTGGACATACAACAGTCGGGCGGACCGGCCCAATTGCAGCCGGCCGTGGCCAAGGATGCGCAGACGCCAAAATCTGCGCCAGCCAATACCGATACCGAGCACGCTGCAATGGCTGCTGAACAGAAGAGCGGAAGCGGCAACGGCAGCAGCAGCGGTAGTGGCAACGCCGGCGAAGAGCGCACTGCCAATGGGGCTGCCGAGATGGAGACTATTGCAGAGACTGAGGCTGCATCTGCATCCGTTAAAGAGACTGAACCGGCAATGGAAACTTCCAATGCCAACAATGGCGCCATGACAGCAGCCGACGAGCCAGAGTCGTCTGGTGAGTCGTTGATGGAGGTGGGGTCGGTGGCCACTAACACTACTGCTATTGCTACTGCTACTGCGACTGCCACTGCCACTGCTACTACCACTGGTATTGCCGGCAAGGAGAAGGAGGCCCAAACCGGTGTGGTCTCGGCTTTGTCTTCTTCGGCTGTCGACGAGGAGCCACCACGAACTGAGCCAACCGAAGATGCCAATGCCAACGAGGTGAGTCTGGTGGCCAACAATGGCAAGGCCAACAACGAAAACAACTCGAACAACTCCAACAACTCGTCCAACAACGTGGCGCCCGAGGATGTGGAGATGACCGTTGTCAAAGTGACCGGCGAAGATCTGCCCCTGTCGGAGAAGGTGGCTGTGAACACCGATAATTCCACTCCAGCTCCCATTTCCATTCCTGGAGCTGGCGAGGAACTGGCTGCTGCCGACGCAGCCATACTCTTGGCCAAAAATCAGGCTGGTGGAAATGCCGCTGACCTAAGCAAGACCGAGGAAATTTTGGCCAAATAAATCTACGCACACTTAGGAGACTGCAAAACTTAATTTTTTTTTCATATTTCACCATGAAGTAAAATGGAAAAAGAAGAAGACAAATAGAAGCAAAATAATGATAAAAAAAAAACTCAATTAACTATGATATTGAAATTATAATTTCCTAAAACATATGTGAAAACAACTAAAAGTATTCAAGCAGAAAGAAAAAGAACACACACACACATACATACATATAAAATGTACTTAAACATTATTAAAAATAAATAATAAAAAAAGGGATTTGAGCATTTTGTATTTTGCGCTTGCTATTTTTATTTCAACAGCCACCAACAATATGTACACACTCTCACATGTACACACTGTCACAGTTAGTCAGAGCGAGAGGGAATTTTCTCGAAGTTTCTAGAAGAAGAGCAAAACGGTATAAAAGGCCGGCGCTGTCGAACTCGAATTCAGTTGAAATTGAAATCGCAGTGCGAAAACATCTAAGCGGAGCAAAATAAGTTGGAAGTTTAAGTCCAAGTAAAATTGGAAGTGACATTTTGAAAAACAAGTGAACAAAGCTGAAAAGTTAAAGGAAAAAAAAACCGAGAAGTATATTAGAAGCGACATTTTGAAAGAAGTTAACCTAGAAAGTTCTGAGACAAAAAAAAAAAAAAAAAGCGAAGAAGAAACTGCAAATCATCTCAAGCTAAAAGAAAACTCGAAGATGTCTCTCTCACAACTACTCGACCTGGTGGATGAATTGCAGGAGCCAACCGGTCCTATTTATGACTTTGGACTAGGTGTCCATCCCCGTTACCTACAGGGCTGGACTCCAAACCGCATTGGCTGGCCATACTCTGCAGCCATTTGTCCATCTCCATCGGCTGCTAAATTACTGATGAACCGTCCACGCAAATGGGAAGTCGGCAAATCTGGTGACTTGTTTCCCGTGACTCATGTCGGCAAAGATGGCTTCCAGGTTTGCATGGAGGTGGGCCAATTCAAGCCCAGCGAGCTGAGTGTCAAGGTAGTGGACAACTCGATTCTGGTGGAGGGCAAGCACGAGGAGCGCCAGGACGATCATGGCTACATCTCGCGCCATTTCGTGCGTCGCTATGCCGTGCCCAAGGGTTACGAAGCCGATAAGGTGGTTTCATCACTTTCATCCGATGGAGTTCTCACTGTCAGCATTCCCAAGCCGCAGCCCATTGATGACAAGTCCAAGGCTCGTGTGGTCCAGATTCAGCAAGTTGGTCCAGCCCATCTGAATGTGAAGGAGAATCCTAGCCTCGAAGCCGAGAAGAAGGAGAAGGCCGCCAATGGCACTGCTGCAGCCAAGTAAACTCCTGATCTCAAATAAAGCACTCCAAGATTCCTTCATCAAGCCATAAAACCATCCAAATTTCACCAAAAAAAACCGTTGTACCTTAAGCATTTTTGCAACCACAAAAAAAAAAGACTTGATACATAATAAAAATTAATTTAAACTATTTAAAACAAATAAGCAGCGTTTTTTTCAATTTCTTCTTTTCTCTCTCTCTTCCTCCTCTGAAAAAAAGTACCATTTTCGGTAACACCTTTGGCGCCGAAAGAACCAAAAGTGGTACATTTGGCTGCAAAAATGGTTCCTTTGGCGGGACAAGTGGCATCTTCGGTACCACCTTTGGCGTCGAAAGAACCAAAGGTGGCATCAATAAATATGTCCTCTAATATAAATGATTCGCTATCATTAACTTTGGAAATTCACATGCCAATAGGCATATAAATGCTCGAAATAGTGTTGATGCTTTAAATGTGGTGCAGAAAATTTTGCTCACAAATTAATAAAAAAAAAAACACCTACACAGCTGCGAGTTTAGTTTAAGCATAAAAACAAGCAAAGCCACTGTACGGACTAGCCTAAACACTGTCAATAAGTTGCCATATATGATTTTCGACCAAAGCAATTTGGATGCCGTAACATTTAATTCGATATTTTAGGTTTTAGATTTAAATTTAATTTTTTTATAATTTAAATTAAAATTGATTTTTTTTTTTTTATTTAAAACAAATTAAAGGGTTTTTTATTTTCTATTTTTGTCTCTTCCTCCTGTAGAAAAAAATTGAGGTTTTTTCTTGTCAATATTCTTGGATACTAAAATTGAATTGCTATTGCAAATGGTCACCATTGAGGCATTAAACCACCGTATCCACCATTACAGATAGATTTTGTGTTTGTGTGTTTTTGTCTACTTTTCTATTTATTGCGCATTTGGGTACTTTGTACATTTTATTTATTTAGAAAAAAAAAGCATTTTTAATTGAAATTTATTTTGCCCGTGGACTTGGGCTAGCCAAAAATAGCCAACATTCACCTTGACAATTCGCTGATCGGAGGCATCCGGGCACTTCACTTCCAGGGCAGGGATAGTTTTCCTGTCTCATGGACTTTTACCAGTCTCTCGGCAGGCGCATAGTACTTGGCCGGAGGTGGAGGCGGCGCCTTGATGGTTAGGATGCCATCGGACGATAGATCGGAGATCACCTCGTGAGAGTTGTAGCCGCGTGGCAGGAGATATTTGCGTACGAAATGTCGCTCCACCAGGCCATTGGAGCCCTCGTGGCGTTTGTTGTGGTTGCCCTGAACTATTATGTAATCATCGTTGGTCTTCACCACAATTTCATGGGGCTGAAATTGCCGCACATCTATGTCAATGCGGAAGCCCTTCTCATCCACATGCACTCGTTCTCCGGCATAGTAGTTGTCCCAACGCAGGGGATAGGCCCACTCATATGGAGCTGTCGATTGTATCAGCTGATTGCGCACTCGACGCGAGACCAGCTCGTCAAGGGGATGCAGCAGATCGCTGGAACTGTTGCTGCGATTTAGACTGGGCCACCAGGTGCGCGGATCGTCCCAGGGATACAGATCATACGGCGAGGGCCGATACAAAGGAAACGGACGTTCCAATTCGCGCGACAAGTCTCGGTATGTAGTGGGCACCAAAGTCATCTTTAGACGCGATTTTATAATAAATCTTTCACTTTTCTAATCTGCCCGTTTGGTGGCTAAGATTTTTCTAAAATTTCTTGCTTGTGCGACTCTTGTTTTTATATTCAAGAATTGCAGCTGCCATTTTCCGAGTCGTCGTCGTCGTCGTCGTGGTTGTCTTGTTTGCGGATGTTCTTGCTTGCTGCTATGAATCATGCTCTACTCTGTGGCGCAGGCAGACAAAGTGCAAGGCGTTCGAAACGGCAACGCTAGCCAACAAACCAACAAACGTAAACAGATTGAATATATTCTAGTTGGCCCCCAAAGTGGGCAATTGGCCACGGTTGAGATTTTCAGGAAAACTAGCCAGCGCGGTGACGCCACAAATGAAAGTGTTGAGAGATTTTGTCAAAATAAAACAACATCAAATTTGTTTGGTATCTCTTTTTTTTATTGACTAATTAAGGTGTTGGACTAAATCTAAACTACGTGAATAAGGAAACGTTTTCTCAGTCAAATGATCTCTTGCCGGATGGTTACTCCTCACTGCTTAGACTCGGTGGTGTTTGCGGAGTCCCCCTCGATAGGTGGATTTGGCTTGATGTTGTGCTCGGCTGGTCCGGTTTGTTGAATGGGGACCACACGTTCTTTCATAGCGGCTTCTATGGCTGGAGGATTGGGCACGCTCACAGTGAGCACTCCGTCGGAGGAGAGTGTGGAGGCCACCTTCTCAGCTTCATAGCCCTGGGGCAGGGCAAAGCGGCGCATGAAATGTCTGGAAATATAGCTGCCATTTGGATCTTGCTTCTCCTCGGACTTGGCCTCGATGATTATATTGTTCTCCACGGTCTTCACGGTCAGTTCATTGGGCTTGAATTCGCTGACATCGATAGACACTTGGTAGCCATTCTTTCCCACTCTGGGAGTAGTGGTTTCCAAATCCTGCTGCTCCTGCCAGCGTGCAATTTGCTGCCAAGAGCGTGGCACCGCACTTGTCCACAACGGCGGCTCATGAAAGAAAGCCTGTAAGGGCGAGGAGAACCTGGGCATACGTGTCATCTCCTCCGCCATACGCAGTAACATGGGAAGTGAACGCATTTTCTTAGCTTAATTTTCTTGTTCCTTTGAAATCTTAAAAGTCACTTGTGAAATTCTTGGGTTTGCTTTGGTCTGAAACCAATCCGTCTGCTTTGTTTTCACTTTCGCTTTATTTTTCAAACTGTGCGCTCGGCCGGCACAGCCGGCTATTTATACTCTCGCTGAGCCGACTGAGGAGGGGTGACTTGGGAAATTTCTAGAGTGTTCCCTCTTTTTCAGATCTGATGCAATTTGCCAGAAGCTTCGGTAATAATCCAGAAATTTCTGGATTTCTTTTAGGGTCTTACAGGTACAAAGAAGATTAAATGGTAATTGTGAGAAATCCAAATCATTTTCATAATTTCGAAAAGCGTTTATTTTGAAAAATTCAATTTTATTGTGAGAGAGCGCGGAAGCTTTGCGGTAGGTCAGTTTTTCTGGTCATGCGCAGAGCTCCAGAGAGTCGGAGAGTATCGCCAAGAGTGCTTACACATGTATGCATGTGTGTGTGTGTGAATGGGTACACGCTACAAAAACCGTTATCACGAATTTCTAAAATTCTGTTTATAGAGCTCCTATCCATTGTGGCTTGTGGACTCCTCCTTTGCCGACCATTCGAGCCATGATCCCTTATAGACACGAACACTGTAAGTTTATAAGATTTGATAAATATTTTTAAAGATAGAAAAAAATATACAAAAAAAAAAAACAGATCAAACTCACTTATTAAAATGCATTTTTTGGGCGACCAGGGCAGCCTCACCGGATCTTATGCCTGTGCTACAGGTAAAAATTATCTTATCATCGTAAGTGGGCTTACTACGTCCATAGGCATTCTGGAAGTCTTCATCTGAGGTTTCCAAGGCACCCTCTAAATCAGCTACTGGAAAAACTCATTTTTAAAGACTGGAACCAAATACAGCTCTAACATACGCGGTATATTTATACTGCCCGGAATCTTTCCGGTCGATTCAAATTCATCTTCATTGCGTACATCGATCAAGAAGACATTCGAATTTTTGCTTATTTTCTTGAGTTCTTCATATTTGATGACAGCTACTTCTACACTGGATCTGCAGCTGCTAGCACAACCCAAACCACCGGGGTCGTGACTCATAGAACTGGGACAATTTTCAGGCTAAAATTTTGAAAGAAAAAAAATAATAATATATTCAAAAAGTTAAATCAAAAAAAATGTAAACTTGTTCGTACACACTGAAAGCTTTTCGAGTAATACGCTCCAGATTATTCCCCGTCAGAGCTCCAGAAAAAGTTTACCTAGAGCTTTTTCTTGGCTTCTATAAAAGGATGTGACCAAGCAAACTCCACCACAATTGCGTAGCAAATTTTGAGTTAAATCGACGATTACTGGCGCTGAAAGCCAAAGCCGTGGAAAGGGGAGTTGGAATTGAATTTAGTTCAGGAAGCAACCCTCATACTTCTGGCACCCTTACGCCGTCCAAATTGTGTGCGACTGCAGTTCAGTGAACTTGTGCTAGATACAGAATCAGTTGGAGAGAAAATCGAAAAATTTAATTTTTCTTCTTGAGAAAAATGCCAGACATACCATTTGTGTTGAACTTGGACTCTCCGGATTCCATTTACTATGGCCATGATATGTTTCCCAATCGGATGTACCGACGTATGCATTCGCGACATCACGATGCCTTGGATCTACATACTTTGGGGCTGATTGCACGTCTGGGTGCCCATGCCCATCATTTGGTGGCTAACAAGCGTAATGGAGAGCTGGCTGCTTTGGGTGGCGCTGGTGGCAAGGACAAAAAGGGAGATTTCGAGGTAAATCTAGATGTTGGTCTTTTTAGTCCCGAGGAGTTGAGTGTGAAGCTGGTCAACGATTGCGTCATTGTCGAGGGCAAACATGAGGAAAGAGAGGACGAGCATGGCCATGTCTCGCGCCACTTTGTACGTCGCTATCCCTTGTCCAAGGAGTACGATTCTGAGGCCATTGCTTCCACTCTGAGCGCCGATGGAGTTCTCAAAATTAGTGTGCCAGTTTTGGTTTCCAAGGAGGAGCAAAAGGAGCGGGTTATACCCATTAAACAGGTGGGACCGTCTGAATTGTTTGTCCAGCAACAGCAATCCCAGAACGGACACAACAAGGAACAGCAAGCTACTTCTGCAGGCAACAAGTAAATTAAATCAGGCTATAATATCGAGGCCTGCTCAAGTGATTAATTCAAGACTTTCTTAAAGCACTCAAAAAGTAATTAAAACTCATAAGTATTACGCACGCATCTCAATAATTACTTACATTTTAATCGAATTATTCCAATTTAATCAAACAAGAATTACATTTATCCATTTTAGAACTCATTTAATTACATATTAATAAACTAATTAATAAAGAAACCTTTGCGTGTTTATTGAACTTTATTTTGCTGCCGGCTAACTTCAAAAATGTCTGCAGCAAGTGGTTAGCCAGTGTTGCCATTACAAAAGAAGAATTCTATGAGAAAAATATATGGCAGCACTTTCAGCTGTTTAGCTTTGGGTTTTTTGCTGGTTACAAAATGATTTGTTTACTTTTGCGGCAAACGCAGTTTCGCCACAATTTCTGCAAATTAATCAGTAAACCAAGAGCCAAGCTCGACTTCCACACACTCAGCAATGCGGCCGGATTTCATACTTCGACAGGTAAAAGGGGAGACATTTTTTTGGGGATTCGAAATTTTCGGCAGTTTTATGAAATTAATTTCTTTCGATAGCTCTGCGGCACGGTGAATATGAATGGCAAGACCCGAAATCTCCAGATGAAATGTAAGTTTTTTGTGGGTTTGGAAATTAACTCGATTAATTTCATGTCTCATTCGATATCAGAGTAAACATCACCTATGTGGACAAGGATGGAAAGCGCTTCAAAGTGCAGGGAAAAGTGGGCGACAATGTGCTATATCTGGCCCACCGACACGGCATCGAAATGGAGGGAGCCTGTGAGGCATCTTTGGCCTGCACCACTTGCCATGTGTATGTGCAGCATAATTTTCTCGAAAAACTAAACGAGGCAGAGGAGAAGGAGGACGATCTCCTGGATATGGCTCCGTTTTTGCGTGAAAATTCTCGGCTCGGCTGCCAAATAGTGCTCGACAAGAGCATGGAGGGCATGGAGCTGGAACTACCCAAGGCCACACGTAATTTCTACGTGGACGGACACAAGCCAAAGCCCCACTAAGCGAATAGATCCACACGATGGAAATTTTTTGAAATTATTTCTTTTTCTTTATTTTCTTAGCCTTTAAACAATGTTTTCGTTTCATCTTCAATTAAACTAAATTAAAAAATTTGTTAAGTTGATAAGTAAAAATTACATTTTGCTAATTTGATGAAATGTTGAAAAAAACATAAAAAAGAAAATTCTAAAAGAATGAATGAAAAATAGGGAAAACTATTACAAGGAAATGTAAAACAAATAATATTGTAATAATAGTTTACAATTAAAGCAAAAAAGAGTGTAAAAAACATATAATTCTATAATGACAAACTAAAAGGAGTATAAAAAAAAAATTAACAAGCATGCGGGTTCGGTTGTGCTGCTTGGAAGTGAGCTCAGTTCGATGAAGGAGTGGGACTGCTACTGGAGGCAGAACGCGAACGTACACTGGCTCGATCCTGTTCGCTGCGATCATCTTCTCGGTCACGGCTTTTCTCGTCAGAGTCTACCAATGCCGCTGGAGTAGCCGCTGTTAGCTTGGCCTGCTTTTCGGGCGCCCCAGAGAGCTCCTCTTTGGGCGAAAGATTTTCACGTTTGAGGGCTTCTTTGTCGGCTTTGCTGGCGGCAGAGTTTTTCTTGTTGTTGCTCTTTTTGAGACCTGCCAGATCTTTGAGCAGGCTGGCGATCTTTCTGTTCAGGTTGTCCACCTTCATGTCATGCAGTCGATCCACATCTCTAAGTTTGTTGCGCATTTCGTTCTCCTTTTGAAAGTTGATACCCTTCAGTTCGGTTAACTAAAACCAAATGCATAAATATTTATATTTCATTTTTATTTAGCTAGTTTTGTTTACTCACCTGTTTGTCTTTTTCAAGCAGTTCTTTGTCCTTTTGCTGCAGGCGCTTCTCCAGGCTGGCAATGCGCTCTTTGAGGTAGGTTATGGCCACCACATGATCCGAGGAATTAGGATCCACACTGATGGCTGCTGGAGCAGCAATTGTGCCATTACCACCATTGCCACGCGGTAGGTCCAATCCAGCTCCACTGACTGCGGTCACACCGCCTGAGTTAGAGCCGCCCTTGGAACCAAGTTCTCCGCCGCGTGTAGATTTTTTGGCCGAGGCACTATCTCTGCCGTCTCGATGTGAGGAGGAGGATTTCTCATGTGGACGTTTTTTTGTCATGGGTATTCGACCCTCTTGTTGTGCCTTTATCAGCGCACGTTTATAGGCGCAGGTACACAGCCAACAGAGCAGTTTGCCATTGACCTGTAAAGAAATTTCAAATTACAAAATTTGTGCCTTAAAATAATCAAATCAATTATGTTTCTGTACTCTAAAACGACTCTAATGAACGCAACACATAATTCTTAACTCTTTCGAAGTGCTTGACGTTTGGACTTGTCTGTAATGACAACGAACGTTGACACGGCAAGTCATTGTTCAATAATTCGATTTTTCTTTTCTTTTTTTTTTTTTTTGTTTACATAAATTCTACTTAAATTTATATGTATATTTTTTTAAAAACTATTTCGCTAGTGTCGCATCCATTTTTGGTGGAGATTTCGCTGACCTTTTTGTTCTCGTCGCGCCTGTCAAAGGCCGATCGCAGTTTGCATTCATCACACTGTACTGGAGGTCCGTATTTAGCTTCGTAGCTGGAGCATCTATTTTCGATTTGTTCGATTTATTTATTTTATTTTTGTTGTTGGTTAATTTGTTTATTTTTGGTTTTAATGGACGTCATACGTGGAGCAGAAAAGAGAAGAAGAAAAATGTTTTGCGTTCATAAGAGACGTTGTTTAGGGTTTTTGATGTTTATTTTTTTAATTTTTTGGGTTGTTGTTGTGGTTGTTTTTGGAATTTTTAGGTATTGGAAAAAAAAAGAAGAAAGAAAGATCTACTGAAGATACGAGAAGAGAAACTGACAGAAAAGAATTTTTTTTTATGTACTTTGAAGGCACAAATAAATTCAGATTTTTGGAACTGCAAAAAGGTTGAAACTGGTTTAAAAATTAGTTCATTGTGCATTCAAATTACACAATCTTAGAGCCGGAATTTCGATAGAAAAGTAGACTACAACAACTATCCGTGTTTGCCACAAAATTATAAATGGTAAGAAAATGTTTCTTGCTGAGATTAGACACATACCTCATACACTTGGAGCTACCAAATGCAGCCACAATTTTGCAGCATTCGCAGGCGCTGGGCTTGCCGTATTTGGCAAGATAATGCTCGCATTTTTTACAGGCACTCTGTGATTTGCTGTGGATGGGATTTTATGAAATGGAGAGAAAGTACACATCAATAAATCAGTTTGGGTGCGGACTAAGTGGTTTTAATTTTTGAGCAACTTACGTGGGTTGGAACTCCGAGCGGCAGTAAGTACATTTAACAATTGAGGTAGAACCACGGCAGCCCTGCAAGGGAGACGAGTCGGAAGAGAAAGAAATTCGTTAGTAAAAAACACAGGAATTGTTTTTTTTTTTGTCTTTTTTTTGCACTCTTTTGTTTTATTAGTCACGACGACTTGACGCTGCCTGTGCTCTTCTTCTTCAATTGTCCACTTTTCATTTCCACTAAAAATTTTAATGCGCAGCAGACATTTATGTATCGCGTCACTTGAGAAATTCGTCTAAGAAACCAAAAATTCCTGGCGAATGAGCACTTAACACAGTCATAGGAGTTTTTAGCTTTGTCAGCATCACAGAATTGACTTCTCGGAAACTTCATTGCCTTTTTGTTGGTATTTTTCACAAAATTTTATTTCACCTTGCAAAGTTGCTGGCCCGACGAAAGCTCTTCGAACGGATGTCTCGAAAAGCATTTGGAACAGGCGAATAATACTTTTCCACTCATTTTTAGCTACGCTTATTAATATTATTAATTATTGTTAGATATTTTCTTTGTCAAATAGAACCAAAACGAAACACAAACACTTTTCGCAAATGCAAATGGCGTCGGTAAGGTTAGTGAGCTGACAACTCGTGTGTTGATCGAATAATGAAGGTGCAACCTTGGGAGACCGTGCTAGAGTCAAATTCGAGTTGGCAGCTCAGGCTGTAAGCAACCCTGGAAATACAGTTCAGACAAAACGAATGAGAGCAAAGCAGAAAGTTGGATAATGACGCGCGAAAGGGAGATGATAGATTTTCAAAAAACAACGCTCGTAAACCATATCCAGTCTGTACAACAAATTTATTGTGGGAAAAATATTAATATATTTAAACTGTAGTGAAAAATAGTAGTTATTAAAATGTCCGAGCAAACAAATATGAAAGTAGTGGTGCGAGTGCGGCCTTATAATAGTAAAGAACAACAACAGCATCAGCGCAGCATAATCAAAGTGATCGACAGTACCTCGCTCCTTTTTGACCCTGACGAGGACTACGATGAATTCTTCTTCCAAGGAACAAAACAACCCTACCGAGACATATCAAAAAAAGTAAATAAAAAATTGGCCATGTATTTCGATCGTGTCTATGACACACAAAATACAAACGAGGATATATTCCTAGAATGCACAGCGCCGCTGGTCGACTCTGTGCTAAATGGGTGAGTCATAGAATATACAGGTGTTCAAACCGAAATACTTAAATTTTCGTTTTCCAAACAGGTACAACTGTTCAGTATTCGTATATGGAGCCACAGGTGCTGGAAAAACCTTCACAATGCTTGGAAGTGAGTCTTGTCCAGGCCTCACTTACCTGACTATGGCCGATTTATTTGCCAAAATTCAGGCTCAGAATGAAAAGCGAAAGTTCGATGTGGGTGTTAGCTATCTAGAGGTGTACAATGAGCACGTGATGAATCTTTTGAACAGGACAGGCCCATTGAAATTGCGCGAGGACGCTAACGGCGTGGTGGTGAGCGGTCTAGTGCTCACACCCATTTACAGTGCCGAGGAGCTGCTACGGCTGCTGGCCGTCGGCAATGGCAATCGTACCCAGCATCCCACAGATGCTAATGCCGAGAGCTCCCGCTCCCATGCGATCTTCCAAGTGCACATACGCATGACAGACCGCCAAACGGGCACAAAACGTACTGTCAAATTATCCATGATAGATCTGGCCGGCAGTGAACGGGCAGCCAGTACCAAAGGCATTGGAGTGAGATTCAAGGAAGGCGCCAGTATAAACAAGAGCCTACTAGCTCTGGGAAATTGCATCAATAAGCTGGCCGATGGTCTCAAACACATACCCTATCGTGATTCAAATCTCACCAGAATTTTGAAAGATTCCCTCGGCGGCAATTGTCGGACCCTGATGGTGGCCAACATCTCGATGAGCTCACTCACCTATGAGGACACCTACAACACCCTAAAATACGCGAGCAGAGCCAAGAACATACGAACCACGCTGCGTCAAAATGTTGTTAAATCGAATATGCCCAAGGAGTTCTACGTGAAGAAGGTCAGCGAGGTTATGGCAGAGCGGGATTCACTCTTGGAGCGTAACAAGATGCTGGAGGCCAAGCTGAGCCAATATGAGCGCGCTTCGGCAGGCGGAAGCGATAGTGCTCTGGTGGATGCGAAGGAGCTGAAGCCTTGGTACAATAAAATTGATGCTATTTATGATTTAGTAATCAGAACTCAAGAGCATGTGATTGGCTTGAGGAGCAAGACTCGCAATCTCGACTATCGTCAGACACTGAAAAAGAACTTTGAAGACTTTCGTAAGCAGCTCTCACTGCATCCCAGGGAATTCGAAGAGGTAAGTTAAATTTTATTGATGTGAAAAAAAAAAATTCAGGCAGTCTTAGGGATCTCCTAGGAGTTCTTTTTGCTTGGTGGACAGCAATTTATCCGCCTCCGCTATGTACTTGTCGGCTATGGCCGAGACCTGATTTTGGACTGCAAATGCATCATCCTTGCCAATATCGGTCTGCTTTTTGAGTTTGCGTATCTGATTGTTCTGGATGTCCCGGATGGCATCTCGGTATTTGATGAACAAGGCCTTGGCATTCTTGGAGAGATTCTCGCGATGCTCCTTAGTCACCTTTGGTATGGGTATGAAGAGGGTGGTGCCATCTTGCTGGGGATTCAGATTCATGCCGCTTTTTTCAATGGCCTTGAGTACATCGGGTATGGTTTGTGGGAAGGCGATCATATTCACAATGATCGTTTTTGGGTTCTTGCGGGAAATTTGTGCCAATTCCTGCAGTTCATGCTCTGTGCCATCCACCTTGATGCGGAGGGTGTCTATGGCTCCGCTTGTGGAGCGGAGGGATAAATGCTTGATGAAATCTTCCTTCATCTGTTCCACGGATTTTTGCATTTGATTGTTCAGTCCATCCAAATTGATTAGTTCGCGCAGCTGGTTTTCGTTGATCTCCACTTTGGCGGCACCCTTGCCGCCTTTTCCACCGCCCTTCTCCTTTTTCTTGTCTTTGCCTTTTGCATAATCGCGCGCCGGTAAAATTAGGGCTGGAACGGCAGGTAAAATTGACTTGTGTGCCTGGGCAGACCAGGGATTGGCCTGGCTTTGTGTTCGTGTAAGATAAAGACCAAGAGTCCTTATATTAATTAATCTTCTGGCAATCATTTTTAGCTTAGATTAATTTCTGCAGTTTTCTTATTTTGCTAAGATGTGGCAGTGCTGCCAACTTATTTTGCTTTGAGACATGACATGTTTGAATGGCAAATGTTTGGCGGTATATTCAAATGCTAATCGTCTTTTTTTTTTTTTTTTTAGGATTTTCGACGTTTTTCAAATTACATGGAGATGCTAAACAACCAGTACGATAAATTCAAAGGCGAACTACCCTATTGGCGCAAGAAACTAGACGATGCGTATATGGAATTAGAAAATCTAAGAGAAGAAGTCAAAACCTCTAAATACAATGCTATACTGTCCATTTATATAGGGAAAAAGGATGTCGAGGTGCAATTGGCGAAACAGACAATCACCAATAAACATGTGGGCGCCACAAATATGGAGTTGGTTGAGAATGCAGATATAATCAGCAAGTCGTTTACACTCGCCTGCGAGGTTCTCCATCAGACCTACGAACACTTGGAAACTGTCCAAAAGTTATCACCCGAAATTCAAATTCTCTACGAAAGACTGCTGCGAAAGATTCGCTTCACTGAAACGGAGGCTTCATCGTCTATTTCATTCTTAGATACGGACACGGCGAGCCCGCGTAAGCGTTTGCTCGGCAAAGAAGAAGACGATAAAGAGGAATCGCGCCACACTCACAAACGTCTACGAGCAGGTCAATCTCTAAGAGACCCAAGTCCTCTGGATCTCGAGCCCTTAGAAGATTCCGACGATGAAATGGCCAGTGCCAAAATCTGTAACACAACTCAAGTGTTTAAAGAGCCTTTCAATCTCAATAAAACCCAAGTCCTAAGCACCGCCGACAACACCTCTCGCCGAGCCGCCCTCACAGCCACAATCACAAAATCTCGTACTCCCACACACAGCCAGATGGTGGCCGATCTTCTCTCTGGACAAAACGTGCGTAGCGCCAGTGACAAGGAAAAAATCAAACAAGGTATGCCAAATCCAAAAACATAAGAATTTATTTCTAACTTGTTTTATTTTATTTTATTTTAGCTCTACTAAAATCCAACAAATTTACAGCCACCGGTCTCCAGCGTACAGTCGCAGCGGCGGCTCTCCAAAAGGAGAACCTCAAATTCAGCACGAATTGTGTACGCAAAAGTCCGCGAGCTTTGATAGCCAAAAGTGAGTAAACTAGTTCAATCAACAAAAGTGGATTTTTTTTTTTTAAATTAATTTTTTGTCTATTCTTTCCTAGCTCTGGCTGGCTCTATGACGGCACGTAAACAGACTGCCCGCCTGGCCGGCACCATTGGCAACACGGGGACAGTCAAGGAAGGTCCACTTGTGCGCACCAACCGCGCTGCAACGTTTCGTGTGAAGAAATAAAGCGCTGCCTGCGTCTCTCATTGAATTAAGTTCGCTTTATTATTTTTCTTTTCTTTTTTTTTTCGTTGAAATAGTGGTTTTCGATTTATAATTTGATATTCTCTTTTTTGGGGGTGTAATTAGTATGTCTTAGCCATATTCATAGATATTATTTAAGCATTATTCATAACGATTTCAAATAGTTGTACAAATGCAACAGAAAACAAAAAAAATATATATATATATTTATTTAAGTTGTTTTTAAGCACTACAAATACATAGCTGTTTCCTTGCCGCCATTGAAATATTGTTGATCTTGTTGATTGCGATAGAAGCCGTGATGGCTTTGGGTCAGGCCCAAAAGTCCCAGCACCATGGAAATCAGGGCACCCAAATTAAGGCCCAAAACGAGCAGGCCAGGCAAGGGGGCCAGCAATGTGAGTAGGGCTGGCATGAATGCTGGCCAAGGACCGGCCAGAGCTGGATTCGAGTACGCGTAAGCCCAACGGCGTCGCCAGGGCTCCAGCTTGCTATTCTCCTCCACATCCCCTTGCTTAGTCTCTGTGGGCTGTCTGATGAAATTCTTATTGCCCGAGAGCAGAGTATATCGCTTCTCCAGTTCCGTAAATGTATCCTTCTCCTCTTTGGTCTCACCAGCCAAGCAGCCCACAAAGATAGCACAAATCACAATCAGCCTCATGACTTGTTTGTTTTGTCAACCAGGCCCTGCTTGGGGCTATATATAGCAGGCGCCACTTGTTGCTTGGTAGAGCATTTGACTGACAGTGCATTGGCCGCAGTTCAGCGACTCTTTTCAATTGTCAAGGAGATTGACATTCTTGCTACCTTTTGTATATACAATTAATTTAGTCTTGGCTTTTTAAGGTAAACAGTTTTAATATTTGATATAAAGTTTTGTTTGGTTTGTTCTTGTTATTGTACATGCACACATTTTTGTAATATCTTTAGAATATATGATTTCATTTTAATTTAAGCGCTGAGCCTTGAGCAGAACCTGTGGGTTCTCAATTTCCTTCTTGCTTTGAACAAGCTTTAGCTCTCGTTGCCAGGCCAGAACGGGTCCTTCATTGCTGGGGAGGGCGGCTACTGTGCGCTTGATAACGGCCTGAAGACTGGCTATGGTCTTTTCCAGGGCCTCGGCCATATTTTGGCTCTCATGGCTATGGGCCAGAAAGAGTGATGCAAAGAGATCACCAGTGCCCGTGAAGAAGATATTCTTTCCACCTTGTTTGGGTATGTCAATTGCCAGGCGAGGTCCATCCTTTTGGCTAAGGAAGGCGCGCAAGACTCCCGGTTGACCCAGGTCGCTGCTGGAGATGACCACTGTCTTAATGTTACGCTCGTGGAACCAATCCATGGCCGCCCAGACGGCCTGCTCACTACGAACTTCTTTGCCTGTCAGGAGCTCCACTTCATATTGATTTGGCGTGATTATATCGGCCAAGGGAATGATTTCATCTCGATAGATGGGCAGTAGCTCCTTGGGCACATATAGTTGGCCATTATCGCCCATTACAGGATCGCAGACATAAATGATTTCTGGATTGGCTGCCCTTAGCTTCTGCAAAACGATGCCCACCTGCCTCAAGAATAGAGGATTGCCTATATAACCAGTCAGCAAGTGGGAGTAGTGTGAGAGTAGGCCGTTCTCTTCTAGACCCTCAGTGATGGTGGCTTGAATAAAAATATATATATATAAGTTTATTGTCTAATGCGAAGTCTAATTAAATTACCCAATTCTTTTTCATTGGAAACGGGGCCTTTGAAGGTAGCATAGCCTGTGTGATTGGAGAATTGCACAGAATTTAAGGGGTCCACATCATAGCCAAGCAACTAAATGAGAAGGGTTAGGACAAGGTCACACTTATGAATTCATTTAAGTCGACATAGCAAACCTGAAGTGGGTAAGTAGCCACTTTATTGCCCACATAACCGTGTACTACATGACTCTGTATGGAGAGCACTCTCTTGGTTTTGCTTGTCATTGTAATTGCTTGTTGTTCTTCTGTTCCGCAGATGCAACGTTTAGTGTAGAGAGTTGGGAGTGCTGGTGTATACTGACAGTGACTGGTGGACTTCAATTTCAAGCTAGATACATGTTATTATTATCAGTGTTGTTCACATTATTGGCCGGCAAGCAAATGAGATAAGAGTGTCTATCGCGGCTTAAGTATTATAATTTATGAGTTAGTGTGAGTGAGTAAGCAGCTTTCACAGACATTTGTGTATTATTTTTAATCGTCAAGTGGTTGTGCCAGTAATTTCAAGATTACCACCCGCAACAGCCACCCCCTGCTTTAATAAGTAGCAGCTTGTTGTTTTTCAAAGTGTAACTAAAAGTATCGATACTTGATGTAAGAAGTTGGCAGCTCCGTTAAGACCAGCTGTTCCCTTTTTTTCGTGAATGCAGCGCATGGTTTTACGTAAACGCAGCCGGATTTGATTAATTTTTATTTAATTAGTGAAATAAAACCAGTATGGCTACTAGCTTGGCGCGTTTACTGGAACAAAACCTACGCACTTGCCATAAAGGGCAACAGCAAGGCCTGCGATTCCTTAGTATCCACCAGCACCAACGACAACAGCAAAATCAGGAAGTGGAAAACGAAGATGGTAAACAAGAAATTTTGTTTCTAGAAAGCTAATATATGCCGGGTTCTTTTAGAATTTCGTGTACTCAATCTAAGGTCTGTGAAGCAGAGAGACGTTCGGAGACGCGAGATTAAAAAGGATGCTGTGCCTCCACCTCGGACTCAGCGCCAGGCTGTTGACCAAGACTGGACGGCAGTTTGGCCTGGCCCACGTTCTTTTCATCCGGCTAGCGTCCCATTGCCACTGCGCCAGGGATATACTGAGAAGGGTGCTGCAGCCCCAGCTAAATTTGCCAATGCTGAATTAATGAAAATTCCAAATTTTCTTCATCTCACACCGCCGGCTATTCGCCAGCAATGCGAGGCGATTAAAAAGTTTTGCACACCTTGGCCAAAGGGTCTAGAAACTGAGGCCAAATGGCAACGTCACTTCCCAATTGAAGTCATTACCACCGACTACTGTCATGGTTTGCCCACAATACGGCACCCAGAAGCACGTCGCGTAACGGTTTCATTGAAATTGTCTGATTTGAAATTCGATGACCATGCAAGGGATAAATTTCTGCGTCTAGTTGGAGAACGTTATAATCCAGAAACAGATGTCTTGACCTTTGTAACGGATCGTTGTCCTTTGCGAAAGCAGAACTACGATTATGCGTTGTATTTGCTAACAGCTTGCTACCACGAGTCCTTTGTAACAGAGCCTTGGGAGGCAACGAAGTCAGAAGCGGACATGGAGATGTATCTATTTGAAAATAATCAGTCTAAAAAGTCAGCGGAGGCTATACTAAATTGGAATAAAAAGGCCGATGAGGCCAAAGCGGTGGCCAGTCCGGGCTATGCTCAGACAGTGGAACAATTGATTAACGACGGAGAAAACGAGTATAACTTGGGCAAATACAAGGAGGAAGTAATGAAAATGTTAAATATACAAAGTCAATAAGCTTAAATAGTAACTATATTTTGTGCAAGTTTGTTAAATAAATAAAACAAAAAATATTTCAAACGAACCAAGTTAAGCGCTCGACGGCAGCCCCATTGTTGGCGTTTCTGAGTGAATGGCAACAGTGCAACTGCGCTGCATTCCGAATGGCATTAGTACGAGTGCTAGTGAAGAAGCAGCTTAACATTTACGGCAGAAGACTGAAAAACACATTAGCGGTTTAAATATAGTCACTAAAATCACTTAGAATTTAGAATACTATTTAAGTTCCTGACACAATTTTGACACTAGAACCAGGTGAGTGTGAAAATGAGCAGAAATTAAAGAGAAGCTGACCATGACTGATAAGGTGGCTGCATTTGTTATTGTTTGATTTGTTCGTACGGCCTTAATCGTTGATGAGGTGAAACTTTTCGATAATGACGTAGCATAACTTAAAATTCATGGCATGCGAACAAACTTGTATAAAGTAATAACATAAGTCTACTTTCTCAGTTTTTTGATTTAATATTTCTTATCTTATTCGAACAAAATGCCGCCTATCAGTTAAATTAGATATAAGAAGTGGTAGTCTGGTTTTTGCTGTTTCCACCGGATAACTAGGAAACCCACACTCTTTTCTCTTTAAGTGTTTACTTTGAATTTTTTTTTTGTTAATGTCAAACCTCTGAGGGTCTCAAATAATTTTCTGTTTATTTTTCGCTCTCTTCTCTTTTTGCCCGTAACTAAGACACTTTGACGTGGTTATCAGTAAATTTCTGCCTTGTTAGTTCTCTACCTACCTGATCCATTTATTTATTGGTTTCTGGCTTCGACCACGTTCGAATGTAAAACTCAATGTCTTTTGTAAAATTTTCAGACATCCCGCACATCATAGTTCTTGGAGCAGCTGAACCAACACGCAAACAGAGCGCAATTTTTATCACAGATGCCAGCATAGAACATTGAGAGTGTGGCAAACAAGCAGCACGAACCGCTAGTCGACTTGACACGTATCCGAAACAGTTTTAGTCAGCAACTTCCCTCTGAATGCCTACAAGAATATACGCAAGCAGTTTGTTTAGCAGGCGGAGTATCACGAAATGCGTCGTCCGAATTTCAAATGGATGGTAAAATATGCCATCCTTCTTCTGATATCGTTGACAATATTTGTGTTACTAACGAGCTGGATATCTTCGACGCCGTATACCAATCGGCCGAGGCACCACAATATAATACCACATGACGATGCCTTGCCGAAACATGAACGCTTGGAGTCTGTAAAGGGATTCCAGGATAAACCTAAAGAGGATCCTTTGCTTACAGCCGATGAGCCAAAGCTTGAAGAGCCCATTAAGGCTGATATCCATCAAAATGAGAAAGCCGAAAAGAAGGAAGACCAAGAGGAAGAGATTCCAGAAAATATAAATGAAAGCGTCCATAACTTTTTGCCAAATCCCGCAGAGGAAAAGAAAGACTGGCATGATTATACGGCCATGGAAAGGGATTTAAAGCGAGTGGGCATTGGTGAGCATGGCAAGGCGGCCAAATTGGATCCCTCTACCCTGGAACTGGAGCAGAAAATGTCTTTGGAAAACGGCTTCAATGCCTTGCTCTCGGATTCCATATCTGTAAATCGCTCTGTACCCGATATACGCCACAAAGAGTGAGTCATTTCTCTGTCCAATTTGAGTCTTATCAGCTAAGATAATTTATCTCTTCTCCCTTAGTTGTCGCTCCAAGAAATACCTGGCCAGGTTGCCAAATGTCTCTGTGATTATTATTTTCTACAATGAATATCTGAGTGTCCTTCAGCGCTCTATACACAGTCTGCTAAATCGTTCGCCTCCAGAATTGCTAAAGGAGATCATCTTGGTTGATGACTACAGTGATAGGGCAGAACTTCGCGAGCCTTTGGAGAAATACATAGAAGAGAACTTCAAGAATGTGCGGATTGTGCGCCTGCCGCAGCGGACTGGTCTCATAGGAGCCCGTTCGGCTGGAGCTCGCAATGCCACCGCGGAAGTGCTCATCTTTCTCGACTCTCATATCGAGGCCAATTACAATTGGTTGCCACCGCTGCTGGAGCCCATTGCTAAGAACAAGCGCACAGCAGTTTGTCCCTTCATTGATGTGATCGACCATTCAAACTTCAACTATCGTGCCCAAGATGAGGGAGCTCGAGGCGCCTTTGACTGGGAGTTCTATTATAAGCGCTTGCCTCTGACCCCTGAAGACTTGGCCCATCCCAGCGAACCCTTTAAGAGTCCTGTAATGGCCGGCGGTCTGTTTGCCATTTCGACGGAGTTCTTCTGGGAACTGGGTGGCTATGATGAAGGACTGGACATCTGGGGCGGAGAGCAGTACGAATTGAGCTTTAAGATTTGGATGTGCGGCGGTGAAATGTACGATGCTCCTTGCTCCCGAGTTGCCCATATTTATCGTGGTCCACGCAATCACATGCCCAGTCCCAGGCAGGGCGACTATCTGCACAAGGTAAGCCCAGGAATTCTATGGATTTTCTCTGAAATATTGAATATACCTCCTTAATTTACAGAACTATAAACGCGTGGCCGAGGTCTGGATGGATGAGTACAAGAAGTATTTGTACGATCATAGCGACGTTAGCTACGCTAAGATTGATCCTGGCGATCTGACCGCACAGAAGGCCATACGAACTAAACTGAAATGCAAGTCTTTCAAATGGTTCATGGAAACGGTGGCTTTTGATCTGATGAAACACTATCCCGCCATTGATCCGCCCGACTATGCCCATGGGGTCATACAAAACTTGGGTGATAAAAACCTGTGCCTTGACACCCTCGGTAGATCTCGCCACAATCGCATAGGACTCTACAGTTGCGCCGACGATTTAATGCGACCGCAAAAGAACCAGTTCTGGCAGCTCAGCTGGCGTCGAGACATACGCTTGCACCGGAAGAAGGATTGCCTGGACGTACAGATATGGGATCGAAATGCCCCCGTCTGGCTCTGGGACTGCCATGGCCAGGGAGGAAATCAATATTGGCACTATGATTACAGATCGAAGCACATTACGCACGGCAAAGAAGGCAAACGTTGTCTCGAAGCCCTACCAGACAAAAGAGAGTTGGTTGTCAATACTTGTGACGATGGCAACAATATGATGAAATGGCAGTTTGGTTATTACAATGAAACGGCCCTGGACAATTACGAGAAGGACTTGATCTTATTGCTATAGATATTAAATTTAGTTAATGCTTGACTTGCCATGTACTTAAAAATTACTGGAGAATGTGCAATGTGTTCTGGTCTCGGCGCTGGACATTCTGTGTATACTGTATCTATATGTAAATAAATTAAGAATTATTAACTAGCTGATAAGATGAGCGGTCCAACAAGCAGATTCCAATAAAGTACGTTCCATTAAAAAAAAAGAAAATCACATTCTTGCTGAATGGGTTAAATTTTTTTTCTTCAGCCCTCGATTTTTTCAGCTGGTTCTGCTTTAAACTGAAAGAGAAACAACAGGCGCGCAGAAATCCAGACAAGGCGGTTAAGCTAAGCAGCAGCTGAAATTTGATTGGCTGTTGGCACACGCTAAATAGAGAGCGGCTTCCATTAGAGTGAGAGCGCGAGCGTAAGCCAGTGTGGGAGTAAAGCTGCTTATTCTTGCCCTCTTTCTCTCAACTTCTGTTCGCCTGGTAGCTGGCCTGTGCAGCTCGGAGTGTTTCGTTGGAAATTTGCAGTTTAACCGTGCCAACACCCCCCACTTGCTTGAATGAAGTAAGGCCACTATTTTTTTTAACTTTGTTTATGTTTTTATTTGTATTTAATATTAATATCTGTTTGCTTTCAATACGCGTACTATAAATAAATATAATTTATGTTTTACAATATGTTTTCATCTTCGAGCGCTTCTTATATTATCTCTGTGTAATTTCTTCTTCTTCTTTCTGTTCTTCTCTTTCTTAATTTGTTTTCATTGAGTGCCAACTTGTCATTGAGTTTATTATCTTTATCATTAATATATTATAATACCAATATATATTCATATATATATATATATATTTTCTTTTGTTTTTCTTTTTTTTTTGTTTGTGTGTTTTTGTTGTTGTTTTTTTCTTTTCATTTTCGTATTTAATTTATTTGCAATACTCGTGTGTGTGTTTGAAGCATTTTTGCTTTGCTGCTTTTGCCCCGCACAAAAACTCATCATCTTTTTTTTTCTTTTTTTAAACTTAATAATGGCAAAGAGTTGATGTTTTTTTTTTTTTGTTTTTATTTCAAAATCATAAAAAGCATTTACAAACTATAATAGTTATATATATAAACATTTAAATATTTATCAAAACATGTTTTTTCTTGTTGCTCAAAAGTCTTCTTCGCTGCCTTAGATTTACACAATTTTTAAATTAATTTTTCTTTTTTTTATTTATTTATAATTATACCATAATTATCAACCATTCTCTCTGCAAAAATATTTTAGTATTTTTTTTATGTTTTTGTTTGTTTTTTTTTTTTTTGAGTTTTGAATGTATTAATTAATTTTAGTTTAAATTTATTCTTGCCTTTAGACTAATTTGATTTGAATTTCAGTTGCGCTGCAATTTTTTAACTTATTTTTGTTTTTGTTTTTTTGGATGGATATTTTAATTTATAAATTAGTAAGCAAAATCAAGAGTTTTTAGTTGTTGTTGCTGTTGATTTTTGTTTTTTTTTTTTTTGTATACTTAATACTTGCTTGGTTTCGAGTCTTGTAATTAAAAATGAAAATTAGTTAAAATTAAAATTTACTCATTTCGCTGCTGCTGACTTTTTCCTAAGGCTCGTAAAATAAATATACCCTTTCAATTTATAGTGTGCTTAGCGCCTTTAGTTCTTTATATTTTTATTTATATATATTTTTTTGTTTTGTTTGTGTGTGTTTGTTTGTGATTTTGCTTAAACTTAAATTAAATTAATGTTTAGTTAAAATGTCTTGTTGCTTATTATGCTGCTGCATTTTTTTTGTTTATCTTTTATTTACGTATGCTTAGCTTAAAATGCTGCGCTTCTTCTTCTTTCTCTTCTTTCCTCTTTTCCTTCATCTAATCTAACTTTTATTCTTTTTATTATTATTTTTTTTTTAATATTTCACTTTTAATCTCTCAGTGTTTTTTTTTTGTTTAGTTGACCCTCAAAAATAATTCGCATTTAATTGCCTTTATGTTCTGTTGTGTGTGCTGATCTAAGTTTGATAAATAAAATCATAAAAAAATAAATAAATATGTATTAAAATTTCAAAATCTGCAATATGCCAGAGTTGTGTGTGCAGCCCAACTGCACACAGAAGTAGGGCAAGGTTTTAGGTTGATGAAATTCAATTTATATCAGCTTGGCGCTCAAAAGTATGCTACACTATTTTTCACAGCCCCAAACAGCAGATAAATTGTTTGATTTGGCTTAAAAACAAAAAATAATCAAATTATGCAGTTTTTTTTTTCTTTTCTTTGTTTCTTTAAATCTATAATTATAGTTTGTTTATCTTTTTGCGACTTGTGTGTAAGTGTAAAAATTCTTTTTTTCTCTTTCGCTTTTTACTCTTCTTCTTTATGTTTCCTTTTCCCTTTCTAGTTTTAGTTTGTTTTTTAAAAAATGGTTTATTTGTACTTTTGGCAATGATTTTACTTTCCACTAACAGTTTTTTTGTCTTAAAATGTTTTTCTTATTCCTCGGTTTATTTTTTGTAGGTTTCATTTCATTTCATTTTGTTTGTTTGTTGTTTTTGTTTTCGAGAAACTCAGCAAATTTGTTTCATGCTGACTTTTTGATATTGTTTAATTAAATTTGTTTAGGCTAAAGACTGCATAATGCTTAGGTTATTTTTATTTTTTTCTTAGTATCTTCTTGCTTTGTAGTGTGTGTGAGTTTTTTTTTTCATATAAAAACAAAATTGTACGTTTTATGATAAAAAAAAACATTGTAAAAATCATTTAACAAAAGTTTCGAGTTAAAAAACTAAATTTTCTTTTAATAGTATTAAACTAGCTGTTTAAAATTTATAAACTATTCAAATATAATATTTCTTTTATTTTCCTTTTTTTATTGTAGATGTGAGAGTGTGTCTGTGTGAGTAGTTTGAAATATTTGTTGTTGTTGTTGTTGTTTTTGAAGCTGTGTTTTTTTTTAGTTGATTAGTCTGTGGTGGTTGGTTGTCTCGGTTTGAATTTGCTGGAATGATGTTGGCAAAGCTGGCAGCGGCGGACTTATTCTTTCTTTTTTTTTCTTCCTCTTCTACTTTCTCTTTATGGCACACTTAAGGGGGCTGCGGTTTAAAAATAATTTCATTTTGTTTTTTGTTTTTGAAGAGAATTTTCAGTCGTTTGGAACAGCAGCTAAACAAGAAGAAAGTAATTTCATTTAACCCATTTGCCTTTACCAGTAAAATCCTGGACCTAGGCTGGCTGGCTGGGTTGGCCGGGCAATGGCTGCGGCGGTAGTTGTTGCTGTTGCTGCTGCGGCAGTTGTTGTTGCTGTTGTTGCTGCTGCTGCTGTTGGGCTTGGCCATTGCCATTCGTGGACGATGTGGGACTGCTATTGCCCTCCTGATAAGGCCCCGTAACCACACATGGGTGCATAGGGAACAGGGTTGTCCACGACGTTGTTGTTAGTGTTGGTGCGTGGAGGGCAACTTTCTCGTTTTTTGGCTGCTCACCGGAATTGCTGTTGGATTGGGAGCTGTTGTTGTTCTGCTTTTTTGCTGAATCACCTTTCTTTTTTTTACTGCCCGAAGGACCACCCGTACCGGTGCCATTTTTGAGTTGATTGTTCTCCTTTTTGATGGTGGTGGTGGTGGTGCTGGGTGGGATTGTGGTTCCGGCCAGTTCATCTGCCATTTCATCGTCTTCGTCTTCATCGCCGGCCGCCGCCTTTTTTATTAGACGTTCGCGCTCCTCTTTGGCTTTGTTGTCGAGGTCAGTGTTGATTTTTTTGACGCGCATCTTCTCCTCCCATTCGTCGATGCCGTGGCGCGCTCGATTCAGATTGCGATGCTGGTAGAAAATGAGGGTCATGCGTGTGGGATGATGACGATCCGGTCGTCTCACCGCCGTAGTGGCATGCATTTCATGCTTGGCACACTCGATCAGGACACTGCCATGATTCAGGGCAATGGCCACACCGCCCATTTGGGGATCCTGGAAGGCCTCTAGATTCTCATTGATCTCGGCCACCTCGCCGATCGGTTCGATTTTATTCGAATTCGTTGTGGCCGGAGCCACTGTGGTGGATCCGGTGGCCGTGGAACTGGAGGAAGAATTTCCTCCGTTGTCTGTGACTAAGCCGCCCGTCTCACTGAGAGGTTGTGGCTGCTGCTGCTGCTGTTGTTGCTGCGGCTGACCCGTGTTGATAGGAGTGGCCACTGAGCCATCCATGCCATTGGTGGGCGTGGTGTTCAGAGTCTCTCCTAGAGCTCCACCGCTGTTGTTGAGATCAGGCAAGACAGTCTGGGGTGCAACCTGCTGGGCAGTTCCAAGTGGGGCTGTTGCCACTGGCAAGACCGAACCTGGACCTGGCGGCACCACTGGCTTTTGCAGGGCTGCCGTGACTGGGGCCGTCGTTCCATGTGAGGCTATCAGAGTCCCACCGGCCGCACCAGTGCTCGGCGGCTGCAGAGCCGTGGGTGTATACGCCGCCGAGCCGGCTCCCTGATGATGGCCATACATATTCCAGTTAGGCGAAGGAGGCGGAGGCGTGGGCGGCGGTGTCTGCTGCGGATACATGCCGTAGGGCGAATAGGCCTGATGGTGGTACCCGTAGTTGTAGTTCATGTTCTGATAGGCATCGTAGGCCGTGTAGGCGGAGTGAGGCGGCGGGTACATTTGGTAGTTGTTGGGATACTGAGTGTACTGATAGTCGCTCGGTGGTGGCTTCGGCTTCACAAATCCCTCTGGCAGATGGAGGTGGTGGTGTTGATGGTGTAGATGGTGGTTGGAGGTGGCGTTGGTGGTGGTGAGTGGTGCGAGATTAGTCATGGGTTGCATGGGTGTTAAGGTGGTTAACTTACTGTCGACCAAGTTGTGATTGACCAGTGTTGTGGAGTCTGGGTTCTCCTCGCTGCCCCGGCTCTTCAGCTCTCCCCGAATCTCGTGCAAGCCTGCTCCGGTGGTGTGATGCTGCTGTCCCAGGCCCGGGCCGGTGGCTGCTACCGTTGAGGCCGTCAGATTGTTGTAACTGGGCGTGTAACCATTGTTGGTATCATGCTGGGTGGGTGTGGCTGTGGCTGTCAGAGCTGCTGGATTGGCCAGGGCGGGTGTGGTGGCGGTTTGCGGTGGTTGCGTGGCGGCCGGTGTGGTGGTATGCTGGGCCAGTTGGGGTCCTGAACTCAAGCCTGCACTGCCGGGTGCTTGGGCTGTGGCCACGGCTGGGGTGGCTCCCATGCTGGCCATGCTGTGGGGTGGCCAGTTGCCGTAGTAGTTCCGCGAGTCTATGTAGGAGCCAGTCTGATAGTCGTAGGAATAGGGCGAGTCCAAAACGGTGCTGGAGATCTGATTGGACTGGAGCTGGGCATCTGTGAAGGTGTCGATCATGGTGGCCATGTTCATCAGACTTGAGTTGGAAGTCATCAGCTGATTGGGTCCATTGCCTCCCGGAGCCGCTGCATTGCCCACTGAGGTGGAGTTGTTGGAGTGCTGGTTGACGGGTGGTGTGGTAAAGGCGCTGCCAGCTGGACTGGGATTGTTGGTGACTGGGGTCTGGCAGCGTGGCGAGGGTGTGGATGGTGGGGCTGACCCAGGCGTTGAGGCGCTTGAGTTGTTTGATTGATTCGACTTTGACTTGGCCTTGGACTTGCCAGCTCCAATATTAGGACCGCCATTGCCACCGCCGTTTTCCTTCTTGATCTGGGGAGTTCCTGTCAGGGCCGGCGGACTGGTTTGGGAGTTAGAGCCTTGGCCAGCTGAAGCATTGCCAGCGGAGCCATTGTTGGCTGATCCATTGCTGGCTACTTCCGTGGCATCCTGCTCGCCATCCGGCGGAGCGGCCTCATCTTCTTTGCGCTTTTTGCCATGTCTACGACAGGGTATCAAAGGCGTCGAACGCACACGTACTTCGCAGGGAAATCTAAGGGGAAAGATAGAGAGAAAGCCATATTAAAATCGTTTCCTTTGCGCGGGAGCTCCACCGGCTTAGCTTGCTCAAAACTCAACACTACACTCACTTGTCCAGCATTTGTACAGCCCCAGTTCTGTGCTTGTCCCTCTGACCCTCGACACTCTCGAACTCATCACTGCCGTCCATAGTGTAGAGTGGCAGGACGTGGAACTGTTCGTCGTCTGGCAGACGGGTATCTCGATTGCCGGGCTTTAACAGGGCTACATGGACTGTACAGCCATCTTGCATATTGTGGAGATCACGATGGGAGTGGGCGCAAAAGTCCAGACAGGCTGTGACACCGGAGAAGGGCTTGCCCGACTCCAGGCCCAGACGGCAGTCGGAGGCCTCATGCTCGTACTTGGTTTGATTGTCATAGGAACGTGGGCAGACCTGTTTGAAGACCGGGGCCAAGAGCGTGGCTATCAGGTTCATGTGATCCTCGATGGCTGCCTCCTCACTCTTGACCGACAGACGGAACTTGCGCACCGTCTTGGAACGGGCATATTTGCAGCCATTATAATACATGGACCAAGAGCAGCCGAAGCTATAAGAGGCACCTGAGGTCTCCGGATCTAGGCCTGAAAAGAAGGTAAAATGTGAGAAAGAAATCTCTTGATTATGCAAGCAGAAACCTACCTTGGCAGGCACAAGTGCGATTCTCATTGGTGGCACAGCGTCGTGTGGTGGGTAGACCGTATTTATTCAGCTTGGGAATTAGATTCTTATAGGCATTGTCTGCCTCTAGTCGAGGCATGCCGTCCCAGGCTACCATACAGACCACAATATAAGCAGCCAGGCATCTGCAGAGAAAGAGAAAAACGGTTAATTATGTATTGAGATTTTAGGCCCCACATTGGGCGCCAAATTTGACACTTACCTGTGACCTGGTCGCTTCTTCACCACCACAAGGACTTTTTCTTCAGGATCTGCTCGACGTATCACCCATTTGGCCACCGGGCAGCCCTGACTCGTCTTGCCCTCTTTGCCTGTGTAGATAATCTTTTCGATTCGCAATTGTCGACCCGTCAGCTGGCACCGATCCTCGAACTCCCGACGCAATTCACTCAGATTAGAAGCAGTACCTTTTGTGTGAAACGGAATTAGGTTTTTGATCTGAGAATTGTTAAGTCTTTTCACTTACCTAAATGTGTGTAATATGTGCCCGGTTCGGGTGGATTTTTGTCGGATTGGAAGCACTCACATTCGGGTATTTCCGTTTTGTTGCCCTTTTCGAGACGATCCGTGGTATCGAAAATGGGATTTATTTTCTCATGCTTCACCACAATTTCGGGTATTTCATCTTGCTTCTGTTTCTTTGACTTGGCTTTGCTGCCATTGTGAGCCTCAGCCAGATCATCTTCATCCAGTAGCTCTTCCTTGGGCTGTATGCCCAGGCAGGTGCCATCCTTCAGATGTTCGGCCGTCGGCGCCCGTGTGCCTCCCTGCCGACAACAGGAGAAGCCATTGTTCACGGCCTTGGTATCGCCCAAATAGGGATACCCACTGCCATGGTGCCCCAGCATGCCCATATCCTCCAGCTTAGGTTCCAGCATGCCATGACCCAGGTGCGGGGGATACCGATGCGGGGGTATAGGATAGGCATGGGCCGGTATGTCCTTCTCATAGTTGGTGGGCAATGGAATGATGCTATTCGTGTCTGGCTTTCTCTCCAGCTCCAGCATATTGTTGCCATGATGATGATGATGCTGCTGCTTATGTGGCCCATTCGCCATACCCTTGCTAGCCGCATGATGCGGATGCATACCATGAGAACTACCATAGGCTGCGGCTGCTGCCGCCGAATGTTGATAGCCCGGGACAAAGTTCTGTTGGAAGTTCTGCTGGAAGCCACCGGCACCTCCATAATAGGCGGAATTGTGATGGTAACTGGCATAATCCTGTTGAGCATGATGCTGCAGCTGCTGCGCCGACTGCGGCTGGCCGTCATTCTGACAGAAATCCGCATACTGTATAAAGTTCTGGTAGTTCCTCTCGTAACCCTCCATTTTGTTGGGCTGCGGAGGCAGCAGACCCGGCTCGGTTTTTATGTACTGATTGTGATAGTCTTGGCCAGGCGGGGGATAGTGGGCGGCCGCGGGGTAGACTGTCTTATCAAGGGCCTTGAGCCCTCCACCAGGGTCGGTAGCATTGCGATCGATTTCGGCCGCAGCCTCGGCAGCTGCTCGACTGGCCTTGCTGCGACTGCGCGATTTCTTGGGCTGCGGTGGCGGCGGCTGAGGTGGCTGTGTTGGTGGTTGAAGTACCTCCGCCGGTGTGGTGCTGTGATTGATAGTCGTGTGTTGCTGTTGCTGTTGTTGTTGTGGCAGGTGTGGATCTGTGCTTGGATAGCCACTGGCCACCGTCGGTTTCTTAAACGAGTTGGTGTGGTGTGGCTTCCAGATTTGATCGCCACCACCTCCTCCGATACTTTCGGCTGCTGAGCCAGCCACAGCCAACTGCTGTTGCTGCTGTTGTTGCTGCTGCTGCTGCTGTTGTTGCTGTGGGACGCTGCTGGCACCGTTGGCGCCGCTCAGCGCCGGGTCAGAGCGGAGGTGGTGGCTATACGATAAAAAATGACCGGCCTGCTGTTGTTGTTGCTGCTGCTGCTGGGCAACAGCGGCCGGTGTGGTTGGACCTGCCCCACCCGTGGTGGCTCCCTGCTGCATGTGCAGTTCGGAGGGTCCACCTGCTATGGCCATGGGATCCTTGGAGTCGCTCTTGCGCATAATCATGGACTTGATGCGCGTATTCAAATGCAGACGCTCTCCTCCGCTGCCCTGCTGGTAGGGATCAACGGCCAGCTGCTGCTGTTGTTGCTGCTGTGCCTGGGCCTGTTGACTACTCCAGGACCAGTCTTGCATGGCCGTTTGTTGCTGCTGTTGCTGTTGTTGTTGCTGCTGCTGAGGGGGAGAGGACAAGTGTTGCTGTTGCTGTTGCTGGACACTGGATCCATACGGCTGTAGGCCGTTGGGCGAGGGCGGCACTTGGCTGACCGGTGACTGGGAGACGTGACGGGGTTGTTGTTGTTGCTGCTGCTGGATGAGGCTACGTGTGGGTGACTGTGGCACGGCCTGGACATTGGGCGGCTGCATGGGCGAGGCCGCCGGTTGGGCTACCACCGATTGGGCACTACTCGCCGTAGGCACAGCTGTGGGTGTGCCTGGTGTGGTGGCCACGGCTCCACTAGCTCCTCCTCCTCCTACTCCTACTGATGACTGTTGTGTTTGTTGTTGTTGTTGTTGCTGTTGAGCACCGCTATAATCGCCTGAATACCCGTTACAGTTGAGTGAGCGCGGCGGCACGCTGCTCACCCGCGGATATCCAGGCGTGTCGTTTCCCGACATCGTCTTATTTAGATCGGCAGCCACCCCAAGATGCTGCTGCTGCTGCAGACCCACTGCCGTGGGTGGAGCTGGGGCTGTCGACACTTGACCGGCATAGCCAACGGTGCCGGGCGCAAAGCCAGCTACACTCTGTAGACCCACCTGATTGATCGGTGCACTGGAGAGCTGTTGACTCTGGAAATCGTAGCGTTGGACGGGCGCCGCATATGGTGAGCGTCCGTAATTCGGATCGAAACCCAGTCCGGTCTGTACATAGCCATTTGATGGGTACGCATAGGACTGCGTCTGGAAATCCAAAGAGTTGAGCGATGTGATGGCTGGAGTATTCTGTGGTATTTGCTGTATGAACTGGTTCTGCCAGCCCTGAGATGGGTCGGCCTGCCAGGTGGGATAGAAGGCCATGGGTGCCTGCAATAAAGAGAAGTGAAAAGGTATTGATAATATTGATTGATAAGACTAATTATTGTTAGGAACTGTTATGAGATAATTAAATTGATTTTCTGAGAGTTTCTCAATTGATTCTTTCGAAGTTTTGTAGTTCATTATGTTCAAAGGTTTCATGATTTCAAGAGTTTCCAATCGATATATAAGGACTAGGATATATAAGGACTAGAGTGAACGTAAGTACCGGAACCAACCCGTTCAATCAATGCAGCTTGTAAGACTGTTAAGGTCCTTTATAAAAGTGCTACCAAAATATATGTAATCTTTCCCTCGTAAAATGTAAAATAGGATCAAAGGACCAGTTGGATTGATTCGACAGTCGGTATAGCAGGTTATCGTTATCCTTTCTGTATTGGAACTTTATATCTCTTAACCTGACAAGGGCTTTAGTATTTTCGAAATGCCTAAACCTAAAACCCTAGACCATTGAGCTATAATTTATTGAATTCTTAATTCCAAAGGCCTATAAATTAGTTACTGTGAATTTCCAAATGAATTATCCTAAAATGGAAAGTAGCTATTCTTGGTTTATCAAGAGATAAATAATTCCTGACTCAAACTCATAAATCATAATTTCTGTTAATTACCAAACGAGAATAGAAACCTCAACAAGTCAAATGCTGATTTTCTTTTTTTATTTTCCTCGCCTCTCATAACAAATTACTTCCGTGTTCATTACCAACTCGAATTATGCTAAAGAATAAATTGCCAGATATCAGGTGATATATATATTTATGTATATAGCCGGCACATAAAATTTAGTTGGCATTTTATTTCATTTCATTTGCATTTTTATGGGCGTTAAAAGCGCAGGCCCAGGGGGGAGGAAAAAAATGTTAACATGAAAGTGAAATGAAAATTTTCGGTAAACCCTGGCAGAGGTGGAGGCTGTCAGACATAAAACCAAATAAAATATAAATTAAAATCTCAAATATTTTTATGGCCATTTCAGAAACACGCATAAAAACAAGGCAGCTGCTTCCATTGTCGTTGTTGTTGTTGTTGAAATAGTATTTTATTTTGTCTACAACATTTTCACCTTGTTTTTATTTGGTTTTTTTTTTTGACAGTGTTCGTGTGTTTGTGTTTGTTTTGTTTTATATTCTGAAAACATTTAGCAATCATTGATAAAAATCGAAAATATTTTTATGAATGAATAAGCCTGTTCATCTGCACAGACACACATGTGTGTGTCTCTGTGTGTGTGTGACTGGGGAGGGGGAGAAACAGGGAGAGAGAGAGAGAGAGGGTTGTGTGGGATAGAATTGAAATCAAACCATTCGTGTGGTTAGACTGATGTTTCGGTTTGTTTGGCTTTCTCTTGCCGTCTCTTTCTTTCCGTGTGTGTGCACAGCTGCATTTGATTGGGCATATATGACGTATACGCCACGTTGGCCTGTCTGCCAGCATACACAATTTTAATTTATATAGACTCGGTATTTTTTCTTTTTTTTTTCTTTTTTAAATAAACTGATTGACTGGCCTGACTGAGTGAAGGTCAATGGTCGTTGTTGTGGGCTGTCTAGATTTGAAATATTTGATAGCGAATTGTTGTCTATCGTTTTGAATGTTATTTATTAATTGAAATTGGAATTGCTGTGGCAATTTGTTTAGCCAAAAAAGTTTATCAATTATAATGCATATCGAGATGATTATCCAATTAAAAAGGGAAATTTAATTTATGCCTGCTTGCTCTCAACTTACCATGGGCTGTTGCGGTTGATCCTTCATGGTTTGGATTTGGGCTGTGATTTGATGATGTTGCTGTTGCTGTTGTGTGTGTTGCTGCTGCTGCTGCTGTTGTTGTTGTTGCAGCTGCAAATGTTGTTGCTGTTGTTGCTGCTGCTGCTGCTGCTGTTGGTGTTGCAAATGTTGATGATGCAGTTGCTGCGGCTGATATTGCTGCTGCTGTTGTTGGCTCAACAATTGCTGCTGCTGCTGCTGCTGAGTGTGTTGCTGCAACTGTTGCTGCTGCTGTTGTTGTTGCTGTTGTTGTTGGTGGTGTTGGTGTTGGTGGTGTTGCTGATAGTGATGTTGCAGGCTTGTGGAAGCACCGGTGTTGGCTGCTGTGGTGGTATTTGGCGACTGCTGGGGCAGTAGAGTGACTGCCGGGTCTGGGCTTATGGCCGTGTTGCTACCTGCTTGCTGACGTGGCGATGTGGCTGCTGCAGCGGCTGTGGCACTGGCACTGGCTGCATTCAGTTTATTTGCTTTGGTGGAGGACTTGCGAGGGCGTGACTGCTGCAAAAGTAAGAAAAACAAAAAAAACATTTACTTAATTTTATTTTTTTTTGGAGCTCGATTAAATTCTTGAAATTAATTATTTATCTTTTGGAATTGTTCTAGTTTCGGGCAATTAGTGGGGAAATATTTTTTAATTAAAAGTAAATTTGTGCAAAAATATTTTAATTGACCCAACCCTACCCCGGCTTCTTCCCCTCCCCTTCTTCTACTTCTTCTTCTTCTTCATCTCACAGCAGCTTTGGCATAATTTATTTTCATGCTTTGCTTATAATTTTTATTTCCATTTTTTTTTTCTGCTGTTTTTTTTTTTTTTTTGGGCCAACATGTAAAATTTATGTTGGCCGACGATTTATGTGCAATTTATTTGCCAGGCAAAAACAAAAACAACAACAGCAAAAATTCCCACAACAACAAATTACAGCAACAGCTGTGCTATGGCCCACGCTGTTGTTGTTGTTGTTGTTGCTTGCTTGACTGGCTTGAAAAATGTGGCGCGCACCATTAAAGGCTTTTAAAATTTATGTTTATAAAAGTCTTTTGTCGTTTTTCAAACGGAGGGGGAGAAAGGAAGCGCCACAGACCAACTTTCTGGCTGTTCTTTTTTTTTTCTTTTTGAGCTTATGTCTTCCACACTGAAAAAGAAAGAGAGAGTGAGAGAGAGGGAGAGAATTTTCACCTACCCTCTGGGGCTGCATTGGAAGTTTAAAAATAGTTTTCACCATTCGCCCAGTCAATCGATAAATGCCTTCTTTTCTGCACATTTTTGCAGGCAAAAAATATTTCATTTATTTTTTATAATTTTTGCAAATTTTTTCTTAAGAAAGAAAAAAGACTTTGGGACAAGTTTTTTGTTTTGTCAAACTTGCTCTTTCAAGTTGTGAAATTTGAAATTTGTCATTAAGGAATTTTTAAGAAAAATATTTCAAAAATTTTTTTTATTTTTAATTTAGAGAAATATCTTCCCTTTGAGGGAAGATTAGCCAAAATGTTGAAATATATTTATTAAATATTTTTGTTATATATTTTTTTTAAATTAATTTTCCCTGATAAAAAAATTTTCTATTTTGTTTAATGTTTATAATTTTTTCCCCTATATTTCCAAAAGCGATATTTAGTGCTATTCATAAAAATTTCTCTATTCACTGGGATTCATTTTTTTATATTATTAAAACTAAAATATATGGTTTTATTTATTTGTTTTTTTTTTTTAATTTTCTTATTTTTTAGATTAATTTTTTCTTAACATTTTTTTTTTTAAATTGTGATTTTCTTTATTTTTTTCAGATTTCTTTATTTATTTTTGTAGTTGTTTAAAATTCTTTAATTATTTGGAATCATTTCAGGTTAAACATATTTTGAATATTATTTTTTTTATTCATATTTTTCTATTTTTTTTTTTGTTGCTTATAATTCTTTATTTATTTGGATTCATTGGGTTCAATGGTTTAAAATATTTTGATTATTTTTTATTTTAATTGTTTTTTTTTTATTTATTTGGCTTAATTATTAAAATTTTTTTCACAATTTTTTGTTATTTGTTTTTTATTTTTATTTTTTTAATTTTCCATTTTTATTTGGTTTAGGTTTTTATTTTTTTTTTATAAATTCTTTAATTTATTTTTGCTTAGTTTTATTTAGTTTTTATTTTCTCTATTTTCTTGGCTTAATTTTAAAAATCGTTTCATATATTTCCCCCCCCCCCCCCCCACAAAATTTTGTATTTATTTAAATTATGAGAGTTTATTTTTCCAAAAGTCTCTCTAGTTATTTGCTTTAATTTTCCCACTTTGCCTTGTTGAAAAATCTTTTTATATTTCTTCTTCTTCTTCTTCTTGTTCTTTTTTTTGCTTCTTTTTGTATTTTCCTTTAGTTTACATAACAGCCAATTAGGCAGGCTTGTAGATTCTTGTAGATAAAATAATCAAAATTTACACAGACGACAATCAAATCTAAATCGCTTGTGCAAATTTGCTTGAATAAGAATGATTTATTATGGCACACACATACAGTCACACACACATATATACACTGGCACACTCAAACTTACAATCTAAAAGATTTCCATCTGTGTGTGTGTGTGTGTGTGTGTGTGTACCTTTGATTTTATTTATACTCTTGTGCAGTTTCTGGCTCGTTTTGCCTTTGGCCAACATAATGCTATGCAAATAGAATCTGCACATGTGTATGTGTGTGTATGTGACTGTGAGTGTGTTGTTGAAAATCAACAAACAATGTGGCTGGCAGACACATACGAACAAGCTGAGAAAAAAAAGGACAAAAAAAAAGAAAGAAAAATGCAGGCTGCTCCGAATTCGGAATTGGTTATTCAGAAATTCAGTTATTTTGCTGGCCTGCTCGAGTGCAGCTCAGGTGGAGGGCAAAGGACAGAAAAGACAGAACAAGGTAAATAAATAAAATAACCAAGACAAACGGTGTTGACTGAAATTTGCCTAGAGTTATTTTTCTGTTCTGCAAAAAAAATAAAAAAAAAAACACAAATGAAGAATTTCAATAAATTTGCACACAATTTTAAATCGGAAATTGCCAATTATTTATTTATTTTTTTCTTTTTAAGTATTTTTCGAGAATTTTCCTATGGGTTTTCAGAGGTATCTCTGTGTGTGTGTTTGGCAATAATTAAAGTTTCGCACGTACAAATTGTTTGCTTAGCTTTTGTAAATACAAAAAAATAATACACAAATAACACCAGCAAAATGGCAAATACAAAAACAAACAAATAAAACTGCATAAGACCAATAAAAAATAAATAAAAAAAAAATAAACATTCAAACAGAGAATTGAATAAATTTTTATCATTGAAGCGTTTAGACAACAATTTTTCTTTTTTCAGCTTATTTATTTTTATAATTTCAGTTTTTTATCGTTGTTGTTGCTTTTGTTGTTTTAATTGCATTTACCTTTATTTTTTATATTATTATTTTTTAGTTTTTCTTGATCGTAAAATAAAAGCTAATTAAATGTTTATGGGCAATTGCCGAGGATTTGTTTTTTTTTTATTTATTTTGATTTATTTTCTTTGTGTTTTACAAAGTTTCTTTTTATAGTGTTTTTTTTTTGTGTTTTTAATTTATTTATTTCTTAGTAAAGTTTATGGAGATTAGCAATTGCATTGCCGGGTTATCTGCCTCGACCACGAGCAACGAACTTTACAATGCATTCGGCCTTCTCGACTCTCGGTTCAGGGCCCTGAATATTTTGTCTCAAACCGAGTCGTGTTCTATGGAAAAATCGTGGCAAAGAAAATTGCTTTTTTTATTTTTTTGTCTTGTTTGCTTCGATGGGGTTATGATTTACGAGCGATTCGTTTCCCTTTTTGCGGGTGTTCACTGTGTATGTTTTTGTGTGTGCATTTACTCTGCCGATAAGAAGACCACAGCAAAGCAAATCAAACAAAATTTTTAAATGCCTCTATCTTTGTTGTCGTTGTTGTTGTTGTTGTTGGGTTTTCTGCATTTTCTGTTCAGCTTGAAAGACTCGCCGATACGCTACACTGCAGCCAAAGTTGTAAATATTTCTTGGTATTTGCCCAAGTGCGTTGGTGTGCATGTGTATGTGTGTGTGTGTGTTTTGGCTTATGTGGGAATTGTGTCATAAAATAAAAAATAAACAAGTCGAAGTGCTTAGACCCTGACTGGGATCAAGAGAGGCAGCAAGCTAATTGAGCCAATCCGAACCAAAGTTGAGGGGAAACCAAGGAGAATCGAATCACATCGAGGTGAAAGAAAAGTATATCGAATTTTTAATTCAAAAGTTCTTTAGAAACCTTTTCTGAAGAATATAAAGAAAGCCTTTCGTGATTCCAATGAATTTCAGAACTTTATAAGAATCAAAGTAGCAAAATGAGAATCATATCGAAATTTAAAGGTTTTCCATAGCTTTTATACATATGATAAGTTCAGGAGACCCTTCCTTCCCTTTCGGAACAATAGAGAGTTTCCAAGGATTTCAGAAGCTTATAAGAATCCAAGTAGATAAAAAGCAAATCTTTGTGAATTCAGAAAGAATAGAACTTCTTTGATTTAATGAATTCTGAAGGCCCCTTATATGGTTTTCCAAACAAAGCCTCTTCAGTGATTCTAACGATTTTCTACAGAATTCCAGAATCCAATAGAAATCTAATTAGAAAAAAAAACAAATCATATCAAAGTCGAAAGGTTTGGCATATCTTTTGTTCAGATAATTCATTCAATAGGCCCTTAATAACCTTTTCTGTATGATGGAGAAAGTCCTAACCAGAGCCTCATTTCTCCGAGAAACCTTCGGACTAATTGATTTATAGTTTTTCAGTTTGCCTGAGGATTATAAATTTTCCAACTTCAAGTTCGTTTAGTGTAAAAAAAATAATAAGCCATTTCAATATTTACATGTCCCCAATGTGGCAACTGATAAGGTCGAAAAAAAAGCAACAACAACAAAAAATATCATCGTAAAAGGTAAAACAAAATTGAATAAAATGCAGGCCACAAATAAAAAAAAAACACACACACACACACACGAGGAGAGAAAATATAAGTAAATCAAATATTGGTTATCATTAAGGTTGATAAAGTTTGAATGTTGTGTTGGTGGTTTTATATATTTCGGTTAGGGTATCCAAAAGACCAACGTTAGAGCAGTTTTCTTATCAAGCATTTTTATCGCACCTTCTCAGGTCAAGGAGAGGAGTAGAGAATGGAAAATGATTTTTTATTTTTGAGAGGAAAGACTGAAAGTTTGGAACAGGATTATTAGAGGTTTCATCTCTCTATATCATATATGGGAATGGGTTTGAGTATCTAAGAGTGGTGAAAGGAAAGTGAACATTCATTTTTGAGATCAGGGAAATTTGGGACAGGATTACTACAGGTTTCATCTCTCTATATCATATATGAGATCGGGTTCGAATTTCTTAGAGTTGAAAAAGGAGAAGGGAAATTTGGAACAGGATTATTAGAGGTTTCATATCTCTACATCATATATGATAACGGGCTCGAGTATCTAAGAGTGGAAAAAGGAAAATGATGGGGCTTCATCTCACTATATCATATATAAGATCGGGTTCGAGTTTCTTAGAGTTGAGAAAGGAAAAAGATGATTCAGTTTTGAGCTTAGAGGATGGAAATTTGGGACAGGATTCTCACAGATTTCGTCTCTCTATATCATATATGAGACAGGGTTTCATTTGAGTTCAAAATTCTAAAGACATTCTTAGGCATTCCTAGAAAATTTTGCAATTTGTTACAGATTCATACTGTCTCTCTTTAAGGCTTTCTTCATAAGGCCCTAAAGTATACTCGGGGCCTATTCATATATAAGAACTCCACTCCACTTAAACCTAGTAAGTTTGGGAATCTCTAGCCATATACTTTATCTTTAATAAACTTCTGGCAATTCTTCATTTAGTTTCAAAAATTTCTTCCTCTTACAAGTGACGGGAGATTTCTGGGATTTTTGATTTCATATTTTCCTTCCCCTACCATCTTCGGGATTCTTGGTATTAATTCCTCGACAATTTGTTGGAATTTTCACAGACAAAAGTTGGCAACCTCACTTATCACACTCTACCCAGCATTATCTCAACTCGGAGGTAGAAGCTGTTCAAATATTAAACTTCTATTTTCGTATTCATGCTAATTTTGAATTTTCCGCAATTTTCTCACTCTTCTTCTTCTTCTTCTTGCCGGTCTCAGTTGCTTTAACTGGCTTCGGTATGTTTTGGAAAATGTTAACACTCTAGCTGAGGAGGGGAAAAGGGGGGTGGAAGGGGGGCTAAAGAGGCGTTGGCAGACAGAGTTGCATTCAGGCAGCTGCCTCTGGATTTTGTCTGTGGTTGTGTGTGTGTGTTCGAAAGGGTCTGGAGGAGACTTGTGCGGAGACTGGCCATCTTGGTCTCCACATACATAAATTACCACTGCATTTCACTGGCAAGCCAAGTGAGTCTGCCTGTCTATCTCTATATGTGTGTGTGTGTGTGTCTGTGTGTGTGTATTTTTGGTGTAATTGTACGTGTCGAGTGTGCGCCGTTGAGTAGACTACAAAATTTCTACTCCATGTGCTTTTGGCTTGGCTGTTGATATATCTTTCTTTTTTTTTTGTATGTGCTTGTTAACGCCATGTCTGTATGTGTGTGAGTGTGTGTGTGTGTGTATTTTATTCAATTTGGCTTTCAATTAGGCTGCAATTGTTCGTTCGTTGGCATCTGCCTGGGCTGATAAACGTGGCTGTCTTTCTCTCTTTTTCTCTCGATTCTTTTGAATTTTTTAAATCAGCCAACCGGCAACGCCTTGGAAAATATTTGCCCAGCTTTAGTTTGCTTTCAAGCAATTCTTATCTTTCTCACATTCTCGGGCTTAATTCGATTTGCCACTTTGAAAGAAGATTTCCCTACTCATTCACATCATTACATGGACTGATTGAATATTTGCCATAAAATAAAAAAAAAAAAATGAAAATAGGCTAAAAGTGTTTGCTTTTTGGCTAAAAAATATTTTCTAATCAATTGTGCAAATATTGTTAAAAATCAGCTGGATTTTGCCATTACCATTTCCAGTGTCTCAGTGTGTCTGTTTGGAATTAATTTTTGCCACTCGAAAAGAAATTCTCAAAAATTATATTTTCCTACTCAGAGTGGAAAGAAAACTAGTTTCCTGCCTGGACTATGCCGGAGCTCCCCCTCTTTCCCACTCTTTGTCTTCGTTTTGCAAGTCAGCAGGTTTTTGTTGTTGTTGCTGGCTTTGTGCTCGTTATTGTTGTTTTTGCTTTAATTATTGTCAGGCATGCCATTAATTTTGGCATGTCAAGTCGTTAACGAATTCCTTTTACCATTTTTATTTATTATTTGCCGTTTGTTATTTCTCTTATTTTGTGCTTTTTTGGCACGAACTTCCCCACAATACCATTCCGAACCCCCCCTCTGCTCCAGTTACTTGGCAAGAAAAAAAAAAAAAAAACTTTAATGTCTTTTTGTTTTTATTATTTTTCTCATTATTCTAATTATTCTTATTATTCGGATTATTTTTTATATATTTTTTTAGATTTCAAATTTTGTTTTTGCTGTCATTTATCAAGTTCAGCGTATCTCAAAACAGCAAATCAAAATCATCACTTCACTTCTGTCGTTGCTGACAAAGAAGCCAAATGAGTTTAGTCAACATGAATTGCAATTAAATTCCAAAAAGCACACACACACGCACAAACAGACCAAGGCTAGCCCGGGCCAAAGTAGAAATTCCCTTGCATACGTGGCGTATGCGTAATTTGCAATATTTTTTATTTTTTTTTTTATATAATTATGTGTGTGCTTAATTAATGCACTGCTAATTGAGCATGAATAAAGCAATTAACTGAATCATGTGGCATTTGAAGGGCACAAAAATATACAAAAAAAAAGGAATCTACCATAAATTGGTTATTAAATGAAAAATGTCAATTCAAATATTTTATTCATATAAATTGTAAATGGCCAAGAAGCCAATTTTAATGAGACGACATCATCTTCTCTCTCTCTCTCTCTCTTTCACTCTCAAAAAAGAAAAACAACTTGCTCCGTCCTCATCATCGTCGTCATCGTCATCGTCGTGACAAAAGTTAATTACAAAGTTGCAGCGCGGAAACAGCCAAATGAACACGAAACAACAACAACAACAACAACAAGAGTCAGACTAGCTGAACCAAACCAACAGACAACATGGCAGCTCCAACGGGCCAACAGCAAATAAACAAGCAACCAAACACATTGCAAACCAATAGAAAAGTGAGCGGTTTCATAGACCACGAATAAATGCAATTTAATAAATAAAAAATACAAAAAAAAAAAAAACAGACAGAATAAACTGATTTAGTTTTTATTGTTGTTGTTGTTGTCTTGTTTTTTTATTTTTTTATTTTATAGAAAGTTGCACTCTGGTTGAGTTTTATCAAAAAGTAAACCAGACCACTTGAAGACTTTTGAGTTTTATGAAAAAAAATTTAGGTTAATTAAAAAAAAAATCATTATAAAAATCTGGGGAATCCGGAACCAGAAAATAATCTTGGGAAACATTAACTTTTTATCTTAAAAGTTTCTCTTCCTATGAGTTCGGTAACCAGAAATATTATCTGATTAGGATAAGACTGGAAGCAGAAACATTTCGGAAAAATTATTAATCACTTTTTGATATATACAAAAATATATATAGACTAATTCTTTGATTTTCAGGAACAACGTGAGCATTATATTTTTATATATCCTTTGGTAATCGGAAGAAAAAAGACAAGGCAGCCAGGCATACCGTATTTATCGGCCAGAGCCCAATATATTTCGAAAAACTAATCACCAGATTAGGATCTATTTTAATAAAGTCTTTGGTATACATAAATATATATAGAATATATCCTAGAATTTAAAGAAGCTTATATTCTTTCTTTACGTTTAAAAGATTTTATTTGGTTAACTAAAAAATCCAGAGAAACAGGAACCAAAAGTATATACAAATATCCTATGGTATTCGATAGATGAAAGTCAACTGAGTATCTTATATTTATTTATATATTTGAGGAAGATTATATATATCGTCCAATAGGATAGCAATAAGATTAGCCTGAAATCCAAAATATATGGAAACAAGTAAGACCAGAAAATGATATATTTGAATAAAGTCTTTGGTATAAAATATTTTTCCAAATTTCAAGGGTTTCACAAATTTTCCACAGGATATAAATTCCAGAGCTCTGAATATTTCACAGAACCCTTAAATATTCCTTCTTACTTCTCAGGAACCTTTCTCCCCCTTAAACCTAAATTTCTGTCTATTTCATTGTCATTTTAATTTACTTTATGTTCTGAAATGAATTAATTTATTTGCTGCAAAATCTTCTTTAGTTTTCAGACTCATTTGACTAATTAAGATCTCTTGGCTTGCATAATTTCAATGGATTCTGATTTAGAGTCAAAAATGTTATCTACCATTCGAAATGAAGTTGAGTTTTCAGTGCTCAGGCGAAATAAGGAAAATTGTCGAGATATGAGTGGAATCAGTTGAGAAGGTCTCAGCCGAGCTGAGCCAAACAATTAACTTAAAATGCAATATTTGAGGTTAGGGAGAAAATGTTTCTATGCTAATTTCAGAGAGTGCGTATGAGTGTGCCTATGCGTGTGTGTGTGTGAGTGTAGGCAAAATTAGAGGCAAGGCGCCAAGCAGAGCTCCTCTGAAGCGGTTGGAGACTATTTCGAGTCGGAGAGTCTGACCTGGCCGACAGAGAGAAAGAGAGAGAGAAAAAAGTCGGGGACAAAATAGAGTTGCCTCTGCATGTGCATGTGTGTGTGTGTGTAACTGTCGATTGTATTTGCATACAAATTGCAATGTAGATGAAGAAGAAGCAGCAACAACAACAACAACAGCAACACTAAGGCAAAAAATTTCACAGTAGCTAACGAAACGAGCCAGAGAACAAGTCTGGCATAATTACAATGCAACAACAACAATAACAACAACAACAACAACGACAGCTGCTGTCATCATTGTTGAGAATGCTGCAAGTAGCATAAATTAAAAAAAAGAAAAAAATGCAAAAGAAAATGTAAAAACAACAACAACAATGATAATAAATTTTTCATATTTAAATTTGCATGATAATTTTGTTGTCGTTGTTTTTTTGTTGTTGTTGTTTTGCTTGGAAAAAAAAATAATTAAAAAAATGCTTGATTACATGAAGAAGATGTCTCAGATTTCTCTTTTTTTTTGTAAATATTTTCAATTATTTTTGTCTAAAATTGTCCCACTGTGCCTGGTTTGTTTGTGCAGCTGCTCGGACCATTGTTGTTGTTGTTGTTGTTGTTTTGTATCCTTTTTGTGTGCTGTGGAGAGTATTAAATTTTTGAACTAGTTGGCAATTTAATGCACGCGATGATTTAATGCCCTGCGCCCCCCTCCCCCACCTCCCTATAAACAGTGTGGCAAGTGTGCTTCTGCCGCAAAGCGTTGCAATATTTATTTAACAACAACAACAACAATACTAAATAAAAAAATTGTGATTATGGTAAGTAAATAACAACAACACAAACAGCTTAGGCCAAGACAACAACAACAACGAGTAAAAAATAATTAAAAACTTGTCTTAAATTGCCATAAATTCACGTCAAAGAACGTCCAAATTGCCATTACTTTTGTTGCTGTTGTTGTTGTTTTTGTTTCGTTATTATTTTTATTACAGTCTCTCTTTTTTTTGCATTTTGTTTTTTTTTTTCATTTTTTTTTTTTTTTACTGAAAATTAAAGTCATTATTATTTTTATACTCTATTTTTTTTTCTTCTTCTTTTTCCTCCTCCTCTTCTTCTGCCCCTTCTACTGGCTTGTTTATTTTTTTTTTATTTTTTTCAAACTAAAATTGCATAAACTCGTTTCTACAAATATTTTTTTGCCCCTCCTCTTCTTCTTCTTCCGCTCTTTTTCTTAGGTGGTCTTTTGCCGGTTTGGTTTAGTTTTTTATTTGCAAAACTTTTTTTCCGAATAGCCAAGACCATCTTACAATGGAAAGAAAAGTGAGTCACCAAATTATTTCTTCTTCTTTCCAATTACCGGAAATACCAAAAAAAAAAAGAGAAAAAAAGAAAAATAAAAAATCAAATTCGCAAATTTCTAGTTTTGTTTATTTAAGCCATAATTTTGTTGTTGTTGTTGTTTTTTTGTATTTATTAAAATTTGAACACCTGTGAACCAAATCAGACAAATCACCCCCGCCAGCGGGCAATACAACTTTTTAAATCCCACCATGAATCTATATAAAAATAAATTACACAATAAATTTTAACAAAAAAAAAAAAAAAAAAAAAAGAGTGGAAAAAATAAGCAAATAAAATTGGCGCAATATTTGCGCTTTGAAATTGAGGTAAATCCAACCCAAAAAAAAGAAAGAATAAAAGAATAAATAAATCAAAAAGTATACAATTAATTAAGACAAGAATAAAAAAAAAAACAACAAATAAAAAGTATTTTGCCAAAGGCAGAAAAAAAAGAGAGACAAAAAAAAAACTAAGAAACACGTGATTTTAGTTGGCGGGAACCGAAGACAGTGAACTCTGCCTATGAAGGTTTGAGGGTGATTAAGATTATTTTAATCTTTTTTTTTTTTTTTTGATTAAAAAATATTTTCTTTTTCGTGCCGTGATTTTTTTTTTTCAACGTGCAACAAAGCTGATTCCAGCCAGCTGAGACTTTTCTGAAATTGTTGTTGTTGTTGTAGTCAAGTGCAACGGCAACAACAACAACAATTCTATTCATAAACAAAATGACTCAATTTACGTTTTGCAAAATAACAAAAAAAAAAAAAATAATAAAAATGCAGAGCAAAATGTCAACGCTGAACGACGTCACTGAAATTGCTATCATTGTGATTGTTGTTGTTGTTGTTGTCAACACTCCTGTAAAGTTTTAATTTATTTTTATTTATTTCTGCAAGTACACATGTATTTTGATAAATTTGTGCACGTGTGTGCGTGTGTGTGTGTGTGTGTGTTTGTTTTGACGTTTGTAAGTTTAAGTTGGATTGGTGAGTGTGTTGGATTGGCTGTGTGCGTTTTGCGTTTATTGAACTCCCGCCACGGACCGAGGTTAATTGACCTCGTGCTTAATGCAAAAATAAATATAATTTTTCTCTTTCTTTTTTTTCTGTCGTCTTTTTCTTATTTTTTTTTTTTTTTTTTTTACACAACAAGCGACAAATGAAAAAGGGTTTTTGTATGTGACAAGAAGTGGAAGAAAGAGGAGGTGGCGGCGCAGACAGACGTAGCGGCGAGTGTATAGTGTAAAGTAAACCAGGCAAAATAAAAACTTGCTTCAAGAGTGCCGTCGGCGAGGGTGGTTCGACAAGTTTGTCAAGTTGAAATTTTTAAGTGAAAAATATATAATGTGAATTTTTTTTTAATAGTCGGAAGAATAGGAAAATGTTGAACAAGCTTATTTTTTTTAATAAAAATTAAAATTTTTATGACAAATTATTTTGAACAAAGTGAGAAAAATATCTTTTGAAATTCTTGAAAAAATTTATTACAATTTCACCAAAAATTTGACTATGTAAATATAATGAATATTCATAATTAAATAATTCTTCATTTAAAGAAAGCTAGAAAAATATCTTTTGATATTTTTGTAAAAATTTATTACAATTTCATCTCAAATTTGACTAAGTAAATATAAATAAATAAATTAAATAGCACATAATTTTCCTACAAAAATAAAGAAGAAGAAACCCGACTTATTCCAATTAGTAACCAATTAAGAAAACAAATGAAACAAATTTATATGGGAGCTAATAAATCTTATTAAATTTTAAAACCACCCACGCAATTTGCCTAGGCCACCTGCTCTTTACATGATCTTACTCTCTCCTTCCTTCTCTCTCCTTCTCGAGTCTCTCTCGCTGTGTGTGTGTTTTGCCTTATTCAAATGATTCTCTTTTCTGGCTGCTCGGAATTTAATGAATTGCTTTTTAGCTGTTGCCAACCACACACAAACACAGTGTGTATTTTTTTTATATTAAAACAAATCAAATATTAAATAATCATTATAAAAATACTTTTAATAGCCCTGGCAAAATACACAAGGCTTCGTAATGATCATTATGAAGATAATGATTATTTATTTATTTTTTTTTATTGTCATAATCGGCAATTCATTTCAAATCATTTGCATAATTTAAGCGCACAATTTGCGGCTCTTTTTTTTATGTGTGTGTGTGTGTTTTTTTTGTTCTTATTCGTTTTATTCGTTGTTTTGGCTATGCAAAACGCAAATCGCTTCATTATCACTCGGCAGGGCCCATTTCATTAGTTGGGATCGAGTGAGCCGCACCTTTTTTATTTATTAATAATTTGTATTTTTTTTTTTTTAACTTAAAAATTATTTTCACGTAAAGCAAACATTTTTTTATTTTTGTTATTCTCTCTGATTCTCTAATTTTGGGAGAGGGGAGGGGTTCGTCTCATTATTTGCTTGTGCTCATTTTGATCATAACTCCTCTTGATCATTTTGTTTGTTTTAAATAGTTTTCTACACACACACACACGCACAGGCAGGTACGGTCACGATCATAATTAGTTGAAAATGATTTTGTTGCCTACTTTCGGTTCATTGAACTGAACGAACCGCGAACTGCGAACCACACCCCTACACCAAAAATTTTTGCAATGATTCTTTTCTTCTTCTTTTTCTTCTCATTATTCTTGTTAATCTTATTTTGTGTAGATCCTCAGGGGTTTGGTAATTAAGCCATTAACTCGATTCTAAATCAAATTATTTCTTTTTATTTTTTTTTTTCTCAGTAAATCAACACTTTTTGTGTTCTTCTCCATTATTAGGCATTTTTAGTGGTACCAAAATAAAAATACAATGAAATATTCCATAATCAAGTAAATATGCTAAACATATGCAAATATTCGTATCACGAGAATAAAAAAAAAGAAAAACAGAACAAAATTCATTCACAAATGCTCGTAAATAAAACATTTCGGCCGAAGAAAGCCAAGCAAACAAAAAGAAATCAATAATCAACGAGAATATAAAAATTTATTTGCTAATTTGCTTTTGTTGTTGTTGTTGTTTGATAGTCGATTTGGCAGTCTGGTCAGTACCTTTTTATGATTGGATTTTTGTGATAAAGTTGCGAGCCAATTAAATTATTATTTATAACGCGATTGCCGATCGACCTATTTTTTCCCCCAAACTTTCAATTAATCTGACAAAATTTTGTTATTCTCCTTTTTTTTGGGATTATTTTTAAAAAACTTTGTAAAATTTGATTTCATTGTAAGTTTGGGCCGGTTTAATTGGGCGCAACAAAAAAACTATGCAAATACTTTTAATTAACAATAATTATTTTGGCTAGGAAGCGTAGCAAACACATATCAAGTTTCTCGACAAGTCTAATTAAACACAATTAAAAATGTTTGTCTTTTCTTTTCTCTCTTGAATTTTCACAAGAATTAAGAAAGAAATAAAACAAATGAGCAAATGCAAATGAGCAAATTCTTCCCTCCCAAAAAAACGACGAACAAAAGAACAAAAAGGTTCACTGAACTCCCTCTCTCTCTTTCGCTCTTAGGTCTTGCCAATTTTTTGCACAACATAATTTTGGTACCACCAAATTAAAACAACAACAATTTTACTGTAGAGAAGTGAACTTTGTCTTCGTGTCAAGCAATTACTCGTGGGTGTATTCATCAAGATTTGTTCCAGCTTGGGGAACAAAGGAGTCTCTCAGACTCTCGGGTTTTTGAACGAGCCAGCTGAAATTTGGTATATAGCTTTCTTGGATCTCGAAATTGGAGTCGAGGAATAAGAGGAGCTGTAAGTATATGTATGAAGAGAAATCCTTAGGGAATCTATCGGTTTTCTTATACAGCCATATCAGCCGATCATGTTCTAGATTTGAGTTAAGGTTTTGAAGGGGCTATACGATCATGTATTAGCTATATATTCTAAGGCAGGCTTCCTTCGGTATCTAGGGACATTGGTAAGATATTGTTTATTTGAATTGGTCTCATTTGACAGATCTATAAAATCTTGTAGTCACCATAATAAGTTTCTCCAATAATCTAAATATTCCTTCTTTGAATTGAAGAATTCTTTAAGAGTTTTTTTGTAATCTATTATATATCCTAAAGTTTATATAGCTTATATAATTAAACAAATAGGTCCTTGAATTCTTTATGATAGTAAAGAGTTTTATATTAAAATTATTCAGGTGTTTCTTTTCTCGAAAATGAAGGATATGTTCTTAATTTATTTGTAGACTATTCCGATATACAAATTTTTAGGAATCATAAGAAGATCTATAAATTTTCCAACCTCGACGATCTCTCCCTGTCCAAGGGGATTTTTATTTCTTTTCAGGTCTTTAAATGATTAAAACACGATATTTGGTTTCCTAAAATTTTTTACCTGATGCTTTTTACCCTCTCTCTTACTATCTCTCTCTCACTCTCTTTCTCCCTCACTCTCTTGGTTGCTTGGAATTGAGTGGATTTTGAATGGACCCTTGAATTCTGGGACGAGAGTGAAGTGAGTCGAGTCCCCCTTTTTCAAACCGCGCTCATGTGAGTTGAAGCGTGTACAAATTTAAGAAATGATTCAGACCTGGACACACACACACATACATAAGCGGGTTTCGACTTATTTACACGCTTTGATTATTTGTCGTGGCATTTGTTGTTGTTGTTTTTAAAGATTTTCGCAAAATTTTATGGCTTTGCGATTGTCGTCATTTCGTCGTTGTTTTTTTTTTGCGGAAATGTTTTTGTGAATTGAAATATTTATTTATTTATTTTTTTTGTAATTTCTCTGATTTCATGTGGGAAAAAGTGTGACAGGCAGACGGACAACTTGTTTCACTAATTGGTCGAAGAGAGGAGAGTCGCTCGCCGAGGCAAACAATCCAGCCAGACAATCCCCCCAGAAATGCAATTGACTTGTCAATTTTATAGCCTCTCGTTTTTCCCAGTGCACTGAAAATTTTTTCCCAAATTGAGTTGTCCGGTTTATTAGGGAACGTTTAAATTGCATCAGCTCGCACCTGTCCTGAGGGCTCTAATCTTTCTACTCTTTCACTCTCTCATTTTCTTGTATCTCTTTTTTTTGGGTTATTTGTTTTTATTTTAGATGTTTATACTTAGCATGTGTGAGAGAAGACCCAAGAAATCTTTGGCTGTTCTGCTTGGTCACTTACCTGGAAAGAAAAATAGAAAAAAATAACATTAGAAATTGTTAATAAAATAGAAAAAAAACTATATAAAAATTACCCAAAAATATAAGAAATATTTTTGTATTATTTATATAAAAGAATGGCTCATTAATTCCGATATGTGTGAATAAGAATTTATTGCTTGGCAGACAAAAAGGAAAAGATCAAATTGGCATGGAGTTTAATTTAGTTTAATTTTCCTAATAGCCTAATTAAATATTAAATTGAATGGAATTGCAGCCTTGGCCAAGCCAACACTTAATATCAAATATTTTATTCACTTCCCCCCGCCTCCCTCTCTCTCTTTGCTTACACAATCTCTGGGCTGTCCCTGAGCAGCAATTACTTTTATTTTGCCTTTTTTTCCTTTGCAATTCGCCTGCAAAATGCGCGCCCTTAATTATTTCAATTGATTGCAATTTATAGTGCACACACATACACACACACACTGGCACAGACAAAGAAAAAATGAGCACAAGTTGGGTAAGAACCTGTCAGCTAATAAGACAAAGAAAGAAAAGAAACAAGAAGAAGAAGACGAAGAAACAGAAGAAGAGGAGGTTGGGAAAGAGGCAGCTCTCTCAGTTGTTATCCTTGAAATAGTACAATGCCTGCAAAAGGCCTGACGGAGGCTGCGACTGCGCGGCTGCGCTCCGCCAATGACTGCAAGGTAAACACACACACTAACACAGTCACAAGACACAGGCTTGCTTGCATACGCTTTCCGACAGTAAAAAATCTTTGTTTCGAGGGCAGAGCAAACGAAAAAGAAGAAGAGCCACAAGGCAGATCAAGTGAACAGGACTAGTGTGTACTCTTTTTTTTGGGATATTTTGCAATTTTCATTAGTAGAAAATTTGGAAACAATTAATTTAAAGCTAAGCACAAAGAAGAAGAGGAAACACAAGGTTAGACAAAGTGAAAAGAGCTTGGGTATGCTTTTTTTCTATGCAGCTTCTTTGTTTTGAAAAAGAGTATTTAGAGGTCGATTTGTGTGGTAATTTTTAAAAATTCCTTTTTTTTTTGTTCATTTTCTTTTTCTTTGTTCTGAAAATGATGCGCTGCGCTGATTCTTTTTTTTTCGTTTGCTTCTTCTTATTTCTACAACAACAACGAAACTCGATTAACTCGACATTAATTTTAATTCGACAGCCACAGAGTCGCGCATATTTCTTATTTTCTTATTCTTCTTCTTCTTTTTCGTTTTCTTCTGCATCTGCTTGTCTTATATGTTTTTTTTTTGTATATTCTTTTCCTTTCTTCTTCTTCTTATTCGGCTTTTTGTGCGTTTGCGCTTGAAATTCAATTTTTGCCTGCCTGCTTAAGTCTTTCTTGTTGTTGCTGTTGTTGTTGTTTTTATATTTTAACCCTATTAAGCCAGGCATTTCTTTTATACTGATTTCGAATTCGTTCTTTTCTCACTTCTCTCTTCCTCTTCTTCTTCTTTTCGTTTTATTTGCTTTACACAGGCTAAGCTAGCTGGTCGTTTGGTTGGTAATTAAACGCTGCTCGTTTTGTTTAAAATTTAATTTCTTGGTTTTTTGTTTTTCTTTTTCTTTTGCTTCTTGTTCTTGTTGTTTTTATTTAACTTTTTATTACCTTTTGACCCCCTTTTCCCTCGTCTCGGCTATCTTTGAAAATGCAAAGTGTTTTTTAAACGAGTTCTATTTCCGTTTTGGTTTATTTTTTTTAATTTCTTATTTTTTTTGCTTTCCATAAAAATGCACATGGCAACCGAACCAATTTCAGTTTGCCTTTTTTTATGACTTGGCCCCCTCATAAATCTTGCGAGGGCCTCCACTCGCATAAATGACTTTACATTCCACATAAAACATATTCAATCAATACGGGACTCATAACATTTTGACAGGATGCACGGCCCGACTCTACCCTGAGAATCGGGCCACACATCATTAACGTGTCTGCTGAATTCGTATCAATCTAATTGGCTGGAGGCTTGCATTTGCCCCACCATAAATTTTGCCCATCTGACTGGAATATTCCAGGAAAAATACTCACATATATCTTTAATGAGTTGAATACTAGGAAAATCTCTTATCAAATAGGGGGAATTTTTTTTTTTTAGCTGTTGAATAAATTGAATAAATTAACTACTTCCCATTAAAGCATTACTCATCTCGAATGGAAAATCATCAAAGAACTTTTTATTATTTTGGCCGAAGATAATTAGATTTAAATTCCTTACAGTCGGAAATGATTTGAAACTTGAAAGAACTTGATTTGCTTGGAGATATTTCCAAGGCTTCTGATTTTAATTTTGTTTTTCAAAAAGATCATAAGATCTATAGAATTGTTCAAGCTTTCAGGAAAGTCTTTAGCTTCTTCTTAACAAAGAAGATCGAAGATCACAACATCTCTTGTCTTATTCTTATCGAATTTAACCTCAAGCGGATCAGATATTCCTCTATTTCTCAGAATCTCAGTATATTCTATTTAATTCTTATTGAATTTGACCTCAAACGGATCAGATATTCTTTAATTTCTTTAGTTCCTAATCAAAATCTCACGATCTTCTCTCTAATTATTATAGAATTTCACTTCAATCGTATCAGGAATTCCCAAAATGTCTGAGTTAGTTACTCAAGATCTCTCATCTTTTTCATATCAAATTTTCCTTGTTTTGCTATCCTAAAATACTTATAATTAAGAATTTTAGGATCTCTTGTCGTCTTCTTAATAAATTTACTGCAAAAAATTCCAGAGAGTTCTGGTTCCAAATATCAGTTTTTATATCGATAAGTTCTGGTTCCAAATCTCAGGATCTCTTATCTTCTTCTTACTAAAGGACCAAAAATTCCTGAGAGTTTTTGTATGGAAAAGTTCTGGTTCCAAGTCTCAGGATCTCTTGACTTATTCCTATCGAATTTCACCACTAACAACTCAGACATTCCTGGCTCACTTTTATGAGAAAAAGAAAGTTCTCACAGTTCTCAAAAACTTTAATTGAAAATGTCATAAAATGAGGACAAAATAACAAAAAAAAAAACCGATTCCATTTAATTAGATTTATTTTAATGTGTTTATGCTCAGAGATTTCGAAATTGTTGTCCCATGTAAATGGGATCCAAAGAACGCCCAACAGTTCAGATGCCTTGGGAGTCTATGAATCTGTGTGTATATGTGTCTGTGTGTGTGTGTGTGTGTGTGGGTCGAATGGCTGTTAAAACGTACGAAATGCAAAAATAAAATGCCTGCAGTTAAAAAGGAAGACAGAGAAGAGGATGGCAAAATGGGATGGCATAGAGAGCTTTTATGGCTATAAATAACGATAATGCCTATAATTGCCGACAATTCATTATTATGGTAAGATAATTTGATATAAATGGAGTTTACGTGACCCCAACACGGTTGTCTCAAATGGAGGCGCAGGCCGTGGAGGCCCCCTCAAAGATGAAGATGCTGTCGTAAAAGATCTCTCTTTTCACTATTCTCACTCTATCTCTCTCACTCTCTATCTCTTTCTCACTCTGTGACTAGCTCTGGCAGCTGCAACAAATTGCGGCCGAGCGTGGAGAACTCAGGCCAACTGAAACTGTTGTCGGTTGTTTTGCACTTGGCCTGGCTCATTTCTTTTGGCCACAAATACAAATGATACACTCTATGTGTATGTGTGTGTGTGTGTGTGTGTGTGGCTTAGTTCTTCTTCTTGAAAATGAAGAGGTAGAGCAAAGTCGGCGAGTTGGTTGGGAAAAGAAATGGAAATTCATTGAAAACTTTGGCTTCCTTTTATGGCTCGCTGACAGGAAATTATTTAGCCAAGGAAATGCCATTTCCAAAGACTATTTCAAAACAACTTGAATTAATTTTGAATACTTATAAATATATCAAATATATATGCATATATGCTAGCTTCGAAAATTCTATAAATATAAACGGGAAATCGGTGAAAAAAAGAATCAAGGGAAGAAATTTAATGAAATAAATCAAATTAAATTTAATTAAAAAGAAGTAAAATATTTTTGAATAAATTCTTAGAAAATTATGGAAAATATTTCGAATATTACCAAAGTATTTCTAAATTAATTTCCATTTATTTTTCAGTTAAATTTTAGCTTGATCAAAGAATAAATCTCAAAAGTTTGAGTTAGGTAAAAATTAGAATAAATCTCCAAAATTTGACTCAGTTAAAAATTAGAAATTTTGATTTTGAAATTGAAAAAATTAATTAAAGAATCAATTTCAAAAATTTAAGTCAGTTCAAAATTAGAATAAATCTCATTCATTTCATCTAATTTGTTTTCAAAATATTTTCAATTAAATATTCAATTTATTTTCAATTAAAAACTGGAAACAACTTTCTAAAAACTTAGAAAATATTTTTGAAAAATAAAAACAATAATTTAGGGATTATTTTGTTCACTTGGATTAAGAATGAATCTGGCTTTCAATTGGTTAAATATTGAAATATATTTTGGTTCTTTTACGAAATAATTTTTCAATAAATTCTAACAAAATATTTGAGCTTTGTTCAGTGAAAAGTCGACTTGAATTAAGATATATTTTTTCAAAAAAAAAAAAAAAAAAAAATGTAAGAAAAAAAAATTTTTTGAAAAAAAAATCAAATAAATTTGGCATTATTTTTTCAGTTAGGTTTTCACATGGATTGAGCAGAAATTTGGCTTTATTATTTCCATTACACTTTGAATATTTCTCTCAAATTTTTAGGTCAATCAATTTTGATTCCTTTCTCAGATAAAATTTAACTTGAAGTCAGAAATAAATAAAAAAATATTCCAAATAAAACCAACAAACTCAAATAAACTTGCCATTATATTTTTTTGATACAAATCTTTTTTGAATTAAAAATATTTTTAGCCTTCTTTTTTCAGTAAATTTTCAATTTTTTTTTAATTCAATTTCTCCCTCTATTTTCAATGAAATTTGGATGTTTTTTTTTAATTTTTCAAAAATATTTGAATAAAATCTTTAAAACTTTTTACAGTCAAATTTGCACCTGACTTTTAAATAAATTTTCCCCATTTTTTTTTGTAATAAAATTTTTAAATTAAATTTTCAAATTTCTGAATAAATTTGAAGATCTGAAAGGCTTGAAAAAAATTTCGTAATTCACAATTCCTTGGCAACTTATGCAATTTATCTCTCTGTCACTTTGGTTGTCTTTTATGAATTGCCTCAGGGCCCTAATTAAGTTAAGTCATGAAAAATGCATTTTTATTTATTGAGAATTTTTTTTTAACTGCATTTCTATATAAACTGAATAAGCAGAATAAGAAGAAGAAGAGATAAATATTTCCTGTCTCGGCAATGACTTTAAAATTTTATTTATTATTCTCTTTCTCTCTCTCTCTCTCACTCTCTCTCTCTTTTCTTTTTTTGTGATCTTTGTCTTGATTTTTCGGTTTAATTAAAGTTGACTTGGATCCGTGCATGTGTGTGTGTGCTTTTATTGTCATTTCCTGTGTGTGCAACAAAATCGAAAAATATTGTCTTGAAAATGTGAAAAACTCAACGAGCAATCGGGCAGAGCAAACCAGCACAGACCAATAAAATTCAAAAAAATAAACTCAACCGAATCTAATTTCATTCAATTCATCAAAACCGGCGAGGGCTGAGCCGAGGGAGTCCAACACGCTTGGTCACACGAATTTTTGTTTACTTGCCTCTGTATGTGTGTGTGTGTGTGTGTGTGTGTGTGTTTGAGTGTGTGAGAAAATGAATATTAATAAATGTAAATACAAAAATGTCATCATGTTTATTTATTGGGTTTTCATAAATTAAAACCGAACCGAGCCAAAAACCTGGGCAAGGCAAGGCGAGGCAAGGAAAACTTTGAACAGAAAACTGAAAAAATATTTCAACAAATTTTCAAAATAAATAAGCAAGAATTTCTTCTTCTTCTTCTTTTTCTTTTTTTTTTTGGTTTTGTGTCTTTTTGGTCAAAAACAATTATTTTGCTCTCGGAATTATTTTGAAAAATGTTTACAAGTGTTTTTTGGGCCAAATGAAATGAAATGTGTCAATTAATTTGAAAACTTGACTCATAAATTGAAGTGTTTTTGACCATTTCATTTTTACAATTTTTCTTTATTTTTTTTTTTGAATTGAAATTTGCATTTTTTCTTTTTGCCTTTTTTTGGTTAAGAGGAAAACGTGTTTGCCTACAATTTGTTGGATATATTTATGGAAAATGAAATTAAACTGCAGTTTAAACAAAGCACAAAAATTAAAAGCAAATATTAGTTGGCAAACAGAACAAGAGAGAGAGAGATAGATAGACTGAGCAAGAAAGAGATAGACACACATACACATTTACATAGGCAAACATAAGAGAAAATTTTACTTCAAAAAAAAAGAGGAGAAAAAAAAACAGAATTATTTTATTTATTTTTTTCTGCTTCTTCTTGCTCCTACTCACTCTCTTCTTCTTCTTCTTCTTCATTTTCTTCTTTTACTTTTGGTTCGTTTCGTCTTGTATGCTCTGCAGGAATTTTAATAAACGAATGTCAATATTTGCACAACATAAAGCAGAATACAACGTGCTCAGCTCGTTAGAACAGAACTCTGAAAATCACTGAGAGAGTGAGACAGAGATAGAGAGAGAGAGGGTGTGTGTGTGTGTGTGCGAGGGAGAGGGGTGTATGGTTATACACCAGCCAAGCAAAAGTAGCAGCCAAAACGCAAAAATTTCTCTATCCAAAAAGGAGGCCAACCCACCACCCAACCCACCCACCCACCACCACCATCGTCAACGTCAACCTTGCCACCCTCCCCCTTTCCCTTCACCCAGCATTGCCCTCCTCAGGCTTCACAAAGAGATTGTGTGTTTGCCTACTTAAATACAAATGTAAATAATTCGACATGAATTTGAAATTCGAATTTATTTTGATTCTGCTTTTTTTTTATATTATAATTTTTTTTTTTTTTTTTTTTTTTTGTGAGTCTCAAGGGAATTCCTGATGAGATCTGGGGTTTGTTCAAAATAATTTCCGCTTGGATTTTATAAAATTTTGTATTAGAAATTAAAGTTTCACATCTCCAGGGATTTTCTAATGAGAAACTAGCTAAATATTGAGCAGGTTTCGGATCCCAAGGGATTCTTGACTTAGCCACAAGCTTATATTGATATAGAGAAATATAAGAAGCCTAAGGGGATTTTAAGGAATTTAAAAGGATCCGACTTAGCCCCAAGCCTATATTGATATAGAGAAATATAAGGAACCCAAGGGTATTCAGAGGAATTTTAAAAGATCTGATTTAGACTTGAGTTAATTTTGACATAGAATAACCTATAGATTCCAAAAATTTTAAGGGACCCATCTTAAATTTAAGATTATATTGGTAGAGTCTGGTATAGTCCAAGACTCGGCACAAGTTTGGAAAGGTTGAAACCATTACTTGAGATAAGAAAGAGTTAGAATAAGAAGGGAACTAGTTGCCTCTGGGATCTTGAAGTCTTTTCAAGTAATTCCAAAGGATTCTTGGGAGAAAAGACTATAATGTCTTGAGGTTTTCTTGATACAAAAAGGCCAGTAACTGTCACTGGGATCTTTAAGTAAGAGTTCTTTTGAGTCTGAGCAATGTAGGAAAGAAAAACTTTGTCTTTAGTTTCTTAGTTCGGATTATCTTATTTCTAAATAAGAAGTACCAAGAAGCCATTCTTTTAGTTTGAGAAACGTATAAAAAAAGAAGGTTTCCTTTGACTTTCTAAGTAAAAGGTTCCTTATTTTTAATTAAGAAGAACCAAGAACTTAGTTATACTTTTAGTCTGAGAAAAATAGAAAAAGAAAGGTTCTTTCTTAGTGTAAGAAACTAGCTAGGATCTTTGAATACTTCCTAAAAGATCTTGAGACCTAAGGAACATAAAGTAAATTTTACATCCTCAGGTTCCTTCTTGATTATGTGTTTTTGGTATTCCCCTTTCTAAAAGTGAGAAGGTGGTTAAAGATTCTCAGATAAATTCCCAATTTCTTATTAAGAAGAAAGCCAGTTTGATTTTGGGCTAATGAGAGTTTGCTTCGAACATTTGTCTCACTCTCTTTTAGGATCTCTCAGAGCTGTAGAAATGCAGGGGCAAGGGCCTTGAAATTTGGTATTTGAATTTGTTATTCTCCGTTTGAGCCACGTCCCTTGATTTATCAAAAAATTGTTAATTTCGTAAGAGAAATATTCAAGGCATTATTCAGATTATAAATCAAGAGATTTCGGTGGCTAAAATCAAAGGCAGCGCTTTGCTCACTTTTTTTTTGATTCTAAGCCAACATTTGCCTCACCTCCTCCCCACTCTTCCCTTTCTGACTCATTTTCTGTTAATTCTTCTTCTTCTTTTTTATAAGTGTAATTTGAAGTTATCGCCTGGCAGAGAGACAGACCGACCGACAGACAGACTATGTAAATTTTCTTGAACTCTGTGTTGGCACTTTAAAAGCCTCTCCACTTCACTCCACTTTACTTGACTTGCGTACTCGAAGGCAGACAAAGTAACCTGCGGCAATGCACTTCACAACAACAACAACAACAACAACAACGACGCATAAGATAAACACTTAACAATAATTTTTTTTTCTGACTTTTCTTCTTCTTCTTCTTTGTATTTTTCTTCTTGGCTTGTTTTGTCTATGCCAAGCAAAGGCCGAGGCACGCGGCTGGAGGTTTTTTCTTTTTTTTTTTATCAATTTGACATATTGACAGTGAGCGCAAAAAGTGCATTAAAGTAGCTGCAAACAGCAACAACAACAACAGCCAAGAAATAGAAAGCAGAGGGAGAGGGGGAAAGGGGGGGGGGAAGGGTGAACTGAAAAGAGCTAAAGTCGGAAACTCTGTGGGGGTCAAGGGCTGCTGCCGCCGAGGGCGCCTCAATGAACACCTGACTCGGAATTGATTTTTCACATATCTTTATCTTTATTTCTTTCTTTATCTACCCTCTCTCTCTCTCTTTTACTCTCATTACCCTCTCTATATTTCTTACTTTGTCACTCGTGTTTTTCTTTTTGTTTTTTTTTTGGCTGCAAACTTCTCGAATGTGCCGGAATGCAAGCTCTGCATATCTTTCGGATACAACAACAACAACAAAAACAGACACACTAACTATCAATGTATTTAGTCTATGTGAGTGTGTCTGTGTGTGTGTGTGGAATGAGTTGCATTTGTTGTCATTGTTGTTGGCTTGTTAGTATTTTCTGCATTGTTTTTTGTCTTCTTCTTCTTCTTCTTCTTGCTTTTTTGTACTTGTTTATTTGCATATTTTAGTTTTTCTTGTTGTTGTTGTTTAGTTTTTGCTAGCTTTTCATTTTTTGCTATTTTTTTTGTTGTTGTCTTGTTTTCTTTGTCTGCTGTGTGTTTTTTTTTTTTTGCAAAGTCATGGCGCGATTTTTTCACACACACACACAGAGGGGGGGGGGAGGGCGATAGACTGTGAGGCAGACACTCCCCGTGCTCTTGGATAGTTTCATTCTCCCTCTCTCTCTTTCTTGCTTGCACCCTTCTTCCCTGTCAGTCAGAGTCAATCTGTTCTCTGATGGTTGCAGGGGAGATTCGGGGGGGAAGACGACTTTTGTCAGAGGACTGGAGACCAAAGCCCGAGACTAGACAGGATATGAAAAAGTGTCGGTGGATAATGGCAACCAACAACAACAACAAGAGCAACTAGAAAAAGTTGTTGGCGAAAAAACAAAAAAAAAAAAAATTACCAGCTAAAAAAAAAAAAAAAAAAGAGAAAAGCCAACAAAAACTGCAACAACAAAAACAGCAAAAACTAAATAAACAAAAAAAAAAGCAAATAAAGACGGGAAATGCACTTAAACTCAAGTGAACTTTTTTTGAGTAGGCGGTGGACAGAGGGGGGGGAGTGGGGGGAGCTACGACATAATAGTAAAGAATGTGTCAGACAGAGAGGAGTGAAAAAAATGAAAGAATGTGAAGAAGAATAAAAATGGTCAAGAAGGAATTAAAAATAGAATGTTTCTTTTTTTTTTTTTGGCAAACTTGAGAAATTATTCTGGGAATTCCCAGAACGAAACACTTGACATTCTTCAATTTGGCTATTGTATTTTTTTTTTTTACAAATCATTTGTTATATTTCCTGATCAGTTTTATATAATCTTCGGGGGTTAACTCGGATAGCTGAGATTCTGCAGATTCTGGTATCCCAGTGGGACTCACTATATGTGTGAAGCTCATATGAATTACAACTTCCATTTAAGGATCCTTTTATTCAAGTTTTAAGGAAACCATAATCTGTTCTAGGATTATCTCCAACATTTATTAAACCAACTCAGCGGAATTAAATAGTTGAAATAGTTATAAAAATGTACAAGTCTATACCAAGTTTCACCTGATTCTTACTGCTTTTTCATAGAGTTCCAAATAGGTTCTAAGAATATTTCTATTATTTATTGTCCAATCTCAAAGAAATTTGATATTTAAAGCAAGAGAATAAAGTGTTAAAAGAGTTGATATGGACAGCTTATAAAATATCCTCTAAACAGTTTGAACTATGACTTGATTTATGATTCAAATGAATCCAGGAATTTCCTGAAGAATCTCCATCTACCCGAGTAGGAAGAGTTACTTCTAAGGATCTCTCACTTCGAAGAGCTTTCCAAATCAAAACCGAATGCTCAGATTGTCAGCCTCAGAACCCTGAAAGTTGATTTCGATTCCCCAAATTCGAGATAACCCAAGGTGTGCCTAAGGTGCCGAAACACTTCAGATCCACTCTCAGTCAAACTTGAGGGGATTAAAGTTAATTATGCAAGCAATTTAGATTTTTATAATCCTGAAATTGGTGAAAGAAAATTAGTCTTAGACAAGCCAAGAAATAAGAGAGGAAAATCCGAAAAACTAGTTAATTCAATTTTTATGTTCACCAGAATAGTGGAACAATGCGAGTGTGTTTGTGTGTGTGAGAGTGTGTGTGTGAGTGCATAATTTTTTATAGACCATGAGTGGTAATAAATTTGAAATAATTACCAAGTAAGGCTTAACTTGCAAGTCGTTTGCTTTGCTCCCACACAATCATTTCCACTCCGCAAGCCGAGGCAAAATCCCCAATTCCGCCCCGACTTGATTGGCCCCGTTGACTGTCATTGTTGTAAATAAACAGGGGGTGGTGGGAGATGGTTTGGAACATCACCGACACAAAATGAGAATGGCTCACAAAATTGCGGTAATTTATTATCATGTCCTAGATTACATTAAAATTGTTTTATTTCGATTACACTCGAACAAGACCCGCCGGAGACTCCGGCGACTTGGGAGATTCTCAGGCTGAAAGCCGATCTAAATTGAGTAGAATAGAGAGAAATTTTGTCGAGAGTCTTCTTTTTCAGATATTTTAAGAATTTCTGGGCTTCCGTGAGATAATCATAATTTCTTCCTCTTCCTACTTCTTCTTCTTCTTATTTTGTAATTGCAACGAGCAAAGAGAGAAAATGTCAGAGTTTTTATTATATTTTTCATTTTATTAACCTCAAATTAAATTTAAATATGTGTATTACAAACGTGCCGCATAAATCAACGTTGAATTTATTTTTTATTTTTTTTTGTGAGATTTTCGCAGAGAGAGAACGTGGGGGGGGGGAGGGGTGACAATATGCGGAGGTTGACTTGGTTAGTTGAAAGTCGGTGCTTTGCTAGACTCAGCAAAACTGGTTGTAACAACTTTCTATACACACTCACACACACACACACACACACAGGCACACACACACATACAGGCAGGGGCATACATGGCAGAGCGTCTGTGTGTGTTTTGGCTTCCTTGACTTTTTGTGGGCCTTGTTAAAAAGGCACAAAGCACCAGGCAAAAAATAATTGTATAAAAAATAATCACACTGACTAAAAATAAATGCAAAACTAAGGCCATTTTTTTTGTTTGTTTGTTTTAAATTAATCAAACAAATATTAAAGTGGGAATTAAATAAATTAAATTAAAGTATAAATAATATTTTTTTTAAATAAAAAAAATCTTTGAATAAAATAAAAATAAATTTTCTTAAAAAATAATAAAAAAAATTATATTAAAAATTAAATAAATTCATTAATAAAATAAAAGATTTTAAAATTTTTTTAAGAAGAAATCTTTGAATGAAATAATAACAAATTTTTTTTATTAAAAGAATTTTTAATTATTTTAGAAGAAGCCTTTGAATGAAAAAAAAAACTGGATATTTTCTAGATTTTTCCAATATCATTTTTTTTCTAATGAATTCAAAATATTAAAAAAAAAAAATTACAAAAAAAAAGAAAATCAAAATAAATAAGCATCTCAAAATATTTACAAGATTTTAATTGTTCCTTGTAAAAACTCTTTAAAATAATTTCAAATATATCTTGGACTATTTTGGAAATTTTTTATATATTTAATCTTGGATAAATTCTCAATACTCTGAAAAACAATTTCAAATATTTTTAGACTATTTTGGCAATTGTTTATTTCAAAAATCTTAGGTAAGTTCTGGATATTTTTATAAGCAGTTCTTAGGTAGTTTCTGCATATTTTCTAGACTTTAAATAAATTCTAAATATTCGAAAAAATTCTTAATATTTTCAGTTGGAATTTTTAGCAAGGAAATCCAAATATTTTTAGATTCTCAATTTTTTCTATTTTATTTTGAAGTTTTTTTTTTATTGAAAATCCTGGGTAAAATTAGAGCAACTCATTTTTTTCTTTTAAATTGTGAAGTTTTCTCTTTTATTTATATTTTTATTTTTTATTGAAAATTCGTAAATTAAGAGCATTTTATGTATTTTCGTTCCTAATTTTTCAAGATTTTTTTTTTATTTTTAACCCGAAAATTCTGATTCATTTCTAATTTAAGAATTCTTAAAAACAATTCTAAATGTTTTGAAGACTTTTTAAAATTTATTTTTAGTTTATTTTATTTTTATTTTATTCTTTTGAATTTATCAAATTTTATTCTCTATTTGATTTCTGAGAAATATTAATAAAATATTTTGACCCCTTCAAATTTGTATTAATTAATTTTTTTTTATTCTAAATTTCTTTGCCTAAAAAAAAAAAAACAAAAGGCTTAACCCAAATTTGGTTATAATTTTAATTCTCAGTCTATTCGGGTTTGTTGACAAGTCTTAGGAGTTCTTTCCCAGATGATTTACAGGCCCACTCAATAAGTGAGGTTAGGCAACCCAAGTGGTTTCATTTCTCATTTGTTTTTGTTATTTTTGTTTTTGTTTTATTTTCTTTTTTTAAATGTGACTTATTATGGAGCTTAACTATTATTTATTTAGGCAAAGATAGAGCAGCGCTGACCGCTGGCAGGGCCAGGGCAGTTTCAGCGTCAGCATTGCCCCGAGCCAAGCCAACAAATCAAATTGATCAAGCCACCCTCGCAGCTGTAGTTGTGGCCTGTGTGACTGTGACTATGCCATTGTGTATGTGTGTGTGTCTGTGTGTGTCTGTGTGTGTGTGTGTGTCTTATCATACATAAATATCACATTACAATGATTTATACGATTTATATGGAGTCTCTCTCTCTCTCTCTGTCTCTTTCTCTTCCTGCTGCTTCTGCTTCTGGTGTGGGGCAGAGGCACAGCTTCTTGCTCCTCCACTCGACTGGGCCATCACCATTTGTGAAAGTTGTTTAATTTATCTATTTAACCAACGTACTTAGTGGAATTTATGAGTCTTTGACTCTATTTTTATTGATGGAACGTGCACAGCGAGTAAGTAAAAGAGACAGAGAGTATGCCAGAGAGAGATAGAAATAATATAAATTATATAGAATAAAGTTAGGTTTTAGCTTGTAATAGAGAGGGGGGGGGGGGTTGGGAGGGTCTCTTTAAACTTAATTAGTGCAACAAAGTTGGCCATGTTGGGTAATTTGTCTTGGCTAAAACAAAAAAATATGTATAAAAATAAATGGCAATTTACAAGAAACCAGCAACAACAACAACAACAAAAGAGAGGAAGAAGAAGAACACTAAAATAAAAATCCCAACGCACTCGGTTGTAAAATTAGCCACGCTCTAGAAATGCAAAAAGAAGAAGAAGAAAAACACAAAAAAAATTGGCTAAAAAAATTAAGAAGAAAAAAAAAATAATAGAAAAACAAGTGAAGCAGCCAGCGAAACGAGTCGAATCGACCGACTGAAAAATTCATCAGAATTTTTCTCTTCTCTTTCCACGTTTTTTTTTTTTTTTTTTTTTGGCCAAGGAAAAGGAAAAAAAGCTAAACTAAATAAATATTTACATGCTAAATTAATGTTAAAATGTATAATTTCTGAACACTTTCAATGCACAGCCAAATAGAAAGAGATAGAAACAGAGAATGAGAGAGAGCGAGAGGGAGAGCAGAGCAAAGTTGTCAAAGAGAAAGGCAAGGGACATTTTTTTCTTTTTGGTTGTTTTCGCTATTTTCGTATGCAAATATTTGAAATTGAATTTTTATTTAGACCGTGACTAAAAATGAAAATTCCTCACAAAATCTAAAAAGCTGATAGAATTTTTCCTCATCTGCTTCTTTCTTTTTTTTTCTTGTCTGCGAAAAAAACAAAATGAATTTGGCTTAACTTGAAATGTTGAAAAGCTTAGAAAAGCTTCTACTTTTCCGATTTTTTGAAGAATTTTTTCACATAATTTCTAAGGATTTTGGGGCCACAAAGAGTTCATCAAATTTTAAGAGAACTTTGGTAATTATTCTTGAAAAATTTTGGTGTGATTTTTGATGACAAAAATTTTCTCATAATTTTCTGGGAAATTTCCATAAAAGGTTCTCCTTATATGATGAAAAACTCCCAACAATTTTTTTGACTCTTGTGTTGAAATCTTGAGAACTAAAACTATTTCCATTTTTGGAAAGGATTTAAGTCTGATATATGTATATTTTTTTCCTTGAATCCTGAAAAAATGTCCTATAATAATTTTCGGAATTCCTACAAAATAATCCTCTCAAACTCAGGTCAGAAACTCAGGTCTATATCCATTTAAGGTCTGCTTGAAATTTAGACAGATTATTCTATATAAATTTGGGGACACTTTTAATCTAATTTCTACATAGGACTAAAAGTCTGACCTGAGTTCAATTCGAATTTGCAAAAGTCTTGTAATTCTTAATTTTATTCCTAATTCCTGAAATGAACTCCAATCTGACCCAGACAAACGTTCTCAACGTTTTCACTGATTCCAGGGTAGAATTTAAAATCAGATTTAATAAAATTTTGAAGCATCTTTCTTTTTGCTCATAATTTTCATATGGCTTGGATCGGTAAAGTCTTGAAATATTGTTGAGATTCTCAATATGAGAAATCGAAATAGTTCTCATGGGATTAGTCCAGATATTTCCTGAGATTATATTATAATTTCAGGGACAAAGGACATTTTGAGATATGGTTGATTCTCTCTATAAGAAATCGATATAATTCTCATGGTTTTAGTCCAGATATTTCCTGAGATTATTCTCTAATTTCATGGCACATTTCTACCACAGAAAAATTGAACTATTTTTCATAAAAAAAATACTATCAATTTTCTTTCAAAATCTTGAAATATTTTTCATAATTTCCCATAAGAAAATAAACAAATTAAGTGGAAAATTCAAATTACGAAAAATCTCCAAATAATTGAGGCCTTTTTTTTTAGATTAAAAAATAATTTTCATAATTTTTGAAAAAAAAAAAAAAAAATTGTTGAGACTTTTGTTGTTTATTTTTTTTTTTTATGGCTGTGCAATTTCCAACAACAACAACAAGCCAGCTCGAAATTGAACAGCGAAAAGTTCAATGCAGCTGCAACTACTTTAGGCCAGGCCAACACACACACACACACACACACAGACAAAGGAAATCAACGAGTTGTGTGCCAAAATAGAAAAAAACAAACCAACAGGCAATTTTTCTTGTCTTTGTTGCTGTTGTTGCTGTTGTTGTTGCACATTTGCACATATATTTTTTAATGATCTGCACGAAGTTAACTTTAATTTATGTATAAAATTTAATTTAATACCGGAAAATGTATAAAAAAAAAATAATGTTTATGGCCATTTTTTCTTTTTCTTTTTTTTCTGGGATTTTGTAATGAATAATTTGCCAAAAAAAAAATATAAAGAGTGCCCCCTCCCCCCCCACACCACCCACCACTCCAATCAAATGTCAAGTCTTTTTCGAAAGGAGTAGGTGGGTGGTTGTGGGGAGAGGTGGAGAGGGGGGGGGGGGGGGGTCAACTTTCTTTATAAAATTGAACAAATTGGTTGGCTTGTCTCTTTGGCATTTTCCTTTTGTTTGGTTTATTTTAAATAAATTTTTTTTTTTTTATATAAAAAAAATTTCGTAATAATCCAAGAAGAAGAAGAAGAAGAAGCAACAGAGAAATGAAAAATTAATTTTGCCTTGCATTTAACACGAAAATTTGTAATTTTTTCGAACATGCAACTCAATTTTCTTGGTAAGCCCCCCCTCCCCCCCGGGCCACCCCCTCCACCATTCACCTAGTCAGGCAAGTCAAACAAGCTGGAAAAAAAAAATTTGTAAAAAGAAAAAACCCAGTTATCCATTCGGTTATCTTTCATTTCGATTCGTTGCATAATTCCAAGTGAAAAAAATTGAATTTATTCATGGAATGTTTCAATTAATTGGAAAATGCTAAAAATTTATTCAGCCGCCATTGTTGTTGTTGTTGTTGTAAGAAATTGAGTAATTAAAATAATTTTGGAAAAAACTATTAAAATCGGAGTAGGAAAGGCAACTGCAAATGTCAAGGCCTCTCGGGGTCAGGTTTGACAGCTGCAAACCTTTTTCTTCCCCCCACCCCTCAGACTGGCAGATTAATGAGGGGTAGTTTTTTTCTTCTTCTTCTTCTTGCTTGAAAGGGTTGGTCTGGTTGATAAGAAAAGGTGATTGAAAGGTCTTAAATGGTTAAGAGGAAAGAAAAGGGTGTGGCAAGAAGTTTGCCAGATTTTTTGTCATTTGCCTTTTGGGAAAATTCAAAAAAAAAAAAAATATTTTTTTTTTATGGCTTTGGAATTTTTTTAATTTAGCCGGGAAAACTTTGAGGCAAAACAAAAAAAAATATCATCTCTTTTTTTTTATTGGCCTCGACGCAAAGTTTTATGCAACATAAAAAAAATTTATGACAGTCGAGCAAAAAGTTGGCAAAAATTGCTCGGAAAAAAAAGAAGTAACAAGAGTGAAAGGGAGAGAAGGAGAGAGGGGGAGAGGGGTAAGAAGAAGAGTGTAACTTTTATGAATTGAATTGCATAAATCAAATGCACTGAGAGAAAAATAAGGCAAGGAAATGAGAGGAAAGTTTAAGTTTATGATGATGAGTTATGTGCGGGGGGGGGGGGGGACCACATGTGTGTGTGTGTGGGTGGAAAAAGTAGTACCTTTCTGACTTTAAGAATTTTGCCCTTTTCCCTCGCAATACCAAGTGACAACAAGGTGTGCGAGAGAGAGAGAGGGAGAGATATAGTGTGGCCCTTGTCTTTTTCTTTTTTTTTGTTTTCATATTTTTTCATCTTCTTCTTCTTCGCATATCTTGTTGCGTATACTTGATATGGTAATTTATTATGTTTTTATTGCCTTTTGTTGTAGATTCTCCACCGAGGGCAAAGCATAACAAGAAGAAGAAGAAGAAGAAGAAGAAGCAGAATTTCTGGTCCTCAGTTGTGCCCTTTTTATTCTTTGTGTTTTTTGTTTTTTTCTTCTGGTCATTAATCTTTGTTATGGCAAGCACACACACACACACACGTACACACATACATATACACTCTCTCCCTATTCTACTAGGTGGGTTTATCATCGTTATCCTTTGTTTCTTTTTTTGTTCTGCCTCGCCTGTGTGTAACTTGAGAAGCCGCAGCCGTTGCCAAATTGCCGCCAAAGCTCAATTTGCTATGCGTGTGAGTGTGTCTGTGTGTGTGTCTGGTTGTGTGTGTGCAAAATTTAATTGCATAGATAAATTGCTAGCCCTGTTGTTGTCGTTGCTGTTGTTGTTGTTTTGGTAACGCACTAATAAATTACCCCAGCCAAGCGAGCAGGCAAAACTTTTGAAATAGAAAAAAAATTTCATTTCATTTTTTTTTTTTCAATTTTTAAAAATGCGTGATTTTTTTTTAAAGAAGAAGAAATGAAAAATGAAAAAAAATATTTCCAAATCTGACAAAAGTTTTTTTTTACTTGACTTGGAGAGTTTAGTTTTGTGGAAAATGAAATGAGAAAATGATTTTTTTTTAATATTTTCTAATTCAAATTTTTAATATTTTGAAGAATTTTTTTTTTTTGAGCTTAGTTTGAGGTTATATTTTTTACCTTCAATGAAAAAGGAAAAAAAGTTGTAATTAATTATTTTTTTTTTAATTGAATTTGAAAAAATATTATTATTATTATTTTTTTAATTTGAATTTGAAAAAATAAAAATTAAATTTTTTTTCCCCAATTTTTAATTTTCTGAAACAGAATTTTTTCTCTTTTTCAAATTTTGTGGAGCTTAGTTTGAGTTTATGTTTATTTTCACAGGAAAATAAAATTAGAAAAAAAATTTTTTTTTTCTTATAAAATTTGCAATTTTTTTTCCCAATTTCGAATTTTCTGAGTCAGAACTTTTTCCCATTTTCAAGTTCTTAGATTAGCCTTAGCCAATTGATCAACAAAAACTATTTGAGCTTAGATTTTTTGACTCGACTTGGAGTGGTCAGTTTGAGGTTATGTTTATCTCCAGAGGAAAATTAACTTAAAAAAAAAATTTGAATATTTTCTTTTCCAATTTCGAATTAGAATTTTTGCTCATTTTCAAATTCTTAGATCAGCCTTCGCCAACTGATCAACTGTGTGCTTATTTCAAAAGGAAAGAGAGAGAAAGAGAGAGAAATTACATGTACGAGTGAGTCTGTCTGTGTGTGTGTGAGTATTGCGATTTATTGCATGTCAGCTCAGCTGCCTCACTTATTATTCTATTTTGTCTGCTTTCTTCTTCTTCTTCTTGTTCTTCCTCTTCAACTTGCACTGCTCTCCGGTCTTCCTCTTCTTCTTCTTCATCATCTTCTGCCGTTGTGTTCTGTTTTATTTTATTCCAAGAGTTTCTCTGCATTTCTGCATTCTACAATTTAGTCAGTCTACTTTGCCTCTCTATCACACACTATCTCACTCGCTCTCACACACACTTTGGCTTTGTCTATGTTGTCTGTTGCTCGTTGTTGTTGTTGTTGTTGTTGCTGTTGTTGTTGTCTTTTATGCTTTTGTGGCATTTTTAGCGAAGCTCTCCAACAAAGCATAATAAAACTAATTGTCTGCGCTTCGCTCTCACACGCTTAGGGACACTGACACACACACACACACACACATGCAGGCGCTGACAAAGTCTCTCACACATGTTGGCAATTTTGTGCAGAAAAGCAAAAGATGAGGATGAATAAGAAGAAGAAGAGTCAAACATTTTTAAGGCGCCGAACAAAAATTTTTATTCTATTTGCAATTTGTTTTTTTCGCCGTTTTCTTTTCTTTGTTTTATCAGTTACTTTGTTGTTGTTGCAGTTGCTGTTGCTGGTTTATTTCTGGCTGCCCCCTTTCGATTTTTGTTGTTGTTGAATACTTTGTGCCTTCTTTTGTGGCAAAATGTGTTGCGCTTGAGTAAAAACAAAATTTATGCGCTGCCATTTTCATTAGTCCAGACGATCCCTTTCCCAACCAACCAACCAAGCAGGCAATTCCGCATCCAATTCCCCTCCCCTCCCCCTCCCTTCCTGCACTTTCCGCGGACTTTGGCCTGTTGCAATTTCTCTTCATTTCATTTTATTTTTATTTTTTTTTGTTAATTTTCCAAGAATTTATTTCAGGCCTCATTTATTTGGTTCGGTTTCAAAAATCTGAACGAACCCAGCTCCAACTATAAATGAATTATTAATAAAATAGAGAGAGAGACAGAGGCACTGAGAGAGAGAGAGGGAGAGACGGGGGTATGTCTGAGTGAGAGAGAGGGCCAAATCGCAATCGCTTTTTGCCAGTTCGCCTGCTCGTTTCTATTTTTTATTCATAAAAATAAAAAAAAATAAAAATGGTTCTCCCGGATGTCAGCTGCCGTTTCAATGTTGTTGTTGTTGTTGTTTTTATTGTTGTTTTATTTTGCAAGTGTAATCAATGCCAAAGCGTGAATTCTTTAGGTTTTCTTCATTTGATTTATTTGATTTGATTTTGTTTTTAAGCAAATTCAATTTGAGTAGGTTTTTTTTTTTTTTTTTAGAAAGTTGAAAAATGAATAATTTGAAAACCTTTTTTCATAAGCTTATTTAAGCCATTGTCACGACCTCAACGAAAAGTCCAGGTGAAAAGGTGACTTGGCTTTTCTTCTTCTTCTTCATGAATACCAAATGAATGATCGATAGATTTTTTTATTTTTTATTTTTTTAGAATTTTTGGACTAACCAAATTGAAGGGGGTTGCTCGAGCACCCAAAAAAAAAAAGGTATAAATTAAACCTGAAACCAGTTTTTGGCTGGATTTTGATTAGGGGGTGTTTTTCTCCCTCTCTCTCTCTCTCACTCTTTCTCTCTCTCTTTCTCTCTCTTTCTTTCTTTATGTTTTTGAAAACTTTTGGGAAGGTTTTCAAAATCTAATTTAGATTTTTTCCTTTTGTACTTTTTTTTTGGAAAATGAAAATTATTAAATTCTAATTAAGAATTTCTAGTTTATTTCTTCTTCTTCTTAATCAAAAAACAGGTAGTCCAGACATGTGTGTGTGTGTGTGTGTGTTTTTTTTGCTTTTCATTTTGGTTGGAATTGTTTGTTGATTTGATTGATGGCAGTTCAATTAAAAAGCAAAAAAAAAAAAAAATTCGAAATATTTTTTTTGTTTTGTTTTTTTTTTTTTTTTATATAGAAAATGATTTTCCAGCATGACACTTACTTTTTAGTCTGCTTTAGTCTGTTTTTTTTTTCGTTTCTTTTGAATAAAATTAAAGCTGCTTCTTCTTCTTCTTCTTCTTCTGCTTGAATGCTCCGCTTGTCTTTTTGTTTATGGCAAAAGTCTTGGTTGGTTTTTTTTTATTTTAGAAATAGATTGCACATTTAATTAAACAATTAAATTGTTGTTTTTTTTTATTTATTTAATTTTTTCAGATTTTTATTTTATTTACATTTTTTTCATTTCCATTGGCAATTTTTTTATTTTTTTTATTAAAAAATTCTTATGACTTTTTTTTTTAATAATTAAGTTGGCTTTTTGTTGTTGTTGTTGTTGTTGTTGCTATTGTCAGACACTTGCACTTGAGTTGTTGTTGTTGTTTAATTAAATTTTTCTTTCAATTCACTTGCGTTTTATTTTTTTATTTCAAAATTTGTTTAATTAATCAAAAAAATTAATAATTTTTTTATTTCACATTTTTTTGTTGTTTGTGTGTGTGCGTTTTGTGTGTTTATTTTTGTTGTTGATTTCATCATTGGCCGCGCTTATTTTTGTGATTGTTGTTGCTGTTGTTGTTTGGGGCTTTTTGATAACAAAAATCACATTTTTCAATTGGCAACTGCCCCAAATTTGTTAGTTGTTGTTGTTGCTGTTGTTGTTGTGTGTGTGTTGCTTTTTACTGTTATCTATTTGATTTTTGTTATTATGTGAGTCACATTGATTGTGCTGGTGAGCTGCGGGGGCGTTGTTGGTGGCAGCGGGCTGGATTGCAGCACACAAGCGACGGAAATAAACAATCAATTTTAGTTAAGAAACTCACACACACACATAGCCACACACACACACTCACAGACAGAGAGAGAGAGAGTGTGAGAGATATTATTGAATTCGCCAATGTGTTGATCTGGAGCAGCGCAGGAGAGTGTGTGGGGGGTGAGGGGGGACTCAACACGCATTATCATACCATAAATTCACACGCATTCACTCACACTCGCACACACACACACACACACGCACACACAGAGACACTTTTTCTTTTTTTTTTTTTTTTGTTTAATAAAAACACGCACAAATCATTTAACACGCGATATTTTCTTCTTCTTCTTCTTTCTAGATTTAATTTTAATTTATTTTTTTTTTTTGCGAATTTTTGTTGAGATTTATTTTATAATTTTTTTTGTATTTTTTTTTTTTGGCTTGGCGCGCGGCAATCTTATTTAATTTTAAACTTTATTTGCAAGTATGTGCACAATGCGTTTAACGGCTTAAGCGGCGGCGGGGGGGCTGGTGGTGGTGTAGAAACAATCACACACTCACACACACAAACACACACACACTCAGATAAACACCAAAATCAAATCAAATTCAATTGCTGCTGCTGCTGCGGCTTTTTACTTCTTTTGCTACTTCTTCTTCCTCTTCTTACTTTACTATTTCTTATTATGCTTATTGTTGTTGTTTTAGTTGTTGTTGTTGTTGCTACTTCTACTTTATTTCGGTTGTTCGGTTCGGTTCTGTTCTGCTGCTGGTTGGGGCCCAACGTGGACAGAAGAGCGAGTGAAAAGCGCGCTTGGCCGACGTTTCACGTTACGTCCTCGAGGAATCGCGTTTACAGAATGAACCTGAACGTGAAGTGTAAGCAGCGTAAAAGATACAGACGACGATGACGATGACGACGACGACGGCTACGACGACGACGACGACGCGGCGTAGCAGCAATTGCCATTTTGCTTTGAGTGTGGTAAAGCAAGCAGCAACAACAAGGAGCAGCAGCAGCAGCAGCAGCAGCATTGTTGGCGGCGGCAACGGCGACGACGGCAGAGGCGGTTGGCATGTGTGAGAGCCACTGCCATTGCCGTCGACGTCACAGTCACCGTCACCGTCACCGTCAACATCATTGCCATCGCCATTGGCGTTGTGTTAGTGTGTGGTTGGTGTGAGCTGGTGGTGGGGCCGTGAGAGCTGAGAGTGCGGAGAGAGAGAGAGAGCGCATGCGAAGAGCTGTAGAAGATGAAGCACAAAAGGCAACAACAAAAAACGTGTTTGCCGCCATTATTAGGCTGTGTGTGTGAGTGTGGCTGTGTTTTGTTTGCCTCAGTGTTGGTGGCTTGGGAGAGCAGACAACTCACACACAACACAGAGTGACAAAGACAGAGAGAGAGACAGAGTGCTAGCGTGAGCGAGTGGGAGAGCAACAGCCAAATACTGAGAGAGTGTGAGAGCGCCAGCAATGCTGCTGAGCATAAAAACAACACCGGTGGCAGAGGCAGCGACCGCGCCATTTCTTTATATGTGTGTATGTGTGTGTGTGAGTGTTGTGTTGCTATGAAAAAGGTAGTAAAAAATAACTGCGGTAAACCGAAAAAGGCACAAAAAATTTTTTGAAAACGAAAACGTAGCAGCGACAACGACAACGACAACAACCACAACAACGCGAAAGAAGTTGAGCGCATCTCGCCGAAGACAAACCAAGACAACAGAGTGCACCCCCTACCCCCCCTCCTTCCTGGCACAAGCCCTTCTAGCTGACCAACTCCATTAGCCGGTCAGCCAAAAATTCTTCATTTTCTTTATTTTGTTTTTTGCTTTACTTTTGTTCTTACCCGTCCCTCCCTCCCTTCCCCCCTTGTCGAGCAACTCAAGTGCAGCATCGTCCTTTCCTTGCTCGTTGGCATTCTTGTGGCTTACACTTTGAGCTCTTTCAAAATTTTGATACTACCCCCGAACCAGTGGTGGTCACTCTAAAAAATTACTCACCGACCAAGCGGAAATAAAAGCCTTTGAATTCTGGCAAATCAAACTTACCTGTAAATAAAGAAAGAGAAAGAAGAAAATAATTAGAAAGGAAGTTTTAGGAGGAAAATTAAAGCTACCGATATTTTCTATATAAATTGAAATTCTTATCTATAATTAATTTTCTTATCAAATTGATTAAGTTTTTTAATTTTAATTTGCTTATCAAATCGGTTCGATAATCTAAAAAAAAGTTTGCTTATAAGAAGAAGAAGAAGAAGAAAAAAGTAGAAGAAGAAGATGAGGAAGAAGAAAAAGGAAGAAGAAGAAATTCCAATGACAAATGCAAAAATACAAATGGGGAAGAGAATTTCAGCTTAAACTAAAAATCCTGAAATAATTTCAACTGATCTGGGAATCCTGAGAAATTCTCAATTCTCAAATAAGATAGAGAATCCCAGCTTAGCCTGGGAAACCTGAAAATACTTCTGAAAGAGTTCCAACTTGTCTGGGGAACCTGAGAAATCCTGAACTCTCAAATAGGAAAGAGAATTTTAGTTTAACCTAAAAATCCTGAAATAATTCCTACTTGTCTGGGAAACCTGAAAAAATCCTGAAATAGCTCCAACTTGTCTGGGAATCCTGAGAAATCCTCAACTCTCATATAGGAAAGAGTTTAACCTAAAAATCTTGAAATAATTCCAACTGGTCTGGGAAACCTGAAATAGTTGTCTGGGGATCTTGAGAAATCCTCAGCTTTCAAATAAGAAAAAAAAAATCCCAACTTAACCTAAAAATCCTGAAATAATTCCAACTTGTCTGGGAAACCTGAAAAAAAGATCCTGAAATAATTCCAACTTGTCTGGGAATCCTGAGAAATCCTCAATTCTCAAATAGGAAAGACAATTTCAGTTTAGCCTAAAAGTCCTGAAATAATTCCTACTTGTCTGGGAAACCTGAAAAAAATCCTGAACTCTCAAATAGGAAAGAGAATTTCAGTTTAACCTAAAAATCCTGAAATTATTCCAACTTGTCTGGGAATCCTGAGAAATCCTCAACTCTCGCACCTGAGTGGACTTTTTTTTTTGTTTCTCTTCCGAGATTTCTTCCCCTTTTTTCTTTCTTGATCATGAAAACATTAAAGTGAATCCATTTTCTGCCATATGCTTCAACCGTGGAGTAAATGTGTGTGTGTGTGTGTTTTGTTCTTCCTTCTTCTTCTTCTTCTTCTTCTTCTGCAATTTTATTTTTTTATTTTTTGCCACGCAACTCTGAAAACTTTAACCGGCAATATTTCATGCCAACCATTAAGGGGGCCAACCGCCCAACCCCAAAAACCACCACACCACCCACTCGCAGCAGCAACAACAACCTGGCCAAGCAATTTCCGCCCTCCCCCTCCCCCTATCCCACACCCACACAACACACACACGCACGCACACTGAGAAAGAGAGAAAGAAGGAAAGCAAAGAAAAGAGACACAGTGAAAAAGTGGCTTCATTACAAATTTCAATTTTGTTTTATTATTATTTTTTGTAGACTATATATATGTGTGTGTGTGTGAGTGTGTAAATGTGTGTGTGTATTTTGTGCTCTTTTCGCTTGGCAATTTTATTTTTATTATTATTATTTTGCGACGTTGCCGCAGCCGCAAAATGCTGGCCACCCAAAAAAACCACCCACCAATACAACTGGCCCCCCCACTCCACCACCCCCTCAACCCACCCCACCCCACCACTCCCCACTATCCTATCGAACCTACCCAGGCCAAGCTGCTTGAATTGTTTGCCCATTTTGGCATTTCCTCTTTTTATGGCAAAGCCAAAAAGGTAAAAAATAAAAACAAAATTAAAAGAAATGAAGAAGAAGAAGAAGAAATGATAAGAAATATGAAATTAATTCAATAATTTCCACACACAAACACACACACACGCATACCAACACACTTACACCTGCAAATCAAATGCAGCTGTTTTGCTTCTTATTTTTTTTTATTTTCTTCTTTTCATTTTTTGTTGTTGTTGTTGGAAATTTATTCATTTATTTATTTTTGTCTCATTTTTTATTTATTTATTTTTTCTTCTTCTTCTTATTTTTCTTTTTTTTTCTATTTTATTTTCTTGTTTTAATTTTAGCTTCTTCTTTCTTTTAGATTTTTTTGGATTATTTTTTTTTTTTATTTCCTATTTTTCCACTCTTTTTCTTCTTTCTTTATTTTTTCTATTTTTAGTTTTTTTATTTCTTCTTATTTTTTTTTTTTATTCCATTTTTTTTATTTTTTATTTTTTTGCCAAGTTTTTCTTAATGTTGTTTTTGTTGTGGTTGTCAGCCATCATAAGTTTAATTTTTGCAGCTTTCATTTTGGTCAAGCATTTCTAAGACTCCACCAACCCCCCCTCCCCCCACCAACCCGCTCCCCCACCAACAAGTAAAATGAGACACCCACCATCCAACGACCTCTTTTCTGCCAGAGATGCGAATATGAGAAGTAGAATAAGAAGTAGAAGAAGAAGCAGAGGCAAAGGCAAAACTCAGAGTGGCTGTGGCTGTTGGTGACCACAGTCGCCGCCGCAGCAGCATATGCCGGCTTCTTGACAACAACAACAACAACAGCAACAGTAAAATTGCACACACCAACTGCAAGTGAATATGTGTGAGCTTGTGTGTGAATTGAGTGTGTATTATGCAGGGCATTTGGGAGAGCAGAGCGTGTGGAGCACACACAAACACACACACACACACACACACAGAGACACAAGCAAAATAGCAGTCAATAAAAGCAAAAGCAACAACTCAACGTTGACGACGACAGCGACAACGGCAACGGCAACGACAACGACAACATTCGACGAGCCTCAGCTGAGCCTTGGGGTCATTATTCTCTTCGAGGCGAAGCAAAGCGAGTTGAACGCTGACGTAGCTGCTGCGCGCTGAGCAGCGCATCAAGCAGGCAGCACTGCAGCGGCCAGCCGTCGCAGCCGTAGCCGCAGCAGACAGCCGGCCCAGGGTGGTTGCTGCTCCCGCACACACACACACACACACACACTCACCCATTTGGGGAGATAGCAGGCAAAAGTGTATGCACGTGCATGTGTGCTTGTATGCGCGACGTATGTGTGTGATTGTGTGTGTGTGTGCCTCTCCAAACAATGTAATAAAATTCAATTATTCTCGTGTTCGTCTTGCATTTTGTTTCGTCTTTTGTTCGCGCTTCTTTCTGCTACGCGAATAGCGCCACAAAATGCTAAAAGCAGAAAGTACAGGCAACACACATTCGTGCACTTTAGCCAATACAGTCAATACAGTCAAGCCAAACACAAGCAAGGAAACCAAGGAGAGGGCAATTCAGGCAAAGTCTGCCCGGTTTGCCTTCTCGCCAACCTCACCGCCAACGCAGAGACTTATCTGTGTATGCTCTGTCTGTCTGTCTGTATGTGTGTGTGTGTGTTTGTGTGAATATTGCACTTTCTTGGTTGTCCTCGTCCCCCAACGCCCCCGCCCCCGCTTAGCAGTTGCTCCGGCAAACCCTTTTATTGAGGCTGCTTCTGGTGGCCCTCATCAACGACGACAACGCTGCACTTTTTGGCGTTGGCGTTCTTTTTGATTTTTTTTCTCATCGTCTTCTTTTTCTTCTTCTTCTTCTTGATTTGCCTTTTGGCTTTACTTTCTTGCAGGCCTTGACTGTTTTTTTGCTCTCGTCTTTGTTGTCTCGTCTGCAGTTTTCTTAAGACCAACAAAGTTGGAGAAGTTTGAAAAATTTTAAATACAAAAAATTTTCTGACTAATTTGTCTTCCTTTTTTTTTTGTTTTTGCCGGTGTGACCAGTTCCTCTACTTCTTCTTCTTCTTCTTTTTCTTGTCTTTCATTAATTTTGTTAATTTTTTTTTTGTTGTTTGCATTCCTTTTTTGTTGTTGTTTTTGTCTTCACCCACCACCCCCGCCCGACTTGATTGCAATTTGCTTTGACCCCTCAATCCACCCACGCCACACTCTTTCTCTCTCTCTCTCTCTCTCTCTCACACACACACTCTCTCCATTGCTCTCTCATTGCCTTTGTTGAGTTTGCTCTCTCTGTTTGCTCTCTCTCTCTCTCTCTGTTTCGTTTGACTGCGCCTGCGCCGAGTCGCTTTGATTGTTTTTGTGCAATTTATTTTTGTTGTTTTAAAGTGCACAGAGCAATGTGTCTTCTTCCATTCCATTCCCCCCACCGCCCCTTCTTCGGCTTTTAGTTTTGATTACTCATTTTGTTGTTGTTGCTGTTGTTTCATTTTCTTCCTTCCTCTAGCCTTTTGTTTCGGCCTATGCAGTTTCAAGGCTCTCCGTCTGTCCGTTCACTCAATTAACTGAAGATTTCAAAGAAGTATTCAAAGTCAGCTCGGAGCCCACCTCAATGTTTGTTTTGACTTTAAACTCACTTTTAAGACACTCCAAAACCAAAAACAAAAAAAAAGAAGAAGCTTCAAAATTAATGCTGCCTCTGCCAGCGTCTCTGCTTTCTGTGATGTTGCCCTCTCTCGGTTTTTGTCTCTTTCTTTCTTTTTGCTGTTGGCCTGAAGCGTATTTTGTAAATTACATTTCCGGCAATAAATTTGCATACCTCTGGCATCTTTCTAAATTGCTATCGTTTGTTAAAAGCGCCACCGAAATTTTCAACGGCACCAACACACACAAACACACACACACTTACATACACTAACAGGATTTCTATATTGTAAAGAGAACCACCCACCACCCCTAAAAGTGAGCATACCTCTGCCAACATTTCACCCCATATTTCTTGATTTTCTTTTTGTTTTTTTTTGTTTCACCTTTCTTTTTTTTCCTTACTTGGCCAATCCACTTTCTTGATTCCTTTTATTCCATTTATTCTTCCCTTGATCTGAGCTTGCCCCACCTTTCTGATTTTCCTTATGCATTCCATTTTATTAGTCTGGCCAAGGGTAGAGACACCACCCCCTTTTCACATAGTACAAAAACAACAAGAAGCCGAAGAAGAAGAGAAAGAAGAGGAAAAAATTCAAGTCATTTGTCATTTCTTTGGCTGATGAAATATTCCATTTTATTTTTATTGATTGCTTGGATAATTAAAAACTTTTTGTTGTCGGTGGTTGGCATTGCTCTGCTTGAGGGGGTTGTCAGGGGGGGAAGCGGGGGTGGCTCGAGGAGCAATGTGTATGGCCAGTGGCAGATCAAATCCTTAAATCCTCTTCAGCTGTCTTAACTCAGTCTGACAGACTGACTGCTTCGAGTTTGCCGACTTCCTTTTCAGTTGACTTTCCAACCAAAAAAGTTTTGACCCCGCCTGGCAGACAATTCAAGTGGATTTGGAGGCCAAGAAAACTTTTCTGCCATTTAACACACAAATCCCTGGCAACAACTAGACAAACAATATAAACAAATAATCAACCCAAAAGAGAAGGAAAAAAATTATATATTTTGTTGGTATAACGGAAATCACATACTCTTTTCGAAGGGGTCTCAAAATATATAAGAGAAAATTGGAGGATGCTTGGGAACCAAGTCGAACGGCCTGAAGCATGATGGATAGATATATTTTCAGTCTTAATCGGAACAGATCCTGAGTCCTTCTTGAGAATATAGAACTTTGGCTATATATTTCTATCAAAGACAGGGTTAAAATTTAAAATCTTTTTGGGTTATGTAAGAGATTCTATTATAGACTTGGTAAAAAAAGGTTCTTCCTTTAATGCTCAAAATTGTTCTTTAAATTTCAGAGACTTATAGAATTTGATTCATATTAAATGAAACTTCGATTCATAGCAAATCTGACTAGGACTAAATTAGGCAAAGCCGCGTCAAATGATGTAGTTATGACTGAACTTTTTTATGATGTTCTTATCAAGAGGAAACTTGCTATACAAATAGAAGAAACTAAATTAAATCCCAATAAAAAATTGAATATAGACAGCTTAATGAACCATGGAAATTTAGGGAAAAGCTAATAACAGGATAGACCGATTTAGAACTCAGCTAGGATATATTCAATTTCGAAGGAATTGGCTTAATAAGACGGATTAGGTTAAACTTAAATTGTGTCAGATGATTAGACTCATGATAGATATAAAGATTAAATGATTGGTAGAAATTTGAGGAAACTATTGGAGCTTCGATGAAGAGAACATATTTTCAAAGGAATCCATCGAGAAGGAAAATTTTGGGAACCTAAGTTTATTATATTTCTCATCGAGGGAAAGCTTGTTTGATACAGAAGATTTTGAGGAACTAAACTTATGAAGAGATAACTCGGTATATGCTTTCAAATTTTTAGAGAATTCGATTGCCGGGGAAGCTATTCAGGGCTTCTGCTTTTGAAGGATCGATCAAAAGAAATCTGAGTGTATATAGAAGTCATGAAGTTAATGGTTTGATAGGAAAGTCATTGATGGCTAACTATTATGTCGACTTGATCAAAAGGAAATTTTATGTATATATTTGAGATAAACAATTAAAACTATAAAAAAGGTATGAAGGGTATAGATTGTATTATAGCGCAGACATGGAGATGTTAACTTGGTATATTTTTCAACATCAAGAGAATCCTATATATTTATATATGATTTACACCATTGAAGATATATGAGAGATATGATAGATACAGATATTTTGATAGGTAGGATAAGAAGAGACCTAAAAAGAAGATATTCAGAACTTAAAGTCTTTATAATCTGACTGAATCAAAGAGTTCTCCAAGGAATTGGGAAAAGTAAAAACTTTTACTGCTGCCAAAGTCGGCAAGTTTATGGCAATTGTTGTGGGCCAAAAGTGTAGTTGAGGTTGCATTTTTTTATTGACTCTTTCATTTTCACTTTGGATTCTTTTGATTTTTACTTGGTTTCTGTTGTTCCCTGCTTTTTTTTTTGGTGCCTAACCAACAGGTTGTTGCATTTGGAGTACGTGACGTTAAAAATAGTTTGTTGATTCCTTTTTTTTTTTGGTTTTTGGTTAGCATGAAGTGAGCCAGGCAGACTGCCTCTCTGTTTGTTACTCTGGGTAATTTTGTTGTTTTTTTTTTGGGATTCTTTTTTGCCAGGTTGGGGTTTTTATTTTTTCAGTTGTGGCAATTTCTGCTTTGAACTTTCATTACAACACGTATCAGGCCCGAAACAGAAACAACGGAACTCGGGAACAGACCAACCAATTCAGAGGCTTGCCTCGACTCCCAGCGGAAGCCCCTCTCGGCTCGACTATGCCGTGAGTCGTACACGTTTTGGCTTATGTAGGTCGACAAACTTTTATGCACCGATGTCGGGTTGGTATTGTGGGTGCTCCAACCCCCCGCACCCCCTCTCTCCGCCGTCCACCCGCTCTATTCCATAAAAATTCAAATTGCACGCGGTTGAAAATAAAAGTGCAAATGTCTCTTGGCCGGGCGGGGGAGTTAGCCGGTCTCTGTACATTTTTTTTTGGCAATGTGTGTGGCATATGCGTGGTCACAGGAAGAAGGATTTCAATTTTTTTTGTGGGTTTCTCTATTTGTGCGAGAGCAGCCGGGAAAAGCGAAAGCTTCAACGGATATGCAATTCGTGTGATTCGCTATTTTGGTACGAGTCCTTGCCCCTTGCTCGGCGGTTGCACTTTGGGCCTGGCTTTCATTCATTGATGGTCTCTGGCACGCGAAATCAATCGTCAGGTGTGTGGGTGTATATATGTGTGTGTGTGTGTTTTGGTGTGGGTGTGTTTTGTTTTGTGATTTCACAACCCAAACAGGATGACGAGGACATTGACGTGGATCTCTCTCTCTCTCTCTCTCTCTCTGTTTCTGTCTTTCTCTTTCTCTGTCTGTGGCTCTGAATCTGGCTGGGTCCGTGTGACCGTTGTCATGGCCAACCAACACTTTTTGTTTGTTGATAGTTTTGACCTCGTTTTTGGTTGCCCCGCGATTTGCCATTGTTGCTGTTTTGACTGCTGTTGCCATGTTTTTCTTGTTGTTGTTGTTGTTTTGTATTTGCCGATTGCATGCGTAATTGATGACGTCGACGCAGTCAAACAGCTGACGACAAAAAAAAAACGAGCGCACTCCAAAAAGGAAAAAAAAAATGTGAAATGGGAAAACACAAAAAGCCCAAAACAGCCCGACATGCCGGAAGTGTCTCTACGCAAAATGGCGTTGAGAGTTTTCTGTTTTTTTTTTTGTATTGTTGTTTACTACCATTGTTGTTGTTGTTGTTGTTGCTGCCATGACAACAAATCCGTAGGAGCAGGGGCCGGGCGAGGGTGTACCGTCTGGTGCGTTAGTTGATGACGTGGCAGTTGGCAAATGCCGCGTGGCGTTCTGGTGACGTTGACTGGCGTGTGAACCAAGCTGGGAGCTGGTTTGGTTGGCCTGGTTGCCTCGGCTGGCTGATGGGGCTGGCAACTGGTTGGGCCCGTTGTGTCGCCCCTTGGGGAAAGCCCCGTCAGGCCAAGCGTAAGCGCAAATAGTCACTGTGACTCAACGTGTTGGCAGCAAAAAAAAAAATACACACACACACATACACATAGAAAGAGAGAGACTCTCTGCATTCATTCATAAAATTTTTGCGATAGAAAAGTGTGGGTTCGAAGTTGGCGGGGACTATGGCGGAGCAGAGGAAACACCCTTAGTGGAATACACTTTTCAAGTTCATAATGTCAACCTTCACAAACACACACACACACACATACGCAGAGAGAAAACAGCTGGAACTGCGGTAAAAAAAAAGCTGCCAAGGCCCCGTCGGCGGTGGCGGTGGCGGTGGCAGCAATTTGCCAGAAGAGGTTGGAAAAAGTCAGAGAATCACAATTGTAGAAACTGGCAGAGTCAATGGAACCCCAGGAAGCCAGCAAAAGGCAGAAGGAAAACCAAGCGGGGCCAGAGTGTTGGGGCATCCGAGTATCCCAGGGACCTGGCAGCCGGGCAAATCCCTTTGTATTTCAGTTTTACTCGAAAGCGTTTTACTTTCGCACGCGTGGCAGTCATGGCTGCCGGAAAGAAAAATCTCTGGCCACGCCGGGGTGCAGGGGGGGCGGAGGAGAGAATGCGCTGACTTTATTGTGAAAAGAAAGACAGAAATAGACAAAGACAGAGAGAGAGAGAGAGAGAGAGAAAGAGAGATTAAGACTTCGAAAGAGAAGCAGAAAAAATTCTGCGAAAAAAGCCTTGAAAAGAAACTTTTTAGCCAGTTTTTGCTTTTTCCTATTTTTTTTCTTTTTTGTCTTGAAACATTTTATTTTGTGCTATTGTTTCACTCCTTCCGCCCCTTCTCAGGCTTACGCAATTTTTATTTTTATTTCCACTCTTTTTTGCCTGCCGAACTGGCTAATCGAGAGGGACGAGACTAACCAAACAGATGGCAGCAAAGAGGTGCAAAGAATAGCAAGAAAACGGAAGAAAATAGGCAAGGAAGAGATAAAATTGGAAAGATAAAATTACCAAAATTGACGAATCCAATGGGATGTAAGAATTTGTATAAAAAGAATACGAGGAAAAGGAATCAGAAAATTAAGGAAATTGCAGGAAAAACAATCAAAATGAGAGCCTGAAATCACGGAATAAAATGAAAGTGGAAATAAAATATCAAAAAAAGAGATTAAAGAAATAAGCCGAAAATATTAAAAATAAATATTTTAAGCAATAAGTAAAAAAAAAAAAAATAAATAAAAATAATAATAATAATAATAATAATAATAATAATAATAATAATAATAATAATAATAATAATAATATTAATAATAATAATAAATAAATAAAAAAATAAATAATTTTTAATAAAAAAAAAACACGAAAAAAATAAATAAAAAATAAAAAAATAATAAAAATTGAAGAAATAAATTAATTTAATTTATAAATAAAAAATAAATAAATAAAGCAATAAAAATCATTGAAAATAATTTAATAAAATAATCAGAAAATTTGGAAACTAAGAAATAAAATAAATTATTTTATAAATAATAAAAAAAAAATAAAACAATAAAAATCATTGAAAATATTTTTAGTAAAATAATCCGAAAATTTAGAGAGTAAAATAAAATTTGAAAAAATTAAGCAATAAAAATCATTGTAATTATTTTTAATAAAATAAACAGAAAATTTGGATAGTAAAATAAAATATAAAAAAATTTAATAAGAAAATTTAACCAAATAAAATAAGAAATTAAAAAAAAAATAAATAAAACTCTCAGAAGAAAACCCCAAAAAAGCAGCAGCTTAAAATATAAGTAAAAAAAAGTTAAAAAAAATAAAACAACAAAAAAAAGAGGAAGAAAGAAAAAAATGGAAGGCAGCAAGAAAAGTTGCTCTTGTCTAGCGGAAGCGTTAGGGAAAAGCCCACTTAAGGCGCAATGAAGAACCCAAAGCCAAAGTCAAAAGGCTTTGGGGGAAGCTAGCGGGGGTCGCGGCAGCGGCGATGGTGATTGTGCTGGCGCTGACGCTGGCGGTTGCCTTGGCGGCGTCTAAAGTTGCAATGCCTTTTGAAAGTGTTTCAGTTTTTTTTTTTTTTTGTAACACTTTTTTCTGTTGTCTTTTGTCTGTTTCACCATTGCCATTGTGACCGCTTAAAGGATACGGGAATTCTGGCAGACGAAATTCTCCAAGTTTTCACTAGCGAAAGTTTCACTGAATCGCAACATTAACCAACTCAGAGCCACAGATTTTGCCCTGTCAAAAGTTAAGGGGCGACAACAGAATGAAACAGAGAGAGAGAGAGAGATGGAATGAGTGGGGCTTGAGACTGGCGTAAAGCTCAGTTCATTGACTTGACCGAAAATAGAAATGTCAACTTTTTGAGGGCTTCTTCGTTTGTGGGCAAAAAAAAAAAGAAGTGTCACCAAAACAAAAATCACAACAATCATGCAAAAAGTTAGGTTATGTCGCTCCACCCGCCAAAAAAAAAAAAGAAACAAGAGAAAACCTAAAGGACAGAGAGAGAGAGAAAGAGAGAGACGGAGTAGTCATGTGAAATTTCAAAGGAAGTAAAATTGTTCTGCGCTTCCTGACGCGCCCCAATATGCGTGCGTGTGTGTGAGTGAGTGTGTGTGTGTGTGACCAGAAAATCGATAAGCCTCAGACTCAGACGTGCACAGACATGCCCACACAACAGCTCCAGCCACGGCTCCGGCTCCGGTTCCGAGTCCTTTGGGCTTGGCGTTGCCGTGGAAGCCGCCGCTGTCGCAGTCGCTGTCGTTGTCGTCGTCGTTGCGGTTGTAGGAAGCGGGTAGACGAGGAAGGGGCTGAGCTACCCGAGAGCAGCTCTGGCCGGGGTGGCAACACTCACACACACACACACACAGAGCTCCCCTCAAGCCCCAAGAACAACAACAAAAAGAACAAAAAGAACAAAGTTTTCGTCTGGCTCTTTTGCATTCACTTTTATCGCTTGTTTTTGCCTTCGCCTTCTATACGTGTATGTGTGTGAGTGTGTGTTTGTGTGTGTTGATGGCGTTACTTCCGCTTTGCACTTTTGCCACTTTTCTTGTACGCTTTCGCTTTGCAATTCGCTTCGCCGCTGCGCGCCGCTCAATTTTTGCTACTTTTGCTTTGGGCTTGACTTTCTTTTCCTGATTTTGCGCTTTTGTTGCGCCATTTTAAGGTTCAGAATGGCGCTGGCGTTGTCGTTGTCGTTGATGTTGCCTCTGCCACTGCCGCTGCCGCTGCCCATGCTCTATTGCCATTGCCGTCGCTGTCGATGGCGGCATCCCCACCACGAAGCCACTCGGTAGACTCGTCATCGATGTTCTCGGCTATGTCGGTGTTGTCTTCGTTGTCAGTTTTGGAATTTTCGCACGAATTTGCTGAGCCAGCAGCACTCAAGCCGGAGACTTTTTCGGCCTCTCAAGGGGGTGGTGGGGGTTCTTTACTATATTCTGCTTGCTGTTGTTGTTGTTGGTGTTGTTGTATTTTGCTGATGTCGTTGTGCTTTGGGGTCTGCCCTTTTTGTCGCCATCATTGTTTTCCTACTTTTTGTTGTTTTTTTATTTTTTATTTTACTTTACTTCCGCTTTTTGCTCTCACTCTCTCTCTCTCTCTTTTCATTCTCTCTCTCTGTCCTTTTCTCTGTTTCCAGCAATTTGCAATTTACGTTTTGTGGCGTGGCTGTCATTGCCTTCCATTGATTTTCATGTAGCCTCGATAATAACAATAATAATTATTATTACCATCATGACCACTCGAAAGTTACAGCCCCAAGTTCTCGGAAATTTCCTCTAAACTTGAGATTATTTAAAAAAAAAAATACTTGAGAGAATTTAAATATATCCAAAGATCTGAATCTAAGTCACCTGGGACTCTGGAGATCTCAGACCAGATCAGGTTCATTCGGTTAATAAAGGATATAGACTGTCTCGTATATATAGAGATTATATTATAGATCATAAGAACTGAAGATACTCTCAATATAATAGCTAGATCTTTGATATATATTTCACTTTTGAGTTGACTCCGTTTAATTCCATCAAATTTGATTTCTCAAATCTTTGTTCCCTTAAAATTTCAAAGCTATATCATAGGGATCTCTAAGATTTTCCTGAGCTTCCCCTTGGAGAATCTAGATTATCCGAATTTGGATTAAGAACTGAAGATCCTTACAAAATAATATCCAGAACTTTGAGTCATATTTCAGTCACAAATTGAATCCATTAACTTCTTCCAAATTTTATATTCTCAAATTTTTGTTCCCATAAAATTTCAAAGCTATAAGATTTTTTTTGAGCTACCTCAGAACTTTGGTTAAGGACTTCAGAACCTATCAATCTTACATCCAGAACCTTTGACTATATTTCAGAATCCCTTAGATTCTTCTGAGTTTTCTCTATCCTATTAATTTCCATGGACCATTTCCTTCCGGCAAACCCAAATTATCGATAGGGTTTGAAATCTATTTGGAAAATATCAGAGACCGATTAGAATGGTCTTGTCTTTGCCTAGCCTTTCATTTTGTGTGCTTCCTTCCGGGCGAACGTTTCACATATTTGCCATAACCTTACCCCGGAGCACTTCTCGGCCACCAGAATGTCCTTTGCATTCCTGCGGCTTAAATTGCTCTTATTGTGTTTTTGCTTCGTTCGGTTCATGTCGTCGGCGTCGTCGTGGTGGTCGTGACTCGTAATGACAGGGGTGGGTCGGTTGGCCCGGCTGGCTTCCCGGTCTCTTCGGGTCTACTCTGGCTGACTGGCTGACTGGCTGGCTTGCCGTGTATGCGGCGTATACGTTATTTTATTACAACAAAAAAGCTTGGTCTTCTTCTTCTTCTTGTTGGTGTTGTTGTTGGTGTTCTTGGTGTTCTGCTTCTTCTGTTTGTTCCTCCTTTTCGTTTTGCAGTGCTTCTTGGCTCGCCTCTCTGTTTGTCTTTGGCCTGCCTGAATGAGGCTGAGGCTCAGGCTGAGGCAGTGGCTTTGGCTGTGGCAGTGGCTGTGGCAGTGGCAGCAGCAGCGGCAGCGATGTTGACGTTGGCGTTGTGTCTTCTTCTTCTTCCTGTTCTTAATTGAAATTTGCGGCTGCATCAATATTTGCTTTTTTCTTGTATTTTCCACGTTATTAAAAACCTTGTGCAAGTTTTTGCTGTTGTTGTTGTTGTCTTTGCCTTCTTCGCTTCACTCGTTTTGTTTTGTTATTATTTTGGTATTGTTTTTATCCCCCCCCCCCGCTCTTTCCCCCCTCTATCCTTGTCTCCGTCTCCGTCTCTGTTCTCTGCTTTTTGTCTCATTTCCACACTTTTTACTTTATTATTATGGCCTGACTGCTTTATTGCTTTTGCGGACAGAAAAGTGGTTTCTGCCGTATTTTTTGTTTTCTCTCTTTTTCGTTTTGTTTTGTTCGTGTTTCTCATTTTATTTTATTTTAAAAATGTTTTCTTTCATTTTTTTTTCTCTGCTTTTTTTCATTTTCAATTTATTTTTGTGAATTTCTCTTAATTGCGTAATTTATTTTTATGCATTTTTGATGGGTTTTGTGTGCTTTAAAAACAAAAAATTCAATTTAAACAAGAAAATTTTAATGGAACCGAAACAATTGAAAATGCTTCCAGGAATTTTCCTTTGACTTTCGCTAATGATTTCCTGGAAACTTCTTTGAAGAAACTTCACCATTTTCTTAATTTGAAAAATCTGAAAAATTTGTGAATTTTTTGTGGAAAAAGTTTATTTATTTTTAATTCTCTAAAATTTTGAGGACTTGAAAATTTGTTTTTGATTTATTTTTTATTCTCTGAGATTTTGGGGATCTGAAAATATAATATCGCTCTTTTTATTTGTTCTTTATTCTCTGAAATTTTAAGGTCCAGAAAATATAGTATTCTCCCTTTAAATTTGTTCTTGATTTATTTTTCAGTCTCTGAGATTTTGGGGTCCTGAAAATATTATAGCTCCTTTCATTTGTTTTTGATTTATTTTTCAATCTCTGAAATTTTGGGGTCCTGATAATATAATAGCCTTCATTCGATTGGTTCATTATGAATATTTTGTTCACCCTTTTTTTCTTTATTAATTTTACATTTTTCCAAAATTTCAGGGACTGAAAAATTTCGATTTTAATTAATTTTTTCTGAAGTATTTATTCTCTGGTATTTTGAAGACCTGAAAATATATTTTGCCTGTTTAGAATTATTTCTTATCTTACTTATCTTTTACTCTCTAAAATTTTGAGGTCTTGAAATTATGTTAGTCTTACTTCAATCTGGTCTGAATTGAAGATTGTTTAGGATTTGAAAATCTTCTTTTCGTCTTTCGAAAAAACTTGGCTGGAATCTCTTTTTTTGACTGATATTTTTGGAGAACGTCAAAATGATTCCAATACTTTTCCTAAAATTTTTTGTTCGTCTGATTTAGATTTTTTTTCGGGGTTTTATTTTCCTTTAGTCTTTTCAGGAAACCCCTGATGATTTTAAAGTTTTAATTCTCTTTCAATTCAATTTTGCCTGGTCTAAACAAATCTTGGCCCGAATCTTTGCCTATTCGCCAGAAATTGAAATGTTTACCTTGGCAATTTTCACAGATCCATCTAACAACTCTTTGCTATCTCCTTCTTTCTCTCTCTCTCTCTCTCTCTCTTTCCCTCTGTCTCTCTGTTGCTCACTCCTCTTAGTCTGTCTGTCTGTCTGTGGCACTTAAGTTACTCCCTGTCTGCATAATGACTTGCCAATGCCATGGCCAATAACTGCTAGACGAGGGCCGTGTTCATGGCTCCACCAGCCAGGTTCCACCTCTTCAGACTCCTCACTGGCAGGTTGATAATTGCCCGATCCGCCCAACCCTACCACCCGCCCGTCTCCGTTAGCTCCAGCAACTCCATGGCTTTGGTCTGGTCTGGTCTCGTCTGCCAACTTTGCTGGAGTCTTTCTGCTCTCTTTTCAATTCCTGCTTGGCTCCTTCCTCTTACTCCTCTCCCCAGCTCCCCTGCCCTGCTGGCAGCTTTGATTTTGCTGGCATCGTTGCATTTTGTATATGCGGAATTTTGCAACAGAAATGCATTAATCAATCATTCATTAAATCAATCAATCAATCAATTGATGGACCCCCCCCCCCCCTCTGCCTCCTTCTCACTCTATCTTTCTCTCTGCAGGTCTCTCTTTCTCATTTGGTTTTTATAGACTTTTTCCTTGGCGTTTTTGCCAACTCCGAAGTCGTCGTCATGAGAGTCGTCTCGGCTTCCCATTTCGAAGAGTTTGTTTTGGGCTGAAGTGTTTTTTATTTATTCTTTTCTGTTTGATGTTTGTTTTGCTAGACCGTTTTGCTCTTTTTGATTGATTGCTATTAATAACTCATTTCTGAATTTATTTGCTTTGTTTAATAGACTGAGAGACAGAGACAGAGATAGAGAACGAAAGAGAGAGGAAAGCTTTCGCAAAAGAAATTAACTGAAAAATTATAGTCACTGCCCGGACTTATTTAGCTTTGCATAAATTATGATTTCAATAAATCTAGAAAACTTTTCAAAGAGCTCAGAAAGAGGAATCCATAAAATAATAAACTTGCTTCAAATTGATCTTTTTTTTTTGAGGGAAAAATAAATTTAGAGAAGTTGGGGTTTTTTTTTAACAAAATTCTAAATTATTTATTTATTATTAAGTTCAAAATTTGAAGAACTTTGAGAAGGTAATAAGATATTGGATAATCCATCTAAAGATTCGTAAAACGTAAATAAATACAAGAACTTCCTCTTATTCTTCACTTAATTTTTAATAAATCCAAAAAAGAACTTCCTCTGAGCTTTTGTTTTTCCTCTTCTTGGAACGGTTTTGGGTTATTCCTTACAGATAATAGTGCCGGGTTTTATCTGGGGGTAATTCCATTTTACTTCTTAGCCCTTATAAATAATGAAGACAAGTCTGAGAATAGCTGAAGGGATCCCACTTCCTCATAGTTTCCCTAATTCCTTTTATATAATAAAGCCCAAGCTGAGGGTAACTAGGGGGATACAGCTTGATATTCCCAGAAAGATACACTAATTCCTTATAGATAAGAGAGCCTAGTCTAAGGGTAAATAAAGGGACTCAGCTTGGCATTTCTTCCTGACAGATTACCCAATTACTTTATAGCATCTTGAGTCTAGCCTGAATGAAAGGTTAGGGATTCCGTTAGATATTTCTCCCTCAAAGATCTCAGGACTCCTCGATCAAGATCAAGATACTTCTTTCCTTTGAATGTTTCAATTTGTGTCTCTAGATTTTTTATAAGATTTCAAGTGGGAATGGTTTTTTGATTTTCTGAGTTTTCTCTCACCAAGTGCAACTAGATGGAGTATTCCTTAAGAACGCAAGACAATCAGGATTATTAAGGTCTATAAGTCCAAAAGCCTTTCTGGATAGCTCAGAGAATTTAAAATATAATAAGACGGGATTCTCTATCTAGTCAGGACTCGGTCTAGTTAGTTAGTAAGTTTTCCCCGAAGGACTTCTTCAATATTCTTGAAGTCTTTCAATTTATAGGAATGAACTTTCATTAAATATTCGATTCCATTCATAATAAAATGGAGGGGAGGATATTTAATTTTATTTTTCAGCTTCTTCTTTCAGTTGGAAATCTTCGATTGTTGGCAGAAGAAAGGAAATGCAACTCTGCCCTGGGGCAACGATTTTTCGTAGGTTATTTGCATATTTGTGAGCAGATTATTTTGTGGCGCCACAAATATGTAATGACGTCGAGAGTCCGTTTCGCTCTTCTTCTTTCTTACCTATTTCTATCTCTTTCCATTTTCGCTCTGTCTCATTCAAGCAGTCTGCTCATGTGTGCGTGTGTGTGTGTTTAAGGATGCGCAACATATCCTGCGGCAAGCCCGGCGCATATCGACACACACTCACACTCACACTCATACGGATACGCATACATATGCAAATTGTATATCGTTTGGGCAAGTAATAAAATGTGCTTTGCAAATTGTATGCAACATGCAAAATTTTGCAAGTAAAATATGCAAAAATTTAATAAGCAAAAAAAAAAAATAAAAATAAAATAAAAAAACAGGACCACAGTGGCGTGGTCAGTTCAGTCCGAAAGGGGGTGAGCCCAGGGGGGTTGCAGAAATGATATTTGTTTTTTACTTACTCTGCTGAAGAATTTATTCAACTGAATTATTATTTTGGCACTTACCTAAAATGAAAAGAATAATAAAAAAATATATTAAAAAAATTGTTTATTTTTTTTCTTAACCTAAAAAATATTTTCCTAAGTAAGGAAAAAAAATATATATTTCAAATATCTTGGGAGAAATAAAAAAAAGAGTGGCCGCCACTGACGCGACAGGTAGTTTAATTTATGTGATGATGTTCCTGTTGTTGTTGTTGTTTTTGTAGTTGTTGTTGTCTGTGCTGCTAGCCAGTGTGTTTTATTTGGTTTTGCCTTTTATACACTCCTTTTGGTTGGAATTGGAATTGGTTTTGGTTTCGGGCTTGGCCATCAGCCTGGCTGCTTCGGTTCCTGCCATTATGCTGCGTCGTTTTAATGGCCCCCCCAAACAACAACAACAACAACAATTGCGACGACAACATCAGCAGAGCCAACGTCACGAGGCAAACGAAGAAGAAGAAGCAAACGAAAAAATACCCAAGCTGAGCAACATTGAAGTAGACGAAGCCAGCCGCCAACAATGGCGACGGCAAAAAAATACACACACACACACACACATACATATGTGTATGGAAAAAAAAAAATAAAAAAGAATGAAAAAAAATAAAAGGATAAAACCAGCAAATAAATAAATAAAAATTTCACAGAGCAAAAGAGACACAAAATAAAAAAGACAAACAAGAAGAAGAAGAAGAAGAAAAAAATTGTCTGTGAAGTTGCCAACGAAATAACTAACCGTATGTGTATCCATGTGTATGTGTGTGTGTTTGGCAAAATTGCTTGATGCCTAAAATATTTTTGCCACAACAGCCTCCTCTTCTTCTTCTTCTACCTTCACTTTTTGTGCTGAAAGATTTTTAGTTGTGGCAGGAAAAAAAAAAACACCTCAAAACGTGACCAAAACATTTTTCAATGTCAGACAAATATTTCCACATCGGGCTTAATTTATTTTTGCTAGTTTCTTTTGCTCTCCTTATTTGTTTTTGTTTTTCTTAATAATTTGGTTTATTTTTTTTTTAAATAACTGAAAAATATGGCCAACCATAAAAAAGGGAAACAACTAAGAAAAAAAAAATGACAAACTAAAATTTTTCTAAAAAAAAAAAAAAAAAAAAAATGTGAAATAAAAAATAACAGTTACGAATTTCTCATGTGTAAGAAAATTTATGTTGCCTTTTTCTTTGTTTGTTGAAATTTTCTTTTTCATTTGTTGTTTTGTTTTTTTCCAAGTTTGTTTTTCTTTTTTTTCATTCTTATTTGTTTTATTTTTTTTCATTCTTTTCTTTTTTTTTTGTGGTGCACATAAAAAATTTACGCTACATAAAATTTAATAATTCCATTTTTTATGGCCAGACATATGCGGTAGTTACACACACACACATACACATGAGCTTTGTGCGCGTTGAATTATAGGATACTTTTAGGCGTGTGGCATAGCGAACATTATATGAATTTTTATGGGTTACGCAAGGAGAATCAAAAGAACAAAAAAAAGGGCTCCAACTAAAGTAGAGAAAATCACAGAGAACCCGAGAGTGAGAGAGAGGGAGGGAGTGCATGAAAAATGGCTGGGCATATTCAGTTTGATAATAGTTTTTATTTCCATTAGAGAGCCACCAAAAAATATTTGGTCCTTTCGAAATGTTCAAACTTTTCCAAATGCAAATTGATTTGTTTGAATGAAAACATAAAAAGGAAATAAGAATTCAAAGAGTCCTGGGGTATACGACCTACTCAGCTAACTATGATTTGAATGATATAGAAATGATTTCATTGAATCAGCCAAAGCTTTAAACTTATTGATGGGCAAATATTTGAACCGAGTACCGATAACCAGGGCAGTAAAAATAATAACAAAATTTCCTTAAATTTTATCTGTCATTATCTGTCAGAAATTCCAAAAGAAATAAGATCCCATCTGAATCTGAAGGAACTAAAATTAGCCCGGAGCAACTTCCTAAACAGACAAATAAATATTTGAGAAGACTTTCGATAATCAAGAAGCTGAGTAAATCGAAGGTGAGACTGTACTTTTCTTTAATCCACAAAAAAAAAATTAGAGAAAGATGGAGAAATATGCAAAAATTCCTAGTTGACTCAACATATTTTTTAATTTGGCAAATAATTGAGAAGACTTTCGATAAACAAAGTGTCCACCGAGAAGTTCAAGGAAAAAGGAGTTGACAAGCCTCCTAAAATAATAATCCTATTTATACTACCCTAAAGAATTAATCAAGGAATATTATTGAAATGAAATAATTCGGTAATCCCAAGAAAATAAGCTCCATTCATAAACTAAAATATGTAAATAAAATCCAAGAATTGAACCGACCAGACTCTCGATAACCGAAGAAAGAACTGACATATATTTCTCCCAGAAATTAATGAAAATTTTGTGATTCCAATTAATATGCCAAAGGTCTTTTCTAAAATAAGTAAATCATCCAAAAGATTTGATTTTAAGAATATTTTTCAAACGATGAGCAGACTAATGATAAACAGTTTATAGAGGGAATCCAAGAACTGATTTAAATTATCCTAAAAGATCTTGGTAGACTTCATAATTTGATTTGAAATAAATCGAAAATCCTATATGGAATCCAAAGAAAAAAAGACTCTATAAATTATAATGGATAAATTTCAAGAATGAATAAAAATTTTAAAAACACATTTTTCCATAAATAATTTTTTGTTTTTTTTTTTTTTTGAGAATTATTATCAGAAATATTAAGAAAAAAAAGTGAGGATCATATTGGGAAATTTACAGTCTGATTCCGTTTGTCAGAATGAAGTAATTTAAAATTTATTGATGATTTCTTTATTTCCTTGGCCATTTTGCAGTTTTCCCATTTGCATTTACCCAACCACCCCCCAACACACCCCGAAAGGACCAAAAGGACCAAAAGGCCTCATATATGATATTTACATTTTTTATATATATTTTTCTTTTTGCATGTTTTTCTTCTGGTTTGGCAATCATTTTCATTGCTCTTTGGAAAGTATTTACATTTAAGTAAAAAAGAATTAACGTTGGTCGTTGCCACTGCCGAATTGACCGAAAATACCGCTTTCAACGTAATTTCAATTTTTATTTATTTTTTTTATTTTTTTTTGGCCTACAGTGACTGTCAGCTTGGGCATCTCTTTCTCGTTTTTTGCCTGTTCTTTTTAACGTTAATATTTCACTAATGGCAGTGGCTGGCAAAATTGCATTACGCTCAAGTTGACTCATTTTAATTGAATTTTAACTTCAGTTCGAAATTGAATTACGTGCAGCGCACTCATCGAAAGAGAGGTGTGTGGGTGTGGCTGTGTGGGCTTCGACCTGGGTATGGGTGTGGGTGTGGGTTGTGTGGGTAGCAAAGATCCAGGGCCATGGCCAAGAAGCGTGCAAAACATACGAAAGAAAATCGGTATCGGACAGAGGAGCAAAAGTAACAAAAAAAAAAAAATAAAAACTAAAAAATCCATTTGGTTGAGGGTGAGAAAAGTGAGCGAATCACATTTAAAATGTCTGTATATATATGTGTGTATGTGTGTGTATTTGTGTGTGTGGGCGTAGAGTTTGGTTCGCGTCCTGCATGAAAATTCACGCTGCAGGCCATAAAGTTCAAACGTGGCCGCGAAAATTGCATTAAGTCAGCAACAATAATGAATGATGCTGAAAACTCTGGAAATGTCGGCCCAAACGGAACCAGAATCAAAAGACTATCAAACGGAACAGAGCCACCCAGGCGGGGCGGGGCGGAGTAGGGGATGTGAGGGAGTCAGGGAGAGAGAAACACTTAAGTGCCAAATGATGTTTTAATATCGCTGGTGAAATAATCGCATATGGAATTTTATCAAGCATAAAAAAAAATTATAAATATTTTTTATTAAATTTACAATAATTTTTAGAGTTTAATTTCAATCTGATGCTGGAGAAAAGACCAGGTGAAAATTTTGAAAAGGAACAATATAATTTTGATTTTTAAATGCAAATCGAAAGATCTCAAGAGTGGAGTCGAATTTTAAAAGAACGCGAAACTAATTAATTTTGTGGAACTTCGAATTTTTATTTATATTTTTTATTTTAATAATATTCGAATAAGTAATTCCTTAACAATAAAGAAGAACCTTGAGGATTTAAAATTACTTGATAAGTATATCTTGAGTTATTTATGTGATATACAAAAATCGAAAAAAATATTTAAATATATATTCGGTAATATTTCTGGATTTTTTTTTTTTGATATAATTAAAATACGAAAAATCAAAAAAATATATTAATATATATTCGGAAATATTTCTAGATTTTTTTGATTATAATTTTGTTAACTAAAATTCGCATTCCATTTTATTTTAGTATTTAAAGATTTTCCGATTGGATCAAGTAAAATTATAATTTCATAAATTTTTTTATATTCTTCAATCATCTGAAGACTCTTGAAAACCCGAAAAATCTCAAAAATGTTGGGAATTATTTTCATTTATTTTCTGTTGAAATCCAAAGTCAGGAAATATATTTCAACTATTTTATTTAGGGTTAAGTAGGAACTTTCTTTGAACTTCCAAGGTTCTTGAATATATGTAGAAATTATGTCAATTTTCTTATAGGAGTTAATACCTCTATTTTCTCCTTTTCCATATTAATCGAAATATTATATGAATATATTCATTCACCACTGACTTATTAACCCCTTCAGTGACGATAGAAAAAAGTCTTTCAAAAGGAAATCGGACCCAAGTCCTCTGTCAGTCTGACCAGACTGTACTTTTTTACCAGAACCATTTAATTTATTCATTTACATTCAAACATTCATATTCATGTATTTTTCCATAAAACAATTTGACAAATGACAAAACTGTTTAATAATCAAATTATATTCCCAGGATTCATCAATAAATTAATTTAATTTGAATAATATTTTTCAAAACTCAATTTGCGAGTGTAAAAAATTTCTCACAAATTTACTCTCTCTTTTGCTGGTATTTTTGAATGGTGAAATAAATAAAGACTAGTCAGATTTTTAGCCTACTCATTCTGTCTCTTTCCCAAATAGATTCACTTTCATTTAGATTCAAAAAAAAAAAAAATTATTCGTGACTATGCAAATGCACGGCTGGCTTGCCAAAATGAAATTGTGGCAATATAAAATGGCCAAAATGCCTGGCAAAGAGTTGCAAAAATGGAAGGGGGAGGATGGAGTTGGAGGAGGCGTGGAGTTGATGCCCACACAGTTTTCTGTGTGTGTGTGTGTGTGTGTGGCACATGCGAAATTCATTATTTTGCACTTAATTAAAAATACGCGCGCCGTCATAAAAAAAAGAAACAACAAGAAAAAAAAACGAGAGAAGAGAAAAATCGAAATTGCTATTGCAATGCGGAGATGCCAACGAATTGGCCACCCTTTTGGGTCCCTCATAAAAGTGTTTTTAATGTCGGCAATGAAAAAAGAGGAAGAGCTATCACAGTGAGACGGGGGGAGGGCTAGGGTGGCTGCGAAGTGCAACAGTCACGAACGTGGTCAACTGGAAAAACAACAAACAAGCCAGCGGCGATGGTGGCGGTGGCGGTGGCGAGGGTGGCGGTGGCCAACGTCCAGCTCCCACCTCAGCCTCCCGGCCCTTTCATTTTATCAGGTTTGTCTGGGCTATTATTATTTTTTTTTGGCTCACCCTTTTGGCCAGTCTTTTTTAGACAAGCTTTTTGAATTCTGTTTTCCATTTTTTGCGTGTCGCGGCAATTTTTTGCTATTTGATTTTGGACTTTGGCGAAATCCTTTCGCTTTCGTCCATTTAAATGTTTGCACAAGGCTAAAAGCACAAAACAACTGAAGAGGAGTTTTTTTTTTTGTTCACATTTTTTTTTTTTTTTGACTTTTCCGGCTTGCCAAATTTGGCAGACAAATTGAATGCCAAACTGGCCGATTGTGTGGTGCTAACGGTATTTGCTGCAGGTGATTTTGAATTTCTAAAAAAAATAATTCCATTTTGAAAGCCAAACCAAAAAGTGCCAAGTCATTAGCCAAAATGAAGCTACCAAAATACCGGATTCTGTTCAGAGACGAGACGAGATGAAGGGCAGGGCATAACTTAAGAGTCTTGGCCTTTTTTCTTTTTGGAATTTTTAATTGCCTGCATTAATTCCTTTCTGTTGTTGTTGCTGTTGTAGCAGAAATATCAAAAGCAAAACTAATTTTCTTAAAAAGTTCTCAATGTTTTTTTTTTTCTCACACAGAGGCGAAAGTTTTTGCCACACTATTTTATTTATTTGCTGGTAGAAAAAATGCAAAAAGGACAAAAAAAAAAAAAAAGACAACAACAACAACAGAACAGAAACACGGTCATAAACTACAAATCATGCCAAAGGAAGACAAGAGCCGAGCGAACTGAGAGAACCGCGGACAAACAAAACAAAAAAAAAAAAACACAGAAGACGGCAAAAATTCAAAAACTAAATGCATAAAAACAACAACAACAACAGCAACACGACGACGACATTGCTAAGGCTGAAAAAGGAAAGGAAGAAGAAGAAGAAGAAGAAGAGAGAGGGGAAAAAATTGTCTAAAAATCCAACATAACCTCCGAATGATTTATGACCGCCTGCAAATGCATAAATGCTCGCTTGGCCATAAAAAAAAGTTCAGAAAATCAAAACAAGAAAAGCAAAAAAAATTTTAACAAAAAGAAGAAGACGAAGAAAAAAAATTAAAGGCAGACACCACAGACACAGTGAAGAGCAAAAGGCGCAGTCGCCGCGCCGTGCAAAAAGCAGGCAAAAAGGCGAAAGTTGCTGCAACTTCAACAACAACAACAACAACAAAAACCAACCACAACAACAACAATAGCAACAATAAAAGGAGCAGCAAAGCGAAAACGGCTTAAAAAATTCGCAGCATTTTAAAGGAAACCAAAGCAAGCTTGACTACAACATTTTACCCTGGTCTGAGGCAAGTCAAATTTTTCCTCTCAAAATTCTCTGACTTTATTTGGCTAGCAAAAATTTAACACACATGCTCATGTGTTTGCTTTGAGACAGCTTGGGTCAGCCTATCATAAGGCTGACTTGCAGGTACAAATCGGTTTTAGGCATAACTCGGAAAATTGTTGAACGATCTTAATGAATTTTGGTATTTGATTTAGTATGTTGTAGATCTAGAACTGTCCCAAATTTCATCTGAATCGAACAAGTGTATCATGTTTTTTCTTGAAAGGTTCAAATCGGTCTTGGTTATATTTCCAAAATTAATAGAACTATCTATGTAAAATTTGTTATTAGGTTGGACTTTATACATAGCCTGATCTTTGATCTTGAAAGTACTAGTATATCCGAAGTCTTCTTTAAAGGCTTGAAATCGCCTTTGGTCATAACTCTCTAACCGATATAGCAATCTTGATCAATTTTGGCTTTAATAATAATCTAATGTTGATAGATAAGAATCCCAAATTTCTTCTAGATTGAACTGGTATATAATATATTTTTCCCCTTAGCCCATAACGGCTCTTAAATTTATTGACCGATCTATATAAATTTTCATATTAAGTTTGAGCTTATACAGTTACATAAGTACCCCGAATTTGATCCTAATCAAACTATATTCCATATAGTCTTTTGGACACCTCTTGGATCCGAATTTAAACTAAATCTCTGGATGAACCATAAGCAGATCAGTGTAACTTTGGTTTGGTTCCACTGTGCCTGAGCGGCAGCTGCAAAGATGTGGCTTAAAATATTGTGAGCCAAGGTTTTCTGTAGGCCCAAAGACCTGGGCAACAGACCAAAAGACAGAGAGGGAGATAGTGAGAGCGAGAGGGAGAGCAAATGTGTGGACCGCATGGTTGAATGCATCTCCTTTTCTTGGCCAAGTTAAGTGCATTTTACAGGCACAGGCAAATCACACAAAAAGGACATAAAAGCTCAAAAAGGGCATAACAATAACAACAACAAAAACAACAACAATGGCCATAATAATCGGCCAAATCCAGAGCCAAAAGAAAAAAAAAAGAATCACAGAAAGGAAATGAGCAAGAGAAGGATAGAGTGAGAGGGAGGAGAGGAGAGGGAGGAATGAAACAGGCAAAAGAACTTGTATAAAATTTATGACAAAAAGGCGTCAAGCTTTTTAAAAATGGCCAAGAAGGGAGGTGGAAGTGGAGGCGGTGCCCTGGACAGACTGAATCGCATTGTTTGTGGCACCTTTTTCTTTGTTTGTTGTTGTTGTTGTTGTTGCAGACTCAGGAGAAAAAAAAACAATGGACACATAAATTGCATTTTCACTTTTAATATTTTTGCCTTCGTCCTTTTTAATGAACATTTTGTTGCTGCGTTGTTGTTGTTGTTTGTTGTTGTTGTTGTTGTTTGTGGCATCTTCTCTCAATTGAGTGAATTGCTTTTGGTTTTCTCTGCTATTTTTATTGCCTCATTTGGCCATAAAAATGTTTTATCACAGCATTTAATTAATGCCATTGGATCATTTGGGGAGGCGCGCAAAACCCGCTGGGCGGGGCAGTCAATTTTATTGCCTCCCCCCTCCCCCGCCCGGTCACCTTCTTTATTTATTCATTTTTGCACCTTTCGAATTTTTCTTTTTCTAGGATTTTATGGGTAAATTTTCAAACGATTGCTTTGGGCTCAAAAAAAAAGAAGAAAAAAAAACCGATTTCTTTTGGTGTCTTGGAATTATCTCAAACGATTTTCTCTTAATGTGCATGCAATTGTGAGGCTAAAAATATTTTTCATTTTTCTGCTTCTTCTTCTTCATTTTATTTTATTTTTATTATTTTTTTTTTATATTAAATCGCGCCCGAAAGCCAAAAACACAAATACAGACCAAGTGAGCTAGTTGGCTGGGCCAGTTGAGGTGAGACCGAACCAAACGAGTTTTCAACCAGATTGTTGTTGGTGTTGTTGTTGTTGTTGTTGTGGCATTGTTGCCAGTTTGCCAGAAAGTCAAGGCAAGTCGCGAGTTTTTTTTTTTGTTTTTTTTGCTAAAATAAAATGCAGCTGCCTTGCTGGGTTAACTTGTTGGCGGCTGGCTGAATCGCTGGTTTGGCCGTGACCTTTTCTGGTCAGGGCAGTCAGCCTTTTTGGTGTTGGCGTTGCTGTTGGCCTCTCTTCTGCTTCTTCTTCTTCTTTTTTTCTGTTTCAACATTTTCTTGTTTTCTGCTGGTTCTGGCCAGAGAGGCCTCAGATAACGAGGGAGGGGGGGTGAGAGGTGGGTTGGGCACCCCGTTGTGGCTGGCTTCATTAAGGGCCACATAAATATTAATTAAATGATATGCAAAATGTGTTGCATACTTTGTGGTTAGCGAAATTGTGAAATTGGCCTTTAATTAAACCAGAGCAAGGGGCCAAAGGCAAACGGGGGTAGTCAGAGGAGACACCATGTACTCTGTACTCATACCCCGGCAAATTGCCAGAAAGCCCTTACCCCACTCTCGCCCTCCTTGATAAAGGCAAAATGTTTGACGACAGAGAACAAAAGGCAATTTGTGAAAAAGGCAATTTAATAAGTTGTTAAATTGTAAAATGTGTGTGTGTATAAGTGTATGTGTGTGTGTTTTTGAAAAGCAAACGCTGATAATAAAATTAAAAATGTTTGACTTGGCAAGAGCGAGACGGGGACAACAACAAGAAGAAGAAGAAGAAGCAGAAGTAGACCAAACGAGATAAAAGAATCCTACACAAAAGCCTCGCACACACACACACACACATAGAAATTTATCAAGTCTCTCTGTGTGTATGTGTGTGTGTGTGTGTTGGTATACACGCGAGCTTCGCGCTGGCAAGAACGAAAAGGAAGAGCGGCAGCAGCAAGAGAAAAAAAAACAGTCAAGGCAAAGGGGCAGAGGGGGGCGGAGGGCAGAGCCAACGGCAGAGCAGGGCCAAGGCAGGCAAATTGAATTTTCCCTGAGCAAAATTAAATTTTCCAAGGAAATTGAATTTTTTGATTAGTTTGCTTTTTGCATCTCTCGCACACAAATTATGTATATGTGTGTGTGTGTTGGTGTGTGTGTGTGTGTGTGTTTGTACAGAAAAGTAACACAAAAGTAAGAAAACGCCAGCCAAAAAGAGCGAGACAAACAAATAAAAATTGAAAGAGACCAAAAGAGAGAGAGAGAGAGAAGGAGAGAAGTAAGAAGAAGGAGATGATTTAAAAGTAAAATGAAATTAAAAGAAGAAAAAAAAAAGTCAAGAAATTATTTTTGCCTCGAAATTGTTTTTCCTTTCATTTCATCTTGGCCAAAATAATGAAGAATGAATATTTTTTGGAAAATCTTATGAAAAAAGCAGAAAAGAAAATCTTAAGAATTTCCCCTCAATTTTGATGGGTGGAAAATTTTAATCTAACCAAATTGCATTCCAGCAAAATGCTAATCAAAAATATGCAAAATAAATCGATTTGAATATTTTTCGAGGCCCCCTCAAGATTTGCCAAAAAACACAAACAAAAAATAAATTAATGAGTGAAAAAATAATCCACTCAAAATTCTAATCAAAATTATTTCAAAATAAAAAAAATTCCCAAGCAAAAAAGAAGAAGAAGAGAACAGCCAAAATCTGTCAAAATAAATTAAAGCGGTTCCTGAAGAAAAATACCAAAAAAATACGAATCGACGGGTGGTCAAGAAGAAGAAGAAGAAGTTTTGATCAAAAATAAGAAAAAGAAGAATTTAGAGGAAATCAGCCGATTCAAAGCCGTTTGCCTTAATTCTTTTATTATTCTATTTTCTCCCTTTACCCTTTGATGTTTGCCCTCTCTTTTTTTCACTCTGCCTCTCTGTCTTTTTTTTTGCTTCACTGCTTGGTCTGACTGGATTCAGATACCCTCTAACTAAAGTTTAAGAGTCTACTCAGTTTATGGGAATTTATGCGACAAGGCGACGCAGGTGGAGACCTCCGAAGTTATAGACAAATCTATATATATCGGATTACCTATCCATCTATCTATCTATCTATCCATATATATCTGTCTATCTATCTGATTATCCTATATCTTTGAGCCTTTTAAAGTAAGAACAACCAAAGGAAGCCTATGCAGTTAGGGTGACACCCAAAGTGATAGAAAAATCTATAAGTCCTTGAATATATATATCTGAGTACTTATCCATTAATCTATCATCTGCCCATCCATCTATCTACCTACCTATCCATCTATCTCTCCATTTCTCTATCTATATATCTTTCTATCAATCTGTCTCTCTATCTATCTATATATCCATCTATCTATCTCTATCTATCCTTCCACCTATCTATCTATCTATCTATCTATCTATCTATCTATCTATCTATCTATCTATCTATCTATCTATCTATCTATCTATCTATCTATCTATCTATCTATCCTTCCATCTATCCATCTATCTATTTGTCTGATTTTCCTAGATCTTTGAGTTTTTAAAAGTAAGAGCAACCCGACTTGTTATTCGGATTCCTTAGTCTGGCACAATCCCATAAATTTATCTTTCCTTCAACACCCTCACTAGACTTGGATAACTTTTGATATTACACAAGCAATCTTTTGTTCAAACAAAATCGGTTAATATATACAGAAGATCTAAGAAAACCAAAATCCCAGATTCTATTCCGCTGACCTACCAAAAGCAGACATGCTTGAACAATAGATGGCGCTATGAAGAATCTCTTGTTTAATGATTTTACAGTTAAATGAGTATCAAACTTTTTATAGACCAGGGTTGCCACCTGTTGTGTGTATATCACTGACTAGCTAAAGGGTATCCCAGACTCGTTTAGTTGCGAGTTTCTCGATCGGCTTCATTTATTTTTGGATTTGCCATGTTTCTTTTTTTTTTTTGCTCACCAATGAAGTATTTTTAATTTGCTGCACTCTTTTTCTGCACCGACAATAAAAATAAAAAAAAGAAGAAATAATAAAAATAATGAAAGAAAAAAAATAAAGAAGAAGAAGAAATAATACGATTTTAGAAGAAATGCGCTTCGGCAGCAGAAACCGAAAATGAAAAGACTACAGAAATGAAAACGTGTACGAAATTTGCGATTTTAATTAAATGATACGAAAAACTGCAAAAAGGCACAAAGAAAATAAAATAAAACGAAAACGAACCAAAAAGGAGGTGCTTCAGTTTGACTGTGTGTGTGTTTTGCGGGGGGAGCGTAGGTGTGGCCAGGCTGTATGTGGGGGGGGGGGGGGGGGTGGGGGGCGTCTCAAATCAGGCCAGGCAATTATCCATTATCTTTTGATACTTTTGTTTTTTTTTTGTCCCTTGACCTTTGAACTTTGACTCACAGCCTGGGAACTATTGTAAATATATTTTTTTATTTAATTTTTTGAATCGAAAAACTTTTCGGATATATTTTTATTTTTATAGATTTTCTTCTTCTTCTTCTTGTTTGTTTTGAGAAATTTATTTTTCCTATTTTTCTGTTTTGTTTTATTTCTAAGAATTATGAGAACACGGGTCATATTGAAAGCCATAAAAAATAAAACCAAAACAACAACAACAACAACAAAATGGCCAACTATGGCCGGGAATATTAAAAATGTAGCTGTGTATGTGTGTGTGTGTGTGTTGGAAACACCGGAAAAATAATAATAATAATAAAAAAAAACAACAAAAATGGCGGGCAAGCATTTTTCGTTTTGATTGTTCTTTTTCTTCTTCTTCTTCTTGTTCTTGTTCTTCTTCTTGTTCTTAGCGTTCATCATTTTGCTTTTGTTGCGAAAGTAGCCATTTTGTTTCGTAATATATTTTGTAGCAATTTTGTTTTTGCTATTGCTATTGCTGTTGTTGTTTTTGTTGTTGTTGTTTCTTTTCCTGCTGTTTTTATAGCCATAGTTGGCCTGCAAGGCACACACACACACACCAACACCAACACACACCGACACACACACACAGAATCACACAGACATTTACAGTGCGCTCTCTGTTTTAATGGGGCATTAAAAGCAGCATGCGCTCCAGTCTGAGAATACCCCATCCCTCACCCCCGCCCCCTCCGGCAACTCATCTTCGCCTCGCCTGATCCACACAAGTTGGCTTAACTGCTGCGAATAGCTAGCTGAACTCCTACAACAACAGCAACAAACATTTTAAATGTTGCTTAAAAACTTTCAAAATTAAAAGCGAAAATTTCCACAACAACAAAAAAAAAAATAAAAGGGGGGAATTCTTTTCGGTTCTTCAAAAAAATAAAAAATGCTTAATTTTTTTGTTTTGCTTAATAAAATTCTTGAAGCTTGGAGGAAAACTTAGTTTTCTTGGACTCCAAAAAAAATTAGAGAAAATTAATTAGGAATTAAAATAAAAAATGGATTTCAAAGAAAAAAAATTTTAAAATATTTTTTTAAGAAATTCAGATAAAATATATTGAGAAATAAAATTAAATATTACTCGAAAAAAGCAAAACATAGTTTTCTTAGACTCCAAAATAAAAGAGATAATTAATTAGGAAATTGTATAAGAAAAAGAATTTGGATTTGAAAGAAACTCAATTCGAAAATAAAAAAAAAAAAAAAAATAGACAATATATTTTTATTAAAAAAATCAAATTAAATATTATAAAATTTGGGAAATGGTATAAAAAACAAAGTAGGAAGAAAAAGTATCTTTTAAGGAAAAAATTCTTTATTTATATTTTTTTTCTCTGGGAAAAAATTAGCCTCATCAACTTCCGAACTCTAACCAATAATTTTTTTTATTATATAAAAAGGGGGCGGGGGGAGGGGAAGTAATTTTAAGAAAAGTTTCATAAGAAGAAATATTTGTTTTCTTATTTTCTTTGATAAAATTCTTAAAGCTTAAGGGAAATCTTTGTCTTAAAAATTTATTTTAAAAAAATTAAAAAATTATGTGGAAACATGTGGGAAAATTAAATAATTTAATTTTTTTCGAACAGGTGAAAAAGTTGATAATACGAAAAAAATCCTGAAAGAACTCCTTATTCATCTCTTTATTTCTTTTTTTCTTGACAGTTAAAAGATTTGATAATATAAAAAAGAAACCCTGAAAGAACTCTTAGCTCAACTCTTTATTTATTTATTTATTTTTTCTGAACAGTTGAAAGATTTGAGAATAAAAAAAAAAAATCCTGAAGGATCTCTTAACTCAACTCTTTATCTTCTCCTAGAAAAGGGTTACACCCATCAAAATTTTCATTCTTTCCAAAAATAAATTTTAATATTGTTGTATTTTCTGTTCTCAAATGTTTCGATTAATTTTTAATCAAAGAGTTGAACTGAAAATTTAAATGTGAAATGTTCATAAGCAGTAAGAAACTCTTTGTCAACAATTTCAGATTTATGGCAATTTTACTTATGACCTCTTCTTCTTCTTCTTCTTTAGTTATTTCGAGGGAATTTTACAAAATTTTTATTTATTTATTTTTTGTGTTTTTTTTATATTTTTGTTCATAGTTTAAGTTGAATATTCTTTTGGTTGTTTAGTTGCTTTTGGTCTGGCTTGGCTCTTTCTCTTGGCTCCTTGTTGTTGTCGCCGTCGCCGTTGCTTTTTGTTGTAAACTTTATGCATTAATTTTACATTTTGCTCATGTGGCCAGTGCCGCCAACCAGGCTGCCCTGTCGGGGAATGAGGCGGCTTGGGCGGGGGGTATGGGGGACTTGAAAATTTACGTATGTGTATTTATTATGATTCTGGTAACCGTTTGGTCCCAGGGTCCAGATCCGGGCGAGTTGGGCGAGTGTAAAAATGTGCGCCATATAAAACATTTGTGAGATTTCATATATATAAAAAGTTATGTAATTATCAAAGTTTTAATGCTGCCGCCATGGCCAGTTACCCCAACTCCTTATCCCACCACCCCGCACTCTCTCTCGCTGCTTTTTTTTTTTTTTGGGCACATTTATCATTTGGCTTACATCATGTTTGGTCATATGTGTTGGTCATATTTATCCTTGGCTTCTTTATCAGCATTTTTCTTGTTTTTTTTTTTTTTTTGAAAAATTTCTGTTGGAATTTCCTGAAGTGATCGTTCGGTTGGAAAGGGTTTCTATTTTTTTTTTTGTTTAAAATAAATATGATTTTCTAAATGTTCTCCCATTGCATTCATTAACTTTTTCGAAAGAATGTTTTGTGTGCTTTCGACTTGGCCTGTTGACATTTCAGCCGACCCTAAATGAGGTTGCCTACAAAAGGATCTCCATACTCGTCGAGGTGGTGGCTGGGCAGGTCCTTCAACTAAGCCCACAAATACACCTAACATAATTGTGAGTCTTTTGTTTTGAGAGTCGATGGTGGCACACAAAAATGATGTCGCCAGAAAACCTCAAAAACTCCTCCTCGATTACTTCGTTCCTGTCGGGCCACACACTCTCTCGGATTATGCTGGCTGGCTGAGGGTGACAGAGGGAGGGAGGTGGGTAGCGGGGAGGCTATGTGGAAGTTGACGTTCGCCTTGTTTGGCATTTTCCTGCGACTAATTTGATGTTTTGCAAACTAAAACAAGCAGACACACACACTCACAAACACACACATACATACACGTGGTGGCTGACACACCCATTAAAATAAATAAAAATAAAAATTGTATAAAACTGGGTACGACCAAGTAGAAGAAGACGAAGACGAAGTGGAAGAGGAAGAGGCAGCAGCAGATAAAAACATGTGCAAGTTTGTTTTTCGAGTTTTCGGGCTGTTCATTAAAATTTTTCTCCTCTCTTCTTTCCTTTTTTGCTTGTAAACATGAGAAGAGTCAAACAAATTAAAAATAAAATAAAAAATTTATATGCATATACGAATTTGACTTAATTAGCGAATAAATTACAAATAAAAAAAAGACACACAAAATGGAGACGAAATTATTGTCAAAGCAAAACTTGAAATAAAAAATAATTAAAAAATAAGTAAATATGGAAGGGAAAATTCAACTCAAGAGAATTGGAAAATTTATATATTTTGATTAGGTATTAATTTTTAAGAATTAGGATCTCTTTTCCTATTTCTTTGTTGCCCTAAAAATCATCGGATATAGTCAAAATATTTCCATACTTGATCATTGTCTAATTAATATCAGAGATATCCGATAAGCGACTTGGATCTGTATGATATAGTATATAGTATGTAGTTCTAAGGAGGTGAAACTCGATACTCCTAATTGCCGCTTTTAAGGTAAGAGAACTACCTAATTTGATTAAGATTGGTCCAAAAATTACGGGAATATACTCAAACTTGACTCAAGCTTCAATATCAGCTTTACGGAGCTTCGACTAGAATGAAACTCGGTAGGTCTATGTGTCCAAGCGTACACATTGTATATGTTTATTCTGATTAAGATCCGCCTATTCGTATAGGAGATATGTTCAGAAATGATATGGAGATAACTAAAACATAGAAAGCTATAATTAAACGAAACTACGTGTATAAATGTGTTTATGCATTCTTTGTCCAAATAAATAATTTAATTGAGATCGGCTGACCTTAATTTGGATATAGCCTAAGAACCGATGTTGGTTTGTCTGACAGCTATATGATATAGTGTCCGATTACTATAACACTCAGTACTTGTATGTGTTCACCAACAGGCACTTTATATATTTAATTCAATTAGGATTGGTCTATAAATTCTAGAGATATCACCAGAACAGATATAGACTTGTATGATATAGGAATGAAACAGTGCTCTGAACAAAATGGAAATTCATAGATATAATCCATAGGTATAATCCAAACAATTACCCCATCTTATAGACATATGACTCAAAAATCTGTAGATATCCTGAGAACTAATTGGGCAACTTCACCGTATTATATGATAATTTCATCTAAGCCGAACTTGTCTCACCAGAAAAGCCAAGCCAATACCAAATTGATTAATTAATTTTCGGATCTCTGACAAATTCCAAATTGCTCATTTTTCAAAACAATTTTCAAATCTCTGACAAATTCCAAGACAATATTAAATTTTGCTCAATTTTTCAAAATATTTTTTGAATGGAATTTTCAACGAATTCAAGTCAATTATAAATCAAATCAAAGAGAAAACTTGAAAAAAATAAAAATAAAAATAAATGCGTAGAAAAATGCGAAATTCAATTGAGGAAAACCCGACAAATATTCATGAAATTGACTTAATTAACGCATCGAATTTTTTTTCATTAAATTTTTTTTTTTATTATTTTTTTATTTTTTTGAATTTTTTCTTAATTTTCTGCAGACAATTAAGAGATTTCAGTGATGTGTTTTTTTTATTTTTACCAATTAGACTGATTGGATTTTAAATTCACAAATTTATGGCCCAAGACTTGATTGAACGTCATAGGAGAAAGAGAGAGAGAGAGAGAGGGAGAGCAAACAAAATGACATAAAGTATTTTGTTAGTTTGGTCAGAGTTGCTTAGCCGGTTGAGTTGGTCGATCCACTCTTGTCTTGCTAGTGAAGTAGTGAAGGAATGAGAGGAGTGTGGGGGGGGGGGATAGTGTTGGCGTCTGTGGAAAAGTCCAGAGATTTCAAATCTAAATTATTTTATTTTAATTTTTCACATCGCTTCTCTTATTTTTTCAACTTTTTTTTTTTTAATATGCTCGATTTGCATAAAATTCTAATTTAACGGCTGCTGTGTGTGTGTGTGCGTGTGTTGGTGTGTCTGTGTGTGTTGTTGTTGTTGTTTTTGTTGAAACGAAGAAATAGCCGAGTGAACGAACGCACACCCGCATTTTGCCTTCACACTCGGAATTTGTTTTTTTTTTGCCATTTTTCTGGGCCTTTTGCTCTGCATCTTTCTTCTTCTTCTTCAGCTTCTTCTTCTTCTTGTTGTTTTTCTTTTACTTATTTTTGCCCTATACATTCTTTCGTATTATTCCCTACTTTATGATGCAATTTATTTTATTTTTCTCTTGCTCACACACACCAACTCCTCTCTCTCTCCCACTCCCCCTTCCAGCTTGCCTTCTGTTTTCTCAACAATTTCTTGTTATTTTTCTTGATTTTAACATTTCTACGTTGAGGCACACACACACACCAACACACACACCCAGAGGAAAAGAGAGAAACAATTTTCCATTATTTATTTTTCGTTGTCGTCGTCGTTGCTGTTGTTGTTGTTGTTGGTTTCTATTTTTCTTCTTCTTACATTTTGCTGCCTTCGATTATTTTGCCTTCGCCTTAGCCAACTCCCCCCCAAAACTCTTTCGACTGCTGCTTCTGCTTCTTCTTCTTCATACTCCTTTGTTTGCTTTGGACAAAGTTTGTTCTTGTTGTTATTATTGTTGTTGTTGTATCTGTGGCAACCCATTATTTATATTTATATGTTTATTTTATAGTTTATTCATGCAAATTGCAATAAAAATTGCCTTTATTTTTACATTTTTGCGCGTCGCTTATTTTTCTTCTTTTTTTAAGACTCATAAAGACAAAGAAGTTTGTGTGTGTGTGTGTGTGTGTGAGGAGGAGGAGTAGGAAGGGGGTGTTGCTGGTAAGGGGTTGGAAGAAGAAGAAACGTCAATTGAGGCACGTAAGAAAATCAATAAGCTTCTGGCCAACTCTACCTCTCTCTCTGCCTCTCTCTCTCAGACTTTGTTGTCTCTTTCACACATACACACACACATATGCACATTTATTTTTTAGTTTCTTCTTTTTTTTTGCCTGGTTGCTTTTAATTTCTTGTACGCTTCATGCCCACATATATGAATTATTTATAAAGCAAACAGACCCAAAAAAAAAACGAGGAAAGAAAAAAAAATATAAGCAGCAATTTTTATGGCCAAGTTAAAAAATTGCAAAAATAAAAAATATATATACATATATGTATATGTACGATAAATACTTTTGGTATATACTTCAAAAATATTTACTTTTTTTTTTTATTTGATTTTTTTATTAGCTGGAATATTTTTTTCCCGAGTTTTTCAAAAATTTTCTTTAATCTTTTTTTTTTTTTTTTGCTTGGAGTTTTTGGCATGTAAAAAATGTTGCAGGCACATCAAAAAAAATACCGGAAAAAAATACTCACACACACACTGGCACACAGACAGGCACACAAGCACATAAATAAATATATGCAAAATATTCAAATTTTCAAGTGAATTGGAATTTTAGGCAAATGAAATGTGTTTTCCGCTTGCCATTCGAGTCGAGGCAGGGCAGAAAAAAAGGGGTTGTTCGGAGATAACCCGGCAGACTAGTGGGAGGGGGGCTGAGGGGGTCAAAGGGGTGAGTCGAACGAGTTGAGGTGAGTGCTAATGGCTGCGGAAATTTGCGGGCAAAAAAAGAAAATAAAAAAGAAAGAAGAAGAAGAGAAGCGAAGCCAGCCACTTGACTCTTTCCCCGGTGCTTTGGGCCAAGGGTTAAGGCAGCTGCCAAGTCGGGCCCTGGTTGGGCTTATTAACCAAGAATAGTTAAATAGTCTGCATGTGTATGTGTGTTTGTGTGTGTGAAAGGTGTGCTTGAATAATGGAGACCCTAATTAAAATGAGCTTAGAAAACTAAGCAAAGTCAGAGGGAAGCAGGGCAAAAGTTTTGCGAAAACTTCAGTGGAAAACTTGGCTGTGAAATTGAATTGAATTGAATTGCATTTGGGCCAGGTGTTTCGTTTAGACCAAAAATATCATTCAAAAATTATTTAAAACATTTAAAAAATTAAATTCACTGATTTTTTTTTGAAGAATTTTTACCAAAGATTTTCTTAAATTTCCACTTGACTGGTTTGACCACACCCAAAAAAAGTTCTCATTAAATTTCTTACGATTTATTTTGTTTATTTTGTAAAAGTAAAATATTTTCCTAATTGACTGAAAATAAGTCCAAATTAACAGAGACCAGAAATTCCTTGATTCTTGTAAAATTAAATTGTTTTATGGTCTGGAAAATTAAAAAAAAAAAAAAAAATTTTTAACAGAAATTTTTAGTTAGAAAATAAATTATTTTCTTTATTAAATTAAATTGACTAAATTTTTCTAAAAACTAAATTTTCTTTAATTGAATTGATTTAATTTTACCATAAATTTGATTCAGTTGATTGGCTAATTGATTTGCTGATTTAGTTTAGCTAAAAAGAAGAAGACAAAATTTTCTCAAATTAATTGATGAAATTTCGCTTCTGAAAATTCTTATCAGTCTGAATTGAATTTATTTCAATAAATTATTTAAATTTTTTTAAACAGTTTCTTTTTTTTTTGATCTTTGGGGGAAAAGTGGCAATATTAAAAATTAAAAACTCTCAAAATTCGTTTAATTCATTTTTTTATTTATTTACTTTTTTTTTGTTGTATTTTCCTTCCACAATTTTTAAGTGAAAATATGTGTGCGTGTGTGTGTGTGTGTGAGTGTATAAAATGCACATTACCGTCGCGTAAAATGTAAAGGAAGAAGAAGAAGAAAACTACGAATATTTTTCGTATGCACGCCCAATTTAAAATTAATTGCCAGACACAAAAGAACGGCAAAAGGCAGCCCAGTCCAGGCTGCAGCAACAACAACAATAACAACAACAACAACAGTAACAATATGGCCATTGTTTTTGTAGTTGTCGATGTGAATGTGTCGATGGGCACGACGTTGAGAGGGCGTTGCCTAGTGCTTTTATGTGGGTGTTGTCGACTGGAGTCGAAAAGGGGGGGGGGGGGCGGAAAAGGCAACGGGGCAAATTGCGAAGGCTTACAATTTTTGCTTTTACACAATTTCTGTGTGCTGAAGTATGCATGCAGAAAATTAAAATTAATAATTTATATTAAAATTCACACACACAGACACACACACACATACATGTACAGATGCACGCAAAAGACGATATACGAAGAAGGAAAAGTCAGCCAAAAATATAACCAGGAAATATACATATAAATTTAACTTGAACAGAAAACAAATAAATAGTTACAAAATTTAATGAAAGTTTCTTTGGTGTTTTTCAATTGGAAAATAAAATAAAGTTTTTTTTTTAAGGAAAAATAAGGCTTGAATTATTGCTAAAAAAAAATATAAATAAATAAGAAATTTTAAAAATACTAAAAAAAAAATATATAATAATAAAAACAAAATTTAAAAATAGGGGAAAAATCCTGACAATTTTCACTTATTAAAAAAAAAAAAATAAAATAATAAAAAGAATTGAATAAAAAATAAATAAAAAAAATAAAAAAATAATAATAATGAAAAATGTATGACAAAAATAATATAAATCAAGAAACCTTCAATCAAATAAATTATAGCAAAGAAACAATACTAAAAAAAGAATTATATAGTAATAATTATTAGTAAAAATGAGAACAATTTCTTCAAAATAATTATTTTTTATTGCCAATTTTTTATGTTTTCAGAAATTTCTTGTTTGCTTCAAGTGAAACCAAATTCCATTTAGAATTTTATAAAAAAATAAATTATTTAATAATAATAATATTATTAATAATAATAATAATAATAATAATAATAATAATAATAATAATAATAATAATAATAATAATAATAATAATAATAATAATAAGAAGAAGAAGAAGAAGAAACAGAAGTAGAAGAAGAAAAAAAATTGATTAAAAATTATTTAAAATTTACAAGTCTCATTTCCATTTTAGTTTTACTTCTATTTTTGTTTCATTTTTAAATATTTTTTAGTAATTTTTTTTAGTTCTCAAGTTTTCAATTTTTATATGGAAAAACTTTTCTTTTTAAAATGTTTATTTTTTCCCCTATATTAAAAATGTTAGATAATCGAATTGCCTTGATTATATCAATTTCCCTTTTGATATAATTTTCAAATCGAATCGATTTTTCCCTCAACAATAATTTAATTCTTTTCTTTTTTATAGAATTATTTTTCTTCCTGATTGAAATTGTTATTTTCTTTTATTTTTTATTTGCTTTTTTTTCAAAATTGCTCAGCCAAAGAGTTGGAAAGAGTTGCTTCTTTTCCTCAGGTCTTTCGGTTTGTGCTTTATTTTCTTTGCCTCTTGTCAATAATTTTTCCTATATTCATTTTGTTGTTGGTTTTCTTGGGCTGTGTGGTTTACATTGTTGTTGTTGTTGTTGTTGTTGTTATTGGTGTAATTGTTTTTGTTTTTGTTTTAGTTTACTTTAGCCAACATAAAACAAGCAACAATCAAGCCAACAAAATCAACAGTCTCAAACGTTGTCGACGGAGACGACGACGACGACGTTGACGAAGGTGGCGACGGTGGAGCCGGCGGGGGCGGGGGCAGGGGCAGCATTGATGGTGACTTTTTCTCATTCTCTTTTGGTTTACTTTGCTTTCTGTGGCTTTGTGTGGTTATTGGTGGGCAAAAGTTGGTTTCGTTTGGCCCAACCCAGGCAATAATAATAACCACAACAACCACAACAATAACAACAAATACAACAACAACAACAAGGAGAGTATTCAACGTCGAACTTTAATTGCATAATTATGTGCAGTTTGCAATTTATCATTTTTTCATGTTGTCGTTTTTTCTGCCTCTTCTTCTTCTTCTTTTTATTCCTTTTATTTTTATTCCTTTTTTTTTTGTTTTTAGTTCTTGTTTTATGTTGTTATTAAAAAAATAAAAATAAAAATAATAAAAAACTTTTTTCCTTTTCTCATTTTTTCATGTAATTTATGAGCATTCTGCTTTTGCCTCTTTTCGATTGGCAAAATGAATTAACTGGGCAAAGGAAGCACAACCAAAAAAGTCCAAGAAACAAAATGAAATTTAATGCAGCGCAAATAATTCGTTCTGTTTGAATTTATACACACACACACACACACACACACATAATCACAAATACACATACACTTATTTCCATATATGCAGGACTTATGTACTGTATATAAATATGGTTACACTTGGAGAAAAATACAAGCAAGTTTTAAGTAGACCAAACAGATTAAATTCATAGAAATACTTATCGTTAGTCAAAGAGAATTTATCGATAAAAAATAAATTTTGAAGGTGAAATTAAAATGGATATAATAAATCTTTCGAACAAAGCGGAGGAAAAACTATTAATTCTATAAAAGTATTTAGCGAGAGTCAACGGAAATTTATCGATAAAAAAAATGTTGAAGGGGAGAGGACAATTCCCTGAAGCCACACCGAAAAATCACACCAAAAAATATTACATATATGCAAATAGCTATCAATAGCCAAAGGAAATTTATCGATATAAGAATAAGTCTGAAGGGGAAAGACTCAAGGGGGTTTGATCCATAAAGGAGTAAACAAAAGTCTTAATCTGAAGGAGAATGCGTCAAAGAGAATTCATCTATAAAGGAATAAATCTGAAAAGAAATCAAAGTGGATAAAAACTATCTTTTCATCATAACCAAAAAACCCAGAGCAAGCAGATTAATCCCTTAGAAATATTTAGCGATAGCCAAAGGGATTTTATCGATAACAAAATAAGCTAAAAAGGGAAGCTAAACTATTTGAAAAAGTCTTTGAAATATAGTCGAAAAAGAAGACCAAAGAAGACCAAAAGAATTACAAAGAATTCCATATAAATATTTATTGACAATCAAAAGGAATTTATCGACAATGAAAGGCGAAAAGTTTAAAGAGGAATTATGCATAGAGGAATAAATCTAAAGGAGAAGCAAAATGGGTAAGCTAGAAGGGAAAAAGGTCAAAGAGGAATTATCCATAGAGGAATAAATCTAAAGGAGAAGCAAAATGGGTAGATTAAATCTTGGAAGCATCACCCAAAAAATCTGAATATAACATGGATTTACTTGATTTAAGATTATATATCCATCCGGAAACTTCCATTTGTATAGTTCCCACTCAAAGAAGAAGACGACGAAAAACTTTGAGAATTTCTTCAAATTTTCCTAGATTCAGTTTATAATTTTTCTCAGTGTTTTTTTGAAATAAATACCCGGCGATATGTACAGTTTATTTTGTAGCCAGTTTATTTTTACAGTTGGTTTTGTGTTTTTCTTTTTATCCACGCCCTTTTTATTTGTTGGCTGGCTTCTTCCTATTTAATTGTTTGTGTTTTTGTGGACATTTCGTTTCGGTCGCTGCTCTTGTGGCTTTATTAATTATAATTTATGCTTAATTTGTTTGTTAAACTGGCCGCCCCATAAACCAGGCGGCCTTCATTTGAAGTCTGATTCGACTTGGCAGGAGGAGAAGGAGTTGCGGGAGGGGGAGAATTGCAGTTTGCCTGGGAACATTTGTCTAATCAAGCAATTAGCGAAAATGTCATCAAATGTGCATTAAGAGAATGAGAGGGGGAGAGCGGGTGTGGAAAGAGTCTTGCCTCGGCTTTGACAAAATTAATTCCGGCCTATGTGAAATGCTCAGGGAACTTGGCTTAGAGGCATCAGAGTTGCACAAATTGTGAGGGGGTTGTCCATGTCAAAATTTCATATATCTCTGACCGCATGGAAGAGTTGAACTTGAAAGCACGAGTCAGACAGGGCCGAGCAGCAGACGGATAAGTTGGGGCAGGCAGAGGCGGCTCAGACAGTTGGGGTTGGAGGCGGGGTAGAGCTTCGAGGTGGAAGCTGGGCAAATGGCAGACAACAGAGTCACTGGCTAACATCTTTCGGAAAAGCGAAAAAGCAAAAAGGAGTTGAAAGAAAAAAATATTGAAAAACAAAGCAAATTAGTTGCTTGTCAGGCAAACTCTGAACCTGGTTGTGTTTGAATGTGTGTGAGTGTGTGTTTCAAACAGACAAAAAAGTTAGTTGCCATTGGCAAAAAACAAGAAAACAAAACAATGCAAGTCACACACACACACACACACACAAAGACACGGGCGCACTCTGAGCGGATTCCCCCAGTCCTGGACCACGCTACGTATGCGCAATGTTTTTAAGGGTTGAAACTAATCAAAGACACAACCAAACAAAGCCAAAGAGTGCAAGCGTGTGTGTGTGTGTGTGTGTGTTTGTTGTGTCTGCATTGTGTTTTGTGTTTGTTTGTTGTCTAGCCAGCGGCGGCCATATTGTAATAATAAATGGCAAATAATACAGAATTGAAAATAAGAATTAAAAAAAAAGCAATTAATAAATTCGAATCTACCAGGTTTTCTGGGGGAAAAAAATGATTAAAAATGCAAAAATAAATTAAAATAAAATCACTCTAGCCTAAGCTGAAAAGTAGGCAAAGGCTATATTCAAATAAATCGGCAATAAACATTTTTTTAAAGAAGAACAATTTTAATGGTCTCTCAACGTGAGCCAAAATAAATAAATACATTAAAATAAAATACACACACACACACAGATACATTTATAAAACCTTATGTATAGAAAATGGAGGGAAAAAAATAAAAATAAAAAATAATAAAAATAGCTGAGCTCTGAGCTCTGCGGAATGAAACGGAAACAACCCCCAGGCGAGCACTTAATTCATTCCAAAATTAAAGCGATGGCAGCAGACCAACCAACCAACCGACCGACCGACCGACCCACCGAACCGAACCAAAACGAACCAAAAAACCGAACCAAGTTGAGCTGAACTCAGCTGAACCCCCAACCCAATCCCAAAAACTGAGCTACCCGAAAAAAAAAGAAAATATAAAATAAAGAAAAACACATTCCAAACCGAACCGAACCAAACCACCCAACCAAGCCAAGACAAACAGACAGACACAGACACAAGTACACAGACTCTCATCATGTGTGTGTGTGTGTGTGTGTGTGAGTCTGTTTATATAAGGCATTATAGACGCGCATTTCTGTACGGGGGTGGCAATTGAAAAGCTTTACGGCTGCCCTCGCCAACATCGTGGCAACTTTTCCTTATTTCTCTACATATTTTTTTTCCTTCCTCTTCTTCTTCTTCTTCTTCTTCTTCTTCTTTTTTTTGCCAATCTATATAAGTATATATATGTATATCCATGTATATATATATGTAGATATGTCTACAGATATTTGTCTATGTGCTTGAATGAGAAGAGTTTCTTTTGGCTGGGAATAAAAAAAGAAGAAAGAACTGAATTTACAGTAAAACTTTGAAAGACAATTTAGGTTTCCTTGAGCACGGAATTCTCATGATTGGATTATTTGATTTAAGATTTAAAATTCACTTGAATAATAAATTTGGCTTTACCCAGATTCAGCAATTTCAAATGAGAGAAATCAAATGAATTGATTTAACAAAATGTAAGAAGCTTTCAGCTTTTGCTTCTATCAAAATGGGAGAGATCAAGGGTTCTAAGTTCCACCTGAACCTGCCTTAGGGATCTTGGGTCTTTAACTTTGAATCCCAACGAAAATTATTTCTGGAAGAGATCAAGGGTTTTGAGTACCACTTTGGTGTGTCTGAAACATTACAGCTTGACTTCTCTTCTATGTATTGAAACTTTTGGGTCGGAAGCCATTCAAAATTATTTTTGGTAGAGAATATTGGCTCTAAGTACCAACTTCACTTGACTTCTAGATCCTGAGAATTAAGCTTCGGAAACCAATTAAAATATTTTTGGATGAGATCATTGGCTTGATTTTCATCTCTACCTGCCTTCTATATCTTGAGACTTTAAGATTAGAACCCATTCAAAATTTTTTTTGGTTGAGAATATCGGCTCTAAGTTCCACCTTGACTTGCCTCCTAGATCCTGAGATTTAAGCTTCGGAACCCAGTTTAAATATTTTTGGAAGAAACCAAGAGCTTAAGTTCCATCTTAACCTGACTTTTAGACTGAAGAAGTTAAGGTCGGAACCCAGTCAAAATTATTTCTGTATAGTATGAAAAGGTAGCGGGTTTCATCCTGAGACTTTAACTTCAGAACTCTGCCATTTTTTAAAGAAAAATTTAGTTCAAGAAAATCCCAAGTTTTCCGGGTACAATATTTTTTTTTAGAATTTCATAAAATATAATTTGAGTTAACCTCAAAGTGATTTCTTAAGAAGCCTGAAAGATAAAATTAATTTTTATGTATTCTATAGATCCTGTGATATCATATGCAAAGTGCAAAAACCAATTAGATCTTGTCTGAACATATTTTTCGGGATTTTACTGTCACTGAAATGTGTATATGTATGTCTGGGGTGGTTGGCTGGTGGCTCAGTGGTTTGGGTGTTTATAACGCTGTATGAGCTTGTGTCTTTGCCACCCATGAACATTTATCAAGTGTGTATATGTATATGTGTGTGTGTGAATATATATATAAGGAAGGAAGGTTATATATAGCCAGGAGGAGGTATGGAAAGCAAAAAACAAAAACAAAAACAAGAGCAAAGGAGATGCTGCGACTTCATCGTCAAGCTGAATTTATCTGAAATGGTTTTGGGTGGTTGGCGGAAGGACATATGAGCAGTGTGTGGGTGGTTGTGGCAGTGGGCTGAATCTGTTTCTGGGGGTGGCAAGAACCATAAGACAAGCAGTAAATAAAAAAGAAGAAGAAGTTGGAGAAGAAAACAAAAAAAAAAAAAAAACGTATACAAGAAATTAACGAGCAAACGATTTTTATGGCAGCATTTTTGCCTTAAAGCGCTTAATACGCTTTCCCTGAGAGCTTCTCCATGTGTGTGTGAGTGTGTGAGTGTTTTTGCCATTTTGTGTGCATTTGTTTGTTCATCTATGTGTGTGGGTGTGTGTGTGTGTGTTAGTTGAAAAATGTTTTAAAAATGACATGCTTCGAAAGTTTAAGCAATTTATGTTCATTTTAAATTGAATTTTAAATTTATTGCTGCAATTTTGTGTGTCTCTACGGAAGTAGACAAAAAAAAGAGAGAGAGAGAGGGGGTGAGGTTTGGAATTGGTTCTGGTTTTGTGCTGTAAATTTTATTCTGTGGTTTTTGTCTCTAGTAAGAAAAATTAATTACGCATACGTAAATTTTTGGGAAACAAAAATTGAATTAAATCCAAAAGGCAACTCGACACTTTGCCGGCTTGATTGGCCTGTTGCTCTCTTGGTTTGACTGGCCCAAGAAGGTCACTCAACTTTGACACAGCCAACACAAATCACACAAAATCATTCAAAGCAAAGCAGGGCAAAGCTAAAGAAGAAAAATGTAGAAATTAAATGAAGAAATTCTGGGAAATATGAAACCTTTTCATTAGACAAGCGCCAGACTTGTCTGGGCCAATTCGACCATAAAAAGGACATGCAAATTCTTCTTCTTCATCTCCTTTTTCTTGTTGTTATTTTGTTTTGATAAGAAAAAAAGGTTGTTGACTCTCAGAATGGCCCAGGCAGAAAGGGTGACTGGCCCAAGCAGCCGGAACAAAAGCGCGGAAACATCTCAAAAAAAAGGACCTCTTGTGTGAACAGGACAATGATGAGCTGAGTGAGTCGCCCCAGGCAATTCACACACAAAAAAAAGGGTCAAGTGCCGGCGCGTGTCCAGGAGTGAGGGAAAACACTTGTGAAGGACATCATCACCCCGCCAAAGGAAGAAAAAAGGACTTCAGAACCCTTTCGCCTGACCTTGACCCAAAAATCACAACAGACCGGCCAGGCGGTCCTTGAACTGGGAAGTCTTCAAAAATAAAGAAGGAGACCCAAAAAAAGCACACGCACACACACACACACCGACACAGACACACTTATACCAAGGGAAAAGCAGGCCAGTCAACCAAAATAACCTTGACATTGAAACCGCTTTGGCTTTGGGCAAGGCAGCGTGGCTGCCACAGCAACAAATGCGGCAGCAGCTTTTCTCCTGTTTTAGCTTCACTTTTTTGTGAGTGTGTGTGTGTGTGTTTTTTTTTTTTGTATGGCATTTTGCGTGTTTGGTGTTTGCCGGTCTCAGGTTTACACATTGACAGCTGGGCCACTTGCCAGCCACCGCGGGGCAGTCCATACACACACACACACACAAACACATATACATATACACGGACATGGGTACAGTCAGGCTGTCTAGTTGGCTTTGTCGGCGAGATGGGCTACACTGAACTCTGCTCATTGTTTGGCAGACCCCGACAAGGGAGTTACCTACTCAATTGCCGCCTATAACAACAACAACAACAACAGCAACAACAACAAAAAGAAGAAGAGAGAAACCGCAACAAATGCCACATGCCACACTCACGTGCTGCGTGCCAAAAAAAAAGCAGAAGAAGAAAACAAGCACCAAAACAACAACAACAACAACGAGTTGCCGATTCAGTTTGGGTTTGCGTTTGTTGGCAACGTCATCGTCAACCGCGGCGGGCCCCCAGCTTGAGCTTCATCGTTTGGGTCTCGATTACGTTTCACTTTGGGACATCACACACACACATACACACAAGCATACACGAACAGAGAGAGAAAGAGAGTGAGCGAGCGAGTGAGTTGGCGAGAGCCGCTGGCCATGGCCAGACCATATTCAGAGCCAAAAGACTGCCGGTGTGCCTGAGTTTAACCATTTAGACTACCGGACAGTTGGACACTCGGACACTCGGACAGTTGGACAGTTGGAGTAAAAACCCACCGACAAATGGACGACAAATTGTCTGGTGTCTGCCACTCTTGTTGGCGGGCTATCGTTTTGGGCTCTGCCTGGCCAGGTTGCCCCTGTCCGTCTTTTTTTTTTACGAGCCAAAAGAGAGCTTGTAAGCCAACGCAGCATAGCTTGTATCATGTGGCCCTGGCCTGGCACGTAGGAGTCAACAGAAGTCCATGTTGCTGTTGTTGTTGTTGTTGTTGTTGCTGTTGGCACGCTGTCACGGTTGGTGGTGCTGGCGTTTAACTTGCTACTGAGGTAGCCGCTTTGGCGCCATTGCCGTCATAGCCGTCAACATGTTGGCATTTTATGTGTGTGCCTGCTCACAGACCATGTGTGTGCGTGTGTGTGTGTATGTTTTGAGTGATGGCCAAAGGTGTGGCCAGGCCAGTCTGCCTACATTTAAGACCCCCAACACGGCAGTCTTCTCATTGACTACCTCATTGACTTGGCTGGTGGCGCCTAATTAAATGTGGCTGGCACGCGTCTCTGGCCTTTTGAAGCAAGCCGGCAACACCCACACCCACAGGCCAAAACAAACTGGTTAAAAAAAGGTGACTTAAAAAAACAGAAAAAATATTTAGGAAAAAATTTTTTTTTGTCAGAAAAAAAATTCCCTGGCCAACATGCCATTTTGGCCATGTTACTCCCATCTCGAAGTTGGCACAATCAGAGCCGATGAATTCGGGCCATTATGCCATTTTGGCCATGTGTGCTTTTGGTCGGTCAAGAGCGGATTGAAAGTTTTGGAAACTATGCCATTTGCCTGTGTCATTGGGACAGGGAATACGCGAAAAACTTCACTTTCGCCGACACTCGCAAACAATAAACCGGGAAACTTTTCAAATTGTTGTGAAAACGTCTGCGGCACTGGCTGTGGCAGTGGCAGTGGTAGTAGCAACCTCAACCAGTCTGGGCAGACAACAGGCAAATGCCAAAAACTAAAAGAAGCTGACTTTGTTTGCTTGTTGCTTTCTTGTTGAAAAGATTGCCACAGCCGAGGTTGGGTGAGTTTGTTCAATGTCAAAGTCACCAGACCGCTTGTCAAGTCTGGAAGGAGGGAAGGAAGAAAGGCAGGCAGGAAGGAAGGAGCAGCAGGCTTGGCAATGCCAAAGCCAAAAGCCAAAAGGCAACAGTCAAATCCTTAGACAGACCAGATCAGAGACCCAATCGTACCCAACTTGTTGCTTCTTGCGGATGTTTTCAACTGTATACGTATGCGTGTGTGTGTGAGTGTGTGTGTGTTCTGGATTTTATGGTTTTTTGCTCTGGCAAAGCCGAGAGCTAACAACGTTTTTATGGGCCTGCCTCTGCCTGGGAATGTCAAGTGCGTGATTTTGTGGGTTCTCCCTCTCACGCTCTCTGTCACTGTGTGTGTGTGTGTGTGTAAGTGTGTGTTGGTGACGACATAATCAACGGTTCATTGACAGCATTTTGGACATAAACAAACAGCTGTGACACTTTGTTGCTTGGTTGCCACTGACAAATCGGCCGATTAGCCTGGGAAAGCATACCAATGCTTTCTTTCTTTTATATTTTTGTTGTTGTTGTTGTTTTGATTTTACGACTGAAGCCGACAAAAAGGCCGACCTTGAAAGTTGGTAACCAGTGAAACAGTGAAACAGACAGCTAAAAATGAGACATAAACTAAGCAGGGAACCCAAATTGTCTGCTTGCCGTCTGTCTGAATGTCTTTGTCTCGGGGCGGAAGCTGCCTCCTTTTTCAACCCAAGCAAAAAGGTCAAAGTCAATGCCAATATGAAAGAGATGGAGAGAGAAAGAGAGAGAGAGAGAGATGCTTTGATATGTCTGGGCTGGCACAGAGACCCACGCAGAGACCCTCGCGGTGTGACCAAACAATAAGTAGCTCTCTCTGGGCCCTCGGCTTGGCCTTGCCTAAGTGGCCCCGGCTCTGGTTCTGGTTCTGACTCTGACTCTGGTGAGTCTTTCCTGGTCTGGGTTTTTGCACAAAACGTAGTAACTTTGTCTGTCTTTTAGCCACTTGTTGTCTGCCCCGCCCGCTCTTTCCCTTTCCTTCTACATACTGACAAAAGCTGACGTCGACAACAGGGTTGGCAATCGCGACCTCAATGCCCTGGCTGCTGCCACGCTACTTGCCACATTTCTGGTGTACGTGCTGCGCCACTGCTACTGCCACTGAAACTGCTATTGCCTGCTGTGGATTACAGGGCCATTGGCGGCTTTTTTTTTATTCCTTCCTTTCTTTCTGCTTTGCTTCTTCTGGCTGCTGGCTTGGCTCGGCTCTGGCGTTGTGAATGGCCAGCCATTTGAGTGTGGCAAGGCAAGTGAAACGTCTGCAACAGCAGCCGCTCTACAGGCAGACAATGGCCATGTGATGACGTGGAAAATGCCAAAGCCTTTGGGTTTTTTGGATTGGCGCCTGCCACACAGCTCGAGTCCGTCCTTGGCTGTCCCAGAGTGCGGCTCTTGGATCACCAAACCAGGCCACACCACACCAGACCTAACCAGACCAGACCAGACCAAGTGTCGCCCTTTGCCGCATGACTCTTAATTAGTTCGCATTTTGCCTTCCTTTCATCCCCCCTCCCCGCTCTCTCTCTCTCTCTCTCGCTCTCTCTCTATATTTCCCTTTGAAATAATCATGTCAAGTGGATTGAAATCACTTACCCCAGTTGTTGGTGTTGCTGGGCCATTGCCATTGCCGGGGGTTCCCGTTATTGTGGCAGCATTGCCAGCAATTCCGCTGGCGCTGGAATTCTTTCCTTTGCCACGTCCGCGTTTGGCATCCGGACGCACAGGTTGGCCATCGGCACCGTATACAATCTGTAATAAAAGAATTAAGTCATCCATAAGATATTTTTTAATTCAATAAAAATTCTAGCCTTTAAATTAAATAAACTTTAGAAAAGGAATGAAATGAAAGAGGCAATTCCTTCAGTGGAATAAGACGTGTTAGTTGATTTATGATTTTTCAAAGGAAATTATTTAATACTTTTAATTATATATGAAAATTGATAAATAAGAAATTAATAAAATTATCTAAAGTCTAAATTAATTAATATTTGTTTAGCAATCAAGGTCGCCTATCATATGCTTCGAACAAGTTAGAACTTATTTCTGATAAGTCAAAGGGTAAATTACAAAAAAAAAATTAAATTAAATATATTTTTTTGAATGAAGTAAGGCTAATGAACATAATTTATTTAACTTAACGATAAATTATATATAATAAAAAAAAATAAAATTAACTAATATTCCCGCATTTCTCAATTTGAATAAAACGTAGAATGGCAAGCACTGCTTGTTTTTCTCAAAAACGCCCTCTGCACTTGAATGCGCCATCTGGCGTAGATAAATTGAAGCAAGCTCACATCTGACAAAGCAGTTCGTTGGCAACTACAACAAGCAGTTCACTTGCAGTGTTACACACTGCTTACCTTAGGTGGCGCTTTCAAGGCAATTTTAAATTTGAATTCGTTTTTGAATCCAGATCCTTCGAGAAACACCGACAGATGGCGCCCTAATGCTTACCTAATATTATATTTGAATAAATTCTTGACTGTAAATAAGTTTAAAAATCTTTTAGAAAATGATTTCCTCTTTGCTCAAAATTCAAGTGCAGAAATTCACAGAAAAATAAAAATCTGAGTAAATTCAAAATAATTTTACCTTTGATTTTAAAAATGTACTTCAACTAAATCTAGATTATTCCAGAAGATTGAAAAATGTTTCTCGCAATCAAGATTTCACATAAGACAAACACACACACACACAAAAGTGCTTGGGCTTAAAAATAAAGAATCTATTTCCGACGAAACGAAATCAACATTAATTTTCATCCATGTGGATAAGAAGACGCACAGCAGCCGAGTTGAGACACGGACGCGTCTCAAAAGTGCCGCACTGAAGCAATTAAACAAAGTGCCCAACATGGAGGAAATTTTCGAGCAACCAAGAAAACTGAAATACATATTCAAATGGAAAATCTTGCACGCCGAATGCGCAGCCGCAGCCGCATCAGCGTTCGCGGCCGTGGAAATTTTAAAAATAACTCCAGATCGGCGCGACATATGGCCGCAGACTGTGGCAATGGCAGCGCCAAAGAGGAAGATGTTAAACTCGAAAAGACTTTACAAGTCTGCCGTTTGGGGATTGAGGTTTTTGGAAGTGTTCGGGATTTGGGGGGGAGGAGAATTTTCGAGTAATTTTAGTCGGCTTCGCAGGAGTGCCAAAGGAATGCTATTGCCTTCTTCCTTTCCCCAACCCCAACGCCATGCCTGTCTCTGTCTGCGGCTGAGTGACAGCCGCTGCCGTTTGCGTCTTAACGGTAAATAAGCAACGCAGCCGCCGTTGAGTCGCATTTTACAATGTTGGCACGCGCAGGCGCGCACACATGTTTCCTACCCATCAAGATTTGGGGTTCCAGGCGAGCATAACTCGGGCTGTGGCTGACTGACTGCAATGCAGTTGTTGTCATTTCGGAAGCAATTATTTTAATGCAGCAGCTTGCCAGCCTGCCGTGCCACGGCCCCCCAATGGAGGAGGACTTCACAACGACCACGACAACGGCGACAACGACATCCCGAGATGCTTATATGTCACTTGGGATATACAAGTCAGAGGCGATCGACTGGGTGTGGGTTGGGTATTCTAAATTTAGGAGGTGTTTGCTACTGATACGACCAGAGCATCTTTAAGCAAGCAGGCGTACAGTTGTGCTCAAAACATATATAAAGACAATGCATTAGAAATACTGGCGAGGGTTGGGTTGGCTGACAGACAGCAAGGGAGTGTCTCGAAAAAATAATGCACAAGAAAGAGGCAGAAGACCTTGAAAATGAAAAGATCTCAAACTGACTTTGATATAAATAAAACAAGTACAGTTGTGTTCCACCGAGTAAAGATTACTTTGTACAGATTCGAAAAGAAATTCAAGTTCAATAGTATTTTTCTTAAGGAAAGAGAGGAAATAGAAGGAGGAAGCCTTGAAAATTGAAGACAGAAAACAATGGAAATCATAAAAATTCTATGAAATATGAAAAACAAAATACAAAGAACTGAATAAAGTAAAGTCCAATGAAAATATTAAAGAAAAGAAAATGCCATTGACCTAGTAGACATTTTCATAGACCCAAACAAATACACACACACACACGACAAAATGGGGAGCCTTGTCGAAAAAATAAACAAACAAAAAAAAATCTGTTTCAATGGCAAAAGCAAAAGTAAAAGCAGAAAAGCACAAAGGCAAAAGCCTAGTTGGTCAATGACCCAAATAAAAAGTCTTGGCAAAAAGGTTACCCTTTTGATTAGCCTTTTTTATTTGGGTTTGTGATTCCCCCCGTTGAAAGGTACCACTTGAGCAAGTCCCAAGCTGCTGACAATGTTATGAGCAAAAGTCCATTTATAATTTATTTTTTTTTCTTGGTTAACCTCAAAGAGTGTCAAGTTTTTTATTCTTTGTCTGTTTCTTGCTTTTATTCTAGCAATTTTTTTTGCATTCCCTTTGCTGTCAGTTTTTTTGCCAAGTTTATTTAGCGCCAACTGCCAAAACGCATGTCGACTTAATTGCCATTATTAGTTTTTATTAAGGAGTGACCGACTATACGAACTGAAGCAGCTCATCGCCCATCGACAGTGGCAAAGGTGGCAGCTGCTGCAAAAATAATAATGAGCGGCAATTTGCCGAAGGCTCCCCGCCGGAGCCCTGGGACCAACGGTAGTTAAATGCCGCCAGACTCAACCAAATAAGACTCAACAGGTAGCCAACAAGCCAACAAACCGACTAACCTGCCAACCAGTCAGCCGTTCAGTCAACTTAACCGCAAGCAAGACGGCAAGGCAAAAAAAAAAAAAGCCCAAGAAAATAAAGCCAACAAAAGTGAACCTGACCTAGCCCAAGAGGATTTCTGGTAGGCGCCCCGAAAAAAAAAAATATCACAATAAAGCCAGAGCAGAAGTGGAGAGGCAGTAAAAGCCAAATGAGCTGAGGAGGTTCCCTCCTAACAAATGTTGAGCAGACGACGACGATGATGATGACGATGATGGAGGCGAGGGCGCAGGGCCTGGTGATGCCGATGTCGGTTGGCTTCCCTTTTTATGACACATTTCACAAGTCGAAGTCGGTCCGTCCCCTGCCTCCAATAAAGCCAAAATAAAAGCCCAGAAGCAGCCATCGCCACAACAACAAGAACAACAAAACCCTCAGCAACTTGCCGTCATAATGAGCAAATGGGCGCCCCACAAAACCATAAAAAAAAAGTTGCCAGCTTTGGGCAAATGTGCGTGAGCCTGTCACAATAAGGCTCCGTGTATGTGTGTGTGTGTATGTTTATATATTCTCGGCTCTCAGGCAACCCTTCTTGCCCTTCTCCTATCTCCCTTTGACCTGAAAAAAAACAACAAACAAGCTGGCAACCTGCTTCACATGATTAATAAAGTGTTTGCCAAACTTGTTGCTCCCTCGATTCCCCGAATTTCTTTGTCAATTTGGCTGAGTTTGATATATTTTTAAGCTCTTCGAAATACTTGTAATGTTCTGGGAAGTCTGAAGCAAGTGGGAAGCTACTTACATTGTCTATTTTTAGACATTTTCGGGGAAAACAGACCAGGCAAACTTGTTGCTCTTTTTCTGTTTGGTTATGTGAGATTTTCTTGGAATATAATCCATAATTTAAAGGATTGACATATCTAACCTCGGGATATGGAGACATTTGATATAGTGAGAGGTTACCATTAGCTGAATTTTGAAAATCAAACTTGTTGGTTTTTAGAAGTTTGTTAAGTGATATCAGAACTCCTTAGAATATAGTCTGTTAAAGGATTTACTTAAATATGTATGTATCTATCTATCTATCTATCTATCTATCTATCTATCTATCTATCTATCTATCAACTATAATATTATATAATGAAAGGTTCTCAATACAATAAAAGGCTCAGTTTGCCTATAAGCGACGAAAAGTCAACTTGTTACTCTGATATTATCTTTCATAGTTTATTGGGAGCTGTAAGATCTCAAAACAACCTATATTTAGCCCTGTGTTCTGAAATCTCTTAAAAAAATTTCTTATACTTGAATTATTCGGAAACAGTTTTGTATATCTTTAGAATACTTAGACTTTTTACTTCCTAATTTATGTTGCCCTGAAACTCTTAGAGTTTTAGGAAAGACTTTTCAGTTGCTCAAAGTAGTTGCTCGGGTCTCCTATAATCGATGGATTTGAAGGATTTCCGAAAGACCTAGGATCTGATTTGTTAGCTTAAAGAAACCAAGAGCATTGCTCTTTAAATTTTTAATTTTATTTTGAACTAAATTTTATTAGAAATTTTTTATATTTTACTGAAACTTGGTCAATGTCTATCAAGCCCTGATTCTTTCGTGAGAAACTATCTCAAACTATTTGAAATGCCTTCAAAGCTTTTATGATTTAAATGAACTAACCCTTTCGAAGCTCTTCAATTTTTCATGTAGACTAGGTCAAGATTTCTATTGTTGTGGTTTCTGTTATTTTTAAACCCTCTTTCGTTCTGTTAGAATTCTTTATCTTCTTTATTCAGCTGTCTCATCAAGTCCCTACCTGAACCTCAGCCTGACTTTGAGCTTCCCTTTGGTTTGGATAGGGGGAATTTCATAAGAGTTCATTCACTTTCACAAGGCCAGGCAGAAAAATGGGCCAGGAATATTAATTCCAATTATTTTCGAATAAATGATTTCCTCACATTTTGAGTAGATTGCAACCCTTTTAAAATTTTAATGGCCCAACAATAATATCGATTTTCATAGAATTTTCAAGGTTACCAGGAACACTTTACCCGACGAAGGACTGAGAAATTCCATGGCCTCCTAATCTCTGTTTATTTTGATTATCACTTTTGTGGGGGAGTTTTTTTTTTGGATACACGAAAGACAGGAAGGAATCAAATGAGTGCAGGCGTCCTTGAAAAAAAAAGAAGCACAAGATTTCGCGGTCTGCCCGAATTGAGGTGTTGAATTTTGGCCCGGGCAATTAGGAAAGGGACTCGGCCTGAGCCTGGGCTGGTATGATTCAAAAGGACAAAGAGAAAAGCATTTTAGTTGCGGGTTTTCTGTTGCTGCTTTTCTGATTGCGACTCTGCGTCACTTTTTCGGGGGTTGCCCTGGGATACGGAAAATATCGCAGACAAGGCAGCCCAAAAATGAGGGTGAGTTTTTTTTTGTGTGTGTTTGAAATTTAGCCACCCCTGCCCAGAGAGATAAATATCCGAGAGTGTAGGTATATAGGGGAATATATAGGCACACACACACACACACACGCTCAGATGTATAGAGCATTTTTTGGGGGATAAATGCGTCATCGTTGATTTGCCACACGTAATTTAGATGCGCAAAAATTTTCAATGTCAATCTCAAAATGAGAAGGTTACCACCAAGGGAAGAGTAGGAAAAAGGCCACACTTGATGCCTTCGTTGTGTATGTGTGTGTGTGGTTGTGTCTTAGGGGGCGAGACCCCATCGAGATGCTACCATTTTTGATGTGTGCTAAAAAGCTCACTTGAACAATTTTATCAAGGTCAAGTTCAGCCGAGCGGTTCGGGGCGTACCGGGGCGGGCGCTAGGGCAATGGTGAGGGTTTTTATTGCTTTGTTGAGGCAGCAACTCAACCACAACAGCAACAAAAGCCAATAAAGCCAACGATTAAAAAAGGGGTAAGAAAACAAAACCATTTTCCAGCTAAGCTGACACAATTTAAACAAGTGACAAATTGGGAAAACTGCTGGAAGAGTTTCGAAAAAGTCAAAAAGGGGCGAGGAAGCATGAAAATGAGCAGTCAAAAAAAATAATTGGCATAAATTTGTAGCTAGACAAAAATTGACTGAATCATTCAAGAGGCTAACAAGGCAAAGGCAGGGGGATTTGGTGTTTTTTCAAAGGGGAAAAGCCACAAAAAAAAAAATCTGGGAGTATTTCAAATTTTAAGGTCAAAATAATTGAGAAAAAATATCAAATCCTATTCCCATTTGAATCGGTAAAAATTAGAGTTAAGCTTGAAATCTTTTAAAGAAAAAAATTGATTTTGAGAAGTGAGAGAAAAGATTAAATAAAAACCGAGTAGGTTAATAAATAAAATATAGAAAAAAGGTTATCATATTTTGAGTATGATTAAAGAAGGGCTTATATTTTATATTGGTCGTAGAGCCTCTGAGTAGCACCATCTTTCTTAGCGGAACGACATTTGTACTAACTTATCCTCACTTAATCTAAACTAACCTAACCTCAACTAAACTCTTCTTTCAACTGTAAGCAGCAATGAATTAAGTTTTAATAGTATTGTAAATATATATATCAGTTTATATAGCTTCAATATTTTAGAGATTTTCTAATTATCAAATAAATTTCTTGAAATTCGAACTTGTAATCCTTCTCTCATCTAATCTGCTTAGAACCTAAACTATGATTTTTCCAATATTGTGAATAATTAATATTATATATTTAGTTGGATTTATATAACCTGAAATTTCCTGATCTCCGAATTAATTTCTAGAAATTTCATTTCAGTAAACTGAGGACTCATTTGATAGGCTCAGAAGTACTCCGTGAATTTCGAAATTGATCAGATATCAGATATAGACAGATTCATAGATATATTGAAAATATATGGAATATCACAGAGTGATCCAAGACTTCGAAAAAAAGGACTATTGAAATCAAGAAGATGAGCTTGTCAATATTTTTTGCCTCCCTAAAATGAGTATGTATATGAATTAGTCTGAACCAATTGAGGGATCTGAAATTTTCAATTTATCTTATCAAATTTGTATTCCTACCAAATAATTAGCCAACTGGGACAAAAGAAATTGAATAATTCCAATCAAATTAGTTGGCAGTAATGAATTGAATATTTTTTCGAAAAATTTCTTGCTCTTGGTAATTTTCAATTCAATCAAGTGAAACCGAGAATCTATTGGTCATGATTTCCCTTTGGGGCCGAAAGAGTGAGGAGCGAAGCCACTTGACACACCATTAACCCGCAAAGGCCAACTAATCAGCTGGCCAGCTGTGCAAATATAATTTTTTTTTTTTTTTTTTAGATTTTTGAGTTAGGCAATTCCCCAGATAGACAGACTCAACACACACTCAACACACACGTAGACACACGCACACACGCACACTCCTGGTTTTCAGCTAATTAGTTATTTTTGTATTAAAATGGCCAAATGCAATTTGGCGGGCAAAGGAGAAAAAAGAGAGAAAAACAAAAATAATGAAGAGAAAAAAGGCCATGAAAAGAGACGAAACGAAACTGAAAATGGGAATTAACTAAATGAAAATGCATTAAAGCCAAGCAAGGAGAGGGAGGGTGAAAGTGGAAGTGGAAGAGGAAGAGGAAGAGAAAAAGCGAGTGCGAAAATGTTTCTGTTTTTGCTTTTGTGATGACAAAAATGTGTTAAAGTAAATGAAAGTATAGAGAGAGAATCATAGAGAAAAAAAAGAAACTTAGAAGAATTAGAAGAGGAAGCAGAGAGAGAGAAAAAAAAGAATTAATTTGAAATTCCATTTCGTAGATTTAATTGAGTTGAAATCAAATTAAAAGCAATTTATTTTCAACCCTCATTGCGAATTTTTTTCTTTCTTTCTCTCATTCTCTGCTTATTCCACTTTTTCTTATTCTCTTCTTCATCTACTTCTTCTTCGACTGGTTTGGCTTATTTTTAGTGTGGCTGAGTTGGACTTTTCGGCCAACCCAAAACGAAAAGTCAATTCCTTTTCACTATCTTCTGCTGCTGCTTCTTCTTCTTCTTCCTCCCTGTTATTCTTGTTTTTGTATTTTTTTTTCGAATATTTTTTTTCCAGTGTTTCCTTTGCTGGTGGTATGAAACATCCGTTGCCCTGCGTGTGTGTGAATTCTAAAAGTGCGTAGCACGCGTAGCAATGCGGGCAGCGGCAGTGGCAGCGGTGGCAGTGGCAGTGGCAACTTCCACATTTGTTAGATGAGATTCTTTTTATTTTTATTTTTTTTGTCGGATTGGTTTGGACCGCTTTTGGGGTTGCAAAAATGTTCAGCATGTTTTTGTTCTTCATGTTGTTGTTTTTGTTGTTGTTGTTGCATTGCACGCGCTACTCTGACAGGAAAATCGATAAAAATGTGCCAACGCAACGCAGCAGCGCATTTATAAATTTCCAACAAACTAAGGCCAACACAAAAACAGAAAGACAGAGAATGAGAATGAGAGAGAGAGAGAGGAAGATAGAGTGAGAACGGTAGTGGGAGAGAGAAGAAAATCATCATGGCAGATTATCTGATACCGCTGCATTTCTGCAGGTCTCGTCGGCCATTTTAATCTTTAATTTGAAATGATTTATGCACTGACATAGGTCTCATTTCTTTTTTTGGGCACGCCTCTTCTCTACCCCCTCCCCACGTCCTCTTAGTCAAATTAAAATGCAATTGAAATGAGAAGGACTGAAGAGACCACTAAAAATGCTGGGAAAAAAATAGAAAAACACAGAAGCAATGCAAATGCGCTTTGCTCGCCCAAATTTGATCGTTGTAATATTTTTTTCTTTCTGCATTTTACTTCATTTGTTGTTTTCTTCGTTCTTTTTTTTATATAATTTGCACAGTTCGGACCATTAAAATGCATTAAAAATGCGCTGCAAAATGCAAAACAACAACAACAAGGGTAAAATTCACTTTGAGCAAAATTTTGCGGTGGCAACAAGCAAAATTTGTGGAGAGAGAAAAAAAATGCAAAAAAAAAATACTTTCAAAATTAACAGTGATTCCAAATATTTCAGTTTGATGGAAGAGTGGAAAAGTATTTCATTTTGGAGAATTTTCTTTATGAAAAAAAAAAATAAATAAAAATAGAAAATTTTTATGGGGGGAAAAATATTCAAAGATTTCTGGTGTTCTTAATAGAATTCAAAATTGAAATATTAATAATGAAAAATAAAAAAAATTTAAATTAAAAACCCATTCAAGAATTTTGAATTCAATATTGAAAATAATAATAATTATAATAAATAAAATATTTAAAAACCCATTAATGAATTTTGAAGAAGAAAATAAAAATATATAAATTCATTTTGACCTCAAAAAAAAAAATGAATATATATAATTCTGAGATAATCTCAGAGAAATAATAAAAAAAGAATGATTTGAAATTTAATCTAATTAAAAAAATTCTTAAACTTCAAATTTTTTCAAAAATTCCATAAAAAGAAAAATTATAAAAAAAATAGTTAAATTCTTCGACAAAAATTTTGCAAGGAAACAAATATTTTTCTCCTCATCAAAAATTTATTTTCCTAATGAAATTGAGATTTTTCCTCTTTATTATCCAAAAAAAAAAATAGAAATTTTTTTTAATGATTTGGAATATAATTTTCAATTTAATGAAGACTTTGAGAGTAACAGCATTACCTCCGGCTTATTTGAATATACCAAAAATACAGAAGAGAAAATAATTTCACTGATTAGTGAAAGATGATTCACCCCCCCTCCCCCCGCACACACTCAAATTAGTTTTCATTTTATAATTACAAAGCTGGCAAATATTGATTTATTGAGAGTTGAAATAAATTTCAATCCCTCAATTTGGCCGGACCGTGCAATGTGCAATGTGCGGCCGGGATTCTGTTGCCGCTGCTGTTGGTGCTGTTGGCTCACTGCAAGTGGCTTTTGTACGTGCATTGACCTACCAACACATAAAAAATGCAAAAAGTGGTAATGGCGTTGGCAACGGCAACGGCAACGGCAACATTCCACGGCCCGTGGAACCGTGTACCAACGGATTCTGGCAACTGGCAATGCTAAAATATGCAAAGGACGAAGATGTTGGGCACCCAACCAACCAAGCTGCCAGCAGGCAGGAACATCAGAGGAGCCAACAGCACTTCAGCTTAACCAAAAGGGAAAAGTTTTACTGCAACAGCAAAAGCAAAAAGAAGAAGAAGAAGTAGAAGCAGCAGCAGGACAACAAAAGCAACTCAATTTGCAGTTGCTTTGGGTTTCCACGCTCTCTTCTTCTTCTTCTTTTTTTTGGGTAGCGCGTAGCTTCAAATAATAGTCGAGTGCAGTGAGGCAGCACGCTTTGCCAACTGCAGCGAATCCAATTGAAAAGGGGGAGAGAGGACAAGGGGGAGGAGGAAATGATGTCCTAGGCTAAGGAAGGGGATGGGGGGTAAACTTCAAGTAAAATCAAAGCTAAAGTTTTGCCACCTCGGCTGCTGCTGCTGCCTCAACATTTTCAAGTTCTTCCACGCTTCACACTCCCATGCCCCCCTCCCCCTTCTCAGCTAAGACAACCCATCCCCTTTTTACACTTAATATTTGCACTTTTGCCTTGGTGTTCCTCTTTATTTTTCACTTTATTTTTGACGCGTTCGTTTTTTTTTTTTTGCGCTGCCAACAACATCTTTTTGACTACTCCAAAGGCAATACTTTTCTTCTTCTACTTCTTTTTCGTTTTCTCCGTTTTCTCAATTTTCATTGCTGCTTAGTTGGCTGGAGGGACGGGCGGGGGGGGGGGGGGGTGTGGAGGTAAGTCTTTTGACCAAAAAAGTGGAGAGCCAAGAAAGTAGATGTTCGCTGTAAAAATTTTTGCATTTACCCTTGGCAAGGACTTTGGCTGATTTTCTCCTCTCCACTCCACCCCTTTGGATTCGGGGCATTAAAATTTATATAGAAAAAAAAATGAAGAAGAAGAAGAAGGAGCAGAAAACGTTGGAAAAAGTTTTATTTGCACAGTTTTCTTTGGCTGAAAAACTTTTGTTGTGAGCATCACAGCAGCGGAAAATGCTTTGCTTGCAATTTTCACTCACACATACAAAAAAAAAAAAAAATAAATAAAAGAAGAAGAAGCAAAAATGTATATATTCTTCTATATAGAAAGCGGAAAAAAAAATAAGAAAAGGGGGAACACAAATTCCAAGATGGAAAAATTCTTAGAAAAAAAATTGTAGCACACTTTTAAGCGCCAAGGCTCTCCCTCTCTAATCAGAGGGTCGCTGGCGGGTGTAGGGGATATGTCCAAGGCTCACTAAGCGTAAAAGTAGAAGCAGAAGGAAAAAAAAATTGTATAATTAACAACAAAGTCTTCTTTTGCCACTTATCAAAGAGTGGCAATCACTGGGGAAAAATACACCAAACCAAAGAGAATTCCAAGAAGTGCAACGGTTTTCTTTTAACTTGGCTAAATAAAAGCGATCTTAACTGAGGCAAATACACAGCAATTTAGTTGAGTAATCCTGGGGTTAGTTGCTCCGTATCGAATCCATCGAGAGTCTACTGTACTATTCGTTTGAAGTTGTCAAGAATTTAGGGTGCGACTTTCTTGCAGCAGCCCGACTTGTTTGCAGTTCCTTGCCACGTTGCAAGGGGCACCCAAGCGCCCCGACATTGCTCCAACCAACTTGGCAATGCAAATATTTGTACAAACTACTTTGGCTGGGGCAGCTGCCACAAAAGAAAAATGCGTAAGCAATGTGAGGCAGCAGGCAAGCCAAACAAGACTAAACAGAATGAAAGAAAAGTGCGTCAGGGTAAACCATTTTCGATGGTTTGAGTCGCTCGGTCTGAGTCATGGGACAAAGTGCCTGGCCCGAGCTGGGCGGATGGATGTACGGCTCGTTGGCTGCCACTGGCAGTGGGGTACAAATTATGACTTGAAAATGTCGTATATAAAATAGAAAACAAAAAAAAATTTGAAGAAAGAAAAACCTGTCCAAAGAAGCCAATGCAATGCTTACCATACCCTGCTCGATTTATCAAGGTCTCTCTAAGCTCTGGAATTTACTTCGAAGAGCCTTGAAAACTTAGATTATTTATAGATTTGCCAAATTTCCAGTCAATCGAAAGGTAAATTTGGCAGAAAAGGTTAGTTGTGGCTTTACCTCTTGAACCTTGAATATTCAAAACATATCATTAGGTTGTAGCATATCCTTACTTAGCTTGGTCTTTCGAGTATTTGTACGATTTCAGAATTTTTGAATTGAAAGCCTAAAGTGTCTAAGTAAGATGTTTTTTTACGTTTTAAATATCTAAAAGATTCCTTGAATTTGGAGCTTGCAGTCTCGGTAGATTTTAGGAAACGTGGGGTTGGGTTTGTAATTCTCGTAGATATGGGAGATCAGATACGGATCTGTTTCTAGCTTAAGACTGGAATATTTACTTGGGAGGAATGTGAAATCAGGTCTCACGGGTATATCTCGAATTAATCTGTATAAATAAAGGAATTCATCTCTTGATTAATGGAATGATGCTCTGGTTTGGTAAGGATCAGTTATAGCTGACATTTGAGGGTCTAGATATTCCCATAAATCGGTCTCACAAGTTCAGAAATATGCTTGATATATAAAGAAATTGATTTCTTGACTGAGAAAAAAATACTCCAGATTCGGATCAGATCGGGAGTAGTTGCCTTTTAGGCTTGGGAGAGCTGGTTAATCTGGTCTCAAAGGAAGGTCTCGAAATTAGCTAGAAGAATAAAGCAGTTGATTTCTGGTAGACAGAGTAGAGTATACAAATATTCGTGGTGACTCGCTGAATCGCATATTCCTATATGCGTTATTGTTGTTGTTGCTGGTGAATAAGCAATATGCGTAAGTTGAGTTAAAAAAAAAAAGAGAGGGGAAAAAAAGGGAAATAATATGATGGGCAATGGAGTTTTGGGGGCGTTATGAAAACGTGAGCATATGTGTGAATGGGCGTGCATGGGAGTGTGTGAGTGTGCGTGTGTGGATGTGGGTGTGGATGTGTGTGTACCTTCTTGAAACTTCCCGCTGCTTTCAATGCTTGGAATAAATTCCTTTTTGTGCAGGATTTTTCATGTCGCTGCGTGTCAAGTTTGCCGTTTGCATAAAAACAGTGAAACAGAAGCCAAAGCCGAAGACGGTTAAGAAAAAAGTGCGTAAGTCGGTGTGCCTGCGTGTGTGTGTGCGTGTGCATATTTATGCGTATTTGTTTGCATAGCTGATGATGGCAACAGCAACAACAACAACAACAACAATAAAAGCAACACTTTGTTTTGTCCCCTGCATTTATTTTATGCGTGCCTTGTTTGTGTCGAGAGCCTGGCCTGGGTTAACAGTGAGAGGAAGAGGGAGAGGAAGACGGAGGGGGGTGTGCAGAGCTGGTAGCCAAAGGCCATTAGGGGGTGGCGAGTAGGTGCTCAAATGAGAAATTGCAATTAGAAAACTTGCAACGCGGCCAACGAGAAATGCAACATTTTTTTTTCTTTTTTTGTTTACTTTAATTGTGTGTGTGAGTATGTGTGTGTTTGTGTGTTTGCCTTTGGCGCCAAACTAAAGTTGAAATTTTTATTTTCATCTAAGGTTTTGCCATTTGGGCAAATGTCAAGAACAACAACAGCAACAATGGGAACAACAAGCGGAGAGTTTCGACTACGTGCCCGGAAATTTTCCAACGTACTTTATTTTCACATTGTAAATGTGTGTGTGTATGTGTGTGTGTTTGTTTGTGTGTAGATTTCCTGGCTCCGGTTTACAACATTTCTTTAATTTTTTTTTTCCAGCTTTTAGAGAAATTTTGCTCTTCTTGCCCTGCACAACCTGAAGAACAGGAAGAAGCTAAAGCAGAAGAAGAAGAAGAAGCAGAGTAAGAAGAAGAAGAAGAAGAATCCACCCCCACGTGCAGTCAAGACCCGTTAAGGGATGTTTATGGCCAGGACGCAGGACTTTCGTACTTTTTAGCAAATGACTTGACTTGTTTTCCGCCACACTCAACTTTTAGTTTGAGCAAAAAAAAAAAAGAGAGAAACACGAAAAAAAAATAAATTGATTTTTTTCTGTTCCTTTTTTTTTTTTTGAAAGAAAAGTTAAAAATTTCTAAAAAAAAAAGAATGTTTGGAGTTTTTTTTTTGTATTTTGGGAAAAGTTGCAGACCTTAAATGTATTGGAAATGTGTAAGGAAGAGTCAAGAAGATGGCGTTCTAATTTTACTGTTATTTGCTTGGGATGTGTCTTCGCCTCTGCACCGCGTTAACAATTTGGCAACTCTTTCGATGGCTCACGAATTTATTGTTTCAATTATATTTTCAATTTGCCACGCACTTGACATGAAATGCAAAAACGTGGCATATTCCATAAATAAAATAAATAGGGAACAGGCAATAACAACAACAAAAGGAAGAAGAAGACGCACTTTTATTTCGCTGTCAGGTTGAGGCCAAAAAATGGAATTGAATTTTTTTTTGGCTCAATCTGAAAAGACAAAGGCAAGTTGGTTTCATTTTTTTTTGTTTCTCGACTATATTGAAAGTAAACATGATAAAGTATATGAAAGACAACAACAAGAAAAGTATAAAAAATCATAAAAAATTGTATAAGCAAAGCGTGGAAGAAAGCGCGGAGGGGTGGAGTGCGGGGTGAAGGAAAAATGAAAATTGTGTCTCAAATAATATTTAAGAAAATTAAATTGAATTTTCCTTGGTTCTCTAACAACCCAAAATCGACAACAACAACAACAACAATAGCAACAAGAGGAAGAGGAACCAAAGCAGTGCCACCCCAAAAAGACAGCAAAAAAAAACAAAAAATAATCAAAAATCGATTTAAAGTGTGTGCGAGCGGCTTTGTTTTTGTAAGAATCTTTTCAGTTTGTTAAAAAAAAAACCAACAACTTCTTGTTGTTGTTGTTGTCATAAATGCAATCAAAAGATATGAGAAAAAAAAGCAAAACTTTTTCCTTTCACCAAATTGAAAAAGCCTTTCCACTCGTTTATTTTGACAATATTTTTGTTCTCTCTTCTCTTTTTTTTCGAATTGAGTTACTCGATTTTTTTCATTTTTTTTTTTTAGAATTTTCGACTTAACTGGATTTGTTGTCGCAAAATTGAATGCGGATTTGATTGCAAAAAAAAAAAAGAAAAAATATATATATGAATGAGAAACTGTAGCCCTTTCATATGTCGGCAATTAGAACAAGTTTGAAAGCCCAGAGACCTGCTGACCCTCTAAATACACACACGGCCCAAACTAGGCCCCGAGGTGCTCTGGCTTAAATGACTGCCTGCCTGCCTGCATATTAACCCCTTCTTTTGGATGACAAACGTTTTATGTTTTTCCTTTTGTTGTTTGCTGTTGTTGTTGTTGTTGTTTTTGTTTTAGTGTTTCAATTTGCTGGGGTTGCGCGTGCAAATTGAGCCGAGCGCCAAAAGGGGTCGTCAGCGTCATCAGTTTTGGGTTGGTTACTCGTCCGTCACACGAATCGGTCAAGCTGAAAAATGCACTGCAATTGCACCTTGCACAAATAAACCCACACACACACACACACACACACACACGAGGGTGGTACAAAAAGTACTTGAAAAGGGGCACTCGAGAAGCAGCACTTTTCTGGTCAGTTACTTTTCTCCCCCTAGCGCAAGAGACACGAAGGGCGAGGGGATGCATAGGTCAGTTTTTGAGACTCTGAAATCTTTGTTTTAGGTTTGACCCCACCTCTTTTCGGTACCTTCTAAATGACTTGTTTGCCTTGCCTGATTGACTTGAGTTGAGAGAGGAATTTTAAGAGCCACCCTCGCCAATTTCTATGCTCAGTCAAATTGTTATTGTATTGGTTCCCTTTTTTGTTTCGCCATTTTGGCCATGCATCGTTGATATTTAAATTAAGCCAGCCACACGCGCAGTTGCCAGGCAAAGAGCCACTAAAAAAAAAATAAATAAAAAGCAAGCCGCCTCTGCAAAGTGCAACAGCAGAAACAACAACAACCACACAAATAGCACTTCAAAAATAGATGCACGAAAGCAAAAACAAAAAGGGTTAAATGCTGTCACTGTCACTGTCCACATATGTGTGTGTGTGTTGTATCCTTGAAATGCATTGGCAAAATGCCTGCATGTCTATTAGGGTGGCCTATTTTCAGGGCTGAACAGACAAGAAAGAAAAGCAAAGCAAAACAAAAAAAAATAGAAAGGTGAACAAATCAAAAAAGAGGCGGGGCTTCGACAAAAAAAAAATTAACCTTAAATGTTTGTAGGCTTTTTTTTTAGGGATAAAAATATTCTAGAGTTGATTAAATTTGCCTGGTCATTAATGGGTTAATTGCGCAGCACCGAGTGGGGCAGGTGCTATTCCGCTTTTTACCCAGGCTACGGCCATCATTAAGTTCGGGGCTTCAAAGCATACCAAACTCCCTCAACCCCCTTTCCCCTTCACCCCTCTCCATCCCTTCCACCCTGGTTGACTCATTTCGCAGTTTGTCTCATTAAAATAAGCAAGCGTATTCATTTGCTTTGCTGCAGTTTGCCTGCAATTCTCCCAAGCAATTTTACCCTCTTGCTGGCTGGGACTGCATGTGTATGTGTGTGTGTGTGTGTGTGTGTCTGCGACACTTTTGTCCTTTAAGAATTTACAAGGATAACTGCAGTGCTAGGGGAGAGGGGAAAGTTTTGTGGCTGCAACTTCTTTTTCTTCGAGACTTTCTTGGCCAAGCCCAACCCTCTTCTCTCTGTGTAAATGCAAATTTTCGACATCAAGTATACGCAGTGTGGCGCTTTCATTTCCTTATTTAACGCTTAATTATGCAACATTGCAGAATTTATTCTTTGTCTCTCCCCGAATCCAAGCAAAACTCAAAGTCAAAAAAAAAAAAAAAAACTCAAATGAAATTTAAGCAAATCAGAAAAAATTGTAACTTTTTGTGTTTCTTTTTTGTTTTTTTTTTTTGTTTTGTTCAATGAAAACTTAACAAGGATGTGAAAATTTATTTATTAAAATTTAACAACGCAGAATAATCAGTGCAGATTTGTTGGACTAGACAAAAGCAACAACAAGAACAAATTATATGAACGACTGTCAACCACAGAGGCAACAACAACAACAACAATAACAACAGTAACAATCTGAAGCCATCAAACCATCAGCATCATTTTAGTGGTTGTTCTCAGTTCAGAGCATATAAAATGTTCATAAATATAACAACAACAACAAGACAAACAACAGACGCCAGTATTCCGTGCAGATCCAAAATGCTTTAAAAGCATTCAATTGTGCAGACACACACACACACAAACACACATATGAACTCTTGTTTGAGGGTTTTATTATTTAATTTATGCACTGACAAAAAAAAAAGACACAAACAAAAATCACACACACACACACACATACAGTCAAGCAGAGAAGCATGCGAGAGCAGCAGATACAAATGCAGCGCATAGATACAGATTTGTATCTGTTAGTGAAGAGACAATGAAAATGGAAATGAAAATGCGAAAGATAAAAGTTCGGATCCCAGTCAAATAGGCTGTGAAATTGGAAGGGAATCCTGTGCCAAATGAAAAGACTGCACTGAAAGCAAAAACTAATTAAGTGATTGACAAGGAAATTTTTGGATTAAGAAATTTGTGTTGCTCTCAAATGCAGATGAAATTTGTCGGCTTTGAGTTAGTTCTAGAATTTGCGGGAGCAAAATTAATACTTTTGATAAGCTTGGTAAAAACAAAATTAATACTTTTAGTATGCTTTCTTGGAAAGAAAGAACTGGGAAGAACTTGAAAGAACTTGAAAGAACTGGAAAGAACTTGAAAGAACTGGAAAGAACTTGAAAGAACTGGAGGTAACTGGAAAGAACTTGAAATATTTTTTGTGTCTGAAAATAATTTAGGATTGAAATGGAATTAAGATCTGATTTGATCCAAATAATTTTGATCCTGAAGAAATTGAGGGTTACTTTATTCTTAAGACTTTAGTTTGATTCAATATTCTTTAGTTCTTTTACGGGTTGGTATGGGGTGGTCTATTAGGGCCCCAGGGTCTCCGAGAGTCCCTGCCTTTCAGTGGCGGGGAGGGACCTGTCTTAGCCTAGTATAACCTAACCTTATTCTTGGATAAGAGGGAAAAAGTGTTCAAAGACTTTGAGACATTTGTGAAGGGTTTCAAAATATACAAAAATTCCTGAGAAAAAATTCAAATTTATAAATTTTGATTCGCTGAAACAGAATCTCCTTAAATTTTGATACATTTCCACCTTCAAAGCTCAAACCTATATAAGAGTCTAGTCTGTTCCTAAATTTATTCAACCTTAAACTAATCAAAAAATAAATAAATAAATTGTTCAATACATACGGGCTTGACTTTGGGTTCCTGCAAATAAAACAGAGAGAAAAAGAGAAAAATTATGAATGAATAAAATAAATTATTAAAAAAAAAAACAAGTATGAAATAAATAAATTAATCCAGAGATAATGCGAATATTTAAGTTTTTAAAATCTGAAAATTATCACTGTAAAATCAGAGAGAAAAAAATTCATTTTTGTTTTATTTTGTTTGTTTTTGTTTTGTGGGAATTAACCCCGACCAGATTCAGTTGCTAATGCCCTGTCAGCGTTGGGCAATTTGCAGTGTTTTTATTTCCACTGAAATGAATAAAACGTATTCATTTAAAATGATAAAAACAAAAGCAAAAAAACTGAAAAAATTAAACCAATGGTAATTTATAAAGTGATTGTGATATGGTGGCTTGGTTCGGCTCGTTGGGAATTTGAATTTTTCAATTAAACCTGCATCGTTGATCCATGAAAACAAGCCGAAAACACACATATCCCAGCCAGAAGACAGAGCAGGGCCTTGGCCCAGGAGATCAGTTTTAAGCCGCTTAAAAGGTGCTGCCCACAATTAAATCTCTGCAATTCTTATTGTCCCTTTTTTCGAGTTGCGTAAGTCTTTCGCTCGGAACTATTATTTCTGTTTATCTATGAGCAGGAAGAAGAAGAAGAAGAACAAGCGAAATTGAGAATTTTGAGGCTTGCGTTAAATCCTCGAGCAGTCGGCTCAGGAAAAATCGAAATTCAAAACATGAAGGCAGCAGGCGGCGGCGGTGGCGGTGGCAGACGGCTGAGGCAAACAATGCGAGCAGATGTGCAGGCAGCCGAAAAAAAAAAATACTAGCACAGATGCAGATGTGTGTGTGTGTGTGTGTGTGTGCGGGGGTGTGTGTGCCTGTGACAGATGAATATGCAACTCGGACGGTAAAGGAAATAAAACAAAACTCAATCGGATTTGTGGCCCAGAATAAGAGAACCAAACCAAACCAAACCAAACGAAACCAAGCCGTACCAAGCCAAGCCAACCCGAGTCAAACAGAGCAAAATATTTTTGAGAGCCTTTCGAGTTTTTGTTTGGTGCATTGAACTCTGTACGCCTCAAGGCATTCATTCTTCTACTTTTGCGTTTTGTTTTAATTTTGAGGAAAACAGAGTACCAAAACATATGTGAGTGCATAAACAAGCGATTGATTGACTCAATGATTGACTGAAAGAGGAGAGAGTGAGAGAGAGAGACTGGGCGTTATCTGGTCTTTGCTGACCTGGTAAATTGAGAAACTATCTGGTTGTGTATTGGCCAAATTGGAAAACTATCAATATGATTTCATTTTGCTGTTGAAACCAATGGAAACAGAGACTAGTTTAGGACAGTGACTCAGGCCAAGAAATCACAGTGATTTAGGCCTTGAGTATTTTGGGACAAAAAGAGTGACTCAAATTAAAATTAAAAGAAAGCGAAAAATCAAGGTGAATCTGTTTTGGTTATTTCTACAAATAAATCACGGTGACTTGGCTAAGCAACAGCAAATGAATATGAGGCAGAACCTTGAGAATTTTGGGCACTGAAATTATAATGAAAAAGTTCTTAAAAATCAGTCTGATTTGGCTTTGGATATTTCTACAGAAAATCACTGTGACTTGACTTAAACGAAGGCAAAGGGATATGAGGTGGAGTCCTGGGAATTATAAACAAAAATAATCAGATTAAAAAATCACGGCTAATTACAAAATAAAAGAGAGAGTGTATATGAAGCTGAATCCTGTGAATCATGAACAAAAATAATCACTAAGGTTAACAGAAAAAATTCTCAAAAATCACGATGAGTTATATGAGGAATTCAGAGGGTGTGATTCCCAGAAAGTCACGGTGATTTTTACCATTTCTTTAAAGTATTCACTAATTTCACCAAAATCACGGTGACTGCATTAATCAGTGTGACGTAACTCAACATTGGCCGGTGTGAAAAGGAATCCTCTTTAGCCTGCAACTGGATATGCGAGTAGCTGGGCCCAACATCTGATATCAGATTGCAATACAAACACACAGAAAAAGCATAAAGAAAGAAAAAAAATAAGAGAAACGCACAAATGCCGAGTGATAATGAAGACTGTCCTCATCATCATTGAGTTGTTCTTGGCTGGTTTGGCTTGGCTTGGCTTGGCTTGCCATGGTCTCTCTGGTTTGGTTTGGTTGGCTTGGTCGGTTTGGTTGGTTGCCTGTTTGCCGTGCCCAGCGCACGTTTGCTTCGGGTATCAAGTGTGTGAGTAAATATGTATGTGTGTGACTGTGTGTGTTTATTATCCTGTTTTCCTGGCCCTGCTCAAGTTTGCAAAAGGCAGTCCGGCTTGCCAGGGAGCTGAAGAGCCAAGGGAAACCAGAGAACTGCCAGGGTCTGTCTTTTACTTCAGCTGTGAACTCGAACTCTCCTGCCGGGCTATGTGTGCCAGCCCATGGCAATGGTTATGGTAAGTGGACACACACACACATCTACACCAAAAGAGGCATGGGAATGAGCAAGAGTATGGTGATGGTGATGGGAGGTGGGGAGTGGGGCTGGGAGACCGTCACCGGCACCGGCACGGACGTGTGCAACATAAGCCAAGAGTATGTCACGAACGGTATGCTCAAGTAGGAGCATTGCACTTTCAGTTGTATATGTATTTGTGGCAAATGTAGGATACACTTAAGCCTGTATGTGTGTGTGTGAGTGAGTGAGTGTGCTGAATACTCGGCACGATACTTTCATGCTTATATGATTTTCTGAGCATCCGCATTCCGTATGCATGAAGTGAAACCTTTAAGTTGTTCTGAAGGATCAAAAGAGTGTGAGTGTGTCAGTGTGTGTAGATATGTGTGTGTGTATTGGTGAGTGCAAGTTTGGGTTAGTGAGTGCATTTAGATTGATGAAGTTGCCGCATATAATGCTAAAAGCTGTCCCAGCCACTGAGTCCAGGGCAAAGAGAAATCTAGAAAAATGCTTGCCAGCGGCCACACAAGTGAAATGGAAAACGAGTCTAAAAAATGTTTAAAAAAAATAAAAAAATAAATAAGCAAAAGCAACAACAATTTAAGGATGGCCCAGGATCTTCTACTACTTCTTTATCCTCCGACGATTACAAGTCAGGACAATGGGCACAAAATGAAGTCAATCACTCAAACCAAACCGAGCGTTTTTCAAATGTCCAAACAATTTGGACTTTTTCTTCCTTCCTTCTTCTTCTTCTTATTTTCCTTTTTCTTTTTTTTCGGGTATTTCTTTTTTTGTTTTTATTATTTCTTCTTTTAGTCAGTCTGCCTGCTTTGGGGTTGGTTGATTTTTTAAGGACTTTTTCTACTGGGCTCTGACACTTTTTTTTACAACATTTCTCTTTTGCCTTGGTTTTCGTTGTTGTTGTTGTTGATTTGCTTCCTTTTTTCGCTTTTAATGAGAAAATTCTTAAGAAAACTGCATATTTAAAATACTGATGCGTCTGGCAGATCTGAGGGGGATTGGTCGGTTGGGTGTTTACATTGAAGCAAATAGCCAAGTTAATGATGTACGCCCGAAGGCTTTTCGATTTGTCCTGGACGGAAGGCGGAAGGAGAGAGAGAATGAGAAATTAACAACTTTGAATAAAGAAGAACTTGTAAATTGAGAAATCTTAAGACCACAAAAAGTAGCGGAATTCCTAAGAATTTATCTATGATTTTGTTTTCCTGGAACACAAAGAACCCTTCGGAAAAAGTTCACAGAAGGAATTTCCTCGACTTAACAAAAAAAGGAATAATTTATAATTCCAAAGTATCACTTTCAAGCTTGAATATAATTGAAATGAAATTTAATAAAAAAAATGAAGATCTCCTCTTTCTTATACCGAGAATCTGAGTACGTAATTTCAGTTTTGTATATGCGATAAATCTAATAAATTTAAAGGATCTTTGGGGTATATATAAAGCAGAAGCTATAGAAAATATATATTCAGGAAATTTGAAGTATTTTCTTCATAAAAGAATCCTGAAATATGGAGGAAATATTTTTAATAAGTTTCGACTAAATATTTGGTTTTGAAAGGGATCAAATGGTAGGAGGAGACATATCAATTTCTAAAGCGGTTATATTATTGATTAATTTTGCATATTTCCAGCCAAATCTTGAATAGAAAAAGTATTCAAAAATATGCGAAAATCCTAAAGAAACTGAGAAGACGCTACCTCATTGATTCCTAAAGAAACTGATAGAAAAAGAAGACGGTACCTCATTGATTCCTATAGAAATGAGAGCCATACCGATGAGAGCCATATAAGTTATAGTATTCCGGATTTTTATCGGATTATTCTATGAGTCTAAGTCCAATGATACCAGTAAACTATCTAAAATTTTCTTTATGTTTTTTTTTTCAAAAGTTCCTTGAGAATTCATTGTGATATTTCGAGTTAGACTAATGACCAGCCAACAGGTGATTAGAGAACTGGTCAACTAGTCTCTGGGGCAGAAATTCCCAATGCTCAAAGGAAGAAATAAAATAAAGAGACTAAGTGGTCAATGCCTGAGGTCCAGAGACCCGAGTCTTTGGTCTTTCACTGTTCAGTCCATATGGATTGTCAAGGAATCGAGAGAAGGCCTGCGAAATTTACAACTTTATCTATCTGTGTCGTCTTTGTTGTTGTTGTTTTTGGCTTGGCTCGGCATGCCTGTGTTTGTGCCATTTTCTTGTTTGACAACCTTTTGTGAAGCGTCAACTGTCGGCGTTGTCGGCGTTGCTGGCTGCGCGTGCGCCCGCTTCTTTTGCTTGTCAACCTTAATTGTGTGACCAGCCTGTATCTTTGTATCTCTATCTGTGTATCTCATGTGTATCTAAAGAGCTCTTTTTATATCTCTTTTGCTAAGTGCCTCTCGCTCTCTCTTTCTCTCTGTGTGTGCGAGTGTGTGTGTGTGCTCTTTTGCAAACTCATGTGCGCGATCGACGGACAAAACAAATGAGCGGCTGCGTCTTATATTTTGCTGTTGTTTAATTTTTTTTTGTTTTTTTTTTTTTTTTTGAGTTTTTAGTTTCCTGTCTGCTGTTGCCAGAGGCAGCGCTGCCGGCGTTGATCGTGGCAGCGAGACAAAGCGTTCTGCCTTCAACTCTCGCCGGTTATTTATTTGTCTGTCTGTCTGGCCGTCTCTCTCTCTCTCTCTCTCTCTCTCTCTCTCTCTCTTATTTCTTTTTTCATTGAACGCCTGTTGGTGTCCGTGTGTTCCTGTGCGTACCAGTGTAAGTGTGTGTGTGTGTATCTGTGTGTACAATCGCCAGCCGCGCATTTGTAACTTGTGAACATCTGCTCCTCAACGATGTTTGCTTTTTCCTTTATTTTATTTTTGCTGTTGCTGCTGCTGCTGCTGTTGTTGTAGTTGTTGTTGTTGTAGTCGTTTTTGTTGCTCATCATTATTATCGTTTTTATTGTTATTTTATTTCATCTGTTGTTGTTTTTGTCTTTATTATTTTTGCCTTTGTTCCAAACATGAAAAAGCGTTGAAGCATACAATTTTTTTTTTTTTCTTAAATACAAAAAAAAAAAAAAACAATGCCAAAGTCACAATCACCTTAATCAGTAAATTTTTACTCTAATCAGTAAATTTTATTTGTAGAGCAGAGTTTATGATTTCCGAAGGAAGAAGAGATTAGTCTTTTAGGAAGGTCAAATTATAACAATTCGGCCGATTTATAAGGAATATAAAATTTCTATGATATTTCTTCGATTTTTATGGTTTTAGTCAGTCTAAGAAATACTTAGATTTCAATTAAGAAGATCCGAAGGGGAAAAATGGAGATATCTCACCAAAAATATGTCTATTTATTTGTCTAGTTTAATTCTTCCCAATTTATTTAGGCTATGACTTTTTTACTAAATAAATAAATAAACAAAGACTTTTTATTCCATGGAGAGAAGATATTTCATTTTTAATAGGAAAATGCCACCCTAAAAATATATTATATTTTATATATATTATATAAAGATTTTGATTCTTCTTGCTTCAATAAAAGGCTCAGAAATTCCCAGGATTTTAATAAAAATAAAAAAAAACTTTTCGATCCTCGAAGTCAAAAATATCTCTTTTCTAAAAATTGTTTAATATTATTCAAAATTAGGTCTCTAAATATTTTTAAAATTATCTCTTTTCCATAAATTGTATAAGATTGTTCAAAATTATGTCTCTAAATATATTCGAATTTATTAGAGAATTTAAATACATAAAACAATAAAAAAGGTTCCTCAGATCTCCTAAAAAAAAAATGGTTTCTTTTAATAATATAAAGTCAAAAATAATCTAAAAAAAACCTATACTTAAAATTAAAGTTTTCAAACTAAAATCCCGAATTCTTTTGTCCAAGGAATCCTCAGGAATCATAGTTTCTTTCAAATAAAAGACCTTTCATCAGACCCATTCAACTACCACTTCTGTTCAACTTTAAACAATTCAATTAATTGCCTAAAATCCCATAAAAGTCAAGGTGAATGATCTTTTTCCGAAAAGAAAAGAAGAAAGAGAAAAACTTTCCGAGTCCCCGGGGAAAAGTGTCCCTTAAGCAGACAACTCAATATGCCCATTCAAGTGGCGTGTAGCGCAACGATCTTCGTGTAACCTGATTTTCAACTCGAAAGGATGTGTATGCGCCAACAACAACAACAACAGCAACAGCAGAAACAACAGCAACTTAAGTGATTCCGAAACGCATTGAAAATTGAATGGAAAATGGGCAAAACACACAGAGAACAAGTTCGAGTGGCCTGGTGCTGGTGCCTGGTGCCGCATGAGAAGCTGTTACAGGAGTTGCCAGCAAACAGAACTCAAGTGCATGTACATCGAGTACTTGAGTGCCTGAGAGCGGGCCAAGGGGAGCCCAAGTAATGCCGAGACAGAGACTGAAGCTGAGGCAGAGGCTATGCTGCCTTGTAGGTTACTAGTGAAACGGCTTTGGTCCAGCAAACGAACAATCCGGCAGGGCAGTGACTGGCTCTGCGGCAGCTGAATGGACGGACGATGCATTAATTTGCGCTGAGCGAACATCTGTTGTGCTGACATAAATCTTGAGTGACTGACCGGTGGACCGCAAGACCGCGACACTAAACGACCACGATGACTGTTTAAACAGATTTGAGCAAAATAACAGGATGACTGAATGAAGATCCAAGTGATTCAAGTCACCAGTGACTGTGAAAGTGATTGGATCGAATATTGATTTAAGGATATTTGTTTTTTTGAAGAATCTTTGGAGAGTTCTAAAATTCTTTAAAATATTTAAAAGTCTCTATACCAACTTATTGGATCTCTTCTCCCTGAGAATTTTTTTAAGGAGAAGTGAAGTGAATTTAGTGTTTGAGTCGGGAGCTATGCGTATAAATCTCTTCTTTGATTTCCAAATCTCACAGGGTTTGTTGGGATTTCATTTGGGAAATTCTTATAATCATACTTATTTCACAGGTTCTGTATTGTTCTACCTTTCTTCAGATCTTTCAATATTTTAATATACCCTAATAGGCTAGGCCAGGGTAGACCGTTATAGACCAATATAATCCTTTATGAGGTCGGACCGCTAGCCGCTGCGAAGTCCGGGACTTCATTTTAAATGCCAGGAGCAGAATCTAGAATCTAGAATCTACCAGGAATTCCAAAAATTTTAATAAGTTTCTTTCAGAAAAAAGGTGCTTAAGTTTCAAGGGAACTTTCGAAAAGGAAAAGGTACTTCTATTTCCTCTTCTTTCGACTCAGAGATTTCTGATATTTATTACCCAAAGACTTCAGATTCCTGAGTCACCGTGACCTGGATCACAACTCTCTCATCTGAAAATGTATTCTCTTAATTTTGCAGTGATTTTTATTTTCGAGATCTTGAAAATAGCAGTGATTGCCTGAGCAACTCTAAACTCCAGAAACCGGTCTGGCCTACCGGGCCGATTTCATTGACCAAATCTCTGAATGAATTTGCTTAAGTGTGGCAGGTGGAAGGTAAAGGGGATTCCATGTGAACTTACCTTCTTTTCGGTGAGCTTCTCGCAGCGACGTTGCTTGCAGATCTGATGACTCTTGTCGTTGCGACAGGGGGCGCATTCGCCGCAGTTGTCCTTGCGCTGGCAGCCGATGCATTCGCCGCAGCGTTTCCTCTTCTTTTTCGACTGAAAGACAGAAACGGAACGAGAAGAGGAATTGGTGGAGTTGGTGGTGTTGGTGGTGGTGAAATTGTTATTGTTGTTGTTGTTGTTGTTGTTTGTGTTAAAGAGTGTAGCGGTGATGTCAGTGTCGGTGTCGGTGTCATTGGTATAGAGGGAGGGGCAGTTGGCGGGCAGTAGGGTGACCATGGCCGTGGCCTGTTAATTTGCAGCGTTTGCAAGTTGCCCACCCGAGAAGAGCCTCCAAATGAACTTACCTGCTTGTCGCTGAGACTGGCATCATTGCTGTCGCCCATGCCGAGGGCACTGAGGGGACTCTTGAAGTTGGCGGTGCTGGAGACGGCATCCACCTGGCCAGGATTGCTGGGGTCTACGTCCATGCCGCTGGCCTCACTCTCGGCACTGGACTCCAGCGAATTGGGCCGATTTTTCCGACGCTCCTTCTTGCGGGCATCCACCCGGGCTATCGGCGACTGCAACAGCTTTTCCACCTTGATGGGCGTGGTGGTTGTGGGCGTTGGCGTATGTGACTGCGTGGTGTGCGGCGTATGCGAACCGCCCGTGCTGGTGGCATGGGGGAAACTGTTGCTGTTGCCGTCATACGAAGTGGGCGTGTGGAGGCCCAAGGGCGTTACCTGGCTGACTCCCGCATTGCCGGCGGCCAAGCTATTGCTGAGATCATAGTCATTGCCAGTGGATTCCTTCTTGAGCAGCATGCTGCCCGTGAGCATGTCATAGTCGGTCGAAGTCGAGGGCAGTCCCGACACCGGGTGCTCCTTCTTGGGGCCCAGGGGAGTGAAGCCGGGCGTCAGGGGCTGATAGAGCTGCAAGTGATCTGTGACGCCATAGGCCGAGGCGGCCGGAGGAGCCGGCACCAAGGGATAGCCGGCTGCAGCGCCGGCGCTGGCCCGGGCAGCCGCATGATGGGCATGCGGATTCAGGGCATGATGATGAAAAGTATTTGGTGGCGGCGGTGGCGCCCCCAAAGGCGTAAAGTTGCCTGAGGGTGGCGTGATGCTGGTCTGCAGACCGGACAACTGGGTGAGCGGGGAGCCCACGCTCATCATGCCCGGCGAGCTCACCGATATGCTGGCCGGCGACATGGCCACCGTCTGCAGGGCGGACATGCCGGGCGGCACGGCACTGGCCGTGGCTGCTGCTGCTGCTGCTGCTGCAGTCAGGGGGGTGCCATCGGCCAGCATCTGCTCGTTATAGCCATGGAATTGACTCTGGAATGAGGGCAACTTGGAGAAGGGCTCAAAGCCGCTCTTCTGCTGGTTGGGGGGAATCTGGACATGCGAAGAGTTGTCCTTGGACTCCATTTCCCAGGGTCGCGTATAGTTGCCGTTGGCGTTGCTATTCCCGTTACTGTTGCTGTTGTTGTTGTTGCCGTTGCTATTGTTGTTGTTGTTAGTGTTGTTGTTGGTGGTCGAACCGTTAGTCTGGCCAACTAATGCTGCTGTGGGGGCGGTGGCGGAAACGGAAACGGTATCGCTGCTGTTGTTGTTGGCATTGTTGCTGCTGCCGCCGCTGCTGCCGCTGCGGCCATGACCTGGATGGCTAGCATGGCCACTGCCCAGAGGCGGGGCCGCAGTTGTCGTCTGACCCGGCACGGGCCCCTGTTCACTGGTGGCGGCCGTTGGCTGCTGCGGCCGCCCATAGTAATCCCAAGATTGCTGTTGCTGCTGCTGCTGCTCCTGATGTTGCTGCTGCTGTTGCTGTTGCTGGTGAGGATGCTGGTAGTGTTGCTGGTAGTGTGGATGATGGTGATGATAGTGAGTGGTGGGCGCTGCCGTATAGTGATGGCTGAGACTGCTCAGCTGATTGAGATGCGTATTGTGTAGATTGGCCACCGAGGCGGGGGCAATGGCTGCCGCTGCTGCTGCTGCCGCCGCTGCAACTGTGGCTGCTGACGTGTCGCTGACTGGGACGCCGCTGCTCTGAGCAATTATTGAGGAAGCCATTTAAGTGGGCAGGCTCCTCGCATGGCTGAGCCGGTGTGTTACCTCTACTCCACACTAATTCTCTCCTTTCGAAACTAACCAAAAATTCTAAGGATTTTTCAAACAAAAAAAAAAAGATTTTTATTTTTTTGTTTTTTTTTTTCTTAGTTTGAACTCGTTTGGATTCTTTGTAAAATTGTTTTGCTTTGTACACTTGTTTGTTTGCTCACTGCTTGAGGTAGTTTCAAAAAATTGTTTTTTTTTTCTTAAAAATTCTTTTTTTTTTTTAATTAAAATTTTCACGATTTTTTTTTTGTTTTATTTTAAATGTTTTGTATATTTTTGAACTCACTGGTTTTGCGTGCTTTTTTGTTTTTTGTTTAAATTTAAGTTTTTTGTAAATTTGTAATTTTTTGAAAAATTGCTTAAGATTTAAATTTGTTTTTGTTTTTTGTTGTTTTTTTTTTTTTTAATTAATTGCTTGCTATTGAGTGTATAAATATTAAATATTTATTTTAATTATTTATTTGTAAAGTGCTTAAATTGGTTTTTTGTTTTGTTTTGCTTTTCAAAAATTTGTAAGTTGAAAAATTCAAAGTTATTTGTACTTTATTTGATTTATTTAAAGATATTTTGGTGTTTTGTTTTTTTTAAATTTTTAATTTTATTTTGTAAAACGGCAGCTATGAAATTTTATTTTTAATATTTGTAATAATTTTTTGTATTTGTTTGTTGTTGTTTAATTTGTCTCAGACTTTGTTTTTATTTTTTATTAAAAATTTGTAAATTTGTATGCGTTGCTTTGTTTTGAATTTTTAAAAATTGATTTTTTTTATTATTTTAATATTTTTTTTTGTTTTTTGTTGATGCTCGAATATTTGTTGTTGTTGTTGTTAAAATGAATCAATGCAATTTTGTACTCTGGTTTTTGTTGTTGTTGTTGTTTTGTTGCTTTAATAATTTTTTATATAAAAAATAGTTGCAGTATTTTTGTTTTTGTTGTTTTTTCTTGGTTTGAAAAATTAATATATATATTTTTTATATTTTAGTTTGATTAAATATTTTGAAAATTATATTTACTTAATTATTATTATTTTTGTTTTTTCTTATGCTTAAAAATCTTTGTCTTCCGTTTGTTTGTTTGTTGGTTTTTTGCTTACAAATTAATTAAACATTAGTGCATTATTTGTTTTTGTATATATTTAATTAATTAATTAATTATTTGTTTTTAATAATTTGTAGTTAATTTTTGTTTTGTTTTGATAATTTTAATTTAATTTTGATTATGAGCCGAAAAGAAATTGTTGAAAATTTTTTTCTTTTTGAATTTCATAAGTGATAATTTTGCTGTTGTTTTGAGAGCTTCAAATCCTTTGGTAGAGAGAAATCTGCAAAGAAGAAGAAAATGGAAAATTAATTATTTTATGGAATGGATTAATTTTTTTATTGATTTGAGATGGGCTTTAATTTTGAGTCTCAATTAAAAATATAATTTTTGACTGGGCAAAAAAATTTTATTATTTTTATTTATTAAAAAAAAAAGAATTAATATTTATTTTAATTAATTTAAAAATATTATTTTGGTTCAAGACAGAATGTTTATTTTTTCTCTGTAAAAAAATTAATTATTTTTTTTCAATTTATTTTAATATATTTTTTTAAATATTATTTTGGTTGAAGACAAAATATGGTTTCATCTTTTTTTTATAACATTTTTTTTTTAATATTTTATTTGTTCATTCATTCCAAATTTTTATTTAAATTATTTATTTTTTTTTTTTTGTATTTTTATTTATATATTTTATATTTTTAAAATTTTGACTGGAAGAAAAATTATATATATTTTTTTTTATTTACTGTTTGTATTTATTAATTTTATGTCATTTATTATTATTATTATTATTATTATTATTATTATTATTATTATTATTATATTTATTATATTTGCCTAGTTTATTGAAATATTCCTAAAAAATGTGAATTATTTATTTACTGTTTTTTTTTTTTTAATTTGCTTAGAATATATTTTTGGTTCCTGGCAAATTTTTACTTATTTTTTTTTAATTTATTCATAATTTTTATATTTCTCTATTTTGTTTTTATTTTTTGCTTTTGGTTCCTGTAAAATTTTTATTTCTTTTTTTTCATAATTTTTATATTTCTCTATTTTATTTTAATTTCTTTGCTTTGATAAATTTGCTTTCTTCTGATTTCTAAATGTTTTTTATTATATTTTTTTTTTTTGCTTTATTATTTTTTTGAGAACTTTAACAACTTTACTCCACTCGAGTTCACTTTAATTTGCTTTTGCTTTCGTTTTTTGTTTGTGTTGCTCAGTTTTTTCTGGCCCAGCCTGGCCTGGCGGCTGCCATTTTTTATATTTTTTTCTGTTCCTTTTTTTTGCATTACTTTACAATTTTTTTCTCTACAAACTTCAGCACATAATTATGGTCTTTGACTATATAATGAGCGACGACGACGACAGCGACAACGACAACGACGACGACGACGACCAGGACGCTGACGTTGGCCAAGTTGTGAGTTGTGGCAGTGGCAGAGGCAGGAAGCGCAGCAAATGCGGCGGCACCGCCGGCAAAAATATACCAAGTGAAAAATGTAAAGGACACTCACTTCTGACTTTATTGTTGCTGCTGCTGCTGCTGCGGTTCTTCTTGCTCTTGTTTTTGTTCTTTTTGTTGTTGTTGGCTTTTGTAAAACTTGACACACACACACACTCTCACACACACACACACATACAGCGCGTATTTCAGTCACTCTGTTCTGCCACTGCCACCGTTCTTGTCATTTTCTTGTATTTTATTTATTTTTTTTTTTTTAGTTGCGCCATTTTTTTCTCTCTCTTTCGTTGTTGTTGTTGTTGTTGTCTCTGTGGTTCTCATAAAAAACGGCACAGGTGTACTTTTTTGCGCGTCCTTAGCTTTTGCCAACAACCTGCCAACGTTTCGTTGCGCTTCACAAAGTTCATTGGGCTCACTACCCCGATGAGTCCACAGTTCTCAGTTCTCGCTTTCTGGGGTATGAGTAGGTGCGCCTGTATGTATGTGTGTGTGTGTGTGTGTGTGTTGGTGTACTCTGTTTTTTTTTTTCTCCGAAAGGGAGTTTCAGTTAGCGTGAGGTGTTAAAGTCAAAGTTGAAAAATAAGTCTGACCAGGTGGCTAAAAAAGAATTGTAGATAATTTCGGTTTCAGTTTCTGTCGGTTGACTTGGGTCATTCAGGAAATCAAAAAGATACCGCAATGATATCAAGATGGTCAGCTCTGATAAGTCAGTCTGAATATAAAAAGGTTGGCAATATTTTGCTATATTCTATTTATATTAAGTCGAAGAAGGCTGGGGGAATAATTATTTCAAGACTGAAATTATTTCATTTCTACTAACTTTTTACTTGCAAGTTTAATGTTTTCTTTTTTTTAAGATTTTAAAAATCCGGGGGCTCGGGGGTCTGGCTTATTTTCTATATATTTTTTTAAGGAAATTTGAAAGGGATTTCTGATTCCTGAAAGAATATTGGGAGTAATACTTGAGCCAGTTCCTTGCGTTGAAAGCCTATTGAGCTGGCTTAGAGTCCTTACAATATCTGAGTAAAATCGGGCCAGAGGCTGGAGTGCCTATTGATCTTACTCAGAGTCCCTATAACATCTGATTAAAATCAGGTTAACTTTAGGAGGTCCCGGGATTTCTTTATTTATTTATTTGTTCTAGAAAATAATAATATTTTTGGAGCATTTCTAGATCTATATTAAGAGGCCTTTAGAGGGTCTTTTGAGTTGTTAATTTTATACCCAAGATTTCACAATTTTATAAATATTTCTATCAATTTTTTTTCAGGAAATTTTTTTTTGATTTTAGTCAGATCTGATCCCCCTGAACCTAGATTTTTTATGGGTTCCAGATTCATTAATTTCTCAGACTTTGCTCTGAATTTTTTTTAATAGATCAAAGAATATTTCTTAAAAGTAAGGGTATAATCCAAGTCTTCATGTCCAAAATTTTCCCACTTTCTACTCAATTTAATTTTAATTTGAGTCTGAGTTTGTTTAACTTTTTTTTGGGGAATTAAAGTCTGATTATTTTTGGCACCTTTACATATAATTTCGACTCACATTAGTTGCATTTATATCAACGGTAAAAAGACGAGGAAGAAACAGAGGAAGAAGAAGAAGAAGTCAACGGTTCGTGCAACAGCAAAGAAAATGGCACAAGAAGAGTTGAAAATTTGCAGCTGCCACAATTTGCTGCACTTTCCGTTTTATGCGATGGCAATTCGTGTTGTTATTTCTTCTTCTTCTTCTTTTAGCTTTTTTTGCCTGTTATTTTTGTTGTTGTTGTTGTTGTTGCGCCAATTCTGCTGCCTACTTTGTATGAGGAGAACTGGAAAGTTATTACGCGTGTTTTGGTGAGATCCCCAAAGCCGATTTCAAAAATTAGGCCAATGCAGATGTGAGTGTATGAGTGTATGTTTGTGTGAGTGTGTGTGTGTGGAATCGCAACATGTGCACAATTAGCGCTTCCTTTTTGCAGGAAAAATCAACCAACGGACCAGCTCAGTTAACCAGCCAAGTGATAAATCAAGGCGTCCCATCAAGTCATGGCAACGGTCAAAAGCAACAACAACAACAGAAACAACAACAACAACAACAGCAAGAGTGAAATACATAAAATTTTATTATTGTTGTTATTTAAATCGGAAATACTGATGAATTCCCTTGATTTTTTTTCTCAGCTTGGTTTTTTTTTTCTTTTCCTTTTTTTATGGGTCTTGCGTGAGTCTCCATTTCCGTTCCAGTCCGATGATATAACAAGCCGGTGATATAAATTTTTATTAAAATTGAATTACCTAATTCAGTCAAAAAAAAAAAAAAAGAACTTAATCAATCGCCAATCAAAATTTTGGTATCTACTTTTCTCTTATCTTATCAAAGGCACAACTGATAAGGCCAAAGCAATTCCTTCTCGCCTGGCCCAACCTCAGCTTAAGTTGTCAACGGCATAAATATTATTTGCTTTATCAAGAAGAAGCAGCAGGAAGACCCAAAGCGTTCACATGGCCAGGGGCAGGAGCAGGGGGCAGGGGACACTGAATTCTAATGTAGAAGAATATTTTGCACGTTGTATTTTTATTTTTTTTTTATTTCCATTTTGCATTTGTTGTATTTGCGCTAAAGAGCTATGTAAACAGAACAGAAATTTTATTTACATGTGTATTTATTCGAGTAAAAACCAAATAGATACAGTCAAGCCTGGCTAGAATAAAGCATCTAACAAAATAATGATAAAGATCTGAAGAGTTCCGGAACGGAGAATTCAAAGGAGAAGACTTTTAAAGTCTGGGAAAAAGTCCTTGAGGGACTCTGAAATTGGGATACGAGTTTCCGGATTTTGTCTTCAAATTGTATTTTATTTTCTTGAATTTGAGTCACAAAATAGTAAAATTCTTGGAGTTTAACAAGATCGGAACATATTCAAAGGGAACAAATAAAACAAACTGGCTCACAGAGCAGTTGATGCCCACGTTCACCATGTTCTAATATTTCCATAGCTAAACCTAACCTAGCCTAACTTAAGCTGGCCGAGTCTAGTCTAGCCTAGCCTAACCTAACCTAATCTAGCGTAACCTAAATCTTAACCTAAACCTAGCCGAACCTAAACTAACCTAACCTAACCTAACTTAACGTAATCTAATCCTATCCTAGCCTAATCTAACCTAACCTAACCTGGCCTAGCCTAACCTAACCTATCCTAACCTAGCATAACCTAACCTAACCTATCCTAGCCTAGACTAGACCAGCCTACTCTAAGCTAACCTTACTAAGTAACCTAACCTATCCTAGCCTAACATAACCTAACCTAACCAAACCATATTAAGCCTGATATTGATAATGCTAAGGCTCTTTCAAATAGCTGAAAGTATATAATGTATTTCCTAAGACCTCAAGCACCCAAAGTACCAACAAATAGAATTCCTATTCTTTTCCCACAGTCAAATTATGACAAAAAAAGGTTAACGCATATTCCCAAAAAAGTAAGGAATCTAACCTATCTATAAGCTGCTTTGACTAAGTCAATAAATACAAGAATTCTTTCAAAGTATATAGGGAAATATGAAATTATATACTCAAAAAATAAGTTCATATACTTTAATTATACAATGAGAAAATATAAAATTCTAGAGGATTAAAATATTTCTCGGAGAGATCTAAGAAAAAAAATTGATATAGAATATATTCTCAAAAGTTTCTACCTCAAAACTCAAACACAACCAATACGATATTTGTCCAACTCCACAGAAATTGATAATTAGTTTTTACTCTTTAGCGAGTCTTGACTGTGGCCTGTGGGATTGCTTTGCCCGAGCAGATGGAAGCGGCTTGGAACGAATAACAATGCCTGCAATTCAGTTAAATTTTTGTGTGTCGTTTATTTTTGTTATGTTGAAAATTTTTGCGAATTAAACACGCACACCACAAAAGGCATTTAATACGCACACAAACACACACTCACACACACACACACACACAGTGTAAAAAAGTAAGTAAAAAAAAAGACACATAATTCCATTGCCAAATACACATAAAATGAAAATTGCAACAAAGAAATAAAATGCGTCATTTGAAATGCCAACAAAAAAAAAATAAAAAGAAAAAACAAGAAGAAGAAGAAGAAAACTATGAAAAAGAATGCAGAGCATTCTATGAACAAAATGGCAGCCGAAAAAAAGGAAGGGCGAGAAAAAAACGTACACAGAAAGCGAAACAAACGGCAAAAATGTAGGTGACATTTGGGATGAGGAATAAATGAAATAGGGTACACACACACACACACATACACCCTCTCTCTATCTCTTTCACTCTGGCAGGGTTTGGAAACAGTTGCAGAGAATTCGCATGTGCAGCGCGACAAGTCAAGTTAAATTTTAGACAGCCAACGAAGCATGACAGGAATTGCCAACTCTGCTGCTTTTGCTTCCACCTTGCACCTAGCACCTTCCTTCCATTGTGCTTTTCATTTTCCATCGGTTCTTTCACCTAAAATTCTACCTGTCCTAGTGCACCGCAGTTTTGCGCAAATACCCAACTGACTTTTATTTGTCCGGGGTAAGCAAGCAAAACAAGCAAAACCAACTCAAAAAAAAATAAACCGAAACAAGTGCAGCTATGCAGATGCCAAAGGGACCAAGACAGAGAGAGAGAGAGAGGGTGAGAGAGAGCAAAGATCCCTGACTCGGTTTTCTGCAGTGGCAAGTTTTCTCCGCTTGTTCAGACTCGCCTGTCAGACTCTCCCGACTAACTGTCTCTCTGTCCGACTGTCTGTCTGTTTGTCGGTTTGTTATTCTGTTTCTCAAAACTGACATGCCAAATGCACCATTTGCTCGAGCTCGAAATGAAATGAAATGAAATGAAATGTTTTCTCGTTCTCGATATTCCCTGCGGGGGCTAACCATGAACACGTTGCGTATGCTTAACATTTTCATATGTTTGCAAATTTTTATATATATTTTTTTCTATTCGCCAAAAATAATCCCACTAAACTTGTATTCGTATTCATACAAAATGTAAAGTTTCGAGCATCAGAAAATTATAAAACTTGTATTCCTCTTTCTCTCTCGGATTTCGAGGGTGACTAACAAATTCATTAAAATGGTACAGTCAAGCCAGACTAATCTTGACTTTGCCATGGAAATATTCTAACAAATTTCACTGAGCTCGTAAGATTTTTAGGGAGTTGATAAACTGAGAGAACTCCTCAAGAAATTTCCCTGAATTCGAAAAGTCTCAGTCACATTTTTTGGGAACTAAAGGTGATTACCTCAGGAATTGGTATATCGGAATATTAATGAAAATTTTCAATGGTTTCGAAGGGTTATATAATACAGGATTAGTTATCCCAAATGTCACGGCACAGCTCAGGATATTCTATATGGAATCTTATAAAATATAGAAGACTTTCTTTGACTTTTCACAGGCTTCGAATGGTTAATTATTTCAGGAATTGTTATACCAAATGTCAAGGTAGTTAAAGACCTGAGTTACTCTTTATGAAATCTCCTCGAACATAGAACTTTTTCTTTGACATTTCACAGGTTTCGAATGGTTAACTATTTCAGGAATTAATATCCCAAGTGTCAAGGTATTTGGAAAGCCGAGTAACCCCATAGAATTTCTTTATTTCCTAAAACTTTCTGTCAAACTTCATAAGACTCGAATGATTAATCATTCCAGGTATTATTATCCCATTTGTCTAGGTAATCGATGAATAGATAGACTCAGGGAGAGCTTCAAATTTCCCACAAAAATTTCCTCGAAATTTCCAAAACCTTCTAGGGCGTTTTTCACTGTAACTAAAAAGCAGATTATTTGTTAAGCTTTTTCCGGCAAAATTTACTCCATTTATGTTTTGCGTCTAAAAAAGTAATTTATGTTTTTAGTAAAATTGTTAATAACTCCCTAAAAAATAAAAGGAACCCTCGAAATAATTTCATGTTGCATCAGAGAAATGCATTTTAGCAGGGAGAGGAAAGGGTTTCGATGGGGCTGCAACTGCCAAGGAAGCCCGACAAAAGTTAATAAAAAAATAAAACAAGCCACGAGGCAGGCAAAGAAAAGGCAACTTCCGTTGGCGGGAGCAAGCAAAAAAAAATAAAATAAAGCAGAGAAGAAGAAGAAGAAGGAAAAAAATTCTACATTTAATTTACTTGTCGGCGTGTGTGTCACGTGCAAATTAAGTTGTGTGAGTCGGAGTGGTGGCAGAAATGAAATGAAACGTGTTGTGAGCCACAATGAAGCCATGCAAAGGAGCTCAAAAAAAAATACATATAAAAAGGTGGAGGTGGGGGAGGGGAGCACAGCAAAAAGGGGATATACTCCTACACACATTTGTCGCGTGTGTGTGTGTGAGTGTGTGTGTGTGTTTGCAAATTTATGTCATACTCGTCGCATACTTTCAAAGTCACGCACACGACAAGGTGGCAAAAGGTAGCACCGATACATATGTGTGTGTCTGAGTCTGTGTGAGTGTGCGTGTGTGTTTGTTTTTCTGTAGGTCAAAGCCTTAATTTGCCTGCCTGCGTGTGTGTATTTCGCCGCCTCTTCTCCTTCCTTGTTTTTGCCTTTTGGTTTATTTTACCTGTGCGAGCTCCGCTCTTCTCTTTTCTTTTTTTTTTTGGTATTTTATGAATGAAAATGAAATGACATGTAAACAAATATGTAAGGGGCACAAAATGTGCCACATTCTGTGGGCCCACAACTTGGCCCTGCCACTGGCCCGGCAACAAAGTAAATGCATTTTTATTTTTAACTCAAGGCTCGAGGCTCGGGGCACTGCATTCTCAATGCTAATCCATTGGGGGTAACTCAGTTAACTCGCCAAATGGTCCAAGTCCAAAGTCATAAAATCCAAACAGAAATAGAAACAGTGCAGGCACTGAACAAGAAGAACAAGAAGAAGAAGAAGCAGTAATGCAAACAGAGCAGCAGCCGCGTCCATTTGGCGTCAAAGGCGGCGGCGGCAGCACATGTGAACAGGCCGATCGGACTGTCTGCCTCCCACTCTGCTCAAGCAAGCACTCTCTGGCCTAGGGTCAGGGTGAGTGGGACGGGTATATGTGTGTGTGTCTCTGATGATGATGACCGCGAAATAAAAGGCAGAGAAGAGGAGCAGCAGAAGAAGCAGCAAAGGCAGCAGAATTAACTTGAGCAAATCGAAAAATTGCATTTCTCTCCATCTCCCTCTAATGGAGCTGCCCACTCGCTCCCTCCTCTCTCTGTTTATATTTATTTGAACTTGAACTTCTTTTTTTTTGTTGTGTTGTTGTTGTATTTTTTGTTTGCTCTTTAGCTTTAATTTAAGTTGCTTGATGTTTTTATTAGTAAGCTTGTTATTTTTCTTTGCTCTTCTTATATATTCCCCCCACCCACTCTCTTTCCTTTGCTGGTCCCATGCTGGCGCTTTCAATGAGCCTAAAAAAAAAAGGAACATTTATTTTCTTTGGGAGGCAGCGCTGCTGTCGTTACATTTTGTTCTTTGGCTTCTGTTCTATTGCTATCTCGCTCGCACTCTTATTGAATCGTTTTGTTGTTTTTGATTTACTTTTTCTTTCATTTCACTTGTTTTTCTTTTTTTTTTGAGCTTCTGTTTTAAGCGCGGCTTCTTTTGTGCAGGCATGTCCAAAGCAAAACATGTTAGGTGTTGGTGTTGTGGTGGGAAGGGGGATGGGGGGACTAAGAGGAGTTGAGAGCAGACCCAGCTGTCTTGAGTAGCTTTCAAGTCTATGTGTGTGTTTGTGTGTGTGTGTTTGCCTTGCCTTTCAGTTTTGCCGTTGTCATGTTGAAGCTGTCGACTTGCGGACTGCCTGCCGCTTTTTTCTTTTTTTTGTATTTATTTCAGTTTTCCTTGTCTTCTCTTTGTTTTCTTGCTTTGCTACTGTTTTCTTTTTTTTTTTTTAGTTTGCTTTCTCATACGCACGTTACTGTTAGTTACGAGTGTGCCTGTGTGTTGCTTTGGCGGGCTTTGCAGAGCTTTTTTTTTTGTATTTTTCTTTAGCTTTGTTTTCTTTTCAGGTTCTTTTGCACGTTTTCTTGTCATATCTCATCAAGCACGCCGGGAACGACAGAGACCGACAGAGAGCGAGAAAGAGAGAGAGAGCGAGCACTCTCTGGGCTGGGGTGGCTGCTTTTTTAATTTAACTCTTCCATCGGTTTGCCTTGCATATGTGCCAAAGATATTGACAACAACAACAACAACAAGAGCAACGAGCAAGCCAACTTCTTTGAAAGCTGCACACATGCCAATTCCTTTTTCTATATACAAATATATATATTTTTTGTTGTTGCCGCCAGCAACAGTTTTATTAATGTTGTTGTAATTTTTTCTTTTTTTTAAATTTAATTTTTTCTTTTATTTTTCTATCTGTTCAATTGCCTCGGTTTCTGCTGTTTTGGCTTCTTTTTTTTTGTTTTGTTTTGTTTTTTTTTTTTTTCGCTGTGTTTGTTGTCATTACTCATTTGAATGTTTTTGTGTCACCCGCAACCCCCCACCCCCACTGAATACTCTTCAGCCTGACAGTTTGACTTGCGCCTTTCTCCTCCATCTGTCTTTTTGCTTTTAAATGTTATTTTAATTTTGTGTTTATTTGGGGGACTTGTCTGAGCTTAGCTCAATTTACGATAACTGATTCAAAATTATTTTGTCAACCTGTTCTTGTGTCAGGAAATCTTTTATTTATTTATTTATTTTTTTCCCGAAAAATATGGCAAATGTTATTTCCTGTGGCGTTTTCACTTTGCAGAAATCACAGAAAAAAAAAGTTTGGATTATTTTTCTTTAATTGCCAAGACAAATGCAAAGGTAATTCAATATGAATTTTATCTGACAAGGAAAGACAATGCCTTGCTATCTCGTTTGCACTTTTTCTTCTTCTTCTTTAAGAAGGAAAATAAAATAAAATAAAATATACCAACCGTTATTTAATCCATTTGATAAATTTGTGTAGTTGTTGTTGTTGTGGCTTTTTGGCAAATCAAAATAATATCGAATATATTTAGAAAGTCCCGTTACGCGCAAAACGATAACGAAAAGAAGAACGACCGAAACGAAGAAAGAACACGATAACCGATTGAAGAAATGCAGCGACGCGCACACACAGAGACGAAAACTACGCGAAGCGACACCAAAGAGGACACACCGAAGATGCCAAAGCGAAAGAAAGGGCAACCAGAAAACAAAAATGAAAACGGTAAATAATAAAAATGAAATAGAAGAATTTTAGTTTACGGCTGCAGTAGCATGGGGCAGTTGTTGTTGTTGTTGTTGTTGCTGTTGCTTTTGCACTTTTATCAACTTTTGTTTTGATTTTTTTCTGATTAATTTGCCGCTTAATTGATTTTTTCTTTTATTTCATTTAAAAAAACACTGAAACACGCACAGTTTAAAATGTAAAAATTTGCAGTTGATTAAAAGTTTTTTTTTAAGCATTTTTTTTTTGTTAATTGAATTAAGAATTTGTTGTAGAAATGTTTGGAGGCAAAACAGTAAACAACGACGGCTTTGAGCTGATTATTTGTTCTATTTAATTTTGAACGCTTCACTTCACTCTCAACTCAACTCATCTCAATAGAATTCGAATTCGAATTGAAATCGTTTGGTCTCTTCTTCACTTGGCAGCCTTGCCTATCGTTTTCTGCTTTCTTCTGGCGCGTCGGCGGCTCACGATGCAAAAGTTGCTTGTTTATATGAAACTCTTCACCCTCCGAAGGACACACACAACAACTGATAGTTGCCTCACAATAATCAAAATTTTTTTTAAATTTTTTTTTCACAGAAATTTGAATTAATTTAAGCCAATCATTTGATGGTGGTTTCAAAAAATTGTTACCGCCAAATTGAATGACTTTTTTGTTTTGCGAACTTTTCGGATTTTTTAAATTTTTTTTTATAAAATTTTCACACTTGTATTTTTGGCGCTTTTGTTGTTCACCTTTTCTTTTGTTGTTTTATTTTCTTTTTGTGAATTTGTTTTTTTTTTTTTTGTTCGTTTCGTTCTTGTTTTTAATTCACAAAAAGGCGAAGTACGCGCACACGTCGTTGTTGGCGACGGCGAGTTTTAAACTGAAAACGAACTGAAACTGAAATTGAATTGGCCTGGCCAGCAAGCGATACAGATACAAGATACAACCCCTAGCCAGAAACGGCTATTTGAGCAAGGCTCCCGAGCAGTGTTGCCGGCTTGGCCTTTTTCCCGTCAAATCTGGCTTTTTCGAAAATAGCGGGCAGCGGGAGTTCTGGATTTTTCACAAGAAGTTTCCCTTTATTTCTTCTTTTTTTAATACAAAATTTCTATTTATTTAATTAATTAGACGGAATTCACTTAAAGCCTCATCTTAAGGCTAGCACGCCATCTATCGGACTGTTGATTCCACCGGGAATTAAAATCTTGACACTGAAAATTTTTGTTTTCTATATCCCATGGAAATATGTTCCGATTTTAATGTCCACTTTTTAAAAATATTTTTTCAGCCTTTTATTTTTCTATTTTGCCGTCAAAAATAGCTTTTCTGCTTCGAGCATGCTCGAACATGCTCGTTCTTCGGCACAACGCAACCCGGTTCCAACTCTGAATTAACCGAATTATTTTCAAAGACTACAAAATCGCGGAAATAATTTAGACAAACGAATCTTTAAATAATTTAAATATTTATTAATTAAAATTATTTGAAAATAACTTTCCGTGATTTAAAACAATCCAAATAAAAATGATTCTCTCAACCTGAGTCACGGTTTGACTGGTTCGATTGCTGCGCTGCCTGCCAACCTACGATCGAGAGCAGCAACAACTCGCCTTAGTTCGTAGTCCTGTCCAAACATGCTGGCTCTGCCGCTGCCGCTGTTGCTGCGTTCGTACTCTCGCCTTCTCTATTTCTCTCGTTCGCATTCACTCACACAAATGCACTGAGGCCATGCGGCGTTTGAAGTGCGCTTTTTTGTTGTTATTTATACACTCACAGCAACCCTGCAGTGGTTAGGCTGAGCATATCGACTGTTGGACACATTTTGATGAAAAGTGGAATCTGGGCAAAGATAAAAATTTTTATTGAGATTAAATTAACTTTTTTGATTCTTTTTTATTAACTTTGAAAATTTTTAATTTTTTTTTACTCTTTTTCATGTTTTCCTTTTTATCAGGATTATTTTAGTTTTTTTTTTATGCAATTATTTTTTTTTTAACTAATTGTAAAGCTTTTTAATATAATTTTTCCTATTATTCCTTGAAAATAGTGCAAAATAACTTTCCCCCCACACAACTTGTCCTTTCTAGAGAGCATCAACAAGTCGGTGTGAGCTCAGCTGTCAGGCAGTCTTCATGGTTTTATTGTTGCTTCTTCTTCGTGTTTTTGCTGCTGTCGTTGCAGCGCAGCAGCGGCTTGGCTCTGTACAGTTGTTGTTCCAATTAAAAAATTTTTTCCCTAGTTTCGCGCGCACAATGAGAATTTGCAATCTATGAATTGCATGTGTGTGTGTGTGTGTGTGTGTGTGGCGCTGTTGTTGTTGTTGCTGCTGTGCTCATTTTTATTTGATGCTGGACCTTGTGGGTGTTTTTGTATGCAAGCATGTCAGTGTGTGTGAGTGTGTGTGTGAGTGTGCCATATCCTTTTCTCTTTCTCTCTGCCTCTGATACTCCCTGATGCTGGCAGTGCCGGATTTTTGGTACAATTTACAGTTTTTCTTATTCCCATTCGTTTTTAGCGATTTTTTTTTTGTTTTACCCAATTTTTGTTGTTGTTGTTTTTTTGGAAAACTCTTTTCTGGTGTTTTTGGCCAAACGGCTGAACGGTTCGCCTTTGTGCAATGCGCTCGGTCCGGGGGCGGTATACTCGGTCATTCTCTTTCTCTGTGTGTGTGTATGTGTCTCTCTATGTGTCAGTTGATTTCATTTCATTTCACTTTTTGTTTTTGTTGCTTTCTTTTCCTCCTTGCTCTATTTTGAATTGCCCGGCAGTGGTTGGAGAGGGAGCTGGGGCAGGGGCCCGGTTCGCTCCAATTTTTTTTTTGACTTGGCAACTATTAGTTCAGCTTGATGTGTGCTCGAAATGATGGGCGAGGGGGGTTGCGGGTATTTTGGTATGGTTGAGAGTCCTCGGGAGTTGGAAAAAAATAAATAAAAACAACAACAAACCTTGACAGTTGCATTGTTACCTGGCACTGACATGGGAAAGCGGCGCTTATTTGCATTGCGTAATGGAAAATCCATGAAGACAAAAATTTCACCAAATGAGAGGGAAAGGGTATAGGGGAGTGAGGGTATTATCCTTAACCCTCTAAGGCAATACTGACCTGTCCTATTCTTGGCCAACCAAAATCAATTGAAGCAAACACAGAAGGCTCAATTTACCCACACAAACACAAACAGAAACTCTCACAGACACACACACACAGATATTTTCACTCTTGTGTGACCAAAATCGTAGACAGAAGGCAAACGGCAAAATGCGTAATGAATATGAAGTTACATCTGCACAAATAAGACACACACACACACACACACACACACACACACACATGCATACACACATACACATATCCTTGCACCGGGCCTGGGTCATAACTGCTGCTGGCAAGCTGCTGCGTCTGACTGGAACAGGGCAGAACCGAACCGAGCAGAACCGAAGAGGAAGAAGAAGAATAAGTTTTCCAAATACACGTGTGCCTTTGTGTATGTGCGTACGCGTATGTGTGTGTATGTGTGTGTTGCAAGTTTGAAGTCCAAACAAAGTTAGTTAAGAATTTGCCTCGAGCTTGTGTCGGTGAGAGCGTGTCCTTTGTCAGTCAGCAAAGGACATTCACATTGCAGCACTGCCAACAACAACAACAGCAACTCAAGACACAACTGACAGTGGCAGCAACAAGCAACAACAACAAAAGTATTTGAAAAATGAAAGAAACGCTGAAAACATTTCAACCGCAAACGAAGAAGAAGAAGAAGAAGAAGAATAGAACTTCCCAAGGAGTCCAAGTCAGTCAAGTTGAATGCACGCCTGACTCCCCGCTCTAACCTCTCAGCAACTCCACCTATCAAATTTACAGTTTCCATTCTGTTTGCCAAACTTGGTTCCGTTCCGCAATTCCAAACGTCATCCTGGCAAGGAGCTGCGCTGGCAGCCGCGAGTGTGCCACTTTCATGTGCACATGGTTTGCCCAAACACAGATCGCAGCCAAGCAATACGCGTGCAACAACAACAACAACAGCAACACCAAATGCATTAACAACAACAACAAGAAGAACGGTACACTTAAGCATTTTATTATAAAGACAGTAGAACCCCAATAAAGTGAATTTTAATTTCTTAACGAGAGAAAATAATTTTTTTTATTTAAAATTGTTTTTACTTATTCAAAATTAACAATACACCTAAGCATTTTATTATAAAGACAGTAGTAACTCAATAAAGTGAATTTAATTTTTTTAACAAGAGAAAATATTTTTTTTTATTTAAATTTTTTTATTCTTATTTAAAATTAACAACAACAAGAAGAACGGTACACTTAAACATTTTATTATAAAGACAGTAGTAACTCAATAAAGTGAATTTTAATATTTTAACGAGAGAAAAGAATCATTAATTTTTATTAAAAAGTATTATTTTTTTAATTCAAAATTAACAACACAAAAAAGAAGAAAGAAGAAAGAAAAGAAAATATATGTATATTTTTTTTATTTCAAAATTATTTATTATTATTTTTTTATTAAAATTATTATTTTTTTTTTTTTAATTTTTATAATCAGAAAGAGTCAAAGACTTTTTATCGAGTGTCTACTGTGTGTAGTATTTCTCTGCCATTACAGTTTTGCCCTCAATGCTGTCGTTGTTGTTGTTGTTCTTCTTGTTGTTGCTGCTTGTACGAGTTTTGAGTTTTCCGAAATCATGAAAGGAGCAGATGTTAAATTTTTATACACAGCAAGCAGCGCTGTCGACTTTGACGCCGACGCTGACGCTGGCATCGGCATAGCTTGCGCTGTTTGTTCCTATTCCTTCATCGCCTCCTCCTGCTCTTCCACTTTTGCTTCTTTATGTGCTGTTGCTGCATTATTATTGCCAGTTGGCAATGCTCTTGTTGTTGTTGTTGTTAATGTTAATGTTGTTGTTGCTTCCTTTTTATTTGCCTGTATGCGTGCCTGCGTGTGTGTGCGTGTGTGTGTTAGTGCGTTCATTGCCGTTGCCAGGCAGCGCTAGCTCTGAGCTCTCTCTATCTCTCTCTCTCTCTCTCTCACTCTGCCTTTCTCTGCCTCTGAGCTCAGTCAGCTTTGCTGGTTTTTATATTTTCCTGTTGTTGTTGTTGTTATGTTTTTTTTCAGCTTTGCCTGAAATTGAAGCGCAAACTTCAGCTGCTCCTCATTGAATGAACGAGCGGTTCACACAACAACAACAACAACAACAACAAAAGCAAGAGCAACAATCAAAGGACCAACAGATTTACAGCCCTCCCAGCTCACCCTGGGCTGGCATTTGGTCTACTTTGCTTTCCGCTTTATCAAAAAAAAAAAAATAATAATAATCATTTGGTTATATTTAAATTATTTGCACCTTGCCTTCGGCATAAAATCCAAAAAACTTTAAGCATTTGTTAGAATATTTTTCAAATTCGAATTTCGAATTTTTTTGTTCGAAAATCTTTTTGCTTACCTGACCGGGGCCTCGTATTGGAACAATAGTTTCCCATTTCCCGATACTAATCATTGCTGAAAACTCTGCCAACAAATTAACCCTCACACACACACACACACACACACACACATACACACACACTCGAACAAATATATCAAATGGATTTTTGTTTGAAAGATTTCGATCTCATGGTGTGAGGATTGTTGCTCCGTTCTAGCCTCTCAGTGGGTGGACTCTGCCTGGGACAATTGCTGCAAATTTCCACAACAGGTAGAAAAACTCTATAAAATTTCAAAAAAAAAGGATATTCAAAAATTACTTTAAGATCTGAGAATTTTGGGGTCCTTTGGGGGGGGAAATAATCTGAAATTTCTGAAATAGTTTGGAGCGGAAAAATGCTTTGTTCTTTAAGCCAAATGCAAATCCAAATGCATCTGAGACCTGTAATCTGATATTTTCCAGGGTTTTTTTTTCGCAATCTGGCAAATCATGAGGGACCCATATACTTAAGGCTTTAGTTTTATCATAGATCCCAAAATGATATCAACTTATTTGAATAATTTTATACAATTCCAAGGTAAATTTGACCTTCTAAAATTCAAATTCTCTATCAATCAAATTGATTGTTTCCCTTTTTTTAGAAATCAAACTGAAAGTTTGGTTGAGCTTTAGAAAAAGACTTAAGTTCCCCGAATTCCTGGAAGTGACTCAATATTTTGAAAATTCAAATATTTCATTGCTTCCAACGATTTCTAACAAATATAGAGACAGTTTTGATTTAATCCGAACCAAGGCGATCCAATCATTAAATTGTCTTTAATGTCGTCTTGGCAATATCTCCTACATTTTTTGACCGATTTTCATCAAGTTTGGTATATCAGTTGGTTATAAAAAGGTTAATTTGTGTATCAAATTTTAGCTGGATCAAACTTATCTTTCACATAGATCCAGCTTAGCTTTGGTGATATCCCGGGTATTCATTTGTCCATCTTTGTCAAATTTGGTATGTGAAATATTCAAAGCAGTTCCAATTTTGAAAGTAAAAATTATAAAAATATTCTCAATATAATTTTGATTCAAATTAGAAGATTTACGGGTAAAATGAACTTTGGTCTGTTGAAGATAATCCAGGCCTTATAATTGGGTTTTTATTATTTCATTATTTTTTATTTTGCAATTTTTCTCAGATCTGATGATCCGTTGAAGATAAATCGAGGCCCTTCAATTGGATTTTTATTGTATTATGTTTTATTTTCAATTTTGTAATTTTTCTCTTTTTTATATAACAATAGATAATTGTACCAAATTTTGCCCGGATCGGATGACTATATCTTATAGCTGTCATACGAACCTAAATCGGTTTAGGCAATAACTCCCACATTTAGGATCCGATCCTGTTCAAATTAAGCACGCATATGTTTTTTATAGCAATTAATATATTTTTTAATTCATTTAGATTTCCTATTTTTTTTTAATTTAGAATATCGCATTTTATTTTTTATATTTTATTCATTATTATTATTATTATTATTATTATTATTATTTTTTTTTTGATTTTGTATGTTTCACTCATTTATAATTATTTTATTACTTTTTTTTATTTTTTTTTTATTAAAAAAAAATTATTTTTTCTTCATTTATTTTTTTTATCTTCTTTTTTATCTTAATTTATTTTATATTTAATATTTATTTCCAAATTTTTTTATTTGTTATTAAAATTTGTATAATTTTATATTCGGTTTATTTAATTTATTTATTTATCAATATTTTAATTTTTTTTTTATTGTTTTTCGTCATTTTTATAATTTATTTAAAATATTTTTTATATTGTTTAAATCACTTTTAAATTTTTGCGTTATATATTTTTCTGTATTTATTTATTATTATTTTTTTTAAATTATTTTTTATTTTCATTATTTATCTGTTTTTTTTTAATCTTATTTATTCTTATATTCTTTTATTTTTTTATTTGAATATATTTTTTAGTCCATGAAATATTTGAGTTGGCCTGATTCCATTTTTTTATTGAAGAAGAAAATCTTTATGGATATATATTTTTTTTTCTTGTTTTTATTTGTTTATTTTTTCGTTGGTTCTATTTCCACTGGTAAATGTTAAATGTAAATTTTGAGCTAAGAACCGCAAAATGCTGGAAATAATTTTATTACCGTTTCAGTTCCTGGCTTACCTTTGGTTTCCCCACGGTTCTCCCCTCGCCCAGTTTCGGGATTATTGAAACATTTTGAAATGATTTTGCAAATTGTTGTTGTTTTTGTTTTTGTTTTTTTTTTTTTGTTGCTTTTAAATTAAATTTAATTGTAAACTACACTTCAGTTGGCTGGTGTGCCTGAGAGTGTGTGTGGCTAGTGTAAATGAGTGTGTGTGTGTGTGTGAGTGGTGTGTGTGTGGAATGCGAGAATGTGCGTGATTTGTTGTTGTTGTTGTAAAATTTAGTTATCAAAAAAAAAAAAAAAGTGAAATCCTTTTCGTTGTTTATTTTAAATTTTTTTCTTGGGGGAATCGATGATAGGCCAACAGGATCCCTCCCCTCTCTCGCTCTGTCTCACTCTGTCTCGTTCTATCTCGCTCTGCCTTGGTGTATTTAATTGGCGGCTATCGTGCAGACGCAGCAACTGGGAAACCAGAACGTGTCCGTGTACAGATTCTGCCCGTTGCCCTGCAAGGCAATTAAACGTTTTTGCACGAATTTCTGCTCGCATCTGGAATTGTAGCCATTGGGCAGCTCGCACAGGTTCGAGCAGGTGTTTGAGCTGAAATCAAAAAAAAAAAAAACACATCAGATGAAAAGGAAGGAGACGCATTGAAATGGGCATAAAATTGACCAAAAATCAACAATTTAGTTGCGGGTTCAAATCGTAAATAAAGACGAAGGGGGGAGAGGAAGACGGAGAGGGGGCAGTGAGTTGAAAGTTTAACGAACTCGTTAAAACGGGAATCGTATGTAATTGATAAGACGGTAGATCCTTAACGGTGCTCTTAAGGCACCCAGGAACCGGGCAATTCGCAGATGCTTCAAGATTTATGCCAAACGACCCAAAAAGGCTGAGAAAAGTCGCATAAATTTTTTTTTGTGTTTTTTCTAATGATGAAACAATTATCAAATTCATTCAACTGACTAAACTGACCTCTTTACATGTTTGCCCTCCTTCGGGTCTGTTTCTGCCTGGGGTCACCCTATTTGTCCTTTTTATTTTCAAGTGCCGAAAGGTAAGTCTGAAGGGGTCTGGGAATGGCCAAAGGGGCATTTTATTTGCCAGGACCGCGTTACATAATGTCAGAGTCTCTCTCTCTCTCTCGCTCTCTCCCTTTGTTGTTGTTGTTCTGGGGTGTTATAATTCGTTTAACCGCAATTATGACACAAGAACACTGTGAAACAGACTGAAACCCTTGGAGATTTCCCCTAACTAAAAAAAAAACCCAAAACGGCAGAGAAGAGCGCAATTTTTTTTTCGAAATTCTGAAGGGAAGGTGGAAAGGTGACGGCACAACGGTGCCCGCTGTGACGAAGGGGGTATTACGATAATGACACCTTTTTGATAGAGTTCCGGGGAAATTGATTTGAATTAGCTTCAAAAAAAATAAATAAAAAAGTCAACAAAGCCAAAGGTGTTCGCAGAGGACTCGTTCAAATTGATAAGCAACTATATATTTATTTATTTTTTTTTTAATCAGAAGATAAGCTTTGCAGAATATTTTTAGATTGTAAATAACTTCAAAAAGGCACAAATAAAACCGATAAAAATACAAACGAAAAAACTAAAGCAGTGCCTAAGAGAATAGCAGTGTTCAAAACCTTCAGCCGATTAAGCAGTTCAAGCAGGGGCATGTTTCGTTTAGCCAAGACAAAAACCTCATAGCAGCGAGCAATGTGTCAGGGTGCAATGAGTCAAACATGTTTGAAACAACAAAACCCAAAGTAATAAAATCAAATAAATTCTCAATATTTGTAAAATATTTTAAGCTTAAAAGGAAAAAACTGTTAAAAAATTAAACCCACAAAAATATTAAATATAAATATTTATATAAAAAAATAAGTAAGATAAAATATATTCAGTCAACTGAATGAAACAAAATAAAAATGACAAGGAAATACTACAAACAAAACGAAATTATGGCAAAGCTCAAAATACGAATTTGTGAAATTTTAGATGGTGAAAAAGAAATCAATTAAAGAAGACAAAAAAAAACTGAAATATATATAAAAAAAAAAAATAATAATAATAATAAAACTCATAATAAAAATTGTAGGACAAAAAAACTAAAACACACAAAAACTAAAAATAAAAAATAAAAAAATAAAAAAAAAGAAAAAATAAAATTAAAAAAAAAAAAAATAAAATAAAATAAAAAAATTAGTAAAAATAAAAAAAAAAATAATCAAATAAAAATGATTAGAAAAAAAATGACAAATAATTTAACTTAAATACAAAAAGATCTCAGAAAATTTATTAAAAAAAAACACGGGAAAAGGAACCACAAGAAATTGAAAAAATATACTTGGAAAACAAATGAAAAATATTAACAAAAATCGCACAAGACTCGCTTCTGAAACGCGTGTGAAATTCGAAAATTATTGTAAGATTTAATGGAAGCAAAAACACTTGAAAAACCTGAGAAAGGCCTAAAAGCTGACCTAATAAGCTTAAGAATTCTTTTTTAAAAAGACAGTTAAAATAGTCTTTAAAAAATCAAAATATTTGAAGCCAGCAGAAAACCAAGGAAATATTGAAAAATAAAACAAACCAAAAAAAACGCTAGAAAAAACAGCTATAAAAACGCTACGTAAAACAGCTAGAAAAACGCTAAGAAAACGCGTGCAAATCAGACAAACAGACAGACACATTTGCACCCTCCCTTTGTTCGCTTCACTTACGCGCACAATTCCGCCTTGACCATTTGACGGGCGACGTTCTGCTCGTTGACCACAAACATCCAATTGCCGCGACTGTTGAGTGCCGCCTGTGGCGTGATGAACTGCGAGGTGGTCTGGCAGAGCGTGGAGCGGCCGGGGCTCTGGCGTTTTGTGCGACTCTTCTTGTCGCTGCCCGAGTCACTCACACCCACTATGTCCAGGAGATCCATGTTGAGCGAAACATCGCGTTTGTTCTGAGATTTCTTTGCCTCCTCCCCATCCTCCTCCTCTCCATCCTTGTGTTCCTCTTCTTCTTTCTGCTGGCTCTCCAGCTTTTCCAGCTGCTCTCTCAGCTTCTGCTTTTGGCTGAGGTCACGGACGATGCGCTTCAGCCAGAGCGTGGCATTGTAGGGAGTGGACTTGCCTCCTTGATTATAGAAAAGCTGGCCATTGCCATTGCCATTGGGGTTGGCCAGTGCCTGTCCCTGTGGCAGGTGCTTGTTGAAGTTGTGACGCTGTCCCGAGCTGGTGTAGAGCAGAAACCTAGACAAACGAATCAAAAATTAAGTCAACTGACAAATTGCTAGGCAATTTCACTTACGTGGGTGTGGGCTCTGTTGTGGGATTTGCAATAAACAGAGAGTTACCAGTGGCGCCACCTACCCGGGGAGGGGCCGAACCGAAGGGCGTCTGGTAGCTGTAGCCATTGAAATCTTGTCCATTCGGATTGTTCAAGTCACGCGTTGGAAAGATTGTCTTGGGATCATAGAAAACGGGCGTATCGTACCACGCCACCGCGGCAAAATCCTCCCAGGTCTCATCCACCAGCAAGTGAGCGGCCTCGTAGCCCCATTTACGTACCAGACTCTTGATGAGATATCTGCAGAGATAAAAAAAACACAATGAAATTTATTCTCTTGGCTGAGTTGCTGATAATTAGGTGCGGCAATTCGGTCGGGCGATTCGGTGCGGTGCGGTTTGACTTGTCTTCACTTGTTTGCGTTTTGAGTGATGTAAGAGATTTGGTTGGGTCGATTACTTTTGTTTTCGGGTCTCAGGAAAGTGAATCCCATGTACTTGCTGGGGCTTACACAATCGCTGAGAGATGCCTCGAATTTCACCGTGATCTATGATCAAATATCAAGGCGAAATCAAATGGGAAACACTCTTCATTATATAAGGAATCTAATTGGGCTTGATTAGTCATTTTTCAGGAACTCAGAAATACCTAATTGAAGAGTGAATTAAAGGGGTTTGAGGGGTTAATTGCTTGTCTCAATTTTCTATGAAAGAATTTCCAGGTATTTCAAATAGAAAATTCCCCAAAGCTCAGGAAATTTCTTCAAGTTTTCTTAAATTTCTTCAAAATTTCCCCCTACTCTTTGAAGGTGTTTTAATCAACTTTCAGCATTTTTGTGATGGATCTAAAAAAGTATTTTCAAATACCTTTAAAAACTTGTAAAACTCTCCCAGGTTCTTCAAACTTCGAGCTGATCTATTAAGAACAATAAGAGACTACATATAATAGTCTCAAGTTTCATAGTGATCTATGAAGAAATCTCAAGCTTAAAATATTATCCAAAGATTCCTAAATTTCTCTGATGAAATCTCAGGAAGATCTCTCGATTTTCACTGTGGATCCTCAAAAATTTCCGGAACTTAAAGCTCCTCTTACTCTTGCATTTTAAAATGATTTAATAGAAAATCCTGGGAAATTAAAAGTTCCATTAAAAGTTTCCCTCTGATCTCGGGAGATCTCAGGAAATAAAAGCTTTCTAAGCTATCCGAAGATTTATCGAATATCTTGTGATTGATTTAATGAAGAACTTTCAATAATTTTATATTCCTTAAGCTTTCCAGGGCTCACTATAATTTCACTGTGGTCTCTAAAGATATCTCCAGATTTTATAGACTTCTTTCCAAAACCATCAAATCTCAGGGGAACTTGTCTAGTTTCTTCTAATGTCCATGTAATCAGAGATAAATTCCCCAATTTTTTGGGATTCCAAACTTTCCAAATAGCTTTTAATTTTAGACTAGCCTTATCAATCTCAAGCCCTCGATCATTTCAGCTTAATAAATCATAATTTTTATTGATCGGAACATAAAAAAAAAATGAAATAAAACAAACTCACAAGCTCACTCAAATATATTTAATGAATTCTCTAAATCAGCCGGAGGCGTCTCTAAGCAGGCAACGCATGCGTGTCACGTGCCACACGACCAAGCCCCAAGGCCCCAGCCCCCGCCCACCCAACCGGACGGTGTAAAGTGAAAATGTTGTTTACATGAAACTTTTCAAGAATTATGCAATTCAATGGAATGGAATTAAAATTCCAAAGGTAGGCTCAAAACTTACAAAAAAAAATTATAAATTGTTAAAAATAAAAAATGAAAAAATTTACGAATAATAAAAACGCCTATTTAATTGGTGTGCTGGCGCCGGCGGCATCGGTTACGCACAAATTTTTTACTTATCACAAATGAATGCACAATTTATTTAAATTAAAGAAATTGTTTAAAAATAAACCAAAAAGAAACCCGAAGAAAAATGAAAAACAAAAAATGAAGAAGAAGAAGAAGAAGAAGAAAAAATGCTGAAATATTTTCAGGCGCATATAAATAAACATTAGAGAGCCACCAAAAAAAGTCTCTTGAACTGTCAATTCAAGTTTATTGGGTCAAGGAGTTCCCCACCGGCTGGCTGGCCCAGCAACTTCTCCGAGCTTCGGCCTAGTCTCTTCGGGCTTGGTCTCTCTCGCGGAAGCAAGCGGCGACGTCACCGCCACTGTCGCCGCTGTCGCCGTCGCCGTCGCTGCTTCCACCAACACCACAATAGACTCACAATAGTTTTATGCAAATCCAAAATGCTCGATGCCAAAAAAAAAAGAAACCAGTTTTGGACAGACCAAAAAAAAAAAATTAAAAAAACAATACCGAAAATCACGCACACTCGAAGCCAGAGAGATAAAGCCGCCGAGACTAGACGACATTGTCCAAACATTTGTTTGAAATGCAATTCGATGTTTGATGAAGATGGTAAATTGTCGGATCTGAAAGAGGCTGTTGACGGGTTGCTCGGGTTGCGGACGGGGGGGGGGGGGGGGGGGGGGTACCAAAGAGGCATAAAGTGTGTTATTTATGTGAATTTGTGTGGCTATTAACTGGGTATTTCTAATGTGCATTTACTATTTTTGGCCTGGCCTAGACGGAGACAAGCAGACACGTAATATCTCAACCAATTTAAGTGAAATATATGTATATTTGGAGCTTACTTACGTGGGATAGTTGGACACATTTTCGCAATAGGTTTTGCCGGGCCGGGCACAGCTGGGCGTCTGACCCGGCGGCGCTGGCAGAAACTGGCAAGGCGGTGCTCCATATAAGCCGCATGATGGCGGCGATGAGTAAACTATTGCTGATGTATGAGCTAATATCTGAAATAAGTAATGATTATATAATTTTATATAGTTTTTGTAAGTAATTAAAAGAAGAAAATGATTTGGTTCCAAAGAATATTTAAATGGCCTAGGAGTGAGCGGGAGCACTAAGCTGGACGCGCTTTAGAGCAGAGCAGCTAGCGGCTTTACTCTCACTTGTGCTCTCTCAGCTGAACCAACACAGGTGCAGGTGCACCCACAAATTTTTGCAGCCTTTTTGCTCTACTTGAACTGCGTGGGAGTAAGAAGGAGGGCAAGAATGAGAGAGCTGAACTCGGCTGGCTTCAACTTTGCTCTCTCTGCAGAACTAACCACCTGTTTGTTTATGCAGTTTTGCTTCATACTTTGACATTAAACAAGGTCATAGGTGTTTTGGTTTGATTTTTTTTTATTAATAACGAATATTTTCCATTGTTGAAAAATTTTCTATTATGAAAGACACACTCTGTTGAGTAATTAAGCCAGAAGGTCTATGCCTTGGGCACTCTGCTGCCTATCATTGCAACCGATTTTTTCGGTATTTATGTAAGCCTTTGATTGATTAATAAAAACGAATACATCAAATGTAAAATTTAAGCCTACTATTAAAATTGGTCGCAATTTTTAAATTAATAATAAATCAACTGAGAAATTTATTATATTTTTGTGTTCGCTCGCGTGTCTGCTTTTCACTGCTGAGCTGGCTGAGCTGCTCTTGTCGTGCCTTCTGCTTCTTCTTCTTCTTTGTGATTTTTTTTTTTTAAGTGTTAGTGCAAATATTTGGACTGTGCGTGTGAGTTCACCAGGAAGTGAACTTGTTCATTGAGAGCTGACCACTTCATTGTGAAATTATTTTGGTCGATTGAAAAGAATGGCAAACTGTTTACGAGCTTTAAAATCCACTCTAAATCCCATTTGAATTGAATAAATTACGCTTTTTGGTTTATTTACCGGCTATGGGGGAATACTCACCACATAAATAATGAAAATTGTATTAAAACTAGAAGTGAGACGGTTAATACTTTTTGTCATTGTCAATTCATTCGCCGTCGGTGTGCGTGTTGATTTGCATTTGAGTTGAGTTGATTGCAATAAAATCAAATGGGGGCGGCGTGATGTTTCGATCAATTTCTTCTTGCTTTTCAAACTGAAAAGAAAAAGAGAGAGACAGAGATACAATTCAAATTCGTAATAAATTTTTGGTGAAATTTTAACAAAAAAAAAAAAATGAAAAATTTCATTTCTCTCTTGAGAAGTTAAAGTTGTTAAATAAATTGAAATATTTATGGTGCGCTTTTAATGGTCAAGCAGCTCGGTCATTTTTAATAATTTGTTTTTATTTTTATTATGCATTTATAGTCAGATAAAGCGTTAAGCGTTCTCATCATAAAGGCATTAATATCAACTTAATAACTAAAAAAATCCATTCAGATCTCAACACCTCAACACTTTTGACCGAATCGACCCGACCCGACCGACCCGATCGACCGACCAACCATGCGAGTGAGTGGGTGAGATGAATAACACATTTTTCATTAACTATGCAAACAATATGCAATTCACGTCAAAATAAAAATAATAATAAAAAAAAAATTTTTATAAAATTTGCGAGTCTGCAATTTGCATATTTCACGGTTCACTGCGAAAATTGCCGGAGAAAAATTTGCACGGCATACAATTAACTTTGTCAACTGCAACAAACCTAAAAGTATTTCCATTAACTCGCCGATCTTTCGAGTGGTTTCCAAAACCAACCAAATTGTCAAACACTTCGAGGGCCGCCGTCGCCAAAGATGAGGCGTTCCGCCTGGTTTCCCGGCCACTCAAGTGCTAATTTGAAGAGGGTCCCAACCTTTTGCTCTGACCACAAAGTCAATATTGGTTGTAAACACTGGCAAAAACACCTGGCAAATTGCAAAACTGAATTGCTAAAAGTGAAAGTGTCCCAGCCAAGTCGACCGCCCCGAAGGCCTCCGACAATCTCGAATGCACTCGACTCCACCCAAGTCTGACTAGAATAGCGATTGTCCAGGTGAAATGAACTTCAACTGGATTTGAAATATCTAAAATATTGTTGGAGGCTGCTGAAGGGCGTAGCTGGACTGGCTTGCTTATGTCATTAAATTTGTCCAAGTGGAAGTGAATTAATTTGTTTGATTTGCAATGATTTATTTATTTTTATTTTTTTTTTATTTATGCAATTTTTTCACTTGTTTCTTTTTAATTTTTTTTTTATTTATTTAAATTGTTTAATTCATAAATTTATTAGTTTGATTTTTTTTATCAATTTTATTTCTTTTAAATAATATTTTATTTTTAATATTTTTCATATTTAATATATATATTTTTTTATTTCTTAAATTGATTTTATTCTTATTAATTACGGATTCTTCACTTAATTTTTAATAAAAAAAAAAAATAAATAAATTCTTATTAATTTTAAAATTTTATCATAATTTTTTTTTTTAATTTTTGAAATAAGTATTTTTTTGGTTTTTTATTACTTTAAATTTATTTCATTTATTTTAAATATAATTTTTCTCTTAGTTTGTTTTTTATTATATTTTTATGGTTTCTTAAATATTTTCAGATTTTATATATGTTTTTAAAATTTATTAATTTGTTTTAAATAATATTTTTTTTCAGCTATTTTTTTTTGTTTTATATTTTTCATATTATATATAATTGTTTTTTTTTTTTTTTATTTCTTAAATTTATTTTATTCTTATTTATTTTAAAATTTTATCATATTTTAAATAATTATTTATTTATTTTTTTTATTTATATTAATTTTTTTCTTATTTTATTTATATTAATTGGAATTTTTTTATGTATATTTAGGTTTTTTTAAATTTACTTGCTTAAATTCTTTTTTATTGTTTTTTATTTTCTCCTTAATTTTTATTTATTTTATTAGATTTGTTATGCATAAAATGATTTTTATTTTTAGTTTTTAAAATTCTTTTTTAGTGTTTTTTTTCTTCTAAAATAATTTCATTTTATTTATTTTATTTATTTGATTTATTCGATTCTATTTAATTTATTTTATTTTTTTACCCGATTTAATATAAATCTGAATATTACCGAACCCTATTGGAATTTCCAAAAATGAGGCAACACATTTTTCTAATTATTTCAAATCCGATAAAAGCTAATTAAAGCTATAAATAACCTTAACTAATTTTGTGGTTAATGAGACAAAAGAGCAGCAACAACACTGAATTGATTGTATGACTGAAAAGATCGAAAATTAGAAACATCGAAAATAAAAAAAACGCCATGAAAACAATTTTTATCAAGAGCAAATAAAGGCCAAACCGGATCTCGTGTGTTGTGGCTCTGTTATAGTTTTAATAAAGTTTATAAACACTACAAAATAATTATAGTCACACACAAAAGATACAGACAGAACGAGAGACAAGCCGACAGAGACCAATGGGCAGCCAGACAGCTGGACAGCTGGAGAGAAGTACAGTCAGATCAAATAGACAAAAGCAATCACTTTTGAGATCTACCTACAAAGAGCCAAAAGAAAAATAGAAGTAAAAAAAATTATAATTAATTTCCATAAAAATGCGAATTGTTTTGTTCTCTGGGGGAACCTGTTGAACCGTTTTTGTCTAGGATTTCCGGGATCGGGTCAATTCGATTTGAATTGCTTGGTGCGTCAAATTGTCAGTTTATCAATCAATCAAGTTTTCCCAATTCCAAATGAGCCTGAGAAGACCGCTAATGGAGCGCCATTTTCGACATTTAGGCCATTTTTTTACAACTCAACTTGGCTCACCCACGCACACGAATTGGCACTTGGCTTTATGGTCTGTGAGTGTTTCTTATTTTTTTTTTCTATTATTTTCGAACAGCTCATAAATCATAAAATGGCCAACAATAAACACAAAACAATAACAACAACAACAACAACATTAACAACACACTAAGAGTGGTAGGAAATCAATTTTTTAAGCGTTTCGTCGACTCAACGCATTTTGGATTTCAGGGATTTCTTTTTTTTCTGATGAAAAATTTCAAGTATATGTGAAAAATAAAATGAGAGTTCATTTATTTGATTTCAAGGATTTTTAAAGAATTTTTTAGATTATTTTATTTGGAATTTTAGGTGAAAAGTTGGAAAGAATGAAAGAATATTTGGAAAATGTTTTTAGTCTCGAAATATTTCAGAAACATTAAAAAAAGCTTAAAGAATTTTTCCAATGTTAAAAAAATAAAATAAATGGAAATATATGTAAGATATTAAAAGAAAACAAAATTTAATATTTACAAAATTTATAAAAAATTATATAACTAAAATTTCTAATATCAAATTAAAAGAAATTAAAAATATAAACCTTTGCAAAAAAAATTGATTGCTCAAAAATTTATTAAATATTAAAAAAAATATAAGTACAAAAAAATCTGAGTTAATCTTAGACATTTTTAAAACATTTTTTTTTAGCGAATTTAACAAGTAAAAAAAATGTATTCAGAAATATTTAATTTCAAATAAAAAATGAAAAGAATTGAAAAAAAAAAATAAATAGATATAAAATATTTTGAGTAATAATTTAAAATTAAAAAAATAAATACATCTTTTAATATTTCATTAAAAAAAAATTCACAAAATTAAAACTGCAAAAACAAATAAAAAATTAAATAAAAAACTAGAATAATAAATAAATAAATTAAACAATTTGAAATAAATGAGCAATAAAATAAAAATTTGTCTCGAATTTCAAATAAATTCAAAGCCAAATTAATTTGATTTTCATAAAATAAAAAAGTTAAAAAAAAAATAACAAATTTTTATTTTTCTCCATTTTAGGAAAATTTTTGGAAATTTCCAAAAATAAAAATTATTTATTTATTTTGTTAAAAAAAAAATAAAAACTTTCACCCATTAATTTTAATTTGAGCAAACAAATTATTTAACTCAATTTGGCACTAATTTGGCAGCCGAAAACTTGAATTTGGCGGGGGAAGCCAAAACAAAAAAAAAAATAAATAAAAAAAAAATGCTTCATTATAAATTTTTCAAAAATTGTTGTTATTTTTTTTATAATTTTTTTTTTTTTTTTTTTTGTTATATTGGTGAGCATAACTGAGAAATTAAGCACGACTTTTCAAGGTTGTCTAAATGATTTTTTTTTTTTTTGAGCTTTTTTGATCTCTCTTTGTGTTTTGTTAATTTTTTTTATTTAAGGTTTCTTAATTCTTTTTTATTTTTTATTTTTTTTCTTACATGTGTTTTACCGAATTTCTAAACAAACCAAAAAAAAAAAAAAAAATGTTATAATAAATCAATGTTTGCATCGAAAGCTTGTTGTTGTTGTTGTTGCCGTGGTAGCTGTGTGTGAGTTTTATGGTCTTTTAATTTATTAATTTATTTAATTTGTTTTTTTTGCGATGGCGCGAGCTAAAAAAAATTTTTACTCATTTTATTAATTACTCACCTTTTGTTTAATTTTTTATTTGTTTTATTTTTTTAAACTTGGCAATTTTTTTTTTTAATCACTTTTTTTGTTGTTGTAAATTTCTTCACTTGAATTTTTGTTTGAATTTGATTTGCTTCACTTTGCCGCTGTCTTTGTTTTTGCCTTTGTTGTTGTAAGTTTGATTGCAGTCTCTGTCGTTGTTGTTGTTGTTGTTGTAATTTCTCGCCTTTTTTCGTTTATGTTTCAGTTTGAGTTTCATCAAAACACTTTGTTGTTGTTGTAATTCTTATTTTATTTGTATTTTTTTTTAGGGGGAAAATTTTGCTAATTAAAAAACTTGACACGTTTGCCAACGAACATCATAAACGTACGTTTAAACAAACGCACACACTAGCACACACGCACACACATACACACGCGTGCAGATTGAGACATGCACACCCGACCCGACCCAAGACTTACGCAGGCTTGAAGAAAGAGAGAGAGGGAGAGAGAGCGAAACAAAAGTAAATTTTATCATAAAATTACCAAGTCTTGCTTTGGATTAAATTTTGTTCCTCTTCTTCTTATTCTTCTTTTTTTTATTTATCGCGCGCTTGGCAATGCTCACCGCTGCAGCCTTCGTAGGCAACTGAGCACGCGCTACGCAAACTCGCCCTGAGCTGCTCTGCTCTGGCAGAGTCGGCGGAGTTGGCGCCTGCGTCGCGGCCGGCGTAGCTGCTGCTGAGTCTTTGGAGTTGCTAGGGTGAAGCAGGTGAATCGCAGCCCGCTTGCCGGCTGGGCCACCCACCCACTCAGGCCGAGTGAGACAGACACTCTGACTCACTGCACTCTCTCTCCCTGTCTCTTTCGCTCTTGCGCTGGTCTTAGCTGAGGTGTAAGGAAGACCGGAAGCTTGTCATTTCTTTGGCAAATTGATTTTTTTTTTTTACATTGTTGCCAATGAAAATAAAGTGATTTTATTTAAATTGTAAATTTGTTTTTTTGGCCATGTCGGTTGTTTTTTTCCTACCCCTTTTGTTTGATTTGCTTTTGGCCAAAGACGAGCTTCATTGTTGGCTGCTGCCTGGCTTTTTTTTTTGTAGGTATTTTATGGCCCGAGAAGGTCAGTTAAAGCGCTAACTGGAAATCTACCTATGCTGCTTGCCATTTGCCATTGTTGTTGTTGTTGGTATTTTTTTTTTTGTGTGGTTTTTTGTCTTATTCAAAAACTGGCCAAAAAGGCAATTTTAATGGCGCCTAACCACATCAATTTTATTGTGTGTTTAAGGTGAGCGATTCGATACGATTCGTTCTGCCTGCCACGCACAATTCCTCAACTTGGTAGTTGCTCTTTTGTCTTAAAAAAAACACACACACAAAAACAAAAACAAAATCAATTTTGCCAAAAAAAAAAACTTTCACAAAGCCTAAAAAAAAAAATTGAAATAATTTGGGAAAACCCTACCAGTTGGCCTGGTCTGGCTCTTTTCGGCCTGTTATCGAAAATGGTTTTTAATGCGTTTTTAAGTCAAATTAGTGACTTCATCAGCTTGGGCTTGTCTCAGACCCACAGGGGGCGGTGGTGGTGGAGCGGGCTCAGCCACTTTTGAGCTGCGCTGGCCAATATCACTTAAGCGGCTCATTAATCAAATGAAGAAGAAGAAGAAAAAAAAAATATAAATACAAACAAAAACTAACTCATCCAGTGGAAAGTTAGGCTGGACTTGGCTACTGTTGCCAAGGTTTCAATACAGTTTCATAACTCTATTAATTAGGGCCAATCAGGGCTTAAAAAAAAAGCTTAAACATATCACAAAAATTATTTTAAATTTATTTTTGAATAAACAAAAAAAAATTAAAGGCTCTGAAATTGAGTTAGGTTGTGATTGATGGCAAATCTTTTAATCTGTCAATCAATCTGCGGGCCATAAAATTTGGCTAATTTGTGCCAGGCCCTTGGCATTGATTAGCCAAGGACAAATTGAAATTAATTTCATTTCAAATCAGTCCTGATAATCTCGAAAGAGGCTGTCCGATTATTTCAACAAAACGCGCCCAAAACGCCAAGAAAAAATCTTGATAAAAAAAATACTTAAAAATTGATTAGACTTGGCTGGGAATTAAGAAACTGATCTGTCTTGAAATGGTTATTAGAATTGTTGTAGATTTTATATAAAAATTGAAGCCTAATTTAACAATTTCAAAGTGAGCAAAGTCGCTAGCAAAACGCTAGCAAATTATTCAATTTATTTAGTTTTTTTTAGAACTTCCGATTAAAAAATTTTAAGTATCCAAAATGCTTAACCAAATCTAAAATTATTGATTTTATAAAAAAAAATTGGTGACTTTAATTTTTAAGCTTTGAAAAATCGCCTTCTCATTTTACTCTTTGGCGCGTTTTTGCCCGAACCGCTTTGTCAATGGTTGCGTTTCCTGCTGAAAGCAGACAAAAGCTTAGTGCTATACTGCTTGAACCTATTTTGAATTGTCTTGTTTTTTATGTCTTTTTCGAAATATTTTAAGTAAAATAAAATTTAATATTAATGAGTGATTTTTTTTCCAACCTCAAAATAAAAGTAATAAAAAAAGCTTATAAGAACATTTTGTCAAATTTATTTATGGCATATTGCTTTGGATTTATTTTCTCGGGCATTTGGATTTATTGCCCTGGCATTTTGTTTTGCTTCTTATTTATATTTTTTGTCATACCATTTTGATTCGTATTATTGTAAGCAATTTATATTCATTGCCACTTTGTCAACTCGGCAAGCTCTTTCGGTTTTCATTTTTTTTTTTTTTTGCTTACGCACTCGTCCAAAAGTAAAAACTTCCCCACATGTCCGATAAAATAGGAAAGCCTTCCATATGCTTTAAATTTATGCATTATGAGTTTTTTCCCCAACACTAAATGACCATAAAAAATAAAGGAAAGCATAAGGAAGGCAGCTGCGTCCCCCCCAAACAGTCAAGGCGAGTATAAAACAAAAAACTTTTGCCAAAAGAAGACAACAACAATGACAAAGTAACTTGACAATGAATGAAGGCAGGCTAAATGAGAAGAGATAAGTTTGAGAGTGGAAAGGAGCACGAGCACATGCGAAAATTAACACGATTTGCTTTTTATCAACAAAACAAAACATTGAAAAGGCAAAGGCAACTACAAAATGACAAAAAAAAACTGCGGCCAGTTCAGAAACAGAAAAACAAAGCAGACAACGCAACCCAGCAGACCAGAGCAGAGAACAAAAAAAAAAAAACAGTGTGTGAAAAAGAACCGAACCGACGCCGAAAAGAACGCAACGCGAGAGCAGCCGAGCCGAAGTGGGCGTACGCATGTGTGCGTGTGTGTGTGGGTGCTTTGTGTGAAAACGTTTTCTTTTGTGTAGTAGAACTCGTGCTTGCCTTCGTCACAGTTTCTCTCTCGAAACAGTTTCTCTTTGCTTTACTCTCACTAAAAGTTGTATGTAACAGTGCAATACAATAACATGAAAATAACATAACAGAAAATAATTAAATAATAACATAGGAAAGAAAGCACAGAAAATGTTAACAGTTTTATGAGAAATTATTGGGCCACAGCAGCAAACGGACGTGTCGCGTTTTGTGGTGCAAAGAATTTCTGTTTCGAGGTAATTTCTCGCCTATTTTATTGTTCGAATCTTTTTTTCCACCCAACAAAAGGGCTCGGACAAAACAACCAAAAAATAAAAAAAAGTGATTTAATTAATGTCTCAATTTTACCTTGAAAATCTAAAGAAAAAACAACATCGAAAAAATATAGAAAAATTTTGTGAGCAAAACAAATGGAATTCCCAAAGAAAAAAAAGTTTGAGTGTGTGAAAAAGCAATAAAACAAAATAAGAAAATACTGAAAATTCGGCTATGCGAAAAAATGAGAATCAAATTTACCAAGCAAAACCTACTAAATTATTTATTTATAACAAAACGGCAAGTGACGCGTTCAAAAGTGCAGAAAATTTTTTGGGTCCAAGTCAATCAATTGATTTTTTTTTTTTTTTTTTTAATATTTTCCTAGTCAGCAGGCAAGAATTGGGCTACGCAGTCAATCGAATAATAAATTTCTAAAAGACTTTGGCAAATTGATTGGCTGGGGAAAAAGCAATAAAAAAAAACTAGGCAAAGGAAGACCGAAAAAAATGAGGCTCTTAGAAACCGTTAGACTTTATGATTGATAAAAAATTATTCGGGGTGGTTTTAGATGAAAACAGGGAAAAGTTTCAATGGAGCTTTTCCTTGTCACTAAAGTGTACCCTCGATTTCCCAAAGGTAGTCTTAATTAGTCTGTCAAAAAAAGAGGAAGAAGAAGAAGAAGAATTAATAATTTAATGAAAAGCTTTAGGCTAAAAAGTGCCTTGAGTGCGTCCGAGCAGGGACAGGCCTGTCAGCTAATTGGGCGAACGCATAAACCGTTTACAAATGCAATGCAAATAAACTGTGTCAACTCAAAGATAAACACACACATACGCGCACACACACATACGCACACACACACACATACGCATTTCTAGAAAGCCAGCGAGTAGCGTTTATTGTCACGTTTTCACTTGACTAAGGTCAAAAGTTCCGTAGAAACGGAAGAGAGAGAGAGATAGAAAGAGAGAGAGAGATGAAAGCCATTGGGTGCAGGGGGGGGGGGGGGGGGTTGGGAGCGGCTTTGGCATTTGCTGTCCATCAGACTCGCGGTGGCCTGAACTTGATGCTGTCGCTGGCGAGGCTGCGGCAATGCGGAGACATTCTTTTTTTCAGTTTTATTTTTTATTTTTTTCATCTATTTTTAAAAAGGAAACTGCTCGCACAGTTTTGGTCAAACACAAATTTCGTGCGGGGCGAGTGAAAATTTCAATGTGAAGCAAGAAAATACCTACATAAATCTCAATTCATTAGATGTAGTCGCGAGGAGGAGAGGAGGGGACCGGCTGGGCCTGGCCAGACCACCTGGTGGCATATTCAAAAACAAATAAAATGTCTGAGAAAATGAAGTGACAAAACTTTGGGCAACTCAAGTTGGCCGGGTGACTGAGTTGGGATTTTCTGGATACAAAATTGAATTATGTTCTTTCTTCTTCTTCTTCTTCATGTTTTTGTTGTTGTTGTTGTCGGGGTCCAGGATATGCCAAGCTGGCAAAAACGTACGCACCGAAAAAGGCGTGCAAAACAAATCAACAAAAGAGCGACAAAGACAGACAAAGAGAGCGGGGCATACCGAAATTCAGAGAGCAAGTTTAAAGAGAGAGAGAGCGCGCTCGAAAGAGAGCAGAAAGCACTTCCAAAATAACACTTCTCGGTTTAAAGGATTGTCTTCGTTATTGGAAGTTCTTACTTCTGCTCTTCCTCTTCTGCTTTTTCTTTCATTTCATTTTCGTTTCATTCTTTTTCTTTTTTTTCCATTTTTAATGAAGTTGAGTCTCTCCTCGCTTAGACTGGCTCAGTTCGTGGCTAGACTTTGGAGCGTGTTGTGTGAAAAAGCGGACCAAAAAAAAAAAAGAAAACTTTGACAAAAAATATAAAAAAATAAAGTAAAAAAGAAGAATTGTTTCAAACTTGAATAATTCAAAATGCTTGGAAAAATAAACAAAAAAAAAAGTTTCCAATTCTTGTTTTTTTTTTTGGAATCATTCGAAAATGTTTGGAAAAGTGTTTTTCTCTCTTTGTTTTGGTTTTTGGGTGTGACGCGGAATTTTGAGTGCTGATTTTCTTAATGATTTGTGGCAATAATTTTTGCAACTCCTTGACTAGGCGTGGACCAGAATTCCAAACACACACACACACACACACACACACATACACATACGCACACAAGCTTAGCTAGACTCGGCCTGCTGGGGAAATAGAATAAAAATATTTCTGCAGAAAAAAAAATAAATAGAACAGAATAAAATTCCCCAAAGTAGACACAGAGGCAGTCAGCAGACAGAAAAGAAAAAAAAAAAATGAAACGGAAGCTCCTGTAAATTTCATACAATTTTTGTGGCACTCGTGTCTTTGGCGGACCACAGAGCGTATACGCATTACCATAATTCTAATGCCGCGTTGCCGTCGCCAACGCCGTCGTCTCTGTTCTCTCGTCGACCCTCACTCAAATAAGTTTTTATTTGCCTTTGTTGTTTTTGAAGATAGCAAAGAGTCGCAGCGGGTTTTATTTGTTTTGCTGGGCAGTTTTCTGCCCTCTTCCCAAAAGGCAACTCTTCACAATTCCAACCATTCTGAAACTATTTTATTAGTTTTGTGTACTTATGTGTCTGTGTGTGTATGTGTGCGTTTAACTATTTCAAATGGAAATTCGCGTCGCCTTGTCTAATGAAACCTGATATCTTTGCGGTTCGGTCAAAAAAAAAGTTTGAAAACCGATGAAATTTTTCAATCCTTTCTTATCGCGCGCGTTTTTCGAATAATAAAAAAAATTATTATTATTGTTTTATCTAGCAAATGCCAGAGTGAAGTGAGTTAAGAAATAATAAAATGTGAGCTACGGCAAAAGAGAGAGAGTGTTGCCTTCTGTGAGCCTCCTCAACTTTTCTGAATTCAAAATAAAACACAAAAATAAACTTTGAAAACGCTTTTTAAAACACAAAAATATATAAACCCAATACAAAAGAACCCTAGCAATTCTAGCCAGCTGACGTGTCTACTAAAGTGCTGGTAAGTGTACTGATATTATTTTCACGGGGCGTATGCGTAATATTAAATTGAAAATGAAGGCGGTTGGGAATTATGTTAATTCAATCGATATTTTGTTTAATTTGGATAATTTTGCATATCTGTTTTTCTTTTTATCAAGGCTAAAGCCTTCCTCCTCCTCGTCCCCCATCCAACGACTCCCCGTGGCACTTGTGCCCTTAGGACAATTCAATTTTATGAGTCAATTAGCGTTCTAATTTGACATGCTACTTAGCAGTGTGTACCAAACGTGTCTGTGTGTGTATTTGCAAAAGAGTCTTTTTGCTATATATTATATAGTAGACGCTTTTATCAACAACAACAACAACAACAACAAGAAATGTTGAACAAACAAATTTGAAAGTTGTCAACTCGGCATTAATGGCATTTTTTTCTGGGGTTTTCGGGTGAATTTTTTTTTTTTTTGCCCTCGTTTTAGTGCTGGGTACGTGCAGCAGATAACCAATCAGTGCCAGATAGTAAATAAAGAGAGACATCGATAATGAAATGATGTGTGGCAAATAAGTCTGATAAGCTCACTAGCCAACTAGACGAAGCTGATGCAATTCACTCGTTCAAAACTTATTTGCTTTGACACTGACTAAAAGGTTTTCCATTCTAATCTATTTGATTCTTCTTTCTATTTAATCGGAGTTTATGGAATTTATTGGGAAGATTGTTTCAAGGTCGCCTAACATAATTTTTCATAACTTTTGGTTCCCAGATCTCTGAGTTGTTGGAAGCTAGAACCAGGAAACTTTAGGTAGTTTTTCATTATATCAAAGTGAATGATGATTGCTTGGGCTCATTTGAATCAGGGCTCCTCTCTGGCTAGTTTTTTATTTTGGGGAAATAATCTGAACTCCTCTGAGTGGTCCAAACTAAAAATAAAAGAAATACCCATCAAGTCTTTCTGTTGGGTTTCTCTGAACTAGTAAAAATAAAGGGATCATATAGAGATACGGATTATATTCAACTAGAACTGTGAGTGAATTGAAAGTATTATAAAATATTTTATACTTCTTTCTTACTATTCCAAATCCCTTTGACAGTCAAGGGGAAAATATAGTAAATAATCATTATAAGACTTATCTTTCTATATCGGCAGTCAAAGGGGAAAAATATAGTTAATAATCCTTATAAGACTTGTCTTTCTTTATCTACAATTATATTGCCACCATTTTCTTATATTAGATGAAAAGTCACCTAGACTTGAGCTGGATATTAGCTTTCTTCATCCTCAAACTCTGAAAAACTCCTGCAATTTTCAAACCAACTCAATAGCTTTTGGCAGGAAGAAATATACTTTCATTATCTATGGATTTATCGAATTTCATAATTATCGGTTGAGAAGTTCCCAAGATATATTTACCTAACAAGGCCAAGCAGATCTATGAAAAAATGGAATAAAGTATTTAAGTGAACTCTTTGGGCTTCCAGAAAAACAGAAGTCTATAAATGATTCGTGGATTCGTGGATCAGAGAAAAACTATATCATCTATATAAGACCCATCTATATCTTTACTCAAATATCTGTTAACTTGTTATATTACCCAGAAGTAGGGTATATCCCAAAGTCACCTAAGCTTGAGCTTGTTATTAGGTTTATTTATTTTCTTGGGCGCGGTAGTCATAAACAAAATATAAATATATATAACTTTTGTTATATGGAAACTGTTTTCAGAGCTATAAAACTTGAAGGGCTGATAAGGCTGTAAGGTCGATAGAGTCTGGTAGAAGGTTGGTAGAAGTTGTCTCTGTTCAAATCATTTGGACTAGAATAATTTAATTTTGTTGTTAGTTTCTTTTTTCTTTGGTTCTTGATGACCCCAAAAATCTGAATTGACATTAAATATGTTAACTGAAATTACAATATTCGAATTGAGCTTTTAGTTTTGCGCATCATTTAACTGCATTGATCTATCTCGGTCTCTATTTCTCAGTTAGTGTGAAGCTTGATTCCTATTTTATGCAGTAGTCAAATGGAGAATAAGTCTGAGCCGAATAAAGAAGTTGATGGCAAAGGCATTTTGCCTGCTTGGCTGAATCCTCTCTAGTTTATTTGAGCGGACTCAGCGAAGCGCACTTCCATTCATGTTTGAAAGCCGAATCAATATTTGGCAAGCAGCCGAGTGTGTATATGACAAACAGTGACAGCCAAACCAACTAAAATAAAAACCAAAAAAATATATACACGATATATATATTCGATATATATCATTGGTCTATAATGTAGAGAAAATTGAGATATGTTGTTATACTGCCTTGGCCTACAGTAAATTCAACCATTTGAATGACAATAAAATTTGCAGTTTGATTATAAAAATTTCTCCTTGAATTTCATTTTGGAAACTCCAATTTTGGAATTTCTTTTGGGCTCTTTCGTTCTTTTTTTTTGCCGATAAAAATCAATGGCAAACGATAATCAACGAGTTTCTAGTTTACATTTGAGTATTCTTATTTCCCTTCTTTTTTTTTGGCACACATGAGACGTCAACACGAAGCCAGAACAGAACAGACCAGGGCCTGGGGTAAGTTTGCGAAAATAGCTACTGTGAGTTCGCTTGTTCTGACATGAGCCGCAGAATGCATTTTGCAGGTAGACACGAGCCAAGATTTTATAGGCGTGGGCGTGGGTGTGGGCGGGAGGCGGTGAGTCGTTGAGTCCGATGGCGGCAACTTTAAGCAACTCAGACAAGACAAGGCCCGTGAAGCTTATACCAAATCGAGCCCACATTTGTAGCTGGCAAGTCACGAAATTGTGCCAAGCCAAGGCGCCCCGAAAATGTACCAACTCTTTGATACAGACAGCTGGGAGCCTTCTTCATATTAAATAATTACTGTATTTTTCTTTTTTTTCACGCATAATCATTTTGGCCAACACGGCGTATACGTAATGCGATTAATCTTTAGTCCAAAAGCGTAGCTCATTAGCCTGAAGCCAGCAGCAGAAGGGTGTGTGTTGCGGTCAATAACTGGCCAAGATTAATTGTGGGCCATGTCAGTGTTGTGTTTGTGTTTGTGTTTGCCTTGACTCCTCGTTGGTCGTTTTGCCTTAAGTGCTCGAGCATTTATGCTAAATGGCTGAGCTGAAAAATATTCTCTTTTGCAAGCAGACAGAGACAGACAGACACATAAACAACACTCAACAAATTGCAACTACTTCAAACTAATTGCCTGGCAGTCAAAAAAAAAAAAAATTGTGGGAGTAGGTCTGAGTGGGTGTGTGCCAGTCTATGCGTGGGTGTAAAGTGCCGGAAAGCCACATTTAAATGGCAACAAAAAAAAAGCCACAACAACCCAAACAAAACTTATGCAATTTTTGGAAGGGCTGAAATAAATTTTGAAGTCTTTCATTTTTCGATTATTTTGAATGAATTTTTCTTGGAAAATTCACAAGTCTGAAAGAAGGATTTCATCTTTTTTTTGCCTCTCAGATTTCCAGATAATCGAGAGTCTTTCTCAAATGTTTGCCCACACAATTGATGCGACTTAAATTCAACACTTGACCCGCATCAACTCAACAAGGCCAAAACGAAATCAGCTTGCCATATTCATTTGCTGTCCCCAGGGCAAATCAAATGGTCCTTCCACACTTTTCCAAGTGGAGTGGAAAAAAGATGGTGGCGGGCGGCTTTTTATGCGTGGACGACTGCTTTCCTGTCTAAGCCTCTGGTGTGTTTGGTTTCGTAATTGCATTCTGGCTGCCAAGGTTACTGCAGTTCTCCCTCTCTCTCTCTCTCTCTCTCTTTCCTTGGGCATATTAGTCCCCGTTTGGGTTATGATAATGGCCATGGAAAGGGAAACATGATTATCACTTTCACTCGTCGAGCGAGTGTCGAGTAGACGCGTGGAAAATTACAAGCCTGACGGGAAAAAACTATATTTCTAGACATTTTCTTATGAGAGAGTGTGTGTGTGTGTGTAACAAGCATAATTCTTTTTTAATGGCGTTGAAATTCAATTAAATGAAACCCTTTCTTGTCATTGCCGCAAATTAAATGACAGGCCAAAAAGGAAAGGCAAAGAAATTGAAGAAAAAAAGAAAATCTTAAAAGAAAAAAAAAAATTAGAAGCATTTTCCAAATGAGTTTGAGCATTTAGCTTCCTTGTCAGTTTCACACGCAACGAACGCCGACTTCCTCTCAAAAAGGAAAACTTTTTCAAACTTTTATCTGGCCCAGAAAAATGATTTCTGCTTATCAGAAAAACCTAACCAAACGGACGGAACAGCTTGGATCAAAGAGACTGCAAAAATTAAGTTGGTCCCAAAAAAAAAAAATAATTCAACTCTTTAAAAATAAAGAAAATTGTAAAAAAACTGAAAGATAAATTAAGTCATTGAACCTTTGTTAGTATATGGAAATTTTAGCATGTGTGTGGGTGTGTGTGTGTTTGTTGGTCGTGATTGCTGCAATGGAATTGTTGACGGTGATGGTCAAACAATTTTTAATGGCCAGAGAAGCTATTAATTTATTTATGACTTTTTGACTTGAAGGCGACTGCACCCAAAAGGATAAACAACCTGGGCAAGTCAAGTTAAAAGTGCAGGCACAACTACAGTAAACACTCGATAAAACTGTACACTACAACTCCCTCAAGGAATGGCGGCTTCAGCAAAGCCTTCAGTCAAGCCTTTAGTCAAGGTGAAAATATATATAGACACACCTATACACACACATATATACTTAAATTTTATTTGTCTTTGTGTCTCCGTTGGGATAGAGCGAGTCACTTGTTTTATGGTCACACTCAGGTGCGCTGAAAATATCTCCAGGGACACTTTAAGCTGACTGCTTAGACCATTCCAATGATTCAAATGGAAATTTTTCAAAACTGACAAGAGGCTCTGCCAATTCCGAATTGTAGGCTTAAAGAGTCATGGGAATAGACGCAGGTCTAATTTTGTCCAAAACAAAATGAAGCCGGCATAGCAGAAATTAAATATCACAGAAAGTAGAAATCAATAAACTGGCAAAGTTTATCTCGCACACATAAACAATTCAAATCGAAAAATAATAAAAACAAACTGAATGGCAGCACTCAAAATATATGAGACAGGATTCGTTATAAAAATTATGAAATTATGTGCACTTCGCCACTCAACCGAATCAAAACAAATAAACGAGAATCTATTCGAGCTAACTGAGAAAAATAGAAGACTTTCTGATACTCTGAATAATCTGATTATTCCGGTGATATCCATAAAGCTTGGGGAAGTTAGGAACTCAGTACTTTGAGATACTCCAAAAATTAAATGGGTTGATTAAATAAGACTTCTTTAATTATTTTTGGGAATTCTTGGAATATTTCGGTTAAATCCATTTTGAGAAAAGATCATGTTTTTTGATCCCTAGATAATCTGAGATAAGCTTAAAAATATTCATACTCTTAAATCGAATGGAGAGAAAATGTAGGTTTGAGTTATGATTTTGCTAGAGACTTTGGATGTCTAAAGACTTTTAGATTTTGAGAAAACATAATGTTTTTCATTTCTGAATTCATCTTTGAAAAATTCTTAGTTTTGAAATACTCGGAAATTAAATGAGTACCGTTGAGAAAAGTAGAATTATTGGACTTCCAGAAATATGTCAGATAAATCCATTTGGAGAGAAGATAATGTTTTTGATAATTTGAGAAATGATTTGGGAAAATTCCTGGTGACTTGGAAAATTAATATGACTGGAATTGATGAGATAGTTAAATAAAGAAAGAAGGAAACTTGGAATATTTCCTATATCGGCTCAAAATGGTTATTGATGAGCTAAAGTTTCCAGGACTGAAAGGAATTTGTTGAAATATATTCCTGATCAGAAGGCACCCCAACAATAGCATCAAAAAAGGAGGAAGTCCAAGTCAAACTGTCTGAAACATCATTAAAATTCTTCTATGGATTTCCTAGTTTCAAATAAAAATGACTATAAAAATTGTAATAAAAATATCCTAAAAAGAGTAACCACCTAGTTTAATTTAAATAATAAAAAAAGACTTGAAAATATTTAAATTCCCTGAAAGAACCCCTATAAATTCTTGTTAAATTTAAAAGAGTTTCGGTTGCACTGCTAAAAAAAAAATAAATAAACAAATTTTTCAAAAAAAAACTTTTTGCATTTTACAAATTTTTTTTCAAAACAAAAAGAAAAAGAAGAAGAAGAAGAAAATAATAATTACGGAATATTACCAAATTGTTTTTGTCGAGAAATTTTAATGATGAAAAACTTCCGCTTGGTATTTTCTTTTATATATTTTTTTTTGTTCAACATTTTCTTCTTCTTCTTCGTCTTCTTCTTCTTATTTTGTTTTGGCTTCCACACGAGTGGCGAAAAAAGCTGTTGATGATTTGTTTGTTTGGTGTTGGCAGAATGAGCCGAAAAGAGTCGTGCGAAAATGCTTAAAAATTTTATAAGAGAAACAAGAAACAAGAAAACAAAAGATAAATAAGTGCTAAAAAAAAAAATAAAGAAAGAAATAAAAGAGGAAAGCTGTTTGCCCGTGTTCTTCTTTTTTAAATCATTTCAACGATGTGCGTCATAAATCATTTGGTGGAAAATATCTGAAAAATAACAAATTTATTTATTATTTTTTTTCTTTTTTTTGACCATTAATTGAGTAAGCCAAATGCCATTAACTATTGGTGAGAGTGGCCAAAGAGTCTGAAAGTCTAGAAAATCCAATTCACTGTATGCGTTTGTGTCTGCCAGCTTATCTCACACACACACATACACACACACGCACACTTGAGTGCTAAGCTTTTTTGGTCTATAATCAAACTCTTACAAGCCCTGTCGACACACTCTCATCGCCGGGTGTCATTATGCCCGCCTCCCCCCTCCCCGCGGACCCAAGCCTCTGACATTTCTGATTGCCCTCATCATTGACACACTCGACATGTTCTCTTTTTTCCAAGCCGCAAAATGTCACAGATTTTTATTCTATTCAAAGAGAGTGGGTGAAAAGCTCACTCTTCCCACCCTCCACACCCCACACACCCGCACAGCAGTTTTCCACTGCCTATTACAAGCACTTTGCACTCAAGTAAGATTATCACAAATTGTTTACTCAACTCTCAGCTCAACCCTCGACTGCAGTTATGGAAAAGAGATCAAATAAGTGTTTGGCCTTTTTCCCACTCTTTCTACGAATTTATTTGATACTCTTTTTGGACTGAAAAAAAAAATTTAATAATTCTTTATTTTATTGGAGAATTTGAATATATTTTTTTTAGGCTAAACTAAGAAAAAAATTTTTATTTAATTAACATTTTCTCAAATTTTATTTTGTTATTTTTTTTGTATTTTATTTTTTTTTTAATAAAAAATATTTTTTTGGGAATTTATTTTTAGATTTAATAAAAAAAAATTTATTATTTATTATTTTCTCATTTTTAATTTTATTATTATTTTTTTAATTAAAAATATATTTTTTTTGTAATTTTTTTTTGATTTATTAAAAAAAAAATATTATTGTATTTTATTAAAATTTTCTCATACTTTATTTTCATAATTTTATTATTATTATTATTTTTTTTTTATTAAAAATATATATATATTTTTTGGTAATTTATTTTTAGATTTTATTAAAAAAATTTTATTTCATTATTATTATTTTTTTTTATTAAAAATATATATTCTTTTTTCTGAATTTATTTTTATATTTAATAAAAAAAAGTATTTCTATATTTTTTTTAAATTTTCTCATATTTTATCTTGTTAATTTTTAAAATTTTATTTTTTATTATTTATGATTTAATTTATTTTATTTTAATGAAAATTTTACCACAATGTCCACTTGGAAAAGAGTATAGCCTAGTCGCTTTAATTTCAAAGATATTTTTTTTTCGTCTACCACTGACAGAGCCTTGTCAACACACACACACAGACACAGCAGCAGCCTCATCACACTATCCACAATCAGCCACTGGACCCGCTGCTTCTGTCAGCAGAGTCGACCAGTCTCTGGCTCGATGGCGGCGACAGCGGTGGCGGTGGCGGTGGCAGTGGCTGATGTTGGTGTCGCCAATGACATAATTTCCATGAAATTGATTGACAATTGCGGCACTTTGTGGCACATAGCAGAGTCGCCCCCACTGTGCCATGTTTATCGATTGTAGGCAGAATGCTGACAATGTTGGCCAGCTGGTTTATTTGCAGTGCTCGGTTAGGTGATTGCTTTACTTGCTTGGTTAATTATGAGAATTTGTTTTTTTCTCTTGTTTTTTTGATTGGCTAATTTGTCAAATGCATGGTTAATGCAAATCTACACGACAGGATGTTGGCAGGGCGGATACGCAATTTATATAATTCGCCTAGGGCGCTAGAGAGAGGGCCTAATTGCAATCGTTGATAATCCTCTCGGCTAACAGCGTGGCCAACAATTGATTTGAATGGCCAGAGGCCGAGACAATTCCGGCCCGAGACAGTCAACAATTGCAGTAGATTATCTGGCATTGTTCTACGCTCCTTTGGATGGCTTAGACCCCGGGGAGGTGCTGTCACACAGTCTTGGCCCGAGACTCGAGGTCAGAAGAGTGGGCAGAAAAGGGCAGGGCAGTCAGCGGGCAGTGTAAAAATGCAAGAGGCGAAAACAATTACGTTGCATGTCGTTTGCTCTATTCAAGTGTCTATGTATGCGTACATGTACATGTGTGTGTGTGTGTGGCATGCATAAATGCAGTGAAAGCCGTTGCCTGCAGGCGGCAACTTACAGTTTGTCGTTTATGTCCGCTTGTCTGCCCTTTGTTTTAGAGACATTTCACTTGAGCTCTCTTTACATCTCTCTTTCTATCCCATCCCTCCACTCCCTCACTCTATCTGTATGAGGCTGACGCCGTAACCAGAAACGGAAGAAGAGGTGGCCAAAGTGGGCAACCCCCTTGACATTTTGTATGCAAACCTTTTGTTTCTGCTGTCAAACCAGCCAGCCAGGCATTCGCTTTTCTATTTGAATTCAGCACAGTTGGTCATGCCAGCTCTGTGAAATTCTATGCTATGTTTGCTATTTTATGGCTGTGTTGTATTCCCACAGATCTATGCAATTTTAAGCTGACTTGGATTTTGTGGAACAGCATTTCCTGTGCTTTGTGAAACCGAAGCTGACTTGTTTGCTTTGGTTTTTTCGCAAATTGCAGGTAACCAATTTTGAAATTAAAAATTCAACTCTCACAGATTTTTGCCATTAGAAAGTATTTGCCCAGTTCCAGCTTTAGTTTTCTAAAGAATTAAATCCTACAGATAAAAAATTCCAATTAAATTTTTAATGACCTGAAAGTACTTCAATTCCTAGTTTTATGGCCTTTTTCCAAGAGATCTTTATATATATTTCAATAAAATCTTCAACAACAAACGAAAGAAGTCAATCTGAATTTTATAGTTCTCAAGTATTATTTTCATTATTTTTAGTGCTTTATAAATTTATTGTTGATTTTTATGAGTCTGTTTGAGCAGAGCAGAAAAGCAATATTATTTTCATGACTTAATTTTTGCTATAATTTTTTTTTATTTGATTCAAATCAAATAGGCTTTTTAGGAAGTTGGAAATTATTTAATTTAGAAAGGGTATTTTTTTTTTAGAATCTCATAAATATTTTCAAGCTTTTCACTTCAAATATTTTGATTGATTTCAAGAACATTTTTAACAATCCATCAAAAATTCCAAATTTCCAAGTGGTATTTGTTTCTTCAAAAAAAAAAAAAAAAATCAGCTGATTCTTGTTTTTTTATTCTCTCTTATACCAAATCAAAAATATCTTAAGAATAACAAAAACAAACAATTAATTTCCAAACACACCCACCTCCAACCATTTGGAAAAGATTGTTTACAGGAAGTTGGAATGGTGTTTGTGTGTTTTCTTAATAAAAAACAAAACCATAAATAAAACAAATACCTGAGAATGCGGCAAAAGGCAGGCCACACTTTGCTTAACCAAAAAAAAAAAAAGCCTGTAAGATTTCAAACATTTCAAATAAAACAATTCCAAAATAAACAAGAAAAAAAAAATGAGGTAAAATTAAACAAGAAACCTGCAAAAGTCTCGGGGCTCGTTTGGTTTGTTCACTTTAAATTTCCATTTATCAGGTGGTTTTTCCCAAAAGCCTTAAAATAGATTTTCTGTTTTCAATGAGCAGAAAAACACACACACACACACAGATACAGATATGAGCTGAGAAGAATTTCGCAGGCAGTTTGCACGCTCTTGTGGGTCTTCTCTCGGTCCGGTCGGTCTATTTGGGGCAACCGAAATAGCCGGCAAGTGAGGCTGCTGCGGCTGCGGCTGCCACTGCGACTGCTGTGGCGTCTACTTCGGCTGCTGCAGTTTGCTGAATCGTGTGTTCTTTTCAATTTTCCACATCAACCAAAATAAACGCTTACTCATTCAATAAGGCATGTGTGTGTGTATGTGTGTTAGTGTGTGTGTGTGATTTTTTTTTATTAATTACAACAAATTATGATTGAATTATTTTTAAACATTTTCTAGGCATATATAAAATCCGGTTAAACAATTTATTTCTGTCATGGCAACCTGTGCGTATGAGCAATATTTGTGTTTTTAGATTTATCAAAACTATTAATGTTTTCTTTTTATTTTTATTTCTTATTTGGTTTTTTTTCAGCATAAACAAAAATTGCAATTTCTTTTTTGTTAGATTTATTCATTATTTTTTTTTAATTTTCCAAATTTTTTTTTTCGAATTTTCCTAAATTTCTTCTTTTTTTTTGTCTTATCGGATTGTTTCAAGTGAAATTGTTTATTTAAAACATATGTTTATTTTTATAAGGCCTAATCTCTTCACAAATACATTTGTGGTGCAAATAAAAATATTTCTCTCTCTCTCTCTCTCTCTCTTCCTCGGTCACTCTCTCTCTCTCTCTCTCTCTCGGAGAGTTATTTTTTCTTAGATAAAAATTTCATTTTGCCAAGTTGGAAAACCTCATTAGCACCATAATAAAGTACACACATATACACACACATACACAAGTAGACCGAGCACAAAATGGGAAAGGGAAACAGGAATGGGAGTGCTCGTTAAGTGCGCTTCAACATGGCGTCATCAATTTGAAAATGTGCTGCTTTGATAACGGCAAGTGGCATAGTGGCAGAGTGGCAAGTGGCATCGTTTTACAGTCAGGCCCCAATATATTCAGCTTGCGGCAACTCCACTGCCGTGCAACATTAAGCTTTGCAATACCCTGGCAGCAGCAGCAGCAGCCAACAGACCAACAGCAAGCAACCAGCAGGCCAGAAGGTCATTGTATTTATTAGGTGCAGTTATTTTTGTATGACGCCCACGTCGTCTTGCCGAGAAGCGCTATAATCTGATGGCACCATCTAGCCAGTGTCAGCGCGGTGGTTTTAATGCAATTTGTGCACACTTGCACACGGAATTTTTATTTCCGTTTAGATTGTGTCATTTTGGTAATTTTAGCTCACAGTGCGTATACGTAATTTACCAAAGCAATAGCAACAGCCAAAGCAAATGCCACATAAATTTAGCGCAGTGTCAGATATTTGCAACTCTATAAAAAAATATAAATATAAGCCTATACAAATGAGGAGAAGAACAAAAAATTAGATGAAAAAAAAAATTAAAAAAAATATAAAAAAAAAATTCGATGAAATAAAAAACAGCACAAACTTTCTGTCCGTGCTAAAAGTCATTCATAAATTAATTTAACGGCTTTCTGTTATTGTTTTGCATTTTGGCATTTTATGCTTTCTGTTCGTGGCTCATAAATTCGCTTTTTCTTTGCACTGCAATCCGTTTGTTTCCGTTTCTGTGCCAAAATGCAAACTGGAACAACCCCGTAAAAGCCAGGCCCATCGCTGCTTAGCCCTTTTCATTTTAACTAGGCCATTATTAAATATTGAGGCCAATGCTCTTCACACCATTCGGTGCTGGCGAGCCCTTGGCAATTGGGGCGCCCCACGTTTGGCGCCAAAATAAGATGCTTATGTGCGGCTTGTTAATCACACCTCACAGCTGTTTTGGGGCATTGCTGGGGCTTTATTGATTCCAAAATCAGCTCTGACGTCAATTTCAAAGAGTGCCTTGCGGTTAGACAACAAAAAGATGAAAAAGATTTGGCTGCTAGCAAAGATGAATAGATTATTCACTAAATAAGTATTTGCTTTTTTTTGTGGCCAAAAAATATTAAAAATATTTAAAATTACCTTTGATATTTTTTAAATTTAAGCAACCATAAATTTTGTAAGTCTCTCGTGTCCCAATGCAATTTATTGTCCAAAATATCATATTTCTCTCTCGAGAGAGGAAGCCATGTATTTTTTCGCTCGCTTGCACTTTAATTCACCAGTCAAGTGCAACTTCATTCCGAACGTGTTGCTAGTTTTTCGCTGCTGTCAATTTCTGAATAAAAACCATAAAAAGTAATGTTTGTTGGCTGCTTTTGTGGTATTTGTTGTTGTTATTGTTGTTTCGCTTTCCTGTTAAAATATTTTTCCCAGCATTTTGTTCGGTGTCAGCTGGCAGAGTTTTTATTATTCTTCCAAAACCCACAAATTGCAGCTGGCGCCGAGGCAGGCGAGCCAGGAGAAGACAACAAATAATAAGAGCAAGAAGAAGAGATAGAAAATGGGCAGGAAGGGGGAGAGAGGGTGTGTTTAAAAATATATTAAAAGTGAAAAAGTAGAAAACTTAATTATGTGTCAAAAATTGTTGTTTGCTGAATCGTTAACAAAATCCACGCCTCTTTTACCATGTGGCTGAAACGGTGTATGTGTGTGTGTGTGTGTGTGTGTTTGTTTGTTTTTAGCGTTGCATGTTCTCCCATTTCAAGTGGTGTTCAAAACAAATATGTGAGCATGAAAAACTACAACAAATTTTACAAATAAAACCAGCCACCGCCACATGACGAACCAAATTACAAGCGACAAGATGACGGTCAGCCACGCTGCTGGCAGAACCAATAAAAAATGCAGTGTAATTTTGTATTTATGGTTTTTGACTATGAGAATTTATGGCCTGTTTGTCCGTGTAGAGCGTCATTAAAAAAAAAGAATCCCAAGTACGTTTAATTAAATTTAAAAGCCGTGTCATTTCTGTCATACTTTCAATATTTTCGAACATTTCGGAATATTTTAATTGGCCATTCTGAGGTTCATGACACTGAATCAAGCTTGATTGTGCCCTGTCATGGATCTTGTTCTGTCTACATAGCGTATACTTAATTTATTTGCAATTCCTAAAAAAACGTTGGCGTATACGTAATATTTTTTTTGAATAGCTTATACGCTATCTGCCTTATCTTAGCCGAGGGAAAATGAAGAAAACTAATTAAATTCTACGACTCACTCAACGGTTTCAAAATCCAATTAAACTTTAAGCCTGAACTGTGGTTAGATAAATTGCCAAAAACTTAACCAAAACTAAAATCTTTGGTAGAAAAAGGCTTGAAACTTAATCGAAAAATCTGGTGAACCAATTTGATTTCCTACTGTGTACAAATCGATTTGTGGTTAAGTACTTTGACAGCCAAGATTCATGGGCCAAGACTTTTTGCCACTAAATATTTATTGCAAAATCGTGGGAATTTTACATAATTTATTGATTTTATTTAATTTATTTTATTTTATTTAAATTATTTTATTTTATTTATTTAATTTATTTTTATTTTATTTTATTTATTTAATTTATTTTTATTTTTATTTTATTTTATTTTATTTATTTTATTTATTTTATTTATTTTATTTATTTTATTTATTTTATTTATTTTATTTATTTTATTTATTTTATTTATTTTACTTATTCTAATTATTTTGTTTATTTAATTTATTTTTATTTATTTTTATTTATTTTATTTTTTTATTTATTTTATTTGTTTAATTTTTTTTATTTAATTTTATTTATTTTGTTTGTTTTCCCCTTGTGACCTTCTTCGTTAAGAGTGTACTTTATTTTTCTGAAAGCCAGCGTAATTATCACATTTTATTATTCTCATAATTTGCAACTACCATGAATGAGCAAAGGAAAATCTTGAATTTTCCTTTGCCTCTCACAGTTTTTGTTATTTATGCTGCACTCTGAAGTGCCACAGCCTGCCTTCTTCACATTTTCTTGTTTTCCACAAAACGAAAAAAATATATATATACAAATAAGAAAAAATATATATATATAAATCATCAAGAAATCAGTTCATTACTGAAAAAGCCACCTTGACGTTGACAAAACTCAAGCCAAAAAAAAAAAAACAAAAACTGAAAAACAGCCACGGGTCTAGTGAACTATTTGAAGGTCTAGAGAATTTTAATGGAACATGAATTCATGCTTGCTTGCCAGTCTAAAAATAGTCTTGTAATTTGTATAATCAAAACTCTGAAATATTCGAAGATGTGTGTTGGGTACTTAAGAGCTGCTCATATTGCTCATATAAGTGGTCTGTCCCACCCACTCTCATTACCAGAACCCTAGCAGCATATCAATCAAGGCTAATGACAGTTGCCTGGACTGGCTACGGAAATGAGCTTGTGTTGCAGCGACTGCCACGATTCCATTACATTTTATGACAGCCCAAAAAAAAGGCAGACAAGGCAACTTTCTTAGTCTGTTTTCGTTTTGTTTTGGTCTTTTAATTCCTATGAACATTTCCAAGAAATTGCTTCTAGTTTATTTTTTCTACTTTTTTTTTTTGCCTTTCTTTCTTATCTATTTTTTTATGTTATTGTTTATTTTATATGTAGACACATAAACAAATTACCAGATGAGAGAGCACTCCAAAATGAGGGCAAATCAAATAACTAATTCGAGTGCCCCAAACCTTGGCTTGGGCTATACCATTCGATATTTATGTGGCTCGAATTAAATTTCAACAAATAATATGTGCGTGTCTGGCTTATTGAGGGTGTGTTTCATTGTGGACATAATCGATACATATTTTTATATAGTCAAGAAAACAAGAATTTTCCAGGAATTCCCAAAAAAGAACCCATTTTTTTCTTTGTGTGTATTCAACACGTAGCAAACTTGGAAATTGAAAGAGTACAAAAGAATTAGAATTTATGATTGATTAGCCGAAAAAAAGCATCTGGTGGAATTTTCTCTTTTCTCTTTTTCATTTTCTTTTCTTTCCATATTTTGTTTGCTTGACATGTGACTTCTGTGATTTTTTTGGATAAGAATTTAGAATCGTTTAGCTTAATGCCGAGGCTCATTCCCACTTGTCAACTACTTTTGAATGCAAAGCAGCTGGTAATGAGTAACATTTAATTTGGCAAATTGCCTAGAAAGCTGGGCAAAAAGGAATATAAAAAAAGCTAGCAAATTGCCAAGTAAAAATTAAATTCAGAATAATTAAAATTTTTTGAAATTCAGTGGAACGAATTTTTACCTTAATGAAGATTAGAATGGCTCTACATGTCCCAAGGTAAGCGAGGTCATTCAGAGTCCTTGTCGGTCTGTGGGTTTCTATAATAACAAAAGACTGGAGAGACCCTCAGATGGGGTCTTGTCGAATCTATAAAATTTCCTGACTTTAGCTAGATTGCATTTGTGCTATGTCTCAAGGTAAGCAAGGTCTTTCAAAGACCTCGTGGAATCTATATCAACAATGGACTTTTTAGACCCTTGAAATGGGTTCTGTCAAGTCTATAAAATTTACTAATCTTATAAAATGGAAACTGATCTCTCATATCTTTGGCAGGATAGACCTTTTAGCCTTACAAAGATTAGAATGGGTCTGCCTTCATTCAGAGACCTTAGCAGTCTGTGGGTTTTTATAATAACAAAAGACTGGAGAGACCCTTAGAATGGGTCTTGTCGGATCTTTAAAATTTCCTAGCTTTTTTAAACTGACCTCTCCTGACCATGGCTAGATTGAATTTTTGCATGCCCTGAGGTCTTTCAGAGTCTTCGTGGATTCTAAATCAACAGAGAAGAGAGACCCTTGGAATGGGTTCCGTAGAATCTATAAAATTTCCCCGCCTTATAAAATGGAAGCTGACCTCTTATGCCTTTGGCGGAAATGACTTGATGGGTTTCTATCTCCCAAGGCAAGTAAGGCTATTCAGAGCCCTTATGGATTCTATATCATTTAGGAGCTCGTCATAACCTTAGCACGGGTCCTGACAAATTTTTAAAGTAGACGGAATCTGACCTTTCCTGTTATTCTCTGACCACTTGACCTACTTCTACTTAATTTTAAGCCTTTTCAGTGTGCTGGTTTCCCGATTGAAAAGCCAGATTCGGGTTACATAAAAACTATAAAGCTGGATCTATTCATTTCCCATGCTAAAAAGGCCTTTGCTCACTTTTATTGGAGAGTCATCAAAATGCTAATGGCTGAGCTGAATAAAAAAACAAAAACCTATTACACACTCAATTTCATTACACTAAAAGCTTCTCGCTTACAACTAAAAGCCCGCAAGCCATATAAAAAAAAAATAAATAAAATAAAAGGTTGGGAAATAAAAGTCAAACTAAAATGCTCGATTAATAAACCAGCCCCGCCCGGGCCCCGAAGAATAGAAAAATCAATTAAATAAAATTCAATAGAAAGCTGAAAGTGTTAAATCAACACAGAGAATAAAATGAAATGAGCAGAAAACTAAAAAAAAAAGGACATCAAAACGTTGGTTGTGTTTTTTTTTTTCTCTTTTCTTTTCTGCCGGAAAATGATTGCCGAGCCAAAAATAGCAGGGATATTAAATTCTGTTTGGTTTGGCCAGGAAATGAGAATTCAATAGAATAAAACCGTTTGAGTGGCTTTTCGGTCGTCGGATTTGGGATTAATAATCTCTCCGGGGGGGAAAAAATCAAGAAGAACAAACCTAACAAAATTCTCAAACAATAAAAATTTTTATATATAAAAAAATATAAATTCAGGACAAAAGCTGAATGAAATTGTTGGCATACTTTTGAGAGAATGTTTTCAGTGTGTTTGTCCGATTGGACTTAATTAGAGAGTGCGGAAGCACTGAAAGTTTGGATAAAAAATTTCACACGCAAACAGAACCAATGAATTCTCTCTCGTAACAATGAAAAATTGGCCAAGGTGCACGCGCCAAACAAGCCGAGAAAAAAAGTTGTAAGGCAAAAACCACGCAGGCCAAATTGGCAAGACCAGCTTCAATTTTGTTTTGTTTTGCGGTTTTCTGCGCTCACCCAGCGACGTTAATTTGAAAATATGTTCACTCTGATTTGGCTAGAAAACTAGCACTTTCATATAGTCAAGATAAATGGCCAACAAAGATACAACAACAACAAGAAGAAGCATACACACGCATCTCAGATAAATAAAAAAAAAGAAAAACTAAAAGGAAAATACAGAAAAATAAATGAAAGCAAAAGTCTCTCTTAGGCAATTTGCTAAGCACCAAAGGAGCCTGAGATCTCCAGTGTTGAGGTCTTGTAACTGTTCAAGGCACACACACACATATACTGATAGGGGGCCACTCAGTCTCATGTAGATAACTACAGAGTGTGTTGAGTATGCTTGAGCTGCTGGTGGCCTCGTCAATGCACCTTCACCTGTCACAGCATACACCGCAAACCCACACACACACACACACACACACATGAACATCACACGACCACACTAACCATAAACATAGCCATGAATAACTAGCGTAAAAAAGGTTGTAAGACAAGATGGCCAAGACCAAAAACTCTGCTCTATGCAGAAGGTGAGCACAGTGGTCAAAAACTGAATTATTTCAAGGTTAAAAACAATATTTTATCTAAAATTTCAAATTTAATTCAATTTGTGAGAGCTTCTGGATCAAAAATATTAATTTAATTAATCCATCTGGAATTTAATGGTTTTTGCCAGTCCAAAGTAAATCATCATTTTAACCACAAAAAAAAAATAATAATAATAATAATGATAAAGTCAATAGAGCAGAGAATATAAAAGACCTTGTTTTGTATCCTGTTTCTGTTTCCAATTTTCATTCAGTAGCTCAGACCTGATATCCAAGGCAAAAAGCTTCGTTGTTGTTGTTGTTGGCCGAGGCGGTGGTGGTGGTGGTGGTAGGGGGGATGTCGTTTGCGCCGGGCCTAAAGTAGGTCGTCGTCGTCGTTGCTGTCGTCGTGGTCTTGTACAACTTCTAACAACCTCATTATGTGTACGTAAAATGTGATGACGTCATTGGTTGAGCTTTCCGCTTTCCACGCTCATTCGAGCCGAATGCGTGTCTCTGTGTTTGTAGACCATTTTATAGGTGAGTAAGTAACAGCGAAAGAGAGAGAGAGAGAGAGAGTAAAATTGTTGTGGGTGTTGTTGGCCCACAAAAGGCTAAAGGGCAAGGGCGCTGCGCCTGCCAAAGACGTCATCAAATCCACTGAACAGGCCTGAGTACCATTTGTTTTATTTAGAAAATGGAAAATTTAAAAAAAGATTCAATTTTTTTGCTTTAGTCTTTGCAGGTATGAAATTTATCAAAAATCCTCCTATATTTTGTTCACTCTGGAATTGCCTACTCATTCAGTGGTCCTCGCATCTGCGCACTCCTCGGAGAGTGGCCCTGAGCGAATTCCTTCTATATTTTCTTCGTCCCTTTGTACTTTACTTTACATTCATTTCATTTAGTTCACTTCAGTTTCAATCTGCCTGGAACGCACCCGAAAAATTGTCAAAAAAAAAAAATAAAAAGGAAAACGAAAAACGAAAAACTCGTGCCGCGAGTTTGTCACCCATGGACGGTCTCTGTTGAGAAATTGGAATCATTAATGTATATTTTTGTTGTATTTGTTTGTGTTTTTTCTTTATTTTTTTTATTCAATTCATTTCGGCCCTTTTTGCGTGTGCGCTTTGTTGTCATTTGATATACTCACAAGTTTCGTATTGTTCCCTTTTACCCAAAAGATTTTCTAAGGAGCTCTTTGCCCAAAAATAAAATAAATAAAATAAAAGAAACGAAAGGAAAAGGATGAAAAAGCTGTATCGAATTGCACAAACTGTTCGGCACATCAAATAAATAATACAAAAATAAATAAAAGCCCAACACAAGAAATAAGTAGAAAATCGCCAGTAATCGCATTCGAATTTGCTAAATTGTTTCTCATTTTTTTTTCTTCTTTACTTGCTTCCTCTTTCAGATAAATTGAGAGCTAAGTAGAAACTAAATACAAATGTTGTTTGAACCTTTCCTTTTTTCTTTTTTTTGTTAACAATTAAACAGTTTAGCTAGTGAATTATTCAAGGGGAACCAAGCAAGAGTCGAACCTATTCGATTCATTACTCGGTGTAAGTTCAGGAGGGCCTTTTGAGCACCCAACCAATTCCTTAATACTTAAATTAGAAATCTGTGTTTGGTAAATGAACAAGATATTAAAAAAAACAGGTTCTTAGATCAGATTCACTAAGGACTTTCAAAAGATTCCGAGTGGACCAAACCCAAATTTTTAATAAATCCAAAACTACCTCAATCTATGAAAAGCAAGGATAGTATTAAAAAAAAAGGAAGCAATCCTAAGTTATTAATAAGTCTGAAACCAAACAGATCCTTGAAAAGTACGTTTGATATTCCAATTGAACCACTCCCAAGTCTGTAACTAATCGGATCCTTGAGAATATTCCGAGTAAGCCAATTCCATTTTTTTTTTAATAAATCGAAAGCTACTCAAATCCTTGAAAATCACGGTTTATATTTCAAGTAGACCAATCTCAAGTTATTGAAAAACCTGTAACTAATCGGATCCTTGAAAGTATTTGGAGTGAACTTATCCCAGATTATTCATATATCCAACTCAATTTGTCTTCTTGTAAGAACTGAAAGAATTCTAGTTAATTTTGAGGTTGTGAAAGCTTTCTTATAAGCAGACTTATATAATTTTAAGTCTCACATCTTTATAAGGATTTCCGATGTAAAGTTTTGAGAAAAAAAAAAAATAAATAAATAATCCCAAAGAATTCAATAGAATTCCATTCTGACAGGTTTCTTTGGGTGATTTCCTCTTCCTGGTATGATTAATCAGATTCTTAGGTTGCTAATCTCTTAAAGACAGGCAGGTTTTTCTCATCAGAGATGAAAATTTTTGAAAACATCAATAATTTTTTTTTATATGTAGAAACAATTCTCGATTTGTGAGTACTGCATAAGTTTTGGTCTATATAAAAATAAACAATGAGAGCTTTATTTACCGATGGCTTATGAATTTCAATTTGATGTCTGAAGGTCGCCGTTGGCAAATTAAATCTTGAAATATGCGCAACACTTTCTTCTTCTTCCACTTCTTCTTCTTCTCTCACTTCTTCTTCATCTTCTCATTGTTTTTGCATTTTGTTGAGGCCAAATGGAAATTGTGTATCCACCCTCACGTGTGTACGTGATGTGTGTTTGTAATAGGTTTGAGGGGATTTAGTTTGATTTGTTTTTCAATTTCCGCCCCTGAGCAAAACAAAAGCCAATTTAAAGTCAAGCCATTCCGCGTGTGTGTGTAGCCTAAAAAGTGCGCATAAATTTTCAAATTCAATGAATTGAAATGATAAATGTACACTCTCACACACACACACACACACACACATACACACACATACACAGTCTTCATTCATCTGTCAATGGAAGTGAATATAATTTTTATAGAATGTCATTCGATTATTTTGTTGGCCAATGCCATAATTCACCAGACTTCAGTTCTGAGGAATTTACACAGTTCTTTTTTTCACGCTAGCTTAACGCTGACCTTGTTAAAGTACTTAAGGACCGAACTCCTCTTGCAAGTTCTCAGAAAGGGTGGAAAAAAAATGTGAGAAAAAATTTTGCCAGACTCCGGAAGGGTTGAGTAGATCTCTCAACTTTTTTGAGCCTTGACTTGCCTTTCAAAAAAAAAAGAGTGTATCTCGGTAGGGACAGACAAGGTTCTCCACTTTTTTTTGCGAGTGACTTGAGTACTTGTGATTTTTTTTTTCTTTTTCTTGTCCTGTCGACGACATTTCATTTTGGCTCCCTTGTCAAAACAAGCGAGTTGAGAGCTTTTTGCGCCTTTTTGATTCCATTGTGTTTGTCTATCTGAGTCTGTCTGAGTGTGCGTATCTACGAGTCTGCGTGTTTTCAGCTTTTTCCAGCTCAGTGCACCGCAAGTTGAGCAATATTTTCTATGGCATAATTGCAGAGTGTTTGTCTGGTTGTCTTCGAGTCACCTGGGCCTGCATTTTGGACCTTTCCACTTGGCTTATTTGTCACCAACTTGGGCATGATTATCGAGAACAAAAAAAAAAAAACGTGAAATGCCTGGCGGCTGGCTTTGGCTTACTGGCTTACTGGTTGGCCAGGCCAAAAACATTGAGCAGTTGATGGCCTAACAAAGTGAGGGCAATTTTCGGAATTGTTTTCAAATTGTTATTGTTGTTGTGGTAGCTGCTGTTGTTGGCCAAATGCCAGCAATAACCAAGAAGCAGACAAAAATCACGTACCCATCGAGATTCGAGGGGTGTGCCAAGTTTGGGCCAAAAGGCCACACAATAATTTAGTAAAAATATATGGAGAAAAAAAAAATAGAATTGCATATATCCCGATTTGTCTAGAAAAATTGAATTAAAGCAAAACCACTTTCCCCCAGCACCGTCAGATCTGATCTTTTGCTTCTTATTCTTTTTGGCTATAAACATTTTGGCTCAAAAAGGCATGACGTCATTAAGTTAGGCAAAAAAAAAAATAAAAAAATATCATTCAGTCAGTAAGTCAGTCAGTCATTGATTCGTTCATTCAATCAGCCACATTGACCATTTGAATTTGTCTTACGGCATTATTTTATTTTTTTTTATTTACTTTTTGTTGAATCTTTTTCTCTTTCCTCTTGGCTTGGCTTGGCTTGGCTTCTTGTTATTTTTCATGTAAACAAATCAACTGCGTGCGCTCATCGATTTTTATGAGTTCAAAGATTTTTCATTTCTTGACGTGGCATTCCTGAATTCGAATTTGAATTTTGAATTTCATTTTGAATTTGTATTTCAAGAAAACAATTTCTCCCAAAAATCGACGCAAATTAATGGCGTAATTTAAAATTTTGTTCGAAATACTTACAAAATTGCACGATTCTTTGGTACAGAAATTCAAAATTCCAATTTAAATGCACTTCGCTTTGGATTGATTTTACAAGATGTTCGAAAAATTTTATATATATACGATTTTAGCCAAAGGGAAAAAGAAAGAAAGAAAAAAAAAAATTTAGTCGCACGTGCTAACCAAAAAGCCAACAGAAAAGTAACCGCAAATTTTTAGCCACATTGCCTATTTGGCTTTAATTGTGGCCGACACGCGAGCAAACGTGTTGGTGTGAATTTCTAAACTAAATAAAAACAGCAATAATTTTTAGGCCGGGTCACAACACACCCACAACCAGGTTCACTATTTTTAGCAAACAAATTAATCTCTAACTTTTGTGGTTCTCAGCTGTGAATAGAATTTCCATTGCTATTTTGATCGCACTGTGCGGAATTTTAAGTAGTTTTATTTATTTTGTTCTGTTTTTTTTTTGGCCTACGGAATTTTCATTTATTTATTTTATTAGTATTTATTTTTAAATACTAAAACCTGTACAATTCAGACTGTGTTGATTGAGACGGATGACGGTGACGTTTCCATTACCAAAGGTGGTTAATTTACTCTTGAATTTCCCGTGGAATTTTAATCTATGAATAATTCTTTCTCTTTTTAAGGAAAGCCTCGAAAATGAGCAGAATATATAAATAATCGCAGTGAGCCATTTTAAGAGTATACACTCTTCGATAGTTGTCTTAAAAATCTACTGGACTTATATTGTTTATTTTTAGATAAGTTGTAGGTTATTAGGTTTCTCAGATTGAGTAAAGAGAACCATAAAATCGTTGCGACTAACATTATTATTTACAGGATGCCATTGGAATGTTCGGTTTACCAGGTTGATAGAAGAGAACCATTCCTATCGGATCTTAATGTCCTATAAAAACCTTTGGATACATATTTTTCCTTGTAGACTCCCAATGATTCCCCCTTGATAGTAGAACTGATCTTGAGAATCTTTAAAGGTGTTTAATTATTCTTACAGGTTGATAGAACAAATGTATTCCTCTCGGATCTTAATATCCTATAAAAACCTTGGAATTCTTTTTTTACCTTAAAGTATCCCAATGGTTCCCCTACGATAGTAGAACCACTTAGATCGGATCTTGAAAACCTATAAAGGAGTTCAATTATTCTTACAGGTTCCCAATGGGCTATTCATCTACCAGTTTAATAGTAGAACACTTAGATCGAATTCTAAAAACCTATAAGCCCTAAGCTTTTCCTACTATGGGCCATTCCGATTTCTAGTGTGATAGTATAGAGTTCCTCGGGTCTAAGCTTGAAAAACCTACAAAATCCGTCGTTAAGTGGACTACTCCCTTGGATAGGAATTCGAAGACTTATTGCTTTTCAGAACTTTTCATACTGGATCCCAATGGGTTAGTCAGCCTCCGAGCAGAAACATAATACATTCAGACTTAACCTATATCTCTGGGCTTTCCTGTGACTCATCCATAGAGGTGGTTCTTTTCTACCTAACCTAAAATAAATTTATTTATTTCTGTTAATATTCTTGGTACATTTTCCATTTGAACAAACAACGTCTGAAATATTTCAGATAATTTATTTGTTTTTATTGAATCAATTTTTGGGCTCTCTTTGTTTTGTGTTTTATCGCTAAAAGCCTTGGCAAATTGTTGGTCATTCCAACAAACTATTCCCAATCACCAAGATGGTTGAGTACAAATCTCCTCTGTCTTCTTCTTTACTTGTTTATTTACGTGGCTCATTTATCATTATCAACTGTCTAGTTTTTCTTTTTGTTTTTCTGTGTTGGTTCTACTTGTTCTTGTTGGTGTTATCTACGTTTCGGTCATGTCAAAGAAGTCGTGAAAGCATTTCATTTGGCATAGAAAATGTTTCAGGTGTTTCTCAAAAAACAAAAAAGAAACATTTCTTGTTGTCTTTTTATTTACGCTTTGATGGCTTTTAGCTGACTTGTCGCAAACGCACAAAATGAATGACCAAAGCGTAAAATTCTCCTTAGACTGAAGTGGCAGAGAATGAATTCCTTGATGGAATTGCTTATTGCGCATTTTGGCTGGGCCAGTTTAATGTATAAATAAATAAATAAATCATAAAAAAAAAAATGAAATAAAAACAAATTATAGTTCAATTCGAATGAAAGGCAAGGCAAAATAACTGGAAATGGACTAAAACAAATCGCTGGCATTATAAATATTGAATTCATGTCAGGCACACATTCAGGCTAGAACCTCGTATGTCTTATTTGGTCCAACACGCACGACTAACAGGTTGACATAATGCACACACACATACACACGCATACACCATTTAATAGACAGACGGATATCCAGACAAATGAATGGACTACTGGAAAGTGGTGAGGGAACAAATACATTCAATAATCGAAAATCAATAAATCGTGTATATGACTATCGTGCTGGCCAAGACATGTGATTATTAATATTTCACAAGTCTTTTTTTCACATAACCCAGACAAGGCGAAATTTTAAATTCCACAATTTACCATAGCATACTTATTGGGAGTGGAAAAAAAAAATACGGCAAGTCTTGTTTAGATTTTCCCCAGATTTTAATTGTGCGACCGCAAAAGAAGTCACTGACACCGACAAGGGTTAATGACTTACCCAAGAGTTAACTCGGCTTCAAATGAATTTAAAATAAGCCAAACCAAAATTATGTGGATAAACTTGAAAGACTTTATTGCCACATGATTCACCAAATGCGAGAGAAAAATTAAGCGACAAGTGCAACAATTGCCTGGCTTCGTGTCAGTAAAATCATAATAAAAAAAAGAACTCAATAAAGCTTACAATTTAGCAGACAAATTAAAGCAGAACACGTCCACGCCCTCGGAGAAAATATTACAAAAACTAAAAACCCAAAAACAGGGAGAAAACTTCAACGAAAAAAAAAAAAACTGACCAAGGCCAAGCGCAAGTTGGTCAAAAAGTTTGCATGCCAAGGGCCAATAAGTCCTGAAAAAGAAAACCAAAATAATAAAAAAACGAGGAGACCACCAGAAACTTGGTTAAATTTTTTTTTTGTTGTTGAAAAAAAGCTAAATTTGTTCCCGAATGAATTTTCGCGGTCGCTAACTGAATTGTGGTGCTCTTGTGGGTCAGCCAATGGCAACCGGAAGTGGCAAGAAGCAGAGTCCAAAAAACACATTCACCGAAAGTGAAATTAAGTGTGTGTAGAGAAAATTGTAAAATGCTTTCACAGCGGGTGGAACAGGGCGAAAAAAAAACTTAATTTTCTCGCTGCAATTTTTAGCGAAACTTGATCAACTTTGTTACGTTTGACGTTGAATTAAAATTCAATTGATTCTTTATTGATCTTTTATTGAGGGAAAGAGAATTGGACTTGCAGATTTCAGACCCGAATTCCCTGAGTATTTTTAGTCTGATCTTAGAGTTACTGGAATGGTTGGAATGGTTACTTGGCTTCAGTTAGGAGGGAGCACTGAATTGATAAACATCATTATAGATCATAGCCATAATTCTAATGGTTCACTTAAATATTTTTTTTTTAGAAAATTAAGCAAGAATAATTGATTATATATTACTCAAGTCCTTTAGTCTTTGTTTCAATTGGACTAACTAATTGTGTTTTGCCAGAGGAACTCTAAAAAGGAGAAAGAGATATATAGACATATATATGTCTAAATTTTAAAGAGGGTCTTGAATAATTCCAATTAAATTATTTTCCTTCCGACTTGGATCTTTGATTTGATATTCAAAGAACTCTAATGATTCGATTTCTTGGTTAAGGAAGGTCTTCAATAATTCCAATTAAATTATTTTCCTTCCGACTTGAATCTTTGATTTGATATTTAAAGAACTCTAATTATTTGATTTTTTGGTTATCTGAATTTCTTATTTAGGCACTGCCACCTTACAGATTCAATAACCAAGACTTCAAAGAATTAAAAATATATTCCATCGATCCCCAAATCCTTCCCTTTTCAGACAGAAAAAAATTGGTCTGATTTCCACATAATCCTTGGTTGCCCGAGTTTCGCTTTTATATTGTCCTGTGCGCTTTTTGTCTCTGCTCAATTGATATCAATTCCCCAGCTCCCCGGGCTTCATTTTTAATTTAAGCTGAAAATGTTTCCTCAAACAAAAAGAAAAAAATGTCCTCCCCTCTTGGAGGAGCGGCTTGTCTAATGAAAATGTCACAAAGAGAAAAATGCGGCCATTCTGATTGTTTGAGGCTGTCATTGTTGTCGTTGTTCTTGTTGTTGTGCTGGAATAGCAATACAATAAATCCAAGTACCACTTGGCTAGAAATAACAACAACTACAACAATGGCTGTTGCCCTTCGATGCACTTCAAACTGTTGTGTGTGCATTTTAAAAATAAATGCACTCAACTTTGCCAAAAGGGTTTTGCCAAACGGAAGAGGCTCGAATGAGAAGGAGAGGAAGGCAGGAACAAAAGGCAAAATGGCGCCATAAATTTTAGCATATGGGCGGGCGCTTAAAAGAGGCGGCAATAAATGTTCTCTTGAGCAAAAAGAAGAAAACGAATGAAAAAAAAGAATTCTTTTACTTGCATTTATTTGTATTTGCTTGACAACAACAACAGCAACTACAAAAATGGCAACATTACGCTTCGTCGCCATTACAAAACTCTCTGTGTGTATGAGTGTGCGTGTGTCTGTGTGTGTGTGTGAAGAAAAATTTCGCATGTTTGCGCCTTGAACGCGTCCGCAGTATGCAAATCCTTTCTTTTTCGGTGGGCTTTCGTCTGTATTACTGTTGAGGTTGTTTTCATGTTGTTGTTGTTGTTGTTGGTGTCGTCAGTGTTGTTATTATTGCTGTAACACTCAGGGCCATTGCGGCTTACAAAATATGTAAAGCAATTTTACTCACAACACCAAAAAAAAAAAAAAAAAAACTCTTAGAAAAGTCTCACCGACTTCTAGTCTCAAAGGCCTCCACTCCACTCTCCCTCTATCTATCTCTCTCTCTTTCGCGCTCTCTGAATTTTTCTCTGTCTTGCTTTTGGTTTGCTTAAGTGGTATTTTGGCATTTCAAACATTTTCCATTTTTATGTTACAAACGTGTAAAATGCCTTTTACATCGTTCTTTCCAGTCTTAACTTAAAAGCTTTGCTGCCATTTTTTGTTTTTTTTTTTTTTTGTTTCTTCTTTTCGGTTTCTTTCGGTTTTTCGAGGGCCAAAGAAAATTTGATTTTACTCTGAATGAATTTCAATTAAAGCCTTGTCTATGGTTTTGGCTAATTGTTCTCTTTTATTTTATGCCTTTTCTGTTTTCCTTTCGACATTTTCAATTAACACGAAAAACAAAGAAATCATTAATCAAACATGCCCGGCAATTTTCCCTAATCATAAAATTTCCGTCTAGTCAGACTTGACCCAGGCCCATAATGGCCAAGTTTTTAATGCTCCTCTGGACCATTAAATTCTTTTCTCATCCAGATAATTTGTCTGAGTAGACATGTATGTGTCTGTGTGTGTGTGTGTGTGTGTGTGTGACGACATTTCCAATTACTCTGGGCACACGTAATTTGAGAGATCTTTATGTATTTTGTCAATGTCTTGGTAATTCTCTTCAGGCGTTGCTCAACTATTTAAAGCCAATTAAATTCTCATTTCATGAGCTTAAAATTTATGTTTATAAGCCTGTCATTTGGCTGACTCGTAAATTTCAAAACTAATTATTTATGAGGTGTCCAACATTTGCATAGTCATTATCTCAGATTTCTTATGGTAAATCGTTGAGCTGTCAGAATCCTTAAAACTCAATGCATTTCACTTGGATTCGAAAGAGCCTTAAAAGGTGGCACGCAAACAATTTCACCAAATATATTTAAGTAGAAAATTTTAAAATTAATTGCGCTTTCTCTTCAACTTGCGTGTGGCAATTAAAAATTGTGCAAGGCTGCTTGGGGCGAGTTCAACAGGTTAATGCAAGCCAAGGTGAAGTTGGTCGCTCGAACGAACGAGCAGGCGACCACTTCAGACGCCCAGAAACGTCTCGGTTTTCATTTTATATAATTAATAAAAAAAAGAAAAGCTTTACGTGTTGCATGTGGCACACGCATGCACACAGACACACACCCACTCACATGGACTGCTTATGCATTTAGTATTTTCATTTGGGCGCCAGAAATAATTGCAAAAAAAAATAAAAAAAATAAAAATAAAAAGCGAAAATCCTAGAAAAGTTTTTCATTCTTTTCACTCAACACGCGATTGCAGCACAATGCAGAGAATGAAGAGGGGCGACGAGGGGGCATATTGTCAAAAATGTGCGCGCTTTTGGCTTTACCAATTGGATTGCCACAACAATGGCAATCTCATAAATAATGAATAACAATTTAGGCCTGGTCTAAAATGTAGCAAAACTATATAATTTTCTTCGGCTTCTTCTGCTTCTTCTTCTTTGCCGAAGTCTTTTACCTGTGATTTTCAGTTTTAGCACGATAATTTGGCCTTAGCATGCCAGTGTCAAAAATATGGCAAAAGTTCAAAAGCTCAAATAAAAAGTGACAAGCGAAAAAACAAAAAACCCATTTTCATATATAATTTTAAATTATTCCAAATCGTTCAGAAAGTTCAAATAATTAGGACAGAAATAACTAAGCCAAAGATAATTGACCTAAGACAATTGAGGAGTGTATTTCCTCATAAAATATTAATCTTTTAGTCAATCCAACTTGCCAAGAATTAAGGAATTATAATTGAGGCAATTTCATTTGGAAATCAAAGGAGCAAACTAGAAAATTGTTTCTCTTCCTGGCTTATTTAATATCTTAGAGTAGGTATACCTTAAAGGTTTCTATCTCTATAAGGTTTCTATATCTATATATATATATATAATTTATATGCCTTCACTATTTCACTTAAAATTTCTTAAGACTTGTTCTGATGACTATCAAGTTGAAGAACTCAAGAAAGTATTTCGATACTTAACAGGTAAAAGTTTCCTTAACCTTATTTTAAATCAGATTTGTCCAAAGGGGTCCTTAGTTCTACAATATTTTAGGCTTATCATTGGAGTACCGTTAGTTTTTAGGAAGGAGCCCCGAAATCCGAGCCCTGAATCCTCAAAAACCTGCAGCCTATTCCAACCTCATTTGAGTCTTAAAATAGTCCTGACTTACGCAAAAGGAAATGGTTATAGATTTTTATTGAGCTGCATTTGAGGAATCCATTGAATTGTTTACCCCGGCACGTGCGCCTTTCCATTTTGTTAAGCAATTTCTTAGCCTGGATTTCCGTTACGCATAAAAATTCAAATTTGATTGCATTGCAATGCGGCAAATGCAACATTTGCCAGTTGGTCAAAGGCCAAGCCGTCAGTTTTAAAAATCACCACTCTAAAATATATTTTTTTTTTGCTCTACTCTTATTGAATTCGACTGCACACTGAACTGGCCTTGGGAATTTGTAAATTAACCACTGTAAATAAGACCAAGGTGCTGACCTCAATACACCGAAAGAACCTATGAAAATGCAATTCACACATGAGACTGAAACGAAATTTTATTTTAGAAAGTGGAATTTTTTTTTTTTTTTTTTCTTTTGGTGAGAGGAAAATGCGTGGCTGGCATACAGGATCTTATCAGTTGTTGGCTTGCTATTGATTTGTAATAAATATTTTTTGGGTAAATTGGATGGGTAGCCGAAAATAGAATGAGCTCATTTTTTGGAGAGTTACTCATGGTTATTTCTGTTTTTCTTGCAGCTCATCAACTCACTAATTTAGAAATTAGCTGCCCAACCTGCAACATTGAATGCTGCCAATCAACGCCTGAGCCAGACACACGCAAAAACACACTCACACACACACACACAAACACAAAAGATACCCTCAAAAGTAAACTGTGATCATAGACTAAAACAAAAGCAACAACAATAAACAAAGAAGAACAAGAAGAAGAACAACAACTACAATGATAGTAAAGGAAATATAAAAGAAAAGAAAAAGAAGAAGAAGCGAACCACTCCAAAAGAATCCCAAAAAAAAAGCAAAAACAAAAGACATGAAGCAAGGCAATCGGGGAGAATTCGAGAAGCCACAAGAGAAATTGCTGCCAGAAGCGTGCCAGGCCACAATTCGCAGGCAATTGTAGAATTTATAGATCTGCGATAAACCATTATAAAATTGCGAAACAAAACCAAAAAAAACAACAGAAAATAGCCATAAAAATAATCTTGGAAAAAAACTTTCGAAGCAAGGCAAAGTGTTGGGCTGGAGTGCAAAGGGGCGGAAGCTGTAATGACAACTATTGACGCGATGTAGCGGTGAGTAGAGCCGAAGAGAGGCGAAGAGCGTATCGATAAGGTAATGAATCTCTTTTTGGCTTGCAGCAGACTTATGGTCGGTGAACGCGACAGGGACCGTGAAGCGGTACGCTGGGCAACGGGTGAATCAACACCGCTTCAAACTAATAATGGAGTATTACAAATGGTTGGACAATTGCATGGTGGACAGGCTGCTAGCCAACAGCAACAACAACAACAACAACAGCAACAACAGCAACAGCAAAGCCAACGTGATTTGCAACTTACAAAGCAACAACAACAGAAACTCCAACAACAACAACAACAGCAACAGCACCAGCAACAAGATTTATATTATCCAGGAGGAGGCACTGGACCAAACAACTGGCTCGATTCACAACAGCAACAACAGCAACAACAACAACAACATCACGAAGCAGTTACGCGAGGATTACAATTTGCGGGCCCAACCGATAGCGGCGATAATCAGGCCTACTACGATACAAGCGGTAATGTCGATTGGGAGCGGGCGATGGGAACCGGTGGAGCTAGTTCATATGGTTGCGGCAGCGGATCTGTCCCAGCAACTGGCAGCAGTGCTTATAACCCTGGTCCAAATGCTGCCGGTGGCGCAATTGTCCTCAACAATCGCCACCTGGATTATGCTGATGGCGGCCACTCTATTAGCCCATCCGCCGCAACAGCAACGCACACAGCAGCTGATAATCTCAACATGGGATCTAATCCTGGAGGCAGCCATATTGGGCCAACACCGTCCGCAGCGACGACAGCAACAGCGGCCACAGCTGCTTCGGCGCTTAATGCCGGCGGCAGTACCGGTGCCATTGGCAAGGAAGTTCGTTACGCTCCATTCCCAGTTACATCACCAACGCATTCAAATCCCACAACTTCCCAGCAGCAGCAACAACAACAACAGCAAATGGCACTCAGCGGTGGTGGTGGCGGAGCCGGCGGCGGCCCTGGTCCTGGCTGCATTGGCCCCACTGGGCATGGCAGTGCCTCTGGTGGTGGCTCTGGCGTTGTTATGCTGCCCGCCAGCTCAAATGCTGCCATCAGTCACACAACCGGTGCCCTCCAGCGGACACATTCCAGATCAATGTCCTCCATACCGCCGCCCGAGCCGTTCATGATAGCACAATCGAAACAAATGAACAGCCGCGTCTCCATCAATGTGGGCGGTGTCAAGCACGAGGTGCTCTGGCGCACTCTCGAACGCCTGCCGCACACGCGGCTCGGCCGTCTGCGAGAGTGCACCACCCACGAGTCCATCATTGAGCTGTGCGATGATTACTCGCTGGTCGACAACGAGTATTTCTTTGACCGTCATCCGAAGAGCTTCAGCTCCATATTGAATTTCTATCGCACGGGGAAATTGCACATTGTGGATGAGATGTGCGTGCTTGCGTTTAGTGATGATCTGGAGTACTGGGGCGTCGACGAACTCTACCTTGAGTCTTGCTGTCAGCACAAATACCATCAGCGCAAGGAGAACGTACACGAGGAGATGCGCAAGGAGGCCGAATCATTGCGTCAACGGGATGAGGAGGAATTTGGGGAAGGTAAATGCGCCGAATATCAGAAATATCTTTGGGAACTGCTCGAGAAACCAAACACAAGTTTCGCCGCCCGGGTAAGTTCAAATCAGTTGCCAATTTTGAAATGTGTCTCTATCTATCTAAATGTGTCCATGTGTCCAGTGGCGTGTAAATTAATGTACTCCAAAGAGTACAACTCTTAAGTTGCTAGAAATTTGATTTGATATTTTTGAGTTTTCCTTTTCAATTATAATTTTTTTTTCTTATAATTTTTTTCTATTTTATGGAGCTTTCCAACTTTAGTTTATCATCTCTTCAAATCTTTATTTTTACACTATGACAAATACAGTTGGCTCGGGGCAATTATCCCCCCGGAAAAGCACTTTGTAATATAGAAAAAATAAAAGTCACTGCAAGGCCAAGAATAGTGTAAAAATAATTTAAAGCAACAAAAAAAAAAGCTGTAAAAAATTTTGCCTCAATTCCACCATCCCTCAAAATAAGAACGATTCAAACCACCTTCAGTTTGTATTAACTTTGAGCTGCCATTTGCTTTGCCTTGTACGAAAAAGCTTGCACAAAAAATAAAATAAATAATAATAATCTTATTATATATCTAAGATATCATATCTCCCATAAATACTCAAGACTGAGAGGCCGCGTAGCCACAATTTGAGCTGTAAATAAAAAGCGGTTCCGATTCCAATGGAACCAGTTAGGAAACGCCTTCCGCTGATGCTGCAGCTAATCCGGAGCCGATTTGCTTAATGCCGAATGCTGCCGCTGTTGTAAATAGCCAACAAATTTTGAAGAGTTCTTCGTTTCATTGTTTCAATCCAAAAAGTTCTAGTCTATTTTGTACTCAATGTTGTGACTGTCAATTTGAAGCAGAAATGTTCTTTTCTATACTATATTTGCCTGTGTTGTAAATGTTGTTGTTATTTTAATCATACTCCAGCGACACACATTTTGTTTTTGTATTGACAGTTAAGTACAGAGACTCCAGTTTTGTTGGTTTACCAAAGAGAGATTCCACAGATTTCGAAGAGTTATCTCAAGTCTGAAACGGCGTTTCCAAGTGCAAAAGAAAAACATAAGAATATCTTCTTTCACTTCATTTATTTTATTATTCTTATTTATTAATTCTAAAATCGAGCTCAACAAATTCTAGAACTCGCGAGCTCAACAAGCAATTCATTAATTCCTTGAGACCTTTGGGTCTCTTTCACCTTTCATCAGTTTCCGGCAAGCTTGACTTGTTTGTTTTTATTTTCTGTGTTTTTTTTTAGTTTTTCCCTTTTTTAGTGATTGTTCTAGTTTTCCACCAAAAAGCGCTTCAATTGTTTACTTGAATTATTTGAAATCTTTTTATGATTAAACCACGCGACGTCATGACACCAAATTCGTCGTATTTCCAATTTACCATATTTTTGTACTAATTGCAAAATTAAATTATTCAAGAAAAAAAAACAAAAAAAAATTCCAAATATTTACTAATCATTTTCTAATCTAACTTTTTTAATCACACACAGTATATGACAAATCATATGAAATTTATATCTACTATATACTTATATATATATTTTTTATTCCTTGAACGACAAAAAAACAAAAAAAAGAAAAAGAGAATTGTTGATGATGATGGCGAAAACAAAAAAACAAATAATCCTCTCTGTTTTTATCTCTAATATCTTTCTTACTCCTAAACAAACCCTGTAACAATGTTTGGGAATGGGCAATAAGCGATATGACCAGGCGGCAGGTGTGCTGTAGAAATCCTCGAAAATATTGACAAGATAAAAGACTCTGGGGAGAAGTGGCCAAAGGCGTGTTGTAATACATTTCCATTTTCCATATAGGGTTCGAAAAAAATGAAGAACTACAAAATCATAGGCAGGCTTTGATAGAGAGCTTCACTGCACAGCCACCGGTTACCTGCTTCGTGCGCCCTGCGTTGGGCGCCATTTGAGCGGACTGTGCTGTGTGAGGCTAGACCCGTCCCTTGTACCATAATAATCTTAACACCCCTGACTCTCTAGGCTTTTCGGCTTAACAAACTCACACCAGTGCATCTATAAATATTTCTCAGAACACAAAATCACATATCAAATGGCTTTAGCTTGTATTATACAGCCGATAATTTGCCCCGATTTCTGTTAGCTTTTGGCTTTTACTAAAACGAAAATTGCCGAAAATGGAAATAATTACAACATATTTGGGTGCATCTCCAATAATTTTTCATTCGATTTTCAGTTTCAACTTTTTATTTCAATTATTTATGCATTATTTGATTCAAATTCACTCAAATTTATTAGGCTTATAATTTTCCTAAGTTTACAAAACAATTTATAATCTTCTCTGCTCCTTTGCAGACAAGCAAATCAAACAATTTTTTAAAGATTCATAAAACATTTTTCATCTACAAAAAAAAAAAAGAAATGCTTCAAAGCAAATTTCGAAAAAATTTTTAGTTTTTTTAAAGGTAATGAAAAATTTCCAGAGTTTTTTGCCAGTTGTACTTTTATTCAAAAATATTTTTTATTTCAATTTTTTCTTTTCGACTTTAATAAAAGTTCAGGAAATATTTTAATTTCTGTATAATTTTTAGTTCCTTTTTAATACTCCGCCTAAACACATCCTTTTTTAAAACGAAAAAGATAAATATGAGAACCAAAACAACAAAACAGTCAAGAGTAGTTTTGTCTTTTCTCAAAGCTACCGATTATCTCTTTGTCAGCCTTGTTTGAAGAGACAATTAATTCAAATCAAAAAAAAAAAAACTTGCCGTTAACAAAGTTTACATATTTTGTTTGTTATACACCAAAACTAAACCAACAAAAAAAAAAAAAACAAATAGAGTTGAACTCGAAACCAAATTAATTGTGTATTTATTTTTTTGTGTTTCCTTGTGTTGTTTAGTGTAAAATTTTTTCGATATCTCCCTATTAAATATCTATAAAAACTATTCATGTATATTTGATGTCTCGTTGTCTATATTGCATATGAAAACCAAAAGTATTTTTGATTTACTTTGCTCTGACTTAATCGAAATTTTTCTTTACCAACTTTTTGTTTTTCCTTCCTTTTCTTTATTGTTGTAATCATTGGTTTATTGGCTTCTTCTACTTCTACTTCTACTTCTTCTTCTTGTTACCCCACAAGATACACTTATCCCAAAAAAAAGAAAATAAATAAAATAAACTGGGATAGTTTAGGCAAACGGCTCGTGTCAAAAAATATCAGCGAAATTTTTTTTTCAATTTTTACATTTTTTTTTTTTCTGTTTGAAAACTTTTGAGGACTAAATTACAAATTCTTAGAAAAACAAAACAAACACGAAAAAAAAACAAAAAAAAATTCCCAACTTGAAATATTAACCCACCAAATTTGCTGCATTTGCCATGCTCTAGTATAGAATTTTGTAGTCGGTTGTACTGAATTCTATAGCCGTTTGTATCGAATTTTGTTTGTTTTTTAGTGAGTCGAACAAAGTATGCGAACCAACTCATGCACCACAACTACAACAACCACAACAACAAAACCCTCCTCCGAACCACTTCCTCACACACACACACACACACACACACACTTTCTTTCAAATAATATAAAAAATCTCGAACCCGAAACCCTCACAAACCAATAAACCAATTGCAACAAAACCTGATTAAATATTTCAAATTTGTAAGTTAGTTTTGTAGTGCAAAAAACAAAAACCAGTTCGTGTTACTTTGGCCCTTGCTCATTTTCTGTTGATTTTTCACCCACACACACACACGGACACCCAAATACACAAAAGAACAACCAACTAGCGTTTTGCCATATGCCAACATGGCGTATGCGCACTTTCTTATCCAAATGATTGTTTTCATCTGTTTTTTCTTTTATTTTATTTTCTTCTCTTTTTTTTTTTTGAGACACAATTTGCACAGTCGAGCAAAGCACGTGATTGTTTTGATAATATTCTTGTGATACTTTTTTCCTCTAGTCTTTTTGTGTGTTTCGTGTTATGTGAGACTTTTTTGAAGCATGATTTTGTCTGTGAATAAATAATAATTTATTTTTGATTTTTTTTAAATAACTTGAAATATTTTTTAATTAACTAAGTCAATATTAAACTAGCCATAAATTGCCATGTAATTCAAGTGGATTAAATTTTTGAAAAAACACCTTTTAAGCTGAGAAAAGAAAAGCAAGCAAATTCAGGGAAGTTAATTTAAATTTGCACCTTAAAAAAAGACAACCTTTTAATTTCATTTCAAGCTTTTTGAAGTCATTAATCATGCCAATATATATATAAATTTTTTTTATAGAAATATTTATTCCGCTTATGAAATCCAATTTTTTTTTCTAGAAGCTATTTTTTTTTTATTTTCCTAAATATGTCAGTGTAGCTACCAAAAAAAAAGTAAAGTCCTAACAAGTTTTGCTCTAGAGTATTTTTCATATACTTTTACTTTCGATTTACCCTAATCAACCCCCCCGCCCCCCCTCTATTTCATGACTGAGCAGCAGTGGTAGCAGTTCCGAAATTCGCACAATTTCAATTACAATTTTTTTTTTATTTCAAATCATATCCAATGCATTCTGTTCTCCGTAAAAAAAAACAAGTTTGCTTCATGTCCGCTCGCATAAATAAAACCCGAAATTTACTTATTATCATGCATACATCTGAGTAGCAAGTTGAACCCTTTTTTTCCCCACCACCCAAACCAACCAACCAACCAATCAAAACCCTTTCGTGCTCGAAGAGAATTTAATTAACTTTCCCGAACTTTGATAGTTTTTGACAGACCACTTAAATTGCAATAGCTTGTGGCCATCTTACTATCCATATTCGTAGTAGTTTGAAATTATACCAGAATCCCTCAAACACAACGCATAAATTTCCAGTCTTGAATCGTCTACCCCCGCCCTCTCTCTCGCTCTCTTTCCCTCTTACTTTGTCTCTTTTTCTCTATATGTCTCTGTCTATCTCTCACATTCTCTGTAACTCTCTTGCTCTATATTTTCCGTATCTATGAACTCTTCATATCGTATGAACTTGGTTGCCAGCACCATTCAACTCTGTCTTCTTGTATTTCCTTTAAACGTAATTTTGAAACCCCTTCTTTTTTGTAATAATTTATTTTTTCTGTATGTTTTCAAATTATTTTTTTTAACTTAATGTTATGTCTTTTTCTTTCTTAGATAAGCTAAGTATCTAAAGAACTTTTTTAAATAAACCAAACTAAATACATTGAATGCCACTCTTTTCAGTTAAAATCTAGGAAAGACCAAACTAATTTTTCTAAAAAAAAAAACACAAAAAAATTTAAAGACCTCAAAAAAAAAATAAAAACCTTCAAAATTAATTTCCTTCAAAAATTCAAAGTTGTTTTAAATGCGTCTACGCATTTTGATTTATGTTTTTTGCGTGGTTGCGTACAGTGGTCTACTATGGTAGATTTGGACAGGCCAAAAAGGACAAGCCCATTCAACGCCCACACACACACACACACACATACATACTCATAAAAAAAAAATTAATGTGTGGTGGGGGCAGGGCAGCGATTATATTCAATAATGTGTCGCTTGCTTTACCCAAAAAAAAGGACACACGCACACACACACACAAACACATATACATAGACATATACATTTTGGGCGGATTAAATTTCCAAAATATTCCAGTGAAATTTTCAAATTTCTTTTTGGTCTTAGAAATAAATTTTTGAAAATTATTTTGCACGTGTGGCCTAATCTGTCAATCTGCCCTGACATTGAATGTGTCAAAAACATTTTGACACTTGACCACTTAAAAATTGAAAACTACCACAGCCACATTAGCTCAAACCAAACCAGCCCCCCTCTCTCTCTCTCTATATATCTCTTTCTCATATGGCATATAAAATGAAATTTGTAGTTTTTAGTAAATTACATAAAATATTAAATAAAAAAAAAAAAAATTCCTATTGATTTTTGAAAATTTGTGTATTGCATTGAATTTTTCAAAAGCAGGCATGGCCTTTAAAAATAATTGAACACAATTTAATTTATGCCCAAATTGATGGCAGATGTATAAAATTTTTTTTTCATTTCATTTAATTTCTTCTTCTTGTTTTTTTTTTTTTTGGTGGCCATGCTCATTTGATTTTGTTTTCGTTTTGAGCTCGTTTGGAACGAATTTTAAATGCATTTGTATTTCCATATATATATATACATATATATATTTATTGTAATTTGCTAGTAACCTCTATACCAATGAAAGTAAATTAGTATTAGCCAAAAATTTTTTGTTACATTACGAACACAGTCAGTGACACTCCAAAAACACTTTGAATAAAAATAAAGTAATTTTTTAAAATAAATCGTAAAAATCAATGAGTAAAAAGTCGACTGCAGTCCCGATGGTAGCGTCTCTTATTGAATCGATAGAGCAGCCAATAAAAGACCCCAATAGGAATAGAGACTATATCATGTATTTGTTTGAAATATATTTTTAATGCTAAATACTTCCGAGTAGTGTTTTTTTCTTTGTATTAACTCGTCTATGTTATTGTCCTGCGTCTAAGCTTACTTTCTACTTGTATTATTTTTTCGTAAGACCCACTAAACTAACACAGACACTCTATATGTCCAATCTGTCAATTAACTCTAATTAGACCCTCAACCATATAGAAACCACCACAAAGAACACCTTTCAGTCATAACCACATCACTAAACACGCACAACAACAACAACAACTAAACAGAGAGACAACAAAAAATAAAATAAAACCAACAACAACACACACACAAAAGTAAATTTTATATAAAAAAAAAAAATTACCCCAACCGTCTCTCTCTCTGTCTCTTTCTGTCTTTGACTCAACTCAAATTAACTTAGGTTTTTAATTTAATGGCAAAAACCATTTAGTTTTTTAATTTTTTTTTAAGTTTTAAGTTGTGAAATTTTTTAATTTGAAATTCAGTTTGTATAGAGATAAAGAAGGATTATAAATAATATACTTCACATAATACAGCAGCCTTTGTATAGTACAAAAAAAAAAAGAGAACGATTACCACCGCATTTTTTTTAAACCAGAAACGAAAGCTCCGGAAACGAATTCGCTCTAGAAAAAAATAAAGACCCCGAGGAAAAAAAGAAAAAGTCCCTTGAAAGACCACTCGAAATGTTTGAAGACAAGTCAACTCGACTTGAAGGTTTGCCAATTTGAATTGCCCTCTGAACTGAAAGAAAGAAATATTCTCGCAAAATTTATTCGATTGAGACCATCTGTGAATCTAATCATTCAAGGCTTTGCCAATTTGCTCCCCTTTTTTTTACTGCAATTCTAACCAATCAAAAAAGAAAAAAATTATTGATTATGGATCAATCAATGCCAAGTCAAATTCCAGCGAGACAAGCAAGTGCTTAACTGTTGTAATCATGTTTGTTTAATTTATTTGTGATAAAAACCAAAAAAAATCAAAAAATCAAAAAAAAAAGTATCTATCTATTTAATTTAAACGTAATCGTTGTGATGTAAGTGCTGATGTTGTTGATGATGGTCTCGAAGACAAAAACGTCTCGATTATTCTTTATTGTTCACAGGTTATCGCAGTGATATCCATACTATTCATAGTCCTGTCTACCATAGCCCTGACGTTGAACACCCTACCACAACTACAACACATTGACAATGGTACACCTCAGGATAATCCTCAATTGGCAATGGTTGAGGCGGTGTGTATTACGTGGTTTACCCTTGAGTACATACTTAGGTTTAGCGCCTCGCCGGATAAATGGAAGTTCTTTAAGGGCGGCCTTAACATAATCGATCTATTGGCAATACTCCCATATTTTGTTTCGTTATTTTTATTGGAAACGAATAAGAATGCAACGGACCAGTTCCAGGATGTGCGCCGGGTGGTGCAAGTATTCCGCATCATGCGCATCCTGCGAATCCTTAAGCTGGCCCGTCACTCAACGGGCCTGCAGTCGTTAGGCTTCACACTGCGTAACTCATATAAGGAACTCGGTCTACTAATGCTGTTCCTGGCCATGGGCGTTCTCATATTTTCTTCGCTGGCATATTTTGCCGAAAAGGATGAAAAGGATACAAAATTCGTTTCAATACCGGAAACATTTTGGTGGGCGGGTATTACAATGACAACTGTTGGCTACGGGGACATCTATCCCACTACTGCACTGGGAAAGGTTATTGGTACTGTGTGTTGCATATGCGGTGTTCTGGTAATCGCTTTGCCTATTCCCATCATCGTTAACAATTTTGCTGAATTTTATAAAAACCAGATGCGACGCGAGAAGGCCCTCAAGCGACGTGAGGCGCTCGATCGTGCCAAACGTGAGGGCAGTATTGTCTCCTTCCATCATATCAATCTGAAAGATGCCTTTGCCAAATCAATGGATCTCATCGATGTGATTGTCGACACAGGTAAGCCCAACTCCTCTTTACACATCTTATTACGTAACTTGTCTGTAGTTATTAAATGTTTGCTATGTCTACAGTAAAATATAAAATAAAACCCCCTACAAATAACTCTAGACACCTGGCCTAAATTGCCCAATTTTCAAGCCTCACAAAACTATGCTTGAGATTTTCTGTGGCTCAACTTAATTTTATCAAACTTTTTGAATTTGCTTTGCATGTTTTGTTTTTCTAGCTTTTCCGGCTTTCTTTCTTTTGATTTATCTCTTTCTTAAAACTATTTTCAAAGAAGGCGTGTAAATATCAAGAAATATATCTATATATATATAATCGAGCCATTGCGTAAAATGATAGAAATTTTCGAGAACTCTTTTAATTATTCTTAGGATAATTTTATTATATCAAAAAAACCAAAAAGAAATATTTTTATGTAAACTAGCTAAGTAAATTTTAATAGTCTTTAAGTTCCCCTAACCCAGACCCAGGCCCTGTCTCTCTGAATTACCTTAAGTAGCAGTTGCCTTAAGCCGAAGCTTTACAGCGATTAAAATGCGTACACTGCGCCCCACCCCCCGCCCTCTCTTTTGTCCCCTAGAACACTGATCAACTTACACTTACCAACACAAATGCAAAATATTTCCATCGGTTAATTAGTCAAGTGCTTTTGTATTTAGAGCGATTTACTAGGCATTAGTGGGTATTTCCCATTGTACAAAGCCCAAAAAGCGCACACTTACCCACACCAAAGCCAACACACACACACCCACACAGTTACACCGAGCCGGCTGTATAAAAAGCGCCTACAAGTCAATAAAATGACTTTAATCTTTCTCTCTCTCTCGTTCTCTAAGTCTCTATCACCTACACTCACACAAACTCTCTTTCTCTTTCTATAAGTTTCCTAATAGCTCCTGCTCTGACTAGAAATACTCCTAACCATTTTATTTTAGGCAAACAAACAAATGTGGTTCATCCCAAAGGTAAAAGACAAAGTACCCCTAATATAGGCAGGCAGACCCTTGATGTGCAAAGCGCTCCAGGTGACTAAATGAACATAACTATTGCCTATACCGTTATCGCTAACGTTACCGTATCTCGTAATATCGCAATACCGTAGCGTCTACACGCAACAAACTAAAAACTGTAAACGTTGAAAATGCTTAAGTAAATATAACTAAAACTAGTTCAAAGTCACAAAAAATAAATAAAACAACAACAACAAAAATATATCCAACAAGTACAGTAGACGCTCAAAAAAACTATTCCAAATCCAATAATTTCTAAGGTTGCTTTTGGCAGTTGGAATAGATTTGAAGTTAGATTATTGAAAACACATTAACCAATTTTAAAAAGGATTTGAATAGGACTAAGGATTCCACTTCAATTCTGATATAATCTGAATAAGATAGACAAAATGTACTTATAATTTCAGAAGTCTTTGAATCCAAGTTTTTATAAAGTCGGATGTGAATATCTGTAAAAAAGATTGGAAACTCCCAACTAACTAGAAAAATTAATAGACCAAGGTGGGGCCCTATGAAACCCGGATAGCCACAGAAAGAATTGACATAGCTTTAATGGCTTTCTCCTGAATAGAGAGGGTCCTTTAGCTAGTTATGTGCATTGACTGTACTTGATGGTTTCTACATTTGATTTTGATCAAAATAAATGGAACACAAAATCAAATTATGTAGTAAAAATTAATAAAAAGATCCAGTCAATCCAAGAATTGGGATCGTTCCCAGAAGCTTTCAATCCAAATAAAATTCCTATCTCGATAGAGTTTCAGTTATTTCACGGTCCTTCCAAATCCTGTTAGAACTTTTCAATAAATCTTAAGCAAAATATTCCAGCCTCCAATAGCACCAAAATCTCAGCCAGGCAGAAAGTTCCACTCTATTTCGAACGTCAACTGTACTTAAGTTTTCTTTAAATAGTTTTCAAACCACCAAGCGCTTATTAAGTACTTTGGCTTATCTCAAATAATTTCAAAATATCCAAATTATTCTTGTTCTTTTTTTTTTCAAAGAGATATATGAAAATATCCACCAAACTTCACCGTAATTTTTCAAAAAAATTTTCCAATCTCTTTTATGATATTCCAAGCCAAGTCTCATTTGTATATAGAGGCCATCCCAAAAGGAAATTTCGAGTACACTAGAAATTTATCAAATTTCAGCAAAAACCCCTTTCTTTTTTCTTACGAATTTTTTATAAAAAAAAATAGAAGATGATTACTTTGAGCTTGCCTATTTTTTATTTTAAGCTGCCCTGATTTTTTATTATTTGAAAAAAAAAAAAAAATAGATTTGCCTTGATTTTGCCTAAAAGAAGAACTGATTTGTTGCCATTGAATTTAAGTTAAAATGTATGCGAATTATAATCACAAATAGCAAAGTTGAATTTAAAAAAAAAATCAAACCAAACCAAAATAAAAAATTATAAAAAAAATAGATTTTAGAATTTTTTCAAATATAAAAAAAAAAAACAAAATGTTTTCTTTACATTCTTAGTAATTTTCAAGTGCTGATTACATAAACATTTTAAATATTCATTTTAGTTAATTGTAGCTTGAAACTTTAGCAATGAAACAACAAAAAAAAAAATTTAAAACTTAATAAAAAAAAAAAAAATAGCAAACATCGAAATCATATGAAGACGTGGCATAGAGTGTTTCCCTGAGTGAGTGCTCTGTGCTAAACGAATTCATATTCCTTTTAACTTTATACTATTTGTATCGATTGATAAAAAATAAAAACTAAGCTTTGAAATAAAAAAAAAATGTACAACTTGATCTTTTCTCTGCTCTCTTCTTTTTCTATTCTCTCATATCGTTTTGAATTCAAATTTGAACTTGAAAACTATCGAAATCATTTCAATTTTCAATCTGCCAAACATGCCTCTCTCCACACACACCCACACACCAACACACACACACTCACTCGCTGATAAAAAAATAAAAATCACTTTGGTTACCATTTTTAAAAATTGCAAACTTTTTGCTAATCATAACTCAACTAAATTTTGGGCTTGCCTGGGTTCGAAGGCGAAAAGAATACGTTGATTGAGCCGCCACCGTTGCCCTCCTTTGGCACTCCGCGCCGGCGAGCGCTCTCGGCCCGCATACAAGAGCTCAATCGCAGTCTGCTCGAGGAACGCGACGCTCAGCAGCAGAACAGCTCCAGTGACAATGAAGACAGCCGCTAAACTGCAATCACAGCAACAACAACCCAGCCCATTAACCATAAACCAAAAAAAAAAAAAAAACAAAAAGCAAGCAACTTGAGTTAGAATTAAGTTAGTGAAGAAACTATGAAAGCGAAATGGAATGTTTAATTAAAAAATTGTTAATGTATTTATAAATTAGTTAGTATCAAACAAGTTGTTATGTATGAGAAATCACTATGTCCAAGGCCGCGAAGTCTTGGTTAGAATCGAAAAAAAATAAAGAAATAAAAATATATTCAAAGAAAAACTCCATGTAAATTTAAGAATAAGCGCATTGTTATTGCAAATGTTTATGAAAGCAAACTAAGTATGATAATTCCCAATATTCTCAAAATTAGTTAGCCAGAGTTTAGAAAATCTGTCAGAGGCTTTACCAAATCAATTCGAGAGTTTTCCTTTAGTCCAAGCTAAACAAATTAAATGTTGTGATTAAATTTTATATGCTTTTAAGCTAAGCAAACACACACACACACATACACACCGAAACATACAAGCCAACACACAAACACACACCACACACACATGTCTGCTAATTCCTCTGCTTTGGCCACTTAGAATTCATACATTGCGCATACGCACCGTGGCGCATCTCTCAACTGTTAAACTTCATTGGAATGTATTGAAAGTTTTGCTATAAAAAAAAAGAAAACAGAACCTTTGAACTTGTTCATTTTATTTATACTTTTATTAAAATGCCATCAGCACTTGAAAATGAAAAACCAAAAAAAAAATATTTTATACTCAAATAATTGTTAAACGAAAATTCTGTGGCTTACAGATTCTATTCAAATTTGCCAAAAATTTGTGATTATATATTTTTATTTATTTTTTTTTTTTTTGTTAAATTAAAAATGTATTTAGCTAGTTTTGTTTTGCCTGAAACAACTTTTTGAGCAAAACTTTCAACAGACCAAGTGAGTTGTCCTCTGTGTATTTCACACGCGTGTGTGTGTGTGTGTGTGTGTGCATGTTTGCATTAAAATTACCAAAAAAAAAAATCTGAAAACAATCCGCATATGCACAATTTTGATTTAGTCTGAAGAAAATAGTTAAGAATTAGGCAAATTTTTAAGATTGAATGAAAAAGCTAAAAAATAAACCAAAAGAAAATCCCTCCAAAAAAATTGAAAGACAGCAAAAATTTTACTGGTACTGAGCAAATGGCAAAATTTATGCAAAAGAAAAAACAAGTCAGCCTTATTTTTGAAATTAGTTGAAGTAGCTTCGAACTTAAGCTTAGAATTTAATTTAGTGCAGAGAGAGAAGGTACAGAAAGCAAATCAAAAGAGTTAGAAAATTTTTAAAAACAGAAATGTTCCTAAAGCGCTTAAGAATAAAAATAAATAAAAATATTTAAGAATATATAATACAAATAGTGAAAATCAACTAAATGGAAAATGCCTTATTTAAAATGCAAAAATGCGCTTAGCTCGCAGTAGAATCAATTTTAAATTAAAAAAAAAAAAAAGCTTAGCCCAAAAACAAAAAAAGTCAAGTAACAAAATTAAGGTGCAGTTTCGATGTTCAAATAAAAAAAAAAAGACAAATGTTTTAGTAGTTATTTAATTATACAAAAATATAAAGCCAATATTGTGAAACCAATTTTTTTAAGATTTATTTTATTTAAGTTAAAAAAAAAAAAAACAAAAAAAATTTGCCTATATTTTTTTTTGGAAGACGGAATTTTGTTCGCAAATTTCTATCATTGAACCTGCTTAAGTTGTGATAAATTGCAATAAGATTTTCTTGCAAAACCAAAAAACCAATCAAAAATGAAATAAATTTTATTTTGAAAAAGCCTTTGCGTGCCTTTTGATTTTTCAATTGTGTCTCTCTCTCTCTCTGTCTGTCTCTTTGATTTTAAACCTACCTCTTCTCTATGTGTGTCGTGCCCTCGTAATCAAGCTCGTTTTGTTTCTACTTTTTAATTTCTCTCCTTTATGTCTTCTTGTTTTGATTAAGCCCTCAAAATTGGCCCTTTGCATGCACCAACTTTCTTTTACTAACTTTCTTATTTTCCTATTAAAAAAAAAATCCAACTAACTAACTAAAAAAATAAATACAAGAAAACTCTGTACGCTCTTTATGCTCAAGCAATACAACATAAAAAAAAATCTTTTATATACAAAATATATATATATAAATATGCTACATCTAATATCCCAAATAACTGTGTCTGTTTATCATATGTTTTGTGTAATATTCCTCTAATGTAAAACTAAACCTAACTAAAAACCAAAAAAACAAATAAAAAAACTAACTTTATATGTCTGTGAATTAGCAATAAAACCAAACCTTATACACTGTATTCATTGTACAAAATGTTTTCGTATTTGTGTCTATAACTAAACCTAACTCTATCTAGTTTAAAATTATGTTTTTTTTTTATTAATATCGAAAACAAGACAAACCAGAAAACAAACAAAAATTATGAAAACCCCTTTTTTAAAGTTTGACAAGTCACCGGGCATTGTGTGACTTTTTGTCAAACTTGTAAAATTCTGAAATTTTTTAAATCAAGCAAAAGGTAATCCATCCTTGCCCTCAAAAAAAAAAAAATGTTTGCTTCACTAATTTAAGGAATATTTTTATGATTATTTATCACAAAGTTCAGTCATCATTCCAATCATCAATCCAAGAAATATTTCTCGCTTGGCGCCAGACAAACCAATACATTATTTTCATAGAAGCTCTTTAAGTTTTTGGATATTAATTTTTGATTTCGTATCACTGAAATTGGCATATATTGTTAAGAATGAAATGAGCTTATTGCTTTTGGCCTTTGAACTGCTCCAAACATTTGTTTTGCCGAGTTTGTTAAAAATCAGAAAGAAAAAAAAAACTTCATCCAATAAAACAGCACACAAAGTTTTTCCATTTTTCATGTCCATTTCGATCGGCCAAACGACGAGAAAAATAAGGGGAAATCTTAAAAAATAAATTAATAATTTTTTTTAATATTTTTTTTTTTATAAAAATTTTTTTTACTAAAAAAGAATGTTGTGATTTAGATAAAAACCTAAAGATATTTTTGAACAATTTTATAGACAAAATTTAATCAAAATTAACATAGAATTATTTAGCCAACTAACCGGTAATTTGAATTCCCCCCACTCTGATAAAAATAATAAAAATAATAACTTAGTCATTCTTTGTTGTAATTAATTATGTGATAACTAAAAGTCAATTGTAATCGTTATCGTTATCGTCGTCGTCAACGTCGTCGCTGTTGTCATAAATGGTCGTTTATTGTTTTTTTTAATATTTTTCAATATCGACATTCATGAAAAATCATCTCTCTTTCTTTTATTCTTTTTTAATTTTAATACAAAATCGAACCATTTACGCTGAACAAATAAACCAATCAATGAATGAAACCAAAACCTTAATCAATTTAATTATTTTAATACACAAATGAACTAAAAAAAAAAAAAAAAAAACAAAAACTGAATCTCCAAAATGGCGCCACTCTAACATTCTTTATACCCCAACAAAAACGGCTAAAACAAATGCAAAAATAAATAAATAATAAAAAAAAAAATAAAAACGCTCTTGAAAATTACAAAACCGCGGCGACACATTTTATTCTCAACATTATAATTATTCCCCTAATGGCAAAACAAAATGCATTCATGGCTTTTTGCGTGTGCAACAACAACAAATACAAATACAAAAACAACAACAATTTCAATAACATAAACTAAACAAAAACATTCAACAAACAACAAAAACTATTTGCAATCCACACAAAACACATGCCAACGTAATTGCCGTGCTAATTACATTAAACCACGCATACACCAACCAACCAACCTGACCAACCTGACCATTAACCTATCCAAAAAAATAAAAAAAAATAATTTATAAACTGTGACAAATAATACACATACATATGCACATAATACCATACAAACACACACACACACAATAACACAAACACGAACACGCCATGCAGAAAAGCGCGAGAGTCACACAAGATCACTTAAAAATTGGCACCGTTTAACCCACGCGCTACGCCGATCACCCACAGGACACAATCTCTCCCAAACGGATGGCAATAGCACTGAAGGGGAATCGACTAGCGGTCGTAATCCGGCAACCACTGGGACAGGCTGTTACAAGAACTATGATCACGTAGCCAACTTGCGGAACTCAAATATGCAACATGTAAGTGGTATTTCGATTGGGTTGAGAAAACCTGGAAAGACCTCAACATCAATGGTAAAATCAAAATATTCCTTTGAAATGTACACAAATATTTGGATCAAGTCAAGTCGGTCTGAGGGTCTTAGAACTTATAAAAAAAATCTGATCTGAGCCTGATAAGTTTTGAAATAAAGAAGAAGGCTGGGTATCAGAGAGTTTCTCTTTAAAATTTCAAAGATAATGGAAATGCTAAGCATCTGAGAGATTACCTGAAAAAGAAATTAAGATAAGAAATCCCTTACTTAAACTTTTTTTCTATCCTAAATTGATGAAAGGAATTGGTCCGTAAGTGTGTTAGGTATTCTTTAGAAGGATTTAGATTGGTATGGGATATATGTTATAGTGGTCCGATTCATATCTGTAAAAGTATCTAAGTGGAGAAAAGCATTCCCAAAAAAATGATTCCAAAACCGATTTAGTTTTATGTGATATAGAACTCTGATTCCAATCAAGTCAAACAATTATATCACCATTAAATCGGCAATTTTGGGATAGATAAAAAAGGAGTTATTTCTAATGCCAATCTAGGTCATAGCTCAATCATTTGATCTATCTAGATTTTATCACTAACATTTTGATATTATTAGCTTCTTATAATGTGTATTAAAATATTCCCAGTTTTTACTTCCGCCTTTAGTAACTATTTGAGATGCTTATCAATTTCTTTAATTTAAAAAATTTCTTGAAAAATTCACAGCGTCGTGGTTCTAGTTCCGAGCAAGATGCCGTGCCGCCTTACAGTTTTGATAATCCCAATGCCCGGCAGACTTCGATGATGGCCATGGAGAGCTACAAGCGAGAACAGCAAGCACTGCAGCAGCAAAAGTTACAGCTCCAGAAACAGAGTCAGGAACCCACGGTAACCCTGCCAGCGGCCGGAGTCAGTGAGCCCAACTTGGGCGGGGCATCTAGTGTGGCTGGAGCCACAGCCTTGGTAGATGCCAGTACGAGTAATGAGGGTGCTGGAGCAGCTTCTCAGACAGATGCCGATGCCGTGACCATTACGTCGAACCAAAAGGGTCTGCCCATACAGATGATGATAACGCCCGGGGTAAGTGTTTTGGCCTAAGTAGACTGGGCCACTCTAATTGTATCCTCTAAGTGTGTGTAGTCCAAGCAAAATACTCGTATATCTTTATGTTTTTCAAAGTTCTTTATACCGTAACTATTTAGTAAATGTGCGTGAAGCAGTTAACTGGATCTAATTATATTCTAAATATCGTATACAATATTCTATCTCACTCTAAAACTGTTTGAATTACAAATTCTAAACGTCTTTTAAGTTTGCGTTTCAAAACACAGCGGAGAAAACTGGACTCGAATCGGTCCAATTTTTTTCAACATTTTTTACCTTGAGAAAATTGGTAATTCTCTCAATTATCCGTAGAATTGTTTCCTTAAAAACAAAATTAAGCAAAATCAAAAAACGCTTTATTTTAGTTTCAGTTTTAGAGTTTCTTTCTTAATATCACAAACAAAATAGCTGAAATTCTATAACAAACAAAACACAACTTTCAACTTTTAGATTTTACGGGGACGCAGTAAGGAGGTACATTCAAAGTATACACAAAAAAACCTACTCAAACTCTAATGCATTTATTGTATTATAAATATCGTAATATTTCTCTAATTTTAATGAAAACTTTTCAATGCATTACCAACTCAATTGACTTCGAATTGATTGATTATTCAGAGGCTGAACATAAAATGCTAAAGTTTTTATATTTTATTTATTTTTATTTTTATTTTTTTCTAAAATGAGATAAATCAAACAAAAAGGAATGTAAAGAATGACCTAGGAATAAGCCGCTAAAGATATTTGCATCCTCCAAGACAACTTTTTTGATTACAAATTTTTTTTTTAATAACTGAAATCCTTAAATCTTCTTAGTCATGAAGAAAATGAGAAACATTTTAAAGCTGTCAAAATGCTAGTCAAAGTCTAAAATTTTCTTATCTTTATTTCCTTTATTTTCCATTTAAGAAGTTCACATCAACTTAATCAGAAAATATCTTGAAAGTCGAGGAAAAATATGTGACATACGAAATTGCTTTCTCAGTCAATCTTAATCTTTGAATTTCTTTCTTATTTTGTATAATATTTTTGCTGATTTAAATTTATTCTTGAATTTATTATACTCTTTTCGAAGGGACACACAAAACCAAACATCGCAGATTCCCAGAAGTAAACTTAAGATTGGTCAGTATCCATAGAGAATTCGCTTGAACCATATCCTGTCCGACTTTCTGCCTGTTTAAAGACAGATACTTAGTACATTTCACAGAACCGCCCGAATCGGACCGCTTACTATGTAGTTCCTTATAGCTGCTATAGTTTTTAAATATATCTGTGTCTCTTTGACCGATTTCAATCAAACTTTTCACTAAGAACGCTTTTATGATAGTTCACATTTATGCCAAATTTTACCTTAATCCGACCACACTTGGTTTATTGGATAACTTCGTTATTGACTGACCTTTTCCCATTTCCTCTTCCATTGGACCGATGTATCTTATAGATCTCAGAATAGAATATCACTGCCAGTAATTGATCAAAATAATTTATAGAAAAGCTTCGAAAAGAGTTTATCAGCTTCGGCATTCCGAAGATACCATTTATATTTAACTTTAAGTCTTTAAATTTCTGATGAATAGCCGGATAAATTCTCATATTTTGCTTTTATTTTGTATAAGATATTTTTCACGCTCGACTTGGAAATTTAAAATCTTTTTAGTCCCGAATAAATACGTTACTTAAAGCTGCTAAAATGTTTCAAGTCTTTTGGGTACTTTTTCTTTCTTTTATCTTCTTTTGTACATAATTTTAGTCTTAGGCAATTCTTACTTAGATTTTAGATATGCCTGGTCAAATTTAAGTATTTCAAGTATAACATTTTTGTAAATATTTAAAAAATAATTCTTTATTACACCAGTAAAGGGAAAATGTAACATAGAAATCAATAGAAAATATATATATATATATAGATTGCTTTAGATAAAGCTTTCAATTGCATTCCAATTCAAAGTCAGCTTGCCGATTTGGTTCATTCTGCTTGCTTGTGCCATATGGATTGGGCTCGTTCTCTTGTTTGGGCAAAACATCCTCGTAGTGACTGCGTTGACCATTTCGATTATTCAAATTACCTGGTGGGGTGACAATAACGGGAACCGGGGTGGGTCTGTCAAAGTGCTGCAGCGGTTGCCTCAGCTTGTCCAGCAGGGCATGCAAGTCCACTGTCAATTTGGGCTGAACAATGCCCTCGGCAGCTTGCAGACCCACCATTTGAGAGGAGAGAGCATCTACATCCTGGCGAGCCGCAAATAGTAATTGATCATGGGCAGCCAGCTGAAGCTGGGCTATTTGGGCGCGTATAGCCGAAGCGGCCACCTCCTGCTGGGCATTGTGCAGCGAGGCTGTTATAGCGCGCACATGATTCGCGGCCTCTTCCAAATGAGATTGGGCCGAGGAGGCCACAGCCTGGGCTTTGCGGATTTCTGTGGCCTCCAGCTGGACCCTAGCCTGGGCCACATACAAATGCTGGACAAGGGTGCGGAGCTCTCTACTTTTCTGATCGGGATCGGCAGAGTTATCAGATAAAGGCGCCATACCCAATTGTTGTTGCAATTGATTTTGGGCCTGCTGTTGTTGCTGTTGTAGTACCTGCTGCTGTTGCTGTGTCTGTAGCAAGGGCAGTTGAAACGGTTGCTGCTGTTGGGGCTGTTGCTGCTGTTGGGGCTGTTGGGGCTGTTGTTGCTGCGTCTGTGGTATTTGTGGCTGAAAAATATCTATGGGCTGCTGTAGAACATTACCCAGGGCGCTATTAATGAAGTTCTGCTCACAGACCACCGTGGGAGGCATCGACGTCGTTGTAGTCTCGCAATTCACTGTGCTGTACAAATGCGATTCCGGCGTGGGACCTGGCGTAGTGTGGCCGGCCGAGTTACTCACGGGTAGGCAAGTCGTGAGACCCTCGCCTGAAGCAGAGCCTGATGGGTGGTTACTCTCTGTTTGCGACGTACTGGGTATTGGCTCACACTCTGGATTCACGGTGTGGGCCCCACTAGCTAGTGGATTTTTTTTTTCGAATTAAAAAAAAAACAAGAAATTCAAAGACTTCATAAGCAGCACTCACCGAAATCATCACCGACAGCTGGGTCAAAGAGATCAGTGCCAAAATCCAAGCCCTTGAAGCGATCCATTTGGTAGTCCGCAACATCAAAATTTTCCGGATTGTTCACATAATCGTACTCGCTATTCAGGCTAACATGGCTGTTGTCGTTCATCGTTGGATACTGGCTGGAATTCATGACGCATTGAAGGGCAAAAAGTACGACTGAAAGGGGGCAATCAGTCAAGGAAATTGAAAAGGGGACCCTAACAAGTTGCGACTTACCAAGCCAAAAAAGGTTTCTCAAGCGCATTTAGAGCACATTTAGGCCAATTTGAATGAAAATGACCAGTGTGACAAATCATTTGAGCTAAATTTGACAAACAAAACGAAATTTTTTTTGGGAGAAAAATATATAAAAATTTTTTTTTTTTATTATTTGACAAATATCTAGCAGAAATTCCAAGCCTAGCAAAATATTTGAAAGCATGATCTCTGGACTTAGTTAAAGCATGAAAGCACAATTGAAACCAAAAAAAAAAACGAAAAACTAACCTTATTAATTTTCTAACCTAAGAAATTTCTTGCATGTTTTTGTCTTTTTTCACATTTTGTGAATTTTTATTTTTTATTTTTTTGCCAAAAAAAAAGTATATACGACTTGTAAATATTCTTGTATGATTGATTTTTTTAAATGTTCAAAACTCACAAATGGAAAATCATAAAAATTATTTATAGGAAGTGGCCGAGTTGCGCCGCCAGGTGGCGCTCGAGAACTTACAAAACCAACGCATGGATAATCTGGAACAAGATGTGCCCGTGGAATTTGAATGTTGTTTCTGCACAAACAAGGTAAACCAAATAATTTCCCAATAATCTCATTCAATTTTATCACACCTAAAAGCACCATAAAAAGCACTGATCTAATATATATATATGAAACACTTGAAACCACTTAATTATTTTCAGTATGTAAATGTAGTTGAAATAATTTTTAATTTATTATTTATTGCTCGGCATTCAAATTGTTTTGCTTTCTGTATTTTGTGGCACTATAATTGAGTTGCTTTAAAAATTAAAATAATCTAATTAACACAACTAAAAAAATTAAAATAAAAATGTCTGTACAGAAAAGTCTAGGTTAATTGGGATCTAGAGAAATGCTTTTTATATAATTTACAAAAAATCAAAGTAGACCCCACAAGGAAATACCAAATATATCCAAGCCACCATGTAAGCGCTCTCCTCTCTCTCTCTGGTCAACTTCATGTAGTTAGAAAATCAAAAGTATTCAATTGAAGAAAGTGTAAACCATCCGAATTGCAGGATCGCATTTGCGTCTTTCATGACAGGGAGTATAGCATCAAGAGACTGGCGCGTCCGCCGCCGTCACCAAGGAATTACTTGGCACTCAAACGCATGATCGAAGAGGGCACTATTGATCTTTATTATCTCTGAGATAAAAAATATTAAAACCGGTAAAATCTGCACCCGTCCAATGTCCTTTAGAAAACACCAAATCAATCCGAGTCTCTCTGAAAGTGTGTGTGTGTGTGTGTGCGTCTTTGTCTGTGTGTGTGTGCCCCCTCTCCCTTCCAGAACGAAAAGAAGTTTTTTGTTGGAAAATGTCCAGTTTGTTTTTTTGTGTATATTTTTTTTTTGTTTTGGAGGAAAGAAATGTGCTTATAAAAAGTGGTGAAATTTTATTTTGACTTTGTTTCTTTGTTTCATTTCTTTTTCTTAAAGGGTTTGCCAGGATGTCAAGGCGAATGTATTCCATTGCGTGCGAATAGCGTTTAGAAACCTATTCTATTTCCCCTTTTATAGATTATTCACAAATTACCTTGCTCGACTCAATTCAATTAAGTTTCAGCAAGCCAAGCGAAAATGTAACAACGAATTCAAAATACCAACTAAAAAAAAAAAAAATCCCAACGTTATCTTCGGGGTGCCGAAGATTACAGACTCTTTTCGAAGTTGTTTCTGCCGTAAATCACATGAACGGGGTTGGTCAGTTAATAGGGCCGATTTCGATTTGTATGACAGCTATATGATATAGTAGTCCGATTTTAATAAAATTGAGTACAAACGCGTATATTTATGTAGAAAACGTGTTGGCCGAGTTTTGAAAAGATCAGTCAATAAATGTGCGAGTTATTCCCTAAACCGATTTAGGTTCGTATGGCAGCTATATGATATAGTAGTCCGATCCTTACAAAATTTGGTATTTATATTAATTGCTATAAAAAACATATGCGTGCTTAATTTGAACAGGATCGGATAATAAATGTGGGAGCTATTGCCTAAACCGATTTAGGTTCGTATGACAGCTATAAGATATAGTCATCCGATCCGGGCAAAATTTGGTACAGTTATCTATCGTTATATAAAACACACGCATGCCAATTTTCAAAAGGATCGGATAATAAATGTGGAAGTTATTGCCTAAACCGATTTAGGTTCGTATGACAGCTATATGATATAGTGGTCCGATCCGACCGATTCAAACTAGTGTACTACCTAGGTAAAAAAGAAGGCTAAATACCAAGTTTCAGCAAAATAGCTTTTAAGACGACGGAGTAAATCGCATAGAAACAGACGGACAGACGGACAGACGGACAGACGGACAGACGGACAGACGGACAGACGGACATGGCTATATCGACTCCTCTAGTGATTCTAAGTATTCTAGATGTAACTTTTGTGGGTCTACGATGTTTGGTTCTGTGCGTTACAAACATCAGAGCAAAGTGAATAGACTCCTTTTTCTTCGAAAAGAGTCTAAAAATAATTTTATTATAAAAAAGAAATAATTGAGAACCACACAAAGAGAAAAACAACTTAGTTAAAAAATATTTGAATATGCTTTAAGCTTAATTAAAAATAATTAATTAAATATTATTCACAATTGAAATTAGTAGCTTAAATTTATTACAACAACAACAACAAAGTGAAAGTGTGAAAGCTTAAGAAAGACATAGAAAAATTCTAAGAGTTTTAATTAAACTAAAATTAATTTAATTTTAAAATATGAAAAACCAAAAACCAAAAAAAAAAGAAAGCAAAGCAGCATGTGTTATTTTATTTAATGTGTTTCAAATGTTTAGTTTTTAAGCTCTTCAAAAAAAATATTTAACGAACGATACCAACAAAAACAACAACAACAACAAAAAATATCTTCATTATTTTTTTATTTATTTTACAATTTAAGCACTTGATAAATTAATTAGCTTTAATAAACATAAAAAAACAAAACTAGCAAAATGGCAATTAGATTAATGTTTTATGTTCAAATCAAAAGCACGATTATAATAAAACAACAACAACAACAACAACAACAAAAACTACAGACAACAAAATCCAAACAAAAACAATTAAATCAAATTATTTTAGTCGAAACAAAAATTGTTATGTATCATTATTTTCCTTTGCCACACAAACCCAAACCAAACCAAATAAACAAATTTTTTAATAAATAAATTATTAATTCAAAAAACAAAAAAAAAAACGAAAAAATTAAAACAAGCAATTTTGCACTTTTTTTATTGGCACAAAAAAAGAACACTCTGAATCTGAACCGTTTCGATTTACATTATTTATTTTGATTACTTCCGGAATGCCAGATTAGAATTTTAAATGACATGTATAATTTTAATTAGCATTTTAATTTCATTTATGATTTTCTTTGATGATTATGATGATGAGGGCCCCAATGGGCCCACAGCTGAAAGTTGAGAGTGTATGAAAAAAAAAATATATGAAAAGCGGTAAGTAAACCAAAACGGAAGTGCTTCCATTGATTTTTATTTAAAACTGAATTAATTCATTTTTTTTAATTCAAATCAAATTAAATAAATTTTGTTTTGTTTTTTTTTTTTTTTCTTGCACGTTTGATTTTCAGTTTGAGCATGTTTTCTGGTCTGCCTAGAAATTCGGTTAATCTTGTTTAATTCATAATTGTCTTGCACAAGTTTTGTTTCATAAAAAAAAGAAAATTCTTATTCTTTCTGTCTTGCTCAACAAACTTTAACACAACAAACATCTATGAAATAGAAAATGAACAAAAAAAAAAATGTAGAAACGAAAAACACAGCAAAAAAGTGCCTAAAGCATTCGAGTTAGTTTTGGAAAAAAAAAAGAAAAACCGAGAACCTCCGAGAGAGACAAGCTGAGGCAAATGTCTAAATTAGTTTGGCCTTGCACTTATTTACCTCTGAATATGTTGATTTGCCTTTGCAGGACTTCAAGGAGTACACAGATGCGGAGGGTGTTATCTCACTTCCAACTTCCGACTTCCACAAGCCAATTTGTCTTGAGATGCGGCTGGCCCTGGCCAATCAATCCAATCGTCAGGCCAATCAATTCGGTCTCATGGCACCTCCGACTGCTGTGATTATGCCTCCTCCGCCGGCGGCCGCCCTACGTCTGCCCGGTGAAGGCGAGCAGGCCAGCGATCGGCTGCTTACCTACAGCAATGCCAGTGCCATACCGATCATTTCACAGTCCTCATCCACATCGTCATCGTATGGCACTACCACATCCACCACCATTGCCCTGGCTATGGATGCGCCCGTGCGCTTTGGCCCACCCTACATGACCACGCAGAATTTCAATCACAATTACAATAACAACTTCAACACAACCACAGTCAATGGAACGGCTGGTCTGATGCTCTTCGGAAACAACTACAATGGCAGCAACAACAACAATGCCGACCTGGCCAGCGTGGACAGCTCGGACACCTATGCCAGCTGCCAGACGCATCCGTTTCTCTCCCAGGGCGACCTCACAGTGGACTTCAGTGACGAGGCCTGTGCCCTTGACATTGATATGGATAATCTGTATATTAATCCCCTGGAGAAGGAGTGCAATGCAGCGGGCATAAGCAGCTCGACTGGCTATATTGTGGGTCTGCCAGCAACGGGACCTGCCCTGAGGGCCCAGGTGAAGAAGAGCGCCTCTGGTGATACGGGACTGAGGAATTTGGCTGCTGCTGCCGGTGGCCTGAGTCCCCTGGATGATGTGTATCAGAACTTTGATGTTCAGGAACGTGGCAGTCGCGTTAGCCTGAATGAGAACTCAGTGCCAAAGCATCGGAAGACGCGATTCCAGCAGAGCTTCACAGCCATACGTCCCACTCCGAGCGGCGTTGCCAGTGGTGGGGCCAAGCCTCGGGCTCGCTTTGAGGACACCAAATTGGGGGAGGACAATGCCAGGGGCGATGGCAGTCCAGCTGGGCTGGCGGCCAGCGGTAGCAAGAAGAAGCGTTCAGGCTTTATGCCGGGAAAGAGCTTAGCCACTGCCACCAAACTGATCAATCAGCATTTGTTTGGCATACAGAATGTCAGCAACAAAGGTAAGAGAATAAACTTAATTAGATTTGAGAAAAAAAGAAGAAGTTTTAATGAAAAATATTTCCAGCCAAATTTGAAAGCAAACATTCTTCGTCGATAGATTCGATAGATGCCTCACCGAATCTCGAGCATCATCGACGCTCCAAGTCGATATTGAAAAACAAGTCTGATGTCTCACGCGTACTATCCGATCCTGAAAGCGAGCGTCTCTTGGCCGACAATATGTCTGGCTCGGGCGTCTCAGATAATGGCACAGTCATGGTAAAAATTAAATCCATTTAAAATATTTACAAAAAATAATTCATTTTCCTTTTTAAGTGCGAATCTGGCAGCGATTACTCACCGAATAAATTACCTCATTCAGTTTTAGCTAAGTCTGTATCCCCACCACCCCTTAGACACCGTACCCTAATACAACAACGCTCAGGACCTGCGACCTTGCAATCGAAACCAACAAAATTCCAAACACCCCGCTATCCAGAGGAGCAGGCATTGCGTCAAGTGAAGCCAGTCTTGTCCCGCTCATCAGCCAATGCGGCCCATGTCTCCAGCGATGGTCGCTATGATCCCAATCAGACCAGAGACAGCAGTCTAGGTGAGCTTTCATAAAATTTTACAAACTTTTTCCAAATTTTCTCTTTTTGCGTAATCCATCATTAAGTAATCCAGATTTTTGGCTGTAAAAACCCAAAATCCAAAAAAAAAAACAACAAAATTTTGTTTTCTCTCTTCCCCTGCTCCCGCTGTTAATTGCCCCTCATCGTGGCTGATTATTCCTTAGTTACTGTCTTCGATGCTGCCTTTTGAACAGTGTGAAACACAACATCAATGCATGCCCCGACCCTCCTCCTCCACCACTGTCACACACACACTGACACACAAACCGACAAACAACCCAAATGGAAAATCATCAACCTTGTTAGTAATCCAAGAGTTATTCTATTCCAATACTGGCACAAAGTCATTGGCACCTCGACTCGGAATGCTCGCGAGTATGAAAACTTAAAATTTCCTAACTAATTCGCATTCATCATTCCATATAATCCAGCTTCTACTTATCACTAATATTCTCTATATTCATCTGCTATTCCTCTGAGATATTTTGAAAAAAATTTTAGGATCTTGGAATCACTTGCGAGCATTCTAAATGAAATATTTTGCACCAAATCAAAGTTTATGACAAACTAAAATACATTTTTGCAGGCACCGACAAAACCACAAGTTTTGAAAAAGAAATTTAAAAAAAAGAAATACACTTTTCAACACGCTTTTCGTATTTTATGTGGCAATATTTGAGCACTCTGGGAAAACTTTGGTAAAATCGGTTTTATTGATATAACTTTTCTCTGCCTTCGACAGACTCGGAAACAACTTTTACTTCGGCTCCAAGCAATCGCAATATGGAGGAGCTCAATGATGCTGCTGCTGGCGGCTCGGGTGAAGCAGATGATAATGGCGATAGCAATGATGAGCAGCGAGCTTTGCTGCAGAAGCGGGATGGGGAAAGCGGGGGTAAAACATCGGGCCCAAGGGGTGAGACAACGTAGCGATTAGAAAAAACGCAAAAGTAGTTCTTAAAAATTAAGAAAAAAACAAAAAAAAAAATACCAAAAAAAAAAACCAAGCAAACAAAAACTCAAAGTGATAGCAAAGTTAGCAAAATTGGAATGTGAATTATGAAAAAGCAATGAACAGTATCCTAGTCTAAATTGAAGTCAGAGTTGAATATTTTTACAAAACCTATAAAAAAAAAATCGCTATTCCGCAAGCCGTACAAAAATAAAAAATCTAGGCAATTCAGCAATAAAAAATTAAACACAAAAAATAAAAAACAAAATTATTTATACAGCAAACCAAAAACCACTACGCTTAGTAAAAGAACCGAATCTATTGAAAATGTAAATAAAATAAAACAAATTTATTCTATGTACTATAAAAAAAGAAGAAGAAGAAATATTTAACCTAAGAGGAAAACATTATTTACAGCTTACACGGAATCACCAAAAAAGCCTAACTAAAACCAAAAAAAAAACAAAAAAGAGAATAGGTTAAATAATGCAACCAAAACAAATAATATTTATAATTCAAAAAGCAACAACAAAATTATATATACAAATCCAATCTTTACATATACACAAGCATATTTATTCACATTGCAAAAAAAAATAAAGATTTACAATTTACACAGAATTCATAAAAGAAAGCATCTATTTTCTCCAAAAAAAAAAGATATAAAGTTTCAATATGAAATCTCACTCCACTTAATAAGAAAAAAAAATATATATATACATATATATAGATATATATTCATATACAAAAGATATGCTTAAACCAAACTATAATGAAGTTAGTTCAAAATCATGTAGATAAGGTTAAAGAATCGTTTAAAAAATATTTAAGGCTTACGGCTTTGTTTCAGAATTAGCATTTAAAAAGATATACACACACACACACCTAAATCGAACAGCTTAAAAATGCCAGATGAGAGTTTTTAATATTATTATTCAATATTTTGATTTATTGTTTTCTTGAAAGTATTTGATATTAGAGAAAGCATGCATGTACGTAATTAACTAAAGAAAAATTTGAAATTGAAAATTGATATTGAAATTGTTTCAGTGTATGTAGTTGTAAACGTTAATCATTAAATGATATATTCTTAGCCAAGTCGGTTCAATGCTCTTAAAAAAAAATGAAAACATAAAATAATTCTCTTGAATCTAGTGAATGATTAAATCCCAAAGCGTCTATGTTCTTGTTTTAGTTAGTGATATTTTCACATTCGACTGTGTCGAAACCATTTATATGTGTGTGTAAGTTGAAAGTTTCATAGAACCCTAGCTTTAAAATCGAAAAGATATGGATGTTTAGGCGTGTATGTTGTGCGTTGGATTATTGAAAGTTTGATCGGTTATATGTTTATTTGAAGACCCGGATTTTGTTTCTATAATATTTAGTCAATTATTGTAAGCGAGTTGTATGTGAAAACTGTTGATCTTTTATGTCAAACGTCTGATTGAGTTGATTCCGAAACATTCCAGATTGTGTGGTGAAAAAGATTTGATTAAAGTGCGAGTTACTATGAATGTGTTCTCCAAATCTCCAATCAATATAAATTTTCCTAAGAAATATAAGGCTAATCAATTCATTCATTTCAAAAGCTTATTTCAATGCATTTTGAGAAAAGTCCGCAGCTAAAACTTAATTAAACTTAAAATCCAATTCAAATTAGCCTCTTAGAAACATATCAGTAATGAATACGAAATCACTACTCACATAAAACTCTCAGCCACACTCAGAGACACACACACAGACACATATACATTCAATGTAAATTCAAACTATGTTAAAAAGGAGATGCAAATCAACGCATTTCAACGTTCGCTTTTGAGTATACAAAACAATTGACATTTAATTTAAACAATAAATAAAAAAAAAAATAAAATAAAAAACAAAAAACAATTTTGTATAAATTAGGAAAAAGAATATATAAAAATATTAAAAAAAAAAAACAATGTATTGCTTAGTAGACAGAATTTTTGTATGAAACGCGTATTCAATTTTCTACACCACTTTTGAGCACTGGCCACATTCCAAGTTGTGTATGAAAGTCCAAGTTTAAGTTAATTCGTAATAAGATAAATCAAAATCTACAAAATAATAATAATAAAAAAAAACGAAATGATAAATCTCTTTTGTAAATATTTATTTCTTGCAAAACGAAAAGAAAAGCAACCAAAAAACAAATGTGCCGTTTCATGTTAACTTTTTTTTTTTAATTTTTAAAACCAAAAAGCACTGCAATTTTTTATACAATGCAAAAACAAAAAAAAAAAGGATCGATTTAATTTGAAATTGTTACTATTTTTCTAAATTATTTTTAAACAGTACGCTACACATGCATCAAAATTTCAGAATTGTAAGAGGAAGAAGTGAACATGTTACTAATATTAATTATTATATAACAAATAATTTACTTAACGATATGTACATTTTAAAAAACGTAGTCTGTCAGTGACGATTGTAAATCAGCAAAAAGTGAACGCAAAACAAATTATAAAAATTAAATTCGTTGAAAAAAAAAACAAAACAAATTAAAACCAAAAAAAAAGTTGTGTTTTATTTGGATTATTATATTTAGTAGCAATGCTGAAAATGAACAGCAATTTAAAAGCAATTTAAGCATTTTAAAATTATATCTTTGGATTTCATTGCAAAAAAATATTGTTACGAGAGTGGCGAACAGAAGTACAACTTGACGTTCAAAATGTAAACAACATCAGCTACTGCGTCGTTAGGAATGGGCCGGCGTCGATAGATCTAGAACAAAGAACTTGAGTACGCACTGGTGACGGCCTCGGTGGTTCTAGAACTATCGATGCCGGCTCACGACGGTTCTGGAACTATCGATGCCGGCTCATGACGGCTCTAGAACTATCGATGCCGGCTCACGACGATATAAAGGCGCCGCCACAGCAGCAATGGGATGAGTAGTGATCGAGCGTTTGAACTGTGAACATCAAAGTGTAAAAGAACTGAAACCGAAGTTCCCGCCACCAGATTATTTTAAATAGTAGTTGTAATACAAAAGAGCTAAATAAACATTTTCTTCACAATCTAGTGATACGAACTCTGTATTTAATTAACACAAATACCCAAAATCGTAACAATTGGTGAAGAAAAATGGTGAAGCTAGCTGATCTGAAAGTAGAGCAGTTGAAGAAGGAGCTGTCGGAGCTGGGTTTGTCGTCAAGTGGAAACAAAACGGAGTTACTACTGCGTTTGAGAAACGCATTAGAGGAGAGTAATGTCAATGTCGACGAACATGAATTCGCAGAGGCATCAGGTGTTAAATCCTTGGCGAAGGAAAGTAAGGTCACAGACCCTACCACAGGCCTTATGGAAATGATGCAGAGCCTCATGTTACAACAAGCTGAAAACACTGCACAACTACAGCAGACACAAGCTGAAAGCATTGCGCAAATACAACAGACACAAGCTGAAAACACTGCACAACTACAGCAAGTCCAAGCCGAAATAATTGGAAAGTTCGAGAACTTTGAACGCAAATGGGCAGATATCGGTGAGAAACTGGATAAACATTCGGAAAGATTACAACAGCTGGATAACAACGTGGTAGACGTTCAAAACGTCGACGTTTCGAACTTTCCAATTATTTCGGCTTGGACTTGCTGTAGTTGTGCAGTGTTTTCAGCTTGTGTCTGTTGTATTTGCGCAATGCTTTCAGCTTGTGTCTGCTGTAGTTGTGCAGTGTTTTCAGCTTGTTGTAACATGAGGCTCTGCATCATTTCCATAAGGCCTGTGGTAGGGTCTGTGACCTTACTTTCCTTCGCCAAGGATTTAACACCTGATGCCTCTGCGAATTCATGTTCGTCGACATTGACATTACTCTCCTCTAATGCGTTTCTCAAACGCAGTAGTAACTCCGTTTTGTTTCCACTTGACGACAAACCCAGCTCCGACAGCTCCTTCTTCAACTGCTCTACTTTCAGATCAGCTAGCTTCACCATTTTTCTTCACCAATTGTTACGATTTTGGGTATTTGTGTTAATTAAATACAGAGTTCGTATCACTAGATTGTGAAGAAAATGTTTATTTAGCTCTTTTGTATTACAACTACTATTTAAAATAATCTGGTGGCGGGAACTTCGGTTTCAGTTCTTTTACACTTTGATGTTCACAGTTCAAACGCTCGATCACTACTCATCCCATTGCTGCTGTGGCGGCGCCTTTATATCGTCGTGAGCCGGCATCGATAGTTCTAGAGCCGTCATGAGCCGGCATCGATAGTTCCAGAACCGTCGTGAGCCGGCATCGATAGTTCTAGAACCACCGAGGCCGTCACCAGTGCGTACTCAAGTTCTTTGTTCTAGATCTATCGACGCCGGCCCATTCCTAACGACGCAGTAGCTGATGTTGTTTACATTTTGAACGTCAAGTTGTACTTCTGTTCGCCACTCTCGTAACAATATTTTAAAAATTATTTTTTCAGCAAAACACCACCTTCTATCTATCTCGATGCTACCTTGACACATTTCATTAAGTTCGTGAACGGTTCACTACCATGTTCAACGTCACATTTTTAAAGTGAAATAGACATTTCTGCGCGCGCAAAAAAAAAAGAAAAGAAAATAATGAACAATAATAAACTTGTCACGAGTCAGTCAAAATCTAAAAAAAAAAAAAAACGACAAAGTTGGCTTTTGATTCGGCTCAGTGTCATACAATCATTTTATTTTGGAAGCACAAGTACTCGAAACGTTCACGTTGTTTGTGGTGAAATAAATTTAAAAAAAATTAAATTTTCTTCCATACAGCAATCTTTACAAAATGGCTAAGAAAGGAGAGGACCTTCTATTGTTGAATCCCCATAGTGAATTAGTCTTCGAGGGACCGTTTAATCAAGCCATTTGCAAGACTATGCTGATTTCAAATCCTAGCAAGAAAACCTGGGTTGCCTTTAAAATGAAGACTACCTCGCCCCAACTTTTTTTTGTACGACCCAATATTGCCATAGTTCGACCGGATGAGACTTTCAAAGTCGAAATTTTCATGCAACCAAATTTACAATCGGTTCTGAAATTGAAGCGTCACAAGTTTCTAATTCAGGCAGCCGAAGTAGCCGAGCCTGATAAGATAGATTTGGTTGAGTTCTGGAAGACCCTCAAGCCCGAGCACATCTGGGACACCAAGATCAAATGTGAGCTGATCCCTGGCAAAGATTGCATCGGTGAGACCCAAGACCTGGAATGCAAAATACGCCATGAAGGAACTCCAGAGCTATATGACTCCACCAACAACGAATTAGTTCAAATGGAGAAGCTACTCAAGCAGGTTAATAAGCTCGAACAGGAACGTTCATACATGTGTCAAGAACTGAAGTCTCTACGCAACAAAGGTGAAAACACGGCCTCAAAGAAATCGAAATACCATGGCTGTTCCTATTTTGTGGCCCTATTAATCCTTGTGGCCGCAATTACAATTGGGGTATTCATAGGAAAATCTTTCTTATAGACGAATTTTCCGATCAAGCAGCTTGCACATTTTACAACTTTGGAGCGTACACAAATTTTTGTTTAAGAAGCCATAGGCAATCATTGAGCAAAATTCAAAAAACTACGCTTTTTATGGTTAAATACGATAGTAAAGAAGTTCATTAATAATAAAAATAAATAAAAAGTATAATAATGATCTAAATAAAAATTTCTGAATCAACCCTCTAAATTGCTAAGTGCTGTGAATGGGCGAACAGAACAATATGGTTCACAGAGTGAACAGCAGAAAATGAACTTTTCCAACACTGAAATTGCTTAGCAACAAAAACAAGAAGCGCTAACAAGCGCGTTCTTTGGTTTACCAGAAATATTTCGAAATTATTAAGTGAAACCATTATTATAGAAAATGTTTGAGTAATGAGTGAAACCGACACCGACGATACTGACCTTTTGCTGTTAATTCCGCCCAACTATTATAACAAAATGGCTAAAATGAATGCAGCTGCCGATGCACTTTTCATGCCGCCTCCCCCGCCACCAGCATCAACAACAGCAGCCTATCAGTTCCTGCCACCAAACAAAAAGACTGAACTTAATCACATTAACGCCCGACTTCAAAATATTGAACAAGATGACGAAAATTACCGCTTCGATGCCCCCTCTGATATATCAACCATTTCAGCAAACACAGTACGTACAGCCTTTGGTGGCAGTTGTAAAAAAAGTCGTGAGCTGAATGGCTTCATGCATTCAACGCCCAAGAGTGCCTCAACAGAACCAAATACAAGACGGCATAGTGCTGGCACTGGTTTAGGAGAGGACAATATTTTGCTGGAAATAGAAAACTATCTGGATGAGCAGAATCAATATGCTGCGCCGTCGTGGCAGCAGCATCACAGCGAAGAACATTTGCGAGAGCGCTCAGGTGCGGCTAATGAAGCCCAGACTACTTCGCTACCCTCATCCCTAAGTTCCCGTCCTCAAAGAGCGAGTTCATTAGAAGTGGTTCGGAATACACCTCCTGGAAAAGCGCTGCTTAGCCTGAGTGATCTTTGGGGTAAAAGTAACCTGGCTGGCACTGTTTTGGCAACGAATTCATCCACCCATGCTCAGCATTGTACATCCCTGAAAGAGGAGCAATTCCGAAGGCAACATTTGGAAAAAACTGTACACACTCTGCAATCTCAGTTGCTAGAATATCAGCAGCGTATTTCGGTAGCCATCGAAGTAGATCGCACCAAAGATGAGGCACTGGCACAAGCCGAACAGACTTCGAAGGCATTAAACTTTGAAGTACAGCAAATGCGCGATGTACTGCACCGGCTGGAAACGGAGCGTACTGACTACAATACCAAATTGGATGCACTGCAGCATGAGCTGGCTCAAGCAGTAGGATTAGCCACCAAATTTCAGGAGAAAAACGAGAAATTGGAGTCGGAATTGGATAGGCATATGCGGCAGGCGAATGAAAAAATACACGAGCAGGAAAACTTGGAATTGCAATTGCAGAGCAGCAAACGTGCCGAGGAATTGGCCCACGCAGAGCTAAATAAACTAAGGGATAAATTTGCCAAAGCTGATTATCAACAGGAAAAAGTATATTGAATTTCTTTTTTGTTTTCCTTATTATTTTAATTTTTTTATTTTATTTTTGTTGTAGCTTGCATTGCGCATAGAGGAGCTGGAAAAGGAAAGCAGTACTTTGCGTCATCAGAAGGAAATGCTGCAGGAGTACCATCAGAAGCAGAAGGCCCGAGCTGATGCTTTGGAAACCCAGCGTATTTCCATGCAAGAAGCTTTGGCTAATCTCACAGAAATTGAGGTGGCTCTTGATGCTAATTATCCAAAATGGCTTATGTTAAATTACAAATTTCTTATTTACTACAGTCCAATTTGAAAAAGAAACTGGAAGTGCAGCAGAAATCTCTTAAATTGCATTACCAACAACAGCTCGAAAAAGTGGTTACTCAGAAACTTAAGGAGTTCCAGGAGCAGCTGGATAAATCCGAAGAACAATTGAAGAATGAGGCTAGAGAACGGGAGCGCCTTATAGCCGATCGGGCTGTCAAGCAATTGGAAATGATAAATGAGAAGAACAATCTCGAACTAAATCTCATACAGGAGAAGCATAACGAGGAAGTAGAATTATATCGTCTTCAATTGGCCAATGCCTCCAAAAAGATAGACGAACTGGAACTGAAATTGACTTGCTACAAAACCAAAAGGTACGTAAGCCTATAAATTCTTTCAAGCCGAACCGATATAATTAGTTTTTATTTGTATTCAGGGCTGATATAGCCGAAAAACTACACGGGGTAATGGAAGCCCAATGGCAGCAGGCCCTGGCTATTCTGACATCACCGAGCCAGGCGGGTGCATTGAACAGTGCCACCGACACGGAGGCTGAGTCTCCGGAGCACAACAATCGCCACTACAACGACACGCCGAAGACAAGCAAAAGTCAGCGGAGCAATACCACCGAAAAGAATAACTTGGATGTGGTGGGCAAGCGGGATCCCACATCGCCCATGGACAAGCTTCAGGCCTATATTGAATTGCTGCTAAGCAAATCGCCCAGTGATTTCGATAAACTAGATGAAATTCTATCCCTAAGCTCAAAGATGACTGGCACCAAATCGGATAAATCTGGCAAACGTTGCAGTAGCAAACCACCCTGGAAGTCTTGAGTGTGTCAAGTCCGCGAAACCGGAATTGTATCCGTCTTAACCTCAAATTGTATTATTCAAATAGCCAAGTGAACATTATAAATATTTTTGCTACTACATTTTTATGTACTGTTGTACAATATTGTCTAGAGTTTAAAAACAAAAATCTTGAATGTAAAAGGTTGAAAATTATATTTTTGTACTTCAGTTTGAATTTTTTGTTTTATTTAAACATTTTATGAAAAAATTTTTATGGAATAAAAAAAAAAAACAAAAAAGAAAAAATTTCGAATTTTCAAATTTTTATACAAAAACCAATTTTTTTCCGAAGACTGAAAAAAAAATTTAAAATTTTTAAATGAAAAAAGTAAAAAAATCTACCAGGCGAACAGAACCTGACAACAGCTACATTTTTTCACTAAAATAAAGAGAAAATAAAAGAAAAATAAATAAAATAAAATTTTCTTTTTCAATGAAATTTTTTTTTTTTTAACTTTTGTTAAAATAAAATTTTATCTTTGAATTTTGAAAATTCTACCAGGCGAACAGAAACTAGCAGCCGCTACTACATTTTTTACTAAGCAAAATAATTTCTATAAAATAAATAAAATAAAATTTTCTTTTTCTATTTTTTTATTTTATTTTATTTTTTATTTTATTGTTATTATTATTTGAAAAAATCAACCAGGCGAACAGAAACAGAGAGCAGCATGATTTTTGTATATTTTTATTTTATTAGAATTTGAATTGTAGCAAAGGCAACTTCATCGAAAATAATAAATAAAAATAGAGATATATAAATCATTTTCTTTTAGAAGATTTCGAGTACAAAATGTATTTTTCTTTTTTATTACAGATCTATCAGAGAATCTTAGTCACTAATATCTTATATATGCTTTTTGATCGTTTCCATTTATTTCAATTTCATTGATATGCTAAGTTTGGCTTGAGTATACTATTTGCTTTGCTTATTTATAGACAATTTGTGGGAATTTTGGTGTATTGCCGTAGAGACCGTCCGATTCCCAGACCTGGATGTGAGACTCTCGCGTTAGAACCACCAGATGCTGATGGGTGGAATAGGTGATACTAGAAAATAAATGAAAAATATTTGAATCCATTTTAAAAGATACATTTTTTTTAAATTTACCTTTTAATAGGCGAAGTTCCCGTGGTGAGTTCGCTGACAAAGCTAAGATTCCAGCTGGACCAGAAGCGCACAAAGCCGCCCTCCACAGCCGTGGCAATCACATTGACGCCCACTCCTTCTTTAATGTAAGAGTAACAAACGGCTAAAATGCGTTCCTCGTGTACCATATGCTGGACATATCGGGCATTAACCGAATGCAAACGCAGTATAGATTTTCCATTCGGATTGATGTTGACATTGACAAAGTCATCAAGATTTTCTTCGGTGACTTCGAAGCATTCATCGGCTGCTCCATTTCCTGAAGCCGGTGAAGATTCTTTGGCGTTGTCTGAGGAAGTTTTTGCCTGCTGTTGCTGTTGTTGATGTGGTAAAGTGTGCACCGTCACAATATCACCCAAGGTGGGACTGATGGCCACATGAGTAATGGGTGACTGATGAATTTCCGCCGGCCTGGCTATTGTGCGCACGTAGCTCCAGCTGGCGAGATAGACAAAAAAAGTTAGCGATATTTTTATTATTTTGCTTATATTAATCACAACTCACTCGTTCAGATCCCAAATAACAGCTATGCCATCCCGTCCAGCAGTCACAGCAATTTTGAACTCCACCGACAAAGCTATACAAGTGATCTCATCTGTGTGTCGCACCAAAACCGTGGGTCCCAACCAATTCAAATCGGCCCCATCGCGATGCAGGCTCTCTAGATTGTTGCTAGCTCCACTGGTAGAGGACACGGATAAATTGGTGTCTCCAGACCCGCAGACATTCAGCATATCATTTTCCAGGTCTGTGTCACTCTTGCCCAGATTCGTCACCAGTCGGAAGGCCGAATTGTAAGAGAGTCTGAGACCACGCACATAACTTTGACGGTTCTTGACGCTCGCACGCTGATGACTGTCGCCGGCACTGGTACACTTGTAGACACTAATTCGTCCTGATTTGTGGCCAAACCACAATTGATTGGAATTCACGTCACAGCCACAGGCGGTGATCTCATCAAAGCTACCATTATGCAACAAATTCTTGGGCTTGGCCTGAAGTTTATTCAGGGGTTGGATTCGCACAATATGATCATCATAGCCCCAGGAAACCACATTATAAGTATCCGGCTCGGCTCCTTGCATAATACAGGCACGCGCTGGCAAGGCATAGACCACATTTGTTTGGCTGAAGCTGACCAATTGCTCGGTGCCGGGAATTTTATTTATATTGGCCAGTGTGGGCGTTTTCAGCTGGGGAGAGCCCACATAGACGCCCCAGCGTAAGCCCTTTACACTGGGCACTATAGGCTTTTCCACTAAGGCATAATCCAGAAGCTTGGTCGCTTGATGCGGAGTCTTGAAAAGCTGGCGGGGCATTTGTCCATACGTTTTCACCATGGTCTTCACTGCTTCACGTTCTATAGGATCACTGATTTCGGAGTCCAGAAATATAGCATAGGTCTGTGGAAGTGGAGAGATATTAAAACCTTTTCAAAGGCGAATTTTCCAAATTAACTCACAGCTGGATGAAAAACATTGATGGCCTCCACGGCACTCTCGCCACTTTGCTTGTAGCCGTAAATCAAGTCAATCCAATGATGAAGTTGATTTCGCACTATTTCCGATTCCAGCGCTTGTCGGTGTATTAAAACAAACAAGCGCGAGTCCCTTTGACACCAGTTAGGGAGTTTGACATCTTCCACCCGCTCACCGTTTTGCCTGCAGCCAAAATCGAAACGTTCAAAATTCTCAAACATCTCAGGCAGGCAATAAAATTCGGGTATTAATTCCTTGACGTCCGTGAGACTATCGCGACTAGCCAGACACCAGGTGGTGCTCAAATTATGAAATGTGCGATCCGGCAAGTCGAAGTTGTTGTCTTTGAAAGAGGCAAATTAAAATTTACAATAATTCTTTATAGAATTCCAATAAAACACACCTTGATAGCGTAGGAAATAGCTGGTGAACGGTGGCACTCGTACCAAAAAATGCAAGACCGTGCCCGAATTGGAATAGTGAGAACTGTAGTGATAGGGTTTCAGGATCAGCGAACCCATATTCGTATTTGTATTGTTGATATACTGTAAAAGAAAAATGTATTAATTTAAATCGTTTAAACTAAATTTTTAAGCTTACCGTATAATTATTGATATAATGTTGCTCATTCTCCTCCAATTGAACGGCAATCGGCTTTTGTAGGCGTCGGAAATTTTGCTCATCACATAAGTCTAAGATATCCGATTTATAATTGGACAAGACCCAGGGAAATACCGGATACTGCATGAGATCATTGTAGGTGCGTCCGGCAATTTGATTCAAGGTCATTAGATATTCCCAGTTGGTTAGTAAGCCTTCGCGCCATTGCTGGGTAATGGCCAAAATTTTACCATTATCTGGATTCGTAACGATTTTATCACAGAATACATCGCGCATTATCTTCCAATCTTCGGCATTTTGTAGCGAAAAGAATAAGGATTTATTGGTGTCCAAAAATATTTCAAAGGCCTTCTCCTGATGCTGGTAGCGCTTGAGCCAGATTTCAGTTATATTTGAGATATCACAGTTGACATTAAAGTATTTACAACGATATGTGGCCAGAAAGTAAAGTTTTTGATCGGTAATTATAATCTCGCCATCGATTTCACCGTCAACGGGTAAAAATTTTGCTGGGAAATTATTTAGAATTTGTGAGTTCAGAGATATGTTCAGTTGCTGATCATAATTGGCAATAAGATAGTCCAAGTGTCTGCCCTCGGCCAAGGCATTCAGTCGTTGTTCTGTGCTGGCTACTGCCGAGGAACGGTATTCCTTCATAAAGAAACGCTTGTCAATGTCCAAATGACAGCGGCGTAGGCGTGTATGAACTCGAGAAGGTCCCTCGGTGTCGTCCAGCTCCCACGAACTATAAAGAAATAAATAGTTTAAAATTTGAGACTGAACAATTTAGAGAACATTTTTTTTTTTACTTTTCTGCTCTTTCACTGGAGTACCAGGGAGCACCTTCATGGGTCATGCGTCTAATAATCTCCAGCCATTTGGTATAGGTATACGTGTCATCATAGTCTTTCATATGAGACATCAAGAGCTTTCTCTCAGCATTCTATGAAGGAGTATCAATTATATTAGAATGTTTTTGTTTAGTTGGATGAGAAATACGAATTACCTGCAATTCAGCCACCCTCCTCGTGGTCACCATGGACGACTCTACGCAGTGTTGTACGAGTGGCTCAAATTTAAAGACCGTCTTTTCTAGTAGAGATTTTTGTTTGCCTAAGAGGTTACTGCGATTCAAGTCGATTCTCTCCAATTCATGCTCTAAATTCCAAGTGGAATCATTTTCATTGATGCCCAGGGCCTCACACAAACGGGACAAATTGTGAATAGGCTGATCCAGATCCTCCAATAAGCTCAACCAAAGCAAGGCCTTGATCATCTTTCCATCGCAAATGATGGCCGGTTGGAAATCATCTTGACAAGTTAACCACAAAATATCCACAATATACGCACGCAGGTCCCTGGGACGTGAGGGCTGAAGGCCCCAGGCTATAAAGTTATTGCAGCGCTGATTGGTGGAGATGCCGTAGGTGACCAGCAATTCAAACAAAGCCAATTCATGGGCACTTGGCACATAGTTAATGTCACAACTGCTGGCCGTGAAGTACTGAGAGCAGCGATCGATCAGTAGTTCCAGTCTAGTACGACATTCGGCCGGAGAGAGAGAACAGTCCTCTAGGGGGTAACGCATTTTAAAGCTGCGCGGTAGATTTGGTGTGGTGCGGCCAAAGAACATGTTCAGCCAAGTCAACTGCAGCAAAGCTTGAGTAGAACGAAAACTGCGCACAATCAGGGTTGGCTGTTTGTCCTGGTAAAATGACAGCATATTCAAAATATCCCAGACAATCTAGAGCGTTCAAATTAATTAGCTTCATTTAGGTAAAAAGTCAAAGATTTCCCACTCACATTGATCTGTCCCACAGATTTGAGAGATCGCTCTCCTATATCGATTAGAAGTTCTACAATGGCCTGGCCCGACTTGGGCTGTGTGAGGCTTAGCGAGTAACGATTATAAAGGGCTCGCACAGTGCCCTGGAGAAGTCCGGCCTCTATCAAGACCTGCTGTTCTTCGGGATTCTGAAATAAAAATATGCTTAAAATAAAAGTTGAAATATTTAAATAAAGTTCTTACCTGCCAGTATATCTTCTGTAGAGCCTTGAAAATGCGTTCTTCCGAGCCCCAGCTATTATTTTTCATAGCTATAGCCACCAGGGAGGGTAGACCGAATCGTTGCCTAATCGACAATTTTGTATCACAGCTTAGAATCACACTTAGTTGACCCGGGACGCCAGTAATCCAGGCCATGCAGGCCTCAAACATTTGCTCATCACTGCAATGAATAGTCAACTGATTGGCGAGATGCACAGGAAACATTTGCTTGCTGGCAGCCAGGAGGTCATTGGCCGGCAGACGCAGAGTCAGGGCAGTTAGGAGTTTTAAAATTGCCGTACGCACTGCACAACTCTGATGATTAGCCAGGACCAGGAGGAATTCCATCTTCACATAATGCCTGAGGACCTCATCCACTGCCGTATCAGGCAGTAGGCAAAGGAAATCCTTGAGGAGGATGAGCAGCCCCTGCTGTAAAGTGATGATACCTAGGGTGTCATAAAAGTCGGTTTTTAATGCGTGACGTGAGGGGCGATGCAGAGCCAAAAGTTGGGCCATATCGGCCGAGGCTGTGGCATGTCTCTGACCAGAGGGTTGCCATGTGCGAGTCGTATTCACTGGCACTCGTCGGCGCTTAATCTTCTGTGGGCTTTGACTGGTGACAAGGGGCCTTTTGGTGGTATCTGTGGGATGGCGACGTTTGAATTTAATACGCCAGCGCTTGGCCTCCACCGGGCTGATTAGTCTCAGGGCGGGCTTATTCAAATTCGAGCAGTCGGCTACTTGTTCCAGATTCTCTTCGAATTCGTGGAGAGCCCGTTTGTAGGCCGAACTTTGGGCATGAAGACGACGCAAGCGTTTGATGCGTTCGGCCCGCTGTGGATCCGAGTCCTCGGGTCTTAAAATCTGGGCGGCACCGGGGTGAGCACGCAAAGGATTGCGACGAAACGGTGTGGTCACACGACTCAGATTGGTAGCCACCATAGAACGCTCTCGAGAGGGCAATTGAGCAGTCAGCAGGAAGTAGAAATCCTTACGATCATGGGTCACAAAACACTCGCTGGGCTTCTGTAGCAACAAGAGCAACTTCATAATCTCATCCAGCAGCGAAGGTGAGGGCGGTGAGCCTGCAAACACCGACAGGATTTGCACAAAACATTCGGCTGCATACTTGGATATAAACACTGGATTAGGCGACTCAATCACATAGACCTTGCAAAGGTTAAGCAGAGCCCGGAGTAAACCAGCCTTTTGCAGCTGTTCCATATTAAAATCCCGATGAGGATGCTTGTCCCGTGTGAGTGCCAAAATGGCTCGGAACAACATGTCCAAAATATCCGAATGCTCTGAACCCGAGCGATGCCAATCTGAATAGCGTTGCAGCACAGCTAAAATCAGACGCGGATAAACCACACTGGCAATGGTGTTGTCCACCACTTGGAGCTGCTCACCCTTGCGAGTGACCAGAGGCTGAGAGCAGGCATTATTGAGTATGCTGCGCAGAAGCAAGATATCCTTCGAGCAGCGCTCGGATTTGATCACATAGCCTATCAGGCTGGTATAGTCTTGGCGCAAAAACTCCGTATAGAGCTGAGTATCCGAATGGGCCACCTGCAGCAGCAAGTCCAAAGCCAAAGCCTGAGTCTGGGCATGGCTACAGACCTCAACCACCTAAAAAATAAGACAATTTAATTATGCAAACTTTTTATCAGATCGAATAAACTCACCCTGGCAAACATGTAGAGCAAAGTGGGCAGTCCTCCGCACAAGAGTGTAGCCGTTTGAAGAGTCTGTGGCTGATGCTGTAACAGTTCGCCATAGAGTATATGCCCGAAGGGCTGGCCATAGCTGGCATTGTCCAGCTCCTGGCTAGTGTCGTAACCCATCACCAAATCCGGCTGCTGGGCCGTGTAGACCAAGACTCTGGCCTGTCTTAGTTGCTTCATGGATTCATTGAAGTTACCGAAATTGGCCGTGGCCAATTTGGTAAGATTGAGAAAACCATAATTGGGTTTCCAATTGGCCACCTGGCATAGTGTAAACTCCGTAAAATCCGGTCCCATGGCCGTGAGATTTAGCATAGAGAAACGATCGGTCAATTTACGTTTAAAAAGCATTAAATTGGCCAGACCAAAACGTGGTCCCATATTGTCCAGTGAGGAACGCGATTCTGAGCTGGAGTTATTAGAGGCTGACAAACCTTCACCCAGGGCTAGCATTTGAAAGCTATGGGAGCGCGTCAAGTGACGAAAACCACGAAAGGGTAGGCTGATTGTGTGCTGCTCCAGTCCATCCAAATAGACGGAAATTTCCAGACGGTCTGTCTGATTAGTGTCCAACGCAAAGACCAAATGTGTCCATTTGTGTCGAGGCAAACGCAAATGCTTCAGTTCTAGGCTAGAGCCTTCAAAGTAACTGTTGGCCGAGTCCTGGCCAGAGGACTGATGATGTCCATTTAGGAAAGGCATTTGCCCAAAACTATTAAGAAAGGCCAGCTTGGCCTTTTGGAAGGCACCCGAATGACCTGTGGGCAAGTCATTGGGATGTGTGGGTATATCCATTTGTTCCTCAGTTCCACCGACCTGGCAGTTAGTTCGGGTGATCAAGACAGGCAAAGCCTCATTGGGCTTAGTCAACTCAAAGACCAATTGCATGTTGTTGTTGATATAAATGCTCAGCATGGCCTGGCTGGTGCCCAGTGAGATGAGGTGAGATTTCTTTAATTAAAAAAATAAATAATTTAATAAGGATTGAAGAAGGCAAGAAGACAAATTATTTTACACACCGTCAAATCCTCGCCGGAATAGCGTGTGTCATCATCATTTAATTGAGTGCTGCTACGATTTATCTGCTGGCCCTTCAGTTCTAGCCACATAGACAGAGTCAGCCCTTCGGTCTGCCAGAGACGTGTGTGAGTGATAGGCACAATGCAGGCCGAACGTGTGAACATAGTCTTGGCCTGGCACTGCAAATGATATTGGCGTACACGTTCGATTTGTTCACTGATGCCACAATCGGCTGTGACAATTGCTTTGCCATCCAAAGTCAAGGGAAATTCCAATTCCATGCAAGGCTGAGCCTTTCTCAGTGAACTGTTGCTAATGTGATGCATGTATTTCATTAGAATATCCATGGGGGGCTGACGGCTGGCCAATATGCTGAAGAAATTATGCAGAACTTCAGGTGTATTCAAATGGGTGACCAGCTCCAAAATGGACTGTTGCAGTTCTGCAAAGGAACAATAAATATTAGTAAAATATTTAAAGAAATTAAATGAATTGAACCTACCCCTCAGCCTGCCATCATTGCAGCTCAGTATGGGTGCAAAGCCTTGAAGCAAACATAAGGGACCGCCCAGATAGTCTCGTATGACAAACAAGCGATTGGCCAATTGAGTGAGGCTGTCCGTCCAGCCCTGGGGCTGACGCAGGCAGAGCAGGGATAACTCAATCAGAATTTCCATTACCAGACGACTGAGACCTTCGTGCATGATGTGCATGCGATAGCGTGAGGAAGGCTGAAATGAATGCCACAAGTCACCACCGACCACACCGCCAGTCCCGCCGCCAGTTATGTCACACTCGGATTCACTCAATTCCGGTATTTCCCCATCGGCCTCGTATCCCTCATCTGCCGTTAGATAATAGTCATTATCATTCTCACTGAATTCCAATTCACTGTCCGCGGCACAGATAAGCGAAGCACGCGTAGAGAAATAATCCCCATCGGCTCCACTTTCACCCGAGATGGGTCGTCTGGGTGTGGGCGGTGTGGCCAAGGCATTCTTTGCCGGCAACTGAGTACTGGGACGCAAGACATATTGAGAGTTGCCGCCACCCTTGGGCAGTTCCAGGCCCACGCAATTGCTGCCGCTGGTAAAGGAGCGGGCCCGAGGCCGTTGTACAGCCCCCGCCGAAGCTGGTGAAGTGGTGGTGAGTAGGCTGCTATTCACTATGCCGGCCGGCTCATTGTGTGTGTTGGATAGCTCCGCTATTTTCAGCAGAGTCTGCAGGGTCTGAATCACTGCATTATCCCGGGCATGCTGCTCACCATGCTCAGACCAATTCCCGCTGGCCTGGCTTAGTATAATGGCCTTTAGTTTGCGCAAATGCTTCTGCATCTTCTCCACTATAAGAAAAGAAGAAAAGCGGGAGAGTAATCAAAATCCGACTGACTGAACTCTCGGACTGATAAGATTCACTGAGACCAAGAAATCCAAGAATATAGGCCTACCTACCAACTACCCAGGCAATTGGCTCTTATCTTGTTCAAATAGTTGACATCTGTAGTGCATCCAGAGCAAGACAGACTGGCTGACTTGGCCGAGCACCAAAGCAAAAGTGTTTTATTATTTACCCAACAAACGATACGTTTGGAATGTTGTAACGTGTGCAACCACAGCCAGAGGGAGAGAGAAATTCAATCTCAGAGTTTGGCGTCGGGAATTAACAGCAAAGTAACTGGCAACTCGCAGCGAGCAGCAGTCAACTCTTGCCCCGGCGACCAAGAGGCGAGACTGAGAGTGCCGCCTGGCTTAGGTTTGTAATTAACTCATAGACAACCACAACCACGCACCGTTATTAACACTGTCTCAAACCGAATACGCAATGCTCAACTGAAAGATGAGAGCGTGACACTAAGATAAAATGTGAGAAAATTAAGATGACACATATCAGGAAATTATTTCACTTATCTGTGTTCACAAAGAAATTATAAACCAAAAACCAAATCTTTCTTAAAAGAGATTAGGAAGAAATTTAGAAAACGTCTGGGAACTATTTCAAAACAGCAATAAAATTATAAGGAAGTTATTTAATTTTCATCAAAAAAAAGGTAGAGAAATCAAATCGATATAGTCCATATATTTAAAATCTAAAATCTACTTGGACTAAATTTGATCAGGGAAATTTGTTTTAGGAAGTAATGAAAACATCTTGAGATTTACTCTGTACCTTAATGTAAAGGTGAGGTGAATAATGTGTTGTTGAGTTCAAAAGAATATTAAGACCAGAGGTTTTATGAGACTTTTCTTTTCAATTCTGCCTACAGGCTATCCTAAGCTCGGCCCCGACCGAGTTTAACGTTTGGCTTCATTTATATTATAAGAAAATTAAACCCGAAGGATCTCGACTTAGGATACTAATGTTGAAACATGTAGATCGATTTGCTTTAATTCGATAAAGAAAATTAGTTGTGGGAAGAAATGAGATCTCGAAATCTACATTGACTTAGGAACGTAATGTTAAAAGAAGATAATCGTTTAGTTTAAATTCGATTGAGAAAATAATTTTAAAAATCTCAAAAAATTAAAGACTTGAAAAGATATCCCACAGAATCCTAATACGCCCAACTTTAAACTAGGTAAAAATCTTGAAACACGATTCACTTTTCTATTCTGGGTCAAAATCACGGCTCACGATTCAGGCACATCACTTCACTAGAGTATTTCACTCAGAGATTTGACTGTGAATATGTGTGCTTTGTGTTCTCGACACGACATTTTTAAGGTTTCTTTGGCTAACCAGTCGATTGTATTGGACCCGCATTAGCCACGGAATGTAAAATATATATTAAAAAAAAATAACAAATAAACAAACAAAAGCTTCGAATCGAACATAAGCAATCACGAGATGCCCTGCTTATGCACATGAGATCGAAGGCAAAACCCTGACTAAGTAAAAAGAAATTAATAAGTTAATCTTACAGATTTGATTGATAAGAATAAAATGGGAAAATTTTTAAAGATTTTTCAAGGAATTTCAAAATTATTTTTCATGAAATATTTCAACCATTACAAGTCCATCAAACTCGAAATTCTTGAGATTAAATTTTTGAATGGTCTCATTTTTGTTAAAAATTGAACTACTCCCTGTTTGTAGGGTAGCTCAAACACACTTAAGAGCTAAGTAGAACCGCAAAGGTTGTCCAGTAGAATACTCACCCTCTTCGTTTTGGTAGCCTTTGATGCAAATGGCCATGGTCGCCTCGAAGAGCTTGAGCAAAAGTTTTTTGCAATCTCCGTTCGGTTCGTACAGGCAATACACATCCGTTTCAAGATCCTGGTCTAGTGATGGAGAACTGGCTCGGCTACTTTGGGTAGCACTGCCACCACCCAAGAGGGCACCGAATAGATTAAATAATCTGCCAAAGAGGCCGGAGGAACTTGCATTATTTTCGGCTTGGACAGCAGCAGCAGCCACGCTGGACATCACCAGTTCAGATGTCGTGGAGTTGAAGATATCGGGTCCAGCACTATTTTGGCTATTGCTGCGTATATCAAAGAGTACTATACCCTCCTCTGGCTCTGTAGTCGGTAGGCGTGATAGAAAGGAATGCTGCTCAGAGGCAGTGTAGTTATCGGTTAGGGAGATGTAGTCAAGCGAGTCACTAGCAATCGTGTCGGAGGTTGAGAGCATACTGATCGGGGCTGACTGTGTGGACTGCATTTGGGGGACGAGGGCCTCCAATGAACTTGAGTGACAAATGCCGCCATTGATTGGCAACGGTAGAGCTATTTCCAGACTCGGTGATGTTGTCGGCAGCTTTGCTGGCTCTGTGGTTGCGGTGATTGCGGCTTTGGGCAGCATCAGGAAACAATTGAGTGCATTGTAGTTTAGTTTCAGTATATCGATTATAGTCTTATCTCCATGACGCAGCTTGGCTGGCTGTAAAGTTTCCAGCTGAACTGATTCCTCCAACTCGGAGTCAACTTCGTTGATTTCCACGGGTATCGAGTAGATTTTGGCAAATTCGTTGTAAAAAAGTTGACTGGTCTTGAGTAGCTCATAGTTGAGTGTCCACTGGAGGGCGGTTATGTAGAGAATGTCGGCCGGTTTGTGGCCCTCGAGTAGGTCATCTCTACGTGGCGTTTCATCGAGCCAAAAAGAGGCACTACGCTTGCCCTGCCGGGCTAAGAGAGCCTGAAATAGTTGAGAGGCCCGATCGCTGCTATTTAATTGCAGCTGAATGAGTCGACGACTCAAGGCCGCCTGTTCGTGGCCATGGTCGCCCAGAAAGGCAATATTATCAATGCCCACTTTGATGAGATCACAGACGCCGCGTTGTAGCTCCGGCACAGCCAGCAGGTCTTCCATATGCTGGATGTTTTCCTCGTTGTAGAAGGCCTTCACCAAACGTATATCACTCATATACATCACAAAAATACTCAGGCACTCATGGAGTGCCCGATAATTATCATTGGGTCCAGGTAATTCCAAGGTTTTTGTCTTTAGGCACAGCGCCTTGTATTGACGAAAAATGGGTAGAACCACTTCGGCCAAGATGCCAGCAGCCAGGTCATAGGTCAGCAAGTAAGCCATGTGCCTGAGATGTTTGAGGAACAGCAGCATGGATAGCGTGTCCAAGCCGACCTTAATCAGAGACTGATAATTTCGTTTGTAAATGTTCAGCAATTCCAAATGGAAAGCCGGAGACTTTAGTTTCTCATCACAGTTGGAGCAAAGCTGGGCGGCACGTTTCATGGGCGTTGTCACTGTCCTCACGAATATGGTGTGCAGTATGTTATAGTGGAGGAATTTGTAGGCAAACTTCTGATAACTGGGGGAGAGATGAGTGGCCAGCCTCAGGCAGTTGGCATAATTGGTGGCGTTGTAGTGACAACAGCAGCTGCCTGAGCGCAAAAGACTGCGTATGGTGTGCTCCTGTAGCTCGGAGCTTAGCAGCGGCAATAGCTTATATAATTGGCCTTGGAAATAGCAGCTCAATTCCTTTTGACCAGTGCAGTGCCGCTGGTGATTACGCTGGCGTTTATGACGTGGTGGCTGCTTCATTTGCCCAGACATGGTACTGCTTTCCATCAGACTTTGCATGTGCTGCTCATGGCGTGCCAAATTGTCGGTAAGCCGCAGTAGCATTTTGTAGATATGCAGAAAGATCAGTTGCTCTGAGGCATTGGCCAAATGAGCGTCGGACAGCAACTGCAGGAGGACTTCAAAGCAGCCATCAAAGTTCTTGGCATCTATCTGAGATAGCTTCTGGGTTCCATTCAGATGCGGTGGCTGTAGATTCATCAGTTCCACAAGATTGTACAAGGTGCCAAACATAATATACATGAGTCCGTAGGCCAGGCAGGCACTGCGTCGATTGGCTGCCAACGCATAAAGCAATTGGTTTAAATTGCTATTGAAATCGATTACATTCGGTTGTGGCTCATTGATGTAGAAATTATTGACACAATGGGCAATCAGCTGCAGGAGTTCGAATTTGATGATTTCATCGTTGCCACCAAGCAGTTCCTCAGCCACATTGGCACACAAATGACCCAGGGCAAAATTATGCACAGACACACTCAAAGTGGGTTCTCGTTCGGCATTTACAATGCATTTGGTTAATAGTTGTATAAGCAGCAAGGCCAGTTCATCACTGGTCTTTGTCGAACTTTTGAATTCATCAAATTCTTGCAGAATTGTACCGGCAGTGCTGCTTATCATTTGACCTGGCTGCGGCTTTTGTTGCAGGGCTTCGTGATGCGGTGACTTTCGTGTCTTGTGCCGCTGCGTTGTCAGGTGCAAGGTGGCTATAAAGTCGGTCACATTGGTGAGTGGCTGCAGCGACACATTCACTTCGCTCCATTTGCAATTCGGAAATAGATTGATGCACAGCTGGCAGAGACTCTTCTGCGAGGCAATATGCTAAAGAAAAGAATGGTTGGTCAAAGATTGCTGACTCGGGGTGGATTGACAACTCATCACTTACTTTGATATCAACACGCAACAGAAACTCCAGCAAATGATGACCCAATTCGTGGGTGAGAAATGTGCGAAGCGCCAGAATTTTATTGCAATCACTGGGAGTGCTCAATATCAGCTGAAAACAATAGCTCTGTAAAACCGAAAACTTATCTCATTTTTCTGCTTACTTGAGCCAAATTGTGCTGCTGACAGAGCTCTTTGAGGCAGCTCACCTCCTTTTCAATTTGATCAGCTGTGGCATCTGTGGAACGCTTAGCAGCGCTGATAATTTGATAGACTTGCTCTAGCAGATAAGAGCACAATTCCTCGGGCATCAGACTAAAGTGACTGAAATGAAGTTTCATTGAAAAATAAATAATAAAGATTATCTTTTGTTTTTCCTACTCACTTACCTATTAAACTTGGGGTCGAGCAAAGTATGCTCATCCAGAAATTGAAAATTATAAAGCAATAACCAAAGCCAATGTTCCTGAAATTATCATAAAGCACAATTGATAAAGGCCTTTGCTTGCGAATACGCGTCCTCAGCACAAACCTTGACACTTGCAGCCAGAGGAGAAGCGTGCCCATCATTGCCTTCACTGGCTTGCAGATAATGGCTCCAAAGTCTGCTCAAAGTATCCAAGAGTAATTGACGTTGTTCCTCGGCCATGGCAGAATCACAGATAATTGCCTAGAGCACGCGCCCCCACAAGCTCTTGTCTGCTTTGGCTTCTGCTTTTGATCGCAATTGAAGGCTCAATCATCAGGCACATTCGATTCGATTATCACTTGAACCGGAGTATCTTCCAAGTAAGTTCTTGTCCCGATGAGCGCTGGTTTCCAACTGAGCCGAAAACAAGGGAGCTGCAAGTATGAAAGCAAATTGTAAGCTAACTATTCATATTTGCATTAAATACATGAAGGCTTATCTATAAATATGTGTAAGTATTTATTATGCTACAATCTTTCAAAAAATTAACTATATTCAGTTCTTTTTCCAACTCAATTATCTAAAATTCTAGAATCCTAAAAATGAGATAGTCGGAATCTGATCTGATTCTAAAAATGACCAAATTAATCTGAAAGAATTAAGATATCATATTATTGAAAAAAATTCAAAAACAGTATAGAAGTAACGGCCTGCCAGAGATAAGCCGGGCTCCTCTAGTTTGTGCTGAAGTTGGGGCAACAAACGATGCGTGATTTTTTGAACGTTGCCGGTGAAGCTGATAATTTCAGTTGGAGGAACAGACTTCTTGGCATATAAAACAAATCCATATAAATGGTTTATTTGCTTGTGTTTGTGTTCCAAGTGATAGATGCGTGGGGCAGGCATTAGCTTTAATCGATTTAGATTGCTATTTTTAGCAAAAATAAAAAGAATAAAGAATAAGACTTGCATTCGCGTGCTAGTTGCTAAGCCGGACAATGGAACCTTAATTCGTACTAATGGTGCAATAAACTCTGAAAGCCCCAGCACAGCTAACAAGTAAACAGTTGGCAATGAAGCGCAACCAAGTCCATCATCATGTTGTGCTTCAGTGAAAATAAATGCAACTAACGAACTAACTAAAGATCTTAACATTTGCCCAGAACCACAATACCAACACAAATTAATTATTTTTTTTTTGTTTAATCTGAGTCGAATTTGAATTAGTCACCTTAATAGCACTTTGTATAATTTATGTCTAGTACTGCAATAGACAAAAAAAAAATCACCCGATCTTACCAACAACAAAATGTTTCACAGCGCCATTTTGTTAGCTATCTAAATAACTGTGCTTCTGTAGTTAAGAACAAGAAGACACTTTTTTCAATCAAAAACTCAATTAACGTAATTTTAACAAAGCGTATTTTAAACTTTTGTTTACGACGTAGTTTAAATATAAACAAAAAATAACAAGTGCTAAGAGAGCAGCAATATTTGTGAGTGTGTGTGCTGTGTGACTGGCGAGACAGCTGGTCGAATTAATTAGCTAAGTTGGCAAGGCTACAGCGAGCGTCAGCTGATGTTCGTTCACGGTTCTCTTATTCCGTTCCTACTTGTTGCGCTGAGCATCGTTGGTGCGGGTGTTTTGACGAAGTTTTTGTTTCAAAAAACATATTTTTTGTAAATATATTTTATTTTTTAATTACTGAAAATTCGAAATAGAGTCAAAATGCTCCGGAGGCTTATAGTACTAAACAACTTTAACGCCAAAAATCCTGCATTTAAGGTAAGTCTTCTGTCACGAGTGTATGCAAAGATCATATAAATAAGAAATTATGTCTATGATAGTAGAGATTTAATTAGCTATGTAAAAGAAGAAGAAAAAACCTTGCACAACAATGTTCTTATCAGAAATCAAACACCTGTGGCGCTTGACTTCTCTGGGACCCTAAGCCCCCTACCATACAAAAAATTTGTTTATGAGCGCTTAGCTCTATTTTTAGTCAATAAAAAGCACTATTTGATTTGATTAAACTGACGACTGATTTGGCTATACATTCGTGCAAGTTACGAAGGCACCTCGGTGGTCTTTTTTTTCCATAAATAGCAAATTGGGCCCCAAGCAAAGCTATACAGATGGGCTGTCGTGCGTATAATTCCAGAAAAACATTGCTTATATAACGATTTGAAAATTGTTGAAAATGAATATTGTATAAACAAACAAGTATGCAAATTCTGAATGTCGTTCGACTACTTTTAGTTGATTGCGTGCTATTCTACGGCCGGTAAACAACACAAAGGCAAGATTTATGAATCGGCTAACGATGCTGTGGCCGATGTGCCTGATGGCGCCCAGATACTCTTTGGAGGCTTTGGCATTTGTGGCATACCCGAGAAAATGATAGATGCCCTTAAACAAAAGGGTGTGAAAAATCTGACTGCCGTTTCCAATAACGGAGGTGAGTATGGCCCCAATGTATATGGAATATTTATTTAATAAATATTTTGATTTCCCACAGGTGTTGATGATTGCGGTCTGGGAGTTCTTATCAGACAGAAGCAGCTGGCGAAGGTGATTGGCTCATATGTGGGTGAGAACACAGAGCTGGTCCGTCAATATCTGGCCGGTGAATTGGCTGTGGAGCTCACACCACAAGGCACTTTGGCTGAGAAAATACGTGCCGGCGGTGCCGGTATACCAGCCTTCTATACACCCACTGGATATGCCACTCTAGTTCAGGAAGGTGGGGCACCTGTCAAATATACCTCAGATGGTAAGATTGCCATTGCCAGTGCAAAGAAGCCCGTGCAAAATTTTAATGGACGCAATTATGTCATGGAGGAATCGATTTTTGCTGACTTTGCCTTTGTTAAGGCCTGGAAGGCCGACCCCCTGGGCAATTTGGTGTTTAACAAAGCGGCTAGAAATTTCAATGCTCCCATGTGTCGGGCAGCCCGCATCACTGTGGCCGAGGTGGAAGAAATTGTGCCCGTTGGAGCCCTCTCCCCAGATGAGATCCATATACCCGGCATCTATGTCAATCGTATTTTCAAAGGAACCAACTACAACAAGCGCGTGGAACGCCTGCGCATCACCGAGCCCAAAGATGAGACCAAGGCGGCAGCACCCAATCCCGGCCAGGCCTTGAGAGAACGCATTGCCAAGCGTGTGGCCCTAGAGTTCCGCGATGGCATGAATGCTAATCTGGGCATTGGCATTCCAGTACTCTCCTCCAATTATATACCCAAAGGCATGAGCGTAATGTTGCAGTCCGAAAACGGAATTTTGGGCCTGGGTCCCTTCCCCACCAAAGATCAAGTTGATCCGGATTTAATCAATGCTGGCAAGGAGAGCGTGACTGTGGTGCCTGGAGCCTCCTACTTTGGCTCAGATGAAAGTTTTGCAATGATCCGTGGAGGTCACGTGGACTTGACTATATTGGGTGCCATGGAGGTGTCGGCCACTGGTGACTTGGCCAACTGGATGATACCCGGCAAACTTGTCAAGGGCATGGGTGGTGCCATGGACTTGGTGGCTGCACCAGGCACTAAAGTCATCATCACCATGGAGCACAATGCCCGAGACGGCTCACCCAAGATCCTAGAGCGTTGTTCCCTGCCTCTGACTGGCAAGGAAGTCATTGACTTGATCATTTCCGAGAAGGCCGTCTTCACCGTGGAAAAGGGTGTGGGCCTCACTCTCACCGAAGTGGCCGAAGGCTTCACTGTGGACGACATTATTGCCTGCACTGGAGCTAAATTCGCCGTCTCGCCAAACGTCAAGCAAATGGCTCAAATATCCGTTTAAGCGAACGTTTAAAAATTGATTTTATTTCAACTGATTAACAATTTTTGTTGATGGACTAAAGTGATAAAATTTGTGCATTTAAAAGTTTTTATAATTGTAAAATAAAGTGTTGTTTTATTTGTTAACATTTCTGTTCTATGCAATTGCTTTTGAAATATCCTTGAGCGTGCTATCTTTATAAGAATTGCGCATCTGTTCATTAAGCAAATCAAATATGCGATTGTATTTGCTATCCGATTCGGTCCGGCAGATAGCGCAAAACTGTGAGGACAATACATGGAGGGGACTGCGAAAATGCAGATCCTTGTGCATGGTTAGACCATTCTTATAATGGGACATCATGTGCAGGAAAAGCTCCAATATGGCCAGCAAGCTGGCCAAAAAAAAGTTATAGCAGAAAAGTGTGGGTATAAAGAAAAGAAAATAATGATTTCGCTTATAACCCAAAATTATATTCTGCAAAATCAAAAGAGAAATAAATTAATTAGCCATTTTTTTATGATATTCGAGGGAATCCACTTACATTGCTCACGCCATCCATTTTGAGGTAATCATCACGTTCATAGCCTGTTTTGCCTTTCGGCTTGGTCACCTGTTCCACTGTGGCCAATTCGGTGCCCATAGTTTTCACTGTGATATCCAAACCGGGCTGGTACCTTTCGCTGAGCACATCGTCCACCTCATCGCAGAGAGTGCCACGCAAATAACGTTTCGGTACATGAAAGTTCTTTTGCTTTCGATATCGGACTTTCAATTGATCATTGATGGGTTCACCAGTCTCCTCATCATATATGGGCTGAGTGATTCGTGCTGAATCCGTGTAGAAGTACTCAAACTCACCAGTCTCGCTATTCTGCAAAAAGTTAAAAACAAAATAAAAATAGATTAATTCTTAGAATTGGAAAGAAGCAGACCGACCCCAACCAAAGAGAGCCACTTTTTGCGAAGAGTAAGAAAAAGAGAACTAAAAAGTGCTAAAGAACCGGCTGGAAAATATGGCGTGATTTTATATCAATAAAGATCGCTAACCCAAATCAACAAAATTTGCAATTCAAATTTTTCAAACTCGACAATTAAACATTTCTTTGACTATAAATCCCTTTAAAATTTAACACTCTCTTTAATTTTTACATTATTATCTTATCTGGGTTCCTTAAATTACGAAAAACAAAATGAAAAGAGCTTTTCAATGTTTTGCAGATTTGCAATGATAGCGCCACTGATAAGATCAATAAGTGCCGTATGGCTCTGACTCATTGGACATATATATATTCACTTTGTAAAAATATGTAAAAAAAAAAGTAACACTTCTTACCCTAACCATGTCTTTTGTTATACTAACTTACCCAAGTTCTAACGCTTTTAGTCGGAGCTATTTGAATGTACAAAAAAACAATCTATCGCTATCAGTGAAAAAAAAAAATTCAAGATATGGCGCAATTATTATTATTTTTTTTTTTAATTTTTTTTGATTATTTTTATACACGCTTATCATTACAACTAGACAGACGAATAATAAAGTCAAGTTGTGTGATTACTACTGTCGTAGGGTGGGACTTATCAAATGCTTCACCTACCACCCACTTGGGAGGTCTAAGGGATTGCCACCTGTACATTTACACTATACTTGTATATTATATATATCATTATTTATATATAAATATATATTTATATTGTATTTACCTATCCCATTAAAAGTCAATTAATGCCTTGTGAAAACTAGAAAATTGCCAAGTAGTCGTACCTGACTTTTTAGACTCTTTTCGAAGAAAAAGGAGTCTATTCACTTTGCTCTGATGTTTGTAACGCACAGAACCAAACATCGTAGACCCACAAAAGTTACATCTAGAATACTTAGAATCACTAGAGGAGTCGATATAGCCATGTCCGTCTGTCCGTCTGTCCGTCTGTCCGTCTGTTTCTATGCGATTTACTCCGTCGTCTTAAAAGCTATTTTGCTGAAACTTGGTATTTAGCCTTCTTTTTTACCTAGGTAGTACACTAGTTTGAATCGGTCGGATCGGACCACTATATCATATAGCTGTCATACGAACCTAAATCGGTTTAGGCAATAGCTCCCACATTTATTATCCGATCCTGTTCAAATTAAGCACGCATATGTTTTTTATAGCAATTAATATATATACCAAATTTTGTAAGGATCGGACTACTATATCATATAGCTGCCATACGAACCTAAATCGGTTTAGGGAATAACTCGCACATTTATTGACTGATCTTTTCAAAACTCGGCCAACACGTTTTCTACATAAATATACGCGTTTGTACTCAATTTTATTAAAATCGCACTACTATATCATATAGCTGTCATACAAATCGAAATCGGCCCTATTAACTGACCAACCCCGTTCATGTGATTTTTTATTTTGCGTTTAGAAATTGCAGTCTTGTGTAACTCATCTCTTAGATAATCTGACAGTCTATATAGTAATTCGAATCGAAATTGAAGCTATTGACGCATGATATATACGAGTCTAACAATTACCAAGTTGAAATAATAATTAGGGTAGTTAAGACTGCCTTTTTTGCTAAGCTAAAATACACTCGGAAATGCCTTTAATATTTCTATAATTGACTAATCAGGGTCCTATATTAATGTTCTCATATAGAAGCGAATAAAAAACATGTTTGAAACATGTCAATTATAATCATATAAATACTTTTTAAAGTGAGAAAAAAACATAAAAACTATTTATAGATAGATCTATTTTTTTTTATAACTTCTTAGGTTAGGTTAGGTATGGTTAAATAAATCCCTAACCCCTAAGAAGGCCTGGAGTTCATACTGATCTGGTCTGGGTCTGATCTAAGGGTTGTGTTAAGATAGGCACACTGTGTCTAGTATATATAGAAAATCCTAAGAAAAGCTAACAGTCTGATACTCTAAAAATTAAACATATTTTGGGCCCAAAGACAAGGTTTATCTCAGTATAACTTGTCTGTAGATAAAAACGATTTCATCATTTTAAGAAATATTTGAATACAAGATAAGTAAATATATTTGATCTTGAAAATTAAGAAGTTTACTCTATCATGACAGGATTTTATCAAGGTCTTAAAAGGTCTTATGATGACGAATTTTAATCGGTATAGGTTTTTTGTTTATAAGCGTGTTCTTTTGTTTTTTATGGGTCTTTTTATCAATAGACTTATATGTGTTGTTTGTGCATGTTTAATCAATGTTCTTATGATTTTAATTATTGAATATTTGCTTACAACAACTGATAAATTTTATCAGATACAAAATAAACATAGACTAGATTAGAAATTGGTTGAATTATTTAAAGAATTGTAATTCTTGTTATCAATGTAAGTATTTCCCTGGTAATTTTCCTATCAGACCCTTGAAAATATTAAGCTTGAACATCGAAAAATCGCTTCTTTTATTCTTTAATTAAAAATTTGTTGAATGAGGTAAAATTGTGTTTGGAGGAATCAGAGGTACTTACTAATTACATTTAGTAATAGTCTTATGATAATCTAAATGATAGCCCGTCTAGGTCTCTTAATTTGCATCAAAACCGGTTTATTAACATATAAAATAATCCAAAACAAAAAAAGGCTAGACCCATAAAAATTAACAAACAAGTTTCTATTGAAAGTTTGAAAAAAAAAAAACTCTCTTAAGATGTCTGGCATTGGACATTAATATCAGACCATTTTGTAGGATTTGTCAAGTTCCCAGAATTAATAAATCTTCTTTAGCTTTAGTTTGATTTACTCTCAGAGATTTCTAATTTTTGGCACTCTCTCTATAAATTTCATCCCAGCTGTTCTCTTAGTTTTAAAAATTTATTTATTTCACTGCTCACCTTCACAGAGAAGACCATTTTGGATTGTTGTTTTTATTGCTACCGCGACGAGTCGTAGTTTTGTTGTTTATTATTAATAATTTTATTTAATTATATATTTTGTTTTTTTTTCGTGTCTCTTTTTGCCTCGACTCCTCTGCTGGCAAGTTTATACATTTGCTTGTGAAAGTTTTATTTAATTATGTTTAGTCATTTCTTCTTCTTCTTTTTTCACAGGTCTTATAGTATATAAAAACAAATTTTATATAAATAAAAACTATTTTGGAGACTTTGCTTTGATGAAATCCACGAAACTCGTTTGGTTTTCAGTTTGCTATTGTAATTGTTACAGAATTTGCGCCATCAACTGGCTGGGTATTTTCCATAATTTTCTTTTATCACCATACAGATTAGTTTTTTATGTACTACATAAAAGTGTTAAATTTTTTCGGCAATTGTTTTATTTATTTTTATTTTTTTTCTAGCCGTTAAACTTTTCGAATTGCCGTTGTCGATTGTCTGGTCGGAGAGTAACTGAGAAAGTCAGAGAGTGTACAAAGCTTTTCAATTGAAATGGTATTTCACAAGTTCTCTTCAGGCAGATCGCAAAAACCTATCGAAGAGTAGTAAAACTGAAAAAAATATGGCAGCACTATTAAGCTCCAAGCAGTGCAGAGTGGTGTGTGTCTAGACTAAAAGCTTTTGAAAAGAGCTTTATACATTTTAAAAGGAGTCGTTAAACTAAAATAAATATATAAAAATATATATATTTCTTTTTGGCGAATTTTTGTAGGACTAAGTTAAGGTTTAACCGGAGGACTCTATTTAGCTTTTATTTAATTGAAAATTCTTAAATAGCTCAGTAGGAAATGCAAGTTTCAAAAAAAAAGTATCTAAATATTATCGCTAGAATTATCTTAAACGGGAGGGGAGATTACCTAACCAAAACCTCCATGAACGGCATTAAGCTAGTTCGACATGCGCTTTAAATTCAGTTACCGAACAACTACCCAGACATACGGTCGTAGCTCTTCAAAAAAAAAAAAAAAAATCCAAGTGATTTTAAAAATAGAATAAAGACAAAGCTGCATCCAAAAAATACCTTTAACAATTGTTTTTGGCTCCGCAGACAATTAAAACATTTTAAAGACCTTAACAGTATTTTGCTCATCAGCTGTTTTAATCTGTGATCTAGTGAAAAAGAAAAAACAATAACGAAATATGTCGTGAGTTTCTTAGCCAGCTTTTATAATGTTTACCTCATAAGCTAACTGAATAATAAAAAATAAAGCCAAATACGCGAAACAGCGGAAAACAAGCGCGCTATGTTATTTTTATTTTTTTGTTTTGCTTTTATTATTATTATGGTTTCATTGAAGTAATTAAGCAAACTAATTAGTGTTACCATTAGGGATTTACAGTTCTATTTTGGACTTTGTGTGATTTATAACAGATTCCTGTATTGGGAATATGTGATTTATCAGCACACCCAACGGCGTTCGCGACTATCTAAGCCATTTGCTTTCTAAGGTCAGAAACCCAATAAACCGATTTTATCTTTGATTTATTAACTTATAGCCTAACCGTTAAACAAACCGATGAAATTGGCATTAGTCCGAATACAAAGTCATCGAGTAACAATAAATCGAATATCAGCGATAATGACGACTATGATCCGCATCTGCATCGGAATGTCAAGAATCCAACAAAGTCAGTAAGCTTATTAATCCACCCCCGCCCAGAATCTTATCTAACAAATCTTTTATCTGACATCCAGCAATTGGCAGACCTTCGCCCATTTTATCAAAGCCTCCATTGGCACGGGAGTCTTGGCCATGCCGAGCGCCTTCGCCCATGCCGGTTATGTGAATGGCATTATCTTGACCTTAATCATAGGATTACTGGCTTTGTATTGCCTGCATATTTTGGTAAACCGATTACCTGTGTGGGTTAATCTAACTCTCTTTTGGCTTATCTGTTAACTCTTTACCACAGATTGATTCCATGTATGTGTTGTGCAAGCGTCAGCGTATACCTTATCTGAGTTTTTCGGAGGCTATGAAATCGGGCTTCGAACAGGGTCCAATTTGGTTACGTTGTTTCGCGCCCATTGCTGGGTAAGTCATTCACAATTTTACAATAATTAATCTTGATTGCCTGCTTAATATTATTTAATTTTCAGTCCATTTGTGGATGGGTTTTTGGCCTTTTATCATTTTGGTATCTGCTGTGTTTACGTGGTCTTTATTGCTGAAACTTTAAAGCAACTTATGGATGAATATATTGTTGTTTGGGATGTCCGCATACATATGTGCCTTATAATTGTTCCATTGTTATTGATTTTTAGTATACGTAATTTAAAATTATTGGCACCATTCTCAAGTGCTGCGAATTTATTACTGTTTGCGGGTATGTTCGATTAGGATTGTTTTTCTTTCAATGATATAAAAATTTTATACATTTTTTTATATACTTTATGGATTGTAAAAGGTTTCGGAATAATACTGTATTATATATTTGATAACTTGCCCCCACTCAAGGAACGTGATGCCTTTGTTTCCTACACCAAATTGCCAACTTTCTTTGGTACGGTATTATTTGCCTTGGAGGCAGTGGGCGTGGTAAGTAAATGATTCTAATTTTTTTTGTGATTTTCTAATTATTCCGGTACATTTTTAGATTCTAGCCATAGAGGAGAATACGGCCAATCCAAAGGGCTATGTGAGCAGCTGTGGCGTAATGAACATTGGCATGTCCATTGTTCTGTCCCTGTATATGCTCTTGGGCTTTTTTGGCTATTGGAAATATGGCGATGAGGCTTTGGGTAGTATCACCCTGAACATTCCACAGTCACAGCCGTAAGTAAATTTATATCCAAAAGAAACCTTCTCAATTGATCATCCATTTCCTTTTAGGGCGGCTCAAGTGGCGAAGCTATTCTTTGCCATTACCACTTGGATTTCCTATGCCCTCCAGGGTTATGTGACCGTTCAGATTATCTGGCATAAGTATCTCTCCCATAGGATTAAGAATACCAAGCAACAGTTACTCTTTGAAATGATCTTCAGAGTTTCCATAGTCCTTCTCACCTGTAAGTTATTATTTTCCCTCTCAAGTTCGATTCCAAAAAGTTTTGAAATTATTTTTTGTATAAAATCCCCAGTTGCCTGTGCTGTGGCCATATCGGATCTATCAGTATTACTCTCCTTGGTGGGATCGTTCTGCTTATCCATTTTGGGTCTGATATTTCCAGCCCTCTTGCAGATTTGTGTTATGCATCCAGATGGCTATGGACCCGGCAATTCCAAGTTAATTATGAATTTGTGTTTATTAGCCTTCGGGGTCTTTGGCGGTGTTGTGGGCACTTATGTAAGCATTGTGGATATAATTAATCTTAACAAATAAGTGCATTTTGTGATAAATGAATTTAGTATTTATTTTTAATATGGTTTGGTTTAATTAATACCAAGTCTGGTTCGGTCACATAATCAGCCAATAATCACATAATACCGTTTGGGTGCGGCCAATAATCACATAACTTGGCAGCAATTTTCGTTTGGTTGGAATCATAAACAAGTCAAAGTAGAAGTACAAAACTGCTGCTAAAGTATTAAATTTTTAATTAAAAGCTAAGCTAAAGACAAAGACTCCAAAATGGCAAGAGTCCAGGAAAATGTGTGCATGTGGAAAACACTGACGAGTGGCATCAAATGCATCCAACTGTAATTAAATGCAACCGCAATTAACACAAAAGAGCCGCAGGTCAGTCAAACTAAAACCAAAAGGAGTACAACTCAACCGAACCCCAAAAAAACCGAACCCACTTCAGGGCAGTCAAGGCAAAATTGCTATATAAAAACAACAAAAACACTCGTCGTCCCTCAACAAAATGCCTGTGGATGATTATTTGTGTGTCTGTAATTCTGAACTTTACATTGTTTTTCATACTCTTTTTAAGAAAATTAATTACATTATTCTCTTTGCTTTTGAGTTTCTGAGGCAAGGAAGGGAATTTCGGGGACTGGCAAGGATTCCTTCCCAGATGGGTCTAGAGATTCGAAGAAACCTATAATAGAACTCTATATAGATGATAGATGAATCTAGTTCTATTCATTTCAGACCAAAATAAAATAATACCAAAAAGTATGCCATACATTTTTTCCCCGAGTTTTGGATCTGTCTGAATGACATTAACTGACATTGTAAATTTTCTGAATCCAACCCAAGACCTTTCTCCGACTTGACTAGCAGACATTTTCTTACCTGGTCTTACTAGATTTGCTTTTACTAAAATCTCTCTCCATTAATTCATTAAAAATATTTTATAAATAAATAAAAAATAATTCAATAAAAAGTTTTTATAAAAAACTCATCATGACTCTTCCACCTAAATAAAAACCAGTTTAATTTGTATTTGGCTTAAACAATAAAATTTTTTAAAGAATGAAGCTCTGCTTGTACGGATTCGTTTATTTTTTAATTTTTTAATGAAAAATCTTTCTTAAAAAACAGTATTAAGACTTCAGTACTCTGAGGAGAACCTTTGGTTTTTTCCCCCTTTTGGCCAGGTTGCAGTCAACTTTGTGTATTGTGTGGTCATTGTTTATTGTTGTTGTTGTTGCTGCTCTTGTCTGTTGTATGGCCTGTCAGAGAGAGGGTCAGGCAACTTTAAAGGCATTTTTCTAACATATTCTCAAACAGGCTTACACATGTTGGGCCCCTCTGACCACCTCGGCCGGTTGGTTTGGCCAACGAAAATTCTTCGAGTCTCACCGCACAGTTACTTCTCGCCCCATTTGTGGTGTTGGAATTCCGTTTGCTTTGTAGATTTAATTACTCTTTTGACACAACACACACAAAAGACAAATAAAATCAGTCATCAGGAGATGTTTCTTCTATCTTTAAGATGCATTCCTATGCATATTTAAGCTAAAAAAAGAACGAGAAATACCAAATAGTTTGCCATCTTAAAATTTGTTTTATTAAATTCTTTGAAATATTTCTAGCTCACATTGTTTTATTTTTGCCTTCAAATTCTTTGAACTGTATTGACAAGCAAAGCTACACTTTTTCTTATTTATTTTATTGAGTTTCGTTGGTCATTTCAGGAAGTTTAATTATCCTCGCCCAGCGGGAGCTCCAAAGAAATTTAAACAAAATTGAGTGGCCACTTTTGTGACAGGCAATCAAAAATGCTTTCGCTTCAATTGTAGGATTTTAATTTGAAATGCTGTAAATAGAGTAAAAGGAAATGCCAGAACTTAATTAGAAAATCTTAAATACAACAGATTGAAAGTCAATAAAAATGGTAGAGACTTTTCCAAACAAAAAAGGATGTGAGCCAACAAGCAAACAAATCAAACAATAAAATTTACTTGAAATACTCGTTCAAAGAATATTTACCTAAGTCTTAGGAAATCTTAAAATCCTAAGAAAAAATATTTAATCTTCCATCTGAATTATGATTTAATCGACTTTGCATTGAGCCGATTTAAAAGCTTAAGTTTGCTTACCTTTGGTCTTCATTAACCTTGTGTATGAATTTAATTTAATCCCTAAATCGAAAATCTTTTAATTGCTTAAAAATAAGCTAAAAGTAAATATAAATTGTCTTCTTAAGCAAAGAATCAGACCCTCAAAAATCAGCTACAGAATTGTCAGTAACATAAGACAAATATGTAGCTTCAGCCATGTCTGTTCCAAGTAAAAAATATATCATATAATATTTAAGCTGAGAATGAAGACATAGAAGTATTTGTCGGAACCAGTCAGATCGAACTACTATATCATATGACTTTCATCAACACTTACTGACTGATCACACTCAAGTTTGATGGTTAGAATTCTTATATATAGAGTTACATATTTTTACCTGGGCTCTTCAGTATTGGACTACTATACAGTTGTCCTACAGATTTGGGAGTATCCACTATATTTATTGACTAATCTCACTCAAAATTGGTAGCTCGAATTCTTTTAAGAGTATAAACAATTGTATTCAGTTTCATTAGGATCGGTCTGCTATAACTCGTAGCTGCCATAACAAACCTAATGGGTCCTACGAATATCTGCTGAAATTATTGACTGAACTCATTTAAAGTTGGTAGCTGTAATTCTTATAAGGTAGTAATGATATTTACCAAATAACATAGATGTCATGCCAACTTTAATGGGAATTAGAAATATCTCCGGCACTTGACTGATTTATTGGATACACGGAGAAGCTTTGGTACCCTAGCATTTTTATATTTCTAAAATTTTTTTTTTACCTTGTAGATTTTCCTAGTTTTTTCTTTTTAAAATTTTCATCTACTTTAAAGATTTGTCAAAAATTTTCCTTAAAAAAAAAAATGCTCTCCTTTAGATTATCTAATTTAATATGAAAGAATTGAAATAGCTTGACTATAAATTGCCCAACAATTGACTTAATTTAGTTAAATGAAGCAACTTCTTGCCAACTGCTTAAATAGAAATTTATTTTTAGCATATGTTGCAGCCCTGAATCCAGTATACACAATCCTGAATAATGTTTAACCGCTCTTACAGATGACTCATTTTTATTCATTTAGCTAATTTGAGTGGCTTAAATATTTCTTCTTCTTGTTGTTGTTATTGTTGTTGTTGTTGTCGCTGTGCTTGTCGCTGTACTTGTTGTTTTAGTGGTTTTAGCCAATTTGTTTTTGTTGTTGGCTTTTCTGTTTGTTTATTTGTTTGTTTGTTGTGCACCGGCAGAAAAGGTACAAATGTTTCCAAATGTCTGAACAACCGAACCGAACAGCAGCTTTCTCTGTGTCTCTGTATGTGTGCGTATGTGTGTGTGTGTTGGCGGGGTAACAAAATGATTTATTTTACGCTACGCTGCACACTGACAAACACAGACACACACACACACACACACACACACACACACATGCACATCTATATTTACATATATTTGTTGAGAGAAAGAGATGGAATATCATTCTGGTCGCTTTCAGGGTCGAAGGGGACTGTTTAAGTCCTGTAGTGCGTTACACAGTTTGTGTTATTTGTATGCCAAATGTATACATTTGTATTTGTTTGTGTGTGTATGTGTGTGTGTGTGAGGACAAGAATTTTGAGGCTGCATGTTTTGTGATGCTCACTGCTGTTGGCAAATTTTGTATATTTCATACATCAAACAGACGTGTTGGCGGCAACCGCCAAAAACCTAATGCCATCATCGCCCACATCAACACGGCAACCCGGCAAACGGCAGCGGTAAAACGAAAGTGTGGCATCCGCTGGGAAAGCATTCATATACAATAATGTATATATTTTTTTTTTCGGGTTTCCTATGAATAAATAACGAATACTCTGGTTGGCCTGGTTGTTCTGGCTGGTTCTGTTTGCTCTATGCATTTGATTTATGCTTTGAATACATGAAACTATAATGCCAGTCAGCGTGTGTCCAAAAGGAATTCCTCACACATTGATTGCTATTTTGATGGGCCCTTTCACTGACTGAGAAAAATATAAAAAACAATTTGGAAGTATATCAGGTGTTTAGAATGGACTCCCCAAAGAAGCATCCACACATAATCGTTGGCACTTTAGCATATAATTTAGTAATCAGGAAACAAAAAAAAAAAGGTCTTTTGGGTTCTGATTTTTGACCTCGAAGATAAAGTCGCATAATTCATAAAGAGAAGTTAGCACATTGCGTATACGCCCAGTCTGATCAAAACACAAAGACATTTGATAGCATTTATGTGCTCTTTTTGGACTTCAATTTGTCTAATTGCGGTGAAATAGTTTTTTTTTTTGTATAACTGCTAAGCCAACCAAGCCGGGCAGGAGAACCACAATTTATATATATGTATGAGTGGTGATAAGTGAAACAAATTCAAATGACAGGCCATGACAGTGAGTCTTCATCATCTGTATAATCTTTCAAATGTCTGAGGCAGTTGTCATGTCAACATTTCTTCTTTTTTTTATTTGGAAATTCATTTATCCTTGCATTGCCAGGTCGGCACTTTTGGGTAAAATCCTATAATTTATGCCGCTTATTCAACATAACTCAATGGTTGTGGTTGCGATTCTGGCATTCCTTTAGCCAGATACATTGGCAGTCTTAACCTTTCCCCTCTCTCAACCTCTCTCTCTCTCTCTCTCACTCTCTTTGTCTTCGTAAGCCTGCACACTTTGATGAAGCCGAATCAATAAATAGAAAATTCTATGTGAGCTTTTGCGGTTTTCATTTTTTTTTTTGTGTGGTAAAATGTGGCTCGAATCCGGTGCGTTTTAGCCAAGATGAATTGCTGGCAATTTGGAAAACGTACATTTTATCCATTTGTTTGCCACCGCCAACAGATTTACACCGTCTTTCTCAGTTTGATAACCGCTCCTGGCTACCAATTCAGCTTAGCTCAACTCGGCATTTGAGTGATTGGCCAACTTATCTGAGAACTTTTGAGATAAATTCTGTGTGTTCATTTTCTATTGCCCTTTGAATATTAAATAATGTCAGTGTATTAAATTTGTGTGTGTGTGTGTGTGTGTGTGTGTGGGTTAAGAATTTATTGATTGTTGATAAGTAGTGAAGTGACCAGAGTGACCCATTAGCATTATCGTTATGGCTCATAAATGTATGCACACGGGCTTTTAAAATGCATGTTAATGATATTTCAAATCGATTTTATTACCATTTCCATTTCCGCTTTGACAATATGTGCATTTGTGTGTGTGTGAAAGTGGTCCCCATCTATTTGGAATGTACACATTACAACTGTCATTTGGTTGTTTGCATTTTGCCTTGTTAATGCGCTAGTATGTGTGCGTGTGTGTGTGTGTGTGTGTTTGTGTGTGTGTGTTTGCCAGAGCCAACCACAGTCACTAATTAGCAAAAACATAGACACACCCACTTAGCCCCAGATCAGCCTCTTAACCCTTTTTTCTGAACATCCTCCCCCCCCCCCCCCCCACTCTAAAAACATAATTTTCCCAGCATGGAGCAGATTTCTATGACCCAGAAATGACTGGAATATATTTGCACTAACTGAACAATTTGGTATTTCATACTCAACCTCAATTTATTGTTTCAGCTGTTTGGGGTTTCATTGGTTTGATTTGTCATACAATTTCTTTATCTCTCTAAAAAAAAAAAATCTCCAATTACCTTAATAAATAACTCCCTGAATAATTTATATAAACACATAATTACCTTAAATCAAATTAATAATGGAAAATTCTTACAAATTCCAAGCCAATTAAAATTATTTTGTTTTATTTTTTTTTTTTTGGGCGAGCGAATTCAATCGATTTAATAAATAAAAACTCGAATAATTCATTAATTAATATTGACATAAATAAGCATTTTGTAAAATTTGATTATAATTAAATTTGATTTACTTTTAGCCATTTGCTTGCCCCTCCGCCCCCTCCGCCCACCAAAACCCAACAATTTAAGGGTCATTATAATTTCAAAGCCACTAAATGGGTTAAGTGCATGCGATATCAAATTTATATACGCCATTTTTAATTGCCAATCAACCTGGTATATATTTCTGTGTGGGTGTGTGTGTGTTGGTGTATTTGTCTGGGTCTTTCGTACCTGTAATTATTTTACTAGATGTGCGGCTTTTGGCAGTTGCAAGGTAAATTTGAAAACCAAATGTCCACAATTAAATGGAAAAGTAAAAATAAAAAAAAAAAATTATTAAAAAAAATATATATAGAATTTTAAATACTTTTTTTGGGGAATTCTGAAAAAGAAAAAAATCAGAACCTATTGAAGAATCTATAGAAATAAACTAGACAAGTAATCCGAAGATTCTATAAATTTGTATAAAAAATAGTATTGAGTCTTCAGTACATCAAGTCATCAGATCATTTAACAACTCCCAGTCATTTGAGAAAAATTAAATAAAATTATTAAAAAAAATATATATAGAATTTTAAATTCTTTTTTTTTTGAGATGCCGAAAAATAACGAATGTAAAATCTATAAAAGAATTTTTAGAAATAAACTAGACAAATAATCCGAAGATACTATAAATTTCTATAAAAAAGAGTATTGAGTCAAGTAATATAATTTTCCCTTTATTGACAACTCCCAGTCATCTCAGGAAAATTAAAAAAAAATTATTAAAAAAAAAAATTATAAAAAAAATTTATAGAATTTTAAATACTTTTTTTTTTGGGGATTCCGAAAAATAAAGAAATCAGAACCTATAGAAATAAACTAGAAAAATAATCCGAAGATTCTATAAATTTGCATAAAAAAGAGTATTGAGTCTTCAGTAGATCAATTATTATAAGTATTATACTTTTTTGATAACTCCCAGACTTCTTTTGCTTTATAACAAATCTCTCAATTTTTCACCACTTTTATTACAAATTCAATAAGCTATTTTCTTTCAAAAAGTGTATGGATCCACATATGTAAGCTCGCTTTGGTCTTTGACTCTTCCTTGCTTGGAGTTATGTAATATTTGCTCACTGTAAATGCATCCGCAATTGTTATTATGATTTTCCAGTAACACGCATACATATGCCTATGTGTGTGTGTGTGTGTGTGTGTGTGTGTGTGTGTGGTATAAACGGTAATTAAATAACGTGGAATTGTTTTTACATTTTGCGGTTGGTTGTGGTATCACATGAAATTTGTTTCAATTGTAATTCGATTTGTATTGGCGTGTAATAGCAAATTAGTGGACACTCACGCACGCACTCACACACACACACACACACACATTCATAGAAATATATATAAACATATGTATAATTGTGGTATGAAATAAAAAGAAAATTTATTGGCCAATGCATTTCACTGGGATACAAAACAAATTGAATGCCTAAATGGATTTTAATGAGCCGATGTGTGGCTCTAATGAAGTGTACTCAAATAAATCTACCAAAATGTGTGCAAAAATATTCCAAAATGGAGAAAAAAAAGAAAGAGAGAGAGAGAGAGAAACTAAATAGATAGATATGGACACTAATAAACTGGATAGCTTATGTGTTTTGGCCAAACGAAAATGTTGTCTATGCGTTGTCTCTGATTCCATGTTCCGTATTCCGTATTCTGTATTCTATACAAATGAACATTTCCGAGTTGTATTGGCATAAAGCCAAAGATAAATGGTGACTTCAAATGCCAAAGAAAGAAACAGCGGGCAAAATTTTCCAAAAAGGTCAACAATAACCCAAAAAAAAATTGCGAAAATGGAGAATCTGAAAGGGAGCGAAACTGGAAGCGGATGGTGAGCCAGAAGTTTTGCAAAATGAGAGCCATAACGAAATGCCGGCCATAACATACAAGGAACTGTAACAAATCTTGAGCTAGTTGTTATATTATTCATACTCTCTTCCCAGGAACCTACCATGCTTGGCTTAGTGACTTCAAAAGAAACAATGAATATAAGTGAAATATTTTCTTAAAGGTTGTTTTATTTCCCATTTATTTCAGACTTCTTGAGATTTAAATAATTTTTCACCTTAGCCAGAACCTTTTATTTATCCTGGAAATTCAGAGGGAATCTTTAATTTATGGGTGATACCCTTCCCAAAAAAAAGAGCATTTCCTTTTCGTCTTTTTTTGGGTAATCACTTTTTTTTGGTTATATTTGATTCTCTATTGCTATTTGGTTTTTGTTGTGTTGCTCTGCTCTATTCTGTTGTTATTGCCGGGGCACAAAACGGAATTTATGTGAGCGCATGTCACTGCACATAGCGAAAAAAAACGAAAAAATAATATAGAAAAAGTTAAACAGTGCGCAACGGAAGTACGCCATCAGAAGCAGTCGACGACAACACGACAGCCAAGGACAGACCGGGGCTGGGCAAGGGAGCTGAGGGAAGATGAGGAAGGGACACAAGTACGACGACAACAGAAACGACAAAAAAATCTCCAAGCGGAAGGAAACAGGCGCATTGCAATTTTTAGCTTGTGCAAATCAGAGCGCCAAAATCCTAACATTGTCGCTAGATTTCAGACGCCTACAGGTGCCGCCCACTCCGCTCCGCTACTCGGTGCTCCTTTGTTCCAAATATATACAGACCGACAATGCCAGAGCTACTCTCATTAGGCAAAACTATTATCATGAATCACTAACTAAATATGGCAAATTTATCACACGACTGTCTCCTGAATATTCTTATATACCAGGGCAACTCCATGTATGTGTGTGTGTGTGTGTGTGTGTCTGTGCATGTGTGCCAAGTACTTTTATCTCGCCCAAAGCAGCAGCTGCAATCGTTACGTATTTTTTTTCCGCATACCTCGCTTGGCTGCCAGCAGCTCTCCAGGTCTCGGTAGCTCCAGCACTTCATTGGTCCTGCCCTCCGATCTGCAGAACTAACGACATTAACTAGCAGAGCGATGTACAAGTGGCGCCCTAGTGTGTATTTCACTGGTAGTGCCAACTTCCGCTGCCTGTTGACACATTTCCACTTCATTTGCAAAAAAACTGGCTACATTGGGTATAGAAAAACGAGGGCTAGTGGGCGAGGCTGTTCTGGGCTAGGCTGAGGCTGTAGGGCGTTTCCATGTCAAATGAAGATTCAGGTAGCACAGACAGATTTGACAGTTGGCTGATGAAGTCAACACATCCATTCAGGTGTGCCAAATTTCGTATGGCAGATAGTACAATGCATATAACAGAGAAATTCAAGTTGTCTTTGGAATAATTTATACAATTTGAGATTTGTTTCTGCCTTAAAGCATTCTGTCATAGACAAAAAACTCTAAAATAAAATATATAAATTGCTTAAAAGATCTCGTGATAAATACTGAGCAATTCCAAGCTTCTTTTCATTCAGCAATAATTTCTATTTGCTGTCTCACTTCACCTTTTTAAAGAATGAATAATTAAAGTTCTGCTTTAACTATTTACATTATGTAAAAAAAAAAATATACATATAAAGAGCTTTGCAATGAGCAAGCTTTCATCAAGCGTACAATTCATTATCATTATTCTCTCGGTCACGAATAAATGCACACGCAGTTTAAATCGTCTGATAAATATGTGCCCACGGCTCTAAAAACACAATTAAAATATAGTTAAAGTTTAGTGCCTTAAATCAGCATAATTAGTTAGTTCGAAATCGAAGAATGAGTGTGTTAAAGTTTGATTTAAATATTGTGAAATTCACCAAGCAATTTGTAGTATGCTCATTTTTCGCTTGCGCTTTGTGCTTACATTTGGTCGCTGAGGCTGCCAACTGCACGCAGAAGCTGTGATTGTCTATTCACAGTGAAGGGCGCAGGCGCTGCCATTCTTCAAAATAGTGATTTGAATTTGGCGGCTTAGCCTTATAGTTTTTTTTTTCCTTATTTTTGTGTGATGTAAAGTTAATTAAGTAATTAAATTTTGAGTGCTTTATATATTTTAATGTGGCAATTAAGTGCAAGTGTTTTCTTTGTCTATTCAAAGTGAAGAACGCACGCGCTGCCATCCTTCAGATTAGTGATTTGAATTTGGCGGCTAAGCCAAATAGTTTTTTTATTTCCTTTTTTTTTGTGTGATATAAAGTTAATTAAGTAATTAAATTCTGTGAGTACTTTAATGCACAATTAAGTGCAAGTGTTTTCATTTTCTATTAATTTATTTATTGTGTTTGTGATTTTAACTTTTTAGACTGCACAAGTGTTTTGAAAATTCATTAAAAAGAAAATGAGTAAAAGGTAGGTAAAGCTGTCATAGTTTTTTAATTATTTCTTTCTCATTTCAAAATTGTTTAAGATTGTCAGAATTTAATTATTTCATTTTTGTGCTGAAAAGATTGTGTGTTCCGTAATTTGCCAAAGGCAGCAAATATTTTCTATTTTAATTTGCCTGGAACACAAGTCACTTGTGCATCTAGTAAAATTTCACATTTTTCCCCAGAGTGTCCGTGTGTGCATTTTTAGCCAAATTAAGAGAGTGAGCTTGATGGGTGAACCTTATTTGGGAGTGGTAAAATTCTCCCTTACACATTTTAATTTGTGTCAAATTGTTGCTAAAATGCCAAACGCATTGTTTTCTACCCAACCACCATTCAACCCCGTCAACCAGTCAGACTGTGAGCCAACAAGCCAAGCCAAGCCGTTTGCTAAAAACTTAGAAACGCATTCGTTGTCCTCATTTTTGTTATTTTAAGCATTGTTGTTGCTACTGTTGTTGTTGTAGTTTTTGCCACTGCTGGTTGCCTTGTTAACACGGTTTTGTACTTTTGTTGGTAGTTGTGACGTGGGTGCTGTTCTTTGTTGTTTTTATTATTGCCGCATAACAGAAACACTGGCAAGTAGGGCCGACCGACCGAGCGACCGACAGACCGACAGACTCACAGGAAAATGCACAGAACAACAATAAAATGTTGTTACAAATTCATTACCGAAGGCGTTAAATTTGACACAGTTTTGCATGAGCCCAAAAACTGAGTGCAGAAATAAAAAAGAAAATGTTGAAAGTAAAGAAAAAAAAAACCGTAGGAAACGGAGCACTAAAAGCAACAATAAGAGTGTCAAAATTTATGCAGCTCAGGCAGAGTCTGGGTGGATTGTAGAATGAGTGAAAATGGGAGACTTGAGAGAAAGAAGAAGACTTGAGAGCTCAGTAAGGGCTTCGGGTGATAGAATATCGGAATCAAGCTGCCCTCGCATGAAATTGTGATTGCAACCCAACAAGAGAATTTCGATTATATCCCTGCCTTTTTAACACGCATTCTTAGGCTTTAACCATATAATTTTTATATTTTTTATGCATTTCAAAGAAAATTAGTATATTGATTTTGTAATATGGCTTACCCCTAATAGGGCTAGGAAGGGTTGAGTTATTGATATTAAGCTTGCTATATAGCTATAGGTTATTGTCATTCAATCTGGAGAACCCCTTCATCTATCCGGTATTAGGATTGTTCTATGTTCTAGTCAGTTTATCTTGAGAACTCTTCCGTTAAGCTTGCTATAAAGCTATAGGTTATAGTCATTCAATCTGGAGAACCCTTTCATCCATCCGGTATTAGTTATGTTCTATGTTCTAGTCATTTTATCTTGGGAACTCTTAGATCTTCCATCTTCCTTTCGATATTAGTTTTGTGTCTTTGATATATCAGTGCCTAGTCATTCAATCTTGAGATCTCTTCCATCTATTTCTTTCAATATTGTTATCAGTTAATCCTTGTTTGTTCTAGTCATTCAATCTTGAGATCCCTTTCTTCCATTCCTTTCGATATTAGTTATATGTCTATATTATATCAGTTATTCCTTTTTTGTTTCAAATCCCATTACTATATCATTTAGCCTAATATCCAAGGTCTATAACTTCAACGACTTCAGATCAGATATAAGCTAATCGCCGTTTGATTCCAAATACTTCAAGTTCTTTTGTCATCGAAAAGAGTATGTCTTTGTCATTATTCGCAAATTGATGTGCCACTCGGATTTCTTTTATTATTACGTTTTGCTTTATTTACATTTTTGATCATAGATTTACTGGCATTTGGATGCCCTTGAGGCATAAGCAGAAAGGATTATTATCTCTTTGACATTTTGTTAACGCAATTCTTTGTCACTTTGCATCTAAATCGAAATTACAAAGTCACACACAATGCCACACCCAAATACCTACACACTTTATATATAGATATATAAATAAATGTACAGTAAATGTGAGCAGAATGAAAGAGTGCGAAGTACGCAGTACGAAGGAATCAACTTGGCCCACTTCCGCTATTCAAGAGGTCCCGCTTTTTGCAGTGGAGCAGAATTTCCAGGCAGGCTCCCTGCTAACCATCAATGCCATTTATTTCACGCTTAGATTATAATCAGAGCTTGACGTGATTGTTGCCTTGTTGCTGTTTGGCATTAACCTTAGGGTTTAATTTGTAGCGACTTCCGTTGGAGTTTATGCAATATGAAATTTACTTAAATTGTGATTTCCGTTGATACCACTCCTACCCATATATCCTGCCTACTTGTCTGCTGCAGACAAAAAAACGAGGACCAGCTTAACTAACTCGACTAAGGGCTTTCAGTTATTTGCCAGGCAGAAAAGTAATTTGGAATTAATTGAAAATCCAACTCAAGTCAGTTTAAAGAGTACATAAAACAGTCTCATCTAAATTTACTTCACATCAATTTGCTTTGATGTTGAAATTCTTGTTTATTTTGGAATTGCCAGAATTGACTAATTAATTCAATGTAGTTTCTGCTACAAAATTATTAAATTTAAGTTTGTTGTTGAAAAATTGGCAACTGTGTAAATTCTTTGGCACAGTTTAACCCTTGACCACAAGCTGGTCAATATCGATTGACCCCATTTCCGATTTCGATTGCAATTTACACTCTTTTGGCACTTTTTCCTCTGCTCCAAAGCCAAAGAGGAAGTGTAAGAAAAAGAAGAAGAAGCATAATTTACTTCCGCTTGAATGCATTGACTTTGAATTTCATTTAACACTGCACTCTTGTGGCTTTGGGCTTGGGCCCTTTGGTAAGGAACTGATATAGAGTCCCCGTAAATGTAGCTCATTTATCAAGCTTCTCTCTGCTTAGCATTTTTTTTTTTCCAGCCACACCAGTTGCTTTTCATAGAGAAATTGTCATGTGTTCGGTGCCTGGACACGCCTAGATTTCAACATTTTCCTTACCATTGACTTCTTTGGGGTTCCTTTCCTTTTCATTCGCTTTCTTTCTGCCAACAGAATAAGGTCAGCGAAGTCAAGCTAGATGGCTTCGATATTTCTTGACTTTCTCTTTGGGGGTGGCTGGTGGAGGGGTTGGGGTTTCCAGTTTCCGATTTCCGCTGCTGCACTTCAAAAATTGACTTTTACAAGAAAACAATTGCTGCGCTGATAAGTGGTCGACATGGCCAACAGGGCCAGCGTTGTTGCCACCGCAGAAAATCCATTTTACCAAGCATATCCAGGCCATTTCAAAACAAAAGAACGATTTTGCGGTTAAGTGATTTTTTTTTTTCAATTTTTTTTCGTTTTTTTTTCGATCACAGATTTATGATTGCTTTCATACCGTTTAGATATTTGTTGACCCAAGTTCTATGTCAACTTGGCTTGATTATATTTCCAGTATAGTTTTTTTTTCCTATCAATTTCCAGGTGCACATACAAGTCAATATTTTCTTAAGCCAAAGATTGGAGAGGAAAATAAATTTTTTATAAACTCACTAATTGCCAGGCTGTCTGCACATTTTGCCCAATTGTTAGGATATTTATTTGAATTTGAGTCGATTGCTTGTTGGGTCTCATGTAAATTTCATTTGCCAATTTGTTATTTAAATATTTTCTACTTGTAAATATTACAATAATAAATTGCACAATTGCCAAACAGAATACCAAAACTGAGCTTAGCCAACTGCCTCTGACTTGTGCAACCCAATCGGTTCAATAGGCACCTCTGGCTGCACATAAGAGCCTTCAATATTTAATGCCAATTTATGATGCATTGTCTTGGTCTGGCTATGGTTCTGGCTCTGGCTGTGGGTCCGGCCAACGACATCTGGACAGTGTTGTCTGGTTGTGTTGAGATTCCATTGGGGAGGGTTTGCTGCTTCAATTAAAGGTAATACATTCGGGTGAATATTGCATGATGATCACAATGACGATGACGATGATGATGCAAGTTGGTCAAGTCTTGTGTAAGCGATAACTTTGGATACGGCTTTGTATTACTGATATGTAAATTTTAGTTACTTGAGTATTTGGACCGAGAGCGTAGAGGCAATTAGTTGGATAAAAGGTGTGTGGGCTTGGTTAAGGAAATAATGTGTGTTTGGCACCTGTCTCAGCCAATTGCTGGGCGTATTCTATAGCTTTATTCTTGGTGTGAAAAGTGTAAAACTGGGCGTGGGCAAACATTTACAATTGTCTTGTTTACAGCACACGTTGGCCATCCTTAAGCATGTGTTTATTTAGGCAACACAAGCAAAACATGATTTGTTTTGAAGAGAGTTTGCCTAGATATTTAAACAAGACCTTTGGCAATCAAAGGGCCTAAAGTGTCTTAACATGAAATAGGTCTATTTTTAACTCTTTCAAAAAGGAGCCAATTTGAACAGGTTTATTTATGATTCGAAAGAGTCAATCATCAGCTCTGGAACTTTAGATTTCAGTTTTATATTTCTTAAGCAAAAAACTCCTTGTTCATCGGATTGTTCCAACCAGCAAAGTTCGCTTTAGGCACAGCTGCAGTCTTGTCTTTTAGAATAGCACACAAAGTTGCTCAAATATATAAATATAAAACTCAACTGAAATTTATATATTGCCCACTCTAGACTATTGAAAAGTCGTTTTTGTTGTAATGCCAACAGCAACCATTCACTTTGCAGGTGGAAATTTGCAAAATATTTGCATGAAAAACTTTACTCATAATTTTGAACAACGCTTCAAGTCACATGATTCTCCCCCAAACCCAAACCCAAACCCAAGACCACCCCAACCACCAGCCAAGTCTATAAGAACAACATAGACTAGCTATTTCTATATGGATTGTTTGTTTGTATTAAAAAGTTTGTTTTTTTTGAGCCAGGCCCTTTTGGCATTCCTAAGGCCAAAGAGTTGAACCAATTCTTTTTTTTTTTCTTTTTGTTATTGATTTTTTCGAGCAATATTTTTTGACACGTTGGCATAGAAAATAGTTGAGTTGGTACTGAGCTTTCAATGACAGCAAATAAAAATTTCTATAGAAAACACAAAAGCCCAGTTAAATTTTATGCAACGTTGAATTCACACTCACCCACACACATACACAAATATACATATATATATTTAAATTTTTTTGCATTGTCGATTTCTCAAAAAATCACAAAAAAGGGGTTTTACTTTATTTAAAAATTTGCCTGTTACATCGGGATTTTTAATGCAATCATTGTGGTTTTGAAAAAAGGGGAAAATCCATAGTGCCGAAGATGGGAGACTCTTTTCGAATTGTTTTTCCTGATATAATTGATCGATCCGATTAAATTTTTATAAAAGTATCCTAAACACCAAACTAGATTGAGTTCGCACAAGATTTGTTGGCTATATAGTGATATATAGTGTAATAGATATAGTGATCTGATCCTAAGAAGATATCGCATCTTTATTATAGATATAAACCCCAAACTCGAAAGAGATAAGTCAAGAAATGTAGGAGTGATTTCTAATGATTCAGATTTATAGGAATGCTATATGAGTCTGATCCGTCTGGTTCCGATAAATTTGCAGATATATATGATATAAATAAGTCTGATCCGACTGGTTCCAATAAATTTGCAGATGATCTACATAGGATTGAGAGACAATTTGGCATAGAAGCTCAGGAAGAGACTAACGAAGATAGTCTAATGGATATGAATATATTATTTTTTCTTCAAAATGAGTAAAAAAAAATGTGAAACTAATAAAATTCCAGAGTTTTAAGCCTATGGGTGTTTACCTTCCAGCTTATGCAGGTATTAAATAAAAAATAGTATATTTATTTTTGCTTAAAAACGAACAAATCGAAATACTTTATTGTTGCATTTATTTTCTCAAAATATTCAATTGATTTTATTCAATTTCTTTTCTAGATACTTAAGAGTCTGATTACCCATACTCTAAATTGTAAATATCTGGTTAGTTTTTATGGGGTTTTGTTGGTTCGAAGAAGAGCTTCTACTCAACTGCATCCATAAAAGTACTTTGGTTTTTGCCATTACACTTGTGCCACTCATGTCCCACTTAAGGCAAAACTTTCATATGTCCAACATTTTAACTGCTTGGGTGTTTGTCGTTTTTCGGTAGTGTTTGAGAGTCTTTCTCCGTCTTCGGTTCTATATTTTTTTTTCTTGTTGGTAATCACGTAAAATGCATACCCAAAAATTGGTTATATGACCTTGTGACCGCAGTGCGGCTATGATGTGGTTAGTTCTTCTACTAAAATGCATTCAAATGTGCCAGAGTTTGTGTGGAAATTTTGGGGGAGAATTTGGAAAAGGTAAGCCAAACACTTGAGGCTGTTTTTTGTGGGTCCTTTTTAGTTGAGAGGCGTGTCAGCTGTATGGGCCCGAGGCACTCAAGCAATTCTCATGCATATTTTCTAGGTGGAAAGCGGCACAATTGACACGCACTTTACTTTTTTTGGGGAGCTTCGAGTGAGACTTCTCAGGTTTGCCTTTGTGGTCAGAATGGTTTGTGTTTCCTTTGAGTTTCTTTTTTTTTATTATTCGTTTTGCATATTCCTTTTTGGGTTTGGCATACTTCATGGCCTGTTGAGATTTACAAATCGGAAATTATTTCGGTTAGTTTGGGGGGCATTTCAGAATATGCTTTAAAATTGGCACATTTATTTCCATAGAAATAAATATTTTGAATTTCCTTTTTGTATCTATTAAAACAGATGAATGTTCTTTGGGTTCAACCTTCTCTGTCGACCAGTTTTTATCTGTCATTTTTGTGGTTTATTTGCACACTTGAATATTTGCTGGGTTTTTGCTGGGCTGCTTTGAATTCATGCGAAAAGTTAACACGTTTTTCCAACTGCAGCTTGTCAGAACTTGTTAAGCTACGACATGACCGAAAAAAAATTGTCATAATCATCATCAAATTTGATTTAACTAATCAAACAGACGAAACTCCAAGAAAAAAAATTAACACACATTCAAGGCAAAACTTGTGTACACCCAGAAAAACCGAACATTGACAAATCAAAGCCTAATTCAAAACATTCGAACAAACAAAAAAAAGGACAGAGAGTAAAAGTTTTCTTTCTTTTATATTCCCTTTTTTCGGGCTGAGCCAAATTGGCAAATTGAATGTCAACACGCGTAAAAATAGAACCAGGCAAGTGTCGACAAGACCTTCCACATCACGAACATTTCCCTTTGAATTTGTTTATGTCAATTGACAAGGCAATCGAGTTGGAATTGACAACGAGAATATAAGCCAATCATATTTCAATATCTACAACATTTTCTCTTATCTCTTTGGATAAATATTGTAACAATCAATTCCAAATTACGTATACGCCATGTGAGACTTTCTTCCTATATGCTTATAAATAATATTAAAATCGTATTTATTATTAGAACAACATCTTAAAGCATTTAAGCAACCCCATTGAAATTTATAAATGGCAAGCGAAAAATTTTTGAAATTTGCCTACTTTTAGGCGTACTCAGCTGGCCCCGACTGAAAGCTTGATTGATTGATGAGCCACTGGCAGCTGACAGCATTCGATAAGTGTCAGGCAAACCTCAACCTTAAAAATTAGCTGCCTATAATTATGAAAAGTAAAAGACGACTAAGAAGAAGTAAAAAAAAAACAACAAAAAACAAAAGGTTAAACTTTTTTGCGAGTGCTGTTGGCAGTTGAGGGACATTGTAAATGGCTAAAAGCAACTAAGCAATAAATATTTTTTTATTGCACTTTTTAAACGCTTTGATGATTTTGCTTACGAAATTTTCAGAAACCCAAAAACATTGTATGAAAAACTTTCGGCACATGAGAAATTCCTGCCCCGTTGCAAGAGTGCGAGTGTGGCAAGTATGCGAGTGTACAAGTTTGTCAAGTCTCACAGGTGAATTAACTTTTCCGGACGACTCGTTACACTGCTTGCCACTGTTGCCGGTTAGTGTAGAAACTTTATGCCAAGTCAAAATGCATTTTGCGAAAAGTTTTACAGCTCTGAGCATTGACAACCACAGCATTGGAGTATTCAATCCATCTCACAGATGGCTGACTTGGTTCCTTTCGGTTGGCTTAAGTTTAGTTGGCCAAATGATGTTTTTTACACAATTCCTTTAATGCCGCCCAACATGACAGACTTTGCAAGTCAGTTACTCCCACTCTTGCCCAGATCAAATCCTATTTTAAATATTTACAATTGAAGTTCTCCCCCTCCCCCAATAAGCTCCGCAAATTTCAATTTGACTTTTTTGCCCAGACGGAAGGAGAAAGTAAATTTCCAACCTTTCTTTTTTTTTTGTTGATTTTCACTTAAGTGTTGATGGCTTTCTCTTACTCTTGTTGTTGTTGTTACTGTGAGACGTTTGCCTTCTAGCCATAAAAGAGCATAAAGAATGTTTCAATTGTGACAATTTAAGCAGCTGTGGCTACACTGCAAGAAATATTATCGTATATCTGACCAAATGGCAGGCAATCAAAATATTTGCAGTTACACAAACTGACCAAGACAGACAGACAGATAGACACACACACACTTTAAGGTCGAAGAGAAAAGAGAAAAAGACAACAAGAAAATAGCAAAGGAGCTGGAGCATTCGTCAGCTAATGCAGCTGCGGCTATAAAAACAAATCATTCTCTATACGAGCGGCAACTTTAGCGCCAAGAACAACCAAGAAGACAAATATAAAATTCACAAGGCAGCGGTCATAAAAAATTAAATCAGTTTGTTGAAAAATATTTTTCTGTTTGCTCTTTTCGTTCGTTTCTTTTTTTTCCAACATCCTTGAGGTTCTTACTGTCTGTCTGGTGGGTCTGCTCATCTGACCAACGCCGCCGGCTGAAACTGATTTCAATGAAACGCACGCGCGCAATATTTTGGTTTGAGTGATTTTCTTTTTACTTATTTTCTTTCCTTTTTAAATATTTTCTTGTTGCATTTTGCGTAATTGCACTAAAGTTAAAAATGTTTGCCTTGCATACAAAATATCATACTCTAAGAGAAGTCAACTTAAAGGTTTACAAAACAATTTATTCTCTGCAAAAACTAAACTAATTTTTGTTCAAAAATATTTTTTTATAATTCTCCATCAAACAATTAAAAAAAAAAAAAAATGTTAGACAAGTCCAAAAATGTATTTATTTAGTTCAAGGAAATTTTATTTATTTTCTGTAAAATTTTCAAATAATTTTAAGCTTCTTCAGTTTCTTTTAAAGTTACTTAAATTTCGTAAGAAAGTGTATAGTTTATTTGACTTATCCTGTCTTTTTCAAATTCTTTTTCTACTTTTTGCTAGCCACCATGAGAGAGATAGTGAAATGAATTGAGGCTTAGTGGATTCTCTGCTCAGTCAAAAGTTTTTTTCAAACAGTTTTGTCGTTAGTTTCTCTGTGTGCGTGTGTTTTTTTTTTCTGCTATTGGCTTATTTTTTGTTGCTGGCAAACTTTCAAGTAGCATCATTTGTCAGAGGATAAATAGTTTTCCAGTAAGTAGCTAAAGTTATGCTCTTTGATTATGTCGACTGAAAGCCAGCAGCAATAATAATCGCGGCATGGTCATTGGTTATCAAAAGTGGAGTGGACTTTTATTCCAGCTGAAAGCTTCAAGTTCTATCTCAATATTTTATGCACTGACAGGAAGTGCGGTGGTACGACTCGTTTGACGTGGCCACGTTTCGACTTTGTAGGCGCCACGGTCAGTCATTAATAATTCAAAATGTATGCCTGGTCAGTTCGGGCAATTTGGTATCGGCCTTAATGACTGTGCATTGTGGTAAGCCCGAACATAATAAATAGGATTTAGTTTGGTCGATTTGACAAAATTGTTAAAGCTTATAGTCGAGTGCCGGGCAGATCTGCCTCAAATACAATATAAATCAGCCGACATTTACGGACCTAAGAGCGTTAACCATAAACGAATTTATTATACGCAAATAATACAAAGCTGTTGGTCTGGAGGGCTGTGAGAATGATGGCCGAAATCTTTCCAGTTAGTTTGGCATTTTTGCTATCGGATTTACTTTCATTCGTGGTGGAGATTCTAATCAAATTTAACATAAATGATTGAATAGAATTTTAAGCATGAAAATCAGTAGAGAATGTTGTCAGTGATTGAGCACTGCTGAATGAGGAGCTTGACATTGCGTATACGTAGTGTGGACAAAGAAAAACTTTTGATATGCCTGATTGATGGGCGATTTATTTGCTTAAAGTACGCTTCAACTTTCCTTTTGCTGGCATTCTTAAAGCCACTGAAAATCCCCCGATGCGGCACACAAAAAAAAAAGAAACACACAAATATATTTTTTCCAACTTTTCGCAATGCATTTGGAAACCACTTGACAATAAACGTGAAATTGCAACTGCATGACCAAACAGGGGAAAGGGGGAGAGTATCGAATAAAAGTCGAGTGCAGTAGATACTCCACTGCCATTGTGTAAATGGAGCTAGAATATCGTCAGGTGACATAGCGTGGGACTTTGTTCTGCCAAGGCAACAAAGGCAATAAAAATGCAGCTACACTGAAAGCGAAATGAAATATTAAATGGCCCGGTTGCCTCCACTCATATGCAAGTTACTGTAACCGAGCAATAGCAACTCAAGTAAAACTCAAACTGGAAGGAATTTCTTTAATGTCGACTGACACTCGAAGACTGAAGAATTGGGAATTCATGTGTGTTACTCAAAGGACTAATATACTTTTTCTTTTTGTCTTCAAGGAAAATCTTGACTTGGATTTTTCCTTTGCTTTCTAAAAGAATAATTTAAATGTATATTTTATTTTATTTATATCTCAGTTGAGCTTTACATTCTTAAAGCTGAATCATCACATTTCTAAAGACTTAGTAAGTTTTGTTTTTTTTTTTATTTCCATTTAAATTTAACCTGAAGCCACTTTTTGGTTTTAACAAAATTGCTTCTCATTTAAGAGAGACTTATACTCTCACCTCTGGTCTTTCGGGTCATAAAAAAATAAATAAAATTATTTAAAAATAAAGGTAAAAAATATATCGAATTTTGGATGCTCTTCCCTCTCAGGCTATCTTTAGTTTGACAAGAGAAGAGGAGAGTGAAGGAGAGACTTACCTTGGCTTTGGGTCACCTCTTTCTAAGGCAAGTAAACTTGTTCTATCTTCTGGCTTCAGGGTATCGGAATTTCCTTGCTCATTAAAAAGATACTCAAAATGGTGGAAATTTGTGCGGCCAATTTGAAGAATTTTAAATGCCGCTCACGTTGTGCCTATTACATTATTAACACAAATACATACAAACAAGCCTGTAGGCTGTTCAACTTTAATTTTAAATACTCAAGAATTTTTCGATTGTATTTGAGCTTGACCATCCCGTTGGAAAGATACAATACAATTTATATTTGTTTTAATGAGTTTGGCGAGCGAAAGCGCGCGTGTGTTTTGCTTGAAGCCTGTGAAGTTTCATTCATTGTCATAAAAATTTAATGCGGTCACTTTCTCTAGGCCAGCAAAATCTGATAGACCAGCAGAGGAGGGTAGAGCTGTTGTCTAGATGATGGCAGAGCAGTTTTCGAAATTTGAGCTACGAAATCATTTATATGAGTGAGCCGAATGCCGCTTGTTAGCGTCAAGAGCTGTCAGCTTCAATACTGATGATGGCTTTTCGTCTTGAACGTCTCCGTTTTTATGCTACATCATAAAAGAGACCGGCATCAGGCGTGGGCAATACAAAACATTTTTACACACACAAACATATACTTGGAACATATGTATGCACGCCTCCTCTTTGTCTCAGAAATAGAAAAAGTGTCTATGCCCTCGAAACAACAATGGATTTGACTGAATTCTTGCTTCTATATAAACACACACACACACACACACATGTGTGTATTTGTGTGTGTGAAAAATGTTTTTTACTTTGCCGCCTCAGCCAGTCTACCCTTGGCTGTGTCTGTCTGTCTCACTCTTTGTCTGTCTGTCTGATTGATTAATACATCAATTTGTTATTGAGCCATCAGTTTAGGCATGGAAGACTTGGAGAGGAAAACGCATTTGAGCCTTTTTCGTTTGCAGCTCATTTAATCAACACAAAGACACATAAAAGCTAATTGTGCAAGTTTTTGGTTAATTTTGTTGTTCTCTTATTTTCCACAAATAAATAAATGGCATTTTCACTCTGGCCAAAAAGGGAGACACATCTGTCTGAGTGAGTGGCTCATCCAATAAAAATTTATCTACTTCTCATAAATTCCACAAATTTCATCAAACTATTTTTGAGAAAATTTTTTGGTTAAATCAATAAAAATCTGAATCGAAATTGAACTAAGGAATTTTTTGATTTAAAATATAATAAAATTGATTAAATAACTAGCAAAGCTTTTTGAAATTGACAGCAGAGCAAAAATGCTTAAAAATATGCAAAAATGCTTTTTTTCAAAGTTGAAAATAAACAGCAAAATAAAGAAAAATATTTCTAACCTTTCCAAAGAACTTTAAGCCTTTTCGAATTAATTAAACAAATCTAACAAAATTGGCTAGCAAATGAAGAACTTTTTAAGAGTCTCAAAATAGATAAATTTCCTAAATGAAGTTGAATTTCTGTTTTGAGGTTATGTCTCTTTTCTTAATACTTTAAAGACTTGATTGGTTTTGTGGTTGATTTTGAAATAGTTCTAGTTAAATGGCTGATTGACTTGACCCACTTGAAATGCAAATAAGCCAAAGAAGAAATTAAAAATAATCCCTGATTTTGATTTGCCTTCAAAAAGGTTATTCATATATGGCTTAAGCAATTTCCTAACTCTCCCACAACTTTCTTCTTCTCTCTCTTTCGCTCTCTTTCTTTCTGTCCTTTGTTTTTGTGGTGGGTTTTTTTTCCAACTGATTCCATGACTGGTTGACAGAAAACGTCATAAATTATGCACAACAAGACGAGACTGTGGAAGGCAGACAGCTCTATGACAGCATTCAATATGCATGGTTAAGCAATTTGCAAATGCTTCTTTCTCTGCCATGTGTGCAAGTGTGTGTGTGTGTATGTGTGTGTGTGAGTGTGTGTCGATGCTGATTGACTGTTTGATTGACGCGTTGCACGAAAATTGTAGCGTGGACAGCGCGACTTCAGCCTAAGGCAAATTGCAGATTGCACGAGTGGTTAACCCAGCTCCAGGAAAACAAAGAGCACACAAGTACACCCACCACAAAAAGTCAAGAAGAAGAAGGAAGAAGAAGTAGAAGAAGAAGAGGAAGAAAAATCGGAAAGCGTGACTCGCTGCAATTAAAACGTGCAAATGAAAAGCTCTTTTTAATTGTTTGTACGAGCTGCTTTAAATGGCCCAACTCATTGAGTGTAGCAGTGAAACCAAAAGAGCCATCAAACTTTAATTGATCTCACACCCGAAATATGCACATTGCGTTTTTTTTTTTTTTTTTTGGTTTAAGAAATTTAAGTCTGGAGACTCGAGAGAAGTCCTACCAGGTATTCCTTGGGTCTTTATTAAAAGAAAGAGCCTTATAATCCTTAAAAATTCCTCACTGTTGGATGGTCTACAGGTTCCATCAGAAGAATCTTTAGATTCCCAAGTAAATAGCATTAAATTCTCGGATATTTTTAAAGCCTGTCTTGTTCATTGACTCGTTTCTTTTTCCTTCTTTCCGCCCCAAGCAACAAAAATTTTAAATGGTCCTGTGAGTCTCCGTAACAAAGTAAGCGGAAACTCACCACACTCGACCCCTGCCTTGTTGAGTCAGGGGAAACTTGACGAACCAAACTGGTCGACATTTTGTTGAATTTCCGTTTTAGTCGAAATTTTGTTGGGTTTTCCATTCGGTAGGCTTTGTGTGAGTGTATGCTTGGATTTGTTTTGTAATTCTTGGCATGGTCAGCCTTTTTTTGGTTTGAAATCTCATAAACCTCATAAATGGCATGAAAATAGGCAAATAGCTTGGGCTGTATTGACCGGATGAGGCAACCACCCAGTCAACTGAATGGCCGGGCTAACCAATATCATTTTTATATGATTAGCTGCCAGCACATGTTGCCAAACATTTATTTGAGGTTACAAAAAAAAAAAAAGAAAAACTAATGAGGGTCAAATTTGCCAGACAACAACAAAACTTGAGAAGAAGAAGAAAACTGTCTCCGTTAAGAAGCTGTCAGTTTAAATTTTGACATTGAAACCGGAAAAGCCAGACAAAAAGAAAAATAGCCCAAAACAAGAGAGATCAACTTTAATTTTATGAAAAATTTGCATTTCTATTTGTGTGGCCCTCAAAAATAACAGAGCCAAGTTAAAGCCTTTTTTTTTTGGGCCAGATTAAAAGTGAAATTTTATGAGTCGGAATAGTTGAAGTCATCAAATTTATAGAGTTGTAATTTTTCTGGTTGCTTGATTATTTTTATTTATTTATTTAATTCGTATTTTTTTTTTGCCAACAAAGCAGGACATAAATTTAATTTAAGGCGCTTAGTTTTGATGGCCCCAACCAAAATGTGTGTGTGTGTGTGTTTAGTTTTGGTTGAGTAGTGAAGTGAAGCACAAAGTATTTAAATAATGACAGGAAACTACGCAAAAAGAATCTTTGTTTTTATATTTATCTAAGAGCAAATTGAAATTAATTAATTTGGTACTTGGGCGCAAACATTTTAATTAGGCTTAAGTGCTGAGAATGATTCTATCAGCGAAATTGTTTGGGCCTGGTCATTCTATCTTAAATGATACTGGAAAATGGACACACACATACACACACATTCACACACGTAGAGATTCTAATAGAAAGTGGTACAAATACAGGCAAACTGACCCAGTAACATGCAAACAAAGCCAACATTTTCTAGTCAAGACAATGGTCACAGAACATGGCTCTATGGGAATCTGCTAGAGGTAGAGCCTGGTTGTGGGCTTCATGTGTGTGTGTGTGTGTGGGTGGATGGGTGTGTGCATCTTAGACAAACAACCAAAACAATCGTAATCACTTTGCGGTACTCGTTTGTCTCTACTTTCCAGCTTCTTCTTCTTCTTTCAAATATTCGCCCAAATTTCACCCTTCATTTTTGCCCACTATTTGGCCAAACCCTCAACCCAGATACTCGAGTGTATGTACTTTTGTTCTTCTTCTCTTTCTATCTCTTTCTCTCTGAGGGCAAGAGAGTATCTATAAGGGAGACGGATTGTGCCGAAAGACCGCAGAAATACTGCCTCATGGAAAGCAACTTGGCACAAGGCCTTCTGCTATTTAAAGCAGACTAACCGGAACAAATCATATATGGTTTTTATATTGGACCTCCATATATCTCTGTATAGTGTATAAGAATAAGTTTCCTTAGTTTTAATAGGGTTTCATAGATAGTCTCTGCAGTTGATATCACCTTCATCATCGCCTGCACCGCCAGCATCAAAGCAGTGATCATTCTCGAATGGCTTTGACTTTTTGCTCTGCTACAATCGTGTTACATGTTTGCTAGATAAATGCATCAGATTTGAGCTGGTGTCTGTGTGTGTTAGCTTTGAGATACACGGTGCATTTGACATGGTTGAAAAGGTAAAGCAGCCGTGTTTATAATTTGATTTAACTGGCAGCTTGGTGACTGGGTGAATCTGTTGAAATGTTATGTTTCAGTTCTTCCTCTTCCTTTTTGGTGTATCTCTTCTCAATTCTATTTCCATCTAACTGTCTAGCTGTCAAATGGAACTTGTGTAAATTGCATTACCTGTCGCTGTTTTGTTATTGCCAATGTTCTTGTTCTTGTTGTTGTAGTTGTAATTTCCTTTATACTACAGTGAACGGCTTAAGCCGCCTTGACCCAATTGCTTAGCTCTTGGCAAATCTCAGAGTCACCTAACACATACACACACACACACACACATACACATAGACGCGAACGCATACAACTTTATACACTTACTCTGACATGAGTCGAGAGCTTGGCTCAATGCACTTGGCAACCAAGCGCACTCCCACAAGTATTCTATAACATTTTTGACATTTATTCATGTCGTTTTCTGCTCGCCAAGCAACAACAATTCAAATAAGCAAACCAAGCGTAAGAATTATATATACCCACACTTACATATATATAGATATATATGTTGGGTCTATAAGGTATACAAAAAAAAAAGTAAAATATATATAATAAAGCACAATAAGTTCAAGTAGCTGTCAGACCAAGCTGAGATTTTCACGCATTCACTGGTCCGTTTTAATACTCTTTCCCCCTTTGAGATAAAAAAAACAAAGGGTTCGCAGGTTACTTTATACACTCTTTTATTTACACTAACAAATTTACATTTGCTAGAGAAAACAAAAGATTTTATTTTGAATATTTCCCTGAAACTTTTGAAAGATTGAAATAAATCTTCATACATTTTGAACGTGTCTTTTTTAAATTTTCAAATGGTTCCTTCCGGGAATTGTGGCCTCGACTAAAGAGTATACATTATGCAGCCAGTTTTGGTTTTATTAAAAGAAATTTTTTATTTATACTTTCCTCTCTGTTTTCTTTTTTTTTTTTATTGATGTTATGGGTGCGTGGTAAATCTACTACCAGAGAGAAAGAGAGAAAGAGACTGAGTTTATTGAGAAACAGCTGCCATCATAATTCAATATTTTACACTTGAATGTACACGAAACAGAACTTGACAGTCAACAACAAAGACAACAAAAACAGCAACAACAATAATAACAATAACAACAAGAATAATAATACAATACCAACAAGAGCAGCCAGAGAATGGCCAAGAGAACAGCTTGCATGAAAATGAAAATGTTTACACGCTGTTGGGCTGCTGAGCTGCTCAAAACCAAAAAAACAACAACAACAATGAAAAGTAGAAGGAGTAAAAGAAGAAGAAGAAGAGGCAGCACTTGAGCATGACCCAACCCTTGCCGCAAGACACAAGTCAAGAGGACGCTGCGTTGACGACACCAACAATGAGGGCGATGATGATGGCAACGACGCCAGCACGTCTTGCTTGAGCACTTGCTTAGTTGTTGTTCTTATTGTTGTTGTTGTTTGTTACTGTGACCATAAACTAGGCACATCTGCTGAGCAACAGGCCAGCACATAACTGGAACACACAATAGGATTCACCTGGTCTCTAAGTCACATTGGCATTTGGATTCGCTTACAGTTTCAGTTTCACTTGCCTGCTCTTTCTCCCCATTCCCCCACGCCAGCCCTGGAATTTGTTTTGGGTCCAAGCAGCCCATCCAAAATTTCATCTTAATCATCTCCGTTGGTTATAAGTAAGTGGAAATGTAGAACATGTAACCAAGTGTGTGTCTGTCTGTCTGTGAGTGAGTGCGTGTACCCACACACACGCATGGCATGTGTGTGACGGTGTGAGCAGTTCCTGAGTTTGTCTTGTGGCTAAGGTTATTTAGCATAATTAACTGAAATGTAGTACTGGCCAAGTTAATTGCCTGTATGCCAATTTGCCTGGCAGGCCAACTTTCCCCTGGAACTGAATAAGAGGAAATCATCTGATTAATATGTCAGTTAGTGAAATTTATTCTCCTACTTCTTCTTCTTCTTCTGATTATACAAATCCGCAGTCTCATTGTGAAATTGAAACTTTTCTGCGGCAAATTAAAGCAACCAGAAAATCTGAAATCTTTTGATGTAAAAAGAGAAACTTACAAAATTTTTTTGACAAAAAAAAATACAACTTTTTTTTGGGTTTTTAAAAGTTTTATAAGAATGACAAGAAAAATATTCACAACTATGAATTTCTAGATTTTATCCTAAGTCCTGTTGACTATTCCAAATAAAAATACTCTAAGTAGTCACAAAGTATATCAACTTGCTGATAGCATAAATGGCTATCTACCTCTGCATTGGTTAGCCACAATCAAAAGGCAGCCGGAAAGAAAGCAAACTTGTGTATGCAATGCCGCATTCAAAGCCACAGCAGTGGCAAATCTTCTAAACTGAATGTAATATGCAAGTTGGCAAAAGCAAAAAAAATATATAGAAAAAAAATCCTTGCGAATACACAAGAAAATCCGAGATAAATTTTGCACATATGAGAAAAGCGAATTTTATTTGAGGAAAGGGAAAGCAGATTTTCACCTTTAAATGTGCCTTGAAATTAAAAAAATGTTTTGCCTTCTTATTTTCATAATTTGACGATTTTTTTTTTTTTTTGTTCGCCTGTCTGAGACGTGTTGTCTGTGGCAATAATTTTTGTGAAATATCATGTATACGCCGCGTTAACCTTTGCGAACAAATTGTGGGCATAAAAAGAAAAAGAAGAAGCAGCGCTTTAAACCGTCTACTTTATATATTTCTAAAAAGTAAGGCAACAACAACGACAACAAAATAACCACAGAGAAAAAGAAAACCTTCAGATCAGACACTCGGAGTGCTCGTTTTGTTTTTAATTTGTCTAAAGAAAAGAATAAGAAAAAAAAGGTGAAAGCGAAGAAAAAATAAAAAAAAATATATATAAGCCTAAAGCAATTGGTAACCAACGCCCTTCTGGCTGCCCGGACAACCGAACTTTTATGCGCGTAATTTATGCGGAATGAATGCGTTGGGATTACTCTGACGTGTCCCCTCACAATTTGCCTGCTCCAAAATTAAGAGAAGGAGGCGTGTCGTTTGACAAAAAAAAAAAAAAACTCAGCTCTCAAACGAAATACAATTTAAGTGCGACAACAGCAACTCAAAAGGCAGTCAGGGAGGGAGAGGCAGCAGTCGGGCAGACAGGTGAGCCAGTCAAGCCGGAAAATTAGCGGAAAGCGTCAAAAATGCTCCCCGAACGGCAATGTCAGGTGGCAAAGACAACCTACCTCACTTTACGCTTTGTTACTCCCTCTCTCTCTCACTCTCCTACTCTCTCTGTCTCTGTCTTTATCTTTCCCCTCACCCTGCCTTGTTTATTAACGTGCATAACCAAAATGAAATGAACAAAAAAAGGAATAATAAATAAAACCTTCTTCAACATAGAAAAGACGAAGGCCAGTTACTCTTTACAAGGGGACCGAAAGGGATACTAACCGAGGTTTGAGAAAAAACCAGTTGAAATTTGATATTTAAATTTCCTTTGAGACTAGTTTAGATTTACTAGGAAATCTGTTTGCCTCTTTAGGATTTTGTAAAGATAAAATTTCGGAAAATTTGGAATAGAACAAGACTTGTCTCATTTTCTTTTTGGAGTTTTTGGTAAAGGAGAAAGACTTTTAAAAAGAGTATTTCTCTTTTTTTTTTGGGGGGGGGGGGGGGAATCTTTTGGACTTAGCGCCTGACAGTTGGCCTCACGGTGTAAACGTGTTTGTTGTCATTTCCTCATGTTGCTGTTGATTTTCCTTTTAGCTGTCGTTGATTTCGTTGCCAATGTTTCTGCTCCTTTGTTGACAAATATGCCGCAGGACAGTTGACTTAATGCAGGCATAGTTTTTCTTTTTTTTTTTTGGGGGGGGGGGGGGGGGTCTATAAAGAGTGTGAAAAATTGTGGGAGTGAGTGCTTTGGGTCGCAATTATCTGGGATTTTTTTTTTTTTTTGGGGCTAATTTTTTTTTTGGTAGTTTTTTTTTTTGTGGTCAAAACAGGCATACACATTTAATGCCATTTGTTTTTGAATGTTTAATTTTAAGCTAGAGAATTTCTTTTTTGTGGCTGGCCAAAAAGTTTGCCATGCATGAAAAAAAAATAAAGCCAAAATGTTGTTATTGCCTGCCAAAGTGACCATTGTTGTTGCTTCAACTTTGCTTGCGGCTTTGGCAGAGCTTAAAATTGGATTTACGTGTTTGCGTATTTTTTTCCTTTGTTTATATTTCTATATTTTTTGGCTAGAATTCTTTTTTTTGCGTATATCAAAAAAAGTGCCACTTTAATAACTTTTTAAGCTGCTTTGGTCTCTCTGCTTTTTTTTGAGGACACTTCAAAAGGCCGCGCCTGTTTTAATTGGTGTCAGTTTCTTCCCAGAATATTTGTGCTAAATTTATTTATTTTATTTTATTGTTTTTATCTGACAGCTGACATCGTTTTCTTGCAAGGTATTTACAAATCTTCTAAATGCCAGCAGCATTTAAGGTTTTATTTTTATATATATTTTTTTTCTTTTCTAATGTTCGTCTGGTTTTTTTTTATGGCATAAAAGACATTGTGTTTTCATAACAATGTGTGAGAATTCACACGTACCACAATCGGCATAAAATCACAGCGGCAATAACAACAACAATACAAAACCAATTTTAGAAAGCACATTGTATGGAAAATAACTACAACAATAATAGCAAATGCTAAAAAAAGAAAAAAAAAAACAAAATGAAAAACAATTTTCCAAGCCTCACGCACGTTTGCACAATGGTGTAATTTATAATTTTCATTGGTATTTTGCGGGCATTTGCTACATATGCGGGTACCCCCAAAAAAAAGCCATTGTCTGTTAGCCAATGGAGGGTGAAGTAGGAGTGGAAAGGGGGGGGGGGGTCCGAAGAATGGGGGCTATATAATTTAGAAGGAAATAAATTTAAAAAGTAAAGCTCTTGCAACTTTCACTGCAAAACATTAATTCTTGGCACTCTAAAAATACACAGAGAAACACGCACACACACACACTAAAAACTTCTTTGGTAAGCAGCTTAACACACACACACAGACAGACACAGGGAGCTGCAGCAACTGAGAAGTTTTGCAAACAGAGAGAAAAGTCTACCAAAGTGAAACAATATCAAATTGGGCAAAGCCGCAAGTTATGCAGTTGTATGTTTTTCACCCACACTGCTCTCCCCAACCCCCGCACGGCCTTCGTTTCATATTATGTCCCTTTTGGTGTTTGTTATTTTCAATTATACGCTTCCTGAGCTGCAAAAGAAAATTTCTAAGAAAAGCCAGAGTAATATTTGCCTTGTTAAATTATTTAATTATTTACTCTGTGTACGCCAATTTTTTCTTGGCAAATATTGACAGAACGAAAACGGATGGTGTAAAAAGTCACACTCATTTCAATTAAATGAAGCCTGCCGCTTTTGCTTTAAGAATTTTGAAATGAAAAGCCAGTTGGAATTGGCACATTGAACCAGTTTTTCTAAAGGCTCACACAGGCTTTAATTTCAGAGCCAGTCTGTGCCTGTGTGTTTGTGTGAGTTTGTTTATTTAACAACTTGTCCCTCTGCCCCCTGCCGGCTCACCCGCCTTAGACAACACAGGCGCTTTTAGTCAAGTCTCTGGTTGTACATAAAAAACAAGTCAACAAACAAACATGTAAATTATGAAAAATGTACTAACAAAGCAGAATAAACGTATAAACACACACACACACACATACCATTTGCAGAAGGCAATACAATACAATGAGGTTTAGTTTTATAGATTCAAGTATATTTTATTCATATAAGAAATGATGATCCAAAGTTTTCAAGTCCAAATAATTCTCGTTGTCAAATTAGAAATTTAGTTTTTTACTTGAATTTGGATGTATGGCTAATTCGTATCTAGTGGGATTTCCTCTTCCATTTCATTGTTAATTTGTATGACTTTTTCATAGTTAGAATTGCACCACGTTTGTACACCGTCCTGGTTCTTTTCCTTGATACTCTTAGACGTCTGTACGACCTTCTCTTTCTACGTATTTTTGTCCTGGCACAATCCATATTTCGTTTCTTTGAAAATTTTAAATTATATATTAAGTAATTTGTTTGTTCTGATTGATTGAATCCCTTTGAAATAAGGAGTAAAAATTTTGATGGATAAATCATGGGTAAGTTTTGGATAAATTCTGAAAACTGAGCAAAAGGGTTAAAGCCAACAATTGGTATTTTTCACATTGTCGTCCTATTAATATGCAACTCACTGTTTTAATGCAACACACACACACACATACATGCATACAAGGACTCGAGCTACGTTCGTTAGGCCAGCCAACTGCCGTTGGTGTTGTTGTTGTTGTTGTTATTGTTTTTACCTTTACACAGACACTTCAGCAGCTCTGGCCTGATGTAGGCCACATTTGCCTCGCCCCCAGACCCTTAGTCCATGTCCATGGCCAGTCTGTTTTGACCGGACCAAAAGCTGAAAAATGCGCACCTGTTTTGTTTATTTTGACTATGCTGTTGTTGCTGTTGTTGTTGTTGTTTTTATAGCTACAGCTGCCTGCTGCATTTTAAAGTGAAACCCGCAGCCCAAAAAAGTAGGCAACGATTTTTATTTTTTAAATGCATTTTTGCTGTTTCTTCGGTAGTTGTTCTTGATTTTGCTGTAAAAACCACACACAATACTGGCATATGAAATTCTCGCAAACAGACGAAGTAAAGCAAGTCAAGGCAAAATCAAGCCAAGTTAAGCTTACTCTCAGGGTGGGGCAGATCAAATAAAAGAACCACATGTTTTTCTTGTAATCATTTAAGCATGCTGAGCGCGCTTAAAAGGAATTTAAAATTCTACGAAACGGAACTACCAACTTTTCAATGAAATTGAACTTTTTTTTGTCTACGCTTAATTAAATCGCCAACAAAAGCCACAAGCCATTAAAATGTATACGCAATGCAAGACCAAAAATGAGTTGGTCTTTTGTTTTGGTTCTTACCCGTTTTTTATTGACAATGCAACCCGAGTGCTAATCAGTTGAGAAAATTCCGGCCAAACAAAAGCCGGGCCCGGCCCAGCCCGGCCAAATCAACCTTTTCACAAATCCCTTTGGACCCTTTGGGCTTTAATTAGCGCCAGCGCACACACACAAACAATAGACCAAGACAATTAACTTTGGCATGGCAACCAAAAGTATAAGTTGGAAATCAAAACGAGTTAAGAATCAAGAATATATATATAAGGTCAAAAGTGCCAATACAATATATAAATATAAATGAGTAAGCAAAGCGTGCTTAATTATTACGCATCATTGGCTGAAAAGCCTCTGGCCATAAGCTCTCAGTTACCAGGCTAACCCCCACATTCCCACCATCTCCTTTCTTTTATTCTTTTGAAGACTTTCGAGGTTTGGCCTCACTTTGCATAAGTAATGAACAGGAAGTAAACACACACACACATACAGGCACAAATGACAGCAAACAGGCAGCTTAAGTTATTAAGCATTACAGATATTTCATATTCGTCTCGACTTTATTTATAGTTGCAAGGCATCAATCAAGCAGAAAAATAAGAAAAATGTTTCGTTCAGAACAAAGAAACACTACGTTTTCTTCGCTCCCATTCGCGGCCTGCAAATTAAACACAATTGTATTGAGATTGATGGTCCCACCCGCCCACCAACTCATTTGGGTATCTTTTATTTTTTAAGGCTTTTCTTTTTTCTTTTTGTGTTTTTTTTTTATCGAATTGTTTGCACGAGCGCTTTTTAATTTTGTTTACGAGCTGGTAATTAAAAGGCTTGCAGTATTTTGTATTCACCTCATCCTTCAATATTGCAGATATTTATTTATTTTCGGGCACGAATTGCAATTTTAAAGTGGCTTATGGCCTTCTTTTTGTTGAAGCCCTGGCTTACTTTTATTTATTATTTGTGGTCTGAAGATGAAGAAAAAAGGGTGAAATAAATTTTTGTAAAAAAGTTGCTTGGCATTCTCTGAAAGATAAAAAATTATTACTAGCATGACAAAAGAAAAAAAAAAGAAAAGGAAGAAATAAATAAAAGTTGAAAAAAATTCTCAAAATGTTTTTTATTCTTTAATTCTTATTTTTTTTATTTTAATTTGAAGATATAATATTTTCTGATATAACCGAAAGATATAAATACATTTAAGGACCTAATTAATTCTTGAAAAAAATTATCTGATATATTTTTATTATTTTTATAAAATTTATTTTAAGTTACTAAAATTTACGGAAATGAGTCTGTAAAAAAATTATTATTAAATCTGGAAATATACAATTATTTTGAGATATGGAAATTTTCTGATATAACCAAAAGATATAAATAATTTTAGGGCCTAATTCATTCTAAAAAAAGTATCAGATATATTTTTATTATTTTTTAATACTTATTTTCTGAAATAAGACTGTAAAAACAATTACCATGAAATCTGGAATCTTTTACCTTATTCCCTTAAAAGTTTTGTGAGTATTTCTGTGTATTTTGGAATGAAAATAATAAGGGCATAAGAACTCTGTATTTCTCTGTTATTTTAAGAACTTAAAGGGATTAGATTTTTGTAATTTTGTTTTAAAATGTAAGCAAAAAGATTTTTCATTACTAAAGAAACAATTTAGATTGGATTTACTCTTCAATGATTTTATGTGTGTGTGGGTATATTTTTTAATAGTTTCAAATATTTTCCATAAGCTTTGGAAAAGTGTATTTTATCTTTGATTTTTTAAAAAGTTATTTGTATTATTTTTTTTTCTCATTTAATTTTGGGTATGTGCACTCACACAAAAATAAAATGAAATTGCCAAGGGGTGTTTGGGGGGGCTGAAGATGTAAATATGAAAGGGCTAGCCAGGGGGTGGGGGATGTAGAGCAAAGGTTAAAAATGCTTTCAACGCACACATTTTCACACACTGGTCAATGGCTCGGTTCGGTTCGGAGTGGTTCGATGCGGTCATGTGTGTGGCATAAAGTTATTGTAGTGGCAAACTTGAAAAAAAATAAAAAAAATATCACTTCCTGTTTTCCACTCAGTTTTTTTTTTACATTTTATTTGGGGTTTCAGCAATTTAGTTAAAAGCTGTAATAACCTTAAAAGGTGTTGGCCAAACGGAAGATCTTATGCTTCAAATTAAGAGTGTTTTGCTTGACTTGCTGCTAATGTGGCATAAAATATAGTAAGCCTGAGCGTTGGGTGAGAAGGAGCCTGGAATAGTGAAAGAGAGTAAGTAGATGGAAGTGGCTATATCAAGTACCGCAAATGTAAGTAATAATCATATGATGGCCTGGTAATAAACATTTATTTAGTTACTTTTGAGCCAAACTAGGCAAAATAGATGAGCAATGAAAAGGAAACTGGGTTAGGTAAAACTCAACCAGGCCACGCAAATCCAATTGAAATCCTTACTCCTTAGGTTTCTCTCCTTGCGTGTGTATGTGTGTGTGACAGCTTTAGTGAAGAAAATCCATTTAATAACCAACATAAATACACTGTAAAGCAGCTTTACGACTTGAGTGCGCCACAGGAACTATTTGCCGAGTTAGATGGAGGCCAGAGAAGCAAAGAAATACAGAGAACAAGCAGTTAAAGATACAGTTAAGGGGCCTGTCAGTCAAGAAGATAGCTCAGATAGTTGGTAAGCTCGCCCCCGAGGCAAGTGAACAAATCAACTGGCGTAAAATTCAAGACAAGTTGTGAGCCGCACACAATTTGCATGCTGAAAAGGAATTTGCATGTGGGCAGCTTCATTTCCTTCAAGTTTCTATTTCTCCTTTAAGAAAATACAAAGATAGTATCGGATTTTTTCTATTTCCACCGTTGGGCTTCTACTTATTTTTATGTTGATTAACCTAACAAGTCAATTTCGTTGTCAACGGCCATTTTGCTTCGCACTCTTCCAGATACTTGTAAATTGAATAGAAACGTTCCAACGCCCCAAAAACAAAGGACAAAAGTATTCTCCATATTTTATAACCAAAATATTACGGTCCCTTTTATGGACCGCAATCACAGATACTCACAGCTACACACCCAAGCATCCAAATAGTTCTTGGCCAGGCCATAAAAACTAATAAACTTGCCATAAATAGCGAGGCAAGTAAACACACGCTTAAGGTTTCACTTCTCCTTTATCCTTGGCGAAACGAGGCAGGAGACGACAACAAAAGTGGAATAAAATCAAAAAAAGAAAATATGTTCGATTTTGGTGTCGGTTTAGACACATTTTTATGGGCTTTTTGGCCAGCAACAGTTTTTGTCTTTGCTGGTTTTTGTTTTTACTCATAAATAAAACTTTCAAATAACCGTTCAAGTATTGAATTTAATTTGGCACACCTTTGGATTCAGATCGTTTGATTTGCTTTCAAGTGGTGCAGGCATGCGTTTGTCTTAATTAAAAGCATTTTGGAGACGTATAAAAAGACGAAAAATTATTCCAGCAATTTCTTTCGTTGGATTTCTTAATTAAAAACTTGCAACTCAACTCAACTCCACTTGAATTCTGTCTGACCATCTGTGTGAGGTGTCAGCAGCCAGAAAAATATTTTCTTTCATTCAGCGTAAAGTGAAATGTTTCTAGTCTTCTTGATTGTCTTTTTTTTCTATTTTTCTGATTTGTTTCTTTATTTTTGGCAATTTAGGTGTTTTTTTCTTTTTTTTTTTTTGCACATCTTTCTTCATCCAGAAAATTTCATTTGCAGTTATGTTGCTATTTTCTCAGCACTTTTAGCTACACTCTTGCCAGATTCAGTAATAAAAAAAATATCCAACAAAAAATAAGGAAAAATTGTTACACACGAAATATTTGCCAAGTGCTTCAAAATTTGCTTTACTTCAAGACAGTCGAACAATTTGTTATTCCTGTTAGTCTGCTTTTATTAAAGAAATTAAAATTCATATTGATTAAAACTTAAATTGTATTAAGCTGGGACTTTTCTCGTTTTGCTTATTTTCAAATGTAATCAAATTAATTGAATTGAATTCAAAAAAAAAAAATTCACAGATTTTTTCCTTGAAAATCTCTTTTGAAGAGTTCATTGGTTTCATGGTACAAGGACTTTTCTATCGACTCATTGATCTTTATTTCAATCGACTTTGTCATCGGTAACTCCCTCATTTTTATCGAGTCTTTTGAGGTCTTTTTTTTAACTCTAAAATTGACTTTTTAATTTGTTGCTTCTTCGATTTTTGTATGGTTCCTCCATAGATCCAACTGCGAATGCTCTATTCATTCATTATCTTTATCAACTTCACTGTTTCTGGCTTTAAGCTTGACCCTGGCTTTGACTATTCTATCGACTTCTTTATTGACTTTTCTATCGAATACCGTATCGGTTCCGGTTCCTAGCTCGACCCTGGGTTTGACTATTCTATCGACTGCTTTATTGACTTTTCTAACGAATACAATATCGACTTGTCTATGAACTGCATCCTTCCTGCTTGATTTTCCTATCAACTAATTCATTTCTCTGGTGACTATTGAATGAACTATCAACTCCAATATCGACTCCTCTTTGGCTTTGCTATTCATTTCTTTTTTAAGCCATTCATTACCATTTCTTTTGATTATTCAATGGTCTCGTTAATTGGCTTTTTTTCAACTCCCCCTTTGAGTAGTCCATTGACTTTTGTATTAAATAAAATATTGACTTGTTGATTGTTTTTCCTTTAACGATTCCTTTTTCCACTCCTCTTTGAACTCGTCTGTTGCCTACTCTTTTGACTCCTCTTTACCTTATTTCGCGGCCTTTTAAAGCTCATTAAATTGAATAACTTTTTATTGTATTTAAAGTTCCACTTTGCCTATACTATTTCATTTTATATTTTACGTATATTTAATGGCGGAAACCTCAGCTATCCAAACACAATTTGGCCACAGAAACATCAGCTAAATTAATTTTGTATATTTGATATAATCAAATAATGTCACCACATCGATCAATTGACTTGCCAATTGTGGCTAAAATTGCTAACATTGTCTGACTTGACTTAATAAAGGTAAATAATTTAATATTCATATTGATTAGATGCTGAAACTCGAACTTGAATCAAAATAAATTGCAGACCAAAAAAAAATAACATAAATTGGTTTCATATTGCTTTCGGTTTATTAAATTCAAATTTTTCGGATAAAATTGTCAAAACGCATGTGTGCGATTTGATATCTGGCAAGAGCGGATGTCTGCAGAGACCATTTTTATTAATTTTTGGTATTTCAGCTGTCGCCTTTTGTGGAGCGCGTTTTTCTTCTATCTTTCCCATATGCTGGCAGAGTCTACAAAAGAATTTAATTAAAATGCGTGGCAGGCAGTATTCGCCATTGTCTGCCGTCAGCTAAAAGACAAGGAAGCGGTTATATCGTTATATTCTTACTCTCTTTGGCTTTTATAACCTTTTCACACAATATGCCGAGTATCGTCTTGCCCCTTTTCCTGCTCTGCCATGTCCTTTCTCTTGAGTCTCTTTTCATTGGGTTACCCTTATTAGGCGACTTGTTGCCCATGTCATTGAAGGGATTAAGACGTTTCCTGCCACACACTTGACTGCGTGTGCCCAGCGCGAGCATAGTCCTAGCACATTATCTGATGATAGTCACTCAGTGGTCAAAGCCTTCCATTTGGTCCACTCAGAGTTTAGTACCTTGACTTGGCTTGCCCATTTCGTTTTATTGCATTTTAAACTTAATGCTCGGTGACATTTTTCCAGAAAAGGCACACCCGACTTCTTGGTTTTATTGGGTTCTTCTTTGACATTTGCTGGGCTTCTTTTTTATAAACAATATTTACCCAGTTGGTCCCTGTCTCTGACTCTCGAAATATTAAACAAATACTAAATTTGCATAAAACTCTTCTCACGTGTGGCAAAATTTGGAAGGCTTTTCTTGTTCTTCTGCTCGACTAATTTCGTGTCACCGACAAAATTCACAGAAAATAACTTTTTTAATAACAAAAATATATTTTTAAAAGTCTAAGTGTGTGTGTGCGGGTGTGTGGGTGTATGTTTATTTAAAGTGCCTGCTTTGACAACTGTGAAAAAAATCTGCTGCGCATTTGACTGAAGTTGACAATGAAGAGCCAGAAACAGCAAGACTGCCACCGTTTCCGCAAGAGATGCGATGTGTCTGTGTGTGTGTGTGTGTGTATGTGGGGTGGTTGTCATTGTGTCTGTCATCTACCATGTCGAGAGAGAGATGAGTACGGCCTGTTAAAGTGGCGTGCTCATTCGCACACAATTACCCAGTCCCCCAGTAGTTGTTGTTGGTGTTGTTGCTTTCGGTATTTGACTTGCTTGTTCCTCAAATTGAATGAGCTGAACTTTTCCGCGGTTCATGCAACCACAGCTGACATACGAGGGTCGTTTGATAAGTCCGTGACTTTTTGTATTTGCCGCGCACCTGCTCTAAATACAACACTGCTCCTGTCAGCAGTTATCGATTAACAGCTGACTGTAAAATTTTGAGAAAGCTGCGTTTTTTGGTTTGCGTTTTATAGGCATTGAAAGCAGACGATCTCGTGAATTTTAACGAAAATGGAAAAAAGTGAATTTCGTGTGCTAATTAAGCATTATTTTTTGCGTAAAAAATCCATCACCGAAACCAAGGAAAGACTTGATAAATATTATGGGGACTCTGCACCATCAATTTCAATGGTTAAGAAATGGTTTACTGAGTTCCGTTGTGGTCGTACCAGTACAAGTGATGCCGAACGTTCAGGTCGCCCAAAAGAGGTCGTCATGCCAGAAATCGTCGACAAAATCCATGGAATGATATTGGATGATCGGAGAATGAAAGTGCGTGAGGTAGCTGAGGCTGTAGGCATCTCAACTGAACGGGTACATCACATTTTACATGAATATTTGGACATGAGAAAGCTTTCCGCGCGATGGGTGCCGCGATTGCTCACACACGACCATAAGCGCAACCGTGTGACCATTTCAAAGGAGTGTTTGGCGATGTTCAACCGCAATCCAAACGAATTTTTGCGCCGTTTCGTTACCGTAGACGAAACATGGATCCACCACACCACACCAGAGACCAAAGAACAATCAAGACAGTGGGTTTCTCCGGGTGAACGTGCACCAAAGAAGGCCAAGGTGGGTCTGTCGGCCAACAAGGTCATGGCCACAGTTTTTTGGGATGCACAAGGTATCATTCACATCGATTACCTTGAAAAGGGTAAAACGATCACCGGCGAATATTATTCAGAGCTTTTGGACAGATTCGATATTGATTTGAAGCAGAAACGACCGCATTTGGCGAAAAAAAAAGTGCTGTTCCATCAGGACAATGCACGGGTGCACACGTGTGTAGTCAGCATGGCAAAATTTCATAAATTGGGCTACGAACTGCTACCCCATCCAGCATATTCTCCAGATTTAGCCCCCTGTGACTATTTTTTGTTTCCAAACATGAAGAAATGGCTCGGCGGTAAGAGATTCGGGTCAAATGAAGAGGTCATCACAGAAACAAACGACTATTTTGAGGGCCTTGAGAAAACCTATTATTTGGAAGGAATAAAAAAATTGGAAAAACGCTGGACTAAATGTATAGAGCTAAAAGGAGATTATGTTGAGAAATAAAACGCTTCTTTGACGAAAAAAATATATTTTATTCAAAAAGTCACGGACTTATCAAACGACCCTCGTACCAACATAATCCACTTGAATTTGAAATTTTCGTTTTTTTATACATGTGCGAAATCCCACAAATTTTCAGAGCTTCAATTATTTTTTTTTTTGTTCAGGGAAAACCACAAATCTAGGAAAATTAACTAGATGATCTGGGCTTCGCGGTTTCATTTTGTGCTATTTTAAGATTTCATGGACGACTCCTGTAATATTTGAGCTATTTTGAATAAGAATTAAAATAGGTGAGATAATTTCTTAATTTTTTTAATTGTTTAGTTTCTCAATTTTACGAAAATATTTCCATTAAATCAGAGACTCTTTTATGATTTTTAGTTCCAATATTTCCAAAGGACTATAGGATATGCCAGAGACCTCCTTCAGCTACCTTCAGATTGGGTATTACTACTAGATCGTCTAGTATCTTGATGAAACCTACTTGTTCAAGCCAGTCGAATGGTACCTCTTTACCATATAGCTCTCATACAGATTAGAATCAATCTCAAGAAAGTCTCCGGTATTTATGAGTAATCTGGCTTAACTTCAATTTATAGAATACCCATGCCCATATTTATCAAGTTTCCCTTGGATCGGTTTACTATATTATATAGCTAACATACCAATCAATCTCGGTTATTTATTATCCAATTTGAATGAATTAAAAATAATATATCCCACGACTTATGATAAAATAAAACTTCGAAAAAGAGTCTGTTATTTTCGCTATTTCGAAAATAATCTTTGCCTAGCTAAATTTGTTTCCATTATAATTTTGTAGTAAGGAAAACTTTTCAGCTTGACATTTGTTGCAAATTCCACGTCATTGTCAATCTTAATTTGCATATACAATAATTTTGTATACTCGACTCAGCTGTCATGTATTTTAGTATGCGGTCGATTTTACATTGCATCAGACACTTTATCTAATTGCCAGTCAATTTGGAAATATTGTAACAATAAGACAATAAAGTCGAACACAGCCACAAAGCGTGGAGATAACTAAGAATGCTAAGTGTCAAATAGTTTTCAGAATGTGTGAAAATTATTTCCCATCAATTTCATTTGCCTAAGTCAATTCGAAAGCGATTTATTTAGTCAGTAAAATAATAAATAGAAAAGACTAACGGAAATTATAGGAAAAATGGAAACCATAATTTTCTCAAACGGCATCGTATCAATGCTTTATGCTCTTATGCATTCAACTCAAATGACGCAGCAGAAAATTGCCATTCGAACAGTCCATGGTGGCCACTAGCATCTGCCTGTGTGTGTGTGTGTGGGTGTGTGTAATGAAATGCAAAAGGCATGTTTGCGCTGGTAGTATACCGCCCGACGCCACCAGCGATGATTTGCCATATGGCGGAAATTTGCTGTTATTTTAGTTGCTCCCATCGACATTGGTATTGATGGCGGCACGCGGTGGGACACTGCCAGTTACTCAACCTTTCCCCAAAAATGTTTTTGGCAAACTACCAATGTTAAGTGGTGGTGTATATATATATGTATATATATGTGTGTGTGAGTGTGTGTGAGTGCGGGTGTATTCAGTTGTTGTAGTTGTTGATGTTCCTGCAGTCGACTATTATTATTGCGGCATTCCTACACATTGGGTCAGTTTAGCCCGCACACTAAGCTCAACTCAACTCAACTGAACTCAGTGGAAAACTCGTGTAATTTCCGCAGCAGCAACAAGGAAAAAAATGTTTAGCATGCTTTTAGGCCTGGCACTTAACACAGAAGCCGCAACCCACGAATTGTCGTAGCATTCGAGATGATTATGTGACTCTGAAACCAAGCCTTGACTTCGCAGGCAACTTTAATAGATTCAGAAAAAAATATTTATTAAGACTTGGACTTTGTCTATAAGGAACTTTGGAATTCTTAGAACTTACACATAATATAGAATAGAGTCGGTCTATATAGTTTCAACTTTCTCTAACTCTTATAAATCTAGATAGGAGTCTTCTTCCAAAAATTTTAACTCACGATTTTTACTTCTCTTGAAACCTTAAAGATATTTGGTTAGTTCTTATTTATAAGACAATGAAATTTCACTTTTCCATATGAAAAGCTTAAACTTTTAATAGAATATTTTCCAGTAACTCTCAGCCAGCGGTTTGCATTCAAAACTTGATCAAATCACGTTCTCATCTCTATTCACCCAGAACCTGGAATATGTATAAGCCAAGTTGCTGGCCAGTCAGCTGTGTCTAATGTCTGTGCAATGTTTTTGCCCAAAGTTATTTAATAAATGTACTAGCCTGCAAAGATAGCCCAATAGATTTGTGGTATGACTGGGTCTCTGTATGGATAACTTGGTTTTTATTTTTTCCTACTTTTCCGTTTTCTTTTCTTTTTTTTTCTGTTGTGTGGCACAATTTGTTTTAGGTATTTGTTTATTCTGTGGTGTATCTGTGACCTTGTGTTGTTGTTGTTATTTGCACACATAAACCTAGAGGAGAGAAAACTTTTTTAATAACTTGGTCGACTATTTTATTTATACGGTTTTTTTGTTTGGATAAACTTTGATACTGATTAGCACGCAATTTGAGTATTTCATGCAACCATTTAGCTTTAATATTCCAAAGAGGTGTCTAGACTTTCTATTGATACATTCCATACTCTTTTTATACAAAAAAAAAAAAAAAACCCAGAAGATTGAATTATCATGACCTGGTCGAGCACCTGAGCCTCTTCTTGACTGCCTTTGACCTTTTAAATTAAGTAAATTGCCCGGTCTCTTTTGGGGCAAATTGCATTTATGTCATTCCTCACAATGTCCTGGCAATTATTTTATTTGCTCTCCTTGTGCTCTCTTTTAACGAGCAGCAGTTAAAAGTCGTAACGAGCTTAATTATGGACTGGGCCTGTCCGCCTGCCTTCACTGCCTTTAATTATTAATTTTGGTGTTGTTTTTTTTTTTAATTTCTTTTGTCTTCTGTCTTTTTGTTTGCTTAATGGCGCCTGATTATGCTTATGTTTTAATGAAGTTTCATTAAAATTAACACCAAACGCAGCATAGAGAATCCCTTTAATGTCAACAATGAAATTGTTTCGGTAACTTTTGTTTCATCTTCTATGCGGTCGCACATGGCGTATACGCAATAAACTCAATTACATTTAGTTATCCACATATACATATATATACCTGAACAAAATGTCTGCCTGTTTTTCATGCTTTTGTTTCTGACCGACTGACCCTGACCAAATGTATCTCTCTTTCTCTCATTTTGATATGGAAAATTTGTTGCCTGCATAAAAGCGAAAGCTGCCAAACAGGAAAAAAATATAACAAAAACCCAAACGCATTGCTGCGGATTCAATTTTAATTGCGGTTTCTGAAATTGTTACAGTGGAAAAATTGTACTCTTCGTTAAAAATATTTCAGGAACTTTAAAATATTTATGCCAAAAGCTTTACGTCTGCCTGAAAGAAATTTTGAAATATTTTGTTACTTGGTCTATTTTTATAGTGGAAAAAGTAAAGCCTTAAGGAGTGAGAAAAAACGCATCACAATACATGAAAAACTCATAAAAAATGATTTAAATTATTCAGAAAAAGAGAGAGAGAAAACACTCTTTCGTATTGGAAAAAATTATGAGTATTTCTTTTTTAAAATTTATTTATAGTCGAAATGAACTGAATGTTTTCACTGTAATTAAGTTTATTGTCTCTCCATAACCTACATTTCGGGTAGTATTTTTTCCGGTCCGTTTGCTGTCGCCAGCATTTTTTTACAAATTGTCTCACGTTCTTTTTGGACTCATCGATTAATTTCACAATTGATATTTTATTTATATCTTGCAGCTGCTTTCGTAGACTATTTTTTCTTTTTCATTTAATTTACTAAGAAGAAAACGTGTTTTTCTCTTTTTGCTAACTGAAAGAGTATTAAGTCAAATTAAGTACTGTTAATTGGTTTACATTAGGCCTTACCTATTTGGGGTCTGGAAATAAAACCAAACTATGTTAGAATTGAAACCAGACTGGGGCTGGCATGTGTGTGCTTAGTTGTCTAGACGTGATTTGGCCGATGGGGCTTATGTTTTGTGTCCGGTTCAAATCAAATAAATCTCTTTTCTCTTGTCCTTTGTGTTGTGAGCATATAAGCATTTTTTTCAGGGTCACTGAGAAAACAAGCCCCAGCCAGTTGGTTTTGTAAACACATGTAAACACGTAAAATAACAAAAATAAAACTAAACTGTTTAAGCTGCTTAGTAAAAAAGATAGGAGAGAGAAAGGTTCAAAGAAAGGCTTGAATTTTTTTACTTAAAAAAAAAAATGATAGAAGTAGCTCCGAATCGATGATTTCAAATGGTCTAGAAAATTATTTATTTTCTGCTAATGTGGCTCTTGATTAGTTGCTGTGTTAATTTGTGGGCTTCGTGTGCATTTGTCAGCTGGCAAAGCTCGTTAACAGCTTTTCCAGCTGGTGATATATGAGCAGAAAGTTTTCTAAAAAAAAATGCAGACATATTTTTTTTTTTTTTTGGTAAAAGTTTCATTGATTGCTTGAAAGTTGTTCTTAACTGCTCAACTGTTGGCCATTGAGCAATGCAAATGTTTATTCCACATTTTCAATCGAAAGTTGTTATTCTTAACCTTTTCGGTCAAGTTTGCCAATTTTGGTATCTCTTGTTTAAGTAAACATTTGAATGCAGTTTGTAAAATGAAAATGGAAGAGTAGCAACAAATAAATAAATAAGATTAAGAGCACTTGAGGTCCGGACTTTTTGACTCTGGCTTACACCTGTTTCACTTTTTCTTTCTCCCTTTCTCTCTCTCTCTCTCTCTCTGTCTGTCGAACTGACTGAAATTCGCCCACAAACGGCAGCCAACATAAACGTGCCTCGACTTGAAAACATGAAATAAACATTCTTTCTCAACGAAAAGAAAATATTTCCGTGTACCTCGGGCATGGCCAACAGCACTGCCTGCATTTGAAATGGCTGACTTGAGTGCTGTGCGGAAGCAGGGGGGTGTAGTGGCACTGTGATGAAGAAATGGCCGGGACCCGGTTGAGTTCTTGTTAGCTAGCTACTCATAATTCAGGAAGTGTGCAGGATTTTTTGTCAGGCGACTTGCATTTTATAACAAGTCTGCAAGTCTCCTCCGGGGAGGTCCACGGGTGCAGCTGAGTGGAAATAGAGCGACAAGCTGCTTCATGCCATGTTGCTTTTCGAATTTCTGCGGGCCCCAGCGAAAGCAGCTTAATAAATGTCAAAAAATAGTCGCCGTTTGTGCTTCACAAGTTTATTGCTTGCTTCTCGGCCTCAAACAAAATAGCCCGGCCAGTTTACTCTTCTAAAATGACCAATTTCCAGACGTGTTCAAATTGTTTCAACACCAAATTAAATTAATTTAAATGATTTCTTTGGCAAACTTTTCGCATTGAAAACATAATTAAATGTTCGTTAGATCCTGACAACAGCAGAAATATAAACAAACCCAAAAAAAAACTTACAAGCAAATCCATTGAGGCATTTTTTTTTTTTCGATTTAATGAGTAGACAAATAGGAAAAAATATTCAAATTGGAATAAAAAAAAATTTCAAATTATATTAATGCAGGCAAATATTTTCTTAATTAATATAAAAATCAGTTTGCCTGCTGTCCGTTATTATTATTGTTTAATTAATCAGCATTCACATACACATTCACACTCACACACACATACACATACACAATATGTCGGCTTATTTGTTGTGGTTAAAATTTTATACACGCAAATTGTCAGTGATTAATTAAAATGTGCTACTGTTTTATTCATGCAAAAAAAAAAAAAAAATCAATATGGAAAATAAAATTTTGCATGTGAAAAAAATTGTTTTAGGAAAAAAAATTGAATTATTTGATGAAATATTAATTCGGTCATTTTACTTAAAATTCTCAATGCGATTTAAGTCGAAAAGCTGATTAAAAATGCTTTGACACTTAACTCGTATTTTTATTTTATTTATTTAATTGGCTCACCACAGACCCAGATAAATACAAAGTGAATTTTAAAGTGCCTTGAAAATATTTCTAATCTCAGACAAAAATATGTCAAATTAGAATTAGAAAAACCACTTTAAATTTATTTAAAATTTTGAGAGTATTTTCATTGACTTTTTTTAATATTTTTCAAAGGGTATCTTCCAGTTAAAAATTCTCTCAATTTGCCCAATCCCTTTAATGACAAAAGAAATTGTTGTTATATAAAAATTATAATGAAAATTTTGTTTCTACAAAATAAAAAATATTTTCTGTTGAAAGAATATTTCAAAATGTCAGATTAATGGCAGCTTATGTAAATTGTCATAATGCTCACTTGATTTACCGATTTTTGCTCTATCTTTCTGGTTTGCTTTCAATTAATATTGATTTTAGCTTTTTTATTTTCCACAATTTCAACAAGTGCAAAAAAAAATCCCTAAATGGATTGCATGAATTTCACAGTCAGCTTATCGGATATTAAAAGGGATAATTTGCCATATTATAATTTATGACTATTTAATAATAATTAAAAGAGATTAAAAAAAAACATTACAACATTAAATTGACAATAAATTAAATTTTTTATTAATAATTAAGTTGAGTACATTTTCGAATTAATTAAAAAAAAAAAAAACACATGTTTTTATTCCTGAAAAGAGTAGTTTTTGTTTTGAATAGATTTCAAGGTAAAAAATAAACTTCTCTGAAAAGTCGAACAAAACAAAATCCACCAAAACATGGAAATTCAATCAAAACACACAGAACTTTTGTTTGCCGGATTTCTATCAACATTTCATCAAGGCAACAAGAAAATTTTGAACAAAACCATTGGGAAACTTTTTGAGGCCCCCTGATTGGTATGCCGAATTTCTATTTGGCTTTTCAAAGTTACAAAATAATAATAACTTTTTTCAAACAATACCAAATTGAAATAAGACAAAACAACAAATTCTCCGATTTTTTTTTTTTTTTGCCAATCTAAAAATTCCAAGATAAGCTCGAAGCCAAATGACTGACAAGTCAGCTAAATTGTCAAGATATTTAAGCGTACCTATTCTAGCCAAACGGCATTAATTAACTTTTATGAAATGTTTGTTTGTCAGGCCCGGGAAAGGTCTAAGCACTCAAGTGGGTGGTCCTCTGCGTGTGTGCCTGAGCTTTTCTGTGTAATATTTCATTTAATTCCTTGGAAAGCCGTTTCAGGGCAAAAGTGTCTCGATGTGAGTGCATATGCGAGTTGGTCTATGGTGGCCTTGCCAGCCGCCTGTGTCACTTTTTTCCTTTATTCCGGCTCCTTTGGGTGTAAGAGATTTATTGCCTGCTTCAGAGATAAAGCCATTATTGTGGCATTATAAAAGGACGCTACACACTCACCGTGGCCTCAACCAGAGAAAAGAGCACAAAACAGCATTTAAGGATATGAATCTTTGATGCATGTAATTGCTCAACACTCCCCCGCCTCACCCAGATCATTTTGTTTTTACCCTATTCTTTTTTTTCTTTCTCTCTCTTTCGCTCAAGTCAAGCATAAATTGTGCTATCATTGATTTTCATGGCAAATTGGCTGAACTGATTTTTGTTTTGGGTCTTTGTCTCTGATCTCATCTCTCGTTAGTTGTGTTTATTTTTTTGTCTATGTTGTTGTGAATTTTGTGTACATTTCATACTAATTAAAATTTAATTTCATTGCATTAATTATGTATGCCAAATTTTGTTATTGTTATCATTTTGATATTCGTCGTTGTTTTTTTCTCTCTCTCTCTCTCTTAAAAATAAACACAACGCAAATTGACAGCTGTCGCCGTGAAAACCAAAATCAATTTGGCTGCCTTGGCTTTGGGCCTGTCTTTTAACTCAAACATTGTTATCTATTCGTGGAAATATTAACATAATCAATAATTTGCGGTCGCGCGTGTAAAATGAAAACACAGAGTGCAATTTTCCCATTTTACTAATAAGACTGGCAACGCCCTTTTTAAACTTCCACAACAAACCCAGTTGGCAGCCATTCAAAATGTCAAACTCAAGCCAACTCAAACTTAGAAAGTTATTTAATAGGCTTCATAGCTTAGTTTCCCAGCCTGAGCAAAATGGCGCCTATATTTTGACCTGAGTTGGCGACTTCAGACTGTCGCAAATATAAATGGAAAGGTGCAAGCCTGTAATGCAAGTGAAGACTTTAAAACTTTAGAAATACTTCGGAATTTATATTTCAAGGCAAAATCTTTAGAGGCACACATCGTAATTGTGTTTTGAGTGGCTGGTTTAATTTAATAGGAACCAAAGCCCTTTGATTATTTATTATTTCAGTTTTGATTTTCTTGTAGAAATTAATGTTGAATAAATCAAGTCAATCAATGTCCTTTTTATTTTTAAGGTTTTCCATAAACTTTTCTTAAGTTTTCTTGCAATTTTTTCTTAATTTGCATTTCAAATTTTCGAAACGGAACCCTAATTTATGACAACTCAGGCATGCCAATTTTTTTCGATTTTCTTTTGTCAGATTTTTGTAAATTTAATCAAACCATTTTTGTGCAAAAAGTTTAACTATTTCTGGTATATTTTTTGTATTATTTTATTTTAATTTTCGAAGTCCATTGAAGTGAATTGATAAAAAGAATTTCTGAGTAAATCATTTCCCATGCGCTTTCTGTCTACCTTTTTTTTTTCAGTTTCACTGATTTTTATACACACTTGTATTATTGATTCAATTTACATACACTTTGCAGACTCTTTGGCTGGGAAAAAAAGAACAATTTTCCCTTGAACAACGCATATGTCGAGTGAGTTTATTGAAACCGATCGATGTGCAGTTCTCGTCTGATTTGCATAAAGTAAAAGCATCCGTTGCTACAATGCATAAAATTTATGTTAATTTATTGAATTTAATTTTAATGTCCCCCCCAGCCCCGCGCTCCAAAAAGAGAATTTTACGGTTGCCTCAGTTGCTACTTGAAGAGATTCAATTGAGTTTATGAATAAATTTTACCTTTTTTTTTGTCCCAAAAAAAAAAAGAATGAAAGGTACGAATATTTTCAGACAACAATCATAACAAATAACATGCTGTCTGCCGAATTGTTGTTGATTTTCCATTATGTTTTATATAATGACAAAAGTTTGTGAGTTTCCGTTGCCCTTTTTTATTTTTTTAAGAAAAGGTCAGTCCGGGACAGGTGAAAGCAAGTTCAAAAGGGCTTGGCTTCAAGTAATTGGACTGTGTTCTCTTAATTGGTTGTGGGTGAAATTAGAGGTGTCATTTAAATAATTTATATGTAATCTACTTAATTAGTGGAAATGATAGGGTCCTTTCCTTTTTTGATTTAGGTCTGTTCTTTGATAAAAGCCTCCAAGTGCCGCAAATTATTTTGCTGCACATAATCCACCAAGGCCAAACCAATTGAAATTTTCAAGAAAAGCTGGAAGGCCTGTGAGGCCTCATCTAAAGTGATTCTTGACCTTAAAGAACTGCTGCTCCAAGCTAAAAAGACCATAGATGTAGCACGGTAGTCCTCGATATGCATTGGAACATTTGTCTGAAATAGAAACCTTTTTAACTTTAGATTCCTCAATTTGATTTACTTACTAGATGGTTCGTCTCCATATAATTCTGGAGAAACTGAGGTAAATCCCAAAGCTGATCGATTAGGTTGAGATATTCCTTTTGTTGAGCCTGGGCAGTACAAATCAGCAGGATCCAAATGCTCAGATGCCAGCAAAGTTCTAGGCCAGTTTTTTGAAGTTTCATGGAACGCGTTTCGATTTCCTTTTTGCCAAGCCAGTCCGCCTCATCTATGAGATCATCTTCGCTCTTTTGAAAATCCTGAAGTTCATTGTCATTGTAGGTCAAAACGGCTCCAAAGGCAAACAGCTTATTGGAAATGAGCAGGTAAAAACCCCAATAAAAGTTGTTCAAATAGTAGGCAGCCAAATGATTTATATTACACAATTGTGGCGCCAATATTTGCAAATGCTTTTCCAATTGCTTATCTAGTTGGATCAAACGATTAAGTTTTTTCAGGACAGAGGCCATTAAGATGTGATAAGAAGAATACGCTATCATTATAAACCAAAAGGCAAACCGTGCCACACCCACCAAGAACTGAGCAACGGTATAAATATTGTCAGTCAAATAACTCTCGTCCTCAAATCGAGGCCAGTCGAGCCACAAGAGTTTCACCATTAACAAGGTCAGCACTGTCAATTGCAATAAGCTCAAAAATAAAAGCCACACAGTTAACTTTAAAGACTTTTTAATGAAACAAGACAGTTTCTTATATGTCCATTGCAATTGGTTAAACATTTGCCAAAGATCAAATCTAAGCCAAACGGCTCTAAATAGCACTATTACATAGATCGAATCGTGTAGATAAATACTGAAGATATCCAAATAATCAATTTCGGGTTTTATGCCAGGCTCAAATTTATTCAACATAATATTCCACTTTTCGACTATATATCGCATAATAATTTGCATTCCAATTAATAGAATTATAGTTAGAGTGGGTATATACGATAATTTGCTAGTTTTGAGGAAATATTTTTGCTTAGATCGATCATAATGAACTGGTAAAAATCCAAAGGCTCTTAGAATGACAAAGACAGTATATGAAGTTCCGTATAGCCAATAATAACCGTTCATGTTGAAGGACTAGGAGAGACTAAATTTTATTAATTTCATTTGGAATTTGTGTTTATTTTAAATTAATCGACTTCATCATAGGCATACCAACGATACCAATTGCCAATTGTCTGTGTCATATTTTCATCGAAATCGATGTCATAATTATACAAGTCATAATATTCGATTTTGAAGGAAATGTGTTGCAGTAGCATGAGTATGATATATATGAAAAATAATTGAGCTAATTTTAACAGCAAATTTGAGAGTCCCCGAAGAGTTAGGTTCCAGTCGCCTTGTCCCTTAAAGGCCACCAATATCAGTGGGGATTGGCACAAATTTGTCACACAAAAATTGCTGGTAAACTGAAATAAAATGATTGATTTTAAATTCTTAGAAATTCCTATTTTTATCTTACTCACCAACATGGTGATAATGTCTCTCTTTGGTAGATTCTTCATGGTTTTCGGCAGTAATCCCAGGAGGGGCCTTCCGAACATTGTATGCTGAACTTCATGTTTTACCAGATTCCAGGCCTTCAGTTCGAAATATCTAGGATCATCGCCTAGTCTAATATAATTTCTATTAAAAAGCCAGCGTTGATTTTGTAAATTCCTGGCTATATTTAGCACAGTACTCAAGAGCAGACAAAGTAGAGCCAAGTGACCCAAGATCATACGGTCCAGTTGCAATGGTCTCGAAGTTGTGAAAATCTGCAACATTCTTATGAGAATCAAGAGCAGAAATCCCCAGAAATGTAGGGCATAATATTTGGCCACTTTCAAGTGGAGTTGATCGATTTTTTGAAACTGTTGCAAAACCTTTCGTAATTTGGCCACTTGCAGTCTAGACATATGAGTTACCAAAAATACATTTACGGCTCGATAAATGCAAGTGAGCCAAATCAAATAGCTGGTCTGGAACATAAGTTGCAGGTAGAAGCTCAGAGAGACAGCAGCAATAAGGCAAATCTGATATGAATAATAGATTTGAGTCTGCCAGAGTACCAATAGTATTATTTCCACTCCGATGAGAAAAGTCAACAGGCACTCTTTCCTGATGGGTATACACAGCCATTCTCCCAAAGTGCATTGCAAGCCGTTATGAATCAAGGCACATTTGGTCAGGAGCTTCGTGAAATGTTGTCGTAGGGAAAGAAAATATATATAGACTGGTACATACAAGAGATAGATATATTGATCGTATAGGAAATGCTGGCTTATAGTTAAATAGGCCAGGCTACAGGCAAAGTGTATCAATGCCATAACTAGAACATAAAGTTGCTCATCGCAGACGAAGCACTGCCTGGACTCAACATAGCCCACGTTGTAGAAACCCAGCCAAAGGCCCAGCCGACTGATGACACGCCACACGCATAGCAGATGACAGAGACAGAAATTATTGGCCGAGACATTAACATGCGCTTTACTGCCCCGTGGCATGACCAGCAATCAACTAAGCGCCCATTCAATTCAATTTTCATGGAGCAAAAGACTTATTAGCTTTTATATAAAAGACAATTGCCGGTCATCATTATAGACGAGAATCAATTTTACTGGTATGAAGGAGTTGGTTAGTCAGGTGAAGGTGAAGAAAGCTAAGGGCTACCAGAGCCCTTGAATTAAGAAATAAGTTGACAGCCCTGTCAGATTAATTCCTCAGAGATCTTATTTTCCAGGTATCTTTTAAGTTTCTTAAGCCATTGTTAACAAATTAAAGAAACCTTTTGGAGTCACCTATTCCATATTTTTATTTCAAATTATTATCAATAAGCTGATCAATTGTGAAAGATATGCATAATCTTTGGATGGCTAGTCTGATAGGGTATGCTTGTCTGATATGATTGATAAAAAACCGATTCCCTTGATAACCTTTTTAACCCTTGAAATAATAAGGTCAGCTTATAAGGCCTTTCAGACTTATTATTAAAAGATTCTATAAATTTAATATCGATATATAATGTCTTCACATTCCTGAGTCTTATAGATCGGTTCATCTAATTCAGTTACTAAAATTATGTTTCTGTTGTTGTTTTAATTTCTTAAAATAAATAATAAATTCTGACTCAATCGGATTACTTAATCCATTTGGCGAAACTATTGTTATCTTTGGTCTTGACCAAAAATATTTTATACTCTTGTATTTATTGGTGCATCCGATGCATATCAAAGAGAAAGTGGTTACCACTTTGCTCTGGCATTATAGTTTACACAGATATACCATGAAATGGAGTGAGCACTTAAAATGGCATAAAACCATAAAATGGAAATATATAAATGTGAAATACAAGTGTATTGGTGTGCATATGTATGAGTGTTCGCCACTCTTTTGATTCTCTTCAACCATTTTAGTTGCACTCGAAGTTCACAGGCGCATCTTTGCCAAAAGGTTTTTCTTTTTATATCAACCATTTTTTTTTTTTTGCATATAGTTTTTTATGAGTACCGTTACACTCATGTAAGCAACTGCAAACACAAACATTCGCACACGTCCACACAAACATCTGGGAGTGTTTATGAGTGCTCCTCTGTGTTTGTATGATAAAGTCGGCCATAACAATGAAAAGAAAGCAAAAAAAAGAAAACAAGAAACTGCATGTTTTTTTATTACAAATTGCAATTGTAAAAATTTTATGCATCGTCGCTTACCAACCGAATGTTTCTCACCTGTGTTTGTGTTTGTGTGTGTGTGTGGAAAAAAAAGGAAAACCATTGAGACCCTTGACACATTTTAAAGCACTCAGTGATAGTGTCACCATTGTCATTGTCATCTCCTTTTATTTTCTCAAATTCCTGCAAAGTTTTTTTTGTTTATTCTCCTTTAAAACGCAAAAAGTAGCAGAAGAAGAGAAAATGTTTTAAAATTGTCACATAAAAATGCTGCATTTCCGTGTTTCTCTGAACTTTTTCCCACATTTTTTTTTATCTTCTCTCTCTCTCTCTCTCTTTCTGTCCCACATAGAGTAAATTAATACGTTTCTCTCTCTTTTTGTTTTTCCTTTTGTCTTTTTGAAATTTTTTCAATTTAAAATACTCCGCCGGCTACTCGACTGGTCGATTTATACATATATACACATTTTTTGTTGTCTTTTCTATAGTACATTTCATTTTATTTAATTTTCTTTTTTCGAAGATTCTGGCAACTATAAATTTTTGCATGTTTTCATTGGTTGTCGGCGTTGCCTTTGATGATTTATGCATGTTTTTGATTCGGACCGTGGTACATAAATCCAACCAAAAAAACACTGGAAAAATTTTATATTTGCCTGAGTAGATGAGCTAGAGATGAGAAGGCTTTGTACAAAAACAAACTGTGATATTAAAAATGCAAATTTAACCAGATCCTAGCCAAAGCGTAGGAAAGAGTAAATAAGATACTCAAACTATGAGATACTTTTTAGGCGAAGTTTAAAAGTTAAAGGGTTATGAAAGATAATTTTTTTTTGATAACTTTTCGAATGGAAAATGAAAAAAAAATCTTACAAATTCGTCATAAATATTTTAAAATTTTAATTAATAATTTTCTTGACCAAGATTTAAATTCCCCAAGAAAATATGAAATGAAAAGATAAACATTTATTTAATAATTTGAAACAAAATTGATATCTTGAAAGAGGAATAATATTTTCAAGATCTCTAGAGTCTTACCAACTCAAATCTGAGTAGTGATTAAGAACACAACTTGAGCACATTATTTTTGAGTATTTATTATACCCAGACTGTTCTGGGCTTTGCTCTTTATCATTGTCAAAGAAAATAGATTTACCAACAAGTTCATCAATATTATTTTATATATGTTTTTTTTCCCCCATTGTCAAATGCCAGACAATTTAAGTGGGAGCGCAAAAATATGAAAACATAAATAATAAAGCAACATAAAGTAAAGTGCTCGGGAAATTCTCAGGCACACACATAGAATCTGGGCAGGTGTCAAGGCTATGCGGGGCCATCATTTTCAACGCCGCCAACTATAATAACGGTGATGATAATGATGACAGAGAGGGGAGGGAGGCCAAGACGATGATGATGATGATGCCAACGCTTATGACTCTAATGATTGTCTGACAACGTTGTCTGCACACACACACACACTCACATGCTTTCAAACTCCTTGGCATCCATGTGTGTGTGTGGCAAGCTAGATTATGTAGCATCGAGTTAGCTCAGCTTGAAATTGAATTTCAACGTTTTCAGCTTTTTCCTTTATATTTTATTTTTGCTAGCCAACACACACGACGCACATCTTTATCGTGCCTTTTATGACATGGAGAGGATTTTAAAATTTCTCCATAAAAGAGAAAAAAACACCAATAGAAAAATGTCTTCGGCCATGCTGCCGTGCATAGTAAATGCGACATGAATTCAAAATTGAGATGACAAAGTAAACCGTAAAAAAAATACATCGAAATTCTAAAAAAAAGAAAGGAAACCGTCTGCCAGAGCCCATTTGAGCTTGACATATTTGGGTTATGCTGCGTTGAACATCTCCACCTTTTTTTTTCATGCAAATCATCATTGGTTTGGAGCAGAAAAGGAGCAAATGAAGTGATTGCGAATTTGAACAAATTAATTGCCGAGCATTTGACATTGAAAAAGGCTAAGGAAAATGAAAAATGTCTCCCAATGCGGTTGCTTCTTTCCTCCACACCCAAAAAAAAGAGAAATTCTGAAGGAATCGAATAGGCAAAAAAAAAAATAGGAGAAAAAAAATGGAAAATGTCGGTAAACGATAAGCTTTGGCAAACAAACCGAATCCCCACATTGCAAATAAATTAGTTTTGCTTGCCTGGGCGGTGGGTGGAGGGTGGAGAGGAATCTAGGAGGAAGCCTTGCCGGAAATCTGAAGTGGGTCTGACAGCGGTCGCGGCGACACGTGCAGCAAATTCGTGTCGTGGTAAAATTTTAAATATTTCATTTCAGTGAACATTCGAGACGAGGACCCCGTCCAAAGTCCAGTCCCCAGGTTGGCCGGTTGGGTCCGGTTCATCATTGAGAACTCATCGATTAGTTAAAGTACCGTATGCGCGTGTTCAAATGGGTTTTTGGGCTCTAATTGAAGTGGTAATGTGTGTGTGGCATTTGAGACTATTTTGGGAGCTTTATTTTCTGCAATTCCAAAGCTTCTGTTTTTGTTGTAGCTTCTGTTTTTTTCCATTCTAATGGTGGCCATGTCAATTACAAGCCACTTGAAAATGCTTTTCGTGTTAAAAGCATTTACACAGACCAACCACACACACACACACATACAAATTCATTCACTTAAGCGATAACAAAATTCATTTAATCACCGTATTACCACAAATTGTTATTGTTTTTTATACTCTTCTGAAAAATAGCAAGAAATATATTGTATATATATTTTTGGAAAGTCAGGAACCCCAAAAGTAAACTTAACCCTAAAAACTGGTGATCTGTCGGAGTATATAGCAGACATATACGATCTTAAAATATATTTCAGTGATTTTTAGTTTTCCGATTCGAATCAGTTCAATATGGAAGCTATAATCATATCAATATATATACTTTTGGAATATAGGAACCCCTAGAGTAAACTTAACCCTTTAAGACTGGTTATCTGTCGTAGTACAAGCAGACATGTAGAAGCTTACAATATATTCCAATGATTTTATATTCCTATTCAAATCAGTTTAACATATAATCTATAAATTGGAAACCTATCATATATATACATTTGGAAAGTCAGCAACCCTAAAAGTAAACTTAATCCTGAAAACTGGTGATCTGCCGGGGTATATAGCAGGCATGTGATATGACTGTGAGTTTATATTCCGATTCGAATCAGTTTGATTTAGAACCTTTAATTTGGAAACCTATCATATATACCTTTGGAAAGTCGGGAACCCCAAAAGTAAACCTAACCCTAAAAACTTGTGATCTGCCGGGGTATATAGCAGGCATGTGATATGACTGTGAGTTTATATTCCGATTCGAATCAGTTTAATTTAGAACCTTTAATTTGGAAACCTTTCAAATCAAATGTATTTATTATATGTCGACCGACTTGAGCATTACTCATATATCATGTATTTAGGAACATATACTGATCAAGTTTAAAAGTAAGAGCATTATTTATAAATCATAAACTTAGCAACATAGCCTGATTAAGCTTGAAAGTAAGTTCAAGTTCATTGTAAAAAAAAAAAAAAATAAAACAATATAAAATTATAGTATATTTCGTAGTCAACTAAGCTTATTTTAATTCCCTTAATATAGTATATATGGCACATTAGTCAAAATCTTGAAGATTTCCCATTGCAGGGTATTGAAGATTAGGAAATATTTCGGTGTTTCAGTCATGTTTCATAAGTCGATGTGCCTTTGCCACATCCTATCGATCTTTAAAATTCAGCGCTGGTTTTATCATTTTATCGGGTTTTATAGAATTTTACACGACAAAAATACCGGTCAATTTGTTTTCAGCCAGTATTGGCTAAATTATTTTATTCAGGCTTATAATCTAGTTTTTGGTTTCTTAATTTTTGGAGGCGGTTTGAAGTGGTGGTTGGATACATACGTCTATTTTTTCTATAGTTTGGTCTCACTTAGGTTTTTCTTTTTACAGATATTTTTATTGAATACTTTTAACGAAATAATTAGGTTTCACAGTCAACTTCATAAGGTAGTTGGTGAATTATTTTGTGTGCCAGTGAAATTGGGATTTGCCTGGAGCTTGCTTGTGGTGCTGCAAGTGGTTGCTTTCTCCTACTGGCAAATCAGGAGCCTGACAGCCAGTCAAGCAGGAATAATACTGTTGAGCCTAACATATATCGATTTACATATATTATTGCATGTGAATTTTTATATTTGGCTTTATTGCATTCACGTGATAATGAATGCAGTTTTTCAAGCTAATTTGAGCTATGAAAAACGTTTTAAAATGTTATTTCGCATATTGAAAATGCAACCGGCATTACGTAAAATCGAGAAGCGGAATCTTCACTTTGTAGCTTTTTATATTTTGATTTATTTTGGAGTATTGATTAAAAAACTCTTTGGATTGACTTATTCCTTTCAATTCGAATTTGCCATTCCGATTACAATAATTTGTAATGTGGCCCAAGAAGCTTTGCTGTTGGTTTCTATATTCGGTATAATTTATACTTTTGCCCAAAAGCGTTTGAATTTTGAGCGAAACTTGTGGAATTTAATGAATAATCCAAATTTTCAGCTTCTTCATTATAAGGTTTGATCTCTAAAATAATGAAAATATGAAGATACATAAATTTATTTCCTTAAAGCCTTACCTGAGACGTGCCCAGCAAAATTGTGATATGTTGGATCTGATGTTGAATTCACGCAATCATCTGAATCAATTGAACAAATCGGTCGCATTGATTTCATTCTCATTCCAACGGCAGACGATACTGGTTGTGTCCCTAAGGTCTTTTGTCATAAGGATGGCTTGGTTAATAAGCTGCTTTGTGTTGATGTTCCTGGTCCTCTCAGATGGCAATGAATATGACATTGAGGAAAGATGCATTGTGTCGGATAAGGAGGACCTAAACTCAAATGTTTCCTTGAATTTCTTAGTTTTGAAAACTTCTTGGCCGCAATTGAATGTTACTCAAGAAAATATTTGTATATAAATTTAATATTTTCTTTATTAAATCAAGAGGCTTTAACTTTGGCAAAGAAACCCTTTTATTTTGAATGCAAAGCACGTTTCGGGTGAACCCTAAAAAAAGAAATAAATAAATGAATGAAACGGTCTGAAAGCCCAATAAATCAACGAAAATAATATGCCAGGCATTTCAATATAATCCATAGAATTTTTTTAAATATGAAACTCGAATAAACTTAAGCCTACAGTTTTAAAATAAAAACATAAAAATTTATTGAAATTATGATTTAAAAAAAAAAATTTGCTTAAAATTATTTTTTTTTTTTTTTAATTTTTTGGTGATGAAAATTTCCGAACAAAAATATTTAAGTATTTTTAATGAAGCCCTTTTCTGAGCCACCCATTTTTTCCATTATGCTCAGAGCATAAAAGATGTCAAAAAGATAGCTTAAGTGTGAGCAAACCTTAATGAAAACCTAATTAACCCATAGCCGTTCAACGTGGCGTATGATTAACACGCCTAATGAACGCCATCGTCGAGCTGTAAATGATTGAATTAAAATCTATTGGATTCCCTAGCTAAATTGCAAGCCTGCTGCCACCAATCTGACTGCTGGGGTACCTAATGAATGAAAATTATTAGTCAAGTAATCAAGCAGCAGGCAGTAGAAATGCTTGCCAGTCCATCGGGGGATTCCTTCAGTTCATTGAACATACAAAACTATTTCCGTACTGATTTGATTTCGATTTTCGTTCCCATTTACTTGCCATGCCAATTGCCAATTCGTATTTGTCAAATCCAAACTAACAGTCAAGTCAAATTAGGTACGCGAAATTCAGCTGACTGAAAAATATTTCTATTAAACTAAATTATGTGAGTGAGCATGGACCACCACTGGCAAAGGGCTACGGCGTGGACTAATTTGTATCAAGTATTCGGTGCACTTCCACATCCGTTGCAACATTAATGAACTGGGAACGGATGTGCAGCCTCCACCCACCAGTCCATTAGTCTCGGCCAGATTGTGGCACACGCAGTTGCTTTTAATTGTGTTTCGGGTGGGCCAACGGATCTGCGCCATTTTGGGGCCAGCTAACAACAGACTATTCAATTTGGCTTAGCCTAATTGAAATATTCACATACATCAAAGTTGAGTTACACTTTTTTCTTTCGTTTAAATTTAAAAAAAAAGGTTCAGAATATTTGGGTTTGTATATAACTTTACAAATTTTAAACTAAATTTGAGCTTGAGAATCAAATAAAAAGTCATTGACTCTCTCAATCTAATTTTCAATATGAAAAAATAATAATTCTGTCATTATCTTTGGGATTTTTAAAATGTGTACCAAATCTTTGTGTTAGCTAAAATGCCAGTAATCTCACTTACATGAAGCTCAATCAACTAAGCTGAGGTGGCATGTGAAGTAAGAAGAAATAAGATTCTGTCTCCTTTTGGCATGCAAATTTCCCTCACTCAGAACAATCGTAATTTTCTGATTAAGTGGTTTGGCTGAGAATTTTATTTTCTTCTGAAGTTTTGTTAGTTTGGTTTTTGGTATTCTTGATTCTCTTGGCTTTTGTTTCTGTTGACAGAAACGAAACCAATGTGGTTGGACTACTCATACATTTTTGTGAAAAGCGCAGGCAAAGAATGTCGAATGTGAATGTGTGTGTGTTTTTTCTGTCTTGTCTATATTCACATTGATTACCCATGATTTGCATTATTTTGTGCAGAAAAGTTTTTCTTTGGAATGTATTGATTTATTTGTCTGAACAGCCTGGGCAATGTGGGCATAATTTATCTAGATTTTATTGCATGCATTCAATCATCACCGTTTGCCAGTATGGTGGGAAATATCCAAGAGTGTACAGTTTCTAATATAGTGCTCTTGGTTGCCATAATTGTGCATTTGCTGTGCAATTTATGTGATTGTGTGCCTTCTGTGGCCTTGGCAGGGCCAGGAGTGGTCTGAGACTGGTTTGGGTTTTTTTTGGGGGGCGATGGTTATGGCAACGGAAGCTTTTAAACAAACAGGATATGCTGTGAGCAAGCAGCTTTGGGCGGACATACTACAATTCTTATAATCATCCGAAACCAGGCCGTGCCAGAAACGAGTAGAAAAAGCCTGACAGGCCCAAACGGTTGGCAATCTGCTTGCCTCTGTTGGACTCACACACTCGAAACAAAACATTTGTTATGCAAAGCCATTGATGTTGGCCTTCGGCTGGTAAAGTGCAGTTCGCCCTGCCCTGCTCTGCCCTTTTCTGCCTCACAATCGGTATTCTTCTTAGACTGCAAAAATGTGCCGTTTAAGTGTGTGTTTGTGTGTGTATTTTTGGGTGGCAGTAAAGTTTTTACCAACAACAAAAACAACAACCAACAAACTATACCAGGCACAGTCAATGACAAAATGATTTTGCGCTTAGCCAAAGTGTTTTGTTTTTATCAACGGTACTTGAGTGCCTGCCAAATGGGTCAGTCCGACCACAACAGCGCCTAAAAAGTTTATTTGCCAGATTCCAAACAGAACCCTCAACTCTGAACCCACTTTCTCCCCAAGAACTACCAAAAAAAAAAAAAAGTAGAGCCCTGGATTAAAAGGGTCATCTTGAGATAACTTAAGCTCAGATACTCTTCTTGGTCCAGACTTTTATTTGAGTTTACAAAAATGTTGTATTTTCCCCGTTTTAAAAAACATTTCTCTTCGCCTTATTTATTATTTCATTTAAAAAGTGTATCCGAAAAGGCCCCTCAAGACTTGTGCACCAAAAATAATTAAGGTCCTTCAAACTTATTGACTTTGTTGTTCTTATTGTTGTTGTTGTTGTTGCTGTTTCGGCTATTGCCTGTTTTTTGTTGATCAGCGTTAAAAGTTTGTTTTAAAATTCTGTGTGAGCGCGTTGAGATAATAATTAGGCCAGACCAAAACACAGAAAAAAAAGACACCCAAAAAAGACAACACAAAAGCCAGGAAGTGGCCATTTTTTGTACACAAAAAAAGGGACGCTCAATAAATAAATAAATAAAGAAGGCAACGAGTAGAACGAGTAAGAAGGAGAAAAAGAGATAGGGTGTCAGTTACAGAAGGAGATGGCAAAGGGCCACAACATCTTTTAATGCCTACAACATTTTGGGCTAAATTTCTACAATAAACGAATACCGTCGCACTTAGCAGGCAATTGCGAGATAATTTAATTATGTGCTGCTCCCGGGCAGGCACACACACACACAAACACAGACACAGAAAAAGAGAGAGCAAAAGATACAGCCTAGGTTGGCTGGAAAAGCCCAAAGACTCCAGAGTCTAAACAGTTGGGCCAAATGAAAACGGCTGGCCGGCAAATTAAGCACACTTGCCAGACATAACAGGGTAATGATAACAAAAATAAATAAAAAAAAGAAAAAAAAAAACAGAAAAGGATTACAATAAATAAAAACACAAAAGATAGAGAAGAAAAGAGAGAGTGAAAATTTTCTGCTCTGCCAGATAAAAAGACGGTAAATTAAATGAAAAATGAAAGCAAATACTAAAACACAGAGAACATAACCTGCACACACACACACACATACTCACGCAAAAAAAAAATAAAGAAAGAATTACCCGCAAGCCGCCAACACCCAAAAAAAAACAAAAAAAAAAACGCCATCGCCAACGCCATCATTGGACAGGCCTAACGAGTGCTGATAACAACAATAATCGTAAGAGAGCCCAAATAAATTGCAGGCTACCCATAAACATAATTGGCTGGGCCACCACAGTCTAACCAAAAAAAAAAAAAAAAATTGTAGCCCAAATCCAAAACCATTGAAGTGCGCTTAAACAACAATAACAACAACGGAAGCTGCAAACTTGTCCTAGGCTGGGCGGAGCTGGGCTGGTCTGGGCTTGGCTGGGCAGTCAGGTGGCTTTGGCCCAGAAGCATTCAACATAATTGCCATGATATAAAATTATTTATTCAACAGTTTTGTTCTTTTCGGAGTGAGGTGAATTTTTTTTTTTATTTACTAGTTGAAAATTTGTTGCCGTTTAATTTTTATGATTATTTTCAGTTTGGTTTTGACTTTGATAGCAAAACTGAAAAAAACATTGAAATTATGATTATATATTGCATTGTGTTGTGTTGTTGCCTTAATTTTAATTAGCATGACGAGTGCTTTTAAATGTGACTGGTGATATCAGATTATTTATGCATTTACCAAGGAATATGAAAAGTGCTCGCCCCTCGAATAAAACACTGCAAAGTTTGTTGCCCCACTGAGATTGCTTGCGGCAGGTTTGCACTGCTGAGAGGGTAACTTGCCAACTGGCCAAGACGTTGCTGGTTTATTGTAAATGCAGTTCGTTCTTATGTATGAAATAAATGTATATGTATAATTAAGAGAGTGCCAACATTTCCCTTTCATATAGTTATGCTTTGTTTTATACACTTTACCTTCTACAGAATAGGTTGAACAGGTTGAACATTTTCAGAGAATTTAAATAAATAAAGAAAAAGGTTAATGAAGATTCTCAAATAAATCCTTTAAAATAATAAAAAAAATCCATGTTCATAGATTTAAGTTCTAACTTGAAAAGTTCCAAAACATTTCTCTAAGCCTTCGACTTTTTTTTTTGTTTGAGCAGCTCATTGACTTAGAATAGAGTATTTACAAGTCTTAAAGGCTTGACCTTTCCCTTGTATATTTCTTTATTCTTTAATCTTTGTTTTTTTACTTTTCTGACTTGGGTTGCATATTTTTAAAATAAATTCATGCATTAAGCCAGCGTTGCCTGTTCCACTGCTGCCCGTGGCTGCCATTGCCACTGAGACTGCCGAACACACAAACACACACATGTATCCGAGTGAGTGAGTAAATGTCGCACGCATGAGAAATCAAAAGCAGTTGTATAAACTGGCACAACATAAAAAAAAAGAAAATCGCACACACACGCACATGCAATATTTATGTATATATAGTATATATATTCATATATGGCATTTCCCCAAGTACTATAAAAAATATTGTTGGAAATTGCACAATTTGAATAATATTGTAAATTACAATAAATAGCTGAGCTGATATGTTCTACTGGCTCAGTTTGCTTGTCAGTTTCTGACTTTAACAACTGAAATAAATGGCTTAAAGGAAATGGTTAAAAGCTACTAAAAGCCGAGGAGTTAGCTTAAAGGAAGTTGATAGTCTTTCTTTAAAAGGATTTAATATTATATTTAGATTTCGTTTCATTTATTTATTTATTTTTTTTCATAAGAAAACTATATCATTTCTGTACACGTAAGTGAAAAAAAGAGAAAAACTTCAACACGCATTCACTTATTTTGCCATCAAAATGCGAGCACTTGAAATCAAATTTAAACATCTCTTTTTTGAAGGTTCTCTTGCTTTGTACGTGGGCGGCCCTATGGGGGATGGCTGAAAGTTCTTCTAGTATTTTGTTGTGGTTGTTGCTATTTCTTTGTGAGTCCTGGCCTCGGTGCTTTTCAAGTGAGAGACACGTACTTCCGCTCATAAGCCAAAGGCAAACCACAATTCACTACACACACTCACACAGATATACAGACACATTTGCACTGATACAACACATGCAGTCGGGCAAAAATATTTTTAACATTGTAACGAGATAATATTTTTCTAACATATTCGTGCTGGGCCACGATTCCTGTTAGTTCCGCTGCCACTACACTTTCTCTTCTTCTTCTTCTTCGTCTCCTTCTTCAAGCTGTTTGTGCGTTTGCGTTTACGTTTTCCTTCTTGTTTTTTTGCGCCTTCACTAAATGATATTACCTGAAGTAACATCAAGCTGACAGCCAGTCAGCCAGGCAGTCAGCCAGGCAGTCAGGGTGAAACCAAGAGAGCAGACAAACTGACGGGCGGGCATCTCTTCAGGCATTCAATAAGGACGTGCACAACTAACGGAAACCGGAAGCCAACTGCCAAGTCAGCAGTTGAGAAGTGATGTTTAGGCACTGTAGCAATGTGCCCTATACTATACCAACTTGGCCATAGGCATCGAACCATGCCACGTTTTATGACTTGTCAATGGCAGCTGCAAAAATTTCCTCCAAGTATTGAAAATATTCTGGTTTCCTTGTCTGTCTAGTGCAATTGTGACACCATAAATCGCTTCGCTCTTCAAAACTATTGGCCCTCATTTATAACACTCACATTGACAATTTTAAACCTTTATAAAAAAATAAAAATAAAAATTCCTATACATAGCAACACGTATATGCACCGTTTACATTTTAACTAGCCAAACTGTCACATTTGCAAAACCCGCTCAAGGCAAATCCTGTGGCAGATTTAGCCATCTGTAAATAACACTTGTATTTATCGAGCTCTGAATTTGGGAGAGCCTTTTCTGTATGCATTTTGTCCCATTGATGTCACCAGGGCTGAGGCAGCTTAAGGTTGCCAATTCTTATCTCAAAAGATGATCACCACGTTTGTATATTTAACATGAGCAAAAAAGAGAAGTCTTTTCGTAAAAAAAAACCGCAACAACTTCATTTGCGACCGTCTGAGTCCAAACATGAAATTCTAGAATTTTTAAGTACGTGGGGAGAGATTGCACAGGACAGTGGAAAGGAATAATTGAATTAACAATTTTTCATATTAATGAAAGTGTTTTGAAAAAAAAATATTTTAGTTAATATAAAATTAATAATAATTATTTTACATTTTAACTGGATTCCTGAAGAAATATTTTACTATGGCGCAGCCACTGTGCATATTTAAGTTCGCTCTTAAAAGTTCCGAATGACTTGCAACCTTTCGAAACCTTTGGCACATGTTCTTTCTCACTTGGGCCCTTGTCTGCACCTCCTCTCACCCATTCCCCTTTTAGTTTTCTTGAGCAAATACAGTGTGCAAAATGTATGCAAAAATGTTGCCCTAATTTAACTAGCTGAACTGCCCTTTTACCCAGAGTGTTGCTTATGTTGTTGTTGTTGCTGTTGCTGCCACTGTCATTTTGCATAGCGTTGGTGCCGCTGTTATTGTTGTTGCTTTTGTTATTACCGTAACTGTCATTTGCATATTTGCAATGCAATTTTCAGTTCAACTTGCAAATTTCACTTGACGCCCGCCCAGGTGCAAATCTGTTTACCAGTTTCCCACTAACAAGAAAAAAAATCATTTTTTTTTTTTATTTATATTTTGGTGAAGGGCGTGTTATTTTAAAGGAATCACTGCTTGAGATTCTTGTCGTTGACAGAGTTTGCTTTAAATTTGTATGCCTTCCAAATTATTTCAAATAATCAAATTTTCTCTAATTTTAGGCAAAACAAAAAGAAGCACAAACAATACAAATTTTTTGCTTTTTGTCTGAATAAAGGAAGCATCAAACTTTTATGAGCATATTATAAAGTCAGCCTGATGAGGCGGTAATAAAATAGAAGCCAGCTCAACTGTAGTTGCTGAAAAAAGTTTCCAAAATTTCAGTGAACAAAGAAACGTATCACTTGAGTGATTTTGTGTTGACAAATAATTTGAAAGGTCATAAACAAAAGATGTGCACAGATGTTCACAGATGAAACATAGAAAGTCGATTTATCACTATATGTATTGTTGTAGTATTTGGAAAAGACTGAAACGATCAACTTTGTTAAAAGCAAAAAATATGAGTAAATTTGAGCTTACATGGCGTATACGTAATGTGTTCATTTCTGGGATGCTGATGATAATAAATTGCTAAGGCACTTTTCACGGGCGCTAATAATTGAAGTCAACATGGCTTATGCTGTCAGCACACACACACGTGCTGAAGTCAGACATAACGTATACGCCACGTTGTGAGCATTTTGGTAAAATGCCAATTGGCTTTAATTACTGTCTGTATGTGTGTAGATGTTTTGGGTTTGTCCCGACTCTACGTTTGTTGCTTTCCCATCTCTCCGTCTCTCTGTCTGTCTGTGTGTATATGTGTGTGTGTGTGTGTCTTTTTGTGGGGAACATGACACTCACTGAAAAAGGAAATGTTGTCATGACTGTCGTTACCTCTACATTGCTGAGGGAGACTTTCAGCTAAAGCCAGGTACCGTACTTTCATTAGTTTCTAGCCGGGCTTGTATGCTCCCATCCCCATCCTCTCTTACCTGATGATATGGCGGAAGCCACTAAAAGTCTTTACATTGCATTGAATGCTAGGTAAAGGCAGCAAATTGCTCTTTCCTTGCAGTATGCTGAACCAGAGCAATAACAAAAATAGCAGAGGAACAATTTAATTTCCAACATTCTTAATTCTTAAAAATGCTTTCTGCCAAATACAGACAGAAGGGTCATAGAATTTGTTACTCAATTTGTATCACTATCGCCCTATGTACTTTTTTTTACCCAAAATGCTTTATTTTATGTGATTTAAGTTAAAGTTGAAAAAGTAAGAGTTGAATATACCAACGGATGTTACTAATAAATAATTTGGAGAGCTCATACAGCTAAGAGATTAAATATTTTTTATATGTTTTTCCTTGAAAAAGGAGCCACCTTGTCTGCTGCCTCACCAGGCAGTCCGCTTTTAAATCGACCGGAAGTGATGTTCATTTCTTTTTTTTTTTTTGACTTGGAATCTTTATGGCGAGCGCCATACTGTAATTAATGGCTCTACTGCTGAGGCAATTATACAGCAGCCGTTCTACATGCTGGATCATAAATGACTGCAGATTGTTTTACAAGCACCCAAAAAAATAAAATAAAAAATACTTTGACCATACAGGATTGTGTCGTGTAGTGTTGTTCGTAAGTCAAGTTTTTATAAGCCCCTGTAGAAATCGTTACAAAAATGTCGCCTCGGAGGGAAGACAAGACAAAGTCCAGCAAATAAACGCGGGTGGGTAGGAAAGTTTTAAAGACAAAAATATTCTTTATGAATGAGATTTCTATCTCCTACTAAATAGTTCAAATATTGACCAGGTCATACATATAGATTAATTTTTGATTTTAAATTTAAAAAAACGAAATAATTTATATAACTTTTAAAGTCAACCTCTCTTTTATTTTTTATGTAATAAAGAGCAACGTGGAGTAGAATTAACATGTTGCGGTGTTTATTTGTGCTCTCTATTACCTTGTGTTTAACTAAAACAAACAACAAACGAACTGCCAGTAAAAAAGGGCAAGAGAGAAACTACTCACAAACAGTGTCTTTGACGACACGAAGATCGTTTGCTCTTTTCAAACATTTTCAACAATAATGAAAAAAATAAATTAATTTAGTTTTATTTCTTTCTAATAGAAATGTTTTTCCTTTCAGTGAACTATTCTTTTGAAAAAATATAATAAATTAATAAAATGTGTCTGCATGGGCCTATTATTTTGACCACATTTGTGTTTTGCATTCAAAGGAAATTTATTTCTAATATTGTTTTGTTTATTTCTTCCTCTTTCTTGGCCACTTTCCAATTAGGTATGCATGTATGTTTATGTATATGTGTGTGCGTATTTCCTTTTTGCATTCGTTTACAAGTTAATAATTAAATTTCTTGTTCACACAAATGAGTCAAGACAAGGAAACCAGGAACACGACACACACAAACACACACAATGATAACGACAGCAGCAAAACAAAGACACGGCAGAATGGCCTCTTTTGTGGTTTATGGTCGTGTTGGTCGTGTTCCTTTTGTTGCCCCGTATACATATATTATTTTGGCAGAGCAATTAAGCAAAAGTTTCCCGAGATCTCAGCTTGGTTCCCTCCAACTCCGGTACATTTGACGAGCCTTGCTAGAAAAAAAAATGTTCTTAAAAAAAATACACACACACACACACATTGCTTTAATTTTCTACGAGAGCCCGAGCAAGTTTATGTCTAATTTGTTTTTATATGCATTTCCACAACTTGTGCAATTCTATTACAACTTTTCAATTGTATTAGCAAAGTTTAAGTTTACACTTAGTCTTGGCATTTTTATAATGTACACATTTCTCTCTTGTCTTGTTCCCAGAAACGTTGACATTAATAAACCATAACAGATGAAACGGGAGCAAACAAAAAAATAAAATAAAATAAATGAAAAAATCAGAAAAATATATGTATCAAAATTATTGAAAATTGTACGAGTATTTTTGATGTGAGACTTCCTGTTCTTTCTTTGCTCTTTCTGTCAGAAATAAATAAAAGGAAACCTGCCTCAAAAGAAAAGCAAATAAAGCAACCTTTTCAAAAGTCGCAAAAGCAAACAACTAAATGAAATTTCCGCTCGTTTATTGAGGTATTGACAGACAGACTCAGCGACATTTTTCTGCCGATCATTTAGTTGAAACACTAAATATGTTTTCCCTGTCATCGATTCCAACTGTGTGGGTGTTTATTTGGCATTTTTATACCCTGTAATTGAAGGGTAAGGGTATATTAACTTTGTGAAAATGTAAGTAACATATAGAAGGAACCGTCGTAGACCACCCAAAGTTACCCACAATATGATCAGGGTGACTACAAAAATCGATATAGCCGTGTCCGTCCGTCTGTCTGTGTGAAGGCATAGACCCTAGAGACTATAAGAGCTAGGATACCCAAACTTGGGATTCGAACTCCTTATGTGTGCACGCTGGTCAAGTTTATTTTCTTGCTCCCCCCGCTCCTTCTTCCGCCCCTTCCGAATTTCGGTATTAGTTGCTTCTGTTAGGAATCTAAAAAACTTTCGATTGATATCAAAAAATCAGACCATATTTACGTGAGATATACAAAAAACAAATTTTCAGAGTCGAGATTTTTCTTGCCTAACTGGAAAACGGTCGAATGAACAGTCCGATAGATGGCGGGCTTGCATTATTGTAAACAATGTGTTTTTGGATTCAAAGGACTTTTAAGCTCAGAGGTCTTATGTGAATGTAGACGACCAGGGTTACCAACCGACTAGGGCTACCAACTTTACTTTTTCAATTCCTTCTACTAGGTACAGGGTATCGCGAGCACGACCGCGCCCGAGTTTAACGTTCGGCTTCATTTTTCTTTGCTTTCTTTCTTTCTCTTTTTTTGTTGTGTGAAATTAAATGAATCGTGTAGGTTCAATTTATAAGGGACCGGAAATATGCTTAGCTTTTATGACCTTAACTTCTTGTGTAATTTAAGCAATTTAATTTATTGTATTTCACATAACTCAGCTAAGCATTTATTAGCTTTAAAACTATGTTAGTCAGGAGTCTGGTTATGTGGTTTTTTGAAAGTCAACTAACACTCGGAACAGTTTTAGTTTTAGATAATATCTTTTGATTAGTGGGCAACCGTTGCTACTATTGTTTTCAACTGGCCCGAAAACGCAGAAACTTTAATTAAATCCACCCATTTACACCCATACAGAAACAGTTGAAGAAAAGTTTATGCAGCATTTGCCATGTCACCAGATAAGTTCAACGACGCGTAATTTTCTTACACCAACCGAGCCCCTCAGCCCGCTGCCCTAGTCACCTAGACACGCATATGGCCATAAAAGTCTTGGCTCTACGCTCTGTTTGGCATCGGACTTTAAGTTTCAGCATAAAAAAGTTAATAGAAACTTTTGGTCAAAAGTTATGGACGTTTGTTGGCCTTTCGCTTGACAAGGCGACTGGAAGTTCTTCTAATGAATTAATTAGTTGAGATTTTTACCAAAAACAAAAACGAAAAGTATTTGTCGTGAAAATTCATTTTCTTTTTTCTTTAATAAAAGATTTTGTGTTACAATATCTCTTCTCTTTTTTTTTTTTATATATCATAAAATGTAAGAGTTCAACGCCAGGCCTCGAGCATAGGGCAAAGGCAACGGCAGCCAGCGTATAAAAAATCCAAATCCATTTTGCACCAGTTTTTTTCCCTGAGATGTGAAATCTTTAAACGTTGGCTTACCCGTTACCCCTTGCCACATAAGTCGAGCCACAATGCGTTGAACACTTTTTCATGCAATTCGTTTGACGCTTTCGATTGATAGATTTATCACAGCTTACAAAAATAAAGCAGAAAACAATAAAATAATTTAGGCAAATTAAATATAATGAAATTAATTAGATTATGTAATGTAAACTCCATTGAAAAAAACATTGCCCAAGCACTTCAACCTTAAGTTTTTCTTCGCTCGCACTTAAAGGCTCAAGTTGAATGGGCATTGTTTTATTTTGGGGTTCAGCTCTTCATTACATTTTCTTTACATTCTGATTGAAAGTATAAAAAAGCTAAAAACAAATAAATAAATTATTAAATTTTAAATACATACGAAGTTGAATTAACCTAGATTCTATAATTCTTTTTATTTTTTACTGTGTCGTTGTGTCTATTTTGAGTTCTTTTTCTTTTTGGGCATTTGTGCCCAAATGCGGAAGAAGTATTCATCCCGTTGCAATAGTTTACCACGGGCATATGAGTGAATATCCGCATCCATATTATGATCACGCAACCAAGATGATGTATTGCAAGTGCTTATTTCTGTTCTGGGTTCATCAGGTAGGCTGGCATGACCTTTTTATTCGAAAGGAAATGACCGGGATTAACAAAAGGTCAATCTCTTTTAATATTTTTTTGTAGCTTACCCGCCGTCATAATTTTGTAGGGCTCTTCCGATTCCAAGGGTTCACTTAGACCGATTTCGTTTTTAGCGAATATGCGTATCATGTATTCATGATTCTCTTGCAAGTCTCGTATCTGGAATTTCAAGACACCAGCTGGCACACGGCCCACCTCAATCCACATGGATTTCTTCATGTCACGTATAGCAATATGATATCCCAGCAGTGGCGCACCTCCATCTGACTCGGGAATACCCCATTCAAATACATGAGCATTGGCGGCAATAACTCTGGCCTCCAGTGGGGCCGTGGGTGGTGAGGGAACGGCTAAAAAAAATTTCGCATTTTTTTTTTTTTAATTTTTTTAAATGACTTTGAACCAGTGTTTCACTCACTTGCATGTGTCTTCAGGGATATACTTTCTGTGACGGCTGGTGCACCTAAACCAACCTCATTTTCAGCAGACACACGGAACCAATACTCGCATTTCTCTTTCAGATTGTCAATAGTGTAGTGTAATTGATGGGCATCCAGGGTGATAACCTTGGTCCAGGTCGTAGAAGTGGACGAACGTTTCTCCACACAATAGCCTAATGTAAATGAAATCATTTAAACTGAGGTAAAATAAATCAATTTTGAAATTTTCTTACCCGTAATTTCAGAACCACCATTTCTCGCTGGCACTTCCCAGTCAAGTGTGACACTACGGCTGGTAACATCAGGCGCTCTGAGATTCTGAGGCGGCGATGGCGGCGCTAAGGTATTACAAACAATATATTATTATATTGATATATTAATGGAGAAATTAATTTTTTCATGCATCTCTCAAAATAAAATATATATTCTTAAACCTAAACCAACTTACCCAAATCTTTCCCTAGATTAGTTAGCATACGCAGTAAATAAGCATTAGTGTCGGTATTTTAAAGCAAAAGCAAATTAAAAAGGCATTTTACTTGAGAAAATATAGCATTTTCACTTACTTATCTTACGTCCCACGACAATTTTCTCAGTAGTCTCGAAGGCCTCACTGGTGCCAACTTCATTTCTAGCATAAATCCTAAACAGATAGCCCTTGTTTCTGACCACATTTTCGACCTGTATGTTGGTTACAGTGCCCAGAGTGGTACCCACAGAGCGGTAGACAGTCTCAGTTTCTTCTCTAATTTCAACAATGTACTCGATGATCTTTGAGCCACCATCATTCTCAGATGGTTCCCAGGCAAGTGTAAAGGATGTATCGTTCATGCCAGATACATCTGTGGGAGCACGTGGCGGACTTGGTTTTTCTGTTGGAAAATATAAGAGGAATAAACATGACAGGGCGTAAAAGTCTTCTCTAATATACTCACCGAACTTCTTTGTTATCGTAACAGTCTGACTCTCAGTTGGTTCCGATTCACCAATTGGGTTGATGGCCACTACCCGGAACATGTATTGAGAGTTCATGGAAAGTTTTTGTACCGCATAAGAAGTGATATCCTTTTCGAAATCAGAAACCTTCATCCAGACATTATTCTGTACATCACATTTCTCTAGTAAATATTTGTTGATGTCCATGCCACCATCATCAATGGGGGGTGTCCATTCTAATGTAATCGAATCCTTCTTCATATCTTTGACTTCCAGTGATAGAGGTCGACTTGGTTTGTCAACAACCTGAACTGTACACTCCACATAAGTAGAGCCGGACTCGTTGGAAGCTGTAACCTTGTAGCGTCCGGAATGCTCACGTGTAATTTTCTTAACTGTGTAGGTGGAAGTAGTTTCCGTAGTTTCAATGCTAATTTCCTTGGTTGACTTATGTTCGATGGTTTCCTTGTGCCAGGTAACTGTGGGTTGTGGATAGCCATGGATATTTGCTGGAATGGTGAGAGTACCGCCAGCACGCAGTTTCTGCGATAAATATTTATCTTCGATTTCAATGCTTGGCTTCTCTTGCAGTTTGAGTGTGCAGGAAGTCTCCACAGAGCCCTTCTCGTTAGTTGCAACACAAGTGTATGTGGCCTCAGTCTCAATTGTTGTCTTTTCTATAATATATTTGGCCACACGATTCTCATAGCGTATGCTCTTCGATTCAAATATTTTGCCATTCTTCTTCCAAATGACTGTGGGTTCTGGAATGCCACCGAATACACAAGAAAGTGTAACCTCTTTGTCAAGCTCGGATATGATATCCTGTAGAGGCTCGCGCACTGTTGGTGCTTCGTTTTCAACTTTGGGCACCAGACGAATGGGTGGCGAGATGGGCGAGGGTGGTGACGGCCCAATTTCATTCACAGCAATGGAACGGAACACATATTCTGTATCAATCTTGAGTTTGCTTATCGTATATGTGGTATCCTTTATCTTCCGTATTTCAGTCCATCTAATAAAAGATAAATATTTTCAATGATTGTTCAATAAATTTATCAATTTTAGAGCTTACTTTTCTTCTTTAACATCATGATACTCCAGAATGTATTCAATAATCTCTGATTTACCATCATCTTCGGGAGCCTTCCAGTATAATGTTATAGAGTCATGCATGACCTCCAAAGGTTGCGGTGTGCCAGGTGCCGTGGGCTTACCTAAAGTTATTAATATATTTTAAAAACATATTGAATTCAATTCAGTGTGTTTTAAACTTACGCATAATGATTAAATGAAGACTAGCTTCTGCGTCACCAACGGGATTGGTAAGCTTGACCGTGTAATCGCCCTCGTCTTCATCCACCACCTTCTTAATTGTCAGAGAGGCGGATTGCTCATCAATCGTTGGAATTGTGCGATTTGTCTTTGGTATCTTTACATTGCGTGTGGTCCATTCAGCCTCTGGAGTTGGTACTCCAGTGTATTTGACAGTGAAGGTGACATCATCATTCTCTTTGACTTTCACTGTCTGGTCCTTGTCAGAAACGATGACGGGTGGCAGCTTAAGTTCTTCCACACACAGCTTCGTACTGCTGGTAACATTCTCGGCCACACAACTGATCTCACCAGCATCATCATCACTGGCATCGTGAATTACCAAACGCCTAACAGTGCCTTCCACAAAGACTTCATGCTTTTTGTTCGGCTTGATGGGCTTACCCTTCTTACACCAAGTGACTTCAACATCTGGATGTGATAGCTCCACAGTAAATTCCGCATCTGTAGTCTTTGTGGTTATGGTCACATCGGGGAGGCGCAGAGTAAAATTGACAAGTGGCTCTTCAACTGTGAGCTTGGCCTTTGAGGTCTGTTCGCCAACTTGAATGGAATATTCGCCCACATCATCGGGCTTGGCCTTGACAATGCGTAGAGTTTGTTTCTTGCCATCAATGGTGAGTTGAATGTGGTCATCAAAGATAATCTCTTTGCCGTTCTTAAACCATTTCACTAAGGCATCTCCCTTGCTAAGCTCAATTTCGAAACTGGCATTTTCGCCCTTGGTCACCGAAACGTCCTTCAAAGGCTCCACAATTTCAGGTGGCAACTCGATGACAACCAGCTCACATGTGCATTCTTGTTCCTCTAGCTTGCATGTGTATTCACCCTCATCATGAATTGTGGTGTTTCTTATGACTAAACGACGAGACTTGCCATCCTTAATGAACTCACAGTTCTTTTGTTCCAGTGTGATCTTCTCTCCATCCTTATACCAAGTTACCTCGGCAGTTTCTGTGGTTAATTCAACATCCAAAATGGCTGTATCTTTCTCAGTTACCTCATAGTCCTCCAAAATCTTGATAAAGTCGGGCTTGCGCTGCAAGACTTCCACAGTTGACTGGGTTTCTTGGTTTTTAACCTTGCATACATATGTGCCAGTATCACGCATATTTGTATTTCGTATAACCAATTTGTGAGTCTTGCCATCTTCGACGACGACACGATGATCCATGCCGCTTAGTTCTTTGCCATTAAAGAACCATTTGGTCGTTACGACGTGAGAGGTCTCACATTCCAGAGTCAAAGATTGAATTTCTTCAATGGTAATGTTTTTCTTCAGCTTCTTGGTAAATGTGACTTCATCGACTTCAACTATTACACGCGCACCATGCGATGTCTTGCCAACTGGATTACTGGCGATGCATTTGTAGTCACCTGAGTCGGTTTCGGGATTAGCGTTTTTAATGATAAGCTCAATATTTTCGCCATCGTATATTTGCTGAATGCGCTCATTTGGAAGAAGTGGATTATTGTTAAAGAGCCATTGAACTTCAGGCACAGGATTGCCAGAGACTTTGGCGGGCAGGCGAATTTCACCCTTCTGTGGAACTGATTGTTCCTCAAAACGTTCCACGAACAATGGTGGCTCGGCATTGCCACTAGCTGGTTCTAAATAAAAATAAAATAATTAGCACGAAGTTACGAGTTTATCAAATCAGATTATTCAAAAAATTAGTGTGTGGAACGTTAAACATAAAACATTTCAAGTTACCTTCAATGGTCAGATTTGCAGTGGTTTCCACACTGCCCAATGGATTGACAGCCTTAACGGTATATTCACCCTTTTCGCTGCGCTTTGGCGTTATCAAAGTAAGAGTGTGCAGATCTTTGTCTGTCTTGGCACCCTTGATGGGCTTGCCATCCTTATACCAGGTTACCTTTGGCGGAGGATTGCCCACAATTTGGGTGGAAAGCACAACGCTTTCACCTTCTCGAATAACCATATTTCGCAAGGGCTCAAGAATTTGTGGCGGCTCCTTATCCTTTGTACGTACTTTTAAAGTTATGGGCAGACGAGCCTCGCCTTCCCGATTTGTGGCAATCACTTCATAGGTACCTTCCTGGGTCTTCTTCACCTTAGTAATATGGACTACACTGCAGTACATGTGCATATCGGATTCAGTTACTATGCGTATATTTTTAATTTCCTCTTCGTCGATGTCCTCGCCATTGAAAGTCCAAACTATGTCAGGCTCTGGTACAGCCACAAGACGGCATTCCAGGATTACATTACTGTCCTCATCAACATACTGAGCCTTCGGTTTCCTTGAAAACGTTGGCGGAATGCCTTCGAGAATATCGGCCAATGAAGACTCTCTTGACATGCTCTTTCTAGACAATGCGGTGGCATCTGAGCCATGGTCAGACAATGGACTTTCCACAATTAGTTCCGTAGTTGAGGAAGTGAAACCAGCAGCATTTTTAGCCACACAAGTGAATTTACCAGCATCTTCTGGGAAGACTTCTCTTATAATCAAGGTAGCCACATTATCATCATCGTAAAAGATTTGGAAGTCTTGTGAAGGCTTTATAATAGCTGTTTCACGGAACCAGGCTATCTGCGGTCTTGGATTACCTTCTACCTTACATTCAAATTGTACTGTGTAACCGTCAGGTGTATGGATGGGCTGGAGTTTTTCAATGAAACGTGGAGCCATGGGCTTATCTTCGGGTGCCGGACCTTTATACGTACACAAACAACAACAAAGAGAACGTGTTAAAAACAAAACTGGACAAGACACTTTCTGTTTTTCCTTGATTAGTGAAAAACATGGAACATATTGAATAAAAACTTGTCGAAACTTACGTTCAAATACAGGAAGCTTATCAATTTTCTCGTGCAATTTCTTTTGCACGTATTGTGCATATTCTGTTGGTTCCATAAGATATTGAGCTGGCACCCAGCCCTCCTCATCGGTAATTGTCTTTTTAACGTACCACCACTCCGAGCTATGGCGACCTACAACTTGAACTTTTTCACCTTCAACCAGGTTAATGGCCTCATCATTATCGGCAATGTAATTGCAAATGGAATACATAATATTCTCAACATCAGATTCTGAAAAAAATGTTAATTAACAACTTATTTTTCCTAAATATATCCAAGCCTTACCCTCAATATCCATTTCCCTAGTAATATTGAGTGAAGCACCATCTGCACCAATAAAATGAAATCAAGTATTAATTTAAAGTAATTAAAAGAATAAGACTAGTTCATAATTAGTCTTTGTTGTTGTTAAACAGTGGGCTGGAATGACAATGATTCTTTCTGTTTTAGCCACCAACATAGAAATAACTTTTACCTGATATTGGTATTCTGTTATCATATAAGCAGTTGAATTGATTCAAAATTGAATTTAAGAAATTATTAAAAATATGAAATATATTAGAGATCAGCCTACCTTCATTGAAAAGTTGTTGTATGACCTTGCGCTTCTTCTTGAAGGTTAGAGAGTCTTCATCATAAGTTACTGAATCACTCTTGGGTCGGCGCAGGCCAATAAGGAATTGTTCTTCTTCTTCATCTTGAATAGAATATCTAGGCTTGGGCTTACTCTTTGGCTTTAGTTTGAAGTCCACTTCATCGGGTGGTAATTCTTCAACCAAATATTCTTCAGGCTCTTCCACATCATACATAGTATCTTCAATACTGCTGTCATCCCGTATTTCCTCAATGATTGGAGCCTCACCATCATCATAGTCTTGGATGATTTTAATTTTGGCTTCATCGGTTGCTTCTGAGTAGGTCTTTTTAATAGGTTTCTTCAATTTGACTTTTCCAGACATTGAAACTTCTTCTTCAGCATAGGAATCTAAAGCAATATTAAACTCTTGATCGACATCTTCCTTGGTTTTGGTTGTTTTGGCACGGAATGTAACATTTTCAACGTCAGAGTATTCTGGTATATCAACCTTCTTACGTCGTTTGAGTTTTTTAACTGTGTACTCTTGGTCATCTTCCTCAGTAATTTGTAATGGTTTTGGCTTAGAACCTTTGCTGATAACAAACTCTTCAATATCTTCACCTTCCTCGTACTCTTCCTCTTGGCGTTTTATGGAAAGTTCAGCTGCAGCTTCATCCACTGTTATGGGTTTCTTTGGTCGTTTCTTTAGCACTGTCGCACCTTCTTCCACACCTTCATTAATAGTGTGTGGTTTCTTTAATGAGAGGCTAAATTCGGTTTCTTCGAGCTCTTCAACCGCTAGTTCGATTGGCTTCTTCGGTTTTTTTCGGATAACAACAGCTTCCTCTATGATTTCTTCCTCTTCAATTTCAATTGGTTTTTCTTCGATCACTTCTTTAACCAACTTGAGCTCATCAGCTGCCTCATCCACAGGCTTTTGTGGCTTCTTTTTCTTTTTGAGCTGCACAGTTTCATCAGAACTTTCTTCGGTTATTTTCTTTTCCTGAGGAAGCTTAACGTCCACTGAAAATTCTTCATCATGTACCTCCTTTGGTTGGCGTGGCTTTAATAACACTTCAGCCACGACATCTTCTTCCTCAACTTCAGGCTTTTTCACTTTGAAAACCGCAGCATCAGCTTCATCATCAGATTTTTGTTCCTTTGGTTTTTTGATTTCCACTTCTTCGATGACTTCTTCAATGACTGGTTCTTGAATAACTTCCTCCACCACCTTGATGGTCAATTCTTCGGCAGCTTCATCCGAAACAGCCTTTTTGGGCTTCTTTTTAACTATCTTGGCTTCTTCTTGTACCTCTTCAGTATTTGATTTTGGCTTCAGAGTGACTTCGGCCTCAGGCTCTTCGGTAATCTTGGGCTCAATTGTCTTCTTCTCCGGTAAGCTGATTTCTTCAGTAGGCACTGTTTCTTGAGGCTCACTTTCTTTAACACTGAACTTATATTCGGTTGGTTTTTCCTTCACAACTTCAGGCTCCTCTATCTTTTCTTCTACAACTTCAGGTTTCTCAATCGGCTTCTCTTCGATCACTTCAAGTTCTTCAATTACTTGGATTTCTGGTTCACCTTGTGGAGCGTCTTCAATGAGGGTAACCTTAAGTTCTGCTTCTGCTTCCTCTTGTTGGACTGGCTTTTTCGTTTTCTTTTTAATCTTTGCCTCTTCAGTTACCTCTTGAACTGGTTCCTTTGAAGTGAATTTAAACTCAGCTTCTGGCTCTTCAACCACCTGAACTTCAGGCGCTTTCTTTTTCTTTTTCAACGTTACTTGTTCTTCAGGCAGCTCTTCGATAGTTGGCTCATTAACTTCCTTTTCCTTTACAGTAAATGAAGCTTCTTCAGGAACAGGCTCCGGCCTAGTGTCTTTTACGATTTCAAATTCTTCAACTTCTTCTACAATTTCCTTGGGTTGTGGGAATTCTTCAATAACCTTTATCTTCAGTTCAGCAGCTTCTTCTGCCGTTGGCTGTTCGGGCTTAGCAGGAATAACTATTTCCTCACTGACTTCTTCAACAGGTTTCTCAGAGGTTAGCGTAACTTGGGTTTCCGGCTCTTCAATAACTTGCGCCTTGGGCTTCTTCTTTCTCTGAACCTTTACTTCTTCTTCAATAGTTTCTTCTACAATTTCATGAGGTATCTCATCTATTACTTTTACTTTGAGCTCTTCGTATTCTTCTTCCTTAGGTTCTTCGACAATTGGTTCAGTTGTAATCTCTTCTGCCTCAGTAATTTGTTCAGCTGGCTTTTCAGGCTCTGATTCCTTTATACCAATTGTATAAACCTTATCTTCTACAACTTCTTTTACTTCTTCCTTGAATACAACTTCTTCAACCTCTTCGACCACTTCAACGGGAACTTCTTGAGGAACTTCTTCCGTTATGGTTATTTTTAATTCTTCTGCTTCAACATCTTTAGTTGTTTTCTTCTTAGGTTTCTTTGTCTTAATTTGAGCATCTTCTGTGATTTCTTCAACAGGCTTCGACTCCTTTAGCACAAACTCTGCTTCAGGTTCCTCAGTAACAATTTCTGTGGGCTTGGATTTTTTCACTGTGAACTGAGCTTCGCTGGGCTCATCCTGTTCCTTGGGCTGCGTTTCAGTTACACGTATAGAATATTCCTCAGGTGCTTCTTCGAGAGGTTCTTGTTCCTCTTCGACAATTTCTGTGATGGGCGACTCAATAAGATTTTCTTTGACAGGAGCTTCTTCGATCTCATCAACCTTGATTTTAAGCTCAGATGTTTCTTCGGGTATCTTTTCTTTTTTGGGCTTCTTTTGCTTAATCTTTGCATCTACAGGAGCTGCTTCTGTAACCTTAGGTTCAGTCACGACGAACTCAGCTTCGATTTCTTCTTTAGGTGCCTTTGGCTTGAATTGAACAGCAGCGTCTTCAGGAGTCTCTTCCTCGGGTTGTTCCTCTTCCTTGTGCACAACCTTTTCAGCCTCTGATTCAGTTAGCTTTATCTCATAGGATTCATATTCCTGCTTAATCTGCTGAGCAGGTATCTTTGGAACTTCCGGAGCATCAGGCACTTTTTCAGGTATTGGCTTGGGTTGCTCCTGTTCTGTTTCTGTCATACTGAATTCATAAGTCTTCGGTTGTTCTGGCTTTGGCATGACTGTTTCTTCTTCTATAATTTCAACTTCTTCCTCTTTAGTCTGTATTGGTTCCTCTGTTACAACCTCATGCCCAACTTCTTCAGCTGGCTTTGATGGTTTCTTCTTAATCTTTTCTTTCTTGGTAATAACTTCCGTAGGCTTTTCCTCTTCTGGAGACTCCGTTATTTTCAGTTCTACCTCGTATTTTTCGGGCTCTTCTTTTGGAGCTTGGGGAATTGAAACTTCGACTTCGACCTCAACATCCTCTGGAGCTTCGATCGCAGGCTGTGGTTCTTTAAGAGTCACCTCGAATTCTTCTGGTTGTTGTACTTTTGGTTTCTTCTTCCGGGTGACTGTTCTCTCTTCTACAACCTCTTCAGTGGTGACCTCCCTTTCATCGAAATCAAGCACCTTGACTTTGTGTTCCTTAGGAGCTTCTTCGGGCTCCAGAACAGTGGTTGTAATCTTGTATTCTATGGGAACGTCTTCTGGCACTTCTTGTTGGTGTATTTCCTCAGTTTCTTTTACTTCCATGAAAGGAGCTTCGTCTGGTTTCGTCTCCTTAGACTTAACCTTCTTTGGTTTTTTCTCTTCGATAGGCTTTTCTTCTTCAGTGTCCTCTTCTTTAACTGAAATTTCAAATTCTTCAGCTGGTTGCTCCTCTACTATTTCTTTCTTGGGCTTTTCTTTCTTCGATTTTGGTTTCTTAGGTTTGACTTCTTCTTCTTCAGATTGAACGTCTGCTTCTGCCTTGATCTCTTCTTCAATCTCTTTAGGCTTAATAACATCTTCATTAGGTGTTTCTTCAGGTGCCTTCTTAAATGGCTTAAGTTTGTGTTCTGTTTCAGTTTCTTCTGGAGCTTCGGACTCTGGTATACGGAACTTAACCTTTTGTTCAGGAACTTCCTCTTCTTCTTTCGGTACTCCTGGAACGATTTCAGCAATATTCGTTTCCTGCTCAGGCTTCTTCTTGTCTTTAGGCTTGTATTTTGTCTTAGTAGGCTTTTTCTGTTTCTCTGGCTTCTCAGGATGCTCGATTAGCTCAAGTTCTTCCAATGGGGATTCTGTATGATCATCTGAATGTGGCTCAAATGGCTCTAGCGCAAAATCTTGCTCTTTGGGTTCTTCAGGTTTCTCTTCAGTCACAAGAACTTGTTTTGGTTTCGGTGCCTTTTCGACTTCTTCTTCAGAAATAACCTCTTTCTGTGGTATCTTTTTGAGTGTTACATTTTCCGATTCATCCTCTTCTTTCTTCTTTTTACCTTTGCCAAGCTTAATCTTCTTTTCTTCAGGCTTTTCTTCTGACTTTTGTTGCTTCTCCGGCTTTTGATATGGCGTTTTTTCCTCAGGTTCTTCCTCACTACTAACATACTTTTCATATTTTTCAAGCTCTACCTTCTCTAAATCATCTTTGATCTTTTTGATTTTCTTTGTTTTTCTTGGTTTGAACTTGAGCAGCTCTTCAGCTTCCTCAATGTTACGTGAGAGTTCGCCATTTTCCCTAACAGATCCAAGCTCGGAAATCTTAGCTATTAATGGCGTTGGTGGGTATTCGACAATTTCCATGCGTTTCTTTAACCTTATTTTAGAAAGCTCTCCAGATTCTTCTTCTATTGGTTTCTCCTTGCGCTTGCCTGGCTTGAGTTTCACCGTCTTTGGCACCTCCGAAGCCTCTACAATTTGCATCTTAGTGGGCTTTTGTTCTTTACGCTCGATTTTGATTGGTTCCAGATTTTCAAATTCGGGCTTTAATTTTTTGGGTAAATCAAATTCGACTTTTTCATATTTTTCCAGTTGTGTTTTTTCAATTTCTTGTTCCAGCAATTTTTTGATAATTTCATCGTGCTCATCGGTCTTCTTTTTCACAATCTTCTTTTTCTTTTTGGGCTTGCTGATTGCTTCATCGGGTCTATCAACATCTGGCTGTTCCTCTTCCTCCTCCTCCTCTTCAATAATTGCTTGCGATTCTTTCTCTTCTGGTATTTCATCGATAACGCGAACCTCTAAAATCGTATCAGGTTGTTCTTCCTCTTCGACAGGCTCTTCTTCAATTATGCTTATATTATAGTCCTTATGAACCTCCGGAACTTCACCTGTTTCAAAAAATATTTAATTTTGTTAGGATATTAAATTCATAAAGTGTGATTTCCCCTGGCTCCGTGCATTGCTTCGCAAAAGAAGGCAAGAAAATCGTAGAAAAAATTTGGATTTTTTTTATTTAGCTAAATATTTACAGCTGCCAAAAACAAAAGTTTGAGGCTTTATGTAAAAGGAAGACAACCTGAAACTTTTTAATTTTATATACAAAATTTGGAAAAAACATTTGTTAATAATTTTTTTTACACTAAGACAATTAGCTAAAATAAATCATATAGAAATTGTGCCAAAAAATTATTTATTAAATTATTAAAATTTTGTGTAGGTAATTTAAAATGTTAGGAAGTTACATGCTTGTTGTTATTTTTGTTAAGGCGCTTTGGGTGTAATTTAAATTAACTGGAAGGAGTATTATAACGGCAGGGCCGCTCAACTAATGAGCACCATTTCAGCAAAGAGGAGAGAAAAAGAGAGACAGAGAAGATAAAGAAAATGATTTGGAAAACAACGTTGGTTTCAAGAGGAGTAAAACAAAGGCGAAAGACACAGACAAGGTGCAGTTGCAGCATGGGATTTTAGGGCACCACAAAATGTCATCTAATAACTTACTTGTTTCAACGCTTTTTACTGTGTCAGGTTTTGGTTTTTTATGTTTAACTGTTTTTTGATCTATAACTGTAGTGTCATCTTGAGTAGGGATTTCCTTTTGTGCGCTTGGTGTAATTTGTGCAGTGGCTGTGTCCTCGGGTAGTGCAATTGGTGTGATTTCAGTAGTGTCTATTTGGTCTGGTACAGTCGGTTCGTTAAGTAACTGTTCGACTTGTTCTAATGGTTTCTCATTCAGTTTCTTAGATTTTTTGGGCTTAGTCGGTTCAATAATTTCAGATTTAGTTGGCTGTTCTTCACTAACTTCGGGAATACTTTCTACCTGTTTCACATCAATATCAACATTTGTGGGTTGCGTATTTTCTACTTGTTCAGGTTCAGGCTCTGAAATCGGTTTTTCCTCTTCTAAAATTTGCTTAACAAATTCATCCAAATCAGTTTTCTTAACTTTCTTAGTTGTTTTCTTGGGAACTGGTTTCTTAGACTTTTCTTCGATTACCTTTTCCTCTTCGATTGGGTTTTCTACTACGACAGCTTCCACTACCTCATCGGGCTGTTCATCTATAATAACGGTCACATGCTCGTTGTCATCAGTTTCAATGGTTGTGATATTAAATATGGTCTCTTTAGATGGTTTTTTCTTTTTCAAAATACGTTTTACTATTTTCTCCTGAGTGGGCGTACCCTCTTCGGTAACCTTTTCTTCAAATATAACTTCTGCTGGCTGAATTTCGATTATCTGTACAGGCATTAGAATCTCCTCCTCAATTTGAGGTTCCTCTTCAATTACTGTAATCTCTGCTAGTTCTTCCTGTTCAGGAGCTTCTTTTTCTTCTGGGAGTTGAGGCTTAGTTTTCTTAGTTTTCTTAGGCTTCTCAGTTGCCTTTTCTTCAAATATTTCAACTTGTTGTGTAGGTTCTGGTTTCTCCTTAGGTAAAGATTCGAATTCAATTTTTTCGTATTTTTCCAATTCTGTTTTTGGAGTTTCCGCTTCAATTAATTTTTGGATGTAATCATGAATATTATCCTTTTTAATTTTCTTAACTTTCTTTTTCGGCTCTTTGGGCTTCTCATCTTCCTTTACAAGTTCGGGCTCATATTCTACCACCGTTATGAGAGCATCAGGTTGATCATCAGTTACTTGTTCAATGATTTCAATGATTTTGTTGACATGTGGAGTTTTTATCTTGCGTTTGGTGGTCACTTGTTGATGAACTTCACCAGTATCGTCCACTGTTTCTTGAACCTCCGTTTTACTTTCAACTACTTCAATCTTAAATGTGGGTAGTTCCTCAGGCTCGATGTCGCTTTTCCTCAATGTGATTTGATAAGGCTCTTCCAGAATATCCTCAGGTTTTTCTTCAACCAGATTTTTACTTGTTTTCTTTTCTTTTTTGGGTTTTGGTTCTTCTTCTTTCAAAATAACCTTAAACTCAGGTGTATCCTTTGGCTTACTATCTTCTTCCACCATTTTGAATTCAACATGCTCTTTAGGAAGGTTTTCAACTTGATTTTCGTCCCCAACGTTAACCTTTTCTTTAGTAGGCTTGCGTTTCTTTTCATTCTTTTTAGATTCTTCAATTATAGTTACATCAGGCTGAGAATCTTCAGAAACTGGCAAGATGTCTTCAACGGTTATTTCAGCTTCTTTAATGGGAGCTTCTTCAGGTAATTCTTCTCTTATGCTAGCAGTTTCCTCAACAGGTTCTTCCTTTTCTACTGGTGCTTCTTCCACTTTGGTAATCGGTTTGTTTGTCTTCTTCTTTTTAGGGGTAGTAGGTTTTTCTTCTTCAACCTTTGTCACAAAGTCTTCAGTAATTTTCGGTATGTCTTCTTCAATGACAGTCTTGATAAAACTGTCTACATTCTCCCTCTGCAATTTTTTCTTGCGTGTCTCTTTAACTTTAACTTCTCCTTCAGGCTGTGTTTCGTCAGGAACTGTTGTGAGCACCGTAATTTCAGATTCATTTGTATCCTTGTCAATGACTTCAGTAATCTCGTGGACTACTTCTTTTGGACCCTTTTTGTGTTTAATTTTTTTAACTTTCACAACCTTTTCCTTAACTTCGCCTATCTCATCCGGTAAATGTTGTATTTCTACTATATCTTCAAGCACCGTTACTTCGAAAGGTATATCTTCTTGTGGTTCAGGACTAAAATCTTTAACTTCAATTGTGTGAAGTACTTGATCGTTTGGTTTGTCGACGGATGGCGATTCAGCTTCAATCTTTTCTTCCACAGTATCTTCAGGAATATTTTCGTTGATTTCCTCGACTACTTTAATTTTATTTCCTGGAGATTTCTTCTTTTTTATTTTAACTGGTTCATCCAAGTCTATCTTTTCATATTTTTCTAGCTCTGTTTTTGGAATATCCTGCTCGATAAGTTTTTGGATATAATCTTGAAGGTCATCTTTCGGTACCTTTTTAGTCTTCCTTTTGGGCTTTGGCTTCTCTTCAATCGGTGTTTCTACAATGGATTTTTCCGGTACCTCCGATGTTACTGTAACCTCATACTCTGGCAAATCACCTGTTTTAGTTTCTATTATCTCAATTATTTCCGCTTTGGGGCCAACTTGCTTTTTAATCTTTCGTTTTGTGACAATCTGTTTAACGGTATCACCTTTTTCATCAGTTACTTCAACTTCCTCCTGTTTTGTTTCTATATCTGTAATTTCGAAGTCGACTACTTCATTTGGAGTAACGTCTAATAGCTCTTCAGCCTCGATAGGCTGAATATCATCAATACTCAAATCTTCAGAAGATGTCACCCTTATGGTATAGTTTTCTTGATCAGGTTGTTCAGTTCTGTCAGATGTGATCACTGTCTTGGGTTTTTTCGATTTTATTTTCTTCTTAGTATCTTCAAACGTTGATTCCTTGATGTCAATGATATATTCTTCTTCATCTTCCCTTACGTCATCGGCTTTAATATCATCGATTTCGGGAACAAGAACTTCTTCAACTTGTAAAGTTACATCTGGTTTGTCTTCTAGTATTTTTATCTTTTGCGATTTTTTAGGCTTTGCTGGCTTCTTTGGAGATTCTTCTTCAATTAACGCAATTTCTTCAATTTCTTCATTTGGCAACTGTTCCACAAATTCATCAATAACATTGATAACGTATTCCTCAATTTTTTCTGTCTGAACTTGCTTTGGTTTCCTAATCAATTTTTTTACCGGCTTTGGTTTTTCATCAATAATCCCAGGGCTTTCCTCCGTTACCTCAACAATCGATACCTCAACATTGGGTTGATCCTCACGAATGGTTTCAGAGATTTCAAAAACGTTTTCCTTGGAGCCCTTCTTTCGAAGCACTTTTCGTTTCTTAATAGTTACTTCTTTGATTTGACCTTCATCAGTGGGTTCCTGTGCTGTGTTAATAGTTTGCTCAATTTCTTGTATTGTAACGGGTATTTCTTCAATCTTTTCTTTTTTCGGCTTCTTGGATTTCTTTTCGGTCTTTGGTTTTTCTTCTGTTTGTTCAATAGGCTGAACGGGCTGCACAATCTCATCCGTAATATTTACCGAGTAACTTGGCTGATATTCTGGCTGTTCTTCTTCTTTAGCTTCATTAACTAAAATTTCAAACTCTTCCAAAGGACTCTCAGGTTCCAGTTCTTCTGAATCAAACTCATGTAAAATAAACTCCGATTTATGCAGCTTATCCACTGATTTTTTGGGATGTGGCTTAACTTTTTTCTTCTGCATTTTCGGTTTAGCTTCAATTTCGGTTGGTTCATACTGCTCCAGCTCTGTTTTTGTGATTTCCTGGTTAATTAACTCTTTAATATATTTATCTAAGTCATCCTTAACAGGTTTCTTCTTTTTCACCTTCTGCACAACTTTAACTGGTTCGGTATTTTCGTCTTTCTGATCTTCTGAAATAATTTCCACAGTGGTATACTCTATGTCAGCTTCTGGCTTGTTTTCTACATAGGTCTCAGTAATTTCAATAAGATATTCCTTTGGACCTTCTTTCTTTTTCAATTTTTTAATAGTCTTAATTTGCTTAACTTCCTCGCCTTCTTCATTCACCAGCTCTTCAACGAGAACTTCGGGTTCCAGTTCTACTATACTAATCTCATGTCGTTTCATTTTGTCGTCCAAAAGTTCTTCGGTTCTTACTACTGGTTCATCTTCCTGTGCTTTCTTTTGTTTCTTTGGCTTCACCTTTATTTTATGCTCCTTACGTGCTTCTTCTTCAAGACTTTCTTCAGCAATTTCTTCGGGAGTCGTTTCAAACAAATTAGGCTCTTCCATCGATTCAAGAATATTGATAACATAGTTCTTAATATCTTCAGTCTTAACCTTCTTTTGTTTCTTAATTGGCAGCTTCTTCTCTTCAACATCTGTTTCTTTTGGCTCAGTTATTTCCCTGATTACCACCTCTGCAAATGGTTCGTCGTCCTTAATCGTTTCAGTGATTTCAAAAACTTCCTCCTTGGGACCTTTCTTTCGCACAACCTTTCGCTTCTTCACTTCAACCTTTTTCACTTCACCATCCTCGACAATTTCCTGAATTTGTTGAACAGTTTCTCCCAAGTCTTCAATTACTACTGGTTCATCTTCCTGTGGTTTCTTTTGTTTCTTTGGCTTCACCTTTATTTTATGCTCCTTGGGTGCTTCTTCTTCAAGAGGTTCTTCAGAAATTTCTTCGGGAGTTGTTTCAAACAAAGTAGGCTCTTCCATCGATTCAAGAATATTGATAACATAGTTCTTAATATCTTCAGTCTTAACCTTCTTTTGTTTCTTAATTGGCTGCTTCTTTTCTTTAACATCTGTTTCTTTTGGCTCAGTTATTTCCCTGATTACCACCTCTGCAAATGGTTCGTCGTCCTTAATCGTTTCAGTGATTTCAAAAACTTCCTCCTTGGGACCTTTCTTTCGCACAACCTTTCGCTTCTTCACTTCAACCTTTTTCACTTCACCATCCTCGACAATTTCCTGAATTTGTTGAACAGTGTCTCCCAATTCTTCAATTACTACTGGTTCATCTTCCTGTGGTTTCTTTTGTTTCTTTGGCTTCACCTTTATTTTATGCTCCTTGGGTGCATCTTCTTCAAGAGTTTCTTCAGCAATTTCTTCGGGAGTTGTTTCAAACAAAGTAGGTTCTTCCATCGATTCAAGAATATTGATAACATAGTTCTTAATATCTTCAGTCTTAACCTTCTTTTGTTTCTTAATTGGCTGCTTCTTTTCTTCAACATCTGTTTCTTTTGGCTCAGTTATTTCCCTGATTACCACCTCTGCAAATGGTTCGTCGTCCTTAATTGTTTCAGTGATTTCAAAAACTTCCTCCTTGGGACCTTTCTTTCGCACAACCTTTCGCTTCTTCACTTCAACCTTTTTCACTTCACCGTCCTCAACGGTTTCCTGAATTTGTTGAACAGTGTCTCCCAATTCTTCAATTACTACTGGTTCATCTTCCTGTGGTTTCTTTTGTTTCTTTGGCTTCACCTTTATTTTATGCTCCTTGGGTGCATCTTCTTCAAGAGTTTCTTCAGCAATTTCTTCGGGAGTTGTTTCAAACAAAGTAGGTTCTTCCATCGATTCAAGAATATTGATAACATAGTTCTTAATATCTTCAGTCTTAACCTTCTTTTGTTTCTTAATTGGCTGCTTCTTTTCTTCAACATCTGTTTCTTTTGGCTCAGTTATTTCCCTGATTACCACCTCTGCAAATGGTTCGTCGTCCTTAATTGTTTCAGTGATTTCAAAAACTTCCTCCTTGGGACCTTTCTTTCGCACAACCTTTCGCTTCTTCACTTCAACCTTTTTCACTTCACCGTCCTCAACGGTTTCCTGAATTTGTTGAACAGTGTCTCCCAATTCTTCAATTACTACTGGTTCATCTTCCTGTGGTTTCTTTTGTTTCTTTGGCTTCACCTTTATTTTATGCTCCTTGGGTGCTTCTTCTTCAAGAGGTTCTTCAGCAATTTCTTCGGGAGTTGTTTCAAACGAAGTAGGCTCTTCCATCGATTCAAGAATATTGATAACATAGTTCTTAATATCTTCATTCTTAACCTTCTTTTGTTTCTTAATTGGCTGCTTCTTTTCTTCAACATCTGTTTCTTTTGGCTCAGTTATTTCCCTGATTACCACCTCTGCAAATGGTTCGTCGTCCTTAATCGTTTCAGTGATTTCAAAAACTTCCTCCTTGGGACCTTTCTTTCGCACAACCTTTCGCTTCTTCACTTCAACCTTTTTCACTTCACCGTCCTCGACAATTTCCTGAATTTGTTGAACAGTGTCTCCCAATTCTTCAATTACTACTGGTTCATCTTCCTGTGGTTTCTTTTGTTTCTTTGGCTTCACCTTTATTTTATGCTCCTTGGGTGCTTCTTCTTCAAGAGGTTCTTCAGCAATTTCTTCGGGAGTTGTTTCAAACAAAGTAGGCTCTTCCATCGATTCAAGAATATTGATAACATAGTTCTTAATATCTTCAGTCTTAACCTTCTTTTGTTTCTTAATTGGCTGCTTCTTTTCTTCAACATCTGTTTCTTTTGGCTCAGTTATTTCCCTGATTACCACCTCTGCAAATGGTTCGTCGTCCTTAATCGTTTCAGTGATTTCAAAAACTTCCTCCTTGGGACCTTTCTTTCGCACAACCTTTCGCTTCTTCACTTCAACCTTTTTCACTTCACCATCCTCGACAATTTCCTGAATTTGTTGAACAGTTCCTCCCAAGTCTTCAATAATTACGGGTTCTTCCTCATACTCTTCACTCTTTGATTTCTTATGCTTCTTTGGTTTTGCTTTTATTTTTGGTTCAGCCTCTATCTCTTCGACTGCAAAGTCTGAGAAAGATGCCTCAGATTCTGGTTCAATAGGTGTACTCTGTATTGGATATTCTGAGAAAATCTCTTCTTCTGGCTCGAACTCTTGAACTGTTATTTCGTGTATAACTGTTGGAACATCATTGATGATTTGAGTGATCGTTTTATGTTGCTTCTTAATTTTCTTTGGCTTTTTAACTCCAACAGATTTATCAATAATATTAATTTCCGCATCATCAGGTTTGTCCTGTGAAATATCTTCCTCGATTATTTCGCGAATGAAAGTATCTATTTGGTCTGTCTTAGGCTTAGATTTTTTTACGACCTTGACTTTGTAATCTTGAACTGGCTGTTCTTCATATTGTGGTATTATTTCTGTTGTACTAATAACAAGCTCGGATTCCGGTTTATTTTCTTCAATAGTTTCAATAATCTCTATAAGGTATTCTTTGGGACCATGCTTCTTCTTGATTTTTCGCTTCACAATAGTTTTTTCAACTTCTTCTCCTACTTCATTGATAGTTTTCTCAGTAGTTGTTTCTGGTGCCAATTCCTCAACACGAACAACATACTCCACAATCGGAGCTGGCTCGATTTTATCCTTTGCAGGCTTTGCGGCCTTTTTCTTTTTCTTAAGTGATGATTCAGAAACGCCAATTAAAAATTCTTCATTTGTAATTGTTTCAGGTAATTCGGCTTCTTCAATAAGTGATATGTTTTCAATTTTCTGATCTTCCGGAACATCTGGCTGTTCTTCAGATATTTTAACCTGTTTCTTTTTATCTAATTTTTTACGTGTTACTTTTGGTTTAGATAAAGAATCTTTTCCCAATTTTTCATTCGAAATAATAGTCTCCTCTGGCATTTCTTCCAGCACGGTAGTTCTAAATACAGTACTATCGTCATCACTAGATTTCAGTTCCTCCGAATGTATTAGAAAACCTTCCGTTATGTTTGTGGGTAAGACTGTAGGAATTTCGTCAATAACACTGACTATATAGTCCTTGATTTCAGACCGTTTTAATTTCTTCATAACTGTTTTAGGTTTTTTCGGTTTGTCCTCAGTTAATGATGGCTTATCTTCGGAAATTTCGGTTGTAATAATTGTGACTTCTGCTACATCGCTAGTTTCACCAATGTCATCGGTTTCTATTATTTCAAATTCATACTGCTTAAGTCCCTTCTTGGAACGCACCTTGCGTTTTTTAATTTTGCTAGAGTTTTCTGAAGTTGTTAAATTTTCCACTGGTTCAACAACTGATTCCATGATTTCTTCCACTACAACTATTGGAAGTATTTCGGCTATCTCAGCTATTAATTCTTCTAAATGTGGCTTGGTAAACTGTTCGGACACCTGAACATCCGAGCTCTGATCCATTAAGTCAGTAGTTTTGATTGAATACTCATCGTATTCCATTGGAACTTCCGATTTAGTTATATCTTCTTTTACTTCAGCTATCTTTGGTTTTGATTTTTTGGCTTTAGGTTTCTTAACTGGTTCTTGCTCTGAAACTGTGATATCAAGATTTTCTCCCACATCAAAAGTGACTTCTTTGGGTTTACTCTTAGGTTTTTTGATTTTTTTACGTTTACCTTCAAATTCCATTTTTTCATATTGCTCCAGCTCAGTAATCGGTATCTCTGCGTTTATGAGCTGCTGAATATAAGCATCCAGCTCATCTTTCTTCATTTTCTTTGTCTTTTTCTTTGGTTTCATTTCAGTAACAGAAGTCTGATCGTCTTCTTTTGGTTCCTCTGACGTTATAAGAACTTCATAGAAGGGCTCCTCTCCTATATTAGGTATAGTTTCTACTATTTCGATAACATCTTCGCTTGGGCCCTTCTTATGCAAAATCTTACTTTTCTTTTTAACTTCTTGAGGATTTTCAGTTTCAATTAGTTCAGCTTCAAGTTCGACCAACTTAATTTCGTAGAACTCATCAATAGCTTGCTCATAAAAGTCTTCTGGAGACTCCTGTAGATTAGCAATAAAATCGTCAATTTCATCTTTTTTCATAACTTTGATCTTCTTCTTTTTATTGATCTTTGGAGTCACTTCCTGATCGGGTGTCAATTCGTCACACACTATACTAACTTCATACAGTATATTATTATCTAATTGAGGGACTTCAACAATATCAATAGTGTGTTCCTCCTTTTCTGACTTGAGCTTCAGACGGCGTTTCTTTTTAATATCTTTTTTAGGAACTCCCTGCATATCCATTTCATCAATTGAAATAATTTCTGGCTCCAATTCAACTAATGAATATTTGAAGAATGGCTTTAATTTGATCTGGTTTTCTTCGTCGATAGTTTTATCTCCTAATGGCTTTCGCAAAGTAATTTCATCCTCACCTGGTTCGTCTTTACCACTTGGCTTACTAGGAGAAATTTTGATTGGTTTACCTTCTAAAGTAGATTTTGGTTTTTTCTTTCGCTGATATTTTGTCTTATCTTGCGTTGAATTTCCTTGTTCAACGGATGTATCAGAAGATTCGCCTACCTCGGATGTGCCCTTCATATCATCCACATCAAATGGTTCAAACTGAATACCTTCGATGTCTTTTCCGGGCTTTCTGCCTTTCTTCTTTCTTGGCTTTTTGTCGTCTCCTTCTTTTGTTGCTTTATTTGTTTCATCTTCTTCCAGAACATCGGTCTTTACGGGCTTCAAATGAATTTCTTCAATTGACTCAACATTTTCAGGTATTTTACCTTTTCCAAGTTTAAGTTTCTTTAATTCTAAATCAGTTTCTTTTTTAGGTTTCTTAGAGCGTTTATATTTAGATTTCTGTTCATCGTCCTCTGCGGATTCGGTTTCATCTTCATCTAATGTAACATGATCTGGAATTTCTAGTTCGGCATTTTCTGCTTTGGTATGCTTGAACTTCCTAGGACGTTTCCTTAATTTTTCCTCTGCCTCTTCAAGTGAACGGGAAAGTTCACCTTTATCTTGAATTGTTTCCAACATTGTGACTTCATAGGGGAAGCAATAAGGAGCGAAAGGAATAAAGTTTATCCAGCTCTTAAGCTTTTTGTTTTTAAATGAAGCCTCGCTCTTTTTCGGCTTTGCTTCTGCTGGACGTTGTTTTGGAGTTTTCAGTTTCAGCATTTGAGGGAATTCTGCCACCGAAGTAATTTCGACTCTATTAGGTTTCTTGAATTCCATTTTCTCAATTTTCATTGGCGTTAATTTGACTGGCTTTATCGATGAATCACGCCTAGCCCTTTGGGGCATTTGGATTTCAATTCGTTTATATTCAGGTAGAACCGTTTTTGGAATCTCTTGATGTATGAGGAACTCAATATATTCATCGAAATCCATTTCTTTCGATTTTGCAACCTTCTTTTTCTTTGGTTTTTCTTTTTTAGGTGCCGAAGCATCCACTTCACTAGCTGGTAAGTCAGTAACAGAATCGTCTTCACCTGCCTTTTTAGGTTTTCGTTTCTTGATAATTTTGTCTTTAGGTTTTGTCATGTCAGCGCCTTCTTCAGTGTCTACCTCTTCTACTATTTGTTCGGGGGTCTCGTCAATCTGTTCGAAATGTGTCTTTTTGGTTTTTGGTGTCTTGTCTTTAACCGCTTTATGTTTTATGCCTGCACTTTCATCATCTGGTTCAGTGATAGTGTAATCTTTGTTGTATTGGTCTGTTTAAGAAAAAATTGTGTTTATGTGTTAAGTCTAAACTAAAATTATATTTGCATTTTTTATAATGCTTTAAAACACATCGACTTTGTGTATAAAGCCAAGTGTTTGTATTTTATTTTTACTTACTATGCATACTTGCAATTATTATTAAGAAAAAAAAAAATCAGAAATCTCTTTGTATTATATAATTATTACGTATCAGTGAGTTTATATCTCAGTTTTACGTATAATATATATGTTTGTCAGAGATATTGGTTAGTAAGATTGTAAATATGAATAAATAATGTTTCAATTGATTAAGTAGTGTAGAAATTACCAGTGTGTAATATTTGGTTCGTGTTAAGCACCCGAAAAATTGTCGTATTTTGTTGTGGTAGAGAAAGTTTTGAAGTTTGTGTTTTGAAGACTGTTTTGTAACCTAAAGCCTCCAACGAGCTATCCCAACAGAACTTCCATAGATAGAGTATATTTTTACAGAAAGAAATTATAATTTCCTTAGTCTTAAAAAAAAAGGCCATGCTTCAGAATTAAAAGTAAATATTTTAAATTATAACTTCTTTCTGTAAAAACAGACCCATTATATATTTGTACAGATAAATGTATGTAATTGTTTTATTAAAATAGTTTTGAAATTCACCTGTTGGTTCGTTGATTTCAACGATTTCAATATCTGAATGTGTAGTGTCTTCTTTAATGGGTTCAGTATCGCTAAGAACTTCTTCAACAACGATTCCTTCCTCTTCAGAAATTTTCTTATTTTCTGATACTATTGAAGTCTCGCCATCTTCGTTTTGCACAGACTTAAATGTTGTTACAAATACTGGGTGTTCCGATTCAGTGTGTTCTGCCTTTGGTTTTTCCACTGTGTGTCATCCAATATATTTTTAAGTTATTGGGAAATTGTTAAAACAAATATATATGTTAATATTTTTTTTTAAACCTTAAGGAACTTGCATTTTAAGTAAAGAATGGACTACAAAATAATTTAAACATATTTTCGACTGCTTTTAAGATATTAAAGCTTGAATTGAATATATTTTCGATCCCCATACCAATTCTAAATACAATTTTCAACCTTACCGGCTGCGCATACCTCAAATTAAGTTCATATGTGTAAAGTGTATGTATTGTATGTATTGTGTGAGTTGTGTTCTTACCCTTCTGTTTGTGTGGCTTGAGCTTGTGTTTGGGTGTTTTTTCATCATCAAGTTGACTAATATCAATGATGTCAGCAATATTTTCATCACTAACGACTCGAATAAGTGAGTAAGGCTCTTTCCCTTCTTCCTCCACAGTTTGAATTTGATAATACTCTTCATCTTCCGGACCCTGCTTTTTAAATGTACGTGTTTTTGTTGTCTTTTTCTTTGGCTTTTTATTCTCATCAATTTCTTCGGTAACCATAATTTCTTCAGGTAACTCTTCAAGAGGAGTCGGTTCTATAGAGCTCTCCTCGATCGGCACAATTTCAACATTAACTGTTGTGATTGGTTCCTTATTTTCTTCTTCAATAACATTCACCTTCGTAATTTCATCAAGTCGTGCATCAAGATTCTTTTTAAATGACCTAGTTTTAATAGTTTTCTTCTGAGGCTTTCCATCTTTCGATGGGACTTCCACTTCTGTGATTTGTTCTGGCAGCTCTACAGATTTAACATCATCAGGTTTTATGTTTTCAACTACAGGCAAATCCTTTACGGTCACAGAATAGGTTGTTTCAGTGTCATCTTTTTCAATTATTTCAATTTCAGTGACTTCTTCAAGATTACCATCTTTGGGCTTTTTAATTACACGCTTCTTAGTTTTCACTTTTAAAGTTTGTCCTTCATCATCGACAATCTCTCGTTCTGTTATTTCATCTGGTAGCACTACAACTTCTGTAAGTTTTTCCTCAGGAAGCTCAGGGAAAGGCTCCTCGAATTTTTCGACAATGATCTTAGTTTTAGGCTCTTTTTCGAATTCCTCAACCGTCTGTATCTTTGTTACTTCCATATGTGGTCCCTGCACTTTCTTAATTATTTTGGTCTTGATGACAGTCTTGGTTGGCGTGCCGTCTTCTTTTTCTGACAAAATAATAGACTTGCGTTCAGGCAACTCCACAACAGATAATTCATCTTCAGGCTTCTGAACGCGTGTTCTCTTTTTCAGTTTCACCATTTCTCCGAAAGGACCACGCTCAACTTCCTCAACGGTAACAATTGTTTCAGGCTGCTTATCGTCTTCTTCAACGGTTTCGATCTTGGTGACTTCTTGTTTGTCGCCCTTGACCTTCTTGATGACCCGAGTGCGAATCTTCTTCTTCTTTGGCTTGCCATCTTCAGAAATAGTTTCAATAACACGAACCTCTTCTGGAAGTTCTTTCACTTCTTCGATCTGTTCTTCTTCAACTGGGGTCTCTTCCACAGTTACTGTAGTCTCGGGCTGTTTATCGTCTTCTTCAACGGTTTCGATCTTGGTGACTTCTTGTTTGTCGCCCTTGACCTTCTTGATGACTCGAGTACGAATTTTCTTCTTCTTTGGCTGGCCATCTTCAGAAATAGTCTCAATGACACGGACCTCTTCAGGAAGTTCTTTCACTTCTTCGGGCTGTTCTTCTTCAACTGGGGTCTCTTCCACAGTTACTGTAGTCTCGGGCTGTTTATCGTCCTCTTCGACAGTTTCGATCTTAGTAACTTCTTGTTTGTCGCCCTTGACCTTCTTGATGACCCGAGTGCGAATTTTCTTCTTCTTTGGCTGGCCATCTTCAGAAATAGTCTCAATGACACGGACCTCTTCAGGAAGTTCTTTCACTTCTTCGGGCTGTTCTTCTTCAACTGGGGTCTCTTCCACAGTTACTGTAGTCTCGGGCTGTTTATCGTCTTCTTCAACGGTTTCGATCTTGGTGACTTCTTGTTTGTCGCCCTTGACCTTCTTGATGACCCGAGTGCGAATCTTCTTTTTCTTTGGCTTGCCATCTTCAGAAATAGTTTCAATGACACGAACCTCTTCTGGAAGTTCTTTCACTTCTTCGGGCTGCTCTTCTTCAACTGGCATCTCTTCCACAGTTACTGTAGTCTCGGGCTGTTTATCGTCCTCTTCGACAGTTTCGATTTTAGTAACTTCTTGTTTGTCGCCCTTGACCTTCTTGATGACCCGAGTGCGAATCTTCTTTTTCTTTGGCTTGCCATCTTCAGAAACAGTTTCAATGACACGAACCTCTTCTGGAAGTTCTTTCACTTCTTCGGGCTGTTCTTCTTCAACTGGGGTCTCTTCCACAGTTATTGTAGTCTCGGGCTGTTTATCGTCCTCTTCGACAGTTTCGATCTTGGTGACTTCTTGTTTATCGCCCTTGACCTTCTTGATGACCCGAGTGCGAATCTTCTTCTTCTTTGGCTGGCCATCTTCAGAAATAGTTTCAATGACACGAACCTCTTCTGGAAGTTCTTTCACTTCTTCGGGCTGTTCTTCTTCAACTGGGGTCTCTTCCACAGTTACTGTAGTCTCAGGCTGTTTATCGTCCTCTTCGACAGTTTCGATCTTGGTGATTTCTTGTTTGTCGCCCTTGACCTTCTTGATGACCCGTGTACGAATCTTCTTCTTCTTTGGCTTGCCATCTTCAGAAATAGTTTCAATGACATGAATCTCTTCTGGAAGTTCTTTCACTTCTTCGATCTCTTCTCCTTCAACTGGGGTCTCTTCCACAGTTACTGTAGTCTCGGGCTGTTTATCGTCTTCCTCAACGGTTTCGATCTTGGTGACTTCTTGTTTGTCGCCCTTGACCTTCTTGATGACCCGTGTGCGAATCTTCTTCTTCTTTGGCTTGCCATCTTCAGAAATAGTTTCAATGACATGAACCTCTTCTGGAAGTTCTTTCACTTCTTCGGTCTGTTCTTCTTCAATTGGCATCTCTTCTACAGTTACTGTAGTCTCGGGCTGTTTATCGTCCTCTTCGACAGTTTCGATTTTAGTAACTTCTTGTTTGTCGCCCTTGACCTTCTTGATGACACGTGTACGAATCTTCTTCTTCTTTGGCTTGCCATCTTCAGAAATAGTTTCAATGACACGAACCTCTTCTGGAAGTTCTTTCACTTCTTCGGGCTGTTCTTCTTCAACTGGGGTCTCTTCCACAGTTACTGTAGTCTCGGGCTGTTTATCGTCCTCTTCGACAGTTTCGATCTTGGTGACTTCTTGTTTATCGCCCTTGACCTTCTTGATGACCCGAGTGCGAATCTTCTTCTTCTTTGGCTGGCCATCTTCAGAAATAGTTTCAATGACACGAACCTCTTCTGGAAGTTCTTTCACTTCTTCGATCTGTTCTTCTTCAACTGGAGCCTCTTCCACAGTTACTGTTGTCTCGGGCTGTTTATCATCTTCCTCAACGGTTTCGATCTTGGTGATTTCTTGTTTGTCGCCCTTGACCTTCTTGATGACACGTGTACGAATCTTCTTCTTCTTTGGCTTGCCATCTTCAGAAATAGTTTCAATGACATGAATCTCTTCTGGAAGTTCTTTCACTTCTTCGATCTCTTCTCCTTCAACTGGGGTCTCTTCCACAGTTACTGTAGTCTCAGGCTGTCTATCGTCTTCTTCAACGGTTTCGATCTTGGTGACTTCTTGTTTGTCGCCCTTGACCTTCTTGATGACCCGAGTACGAATCTTCTTCTTCTTTGGCTTGCCATCTTCAGAAATAGTTTCAATGACACGAACCTCTTCTGGAAGTTCTTGCACTTCTTCGATCTGTTCTTCTTCAACTGGGGTCTCTTCCACAGTTACTGTAGTCTCGGGCTGTTTATCGTCCTCTTCGACAGTTTCGATCTTGGTGACTTCTTGTTTGTCGCCCTTGACCTTCTTGATGACCCGAGTACGAATCTTCTTCTTCTTTGGCTTGCCATCTTCAGAAATAGTTTCAATGACACGAACCTCTTCTGGAAGTTCTTTCACTTCTTCGGGCTGTTCTTCTTCAACTGGGGTCTCTTCCACAGTTACTGTAGTTTCGGGCTGTTTATCATCTTCCTCAACGGTTTCGATCTTGGTGATTTCTTGTTTGTCGCCCTTGACCTTCTTGATGACCCGAGTGCGAATCTTCTTCTTCTTTGGCTTGCCATCTTCAGAAATAGTTTCAATGACACGAACCTCTTCTGGAAGTTCTTGCACTTCTTCGGTCTGTTCTTCTTCAACTGGGGCCTCTTCCACAGTTACTGTAGTTTCGGGCTGTTTATCGTCTTCCTCAACGGTTTCGATCTTTGTGATTTCTTGTTTGTCGCCCTTGACCTTCTTGATGACCCGAGTGCGAATCTTCTTCTTCTTTGGCTTGCCATCTTCAGAAATAGTTTCAATGACACGAACCTCTTCTGGAAGTTCTTGCACTTCTTCGATCTGTTCTTCTTCAACTGGGGTCTCTTCCACAGTTACTGTAGTCTCGGGCTGTTTATCGTCTTCTTCAACGGTTTCGATCTTGGTGATTTCTTGTTTGTCGCCCTTGACCTTCTTGATGACCCGAGTACGAATCTTCTTCTTCTTTGGCTTGCCATCTTCAGAAATAGTTTCAATGACACGAACCTCTTCTGGAAGTTCTTTCACTTCTTCGATCTGTTCTTCTTCGACTGGGGTCTCTTCCACAGTTACTGTAGTCTCAGGCTGTCTGTCGTCTTCTTCAATGGTTTCGATCTTGGTGACTTCTTGTTTGTCGCCCTTGACCTTCTTGATGACCCGTGTGCGAATCTTCTTCTTCTTTGGCTTGCCATCTTCAGAAATAGTTTCAATGACACGAATCTCTTCTGGAAGTTCTTTCACTTCTTCGATCTGTTCTTCTTCAACTGGGGTCTCTTCCACAGTTACTGTAGTCTCGGGCTGTTTATCGTCCTCTTCAACAGTTTCGATCTTGGTGACTTCTTGTTTGTCGCCCTTGACCTTCTTGATGACACGTGTTCGAATCTTCTTCTTCTTTGGCTTGCCATCTTCAGAAATAGTTTCAATAACACGAACCTCTTCTGGAAGTTCTTGCACTTCTTCGGTCTGTTCTTCTTCGACTGGGGTCTCTTCCACAGTTACTGTAGTCTCGGGCTGTTTATCGTCCTCTTCGACAGTTTCGATCTTGGTGACTTCTTGTTTGTCGCCCTTGACCTTCTTGATGACACGTGTGCGAATCTTCTTCTTCTTTGGCTTGCCATCTTCAGAAATAGTTTCAACGACATGAATCTCTTCTGGAAGTTCTTTCACTTCTTCGGGCTGTTCTTCTTCAATTGGCATCTCTTCCACAGTTACTGTAGTCTCGGGCTGTTTATCGTCCTCTTCGACAGTTTCGATCTTAGTAACTTCTTGTTTATCGCCCTTGACCTTCTTGATGACACGTGTACGAATCTTCTTCTTCTTTGGCTTGCCATCTTCAGAAATAGTTTCAATCACACGAACCTCTTCTGGAAGTTCTTGCACTTCTTCGGTCTGTTCTTCTTCAACTGGGGTCTCTTCCACAGTTATTGTAGTCTCGGGCTGTTTATCGTCTTCTTCAACGGTTTCGATCTTGGTGACTTCTTGTTTGTCGCCCTTGACCTTCTTGATGACCCGAGTGCGAATCTTCTTCTTCTTTGGCTTGCCATCTTCAGAAATAGTTTCAATAACACGAACCTCTTCTGGAAGTTCTTTCACTTCTTCGATCTGTTCTTCTTCAACTGGGGTCTCTTCCACAGTTACTGTAGTCTCGGGCTGTTTATCGTCTTCTTCAACGGTTTCGATCTTGGTGACTTCTTGTTTGTCGCCCTTGACCTTCTTGATGACCCGAGTGCGAATCTTCTTCTTCTTTGGCTTGCCATCTTCAGAAATAGTTTCAATGACACGAACCTCTTCTGGAAGTTCTTGCACTTCTTCGGTCTGTTCTTCTTCAACTGGGGCCTCTTCCACAGTTACTGTAGTCTCGGGCTGTTTATCGTCCTCTTCGACAGTTTCGATCTTGGTGACTTCTTGTTTGTCGCCCTTGACCTTCTTGATGACACGTGTGCGAATCTTCTTCTTCTTTGGCTTGCCATCTTCAGAAATAGTTTCAACGACATGAACCTCTTCAGGAAGTTCTTTCACTTCTTCGGGCTGTTCTTCTTCAATTGGCATCTCTTCCACAGTTACTGTAGTCTCGGGCTGTTTATCGTCCTCTTCGACAGTTTCGATCTTAGTAACTTCTTGTTTGTCGCCCTTGACCTTCTTGATGACACGTGTACGAATCTTCTTCTTCTTTGGCTTGCCATCTTCAGAAATAGTTTCAATAACACGAACCTCTTCTGGAAGTTCTTTCACTTCTTCGATCTGTTCTTCTTCAACTGGGGTCTCTTCCACAGTTACTGTAGTCTCGGGCTGTTTATCGTCTTCTTCAACGGTTTCGATCTTGGTGACTTCTTGTTTGTCGCCCTTGATCTTCTTGATGACTCGAGTGCGAATCTTCTTCTTCTTTGGCTTGCCATCTTCAGAAATAGTTTCAATGACACGAACCTCTTCTGGAAGTTCTTGCACTTCTTCGGTCTGTTCTTCTTCAACTGGGGCCTCTTCCACAGTTACTGTAGTCTCGGGCTGTTTATCGTCCTCTTCGACAGTTTCGATCTTGGTGACTTCTTGTTTGTCGCCCTTGACCTTCTTGATGACACGTGTGCGAATCTTCTTCTTCTTTGGCTTGCCATCTTCAGAAATAGTTTCAATAACACGAACCTCTTCTGGAAGTTCTTTCACTTCTTCGGTCTGTTCTTCTTCAACTGGGGTCTCTTCCACAGTTACTGTAGTCTCGGGCTGTTTATCGTCCTCTTCGACAGTTTCGATTTTAGTAACTTCTTGTTTGTCGCCCTTGACCTTCTTGATGACACGTGTACGAATCTTCTTCTTCTTTGGCTTGCCATCTTCAGAAATAGTTTCAATAACACGAACCTCTTCTGGAAGTTCTTTCACTTCTTCGATCTGTTCTTCTTCAACTGGGGTCTCTTCCACAGTTACTGTTGTCTCGGGCTGTTTATCGTCCTCTTCGACAGTTTCGATCTTGGTGACTTCTTGTTTGTCGCCCTTGACCTTCTTGATGACACGTGTGCGAATCTTCTTCTTCTTTGGCTTGCCATCTTCAGAAATAGTTTCAATGACACGAACCTCTTCTGGAAGTTCTTGCACTTCTTCGGTCTGTTCTTCTTCAACTGGGGTCTCTTCCACAGTTACTGTAGTCTCAGGCTGTCTGTCGTCTTCTTCAATGGTTTCGATCTTGGTGACTTCTTGTTTGTCGCCCTTGACCTTCTTGATGACACGTGTGCGAATCTTCTTCTTCTTTGGCTTGCCATCTTCAGAAATAGTTTCAATGACACGAATCTCTTCTGGAAGTTCTTTCACTTCTTCGATCTGTTCTTCTTCAACTGGGGTCTCTTCCACAGTTACTGTAGTCTCGGGCTGTTTATCGTCCTCTTCAACAGTTTCGATCTTGGTGACTTCTTGTTTGTCGCCCTTGACCTTCTTGATGACACGTGTTCGAATCTTCTTCTTCTTTGGCTTGCCATCTTCAGAAATAGTTTCAATGACACGAATCTCTTCTGGAAGTTCTTTCACTTCTTCGATCTGTTCTTCTTCAACTGGGGTCTCTTCCACAGTTACTGTAGTCTCGGGCTGTTTATCGTCCTCTTCAACAGTTTCGATCTTGGTGACTTCTTGTTTGTCGCCCTTGACCTTCTTGATGACACGTGTTCGAATCTTCTTCTTCTTTGGCTTGCCATCTTCAGAAATAGTTTCAATGACGCGAACCTCTTCTGGAAGTTCTTGCACTTCTTCGGTCTGTTCTTCTTCGACTGGGGTCTCTTCCACAGTTACTGTAGTCTCGGGCTGTTTATCGTCCTCTTCGACAGTTTCGATCTTGGTGACTTCTTGTTTGTCGCCCTTGACCTTCTTGATGACACGTGTACGAATCTTCTTCTTCTTTGGCTTGCCATCTTCAGAAATAGTTTCAATAACACGAACCTCTTCTGGAAGTTCTTTCACTTCTTCGGTCTGTTCTTCTTCAACTGGGGTCTCTTCCACAGTTACTGTAGTCTCGGGCTGTTTATCGTCCTCTTCGACAGTTTCGATTTTAGTGACTTCTTGTTTGTCGCCCTTGACCTTCTTGATGACACGTGTGCGAATCTTCTTCTTCTTTGGCTTGCCATCTTCAGAAATAGTTTCAATAACACGAACCTCTTCTGGAAATTCTTTCACTTCTTCGGTTTGTTCTTCTTCAACTGGGGTCTCTTCCACAGTTACTGTAGTCTCGGGCTGTTTATCGTCCTCTTCGACAGTTTCGATCTTTGTGACTTCTTGTTTGTCACCCTTGACCTTCTTGATGACCCGTGTGCGAATCTTCTTCTTCTTTGGCTTGCCATCTTCAGAAATAGTTTCAATGACACAAACCTCTTCTGGAAGTTCTTTCACTTCTTCGGGCTGTTCTTCTTCAACTGGGATCTCTTCCACAGTTACTGTAGTCTCAGGCTGTTTATCGTCCTCTTCGACAGTTTCGATCTTGGTGACTTCTTGTTTGTCGCCCTTGACCTTCTTGATGACACGTGTACGAATCTTCTTCTTCTTTGGCTTGCCATCTTCAGAAATAGTTTCAATGACACGAACCTCTTCTGGAAGTTCTTTTACTTCTTCGGTCTGTTCTTCTTCAACTGGGGTCTCTTCCACAGTTACTGTAGTCTCGGGCTGTTTATCGTCCTCTTCGACAGTTTCGATCTTGGTGACTTCTTGTTTGTCGCCCTTGACCTTCTTGATGACCCGAGTGCGAATCTTCTTCTTCTTTGGCTTGCCATCTTCAGAAATAGTTTCAATGACACGAACCTCTTCTGGAAGTTCTTGCACTTCTTCGGTCTGTTCTTCTTCAACTGGGGTCTCTTCCACAGTTACTGTAGTCTCAGGCTGTTTATCGTCTTCCTCAACGGTTTCGATCTTGGTGACTTCTTGTTTGTCGCCCTTGACCTTCTTGATGACACGTGTGCGAATCTTCTTCTTCTTTGGCTTGCCATCTTCAGAAATAGTTTCAATAACACGAATCTCTTCTGGAAGTTCTTTCACTTCTTCGATCTGTTCTTCTTCAACTGGGGTCTCTTCCACAGTTACTGTAGTCTCGGGCTGTTTATCGTCCTCTTCAACAGTTTCGATCTTGGTGACTTCTTGTTTGTCGCCCTTGACCTTCTTGATGACACGTGTGCGAATCTTCTTCTTCTTTGGCTTGCCATCTTCAGAAATAGTTTCAATGACACGAATCTCTTCTGGAAGTTCTTTCACTTCTTCGATCTGTTCTTCTTCAACTGGGGTCTCTTCCACAGTTACTGTAGTCTCGGGCTGTTTATCGTCCTCTTCAACAGTTTCGATCTTGGTGACTTCTTGTTTGTCGCCCTTGACCTTCTTGATGACACGTGTTCGAATCTTCTTCTTCTTTGGCTTGCCATCTTCAGAAATAGTTTCAATGACACGAACCTCTTCTGGAAGTTCTTGCACTTCTTCGGTCTGTTCTTCTTCGACTGGGGTCTCTTCCACAGTTACTGTAGTCTCGGGCTGTTTATCGTCCTCTTCGACAGTTTCGATCTTGGTGACTTCTTGTTTGTCGCCCTTGACCTTCTTGATGACACGTGTTCGAATCTTCTTCTTCTTTGGCTTGCCATCTTCAGAAATAGTTTCAATGACACGAATCTCTTCTGGAAGTTCTTTCACTTCTTCGATCTGTTCTTCTTCAACTGGGGTCTCTTCCACAGTTACTGTAGTCTCGGGCTGTTTATCGTCCTCTTCAACAGTTTCGATCTTGGTGACTTCTTGTTTGTCGCCCTTGACCTTCTTGATGACACGTGTGCGAATCTTCTTCTTCTTTGGCTTGCCATCTTCAGAAATAGTTTCAATGACACGAACCTCTTCTGGAAGTTCTTTCACTTCTTCGATCTGTTCTTCTTCAACTGGGGTCTCTTCCACAGTTACTGTAGTCTCGGGCTGTTTATCGTCCTCTTCGACAGTTTCGATCTTGGTGACTTCTTGTTTGTCGCCCTTGACCTTCTTGATGACACGTGTGCGAATCTTCTTCTTCTTTGGCTTGCCATCTTCAGAAATAGTTTCAATGACACGAACCTCTTCTGGAAGTTCTTTCACTTCTTCGATCTGTTCTTCTTCAACTGGGGTCTCTTCCACAGTTACTGTAGTCTCGGGCTGTTTATCGTCCTCTTCGACAGTTTCGATCTTGGTGACTTCTTGTTTGTCGCCCTTGACCTTCTTGATGACACGTGTACGAATCTTCTTCTTCTTTGGCTGGCCATCTTCAGAAATAGTTTCAATGACACGAACCTCTTCTGGAAGTTCTTTCACTTCTTCGGTCTGTTCTTCTTCAACTGGGGTCTCTTCCACAGTTACTGTAGTCTCGGGCTGTTTATCGTCCTCTTCGACAGTTTCGATCTTGGTGACTTCTTGTTTGTCGCCCTTGACCTTCTTGATGACCCGTGTACGAATCTTCTTCTTCTTTGGCTTGCCATCTTCAGAAATAGTTTCAATGACACGAACCTCTTCTGGAAGTTCTTTCACTTCTTCGGTCTGTTCTTCTTCAACTGGCATCTCTTCTACAGTTACTTTAGTCTCGGGCTGTTTATCGTCCTCTTCGACAGTTTCGATCTTGGTGACTTCTTGTTTGTCGCCCTTGACCTTCTTGATAACCCGAGTACGAATCTTCTTCTTCTTTGGCTTGCCATCTTCAGAAATAGTTTCAATCACACGAACCTCTTCTGGAAGTTCTTTCACTTCTTCGATCTGTTCTTCTTCGACTGGGGTCTCTTCCACAGTTACTGTAGTCTCAGGCTGTCTGTTGTCTTCTTCAATGGTTTCGATCTTGGTGACTTCTTGTTTGTCGCCCTTGACCCTCTTGATGACCCGAGTACGAATCTTCTTCTTCTTTGGCTTGCCATCTTCAGAAATAGTTTCAATGACACGAACCTCTTCTGGAAGTTCTTTCACTTCTTCGCGCTGTTCTTCTTCAACTGGGGTCTCCTCCACAGTTACTATAGTCTCGGGCTGTTTATCGTCCTCTTCGACAGTTTCGATCTTTGTGACTTCTTGTTTGTCGCCCTTGACCTTCTTGATGACACGTGTGCGAATCTTCTTCTTCTTTGGCTTGCCATCTTCAGAAATAGTTTCAATAACACGAACCTCTTCTGGAAGTTCTTTCACTTCTTCGGTCTGTTCTTCTTCAACTGGGGTCTCTTCCACAGTTACTGTAGTCTCGGGCTGTTTATCGTCCTCTTCGACAGTTTCGATCTTGGTGACTTCTTGTTTGTCGCCCTTGACCTTCTTGATGACACGTGTGCGAATCTTCTTCTTCTTTGGCTTGCCATCCTCAGAAATAGTTTCAATGACACGAACCTCTTCTGGAAGTTCTTTCACTTCTTCGGGCTGTTCTTCTTCGACTGGGGTCTCTTCCACAGTTACTGTAGTCTCGGGCTGTTTATTGTCTTCTTCAACGGTTTCGATCTTGGTGACTTCTTGTTTGTCGCCTTTGACCTTCTTGATGACACGTGTGCGAATCTTCTTCTTCTTTGGCTTGCCATCTTCAGAAATAGTTTCAATGACACGAACCTCTTCTGGAAGTTCTTTCACTTCTTCGGTCTGTTCTTCTTCAACTGGGGTCTCTTCCACAGTTACTGTAGTCTCGGGCTGTTTATCGTCTTCTTCAACAGTTTCGATCTTGGTGACTTCTTGTTTGTCGCCCTTGACCTTCTTGATGACCCGTGTGCGAATCTTCTTCTTCTTTGGCTTGCCATCCTCAGATATAGTTTCAATAACACGAACCTCTTCTGGAAGTTCTTTCACTTCTTCTGTCTGTTCTTCTTCAACTGGGGTCTCTTCCACAGTTACTGTAGTCTCGGGCTGTTTATCGTCCTCTTCGACAGTTTCGATCTTGGTGACTTCTTGTTTGTCGCCCTTGACCTTCTTGATAACCCGAGTACGAATCTTCTTCTTCTTTGGCTTGCCATCTTCAGAAATAGTTTCAATGACACGAACCTCTTCTGGAAGTTCTTTCACTTCTTCGATCTCTTCTCCTTCAACTGGGGTCTCTTCCACAGTTACTGTAGTCTCGGGCTGTTTATCGTCCTCTTCGACAGTTTCGATCTTGGTGACTTCTTGTTTGTCGCCCTTGACCTTCTTGATAACCCGAGTACGAATCTTCTTCTTCTTTGGCTTGCCATCTTCAGAAATAGTTTCAATGACACGAACCTCTTCTGGAAGTTCTTTCACTTCTTCGGTCTGTTCTTCTTCAACTGGGGTCTCTTCCACAGTTACTGTAGTCTCGGGCTGTCTATCGTCTTCTTCAATGGTTTCGATCTTGGTGACTTCTTGTTTGTCGTCCTTGACCTTCTTGATGACCCGAGTACGAATCTTCTTCTTCTTTGGCTTGCCATCCTCTAAAATAGTTTCGATGACACGAACCTCTTCTGGAAGTTCTATCACTTCTTCGGTCTGTTCTTCTTTAACTGGGGTCTCTTCCACAGTTACTGTAGTCTCGGGCTGTTTATCGTCCTCTTCGACAGTTTCGATCTTGGTGACTTCTTGTTTGTCGCCCTTGACCTTTTTGATGACCCGAGTACGAATCTTCTTCTTCTTTGGCTTGCCATCTTCAGAAATAGTTTCAATGACACGAACCTCTTCTGGAAGTTCTTTCACTTCTTCGGTCTGTTCTTCTTCGACTGGGGTTTCTTCAATAGTTACTGTTGTCTCGGGCTGTTTGTCATCCTCTTCGACAGTTTCGATCTTTGTGACTTCTTGTTTGTCACCCTTGACCTTCTTGATGACCCGAGTGCGAATCTTCTTCTTCTTTGGCTTGCCATCTTCAGAAATAGTTTCGATGACACGAACCACTTCTGGAAGTTCTTTCACTTCTTCGGTCTGTTTTTCTTCAACTGGGGTCTCTTCCACAGTTACTGTAGTCTCGGGCTGTTTATCGTCCTCTTCGATTGTTTCGATCTTGGTCACTTCTTGCTTGTCGCCCTTGACCTTCTTGATGACCCGTGTGCGAATCTTCTTCTTCTTTGGCTTGCCATCTTCAGAAATAGTTTCAATAACACGAACCTCTTCTGGAAGTTCTTTCATTTCTTCGATCTGTTCTTCTTTAACTGGGGTCTCTTCCACAGTTACTGTAGTCTCGAGCTGTTTATCGTCTTCCTCAACGGTTTCGATCTTGGTGACTTCTTGTTTGTCGCCCTTGACCTTCTTGATGACCCGAGTGCGAATCTTCTTCTTCTTTGGCTTGCCATCTTCAGAAATAGTTTCAATAACACGAACCTCTTCTGGAAGTTCTTTCACTTCTTCGATCTGTTCTTCTTCAACTGGTGTCTCTTCCACAGTTACTGTAGTCTCGGGCTGTTTATCATCTTCCTCAACGGTTTCGATCTTGGTGACTTCTTGTTTGTCGCCCTTGACCTTCTTGATGACCCGAGTGCGAATCTTCTTCTTCTTTGGCTTGCCATCTTCTGAAATAGTTTCAATAACACGAACCTCTTCTGGAAGTTCTTTCACTTCTTCGATCTGTTCTTCTTCAACTGGGGTCTCTTCCACAGTTACTGTAGTCTCGGGCTGTTTATCATCTTCCTCAACGGTTTCGATCTTGGTGACTTCTTGTTTGTCGCCCTTGACCTTCTTGATGACACGTGTACGAATCTTCTTCTTCTTTGGCTGGCCATCTTCAGAAATAGTTTCAATGACACGAACCTCTTCTGGAAGTTCTTTCACTGCTTCGATCTGTTCTTCTTCAACTGGGGTCTCTTCCACAGTTACTGTAGTCTCGGGCTGTTTATCGTCCTCTTCGACAGTTTCGATCTTGGTGACTTCTTGTTTGTCGCCCTTGACCTTCTTGATGACACGTGTACGAATCTTCTTCTTCTTTGGCTTGCCATCTTCAGAAATAGTTTCAATGACATGAACCTCTTCTGGAAGTTCTTTCACTTCTTCGGTCTGTTCTTCTTCGACTGGGGTCTCTTCCACAGTTACTGTTGTCTCGGGCTGTTTATCATCTTCCTCAACGGTTTCGATCTTGGTGACTTCTTGTTTGTCGCCCTTGACCTTCTTGATGACACGTGTACGAATCTTCTTCTTCTTTGGCTTGCCATCTTCAGAAATTGTTTCAATAACACGAACCTCTTCTGGAAGTTCTTTCACTTCTTCGGTCTGTTCTTCTTCGACTGGGGTCTCTTCCACAGTTACTGTTGTCTCGGGCTGTTTATCATCTTCCTCAACGGTTTCGATCTTGGTGACTTCTTGTTTGTCGCCCTTGACCTTCTTGATGACACGTGTACGAATCTTCTTCTTCTTTGGCTTGCCATCTTCAGAAATAGATTCAATAACACGAACCTCTTCAGGAAGCTCTTTCATTTCTTCGATCTGTTCTTCTTCAACTGGGGTTTCTTCAATAGTTACTGTAGTCTCGGGCTGTTTATCGTCCTCTTCGACAGTTTCGATCTTGGTGACTTCTTGTTTGTCACCCTTGACCTTCTTGATGACACGTGTGCGAATCTTCTTCTTCTTTGGCTTGCCATCTTCAGAAATAGATTCAATAACACGAACCTCTTCTGGAAGCTCTTTCACTTCTTCGATCTGTTCTTCTTCAACTGGGGTTTCTTCAATAGTTACTGTAGTCTCGGGCTGTTTATCGTCTTCCTCAACGGTTTCGATCTTTGTGATTTCTTGTTTGTCGCCCTTGACCTTCTTGATGACACGTGTGCGAATCTTCTTCTTCTTTGGCTTGCCATCTTCAGAAATAGTTTCAATAACACGAACCTCCTCAGGAAGTTCTTTCACTTCTTCGGTCTGTTCTTCTTCAACTGGGGTCTCTTCCACAGTTACTGTAGTCTCGGGCTGTTTATCGTCCTCTTCGACAGTTTCGATCTTGGTGACTTCTTGTTTGTCGCCCTTGACCTTCTTGATGACACGTGTGCGAATCTTCTTCTTCTTTGGCTTACCATCTTCAGAAATAGTTTCAATAACACGAACCTCTTCTGGAAGTTCTTTCACTTCTTCGATCTGTTCTCCTTCAACTGGAGTCTCTTCCACAGTTACTGTAGTCTCGGGCTGTTTATCGTCCTCTTCGACAGTTTCGATCTTGGTGACTTCTTGTTTGTCGCCCTTGACCTTCTTGATGACACGTGTGCGAATCTTCTTCTTCTTTGGCTTGCCATCTTCAGAAATAGTTTCAATAACACGAACCTCTTCTGGAAGTTCTTTCACTTCTTCGGTCTGTTCTTCTTCAACTGGGGTCTCTTCCACAGTTACTGTAGTCTCGGGCTGTTTATCGTCCTCTTCGACAGTTTCGATCTTGGTGACTTCTTGTTTGTCGCCCTTGACCTTCTTGATGACACGTGTGCGAATCTTCTTCTTCTTTGGCTTGCCTTCTTCGGAAATAGTTTCAATAACACGAACCTCTTCTGGAAGTTCTTTCACTTCTTCGATCTGTTCTTCTTCAACTGGGGTCTCTTCCACAGTTACTGTAGTCTCGGGCTGTTTATCGTCCTCTTCGACAGTTTCGATCTTGGTGACTTCTTGTTTGTCGCCCTTGACCTTCTTGATGACACGTGTGCGAATCTTCTTCTTCTTTGGCTTGCCTTCTTCGGAAATAGTTTCAATAACACGAACCTCTTCTGGAAGTTCTTTCACTTCTTCGATCTGTTCTTCTTCAACTGGGGTCTCTTCCACAGTTACTGTAGTCTCGGGCTGTTTATCGTCCTCTTCGACAGTTTCGATCTTGGTGACTTCTTGTTTGTCGCCCTTGACCTTCTTGATGACACGTGTGCGAATCTTCTTCTTCTTTGGCTTGCCATCTTCAGAAATAGTTTCAATAACACGAACCTCTTCTGGAAGTTCTTTCACTTCTTCGATCTGTTCTTCTTCAACTGGAGCTTCTTTCACAGTTACTGTAGTTTCGGGCTGTTTATCGTCTTCCTCAACGGTTTCGATCTTGGTGACTTCTTGTTTGTCGCCCTTGACCTTCTTGATGACACGTGTGCGAATCTTCTTCTTCTTTGGCTTGCCATCTTCAGAAATTGTTTCAATAACGCGAACCTCTTCTGGAAGTTCTTTCACTTCTTCGCGCTGTTCTTCTTCAACTGGGGTCTCTTCCACAGTTACTGTAGTCTCGGGCTGTTTATCGTCTTCCTCAACGGTTTCGATCTTGGTGACTTCTTGTTTGTCGCCCTTGACCTTCTTGATGACCCGTGTGCGAATCTTCTTCTTCTTTGGCTTGCCATCTTCAGAAATTGTTTCAATAACGCGAACCTCTTCTGGAAGTTCTTTCACTTCTTCGCGCTGTTCTTCTTCAACTGGGGTCTCTTCCACAGTTACTGTAGTCTCGGGCTGTTTATCGTCCTCTTCGACAGTTTCGATCTTGGTGACTTCTTGTTTGTCTCCCTTGACCTTCTTGATGACACGTGTACGAATCTTCTTCTTCTTTGGCTTGCCATCTTCAGAAATAGTTTCAATGACATGAACCTCTTCTGGAAGTTCTTTCACTTCTTCGGTCTGTTCTTCTTCAACTGGGGTCTCTTCCACAGTTACTGTAGTCTCGGGCTGTTTATCATCTTCCTCAACAGTTTCGATCTTGGTGACTTCTTGTTTGTCGCCCTTGACCTTCTTGATGACACGTGTGCGAATCTTCTTCTTCTTTGGCTTGCCATCTACAGAAATAGTTTCAATAACACGAATTTCTTCTGGAAGTTCTTTCACTTCTTCGATCAATTCTTCTTCAACTGGGGTCTCTTCCACAGTTACTGTAGTCTCGGGCTGTTTATCGTCCTCTTCGACAGTTTCGATTTTTGTGACTTCTTGTTTGTCACCCTTGACCTTCTTGATGACCCGAGTGCGAATCTTCTTCTTCTTTGGCTTGCCATCTTCAGAAATAGTTTCAATAACACGAACCTCTTCTGGAAGTTCTTTCACTTCTTCGATCTGTTCTTCTTCGACTAGGGTCTCTTCCACAGTTACTGTAGTCTCGGGCTGTTTATCGTCTTCCTCAACGGTTTCGATCTTTGTGACTTCTTGTTTGTCGCCCTTGACCTTCTTGATGACACGTGTGCGAATCTTCTTCTTCTTTGGCCTGCCATCTTCAGAAATAGTTTCAATAACACGAACCTCTTCTGGAAGTTCTTTTACTTCTTCGATCTGTTCTTCTTCGACTGGGGTCTCTTCCACAGTTACTGTAGTCTCGGACTGCTTATCGTCCTCTTCCACAGTTTGGATCTTGGTGACTTCTTGTTTGTCGCCCTTGACCTTCTTGATGACCCGTGTGCGAATCTTCTTCTTCTTTGGCTTGCCATCTTCAGAAATAGTTTCAATAACACGAACCTCTTCTGGAAGTTCTTTCACTTCTTCGATCTGTTCTTCTTCAACTGGGGTCTCTTCCACAGTTACTGTAGTCTCGGGCTGTTTATCGTCCTCTTCGACAGTTTCGATCTTGGTGACTTCTTGTTTGTCACCCTTGACCTTCTTGATGACACGTGTACGAATCTTCTTCTTCTTTGGCTTGCCATCTTCAGAAATTGTTTCAATAACACGAACCTCTTCTGGAAGTTCTTTCACTTCTTCGGTCTGTTCTTCTTCGACTGGGGTCTCTTCCACAGTTACTGTTGTCTCGGGCTGTTTATCGTCTTCCTCAACGGTTTCGATCTTGGTGACTTCTTGTTTATCGCCCTTGACCTTCTTGATAACACGTGTTCGAATCTTCTTCTTCTTTGGCTTGCCGTCCTCAGAAATAGTTTCAATAACACGAACCTCTTCTGGAAGTTCTTTCACTTCTTCGGTCTGTTCTTCTTCAACTGGGGTTTCTTTCACAGTTACTGTAGTCTCGGGCTGTTTATCGTCTTCCTCAACGGTTTCGATCTTGGTGACTTCTTGTTTGTCGCCCTTGACCTTCTTAATGACCCGTGTGCGAATCTTCTTCTTTTTAATTGCTCCGTTTTGTTGTACTTCTTCAATAGTTTGAATCGTTTCAGGAAGTTCCTCTATATGTGATTCTTTATTGTCACTTATTTGTGTTGGTGTTTCGTGACTTGTGTGTTTTGTGTCTGTTGTTTGTTCTGTATCTGTGTAAAAAAGTGTTTATTTTTCTTTAGTTTATGTTTTTGTTTATATTGTGTGTTGTGTTTTGTTCTGTGTAGCATGTGTTTTATTTTTTGGGGAAGGGGTTATTTTCAAGTAAGACGCCTTTTTAAACTTCTTATGCTATCCCTGATTTTGATTTTATACATACCTGAAGGAAAGATATTATTTTGCTTTTGTTCAGTATAAAGATAATGTTACGGATATATCAATTTGCTGCCTGACCTATCTAAAATTTATTATAGAAATAACTTAATTTTAAATCTAATATGACTCTTCTCTTAAAAGTATATTGTACATATAAAACTTCTACCTTACATTTGCGTTAGGAATTGTATAAGGATTATGTTCTACAAGTATCCATTGATATCCTCAATCCAGCATATAGCTTGAGAATTAAAGTACGTACTCTGTGATATTATTGGGGGATGCTCGTATTCTATTATTTCTTCTTTTATGGTAAAGTCCTGAACAGTTGTTCCGTGTTCGTATTCATTCATTTTAGGCACAATATGTGATAGTTCTATTGTTGGCTCCAAATGCTTCTTTACAGAATCATAGGTTGGTTGCTCACTAATAACAACATCTTGGATTGGTATATTTTGTGAATTCGCCTTTTGCTCCATTGGCGTAACGGTTGCAAAACTGTCTAGTGACAATAACGCAGATACTTCTTCCACCACCGAAATATTAAAATCGGGTTGCACATTAGATAAGAGAGGTTTGGTGATACCCTCTGGCTTGAAAGGTCCATGTCCTTCAACATTTTCATATACATTTACGGATGTTGCTTCAACTAGTTTCTTAACTTCTTCTTCATATGTAGTCTCACTTAACAAGTACTTATTTTTCTGATCTTCAAGCACAGAAGAGTGCTCAAAGGGATAAAATTGGGCAATATTTGTTGCTTCAGAAACTTCAGTGCATATTACATTAGCGGTATCTTCGGATGGAATCCTTAATTCATATGTGTCCTTTATTAAATTTAGTCCAAGAACCTCTTCAGCTTTTACAGATATTTGTTCAATTTGAGATATATTCGCTTTATTTTCGAGCACAGAAAATGGAACTAAGTTATCCTCTTTTAGGAAAATAGGTTGAAATGTTGTTACTTGAGAACGTTTCGTTTCATCGGAATAGTTAATATTTGCTATACGTTCCTCAACTATACGATCATTATTTAAATCACTTGCTTCTTCATATGTGTCGACTTGAGATACTGTTTTATGTAGATTATTATTGGTTGTTTCTTTTTTGGCAAATGCAGGCTTTACAGCCTCATTTATTGAGTTGCTTTCCATTTCTAATGAAACTTGTGTTTCTACTACATGCGAAAGCGTTAAAACGCTGCTTGTGGATTCATGAGCATTCGCAGACATGTCCTCTTTTCGTAATATTTTATCAATATTTTCGAATGGCACAGTTTCAGAAATTAAAGTTTCTCGGTTTGCACCCTCTATCATTGTATTCGGATGTTCTAGTTTGTTGTCGACTGAAAATTCTTTTTCACTATCCATTACCAAATCTACTGTTTGTACTTGAACTTTATTGGATTCTGTATAAGCTGTCGTTTTATCGTGAAGCAATTCTTGATTTAATAAAGTATTTGGTATGTTAGTAACAGATTCCAAGGAAGTAATATCCGAAACTGTAGGACGTTGAAGAAGTTCAATCACATGAGATTTGGCATTAGGTGCTTCAGTTATAAAATGATCTAAAGCGGACTCCTTCTGATAAGGTTTTACTTCAGATGATTCAGGTATACTTTTAAATGTTGTGTCCATAATAGAAGCAGCTAATACAGATGAAATCTCTTCCTTTGATATTATTTGTGACTCCTCCACACATTGAACTTCGCTAATAGTAACTTCGTACTGTTGTTTTCCTAGACTGTATTGGGCTGCCATATTTTTTACTGGTTCGGGTGCTAAATGTTTTACATCTTCCATTGCCAATATTTCTGTATTTGTTGGTAGTTCAAGCTTAGAATGAATTGTACTTGGTTTCGCAATTACTAAATCATCTTGTTTCAAATTTAGAGCTCTCCCAGTATCGAGCATTTCTTGCATGTCTGTTTCGTGAACAGGCTTCAATTCAAAACTTATAGCTGCATTGCACTCTGATATCCTCGCGAATGGCTCGGATTCTTCGATTGATTCAAATGTTGAAGTTTCTGTTACATCTTTGGTATATAGAGATGTTAGGTTCTCACTTTTCTTCGCAGTAAACATTTTAGTATCGTCAGGCCCAAATGCAATTTCAGATTCCAATATAGCTTGAGTATTACCTTCTACACTTCGATTTAAATCATCTATAAGAACATTGATGGTTTTTTCTTGAATATTGGGCTTATCCTCAAATGTTTTAGCACCATCGATTACAACACATTCAACACCAATTGTCGAATGTTCATGTGGAACTAAAGATAGCGACAAAGTTGATGTTTCGGGCTGGTTGAAAGCTTCCGGCTTACAAGGAGACTCGTAAATTGTGGGCTGTGTAGATATTGTTTCCTCTTGAGTGTTGAACCCTAGCTGTGCGAATTTTTCAGAAGCTTCAAATTCGCTAATTTCACCCGTTGATTGATTTTCTTCAACTCTTTCAGTCAACGGTAATTTCAATGGCTCCGTTTCAAAAGGCTTAGCCTGTTCCAACACAGTTTTTGGAATGTTTAAATCATCTTCAAATTCGTAATCCTCGCTTATATTTTTGACAGCTATAGCAGCTGGGCCAGAAATTCCAATTTTAGCCATCTGATTTCTATCCATTGGCTGCCTATCTTCTATGAAACTTTCCTTTTCAAATATATCCGTTTCTTTTACATTAATTTCTATGAGCGGATTTATTGTTGAAACACTCGTTACTGGCTGAATAGCATCAATTATTAAGGCGGCAACATTATCCAATACTCCGGATTCTTGGTGTACAGGAATTTTCTGAGTTAAGCTGACAAGCTGTGATTCAGCCTGTGATTTTGAAGGAGCAAAGGTTTTTAAAAGTTCTTCAACATTTTCGTTTGATATGGTTGTTGCTATTTTAAGTGCAGGTATATTTTCAATTAAGTGAATATTTTCAATTTCTGATTTTTGGAAAATTGGTGACACATAGTTCTTCAATGAATCTAAAGAAGTAATCTCTTCACTCTTAGCAAGTGAAATTTCTCGTACATTTATCTGAGCCTGTTGTTTCGGTTGAGCTTGCTCTTCAATGTCTTTTAGGGACTCCATAATCTGAGAGCTGCTTTTGTCGGCCACATTGAGTGCAGCTGATGTTCGAATCGTAACATTGTGCAAATCATCCTGCTCTTTAGGATTTAAAATGGTTTCTTGTTCCAGGGGCAAGAATTCACTAGTTTCTAACTGTTGAAAAACGTTGAATGTACTCTCTAGAGAAATCGGTTGGGGTTGAACTTGTTTTTCTATATTTGATTGAATACTTTCCATTGGTGCCTGTTGCATGTTTTCGGTGCCATGATATGGTGACAATGTGACATCAGCTGAGGCTAGAGATGGGTTTTTGTCATCAATATATTTATCTGTGGTTTCCATTATCAAAGTTTCACTAGATTCGGTGTGCTTAAACTCTTCTGTAAATTGGTTGGCATTAAATTTGACTTTGTTTTCTGGTTCCATATCCTTGCTGGTTTCAGAAACTTCTACATCGCGTACTTCCAAATGCTGCTCAAAGTCATTTATGTGCAAAGTGCCCTTTTGAAGGACACCTTTTGGAAGCGCCTCTAGGCTTTCACTGAATTCAAGAACATCTTGTTTAATCGAAATTCCAACTAGCTTGGTAGAAATGTTTGGAGTTGCCGTTTCTAAATCGAGTTTTTCTGAATCAAAAGTGCCAGACATTAGTCCAGGCTGTATTTCTAAAACACTTGTCACCTTGAGGTCTATAGGAATCATTTTGCCTATGGCTTGTTGTTTGGGTTTATCTTCTGGATTCTTTAAGGCAGATTCTTGTTCGATTATAGCTTCATGTATTATATTAATTGCTTGATTCTCAACGAAATCAAGCTTGGCGTCAACCAGACTAGGAGTATCTGTTACTAATGGTTGCTCGGACTCAATAATATTAGTTAATTGTATTTCCGCTACAGAATCCACTTCTGAAAGATTGAATTTGCCTCGACTCGCATTTGGAAGCGTTTCCTCAATATGATCTATTGTATCGCAAAGGGTTTGTTCAACACTCTCAACTGTGCCAAGTGATTTAGTCAAAATTTCTTTGATTTGTGTCTTCTCCTGTTTCTTTGCCTCAATTAGATCTTCTGCCATTTCAATGGGCTTTACCTCTTGGGTTTCACCGGCAGATAGAGCATTCGATTGACTAATAATGGCATTTCCAGTTTTGGGCACTCCTTCTAAATGCAGTTTTTTTGTGCCTTCCGCTGTAGAAAAGGTTTCGCTAGTGTAAATATGAAATTGTGTTTCCACACTAAGTATTGCTTCCTTGTGATTTGTTGTTAAAATGGGTACATTTTCTTCCATTGGGCTTTGCAAATCAGCAGATGTATTTATTAGGCCCTCTGTTAATACCAAATCTTTGGTAGCTTGAGCTTTAGTACATTGTGGTATAGGCATTTCATCGTCTATTGTTGTCTCTAACAGTTCCGTTCGTTCAACTAAGCTTGGCATTTTCTCAATCTTGAGTGAAACATCAGCTTTGATTTTTACTGGCTTGGTTTCAGGCAATATGTCTTTGGTACTTTCCAAAGTTTCAAGTATACTTGTGCTTATGGCTTGAGATTCATCTATAGTAGCTTCAGATTTTTGTGCGGCTGTTTTTTTAGAAGAAATCAGTTCTTGCGTGAATTCTTCTTGTTGGACTTCTCTCACATCTAAGGCACTCTGATTTTCAATTATTGTGGGTGAGATGCTTTCATCTTTAGGCTTAACGGGCTTCAATTCCTTGCCAAGAAATTCATGGCTTATTGATTCTGTGACTAGTAGTCCCTTTTGGTCGACATAATCAGAATTAGCTTTGTCTTCTAGGGATTCTTTATGAACTATTTCAAGATCCTGGACAGACTGCAGAGTAGTTTGTTGCTCTTTTTGTAATTCATGTGAGTAAATAATTTCTTCTTGCGCCTGTTGAGTTTGGGCACCGAAAGATTGTATATGATCGACTGTATCCTCTGAAATCGATGCTTCTATGGAAAGATGATGTGATTCCTTTAGCTTTTTCTGAGCCTGCACTGTTTTTCGCAACTTCTCAGACTTAAATTCTTCAGTAGATTCTCTAGTAGATATTTCGGTTACACTAACTGCTTGTCTTTCAGATACATTCGTTTTCTGGCTCAAGGTTACATCGGCTATCTTAGGTAACTTTTGTGTATTGCTGGTTTCTTCGAGAGAAACGCATATCTCATTCAGTGGAAGTATCTTTTCTGGTAGTATGTCTTTTTGTGCTTGTGTTTCTTTTGGTTTCGGTGTGGAAAGCTCTGCTGTCACTGATACCGCTGTTGTCTCAAGTGTGTCTTTTGGTATAGTTTTCGTGGAGAGTGTTTCATAGGGTATAAACTCTTCAAACTGTTGGAGAGATTCTGTTTTAAGTTCTTCTGTTGTGATTTCTGTTGCAAGAATTTCTTTTTGATCGTGTTTTTGAATGATGGCTTCAGCCAAATCTTCGTGTTCTTGATGTTGTCGTACAACTTCTGTTTGTTTTTTATGCTTTTTGGTTTTTATCGATTTCTTGTGCACAATTTGTTCTGCTTGTATCTGTAGTTCTTGTTTTTGTTCTTGATGCTGTATGAATTGTTCATCCACTTTTGTGGCTGTTGTTTCTGTGAATGTAATGTAATTAAACAGTGACAATGTTGCTTTCTTATGGTTTTATCATTAAAAAACATACAAATGTTATATGAATGATTCAAAGCTTAAATATTTGTGCTAAAATGCAACGACTCCGGCAAGCAAAATTTTAAATTTGTCCAACAAAAAATTTCTTCACTCAACTGAAGAAATAAGAGGGACAGACAAACAAAATACGCAACTTACTTTGAAATATGTATAAGATCAGACTTACCTCTATGGCTATACTGGGCAAAAACAGTTTTGTATATACAATTAGGCTTTGTGCATCTTAAACACTAAATTATATTGAATCTGAAAATATTTACTTGCTCATATGATAACAGGACCTAATAGCTATGCATATTTTGTTTTAAAGTCCTGTTTGTATAATAAACAATTGAAAGCATTTTTAGTGGTGGTAATTAGGAAATTAATAGGCAAAAGCAATGCTATAAACATTTATATGGTTATATATTTTGGTGGCGTCTTTTTTAGAATATACACATTATTTATTTTAAGTCAATATTTATTATTGTTTTTAGCACTATTGCGAATATTATGCCAAAAAAAATTTAATTTTTTAATTAAATTGATTTTAAGTGTTGGTAATCGTAGGGAACATCTTTTTGGATTTAATTGGTTTTGGTTTTGTTTTTTGGTTTTACAGTTGATCTGTGTTTATGTTCAAACCTTCATCGACAACGATCGTGCGTTCCTCAACAAATGTTTCCTCTACAGTTGGATTAAGTTTTATGGGATTGGCACGCAAAGCGCAGGTAAGTTTTACAAAGCGAATTTTGCATGTTGAAAAAAACAAAAAAGAAAAACAAAAGCTTTTCAGTATAAAAAAATATTTATTTAGAGGCTCTAAGTTCTGCCAGCAAAGCATTTATATAAAATAAACAAATGTTTTAATATTATTTGTATTTGATTAACTTACCAATTTTAACATGTGTAACAGCTTCATGACTTTGAATAATCTGTGATGTTTCTACTATTCTCTGGATTTTTTGAAATCAAAATAAGAAAATCGAATGGAATTTATCAATAAAAATATTTTTTTTTAACCTTTCTGCAACAAGCAAAAAAAGAATTGCCTCATAAAATCTGGTTGAATACAATTTTATATGGCATTATTTTTAAGGTATTCCAATACAGTAATTCAAATTAAAGGACAGAAAACAGCAAATTACATGAAACAAAAAATCAAACCTCCTTTCCGCATATTTTCCAATCGTGTGATATGAAATCTTCTGTAACAAATTTACGAATGACCTTCTCAATCGTGATTTCATATGTCTGAATCATTCGTATGAAAGCCTTAAAACCAACGGTGGCAGCTAAAATAGTCTCATCCTCCGTGGAAGATTCGCTCAATATTTGTGTTATTAATTCCTCATGACCTTCTCGTTCCACAAGCTGTACCAAAGCCGACTGTGATTCTGGTTTTTTCAGGGACATGAATATATTTTGTTCATACATATAAATCACTTCATAATGGTTACAGCCATGGCGTAATAGAAGTCCAATTGTAGCTAGATCCCTTAAAGCAGATTCCCCTATTTTGCCAAATGACTCTGCTTCCACTGACTCAAGTAGCCATTGTACTTCTTCGTGATGGCTTATCTCGTAAATATCTTCTATTTTAATCGATTTCTGTGTTATTTTCGATCGAATTGATTCAATTGTTTTCGTCAGCTCTATTGATTTGCTGGATGTATACTTCTTTTCAATAATTTCCTCCTCCTCTTCTACCTCATCAATTTCTTCTATTACTTTGCTAGAACGCTGTTCAAAGTCAGCTATCTTACGATCTTTAACTTCCATTTTTTCAGATACGCCACTTTGTTCTACTAGTATAGAAACAGGCTGTTTGACCTTGTAGACATTCATTGTAGTCTCTGTGGCACTCGCCGGTACAATTTTAATTTCAGTTTTGTGCAGAGTCTGAGTCTCAGTGCCGCCAGATTTCTTCATTGTGCTACTAGTGAATTTTTTACCAGCTTTCTTCTTCAGGGTGGTCTTAGTCTTGGTTTGCTCAACTTTAACATCTTCAACTTGTGTGGCAGTCGAAGATATATCAAATTTAGCACGGGTCATAGTCATGCCGATCTCGTTTATCAGTTTGCAAGTATAATAGCCACAGTCTTCACCAGTAACCTTAATAATTTCTAGTGAAGCTTCAGTTTCTTCAACTGTCATACGATACTTTTCAGAAGCCCTAAGCTGTACATTGTTGTAGTACCACTGAATATCTAAAAGCAAGATAGAATTAAACCGAGCATTTTCCCAATACTCAATTTCTTAGACGAAACTTTTGAAAATACTGTACCTGGCATTGGATTGCCTGCATATTGAATGGAGAATTTAGCTGTTTCTCCTAAAGCAGCACGACAGTCGCGCATTTCATTTAGCAAAGATGGTGAGCATTTAGCAGCTATAAGCAATTAAAGAGTTGCAATCAATTAGTCACTACTATACAACTATTACTTAACAATATTTCATTAGCAGAAATAGAAAGATATTCTGTTTGTGTACTTACAAATGAAAGATTCCTAGTGTATGGTGGCAAGGGCTTGAGTAATTTGTATATTGTTTGTCTGTTTTTTTTTTAATTTTGAATTTCAAAAATCATTTTTCTTTAGTATTAGCGCAGTATAACATGTAATGAAATTGAATACAGTGTAAACGTACAAAAAACTTTCAAAATACAAAAACAAAATGATGAAAGAATTGCACAAAAGTCAGGTACTTAGCTCGTAGCAAGCAGCGTTTAAGGGAATGTTATACAAATTGTGTTTCGCAAATATTAAATTTGTTCACTACTACTGCAATAAGTAATAGATTCGTTAGTGGCTTTTTTCGAAAAAAAATCTGGTTAAATATGTAAAAAAAAAACACAACCAATTACTTGCTGATTTATGATACTTTTGTACTGTAAGAAAATACATTTTTTTTATAATATGAATAAATTAAATTAATACTAATTAATCTATTGGCGTTTACTTTTGGAATAAAATTTTAATTTTTTGATTTTGATATATTCGGGAGAGGGGTGTTGGTGGTTGGGGAGTAAGCCTTTTTGCTGTGGGGTCTAGCTTGGCTGGTAATTGATTTATGATTACAAAAGGGTACGGATCACATATTTTGTTTTGTTTTAGAATGTAGTTGAAACAATACATCATATAATACATGGACGAATACAAAATAGAGTCAGTTCAGAAGAATAAACAAGAGAGAGAGAGAGAGAGTGAGAAAGACAGACTTGGTGAATTTGTTTTGCTTTGAGACAATAAAACATTGGTACTGAAGACATTTTTGTGTTGTTTGGAACACGAAATTAAAACACATATACACATAACAGTTTTAAGGTGTTAAGATTTTTGTTTTGGATTTTTGCTGAATATTTAATACATACCTTTGAGAGCAACCTGCATTTCCTCCATGTGAGTCACCCATTCTGGCTTGCGATAATCCTTTGAGCCAACAAGTCCTTTTGGTATTAAATAAATTGAGATGTAAAATGTAAGCAAAAGATTAATAAATTTATTTTTAAAATTTTTGATAAACAATTTTTTTTTTTTTTTATTTCAATTGTATAGTTTTTTCTCATGTGTTTCAAGTGTTTATCTAACTGTTTGGTAAGGATTTTTTGAGGGCAAGGGACTTAAAGGGGGTGTGGGTAAACTTTTTATACACATTTTTCGGCTTGCGTAAAATCTGAAAAAATAAGTTGACTAACAAATTTCTAATGCATTAAAAGAGTTTCAATAGAGTAGAAGTAAAACCATTAAAGTACCTTCGACCGTGAACAGGGCAGTCGTCACTGCTATACCCAATGGATTATAGGCCTCAAAACTAATTGTGCCCACATCATCGGGGTATACGTGATTAATGACCAATATTGAGGTGCCATCGTCGAAATTTTCGATTTGATATTCCTCGGAAGCAAATATCTCTTCGTCGTCGCGTAGCCATTTAACTTTTGGTTTCGGCTTGCCAACAACCTTAACTTCCAACTTCGCTTGTTCACCCTCTTTGGGTTCGATTTTAACTGGTAGTTTTTTAATAATTTTCGGTGCTTGTTCGTCGATTGAGAGGGTCTAGAATAGTACCGTTATAATAAATGTATTGAGGACCTATACACTGGCATCGATCAAAATTTATAAGCTTACTCTATCAAGTAGATCCTCCTCAGATCCTGTGAGTCCAGTGATTTCAGAATCGGGGATATATTCAAAGGCTAAAAATATTTTACAATACATCATATTAGCTTGCGTCAAAACGAAAGTTTCAATAAACGCAAACGGGAAATTATTTACAAAAGAGTTTTGGAAGCTGTCAAAAATTTTTTTTGTTTATTTTTTTGACACTTGACAAAAACACATGCAAAATTTCTCCTAAATTTTGAAGATTAGTAAAACGGAAGACCATTGAAAAGAATTATACAAGAGGATAGTGGATAGAGGGTCAAGTTATGGGAAAGCCTAAGTCGAATATTTTTTATTTTTTCAAGATGCATGTAGCTGTAGTGTAAATCGATGTCAAAATGTAGCACTACTTCTATTTTAGTTAACTAATTGCTAGCTGTTTAATCAACGGATACTTTAAGTACCTTGAATTTTAACTGTAGTTTTCGAAACACTCTTGCCAATTTTATTGGTGGCCACACATTTGTATTGGCCTTGATTCTCTGGGAATACTTCAGTAATTTGCAATTGGCAATTGCCTTGCGAGTCCTGTGCTAATGTGGTTTCTTTGGTCTCTGATATCTTTTCCTTTTCATGGAACCATTCCACCTTTGGTGTTGGCTTTCCAGTCACCTTGCAAGTCAGAAGCAATTTATCACCGTCCATCACTTCAACGGGTGTCACCAATTCTTCAATAAATCGTGGTGATTCAAACTCAACAGCTTCTTCCTGAGGCAATGATTCCAACAGATTTACTGTGGCTGTTGAGGTCACAGAGCCGCCTACATTTTCAGCTCGGCAAGTGTAAGGGCCACTGAACTTCTTTTCAAAGTCCTCTATCAAAAGTGTGGACTTATTATCTTGACTTACAATGCGACATTCCGTTGAGCTCTTAATGGGTTCATTGTGGACAAACCATTGGAATGAAGAGAGTGGTTCCGACTCCACAATTGCTTCTAATATAGCCACCTCATGTTCTCCCACATATTTGGGTTCCAGGGGCTGAATGAACCTTGGTGGTTTAATTTGCTTATCTGGAGCCTTGTCAGTCACTACAACTGAGCCTGAAGATTTCGCCTCACCAACTTTGTTCTTGGCCCAAATTTCATATTTGCCAACTCGCTTGCGAGTCATATTTACTATCTTTATGGTAGTGGTGGACTCCGTAGTCTCAATGACGGTTTCATCATTTTCCAGAATCTCTCGACCATTGCGCATCCATTTGATTTCAGGCTTGGGTAAGCCATCGTATTTAGCCTCGAAGAAGAGAGTGCCACCATTTGGTATGACCACGGCACTTAATGGGGTTACAGTTGGCGCCTTGAGTATTTCCTTGGGTACTTCATCAAGGCGACTCAAAATATTAGCATTGCCAACGGCACGACCGAATTTATTTTGTGCTTGAACGGAATAAGTGATAGCCTCGTTTGGTGTAGGATTTATCACTTCGAGGGCTACATCGCCAGTTTTATCGTCGTAGAACATTTGTACAGTTTCACTGGGTATAACCTCCTCAATGCCACGGTACCATTTAACTTGTGGCTGGGGTTTGCCAGCAACTTGACAGGTAACAGTAACCTTGAGGCGTTCAGGTTCTTTCTCTTCAGTAAATTCAATTTTCAGTGGCTTAGTGAATTGTGGGGCAACTCCTTGTTCTTTTTCTATAAGTTGGTAATTAAATATTTAGTGTTTTTTTGGTGTGGGTGTTTTTTTTTTTTTTTTTTTGTAAAATTATCAACAGTGAGAGGGGAAAAGGGTTGTAATTGGAATTTTCAACAACAAAGGGAATGATTCAATTATTTCACAATAAAATAAATTGTCGAAATTTCTAGAAAAATATATTTAAGCTTACCTAGAATGATGTTGGTGCGACTAGTGGCAACTCCGGCTTCGTTCTTTGCCTCGCAGGTGTAGACTCCTACATCGCTAGGGGTGACCTTGGCTATTTTCAGCTGGGCAACTTGCTCCACCACAGTAATCTCATATTTCTCCGAGGCAAACAGTAGAATATCATTAAAGTACCAATTGATCTCTGGGAATGGCACACCCTCAACCTTGCATTCCAGTACGGTTGGTTCTTCGGGGACACATTGGCGGGGTCGTAACTTTTCGGTAATACGAGGAGGTTTGATTTCCTTCTTCTTTTTCTTGACTAATTTGCGTTCCTGACCAGCAACTTCGGATGTGGTAGTCTCCTCTTGGTTCTGCGTGAGTTGCTGATCTTCTATAAGCTCTTCATCGGCTACCTTATCGATGCCTTCTTGTATGCGTTTCTGTGTAATCAATTCCAGTTCTGGTAAAGGTTGACTGTCATCGTGCACCACACGGCGTTTCTCTTTCTTTATGATATTGGAAGTGACTTTCATTTCCAAATCTCGTCTAACATCTTCCACATCTAGCTCAATGAGCTGTTCGGTTGTGATAAATTGAGGTCTCGTATCTTCAGTCTTTTTCAATGTTATTGTCTTTTGTGATATTTCCTGTGCGGTTTCTTCAACCTTTTCAATTTCAGCAACGGCTGCTTCTAGCAATTGTGGCTGTTCCTCCACAGAAGCTTCTTTAAGGCGCTTAGTGCGTTTCTTATGTGCCTTTTGCTTAGTTTCTGGGGTATCTTCAGAAGGCAAAACTTCTTCTTCTGGCTGAATATCTTCGGATATCGCTACTACCTTCTCTTCGTCAATTGGTATTTCTTCTACCTGGTCCTCTTCGGCAATCGGTTCGGCAAATGGTTCAGCCACCTCTTCGGATACCTCATCTACGGATGGGGTGGCCTTCTTGAGTTTAGGCTTCTTCTTCTTTTCCTTCTTGATTTTTTCCTTGACTTCTGGCTGTTCATCAGGTACCTTAAGAGGTTCCAATGCCAGTTCTTCTTCTGGCACTTCTAGTTTTTCTTCTGGCTCCAGCTTTGGTCCAGGAATAGCCTTTTGAGGCTTTTGAGGCTCTTCAACTGGCTTGGCTGGTATGGGTTTAAGTTGCACCTCTTCGGGAGCTTCTTCAGGGAGAGGACGTCGCTTTCCTGTGGGCCATTGTTTTTCTTCTAAGGGTTCTTCTTTGGGCTTTTTCTTTTCGCCCCGTTTCCAAGGCACTTGAGGTTGAGCCTCTTCCACTTTCGGTTCCTTCTCAATATCAATATGTTCAGCTTCTTCCAATTGGGTAGGCTCAGCATCCGGTATTTCAGGCAGATCTTCGTGTTTTGGTTTTTTTACCTTTTTGGTCTTACGCTTTTCTTCTTGTACGATTTCTTCCTCAACCTTTTCAACATGCTGTAGCTCAACCTCCTCCAGCTTGGTCTCTTCTGGCTTTGGTGTCGCCCGTTTGGTGGGTTTTAGGCGAACTTCTTCAATAGTTGACTCTTCTGGGAGCTGTTTCTTTGGTCTTGTCACACGTTTCAAGGAGACTTCTTCCACTTTTTCGATAATTTCCTGGGGCTTGACCTTAGGCTTCAATACAACTGTGGATACCTCTTCTTCAGTTGGTTGCTCTTCAATTACCTCTTCAGAGGGTTGTTCTTCTTCTTCCAAGGTTTCTTCTACTTCAGGCTCAACTTCTTCTTGAGGCTCTTCGCCAGGAATCACTTCAGTTGGTTTTGGTTTCGGTTTTTTCTTCTTGATTCGTTTCTTTGTGACCTCTTCGACTTTCTCTTCTGTAGTCACTTCCTGTTCTTCTTCAATAAATTCAGATTCTGGAGCCTCAGGCTGTTCAGCATCCTTCTGAGTCGTGGCCTTCCTAACTGGCTTGAGACTAAACTCTTCGATCTGCTCCTTTTCTGGTAGTGGCTGTTGTTTTCTCTTTACAGGCTTAAGGGTAACTTTTTCAACTTCTTCAACTGGTTCAGGCTTGATGACTGGCTTAACCTTTTTAGGTTCATCCACTGGAACTTCTTCAATAACTTCTTCCTCTTCTTCAGGTTCTTCAGTCTTCTCCTCTTCAATTTCAGCATCTTCAGCAGTTGGCTTAGTCTTTGGTTTCTTAACTTTCTTAACTTTACGTATTTTTTCAACTACTTCTTCTTCGCCTTCTTCGACAGCCTCAACTATTTGAGCATCCACTTCATCAGGATGGATTTCTTGATCCTTTTCTTTAGGCTGCTTAGGCTTCTTCTTCTTTCCGCGCTCCCACATCACAGGTTGCGGCTGTGGCTCCTCAGGCTGTGTGGTCTCTTCAACTAACTCATCCACAGCCACTTCTTCAGTCTTTGGAATATTCTGAGTTTCTTGAGACTGTTTGGGCTTTTTCTTCTTACCGCGCTCCCACATCACAGGTTGAGGCTGTTGCTCTTCTGGCTGTGTGGGCTCTTCAACTAACTCATCCACAGCCACTTCTTCAGTCTTTGGAATATTCTGGGTTTCTTGAGGCTGTTTGGGCTTTTTCTTCTTACCGCGCTCCCACATTACAGGTTCAGGTTGTTGCTCCTCAGGCTGAACAGACTCATCAACCAGTTCATCCACAGCCACCTCTTCAGATTTTTGAATATCTTGGACTTCTACCTGCTGTAGAAGTTGAGGTTTCTTTTTCTTACCACGCTCCCACATTACAGGCTGAGGTTGTGGTTCAACAGGCTTTATTGTTTCTTCTACCAATTCATCCACAGCAATTTCTTCAGTCTTGGGCACTTCTTGTACCTGCTCCTGAGGCTTCTGCGGCTTCGTCTTCTTACCGCGTTCCCATAATACTGGCTGAGGTTGCGCTTGTTCTTGAGTAACAGTTTCGTCTAGCGTTAATTCATCTACGGCTTCCTCATAACCTTGTTGGATTTGTTCCTCCACAGTTTGAGCCACAGGCCTGGTAGTTTTTAAGGGCTTCAATAAAAATTCTTCAGCCTTTTGGACTTCCTTTGGCTTTGGTCTTGGCGTGGGCTTAAGTGTCACCTGTTCAACTCTCTCTTCCACTTGGCGTGGAGGAATAACCTTACGTACTGCAGTTTTCTTGGTATCTTCAATTTCCACAGTTTCCTGAGCAACTACCTGTTCGGTGGTGATCAGAGTTTGCTCTTGGTGCGAAGGTTTCTTCTTACCGCGTTCCCACATAACAGGCACCAAGTCCGGCTGTTGTGGAGCTGCAGCCTCAACTAGTTCATCGTGGGCTTCCTCGAAAGTTTTCTGTTGAGGTTGCTGCTGTATTTTTCTGCCTCTTTCCCACATAACAGGCACGGGTTGAGGTTGTTGAACGGGAATAGGTTCAATTAATTCATCATGCATTTCCTCATAAGTTTTTGGCTTTTCAACATAATCAACGGGACCTGGAGCTGTAGGTTGTGTAAATTGCGGTTGCTCCGGTTTCTTTTTACCTCTCTCCCACATTACAGGCTGCTGCTGCAGCAGCTGCTGCTCTTGGGTATCATGACGTTCTTGTAGGTGCAACAAAGACGAATCCTCAACCTGTATAAACTGTTGTGGTTCGCGAGGTTGACGCCAATTATAGGCCTCTTGCTGAGTGCGTTGATTGATCATTCTCTGATGTTCGTATTCTTCCCGGCTCATTACCTGAGAGTCTTCAATTTGTACAAATTGCTGCTTTTGCAACTCTTCCGTAAGACTCTGCTGCTGGAGAAACTGTTGCCTCTCAATATTCTGGGCGAGTACAGTATCCTCCACCGAAGTAAGAGGCTGGTATTGTGGACGCTGTTGGTGTTGCTGCCTCCAATTCACAGCCTGTTGGTTCTGTATAAGTCTCTGGGCCTCGAGCTTTTCACGTTCGGAAATATTCATGATATTTATGTCTTCCGTGGTAATGAATTGCTGTTTATAAAGATTTGATTGATCCTCATAATGTTGGATTTCATCACGTCTCATAGTCTTGGAAATAGATCCCTTTGAACTGTCGTCCACTTGCATTACTACTGTATCCTCAACTGCAGTCTGCGTTTCTTCTGTGATTATTTGCTGAGCCTGCAGATGACGCAGCTCTACCTCTTCCATCTTAAACTTGTCAATTTGTTTGGTCACACGTTGTACACTCTTCAGTTGCTGACGCATCTCCTTCCAGGGTATTGCGTCTTCCTTTTGGTGTTGAGTGATCAACTTATCGATTTGGTCAGTCATTTCCATAATCTCTACACTCTCCATACTCTTCAGCCTCTGAATTTCCTTGTCACGAATAACCTGCTCTTGCACTTGGGCCTTTTGAGGTTCCTGCTCATCTGTTTCGATTTGACCCTCGAATGGACGCAAATATACCTCATCAAGATCAAATTTATTCAACTGTTGCTGTACACTCTCCACCTGCTTAAGCTTATCTCGCATAGTGATCCAAGGTATAGCCTCCTTTTCGGTTTTACCTGCTATAATTTGCTCCAAGGTGGCACCCAGGCTCATTATGCCCTGATCGCGTTCATTCTTTATGCTCTTCAACACAACCTTAGCAGCCTCCAGTTTGGGTATTGCCTTTTTCTTTTCTATGGGAGCAGGCTTCAAACTAATAGTTTCTTCGGTCCACGACTTGACGGGCTCGGGCTTAAAACCAGGCAAGAAAGGTTGTTTGTCCAAAGAACGTCCACGATGTGGCCGAGAGGACTTACGCCAGGGAATAATATTTGTAGGTGGTTGCAAGGACTTGCTTCGCACTTTGGGCTTCTTAGTACGAGGACGACCCTGATGTTGAACTTGGCCATTGACGCCCAAAAACTGACCATATGCCTGGGGTTGACCAGATTGTGGATAAGGCGACTCGGGAGCGCTATCTTCTCGACCAGAGGAAGAAGATTCATCTTCGAGGGAATCAATTGTGCGCAATTGATAAGCCGAGATGCGTCGTTCTAAAATTAATTTTACAAAAAAAATTGTTTTTGTACTTTCTCTTTTTAACTTTCCCCAGAGTTCTCAGCCTACCACTGTCAAGTCTTGAGTCAGGGTCAAAGCAATGTTCAACTTACCGTTAAAGAATTCCACTCAAATTGCAATTCAATATCTTTGAATTTGAAATATCATTTATTTTTAGAACGAAAAATATAAACAATGAACTTGAACATAGGTATAAATGAGTAAAGAAATATCATAAATAAAAATTTCTAGATTTCTGGTAATATTTACCAAAACAGACAACCAATAACAAAGTGGAATGGCCTTTTAGTTGGCTTGTATTTTGACAACTCATTTTCTTTGACCGTGAATTAATAAATTAGTTTTCTCGAAGGTCAAAATTATATTTTTTACATTTTTAATTGGCAAAATGACAAAAACAAAGATTTATGATATAAAAAGGAAAAAAAGGTTCCCGTGACTCAGAATGAATAGGCAATGACGAGTCCTTTTATTTTTTTTTTTCTAAATATTCAAATTTTATTAATCAGTTCTAAATTCAGCATAATGTCATGAGAATGAGACACTGACTAGCCAAGTGCCACATTTATTGTTGCCAAGTCAATCAGTTAAATGAATACTGACAATTTGTTTTGTAGTTGTGTCACACTCACAAAATAAATCAACTCAAGGCAGATAATATAAAACAAAAACATAATCAGTCAGTACCGGGTCAAGAATCAATTAAGTGAAGAATTCAGCATGAAATTGTGTTGTATCTATAGGTAGATTGAGGTACCATTAAGGCCAAAAATAGATAAATGATTATTGGTGGCTACGTCACCAGGTGGCGCACACGTTTCGAAAAAATTGAAATTATGGTCGGGTGTGTCTATGGTGGGTATTTTAGGAAACGGGTACCGCAACGAAGCGCAGCGCAGCGCACAGCGCAGCGCACTCAACGGTCTCATTCTATTTAGACAATCGAACATAGAAGGTAGCCACTAAACTGTTTGCCGGGCGTATACGTGATATTCAATCAACCCGTGAGCAATGAGTGACCATTGTGAGTGCATTGAGAACAATTTACAACTTACCTGGAATTAATAGTTTCACTATTAAAAAGACATAATAATAATACTAATAAAGCAATGCGAGCAAACAGCAGCCGGAATACAGTTTGTGGAAAGCTTGGAGCGTTTGGCGGTGATAGTGATGGTGTTGGCATTGGTTTTGGTTTCAGTGGGTGATAGTTATCAAAACGAATATAAATTAAAATGCTTTTGTTTTGATTTATTTATAGACGCGATATTGGTTTTAAGTTTTAAATACATGAAAAATACAATTAAACAACAAAAGTGTGTGTGTATCTATATAAAATACAATTTCATCGATTCAATTTTTTTTTTTTCTATTTTTTTTTTTTTTGGAACGAATAAATTTGATAATCTGATATATCTTAAATACACGGAAGTAAACATAAATAAACATAAATTATATATGATTGGCAGATTGACACATTAAAGAAACAAAGGAAATTTCTTTGTAGATAAACTTAAAACAAAAGTCGCATGAGTTTTTATGATTAATTTTTTAGTAAAGCAATTTTATCCATTTTGGATTTACCACAAAACCAAATAATTTGGCGGCATAAGCGGCAATCATTTTCGACTGACTTCTTTTTTAAGAATTTTGATTTTGAAAGAAAGTTTAACAAAAGGTGGAAACGAAACGAAATAATTAGTAGTAAGAAGCGGTAATAAAAAATGAATAATAAAATCTCATGCAACATCACTACAAAATAAATAAATTTAAATCAAGTAAACAATACAATTCAATATAAATAATGATCATAGAAAAAATATTATCAGTAATTAATCAATTTTCAAATTTTAACACGCTCCTGGGTTATTTAATAAATATATTGTAAATACAATCATTTGGATCTGGATGAGCGCGTCTTCGGCTTGAGTCAAAGTCAATTGAGGCAGTCATAAATTTGGTTGAGTATATTCATGAATTTTAAAGTATCATTCCAATGACATTATCTAAATTGATCTATTCATAACTAATATGCAATTTTTTGAATTACAGGGTAGCTGCATTATTGGTTGAAAGCAGAACGAATCTAAACAAGTTGAGCTGTCAGCTTTGATAAAAATAAACAATATGAATCAACAACTTGGCTTTGGGGATTTTTTTCTGCATTTTGGCAAAGAGGATGACCGTAACTGATAAAATTAATTAAAATTATTTTGTGCACCATAGACTGAGTCATTAATTTAATGTAAACCTCTTGCCCAATGCAATGCCTAATGGCTTTCGTCATGAGTCGAGTACACGGGCCAAAATCAATTGCAACGATCAGCAAATGTCAGCCAAAATGGCCCGCTGCCTAATTCTTCATATATTTATAATATATGACTTTTTCTATCTTTTCTTTTTTTTTTAGGAATATAGCAAAAAAACAAACAAGTTGTAGGTAATTTATTATTTTATTTTTGAAAAACAATTTTCTTTTTTCTCTGCTTTTTTAGTTTTTTTTTTTTCATCAACGCCAGTACAGTCGACGTAGGTATTATTTTCCTATTATTTTTATTGAAAGCTAAGTGAAATAAATTTCCGAAAAGAAATAAAGAAAATAAAAATATTGTTGTTGTGTTTTTTTTCTCTGCCTTTTATATGTGTCTTAGAAATTCTAGAATATCTATGTCAATAATCCAGGCAAGCAGATACGCCCGCTGTCGGATAGCTACAGTATTCGCCCTGTTCTAAAAATATCCCTTAAGACTTTTTGGCTAATCTATTGGAAACTTGGAAACTTGTATATTCAAAGCATACAATTTCCAAAAAGTTGAATTTCATTTTTCAAAAAATAGATCTGAAAGAAAAAGGGGGCATACATATATAGTCTGGCTTCTGGCAGCTGAATATTTCAAATGATATTTTCTGGTTACTTTTATTTTCTTTCTTCTCTTGTTTTATCTGTCTAATAGAAAAATTGGACCCCTGTGGTTCTGGCTAAAAAGATGTTCTAGTTTTGCGCACGATATTCCTCTGCCCGCCCATGTGTATGTTTGTGTGCCTGATTTTGAAATCTGTAGCTGTTTATAGAATCGAAAAAAAAAAAAAAATAAGAAAATCATATAGAGAAGTAGGAGCGCTGTCGACGCCGCTGCCACTTGGGCACATCTAGATGTGTCATCCATAATATTTTATGCTAATATTCCGCTCGAGCGGAGGCGGCACAAATGTGCGTTTTGCGCACGGACCCAAAATGACAGGCTATTCTTTATATACAAATAAAAACTATTGTATATAGTATGTTGTGTTGATTCATATATAAATTGAATATGGGCAGAAGAAAAATTATTTCTATGAGTACCAGAGTGTGTGTGTATGTTTGAGTATTGAATTTAATAGGCAAATGTATGTGTATTTATAAAATAGCTGCCTTTATGTAGATTTCACTCTGACTAATTTGAATGGAAAGCGGTATTGTATTTATAACTCAAGATTCTAGATCTACATTCTATATGCTTTGGCCACTTTATACTTTGAGTGCTTTCTGCATAAACACTCATGCACTGATTCACCTTCGCTCAAATGTAGAGAAATTCTGTAGTCAACCGAGTGGAAATTTTAGAATTATTTGAATATTAAAAAATCTTTGTAAATTTCGTTTTTTGTTTTATTACAATTTATAATTAATGTTGATTTTTTTTTTACCTTTTTTTGGGTTAAATTTTTTGCTTTCTTTTTTTTTTTTTTGATTTTTTGTTTGCTTGTTTTGTTTGTTCTCCAGTGGTTAGTAGAAATAAATTCGTTTTGTAAGACTGTTAAACTCGTAGAAAAGAATTAGAAATTATCATTGGTACGATTAGTTTCACTTTAAAACATTTTGAATAACCAAACTTTTACGACTAGTATACGTTTGTTGTTGTTGTTTTTGTCAAAGTAACTGTCATTGTAAATCTAAGGACCAAAAGATCCGTGGGTCTGTGCGTCTATTTGGGTCGTTGTTTTCTTCATTTTGAGCATTTTCTAAAGTTTTTGAACACACTTCGTTCGTTTTTTATATTCTTTCGAACTCTGGTTTTTGATTTTTTTTTTGTTTTGTTTTTTTTTTTTTTTTTTTGATTTGATTTGGTTGCTTATTTTTAGTATTTAATCCTTACTTTTAACAGTCAATTTGGCTGAGGACTCAACTTGTCCAGTTGACGAAGTCACACGTACTGTAAAGATACCCGAATCTTCCTCGTAGGTGGTTCCAATCAAAAGAACAGCACTATTGCCATCAAAGATCATCTGAAAGAATTTTTTTTTTAGAAAAGGATTACTTTATAAATTTTTGTTTTTAATCGCTTTTTTGCGATTTCCTCCTTACCTGGAAATCGGGGGTTTCCGGTATCAATTGACCTTCGCGGAACCATTGCACACTGGTTGCTTTCACCTTGCCCGTCACGGTAGTCTTGAACTGAGCCGGCATGCCTTCGGTCACAGACACATCCTTCAAGGCCGTAATTGTGGGTGGGGCATCCAAGTTCTCAATGGGACGCACTTTGAGCTGGGCGCTGGTCTGAATGCTGCCCAATTTGTTTTCGGCCACACACTTGTAGGTGCCCTCATCCTCGGGGAAGGCCTCAGAAATAATCAGCTGATAGTATTCGCCTTGGCGAGTCATCTGGAAGTAACGAGATGGCTTCACAAAGTTCTCACCACGCATCCAGCGAGCAGTGGGTGTGGGCTTGCCATCTACGCGGCAACGGAAGATGACTTTGCTGCCTTCTTCCACAGACTGGCTCTTCAATTGTTCCACAATATGGGGAGCTTTCTCACTGCCTGGAGTGGTGGGCTTCTCCTGTTTGTTTGGAGATTGAACAATACAATCACCATCGCATCTGGCCTCGCCAGCAGCATTGACAGCCACACATTCATAACGGCCGGAATCTTCGGCAAATGGTTCAATGATCAGCAAGGTGTGAATGCTGTCTTCCTCAAGCATTTTGAACTTGATGCTGGGTTGAATCTTCATGCCATTCTTCAGCCAATAGACATCCATGGGTCGAGTACCGGTGACCTTGGCATCGAAACGAGCCAATTGTCCAGTGGACACAGTGGTGCTCTGGATGGTGGAGACAAAGCTTGGAGGCTGAATGCCTCCCTTGCCGGCACGTCGGCGTTCTTCCACCACCAGATTGGCGCTGCACTTGGCAGTTCCACCACGATTCTCCGCAACACAGGAGAAGACAGCGGAATCTTCTACAAACACTTGGCGTATTATCAAAATCGATTTGCCACTGAAAGTGTGTATCTGCAAGTCGGGAGAGTTTTGAATGGGGAAGCTCTCACGATACCATTTCACTGTGGGCATGGGCTCTCCGTCGAATTCGACTTCGAATTTGGCCTGTTCATTCTCAAAGACACGGCAGGGCTGAATCTTCTTGGTAAAGATTGGAGCCTTAGCTGGCTTGACGGGTCCCTTAACTACGCGTTCCTGAATGGTGCCCTTGTGTTCGACTTCGGTAGTCTCGGTAGCAGTAATTTTGCGTGTTATCTCCAAATCACCTTGAATTTCTTTTTGAGTCTGCTGCTGCTTATTCATGTGAACTTCACGTCCATGAACCGATGACTCTGAAGGATCTACTGGGCCTCTCTGTACCACATTCTTCATTTGTGTGTTGGTGGTTTGCTCTTGTCTGTTAAAATAAGTAATTAATTTTTTGGGGTTTTTTAGTTACATCAAAAATTTAAACTTACAGATTCTCCTCATAGGACTGAGCCATGCCCTTAGCAGCTGAGCTGCTCACCACCTTCTCGCCGGGTATGGCATATTGATGATTATCTCTACGCAAATTGGTTTCCTTTAGTAGTTGTTCGGTTTCCAGATTTTGCAATTTATTGTAGTACTCTTCGCTCTTCTTGGCCTTGACGTTCTGCTGCCATTCTGGAGTCTGGGGCTTGTATTGTTTGGGCTTCAGATGCTCAACGCCTTTGAGGGTATGGGCACTCTGCTCGGACAAATATTGCTTACGCTCATCAAATACCTTTTCCAATTCATTTTCTTGACGCTCCTTCTGATAGGCAGCTAGGTCATAATCATACCAGGCTGGATATAGAAAAATTTAGCAAGTTACTTAAAGGACACAACTTTTCCCGTTTTTATTACAAAATAATTTTTTGATTTATAAAATAATCAAAAGACAAGCAACTTATAAAGTGTTAGTCTTTAAAAATGTTCATGCTCTAAACTAAATGTTAAGCTTAGTATTGAATTATGATTTTTTAAAATGATGGAAATGATAAATTTTTTGACAGAGGCTTACTAACTCCTTTCAGTTTAGCCGAGGCTTAAATACAGCAACACAAAGTGATAAACACAAAGAGAGACAGAGAGATTTTGACAGAGAGGATATTTTTTTTTCAGGTTCCTTATTTTTTTAATTACCAGACATTTTTTTAAAACATATGGTACATTCGATATGGTAAACTTTTTCAGAATACTTAACAATCCTTTCCAGTTGGTCAAGCTGGGCTGTATTCTCTTCCAGTTGGGCTGAGCTCCTTGATTTGTACTATAACAGGGGAATTTTCTTTCTTTTTGTTTGGGAATGGATTTTCTTTGGGACTTTAGGGATCTTTATGTTTTCATTTAAATTGCTTATATTTGTGTTTTCTAATTTTCTAGGTAAGCCTAAAGTAAATACGGTGCAAAAACTACTCAAACTTTGGTGGGTGTTAATTTTCTATTTTTTTTGGTAAGTAATTTTTTTATGTTTATATTTACAATGCATTTTTATGTGTTGAGTTTTTAAGTGTTTCTAGAATTCTACTTCAATCGAAAAAAACTATGTTAAAAAATTCTAAGTAGCTGTTAAGAAATCCGCTTGGAAATGTTGTGTGTGCTTTTGTGTGGTGTGTTTGATTGAGCTTCTGAGTAGAGTACTTACGGCGTGGTGAATTCTTTAGGACATTACGATAGTCATCTGAACGTGCCACGACCTTCAACTCGGTAGTGGCAATCGATTCACCCACAGAGTTGCGAGCAATCACCTCCACTTTGCCAGTGTCATATTGACGGGTCTTGGGTATATCCAAATGGAACATGCCATCATTGGTAAGCTTATAGCGAGAGCCCTGGGAAACAAGAATAAATCTATCATGAGGATGTTCAAAGGGATAAATATATTTTGTAGACTTACATGGACCACAGTGTGGCCATTAATCAGCCACATCACGCGTGGACGTGGATGTCCAGTGACGCGTACACAGAATCTGGCAGGTTCGCCCTCTTCCACAATCTGTGGTTCCAGTTTGCTAACAAATGTAGGCTTGGTTCTAGGCTTGGCATCGGGATCGACTTCCTCGGGAACCCTAGAAAAATATGCAAATATTTATTATTAAATTTTTTTAAAGACTTGAAGTGTACTTACACCTGCCAAGAGGCTTCCATTTCACGTATACGATCGATACTTTGCATATGAGCAGGCAATTGCGAGTCATAGACAATGCCAGGCTTGCCGGCTACCTTGATTATGGCTCTGGTTTCATCCATGCCATACAAATTAGTGGCACGGCAGACATATTCACCGCTATCCTCGGGATAAACCCAGCCGAAGTTCATGGCCACATAACCAAAATCATAAATGGGTTGGAAGCGATTCTCTGTGGTAAAAAAACATACAAAATCAATGAGATTTAGAAGAACTATGATATATATGATATATACTATGATATATTTCCAACTTACTGTAGAGCAGAGGCTTGCCATTGAAGAACCATTCAACCTTCATGTTAGGATCGCCCACAGGAGCCAATTGGCATTCAAATTTGGTGACAGCCATTTCAGTGAGATTAAGTTGCTCCTTGATTTGAGTAACAAAACGAGGAGGCTGTTTGCGATCCGGATCGAAGAGATCGTCTTCAGTTAAATGCACTTCAGATGTATATTTCTTAATAGTGGCTTCCATTTGCGTCAAAGTCTCTGAGCGCTTCATTCCACGAGGCACTTGATTTTGCAACAAAATAGTGGGCAATTCTGTGTAGGTGAAAAATAAAGATTTTAATAGGATTTCATTTTTCTCGCTCTCCCTTTGACTTACTCTTGCAGGATACGGTGGCTTTGGTGCGATCTTCGCCATGGTTGTTAATAGCACGGCAAACATATTCACCAGAGTCCTCTCCATAGACGTAGAGTATATCCAAAGAGACAAAGCCCATGTCAAAGATGTTCCTATAACGATGGCCCGAAGGCAAAGGCTTGCCATTGCGATACCATTCGACGCGCAAACTGGGATCAGTTTTGGGTTCCACTTGGCATTCAAAGCGTACGGCCTCAGCCTCTTCCACAGTGACCGAAGTGATTTGGGTGACGAATTTCGGTGGTCCAAATTCGGGTTCAACCACTTTCGGGGCCTCGGGTATGCGACCACGTTCCAATTCCTTCAGTTTTTCGGAAGTCATGCCCTCGGGTAGTTGGGAATCGTAGACAATGTTGTGCTTGCCCTTGCAAGTCACCTTGGCCGTGGTTGTAGCTGTGCCCCATTTGTTAGTGGCGCGGCAAGTGTATTCGCCCGAGTCTCTGGCATAGATGTAATCAATGTCCAAGGCAATAAAGCCAAAGTCATTTAATTGATGGACACGAGAACCAGTTGCCATGGGGCGTCCATTATAGAACCATTCAATGCGCATAGTGGGATCTCCAACAGGCTCAACGCGACAATCAAAGTGAATGGGACCACCTTCAGGCACATCCAAATTATCCTTGATTTCTTCAATGAACTTGGGTGGATTGGGTTGCTCATCATCAATAACAATTTCCTCACGCTTGTGCATATTCTCCTCCAATTTCTGGAGACTCTCAGTGCCAGTACGGAAGTTAGAAGGTAATTGTGGTTCCATCACAATGCCTTGGCGGCCCTTGACCTGCAGCTTGCAGGAGACAGTGGCCTCACCGTGCTTGTTGGTGGCCTTGCAAGTGTAGAGGCCGCTGTCCCGTTGATAGCATCCGGCTATCTCGAGTATGACAAAGCCAAAGTCATTGATGGTCTTAATGCGAGAACCAGCCCAAAGGGCCTTTCCATTGTGGAACCAATCCACACGCATAGAAGGATCATTGATTGGCTGCAGACGACATTCAAAGTGAGCCAAAGAGTTCTCGGTGATGACCATGTCGAATGGAGTGGTAATAAATTCTGGTGGCTTTCCAGTGTCATCATCGGGCACAAATTCAGTGCTGCGTGAGCCCAAGCCTTCCAATTCGGCAATACGATCGATAGTGCCCTCCATGCCTTTAGGCAATTGCGATTCCATGATGATGCTGCGCTTGCCCTGGATCTTCATAGTGGCTGTGGTGACAGCCTCACCGTATTCATTTATGGCACGGCAAGAGTATTCACCAGAATCCTCGGGATAGACAGGAGATATTTCCAAAATAACAAAGCCAAAGTCGCAGAAAGTACGGAAGCGGGAGCCGGCCTTGAGCGGACGACCATTCCAATACCATTCAACCTTTAGTTTTGGATCATCGGCAGGTGTAATGCGAGCCTCGAAGTGGGCATTTTCACCCTCACGTAGATTCTCAATATTCTCGAGTGGAACAGTGAAGACAGGGGCCTTGCCCTTGGTTTCCTCGGTGGTTTCTTCGCGAGTACGCACCATGCTGTATTCCAGATTGGCAATCTTCTCAAGACCGCCCTCCATACCCTGATTCAAGAAAATAAGAAAGTTTTTTTTTAAATCCAAATACAAATTGAGACAAAACTTACCCTAGGCAATTGCGAATCAAGAATGAGACTGGCCTTGGAGGCACACTTCAAGGTGGCCCTTGTGACATCCTCGCCATATTTGTTCACGGCTCTGCACTCATACACACCGGAGTTCTCCTCATAGCAGTAGAGTATATCCAAAATAACAATTCCAAAGTCATGGAAAGTGCGGAAACGATGACCATGTGGTAGTTTCTTGCCATTGAAATACCATTCCACCTTCAAGTCTGGATCGGTTACCGGAGTAAGTCTTGCTTCGAAATGAGCACTCTGGCCCTCCACCAGCTTGGTAACATCGCTGATTTGGGTGATGAACTTGGGTGGTTCAGCCACCACTGGAGCACTGGTATCACCCTGTTGTCCTTGTGGGCATTCAAGTTCACGAATGCGAGGCAGGGAGTCAGGCTGCAGACTGTCATAGAAGACGCCGCCACGACCACCGCAATTGAGAGTAGTCCTGGTGAAGTCCTCGCCATAGCGATTGTAGGCACGGCACATGTATTCACCGCTATCGTGGTCTTGCAGATAGGCTATATCCAGAACCACATAACCAAAGTCGGAGACGGTCTTGATGCGGTTGGAGTGACGCATCAGCTTGCCATTGTGATACCATTCCACCTTTAATTCCGGATCGTTTACAGGAATCAAAGTGCATTCGAAGTGGGCCGATTGACCATCCTTCAGGCCCTGCAGTGGCTGAATGTGTGAAGTGAAACGCGGTTTCTGGCCTCGTGGCTTGTCAACACATTCCAAGGTGCAGCTGATCTCAGCCGAGCCGTATTTGTTTGTGGCTCGGCATGTGTAGGTGCCAGTATCCTCGATCTTGGTACCCAAGACCTCCAAAGCCACAGTCCCAAAGGCGTAGATAGTGCGTACGCGATGGCTGGCCTCAAGGACCTTACCATTAAAGAACCATTCAATGACCATACTCTGATCACCCACGGGTACAAGATTAGCTTCGTAATGGGCCAATTCGCCTTCGCCAATATCGGCAATGTTAACAAACTCAGTAGTAAAGCGTGGAGCCATGCCCTCTTCGGGCTTCTCAGGCTTGCTACCATCCTTACGCAGAGAGTCTTCCAGATCCTGGATTTGCTCCAGACCCTCGGCTCCCTTAGGATGTTGAGTGTGATCAATAATGTTTGTTTTGTCCGAGCAGAAGATGGTGGTGGAGGTGAAGGCTTCGCCAGCCTTGTTATAGGCCTTGCAAGTGTAAATACCCTGATCTCTGGAGTAGACCTCAATCATATCCATGGTTACAAAGCCGAATTCAGTGGTCATCTTGAAACGTGATCCATGCTGCAAAAGCTTGCCATTGAAATACCATTCAATAAAGAGATTAGGATCTTCCTTGGGTTCCACATTGGCTTCCAAGTGTATGGGCTGGGCCTCGGACAGATGGAACTCGGCCTGTAAAGGTTTGGTCCAGACTGGTGGTGGATACTGAGTCTCTGGCTTGGTGGACTTCTGAGCATAGCGATTGGCCAAGGCCTCTTCAGTTTCTTGAACGGCTTCGAGACCGCTCTCACCCTGAGGATGTTGGGTATCGAGGAACATGGTCTGACCACCAGTGCACTTCAAAGTGCCTGAAGTGGTAGCCGAACCCTTGCTATTAGTCGCCTTGCAAGTGTAGATTCCGCTATTCTCAGCATAAGTATTGCTAGAGTCCAAAGCGCAATAGCCAAAGTCATAGATGGACTTGAACTTGGCGGCAGCCTGCAGAGGCTGACCATTATAGAACCATTCGATTTGCATGGTTGGATCACGAGACGGTTCCACGTTGCACTCGAAGCGAACATTATCAGTTTCCTTGCACTCAATATTATTCAAGTGAGTGATGAAGACAGGTGTCTCATAGGTGGGTTCAGGGGCATCGGGACGACCTTCCTTAGGTGCTTCTAGCTCGCCAATGCGCTGCAGTGAGTCGGGATGGAGAGACTCACCCTGCAGCCAATGACGATCTTCAATCTTCAGCGAGGAAGTGGACACGGCTTCGCCAACTTGGTTGGTAGCCTTGCAAGTATAAATAGCCGAGTCGTCTTCGCGCAGGCCATTGATAGACAAGGTAACTAATCCGAAGTCGAAGGTGCTGCGTATACGAGAGCCAGTGGTTAGCGATATGCCATTCTTGAACCACTCAATGCGCAGATTTGGATCAGCTCTTGGCTCTACTTGAGCCTCCAGCAGCACGTGTTGTCCTTCGTGGAGCTTGTCATAGCTCTGTAGGTGGGTGGTGAACACCGGAGCCTGTTGAGGTGTGGAGTCCACAAACATTTCAGGCACACGATTCATGGCCGCCTCTTTGAGACGTATGGCCTCCCAGGATTCAGGTATCAAGGGCTGGCCATCAATATTGGCCTTAGTTTTGACTTTCATGGCCGTCGAGGAAACAGCCTCTCCTGCAGCATTATAAGCACGGCACATGTAGACACCGGCGTCCTCAGGCACAACGGCATTGATATCCAAAGTAACAAAACCAAAGTCGTGGGTAGTGCGCAGGCGAGAGCCCATTTTCAATTCCACGCCGTTGATGTACCATTCGAATTTCAGGGTAGGATCACCCACCGGCACCACACGAGCCTCAAAGTGAGCGTGATTGCCTTCCCAGAGCTCTGAAGGACCGGTAAGCAGTTGAGTAAAGATGGGCTTCTCAAAGAGTCGCTCGGGCTCTACGGGACGTGGAGCCACCGGTTTCTCAAGCTGGTGTATGCGGCTGATGCTGTCGGGATGCTGGGTATCCATTTGAATGCTGGCCTCGGAGACCACACGCATGGAGGCGGTGGTTACGGCTTCACCCAGAGGATTCACGGCGCGGCACATGTAAACTCCTTCGTCTTCCTTGCGTATGTGGGAGATGTCCAAGGACACATATCCAAAGTCGTGTTGCTTGGTGATGCGAGAACTGTCCTCAATAAGTTTTTCATTGCGGTACCATTCCACCTTCAAGTTAGGATCGCCCACAGGAATGAGACGAGCTTCAAAGTGAGCAGTTTGATGTTCATTGATATGATCGATATTCTGAAGGGGTTGAGTGAAGACAGGGCGTTGACGAGTTCCAGGAGTTTCAGGCTCCTGGCGCTGGTGTGGTGCATTCGACTCCAACTTGCGAATCTTCTCCAGACCCTCGGGATGCTGGGTATCCGAAATAATGGTGCTACGTGCAATCACACGCAGATTTGTCGAAGAGACACACTGTCCCAAGGCATTGACGGCGCGCACAGAATACTCGCCAGCATCTTCGGCCACGGCGTGGGTGATATCCAAGGAAACATAACCAAAATCAAAGGTGATATGGAAACGTGCCGCCGAAGGTAAGGGTTTGCCATTGTGATAGAATTCAATACGAAGATTGGGATCATGAACTGGAGCAACTTGAGCCTCAAAGTGAGCTGTCTGGCCCTCATAGATTTCCGTGGAGCCACGCAGCTCGGCCGTAAAGTGTGGTGGGCTGAGTGGGTGATCACCCACTTCAGTGCGCGTTGTCACAACCTTGGACTCTAGTTTTTGAATCTTCTCCAAGGCATCGGGATGCTGGGTATCCAAGATCATGCTGCGACGGTTCAAAACACGCACATTGCAAGTGTTGACGGCTTCGCCCAGAAGATTGGTGGCCTTGCACATGTAGGTGCCGGTATCCTCACCATAGACATAAAGAATGTCGAGGGCCACATAGCCAAAGTCATGGGTTGTTCTATAACGATGACCTGTGGGCAATTGCTTGCCATTGCAGAACCAATCAATTCTCAAGTTGGGATCATTAATCGGTTCCACACGGCACTCCAGATGGGCATGTTCGCCTTCCTTGAGATGCTCGAGATTGCTGAGTGGAGTAAGGAAAATAGGTTTCTGACCTTTCTCCTCCACTTCGACCTTAGTTGGTGGGGCATAGGTCTCCAATTGACGAATCTTTTCTAAGCGCTGGGCATCGAGAGTATCCAAGTCCAATGTCTTGTTTGCTGGAGGAAGAAAAAAAATTTCAAATTGTTATCTTTTTTTTAAAAGTCGAAATTAAAAACAGAAAAGTGTTTTTAAGTGATTAGTTGAAGAATTATATATAATTTATGAAATGTAGCACTAACCTGTGACGTTTACAGCACAAGTCGTGACAGCTTCGCCTACGGCATTCTTGGCCTTGCACATGTAGGTGCCAGTATCCTCAGCATGGGCGTACAGTAGGTCCAGAGCCACAAAACCGAAGTCATAGGTAGTCTTGAAACGATGACCAGTTTGAATGGGTCTGCCATTGCAGTACCACTCGACCTTCATGGTGGGATCGTTCACCGGAATCAGCGTGGCTTCCAGATGGACGGGAGTACCTTCATTGACCTTGGCATTGCGAAGAGGGCGTCCGAATTGTGGACGTTCAGCATGGAACTGATCGTCTTCGGCCTTACGTTGGAAGCGAGAAGCATCCTCCAGATGTTGGATCTTCTGAAGGGCCTCTTCATGCTGAGTGTCCTGGATAATGGATGAACGCGATTGCACATTTAGTTGTATTGAGTTGACAGCCTGGCCCAAATTGTTGGTCACACGACAAGTGTATTCGCCGCTGTCCTCGGCATAGACAGTCAAAATGTCCAGAGCCGCAAAACCAAAATCATAAGTTGTGCGGAAACGATGTCCGGTGCTCAGCGGCTTGCCATTGTGGAACCACTCCACCTTGAGGCTGGGATCTGGATAGGGTTCAATGCGGCATTCATAGTGGGCGCTTTGGCCTTCAAATAGATTTGCTGGTCCAATCAATTTGGTGACAAACACGGGAGCTGTGGTCACTGTATATTCTTCTTCCTCACGGCGCTGATATTTGCTATGATCTTCCAGTTGGTGGATCTTGTGCATGGCCGCCTCGTGCTGAGTTTCCAATTGAATGGCCGTTTTCGACTGAACAATCAAAGAAGCCGATGTTACAGCCTGTCCCAGGTCATTAACGGCCCGGCAAGTGTAGGTGCCAGAATCCTCGGGATTCACATACTTCATGTTAAGAGCCACATAACCAAAGTCGTGCATGGTTGTGGTGCGATTGGAGGCCTCAATGGGCTGGCCATTACGCAGCCATTCCACCTTGAGCTTAGGATCTCCCACGGGTATGAGGCGAGCTTCAAAGTGAACGGCTTGATTCTCAGCCACACGCACATCGCGTACGGGCATTGTGAAGACCGGAGCCTGAGAAACAAACTCATCCTGGACACTAATGCGTTGGCGCTTGGAACCATCCTCCAAGTGTTGCAAACGTGGCAAGGCCGTCTCATGCTGAGATTCCAAGTAGATCGACTTCTTGGTGTGGACTACTGCCACAGCAGAGGTAATGGCTTCACCCACGGCATTAAAAGCTCGGCAGGTGTAGGTGCCGGCATCCTCGGGCAAACAGGACATGATATCCAGAGCCACAAAACCGAAGTTGTTGGTCTCGGTGAAACGAGAACCCGATTTCAAAGGTAAGTTATTGTGATACCACTCTACGCGCATGGATGGATCAGAAACGGGAATCAGGCGGCATTCAAAGTGAGCTCGCTGATTTTCCTTGATCTCAATATTCTTCAGGGAAGTGGTAAACACCGGAGCCTGTTTGGTGCTCTCGTCGATCTCCTCACGACGACTGTAACGCGAACGATCCTCCAGATAGTGAATCTGCTCTAGGCCTGCCTCGTTCTGGGTAACAGTGACGATCTGCTCACTGCTGCGGCATTGCAGCTCAACCTGAGTTTCATCAGAGCCTAGCAAATTAACAGCACGACAAGTGTAGACACCGGAGTCCTCGGCAATAAGATCTACAATATCCAAGGCCACATAGCCAAAGTCATGTATGGGACGGAAACGATGACCTACGGTGATGGGACGACCGTTCTTGAACCATTCCACCTTCAGATTGGGATCGGTGACAGGCTCAATCTTGCACTCAAAGTGGGCATGTCCACCCTCACGCATATTAGTCAGGCTCTTGGGATGGGTGAGGAAACGGGGACGAATGTTGACTACCTCATCCACGAATTCATTGCGACGATAACGGGAAGAATCTTCCAGATATTGGATTTTCTGCAGACCCGACTCATTCTGAGTCTCCAGAACTAAATCGCTTTTGGCTATGATACGCACTGAACCGGAGGTTACAGCCTCGCCCAGCTGGTTTCTAGCCTGACAGGTGTAGACACCTGAGTCGACGGCATAGCAGCCCAGCAAATCAAGAGCCACATAATCAAATTCATAGGCTGGACGGAAACGATGACCGGTCTTAACAGGCTTGCCATTTACAAACCACTCAATGCGCATGCTGGGATCACCCACGGGCTGGAGACGGCACTCAAGATGGACATTGGTGCCCTCCACAGTTTCGATGTTGTGCAGAGGCCGAGTGAATTGTGGAGCCTGCATAATGGTTATATCCTCCTCCATGTGGTGACGACGACGCGAGTCTTCTAGCAGTTGAATTTGCTCCAGAGACTGTTCATTCTGTGTCTCGGTCACAACATCTGTGTGGTCAATAACACGTACACAGGCCGAAGTATGGGCCGAGCCCAAATGATTGGTGGCACGTACGGTATACTCGCCAGAGTCGGCAGCCGTAGCCTTAATAATGTCCAAGGCCACAAAACCAAAGTCGTAGTAAGTGCGGAACCGAGAGCCCACTGTGATGGGACGGCCATTATGGAACCACTCAACACGCATAGTTGGATCCCCCATGGGTTCTAGTCTACATTCCAGATGGATGTTCTTGCCATCATGAATGGGTTTGGGGTCGGTGAGTGGCTGGATAAATATGGGCTTCGATTTAGAGATTTCTTCAATATCATAACGAGGCTCCACGAATGGTTTATTCTCCAGATTTTGGGTCTTTTCATAAAGACCGCGATGCATGCTAGATGTGTCGATGCTGGAACGAGCTGTAAGTAAATGGAATATTTTACATGATTCCCAATTATTTTATGAGTTACTACTTACTTTCCACTACCATCGTTGCTTGCAATTGAGCTTCACCTAGCTTATTTCTAGCCACCACAGTGTAAACACCGGCATCTTCAGCCCTCACCTGAGATATATCCAAGGCCACATAGCCAAAGTCATAATAAGTTTGAATGCGAGTGGCGGCAGTAATGGCACGTCCATTGTGGTACCATTCAATCTGCAGGCTCAAATCGCTCTGTGGCTCCACACGGGCTTCGAAATGGGCACGCTGACCCTCAAGAATCTTGTTAGTGCCTTTCATGGGGCCTAGGAAACGCGGGGCCTGGGTAATTGAAACCTCCTCCTCTTCACGGCGTCCATAGCGCGAGGAGTCCTCCAAATGTTGGATTTTCTGCAGACCTCCTGGATGCTGAGAGTCAGAGACTATCTCATTCTTTGAGACCACAGTTAGCTGGGCAACGGTGGTATCCTGACCCATGGCATTATAGGCACGGCAGGTGTAGGTACCGGCATCATATACAGTCAACTGTTTGATGGTTAGAGCCACATAACCGAAGTTGTGGTAGGTGGTGATACGAGAACTGGCCTCCAGGGGCTGTCCATCCTTGAGCCATTCCACACGCATGGTGGAATCACCCACAGGTTCCAGGCGAGCCTCAAAGTGAGCATGGGCATGCTCACGTAGGTCCAATTGGTTTTGTATAGGAGTCTTAAATTGAGGAGGAGCAATGGCTTCAGGAGCCTCTTGGACATGGCGGCGTTGTTGCGCCTTGCGATAGTCTTCGAGTTCTTCCACCTTTTCAATATAGCGCTGTTGCTCTGGTATACCCAGGTCAGCTGTGACCTGGGAGCGCGAGTGGACGCGTATGTTGGACTGGCTAATTGCTTCACCCACACGGTTTACAGCTCGAACGGTGTAAGTGCCGGCATCTTCGGATCGGAGGTGCAAAATGTTCAGGGAGACATAACCGAAATTGAAGATGGCGGTAATACGAGAGCTGGCCGTAATGGGCAGGCCATCCTTATACCATTCCACGCGCATGGTGGGATCATTGACCGGAGTAACTTGGGCCTCAAAGTGCACGTTCTTGCCTTCTTCGAGTTCACCCAAATCATGGAGAGGACGAATAAATTGAGGAGCCTGGTTCAGTTGTTCCTCTGAGCTTTCCTGCCGCTGATAACGGGAGTAATCTTCGAGCTGATTGATGTACTGCAAGCTGTTGGGATTCTGCGAAGACTGCTCGATTGATGGACGCTGGGTAACAGACAAAATGGCACGAGATTCAGCCACGCCAGAGGCATTGCTAACACGGCACATGTATTCCCCAGCATCGTGGCCCATTATGCTCAATAGATCGAGAGCAATAAAGCCAAACTTGAAGACAGATGTAGCGCGAGCACCTTGAAAGGAAGATAGACATAGATAAGCACAAATCTACTGCAACAAATAGGAAGACTTACTGGCTGCCAAGGGTCGGCCATTTAGGAACCATTCTACCACCATTGAGGGATCGCCTACGGGCTCAATGCGAGCCTCCATATGCACACGACCACCTTCAGTTTGCTGCACATTCTGCAGTGGTATAATGAACTGTGGCGGTGGGTAGACGCGGTCTTCCTCACCAGGTCGTAAATGAGGCTTAGCACGCTCCACATGACGCAGATAAATGATTTCCGGGCCAGGAATAGGTCTAAAATAAAGTTTTTATTTAAATCAGGTTTTAAGCAAGCCTTTAAGTTGGTTGGCATCGAAGTATTTGGATATTTTATTAAATTCACAAACTTAAAAGTTAGTGAAAATATAAATATAAATGAATTCACTTCGATTGATTTAGAGAAAAAATCTTGAAACTTCGGAGAGATTCTCTAATTTATATTGTTTTTTTTTTTTGTGTTTTGCTTTTAAGAAGCTAATTCTTTTTGATAAATACTCACTCTGGTTCGATGACTTTCGTTGGTCTTGGTAGATTGAGACGCCTTTGTTCGTGACTTGATTGATCTCTGGGTACTTCAACATAGAGTCTAGCACGGTTAGCAGTCGAACCGGCAATGTTTTGGGCGGTGCATTGATACCAGCCAGCATCGGTAGCCTTCACCCGCGGTATTTCCAAGCAGGTGGCCCCACCATCGATGCCCACAAATCGTTCAGGATTCGATGAGATCTGTACACCATCCTTTTGCCAGGTAATTCTCGGCACTGGTGTACCAATGGCATTGGCACTCATGCTAATGGGTTCACCCTCGCGCACAGTCATAGTGCTGAAGCGTTGGACAAATTGTGGTGCAACAACTTGTTCTTTTTCCAGCACATTTAACTGGGCCTCGATGGCCACCTCACCGGCCTTGTTGCGGGCCAGGCACTGCACGGCTCCGGCATCCAGACGGGTAACATTGGTGATCATCAGGGAGTGACTGCCGGACTCGTTGACTAGAATCTTGTGCGAGGCATCGTCGCGTACTTGGCGTCCATTGATGAACCAGAAGACCTCAGGATATGGGTTACCTGTCACACGGCAATCGAAACGAGCCATACGCCCTTCGGTGATCTCGCGATCAGCGAAAGACTTGACAAAAGCCGGTGGCAGGGCCTTCCCAGCTTCCAATTGCTCGGCCATGATGTCCACAGGTTTGGGTTCATAGGCGGATTCCGCGGCTGGCTCTACGGCTAGAACTGCCGAAGAAACCACACAGCCTTGAATATTCTCGACCAGCAAGGTGTAGTGTCCACCATCCTGGGCCGTAGCGTTCTTGACACGCAGAGTGGCCACGCCACTCGAATAGGAGATCTCATACTTTTGAGAGGGCACAAGACGTTGACCATTATGGAACCAGGTCAGACGTGGCTTAGGATTAGAGCCCACCCGAGCGGTGAAGACGGCATCAGAGCCTTCAATGAGCTTGGAGCTCCTGGGTTTCTGCGAGATTTGTGGTGCATAGGCAGGACCCAAAGTGCGATCCAGCTCTTGGGATAGCTGAGAGTCGGCCTCATAGCCGGAGCGACGTGTGATGGCCTCGCGGAAAGAGACTTCACGCAAAAGTCTATACTCAAAGGTGTCCACACGGAACTCTTCCTCAATGGAAGTATAGGAGTAACCATTGGAAAAGATGTTCTTCTCCAGATTCTGGATGGGCTGCAAAGCCGGCATGGGTGCTCCCTCCGGCTGAATGTACACACTACAGATAGCCTCGCCATATTGATTACGGGCAGTACAAGTGTACTCTCCCTCATCGCCTGGCCCAATTTGATTGATTAACAGAGAGACATCTCCGGTGGCTTCGTTGTAGCTCATACGAAACTTTTGCGACTCGAGAAGTGGTGCGCCTTTTCGAGTCCATGTTACGAATGGCTTGGGATTGCCACGCAGTCTACCTTCGAACAGGGCATTGCCACCCTGAGCGAAGCGAGCATTCTTGAAGATTTGCTCAAAGACTGGGGGTGAGATGTCACCTTGGGCATAGACGTGTGTCAACTGGGGTGGCACATAAGTGCTGCCTAGGCCGCCTTGATGATGATGATGTTCCACTGCAATAAAATTTATAAATAATTTATAAACAAAATCCAAAAGAAAACGTAAAAAACGCAAAAGCATAAAGTAGACCATCAATCTTTATTTGTAAGGACTTTGGGCACAGAAATCAATAACAAAATTTATTTTTAGAACCAATCAAATCTATTTATATGTATCCAATGAGTCATTCAACCTGAGTCATTAACCGAAGGGGGCATGAACAAATTTACATATGATAAATTCAAAACAGATGATCTCTAAAAACAATAAACAAACATCAGGTGTTCTCTCTCTTTTTCATAGACTCTTCGAATTTCTAATTTGTTTGCGCAGGCCCAAAACACTCGGCTAGGCATCTTCGGGTTTTCGTATAAGAGAAATGGTATACTCTATATCTTATTCTTTCTGACATAAGACAAAACGTATATCTTAAAAATGTAAACAAACTCGACAGTATAAGAGTTTTTTATACATTCCACATGCTCATTTTTTGTGCTTTCTTTTTCTTCTTTTTCCGAGAGAGAATTGTATGATAAGGGTATAAAATTAGATTTGATTCCTCATTCCTTCCGATATAGAAATATTACAAATTAAGCAATACAATATGCAACGGAAATATTTTTGAATAAGGAAAATCTGATTCTTTGTGGGTCCCAAATTTCTATTTTGTATTTTGAAAATTTGAAGCCCCTCAAAGCATGCAATAAAAAAGATCCTATTTGAGTTTGCTATAGATTTCCTAAGATAAACTTATATACCCAATATATTTTGCTATTAAATCTTATCTACTCCAAAATAAAATGGAATAATCTAGTGTAAGTCGAAATTTGTAGTTTTTTCTTCTGCTTTTGAAAAGAGTTTATACAAATTTCTCATAATAGAAAATGTGTCAAGGTCTATTCAATCTTAAAAGGAAAATTGAAGGAAACAAAAATTAATGATTTATGAGAATAGAAAAATGATATGGGATGGGGAGTTGTGTAATTCTAATGAATAAATATAAAATAATATTCCAGTGTTAAATTGATTACAGAAAGAAGTGTGCTCGAATTTCATAGGGAATAATATTTGTATACGAAGAAATATTAATTACATTAATGATTATTTTATTTGGTAGAAGTGATTATTTTGTATACTAAAAGAAAGTTCAATTAAATGACAAATCATTTCAAGAAACATATTTTCGAGGACAAGCCAGAAATTTATTGAACTGCAAAAATTTCATGAATAAAATAAATAATATTAATTGACTTCCTTCTTTGTTTTTTGTAAATCAATTTCAATCAATATTGCAAAAACTAATTTCATTATATTCAATATAAAATTACTAAGCCAATTATAAATAGAAATAAAATTCTTTCCACACAAATGAATATTTATCGAAAAATACAAGGGAAAACCTATTTTTACATTTAATATAAATAAGCACGTTCAAGTCGTAAATAACATTTTATCTGAAGCAAAAGTTCATCAATTACATTTGAATCTTATTTTAAAGAAATTAATCAATTGGAAAATGTTTATTGACCGTGAAAGACATGACTTTCCTTTTGAGGGAGAAAATGTATGATTCTAGATTTTACTCAAAACAGTTTTTACTCCAACTCAAAGGAAATAGTTGTATGTATATCGATGAACAAATTGATTTTTCTAGTTTTTACTTTGTTTAAAAAGGAAATCTAAAGAAGTGTCAAGATTATAAATCTTTGAGACTTCATCATATTGAACTTTATTTTTGGATAAACGAAAATCTTTTGCTGACTTTTCAAGGCAGATTGCAAGTGGAAAATTTGTAGGTTTTTAATGATTGAAATTACTTATAATTTCTATTCTAAATGAATAGAATCTAATTGGCCCTTAGATATTTTGTCTATATGACTGAAAGACCAAACCAGATTTTTTTCAAATGTTTTTTTAAACAAAACAAGAGTTAATTTCTATTAATTTGCTTTTGACTGAATGAATGAATTTTTTTTTTTTTATTCATGAATTTTTCCCACAATCAAATGAATGAATTTTAGTGAACCAACCTAAAATTAGCTTAGCTTATTGTAATTTCTTTTATTATTGAATAATTTCTATAATTGTTTGCAAATATTCCGATTATCTCATCACAATGAAATCTTTTATTTTGCAAAATGGTCGTTTGCAAAATGGTTGAAAGTGCCAAAAAATTTCCCTTTATGCATAACTCATCAAATATTTAATGTCTGCTAACAAAAAAAAAAAAACATTTAAGACAGAATTTTGGAGAGTTGCCAAAAAAACAAATTCACTAATTCCTTTAAACATTTTGTCTCAGATTCAAGGTCACTAGGCAAGCCAACAAACAACAACAAAAACAAATGTACAAGAAAAAGTGTGTCAGAAGGAAGTTTCACATCAAGAGTGCGTACAAAGGAAACTCTAAATCCACGGTGTGAGCTCCATTGTCTGCAACAACTCGAAGGAAATCCAAAATGACACACACGCACACAGACACAGAGACAGAGAGACAGTGAGACAGAAATGGGGTACGTACCCCACTGACCTCGTTGTTGGGTGGTGATTTGACTCCTCTGAACATGTTGTTCAGTGCGGCTAATCCTTTGCTGCTGGTGTTGTTCTTGACTGGAGTGCGAGTACTCTTGGGTTGAGTACTGCTGCACTTGCTGCTGCTGCTGCTGTTGTTGTTGTTGTTGTTGTTGCTGATACGGGTTCGGATTTTGTCGTTGCATTTTGATTCGTTATATATCACTATATATCATTTAAAATGACAACCAAATCGATGCAGAATGAACTGCACAAAAAAAACTTTAATCACCTCTCGATCACTACTCTTTCTCTTGATTTGCTTCTTCACTTTATTTGAATATATATTTATATTTGAATATATTTATATTTCTCTTGTAGATATTTTCGCTTCTTTATTGCTGAAATAAGATACAATGCAAAATGAAAAGAAACAAAATTAAATAATTATTTTTACTTTATTTTTTTTATTTTTTTTTCTGCACATTAATCATCACTTTTGTCATTTGACAATCATTGATTTTGTGGTTATCTTTGATGTTTCATTTTTCTATTTAACCACACAATTTTCTCTAGATTTTTTACACACACACACATTAGCATATAGAATTTTATAATATCTTTTTGATATATCAAATAAGATTTCTTCATCATCGAGATTCATATGCTTTTGCTGTTGAAGCAGCATTTCCAATCTATTTTTAACATTGAAAATAATTCACTGCGACACACAAACATAGACAGCCTGAGATACCGAAAAGCACACAGATGTATTCGATGTGCCTGGTGCGGATTCTGAATCTGATTCACACAGCCAAAGATTTTTCTTTTTTTTTAATTTTATTTTTTGAGTATACATATGCAATACAGAGACACACTATCCACACACACACACACACACCGACTCAGTTGGTGTTGCTTCTTATTTTTCAAAAAGCTATTTTTAAATAATTTTTGGTAGATTTTTTTTTTCAAAATCAAATCACATATTGATTTTTTCTGGGGGTTTTTGTCACTTTTATTGATTCAATTAAACCGGTTAGGTTAGCTTGTCATGTGTAATCCTTTTGACCAGCCTAACCAGGATTAATTTGGCAGGTTTTTTTAATTTGATATATGTAGATTTTTGTCGAGAGATATCTTTCTATATTTAAGCGCATATATCTATATGCAGATATCTGTGGTTCTTGTATGCACGATTTCACAGTCCATTCGTTGAATTGGGTGCGGACCTCACGAACCGAACGATATAACGAACACCAGCATAGCCGCCGATCGTGTGCTATTTTTGGATATTTAGCGCACTGAAAAATTCTTTCAAAAAGTGGTTACGAAACCAAAAATTTTTTCATGAACAAATTCTTAACTCTTCCGCACTTCCTTTCAAACCACTTTGATCAATTATTGAATTCGTTGATCCTCTTACTTTATTGCGTTATCCTTTCGACGTAATTGACTTTAACAAAAAAACTCTATGCTAGACGTACTCTATACATACATATATATAAAAGTACCGTTTCTATATATATATTTATAAAAATATCTATTTTCAAACTGTTTCAAGTCATAATCCCCGAGACTGAAACCAAGACGTCGATCGTTTTTGAGGTGCGAGCGAAGAATGACAAAATGTCTTTGAGAATGCGATCAAATAGCTACAACGAATCCGAACCCGAATCCGAATCATATACACACACACAGATTGACTCGCTGCTGGCCAACTTGCCCAGTTCGTCTCTTTGCTCAGCATGAGATATTTTTGCACTTTCCCATCAGTTTGTTGTTGCTGTTGTGGAAAATGCTCAGAGCGCATATGAGTTGTTGTCCGCTACACACACCACTGGGGGGCATACATGTTCGTCGAGCATCTGTTTGACTTTTCTCGCTTTGCCAGCAGATGAGTGCAATCGGCTGGGTAGCGTCTTCAGATATCATTAAAGATCAGCTATCTTAATACAGTTGTTGGAATTTTACGCTGCGTTGAACGCCACCAACTTGATGGCCAGTCAAATTGCTGTGTCTTCTGTATCTTCTGGTGGTTTACGCTCGGCTGCTCTTAGTACAGCCTCTTCGATAACGGCAGAGCAATTTGACTTGCTTTGCTTTCAGAAAGATCTCTGAAACTCTCTGAACACAAAATATGTGCTCTGCTCTCTGTGGGTTTCGGAAAGTGTTCGGCTTTTGAATAAGTTGGCTAAAAATATATACCGATTTATTTTTGACACGTATTTTTCAACATTTTCTATGCAAAAAAAAACAATAAAAGATACTTTCGAAAGTTTCTAGATACTGTAAAGTGGTCTCTTCGAATGCACAGAGTCTTTCCAGACCCAAAAATAGTGACAATCAAGACCCCCATACCTTATAATTGAAATTATAGTATATGATAAATATAATATCCATCTATACTGCACAAATCATAAAAAGCGCTAAAGATACCAAAAATATCTTTAAGACCATTTTCACTCTTTATTTTTAATTAGGGTTTCGAAAATTATTGGACTGATGCTTTATTTGTCATTCTATTAAATCAGAACAATTTATATTCTTGTTGTTTTACTTGGCTAAATTTAAAACCACAGAGTTCATCATTAGATACATATAAATTGGCTCGAGAATGGTTCCACATATATTTTGATTATTCATTCGGTTTCTTAATCATCGCTGTGAACTGCTTCTATTAAAAAATGTTGTATCTTTTTTTTCAAACTTTCACAGGCTTTACAAATTTATTTGAGCCGTTTTTGGTTAACCCAACTCTTAGGCCTTTGTCGTACTCTAAAAGGCAAGTGGATGGCCATGATCATGCAATATGGTTTATTGGCTGTTTTGTTGTTAACATTAATTGCTAACAACAACAGGTGCATTTACCAGGCAAGCACAGTTACGAAATCACTCAAAAGCAACTTTTCAACAAAACAAAGCAAAAAAGAAAAGAAAAACAAAAAGTAGTTCATTAAATTACAACGAATAAAAAAAAGGAGAGGAAGAACAGGCCAGCGAAGCGCAACACTTTAGAACATGGCCAAGTTGAATTTGTCACTGAGCCACCAGGCACAACATCATCAGAATTGAAGTCTACGTGCAAAAGATACAATTTGTATCTTATGCATTTATCGCACTGACGGCTATATTTATGTTCTTATCAAAACAGCATAAAATTCTCAAGAATCATATAGACCGTTATTTTCTTTAATCTGGCCAAGTTTGATCTTGCTTCTGCACTGGAGTGAGGCTGCATTTTTGAGATACACACAGGCGGTCAGAGATCTCGCTTGAATTGTTTGCTTCTCAACTTATCGTTGACAACACAACAGACTAAGATTATCTTATCTGTTCTTCTTGAAAGATTTGCCAAATATTCGCCAAACACAAATTATCTCATAATTTGAGAATTCGCCAACTCAGAGTAAAGAGTATCTTTAGTTTTTCAAATACCTTTTGTTTTAATAAATGTTATATTTTTAGTAAGAGATACAATAAGATAACAAAATAAGATAAGTTTTATTGGGTTAGTTGAAATTTTTCAAACAATTTATAAAATTTTTAATTTTTAGTAGAAATTCTTTTAGTGTTTATTTTATTCTTTTTGCTTAAATATTTGTTTGTTCTTATTTTGGGAAGGGGTGTGGTAATTAGCGCCTTCATTCAATTGACTGAAAACAAGAAGAAGAAGAATTAGGGGCTTTCAATTAAAAAACAACAAGCACAACATTATGAAAGAAATGCATGAGGGTATGTTTCAGATTCATGCTAAATGCAAGTGAGTTGTTCTTTTTTTTTTATGTTTTGTATCTTTGAAGTGGGGTGTCGAATGGAGAGCAGACTAAATGAAGCATTTCATGGGCATGAGATGATTTTGAGCAAGACCCCCGGCAAGGAGAGACTGTTGAGGCACTTGAAAAAGACCCCAAGCCAAGCCAATAAAAAAGAAAGAAAAATGTTTATTTTTAATTTTAACGGCTTGGCTTGAATTGTCTATAAAGTTGTTGTTGTGGCCGATTTAAGCCACGCCTTGTTGACTGGCCAAAATGTAATGAGTCGTCACATAAGCCCAAAAGATATTTTAGTAGATGTTATGTGTGCCGAGTTATTTGTTTTGTTTATTTATTTTTACGTTTTTTTTTATTTTCATAGTAATTGTGTGCTTGCATGTGTGTGTGTGTGTGTGTGTGTGTGTCTGTGCGCACGCAAAAAGAAAAACCGCGCATTGTATTTTTATTTTATTTTTATTTTTGTTTGCAAGCGGCATCAAATTTCGCGACTGCCTCAGCATTGACTTTACAGTTTATAGAAAAGTCATTTTTTTTATTCCCCCCCTTCACCCGTTTAGACGGGAGCAGGCAATACAGTAAAACCATAAAACCGAGACGTCGGCAGCGCCAATTTAAGTATAAAATGTCCAAATGTGGTTGTTTTTCATATCAATTGTTTATACAATTAAACTCACACACACACACACATGCATGGAGAGCTGCATCTGTGTGGCATAAATGAAAGTTGCAGTGCACTGGAAAAATGTTTGACTGTGAGGCTGACGATCTCAGACTCTCAGACTGCTCGACTATATTTAGTGAATTTTATACGCCGCCACCCTTTCCAACTTGTTACAATTAAATGAAGAAGAAGAAGAAAATGAGGGGAGAAAAAAATGTACTGCCAATTTGCTCATCAGCCGACAGAGCATTAAAAATATGCCAGCAATTTGGTTTGTTTGTTCCAGATGAATTGTGTGCGTGGTCTATGAATGCTCAAACAAAATGAAAAGCAAAGCCAAAAACCCAAACAAATTACTCTTGTTTAGATGGAATAAATATGAACATAAAGTCATGAGTTATGGGTAAACAAACGAAGATGAAAATTCAAAAATTCTTACCTTTAAGCTGGTCGATTCCGTTGTTAGTCAGATCCGATATTGAGACAGTTTTGGTGGTCACATAGCTAATTGACTCGACGGTGGTTTCCCATTTCTGGAAGGTATTGATGGTATCGCTGCGTAGTGAAGATTTGCCCGACTTGCCTTGCAGTGAGCGCAGCGACATGGTCGAGGTGGCCGAACCCAAAGACGAAGAACCCGGCGAAGGCGACGCCGATGAGGAGGAAAACGAAGCCGATTTGCGTAGCTTGGCATGGTTGTTGTTGTTGTTGTTGTTGTTGCAGTTGTTGTTGTTATTCACCTGCTCATAGTTGTTGTTGGTGATTTTGTGATTGGATTTCTGTTCGTTGGCATTAAGATCCTCGGGTTCGGTTATAAGCAAACTATCCGTTTGAGTGCCTTGATCTGTGGAATGTACATTAAATTCTGTTTAGACCATACGGAAACCATATTAATTTGTTGTGGATTTTAATTGCACCAGAAACAATTTTCAATTCAATTGGCCCAGAAAAACATAAACCCACACACAGACCATATAAACAGAAAGGTTTACTCTGAAGATATTTTGGATATACTCTTTTTCAGATCTTCAGAAATTGGAGGAAACCACGACTCTGTCTAGATTTTGAAAAATTTTTGAGTTGTTTAAAATTCTTGGCCATTAAACTTAATACATTTTTCTTAATCGAATTTAATTTCTTTATGGATTAGGAGTGCTTTTTCAATTTGCTGAAAATTTTCTAAACTTAAATTTATCACATTTTTATGATTCCCATTCTATTTTGAAAGTGTATAGAAAAAGTCGTAAAATTGTGGCACTTCCGAAGCTTCCTTTCTCTCTCAGTTGATGGCTACCAGTTTTGACAATTAGCCAGCATATTTATGGCTTATACACTTGAATGCCCAAGCCAAAGGCGTTTTTAGTTGGTTTATTTTTTGTGAGTTTTTAAATTTGGAAAATTTTATAGCTAAACGAAACGAAAACTTGGCCGCATTTTAATTAAATTGAAATAAAACTTGGCCACGCAGCCGTTCATTGTCTGTTAACTATTTTGTTGATTCGGTTGGTCTGGCCTGGCCTGGTCTGATCTGTCTGTCTGTCTGTTTGTTTGTTTAATTTTATTTCATTTTGTTGGTGTGACTGACTAATTTACAGCGTGCTTCTTAATGCTTAGAATTGTTGCAGAGACTTCGCTTGCCAAGAAATGTTTTAGTTTGAAATTTTTGCAGTTGACTGTCAGGCAGGGTCAGCATCGTCAACGCGTGGCAAACATCAACGCGAAAATTTGTCAAGAAAGTCTTATATAATTCAAGGATCTGAGGCGCCGTACGATGTATCTCAATCGTGGTATAATAAAATTTTTAATGTTAAATACTAAATTGAAGTGCTAAAAGCTTTAGCCTAATCTCTCTGCGCATTTCCAAATGACGCAAATAATTAACCAAAAACAAAAACAAAAAAAAAATGAAGAGGAAAAGATGGAAAATAAGGAATTAAAGACTCGGTTTTCGGTTTTATTACATTAAAATTCTTGTTCATTCTTGACTTGGAATGCGGCGGGCAAAACAATTTTATGATGCTCAACTGGCCTGTGAAAATATCAAATGATTTTTGGCTTTAAAAATCACAATTTTCATTTATATATATTCCGACCAAGAAATACATTTTTATATTCGTTTATTTATTTGCAAAAATAAAATTCTATACCCATGAACCATAATAAATATCTAAACCTATACATCTAAATATATATATACTATACATGTTTTTTTTTATATTAGATGGAAGATTTAGCGAAAAATTTCCTTTGACGCGAGTTGACAAAAGTTGAAGCGGAAATATTTTATTATTTATACGAGACACATGCCCAACAATAATTTTTCTTTTTTTTTCATTCTTTTTCTTTTTCTTTAGAATAATTTTTATTTTTCAAGTACCAATTTGTTTATTTGTATTGGTGTGGTTGTTGCTGTTGTGAAAACAATTTTCTGAAAAGTTGCAGTCTCGCTCATGAATGCGTAGGCTTTTTCTGAATGTCTCGAGGCATCTTAAATAAAGTTGATCTGGATACTCTTTAAATACGAAATTTTGTTAACAAAAAAAAAATTAATTATTCTTTTTAAATTAAAAGTTTTTTTCCAGAGATTTTCAAGCTTGAATTCTTTGAATAAAAAAAAAAAAAAATTATTGTCCTCCAAAAAAAATCCTATAAATTTCTGGGAATTTTCTGAACCTTATCCTAATCCCAGATATGATTTTTATTGAAAAAAAATAAAATATTTGTTCTTAAAATTCAACAAAATTGTTATAAATTTCTAGGGCCTTTTCTAAGATTTTATCTAAGCCAAGAAATGTTTTTTATGAAAAGATATAAACCAAAATTTCCAAAATAAAATCAAATTTCTTTCAAGTATGTCTAATCCCTTCCAGGCTCTAAAAACCATTACAAATTAGAAGAACCAATCTCTGGCATTAATTTAATGAATCTAAAAGACCAAAAGAAAGAAAGAAAGCCAACTGAAATAAAAACAAGAAATCTTAAAGTCTCAAGGATTTTTTATATTCATAATAAAAGGCCAGCCCGAAGACCCCAACAGTCACTTGGTCCATCTGTTGGTCCGAACACCCCCACCCATTTCACTGGGCCAAAAGTGTGGCCATGCCAGCACCTACGAAGGCTCATAAAGCATACCACCAATGCAGAAACCAAAAAAAAAAAAAATATACCAGAGAAAAATATCGTATGAAAACATATTGTATGAAGCAAAAAAAAAAAAAAAAAAAAAAAAAATTTTAAGTAGACGAAAATGAAAATTCAGTGTGACTGGTTGGTTAGTTGGTTTGCTGTGAAAAATGTGAGCCGCGATGAGTTCATTTGGTATTTTTAGAAAATTGCCTAATTAATTTAAAAATCTTGAACATCATCAGCGGTTTTTTTTCTTTCTTCATTTCGAATATATATATCCTATATCTCTTCGTATTATAAAGCATACTTATTCATTCCCAAAGATTCATCATCAAAAAATGTTGTACAATTTTGTATGTTTTTTTTTTTTAAGTTTTTTCTTAACTGTAAATCTCTTGGGATTTGCCGAGTTTTCAAAGCAATATTAAAATCCGTCATACCTAATTTATTTACCCAATCTCTTTTTTAATGCAAAAACTATATTTTATTTTAAAATATTTTTTTATATATTTTTTTTGGTTTTTTAATTACTCACATAAGCAAAGTGTGAACATTTGCCAATTTTGTTTATTTAGAAAATTCAAAACCAAGAAAAAAAAAAGAAAAGTAAAATATTTCATGTCGATTTTTATTTGTCCATGATTATTTATTGTTTATGTTTGCGCATAAAAATGGAGTGAAAATTTGCACATGTGCCAAAAACAAGGCCACAAAAGTTGAGCCAAGAACTTTTCGCCTCTTTTTTTTTTTTTTTGAAAATTTTTAAAATTTGTGTTAACATAATATTTTCAAATTTTCTCAATTTCTCAAACTGCGCAGGCAGAATCTACAATTTAATGAGTCATTAAAATCAAGAGAAAAAGATTTCACCTTGACGAAGGTATTCAAGCTATTTCGGACACTAATGACTCCTACAATTTGGCCAAATTGACAGGCGCACTTTAAGCCCACCACAAGTGTGTCATTCTATGCTATTTTAGCCACTTAGTCAATTGTCTTTGTAATACGAAACAGAAAACAAAAAAAAAAAAAAATAAATGAAAAGAAAACAAAACAAAGCATCGATTTGGTTGTTTATGTCGGTCAGTGTCAAGGACCTTTTATCAAGGCGGGACACGGTGCAGGCTGTCGAAACTCGGCCCAGAGTACCTTGAAAAGCTGAGCAAGCGTGTTCTAAATGTTTACGTCTATCAATTCGTTGATGGTTGCCAATTTCTGTTAGCCCAAATCTCTCACATACTGCGCCGTGTTTTGCTACTTATTCTTGGCAGGCAAGCAGAGACCGAATGTCTTGGTCTCTGCCTCGTCTGTTCGGTCGTGCCGAGCTGAGTGAGCAGAAAATGTAAGAAAAAAAAAAAAAAACAAAACAAAATAATAGATAAATAAACATTGTTGAAATTTAAATTGATGATCAGCCGAGGGCCCAGCACATCGCCCACACACAGAAATTCCCCCAAGAAAAACATTTGCTTAGTTCTCTCATATTTTGAAAATAATCGGCTAGTTTGTGTTAATTATTTTTTCTATATGTCCAGGTGACCTGATTTACCAAGTCGTAAATTGTTTATTTGTTTTTCTATATCAAAGGCGAGAATTTTCGAAAAATCAAGGTTGAACACGGGCACAAAAAATACTGAATAAATCAATTCATGTCTTACATGAATAATCGACCTGCAAAACATTAAAAGAATCTTTCAAAATTTTCATGAATGAAGCGTGTAATTGTTTTCGGTTATGAAAATTAATTTGCTTCAACCAAAAACAAAACTTGAAACGGAAATTTTCAAAGCAATTCAATCGAATTTTTCGAAAATGTTGCGAAAACTTTTGAAAATATTTGAATTTCTTTAATAATAAATTTTAAAATCAAATTAATCAAAATATTTTTGAAGCGATTTGAATATTATTTTTTAAACAACAAAAATCTTTGAAAAATCTGAATAAATTATGAAATAAAAAAAAAAAAAATACATAAAATTAAAAAAAAAAAACAATAGAAATTTTTTATATATACTTTTTTTAATTGGTAAATTAATAAAAATAAAAAAAAAATAGTTCGAACATTATAAAAAATTATATATATTTTTTTTTTAATTAAAAACTCTTGAAAAAAACATGAATTTTTATGATATTTAATAAATTTGTAAATTTCTTTTTTTAAAAAAAGTTTTATTTTTTTCGAAGAATCAAAAATGTTTAAATAATTTTATTTAAATTTTTTTAGCATCTTATCTATACCAATTCCTTTTTCCTTTTTATTATTATTATAATTTATAACGGTTTTTTCTTTAATTAAAATTAAATTGAATTCATTCAGCTTACAAAAATTGCAGTTCTTTTTCTTCGCTGATCGAGTAAGAGGCGCCATCTATTGCCTAGACACGAGCGAAAAACTTTCGAAATTCAGAAAGAGCTTTTTCGAAGATGAGACTTTCTATTTTCACCACAGGGAGCGCTAGTGAATTTAAACTAGAGAAAGCTCAACTGATCATGCTGTGCCCAGAATTTCTGAATACTTTTTAAAACCCACAACAAAACACTCATCGTTTTGATTTAATTTATTTTTAATTTTTCTTTCGACAAAAACACAGGTAATACTATAATTCTTAGATTTTTCATAATTTCTTTTTGGTTTCTCTTTTTTTTTATGTAATTATTAGCAACATTAATTAAAACCAAAACACAATTAGACACACTGAGAGGCCAAAGGCTAAAAACATTAACTTTTGGCTTGAGCAAATTATAAAAATTAAAAATAAAAAATCCCAACGTTATCTTCGGGGTGCCGAAGATTACAGACTCTTTTCGAAGTTGTTTCTGCCGTAATAATAATAATACAAAAAAAATCACAATAACGGGGTTGGTCAGTTAATAGGGCAAATTTCGATTTGTATGACAGCTATATGATATAGTAGTCCGATTTTAATAAAATTCAGCACAAACGCGTATAATTATGTAAAAAACGTGTTTGCTGAGTTTTGAAGAGATCAGTCAATAAATGTGCGAGTTTTGTGCGAGTTTCTCTTAAAACCGATTTAGGTTCGTATGGCAGCTATATGATATAGTCGTCCGATCCTTACAAAATTTGGTACATATATTAATTGCTATAAAAAACATATGCATATTAAATTTCAACAGGATCGGATAATAAATGTGTGAGTTATTCGCTAAACCGATTTAGGTTCGTATGACAGCTATATGATATAGTGATCCGATCCAGGCAAAATTTGGCACAATTATCTATCGTTATATAAAAAACACGCATGCCAAATTTGAAAAGAATCGGATAATAAATGTGGAAGTTATTGCCTAAACCGATTTAGGTTCGTATGACAGCTATATGATATAGTGGTCCGATCCGACCGATTCAAACTAGTGTACTACCTAGGTAAAAAAGAAGGCTATATACCAAGTTTCAGCAAAATAGCTTTTAAACTGACGGAGTAAATCTGATATGTACAGACGGACAGACGGACAGACGGACAGACGGACAGACGGACAGACGGACATGGCTATATCGACTCCTCTAGTGATTCTAAGTATTCTAGATGTAACTTTTGTGGGTCTACGATGTTTGGTTCTGTGCGTTACAAACATCAGAGCAAAGTGAATAGACTCCTTTTTCTTCGAAAAGAGTCTAAAAAAAAATAAATAGTAATAATTCTTGAACTTAATATCTAAATCCACGATTCGTGCTCGAAACGGTCAGATTTCCGGTAGTGCTAGCCGCTCCAAGCGGATTCATGGCCGAGCAGGCGTAGCTGCCATTGTCGTCTGCAATAAATCAAACAAACGAAAATGAGAAGAGCAAAAAAAATGATAAAACTGACAAAAACTGAAAAAGGGTCCACCGGCGATTAATGAACCGGTAGACACTGCGATGGCCTGCAAATGAGGGCGCACCGCTTTCAGCTCAAATATACTCACCCGGATAGGCTTGTGGCAGCGTCAGACGGCAAACGCCGTTTCGGTATTCAATGACATAACGGTTACCGGGCTCCAACTGTACACTGCCATTGTGGGTCCAGTTGATTTGGGGCGGCGGATGAGCCTGGACAATGCACTCAAATCTGGCTGTCCCGCCCACGCCCACTGCGATATCTTTCAATGGCTGAGTTGATTCACCGGACGACAACCAAAACAAAAAAAAGGCAGAAAAATCCGTTGGGTTAATGACTTCTTTTGGTTTGCTGTTATTCAATCCTTTGAGTCTGCTTACCGTTATGAATAATGGCGGCTTTTGTGCCTGTTCATCGCGACTTAGATGGGCATTGACTGGCTCGATATTGGGCAGGTCCGGCACTGTTTGGTGGTTTCCATTTAAAAATGCATTAAATAGTTTCTCGTTTCAATTATTAAAGCATCACTTCAAGCAGGGAATTAGCCAGGCAGTTTTTTTTCACATTTTCAATTATTTATTTTGTTTTTTTTTTAGCACACTTTTTGAACACATTTGAGAACAACGAAAAAAGCACAAGCACAAGTTTCGAAACAAGTTCCATGCATTAACACAAAAACACACAAAGAAGCAGGCAAAAAAAGAACAACAAAGAAACAAACAAACAAATTGTTAAATGTCACAAAACTTAAACATTATTTCGGTTTACAAGTTAGTCAAACTGGGCAGAGCAGTCAAATAGATTTTACCAGGGCTTCAGGCCAAATTCACATGCACTCTAAAAGCTCTATACTCTTTTCGAAGAAAAGTTGTTTCGTTTTCTTATGAGAAATGAAAGCTTTCTAGTTTTATGTTTCTAAATTTTATCAAAAACAGAATAAATTTTTTCCATTACGATATCAATTTTAGGAATCTTAAGCAAACATTTTTTATATCCCTGTGATCTTGATATATTTTATAAAAAATTTCAGCCCTACCTCTTTTTTAAGAGATCCTATAAAGCCAACCCGAAATGGCTCCTAACATAGAAAATTATATATCAAAATTGTAATGTCCTATATATTCTCTTAATCTAGTAAATTTTTTTGAGATTCCCTTCGGAAAGAGCATAGAAACTTTGTTAATTTAGACATGTTTCTGATTTCTGAGTTAGCAAAATATTGATAGTCATTTTCTGAGGAGAATTTATCCCCGCCTTCTAATTATTTTTCCCTCTCACGGAAGCACTTTGGGAAAAGCTTTTGCTTGCTTTTCTTGTGAAAATTAAAAGCATTTGAAAGTAGTAAGATTTTTTGATAGTAACAACAACGAGGCCTAAGCTAAAAGTCACAACATCGATGGCGAGAGGAGCTTATGGCGTTGGCTGTACCTGTGCAGATTAACTGATCGTTTAGACGCGGCGCCTGGGCATGGAGACGATCTATATAGATGTCTAGATTCTGGGTGTTGGGCAGACTGAAACGTTTGTTATATCGTGGAGCTGCCACTACGGGGCGACCACTTATTTTGGATTTACCCAGGGAATAACGCTGGGCTTCATTATCGGAGCTGTAGCCACTGGAATGGCCACGGGCCACGGGTGTGGAGAGTGGTCTAGCCTGGGGTGTTCGGTTCTGAGTCTGCGGACCCGAGCGTTCATGTTGGACGGGTATGACCAGCTCATGGCCAGGACCCAGATTTAGGGGGTATGAAGAACGACGAGTCGAGGTGGAGACCCCAGCAGGTTGACTGCTATTCCATTGACTGCTTACGAATTTGTGACCCTCGCCGGGAAAGAGTATACCAAATTCGTAGCCAAAATCATATTTGAAATAGATCAAACCGGTATTGGGATCGATGCATTTGGTGCCTGAGTTTTTTTTTTTTTAATATTTTGGAAAAGGTTTTTTTTTACATAATGAAATAAAATAACAAAGACATAAGAATGGTTTATGAGAAATGAATGGATTAGTTGGGGAATTTTCTAGCCAGGCACAATTTGTACAAAAAGAAAAATTCTCAAAATAATAATAATTTCTATCCAAAATTTTCAATACAAATTAGATTCGAACCAATCTTGTTTTTTCTTAGGTTTTTTCTTTCGAGTTCCAATCAAAAAAATCATAATAAAAAGCAAAACTCTAAAGATCCAAATGTTGTGAGTTATTCGAAAAAAATAAAATGGTCTAACACTCACCATATTGAGAGACCCGAGACTCATCTCGATAGGCCTGGGGCTGATTGCTGCCCTCGCTGGGGGCACGTCGAAATCCTGGACGCAGACCACTGGCCCCTCGGTTCTGTACATCTCGACTGATATCATCGATGAACTGATGTGATTTCTGCAGGAAGGTCGAGCCTAGGCGTTTGCCCTGACTTTCGGCCTGCTGCTGGAGCTGTTGGTTGTAGCCAAAGCGAGGCAAGGTTCCTGCCCGCACGGGCTGAGAGTCTGGCTGATCCGAGCTGTAGAACTGTTGGCGCATGGAACTGTGACGGTTGAGAGATTGCGTGCGGTTTTGTATGGTCACCGTGCTGCCGCCGCGTTGTTCTTTCCTCAGCGTATTCACATCCACGTGTATTTTGCTAGGCATTTCGGGACCCCGGTCAAAGTCCATGGGCGAGAGTACACGCTCGTAAGAACGTGGCAAGCTGCACGAGCGTCCCGGCTGAGGGGGAGCCACACGACGATAGCCCTTGGTCAGTCCATCGCCATAGGGCGACCACAGTGGCTGGATGCGAGTTCCCTCCACTTCGCTTTCATAGTCGCTTTCCCGGAACTCGCCCGGTATAAATTTGGTGGGCGTAGCCGGTGGCGGGAAGTGCGCTTGACGCGAGCTGGCCCGGCTGGCACTCGGACTGTAGGGGAAAGGCTCCAGGCTGTGTTCCTTTTGCTGTTGATCGAAGTGAATGACCCGCTTGGTCTGCTGCATGTTGACCACACGCTGAGAGGTCTCTGTCATCTCCTTCATCTGCATCACATTCTTGGTCTCCTTGGCCAGTTTGGCAGTGTGCACAGGAGCCCCGGCCACAGCCTGGTAATAACGGGTGGGCTGGTCCGTTTGCTGGGTGGCTGCTATGAACTTGGCCGCTACCGGTTTGGGCTTGTAGAGTGGCTGGGTAGGTTTGAATTGCTTGCTCTCTTCCTGGCGTGAAGTTTCCAGCTTAATTTCATGACGTATTTCCTTGCCAATGGGCTCGAATTTGGGCCTTTGGAAGCTGCCCACTTCGGGTGGTGTGGGCTCAAATTCCATGGGCGAGGGTGTGACCACCACCACAGGCGATTTGTGACCATTGCTTATGTTGGTTCGGGGTGTGGGTGTGGGTGGGAAGACAACGCGGTAACCCTTGATTTCCGAATCCGATTCATTGGCCCGCGAAACCGAACGGAAACGTTCATCAATTTCACTGGAGTAATCGCTGAACTCAGCGGCCGGTGTCTTGCGCTGGGCCGGCACAGGGCTTATCAGGGTGGCAGGCGCAGGGGCTGGTTGAGTACCCGAGCTGCTGTGATACTTTGTCTCCTGATTGAAAGAGCTGGAACTCTGCATGTGATGCGAACTGCTCGAGCTGCTGGTGAATTTATAGTCCTGCGGAAAAGATAGGAGACAACGAAACAAAAAAAACTAATTAAAGAAAACCCGTTTTCAAGGATTTGACAGGATTAACGAAGGATCACAAACAAGGGCAAGCAAAAATGCAGGGCCAAAAAAATAAAGTGGGTTAATGAAGTGCTTTTTAATCAGGCAGAGTATGGCTGAGGCAGGCTTAAATTAAGAAAATATCAAAGTGATTTTTTTCTTGCTTACATACAAAATAACAACAACAACAAAATTACAAGACAACAACAACAAGTATACACAGACAGTTAGGAGTGTGTGTGAGAGACAAAAGCCTTATATGAAGTGTTTTCATTTTAGCGAACCTTCGATGTGGAACTGCTCATCTGGTTAGACGGAGCCTGCGATTGCAATAGCGGCGGCTGTTGCTGTGGTGGTGCCGGTTGGGAGTAGTACAATTGAGCCGGTGGCTCGGGCTTTAAATTGTTTATGCCACCGGGAGAGCGGCTTTCATAGTAGCTTGTCTCAGATTTGCGATAGCTTGAATGCTCTTCCGTATCAGCCGCGTAGCCACTAGACTTGTAGAACTCTGTGGTGGTGGTGGCAGGGGCTTGCTGAGGCAGCTTGGTACGTCTGCCGTCATCGGACTCACTGCCACTGTATTTATAGCGATCGCTTTCATAGTCACTTTCATAGAATTCTCCACGTGCATTGGCCAGTTTGCTGGGTACCACGGGTGGCGGTGGCCGATAGGTGGCGCTAGCAGGCTTGATGGGTTCCTGCTTGGGCTCTAGAGGTTTCTGCTGAACAGGCTGTCCGGCAAAACAGATTTCGGGTGGTGTGCCCGGCTCCAATTCAATATTGATAAGACGCGTGACAGGCGGGGCCGCGGTGGGTATGGATTTGCTGATCTGCTGCACTAGGCCGGGGGCATTTAGCTCCTTGGTAGGGGTAGGTGTTGGCAATTTGATCACCTCGCTAGTAATTTCGGTCTGACTTGTGTTGCTTTCGTAACCAGTAGTAACTCCACTGGGTGTCCACAGCTTGGACATGGCCACACCCTCGGCCGAGGGCTTGGGTGAGGGCGAGCGTGGATTTTGTTGGGCCGGTGTGGCCAGGACAGCTGCTGGGCGTACTATGGGCTGGCCATATTCTACTTTCACCTCCTTGGTCATAGTGGTCTCATGCTGCACTGTCTGCAGCGGCGGAGGAAAGACTGGCACACCGCCCTGTGGTGGCGGCTCCTTGGGTTGCACTTCCTCCAGAATCTTGATCTTTTCGTTGATTAAAGGTGTCTTCGGCCCAGTCTTCTCCGTCTTCGGTACAAAGCAGAATTCCGGCGGCGATCCGGGTATTAAATTTAAGCTCCGCAACTCCTCGGCCAAGGTATTGGCCTGCGGCTGCCGCACCACAGTCTCCAAAGGCTTCAGGGCCAGCGGCTTAGGACGTTTGATGTTGGTCTCATTAACATGGTTCTGACTGTCTATTTTCTTGAAATACTCAAACGATGACGAAGACTTCTTCTCAGTGGTGCTCTCGAATTTGCTGGACGAGCTGCTACTGGTGGTGGCTTGGAACTGCGGCTGGGCTTGCCCTTGTGGTATCTGGCAAAAAGGCGACGACAAAACAGGTGTACAGGGCTTGGGTGGCACTTGTGGCGGTGTCTGTGTGGCTCCAGTTTTGAAATTACTGGGCAACTGTGTGGTATCAGGCTGGTCCAAACTAAACTTAGTGGCAGTGGTGGTATTGGTGGTGTCGAGTGTGTGTTGTGGTGTCTTGGGGCGTTGGCTGAGCTCGGGCAAGTCGTTATAGGTCGATTTGTGTTCTAGACGCATGGTTGCCTCGGTGGTGCAACGATGCTCAGTGATTACTTTCGACTCGGACAGGCCATGCAGATCATTGGCAGTGGTGACATCGCTTTGTTTGCTTTCAAATGTCGAGTTGGACTCTTTGTTGTTGGTCTGAGTTATGAATTATTCGGAATGAGTGTTTTTGAGATGAGAGAACCCATGAGTAAAAGCGTTCAAATTGAGTATCGAGTTTTTTTTTTTTTTTTTTTGCATTCCAAAAATGTGAAATTTGGTAAAAGGAGCGACGACGATTCGAAAAAAAAAAAATAATGAGAGAGAGAGAAAAATTCACAATTTATGTTTATTTTTTTGTTTATATAAAATAATGGCAACAAATTGCAGAAGAAGAAGAATCTCAGAGCAGAGGATTTTCAAAAAAAAAATAAATACAATAAATTCATTTGTCTTTTTTTTTCTGTAGAAATATTTTCAGGTTTTCTAAATATTTAGCACATGCAGACTTACTTCAGTTTTGAATTCACTGGCCGGGGTCTCATAGACAATAGTCCTGACCACCTCCTGCAGACGTTCCGGCGAGGGCTCCAGAATGGCGCAATCGGCTATACTCTTGGCCTCACCGCCAGCATTTGTGGCTTTGACCATGTACTTGCCCGAGTCCGAGGTTTGAGCTGAAAATATTTGAACAAGGTTTTAAGGGGACTTTGAAAATTTCAGAGAAGGGTTTGCTTACCTCTTTCAATGATGAGCTTGTAGGAGTTGCCTTGGGCCAAGAGGCGATGCTCAGAAATGCCAGCCTCTGCAATGGGCCTATCGTCTTTTAGCCAGGTCACCGTGGGCTCTGGCAGACCTGTTACCTCCACTTCCATGATTAGTTTCTCACCCTTCTTGCTGACCTGAGCCTGCAGGCGTCGACCAAAGACAGGCGGGAAAATTGTCTCTGCAATAAAAAAATTATTTTAAAAGATCAAAGAATTTTATAACCACAAAGTCTCGGTAATCCGATCTAGCTAGAAAAAAGTCTCCAATATAAATCAAATTAATTGAAAAAAACACTAAAAACTTTATTGGGCTATAGAAATATTATGATAGTCTAGAGATAATTATTCCCCCAGAGATTATCTCATGTAAACATTTAATTTTTCTAATATTTTTTAAAATAATTTTCCTAAAATTGTCTCATTTTGTATGTCATTGCAACATTTTTGATTTTCTTGTTCTTTTCTTTTTTGAAAATTCTACAAAAAAAAAAAGAATAATTTACTTGAACAGCCGTCTAAATGATCAGCGGTAATGAGTAATTTGTGTAGACAGCAGTGAAAACAATTTTGAAAAAAAGAAGCATCTTGCATCTGAAAACCACACAAGAAGCATATCAACAACGGATTCAATGGAAAGAGCCTGGGCAAAGGAAGTGGGTGGGCAAGATGTGTAGAGTAAATAAACCGAATGTATGGCACACATAATAAACGAGTCTCTAGAATCGCCCCCAAACTAACTCGGCCGCGAAATAATTGAAAGCCAAAAACTTTTGCGGCAACTAGAAAACTAGAAACAAAAAAAAAATTAAAATAATATTTATAAAATAATTTTTTGTATTTTACTAACGATCGGCAATTCGGGGCATGTGAATCTTGTCTTTCTTTTTTGTTCACATAGAAATCACTAGCTCATTCCTGGGCCACTAGAAACCCATCAATTTATTTGCGGTCTTCGTTTTGAGCATATTGACGTTTTAATGATCTTTTCTGGGCTTTGTTTTCTTCTTCTTTTTCTTCATTTTTTTGTTATTGCTTATTGCGCCCCCGACAATGACACTTTAATGCTGGCCCCATTGATTGATGTGGGCCACGCATGGACAGATGTGGACAAAAGGCATTTCGAGGAAATGTTTACACATACTGAAACACTAATCAGCCAGATTTTTGGGAAGTGGTTTCAAAGACTTCAAAAGGTTGGAGAAATATATTGGCAAATTTTCTAAAATAATTTTTATTGCATAATTTAAAAAATAAACCTGAAAATTTCCAATTTTTTAAAAGGGGCTTCAAAACGAAAAAATATTCCAATTAATCTTGAAATTAAATTAAGATTTGCCGAATTATATTTAATACCGAATTTGGCATACCAAAGGTTTTGGGAATATTGAAAAAAAAATATTTAAGATAAAGAAAGAAATTTTTTCGGACTCATCTGAAAATTCTTTGATAAAAAATTATTGAAAAAAAACTTCAAGTTCAATAGTCTGTGTACCCTATAATCCACATAGGAGCAACCAAATAGGGGCATATAATATATTTTTATATATGTGTCTATTATTTCTATTATTCATTATTATTATTCCCATAAAATAACCCCGAGATAGATTATCTTTATTTCTTGAAAATTCTCTCAAATCTTTCGTTTCGAATACTTTGTTGTCTAGTGTAATTTTTGGTTCAGGAAACTTAAGCTTTTGGTTAAGGGAATTTGAAATTGTTGGTAATGTTTACTCACTTTTCACCACCAGATCGGCTGTGCTGGTGGATTGTCCCATTGTATTCGAGGCGGTGACGGCATATCGCCCAGCATCGGCCACTCCGACATGCTTAAGTTCGATGGTAACACGATTGCATTTATTCGAGATTTTCGTATGGTCATCATCAAAGATTTGTCCACCATTTTTCTCCACTTTGATTTCTGGTGAGGGGAAGCCATCGTAAATGGCTTCCATGCTGACGTCGGTGCCTTGATCCACAATTTTGCCGGTGAGGGGAGTGGTGAAACGAGGAGCAATCTCTTTGCGCAGACGTGTGGGTGAGCCGGGAACTCCAGAGCTCCCGGTGAGGGCGGGCAGAGACCCACTATTGGCCGATTGGACCAGGGTGAATGTCTTCTGCTGGACATTGGGGCTGGTCATTTCCTTGCTCTTGTGCAGCTCCTGGTAGTGGTGGCTTTCCACCACCTCGGGACGCTGTTGGCCAAGCTGTTTCAGCGATTGATCGATGTGGGCGGAGGAGTGATGAATTTCGGTCTGAGGCACGTTGCCTTCATAGGAGTTGACCTGCGAGGTTGAGGTGGTGGTGTAGGTTTGTTTTTTGATGGTGACTCGGGAGGATTCTGTGTTGTGCTCTTGGGTAACAGTTTGAATGTCACTGGAGGCGGGCAGTCCGCTGCCTATTATGTTGAGGAAGGCAACGCAAGTTGCTTTGCCTGCCTCGTTTTCGGCCACACAACTAATCTTGCCCACTGCATCATGGCAGAGCTTTTGTATGGTCAGAACCTGGCGATCGCCACTGGTGGAGACCAGGAAATTATGGCCATGGACTGGCTGATCATTGAAGAACCAGTGGACTTTGGGAGTGGGTTTGCCCTTGACAATGCACTCGAACTTCACCACATCATCTACATAGCCCTGTTTGTCGCTGAAGAGCTCCTTGAACTCGGGGCAGATGTGACGTTCCACAATTTCTACAGAGGATTGGCTGCTGCGTCGGATTTCCGGAGCATTCACGGACTTTACAATTAGATGTGAAAAGCATTTGGCTTCGCCTGCTGGATTGGAGACTTTGACTGTGTAGACGCCCTTGTCGTCGGCTCCCACATTGTTAAGGATCAGCTTGAAAATGCCCAGAGATGTGTCTGAAGTGGTGGTTACGCGTTGGTCCAACTGAACTTCCTTATTGGTCAGATACCATTGGGCCGTCAAAGGCTGGTCACCACTGGCCTGAACTTCCAGGACCACCTTTTCGCCCTCATCCACCAGGACATCAGACAGCAGCCTTTCGAATTTCGGCTGGCTGTCCTTGGGCAGGGATTGCCTTTCCGCCTGGGCCCGTGTGGCTGGCTCCGCCATGTTCAGAGGCGTGACCTTCAGTTCACAATCACTCGAAGTCTCACCAGCCGAGTTAATGGCCACCACTTTATAGTGACCCGCATCCTCTTGATAAACCTCTTGTATAATCAGCGAACACCGATCGCCCTGGAAGAGCAACTGAACATCGGCCGACTCCTTGACGGGTCTCTCATTATGATACCAAATCACCTCCGGCTCCGGTTGGCCCACAATCACACAATCCAAACGCACTGGCTTGCCCTCGAATATGGACACATCTTTGAGCGGCATATGCACGGCCGGCTTGATCGGCTCAATATCGGATGCCATCTCTGAGTCGGAGGTCTCGTTTGGTAGGCGTCCCTTTACGTTCACGTTACACGTACTGTAAGCTTCACCAGCCAAATTCTTAGCAGTCAACACGTAGACACCGGCGTCGTTGGGATAAGCTTGCGGGATTATCAACGTAACGCGGCCAAATTGATACTGAAAAAAATTCAAATGTGGAAAATCATCAAAAGATGTGAAACTGAAAACTCACAGAGCGGTCAGAAAATATGTTCGCAGCCACCATGTGGTGAATATCAGACAGACAAACAAAAAGAAAAGCAAAACACGACAGCCTAAACGACTTAGAAATACTCTTCTCTGGCAGATCATTCGTTCTTTGGTTCTGGAAATACCTCGTGAATTGACAGAAAGAAAGAACCCTGATTTTGTGGTTTTAAAGCTCTTAAGCTTAATTGATTAATATCTTTAAGGACTCAATTTCTGGGTTCTAATTGAAAAGATCTCATTCAAAAAATCTGGGGATATTCGATCTATAATAAATTAGAACAATATGAGAACCAATCAACGTTACAACCGCTTGATTGGTAGGATAAAGAGATTATATTACTGATCTTACTTAAGTTTGTTTGGAAAAATTGTGAATGATTTACCTTTAAAATTATATAGTAATTACTTAGTGACTTGCCATATATATGGCAGACAGAAAGATCCATTAATAGACTATTCCTTTGGGACATATAAAGTTTCATAATTTTCTCAGACTTAAGATTTTCCCAGCTGATCTTACCTTTTGGGAAAATAAACCTAATGGGACCTATTTCCTCAAAAAATCCTAAATAATGTAGAAAACTTTTGACTCATAAAGAGTATTCGATTCTCCTCTCTTACTTTCATTCTCTCTCCCACTCTCTTTGTGTATTTGTTTAAAGACCGTGGGTCCGGTCTGCATCATTGCGAATTGTCTAGTCTCAGTTAAATTTTCTTTTAAATTATTTTAAAATACAAATTTTGCTAATGCTTTTAATTTGTTCTAGTTTTTTGAGTGTAGAAAAAAAAAACATAGAACCGCAAATTTTCTTTGCAATTAATTTGATTTTATTTATGTTTATGCAGTCGGATGTGTGTATATGTATCCGGTCGACTAATCAAAATGAAAAGAATTTCGACTGGGCAAGTGGAAAGGTAAGTGTGCTCATAATTCGCTTGCCACTTTGTTTATTTGTTTGGCCAAATTTAACAATCGATTTTTGGTCGATCGAAACTAATTTCCATTATTTGTTCCAAATAAAAAAATAAAAAGAAAAATTAGCAGGAAATTGCTCTCTTTTTGACCAAGTTGAATAAGCAATTACAAATTTATTTTTAATGTCAAATTGTCCGATGATCTCATAGGTGAATGTCAAAGGCAAATCAAATTGCAAAAAGTCCAGAAAGGCAATTAAAATGAAAAAAAAGAAAAAAAAAAGAAAAAATAGAAAGCAAAAAAAACCCGAATGATATCATTGTTTTTGGGCTCGAATCATTTCTTTTCGATGAGAGGAGAGGCGCCTTTGAAATAAACAAATTTTCGGCACCCCCGTAACGAATGAAACTGTGGTGAATTGAATCTGCCACGGGCATGCCTCATTGCAGGCAGAGTGGACAGTGGCGTGTGGCCTGCTGGGTTGGGTGGCCTGGCCAAAAAACAAATGAGTGCCAAATCAAAGAAGAAAAAAAAAATTTGCAACGATCAACGCTGAATTTTTTCATATTTTTTTGGCAACATTTTTGAAGCCTATAATTTATAGTTTTTGCATTCCCCTCTCACACATACATGTGTGTGTGTGTGTGTGTCTATTCAAATTTGCCTTGAATTTAAATTGTGACCATCATTTCAAACCATCTCAATAAAAGATGGCAAATGAAGATTTTTCTGAGCAACTGGACGGGTACGCATCACTTGACGTCAACTGAAATTATGTCAATATTTTTTGTATATTTATAATTTTTTTCTCTCTTTTTCATTCATTGGAAAAATTTGCTAAAATACACGCATAAATATTTTTGTTGCTGGCAAAACCAAAACCAGCAGCAAAAACGCCCACAAAAAAAGATTTTATTTTTCCAGCCAAGAATAAAAACATTTTATAAACACTGAAAATAAACTCAACAAAATATTGGCTAGAAAAGAGGCAGAGAAGTAGGTGGGGGAATAAAATATACATATGCTGATCTCTAGATTTTGAATTGGACAACTAATGCTTTTTATGATTTTCAAAAGAAAATCAAAATGCAGAATATTTGCGAACTGCATTTGAAACTGAAATCTGAGTCTTCGAATTTTGAAGTAACAGTAAAATGGTTAAATAATTTACAGCTTCAAGAATATAAAACCCCATAAAGGTATGCATTTTTAAGTCGTCTTGAATTCTAGAATCGATTTGGTTCCTGAAATAATAAAATATTTAGAGAATAATTTGAAAAAAAAAACAAATCCAAAGTGAATCCTAAAAACCACCTAAAGAAATCGAATTTTTCTGAAACTTTGCCCATTTTTCTAATCTTTAAAATGGAACTCAATATATACTTTGGAAATTCCTAAGTCTTTCCCTCACCTTGGATTCACGTGGCTGATATGGCTTGCCATTGTGTAGCCAATAGATATCTGGACGTGGTAAGCCATCCACAATAGCCTCCAGTTTTATTTTCTGACCCACACGAGCCATCACATTGGACAAGTGAACCTTAAAGCTGGGCAGCTCAGTGGGTTCCAGAGCTGGAAGAAAAACATAGAAATTATTACTTTTTCAAATTGCTTTGACTTTTCACTTACGTTCCACAATCAAGCTAGCCGAACAGTGTTCTATGCCCGCCGCATTTGTCGCACTGCAAGTGTAGACGGCATCATCCTCCAGAAAGACCTCTTCGAATTTCAGGGTAGCCTCGCCGTTGTTGAAGCTGATGATGTAGTCCGGGCAGTCATCAATGCATTTGTCATTTTTGAACCACTGAACAGTGGGCAGAGGATTGCCGGTGACCACACAGGAGAATTTAAATGAGCTGCCCTCGGTGGCCTTGCCACTTTCCAGGAAACGTACAATACGCGGTGGCACTAATTGAATTTCGGCTGCGTTCTCACGCACGGCCAGAGTGGCATTTGTGTCGCAAGTGCCAACCAGATTTGAGGCGCGGCAACTGAAACGAGCGGAGTCTGCGGTAAAGGTCTCCTCAATCAGCAGCCGGCAAATGCCTTTGTCGAAGGTGGTCTTGTAATCCGTATTGTTCAGTATGGAAATGCCGTCTTTGAACCACTCGATTGTGGGCTCCGGAGTGCCGGTCACTTCACATTCAAAGACGAATTTCACACCCTCCCGTGTGACGGCATCCTTTAGAGGGCGTACAAAGAGGGGCGAGGCATAGCGCAGTTCGGTGAAAATTTGATTCACCTGGATATTCTTGCGGATATTTTCGGTGACAATGCGCTGCTGGTCCACCTGATCCCGGAGTGTCTGGAGTCGAGCTATTTCCTCCCTTTGAGTTTCCTCTCTCAGGGACCTCAGACGTGCTTCTTCCTCACGTTTAGTCTGCTGGCGCAGTTCATCCTCACGTTGGGCCTTGAGCCGGGCTTCCTCTTCCCTTTGAGCTATGTCACGCAGGGCCTGAATGCGTGACTGTTCTTCACGCAGAGCCGTCAAGTGAGCCTGTTCTGCACGCAGGGCCTCCTCGCGTGCCGCCTGCTCTCGGGCAGCTTGCTCGCGGGCTGCCTGCAAACGTACTTCTTCCTCACGCACTGCCTGCTCACGCAAGGCCAATTCCCGGGCAGCCAAGTCACGCTGGGCCAGCTCCAGGGCAGCCTGCTGACGCAGAGCCTCCAAGCGATTCTCCTCCTCGCGAGCCAGACGCTCCCGAGCCTCGGCCTCTCGCTGGGCGAGTTCCCTCTCAGCCTGATCGCGGGCATCACGCTCACGCTGTTCCCGTTGACGCTCCTCGTTCTTCAGGCGCTCCTGCACCACATTTATATCCGACTTCAGCTTTATAAAGGATTGGAAAATGGTCATCACATCGTTGTAGAGAGTGGAGACTTTGTTCATATCATGGGCACACTGCGAAGCATTGTCCAATTTCGTGCGCAAGGGACCCTCCCTACTGGCCACGTACTTTTCAATGTCGTTCACCAAATTAGCCGCCTCCACGGGATCACGCAAATAGGGCACCTTGGCGGAGACGCTATTATAGAAATAGCTGATCTCACGGTACTCAGCATCAATCTGATTCGGGATAAGAATTGTCATATACTTTTCAACCAAAAGGAATTACTCATTTTCACTTTACCTTTTCAACCACTTCAAAGAATTCGGTTGCCTGGTTCAGACTCTTTCGTTTCTGCTTCACTTGCTCCTTGAAGCTCTGCCATTTGTCGTTCAGCTTACGCAGTTCGTCCTTGACATACAGTTCACTCTCGGGATTGCTAATCAGCAATTGTTGACTGGTCGATTCGGTGAATTTCTCAATGCGTTTCTCAAGCAACTTTTAAAAATACAAAACAAAACAAGAAACTAATTAATAAAATTGGCTTAAGAAAGCAAAAAAATTAATAAGCAACCCTTTTGGTTTGGCCCAGTTTTCTGAGGAGATTTTCTAGTTTCTACTTATAATGGATTCATCATTAAATACAAATTGCAATTTGGCCAAAAGTCTGGGCAGAAGAAAAACACGCACAAGTGCAATCAACAGCACATAAAAATAAAAAGTAAAGACTATAAAAAGATATAACTTATTTGGCAAGACGAACTCCACATGCTCTTCTTTTCTTGGGATGCTCAAAATATTTATGAATTTACACTTTCTTTTTACAAATCAAGGAAAAGTCTAGGAGAAAACGAGAATTCAGAATAATTAAAAATTAATCCCAAATGTTGTTTCAAAAAATATTTCTGAATCGGATTGATTTCGTCAAGGGAAAGAATGTCGGAGTTAAAGGGCGAAGGAAGAAGATTTTGAAATTACAAAAAAAGTCCGAAGAAATTCGGAAAACTATCAGAGCTATAAGAAATCGAAGACAAATATTTCTTAGTTTTTCTCTGTTCTTTGAGCTTTTCTTCTTCAATCTTCGAGCTCTAAATATCTAAATCCTTTCATTAAAAAAATGCTGCGACCTTTTCAGGAATTTCCCAAACTCAATTTATAGGGTTACAAAGATCTTTATATTCGAAACGACACTCCTTGCACAAAAAGAGTATAAAAAGCAAAGCAAACAATTCTGGCAAAAATCACTTGCCGCCTGTCTGCGCCATCAAATAGAGTAAATCCATGGCAAGAAGAAAAACATAAAAGATACAAAAAAATGAAATACACAAAACTCTCAGAAAAGAAAAAAAGATATTCGGTCCGTGTTCATATATTGGGAAGCAGCTAAAGCAATTTATAACAGCAAATGCGCACCAAATTTAAATATATGTTTTTTTTTTTTTATAGAGAGAAAAGTGCATTGGGAAAGACAAGAAAGAATAAGGAAGAAAAAAAAACAAAAGCAAAAGTGTGGAAAAATAAAATAAAAATTTTATGTTTCGCCGGTGATTGTATCTGTATCCAAGTATCTATGTGGCATGTGGCATGTATATGAGTCGAATTTCTCAAGTTTTTAATTACAAAACTAACGACAGCTGCCGCTGTCCATTTTGCGTTTTTGGTGCGACGCTGACACAGCGACAAAAATATTCGAAAATATTCCTTCGAGTTGGAAGAATCTCATTTTGATGAATGAGCCGTGGCTGTAGATTGACCACCCACAAGCAAATTTCTGTGTCAATACTTTTTAATTGCCATAAAGGAAAACACAAGAAATTTGAAAAAAAAAAAATAAGAAACGCATGCAAAAATATCAAATTGATTGATTTGATTTCTATTAGCTTTGAATACCTCAATCGTGTGAGCCGTTTGGCCCCAACGCAGCTGATGACGAGTCGATTTCAGCATTTTTGGCATTGAACACTAGAAAATTAATTAATTCTTTTTTTTTTCGTTTTTTGTTTCTTGTGACGTCTACAATTGATTCACCAAACACACCCAAAAATAGGAAAAGCAGAAAAGTTCACTCACCTCAATGGTACGTTCAAAGTATTCAAAGGCCAGCGAGGTGGTCTTGGCCGCAGCCAAGCTATCCACATTCTGTCCATTGATCTCGTAGAGCTGCTTGCTGACACTGTCCAGACTGCGATCAATATCGTCCAGATCGGCACGGAACTGTTCGAGTTTCTCCAGACGATCGAGCTTGGACATTCTCGCACTGTTATTCGATTCGAAGTGAATGCGCAAATTCTCCAAGAGTTTCAAAATGCGATCAGTATCGATTTCTTTGGCACCCGGTGGCTCCAGTACGCGTACCCGATCGATCAGCAATTCGGATTGTGTAATTAACGATCTAAATTTATCCATACACTGATCGCGGAATTTCTCATGCTCGGCAATTGAGCGCTCCACACCCGATGCACTAGCCCTGGCCTCTTGGTGCTGCAGAAAGTACGAGTCAATCTCACGACGCAACTGCACAATGTTCTCCAAAAATTGCAAGATACTCTCGAGGAGAGTGCGATAATCATATTTGATGCCATCCAATTTGGCCTTGAGCATGCGCAAATTGTTAATGACCTGCTCGATTTTGGCCAGAGACTGCTGATCCTTGGTCTGTATGCTGAGGGTGGTCTGTATGCGTTGCTGGATTTCCTCCTGGGCTTTTTCAATATCCCCGGTCACGTGACTCAATTTCTCACGGGTAATGCTGAGCAACTGCTTGGAGTCCACACTGTTTGTGGTGAATACCGGATAGAGTTGCGTATCCACTTGTGTGGTCTTGGCCACGGTCTATGGAAAAGGGAAAAGGGAAATTTTGAGTATATATTTGGTTGGTTGAACCTTTCAACTTACCTCCTCGTTGTCGCTCATGACTTTCTCTAGAAGATATTCGACTTGACGCTTTTCCGCAATTGTTGTGGTCCAATTTTCCAAACTGGTCGTCACGTCGACTTGCCGCTTACTGAAGTCGTTCAGAATATCTTCAACTGCCTCTATGGAGGATTTCGTCTCAAGATATGGATCCACGATCTGCACGCGTCAAATGTTTCGTTATAAAAATAGCCAGAAACGATAGAGACCGAAAGAGAGAGAGAGAGAGAAGAAAGAAGTAATTTTTTTTTTTTTTAGTTTTTGCTTTTTTCTTATTTTTATTTTCGTTTCTCTAAATGGCGCTTTTCCTTTCTTTTTGGCTTTGGTTTGGTTTTGGTTAAATTTTGAAGTGTCTGGCTGACAAGTTGGAAAAGATTTTTCTTGTGAAAAGAAAATGCGTCCGTTGCGTGTAGCGCGTGGCAAGCATTTGCCCCATCTGCCAAGCCTGTTGCTTTTGCCAGGGCCCCGGCGATGGCGCAAAACAAGAGAGTCCAGACGACTGCCTCGACGACGGCGACGACGACGCGCAAATTGCTTGTTTTTATTTATGGACTCGTAAGTTAAAGATGTTGTTCTTTCTTCAAGAAGAACAAGAAGAAGAAGAAGCAGAAGACGAAGCAGCAAAAGACGCAAAATTTTCTAATTTGAAAATCTTCAAAACAGGCTGATTTTGGCCCAGGCGTGTGCCGGGCCATAAAAATATCGACTATGTCTTCTTTATTTTTCCTACATCGTCGTACATTTATTATAAATCAGCCATTTTTCTATCAGATCCGCAACAACAACCACACTAACAACTAAAAACATTTATTCATAATATTGTTTATAATTTATGACCCATGGATGCTCGCTTAGCCAAAAGCAAAAAACCAAGGCAAAGGAAGTTGTTGCAATAGTTTTATGCCACAAGATGCTGCAATTCTTTTGCAATTGGACAGGCCAGTCGAAGATTTAGAAATAGATCAGAGAAGATCTAGGGAAACTAACCAGATAAACTCTTTTGGAAATTCTTAGCTCATTTTTCTAATTCGCAAAAAAAGTCTAACTGAAGTTGTTCAAGTCACTTTAACTTAGCCATTCAAGTCAGCTTAACTTAGCCATTCTCAGTGATTAAGAAATGAAAATTTACAGATTAATTAATTCGATTTTGATATGATCAAGCCGAACCGGTTTATCTTGTAAATTAAAACATCTCGAAAAGTAGGCTCAAATTTTAACACTTGAATTAAAGTGGAAGAGTTGCAGTCTGACTGATGACAATGGAGAATTGGAAACCCAACTCAGTCCAGTCATCATTGGACTTTTGTTTTTATTTTAATCCTAGATTATCATAAATCTGTCTTTAAAACTTTGAAATCTTCTTATGGTGGGAACGTTCTTAAATTATAAATCGAGCAACAAAATATTTCAAAATTTAACCAAAAAATAAATAGTTAAAAAAGATGTAGCATAGAAAATTTTAGGCTCTTAAAAATAAGGATAAGGATTAAATCAACAATTTTCAACAAATTTAAAAGCCAATTCAATCAACAAAAACAAAATAAAACGCAAGCAAGCTAGCAAAAAATTTAGAGAATTCCAAATTGACTAAAAGAAAATCTTTCTCTCCCATTCCCACTCCCACTTGGCCCATACTGACTTTCAAATTGATGAATCGCATGCCACGTGACTTGAGCTCGTTGTAAAGGCTGCCCACATTCGACCAGGTGTCCTTGAGAAATTGCAGTTTGTGCTCATCTGGTGTTTGTTGCAATTGCCGTTGGACATGGTCGAGTTGGCTGGAGAGCTCGTTGGCCTGTTCGAAGAACTCAATCAGCAAGGAGACATAATCCACACGTTTCAGCACCAAATCCTTCAGCTCAATCCAGTGCTTGTGCAAGGCCTCGGCCTTGGAGTCCACATCATAGCGTTGCTGGGGACTGAGAGATTCCAAATGGGCCTTGATGGTCTCCAGCAACAAGTTAATCAGTTCGCCTTTGATCTGTGTGGATTTAACGGATTAGAATAAATTTTCTAAATAAGTTGAAACATTTTACCTCCAAGTCCTGCATGAGTTCGTGGTGCTGCAACAAGAACTGCTTGCTCTGCGGCAGGTTCCTGCCCATATTGACGCTCTGCTGAAGCTGCTGCTGCCCGGAAGATCTCAGCCAGGCCAGCAGCTCGTTGTGCTGGGACAGGAATTCGTTCAGGGCCTGTTGAACCTTCTGCTGATCCTCATTACTGTTGGCGCAAATGCCCTCAATATAGGCCTTGCGATTTTCCAACTCATCCAGCACACGTTTCACACCCAAGGTCTCTGGCTGAGTGCGTCCCACCTCATCCAAAATGCCATAGCCCAAGCGCAAAGGCTCTTCGGTGAAATTCCGTACGTCCCGAGCCACCTTGGCATACATGGCAAAGCTCTCGGGAGTATTTGGCGGCAGCTTTACACTTGACAGCTCCACCTCAAGCTTCTCCAGCACGGAGAGCGTGTGTTCGGCCTTACCAAAGAATTCACGGGACTGCTGCAGCCAGTGCTCGCGCTGATCCACCAGATCCAAGTGTTCCGTGCAGGAACTCAAGACGGCATAAGCCCGGGCACAGGCCTCATCACCCGCAAAAGTGCCGGCCGCCTGTACCTTCTCCTTGGCTCGGGTTATCTTTAGGGCACGATCTCTCAGCAGCAGAGCCTGCTGCTTCCACTCCCGGTAGTTGTGGAGCGTGTTATTGGCCGTGTGCTCACACTCGCCTAGGCTAAACATATTGCTGACCTCGTTGCGTTGCAGACGCAGAGCCTCTTCCAGTTCGATGAGCTCTCGTCCCAGCAGGGCCAGGGCCAGACACTGTTCCAATTGGGTCTTGCGTGTCTGCCAGGCCAACTCGAGGGCATTGCGACGATCATGCAAGGCCTCTAGCCATTGCTGGACCTGGTGGACAGCTCGTGTGGCATCCCGTTTGATGTGCTCGGGTCGGGTGTCCAGAGTTTCCAATTGTTCCAGCTCTTGCAGTTGAGCCAGCAGTTCATTGCCATCTTTTAAGGCAGCCATCACCGAGGTGAGCATGTCTATGCGCATTTGCTTGAATTTGTTGAGGAACTCTTGCACGCCGCCCACCTCTATGGGCAGCATGGTCTCACTGCAGGCCAATTCCAACTGATCCATGCGTCGGAAGCACTGCGTCATCTTGTCGTGAAACTGTGTGCATAGCAATAAAATATGCTGACGATCGTGCAGTAGATTCAAGATATCCTGCCAAATGATATTCAGGGTATCGGCCATGGCATTGACTAGTTCGGAGCTGATTCTCTTGCTGGCCAAAAGCTTGTCGGCCTTTTGAACAAACTCCTCCATGGGACCGGGTAGATTCTGCAGCACCCAAAAAAATAAAATCATTAAATTGGATATTTTCTTCAATCTTTCTTAGGCTTACCTGAAGATTCCTAAGTGTCTCATCGTGATCCCTTTGCATATGTAACGACTCATCCAGATCGTTGCCCAATGCTGTGATTTTTGGCTCTAGTTCCACCACCTTTATGTAGATCTTTTCGGGGCTCTGCAAAGTATTCGAAGGCCAATTTAAAATAACGCAAATATCAAAAAAAATAACCACTTCCACTGATAAACCGATAAAAAAGAAACGCTCTGCTCTCTACTCATTCATGAAACCTCAAATTCAGCGCTCATCCTCGTTTCCATCCGTTGAAACCTGCTCAATGCGGCACTGCCGCTTCTAATTTTGGTAGTTGCCTTTTGGTAGCAACTACTTTGGTAGCGTGTCGTGCTTGCGCACCTATCGATGAGCTCCGACACTAACAACAATAACAACAACAACATAGAGAAGAGCAGCATGAAAATACAATAACAACATTAACAGAAGCTGAAAGAGCAACTGCATCAGCCTTAACATAATGCACAGTGGGGCGAACTCAATATATTCCGAGTCATTCTTAGATACAAAGTATTTCTTGTGGGTTTAAAAGAAAATCTCCCTAAACTTAAATATAATAGAAAAAATTTAACACTTCTTGAGAACTCAAAATTGTTCAGTAGAGAAATTTTAAATTTGAAAAATTCGTGAGAAATTAAATTTAAGCTAGGAAATTTCTCCGTTTATATGAACTGGCAAATTTTAATAAGATATTCTTTCTTTAAAAATCGGAAACTATCTTTTCTAGATTCCATTAACTTGACTGAGGTATTTTAAAAGAAATAAAAAAAAAAAATCTAAAAAAAATATTTTGGATTAGAGAATATTGGGAATATAAGGAAAAATTCTATAAATTTTGAAAAAAAAAATAATTCAATTCGGAATTTGACTATAAGAATATTGACAATTTTATGAAGTTTACACTCAAAATTGCTTTCCATCAATTAAAAAAAAATCATTTCGGAACTAATGTTTTTTCCATAGAATATTGATATCAATAAGTTGCTTTCAGTTCGATATTCTTTTTTTCAAAATTTTTGGGAATCTCCTAGTTCAAGACAAAATTTTACCAACTAAAAAAAAAATAAATATATTATTTCCGAAAAAATCAATTTTGAACCACTGTGATTACCACACGATATGCCCTGGTAGTGCTGATGCGCATGTTGCAGTTTTCCAGCTTGCAGCCTGGTTTGTTATTGTTGTTGTTGCTGATTTTGTTGCTTGCTGTTTGTCTTTGTGCATAGAACACATAAAAATTTCGTTTGATTGCAATGAAGGTCAGCATTGGCTGTTTATGGTAATGGTATCCGTTAGTTTTTCCTGTTGCTCCACTCGAAGACGGCGCGACAACAACAGCAGCAGCAAAACAACAAAAACAATAAACGGAGATGGCGACAACGACGACGACAACAACAAAAGCAATAACAACAACAACAATAACAACAACAAGATCAACTACAACAGGGATGTGAATGTGGCGAAATATGGTTACTGCACGAACCGCACAACCCAACGCGTTTTTCTCTCCCCCTCTCATCAAAGATGATCAGACAGCGGCAATTCATCTCCCCTCGCCGTCCAGCAACGGCGAAGCACCAACAATGCCGCTAGACTCCCCTCATAGATTGTCAACTTCTTGCTTGGCTGCCAGCAGCCAGTCAGAGTCACATATTTGGCCAAAGTTATGTGGAGCCCGATCCCGATTTTCCTCTCCTACTTCCTCTTCTTGTTCTGCCCCAAGATTGGCAAAAGGTTGTTGCGCTGAGATGAGAAAAGTTCTACTTAAATATTTCTGGCATTTGCAAGGGGAGGCAAGCACTCAACAAGAGAGACAGAGAAAGAGCGAGAGTGTAGAATTGTCTCTTCTGGTGTCATCTCGTTTGCCCTAGTGAAAGCCACACTAACACACACAATCAACAAAAATACAGCTGATTTTTTTTTTTTTTTTTAATTTGGCTGCCAAAAAAGACAGACATTCTCATTGTTGTTGTTGTTGTTGTTTTTGTCGGTTGATCAGCTGCCACGTGGGCGTTAATTTGTCTTTGACAGACTCGAAATGTTTTGTTTGCTCTGTTGTTGAGTTTATTATTATTTTTTTCTAATTTCTGGGTTTGTTTTGTCTTCTCTATTTTGAGTTTTTATGAGATTTTCATTTTTTGTTTTGAGAAAACGAACAAAAAAAGAGAATTTCACCAAATTGGGTGACTAGTTTTAGGTTAAGTGGCTCGTTTAGCTGCACATAAATTGATTTTTAATTTGGCCATTGAACTGTTTATTTTTATGAACTTTGAAAATTAAAAAAAATATATTTTTATTTTATTTTTTAATTAGCTTGATTAGGCCTTCTGGTTTTTTATTTTATTTACTTTACTGATTCACGTTTACATAGTAAATATTGAAATTTATTAACTGACTTCATTTCTGTGGCTGTCAATGTGAAAAAGATTGCAATCTTTGAAATAATAGCCGTAATCAATCAATTACAATAAAAACTAATAACTGTGCTATTAAAAGTAAATTACGTTATAGGCGCCTAGAGGCCCAACGACAACAACAACAACAACAACAAGAAAATCTAGCACACACACGAAACAGAAAATAAACGCTTTTTGAATCTTTACCCCATTCACCCCGCGCTCAATGAAATCGACCGATCATCGGCAGCTAAGCAAACGACGTGAGTGAGTTTTCAATGCCCGAATTCAGATTTATATAAAATTGAATTATCTTTAAGGTTGGGGGTGCCCCGGTAAGGGGCCAGCGGCGCTTTCAATCAAAAACAAAAAGTATACAAAAAAAAAAAAATGTAGCGGTGAAATAAACCAAAAGCACAAATCACGTCATAGCCGAGTCTAACTGAAATATGAACCATAAATGGTATGACATCACTATAAACGGCCGTAGCACATAAACTATTACTAGACATCCATATAAATAAAATACATACAAATTGTATGCATATTGTATAGAGATTTTGTAAGCGGAGGAGTGTGCAGGAGTGGTGGGAGAGTCTTTCTTCATTCAGTGCAAAATTGAATCGTATTTCAAGTGGAACCACCCAGCCGTAAAATGTGTTTTGTGTGTGCCGAACGAAAGAGGCAGCGGAAGGGGTCAGCATGACACGTAAGCTGGCAAAGACGGAAATATCGCACTCACAGGATACCCAAAGCAAAAGTCAAACGATGATATAATGCCCAAGCTGACGTGCTGGTCAAAACAACAGCAACGACATAGACTGCAGCTAAGCAGTTCTAAATTCTAGTTGACCGAAGCGCCAGCAACTGGCCAGGCCCGTTTTGGCTAAAAAAAAAAAAAAAGAAATATCAAAATTGCCAACACCAGCACTCCGCACTTTAAAGCGCTAAGCCAAACACGTTTTCGGCTTTAAAATTAATACTTTGCGGCACGGAGCAGCACACGATTTCGATATGAAATTACCTTGGCGTTCGTTTGCTCTTATCGTTTGTATGAAATCATTTCGGATTTTATAGAGCGCTCTTTCATTAACTTTACGTCCCGACGCAGCCATTTCCATTTTTGTTTTTCGTTCTTCTGCCAGCGTCTTGCGCTTCATCAAATCATAAATTGCGTGCATTGACTTGGCGCTGGGGTTCTCAAGAAACTCCGCACGGTAACTTTCCCAATTGTAATTTGTAATTTTTCACTAATTTGCATAAATGCTCCATTTTGATTTCACAGATCAACAACAGCTGATTAGGCTGAGAAGATGATGGGGTAACACTTACCGCAGACTGGTAGCATTGCTCGACTTTGTCTAGTGTGACCTCATTAAGTGAGTGTGCGAATTAATTAATCCCACACTGTGGGTGGGCACACGCGCAACTCAGTGCTGTCATTTGTCCTAAATTTTTCATTTGCATAAAATCTGTGGCACTCGGAAGAAATAAGTGACTCTAATTTAAATATTTAGTCTATTATATTTTGTTGATTTTCGATTGTATGTGACGAATTTAAAGGAATCGTCGAACAGGTGTGACCGATAAGACCAAATTTTACAAATATAAATAGCACCTGGTTTGGTACGTGCCTTTGGTGGCTTATTGTGAATGCTTAAAATTCTAAGAGCATAAAAAAACTTAAGCAAGTAAGTCAATTAAACTTGGAACAAAATTTAATTTCGTAAGCAACAGACAAGTGTTGCCACATAAAATTCTTGTGGTAATTGTCGATGTGGGCGGTCGTGGTCACACTGACGAAATTTGCATAAAAATATTTTCGCATTTTCACAAAAATAAAAGAATAATTGCTAATAAGTCTTTAGAAATATTGACAAGTTAAACCTCTTAACAAATCATATAAAAGTATTTTTATGTTTTTCTCTTTCAGAAGCAAGATTTGGTGGCCAGATAAAATTGGACGACTGCAACGATCGCCGACAGCAATCAATTAAAAAAGAATATGTTGGCGTGGGCGAAATAAATCAACAAAATTAATTGTTTAATTGTTGTTTAATCAGTTTATTATGTATGAACATAGACCGCAGCGGGGAGACACACAGGCACTGGTGAGTTGGATCCGATGATTTCAAGTGATTTTAATTTATATTTTTTTGTAGGTGATTTAAGAATAGAAGAATTCTGTAGTTGAGGGGGAAGGGAAATTCACTGTAGTTAGCAAGCCAAAAGATTTCAGAAAAACAACATTGAAATATCTTCGATCCTCTATGACTTTTCTCGGGGAAGCTGGAACCTGGGCGAAGTTTAAAAGTAGCCCAATTGCACATCATAAAAAAATATACAACAACGTCACTTAAACAGACTCATTCCCAAAGATCTGCCATAAATCTTTAGTTGTTAAATGTCTTCTAATGTGATGTGCATTTTGCGTGTAGAGCAGAGACACGCCACAGACTTCAGCTCTTGGCCCAGTTAATCAAACTACCGTATTCATTTGGCTCATTAAAACCGCATAAATCAAAATGTTATCGCCCTAGTTACCCTGGCACGGACAACAGAGCAGACAGACGGCTTCCCTGGCCATGCCGTTTGTTATGCATATAAAGCATTTGTTCAAATAAATCGCAAACTATAAAAACTCAATTCACAGCACACATCGCACCCAAAACAGTGATGATGAGTTTGCTTGGCACACACACAAAAAAAGTATCTAAGTTATTCAGATTTTTACGCTCTAACGCGTTCGTTTGTTTATTTTTCGATCTCTCCAGCTTTTGTCTGATCATCAATGTGAGCCGAGTACGCTTCTCTCGAATGGAAAGCAAATCTAGACTTATAAAAAAAGAGTACAAAACAGTCGTGTGACTGACCAAAGACACTCGACATTAAACTTGACTTTAATTCTGTCATAAACAATGTGAATGTTGTCATTGTTGTTATTGCTGTTGTTGTTGCCGTTTTCATTAATTTGTTTTGCCGACTTTAACGACAAGCAAAAGGTTAATTCTTTCCAAGGCGTGTGTGATGTCAGAGACTATTCTCAAAAAAAAAGAAGAGATAATAAAAACCATTTCAGGTTTCTCTCGCTGGCAGAAGACTTTCCCAAAAAATATGAGACAATCACTTGAAACCAATTGAATGCAATTTCAATTTCAATTTGATTCACACACACAGACACAGCAACAGCGAATAAAAAAATATAATTTCTATAATTGTTTGCTACAAATTGGCCAGGCCGGTCCCTGGTCTGGCTGCATGCCACGGCGTAGAGGCCAGGTAAAAGCCACAGCCGCAGCCGACGAGACTTTCATTGAGCGTTTATCAGTAAATATCGGTTTTCATGTAAACATGCAATATATTTCGTTGCCTCGTCGACTCTGACGATCGCTTTTTGGAGGAGGAGGAGGAGAAGGCCTTCATAATTATTGAAACGAGAGGAGGGGTTGTGGGCAGGTCGGGAAAGGTTGGCTGGCCACTTCTATTTAGTTTTGAAATTTATGCTGCGCTGTCTTTTGATTATCAATCAGTGCGTGCAAAACTGTTTTGTCAGCCTGCCAAGGCGCAAAAAAGGCAGCGACAGAAAGTCAGAAAGAAATGGCAACCGAGTGACAGACAAGCAAAGCCCGCTTCGCGGCTTGACTGAGTGGCAAGCGAAATGACTTGGCTGCTGGTCAGAGCCGGGACAGGCCGGGCCAGACCAGGCTAGGCAGCTGCTTTTAGAATACCAAAGGTGCGCTCAAGTTGACAAGCCTGCAACGCCTCGAAAGTCTCCGCTGCTGCTGCTGTTGGCTTGTAGATACTTTTGTATCTTTTCCATCTGCTATCTGCTTTTTTAAAGCTTTTCATGCGTAAATTTATGTGCCTGCCTGAATCATAAACATTTCTTACTTTTTCTCTCTTTAGACAGTTTTTTTTTTTTTTTTTTTTTTTTTTTTGCCAACGGTTACTGGGCCGGTTCGGTTGTGTGTGCTTTCTATTGCCACGTTTCACCCACGCCGGCGCAAGATGCAAGGCGCTTGGCGCTGCGACTGCGCATAATTTATACACATAAGCAATTTATGAGTGAAAATCTGCGGCATTTTTACAAATGCCATAAATTCAATTAGTTTAGTTTTTTTTTTTTTTTTATATTGCTCAAGCATCTGGCAAATCAGAGCAGACCAATAAAAAGCAAAAAAACACGAACCCAAATAATACCAAATAATTTTTAGGTTAAGCCTTTGCGCACTAATTAATTCTTTATGAATCATTTCAAGAGAATTTCAATTATGAATTTCATGCTTGACCAAATTAAAAGAAAATTTTATTTATTTATTTATTTGTTTTTTTCCTCTCTTTTTTATTTAACCACAAAAAAAAGTAAACCAAAATATGTAAATCTTTGAAGATTTTTTTCTTTTCGTTTTTTTTTTTTTTATTGTTGATTTGACTTAGTTTGTTTGGTTTTTATTTTCCTGTCTGATTCGTTTCACGTTAATGAAAACATAAAAGAATTTGCTTTTTTTCTTCTGGCTACAATTTTGTAACAAAAAAATAAATACACACACACGCAGACAGACAATCGGATATCAAAAACAGGCCAAAACATTAAAAAGAACGACTCCATATAAATTACAAAACAAAAATACGCCAACAACTACAACAACAACGACAACAGCAAGAATCTCGATAACAAAAAAAAAAAAAGACAAACACTTGTAAATATTTTTCTGTTCGTATTGAACTGTTTTCATTGAAATTTACAACAACAAACAGTTGCCTCCCACCGCTTGGCAAAGCACCACCTTGCTGCCACTTTTCAGGGCTAAAATGTTTTTGGCCCAGTCTGTCTGGTTTTGCCTGTTGCCTGGTTTTGCGTAAATTTCTCAAACTCATTGAGATTGATGCGTTTAGTTAACGTTACATGTGTATCTCAAATGGGTTTTGATGGGTGGCCCACGACCAATCAAGTCAGTCCAGCCCCGACCCCAACCCAGACCCAGGCCCAGGCTCGACCAGACAACCAGTTCATCAGTCCATCAGTCTCACCAGTCCATCCATCTTGGGAGTCGGTGAATTTGTTTTAGTTTCATTTTCAGTTGCGTAAAGAAAATGCTCAGGGCCGTGCTTTGATTTAAATAAATATGCCCAGCCAGGGGTAGGGGAGCGGAGTGCCTGATGAGGGTCTCGATTTACCAGGAAAACACAAAAATTTTTTTTCTTTAATTTTTCAAAAATAAATGTTCATTTCTAATTGGGTGGTGCAATGTAAAAAAGAAGTAAACATAAAAATCTGATTAATTCAGGAAATTTTTGAGATTCCTCGAAATAAAAATTAAAGTCCAACGAAAAATATTTTCAAAAAAAATTTTTTTTTAAGATTTTCTATAAATTCCTTTTTTTTTTATTATGAGCTAAAATATTTCCGAGATATTCCACGCATAAAATTAATATGTGCCTATAAATTTTATTATCATTTATTTTTTCCCCTTCTTCGAAATATTAAAATTAAATATTTCTCTCGTATAAAAAAGATCAATCAGTTATTTAAAGATTCCTCAAATTTTATTCTTTTTGAAATGAATGTTATCTGGTCCAAAAATAAATGATTATACCTTGCTGAAAATTAGTTTTCCAGAAAATAAATTATGAATAAATAAAACAGAAAAAATATATATTTATATTTGAAATATTTTTATCCAAAAATTTCCGAAAAAAACGCAAATTATTTTATTCCAATTTTCTGCTCATAAAGTAATTTAAAATATTCAAAAAATAAAATGGTTAAAATTTTCGAATTTTTCATGTTCTAATTTGCCAATCAAAAAATAAGAAAAAAAAATTGAAATATTTTTTTAAATTAAAAATAAAAACTCTTAAAAAAATTTAAAAAGAAAATTCGATTGAATATATTTTTAAACTAAACCAAATTAATTTTATTTTTGCCAAAATAAATTTTCAAATTTCGATTTTCAAAAGATACCGTAAATTCAATATTCCTGAGTTTTCTTGGAATCAAAAATTTCCATTGAATTTTTTTCAAGAACTAATTTAATATCAATAAGATTTCTTGGAATCAAGAATTTTCATTCAATTCCCCTCAAGACTAAGAAAATAATCCTTTAAATTTAAAGATTTGACTTCCTATTTTATTCCACTTAATTTTAGATAAAATTTTTTACCCATTTAATTTTTGATGATTTCCCATAAAAATTGCGAGAATTTCCGCCTTTTAAGAAACTAAGAAAAGGAAACAAAATGTAGCATATTTTTAGTTTTTATCTTGTTGGAAAGATTGAGCAAAAGTTTTCGAGTTTTTTTTTTTTTTTTTTTTTTTTTTTTTTTTTTATAAAAATTTTATGCCCTCAACTTCCTCTAGGAGGCAGCAAAGTATCATAAAATGTTTGTATTTTCTCAATTTTTTTTTTTGTTTTTTTGGTTGGAATAAAAAATGAGAACTTCTTTTTACTCGGTTGTTATTGTTATCGTTGTTGTTGTTGTTGTTGTTGGGTACACATCTGTTTGCTTTTTTATGAAATTTAAATTTATTTTTACTTTGTATTCGTTTTTTTTCTCATCTTGAATCGATGGAAATTTGTTTACTCGGCGTTCGCTTTTTTCTTGTTTATTTTCAACACTTTTTTTTGGGGGGGTGTGAGGGGTGTGTGTGATTGCAGTCAACAGGTAACATTAGGAGTGGGCGTGGCCTTTGAGAGGTGCTAAAAATGCTACAATTTTTGATTTGAAAAATTTTCCAACAATTTTTTTCTCTCAATGAAATTGAATTTCTTGGCAAAAACGTGTTGAAAAATAATAACAAATTTGAAAAAGTCTTTGCCAGAAATTGTAAATCAAATCGAATTAAAAACACATGTGGAACGAGCACAAATCACAAAGTGGCCCCGATTTCATTTTTGGGATTTTGATGGGCTTCAAGTTTGGTCGAGTGAGTCGACCGGCAGCTAAAGGCTTGTTGAGATTCTTCTCACAATAATTTATTGGCGTCTATAATTATTGAATGATGGCCAGAATAACCTGAGGGGAGGAGCATTATCATGTGGCTCTGCTGAGACCAGGGGGGAGCTGAGGATGGGGCCACATTGACAAGAGTAAGGGCGAACAGCTTGTACCTCTTCGGTTTCTCAAGTTCAAGCGACAGCTTCAAGATCGTCAAAACTTACAGATACACACACTTAACACACACACACACATAAACATATGCTTGCTTGTAGTTTGTCATGTTTTATGGAGAATTAAGAAACAATTTCTTTCTTTTCGCTGTCTTGTTTTTTGAATCTTTTTTTAGGTAAACTTGGAAAAGGGAAATTTTATTTAAAAAAAAATTAAAGGAAAATTAAAAAAATATCAAAAACTTAACTAGACATTTCAATAGCCTAATAAATATTTTACCTATTATTTAAAGCGAACGAAGACCCTAATAATTATTTCCCTTATTATTTAGAAACTTTGGTTGAATTTAAATTTTGAGAAATTGTTGAAATTATTAAAATAAAAAAATCTCACTCAAAAACCAAAAAGGTCTCTAGATTTGTGGTTCTAAGGGAAGTATCGCTCTTTACCGCTTTGAAGAATATAGAAAATAGATCATAATGGGTTAAATGGACTTGGTATGATCACATCTTTCTATGGTCTTAGATTATTGAAATCCCAGAGAAAAATCAAGTCTTAAGAATTTGATTTATATTCTTACAAATCTTATAAGCCAAAACCTAAGGAATCCGATCCACTTCTCCTTAAGGCACAAATTTCAAGCGATATGGAATATGATTTACTCCAAATCGATTAAAGAACTTTGCAAGCGAAATTCCAAAATTGAAAAAAACAAAAAATTCCTTAAGATTTGAGACCTTAAAGAAACCGTTATAAGCTTAATTTTGCTCCAATTTTCAAAGCTCAACAACTTGGAAAAGAAGTTCTTTAAGAAACCAAAAGTTGCTTGAGAAATTTCCAGGGTATCTTAAGTCGGTTAGTTCCACTCTGCTTGCTTTAAATATCAAATTAAGTTTGCTTCTTTTGTGTGTGTGTGTGTGTGTGTGTGTGTTATCTTTTGTGGTTTGTTTTAGGCAGAGTTTGTGCCCCTCGTTACCCCCCTCTGACTCGCCCGTTTGCTTACTACCTGTAAAAACAGGCAGCTGTTTGGGTTTTGCTTCTATTTGCTAAATTTATCTTTGAGATACTTTTTTTTCGTGTGTGCGTATGTTCTGTGCTCTTCTAATGCTCGAAGAATTCAAGCCGGACTCATCGAGTTAACCTTGAAGTTCTTTTCATTGTTGTTGGTGTTGTTGTTGTTTTTGTTAAAAACTTTTGCTTTCGTTGTTTCAGTGTTAACTTTTTGAAGCTAATTGGCATACGGAAATATTGAAGACTTTTGAAACTCAGTCCGGTTTGGTTAACCAGTTTTTGGGTTCGATATTTTTTTTTGCTAGGGTTTCTCTAACTCGTGGCGAGTTTGGGTGGGTGTGTGTGGAATTCAAGCGGTCAATTTTCTAGCCCTGGGCAACTACTCACTTGCAAAAGTGCTATCACCAATTGTATGGGACCACAGCGAACAACCACGGTGCCGATTGTGGTGGCACGCAGGCGAGTTCCACCACCGCCGCCACCGCCGCCGCCACCACTGCTGCTGCAGCTGCCATGCTCGGAACCGGGAGGGACCAGGGCATTCTGAGATGGCGTTGGCGAGGCAGCCGCTGATGATGACATTGTTGCCGAATAATTGAAAGCCTCCAGTTGCTGTTGTTGTTGTTGCTGGTGTTGCCGTGAGGGTGTCGTCTGTGAGACATTTGAGCCGGAGTACAGTGAAGACATTGAAGAGTCTAAGCCCTGACGACGTTCCATGTTTGCTAGTCCCCAAGTGGCAGTGGCAGTGGCAGCAGCAGAGGCAGTGGCAGCGGGGTGGGTGGTGCTGTGAAGATCAAGTCAAGTATTTTTATGTTGAGTGTTGTTGATGATGCGATTTTCTTCTTCTTCCTCTGTTTTTTTTTTTTTTTTTTTTAGAGGTTCGTTTGCTGGTTTTTCCTTTGCTTATTCTTTTAGCTTGGCTAGTGTTGTCGGCTTAGCGGTTTTTGTTTTTTCTTTATTTTTTTTTGAGTGGGCGTTTTAATCTCTTTTTATGTTTTTCTACTTTTTTTTTTTAGCAATTTCGTATTTGTGACTATTTCGTTTGTTTATTATTTTTTCTTATGATTTCGTTTTACTTCGTTTTCTCTGCCAACAAAAATGGGAATTGAAATGGTTATGGAATTGATAAATTTAATGATTAAGTTTTTATTGCTTATTTAATTATTTATTTTATTATATTATTTTATTATTTTCGCTGTCAGGCCAATTTTTATTGTTTATTAATTATTTATTTTAATATTATTTTAGCTGTCAGGCAAATTTTAATATTTAATTTAGTTTATTTATTTTTCTCAACCCTTTTCCTTTGCAATTTTAATTATTCAATGAATTTATTCTTATATATTTTAATCCAATAATTCATAAATATTTATGTTCTTAAATTATTTTCTTTATTTATTTGTTATTTTTTTATTTATTATTATTAATATATATTTTTTTATTTATTTTTCCTTAAATTAGTTTATTAATAATTAATTTATTGTGATTTATTTATATTATATTATTTAAATTGTTTTCATATTTTGAATTGGATTATTAAATTATTTTATTTCTGTACGGATGATTTTTTTTTTTAAACCTATGATATATCATTTTTTTTATATATTTATTTTCTTTTTTTATTTTGTATGATTTATTGATTAGTTTTAGATATGATGAATTATTTCTAAGTTTTCTTTTATTGATTTCATTTAGATATTTTTTTTATATTTTTATTTTTAATTTTTATTTATATATTTATTTTTTATGTATTTTAATTTAAATTTATTTTGTTAATTTTTTTAAATTTTTATGATTAATTAAAGAATTTTAGATTTATATTTTTTTTGATAGTTTTTATTTTTGATTAAATTTATTTAAATTATTATTTACTTTAAAAGTTGAAAATTATTTTTTTATTTCATTAATGATTGAATTTTGTAAATTATGTCTAAAAATTTTAAACTAAAACTTAAAAGTTTTATTTATTTTTTTTTTTTATAATAAATAAAGAAATTCAGTACAAATTTAATTTATTAATAAAATTGGATTTATTTATTTATTTTTTAATAACAATTATTTCGATTTAATTAATGTGTATTATTTTAAGTTGGATTTATTTATTTATTATTTAATAACAATAAATTCAATCTAAATAATTTGTATTCTATTCAAAGTAATTTTTTCTTTCCTTTATCAATTTAATTTCATTTAATTTTTCATTTTTAATTTATTTTGATTTATTTAATAATAAATGAAAATGATTACTTTTCATTTGGTTGTTACTGTTAATTTCTCATTTTATTTTAATTCAAATTAAAAAATTCAATTTTTGTTTTGTTATTTTTTTGTCTCTTTCCAACAAAAATTTACATATAAATTAGTTTGATTGAAATCGTTCGTAGGTTCGTTTTGTTATTTTATTTGTATTGAATTTATTTTATTATTTGGTTTATTTAATTTTTGTCAACTCTTCTTTGGTTGCTCTGCCTGCGACCAGAACTGCCTGCCGCCTGTCTTACGTAGATTGATCTTTGCCATAATTTTAAATACTCTCTCCCCTCTCACTCTCTCTCTCTATCTCAGTCTGGCTCTCTGCCTCTTTGAATTTGTTTTCTCTCTTTAGAATTTTTTGTATACAATATGGCAAATAAATCGACTATGACTTCATACCCGAGACTGTTTTATTATTGTACAAAAACACACACACACACACACACGCACACACATGTGCCTTTGATGCGTATAACAGGGCAGAAAACAACAAGAACAACAAAGAGACAGATTTTTGGTGAGCTGAGCCAGGCAGAGCAGAGCAAGCCAATTGCTTGGATGACAATGCTCAATTTAGACTATTTTTAAAAAATCAACGCGAAAAAAAAGAAACTATTGAAAAATGCGTTTTTTTTGTTTGTCTTTTTTTTTTTTTTGCCAAATACTCTGACATGTACCCAGTGATTGTTGTTGTTTTTGTGGTCTGAACTGTGCGTATTTGGATACCCTACATTTTGACTGTCTGAAAATGTATTTTCTTTTTTTATCGGATGTGCGTCAAACTCTGCCGAGCCAATCATTTTGTGTTTATTTTTCTATGCAACATTTTTTGTTTTGCCTGCACAAATTTTGTGCCAATTTTTATGATTTCGTTTTTTTTTTTCCTTTTTTTTGTCTGCCCTTTTAATTGAATCAAAATATGTTTATAATAAATGATTTTAGGTTTTGCTTCTTCTTCTTCTTGCCTTTTTTTGAAATATTACGTATACGCTCATAATGACTAGATTTTTATAAATACTCTCGAAGCCATTAGGTAATTTTTCTAGTTTTAATAGCTTTCATGTGTCTGTGTAATTTTATTATTTTGTATTTTTTTCCATCGTTCGATATAAGCTTAAATGTAAACTATTTTAATTGTACTTTTCGTGGATCTAAAAATAAAATAAAAATTTGGAAATGTGTGCACAGATGTTGAAACTGGAAAGAATAAATATTTAAAAAAAAGGTGGGCAAATTCTAGCAAAAAACAACAACAATTTAAAATATTGAAAATATTGCCTTAAGCAAAAATGGAAAAATTTGTTTTAAAATTTCTCAAAAAAAACAAAAAAACCTTGTGCAAATTTCGTGACAACCATGAATCAATTTTGAAATATTTGGGTTTTTATTTTCTCTCTTTGTTTCAATTGTATATTTTTTTGACAGTTTGCAGCATCGTCTGTTTTGAAATGAAAATGCACATAGAACATTTTTGAGCAAATATTTTTTCTTCTAATTTCTATTTTTTTTTTGTCGGTTTTTGTTTTTCCTTTGTGTGTGTGTTTTGCGTAGTTTTTAATGGCCTTTAGGTCATGCAACCAAAAAAAGAATGAGCCAATATAGAAGAAAACAAAAATAAAGATAGAATCTCTATATTATTTTTAATCTAATTTATTGCTGATTAAATTTTTTGCCTGACAGCAGCGCGTTTGAATTAGTTGCAAATTTATTGTTTTCATTTTAAATATTTTTATAGCAAAATTAATTTACATTTCTATGGCAAACTTTGTGCTTATTTTTTTTAGAATTATTGTATTTTTTTTTTTTATATATATTTTTATTTTCATTCATTCACACATTTTTATTAGAATTTTTGCAAAAAATTGATTTGAGAATAAAACGCGCGCGCGCCGCTTAGCCAAGCAAAACCGAGCGAACCGAACGACGCGAACTTCGAACAAGACTGAACAATAAGAATCCCACCGCCAACTATCTGGCTCCCCAGCGGACAGCCCCAAAGACTAAAACTGAGAGAGAGAGACAGAAAGAGAGAGCAAGCTGATCAATGAGAGAGCCGAAGCACAGCTGTTTTGCTCTTTAACTGTGAAAAAAAAAACTCTCTCGACTCCGGCGAGCTCAGCTTAAGTTTTATACACCGGCCGGGCCGGGCTCTTGTGGAGCTTGAGGGGGGTGTGTAGAGGGGGAGTGAGTTCGGTTAGAGCATTCAAACATAAATAAACAAGTGCTCTTGGCATTCGGGTGCATCGTTAATTCATGATTTCAATTTTTAATGCGCCAACCGCTCACTTGCCAGCTCGCTCAAGTGGCTTCGACTTAAATGGCAACAACAATTGAGAGACGCTGCAGAAGAAGAAGAAGAAGAAGCACTTCCACAACCACTCTTGATATTCTTTTGCTTTTTGCCCCATCCCGGGCAACAGGGCATATGCACTCTTGCTGGACGTTGAGGCGCCCGCCCGCATTTAATCTACACAAGACCTCAACCTCCCCCACTCTCCTCGTGCCCATCAGCGACAACGTCAATTGCATTTGCGTTTTCTCTCTTCTGTCGTTGGCGTTAGCGCATTTTCCGCTATTCAAGAGCCGGCAAAATGCGTGTGGCAAAGCCTTGAAATCCCTCGACCCTGGCTCAAGCTGCTCCGCAAAGCCTGTCAGCTTGGCTGGCTGACTTGCCTTATGCATTCCAATCAATATTTTCTGCTGTGTTATTATTTTCTGCTATCAACAGCAAAATTTATTGAATTATTTTCTCAGCGCCGTTTTCTCAAGTCACGAACAAGGCGAGAATCGTTTTATTTATTTTTTAGCTTTTCTTTTTTTTTTTTGATTCTCCTTTTCCTCCTCTTCTTTGTAGGACTTGATTTGATTATAGTTGGCGCTTGATCTTGCTCAGCGGACATTTACCCGGTGCCGTGATTAATTCGCCCTAACCTAACAAAAAGACACACGCACGACAAATATAATTTTATGTGATTTTAATTGAGATAAATGAAACATTTCGAGTGCGCATTTCGTTAGTTTTCCAATTCCCCCCTTTTATTTTTTGGAAATATTATTTTTGGACAGCCCGGCCCATTTCATCTAATTGAAAAAGACTTAAGCTTGTTAACTTTTTCGAACATAAATTCTTTCGGTTTGACAGTGGAGACAATAATTAATTGACTGGTTAAGGTTTTCGTGGGTGGTTGCTTCCCAGACCGCCAGGGCCACAAACGGGTTAAGCTGGTTGAAAAGATGATTATTTTTAATTCCAGCCTAAAAATATGCTAAGGTTTTTTTTTTTTTTTAATTTCTTCAGAGCAGGCGAAACTTCGTTTGAGTTGGAGTTAGTCTGAATTGATCGAATATATAGGAAAAATCTTGGAAAAGTTTTCTAAGTTTCTCAAAAAAATGTAAACTCTGAAAATCTTTAATTTTTGTTTAATTTAATTCTACTTTTAATTTTTATTTTAGCAATAATCTAATTTCCTTTGGAAGAATCCAGCAAGTCAAGCAGTTTAATAAAATTTTAAAGAATATATATTTTTTCGGATTTTCGCCGATTCAGAAAAAAAAAATTGAAGAGAGAACCGAGAATCCTTTGAAAAATTTGGCTCATTTAATTGCCGATTAAATTTCCAATTTATCAAGGCTTTTGTTTTCAGTTTTAAAGCACTTTTGAATTTATTTTGATTGAGCACATATTAAATCAATTAAATCCTTTTGGAAATTTTGTTGCCACACCGGCGGAATATTTAATTGAATTTATTATGGGCCGCGTCGAAATTAATTAATTACCAATTTTTTGTTTACACAATTTTATTTTTACATGAATAAAAAAATATTTGCAAATTAACAATTTCTTTTGTTTTTTCAATATTTTGTTTGACTATTTTTTTTTTATTTATTTAAGAATAAATATTTTGCTGAAAATTTTTGTTAAATTTTAAATGGTTAATTGAAAGATTTTCGAATTTGGCTAGAAAAAGATAATTTTTTTTTTTTCGATTTGCTTAAAAATAATTTGGAATTCTCTAAGCTTTTTGTGTTTTGCTTAATCAATAAAAAAATAAATAAAATAAAATAAAAATTTAAAAAACAATTTAACCTAAAGGCCAGAGCAGCCAGTAAAATTGAAAAGATCAAAAAAATATTTTCATCTTCATATAATTTTTTTTTTTTTTGTTGGACTGCTTAAATAGACATAAATTAGGCAGGCGAAAATTAAAAATAAAAACGAGCAAATGGGAATGCAAATTGGTCATTTTAATTAGCCTGAGCAGGGCGGGTTTGTTAGGCAAGGGGGTGGGGCGCGGTACGCTTGCAGATTATCGAGGTTTTGGCAGACATGAAAAATATTTCGTTTTGTTGTTTTGTTTTTTTTTCGTTTGTTTTTGTATTCACAGAAACCCCTTGATGGTCTGTTTAGTGATATTTTCGTAATATTTGCTACGGCGCCAGGCGGGATTTGCGGGCGGCGGTAGGGCGGGCTTGTGGTCACCAGCCTGGTTAGTAGTGGTCGCAGGTGGCGGGAGCGTTGGGTTAGCAGCGCAGAGGGCACTCACCTCCGGTGTGACGGCCGTGGAGGCGGTGGGCAGGAATTCGGTGGTGGCGGCCGCCAGGCCGAAGCCCTCCATTTCGTTGTCGGATTCGAAGAGTTGCGGGTGGCTTAGCTGCTGCTGCTGCTGTTCTTGCTGGTCTGGAGTGGGTGTGACGCTCTGGCTGTGGAGTTCAGCCACACCCACTTCGCTGTCCTGGTCGGTGTCTTTGATGGGTGAGCTCTGCAGGGCTGAGAAGTAGCTCATTTCGGAGCTATCGAAGGATATGTTGACTGGTGACTGGGGCAGGTCGGGTATTTCGAAGGTGCTGAGAGTGGAGTCGTCGGCCTCGTCGAAGGAGTTCTTGGCCGAGCCTATGTAGGAGGAGGTACGACCCGAGGCAGTTTGAAAGGAGGAAGAGTGGGAGTTGGGCGTGAAATTGCCCTCTGAGGCGGTGGCAAAGGAATCATCTTCTGTGGAACGGGAATTCCAATCCTGAAATGCAAAAGAAAAATAAATCAGTCAAAAGCTTTTAGAAATCTCTCGGGGCTTTTTCGTGCTTACCTCAAGGCCCAGTTTCTTGTTGGGCTGAACCTCACTCTCCTGCTGGACGTCCCGGATCACGGCATCCAGGGACTCGGCCACTTCGGCTATGGCACCCAGCTTGTGTGAGATGGCAGCACAGGCCAGCTCATTGCTGCCCGTGGGGTTCACGGTTACCGTATTGGCTTCCAGTTCTGGATGTGTCTCACTGTTGGTGGCACTGGTTCTTCCACTCGAGGAGGACTGCAGAGGACTGGCACTGATGGGATCCAGGGGCAAATCGTCTACCACCACGCTGGAATTGTTAAAAAGCCCAAGACTTTCATTTAATTGTTCCGAGTTGAGAGAAGCGGTTCGGGAACTCGAGGGCTCTGTATAGTCGCTTTGGGGATAGGTCTCACTGTCATGGCGTATCAGAGCCTTAATTTTATTCAAACTAGCCGATGCCTCTTCCCCCTCTTTTTCTTCACTTTCTTCTATGAGTTCACGTTCCAGAGAGGCCTTGGTTATTTTGGTCCTCACACTGGAAGTGCTGGCCGTATCGTCTTCTTCTTCCTCATCTTTCTCATAATCATGACTCTGGCCATTTATAATGGCCTCGGGTATGGGAGTGGCCGAATTGAGATCCTCTAACAATTGCGAGAGTTCTCGGCTTGAGTGGGCCTGGCCCAGGCCGAGATCTTCCTCTTGCAAGGCCAAGGGAGCATTTGCCCGAGGAGGCGGCACCGGCGGAATCTTACTGTCAATTACTTCCTCCACAACTATTCTGGGTATCTCAACTTCCGGCGCCACTTCCTCATCACCGTCAGCCTTGGATTTGGCAAACAAATTACGAAATCTAGCAAACATTGCTCAAAACCACTTTTCTCTTTAGTTTGACGTAAACCGGGGGACACACTTTTGGCCGAGGGCCAGTTTCTTGATTTTTTTTTCTAGGAAAATTAATACGCACAACTTGCTACAATTTAGAGAGTACACAGGATTACACATACGAAGTGTTGAGTGAAGGAAAAGATGATTGGATGCTGCTGACTATGAAGACATTTCTAAATTTAAATTCGAAAATTTTTCCAGATTTTTTTTTTTCTTTCACTTCTAATCAGACTGAAGAACACACACGCGGCTTTTTTTTTTTTTTTGCTTTTCCAGCTTTTATAACCAAGAATTTTCTTTATTTTATATATAGAAGAGGAAGACTAGATGCCCGAAATTGTGACAACTTGACAAATGCTAGATCATTTTATGTGTTTTCGACAAACCGAGCCACTCTGGACCACGCACTGAAATAGACTGACTAAAGGGGAACCGAAAAGCCTCACCAAACGGCGACATTTTTTTTTTGAGTGTCTTTTTTTTTTTTTTGTAGTCTTTTTTTTTGTTGGCTTTTATTTTTATGTGTGTTTTTCTTTTAGCCGCAGACACCTCATAACTTTGAAAAGTTGTGATTTTCTTTGCTCTTCTTTTCCCCTGTTTTAATTGAGTGAGTGGGGCTGTGTTTGACTTTCTATTGTTTTGTGGAATTGAGTGAGTCTTTGGTTTTAAGAGATTTTGGAAACTAAACCTTCTAATCCAAAATACATGACATATTCTTACTTAAACCAAACTGAGTTAAGTGTGTGGAAATATTTGAAAACTTTCACTGAAAATCTTTTTTAGCTCTTTTAAATAGTCTTTTAATTTTATTTAAATTTCTTCAATTTTGTTTCACTAGTTTCTGTTTTAAGTGAGGATGAGAACAAATCTCGTAACAGTAAAAATTTTCACTCAAATCAGTTTGAGTGGCCATAAATGATTCAGCGAGCTTTGCCTTGGAGTCAGGCGTTTCCTCTAAGCAGAAAACTCTCTATTTGCTTATATCAAGAATATAATAAGAGAAACTAAGGACTTTGAGTATGAGAAGATGAACTCCAAAGAATTTGTAAGAGAAGACAAGGAGGGCAGACAAGATCTAAAACAAAAAAGAAGCGTCTCAATCTGATCTTACCTTTTGCCGGTTTGAGCATCCAAAATGAAGGCCTCCTTGAGGCGCTTTTTGAGCAGACGACCCAGGCGCACCATGCGACCCACTTCCACCAGCAACTGTTCGCGGGCCAGCAAATGCCTCTGCAGCCGGCCTGTGGCCTGGCCGGCCGGTGAGAGGGCGGGGGAGGCATCACTGCTGATGCCGCTGCTGCTGCGATTGTGCTGCTCACCTTGCTGCTGCACTGAGAATTCCCTCAGTAAAAGCTCACGCAGCTCGCAGAGCTGCTTGAAATAGGCCTCCACACTGCGATGGAAGACGGCCGAGACGCGCAGGCGGGTCATCTGCTCTTGACTGATGGCTTGGAGGGCGTGCCAAGTGCGCTGCAATTGCCGCAGCGTCTGCTGAGCCACCGCATTGTCCAGCTTGCAGGAGAGACGCAGAGTCTGCGAGGCCTCCAGCAGCTGGCAGCCATAATTGTAGATACTCTAAAGGGGGGCGCGAAATCAAGTTAGCCAAAACCAAAACACAATTGCCAAAAACAAAAACCCACCCGTCCGGTTTCTTCGAAGCCTTGCAGCTCGTCTTTCTGGACTTGAATTTCGTGTATGTTGCAGCCCACATGGGAGTGACAGCGCAGGAGCACCGCATACAGCTCGGTCAGCCAGTCGAGGGAATGCCGGGCCTCCTCTTCGTAGGTGTAAATGTGTGTCACCTGCTCCAAGGTGAGCTGCTGCAAGGCCAGATTATCGCCAAAAAGTTGACGTCGCTCGCGGCTCGCCGCCAGGAGGCGTCGCACTTTGGCTATGTCATCGCTGTAGTCAACGTGTAGGTCACGGCCGAGAGCGTCTTTGACCGGCATGGCCAGCATGTCGCTGAGTTTCTCACCCTCGCGGACAAGTTCGCGTTCGATGTTGCCTGAAACGAGAACCCATGAGTTTTGGTTCAAACCTTTCCGGTTCGATCAGCTGCGACAAAACTTACTCAGCATTTGTTGACTGCTCTTCAGTTGGGCCAAAACACTCGAAGCCGACTCAAAGTCTACATGGGCCAGCCAGTCCAAGTCATTGTTTTGACCTCGTTGACTGCCCAGCATGATCAGACCCTCAAAGACGTTAGTCGTGCGCTCGAAGTATTCACTAACCAGACGGTAGAATCTCTGAGACGTGATCAAGATATTGCGACGTCTTTCTAGACGCTTGGCAAAAGCTCGACACACGAATTGCATAAAATCCCTTTGGGATAAGAGGTCCTTGCAGGGGAACTTCTCCTGTCCCAGATGCTCTCGTATAAACCGCTCAATCTTGTAGAGGAGCTCGGCATAGCAGCCGTAGGTCTCGCGGCACTCCAATTCCAGCTCATCGTGAGCCAGACGTAAGGCCTCACAGGCCCTCACATCCCCACCCACACTCTGCTGACGACTCAACAAATGCTCACCACTGTTCAGAATCCAGTTGGTCACAAAGGCCACACCCTCCTCCAGAGTGTTCAGCTCGCGTGCCTCGCGCAACGACCGCAGCAATTCCAGCCAAGCCGTTCGTATCTGAGTCTGAGTCTTCTCGATTTCATTAAGCCTCAGTTCGATGCGGGCCCTCTCACAACAGAGGTCTGGCGGCAAGGTGGGCTTAGCTGCGGTTAGATGGCCGGGCAAGGGGCTAGTGGGTCTTGAACTTGCGGCAGGTGCATGTATCTGTGGCTCAGAGTCAGACTCTTGGCGGCCTGCCAGGGGGTTCGAGGCTGCTGGCTGTGCGTAGACCTCATTTAAGCGCGACAAGATCGCATTACCTGCATGAAAGTGTTTCGTACACATTTCAATGAGAAAAAAACAAATAAAATCGCTTTATTAGTTTAGCTGGCTTGTTTGTCTCGCAACGTCGAGAAAAAGTGAAATCTTTCAATAGGTAAATCTGTTTTTTTTTTCAAGATTACTTTCAAGGCAGACTTGCTCAATGGAGAGAGAAAATGAAACAATGTTGGAAGAGGAGATCAAGTAATCTTAGGAATTTGGGATTTAATAACTCTTTCTAGGGATGTTTGGAATATTTCTTAAGTCTCATTTTTCTGGATTTACCAGGAAAGAAAGATATCATGGCTATATCCGGCCTTCCTTAAATTACTTTTATGATCAAAATGGATGGTAATAAAAGGCTTTTTCACAGCTTCCATATTAGAGGACTACAAATTAAATATTTATAAAGCTGTATAAATTGTCTAATTAACTAAGAAATTTCCTTTGGGTAAGCAAAGCAGATCCCAAGTTATAAAGAGTTTATTTTTAGTATTTTCTTAGATCTTTTTTGGAAAAAAATCATGAAATTTTAAAAAGAGTCGACATAAATAATGTTTGCATATAAATTTATCTAACTATAAAATTTGTTTTTGATTAGATGGGCAGATCCCCAATTATAAATTATTTTAAATATTTTTCCGATAAAAAAATTATGCAATCTCTGAAAGATCCAACCTAAACATAAAGCATAAACATATTGACTATTTAACTATGAAATTTCCCTTTTGTTTTGCTTAGACGATTTCCAGTTATAAAGAGATCATATTAAACATATTTTAAGAGTAAAAATTTATCAAAAATTAAAAAAAAGTGTTGAAAATGCCAAAAAATATCAAATCATGTCAAATCAAAGTCAAATCACTTTGACTCTGCCTCTCTCATTAATTTTGTGGTAGTAATTTTCCAGTTAAGTGAAAGGTCGTTCTACCCACACTCTTTCTCCCTCACGCACTTATGAGCTCAACAAAAAAAGAGTTTGTACAATTTAAAAACAACAACAACAACAAAATTCGTGCAAGGTAAATTAAAAAATAATTTTTTTTTTTTATATAAAAAAATCAACCCACAACAAATCACAAGAGAGACACGAAAATAAAAAGTTGTAAAAAACAAGTTTGCTAAACATTCGAGCTTCTAATTGAAACGCGCGTGCTCAGATTTTTGTTATTTTCGTATGAGTTTTGAGCTGTCAACTCGTTTCTGCGGGGGCATTGAAATTATGTTAATTGTGTGAGGGTAAAATTTTGCCTAAACAAAAAAAAAAAAAAAAATTGAATCGAAAGACTTAGGCAACAAACTTCTTACCCATTTCAATGGCTGCCTCAATGCTGCGCTGCACTCTGGCATGCAGCTGGGCGCATTTCTTGAGCTCGACATCCGCTTCCGCTGGACGCAGCGTTTTATTGCCGGCCAATAAGACCAGCAACTGTTCCATAGAGCTTTTGGTCTGACCGTGAGTCTTATTGAATTCATCGATGGCCTATGGCAAATAAAAGAACTGTCAACTTGTTGGCTTAACTCGTGTGGCTGGCTTACCTTTCGTTGTTGCAGCCACAGATCGTAATTGAATTGCAGGTAACCGCCCAGGTCTTCCGGCAAATTATGCGGCTCTATAAACTTGGCTAGGCGTGCCTTTGAAAGCACTAGAGGCTTCGAGCGAAAGAAAGAGACAGTGAATGCCTATAAAATCAACATAAAAAGTGGGTTAACTTACCTCGCCTTTGGTCTGTGACTTGGCGCAGGGCTCAACATGTTTCTCCCAGAAGCCCTCGGCTCTGACTAGATACAAATCGACTGAGATATCGCTGCCAAAGAGCGCCTGCAATTGCCGGACATGAGTGCGTGAAATGCGTGAACTGCTTTCCTGGGCATTCACCACCACGGCCACACCATTCTGCAAAATGCCAGCACTGAAATTGGAACAAAAAACAAAAATAATAAACTCTCCGGGTTAATGACAGTTCGTTTAATTATGTTGGCCTAAAGCCTATTGATTGATTGGTCTCGAGCTGCTGTCATAAAAAATTGGTCTATAATTTATTTAGATTTTTCTTTTGTGGTCTCACAAAAGAGACTGCGAGGTGAAATGAATTCAGCTCGTAAATTGAATAATTTTGCTTGTTTTCGTTTAACAAACAAAACTACTTTTGGGCACCTGTTTAAGATTCCAACAGAAAAACCATTTATCTATCTAAATTGTTGATTTTCTTGCCACACAAGTGACAGCTAATCGAGCTAAAAAGCTCAAAGCCCCCAAGATGACTGATGAATTTTTCACTTTATGAATTCTTCTCGTCTCCTTCTTGCAGATCTTTTGAAAGTTTCAGCTTCGATTTACCTGGGAATTGGGGAAACAGGTTTTCAGACTAAAGAATGAATACAGCTTAGCTTTTGTTAGGCCGGACAAGTTCCTGCTTCCAAGGAGAGACAGGTTGATGTGGAAGCCCTGAGACCATGCGTGATCCCTCCTTAGGCCCAACTAAAGTTTCAACCGATTTAGTTCCAGACCAATCAATAAGTCCCCTTAGGCTTTTAAGTGAAATAGCTGCTAAGAGATCAAGGAAGTTGTTATCCAGATATTGATAGCATTTTCTTTGAAGTGGAAGACACGAACAGAGTAAAAGCTGGTCTTGATTATCTGATTTTAGAAGAGTTTATGGAAGTAATACCTTCGCTGAGAAGGAGCTAGACTGGACCTTAGGTCTGGTTAAGCTTTGAAGTGAGGATGAATAAAATTTTGAAACATATATATTTGGATCTTATCTTAAAGTTAAAGTTCTTTTTATCTTAATTAGTTCCTCTAAGCATTACAGATCTACTCAAAAGGGCTACAATCTTTAAGCTTATCTGCCTTTTTCATAAATTTAGTTTCTTCGGAAATATTAAAAAGTTTATTTTATTTCTTTATAAATTATTTTATTTCCAGCCTATCTCTACCACTCTCTTCCATTGTTCTCTGAGAAAGAATTTATACAAATTTATTTATCTTGAATTTTTAATTTTATGTATATATTTTTATATATATTTCCGTACCATTAGAAAGGTTTAGTCAAATAAAAATATTATTTTATTACTTGAGACTTTTTTCAACCAGTTTCTTTGCTAACTTTGGATTTCATAATAGCCTAACAGTACTCAAAGAATTTCCTATCAATCTTGGCTTTCAGAGAATGCTAATCTCTTCATTATCTACGGTTTTTATTATCTCTTAAGACAAACCCTATTCGGCTTGGGCTTTCGAAAGAAATGAAGTCTTGACTTTCTAAAGATTTATAACTCAGACAGCCAGATACAGATCTTTTTCGTTCAGCTTTAAAGTGTTAATCTATGCCAAAGTAAATTAATATTTGATTTTGTATAAATTTTCAATTTCCGTCATCGAATGTGGCGTCTCACCATAAATCCCATCGGCATGACTGAGTCATAAAAAATAAATTTTTAATTGTTGCTAATAACATACAAGATCTCAGGCCTAAAACACCCATTAAACTGTGAGATACATTTGCATATTTCTATCCAGTCATGTTGATTGCCAGTTTCTTTTCCTTGTTTTTCTTTTTTTTCTCTGATTCCAAAAGATGACAAAACTTACCTCAATGAGCGCTTCAAGTAGTCCAAAGTGAGTTGCAGACAACGACGATTCCACAATTGCAGATCATTGAAAATGTTGACTATGAAAATGATTTTACCGTCGCGATCAAAGCCACCGGATAGATAGGCACACCGGGTCTGTAGGGCATTCAAGACATCTTCCTCCATCACTATCTTGGTCAATTGGTTTCGGCGTTTTGGTTGATCTCCCCAAATTCTTTTATTTGGAAAACCTTTTCAAAATCATTTCTAAATAGAAGAAGAAGAAAAAGACAATCATATTCAAAAACAAGCCGAGAAGTGTGGAAATTGTCTTGTCTTTTATTTATATGACTATTTATTTTACTTTAGCGGCAGCTTTAAGCTTGCCCCTGTCTCCCCCACACTCTACGGAACCTGCCAAACTATCTCGCCGGACTATCGTTTTTGACTGTAAATTAATACGAGTCGCCAGCGTCACAGTTATGTGCTGCATATGCGGCAGGCAGATCTTTATTGTTGTTGTTGGTTTTGTTGCTTTTCCAATGCCGTGAAACACGTTTGACAAGTCGCACGGCCGCACTTTAGTTTTACCTTACTGGATCTTGGCTGCCTCGCCAACTCCTAACCCCCTCCCAGCCCCTCTCTCTTTCACTGGAATACTGCCACTGCCACTCACATGATTTTCACTATTTTCATGTTGGCTTAACAGACTGCGCTCCGGCCCTGGGCTCTGGCTGGCTGCCAGTGGCAGGCATCTTTTGTTTTTCACCACTTTTGTTATAAACTTTTTAAGCTCACACATGGTAAACAACTAAACAAGAGTCTTTTTAGTTTGGACGGAAAGTTTTTCAAGACTCAAGAGAAGCGAGCCTCTGAACGTCTTTTATCAAGTCAGAATCTCTTCCATTTTGTATAAAGAAATTTTTAAAGAAAAAGTTATTTTCATTAAATTTTTATTATTGCTTCAAATTCATCAATATTTCTTGAAAACAATTTGGTAATTTTGTGCAGTTTGCTAGATTCAATTAAATAAAGAACTCAAGAATAAAGAATTCCTTGGCTCCTTGGCAAGTTTAGCTTTTTTTCATCTTCAATCCTTATCCTCACTTATAATTGATATACCTTTGAAAGTTTCATATGTGTTAGATTTAATAAATTCTTCGAAATCATCTTCGTAAGCAAATCTTTCGTTAAATACCATAACTGAGTCAACTCGGATGATAATGACAATATCTCAGAGTAAAGATTTTCACTATTTTCATGTGAGTCAAATCGGATCCTATTATTATAGGATCATAATGACAGAAACAAAATCTCAGAGTAAAGATTTCGATTCCACATGGCTAACGACCGATAGAATAGTCTGATAGATGGCACTCTGCTTTTGTTTGCTCATTTCAAAGTAATTTAGTATGAGAATTTGACTTTTTGTTAGGGTTGGCAAGATGCCCAGGCTAACTCCCTTTGATTAGGTTTGGTTTTTGTTTAGATTCCATCAGTTAGGTACAATGTAAAGAATTTATCTCAAATTTTGCAATTTTTCTAGGGATTTCCAATTGTTTTTCTAGACAAATTTCTATCTTAAACTTTTTATTATTTTCATTTATTTTTATTAAATTCATCAACACTTTGAAGTATTTTTGCTGAATTGCTTTTTTTTTCATTATTGATTTCTTATTATTTTTCGATATTTTTCTTTATATATTTTTTTTTATAAATTTGTTCATTTGTTTTATTTTTAAGTTATTTTTCTAAGATTGTTGATTTGTTTTATTTATTTTTATTTTATTTTTTTGTAAGCGCCTATTTAATTTTTATTTTTTGCTAACAATTTTGTATTTTTTTATTAACTTTTATTTCTTTAATTATTTTTTTTTATTATTTTATTTAAAATTTTTTTTTTGATTAATTTAATCAATTTATTTCTTTATTCCAGTTCAACGATTACCGTGATTCTTATGAATATTTTACAGGTTTTTCCTTTCCTTGGAATTTCACAGGTATTTTTATTTATTAATTTTCTAATATTGTAAAGAAATTTTCTTGTCCTTTTCAAATATTTTAAATTTTATTTAATTTATTTTTTGTTATAATTTTGCAAAGGATTCTTGAAAAGAGCATTTCAGAGTCTGCCTAAATTTCAGACTTGGCCTTATCTTGTTGTTGTTGTTGTTGTTGTTGTAGTTGTCTGGAGCTAATGGAAAATTCATTTTTGTGGCATTTTTTCCTCTTGTGTTGTAAAAAATAAATTTTTGCAGGCCAAACTGTTGACACAAATTGAATGCACCAGGCAAGGCATGGCCGACTCAGCTACACTGCCTACCGACTGCCACTTCACTTTCCTTCCTCTTTTACACTCTTGGCAGCGCCGCTCCTCTCAGCAGTGATTTGAGCTTAATTTGTTGTTGTTTGACTGATAAGGGGCGCGGTAGATCCACACAGGCACAGCACACTTAAATCTTTCACTGGTGGAAATCCTGTTTTTCATTTTTTTCTTCTTTTTTTTATTTTGAGTCTCAACTCTCGGGCTGAGTTGCAGTTTGTTGAGTCTATCTTACAGTTATGCGTAAGTGGCTATTGCAAGTTGAAGTTGTTGGAGCTTGGCTATGGCAAGTGTTGTTCTTGCTGTTGTTGGCGTGGCCAGCAAGTTGGTAAGTTTGTTTTTATGGCTGGCAACAAACTTGACAAGCCTTGGCAACAATTTGCACCACTTCTTGGCGGGCACTGAAATGAGTCGGCCTGCCTGGTCAACCTGTTCAACCCCGGCGCTTTGCCGCTTTTTAGCCAGAACATAATAATTGTCAAGTGGCCATTAGAGAAGAGTGGCAGTGCTGGCCAGAGACTGGCTGGTTGGCCAGGTGCTTGTTTGGCTATTTAAAAATTTTATGCAACGGCATTTTCCGCTGATGCCAACGCCTCTTGGCAGCGGCAACTCTGCCATCTTCCGCATTGAATTACACTTAACGGCAACAATGTAGTCAATGCAACAACAACAACAACAACAAAGGCAACTACCTAGCCACAATTTGACATTAAGTCGTCGAAACTTGAAAATCATGTTTATGGGTAAAGCAGAAGCAAAAGATAGATTTTTTTTTTGGCAAATGTCAAAAAAAAAAAAAAAAAAATACTCAGAAAAAATGCCAAACAAAAAAAAAACAGAAGTAATTAAATAAATGAAAGTCAGCAAATTTGAAAAATTGGAAAAAAAAATGAACAACTTAAGCCTGAGGCCTTTTAATGGCCCGTTTAAAATTTTTTATATTCTTTTCGAACACACCTTCACCTGGTCTTTTTAAATAATAAAAAAAAAGTCTTAAGAATTTGAAACAATAAAAAAGAGTTAAATAATTTCCTAAACTTTCTTGTGAATATTCCAAAGATAAGCGATCTTCTTGGGGGTCGGCAAAATTGAACTCTTCTGGCCCGGCCAACTTTTTAATTAATTGAAAAGTTCAAAGAATAAAAGAAACAAGGCAGAGGGAGAGAGGGGAATGGAGAGAAAAAAAAACAGTAACAAAATATCCATTAGCATTTCACCGAAAATTTGTTTTAACAGCTGACAAATGTTTTCTTTGTATTTTCCTTTAATTTAGGTCGGTCTTGAGATAAATTTCAACTTCTTTCCGTATGCTAATTAAATGATTCTTTCATTATCTTTTGATGATTCCAAACAAATGGAAAATTCTCATTGCACATTTTTTTTTCTCCTACCGGGGGAATTTTTTTTTCATTTATTTTGTCTTGCACACTTGATAAGATTAAATAAAATTTTGTAAGAATTTTTTATCACTTGGCATTCGGCTTACTTTAAAAGACCGCTCGAGTTTTTTTCTTTTTCGTTTTTACAACCGCTTCCAGGCAGCTCGCGCGCTCAACTGAAAAAAAAGATCTCAGAGCCGCAGCAAGTTGGAGTGCGCCGGCGTCGCCGACTTTTCAGACAAGTTCGAGTTGGATCGAAAGTCGCGTGTCAGCTGTTTGCTGACCACTCACGCAGCTCTCTCTCTCTCTCTCTCCATCTCTTTCTCACTTCACATATCATTTGATTAGCGCCCTTTTTTGGTGTCCGGGGGCCCAGCCCCAGGCTGGGCGATTATCAATGCCTCATAAACCAAAACAAAAAACCAGTTTCTCAGGCCAGTTTCTCTGGTCTGCAGTGCAAAAAAAAAAATCAAAACATGCGTTTTCAGCACGCAGTTGGACAATTCAACTGGCACGATTTTCTTTTCTCTCCTGGACAGCTTTTTGTTTTATTCATGTTTTGTCTGTGAGTGCAGAAACGTGGGAACTTTTAATTGTTGAATTGATTTCAGAACGACTGACAGGAATTTACTTAGTCAGAGAGAAGCCTCTCAAAAGGCTGAGCAGGATATACTTGCCAGAGCCGAGGCCGACCTAAGACGATTTATTTAAAACACCAAAAATAAATGGAGTAAAATTTCATTTGTTCTTGTTCGTCTTCTCTTTATTTTTGCTTCATTTGTTATCAAAATGTTTGCTAGCAAAAGAGAAGGAAGGAAAGTAGCAAAAGGGTCATGGGATAAAGGCCGACCAGGCCTAAATTCCGGGATGAATTGAGGCCAGGCTCACCCCAGCTGAGGTGCCAACAAGGCCGCGGGTTGCCTTTGCCTGGGCCTCGGCAGTGAGTGGAGCAAGTGGAGTGAATGGAGCGAGTGGAGCGACCCTTATAAACATGTCAATCACAAGCAAATTGAAGCAGATTTAATGGCGTACAAAGATGTCGGTCTTTGGGTTGATCTTCTCAGCAAATAATAACTTTGAACAACTGAAAAATTGTATACCTTTTTTTGGAGACTAAAGTGACCTGGATCAAAGTGAAATCATATTTCCAAAATTAAATCTTTTTCGACGAAACCAAATTGAATATTTTTAGAGAAATAAATATAGATGTTGATTTATATAATGATATTCCAGATCCTGTAGATCTTGAAATAAGGAATTCACAGGACCATAAAGTTCTCATTTAAGAAATCAAAATTCTCTTTTGATTGGGATAATTTTTTGTTAAAACATATCTCCCAATGAACGTCAGAAGATTTTGATTTATATAAGGAATATTTCAGAGATTTTTCTAAAGAACTGAAAAACTTACAATCAAGAATCTTAAACTTATCCTAAACTCAAAACAAAGAATTCAACATCTCATATCAAAATTAATTTTTCTTTCTTATAAATGTTGAAATCGTATAATATTTTAAAGTCCCGATTTATATAGAGAATACTGTACAGTTACTTAGAGTCAGATTGAAAGAAGTCGAACTGGGTGTAGCAAATAATAAAGAATTACTTTTTGGAAAATTCTTTCGATTGAATATTAAAAAAGTTTGACTTATTCGTTTCATTTCGAATGAATTTTAGAAAATTTTTACTCATTCGACTTATTTAATGAATATGAAAGAATCTTAAGATCCCCTCGAAAATAATAAGGAAATTATTATTATTAAAGACTAAAAGAAATCAAAAACAAAAATTTATAAACTGATTTGTTTAAAGTAGCATTTATCCCTTCAGAAATACAAATATTTTTATATAGAAGAAGACAATATATCCTCTAGGGATCTCTTGAAGAATTGACAGCTAAAATCTCATCGTATAGTTTGATAAAAAAAATATTATGAATAAATATGACCAATTCTTTGATGTTTTCACTCAACTATTGCCGACACAGAAAAGTGTGAGTGTAGGAAAAATGCAAATGTCTACGGTCGAGGCTAGGAAATATTTGCGTCAGCGTTTAGATTTTCCATTGTTTCCCTACCACCCAACTCTTCTCTCTCCTGCCTCCCCGCTCTGGCAAGGACACGGCTTTACATTTCATTTTGGTTTTTAACAACAATTTATAGGCAATCAGAGGGGGGAATTCACCCAGTCTGCCGACCCCACCAGCTCACTTGAACATTTTTATTATTATTTTTGTTCTTCTTCTTCTTCGTCTAGTTCGGTTCCATGGAAGAAGGGACCATAAAAGTTAAAGTGCGTGCCGTCCAGTTTGGGCACGTAGTAGAAATTCAAGTCGGCCAAGTCGACCAGTCTACTTGTTTTTCTTATGTTTTGTTTCTTTTTTTTCGATGCAGGCTGATACTGCACTCAATTGCAAGTCCGAAATGCGGCAAGAGTGCAAGTGAGAGAGTCATAAAAGTCCAGTAGCCACAGAAAATGGCGTCGAAAGCACTTCCGCTCCAATGCGGTGGCCAGTTTCGCTTTTTTTCCCCCCCGTTCTCAGTTTAGAATAAAATGTCAGGCGAGTGTACGTGAAATGTTTTTCGGTTTTTACGTGTTTTTTAATAACAGACAAAAGCCACGGTTTGCCCAACTTCTCAACTATTAGAAAATTGCGAAAATTGCGCGCACGTTTCAATGGGCAATGGGCAGCAGGGCGGCTCTGGATTGCATGCTCCTTTGCAATTGAGTGCAGTCGAGATTTATGGAAGTGGCATTTTGGCGGAGTAAGCGTATCAAGAATTTTAAATAGTCCACCAAGTCGACTAGAATTTTAGTTTATTAGAACCAAGCCCAACCGACTAACTGACTAACTGGCTGACTGAGTGAGTGAGTGAGTGGCGAAGAAGCTGGCTGCTCTAAATGAGTCATGCATAATTTATTTGGCTTAAGTCTTTCATTTATCTCAGACTTCTTAAAGTCCACAAATTAACCAAATACCAAAAAGGCTTGCCATGCCGAGCAAAATGTTGGGCCAAAGCTTTGGGTTTATGCCTGGTTGATTATCAACAGCTTGTGTGTCCCAGGTGTGCTGTTGGTTTTTCGCACCCTCTGAGGGTTCTGATTTCCTCGTACCCTTACCCCGTACACAAAGGCCTTAAAGTCCTACACGTGTGCTCATTTAAAATGAATCCAAGGAAGTCAACGGAACTTAAATGATAAAATCAATACTAAAGTGTTTAGTGGAATTGCTTTTTTAGGGTTTCGGCTTTTTTGTTTTCTTTATCATCGTAGGGAAATTTTGGAATTGCTGTGGTAAATTGATTGAATATTTTCGGTAGGCAGCTTCACAACTTGAGGCATAAATATTAATTATTTGGAATTGACGTTGAAGTTCGAGGCGGGCGAGAACCTTGGCAATCAAAATGTATGACAAGAAAATTATGCGTGGCAAAACAAATATTTGAATTTGCAGAGGAGACGAGAGAACAGACTCTCGCCAAAAATCGCATGCTTCAACGCACACGCACGCACACACACACACACACACATACATTGCCATAAAATTTTGTGATTGCTCAAGGCCGTTAAGGCAGCAGCAGCAGCAGCAACAACAAAAACAACACTGGCAAAATACTAACGAACTGTTTAAATTAATATGCGAGGCGTCTGTGCAAGCAGCCGGCAACGTTTGGCTGGTCGTTACCAGGCGCACCTAAAAGTAGGCAACGCAAAATTTGTGCGGCTGCCAGAAATTAATTTTCATCGGCGCCACCAAAAAGTAGGCAAGACTTTTGTGTTGTCAAGGCAATACCAAAGCCGGAAAGAGGAAAATGATTCGAAGCTTTTAGTAGCCCCAAAATTGATTACATTTACCATACCACGTTTCAACTTGGCTTACATCTTGTTTAATACACACACACACACGCACACATGCTCAATGGCTCTTTGGCTTTAAAGTGTCTGATTGTTCCTCAACCAAACGGCGTGAATTTTATTTAGGGCGAATCAAGGAGGTGCGCGCAAAAAAAAAAAAAAAATTGGAAAAATCGAAATCAGTAATACAAAGATTGGCTCACATAATTGAATCACCAAATCAACAGAGAAAAGTAGAAGAAGACGAAGAATAGAAACAGAAAATTGTAAACGCTTAATTTTCTGAATTTTTGCATACTTTCTTTTTTTGGCAAGAATTGTTGAAATTTTTATGTCTTCAACTCGGAAGTGATAAGAGTCTTTCTATTTTTGCAGTTCGCGAATAACGCATTTTACCTTCTTTATCTAAAGTTTCTTAAACCCCCTCGAAGATATACAAATTGGTAGAATTTATGATATTTAAATTTCTTAGTGATAATAAAAATAAAAAAAACCTTAATGATCTTGCTTATTTATCAAAACTATTTTTAAATTTCTCTGCTTATTTTAGCTTCAAAAAAAAAAAACCTACCAAGGGCACTTCAAAGTCGTTGTACTTAGAATCAAAATTATTCAACTTTTTTTGCTAGAAAATTGCTACATTACTAATCGTCTCAATGCGCTCAGTAAGCAGCTTAAAATTGTGCAATTTGCTGCAGCTTTCAGCTCCAAAAAAAAAAAAATAGGAACAAATAGAAAAAGAAAAAGAGAGAGTGGCAATAAGCCAAAGCCAAAATAATAGGAATCAGTTCAGTTTTGATTTGTGGCTCCCAGGGTCGCCGATTTATTTCTAAAAACCAATTTCACAAATTCAGAGTTTGCTTTGCTTCTGGACACTTTCCTTTTCGCTCAGCGCTTTTTCCTCCTCCACCAACCATTTGCCCATTTTGGGTGGCCGATGCTGGCGTAGAAAGGGCACAATAATCTTGGCAAAATCACTCGCATTATGCAAGTGGGCATGATGGGAACCAAAAACTTCATGGTACTCGAACTTTGGATTTTGGGCTTTCAAAATGGAGAGTGCCTCAAGACTGTTTTGCCTGATAAAGTTTGATTTCGAAGCTTTAATAATTAGGTAGTTTTTGTTTTTAATACGACGGGCCATAGCGGCTGCCAGACCAGCATCCATGGCCATCATGCTGTGGTATTTCACACGACCATCTCGGGAGAAATAAAATTTATCGGGATATAGTTTCGATCTGTTCACACTGCGATGGAGCAAGTGATCGGCAAATTCCTTTGGCACTGAGTTTTGGGTGCCCAGACTCATAGCATTCTGCAGTTGGGGCAGGGTATATGAGGGTGGTTCGCACGAGTCCAAATTTGCAGCACGTTCATCTTCGATTAGGTTTCTGTCCAGATTAAAGCCCCAATGGTCGACATTCTCCAGTCTTTGCAAGGGCGGAAAGACTACATCCAGTGAGATCACCAAATCAACCAAATGCGGATTCAAAGCTGTGTAAACATAACAGAGGGTGGCACCCATGGAATGCCCCATCAGTGAAACCTTCGACCATTTATATTCTTTCACCACGCGTGCTATATTAATTACATAATCAATGACATTATACCGCATGCCACGTGGCAATTTGTCCGATCTGCCATGGCCGGGTAAGTCAATACAAAGCACTCCCAAATAGTCTGGCAGCAGGGGTATGAGGGTGTCGAAGGTGCCCAGATTGTCCAGCCAGCCGTGGAGAGCTAGTATGGGCCGCTCTGTACGGTTCCCATACCAGCGGCCTAGTATATTGCCCCAGGGTGCTGGTATAGTCACGTCTTCGTACTGTCAACGAAAACAATTTCTAGTTGCATGTTAAACAGTGTAAATCAAGTCAAAATAAAGACGAACGAGTTTGAGATGCACTCTTTCAAAATAATGCAAACACGCCCTCTACCGGACTGTCCATTCGGCCGTTTGCCCATTGGCCAAGGGGAATTAAAATCTGGGCTCTTTTCCAAACCAACTAAAATTTTAAAGGTGCAGAAAATACAAATCGATTTCTCTATGCACCCTGATCATATTGTGGACGAAACCCTCTCTATTGCAAAATCCTTATATTCCCTTACCCTTAGGATACAGGTTAAATAAGGCTTATATCAAAAACATATCACCTTTTAGGCGAAGACCTACTCACGTCAGTCAACGATAAAGTTCCCATTTGTGCTTTGGACAACGCTTTCAAAATTGAGGTAGGTCTTTTAATTAACTTGAAATCTTTGAAAAGAGTTAATTTTATGTTAGCTAAAAATGTTAAAAAATTAAAAGAGAAAATATCAAATGTGTGCTGCCTATGGGACAGCTTTAAAGTAACTAAAAAAGACGGCCGGCAAAAGAGTTAATAAAGCTCTAAAAAGCTCTTGATGCACTTACAGAGCAGGATGGCAGCAACGTTAGTCGATTGAAAATGAGATCGGTACTTTAACATAATCCCAAATGTATTAATTATTCAAATTTTTCAATCAATTAAACTATAGACACCTTTAATTTTATTATTGTAAATGAAAATAAAGTTAACAAATTGTAACAGGCGTTCAATCAGGGGTATGAGTACATATCAGGGCCGCTAATATTTAACGTGCCTTTGTCTGTTAAGTTACTCTCTCTCTCTCTCTCTCTCTTTTCATCTACTGAACAGAATTAAAAGTTGACAGCACTGTTAACCTTAGAAAGCTTTCTAACAGAAGATCACTTAAGAGAGTTTGCAAAGAATGTTAAGCGGTTCCCCTTGGAACTTTTTCTGTACGCTATATGTTAAGGTGAGGGGTATATTAATTTTCCGCTGGTAACGCTGAAACCTCTCCCACAAAGCATGTTTAATTAAGTCTCTAGGAACTTACAGTTCATATGGCAGCTTCTTAATAATGTTAATTTTAACTTTAGCAGAAAGCTGGGGGCATCTGTAACATCTTTTATACTTTGTTCGCCTTTTGTTTGTTTTCTGCTAAAAGAGAATACGGGCATCTGAAATGCACAACCTTAAGATGGTATTGGATTACTAAGATTTCGATTTCTATCATCCTTTCAACTTAAATTGACTTTATGAAGGGCTGTGAGCTAGATGAGACATTCTTCTCCATGGGCGATGTCTAAAACTAAAGTATTAAGATAAACCAGCAACTGCAAACACAAACGATATCACTTATTTGATTTATTGATTTGGAAAAGGAAAACATAATATCGACTAAGTTAGCATCTTGGAAATGGAATTAAAAGAATTTAGAGTTTGCTTTGTTTCTGGCGTCGTAGATTCCATTTGAAGAAACGCTCCTGGAGACTGCGCTGCTCCTTTTTAGTCAGCGGTTTATCCTCCTCCAGTGACCATTTTCCCATTTTGGGTGGCCGATGGTGGCGCAGAAAGGGTACAATAATCTTGGCACAATCGCTGGCATTATGCAAGTGTGCATGATGGGAACCCAGAACTTCATGGTACTCGAAATTCGGATTTTGGGCACCCAAAATGGATAGTACCTCATGACTGTTTTCCTTAATAAAGTTCGAATTGGATCCTTTGATGATAAGGTAGTTTTTGTTTTTAATACGACGAGCCATAGCGGCTGCGAGACCAGCATCCATGGGCATCATGCTGTAGTACTTGACGCGACCATCTCGGGAGAAGTAGAATTTTTCTGGATACAGATTCGACCTGGTCACACTGCGATAGAGCAGGTGATGGGCGAATTCCTTAGGTACTGAGTTTTGGGTGCCCTGGGTCAGAGTATCCTGCAGTTGGGACAGGGTATATGAGGGTGGCTCGTGCAAGTCTGACTGTTCGGCACGTTCATCCTCAATTAGGTTTTTGTCCAGAATATAACCCAAATAGTCGATGCTCCCCGGTTTTATAAAGGGCGGAAAGATGATGTCCAGTGAAATCACCAAATCAACCAAATGGGGGTTCAAAGCAGCGTAAATAAAGCTGAGGGTGCCGCCCAGGGAATGTCCCATCAGTGAGACCTTCGGCCATTTATATTCTTTCATCACGCGTGCTATGGTAAACACATAATCAAAGACACTATAGCGCATGCCAGGTGGCAATTTGTCCGATCTGCCATGGCCGGGTAAGTCAATACAGAGTACTCCCAAATAGTCTGGCAGCAGGGGTATGAGGGTGTCGAAGGTGCCCAGATTGTCCAGCCAGCCGTGGAGAGCTAGTATGGGCCGCTCTGTTCGGTTCCCATACCAGCGGCCTAGTATATTGCCCCAGGGTGCTGGTATAGTCACGTCTTCGTACTGTCAATGAAAACAATTTCAAATTTCATGTTAAACAGTGTAGAGTAAACAAAAATAAACGGAAAGCAAACACAAAACGCATCAGCTGTTAGGCTGTGCTTTTTTTCTCTCTGTCTGCCTTTTTCGCTTACTCACGTCAGTCAACGATAAAGTTCCCATTTTGTAGCCGTAAATTTGTACTTTGGACGACGCGTTCAGAATTGGCAAAGGTTTCTTTTTAATTCACCTTTAATCTTAGACAAGGGTTAGTTGCCTTACACTTTTCATAACTTTTAGATAATTAGTGTGTCAGTTTAGACGAAAATGTTGGAACACTAAAAAAGAAAACAATCAAAAGCGTGTTGTCTATGGGACAGCTGTAAATTAACTAAAAAAAAAGCGACCGGCTAAAGAGTAAATAAAGCTCTGAAAAGCTTTTGGTGCGCTCCAGCAAACGCGAGAAAGTAGCAATGCTTGTCAACTGAAAATCAGATCGCTGCTTTAACATAGTTTCCAATCTAAGATTTATTCAATTTTTAGACTCAATTAAATTACCTTTCATTTAAATAAAATATTGTAAATGAAAATAATGTTTGGTTGCTTTCTTTTTATTTTCCTATTCTTGTGTAACTATTTATATTTATGATAATTAAAAAAGAAAATAGAGTTCTGATTAAATTATCAAATTTTTTTTGTTTAGAAACTGTGACAGATTTTGAACCAGGGACATGAGCACAAATCAAGCGCGTAAATTTTTAACCTGCCTTTTCCTCTCTCTTTCTTGACTCAACAGAGTCAAATGTTAAACTCAGAAAGCTTTCTAACAGAAGATCTCTTAACAGTGCTTCGAAACAGTCTTCTGTTAATCTTCTCTCTCAATATTTTTTCCTCTCCCTCTCTATCTTCCGAGCAAAACTAAATATTCACACTTGCACTTTTTAAATTATCATGCTTTCTCAGTCTCGCGTTTGATTTTGTGCAGTGAAACCTGGGCTTGTGTTTTATCGTTTTTTATTATGCTGTAGGCCTTGGAAGCGATAAAAAAGCACGGTTTTATATGAAACCTTCAGCGTGTCCGGAGCCTTTATCATGTCCACCGATTGCAAAAAGAAGCCGGCAACAAATTACAGGGCACGGCACCAAATGAGTGACCCATTAGGGAAGCACGTGGCCATTTAAATTGCACTTGCGCCAACCCATTCAAAGGCGGAGGAGTGACTGGATAATGTGAGATAAAGTCTGGACAAGAGATGGCAGGGATTTTAGCCTCTCAAAGTCAATAAAGTTTGGTAAGTTTGTTTGCTTTTTTTTTGCTAAATTTTTACTACGTGTTTGGGAAATAAAGAAATCTGTCCGTCAGACTTTTTCGAGAAAATGTTTGAAGTTTAAATTTTTCTTAGAAAAAATAATTTCATTTAAACAAAGAAGAAGGATTAGAAAAGAGTTCACATGAATTTGCTAAGCCTACTTTTCTAAGCTTTCTAAGAAGCTTTTACTGCTCGCTTAGCCTGATTCAGCTTGATACGAATTTTTGTTTCTTTTTCTCTTGCTTCTTTGAGCAAAAGCTTGGGCTTATTTCATTTGATAAGTAACTGTATTTGTTTTTACTTCTCATACTCAAAATTGAATTGGGTGGTAAATTTTATAATTTCTCAACTCAAATAAAATAAAGCCTCTCAAGCCAGGGAATAGTTTCTCACAGACTTTGAACTTTTTCATTATTTTCATAATTCTTCTTTTTTGTTTTTAGTCAAAATTTAATTTTCAAACTCAATGGAGAACTTTTTCTCAACTATCTAATTTTTTGCCCTTTTTGAAAATGAAAGAGAATTTTTCTTCTTTTTTCTTCTCATTATTAGAGCAATTTGCATGCATTGCGCATATGGGGGTATGCGTGTCTCTGTCTATGTGTGTGTGTGTGTGTATAAAATTCTTTTGCATTTCAATTCACTTTCTACACCTTTCAGACACACTCACTCACCTTTATGATTTGTCTTTAAATTATGTTTGAGTAATTTATCATGTGTCTAGTATGTAGATTTCTTCCTTTCCCCTCAACATTTGACTATGCCTGCAGACTCGTCCGGCGTACCCAGAGACATTCATACATGTGTGTGTATGTGTGTGTGTGTGTTTGGAAATTTTATGCAAATTGTCTTGAGCTTTCCCCAGAGTGCGACGACTGCCATTTTACAGTCTTGCCACTCCAACCTCTTGGCCATACAATAAATTCCCAAGTATCTATATTATAAGTTGGTCTATGTCTGTCTGTCAGTCGGACTGACTGACTGTATTTACTGACAGTGTATTTCTTGCATATCTTGCCTGCCGGGTCGGGGAAAAGGGGGCTCACAGTTTGCTGGCCTTGAATTTATAATTTGCCTGTCAACGACAGCCCAACCGAAAATTTGCTCACATAATTGAGTTCAAGCATTTGGAAGCCAATTATGATTTCAACACTGAAGAAGAAGCTGAAAAAAATTTCCCCCTTTTTTCCCATATTTCCACTTAACGAGAATTGAGTGAGAACCTTTTCTTCCTCTTCTGCTGGCTTGCCGGCAACAACAACAACAACAACAACAGCAGCAGCCTTTTCACATCTCAATCAAGAAAGCTGAACGAAACGAAACGGAACGGAACGGCTTGGCACGAAGGCCTCGCCCTGATGCCTTTGTGTCCTTAGCTCTTGTCAGGACTTATTGTGTGGCACTTGTCGTCAGCGTCATCGCCATCGCCATTGCCATCGTCATCTCCATCGTCATCTCCGGGCGTCATCGCCATTGCCATTGTCGTCTTCGTTGTTTGGTTTCTCTTTCACATTTCCAGCGCTCAATGCTTTAATTGCTTTTCCCACTTAACATATGCAAATTAATTTAATTTTTCCTCTGCCCTTCTCTCTTGCCCTCTTCATATTGAACACTTTCACTTTTTTTTTTTATTTTGTTTTCCTTTTGTGTAAAAAATATCTACATGAATTTTTCTCTTCGTTTTCTTCATCTCTCTCACCCTCACTTTGGGAGTTGGCCTTGTCTTTGAGGACACCTTTTGGGTGGCTCACGTAAATGGCATCCCGGCCAGTTGTCTATTTGATAAATATTTATGATGGTCTGTTTTGACAGCATTTCTTTTACACTTTCTCTTTCTTTTTTTTATGTTGTATATTCAATTTGGTATTCTTCCTCGTCTTCTTCTTCTTTTTTTTGGCACATTCTAGGGTGGGTTTATTTTTCATTTTGCATCAAAAAATAAATAAACAATGCGGCCCAACTCCAGGCTAAATCACACCTAACCCAATTCAAAGTACACACACTCTCACACACACACACACATACTTCTAGTGAAATACTTTTTCTTATGTGTGTGTGTGTGTGTGTTTGACGAGGCTGAGGATGACGCTTTCAAGTTGTCAGTCAGCTAAGTAGTAAGCTGGGGGGTCTTCAAACCGAGACGCTGATCTGAGCTACCAACAACACAAAAGGCACACAGTCGGAAGTCTCAGGATGACAAACAAAAAAAAAAAAAGGATAACAATAACAAATAAGTGAGCAGAAAACACTCAAGCTGAAACGACTCTTGGTTATCCTTTAAAAGCAAAGATTTCTTTGGGTCTTTAAACCGATAAGGCAACTCTGATGAATCCTAATGATTTTGAGTTTTCCCATTTTGGGATTCTTCAAATCAGAAGTCTTCATAAATTCCTTGGTTCCATTGAAGCTTAAAAAGAAAATTGTTTTAAGGTGAACTAGGATATAAGATAAATATAAAAAGCTATGAGATAATTCTATAATCCCATAATCAGTTGATTTATCAGATTCTAATAAATTAAATCCGGCGGAGATCTCATAACCTTTAAATTTACCGGTATTATCTTTAACATTAAAAGAGCAGACTAGACCTTTGTGTCCCTGGGAATAGAAACTCTTATCAAGGTTTTTTTAACTCATTCCATAATTATTGAAAATGTTATGATTTCTCTCAAAACAATTAGTTCGATCCACGTGAAACTTAATAAAAATATGAAACTCACTTTAAAATTTCTAAATTTCCAATTTGAATGAGATGAAACAACAAAATTCTGAGCGGTTCTGAGAAATCCCGGTTTATTCCCGAGAAGTTTTCTTTTTGGAAAGAGTATAGGAAAAACTCCAAACAGCTTGATAAAGGGAGGGGAAGAGACCATGTTTGTATAGGAATCAAAAGAAGGGCAACTTTATACTTTTGGTCGGTTGGCACTATTATTCTTTATGTGTTGGTAAAAGAATATTCGGGTTCCTTTATTTTTTTCTATACGCTTTAAGTTTTTTGCTTGGATGTATATGTGTGTGCGTGTGTGTTTTGTGAAGATGCTTGGGTGATTTAACAATGGCAGTGAAGACTGCCACTCCACATTCCATCACATATGCATACCAAGCTCCCATTACTCATTGTATTTAGGTTGGTTCAGTTTACACACACTCACACACACTTACACATACATACAGAGTTGCGGATAGAGTCCTGAGGGGTAAGCCAAGAAGGATTTCCTATTGCTATTCCAAAAACTAATGGCTCTGCTGCCGGAGCACATTTGCTAACAACCTTTGCAAAAACTATTTAAACACACACACACACACACACACACATGATGGGGGGTCTCATTTACGCTATACAATGAAAATGAAAATGGAATAAATTGCATTAAGAAATCATTTGCTAAAATGTGCAACGACCCGCATTAGACCAGGAAAAAGAAAGTAAAATCAGCTCGGCTCTCGGCGCTCCGCCCTCGTTTTTTGGGGTTTCTTGTGTATTTCAACTTTGCCCTTTTTTTTTTGTTCGAGATCCTGCCAAACGTTTTAATCTCATTTAAATTAATTATTTGCACACGAAAATTATTTAAGCAAAAGTTTTATACTCTGGCAAACCAAATTGCGGTTGCATAGATCTTTTTTCCTTCTTGAGGGCCACCGTATTTATTTGGCCAAAATGCAAGTCTCTGTGGGTGTGTGTGTATGTGTGTTTTTATTGGCAGCTTATAATTACACAACTGAAACAGCTTTCAAATGAACTGAGCCAACTGAGCCAAGTGGGCCAACATCAAGACCAATGAGATTGCCCAGACCACAAACGACAAAAGTTGAATTTGTTAAATTTTTGCCCGACACCCTGGACACATGCCTCAAATTTTATGAGATTATCTGCACGGAAAGTGTGATCCAAGAAGTTTTCAACTTTAAAATTCTTTAAAAAATTATTCGAAATATTTTATAATAATTTTTATATTTCAATTTGGCTCACTTGGTTGGTATTATTTCAGGAATTTCCTGGCACCTTTAGTGAATATTGAGCAGCTCCTTAGGACTATTTAAGAGGAATTATTTGATCAATTAAATAATTTCCTGAAAATCAAGCAATTTCTTATTAAAGATATAGAAAAGATTTCTAAAACAATATCGGATATTGTTTTGTGCCCTATCATTATTAATTCATTAATTTCCTGAAATCTCAACATTTGTTCATTAAAAATATGGAGTTAATTCTTAGGTCATATTTAATTGTATACATTTTTTAGTTTTTCGAATTTCCTGGTTTTCTTAAACTATATAGGATTTTCTTTAAAGATATTAAATTTTAAGTTCAAGAATTTATGGAATTTTCAAGCGTCTTTAATAAGGTAAAGATATAGACAGGATCCTTTAAAAAACCTCGGTTCTTGAGCAATAACTCATGTTTATATTTGTTAAGGGTATTGATTTCCTGCATATAGACAAGATCCATTAAAAAACCTCGGGTCTTGAGCAGTAACTCATGTTTATATTTGTTAAGGGTTTTGATTTCCTGGATTCTTTAATAAGGTAAAGATATAGACAGGATCCATTTAAAAACTTCGGGTCTTGAGCAGTAACTCATATTTATATTTGTTAAGGGTATTGATTTCCTGGATTCTTAAGGAACATCTCGGGTCTTGAGCAATCTTTTAGATCTTATTTAATAATTTAAGAGTTTGCTTATCTAAGAAACATTTTATTTAAAAATATCTCAGGTCTGTGCCTTTCATTATACTGAAAATATATTGATCTTCCTTCAAGCTCAAACGGATTTTGTTAAATTATTCTTCGATATTCCGACAGACCAGAATTTTATTTTGACATGCAAAAAATATCAACCAACTTTTTAAAGAGCCAAAAATTCTTTAAAAATTTATTTTTATATTTACTTGTGGTCATTGTCAATGTCAGAGAAAATCCTGCAAACGCACAGACACACACACACACACACACACACACACATGCCAAAAACAAATCCTTCAATCCAGTTTTTCGATAAATGAAATTAAGCGCAAAATTTATGTTTATGCCCTGTTAAGTATCTTTTATTATGAGATACTCTTTTCGAACTGCCAAAAGTATTTCGATTTTATCAAAAATAGAGTTTTTTATTTTGATTCAAGAAAATCTTTGAGAACCTTTTAAACATGATTTGAGTTCTCTGGGAATTTCTCAAATTTTTATTTTCCTTAGAACAAAAAGTGTAAGCCATATTTGGCAAATTGCGACAGTTGAAACATCTTTTTGATGGGATTTTATTTCGGTTTCATTTTTTATTACGTCGCGTTGGTTTATTTATTATTTCCGATCGGCTTGACTTGAACTTATTTGGCCATCTTTCAGTAAATAAATAAGTAGTTAGTATATGGGTCCCCGAAACCTCTTGAATGTGAAAATTAAAAAATCGACTGCTAAATGCCGCTAACCCCCCCACCAGCAACCCAATTATGTTATCCGCCGCGAACAGCGGCGGTAACAGCGAGGCGCGCGCTAGCGCGCCGAGCTTTTTTTTTTTTTTTTTTTTTTTTTAAAATGGTCTTCTGGAAATGAGTTTTTTTTTTCAAAAATCAAATGCATTAGGGTAGTAGAATACATATGGGCGGTGGTTGCTGGGGGGTAGTTGCTATAAATGGCACTTTTATAGCACTTTTTATGGTGTGTGCACGTGCTAAATTTTGGGTGGTTGGTGGAGTGTCTTGGATAAAATAGGTAAAAAAAATATATTTTTAAAAGAAAAATAGGTGGCGTGCTTAACTGTATCCATACAAATATTATGGTTAGTCAATGTTGGTACGATCGGTAAATACATGTGGACAAGGATAGATGGCGTTTCAGAGGATCACAAGGATAGATGGCGTTTCAGAGGATAACAAGCAAGTGCATATGAGCAAAGAAGGTTGTGTACCTAACTGTATCCATACAAATATTATGGTTAGTCAATGTTGGTACGATCGGTAAATACATGTGGACAAGGATAGATGGCGTTTCAGAGGATAACAAGCAAGTGCATATGAGCAAAGAAGGTTGTGTACCTAACTGTATCCATACAAATATTATGGTTAGTCAATGTTGGTACGATCGGTAAATACATGTGGACAAGGATAGATGGCGTTTCAGAGGATAACAAGCAAGTGCATATGAGCAAAGAAGGTTGTGTACCTAACTGTATCCATACAAATATTATGGTTAGTCAATGTTGGTACGATCGGTAAATACATGTGGACAAGGATAGATGGCGTTTCAGAGGATAACAAGCAAGTGCATATGAGCAAAGAAGGTTGTGTACCTAACTGTATCCATACAAATATTATGGTTAGTCAATGTTGGTACGATCGGTAAATACATGTGGACAAGGATAGATGGCGTTTCAGAGGATAACAAGCAAGTGCATATGAGCAAAGAAGGTTGTGTACCTAACTGTATCCATACAAATATTATGGTTAGTCAATGTTGGTACGATCGGTAAATACATGTGGACAAGGATAGATGGCGTTTCAGAGGATAACAAGCAAGTGCATATGAGCAAAGAAGGTTGTGTACCTAACTGTATCCATACAAATATTATGGTTAGTCAATGTTGGTACGATCGGTAAATACATGTGGACAAGGATAGATGGCGTTTCAGAGGATCACAAGGATAGATGGCGTTTCAGAGGATAACAAAAGTATGCAATGAAAATTATATTTTTGAAAGAAAAACAGATGGCGTTGTGAAGTATGAGATCGATAATGCATGAAATGCTCTATTGATATTATTGAAGGGAGGGCTATGTGCCATCTATTGGTCATATCTCTAAACAGTTTAACGTAATAGTTGAAAAGATAGGAAAAGGATTTTGGGTGTGCAGGTGAGTAAGCTATATTCGTCACTCATATGTATTCTACTACCCTAATGCATTTGATTTTTGAAAAAAAAAACTCATTTCCAGAAGACCATTTTAAAAAAAAAAAAAAAAAAAAAAAAAAAAGCTCGGCGCGCTAGCGCGCGCCTCGCTGTTACCGCCGCTGTTCGCGGCGGATAACATAATTGGGTTGCTGGTGGGGGGGTTAGCGGCATTTAGCAGTCGATTTTTTAATTTTCACATTCAAGAGGTTTCGGGGACCCATATACTAACTACTTGTGAGCTGCAGCTACGGCTAACTCTCTACCTGCAGTACTCAAGTGTGCTCGCCCAATGTTTTTTTGTCCTATTTCATTTGGACATTTCAAATCTATGACCATAAATTTTATATTTTATGAGTGCTAAGGTCACAAGCATTGTGTCCTTTTACGAAGTAGTTTTTTACCTACTAACCGTATTGGACTTCGAGCATAGAGGAACAAAAGAAAGTGAGAGCACAGTCTTACTTTAGACATTATCAGCATCGCCTGTTCGCTAGCGCCAGCCTCGCATCAACTTTACCCGCTCAACTTCGTTCCCACCAGCATCACTATCGCCTGTTTCTCCAGATCCTACATAAACTGCTTCACCAGCTCCTTCGCCAGCTCCTGTATCGACCGCTTCGCCTGCTTCAGCAGCTCCTGCATCGACCGCTTCGCCAACTCATCCGCTTCGCCAGCTCATCCGCTCCGCCAGCTCATCCACTTCGCCAGTTCATCCACTTCGCCAGCTCTACCGCTTCGCCAGCTCATCCACTTCGTCAGCTCATCTGCTTCGCCAGCTCATCCACTTCACCAGCTCATCCACTTCGCCAGCTCTACCGCTTCGCCAGCTCATCAACCGCTTCGCCAGTGCCACTATCGCTCACTTAACCAACTCCACCTTTATAAGATCATCGAATCAATTCAAAATGAACACAATAACTTGCGATTTATGCAATGGAAAATTTGCTATTAATGGCTTTATGGCCCACTATGCCATGTGCCAAGGACCTCGAAACGCATTTAATGAAATGCAGAGGACAAAGGCATCGAGGATTGCATGTGATGTATGCAGTATAAAAGTGCAAATCTCGGAATTTGCTAAACACTATAATAAGTGTAAAGCACCACGTAACGCATCACCTAAAGTGTCTCTGATTGCATGCGATCAATGCAAAAGAAAATTGAAACTTGCCGATTTCAATAAGCATTATAATGAATGTACTGGTCCTCGCAATGCATTTGAAGTAATGCAGGCCCCCAAGAAAATAAAAAAAAATGACAATGAAATCAATTGCACCGTTTGTAATATTACAGTTCCAGCAGCATTATTTAAAATACACCAAAGGACGATTGCACATAGAGATGCATCATGTCAGCAGTTGAGCAGCAATAAAAATGTTATGATAATTTCACCGGCAACCAATAAGTTTCCATGCAAAATTTATCGCATCTACACTGATGCCACAAATATAATATGCGCAAATGAGTTTTTTAAACTTTGTGAAGAGGACTTAAGATCACTTTTGGAATTGAATTTGTCCGAATATGGAGCTATCAAATTTAATTTAAAATTATTTGGCGATTATATTAAAAGCACTGAAAATGATGAAATGCAAACTGCCTTAAAACATTTTGTAACGCATTTCGGTAGTCTTTACAATATTGAAGACATAGATGAAGTGCTAACCGCAATGGTGGAAAATCTCGCTTTGATCGCGAGTGAGTTTCAGGAGAAAGATAGTGGCTGGGCCATCGAGAAGTTTAAGTACTTCGAAACCACAATTTGTAAATTGGAAAACATCCCAGCTTCAGCATATTGCGCTTTGCCATCACACATTCAAGCGAAGAACGCAACCACAAACGTCCACAACAGTGATATCTACTGTTTCAAGTGGTCCGTGCTCTCGGCGATCGCAGTTAAAAACTGTCCTCGAATGACAAGGATAGAATTAAGGAAACTTACAAGGACAAGTTTTTACAATGTTTTGGCTATTGATTCTTCAGTAATAACATTCCAAGGAAAAACATTAAGGTTCGATGACATTGCTTTTCCTATTGATACAAAAGGAATAAAGCAATTTGAAAAATTGAATCCAGGAATAAGTGTCAATATTTACACGCTAGAAAGAAGCTTAGATGGCCAACATAAAGTGGTTGGTCCTACTAGAAGAGCCGATACTATAAGACCATTCCACATAAACATGCTCACAATTTATAATGCGAGTAGTGGCCTGTATCATTTTGTTTTGATAAGGGATTTAAAACGCCTTACTAAGCTTCAATTTACAAGGAGTAACAACAAAAATGGAATATTTTGTGATAATTGTCAACATTATTACACAAGTGACAATAAAACTCACAGCGAAAAGGAATGTGGAAAGGTCACTGCCAATTACCCCAAGCCAGGAACGACAACGCGTTTTACGAGTGCACACAAAAAACTTTCACCCCCCGTAACTATATATGCGGATATTGAAGCACTCCTGGAGAAATATCACCACCCAGTGAACGACCCAAATACTCCGAGTTTTACAAGAGCTCAAAAACATAGAGCATGTGCGGTTTCCTTTTATGTAGTACATAAATATAGACCTTCACAGAATAAAATGTGGACATATGAAGGTAAGTCTACATTTAAAATTTTAAAGTATTATATAGTTATTTTAATTATATTTTTCTCATTTCAGGAGAGGATTGTATGAAAGAGTTCTGCAAAGAGTTGGAAAACACATGTCATAAACTATATGATATGTATTGGTGTAGACCTCATACCGCATTAACTGCAACTCAACAGCAAGAGCAGGAAAATGGACGATGCTACGCTTGTGAAGTTTTTATAAATGAAAACGAAGGAAGGGAGAAGTATTTCAATCCATTTTCTGGTTTTTATATGGGACCAATACACAGTAAGTGTAAAGATAGTTTTAAGTTAAAATATCCCTTTTTCCCAATAGTATTTCATAATTTATGTAGGTATGATATACATTTATTTATAAGTGAATTAGGAAATAATTTAAAAGCAATTCCATGCAATAAAGAGTTATATATAACTCTAACAAAAACAATTATTGAAAACCATAGATCTAAGTTTAATATAGTTTTCATAGATTCTAATAGATTTTTAAATTCAAGTTTAGAAAAGTTAGCTAGTTATTTAAATAAGGACCAGTTTAAGTTGCTTGGACGTATTTATAAAAATGATAAGTTTGACTTAATGTGTAGGAAGGGAGTTTTCCCTTACGATTATTTAGATTCCTTAGAAAAATTAAATGATCGCACACTGCCTCCTATTGAGTATTTTTATAACTCATTAACAGAAGAGGAATGCAGTGTGCAAGATTTTAATTTTGCTCAAACAGTTTGGAGTGTCTTTGAGTGCGAGACCTTGCGCGACTACCTTCTTTTGTATTTAAGGGCTGATGTGCTAATTTTAGCTGACGTGTTTGAGAATTTCAGGCATATTTGTTTGACAATTTATTCATTAGATCCAATAAATTATGTAACAGCTCCTTCATTATCATGGGACGCAATGCTTAAGTTCACTAAAGTAAAATTAGAACTCATTAGCGATCCTGATATTTACAATTTTTTAAAAGTTGGTATTCGAGGCGGGTTAGTTCAATGCACTCAAAGACTAGCCAAAGCGAACAATGAGTATTTAACAAATTATGACTCAACACAAGAAAATGTTTTTCTATCATACATTGATGCAAACAACCTTTATGGTTGGGCTATGAGTCAGAACCTTCCAATTTCCGATTTTAAATTTTTGAGTCAAAATCAAATAAACGAAATTCAGTTTGAGTCAGTTAATGCTGACAACGATGATGGGTATATTTTAGAAGTTGACCTAGACTATCCAAGTAGCATCCATGATCAACATAATTGTCTTCCATTTTGTCCTGAAAATAAAATACCACCTGGGGGAAAACAAATAAAACTAATAGCAGACTTGGAAAATAAAAAAAAATATATTATTCATTTAAAACAATTGCAATTAGCAATTCAACAGGGGTTGATTTTAAAAAAAATTCACCGAGTTTTAACTTTCAAACAGGAATTTTGGTTAAAACCATATATTATTTTAAATACAAATTGCAGAAAAAATGCGAATAATGATTTTGAAAAAAATTTTTTTAAATTAATGAATAATGCTGTTTATGGAAAAACCATGGAAAATGTAGAGAAGAGGCGAGATGTGAGACTGGTGCAAAGGTACGAGTCTACACGTAATTCCCAAGGTTTTAGACAGTTAGTGGCTAAGCCAAATTTCCATAGTGTTGAACTTTTTGAAAATGACTTAGCTGCAATTGAACTTAATAAATTGGAAATCTTTTATGATAAGCCAATTTATATTGGAGTGTCAGTTCTAGAACTGTCTAAAACTTTAATGTATGACTTCTATTATAATTTCCTATGCAAGCAGCAACCCTCGCCTAAAATAATTTATATGGATACAGATTCCTTTATCCTATCATCCTCGAATAATTTTTACAATATAATAAAAAATAATCCGCATCGCTTTGATACATCAAATTACGATCCGAGCAATAGATTTCAAATTTTACCTGCAAACAACAAAGAAATAGGCTTAATGAAAGATGAAAATGGTGGTAAAATTATGAAGTCATTTGCAGGTATCAAAGCAAAAGCCTATTCATATATTGTTGAAGGTGAGGGTGAAACAAAAAAAATAAAAGGAGTAAAAAAATCGGTAATAAAAAAGTTGACTCATGAGAATTATATCGATTGTATACGAAATAGGAAAACATTTTATGGTGAACAAAGAGTCATTAGAAGTAGAAATCATACACTGTATACTGAAATAGTTAATAAAGTTAGTTTAAATTATAAAGATGATAAGAGATTTATAGAAGAAAATGGGATTAGTACTCTAGCTTGGGGGCATTATAAAATAAGGCCAAATAATGTATTATAACTCAACAATTTTAAATAATCTTAATATTGTATATTTTATTTATATATTGATATTTTACACTTATATATTTTAAGCATGTAATTGAAGAATAAAATAAAAAACTCAAATATTTATTAAATTGATTTAAAAGATTTTTATTTACATATTGATATTGGAATAATAATAATTTTATGATAAAGTATCATTCAATTAATAAAAGCATCATTTTTGTGAGCATTTCGCCTGATCTCGTTTCTTAGCACAATTATTCTCAGTATGTGTATCGCTGCCACAATAATTACAATAAAGAAGCTTGGTATATGAAACCTTGCTTGACTCCGCTTCATTTTTTTTTATAATACTTTTTATCTTATCCATTATCTGAGTTATTCAACACTTCGCTCCTGTATTAACACTACTTCTTATTTCAGTAATTTTGATTTATTTATCCAAGAATTATGAGTGCTGTCAAATCCTAACCACTTAACGTATAGATTGTTTCCCCTTCTCTTGATTATCTTTTCAACCAAAAATGCATTTTTATCTTTAACCTTTTGAAGTTCAGGTTCATAAAAAGACCCTTCGATTATTTGATTTTTATAATCTTTTATGATGTATGTAACAGGGGAAGTCATTTTGATTTTATGTATTTTAAATATCTCTGTAGTCCAATTGGGCTCATATCCTTTTACAAATACGCCTTTATGCTTACTAATTCTTATTGAATCTCCTACATTCAATTTATGACGGGGATATACCTTTGGTATGTTATAAAACGTTTTCAAAATAAACCTTGCATTTTTCTTTGTCACCTCATTTGGTTTCATTTTAATTGTTCTATGGAATGTATTATTGTATTTAGATAGTAGATTTGGTAACCTACTAACCCATTCATAATTTCCGTGATAGCTGAACATTTTCCACATAAGATTTTTTAGGGTTCTGTTGAATCGTTCGCATATTGAAGCCTTTAAATGTGTAAATGTATGATAGTGATTTATTTGATGTTTCTCCATTAATTGCTTAAATTTTATGTTGAAAAACTCTTTTCCTTGATCTGACTGAATGTTTTTAGGAAAAATTTTTGCTGTTCTAAAAACCAATTGCATAGCCTTAACAACCTCATCAGAGGTTTTCGATCTAACAGGCTCTGCATAAGCCCTTTTCGAAAATGTGTCAATTACTGTAAGTAAATATCGAAAACCCTTATTTGATTTCTGAAATGGAATCATTTCAACTAAATCAATTTGCCAGGTATCGTTTATACCCTTTTGAACAAATTTTCGTCTCTGAAATGATCTTCTTGCCGGTTTATGAATTTCCAAAACAATTTGTCTTTTACTCATATTTTTATTGTATTTATTTCTTATTCATAGTCTTACAACCTTTTTAATACTGTTTGCTTATATATTTTAACATCGGTTTTTATTTGACTACGCATCTTTTTTGATATTTCAAAGCATAAGCGTGTTAAATCTATTTGTATATCGCGATCGAAAGGACCATCTAAATCGCTCAATTGAATATCATATTTTTTTAACTCGAAACACTTAGGAATAATGAAATTATAATATGTGTATGATATTTGCTTGTGTAGAATTGTGTTCCAACATAAAAAAGAAGTAATAAAAATCCCTAATCTTATAAACAATCGCCAAACATCACAATCCATTTCAATTTTGTTACCGTACTGATTTAATATCATAACACACTGTTTATCAATTTTACGATATTTAAAACTACATTTAATTGAGTCAAGCATGGGTTGTTCATAAATACTGTCAGGCATTAAAAACTCAAATTGATCTAGTCTGAGCTGAATATATTCCTTGAAGGTGAGTAATTGTATCCAATCCTCCTTCTCGAATCCAATAAAATTTTTATTATTTTGTTGAAGCCAGACGATTGGTTTAAATTTTCTACTTGTAGAAAATCCACATTTTAGTTTTAAATTATGTAAAATGTAGTATTCAAAACCAAAAACAATTTCATGGTCTTGTTTTTTTTTATTACTATTATTATTTTTTTTTGTAAGCTCCATTTTATTCAAGAAACACTGTAAAACTGAGAGAATCATAGAAATTACTTGCTATATAAGGGGAAGTCATTATTGTGATATCATTTAGTATTCAAGTTGCGTTTGATTTAAAATGGTTCAAGTTAATAGAGATACTAGCGTTCTAGTCGACTTTCAATATGTGTATGGAAATAATAAACAAATTTTCGTAAAAGAATTGGTATACATGCAGACTGGTTCCGTGATCCCGAATTTTTTCTATTTCAAGCCGCCCTATGATGTCAAAGAACTTACTGAAGAAACCAGGTGCACTCAACTTAAAATTCAACAGAATATAAACGGCTTGGATTGGTCCGGAGGCGATATTCATTATTTGTGTCTTGCCGATATAATAGCTCCTCTAAATAGTTTCTCGACAATTATTGTTCGAGGAAATACAAAAAAAGAATTTTTACAAAAATATATTACTACTAATATCATTGATATAGATATTGGAATGAGCTTGAACCGCTTTCCGAATTATTTTACAAATTGTAGAATACACAAGCATATAAAAAATAAATGTGCCCTAAATAATATATTTAAGTTATTTGTGTATCTGGAAAATTCAAATTATCAAATATACGAATATATAGAATAAACAGTAATAAAATGATTGTACAATTTATTCATCCATTTACTATGCTTATAAGCGGCCCATCCGGTTCAGGAAAAACTACATTTCTAGAAAACCTGTTGAAACTAAAAGAAAGGTTAATAAATGTTGCTATTAATAGAGTAATTTGGTGTTATGCAGAAGATCATGCCAAGCCAAATTTCCAAAATATTGAATATTTTAAAGGAATTCCTGAGGAAATCGAAAACGAGTCGAATGAACCCATTCTTTTAATTTTAGATGACCTAATGATGGGTGCTTTTAATAAAAATGTTTGTGAACTCTTTACAAAAGGCTCACATCATAGGAATTTATCTGTTATTGTGGTTACCCAGAACATTTTTCATAAGTCATCGCATACAAGAGACATATCTTTAAACACAAAATATATTGTGGTTTTTAAGAATCCAAGAGATAAACTCCAATTTTATTATCTTGCTCGACAAATACATCCTGAAAATCCCTCTGAATTAATGAGTATATATAAAGATGTAACAGATCAACCACATGGGTATTTGTTAATAGATCTCACCCAACGCGTCAACGATCTATTTCGCTACAGAACAAACATTTTTAACCCATTTTACGCATATTGTTTTTGTGATACTAGCGAAAATGGTTTACAAAAAGAATCTGAAACGATTAAAGGATCACAAACATATGCTCTATGTTTTGAAAAAGGCTAATAATAAATTACGCAAGGCAATATTGTGCTCCAGCGATAAAAGTCTGATTAAAACAATTATAGAAATTGTACTTAATACTTTGCAAGGCAATCATAAATTGAGTGGAAAACAAATGAATATAATGAAAAAGTATAAAAATATTCTTCGCTTTATATCATGTCCAAAGCGCTCTATAAATTCAAAGAGGAAAGTTCTTATTCAACACGGAGGATTTCTTCCAGTTTTAATAACATCATTGCTTTCAAGCATTTTTGGAAAAATTCTAGAAAATGTATAATAACAAACAAAAATTACACAAGGTAATAGTTATGCATCCGAATGCTTATAATAAGCTTGTTAAATCAGATAACGGAGAAGATTTAATAAATTTTAAGTTAATACCAATATTATTAAATAATAAGCTTAGTGATTTTAATAAATGGATTAAAATACGTCAAGAGTTAAATATATTTCAAAATAAGAAACGAAAACCTAATTATAATTTTGGTCGAGATGAAAAATCTAATTTATTTAAACATTCAGAAGCTCAAACTGAAGAAATAGGAGAAAAGCTCACTAATATGTTGAAGGAGGAGAAAGTGCAGAAAAGGAGAGATACAATAAATAAAAAACAATTCTTGGAAGCGATTACAGATAAAGTCAGAGAAAAATTCCCTGACATGTTAAGAAAAGAGCCAATTGAAAATAAAAGAGAATCGATGAGTAAGAGAACATTTTCAACGATTTCTGATGGTGAAATTAATAGTCAAACAACAAAAAAATATAAAGCATCAAGAGACCCATTAACAAAACAACAAATAAGACTCAAAAACAAACTCGAGAACAAACTCAAGAAATATAAACAGTCACATAACAATATTCGAAGTGATAGTTATGCACAAGAAAAAGCCCAACTACGAAGATTAAATTTAAGAAATCGTTCAATACAAATTGGAAAAAATAAATTGAACTGGATTTCGTGCGACTAAAATGAGTAGCTGCAATCAGTTTTATACTACAATTATTAGTAATAATTCTATGAATATTTACCCAGAAAATGTGAAATCGAGTTTTACTAATATGGTGCAAATCTTCGATAAAGTTGGTGAAGACTGGGAAGTCGGAATATCAGAAATATTTTTAAGCAATTTCCCTTCACCTTATGCATACTATGATGAAAAAGCCGGTATTATTGATATACAAAACGATTCAATTAATAATGAAGTATGCTTTATTTATACCGACATAATAAAACCACGCTGTGTTGGAGATCGAAATATACGCTGTCTTAAAGTTCTGTTTTATGATGGCAAGCAAAAAGTCATTAAATTTACAAATATTGAATACTATCCGCTTCAAATAAGTTATATTAGAGATATTTCTATTTTAATCACCAACTTACAAGGACAAAAATTATCTTTCGAATCATCAGCAACACCAAATTATGTCACTCTTCACTTCAAAAGGAAATCAGGAATACTATAAATACAGCTACTTTAAAGAAAACAAGTCAGACACACAGATACAAGCATGGATAAACACTATCACGAATATTATAGTAACCAAAGCGGTTCAGGAATAAGTCACATTGGAAATTTGTATAGTGCCCCTAGAATAGTTCAACACGGGATGGATGGATGGCATCTTTCAGACAAAACCCTATTTGTTGTGTTCTCTTTTTAGCTTTCAGAATCACAGGTTGGTAGGCTACACTTCTTATTTTTGGGTATTGACTGTAACTCCACCCACAAGCCTCAATTCGTGTACTCTTTCCTCTTTTACATTTGCAGTATAGTAGGATCTATTCTTGAATGATTTCGTTTTGATTGGATGAGCCATTAAAATAAACTATAGAGAGAAAACTCTCTTTTTTATTCTGTGAAATCCTCTCAAATACGTATGCAAATGCTATGTTTAATAAAATTTAACAAAACTAAAGAGTCCAGAATAAAAAACAAAATTTTAATTTTAAAATTGTTTATTTTGTTTAAATTAAAGGAATGATTTAAAATATAATAGAACTACAAATTTTCTATTTCCACTGCTGCCATTAGCATATCGTCACAGTCATCATCCAGTGCGGCAATGAGTACATCGTCATCATTATATAGTGCATTCTCCAGTGCTGCCATGAGCATTTCATCGTCTTCGTTCTTCATGGCCATCTTTTCCTGTTCTTCCATAAATTGCAAAAGTATGTCGTCATCTACAGAGTCCTTGTAAAATCCAGCAACTGCATCCTTTTCCTTTTGCTTTTTGTCCTCCTCGATATATTCATTTACTTCTTGAAATATTTCATCCAGCTTCCATTGGCTTGCTATATTAAGTAGCTGTTCCTCATCGTATCCTAGTTCCTCCAATACTTGGTCGTAAGTGTCGGGAGAAATAAGATTTTCGCCGGAATCATACCTTGGTATGAAATGGGTATGACGCTTTGGGAGTGACCAATCCCAATCCACTGATATGTTTTGTGTTGCAGTCTCCACATTTGTAGACCACATTGGATCCTCTTGACTATCAATGAATATCACTGAAATGTCATTGGGATTGGAATTCATGCTGAAGCTGGCGAAGCGGATGAGCTGACGAAGTGGATGAGCTGGCGAAGCGGTAGAGCTGGCGAAGTGGATGAGCTGGTGAAGTGGATGAGCTGGCGAAGCAGATGAGCTGACGAAGTGGATGAGCTGGCGAAGCGGTAGAGCTGGCGAAGTGGATGAACTGGCGAAGTGGATGAGCTGGCGGAGCGGATGAGCTGGCGAAGCGGATGAGTTGGCGAAGCGGTCGATGCAGGAGCTGCTGAAGTAGGCGAAGCGGTCGATACAGGAGCTGGCGAAGGAGCTGGTGAAGCAGTTTATGTAGGATCTGGAGAAACAGGCGATAGTGATGCTGGTGGGAACGAAGTTGAGCGGGTAAAGTTGATGCGAGGCTGGCGCTAGCGAGCAGGCGATGCTGATAATGTCTAAAGTAAGACTGTGCTCTCACTTTCTTTTGTTCCTCTATGCTCGAAGTCCAATACGGTTAGTAGGTAAAAAACTACTTCGTAAAAGGACACAATGCTTGTGACCTTAGCACTCATAAAATATAAAATTTATGGTCATAGATTTGAAATGTCCAAATGAAATAGGACAAAAAAACATTGAGCGAGCACACTTGAGTACTGCAGGTAGAGAGTTAGCCGTAGCTGCAGCTCACAAGTAGTTAGTATATGGGTCCCCGAAACCTCTTGAATGTGAAAATTAAAAAATCGACTGCTAAATGCCGCTAACCCCCCCACCAGCAACCCAATTATGTTATCCGCCGCGAACAGCGGCGGTAACAGCGAGGCGCGCGCTAGCGCGCCGAGCTTTTTTTTTTTTTTTTTTTTTTTTTTTATAAAATGGTCTTCTGGAAATGAGTTTTTTTTTTCAAAAATCAAATGCATTAGGGTAGTAGAATACATATGAGTGACGAATATAGCTTACTCACCTGCACACCCAAAATCCTTTTCCTATCTTTTCAACTATTACGTTAAACTGTTTAGAGATATGACCAATAGATGGCACATAGCCCTCCCTTCAATAATATCAATAGAGCATTTCATGCATTATCGATCTCATACTTCACAACGCCATCTGTTTTTCTTTCAAAAATATAATTTTCATTGCATACTTTTGTTATCCTCTGAAACGCCATCTATCCTTGTGATCCTCTGAAACGCCATCTATCCTTGTCCACATGTATTTACCGATCGTACCAACATTGACTAACCATAATATTTGTATGGATACAGTTAGGTACACAACCTTCTTTGCTCATATGCACTTGCTTGTTATCCTCTGAAACGCCATCTATCCTTGTCCACATGTATTTACCGATCGTACCAACATTGACTAACCATAATATTTGTATGGATACAGTTAGGTACACAACCTTCTTTGCTCATATGCACTTGCTTGTTATCCTCTGAAACGCCATCTATCCTTGTCCACATGTATTTACCGATCGTACCAACATTGACTAACCATAATATTTGTATGGATACAGTTAGGTACACAACCTTCTTTGCTCATATGCACTTGCTTGTTATCCTCTGAAACGCCATCTATCCTTGTCCACATGTATTTACCGATCGTACCAACATTGACTAACCATAATATTTGTATGGATACAGTTAGGTACACAACCTTCTTTGCTCATATGCACTTGCTTGTTATCCTCTGAAACGCCATCTATCCTTGTCCACATGTATTTACCGATCGTACCAACATTGACTAACCATAATATTTGTATGGATACAGTTAGGTACACAACCTTCTTTGCTCATATGCACTTGCTTGTTATCCTCTGAAACGCCATCTATCCTTGTCCACATGTATTTACCGATCGTACCAACATTGACTAACCATAATATTTGTATGGATACAGTTAGGTACACAACCTTCTTTGCTCATATGCACTTGCTTGTTATTCTCTGAAACGCCATCTATCCTTGTGATCCTCTGAAACGCCATCTATCCTTGTCCACATGTATTTACCGATCGTACCAACATTGACTAACCATAATATTTGTATGGATACAGTTAAGCACGCCACCTATTTTTCTTTTAAAAATATATTTTTTTACCTATTTTATCCAAGACACTCCACCAACCACCCAAAATTTAGCACGTGCACACACCATAAAAAGTGCTATAAAAGTGCCATTTATAGCAACTACCCCCCCAGCAAGCATCGCCCATATGTATTCTACTACCCTAATGCATTTGATTTTTGAAAAAAAAAACTCATTTCCAGAAGACCATTTTTTAAAAAAAAAAAAAAAAAAAAAAAAAAAGCTCGGCGCGCTAGCGCGCGCCTCGCTGTTACCGCCGCTGTTCGCGGCGGATAACATAATTGGGTTGCTGGTGGGGGGGTTAGCGGCATTTAGCAGTCGATTTTTTAATTTTCACATTCAAGAGGTTTCGGGGACCCATATACTAACTACTTAAATAATACGGTTAATTTATGCCTCGGCATAGAAGCGAAAAGCTGAAACTGTTGGGTCATATATCAGGGCATTTGTCAAATGTGATTCGGTATTATAACGAGTATTCTTGGAAAGAGTAGAGTAAAATAATTTAAACAATAAATCAGTTGGCGTTTTTTTGGTAAATCTCATTGTATTTGCTGGCAAAATTGCAAAAATTCTTGCCGCTTTCTTTCAGATTGTGTGCTTTGTGTAGTCTCCGTCTATCTCTCAATTTATAGGCTACACTTTTGGAAAGCGTTTCATAATTCACATTGTTTGTTTGAGGCCAAGAGCAGGAGCCTGAGCAGTAGCAGTGGCAGGAGCAGCCTTAGTTCAACAGTTGCAATTTATGCCCCTGGACCAGATAGCGACACACTTGCCAAAAAATATTTAAGCTCTCTTGGTATTTGGTAACCACTTGAGCCACATGCCAAACGTAATTCATGTGCCCGCTGCCTCTACCTCTATCTCCACCTCCTCCTTCTTCTCCCTTCTGGCCTGCCTGGCCAGCTTCACACCACATGAGCTGGGAAAACGCATTTCAGTTTTGTAATGCCAAGACAATTGCATTGGTGTGCGAATGGCCAAGTGTATCTCTGTGTGTGTGTAGAGTCGATTGTCCCAGGTTGTCTGGGGTCTGGGTGGTGTCATAAATTTCCGGTTTGGTTAACTGTTGTTGTTACTTTCTGACCCAAGTTTCCAGTTCCTATGAGTTTATCAGGTAATTCTCTCCCTGTGTGTTCGGTTTCCCCAATTTCAATAGACAAGCGAGTGCATAACAAGTCCAACAACAACAACAACAACAACACCAGCAAGAGTGCAAGATGTCTCAGCATTTTTGTTGCTTTTTCAAAAAAAAATTTATGTGCCTGCGTTGAGTAGTTGAGCAAACTATTCGAGTGTCTCTGTGCTTGTGTCGAATCCTGGCAATCCTTTTTGTAATTGGAAATTGTAGTTAAAAACTTCTTCTACTCCATTTTTTTTTTGTTTTGGTTTTGCTTGAGAGAAATTCAAAAGTTTATTTTTTGATTTAAAACCTTTGCCGAAATGTTGGCAAACAAATTTTTGCATTATTTGTTTCCAACTACATGTGTGTGTGTGTGTGGGTGTGTGTGTAAGTGTTTTATTTTGGGCCTTAACTTTTGACATTTTGACCAGTAATTGAACTGAAAACTATTCAGGCAACAACCAGTTGACTGGGTCAACAATTTGACAGAAATTTGCCATTTTGTAGTTTCAATTTTGAGTTGGAAATTCTCAATTTGGGTCATAAAGATCCCAAATAAACCAAATGATTTGTAAACATGAAATTCTCTCTGTTCCAAGCTAGTTTTAGTAGTTTTATTTTCAATTAAAAATAATCGCAACATTTCTTTGCAGTCATAAAATTCAATTAAACTTTTAATCTCTTCTAACCAAATTAATCATACGCACCGTTGTTTTCCCTTAAACCAGGCGAACTGGCGAAACAAAAGTTAAACTTGCGGAAAAATCCCCAAGAAAAATACACACAAAACTCCAAATGACTTGGATGACGTGTCGTGGCTTTTGCTTACCTCTTCCCCACCCTCCCCCTCCCCACTTCATGCTCCGCCTGACACCGTGAAGTCAGCACCTTGCCTTGTCTTGATTTTTCGAGTGCGAACCGCCTTTTTCATGGCTGGGGCAGCAGCCCAGAAGTGCAAGCAGAAATTTGATTGCCATTTCGTTAAATTTGCTTGTGGTAAGGAATAAAAATACAACGCCCCTATTTATACGTAAGTATTTGCCCGGACGTGATGTATTTACCCATAGACAGACTGAGACTTTTCCGTCTCTGGGCTAAGAGGCAGCCATTCATCCAACCAGCATGGCACGTACAGTGCCTAAAACGTCGTCGTCAATGCTTCTGATGCCAACGCCCACAATCAACGCCCAAATTTGAAGGGGCGTTCCAACCCGTTCCACCGCCCACCGATTGCAATGTGGCCTTTTCTATGCGTTCTTTCGCTCGTTTATTTTATTTATTTGCACTTGCAGTTGATATACTCTTATTCATACAAAAGAGCATATTCAATTTGCCAAGGTTTTCGAACCAAGCAAATAGACTCTGACAAGACTCTGTCAAGCGGGCAAAAATAAAATTCATCTTTAAATTCCAAGAATTTATTATTTGTGTCAAGCAAGCTTTGGGTTTCTTTTATTGTTGAGGTTAATTCACAGAATTATTTATTTAATTAAGGCTTCATTATTCCAATAAAATAAATCATCAAAATAAGAATATATTCCCTCCTGATCCCTAAGGGAATTAGGGGCTCTTTGCCTTGCGGTAAACACTTATTTAAATAAATTTTGTATAATTCAATTCATTTGTCTGATCAGAAAAGAATATATATCATATATTTCAGATTATATTTTAATCAGCCAGAATTATGTTATATATTCTTTATTTCTTTCTCAAAAAAATAAAATCAGAAAATATTCTTTTATAGGATTTTTTGTCCTGATCTTTTCTTTGGGAATATATAGCATTATTTGTCGGAACAGTAAGGTTTATATTTCACATATGTTGGGTTATTTGTCTGGACAGCAAGGAATATATTTTTGTATTCTTTAATAATTTCTCAACAAAAATAAAAGTCAGCAAGTCTTCATTATTTTTCTTTATTCCTTTCAGACCCGAATTAATTTTCTTTGATTCAAAATAAGATAAGTCATTAAAGAGTATTTCCAATTCAGTTCTATATATATTTGGATATATATTTTTGTACATTTTATTCGGATTTATTTAAACACGTTGCTCTGTTGGCTGTAGTGTGCGTTGCGTGTGTATTTTGGGTTTCAGCAATTCAGTTTAATTCGGTGAAAACAAGCAGAAAACCATCATCAACAACTTTGGCGATATCAATGTAAATTTTAATTTGTTTGGCAAATATTTAAAGTGACTACAACTGAGCTATGCACCTTTACATATTGGCTAAATAATTTGTATAGTTAAATGAACTGCGGCCTCGAATCGTGTTTGAGTTTATTCAAAGTTTTGAATAATTTGAATTTGAGCGAGAGCTTGGCTAATTCGAGTTAATAAAAAGCAAAGTTTTATGGACCAAGTAAGACTGAGAATAAAAACTTGTTTCACACAATTCCGATTGTCAGAACATTTAAGTGAAAATTTTCAGAGACGTTGGCAAAAAGTTTTCCAAAGCAAGTGTTTTTCATATGAAAATGTGGAAAAGTGAACGAATGGAAACACGCATGCCGACTTCAGACTAACTTGGCCAAAAGCAGATATCGCTGTCTCTGTGTGCGTGTATTGGTGTGCGTGTGTGCAGTGTTAACAGAACTTCCCGTTCCGCTTGTCAAGTATCAAGGATTCCACACCCTTTTCAGCTTGTTTTCAATTTGTAATTTTGTAGTGAAAGGAAATTCCATACATTCTCTTAACCAGAGTTTTCTTTGTTGTTGTTGTTGTTGGCCAACACGAGGTTTCTCCTGGTTAAACATATTGCCTGAAAGTTTTATTATATATCAGGTGGTCTTGGGTTTGACTAGATTGCCGTGTGGCTGTTGAAGTTGTGTCAACTGGTGCCAGGGCATAAAAGTTTCTGCATTTTCCAGAGCCTTGTCACATGTGCCTCAAAAACTCTGAAAGCAGCCCGAGTAACTCTCAAGTCTAGACAGGCCAGGTCCCCTGGATTCCCACTGAAAATTTAGTAAATCGACTCTCGTCTGGTTGCCATGAAATCATATAAATCAGACATAGCCCCAGCCTGGCTCGGGCCACTTACAATAATTGCCATGTGCGTGGTTAAAACAGCCTCTCGGCCAAGTCAGTGCACTTGTCAAATGACCATTGAATTGGTAATCTTTTTTTGTATAAAACTTTCATGGCAGTCAACTTTTGACAGCTGTCTGGGTGGGATACATTTGATTATTAACTCGGCCAATTTCCAAAGTAACCGCCAACGACTGAGTCAATCAGCTAGTTTTTCGGCTCTCATTCTTCGCATTCATTCGAATTGCTTATCGTAATGAAAAATTTAAATTGCATCAAAAATGGCTTAGACAAGCAGAAGCGTAAATTAAATGATCTTGTTGTTGTGCCGATAAAATAAATAAAATTGGCATTTTATGCAAATGCGCAAACAGCGGAAAAAGGCCAATCCCAAAAAAAAATTGAAGAAAAAATAGGAAGTGAAGAAGTAGAAGAAGCGACAATATATGCCAAGAATGCGGATGGCTCGGCAAACACTTGGAGTGACTGAGTTCATTTGGTTAGTCCTGAAGACAAATACAAATACACAAGACAAATACCAAGGAGCGAAGCATAAAACTTAAAAGGCCATTGACGCCAAGGAATCTGGTAATGTTCCGGCCAAATGGCGCCTGGCCTTTTATTTGGTTTCCTCATATCTTTCTATTGGATTATTAATACCGAATATAATAAAAATAATAACCGCCTCAATTATCGTTGGGCTGACCATTTCGGGTTTCAATTAACCCAAAAGAATTCGTAGCCCAAATACGGAATACCTTTTTCTACGGTTGAATTTTTTTTCGCCTTAATTAAAAGAGGTGAGAAATTACGAAAATAATATAAGCAATTTTTTAAGGGAACTGAAAAGGATACGACAGAAACCTGGCTTTCTAATATTTTTAATTTTGAAGGACAAAAGACAAGGCAAGTTTCCTGGCAGAGTTCTCCTTGGGGCAAGCTCATCTGAATGTGTGAAAAAAACTATTTGCATTATTCGTTGCTCTTGACAGTTTTCCTAAAACAAAAAAAAAATTATTTATATATAGTATATATATATAATATTCGATGCCTGGAAGCGTTTGTGGCAAGTGCAAATCAATGTGCGAAACGTGCTAATTGCGGCAGCTGTGCAAATGTGTGCCTTGATATTTGATGCCCATTAGTTTGACAGAGCATTAAGCTTACTCATATAATGCCCAGGCCCACAGACCAATCCCATCCAACCTTCCTCACTGCCACTCGTTTCCATAAAGATGGCAAGTTTTGCATAGTTGCTCACTTGTCGGTCGACTTTAATGGTTCGGGTCATGGCAAAAAAAAAAAAAAGGATGAATGGTAAAGAGAGACGAGAAACGAAAGGGGGAAAAAGAAAAACTAATTGCCAAGGCATGAAAAGTTTTCCATAAATGGCTTTTGGCGCCCATTTCAGTGGCATACTTTTTTGGGCAAGAACTACTTGAAAAGTGCTCGAGGCTATCTCAAAACTCACTGCCTCAATGGCTGAATTTTGGTTGTCTCTATATATGTATATGTGTGCCGTAGTGTGTGTGTGTTAGGGCATCATAAAAAATTTTTGAAGCACTCGTTGCCGTAACACCTAATGAGATACTTCAAAATGATGTTATTGCTTTATTTATAGCGTGACATAAAACTGTGCCCATGTATCCCCCCCACGACTTCTCTTGCCTTTTCTCTATTTTTGTGGATTCCAGTCTATTGTCTTTTTAGACTCTGCTGCTTGTCTATCCGGGCCATATAACCTTTTTATGCCCCCATATAAGGCCCCTCTCTTTCTGTCTTAGTTTACGGTGTCATTTATTAAACTTCATCTGTCAAAGATAGACACACTCACACACACACACATGCAAACGGTGACAGGAACACTCATCACACACGTGCGTAAATCTTATCGGTTAGGGAAATAAAATTGCAACAATTCAGCCAACTAAAATAGCTCATAACTTCTGGGCCGGAAACTGAGATACTCTCGGCTCCTTCTCTGCCTCCTCGCTCTCTTTCAGAGAGTCTCTGTTCTTTGTTTGATAAAATAATGAAAATTATTTATTTATTTGACTTGCTTCATTCTTGTTGTAAAAAGAATTATAGTATATTTTTTTTTTTATTGCATTTGCTCATATTTTTTTATTTTTACAACTTTTTCTTATCGTCAAACAAACATGAAATCGAATTTATGACTTGTTATAATTTTTATGTAATTCACAATTTTCCCTTTTTACTTTTCAGATTATTTTCAATTAAATTTAATTGGAAATCAAAAGGAAACACATCAGTATGAGCAAGGTAAGTGGAAGCTTAGTATTTTTATACACCCAAATGAGTTTCCTGGAATTATTTCGGCTTTCAAATTAGGCAAATATACATGGGAAAATTATGTTACTTTTGAAGTAAAATCGTTAGAATTGGGATTTCAAAACTGAACATATATTTTTATTTTTTTTTATTTAAAATTTCAAAAAATATGGAATAGATTTTGTGATGCTTTTGGTTCTCTCATTATACCCTGTATATAAGGTTTAAGGGTATATTCAAATGTTGCAATTGCCTTCATAGGAAAACAGTGACCTCTTAAAATCACACACAAAAAGATTAGGTTGTGTATAAATAAATCAATATATAGCCACGCCTGTCTTGGATAGTAGAACTAGATCAAGCTTGGAATTTGACAGGCTTATCCTTTTCTGGCCTCCATGATCCCTTTTACCATTTCACTAATTCGAAGCCCTGTATTTTTGATAGCTTCTGAAGAGAGAAATGAACTAATATGGTTGCAAGCATGCTGTTATATGAACCATCCGATAGATGGCGCTCTTGTTTTACTATGCATATGGACTTTTTAAAATATCAAAGTGAAATGAGACTTAGACTCTTTATGTGGATAAGGTTCAATGGCTCCCAATGCTCCAGGTCTTCAAGCTTATATTGGTATAGAGTATACTTTTACGTTTCTTAAATACTGCATATGAATAGAGCAACCGAAGTTCATCTATGCCCGTGTTCATTTTTATTTTTTTTTTCAAAGCCAAAATAATTCGGTTCTCGTGTTGCCAACGTTTTAATCAAAGATTTATTAAATTTAGTTGTCTGTTTTGTTTTTTTTTTTAAGTTTCTGAAAAGTTTTTTTAGCTTAATAAATTTGTTGAATATCCAATCACTGAAATGTCAAGCAAGTTTTTTGACACATGTGGCCGAAGTAGGAGAACTCTGCCGATCCGTGGGGCTCCCAGGTCCTGCCATGCCATCACCTGGCTGTCATTTGTTTTTCCCTCGTCGATGTGTTCGCCGCATGTTGTGCTGGCTTTGACTGGATTGGTTAGCTGGTTGGTTAGTTGGCTTATAAAATATTAACACTTCAGCGCCATGAGAAAGAGATTTAAAATGCACTTTGTTGCACTGAATGCCATAAAATTATTAAAACATTTTTGCTCTTTCTTTTATTGTTGCTTTTGCTGTTGTTGTTGCATAAAAATATACAAAAATATTTTAAATTGTATAAATTTTAATGCGAATATTACTGCATTTTTTTTCCCTATGAGCCCGGCCGATCTGAGCCGCCATTAAAATTTGCATAATTGCAAAAGAAAAACTTGCCAAGCGGAGAAGAGGAGAGAAGCAAGGAGGGGGAAATGTCAAGCCTGCCACTTTGCTTGAGTTCTCCATTTATTTATTTATAGGCCGCATAGAGTTTGTTTACTATAAATATGAAAATTTAAGTCAAAAGGCTTTATTTTTATTTATTTTTTTTTTGTTTAAAACAGAAAAGTTTGAAACAACAACAACAGCAAAATTGGAAATAATTTTTCTTGACTTTTTATTTTGTAGTTGTTTTTATTTTAAATTGGCTGGCTGGTTGCTTGGGTAATTTGCATAAATCAGTGCGTACATAAATAGCCATGACACACACATGCACAGTTGGTGTGCCTGAAAAATGTTAACACATTTGCAAATGTCTGAAGGTTAAAAAAGACCAAATCAGTGAACGGGGCTAGTGCCAGGGAGTGAAGTCCTGGTCGGGCTAGAATGCTGGCTTGTCACGATGTTGCCAAGTCATCATGGCTATTGTTGTTGTTTTTGTTGTTGTTGCTGATGTGGCAGCTGCACGCATAAAATTGGCCGGTGACATGATTTAGGCCCACTCACGCGCACTGAGTAATTGCCTGACCTGACCTCAGCGCCTCGACCATCCCGCCCTGTGCTCTGTCCTCTCCAACTTTCATTCAGTATGTTGGTGCTTTTGGCCTAGTCAAGCTTTAATTTAATTTATGCTGCAACGGCCAACATACTTCGAGCCAAGAGCCACTAAGTGGCCGCTTCAACAAAATTAAATGCGCTCTTCTCTGTCTCCCCAGCCTCTGGCCTCCCCCCTCCTTGCTTCTCGCTTGGTTATTGCATTTTACTGCAGCTGCTCTAAACTGAATTTATTATTATGGCCAGACAATGTGTTTAGAGTTTAATGGCCAACAACAGCAACAACAACAGCAACAGAAGCAGTAACATTCATGGGAAAAAAGGACTCTCTGATTACGCTTCATCTTGTTAGTTTTTGTTTATGCCGCAGTCTATTTTTCGTTTTGTTTTAGAGTTTATTTAATGTGTAATTACACAACAAATCTTGTTTATAAAGGAAACAATTTTTCACAATTCTCTGCGATATATATGTATATTTTTTCTCCCATTCTCTTTTGGTAGAGAAGAAGAAAGAAAAATTCTGATTTTCTGCATCTTGGACTGGAGATGTTGACGTTTCAAATTGTAACCAAAATGAGCCATGAAAAGCAGCTTAACGTTTGCTTCATTGAATTCGCAAGCATCTCGGAAAATATGAAAAAAAGGAAATCACAGAAGAAGAAGAGTTAAAGCAAAAAGTCAAAACATAAATCCAGCGACTTAAGCAGAAAGAATAGAGCCCTCAAAGGAAGGGAAGCCGAGTAGAGTGAGTGAAACTAGTTAATGAAAGAGAAGTGAAAAGAGGGAATGCATGAAAGAGAGAGAGAAGAGATAAAACAACCTTTCAAGAGGTAACCAAATGAAAAGAAGGGACTGAGAGACTAAAGCCTAAGAGTCACGCTCAAAGCGTTAATGCTTGTCGGGAATTAAAAAGGGAAAAGCGAAAGAGCTATGCAAAAATTTACACTTTTAAATCTCAAAAAGATGGAATGAGAGTTACAACCTCAAACGTGAGAGATTCTCTCACTTCCATCAAAAAGATACAGAAAGAAATCACGAGCCAAATCAGAGCCACCCTGCCAAACTCAAAGAGATTCTTGACTAAAGCCAAAGTATTTACAGTAAAAATGCCAAAACTATTTACAAAATGCAAAAGATTTTCATAAAAAGAAAATGCGAAAATGTAAAAAAAAAAAATACTCTGCATTCAAAATTTTCATTACGCTAATCTTAAAGCACTTTTGAAAGGTCAATTGAGTCTGCAACACTCTGAACATTTTGCACTTTTGTACATTTTCTCGACTAATTAGTGTGTCTGTGCTAAGTGGAAAATAACAGAGCCATCAAGACTTTCCAGATACTTAAAGATGAGTTAAGTTCTCGGTGATCTGAAATGCACTCCTGCAATTCAAAAATCTTAAAATAATTAAACTAAAACTGTTGCCTTGGAATGGGTTCTGATTTCTTCTGATTTGATTTAATAAAATCCAAAAATTATCCATAAAATTCAATCGGATCTTAATTCATATATCTTACCTCCAGAACTCTGAATTTATATCAGAAAATTAATCAAAATTTCTAGAAAATGTTTTGTCAGATCTTAACTCATATATTTTACCTCCAGAACTCTGAATTTATTTCAGAAAATGAATCAGAGCTCCTAAGAAATTTCTTGTCTTCCCCATCTATTCAAAGTGCAGCTCATGAGTTGCTCATTTCACTCTTCTCTGAGCTTAAAGTAAATTTTCCCGACATGGGTAAAAAGAAAAAAATAATAATAAAACCGTGCATAGATTTTCAGCTTAGCAAGGATATGATGAAATGTGCAAGGATTTCTCACTCAACTCCCGCAGCCTTGCCCACTTCCATTTTATTTACTTTTCTCCTCAGCTTTGGCAAACCAAAGAATGCAATTGTGTGTCAAGTCTTAGTCTCCGTCTAAGTCTCATTAGTCTCAGTTGCAAAGCTAATAAGCCAATAAGCTCGCTAAGAAGGTGGTATGGCGGGCGGAGAGGGAGTAGAGGCTGCGGACCAACAACTACTTGAAGGCTGCATAATTTTATGCCGCCATTTTAACTGGCACATAATTTTAATTAGTTCTGCAGCATATTTATGCCACAGTGGTTTCATAAACGGGCGGAAGGCGGTTCTGGGTTTCCTTAAAAGCTAAACAATAGGGGAAAATGCGAAGGAGCCGCAATCATTTTATTGATTTTTAAGGCAAATGAAATTGCCCGTTAACCACAAAAGTTGAATTTATCATAAACTCGTTTTTATCAGCTTTCTCCTCCTCAGTATTGTTGGGATTTGTAGCTATCTCTTTCTTCCCCCTCTCTCTCTCTCTCTTTCTGCTTCTCTGTGGCTGCCCATTTTTATTGTCGAAACATTAAACATTTATATCCGCTATCAATTTCGTGGCAGCGGAAAAGAAAACAAAATTTTGTAATCTCATTGCGCTCTGATGTTTCCGAATATGCCGATTTTTCCAACTCAACCTAATTTAATTTACCAATGGAGGAAGCGGGGTGGGAGCTGCCTCCATTCCAGCTTGCCAAAACCATAAAAAGCGTAAAATTTGTATAAATTTTTTTGTTATTTTTTTACTCATTCCTTTAAACCAAAGGCTCTATTGGAGTTGAATTCCAGAAACCTCTTGGTCTTGGTTAAAGGCTGAAAATAATTCGATTTAAACATGGCTGCCTTTATCCTAAGACCCTGCCGTCCCTACTGCTTTATGTCTTTCTCCCTTTTTTTATAGGATTTTTTGAAAGAAAAAGATTATTTTTTATTCGAATAGGAGTTGTCAGAATTTTCAGCTAAGGTTCACCTTGGTCTAGGCATTTGTTGGAACTGCTTGGATCAATTCAATATATTAGATAAAATGCAATATATGATTGCATATACATATAAAGCCTACAATTCAAATGATATGTCTACGATTTCAGCTCAGCTTAAGGTTCCTTTTTATCGAGCTTTGTGTTAGCCATTGTCCTGAGATTTTGCGGAATTGGCCTAAACCAATATCTACCAGCATAAACATACGCACATTATTATATCATACATATATCAATCATATAAGCCAATTTGTGTAGGGTGGCACTTGGGTTTGTGATAGATAAAATTATTATATAATATCCGAAACAATTTTTGTCTACTTTGCTGGTATTTCCCAGCCAAACTCAATCAGGTATCAATATTTAGACATTAAAATATATTTATATCTATAGTTTTACATTTACATCATCATAATTTTGCTGCATTTTAAGCCTTTAAAAGAAGTATGAGACTTTTGATACTTGACAAATAATCCGATATCTTGGTTAAGGCTTAAATCAATTTATTATCCTTTTAATGAGTTGAGAAATTCACATTATTTGAATTTATCAAATTTCAATCCCTTTTGCAATTAAATTGTTGATTAAATGAATTGATTGATTGCTTGGGCTTGTCGCCAGATTATATTAAATTAAAGAGTCTACTTGAGCTTAATTAAGAGTACAGTCAACTCGGCTTCAGCTTTGTGGGGAATTTCGCGCCATTGCTGCCTCAAAGGTGAGTGCAACAGCTATAGGTTGCTTTTTCTCTTTCTCCGCTTGACATTCTCTGCGTCCTCCACAATCTTGGGATGCTGTTCGACCGGCTCGCTTGCATCATTGCCCCCATCCACGTCATCCATCGACCAGGTCTCTAGCAGAGGTGGCCGATGCCTCTGTATGAAGGGATTAATGCATGCAGCCACGCCTGGGGCATTATTCAGATGGACATGATGGGTGCCCTCGACTTCGTGGAACTCAAAGTGCGGATTGTTGGAGCGCAGAATGTCGATAACCTCTTGGCTCTCCTCGTCAATGTAATTCGACTCGGAACCCTTGATCACACAGTACGGAACATTGCGTATTGTCTTGGCCAGTTCGGCGGCAAACGGTGGACTCGTATGAAATTCAAAGTAATATTTACAGCGGCCATCCCGGGAGAAGTAATATTTATCGGGATATTTGGTGGACTTTTCCACATTGCGTTCCAGCAGATGGCGGCAGTTTTCCCGTGACACCGAGCGTTGTGTGCCCTCGTAGAGAACCTCCTCCAGTTCGTCCCTGGTGTAGGCCGGGGGCTCGGCTCTCTTGGCATTGGCGAATCGCTCGTCCTCTACCATATAGCGCTCGATATTCGTGCGCAGGTATTCAATCTGTGAGTCCGGCTGGCGGTAGCGTGTCCTCACTATATCAATGCTGATGAGCATGTCCAGGCGATCCGGATAGAGCGAGGCAAAGATAAAGCTGAGCATGGCACTCATCGAGTGGGCCAAGATAGAGACCTTCTGCCAGCCATATTCCTGCATAATACGCAGAATCACGCACAGGTAGTCCACGGCATGGTAGGCAATACCCTCGGGCATTTTCGAGGACCAACCATGTCCGGGCAGGTCAATGCATAAGACACCCAGGTGTTTGGGCAGCAGAGGTAACAGTTCATTCCAAGTGCCCATATTATCCAGCCAGCCATGCAGGGCCAGAATTGGACGCACCTGGCGATTGCCAAACCAACGGCCCACCACATAGCCCCAAGGCATACTGATGCGCACATCCATGGGCTGGAAAAAAAAGAGAAGGAAAGAATATAAGTCGAAAAAATCTGGGGAAAATCACCGGCCAAGTTGGCAGGCCGGCTAATTGGCAAAAGTCTCTTCTGGCCAGGTTTTTGATCGATTGTCTTTTCTATGCGAAAAGAGTTTCCACTTTCGCTATCAATTTTTTGCTTTTCCCATTTTTTTTTTTGGTTCGAGATTGATGATGTGCCGTAAACAGGTAACCTCAAAAATCGTGCCACTGCAACATTTGCAACAATTTATCATTTTTATGTCCTTTGTTTTTGTGGGGCTGAAATCGTAAAATGTTGCGCCAGTTCTTCTTCTACCTCTTCTTCTTCTTTTGTCAATTGATGGAAAGTTGCGGCAATTCGGCAAATCTCTCTCTCTCTCTCTCGCTCTCTCTCTCTCTCTCTCTCTAGCTGTCTCTATATGTTCCTCTTAGTTTTTCTTTGTCATTGTCACAATTGCTGAGAACATGCAAAACTTGAGTGATATTTTTCAACAAATGGATTTTCCGAGTCTCCTACCACAAAGCCCATACAAAAAAAAAGTTTTTAAACTATACAACACTCTCTTTTCATGGACTCGCTCTCTGTTGTTGTTTTTGTTCTTTTCAATTGGAAAATTAGTGAAAACTTGTTCAAGCGTTAAGAATCTGAAGAAACTTTTATAAACTTCTAATGAGCTTGATAAAAGGCGTTAAAGTTTTTGGCCAACCTTTGCCTCCCCACCCCTCTCCGCCCATCACACAATTAAGTCAGTTTGTATTTGGGTTACCGTTAGCATTACCCCTTACCTTGCCGTCACCTGCTCGGGTCTCATTGTCCGTATATTGTTCTTAATCAGTTTCACCAGTCAAAAGTTCTCTAATTCCCTTATCAATCGAACAGACGAACTGAACTGGTCAAACTTATCTCTTTTCAGAATCGCTCACTCAGGTAGTTTGTCTGACTTTTGCAGGGGGCAAAGGTGAAGTCAATTTCAGAAAAATATAACCGAATCGTGTTCTTTCTTTCTTTCTTGTACTTTTATACTTTTTGTTTGATATCAAGTAGATAAGACAAGCATAAATTTGTCCAACTTTTATTTCTCTGCCGATTTAACTGATATTTTAATTGTTTTATTAGTTCTTTGATTACCTCTTCATGTCCAGCATTTTGCTTTATATCCAAAGCCTCGGCAGTTACCGGTCTTGCGTTTGCCTCGTGTGTTGTCATTTTATTTGATGGAAATGTACTTTGGTAAAGCGTTGCTATTTTTATAGCTACACAAAAAATATATATACACTTCAAACTATTTTCAGAAAAATTTAAAAAACCCAAACGACAAAAATGAACTGCACGCTGCCAGCGTGTAAACAAAACTCCGATGAAAATTAAAAAAAAATATATATAACAGCTCATCAAGCTTAAGCGAAGCAAAATTGTGAAAGAAAAAAAAACACTCAGAGAGCTTTGTCTGGCAAAATGAACTTTAATCTGTCGCTCAATGTCAGCAAAAACATACGTGTGTGCCAGAGAGTGGGTGACACTGAGAGAGACGGAGAGTGAGTTAGATTATGAGCAGCATGATAAAAGAGCAGCAGACGTGAGTGTAAATTAGAAATACACTTGCTCTGACTCAAATTGTATTAAAAATAGAAAAAAGAACAAGGAAATGAGTAAAGTTCTAAAAGTGAGTAATTTGATTGTGAGAGAAATAAGCAAACTGGTTTGGGAGAATAAAAAAGAAAAACATACAATTAATACAGCAATGGCTGGTTAGTAATTAAAATCTTTACAAGTTGATTTGTATCTTTTCCATTTTAATTATTCATATATATTTTTTATTTAGACATTTTTATTTTATGTTTTTTTGTCATATCAAATTTGCCATCTGAGATGATTTGGTTGGTTTTAACCCAAAAACATTTAATCCAAAGTTTAATCTGTCAAAGACAGTTGGGAAAATTTTATTTATTTAGAATTTTAAATAAATTTTCACTCAATTAATTTTAATAAAAAAATAAACAAATAAAACAAAAACTCTGTTCGAATAAAATTGAAAATATATTTTTATTTTCTTCAAACAAATTTGTAACATTTGAAATTGTTTAAGTCAGATTTAATTCTCAAACGTGCCTACTAACCTTTGCCATAAAAATCTAATTGGTTTCAATTTAGATACTCAATTTATTTTTAGCCATACAATTGCATCTCAATTCCTTTTTTGTGGTGCAACAAAATGCTTTATCATATTTGTTTTATCTGTGGCAGGCCAACCAAACAAAATATCAATAAATATTTATGAAGCTATTCCTTTTTTTTTTTTAGATCAAACCATAAAAACATATTCAAAAACCTATTAGAATTAATATAGAAAATTTCAATTGCTTGTTTACGTAATCAATTTGTTTTCTTTTTGACCCAAATCAAAACCAAATCCAAACACGTTCAAACCATGAAAATAATCAAAAAATTCTGTGAAAAAAAGAGAGCAACAATTAGTGGAGTCCTGCGAGTGAGAGTGGCCCACATAAATCTTCCTAACTTGCAAATTGAAAATTGTTATTGAATAGTCCGAGCCTGGGTCTTGCCTGCGGCTGATTCAATTGGTTTGGCTAAAAACAATAAATAACAAATTGCAATCATAAATCTGGCCCGAGCAAATCGAACCATTTAAAGTGTTTTAATTTCGAAGCAATTAAAAATTGCCAAATAGACAAACAATCGAAAAAAGGAAATAAAGGCGAATGGAGATTGCATTTATCTGGGCTGAAATTGTATCTTCTAGATGCATTTAATCCAACTGAAAGACCAGGATAAGCAATGGGGGTCAAGTGGACTGCCAGCCTCCTCCTCTCACCCAACTACCACCAGCCAAGCTAACCACTTCGAAAGTCATTTGTTCGACGGGGCAGAGCCGAAGAGAACTGAGCTGAACTGGGCTGAGTGTGGCAAACGGATGGCCCGGCAATTTGCGCGCTTCAAAATGAAATTACCAGAGTCCCGGGAAGATAGTCAAGGTGTGCTGGCGTCGTTGGCAGCGTAAATTGGTTGCTCGCCTGGTTGACTTCAATTCACCTGTCGTCGTCCAATTGACCCGCCTCACCGCACCTTTTGCATCGAAGCGCGGAACGCGGAGCGACACTAATGACATTTGAATGACACGCTGCGCTGGCAAAAAGATGAAGCAGACAACTCATGGAATATACAAGCAACAAGAAGATTGAATCATCCCAGGGATATGAAAAGTGTAAAGTGATCGGGTCTAGTCAAGTGGGCACCAAAAATTGAAAAGCCCCAGCGTCAGCCAACACTGGCTTTGGCTAATGACCAATGGCAGTGCAGTAGAACGAACCTGAGAGATAAAAATGAAAATGTTGAGAAAAGTTTTTGGTAACACTTCTCTGTGAATTTGGTTACATTTCGCTTTGGCCAAAATATGCTAAGAACCTTGTCTTTTGTCAAGCTATTTTTCGCCCACATCAACTCGACCGACCAGTTTGGATTTCTGCCAAAGCGGCACTTTCTGCCAGGACTTTTACCTTAGGTCTAGTCTGGTTCTTCTTGTTGTTGTTGTTGTCGTTGTCAGGTGTAAAATATAAAGTAATGGCTTTGAATATGCCTGTTAAAAGCTCACTCAACTGGCACGTCGCCGGCACAAGGCTCTTCTCCGCCTCCAGACGCCTCCGGTCTTGGCTGTTTTGATAACAACCTCCACGATCCCATGGCAATGACTTTTAAAGCTTCGCCTACGTTCTCATCTTCTTCTTCTTCGTCTTCTTTGGCTAATGCTGATGCGACTCCCTCCATTTTGATTTGCCTTACCGCCGGGCCCAGCTCGTTTGGCTTTTGTTGTCTGTCACAGGTGAGGCGAGTGGGTGGTGATTATTATTTGTATGAGGCACTCAAGTGAAAAGCTTTTGTGTCACACACACAGAGAGAAACTCTTGGAAATTTGACGGAAATTGTTGGTCTGATGGATGCAGCCACATTTTCTCAACTAATGGTTGAGCCAAAGGCAACACGCGCTTCTTGCCACCATTTCACTGCCATTCAATTGGCTTGACTTGGCCTGGTCAGATGCTTAGCTTGGCCAGTGCAACATATCAGGCAAATTTCGTAGTTTCAAAGAGAATCATTACTAAGCGATATTTCAGACTTGAAAAGTATATCGACGCGACCAAAGTAAAAAAGTCTCGTCTTGGTCAGTTAAAAACAAACTTTTTCCAGACTGATGAAAGCCGCTTTATTTGGTCAGACTGCGCCTTTTGCCATTCCCATTAATTCCCCAAGCCAAATTGCCAGGTAACTGAAACAGACTCTTTTTGGCCTATTAAAAAAAAAGTTATTGTAATTTTTTGAATGCAAATCGCATTAAAATAATATTTTGTTTCACTTTTATCACTTCTCTGGCCAACGAGAAGCTCAAGGAAGCCAGCAAAAGTTCACTTGACGACAGGTAGTCCAAGACCAGATAATGACAATGTGGCAGCCACAAGAAAGCGTTCTATTTGTGGTCCCGAAATAACTAGACCCTTTTCGAAGTTTTTCTCGCCTGTAAATCATATGAATGGGATGGGTATGTAAGCGCCACAGGAGGTGAGGCATATAATATAGCAGCCCGATCCAAGTAAAATTTGATGTACATTTAAATTTCTATATAAGAATCTTAAATACCAAATTTGATTGAGATCGGTAAATAAATGTTGAAGATGTTCCTAAGACTGATTTAGGTGGGTTTGACATCTTATATGATATAATAGTTCGATATTAATGATATTTAGCATTGCAAGAAAGGTGGAAGTTGATTCAAAAATATAGGAACCCCTAGGGGTTCGACAGATACATATTTGATGTTGAGGTCCAATCTAACTGACATGGCTCAATCAATTGTTGAGTGAAATAGACTATGCTCCTTCACCTTTCGAAAAGAGTGCAAAAAGAAAAGTAAAAAGAAAATCTTTTTTAAAAACACAATCAAAATTGAGTTGAACGTTGAACTTTTTAATGCATAATTTATGGCCAACTGAGTTGGTCTTTTACAGTCTCAAGATTGTAAGAAGGATTTCAAAGTCTCCCCAACATTTTTATTTCCTCTTGACTGTTTATCTTTTATATTTTATACCCCTGGAACAATTCGTTATTCTTTTTTTTTTATTATTTTCTAGTGCATCATAGCCCAATCAGTTTGAAGGTGCTCATCTCCCCCATTTCCCCAGATCTCCCAACTGTACAGAGAAACTGCTCTGGTTTCGGTTACTCGATGATTTACATTTCATCAAAAAACTCATGCAAATATTATAAAACTTTTCTGCTTTTGCCTAGTCACTTGGATTGTTTTCGAATTGATTTGCATTTATCTATGAATAAAAAAGAAGAATAATTTTATTTTTTATTTTTATTTTATTTTTTTTTTGTTCTTTTGTTTCAAAATGTTTTGCGGTCTGTCTATCAATTAAACTAATTAGCCCGATGTTCCATCTGTTATTTGTGTGAATAGTTGACCCGCCCCTCTTTCACTTCATAGCAAATTCAATTAGTGGCTTGAACAAAAAACCACAATCAAAAGTTTCCCTCGATATGCAGCTAAAAAAAAATAGTTGGTGGGGCTTAAAAAAAACAGTAGGAGAAAATGCAAGTCAACAGATGGTTAGAATAGAAGGTTGATTAAAAAATTTAGAAAAGAATCTATGAAAAATGTGAACAATCCGGAGCAGCTGATATAGAATTTTTTAAAAATATTGAATATGACTGAGCTCAAATTACTCCATTTTAATTTATAGAAAAAAGTTTATTAAAAATTCTTTAAATTTATTGAATTTCTTGGCGAAACCCCAATCATCTTTAAAGGTCTTTCTGGTGTCTGCGTAATCATTTTTCTCTATCAAAAGATATTTGATTCAAGAAATCTAAAGAGCGTCCACCGATAACATTGGTCACTGTCCAAATGAAAGCTGTGAACTTTTGGCAACCAGTAACAGATTTTGTTAAAAAAGTTTCACCAGGGTCCCCACAGCGCCTCTTCTTCTTTGGCTTCAGCCTTGTACCGTTATCTGGCTGGGTGTTGCCCTGGCGACCAACCAAAGAACAAACCAAAAAAAAAAAAAAAAAAAAAAAACGCCAAACCAAATGGCAAATTCCGAATTTTAAGCAGGCAAAAACTGGTCAAAGAACAAGGAGAAAGACACACCAACTCTGGCTCCCTAATGAGCCAGCGGCGGCCAGGCTATTGATTAGAAAAGATGTCCCAAAGCAGGACAGAATATTTCTCCGTAAAACAGCAAAACAAAAAGAAATACGAAATACCAAATAAACTCTCGATTTTCACCTTTTGCTCAGGGCCATGACAGGACGAAATAAAAAATAAAATAAAACAAATTCCAAGCAACTTTTTCTTTTCTGACTCATCACGTGCCCGGCAAAAAGCAGGAAAAATGAAAATAAAAATCCAAATTCAATTGACTAAAAGAGGACCCAACAAAGCGAAGAGTTATCAGTGAGGGGGCGTCACGTTCCATATGCTCAAAAAAAAAAAAAAAAAAAAAAAATCCATATATTCTCAACGTTTTTTCCTTTCAAGCCGGCAAGCAGGAAATTTATTTATATTCAATTTTCGATACTCGGGCCATATTTTTTTGCATACCCTTTTGAAGGTATCGATTCGGGGCATATGAATATGTTGGAAATAATTTTATTTGGAATTTTTATAGTTTCCCGTCGTTTTTACTCTTAAAGGATTTTCATTTCAATGCATTCTTTTATAATAATTCAATTGACTTTATGATGAAAGAATATTTTTTATGATCTGAAAAATATTTCAGCAGGAAGTTTTGAGTAGAGTAAAAATAAAGGATGAAATATTTATATTAAATTTCACAGTCTTAAAAACAAATTATTTAAAGAGCTATTTAAAAATTAATGAAGAATTTAAAAACTTAAGTCATCATTTTCTTAGGACCTTAAATAAATCAGAAATATTCTTTTGAATGGACATATTTTTCTGCCTTTTCCACATTTAAAAATGTCATCATTAGTTTCTGGAAATTTCAAGAATTCCATTCGATTCGTTTTTCTACAATTTTTCGAAAAGAGTATTTTAAAGTCGTTTGACTTTCTTAAGATTTTCTACCTCCCTTGAGAGAAATACCAACTGAACTTAACTCACTTTTGATATGTGAGTCTTTGCAACTAGTTCCTATATATATTTTGAATTGCCTTCACATGTGCTCGGTGTGCTGAGCTCAGGGCCAAGCCGAGATGCAGCTTCATTGGAAGAACCCAGACAAATGCCGGGTGATGATGATTGCCGGTGTAAAGTAATTTCAAGTTAATAGAGTTTTCCACAAAAATCATAAACCAGACATAAGTAAGTGAAATTTTCCAAGCTATCGAGCATTAGAGTAGATAGAAATACGACTGATTTGTAGTGAGTTTTGTCTGGATGAGTTGATTACCTAATCTCTGAAGAAGTCAGGTTGTTTAGGTCTGTCTGGGACATGAGTACCTACAGAAAAATAAGTACAGTCCAATTGACCTGCCAGAAGGACGTGGACAACCCACAAGCCAACTACCTAGCTCTCCCTCTATCAGACAAGGCCAAACTCTGGTCTACCTAAACAGGCTATATATATCCTAGAGTTCTCTGCAATCGATCACTTAGTCGTTGTGTATCGGTTAACACAGCCGGACTGCCCAGACCAACCAAACGAGCCACACAGTCACCAGTTTTCCAAGACCACTTGAGAGCCCAGTGTGTGTTGAAGAACACTTCATCCGAGGATGTTGTTCCTAGCACCGCGCAAACATCTCTTTGCCACCAATCTGATAATACTCGTGATGATCTACATCATGCGGAAGTGCCTCCAATTGTTCTGCTACTTTGAGAACGGAGCCTGCGGCGACGAATGCTCGCCAGATTGCAAGAACGCCGATTGCAAGGGAAATCCACCGGACTCGCCTCTACCCCAGCGTGGTGGCTTCAAGCTAATACCGGATGCCATGCGCAAGACCATGCATGGCTTTGGTTATGGTGAAGGTCACTATCAGATTTTCGTGGAGAAGAAGGAACGCAATTTGCCCACCAAGTCACGTTTGAATGCAGCCAACGCTCAAGTCAAACTCAATCCCAATTAGGCGGGAATCAGCCAACCAACTGACGTGACCAACCAAATGTGGCCATTTCTTCTCAACCATTTCTTCCAAAACCCCCAAAAGTATTGTGCATCGGTCAGGACAATAAGCCATTTTTAAGGCTTAACTAAACAGCAACAATAACAAAATATTGTAGCCTCAGCATAAACGATTTATATCTTCCACTTCACTTTGCTTCCAAAAAAGAACAACTTTTTATCTACATTTTAATTTTAATTAATCACAAAATTTTTTATTATATTATCGAAGCACATTTTTTGGGCCATCAATAAAAATTAAAAAAAAAACAAAAAAGAATCAGCTTTCCTTTTTACAACTTCACTTTCTGCTGTCGGCGTTTTGATTAATGCTAAGAAAAGGCCTAACCCGAAACAAGGGCAAAATTATTGGCCAAAAAATGATCGGGAACCGCACAATTTTTACTCATTACTGAATTTATTTTCTGAGCAAGAAAAAAACGGAAAAAATTGCCTGAAATAAAAAGGAATAAAGCCAAAGTGGCTCAGCTGCCGGCGGCTGTCGTATGAAAAATTATCTTCAAATTTGAGTATTCGTGTGCTCGTGTTTGGGTGTGTGTGTGTGTTAGTATGTGTGTGTCATTCTAAGCCCGAGATTGTTGTCTCTGATCGTGTGGGTGTTGCAACATTTATCACACAGACACACATGCATACCCCCAACAATGTCAAGCAATCTGCTACAATAATTTTGGTTTCATTCTTTTTTTACACTTTTCAAAAGAAAAATAGTATGTTAGTTTACTCTGATGTTTGTAACAGAACCAGATATCGTATATTCCAATATCACGAGGCAAATCCAAGTTGCTTTCCACCCCTCTCTTTATATAGCTCTCAAACCAAACTGAATCAGTTTAAGGATCAACTCCAAAATATATTTAATGACCATATTCAAATTTTAAACACATTTTCTGTATGGAAGTGTATTTTAACTTTCTGTCAAATCGGACCACTATATCTATCATACCAACCTCTTGAATCTATCACTGTATTATATAGTTCTCATACCAGCCTGAATCGGTTTTAGGAAGAACTCTAAAATACATTAAAAGACCTCATTCAAATATGAGATACTTTTGCTGGATGGAAATATATTTTATATTTCTGTCGAATCGGAACCCTATATATGTCAACCTGAATTGGTTTTAAGAATATCTGTGTCACCCTTAAAAAGAGGCTTTAATCTTAAGATTAAAGGTATTAAGCTCGGGTTCCTAAATTGCGAATCGGATTGGTTCTTTTTGATTTATATCATTTTTTGAGATTTTTGATTGAATTATTTAAATTATGAACGAAGTCAGCTTAATTTCAGTTATGCGAAAGTGCTAAGAATTTCATAAGCTGACAAATTCCTACAAGCCCAGAATCGAATTGAATAAGTTAATCCTTTGTGGTATACAGAGTGAATTCACAAATTGAATAGCTTTGAATAATTTGAATAAAGTTTTTGTATAAATTAAGAACATTTTCATTTGCATTAAAATCTTGGAATATTTTCTTGGTTTCTAATTTTGAAAGTGAAATATTTAATTTCAGTGATTTAATTTGATAACTTTTTATTTGAAAATTACGCTTTTTTAATTATTATAAATATTTCGAATATTAAATTTTACTTTCAAAACAAAATTAAGAGAATTCTAATTTCAAAATTTAAATATTCTCTATATTCTTCTAGATGCAGAATTTCCGGAATAAATCTCAAATAAATTGAAGACCTTTTCCAGGGTAAGTTCGATTTTATTTTTTTTTAAGATTACCACTGCCAAAAAGAGCAACCAAAGTGGGATTATTACCAGGCTTATTTCATCATAGATAAGAGCATAGAGTGGATAGAAGAAACGAAGAAGAAAAGCTAGAAGAAGAAGAAGAGCGGCTTGTGTGTCAGAGGCTTCTTCTTGTATTCTTGAGCTTGAGCAGCGTGGCAATTGTGTGCGAATCTATCATCATCATCTTGTAGCAAGTGGCAGAGTGGCATGCATTGCAAGCTTACAACAGCCCCAGCCACCAGATAGATAAATGTGACTGTGTGTGCGTGCGTGTGTGTGTGAGGCAATTTAATACTGCTCAGCTCTGCTCAAGGCAGAAAAAGAACAGTTTGAAGACAATGTGCAAATTTTGCGACATTTCACATTTTTTGTTGCCACAAATAAAAATGAACTGAATATTTTTCAAATTGTAAATGCTTCTGATGCTTCTTCCCTGCCATTGCAGATGCAGATAAATTATGCTTACGCACGCTTGCACATTCCCTTCACCCGTTTTATTGTGCTTCCCCATACCCCCACTCTTTCACCAATCTCCTCATGATTTCCATCATTATGGCAGCTTGTCAACATTAGCGTTCCTGTCATTTCATTTTGCCTCCCTCCACACCGCCTTTGTTGTCACTGTTGCCTCTGCTGCTGTTGTTTTGTTTGCCCGCTGTTGTAACTGTTATTATAATCATGATTATTATTGTTGTAATTCTAATTACAGTGATTGTTGTTGCTGCCATACAATGGCTTCCCCCGTTGTTAAGAAAGAGTATATCGGTATGTGTATGAGTGTATGAGTGTGTATTTTTTGTGAATGGGCGGACGTGAGCTCGCTTCGTTTTTATCAATGGCAGTTGTGCTTTCTCCTGCTTCTTCAAGTTCTTTCTCTTTTTGCCATTGGGTTTTTATTTTTTGTTATTCCTCTGCTTCTGCTGCTCATGTGTAAAATGAAAATGTCAGCCGGATTAGTGCCAGTAGCGGCGTCGGAAACAGCAGCATCGTCATATTAACAGGCAGCAACAATCTTCTTGGTAGTACAGCTCCAACTTGGCTATAATGAGTGGGTGGCCAGCCAGAGTGGGTCGGTTGAAGTTCTCTGTCCATGCCTTCACAGCTTAACGATAGTGAGAGAAATTTTTGAGCCCTTAACTAGTCGAAAGGGCGATACCATTTTTAAATCGATACAAATGAAACTATTTGTGTTTAAATAATTTCAAGATTTTCTTCAAAGTCTCAAAATAAATAATATATGGAAATTAATCCATTTGCCATCAAATTTTAATCTGTATAGTTTCGAGTTAAAAAGAAGTGAAGGAATAAACTGATAAGAGATCAAATCTTTCTAAAAATTGTATTCCACATGCTAAAGAGAATAGCAAGTTGCCTCAGATCTATTTGTATTTGTGCGTGTGTATGAAAGTCAATTCAATGAACCACACACGTTTCCCTAGAAGAAGGCTTCGTGCTTCGTGTTGTTCCACTGCTGAAATAGCATAAAAACCTAAGCTCAAATGTAAATCATGTCACCATTGTTGGTTGGACTTAAGCCTCCATAGAGAATCACAGAATCCCAGGCTGCCATGTTTGTTGGTTTGCCCGCCCACATTGTTAAATTCGTTTGCCAACTCCACCCCTCTCTCTCTGTATCTCTGGCTTAGCTGGACTCATTATAATTAACAATTTATAAAGCGTTAATCCACAACTATGCAGAATCACACTCACGGAGACACGCTAATGCCGACAGCAGCAATTTGCCAAGGCAGCCAAAAGAGCATGTTCAGCAAATGAAAGACAAAAACAACAACAACAACAGCATGGAGAGAAAGAATAAAAAAATGGAAGAGAAGAAAGAAGCAAACAACAAGCAAATAAACACACACCAACACACACTCAAGCCAAACGAGAAAGGAAGCACACAAACAAAAAAAAACAACTGGCAAAGCTACCATTTTGCCAGAAACCAGAAAGAGAGAGAGAGGAGGAGTAGAGGAAAGAGTCTCATTCTCCCACTTACTCATCAGAATTCTACTCTAACAAGGCTACATGGCACGTCGCGCGCATTAAGAAGATGAGCTGCATTTTTCATGCATGCGATGTTGAGATTGCAGGCCAACCACCTCCGTCCAACTGAATTTTGGATCAGACCCCAGCCGCCACCCAATCTGATGGGGTAGGGAGGATGTTGCTCAACTTTCTTGGTCTTTTTAGTCGCCCACACGGATTCACAGTGGCAGCCATGAGCCAGTTTAACTTTCACTGGCTTTTTAGCTGGAGCTTTTCTTGGCTCCACTCTACCCCGAGACTGCTCAGTTGCTGGCTTTCATCTTCAAGTTTTAGCTTGGCTTTATGCATTATCATGTTGTTTGGTCTCTCTTTCTCTCTCGTTATTATTCCCTCCCTTTCTTACAACGTCATTTGTATTAATTGCCAAGCATTTTGTTGTGCGCAATGATACCGAAAATGAGCGTGTTTGTTTCTCATCACGAAACACTTTTTTTTGCTGCCTTTTCATTTGTCGCTACTCAGGGTAAGAGCCAAAAATAAAAATACTAAAACTAAAATAAGGAAAAACTCTTATTACTTATGCCCTAAGAGGTTTTCAACTTGCCTCGCTTTCAGTTATAATTGCTTTGTTAAGAGGCTTGAGAAATTGCTCTGGAATTACGAAAAACATTTATCAATTATTAAAATATAAATCTAGTTTTTTTTTCATATTTCGGAATTCTTTGATCTATCTGAAAAATGATGGAAAAACTTTTCTGCCAACATTTGAAGGGTATTTCAACTTTCTATTTGCCAGTTATTTTATATTTATATTTATATATATATATTTTACTTACATTTCATGTTATAGTTGAAAGCGAGTTTTAAGTTGGGTTTAATGAGCGCCACTCATGACATTGCAAACCCATTTGTTCTTAATTAATTCTACGTGGATATGAGACTTGCTCTCTCGCTCTTTTTCACTCTGCCAAACCGTTTAAAGTTGAAATGGAAATAAGCATTTAATGTAGTCAGTTCTGTCCCCCGGTCCTTAGCTATTCTCAGGCGAGGCCGGGTCAGTTCAGCTGAAAGTGTTGGCGTTTGTGGTCAAAACGGCAGTCACTGCCTGCCTCTTTTATGGGCTATCGCTCAATTAGTCTCTATAAATGGAAAATGTATGCGAATTTGTGTGTCCACTGAATGAGAAAACATCCGAAATGCTTATGTGCATTCCATTCTCGTTTTATTGGGTCTTTAATTGGGAGGAGGTGGGCGGCTGAACAGGAGGAAAAAAACAAAACTGTATGAATAATTGACGGGAAACAACAAGGAACCAGCGAAACAAAACCATGAAAAGTTCCGAAATTCATTACGGCCGAAACAAATTGCATAATTAGCAAGGCAATTCGCAGTTGACAAGCATTTGTAAATATGCAACAAAACTGACAACAACTGCTTAAAGCAAATGAGGGAGGTACAGTCCCGCTTTGATTCAGTTTCGACAACAGAGGCCAGATTCAATTTTTCCACAAATAAAACTGTCACTGTAAAAGGAAATATTTCAAAAAATCCACTGAAATTCTTGTTACAAAAAATTTGTTAGTTTTTTATGGAAAAAGGGTTAAGTCAGATTCAATTGCACCATCCAACATAGGGCGAATGTATAAGCGGATTTCCAATAAAAACAGGGGGAACTTTTTTTATGGGAATATAAATAAAATGTTTAAATTAAATAAAGCTATCAAGTCACAAAGAGTCAATAAAATAGCAATGGCAATTTGATAAATGACCAAAGTTCTCAAACAAATTAAATTCTTAATTTCATAATCCATAAATTCTTTTGTTTTTGGGCAAATTAAAAACCGAATTCGATCTTTTTTAATTGGACAGCTCAATAAAATTTTAACAGTTCAATCAATTTTTTCAAAATATTTATTGAAAAAAATATATATATCTTCTTTTTTTACAAATTTTGAAATTGCCTTAAATAATTGAAAATTCTATTAACGAAGATGATAAATGCATTAAATAACCAAATTGTGTGCTCAATACTCCAGGCCAAAGCAATTTCATGTTATATTTATCTCCACAAATAAATTCCAGACTCTACAACCATCTTGACTTTTCGCCTTGCCAATTTCAAAGTCACCTCATAAATTCTTGATACATTATTCTCCTTGAATATTATTTGCGAAAACAATAATCCATTTGTTTGGCCCACATGTTTATGAATTTTCAATAAATACGACAATTGCATATAAATTTAACAATTGCCAAAACTGAAGATGCATAAAATAATAATAATAAAAAAAAAAACCAACCGCAATCTTTTCAATAAATTTTGCTACTGGGAAACAAGTAAATGCAAATTAAAATAAATACAGTGTCTAAGAGCAGATTACGTATTCCAAATGAGTGGACAATTGGGAATCAAATTGAGTTGCATATTTTCCAAACAAGGCTTGATTTATAAATAAAATAAAGTCAATTTTGAAATGGTTATGACAATTTAATTTCATTACTTAACAAAAGTAATAAACAATAAATTCCAAAGGGACTCTCAAAGTTATAAGATGTACATTTTGTAATTCAATTAATTTGTCTGAGATTAAGTCTCTTTTGCGGAAATATTGTCAATTTAAATGTAAAGAATTTCCAAATTGAGTCTAATAACCCAATAAATTCCTGGGAACACATGAAGTTGAATATGTGAAATAAGCTTCAAATAAATAAGAATTAGACTAAAAAAATTTTTTAAATTAAATTAAATGCTTAATTATGGATCTCTTTCAATCTGGGACTATCAAAGCTAACCCGATTATTGATTGATTTTCTAATTTATCCTCTAAGAAATCTTAAGAGTCATATAAAAAAAATTAGAAATTTTATATATATTTTTTTTAATTTATATAATTTGATTTATTTACTAAATTGTATATATAAATGATTACTTTTTCACAGTTTCATGTCCAAATCAGCACAGGGCTGCCTGCGGAAATTTTTGTTGCCTACTTTTTAGGGCTTGAAAAAAATAAATGAATGAAACAAATTGACTAAAATTTATATGAAACGGATTAAAATTTAAATTAATCGTTATTCTTTTTTATCTGCATTCTGATATCAGTTTCCTTTCAATATTCGAATAAATAAAAATATTTCAACTATAGGTAAAATTTTTCCATTTACTGTAGAGAAAAATATATGCATATATTTTTTTATTTGAAAGTTTTTGTTTGCATTTATGGCTGGTTGCCTTTGTATGCGAATGCAAAATGCGAATGGAATCTTTGTGACTTTGCCAGCCCCAGCCAAATGGGTCAAAATGGATTCGGTGAGCCAAGTTGGCCGCTACTAAAATATAAAAAAAAAATGAAATCGATGGTTGCCAAACCAAGACACGCATTCTCACATATACAAACAAATCAATGGAAATATTTTTCAAAAAAAAAAGAGTGAATAAAATGACATGCTAAAAATCGCATGCTTAAATTTAAAATCAAATAAAGGGAAAATATATCGAAGAAGAATTATGAATACCCTTTGGATTTGATTTGAAAAAAATAATATGGGGGAAATAAAAATTAAATTATTATAAATGTGCTGTAGTTTTTTCTTGAATTTTTCCTGGGAAATTGGAATGCTGTGGTCTTTTTGTACAATAAAAAAAAAGTATCATAAATATTTTTGCTCATATTTCATTGGTTTTTGTTATTTTTAGAAAAAAAGAAGGAAAATTCAATTCAAGCGGCCATTTCTTTGAAGCGGTCTGTTCCTTTGAAAGCTTTTCCACCTCATAGATTAGAAAAAAGTGAGTTCAAGTAAATAAAAAAACCTAAAAAAAATTCTAGAGACAACATGGAGCCAAGATGCATACACACACACACAAATTCGCATACACACGAGCAAATAGACAAAATGAACAAATGCTTGGGACGGGTGCTTTTCAGCTGCCACAAATGTTAGTACAAAGCCAAATACACACACATACACACACAGACACACACAGAAAGAATGGAAAACGTATTCGCTGAAGCCACATAGACAAACATTAGTACAAACCTTGATGGCGGCTGCACCGAACGCACCCCCGGGGCACCCTGGTCGCCCTGGTCACCCTGAAGCACTTTTTGGTCAGGCACAAATGCGCTGAAGCGCAAAACGAACGTTGTGCTCACTCAGAATTTTTAGGTTCCATAGATTCCCATACTCGACGAGTTTTTGGTGGCTCCTTGTTTGACGGCCATGTTTCAGGCCCTTTTCGGGCGTGGCCGGAGTAGCCATTCACTTTGGCGGGGCACGTACAAATCCGATTTACACAATTCAAATGACGTAAATTTTTGACTAGCCAAGAGAAGAGTGGAGGGCGCTCTAGACCTGATATTGGAAATTTGTACACTTTCGGATTAGTTGTCTATCTGTTTGGCATAGCAATGGAAATTGGTGTTGGCCTTGGGGGACTTTGGCAGGATCTGGTTGGCTTGGTTATCTATTCGGCATAGCTCATTGGTTCTTTTTTTTCTTCTTTTTGAGTCATAAAGTAGGCTTGAAATTTCAGAAGGAGAGCCTTTCGGTTCCGGCCTCTTTCTTTCAGATTATTTATGATGTTGCCCTTCCTCTGTCACTTGACTGTTGGCCTTGAATTTATTGTTGTTGTTCTTATGTATTTATGTAATTTTAATTAATTTTGTTGTTTCTGTTGTTGTTGTGGGCCATGTTTTTTTTTTTTTGTGGTCAAAGTTAAGTTTTGTTGTTCACTCTGTTGAGTCATTTTAAGCACTTTCCGCCTAGCCTTATGGATGGCTGGCAGCCAAGTGGTCTGCGGCTTGTATTGTGGAAGGCGTGGCAGTAGCAATAGCAGCCATAGTAGCACTAACAGTGGCAGTGGCAGTGGCAGTGGCAATGGCTTGTGGTAAGTTCAGTTTTGGGGCGTCATCTGGTGCAGACAGCGGCGCTTAGTCGCCTGTGACATCTTTTGGCGCCAAGCTGTGTCATTTTAATGTTTTCTCGTTTGCGTTTGTTAAGCTTTTTCAACTTTGCTTTCATTTTAATTAAAAAGCGTTTATTCCTTTTATTTTTTTTTTTTTTTTTTTTTGTATTTTGTCGCACAAGTTCAAGTGTTGACCTCACTTCAGAATGAAAGAAAATACAATTTAAGCTTTTAATTTGATTCAACTTGTGCGCTGCCCATTAATAACCATAAAAGAACGAGCAAACAAAGTGTGAATCTCAAAAGTGTTTATGGCTGAGCTAAAATAAATTTCCCATAATAAAGAAAATCATTCAGCAAGGCCAATAAATGTCATGCCAATGCCAATTCAGCACACACGCACACCTGACTGAGCAAGCAAACAAATACATAAATTAAACTCAAACAGAAAACACACACATTGGCCCAGTCAATTGGCCATTTCAAATTGCACTCTTGTGCATAATACAGCCATAAAGAAAGGCCTAAGAAACGAGGCCTTAACAGCCTCGATGGCCAACAACTTTTCCCACTCTGTCGCTCTCTATCGCTCCCTTTTGGCTGGTATTTTTCGCCTCACTCTAATTACAGATTCCCTGCAGCCAAATGAGCCTTTTGCCTGGCCTAAATGAGCCAAATGAAGCGGAAGGTTTTTCGATCTGCGCTGCCAACAATTCCCTCAGTCTTTGCCCGGCCATCACAGGCAATTTAAGTGGTTAGTCTGCCAGTCAGCTAGTCAGTCGGTTGGTTGGGCAGTCCGCCATTAGCATATTTTGACCAAACATTCCATTGGAAACAAAATCATGCTGGGACCACGCCACTGACAAGCCATAAAAAGAGTTTCAACATGAAGCTTTGGAATTTTTATTTCAACCGGTTTGACTTTGTCTACTTTATCTAGTTTGGGAGTGAACAAAAAAATAAAACAATTTCTAAGTTAACTTGACTTAAATTAGACAAATGATTTTTCTAAAAAAAATAAAGAAAATATCTTATCAAACTAAACAGTTGATTTCATTCTAAAAGACTAGACTGCGGTCAGTTTTGATCTGGGTTTGTCTGAGATGTGGTCTGGTCTGGGTTTGTTTTGAGAGGTGGTCTGGGCCTTTGTCAAGTTTTTAACTTTTCAACTTTTGGTTTAGTTTGGGTTTACATGGACTAGTTTCTTTTTTGGCCTTGAAGTTGGTCTGATCCAAGAATTGGTGGGATATTACTTTGGAATTGCACTGATCGTACACTTATCTTCGACTTGGCTTGGTTTAGTTGTTGATCTTGGTCTGGCTTGGTTTTGATTTGACTGGGCTTAGTCTTGACCTAGATGTCTCATAAGACTGGTCCTGGTCTTCACACTGTCCGATTTTGGCTTTGCCACAACATATTCTTGATTAAATTTGTTATTTATTCTGTCAAACTTGCTGTTGGTCTTTGGCATATTTCAACACACGCAGAGACTTTTGACAGGTTAAAGAAGCCACAATAAAGCCACGTAGGTTCAGGCAGACCGAAAGAAGCCACAGATTCCAAGCCAGAGAAAATATACACACAGAGATTCTCTAATGTTTTCAAATTCTATAGGAATAGAGAGCTAGACAGATTTTGAGATAGAAATTTTTGGGTTGTGCACAGAAATTTTGATCAACATTAAGAGTAATTAATGAGGCTTTTAGCACACAACTAACAAATCAAAATGAGGTTTAGAAAAGTTGTGAGCTATGAGGTTGACTAGAAAATGTGTGCTGAAGGAGTCGGGCTGGGTGGCGCATTAGCTTGTTATTATCACACAACCAACTTTCAATGATGGCAACTGCATCCAGGCAGCCAGGCATCCAGGCAGGCAGGGAGGCAGCACACACATGCTCACATTTATTTCGAGTTTTTGTTGCACACATTTTATGGGGTAAAAATAAACACACAGATTGCTGGAAGCTATGCGCCAAATAAACACATACTTGTTGTGTTCTCTATAAAATTGCGCATACGTCATGTGTACCCGACAACACCCACACAACTTAGCCCGCCAGCAGATTTTGATGAAAGAGTGTATTTTGTATTTACTTTTTGGTATGAGTAAGAGCTTAGACATCAAGCCAAATAATAAAATGCTTCATATATTTTTTTTGCTTAGCAAAGCTCATCGCACTTAACGTATACGTAATATTTCTGAGCAGTCTTTTATAAGCCATAAGCTGATTGCACGTGTATGCCAGCTAGCTTGCTTGGTGTCACTGTCCACACACATACACACACACACACTTGCACACCTTTCTTTTGCCAAAAGTTAAGTTCGTGAGAGTCGCCTCTCCCGTCAATATCAAATTTATCGCTTTAACCTTAAGCCACTTAGCCAATAATTCCCATCAATAAATTTACCGCATAACAAGTCTTAAACAGAATCGAACAGCTAAGAAGCTGGCCAAGGGTGTGAGAATAAGCTTCGACGTTATTCTATACACTTTTCAAAGTTGAATTCTATTGTGGTTAAATTAGGTTTATTTTGTGGCAAGACAGGGCCAGCCAAGTGGGCTCGATAAGACCCTAATTGATTGGGGAAAATAATTTGAGGAATATCTTTATTAATCCTAATTGGCCAAGGGGAATGGTAAATGAATTAAATAACTTTTCAATACACTTTTCAGACTTAAAGGGTTTTCCCAAATGTTTTATTCAATTGCAAGGATAAGAGAGTATTTTCTCTTCATTAAAAAAAGGGTATTTTATATTCCTTAGATCAAACAATGATAGAGTCCTCCTTGATCAGGCAAAATTATGAGTGACAGCTCCATAGCTCTGCAATTTTCTTTTCAGGTTGAAGTAATTTTCTATAGGAAAACTATATCCATCTATATCTCTGAATAATCAGTTTTTTTAAGCTATCTTTCAATACTTTTTTAAGGCCGCAACAAATCAAAATCCTTTATCTCCAAATTAATTTATAGAATTTTGTCCTCCTCTGATTAGGATGATTAGGATTCTAGGTGCCAATTCTCCAAAACGAAATAAATTTGATTATTTAGTTATCCGCCAAAAAAAAAGTGTATTTTATATTCCCTAGGCGAAAATAAATTGATGGACCCTGTCGTCTATCTATCTGGTATTTTCGTTGTACCCCCAAGTCAACCTCAATGAAGTAAATTTTATGTTGCGTATAATTAGACCAAGTCTTGCCCTGAAGATTATTGGCCAAGCCACACGCCTTGCCACTCGAACACTCTCCTCATTGTCCCCTGTCCCCAAAGACCCTTTGTCAATTTCCTACAATTTCTTTCACTTTCGCCTTGTTCTTCGGCTGGCTTGGCTTGTTTACATTGCTCCTCTTTTTATTTGTTGGTATGCTGGACTTTTATATTTTGTTTCGAACATTTAAGTTAATTTGTGTGGGTGCTTGGGCGTGGCCAGGATCAGAAGCTGACCAAACTTCAGCATTCGGCAAGTAATTGAGATTGTAATCGTTACTTATTGTTCACATTGGCTTAGGCATATTTTCGGTAATCCACCACAGGGAGCTTTTTCGCCAGCCACTTTCCCTCATTTTGTTGATGGTTTTCTCTGTTTTGGGCATTAAGTAATTTAGCTGGGGTTTCGATAAAATGGATATTGAAATATGCTGTAAGCAATTAATGACATTCCTGGCCATTTTGCGGTCAGTCTGGGTGTTTTTGAAATCGACCAGGCCAAGGCACGTAGCCATTCTCAGCCCTGGGTGGGTGTGTATTTAATAATCGGAATGAATTGCACTTGAAAGCCAGAAGACGCAGAGACCAGGCGCCCAGCAAATTTAGCCAAGTTGGCTCAATGAAAATGATTGAGAAGATTTCAAAGATTTCTCAGGTTTCGCTTTTGGAATTTGTGGAAGCCGTGGCTGTTGTTGTTGGCCTATTAAAGCAAGCTCAGTCAGGAGTGGCTTGTGTGGTTGGTTGTATGTGGATGTGGATGGCCTACATGGAGGACCTTCATGAGTCACTGGGGGTCGCTTGCTGGTACGCTTTTCAATATCAGACAAATAGACAACGAATTACATTGTAAGTAGCTCACGTGCTTTGGATTATGCGTGATATGCTTTGAAATTACTTCATTAGTAGCCGTCAATGGCGTGCTGCATGTTAAATATCTGCACCAACAACAAGGACAATAACAAATACATACACACACACATACACACACACATTCTGGCTGGGTAACCTTCGCAGTCTTCAGAAACACTCGTGTCGCTTTTTATGCAAAACAGTTGGGAAAAATTTGCTAAACACAGCACAAACTACCACATCATGGTATTTGCTGTTGTTGTTATTGCTCAGGGGCATTTCCATAGCTCGGAAAATGGGCGTGACTGTGGGTGTTGGCAAAGCGCTTAAATGGCATTTCAAATGCGCTTAATAATCAATATTTTGAGGTGATAATTGTGTGCGTGCAGAGAGTTTTCTATTTTTTCTTCCATCTTTTTTTACTTTTGCCCATTTTTTCCTACTCTTCAAAAAAAAAAAACCAATAATAAAAATATTTAAAATTTTGCTAAAGAAAAACTGTACGCTTCATTAAAATTCTATGCCAGGAACTGTTTACACTAAATTATTTTATCATAATTATATGAATTCGATTAATATAAAAAAAAATATATCAAATCATTTTAAAATATATAATATTTTAATCTAATTAAATGTATATTTTTTAGAGTTCAATCAAATTGATTTTATTTAAAAATTATTTCATAAATTTTAATTAGGCATTAAATTATCTAACCCAATTAATAAACATACACTTAATTATTTATTTCAAGCGAAATTATTTAAAAGTAAGAAAAATATTAGAAAAACATTTGTTTTAACCAAGGGAATCAAAAGTACATAGGATTTAGGCTGAAGCCAATTTTTCAGGGGTTCTGTGACCTCGAAATGGGTTGAATTATACTACGGATAAGACACGTAGTACAGATTGAGTAAAAAAATATATATATGTAGATAGATAAAAATGAAGTAAATATCGATGAAAGCAGTGAATGGGTTCTATTTATGACTCACACTAATTCGACAGATTACTAGAAGGATGAAGGAATGAACTGAAATGATAAATATGGCTTCAGCGAGCTGACGGTTCCGCTTATTAATATAGTCATGGGCTTAGAAGGGCTTTACAGTTTATCAGGGTTAAACTACTTGAAAAGCCTGGAAGTTTTAGTTGCTGACTCCAACAAAAGCCATGGTGATTAAAATTCATTGATTTACCCTTCCAATGTATTTTCTATAATTAAAGTCGTGTCAAATGAATCCAATTTCTTGGAATATTTTCAACTTTTTTCTATAATTAAAGTCGTCTCAAATTAATCCAATTCCTTGGAATATTTTCACCTTTTTCTAAAGCTAAAATCATAAAGATTTTATTTTGACATTTTTCACCAATTTATTAACCAAAAATTTGAAAATGTCAATAATTGCGGGATGTTTTGATCAATAAAAGTATTCAACTTAATTTTGTAAAATTTCCCTCATGATATCCTTTTCAATATTTATAAATTTTATCAACTCTTGTTGCCAGGACATTTGTCATTTTAACTAATTGAGTACTTCATTAAAGTCCCCGGCTTAAATATTAATAAATTTTTGCATATTTTCATTTGTTGCCTGATAAATATACACAGATTTATTATGTCCTGTTTCAATCTGTCTGTGGCTGGTTGAGTGTTTGCGGCCAGACTGAGTACGAATTATTTAATTGACAGCAAAATGATGGTAAAAATATTCGAAATAAAAAATATATTCCATTCCAAATGAAATGAGCTCAAATAATGTTAAATTAAACAGTCAAGAATTTACTTCCATTGTGTTGTAATCATGTCAAAAAAAAAAGTTTCACAAGTTGCCAAGGACACTTTCTAGAGAGGAAAAAGGAAACAAATTTGATTTTGTTAATAAATTCAATTGCAACTTTGTGCAGGTCATTATCGATTTAATTAGCCAACCAGAATGAGCAGAAAATTATTAACGCCATCAACATGGCCTGTCCAACAGCCACATGGCAATTATTGGTCAAGTGGCAAGCAAAACCTTGGAAATGAGAAATGAAATTAAGTGGCTTGTGCGGCTAAATGGTTAGTCCTTCAAAGGCTTGCCAGTCGGATCAATACAAAAGTAAGCTAATAAAGAACTGCTCGGTGATTTTCTACTCATTTTCAAAATTCATTTGCATATTTTCAACATGTTAGCTTCTGTTCTCTTGTTTGCCCACTAAAGCTCTAATTAATGGAGTTCCTTGCATGCAGCCCCCTCCCAAAAAAAGAAGAACAAAAAACAGTAGGAAGAACAACAAAGTCAAGGCATGCGTGCCAAGCAAAAAAAAACAAAAACTAAGCATTAAATCCATTGGATATTAGTTTGCGAAAGTTGGAGCATCAAAGGATTTCATTGCACATATCCCCCTGCTCTTTCTTGGGACTACCACAAAGCCAAGTTAAGACAAGTGGCAAACTTGTTGGCTGACTGAATGATGGGCCAACTGACAATAGCCAACAAGTCAAGTCAAGCCAAAACTAAATGGGTTTCATCATCAGGTCATGCTTAGTTGGCTTTAACAGGTAATCAGAATATGAAATACCCTTTCCAGGAAAAATGCGAAAACCTGCAAAAAATGTTATACAAAACTAATAAGCCCATAAAAATCATAGTTCTTGTGCATATTTTTGCACACGCAAGCCCCACACAACATGCAACAAATCTGGTGTGGCAGAATATGTAAATTTCAGAATTTAATTCTCACTCGCTTACCGAAAGCCATAACAAAAAAATGAACTTAAGGCAAAAGTTTTCAAGTTATAAAAATGGCCAACAAATCCGGGTAATAAACACAATTTTATAAATGTTAAACTGTCGGAAATTTTTAGATAGTCAAAGGGGATTTTCTGTTAGGTTTTCTTTATGCCATAAATATCTCAGGCATTTTAGCAATTTGTATTAATTAAATAATTATAAAAAAACAACAAAAGAAAAAAAATTAATTGAACTCGTAAATTTTTTGGAAACTTTATACAAATTGTAATTTCTTGGCTGACAGGCAACCCAGTTGGCTGGCAAAGGCGAGTTCTGGCATGTCTTTTAGCCAAAATCAGTTAATATGAAAGATAAGCAAGACTAAGTTAATTAATGTTTTGTAAGCTAGACAAGCGACATAAACAAATCATCAAGTTTTTAAAAGTTGTTACAAAACTTTTGGTTATGTTGAAAAAAATAAAAAAATAAAAATAAACAATATTAAATGTGAGGAAACTCAGTGGCTTCTTCGTGTGCTTCTTCTGCTGTTGAGTCTTCTGGTTCTTGCTACTAGGATCGACTTAGTCAAGTGCTTTTAGACTTGAAAAAGCTTTTAAATGATTTTGCTTTTTGATGTTTACTTTGGTAAATGCTTCAGCAACAGAAAGTAAGTGAGTCAAGTCGAGTTTTATGGTAGAAGAAATCTCTGTGGATGTCTGCCTGTGTGTGGGTGTGCGTGTGTGTGTGTATGTGTGTGGTTTCTTAGCAAAACAGAAAAGCTTTCTATAAAATATATATAATTAAATCCAGTATTAGTTGAAGTACTTGAAGTGTATTTGACAGCCAAGGCCAAAAAACATAAGGACAAACATTTTGAACTCTATGAGTTTTTTGTCTGCTCAAGTGTTTGAGTGTAACAAACTGTAGATTAAATTAAAAACATTTTTTTTATTCTTTTTTTTTCTAAAAAGTTCAACAAAGTCAAAAAAGAAAAAAAATAAATGTGTCATAAAATTTTGGCAAGACTTTTTGCTTAGGACATAAATAATAAGCAAAATTAAAAATCAGCAAGCCAGCCCTCAAGTCAAGACTAGCCAAATAAAAAATATTTCGACTCGGTCAAGAGCAATAAAAAAACGAATGATTTGGCCAGCCTTGAACCTGAACTTTGGTCTTTCGATGATTAAAAATAAATGAGAGTCCAAATGAGAGGGACCAAAATTTCCCCCAAGGCTAAATAAACATAAATTTATATCTACAGTTAATTTCTACAAAAAGTAGGTGGCAGAAAATAAAACAAAAGTAGAAGAAGAGAAAGAAGAAATCCTGGGGACTCGTTGAAATGTCACAGGACAAACACAGATACACACACACACAGAGAAGTGAAAAAAGAGCTACCTCAACTCGACTCGGAGTTGTCAGTTAAACAATTTTTAACAATGTAATTTAAAACGTTTGTACACCCACCCATTTGGCCGATAGCAACAGCCACCTACAAAAGGTGGACCTTTTCAAAAATCGAGAATCACAAGCAGAAACAGAAGAAGAAGAAGAAGAAGAGTAGAGAATACCAAATTTGATCTTGCCCTGCTGGCGGCGCTAAATTTAAGCATAATCACATAATAAATATTTTGTTTTACCACAAACATACAAACAAACGAGCAAGGAAACCGAAAAAAAAGGACACATCACTTGCAAATCGGGGCAGGGGGATTTCATTAATGCACACACAATCCGAAACACAAAAACAACAACACGGAAAACGGAAACAGACATGATAATAAATATGTGAACAAAAAGTATAAAGAAAAAAGCAAGAGGCTTAGTCAAAAAAAAAAAAAAACGAAAGCAAAAGCACAGTCAAAATAAAGCTTTCAAAATAGAAGAAGTAGAATTCTGAAGCTATTTTTTGGGTTGCCGAAGATCACACACTCTTTTTAGAAGACATCGTATGAATGAGATGGAGATATTTATAAAAGAGATAGATAATAATGAAGCCTATGACGGATAGATGATATAGTGGTAATTACATGAATGTCTTAATGAGATCGACCAGTAAATCTGGGGGCTATATTTGAAACTATTTTAGGTTTGTTTGACAGATATATGATATAGTAGTCGGATATCACAGAAATTTCGTAGACTTAAGAACAAATAGTCCCTAAATGTTGAAGTTATTCCTGAAACCAATTTTGGATCGGATGACAGCCATATGATATGGTAGTCTTATTCCCTTTTAAAGGTTCATTAATTATCAAATTAAAAAGGGATCAATAATAATATGATATAGTAGTCTTAGTCCTATTTAAAGGCTTATTAATTATCAAATTGCAATGAGATCAGATAAGACTGATTAAAATTAAAGCTATAGGCTATAGTACTCCTGAGATTCTGAATTTTAGATATGTGTAAATCCACGTAAGTGGTCCATTGGTCAAATTATGGTTCAGTCACTTTGTCTAGTCATACAGAATACCATACTGGATATAACCTTAAAAGGTCTAGAGTCTGTAGCATCACAACGAAATATATATACTCTTTTTTTTTCAAAAAGAGTATAGAAACAAGGGGGATAACTGTAATAATAGTCCAGACAGGGCCAGAAAACCACACAAGAAATAGTCTACAACAAAAACGAAGCTAAAAACAAACAACGGCGATAACAACAAAAACAACAACATCCACAATGATATGTATATTAATGGTTATTTCGAATTTTGTTTTTTTTTGTCTCTTCTTTTTTGAAACACGCGCCTGGGACATACGCACACATACACATGCACAGTTTTAATGGCTGCCACCGCAACAAAAAAGAAGAAGAAGAACGAATGAAAAAAAAAAAACGAAATTACAAAAACAAGCATAAAGGAAAAATAAAAATTAAACGCGCCTCGGCTAAGTCATGGCCCTGAAATTGTGAAAATATGTGGGCTTCTGACTGCTTCTGTCCCTCTCTTCCATCTCTTCTTGTTCTTCTTGTTCTACTTCAAACTGATGCTGGCTGGGCCTGTGAATGCTGAAATCTGCAGTTAGGATAAGCTCCAGAGATCCGACTGGCTCAGGCCGACAGGCCTTGTCTGCCAACTCAAACCATTTGTCCAAGCATTCAAACAAGCAACCAGCCGAGCATCCATCCATCCATCCATCCAACCAAGCTACCATCTGTCTATCTATCCAGTCGAGCGACCTTCAGAGTGCCTGTGGTGGAAAGCTTAGCAAAATGGAAAACAAGAAACAACACACACACAAACACACACAAATACATATACAGAGAGAGACAGAGAGACAGTCAGTCATCTAGTCACTTGAGTTCAGTTGGATATGTTTTCATTTTTCCACACATTTACACAGATTTTTGCGCTTAATTTCTTTCATTTCTTTCGCATTTTCATTTTTTCTCATTTTCCTTGAAATCACTTCCGCTGCTTAATTTTAATTTTTTGACTTTATCGTCATTTTTCAAACAAAACAGAAAAAAAAGATGTTTTATTGCCAAACTGTTAAGGTCATGCATGAAATTGTTTTGAGAATATTTCTAATTCATTTACTTACCCCAAGGCCACATTAAAAAATAAACAAAATATCTATAAAAAGAGCCAAGAAAAAAAAACAAACTCTGCGATACCCAAAGAGCATCCATTTTATTTGATTTAAAGTGTATGATGAATGTGAAAAAGCCAAGCTAAGAAATATTTTCGAGGTCTTTTAAAAAAAAAATTCTTCCTCTTCTTCGCATTTAATCTCATAATGTTATAGCCCAGGGTGGCCAGATACGTGGGCTCATGGCTGTCTAATAAAATAACTTGGACTACAATAAATTCACATAAATTCATTGAAAATTCAAAAGAACGGCCCCAAAAAAATGCCCCGAGGTGTCATTCATATTGAAGTTTCTTGGCTGCAAATAGCACACGGGCTAACTTGTTTTTAATAAGTTGTTCTTCATATTTTCCGCCATTTAGGGGGGAGTAAACAAAAAACGAAAATGGCCATTAATAAATCAAAGTAATGGCCAAAGTAAATAAATAATAAATATTAAATTTATTCGACTCGCTTCTTAATCGAAGAGGAAATGGATTGGGATTTTTCTTTTTTTTTTTATAAAATAAAATTATTTCCTTTGATTAAAAGAAGTTGTTGTAGAAAGTGATTTTATTTTGATTGAAAATTGGCTCAAATTTCGACAAAATATGGTAAATATTTACTGACAATATTTGGAGCAATCCCACAGTTTTCTACACCTCTGAAAAAAAAACCCCTTAAACAAAAATCAACCTTTTTATTCAGCCAAAATTAAATGTATAAAAAAAGAATATAATAATTTTTATTTTATTCTTTCCAGCTTGAAATTTTAATTAAAAAGAAATTATAATGAAAAATCGATTCACTTTTGAAACAAGAGAAACCCTTTTGGGTTGCCCAAAATGTAATCGATACTTTTAGTTTAACTCACAGACTCTATCTCTTATTTATATTGCTTGTTGGCTTAAAACTTATTTTATCTCAACTTTAGAGATACTAAAACCAACAGAGAACCTTTTCGTTTTTACTGCTGACGTTGTCTTTGCCATTGCCACTGCAATTTTTTTTTTGGCCAGGCCAGAACCCGCCCAGGTCAGGGGTGAGCGAGGTGGAAGTGAGAATCTTTAAATTCGTTTATCGCGCCACAAAATTGCGCAAAATTGTTTTTGTAAACAGCGCCACACACACACACACACACACACACACACACACACACACACACAAACTTGCATTATTTTAGATACATTTTTTATTTTGTATTTACCAACCCGCCCGGCCATTTAGCCATTTTCTGGCTGCTTTTCCTTTGCCTTGAATTTGGTATATTTTTTTATTTTTTTTTTTTTTTATTATTTTTATAAAACATTACAAACAAATTGAGTTTGGTTGGAATTATGCTTTTTGGTCTTTGGCAACAGCCCAGACACACGCTTGGCCGTCTGCCTGCCTTGACTGAGCCGAGCCTCGACTGGCTTGCATTTCGCCAGACAGCCAGACTGCCTGACTGGCTGGTTGGCGGGCTGGCTGGCTGGCTGGCTGGTTGATCTGTCCCGGTCGGACATTTTAGACAAGGCAGAGAACAACAAGAATCTACCAAAAAATGACTGCAGCAAACAGTTTCACTTTGGTTGGCAAGGAAAAAAGGAAAACAAGGAAACATACAACGAGCCCAGTCCAGCCCAGCCAAAAGTCATTTTTACTTGGCTCTCTCGACTGTGCTTTCCCTCCCCTCGTAATTTATGAGTTTACGCCTCGAGGTGTGGGGAGTGAGGCTAGGAGAATAGGCAAAAAGAAAAGCGGTTGCCTTTGAATTTAGAAGGCAGGGCAGAGCAGCCACATTGCAACTGCAGCGGCTTATCGCCTTTGTCCTTTCACCCAGCTCCTGTTGTTGTTGATTTTACTGTCTATCTGAATTGTCAGTGTGTGTATGTCTGTGTGTGTGTGTATGTTTACCCAGCATCTGGCAGTTTATGAAAACTGCAGCAATTTTTAACTTTCAATTTTTTTTTTTTAGGTGCCACATTTTTTCCTTCTTATTTTCTCGGCGTTTTTTACTTGGTTTTTTAATCTTTTTTTCTCAGCTTTTTTTTTGTTGGTTGTTGATTTTTCCGTACGTTTTATTTCAATGTTTCTTGTTGGTATTTTTTGTTCTAGCAGCGCCCTGGAGTGCAATGTCCTTGTTTATGCCCTGACACGAGTCCTTGTTTTCATTTCTTTTCTTCTTGCTTTGTTGTTGTTATTGTTGTGGCTGTCATAGATGCTTTAACTGTTTTTGTTTCGATTCTTAAAACACATCATCATCATCGCCATCATTGAGATCGTCAGTATGCTCATCAGCTTTATTGGTGTTATCCTTGTTGTTGTTGTTGTTGTTGTTGATATTTTCATTCACACAACTTGTTGTTGTTTTGCTTGATTGAATTGTGTGCTTGATAGTCCTGCGGTTGTCGTTGTCCTGCAGGTTCGCTTAGCTTTCTCTTTTGCTGTCTCTTTCCCACATGCTGTGCTTCGGGCCAGGAATATGACACTCTGGCAAAAGTTTAATTAACTTTTTAGCCAATTTTGTAGACACTTTTTGGGCTGATTTGGCAGAAACACTCTCCATGTCGGTATTGGCAACGCAGCAGTTAAACCACAATGATGGCTATGGTGGTGGCGCCAGCCTCATGGTCCTCAAGTTGCTCGGCTTGAAAATTGCCAAAATTGCGGCCAAAAACTTAATTTACCATGCACTTTAAACACACACACACACACACATGAAATACAAAATTTGTACAAATAATCAGAGAGATATTTTCCCGAGAACTAAATAGATATAAAAAGAAAAAGAGAGAATGAGAGAGGAAAGAAACAAAGGGGGATAGAGTGGATCTAAACAATTTTGCCCTCTGTCTGCCAAAGTGGCTTAAAATGGTCGACGACTTTTGACAGCTATAAGCTAACGGTATTACTTGTGACAGCTGGTTGGCTGACTGCGGTTTATATTGAGGTTATGGAACAAAAGCCCAAAATGGCTGCACACGAACGCACAAGCACAGAAGTACTCACACACACACACATACATACGCACACCCACTCATATGCAAATAGAGTCGAGTGTATTTCGCTGTGTGTTTATAAATTTATGTTTATGTTAACAAAGTCGAAACCATTCAAGTGGCAAACCAAAACAAGATTCAAAATATACATGAAATCCCTTCCTACTTACCCGATGCTCCGTCACCTCCCCAGCCCAAGCAAAATGCAGTCATGTGCACAAAACCGAGAACATTGTAGCCGAACGCGCGAATTTTAAGATAACAAACAGCGACAACATCAGCTCAACTAGCTGAGTGTGTGTGTGTGTAATATAAAGAAGGAGGCCAAGGGCTTGGGGGCAGGCTTAAAACCTAGCAACATGCTGTTGCCAATGCTTCTATCTCTGCCACTAGCATTGCCACTCATCGCTATCATCCTTGCAGCTTCGTTGATGCGAAACCAAATGATAATTATGCTTTTGATGGCTTCGGTTTTTGGTTTGGGTTTTAGCTTGGCTTAGATTTTGGTTCAGGGTAACTTAAAATTTTCAGCATTGATGGGCTTTTGAGTGTGTGTTAGAAAAAACCACAAGCTAACTTCCGCACTCACACACACACACACACCAATAGATACACTGCGAAACAGAACTGAAAGTTTCTTTTGAAAAAGATGAAAATGATATTAGGTCGATATGAATTGTAGATAAAGGAGATAACTTTTCCAAAATAGGCTAAAATTTAATTTCACAAAAAATTACGAAATAAAACAACTTTATTTATTTATTACTCATTGCCATATGAATAAAAAAAATATATTTAACCTAAGCTTCGGGAGCTACAGGATTTGTCGGCTTTGGGGCACTGTCCGGCTCAGTCTCTTTTTCTATGGAATAGCGAGTTTGCTCCTGTTCAGCCTTTTCCTTGGCCTGTTTCATGGCCTCGGCATATTCACCGAATGTCAAATTGATATCGAATTCGGTGCGTCGGAAAATATTCGGGGGTGTGTAGTTATTTTGTATAGGCCAGAAGAGACCATCTTCATCAGGCTGGAAGGGTGCACTACCATAGAGATTGTAGAATTCTTGTAGATCAAAATAGAAACGTGTGGCTGACAAGACCAAATCGATGCGCTGAATTTCCGGCAATAATTTCCGATAGACATCCACGGGCAAAGCATCGGATATTATATCGGGAACCGAGCGATGATCTTTCTTTTCACGTTCTTCTTCTGGCTCGCTGGTGACCTGATTATCCTGGGGCTCACTGTCCGCCTCCACTATGGTCGGAGCAGGATTTAAAGTTTCCGAAATCATACGACATATGGTAATTAGTTTCTCCTTGATAATCAAATGTTGTTTGCCCATCAAGTACTCATCGGCGGGCGTAGAAGTGGGAAACTTTTCGTTCAGAAAAGCAGCGGGAATTTGACGGGCTATCAGGTTATTTGTGTACAACTGACAAAAGGTGGACGAAAATATTTCAGTTCCATCAAAACAATTCATTCATTTGGGAGTACTCACAGATTTTATGTGATCCTCAACCATGAAGACTCTGTTTTTTAGCCAAAACTGATCGACGAAGTCCAGAAGCATCTGGCAAAATAAGCCCATTTTATCCTCACCACTTTCGAGCATCAACAAGGTGTATTCACCCATATAGAGAAATAGACCGCACATAGGATCCGGCGTGTACTCTTTGCGATAGCAAAATTCTTGAATTTCGTAGAGCGTTTCCTGAAATCGATGGAAAAAATGCAGTTCATCCTCGGACTTGCTTTTTTTCAGATCAGACGAAGTCTGATTGTTATCCTGTTTGGATTGCTGCGGCTCCTGAGATGTGGTCGGTATATTTTCAGTATTTTCTTCTTTAACCTCTCCAGTGACCGCAATTTGGGTGTCGGGATTCATACCTTTGGTGGCAGTTTCCTCCCCTGTGGTGGTCATATCCAAGTTATTTGGATTATTGAGAGGTGAGGGCGTTGTCATTGTGTCGGATTCCAATACATGTTCTATGGTCGTCATTTGGGTAACATCACTTTGTCGCTTCTCACCAGTTACTTGAGTTACTCCAGAAGTATAACTGTGACGGTGGGAATCCGTTTGTATATTTTTGGCAAATATAAAAATGCGTTGATAGAAAACGGAGGTGTCCATATCCATTAACTCCTCATCCACAGTGTCAACCAAAGATTTGCGTATAAAAAATGCATTTTCCCGTTTCATGGTAAAGCAGGAATGGCGAGTCAATCGATGGATACGGGTCTGGCGCTGTCGAGGAGCCACCGACCCTTGCTTCTCCATAATATTATAGGAAGACATGATGTTTACTTAAGCTAGACTGGACACGGAAATGAATTGTTTTCTAAGATTTCGGTTTGCTTCTAGAAATATAGAAATTTGTATACACTCAGCAAACAAAGCATAAACGGTTGCTTAGTTTTTTTCCGTTGCTAAGCAACCGGTATAACAAGGATTTACAAATATAAATGATTTTGACAATTTTCTTAGCCAGAATTTCTGTCAGTGTAACCGGAAATGCTTCGCGGTATGTAATATAAAAAGTCAACTCGCCCACAAACGCTTCAATTACGATTATCATTTAACCGAAATCTAATTCTTGTATGAGCATAAAACTGAACTCCACCCACTCCTTTCAGGCACTCTCAACTTACAACTTTTGCTCTACACTCGCAGACTCGCTGGGTTCCTCTGGCATCTGGCAGCTCTGTTGCTTTAGACTGGTGCTGCTTTTTGTTAGTTAATTTATTCATGGCGCATTTATGAGCATAGTGATTTTAACATCACCTACAACAAGACAACGGCAACAACAATAACAAAAACAATACCCTAAGAAGGAGCCACTCATAAGGCTAAGCACACCAGGAAACTTCTTCATCAGACATTCGCCCGGAGAGAGAGAGAGTGTGTGGAAGAGGCTTGCCTCTGTTTTCCCACTCTTTCTTTGAGCCATTTGAAACACTTGGGCATACAATATGTTAAAATGATAATGAGCGAAAATTGTTTTTCAAGTTTCTCCCTCAGGTGTTGCGTAACACAAAAACCCGTACAAGAAAAGGGCAAAGGAATAAAAAATAAACCTGCTTCAAAGGCAGAAAGAATTCTGTTGCTCTTCCTCTCCCGAACCAACCAAGTCGACTCGAATTCGGTAGAGTCTCCGATTATGTTGGGCTGATTTGAGTGGCCCATTTTAAAACTTAGTTTATTGCCCTTGCAATTTTTTAGCAAATTAGCGTTTCACTTTCTTAAAGATTGAAAGAAAATTCTTTAAGCTTTTACTCTTCCGTGTCAATTTCATTTCACTTTCACCAAAGAAAAGTAAATATATTCGAATATATCCTTAACGTTTCTTACATCACTATCATCATCAAGCCCATTCTCGTAGTCATCGTCACTATTCTAGAACTCCTCACTTCCCTACCACTCTATTGATATGGTTCGGGCTCGGGTTGCTCCAAACATGGCTTGCCTGCACTGATTGCAGTGAAGTTCTCAGTCAATATTTGTCAATTTCAATGAAATGAGAATTTGACATGCAAGCAAACAGTGAACACCAAACTGGTTGGCAGCAACATGAGGACAACGCAAGGACGATAGGGAAAATGTAAAGTAAACACAGTTACATGCAGAGACTGATTCAAAAGCAAATTCAGCCCACATGAAAGCGTGCCACAAAAATACTAAGCGCAATATATTCAGAGCAACAGAGGAAAACAGATTATGCCAGAGGGATAAAACTAGACTATCTTGACCAGCAAATTGAAGCTTCAACAAAACTGGAAAATAGTAGAAAGGAAGATAAATTAATTGTAATTTGTATGCAATGAAATTTTTGCCTTTCACTCTCTTGTCAAATTGATTGATACGATTGATGTGACCAAGACAGTATCAACAGGATTCAAGGCAAACCAGAGAGAGAGAGAATGGGTAAAAATTTAAAGGACTTAATGAAATCCATCGGATCAGGGAAGATGGAAAGGTAAATAAATTAACACTGGACAAACTGTCTTCAACTGAGGTTAATAAATTAAATGTCATTAAACAATTTCGAATATTCTGTTTGAGAAAGTTTTGAAAGCATTTTAAAAAATTATTAAAAACATAACCTAAGATTTTCTATATATTTCTAATTATTTCTTATTATTCTCTTTGAATTACAGATACCCCGGTCAGCTTGGAATACTCTCAAAAATCAAGGATGAAAAATATGAATGGAACTCATTTCAATCTGATTCAGGAAATATTAAACCTCTTAAAAATACAAAATATTTTTTCCATCGTTTATTGAACAATGATCGATGACTTTGATGAGCAAAACTTGTGAGCTCCGAAAGAGAGAGAAAGAAAGTAGATTTTATATACCTTAAAAGTAGATATCAATAATAAATTTATAAATGATAAATAAAATAAATACAAACTTCTAGTTTGCATTCTATATTTATGCTATGAACAAACAAAAAGATAAGACTGGCAGAATATTTATTCATTTCAAGCTTATCAATCATTAATTTGAAAGTTCCCATGTACACTTTACCCCAGCTAAGAATTACTTATCGTGGGGTCTTTCAACTGGCAGTGACGTTAAACACCCTCAATGTGTGCATGTGTATGGGTCAACAGAAACTGTACTGATAAAGTGCATTAACTCACAGATACACACACAGGCATAGACAACCAGTCTATCCCAGATAAGCAACAACTAAGAAGAAGTCATTTTAACCCGAAATTGCTGGGCCCTTGGAGTTCGATTTCCAGACAGCAGAGGTTAAAAATATATTATCGGTCCGATTTTTAAAAAACAACTTAAAAATCTGTTTTATATGATTGACCTAAGCTGTATCCATAGATACTTTATGGATAGATATGAAACTGGGTGAGTATAAATTGAAGGCAAGTGCTTTGACAATGTCAGTCTCAGCTGTGCAGTATGTGAAAAATGTACACACCAAGACCGAAAATAAATAACAACAACAACAACAAATGAACAGCCAAAGCAATCAGAGAAATGTAAGTGAAATCAAATTGCTGTGGAAAATTCTCGTATTTTCCTTTCATCCAACTGTGCCTCGTCCACAAAAAGTCTTGATAGCTTAATCAACTGCAATTCACATTTAAGCAGGTCAGCAGGCAGCAATTGCAACGTATGCGAAAATTGACAGAACAATTAAACTTTAACTATTTGGATGATTCTACTGACCTAGAAAATCGAGAGCACTTCATGGCCAACGTGGCCAAAAATGGTCAGCTAAATTGGCCACATCATTTGAATAAAATGCATAAAATGCATTTACTAATTATAAAATCAAAATTGTAAAATATTTTAAGAGAACAAAAATAATAATAATAATAATATGATAAATAAAAATAAACAAACCAAATAACTGCCATAAAAACTAAGAACGAAAAGAGAAACAGAATTTTTATTTAAAATTATAAAACCCTCGTACCCAGCTCAGGCAATCTTTTTTATTCATTGGGTTTGAAAGTTTTTCAGACTCTATCATTTTGTGGAAAACAAAAAAATTAAAAATTCCCAAAGCTCTCTTCGGAGCATCGAAGATTATAGACTCTTTACGATGTAATTTTCAATCAATGAGATTGGTCTGCAAGTCCAAAGATATTTTTATGTCGCAACTATATAGTATATGATAGACATGCTATATAGTATCTACCCCAATCAGTTCAATCATACTAAATTCAATTGCGATCAATCTATATAATTTGGAAGTTTTTCTTAAAACTAGGTCTGAGTTTCAGCTATATGATATAGTCATCTGATCCTAATAAAATGTAGTACACATATTTAAAAATTCCAATTATCAATTTCTAATGAGATCGGTTAAAGAATGTTGTAGTTATTCCTCAAACCGAATTAAATTCCTTATAATGATTTCCTATCTGGCCGATTTCAACAAATCTGTAGCCTTAAAAGCTGAACAACTTTCATTAAGATGACTTGAAATTCGAGAAACGATTCGGATATGGTTTCCCTCGATTTATATAGTGAATTGACTTATATGAAGGTAAGTCTAGAATATCTCCTGTTTTGCGTTACAAGCGAATTGGATGTACTATATCTTCTTGGAAAAGAGTATAAAAATGGCAAAAATTAATTTATGAAATATTTAAATTTACTTTAGTTAAAAATCAAATAAAATATAAATTGCCCGGGGACTCTGGGTGCTTGTTTTGGTTTTTGTTTTTTCTCGTCTGTTTTGAACATTTGGTGGAGTCAACAATTTTGAAAAGAAATATAATGATGCTGATTTAAAATTAATTCAATTAGAAATCAGATAAACTATAGAAAAGCTGCAAATGAATTTGCCAGAGGGCCGATGGTAATATTTTTATTTTTCCTGTTTAGAAAGTTTTGTGTGGACTCTGCAGTTTTTGTTTGGCTGGCTAATTGCTGACAAAACTTTTCTTTGACCTGGCCAAATTGCAATTAACCTGGTGCAATTAAAAAGCTACGAAAAGCACAACGGGCCATATTCGTGGCAGTTACAAACTCAGCCGACTTAAATCAATTAAAGCCAAAACTGAACTTCATTAGTTGCTGGGCGGGCCAGAGAGCAAGGAGGTTGAAATCGCTTGGCAACTTTTGGCCATTTATTTTGTGGGTAAGAAAGGAATTTCCCCTGGTTTCTTTAAAATCCCAGACTGGAATTGAAATGAATATAAATGACTTGCCTTGTAGCTGGCTAATTAGAAAGGAGTCAGCCAGCTAGCCAGCCAACCAGTCAGCCAGCTGGTCAGTTGGGAATTTTTTGGTTTTGGTGGAAAAGGTGGAGGGTGGGGAGCATTTCTAATTAATTGCAGCTAATTTTACGCGCCTGGACACTTGAGAATTGACCAGCATGGAAAATCAATAAAAACATTCTGGGTTTTCGAATAGATTGGCTGGCATCAGCGCCATGTGGCCTGATTTTGGTACTTGGCCCCACCCTGCCAAAAATTTTCTATATTTATTTTGTTTTATATGAAACTCAATTATATTCTTATTTATGCGGCAACATGAAAAAGCTTGTGAAATAGAAGCAAAGCATTTCAGTGACAGCGGCATCCTTTATGGATCGCTGTTTTATCCTTGGAAATGTAATTTTATTGTTTCGCCAGTGTAAGCAAATTTCTGTTAAAACTTTTGCCAAGTCTTGCCTTTTTTATGGTGCATATGAATGTGTTTCTTTTTGGCTTGGCCTAGGGAATGGATAGGCATAAATAAAGTTATTTGATTATCAAATAGGGAGTGCCCAGACAGACAGACTGACTGACAGGCAGACGGGGAAGTCGATGGTTGAAATGAATTCAATTGCCTGTCCGGCTGACTGGTCTTATTCGAGGTTGTAGGCGGAGTGGATGTTTCCAAGTTTTTTTTTCTTTGGTTTTCTTAGTGCCACAGACAACTCATAAAAGATAGAAAAAGGAAAACAATCTGTGTGCTTTATGACGCAATTTTTCTGGGCGTAAAGTTGCCCCTTCAAAATGAAAGTGTCCAGTCAAGTTGAAACCAACGAAAAAAACAACAAACTCTAAAAACTTGACAATAGAAAAACATAGAGGGTCGACAAAAATTTAAAGGGCAAAAAAAAAAACACAAAATTTAATGTATGTTTTCTTTTCTTGACTTGTCCAGTAAAATCTGAAAAACACTTGCAAACAGCCAAGAGAATGGCAAACGTCCGGCCTAAAACATGTAACATTTTTGACCCTTTTTTTTTTGTACTTTACTTTCTTTCAACTGGCCGCCTTCTAGTGGCATTTCAAAATGGCACTTCCGGCGCTTAAGTGTGTGCGTAAGTGTGTGTGTGTGTGTGTGTGTGGAAGAGAAGAATAACATTCTGCAAATTTCTTTTTACGCCATCGACAAAAGAAAAGACTTTATGCTCTCGAAAAGGAGTGTTATACAGGTACTTCTAATGCTCTTTAAAAAATCATACCGATAAGTTATAGAAAGGAATCGGAACTATAAAAACTGTACCTAGCAGAAGTTGATAAAAAGAAGGAGTACTGAGATTGAGAGCTATAAAAAACCTATCAATAGTTACCATAACGATATTCCTTTTAACAATTTCTAATTATTCTAAATTCAATTTAGTAGAATATTCTCTAACAAGATTCCCTGATGATCATATAAACTTTACCAAGTTATTATTAAAATATGTTCCAGACTTACCACAAGTTTGAAGAGATTATCTGAAAGGAAATAAAGAATTTATTTACTATAACTTTTTGCTAGTGAAAAAAGTATTTTTTTTCTAATAACCAAAGTCACCAGAAATGCATAAAACCTTTTCCATACTCTACTCCCTTTCAGCGACCCATTTGAAGAAAATAACATTGACATTAGGGCAAGGTATTCCTTAGTCTTTTTTTAACCTGGCCTGGATTTTTGATGGGGTAATTTAAGGCAGCTGTCAAGTTGAAACTGATCTGGTAAAAGAATACCAGACATTCTATAGATTTTGTGAGTCTCAATCTGCCACTTCCTTTCATCCGCTATATCCTCGTTTCTTTTGCTCTCTATTGCAATTTTTAAAGTGTGCAGAATTTTGTGAACATAAAATTGAAAGAGCAACCAGAAGAAATAGAAGCAATTAGCATTTAGATAACACTCTGCCATTCTTTTCTTTTTATCTCACTTCAAATAATTTAAGCCAGAATAAAATACAATTTAAATAAAATACAAATGCACAAAAGCATGAAATTGTTTGATTTCTTTCAACTCGGTTACAAAGCAACAGAAAGCCCGGCCGGGTTGTGTTGGCTGTGTGTTTACAAATGAAGACGAAAAATAATTCCTTCGGTGGGCTGAACATATCAGGCACTCAAATTACATACAAACATTCTGGCAGGCAGGGCCAAAGAATTAAAAACAAAACAAAAAAAAAAAAACTAAAGTGAACTCAATTTGCCAGCAACTAAATCATTTTTAATTTGTACAAGAAAAGAGCAACATGAAATGAAACAAACTGAAACCAAAGAGGAGGAAAGGAATTTAGCATAACAATAACCAAATTCACTCTACATCTAAGCATAAGTTAACAAACAAACAAACAAACAAATAAACAAACAAAGCAAGCCGAACCAACGAGACAGCAATCTCCCAAGACCCCAGCACGGGCTCCTGATATTCCTGCTGCCTCTATCCTTCTCTCTCTCTCTCTTTTTCTCGTGCCTCAGTCACAGTAAGTGAGGCCTTCTGATAAACGAGGCACACTCGAGATTTAGAGCACAGGTTTCCAACGGCAACAGCAAACCCAGGAATGGCAACAATATTACTCGCCAAATTACAGCAACAACAACATCAGCAAAAAAAAAACTACAACAATGTAATATATATACCGTTCCATTCTGTTGCACAATTATTCAAATCCACGAGCCATGACTACTACCCAATGCAGGCAGACAGGCCAAACTCACCGAACCACCCACTCTGTTTTTTTTTTTTTAGGTGCCACGAGCATGCATTTGAGTCCTGGCCAGAGGAGGCTTCAGCATTTGCTTGTTTTGGGAATTTCGTTTTTTTTTTTTTGTTTCAGTTTTAATTGACACAAAAGCAATTCAACTTTAATTTGTGACAGAGCAAAAAAAATATATAAAAACAAATTTACAAAATAAAATAACTAAATGGAAAGCTCAAAATGTTTTCAGTTTAACAATTTTGACTTTTATAATGATTTCACCCAAAGTAGTTTGTGTTTTTTTTTTAATTGTATTCAAAAGTGTTGGCAGATTGGCCAAATTAAAAATAAGTTTTGATTAAATAATTTGAGTTAAATTATTTTTACTCTTCTGAATTTTTGTCCAAAAAAATTATATTCTCGGATTTCCATGAAAAAAATGCATTCCCCATTCGTCTTATTTAGAGTTGACATTAAAATCGATAACAAATTTAAACATATTTTTTTACAACAAAAACACGAATTTTGTTTATTTCTGAATTCGATTGGAAATTCATTTGATTTTTGTCACATTTTAATTTGTTTGAATGCAAAAGTAATTGCCATGAAATATATATATTTAAAAATTCTCTTTTAACCAAACTCAAATAAACCATTTCATTTGCATAGAATTTTATAGCAACCAATAAAATAAAATCAAAAAAAATAAAAAGGACTCAAGCCAAATAAAATAAAATGAAATTAGTTTGCCTTCCCAAAGGATTCTTGTATGCAGTAAAAATTCTTAAAGCATATGAAACTATCAATTACAATTATTGCACAGGCAGGTCGTATAAGCCGAAGGAGTCAGAGGATTAAGTCTCCAAAAAAAAAAAAAAAAACAAATGTAATAAAGGATACACGCACTCGCATAGAAATGACAACATAAAGCAAATTACGTGAAATATACATAAATAAACAAACAGCCCACAAAAGGAAGCAGAGGAAGGAAAAAAAACAAAAACAGATATAAATCCAAAGCAAGAAACCGAATTCCCAATGTTGTCATCATCCACCATAAAATGCAAAAGCCCTTTGCGCATTTGATATATGCAACACGGCGTATGAGCAATGCGGCCACCACAACCACCCCCAGCAATGTCTCCTTGCCCGCTTACATGTAATAAGAATCCATTGCCCACAAAACTGTGACAAAAAAACCAACCGACCTGGCTGTAGGTGGAACTGTTGCGCCTGAGCCGTTTTAGGCCATAAAAGCGGCAATGCCAAAGTAGCGCGACAGTCCAAATTGGGCTACCAAAAATACACTCAGTCCAATGCGGCATAAAATCGGGCAGGAGAAACAAACATAAGAGAAAATGAGTTGCAACCATTATGCATATCAAGAACTTGAGATACTCTTTTTATAGATGGATTAAATAGATTAAAATACTTAAGATTTATTTTGATTGTAAAAAAATTTTAGTGATTTCTTGGAAACCGAAAATCAATAAAAAAAAAACTTTAATCATTTTCTAAGAATTAAAAATTTAATAACGCTGATAAAAAAAAAAGAACCAAATTAATCAGACTTATCAAACTTGGTCAACGTTCTTTTAGTTTGTTGAACTCTCCAAAAGTTTCTTACCAATTAAAAAATAAATGAAATTTTGCCAAACTGACAAAGTTTTCGAACAACTAGTTTCCCCCCGACAGCAACAAAAACTGTATAAAATTCAAATTTACTGCCTCGAGCAAGACGATGACAGCAAAGAAGGCAACGGCGACATCACCAGATTCAAGGATGAACATAAAAAAAGGAGTCCAACAGACGGCGCATAATGCGTGTGATTGATTTACCTTTTTTAGTGGCTAAAAACATGTGAATGCCACGCCCATTTGAGCCAACATACTCACCCTCTCCACTCGGATCGCAAAAATTTATGGGCGGCCTGTAAAATACCAAATTGGAAACGTAATGGCAAAAGGCTGACAAAAAGCTGCCAAGGATTTTATTTGGTCTCACTTCCCTCCCCCGCCCCCACCCGCGTTCTCAACAAGGAGGAGACAAGATACGCCTTCTTTAATTTTATGCTGATGAGTGCAGCTTTAAATTTCATACCCAGCAGAATCCGCCTTAGATTTATCACAAGTCAGTGGAATTACCAGGAGAAAAACCACCCCGTTTGCCACCTACAAGCCCACCTAAATGGCTGCAATAATTTCTATTGTACTTTTGTGCCGGGCTCTTTCGTCTTATCGCCGTGTCTGTTATTTTGTCAGGCCAAGTCTGTTTCGAGTGTCAAATGTCAGAGAAAAGTTTTATGCCTTGGCCGAGAGCGGAAAGAAGGAAGCAGGAGTTGAGAGTTGTGAAAATGGGCGTGGTCCTGATGGCATGTAACCTGGCTTAAACTCTTTATCAAGAACACACAATCAACATGGACTCGAAAGGCAACAGGAAAGCGAGCCAGAGCAAAGCCAACAAGCCCACAAAAGTTGGTTAGTTAAAAGTGTTTGTCATTGTTGACACCTTTCGTCTTGACTGCCAAGCTGTCTGCTGTCTGCCGTCTGCCCGCCTCAATTCTGAATTCTCAAGAACCCCAAGACAAAAGATGCTGTATATAACAACAACAACAACAACAGCAAAGCAAAAAGGGCAAAACTTTTTCCGCCGACTTTGCTGAAAAGTTGCGTTTGTCTGTTTTGTTTCTATTCGCGTTGCTAAAGTTAAAATGGCAAATGTCTGTGGGTCAGACAGAAATCCAGCCAAGCTAAAATTTTCTACAATAAAACACATTGGATCGCAAATACTTCTGCACGTTGATTGCTGTTAAATATTTCGTGGCTTGTAAACTTGGCCAAATCTAATTTATTACCAGTTTAGGGCTTAACAAATGGTTGCCATTGAAAGCCTCAGCCCGCCACGACCTTCTCCTTTTACAGGGTGAGAAAATAAAACACACCAATACAAACTGTCAAATGGCGAAAGAGTTGGGTATGGGAAGAATTAAGACCATATGACAAGACCGAAATTAAGCTCATGTTGCATGTTAGTTTTGGTCACACTCACAAATAGATAACAAAATGGAAAATTGTCCACCACACAAGAGCTTAAGTTTTCAACATGAAAGTGGGAAAATATAGTACACAGAAATTTTAATACAAAAAACTTAATAGGAAAATTGAAGTTCTAATAATTTGCTTTCCTAAAGAACCGAACCAGTATCAATTTTTCTTTTATGTGGAAACCCTTAATGGGATTACAGAGTTATAGAATAAGTAATGAAAAGCCAAAGAGTATGCGAGCTCAGTTCTTTACCTTAAGTTCCGAAATGTTCACAGGCACCTGTCCTTTATGTTGTACGAACTAGTTCCTCAGATCATGTGACTTCTCTCTCAAAAAGTAGACTCTCAGCCATAAGTCAATAGGGAAATAAAATAAAATAATTTATATAATATTTAATATTAATTTCTAGAACATTTTATTATTTATATTTTAAATATTTTAAAATAAGCTTGAATATATTCCAAGGTGGAAGAAATTTTACTTAAGCTTTTTAAAGGAAATTGAGGTAGCCCAAAAAGTAAAATATATGGCAAAGGCCAGTCAAGCCTTAAATAATCTGGTTTCAGTCCCATAAGCTTCTTGAAAGATTTTTCTATCTAGATTTTTAGATTTATTTATTTATAATTTACAAATTTAAGTTAAATACTCCAATCCCTGAGAACTGATAGAATAGAAAAAAAAAATAGTTTCTCAAAAGAAAAACAGAAATACTTAAAAAATTTATATGTCAGACTTGCTTTTCCAATTTAAGAAATTCATCAAAAATTCAATTCGATTAAAAGATAAAGCAACATTTTATATTCACTCTGTCAAATTGGGAAATTCATAAAAATTCTAAGAAAAAAATCATTTTTAAAAGAAAGCAAAAAAAAAATTATTTTTTTTTGCTTCAAAAAAAACTGGTCAATATTGTTCACTTTGTAGATGGGAAATAAATCTATTGTTTATCTAAATAAAAAATAGTTCTACCTTGTTGACTTCTTATTCCGTTTCATTTGTTCGACAATTCATAAACAATTTATAACCTTTTTTGTCTGCAATTTGCATCTGTTTAAAAATTTTCAAAACAAAAACGAAACGAAATATTTTCATAGATTTTTATGGAATTCTAACTTTTATGTGGTGTGCTTGTGTGTGTGTTTGTGTGTGTGTGTTTGTGATAGAAGCGCATAGGATATTTATGGATATTTTGTTTGTTTTGTGGGTGGGCAACTCATTCGAAACCAGAGCAGGGAGTAGCACTCTCTGTCTCCCATTTCCTATCTGTTGTGAATGTTTGATTGTATGCATGTGTGTGTGTGTATGTGTGTGTGTGCTTTGGCTTTATTGGTGGTGTTGGCGTTAAGTCGACATGTATGCCAATGTCCTTTTTACCCATACTCTGTCTTTTCGCCTTCTTCTTTTGGCTGCCACAAATTTCGTTAGACCGTCAGCCGCCACTTGCCAAACAAACAAGCACACAGAACACCTACCTCCCCTTAAGCGCTTATCGTTTCCTCCCTTTTATATGGTTTGTTGCTGCTGGTGCGGCGGCTTTTGTCGCTGCGCTCGTTTGCTCAGCTTTTGTTTGTGGTTGCCACAGATTTCCGACAGCAGCAGTCAAGCCAAACCAAACCAAACCATACCAAACCCAGGCAAACCAATCCAAACCAAGCCACTCTCAGATGACTCTTAGCCTCGATTGTTGCTACCGTTGTTTTTGCTGTTGGTGTGACTAACCCCAATTTGTTGTTATGTCTTCATATCATTTACGCTTATTTTGTGGCTTTTGCAAACATTTTTTCCCCATTCCGTCGAGTTGTTCCTCTTTTCGTGAGACTCTTTTGAAAATTGACGCATCATCGCCCTGGCGGTTTTCGCCAATCACACTGAGATTGTCTCTCTCTATCCATGTGTGTGTGTGTATGCGTGTGTGCCTGTGTTTGTCTAAGGGTAATTTATCATTGTTGGGAAATTCGAATCCTGCACGTTTCAAGTGTCTCTCTTTCTCACTCTCTCTCTACCACTCCGTCGACTCGTTTGACATTGGGTAAATGTGAGCCGCTTTGGCTGCCCAGTCAACCATTCGCAATCATCAACTCGAATCAGTTCCATTCAAACTGCAGTTTAACTTCAATTGGGCACCCATAAAAATGCCACAATAACAGAGCGCAAAACTTACAAAGCAAAAGCCCCCCCTTTCTCCCTTTCGTTACCCACAAAATGGAAACAACACACAAAAAAGTTATCAACGTAAACAATTCAAGCACTTCAACTATGCTTTTCTTCTTCTTTTTTTTTTGGTTACCGCGTCGATAGTGCAGATAAATTGTCGAGGGAGCCAACAGAATCTAGGGAAATGTTTTTTATTTTGGGCCTCGATTCCCGCCCGGCATAATGAAAAGTTTCTATAAATTTACACACCAACACACCCACACACACACACACACATAGCACTCTCAACTGCCAACTACTGAATCTTTAGCAACTTCAGTCAAACCAACACCCTCTCCTTTTTTTTTATAGACCAACTCAAATGCTTTCACTCAAACAGGCAAAACGGGTAGAAAACTGAGAGGAACAAAAAAAGAAAAAAAAACTGAAAGCGACAAATTTTTATGGGTAAACTTTCAATTACCCAACTTTTTTCTTGCTTGAATTACTTTCGAAATGCTTTTCGTCCACACACATACACACACACTCCTCCAAGCTCCTAGCACATTTGCACATACAATTAAGGTCAAAATTTTAGAATATCCAAAAATATTTAGAGAAACTCTGAACAATTTTCGAATAAAATTTCGGTGAAGGAAATCAAAATGTGAAAATAAGAAAATGTCAGGAAAAATTTCGATAGTCCGATATATGGAAACAGATCTTGTCAAGATGATATAGAAAACTCAAATTTTCTATTAAAAAAATTAAGCAAAAAAATTTGAAACTTAATTTTTAGGGTAAAAATTTCTAGCAAAAAGGTAAGGGAAATCAAAATGAGTAAATAAGAAAAGTAAGAAAATGTCAGGGAAAATTGCGATTGGCGATATATGGAACCAGATCTTGAAATATCTGAACCAATAAGGATCTAAAACAGCTTAGACATATAAAAGATAAAGATGAGAAATTGAGAAGTTCAATATATAACTTTGTCCCTTATTTTGTTAATTTTTTCGTAAACTATTTTCATCATCCCCATCATTTTGACCTTGACTGTTTTTATGGCCGAAATAGTAATTTTGTTGTGCGTGAAGTTGGTGTGTGAATAGTTTTGTGGTAAGAAATTTTCGGTGGGCAGAAATGGTTGTTTTTGCTTTGTTTTCCATGTGTTTTTAATATGCAATTTTGTTCCTGAAGATGCTCTATATTTTTATGCCCCTCTCTCTCTCTCCCTCTCTCTCTCGCTCTCTCTTTTCTTAGCACTTGATTAGCAAAGCTGTAGAGTATTGACAATTTGTTTCATTTTTTCTTTGGCTCTCTCAGACTTACTGTAAGTCTCAGAGAGAATCTGCCATTACTTAAAGAGAGTCATTTATTATGGGTTAAGTATATTACTTTTTACTTATTTCCTTTTTTTTATTTTGGGGTGAAATTTACGAGCACACTTATGCGCATCTTGCAATTTTTCAACTTGTTACTTAACGCTACTTAAATGCTGGTAATGTAATTTTTGTAAGAGAAGCACAAGGCAGCATATTTTTACACATTTTTCCCGCTTATATTCTTTTTTTTCTGTGTAAATGCTGAGAATAAGTACAATAAGCAAACCCATACAATTATGAATTATGGCAAGCAAAATGTACCACGAAATAGCTCCACTCAGAAGAGGCAAGACCAGGAAAACGGACTCAGACCTGGCCAGGGTATCAGGCTCTAACCCAGGACCAGGTCAGGCCAAGAACAAGACAAAGGCATTTTGAAAAGGCATTTGGTTGTGTTGTTGTGTCTCAGGCAAAAGATACTGTAGGAGCACCCAAAAGGAGACGCACAGCTAAACTGAACGAACAGCTGCCTTAGTAAAATACAGCACCCGCACACATACACCAAGCATAAATCATAATCTGTTGGCAGAGTATATGAATTATTGACACAAAAGAGTTCAAAATGTACAGACACACACACACACACACACACACACAGACACAGACACTTTGCCCGGCCAAAGTGATTACAATGCCTGAATATCAACTTCCCCCAAGGCAGCCATTAAAACAAACAGAGGCCAAATTATTTTTAAACTACAAGAAAATTGTATACTCTCTTTAAAAAGGTATTCAACCTATTAAATTTAAAAGGGAGCACAATAAATCAATGAGGGTAAACCAAGGACAAAAAAATTTACTTTAAAAATATTCAGAGAAGAGAAAGAGATACTTCAATAAAAAAAAGAAATTGACTGAATAAATATTCTACAAAAATTAAGTATACGCCCCGTGCGGCTCACATATGTTTAACATTTGAATTGAATATTTTACGCTGTCATTTTCATAATAAGCCCAATTAGGCTAACAACACTTTCAGAAAAGTCATAAAACTCTTCAATAAAATATTTTTTGGAGAAGCCTCAAAAGACAAAAGAAACAGCAGGACGACTTGCCAAGAGTAGAACAAAACTGACACTAAATACCCAAGAAAGCCAGTGACAGCCACTTAAATAATGTGTGCATTTTTTTTTTTTTTTGCTTGGACCAAGTTTATTAGGTTTAATAGACCACAACGGCGTTGCTGATGTCAGTGGAGTTTGTGTGTGGAATTTGGGAAATTTATTAAGCATACAATGAAAATGATTTATAGGATGAGATAATGAAGAGAAAAGTAGTTTGAACAAAATAATAAAAAAATTAAACAAAACCATTTTGAAAATCTTTAAGGAAACTAATAAAATATATCTACCAAAATTCTTGAATAAATCTGAAAAACACAAATTATGTTTCCTGCGGAATTTCCTAACAATTTCCTCAATTTTTATTTGATTTTTTTTTTTTTTTGGTTTCCCCCAAAAACATTGCAACTATTAAATTCATTTAATTTTGTTTGGAAAATTTCAATTTCAGTTATTGAATTTTATTTTGGCAATTTCTAAACAAAAAAAAAAGAAGAAAAAAAATCCCAAAGCGTTGAGCTAACAATCGAGTGGAGTGTGAATGAAATGACAAAAATGTTTAAACTACACGAAAATGCAACTGACGTTGATGGTGTTGAGAATGTTGAAAGTGTTTGTTTATTTTCCTTGTTTTATCTACCGATAAAATTGTCGAGCTGGCAGCGAATGATTGTTGCTGATTTAGTCTGTATGTGTTTGTATTTTGTTGGTATTTTCGGGTTTTTATTTGCCAAGCGAGAGTTTTTGTTGACGTTTGTGTTTCTTTTTTTCGGAGGGGCAAAAAAAAAAAGCGAAAAGAATTACAAAAAATTTCCCTAAACAATTTGACTATCAAAATATGCAGAAACCAAAAAACAAACATGTATGTAGTCAATGACAGAGATATCCAAATAGAAAAGGCTTTGACAAAAAAAAAACGAGCTATTAAAATCGAAATCCGAATTAAGCGGTTTATGTTGGTAACTTATTTTATTTTTTTTTTTAACGACATTTTTAGCCGGGCACATTCATTTTAAGAATACTTTAACAAGTTTCTAACTGAGAGTGAAAAATGTGTAAAAACGTGTACATTTTTAATGAAGTTATCCTGGGTGTTTATGGGTGTGTGTGTGTGTGTCGAAGAGCATTGAGAATTGCAAGCAACGATGCTCGAGTGGAAAACCATGGAAGATAAATCGCCGGGTCAGGGCGACAGTCAGTCGGGTTGCCATGAATCAAACTGCCACCATTGCCACTGTCAGTGGCTGCCACTGACTCAATTCACTCTCCTCCCCCCCCCCCCCTTTCGCCTCTTCCGTATTAAGCCAAGTTGGTTGGACAAATCAGTTTGGCAGGCTTCGATTTTTTTTTTTGACTGCATTTCGTCCACTCCCTCATTTTTTTTTTTTTGAGAATTTTTCTCTCAATTAAAATGCAATTTTTCATACATTTGACACGGTAACTAGAAAATTATTTAGCCCAAAAACCCTGAAACCTTTTCAGGCCAGCAAATTTGATCATTTCTCTGTCACTCTATGTGTTTCTCTTTCATATATATATTTTTCTTTTTTTAGTCATTTTTGGTTTTATCTCTTGTTGGTACCGGTACATAATTAATTTGGTCTATTTTGGCCTGGCTGGTGCGTGTGTGAGCAGTTTGTTTGTTGTAACCCAAAACTAATTGGTTTACATGCAGCAAAACCGAAACCAGAAAAAAGGGTCAAGTTTGCCAGTCTTCATATAGAAAATTGTGTGTGCATATGTGCCTGTCTCTCTCTCTCTCTCCTACACCCTGATGATGGAGCAGCTGGCTGACGTGCCTTTAATTATCACTCTATGGGACAAGGGGGGAAGAAAAAAATCGAAACCTAACCCAGTTTCCTAGCCCCAAAATAAGATAAAGTAACCAAGATGGTTTTTAGGTGGGAAAACATATTTTTTGGGCCAGCCTTGAGGTTTGGAAGCCAACTCTAGCCAGGCTCTGGAGACATGTCCTTATAGAACCTATGACAATGATACATGATTATCAACGAGCATACAAATACACTTGCCACAACACCCACTTACGGCCAAGTGATGGGCAAGTAGACTATCGGCCAAGAGCATTCAAGCCCAAACCAATCCGCCCAACTCGGCTAGCCAATCTCCAGCTCTGCACCATTTTATGCCCTTGCCAGCTGCTTTGCCCTTTGACCTGCATAGAAAACAAAAATGCCAGAGCCTTGGCCACACCTGACACAGAAACTACCTCCCACTGAGCTCGTCTCTTTACATCGAAAGTGCTTGGAAAATACAACAACAACAACCCAAATGACATTAATGGCATGGTGTCTGTAAGTACAGGAATACCTGACAAGCCCAACAACATCAAAAAAAAAGGGAACATATTGCCACACAAATATCAAGCATCATCAACATCAACACAGAGTGAATGACAAGCCCGAACAATCTGTTTCACCCACCCCAGCCGATTCCCACCCAAACCTTTGTTAACCTTATTTATTATAGTCTTGTTTATTTCTAGGCAATGGGTTGTCTGATTGATAACAGCCAAAAAAAAAATGAATGAAAAAGTGTATATAAAAACCACCATGATGCATATGATTAATGAGATCAAGACTCTATGCTCTTTTTTCACCATCATATAAATACATTTCATTTATTTTGTTTTCTTCTTCTTCATCGTCTTTTGTTGTTGTTGTTGAGCTTAACTGCGGCTTGTCTAATAAAGTCACATTCACATTTGCGCTGTCAACAAATAAAGGAACGAACGAGACGACGACCACCCACAGCGTTTGATTAAATCAATCACAAGGCTTGGACAACACTCAAATGGGCTAGGTAAACATGGAATCAGCTGGGAAGGACAACAAATTAACAGTAAATAGGGAATGCATTGGAATTATTTAAAAAAGATGCAGAAAAAATTCCAACAACTTTGGAGTCATTTTTTTTCTATTCAATTCAACCTAAAAAGGTAGTAAAAGGAGTACCCAGAAAACAGGCTTTTTGGTCAAAAAATTTACCATAAAAAAATAATTTTTAATATCCTAAAATATTAGGTTGTCAAATATCTCCCTTCCGCCTTTTTGTCTTTTGAATTTCGCGGCTATGTACAAAGCGCTACAGAGCTCGTATCTGGCAACACTATACATAATTTGAAAGGTCTTGACATAACCTACAAAACGTCGCTACGCATGGTTAGTTTGAATATTTCGTTCAACAGTTATAGACGTGTAAACATGGAGTTCACTAACGCCGAAATTCGCGCTATTTTAAAGTTTTCCTTCGTTAAAGGCAAATCCGCTAGAGAAACGTTCCGTGAGATTAATGGTGTTTTGGGGGATGGTACTCTATCACTTCGAACCGCGGAGGAATGGTTTCGACGATTCAGAGCCGGTGAAAACGACACCATGGATAAGCCAGCCGGCGGAAGACCTGTGACGACAAATACCGATCAAATCATGGAATACATCGAGTTAAACCGGCATGTGGCATCTCGTGACATCGCCCAGGAGATGGGAGTTAGTCACCAAACCATTTTAAACCATCTGCAGAAGGCTGGATACAAAAAAAAGTTTGATGTTTGGGTGCCGCATGATTTGACGCAAAAAAACCTTCTGGACCGAATCAACGCCTGCGATATGCTGCTGAAACGGAACGAACTCGACCCATTCTTGAAGCGGATGGTGACTGGCGACGAAAAATGGATCACATACGACAATATCAAGCGAAAACGGTCGTGGTCGAAGGCCGGTGAATCGTCCCAAACAGTGGCCAAGCCGGGATTGACCGCCAGGAAGGTTTTGCTGTGTGTTTGGTGGGATTGGAAGGGAATCATCCACTATGAGCTGCTCCCATATGGCCAGACGCTTAATTCTACCATCTACTGCGAACAACTGGACCGCTTGAAGCAGGCGATCGACCAGAAGCGTCCAGAATTGGCCAACAGGAAGGGTGTAGTGTTCCACCAGGACAACGCCAGACCACACACTTCGTTGATGACTCGTCAGAAGCTACGGGAGCTCGGATGGGAGGTTTTATCGCATCCACCATATAGCCCGGACATAGCGCCAAGTGATTACCACCTGTTCCTGTCCATGGCGAATGCCCTTGGTGGTGTAAAGTTGAACTCAAAAGAGGCATGTGAAAAGTGGCTGTCCGAGTTCTTCGCAAATAAGGAGGGGGGCTTCTTCGAGGGAGGTATTATGAAGTTGCCGTCTAGATGGAAACAGATTATCGAACAAAACGGCGCATATTTGAACTAAATCCGATCACTGTATCACTTTTTATAAAGCATTGAATAAAGAGCAAAAAAGCGGAAGGGAGATATTTGACAACCTAATATTCACAAATAATATAAAATAAAATAGATTAGGCACAACTTAATTTTCAAGTGAAAAAAATAAGAAAAAAAGAATGAAAAAAAATTAAAATAATGCTCAAAATTAGTTAACAGAGATTTTAATTCTTAAATGCTCAAAATAAGTTAACAGAGATTTTAATTCTTAAAGTAATATAAAATAAAATTAAAAAAATAGTTTAGGCACCAATGAATTTTCAAATGAAAAAAATTTAATCTAAAAAAAAGAATGAAATAAGAAAATTAAAATAATGCCCAAATTGAGCTAACAAAGATTTCAATTTTTTTTAAGAAATAAAAAATATATGTTTCTAATTAATTTTCTTCATCAAAACATTTCCAAATAAGCCTCGAATTAATTTATTATTCAAATAAAAAATAAACAATTTCCCAAACACAAATTAATAAATAAAATCAAAAACATATTTTAATGAATTCCTAAAATTCGAGAAGATTACAAATTTGCAAATTAAAAAATTCAAATTACTGTCGAAATTTTGATGAATCATAAATTTTTAATCTCTAAAAAATTTAACAGATTCAAAAAAAAAAAAAAAAGTCAATTTTGTTGGCAGACTTCCACCAGTCCTGCCAGCAAACTGAAACTGTCATGCATACATCAATCACAAAGGATAGCGGAATCAGCGAAGCGATCAACTGACAAAAAAAATATTGCCGGTATTATTCCTACTGTGCTGTTATTGTTATTGTTGTTGTTTTAATTGTCCATCAAATATTCAGTAAATTGTTTTGGTTATCTGCCCACGCAGAGGCACGTGGCATGCCGCGTGTCCTTGTTGCATGACAGTTTCGGTCAGTTAGGGACACGCTTTTTTAATTACCCGCGGTAGTCGGTATTCCGTATTCGGAAACGTTTTTAATAATTTCAATTATTTATTAATCAACTTGGCAAAAGGCATTCTGACAATTTCCAAACAGACGGATAAAGCCACAATTCGCATTATGCGGTATTAAAATTGAAATACCCCCCAAAAAAAATTAAATAAATTAAAATAAAATCCAGAGGAGTAAAGACAAACTAGACTGCCCACAAAACCCTTTGAACTTTTCAAACCACAGTCAACTTTTGTGTGTATTTGACGATTTGGTTTGTTAGCCTTCTTGTCCAAATTGTTGACAGGACAACAAGCTGTCTAGCAACTGCCAATGAGCACAGTCAGACAAGTTAGACAGAGAGAGAGTAAGCCAAACAGATCGGACAGATGGGCTGGGATGGATCGGACAGAGCTGGAGAGAGGCGAACTGCATAACACATTTAATTTATTGCGGACGCTGTCTTTGGCGTTGACAAGCGATTTAGATTGATTGTATGCGCAGTTGGAAGAGTCGACAGGCTGAAAATTAATTAATAAACAAAACAACACAGCAGTTTCCCAAAAATTCTATTGCGACAAATAAAACAAATTTCTATAGATTTTTCATTCAGATCAGTCGAAAGGCTTTGACCAAAAGGAATAAAATTTACTCTTTTATTTTGAAAAGTTTCATACAGCCACGCCTACTTTTTAGGACTCATTTATTTTAGAAATCTTCCAATTTATATTTGTCACTTGCCAAAATTATTTGTCACTTCGCTTGGTTGGCTCTGATGGATATTGTTTTCATGTTTTTCACCTATAATAAATGTCAGATTGTGCCCATCTTTGCGACAGCTAATCACTTTATTTGGCTTGGCACACGGCATCAAGAAATTCATTAATTTTATTTCATTTATTCAATTCTGTTTCATGTCCTTCAAATCCCCAAGTAAATCAGTGAGACGGAGAGGGAGAGGGGGGAAGGGATGGGTAGACAGATGAGACAGGCTTAAATCTCAAATATTAATATTGCAGAGAATGTTTTTGTTGAAAAGTCAAAAAAAAAATTAATTAAACGAGACCAACTGTGCTGGGATGACATTAAAATGGCCAACACGGCGTATGATTAATTTTCTTAAGTTATATTTTTTATGCGATTGCAAGTGTGTGTTTAATTGCTAGTAAGAGTCGCGTGTCGAGTATTAAACATTTTATATGGAAATACCGAATTTTAAATTCAACAATTTTCGTTTTTTTTTTGCGGCCTTCCCGCAAAACCCCCCACAACCGAGCCCATAAATCTTTCAAGTGTCACATAAAATTTCCGCACATGTACGGCAGTCAGAGTCCAGGGGACGGAGGACGGAGGAGTCCCAGAGACAAGGCCGTCTCAAATAAATAAAAAGAAAGCCAAAGACAAGAGTGTGAAAGTGGAAATGGAAGCACTCGTTCCCCCTCTATCTATCTCTCTCTCGCTCGCACCCACGAATTTTTGTAGTAAATTTTTGGAGAATATAAAACAGTTTCAGCTCACTTGGTATATAGTGTGCAATAAGTCAAGTTATCAAAGTTAATATTTCTTAATGTTAGTGCATAAATAAGATGGGCGGCAATCCATGAGATACGCAACACAGTCTGACATTTCGGCAGCAAAGATGAAACGAAAAACGAAAGCCTGTCAGGCCCAGTGACACATAAAAGTGAAAGTATATACATATGATATTGTCGTCTTCTTGTTTACTTTTTTTACGGCTAAAAGCGAAACCGAAACAAACTTCAAATAAATGCAAAAAAAAAAAAAAACAGGAGAAAAGAACAAGGCAAAAATTTAAAATTTATGCAAAGAGCAATAACGACAAGATTGTTGATATACAATTTGGGGAATATGAAAAGGATGATACTCTTCTTAGTAACTCCTCAATTGGTATTCAGTTGGTGAAATTTCAAATCAGAATTTTCACATTAAAGGAATCAAAAAAAAAATCAATACAAAATAAATTAAATTTTCCTCAAACGGAAATCAATCAGACTCAAACCAAAATAAAAATAAACGAAAAAAATTTCCACACATTCGATCATTAACCGAATAAACTATTTCCGTTCCAGGGGAAACTATAAAAATAACCAACACCGAGTAAGGTAAAACCAGAAAAGAACTGAAAAGAAAAGGAAACTCGAAAGATATAGAAAACGCAGAGGAGGCAAGCGAATGGCTAATTTGCATAAAGAAATCAGCAAACAGCAATGGGAATGGAAATGTGGCAAAAACAGAGAAAAATGGCGAGAAGCGGAAAAAGTGAAACGGAAACCCAAGGCGAGCATGAATGTCAGTGTATGTGTGCTTGTGTGCCTGTGTATGTGTATATGTGTTCATGTTTTTGTCCGCTACTTACGGGCCCGGAAAATATGAACACAAAGTGTTCCATGGTGACATTGTGGCATAAAAATGTATAACTGTTTCCCTTTTTTATTTGGTAGGCCTTACGGATTCACAACCTCACCACCCCAATGCCCCTCAACTTGGCCCAAACAATCTGGCAAGTCAAGGCTTGGCAACTTTACGGCGCTCGGCTAATAGCACTGTTTGTCCAAGCCAGCCGAGCATAAATGCTCAGCCAACAATAAAGCCCAGAACATCATGGCCATATGAGTTTAAGTTTGCATGTGTGTGAGTGAGTTTGGCCATATCGAGCTTGTAGCCAGTTCCGTTTACAGTTGCAGACCACACGCAGGCCAACACCATCGTTGCCACACTAGCAGCACACTAAAATCTTCACTTGACCCATTCCCCGATTGTGTGCATGTGTGTGTGTGTGTGTGTTGACCATTTTAAAAAGGGGTTTTTATTGTCACTGACGAGGCGCAAAGACAAAACCCCTAGCCTAGTTATTTCTACCGTCTATCACCGCCGCCATTCATTGGTTTAGTTTTATGGCCTTGGCCACCATTGCGACAATCTGCGTCAAGGCTCGATTTTGGTCAAATGTTGACATTGCCTTCGGTTGGTTGGGGTTGGCTGGGTTGGGTTAGGCTCTCTGCTTTTTGCTGACCACTTTTTTGCGGCCAAAAGCAAAACATTTTGAGGTCTCATAAATTTTGCAAATAATCGCACAAATTCCCACAAACAATTGGGGGAGGGGGATGGGGTGGGAAATCATAAACGAATGAATATGTTCAAGTGCAATAAAATAAATCTGCAAATTATGATTTTATTTTTCTAATCTTTGTTTTTCAAAAGTTTGGAAATGGAAATGCTTTAAAATTTTATGGAAATTAATTTGCATAAAGCAAAAGATTCGGTTGACGGTAAAATGATTATTAAAAAAGAAAAAAAAGGATATTAAAAATAATTAAAGTAATTAAAATTGTTAATGATTCATAAACGGAATTAAGTCCTGAGATCAAAAAAAAAAACACTCAAAAAAAAATAATAATAAATAAATAAATAAATAATACTTTAAATATTTAAAATAAAAAATAAATAAAATAAAAATAATTTTTATTGATTTGTCCCCAAAAAAAAAAATCACAAATATGTATTTTATAAAAAATAAATGAAAAAAGCCAAAAGATAATTCCATTTATTTCGAATATTTCCAGATAATTTCAATATCAATTACAAATCATTTGCTATTTGGCATGAATTCTATGAAACCAAAAAATATTTGAAAATAAAAAAATACTATAAATATCAAGTTTTATCACCTTAGGAAATAATAATATTTTTTATGCAAAACAATTCCCACGGTTCCAGAAAGTAATCCACTTTTAGTTCTATGAGCAGTGAATATCTCAAAAAATGAAACCGAACGTTAAACTCGGACGTGGCCGAGCTTGGGATACCCTGTACCTAGTCGACGGAATTGAAAAAGAAATGGTGGTAACCCTAGTCGGGTGGTAACCCTAGTCGGGTGGTAACCCTAGTCGGGTGGTAACCCAGGTCGTCTACATTCACATTAAGCCTCTGGTCTTAATATTTCTTTGAATCCAACAACACATTGTTTACAATAATACAAGCACGCCATCTATCGGACTGTTCATTCGAGCGTTTACCAGTTGGGCAAGGAGAACTAAAATCTTGACTCTGAAAATTTGCTTTTTGTATATCTCATGTGAATATGGTCCGATTTTAGTCATATTTGGTATCAATCGAAAGATTTTTAAATTTCGGAATCGGAAGCAACTAATACCGAAATCCTAAAGCTGAAGAAATGACAAGGCTTTGAAAAAGTAAGGGCGTGGAAAGGGGGGCGGGCGGAGAAAAAAAAAGAAAATTTGACCAGCGTACACACATAAGGAGCCGGAATCCCAAGTTTGCTTATCCTAGCTAATTATAGTCTCTAAGATCTAGGTGTTCACATGGACGGACGGACAGAGGGACGGACATGGCTATATCAATTTCTCTAGTCATCCTGATCAAATTGTGGGTAACTTTGGGGGGTTTGCGACATTTGCACAAACTTAATATACCCTTACCCTTAAGTTACAGAGTATAAAAAGGAAATTCCCCACCAAACCATCAAGTTAAAAATTTTTGTTTATATTCAGCAAAATCTGAGTGAAAAAAAAAAAACAAAAAAAAAATCAGCCAGAAATGATGCCTGCAGGCTATCAAAATGATTGCTTCATTTTTTTCACGCCACACAGATTGGCAACTCTGGGCTGCGGCAGATCTTGGCCACTGCAGTCGACCGCTGTGACGCTAATGCTTTTAAGTGACTAACCAAATGGGAATTTCAGTTGCTTGGCTTGGCTTGGCTGGGTAACCGTGCGCAAATGCAGCAACCGATATGATGCCGAGGCATTCAGACTTCCTGAAATTGCTACTTGCCTGCTGTGACTCCCACTGCCTGCCAGCCAGCCTGCCAGTCAGTCAGATGGTCAGTCAGGCGTTGAGGTTGGCTATGGCAACACGGCAAGGAATAGTTCAGTGGCTCAGTTTGTTGTTCTCCACTGTCCATTCGAATTGTTCGAGCGGAAGTAGCTCATACAAAGAGAAGAAGAAGAAGCAGAGCCAGCCGAGCCGCCCAGTCTGGCAATTCTCTTAGGTGATTATATCGCAATTGTTGTGCCAATTTTTAAAGGCAAATTGTATGAAAAAAAAGGATCCCAAGAAATTCGAATGTGTGGGAGAAGAAAAGCAAAGCAAGGCAAGAAAATAAAAAAAAAATTGTTGCCATGTTTGAATTTCATTAAAATTCATATAGTTTATCATTTATTTAATGTTATTGTTATTTTTGCCATTTTAATGGGCATATGGCCATTTGGCTTGTTGCTTTGGGCCACATTTAACAATGGCCATTCTCATTATTTATAATATGGTCTAAATATCTCGATATATAATTCTTTTTATTGTGGGTAATTTGATTTCCCCAGCAATTATTGCTGATTTTCTTCTCAACTATTTTTGGGGTTCGTATTTACTCTGAATTATTATCATTTTTTCTTTTCATTGGCCATTTAACTTTTAATATGTCATTTAAGTTCTTGGAATATTTTTCTATTTTTTTTTCAAGGTTGTATTTATCCAATGTTTTGGGGAATTGGGTTCATTTTGTGTGTGTTTTATATTATTATACCCTGTACCTAAAAAGGTACAAGGGTATATTAAGTTTGTGCAAATGTATGTAACATAGAGAAGGAGACGTCGGAGACCCCCCAAAGTTACCCACAATATGATCAGGGTGACTAGAGAAATTGATATAGCCATGTCCGTCCGTCTGTCCGTCTGTCCGCGCGTACGCCTAGATCTTAGAGACTATAAGAGCTAGGATAACCAAACTTGGGATTCGGACTCCTTATGTGTGTACGCTGGTCAAGTTTATTTTTTTTCTCCCCCCGCCCCCCCCTTCCACCCCCTCATTTTTTCAAAGCCACATAATTTCTAAACCTTTCGGATTTAAGTATTAGTTGCTTCTGAAAAGTTGTTAGGAATCTAAAAATCTTTCGATTGATATCAAACATGACTAAAATTGGACCATATTTACTCGAGATATACAAAAAACAAATTTTGAGGGTCAAGATTTTAATTCCCCTTGCCTAACTGGCAAACTGCCGAATGAGCAGTCCGATAGAAGGCGTGCTTGCAATATTGTGAACAATGTGTTTTTGGATTCAAAGGAATATTAAGACCAGAGGTTTTATGTGAATGCAGGCGACCGGGGTTACCACCCGACTAGGGTTGCCACCTTTTTTTTTTTAATTCCGTCTACTAGGTACAGGGTATCCCAAACTCGGCCGCGCCCGAGTTTAACGTTCGGCTTCATTTTTTTTTTTTTTTGCTGATTTTGTTTTGTTATTTTCTTGACTTTGTGAGTTGGTGGCAGAGGCGATTTAGCCGCTTGACATGGCGCACTAAAATCTCCACTGACCGGAAACTAATTTTAAAATGTTATTCATTATGCATTACCCAGCTTCGCCCCTAGTCTACTCGACTTTTGCTATATTCTCAGTTCACCAAAGCTGTGTTATTTTTCGCGCACATTTCCTTCCACATTGCACTTTGCCAGCTCTCGGCAGCTGCTGCACTTTTCACTTTTATAACTGAGCTTACTTTTTTTCTTCTTCTTCTTCTCCTACTTTTTTTTCTAGTTGTTGCAGTTTTTGGAGAGGCGCTGTGGTTTAAGCGTCTCTAGAGTATGAGGGAAACTCCAAGTGCTAGAATATGCGAATCTCTCTGTATAAATGTGTGTGTGTGCGTGTGGTTTAAGCGAAAAGTTTTGCATGCACTGCATGAAAGTAAAGCCAGATTTTTTGTTATTTTTATTATTTTTTTTTTTTTTTTAATGGTCATGCTAGTTTTAACGAGATTGTTGTTTAAGCTGAATTAGCATGATGGTTGCACTTTGCTTAAGTACTTCGTTTGCGCGAAGGAAACCAACTTGGACATGTTAATAGTGGATAAAAGTAAAAGAGCTTGTGTAATAAGAAAAAATTACTTCTAAAATTCAAAAGCTGCATAACAAAATGAACAGATTAAAATAATTAAATTCATTCAAGAACTCTATTGACTGGATCAACACACATTATAATTAAATTTTTGCCTTTTAGATAAAGAAAGAAATTAAAAATTCTGAATCGACTAACAAAATAGCAATTAAATTTGAATTAAATATGCATTATGTTTTGCTAGGAGAACATTTCAAAATGCTCAGCTCTACTCAGCTCAGCTCAGCTCTACTCACGTTCTTATCTCTTAAATCAGCTTGTCTTCTTCTTGCCTTTGTAAGTTTTGCCATTCCTTTTTGTTCGCTCACACGTGCGCTGGCAGCATAAGAAAGCTTCGAAGCTTCACGCTGTGCGGGCAGCGCTGCCAGCGTCGAAGTCATCACAGGCACCAGCTTGGCTATGCAATTAATTTAATCTTGTTTTAAAAACAGTTTAATGATTAAGTAAAACACTTTTATCAAAGCAAATTAAATTGAGAACAGAGAAAAACGTCACACACATCACTTCGATTCACCGATTTCACACGCGTCTGAGAAATGACTGCACTCTTTTGATTTTAAAGCTGCCTCTGGTTCGAGCTGAGCTTTGAGTAGACAGCTGATGTGCTGGGCGATTTGCTCTTGAAAAAATACTCAAGAAATAATTAATATTATTGTTGAAACAAAGAGAAGAAAGAGTTGACTTTCATAAGAGTCAAGTGCCTTGGTGAATTGTGTAATTAAATACTTAAGTGAAAAGCTGCAAAAGGGTTAAGTAAATGTTTATTCATGTAATGCCCGAACATCTTCTAATTTTAATTAAATGCAACTGGCTGTCTTTGAGCAAGAGCACAAAGAAACTTAAACTAAATAAACGACATAAATAGTAAGTTGACAAATTAAGTTGCCATAGCTGCGAAAGTAAAACAAATGCTGGGAAAGTCACAGAACCTCGAACGGAAGTGCTTGGCTGGTGGCTGAGAAAACCAGGGTAAAAGGAAAAGCCACCACTAGACCAAAAATAGAAGAAGGAAGCACATATAAAACAATGACAAAAAAAAAATATATATAGAGGCAGCCCAAGGAGCTGGAAGTGGATATAGATGTGGATGTGAATGTGAATATGGAACCGGGTAAAGCAGCCAAGTTTTAGAGAGACAAAAGTCTGGTAACGGTTTTCAGTGTGTACGTGTGCGTGCGTGTAAGGCAGAGAGATAAAAAGGGAATGCGTTGCATGAACATGAACAAAAATGGCACCCACAAGAGCTTCCGGCAGACGTCCGCTTTAACAACTCTTTTTAGCCCACGCGTACACACACACACATGCAGACACAATTCGCGACAACAAAGTAAACTCCAGTTGGCCCAATCCCCATTCTCGAAAGCTAGTAACCCGGCAATAACCGGTACATTAGCAACAGAGAGTTGCGGCAGAGTTGCGGACGCATTTTTGTCATAAACCCATTAAAAGTCAAGGACGAAATTCATGTTGCATGTTTACTCATGCACACTCACCCACACACACACACTCGCACAGCCACTGAATCAACAATAACAACAGTGGCAACAAAGTAGCATTAATTAATGAAACTCATTAAAGGAATGCCAGCGGACAAAAGGGAGTCAACAGAAAGAAGCCACATTGGTGACGGTGGACGGTGAACGGTGGTGCTGACGGTGACTCTGACTTTGATGGTGGCCAAATCCAACATGCCAGCGGCCTAGACAGAAAACGGTTGTCGCTTTACTTTGACCTGCCACAATGCGTTAAAAAGTTTGCCTGACCAACACACACACACACACTCCTCCATTCCTCCTCACACTTGCAACCCATCGAAGAATTCATGTACCAGACCCAACAGCTGTGGGGCAACAATGAATGCGCATTCAATTATCCTACTGGCTTGGTAAAACGGATGCGAATACCCGATGCTGCGCACATGAGAAACACGAAGTCGCTGAGTACCAAAAAATAGTGTCCACGAAGTACTCGAAGAGAGTACAAAAGACAGAGAGAAAAGCTTTGCCGCTGAGCTTTTAATGTGGGCGTTTAGGGGTAGCAAATGTGGTGAGTACTACTCCGAAAATAAACAAGGGGTGGTTTCATGCAGTTCTAAGTTAGATAAGACAGTTAAATTGTATATAAAGAAGTAGACCTGATAAGGCAGTGGCTTAGGGGTTGCCTAAGTCCAGACTACAACTCTCCAAAACATTGTATAAGAGTCGTAAGGAATTTTTGAGTAGAACATTTTGGGCATGTCCTTTTCATTGTGGTTTGATTCTTTGATAACATTTTGAAAACAACAAAGAAAATTGTTATAAAAGATATACCAGTCCTTTGGATAAGAAATCTGTATAATAGTGAAAGTATAAAGTACAATGAATTATGAAAGCCTATCCTTTTTATTATGGTTTGAGTCTCTAATAAGAGTACAATTGTATAACTGTATATTTTATATATTTTTATCCTTTTGAGAGTGGATAGAGTTCCAGATAATATAACAAAAAAATCATTATAAAAGATATACCAAGCTCTCAGTAAAGAAATTTGTATAAAACAGAGAATTAAAACCATATAGAACCCTGGGAACTTGTATATCTTTTTTATTGAGGTTTGATTCTCTGATAAGTGTATAAATGTATTTGTAATTATTTAGAAGGATATAGCTCCGGACATTATAAAAGGTATATTAGTTCTTTGGTGAAGGAATAGACCCCCAAAAATTGGTTGTAACTATAATTAATGGCAACTTGATTGTCTGATAAAATATCAGTGTCTTGGTGAAATCTTAAAAATACACTAAACTTTGTCTTTATAATAGATATATTAATTCGTTGGCAAAAATGTTATACATTTAGAGATAGGTAGAAGTCTAGACAATATAATAGATTTAAGCAGTAGAAAACATATAATAGAGCCGTGGCTTATACATAAAATTATTTAAAAAAAAAAACTTTGTTTTCAAAAATGTTATAATTTTAGATTAAGGTAGAATCTAGAAAATCGAAAAGAATTAAACTTTATTAAAGATATACCAGTGCTTTGATGAAGTCCAAAATATAACAAATATAAAATATAAAACATTTCGTAATGGTCTAGAAAATATAATAGAATTAGGTTTCATATAAAATAAAGCCAGTGCCTCAATTTAGTCATCAAAATATTACAGAACTTTTAAACATACCACTTCCTTGCTAATAATCTTGTCGAAAGGTTGAAATCTGGAACATATAACATATAACAAATTATTATATTATTATTATTCCTCATTAAATATTTGTTATATTTCAAATTGGGTCGAAGGGTAGAATTTATTATAGAATGAGGTTTCTTTAAAATTATACCAGACCAACATTTTATTTATAAAATTATAACAGAACAAAACTTAAACAATATACCAGTTTTTTGCAAAAAAAAATATTGTAGATAGGTTGATGTCTGGAAAATATAACAGATTTTAAATTCGCAAATGTATACCAGTCCTTTCGTCAGGTCTTAAAAGTATAGTATAACATATCTAAGTCAAATAAAGAATATATCAGTTGCTTGGACTGGTACATTTTTATAAAACATAAATATGTTATACATTGTGAGAGAACAGTTATAATTTGTATAATATCAAATACTGTCATACTTTCTAAGCTTTTACCTTATCTTATAAATACTGTTACACTCTGACCAGAGAAGCAAACCATAGCCAAGAGGACATGCAACCACTTGTCCGATTTTCAGGTCCCTCAACCCTTATAATATGCAGAACTCTCTCATTCTCTCTCTCCAGCACACCTGTATGATTTGGAGCGACTCTCAGGCTTGCGCAGATTTACCTGCTCTGGCTACCTGCTGGGGACTAGGCCAACACGACTACCAGACGACGACCAATTTAGACAGACGGAGTGGGCCGCCAACCGAGCTAATAAGCCAAGCGAAGCAACAGCTTTTGATTCATTTGTATCCCCCACTAATGAGAGACAGAGAGAAAAGGAGAGACGCACAAAAGAGTGGGCTTCTTGTCGGTGGCATTGTTGGGACGCCTCTTATGCTACCTGTCGAAGACAACAAAGCACCCACACTATGAATTGAGTAAACTGACAACTCGTTGTCATATCCTGTGGCAAATACCCGGCAGTTGCCACATAACGTGGGTTTTTCATTTATTTAGAATATCGAGAACAAAACGGAAGTGACAAGAAAATATATTTTCTGTTTTTTTTTTTTTAGATAACCATAACAACAGAAAAATATTATCAGTTGTGGAAAACTAAAGAAGCTTGTCGTTGTCATAACAACCACAAAATTAAAGTGAGCCCAAACAAATGAAAAAGTTTTCCCATAAGTGAGTCAGTTTTAAAATGCAGTTGAAATATTTAAGAACCCTACTCGAGGGACAGGTAGGAAACTATATGGAAAATAAAGAAACATATTTTATATTTTAATCTCCAAACAGGAGCAAATCCAAAGAATTGCTGGCCTGGCCTGGTCGCCCAATCAACAGAAATTGGCCATCGCCACATCAGATCGTCATATCCTTTTGTATGATGATGCAGGCGAGCGTCGTGATAAATTTTCCACTAAGCCAGCTAATCCGGCCAATGGCAAAAATTCCTACGTGATACGCGGCTTGGCATTTAGTCCGGACTCTACCAAACTGGCGGTGGGACAAAGCGATTGCATCGTTTATGTCTACAAATTGGGTGAGACGTGGAACGATAAGAAAGTCATTTGTAATAAATTTCCCCAGGCAAATGCGGTGACTGCTCTGATTTGGCTATCATCAGGACCCATCATATCAGGTGAGTTTGAAAATGCTGTTAAAAACGTGACAGCTTAAATTTGAAAGAGTTTTTAATACACTTCGGTGCTCAAGGTATTTGGGATACCTGAATTTATTAGAAATTTCGTTGCACGGAGTGGGGCGTCTCAAAAAATCGATTTCTCGCAGTTGGTAAAGGCTAAAGTCGTAAAATAAAACAAAGCAAGACCCTTTTTAAAATCTCACAGATAAAGTTTACATATTTTTTTCTACAAAAATTGAATAATTGAATATGCGATAAAGACACACGACGAGATAAGTGAGAGTATGACCCTTTGAATTTTTAATTTCCTCCTAATAAAATATGTAGGTTAAATGAAGGAAAATTATATCCATTAAAAATGCCATAAACATTATAACGAAAGCTGTAGAAAAAAATTCAGAAAAATATAGAAAAGAGAGATACTCTATAAATCAGAATTGCCAAAAAGTTGACCTCTTCTTTATTCCTAGAAACGTTCAAGAATCCATTAAAAGATATTTTCTCCAATTGAAAAACCTTACGACTAAGATCAATATAATCAATTCTTTAAATTTAAGAAACCCCAAAGATATAGTGATACCAGAATATACTAGAAACTCGGAGATTCATTAAAGATTGAACCCATTTTTGCAGGGTATTTTCAAGTCGATGCAAGGAATCTTATAAAAATTCATTTAATAAACTAAACTTTTCCCAAAAGTGGCACGGACTTAACTGCCTATTAATGGGTAATAAAAGACTCAAGACTCATTTAAACTCACCTTTGTTATCACTCTCCACGCAGGACTGGAAGATGGCAAGGTACGCGCTTTGCACTGCAAGACCAACAAATCTCAGAGTCTTTATAGCGGGGATAGCATTTGTGTGTCTTTGGCCGGAAATACTAAAGGAAATGGTTTTCTCTCGGGTCATAATGATGGCACTATCATTCGTTATTTTCTAACCGATGAGGCTACCGAATCATTTGGTCGTCTAGTCCAGCATCCAGTGCCACCATTTGCCTTGGCCTGGCCCCAAGGTGGCTTCTGTGTCGGTGGCTGTGATCAGCGCATTGTATTCTATGATAGTCAGGTAAGTGGATTCTAAAAGAATTAATCAATGGAGTCTAAAGTTCTTCTTTTCAGGGTCGTCAGCTGCGCAGCTTTGACTATACCCGCACGGAGGGTGAACGGGAATTCACGGTGGCCGCCTGCAGTCCCAATGGTCAGGCCGTGGCCTTTGGGAGCTTTGATCGGATAAGGGTCTTTGCCTGGAGCCCTCGACTGGCCGCCTGGGGTGAGAGTGCCACCAAGGAGATACCCTGTCTTTATACCGTGACTGCCTTGCTCTGGCGCCGTGATGGAGCTCGCCTGGCCCTGGGCTCTGTGACTGGAGCCGTAGTACTTTTTGAGTCGGTCTTGAAGCGCACAATTTGGCAGGATAAATTTGAGCTAATCTTTGTGGCGCCCAGCCAGCTCCTGGTCAGATCTCTAGCCGAGCCCAGCGAGCAGCTGACCATTGAATCCATGCTAGGACTGGAAATTGATGATGTGCGCATCATGGGCAAGGACAACTATTTGGTGGCCAGAACTGAAGAATCCCTGATACTCTGCGACTTGACCCGTAACCTGGTCAGTGAGTTGCCCTGGACTGCCTCAGGACGTCATGAGCGTTTCTATTTTGAGAATCCAAATGTCTGTCTAATCTTTAATGTGGGTGAACTCAGCCTTGTCGAGTACGGGGACAATCGCATTTTGGGCTCTGTGCGCACGGAATTCGTAAATCCTCATGTAATCTCGGTTAGATTGAATGAGCGAGGCAATGCACGTGAAAATAAGAAGCTAGCTTTTCTGCTGGATGCCAAGACTATTTGCGTGGTGGATCTGGTAAGCCAGGTGGTGATTGGACAGGTCAACCATGAGACCAAAATTGATTGGATAGAGCTGAGTGAAACAGCTCATAAGCTGCTCTTCAGAGACAAAAAGCTGAGACTGCTCTTAATTGACATCTTCACGGGTAAAAAGCAGACTCTTTTGAACAACATATCCTTTGTCCAGTGGGTGCCCCAGAGTGATGTGGTGGTCGCCCAATCCAATTCGAATCTAGCAATTTGGTATAACATTGATCTACCCGAGCATGTGACCCTGCAGAGCATGAGGGGCGAGGCTATTGAAGTGGTCAGAGACCAGGTAAGTTTCGAGGAATACTTGACTAAAATGTTTAATTAATTCAATCCTCTTTCAGGGCCGCACCTTAGTGCGTTCCCAGGATGGTCCCAGCGAGTACTCGTATCAACTAGACGAGGGTCTTGTGGAATTTGGTACGGCCGTGAATGACAGCGATTTTGGTCGAGCCGTACACTTTCTGGAGACACTCGGCGATAAGCCTGCAGCAAAGGCGATGTGGCATAATTTGGCTATTATTTCCCTGGAAGATGGCAATCTTCGAGTAGCCCAGCGCTGCTATGCCGCCCTGGGAAATGTCTCCAAGGCATTTTATCTCAATGAAATGATTCAGGAGGCGGATAAATACGAAGAATCTACTGGCTCACCCGGGCTACTCTGTCCCCAAGTCAGGGCCAAGTTGGCGTTATTGGGCTCGGACTTACGCACGGCCGAGCGCATTTATCTGGAGCAGGGTGATATTGAGGCCGCCCTGAACATGTACAAGCAGCTGCGAATGTGGGATGAGGCTGTCAATTTAGCTGAGCGACGGGGCTATGTCAACTTAGCGGAACTTAAGCAAGAGCATATGAATTTCCTAATGACTAGCGAGCAGGAGGAGAAGGCTGGTCAGGTGTTGGAAGATCAAGGTGAACTGGAGAAGGCAATGAGTCTGTTTCTCAAGGCCAAGAAACCAGCTCGGGCAGCCCGCTTGGCCCTGAAAACTCCTTATCTTATGGATGACCAGAACTTGATGCTGAAGGTCACTGAGGGTCTAGTCAATTGCGAACTTTATGAACTTGCCGGTGATATAGCCCACAAACTGAATCGTCCTGAGCCCGCTCTAGCTCTGTATCGCAAGGGTGGTGCTTATGCTAGGGCTCTGGAATTGGCCCGACAGGTGGCTCCAGATGAGGTGACGGCCCTGGAAGAGGAATGGGGTGATTGGCTAGTGGCGCGCAAGCAATTGGATGCCTCAATCAATCACTATATCGAGGCCGGTGTCACTCAGAAAGCCTTGGAGGCAGCAGTGGGTGCCAAGCAGTGGCGAAAGGCTGTCCAAATAGCCAAGGTCCTGGATGAACCCGAGGAAATACAACGTTATGCTTTGGATTTGTCCAAGCACCTGGCCTTCTCCGGGGACCTGGACGGGGCTGAGGACTTGCTGGTGCGAGCTAATCTATTTAAGGAAGCCATTGAACTACTGAATCGTCATGGCAAATGGGAGCGGGCCTATTCCATAGGTGAAAAGTACCTAAAGGCCGAAGAAATGCGTGATTTATTTGTGCGTCTGGCCCAGAGTTTGGAAGAACAGGCCAAGTACCGGGATGCTGAGAAGGTCTTGTTGGCTGTCAACGAACCCGATCTGGCCATAGCCATGTACAAGCGCCGAGAACTCTATGACTCCATGATACGCTTGGTGGAACGCTTTCACAGAGATCTTCTGGACAGCACTCATCTTCATTTGGCCAGACAGTTGGAGTCACGTGGGAAGTTCAAGAATGCCGAGGTGCATTTTATTGCCTCCGGAGACTGGAAGTCGGCTGTGCACATGTACTGCTCTTCGAATCGCTGGGAAGATGGCTATCGGGTAGCCAAACAAAAGGGCACCGAGGGAGCTAGTCATCAAGTAGCTTATATGTGGGCTAAGTCCATGCCAGTAGAGAGTGCCGTGAGATTGCTGACCAAGCTTGGCCTGCTAGACACAGCAGTGGGCTTTGCCTGCGACTCGGGCCAGTTTGATTTTGCCAAGGATCTATGCCGATTGGCTGGAAAATCCACGGACGAAGTGCATCTTAAAATAGCCATGTCTCTGGAGGATGAGGGCAAATTCGAGCAGGCCGAAGAGGAGTTTCTCAAAGCCCACAAGCCCAAGGAAGCCATACTGATGTACACCCATGCTGGGGACTGGAAGGCCGCTCTTAATGTGGCCGAGACTCACCTACCCGAGGCTGTCAATGAAGTGCTCATAGGCCAGGCCACAGCTGCCTTGGAAACTCGAAACTACAAGGACTACGAGACTCTACTTCTGCGTGCCCAGCGTGCGGATTTGATTATAGACCACTACAAGCAGGAGCTGCTTTTCGAAGATGCTCTGCGCATAGCCGAAGAGCATTATCCTTCAGCTCTAAACGACCTAAAACGTCTGCAGGCCCAAGAAATGCGTCGTAGTGGTGGCAGCGGCTCCACTCGCACTGAGGAATCTCGAGGATACTTGCAAAAGGCCGCCGAGTTTGCCAAGCGGGAGGATTTCCGCAAAGCCGCCGAATGCCTTATGCAGATTGATGCCTCCAATGCCGAAGATTCGGGCACCGTAGAGCGCGCCTTGCTTAGGGCTGCCGAAATTTGCAATCAATTCCTTGAGGGCAAAGATGCCACTGATCTGGCCCAGCAGCTCGGACCACGTCTCTTGCAAATCCAGCAAATTGGTCCAGCTGCCCAACTCTACCTGGCCGCCAATATGCCCAAAGAGGCCGTGGATGTCTTCATACGCATGGAGCAGTGGTCGAAGGCCCGCAAGCTAGCCAAGGAAATCGATCCAGAATTACTGGCCTACGTGGAGCAACAACAAAAATCCCGACTAATGAACGAGGGCAATGTGGAGCAGCTGGCCGACATCGACATTCTAAGTGCCTTGGATCTACTAGCCGAGCAGGGGCAATGGCAACGCTGTCTGGAAAAGGCTAAACAGTTGAATGCCTCGGTTCTGCAAAAATATGTGGCTCTGTACGCGGCCCAATTGATACGGGAAGGCGACTGCATCACAGCTCTGAACCTATATCAGAATTATGGAGCTCCACCAATCGAGGCGTATTTCAATATCTACATGAGAATAGCCCTGGACTGTTTTGCTTTGCGTGAAGAGCAGGCTATGGAGGGCTTATGGCGTAATCTGCGGGACTTTCTTTACAAGTTGCTGCAATCCTTGAGGGCTTCAGAACACGCCCAGGCAGCTTTCACTGGTCATGCTGCAGAGTTCCTCCTGATTTCCCATTATTATGCCACAAGGGCGGCCTGTAGACAGGTGCCTTCACTGCAGCCGGTGGCCGTGAGATTGTCCATAGCCCTGCTCAGGCATACGGATGTCTTACCCGTGGACAAGGGCTTCTATGAGGCAGGCCTGGATCTTCGCAATGCGGGTCGTGAGGCAGAGGCCTTTGTTATGCTGAATCACTATTTGGATGTGTGCGAGGCCATAGAAGAGGGTTCGGGCAATTTGGTTGACCACTCAGATCTGGCGGCTACAGATTTCCCTAGTTCTGTGCCCCTGCCCGAGGATATTCATCTTAAGAATCATACTGATCTGCATGAGGAAGTCAGGGAATGGGTTCTAGCGGTCAGCATGGATCAGCAGGTAGACCAGGTCCTGCCAACCGATGACCGTGGTCTCTACGAATCCAGTTTGGGTCGAGATGATTTGCCTTGTCTGCTCTCCGGTTACCCGGTTCGTGGTCGTCAACCAGTGACTTTCAAGTCCTCTACCAACCAGGTCAATCGAGATGTCTGGAGCAAATTCTCTGTGGCCGTGAAAATGTCTCCAGCCAGTGGAGTGGCCGATGTAATCAGCTTTACCGAGAAATGGCAAGGAGCTGCCAACTATGTTATGCACTAAAACTTAAATATAAAACACATTTATCAATTATCTTTGTCTTAACATCAAATATAAATTGTTTATAACCAAACTCGAAAGTCAAGAAATTAATTTGCAAAAACATGAATTACACACAGAAAATAAAAACATTTACATGCGTCTCTAATTTTTTTTTTTCAATTTAAGTGTTTTTCTGGCTCATTTAAAGAGGTTGACTCAAGCATTTTAGGGTTCCAAAAATATTCCTTTTTGTAATCTTCGGTTTTAGCTACTAAGTTGTTCGTCAAAATCAGTGTATGGTATTGAATAGATCTCCGGCCGAGGGTAGAGGAGCCAAGCCACCGGTGACATCTGGCAATTGCGTCAAGTCGGGTAGATTGGACAAGTGATCATGAATCTCCTTTTGTAGGATTAGCATTTTGCTCAATTTTTTTTTATGTTCCTATAAGAAAAACCAAAATGAAATTTTAAAATAAATTCATTTATTTTTTAAAGCTAAAAAAAGTTGTTGCAACTCATCAAGTCTGATAAGGAAAACCAGGTCAGAGATTATCAGCAGTTCTTTTGAATAAAGTTATTTTTCTTTACTTCGAATTTTAAAGTGTCGAATGCAAGAAATAATTCAAACTTCGAAAGGTTTTGAGATTGAAGCACATAGCTCAAGATGAAGGAAAAATGTTCATATAATTTTAAATTCAATAAAAAAAGAATAATAATAAACTTGAACTTGATGAGCGCTTTCAACAACTCTTTTATTGATATCTCCCAATAACGTACATCTAGACGCTGTTCCGCCTGTACCAGCAGTTCCTTTTGTTCGGCATGAAAATCTCTTAGCATTAAGGCCAATTTGGTGCGCTCTTCCATCTCAGCAGCCAATCGGGCATTGTATTCATTGAGCAAGTCGACAGCTTCGTTTACCTAAAGAAATCCCATATTTATTAGCAAAACAATATAGTTAACGGTCTGTAAGTTTTTTCCAAGGGCTCACTCACTTCTTTGGCTAAATCTTTAGCCTTGTCCTTATCTTCTAATTTGTTAATGCAGCTGATTTCAGATATCTCAGGACGCAGTTTGGCAATTCTTTCACGTACCACTGCATCACTGGATGCCGAATTCTCTATACTAGTAAGTGCTTTGATCAATTCCTCCGGTTCTGGAGGCTCGCCCAACGGCATGTAGGGCGATGAGTGACCATTTTCTGGCTCGACCACAGGCTCCACAGGTTCACTATGATGAGACCTGGAACGCTTCGACTTCGAATGATGATCATCGTGCTTGCGCTTCTCTCGTTTTTCAGACTTCTCTGTTTTGGTTTCGCTGACGGCACTACTGCTGCTAGGCCGTTCTGCAGGCCCAGAGGCAGCAGCAGCTTCACCGCTTTTATGGCCATTCCCAGCAGCAGAGCTGCTAGAGCCATTTCGACTGCCTCCATTGGTACCATTACCTTCGCCATGTAAACGAGCGCGATAATCATCTATGACTTTTTGGTCGTACACTCCACGCTCCTGCCAAATATTTAAGATCCGACCCAGGCTGCCCAGTAACTTGTCCGAACTGCATGTCTCACCAATATGGGCAAAAACTTTGGGTAAAACATTACTGAATTCCTTGCCGTATTCCGGTCCCTTCTTTTTACTGTTCTGAATAACATCATTGGCCAGGTACATAAACGTGAGTTTTTTAGGTTCCGACACTGCAAGAAATGTGAAAAATCCATAACCACACTGCAACAATGAAAAGCCTCAAACTATGGCTCACCACTCTGAAGTTGACGCATCCAGGTCTGCACAATAGCTGCATGGTGTTTCCTGTGATGGATGAGCCATAAGGACAGGGTCTGAATACTCTGCTGGCTGCTGTTGAGCTCGCCTAATTTTTTCAATAAAGCCGTATCCGTAAAAGCCGACATAGCAAATAACAGCACTGGGGAGTTAATGAACGCACAAGTACACGCTCGTGAGTAGCGAAGGATGCCCCTCAATCCTTTCTCTTATTTTCTTAAACTTTAATAAATCCACGTTGTTGTGAAAAATTTATAGAAAAAAGTCAAAGCCACTTTACTTCGAGAAAACAATTACAATTCAGAAATGAACATCTGTGAATAAATGAACCGCAGTTCGTTCACTGAATCAACCAAATGAATAGGGTTGCATTTCGTTTGGCGCGAGTTTGAATAGCTCCAATAGCAGAATTTTTAATTAACGATGCTCACACAGAATATGAGCATTGGAATATTTTTTAAAATGTAATCTTTTTCATTAATTAAATTATTTTATATTATTAAAAGCAGATAAAATAAACCTTTTTTAATTCATTCATATCTTCGTATCTCTAACAATCTAAAGAAAAAAAATTCTTTAATCAAACTTTAAAACTACCTACCGACCGAGGCTGATAAGCTCAGTCTTCAGATATGACTGAGTGCTTTTTTGCGCTCCTCACTCAGTTGATCGGAGCAGTTGAAACGCGTTAGTCGTGTTCTGGGTTCTTGGCTCAGAAAAGGCGTTCCATTAAACGCCACCGCGTGTGCCACCACCGTGTAACCACAGCGAACTGCCAATTGAAGCCGCTTATCAGCTTGCCAAAGAGTAATTTGTGATACCTGTCCGTGTTGTATTGGCTTGTACAACTTGATGCGATGCGCTTAAGTGGTGTTAATTTTTATTAATTATATCATATTTAATGCCAAACGAGTGTGAAGTGCCTTCGCCATTGTAAATTACAATCAAGTAATACGACAACTCGAATAAAGTCATAAAACTAAAACGCTGTGCAAATTTTCTAAATCATTTAAATAATTACAAGATAATAAGCTATCTATAAGTGTTGAAGTGTGTGCGTGTGTGTGAGTGTGTGTATAATTTACAAGCCATAAGCATTATCAAAAACACATTAGACAAATTGGTAAAATTGACAAAACCAAATTGCATATCGCTAAAACGGTAAAGCAAAAAAAAATCCGACACAATTAAAAAATACATCTATAAAAATTTGCTTCATTTAGGAAACCCAAACAAATAAAAGCAATCAAAATACCATGAAACACTCAACAAGAGACTCTCCATCACACGCTTAACTCTCTGATAAGCCAGGCCAATTCCTCGTTCTCAATTTTCCCATGTTTGTTCGTCAAGTGTTTAACCGAACACCAAAAACCAACGACGCGTTCACCTGACAGCACTGAGTCAACCTTTATTATTTTATTGATGAATGCGCGTAGTTTATTTTTATCGAGTTTTTTTCCGACTTGTTTTATTTTGAATGCATTTAGTTTATAGTAGGCAAGACTGTCTTATATCTTCTTGTTTTTATATAAATTAAATCTGGAAAAAATACGGCTAATCCAAAAGGTCTATCATTTTTCTGATTGTCATGCAGTGTTGAATTATACATTGCGATAGTAAATCATTTTATTTTGTATTTAATTTTATAGAGAATTGTGATAAAAGCTACCAAAAATGCAAACATGAATTCGTATTTTGATTCCGCTATCGATTATAATCGTACACATCCAATTGAACAATTTCAAACGCCACTTGATAAAGAAAGCTGGGAATGGACATATTTGGTGGTAAGTGAATTATATATTTATGATAAATATTAAATAAGATTACAAAACTCAATTAGAAATGAATTGATTATATTAAAAAAACAACAAAAACTTATTAGAATAATGCTCCTGATCCTTAGGCTTAACAAAAAGCTATCACTGATTGTCTGAAAATAAATTTCGAAGATATCAAAAACAATTGTGTTTTCAAAAATGTATCAAAGAAATAATATTTTGTAATTCATTGAACCCCGTTTTGTTCCAGACGAAATGTAGAAATTTGGAGCTCGAAGAATCCTATGACCTTTATATGCGACGTCTGAGAATTGGTTATTTATCACTTTTCATTTTCATTGAAATTTTGGTGACTTTCATACATGCACTACTGCTAATTACCACGCCAAATCGTACAGATGCTTATATGGATATCGGAGTTTATATATTATGTGCCAGTTTGATTTGCCTAACTCTATCGATTAATTTTCAAACCGATATGGTGAATAAGCATGGCTGGCTGGTATATGTGTCTTCCTGGCTGGCTATGTCCTTAATGGTGTTAATGGGTATGCCTTAAATATTAAGATTTTACCAAGCTTAAGCTGACTCTTTTTCTACCTTCACAGACATCAGCTTAAATGTTTATCACGCCACCAGCAACAATGACATCTTAAATCCGATATACGATGCGTATACCTTATATGCCATCTATATGTTTATGCCAATTCCTTATATACTCCAACCATTTATATTGGGAACAGCTGTCACCGTTTGCTATATAATAAATTACAGTTTTGTAATCACATCAAAGGAGCACAATCAAATGCATAGCATTATCAATGAGGCCATCTATCTGGGTTGTGTAAATCTGCTGGGGATTTTCTTTCGACTGATGAGGGATATTGCTCTACGCACTACCTTCCTTGATCGTCGTCAGTATGTGGAAGAGAATTTACTATTAAGATTTGCCCGAGACCAAGAAAGAGGATTACTCTTGAGTATTTTACCCACCCAAATAGCCGATCGGTTGACGGAGGATGTGAAAAGACGCATTGAGAGGTCCAAACAACAAAATCACACTAATTCTTCGGTATATCCCCGTTCCAGTGACACATCTCAGACTTTGAAACTTTGGCGTCAGCCTGATCATGTGTAGGTTGAAAACTACTCCACCGGAAATTGGAATTACTCATCAAAAAATTTCTAAACTTCTTTTTTTTAGAAAACTCTTCATTGAACCACATAAAGATGTGACTGTGCTGTATGCGGATGTAGTAAATTATACTTATCTTACGACCACTCTAGATGTAAAGAAGTTAGTTGAGGCCCTACACGATCTTTTTGTTCACTTTGATATAGCCTCTGAAGAGTATAATGTAATGCGTATAAAGTTTTTGGGCGATTGCTATTACTGCGTGGCTGGTCTGGCCAGTCCCAATGAGGATCATGCCAAATGCTGTGTGGATTTGGGCTTGCGAATGATCAAGGATATACGTGACGTGAGGTGAGTCCTCGAAGAATTAAAAGAAACCCCATAATAATTATCTTTCTTCAAAGGGAGAAACGGCATCTGAATATTGACATGCGAATTGGTGTGCACACCGGCGATGTACTATCTGGAGTTATAGGAGCTGCCAAATGGCAATTTGACATTTGGTCAAAGGATGTGGATATAGCCAACCGCTTGGAAGCCACCGGGGCCACAGGGCGTGTCCATGTAAGCCAAAAGACTTTGGGTCTTTTAGATGGTGAATACTTCTTTGAGGATGGCACAGACAAGGCACGGGAGGATCCTGTTCTGCAGAAACATGGCATAAAGACTTTTCTTATTAAGTCCTTACGGGTGAGGCTTTTTGCTTGTATTGTGTCTTCAGATTTCTAGACATGATTTACACATACACAAAGTCGTTGTAGGCTCCCATGCACGATCCAAGACGTGTCCAGCGACAAATTCAGGCCAAAAAACTTAGCGAAGCCAGCAAATCAAATTTCATGTACAACTCAACGCTTCAGCAATACAATCAAGTACGGAATCAAGCAAAATTGGAAATGTGCAGAGAACTAGATAAAATGCCAATTGGCCGTATACAGTAAGAGAATTATTGAAACTCTCTCTCTCTCTCTTAAGTTTTCATTCACTTCTGCTTTATGTTTCCCAGAGCCACAAGACTGTTCAAGGTATTTAGAAGAAATAAAAATCTTACACAAGATGAAATTGAGGAAGAGAATTTCCGTCGCAACATTAGTTCCCTTTGTCTACTGTTTCGAAATCGAAATTGGGAATTGCAATATATCCAGGAACCCGATGTGATGTTGAAATATAGCATAGCCCTGGCCTGGGTGGTCTATTGCAGTCTGCTGGCCATTCAATTGCTGAGCAAAGAGTAAGTAAGATTAATTTTCCTTTTTATAATAATTCAGAAAATTCTTGATCTTGTAGCGCCTCTTATCATTATTGGTATATTGATGGTGTTACCATCTGTTTGCTCACGACTTTGCTTTTGGTCTCCTGGTATAAGAAACTTTGGATTATGTATGTTTCAGATGACGAGCTTTCCAAGCCCAAGAATCCTGTCAGTATGTTTCTCTACGACATATCCGATAGAATGCAAAGAAATTTGATTTTAAGAGTTATCATATATTTCGTGGTCATTATCTCGTACTGTGCTGTGGCAGCTATGCAGGTGGTAAGTAGTAAAAAATGAAACGAATCGATTAAATAACTCAAATATGGTCTCAATTTTCCTAGTTGGATTGCGGTCATGTAGACGATTATACACCAACTTCAGCGTCCTATGAAGAGATTGTCTACTGTTTTCATCCCTGGGTAATTTGTAATTTCAACAGATCTAAGATAGGCAATTAATATATATATTTTTTCTGTGATCCCCCAACAGATCTTGACCAATTGCATGACTCTAATCATTGGCATGTCCTTTCTATTTACCCGCATACCATTTGTGATTAAGGTTCCTGTCTCCACAATCATCACAGCCGGCTATGCCATCTTGGTGATCTTTGAATTCAATTACATATTTGCCAGTAGTCCATCCACCAATGTTAACTTAAATGCAGAGTACTCGCATATTTTATTAATTGTCATTACATTGGGTATTTTCCATATGATGGAGCGTCAAACTGAATTCATAGCGAAAGTGGATTACAAGTGAGATTTGACTATTCCAAAAAGATATAGAAGCTATTAAAAATATCGTTTTAGTTGGAAACGTCAGTTGCTGAAAAAACAGGATGATGCTTTTATCACGAATGACACGATCAAAGTTTTGCTGAAGAATATTTTACCTTCCCATGTGGGTGAGTTGATTACGAAAACTTAATTCCTTTGATATTATAAAGGTTTTAAATTTGACCAATCTTAGCGGATTTCTATCTATCTACGCAAATCAAGAATGAACTATATTATGAAGAGTATGATAATGTGGCAGTTATGTTTGCTTCAATAAAAAATTTCGATACAGACAAGATCGGTTTGAGAGTGCTAAATGAGATTATCTGTGACTTTGATGATGTGGTAAGTTGCTCTTAGCAAGTTTTTATAATAAGATTCTCACTAATTCAATCTTCCCCAGCTGAATAACTATGCAGAGAACTTGAGGGTGGAGAAAATCAAAGTAGCTAATTGGACCTACATGGCTGCCTGTGGACTGGATGTGCTACGGTCAGAGCAGGTGAATGCCCCACAAGTGAAGTATAAAAATGCCTCCCTGATGGCCAATGGACGACGCAGTGCTTATGGTGGAGCGCGCAGCTCGGACACCGCTTCCCGTGTACCCCATGGCACTGGGACCAATATAGCCCTGGACTTGGAACGGGGTCAATATGAAGGAAATGTCGTTTCTAGTGCTCCGAGGTCGAGCAACGGTTGCAGTCAGGGGCAGAAGAATGATGAAGTGGTTTTGGTGATGGCACGATTTGCTCTGGACTTGATGCGCACCATGAGACGTTTCAATGCGGAGAATATGCAAACGGAATACGAGGGATCCACAGATTATGGTCTTCTACGGATTGGCATTTCCCATGGACGGGCCATGGCTGGTGTGGTGGGCAACTCCAAGCCACATTATGACATTTGGGGTAATCCTGTGAATATGGCTTCGAGAATGGACTCAACTGGTATGCCTGGTCACATTCAGGTGACCGAGAAGACGGCTATGATTTTGCGTAAAAACAATATTCAATGCAATTATCGGGGGATGACATTTGTTAAGGGGCGTGGCAATATACCCACATACATTTTGGGTATAGAAAAGGATTATTCATCATTTCTGCCGCATCAGACAGAAACGGATCAAAATAGTTAAAATTCTTGATTGAATTTTGATTATTATTGTTATTATCTGAGAAGCTTCTAGTCTAAGTTAATCAGATCAATCAGAAATTATTTAAAATATATATTATTGAAATATTTAAACCAAAGAAATTTTTATTAAAATACAAAATTTTAGTTAATTTAAAAGAAAAGAAAAAAATTAAGTAATCAAGCCAACGAACTTTATTCAAGTTCTTTCAATATCAGATTTTTTTGAAGCCCAAAAGTATGCCTTGTCAAAGGGAAAGTTTGAAAAAAATGCTAGTAGAATATAAGACGAATTGCTACTCTTCCAGGAAAATTAAATGAGAACTGGTTAGATAGTTTTAAAAGCAATTTCAGCTCAAAGAGATCTGAGAAGATTTGAAATAATCTGTCAAAGTTATTAAATCAATCTAAGATTCCAAACCAAACACGTAGGTTGTTTTTATAGTTTTTATTTAAATATATATAATTTAATATTTATCAAGAGAAATATTTATTATACAGTACATAGATACATACATATATATATATATATATATATATATATATATATATATATATATATATATATAGATTTATATAACACACACATATATACCCATAAGATTGATTTGAATTGTTTGTGCGGTTTTTGTTTTTATATTTTTTAAATACATATCTGAGCTCAGGTCAAACGTGTCCTTATTTGTTTTTTTGGTACAAATTTTACTTCTGTTATTTAAAATTATTTTTACAAACAAAATAAAATGTGAATATAAAAAAAGCATCATCAACTTATTCAAAATAAAATGTAAACAAGCTTTGATTGTTTTTTTGTAAAAAAAAAGAGCACCGTAAAAATTGGTTTTTGTGCACAGATTTCATATTTTTTTGAGAGCTTGCAAATTGTTTGCATTTGTTTTTAAGATTCTGAACAGGGCATTTTCGTTGAAACGATGGAATGTTTTATTTTCGATTCGAGAATTTACTCATTACTGTTGCTGGTCAAGAGAGCCGTGTCTTCGGGCAAAGGTTTGCGCTTGAAGGAGCTATCAGTGGCCAAATAGACTACCAAAGCACCAAAGATGACATACAAGACTCCAATAATATTGGCCAAGACACCAGCCGACGAAAAGTTCGAATAGGTGGGGCTGCAACAAAGACTCAACAATTAGAAAATTATGAAAAAAAAAATTGTATAATTTTTCAACTTACATGGCAAAGATGGCCTTTTCAGTGATGCCCATGACGGCACTGGCTATGGCCAAAACAAACCCAAACAAACCGAAATAGATATGCAATGGCATCAGGGCAATCTTGAACCGCTCCTTCACGCCCGGCAGCAGATAGGCCGTGAACCCGGCCACATACTGCAAACAAAAGATGATCACTGCCGACAAGCCCAGCCAAGAGTGCAGCGAATACATATTCGGTATGGGCGGATTGGCCAAATTATGAGAATCAAAGACCGCCTTCAATGCAATCACTGTCAAAATAAATGCACCCATATGAATACTGGCGTGGGTGATCTTCAGAGTCTTCTTGCGTGTGGTGCGAAAACCGCGATAAACGAGTATGGCTAAAAATGCAAAAATATTCAAATGAAATGGAAAAGGGTGTATCAACGTCACATACAATTGCCATAGAGAAATATAAAGCCGATTGTCATGAACAATGGATGCCAATTGAATTCCAATTTGGGATTATCCGAACCGCCCAGTCCACCAAAATGTTGACCAATCCAGGTGCCCACCAAGACAATCATGGTCAGTCCGCAGAGTTGGGTCAGCACATAGAGCACTTTGAAATTAATCAAAGATGGATCCATATTCGATTTACCTATAAAATCAAAAGAAAATACTTTTAAAATTCCGAAATTACGCAGAAGCCGCAAATTCCAAAAAAAAAAAAAAATTGAGCATTCAAGTGCCTCCCAACCGCAACACAAAACAAAAAAAAAAAGAATTGAATACTTTGGTGGGGCAGTCATTCCATTAATTAGCTCGATATCTTAATAGCATCTCAGAGGCATCAGCATCAGCATCAGCATCGGCAACGGAATTCCTAAAGTTTGTTGAGCTCAAAAACTAAACTGACTTGGGTACCAAGTGTCTACTTGACTTATTGAATGACTGACAGTTGGAAGCCAAAGAAAGATAGGCTGGGCTGGTCACTCAGTCACTCAGTGTTTTATGCATTTCCAGCATACTTTTCAAATGATTTCATGTTCATTCATTCAATTATAAATTCAATTCAATTACAATTACAAAAACCTCACGACACTTGAAACTGGAAAAAAAACAAAAAATTTATTTCTACACCGAAGAGACTGAAAGTCGTTGGCTTCAGTTTCCATAGGCAAAAGTCTATAATTATTTATTTAAAAGTTTTTTGTTTTGACGCCTTTAATCTGAGTTGTCTGAAAACTATACTCTTTCTAGGTAAACTCATTTAATTATCTAAATAATTAAATCAAGATAAAAGTGATTAGATTACGAAATTCTAAACAGTTCTCAAGATGGAAACTTCCGAACATAGGAAAATATTTGTTCAATTTTATGCTAAACCAACAAGAATATCATTATTTATATATAAATTGTCCCGTTATCATTCTATTATTTTTAGAATCTTGTTGAAATTGTCAGAGATTTTGTTTGATATTTGCGAGGCAAATAAATGAAAAATTTCAACATTTCCTCGATAAATTTAATTGCCTTGTTTTGATTTTAATTGAATTGGTTATTTAAAAATTGAAAAAAAAAACAAATATTTCAGTTCGGCTTGACTATTTGCACAGATATTGAAAGACGCAAAGTGCTTTGGGCCCAGTGAGTCAATAGCCAAGAGTATCGGGTTGTTGACTCTACCATAGACACTTTTGCAATGCAGGTCGATATAATTGGTAATACCAATTTTTGAAAATCCGATCACGTAGAGGCTTTTAAGTAAATGCATTTTGTTATTGAGTAATTTAGGCTTTCCTTCATTTTTCTTTGGGTCAAAATTGTTTACAAATTCATAATCAAAAAAAAAACAAATGCGAATTCAAACAATCGAAAAGATTTTGAAATTTTTTCAACGTTTCCCATAAATTCTTTGTTGGAATAATAAAATCACACAAAAATCGAATATAAAAAAATCATTTTAAAAATGTTTCTTTGTAGAATTTTAAATCGATCAACAATTTTAATGGCAATTCAATTGAATTTGATTTTTTTCTTAAAACGCAAAAAAAAAAAGAAAAACAAATCTTTAAAATTTACTTTGAATTTCAAGCAGAAAAATTACTGACTAGATAACAACAACAACAACAAAAGCATATGTGATATTTGATATGAAATGTAAAAATGTATTTAAAAGGAGCCATCAAAAACTGATTAAAATAGAAAATGAAGTGTGAAAAAATTTTGGCATCATCGAGATAAATATGTAAATTTGAAATTAATTGGTAATGAACTTGTTGTTGTTGTTGCTGCTGTTGTTTTTGTTTTTTTTTTTTATGAAGCACGTGCCTTTGGCCATCTTGGAAAAGAAATTCACTTAAAAGGAGTGAAATTAGTTGGGACATAAAAATTATAAATATATTTCAAAAAAGTACACATTTTCATTAACAAAGCTAAGTGGGTGTGAAATTTTCATGTTATTGTATTGGTCGGCTTGCTACTGCGGCTCCGGCTGCGGTAACAGTGGCAGCTGCCTAGCAAACCGTTGCAACTGATCGTGCGCAAAATTTGTAGACCAATCTAAATAAATAAATAAAAAAAAAAAGTAAAATCTTTTTTTTTTTATTTGGACGACTTTGGAAAAGCGTAAAAAGCTGAAGACAGCAGCAGCGAAAATAAATAAAACTGAAATAAACACAAGTGCAAAAGCAAAAGTGGCAATAAACGAAAGACCAATAAAACTCAAAACAGAAAAAAAGAAAAAAAAAAGTAACTGTTTGAAAAACTAAAGTGAAATTATTTGCAGACGATCGGTGCACTAAAAAATTGAATGCGCTGTTGTCTCTTCGTCTCTTCTGTTTGCTGTTTGTCCGTTTGTCTTTTTGTCTGACTATTTTTAGTCTGTTGGACTATCGTTTTGTCTGTGCGTTTTGATATATTAAACTTTTACTAAGCTCAGCCAATTGTTGGTGTTGTTATTGTTTCACATAACGGTGGCAGTGGCCGTCATAAATTGTTGTTGTTTTTTTTTTTTACTTTTATTTCTGATCATGATTTTCGTTAAGCCAAACCATTCACTTGGTAAAGTTGTTGGTGTTGTTGTTTTTGTTGTACCTTTATTCGGTGGCTCTGTGGCTACTGTTGTCGTTGTTGCTTGCACTTGTTCTGGCATGGCTGTAGTTGTTGTTGTAATTGTTGTTACAGTGGTTGTTGTCTCGGCTTTACCATTATTCTCGGCATTCGGCATCGCACTTGCCGTTACATTTGGAACAGGCACATTCGCTGTGATTGTCTTTGTTGTTATCAACTCCACTGTTGCTGGCTGAACTGGGTCCACCTTAACTTCGGCCACAGCCTTTTCCACATCCAAAGCCTTTGACATATTCACTCACTCGCATTCACTTTTATCACAACTCTGATTAATTTCTTGTTCTTTCTTTAGCTCTTTTTTATTTTTTCGTAAATCAATACTCAAATTTCCATTAGGAAGTAGCGATTACAAATCACATCAATGACATGCCACAAGCAATTACTAATTGCACGGAATATGTAGAAACTCAAACTCACACTACCCGTGTACAATACAAAAATAATTAAAACACTAAATCTGCCTTGCGGAACCGCGAACCGTTAGTCTTAACGTGCAATGCTCAACTGAAAATGTTTACTACTTTTTTTAAACAACCAAGCCCAGAGCAGCGGCAGTGACAGCGACGCAAAAGCTTTTCGAGTTTGGATGCAAGTTTTTTTTCTTTTTTTTTTAATTCCATCTATTTAATTTTGTGTTTAATGTTTTTTTTTTTTTTTTTTTTTTTTTGACAACAGCTGCTCTCAAATAAACAAATTTCATGCAAAATTAAAAAATAGAAATTTTGGAATGTGTTATGAGAAATTTAGAATTTACGCCCACATAAATTACGGTCACGGCAAATTGTGTTAAAGGCTTCAACTTTTATACTATTTTCAAAGACATCAAGTGTTTTGAAGAGACCAGCATTTCAGTATTGTTTCTCAACTTTCAGAATTATACATGTGTATTAGATTATGTAATTTTTTCATCCTACGAAAATAGATAAAAATTGTAGCCGAACTTCGACTTGTTTTAGATAACTCTTTTTAGCACTTGCCATTTTCTATTCATTTGTTGACTGTACATTCCTTTGACTTTATTGGTATGCTTTGTTGTTGTTTTTATTACTGGTCTATGTGGCTTTAGCTGAGCTGCATCTTAATTATTTCCATTTTATGCATATTAATTTCTCATATGCATATTGCATATTACTCAATGGTTTCTTTTTTTTTTATTTCATTGACTTACCCAGTGTGAATAACATGGCGTATGCTTAATAAAAATGTTCTATATGCAAAACGAATTAATTCTTATCAGGGAGAGGCAACAAAATGTAAGATTTCGGTAAATAATTGCACAAAAATTTTTTTATTCTTTTAGGATGTTTTTTAAACGCTTTAAAGTTAAATTGCGTTTTCCTTTTTTTGGTCCAAAACAATTTGCGTAGGATATGCCGTTAGTTGGGAAAACTGTTGCCTGCTCTGCTGGCTGCTGCTGCTACTGTCATCAGAAAACCGTTTATGTATTTGTATATAAAAAAAATTACCACCCATATGGCAGTGAAAAAGTCTGCAAAGACCACCTACACATTCCTAGCTCAGGAGATGGCAACCCAAAAAGTTTTCTGCTTGATGGAGCTTTTCATGTGAAAGCTCCAACTCAGCTGTTGAATACAATAACAAAAAACTCTCACGGGCGCACATTACACACACACTGATACGCGTAAGCCACTTGTTGGTTCTGTTTGTTCTATTGAAATATTTTTTGGGAATTTCTTTATATTTGGATTGAATTCTGAACTTACCTGCTTTATTTTAAGCTGGCAATTAAAAAACCTCGAATATTCGGCAACTGATCGAAAACCAACCAAGCACAAAAACGAAATCTTAAGTACTGCGCCAAAAAAAAAAAAACCAAAGTCAAATTCTCTCAGACACCGCCACCGCCAACGTCAGCAGTGGCAGAGAAAATATGAAGCAGATTAAGAGCACAGTGGAGCAAAGTGACGACCTCACATTCACATCGTAAGTTTAAAATTAATTGTTTTTATTTATTTATAGATGGCGACTTAAATATATTATTATATTTATTATAGGGCACTTGCATCCATACATAAATTATTTAATTTATAATCCTTGAATCATATTATCATATTTTTTAATAATTTAAATTATTTCAAAATTATATTGATAAATAACCACTATTTTTGTATAAAATTATTGTTTTAATTAACATATATAATATATTTTGGAACAAAATTACCAGAAATCAAAAAGGTTGCCATACTGGTAGTTTCAGATGCACAGTGCTGCCACAGTTTCACCCGAATGGCAGCAGCATGGAAACAGTTCGCACGCTTGAACAAGTTCCCTGAAGACACAAAATTTTTCTTGTTTTACCTGGACGGTCGTTTTTTGTTTTTCTTTTTTTGCGTGCTATGATTATTAATTTATTATAAAAGAAAAAAGTGTTAATTTGTTTATTGTGACTACGTACATAAGAGTGCAAATGTTTTGGTAATGTTTCGGAAACTGTAAAACGAAGGCGGTGGTGTTTTTTATCCAGAGTAAAAGACAACAACAACAACGGCAGAAACGACGTTGTTGCAGTCGCGGTGCAGCTGTGTGGACGACCGTGACAGGTGCAACGACGGCGGCGTCAGCACGCATATTACTCATTAAATACTACGCACACACACACGCACAGGTCTAAGAAAACATAACAACAATAAAATGGCAGGCACGGCCACCGCCACTCCAATGGAAATTGACGAATTCATAAATGGAGCACTCGTTTCTTGGGTGAGTAAATAAAATCAGCATGGTTATGGAAACCCCATAGACAACGTGCTTGGCATAATCAAGTGCTTGATTTACATATACGCATACACACACCAACAAACGTGCGCGCTTAGATTTCCGCCAAGCCCCCAAGGTCATTGTAACTGCTACTGCCTTTGGCTGGTTTACGGTACAAGTTTTTTTTTTTTTATGCGATCATTAGGGAGCCATTCTTGTCGACAGAAATGCCAGCTACCAACACGTATTGTGCGGTTAAATGAAAGTTCAGTGTACGTTCAAGAAGAGATTTGTTACGTACAAACAAGTTTTTATTTTTTAGCTAATTTGGCCAGTTATGTTTCTAATTGCTAAAAAGAAAGTCATTTACTTATTTCTTTGCAGTTGGAATCATGTTTGCCACGTGCAGAATTATTAACCGGGTACACTTCGCTCTTGGATGGCATCATTATACATAGCGTTTGGCTGCAGATCGATCCGGAGCCGCAAAACAATCCCACAGAGTTGAACGACCTAAATGGTGTATCGCTCTGCGTGGGCAGAGCCAAGAATTTCGAATGTATTGTAAGAAATTTGAAATCTCTGTTCGAAGAGGAACTAGGTCAGACTTTGCTGGCCCTGCCAGATGCCTTTATCCTGGGTTATCACCCAGAAAGTAAAAATGGTCTAGAGCAAATGAAAACCCTGCTGACGCTCTTACTGGGTGCGGCTGTGCAATGTCCAAATAAGGAGCTGTTTATAGCTCGGATAAAGGAACTCGATCTGGAAACCCAGCATGCCATTGTGGGTCTTATCAAGCAGGTCACCGACAGCCACAGTCTGGTGCTAACCGAGGACTCCATAGAACGTCTCACCCCGGAGAGCATGTATTCTCACATTCTGCGACTAACCAAGGAGAGAGACAATATGTACTTAAAATGGATTGAGACTGTGTGCGTGGAACCCGAGCACAGTAATAATGACGGACCCGAATGTGGCAATGGAGTGAGTGTGCCACGCTCGCCCTCAAGTGGCACCGCCACTTCGTCGCCATCTTCCTCGTCTAACTCGGAAAGTAATCACTTGGCCGTGGAGTGTGCAGATTTGAGATCAAAGAACAGAAAATTACGTCAGGAACTGTAAGTATACAGAAAGAGCAATCTGTTGAACTTACATTAAATGGGTAAAAATAAAATTCTTATAGTGAGGAGAAATCCGAAAATCTTTTGGAACTGCGCGAAGAGCTCGATGAAAAGAAATTACGCTTTGATAAGCTACGCCAAGAGGTGAGTAGTTTCTGTTTGTGGAAACATTTTTTAATTGAAATGTTTTCCCCCACAGAGCCAAGAATGGTTTACCGAGGCCAAACGCGCTTCAGCCTATCGTGATGAGGTGGACATATTGAGAGAGCGTGCCGAACGGGCTGATAGATTAGAGATTGAAGTGCAGAAATATCGTGAAAAGCTGGGCGACTCGGACTTTTACAAATCCAGAGTAGAAGAACTGCGCGAAGATAATCGAGTGCTCTTGGAATCAAAGTAAGCCGGCTTAAGCAAATAAAAAAAATATTTACTAATCTCTTGTTAATCCCCTCTCAGAGAAATGTTGGAAGAGCAATTACAAAGATATCGTAAACGCTCGGAGCATGCCATCACCTTGGAATCGGAGATAATGAAGTATAAGCAAAAGATCAATGATATGGCTTTGGAAAGAGATGCAGATCGATCCAAGCTGGAGGAACTCTTGGAGGAGAACACACAATTGCAACTGGTGGCTAAGAATCTCAACTCTACCCAAGAGTTCGATAAGTCCTTTTCGGATAACGAAGATGACTGCAATTCCGGCGACAACAGTTTGTCCGAGCAGTTGACCAACAATGCCCAGACGCGTGCCTTGAAATTGGAATTGGAAAATAGAAGGTTGACAGCTGCCTTGGAGCAATTGAAAGAGACTTCCTTCCATGAGTCTACCAGCAAATTGTTGGAGCTGGAAAAGGAAAAGAAGAAGCTCTCACTGAAAATCGAACAAATGCAAGAAAACATACAACGTTTGACCCAGCAAAATGTGGAACTCGAAGGTGTGTTTAAAAACGCACTGGAGGAGAATAAAAAACTGCAAGATGCCGTGGACAATCGCCAAAAATCCTACGATCGTCAGAGCCTTGAAAGAGAAGCCGATCGGCAGAAATTGTCCGATGCCGAGCAACATGTTGAGACCCTCAATAAGGAGAAACAACGCATACAAACACTCAATGAGAGCATTCAACGACGAGCCGATGACCTAGAACGCCTGGTAGAGAGCAAGGGCAAGGAACTGGAGCAATATGCCGAGAAGACACAGCAATATGAACAAACCAAACAAAAATTATATGAAATCGAAGCCAAGGTCTGCACCTTTGAGCGCGAGAATGCTAGCCTGCTCAGGGAGGTGGCCAAACTGAAAGAGGGCAGTGAAGAGAAATCTGTGCAATTGGATGAAAGCATCACTAAATTAGATACTCAGACCAAGGAGCTGACACGTCTTACCAAGGCGGTGGAAGAAGCTGAACAATTACAATACAAACTGGTTGAGCTGGAGAAGCAAAATCTGGAGCTAATATCGCAGCGCGATATTGATCAGGAAATGATAACCACTCTACGGAATGACCTGGTCACTGGTACCCTGGTGACCAACAAAGTACGACACAACCTTGAGAAATTGGGACTAAATGTGGATGAATCCACTGGCGAGGCAGCCGAATTGAATGTGGAACATGTGGTTGAAAAATTGGTGCGCAATCCAGAAACCTTCAAGACCGTCCGTGAGATAATGTTGAATGTGAATCGCGAACAGCAGGAAGAGGCCCTGAGCCGTGGGGGACAGGCCAAGTCAGATATGTGTGTCTTGTGTCATCGCCAGGAGATTTTCACCGTGGAAAAGAACATCGAATTAGCCGCCAGTGCCCCGCCACAGGAACTACGCTTCGAGCACAAGGTTTGTCTGAGTCCCTCCCGTGACACAGCTGAAGTGTTGCGTCTCAATGAATCAAACACTCAACTCCAGACTCAAAACTCAGAGCTCCAGTTCAACAACGATCAACTGCAGACGGAAAATGCTCGTCTCTGTGTGGATGTGGCTGCCTTGGGCTCTCAGATAACTTCCTTGAACACCCAGCATGTGGCCTTGCAGCTGGCCAACTCACAACTGGCCGCCGAAAAGGATACTCTCCTCAAGGATATTGATGCCTTGAAGCAGGAGCACAAGCGGGCACTACAAGATCAGGTGACTCTGCAGTGCCTACACGATCAACTGTCCGCCGAATATGAATCGCTCAACAAGGACAAAGAGCAATTGAAATCGGCCATGCGCGACTTACGCAACGAAACACGCGACACACGTGAAATAATCACAGCTCTGGAGAAGCGTGTCGAAGAGCTGACTGCCCAGAATTCCACCCTGAAGTCGTGCAGCGAGGATCTCAGCATTTTGCGTACCGAACACTCCAAGCTGACGGATGATTTCCGTAATCTCTTTGCCACCAGCGATCGCTTCAAAAACGAATACAAAAATATACAAGAGCAATACAAAATGATACGTTTGGAGCACAGCAGTCTGAAGCTGCAAAATACCGAACTTAATGGTGAGCTGAATGCCAAAACCGATCAAGTTCGCTTGCTACAAATCGAGTACACCAAAGTCCAGCAGAGATGTGAGGTGAGTTATATATATTTTAATTTTAAAGGGATTTTTATGTTAAAACTTTTGTGGATTCTCTTTCAGATGCTTATACAAAATAATGCCGATTTGGATGCTGAACGTAAAGCTTTAATGGAAAATGTCTCGCAATTATTATCGCAATACCACGAGCTCTTGGCCATTTCTCTCGAGGATAAAAAACATTTTCACGAGGAAGAGAAAAATTACACTGAACGCGTACACAGTTTGAAGCGGCAAAAAGAAAAACTAGAAGAGAAAATTATGGAGCACTATAAGAAATCCGAGACTACAGTGCAGAAAAAGTATATCAAAATATCAAACAGAACAAGAAATTGTTTTATTCAAATCTAAAATTTCTTTGTTATAGGAAACCTTTTGCCAGCAGCTTGGTGCGTCGTGTTAAAAAAGCCAGTTCGGATTTAATGAGCAAAGTGCCCAGTCGTGTAAGTCTTCCTTGCATTAGTCAAAGAAATATTTTAGAACATGGAAGTTTTTCATATTCCACAGAATCGGCGTTCCTGGGTGGATGATGCCCGTGCCACTTCCCAGTTTGTTATTGGCTCAGAATCAGGAGGCAACGAATCTGATAATAGCAATGAAGAGCCGCTTTCCATAGCCTCCGATACGCATTTATTACAACGAAATATACCATTACGTCAAAGCTTGCAACGGTTAGTTGAATCATTTACAATTTAAATACATTTGGTTTATGGTTTCTATATTCTATTTTCATGTAAATACACAAACAAACACGCACACTCTATGTAAAATATCAGGGATTTGTTAATGGATAATACAATCACACGCGGTGGCACTGTGCGAAGTAGTTTGCAGGCACAAAAACGTACGGATTTAAATAATTCACGTAGAAATAGCGTGCACGGGTAATGCCTTAATTTAAATGTTTAACAATTTTATAATCAATTTATTTACCTTGTCCCAAAGAAGAAAACTCATTAGGCATGTGTTGTCAAAAGTCGGCTTGACCAATTTCAAAGGTAAACAGAATTGGACAAACAATGGAAAACAAAAAAATATGAAAATTTTGTTGTTCGTATGACTTGAGCTAACCAAAAATGTTTGCATTTTGTTATGATAAATTATCAGAATTCGTTTGCCAATTAATTCTGCTTACTAATCATCATCCCACCAAAAAAAAAAAAAAAAAAAGGCCGCTTTGATTAAACACCATGTCGTCCGTTTCTGAAACTATGAAAAAGGGAAGATATCTAATTCGATTTTACTTCGTTCACAGCAGTCTTGAAGCGCCCGATGTAACTGGCAGCAGCTTAACCCTGGGCACGGCTGGATCCCGGCGCACTGTATATTTGATTGATGAACATCAGAAACTGCCCGATGGCTCCAATAGCTCTGCAGCCCAGCCACAAGCAGCACCTTCAGCAGCCAGCGGAAGTGGCGGTGGTAGTGGTGGTGGCAGCACAGGCACTTCAACACCCACGCCTGGCCACAATGAATCTCAGTCAGCACCACAGAAGACCAACGAAAGTCCAGCCACATTTTTAATGTACAATCGTATAAATACAACAATTGGTGGCACATCCACAACCAGTGACCAGAGTCCCTTATTGCAGGCAAGTGGCAGCAGTGGCAGTGTAAGTGGTGGACCATCAGCCAACTTATCACAAGATGACAAGGGCCTGCGCAAGCGCAATGAGGATAAAAGCAATAGTATTTGGTATGAGTACGGTTGCGTCTAATTTAAGATTTGCAAAACTAGAAAGAATTTAACTTCTGTATACGTCCAAATCCAAAATTTTTGAATTTACATACAACAATGCATTTTAACGAAGTATTATTTCGTTTTAGAAAATACCGAATTTATTTTTTGAATACACCTAATTATATAGAGGTATATATATATATATTTACAAATAATATTAAAAAACAAAAACCAAGAGCATAGCAAAAAAACAAAACAAAAAAAAAACAATTAAAAAATAACGAGTAAACTAAAACTACCAGAAGAACTTATGTGTTAAAAAGTTGCCTTAAGCTAAATGAGAAAAGTGCTTCTTAAAAATGCTATGATTTGCTTTAAACTGCCTTTAGAGTTTCTATTTGTATGTAGACTTAAATGATATACAAATGATTTATAAAGTATGAACAAGTATTTTAAACTCGAACTAAGTCGACTCCAAGAAACGAAAACAAGACTATACAAACATTACTATCAACCCATAAGATAAAGTAAACATAACTAAATTATATATAATACACAAACGATCTTATAGAGAGTGCTTCAATATTTTTTTCCCATTTCCATTTTTGAAATATTTCATTTTTTTTTTTTTGGAATTCTAAGAGCAAAAGATCAAAATGAATTGTATTTTACTTTTTACACAACTCGCAAGCATACGTACTATATAGAATTACTATTCCTAATTATGTTATGTCAGGATTGCAATAAATTATATGTATATAACTAAATATTTCTTAGCAATAACTAAATTATTTAAGACAAAACTCTACAATAATAAACATAATATAAAAATGCATTAGCCTACAGATTATTACTTAACAAACTGAAAACTTTTTTTCGAGCTTCTTATTAAATTATATTCAATTTCTTTGTACAGTTCCTTAGTTTGACAAGCACTCTGATTTTGGTTTAACATCTGATGATTACGAATATTATGGTTTATATATATAGTGAAAATGTCACCAAACTACCAGAAACAAATCGATCCAATTTCAAGTTTTTCGGTAATTTATTTTAAACATTTTCCAATCTGCTTTTCAATTTAAAAAATAGTTATTTTCTCTCAAAACTCTCAATATTTTTGTTCATAAACTGAATTTCGGTTGTGCGTGCTCGCATTCCACATTAAAATAATAAAAACAGATATATACAGTAGTCATAAAATTTATAATTACTATCTCCTAAGCACACCCGAGAATTATACATAAAATATTATCTTTTTTAGCTGAAAATTTATCTTTGGCCATATAAAATGAGAAAATTTCCAGGCCCTCTTTAGTCCAGAAATAGAAGTTACACCATCAAGATGTATTTCAAATTGCTAGCAGCTTTGGTAAGCGCATCCAAAAGATTTACTAATGAACAAGGCTCTTAGTTATTCGTTTTTTAAAGCTGCTGGTCCATCAGATAGCAGCCGAGTGTGATGAGTGTCAGTCCTCTAATAATGTGGCTTGCCACAGCGAGATGACCTATTCAATATGTATTTCTGGTAGATGAGGAATTTCCAAAATCCGATTTGGAAATTTGAATTCTTAAGATTCTATTTTGCTTACAGGCAAACCCACATATGACATTATAGATTGTCCAACTGGTTCGTACTGCTCGGAAGATAGGTTTATCTGTAATCAAAATACAGAATTGCCACCCAGTTGCTCAACCATCACAAGTACCACTTCGATTCCTACAACAACAACTGAAGATCCCTTTCAGGCTTGCGAATACCTTGGAGCTAATGAGCAGCTAAATGTTCACGACCCAAGTGATAGTACTTGTTCTAAGTAAGTTCGATTAAATTATCATTGAATTTTAATGGCTTTTAAATAATTCTTCAATTGATATTTTAGATTTTTTATATGCTATAAGGACAATGGTGAAGTTAGTTTTATAGAACAAACTTGCAAAAAAAACAAATACTTTCACCGGGACGTTCGTAAGTGCTTGGCCACCAAACCGGATTATTGTGATTAATAAAATCTATATAATATGAAAACTGTAATAAAAAAAAAGTACCAAAATCTAAAGCTTTTGATTAATTTTAATGCAACAACTAAAAAATCAGAAACGTAATAACCTCGATAAGGATATCCAGAAATGACTAAACTAAGCTTTATGATCTCTCATAGACAAAAAAAAAAAGTCTTTTATGAACTAATGAACTTGTAGTAAACCTTATCTATATGGCTTTTTATAATAAGCCCAAAAACTTTAGAATATCGGCTTTCGTGGTACCACAAATAAATGCGTCAGTTCTACTCTAAAATTGATTTGATGAACATGTCGCCAATTATAAAGACCGTAAGCCCAGTGAATTCATTATAAAATAGTTAGTGAAATTTTTGGATTTTTCCTGCAGATTCTTTTTGCTTTCGCTGCAATGCTGAATATATATAGCATCGAGGGAACTTGCAATATTTGCAATGCCCAAAGTCGGGCTGTCTGTCATGATGAAAGTACATTTTCAATTTGTATTGACTGTGAGTTAAATCAATTAAATTATTTATTAGTACCTTAAGTATGACCAAATACTTTTCAGCCGTACCCACTTATGATTATATAGAGTGTCCTGATACTTATCACTGCACCGATGGACTTTATATCTGTTACAAAAATGCTGACACGGTAAGAGCTTGTAATCCCAATGTCGAGGACACAAGCACCACTACGAGAGCACCGAGGGACCCAGATACATTTTGCCAGGATATTCAAGTTAAAGGAAAATACAAAAATGAACTTGATCCAACATGTAAAACGTAGGAATATTCTATATATCTGTCGAATCGATTTGTCTATAATGTTGCTGTCTATTTTAGATATGTAACATGCGAATTTATTGGGACCAACATTATTGGAGCTGCAATTAATTGTGGTGAAAAATGGTACGATGACAATAAAAAGTATTGTGTTGTCGACAAACCAGACGATTGCGCTTAAGCTAACAAATTAATTTGTATATATATTTTAATGTGCTTTTTATACTGTTCTCAATAAAAACTGCTTCTTTCTGAGAAGTCCAAAAGTTATCAGGCAATAAATACGAAATTGGAAAAATTGTTCAAAAAAATCAAAGTCAATTATTATATTTTTATGATTATCACACTCGAGGCCTTCGGAAATAGCTAAGATATAATTTATAAACTATTTTTAATTTTTAACATTAACAATCATCAGGTCGTTCATTTTGACATTTGGTAGTCAGGGAATTGTAATATTGGTTACTGTTGCAGTGAAAAAGCCATCCTAAATAATCTCCCGATAAAATATAGCAATAAACGTAGCTGAATGAATAAAAATTAAAACATTATTTATGCATGCGAAATATGAATTCTGATGCACTTACTCTTTGCAGGTCGAATCACTTTCAACCCTAAAGTATCCCAATTCTTGGAGATTTCCACAAAATTTATCAGCATCGAAAGGAGTCACAGGAGTGGTCGAGGGTGAACTTGTTGGAGAATTCTCTGTGGTGGAAGAATCCATCTTAGGTGTGGTAGACGACTCAATCGGGGACGTTGTAGAAGGATCTGTCACAATTGGTGTGGTTGAAGAATCCATCTTAGGTGTGGTAGACGACTCAATCGGGGACGTTGTAGAAGGCTCTGTAACGATTGGTGTGGTTGACGACTCAATCGGGGAAGTTGTGGAAGGATTCGTCACAATTGGTGTGGTTGAAGAATCCATCTTAGGTGTGGTAGACGACTCAATCGGGGACGTTGTAGAAGGCTCTGTAACGATTGGTGTGGTTGAAGAATCCATCTTAGGTGTGGTAGACGACTCAATCGGGGACGTTGTAGAAGGCTCTGTAACGATTGGTGTGGTTGACGACTCAATCGGGGAAGTTGTGGAAGGATTCGTCACAATTGGTGTGGTTGAAGAATCCATCTTAGGTGTGGTAGACGACTCAATCGGGGACGTTGTAGAAGGCTCTGTAACGATTGGTGTGGTTGAAGAATCCATCTTAGGTGTGGTAGACGACTCAATCGGGGATGTTGTAGAAGGCTCTGTAACGATTGGTGTGGTTGACGACTCAATCGGGGAAGTTGTGGAAGGATTCGTCACAATTGGTGTGGTTGAAGAATCCATCTTAGGTGTGGTAGACGACTCAATCGGGGACGTTGTAGAAGGATCTGTAACAATTGGTGTGGTTGAAGAATCCATCTTAGGTGTGGTAGACGACTCAATCGGGGACGTTGTAGAAGGCTCTGTAACGATTGGTGTGGTTGACGACTCAATCGGGGACGTTGTAGAAGGCTCTGTAACGATTGGTGTGGTTGAAGAATCCATCTTAGGTGTGGTAGACGACTCAATCGGGGACGTTGTAGAAGGCTCTGTAACGATTGGTGTGGTTGACGATTCAATCGGGGAAGTTGTGGAAGGATTCGTCACAATTGGTGTGGTTGAAGAATCCATCTTAGGTGTGGTAGACGACTCAATCGGGGACGTTGTAGAAGGATCTGTCACAATTGGTGTGGTTGAAGAATCCATCTTAGGTGTGGTAGACGACTCAATCGGGGACGTTGTAGAAGGCTCTGTAACGATTGGTGTGGTTGAAGAATCCATCTTAGGTGTGGTAGACGACTCAATCGGGGACGTTGTAGAAGGATCTGTCACAATTGGTGTGGTTGAAGAATCCATCTTAGGTGTGGTAGACGACTCTATCGGTGATGTTGTAGAAGGCTCTGTAACGATTGGTGTGGTTGAAGAATCTATCATGGGCGTTGTTGACGACTCTATCGGTGATGTTGTAGAAGGCTCTGTAACGATTGGTGTGGTTGAAGAATCTATCATGGGCGTTGTTGACGACTCAATCGAGGACGTTGTAGAAGGATCTGTTACGATGGGTGTGGTTGAAGAGTCTATTATGGGCGTTGTAGATGGATCTGTAACGATTGGTGTGGTTGAAGAATCTATCATGGGCGTTGTGGAAGGATCTGTAACGATTGGTGTGGTTGAAGAATCTATCATGGGCGTTGTAGAAGGATCTGTCACAATGGGTGTGGTTGAAGAATCTATTATGGGCGTTGTAGAAGGATCTGTCACGATAGGTGTGGTTGAAGAGTCTATTATGGGCGTTGTAGATGGATCTGTAACGATTGGTGTGGTTGAAGAATCTATTATGGGCGTTGTGGAAGGATCTGTCACGATGGGTGTGGTTGAAGAATCTATCATGGGCGTTGTAGATGGGTCTGTCACTATGGGTGTGGTTGAAGAATCTATCATGGGCGTAGTTGACGACTCAATCGGGGACGTTGTAGGAGGATCCGTCACAATGGGAGTGGTCGAAGAAACTATTATGGGTGTAGTTGATGACTCAATCGGGGACGTTGTGGAAGGATTTGTTGACAAGGGCGTAGTGGATGATTCGGTAATTACAGAAGTGGAAGTGGATTCTGTTTTACAAGATGGCTGAAAGAAATATAAGTCCATTAATTGTTATCATTTCAATTAATGATCTAGGAGAACATTATTACTTCGAAGTCATCGATTGAACTGCAAAAATCCAAGCTGTGTGTAGTACAGTAGAACCCATCCGGGCAAGTTCGTATTGAATTCTGATTAACAGAATTCTCATTATAGCAAACGCCATAAGTAAATTCATCCAGACAGGCATGATGTCCGCCGGTCAAGGCACAATTCGAACAAGTCTCTGCATAACAGGCCGCACTTACACCTATAGTAGGAGTAGCGCATTTCTCGGAACTATCTGTGCATATAGTGCCAATGGGACAGCTCTCACTTTCTGTCGTTGGTTCCCCTATATATAAAACCATATCAGTGTAAAATCTTCTGAAATAAAACTTTTCTCTTACCTTCTATGCATGATACATAAGTCTGCTCGTCAGTACAAGCTATGCCATTCTCAAAGCAAACATTGCATCTGGGTTGGCTCAGCACAGTTCCCAGAATAGAGAGCACAATTATCAACTAGAGTTTGGGAATTTTTATGAACATTAAATTAGTTTGCATAAGAGCTTACTTACTGTGGGTAAATATAATGTCATTTTTTTATAGATAGGTGTGACTGCTTTCTACCAATGTCAAATTAATTCTGATTTCTATTTATGTTCAAAATTCACGAAATTACCTATTTGTTAACAAATAAACCATGCGCAAATCGCTTAGACTATAAAGATAAATCGATTTCATGGCTAAAGTTATATAGGAGCTCCGTAATTTTGGATATGACTGTGTTTTTGGGAATTGTGCCATAAACTATTCGAGAATCGTTTAAAAACCCGCTCGTCTGGGCATCGACATACAAAATGTTGCTATCAGCAAGAGTGGTAATATATCATGGGACTTTACTCCTGCTAATATTGAAGAAGATTCTTGTATTTGCCGCCTTGTGCGGTCTTCTTTCCAGAGTTAATGCCGCCTGCAACGTCTGCCAGGCAAACGGAGTTGCTTGCATCAACCAAACGAGTTATCATCCATGTTTTGGCGGAAACGAGCCGCATACAGATCAAACTTTTACTTGTTTGGAGGGGTTGATTTGCTCAGAAATGCCAACAATTTGTTTTCAACGCAGCGAGAGACCGGCAAGCTGTGGGGACACTGATAGCTGTGGTCAATGCAATTCACTGAAAAAATTTGCCTGTACATCACGAAATACATTTGCATTTTGTTTTGGCAGCACAACGCCAACGTCTGTGAATGGGACTTGTCCAAGTGGATATTATTGTGACGCCTCTGCCATAGGAATTTGCGTTGAGCAGCCTACAGAAAGTTCAATAATTTGCCATTTAGATTAAGACCAATTCTAATTAATTAAATAAAAGAAAATATTTAATTTTTATTTTTATTATTTTGTAGATTCAAAAAATTTAAAAATAAGCAATTAAAATTACCAATAGAACTCAAATATTTTACCTATTCTGTAAATTATAAGCCAACAGACATGCTTATATTGATTCGGGTTGCATTTACAAGCTTAACCCCTTGAATGCCGGTGAAACTTCTAGACTCCTGATATGTGCATATGCATATTTATTACATGTCCATTTCTTTAAGAAAAAATGGGCTAGTACACCTACCAGGTATCGAATACGACTCAATAAAAACACAACATTTTTAACCAATATGATTCATGTAGAAGAGCATGCAGTCTCGAATTTTTCTGGAGCATAGAATCCAGAATTGTCTAGATATTTCTGGAAGGCTCGACGGAAATGGAAACAAATTTTGCAAAAATGTATACATATATATTGAGAAAATTTAAGTGCGCCATCTAGCGGCTGCAAAAAAGAACTACAGGGACCGCCAAATTTAATTTATAATAGGTGTTAGAATTTAGTCTGGTTAAATTATTTCTATATAACTCATACATATGGCAAAAATCTTTTTACATTTACAATTAATTCAAATAATAATATTAACTAATCAAATTGGGTAAGAATATTAGTAAGTAGTTAAAAAAAAAGTATAAATTTTCAAATTATCATTGTTTATTCAGTTGGTAAAACAAATATAATTTCCTCTTTTTAACCTTCTTTTCAATTATATCATTCAAAATTTCATAATTCCAAGCTACAAAATAATCAATTTTAATTGAATTTCAAATTTTGCGCCTTTTCGATGGTTTCTTTTCTACTCGTTGGGAGGCGCTTTTATTTTTGAGTTTAATGTGTTGTGTACACACTGTTGAAATTTTGATTTCCGCTTCCGTCGAACGTTCTAGAACATTCTAGAGCGTTCTCGTTTTTTCGAACTGACTATATAAGCAGCGACGCGGCAGAGCCGCTCTCAGTTGTAAAAAATCAGTTGCCAAGCAAAGTCACGTTCGTTGGAGACGGAGAAAACTGTCAAATTGTTAAGTCAAATTTACAATTAAAAAAGTTTCAAGCGTCTGTTTGAGCGAAGTAAAAAAAAATTACTTTATATTTTTACTGTGAAAAAGTGTTTGCATATATTTGTTGCCACCAATTCTGTAAAATAATAAAATACACATCAAGGTAAGTTAATTGATTCTATTAAAATGTGAATTGCAAAAAACAGTTGCGAATTAAAATTTACCATTACAAGTGTAACTATTGAATTATGTGTTTGTGCCTCTGTGAATATTAGTTTTCAATTAATTATTTCATTTTATAATTTTGAAAAATGTAATTTGCAATATGCGCGGCTTTTGTCTGACTCACACACACATGCCCACCTTTTGCCGGCACAAGCATATGAACTTGTGAAATTACAGTTAGTACGAAATTTCTAGAAGTTTTTCTTTTTCATTTATTTTTAAAATAAATCGAATTTCTGAATGAAATTATTTTCTCAAGGCTTTTGCATTGAATCTTCTTGTCCTATTTTTCTTTTTTTTTCGAAACACATGCACACTTACAACCCCTGTAGCCAAGTAACACACGTGCGTTTTCGTACATGTGTGTGAGTGTGGGTATATGAAACTTTTTTTTTTGTTCTTGAAGTTTCGATGGCGTTGCTAGGGGCGGGTAAATTTCTAGACTTTTCGAAAATGTACATGAACCAAGAAGTGAACAAAAGGAAAGCAAGAAATTAAATGTGAACAATTAAATAAAATTTTTTTTTTTTTATTTCAGATGCCAGAAGATGTGGAAACTTTCGCCTTTCAGGCTGAGATTGCTCAGCTCATGTCATTGATTATCAACACATTCTATTCAAACAAGGAGATCTTCCTTCGTGAATTGATTTCGAATGCATCTGATGCTCTTGACAAGATTCGCTATGAATCCCTGACAGATCCCAGTAAGCTCGATTCGGGCAAAGAGCTGTACATCAAGCTCATTCCCAACAAAACCGCTGGTACTTTGACCATCATTGATACTGGCATTGGCATGACCAAGTCTGATTTGGTCAACAACTTGGGTACCATTGCCAAGTCTGGTACCAAGGCTTTCATGGAGGCGTTGCAGGCCGGCGCTGATATCTCTATGATTGGTCAATTTGGTGTGGGTTTCTACTCTGCTTACTTGGTAGCAGACAAAGTCACTGTCACCTCCAAGAACAACGATGATGAACAGTACGTCTGGGAGTCGTCTGCCGGTGGCTCCTTCACCGTGAAGACCGATAACTCTGAGCCTTTGGGCCGCGGCACCAAGATTGTGCTGTACATCAAGGAGGATCAGACTGACTACTTGGAGGAGAGCAAGATCAAGGAGATTGTCAACAAGCACTCCCAGTTCATTGGTTACCCAATCAAATTGTTGGTGGAGAAGGAGCGCGATCGTGAGGTCAGCGATGATGAAGCTGATGACGAGAAGAAGGAAGGTGAGGAGAAGAAAGAAATGGACACCGATGAGCCAAAGATTGAAGATGTTGGCGAGGATGAAGATGCCGACAAGAAAGACAAAGATGGCAAGAAGAAGAAAACCATTAAGGAGAAGTACACTGAAGACGAAGAGCTCAACAAGACCAAGCCCATCTGGACACGCAATCCCGATGATATCTCCCAGGAGGAATACGGCGAGTTCTACAAGTCGTTGACCAACGACTGGGAAGATCACTTGGCTGTCAAGCACTTCTCTGTTGAGGGCCAGCTTGAGTTCCGTGCCCTTCTCTTTATCCCACGTCGCACCCCATTCGATCTCTTTGAGAACCAGAAGAAGCGCAACAACATCAAATTGTACGTGCGCCGTGTGTTCATCATGGACAACTGCGAAGATCTCATTCCTGAGTACTTGAACTTCATCAAGGGTGTGGTCGACTCTGAGGATTTGCCCCTCAACATTTCCCGTGAGATGTTGCAGCAGAACAAGGTTCTGAAGGTTATCCGCAAGAATCTGGTGAAGAAGACCATGGAGCTGATTGAGGAACTCACCGAGGACAAGGAGAACTACAAGAAGTTCTACGACCAATTCAGCAAGAACCTGAAATTGGGTGTCCACGAAGACAGCAACAACCGTGCCAAGTTGGCCGACTTCTTGCGTTTCCACACCTCGGCCTCTGGCGATGATTTCTGCTCTCTGTCCGACTATGTGTCTCGCATGAAGGAGAACCAGAAGCACATCTACTTCATCACTGGCGAGTCAAAGGATCAGGTCAGCAACTCGGCCTTTGTAGAGCGTGTCAAGGCTCGCGGTTTCGAAGTTGTCTACATGACTGAACCCATTGATGAGTACGTCATCCAGCACTTGAAGGAGTACAAGGGCAAGCAGCTGGTCTCTGTCACCAAGGAGGGTCTGGAATTGCCCGAAGATGATGCCGAGAAGAAGAAGCGCGAGGAAGATAAGGCCAAGTTCGAGAGCCTTTGCAAGGTGATGAAATCCATTTTGGACAACAAAGTCGAGAAGGTCGTTGTCTCCAACCGTCTGGTTGACTCGCCATGCTGTATTGTCACCTCTCAGTTTGGCTGGTCCGCCAACATGGAGCGTATCATGAAGGCACAGGCCCTACGCGACACGTCTACCATGGGCTACATGGCCGGCAAGAAGCACTTGGAAATCAATCCTGATCATCCCATTGTGGAGACTCTGCGCCAAAAGGCTGACGCCGACAAGAACGACAAGGCTGTCAAGGATTTGGTTCTGCTCTTGTTCGAGACCTCTTTGCTGTCGTCTGGCTTCTCTCTGGACAGCCCTCAGGTCCATGCCAGCCGTATCTACCGCATGATCAAATTGGGTTTGGGCATTGATGAAGACGAGCCAATGACTACCGACGATGCCCAGAGCGCCGGCGATGCTCCCGCTTTGGTCGAGGACACTGAAGATGCTTCCCACATGGAGGAGGTTGATTAAACAACCACAGCCACCAAACAACACCACCTCCGAAAAACAAAAATTCCAAATCATCAAAACAATACCACATTGTGTGCAACAAAAAACACTCACTCCACTCATGTCATTTTTTTTTGTAGGATTCCTCGCATTCTTTCAGTTTGGACAACTTTAATTGCTACTTTATAATGTTGATTACTTGACCAACGTAGTTCCAAGTTATGTTGACTTTTGTAATTTAAACGTTAGTTTTTGTTTTTAAGTGTTGCCCAAACTTTCATCACAACTTAAATCTGGATAAATGTACGCTGATTTTGTATTTGTCGCGTTATAGGCGATAATTTTACGCTTAATTTACATTTAACTTTAAAACACACAAAACAAGCATTCAAAAAAGAATTGTCGTATTTAAGAATTTCTAATTTAGAATCCACACGTAATTTATGGTAACTATATAAATATTTAAACAAAAAAGGAAAACCATACATAAGATGCTAGTTCATAGCTTAAAAATGTAATTGATCTGATCGATGATAAAAAAATAAACAAGCAAAATGTTTAAAAATTAAATTTGTGTTACTCTTTTTATTTCGGATTTTTCATGTATCACATTCTTTGCGTAGCAGCTGTTCTATGGCCTCTACTGTGGACACGCCTTTGCTGATTAAAATTAATTTATTACGCGAACGGGAACCCTTGTCCAGGCTGACATCGCTTTTGCGTAGTCCCAAAGTCTTGGAGAGGTATTTGACCAGCTCGGCGTTAGCTTCACCCTCGCTGGGTGGTGCTGCTATTTGTACACCTACGCCTTCCAGGCCAATGTCGGTGATGCCATTCTGCTTGGCTCCTGGTTTGGCGAGTATTTTAATAACAATATTTCCACTCTTGTCCAGCGTGACCGGGCTCTCGGCAACTGCCGGCGTTGGGTTTGTAGCGGCGCCCGCTTTCGTCTTGCCCTTGTTTTTTGACATAACTTGATTGTTAAATGTGGTGAAAAATCGACGCATACAATTATTTATATTCTTTCTTCACTTAAAATAATAATAAATGCATTTTTTTTTTCGTAATGTAAAATTTTAATAAAAAGAGAACGTAAACCTAAAGTAGCAGCTGTTTAATCGCTTGACGAGCATTGCCAGAAAGTGACAGAGTTACCAATTATTGCAAACTTTTATAAGGTGAGGAGCCACTGAGAAGCCAAAGGCGGCTCTTTTCAAATTTTAGCAGAAAAGTTATTATTATTTATTAACTAATTATTTTAAAACCCATAAATGAAAAGACATTTGTTTTAGGTAAAAAAATTATGTATATATTATATTAAATAATTTAACATGCACATTTAAACTGTTATAAAAGCATCTAAAAGAATGCTCTTTATCTATAAAATTGTGTGCGTTTGCTGCGTTTTAATTATCTTGCACATTGTCTCGAATTAATCAGCAATTTTTAAAAGATTTACATAATTTTTAATATATGCGGAGTAAGTTACAGGAATGCTTTCATTTGTTTTGTTTTCTCCAAAATAGGCCAACAAAAATTGCTTACAAAAACATTTCAGATATTAGTTAATATTTAACTGCAGAGATGTTTTCAAATAAAAAGTAAAATAAAATTAATGACCGAATAATTTTTTAGGCGATTTTCGTCGACATTGCACCCATTTTTAAATTCTAGATTATTTCGTTTCAAGAAGAGCAGATGAAATTTCTGTGTGATTTGTTGTTTATTGTAAATGTTGCTGCTGGAGGGGAAGAAGTACATTTTACGCAGCTCGAATCGACTGGATAATTTGGAAAATCGCCGAACCACAAACCACAAAGATGAAAAGCGCCAAGAGCCAGGGTCCAACAGGGTATTGGCCTTCTTTCGTTTTCTGGAAGCAGACAAAAAATACAAATAAAGTCGTAGTTTTTAAATAATTTTTTTCGAAGCCACCAGAATATTGTTTCTATTCTGCTGAAGTAGAAACTTTCATAAGGTAATATATTTTATTTATTATTTTTTTTTTTAAATATACAAGTGATAACATTTGCTCTCACACATGCATAAACAGCCTCACACACAAGCACACAATACAAAAACTAGTTAAGCTCGGTGAGACCGAATTTTAAATACCTCGTACTTATATTTTTAAGTATAAGTGCGATCTCACAAAAATAAAATCTCCATATGCTCTGAGAATTGTGGAAGAACAACTATTTTTTTAAATTGGCTTGAGGCCTAAAAGGAGTCCACATCTTAAATCGGATATCTCTTGAGATATGTAAAACGCTTTAATTCTTCGATTAATTTTGAATTCTTCATATTACAGACCTTCGGACAAACCCATATACCCATTGACCTAAAATAATAGGGTATAATAATAAAATCAATGACGGCGTGGCAGTTTTTTTATGATGTTTGAACAGCCGTTTTGGCAATGTTATTGCTATTTTGAATACGCCTGCAACCTGAGCCATCCGAAAGATACTATCTATATTTATAGAAAATTTTAAGGAACTTACAGATGATTTGGGTACATTGCCACGCATTGTTACATATTTGCTGGCTTTCTCGTTGGCGACGCGCATTCTCTGTGGTGGAGCCATTTTATAAGTTTTTTGTGTGAAGTTACTTTAGCACAAAATGCACTGCAATTAAAGATAAAAGCTTCGTTAGAAATTACAAATATTTGTTTGTTTTATTTTATTTTATTTTTTGTGCTATTTTCGTATTGTTTATTGTTTGCGGCAAAATGAGTTTTCTGACTCGAAGAAACCTGTAAAAAAGATCAATGTCTTTTGCACTCCTACCGTCACTGCACTTTTTTTTACAGATAATGAACAGAATGTTGCTAATTTTCCGTGAATTTCATCTTAATTTTATTACTAAATTTGCATCTTCCATTACCTTCTTTTCCGAGAGAAACAAAACGAATGACACTAGAAGTTTCACGACACGTCACGAAACGTCAGGTATGCAGGGATGCTTATGAAAAATGTAGGCGGAACGTCATTCTTCTGTGGATGTAAAAAAAAAGTCTGGCATTTTGCTGCTTTAGAGTTGCCACCACGTTAGAGTTAATAAAAACTTGTAGTTAAGATATTATGACGATTAATATTGATGGATTCGACGTCTCTGCCCTCGGAATTACTTGTAAATCCACAGCCATTGATTGGATTCTGTGGCCTCGACGTCTCGCACCAACCCGTACACAAATCCATATGGGATGCCTTCAGCGGGAGCGGAAGTATTCAGCGAAAATCCGACCGAGCAGCTGTGCAGTATAAATTGCTGCCAGCGAATTATGAGTTCCCGGTGGCCAAACCCAAAAGAGCCCATTACGAATGGTATCAGCCGAAGGGCATACTAAAACGTAACTGGATGCTCAAACACTTGCATGTCCTGCCCTCGGTGGTTGTCTTGTTCCAGGAGATAGAGTGGAACGATGTCGACTGGACTGAGAAGCAGGTGCAATGCGCTTCGATTATTCAAGGTCTGAAAAATGCATTGCAGGAAAGAAACACACGGCTGTGCTTGGTACTGCTGCAGAAGGCGGCACCACTACCTCCGGGTGAGGATCTCTTAGCAGCGGAGCGCGCTGCCAGCCTAACAACGGCTTGTGGTATAAATACCAAAATGCTATTTATTCTGCCGCATACGGAGCACTTAATGGGTTATGCACTACGTTTGGAGTCGGCCTTTCTGGACATGTCTGCTAACTACTATGCTCTCATGTCCAAACGCATACGCAACCATCGTGATCAGCTAACGGTAGAGCACAGGACACTTAAAATTCGTCATCAATTCAAGCTAGGCTTTGTGGCTGAAATACGTCAGGATTTTAGCACGGCTCAGAAGTAAGTGATCTATCAAATAATAAGAAAACTTTTTTTAATTTCCCTACCATTCTCAGGCACTATTCCCAAGCCTATGCCAATCTGGATGAGGTGCGGATTAACGACGCCAACTGTATGGAGATAAAAACTGTGGCTGGCTTTCTAAATTACAAAATCTGTCGCCTCATGTTCAAGCTGAAAACCCCAAGAGATGCCATTAATCAGTTTATCATCCACATTGAGAAATACAAGAGCCGCGTAGGCTTCAAAAATTTGGCCTTTGAACACTATGCCTGGCTGGGCACACAGTGAGTGAAATACACCTAACATTTTGAAAGCATTTTAATTAGCTTCAATTTATACAGACATTCCGTATTTGCTGAACTTTTTTGTGAGGCCATTAAAAATGGTTTGCCTGCCCTGCAAACTCAGCATCCAGGCATCTATTATTACAAGGCCGCGGAGTATGTGATCCAGCGACGTGAAGCTGCCCAACAGGCCTATGCCACACTGCTAAGCACAACAGAGGGCTCACCGCCGGCTGTAAGTCAAAATAACACTTTGGCCTTGTATACGGAATTTTTCGGTGTGAGAGCTGTGAAAACCGGTGACCCTGTGGCCGAACAGCAGGCAAATGTTCAGCTCTGTGAAGTGGAACGGGGCTATAATCATTCTTCTGCCATTATAGCCTTGTTGAGTTCGGCCATGGCCCAATTCAAGATTTACAAATGCTTGCGATTTCGCAAAAAACTGGCCATAGATATGGCCGAGGAGTACCTTAAGAGCGGTGATCATGCCAAGGCTTTGACGTAAGATTCGATACTTTAAACTCATTACTGATTATTAAAAGAAAAATCTTTTTAGCTTATACTCTCTAATGCTGCCGGATTATCGTGAAGAGAAATGGTCTATAATATTCACCGATGTTCTATTGAAGACACTACGTTGTGCCTTTTTATCCGCCTCAGTGGCTGATTTTATTGTCTGTAGTATAGAAGCCTTATCTCTGCGTCATCATGGCGATCAAAAGGAGCGTGTCCTATTGCTTGAAAATCTCTGGCAAGTCTTTCAGGTAAGTAGTCAAGGCTAAAATTTTTGTGTATCTCAATTAACTTTTGAAACGAAATTTCCAGAGTGTGCCGCCTTTACCAGCAAATCAACTAACCAGCGAAACTCAAGAGCTCTGGAACAATGCACTCAACAGTGTCAAATCACCCATTCAAATTGATTTAGATAAGGTCAACGATGTGCTTCAATTGTGCGCGACTTTCGAACAAGTCGAGTTGAAAAATAACGATCTGGTTCAATTGAAACTCATTGTGAGGTAAGTTTTTAGTTGCTCAAATTTAAAAGGAAAATGACTAATTTCTATTTAGAGTCCTGACAGATGTGCCACTCCGTATACGAGGCTTTCAAATACTCCTGGCCGATGGTAATAATCCAAGTAATACCTATAAACTGGAGGTCTTAAAGTACATATGCTTTCCCAATTTACTGGAGCTGCGTGCCCAACAAAAAACAAATACCTCAGCCACAACTGCGGCAGCCGCTTACAAGAATTTCGAGAAGAACATGAGACTAGAACCGGGTCTCTATTACCAAATGCTCTGTAGCACGGATGCCCAACAATTTAATGAGAATACTCAGTTGCGCATTGTGCGCTTGGAGGCCATTATGGGCACGGATAAGGTTGGGGCTGTGTTGTCATGCAGTGCCAACTACACACGCCAACCCTTTCGACACTACACGCGCAGTCATGATCTAGATGATAATTTGACAATTAATCCGATTTGCTATATTACGCCCACGTAGGTCAAATCGATTCGTAGCGGAAACGGAATTATATTTATTAATGATACCCATTTTGCAGCTTCCATTTGAGCACGCAAACCAGCCTTGGCAATGAGATCAACACAACTAAATCAGAATTATCGTCACCAACTACCCCAACCATGCTGATGAATGAATACTTTCCAGTGGTCACAATCATTACAAATCCTCACAATGTTTATTTACAAAATGTTGGCATACATATTAGTGTGCCGCAGGCCTTGCGAAACAGTGGTGAGTGAGAATAATTTTTTTCAATATTTTTATCCGCTTTGGTTACATACTCAAGGCCTTATCGATAAAAGTCCTAACAGTCTTGACATTGGTATACACACCGGGGTAATTACGCCGCGCACAGCCGACGCCCCAACTGACTATGCCACACAATTGTCCCTGATAGATGGCCGGTCCACCAGAGTCACCATCACAGGCATCCTTCTGCCCCGGCACAGAAGCACAGAACATGCTATTCGTGATGGTCCCTCTCAGCTTGTATTGACTGGCACAGCTCTTGCGACCGATTAGGGTTACATCCACACTTCTCAGCTGATTTGAGGCTGCCTGGTTTCGCTCAGAGATCTGACCCCAGCCCGAGACCTTGATATATTCGCCCACCTTCAAGGTGTTGTCGCATAGGCTTATGGTAGCTATATTCGCACCTGTCAGTGGTGCTGAAAGCTTGAGCACGGCGACATCGGTGTGCAGGTTGTAGGCTTTATAGGATTTGGGCGTGTAGACATTGGCCACACTGCGTCTCACACCCGGTTCTGAGAGCAGGGTGGCTCCGCCCACCACCGTCAGACTCCTGGCCGGCACACTCTTGACACAATGGGCAGCTGTTACCACATGGGTGGGTGTGATCAGGGTGCCGCCACAAATGAAGGCGCCATTGATACGTAAATTCACAATATATGGTACACTGGCTATATTCACGGCCGAGCCACCCACAATCCGAGCATTGATGGGACTCGGAGTGATCAAAGAGACACTCTCCAAAATTAGCATCAGCAAAGCCAAGACCCTTGGCATTTGTCCAGGGGAGTCATCAGTATTCTCTTCTTATTGTTGTAACTGTTTTCTTCTTCTTCTTCTTCTGCTTTTGTTTCAACTACTTCAGATCACTTGTTCAAATAGAGAAATCACACATACGCCGTGTTGTCTGCGATGACTCCCAAGTTCCGACTTGACTCGCTTATTTGTTTGCTCGGGTTTTTTATTTATAATTCATATACACATACACACACACAAACAATAGAGGAAATAATTATTAAAGCATATACACGGGAATTTATTGTTTAAACAATAATAATTATTTAGAATAAACCAATTTTTTAGTTAGATTTGCTATCACGAACGTTTCATCAAAAATTTGTAACTTGCAAATGAGCCATTCACTAAATTGTAATCGTCTAACAAAAAAATGTTGCAATTTATTCAATTGCAATGATTCTGTATGGTTTGCTGTATGAATTGTTGAACCCTGGGACTGGCCACGCTGGTGTAGACGCCGGGATACTCTGGTCGAGCGCATCCAAAGCCCCAAGAGACAATGCCACAGACTTGGCCACGAAAGACCAGAGGACCACCCGAATCACCCGAACATGAATCCTTGACTCCACGTATGGCGGCACAAATCATCGAGTCACTTATCCTCGCCTGACTGGCATAGGCAGCCTGGCATTCCGCTAGAGGCAGCATACGTACACTGGCCGTGCGCACTTGCTGGGCTGGCTGGGGATTGTTCTCTTGGGTCACACCCCAGCCACTTATGCTGACAAAGGAGTTGGCGGGGGGTGGCTGGTGGCAAGGGCCAATCAGGCCCACCTGATGTGGCAGACTTTGCGCAGGACTTGACAATTCTAAGATTGCCACATCCATATCGAAATTCTGGGCATTATAGGTGGAGGCTATATGAAAGCTGGCTACCTCACGAACCACAGGAGCCATGTCTTCCAGACGACTGGCCCCGGCATGGACAGTATATTCGCCAGGCTGCCGGCCAAAGACACAGTGGGCCGCACTTAGCACACAACGGGCTGTGATCAGTGAACCACCGCATATGAAGTAACCATCCTGGCGCAGATTGACCAGATAGGGAACCCGAGCTATATTCGTCTCCTGGCCACCCACAATACGGGTGGAATTACTGGACTGCGTCGTGCCCAAGAGATAAGAGCAACAGATGGACAACAGCAAATAGATCATGATGACGACTGCCAGCCAAAATTGAACACAGATCTTATCTAACAAAACCAACAATGGTCTAGCAATTTTCCAACCAATTGACTATATTTAAATGCTAACATTTTATGCCACACTTAATCATTGCAATGTTGTTGCATGACATTTCGTAAAAAGCATGCCACTTGGTTATTGCTGAGTCGCGTGTGGATATTTGGAAAGCCACTGCCACAACCATAGCCCCAAGAGACAATGCCAGCGAGACGACCTTCATAGATCACTGGCCCGCCAGTATCACCACGGCAGGCATCGGTTCGATTCTCACCCACGGCACAGAACATAGTATCACTGATGTAGGCAAAGCTGCCAGTGCTTTCCCGGCATTCTTCCTGGCTGACCAGTTGCACAGTTGTCTCCTGCAGGCATTGATTCCATTGATATTGAGTGTTGACCTTGCCCCAGCCAGCAATTGTTAGGTTTGCCGATTCTGGTAAATCATTGTAATCAATTTGAATGGGCTCACCTTGAAACGGACAGCTCAGTTTGATTACGGCCAAATCCAACTGGGGTTCATATGGATTATTTGGATAATACATGAAATATTTGGCTCGTTGACTTTCTATTTCACTTGTTTCGCCTAGGCACTTTTGATTTCTTGTAACCAACAAATTATGGGGTTGTGTTCTGCTCAGGCATCGAGCGGCAGTTAAAACACATTTCGAGGAGATCAGAGTGCCACCGCAAATGTATTCTGCACTTCCTTTAAGGTTTACCAAGAAAGGATAATCCTCTAATGAAGCATCTTGTCCACCAAAGATTCTAGAAAGATTGCTGGGTGCGGCCTCTAAAAGGGTGGCCCAAACTAAAACCAGTCCCAAGCACTTCTTCATTTTTACAAAATCAAATTGAATTTGCTATTTATATAGAAAAATTTACCCACTTCCAATGACTAAATAACTGGGCTAATTGAATGTTGATAAGAAAAGTCAGAATGAAATAACTCAAACGGTATTTCATGATTGTTATATAAGGTTTGAGAAATCTTAGGGGAATTCAAGTGGAAGTTTTTCAATTTTTACAATGCTGATTTATTTACTTGAGCTTCCGAATCTGAGAGTCGGTAAAGTCAGTAAGTACTTCCGATATTTGTTTAGACATATAATAGAATTATATAAAGAATTGATACGATCAAAAAATTAAACCTAATTTGAATGAAGCCACTTTGAAATTTTAAATGGTTTATTGGTATATAATTAGGCTAGCAAATTGACTATTGAAATGGTGATTAGTGATGTCTCCCCAATTAGTTCTGGGAATTCAGTTTGATGGTATTTAGAATCCAATTTCGTATATAGAACACATTTGTATAGACACCGGGTAATTTGGAAGCGCATTTGTAGCCGTAAGAAACAATTCCCGCCAGCTTGCCTTTGTAAACCAAGGGACCACCGGAGTCGCCTTCGCAAGAATCACGCCGGTAGGGCTTGGAGGCGCACATCATGGAACGTGTGATCCTGGTAATACCCCGATAGACCCGTCGACAAGCTCTCTTCGACCACATGGGTACCATAACGGTATGTAAATGTGTGGCCGTCTGGTCGGTGTCGGCTTTCACGGCTCCCCAGCCTGAAACTCTTACCAAAGAACGTGCAGGCACTTTTTGACTAATCATCTCAATGGGTTCTATATTGCCGCCTTCGAGTGGTTCATCCAGACGCAATAGGGCCGCATCCATGTTGAGTGTACGCTTATTGAAATCGGGACGTATGAATCTGGCATTTACTTTTCTGCTCACTGCATAGGGTCCCTGAATTTGAGTGGCTCCTCCATAAATTTTAAATTCTGAAAGTTCCGTATCCACGGCACAGTGGCCAGCCGTGAGCACCCAACGTGGTTGGATTAAAGATCCCCCACAAAGCCTGGTATTGGTCAGGACCTGGACAATATATTTCTCAGATCGTATATATGCCAACTGACCACCGATAATACGCGGCTGAGCCTGTAAATTTGTTAGGTTTGCCACCAATCCCATGGTCATTGATAGGAAACGGATGAAAATTCCCAGCCATAGAAAGAGTTTCCGATCAATTGACATGATTGTTTTTAAATGGAAACTAACAAAATCCGGAGAGTGTGCTATGTGTTTTTATAGACAGCCACAAATTGGTGTAAACAAATTGAGATTCATGTAAATGACAGTAATTTAATATTAACTCAATTGTATAAACAAAAAGAATACTTCATCGATTAGTTTTTCTATTTACTTAAGAGATTTTCATATTGAACTCTTTATTCGTTATTTTCTTTAAAGAGATAACCCAATTTGAGTGGCTTAAAATTGAGATAACTTTTTCATAACTGATGGTAATTTCAATTAACCCTTATAGGGTTCTAGAGGGCTGTGAGGGGCTTGAGTCTTGACTCTTAATTAATACTAACTTGCCTAAGCTATTTTACTGAAGATTTTAAATATCGAAAGAATATTATATTTTTGATCTAATGGTTCTCAGAGATCGAACCAGAACTTTGAAAAATTAATAATTCTTCTAGGAATTTCATTTCCTTGCCATCTTTCTGACTTATCTGAGAATCGAAAATCTTAAAGTTATATCGGTTCAGATATATTCACGTAAATATTTCCCACCTCTGAGGTAAATAATTTCAAATATTGACAGAGCTATTTTTATTTATAACTCAAACTATTTTTGAGATGTTTGAATTTCAACGGCTAAAAAGAACCAAAAGCTGGAAATCCCAAAGAAGAAAAACATGTTTTGTTTAACAAACTGTTTTTTTTTTTTTTTTTTGAATGTTTAATCAATGACGCGTGATTGAGCTAACAAGTTTTGAGATTCTAATAATTTGCAACGCTGTTGGTGATAAATTTACGTGCGGCCGAGCTCATTCGAACGTATACACCAGGATAGCCACGTTGTGCACAGCTGTTTCCAAATGAAACAATCCCGACCTGTTGGCCATTGCGTACCGCAGGTCCTCCGGAGTCACCGCTGCAAGCGTCTTTTTGACCGTAGCCAGCACAAAACATATTGTCCGTGATTGAAATCATGGACCTGTAATCCCTTCGGCAAAGACGTTGGGCCCTGACAGAAAGCTGGATCGCGCGTACCTGGTTTGAGGCAGTTCCCCCCACCTTGGTCACACCCCAGCCGGCTACTCGTATGCGTTGACCGTTCTTCACGGTCGTACTGCTGATGGGAATGGTGGATATATTGGTTCCGCTCATCGATGCATTGAGCTTCAAGAGAGCAACATCTAGATTCATTGTACTTCTATTGAACTTTGGATGTACTCTAGAAAGGATGACACTTCGGGCTTGGCCACCGGACCCATTCAAAGTGGATCGTCCACCTATCACTGTAAAACCGGAAGTGGAATACCCCGAAACACAGTGGGCTGCCGTGAGTACCCATCTTTCATGAATCAAAGAGCCACCACATAAGGTATCGGAACGTCGTACCTGGACCAAGTAGGGATATTTGCTAATTTGGGTGGTTCGGCCACCTATAATCTTAGGCTGGATCTTATTGGCCGTCTTGGTAGATGTGACTTTGGAACTTCTTCTGTTGGCTGCTCTTACTCGTTGATTTCGCTTCCTAAGAGCTCGTGTGTTGACTCGATTTCGATTCCGCTTCCGACTTGTTCGCCTAGCAGCTGAGGTCTCCAAGACAAATTCGCATAGAACTAAAATGATCAAGAGGTATATCCAATTTAGACGCATGTTGTTCAAGTTCTAGGCAAGAAATGCTAGATCAGCGACCTTCCTTTCATATTTTTAAGCTTTTCGAAGGCAAATGTCTTTTGGCCAGAAGAAAAGATTATCATGAACTTGCCCAACTGTGCAAATACCTAGCGAGTTATTCATCTGAAAAAAAAAGGTTTCCAATTGACGCAGACAAGATACTAAAGATACTGAACAAACAAATATCAGGGTTAATCTTAAAATAATATTTAATACTCTTTTGATTTGTCTAACTAGAAAACAAAAATTTTACGGCCTCTTGAGTCTCAGCTTATCACGTCCTTAGGCTTTCAATAGCAGTATCGTTCCATAGTCTTTTTGATCCAGCCATAAACGACAGACACATTGGTATAGACCCCGGGACTGTCACGACGGGCACAACGATTGGCCTTGCCCCAGGAAACAATGCCCACCAGATCACCGAAGTCATCCACCGCTGGACCACCGGAATCGGCATCACAGGCATCTTTTAAGCCGGGCACAGAAGCACAGTACATAGTATCGGTGATATTTCGATAGCCTTGATATAATCTCTTGCATTCCTGACGCGGCAGCACCCGTACATTCACACTGCGTAATTTATTGGCCGGTAGACTTGATCTCTCATCGGTGAGACCCCAGCCGGAGACCCGAATTATATCACCCACTCGGGGAGAATCGGTTGCCAGGCGTATAGTTTTGATAAGTGGATCCCTAAGAGGATTCTTTAACTGAAAAATGGCCACATCGTAGTCCAGGGTGGTCTCATCATACAACTGGGGCAATAGAATCTTCTCAACCAACCGTGTATTCCGCATATCATTCAGAGAGGAGACCCCACCGCGTACCACAAAGTCCCTATGGGTGCTGTCTTTCACACAGTGGGCCGCAGTCAGCACACAGCGGGATGTGATGAGAGAACCGCCGCAATGAAAGTCACCACGTCTTCGTATGTTGACCATATAGGGCACCTTGTATATCTCAGTGGGTTGACCACCCACAATGCGCCGTTGGCGTTGCAAAATATGCGAATCACTCAGGAATCCATTGGCCTGGGTTTGGGCTTGACCATGAGATATAAACGGATAGAGAAACAGCAGACTGACAAACATTTCGAGAGGCTCAATTGTTGATATCGGCGACTAAATTTACAGACTGCAGAAGCAGCCTAAGATTCGCCTCTATTTATAAAAAGAACCGAATTTTAATAGTTAATTTGACTCGATTTATACCAAATTTACAGAAAACACCTGTACCATTTGTTTACATAGATCGAACGGCTCAACATTGAACTTGATGGCTTATTGACACAAGGGAAGTCACTCAAAATACTTCAAATTGGGAAATTTTTTGAGTATTTTTGTTATTTCTAAAACTCAAACTTTTGCGCTTCAAAATATTGATTGAAGTAAGTAAAACTTCGATCTTTTGAACTAAGAACTGATTTCTTATAGAGAATATTCTTCATGAAACAAGGGACTCAATTAGATAATATCCCAGTTTATTTCAGAATTCTTTTAAGCTAAGATTTAATGCAGAAGAAGATTCTAATCGAACTAATCGATTTGATAATTCCCTCATAATCAGAGAACCTCTTGATCTACCTAAGGATCCTTTTGAGCGAAGACCTGAATCTTTATGCAAAGAAAATGCTACTAAATAATTCTCGGGCTGTTTTACGAATCTTTTGAGTTGATTTTGTATAAAGAAGATTCTGACAAAACGATTTGATAATTCCTCGATCTACTTAAACAGCCCTCTGACCTGAGAGCTAATTCTTTAAAAACCGCTAAGTCTCAACCTTTTAAATCTCTTTATAGTTTTCCTCACAACGGATGTGTCTCCGGGACGACAGAAACTCCATGCCCAAATCCAGATAGATGTGGGTGAGCTAGCCGCCCAGGGCAGCAATACGGCCACCTACTACATTTTCAGCTTGGTGGAGGCAGAGATCAAATTGCAACAAAGGCTCAGCTACACCTTGGATGTCGAGCGTAGCGGTGCAACTGGTCCCACAGCTCCCACAGTGATGAGCACACCCAATAACAGTGCAGACAACACACCGGAGAATGCCAAGAATATTGCCACAAATTTGGCGGCAATTTCGCATGTGCAAATCGAGTATATCGATGAGACGCGTATACGTAAATCTAGAGAAGATATTATCAGTCTGCAGTGTGTGGCGGATTTCAAGTTTTGTGCTCGTTTCTATACACTCAATCGGCTGCCCCTGACTCAGGTCTATCGCGGCGAGAATTTCCTATTGCGAGCCAATACCGAGGTAACGGCTCCAGAGGAGGTGGAAATATTGGATAGCTTTTTTATATGTGTAAGTTTCTAGGTGAAAAAACTTATTGATTTCTTTTCTAATTCTTTCGATTTTTTTCTTTTCCTTAGGATCACAATCTAGTGCAATCGAATTACAGTTTTAAGCGTAAAAAGTATACAAACAAATACAGGGCTGGTGATAAACTTGAAAATGTGATTGTCTTGCGTACCAATGCCACACTCCAGGATTGGTGTACGGCTCGGGATCTGGAGCGTTCAGGGAAGGGAGACCTGGTAACTGGACCGAGTAACTTTGTTAGTCGTCTGCAAAAGTCCCGCAATGCTGCTGCCCAAGTGAGCAAGACGAGTGATTCTACTGGACTGACTCCACCGGCTGGATTGAGTGCTTATATCAACAAAGGTCTAATGTCCAAAATACCCACATCGATGACCATAATCAATAATAATTCGGCTGTCTCGGGAGCTCTGCAATTGGCCGGTGGCAGCTCCAATGTGATGAGCACTTCCCTCCAATCCGATGATGGCAAACTGCTGACGGGCGTAGCTGAGGAGAGTGGACAAACGCAGCAAGATGCTCCACGCAATTCTCGCTTGATTTACAACAAAGCCTTAGAGGCAGTCCAGGCCACCGGTCATTGTCGCGGCTTTATCAAGGGTGTCTACACTTTGGACAGCTCCGCAGCTCAGCAGGGCTGGCCCATTTTCGGGGTGTTCTGTATACGTTGGCGCCGGGCCGGTGGCAGGGAAGAAAATGAATCCAAATTTCTTATCAGTGGACTGGAAATCACAGAGCCCCCTCTCAACATTTACTGCACCATCGAGGAGAAAATGTTTGTGAAAATGCCCATGGCCTTTAAGGTGGTGCTGAAAAATCCCACAACCCATGTCCTCCATCTGATAGCCACCCTGAGCATAAGCAAGGCAGACAATTTCATTTGCTCGGGTCACAAACAGGTGAGAAAAACTTGAGCAAATAAAGTTTTAGAATCTTACTAAACCGACTTTCTCCTACTCCAGTTGGATATATCCATAATGGCTTATGCTGAAAAAGAATTGGTCTATAATCTGTATCCTCTGCAAGTGGGCTGGCAGGAGTTGCCCGTGTTGACCTTGGAGTACAATACCAAAGCTGATCCTCAGAAAAATGAAACTCAAAATTCCCTACTCGGCGAATTGGTTCAGCGTGCCCTGCCCAAACGAGTTTTTGTTTTGGTGAGTCTCACAATTTTTCCGATCAAAAAAAATGGATTTCATTTTCTTTTATCTTCTTTGCAGCCACCCCTGAAGCAACTAAACAAATAGGCCAGAAAAATGTAGTAAACTTTTTAATTTATCAATTATTTTTCCAAATAGTTTCAAACGAGTCTTTGCAACTCCATCCGAGTATATTATTATTATTTTTTAAGTTTAAGTATTTAAAAGTGTGTGCGTTTTTTTTCCAAATATCTTTGGTATATGTAAAAATTACACTATTTTTCTTTATTATTATTATAATTTTCTTTTTGTTTGAATTAATTTTCTAACACACAAAACAACAGAGACATTCGCATAATTTAGTTAAACTGATAAAAACAGAAATATATATATATAAATATATATCGAGATATATACATATATATTATTTATATAGTTATTTAGCATAATACTTGAGAGTTGAGTTTATATGAATTGCTCAAGGGCAGGCAGAAATCAACAAGTGAAAAGTGGGAACCTTGACAAATTTGCAAAAATAAATAAAGAAAAATTTTAAAACTTGATTTGGTCATTTGCCACTGGAGGGGAACTTGAAGACACCACCACGTTTGCGTTGTTCTCGATTTTCATTCTGAAAAATTAAAAGGACATAATCAGTAAGTCGATTCATTTGAAATGGTTTCTCTTCTTACCAGCAGACGATTGCCAAAGAGCATTTTGGCCTTGTCTTCTTCCTTGTCCTCGGTGGTGCGCTCGCCCAGCGACAGAACCGGTTGTCTTCTATGAATTTGAAGTTTCTGCTTGATGGCCTGGGAAAGTATCACCCGACGACTAACCGACTTCATGGCCAACAACAGATCCAGCCAGGTCCAGGTGACATTGTGATACTCCAGTGTGGGTATCACCATGGAGTAGTCGGTGATATCCTCTAGATTTTTCTCCTTATTACCCTTGTAGCTGACCCGGACTGGCACCTCGGGTATTTTGATATAGATGAAGAGTTTGTTTTTCTCGGCTCGCTCCTTCATCTTCTCCACATCGTCTTTTTCAATTTTCACATAGAACTCGGAATCTTTGGCTCCCTTCTTGCTCTTGGCCGCCTTCTTCGAGGAGGACTTCATTTGTAAATTCGTTGTGGAGGCCGAGCTGGTCGAGGCATTGTCATCCAGTTCATCATTGACCTCTGTCTCGGAGGCATCTCGATCTGGGAAACAGAACTTCAGCATGGTGCTATAGAATTTCTTTGTGATGGCTATGGTGATGGGGGCCACATTGATTTCAAAATGCTCCTTCACAGAAATGCCACCCACAGGTGGCTTCTCGCGGCAAAAGACGCGCAGGACTCGCTTGTGTGTATCCACAGGCATGTCCTTTTGGATCTCGGTGGCCAACAGCACTTCCCGATAGATTTCACGTGGCAGTAGGTTATCCATACGTATGTTGCCCAGTTCGAGTAGATGTTCCACAGAGTCATCACTTTTGGATTTCTTGGTGTAGAGGAAGCCGCTCAGGACCAAATCGGCTATGCCAATCTGGCCATCGGTTTCAGTGAGACGCCATTGGGCACGCTTGAAGCAGATTTCATTGGCCCGCACCATGGTCACCGACTTGTCCGATCGCACATTGGAGATTTTACTGAGCTGTGAGAGTTGGGTCTCCTTGTAGCACAGAAGCATCATATCCAGATCCTCGCTGTAGGTATTCAGCTCCTCCTTGCTCTCCCGGATTTGCTGTTGGACACGTTCGAAGTCAAGACGCAATTCGAGGGAATCTCCCTCTTCTATACGCTCTTTGCTGATGATGTGTATGTCCTTTTCCAGGGAACGGATTTTCATTAGTAAACTCCGGATGACCGTCTGCTTCTGCTGGATGGGGCGTTTCTGATCTTCGGTGGAATGCAATCTCAATTGGAATCTCATGCGTGTAAGCTTTTCGGCTGCCTGCTTGCGTTGGGGTTCCACATACAGGAGCAGATTATTTACAATATCCAGGATCATGGCATATTGCAGGGAATTGGTGCAGACATCCAGGTCATGATGCATCAGGGTGAAGGCATCGACAGGATCATCTTGCTTCTCCCAGGGCGATAGGGTCTCCTCCGAGGGTGGTGGGGGTACCTCTGTAATGCTGTTTGGATCAATGGCATCGCCATAGCTCACATAGAAGAACTCGCATTTACAACGCGAGACTATGCGTTGCAGCTGGACAGGCTGAGCCTGTCCGGAATTATCATTCAAAAAGGCACCCACTGTCTCAGAGACCACGCCACCCACACTACGCCCACTGCCCACCAGGTGGGAAATATCTTCGGGCAGATTATTGATCACCGACTCATCCTTGTCCTGAATATTGTCCACGGTCAGCCACATGATCTCCTTCTCCAGCAGAGAATCATTTTCTCCAGCACTGACAGTGGCATAGTACTGCATGCACTCAAGGAGACCCTTCCAGGTGGTCTTCGAGATGAGCGAACGATCTCGCCAGACTGGACGATGCTCACGCTGCAGAATCTCGGCCTTGGCGGCACTGATTATCACATAGCCCGAGGTCTCGCAACCCTTGAGCAAGACCTGAGAATTGACTAGACTAATCGACCAGTTCTCATGTATCACATCCTGGGCGGAACAGGCCTGCAGACCCTGCAATTGCAGCTCCCGCGACTGAGTGCTGTGATCATCGCTGTACACATTGAACTTGTGGTCCGCCTCGGCTATCAGTTGCTGCAGCATGGCCGTGGCATGGATCTGGGCGGGGGCCTTCTTCAGAGAGGCATTCGCATTGGCAACTGTGAAAGAAAGGAATAATTAAACAAAAAACATTTGGAATCCTAAATTGGGTGAACTTACTGGGGAGGACCTCACTGCTGGTGGAGCTGTTGGGATTGGACAGGGTGATGGTGCTGTCACTGCGTTTGTGTTTCATCATATTGGAATTGTTAACTTCCTTGCGATAGCTTTTCACTGCCTCGGTGGAGAGATTGTTCTTCAGTTTCTGCGATTTCATAAAGGAATCGAACAGGGCAAAGGCCACATCCCGATTGCTCTTGGTCCAGGCTCCCTTCAAGTCATAGACAACCAATTTGTGTGTGGGTGTACTCGACTTGGCCTTGCCATCTTCCTCAGCCCCTGTGGGTATGAGTGTCTCACGGCCATAGGAAACCTTGGCCACACTCAAGAAATAAAAGCGTACAATCTTAAAGGCATCCGCCGCACTGGCCAAATTCTCGGAGCTGCTGTCCATTTTCTCCGTCACTATGCTCTTCAGCCAAATCTCGGCGTCGTTGAGTTCGCAGTTCATATAAACCGTTGACCAGTCGGCCCTTGGTCGATGTATGAGGCCATCGTCTATGGGATTCAGCGAGAGCGAATATTCCGAGCTAAAGGAAACACGTCGTCCATTCAATTGGAAGCCCTTGTGCAGGGCATGCGACATCCAGTAGAGCACCTGGAATTTATGCAGACACATTTGCAGATTGGCCTTTTTGTAGTGACGACTGAGTTGCTTCTTTCTGGGTCGCACATTGTTGAAGACCGGACCACGCCGTGTGGGCCGTGTCACACCCGAGAGTATCAGCTTGAGACTCTCGAACCAACGCAATGTGCTGCCATAGAGCACCAGACTGGGTATATCGATTTCCACCTCATCGCCAGACTTCGGCTTCGTCTCGAATGAAATCCAGATATTCAAATTCAAAGAGCGATAGGCCCGGAAGGAGTCATGAACTTGATTGCTGGAATATTCGGGCAACTTATCCGGCGCACAGGGCATTACAGCATGGTGGTCATTGGGATTGGCCAGACAAATCCAATTCATTTTGAAGGTCAACTTCAGATTGGGGAAATGCAACAGACGACAATCATCATAACGCGAAGCAGTCCGCACGGTGATCTAAAATTGGGTAAATTAAATTAAATTAAAAAATTCTCCTTTAATTTTGATTTGACTCACATTCAATTCGCCCTTGAACATGATTTTGGCATTTGTCCAGACTATGCCACAATTGTTCCAGGTCAGTTCCATTTCCTCGGTGGTGTTATAGGGATCTAGGGAAGCATGCAACAAGACGGTGAACTGCTTTGCTATCAGAGTCAAACGGCCATGCAGAAGTAGACGCATCTTATCCCAAAACGGTAGCGGTGGACTGGGATCTTTGGAGGGGGCAGAGATTTTCTCAAAGCTCAAATTGCACTGGGCCATCACGGGCTCCCAGCAGGGTCCATAGGCTATGCGACAGCTCTCCAGCTCACAGTCAAAGTCATGGTAGAATTTAATTGAGGGCATACTGCGCTGGACCACATCCGTTCCAAAGGGTTCACCCACTTCGATCAAAACATCACGCTTGGCACGCTTCGAGGCCATTTGCTCAGCTCCACAGAGATTTCCATAGAGACGCATGCTCTTCACATAGAACATGGGCTGGGGAAAGTCCCTAAGAGAAGAACAAACATTTAAAATTCTGGAGATTTTCTGAAAGGTCAAGTGGAACTCACCTCAGCATGAACTTCCATTCGGAGCAGCTGACATTGACACTACGGCACCACAAGGTGGTAAACTGTAGACCCTCTTCCGGCCAAGGGGTTTCTGAGTCGATTTCCCGCATGGTCCTCGTCACATTCTCATAGCCATGTATGGAGGGATCTGCCATGGCCATGATCTCCACGTCGGTCATGATCCAGGCCAGCAGACGTGTGCGCACTGGACCGCTTTCTCGGATTTTCTTGGAACGTTGTATATAGATTTCGGAATTCTTCTTAATCAGATTGGCATAGAGACCATCAATGGTGCCCGTCGGCAGAAGCAATCTCTCCGAATAGAGTTCACTGATTTTCTTATCGAAGAGGGTCTTGCGCTTCAGACTCTCCAGATATTCATCCACCAAGAGGACATAATTGTCTCTCAATTTCACCTCGAAAGGATCATCGCTGATCTCGAGTAGAAACTCTTTGACCTTGATCACCAAATCACTGGGCAGAGGCGAGTGTATGGTGAAGGGTTTCTTCTTATAATTATGCACCAATTTGAGCCATTTGAAGTGGGAGACCAACTCATTGTTGATGGCATCGTAGAAATCATGATCATAGGGGAAAATGGCCTTGAACGAGCCAATTGTGGTGAGCCAAACTTTGTTGCTGGGCAACATGAAGCCAGGACAATTGATGCGCTCATGTGTGAGGGTCTCCAGGCTGGGCAGGGATTGCATATCAATTTCCTTGAGCGTGAAAATATGCTGATCATCAATCTTGACAAAAATATTCTCCGCATAGGCAATATCACGCTCCTTGTGGCTGAAGAAGAGATCCTCCACAAAGACCTGTATGGAATGACGATCCGATAATTTCAGCTCCAAAATTGTAGACCGCTCGGCGGCTAGTTCCAGTATCAGGCCAGGCCTGGCAGCTGCCTCAGTTTCCATAGTAGTTTCCAGAGTGGCCTTGGGAGTCACCGGCAAAGCCAGCCTGGTTTTCAGATCACGCATGTCCTGAACCAAAGTCCAGAGATGCATATGAAGATTAGAGTTCCAGATGGCCTCGGTATTGCCGGGTATGCAAATGGAAAGTTTGCCTCCGCCATTTTCGAGACGCTCGAAAACGACACGAATAAGTTTGCAATTGGCAAAGATATCATTAAAGTCGGTGAGGCACAAGGATGAGGCCGTCATCGAACGCATAATGGCCACTTGCAGTTCCTCCAACTTTAGAGTGGTCAGATGCTGGGCCCGCGTCAGGTTTATCTCCGAGAAGCTCACCAGCATATAGCAATTGTGATGGTTCACAAAATAGGCCGTGATATCCTTGACCTTCAGCGACACCCTCAAAGTGGTGGCCTGTTCACTGGCCATAGGACTGGGCGGGGACTTGGTTAGTTTACGTTTTGGTAGACCTCCATATTGCTTAATACACTCCATAGACTTGACCACAAATTCGGCCAACTGCACACTATATTCTGTGCGAAAAGTGTGCACGGAAATATCCAGTTTGGTGGTGTTGGCATACGAACACAACTTGACTAGACTCACACCTAGGAAGAAGGGTGAACCAGGTGAATGAGTTTTCTTTAAATTATTTGTATCATTCAGGGAATTGCCTAGGTTGGACCAGAGTGTTTCCACCATCAATTCCACGCTCCATTGCCTTTGATTCAAGAGTAGATTTAGGAACTTATTTTGGTACAGATTGCTACGCTTCTCCTCGATCTGCTCCAGTTGAAAGCGTGTATGACTTACACTCATGGCTATGTGCTCTTCCTCGAGCTTCATCAGCAGCGAGACATTCCATAATTCAGCACAGCCTTTCACCACAATTCTTTGCATTATCCATTCCAGGACACCACCGCCACGCGTACCCTGTCGATTGGCCAGAAAGCTAGCATCAGTTTCCAGTCTCAATTTATCTGGTAGCGAATTCTGACGTTGACCCAATTGAAGTAGATTATGACTGCTGGCTCGTTGGCGGGCCAGAAAATTGTTATTCACAAAATTGTAAATTTCACTGTGATTGTAGATAATTTGGAATGTCTTCAGTTTTACAAATAAATTGAAAATATCCTTCTCCAGCTAAAAGTTAAATAAAATAAAGTCAAGCAAAGCAAATGGCAGTAAATTTAAAATAGTTCACCTCGGAGTTAATGGTAAATTGTTCTATAAAAAGTAATTTCTCATATTTGGTATCAAAATCCAAATGTTGGAAGGACAATTTGGCTCGCATCGAAGGCAACAGAGTCTGATCATCCACAGTTTTCGAATTGAATTTCCCTGTTATCTGTTCGATGAGATTATGAATTAAATCGTGTAAAAAATCAAAGTTATCTATTTTGACTTACACTAAACAATTGCAGCTTAGCACTGAAGTCATTCTGTGAATTGTCCTTAACAGCTGAAAAGGTGGCCGCCTTGATGGCAAAGTTAAAGTTCTTTGGTATTATGGGAGCCAGTTTCTCGTAGTTTTCATTGTCGTAAGGTTGGGTTTTGCTGGCTGCCAAGACACCAGAGAATCGTTTCTTACGATGACTGCTTGGACCAGTACGTTGCTTGGCCTCACTGAGGAATTCGTAGAGGCCGCCATGGATAACCGATTTGGCATTGTTAATTTCCAGTGACAAAGTCTGGGGAAGCGAAGAGAATAGTTATATATTTTTTTTATTTGAAGAGTTTGCCATACTCACATCCATTGAGAGTGGCCCCTGGGCAAATAACGAGGCATCTAGTGCCACGTCAAAGCTCACTTCGCCCAGGCAGGGGCGTATTTTGTTCAAATTCTCCAGGGACTGGCGCCGGGCATTGCAGTGCCTCAGCATTTTGGCCTGGGCCTCACAGAGTGCTGCATTCACTAGAAGCACACGGGCATTTTGAACAATACTGCCATCTAGATGGAGCTCCTTGGCCGTGGCATGTATAAACCAACCCGGATCGAAGTCATTGTTCATCAGCACTACGGAAATATTGTTGACATGGACGGCCATGAACTGGGCAAAGGTGATGATGCTGGCCGGGACCTTGGTTTGTCGAAAGTCAGGTACACCAGCACCACCAGTGCCCTCATAAGGCTGCTGTGGTTGACGAGGCTCATCGAAATCGTCATCGCTGACATCATCTTGCCGGGTGTGGATATCTTTATTGATGCGTATGTCGCGTATGTAAATGGACAGCAACTTGGTCACCTCGGTGGTGAAGAAGCTGCTACGCAGACAGATCTCCTCGATTTGCTAAGTGCGGACAATCAAAAATACAAAACACTTTCGGAGACCCTCCCATGTGAACTTACCACAGAAAAGCCATTTTTTATTATGTGGACATTCTTGAGGGCCACAAGTGCTATACGACCAATGCGTACTTTGACCCGAAACCGTTTCACCAGATACCAGCTTATGACCGTGGGTAATATTCTAATTAATAAAAAAAAGTCATATATTAATTGAGAGATAAATCAATTGTTCTGATAAGCACTCACAAATAAAGCAGATAGAGCAGACAGCATGAAACTACCAACTGCAGCAACATAATGTTAACTTATTTTAACATTTTAAGAAGACCTAAAATTTTGAAACGTCTTAGTTTGTTTAAATTTTGATAATTATTTATTGAAACACCAAAACATTCCGATCAGCTGGCTCGTATACCAGTGTTGCCACACTTCAAATACGGCCAGGACACGCATAGTTGCATCCTAGAATTATTGTCTCCAAAAATGAGTGGACAGCCCCACAGCGTTGGAACGAGAGAGTTAGCAGGTCGATAGCATTAATTGTAAAAAAAAATGCAACTATTGCAACAAATTTGTTAAATTCTGGCTGAATTCTTGTGTAAACTTGCTACTCGCCTATCAAGTGCGGTGGTGTAACCTGTGGTGGCAGTTTCAAGTGCGGGTCTAAACAATACTGCCCACCCATAAGGTTGCATGGTGCTTTTATATTTTCTACAAAAGTTTAAGACGGCTTCACAATTAAAAAAAAAAAAAAGGTTCAGCATAAACCAAAAAATTGAAACCGGATTCCCAGTGCAACGCGCATGGTAACTAGGGCGTCCGCTAAGTGAAAAGCTTGCTCCCAACTGCAGGCTAAATTATTTAAATAATTAAAACTAACAAAATTATCACATCAACTCTGCCAAAATTCTCATTAAAAATGATGATACACTTACAAGAGCCCGTGCAGGTAAATCGATATGAGTACACATTGATTTTATAGAAATCTCATGCCCAACATTTTTCTGCTCCTCAAATAGGCTGCCATATGGCATTGTCTGAACTACTACAATTTCAAAGATGCCGTCTTCCTGGCGGAGCGTCTCTGCTCAGAGGGTGAGTGTGCGTGCGTCTGTGTTTGTCTGATGGTAGCCCCGACCTTCATTTTCGTGGGGGCCTTGTCTAAAAATACAACAACTTTCATTTCAATTATTTCGTTTTTGTTTTCCTATTTTCTGCAGTGGAATGCGATGACACGATATTCCTGCTGGCCACCTCCTATTTCCGTTCAAATCAAATACACCAGGCTTACTGGCTGCTTAAGGAGAAATCACGCCGTTCTCCCCAGTGCCGTTTTCTACAGGCCAAATGCGCCTTTGAGCTGAAAAAATATGCCGATGCCGAATGCGCCCTCACACCCGCCGGTTTCGCCGACACCAGGAGTTTCGAGGATATTCCCACGGAATTTGGTGAATTAGCCTGTTTTGCCTACAAACTGATAGCTGAAATCTGCATGCGTACCGAACGCAATCGACTGGCAGGGAATGCTCTGAGGAGGGCTCTCAAATTGAATCCATTCTTGTGGAGGGCCTTTGCCGATCTGTGCATGCTGGGCCAGGACCCGGACACATCCTCCATATTCCAAATACACAATGCCGATGTGTTCAACACTTGCCAGGGTAATGCCAACATCAATTCCATGGTGATCTTTGGCCAGGCCCAGCAACTGCTAATGGAGCAGGCCACTCAGCAAAATGCTTTGGAATCTTTCCTCTTGAACGATTCGATACTCTCGACGCCCGTGGATCAGCAGCTCCAACAGAATCAGCCGCCGAATAATAACAACAACAACAACAATAGCAGCCTGGCCACCATACATCTAATGACGCCCAACAATAACAACAACAACAATCTCAATAGTTCAATGACCATACTAAGAGGTGGAGGAGGAGGTGTTGGTGGAGCCCTCCAGCCGCAGAGTCAAAACTCAGGCATGAGCATGCTGGATGACACACCCCTCGGCTACAATCAACAAGACTCCAGCCAGCCGCCTCAGCAGCAACAACAACAACAGCACTACGACACCTCGGTCACACCATTCCGTAGGATATTCAAATACCTGAACACCATGTCACCGGTGACGCCCAGTTTTGGAGTCCTACCCCTGAGCAGTCCTCATACCGGCGGCGAGACCAATCTCGGTCCAGGGAACACACCCCTCGTCCTGCAAAGCAATTTAACCTACTCCCCCTTGCCACAAATGCTGGCCGAAGTCAATCAAGAGCCCAAGACTCTTAGCAAAAAACTCAAGACCCAAGTGGATGGCCTGATCAATCGACCGGCCAAGGGCACCAAACCCGCCGTATTCACCCAGACTGGTAACATAACACCGCGCACACCCAACACCAATCCCAGCAATGTGCCCAACAACCCCAACAATCCTGTGCGCCGCAGCACCCGACTCTTTAGCAATTCAGCCTATTCGGTCAAGGAGAACAACAAGTCACCGAACATAACCAATAATAAGTTTGTGCAGCCTCGTTCACCGCCCCGCAAGACCAAGGCACGCATGGCCAAAATCTGTCTGAACAACGAGTTCATCGAGGAGAAGTCTCATCACCTAATGGACAAGCAGTCGCGTAAGGAGAAGGTTGAAACCATCACCTCGGCCACCACCGGCAATAATCGCAGTGCCGCCGAGGAGGCTAAAGTGCTCCTCAACAATAGCCTTAATAATGCCCAGACCATGGCCCACCAGCTAATGGGTCTGAAGAAGCAGTCGGCGGATGGCCTGATGACCCTGATGAGGGATCTGGCCGAGGGTTATAAACTGTTGTCGAATTTCCAGTGCAAGGCTGCTGTCAAGCATCTGGAGGAGAACATACCAAAGCATCATTTGTGTTCCAGTTGGGTGCAGTCTCTGATCGGCCTGTCCCACTATGAGATGCGTGACTATGAGGCGGCGGTGACCATATTCAAGCGGATTCACGAGGCGGAACCGTGTCGTCTGGATTTCATGGAGATATACTCAACCTCGCTGTGGCATCTGCAAAAGGAAGTGGAGCTATCAGCCCTGGCCCAAGATCTAATCAACCAGGACAAGACCAATCCGGTGACCTGGTGTGTGGCCGGCAATTGTTTCTCCCTGCACAAAGAGCACGAGACGGCCATCAAGTTCTTTAAGCGGGCCGTCCAGGTGGACCCGGATTTCGTCTACAGCTACACGCTGCTGGGACACGAACTAGTCCTCACCGAGGAATTCGACAAGGCTCTGGACTATTTCCGATCCGCCGTCGTGAGAGATCCCAGACATTACAATGCGTGGTTCGGTATCGGCACCATCTACTCCAAACAAGAGAAATTCGAGCTAGCCGAGCTACACTACGTCAAGGCCCTAAAAATCAATCCCCAAAACTCGGTGATCCTGGTGCACATAGGAGCCATGCAACTGTATATGCAGAAAAAGGACCAGGCCCTCCAGACCCTCAACACGGCCACCACCCTCGACCCCAAGAATCCCCTGGCCCGTTTCCATCGCGGCTGGATCTACTTCTCCCTGGGCAAATACCAAGAGGCCTTGCGCGAACTCGAAGAGCTGAAAGAGATTGTGCCAAAGGAATCGGTAGTCTTCTACCTGATAGGCAAAATACACAAGACCCTGGGCAACATGGATCTAGCCCTGATGAACTTCAGCTGGGCCACCGATCTGGATCCCAAGGGCGCCAACAATCAAATCAAAGATGCCTTCGATTCTATGGCCCATCCCAGTTGCTGTCCGGCCAACGATGCCACTCTCGATGTCGACTTTGAGCCAACCTCCGAACGTTCCGACGACTCCACCCAGGCCCAACAGGACGTCAGCTATGACAGCGACTATTAAATCGCCCAGCCCATCCTTTGTACATAAAAAGCAAACGCAACTTGGGTACTGCAAAGCCAATCGACTGTGTAGCTCCTCCAATGCCCCCCACACCGCCACCACCAACACCAGCAACCAACCACAGCAACAATGTCATTAATCTAATAACAATTATTGAAGTATATTAAAATCTAGATAACTTTTAGAATTAGTAATTTAAAAAGAAAGAAAGCAAACAAAAAAAGGCATGAAAATAATTTAAAAATTAACAAACAAAAAAAAGCAAATAAAAAAATGTGCACTTTTGAGAATGAAAAAAAAAAACGTAAAAATAGAAAGATTAAATAAAGTAAACCTAAATTAAACAAAAAAAGAAAAAAAAACAAGAGGAAGAGAAGAAACGTTCAGAGTGGTGTGTGGTTACGCACAACAACAACAACAAAGATTGATTAATACAAAAAAAAAGAAAAAATACAAAAAAGAAATTAAATTAAAAGTAAACCGAAAATTATTTTACTATTTCAAATTTAAATTTCAAAAAGAATTTCAATTAGAGAAAAGTCTTAGGTTTCTGGCGAGGAATTCAATCCGCGGCCTATTGCCTGGAGCTGTTCAATGGTTAGTTTCTGACAAAGATTTAGTACAGTTCGTAGGCGATCCACATCGATGTTGAGCATCATGGCCATGGCTGGCAGATGCATATCCATGAGACGATATTTCTTGAGTTCTTCCATGTTGAGGACATTGCGTATTTTGTTGGTACCGAAAATTTCACACAGGGATTCGCTAAGCGAGGGCGAGGTGGAGGTGGATTCGGACGAACAGAGATTTGCCAGATCGTCGGGTGTATAGTCTGGGGTGGGGCCCATCTGAACCAGGGCTGGAGATATGGTAGATTGCATTTCCGTTTCAGCTATGAGTTCTGCTATAGGAGGACCCATACCGATGCGGGCGCGCCTCTGGGCCATACGTTTGATTTCCTGGAATACGTCGTCCAAGCTTTCAGGGTGTTCTAACTGAACTGGTTGAGATGGCTGCGACAATGATTGCTGCGGCAGTGGTGGCAATTGATCAACAAAATGCGCCGGATACTCTGCCGGAAGCCCCACAGGCTTTGGGTGGTTGGTCGAGGTGTAACCCTGATAGATATGGAAGCTTGGGCCCGCGTAGAGCATATTTTCATCCAGACAGGAAGCATTGGATGTTGTTGGCTTTTCAAAGTCAAACGAATTTGGCCTTAAAAAAAAAAATATTAGCAATCATTAACTTTTTCCATTGTTTAATCAGCATTACCTTTTCCTGACGATCCTTTTTATAGGCTGACGTTTGATGTTGGTTGGTGGTGTACAGCTAAGGCGGTGCTTTTTTGGTCCTGGCCTAGTTTTTGTTGTCCTTGGCTTTCTTTTTGGATTCTTTCGATATTTTCGTCGTCGAATTTTAGCACTCCCCTTTTGTTGGCTGCCTGTCCCATCTGTGTTTTGAAACAGTTGGGGTGAGCCTCGGGCCTTGCTTGTTATATTTCGTTTTTTTGATTTTATTGCTGGAGACTTATATTTGTTCGTCGGTTTCTTAAATCGCTGAGAACGCCGAAGATTTACTGAATTGCTCTGCTTGAACTCTGCTTCGGAGCAGAAAGTTGAAGCTGGACTTACAGATTTAGACGGCATACTATTTTAAAGAGATCAAATAGAAATGTGTACACTGTTAACTGTTAATATTAAATAGATTATTTAAATGAAAACGAATTTGAGTATAATATCGACGAAACGTACGTTAAAACATAGAATTTGTTTCGAGTTTCGGAACTCTGTTCCGGAATCAGTTTGGCATTCACATATTTTATGCCTGCTATGACACTCTTGTTGAAGGGATTGTTACAGCAAACAGCCTCGTAGTGAGTACGTTTTCTTGTTAGGGCTGGTCAAAATTTCGATAACTTCACATGCAGCAATTCTAAGCAGGAACTATCGAAAAACCGTTGCAATAATTTGAAAAGGTATGTACAATTTTTGATAAATTCTTTATTTTATCAAAAGGTATTGAAATAAATACCTCCAAAACTCTTAATTTGTGTGCAAACTGGATGCGTGAAAATCAATGGCACTTCATGAATGAAAAATAAAAGCAAAGAACTTGCTAAAAGACGTGGAAACTGTAAATTTTTGCTTCAATTTTATTAACCACAACAAATTCAAAGAACTTTTTGCAATGTATGCAAATTCAAAATTAACAAAGTCGTGTTATGACGGCGTCATCGCTTTGTAAGCATTCATTTTCATTATTCTAACATAAATTACAAAAAGTCTTACTTTCTGCAAAGACTTCACATTTTAAAATATTCGTACATTTCGCTTTTTCAAGCAGACCAACTTGCTTTTTCCTTTGGATTTTGCTTATTTCAAAAAAGCGTTTTCAAAATGAAATTAACAGCTGTTTATTTTTTGTTTGTGTTAACGTTTTTTGCCGGTAGATGGCGGCACTAGCGGAGGTATTATTTTGAATTCCGACAACATGATTTTTTTAACAAAAATTTAGGTACCCCAAATTTTCAACGTGTTTTGGTATAAAAAAAACTGAAATTTTCTAAAAACCATGACAATATAATTACGTATAACTTTGCATCAAAAGTTCTTTAGTTTTTTATTTATAAACAGAAATATTAACTAAATTGTAAATGAAAAACTGGTTCCGGAACATAGTTCCGAAATTCGACACTAACAGGAAAATAAAGGAGTGCATTGCATTTATAAAATAACTATTTTAAATTATTAAATTCGATAGCCTAACTATGGCCGCACGTGTGCCACCTCTTACAGATCCAACTGCTCCGGGCTACAATATCGCTCGTGATCCCAGCAAAATAAAGAACCGCATCTTCGTGGGCAATCTGCCGGCAGCTTGTACGCGTGAGGAACTGGAAAGTATTTGCCGGCCATATGGAAAGGTCCTGGGCTCCTTGGTTCAAAAGAACTTTGGTTTCGTGCAATTCGAGTCTGAGGAAGTGGCCAATAAGTGCGCCTCAGCCTTAAATAAATCAACTTTCAAGTCAAATGTCCTCACCGTACGGAATGCCAGCATACGTTCCAAGGCAGCGAAAAAAATGGCCCTAGCTGCAGCTGCTGCCGGTAGTGGAGTGCCAGTTCTGCTGCCTAATCCTATGCCCGCTAGCGCGGCCCCTATAAATGACTGTGAGATCATAGTGGTCAATCGTGAAAACACGTAAGTCTTATAAAATTTTCGCGCGAAATTGTCTATATTCTTTGGTTTTCCCACTCAGAAAATATGCCGAATTTGTGGAAGAACGTCTCATACGCGTGGGCATGCGAGTTGACGTGCTCTTTCCCAACGAGGACGTGTTGCTAGGAAATGTACTTGCCAATATATCCGATCGTGGCTGCCTCTATGCTGTTTTAGTCACACCCCAGCACGAGAGTCTCCGCAGCATCACAGTCAACATTTTATATGGGGCACCAGCCGAACATCGCAACATGCCAGTGGATGATGCCATTGCCTTAATTACCACCGATTTTCAACTGAAGAAGCAACGCGAGGCAGTCTTGCAACGCGGCCCTTTGCGAGGCCCGCCTAAAATGTCCATGCCACCGCTGGCCGGACCAAGGCATCCGGAAGGCATGCAACAGCTATTGAACGCCCTGGCCGATAACCGACCTTTGAGTGCTTATCAATACGAGTCCATAATTAAATACCTACAGGAAGTTCATGCCGAGCAAGTGAAACTGGAGACAGGCTCCAAGGTAGATGATAAGCCAGATCCGGAAATTGAATTGCAGAAGAAGATTCTCAATATTATGAGTAAGCCGGCGGTCACAGAAATCTCTTATGAGCTAATGTATTCCAATCTGGAGGCTGTCAAAGAGGACAAGAGACTTATGGAGCTGCTGAAAGATACTCGGGTTCTCAATGCCTTAGAAAGTATATACAATTCCGATTTAGTAGCGGAAGTTTCTGGATATCTATAAAAACCTTTAATCAATAATATAGAATTAAACAAAGCACATTCAACAACTTTTGCCTAGGGCCACGATTGTTTGGCTTCGTGTCCCTTGTATTTGCCACGATATTTGAGACCCGTAACCAGAGTGGAGCTCTTTGGAAAGGCTGTTTGACCATTGAATTTGGTATCAGTTTCGGGATTGAAACGTACATATTCATATTGAATGTGTAGATTCTCTGGCAAGTCCATGCGTTTCAGGGCATCCAAGGGTACCGTGGTGTCAACAGCCTGCTGGTAGAAGGCAACTACTTCATCGACAGTGTTTAGCTCGTGCATCTGTGAGTTGGGTACGCCATGGTTCAATTCCTGAAAGCACGCGGCCAGAAACTCGAATTTCTTTGTCAGATCTGTTAGGCCTGCTTTGCCGGTTGTCTGCAACTGCAGGCGCGTGGCAATGGCGCGCACACGTTCGGCCACATCTGGAGCCGGCGCATATGGCTTATGGGGACGCAGGAAACTGTTGAGTATTCGAATTGGTTGAATTAGTCCTATTAAAATATAAATTTGAGTTTTTACCCCTTTGAGGCAATTGACTCTCCCACGGCTTCTAAGGTGTTAGTCTTCTTAACAGTGGCATAGCACCTGCAAGATCCGGGCGCGAGCTGTGGTTAAGAGGTTCATTCATTAGATGACATTTTAATTAATGTTTTTTAATAAATTTTACCAGAATTTTACGTAAACAGGCCGCCATCGAAAACAGGGTAAGCTTGCAGATTTATTATCGATTGCAGTTCAAGAATTGATTCGAACTAGTTTATTCATTGGTTCGCTATCTCACAGATAGTTCCGTTAGTTCAGTTCGCTTGAACGGTTCCGTTTGGTCGGTCTAAAATAATCGCGAAATAAAATTAAATTACTGCAAACACTTAAGAGTGTACGTTTTAAATGTGTAACAGAATTGTAATTTTTCACTGCGCTTAATTAACTTTGATGACAAAAAAAAAGTAAAAAAGTTACCAAAAAATCGATCGAATTTGAGTATTACTGAAGAATAGAAAGTGGCACAAAAATGTAAATGATGATAAAACCGAAAGCAAAGAAGATTTCCAAAGAAATGCGAAAAATACATACGTTCGTTGTGTGAGTCTTATGTGAGCGTATGCGTGTGTGTGTGTGTGCGTGGTGCATGAGCGTAAAAAGAGATATAAGCGAGTTATTATAAATAACAGTGCTGCTGTTGATTTGTTTAAAACGGTTTCGTGCAAAATCGGCCATAATTGCATATAAACATTTCCGTAGCATTTGCTAAGCGCAGCACTAATTGTAATAGCGGGTCACACAATCTCTCTCGAGTCCGGTACTTTGTTGCTTTTGTTGGTGGGGGTTAATTTTGTCTTTTGAGAGAAAATTTATTTGTACCTTTGCATGTGTGTGTGTGTGTTAAGGGAAGAGCATAAAGAGGAGGACCAGACAAATTGCCGCAAATCGCATGCAACAACTGTGTAAAAAACAATTAAATCGATCATAGACATAACATTTGTTCTTATGATATAATTAACAACTTCATTTGTAATTTGTGGTCAATAAAAAAATCAAACAATAAATACACACACAAAATTACACCAGAAAATACCCAAGAAAATGTTCGAAAGTGGTTGCTGCTCGCGTCACGCTGAGTTTATTGTAGGTGCGTTTGCGTGAGTGTTAATTTGAGTGAATTTGATGTGTGAATGTGTGTGTGTGTAAATCGTGAGTGCGTTTGAATGCGAGAGGAATGCTTTCGTATGACTATCACGTTTCGTACTCTTTACTTGCAGTATTGCCAAAAATTTCTTCTAAACGTAAATAAATATGGCTGAAATCAATATTCTCGAAAAATCCAAGAAGCAGAGTATATTTTATAGCCTGACCCACCAACTAGACAATTATCGATCTGGTTCTTCTCCGGAAATATCGTTTTTTTTTTTGTCTTCTACCAAAGTTGCATCCCTAAGCAGTAGCAGCAGCAGCATTCAAGATGAGACGATGCACAAACTGAGAGCGTGCCATAGAGAGCAAACGAAAAAGAGAGTGCGAGTGCCGTTTCTTTTTTTAATAAACACGCATACAAATGAAACAACAACAAAAACTTGTTTAGGCGCGCTCTCTCACTTGCAAAAGCCGCTATTCGGCGCTGCCCTCTTGTCCATCCACTCAGCTTGTGTTGGTGTGAGTGTGTGTCTGACAAATCTTCTTTCTGTGTAGGCGCTCACTCATTTAGCTCTCGCTACTTTACAGCGACTGCCTCTGTCTCTGTCTCTGCTGCCTCAGATGGGACAACTACAATTTCAAAGCAAAAGCAAAGCTAGGTGAGCAAAATTTCCATTGTGTGTGTGGCGATGTCGTGGTTGCCAGTCAGCCAGCCAGCAAAACGGTATCGCAGTCGGTTTAACATTTTCTGACTCGTCATTTGTGCGAAATACAAGAAAGGCGAGAAAAAATGTGTACATATACATTGAGTAATAAATTAAAAATAATATATATTTAACAAGCGCAGAACTCAGCGCACGTATGGCGATCGTCGGTCGCGTTGGTCGTACGTACACTGAACGGATCAGTTCGTTCAGTAGTGTTCGATCGTCTGTTTGCTTGAAAAATTAAAAAAAAAAGAAAGAAAATATGAGCATCGGAGTTTTTTTTGTTCGTCTTTTATAAACGTTCATGCCGTGAAATTTCCAAAATGAAAATCTAAAGTAATAATAGTGCTGATATCTGTGTGTGATTTACTCCGGTTATTCGATTTTTTTTTATTATTATTACTCATCTGTTTGACAAAACAAGAACTTAAACACACACACACATAGAGAAACAATCAGACACGGGCAACAACAACATGCATCCAATAAAAATCGAGTAAAAGACAAAAAAAAAATATATATATATATATATATAGTTTTCGTAGAGTGTGAATCGAAAAATCGAACCGAAAAATGTATACAGAAAAATGTATTTGAAAGTGCAGTAAATAAGCCGTTAGGCGCCCGCAGACAATTCAACAGACCTTTCTGAAAAGCTAAACGTGAAAAAGCACCGTTTATTTTGTCTTGGTCGCATATGAAAAATTTGAATAAACTGTAGCTAAAAACTACCTACTATTTAAATTTTATTTTATTTTGTCTACATCAACGATTAACGAAAACCAACGACTTTCATCGTCATCGGTGTGAGGTTTGAGTGTGAATATATATATAGATAGATGTGTGAGTGAGAATCTCGCTCACCGCTCGCTTATACGGTATATTTGGTCTCGCCATGGTTCACTCGCGCGCCTTGAAAAGTCAATTTTTATGCGCTCTCCGACGCTCGTATGCTTGTTCTCTCAGTAGTGAATGCGGTGGCGACGGCCGAATGAACGTTCGTCCACCCTTGTAATGATTGCGTGCGTGTGTTGGTGTATGTGTGAATGTTTTTGAGTAGCGCAAAAAGTGGCACCAGCAAAGCCAAGCAGTAGCAACAGCAACAATAAAATTAGGCAAACAGAAGCAAAGCCAAAGATTTAAGACAAGTCGGCTTGAATACAAAAAAAAATTACAAAACATCTTAGAAAATAACGAAGGCTTCTACACAAAAGAATGAAACAATAATCATTCTCGGTGACGTTTCAAGCAATTAGATAAATTGGACACACGGGCAAAAAAAAAAGAAAAAAACAACTAAGAAAAACTAAACTATAAAATTATAGAAATTGTTTTTTCATTGTCGTTTCGTTGCTGCTACTGCGGCTAGCACTGCGTGCTGCGCTGCGTATTGTTTTTTTTCGTCTATTTTGTGTGTGTCTCTTCTCTGTGGGGAATGTGAGTGTGAGTGCAATTCGTTCGTTTGTATCGCGCTCTCGCTATTGTCGTCCGATGATTTCGAAATTGATTTTACCTGAAAACTGAACGTGTTTCGGTTTCGGAAGCGCGCACACGCACACACAATTTGAATGAATTTTTGTTTGCTAACAAAATTCTTTTCTACTAAATATTTTTACAGTGCAATAAAAAAAACAAAAACATCCACAACAACGACATCAGCAGTAACAACAAATAATACAACATAAAAAATTACAAAAAAAAAAGAAGAGAAATCCTTTATAATTACAAAATTTCCAAAAGTGCATCAAAGAAAAAAAATATTTGTATTGTATATTTCATAAATATGTGTGTGTGTGCAGTGTAATCAAAAATGTAAAAAGAAGAAGAAAATCAAAAAAATACAGCAAGCAAAAATAATACGCCAAAGATTCATAAATTATTTAAATTAAAAGAAAAAATTAAAAAGAGCAGAAAATAAAATTTTTTGAATAAAAATTATATTTCTGCAACAGCTGCATAAATCACAAAACCAACAACAAATTCAACGCCAATCAATTTTTCTATTGCAACAAAACAAACAAAAGCAAAAAAAAAATAAATAAAAATAAAAAAAAGTAAGAGAAACAACACCGCCGTGTGTGTGTGTGTTTGCTTTTATCTTCTTCTATACAAAAGTGTGTGTGTCTTATTATACGATAATTATTAAAGCAACAACAATAAAAACAACAACAACGTCAACTAAACAAAGCAGCAGCAACAACAACAACAAAATTATGTGCAAATGCAAAAAATACTAAAGTATTAAAAAAAAAAAAATCCAACAACATAAAAGGAGGGTAAAAATTAATAAATAAATAAAAATAAAAAAATAAAGTGCACATTTTGAGAAAAATGCGGTGCTGTTGTTGTTGTTTAATTATACAAAGCCAAGAACTATGACGCACCAAAATCATCAAACAAACGGCGCAAGTTTGGAGGATTGCCATACAAACTTTTATGCCTTGGTAAGTGTTTTTTACTTGTGGGAGTGCTTTTTGGCAAAGAAGAAAAGAAGAACAAAAAAAAAAAAAAAAATAGGTCAGTTTATTTTTTTTTGTGCGCTTTGAAAAAAAACAAGAAAAATAAAAAAACGCTTTAAAAAGAGTCAAGTGAAAAAAAGCAAATAAGAATTACTGTTATTTTCGTAGACGAATCGAATGTGTGGAAAAAGACTAGACAGAATAGATACGACGGGGTTAAAGAAACAACAACAACAACAAAAAGAAGAAGCAACAATAAAAAAGCATAAGATATAAGCATATATGCGAGTGTGTGTGTGTGTGTGTGTAAGGAGGCTGCGACTTGCCCATAACAGGTTCTTCTTCGGGCCACAAACGACCCGGCCAAAACAGTTGGTGCTGTCTTGGCCACACCGAGAGCAGCGTTTCTTTTTAGGTGGCATATTTCTTTAATGAATCTTCTGTTGCTGACAACAAAATAAAAGCCAAAAGAAACCAGAGGAGATCGAAGAAAAACTAAAAAAGCGGTGTCCGCGTATTTACACAATATACAGATTGAATGAGAGCGAGCGAGAGGCAGAGTTAAGGGAAATGAAAACAGAATAAGCAAAAGAAAATGACAAGACACTGACAGCGGCAGAGGTTGCGGCGGCAGACAAGAGAAGTCAACGTGCTCCCCCCACACACACACACACAAACACACCCATACTCATGCACCGCCACCTTGCGTTGCCTAAACTAAACTCTCTCACTCGCATGACAATAACAAACGCGCGAAACTTTCTCTGAGCGAATTGACGAACAAAATAGTAAAGAAAAAAAAAAAAGACTCGCCTAAACAAAACTTGCTGCCGAGGCCATTTACATATAAGAGAGCCCACTAGACACGTTGAATGAGATAAGGATAGTAAGGGATATGGAGCAAGAAAGAGAGAGAGAGAGAGTGTGTTGGAGAGAGCGAGCGTGTGAGCGGGCAAGGAAAAGAGCGTAGGAGGAGAAGAAGAAGAAGCAGCAGCGGTCGACAGAGCAGCGCAACAGCAGCAGAAATAAAACGTTTGCTTGAACTTGAGAGGCACGCGCGCGTGAACAAACACAGAAAGATAACACACACAAACACGCACGCAACGCATGCATACACGCTCATTGCTATGTGTGTTTAAAAAATCACTCACACACGTGGATGCAAAAAATGGCTCAAAGCTAAAAAGGCAATGACAAAGCATTTCTATAACAAGCAACAAAACTTATTTATGCACAAATGATTTACTTTTTCGAAAATTAAGCATGAAAATTATAAATTCAAAAAAAAAAAAAAAAAGATACTGAAAGGCACGAAATGGCTTAAAAAGTCTTGACTGATAATGATGATGGTGGGCCCAGTTGACTGGTCATTATTTCTATCTCGCCAAAATAAAAGTCAATAAAAAAAAAAAATGAAACCAAGCCATACAAAAAAGTAACGAGTAAAACGAGAGCGAAAATGAAAACACAAATCGAAATCGCAGAGGCGGCAAAGACGTAAAAAAAAAGCCGAAATAAAATTAAACGGAAGAATGTGGAACATGCACACACATGGCCATGGGGCTTGCGTGCTGCCCGCTTGAGGACGGCAAATACAAAGACAGACAGAGAAAGAAATATACAAAGAGAGAGTATAACAGAAAGGGAGCGACAGAGACAGAGAGCGAGAGCCAAGTGGAGGCGCAACAAAGCCAGCGCGATGTCAGCGCAACAGCGCACCAGTTGGTTTGGTTTGGGGGAATACCTCTTCTGTGTGTGTGCCAGCAGCAGCGAGCCTCAAATTTGTCTCTGGGTGTGTTGGCCTCTCGCAAAGTATACACAGAGGCATATGTAGATTAGTATATGTATGTGTGAGGTGCAGTTATTTAGCCCCAAAGTCTTTTAAAATATGTATGTATGTGTGTGTGTTTGTGTGTGTCTGAATTGTTTTTTACGCTCTTAGACAAGTTTTTTTTTGTGTATTTTTCTGTTACCACGCTTCCATTGATTTGTGCTGGCTTGCAACACCAACAAGACCAGACCAGCCACTGGCTGAAGCAAGAACAATAGCAACAACAACAACAATAAGAAGGACAAATACAACTTGTTCCAAGATACAACAAAATGTCTATATGAAAACTCTCAACGGAAGCCGCCAATGACGACCGAAAGACACGACCCGAACCAAACCAAACCAGCCAACCAAGCCAAGCCAAGCTAAGCTGAATTGAACTGAGCTGAGCTAGGCAACCAACCAGTCAGACAGTTTTTTGTTTTGTTTAGTTTTTTGCTTCTTCTTCTTTTTTATGCTTGGAGACTCTTCTTTTTTCCACACACACACACAATCACAACCATACATAAAGTCAAGACAGTTTTTGTGGCACCTTTTTTTTTTGTATTTTCCAGTGAAGGTTTCTTCTTTTCGTGGCACTTGTCAAATGAGTTTTATTTTTGGAAAATAACCAGTTGAATAAAGCCAACAATTTCGAACTAAAAAAGTTAGTCACATATAATTTTTAATTTCCAAAACCCTCATAATGAAAGCAGGGGAAATCCCCTTAGTCAAAATTGTTTAAGACTCAGAAAAATTTCCAAATTAGAAAAAAAATGCTAATAAAATTGAATCTTTAAATTTCCTATTAGCTATTGTTTTTTTAAGAACCTTAGCAACCCAACAAATGTGGAAAGATTTATTCCAAGTGATTTCTCAATTTGCGTCAATGCAATAAAATGAGTCAGTTAACTGTTTGTCTTCGCTTATCTTATAAGCCTAATGCAACTACCAATTGCTTCACACTTTTCCATGCAGCTGCTTGGGGAAATTAATAAGTCTGTTTAAAGATAACGAATAGATGGAAGTGGAAGGGATTTCCTTGTCATGAAAACTTTAGAGAATCCATAAACCTCTCAGTTGGAATATTGAAATTAATTACAAATTTTGTAGAAATTAAAAATGACCTAACTCCTTCTCAGATCTTGGAACAATAAATTAATTCTTAGAATCATTCTTTCTCTTCTTTATTTTAGACTGATTTGTGTGGAATAAAATGGCGAAAATTCGTTAATAGCGAAAGGCCGAATGCATCCAGCGATCCTTTGGCCGATCCGATTTTACGCTCATATTCGAGATGCATGCAAGCGGATATGCTATGCGTCTGGAGGCGTGTCAAATCCACCAAACAGGATAATGCCGATCCGAATCCATTAAATTTTGAGATTACCACATCGACACGAGTCCACCCGCCTTTATCTCTGGCCGCGGCTAAAGAACTTTGGATATTCTGGTATGGCGAAGAGCCCGATCTCAGCGAACTGGTCGATGCTGAATTGCTCAGAGTAGCCGGTGAGTTCAAATCAAAAAAACAAAAAAAAAAAAAAATTGTCAAATCAGAAAAAATAAGCAAATACTCTTTTCTTTATTTATTTCTATAAAAATTGAAATGTATAAATAAATACTTATTTATCAATTTAATAAAAAGAAAAAAACAACAACAATTTCAAGGCCGTGCACATGCAGCAGTAATATTTTTATTTTCTTTTATTAACCCATGAGAAAACCAAAACAACTCACACACCCACACAAGCTCACTCAGACGTAGATAATTTTATGTTTGCCTGTGTGTGTGTGTGTGTTTGTGTTGGTTTTGTATTGGTGCGAAACGTCACTCACATGGCGTGCGTCCATCAATTGGGCCCCGCGCACCACACCGCCCCAAAAGCCGATTCCACAAATTTCGCGAAAATACCGTAAACGTCACCTGTCATTTGCAATGTTTTTGTTTCATACGAAGCACACCCCCTCTCTGCGGTCACCAGCAAAAAAGACAAAAAAAAGAGCGAGCGAATGAACGAGAGAGTAGCAATTGAGCGTGTGGCTCGCTCTTTATTTATTTTATTAAATGCCGCGTGCTTCTGTTGGGTGGACATTTTTTATTTTCTTACTCTTTGTAGAACAAAGGTTAAATTATATATTTTTTTTATGGAATATGAGAAATCTATTTATAATTTATTTATTTTTTTCACATTTTAATCAATAAAATAAAAGGAGGTATTAATCAGTCATTCTTATACTTTTTTAAATTAAAGGTCGAAAATATTCGAATAATTTAGTTATTTCATAAATAGCGGTAATTTCTTTCCATGCAGAAAGATTCTATGATTTCACCGGTTAACAAATTATTCATTTTTTCCTTCTCTGATCACTTTCGATTTTTTTTTTTTTTAATTTTTTTCTGTTAACTCTGCAAAGGCGTTTGACCTGCTCTTTGTGTTTTTCATTCCACTTCTTTGGCGACTGTTTAGGAGGCCTAGGAAATACCACCTTCGGCTTATCAGTTTTTCAGTATTTTTTTTTGTGCCATTTGGGCTCCGTGCGGTTAATATTTATTACACAGCCACTATCTCTGACCGCAGTGCCAAGTTTTTGTTTATTTGTTTTTCGTGTACTTTTTTCTTTATTGTCGTTTCTATGGCAAAAATTCCATTCCCAAACCAGCCGCAAGTTCTTCACTCAACTTTTAAAGCTCAGCTACGTCATATCTTTGTCAATTTTTTTAAAAGTTGCTTCATTTATTTTTTTTTTTATTATTGTTTTAATTGCGAAATTAATTCGCTCTCTTGAAAAAGAGTTGAGTGCACGTCGGCTGTTTGACAAAAAAAAATAAAATAAAAATAAAAACCATCTGTGGTGAAATTTTCTCGCCAACGTGGGCGACCCCGATAAACTTTTTGTTTTGCTCTGTGCATGTGCATGCGTGTGTGTATTTTTTAAATGACAAGGACATTTGACTAATTGCATTGACATTACTTTGTCTCGACACGAGAATGGTGTGCAAATGTGTGTGTGTGTATTTTTTTGTATTTTCTTATTATAGCCTTTTCACCTTACTTTGTTGGCTGGCACAACAACAAAAACAAGAAATAAAACACGCACGTAAAATACAATAAAAACAAAAAAGAAAAAAGTGTCGCTACTCTGTCTGTCGGTCGGCTGGCAGTGGCTATGTGTATGTGTCGGTGTGCATGCTGTGCGTGTGAATGAAATCGGAGAGAGAGAAGACGCCGCCACCGCGCGCGCTGTTGAAAAATGGCAACGCCGCAGCTTACTTTACTTTGTTTAATAAAAGTAGACGTCACTATTTCTTTATACACACACAAAAAATAAAAATAAATAAATAAATCATGATGATAGATGAATTTTAAAATTTATAATTTCATAGTTCAAAATAAAATAAAATCCTTTCATATTCAAGTGTGAAATATTTTTCATTTATCTTGAGAAAAATTCATGCTTGCTTTTATTTTGTATTAAGTTCCGTTTATAATTAAAAAATAAATATCACAAATACTCTGGTGATTATTGCCCGTTTCTTTTTTTGTTTTTGCTTTGCCTACGCTACTTGTTGTCATTGTTGCTGTTTTTTTTTCTTCTCTTTCTTTTTTTTTATACACACCATTTTACCATAAACAGCTGTCGGTTTTGTGACCGCTGTCGCGCGTAACTCACACACACGTACACATACACATACATGCAAAGATGAAATCCCAAAGTCTTCTCTGTGTTTGCTCCACAATTGGAGCTAATCATTTTGAGAGAGTGAGAGCGCAAGCAAACGTGTGTGGCTATGTTTGTGTGTGTGTAAGCATTGAGTGCTTTTCAGTATTAATGAGCGCGTATAATTTTACTCTCTCTTTCTCTCTCTGTCTGTCTCGTTCGATTCGCTTATTTTATTTTTTTTTTTTTGTAATATTTGCTTGGCGTTTCAAACTGGTTCCGTACTTAATTACAATGTATTTGTTGTTGTTTTTGTTGCTGGTTGCAAGATTTTTTGCATTGACTACGCTGGCTTTACCTGTTTTTCTTTTTTGTATTTTGTTTTATTGCTTATTTTAAACATTTTTCTTTGTATAATTTATTTATATTTGCTTTTGTTGTTGTTGCTGTTTTTTTGTTTGCCTTTGTGTTTGCTCGCTGCAGATTATTGACCTTGATTAAAATGTCATTTTTATTATTATTTTTGTTATTGTTGCTAAGAGGTGTTTTTTTTTTCTTTTCTCAGCTTTGCCTTGTAATTATTATAGGCAAATATTTTAGGCTGTTTCACCACTTCGGCTTTAGGGTGTAGGGATTTTTTAACCTAAAATAGCAGCAGCCTTCGTTTGTGTAGACATAAATGTTAGAAGAGAGAACTAGCGAGAGAGTGAGCGAGAGAGAGCGTGAGTAGTTACGCCTTTTCAAAAGTAGCGGCACTTTTTTTTGTCTTTCTTTTCTTTTTGTTGGTGGCCCAAACAACAATCGCCGCCACAAACAAATTGGTGACTTGCGCAGCCACACAGATACAAATTTCTCTCTGGTACACACACGCACTGCTCTCTCCCTCTCTCTCTCTCTCGCTCCCACTCTTTTGCCTTTGAGTATATCTCCAACTAAAAGCCTAGCCGTCCAGCAAGCAGCAACATGTGCACAAACCACACGTGCTGCACACACACACATACATACACACATAGACAACAGGCACATGCAGAGAAATATGTATTTGGAATTTGCATTAAGCAGTAGTGAAAAGAAGAAGCAGCAAACAAAATGGTCAAAAAGAAGAAGTAAGCAGCGCAGCCTCACCCGAACACCCCCTCAGCTAAGCTTTTGCTCATTGTCGTCATTCCTGTTACGGTTTGTGGAAAGCAAAAAATAATAATAAAAAAAGCAGAAAGAAGCGAAGGCGGCTTTTTTTTTAGAAGAGGCGAAACAGAAGAAGAAGAAGTTCGAAGTCTCACAACGAAGCTGGTGGTGGCATACACAAGATTTGTTGGCTTGGAATTTTTTCCGTTTTCAGTTTCTTTTGTTTTGCTGAAATGCAACTCAAAAAAAAAAAATGTATAAAAAAGCTACCCTAAAAAAGTAAAGCTTGAGCTTTTTTGTACTCAAGGCAGCGCAGAGGAAATTGAAAGACCTCTGGTCAAAAAGAGTTGTTGCTGTGGTTGCTAAGCCAGTGACAGTTTTATTTATTTTTTTTAACTGACTTTTTTTTTATGTATAATCGTACATTGCCCTCAGCTCGTGTGTTAGGCCATGATTATTGCGCTGATCTCATTGCAAGAAAATTATACAAGTTAACACAAAGGCAGAAATAAAAAAAAAAAATGTAAATACACAAAGAAATTTGCAAAGACAGAAAGAAAAAAAAAAAAACAAAACTCTCAACCACTGTTGAATTAACGAAACAAACCTGGTCGGTCAGTCGGGTTTGGTTGTTTGGCTCGGGGCGAGTCTTGTTAATGACGCAGGCTTGTAAAAATATAAGTAGCAACAACAATAGGCGCCCTAAACTACAACAACTACAAGACAAAACAAATGTAACTTTGACTAACAATAACAACAACAAACACAAAGGTAGCAAGAGTAAAATATTCCAGTCTAATGAAAACAGTGGCAGCACTGCAATTTCTTGGGTCTGGTCTCTCGCGTCGAACAGTGTTGCCAAATGGCGCCTCGTTTCGTTACTCGTTACTTTTGTTTGCAGGCGCTGCGCTGCGCTGCGCTGCTTCACACTCTCTCTCTCTCTGACTCTGCCTTACTCGCTAATGCCTTGCATTCTTAAAGTCTCTCTCTCACTCACTCTCTTAGTTTTTTTGAGATTGTGTTTGTGTGTTTTTGTGTTTTGTTATTTATAATGTTGTTTACCTTTATGTAATTATCTTTTACGCTATTTTCTCGCTGTTTATTTTATTTCGTTTGTGTGCGAGTGTGCTCTCCTTTTTGGCCCCTTTTATTTATTGTTATTGTTGTTGCTCACTTGCTGGCTTTACGAGAGGGTGGACCGAACCGGCAGCGCTGCTGCCGCCTTGTAAGTGGCCTGCGTAGGTGGCTGTTTTGTTTGTATGTGTGTCACTCAGTGTTTTTTTTTTCTTTCTTGCTTTGCCGCTGTGTGCGTTTTGAGTTTGATGCTTGGAATTTTCCAAAAATTTCTCGTCTTCCTCTTACCCGTTTGCTCATTTTGCCTTAGCTCATCTTTTTGTTTTCTGGTTTCTGCTTTTGGGGGGGACTCCTATTATTTTTTTCTTTCTTTCGAGTGTTTTGTTTGCACTTCCGCTTTTGTAATTTTTTTTTCCCCCATTTCGGTCATTTATTTTCAAGTTTCTCTTTTATTTTCTACTCAAGTTTGAGCAAGTGGAAAAAGAAGAAAATTACATTTGCATTTACACTTGTCTGCTTCTTCCTGTTTTTTTTTCTCTTATTTGAAAAATGTTTAAATGTTTTTGCTTTTCTTTGTAGCAAAAAAATTATAAATAAATCATATTGCGTGTTGTTTTTTCTTTTATTTTGTTTGTGTATCAAAAGAATAAAAATATTATTGCGCATAACAATTAATCGAATTTAAAATTCTCAAAATATAAGGCGTGACAGAATGCGAGAGAGAGGGAGAGGGAAAGCATTGGGGCAAGTGGGAAAGTTTAATTCTTTTTCATTGATTGCTTTATTTGATTGTTGTTTTTATAACGGTAATAATCAACAAAATAAATACATTTTTTATACGGAGGCTTTTATTTTCCCATAAAATTTACCAATGAAAGAAATAAATAAAGAATAAAGATTCCTTTGACAATTTTCTTGTTTTACTTTTTTTTATTTTTAATGCAAAATAATAACATTATTTTTATTTTTATTTACAGCCAATCAATTGCTTTGGAATGGCACCTGGAAGGGTGAACTCACCTATGAGTGTCGTTCTCTGCTCTTCAAAGCTCTGCACAATCTCATGGAAAGGTGAGTCTCAATTGAAATATTCTTTCTCAAATTGTTTATTAACATTTTTTAAAATTTTGTTTGATAGATTTGTGCTCACCAAGGATATTGTGCGCTTTGGCAAATGGTTTGTTCAGCCCTGTACATCAAGCGATCGGCTCTTTGGCCGTAGGTGAGTTTTCATTCAGAGTTGCCAGATAGTTTTTTATTTGAATGCCAAATGGGATAACGGATTTTAAACAAATGATTTTTAATTAATGAAATTATTTAGTTTTAAATCATGTGAAGATCCTGTCCCAGAATATGATTGATCGTCAGGAACTCTGTGTGACTGCTGCGAAGTCTTGAGGCAGTCCCATCGTTCTTCCTGTTACATTTGAAAAATTAGAGATGAGAGCGTGATGGAAAATTTCGTGACTGTGACTAATTTATGTTTTTTGGTTTCTTTTTAGCTCGCAACACTTGTCCTTCTCATTTACTTTCTTTGTGCATGGCGATACGGTTTGTGCCTCGATTGATTTGCGCGAGCATCCAGCCGTGCGTCCATTAACCAAGGAGCATTTGGCCGAGGCAGCGGCTGCCTTTGCGGCCACAAATGTCACAAGCACAAATTCTTCGACTAATCAATCCAACAACAACAACAACAACTCCAACTCGACGACGGGAACAACGGCCGCAACAGCCGTGCCAACTCATGAACAAAATGCCGGTGATCAGGGTAATGAAGTGGCGAATGCCAAGCCAGCCACACCACCGCATGCCAGGAAGGTGATGTTGGCACCGTTTGGCATTGCGGCAATACTCACGGGCAATAGTTACAAGGCCAATGATCCAATGGCCGAGAAAATTTTAGAAGATTGGGCCTCATTTTTCCCACTGTGCAATAAGGGCAACACGGATGTGCCACCAGTGGTTGAAGTGGTGTCGGGTAAGCTAAATCAAAGCAAAATCTTTCCTCACATTTTCTAATCTTGTTCACATTATTTGCAGGTGGTCATAAAATGTATCATCCCACGAATTATGTACTAGTCACTGATCTGGATGATATGGAGCAAATGGAATATGCCGAGCTGCAAAAAGCTGAGACAGCCGGAGGAGCAGGACCGGCGGCAGTCACAGCTGCAGCAGCGGTCACCTCGTCGGCTGAAACAGCCGTCTTGGCTTCACTTAGCTGCCCACCAGCCAATGCCAATGCAACCGTCACCGCCACCAACTCCGTCAATTCAACTGGTCCAGCCGCCTCAGCCAAAGAGGCCAACCGCAAGTTGGCTGCCGCCCCACAGGCCGTCAGCGCCTTGGAGCGTCTCTCGTTTCAACCCTATTACGATCAACGTCCAACTTCCGGTTTCACCTTCAATACCAACAATACTCATATACCGGCCACGGCTGCCGTGGAAATGCCGGAACGGGCCTGGCAGGATTGCATCACCAATTCCCTGCATGCGGATGGCATTGCCTCCACACCCGATGAGGATGAGCAAAATAAACCCCCGCTCGGACAGCAGCAGCAGCAGCCTCAAAACCTTCCCGACTCCAAGCAGGCTGTGCAGCAACAAATCCAACAACAACAACAGCAACAACGCCAAAAGCTTTGGAACTTTGTCGATCCCCTGCAAAAGGCCACCTGCATCTGTGCCAAGTAAGTTGAAATAATTTTTTTTTTTCTATTTAAAAAAAGTTTGTCTTTGGTTAAAATTAATTTTCTGTATGCTTTCTGTTTTTTTTTGTCATTTTTTGAGCAACTCTCTGAGGCTTTTCTTTTCTTTTTCATAAAAGTAGCAGATATTTTTTTGTTAAGTAGAAAATTTTTTCCAAGTGGAAAAAAAATCGCCCGTTAAAAAAAGCATGCCTAAAAAAAAAATCCTTTTCTTAGAATGTGAGGACATTTTTTTTTGTTCTTAAATATTCTCTAAGAGAGTGTGACTTGTTTGTGCGTGTGTGTGTGTGTGTGTGTTGGTCTATTAAATAATATAAAATTCTTTGCATGTTGAAGTAGTTAAAAAAAAAAAAATAGAAATTTTATTTCAGTCTTGAAAAAAAAATCCAGTTTAGTATTTTTTTTTTTTTTTGGGAAAAATATAAAAATTGAAAAAAAGGAGACTTAAAAAAAATTTTATAATAATAAAAAAAGGTTTATATAAAATTCTCGAAATTCTTGGAAATTTCCAGAAAAAAAGTTAAACATTTTCAAAAATCTTGAAATATTTGGTGGAAATTATAAAATATAAAATTAAAATCATTAAAAAATAAAATAAAAAAAAATTACCAAGATATTTTTTAATAGAAATAAATTTGAAGTCAAAGAAATATTTCCATTTATTTTTATGAAACTAAAACTATAAAAAAATTAATAAAATAATAAAAAAAATAATAATAAAAATATAATTAATTAAAAAAAAAAGAAAAAAAAATTATGATGAAACTAATTATAATTAAAAAAAAAAAACAATATTTTCATTTGCTTTAAATTTTTTTTTTTTAATATAAAAATAAAAGAATTTCGGAAAAATTAATAATAAAATAATAAATGATTTTATAAAAAAAAAATGAATGGAAATTAATTTTTAAATTCATTTAAAAAAAGTCGAAAGAAAATTGAAAAAAAAAATTTCAAGACAAATTTTTGAATATATCTAATTTTTTATTTTTTTAATTTGAAATATTTTTTGCCCAAAAAAAAAAAAAAAATGTTTTTTTTTTTGCTTCTGTTGAGTGTTGAGTTTTTCTTTTAGTTTGTTTAATTTTTAAAAGCCAAACCCAAACAAATTTCAGTGCACAATTTAACAACAACAACAACAATAGCGGCAGCAACAAACGAGCGCAGCAACAACAACAACCACAACACGGCAGTCCATTGGCCTTGGGCTCGCCGGTTAATACCGCCCTGCGTGTGTCTGGCACAAATGTGACGGGCAGCAGCAAATCTTCGTCCTCCTCCAACCCCTCCTCCTCGACGTCTTCAGTAACGGCAGCCTCAGTATTCGGCCTAGGTCATCACCACTACCACCATCAGCAGCAGCAGCAGCAACAGCAGCAACAACAACAACAGCAACAGAGACCTGGCACACCGGCCTCAATAGGCCAGTATCATTCCAACTCTTTCATGCCGCTGTCGCTGTCGTCGTCGTCCTCGTCATCCTCTTCTTCTTCTACTTCAGCCGTGAAAAGGCATCTTGTGCCATTTCACAAGCGCTGCCTGAATCCTCCCCCGATGCCTTTGCCCTTCAAAACTTCTAATTCAAGCAAGTCTGCTGCCAACAACAACAACAACAAAAACACTACCACCAACTCCTTCTCCTCTTCTACAACAACAACAACAGACACCAATATACCAAAACAAAGGTTTGTGTGGCTGTTTCAACGTGGAAAGCCTTTTTAGCAGTGCTGCCAACTTTTTTTTTCTTGTTCTTTTTTTTATCTTATTTTAATTTTTAACCTATTCACATTTTCCATTCTCACTTTTTTAATTTTCTCAAAAAAAAAAAAAAATTAATACTCCAATTTTGTTGGCTTGTTTTTTTTTCTCAAATTGGCCACACTTTTCATACACACCTGGGCACACTGGCCACACGCGTTTAATAAGTTTTTCTTTTTTTTTTTTTGTTAATTTTTTTTTTGGTTGTTGAGTTTTTAATTTGTTCATATTTATTTGGTTTGGCAAATAAAACATAAACACTCATGAAAATCCCCACAACATTCAGATCAATTTTTAAATAAATTTGAAATTTATTTTTAAATATATAAATATTTTTTAATCGTTTTACTTAATTGGTAAATTTTAGATACTCTTTTTAACTTAAAAAAAATATATATGTATATATTTGCATATCATTTGTAGCTAACGGTAAAATTGTAGTTACCGTTATTTTTTTGGTTTTGGTGCATGCCGAATGTTTTTAGAATTGCAATGAATTTTTTGGCTGTTTTGGTAAAAAATTTTTTTTTGTAGATTTTTGAATTTGCCTTGTAAATAACTTGAGATGCATCTCAGTTGCAGTTGATTTTATTTAAAATTTATTTAATTATTATTTTTTTTTTTTTTTGTAAATATTTAATTATCTTTTTCTAACATTTCAGACAGTGGATTTGGTTTATTTTGATTTTGGTTTTATATTTTTTTTTTAAATAATCCAAAATATTTAATTTTCTGGTAGCTTAGAATTTTTTAAAAATTAATTTTTATGTGTGTGCATAATTTTTAAATGTAAAAGAAATTTAAGGAATTAAAAAAAATATTTCAAAATTTTCTTTCTTTTAGACATTTGACCCAGGCCAGCAATACACCAGGACATGGGACACCACATGGCGGAGCCTCGACATATTCACGCAACTCTTTGGGTGGAGACTCTTCGTCTTTGCCGCCAGTGGCCTCAGTGGGTTCACCGGCCACGCCAGCACCCTCGCCGCATCCGCATCCAAATTCAGCCCATTCGCAGCCCACTTCAGTGCCGCCGGCTGAACAAGTAAGTCGATGAAATTATTAAATTTTTATGGAGCAATTTGTGACTTCTGCTTGCTTTGTTTTCAGTTGCTCAATATGAGTCCACATGCGCCCACATCAGTTTCGAATTTGCCGCAGCCCCACACGCCCATCGATCATCTCTTGGATAAGAATACGCCTGCCCCCACGCCAACGGATCAGCATGATAGCAAAAGTATAACAGCCTCTCCGTATGTCCATCAGACGCCCAGTGTGGAGCCGCCTTCCTACACAGAAGCGGTGACCGGCGTGTCGGGCTCGGTTGGTGGTGCTGGGCCCGGCAGTGTGCCTGGTCCCCAGCAGTCCACACCGGCCACAACGACCGGTGGACCAGCGTCAACGCAACAGGCATCCCAGCCAGCACCACCACAATGCGGCACCATAAGTGTCAAGAAGCTGGAAATGCAACATACCCTGCCCTTGGCCGAAATCAAGCAAGAACCAGGAGTCTGTAGTCTGTCCATGGCTGCAGTGCCGACGGCAGCATTGCCTGCTCCACCAACTACCACCATATCACCGGCCGAGGCCATAAACAACATATTAAAATTGTATAAGCCGCCACAGTTGACACTGAAGGATTCGGATTGCTTCTATGAGGAAGAATGGCTCAAGGAAGTGATCTACGATTTCTCCTTTCAGCAGTCATGGTGAGTTTGAAAGGAATCCACCAAAAATTCTAACGAAAATTAATAATCCTTTTAATTTTTCCCACCAGGGATTTTCTGCCTGTCAAGCGACCCAAGCTGAATGAGAATTCCAAACAAAAGCGTCCACGTTATGCCAAGAATCTGTATGAGGGTCACACCCACTTTAAGCCTTTGATGCCCTCACCGGGCTCCGTCTATGGCAGTCAATTGCTGGCCATCGATGCAAATAACACAACGGCCAATCAGTCCACTCAGCCCGGTGGTGGAGCTGGTGGTGGCCAGGGCAGTGGCGGTCTGGTGGGCATAGCCCAAAATACTGGCAATCCTGGCAATGCCTCAAATGGCTCCAACTCTGGCCAGGATGACACGGATCAGGCTCTGACAGGCAGCTATTTCCAGGGTCTGGATATCAAGACCGAGCCGAGCAGTCTGCATTCGCCCTGCAAGGAGTCCAAGTCCACCAGTACTGTGGGCAATCTCTTCACCGCCGAAGGCCTCAATCCCACCATAGATGATCTGGAGCAACTGTTCGACGACGAACCCTCTTCGAATGATGAGTGCAGCAGTGTCCAGATTCACACACCGCCCGATTCCAACAATCCCTCTAATGGCGGCTGCAGTGCCGTGACCAATACCATAGACGAGCTGAAGCGCAGCACTGCCGTGGCCAGTGCTGTGGCAGCAGCAGTTGCCGGCAATGCGGCCATTGCCGCCTTACAAAGCTGTACTGGAGGTGGTGGAGGTACCGGCGGCGGAGCCAACACCATTCAGGCAGAGGATCTCACGAAAATGTTTCCCACGCCGCCTTCGCATGAGCAGCAGCATCCCAATTCCAGCCCGTGTCAAACCGATGTGGTGATGACCGATCTCAGTGTGGAGACCAACAGCTCTGTCAACAACACCAGCAGCCAAGTGGGCCCAATGAACAACTTGGGTGTGATGGTTAAAATCAAACAGGAATATTCCGTGGAACTGGGCAGCCCCGTGGAGGAGCCCATTGATGACTGGTCCTACGTCTATCGGCCGCCTCAGCAGGAGAAATTCGTGGGCTCTTCCCGCTACGCCCCGCTCACCAATCTTCCCAGCAAGACGCTGCCGCCTCTCCAAGTGCCCAGTAACTGTTACTATAAGCCCACCTGGACACCCCAGAAGTCTCGGGCCGCCGCCGTGGCCAAGGCTGCAGCGGCCCAGCAACAGCAGCAGAAAAAACATCAACAGCTCCAGCACCACATCCAGCAGCATCAGCAGCACCAGCAACAGCAGCAGCAACAACAACAGCAGCACAAACACCAACAGCTCCACGAGCTGCTCTCGGCCGGACCGAGGACACCGCAGCAGCAGCCTAGAACACCCTTGGGTCCTATGCCCTCACCGGGCATGCATACGGTGCCCACACCTCTCAGCAGTGGCGGCAGCAATTTGCTATTGAATCAGCTGAATTGCCCTCAGGCGGCGCTCACCAATCCGGGTGTAGGCAATTCCGCCATGCAACATTTGTTGCATCAGCGTGGAGCGGGAATGTCGCCCATCTCACCGGGTGGTCCCGGTGTTGTGCCCTTTCCGCGTAGCAGTCCGATGATGCGGCAATTGCCAATACATCCACCACCGCCTTATGAGCTGGCCGTGGCCAGTCCGGCCACATCCAATTCCTCCTACCTGAATCGACCCTACAATTCGCAAGAGCATCCACACACTCCACAGGGTCTACAGGCACAAATGCAGGCAGCTGGATCTGGCGGAGTCTTGGGCTCTGGCCATGGTTCTGGAGGCGTTGGCGGAGGGTCAGGAGCAAGCCAGAGTCTGGCCTTATTTAGCGGCGGCGATGCAGGCATTGCCACCAGTGCAGCGAACAACGTAAATAATCTCTTAAACGAGCTACCCGAGGTAAACTCGGTTCTGGTCAACGTCTTGCTTTATGACACGGCTTTGAATGTCTTTCGGGATCACAATTTCGATAGCAGCACGGTGTGTGTGTGCAATTGGGACAACCAGAAAATTGGAAACATACGTGGTGCAGATTCGGGAGTGTATGTGCCACTGCCCGGTGCCAGTTTCAATCCATTTCCCACGCAGGCCTCGAGCACGGCTCAGCGTTTGTTGGCCTCGTCGTCGATGGGGAATGCTATGACCAATGGCCCCTATGGTGTTGGCGGTAGTCTGCGTCTGATGAGTAGTGCCTTTGGTGGGGCCCTGGATTCACCTGGAGCTGGCTCCGGGCATCCGGGCTCGAATTCTTCCTCTTGTACACCGCCCAGCAGTAATCCCCATATCACCGGCTATGTGGATGATGATCCCGTGGACTGTACTTGCGGCTTCAGTGCCGTGGTCAATCGGCGACTATCGCATCGGGCTGGTCTGTTCTATGAGGATGAACTGGAGATTACGGGACGAGCCGATGATCCGGGTCGGCATAAGCAGACATCCCTGCTGAAACTTATACAGAGTCTCTGTGGCAAGAGGGACGTCAAGCCCGGCGAGACAGCCCTGGAGAAGATCGGCAGTCAGCCTATATCCCAACTGGAGCAGCTAGCCCATACCATCTTTGATCTGCTATTGGACCAGTGCTCCATTATACAAACCTCGAGCAGTTCGGTGCATCGAGCCCTGCAGTCCCATCGAAGGCGCATGTCCCAGCAGAAGCGCATCTTTGGCACTAGTGGAGCCCCGGCTGCTTCAATGGCTTCCATAGCTAATGTCCTAGAGTTCATGGATGGGCATGATGTGATCAGCCTGGCCCTAGAGCAGGCTCGTCTGGCTTTTGAGAATCGTATGGATATGATGGAATTTGGACACGGCCATTCTCAGCAGCAGTTGTCAGCCTTTCAGGCCTTGCCCATGGGTCTGCGTCAGAAACTTTTGGCCCTGGGCAGTGGACGTCTCACAGTGCACAAATGGCCCTATCTACCGGTGGGTTTCACGCGCAGCAACAAGGAGATTGTGCGGACAATGAACTCCATCCAACCGATGCTGCAGAATGCCTTTCATTCAAAGTCACGAGGGGGTACGGCTGGCTCGAAAGATGCCTCCTCCTACAATACGGTGAGTGGACCGCTCACTTGGCGGCAATTCCATCGTTTGGCCGGAAGAGCCTCTGGTCAGTGTGAGCCTCAGCCCATACCCTCGGTAATAGTTGGTTATGAAAAGGATTGGATTTCGGTGGCCCCACATTCCATTCACTACTGGGATAAATTTCTGCTGGAGCCTTATTCCTATGCCCGGGATGTGGTGTATTTGGTGGTGTGTCCAGACAATGAGCATGTGATCAACTGCACCAGAACCTATTTCCGCGAGCTAAGCAGTACCTATGAAATGTGCAAGCTGGGCAGGCACACGCCCATCAAGGGCTGGGAGGGCATACTGACGGTGGGCCCGGGGAAGAATGCTGGCGAGTCCACACCACTGGACGATTGGCTGAGAACTCTGGATCATGGGCAGCTGGCCGAACAAATACGTCGCTATGCTGTGGCCTTCCTGCATCATTTGGCCCCATATTTGAGTCGGGTGCCCACGGACAAGACCCTACTGAATCCACCGGAACAGAATTCCGGCTCGGGCAGTTCAAGTCAGCGTAGCGAGCGCAGCTCCTCCAATAGCACAGGCAATGGTCTGGCCAACAATTCCTCGAATAACGAAGGCTCTAACGAAACCTCCGCAGCCACGGCCACCATTAAAATCGAACCGGGTACTGTGCCGCCAGCTGAAACCTCTGCGAATGACACAGACAGCAAGTCAGACGTCAAGGGAGCCGCCACCGCTGCTGCCGGTGGTGGTGACACCAAGCCTGCTCTCGTCTTAGGTGATCCCCTGGGCGTGGGTGAGACTTTGGAAGAAATCAATCCTCCGGCCATTGTCCTGTATGTGGTGAATCCCTTCACCTTCGCCAACGATTCGTCAGAACTGGAGCGTCTGGCCCTCATCGCCCTCTTGCGTTGCTATGCGGAACTGCTGAAATCCCTGCCCGATTCGGTGCGAGCCCACATGAATATACAAATCATTTCCCTGGAATCGATCATGGAACTGGGTCCCTGCGGGAACCGCAAACGTTTCTCGGATGAAATCAAGTGCCTGGCCCTAAATATATTCTCGCAGTGCCGCCGCCACTTGGTCCATGCCCAGTCGGTGAAGAGCCTCACCGGCTTCGGCACCGCTGCCAATATGGAGGCCTTTCTCAAGACCAAGGATGAACAGAACCGACGTGCCTATAAGATGTACACAGCTCCCTTTGTCCTTGCCCCCATGCACGAGCGCAACGACAAAACGGACTTCTCCAGGGCTGCCGGCAGCATGCATGGCCAAAACGAGCATCGCTATTCGGTTATGTACTGCAACTATTGCCTCAGCGAAGATCAGGCCTGGCTGCTGGCCACGGCCACCGATGATCGTGGCGAGCTCCTGGAGAAGGTCTGCATCAATATTGATGTTCCCAATCGAGCCCGACGCCGCAAGGCACCAGCTCGGTACGTGGCCCTCAAGAAGCTCATGGACTTTATCATGGGCCTCATATCGCAGACCTCGCAGATGTGGCGTCTCGTGATCGGCCGTATTGGCCGGATCGGACATAGTGAGCTTAAGTCTTGGAGCTATTTGATAAGCAAACCGCAACTGCAGAAGGCCTCCAAGCAGTTCAAGGATATGTGCAAACAATGTACTCTTATGTATCCGCCCACCATATTGAGTGCCTGTCTGGTTACCCTGGAACCGGATGCCAAATTACGCGTTATGCCGGATCAATTTACACCGGATGAACGCTTCTCTCAAATCTCTATGCAAAATCCATTGTCAACGCCCCAGGATGTGACCTGTACACACATTCTGGTCTTTCCCACAAGTGCAATTTGTGCGGTGAGTACAAATTTTGTCCAATCAATCTTTTCGTCTCGATTTCTAAATTTGTTTTTCATTTTAGTCCTTTACCCGTCAATTCCAAAATGAGCCACCAGTGGAAGATGATTTTCTCACCTTTGAAGAGGAGGGCAATGAAGACTTCTCCGATGCTGATATAGGCGAACTCTTTTGGGATAGTGAGTCGTCCATTTAAAACTTTGGAAATAACCGAAACTAAAATATATTTTTTTTGAATTTCACTTTAGATCACTTGGATCATGTCTCCAATCATGGCAGCCCAGGACGACTGGAAGATAATCGCAGCTGGCAAAGTGCGGGTGGTAACAATTTCAAATGCACTCCACCCCAAGAAGTGGAAGAGGTGGGTTTTTTTGGTGATTAAAATTATTTCCAAATTATATAATTTTTTTTGTTTTTTGAAAATTTATAGGTTGGCTCTCTGAATCAGCAGCCGATTTCAGTGGGTTATATGGTGTCGACAGCGCCAACGGGACGAATGCCAGCCTGGTTCTGGTCAGCCTGTCCACATTTGGAGGATGTGTGTCCGGTGTTTCTGAAAACTGCCTTGCACCTGCATGTGCCCAACATACAGACAACCGATGATATACTCAATTCCACAAACGCCCATCAAACGACCAATGATCATCCTTTGGACTCCACACTAACAGCCGATGTCTTACGCTATGTCTTAGAGGGCTACAATGCCCTCTCCTGGCTGGCACTCGATTCGAATACCCATGATCGTCTATCCTGCCTGCCCATCAATGTTCAAACCCTAATGGATCTATATTATCTCACCGCGGCCATTGCTTAATTAACTGAACTTCTATAATCAAACTCACTTACCATATTAGCTCCATAGACTCTCAAGCACTCAAGTGTCTTCAAAATTCCAATTTAACTAAAGAACAAAACAGTCAATTGCTTCCGTTTATAGTCTTTCCAAACAAACTAACAAACAACCAAACAGAAAATAACAAGAAAGAGATGCTTGACTCAAAGGGGGACCACAATTCAAAGCCTGAGCTGAAATATAAAAAGTCAAGAATGTAAAAAATAGTTAAACTTCCACAAAAAAAAAAAACATAATTAATGAAACAACAAGCAATTCAAATCTCAAGTTAACAATTCATTAATAGCAACATCAACAACAACAACAACAACTGAAACACCAAATCGAGAGAAAACTGAAAATATCATAAACATTTTAACGCACAGCAAAAATGGCAGGAGAGGCCTTAAATGAATTAAACAATCACAAAGATTGTTTCGACTTTTTCGGTTGCTGCTCAAAACTATTCTTCTTCTTCTTCTTTTCTCCTAACACGAGTGAAAAAAATCAAAAGAAACAAAATCAGCATTATTAAATTAAAATATAAACTATTTTTTCACTCTCTCTCTTCTCTTTCTCTGTTAATCCCTCCAAAGCCTGGCAAGATTCTTCCAACAACAAAAAAAAAGAAAACCATTTAATTCTATTTCCTAGGCAAACCCAAAAAAAAAACAAAAAAGAAAAAATTAAAGCAAGCAAAGAAATGTCGCGTTCGTTTTAGTGTTTAATATTTATACATATACATATAAATTATAAACAAAAAACAAAAATTATTATTATTATTATTATATAAAAAAATTATACAATACTTATTAGAAAAGCATCTGAGAAAGAAAAAGATAAAACTAAGAAAAACAAAAAACAAAAAAAAAAATTATAACTTAAAAACTTATATTAATTTAAGTAAGAAAAAGTTTGTACATATTTACAACAACAACAACAAAAACAAGTTACAACAACTACTAAGTAGCTACAAAAAAAAACCAACAAAAAAAAAAGAGAAAAAAAAATTATTAAAAACAAAATAAAATTATTATTAATTATTAAAGAATACAAATATAAATTAAATTGATTAAAAATTTGTGCAAAGCGCGTTGAGAGCGGCGTTAAGTAGTTTAAATTATTATTAAAAAAAAACACACACACACACAACAACCACAACAACAAAATATTGTAAAAAAAAACACACAGAGAAATTTAACAAAGAAAAAAATGAGAAATCGGTATACTGTACATGAATATATATGTATATCTATATATATATATAAATATATCTTGACGCTAAGCGCAAATTAAAAATGAAAGAAATTTTATAACGTGTGGCCAATCCAAAAAAAAAAATAAAAATTTTAGTTTGTTTTTTTTTTTGCAAAAAAAAAAGTAAAAGAAAAATGTATAAAAAGAAGCGAACAAAGCGCTACAAAAAAGGCGTTAGAATAACAAATAAAAAAAATTTTGTACTTTATACAAACCAAACACATACACACACACACACACTCATACACACTCAATACATAGCCAATTGTTAGAGTAACAAAAGAAGGAAAACAAAGTGTAAGGAATACTTAAATGAAAATTGTACAAATTAAATTAATTAAAACAAAACAAAAAAAGAAGAAAATAATATAAAGCTTCCTACCCTCACACATACACACATACACACACACAGACAAAGAAACTCACACATATAAAAGAAAATTTTTGCACGTGTAAAAAAAAGGAAAGATTTTTTTTTAGGCTTTTAAATACAATTTATTTATTAATGATGTAAGTTTTTTGCAAGTTATTAAACGATGAAATTATTTTTACCTGTGTATTTTAATTAGCATAATTTTTCTATTTATAAAAAAAACAACAAAACAAAACTCAACAAAAACAAAGCAAATCAACAAACAAAACAAAAAAAAAAACTACAATTACAAAGACGTTTTCTAGTATAAAAACAACAACATTAAAAAAAAGCACATAAATATATATACACACACACCCACACACACACACACACATGCATACATATATACAATTTTAGTTTTAAGTAGCTTGGTTTTTATTCTTCTTTTAGTATTTTTTTCTGTGTAATAAAAAAAATCAATTGCATAATCGAATTATTTGACTTTGGCATTTTTATTTTAATTATTTTATTTTTTTTGGGTTAAAATAAAAAAAGTGTTCCAAAAATATCACTAAAAACGCCTTTAAGAAAAAAAAACATTGGTAAAAAAAAAAAATCAAAACCTCATTAAAAAAATAAAAGAAGCAAATCGATTCACTGCCCCAAATAAATGCCAGATATCGATACGGATTAAATATATAGAAATCTGCCTTTTCAAGAATTAGTGAAATAATGAACATGCCCATATCCTTTCAAGGTCCTTGAAAATCTTGCACATTCCTTAGCACCTCAAACTCGCTGTAAATACCGATAAAGCTTACAATCTTTTTAGACATCTGCGCGCCTTTATATAGAAATGCTTAAATCGTTTTAAAGACAAAAAAAATATATATATATAGCAAACATGGTTTTATACTTTAAAAAAATAAATGCAAAAAAAATTAATATTAAAAAAAAACTTTATATAAAAAAAAAAAAAATTATATATAAAAAGAAATACTTAAACTTTTTCCTAGCTAAGGTTTCAGTTTGTTTATAAAAAAAATAAAAATTCTTGCAATTTTTTGTAAATTGTCTGACAAAACATTAAAAAAAAATAGCAATAATTAAAAAGGAAAGCACAATGCGATAAAACAAAAGATTCAACTAAAAATAAAAATAAAAAAAAAATGTAAAAAAAAAGAGAACCGAAGAAAAAGTAGAAAAATAAAGAACAACAAAAGTATTCATAATAAATTAAAAATAAAATGAATTAAAACCAAAATGGAGGGAACAGTTTTTTAAAATTTAAATTAAGAAATAAGAAAAAGAAAATTAAAAATTACTAAGGCTAGCCTAAAAAAAAAAAAACCATGAATAATTATGCAATTATTAAGTTAAAAATTGAAGAAAGAAAGAAACCATAGAAACTTATGTAGGCCAAATAAAAAGTAAAAACTAATTCAAAAGGGGCTTAAAATTGAGAGATAGAAAAAGAATTAGCACTTTTGTTTCTAAAACAAAGTGAAGAGATCGCATGTTATAGACACCATATAAAAATTTAAAACGATAAAAAACAAAAAACAAAAGAATTATGTATTAATTTAATTTTAGGATGGCGACAAAATTTAGCTACAGAATTGCATATTATTATACAATTAATATTTATAAAGAATCTATATAATGGACAAAAGATGAAGATGAAAAAAAAGGAAAAACCAAAAAAAAAGGGAAATAAGAAAAAAAAAACGAAAAATGTTGTTTGTAGACAAATTATATTTAAGTTGTGGCAAGAGTCAAATTTAAGGAATTAACTAAAAGTGTAAACGAATAACAAACAAACAAAATAATATTAACAATTTTTTGCGATTTATTTATAAAAAGTAGATTTTTTGGGCAAGAAGGCAGAACAAAGAAAACAAACAAACAAAAAACAAAGGAAATGATAAACAAAAAATTTTTCAAAATAAAAATAATATACATAAATCTGAAATGTTTTTAATTCAACTTTTAAGCTATGAGCTAATTAAATTAATTTAATGAATTTGTATGATGTGTGCTGGGTATTTTAATTTGCTAGTTTAAATTTATTAAATGTTCATTGTTCAACCTGTTGAGGTGAATCAGAACTAGAGTAGCGGCGTTGCCACCTCGACCGTTGGTCGGAACTTGTTCACCTCTTCGTCAGAGTCAGCCTGCGCTTGATTTTCTTATTAGTTAAAAGGTATTTTTCTTTTATACAATTCGTGATTTTAATTTATTTAGAAGAAGTTCCTCGTCTGCAAGGAAATCGGTTGTTTTTAGGCCCTGAATTAAATTAATTTCGCAGCTTTAAAATATTTTTTTATTTGAGGTTTTATTACAACCATTTTTACCATCAAAAATGAAATGTGAAGAACGCAACATTTTCTTATTTGGTATAAAATTACTACTACTTTTCTATCTTCTCTTTCCATCAAATCTTCGAAATAAGTAAACCTTTAAAAATAAAAATATTTAAAGTAAACACAGCCTGACTTGTCATTAAACTAGTCCACACAAATCCAGTTTCTAAATGGTTAGGCCTAGCAAGCCAGAACGCGATGGAGCCATCACGTTCATATCTGAGGCGGATATGCTCGAGCGTGAGAAGAAATGCTTTCAACATATTCAGGATATAAGTGTTAGTTGTAACCTAATAAAAGGTAATGTATGATTTTTTTTTAAACATTTTATGGGAAATGCTTTACATTAATTATTCAGAGGCTAAGGCAATTCATGTTAATGAAGAATTAGAAAGAATAGAATTGAACGAATGGGAAACTTATATCTCTTGCGATGGCTTACCCAATCCAGATAATCCCTCACAGATTCGTTTGTTTCTCGAAAGTCTACGGGATGAGCAGAGGAGGCATGTGGACGAAAACGTCTCTTGGACCTTATCGGTAGATGAGAGGAGCATCTTGAATCAAAATATTTTCCGTAATGATCTCACGCGTAAGACTGTCGAAAGAACCAGATGTCCCAATATTGGTGAATTCTATGAGAAGCTATTGAATAAGTGCTTGGAACTGAAATGGCGTGTCGATAGGATGCTTCATAATGAAACAAAAATTGAAAACTTGCCTTTCAATACCCAAGTTGATATAATGACTGTAAGTTTTTGTAAAATAGAAAGGCTCGCCTTAATGATGGTCAGGAAATATTCTACAGGCTCGCAATGAAATGTTTCGGGAAATCGAAGCAATCATAGATCACTTAACCTATCGTGTAATAGGTGCTGATCTGACCTTTATGAAGTGAGTCTAATTTTGTCTACTAAATATATTTCTCAAACGTTTCAAAAACCCTACAGAACCTTAGATGCCAAAGTGGCTACTTATACTTATCATGGCAAGCATTTTGATTTTGATATTTGGTGTCTGAGAAATGTGCCCATCCGATTTAGTTTCCTTGAGTGAGTTCTATATATTTTCAAGACAGAAATATCTATACTTTATTTGATGCATCCTTCAAGGCTTCCCTACATGACTGCCGAAATGTTAAGCACCAGAATCACAGTGGATATGCCAATGAGTGTTCTGGTTGATAACCTTACGCTACGAGCTGTACATCTAAGTGAAGATTTTTATACGGAATTTGCAAAAACTTTTGACCCCTTTCTAATCGAAATTGAAGACGAAGTCACCGCTGGGATTGTGGATATGGAAGATTGTGTGCAAAATGAATGGCTTGTCCAGAGAGAGCTTCAGGAAGAGAAACTAGCTCTGATGTTGAATAAACGGCGGGACTACGAAGCTCTGGTACAGACTGTAGCCGAGAAGGAACAACAAGCGGCCAAGGAACGAAAGAATGAGCAAGTTAAAACAAAAATTTTTATACCCAAGCTGCCCAGGGAACCACCGGAAGTTCCATTGGGCTTTTATCCGGATACCTATAACGAATTTTTAGAAAAAGAACAAACGCAATATACGGATTATATCAACGATAATTATAATCCAGAAAACCTAAATCTCGAACAAGACGAGGTAATTACTTGATAACCAAATGTTAACTTTTTAAGTCACTTTGAATTTTCCCCAAAAAAAAAAAGGTGAACCTAAGAAAGTACATTATGCTGGGTGGTATATATAGCTTATATTTTGTAAGGCGACCCGAATATACGGCTTTTGAGAAATTTAATATAACCCTGCATGATGACGGCCATGTCTTGTATACCCGACGAGATGTTGTCTGCGACTTGTCACCCCAATTGGTTCGAGTGTCTTCAATGAAATCTCAAATTTCGATTATTCAAAAGAGTCCAGAATTTCTTTTCTTTATTGTCAGGATTCGTATACCAAAATATTTATGCCTTTGGGGTGCAGAACCCGTGGTCTGTCAATATCTAACTGAAAAAGCTAAATTTAGGGAATCTTATGCAAATATGACTGATATGCGGGTCTCAAAAATGTATCGGAATAAGGGTAAAAGTATAGAAGTCCCAAACGATCTACCCGATGAGAGAAATATCAAATTCTCGTTTATCAACGAAAAGGCTCAATCGAAAAATATCTTTCGTGCCACATTGATTAATAAACTGAGGCACAGCACATATTTGACATTTGGTAGTAAAATCATACCATTAAAGGATTTTTATTTGAATGATACACTCAGCCTGTCGGATATTCACAATCTCGAGCGGTATTGTAAGCCTCGAATTATTTCATCATTCAAGTTTCCCATGGAGTTTAGAGACGATTTTCAAACGGCATTGGACGAAAAGGCAGCAAAAACCGTTAAGTTTGGTAGAAAAGATGCTGCGGACGAGACCGAAGTTGCCGTACCTGATATATATTACAATTTCGAAGATCAAGAGGGCCCCGAGCGATTATTTCCCATCTTTACAAATTTCGAACATGTCTATTATGCAGATGATGGTAAATCCAATCGGGGATCGCAAAATAAGCCAAATGAAGACGAAACCATTTACGGCTTACTGAACACCCTAGATGGCATCAGGAGAAAGTATACTGATGGTTATAAAAAAATAATGGATCAGCCAGAGTTTAAAATATTAAAGAAAAAAAAGAGTTCGATGGCACTAACCGAAACGGAAACGAAGCCCAACAAAGATGCCCGAGACCAATCAGTAAAAAAAGACAAATTAAAATATAGGAAATTCAGCAGTGTTAATAAAGCCATCAGCAGAGATAGTATCCAGCTTGAAGCCAGTGATATAAATCTAGATGCAGCAAACGATGTATTAGTGGATGCCACAAATTCCAAATTTTTAAATTATGATGGTGAAGCGGATGATAATGAGGCGGAAGAAGTTACCCATTGGACCACCGAACATATTTATGATGTTGAATTCGATCGGGAGAACCATACACTCCATATTAAAACTGATCGTTTGGGCACATTTGGTCTGGCCTTTAATCGATATGAGCATTTTCCATTTAGAGACTGGAGTCTCTATCCCAATGAAGAAAAGTAAGTCGAAAATTGTCTTCTTATTAAATTGATTATTTTGTATAAATTTCCTTAAAAGTCCGGAAGAAATTATACTAAGCCTAGACACATTCCATGTACGTGTGATACTCTATATAAGTTCGAAGGGAGTGCGTGGCTATGCCACCAAATTGTCCAAGGAATACACGGCCAATCCGATTAAGTATTTAGAAATTGTAGAACCCATTTCTGATATTTTGGAATTTAAAAAGGTAATGTAAACTTGTATCAACTTGTTTGCTATAATTGTTTTGTTTTTTGTAGATATTTACACAAAAGAATATAAATATTTTTGCCGAGAATGATGCAGCTTTCTATATACAAAATGGTTACTTTTCTATCAAGCACTTGGCCTCAGAGTTGCACTGCTACGAAGCGATGGCCTTGCATTGTAAGACTATGAAATTTTATCGATCTGATTGGAATCGTCTGGCTGCCCGGAGACATATTATACTCTGCATGAAACAGGCCAAAGATCAGACCTCAATTTCAGAGGTTACAATGCATGTGACACCAGAGGATACCACATTTGTGGATATAGCCGAATTGTGCTCTGATGATCTGGATGTATTTAATATAGAGTATAAGCCAACCTGGAGGAATATTGGAGTAAGTATTTATTAACTTAAAATAGTTATTTGTTTTTTTAATTTTTGTTCAACTTAGAAATTTGCGGATTTGCATCAAGCTATATTGTCAATGAATCAGTTGAGTCAGGAAGTGGAGCCAAGCTTGATATACTATGTCCAGCTTATTTTAAGTAAAATTGCTCTTTTGAGCTTTTCTTAATTGTTTGTTAGGGACTTGGGATACTTAATATTTATATTTTGTTTAATTGATATGTGAAAATGTAAAAAAAAAATATAACTTTTTAAAATTAATTTGATGTTTTCAAATAATTTTCGACTATGTCAGAATTTAAAAATTACGTTAAAAACACACACAAAAACCTAAAAAAAAAAAAAAAAAAAAAAAAAAAAAAACTTAAATAAACGGGATTGGTAGAATGGTTAGACATTCTTCATTTGCAGAACACATAAGTTTTATCAGCGAAGAAGAATGGCTTGCCCGGGAGAAAGGCTATATTCAACGTTTACAAGATGTTAAAACCTGTCTGGCTTTCATTGATGGCAAGAGGGAACATGAGTATTTTCCAAAATATTTCAATTTAATTATGATTTGTTTTTTAGAGGCATTTGCTGACTATGAGAATGTGCACCGGGAACAGCTGGATGATGAGAAATGGGAACGTTTTATACGCTGTGATGGTCTACCAAATCCGGATTCACCGCCCGAAATTCGTCGATTTATCATGGAAATGCGGCACACTGAGGCTATCGATCAGGATTCTCTAATGGATTGGACTTTGTCGGTGGATGAAAAAAGTATCTTAACGCAGGATGATGCACGGGTAGATCTCACAAGAAAGTGTTTAGAAAATACCAAATGTCCGATTTTGGGAGATTTTTACTACAGGGTCGTTCGTCGGCTTCTGGAAACCGTCGATCTAATTGATGGCTTATTGAATGATACCTATGAGATGAATAAGATACCCACAAATACGGCAGTGGAAATCGTTGTGGTAGCTCGAGTAGTCTATATAAAAATATATTAATTCTGAAGACTCTTTCATTAGATGCGAACAAATCTCTTAAAAGAAATTGATCTGATGATTGATAAGCTTACCTATCGTATTATAAGCTCCGATTGCACTTATATGAGGCAAGTTTTGACACATGATAATAAAGGCTTGAATCTTATTTCTTACAACTCTACAGATCTGAAGATGCCAAGGTCGCCCATTATAGTTACAAATGTCCTAATTTCAATTTACACATTTGGAGCTTACGTGATGTTTCAATAAGATTTAAGCAAATGGAGTAAGTTTTTATTTTTATTTCTTATAGAAATTTGATATTTTTCCTCTTAGTATTCCCGCAATGATGGCTAATTTAGATGCTTGCGGCATTTGTGTTCAGATACCTTTAAGTGTTCTCGAGGACAAATTGACTCTACGTTGTATGCATAGATTTTTCGATCCATACACAGAGTATGCCAAGAGCTATGAAATGGTTATTGAAGAATCCATGAATATTAATAGCGGTATTCAGAGAATCGAGGACTGTTTGACCAATGAATGGTATATGCAAAATGATATTGCAGACGAAATTATATATAAATATGATTTAGCATTTAAAGAATATGAGGAGAATGTTAAAGCATTTGCGGAAAAAGAAAGGCTACTAGCAAAAAATACAAAAGAGCAGAAAACAAAGTCGAAACCACCTAAAGAGGCAGAACAAATCCCAGAGGGCATGTTTCCCGATCCCTGGAAAGTATTCTTAGAACGGGAACAAGAGGAATACATGGCATTTTTAGACACTATTTACAATCCAAAAATCCTAGATTTAATGCCTTACGAGGTAAGATTTTTTTTTATTAAGTGATTAAATATTTATTAAACTTAAGTCAATTTCAGATAAATCTGAGACGCTATATTATGTTAGGAGGCGTAATATCTCTGATTTTTGTAGGCAAGCCCACGCATACAGCATTCGAGAAGTTCAACATTACTTTGCATGAGGACGGTCGAATTTTGCATCATTCGGAAGATGCTGCCATTCTACATGAACTGGAAGATCCACTCTTTGATTTGAATAGTCTGTTTGAATTACACAATCCGAATAAATTACGCAGTCGCAGTGCCTCTCATATTGCTCTGGTCCATTCCATGCCAAATGAAGACGAAAATACTCGGAATATGCGTCTGGGCGAGGATGAGTTACCTTATTTCTATGTGACTATAGAATTGCCTAAGGAGCTCTGCAAGTGGGGCTCTGAGCCAGTAGTCTGTCAGTTTATCACCGAAGAAGTTGAGAACGAGGCTCCAGAAGAGATGCCCGAAGATACCGAAATACATCCAGTCAAGAGAAAGAAGAGTAAAAAACATCGACAAAGCAATTTGGACCTTAACTCTGGTCGTCAATCTACTGCCACTCGAATTACAGTCAATGAACCCGAGAACACAATAGAAAAATCTAATAGAGAGAGTCGTCTGCCTACTACCACCTTAAGCAGACTTCAACACGAACCTAGTAACATCTATCGTTCCACCTTACTCACTTTATTGCGGAACTCGTCATTCCATCAAATGCCAAGTTCAGTTCTCCTAACGGACAACTTTGATGTGAACGGCTTGTTGACCAATGCTCGTATAAGAGCCTTGGAACATTATTGTTCTCCGCGCATAATTTCATCTTTCAAATTCCCAATAGAATTCAAGGAGAATTACGAGGAAGAAGTGGCTGAAAAAAAGCAACAGCGTCCTAAGGCGTTAACCCGGCGACAAGAAGTATCCGATTCAGAGACCGAGCCGGACCATAACTATACTTTCACCTTTGAGGATCAAGATAATCCTGAGCGTCTTTTTCCCATCTTTCCAGAAAGACAATTGGCATTCTTTGATAAATGCGAGAATGAGGACAACGATAAACCGGTTCAGCTATTATCTGATGTAATTGCAACATTCGAAGATATTGAAGATAAGTATAAGGCCAGTTGTGAAAAAATCTTAAAGCAATTGGACTTTCAAGTGAAAGTCAAGACTAGACAAGTTGTCACTCAACTACCCGATACTCCGGTACGTGATTCTCATATGAAGTCTAGTCTTGTCAGAAGCTCGATAGGCCGGAAAAAGAGCATCGCTCATAGTATAGACGGTGCTGATATAGAAACTGAAATAATTGGCTCGCCTAATAGAAGCTTGTCGATTCACGAATTAGAAAGGCGCGTGACTCCTGAGAAAATCGAAGATAGGCCTTTAGTTACGCACTGGACTACTAAGTACATCAAAGAAACCGAATTCAATAAGGAGAAAATGCAAATTACAATAAAGACATCTCGTCTGGGCATATTTGGTTTCGCCTACAAGCGATATGAGCACTTTCCCTTCAAGGCATGGACTATTCAACCTTATTCGGAAGAGTAAGCAAACATTTAAGATGTGAGTAACTGAGTGATTTCATTTTGCTGATTTTACTTTAGACCTGATGAAATCCAAATGATTGTCGATACACAACATGTGAGAGTCACTTTATTTATCTCAGCAAAAGGTATACGAGGTTATGTCACAGATCAGTTAAAGGAGTTCGTGGCTAATCCTCTGAAATATTTGGACATTGTGGAACCCATTTCAGATTTTAATGTCTTGAAGAAGGTAAAACTGATCCCCCATATAAGATAAATCACAAAATCTATAAGCTTTGAATCCTATTTTTAAGACTATGGTGCAGCATAATATGAATATTTTTGCCGAGCATGATGCTAGCTTTTATATCGAAAATGGTTATTTTTCGGAAAAGCATGTGGCCTGTGAATTTCATGTATATGATGCTTTTGCCATACATTGTAAGATGATGAAGTTCTTTCATTCGGGCTGGAATCGTTTGGCGAAACGTCGAGATATTGTATTCTGTATGCGAAATCCAAAGGATCTTAACGATGGTGCGGAAGTAACTTGTCATATTACGCCAGAGGTGTCCCAATTTGTTGAGGTAACGGAATTGTGCTCAGACGACTTAGACATTTTTAAATTGGAATATACGCCGACCTGGCGCAATATTGGGGTAAAAATTGCCAGATACTTCTAATTTGTTTGTTACAAATTGTTTTTTTTTTTTTTATACATTTTAGAACTATACAGATGTACATCAGTTGGTAAATTCTATGTATGCCAATGCCACAGATTTGCGAGTTAAAGATCCAAAAATTATTTGCTATATGAAAAAATTACTCACAGAGCTGCGTCCCCTTAGCTACTAAGCGGCGACTTCTTGGCCATTTCCAATCCCGTGGGACTTAGATAGATTTAACTGGAAGTAAAATAATAAAATTCGATGTATTTGGTTAAATATGCTATATGTGTTATTTTACACTCACAATAAACCAAAATACCAACACCAGCATTTTGTTAGTTGTTAATCACTTTTTATTCGTTGCATTTTGTCTATTTTTTTTTTTTTTTTTCACTAAAAACACAGGTTTTAAAATAAATATTTTAATAGAATGCACTTTTTTACAGCGATGACAATTCAATGGACGTTTGACTGTTTTCGTCGTTAAAATAATTAACGCCATCTATTGGTCTTTTTTTTTAAGCAGAACTGGTTCGTGAACGAACTTCCTGCAATATTTGCTCCAAGCCTATCATAAAAAAACTTCTATTATTCGGTTTAAAGAATATTTTAGTTTAATTTATTTTATTTTGTTTACAAAGAAAGTACCTGCTCAATTATTGAAAAAAAAAAAAGATTTCTTTGTTAAGACCTAATCATTTTTTTAGCTTCTGGCAACACTGATCGGTATCAGTTGCAAACAGCTGAGCTGGTACCAAAAATTGGCAATTTTGTTTCGTTCGGTTTTCGTTGTTTGTTCTTGCGGCTTTTTTTTTTATTAATATTAATTATTTAAATTAATTCGGTGTGTCTGTATAAAGTTTTTACGGTTCTAAAGCTGTTTGGCCAGTAAAAAACAAGTTTAATTTTAGTGCAAAAAATGCAATGTATACGGAGCGCGTTTGTTTGCATATTTCGTGAGTGCTTGTGTGTGTAAGTGTTAAATTTGTCATAGCCCAGCTTAAATTAAATCAAGTTTTGCAAAGAAAGAATGTGTGTGGTGCGTAATGAATGATAAAACCAGAAAATATTTGTGCTTAAAATGTCAGAAGTGAAAACAACAAAAATTGCCGGCAGTCCACTTAATCAGAATGGACTGCCGACGGTGACCGAGTCGCCAACGTCAACGCCGGCAGAGAAATGGCAGCAACAGGTCATATCAGACGAGGGTGCCAAATCTCTCACTGGTAAGTAAAAACTCAAGGCAAAATGCACACGCACAAAAAGAAACACACACACACTCAAACAAAGGTGCACTGCATTAACATCGACCTAAGAAATTAATTATTTTGTTTATGTAAGCTTGCTTGCTGTTATCTTTTGATAATTTTTTGTTAATTTTATGTGATTATTTATTGGTTGGCATGTGTATTAAGTGTGCACCAAAAAGAAATACAATTGTAACGGTGATTTTGAAAAGTGCTGCCAACTTGGTCTCTTGTAATTAACGGCATTTCTAATTAAGTGAATTGTTAAAATGTTTAAGAAGAAAGCAAAAAAAGATGAAACACATTTATGTGCTACTCAAACATACACTTTTTTTTTGTATTTTGCATCAAACACCCAGGTTGGTTTTATTTTGATATTGTTATACATATTATTTTTATATGACTTGTTTTTATCATTTAACTTAGAAAACCAACACAAAAAAATGCACTCGAAATATTTCAAGAAAACCCTCAAACACTCAAGACAAAAACAAGATAAAGACCAAGATAACAATAATTTTTATTGTTCAAATTGCAGTGATAAATGGGAAGTTCCAATAAGAAAGCGTTTCCAACTGGCGAACCACTCAACTTGGAACCTGAAATAAACTAGTCAAATAAATATGAAATTGTTTTTCATAAAACTCTGTAAAAATAATTAATTTTAATAAAGGAATCAATATTTTAAATGAAATTGATAGACTTGAATATTTTTTAGAAAAAGTTTATTTCTTTTTTATTTTTATTTTATTTAATTTGTTATATTCCTTATTATTTATTTGTTAGCCAACTATGCAACATCAGCCACCGAACCGCCAAGTCCTTCCATCTCAATGGACTCTTACAACATATTCGAACCCACACCGATACCCTTGGATTGCATCAGCATTAAAAGTAGTGCCAGCAATTACTTTTTTGATCGAGATACTTTAGGTAAGTTGGATATAAAAATCAACAAGACCCCATGAAAGGCAACCAAATCCGCTAAACTCTTTTATCACTTTCAAATGCGTTTTTATTTATTTTTTTATATTTTTTGTCCTTACAACGCAATTTATGTTGCTACAAGTGCAAAACCAAAAAAAAAGTACCCTGACAAATACATAAATAAATAATATAAAATGTATACGATTGTACAATATAAAGTAAAAGCAAGAGGAAAAACGAAAAAGACGAAGAAGAGAGCAAACCTGCTCCCTTGAATTGTTTTTATTTCCTCCCAACTCGCCCACAGCTGAGTGGGAGCAGAAGTTTTAAATTCTGGTTACTTTTTGCCTTGTTTTTCTTTTTTTTTGTTTCGTTTTGTCTTAGGGAAAAGCTCTTGGAAAAGCTATACAGTCCAACCAGCACAGAGCAGCATAAAAGGAGCAGCTGTTCCAGCATTTGCTTGGTTGGGGTTCATTCACCCAAAAATTCCGTTCTGTTCTTTTCGTTCGTACAACACTTTTGTGTCTTTCAATTCCCCAAGTTATTTATTTCTATAAAAACCAAATCAACGAAAAAGGATATGTTTATTTTTACACATTTTAAGATGGATTCCTCTATGCATGAATTCCGTATATCAAAAATTCTTTTCAATTCTTTTACTGTTTACTTTCGTTTTTCTTATAAAAAAAAAAAAAATTTTTGTTTTTCTAACTTGCGCTATCTTATCTTTGTTTAGATCGGACAGCAAAAAAAAAAAAAAATTATATATGACTTTATAAATAAGTTAAATGTTCTCTTTGACAACACAATTTAAGATTTAAAAAATTTTCCATGTTTGTAAATTATTTATGTTAAATGATATATATTTTCTAGATTTTAAAAATCTTTCAATTTAATTGTTCTTATTTATTTTATTTGATTTAATTAAAAACAAATATCCACACTCTCTTGAACGCTCTCTCTCTCTCTCACTATTTGCACTCTCCCTCTCTCTTTCCTTTTTTTGACTATCTCTCTCCCTCTCTGTCTCTCTCTCTGAGTTGAAGAGATAAGAAGTCCTTGTCCCACTGTGCCACTTTCTATCATGTTGGCCGATTGGTTTTTATTTTTTTCGTTCTGTTTTATTTTTTTCATTTTTTTTTTTGTTAAACAAAGAAAAGTTGGAAAACATACGTTCTGCATGCTAAAAAGAACTTTTATAAACACCCCGCAGTACCTGATTTTTCTACCCAAACCCTGCCAACCCCGCTAACTCTAGAAATCCCTACAGTCTCTTCGGAAAAAAAAGGAAAAATTCCCAGACTCCCAGATGCCGAGGATGACGACGCCTTCGCATTTCTAAACCAAATGGGCTTTAAAAAGAAGAAGGCCCAGAAAACTGGTCCACTGGTACAACTCAACTCAACTCGACTCGATTCGATTCGAGTTCATTTCGGTTCGGTTTCGCTTTACTCATCGCCTTACTCGTTTTTTCCATGTCCTGTGCTTTTGTGCTTTACTTCTCGGACTTATTTCAGCCTCTCAGAGTCTCTCACTCTCGGCTTTCGATTGACTCGACTCGTCCTCATCGGTTTTGCAGTTCGTTTCTCTGTTTTTGCTCATTTCATTGTGCCTGCCAGTCATCGGGTTCTTTTGCTTTTGTATTTGCTATATAGTATATATATATATATATATGTGTGGGTTTTTCTTTTTTTTTTGCTGGTAACTTTGATATTGTTGTCGTCGTAGCTTTTTACAGGATAACAAAGCTTGGCACAATCAGTCGTCGTACTTTTGTTCCACGTTCTGGTCGTGTCTGTTCCAAGTGCCCGGTTCGAATAGGACGCGTCATTCTGTCGTCTTTTGTGTGGTGGCCAGTGTCGCGGGCTATTTGATATATATGCTGGGTTTATCCACACACACACACACACAGAGCGAGATATAAAAAAAATAAAAGACCCACTTTGCCTAATGCTAAATAACTAAATAGGTTTCATCAGCTGTTTTTAGTTTTATTTTATAGTCGATTCTCGATTCGGTTGGTCCGGATGGCGCCTTTCGTTTTCGTTTGAGATGCGAATGTGATTTTAATGTCGGTCAATTAACTAGTCGAGTCGAGTTGTGTTGAGTCGAATCGCATCGCATAATTGGCAAATCTCTATTTCAGTGCTTTTGTGATTTCCGTTTCCGTGGCCAGCTCAGCTGTTTTTATTTTCTTTCGTGTTGCTTTGGCCCTAATTGCCTTTAACTAGGATCGTGCTGGCTGTCCTTGGCACGTGCCTATCGAATGCTGTTCAATGCTGAGAGACATCAGCCGGGGCCTAAATGGCCTTTGAATTGCCTTTGGCTGAATTTCTTATTTTAATTGGAAAAGTTGTCAAGTCAAGCTGGATTACAATAGCCCAGACAATGGACCCTGGGAGAAGCAGCCCCAGACGCAGACCTCCACTCAACCTCTCGAAAATGTCACGCTCAAAACTTCAGTCGATCAGCACCAACAACAACAACAACAGCAGCAGCAGCAGCAAAAGCAATTCCAGTTGGCTGCCGCTGCTGCTGCAGTTGTCCAGCAACAACAACAGCAACAGCAGCAGCAACGTCAACTTTTGCTACATCAGCACTCGCATCCGCCCTTCCAGCATCAACCCAATCCAACTGGCAACAACAACCAGGCCAGCACTCACCATCATCCAATATTAAAGCATCATCTCTCACTGGGAGCAGCTCCCACCTCGGCCTATCAGCAACTTCAATTGCAGCAATATGTGGTGGCCGCTGTAGCCGCTGGCGGCACGGCCACATCATCCGCAGCCACCGGTTCGGCTCATCATTGTATTCCCCAGTATTCCACTCCCCAGCATCATTATCGTGCCAATTCCACAAATGCCCCAAATCCGGCCACCATACGTCGCCGTACCCTGACCCATGTGGCACGCTCCTATTCGGTATCTGCCACCATGACACCCAGCAATGCTTCAATGGCCGCGGGCGGCCTTCAGAAGACATCGGGCAGTACCAATCAAACATCAGGCGTCGCCAATACTCCATCAATTGTCACCGTGGCCACGACCAATACAATTCCGAATTGCAAACAAAAGCAGGCCAACAATTTGAATGTGACTGCCCATCACACGGGTCAACATAAAACTGGAATTATTGTGGCCGCCTCACGTTGCCGTTCACCCATCATGCTCTGCCACAGTCACAGCGATGGCGAATTCCCCATGTACAGAGGTGAGTCTTCACCCATATCTGGACCATTAAAAAAAAAAAATTAATTAAATTTGTAAAAAAGTTCCTCAAGGTCTGAGAAATTCGTATATCCTCTACAAATTGATTCTACTACGTATATAAACATTCTTATATTAAATTGAAATTGGAATCCTTGGTTTCATCATATAGATGGTCTAAGTCTAGAAATAAAATAAAAATCAACTATTTTTGACTTGTTGGTATCACTTCTATAAATTTGTGAAAAGGTGCAAGAATTCCTCTTATGTTTAACATTATCTTTCAACTTATTCTTCTATAAAATCTTATTTTTATGATTTGAGTTTCTTTCTGGATTTCTGTAGTATTTTCTTGGTATCTGAGGTCTAGAGGTTTTAGGTTTTAATTAGAGTTTTTTTTCAAAATAAAATTTAGATATTCCCTTCCAGTAAATATTAATTTTTATACTTTCCGGGAATAACCGAATTAATTCAATTGTTACTCTTATAATAATATGAAAATCTAGAGCACATCTGAAAGGCTTTTATTTCCAACTTTATTGTAGAGCTATGAAATTATTGACCTGTGAGTTTCGTTCCATATAATTCTTGATGAGCATATCCCAAAACGTATTTAACTCTACCTTTAGAGTAGACTTCTGATAAACTTAATAAGTGAATTTGATTCTATAGAATTCCTGTTGAAGAGTGTCCTAGTGAATTTGATTCTATATAATTCCTGTTGAACAGTATTCTAGTTATTCGTATTGATTCAGTTGTGAGCATACCTGAAAGGTTTTTACCTCCAACTTCAGTAGAGACTTATGGTAATATTAAACAGTAAGTTTGATTTCATATAATTCCTGAAGAGTATTGATTTCTTTATTTTCCCATAAAAATATTAAGATCTTGGTCATATCTCAAAAGATATTTGACTCTAACTTCAGAGCAGAGTTATGATAATCTTAATAAGTGAATTTGATTCTACATAGTTCTGAAAGGAATTTATCTCCAACTTCAGTGAAGAATGAGTTTGGTTCCATATAATTCCTGATGAGTTTTCTATTCATTCCATTACTTTTCATATAAAAATATATTGAGATCTTGGTCATATCCCAAACCATTATGGTTACACAAATTGCTTCAATTCTCATTCTCATGAATATAAATCCCGAGCTTATCATCGAGAGTTTTTGAACGGTTTGCCTAATTAATTATAATGAGTTTTTCTATTTTTTTCTTTCTACAATTCAAATAATGAATACCTATTTGTTCTATCTGTTCCAATGAATTTCTATTTGCTAAAGCATTTAAAAAAAAAAAAATTACCTCAATTATTCTCACATTAAGTTTAATTTGCGTAAAACTCTTTTCGTATCCCATTAAAAAACTGAAACAGTTTGTTGGAATTTTAATTGAAAAAAACTATGCAAAATTGCTAGTTTCGTTTCGATCGTTTTTATTCATTAAAAAAAAAAGTATGCTATAGTTTTTTTTTCCTTTTTTCCCCCGAAATGGTCATTTACACTTTTGGCAGAAATTCACAAAGCACTGTTGAACGAAATTCAAGTGTTACATAAAAATAAATTTCCAAGTTTTTTTGATATTATTTTGGGCAGATCTCATCAGACTGGGCCGTCAGACTGAATGTGCAATAAATGTTAATGTTTTTTGTCTCGCTCTTTCCATGATTTCAGCTTGTCCTTTTGGCGCCGTCTGGATTTTTTGATTTTAATATTTTTTTGTTTTTCCTGAATTTTTGTTTTTTATTTGACGCGATTTCATTTTGCCTACATTTGGGTGACTTAATTAAATTAAACAGAGTGGGCGTTTGGGACCATGCCCACTTAAAAAAAGAAAAAACCCAATTACCAACATAATCAGCGTTTCTGTCAAAGACACTTTGAAAAGTTTACACAACACACACACACATACATACATTTCCAGCTAATATGCTTTAAATGCTTTAAATCGATTTGTGCGTCAAAAAGACATTTATTTGGTGGCTGTCATTTTGTTGTTGTTGTTGTTGTAGCTTTGATGAGGTTATTGCTGGTGTTGCTGGATGAGAGCAACCAAAGGATCACGAAATGTTTCTGCTTGTCTTTTCCTGCGTCTGTTTCTTCCTCCCCCTCTTCTTTTTCTTCTTCCTCGTCGTTTTGCTTTTGACAATATGGCGCCATTTATGACAAAAATGTAAAGCCTCAGTCGCCTGGCTTAAATCAAAGTCATGCAACTCTGTGGGTGACTGTGTGTGTGTCCATGTGTATGTGTGTGTACATTTGTCTTCCCCCTTAAAACATAATGACTCCTTGGCGTGTCTTTTAACGCTCCAAGTTAATGTTTCGCGTATTGATTTCGATTTTGCAGGCTGTCTTTTGCTCTCATCTCCCATTTTGCCAATTTGTTCCTCATCATCATCATTAGGCATCTCTCTCTCTTTTTATCTCTCTCTCTTTCACTGTTTGCCTTCTCCTTCATTTGGCACAATTCCCAGGTTGAGTGTTTTTTTTTTTGGCTCATCTTCATGTTCAGGTCGCATCTTGCTTGTACCACAATTAAGAGGATTGAGAGTAATGATGGTGCGGACATTTGCTCCTGCTTTTTGGCCTGTCCTCTGGTCCGCCTGTCCTGACCAAGGCTTCAAAATGTTTCAAATGTAAATTTGATTTGTTAGCTCTGCCAAAATGTTACGACATTCTCTCTCTCTCTCTTTATTGATTGAAACACTGACGTCACTGCATTTTTGTTTACCCCAAAAAAAAAACATGAGAAAAATTTATTATTTATGCATTTTTATTTATGACCACTCATATTTTTCTTGGCAAACGAAACCTTTGCAAAATGTACCAAATTCACTTAGCCAATAAATAAGGTAAGAATTGAAAGGATTGAGAGTAAACCAGTTAAGAAAAAAATTGCGAAAAGAAACCAGTGAAAAATTTTAGGAGTACTTAAATAGTTCAAGGAATCCTTTATATCTTGGAATCAATTCTTTTTACAAGGAATCTTGAGAATAAATTTTTTCTAAAGGAATCTTCGAAGATTTCGAATAGTCCAAGGGACTCTAAATTTCTTGGGAAATTCATGTTTTAAAGGAATTTTGAGAGGTCTTGAATAGTTCAAGGAATTCTAAATATTTTAAGAAATTCAAGTCTTAAAGGAATTTTGAGAGGAATTTTGAAATGGTTTAAATAGTTTAAGGGACTCTAAATGTCTTGGAAAATGTATGCTTCAAAGGAATTTTCCAAGATTTCAAATAAGTTAAGGGGCTCTAAATATCTTGGGAAATTTAAGTTTTAAAGGAACTTTGAGAGTATTGAAGAAATCTTTAGGGACTTTGAGTTTAAAGGAATTTTAAGCATCATAAAAAAAAAAAATTATTTTACTTAAATTTTGAGAGTATTCAAACTATTCAAGGAATCCCAAATATCCTGGTAAAAATATATTTTAAAGGAATTTTTTGAGGATTTAAAAAGTTAAAGGGTCCCTGAGTAGCCTGGGAAAATATTTTTTAAAGGAGTTTTTTAAGTTTTAAAATGGTTTAAAGAATCTGAAATATCTTGAAAAAAATTAATTTTACGAGTATTTAAATACTTTAAGTAATCTTTAATATTTTGAAATAAATATTTTGAAACCAAATTTTAAGAATATTTAAATAGTTGAAGGAATCTAGAAATTCATGAATTTATGAGAACTTTCAATAGTTGAGTTGGCTTAAAACTTAGGATCATACTTTTCCACTTTCTTTATATCAAGATTTTTCCTATACACTTTTTTTTATGTTAATTTCGGGTTTCGTCTTGCTCGCAACTTGACAAGGTTTTCCACTCCGTTGGGTCTCATATTTTTTTTGGGGAAATTTCTTGATTTTAAGTGTTTTCTTTTAGCCTGACAACTTGAGTGTTGTTCATATTTTATTCACAGAATTATCAAAAATATAATAAATCGCTTAGTTGACCCACTTTCTGGTCCTCAAATTTGATTATATATTTCACCCGCATTATCTTAGGGGAATTGCATTTTATTTCTTGAACTCTTGAAGAATATTTTCATGGTTCCTTCGAATCCTGCTTAAATTGTTATATAAATATTTTTTCCAGCCATCTTTATTTTGCCAGATTTGCTAAACATTTACAAAAAAAAATAAATCTGTTTACTCTGAACATGTAAATCTCTCACACCCCCCCTGCCACCCTTCCGCCGAGCCATTCGGTCTTTTGTTTCAACGTTTTCATTTTTGTTATTTGGCGGCTTAGCAAACAAACAAACAAACAAATGAAAATTATCATAAAAAAAAGAAGAAGAAAAGAAAGAAAGTAACAAAAATTGTCCAACACAAAGATTATCTTTATTCGGGGGGATTTTTTTTGGGGCACTCAAAATGTACATCAAATCAAATGTAATAAAATTTCCGAGTCCTTGGCTCGCCCGCGCGAGCTGGCCTTTTTGGTGACAAATTCTTTTGGGCAGAGGCCAGACAAACAATTTCAAATATTGGCTGAAAAGCTTTTCGGTACCAAAATAGAAAAAGGTAGACAAAATCACAATAATCACAATCACGATAAAGAAAGGAGCAGCAAAATTCAACTTGAGTGTCATTTTGGTCAAGTGGAATTTGAGAGGAGAAATATTTTCTTTTTTTTTTTTTATAAATTGTCAGTGATTTGGTTTCTTTTATTTCTGTCCAAAAAGTGGCTGGCTCATTTGTTTATTTATTTTTCAAAAGAGCCTGGCTGACCTCATTTGACTCTTTAAGAGCTCCTCTAAAGGCGAAGAGGTCAGAGAGAAGGCCGCCTACCTCGACCAATGCATTTTCTCATTTGACCATTTTACCACTTACCACCACCCACTTGCCCACCTGCTGAAACTCTTTATGTCCTGTAGTTTTTTTCCTTTTGCTGTCTGTTTACCTTGTTTATTGAATGAGGCACAAATGACAATAAAAGCCTGGCTACTTATACGCCCCGTTGGCCAGCATTGGCCAGATTCATTGAGTTGTCTCAGTGTTTGCTTTCTCTTTCGGTTTTTTTTTGTCTCTTTCTTTTTTTTTTTTTGTTGCTTCCGACTGGCCTGTTTGCCTTGTTTATTTACCAGTTTGCTGTAATTAAATGCATTAAAGTGTGGAAACTTTTGCTCATGTCTAGATTGATATACACTTTTTCCCCTTTTGCCCATCAACTTTTGTGCCTTCCATTTTATTTATTTTTTTTTCTTATTTTGTTTATTTTGGCTAGTTTAACATGCAGCTCAGGCTTTTCATAATTTGGCAGAAAGTTCACAAAGGCTTTGCTGACATGGCCAGGGGTAAAGTACCCTTTGCGAGCGTGTGTGTGTGTGTATGTGTGTGTGTGTAAATAGTGAAAATCTTTTATGAGTCCACACAAGTCAAGGTCGAGAAAATTGCCTACTTTATATGACTTAGAATTTAATATTCTGTCCAAATCACTCATAAATAAAACTAATGAAGAAGTATTCCTATGATGAACATGAGATTCTTTCTAACCTAAAATTTGATTCTTCCCACACTCAATCAGTTTGTGGGGGAATATTTTTGGAACACGTTTTGAGTTTTCTCGATTTGATTTCCAAATATTATTTAAAATATTCTATTTATTTTTTTAAGGGTATCTGAGCCGGTTAGTAAAATATTAAATCAGAAAAGATCTGGATCCAGTCTCGACTATACAACTCTGTCAGAGATCAAGGTAGCAAAAGGCATGTTTGATTAAAAAATAATAAAAATTATTTTGTTGAAAAAAAGACTGCCAACTCGTCTATAAATGCTTATGAAAATTATATGATTTTTATGGATTTTTTAGGACTGTAATTTCATTTTGTTTCTAGATTTCACAACTTGATATTATATTATATATTTTAAAAAGGAATTCGAAAAGGAATTCGGAACTGCCAACTTGGTAGAAAATATAAAATCTTTGCAAAATTTTAAAACTAACTTTGATTTTTATCTTCAATTAATTCAAGACGTTTTCCAAGACTCCTATATCATATTCTTTTTTTCATTATTAATTCATTATGGTTTTCCTTACTCTATCAAATTCCGGACCTATTTTGTGGTAAATTTAAGAGAAAGCCTGGTAATGTCTTCAAATTGAATAAATACTTTAATTAAGACTGGAAAGCATATTTTTATAAATTATTATAATTTATTTTTAATATTTTTAATCAAATTTTAATCTAGAATTTTTCAAAGACCTGCCAACTTAGTTTAAAATATATCAAAATATTAAATTCATTTTTAATAATTCTTTGGGTTCCATTTGACTAAAAAATATTAAAAATTCTAAAATATTCAGTTAGTTTAGTTTTTATAATTTTTAGTCAAATGGAACCTAAAATATTCAGTTAGTTTAGTCTTTAGTTTTTTTTTTCTGGAAATATTTTAAGGTAATAAATAGGTAACCTGTCCTAATGACGCTGTCAACCCAATGGTAAATTGTCCCTAAAAGTAAAAGTGACGTCGGGGGAAAATTGGAACGGTAATTCTTTGGTTCCCTTTTGACCTTTTGTGGGCGGATAATTTACACATTCTTGGGCCAGTATTTCTCACCTGTGTTTTGGTTTAATTTTCGTCTGCCCCATTCTTGGCTAGTATTGATTTTCTAGTATATTTATTTATTTTTTTTTTCTTTCTTTCTTCTAACCTAAGCAGGGCTCAAGTACATTTTCTATCTCTCTTTTTGACCTTGTGTAGGTCTTTAGGCATATTGAACGGCGCCTCCCCCGGGTTAAAATGAATTTGGTATTTGTTTGTGGTGCGGGGAGGGGGGACAATGTGGTGTGGCTCTGAAAAATGAGGCCAAAAAGCAGACTGCAATTGTTAATGGGTAGTTAACGCTCAAACGTTCAACGAATTGGCTGGCCGGGCGGCACCAGTCCAACACAGTCCCAAAGAGTTCCAATTTTGTCCAGTTCACCAGACCGTTTTGCCAAAAATAATAATAAATAGATTGAAATGAATCGATTATACGCCACGTTGAGCGCCCTTAAAGGCACAAGTGTTGCTTTATCTTGAGAGACTTTTTCAAGAGTCTCCCAACACGATCTCAGCCAGAGTGTGAGGTTGTGGCTGACAACGTTGAAACTGCCTCTCCCACTGCCCCTGCCACTCTCACTGCCTCTGCCCATGCCTCTGCCACTGCCACTGCCAGAGTTGTCAGTGTTACCGCTCTTTCAATTTAACGCTAGAATTGACTTTTGATGTGAAGTGCGCCTTTGCTTTTTCGTGTTTATATTTGTATAGAGCAGCGTGTGGATGTGTGTGTGAGTGTGTGTCAAAGTGCTCCTTTTGTCTGGCTGAATTGGCAATCGAACAGAACTGTCAACATCAACGTCACAGTCAGTCCCCGCCCCCCCAACACAAAGAAGAAGACATCTCCTCGCGCGGTCTCGAACTCGTCATCACCTTGATTTGTGTCCTTAATAGTACAAACATTTATCACACGGTTCTCATCGACTTTACCCAACTCCGACCGCTCGCTTGCTACGGAAAAGCAATAAACGCCGCGATGTTTCGCAAACGACGTAAACCAGAATGTATGCGGGCCAGCAAACCGAACAAACACAAACAACAATTCAAACAGAAACAACTACAAAAACAACAACACCAACAACAGTTACAACAACCACAACAGCTGAAGAGTCATTCCGGCAAACGGAAGCGGAAATTGTTGTTATGCATTTTTAAACAGGGTGAGGTCGACTCAAAATGAAGAAGAAGAAAGAAAAAAATTAAAAACAAAAAACTTTGGACAATTTAATTTCCAAAATGAATGAAAGCAAACAGATATTTTAATTACAATAGTCGAGCTGAGTTAACCTGGAGTTATTACCCTTTTCAGGCAATGCAAATTTTGACCTTTATCAATCTGTCACATTATGCATCGGGTTTGATGAAGACTCTCAAGACATTTTAAGTTTCCAAAATAAGCTGTTAAAATGAGTTTTTTTTCTCAGACTTCATTTTGACCATGTCCATAAAACTTATTTACATTTCTTTATAAAAAAATACGATCCAAAAAATAAATACTTCAACTTTGCCCAAGATTGTCTACTATATACCTTGGGTATAGATCTATCGATTTTGTTTGGGCTCTGATATCATAAAGCTAAGAATATCTAGGGACATATAAGCCTGGCATATTTTTACCCAATCTCAAGGGCAGAGCTTGAATCGCTATAATATTATATAGCTTTTTTGACCATGTCCCTAGAAATTCCCTAAATTTCTTTATAAAATATTAAATTATAAATGAGGTGTATCAAATTTGTCGTAGAATTTCCACCATGTGGCTTGGATATAGCACTATTGATTGTAATCGGGTCCAGATACCACGTAGCTTAGATCAGCTATTATATATAAATAGGACTACCGACTTGGATTAAGATCGGATATCTTATAGCTTTCTTTGTCATGAAGACTTCTTAGGATAGAAAATACGATATATATTAAATAAGATCAGGTATTATATATATATTAAATCTTTAGAACAGCTTTTATATATAAGTAGATCTACCGACTCGGATATCTTATAGCTTTCTTTGTCCCCTAAAAATTATGAAGACTTCTTAGGCTAGAAAATATGATATTCCAGATATTAAATAAGAAGCTCATATTTAAATATTTTCTTAGTATTTTTTTCCTTCTTACTGCCCATTAAATCGGTGGATAATGATATAGTTCGAGCTAGATCCCTATATAAGGAATTATTTCAATTATGTTTTTAATTTCTGACTCATCCAAGGCTTTCTTAACTCACCATGTTTTCTCAGGTTCCAAACAATACAGGCCCCTTAAAATTAGATCTCAAACTTAACTAAAATTTCTATATCTATATATATTTTCCTAAGTCAAAAAACGCATTTTTCTTAGAGAAAATATTTTTAAAATTTAAAGAATTTATTTTTATCTCCGATTAAATTTATCAAAGGACTAGTTTTATTGTGTAGCGTATCCAGTATCTGTTTTCTCCTCCATTGTTTCGTTGTCCATTGTTTTAGGCTCTTGAATTTTTAATGAGCAAAGAAAATTTTGAGCCAGAGAAAAAAAAAGAGAGAAACAAAAATTGATGGCCCAGCCAAGCGTTTGTCTCGGATACTCACGGTCAGCGGGTAGCATTGTGCCCTCTTTCAGGGTAGCAATTATGCCCCTTGAATTAATAGTAGGCCAAATGCCAGACCACTTTGACTTGGGTAATAATGATGGCTGATGGGTAATGGTGGACGGCGGACGGAATGGCTGAGCTTATCTCTTGAGTATCAAAAGTGCCAACAATTGCCTGACGTCTGCTGTCTTCTGTCTGCCGTCCGTGTTTGTCTTATGAAATTGAAACCCTTTTTGTTATTTTTTTCTGGCAAGAGGAGCTGGTCTAGCAATTCACTTGTTGAGTTTAATCAGTCGAGTGTTGACTAACCCCACTCTTACTCCATTGAGATTGGCCAGAAGCCTGGCAATGGTGGACCAATTAGTCAGCGCAGCCGGATTACGCTGAGTGGGCGATTACTTAAGCAATTCATTTGAAGCTTATCGAATGCGACCACCATTAATCATTTTCGGCTTGCCAGGCCAATGAAATTTCATATCATAGAATTTCGTATTCCTTTCAAGGCTATATTAAATATTTATACAAGACTTCCGGCCGATAATTGAAATGTCAAATGTCTGAGCATCAACTAAACTAGCTATTTACTTAAACGAGGCTTAAAGGTGGCCATGTTCTTGTGGCCCATCAATTTTCATTTCATTTGACTGATATTATCCAAAGATATATATACCAAAGAGATAAAGTCAGAGGGAGAACTGTTTACTTAGTCTGATTGGCAAAGAATAATAAAAATAATCACCACACGTCTCAAAATGTCAAAAGGCAAGAAACGAAAGAAATGGTTAAGAAAGCTTTATGGCCAACTAATTATGCGCTAAGCCGGACACCTTAAAAACAGAGTGATTCATTTTAATGAAGAACTTGGCCAAGCCAAGCCAAAAAAAAAGGACTCGAGGACTTAAAATAAGTCTCAAGAAAATATTTAATTTAAAGCTTTTAAAGTGTGAAGAAAATGAATTATTCATTTCGTATCAGTACAACATTATTCAAATGGAATTCCTCAAAGTAAACAAGCCGGATTCTTTGAAGCGACTTTTGCATTACATTTGAATTTTAGCTTTCAAGGTAAACTCAAAAGGGATTTTTTACAATCGAATTGTTCGGTTCCGATCAGATTTCACTTACCTAAGCCATCTATCGGGGTATTCAAGCAAATGCTAAAAGGCTAGATTCTAGATTCCCTAAGAGTTCTCTTAATTTCTAGCATACTTTCAGGGGATTCTTAGGGTCTTTCAAAGGAATTATTTAAAGGATTCCTAGAGAACTTTTATAACCTTTTTTTCAGGCTTTTACTGGGTAATTTTTAAGACTCTACTGAAGCTCTTCCTGTTAAGTCTTTCAAAATAATATAGAAGGTATTAAAGGTACTTTGGAACCTCATGGGACTTTTTCCTTTGAGTGGCTTTTCTTCTGGCTTGAGGAGTTCTTTTTATACAGCTTTTTCTGTCTGTTCTCAAAGAGATTGAGATTGTCAGGGATCTTTTGAAAGGTTTCTTTTCTTTCAGAACTCTTTAGATATTCCTTTCTTTTTTCGTTCTTAAGTTTCAGAGGGCTCTTTCGACTCTTGTTCCTTTGAGAGATTTTTAAAAAAATCTTTGAAATATAAAGAAAAAATGTCTTTCTAAGATTTCTGAGTTTCCAATCTCCTCCAACTCCAGGTGTTCTTTTTGTAGAATTTCCTGGAAATTCTCAGTAGATCCTTAAAGAGTATCCAGTTTTCGATAGATCAGATATCCCTTTTTTTTATTAACTCATATGAAATTCTTATCCCCCCTCCTCCACACACACACAAAGGCAAACACTTAACTTTATTTAACTTGCGTTATTCTTTCAATTTATCTTTCTTCCTTCTGCTCACCCAAACTCAATTCATCTCTCCTCTTTCTTTTCCAGGTAAGTTTCGACATTGATGAACTACTTGGTATGTGGGCTCCTTTGATGGGCGCCCCTCCTTGCCCATGTGTGTTTCATGCGGCAATGATATCCAGAGCACAGAACCAGCTCACGACGATGACGAGCGTGATGATGATGATGATGATGATGTTGATGGGCCTGATAATAAGCTGTGACTCTGATAATGGCTACAAATATGTAGGTAAACGCTGAATTGTGTGCGGTAAATAAAAGTGCCTCTGTGAGTGGGACAAGGGGGGGGGGGGGGGTGGGCTGTCTGGGCCTGCTGAGTTTCCTGGGCCGTTTTGGTTGGCTTTTCTGTTGCGTGTTTGAAAAGAAAACAGAAATAAAATGAAAATGTCTGCAATGGCATTTTTTGTGGGCGCACGTCTTTTTTTTTTTTTGGTCTTATGACAAAATTTTAATAAATAATTGTATACGTTTCACCAAAGAGGTTCTCCGGAGCTCTCTCTCTGGGCTCGTTGTCGTAGGTGTTTGCCTTTCAAGATTTTATTTTTATTTTTTCAGGGAAAAAATCAAATTGGATTTAAGGTTAGCATTTTTTTTGGAAAGCCGCGGGACATAGCACCCTGACATTGCTGGCAACTTCTTCTTTTTTTTTTGAAAATAAAAAAATAAATAAATAGAGAGAGATAGTTATAGAGTGTGAGTGAGAGAGAGAGAAAGAGTGATGAGCCTGTTAGGTGAGCTTTAAAAATGTTGCCACAAAATGACGCTGATGTTGATGAGGGATTTCCATAAGCCACATTAAAAGGCACTGTGGTTGCTTGCCTAGTAAAAAAATTAACAAAAAAAAAAAAAAAAATTGACCCAAAAGATTCATTCCCAAAAAGGTAATTTCACAGATTTGTCATGCAAAAGGTTTCCAAACAAATGAAAATAACCCAAAATACAAGCAAATACACTTACACACACACAGACACACACACATACAGAGAGTGTGAGTGTGAATCACATAAACTTAGTGTCCGAGTTTTTGTTGTTTCTTAGGTAAGAAATTTTTAGTGAGCAAAAGTTTATCAAACCAAATTTGTTATTAAATTTTCCGAAAACAACCAAAAAAGCAATGGGAACAACTTTTCCACAAACTTTTACTAATCCTGCATGTGTGAATAAAATATATATTTCCCAGATCGATAAAGGTTTCCATTATTTTTTAAAAATTAAATGAAAAAAGTAAAAGTGGAAAACACTCAAGAAATTTGATAAATTAGTTTTTAGAAACTATTAAGAAATTTTAGAAACTTTTCCCTAAGTTTTAAATAAATGAGAGAGAGAGAGAGAGAGAGAGAGAGAGAGGGAGACATGTAAAAAGAGAGAAGAAAATAATTATCTCATTCTATAATTTTTTTTTTTAATGTCAAACAAAATTCTGTGCTGTCTGAAATTTCCGGTAATGACTACATTTCTTTATACTCAAAATATCCAAAAATTATCTTAGATAAGAAATAAATAATAAATAAACATGTTTGTCAAATGATAAACGTGCTTAAATCAAAGTTAGTAGATACCTTGGATTTGCATTTTTTTAGAAATAAAATTTATGATTAATTCGTACAAAAAAAAAAAAAAAAAAAAAAATTAATAAAAAAAGTTAAAGTAATCAAAAAATATAAATATAAAGAAATACAAGAATTAAAAAAAAAAAATTAAATATATTTTTATAAAAAATAATAATGATAACTTAATTCATTATATTAAAAATAGCATATAAAAAAAATAATAATAATAAATATAAAAAAAGAATAATAAATAATTTGTTTTCCGTTCAAAAAATTATAAACAAAATATACAAAATTTAAAAAAAAATAATAATAAAATCAAGATTAAATATTAATATTAATAACAATAATAATAAAAAAAAGTAGCTACTCATAAAATAATATAAATAAATAAAAAAAATATATATTATAAAATAATAATATATAAAAATTATGATTTTATTAACAACAAAAAAAAACTTTTTTTTCAAAGGGATTTTACAGGAAAAAAATTAAAATAAATATTAATTTATAAATAAAAAATATGAGTTCATTAACAATAAAGAAACATTTTTTTAAGGATTTTTTAGGAGAAAATTAAAAAATTTAAAATTAAAATTAATTAAAAATTAATAAATAATAAAATTAATAATAAATAAAAAACATGATTTCATTAACAACAAAGAAAATTTTTCATATGAAAAAATTAAAATAAATAAAAAAATAATAATAAATAACAAACATGATTTTATTAACATTATAGGAATCAATCAAAAACTTAAAAATAAAAATAAATAAAATTTAATAAATAAAAAAATAATAATAAATAAAAAATATGATTTCATTAACAACAAAGAAACAGTTTTTTTCAAAAGAATTTTGTAGGAAAAAATTAATATAAAAAGAAAAAGATAAAATAAACTAAATATTTAGAAATTTATAATTTTTTCATCAAATCCCAAATTGGATTAATTCAATTTTGTGTCTTATTTTTAATTGCCGAAAAAATTCTCTGAGCAACTGAAACAAATTTTGTTGGCCCAATTAAATATTGAGACATTTTCGAAGAAAGAGTTGAATTTCGTTTTTAATGAAATTTTCAAATCCTTTGAATTATTTACATTCCATTAAATTTGCGAAGGCTTTTCACTCAGTGTCTCACTTAATGGATTAATTATGCTTATCATTTGCCAGAGGCAATTTCCACTGCTCATTTGCCATTTTCAAATTGTAATAAATAAAAATTCTAAGCAATTTTCATCTTATCTGACAAATACTCAATTATGCAAATGTCATTTTAATGTGGTATTTGTCTATCTCTCTTTTTACATGTGTGTAAGTGTGTGTGTTTGTCTAATTTATCAGCACTTTTTAACCACGGTGCAGACAACATTTGCAATTGATGAAGAAGAAGAAAAGGAAGAGCATAGCAAGCGGCTAAAAGCTTGCCATATAAAATGGTGCAGAACAAATATGCAAAGAACAGGCAAGCGGAGGAAAATAGAAGGAAAGAGAAAGGTAGTGAAACAGTCAGAGAGGATGGTGGAGTGAGGGGGGAATAAGGAGAAAGCACTGCAGCTTTGGCAATGTTGCATATGAGCAACTTAGTTGGCTTAATTCGCACAGTTTTTTTTTTTTTTTTTTTAATGTGTGCCGGCGACAGAAGCTGCATCATACCCCTTGGTATCCTCTCTCTCTCTCTGTCTCTTTCGCTCTCTTCATTCACTCTCACTGGCAGCGAACATTTTAACAGCAGCCCAAAAGTATGCAATGTGAAATATGGTGAATGCATTTGATAGCTTTGTCGGAAAGAGATAGGCAAGCGGAGTGAGCGAGGCAGACGCTTAAACAAATGCAACACTAAACTGCCAACTGCAAAAATACACAAACTACTCAAACAACAACAACAACAACAAAAACAACAACAACGTGGACTTGGCTAAAATCGTAAATATTTAAAATTGTACAGCAGAATTTATGGAGGCCAAGTGTATTTTTTGGGTAGTCAAGCCGGTGAGTGTATGTGTGTAGGGGTGAGGGGAGGGGGGCATGTGACAGTTTGGTTCAATTAAAAGCTTATCTCTGTTCGAATGTTGCACATTTGTTTTTGGCTTTGATTGGCTTTGACTGATAGTTTTGGGCAAAAATTGTTGAATGAAAGTAAAAATTCTTGTTCGGACTTTAACGGTTTATTTTGGAATAACTGTTCTTTTTTCCCATATTTCTCTCAATTTGTTTGGTCCTTAACGTCTCAGGTAGAGGGAGCTGTAGGGGTAGGCGCTGTAGGCAGCTGCGTAGGGGGCAGCGTAGGCGGTGCTGTAGGCAGCATAGGGTGAGGCAGCATAGAGTCCACTGGAGTAGGCATAGGGGGAGGCAGCCAGCAGGGGGGCGGAAGCTCCATAAGTCAACAGCTGTGGCTTGGCAGCGGCCAAGGCAACCAAAGCGAAAAGGCACAGAGCAATCTAAACAAAAAAAGGAGTAAAGAAATTTTTAGTCCTGTTTCGAAATATTATTTTTTTTTCTTTTTCAAAACTTACAAACTTGAACATGTTTTTTAGTTTTTTTGGTTTTGGTTTTGCTTTGATAGACAAGACAAAATTGTATGATTTCTGAAGTGACCAAACAGAAGCTTTTATAGCTCAAAAAAAAAAAAAAATTTGAGAGAAACAAAAAAAAAATTAACCAAGCAAAATAAAAAAATATCTCGGCCCTGGCACGTTCTTCCTTGGCTAGTTGGCTCTGCCACTGTTTCTGCCTTTATGGCCAAACATTTTTAGCACGCGTGACTGGCATCAAAAATTAAGGCCAAAAAAAAAAAAATAAAACAAATCGTTTAGAGCAGCTGGCCTATCGGAAGTTATCAAAAAATTACACCAACTGCAATTGACCTTTTGGTGGTGTTAATTTCTTTTTATTGAGCTGGCTGGTGGGAGGGGGGTGGAAAACTTTTAAAGTTCGCCCCCACTCCCCTCCACACACCCATTTAGACCTTCTGCCAATGTCGTCCTTTTAGTTTAACAAAAGAACTTGTCCTTCCTCTTCTTCTTCTTCCTCCTCGTCTATTTTGGATTCCTTTCAATTTTCTGTTGCATTTCATTTATGCATTCTACGTTGATTTCAACTGGCTTTTGTATTGTTTTCTCTGACTACCCCCACCAAGCCTGGGCATTCCTTAAGTTTGCTTTCTTTTTTCCTTTCTTATTTTTCGACTTTGTTTGCCTCGTTCAAAAAAAAAAAAAAAAAAAAAAAAAAAAAAAACATTCAATTTGTCAAGTTGTAAAATTAAAGCAATTTGGCATTTTCTTTCCTTTACGCTTCAATTGCCTTTTGTGTGTGTGTGTGTATAAATCTTCAGACTAGAATATAAATTAAAGTTGCTTGCATTTGGCTTTTGCATTTAATCAGAAATTTACTGGAGCAATTTCCTTTTGAAATTAAACAAATACTTCATTTCCATGGAAATAAATAGGTAGATGAAAATTTCGTTTGTTTCACAATTAATTATTAAGTAAATTTCGGAAAACAATTCAAGCTTAAAAAGAAGAAAATTCTACCAAGTTAAACTGAGCATGAACAGTTTGAGAGCAATTGTGCTTAACTAAGTTGAAGTGCTGGATATTCAGAAAACTGTGAACAATGGCTCTCAAACTTTTGCGTAGCCAACTTTTGATGCGAACAAATGAGAAAATAGAAAAGTTTATAGAAAAAGATTTTAATAAAAATATTATTTTTTAGATAATTTAATTAAATCCACAAATTTCAAATATTTAAAAATTTCGAAAATCTTTGAGAAAGCTGCCAGATGTTTAATCATTTCTCTGTCTCTCTCGCTCTCTCAGAGTCGGCGCAAAGCTGTTGCCGGCATTTCGTTTTCATGGTGGACCAAAGCATCCCATTCTTCTGGATTGCTCTCTTCTTGTCTGTCTCTCTGCTCTCTGGCATAAACAAATTTCCGTTTCCTGTGAAATACACATACAAATATTTTGGTCAATTCAAAACAAAAATAAACATTTTTTCGTTGTTGTTGCTGTTGCTGTCGAAAAGTCTAAAAATAGGCAAAAAAAATCCACTCATGAAATTTTCTTTTAGGCAAATCTCGTTTTTGTTTTGTATTTTCCTTTGTTCTTTGTTGAAAATGGGCAATAAGTTGGCTTTCTTATTTACAACAACAACAACTGAACTAAACTAAAATTTTTGTGTTTTGTTTTTGATTGCTTCATTTGAGGAAATCAGATCAACATTGATTGCCTTTCTGATTTGTCTGGAGTATTTCTATGTCTATGGGAATTTGTTGGGGTGTAGTGTGGGTGGTAGGTTTATCAATGACTGCGACTAGTTGGTGAAAGTGTGGGGTGGTGGGGGTGTGTGGTTCGTGTGTAAAACAAAAATAATAATTTGTTATTTATATGGCATGTTTATTTGGTATTGCTGGTGTGGGTGAGTGTGTATTTGTTTGTGTGTGCGTGTGTGGTTTTTTTAAGTGGTTGAACATTCCTTGAATTGTTTTGCATCTCTTTCATTATTCTAAACTAGGCAAATCGATAAAGGGAAAATTAATTAAAAAAGCTATTTTCATTCCATTTTATACATGAATAGTTTTGACAAAAAAAAATCAATCCTATTAGTAGGCCAAAAACAAAATTAAGGTAGTATATGTTATTGTTCAATAACTAAAAACTATTTAAATTATCTAAATTATATTTTTAATTCAACGGCTGTCTTAGTCTGGACACAAACCATCTGTTATCTTTGCTTTGTTTTCCAACACTGCTTGCAAACAGCGTTTTGCTATTCTCTCTTCAGACGGCGGGTGTTGCCACCCTCAATTCACGCAAATGCCTTCACATAAAAACATTTCTTGAACATTTTTAGCAACTAATATTAATTATTTTAATTAAACTAAATAAAGAAAGAAGTTCTTATTTAACTTTAAATAATAGTTAAATATAATTTTGTAGTATTTTCTGCATTCTCTCTAGCAATCTGGCAGCTCTCTGTTCTCTTAAAAAGTGCCCTCTATACTCTTCGGAGTACCCTCTGTTCTCTGCAAAAAAAACAAAAGCAAAACCAAAAGCAAAGCAAAAGCAAGTTGTCGTCGCGTCGCAGAACAAATTTTTGTTTTTTTCTGAAAAAAACTGTTAAAGAGAGCGGACGTACGTTTTTCTGCGCGGATATTTACAATGGAATGAAAGGCCGAAAACTGTTTAAAAACTCATTTCGTAAAGTTTGTATTGCATCGTCGTTGATATTAAAATTATAGCTGAGCTGCATTGATTACTGCAATTGCCGGGTGACTTTGGTCTCGCGTCTTAGTCGGGTGTTTTAGTGTTTTTAGCACACGTTTTGTCCATGTCGCTTGTGGACGCTATTCGGTCCGTCGCGTGGTAGTTTTTATTATTTTTTACTCAAAAATTCCGAGAGTAAAATTTTAGTTTCTGTTAATTTTGTTGTGGTATACGTTTGATTTTTTTCTGTTCAAAGTTAGCGCCACGCCGCTACGCATTCTGTACGGTACACACAAAAAACAACAACAACAAAAGTATATTTATAAGTGTATTTGTGTATTTTGCCTGGAGAGCAAAAAAAAAGAAAAAAAAAAAAAGCATCAAGTGTAAGTGAGTGAACCGATTGTGTATATGCGAGTGAGTGAGTGGGAGAGAGCGTCCGATTCCCAGTCAGAGGGAGAGGGCAAAACACAGCCAAAGTGACGCCGCAGCGGGTAAACAAAAAGTAAAAAAGCAAAAAGAAACGAAGAAATGAAAAAATCAAATCAGCGTCCAAAGAATGCGGCATCGAATAAAACAAAACAAAAAATCTAAAAAGTGAAATAAATAAATTAGAAAAAGTTGAAAAAGAAGAAGAGAGAAAAAATGTTGGAAACTCGTGTTTAATCAAAAAAATAAATGCAAAGTGCAAAGGCAAAAAGGTAAAAACAGCGCGCAACAATCGCCAAAAAAAAAAAAATGAAAAAAAAAATTGAAACGAAAAGAAAATCCGGTTTTACAACTTCTGCTGCGGCGCATTCTCACCGCTTCTCTGTCAACCCCCTCCCGCTGTTGTCCACATTCCAGCATATTGTGTTTAAAATTAAGAGCGAAAGAGAGACAAAGCGAGAGAATGGGAAAAAACAAAGTTGTTGTTGTTGTTGTTTTTTTCCTTCTTTTCAGCTAATTTGTTTTATACAAAATGCATAAGGTGCCGATCTAGTCAGACTATCTGTGTGTGTGTGCTTGTATGTTTGTGTGTATTAGTGTGTGTGTGTTCATGCAGCTGGCCCGCACCGAACCCGACACAGGTGGCCAAACAACACCAACAAAAGTTACAAACTTTGTGTGAATATCAATTTTATTTTTATTTTTTCTCTTCTCTTCACTTTTGACTTTCGATCCCGTCGAGTTAATTTTCTTTATTAAGAAAAAAAAAATATAATAGTGAAAAAAAATCCATGACAAAAGAAGAAAAGTGAAATCAATAATAAAAAAAAAAATTAGTAAAATTGTGTTTACAAAAAAAAGTAATAATAATCAATAAAAAAAATACAAAAGAAAAAAAAAAAAGTTTCACAATAAAACAAATTTCATCAAATGTGAAAAATGGAATTTTAATTGAACAAGACACACACACGCACACACACACACTCGAAGGGCACACAAATGAGCACACACACGCACACTGATTGAGAAATTCTCTTATCTTATCCATTGCAGCGAGTTAACATGAATTGAATTGGTTGTACTTTTTTCAGTGTTTTTTTTTTTTTTTTTTTTGTTACCCCCCAATCCTCGCCCCTCACACCTCACCAGCATTCATTTATCTGTTTCGTCAAACGCTTACTTGGAAATTTAGACCACTAATAAAATAAACAATTTGCCTGCACTGCACAGTGACTCCAAATAATAGTCGAGAGAAAAAAAATTTGAAAATTGTTTTTAATTATTTAAATTCTTAATCAAAATGAATAAATTAAAAAAAAAATATTTAGTCAAAAATATTTTGTAAAATTTTTTTTTGTTTCAAATTTTAAATATTGTTTTTTTATTTCCACTCCACTGTGCCCATAAAGCTTGTCTTATCTGAAATATTTTTGTAGATTGGCCAGATCACGCACAATTTGATAGACCAGACCACCGACACAATGTCATTTTCTACCAATTATTGTGGTCTCGTAATAAAAATAAAAATAATTAAAATTTTTGTATTTTTTTATTTTTTTTTATTTTTTTTTTTGTTTTTTTTTAGTTGAAGTTATTATTACATTTTATCCTTAAACTCTCTGTCTAGACGGTTTTCTTTTTTGCCGCGTAATTGAAATATACTTACAGGCCAACCGGCACGCAACATCTCAGCACACACTCACACACACACATACACACGCTGGGCATGCTCGCATTCTTATATTCTCAGCATTCCAGAGAAGCAAAGAAGCTTGCTCACTCTGATTGTGTGAGGGGGTGGCGGCGCTGGTGAGCTGGAAGAATGTCTACTACTTTTATTGTGTGTTCAATGATCTAGTATTTTGTTGTTGTTGTTTTTGTATTTACTGCTAAATTGCAGGACAGCAACAACCAGAGCAACTCCAAAAAGACACCCCCAAAATGGTGGCAGCAACCCCCAAAAAAATAAATGGCTCAGACTGAATGAAGTTTGCTTTTATTGCCTTGGCTTATAGTAGAATTTTATTACTATTGTTGTTGTTGTTGTTGTTGGTTGTTCGTGGTGCTGCTGTGGGGCGCCACCAAATACACACAGAGAGAGATACTGTGAGGCTTTGCCACCCTCATTTCATTCATCCACCAGACTTCCGACAGTTTTTTCTTCTTCTTCTTCTTCGTCTTTCTCTTAGTGGGCCCAGCCTCCCAAAAGTCGAAAACTTTTGCTGTCTTGGACTTTGCCTGTCTGCTCTGTTAATGCCCTTGTTCTTCTTCTTCTTCCTCTTCTGCTACTTGTGTTTCTGTTGTTGTTGTATTTGTCTGCCTAGTGCATACCAGTTGTCGTTTTGTTTTCTTTTTGTTGTTGTTTTTTTTTTCTCTCAACACTCCACTCCCCACTTTGGCAGGTCTTAGAACAGTCGTCCCATGAGTTATGTAGTCGAAGCAGCCGCAGCAAACAACATCAGAAGCATCCCCACAATTTGCTATCAGTCCCTGGCTACCGTTACTCTTAGGCTGTCCTCATGCAATAGCCCAAACCGTGGTTTGATAATTGATGAAAATTTATGTAAAAAAAATTATTTAAATATTCTAAAAAAAAAAAAAAAAATTATTTTATCCAATCCCATTCAATAATCCAATCATTATTTGGGAAAATATTTCTTGAGTAGTAAAAATTAATTTCTCCAATTTAAAATAAAATTTGTATAATTAAGAAATCAAATATTTCTCAAGACTATAAAAATCTTGTAATATTTCTCATGATGAATTCGAAATTTTCATAGGTCCAAAATGAAACTTTTTACTAGTTTACAGTTCTTTTTTTATTTTTTACTTTTCCTCTTTTCTAAGCTAATAAAAAAAATGCTTATATGTATATAGTTTTTCCTTTCTTTGAGGAGGTAAAGCATTAAATTGGTAACAGTCTGTTAGTTTTTGTAACTTTCATTAAATTAATGTTGCTTTTTTACTATTTTGTTCTCACTTTTTTCAAGAAAAAACTTTCCATGTATTTGGTTTATTAGTCTTATATGGTATGAAGATATAATGATAGATGATGATTTCGATTTTTTTTTAAGATTTCAAGATATTTATTTAAGTTGATTGGGTTCATAAATTTTCCTATTATCGAAAAGAAATCGTGTGATTAAAATGATCAAAAATATCTATTTTGAATTGAATTGTTAGTTTGGGTTTTTACAAGGTCTTGAAGATTATTTTGGAACCCTAAAAAAAAGAAGGAATATCTTTTTAGTGTTCTTGGAATTTGATTTCTTCTTGATATTTTTTCTAATATTTTTTTTTTAGTATTTATTATATTTTCTTTCAATTTTCTTAGCTTCCCGTGTTAAAATATATATTTATTTATTTTCTTATTTTTTTTTATATTTTGAGAACTAATTTTTTTCAAGGCTTTTATTTAACTTTGGCATAATTGAACTTTCTTTTGATAAGAGTTATTTTCTCAATTTTTATTAATCAGTATTTTTTTCAGTATTTAAATTATTGATCGGTTTTAATCCAGGGTATTCCATATATGTATTTCTCTTGGCTAACTACTGCTGTGGGGTCGCACATAGAGTGAGATTCAATATATTTTTATTATTTATTTATTTTTGATTTTAAAGTTTTATTTTTCCTTTTAAGTATTTTTATTTTATTGATTCGATATTTTTAGTTTAGTTTTTTTTTTCTGGTTTCATTTCTAAAATTTAGTTTTGTATATTTTTTTAGTTAGTTTTTGGAAGACTTTCGAACCACTGTTCGCTTCCAGTTAAAGTCGGCGGCAGCTGTTGGTCAAAGCGTTTTGCTCGTCAATGTGCATGTGCATTGGCTCCTGTCCATCCATCTGTCTGCCACTTACTCTCTCTCTCTCTCTCTCTCTCTCTCTGTCTGTGTGTGCTTGTGTTACTCTTGACTGCTGTGTCGGCTGCTGTGTGCTTGTTGGTTTTGTTGTATTTTGCTACCGTTGCTTTCATTTAAAGTTTGCTGTCGCTTTTCGCGCTGTTGTTTTTGTTTCGTCCGTTTGCTTTGCTATTTTTTTTTTGTTTTTGTTTAGTTTTTTGTTTCAGTTTTGACAGAGAAATAGAGTAGCTTTTGTTGTTGTTTACGAGCTTTGCAAATTTGCAAAGTTCTCAAAGTCCATGGCTCTCCTCCCCCCACCGCCCCCTCCTCCTTTTTCTGTTTTTATTTTCTGCCTATGCAAACTAATTGGATTTGATTGCCTTTGTATGGCGCATAGCAACTTCCACAGAAATTGAATATCCAAAACTAAAACAATAACAACAACAGTAACAATTAATGTAATAATAAAACCACTTGCTACAATTACAACAACAACAACAACCACAATTAGAACTAGAACAAAAAATATTTTTGCCCGGCATTTCAGACCGAAAATCCCAAAACGACCGACTTTTTCAAAAGAGATTTCCTTTGTTCTTGTTGTTGTTTTTGTTGTATTTACTGTTTTGTTGTTTGCTACAAATCTCATTATAGTTTGAAATATTCTCAACGCTTTCCTTTTAGCCTAAAGTTGCCTCTTCATCTTGGTTTGGTTTTGGTTCTAATTTTTTTATTTTTTTGTCGCCTTCTTCTTTTTTGCAACATGCGCCCTCTGCCACCTCTAAAGCTTTGCTCTGACTGTTGTTGTCGCCCAGCACATTTGTCATGGCGCGAGGTGGCGTGGGGTGATGCTTTGCTTGGTCGTTCAGTTGGTCGGCTCAGTCAGCTCGCGGCCGCTAAACTAGTGAACTGTAAAAGTTCATTGAACCTCTTAGCTGAGCCTACTACGACTACTTTGTTGTTGTTGTTGTTATTTCTGCCGCTCTATTTGCCATTTCATATGCCACACTTGTGCTGCTTTTCATCTCCCTCTCTCTCTCTCTCTGTCTGTCTGTCTATCTCTCTTTCATACCCTCGAGTATTGGTTGGTCATATTTTAATATGCGCCACAGCTCAGAACTCTCAGAATTGCCACTGAGCCGTGTTGCTGCTGTCGCTGCTGACGTTGCAAGTTACTACCGATTGCAGTGCCTATCCTCTCCCTATACACTTCCCCCGAACACCCCACCGCCCCTCAGTCATGCCTTCATGTGTGCAATATGTTTGCGGTGTGCCGTGTCCGGAGATTTTGCCAAGCTCTTCGGTTCCCCGTCCCAACGCATTTGCTAATTTAATCGTCTGCAATGTGCATTCGTGTGTCCATGTGTGAGTGAGACTCCAAATGTGTAAGTGTGTGTGTGTGTGTGAGTGTGTTTAAGTATGGAACAATGAACGCTCGTTAAAACAAACTGCCCAAGTTTTGTATTTACTTTTTTCCGTCCTCCGAAGCACAGTTCAACTTGACTAAAAAGAAACTTTTACAAAAATTCCCGTTTCGATAAAAAATAACAAAACTTTTTCTAAAAAATAGGGGGAAATATTTCTTACCGAAATAATATCTCAAAAATTTTTTGGATATCAAAATTTCTACTTCTTACAATTAATTCAAATAATTTAATCGAATTTTAATCGAAACCAAGACTTCCCCAAGATCGACTTGTACTCTAGGACTGAGTCATCCGATCGAAAAGATACTTATATTTCTTAGAGTATTTCATATTTCAAATTTCCCCAAGACTGATTTGTACTCTTACCGCTGATATATGACTGAGTCATCCGATCACTACATATGTTTATTTCTATGAGTCTTTCATATATCAGGTTTCTTCCAGATCGACTTTTACCCTTAGACAGATATACTCATCCGATCGAAAAGATACTTGGTATACATATGTATATTTCCTAGAATATTTCGTAAATCAAATTTGACCGGGATTGCTCTGTAAATAGAGGAGGTATTCTTAGGAAGAGTTTAAGGCGATATTCCTAGGTAAGAACTATATGATGTGTGATCTGGTCTGGAACCAAATTTCTTTAGAATGGCTTTGAAGCTGATAAACTAGTCAGGAATAGACGAAGAGGCAAGGCTATATAGGTACGTCTAGTCATACAGATCGAGCTGGCTTTAACTTTTGGGGTTATCCAAGTTTTTGATTCGTAATGATATAGAATATTCTTAACCATCTTTCAAAGAATTTCCACCTTTTCTTTTAATTATTGTGAAATTTTTAATTAAATTAATTTTTTATTTTTTCTTGGATTTTCTCCTTTTTATTTAATATTTATTTATTTGCTGATTTTTATTTAACAAATAATTAAATTTGTTAGCCTTTTCTTTTGCCAATTTATTTTTATTTATAATTTTTTTACAATTTTATTTTTTTTCTCTCACAAAGAACATAAAACCAGGTTGATTTTTTTTTCATTATTTGAATTAAAATCAAAATGCTGAAAATGCAATTTAATTTTAATTTTTTTTCTATATCGGATAAATTTGATTGATCTTTTTCCACCCAAAATATGTTGTTCAGGGATTATTTTTTTTATTTTATTTTTCTGTTTATTTTTTATTAATTTTTTCCGTATTTTTTGTTTTCTTCAATGGAAAAAATGTTTTTCATAGTCGAGTTGAACTGTCGAGGCGAAAAAAATAAAAATATTTATGAAAAAGTTTTGTTAACGCTTTAGATTATAATTATAATTATTTTTGCTATTGTTGTTGTTGTTGTTGTAGTTGCTGTTACGTTTTTGAATGCTACTTGTTTTTTATGCTTAAATAGCGTTACCAGCATTTGTAATCCCTCTCGGCCCGCAGCAGCAACTCTTCCCCCTCGTCGTTCATTTTTTTTTTCCATTCTGCCAAACTGACAACACTCTCGACTCTCTTTTTGGCTGTGGTCGGTGCTCCCCATTTTTGGTTTGAGCCATTGTCTTGTTGTTGTTGTTGCTGCCACTTTTGTTGGCTTGTGCCCGTTTTTTTCAACTGCTTCTTCTTCTTCTTCTTTTTATAGGCGGCTTAAAAGCGTAGAGCTGCCGCCGCTTCATGCGCAAAAATTAACGACTGACAGAAGCGGTGGTGGTGGGGTTGGTGGGGGTGGTGGCGGTGGGCCGGCTGTTGGCCAAAGTCAGCGCAGTGGAACAAAAACAGTTAGCCAGCTTTGCCGTCGTCATTGGAAGCCTCAAATTGCTACGTTTTCGTTCTCGTCTTTATAACATGGCAAATGTATGAGTGTGTGTGTGTGTGTGTGTATGTGTGATATTTTTTTTTTTGGGCTTTTACTTTGCCTAGTTTATTTTTGTGGGTGACCCTCTGCCTAGTCTTCTCCCTCTTTGATGGTTGTGGGCAATCTGTGTCAGTGTGGCAGACTGGGCATTGACTCAGCCACATTTTGAGTTTGAGTGCCTCTTAAAAAAAAACATATAGAAAAAAAATGTAGTTGCCACTGCAGTTGTGGATTCAGGCTCAACTATAAGAAGAAGAAGAAGAAGAGGCAGACTCTGGAATATAGAGTGTCTGTGTCTGTGTCTGGTCTCTCTCACTTGGGGGAATTTAGAAACTGATGCCACGCATTTGGAATTTCAATTCTTTGAGTTTAGGGTTTCAGCTCCCTGCGCCCCCCACCTTTCGGCAGTCTAGGCTCCTTTTTGCCTTGAGCAAGCCTGCAATTTGGCTCATTTATCTGCCCTCTGGATGTGCCTTGAATTTGGCTTAAATTTTGGCTCCCCTTTTCTGTCTTGAATTTTGTCTGGTCTTTGTCTTTCTACCAGAATATTTCTGCCTGTCTCTAGAATTTCCTTTAATTTAATTTGGTTCCCCACTCTCCACTGTAGTTGTCTCTTTGTCTTTGTCTTAAGTTTTTGTGGTATTTTGGATTCCTTTTTTGCATGAAATTTGCCTCATTTTCCTGTCACTATTTTGCTTCCTTTTCTGGTGACTTTTTTCTGACCTCATTTTGTCCTCTTTTTGCTCTCTTAAATTTAGTTTTGACTTGATTTTTTTTTCATATATTTTGAATACCCTTAATACTGAGTATATTCTTTATTCTGACTTCTTACATTTTTTTGATTTTACTCTGAGTTTTTCTGATTTTCCCATAGTCAGTTTGATTGTCCTTTTTGGCCAGGCTTAGGTTCCCCTGACCTTAGTTTAACCAGAATTTAAATACTCTTACCGTCTTGTCTCATTCCCCATGGTCAGTTTGATTGTCCTTTTTGGCCAGGCTTAGGTTCGCCTGACCTTAGTTTAACCAGAATTTAAATACTCTTACCGTCTTGATAGATTTGTTTTCTCCTCTCTTTTCTTAGTCTGATTTGGCTTTAGTTTTTTCTGTTTCTTTCTGGGACAGGAATACCTTTAGTTTTCTTCTACTTTTGATTACCATCAATGTTGTGATTTTTTTTGGTTCCTATTTTTACCTCCAACTCTTTTCTCTGCTCCCTTGACTTTTTTGCTGAATTCAGTCTGAACTTGACCAACGAATCGATGACCCCCGCTTGGCCTGTGTTTTCTGATGTTGCCTCAACATTTTTGGCCTTTGTACATTTTTTTTCGTATTTCTTCAATTTTTTTTGCCAGCTGGTTTTTCGATTCTTTCGGTTTTCGAGCAAAATTCAAGTGTTACTTTTGTTTTGGGTTTGTATCCTTTCTGGCCTAGCTGTGCTTACCTGTGCATTTTGGGCCTTGACTATCTCACCGCATGTCTCTCTCTGTCAATCTCTTTTTCTGTCAGAGACTCTTCTTATTTTTTTTTTTTTTTGTTATTATGTTTTGTATCTCTCAGTTCGTGTATCTATAACTCAAAAAGCGTTCACTGTCTGTCTGTGTGTCTGTTTAACTGACTCTCTGTTTGTCTCTGCTTTTGTGATGTCTGTTTATCTCTGCTCCTTTTCATATCTTGAATTTCCAACTGACTGAAGTCTGGTTTGGTGCTCTTTATACTTTGTGTGTGTGTGTTCGGTTTGCTTCAAAACTACCTGCCCGCTTGTTAGCCACGCACCTGCCCAAAAAAAAATCTGCCTTCCCCCTCTCACTCTCTCTCTATCTGTCTACTTGTCTCTTTCATATATCAATTCTCCTGGCTGGCATCCTATATGCCTTCTAATAGGATTTTCGTTATTCTGCCTCCATGTCTGCCTCTCTGCTGCTGGCTCTGACCCGGGCAAAGGCAAAAGGGCATTGCACGTTTTATGTGTGTGTGTGTTAGTGTGTGTAGGTGTGGGTGTTTGCTCTTGCTTTAAGCACTCGAGTGAATTTCTGTAGTGATTTAAGTCTTGGGAATTGGAAAATTTGCTGAAAATTTCAGCATTTGAATGGGTCTGCTTGGCTGCTCATGATAAAAGTGAATAATGTTTTTTTTTTTTTTGCCGGCAAATGCGATTGATTCTTGGAGATTCTCTTATGCCCAAGAGGTTTCTCTATTTTCAATTGAGTCAATATATTTTTTTCAGACTATTTGAGTCTCTAGAGACCGCAGAATTTTCCTTGGACTTCTCTGGATTTTTAGATTTTTTTATGGATTTTTTTTGAATCATCAAACTTGTCAAATTTCATTAGCATTTTCAGAGTTCTCTCAATATGTTTTAATTTTCTGAAGTATCTTTTAATATTTTGATCATTTTCATATCATTTGGATTATAAGGAATTTTTTCTGGGAAATCTATCTGATTAACCAGAATTTTTTCGGAGATTTTTTTATCACTTTCATAATATTTGAATATTCCTTTAATTTCTAAGGAATTTTTTTCTGAGAAATCTGTCTCAGTTTCTGAGATATTTTTATTTAATAAATTTAGTCAATTTCTCAGGCTTTTTTTTCTAATCTTCAAGAATCCCAGGATTCAAGTTTCGAAGGAATTTTTTGTCTACTCTCAGATTTTCTTTTTTCTCTTCTCTAGATTCCCAGAGCTTTTCCCTTCTTTAATCTGCCATCAATCTGGTTTAATCTCTTCTTCTCCTTCTGGTTTGTCTGGTTTGCCCTTAGGTGTCTAAATTTTTTAAATTCTTCTTCAAAAAAAAACTTGGAATAAAGTTCATTTTGTCTTTGGATATTCTCGTGTCTTTCTCACATTTATTTCTGTTATTGTTTTTGTTTTTGCCAAAAGTGGTCAAAGTTCCCTTTGGTTATCTCCCTTGGTTTTCTCTTTCTCCCACTTGAATGACTCCGCTTGTTGGGGTTGTGCTTGCTACATGCTACTTGTCGCATGCGGCCGGGCTGCTGCACGTTTTGTTGGTTTATGGCTTGCGGCAAACATGCAACATTTTGATGACGACAAGTGGCCGTTCATTCGTTTTGTTTCATGTGCTTAGGTTTCCCATCTCTTCTTCTTCGACTGTTTGCAGCTGCCTTCGCTTTTGTTGTTGTTTGTGCAACTCTTGTGGTTGCTTTATGGGTTGCATGCCTCTTTACATTTTCAGTTAATTTTCATAAAATTGAAAACATTTTGCTGAATGACACTTGAACATATAAAATTGTTCCCCCCACTTCTCCCCCTCTCGCATTTTGCTCTATGCCACAAACATGTGTGGCAGATTGAGTCTATATCTGTCTGTGTGTATGTGTGTGTGTGTTTGCGGCTTAAAAAAATTATCACATGACACAAATTGCAATTAAATCAGATGTGCTCCCCCCTTTTAGACTCTGCCGCCCCCCTCATACTCTCGCGGTCTCTCTTGCTGAGCCTATGAAAAATTTAATATGTTAAAAGTAAAAATTTTTAATTATAGTCAATTAAAAGCAAACCAAATAAAATGCCACCGAAAGTTAAACAAAACAAAAGTGAAACATGTGAAATGATAAAATAAAACAAAAAAAAACTTAATGAGCCACCCTGACGTGTGCGTGTTACTAATTAACTCAACCAACCAAGTGACAAAATCATCCTGAAAACATCATAAAAAAATATATATAAGAATCAGAATGTCTTTGAGGAGCAACAAGTTGCAGAGTCAGCAATCAAATGGCAGCAATGCCGCCGGCTCAGGCAGTGGCAACCCTGGCCACCCGGTCAGCACGCCCAGCCCGCTGGCCTATCAGCAGCAGCAATTATTGGCTCAACTGCAGCAGCAGCATAAATTCCAGGCCCAGCAGATGCAATTATCTGCCACTTCACCGGTAACGAGCGCAGCACCCAAATACACCCAGAATAGTCGCAACAATCTGGCCACTCTGGTGGCCGTGATCAATGGGGAGCAGCAGGCCCATGGGGGCTATCAACTCTCACCGGCGGCCGCTTCACGGGTGGCCCATGCTCCTGTCTCGCCCATTGGCCGAAATGCGGGTGGTCCGCCCTCCTATTCGGCGGCCACGGCCCAACCGGCCTATGCCTACTATGGCCAACAGCAGGCCCAGCATCAACAGCTGCAACAACAATTACAACAACAACAACAACAACAGCAACAACAGCAGCAGCATCAGCATCAGTTGAGCTTACAGCAGGCCTACCATCATCAGTCCGCTGGGAATCTGCCACCACCCGATCTCACCGATGGCATTGAGCCACCACCAACAGATTCACCCAATTCGGCTGCTGCTGCCGCCGCTGCGGCCGCAGAACTGGAGCAGCAATTATGTGTGGTGGCGAAAATGCAAAAGTCGGTGACAATCACGGTGACACCGCAGCGCAGCAATTCCATGGATTTTCTCAATTTCGAGGAGAAGCGACAATTGATTGCCTCCTCTCTGTCGCTCTCCGATATACTTCACAGTAATTCCAATAAGGAGGGGCATGTGAATGGTAAGTGGGTTGGGTAGTTTACCCCCTCTCATCCCTTCTACCAGGTTCTTTCTATTTTTATGCCATCTGGCAGTATTGCCCATTCGTTTATTTGTTTTGTTTATTTTTATGGAGTTTCATCTGAATAGCCACGAAGAGGCACGTTGGCCGGCTTAAAAAATAAAAAAAAGCTCACTGGCTCTTTCAATTTTTTTTTTTGAGGTTATTTTTATTGTTGTTTTTTTTCACAAAAAAAAAAAAAATCGTATTTGTTTTAACACATTCTTGCTTTTGCTGTCTGTGTTTTTCCCGAACGGAAATGTATTTTATTTTGTGACGTGCTCAAAAAATGGTTCACTGCATTCGAATGCCACCGAGATAATTCCCGGGAAATCCAAATAGCCAAGGGTGTGTTTTTTTTTCCTCTGTAAAGTTTCATCATTGACTGGTTCCTCTCTGAAAGTGTCGATTAAATTTTAAGGTGTGGTGAAAAAAAAGAACTTTAAACTTGATGAAATTGAAAAGAAAAAACTTAATAAATAAATAAAAAATTGTAAAAATAAATAAATCTTTTTTTTCTGGAAATGGAAATAAATGATTTTTTCACAATTTTTCATTCAATATGGAAATATGGATTCAGATAAATTACAAATTTATTTTCTTTATAGAGCAACACATGAGTCTACCGAGTGTGATATGGATCATATCACTATATCATATAGATACCGAACCAAATCGGTCTCACGGTTAGCTTCAGCATTTTATAGTCCAACTCAATAGTATTTGGAATTCTCATCTAGAGCTAGTTTCCTGTCCATCGGTTCATACTCCACTGAAACAAATCGGTTCTATGCATATCTTGGGTATTTAATGATAAATCTCAATCAAAATAGTTTTTTGGCCTGCCGAAATAGTGACAAACTGTTGTGCTTAGTTTCACCTGGATTATATGACTATATCATAGAGATCTAAGTCGATTCTGGGGTTATGTAGGTTAATTGTTAGTCTATCTATCAAGATCTCTTTTAGGTAGCTAAGGACTTTCATCTGGAGACCTTTTATAAATGAGTTATTACATTTTAATCACCTTTATTATATCTTTAAATATTTTGAGAATTGGGATCCAATTTCAAAACTTAAAACTGAGAATTCTCAGTGACAGAAACTCTGGGCCCGGCGAGCCTAAATTTATATTCCAATTTGCTCAAGTTTAATCAGTCATTTCGTAAGAGTCTACGGATTGTATTGCCTTTTTGGCAGTTTTATTGCAAAACGTTCCACAAGATGTCATTAAACTGACAGGCCACATTCGAAATCTTTTGTATATTTTAATGATTCCTTTAACTAAAAGCCCCCACGCTCTATAAACTCAAAAGAATGTGTGTGTGTGTTTTATTTTTAAGCATAAATTAATTGGCCACTTTTTTTGCTTAACTCGAAGAGTTCATAGCAATTTCGCTCACTTAAATGATTGAATGAGTCATAAAAAAAAATTCAGACAGCCATCGATCAATTTGCATATAAAAATGTTTCAACAGAAACAACAAAAAAAAAATCATTTAAATAACTGAAGAAAGCAGAAACACAATAATCATGACAATAAAATAAAAATAAGAGAGTCGAATTCTGCTGACAGAGTAATTCTATTTTTGGAAAATTAACAAAGATTTTGATTTTACTTTTTGAATTACTGTTTTTTTTTTTTAATTTCAATTAAAATGTTTGTGTCTGTTTATTTGTTATTTAATTTCAAGTTCAAGTTTTTTTTGCTTTGTTTGGAAATCTTTATTCGATGATTCATCGATGACAACACAAAAATTTATCGAAAAAACAAAACAAACTAGAATGTTTTCTTCTTGTTGTTGTTTTCGACATTCCAAGCATATTTGGAATTTATTTTGAATTTTTTTTTTTATCTTGGAAACTTGCTCAACACCTGATTTCCTCAATGCAGCCAATTTATTGGCAATAAATGCATAAATTTTTCAAAAAAAAAAAACCTTTTCATTTGGAATTTCCTGTAATTAAGTTTGTTGTTTTTTTGCATTTTTGAAAAATAAATAAATACAGAGAACTAACCCGCTCTTCACACATCAAACGAGTTTTTCCTTCTTTCAATTTGAAACCCTTTTTTCTCTCAACCTTTTTGACTTTGATATGAACTTCGTGTCGAGCATTTTCAAGTTCGAATCACTTGAAATGAAACTGCTTTCATGTCTCCAAAATGACAGTCGTTTTGGCAATCAGGCAATTTCGTTAGCTTCTCACTTTTATTTTTGTCATTCTCATATTTTTCAATTTTCCCTGCCAATTTGCTGTCTGGGCCATAAAACTCCGGGAGCTCGTCTAACCAAACCAAATGGTAATGCCTTCTGTTTTTTTTTTTTGCCTTTTGGAGTGGCCACCAACACCATTTCAAAAAAACTGAGCATATTGATGAAATGACATTGATGTCAATTTGAAAGCCAAACAAAGTCAGGGTTACTTGTCAAAAGTGTCGAATGGGGGCGTTTGGGGTGAAGCAGCTGTGAGCTCGAGTGGCCCCAAAATTGGCAGTCTTAGATGAAAAAGGAAAGACTCAAATCCACTGTAAAAAAAGAGAATCCAAGAATTATTCTGATTTTTTTTTTTTTATTAAGCTTGATAGAATTTTATAAGTTTATGGGAAATAAGTGAAAATGGAATTGAGGGAACTGAAATCCTAAAAGGAACTTTAGGAATCTATAAGGAACTGGGGAACTCACTTAAGTCGGTTTAAAAGTTGAGAGAGAATTCAATACTGTCTAAGAAAATTACAAATTTTTAACCTTTTTTGTATTTTTTCATCGCGATGAATTTTTAAAATTAGGCCTAAAGTGATTTTACTCAATTAGTGTTTAATTATTATTTTTTTAAATATTTTTTATTTTACTTAGCTTTTTAGTGTTCATTTATTTATTTTGTTAATATTTTTTATTATATTTATTTTCTTGAATTAGTCTTAATTTCATTTTATTTATTTTTTTATTATTTTTTTTTTTCATTTTAATTAATTTTATTTATTTATTATTTTATTATCATTTTCTTTTTATTTATTTAATACATTTTTTTTTTAATATTTAAAATTCTACTAAATTCGTCTCACTGTTATTTTATTTATTTTTTTTTAATATGTTTTTCTTATTTATTTATTTATTTATTTTTTTTTAATATGTTTTTCTTATTTATTTTTAATAATAATAAAAATTTATTATTTTTTATTATTTACTTATTTTTTTTTTAATTAGTCTCACTTTTATTTTATTTTTTTTATTATTACTTTTTTATATTAATTTTTGTTGTATTGTTGTTGTTGTATTTTTTCTTTTTACTTTCATAATTATTTTTTTAATTAGTTTTTTAGAAACTTTTATTTTATTTCTTATTTATTTAAAACAATTCTTTTACAATACATTTTGTTTTACCTTATTTTTATTATTAGTTTTTTATATTTTTAAAAATAATTTTTGATAAAAACTTTGAAAAAGTCAAATAGAGCAAGGCATTCTATGTTTCACACTCTCTCTTTCCCTCTCAAATGTTATCTACCTCTAATTTCCCCAATTTTTTTTTATTTCTATGAAAAAATTGACTTCAATTTTTTTCATGCCTGTTTTTGGGCCTAGACAAAAGGGCATTGACAGCTTCCCATAATAAAAATATCAAGACGAATTTGGGCCTACAAATTTATCCCTCCCTCTCTCTCTCTCTCTTTTTCTCTATCTCTCTCGAAGTAATCGAAGCAAATTAATCAATAAATTGACGTTGAGTGTTTGATGATTAAATTTAGCTATTTTTGGTTTGCTTTGCTGTCTCCGTCGCTGTCGTCGTCGTCGTCGTTGACGTTGACGTCGCGACATGTGTTTGGCTGCCGGGCGGGGCTGTCGATAAAATTCATAATTTTAGCAAGTGTGCAGCTGTTGCTGTTGTTGTTGTTGCTTTTGTCGACTTATGTAAGCAAATAGCAACACTTGTTAATTATTTGTTTATACAAAATATAATAAATTTCAATATTTTAGATACACTGCAAATTGAAGGGGGATGTGGGTGTGTGTTACCTTTTGATCTATAGAATGCTAATGTATCTATGAGATACACCTTGTATCTAGCGAATTTTTTAGCAGCTGTCCATGTTCGATAAGGCTTTATTCAAATTATTTATACAAATAAATGAATAAAAAATTAATTTTATTTCTTCTTCTTACTCAGAAAAAAATAATTTTATTTATTGTTTTTTTTTTTTTTGCTATAAGAAAAAGGTGGGAATTTCCCTTTGTTTATTTATCTAATTGATGGAAAAAAGTACTGTAAAATTGATCATTTTTATTCAAATTTCACGACTTTTTTTTCAAATTGTCAATGCCAATTTTTTGTTGTTGTTTTGCTTATTAGTTTTATTTGTTGATTTAAGCTTATAGAAATAATTATTTTTATAAGCTTTTGCAATTTCAAACTTGATTTGAATTTATTAAGCTCTTTCAATTTGGGGAAAAAGGTGTGTCGGTTTTATTTATTTTTGTTAAAAAAAAAGATAAAATTGAAGTTTATTTCAAACAATTTAAATTTGGAAATTAATTGAAATTAAAAATGAAAAAAAAAAAATTAAAACAAAATTAAAATTATAAAATAAAAAATTAATTTAAAAAAAATTAAAATTATATTTTTGAGTTATTTTAATTTAATAATTTAATAATATTTTTGAGTTATTTTAATTTTAATTATTTCTTGACCGAAGTCTTCAACGAATTCAAAACTACATTTTTCAGGGTCAATAAAATCGATTTATTTTTCTTTGAAAACTTTGTCAATCGATTGAGTCTTTGACCCTTTAGAATGATTGATCTTTGTGGGGTTTGCGTTCCTAATTACTGTCATAGCCATTTAAAGTTGTCACATTAACAAGTCGGCCTGTCTTTTTTTTCTAGCCTTGATCGATTAAGCCATCAAGAGTGGCCAATAAAGAAGCCATAGCCAGACTTGTCTGCTTGGGCCATTTTGATTATTTAAATTTTTTTTAAATTATGCCAGTTTGGGCCATTAATCTTGGGCCAAGTCTTTCGGGCCAGGCCATTTTGTCAGCACTACTCAGACAGGCCCAGTCCAGTGAACGTTTTGCTCTGCGAATGAGTTCATTTCATGTAATCTTGTAAAAAGCAACAACAACAACAAATTATGTTATTAATAAACGAGTGAGTTGCCAGTTTTCATTTGTCTCTTGGCTTAATTAAGGCAGAGCAAAAAAATAAAAATAAACGAATGACTGAGTCAAGTTGGCTGGTTGAGCAATCTGCCCAGGTCAAGAGTTTTGAATGCAAAACCATTTTGAATTGATATCAATTCAGCCGAGCTGCACTGCCACGCCGGAAGAGCAGAGTTCAGTTTGTCTCTTTTTTTTCATTTCCAATAATCAAGTCGAATTTGCTTTGCGCTAGACCGACTCGTCTGGCATCCACCCGAAATAAGAATGAAAATCAAGAAAATTTTTTATTTCTTACTCATTTCCGTTTCGTCTACCGTTGGCTGATTCAATAAATGAATGAAAAATGCAAAAGAGAAATGAAAAGAAAATTCCACAACAAAACTGTCAACATGCCGGCGAAAATTGCAGCTTATCTGAAAGGCAGACTTGCTTTGTCTGTCTGTCCACACCCACTTTTCCGACACGCCCTGCCTGCCTGGGAATAACTAACAACTGATGTGCCTGTCTGGCCTGGTCTGGTGTGGTCTGGTCTGGTCGGGTCTTTTGGTTTGAGTTGTTAGCCCCATTGGAAGCTAGTCTCCTGTCTGCTGTTCCCTTTGGCCAGCTTCCAATTTTTGTGATTTGAAATTATGGCTAAAAATTATAGTTCATCTCTTTTTTTTATTAAATTATCAAAGGCATTAATAAGGTATTAGCTGATTTGGTTTCCCCTAAAAGTTGTATAAAATATTCCTTCGATAATGGAAAATAAATTCCTTGAAATCGGAATTAAATTTTTCAAAAATAATTCCTGAGCTCTTTAGATTCTCCCCGTCATTTTCGACTCTTTGTCAGTCAGTTTGGGGTTTTATTTCAACACTTTTCAAGATAATTGAACAATTTTGATTAGTTCACCAAAAGTCTGCGGCTTGGAATCCTCTTTAAAAATTGTATTAATTTCGTATTGTGATTTATTTTGCCAATAATTGAAAATTATTTTATTTTGCCGGTATTTATTTGTCTTTATTTATTTTTGTACTCTTTTTAGCTGAGAAAAAAGTATATTCATTTTGGTTTGGTATTTGTTTGGCACAGAAGGAGATTTTGGAGATCTCCAAGAGTGGCAAAACACATTTATGGGAAGTGCTTGAAAGGCTTTTATAGAAATCCCAATTGATTTATTAACTTTGATGAATATTAATTATTTTACTTTATAATAAAGGAATACATATTTGTGCGGAATTTTATATGGATCAAAATATGGTCCTGGAAATATTTCGGATGTATGTGGATCAATATTGATTTAATTTTGCATTTAGAATACCTTAACAAAGACAGATAGGTGTACCGAGTTTCATCTGAATCATAACACTATATCATGGAACTATCAAGCAAACCCAAACCGATCTTAATGATATCTCAGATATTTCTTGACCAATTTTAATCAAATTTAGTATTTAAAATTCTGATATAAATAGAGATCAGAGTACCGAGTCTCACCCAGATCTATCCATACTATGTATATCTACCAAACCCAAGCTGTCCCTAGAAATATCTCTGACATTTTTTAAGCAGTCTTTATACATTTTGATGTCTTGAATAATTCTCAAAAATCCAAAATTCCATTTTAACAATTTTTACAAATATTTCCAAAATTTATTCCGATTTATACAAAAAAGTGTATAAAAAGAGTATGCATTCTTCGTTCCACTTAAGAGAAACTGTATCTCCTCTTTTTTATATTTTATAACCAGCATATTTTTGCTGTTATTTATTTAGACAGTTTTTGTTGTAATTTACAGGTAAAATTCACGAAATGAGTATGGTGACCGCATCGGATTTTGATGTTCTGTTTTTGCATTTATTTACTCGTCTGTGTATGTGTGTGTGTGCGTGTATGTGTGTTTGCATTGGTTTTGTGCAATTTTATTGTTTGGTGCGGCCAATAAACTTTTTGTTGTCAAAAATGACAGCAACTCTATAAATTTCATTTTAAAATTGCCACGAGCTGTAAAAAGAAACCGCAGCTTCGGGAATTAATTAGACTGCTTGGTTTTCTGAACTTTTTTTTTTCTTTTTTTAGAAAAAAATTGTCAGTTTTTTAAATTAATTTTTGGAGTCACTCAAATTCATTTCTCAAAATTTTTGTAAATTAATTTTAATGGAGGTATGAGGCAGGTGGAATCTGAGTCACTATCACTGATTAAACAGAGCAAAAGCTGTTTTTTTTTCTATTTGTCTTTTTCTCTGTAAACAAAGTAATTTCCCCTCCCCTTTCTCACAAAAGTTTTTATCTAACATTTTTCCTGTTTTTTTGTGTGGCTTTTGGCCAGTTTATGTCACAAAAATTTTGGCAACACTCACACACACACGCAGCCATTTTTTTCACCACACACGTAGAGCGTGTAATTGTCTTTGACATACGCGTGCAGCCTGTCAAAACAAGTCTAAATAGAAAGAGACAGAGAGAGACAGAGAGAGAGAGAGAGAGAGAGAGAGAGAGAGAGCAAGGCTGGCACCGCCTCACTTCAATCGGATAGAAAAATACATTGTTTGCCTTCAAATTTGTTTCCTATTCCACAGCTCAGTTTCAGTGGCTCTCAGATATCTCCTCCTCCCCCCTCATCTCACTCTTTCTTTAGACTTTCTTTCTCCCTTCCCTTAGTTTCTTTATTCATATTCATTCATATGATTAGTCGAGACTTAAGCGTTGCGCTTGTGTTGGTCTGCACCACCCTGCGTATGCGTAATGTTGACTGCATTATGAATATGCAAGTGCAACGCTTAGCTGAACATGCCACAAACAGTGCAACAGCTGTTTCCTAATCATGTGAGTGTGTTGGAGTGTGTTTGTCTTAAATTTCCGAAAGCCAATTGGTTTCATGTTCGGCGCCTTCACGCGGAACCTAATCGGTTTAAAAGGTTCGCTTGGATCACTGAAAACATTTTATCTTTTCGCAAATCCGCGTAATTACAATTAATTTATAAAAACTGACTCACCTCTTGGCAAATCAAAATAAAGACAAAAAGCTTAAAAATTACATAAAAAATAAAACCCGGTCACACTTTTTTGTTGTTGTTGTTGTTGGAATTGCCGTCGATTGACGCCAGCAGAGCGTAATTTTGTTTTTTATTTCCACTTGTCTATTCATTTCATGTCAGCCACGCCGATTTGGCTGACCTTCGCCGAAAACATTGCGGCACAATTCCAATTTGAAAGCAGTCGTGCTCATTCCCTCTCACTCTCTCTCTCTCTCTCTCTCTCACGCACACTCATTCAGCAGGCAAATTATTTTGTAATTATTTGATTTCTTTTTTTTTTGGTTTTTGATTGGAAAGACCACACCAAATTCTAGAATCCTAAAATTTTAATTTCCCCCAAATTACCCAAAAGCTTTGTTAAGTGAGAAATTTATGGCCAAATAAAATCGAAATTTTTTACAATTCTCAAAGCAGTCGTAAAACCCTTAGTCGTTTCATAAGTTAACTTATTTTGAATATGACTTTATTTATTATTATTTTTTTTGTGATTTTTTTTATTTGGCCTCATAAATTTTGTATCTGTTAAGTTGGTCATAAATTTATTACTGTTATTTTGGTTTCTTCTGGGAAATATTTCATTTTCCTTAGAAGTCAAAAAATTTGTGTTTTTTTTTTTTAAATTAAAATTAATAAAATTTTGATAGATATATTTTTATTATTATTTTATTTACATATATTTTTTATTTCTTTTATTTATAATATTTAAAATATTTTTTTCTCTATATTTTTAATTTATTAATATTATTTATTTATTTTTATATATATTTTAAATTTATCAGTTTTAATTTAATTAGTAAATTTATTATTATTGTTTTTTTTTATCATTTTATTTTTTTTTTATAATATTTTTTTTATTTTCAATTTTCCATATATACATTTTTTTTTATTAATTTTAATTTAATTAGGTATTTTATTTTTATTGTTTTTTAAATCATTTTTATATATATCTTTTTTATTTATTTATTTTTTTTTATTTAGAATTTTCCATATATTTTTAATTTATTCATTTTAATTTAATTTTATTTATTTTTATTGTTAAATTTTTTTAAATATATTTTTTTTATGATAGTTTTTAAAGCTTTTTTTTATTTATTTATTTTTTTTTTTTTTAATTTTTCCATATATATTTTGGAATATTTGAAATGTTTTTTCTTTCATTATTATTATTATTATTATTATTTTTTTTTTTTTTTGTATTTCTGTTTTCATTAAGTCATACTTATTTTGGCTTTCTCTAATTTTTGTTTATTTCACGGCCACCTTTTTTTGTGAAAAATCCCCAGAGTAACAAATGTTTTTTTTTTTTTTTGTCCAAAATGAAATATTTAATTTTCATATATCATTTATAATTTTGTTGATGTGTGCGAGTGTGTGTATATATCACTTTTTGCTTGTCTTCTGTCAGGGAAATTCACCGTTTGTTTTCCACTCACTCCAAATTGGAAAAATTTTCGCAGTTGCGGCAAAAAAATAAAAATAAAGAAAAACATTGCTGTTGGCTGTCAGCTTGGCCAACAAAGAGATACAAAACACTAACAACACTAACAACAACAACTACAACAATAGCGGCAATAACAATAACTGCTGACGGCCAACAATAAAAGCTATGGGAACCTTAAAAGCAACAACAACACCAACAACAAGCTCCTCTGACAATAATGACAACTTTCGCGAAAACTCGTTTTCCACGCGTTCACATGGGCCACATTGTTGTTACTGTTGTTGTTGTTGTTGTTTTCGGTGTCGTTGTGGTTTTTTATTTTTGGCCAACACCGCGCCCTTCAGTGCCTGTCTTGCTTCGCTTATTTAGAAGTTAAATTTTTGCCTGCCACTCCAACATGTTCTGTCTCTCTCGCACTCACTTGTGTCTGGGGGGAGCCAGGGAAGCTGCCTTTGAAAACTGGTTTTCCAACCACAACCAAAATATGTCTCAAAAAAATAAAAACATAAAATGTGAATATATTTAAATATGTTTGGAACGTAGGCAGCAACCTTTTTGGCGTTGTAAATCTTTTCTTTTGAATTTTGTGATTTGTAAGCTTTTTTTGATCTTCCTTTATTATTTATTTATACATTTTTTTTATTTGAAAAATTATACTTTCATTTGTGTGTAGATCTATTTTTAAATTTTTTTTATCTTTCTTTTTTTAAATTATTATTTTAATATCCAAAATTTTTTTTATGACTTTTCTTTTTTCTTATAATTTTTTTTTTTTTTGAGTGGTATTTTTTTTTTCTTTTTTTTTAATAGTTTCCTAAATGTTTCACATTTTTTAAATGTATTTTTAAACATAATATTTGGTATAATTATGGCTTTTGGACAGCTTTTCTTAGTGCTTTAGTTTTGACTGATTTGAGGTCTGCTCACTTTTATTGCTTTGTTTTGTCTTCATCGGTATTTTTTTCTTTCTATATTTAAGTTGATTTATTTTTAACATTTTAAAAACTGTAAATAAAATAATTTTTTCAATAATTGCCAATTATTATTTAAAATCTTTTAAAGATTTTTTTATGTTTGGAAATTGTTTTTTTTTTTTGTAAATTTAAAATTAAATTCCTTTTCAAAAAATCGTATATTTTTTTTTCGTAATTTTTAAATGTTTTTTTTTTTTTTTTTTTTTTTTTTGTAGGTTATTTCTTTTAATGTTAGTTAGAATTTGGTTTTTGAATGAATGTTTTTATTTAGGTTATTTTTTTTAATGTTGGAATTTTATTAAATTACGAATTTTATTTATTTTATTTTTTTCCATTTTTATTATTACTTTTTTATTTTACTTTCTTTTAATTTTTAAAGTGCATTTTTTTTTAATATTAAAATTAAATTCCTATTCCAAAAAATCGTATTTGATTTCGTAATTTTTAATATTATTTTAAATTTTTTTATTTCAAAAAATTTAATATTTTTTCTCATTATTTTTATTATTATTATTATTATTATTATTATTTTTTTTTTTTTTTTATTATTTTGAGAATCATTAAATTTTATTTCAATACTTTTGCATTCCTTTTAATTTTTTATGGTTCATAAATATTTTTTTTCACAACTTGTTCAAAGTGTTTTTCTTGTTATTTTGTTTTATTTGTTTTCAGTCACACTTAACATTTTTTCGCAAATAATAAACCGGGTCGGCACTATAAAAAAAATCTTAAGAATAATAAAAAAAAACATTCTTGTTTGCTTCAAAAAAAATTGTCTCGTGCTGTTCAAGTTTTTTGTTTCTTTATTTTTACCTATTTTTTTTTTTCTGTTTGAGCGCGTGCCGAGCTTTCAGTTGTTGTTGTTGTTGTTGCTGTTCTTCTGGTTCTTTCTCTTTTTATTTGTCATCAACACTTGCCATTTTTGTTTACTTCTTCTTGTTTCTATTTTGGTAACCAAAAATAAAAGCCTTTTGTTGGCGCCATTAGATTTGTTGTTGTTTTTGTTTTGCTCTGTATTTTTCCTTGTCATTGTCGACGTCGTCGTCGTCTGGTCTACTCCTCCCACCTCCTTTGGCTTTGATTTTCTCCTCCACTCGTTGGCCACTTGTTCAAAGTGTTTGGTATCTTGTTTTGGGCGAGTCTATTTTACCAGTTTTTCAATTTTCTTTTGCTCCTTTTTGAGCGCATCTTTGGCTTGGCTCGGCTTGGTTATGCAACTCAAATCAAGCGTGAAAAAGTCAACGATTCTTTTGGTTTCCTCAACCGCCTTAAAAAGGGGTTCATATGTGTGTGTGTGTGTGTGTGTGTGTGTGTGTATTTTTTTTGTCTGTTGACCAGCAAATTGACCACAATTGGAGCAGCTACTTGAGCGCTGTGGGCTGGTCTGGTTTTTTATTTGATATTTTATTTTCTTTGATATAAAAAAAGAAGCCAAATAGTTGTTAGCCCATTTTCCACAGTTTTGCCTTTGCCCATCTCCCCTTTCCTCTTTCTCTCTTTATTTTTTATTATTTATTTCCAGCTTGGACATATTTTTTTTTTTCTCTTCATTCCTTCAGTCCCTTCTTCCCCTTGCTTGTGTGAGTGCAGGCTTCCATGTGTGTAGCCTAAATTCAACGCTTCAATGCAGACTGCATATGTGTGTATATGTGTGTGTGTGTGTGTTAGTGGGTGAGCTTATCTGTTACAAAATCAGTGGCAGCAGCGCAGCAGCCACCGCAAAGCAAAGTAAACGTGAGACAACATCACATTTCCCTTATTGCATTCTCTTCTTTACTCTCTCGCTTCGTTTTTTCTTCTCCCTTTTTTTTTGCAAGTCACGACAAGACGAGTTTGCTGACTTTGTGGGGGAATTGGTCTTTCCTGGGAACCTAGAATTTTTTTTTTTGTTATTGTGGATCATTTTTTATTTTATCAAAAAATTCTCAAAAAAAAAAAAAAAATTATTTCCCTCAAAAAGAGTATATCGAATTCGGGAAATATTAGTATATATTTTTTGTACCTTTTGATGAATTGCAATTGCTAATATAAGCTAACGGCTTGTGTGTAGGCAAATGTATAAAGAATAAGAAGAAGCACAGCAAAAAGAGCAAAAAACCAGGGGAAAGGAAGAAGTGGACCATAAATATTTGAATGACAGCAGATAAAAAAGTTGAAACAAAAATATGAAAGAATCAGCAAAAAAAAAAAAAAAATAATAAACAAAATAATAAACGAGGAAAAGGAAAAGCAAAATTGAAAAGAATTTGCAGAGCAAACAGAAAAATTAAAAAAAGAAAAATTTATTTTTTTCTTGCACTTTTACTCTTTTTCTCCTTCGTTTTTCCCTGTTGAAGACGGCCAATTAGATTCGGCTTGGAATTGCCCGACATTTATATGGCAGACGCATTTAGGTGCTGTCTTCTTCTTCCCTTGACTTGTCACTCGATTTGCTTCAGACCGAAAAAAGCAGTCAATTTGCTTAGAATTTGTTGTTCAAGTCAAACTTGTTTTGAATTTGTAATTGAAATCGTGATGATTACATAAAAAAGCAACAACAACAACTTCAGAGCTTGGCATGCAATTGTCTAAAACAACAACAAGAAAAGCAGATCGAGCCCGTTCCATTTCTATTGTGGCCTGGGTAAAAAATGTTTTGTAATTTTCATTTTTCAATTTTTGCTTTCAACGGCAACACAAAAGCAACAAACAACATTTTCAAATAGCTGCCACATGCCACAGAAATAACGTGCAACGCTCCATTGCCTTTACCCGCCCAAAAAATTTCTTGTTCCGCTTCCGCCAGCAGCAGCGACGCCTGCGCAGACTTTTCAATACAAATTTTTTTTTTTAACAAAAAAAATTTTTTTTTAACAACAAAATTTGTCTTTTATTTATTTACAGCTAAAAAACAAAATGGCGCCGCCCTACGCACAAACAGTTTGGGCTCCGGCACCCGCACTCCGCCCCTGGAGCGCAAGAGCAAGTTGAGCGCTCTGGGCAGATTCTTCAAGCCGTGGAAATGGCGACGGAAAAAGAAAAGCGAAAAATTCGAAGCTGCTTCGAAATGTAAGTTTTTTTCTTTATTTTCAGAAATTTAAATCTTGTTGGTTTAACCTTTTGATTTTTGACAGCTCTCGAACGTAAAATTTCTGTACGTGCCAATCGCGATGAACTTGTGCAAAAGGGCATTTTATTGCCAGAAAGTCCACTGGGCAATATACCAGAGCCGGGTAAGTGAAACCCAACCAGATTAAAGCTGAAGCGCCCATCCAAGGTCAATGGGGGGGTAACCATGTCTGTCAGAAGCTGGAAAAATTAATTTATTTATGCTTTGACCAAAATGAATCTGTTTAAGCCTTGTCAGAAGTTTCGGTCACCTTTCTATAATTCTTCATACGGTTAATCATGACCCGAACGGAAATTGATCATAATCCAGGCAATAGCGGACTTTGTCCAAGTCAGCTGAATTATTTGTTTGCTTCTTTTGTTTATTTTGCCGTCTTCCTTCCGCCTGGCGGTCAGAGCCAAGAAGCCGTGACTTGCCAGTGACTGTTTATGCAGCGCACGCCCGTTTACAAGCGTTGAAGGCGTCTGTCAGAGAGTTTACGACCAATGGATTTGGTAAATATCGCTGTCATGGTCTTGGCCAAAGTGATTGCATGTGTGTAAAAGGGGGGAGGGAGGGGTAGGTATAAGCTGACAGCATGTCACTCTAATGGCAATTAATCAGCTGCGGCTAATTGTCCATGCCAAGCAGGAGAGACTCTACCAGTTTGGAGTGGTCTCACCAGAATTTTAAATAAATTTCAATGAGCTGAAAGACAGAAAGAAAAGAAAGAAAGAAAAACCTGCCTCAATTTTAAAATGATTGGGCAAGTGGGCTAGCAGCGCCCTCTGTGGGCCTTTAGTAAGCTTCAATCTTTAAATCATAGATGGCGTGTTGAGCTTTTTTTTTATGAAAGCTTTCGACTATTTATGAATGAGGAGAACTTTCATTAACACTTGCTATGGCTCTCTCTTTCGCTCTTTGTGTTTGCAGGTGAGGACTCGTATTATAATGGTGGCGGTGCAGCTGCCAATGGCTCAATACTGTCAGCCGTCCACAATAATTCCATAAATCAAGCCAACAATTCCATAAATGCCACCACCTATGGCAGTGCCGGCGGCAACCTCATCAGCCAGCAACAACAACAGCAACAATTGGGCGGTGTGCCCAATTCAATTTCCGTGCAGCAGTTTAATGCAAATGCAAATTCCATGCTGCATGGCGGCGCCAATCTTGCCACATCAGCAGGCAACACACAAAATTCCATGACATCGTCTGGTGGCAATAATGATGGTTCATCCGATACATCATCGCTGAGCGGAGGCGTACCGCATTCACAGTCGGCACCACAGCAGCTAGGAGTTGGTCAACCGCCGCCCTTGACACCGCTGGCCCAGCATCATCAGGCCTTGGCCCAACAGTTGCAGCAACGATTTGCCAATGGTGAGTAAACACACAAAAATTATTGCATACTTTTGGGAGACAAAAAAAATTATTTATTTTTTACCAAATTTGTTTCCACAACCCTCTCAATTTTTAGTTTCATAAAATATCTTCTTTCTCTTTCACTCTGCTACATTTGTTTTAATTATGAGCAAATACTAAAATGGGTAATAAAATTCCCTAGACTAAAGAGTAAACAGTTTAGGCAAACTTCTACTTTTCTTCTTTTTTTTTGTTGACTTAGCATTCGAGCTTTCCTCTTTTATTTTATTGTAATTTTCAAATCATTGGGCAAGTGAGTGGCGGGGAATGGGGAGCTGCAGAGCAAGAGCATGAAATTTCATACCGGCTTCAATACAAATTCTAACGGCAATTTTTTTTCTGTTTCTTTTTTGATGCACGTTTTGCAGTTTTGTTTATTTTGCAGTTGCTTTGCTTATCAAGTTTCTGCTCTCTCAAGAAATTCTAAGCTTTGGCTCTCTCTCTCTCTCTTTCGGTTGCGCTGCGCTCTCGCGTGCTCTCTGCTTTTGTTGTGAGACGGCAAACGCCATTTCCTTTTTATCATTTTGCTACTGCTGCGGCGTATGCGGCCGCTCTGCTCTGCTCTGCTTCGGCTTCTGCTTAGCTTGTGTCGTTCTCGTTGCTGTTGTTGTTGCTGTTTGATTTTTATAGCAGAAAATATAAATTTTTGTTGTTCAGTTAACATTAAAACGCAGACAGTGAGCAGCGCGTGTTGTCGCCGCGTACAAAACAAAAAAAAAAAAAAAAAAATACAAAAAAAATAATAATAATAATATAAATGATAAAAATAAATAAATAATAATAAATAAAAATATATATACAAACAAATTAATTCCACATGGTTTTTTAAGTTTTCTAAAAATGTAAAAATGAGCATTTTCATTGCAAAAACAAATGTGTGAATGTGTCTGAATGAAAAGCTGTTGATCTTGATAAAAAAAATAAAATAAATTATGATAATTTTTTATATAACTAAATTTGTTATGTTTACAAGGTGAAAAAAAACAACAACAAAAAATTAAATGAAAAAGTCATTTCAAAAACATTTCCCAACCAGTCAAAATTTGCAGTTCACCAAGCCGGTCAAAAAAAGTTGACAAATTATTTAATGAAAAAAAATTGTGTAATTTAAACACAAAAAAAAAGTTTTCACCAAAACTAATAAAAAGAAAAGTTCGAGTGCAAAATAATTTCTCGTTAGTGAAAAATAAAAGTTTTCAGCCTTCAGTGAAACCACTCAATTTAAATAAGAAAATAAAAAAGAAGAAGAATTATAAAAATTTTTAAAACAAAAAAAAAACTTTTTGGTTTGGCTTAAGCAAAGCGGCAGATTTGGATTTCCCCATTGTCATTGTTGTTTTTGTAAATGCAACAGAGCCATGTGTGCCTGCCTGCCTGCCTGTGTCTGTGTGTGTGTGTGTACTTTTTGAGGGCAGAGTCTTGGCGGCGCCCGTTGCATAGACACGCAAGAGCATTCAAATTGTTGTATAGTTTTGGGCGCCCCACCTTCTGGGCCAACTCGGTTGGTGAGGTGATAGAGAAGGGGGCTTACATTTACGCACACCACACCATTCGAAATTGCAGTCTGTCAGGAAAGGAAGTGGTTGTGGGTGAAAAAGGTGGAGCGGGGGTGTTGGTGGAAATATCGTGCATACCGTAGGCGTTTGTTTATGGCGGCGAATTTGCCAGAGCGGCAAGGGGCTTTTGCGCGGGTTCTGCTGGTTTTGGCTTGAATAAAATTGTTGGTTGAATTTTTTCTTTTATTTCAAGCAAACTATTTGTTTGCTTCTTGTATATTTTTTTTTCTAACTTGAATTTTTTTTCGGTTTTACATTTTCATATTTTAGTTTACATTGTGCTTATATTACGCATACGCAGTGTAAGCCAGACTGGATGTTTGCGTTGCCTACCCTTGGGCGCGCGCACAAAAATTCACGCTCTCACTCTTGCCGCTCTTTGACTTTCTCTCTCTCTCTTCCTTGTGCTTCTTATCCTTTTTTTTTTGCTTTTTGAAAAAGTCGGCAATTTCAGATTGTCTGTTTTTTTTTATTTTTTGACTTTATGCCTTTGCCTTTTCCGGCTCTCTCTCTCTCTCCCTCGCTTTCTCTCTCTGTTTTGAGACAAAAAAAAAAAAAAGTGAAATAAAAATCCATCAGACTGTGGCTAATTTTTGGCCAACATCGGTCGGCTTGCGCCCAGTTAACGTTGCGTGTCTTTTGGGCCAACGCGCCTCTTTAAACATTTTAAAAACTCGTAAACATTTTATAAACAAATTCAAGAGCCCATAAAAAAAAAGAAATAAATCAAAATCAAAGACTGCTAAACGGAGTGTTGTTTTTTTTTTTTTGTTGTCTGAGGTCGTCTACCTTATTTTTTATTGCTGTGAATCTCGGTCTTTCGGTCCTTGGCGTCATTGTTTCGGTGCATTCTGAAGTGCTCCGAAGTAGAAGAAGAAGAAGAAGAAGAAAAAACAGAAGAATTGTGAGTCTGCGCTTTTGGCTGGAATTAATTCAGCGTTCTCCCCTCGTCTACCGTCCACCGGTCTATCATAAATCTGAAATGCATTTTTCTGTTTTTCAGTTCGAGAATCGTTTTCCAGATTTTCTTTACTTGCTTTGAGTCACTCACCAAACTGACTCATTCTTTGGCTGTTTTTCTTTTGGATTTTGTTATCGGCCAAGTTGCTTGACCGATAGTTCTCCACTATCAAGCCCAAGTCTGAGACGTCTGACGAGGTCAGTCCTACCCATTCCAATCGGTAGGATTACTCAGAACTTTTCAACTGGATCTTTGCTACTTTAAAGTTTAAATCTTTCGAAAAAGTTCCTTCAAGCATCTCAAATAGTTTCAACCAAATCAAATTAGTTGAAGTTAACCAAAAGCTTAGTCTGTGCCCTGTGTTTTGTTTTTGTTTGTGCCCGAGGGACTTTTAAATAATTCCTACCCAGACTGGTAATTAAATTAGTCTCAAAAGTACCTTGACTTTTGTGAAACAACATTTTTTTTGCCAAGGTCAAATCTCTCAGAGCCAAGGGACTTAAAGGCGCGACTTGCTTACATGCTTAATTAAAAAGTGTAATCAAAAGAGAGAAGCTTTCATGGGGATTTTGAATAAGAAAGTAGCAAAATTTAATGATTTCAAATTTTCAGGTATTCCACAACTCTGAGAACTCTTGAGGGTTTCCATTTCTAACTTACACTCAGAGGGGAATTTGATTGTGTGGCTTACTTGGTTCCAGGCAGCTTAGTTTATGGATCTATATCTGCTTTATCAGAGAGGGTTCTGCTAACTTAATCCGACTTTATTTCAACCTTATAGAAAATTATGAGAAACTGAGAAATTGACAGTCAGAACGAGTTCCGACCTCTCCGTCTTATGTATTTCGGGGGAATAGAGAACCTTAGAAAAGGATCTGTGCACCTAACCTAACCTAACTAGTATTATTTTTTCATCCTAACCTGACCTCTCGGTGTTATCTATTTCGGCTGAAAAGAGAATCTTGGAAGGAAATCTTGAAACCTAACTTAACTAACATTATTTTTTCATCCTAACCTAACATAACCTAACCTCTCCGCTTTATCTATTTCGGGGAAAAAGGGGACCTTGGAAAGGGATCTTATTTTTTTTATAATTTTTTCATCCCAATCTCCATGGTCTATTTTGAGTAGGATAATGAGGGAGCTGCCAACCTAACCCAAACTATTTTGAAAAGCTTGGTCAGACATCTATCTTTATCTAACCTAACTTAAGTTATTTCAAGGGTTGTAGTGAGTGATCTGACGGATCAACCTAGCCTAGCCAAAGCTGTCTTGGGTAAGGTAAACAGTAATCTGCTTCAACCTAACCAAACTTAAGCTATTCCAAGCGTTCCCCTAATTAAAAATTGATTACAAATTTGAGTCTAAAATTTGATCAAAGTTCTTTCGACTTTGAATTCTTCAAATTCTTTCAGGTTCTCTATGATTATTTCCTCTATTTTGTGTTCACTTGGAAACTGAAAGAATTAAGCCAAAAAAAAAGTTATCTACAATTCTCTTTTTTTTTTGCTGACTGTTTTCCTAATTAAATCTTTTTACGGACTATCAGGCCCCACAAAGTTAATTCTAAAAAAAAAAAGAAGAAAAAAAAATACTTAAATGTATTGGAAAAGATAAGAAATATTACAAAAAAAAAAAAAAAAAAACTGGATGATATGAAAAAAATGCTCGTAAGAATGTAGACATAACGCTTAATTGAGTCACCAGGTTCTTGCTGGGCCAATCCGTTGTACTCGTTGTTGTTGTTGTTGTTGTGATAATGAAATTAGAAAACGGCAAGCCAGGTTGTTATTGCCTTGCCTCTTCTTCTTTTGCTCAGCCAAGTGACTTGAAGAGAGTGGATAAAATATTAAATGATTTTGGTTTCAATTTTCTTGGAGAGGAAGGGGCGTATTCATTTAATTGTGGGCGTGAATTGGTTTTGCTTTGAAAATTTTTATTAAAATAAATTTGGCCTGCAAACATCACAAATATTTAGAAATTAATCGAATGGAAAAGAGCTAACGAATGATTGAAATAATTTTGAATTTTTTTTTTTTAAGAAAATTTTAATTTGACAAAAGATTTGTTTAGTTTTGCCTTGGCTAATTTGATTTATGTTGATTGCTTTGCCAAAAAAATTTAATTAAATAAATAAAAATAAATAAATATCAAAGACTTTATGCAACTCGTAAGAAAGAAAATCCCACAATATTGCTGCCTGTTTGATTATTCAGAGTCTAGACAAATCGATTTACCTAAGTCTGACTGACTGACTGACTGACTGACTGACTGATTGTCTGCTTGTCTTTCTGACTACCCATAAACTTTGAAATATATTTTTGCCTGGATTCTTAAGAGTAACAAAATATGAAATTTTTATTATTATTCCAATGCAGATAAAAATATCATACAAATTTCTTATTCTTATCACTCAGAATGAGTTTAAAATATTTACATAAATAGTGCAGATAAAAAGATTATATTTATTTGCCTTGCTTACTCATTCAGGGATGGGTTCATGTATTATGTCATATATCATTCTTATCAAATGTAAATATTTAAATAAAATGTATTTCAAATAACAAATATTGGGATTGGTTAATAAATAACCCAAGATATTCTGATAGAATGATTTGTGTTTGTTCGAGCCAGGTGAAATTTGGTATAGAAATAAATCTTTATATAAGTTTATCGAATACCGAAAATCTTTGAGATTGGTCCATAAATATTGGAGATATCCCTAAGCTCGATTAAGGTCCTTAGGACATATTTAAAAAAAGTTACAAATAATGAATTTGATTGGTTAATAAATAACCCATATTAATATTGGTTAATAAATATTTCCCGATCATCTATATGATATAGTCTTTATAATGATCCGATCAAAATGAAATTCGGTAGATCTGTAAATCCATACAGAGACAGTCTAAATATAAAATTAGATTGAAATCGGTCTATAAATACTGGAAATATTTTCAAGAACGATTTGGCATATATAATGATCCGATCAAAATGAAATTCGGTATATCTGTAAATCCATACAGAGACCACCTAAATATAAAATTATATTGAAATCGGTCTATAAATTCGGGAGATATTCTCAAGAACGATTTGGGTTTATTTGACAGATAAATTATATGGCACTTTGGGTATTCCTTCTTCAATCATTCCTCTTAGATTTACTCTTGATGAGCTTCAAAATTGATGGGATTCCATCCATCAATATAATCACATTAAGCTATTTGAATTTATAGATCCTCCAGAAGTTTTGTGGCACTTTGTGTGCTTATTAATTTGCTAATTAAATTTTTAGAAATTGGCCCAGGTGTGTCTGGGCCGGGCTAAAACCAATAGCCTAATCGGCTTTGACTTAATGGTTCGGCCAAATCCACTGGTCAAAACAACAACAACAACAAAAGCAATAATATAGACATATAAAATAAAATATCCTGACCATGTTTATGTCTTTTGGCCAGACTAGACTAAACAACCCCAAACTAAAACATGGTCAGCCAAAATGGCGCCAAGCTAACTTTGCATGTCTTTGGCTCATTAACCCAACCAAATCCTCACCCAGCTAAGCTGATGCCAGTTTATTGTTCTTGCTCCATATCCGTTTGCTGTTTGCCCAGTTCCGTTCGACGACACATGCAAATGAGTCAGACAAGTTCGATACCATCGATGATGGTTAGAAATCGCCTCACCCTGCTACCAACGCCGCCCACCCCCCTTCCATTTCACTAATTTCTTTAAAAAATATTTTTTCTGCACTTGTTCGGCAAACACCTGACCCTGGCCAAATTCACTAGAAATTTATTCTTATTTGAATTTTATTGTTTTCAATATAAACAAAAGACGAAAATATCGCAAAGCCGAATTCCGTTCTGGAAACTGCAGCGTTTCGAATTAAACACAAAATCGGCAGCATTGGCAACCCACACGATAAATTATAAATGCTTTTTTTGCCTCTTTGAATATTCATTCATTTATTCCAACAGAGAGTGAAAGAGTGGAAGAGAGCTAAATTTTTAAACACGCCATAAAAGTCAAAAAAAAAAGATGACAATGTCAATGCCTGAGTTGAGGCTGTTTATTTTTTTCTTTTCGATCTGGCCATCTCTTTCACACCACCGCAGTCTGTGTGGCCTCTTTCATTTGTTGTTTCTTTCTGGCGTTGTCAATGTCTTTCCGTCTTTAGTCTTGTGCTCTCTGCTCTCGGGTCGGCTCTCTGCCTTTTGTGCTAGTGACCTCCAGTGGCTTCGACTTGATTCTTTTTTTTTTTTTTTTTTTTGGAGACCGAATGATCTCTTAGACGGCGACCGGGGTGAGCGGGGCAAAAACACAATCGGTCATGTGTGGGGGGAAGCCATTAAACACACATATTTGCTATTTTGGACATTTCCAAAGGCACATGTGCTTGTGTGCATATGTGTGTGTGTGTTTGTTTGCGCCATCAATTACATATTTAATCTGGTAAAAAAAAAAAAAAACAAAACGAAAAAAATTATAATGCGAATTTTTTTTATAATTTTTTTTTTGTTGAATTAATTTGGAGTAATTTGGCTTTGGTATACAGTTTGTTGGAATTTTTTTTGTTTTTTTTTTTTTGTAGATAAATTTTAAAATTATATTTTTTTATAAGATGAAGGGGTAAAAATAATCAGAACTATTTATTATTATTATTATTTTTTTTTTCATTTACAAAAATTAATTTTTTTTTCTTCAATTTATTCTTGTTAGTTTTAAGTTTATTAGAACACAGATTTTTTGATAATTATTATTATTTTTTTTTTCATTTAATAAAGGGTTTAAAAATGAAGCAGAAATATTTATTCTTGTTTTTTAATTATTTTTTTTTCAATTATTTATATATTTTTCTATTTTTTTACTTAATTATTTTTTTTATTCAGCTTATTGTTATTTCTTTTACATTAGCATTTTTAACATTTACATAAAACATTTTTTTTTAATTTTATGAAGGGATAAAAAATTAAGTAGAAATATTTATTGTTGCTTTTTACTTAAATTTTTAAATATATTTTATATATTTTTTCATTTATTTTTTTTATTATTTATTACTCATTTGCTTTTATTATTTATTATTATTTTTTCCAATTTTTTTAAATTTTATTGAATTGTGTAATTTTTAAAATTAATGAATTATTTTTTTTTTATAAAAATTTCAATTTTCTTTAATTCAATTTTTGTTGACACAAATTTTTGATATTAATATTCCAATCTTTCATTTTCCAATATTTAATTCCTATCCTGGTTAATCTTACTGAATAGGTCACAAGAATTGCTTCAACCGAAGAGAGTATAACATTCTTGGCATTCCAATTGTTGTCTCCAGTTTTATCTGGTCTCATTGGCGTATACTTGATGCCAAAATTTATTCTGTTGTTGTAGTTGTTGTTGTTTTTTTGACGCTGCTGTTGATTTAAAATTTTAATTATAATACAAAAAGAGAAAAATGTGTGAGAAGAAGAAAAATGCCGCTATATTTGTCGCTGTCAGTGTCCAAGTTCTCTGGACTCCACACACACTCTCTCTCTCTCTCTTTCTCTGGCTGTGTGCCCCTTGTCCCTCGTAAGTGAGGAACTTCCGGTATTTAAGGCTTCTTTATTGCATTGTTAATGGGGCGATATCTGGTTGTATTTTGTTGTTGTTGCTGACGAAGCTTGTTAAATATTTTAGAGCTGTCTGTAGTCGGTGAGCTTTTCATTTTCTTTGAATGAAAAATTACAAAGACCGCAAAAATAGCAATTTCAATGAATTCAATTTAAAATTACTTGAGAAAAGAGATGAAGACGACATTCTCTGAACGACGGTGAAACTTGTGCCAGGCACTTTCCTATTGGCTTGACTGGTTCATTTCCAAGGGTGTTAAACAAACTGTATGTGTGTCTCTGTGTGTGTGTGTGAATTTGCATTTTTTTCTCGTTTGTTGATTTGTTTGCCCAAATGGGTCAACCATAAATTCACGACAAACAATCTAAACAAATTTTGTCTGGAATTTATGTGTGTGTTTGTGCCGAAAATTTTAATGGATTTTCTTCTTCTTCTTCTTCGTCAAATGGATTGCTCAGTGCTTCTTATTTGTGATATTGTAAATTATAAAATAATCAAACAACACCAACAAAAACAAAAAACATATGAAACAAACATAAACCAAGCACAATCAAATAATAAAAAAAAAACATGTGAAATTAAAGGAAAATAACCAAAGTGAACAAGAAATACACAGATAAGACTATATAAGAATAAATAAAAATATTTTTAGTGTAAAAAAAAATTAATTTTGTAATAAAAATAGAAAAAAAATTAAAAATTAAAAGTGATAAAAAATAATGATAAAATAAAAAAAAAAAATATTAAATAAAATAAAAATAAAATTATTTAATAAAAAAAAATCAAGAAATTTTTACGTTATTAAATAAAAAAAAAAAAATACAAAAAATAATTTAATATAACAAAAAAATAATAATAATACAAAAAAAATAATTAAATATAATTAAAAAACTAATAAAAATTTAATTTTTTAATAATAATAAAAAAAAATACATCATAGAAAAAATGTAAAAAAATTACTAAAAAAAAAAAATTAAACTTAGAAAGTAAATGCAAAAATCATAATAAATCACAACGAGTGACGTCATCGAATCGGTGGGCATTTCTCATCCACACTCAGAACCACACAACAATCACTAAAAATAAAAAATAAAAAACTAATCATGTTTAATAGCAATAAAATAAATCAATGAAATCAGCAAATGATAATCACAAACAATATCATTGTTATTGATAATTAAAAAAATTCGAATAATTGAAAAAAAAAAAACAAAAAAAAAACATGTGATATAATTTTTCTAAAAAACGAAAGAAAAAGAAAGGTGGCAAGTTTTTTTTTTCTTTATAATCAAAAAAATAATGAAAAGTGTTAAATTTTGCATTTGCATTGATTGAGAGAGAGTCTCCCCTTGAACCCATTAAAGCAACACTGCCACTTACCTGGTCCCCACGACAGCCCCCACCCCCGCTGCCACAGACCAACAAACACCTTGATGGTGGTGGTGATATGAAAGTGCCATAACACTTGATATATACATATATACCTATGAAAATGTGTGTAGTGTGACCGAAAAAAAAACAACAACAACAATAATTAAAATAACAATAAAAATAATAATCACAACACCAGCCAACTTGGAAACGACATAAAGCCACTCTGATGATGGGCTACATCATGGGCTGTGCTTGTTTCAAAGGTAAAATGAACAAAATACCAAAAAAAAAAAAAAATAGCAAAAAAAAAAAAACAGTAGAGAAAATATCAAGCAAACCCCAAGAACATTTCACATCGTTAACGTGCTCGTATTTTTCCACATTCCATCTTGGGTCCTCTTTTATTTTTACTGTCTTCTTTGTCACCGAACGCGCCTCGCACTTCCTTCCGCTCATTAGTCTCTCCATCCTTGTTGTCTCACATTGCGTTTCTCTACTGCAATGCCGCTGGGCATAGCAGGTCTCAAGGAACCCCCTGGTAGAGGGGTAAAGAATTTGCCTTCTACTTTTTTTCTTCTATTTTTTTTGAGCTTTTTGATTTCAAGTGTTTTGCGTGTCTTCTGCTCGTTTACACGCATTTTCGCATTTTTCTATGCAACGTCATTACTTTCACGTCATCTTCTTCAAGCTCGGCGCATGCCCTCTGCTCTCTCTGAGAGAACCTGTCAGCTAGGACTCTCTCTCTCCCTCTCTCTCACTCTTTCTCTCTCTCTTGGTTTTATGGCAAGTTTGTTGATTTTACAGTTTTATGGCAGCTGTAAAAATCACAATACTTGAGATTCCTTTTATTCATAGATTTTATTTTATTGGTCTACTTTTAATACTCTTTTTAATTTCGAGTATAACTGAAAGGGTTTATTTTTTAGTGAAAGGTTTTTGTTCGGGCTGTCGAGTAATACAGAATAAATTTGTCTTATCAGAACTGGAAACTTTTCAGATCTCTTCGAATACTCTGAAGTGTATGATATAGTACTTTGATCTAAGGGGAACTATATGTGTGAGCATATATACCATACAGACTATCGATTTGTTTGACTTCATTGAGAACCGTCAATTATTTCTGTCATATCCCTAAAACTTTTTTTGGTTCTGTGTGACAACTATATGATATTATGATATATCATATTCAAGCTCCGTGTGAAATCTGTCTGACAACTATATGATATCATGATATATAATATTCAAGGTTCCTGTGAAACGAAACTCCGTATATTTATTTACCTCTATATAAATTTTACAAATATTAAATTCCATTGAGTTTGGAGATTAAATACTGCAGATATTCCTAGGACCCATTTTGGGTACTCTGAAAGCTATATGAAAGGGTAACTCCATTCGCCTCTGTGTAGTCGTGATTAATTTTTCTTTTCTGAACTAATATTTGGGAAAGAGTTCTCGCTCTTGAAATCTTTTCATTAAGATGATCTCTGAAGACCTTATATATGTATATTGATATGATCTATTTGATATATCTAAAGTCTCTGCAAATTTTCAATTTTTGGTTCGATATTTTTTTTTATAGATTTTCAAAATTATTTCTTTACTTTTAAAGTTTTTAATTCTTTTTTTGTTCTTAGTCAAAAAGAGTAATGAATTTTCCATTTACTCTTTGGTCTTTCAAACTTTCTCGTTTTTCATGTTCGTATGTAAAATATTTATATATGTATTGCCCACATATTCTGTTTGAGTGCATTGTAAGAGCAAGTCTGTACTACATGTGTATGTGTGTGTGTGTGTGCGTGGGTATCATTGAATGGCTTGGGCTGGCCAACAGAAATATTAAGTAGCGTGTCTGTTATCCAGCGTAACTGAATCTCATGCATTTGTAATGGTTTCCTCTATCTATGACTGTGTCTGTCTCTACGCGTGTGTGTGTCTGTGTGTGTGAGAGTGTGTAAAATACCACCTTCTTTTGGTTTTTGTTATTCAATTCTTTTTTATGTCTGCCTCAGGCTCTTCAAGTCTTGCAGATGCTGATGCAATTGTCCTCATCTTCTTCTGTCTCTCTTTCACTCTCTCACTCGCTCTGGCTCTTTCTATCTCTCTCTTGCTTTTCCTGTTCATCATATTTGGAGGAAACCACTGACATCCGTCAGAGCACTGAGTAAAAGTGGAAGATTCTGGGCTCCGTAAGTGCCTGGCCCATTAAAGTATGCAATCATTTTGCGGTTACAAGAAGCATCGTCTTCGTCTTCTTCTTGGGCCGAGTCATTTGTACCTTTCACCTTTTATCTTTTGGTCTTTTTCTCTACTTACTTTCAGCTTACTTGGAAGTGCATAAATTTTTCACTTAATTCTGGTGCGCTCGGTCGCTTTGGTCTAATCCCTTTAACACTTTTTCCCTCCCCCTAAGATTTTCCAATTGGTTTCCTTTTATTCTATTTTTAAAGTCTTCAATTGGCCTTTGGTCTGGATGGAGACCTTTCTGTTTATTTATTTAATTGTTGATCTAATAAAATTTTAATCTTTTTGCTCTGTGCCACACACAATTAGTCGCGGTATAATTTTTGCTGCTTCTTCTTCTTCATCATCTTTTTTTTTATTTACATTTCATTCATAAACAAATTAGTGGCAGTATTTTTTTTTTCTACCCACACAATTCGCCCTCTCTCTCTCTCTCTCTCTCTCTTTCTCTGTTTGACTATTCTAGCATTTATTTATCTGGTCAATGGGGTTAGGGGTAAGAGGGGCAAGCTGGTCGAGGGTGAGGAAGGGGCCGTTATGGACGCTTGTATAAATAAATAAACAAGCGTTTAATTGAACCGGAAATTATTTTGTGTGGGTGGTTGCTCTGCTGTTTGCCAATTCATTTATGCATATTCACATGTGTGTGTGTGTGTGTGTGTGTCTCAGTGTGTTTGTGTGTGTCTCTTGATGTCCTATAAATCACATGTTAGTGCAAGTCTCTTTGGAATTTCTATTCTTCCAACTCTTTGTTGTTGTTGCTGTTGTTGTTGTTCCATTTATGTGGCAAGTTTGTTGGACTAGTTTAGTTGGCTTGATTTACTTTCTGGTTTCCTTGACCATAAATTTTGCAATAATAAATGCACATTTGCAGCCATTTCTTTTCATTTAACTCAGATCTGACCAAATCAAAACCCACTGGCCAAAAGTCATTGACTTGGCCTGGGTCTTCGATATTTTTGGTCAAGTCTAAAAAATTCCCCAGGGAAGAAAAATTATTTTTTACTCATTTGAAATTTTTATTGGCCTCAAAATGTTTCTGGTATTTTAAATATTTTTTCCCGGCAAAGCAATAAATTTTTTTTTTTTACCCATTTTTTTTTTAAATTGACAATTGTCTGGACTAATTTATAAAATACCGGAAAAAATAATGGCGCCACTTGAAAAAAAAAAATTTGCACTCATTTTGAGTGTTTTTGTTGTTGGGCGAGAATAGTTGCAGCCACTTGATATTTGCTCTTGATTGCAAATTGAATTAAATATAATTTAAAGTGCACATATGATATAACTTTTATACAAACAAAATAAGAGAGACAGAGAGAGTGAGAGAGAGAGATAGAAGATAAAAAGTATCTAATGATAAATAAGTTGGGGCGTTTTAATTGAGTTACCAAACGACCATGAAAACAATTATAATAAAGTCAATCGAAAGCTGTGGATTATTTGGTCTTACAATTAAAAGAAAGAGAAAGGAGATAATTGCTATTAGCTGTATGTGTGTGTGTGTTTGTGTGTGTTTGTATGTTTGATTTGGCTAGAAGCCTAAATAACGCATACGCCATGTGTTACAATTGACAAAATTAGTTTTGATTTATGCCGAGAGGCAATACACTCATATACACTCACACACACACACACACATAAACACACATACACTCAAGTGTGCATTGACTTTAATTGTCAACAATTCAAGGCAAACAGATACACGCATGACCAAAGGCTTTTGTCTTTGCCTAAGAAAATAGAGGGTGTCCTGGTCCTAGCTCTAGGCAGAAGTAGCAATAGACAAATAAGAAGAAGAAGAAGAACCCTCGGCTACTTAACTTAAGTGGCTCAAATGGTGCAGAGCGGTGAAAGCAAAAAAAAAATGCGTCATTTAGTTAGACTTTTGTTTACTTTTGGCTTTGATTCGCACAAGTGTTTAATATAAAGGGCATGTCTCTCTGTATTACCTACATATGTGTGATTTGTGGTATGCCTGTGTGTGCGTGTGTGTGTGTGTCTATCAAGTGGGCTTTCATGTGTGACAGAAGTCGATCATCAAGGTTAAGTAGACTGACTGCCTGAGAGCCTCCTATTCATTTCACAAATCTCAGTCAGTTAGTTGGTCGAAACTTTTACACACCCACACACACACACCTACACACTCATACATGCCACTTGACTTGCAAATGTATACAATTTGTGTGTGTCAGTCGGTTTGTTTGTCCTTTTAAGTGCACTTTAACGTTGCGGCTTCTTTCTTTCGCATTTATTGATTTATTTTCTTCTCGTAGTTTCATTTTCTTTCTTTCTTTTTTTTTCTTCGTTCCTAACCAAAGTCAAACAAACATATATATGTATGTATGTATATTTCTTTTTCTACAAATAATCACAAATTTATTTATCTTTCTTCTCGTTTCAGGTGAGTGTTATTTTTTTTCTTGAGATTTTCCATTCAATCAATTTCAACTTTTGAACCGAGTAAGTCAAACATAAGAAAATTTGAAATGTTAAAGCTCTGCTAAATAACAGCGAAAAAAGAGCTTTCTGCGGAAGCTCTTGCTTACCGGGTGACCTAGCTGTGAACCAGGGAGAAGCTTTTTGCTGATGGTTCTGAACTTGGCTAAGAATATAATTTTTACATGCTCTTTTCAAAGAAAAGGGAGTTTATTATTTTATTTCGATTTTTGTAATTATTTTGCACACAATTCGTTATTACTAGATGGATTGATAGAGCTTTATCCATAAGATCAACAAACAAATTCATAAAGCTGTATAAGTCTGTTTATATAAGCTAGCTGCCTTAGGAACCAAAATCGGTTTAAGAAATACCTATGATCTTTATTGACCAACCTCAATAAAATTCCATTAATTTCCTTTATAGGGATACAAATATACATATACCAAATTTCTTTAGGATCAGACAAATATATCATGTAATTCTCATACAGTTCTAAATGGGAATAATTCTGACATTTCTTGACTGACTTCATTGAAATTCGGCATGCAAAATACTTATATAGTAAGACACATCTCTGCCTAATTTCTTTAGAATCAGACTAGTATATAACTAATACTTTATCTGTGATAACAAGCTAATACGAGTTGAGCAATATCTCCCTCAAAAAGAGTCTGTAATTGTCGACAAAGCCATTTTCTTTAATTTCTTTCCTTTTTATTGTCCTCTGACGGTGGATGGGATTCCTTGACCCAGCTTTTTTTGTTTGAGACTGGCCAATTCCTTGGCCCAGCTTAGCTAGGATTTCGGTAGATCCATTAATTTTAAACCGCCAACTTAGCACTCCTCGATGATTCATGCTCTAAAGTGATTTCTCTTTCACTGCTTAAATGGCTTTCGGCCTGGCGTGTGTGTAATTTAGAATTGACGTGTAGCCAACGCCTTCCATATCCCAATTCCGCGGGCTTTTAGGCCACAGCATCATCATCTTGAAGGACCTGCGAAATGGACATGTCCTTCACCTTGACGTTGTTGGTCATAATTTTTTTCCTTTCTAGCTTAAAGCAGATGACTTGTTCTACGTGTCTGTGTGGCCTCTTTATATATTATTTATATATTTATTTACTTATTTACTTTGTTGTTGCGGGAAACCACAGGCTGGCCTGGCCTTAATCAAAGGCATTCCATTGGAAAACACGAGACAACTCCTGACAGCCCTGACAATATAAGCCACAACAGAACCCAACAACATTTTAGTTCTCTTTCTATCATAAAAAAAAGGCGAAGGAAATTAAGTTGCGGTATTGGGAAAATCTATCTCTGTGGTTGTGTGTGGGCCAATAGCAACTTAAAATTTATATGGCCCTGCTGACTGCTCGAGGAAATTGTTGTCTACCTTGGACTTGGCCAAAATACTCTGGCTAATTTGTTCTAAGAGCAAAGAGAGACTCTAGGACATTTGCTATATTTGTTTTTTTTTTCTGAGAAATTTATTCTTCTATTTTATTTTTGGTTTAAGAAAATCCACACATGTGCCAAGATAATAAAAGTAAATTATAAACTGAGGTGAGCCTGGTCTACCCCGAATTTCCAGGGACGATAGAGGGTCTTGGTCTGTTTGTCACCGATTTGCCCTATAACTTTATAAGGAATTCAAGCATATTCTTAGAATGATAGGATTGGTTTGAATCTGAAAATCTAACTTCGATTAATAGATTTCCTTTTTGGAAATGTTAAACTTCGAGATCCGTCGACAAAATAGAACACGTCCGATCTTGGCAATCGAGTCTTCTCCAGTGATATAGATTCCATTAGGGGTTTGCTATATTAAAGAAGAGGAATAACATGTGAAACGGAGATATACGGAGTTATCGGTTTCAGTTTCCTAGTCACATTTCTTAGACCAATTTGAAACACCTTCTCTTTCTCCTGGGTTATTTTTTTGGAAATGTTAAACTTCCAGATCCGTCGATCTTAGCAATCGAGTCATCTCCATCTCCCCTGATTCCATTAGGGGTTTGCCACATTATAGAAGAGGTATACCATGCGAAACGGAAATATACCATAGAGAGTTATCGGTTTCAGTTCCCTAGTCACCTTACAGCGGTCTCTCTTCCTCTAGGTCTCTCCTCTCTTCCTCTCTCTCTCCTAGGTAATTTTTATTCCTCTTTGATAAACAACTCTGGGAATTTTGAATATATTTATGTTTTCTTTTTCGATACCAAACAAATTTGTTTCGAGAGACTTCAGGACATTGGGGATTCTATTTTCTTTTTATTTTATTTTTTTTTTTACTTGGTTTGAAAGACTCACACATGTGCAGAGGTAAAAATTGCCCAGTCATTTTCAGATTCGCTCATTTGCATAATTCTTATATGACAAGCCAGTCAGACCAGAAGAAGTCCTTGCGCAGTCGTGTCCTTTGGACTGTAAAGATTTGCATAAAAAAGAAACTTGTGGAATTTGTAATTCTTTCCTTTTATTTTGTTTTATTTTTTTTTTTTATTTTATTTGCCAACTGTCAAAGTAAATTACTGTCATTCAATTCTGTCAATTACAAGAGAATTTGTTTTTTTTTTTGCTTTTTATTTCTTGTTCTGCCTTGGGCGAGTTGATTTATTTGTGCATTTTGCGTTTTCTTCAAGTCGGGCCAAGTTAATTATTAGCTTAGCCTTGAGATTGAAGCCAGCCGCCTGTCTGTCACATTGCAGCATTTCTCTCTCTCTCTCTCTCTCTCTCTCTCTCTCTCTCTGTTTTTCTTTATTCTTTATTGCTTATTTTGTTGCAAGTGGCAAGGTTGTTGTCTACGGAGCTTCCTCTTGTCTGCCTTGTCAAGGTGTGCCGGAGAATAGTCTGGTTTATGGCCTCGGTGTCTCGGCTGTTGTATCATTTATGACTATTTCGAGGAGCTGGGAGAAAGCCTTTGGGCTTGTCAGCAAATTTTCAGAAATTACAAGCAAGTTTGTCTGGCTTTCCGAAATGGCCGAGGTTCTTGGATTTTGTTAGAGATTTTAAAAATTTTCGCTTAAAATTGTTTAAGATTCCTAGCACATTTTGGGGATTAAGAAATTAAGTCAGATAAAATCATTTTAAATTATTCCGGCAGGATTTAACAATTTACCAAGCAAAGTCCTGGACTTGGCCAAGAATTTAAGCTGATTCAATTTAGCATAATTTGAACTTATTGCCGATTCGGTAGATTGTGTGGACTCTGCGATATTCCGGAATATTTTGCTTGAATTTCAAATGACCTGGAGGAAAATAAAATATACGTGAGATGATAAAGACTTGTTTTGTTGTCAGAGGCCAAAAGGAAATAGATTGAAAATAAATAAACTAGACCCTCCACAAGACTGTGGGTGCCACGTCTTTTGACTTACTTTTTTTTTTTTTTGGGCAAATTGAAAATTCCTCCTGGCTTCTTCATGAGTCTATGGGAATAATGGCCGAAAAAGACTTCCCGCAGAGTTACACGCAACCAAAATTTATTTAGATAAAAAACTGGTGAACTTAGCACTTTTTTATTTTTCTCATGTTTGACTAGGCTGCTTCTAAGTCTTAGGTAATATTTACTGGTAAATAACACTGCGAATATAATTCAATTAATTGTTTAACCAATCTATTCTATTTATGATGAACCCTTTTGTTAGGGCTTCCAATATTGCTGCCCAGTATGTTTCCATTTTTGCGAGGAACTGCTAACTTCCATTCACTTCGCCAATCAACAATTTGCCCCATTTCCGAGATACACAAGGAATGATCGAAAAGACATAAAAAATATATATTTTTTAGTAGCACAAAAAATACATTATTTCTTATTAATTCCATTCGGAACGAACCAAGCAGAGTTGCTTTGCAAAAGTTCACGAGGTTCTTCTAGTTCATCAACTCCCCTGAATCCTTCGTTTGCTTTTGTAAAGAAAATCTAGTTTGCCTTGGCAAAAATAAATATTGAAAATTTGGTACACAAATTTAATTGGTAATCGGTTTTTTGTCTTTTACCGATTACTTCATTTATTCTAGACTAGAATTTCTAGTTGATATTCTTCAGTCGGCAACTGCTCTTTCACTTGAACAGTTGTCTGACTTTTTATTTTCTGATATTTTTTATTTTATAAAAGAATTTTTACAATTTATTTTTTTTAATTTCTTTTTATTTTATGATATTTATTAAATTATTTTGCCATTGACTTCTCCACTGATCACCTTCTCATTGAGTCCTTGCAATGGGTCTTATTTTTATTGAAAGAGTTTTTTTTTTATTTCTTTGAAATTTTTCTGTTTGCCATTGACATCTCCACTGATCACCTTCTCATTGAGTCCTTGCAATTATTCTTTTTTAGGAATTCATTTATTAGGGTCTTATTTTTATTGAAAGAGTTTTCTTTTTTTATTTCTTTGAAAGTTTTCTATTTATTCATGATAATTATTATAATTTTTTTTTTTTTGCCATTTGACATCTTAACCTTCTCGATCTGTGTCTTTACTGTCTTAGTCTTAGTTTTATTGAAAGAATTTTATTTTATTTTTTTTTTGGAAATATCTTTGAGATATCATCGATCTCAGTCTTCTCAGCCTTAGCCTTCTTATGAGGTTTTTATTTTTATTAAAAATTTTTTTTTTAATTTCTTTGAAATTTCGCTTAAATTTTTATTTATGAAATTTATTAATTTTTTGCCCTTTGATATAACCTTTCGCAGCGAGTCATCTCAATACTTCTTGAGCATTTCTTCTATCAGGTTTTTATTTTTATTGAAAGGATTTTTGTAATTTCTTTGAAATTTCGCTTAAATTTTTATTTATGAAATTTATTAATTTTTTTGCCCTTTGATATAAATTGAACCTTTCGCAGCGAGTCATCTCAATACTTCTTGAGCATTTCTTCTATCAGGTTTTTATTTTAAATTGAAAGGATTTTTTTTAATTTCTTTGAAAATGAGTCTTAAATTTTTATTTATGAAATTTATTAATTTTTTGCCCTTTGATATAAAATAGAACCTTTCGCAGTGAGTCATCTCAATACTTCTTGAAATAATTTTTAAATTTTTTTTGAAACTTAATTTTTATTTATTATATATATATATATATTCTATATATATCCTATATATTTTTTTAATTTTTTTTTTGTCTGTCTATAATGGAAATCACAGACAGCATTCAATCAAAGCCCATCGGTTTGGTTATCAACGTCTTCACAATTTCACTCGACATTATTATAATCATCAGGGCCAAATTCAGACACCCCTAGCTAGTGTGTGTGTGTGTGTGTGTGTATTGAAATGGTTTTATTTATGCAACGTCATGTGCCTGTGCTTTAAGCAAATTTGCCATGCAAATTTTGCCAAAGGGTAGCCAAAAAATGGAAATCTGACAAAAAAAAAAAAAGACGGGAAAAGTGAAATGAGAAATTTTCGTGTTTGCTTGAGTTGGTTGAGTGGTCGAGGGGTGGCTTAGGAGGCGGCGGACGAGGCTTCAAATCTTTATATGCTCAGCGCCTGCACACATTTAATTATTAAAATTTCATTTAGGCAATTCGCTTTTCTTCTCTTTTTGCCCTCCTCTTTTTTGCTTTTTTTGTTAGCCTAAATGCATTTTGTGTTTGTGTGAGTGAGGGGAGTGACAGTTTTGGTAGGCTTTATGTGCGGGTCCCTACTTTGTAAAGGAAACTACTTTGAAGCTTTGTTGAAAGTTCGCTTGGCTGATTTTTATATGCTTTGGGCCACCAGCGTAGATGAAGAAGAAGAACATGAATAAGAATAAAAAGGCGCAGCAAACGACTTTTGTTTGAATTTTATCCTGGTAGTATATATATATTTTTTTTATTTGATTGTTGCTCTTCTTCTTGTTCTTTTCTCAACAACCTGTTTGCTCAACAAAACAAAAAAAAAAAAGAAAAGAAATTTTATGACCCCAAAAAAAAAGAAAAAAATTGAAATCCATAAAAGAAAAATGAGAGCCAAGCAAAAAATAATCATCAACCTGTTTAAATAGTTTCAGTGTGTGGCCGCGTGGGTGGGAATTCGCTCTTGTTGTTATTTGCCTCTCTTTCACTCCGACAGTGTTTTTTGTTTTTGCTCTTTTTCCCATTAATGTTTCATAAACTTGCGTCACTGGCATTTTTAATGCTGCCTGTACTGCTTCTTCTTCTTCTTCGTCTTCTTCGGCTACTTGTGCCATAAATGAGCCGCTGCATGTGACAAAAGAACAGAGATAGAGTCACATTGAACAGAATGAACAGGACAGAGTGAGAAAGATTGAGTATATCGTGTGCTTGTGTATTGCGTTGAGAGAGCGAGAGAGCAAGAGTGGGATAATAAAATTTGCCTGTGTGTGGGTGTTAAACGCTTTCAGCACGTGAGCCAAAACAGTAAAGCAAAATCAAGTTCAAGTGAACGCATTGAAAACCACCAAGTTCAGCTTCAAGGCGCAAAAAGCTTTCACACAAACACACACACACACACACGTAGACCAAAAGAGAGAAATTTCAGACACGTGCTTGGCTCTCTTTAGTTTGGTTTTTTTGGTTGCTCTCTCTCTCTCTCTCTCCTTGTTGCTGCTTTTTTTTTTTGCTTGCCCACATTTTATTTTATATTTTTGTGATTATGTAAGCAAATTTTGTGTTTGTTTTTGTCGTACTTTTTCTTCTTCTTCTTCTTGTTAACTGAGCCAATTTTTTGTGTGCTTCTTTCCTTTTTTGCCTACAATTTTTGTTGTTTGTTTTTTGGATCTGTTTTGTTGGTATTTATTTTCCATTTGGTTTTTGGTATTTTTGTGGCTACTTTTTTTGTGAGTGTGTTTGTGGCATTTTGTAGGCTCGTTTTAAAATGGCTTGTGGCCAATTTTTTTTGTGTGTGTGTGGCCAGTTTTCCGTCCTTGTTGGGAATGGCAAAACGGAAGGACGCTTCTTTGCGCGGCATTCCGCTTCACTGATTCCTCATATTTTTCGGTCATTTGCGGATTTTTCAATTCTTTTTTTTGTTTGGTTTACTAACCCAGCCCCATAAACGGTCTTAACTGTATTGAACCTCAGCCTCAACTTGACCATGGAATTGCCTGGAACAGATGTGACCGAGTTGCTTTCGAATTGATACAAAAAATATATTTCCATAATAGTCAATGCCAGGGCCAGTGAAAAACTCTTAATTTCCTTGGGAAACAAGCTTTGACTTTTTCTTTTGTCAAACTAACCTTCACTGTTTCCTGTCGATTTCTGTCTCAACTGCCAGAAGCCTCTGACGATATGTTGCTGATTGCAAGACAACAAAAAAACAGAGTAAATGAAACCGCAAATGAAGTGATGATGACAATGAGAAAAACAAGAATTTGACATTGAAAGGGTCTCACTCACTCACACACACACGCACACAGACAAGGCAAGAGATAGTCAGCTCTATATTGGCATTGAAGTGACAGCGGAAAAAGGAAACCAACTCAACACCATACGAAGACTCGGCGGAGCGTTGAGCTGGGCGGGAGGGAGGGAGGTAGGCCAACGCGAATGTTATGCCAACCCGGAATGACCTTGATAATGATAGCATGATGATGATGTTGAAGAAGCAGAGGAAGAAGAGGCAGAACAAATGTTCAAGTACACGGTCAAAGATATTTTTTCTGGTCTTGGTCTTTTGCCTTGTCTTGCTTCCGTGTCCTTTGCGCCCTTTGACTCCCATTTTGGCGCGCTAATGACATTGACGATGATGGGGCACTTGTTCGCTACGATTTTTCTAATTTGCTGTTTGTCCTATTTAATGTCTTCGTATTAATTTAGCCTCTGTCATAGACAAAAAAAAAAAGAAAGTTTCACTCTCTCTCTCTTTCTATCTCTCTCTAATTACAATAATTAATCAAGTTGTTTGATTTTGGCCTTGGCAAATGTTGTCTAATGAAATACAAGCTGATAGATCACAAAGCTTCAAATAAGTACACAATCAACTTTTTCCCCAAAACAAAAAGGAGAAAAAAAAAAAATTTGACAGAAACGAATCCCCCATGGGGTAGGGCTTAAATTTTTAATTAAAATTCATTCGACTCTCTGCTTCATTTCTAATTGATTTACACAACCAAACCAAGAGCAAAAAAAAAAAAAAAAAAAAAATGTTAAAGGAAAAGGCAAAGCTCTTCTCACACACAAAAAGAGAAAAGACAAGAAATTTATTTCAGCTGCTCATGAAAAATAAATGCCTTTTGGCTTTTGGACAAGAAGTACATGAAAATTATTATTAAGTTTGCTGGAAAATATGCTAAAAAATATGCAACAGGCAGACTAGTTGAACGCACAACAAAAACAACTACACCCACGCTCAGCAAACACACAAACACAGAGAGTCTCACGCTCAGCAAGATATTTACAAATTAGTCTTGGTCCTGGGGTGCCCATCGGGCCAGCAAAGGCAGCCACAGTCTGAAATTTATCATTTCAATCAGTCGTTATGCATAAAATGGCGCTACAAAAGCATTTGCATGTTTTCCGGCGCACCAAACAGGCGGATCATAAACAAAGCCACACACACACACACAGGCACACATTCTCGCACACATACACCCACCCAATGGTCGAGTAGCAGCCAACCAAATGGAGAGGAAAATTTTGAAGGAAATGTTGCGCCTACTCAAAAGAGTGCAAATCATTTTTAAGAGAAAACAGCCAAGAGCTTTTTCTGATTACTCAAAAGTTTTCCAACACTGGAAAATATTCAAACAAATCCGACATCCGATTTTTGATTTATGAATTGATGAATTTTTTTTAGAAAGAAATTGGATTCTGAATACCCTCTAAGGTTCTTGGTTTAGTTTGTAAGACCAAAAGTGAAATTTGGCAACGTTGCTTGATAGAAATTTCACTAACTTACTTACTTCTCAAATTTAATAAAGAATTAAGACTTGCTTAAACCTGAATTGGGTTTTATAATTTCAAAACAATATTGCTCCTATTTCGACAAATTTCCCAGGTTTTATATATTTTTTTCTCTGATAAATTTAATATTATTTTCAAATAATTCCTTTGATAATTTTTATCTGGGAATTTCTTTGAGATCAAAAAAAAAAAAAAAAACAAAAAAAAAAACGCTTTTCACATTTTCCATAGGATTTACTCCCGCAATATTTTCTGGACCTTGATCAGCCAGGCTACGCGACATGTCAGTGCATGTTCAAAGTTGTGTCGGAAATTTTTAAGAGTCGCATTGACTGAAAAGCTCAATGGCTGCTCTCTTGGACCAGTGAGCTTTTCTCATGCGCGCGAGAGACGAAATTAGCTTATCAGTCTCCGTGTGTTTGTGTGTGTGTTGCGAATGTTAAGAAAAACATTTGCACGGTTTTCGCATCGCATCAGTTTGTTGCCAAATCCCAAACGCGTCGGCCGCAAAAAAATAAAAAAGAAAGACCGAAAGAAAGAAAGACTAAACAAGCCAAACGGCATCTTCATAGACTCTCAACAAGCCACAAAGCAAATTGTCCGCGACCAAAGCCAAAGAAAGGACGGCAGATGTTGTGCCAGTTCAAAAAGACTACGGCAAATAAAATTGACTGAACCCTGAAATAATCAAAAACATAATAATAATAATAATAATAAAATAAAATAAATAAACAAATGTGATGTGAAACGCCAAAGAAATTCAACGCGTTCTTCTTTTGGTTTGATTAAGTTCTGTTCGTTTCTTATCCCCTCCCACACCCAACACCTCATCTTCCCTAATTTATTTATTTGAAATGAATTGACCAGCTTCATTTTGTGGTAACTTTTTTTTTTTTTGTATTTTTTCTATATCTTTTTTTCCCCCGATTATTTTTATAACCCGATAAATGAAATTCGAATTTTGACTGTCTGAGAGTGTGTGTGTGTGTGAGTGTGCGTAAATAATTTATGCTTTGGAATTTATGTGGCAAATGTTTATGATTTTATTAACAACAAAAAAAAAAAGAGACAAAAAACAACCCACGCCAAACAATCCGCCAGTGAGAAAGTGTACAAGTGAGAAACTCAAGAATTTCTATTTTTTTCCCGACCGTGAATGAAATTATTTTTCGCGAGTAAAAACAAAAAAAGACATAAAAAAATTATCAACTCGTATGAAAAAAAGAGAAAGAAAACCCATTAAAGAATTAAACAAAATGCAATAAATTTCAAGTCATCTTAAGTATGCTAAATGTTGTTATTTTTAAATAATTCATGTAAAACACAAAAACAACAAAGGCAAAATAGAAAATTTATTTTTATATCAAAATTCTTTCGAGCAAAAGTCCATTGACACTTTCAATCTCAAAAAAAAAAAAGAAGGGGGCGAGGCTGTGAGCCGGGAAGGTCGTCAAATATTTCAAGGCAATTACAAAGTCAAGGCATCATTATTTTTCTGTTTACGCGTGTTCTGCTTCTTCTTCTTCTTTTTCTTTATTTATTTATTATTATTATTTTTTTTTTGTCCGATATTTATGGAGGGGCGCTGGATTGAGCCAAGCCAAACCAAGTCAGGTCAATTTATGTGGCCACTTTGAATTTGTCAAATCTAATGGAAACCCATTAGAATTCCTAGCTGAGCCAAGAGATTTATTAGATTGCTGGGAGTATATTTTTTTTTCAGTCTTCAATCTTTGGATTATATCAGAATTATTTGATTATGCAATCGGACCAACCAAACAAATCCTATGGATTCCCTTTTAATCCCTGATTTCGATCTTTTTGGGGGGTTTCATTAGTTTAAAATAAATAATTCAATTTTAAATTGTTTTTTTTTTTTTTTTGCTAAGAGGGAAACTTTTCATTTTGGCCAACACATGTAGCTGTCGATTTGATAAAGTAATAGAAGAAGAAGAAGAAGAAGAAAAATTTGAAGGACAAGTCGTAAACTTGAGCGTTTCTGGTTTTTGGCGAAGTACTTAAAATGCTCATGATATATCTTTCAGTTATCTTGTTTCTGTTTTGGGTTCTTGGTCAATTTGTTGTTGTTGCTGTTGTTGTTGTTGTGGCAGTTTGCTCGCTAATGCCACGTAACGAGGCCATTAGGGACACGTCTGTCGCTTGTGTATTGAAATGAAAACAAAATGATGCTTACACTCTCACTCGAAGTGTAATGGGCTCCGAATAGAGACTAAAGAACAACAACACCAACAACAACAACTCCAACTTTGGCCACATTTCAGGGAAAGCATCAAAGTCGTAATCAGCACGCCCACTCAAATTATTATTTAGAACTGAAGGCGAGGAAGCCAAATAAATTGGGCTTACTTTTATCGGTTATGAGGAACATTGAGGCATACAAATTTTTTTTTTTTTATTCAGCCCTGGTCAGTTTGTTAAATTCACCTAAAATGTACATCTTTATTTTTGAGAAAGGTTTTGGTAAGAAGGTAAACTTTGGGATTACTCTGAAAGGTCACTTTAGTAATCAGGAGTAATTTGTAACTTCGAAAAAAAAAATTGGAATAATTAAACCAGAAAAGTTGCGTTTTTTTTTTTGGAATTGCAAATAAATCAAGTCTTACAAAGGATGTTTAAGGGAATTATTTATTAATTTGAAGTAATTAGTTTTTGGTTTTGAACAAACAAGAAATTAAAAAGAACATAAAATGAATTATAATAATAATAAAAATAATTAAAAATTATAAGAAAAATGATAAACATTTTTTTTTTACATAAATTAAAAAAAATAATTAATGTACGAAAATGATAAAATATAGCAAAAATAAATAAAAAACAAAATAAAAAAATAAAATAAATATATTTTTTTTTTTGGTTCAAAGAAAATAATAATAAATAAATAATAAAAAAAATTAAAATAAACATTATTTTTTATAGTTTTTATTATACAAAATAAATATGTTTTTGGTTAAAATAATAAAAAAAATATTGGAATTTGTTGACATAAATTGAAAAATATTAAAAATAAAAAATTATAAATAAATACAAAAATAAAAAATAAAATAAATATATTTTTTTAGTTCAAAGAAAATAATAGTAAAAAAATAAAAAAATTAGCATTTTTAGACATAAATTAAAAAAATAATGAAAATAAACAATTGATGGCAAAAATAAATAAATAAATAAAAATAATTAAATAAATATATATTTTTTTTCAAAGAAAATAATAATACATAATTAGAAAATAAAATAAATAATAATATAAAGACAAAAAAAAAAAACATATTTAAAAATATATAAATTATGATTTTAATTAATCATTACAAAAATAAAATAAATAATTTTATGGCATAAATAAACAAAGGAAAAAAACAAGAACAAATATAAATAAAAAAAATGTAAATAAAAAAATAAATTAATTAAAAAGACAGAATAAAATGTAAAAAATAATGAAAATATATACAAACAAATAAATCAACAAATTCATAAATAATTCAAATTAATTTTGTAAAAAATAAGCGAATCTAATTCACTCAACCAAAATCTTTTGACTTGGCTTATAAATTTATTTGATTTTATTTTTTCTCGATTTTTGTTCACTTGGCTTTATTTATTTAATGGAACATTTTTATTTTAAATATTCCATTTTATTTATGTTCAGATTTACTGGTATATTTATTTTCTAATTTTTTTATTCAATTAATTTCATATTTATTCTATGGGAACCCAAATAAAATGTAGGCCTTCATTTTACCTTTTTTACCACTCAGAAAGCCTAAGAGGGTTTGGCCTAAATAAGTTCATAAAAATCTTTAAATTATATTAAAAAAATATATATATATTTCGGGTTCTTCAGAATAAAAGAAAAATTTGTTTGCGGTTTCTTGGATTCATTTTTCTTGTTTTAAATATTCTTGGCTTCGGCTTTTAGTTTTGAGTTTTACCTGCAAAAGTTTACAGACACGTGCTCTCATGTAAAACATAAACAATATGAAAAACGACCAGGAAGTACAACAAGAAGAAGTGGAAGAAGAAGAGGAAGGACAGAAGCAGTACCGTTGTAATGTGAGGTGAAAAGATAAATGGTCCGGCAGAGGGCGAAAATGGGCGTTGTTGAAAATTTGCTCTCGAGGAAAGAAAGATTAGGAAAAATTCGACAGACATTTGCGGTGGATTTAGAGAATGTATGTGTGTGTGTGTGTGTGTGTGAGTGTGTCCTTGTGCTAAAGGCTAAGCAGGCTTATTATTTTGGTTATTCGTTTTTTTTTCATATTCCTGTTGTCCTGCGTGTGGGAACGTGCCTGGCCGACCGATTCAGCATTGCCGCTCATTTCTCTTCTTGTGGAACCTTTCAGGACATACGTGACTTTCCTGGCATTTCTGGGCCACACCCACAATTTTATTTCCCTCAGTTCAACGAGACGAAAATACTTTTGCCATTTTTTTTTCTTCTTCTTTTTCTCGAGTGAAAGTGAAATTAATGAAGCAGTTCATCTGACATTGAATTGATAGGCTTATTATTACGATATTTGATAGCTCAAGGGTGTCATGTGTGTGCTGGTGTGTGTGTGTGTGTCGGGCTTTTACTTTGGTTCTTTTGCCTAAGCCAGAGCAAATTGCTTTGATAAGTCCGAGAACATGGCCATAAGTTCTTTTGGCAAAAGTTTGATTACTTTTTTGTTCTTCTTTGGCTACTTTCACTTATTTTATATTCCAGCGTAATATTTGTAATTCAATTGGTTCTTTCCTCTCCAACTCGAAATCAAAATTACATTTTTTCCTTTATTTTTATTTGTTGTTTTTTTAATTGCAAAAGGAAAAGTTTGAAAATGAAATCAAATATTTGCGGCACGTCTCAATGCCATCAATACTTGGCCAAAAATTCACATGGCTCAAAACAAGAATAAAAAGCTGGCAACGCCAAGCGATTCCTGACTTCCTTCCGGCCTGCGGTGCTCCTATGTCATTTGTCTGTGTGTGTGTGTGTGTGCGTGTGTGTGTATTTATTTGGCAATTCGTTGCCAGTCATTAATTTTATTAAAAAGAAAAAAAAAGTCAATATTTACATTTTAATGAGACTCGGCTTAAGCTCCCCAGAGCTTTTGCAAGACAAATCGAAAGGAAATTCTACGAAATGAATGCTTGAAGTTTTATCCATTTGAAATAAGAAGGAGGCCTGTCCTTGTTCTATTTCAAATGGATAAATAAATTTTTTAAACATTCTTTTAATTCAATTTGCAGTGAAACATTTTTGTCTACCAATTCAAAGTTACTAAAAAGACAAGAACACAAAAAAGTGAACAAGATTTTAAGCAAAACTTTTTAAAATAAAAAAAAATAAATATATATATAACTAATGTTAATTAATTCATAAAAAAACAAAAGCAAATAAATATTTATCAACGTTAAAGAGGCTTTCAAATAAGAATTGTGAAAATATTTTTAAACCAGCAAATTAAAGTTATCTAAAATTTCAACTAAACTATATACAAAAGCTTAAGAATCAAACAAATCAATTATTAAAGGATTAAAAAAAACAAAATATTTATATTACAAATAGACAGAAAGAGAGAACGAGAGAGAGAAGAGAAAGAATTTAACTACAAATAAAAAAGTAAACAAAGTTACAAACGCAGCAATTGAAAGCTTCCATTTTATGCAAAATAAATAAAATAAAATAAAAATATATATTTAAATCAAAAAGTTACTATTTTCTATAAAGAAAAAAAAAATATATATATATATACAAAAATAAATTAAAAACAGATTAATTATTTTTCAAATAAATAAATCAATTTAAACCAACTTTAATCGAGATTACAAAAAAAGCGCTCTGATTAACTTTATTTTTTTGTGCAATAAAAAAGAAGAAAAAAATTAAATTAAATATTTTCAAGTGGCCGCAAACAAATTGGCTACTCAATGCTGCAATACGAAACCGTTTGCAATCATCATCAACCACAGCAGCCGCCGCAATCACAGCAGCAGCAGCAACAACAACAACAACAACAGGCGCCACCTAGCAAAGTGCCGCAATTAAGTTTGCAAGCACCGCGCAAGCAAACCTATAAGGAATACTTGCAACAACACAAACAACAACAGCAGCAACAACAACAACAACAATCGAAGCAACCGGTGCGAATATTCCGTGTCCATTATATACGGCTCAATTCCAAAGACGGCAGTTATTCCACAGCAAATCGTTCGGCCGGAGCAGCCAACACAACGGCGGCGGCGGCAGCCGCCCTTGCCACCGCCCCAAATGGAAATGTATTGACCAAAATGAAGACCATAGCGCCCAACATACGACGGCGGCGACGCTGCGACAAGCACCACCTGGAGCTCTACTGCAGTGAGGCCAGCAATACCAATCCGGCCGCCGCCGTCGTCGCCTCCTCCTCTTCGGCCAGCAATTCCAACACGAATCTGGTGGCTGGCAGTGGCGGTGGGCATACACTAAAGGCCGGTGGCCTGCGTTTGCGTGAGTGCATCACCGCTCCGACCACAGCGGCCAGCTCGCCCGTGGATGATCTATGCATACCAGCGCCGCCCATTACGCCGCCTCCGGCCTTTCTCACCGAAGGCTACAAGAGGGCCAGCACATCGGTGTCCACCTCGGCTTTGCCCAGTGCCACTGGCACGGCTGTGGCTGTCACACCGGCCACAACCACATTAACAACGGCTCCGGTCAAGCATAAGCCGCTTGTCCTACCGGCCAAGCCCAAGACGACGGCCACCATTGCGGTCACCATTTCCAAGCCACGCAGCACAGTCAAAAGGAGTTTAGTAGGTAAGCTCAAACGGAAGGAAACACAAATTGAAATTTCCCTTGTAATCTATCAAAATTGACTGAGGCTGAGCTGCTCTAAGCTCGGCTGAGTTTAGCTTTATGACCGGAATATTTCGGATTAAGGCACACGCACGTACTCAAGCACTCACGAACACTCTGACAAGGCTGAAAAGAGTGGGGCTTGCCAGGTGGAAGTGCTGTTTAATCTCTTGACTTGGCTTTGATTGACTACAAATTAATTGAAAATGCGTGTTTGCTTACAAACATTTGACAGGTTAACGATTTCATATCAAACGGAGTGGGCCCAACCTAGAATCTCATAAAATGCCAGTTGATTTGAATAATATCAAGCTTACACATTGGTTGGATGGGTAGCAATAAGAAAATATATATATATGTATTACATATTGGGGAGAATATGTCAATATAAATATCAATTTTTTTTTTATTGCCTTTTGCCCGGAGGCGCATACGTGTGTGTGGGCTCTGGGTGAGGAAACTGAGCAAATGGAAAATTTTCCATATAAATTTGAGCCTGCAGAAACTCAGGCGAAAAGGAGAGAAACAAAAGCAAGAAAACTTATCTCTGAAAAGCTGCAGAAGGCATACTCTTTTTGAAGCTTGAAAAGGATATCTCTGGGACTTACATATTCCTCTCTATATGTGAACTATATATGTATATACATTCCGATATTATATCTGTTCAGTTCATATAAGTACCTGGTCCCTTAGGTTGGGTTGGATAAGTCTTTACTCCAGTGGAAGGTTGGCTTACTCGATAGATCTAAGTTCCATTGTGATGCTGAAGGTATATATAAGTATCTGTTCCTATTAAAGCTAAGGACTAGATTATATAGGACAAATCCCTGACCCAAAAAGAAGGCTGACTTACATGACAGACCTAGAGTCCATTATGATGCTGACTTTAATCAGGTTTGGTAAATACCCGAGATATTGTCAGAACCGATTTATGTCTCTATATGGGATATAAGTTAACCGATAAAGACTTAAGTTTGTCTGCATCCTTGAACTCAACATAACAAATCGCAACAATATTAATTAATAAATAATACCAATGCTGATCTGAACCCAAACTGATAGCTATAAGATATGGAAGAACACTGCTTTTCACAGCCTATTAGGGATTACAAAGTCTTTGACTTAAGAGACTGTGGAGAGAATGGATTAAATTTACTCTGGGCTCCGTTCCAACTGCACTACGAAAAATGTCTAGACTCGTTTCGTTTTTGGGGAAAACAGTTTTAAGAAGAGGTGTCAATTTATCCACTCTCGCCTCCTGCTCCTTCCCTTACTCCTCCCTGTTATTTCTTTCACTTTTTGCATCTGTGGCATGTGTCTGAAATTGCCCCATAAAAGTTCTGAAACGACCCTGGCACTCAATGTACCAAATTGAATTCGATTTTTGGCTAGTTTTATGCAAGTTTTAGTTGTTTCTTTTCCTCTTCAAACTTGTAGCTTTCCGCATTTTTGCTGCAATTCCGGCAGACATCAAATCGAATTTGATTTACTTAAATGCTTTCCTCGGACAGAAAATTATGCAATTTTAGTTGGAAATCATTTCAAATTTTTGTTTCTCTGCTTATTTGATGCCAAAATTATTCCACATCTGTTATGCAGAGAGGAGGAGAGAATTATGTAAATGCCTGAAACTAATCAGGCAAATAGAAGGAAAACCAAAACCCTTGAATGGTGGACTCCAATTTAAAGTCAAATGCAGTGGAAGAATTCCTCAATTTGGTTGAGAAATATTCATAATGTCAGCCCAGCATTTTGAGGTCATAAATCTGGGCAAATGTGCAGATTCTCATAACCGAGGCAAGAATGCAGAAATGTGCTCTATTCATTCGCTTGCTCAATAACTTGCCAACTACACCCACCTCCTTCCTCCTCAGCTGGATAGCCAGTCCTTGAGCCATTCTCGTTTATCAGAGAAGTCATTTCATTAGTGAAATATTTGGCATGCATCAAAATCTGAAGAGCTCTGACTCCTCTCATTCCCTTTTATAGTCTTGTGAATAGAAAACTTCTTCAGCAAAATTTGTGGCAAAAAAAAAAAAGTAAGAAACCAAGTTTTCCGTCTACACAAAAGCCAAGCCGTGGATGGAAATTTGGAATTCCATTGAGCCTTCTACCAATATAGTACTACTTGCTTGGCATTATACTTGTTCATATATTTGTAGAATATGTAAATACAAATTTTATTCCCTGCAGTAACAGTAAAATTAATTGGCAAAGCAATTGCAAAGTTTTCTTCCATTTGCCATTCAAGTAGTTTCCTATTGAAGTTTGCTCTTGACTAAGAAATTTACTCGCATTTTCAATTGGACGAGATAAAAGCAAAGATAAGTTAAGCCAACGCCTCGGGATTTCAACGGAACAAACTTGCCCGAAGAAGAAACAGGCAGAGGAAGTGGAAGTGAAAGAAAAGGTGCTAAAGAACTTTCAAGTTATTGATGGTAAACTTTGGCAAATTTTGCAAGAAAGAGAATATGCAAACCTCACACTCTTATCTCGGCATAATTAAAAGCAAATTTTTATAGAAAAATATTTAATATTTTTTTTATACTTCCCCTTCTACCCAACCCTTACCCAATCCATTAGTCCTTGAATGCGTGACTTGCTGAAACTTTTTGTGCTTAATTCTCGAATTTCACTGTCACCGCAAAATGATTGAAGTGTGGTCAACGTCGACGGAGAGGCAGTAAAAGTCTCGTCACCTAATCCTTCTTTAAGTATTTAATGGGAATAGGCTTAGTGCGGAATGGGGGGGTTTCATAAAATAAGCATTAGCCCACGTGGGCTTGATTAAATCAAATTTTAATTGTTGCCATTACTCGGCTTGATTAATTTCTTCATCATTTATTTACTTTCATTACTAACATTTTTTTCTTTTCTCTCTTTCTCATTGCAGGTGAGTTTAATAAGCTGTCTAGGGTATTAAATGATGATGTTTCTGTTTTATGTTATCGTAAGTACTTGGAGATGGAAAAACTTTGGCCATTATTAAGGACTTGCTTACCTATTTTTTTTCCACCATCAATCAAAATGTGTCGTGGCGAAATAAATATCAACTATTTTCTTTTTCAGGCAATCAATTACTAGAAAAGAAAGCAAAACAGCTGACAGTTTTGGCCAATATAAATTGGCTCCTTCAGTTCTCTTTTTTTATAACAAAATAGAAAATACCCTACGATTACATAAAACCAAACTATCAAGCAACAAAAGGAAATTGTTCCACATTGACACATTTAAAAGAAAAATAAAATTAGCTTTGTCATCGTCGAAGTGCCGAAAATTATAGACTCTTTTGGAAATGGGATCCAAGTGAAATTTGGTACACATTTGCAGAGCTATATTTATATTCTAAGTAACAAATTTTAATGAAATCGGTCCAGGAATGATTGAGATATTTAAGGAAATACATTGATCTCTATACATTCCGATTCGTCTGGACTCTACCAATCCGGCCTTATACCAATTTTATTTAGGAAAGCTTAAGAATTGAGCAACTGCCCCAATCGATCCTGATAATAATTTTTGCTTGGTTTGGTTCTAAGCTTTATGATTTTCAGACTTCGATTGATTTTATGAAAAGATGAAAACCAAAGTCCATTTTCTCTTTGAATGAAGACTCTGTAAATTTCCTGGAATCTCAGACCTCAATTCGAGTGCTCTTGAGAGCTCAATTCAATTTTTAGTTAAGCTAGAAAAATTTCTGTAATTTTTCAAAGAATTCCAGAAACTTAACGCAAATTCCAGCGAAAATTTCATTCTAAACTTCTCACGTTCAGAACGATTTGGATTATTTTATTTAACCTCTGGTCGATAGGATTATTTACAAGGTTTTCCACAACTTTGAATAGCATACAATTTCCGGATAGTTTTCAGAACCATAAAATTTCCTAGAAGAAAAACATGTTAATGAAATTCTTGACCATTCGGTGAATTCTATGAAAATTTCATTTACCGAAAATTTACAAAGATTTTCTGAGGTTTCATTTTATTTTATTCTTTCAAAAATTCTAGAAAAAATTTTTTGAAATTCGCTAGACCAAAACCCTTTCAATAGGAAACGACTTTTTCTGTCTCGAAAAAGGCAACAATTTGCAAAACAATTTAAATTGAATTGCTCCCTTTTGGACAAGCAGCAATTTTGTTTTGTCTTTTTTTTTCCTCTTCTTCTTACTATTTTTTTTCTAGCACAGTTTTAAGGGCATTTGAATTGTAATCGTTTTTATATGCGCTTGTTGTTTTTTTTTCGGATTTTCATTGTACAGTTTTGACAAAACATGTAAACAAATATTTAAAAACAATTGATGCCAGGGAAATACTTATTGTATCTGTGTGTGTGTGTGTTTGTGTGCGTGTATTTTGGCTCGTGGCCAAAACATAAACGACAGAAATTTGCAGTAAAAAAATTTGTGTAATTAAAAAAGTGAATTGAATTGAGCTGAGCTGAGCTGAACAGAGTTGGTTGAGTGGCTCGTTGGCTTTGTGTGGTTGGCGAATGCAAAATTTACGCACTTTTTGCCAGGCATTCATTTATGTATGAGTGGCAGTCATGTGTGTCTGTTTGTGTGTGTGTGTGTGGGAATGTCCTTGTTAAAAGGGGAGAAACCAAACAGCAGCCCTGAAAAATCAACATCCGGCGAGAATGTGGCCGCGGCACGAAAGCTACGCAAACAACAACAATAACAACAACGACAGCCAGGCGCAGCTGCCCAGCAGCAAGTGGCAAGTGCAAGGCCAACACTGTTGAAGGCCGTGCCACCCACATATTCTCTCCCCCTCTTCTATTTTTCCATCGCATCAAAACTCATGTCCTTCTGATTGCTGATTGTGTGCCTCTCTCTCTCTGTGTGTGTGTGTGTGTGTGTGTGTGTCGCATTGTTTGCTCTGACGTTTTATTTCGTTTCGTTGAACATTTTGTGGCCAATGCGGTGAGGAGAGGGCGGAGTGATGTGGGCTGGGCTCGATGGTATCGTTTCAATTGTTGGCTACAGTTTTCCGCTTGGCTTTTAGCCCAAACCATTGGCCGTTTTGTATTGAACAAGTTGACTGCTGTCACAGCCACAACACGTTTGCCATTTTCTGCGGTTTTATTGAGAATTTCTTCTACTCCTGCTTCTTCTTTTTCTACTTCATTGCTATTTATTTTTTTCTTTTTTTTTTTGTGTTAGCAGTTTTATTATCTTGAAGAATTTAACTTGACACACGCACCACAAACAACTTGAAAGTCTTCTCACCTCAACTCGAAATTCTCAACAAGTTTTTCTTGGATATTTTTCGACTTTTTTATTTTCCACATTCCAATGTTCAAGGCTGCAACAAGTTAGTGAAAACAGACGTTGCTGCCATGTTGAACTCATTTTTTGGTAATTTATCATCAATGCCTCATTTCTGCCTTTGCCACTGCCTCTGCCACTGGTCCTGCCACATGACGTGGCATACAATTGCCTGGGCTATGGTGCCTGCCTTGCTTGCTTGCCTGTCTGGTTGCAGATTGTTTTGAGTTTTCCACATTTTACTTATGCTCGATTATTTTCTACGCCACATAATTCAAATTGTTGTTTGCTGAAAATGTCAGTAGTTGTTATTGTTGTTCTTCTTGCTGGCTTGTTAAATAATTCAAAAGCTAATCTTTAAATTAAAATCTTGCACATTAGAGACAAACAAGTACACAAGTGTTGCTGAAAATGATTTGCATTTCGACCCTGGCCCCTTTTTCTTTTTTCTTTCCTCTTTTTCAAGCATTTTTTTGAATCCTTTTTTTCTCGGTTTTGGGGGCAGAATTTTTCAAGTTTTAATTTTTGTTTTAGCTTTGTTTGAGGTTAAAATTTTTTTTTAATATTCAGGAAAAGCGTGGACTTTGGGGTTGGAGGGAAAATGATAATATTTTTCTGCCTAATTTAATTCTAAAGAAGAAGAAGAATCTGAGGATCCGAGCATTTTAAAGATTTTAAAATATTAAATAAAGGTTAAGAATTTTAGTTTATTTTATTCTCTTTAATTTCTTATTTTTTCTTGGATTTTTTTTACCTTGAAGAAGAAGAAGCTATATAAATTCCTTTATAATCTTAATCGATCCTAGAGGTATATACATTTTTTAAATATAAAATAATGCCGAAGGAGATCATATATCAGTTTCTCGTTTATTTGGCCTAAGGAATTTGAAAACAGGAAAAGGTAAAGATATTCTACAATATATAGCTAAGCCCCTTGACTTTCTTAATAAAATTATATATAAAGGTCAAGAAGTTCATATTTCAGTTTGTTGTTTATTTGGTCTAAGGAATTTTAAAACTGAAAGAGGAAGAGGTATTCTATATATCCAAGTCCCTTGTTATTCTTGAGAAATCCGACATGCATTCCTTATTTAAATCATGATTTCCTTTCTGGTTTTGCCTTCTTTCAAAGGTTTCTTTATGAGAACCAAAAATGATAGGTTTGAGTTTTTTTCTAGCCTTGAAATAAACACCTTTTTTTTTTTTTGGTGGGCTTCGAAAAAGTAAGCGAAATTCCTTTTGGCTCTGATTAAATTTTGTTACCTATAAAGATTTTGATCTCTGACCTGAGGGTCTCTGTCTCAGAGCTCTAAGATTTTTGCATAAAAAACAAGAGAGGAGACTATCTTCTTTTTTATATATTTTTTCTTTCTATGGAAAATAAAATTCATGATGCTTGCTTGTCGCATCCTATAACTTTTCTCCTCTTTCATCCTTTAGCATCCTTTGCATATATGTGAAAAATTCGAAACCGCTTTCAACTATTTGAGTGAGAATTTTAGCACAACCTTGCTAACCCTCCTCCAGCGGATCCACCCAGCTTGCCTCTTGTTTTTCTCCATCTATTTTAGTTTGGCGTGTAGAATGTGTGTAGTTTATTGCAGTATGGAAAAAAAAGTTTCATCTTTCAGTCACTTAAATGCAGCCCAACCCGTCCCGCGGGAGCTGCACAGCTAAAGTGTCAGGCTCAGGGTGAAAATGACAGAGAGAGAGAGAGAGAGAGTGAGAAAGAGGAGGAAAAAATAAAAAGATATAAATTAGAAATTCAAATGAAAATGCTTTCGGCTTCCTGAGTCCACCGCCACCACGTGCAGGTCCAGAGGAGCCCACGCCCAAATTAAGAATTTCCGTGTTGAACTTGAGTTTGCCTTGGCTCACTCTCTCGCTCTCTCGCTCTCTCTCTCTCTATTTTCTCTAGAATTTCTTCTTTTTTTTATGCCAAGGCACTTTATAATTCTTTTTAATGCACTCCCTCCGCCCTGAATGACTAGCTGACTGGGTGACTCGTTAAGTTGGTTTGTTGGTAGTAAATTTTAATTTCCTGCATTTCAATGTTGACTTCCCGTTTTCAGAATGAGAAAGGACAGCCTCAAGTTGGGCCACGCCCAATCGTCTGACGACACAAACCCGGCATCTTAATTATGGAAAGTGTGATGTGAAAAATGCTTTTCTAGTGGATTTTGTTTACGCTCCAATTTGCCCAAGTCCTTGCCTGCCTATCCGCAGCCCTTGGGGTCCTTTTGGAAAACGATTAAATGGAATGTTGCCTAGCAGCCAAATAGGGAGCTGCCCTGGCTAGCCACTAAGGACAGGTGTGCCTCTGCGTGTATAGACTTCAAAGCAAAATCCTCAGGCGAAATATTTTCTGAATTTTAAGCTGCTCGGGTTAAAAAAAAATAGAAAAAGAATTCCCAGCCTCGTAAGCAGCTTACCACAAACAATGCAGACAGCAACAGCAGCTGTGGTGGCCTTTTGATAGTTTCTGTTTTCATCGTCCGTTTAACGGTAAAAATATGTCGATATATGAGACGTTTTTTTTTTTGCCGAGCTTCTTCTGCTTGGTCACATCCTTAAATTGGCCTCAATTCAACCTTGTCTGCGCCCGTCGCTGTGTGTGTAACCAAAGGAGCATAAAATAATTTATGACGGTCAAACGGTGTTTAGTTGGGATAACCCAAGCGTGCTCTGGCTGGCTGGCTGGCTGAAGGCCAAATGGAATGCTTAATTAACCCTTTGTGGTCACAACCAACTAAAAGTGGAATATTTGCTTTTTATTAAATCTTATTTATTTTTCACTAGTCCAAACTATGTGGAAATTATCTCAAGTGAGAAAGCTTTTCTTTCCAAGGGATTTTTTCGAGTTTTCCTTTTGAAAAAAAATAGCTCCTTCACTTCTTGGAAATATTTATTAAATTATCTCCGACTTGTTTTCTCTTTTTTTTTTAGAATTTATTTTCTGAGGATTCTTTTAATTAGTTTTTTTCTTTTTCTTCTTCAAATTAATCTCTCTTTTTTTCATAATTTTCTTGAGAATTTTTTCTGGCTAATTATTTTTTTTTCCGTCTTTGTTTTAATCTCTTTGGATTTGTTGCATTATTTTAATGGCTAGACTGATTTATTTTGTTCTTTCCATCATTTATGGCGCTTGCATTTTCTGAGAGTTGGCGCCTTGGGCTGTTAGCCTTAAAATATGCAATATATTTTTTTCCCCCAGTTTTTGTTTTTTTCTGGTTCATAAGTTTTGCCTTGATCTTCTTCTTCTTCTTTTTCATAGTGGTATAGTAATTCTGTGTGTATTCTTTTCTTTTTTGTTCACCTTGTATTGTGGGCAGACCTTGAACGAGAACGACCTTGACTAAATGCTTTGCCGCAATCTTTCTATCTCTTTTTTATTTATTATTATTTTTCGCTTCATATTGCTTAGTCAGACGGCCACAAAAAGAATTTTACTTTTGCTTTATTTTTAATTCTTCTTCTTTTTTTGTATAAACACAAAAATATTATATATTCCTTTTATTTCTGTTGGTTACAATTCATTCAGTTTCTCTCTCTCTCGCTCTGCGGTCTGTCGTGATTATCATGCTGAGCAGGAGGTTCCCCCCCATTTTTATGACTAATGACTGTCAACATTGACTTTGACTTTTGGACTGGGCCAACACGTTGGGCTTTTGCATGCAGACGAAAAATTGTTGAAACTGTCGGCAGAATGTGTGAAATTCAAAACCACAAAGAACTATCAAGATGAACTTTTTGGCCAACTCCAAAATGTCACAAAGCCAGCAGTTTAGTTTTGCTTTATATGATTTATTATAATCCAATGGAAAAGCTAAGGGCACATCTGTTTCACTCCCAGTCAAGTTAATAAGCTAATTAAAACTTTGGCCCATAAGCAAATCCGAAAGAATTCCGAAATCATAGACAAACCGTTTAATTATTTACATTATTTTTTTGAATTATTTCTTGGTGTGTTTATAATAAAAACATAGAAGAAGAAAAAGGAATGTGTTAATCTAGAGGCAGTCGCGTCATTGGCTTGCCAAAATAAACAGACTATTTCATTGGCGGCAGCCGGGGGATGCCTGGGCCAAAGTTGGGGGCATACCAAATGTTTAACATTTTGACTCAACACTTTGCTGACCTTCAGAGAGGAATTTTAATGAACTATATCGAATCATTTGGCTTTTTCGAATTATATAATGTTTTTTTTTTTTTTCGTTGAACTATTGAGCATGTGACAATTTTTGAATCATTTCGAGAGCCATTCGGTTGGATATAGAAATATATATGGAAATTCTCTCAAAAGGTATTTCTGTTGTGATTCATTTGGCAAGCTAAAAACAAACAAATAAATGAGAGAAAAAAAAAAAATTTTTTTTAACAAATCTTTTATAGATTTTCTTATGACGCCATTGAGAGTGGGAGAAGAAAAAAATATTTTCTTTTTTTATTGAAAAACATATTTCACATGTTTTATTTGGCCCAGCTTAATGTCTTGATATTTTTTTCAACACAAAAAAAAAAAAAACGGAACTTGCATATTTTCGAATACTATTGAAATGTGTTTCTTATTTTTAACCTAAATTTTTTTTTCTGAGACAATCAAAAGTAATTATTTAAATATCTAAAAATATAAATTAAGCCCAAATTATGTTCTTATTAAAATTCTCAAAAAAAAAAATTATTTATTTATTTTTATTTGCGCTTTTGTCTTAGCTCACATTGAAAATATTCTAGAAATTTTTTTTTGCGCCATTTATAAAGAAGCAAGGCATCAATCAAGTGTATCTATATTTAATTCACTTTCACTTGTTTCACCTCCTCCCCCTGTCTTCCCCTTCTAGATTGTGTTCAAATTACACCATCAATCATCCGAGTTGTGTTTTATTATTTTTGGGAAAACAGACTTTTGGTTTTGTTATAATTTTTTTTTTTTTGTGAAGTCTTCAAAATTTGAAGAGAAATTTTTGTCATAAAAAACAAAAAAAAAAATATGAAAGAGACCATATAAATTATTTGTTTTTTTATTAATTCATAAAAACTGATGAAATTGCCAATTTCCGTTGAAAATATTTTTCTTTTAGCACAAAGAGACTAAATTTTTGTTTCAGTAACAAATCATTTAAATTAGCCATTCGACCTTGATAGTTTCCTGTACCAAAATAAGAAGAAAAAAAAAAAAAAAATTGGGAAAAAGACAGCAAAATAAATAAATAGATTTCCATCATTCGATTTCTTTTTGAAAGTTTGCCAAACTTGTTAACAATAATTACCAAAAAAACAAAAACTTTGGGTGTTAATTAGGCCGGACTAAAGTGTATTCAATTGAGCCACTGGTTTTCTCATAATTCTACTCTAAATTTATGGGCCACACAAAATCTGGCAAGACTAATTGCTCACATGGCGTATGATTAACGACCAATGCGCTTATCATATTTGTTCATTTGAGCATATGCATGTGTGTGTCTGTGTGTGTGTGTGTGTATAGAGAATCATCAAAATCTGTAGGAACAACGAAAAGGGAGAAAGTGAAAAAACAACGACCTTCAGCTATTGATTGAGGCTCAAAGCCAAATCGCCTGTGTGTGTGGAGCTCCACTGTTGTAACGAGCCAACGCCCCAACTAAAAAAAATTTACAAAAAAAAAATCCCAACGTTATCTTCGGGGTGCCGAAGATTACAGACTCTTTTCGAAGTTGTTTCTGCCGTAAATCACATGAACGGGGTTGGTCAGTTAATAGGGCCGATTTCGATTTGTATGACAGCTATATGATATAGTAGTCCGATTTTAATAAAATTGAGTACAAACGCGTATATTTATGTAGAAAACGTGTTGGCCGAGTTTTGAAAAGATCAGTCAATAAATGTGCGAGTTATTCCCTAAACCGATTTAGGTTCGTATGGCAGCTATATGATATAGTAGTCCGATCCTTACAAAATTCGGTATATATATTAATTGCTATAAAAAACATATGCGTGCTTAATTTGAACAGGATCGGATAATAAATGTGGGAGCTATTGCCTAAACCGATTTAGGTTCGTATGGCAGCTATATGATATAGTAGTCCGATCCTTACGAAATTTGATATATATTTTAACTGCTATAAAAAAAATATGCGTGCTAATTTTGAATAGAATCGTATAATAAATGTGGGAGTTATTCGCTAAACCGATTTAGGTTCGTATGACAGCTATAAGATATAGTGATCCGATCCGGGCAAAAATTAGTACAATTATCAATCGTTATATAAAACACACGCATGCCAAATTTCAAAAGGATCGGATAATAAATGTGGAAGTTATTGCCTAAACCGATTTAGGTTCGTATGACAGCTATGTGAAAGAGTGGTCCTATCTGGCCGATTCAAACTAGTGTACTACCTAGGTAAAAAAGAAGGCTATATACCAAGTTTCAGCAAAATAGCTTTTAAACTGACGGAGTAAATCTGATATGTACAGACGGACAGACGGACAGACGGACATGGCTATATCGACTCCTCTAGTGATTCTAAGTATTCTAGATGTAACTTTTGTGGGTCTACGATGTTTGGTTCTGTGCGTTACAAACATCAGAGCAAAGTGAATAGACTCCTTTTTCTTCGAAAAGAGTCTAAAAAAAAAGAAAAGAAAATAAAATACAGACTCACACAGGCACATGTTTAGCCAAAAATGCCAAAAGTATAAGAACAGGCGCTGCCAAATTTTATAGCTTTCAGGCCAGGCTGAGAGTTTCGGCTCAGTCAGCCTCACATTTGCTGGCATTTTGCCTGCGTATCACACACACACATACACACAAAGACACACAGAGGCACACATAGTCACAGCTTTTGTTGGTATATGTGAGTAGGGCCTGGTCCAAATTGTAATCATAATTCGTACAACGCGTAAAACATAACAAAAAATAGCTTATGGCACGTAGCAATAACATAAAAGCCCAGACAAAGCGAGAGTTGATCAATATGTTTTGCACATCAAATTTATGGAAATTTTGACATCACAAATGCATTCAAATTTCATGACCTTAATAAGCGATTTAGTGTTTCTTATTTTTTTTCTTTTTCTTATATGAAGTTTTAGGTTTTTATTTTCCTCTCAAGTTTCTTAGTCCCAAAAAAAAAAGGCTTCCGGTTATTTGAGTGAGTATAAAATGGGATTTGAATAGTTTGTTTGGAAATCTCATTATTTTTATATATATATCTATAGATTATTGGAAGCTTATTGGGACATATGGGAGAAGTTCTTTATAGTTTTATTATTTGTAATATTGAGAGAGAACCCAGGCTCAGCTTGAGATGACTTGGGAATTTGTGGAAAAAGTCACTTGTTTTTTTTTTTTTTTTTGAGAATTCTTGACTATATAGTACGTCTAGTTAGGTATATATATAATATATATATATATACCTATATATATATATATATATATATATATATATATATATATATAGGTATATATATATATATTATATATATACCTAACTAGACGTACTATATAGTCAAGAATTCTCAAAAAAAAAAAAAAAACAAGTGACTTTTTATATATATATATTTTATTATTTTTTTTTTTATTAAATTTTTTTATAATTTAAAGCTACTTTTTTCATCTCAAAGAGAATTATGAAGCTTTGCAACTTTCTCATTTTGAGTTCCAAATTTCACTTCGTTTTCGATTTAATCTGGATTAGTTTTTTTCCTAAAAAATTGAATTCAAAAAATTTACATATTTTGCCCAAAATTTCTGTAAAATTTCCTTTGATTTTTCCAGTAATTTTTGTGCCTATGAATTCCACCTAAACGAAGTCAAAAAAAGGCTTGAAAGATTTTTTAGATGCTTTAAATTTGGTTTATTCTATTTTTCTCGTGTTTGTGTTTGTCTTAAGGATAAAAAGCTAATTGAATTATATATGAAAAATTTTGTATAAGAAAGATTTTGTTTTTTTCTCATAATTCAATCTGATTTTCCAAGATTTTTCCCTTTTTCAGTTTGCCACTGTTTTTTCTTATTAATCCTGAAAATTTGAGGATATAAATTTATCCACCCTCGTCAGTTAAGGACATTTTTCCCAAGATATGCCAAAGTATGCGTGTGTCTTTGTGTCTGTGTGGGTATGTGTGTGTGTGTGTGCTTGTGTTTTGATATGCCGGTAGCTAAATTGACCCCAGCTTTCTCTCATTGTTGATGTTGTTCTTGTTGTTGTGTTTTTGTTTTATATATTTTCAGTCTGTAGAAATGGTTTTTGCCCTCGCTTCATGATGGGTTTTTATTTGGGGAAGGAAAGTTTTATGCCAGAAAAAGCATTTAACTCTTGAGGGCTCCTTGCGCCATTTCGTTGAGCTCTCGACTCTCAGGCGAAAACTCTACTCTAGAAATCCTTTCTAATGTTTTCCACTCTTATTGCTTTTTATGCGTGTGCAAATTTCCAACAATTGAGTGTGAAAACGACTGGGTGAGTGTGTGTTTTCTTTTTCTTGAAGCTTTTCTATGTAAGCTTTAAAGTAACATTTGCTGCTGGGGGAACACTCGAGACAGCCGTTGTATTTATTTAAGGAGTAGAGCAACTTAAGCCTTTTGGCCAGATCTCATAGAACTTTTACTAAGCTCGTCTAAATTGACTCAAATGGGTTAACCTTTTCTTTTTCCAGAAGAACACCTTGCCAATATTTTTGTTTTTTTTTTTTTTAGACAAGTTTATTTTTGTTGAGAAGATAATCATGGCAGAGGCATACTTAAACGGATTCTAATGGCTTATTGAGTAAACAGATTGTTTTCAGACCCAAAAATAATTATAATCAAAAATCTGAAAAGGTCAAAATGGGCTAACATTTTTTTTTGTGAATTTTTTATACATCAAAAAAAAATTGAATTTGTAATGATGTTTTCGCAGCTTGTTAAATTGGCTTTATGATTTTAAGTAAACCTTATAAAATATTTAAATGAATTTCGGTCTATAAATTTTAAATAAATTCAATGATGAAAATTACACATATTTCTGAATTTAATTAAAGCTTTTCGTTTGGGGAAATTAAAAAATGTAATTCTTTAAATCTGACGGTGAAATTCTTGAGCGCTCTTGAATTTAATCAAAGGTATCGAAGGCAAATTCAAAAAGGTCAGCTTAAATTTCAATAAATCTTTGAAAAAAAAAATAGCTTTATCTATTTTTTTTTGTCATGACAACAAATCCGATTTGAGAATTTTATTTCTTCAAAAGGAAGGAACAAATTTTTTCTCGTTATAAGTTTCCAAATTGTTAACTGCCCAAGTGACTGAGTTTGGTCAAAGTGTATGTGCATGTGTGTGTGTGTGTGCGAGTGTGGGTGTGTGTTGCCTATTTTCTGTTGCATATTTACAGGCACATGTCCATAAATTTTATTCTGCCAAACGAGAGCGTCAGCTTCATGTGTGGCCATGTCTGTGACCGTGTAAATTCTCAAGTGTATGAGTATGCGTGTGTGTGTGTGTGTTTGGGTGGCAGTGTGTGTGGATCGTAAAGTTGATGCCGTGGCTGTTCCGGTTGCTGCCTTTGATTATGTTTGAAGCCACAAGCTCAAGTAGCTCAGTTCTGCCGCAAAAAAAAAAAAAAAAAAAAAACCGATGAGAACTTTACCAACTTTTCTTATATTTTTTTTTCTGCCTGCTCTTCTTGTTGTTGTTGTTCTTGTTGCATTGATTTTTATTTTTATGGGGCATATTATTTTGTTTGCGGCCTGTGCGAATGTCACCCCCCACACCCCCTCCAGATACAAGTTTGTTTTTCATCAACTTTTTGGCCCTGGCTGTGTTCACAAAATTAAATGTTATTTATGCGTTTCGCCTCTTCCTTCATCATCAGCACACTCACACATACACACACACACACATGCATTTAGCAACCTTTTAGTCTCAAGTCGGCAAGTGTACTTTTTTTTTTGTTTTTTTTTTTTGTTTATGAGAAGCGCGCGTTCTTCACACAAAAACACATAAATTTTTCTCAATTCTGCCGCACCTTTTTTTTTTTGTGTTGCTTATTTTTTTGTTTTGGCCTGAGACCTTTTACTTAATTTATTTAATGCCCATTAACGTTCCAAGCATTTCTTTTTCCTTTCCTGTTTAATTTGATGTTATTTCAGAAAATTTCCGAGGCCCAAATATCTTCGGCGCTGATTTCATCTATCAAAAAAAAAAAAAAAAAAAAAAAAACCAAACACAAATGAAAAGAAAAGCGCAAAAACCAAAAAGAATTTCTTTTCTAGCCTTTTCATTGGCATGGCCCATAAATCTTTTGTGGGGCGAGAAGGTGTTAATTTTTTTTTTGTTTTCTACTCTAAATTTTTGGTTTTTTTTTCCTAAAAATTGTCACCGCAGAAATTTTCAAATTTATAGCCAAAAAAATGATGGCAAAGGAATTAAATCTTGAGTATTTGAATTTGGTGTCAAAAGTATTGAAAGTCAGTTTATTTCAGTTTTTATTGCCACCTTTTTTTATTTTTAGCTAAATATCAATTCAATTGTGAATTTAGGCTTCGAAAGAAATAATCCAAAAGATTGAAGGGGTCCAGGGAGCGGCTCAAAAAGATTAAAGGAAAAATTAATCCATTGAGTTTTTGTCACTGAAAGGGAAAAGGTTCAACTTTTTCTTAATCTCTTGGAAAATTACTTCAATTTCAATTACTTTGATTTGGATGCCTTGAAGATTTTTATGAGATTTGATTCGAGTGAGCCAAAAAAAAAAAAAAACTTTTACTCTCACTTTTTTTTGAAGAAGATAAGAATTTAATTAATTAAAAGAATAATTAAATGAAAATTTCACAAAAATATTTCAATAAAATAAATTAAATAATTTAATCAAGAATTATTTCACTTGATCAAAAATTGATTGAATTCCAAATGAATTGAAATTGATTGTTTAAAAAAAAAAAAAAACATCTCAATAAATTTCCAAAGAAATTGAATACAATTTTTTTGTTGCTTCCAATTGGTTTTTGTCTGTGTTATTTTGGCAATAAAACTCGTTCATTTATTGGCATTAAATTGTTGGGAAATTCTTGAACCAGAATGCTCAACTCAATTTGTATCCATCGACACTTGTTCAGCCAGCCAAACAGACAGACGGTCAACAGTGTGGAAATTAATTTAATTTCAATTTTTCATTTTCGCTTGCCTTATTTTTGCGGCCCTTAACAAAAACCATTCGAAAGGGGAAGGGGGTGAATATAAAATTTTACGAAATTCAAATTTTAGATAAATTTTTCGCCCACCTTCGTGAGTTGTCGTGAGTTGCTAAGTCGACGACAAATCTCTGGTCGGCATTAAAAAAATGCCACAGTGATGACAGAATTAGAGGTGGCGGGAGGGGGAGGGGGGTGTGTGTCTCTATTTATAGAGTGTCTAGTTGAGTGGGTGACGGGCTGTTGGCTGGTTTGTTGATGGAACAATTTTAGCCTTCACCTTTAGGCGTCATAAAGAGTCTGAAGCTGAAAGCCTGAATCATTTATTTATGCTTCGGTTTCAAAGCCTACAAATAGCCCCTTTCCTTGGGGCTATAAACAACAACCGCAACAGCCACACACACACACACACTACACACTCACGCACATATCAGCCCACCCTGAAATTCTTTTTCTATTTTTCTTTTCACTCAGTTTGTTTAGTTTGAAAATTTGCTGCGCATTAGGCGTGTAAGTAAAATTTAATTTAAATTTTAATCACCTTTTAATTTGTTTGCTTGTTTGTGTTCCAAATTGTTCAGCATTTTTTTTTCTTTCTGTTTTAGTATAAATTTAATTGTATTATTTTGAACAGGTATTTTGTGGCAAAGCCGCATTTTTGATGTGTTTATTTTTGCATCTGCCATGGGCATACATACACATGGGGTCTCCCTTTTATTTATTTTATTTTATTTTTATTTTTTTTTTTGGTGGGGCAATGTGTCATCGACATTTTCAAGTTGCCCTGTGGCAGAATTTTTCACTCAAATTGTAACAAATGCTTTTAATGCCAGTGAAAATACAATTTTCTTTGCTTTGACTGCGATGATTTGGGCGGGTTTAGTGTGAAATTTGAAAGAGCAAACTTCAGGCAAACTCGAAGAATCAAGTAAATATAAAAAAAATTTTAAAAATTTATATAAACCTGTGCGTGTGTCTGTGTGTGTGCTTTATATTTTTTGTCTTTCACCTGCTTCTTTTTCTACTCTCATATATTTGGCCCTTCTGGCAAGGCAATAAAAAGAATTGCGAGACAGCAAAACAAAAAAATGAGATGAAGAAAAAAAAAATTGATTGAATTTTTCTTATTTTGTTTTGCACAAATTGCTCAAAAAAAAAAAAAGAAAGAAAGATTCAATTGAATGAATCACAACCCACACAGAAACACTCGGGCAGACACTCACGCAATTGCTTGTGCATTCAAGACCCACGACAAGTGAAATGTCTTGCTTGTTTTTATTGAATCAAAAAAAAAAAAAAAAAAAAATACTTGTGCAACAAAACGAGCTGCATTAATTAAATTTAATGAATAATGACACATACACGCTGATTTACAGCTATATGAATTTCTACTCTGGCTAATGTGGCGTATACGTGATTTTTAATTTTTGAAAAATATTTTAAATAAAATGTAATGTCTAAGAAAAAATAGAAATGACTTAATTGATCGGTGTGATTTGAAATTCAAATCATTTTCAAGGGTTTTTTCATAAAAAAAAATACATTTTTTCTTTCATTTAATTCGGAGCAACATGTCGTATGAGTAATGCATTTTTGCTGTGAGTTGAATGGCTTTTGGTCGTTTTTCTAACGTCACTGAGGGTTTTGGCTCTCGACTGGCTTCCTGGGTTGGTTGGTATTTTTAGCCCTGCCAGCCAAAACGAATCTGAAATGCTCACAACAAAAGCAGGGGAAGCCTTTTCCCTAAGCAACAAGAAATACATAAAAAAAAAAGTAAATAAATGTGTAGGTAGAAATGACACAGAGAGAGAGGGAGAAAGAGACAGAGAATCAAATTTGGCTTATAAAATACATACATACATATTTATTCAGTAAAATGTATGAGTGTGTGTATGTGTATGTGTTTTTTTTTGTGTGTATGTAAATAAATTCTCAGTGCTCATTGTTTATTTATCAAATATCCACACGCTGCACAGAAACACAAAGCGAACGAGTGAGAGGGAGAGATAACAACTGGACTGTGTGTATGTGTGTTTGTGTGTGTGTGGGTGGGTAGGGTATCTTGTTGACGTCGACAAGGTCCAGAAGGGAAACCTGGTAAAACAAGAGCAAACAAAATAACTAAAACCGAATTGCCAGTTTGGTTTTGCCTGGACTCGACTTGCTCTGTCTTGGCTGGGATACTTAACAAAGGGATAGGCATTCAGGGCATTTTGACCAACAGCATTTTTATACCAGTTACCCAATTAATTTTTGTGGCATCCTACCGCAAATTCTGTGCAAATTTCGAATTTGATTTGAATTATAAATGTATCTGCAGAGAGCAGTTGCTTTGCTGTGTGGGTGTGTGTGAGCTATGACGTCACACTGAGCTCCTCACCCACATGAAAACCTGCAACACTTCCCCGGGGAGGGGATAGTCAAAAATGTTGCATAAATTCACCGCAATACCAAAATGTCTGACCGGCTTTCTCTGTTTGGCCTACTTGGCTTTTGCGGTATCTGTGTGTTCTGTCTGTCTGTCTCTCTGCTTGTCTGTGTGTATTTCAATTGTAGTAAAATTTCAGACTCGTAACGATAATTGATTAGAATTAGAAAGAGCATATTAGCTTTCAATTTTCGGTACAAGCCCAGGACAATTATCATTTTACTTTCCAAATTGGACAAGTTTTTTTTGCCCAACTCTCCTTGTTTGTTTGTCTGTGTTCGTGTCAGCTGTTTCCCTGCTAATTAGAGACTGAACTTTCTGGTTAATTAATGTCATTAGTGTTTTTGGCCAGTCCGAAAGTAACTTGTTCCTGTTTGTTGGTTTGTTTTTTTTCCAAGTGGTTTTCCAAGTGGCCGGCTGGCCTATTCAGTTAGTTTTGGCCTAATTGAACCCATGCTGAGCTTTAAGTTTAGCATAAATAGATTGCCCAAACATTCTCATAGTGAAAAGCTGTCTCAGCAGTTTTGTCAAATAAATGAAAAAAATAAATAAATCTTTGCCAATGTCAAGAAAATCTTATTATTTTATTTGTGTCTCTCCTGTCATTCCAATATGTGGATTTGTGTTCACCCAACAAAGAAAATAGTCTCCAGAAATTATCAACAACTTTGACTTGAGTTTCCTCTTGAAAGGCAGGAAAATATGTTAAGGTCTTTGAAAGAATTTTTTTTTTTTTTAATTTCTTTGAAATTTGAGGAGCCTTAAATTCTTGTAATTTGTTTTAATTAATTTCAGACTAATTATTTAATTTGATTTTCTGTCCCAATATGATCTTATTTCTTTTTAAGATTTTACAATTTTTTCCGATTAATTTAAAAAATTTTTCAAGCCCAAAAAAAAAAAAATAAAAAAAATAAGTAGATAAAAAAAAGATTTAATTTTTTGATTACCCTTAAAAGTTTTTTCAAGCAAAAAAAAAAAATAATAATAATAATAATTTAAGTTGATAAAAAAAAAAATAAGATTTAATTTTTTGATTAAATTTAAAAAAAAATTTTCAAACTAAAAAAGACAAAAATTTAAATTGATAAATTCTCGCTTAAAAAAAAGTAAGATTTAATTTTTTGATTAAATTTATTTTTTTTATGAAATTAAAAAAAAAAAAAAGATTTTATTTTCTATTTATTTATTTATTTTTTTTGTCTCTTTAATTTTAAATATTTTTTATGAAAATTCCCTTCAATAGAAAAAAAGAAAAAAAAGGTATTTCTTTTTTGTCTTGTCAAAGTTGAATCTGTTTGGTTTGTAGTTTTTTTATTTTTGTTGTTTCCCTTTTATTGTTCTGTCGTTGACATTTCCGTTTTGGCATACATTTTTTTTTTTTTTTTGGTTTGTTTGTTTGGCCTTTCTCTTATTTTATTTTTGCTATGTCGAGCCCACACATTTAATACAAAGACATTTGTCGTTATAATTTGACAGGCATATAAATTCATTTAAATGGGTCTCCTTAAACACAAATAAAAGAACTATAAGCAGCATAAACCAGACAAACACAAACACACACACACATACACATGTATATGCGTGCCGGCAGAATTTCATTTAACTTCCTCTCATATTTTTCTTCATTTCCCTTGGTCTTGGTCTTGGTCTTGATCTTGGTCCCCTTTTGAGCAGCTCAAAAATAATTTCATTACTTCATGTTGTGGCCAAAACAAAAAAGAAATTGTTTAATGTTTTTTTTTTTTTTTTTTTTTTTTTTTTTTTTGCAAAATATTTTCTACGCAAACAAGTCAAAACGACCACCGTCAATTGCTTTGCCCTGCGAGTCTCGCACTCTTCTTCTTCTTTGGGCCACAAAAATTTACTTATCTCTGTGATATTTTCTTTTTTTTTTTTATTTGGCAAATTGCCCGAGGAATTTTCTCTAGCTTCTTCTTCTTCTTTTTGTTACGTTTGGGTAGGTGACTGGGTCTGAGTATTTAAAGAGTCTTTTTTTTTTTATATTTTCAACGCAAAAATTATTTACGTGTGATTAGCAATTCGCTTGCCATTTTATAAATGCATTTGCCACCAAATCAATTGAAATCATTTTTTTTTATTTCTATTTTTTTCTTTTGTGCTAAAAATGGTTTTCTAAATTTATGCCAAATTTTTTTCATTGAGTGGAAAAATTTTTCCGCTTAGAGTAAATTTAAATAATTAAATGACTTTTGTTTTATTTATATATTTTTTTTGGTATGTATTAATTGCTTGTCGAAAGGCTTTTGAATATTTCAAATTAAATGGAATAATACTTTTTGCTTTGGCAAGCGACTGTCAAGTGTAATAATTTTTTTTTTACCGTCTGACAAGTCTGAAATTTAGAAAATATTTCTTTTGTTTATTTTCAAAAAGGTTTCGTTTTTTTCTTGTTTTGTGTAATTAAAACTGGGACAGAAATAAAGCTGACAAGTTTGTATTTAGTAAATTATTTAAATATTTCAATTTACTCTAGGAATTTTTATTTTTGGAAAATGGGGAGAAATAGAGGAAAGAAATCAGAGAAAATTCTTATATCAATTAAATAAAACTTAAGATGAATTCTTCTTTATAAAAAGTACTTTATACAAATTAATGAGAATTTTAATTTAAGTAAAAAACAAAAAAGAAACGAATAAGTAAAAATTCCCTTGGGCCAAGAGTGATGGCCAAAAAGGTAGCAGTTGGTCCGAAAAACCCACGCTTGACAGTTAAGTGGCCAAAGCAATTGTAGTTACTTCTCATTTACACACACACACCCACACCCTCGGCTAGGTTAAACATTTTCCCCATATGTCAGTTCTGGGTGCTTTGGCCGGGTCCGAGCATAAAACCACATGCAGTGTGGCAAACTACAAAAAAAAGAAAGAAAAAGAGTAAAGAAGAAGAAGAGTGAAAACCCCAAAGGACCTGCTGTTCTGCAAAACCACCAGAGCAATTAAAATAAAAGCTCGTTAGTGGTCATTTGAGGGTGTACAATTTGGGCGAAACGAATATCTTCAATTTAAATTTGAAACAAGCAAAAAACAAAGAAAAAATTATAATTTCCTCATTCTTTCTTTCATTTGCAGAACCAAGAAAAGACAAGACTGATGCACAACAACAACAACAACAACAACATGGTGGCAATGGCACAATATCATCACCGAACATTGAGCAGCCAACCTGTCAGGGCTCAATGCTGCCACCGCCAGGTGGCGGTAATCAGCACACACACAGCCATGGCAATGACAACAGCGGTGGCAACAAATTGGAAAGACCCAATACACTGGGCACCAATAAGCTAACGCGGCGTGGTGTCAACATTTGCTACCACAATGAGCACTGTAAGTGGCAAACAAAATTAACAACAACAAAAAACAATAAAAAAATGAAAAATCAAATTCTCATAACACAAGACATTTGCTAGCAAAAAGTTTTAGACACGCACACTCACACACACACACACACCTGCAAACACACTCACACATACATTTCCAATACAAATAAATTTGCACTCATTACTTGGCTAGTCGAAAATTCACTCACTCACTCACTTTTATTACCTCCTTTATACCTTTCCCGATAAAAAAAAAAAATACCAAAACAAAATCAACAACAACAACAACAACCAAATATGGATACTGTGTAGATGGCGATGATGGCAATGGTGGTAAAATAATTGCCGGTCCACCGGGCAGTACACCGCCGCCGTATGCCACGGCCACGGCTGGCAAATTGGCAGCGGGTGTGATGCTCAGCGAATTGCCAGAGCCACCGATACCCGTCTCTGAGATTGGACCCATCCCACCGCCGCCAATGTTCTCCACGCCAAGCCCCACGCTCATCGCTGGACGACCGCACGGGCCAGGCGCCATCAACGATCAGGACTATCAACAGGACTATGACTATGATGGTAAACAAAACAAAAAAAATTAATGCAAAAAAAAAAAGAAGAAAATTGTTTTAACGTTTTTCATTTCCCAAAATGGCCGTCTGTTCGACTCATCAAAAAAAAAAAAAGAAAATAAAATAAAGATAAAGCGCACCTCATTTTATTTTTTGACCAAAGCTAGCAAAAGTAGTGAGAGAAAGTGAAAGGAGAGCGCAGTTGAGAGACGTAGCCTTCATTAAAAAATTAAAAAAAAAAAATCAAAATCAAAAAAAAAAAAAAAAAGAAAGAAAATATTAAATTTTGTCTGTTTGTTTGTCCTACAGATCACGATCCTGATCAGGATGAACTCGATTCGGATGACGATTATGCGCCCTATGCCGGCAACCATGTACGCGTGGACACTCAACGTGTTGAGGAAATTCCAGCCAAAGAGCCCAAACCAAATGCAGTTCCTCTCAAATCGGCCCTCAAAAAGAAGGCTGGCCACCCGGCCTCAGCCTCGACGCCAGCCACGCCCACCCAAGAGCATCACAACAGCAACTCCGTGGCGAATGCCTCGCAGGTCAGCAATGCCCATGCCGCTGCCGTGGCCAATAGCAATGGTGGCATTGGCTCGATGGCCGCCGCCGCCGCTGCTGCCGCCCAGCAGTCGGCCAGTCAGCGTCCCTTGGTGGTGCGCCAAGATGCCACCGGCAATAATTATTCCCTCAAGTAAGTCCTAGTAACTGTAGTTCTCTACTTTTATTTGGCACAAGGAGTTTTTTTTTTTTTTTTGAAAAATTATCATATTTTTCTTAGCTTGTTTTGATGGTTCTTTGATTTGTTTTCCGTTTCCTTTGAATTTTGATTAAACCCTGCGTTTTTTTTTTCTACTAACCAAAAAATGTTTTTTATTCCAAGCAGATGAACCATTTTTTTTTTTAGATATATTCATATATCTTTCTCTATCTAATTTTGTTTGTTATCTTCCCTCCCCCCTTCTAATGCCGCCCTGCAAAACTACAACAACAACAATAAAACCAAAATCTTCTCATCGGCCAAAAAAAAAAAATAATGTCTACGTTTTTTTTTTATTTTGTTAACCCATCAAACGCATCATTTGTTCTACAACTATTTCTACTACTTTTTCTACAACAACAACAAAACCTAAAAAAATAATAATAATAATTAGGCCTATACTACGACCACGGATTAGAATATGGTAAACATTTTTGGTTTCTTAAATTGTATGAAAAAAATATAAAAAAAAAACTAAAAATAAAAGAAATGCTTTTAGTGCACTCCATTTCCTCTTCTTCTTCTTCTTCTTCTTCTTCTATCTCTATTTGAATCATACATTTGTTGTTGTAATGTGGTCATTTGTCTAATTAATTAATCATAACATTTTCATAGCACTCTTTCCCAAATCCTGAAAGAACTCTTAAGTCTCTGAGCCAATTCATGTCTGTAAAATTTAATTTCATTTCAGTTGTAAAACAAGACAAAATATCCAAACACTTACTAACTTTTTTGTTTAAGTTTCATTTCATAAATCCAAGTGCTAAACTCCTTGACTTGCCCAACCACCAAACCACCCGCCTGCCTGTCTGACCCATCCTATTCCATCGAAACCCATTGGAACCCTTTCCATTTTCCAAATAACTTTTGCCACTTTTGTGTCATGTGTGTTGGCATCCAAGAATCTTTGTGCTTTGTGCTTTCTTTCTTTCACTTGCCTGCTTCTTCTTCTTCTTTTTCTCTTTTTTTTTGTATGTGAAATCTTTATGAAGTGTTTGTGTCTTCTGTCTGGCCGAAAAGTTATTGAAGTAATCAAAGAACAAATTTTATTGGGCATTCCGAATAAGAAAAAAAAGAATGACGAACAAGTTATATATTAAATTATATGAAATTTGATTAAAAGAAGAATGTGTCAAACTTTCGAATGTTTCAGCACAAAGCGAAAAGAAAAGAATGGAAGAGAATATTAAATACCTGAGAAAATAAGTGGGATTCTCGTTCGTAAACTGAGAGACAGTATATAAATGTAAAAAGAAAGTTCTTGTTTCTTTTCTTTTTTTCGTAAGAAAAAGGTGAAAAATTTATACTTTAAGTCGGACTGGATATTCTGAAGAAATCTAGATTTATGCAGGGACATGCAAAAGTCTTAAAAGTATTACATAGCTTTTGGGTATCGTGTCGATGTCTTTGACTTATTCAAGTGAATCCTTAAACCTTGGAAAAATAGATTAATTTTGGGCTTTTCATTGGACAAGATAAAGTGAGGAATCTGATATGTCTAGAGCTCTTTAAGCCTTGAAAATATAAGATATCCCTTGGAACTTTTTTTTTGAGTAGGATACTTTAATATATTTTGGCCTTTGGCATAATCAGTCAGAACCCAAGAGACTGAAAATACTATATGACTAGGACTTCTAAGGCCTTCTTTTTGGAATTGCTACACTGAGATATCTAGACGTACAGACTGGCTTTTGATATATACAGGGAATTCCCTTAACCTTAGATATATTATATAATCTTCGGGGCTTCGTTTCGATCACGATACAAAATTAGCTTTTGATACATTGACTTGGTCCTTGCATATTCAGGGTAATCCTTAAACCTTAAAATGTTATTTGCTTTTTGGTTTTCGATCAGATAAAACTTAGGAATCTAAAAACTAAGACTGACATATTACATGCTCCTTATAGTTTTTCGCCGAGCATAATACATAGATAAGTTCAGACATATAGAATACCTCTTGATATATTCTGGAATTTCCTGAAACTTGGCAAATTTCTCATACTTTTTATGACTTCTCATTAATTTTCGGGGACTCCAAAAGTAATTTTCAAATTGCCAAGGACTACCTACCCCTATGTCCTCAGAAGACTGAAGAATAAAATCTTTACATTTGCTAAATGAAAAGTATGTCTTCTTCTTTCCTCATTTATTCCGGCAGAAGCCCAAAACTTTAGCAATTTCCAAACAAAGCCTCGCTTGACTAAGCAATTTTATGTTGCTGATTATTAAATCATTTTGTGAAGCACAGACTGAATCAATTACACATCATTTATACGATGGAAATAATCATAAATAAACGGCTTCATCCAATGACTTCAAGAGTCTTAATTTCCATTATATATTTTGATTGATATTATAAATGATGTGATATATGAAATATATTTTTATGCTCATATATACACTTGTCTGTGTGTGTGAGTGTGAATGTGTGTGTGTTAAAAGCTTTCACTCAAGACTTTTATTGGTTGCAAAAAAAAAAAAAAAAAGAGAGGAAAAAATCCTTGAAATTTATGCTGTGAAATGTGTGGTTAACACTGCCAAAGGACATGGCTGGGTAAGGCGAAGTAAGTTGATTTTGCTCATAATGTGCTTTCCTTGTTGGTGCACAAAATTCTGCTGATGCGAATGTGGCAAAACAACCAGCCCACAAGGAGACAGACATTGGTACAGGCACAGACCCAGTCAGGAAATCCATTCAAGACAAGCGCTCCAAGCTTGACAGCTTTAAGTACAAAGATACATTTTACACACACACACACACACACACACATACACGCTGAGAGAGAGCCAGGCCGAAACACATGGCTGAATGAATTGCGAGATATGCACACGTGCCATTTTAAAATGAAAATTGCCCAGAAAAGAAAGCACACCAAAGTAACCAGAAGTGAAGAGTCAGTGCGGAGTCGGGTGGGAAAATTGCGTTGAGTGAATAAATTTCACACTTGCCGGGAGAGAAGAACCTGACAAGTCATTGCCTCGTCGAAACTGGCTTAAACAATGAAACCTGACAGATTTTTTCTCCCCATTTTTTTTTCTTTTTATTTTTTTTTTTTTCATCTGGAATGCTAATGAGTTTGATGATGTCTGCATGACTGTTTGTTGGTAGATCTTATAGAATGTATCTGCTTGGATATAGATTGAGATATGTGGATATGTTTGGTTTTGCATAACTGATTCAATAATTTTGTGTCTTCTTCAACAGCAGGCAGCAAATGTTTAACATCCAATTGCCTTGCACTGTGGAGAACAAGGAGAATGCCAGGCCCTTTGTGATACGCGAAAGCAGCAGCGACAGCGATGAGAGCGATGGTCATATTGTCTATCGTGATGATGACAATGACAACACACGTCTGGCCAAATTGGCACGCAAGGAATCGCTATCGTTGAAACTGCAATTGCGGCCGGATAAGCAGGATCTAATCAATCGGAACATTTTACATCAGGTAACCGACAATGAGCTCAAAGAATCCAAGGAGGCAATTGGTGCGCGACTCATACGACGATTGTCCATGCGACCCACGGCTGAGGAGCTGGTGGAACGTAACATTTTGAAAAGTAAGTTGAAAAATTGAGAAATCCTAACAAAATTATAAAATGTTTTCTTATTATTTTTTTTAATTTAAATAGCGCAATCACCCGCCGAGGAGAAGAAGCAAAAGGAAGAGAAAAAGTCATATTTGCTGCGTAAGCTCAGTTTTCGGCCCACCGTGGAGGAGCTCAAGGAGAAGAAAATTATACGTTTCAATGATTACATTGAGGTGACGCAGGCTCACGATTATGATCGTCGTGCTGACAAGCCCTGGACAAGACTGACGCCAAAGGATAAGGCTGCCATACGCAAAGAATTGAACGAGTTCAAATCATCCGAAATGGCAGTACACGAGGGCAGTCGGCATTTGACGAGGTAAAACAAAAATAAAAAAAAAAACCATGTCTTTGCCAAACTTTAAAATGAGTCCCCAGAGTCTGTTGGTCTGTTTGCAACCTTTAATTTTCACAATTAAACTATCGAACGAGACTCTGTTGACTTTGCCACTAAATTATGTAGCCCCAGAGTGTCCTTGCGGTCTGCTTAAAAGTGAGCCAAAAACTGGAAAGTGGCAAAAAAAAATACCCCAATGGCCTGTCACAGGCAGACCGCAATTTCCACACATTTAGAAACTTTTGCACACCCGACTCGACACTGGCTCACATATCGCCTCTTCCCAAAGAGGACACCAAGTGAAATGTGAACGTGCTGGGAATTTATCTTTATCTGTTTTTTTTTCTTTTTTTTTTGGTCTAGTTAAATGGCAATTTTCGCCAAGTGGACAAGTGCAGATTAAATAAGGCAATTTTCCAATTTGTTCCTACTCCCCCAAACCCCTCACATTCTCTTAAATTTGTTTATTTAAATTAATCGAAATTTGTTCTTTTATTTTCTAGATTCCATAGGCCATGACGATTGCAATGGCAGCAACAACAACAACAGCAACAACAAATTTTCAAAAAATTACCACAACAACAACTTAAGGAAAAATTGTGTTTTGTGCAAGAAAAAATTGTCAAAAGTATATCGAAAACTCAAGCATTACGAGCATGTTGAGAGAAAAAAAATTTACAAATAAAAACAACAATAAAATGCTTACAAAAAAATATAAATTTTTAAAAATAATATTAAAACAAAAAAGAAGAAAAAATTAGAGAGTACAGATAAAAATATTTACAAACAAAAAAAAAAAAAAAAGGCAGACAGCAAATTATTTCATCACAAATTTTTTTTGTAATAAAAATATTTTATGTTTTTAAGATTAATTTAAAAAAAAATGTGCGTGAAAAAGTTGTGCTCGGTTTTTTAATTCTAAGTTAATTTTGTAATGTGTTTTATTTGTACTTCTCCTTGTTAATTGTGTGTACATACATTTTTTATATGATTTGGAACTAAACAAAAACAAATTTTAAATAAAAAAAAAAAAAAAATGCTAATCAAAATATTAAGTAATTTTTTGTTTTAAATAAAAATAAAATATATTTTCATTTTTTTTTAGTCATGGTAATTATGTATTATATTATATAAAAAAAAAGAACAAAAGCAAAACAAAAATTTTAAAATTTATTTTTTAAAAACTTTAACAAAAAAAAAAGTCAAGCAAAAAAAAATTGTAAATTAAAATTTAAGTCTAATTTTAATTTAACTGTTGCTTTCCATAAATTTTTAGATTCGTCTTAAGTTACAAAAAAAAAAAAAACATTTTTATGATTTATGTTGTAAAAATAAAAAATATACATAAAAAAAAAACTAAACAACACATTACAAATAAATTTAAAACAGAAAAGAAAAAATTTGAATAAAAATTATTTAAAAGACAAGAAAAAATATATAAATTTTTACTTTCTAGTTTTTCTCGATTATTTTGGTTTTTCATTTTCCAACTCCCACCTTCAAGTCCCTCTCTGATTTGTATATAAATAAATAAATAAAAATAAATGAAACATGTACATACATATCGCCAAAAACTGCATAATTCTTAACCAAAAAAAATCTTTTCAAACTCAAATGGAAAAAACCAAAAAAAAACAAAATGAATAAATGAAAACTGCTCAATCGTAGCAATTATAGTTACTTTCTTTGAAGACATTAAGAAAAACTCATCGTGAACATTTTTTTCGAATAACAATGGCAACAAAATATCAGGAATTACACACACAAAAACTGAAGCAAGTTGGACCCAGTAAGAAGTTTTTAAGCAAAACAAATAAAAATTTATAAGTAAGTTTTTAGAGGCAAAAACAAAAAGACGTATGATAAGGTTGATGAGCCCAAAAGATAAAAGCAAACATTGAATGGAATAAATTAAATAAACCAGAATAAAAAATAAAAAATGTATTTTGTAATTAATGTTTGCTATTCAGTGTGTAGGCAAGAAAACAAAAAAATCTTTTTCAAAAATAAATAAATAGTCAAAGAATATTTAACAAATATTATAGTAAACCAAGAGGAATAAAATAAAAGAAACAAAATTTGTAATTGTAAATTTGAAAATGCAAATTTGAAGATGCTCGCGTGTGCTCGTGAATATTTAAACTTAAAAAAAAAATAAATTACAGTTTCAAGCAAAAGCAAATCACTTATTGTCAGTAAGTCTCACCAAAAGCAAATAAATAATTTAAACAAAAAAAAATTAAAGAAAACTCTAAGACAAGTTTAAATTGTTTAAAAACATTAAAACAAAAAAAAGTGGCGCTTCCTTTGCAAGTTTCATATTTCTAAATAAAATAAATAAATAATAACTCAAAAAAAAAATAGACTTGAAGCAAAATTTGGCGCCGTCAGCTCATAAATAGCTAGGCAAAAAAAAAAAAGAAAATAAGAAAAATTGTCTAAGACAAAAGCAACAAGAAAAAGTTAAACAAACCGCAGACAAGGGATAAGATAAAAAGGAAAAGCTTTTGCCGAGAGAGAAAACTAAAAAAACAAGGATAAATTAATTTTTTTGAAATTCTTAAATCTTCTGTCTCTCTCTCTCTCTCTCACTCTCTTTCTCTGTCTTTATCTATCAATCTGCCCTTTTTGCTTCAAAGCGTTGCATTGTCTTAGTTAAGCAATATTAATTACATATATATACATATAAATATATGTATGTAATATATACACATTTATTATTCTATACAAATAAAGAAGTAAATAAAAGTAAAAATAAAATAAAAATTATATGTATACAACTATTTATATATGAGTATGCGAAAAGTGCTAGCTGATCACTATCGATTTGGGAAAGTATAATTTACACTTTTTCTATGGAGCGATTTATAGCGTACAATAAAACAAAAACAAAAACAACAAAAAAAAATGGAGAAGAAATAAACCAGCAAAAGAGACGGATGTCGGTTTCGTAACCAAATTGATTATGATTTTTCTAGAAATCTTTATTTGTTTTTCGTACTGAATTTACCCGTTTCAAAGTTATGTCTCTTTTTTATTCGTTTTGCCGACAACAACAACATAAATAACAAAATTATTAAGGACAAATAAAAAAACTTGAACAAAAAGCCAAAGAGTAAAAAAATTGTATTGTAAAATGTGCTGAGCTGAGGCTGCTTTGATACTCAAATTGTAAGAAACGAATGGCAACATTCAAACTTTGTCGTAGTAAGATAAAAACACATAAGCAAAAAATGAAAACGAAATAAACAAATCACTCAAAAGTAAAGCAAAAAAAAAAAAAAAACAAATACAAAAAGTTGTGAAAATTTGAAAGAAACAAAAGTAAAAGTAAAGTTAAGCTTACCCACATTTTGGCGGAAACCACACAACCAAATGAAATGGAGAAAATAAATAGAAAACTGTAAAAGAAAGAGAAAATTTCAAAAAAAAGGAAAACAACAAATTATTGAATAATAATCACCGACAAATTGAGATTTAATAAAGATTTAATTACTTAAAAAAAATCAACAAATATTTCTTCGACCTGATAAATGGCAGCCTTGACCAGATCAACCCTGACACTTTAAACTAACAAGTTGGCATCTCTAATAGGATCTACGCTCTATTTCCTTTTAATCAGAAACTTTTGTAATTAAGAGAAGCCAGCGCCATCTAGCGGGCCTGCTTCTTTTGTCTATATCTCCCGTAGTTAGGATCCGATTTTATTCTTCGAAAGATTAGTTTATTCTTACAAATCACATAAAAATTTGATAATATTATAGAACCCTAAGCATTACCATCATTCTTCTTCTTTCTTTTCCATATCTCCCATAATAAAGACCCGATTTCATTAATTTTCGATATCACATAAATCACATAAAAATTTGATAAAATTAGACAACCCCGAGCATCACCACCATTCGCCTTCGTTCTCTTCGGAGGAATCGAGAAAATCGTTGTGTATTTCAAAACGTTGGCGAATCTCATCGGCTGTCTGACAGTTATTTATCTGATCGGCCACGACTTGAGTCGTAGCCTCCAATAAATCCGGAATATCCAAGTAATTGGCGGCATTAATCAAATCAAATATTTTATTATTTTCCCTTATTGAGGATAGAGTTTCTTGCATACTAGCTTTCTCGACGTCATCTGATGATAAATAGGTTTGGCACCACAACAGAACCATTCTGAAAATGAATGAATCGAGCCTGTCCAACGGTATGATAGCACTCCGATCCTCGACAGTCTCCAGCATATTTCGGAGTAGGCCCATATGCTTGGCCACTTCAACAGACACGTGGTGAATCATATCATCATTGGTCTTAATTTGTATGGGTTCGTCTACGTTTTCCATTGTGTGAAATGAATTTTTTTTTTCTGAGAGCCACCTAAAAGTATGTTTTGGAAATAATTCACCGGGCCCACTCGATTTGGTATTCTACTTTTGGGGAACTGAATGAATTCTCAGTTGGCTTTCTTTTGGCCAATTAAAAGGTTGGACATGTCGGCTCATAAAATTCACAGCCGTTGACATTTTAACAACTTGGCAAATTTTCCGCAACCTGGGAAAATCTGGCGTTTCTTGGATTATTCATTCATTTCTCTCGCATTCATTCATAAATTCCGCAAGAAAAGTGTGTGAGCCAAAAGAGTTCTGCCTGTGAATTCACGTGCCAAGGCATTCGTGCTTTTTCGTATAACCTTTGTGTATCTTGTCAAAAGTATCTCAAGATGCTGCCGTCGCCGCCGTAGCCGCCACCGTCGCTATAGCTGCGTACGTGCCAGATTGGGGCAGGTGAGACCGCCAGGGCAACACCAATCAGAATCGTCATAACACTGGCTCAGCCGCAGTCGCTGCTGCCATCATCATCATTTCACTTGATTATGATGAGACGAGAGCTTCAGATTGTGGTGTCTGCTGATTTTAGAGTGTTTGTTGACTTGGCCGGACTTGGTTAGCTATGCGTTTTTTTTTCGGGTTTGCTTTTCTTTCCTTGCGAAAGTTTATCGCAGCGGCAAGATTCTAACATTTTTGTGTGCATTCCACTTTGGTGCGTTCTTCTTTTTTTTCATTTTTTTTTTTTTTTTTTTGTTTTCTCAAGAGTTTCTTTGGCTCTTCTTGCATGCTCATAAAAACGTACTCGAACTCATTAAAACGCGCCACTCTCTGATAACTGAAATCACCATGGTGGCGGCGACAACTTGAGAGACTCGGTCTTTTTCTTCTTCTTCTTCTTCTTCGTCTTGTGTTTTGTTTCTTTTTATTTTTGTGATTTATTTGATGATGGTCGTTATTGTTGTGACGACTCTTCTGGCTGAGTCTGTGTTAAAAGTTGATGAACATTTTTATTTTTGGCACGCTGATATGATGGCAAAGATGAACTTGGCCGCCAGCATATGTCAAGTGCTCTTGGAAATTATTTATTAAGATTTCTTTTGGTTTATGCCTTTTCGTGTTCCAGTTAAAAAAGAATTTGCCTAAGACAAATGTTTGTTTTTAAATAAGAATTTAATTTTTAAAAATCCTATTTTCTTTGGATATTTTTTTTTTTAATTTTCTAAATAAATTCTAATCCTTTTTTTTTCTAGTAAAATATCGAAAAAATATCTAAAGATTTTTATTTTTATTTTTGAAGTTAATCAAAATTTATAAAGCTGGAAAATTTTTATAGTTCTTTGGAAAGTTCGCAAGTTTTTGTTTCGAAATTATCAAATTTATGGATTGACAAGTCTTTCTGGACAAAGTCAGTTAAAAAGGTCACAGGAGAGCTAAGATGATCCAATAGAAATATTTGAGGTTAGGGTCAAATTGTTTCTGTGAGAATTTTAAGGAGTATGTAGAAGTGTATAGCGAACCGAAGAGTCTGACTCGGTCCTCAATGAAATAGAAGAATCGGTGAAATCTATATAGTTATACCAACGAATATCTCGATTTTTGTCTTTCTAGAATTTTGTAAATTATTTCTTAGAGTTTATCATATAGGCAACAGTTTTTTATCGAATCGAAATCTACATATATAGTTGTACCGATGTCTATCCCGATTTTTATCGTCCTTCAACTTTGTAAAATATGTTTTGGAATTTATCAGAAGCCTGACTCGGCTCATACAGAAGTAGAAATATCGATGAAATCTATATAGTTGTACCGATGTCTATCCCGATTTTTATCTTCCTAGAAGTTTGTGGGTCCTTTCATTAAGCTAAGCTAACAAACTTCTAGGAAGATAAAAATCGGGATAGACATCGGTACAACTATATAGATTTCAGGGATTGTCTAGGATTTAAGGTTTTTCAGTATTTTTTGGCACTTCTTTTCTTTATTTGACTAACTCCTTCAAAAAAAAAGAAGCACTTAATGTCTTCACAAGATCAAAGTGTTGGGCCAATTAGAGAAAAACAAGTTTAGATCAAAACCAAATGGTAAAACAGAGAGAGAGAGAGAGAGAAAAAGAGTCGCAGCCATTAAAAGGCTTCTATCAATCTGAGATAAATTTTTAGCACTTGCCAGGCGGACCTGGAAATCAGTTTATTGATATTGGCAGATAGACTGGTGGAAAGTGAGAAAGGGGAGAGGGATCGGTGAATAGCTAGGCCAAAGACTAAGTCGCTTTATCAGTGAAGTTTTATCTGTTTTGGGGGCCCGGGTTGCTGTTTGGGTCATGTGCATGCATTGAAGGCGGAATCCAAGCACATTTGCATAGGACGAAGATCTTTGCTCTCTCGCTCTCTCTCTATCTCTGTCACTTTGGGTCTTTTTTTTTTTTTTTTTTGTTAGGTGGGCCATTTGGCTTTCTTTATGACCCGAGCGAATCATATGAAACTGTGGACTTTTTTTTCAGCAACTTCAGCACTCTTGGCCTTTTGTTTGTTTCGAAATTTATTTGATTCTGTTTGTGGCTTTTATGGCTCTCCCGGTCATGCCGGCCTGCCTGCCTGACTGGCTGGTTGGTTGGCTGTTTGGTTGGGCTGGTGTTGGCTGAGATTTGTTTGTGAAAGTTATACAACTGCCGTTTGCTGGCAAGCGATATCGATGATAGGAGATGAGCTCTGCTCTGCTCTGCTCTGCTCTGGCTTTGGTGATTGTAAAACAATAAAAGCAACACCAACACCAACAAACACCTGCAACTTGGCAATTGCGGCTCTCACAATGGCGTTGATGTTGTCGCCTTGTAGGCCCCCACCAAAACAACAACAACAACAACAATAAAGCTTTATTTTTTGTTTGTTGTCTTTGTTGGTGGGCCAAGTAAAATTTTTTGGCTGACCAAAGACTGCTTATGGTGTTCCTGGTGACTTTGGCTCCTGGCTTGATCTGTTATCTCTCCGGCTCTGATATGTCCAAAAATGGCCAAAACAAAACATGCTTATTGTTTGCAGATTTTTTTTGTTTTTTGTTTTTCACACCAAAACTAAACATTTCAATTGCTCATACTGGCTGCGTTCTTGCCGGGAAATATTTTTTTTGCAAAAGTGTTGGCCAGCTTCAAAAACAAATTGTTGCATTCAAAAAGAAAAAAAATTGAAGTAAAGAAAAAGTTGGCCAAAAGGAAATTAAATCTAAATCTAAATAAATAAAAATCGTGCACTGTGTTTGCGTTTTAAGTGAAAGGCATCGCATTACAAGATCGCTTGATCGGTTGAATCCGTTGGATTGGCTGGCAGGTTGGTTTGGCTGCTTTGGTTTGGCCGTTTCTGTATTTTTGTTATTTTGGCAGGCAAAGTATCTCACCGACTGCCATTAGAGTGCGCTGGAAATTTAATCAATTGATGAGACAAGTTGCCGTTGCTTTTATTGTGCTTGCTGTCTATTTTTTTTTTTTTGTTTTTTTCTTATTTTTATTGTTGTTAATGTTTCTGTTGTTGTTGTTGGTTTTGTTGGCTGACTACGATGAGGCTGCCGTATTGGCAAGCAATTTGGTTCGTTTGTTTTTGGTTTGCCTGTGCGACCTGACCAAAAAGACATTTACATTCTACTGTTTTGCTCTCGTGTTGTTGCCATTTTGTTGTTGTTGTTATTGTTGTTTTGTGTTTTGTGTTTTTTGTTTTTCAGCAACCGAACAAGTGTCGCTGGTAACAAGCAACAACAATAACATGGCTTGGTGAACAAACCAAAAACAATCAGCCATTGAGTCAGTCAGCAGGCACACTTTACACGCTGCGAACCGTGACTTTAATTTTCTTTTTCGAACACCACCCTCACCCACCCCGACTTCAGCACCTGTGCTGGCCTATCTGCCTGCCATGTCTCTTTAGTCAATTTTGTCTCAACCATTTTAATGTTGTCGCAGTTTTGATTTGTTTCTCTTTCGAAATTTTCCATACTCTTTCCATTTGGGGCTGAGGGGAATAAATCTTTGGGAATCTTTAGGAATTCTTCTTCTTCTTTTAAGTGAATTTATACTTTAATGTGACTATGATAATTTTTAAATTATAAAAAAAATTAGCATATTTTTAATTTGAGGGATATATTTTTTGGGTAAAAAAATATTCTTTCATATGACTCTGATTACTCTGAAATTCTTAGAAAAAAATAAGACCTTATTTTTAATTTCAAGGATTTTTTTTGGGTTAAAAAATATTCTTTCTTTATTGAAAAAAAAATTGAGCATATTTTCAATTTCAAGGATTTTTTTGATTTGGGTTAAAAAATATTATTTCAAATGACTTTGATCATTTTTAAATTATTAAAAAAATAATATGACTATATTTTTCATTTGAAGAATTTTTTTTTTTGGGTTAAAATATATTCTTGTCCAAAATTGTTAATGTTATTTTTCTTTATTTGTATTTATTATTTATCTGTTAATTTTAATTTAAATTAATTAAAATCTTAATAATTTTTATTACTTCATTTTTCATATTTTTCAAAATTTGTTGAAGTATTTTTTTATCAAGAATTCCTTTCTTATTTAATTTTTTCCACCAAGCAAAATATTTTTAGAAAAAGAAAATATTTTATTTCTTAATAATTTCATATAATTTAAAATATATATATATATATTTTTTTTTTATTAGAGCATTCAAGATTCTGTTTCCTTTTATTGGGCTTTCTATTTTGATTATTTTTATATAATTTTCAAATTTATTTTCCCCTTGCAAATGCGCTTTTCATTAAACTGTTGCCAATTTGGCGGTGTCACCAATTTTTGTTATTTATGTTGATTTTTGGCTTTCCGAATTTTGTTGGTCACTTTAACAGGCTTTTAATTTGTAATTAGATTTTATTTGGACTTTTTTACTCCACGCTTATTTTTTATTTTTTAATAAAATTTTACTTTCATTTGATTTATGGTTCAGGTGGCCGAAAAGAAAAACTCCTAATGAAATTGAAATCGTGCAAAATGAGACAAAAGAAATAGGAAGACAAAAATTTAAATTATAACAAAATAAATTAAAAAAATAAAAAAAAAATCCATTTCTTTCTCTTTGCTGGCTTTCTTTTCCTTTGCATTTGGATTTGGTGTGTTTAGTTGGCTTGGCTAGAAATGGGTTCATTAAGTTCATTGCAATGTCATCGCACTTGACACTTTCTGCCACTGACATGTCAGTGTGTGTGTGTGTATTCTTAGTGTTTTTGTTGTAGCACACCCACTCTCAAAATGACAAACGGAAAATGTGAAACAATTTCAAATCGCTTCGACTTTTTTTTTGTTTTGTTCGACACCAACAAAGACACTTTACTGCTTTTGTTGTTATTATTGTTGTTGCTGTTGTAATCGTCAGAAGCAGACGCAGTTGCCAATTGCAGAGCCATTGATTAGGTGACCCTTGTAGCGGTCTTTTCGCAGCAGTTTTGCTGTCACTTTGCTGACTTGGCTTGTTTCACAAAATCTACCCTGGCCTGGCCCGACTTGTCTTGCCTTGGCTTGACTTGACTTGGCTTGGCTTGGCTTGGCTCACCGAATCACTGTCTTACTGGCTGATTCTCTGGCTCTGGAATTATTTCTTCTGTTGTTGTTCTCTGGCTACCTTCTTTGCCATTCTGTTGCCCCCAATTGCCATTGACTGTTGCAGTAGTTTTTCTGCTGGCTTTTTGCCCGTTGACTGGTTTCTAGTTGGTTTCGCCTTCTGCCTTTCTGCCTTTGCCGTTTCACTGTTTGTACAATTGATTGAATTACATACATGTGCGTTTCCTTTATACTCAGTTTACACCCCCACAATATTATTAAGTTTTTTCTTCGACTTTAAATTGGTCTGAGCTTTCCAGGAACTAAGCAGCTTGGGGAAGTCATCTAAAATTTGACCAACAAAAATTCTGCCAAAAAGGGAAGAAATTCTCAATTCACTCAAAGAATATATTCAGATTTTGATTTATCCAAAACGAGTTCTTAAAAATTTTTATCGACTGATTCCTAAGATTCTTTTTTCAAAAAGAGTAAGCAAAATTTGCTAAGAAATTCTTGAGTTTCTTTCTAGTTTCTTGGCTTGTTTTATTTCTGTCTTTTGGCTGACTTTTGAGCTTTATTGCCAAACGTCGCGACTTTGGGCCATGTTGGTAGCAGTCAAACAATCGGCTCCGGCAGTTAGCCATTTAATTAGCAGCTGAGAAGACTAAACTTGTCCTTGTGCTACTTGGCTGATCGGGTCGTGTGTGGGTCGTGGAAGATAGTTCAAGGATGCTCGAGAATATCTAACCAGATATAAAATCCAAATCGAAAACCAAATAAAAATACAAATATTTCCCCAGAAAACCGCAAAATCATAAAAAATAAAAATAAAAAAAAAACTGCAATATAAATAAATAAAAATGCCACAACGAACTTGTCCTTAAAATGTCAGCCAAAGTGTTCATTAATTTGTGTCTTTTCTATGTTGTTCATAAAATTGCTGGTATTTTTTTTGTAACATTGTCCATGGCTCGAGTGCACAGTCATTGATCATGAATTCCGCTGGCATTCGGTGCACATGCGTCATTTTATTTTCACCCCTTCCTCCTCTATGTCTACCCGCGCCCTTGTCAAGACTCTCTGCAGCCAGAGCCGCCCTCACACAAATTTGCAGGCTTTTGGCATGTGGCACACGCTGCCTACACACACACACACACACACACACACATGTTGCAATTTACAAAAAATAATAAAAGCAAAACTGGCGACAATGCAAGTTTTTTTTCTTCTTATTTTTTTGCCAGTAGTTTGTAAATTTCATGTAAAAGTCGAACAAAATGCAAAATACCCTGCCAGTCTGACTGCTAGCTTGTCTGAGCATGTGTGTGTGTGTGTGTGTGTGTATGTTCCTGGTGACACCAACACCCTGAAACACTCTGAGCTTTTCCCCAACACAACCATCAATCTCAATTGCTTCGCATTTTCGAGTGCAGCTCTTCGATCATTTCATCCTTGACAACGAATAAAAAACAACAACAGCAAACAACAACAACAACAATGCCAACGCCATCATAAAAATTGCAGATTTGTCACAGCAACTTTTGCTGCTGTTGTTGTTGGCCTGATTCTTTTCTTGTGTGTTTTTCTAGCTGGCCCGAGTTGTCTTGGCCTACGTTTTTGTCTGTAATTACTCTTTTCCATGTTTTATGTTCTCTTGTCATTTGGACTTGGTTTTTTATTTGTTTGTTTGTTTGTTTTTTGTTTTTGTCTCTCAGATTTTGTTTGTTTTTCTGTTGATTTCTTTTTTTGTGATTTTATTTACGCTGAACCCAAAATGCAGCCACCTTGGCTGCCGTATTTCGATATATTTTTCCTTTTTTTTCTGAATTTATCTGAGCCAAATGTCTCGGTTAGATAAAACGTTTAAATTTGTCGATACAGAAATGAGATACACACATGTGTCAACATTTTGTTTGATGAATTGTTTTTCGTTGAATTGACTGCAATTTTGCTATAAAAAATTTTATATATTGAGCTATGGAGTTGTGATAGGACAGTATTAAGAAGGAATGATTAAGAAAGCTTCTGGATTTTCTATCTGATAAGCCGATAAATTTTTTTCAAGAAAAATGGTTTCTTAAGCTTGCTTAAAGATTTCGACTTATGAGAAAAAAATCTTTAGAAATCAAATAAAATAAAGAGAGAAAATTTCTAAAGGACATCTGAGAAACTAGGGGAACTTAGTTGACAAAGAATAAATTTGTAATTTATTAAAAAAAAATAATAAATAAATAAATGTTCGGGTTAATTTATAAAGTTGTTTCGTTTTCTATTATTGTGAATTTTCTAATTCCATTAAATTGAATTGAAGACCTAAGCTAGTCTAGTCAATAGATTTCTACTTTTTAGATTTTAAATACCTCAGACAACAAATTCTCGAGGATAGAAAGACGCGCTGAACAAAATGCTGGATCATTGGAAAAGTGAGAAGGAGGAGGATTGTGCTCTAGATTATAGAGAGGTTGTGGCTGTTTCACTCTTGATTACAGGTACCTGTTATAGGAAATACAATAGAGTTGCTCCTACCCCACAAAGGTAGCGCTACTTTTGATTGCCAAGGCTCGCTTTATTCGGAGTGAAATATAACTTTTTTCAGGAAGTAAGCAAAGAAGAGTGTAGAGAGGACTTATGTAAATTCTTAAAAATACAAGATTCCAGTAGGACAAGTACTGCTTAAGTAGCTCTTAAGCACTTCTTATATGAACCCAACTGAGGAACAGATCTGGTTTATGTGTGACCCTCTTCCCAACTGAGGACCAGATCTGATCCATGCGTGATTCTCTCTCCCCTGGATTTCTGCATGTTCAACCAAGTCCTACCAAATTCTTGAATGGGTCAAAATTTTTTACTTCGTATATATTTAATATTCTCTGTTTTAGCATTTTCAGACTAATCCATATTTTGCCTCACTTTACATTTTTTCCCCACCTCAAAGACTAAGTCAAACGAAAAATTTATTCAATTCAAGTTGTGGTTTTCTCCTTCTCCAATTTCAAATGTTTTTTTTTTTTACAATCAAAATCTTATTGTCTTTTATAGTTTTTTTTTTTGGGTGAAAAAATTTCCAAAAATTAATTGATTAATTTGAGAAAATTTTGCATTTCTTTGTGGTTTACGATTTCATTTCAAAACCAAATGACTTGAAAATTGTTTCACACGCTTGACTATCAAAAAATGAAGCCATCGAGAAATAAAATAAAAAAAAATAAACGCCTACATTTTCAAATACGAAGATCTCTATTCAAAATAGCATTTAAATTTTAGCTTCACGCTTCATTAGTCGCCGCATTGACAAATAACTTCATTTTAGGCTAGAAAACTGAGCTGGTGGCTTCAGAGACGGCGGCGGTGGTGGTGGAGGTGGCGGCGGTTGGTGGTTGGTGGTATTACCAGTGCCACCAGTTTGTGCCGCACGCTTAGAGCAGCCACCAGCGGTTGTCAAACTAAAAATGGTCAAAACATGAAATCCTATTAGACAAATTGAAATTACAAATGAGACAACGCCGAAATTAATTTATTAATTAGTCACACTCCATTGTGGCCAAGATAAGAAGAATGATAGAATGAGATGGACTGATTCGGAGAGGCCACAACAGTAGCAACAATAACAACAATAACATGACTATCTGCCCACATTGATAGTGTTGGCCAAGTTGTTTGGTTTGTCTGTTGGCTTTCTTGGTTGACAGCCAAGACGATGTATGTTGGCCTGTTGAACGGTGTGAAAATATATAAAATCCAATTAGAAAATTTAACACGCAACGCATTTTAAAGAATTGCGTGGGCTGCCATAGTTGCCAGCCATCCTTTTGATTTAACAATTCATGACATAATCTATGATAAGGCATCACTAATTAAAATTAATTAAAATCTATGCCCAACTTCTAGGACTTCCTTCTATTGCTATAGAGAGCTGAACAGAGCAGAGCAGAGCACCCCCACCTATGATTCTCCTTAAGAAGACAATGTGAAATGTGGCATTCTGGTTGGGTTGGCGCACAATCGGCACAATCTGCTCCAGTCGACAAACCATGTTGGCCTAGCACCGTTCAGCCAAATAGAAACCATTGCTCATTTTGGCCAGGCCGACAGGTTGTTTTACGGCAAATTGGCAAGACAATTGCCCGCTTACAGTTATCATGGGAAACTGACTGCCAAGTTTTTGTCGTCTGTCCTCTCGGCTTGTGCGGGTGTCGCACCTTGACTCCCTCGACTTAAATGTTTATTTTATATGGCCAACAGGCAGCGAGCGGGCTGCCTTCATCATAATCAGCGACAGAAACAGAGACTGAGACAGAGAGAGGGAGAAAATGAGCACTCATTGCCTTTTAGCGTCCAACTGCCTGGGAAGATAGCGATAGCCTTAAATGGCCAACACAAAGTGAATGTTTGTTGCTTTTGGGCCGCAAAGACAGACCAAGCCGGCGCCCAACTAAACAGCTGACATAATAGCTATCCTGTTAGGGGAGGAGCGGAGCATTTCTGGCCCATATGAGACCATGCCAATTAAGATCTTTTGGTGTCAACTGTACTTAAAAAAAAGAGCAACATTATTTTTTTTTTAAAGCCCACACAATTCATTCAGAAAAATATTCAACAAAATTTAGATTATAAAAATTTTTCAAGTTTTTATTTCTTTTGTGGGAGAAAGTTCGGGTCTATTTAAGCATATCTTTCTGGGCATTTTTATATATTTAACGCCATAAATAAGCGTTTTATTAATAGCGGCTCATTAACCTCGACTAATTAATTAAAAACGTTTTGTGAGCAGCAAAAAAAAAAAGATCTATAAAAAAATAATCTTCAAATTTAAAAACAAAAAAATATACAACACTTAAGCCTAATTCGCCGTACATCGTTCGATCGGGGGAAGGCAGTCTTTACTGACGGTTGGACTGGTAGGGTCTGGAGTGACTGTGGTGTTGGTTTTTGAGCTTTGATGGCTGGTGATGAGTTTTGAAATGATGCGTATCAATTTTATTTGAATTTTAATGAAATATTTATGAGCGCTCGTTAGATCATTCATAGTCTGGGTTTTTACCAGAGTCACGACAGCAATGAATAGGGAAATATTTTGAGACTTGTATTGGATTGGATTAAAGACAAAGGAACCACAAAGCGAAAAAAAAACTTTCTGATTTAATATTTTGGCCATTACAAAATTGGATTAAAATAAAATGCGTTTTAAAGATTTTTAAATCAGTTTAGGAGACTTCTTTGATTTAGATCGTCGTCGAAAAATATTCAAAAATAAAAAGGAATGTTTCAAAAAAATTTAAACAACAAAAAATATAAAAAATTAAGTTAAATATGGAATAAAACAATTTAATTATAAACAAATTAAATAATCCAAATTTAATTAAGTAAAAAAAAAAACACGAAAAAATTTAAAAAATCTTAAAATTCTGAAGAATTTGCAAGAATAAAATAAATTGAAAAATAAAAATGCAAAACTAAGAAAAATAAAATAAATTGAAAATAAAAATCAGTAAAAAATTTATATAAATTCCTTATAAAAAAAAAATACCCAAAAAATATTTTCCAACATATTTTAAATAAACTTCTAGCTTCAATTTTTCCAAGAAAAATATTGAAAAAAAAAATTTTACAAAATATTATTAATTCCGATTTAGAAAAATATTCTAGACAAAGTTTGATATATCAAGAACTATCAAAAGTGATCCAAATATTTTGAGATAAGAAATTCGCAATCAAAATAAATGAATCATTTTAAAAATTTCATTTTGAATATTTACAAAACTTTTTTAATTGAAATTCTCAGCTTTTATGTTCACCTCCAGAAGAATGTCTATAAAACTTAATCTATGAATGATTTCCTAAGCCTCAAAGTCCAAACAAATTTTCAGGTTATATTTTTTTCTAGAAATTTTTACATAAATCTATCAACGCCCACGTTGGGATTTGTTTGTCTCGATTCAGTTAATTTGCTGAAAGCTTGTCTGCTATTTTGTGTCTCTTCTTTCCAGACTCTTTGGAGCTGTAAATATTTATAATCATTAATTTTTAGTTTTTTTCGCCCCACAATTGAAACGCACTTTTTCAACTGAGACCAAGAAAAGTCCATGAGACAATGGGCCACATTTTATAAGACTCGCTGAGGGTATTTTGGCGGGTTATAAAAAATTCATTCAGGCAATTGTCTGCGCTGCAGATTATCTACAATATGTTCACTCCCACAGGTCAAGCGTACACATCAATTACATTGGCACAGGCCCAGGGAAAATTTATAAAAAAAAAAAATATAAACAGAAACACACGCAGAATGCAGACAGGAAACTGAGCCTGCCTCATGAGTGGAAAAGAGTGAAAAAGTGTGGAAGAAGACAAAAGCCAGGTTGACCTCTCAATTTAAGTAAAGAAGAAGAGGAAGACTCTGGCTTGATCATGGGCAGCGATTGTTGATTGTTTTATTAAGAAGGCGTTTGAAGCTGAAAGCTCAGAGTGTGTGGGGCAGGATGAATATTATTTTTTTTTTTTTGTAATAAAATTTATGGCTGAATTAATATGTAATTAAAATTTAAAATTTAAAAAAAATAGATTTTATTTTTGCTTGAGTTGTATATTCAAATAATAATAGCAATCGATCAAATTGTAAAATGGTGTTTGAATGTGTTTATATCTTATTAGCCAAGTCATTAACTTGGCCTATTAGAAATGCCTGCCACTTTGACACCAGTTCGTATAAAGGCGAACATTAAGCGATTGTCAATGCTTTTATTATAACTTTTTTATAATACTTTGAAACTGTATTTATGTGCTCGGTTTCTATTATTATTGCAATTGCTATTGTTGTTGTTGTTGTCGCGCCACAACATTTCATTAATCGAGTCACGACATTAGCCATTCAACAGGCCAACCAGCAGACAGTCAACCAAAACCAGGCAGCCTGGCAAAGCACACACACACACATACACATACATACACCCTGGCGTTTGCGATATTACCAACAAGAAATTTTTGTTCATTTTATTTTTCTCCTTTTTTTTGGCCAAAAAATTGCTTTGACAACTTTATCGGTGCACAGCATCGGAAACAAGACAGCGGCAGTTTGAGCAGCCCGCCAGGCCAGCCAGAAACTCAAAGGCAAAAAGCCACTTCAAGCTGGGAGAAAGAAAGAGTGAGTAAGAGACAGAGAGGGAGGAGGAAAGGATAAGAGACTTGGCAAGATTTTTCTAAGATTTTCTCTCTTTCTTTGCCTAGGGCTGAAACTGATAACTTCAACAGACTTGAGCTAAACTGTCAATAAACTTTGAGACATCGCATCGTGTGCTAATAAAAAAAATCTAAATTAAATCGCACAATAATAAACAATTGATTGAACGATTGAGCAGCAATTGAAAGAATGACGGATTGGTGGGAACCTTAAAATTATAAGAAAATAGATTTTGAGATTTAATTATTGATTTGATTTAATTAATTTTAATACTTTTAGTCAATTTTGCCATATTTAAATTTCACATGAGCCAAATGAAATCAAATGCTTTAAATCGAAACAAAAAGAAAAAAAAAACAAAAGACTTAGGCAACGAACTTGTCGAAATCAGACCAAAGTATAGACCACACATGTAATGTTTATTTCAATTATTTTTTCGTTCAAAGAACAAATTTTGATATACCAAAAAACAAAACAAAAGCAAGTCAAATTGCAGCAAATCAAAAATCCAATTGGCAGTAGGCAAATGCAGACAAAATGCCACAGATATGATTATTTCAATATCAATGCAATGGCCGACCAAAGTTCCACATGAGTCGGACTTATGGCTGCCTCAATGTTTGTTATTTTATTTTTTTATTTTGTATTTCTGTTATTTGCAATTACAACGCCATTGTTGTTGTTGTTGTTGCTGTGGGTATCACAATTATGCGGCTCGTTAGCGCGCAAAACTCTCTGCCGAATCAGACCCACTAAAAACGGAAGGCGCTGAGAGACCGCAATATGAACAATAGAATTGTATTTGTATAGCTATCGAGCTGTGAGTGAGCGTGGGCGTTCCATTCGAGCAAATGAACTTTCCCACAAACACACATAAGCACACACACACACACACACACACACAGTGCACAGCCTGATTCAATTAAAGTCTAAAGTTTATGAGTCTGTGTCTCTCTCTCTTTTTAGTTTTTTTTTTGTTTTTTTTTTCGCTTTAGCCATTGCATGTTCGTTGGCATTTAGTACAACATTTGGCTTCCTGTTACATTGTATAATGAGCACTTGTTTCGATTCACTTTCCCCCTCAGCCAACTAGCCAGCCAGTCAGTTAGTCGTCGTTCCACCCACCTGCCTCAGATCTCAAGCATTTGATTTTTCCTTCTCGTATTTGTTGTTGTTATAGTTGTTGCTTTTGTTTTATATTTCTAAGTAGTATTTGTTGCTTGCCTCCATTATTATTATTACAATTTTCGCACTTTAATTTATGCACCTGCAGCTTATTCGCCGGAGCCGGAGTTAGTGCCGCTGACATGGCCGTCTCTGTTGGCTTGAAGCCGTTATGTGTCGGCTGCCGTTTGGCCAACTCTGGCCACACCCACTTTACAACAAATCGATTTTGTTTTTATATTTACGATCAATAAATTTCACTTTCAGTTGCATTGTTTTTTGATTTCAAGTGGCGCTTGCCGCTTGGCCTTTTCATTCTGCTTGGCAACCCCCCCTTTCGAAGGGGGTGTCAATTATTTAATTTTTAATATGCATTTTGTCGTTTTCGGCAATCTTTAATTAAGTGCAATTTTTTTTTGGATTTCAAACTGGTTTTTAAAATATTTTTATTTCACTTACTTGTCAAATTTGTTTTATGTTCTTTTGATTTATTTAAATCAATTAATTTTTAAATATAATGTAAAACATTTTTTTTTGTGCAATAAAAAAATTTATTTGTCTTTATTTTTATAATTTAATTAGTTTATTTATTATATTAATTAATTTGTTTTATGGTACCGGAATCAATTTAATTATTTTATTTTATTTTTTATGACCCAGGAAAATTCTGCCCTCAAAAAATTTGCATATGCTGAACCATTCCCAAAAATCATTAATTTTTTTTAGAAGGCAAGAAAAACATTTTGACTTTTTGCTAAACAAAAAAACAGAATCATTTGCACTTTTTGCCGCTTATTGACTTCCCAAGAATGCTCATCTTATGAATAGAAATACAATACATTATTATTTATTTATTTATTTTTTTTTAATAGTTAACATTTGCAAGACTGCTCATTGTCCAATTCTCACAATCAGTGGTAAAAACTAAAAAGGGGCACCCGCAGTTTTCATAACATGACAAGGCAACTGAATGTTCTGCACACTTTTGGCTATCGGGCTGGCATACAGTAGTGCGAGAGAGACAGATTGAGAGAGATGAGGTGAGAGAGGGGTATACAAACTTTTGGCCAATTGAAAAAGGTCACAAATTGTGTTGCTCGTGCAAAAGTTTACACTTTTTGTTTTCCGCCGTTTTGTGTTGCATGCCAAATCGAAATTGGCGGTGTCGGTGATGTGGCCGACGCAGTCCAAAGGCGCAGGCTTATTCAACTGTCAACAGTTACTACCGAAAAAAATAAAGAGAAACAAAACGAAAAACAACGACCACTAAATGCCGGCAAATAACTCAGCAGAACACGCTTTACTATTTTGGCAACAACAAATCACTTTTACCCACCGAAAAAAAAAAACAACAACACTCAAAGGGGGTGGCGCTGGCGGCTTTCGGGTAGTAGAGGACATTACGAATTTACTGCCAATTTCAGTCACTCAGGCAGTCAGTCAGTAAGTCAGCAAGTCAAGCCAAAATGCCAGGCTCTGGGCAAGACAAGAAAACAAAAAAAAAAAACAAAAATAATGGAAAAAATTATTTAAAGTATAAATAAAATTCTCTAAATATTTGCGCATTTATTGCCTCGACGATTTACCATTTAGTGGCGCTGTCTGCATTTACAGTCACTTTAGTTTTTTTTTTTTTTTTGGCTAGCTCAGCTGCTGGCCTGGTCAGGCAATTAAGGTGCAATAATTTCGGATCATTAGGTTAAATTTGTCACGACCTGGTGCACGACTGACTGACTGACTCCGATTGCCGCCGCTGTCTGCGTCTGCCCAACTGGCCCAGCCACTTGGAGTGGCCTCAAGGCGAAAAGTGTCCGAAAATGTAAAAGCAAATCTTTAACTTGGACATTTCGGCAGCTCTGGGGGAGGTGGGAGGGGGGGTTGTTGTAATTTGGTCAGCAAAGTGGCGTTTGGGGTTCGTCTCTGGCTGCCTACAAATTATGACACAAGGCACATCTGACCAAATTTGGTTACACAAAACTGCCTGCCGCCTGCCACACGTCGACAACATGGCCATGTTCCATGTTCCTGTGGCCAGTTTAAAGTTGACATTTTCGTGTCGTGTAACCGACTCTGACTATCATTAAACACACGCGCCTGCCTGGCTGCCCGACTGACTGGACCGGCCTATCCGCTGACAACGACATGTGGCTGGACCAGGTGACCACTGGGAGATCTGGAAAATATAGCGTGGGTGTTGGTCCCTCTCTTTCTCTCTGCCTCTTTCATTTATATAAGTGATAGCTATTAGCGTCTACTTAGAGTTAGCCGGGCACATTCCAGCAGACCAAGTCTGGGTTAGTCTGGGACATACAAATCGATTTTGGGTTGGCAATCGCGCACACGCATTGACCGCAATTCTGTGGTCAGCTGTGTGGTCAATGAGTCGCGTGCATGAATCACAAATCGCAAGATGTCCAGGCCCAAGTCAGTGTCTGGCGGAGTCTATTTGATAGTCTATGCATGTGTATGTGTGTGTGTGTGTGTATTTGTGTGTGTGGCAATTCTGTCACTTGAAGCTGAATTATTTTCACGCCTTTTTACAAATGTTTGGCTTCATATTCGGTCCCAGCGGGGGCGACAGGCCGTGTTCCACTTATGGTAAAAAATCAAAAAAAAAAAAAATACTTGGGAAGGTTAAATTCAGAAAGCCGAATCCTAAATGCTCTACGAGTGATTTCGATTTTTATATTAAATATATTTTGATTAACATTTTCAAATTAGCTCTTGAGATTTTAGAGGAGACTATTTTTTGAATGGGGATTTGGTTAAGTCTGAAAAGAAACTTCAGGGATTTCCAGATTCTCAGAAAAGTCCGATCTGGACTGTCATATATATCAAATTTGATTAAGATGGATTGATAAATACCAAAGTCCTAAAGAACGGATTTTCTTCGAGACAGACAGGATCTGTCTCCTTCCATGCCTTCCAAGCTTAAGGACCAAATATATACACCCTTTTTTTCTTAGAAAAAAAAATATATATATAAAGAGTCAGGCAACTCAAAGTTGGTTTGTTTTGTTGGTCGGTCAAGTCAGTTCACTTGGTTTGCCGGCATGCAGATTTGCTCATAAATCTGACAAACTCAACGCTAATATTTGCAGACTTCGTTAGACACACTCAAATGAATTTGATATGCCTTAAACGGAATGACTGGCGCAGTGACCATTCGACTGGCGGCACTGACTACTCCAAATGTCTCTTGCCATCTCTGCCCCCCGTTTCTTGATCCCAACCAAGCCGACTCTGCTGTAGGTGGTGGTGGTGACTTGAACGACATCAGCAACATTGCTTGGGTCTCTTTTTTTTGTTGTTGCAGTTTTTTTCCTTTTTTTCTGACAAGTGTAAAAGTTGACAAGCAGCGGCGACCACAACTAAAACAAAACTTTATCAGATTATGAATTGTAACTGGCAAGTGGCACTGGTTGACTAACGACTAAGCCCAAAATGACAGGGAGAGAGAGAGAGAGTAATGGGAAAACAGACCTGGAAGTAAGAGTGAAAAATAAGTCGAACCAGTCTGATTTTCACAAGAAGAAGAAGAAGAATTTTAAGCTTTTCTGTTCATAGAATTTTGTGCTTGCATTGGAAATTTCTATTTTAATTTTTTTTTAACAAATTCATCAATATTTATGGCAAGGTGGACTGAAGGGGCAAAAAAATAATAATAAATATAAAATTAAATGAAATTAATATAAATAATTGAAGCATGAAGAATATTGGGGAATTATATACTGGGTAATCTATATTCTATTCATAAAATCGGGTGGGATTCTGAATAGAATTTTTATTGTTCAAATTATTCAAATTATTTATAATTTATAAAGAAAACTGTTCTGAAATTCTAGGAAATTGCGTATACAAAAATAAAATGAATAAAACAATAATAATTAAGTACAAAAATCTAAACTATTTTTTTAAATTAAAAAAATTGAAATAGACTTTGGTTTTGTCAAAAAATTTTGAATTCCATCTCAAAATTAACCCACAATTAAATTTATTTTATAATAAAAAATAGGATTGCCGCTATTTCCTTTATCGAGAATGCTTCGATCTGTCGAATGAGTTTAAATGAAATTTAAAAAACAATCAAGAAAATTTAATTTTCATTTATCACAACAACTAATTAATTTCCCGCTGAGCCTGTGCAGTCTGACTAAGCCAACTAAATGCTTGCAATTAACTGTTCACTCACAAAATTCAATTATGTAGTTTGCGGAGATTTTTTTTCCAAGATTTCTAGGTAAAGACTCCAACTGCGCTCAAGTTCGACATTTTAATTATTTAAATGCAGCCGAAGGCTAAAGTTCTCTTACTCTACCAAATATCGTAGCTCATAAATCCATCAAAATGGTTTTGCTCTATGCCAAGAGTACACTTCCAATTCGGTGTGTGCCTCTGTGTGAATGTGTGCCTCTGTGTGAGTGTGTCTGTTTGTTTGAGACTTAAAGGCCAACGCCAAAGTGCCATGCAAATGTTGTACAACATTAAAATGTACAAGAATAATCAAAGCATGAATGGTTTATTGTTGTTGGCAAAATAAAGAACAATTGTTTTAGTAGCAATTGTTAAGAGGCCCAAAGACCAGTTAGCCAGCCAGGGCAGCTGCCGTTTTGGTAACTGCACGACCAACGAATCAGCCAACTAATCGTATAGTTTTTTTTTTTTTTTTTAGTTTGAAATGCTGACCGTGAATAGCTTAGAATAATTTGCCCATAATAATATTTTCTATGATTTATTAAACGCATTCAATCGGCTGCCTGAGTGCCTATTCAATTGGCAGTGGCTTTTCCAAGGGTCCGGAGTCGGGTCCGGTCTGGGGTCGATATGGTTTTGGTTTCTTGTGATTTGTAGCAATTAACTTGTAAATAAAACGAGCGTGTCTTTTCAGCTTGATCGCCGCGTTCTATGCCGTTTGTTTAATGTAAATTAATAAAAATAAATCGCTTCACATTAAATTTTTCATAAATTCTTGTACGCTACATTCGAAATTATAGGTTAAGCAGGTTCAAGGAAAGACCAGACTTGAAAAGGAAACTCGAAATAAAATTTCAGTCTTTATATTTTGGAACCTTTGGAAGTTTGTTTGAAACACTGAAGAAATATATAGAAAATTTGGAAGTTGAAGTTGGTATCAAACACTGAAGAAATATATAGAAAATTTGGAAAGTATTTACCTAACCTAAGATATTCTTTTTGAAATTGAAATTTCGAAACATAAACTCATCTTTAGATAGATTTTATTTTCGACTAAAACCTTAAGGTAATAAATTTCTAGAATAGTTACAAAAAAATATTCCAAAGATTCTTCAGGATCAAAAAATCAATAAGCTCGTAGGAATCCTGGTTAAAGTCACTGAAATCTATTATCTCGAATAGAGTCAGTTTCCCAGATTACTTGAGTATAGCCAGCAGGCTGGCCAGGCTTAGGCTGAGAGGCCAGAAAATCTTTAATTAACCACACGCAATCCCCCAGAGTTTGAGTGAGTGGCATATGAGAGTTGGTTCGACAACAATTCCATAATTTTCAGTTTCACAGCAGCTACCGGACTGCCAGAGTCAATCTTGGGCTTCTGAGTTAAACAAAGTGCCGTCTTTGGGTATGACTAATTACCAGACAGCTTTCGGCACGCGATATTGCCACATTCAATAGAAGGAAACGGCTCGTAGTCTACTCTAGTCAAAGGGAGCGGGAATGGAGGCTACAAAATAAAACTCAAACTAATTAAAAAAGCGTCATCAACGTGTGGACATTGTGTGTAGGTTGTGCTGTCAGTGGCGTTTATAAAATTGTAGACTTTACGACACGAGTGTGTGACCGTTTTCTATTTTTTTGTCTGGCCCAACGAAAAGTTGGTCAAATTAAGCGGACGTGCGACATAAGCGCCCCCTGGGTGGCATTTTCAACGGTCCTCAATAAGCGACACATTCACCAACAACAACAACAAAATAACAACATGAAAAAATATAGTGCGGAAGCTTAGCTTGGACTACACGAATATCATATGCTGTCTTTATAGTCACTATGGACAGATATGAATATATTGAAATAAATATTCCAATATAGTTGTGGGATATATCATATATATTATCCTATTCTGATTAAACCCCGAATATAATCGATCTAAATATATGGTATGATTTGGATTTGTCGAGAAATACTCAGAAGAGACTCCGAATATAATCGAGCTAGATATATGGTATGATCTGGATTTCTTGAGAAATACTCAGGATCAGAAATCAAAATTGATATAGTAAGTCAATCGTGGTCTATAATGATTTATATAAAATTTTAAATAACCAACTTCGAAATATGATAAACCAATCCGATCTGACCAGATTTATATCAAAGATAGGCATTTAGGGTTTTGAAAAGAATGATACTACTTGAGTAACTTTTCTTGGAAAAGAGTATATCAACGAAATAACTAACTTTGAGCCAAATATCAACAAACACATGTTCGTTGCTTGTTCTTATAACCAAGCCGCTGGTATGCAAAAATATTCCCATGAACATGAAAACCACTTGCTACAAATTGTCTTACAAACAGAAAGAGTGACAGAGAAAGGGAACTGCAAGAAAGAGAGAGAGAGACCAAGTTATATGAATAGAGAGGGAGAGTGGGAGAGGGGGCAAGATCTGTGGAATTGGTTAGGAAGGGGTTCGGTTGGGGATATTGGCAATCCGGGGCCCCGATTTAAACGTCCAATAAGCTCGACGCGCAACATTTTAAACGGATGCAGATAACGATCGTTGAACACAAATGGTGCAGAAATAAACACGAGTGTAGATGCAAATGATATGATAACAGCATCGGCATTGCCATCGCCATCGCCAGTCCCCAGTCCCCAGTCCATCGACAATACACGCAGTGTCTCTCTCTCTATCTCTGTTTTGGTAAGTCTGTCCCTGTCTTTGGCCTATCAGTTGTCGCCAGTGAGTTAGTTGGTCTCTCTAGAGTCCGTTGTCTATCAAGGCATGTCCAGTCGGCTCACCACCACAGCATAAATTGGCACTATGCAAATTAAATTATCAACTGCAATTCGAAACGAGTTTCCAAACAAATTACTGTCAAAGGCGGCAGCAGCATCGGCATTGGCATCGGCATCGGCATAGGCATCGGCATGGGCATCGCCGGCACACCAGCCGCGTCGCCTAACTAAATACAATGAATGCGCTTTACATTATTTCGTTTTTTGTTTTTATAATTTTTTTCTCCCCTCGGGGCCACAGCTTCCACTTTTGAGAGCTTATTACTCGAGTTAAGCCATAAGAAAATGGCAAGCTTGGTCTTTGGGCCAATTATGTGTAAGTCGGGTAGCCGTTAACGCAGCTGGACTCGGTCTTCTTTTTTTTTCTTCTTCTTCTTATTCCTCTTCGTTTACCTCATCATTATAATCACGTGTTGATTGCTTTTTAAACTTTACCAACAAATGAATGGTTGCCCGTTTGCTAACTGGTCAGGGCCCAGTTTTTTTTCTCTCTCTCTTTCTCTCTTTTTGAATATTCTTTTTTTAAGTATTTCTTTTCTTTTTTTTTTTTTTGTTTTACAAAGTGGTACAATTTTATTGCGAACAAGTTCAGTTAACATGATATTTTGCTATCGCTTGTAAAATGTTTTCTTTTTGCGTTTTTGCTTTTTGCAAGCTTGTTAACAAAAGCTAATAATTAGGCAGACAAGGGTTAAGTAAAAAAAGGAGCAAAACTAAAGAGAGTGTTGACTGGTTACATGGACTGTTAATAGAATTGATAATTGACAGGAAAGATAAGCAAGAGAGCCAACCAAGAGATAATTTGCTTCCACTTTAAAGTAATTAAAAAAAAGTGATGAAAAATTGAATAAAGCAAAACTGGGTAAATGATATATACATTTTTATAAAAAAAAAAATATTTAGAGAAATTAAAAATATAAATTCAAATTTGAATAAATAAAAGTATAAAAAATAAATAATAATATTTAATTAGAATAAAAAAATAAAACTACAGAAATATGAATTAAATATAATTTGATATTAAACACAAAAAGGAAAGGTTATACTGGAAAGCTGTGCGTGTATGTAACACCCAAAAGGAGACGTTGCAGACCCCCCCAAGGTCATCCACAATATGATCAGGGTGACTAGAGAAATCGATCGGGCTATGTCCGTCTGTATAAACGCAAGGATCTCAGAAACTTTAAAAGCCTGAGTTATGAAATTTGGTATATAGAATCTATAGGAAATTTACTTTTTATGCTGATCCGATCCCCCGTCCTCCCAAGGGAACCACTAGTCGAAATGTGAATAATCGTAAATATCTCAAAGACTAAAAGAGTCACATACTGTCACATTATAAAGAAAATATTGGCTGGAAAAATTTTCGACAGTGCCCTCAAGCCCCCTCTACAATAAATTATTACTTCAGAGTCCTGTTTTACAGCTTTAAGCTGCCAGTATTTATTAGTCCTGACATCAAGTTGAATAAAATTGGACCATTAACACAGAAGTTATTAAAAAGCGCGATGACAAATATTCGAGAAAAACTGATCTAATCCCGATCAAAAATTTCTACACACCCCACTTGGAGTGGAATTGCGAGCGAAGCGACCAATTAGGGGACGAGTAGCACTTGTTTTTGTTTCAGTTCGTGGAAGCCTTTGCCTCTCAAAACCGCCTTTAGTGGTAAGACTTATATCTTAGTTTCCTTTAAGTTTATTAACATTTGAATAATGTCTGTGTGTATGGTAATTAAGATGTATGTAAAAATAAAAATAAAAATATAAGTTAAAAAAAATATAATTGAATTTGGTGAATGTTGGCCGGACCTGGGCAAACGTTTAAGTGTCGGGTGGTGTGCGGGATGAGGCGTAGCGAGAAGTCCAGAGACGTGCATTGGCATCATGTCGATTCCGATCGGATAGATAGAGTGAGGCTATGTCAGTGTTGAGAGGATCCGTTGGATTGGGATCCGCTATCAGGGAAACGAGAGAGAGTAAAAGCTTGGAAACAGACAGGGCCGGTGACCACTGGTTGCCGAGTATGTCCACGCAAATTTGTCCCGAGCTGATATTGCAATGATAAATTTTTGTCAGAAAGCCGATGTGCGGCGGATTAAAGGGGAAGTCACGGGGAAAGATTATTTCCAAATGAAAAATTCCTTTTTCGTAAGGCGTGCCTGTGGGCCCAGCAATGGTGGCAGTCCAACGGAAAATATTTTCTTCATTCGGTTTTACTGTAATATTATCTGGTGGATCACTATTAAAGTTTTTCAACTCCTGATTTAGACGGCGAACGGCCGTATTTTCAATTTCTTGGCTTAAATTTGAGCCCGAGGCCGAATTTCCAGCTACTTCACTAACACTGCCGGCATCTGCTTCCATTGACTGTAAATCCGGCCGTTGAGACGTGGCTGACGCCTGAGCTCTTCTGTTCCTTCGCCTACGTTGAATTCTGCCGGATCTTATAGGCATTGAGGGCCTAGCATTTGAGTGCCGTTCCTCAGGTGGCTGAGCAGGCTCACACTGCAAATCAGGTTGTAAAGATGTTTCTCGCCTTTGGCGTAACCTTTCGCTGCGGCGTAAGCTGCTCATCTTTGAAAATAATTTCAGAATTAATTTTCATTAATTGTAGGCAAGCATCATACAAGCTTACCTTTTCTCTAGTTTTAATCTTTTGAATATTATATTTATTTCAAGACCTTTTGTATTGAAGTCAGAATTAAAACTGTAAAATGAAAAATTGAAACTGATGAGCTGTCAAATTTCAAGCTGATAGTAAAAGCAAAGGCTACTAAGCTTTACCAATTTTATTCACATTGACAAATGTTTGGTATGATGTTGTCACTGCATAAACAGCAATTACTAGAGTGGGAGCTCTATTAATGAAGGCGCTGGTTTGGATCGAGTTGGGATCAGTTTGGATGTTTCCGAAATTCCTAGAAATCAGCTCCACTTAAGGGTAGGGTGGCAACTCTAATCTACTCACATATTTTAGCTAAAATCCACTAAGAGTACACTGATTGGCCAAAAAAAATTGTATACCTTCTTGATCTGTGAATGGGATGGGGTCTCACAACGTAATTGTTAATAACTCCTATTATAATGGTCCGATTTTATTCACCTTGGAATCAATCGAAAGTTATATTTAGTCGGAACAGCATAAAATCTAGGGCTCTGAAATAATTATTTAGTGTAGAGTAAAATAGTCATATTTGTTACAACAGAGTTGGCAGCTCCGCTAGCGGCAACTGGCCTGCCATAGATTGCAGCCCTGCTGTTATCGAAAGAAAAAATTTAAGCCATCTCGATAACAAAAGCAAAGGAATTTCTCAGATTTTGAACTCTTTCTTTCGAATGTGTGGCCAATTGCTAAATGTCTTAATTTCAAAAGTTAAGGGAGAGCAAAAAAATGAAAAGTAGAGGATGTGGTCTCTGTGAAAAATGATTATAAAATGTCAGAGAATGCCGTCAATGGCATTAATATGAAAATGGCATAGCCGGGGCACGCCCCCAAAAAGATGCCCTTCGAAGCGCGAAAGCACAAAACGAGTGAGGCCCACGCAAATGTTGAGCATTGCTGCCCAGTGAAATTATTTCACAAATGGCAAGAAATCAAAGAAGAAGAGAAAATACAAAAAAAAAATACCCAAGTGAGGCCACAACAGAAATGCGAGTGAGTGTGTGTGTGTGTATTTAGAAATTATAATAAAGACATCATCAACAAAGTCAAAGAGACGATGAAGCAAATCGCCAGCCCACTTTGATTTTCCTCTTCTTCTTTTTCGTTTTCATTTTATAAAGATGCGGACACACATGCCACAAGCTGGCTTAGAAGAGCCCAAAGCGTTGGAGAGGGTGAATGAGAAGGAAAGAGAATCTCTTACCGTTGTAGGCGTTGCCAAAACAAATTGCAGGCAATCGCAAAGCCGTAAGTATGCTAAATTATCTTCAACGATTTTTTTCTTCTTCTTCTTCTTTTTCCACTTCTTTTTCATCATCCTCCACATTTTCCAAAAACTTTCCATCAAACAAAAACTAAAGCCTGAAATTGGGCATCTTGACTTGAGGCTGGCCATATTATTGTTATTAACATTATTGAGTTTTATATTTTGTGGTTGTTTTTTTTTTTTTGACAATTTCGGACAATAAAATTCACAAATTGCCGATAACAATAAAGTCCAGGGAAGAGAGAGAGAGATGGGGAATAGCAATATTTTTTTACAGTTTTAATTTTCTAGTATTGATTTTGCGCCATTGTCCATTTTATATTCGGTTCATGCCTGTCATGTTCTTTGTTGGTTTTATTTTATTTTTATTATTATAATTTTTTTTTTTTTTTTTGCTTGGCAACTGGCAAATCGACCCTCCACCTGGCCTAGCGTTGGGCCATGTATTTCTTTCTCTGTCTCTCTGTTTTTTTTTTGTGGGGCTGTGAAACATTTGTCATTTTTACCATTTTTAGCCAATCGTGACAAGCGTTTGTGGCTCTTGCGCCGTATTTCACCCACTGGCATGCAAATCCAAACAAAATCGAAACAATACACGGTAGACTCTATCGATGTGTGTATGTGTGTGTCTGTGTGTGTGTTTTCGATAGCCGATAAAGATCTCAAATATTGTTAAACAAACAAGAAATTTATTGAATATGCAATTCTTTTTTTTTTTTTTGCTCTCGCTCTATGTGTGTGTGTGTGTGTGTTTGGGCTGGATATATTCTGGGTCTCCTCAAGCTATTTCTACTTTATTTCTCTTACTCTCACACCTCTCCTCCAGACTTGTGGAAACCTATTTTACCACTGGTTTATTGTTTTTATTTATTTCTTGTAGGTGAGAAGTCAAATTTTTGGTGGGTGGTTGCCAACATTCAGCATTCAATTCAATGCAACCGATTCACACAAAATAAATAATAAAAAATTAAAATAAAAAACAAAGGCAAAAAACAATTGTATAATTTTCCTTCTTCTTCTTCTTCTTTTCTAACCAAAACTAACCAGCTTCCAGGCTAGCCCGTCTTTTGTCTTACTATTCGACTAGCTTATTGGTAACTGTCAAACGGATATATGCATATTTGCCATATAAGTTAACAAGTGATTTCATACCCGAGGTTAATTTCAACATTAAAAATATGACAAGGCAAGCCTAGTCATTTTTTCTTCTGATTTTATTATAAAAACTTTTGAAGTAGGTAGTTTATTAAAATGAAGCAACAGCTCAGTGACAATTAATTTGATTTACCAACAATTAAAGTCACTGTGAGTCAAATGGAATTGATCATGTTTCCAAAGGTTATAATTTTATTGGAAGACAAAAAAGTAACATAGTCAGATGGCTCGATCTTTTTGGAGTATAAAAGATGTTCAGCTCAAACATAAAATGTCAAAGATTATGAACTGTTTCTTTATCTAAAATAATGTAAAAATTTTAACAATTTTTTTTTTATTAATTGTTAACTTTTCATATTGATTTAATTTCGTTAAGTTTTGGTATTAAATAACCGAGATATGTTTGACACGGTCTTGGAATGGTACGGATATATTATACATGTATTAAATAGACTTGGGATGGTCAATAAATATCAGAGATACCTTTGGGTTGGTATGGCTAAATGTTATAGTTAAATAATCGTTTCGGATCCATAGGGCTCCTCGATTTTTCATCATATAAAAACCAGCTAACTAACAGGTGGACAAGCTTATAAGATTCCTTAGCACCGATATCGCTATGGCATGGGTATTAAATAACCGAGGTATGCTTGAGATTGTCTTCGTATATGACAACTAAATGTTTCCAATATTTTCTTTCAAAAAAGTTGGCTAAAAAATATCAGAGGTATTTATTGCTTAGTATATCTGCTATATGATATAGTAATAGGATCCCATCGGTTTCAATGGGCATGCTGCTATAACTTAAAAGTTGATCGATTTTTCTTCCTATAAAAACAAGTTGACTGATAGATGGACAGGCTTATAAGAACTCCTATCATTATACCGACAGATCTTGAGGTAATTTTTGGGAGGCCCAGTTATCAGAATACCTTCTTAGAGGGTTTTTGTTCTTCATTTTCAATGGTAAAAAAAAAGCTATAACCAATTTTTAGGCTAAGCGTTCTTCACTCTGGTTTTTCGTTCTCTGTAGAAACTAATAGCCCTTAATTTATTTGCTTTCGAGTCTGAATTTACACATATGATCGTACACGACTAATGACACCTTTTGAATTTTTGTGGGCATATCTGCTCTTTGGTGATTATGGCCTTTTGTTGAAAGAGTTGAGCAGAGCCCACGCAGATTGCATTTTGATATCCGGTCAGGATTCAGCACTTGTCTCCACATAATTTGCTGCACTTATTTAGCGGCCTACGCAGAGGCACGTGAGCCAGACAAATTAGCCAGAGACGAACAGACAGAGACGAAGAGAGAGAGAGAGAGAGGTTTAAAAAGAGTCTTAAAATCCTTTCACACATTTGTTGTATTATTTTGTTTTTTTTTTTTTTTAGGCAAAAACCGGCCGAAGCCCAACAAGCAATCAAAGCTGTGGCAGCCTGGCGGGCGGCTGTTTTGGGAGGCATAAAAATTCATTGGAGAGGTCAAACTGCAGAGCATGGGAGCAGCTTTTTTTCTTTATTTTGGCTGCCCGTTGGGACAGAGGCAAATACAAAATAAAGAGACGACGACTGAGATTGCGCAACATTTTGGCGACGCAGATTTGCATATTGCGATTTAGTTTTATAGATTTCTTTTGTGGGCCCCACAGGCAACAAGGCACCTTCAAAGGCAGCCCCAAAGTCGCCACCTGATGCACATAAACAATTTTGACAGTTTTAATGGCCGCGCTGAGTGGATGTGGCAGCCAAAGCGCTGCCGCCGTTAAGACTGCTCACCTGTTTGCCCGATCTTTTTTTCTTTTGCATATCATCAACTCATCAATGGAGGCCTCGGTCTCTTATCGCCAGGAAGTTGTTGCGGGTGTGGGCGAGGGGGGTGGTCTAAGCAAACATCTTGGCCCCAGTCTTTGCCTGGCAAGAGGCGTAACCGCAAAAGAAAAACAACAACAAGAAGAAAAAATCTATACAGCCAAGAAGTTGCTGGCAACAGTGAAGACGACTCTCGAGCCGAGGCGTCCATTGTCTGGTGGAGATAATCTGTTATTCGTAAACTCCTACAGGTCAGGCGAGCACATCAATTACTTTGGCACAAGTCGTCGCAGCAACGTTCTGCTTTTTGTTGTTGTTGTTTTGGTTTTTGTTTTTGTTGTTTCTTGGCAAGAATGACCTCTCAATTTATTGTACAGCCTTTATCCTTTTGGCATATGCGATTTGTATCGACCTAAGCATACAAAATAAAGACACACACACACATACACAGGAGGAATCACACTGAATAGTTCACCTTACAATAAAAGTTGAATTTCCATTGGGCTTACACCCCCTTTACAAGGAGAGTTACCTGTAGCTTATACTCTTTTTGGCTAGCCTTTGAACTTAAAGTAGAAGAAAATTTAGGCATCACTTGACAAAAGAAGAAGACTTTCGGAAAGAAAATTTAGTTTTGATCTGATTGAGTTGCTTGCATCCTTAACCTGGGCTTCGCTCTGGCTTTTCAAGGAATTAAATAAATAGTTCCTGAGGTCTGTGTAATGTCCACTTGCCTTGGTATATTGCTCTGTTTGATTGGCTTAATTTTGTCTTGAGGTCCATCAGGTTCTTTCAGGTTCAAGGAATCCAAAAATAATCCTTTTGTCCACTATCCATTCTTAAAGTTCTTTCAGATTAGGAAATAAGTCTAAGACATAAAAAGAAAATCAATTTAATGACCTATTTTTTTCTTTTGAATTCCATCAGGTTCTTTCAGGTTCATAAAAAGTATTCAAGGAATCAAAAAACAATTCTTTCGATCTGCTTGATTATCTAAATTTTGTCTTGGGCTCCTCCGGATTTTTCAAGAAATTTTTTGTGATAAAATTCTTAAAAATTGCAATAATTTTTCTTGGGGGTTTCTCCCAGAAAAAGTGTACAAGATATTCTTGACTTTGTAGAATGGAGTTGGAAGTTTGTGATTCTCTCTCAGAGCACCGCTAAAGGTAAATGCTTTACGTTGATTGTTTTATTATGATGATGTTAAATTATTATAATCCAGTCTTGCAATCGCAATCGTTGTCGACATCATCATCGTCTTGCTCATTCTCATCGACATCGACATTGGCATCGGCGTCAGCATCGACATCGTTTTGGTTTGTCTCTGAATTCGAATGCTGAGTGCACATTTGGCGGCATCAGCGGAAATTCGCGCATCGCCATTATCATCATAATCATCGTCTGCCCTGTACTTTTGGGGCCTTGGGTAGGCGTAACCCAGAATATCCTTTGCTCGTACGCGCAAAAACAAATAAAAACCAAGAAGAAAACGAAGAAGAAGCAGAAGTAGAAGAAAAAGAGATCCAGCAAGCTGTGTCTTTGGCTGGTTGATTTCACTAGCCAAGATCGTGTCTTGCTCAAGCAAACATTGAGCAGATTACGATCGGGCGGAGATTGCCCGAGAGAGACAGAAGGAGCGAGCGAGATGGCCTGCTTATGCCAGGCTGATGCCAGGCCCGTGATAATTTTGGGTTGCACGCTTATTTAATATGCGAGTTTTTACAGATAAATGGTGAGAAATAATTTGCGCTGCACTTTTTTTTATATATTTTTTTTTTGCCTGAAACTGGCGCGTGGGCGTTGAAGTCATAAAAGAGGAGGTGGGGTGCTGAACACTTTCGACCAGTTCGGCCTGCCACATTTGATTATTTCATTTCCGTTTGGCGAAAACAACAAAAACAATTACAACAATTTACAAAATTCAATTAAGAATTGCCAAGCCAACAGAGAGAGAGAGAGACAAGAAATTCAAATAAAACTGACACAGACGCCGAAGCTCTGAACTTGTCCTTAAAGTGTCGCCTGGCCTATGGCGCATAGGCCAAGCCGGTTAGCCGATATTTTCTTGCTTGGCTGCCGTTACACTTTCGGTTGGTTGCCTTTTACATGGCTACTGGTTTTTATTCGATTTTCATATCATTTTTTTTCAGTTTCTTACTGTTTCTGACTGAACTTGAACGAATTGCCTGGCCAAGTGATTGAGTGCCATGTCGCGTGGCATTTAAATGACATTTAAACAGGGCGACAGCCAGCCAAAGACACCCACGCAGGAATTAAACTAGAAAAACATAAAAAAAAACTAACTAAATGAATTGAATCACACATACCAAGGGTGCAGTGCGAAGAATCTGCCAAAGGAATTTTCATGTATGGTTTTGTTTTATTTTGAAAAAAAAAAGAAAAAACAAATTGTGACATGTTAGAATTTTAATTGTGAGAACGAGAACTTCATGGCCCTGACCAACTTGGGGTTTAAAAGCCACAAGAATTCGGTGCAGTTTGAAAAAAAATATATATATATAATGCTTCGAGTCTTTATCAAGAGATTAGCTCGATTTTGGATACGCAAAGAGTCATTGACCAATGACTTGGGCCAGGTTGGGCTATTTGGCTATTTGATTGGTTATGGGTATTCTAGTGTTGCATGCAACATGCTCAATGCCTCAAAAAAATCTTTATCGATAAACAAGAAAAAAAAAGAAATAGCTGCAGACGAGAAATGCCGCACTTTTGGTTTGTTTGTTTGGCGCCGGCAATGACCACCGGCTCCCTTCAGACGCCTCACCCTGCTGGCTGGCCAGCTGCAGCGGCATTGGCACTTCGATGCCAGCCGCCAACGCTAATCAAGATGAGGCCAAACAACTGGCAAAAAATATATATTTCTGTGAGTTGTTTTTTTTTTTTTTATATAAATTTATTTTTTTTTAATAGTAAACCCGCTTATTCCCCGGCTTGGCTATTATGCAAAGTTTGATCTTCATGTGTGTGGCGGGCCGGGCGGCCCAGGCCAACCGAACGATCCACCGACTGCGGTCGCTGCGGGTGTTTCTTTTTTTTCTCCCCCTTAGATACTCTTTCCTTAAAGTCGATATGGATTTTTCAAGAACTTGGAAAGGTTGTGGAAGACGCAGTATTTTCCGTCATATAGTCCCCGTATTATTGTATTCCTTGAGATTCGATTCCTAGAAATCTTTAAATTTATAAATTTTTAATCTCAATGTTCCAAAAATATGTTTAGGTATATAGAGTATAGGGTATATAATTTTCGACTTGGGACTTAGGGTATCAGAGTTTTCTTTGATATTTTTGTTGGCAAAGTTTTCTTTATGCTCAAATAATAGCACATAAAACTATAATAGTAATTTTCAAAGCCGGAGAAAGAGCGATGCGATCGGCTGGCTGAGCAGCCAGCTTTGGCCATGGCTGGGCTTGAGTTGAGTTGGCCTGGCTTAGTCATAGAAAGCGGCGGGCACCGAGATTGACCACACACCGAGAGCAGAGCCGACAAACGATGAGCTGTGGCGTCCAGTTGAGAGAGGCAAATTTATGGCCTTCAAATGCCACAAGCTCCACAGATAAACAAAGACAGACTTGAGAGCAAATCAACTTCAATACAAATACAACAACACGCAAACACTTTCATTTTTCAAATGTGCCAAAAAATAAAAAAGACAAAAAAAAAACGAAAAGTCTGAAAAATATTTCAAAGTTCGGGGCACTCGGACCTCACCCCAAGATGCTAATTTATTTGAGCCCAGGTCAGAGACAAAGACACAGCGACTTAAGATTTGAGACCGATGTCAAGCCTTAAAAGAGAGTTCAGGTTCAAGTTCGAAATAAAAAGAGAAGCAAATCTTCCTTTTCTTTTCGTAAAGTTTTTGGTTTCGCGGTGACACGACTTCAGGTGTAAATTAAATACACTCCAATCGGACACAACACGCGACACGCCAACCCAACCACAAAAGGCCTGACTTCATTAGGAATTGATGCCAAATCCGTACCCACACACACACACACACACACACACACACATACGGGCCGCGCTCTGCTGGAGGTGACAAAGCTTTGGAGTTTCAATTTCGATGGGGTTCGTTTCGGTTTCATTTGGAACCTTGGAATGCTGCTTTTTTGCGTGTATCCTCGAGATCATTTAAATAGCTATAAATTAATAAGTATCCATTAATTTGGCGCTGGGGCGTAGAGCATAAATTTGGTAATTTTTTTTTTTGCCTGGTCAAGACAGGGATTTTTTCAGACTTTGACTTTTATTCTGAGTTGGGTTCAAAGGCAGACAAATTTGTAATACACGCGCCATAAATTTGTCACTTTGAGTCGACTTAAGCATATGAAAATTTACTTTTTTTTTGTTAAGCTCAAATTTATTTCAGTTTTAAGAAGAAAAAAAAACTAACGATTATTTTTTTGATAATTTTCCCAGTTAATCGTTTGACATTTAGCCTAGCCGGGTAACCACAGGTAGTCGCAGGTAACTTTGCCCCAAAATGGCCAATCGCATAGACAAAATCGCAGTGGCGCCACCAAAAGGCCAGCCAGATAGAAAGATGGTGCCACCACCCACGGCTCAAAGGCTGCCGTCTCAATTGGCAATTGCCTGGCAGGTGCTGCGACAAATATGGCCAAACACTCTAAACATTTAAATAAAATTAATTTCATTTTATTCCCACGAGTAAATGAATTAAACCAGGTATAAATAAAATCATAAGCAGTCTGCTTGAATTCAATTTAATTGGAACAATTAAAATAAGCTTAATGGATAAGCCAGTCGAAAGGCAGGCAAGCCTCTCGCAAGCTCGTTGGAGACTCAATTTTTCGAAAGAGAGATGCCAAAGCTATTTTGTCATAGATAGCAGACAGTCAACAAATACTAAATTTAATACTCTTTTTTATCATTAAAATTTTTATCAAATCGATTTATTTATTTATTTTTTTTTTTTGTGGAAATTGTTTTTATTTTATAAACCAAAAATAGTGGATTCTCCTTGTTTACTTTTATGTATGTCAAATGCTTCCCTTGTGCAAGTTCAAAAATTCGATAAGATAAGAAATTTAGAATATTTTCAGAACTTCCAATTCTGTTTTGAATAATCTTAGGAATCGTTGTAGATACTTTTGTGTATAAATCTTCGGAATATGTTGTAGATAGGAATAAGTAAGATATTACAAATATCAGAAATATTAAAAAAAAAATTCTTAAGCCTTTCTTTCTACTTTCAACTTTTCCCTGAAATTAAATCAGACTTCTTATAACGATCTTTGAATTTTTTAAATATTTAAAATTTCAAAGCCTAAAAAATTATTATCCCTCACTGTCTGGATTCTCTAGGAAATTTTGTCAAGAGTTCAAGATAAATTTGATAAAGAAAGAGTCCACCTTTTTTTCAGAAATAATTTCACAATCACAAAAAAAAGTGTATAACGATATTCATGGCTTGGTCAGGTTCCCCTTTATATTTCTCGGTTAGACTTGAACTTAATTTGCATAATTGCTGCGTAAATATTGATATTTAAATTTTGATATTGACCGGTCGGATGGTTGACTGGCCCCCGTGTCTACATGTCTCTGTGTGAGTATATTTGCATTGCTCAATCGACTGTCAATAATTTCACATATTAAAAATTAAATACAAACCGTTCGACGAAGTATTTAATCAAAAATAAAATGCGCACAGCTGCTTTGATAAAAAAAAATGAAAGAAAAAAAATATATACAGCACATTCAGATTCCCACGCTCAAGAGCTAAGTGAATCATAAGAAAAACTAAGACCAAAAAGCTGCGTAAAAAAAGATATGAATATGCGTGGATTGCACTCAATCGAGCTGGCCAGGTTGGCGGGTTAATGAAATCATAAATTTTCCATGGCATCGGTAGCGTCGTTTTGGGCGGGCAATGATCTATGGGCCAGGTTAACCGGGCTCACTCACTGACTTAGAGGGAGGTAATTTTTTTTTTTCTATTTTTTTTTGGAATGGCGCCACCATCGACGCGTTGTGGCATGCCACAAAATTTTAAGTGGCTGCAACATGCTCCGAAAGCCTTGTTGCAAACCGATCACAACGTGTAAATTATTGTAACACAATTAGCCACTTTAAACTCAACTGTTCCAGCTCACTGTGTGTGTCGGCTTTCTTGGGTCAGACCGATTGCCACTTACATGGCCCAAAACATTTGCAACATGAAAAATTTGTTTTAGTTTTTTTTTTCACTCAGCTTGCTGAACCCAGTCTCCCCCTCCCCCCCTGCTCAGTTTCTGGCTTAATTAAAAAAATCACAAAAAAAAAAAATAAATAAAAATTTTAAATAAACCAAAAAGACTGCCTAAACAGGATCTTTGTATATAATGCAAAAAAAAAAAGCTGGTAAGGAGGGAGGGATAAAAGGCAAAGCCAAAGCAACAACAACAACAAAAAAGATGGAGAGAACGATGACGACGCATACCGACTAAATGAAATCAAGCAAATTACTTTTATCGCTGGCACGCATCTCAAACGCAAAAGCCTAAGCTGATCAGGCCCCAAAGCGCACCGCATAAATTAAACCCAACTGACGTTTAAGTGTCGGGTCTTTTTCTTATTTTTTATTTAGTCACTGGCGGTTGCTGCCAGCTGCCAACTGTGCAACTGATCGATGGCTGTCCATCTAACCGACTCTCTGAGACTCTCCTGCCCCCCTCACCCAGCTCCGCCCCTCTCCTTCTCAATGAATCAAGCTCATTTCTATACAGAAGTTGTGATGGCAGTTAGATTATAAATTGCTGCTTGTAATAAATATACAAGTTCTTGCAAAAAAAAAAAAGATCAGGCAATATCATTGAAATTGTTATTCATAAAATACAACAAATCTCGAAAGGAATGAGAAAATATAAGAGCATTTGGAAATTGCCCCATGAAATCAACCCGTGTTATTTATATCGAATGCTTCCTTCAAAAATTTTAATTACAATTTAAAAAGAAATATCACAAGCCAAACAAAGGATTGTCTTATTTTATGATAAAAAGGATTTTTAAAATCAATTAAAGGTTCAAAAATAAATAAAATAATTAAAATAAAAAAAATAAATTAAATCATAATAAAAATAAATTAAATAAAGAAATGGTCGTTTTTAATAAATAAAATTTAAAATATAATTAAATGAATTATAAGAAAAGAAATAAAAATTAAAGAAAAAATAATTAAATAAATATAAAATATATAAAATAAAATATAAATCAAATATAAAACAAATAATAAATAAATAAGCGAAATAAAAAAAATATTAAAATGAAAGAAAAAATAGCTAAATAATGTAAACAATATAATAATCGATAAATAGTCTAAGTTTGAATTAGCTCAATAAATAAGAATACAACACTGTAAACGATAGTTTTAAGCAGAACCGATGAATAATAAAGAACGGGTACTTGGTTACGATTTGCTGGTTCTGCAGGTGATGAATGGAGTTTCACTTCTTACAATAATTGAATCTAACTTTTATTTATTTATAGCACGACAGATTGTTAGCTCTTCCGTCAAAATAGTGTATATCTAGTCTAAGTCGATGACCATAGATCATCGATGTTAACTTGATCAGTGTTGCTCATCGATATCACAACCCAGAGTTGCACAAATAACAGTTTAAATTCAAACTCAAATTTGCAGTTTACAACAGAAAAAGTAAGTAATAAACAAAATAATAAATAAACAAAATTAATGAATAAATAATTAAATAAAAATTAAAAATGAATGAGAAATTAAAAAAATAAATAAATATTTATAAAAAAATTTATAACAAAAAATTTGAAAAAAAAAATTAAATGAACACTAAATATATATTATATAAGTCTAAGAAAATCATTAAAAATATTTTAATTTTAGATTAATTTCTTATTAAATAAAAGAAAATGTTAAAAGTGATTTTTTTTCTTAGAAAATCTTTAAGAATTCAAATAGTTTTGGGCCCACTGTTTGGCAGTCTGGTTTATTTAGACATCCCCAGTCCTGGTTGGCTTATCCACTCCCTTGCTCTGTCTTTCTGGGCAGCACATTTTGTCAGCTGGATGTCGACTACGATTGCGCGCCCGCCTGTCAAATTAGTGGCAGAGCAATGAAAAGTGAAAAGCGTTTGGAGCCGAGAGACTTGTGCCGGTAATTGTGGCTCTACCCGGCCCCGCCCTCCCACACGTTTAGCAGAAAAAAAAGAGACTTTGTGAGATTCGTCACAGCTGGAGTGCCTAGCTTGTCGATATGTCAGGCCCCAGCCCCCTCCACCTGCCCCGGCCCCTAGCAAACCAACGGCATCGGCCACATCCACATCCACGTAAGCGCATGCAGCAAACAAGTTTTAAGAATTTATTTTAAAATTTTTTCCCGGTTGGCATAAAAAAAAAATAATAATAATAAAAAAAACATTACATATATATATAGACATATTTATATATAGAAAGATTGTTGCATCGCCCCCCACGGCTGAGGCTGAAGCACATATCTTGGGCATATACAAGTAATATGAGCTTTGCTTTTGTTTTTCTTTTCTTTTTTTTTTTATTTATGGCATATTGATTAAGTTATTAACATTTTATTAAGGCATTTCTGCCGCGTCGCAAAAGAGTGGCCTCAGCCAAGAAGTAGCAAGTAGTCATTGCTGCATTTGCCGGGGGGGCTGCGGTGGCAGCCAACCAAACCAAGCAGCCAAAATGATTTTTAATTGTTGCAAATTATGTATATCGAAATTGTTAAAATGCTGGAAAAACATTGTTGCCAGGACAGACACCATTTAATTAAGTATAATTTGTAATGATTGCGCCAATTGGCATGCGGCAGGCAAGTCGAACTGGTTGAGCTTTGTTGTTGTTGTTGTTTATGAAATTATGAGATAAGCGTAAAAATAAATTTATTAATTGAAGTTTGCTAGTTTGGTCAATAAAAAATGAAGACAGCCAGCGCAGCTTGAGCAAATTAAGTCATAAAAATTATGATTTTATTCGAGAGAAAAAGAACAAGTCGTTTTCCAACACTGAAACCAATTGTGCAATTTTTCCCCCTACTCTGTCAAGTGTCATTTGGCTTGACAATGCCAAAAAGAGACCAAAACATTCAATGATTTTATTTATTTACTTGGTCAATTCACTCACTGAGCAAATTTTGTAATTTATGTTGTGTGTTAAATGTCAAACTAGCCAAAAAGAATAAGCAAAAAAGGCACTAAAAAATGACAAAAAAAAGGGTGACCAAACCAAGAAAAAAAATCCCAATGTTATCTTCCGAATGCCGAAGATTACAAACTCTTTTCGCAGTTGTTTCTGCCGTAAATTACATTAGCGGGGCTGATCAGTCAATAAGACCGATTTCGGCCGGTTCCGACCGACTTGGTTATCGACTCCTCTAGTGATTCTTAGTATTCTAGGAGTAACTTTTGGCCATCTACGATGTTTGATTCTGTGCTTTGCAAACATCAGAGCAAAATGAATATACTTTTTTTCGGCGAAAAGAGTATAAAGAGTAAATACACGAGAACTTTGTTAATATTTGTTTTAATGATCAAATTTGATTTATTGGCGATAATATCTTTTATCCCCCTCCCCACACAGTAAGCACAAACTCTGTAGAATTCGAATGTTGTAAAATGAGAGAAAATTAAATGTGTAGAGTATCTGCTTGTCTGTCTATTCAATTTCAGAGTTGGCCTTTTCGGCTATTTCCACATATCGCTCTTTATCCGCATTTTTAAAGTACTTCCATTTGTGACGTGCCAAGAGAATCATTCCATCCATGCCTTGTTCCTCTTTCACACCCGAATCGTGCATCTTCAGTATAAACTCCTCCAAATAGACCATAAATGGTGTAAAGAACATATACGTGCTATTTTTATAACGGTGACGTAACAATTTAATTAGCTGTTCAATGCTGCAGTAGCCTTCGTTTGCCATAATTATTTATTTAATTTAATTTCCTTTTTCTTTCTCTGGCAAAGTTGAATAAAATTTTGATATACTTTTCCAAATTTAGGAATAGACACAACCTTTTTTGCCCGAATGCCGACCGTAAACTAAAAGCAACTGAATTTCGAATGAAACATGCACGCTTTTTTTTTGACATAAAAAGCAAGGCTGCATTCCGCGGAATTGGAACAGATTCAAAGAAGAAGAAATTTCTAGAAAAATGTTCTGGAATATTCTGTGAGATTACACGACTCCTTCTGAATTTTTTTTTTTCTATTTTTAAGCAGAAATTTATAAAAAAAAAAAATAGGGCATAAAAAATCAATTGTTTTTATTATTCATTCAATTTGCCATAGACTGTTTGTCTCCTGCTTATTCGTGTTTGTCAGTGTTTGCCCGCGGCGCCATCATTGACATTTTAATGGCGTATCAGTAAATAGAAAAAAAAGAGGCAAAAGCTCCCAAAAGCCTTAACCAAACCTAATTGGCCCCAAAATAAATTCGACAGACCTAATGAACTGCAGACCACCAAAAACGAAGACGGGGGAGAAACAAAAAATTGCACATTGCTATGTAAATCGATTTGGCGATTTGTCATACAAGACCGAAAGAGCCCAGGTGAGCTTAGCTTCAAAGAGATGTTGTGTTGGGCGGGGGTAGGGGGGGAAGCATTTGAGCTGCCATCTTCAAAGTGTGAGTGTGAGCTATTTGGAGGGGTTGGCGACACGCTTGTAGGTCGTCAAAGGTCCTGCCGTGAATTGTCATTGTCGTGAGTTGCATAATGCCGCACAAAATCGACACAACAATGTGCCAGCCAGCAAAAACAACAACAACAATAACAGTGGCAGCCGAAACAACTAGGCAGTCAAAAAGACAAAATAATATGACCAAGACGGAAAATAAGCAACACTTAAGAAGTGTTTTGTGCCAAGCTGGGCCAATTCTATTTTTTATTTTTTTGCTCATTCCTTTTGGCCAATTTCAAAGCAATTTCGAGCATCAAACGGCGTCAGCAGTAAATCAAATACTCACACACATACACAGACACATATAGAAGAGTGGAGGTGGCTGTTGGTTTGTTTGGCGGCGGCGAACAAATTTTCAAATTTCAACACCTTCGCGCAACCTTGACTTGTTGCTGTTGTTATTGTTGTTGTTTTGGTAGATTTCAACGCTGATGCCATTCTTATTATTGTTATTGTTGTTGCTGTTTTTGGTAGAATTGCATTGAAATCGAAATCAAAATCAGTAGCCAAAACGAGTGAGTCTGCTAATTTAGCTCATTTTGTTTTTAAGTAATTTGTAGCTTTTGTTTTTCTGTTTTTCTCTCTTTTTTTCCTTTTGTTACTCCCGGCACAAACACAAAAATTAAAGTGCAAATTTTAACAACAGATTGTTTTCATCTCTCTCTTTCTCTCCCTTTTGAATTTAAAGTTAGTTTAAAGCCAAAGACCTTGGCTCTTGTGTGATTTTGATAAAATTGGTTGAAAAACAAAAAATAAAAAACCCAATTGACGACTACGACGACGGTAGCTGACTTTGGCTGTCAGCACAGTTCAAAGCCAGCAAATAAAAGAAACGAAACCGAAAAATAAAGAAAAGGTTTTTTGTTTTTTTTTCTTAAATTAAAATTCAGAACTCGTGACTTATTTAATTATAATGAGTTTAAGATTAGAACGCTTTTTAACGGGAGTATAAAGTCAATCCACCAGCTGGCCGCAAAAAAAAATTCTTCAACTCTGACATCATTAATTTCTGATCTACTTCTAAATTTGCCATAAAGCTTTTCATTTCGAGGTCAATAAAAAAAGGAAAAAAAAGCCAAATCATTGCAACATCTTCAAACAACTTCAACACCTACGCAAATGGCCAAAGAAACAACAACAACAAAAAATAGTCATAAATTTTTAAATCATGTACAATAAATTTAAATCCCATTTGTCAGCATTAGAAAATTATGCAGCCAAAAAAAAAAAAAAACACACTACAACTGTAAACAAAATTAAAAAAAAAAAATTGTGGAAAAAAAAAACACAGCAACATCAAACTGGCCCCGCCTCTCTCTTGTGCAGTGCCCACCATTTGGTTTCTGGTGTCTTTTGTACATTTAAATTCATAAATTAAATTACACGACATGCACAATAATAAAAACGATTTGGGGCCCACACACAACAACAACAACAAGAAAAAAAACAAAGATTTTCAACAGTTCTTTTTGACTGCAAAAGATTCATTTAAGATTTGTGCAGTTTTTTCCATTTGTTGTAATCTTTTCCAGTGACATGAACATACGAGTCCAAAGCCAAGACAATTTTTTTTTTAGTCAACAGAAGAAAAAACAGAAAAAATTACAATTAAATAAAATAAATGATGATGAGGCAGCCACCAACATGGCCAAAAGATTTTTGAGCAATGCGCGGGCGCCAACCGATTTGCCATTTGCCAAATTTGGTCTGAGCAGCAGCGGAAGCGAAATGAGTTACGTTTGCCCAGAAATGGCTAAACTGCAGAAGTGTCAGTCTCTTGGGGAATCTCTTGGCCAGTAGGCGTGCAATTTTCTTGCAATCAAAGAAAAAAAATAGATTCGATTCCGTTTCACCTTTGATTTAATTTTGAAAAAATGTATTTATTTTCATTTCAAGTTAAATAAAAAATCAGGTCTCGGACTTCATTGGCAAACAAAAGGTTCGAACACCACACACAGCATGACTTCCCAAAAATCAATTATATGCATATTTTCAGAGGGCCACTAAAATATGAAAACAAAGACAGCTAAACAATAACAGGGTTTTTGCAAAAAAAAGTAACAACAAGAAAAAAAAGCTATTGCAAAATCGATCAATGTCAGGAAATGATGGCAAGGTTATCATAATTATCCACAGTCCACAAAAAAAATTAAAAACTGAAAAATGCAATTCCAAGCTAATGGTTAATGGCAAATGGAAGTTGCCTAAGTATATTAATTATACGCCACGTTGACCCATAAAAATCTCAATTGACAATTCTTTGAACCTTTGCAGTTTTTTTTATTGCTGCTGCTGGGGCATCCGTCAATATTTTTGAGCTGAAATCTGGCAGACTAGAATGATTCACAAGGCGCCGACAATTGAGTACACGTGTACTTCGAAGTTCTTATATACTCTTTTTAATTAAAAAAGAAAAAAATATATAAATAAAATAAAATGAATAAAATAAATAATATAAAATAAAATAAAGAAAATCAATAAAATAAAATTAATAAAAAAATAAATAAATATATGCCAAAATAATATAATAAAAAAATAAAATAAATTTAATATATAAATTGAATAAAATACATAAAAAAATAAAAGAAATAATATTAAAGAGAATAAATAAATAAAATAAATAAAAAAAAATAAAGATTAATTAATAAAAGTAAAAAAAAAAAAATTAAAAAGAAAATAAAGAGGCGATTATTGTTGCTAGCTTGACTCTGGAATCAATGGAAAAAGGGACGCTAGCTTGACGACAGGGTTCAACCGATAGAATTCCGATATTCCGATCGCCACATTAAGTCTGCGTATTACGTTTTTTTTCTCTCTCTAAAACGCACAAATAAGTAGCAACATAAAAATCTGTTAAAACATTAACGTCATCTCTGATTTGTTAAGTGTGGTTTCAATGTTCCATAACAGTTTGAGAGCAGTGCTTCCCAAAAATAAATTAAATAAAAATGAAAATTAATTAAGTAATTTAAATAACTCAAAAAAAAAAAAAATAAATATATTTTTTTTTAACAATTAGTTAAAAAAAATATAAAAATTAAATAAAAAAATTAAATTTTGTTTTTTATTAAAAAAAAAAAGAGTATAAAATATTCGTATTCATTGAGCTTTGTTGTTGCGTTTGTCATTGTTGTTGAGGTGCGTTGTTTTTTAGAACCACAACAAACACACACACACACATACAGACACATACGCCCAGTTGTGGTAGTTCTGGCTTGGCCAGGCTGACTGTGCCTTTTTGTCGTTTCTGCCAATTGCCATGCCATTTATTGACTTCATGGCACTCAATTTGTTTGGCCCGGGGCTGCTCAACGCTGCCGCCTAAATAATAAAATATTTTTTATTATACAATTTAGTTGCTTTAACTTGCGTGTAAATCGCCTATACATATTGACACATAATCATTGTCTTTGCCCATGAGTTGCCAATTGGCAACTGTGAGAACTACATAAAAACAACAACCACAACAAGAACAACGGCAACTTTTTCAAGACAACGAAAATTATTACATGTTGGCCGAACAACCAAAGCAAAAAAAAAAAAAAAATAGGAGAAACAAAACTCTAATGAACATTTTTATTTCGGCCGTGGCCGTTGTTGGTTTTAACCATTTTGCATTCGGATTGTGTGGGCGGCATGCAAAGTGCGCAGTTTTACAAAAAACAAAAAACAAAAAAAATTCTCTGCAGATTTTGTGGCAATTTTATAGGCAATTTTTTTTTTTCGATTTCATGTCTGGTAAATCCCGTTCAAATTGTATTGGGCCAAATGCCAAAAAAATGCCTAACATAATTCAAAAAATTCTAATAAGTAAATAGTTTTCTGGTTTTCACAATTTATTTTATTTAATTTCACCCAATTGACCGAAATACCTAGGTAATTGAGTTTATGGCTAAGAAAAAAAATAGAAAAAAACTAACTAATTTGGTTAGAGAAAAATTCTCGAAATATTTGAAAATTTAAATAGCTGAAAGGAAAGCAAAATGAGCAAGACTATTTTCCCTTTTATCTGCCAGTCGGGCCTTCATCGCCTGTGATTCCCAAGCTCTTGGCCACTGTACTCGACCTTTCTAGAGGTGAGCAGCGTGCGTGGCAAGCAATTGCAGTTGCCTCTCCAAGCACTTGCAGACTCACAAGCCGCCACAATCCTCACGCTATCGAGGAGCTCAAAACTGCTTAGGCAGTCGAAAATGTGTCTGCCGATTGTGTAAGCTGCCATCGATGTTGGCTGCTGTGTGCGCCTGCTTCTGTTGCCTGGGCTGCCAATGACTGGTCATAATAAAGCACACTCAATGGGCTACACAAAAACCAACAACAACAACAATAACAAATAACAACAACAACAACAACGGGAATAGTGACTATAACAAACTCAAGAAAAACCAGCCGCATGATTGAATTACATTTTGCACAGTCGCGGTAGCAACATACTCAACAGGGCAGAAGCCAACTACAACAACAACAACAACACCAACAACAGCAACAACAAATAACAACAGGTCAGCCAGAAAGTTTGCCAACAGTAGCTGGAATAAATGTTTGAAAACGAAAAGCTGGAGCTCACCAATTTTTGGACACAGGCTATCAATAATTTATATACTCTTTTATCGGGTGAATGAAATTTTTTTTCATTGCATTTTTCCAAAATTTTAGAAAAAAACATTCTTAACATTCTTCTTTCGTATATTTGAAATATTTTTCATAGTTAAAAAAATTAATAAAATTTTTCTTTTTAATCAAATTTTTTCAAAAATTCTAGAAGTTCTCTTTTCTCCATATTTGAAATGAAAAATCTTATTAAAAAAATTATTTAATTGTGATCTATGGACCAAATTTTTGTTAAAAAATTAATTAATTTTTGGAATTTCTCCAAAATTATTGAAAACATTAATATTTTTTCTGCACAATTGAAATATTTTTCATATTCAACAAATTTTTAATTTTTGATCTTTTTTATGGTCCAAATTTCTGTTCAAAAAATTAATCAATTTGTATTTTAATGGAATCTCTCCAATTTTCTAAAAGTTCTTAAAAATTTTTCGCCATAATTGAAATATTTTTCATATGAAAAAAATTCTGAAAATTTTAAGCTATTTTCGAACCTAAAGTTTTGCTTAAAAAATTAATAATTTTTTTTTTTTTTAATTGAATTTCTCCAAAATTCTAAAAAATCTTACGATTTTTTTCTCCACAATTGAAATATTTTTCATATTCAAAAAGCCAAATTTTTGTTGAAAAATATCTGAAAAATCTTGATTAAAAGAGTATCTTTTAGCCAGGCATTTTATTTTTGGGCTAATCCTACTCCTGTTTTACTGTCGTTGTGGCCGCCTTAAACTTACTAATTAGACGTCATTGTCTGGCTTACGGTTATTTGGCATTTTGGCAGCCAACAACAACTACAACAACAACAACAGGAGCTTTTACCGAATACTTGGTCCGATAGACAGCAACAATTGCTTGGAAGCCGCAATCTTACACATTTTTAGCCCGACTCGCTGGCTGGCTGGTCGGGCTGGCTGGTTGGGCTGCTTGGCTCACTTGGATTGGACTATTGTTATCTTGGCTGCGCTAAAAGGGGTCATTATGTCAAGGATTTCATACACAACGCGCGTTTTCATGTTGTTGTTGTTGTTGGTGTTGTTGTTGTGGTGGCAATGGCTTCCTTAAATCAGCACTCGAGCCACTTGAACAGAGTGGTGACTCATAGGCCGCAAACTTATTTCATTTGATTTGACTATAACTTTTTTTTTTGTATTTTGAATATTTTTTTTTGGTTTTTTTTTTTTTTTTTGGTATTATTTCAGTGTCATTGTTGGCAGGCTGCTACCGTGGCCAGACAGTTGGCCAGTCAGGCAGGCAACCAATTGCCAACTGCAATTAAGCGCTTGACAAAATGACTGACAATTCAACTGAGACTTGGCCGAGTCCGTTTGTCTGCCATTCATTCAGTCAGTCAGTCAGTCAGTCAGTCAATTCAATACCAAAAAGTCGTTTTCGGTAATTGCTAATCCCGCTAACGAGCCGCAAGATGGAGTCAGTGGCAACGAGTGCTTTGTGCCAGCAGTGGGCGTCGCATTAGTTTCAATCGAATTCAAAATGCAATTGTCAACGGTAGCCGCATGGGAGTTTTTCCATTTTCTCTCTCTGTTTTTTTATTCCTTCTTTTATATTCGATATTTTTTTAATAGCTCAGTTTATGCGAGTGCTGAGTTAATGTGGCCAATGATTACGTATAATGATTGATTGCCAAAGATACGAATAGATTGAATGATGTGGAGGCTGCAATTTTGGCTACCAACAAGAAAAAAAAAAAACAAAAAACTTTAACTCTCCCCTAAGCTCATCCAATGAGAGTGGAAATTGCAGAAATTGCTGAAATGAAAATGAAATTGGTGCGCAGCGCAAGTCCAACTTGGATTCCTCCAAACGGGTTCCGCTGGCGAGCCTAGCGAAACTGAAACCCAAACGTGACGTTGCTGACCCACTGAACCTTTTTTTTTCTCCTAGCATGCTGCGACTACAACAACAGCAACAACAACACAAACACCACCATCATCATCATTGCGGCTGTGGGTGGGTTGGTTGGTGCATTTTGGGTTTAAGTGCAAATTGCATAAATTATTGAAATTCGGCGGCTCGTGCATTAAACTTTTATTGATTTTAAACGATATTAACTATTTTTTTTTGTTGCATAATTATTTATGGTATAAATAAATTTGTAAGTTTTCGTAACAAACTTTTTTTTAAATAGAAGAAGAAGTTCAAGAGGTTTTTTTGGTTTTAAAAGAGAAAAAAATTATATTTAAAAGTTAAATTTGAACAGGTGAGTAGGCCATAAATCTAATTTCGTAGACAACTTTGTCGACATCTTCATAAACTGTAGAAATGCCAACAGCTAACATCGTATTGCAATTTGGCCAAATTGCTGCGGCTAATTGGCACGTGTATAGTGCCATTTTAAGCAAATGGCAACAACCAACCAGCCAATCCAACTAAAAAGAGACTCTAACAACTCCAAAGTCGACACAGCCTCACACACACACAAACACATTTATTCGCCCAAATGAAGAGAATTCACTTAAAATGCAAATTTTGTGTTACCATTGGCCAAAAAGCCAACGATACCAGGCAACGCCGACGCTGAAGTCGACTGAGTCGGCCGCACGTGTGCCTTCTCCTGGTCTCACAAAAAAAAAAAAAAAAAAAAAAAAAAACAGAGCAACCTTAAAACAACAACAACAAGGAAAGTAATAAAGTACCGTGTACACAACATTTGCAAGAGCAGCAGAATTACTTGGTGTTGCTCGTAATTTGTTGCCAACAAAACTGCCAGCAACATGTTTACGCAACAATCGCACAGCCTCTAAGTCACCGAGCAGAGCCAAAGCGACAGCGCTGCCCGAAGCCAACAGCGCAGAGCAAAATGCAGTCGCGTCGCCCAGCTACATAACCTCCTCCTTGTGAAAGACAACAGGCCTTATTTAAATGAAGATATAAAATTGACTTTATTACCCACTCACCAGTTGTGGCTGTGTTTGTAGTTGTTTTAATGCATGTTTTCGGCATGTTAATGGGCTTATTTATGGAATCGTTGTAGTTGAGGCGAAAATTTCCAGAATCGAAAGAAACTCAAATAAATAGAATTCATTGCCCCCCAAACACCCCCGTTCAATTCGTTTCAAATATGAAAATCAATTTTAAATTCACTAACCAATTGCAATTTATGTTAAACATTTGTAAATAAACCAAATTGGTCACGTTTTGGCTATTCAAATCAAAAGCGCTTTCATACAAACATACACGCAAGCTTTTTATGCAAAAATATTACAAATTTATTGAATTTTAAACTTACCGTGGTCACCGCCATCTTGTCGTTGTTGTTGTTGTTGTTATTTTTGCCGGACATAAATTTAATTTGTGTAGCACACACATAGTTATTAATTTTTCATATTTTTCACACTATTTTCAGCACATGAAAACATACAAAACACAATTAATTTATCACTGAGTTTGGCAGTTTTTTCTTTTACTCCATCTCCCGTTCCGAATTTGCAGACGTAGGGTTGCCAGCTCACCCACTCACCTTGTAAGAATTTGATTAATCTTAGAAAATTTATTTATGCACTTTTTTTTTCAATTTTATATAATCAATCAACACGTCTTCAATTGAAACACTCTTTATTGATGTGCAATTAAAATTACTGCCTGCACTTGGAATTATTAATTCGAATAAATAACTTGCCGTGTCAAGTGTGAATATAATTTTTAATGAGATTTTGGAATGAAACAAAATGCAAAAGGTGACAATACCGCCGACTGCTGCCTGGCTGCTGCGTATTTACTTATTTTCTTTTGATCCTCTTTCTAACTAACTCTCAGGCGCGCTCTCGCTCTCGCCCGTTTTTGCTCTCCAAGCTTACATTGCTATGTTTGTCTCTCTCTTCTTTCAAAATATTTGAATTGCAATTCTCCTTGACCAAGGGCACGCGGCGGTCACCTTGTCTTTTTACATGGGATTAAATTTTAATTATTTTCTTTTGCGCGCTGTTGTTTTATAGAATTCGAAGTGTATAAATTCATTTTTGCATTAATTAATATTTAATATATTTCGTGTGTGCGAGATTTAATTTATTTAGAGCGCATATTGAAAAGACCCTGCTGAGCCGCTCTAGTGGAATTTTTGCCTCATTTTGTGTGAGTCTTTGTGCGTAAGTGAAAATGTAAAAAATTCCACGCACCGTAACAAGTCGTTAAATGCCTTGGTGAGTAGTTTTTTTTTATACGTTTATATAAAATTCCTTTCCCTCAAATTGACACCTCCGCTCGTGTTGAGCTCTAATTGTCTGGTTCACAATTTTGTGATTGGCTTGGCCGTGTGTCCGCCGCGTATGTGTGTGTGTGCAATTGTTTTCCCAATGCTGTGACATATGCAAAACTTTGTCAATTAGCCATTTGGTGTGCCAGTGACCGGCCGGCGGACAAGCCAGCCAGCCAGCCAGCCAGCCAGACGAGCGAGTATCAGCAACAATTTAGACACTCATTGGACGTCAGGCAAGGTGTTGTTGCCCAACCAATGCCATGTTTAGCAACAATGTTTGTAAACACAATTGGTGTTTGTTGTCTGCGTAACTTTGGCCACGATTTCAATAGCCAATTCTGATAAACATGATCTGCCTTCTTTGGTCCCCTTTAACCCCTATAAGAAGTTGAGCTGAGCTGTGCCGGTCTAAGCTAAGCTGAGTTGAGTTGAGTTGAGTCTGATTTGAATGGTGTTGATCAGCGGGCATGCATGTTTGGTTGTATTTGTTTTCTTGCACCCAAAAGTGACAACAACAGCAACAACAACAACAAAAAAGTGGAATTTATGTAAATGATCGTCAGGCGCAATGCGTTGACAATATGTCACATGTCACTTAAGTTGCCAATTGCCACACAATCGATCGATAGATCTTATGCTCGCCGTTACCCCAAACACTTCTTGGCCAAACAATGACTTTTTCGAAATACCCTAACCAATTTCAGGGCATATTGATTCAGTAGAAAGAAAGTTATTATAAAAAGAAAGTCCATGTAACTGAAAAGAGAGCTTAGCAACATTTAAACATTAGCAACAAGACTTAGCAACATTTGCCTAGAGACTTGTTGCTAGGGCCAAGGGCAGCCAGCAGCTTATTTAATTTTTTACAATAACAAATATATTTAGAATATTTGGGATTCGTGTAAATTCAAATTCTTTTTCTTAAGATTTTCTTTTTTTTTCATTTATTTGGGATTATTTATATACATTATTAACAATCAATTCAAGTAACGACAGAATTTGACCTCAAAACTAACCGAATGGCAATTGAACATTTGTGCAGTTTATTTCACTATTGGGCGATTTTATTTTTATTTCTATTTTTTTCTGTGTTCTTTTGGATTTGGCTGATTGCTGACTAATGCGTTTATAGGTCTTTTGTCTTGGGTTCTATTATTTGAAGTGTTTTGGCTGCTGCTGCTGTTATTGTTATAGTTACTCTGTTTCTTGTTGTTGTTGTTGTCATTGATTAATTGTCAAATTGCTGGGAACGAGTGGCAAGACATGTTTCGCCATCAAAGAGCGTAAATCATTTTTCACACATTTCCAAAAAAAAAAAAAAACGGAGCAAACAAGGAATCGCATTGGGGGTCATATCGCTTTTAAATTATCTCACTCTATTTTTTTTTTATATTTTTATTAAATATTAACTGCTCTACTCTTTGACTTGTGCATGTGTATGTGTGTGTGTGTACCCTAATGAAGTTGTTCTTTTTTTGTAAGACTTTCGGTCTGCCCGACTCCTTATCCCGTCCGTTTTCATTACGCGCGTGCGTGCTGTCTGTAGATGATTGCAATCGACAAATGCGAGCTCAAAAACTTAGAAATAATATTAAAAAAAAATATCTCAGTTTGCTGTCTCTCCAGCTAGCCGAAAGTGATTTATTTCTATCGCAATCAAGCACTCTTGGCGATACAAGTTCTGCTGTTCTTTTTTTTTTTCTTCTTATATTATAAGTTAGATTTGATAAATGTTTATTTTATTTTTTTTTAGTTTGGTTTGGGGCCAACTAAGTCCGCTCACGCACATGGGATGCTTGTGCCAACAATTAACATTTGTGCGTGCCGAAATTGTGATTTCGATCGGGCCAGGCAAATGAGAACAGTGAAACAGGCTGGAATTGGGTTTCTTGTTTGGACTGATTGGAATTATTTTAGAGATTTTATTTCAAGATTTTCTTAGTTGCATTTCCGTTCGTTTTATTCGAACCGGTTCAAGGTCAAAGGAAACAAAAAAAAAAAAAAAACAACCTGACTTTTTCCAAAGATTCCAAAATTTTCCTTAAAACTTTTTGCTGCTGATTTGGGTTGGCTTTGTTGGTTGGTTGGAGGACATGACTGCCAATTTTGGTGGTGACTTACCAAATATTTGTTAACAATAAACTAACGAAACACCATTAAAAATTTCTGGTGTTTTTTTTTTTTTTGGTGGAACCCGAGAAACCCAGGGAGCAGACACGAATTGGGTTGCCGTTTTTGTTTTGTTTTATTTTGGTTTTCGGTTTTTGTGTTTGTTAAGTTGGCTGATTTGAACTTTGACCCTCATTTGCGATCAATTCGTGGCGATTTTCGTTACCCGGCAACAGAGCGTCCGAACGTGCCACAAAACGGCGCAAAAATTTAGTTGCTCACTTTTATGTAATTTCCCTTTTATTCCACAGATTTTCTTGTTGCTATTTTCTGCTATTGTTGTTGTTGTTGTTGTTGTTGTTGTTGTAGGAGCGATGGGGGCGAACTAAACGAGCTAAACGAACATGAAAGTGATTGGCAATAATTGCATAATCATTTTGCCAGTGTTGTTGTTGGTATTTTTTTTTTTAACTTTTTTTGGGGGCACCGAGAATTTGTGGAAACAGGTTGCCCAGGAGAAGAAGTTGCCTGCTTTGGTTAAACTTTTTTTAAATGTTTGACTCACTCAAAACTGAAAAAAGTGAAATTTGACATTGAAGTGGAGAGCACGAAATTCGTTGTTGCTGTTGTTGTTGTTATTGGTAATATATATATTTTTGCTTATTTCTTTATATTCCACCGGCGTCAATGACCAGCTAAAGTTGCATATTCAATAAATGACTTTTAGTATTTTAACAGACGCAGTAAAACAACAAAAACAACAACAACGATGCAAATTCCTTGAAAGCTTTTGCAACAAACGAGCCACCACAAAGAACCCATATTCATAAGGCTACCCAAAAAAGGGGGCTAAAGGGGGTCGGTAAAAACATTCTCACACGAAAGGCAAATAAAAGTGAATTTATCACGCACCATGACTAATTTCCAGCCCCGACATTTACGACATTTCGTAAATATCATATGGATTGTACTTTTTTTTGTTTTTGTATTTGTTATTTTTTATTTATTTTTTTAATTTTATTTAAATTCAATAAATATTTTATATATTTTTATGAGTGTTGCAAATTTGTATGCTAAATTATTACTCAAGTTAAACACAAGAAATTTATGTTATATTTACCTCGGTTTGTTTTCATTTGAATGATGCAAGCGGAGCATGCAAAGGCCTCTGAATTGTCACCAGCATCGAGGGGAATATTTTTATTTTTTTTTTATTTTTAAATCGATTGCATTGACCGATAGTTACATTAATTTTATGTCAATCCCATTCCCCTAATACCTCTCGCTGGCACCTTGGATTAAATGCTATTCATGCCATAATATTTAAGATGCCAAAACGTTTTGCGTATTAATCGCAATCCGGGGAGAACGTGACGCCAATTTACTCTGGCAGTGAAACGGAAAGCGCCAGAGACCTAGCTTTAATTTTAAACTACAGTGGTTATTGGTATGTGTTGGACTCTTACTAAGAGATCAGGTCGCTCCTTAGGTACGATTTGGTTTTAAAAATCAATTTAATTAAAAAAGTTTTTCAAATGGGACTTTTTATTTTGTAAATAAAATTCTAAGAAGTTTTAGGCTTTTTTCTGCTTAGGAATGATTGCAGAAGACTGGTAGGTCTTTTAACGAGACACTACCTAGCTGCTTCTCATTTAAAGAGATTTGTACCTCAGGAACATCTTCAGTGTACCTGCCAAGCACCTTCCTTCTCACCTCTCGTGGAAGTGGTCTTTGCTACTGTACTCCTTCAGAACACCGGAATCACTAAGGATCTAGCACTAGTCTATGTGTGACTGTACCGTAGATGTCAGCTGATCAAAACCTAACCTAACGTGAATATTTTTTTATTTATTAAATTTCTTGATTCTTACCTGTTTCCTGGATAGAGGGAGATTATGTTTGGGGCTATATTGATATATTGATATATATTTTTTATTAAATATTTTATTTTTTTTTTGGTTCAAGATCGAACCTTAAAAGTCAGCCGGTAGAAACCTAGCCTAGCCTAAAATATTTTTCTATTTTTTTTTTTTAATTTAAAATTCCCAAAATTTTGAATAATTCAAAATTTTTTTTATAATAATTTCTTACATCATTTAATCCTCTATTCTTCAAATCTTCCAGTGATTTTCTAAATTGTAGTTGCTTTCATTTAATTCCAATTTAATGAGGTTTTACTGTATTCAAATTTTATCATCATAGAATAAGTTGCTCTAAATGGCGTTGGCGTCTTTTGGGTTTTCTCTGCCTTCAGTGGAACGTGTAAAGTGTGTACGACTCACGGTGAATCTGGCAGTCAGTTGGTTATTGGGTTTTTGGTCTGTTAGTTGATTGGCTAGTAAGTTTGTTATTTTGTTGTTGTTGTTGTTGTTGTTGTTGTATGCTGGCAGTGTGACTTATGCGGGTGCTACAAGCCATGTAACGAAAATGGCAAAAAATTATACCAGTTGCTTGCTGCGAGTCACCTTCATTTGCCGGCAACTGTTCATTGCATTTTGCAACATGAATGACTCGTTACGCCTGACCTATGTTGGTCATTTGTTGTTGTTATTGTTGTTGTTGTTTTTGTTAGATTTGTTGGTTAGGCCATGTTTGTTTGTTGGGCTTTGGCTGGGTTGATTTGGCCAGGCCGACTAGGCTGCCGTCCTCAATTGCCTGGCTGAATGGCGTCCAATTCGATTATTCTAACATGAATTATAGTTCGTGTTCGCTGAATGGACAATTATGAATTTATCATGTTCAATTTTAACAGATATTTTGTTGTACTCGAATGCTGTTGAAATTGTATTGCAATAAGCCCCCGATTCAGCTAAAGTTGTTGTTTTCATTTTTTTTTTGTATTGTTGTTGTTGTTTTTGTAGCTATTCTTGTTACTCTTGATGTTATTATTGTTGTTATTCTAGTTACCCCAACAAATTCTAAAAAGCCCAACTTGCACACATAATTAGTTTTATTATTTTTTCGGTTCAAAAAAAAAAAAAATATTTAGTTTGCCAGGCAAATTGCTCTCAAGATTGCAAAAATGCTTACTCATTTTTGTTTAAAAAATATCTGAATATCGATACAGATTATTTCTTTTAGAATTCACAAACATCTCATTAGCACACGCTCCAACTCGAAATACACTAGAAAATGCACTTAATTATGGTTCACATGCAATTAATTTGCATTGCCGATTACCATATGTGATAGATTGTTATTAACCAATCGAGTGTATAAATTAAATGTGGAAAACAATTTTAATTCAATTTACTTGGGAATACAAAATTAAGTCACCAACTGAATAAATAATAAAAATTCTTCAAGTAAATACAAAAAAAAAATTATTATATTTTTAGGAAAATAAAGTAAAATTTCTAAAAAAAAGTTATAACTTAAAAAAAAAAATAAAATTAATAATATAAAAATATAATTTTTGAAAATACATAAAAAAAATATGTGCAACTTTTAGAAAAATTAAAGGAATAAAAATTTACTAAAAAAGTGTAATTTTAATTAAAAAACTAAAAATGTAAAAATATATATAATATTTGTTTTTTTTGCAACCCTTTTGGGAAATTTAAAGGAATATACATTTTATAAAAAAAATCATAAAATGATATTTAATTAAATTTAAAAAATACATTAATAAAAATATGCATAAAAAAATTTTTGAAAGAAATTAATAAATGCATTAATAAATTCAAAATAAAAATGAACATAAAAAAATAAATAAATTGAAATTTAAATATTTGTGAAAAACAAAATTAATACAAGTAAAAAAAAACATTTTGGTAAAATTAAAAATTCATTAAAAAAAACTAACAGATTTCAAAAATTTATCTTAATTATTTTTCAATATTTTTTATTAAAAAAATCAGCTTGATTTTATAAAGAGAAAAATTTCCAAGTCTTATTTATTTATAGACTCCATTTGACCCTTTGGGAAAGATAAATTCTCCAAGTTTTGACGTCATCAAAGTGGTTTTAATTGCATTTAATTTGTTGTCTTTATTGTATAAATTCTTCTCCCCAAGTCAGGGCAGATCAGGCGGCGGCGGCGGTAAGGTGAGGTGAAAGAGCCAAACAGCTGCTACGGCAGTTGAGACTTGTCCTCTTGGTGGTTTTATGCATATTTATGAAGTCAACACCGCCATCAGCAGGCAACAAATTGAAATTGTTCAACAGATTTATTTATTTCTGCAATTAGCACTGCTGGCGATCATAATTAGGAATAACGATACACAGACTTGCCAGACCCGAGATGTCTTTAAAAGGAAAAGCACAAACACAAACACAAAAAAAAACATTCAATTAACTGTCATTTTGTGGCTCATAAATCCCAAAGACCTAGCCCCGTCAAAAACTGAAGCTTCTGTCAATTGGGAAAATTGTCAAAAAAAACAAAAAATGAGAAGAAAAAAAATCTCTGTCTGTCATTAGTTGGTAGAGTGTGGGCGGCCGAGCTGTCGTCAATGTGGCTGCCATAAAAGTCTTCACCCCGGGCTCTTTAGTCAGCCAATTTTTAAGCGCCAAAAGTTGTGCAGACTCGCACACCCTCCACCCTTCTCCACCTCACCCCTTGGCACGGAGATTTGTATTCCCCACTAGCGATTATATGATTTTCATGTGCCATAAACGACGCGCGCGCCTTTAATAATCGTTGCTTTAACGAGCTTCCAGCTGACTCGACTGCAACTGAAATCGAATTGAGACTAGCTTGGAAATTGTCGCAAAAATTATTTGATATGCGTCTCAAGTCGCTTAATTGCAAGTTTAATAGACAATTTTTTGTCTTTTGTCATATGATTTATGTGCCAGCTGATCCACAAATGAGTAGGAAAGAAAAGATTTCCAAGACTTTTCAAATTTTCATTGCCAAAGTAAATAATCTAAATGCTGTCATAAATTTGTCTGAGCACTGTTTTTTTTTTGTTTAGAAAAGCTCATAAATAATGTAAAACAAATGAAAATGATTATTTATGAAATAAGCACGCAAACAAATTTATAATTAAATTCGTACATGCAAACTTCAGGTTGGACCAGAAAATGTTTGCCATTTTTGGCCAGGTCAAATCGATATCAAGGCGGCAGTCTTTGAGCTTGTTTTTTTTTTTTGAAAATTTTTTTTGAAAATTTTTGTAAATGTTTATTAAAATGTTGTCATAACTTTTTGGCTAACACAAACATAGCAGTTTCAAGTTTCACCAACGTGAGAAATGACTTGCAATTGCGCCAATTGCGGCAATCTCGAGGTGTTATGACAGGAGACACAACATTAAAATATGCCGGGCATAAATTGTCAGATAAATGCAACCGATAAGACTAACAATGCGGGTCAAGTGCAGTCTGCGAAAATTTAATTAAAAATCCAGCCATAAATTGATGGATAAAAAATCCGGATAAAAATATTAAATAGAAACAAATAGACAGCCCCAACCTCTCTGTTCATTGCTAGCCAAAGCTCTTGTCAAAAGTAATTTCAATCTGTTTATTTAATTTTTTTTTCTTCTTAGATTTTTTTTTTTTTATTTAAGCCAAAATCACTGTGACTTTTTTAAGAATTTCAATTATTATTATTATCAATTTTTTTTAGGAAATTATCTTCATTGAAACAAATAGACAGCCCCAACCTCTCTGTTAATTGCTAGCCAAAACTCTTGGCAAAAGTAATTTTTGTTTCTTCAAGCCAAAGTCACTGTGACTTTTTGAGGAACTTGAAATATTTTTTTTTAAATTTTTTGAAGAAAATTATTCACTTCACGGGAAAAAATATTTTTTTAATTAATTTTTTTTTTTTATGTATCAAAAAAATCACCGTGACTTAATACTTTTATTTAATTTTGGCTCGGCAACGATTTGAGGTTGTCTAAAATTTATCGGCACACTCACGCATAAAAATCATTTATGGAACGATTTTCAGCTCATATCATTTGGCGATAAAGAGACCCAACTTTGAATTTATTAAAATGCAATTTTCACATTGCCCACAATCGGTTTATTTCTATATTTTTTTTGAGTGGTTCGGAGCTTAAAGTTGCCGTTGTTGAAATGTGCGAATGTTGCATGTTGGCTAAGTTGTATCTTTTTTGTATTAATTTTTCCGTGGCCGTTGAACAAGTGCTCGACACAAGCCTGGCCAAGTTGTTGGCGTGGCTGGCAATACAATCAATTTTTCATAAATTGTAAAATTTATAATTTTTTTTTTTTTTTGCCTTTATTTTTGTGGGTTGCATTAATTTTTATATGCGTTGTTGTCGTTGTTGTTGTAGTTGTTTTTAGCTTTTTGTATAAAACGTTTTGCATTTTACAAATGCATTTTATGTGAGTGCCTGTTAAATTTTTATTGCGTGGCATTATTTAATGACAGATCATAGATTTGTTGTTGTTGTTGTTTTTGCTGCTATTTTGAGGAAGTGAACCACTTTTCGATTGGCTTTGATAAAAAGCAATTCCGTTTGGTATTTTAACCTTCAATTAGCTGAATATTTTATGTATTTCTTTATTTATTTTTTTTTTTTGTATAATTAATTAAATGGAGAAAAATCTTTTTTTTTTTGTGGTATTTTTTGTAGTTGCGGCAATCTTGGCTTTACGGTTCATTTAAATCGCCAATCACATAGAGAAAAAATGCCTCACTTGTCCACTTTGGATGCCCGATTAATTATGAACAGCTGAAAGCGCGCCATTAACATGAAAAGTCAAATCTATCTAAATATTTGCTTTAGGCTCTCCAGCCATGGCAACGAGTCGTAGCTGGCCCGAGTGGCCAGGCTGACTGGCTAGCTGAGTTTCTATGCCGTGTGCTTTCTTGGCCAAAATGTGCAAGTTGCCAAGTCATTTTTATCGCCCCCCAGTAATCTAAGCTGCACGAATGTGCGGACAAACGGACCGACCGAGTTGGCAGCAAGCAAAAATATATAACATGGCATCATTTGCTGCCAGGCGCGCGTTTTCTTGTTGTACAATAATAGTTGCAGGAGGCCAACAACAACAACAACAACAACAGCACGGACACAAGAGCATAACCTCCTCCTTCCATCTGCAGATGATGCAACCCTGGATACTAGGCTGGCTAGGAAGGTACTCGGGTACTCGGGCCCATTCCAGTTTGTGGGCCAGAATAAGTGGCCAAACGGGTTGTGCTGCACTTTGCGCTGGGTCCTTTATTTGGGTCACTATGTTACCAGGCACTAACTGATTATCAAACCTATCAAACCAACCGACCACCAGTTTGTATTTGCTCTATTCGTGCTTGGGCTAATTACCACCACTGAAAATTTCAGAAAAAAATAAAATAAAACAAAAGACTCAAGCAACGAACTTGAAAAAAAAAAAAAAATAACAAATCGACTATGCCCACTCGAGTTGTCCAAGTTTTTATGGAACTATGATTGCCATGGCTGGGGGCACATCCTGCCTGATCGTCCAACTGACTGACTCGCTGGCCTGCAGCTTGTTGTCTTTATTAGCATTGCGGCCATAAATCAAAGTGCCAGCTTTATACACACACACACACATATGTCAGAGGGGACAACCCTCCCGCCGCCCCACAAACAAAAAATGTATAGAAAAAAAAGAAACACTCATCGACATTCAGTTTTCATTTACTTTTGCATGCAAGCGCCACGACAACCGTCTGACTTTGACTGCCTGGGCAATATTTCAAAATTAATCCAACTGCCAACAATCACTCTCAGCTTTGAGGATTTTTTTTTTTGTATTTTTGCTTTCTGCAACAAATGTTTTCATGTATCTAGTTCATAAAAATGGAAAACAAAATAAATCAATTTGCCAGGCCGCCACAGTTAGTCAAACGATTACTCAATTGTGGCCTGGGGTGCCATCATTTTCATAGGGGTGGCGGGGTGAAAGCAGTCAAGGAGAAGAAGCATTTTTTTTTTTTTTTTGCAAAAATGCAAATCCACCTTTTGTTATAAAATTCTTACAATATATGAATTTTTTTTTTGTGGAGGTTGATTTTTTTTTTTTTTTTTGGTTCCTCATTTTTGAATTAAAAATAATTTAGTGATTTTTTCTTGTAATAATTTTTTTTTTTTAAACCTCAAAAAATATTTTTCCTATAATCTTAGGAAAAATTTGTTATATTTTCAAAATCGTTTTCATTTGCTTATTTGGCAAATTCCATCTCTTTGTTTAACTAATTCATTTTCGTGTTCCAAAAAAAAAGTGAAGAAAAAACGCACGTGCCGCATAAAAGAAACAACTTAATTTTTGGAGTTTTTTTCGGGGGGTTTGCGTGTAGCACAGTTTTTGACATTTTTGTGGCGCCAACAACAATGACAACAAATGCCGACGACAACAACAACAACAACAGCTCGACTGACATGCGTCAAGCAACAATCAAAATTTGTGGCCAAAGTTGTTGCCTTTTTGTTTTTTTTGTTGGACCCAAAAAAATACACGAAAACTCCAAAGAAACGTGCGCTTACCTTGTTGGCCATTCATTATGGACTCGTTTAGGAGGATGGCTGTCTTTGTGTGTGTGTGTGTTTGGTGGGGCCTGAGGTTATGCGACAAAGGTGACGGTATGTTTTGGTGAATGTCGTCCGATCTGAGCAAACAATTGTCAATGGAAACTTTTTTGGGGATGTTGTGGCTGCCAATTAACCGAAATTTGGAACGCTATCGGTTCCAATCAGAGTGTGTGCCCGAGTGTTTGACAACTCAACTCAACTCGGGCTGGCTCGATTCTTCTCTGCTCAAAAGTGATAGTTTTTAGTTTGGTGTTTTTTTTTTTTTTTTTTTTGTCTAGTTTTTGGCCACCTTATCTATGCCACAAAGATCTTTTGGCTGGCTTATGAAATCCCAGAAATCATTAGCGTCCGCTGTGTTTGTACGTGACAGTTTTGCCCGAGAGACGCGATAACAACAACAACAATTCAAAAAATATTGCTAAAAAAAGTTGTCTCAAAAGATTGTAAAAGATTTGAAAAGTATTTATATATATATATATATTTTTTCCAACCAGGCCGGCAGGCAAAAGCTTATGAATTATTAAGTTGTTGCCAACTTAAATCAGACCCCCTTCCTTTCTCCAAGAGTCTCCGGGGGTGAGTGGCGCTCCGGTTCGGAAAGTATTTTGTAAATTAATTAAAACATTTTTGCATTAAGTACACTCTCGAGGTGTCTTTTTGGGGGCTCTGCCAATTTCTGTGACTGCCAACACTTTTGCAAATAATTTTTTGGAGTAATTTTCTAGATTTGAAGTAAAATTGGTGGCCCGCTGGAGGTTTTCGGTAAATGCAAAGCAGACAATTTTTTTTTTGTTGCCAGAGTCGGCGGAGGCTTTTTGGTAATAGTTTTTGTTGTTGTTGTTGTTTTTGGATTTTTTTTCTGTTAAAGTTATTTGACTTTCAAATGAGCGCAGTGGGGCCAACGGCGGCAACTGCAACTGCGGCGGCGTCAACTTTTAGCAATGCGCAGTTTTTTATGAGTTTTTCCGCAACATTTTCGCTGCGATTTAAGCAATTTGCAATGCAAAAAACTTTGCTCGGCAGCACCAACAGAGCACCAACTGAGTCCGAATGAACAGTTTTGAGGAAACAAAGAAATGTTTAGAAAAAAAAAAAATAAAAAAAATAGAAAAAATACTCAACAAACAGACGACAATAAAAACCGACAGTTGACTCGTGTTGCAAGATATATTGTAGTTTCTATTGTTGTTCTTGTTGTTGTTGCTGCTGCCATGTTGCAAGTGGCTTTGACAATTTGATGTGGCACATAAAGCACCGCAGCCCAAGTCGGAGCCCAGAATCTTTTACTTTAGGTTCACCGGGTTAACCCAGACTTCCACCCATCTCAACCCTACATCACCCTCCCCCACCCATAATGGTGAATGCTCTGCAAGCCAGCAGCAGCATCACACCAGATGCCCGAAGAGGCATATTTTCTTAAATGTTTGTTGGCACTTTTATGGCCAAAAGCCTTACGACAATTGTGTAAGCTGTTGAATGCCGACCACAAAAATGAATAATTATGCTGGGCATAAGCAAAATAATGGAATATTTATGGCCAAAATGAAGTTGTTGTTTAGCTGAAAAGGCTCGGCTTAGCTTAGCTCAACTCAACTCAAGCGGTAGCCCCCAAGTGGTAGCACAAAATATGTCTTTGGTAATACGCCACCAATAACACATATTTACTACAACAATGTTTTCTTTTTCTTTTTTTTTTTCTTCTATTTTTGCGGTATTAACGGTGCTTCTCATACCAAAATGCTTAGACATTGTCGAGTGTTTGCCACCACCGCCATCGCCACCGCCATTGCGACCACAAAGACTCTGAAATATTAGCCAAAGTCGAAGCGGATCGCGGTTACTTGGCTGGCTGGCTCGGTTATAGGAATATAAAATATTTGTAACACATTAGCTTTAAAACGTTTTCTAATGGTCGGGACATTTATATCTTCAGGGGGATTTAGTCGGTCGGCGCACTCGAGTGTTGAATGTAAATCTCAAGTAATTTTTCATTTAATAGAGAAAAGTTTGTCTGTTGAAACTCTTCAGTGTTCAATAAAAGTGTTACTTTTCTGAATTGAATTTTGCTTGGGCATAAAAATAAAATGGATTAAAATTTGCCTGTAAGTGGATATCTTTTTCTCAAGTCGATTCGAGCTGTTTGCCCTCAGAAATAAACAAAGTTTGAACGAAGACTTTGGATCAAATTCCATAAATTCCCATTACCTTCAGTCTTTTTTATTCCTGAGAATATTGTTGTCAATTAAATCAATTTTGTATTTTTCAAGCAAAAATAGAACCCTTTGAATTGATGGATGGTATATTTACAGCCACCATAGAAACTCTGTTTCAGACAGTTGGATTTTATTTTTAAGATTTTCAAAGACGGGATGCTGAGATGATCCTTTATATATTCTATATATATCCTATATATATCCAATATGGAGGTATGACATCCAGATCTGGGGGATATCAGCAGAATCGAACCGCAGACGGATCCAGACAATCCAGAACAAGTCACCAAGACTCATCACTGACTGTGACCTGTGTATACGAAACAAAATTTTCTACCTTATCTCAAACTGGAGAAAAAATTAATGGGCAATCAAGCCGATATAATCAGAGATTATTGGATCATAGAAATCGACTTGCAAGTCCGCTAGCCATCTCAAGTCCCACCAGGGACATAAAGAGGCGCCACTACGCTGACCTTTTTATGTAAACAAAAACTGAAAGAAATTGTAAATATTATAAATATCAAGCACTGTAAATATGTCTATATCTAGGAGAATATTGCTAAGACCTAAGAAATATTATAGACAGACGATAAAAAAGTAAGAAATTTCCTCGTTTCTAGAATCTGCTCTGACCTCATTTGATCAGCTTGCCTTTTATTCAGGAGTCAGAATTTTTATTGCAAACTGTTCAAAGTTATTGAAGAAATTAAGGGAACAGACTGAGTTGTGAGTTTTAAAAAAGCTTATTTTGATGCGAACTTTTTAGACCACTTATCACCCTTGAAATAGTTTCACAATGGCTAACATGATGCGCTGTTTTGGAGAACAACTTCGGCGTGGTTTTAGTCAGAAAACCAAATCAACTATTTTTAGAGGTCCAATTTTGCGTGCCGCGCAAATTGAAGAATTGAAATATTACGAAGATGAAGAACTCGATCAAGCCAAGGCTGAAGAGGTGGCCAAATCTATAGAATCCGAAATAGAAGCAAAATGCTTGACTCTGGACAAGAATGCAAAGGGTCCAAACAATTATGTCTATCATAATTATTCATTTTATGATCTCAAGGCCTTGGTCGAACCCATGAAAAGTTTTGGCTGTGCTGAAGAAACTGAGGAGCCAAAGAAAATAGAAACAAAGTAGCCTGGGATTTGTCAATCCAATGGCAATTCTCATTTATTTGTTAGTTGAGATAATAAAATCGATTTACTTTTATTTTTGTTAGAGCAAGACCAAAATATTAAAAATGAATCAAATTCTGGTGATTGCAAATCGTTTCTTTTGTGCAAGCAAACAAATTAATTTAATTCGTATGTCTTCCAAAATGAGCAGTAAGCCAACAAATACACCGCATCCCCCGAAAGATCCACCGGACACAGGCTACGATCCCAAGTCCGTCGATCATGAGGGATTCGAAGTGGCTGATTTCATTAGGCCTGCAGCCTTTCGGCAATTTTGTTCACCCGATGAAATTCTAGGCCCGGGGGCAAATAAAAATGCCGAATATAAGAATGCTCAATATTTTGGCTATCATAGATTCTCATTTACCGAACTGCAAAGCCAGGCCATCGATATGCGTGATCAGAGACGGGAGAACAATGATCTGGAAAATTGTGTCAAGGAAGATGAGAACGAAGATGAGAAGTGTCTCGAGGAGTTGAGTGATGCCAAGGTCATGAAGGAATTGGAAAAGGAGACTGAGGAGAAAATCGCTGCCCAGGCCGAAGATATTAAAAAGGCCGAGAAGGCCAAAAAGGTAGCCAAGGCCGAAGAAAAGAAGCAAAAGGCGGCCAAAATGGCTGCTGCCGCCGAAAAGGTGGATAAGAAAAAAAGGGCCAAGCCCAAAAAGGCCCAAGCTGCCCAAAGTGAAGAAGAAGAATGTGCAGAGGAGGACAAGGAAACGAGTGCCACAACACAAGAGGAACTGTGTAAAGAATTGGAGAGTAGCAAAAAAGACGAGGACAAGTGAAACCTAATTGAGAAAGATTGAAAAAAAAAAAATTATTTTTTTTATATTAAAATTAAAGCCAGCAAATTTTTGAAATCATATTTCGAGTCTTCATTTTCAACAGCATCAAGATTAAAATAATATTTACTCTCGAGCTTTTTGTTTGAGCCGCCAACTGTGACACTTGTCTTGTAGACTTGTTGACCAACTTTGAAGCTCAGAAGTCAACAGCACAAACAGTTGCTGGACCGAATCTTAATTACCCAGTGAAACTTTTTTTTTTTCTTCATATATTTTTTTGAAGAGGCGTCGATCTCCAAATCGGGGGGAAATGAAAATCAATATGCCACTGGGAAAAACAAACAAGATTCTTGTTTTGATATTTGTAGAAATGTTATTCCATGAATTTCAACGTATGATGAAAGCGATTTTACTCTTTCTTTTTATGGTTTTATGAATGCATTTTTATGATTTTTATTGTTTCAATTAAACAACAGAAAATATATTTAAAAGGAACACTTTTTTTTTTTTGTTTTTCTTGTGGTCTTTTCCGTATCAAAATTCCAACATGTTCGGCTAAGGTTTTTTCGTTTTGTTGAAGATTATTCATGGATTTGTTGTCGCTTTTTGGAAATCAGTCAGTCAGTCAGTCAGCCAGCTTTCGGTTTATTATACAATTTTTCTCTCTTTCTTTTTTTTTCTTTGTTTTCTGTGGTCTCTTTTTTATGGGCTCACGGCTCTGGACAAAAAAAAAAAAAAAAAAAAGTATATTAACATTATTTATGAAATCTTCGTTATGGCAGCTGCTACCGAAGTAAGGAAGACAAAACAAAATAAAAAGTGCTTGACATAATTTTTTTTTGAAAATCTCTTTGCAGTGACACAATTTGTGAGGTGAAATCCATACACACACACACACACACAATGCATATAGTCAAGAGTGCAACAAAGGCGCTCATTAATTTGTCAATAATAATTCGTGTCGGCCTCTGTTGCCTTATAATTGGTAAATGATAACTTCTCGCATTGCAATCGATCAATCCGCCACTCAGGCCATAAATTTTCTTAAACGTTTCTTAGCCATTTCGTTCCGCTTGTTGGCCGGCTGGCCGACTACCCAACTAGCTAGCTAGCCAATATGTAGCATCAAAAAAAAAACAAAATCCTTCATCTACTCTCTGCCTTCCCCCCCGCTTGTCTGTGAGTGCATATTTGTCGGCAGTGGCCATTTGGTTTATTTGTTTGCCGACCAACTCGAGTTTGAGTGACTTAGTGCCGCCGCATGTTTGTATATCTTCTGGCAAGCAGGCAGGCTGGCAGGCAGGCAACCCAACTAGCCAAGTCAACCCGAGTCAGTCAGTTAGTCAGTTCAACGATTTGCCATGTTCCGCACGATCTTTAAGTACAACGTGGCGGCGTCAGCGGTGTCTGGCCAACGTGTCCATGTCCATGTTTAGTTGGCCAAGCTCACTGTTTTTGGTATCGGCCACTTGGCCGATATTGTGACCGTAGTCTCATAGTTATAAGTATCTTTAATTAAACGTGCGTCGACATTTGAAATTTATTGGTTTTCTATGCAAGCATCAAGCAATCAAAGCCAACGCCAAAGCAAAAGCAAAAGCCAATGAACAATCACATCAGACTCGGCCAACTTGGAGTGGATCGTTTACAGATTGATTCAGTTGGTCTCTGTCTGTCTTCTATTGATGCCTGACGTTTTATTGGCCACTCATTTGATTGCAGTGCACACTTGGAAATTTGTAGTCAACAGACATTTGCATTGTTCAGGCATTTGTGAGCTGTCCATGTTTATAGACATATCATTATTGAATTTAGCTTCGAAATATCTCAAAATTTAAATACCAAAGAATTTCCACTGATTTCAGTTCTGAAATATTTTTATAATTACTCTAAGAACTTAAAGTCTGATGTGCCCTGCGATAGTCAAGGAAAAATGTTCTCAATTAATTTTTCCAACTCTTTTCCAAGGAAAATATTCCCAGAGATACGTGCCACGAAATGTGGCATGTAAACGACTGTCATAAACATGGGCCGACCTCTGTCCCAGCCCCCAGACTGGTTCAGGCTATCAATGACTTCTCTAGCCCCACAACAACAACAACAACCTCAACCAAATAGACAACCCAGCCAGGCCTCGAGAGAGTCGACCGAATTCGCATTTCAAGTTCCAGTTTCATTTTCGTTTAATATTTTAATTAAAAGCCGAACGTGAGTCCATGGCGGTGTTGCCTGGCGGTGCTGCTCCACATGCGGTTGCAACTTGGCTGCAGGTGTCGAAGGTTGTCTGAATTGCCGTCTTTTTCAGTTTCAATTGCATTGCACTCCCCTCCCCAACCCCGCCGCGGCGGTGTGTGTGAGTGTTTTCAGATGTGTTGTTTGCATGCCGTGTTAATCACCAACAATAATTGTTAAACTTGCACCAAATGGCGACCAACTGGCTGAAGTAGTCCAGTGATATTTCAGAGCTCTGTAGAGCTGGGCTGAGATTTTGGTCTTTGGGTCTCACTGACTACCGTTAGCAAGGCAGCCGCTTGCATGAGTTATGAGCAGTCTAGACCGCGTGCCTTTTGGCCGTTTTGGTTATGCGATGAAATAATTCAAGTATTTACCGCAGGAGGCATAGAAACTGAGGCAACAGCAGGAGCTGCCAGAGTCACAGGAGCAGCAGGAGCAGCACCCCCTACCATGTGATGGTAAAGAGCTTATGCAATGCGTGGACACCGCTGGCTGAAACGATGGGCTAAACTCATTCAGACAGTGAGAAGGCTCGGTCCATTGGCTTAGCAGTTGACAGCCCACGCGTGGCTTATCCCATTTACCATTTTTGGCTATCGACATTTGTTGCAAACAACATCGAAAACTGCTGCAGTGGTGGCGGCCAACAAACCAAATCGAAACCATAACCAAAAACAAAACCAAAACCAAACTAACCAAAGCAACCACTCCTGCATCTTCTGCTGATGAGGCAGCCGCAGTGGCAGCGGCAGTGGCAGCGGCAATGGCAGCAGCGTCAGTCACCATCGCAGCGTTGCGCAAAAGCTTACAATTTTTGGGTTCGCTTCAAGCAGTCAGAGAGTCTCAGCGTCTCAGAGCCATCATGAGAGATTCTCAGATACATTTCATTTTTATGATTGTGTCTATTACCAACAACCACGCACGTTTGCCTTATTTTTACACACTCTTCCAAGACAAACGAGTATGTAGACTTTCTCCTAAAGCTTGAGAGGATTCAAATGAGGAAAAGGATGAGACAAAGTAGACAAGTGTGAAGAGGATAAATCACTATAAAAGGAAACTCTCAAGGCTTAGGCATAACTCAATTATCTACTGACTCTTCGTTGTCAGATTTTATATTTAGAATGAATATAGCCTGACACATAGGCATACCAAGTTTCCTCTGGATCAAAAAACTATATCAACCCTTCAAGATCAAACCAATTTGGGGTAGATTGGGAGTAATTTTCGAACCATATTGAGAAACCTTAAAAAGAGTATTAAAATTTTGACTTCTTCTATATAGATTTTCGCACTGGTTTAATATTTTTTGTTGCCACAAATACGGCTGTCACTACTACACTCTGCTTGTGAGCAGCAACAGCAACGGTGGTGGCGGCGGTGGCAATGGCTGCTGCACACCAACAACAACAAAAAACATTTGAGGTGTTGGTAATTGATTTTTGTAATATCTTTGCTGGCACTTTTTGTTTGGCTTTTCTCGAGCGCACAACGAGCCAACAAGATTGGCAAACTTCCGAGATGTGTCTGCGACATCCGCCATGGGGCATGGGGCAGTAGTGCCTTGTAGACTTTTGTTTGAGAAAATACAAAAAAAAAAGGCGCGCAAGCGTGCGAATTCAATTGCTCAATTCTATGGTAAAGCTCTCACACTTCACCTCCCTTTCCCTGGGAGACCCTCTACCAGCTCGACTCCTTCAGCTTAGCTGGAGTTGTTCGTCATCTTTGCCGCCTGCGCAATGTTTCACTGTTTGTTGTTGTTGTTATTGTTGCTGTTGTTGTTGGCTTAGCAGTTGTTGATGGTTTGGTCTCCTTTCAGTTGCTTCTTTTATTGATTTCTGTGGTTTACTTTAGATGTTTACAAACACTAGATTTTTCATATCTCTCTGTCCCTCTCTGTCGCACACACTTTTGGTTTCAATTTTTATATTTATTGTGTGGGGGGAGGGGGGGCAGACTTGAAGGGTTTTGGGGGGCACCAAGGGTGGCCATTTTACAAGTTATTGTTTTGATATTTTCGGGCATGAAAAATGAGTCACTGTGGTCTGCTTTGGCAATCCCGTCATTGCCTTGGATTGTTGCCAGCATTTGCAAATCGTGGGAAATGTGTGTGAATTGCCACACACACACACACACACACACACACTCACAAACACCCGCGCCAAGCCAAAATAACGCCAACACTTTGGATCTTGGATTTCTTGAAAATTTTTTTTTTATTATAAAAAAATACAAATGCTGGGACAGGTGAGATCTGGGGAGTGAGAGAGTCTCAGAACGCCTGTTAACCTTTCCAATTGTCATAATTGTCATTAGTTTAGTCGCGTTTCTTTGCAAACTAAACAAATAATTTTTTTTTCTCTTCACCCATTTAATATGCATATTCTTATGACAATTGAAATTGTCATTTAAGCAAGCATTATTAATATTTTTTTTATTAACTCTTGCCTAAGTTGGCCTGTTTGGCTTTAGTCGGTGTGTGATTTGTATTTTATTTATTTCAATTTTTTTTGTTGGTGACATGTCAAAGGCACAGCGGTGGCTGTTGTCGCCCAAGTGACACTTTACACACACAATAAATCAAATCGAACTTAATAATCTGAAAGCAGAAAAAATAAAGAACCATTGGAATGCCTCGATGAATACAAATATATAATTCATTCTTGAGACAGTTGAATTTCTCTCGGAAGGAGCTCTTGAGCTCTTGAGACTTTGAAATTGTCCGAAAAGATAATCAATGATTTTTGTGGAAAAACAATGAATGGCCTAGATAAATTTTTACAACTGTCAAAATTTAGTTTTTTTCTTTCTGTAATCAATTTAAGGTTCGAAAATTTTATTAGTTCAAACATTAAACATTTATCTTGATATTTTGGCTGGCCACTCTCTCCTCGAATTCTCTTGAACTTTACCGAAATTATCCCAAGACAAAACACAATTTTTTTTTCTTTTATTCAAATCTCTTTGAAATGAATAATGCAGTGATGATCTTATGCAAGATTCTATCGCAGTCTTATAGATTTCGCATGTCACCTGTTCCCAAAACATTTGAAAGACGAACAAAATAAGATGAGCATTATCTAGAAATTTTAATCATTTCAAAAACACTTGAAAGTTACGAATATTAACATAAGCATTTTCGACATTATACGTTTCTAGCGATTAAAGCCCACGCAAAAATTCGAGCAACAAATGAGGGGGAAAAAATAACACACACAAAATTTCAGAGTCTTTTGTTTGGGTGTTTGTTGTTGTTGTTTTTGTTTTTTTTTGCCCCTTATTTTTGTGCCAAACCAGTTGATTTTAACATTAATGTGAGCATTATGTAAATTAACTAGACTTAACCCATTACTTCCAGAGGCTTAAAAACTTGAATTTTGAAATGTTGAAGCAGCTGGAATGATCTGAGTCGTCGGTCAAGGGTTAAGCGAAGATGGTGGAAGTTGAAGGAACTGGAGAGAACGTGGCCCGTTGTAAGTTTCAATCAATAAAAATTATGTTAATTATATACGAAATTCATTGATGGATCATAAAAAGCCACCACACGCCTCTAAAACTTTTCGAGTTCATTCACAAAAAAAAAAAAAAATCTTCTCTTTCCTTCTTCCTTTCCTTCTTCTGCTTGTTCTTCTTAATTTTCAGTTTGAGCATTAAGTATGCCAAGTGCGCGAAAGTGACCAACTGGCCGAGTGGCCAATCTGCACAGCGGAAGTTTTTTTGCCCGCATTTTTTTGTTGAAGGCCAAACTGCTTTTCATTTGCGTGCAATTTTGGCCAACTCAATCAATCAGCAAACGGCATCTGGCAAGTGGTAAATGGTAAATGGCAAGTGGCAAGTGGCAAGACCCACGGTCAGTGGGTGGCAGCCAGCCACCTCATTTCTTGTCTTGTGCTCTTAACGGTTATTCTCATTCTTTTCTGCACACGCCTATTTATCAGTTTTGCAATTCTATAATAATTTCAACAAAAATCAAATCCAAGGAATTTTCTAACCAAAAAGGTCGATGTGATTATTTTTGTATGTTTCTTTTGTTTTGATTTATGAATACCTCAGCCATTTGCTAGACTAACTCCGACGCACTCCGGCGGGCGGGCATTCATAAATCATAGCAATTTAAACTTGAATCGAAAAATATAATAAAAACAAAAAGTTAACTAGTGAAGTGGGTGAGGATTTGAAATTAGGTTAATAAGCCAAGTAAACAAAGTTAATTGACTAGTCAAAAGGCCATATGAATTAGGCATATTTATTTTGTAATTAAAAGAATTGAAAATTAAATGAATTCTTCAAATAATTAAATAATGGTTGGTATGGGGAAGATTAATCTATAAACATTTTAATTAAAAAATTCAAATTATTATTTTTTTAATTAATCAGGATTTTTAATCAGGAATTTTATACTTTGAGATTTTGTGGGTTAATCAGTCTGCTAGGAGTAGGAAGAATGGGGAAAGAGTAGAATATTTCTCTCTAACCTCAAAGTCAGCTTATATCAATATTACCTTAAAGCTTTGCCTTATTTATTTGTATAAAAACTTAAATTAAATTTTACTAGTTTCAAAAAAGTCCTTGTTGAGCTTTTCTCAAGCTCAATTTTAAGTTGTAAAAATTAAATATTTTTATTTATTTTTTTAAGAATCAAATTAATTGAATTTCTTTTTTTTTAACCCAATTTTTATTTTTTGCAACAATAATTTTTTTGGCCTGCACCCTCCGCACCTTTTGCTGTGTCTGTGCCACATTCGCATTAAAAATATCCATTTCATTTACAACAAAAGCGCGTCAAAGCGACACTTCAGTTTGGCTGGCCTGGCTCGGCCTGGCTTGGCTTGGCTTGGTTTGGTTGTTTGGTTGGCCTGGTCGGTTGGCTGGCGAGGCCAGTTGACGTTGCCTTGTTAATGTGTCGCCTTTAAATTGTCTCAAGTGAAAAATCGGACGTGCGCTAGTTTTCGCTTTAACTCTTTTTATCTGAGTGTGTCAACGGCAAAATGGTGAGGCGGCTGCCGACGACGTCTGGTTAGCTACCGAGCCTGCCTTAGCCAGCATCTGAGTGGCCTGGCTACCTTGGCTGGTTGCCCAGTAGTGGTAATGGTGATGGTGGTGCTGGTGTTGATCAAACGTAAATGTCAAGCCAAATGACACTTTGACAAATATTGACGACGCTCCACGCAGCGGCTGAAACAGTGGTTCAGGCACGATTTAGCTGTGTCGGTGGTGGTGGTGGTGGTGCTCCGAATTCATTGCCGCCGCCACAGGTATCCCCATGGAGTGGGGCTAACTATGGTAGCTAGCTGCCTTGGTTTGGCTGGCAACGGCGGCGGCAGCAAGTGCCATGTAAGAAATGGCCACGATAAGAGCCAGTCAGACAGACAAATAAACCAGGCAGCCAGAGAGTCAGTTTGGCCGTTTCGTCGGTTAACTAAAAGTAACAGTCTCCCATTCCCAGTTGCCCAGTGCTCCCCATAGGGTAATTAGTTGTTCAAACTAAAGACTTTGCTGGCACTGGTGCCACTGGTGGCACTTGCCACTGGTTTGCTTGCAAAGACCACTAAAACAACAACAATAATAGCAGTAGGAAAAAAAAAAATAAATATATATTGTCGTGATTTTGATATGGCTTTGATCTGTGGCGGTTTGTGCAACCAGGGCAAAATCGTGGATTTAGCCCCTTGGCCCAAATCTTTTGTCTCTGATTTGTATCTGAATTTCATAGCCAAGATATAGAGCGAAAGCCAAATCAAATGCTTTTAGCAATATTATAAAAAAAGAGTTTATACCATTTTTTTTGTTTTTTTTTTTGATTGTGCAACATTTTTGCTACTATTTGTCATCGTTTAGTTTTTGGCGCTTCACCCTCGATTCGACTTCATCGTTCCACGAATTGCGTTCGGCAATCAGCAGAAAATGTCTGGGATTTTAATTGCTTTTGATAAATCGCCGATTCTCTCTTTTACTAATCCGCTTAAGTATTTTTCAATTTTTTTTTTTTATATATATATTTTTTTTGAGCTTTGCTAATTTTTCAGTGCACTAATTAAACAAAAAGAGCGACGACAAAAAGGCACATCAAGGACAACAATAAAGTGCTAAAATATTTTAAGCTTTTATCAAAGATTTTTTTGAATGTTCCAAAAAAAAAAAGGTAAAAAATAATGTCAAATATTTTATGTTGGTCTTTTAATTAGTGAAGAACCGAAGGTCTCTGCGGAATAGTTGAATCGTTCAATTTGCCGCATCATCGATGACGTTTCACATTTCGACACCTCATGCGCCACATGCCACAACAAATTTTTATTATGATTATTTTCCATTTTTTTATTTTTTTATTATTAATTCAGCATTAATTCCATTTTCGAATTGAATTGAATCGGACACGGCTTGACTCACACACATTATTGGGTAATATTTTTTTGTGGCTAAAAGAGATGGGGGAAGAGGTAGCAGGAGAAAAGCTGGCCTGACCATTAAATTATTAACTTGATCGAGCTAGGAAAACCTGCTGTGCTCCATCTGTGTGTGTGTGTGTGAGTGTGTAAGTTTTGGCTTATTAAATATCGAAGAAACCGGGCAAATTGTGTGGCACGTCTTGGCTCTTTAATTCAATTATAAAGCAATTGAATTAGTCTATGAATGACTGAATGATTGGCTCATCTAAAGCCGAGGCGTACTTCTTGAAATTGGCTTGATCCCTGTCAATTTCAGACCATCAATCAATTTCTGATGATTATGTAAGGCAATGCCAATTTTGTGGCGGTACAAGCCAAGTTAATTTTTAAGTACGCCAAACCATGATGTGCAATTTTTTTTTCTTTCTTCTTTTCTTTTATAACTCATTCATATGTAAATTAGGTTATTGGTTAATTGGGTTAAATGAGAGGCAGTAAAAGTTTTTCTTCTGCTTCATTTTATGATGTAAGCCGAGATGGCTGAGAGAATGCTCAAATTAATTTATTGCTAATCAAACTGACGATAAAATTTAGTTGCTTTTTTCTAAATTTAGAAAAAAAAATATATTTATTTAAATTGAATAAAGATAAAAAGAAATAGGAACGTCAACATTTAAGAAACCTCAGATTATGTTTTGAAAATTGCGCATATCCGCTAAAACCACTCTGGTTGGTGGCTGGCCTCACTTTAAGGGGTAATAAACAACTTTTAAGCACGCGTAATTTTGTGCCCATTTCTATGCAAATAGTGGCGGCAAATCAACGCCAAATGAAAGAAGCTTTTTTTTTTTTTGCTTTTTTGAATGTAGCCAAGGCGACACTCGCGTGTTGCAAAATCATTGCAACCCACACACACACACACACACACACAAGCCGAAATCGTTTCCCCTTTCAAAGAACATGACATGAAAACAAACTCAACAAACAAAGACCAATTACATGGCCAAGAAACCAAAGCCAACAGAAACTAAAAAAAAAACTAAAAAAAAAAATATAATAATAAAAGAAGAACTCAAATTTAATCGAGTGCGCACATGGGCGAAAAAAAAAATTACATTTTCAAAAAAGCCCACGGCTCCAAGCTGACTGACTCACACACATATGACTAGCCAAGAGATGCGTTGGCCCGATGTGGCTCGAGCAAAATGAAAGAGTCTCACTCTGTTGCATGCCTCTGGATTATTAAATTGAAAATGTAAAACATTTATCACACTATCACGGCTTGTCTATTTATTTTCCCCACTGTTACACTAATTAATGTTCAGGAAGACGTAAAAAAAAAAAAAAAAAAAAAACAGACCATATAGATAGACTCGAACTTCTAGTCATAAGTTAATGTTTTCATTAACCATATGTCACACGCATGTCCTTCAACCAACTACCCCGGGGAATAGGCCAACCGACTGACTGACTAACTGTCTGACTGAGTGACTTTTTGACCCTCTTGACAGATAGTAAACGGGAGAAAATTAAATTATGCGGTCGCGTGTTGGGCCACGATTTCGGCAAATGATGAGTCAAAATACATAAAAATGCATAAGCCAAAGTTTATGGTTCATGTTTACGAGGTCCTCTTCGTTTCCCATAAATTTTGTAGACTCCTTTATGTATTTTCTTTTTTTTTTTGAGTACTCAATTCCACCCCAGAAATATGTTGAGCGTGCGTGAGTGTGTGTGTGTGTTTGCCTACCTGGCGCGTGCTGAGTTTCCGTTTAGGGGCTAAAAGGTGTTAAAAGTGTAGCACAAAATTGTCGGACAGGGTTGCTGTTGTTGTTCCTCTTTAGTTAACGACTTTCTGGACTATCTTATTTTTTTTATTATTATATTTTTTTTTTTTGGTCAACATTCAAAGTTTATGTTTTTTAATGTGGCGCGTGCTGGTTGACCCGAAAGTTGGGTGAGTTTTGATACTCTCTGTTTTAGCAAATAAAAGGTATACCAATTTGTCAAGTCGATATAGACAGATCCATTTGGTTTATGATCTCGGAACAATTCTTAAATTAATGAAGTCATTCTAAAGGGAATTTCTGTAAGCTTTCATCTATAGCTTCCATATCATCCATTGGCCATTCTAGGGATAAGCGAGTCCTTAGTTTTTCTGTCGCAGCTCCTTTCATTCCTCTCAAATATAGGGTAAGCTCCAGTCTGATATGACTGAATCTAACAGTCATATAGAGTTCCTTTTATAGACAAACAACACGCAATTCCATGTCCAGTCTTGAGGGTTGTGGGCTGGTTTTTTTTTTATAAGCTGTGAAGAGTAAAATAATTAAGGGTCATTCATTGCCGACATGTCAGAGTTGAAGATGTACAGATTAAGGGTGAACTAAAAGTTGTACCTGGTCTGTGAGAGTCTGACGATTTCCAAGTATTTAAGTAATTTAATCAACTTTCTGAGCCTTCATTTCCTGCGATTGCCACATGAGGTCCAAATCATTTAATAACCAAATGAAGTGTCTTCTTTTTGAAAGAGATTCTGCCCTTCATGATTAATTGTCTGACACGCGCAGGGCACACTGATCAATCGGCAAGCCAATGTGACAAAAAATAAGAAAAATCAATGCGGAAGGCAGCCAATAACGCCAACGACATCTCTGTGCAACGCCCGGGCAAGTGGCAAGCAGGCAGGCAGCCCGTACCTTTTGAGCTCATAAATCTTTGAAAGGTTTCGTAGGATCCGATCAGGCCAAAAAGGCCAACCAGAACTCATTGAGTTCTGATACGTTTCTCTGCCCACACACGCAACACAAAAATAATAATAAAAAGAAAGGGCGACGCGCAGCTTCTTATCAGCTGCCAAGTATCGGTAACAATTCTTCTTCAGAACGAAACGGAAGTTGGCGACAATCAATCTCAATTAAATTGATAGCTACTGCAAGTTAAAAATAATAAAGGCGAAGGGCCACCACCAAGTCATAAGTACTGAATAACTTGTTCAATCACTTTCAAAAAACGAGACAAGAATGATTCAAGTTTGTTTCCTAAGTCTTTTGATTTTGCGCTCGACATGTATGAGACTTGGACTATTGTTTCTTTGTGGCTATTTTAATATATTTTTAGAAACAATCATTATAATGGTACACGATTTTTTCAAGCCTTTTTTTTTGTGCCCGGGAGCTAAAGTTTGGGCAAGTTTTAGCGCCGTTTGACTTAAGACTTTGGGATCTATATTATTATGCTTATTATGCCACAGCTGCATGACAGTAAACTGTAATATTGTTTTTGTATTTGTCGTTGTTGTTGTTGTAGGCGTACAATTAAATATGTAAAAAGCTATATTTTTTCAGCGTGAACTGACCGAGTTCAAAGTCAGTCGCGGGCAAATATTTCTCTCCTTTTTTTTTTTGTTTTTTTGCTGTTGATATTGTGTTTGTTGTTTTTCTAAAAGTTCATTGCCAAATGCAGTTAACTGCCTGCCAGCGTCATCGTCGTCGCCTGTCCAGTCAGTCAGGCAGCCAGTCAACCAGCCAGCTAACCACTTGGCTGTCTCGTTGCAGCTGCCTCATTGACTGAGGTTTGAGTCACACGATTTGGCCGACTATTTTTTTTTTCGTTTTTGTTTTTCTTTTTTTTTTTTATTTTTGTAGGCGGCCACTGGCCAAATGGGATTTTTTTTTATCCATTTCGTTATAAATTCTAAGCATAGACCATATCGTTTTCATTTTGATTTTGATTTAATTTACGGTTCTTGGCCGGGCTCTCCAGCTCTCTTGATCGCTGGCCGCCGATTGTGCGCTCCACTTTGACACTTTGAATAATGTTTGCCTATTTATAAATATGAATTATTTTTGTGTAGATTAGAAAACGTACAAGGCATATTGCCACTTCAGTACTGCATTTTTAATTGCTAATTAATTTTTTTTTCCTCTCCTACTCTGAGATAAGTTTTTCAATTAGTTCGTTTGGGCCAACACCTGGATAATATTAACTAAGTAAACTTTTATTTAATTTATAATATTGTTCAACTTTTTTGTGCTGCGTCTCTGTTTCCGTTCACAACGCTTTCGCCTACGCAAAAGCAAGGCAAGAAACTTTTCTCAAAACTTGCAACGAAGGCGCGCGCGCGACTCACATTAAATGGCAATTAAGCTCAATTATAGTTGTCGCCGTTTTAGTCAAAAGTTGTTGTGCCTGTTGTTGTTGTTGTTGTAGCTTTGTCAGTTTAGTCGTTGTTTATGTGTCTTATATTGTTGTATGCAAAATAGCCAAATGAATGGCCCGAGCCCCTCAACCCTGCCATACTCATCTCCTGCCCAGTTAGCTGAAGTAAGTTCCTGTTTTTCTTTTTTTGTTGTTGTTGTTGTAAGCACCGTCCCCTTTAGCCAATTTGACATGCAACATGCGGCAGCCGAGGTGCACAACTGGGCAGGACAACCGATGGCGTCTGCGTATATTTTTTTTTTTTCAATGTTGGCTTAATGTTGGGTTGGCTTTTAAATGGATGAGCGTGCTCAGTGTGTGGGTTAGATGATTTGATGTATTATATAAAAGCTAGCGGAAAGTAAGAGTTACCAAAACAGATAAAGGATTTTTCCATTAAGAATTCAAGACTTTTTCCGGATTTCTTTGTGAAAAAACAATGCCTGAAGTCCAGCTTATCTGTTTCATAACAAAAGCCCACAAATCAATTGGAAATATAAACTGCTAATTGTAAGACAGACAGAGATACATTCAGTTTGTATAAATGAAATCAAATCAATTATATGACGAGTGTCTCTGGTGTGGTGCCTTTGTTTACTCTTTCAGATCTTTTCAAGTGGGTGTATGGAATACCCTTTTGTGCATTCATAAGTATTTATAAAATGCTCATATATCAATTGTTGTGTTCGCGCATTTGTGTGTGCCTGTGTGTGTTCATTCGTTTATATTAAGTTTATCTAGAAATCTTAAGCCAATTTAATAAGCTGTATATTCAACAAAGTTGAGCTGTCAGTCATAATATGATTAATCAGCCACGTATAACAAATAAAGATACAAAATATAATCGAATCACAACGATCGGAACAATCTGCCTTGGCTGAGAAAGCTTGAACGAAATATTTTTTATACATATTTATTTACCCACATTTTCATGGGTTATTTTAATTTTAGAGTACCCACATATTTTAATGAATTTCTCAAATTTTATTACTTTTAATAAAATTTTATTCACAGATAAAATGAAGCCATTCCATAAAGACAAAAAAATTCTGTTTTAAATGACAAATTGAACATGTTCAAAGATCGTTAAATACAAATCAGCTCATCATTTTATTAGCTTCATAAAAATCAGGCGATTAAGATTTTTTGTTGTTGTTTTTGCTTTTTCTTCTTCATTGTTTTGAAGTGAGCAAAGTAGCAACGATTCGTTTAGAATCTCGATGACGAGTCAGAAAATATGCAGCTCACAGAACAATTTAAATTATTAAACAAAAAACAAGCGGCTACAATTTCTTGACATGTTTGCTTTCGTGTATAAATATTTTGATAATGACAGCAACAACAGCAACAACAATAACAACAAAGCAATAGCAAAGCGTCATAATAATAACAATAGAAAATAATTCAAATAGTCTTTGAGTTACCTTCCAAAATTGGATGGGACATGACCCAAAAGCATTACGATTCATTATCCATTTATTTGGTATTTATTTTGTTTAGATATTTCTCTCTTATTCTTTTTTCTTTTATATACATCAAATTGATATTTTAATAATCTAACCGTAAATGCATATAAAATTTATACAAGTGACGTGATAAGTTTTCTAACAAGTCAATCGCAAAGCCAGTAACTCAGTCAAAGAGTCAACAACCAATCAGCCAAACAAGTTGACAACTTGTGTGTATTCATTTATTTATTTTATTTTTATTTTTTATAAATTCAATAGATAGAAATTGTATTCTGTGGCATGCATTATGGATTTGTCTATGCCGAACACGTATGGGGGAAATGTTAATTATCGTCCAAAGTGCATGATTTAATCATAAATAAATTCAACAAATATTTCACTCCAAAAATTTTTAAAATAATTTGGTATCAAAAATATCTCAGCGAACTCTAAAATCCTGAAAAGCTCAGGCAATTAGTTCAGATTTTGCAGACATAATTATAGCCTATACCTCAAGGGAAAAGGCATTCAAATTCATTTGAAAGCAATGCTATGCCCTCAATGACTATCATATCCGATAGAATTCAACGTATGCAAATGGGAAGAAGAGCACAAGTCCTGGATCCCATTCGTTCCATGTCTTCACGGTCGGACTCACAGTCAATGGAAGCAAGTGCCGGCAGTATTAGCGAAGTACCTGGAAACTGGGACTCGAGTTCAAATGTATGCCAAATAATTGAAATTAGGGCCGTTCGCCGTCTAGATCAGGAGTTGATCGACTTCAATAGAGATCCACTAGATTACATTAGAGTAAAGCCGAAAGAAAAAAATCTTTTCCATTGGACTGCTGCCATTGATGGGCTCGAAGGAACGCCTCATCTGGAAATGAACTTTCCCTACGATTTCCTCTTTAGTCCACCGCATATCGGCTTCCTGATGAAAATCTATCATTGCAATATCAGGTCGGAACATATTTTCGTGGACATACTCGGCCAATAGTAGTCACCGGCCCTGAAAGTTTTCAAAAGTTTACTCTCTATCGTGTCCCTGATAGCGGATACCAATCCGATTGATCCTCTGGAGAAAGATAGAGCCTCACTCTATCTATCCGATCGGAAATGACATGATGCAAATGAACGATACTGAACTTCTCGCTACGCCTCATTCCATACACCATCCGGCTTTTGAGTGCGCTCTCTACGTGTCATCTTGCCCAGGTCCAGCCAACATTTACCAAATTAAATAAATTTTTTTAAGGAATGAATTTCTTTTATTATGATTATGATTTGATTATTATGAATTAATTTTGTGCCAGCACTTTTTGGTGTTCAAGAAAAAATATTGAGACACATTTACAATTACAGATACAACTTAATGCTAGAGAGCATAAATCTTAATTACCATACACACAAACATTATTCAAATGTTAATAAACTTAAAGCAAACTAAGATAAAAGTCTTAAAACTAAAGGCGATTTTGCAGAAACTCTTGAGAGGCAAAAGGTTTCCACGAACAGAGACTTACAATAAAACAAAAAATTAGGAGGTCTAAATTCAAATAAAAGATTTGAAAAGAAAAATAATAAATTGATGGTATAATTTTTCGAGACCTATTTGTTTTTACTGAGCTTATTCTTTATTCAAAATTCTTTATGATATATACGATTTTGCTTTTATTATATTATACATTTTAGTTTTGTGTGTGTATTTTTCTTTAAATTAATTCAACTAAAATTGTCATAGAATTTTTGTCTTGCTCTTGACAAATTCAATTAATCTTTTTTATGCTCCGGCACGGCCGAGCCTGACTCTATTTTAAGTTAGTTTCTTTTATAATTTTAGTTTTTTTTGCTAAATGAAAGTATTTGCATTTAAGTTAAACTAAAGTCCTTTGGATTCTGGTATAGTTGATTTTGTTGTGGTTGTTCATTTTCTTCCCCATTTTCATCTTGTGTCTTCTTTTGTTTATTTATTTTTGGGCAAATGTCTTTTCATATGCAAAGCCAAATGATCGCTACGAGCAAAACTTCGTTCACAAACAATACACTTGAAAGGCTTGGCTCCGGTGTGCTTGCGATAATGTCGTGTCAATTCATCGGAACGAGCAAACCGCCATTCACACTCAGGCCATTGACAGGTATAGGGTTTTTCGCCTGAAAATAAAAATCAAGAAATAAATATTGATTAGAGTTATCAAGAAACATAAAGTGACTTTTGATGAAAATTCAAACTCTGACGACCTTTTCGAAACAGCACAAAATACAGTCAAGGTCTTAGGTCTTTCAAACTTTTCTATGCTTTTCAATCAATTGAATATTTTTGCCTAAGTACAGGAACACAGGGGGGTTCAGGGCATCCGTGTAACCCTTCTATCCACTTGGTGGTCTGGGACATATTCAACATAACCTAATTCAAAATTTTTATTCCGAAAGCTTAATACATGGGACTTAAAAGTTCCGGGTCTCAAATACAGGTGGCGCTTTTTTCATTTAGTCGTAGCCTTGTATTGATTGATACATATTTCATAAGCCAAAGAAAAATCGTATAATTAATTAGCAAGTTTTTCTATTTTACAGTGATCTCAACATTCCCGCGCCTGTACAATGCAAAATCGAAAATGGTAAGTCATGTCTATGATTTTTATGTTTTTACTTTGGCACACGACTTGTGTTCCACCACCGCCGGTGAAGCTGAGCCTCACGCTGATGATGCTGATCACTGTGAGAGCAGAATAACAACACTGACGACATTTTCAACTGACTTTTGCTCAAAATAACAACAACCAAAAACAACAACAACAAGAATGTATAGTTTGATTCAGTGTCGTGTGTCTCGTGTGGTCTGATCTGGCCTGGTCTGGGGTAAGCCAAACTGTATGACTAATTCCCTCAAGTGGCTAGTGCTACTTGGCCTCTGTTTGTGTCTGCATGTTTTTGGCATTACAATTCTTGTTTTAAATGAAACAGAAACATAAACATAAACATTCATGTTCAAATCGAAATTGAATGAAGTAATTATGGCGGTCTTAAATTTTGAACTTGACATTTTTTGAAATTATCTAAGCATTGTTAGTTTCGAGTCGAATTATGAGCATAAAAAGTCAATTGACCATATGCAGATAATAAATTCTCAAAAAGACCTTTTGAACTTAACAAAAATACTGAAAGAAATTTGATATTCTCTCGGTGATTAACCTTGCAAAAAGATTTTTCTTTTTTAATCTTGATTTTTAATTATTTGTTTCGGTATGCCTGCCTGTGTGTGTGTATGTGTGTGAGTTTATTTAGGTTGAAATGACTCTTGAAATGTGTGGGGAACAAGCTCGGCTCGAGTGGCACTCGGCTGACACTTTTGGGGGATTTGAATAGAAATCGAATATGTGCGGCTCGTGGCGTGACTTATTGGTTTATTTAAGTTCTTCTCTCTATATATATATAATTTTATTTTTTTAATGAATTCAAGTGTTTTGAATTGAAAATGACTGCACATAATCAACGTTGTCTGGTGTTAGAAACAACACTTCAAGAAATACACATGTTTCGAGAAATTATTGAAAAATGAAAGAGAGAAAATTTTTACAAATTTTTAGTTGTTTCTAATTGGGCCAGAGACCAAACAAGATCGTGGGAATTTTTAGATTTTATAGGCACTAATAAAAATCATTCAAATCGAAACATAATCATCTGATAGTTTTAGGCAAGGCCCAATTTTTTATTTCTTATTTCTCTGTTCGGAGCCAAAAAGTTATGTAAATTGTTGAGTTTTGTAATGTGCGATGAACGCGAAGCGATAAGCGAGACTAAAATTACTTCATAATTTTCCTTACAATGTTGCGATAAACAAAACATACTCTACAATAAATAAATTAAATCTAGAGAGTGAAAAAAAAAATAAACAGAAATAGAAACCAAACAAGCCGAGCACGGCCAACGCAATCGACAAAGACCCATTGGAAATCAGCCTCAGGCAAGAGTCGCGTTGGATTTGAACTAAAAGTGAGCAGAGTCCAGTTGATATAGCGGAATGGGCCCAGTCTAATTTATGGCAGCGCGAACATATTAGCAAACAAATCAGTACAAAATAAGGCAGCCCCAGGCAGCCTGGGAGCCGGGCAATCGGACTGCCCAGGGACACCACAATCAGACTTTGCCGGCCAGATAGCAGGGAAAATTTATGCCTTATATGCAGATATATTTTTTTTTTTATTTCTAATCGAATTGAGAGAGAGAAAAAAATGTGTAAAATAAAAACAAATTGAGAAAAATGTAAATGTAAATTACAAACAAAAGACTTAAGCAACGAACTTGACTTGAGATGCACATGGAAGGCTAAAGTGTGCGTACGTGTGTGTGTGTAGGTCTATTTTGAATCATCTAATGTTAATCAGCAATGGCAACATTGAATGATCGAGGGCATCGATTGAATCTCACTTGAGTGGCGCCACAAGATGCCACAGCTTCAAAATGCCATGAGAAATATGCAAGTGTGGTTGTGTGCCTGTGTGCCTGTGTGTGCCTTGTCTGCACTTAACTAACTCAAAATGCAAACAAACGGACAGCCATCAGACAGTAGCCAAACGAGCTGACTGACTAACTGACTGGCCAAAGCAAACGCCCCAAAAGTGTATGGCCAAGAGCTGTTTGAGCTGTTAAATAGCAAAAATCCACTTAAAAATTGCTTGGCTTAAATGTGAACTAAATGTGCCTAAAGACCCGAGCCATTAGTCCAAGTCGAGTTAAAAATAAAATAAATACTAGTTTGAGTTTTGGGCCTTTGGCTTGTGTCTTCGCTCTTGGGAATCGGGAGTAAGGTAATTAAATTAAACGACAATTTTTATGAGTCTTCACAGTTTTTTTGGCTAGGCTGATTTAGGCTGGCAAAAAAAAGTACGAAAGAAGAAAAAGAAAACATAAAAAAATTATAAAAGGCTTCTTCTTTCTTTTCAGGTTTATTTTTTTGTTTATCAGTTAAGTGAAAATCTCCGCAACGAAAATCATAATAATAAAAATGTTTTTAATGCAGATTTTAAGTTGCCCCATAAATCACATGGTCATGTGCGATTAATAAAAAGAAATCCGTAAAAAAAAAACAAAACAACTAAATGGAAGTGGGTGGCTGCGGGGTAGAGTAGGGCATTTGGAGATTTTAGATCGGACTGGCAGGGCCCATAAAACGAAGACAGGTGATCAACGTCAAGTGTAATCTGAGCGCCAATTTCTGTTCAGCTCCGCCAGGGAAATGCAGGCCAAACGTGCCACCAAAAAAATAAGAGAAACAAAAAAAAAAAGGAAAAAAAAAATTGAAGGCGCTGCCGTTGTTTTCTGCTGATGGCGTTGGCGATTGTTGCCTCGGACGAGATGTTGCAACTGACCACAAAAACAAACCGAACAAATCACGATTTTTGCGGTTGAAAAACAGAAATTGAAAATCTACAAAAAATATATAAGCAGCATTTGTGAGAAGCTGACGGTATTTTTTAGATTTTTTTTTTTTTTTTTTTTTTGGCAAATTATGTGCTGGCAACTACAAATATGAGCGCGCGAATTAATCAAAGGCTTTTTGTCTGCCTTCCTTTTTTTAGTTTTGGTTGTTTTGGTTTTTGAGGTTGCCCAATGTCTGTCGGCTTGTCTGTTTTGGGCCCAGCTGTGTGCATCGCTCATCGGTGTGTGGTAATAAGACAACCAGAGGCTCAGCCCACGCCACACCATTGCCACGAAAAGAAAACAAAACATACAACAAAAAAAAAAAAGACAGAAACAGTTTTTCTTGGCCGCAGGACATGACAGCAGTGCAACACGCCAACCACCGCAAGCACGAGACAAATGAGAATGTCTGCGTGCATGTGCATGTGTGTTTGTGTGTGTGTGTGTTGCCGGCCTAAAGGCCACATTTCAACAGTCGCCTGCTAAACGTTATAATTACAACTAGTTGGCAACCGAGTGTGGGGGTTACACTCACACGCCAAGTCACGTCAACTCAGCTTACCTGTGTGTATCCTTTGATGTGCCTTCAAATGCGAACTTTTGGTATAGACTTTTGAACAACCTGAAATGATTGAGTAAAAGACAAAAATAAATTAGTCAAATGAATAAAATTAATTGAGGAATTGAATGGGCTTTCAGTTGGCTTTCGCTGGTTGGGCTAAGAGATGAGTAGCAGCTTCCCCGCCCAATATTCAGGTCTTTCCCAAGCTTTTCACGCACACACACACACGGACACCCATTCAGGTTTAATAAAGTTTGGTGAAAGTTTCCGCCTCTATTATTTATGCCATGGCAAGTGACATTTATGAGCCACTTAAAAGGACACTTTCGAGTCTCGATTTCAACTCTAATTAAGAGGAACAAAAACTAAATGCAACGTGTTGAGCATTGAAAACTGCCAACACAAAAAAAAAAAATGAAAATGCTTACAAAGTTAAAAATAATTCAAAACAAACATGACCAAAATGACTTGACGACGAATCGATAGCTTAAACTTAAGCCCAGCCAAACCAGACAGACAGCGCGACAGGCAGAGTAAGAGGGCAGCAAGGAGTTGGTAGCTCTGAAAGAATGTCGCGCCGCTTTGCCGCGCCAAAAGACACAGACAATTCGACCCAAAGAGCCGACAAACTGAGCCAAGCCAAGTCAAGCCAACCCGAGCTGAGTTGAGCTGAGTTGAGCTGAGCTGGGCTGAGTTGGCCAAACAGTTAGACGCGTGATTGGCTGTCCAGATAGGATTGTTGATTCACATACCAGAGTCGAACTTCTGAAACATAACTCACTTGCCAGAGAGTTGTTGCAGTTGCAGTTGCATTTGTTGCAGTGCTTCGAGGCAGCCGCACTTTGTGCCACTGATGCGTGCGTTTATGGCATAATAACTTCATTTGGACGACATTCTGAGTCTTCTGAGCTTAAGTTTCTATCGAATGTTGTGGTCGTTTGGTCGGGGTACGCGTTTTTGTCTAAAAATGGCCATGGCAAACGTGTCAGACAATTGTCAATTATTTATTAGTGGCAACGCACGTACCACGGCAAAAGGCTGGAGAACGCAGACGGAATTGACTGACGACAAGGCAAGACGGCATGACTGAGTGACTGAATGAATTTTGCTTTTAGTGCCAGTATTTTGGGCCTAATAGATTTCGGCGGCTTTTTGGAGCAAATCAATTTTTAGAGAGGGTGGCATTTTTTCCTTCTTCTGTTTTGGATTATTTTTTAAAAATTCTGTAAGTTCTTATTAATGTTTTAATGTTTTTGAGATTGTAAGAGTAAATGTCAAGAAAACATATATTTGCTTAGGGATTCCGATTTAAGAATATGATAGATCTTTCAGGTAGCCCTGATTTTCTCAAATGGTTATAATTATTTTTCAAAATTTTCTTGATATTTTTTGTTGACTTTTTCAGTGAATCTCTTAAAATTCTCTGATACTTAAGAGGAAAATGGTTGAGGTATCTCCCATTTTTCCGGGGTCCTTTTGAAATATATTTACAATTCGAATTGGAGGACTGATGAATATTGCTGATTCCCTGATTTTGACAGTTTCGAAGGTCTTTCGGATCTGTTTGGGATCCAAAAGTTTCTGTGGAATATTTCTTTATTACTTAAAAAAGCATTTGATATAGAAACAGTCTGGAGAATTTGTCAATATCACCCTGTATTTTTTGAGATAATTGAACAAGACTCTGCTAATGATTTGATATTCCTGAGGCAGTTGATGAAATCTTATACTCACTCAATCAATTGTTTCGATTAGCTGACATTGGCTAGGCAATCATTTATTGATTACGGAACGGTTCGCCTAATCTTGTTATTGTTGTTGGCTGGGCTACTGTGACAGACCATAAAATGCAATTGCAATGGCATGAGTCTATTTAAAAAAAAAGGCCCACATTATGAATAAGGAAAAAGCTAATTTGAATTTCAAAAATGGTCATAGAAAAAAGCGCCACAAATACACAAAACTGTCAATGCCAAGAAAATAAGAATTAAAATAGAAACAAAACAAAATTCGAATTATTAAGCGCAGCAGCCGAGCACACACACACACACACACACACACACACACGTACACACAGATATTCAGAAAATACTATAATAAATAAATGTATAGATAAATAGAGAATAAATAAATGTCGATAGGAAATACGCGGCACGCATGCCCAAATAGGAACGCACGTGCAGTGCGACTAGAAAACCACAGCAACTGTTTGGAAAGGCTGAGAGGGGGGATAGAGGAGTGAACCACAACGACAAAAAGTGTCGCAAAACGCGCGAAATGATAAACGAGCCAATCGACATGAATCGAATAATAAAATTAAAGAAAAACCAGAGCGAAATATTATCGTCTGCAAGCCGAAGACCACATTCTCTTTTTGATTTAAAGATGTACTCGTATGAGCAATTATATATATGAAATAGTTATCCGATATAATAGAAAATTGGTACATATATCAATCCACCTGTAAATATTCCCGAGATCCTCTTAAGATTTAATTTTGGACGGGAATATATATTGTGTAAAATACTTTTAATAAGATTTGTTCAGAGAGCAGTCAAGAATGATTCTGATCTCTTGGGATACGAAAGGTGTCCTGATGGTGACGGATGGACATGACTATATTTCAGTTCACCCATTTTTCAAGTCTCCAGACATAACGCGTATACTCTAACTTCTTCAAAAATAGTATAACAAGTTTGAGGAAAAACTCTTTCTTTTTTGAAAACTCACCCACAAAATCACAATGATGAATGCGACGTTTCTCCAGCTCGGGATTATTCCGGCGATTATAGCGCACGGTGCGTACACTCATCAGACTGGCTATGTGGGCCGGAGTACCGGGCTGATGATGCGCCCGACCACGTCGACCACCACCCGTTGTGGGCATATGCTGTGGCACTGGCGGAGGCGGTGGTGGCTGCTGTGTGGCGGGTGTGAGTGTGGTGAGCGTGGTGGTGGGCGTGGCCGAGTTTAATTGCTGCAAACTGGGCGTAACCATACTAGGACAAAGGCTGGCCAAGACATGACTTTGTTGCTGTTGCTGCTGCTGGTAGGGAGGCGGCGGTGTGGCCCTTCTCTGGGCCTGGGCTACGGCCGCTGCAGCAGCCACCATAGAGCTGCCCGGGCTGCCAGGATCTGAGCTGGGCGGCGTGAGAGGAGGCACAAACATATGACGTGCGGTGGAACCCGCCGAGGCAGATGAGGCAGATGAACTTGAGGCATTGCTGGTTGAAGGCGTGCTTGGGGCAGCAGGTGGGCAGAGTTGTTGTTTCAATTGCTGTTGCTGCTGCTGTTGTTGCTGCTGTTGCATGTGTTGAGCTGTGGGCGTGACCGAGACGGCCTCTCCACTAGGCGGGTGTATTTGGTATTTGGTGTGAAAGGTCTGAAAGAGTTAATCGAGTTTTTTGCTGAAAAAATTGTTCACCCACCTCACTCGCCGCTCCGCAAAATGCTTACCTGACTACTATGCCAACTGTAACCATAACTGCTAGAGGCCGTGGTGGTGCTGGTTACCACGGAGCTGTGACTGCTGCTGCTGGTGTTGCTGCCGTTGGCACCGTTTTCATTGAGATATCCACTTCCACTGTTTCCGCTGGTATTCAGCTGCTGCGTGGCATATTGTGGCTGATATGAGGACGAAGAGGTGCTGGAGGTGTTGTTGTTGTCACCGGCTGGCTGCTTGGGACTGTTGCTGCTGCTGTTGCCGCTGCTACTGTTGTGGTTGTTGAGAGGCGCCAGTTGTTGTTGTTGTTGTTGCTGTAGTTGCATTAGTGATACCCCATTGGCCTCGTCCACCACCTCGGCTGCCAGGCTGGGATGATGCTGGTATAAGTGTTGCTGTTGTTGGTGATAATGTTGCTGATAGTGCGACTGTTGCTGTTGCTGCTGCTGCTGCTGTTGGTGTTGCTGGTGGTATTGATGTTGCTGCTGATGTTGTTGTTGTTGTTGTTGCTGTTGATGTTGCTGTTTTTCGGTTTTTATGTCCAGAGGACTGAGCAATGGCGTCGAGAAAGTTTCGAGCAAAGTTTCATCGATTGCTTCCATTTTGACCTGTGGCAGTAAATGTTGCTGTTGTTGCTGCTGTTGTTGCTGTCCAGCATTCTCCCCACCCTCCGTGCCATTGGCCACTGCACTGGCACTCAGCATGAGCGCATTCTCAGGATCAATATTTTGTATTGAGGTAGCAATATCATCCCAAAGTGCTGGTGGTGGCCTTTGATACGGATCATCCAACGGATCGGCATAGAGAGCTTCTTTGTTTTTGGTTTCTAAGCAGAAAAAAGAAACGAAAAAAAACATAATAGAAAAATTAGATTTCAGTAAAAGGGCGAAAATTAAAGAGACTATACTGATGAGTAGATCTCCTGAGATAGATAAATTCTCCTAAATATTTAATATCTTTTCTATTCTATTCTATTTTATTAAAATTTGTTTGAAATTCTTTGATTTATTTTCAGTTTTGAATACTTTGAATCATTATTTTATTAGATTCATAATGGTATTGAGTGAATTACTGCTGAAAGTTTTTCAAAACTCTAGCTTGAATATTGATAATATCATAAGAGGATATTATAAAAAGTTTTACGACTTCTAGTAACTTTCTAGTTATCAACTTGGTTCGTCTGATGGATCTGTTTTGTGTATATAAGAATTTATCAATAAGAACCCTTGAATGTACTCGAAAGCAAACTTGACCTTAGCTTAAATAGACTAAAGATGATTCATCAATTCTAAAGACTAAAACTAATTTTTAGAAGCTTCGTCCCAGGATTCCAAATGTTCCCAACTCTTGTCTCAAAGAGTCCTTGAGAAATCTTGGTCTCAGGATTCCGAATTTCCCTAACTATTTTCTCAAAAAATCTCGATGAATTCTGCCATAGGGAAGTCAGGGTTCCACTTTAGATGACGTTACCCCAGCTGCTAAAATTAAAGTGTACACAACAAAAAGCTCGCGTCTAGTCTGGAATTTTTTGCGTATTTATAAAAAAATAAATAGCAAATATTTTTTATTCAACTATTTTTAGGTAATTTGCTAAAAATTGTATATTATTTTTTTTGCCAAAAAAATTATTAGTTTCACTGACAATGCCGATATGGGTGAGCTGAGCATCTACCAGTAAATTTGAAATTCCAAAAATATTATCTCAGGTTCGGCTTGACGAAGATTTCTCAATTTTTTTTTCTTTTTTTTTACGGTTTGGTTTCAAATTTCACATTTGGCATAGAAACGAGACATTATAAAACAAATCATCAAGTTGCCAGCTTAACGCGTTTTTGGGTTGTTGTTTTTTTTTTTTTGTGTTTTTTTTTTTTTCTTGTTGACTTGTGAGATTTCACCGAGCGTGTAATTTGAGGCCTCGTCAACACCCTTCGCCGAATGCCTAGTTCAGCGCTCTAATATGCCGTTACTTACCATATAGATATTCCTTGCTGTTGGTGGAAGAGTTGCCGCCATTGCCACCGCCACCGCCAGCGCCACCACCGCTGCTATAGGCCAAAGCCACATCATAGGACGCTCCGCTGGCATAGAGTGGATTGCAGCCGTAGGTGGAATTTGAGTTGGAGTTGGGCGAACCGGCAGGCTGTTGTTGCTGTTGTTGTTGCTGCTGCTGTTGGGGATCGGTGGGAAAATTTGATGGCAATTGCCAAGAATCCAGCGAGGTGTTGCCACTTTCCCCGCTCTGTAGACTGTGATGCAGATGATGCAAATGCTGGTGATGATGATGGTGTTGGTGCTGATGATGATGATGTAGATGATGATGGAATTGATGGTGATGATGAAGATGACCACCGGAGGCTGCGCTATTGGAATTGTTGTTGTTGTTGTTGCTGCTACTATTGTTGTTATTGTTGGCTGCCGCCGCAGCAAGCACCTCAAGTTCCACATCAGCTGGCTCGATTTTATGCAGACGGCCCATCAGCTCGTGTCGATAATCCAGTTCCGGGGACTGCAACCAAACAAAACCAAACAAAAACGAAAACAATTTAGATTTAAGGTTCTCTTTTTTTTTCTTGTGTTTTTTTGTATTTGCTTAAATTGTTCTATATGACCAAGAGACGTGTGCGCGCATAAGCCGCAATCAGCTAAATGGCCCAGGTCCGACCAGAGCCACTACAGGTGATAGCCACTTGGCCACTTGGTTCCTCATAAATTTTGATTAAATTTTTATCACCCGTCCGACACTTTTTTTGAGAGAACTCTGAAAACTATCTTAGTACGCTTGCTTTATCTTTATAGGCGTCCACGCGTCTCGTTTCCCTCTCACCCCACCCCTCTGACGGACAACTCCCTGGAGTTGTGTGGTCAGAAGAAACCAGTCCAAGTGAATTTTCTTTTTTCTGTATTATTTTTATAGCATTCTTTTGAGGTGTCTTTTATTTTGTGGGCAATTTTCAATTTAATTTTCATGCATTTGTTGTCGTGTGTCTTGATTTTTATTTTTATTGATTCTTGGTTCTGGGTCTCTAGACCCATTAGCTTTTAGCCCAGAAAGACTGAGCTAAAAATTAATTGTAATATATATAAATTTTTTTTTTTGCTGAAACTCGAAAAGAAACTCGTATCGTTTTGAAACCATTTTGGGTGAGATTTCCAATTTGTTGTAAAATTTATTTTACATTGTTTATTTATTAATATTTCTTTTTCTATTTTTTTTTCTTTTTGCCCCTTTTGTGTTGAGATGTTTTGTCCATGTTTTTGTCTTATTGATGGCCTCACTTAATGTTATTTAGGTAAACATAATAATCACTTGGCAAATTAGTGAAATTTGTGGGTCTAAAAATAAAATAAAGAAACTTTGTTTTCAAAAAAAAAAAAAAAAAAAAAAAAATCGACTTCATTCTCATGTTAATTTCTTCAAATGCCAATTTATCAAATAAACAAAACAAAAAAAAAAATTGTCGAAAAAAAAAAAACAGATTTCATTGAAAAACACATAAGAAGTTCGGTGGGGTCTGAAGATTTGAAATATGCCACGACTCCGATCTGGGCTGACTGACTCAGCAAACCACCAACGGTGTTTGTATCATTTTATGAGCTGGAAATTTACGAGCGTGGCAAATTATTTGGTTGCGATTATTTTCTCGTTTTCAACGAAATTTTTATTTTTATTTCTATTTTTTTTTTACTAGTTTGTTTTATTTATTTAACAAAAAAAAAAAAAATAAAATAAATTTTTTGTGTACTTTTTTTTTGCCGACACAAAAATAACTAAATGTATGACTAGGTTGGCCAGTTTGCAACGGTACTTTTAGTTGTGGCATATTTTTTTTTTACATTTTTTATTATTATTATTATTAAGTGCTGAGGTCACTATGGCGTGTGATAATTTTTAGTTGTCGAGTATGAGCAGGCGTATGAGTAATCTTTGGAATTGTTACAGAAAAATATCGGCTAGATTTGTTCGGCTAGAATGTTTTTTTTTTTTGCTTGGACTTTTGAAGTTGGTTAAACTGCTTCTTCTTCTACTTGGCGGTGGTGGTGCGCTTCACACGCAAATGACCTCATAAAAATGCGTAACGTGTTGCTCAAAACCAATGCGGAATCTTTAAGTACCCCTGACATTAGTTAGATTGGACTTTGGCGAGTGGCTCCCAGGGCCAGAGGCCAGCGAGAAGGATGGAGGGGAAAGCAACTATCAAAGAGTTGCTTGACTGAGTGTCTCGTCTGTCTCGTCTCGATGACAACTGCACAAATGGCACAACGGTAACTTGCGTCACACACACACGCACACACACATACTGACTGACAACAACCACAACAAAACCAACAACAAGAATCACACAAACTACATGAATTTCAATTATGAACCTGTTCTTTTCTTCTTCAATTCTTCTTCCCGGTTTTGGGCTTTTTATTTTTATTTTTCTCCATCTTCTTTTTCTTTAGTTTTTAGCTAAATGAAATTATATTTCTACAGGTAGGCACTTATGGTTTATTTACTTTTTTTTTATTAACTCGTACATAATTTTTATCATGTGTACGCCAAGTTATTCCCTGATTGGCAGCTGACTTGAGGAAGAGTTTTTAATTTTTTCTTCGTCTTTTTTTCGAAAGAACATTAAAATGCTATAGTCAATAAGCCAAGTGACCCAGGCAATAAATTCATATTATTGCTTATTTGCTTAGAGTTTATTTTCATAAACATTTACATAAATTGATTTTTGGGTCGCCATAAAAGGGGAAACGAATTTTTTGAAATTTGATTGACATTTTTCAACTTAAATTGTTCTAAAAAGAAGAAGAATAAAATTTTTTTGTTAAAACTATTTTTAAAAATATTTAAAATTTAATAAATTTTTTAAAATTTATTTTTATAAGCTTTTTATTTTTATTTTTTTTTATTTTGGACTTTCCCCTCAGCAAACTATTTTTTTTCATTCCCCAGAAGATTGGATGAATTTATTTCTCTTTTTAGGTCTTCTGATCTTCACTAATCCGTTAAATAGTCGCATGGCTTCATAATTAAGTCTTTTAAATTTACCAGATGATCCATTTATATTAAAATCTACTTTAATAGTGGGCGGTCTCTGGTCGATTGGAACAATACAAATTCTTTTATTTCTTTGTTGAGTTTATTGAATTTATAGACTCCCCCTGGTTTTTTTCGGTCCAAACAAAATATAAAATGATATCAGCTTTTTTCTTATATATTTTGGTCGCATCTTTTATAAACTTTATGATCTATATTTGTGTGTGTGTGTGTGAGCAGCTCGGCCGGTGACATTTATGAGCAAGTTTATGTGCAGCTGTCAAAACTTGAGCGTCTCAATAGCAAAATGGCCAACTTTGTTATAGCCCAAAAAAAAAAAAGAAAAATACAAACAAAGTAGTCAATGGAACAAAAAGCACATAGGAAGAGAGTTCAGAAAAAAAAGACATTAATTCAGACAAATAAAAAAAAAAAATCAAAATACAAAAATTTGAAGAAAAAAAAAAAAAACAAATTGTAAAAATTAATAAAAAGCATTTGGCAATTTGACATCTTTTTGGCATATTGATGGCCGTTAATAGCCAACCTGCTGTGGTCTGCTCCCTCCGAAATATTCGGTTAAATTGAAAAGAAATCAAATGACCACGGCTGAAGAAAAGAGCCTCTTTAAAATGCAAAGCGTTAGCCACCGATTCAATTCAAGCCAACAGCAACAACCACGTATAAAATTTATTAATTTTTATAGGCATTATTTTCATTTGTTTGAGATTTTTTTTTTCGTCTTCTTTTTCTTTGAACCTGCTGAGCTCTCTCATTTAGCTATAAATGATATTGGTATTTATTATTTTTATATTATTATTATTTTTTTTTCTTTACTTTTCTTAATGTTTTCATTTCTCAGTCAAGCAGTCAAGTGCCAAATTTGGTCTGCTGTGTCTTTTGAGGTTCTTGACCAGTTTTATTTTTTCTGTGCGTACACACGTGTGTGTGTGTGTGTGTATTTTTGTTTTTGGTATTTTGCATATTTCTGTTCGATTTTAAATGAAGTCACGTTGCAATCGTAAAGCTTATATTTATGTTTGTCATTATTTTTTATGGTTTTTGTTGCTTTTCATATTTCTTGTTTTGTATGTTTGTTTGAGGTTTTTTTTTTGTCAAGTCTTTTCTTGTACTTCAACTATGGAATTAATATTGTGGCTACAATGTTTTTTACGCCATGTTTGGTCGCCTGTTTGTTTGTTCGATTATGTTTTTTGTTTCGATTTTTTTTTTAAATATGTTTAACAATAGTTAACAACTTTATTTGTGCATTTATATGCACTTGACACTTTTGGCTTAAACACCCACTTGGCAATTTGGTTGGAAGTCTTTCAAGAAAGCCCAAAGAATTTCGCCTCTCTTTAGGCTTTCCAATTTGACACGTGCCAATTTTTGAAACTCTTTTGATAAGAAGACAAGCGCAGAAATAAAAAAAAAATATTATTCATAGAATAAAGAAAAGAGGCCGCAGATTCGATCACTTGGCTAGGCCAAAAAATAAAATAATAATAATAAAAAGGAAAGAAAGAAAGATATTTTCTGATGAGTTTGGCGGATAAGACGGCAGCCAAACACGCGTCTGAAGATCAACAAAACAAAAAGTAATTGAGCATTATGTGGCCAAAAGAAAAAGAAAAATAAAAAAAGAAAACAAATACACAAAAAGCCTTTGCCCAGCCAAAAGATGATAAATCGGATGAAATTTTTGTTGGAATTGACGCAAAAATAACCACATTTCTTTTTTGTTCAAAGCCACATTGGCAATGGATAATCGTTAAATAATCGATTGTGCCTGAATGTGGCTTATTGTTTGGCGCTGGCAGAGCCGCCGGCTAAAAAGATTAGACCGACTTGAACGACCGCAATTGAAGCTCGCCAGGCGGTCGAGGGTAAATGGAAAGAGAACGGGGTGTGACGGGCTGACTCCCAAATGGTGAGTAGAGAAACAGGCGCAAATATTTCCGCTATATTGAACACACACACAAAAAACAAAAAAAAAAAAAAAAATAGTTAATAAAAAAGAAACAAAAATTTGTTTAATGAAATGGTTTTTAATGTTTCTTTATTTTTTTTCTTGATAGCAACAAATTATTTTTATTATTATCATTTAATAGTGAAAGTTTTTAGTCATTTTAATTTTATTTATCTTTTCCTCGAAGCAGGAGGAGGAATATGGTAAGTCAATTAACTGATGAAAAAGAAAAAAAAACTCACAAGACAAAATCAAGTTTTTTGCCTAAGTCTTTTGATTTGTTAGGTAAACTTTTCCAGAATTGCCAAGAAATTATTGAAAAACAAATAATTTTCGATAAATTGAATGAAAGAAATATATTTGAATTTTTTTTCTCTTTCTTTTTAAATTTTTTTTTTTTTATTTTTATCTTCCTTCGCTCCTTTGCACTTGCACTTATGCCTGGCCTTACCGCGTTGAAGCATTGACCTCAAATCTTTCAACGTTGATTTTTTCCATAAAAAATCTCAAGGCAGAGTTAAAATTATAAATACAAATATTAAATTTAGAAATCAAATTCTACAAAAATTAAACGCAAGTCATGAAGACAAAAAAAATCTATATTTATGCGTAGAAAGCCCAAAAAAAAAAAAATCTAAAATTTTGTTTATTGCTAAAAAGGGGCGGGTGAGAGAAAAAAACAAACAAGCCGAAAAAAAAGATAAATGTAAAATTTAAAAATATGTGGCTGAGTCAGACGCTAGAAACAACAACAACAACAAAACTACAGTAACAAGCACTCAACAATTTGCATAAAAAATCGCTGGCAATCATTTTATTAGACCATAGACTCGTAAATCTTCGCTAACCAAGCTTGGCCAAGCTTGCAGAACTTGGACCAGCAGAGAATTCCCGCTAACCAGTCGCTCAGACTGGCAGACATTCCGGCAGACTTGTGGTCTTGGTCTTCTGTCACTGACAGATGCCGACTCAGGTGTGTGTGAGTGTGAGTGTGTGTGTTGCCATTTTATGACCAAATACTTGAAACTATGCTAAGTATGTTTCGACTATTTCTTTTGGCCAAAAGTTATCGTCCAAAAGAGGAAAAAAACGCCCAGCCATTCGTATAGAAAAGATCTGAAAAGCCAAGAGAGACCCCACTAAATCAGCATAGCAAATCAAATTTGGAACAGTAGTGAAGCGTATTACTTGCCAAGAAAAAAAAAACAGTAAAACAAGAAAAAAAAAAGAAACACCGACCCACTCGCAACAAGTGCAACACACTCCATGCCACACCGAACATGCGTCTTGCATCGTTTCGATTCAATTTTTGTATGCATTGTGAAATTCTGCTAGCCATTTCAAAGGCTTCCCCTTCCTTCTCCACCTCTCCAGCTCCTTCCCTCGAAAATGTCACAGCAGAGTATAAAGAAAAAAAAGGTGGTCAATCTGTTCGTGTCGCGATTTGCAGTACATTTCTTGGAATTGAATTTGTGTTTTTTAGTTTTTCCTTAGTTGCTTATTTTTTTCTCTCTCTTTTTTATGTTTCTTAAAGATAACATATCCAATGACTTAAGTTATTTAGTTTTTCTTATGTCGCTTTTTTTCTCCTTAATCAGGCTAAATTATTTACAGGATTCGAGCCGAATATGTCATGCGCTTCGATAAAAACAGTTGATGAATAAAAAACTAAATCAACCTGATATTCTCTATTTGCATAGGAAGTTGGGGGATGCAAAAATGTTATCGAAAAAATTAGGAACTTAATAAATAAAAAAAAAAAAAATAAATAATAATAATAATAATAATAATAATAATAATAATAATAATCATAATAATCATAATAATCATAAATAAAATATTTATAAAAATTAAAAAAAAATATTAAAAATAATTGAAATATTTTTTATTTTTAATTTAATATTATCGAAGAATTTTTTTGAAATTTTTATAAATAATTATTGATCTCAGAATATTTTATTTATTAATTTAATTTTTTTTTTACATATTTTTACCAAAAGCCCTTTGAAAAAGATTTATTACAAAAGGGGTAAAAATGTAAGTATTTCATTTAAATATCATTAAGATATTAAAAAAGAAAAATTAATTAGATTCCTAAAATGACTTAAGACAGGAAAGACCCTCAAAAAAAAAAATAAATAATAATAATAAAAATAAATAAAATAAATCAATAATTAATTTCCCTGGAATTTATATTAGTTTCAGGTAAAATTCTTAAAATTTTGGGATAATTTTTCTACTTTATTTTATTCCCTGTTTTATTTTAAGATTCTCATATTTTTAAAATTTATTCTATTTAGTTTTTTTAACAATAAATACTTTGTGCCTAATAATTTGTAACTCAGACTGTCAGTCTTGGACAATATTTATTTGATTTGTTTGTTTAGCTAATAATATATTCTGCCACCTAAGACTCAAATGAATGAAACTATTTTGTTGGCAGGGTATATAATTTTTGTTGCTGTTGTTGGTTTTATTATTTTTTTTGGTTGAGGTATAAATTTATTTTGGCATGTTTGCTTACTCCCCAAAAAGAGCTCACCTGCCGCTCATGTAGACTCGTGTAACTATTGCTATTTGGTGTTTTCTATTTTATTTATTTATTTTCGTTGTTGTTGTTGTTGTTATTGTTTTTGTTGTTGCTGCTGTGGCTTAGCAGGCGTGTAGGTATTGACAGCTAAACAGCTACCTGTTGCAAATGCACCGACGCCGTCACCAGAAAAGCCAAACCAAAATGTTGCGAAAACACACACACACACACATGCACATGTGGTGAGACAGAGGATAAGCACAAATTCGAGGTACCAAAAAGTAATACACGCGAGCCAAAAAAGAAGCAGAGCAGCTGAGATCAGCGCGGCGCAGCGAGTTGAAAATGTTTAAGTTTGTTTATTCGCTTGTCACAGCCTCATTTGTCGGCACAGCTGGATGCGCTTTGGCCAGAGCGGACCTGCACGCCATTAGAATTGCGGTAGATAGACTTCAAGCAGGTGACTTGGATATTTTGGTCCGGTCTTTCTAGTGTTTGAGTGTGACTCTTAACACCTTCATTGTCTCTCTCTCTATGTCATCTCTGTGGCTGTCTCAGCGTTATCTTAAGTGAACTCATCAATTAGGTAAAAGCGGCACACGCTCATAAATATTTAATGGGCGCGAGGTCTGGGCGGTCCCAGCCAGCCCAATCCAAATAATCTAAATCAATCGGTTGTAACAATCCACTGAGACATGTTTACGTTTAGTAGTCCAAAGCCACAGAAGAAACAACAACTTTGAAATTAATTAAAAGAAAAAAAAAAGAAAAAAACTTCCACCAAATGTGACCGAAAATGTGGCAAGGTGTCAGTTGAACATGAATTTGAGTTGGAACTCACTTTTCGGTTTTGATTTCGTTTTTCAATTTTCAGCTGCGAGCTCGCTCGTGTCGTTTACATAATTAAATCGACAGACCGTTGGGCCGTTGTGGTTCGACCTTTTCTTTCTTTTCTTTCCCTAATCAGCAACCTAATCATTAAAATGGTGAGAAATGTGCGTGAGGCAAAAAGGCGCTAAGTGGCGGGCCAAACAAACAAAACAAATCGCACAAACAAATCTCTCTCGAACTGACTTGAAATAAAATGAAATAAATAAAGTGAAAGACACTGGGACAGGCAGACAGACAGTCTGGCAGGCAGGCAAACAGACAGACAGACAGAAAAAAATAAAAAGGTGTTAAAAGAAAAGCATAAAGCGTTTGGCTTTCTCGACAGATGTGAGGCAGCTGCAAAAGTCTAAAAACTATTTTGCCAGTTCATCAAAAAAAAGCCCGTCTGGATTGCCATAAATTAGTCAAGACGCCCTGGCAGTTGCTCAAACCCTCAATTCCTCAATTCCAACCTTCAACCCTTTTGGCTGGGAAGGTAGTTTATTGGCCCGATCGTCTTAGCCTTCCCGAAATTGACGTCAGCCTTTGTGTGATTATATGCCCGATGTGGGTGTCAATATTTTTTATGACCTCTCAATGCCCTCTTGGGTTAATAGCCACTCTGTCCTCCACAGGGCCAAAGGGTTCAATATTCTTTACTTTTTTTTTTGAAAAAAATTAAATGACCTTAAATAATCTGAACTAATCTAAATTTTTTGTTGGAATTTCCAAGTTCTACAAATTAATACTTCAATTCTATAAAAAAAAAATATTGATTTATAACGAATTTCCAAATCATCGCACAATTATTTTTAATAACTCTTTCATGTGGGTTTCGTTAAGTTCTCTTGAGACCTTTCAATTGTCAAATGATTTAGTCTCATTGTGCCTTATTTGCTTTGTCATTAAAACCTCTTACAGTGGCATAAATCACCCAAAAAAATGAAAAAGACAGTTGCAGCAAACTCGACCAGGCCAACTTGCAACAATGCGGCTGGCAAAGAAATGCGTTAATCAATGCAACAGCCACAGCAAAAATATGCCCAAAAATGGCCAAATTAAAAAAGTCCAACCCACAAAAAAAAAAAAAAAAAAAAAAAAAATACAGTCAAGCAAACAAAAAACAAACAGGCCGAGAGCCGAGGAAGGCAACAACTAAAACGCCTCGGCACGCGAAAAGAGCTAACAATTTGGCCAGGGCTGGGCGATGGGCAAGGGGCAAAGGGGCATGCCAGTGGTTGACTTCCTCGTTTGAGTAACAAAAATAAACTTGGCTTTTTTGCAGGTTTTTTTTTTCATTTTATTTATTTATATATTTTTTTTAATAACGCGTTTAAAGTTGAAAAGTGAATCGCACTTCATTACCGCTTATGAATACACTTTGTTTTTGTTGTTCAGGCAAAAAATAAGCCAGCAACAAAACCAAGTTTAATGATGCATTGTTGGCATGAAAAACGAAAGCAAAAAAAAAATACACACAAAAATAAAAAAATAAAAAATATTATTGCCAAACTGTTCGGATGCTGCGATGACGAAGTCTGAGAACACCTGCGTGAGTCAGGCAGTCGGATTGCTTCTTGACTGTGGGCGTAAACTGGAGCATCATCAAACTTGCATTTATTCAAAAAAATTGCTCAATTTGAAAATTGCATATTTCCGGCTGAGCAAAAAAAAAAGTCACACAACAACAACAACAAGAAGAAAAAGGGAACGCACAGCTGGGACATCTGTTTGGCAAAAGGCTGAGTCATGCAATTGTTGTTGTTGTTGTTGCTAACCAGGTCAAACAATTGCAGCACAGGGTCTGCTTTTGTTTTTATTTTCATTTTGGCTTAGAATTGTCAAAGCTAAAAATTGTCCATGAGTCAACGTTGCGTATGCGTAATAAAGTCTCGAGACTTGTTTATTGTCTCGATAGAATTATTTAGGTCATTGGTAACTTCTTTCAAGACTTTTTCTACTTCTTCTTCTTTGTATTTTTTCTTATTGAATGCCGCTGGCAATAATTTGGTTTTAGTTTTTCTCTTTTTTTCCTTTGAATGTATTTAGTTATTTTTTTCCCTTGCCATTTGGCGGCTGTCAGAGCTGTCAACTTGTCAAAACTTTTGCCTTATCGACATTTCAATTAGCCCCGACTATAAAATCAAATGGCTGTCTTGACTGCATTTCATTTAAGATATGCGCCCTCATTGGTTTCCGTCTCAGACTCTTTGCCTCTTCCATCGAGCTCAACCAAATTGATAGACTTGGCTCGAGGTCTCTCTTTTAGGCTGCCTGCCATTCAAAATGTTTGTCTATTTTAAAGTCACTCGGATTTTGGCTAGTTTATTTCGTCTTTAGGTCTCTCTGATGCGAATCTGACTTAAATACCAAAATATGCATATTTACTTTTTATCTCCTCAGAAATGTGACACTCTTTGACAGAAATGCCAACATTTGAAAAATAATTTTAAAATAATCAAAATTTTAGCTACCGTTTAAAAGAAAAAAACAACAAAATCCATAGTCAACCCACTTGCAAGATTATTTAATGAGACATTTGTGGATTAATTAGTTTGCCCGCGATAATAAACGAATTCTTTCCCGACAAAGTTATCTTGATAAATATTAAATTCTTTTTTTTTCTCTCAGACCTGACAGACATTCAACTTGACTGACAATTTCGCTTTGATTTTTATTTTAATGACCACACTAAATGAGGGTTTAATTTCTCAAGAAAACGAAACAAAAAAAAAATAAATAAATAAATTCTGCTCACTTATTTGTTTGTCTTGACTTATTTTTGTCGTGATAAATGCATTTAGCTGAAAATTAGTAAAAACGCGCTTAACCTTGAGTGGGTTAAATATTCATGTAATTAAATAAATTACACACAAAACAAATGAATAAAAAATGAGAGAGAGAGAGAATGAAGAGAATTAAATAGATGAATGATTTTGATAGAAGCAAAAATTAACTGCAAATGATACTCTTTCTGGTGACTAAGTGGGGATTAGAGAAATACTCTTTAAGGAAAGCAGAATTGAACTCAATTGGATGCTGGTTTTTTAGTTTTATTTTTGAGAGGAAAAAGTTTTCATTTGGAGTAAAGAACATTTAATTTTGTTGAAAAAAAAATTATATTTCAATACAAAATTAATAAACTTAAATAATGTTAATTTTAATCAATGAAACATTTATTCAAAAAAAGATTTCAAAAGTGGGAAAAGTCTTAAAAAATAAATGCGAAATTTATAAAAAAAAATAAATAAAAAATTGGGAGGAAGTCCTGACACGAATATTTTCCATAAAAAAAGGCAAAGCTTTATTAAAATGTTTTATTTAATATCATTTATTTCTTATTATTTAAAAGTCAAGAAATTTAAAAAAAGATCATGCAAAAAAGTCTATAATTTATTTTATTAATTTAAAATAGAGTATCACCAGTCAGTTAGGTTTATTTGAGTCGTTTGATTTTCCATCCTCGGGTTGGAATTTAGCGAGTGCTCGAGGGCAATTAAAAGCATTGCACAATTAATAAACAAAAATTAAAATCACATAAGCCCAAGAGACATAAATTATAACGCAAACATATGTCTGGACTAAAAACGCCTTGATCGCCACACACTCCTGGTCCAGTGGCTAGTCCAGCCTGCCAATTGCAATTTTTCAAATCACGATTTGAAGGTTTTTTTTTTGTGTTTAGCTTTTTGTCGAGTAAGTTTCGATTCAAATGGTTACATGAGAAAACAAAACAAAATGTGGAGAAAAAACACTGAGGGAGGAGGGAGGAAGTGAGCAGGCCATATATGCGGCATGATGGCTCGCGGGGACAGCTTAGAAAAAACTGCAATTACCGCGACGAAACGACAGCAAAAAATAAAAAAAAAGAGAAACAACTGCAATGGGCAAATTAAAATGCATACACTGAGATATGTGGCGGGTGATGGTGGAGGGGGAGGGGATGTGGGGGGTGAAAAGAGACTAGACTGGCCGGCTTACGCGTGGCGCTCTTTAGCTGAGAGGTGACCCTTGACTCTGTGCTATGAAATATGTGACAGCTTTGACACCGGCAAACAAATAACTGAAACAGCCAACAAAACAGACAGACAGACAGACGACAAATCTAAGAGACCGAAAGCACACACACACACACACAGAGTCTGAAGACGGCGAAGAGATTCGGAGACACCGTGGAACATGCATAGCGTTTTGTGTTCGACAAGATTTTCGTTTAAAATGCGAACAGGTTTCGCTTTTTGTTTTTGTTTTCTTGTTCATAAACAAAAAAACATGCCGCCAACAACAACAACAACAACAACAACACCAAAGTCTCAAAAAATAAAAGACAAGACATAAGAGAAGACCAGACCCACCGGCAGAAAACAGAAAATCAAAAAAAAAAAAAATCAATATTATTAAACCTTTGAAAGAGACCAAAAGAAAGGGTTAAAAATAAAAAAGAAAGACAGAAATAAGGTCTCAAAAAGCATTATGCAAATTTTCGAAGATTGAGAGAGAGAAAAAAAACATTTCATTCAAGAAAGTCGACAAAATTCATTCAAGTTTTCGGCCTATCCACTTTTTATTATTTACGCAATGAGTTAACAAGTTCCAAAATAAATTTTATTTTATTTTTTTTTTTTTAGTCGATGTAATTTGATATGAGTTTGTTGAAAAAGAAAAAGGTGGACAAACAGAACCCACATTTTTTTTTTCATTTTCTTTATTTTATCTGCTTGGCTGTTGACAGACTCGATGGATAGAAACAAAACCGGGAATCCGGAATGTTGGCGAGGTCTAAAAAAAAAAAACAAGGAAATAAACAATAATTTGGTTAAATTAGAAAAATGCTAACAAAACCCAATGAAGCTGAAAATTTTCATAACAACAGCGTTAATAGCCGATAATAACCCATTTGGTAGGAAAGAGAGGGAAGATTAAGGAAAAAGAGTCAGCTAACAGCCTGAAAGAAATTTAGTCTGGAAATTGTTGGTTGAAGAAATAAAAAAATTCTGTAAAAACTGAGAAAATGGCGAATGAACCGCAATCAATTATGAGTGAAAATATCTAAGCTGGTGGAGTGAGCAAGTCTGTCTATGTGTGTGTGTGTGTGTGACATGCGCAGTTCAGTCAGGCACCATTAGGCACACACACACACATTGACACAACCACCCTCAAAGGCCCAAAGCCAACTCTCTCACTCTTTCACACACAACCAGTAGGCTTGGGTTATGTCAACCTCCCGAGACCCCCGGCAAGTCCCCTCTTGCCGTCTTTTGTGAGCGTTGAAGAGAAAAGCAGAAAAAACAAAAGATTTTGCAAGCGCAGCAAATCAAAAATCATTTCAAAACAGAAACAAATAAATAGCAACAAATGTGAAAAAAACTAAAAGCATGTAAAGTGTGCTAGAAAGAGATGGAAAATGTGTGTAGTAGTTAAGCGGTTTTTTTATTCACCCCTCCCCCCTCTGGTCTTTCTCAGCTCTCAAGCAAAAAAGCGAAACGCTTAACGTCTCCGTTGCTGGCTGCTTGATGCCGGTAATATTTTTGCTGTTGTTGTTGTTAATCTCAGCCTCAAAACGCTCTCGTTTGGCTTCAGCCATTTGCCGGACGGAGGCTCTTTAGCTACTAGCTGAACTGACTGACTGACTGGCCTGGCCTACACCTCTCCCCCCTCTTAGCACCCTCAAGCGAGTTACGCTCGTGCGCCCATTTAGCCACGACGCCATTTCGTTGGCTCTCCCACTACATAAAGAGAGACAGATAGACAGAGAGAGAGAGAGAGAGAGAGAAAGACCGAGAGTGTGTGAGAGAGAGAGGGCTAATGGCAATCTTTTGCTTTTATTTAACTATTGTTGCTGTTGTTGTAGATTGTTTTTTTTTTTTTTGTTTCTGCTCTACGTTCTGCTTATGTGCGCATGACGAATGACCGCAATTTGCGACATTTTTTTTTTTCTATTCATTGTTTCCATTTTTTTTTTCCAACTTTTAACTATTTTTTATATGACTTTTTTAGTTGCGGGTATTTTTTTTTTTCAAAAGTTGCTGGTCTTTTACTTAGTTTGTTTATTGCTCAGAATTCTTTTTATGCACATTAAAAATTGCAAGAAAATAAATTTCCGAAGCCATTTTTTTATGTCTAAAAAAAATATTATATTTATTTTAAAAATAATTTTCTTCAAATTAGCCAAGCTTATAAAAAAAATTAAATTAAAAAAAAAAATTTGGCTTGGTTTTTCTTATTTTAAAAGTTTTTTTAATTTTGTCAATTTTTTTGTTATTTCATAATCGGTTTTTGTGTTTTTTAATAAAATGTTTTGATATGATTTTTTTTTTAATTCTTCTCAAACAATTTTTTAATGCTTCCTTCCTCCGTTTTTTCCCCTCCCTTCTTTTATATATTTGTTATCATCATTATTTTTTTTTTATGAACTCCAATTTAATTATTATTTCAATGTATTTCTAATAATTCAGAAGCTCGACTTTATTTTTATAAGAGTTCCGCTTAAATTAAGCTCATAAAAATTCTAAACATTTTTTAGACTTTTTTTTTAAGCTTCCGTTGTTATTTCCAGAATATTTTTAATATCTTTTTTAGTTCATGAGAATTCTAGGAAATATTCTCATTTGCTAGGATAATTTTTGTGGAATAAAATGATCACCCTCCCCCCTAGAGAAATCTCTTTCGATTTTCAAATTAGCATAAAACTATTCACACAAGTCTAAAATAACCGCGAGGATATTTAATATCCTCGAATGTATTCAAATGCTGACAAAGTCAATAAATGAATAAAGGAAAATAGAAAACAAAAAATTAATGAATGCATATTCGAAGAAATTCTCACAATTTCACGGTTTGATCGTTTTTGCCAGCAATCATAACACATTAGGGTGTCCAGTGAAGCCATTACACATATTCCAATTTCAATAGCGACCATAAACAAATTCCAAAAAGCGCGAGGGTTGATTGAAACAGGAAATTCAAATGTGTGTTCGGCAGACGACAAAAACACAAACAACAAAAAAGACAACGTTGATGTCATAGAACATTTCAAAGTTATAAAACTAATTTCCGATCGAAAAGGGCCACCACCACCGTCGTTATCGTCGTCGGAGTCAGTGAGGCCTGACGCCGCGGAGAGCTCATGGATTGACCGCTCTGGGCATGCTCAGCATGTTTAGGCTTTTTCAGTCAAATCAATAACGATTTGATATGAGAAACTGTTGAATGTTGTGGCCATGGTAGCCCCTTTTTGGCCAGATGTGTAGAGGGTCCCGAGTGCTGCACAGGATTTGCGGGCAATTAATTTGTTTAGAAAGAAGCAACAGGAAATTCTACAAGTGGCCAAGGGGAAATAATCCCCATAAAAGTTCAATGAACATTAATTTTTTTTTTTTTTTTGTATTATTTCTGTTGACTTGTCTACTTAGTGGGTCAATTGCTTTTGGCCAAGTGGGTTCAGGGTCGTTCTTCCTAAGCCGACTAATTAGCAAGAAGTCGATCGATGGAAATTTACAAGAACATCAACAATTTACTGCCTTTAATTGGTGATTAAATTCGAATAAGTCAAATAATGAAATAGAAAATAATTTAAATTCAATTCGATTTCGCTTCGATGCGCCAGTAAATCAAACAAACTAAAAAGATCCCATTAAAATTAAATCAGTTTTGCGAAATGCAAAAATCCCATAAAACTAATTGGTGGACTATTAAAAATAAAACCAAAAAATAAAAAACTAAAAATCTTTTAATTTAAATTTTGCAACTTGTAAACTGAAGTTTTTTCTTTTGTGAAGATTTGATTTTTATGGTATCATAAAGGTATGGCATAATGATCTTGATCAACATAATGATGTTTGTGATGATGATGATGATGATGTCTTTATCAACAGATTCGAATCGGAATCCCCCTTTAGCCTGAGCATTCATTGTGGGTTTCATTGTTTTTCTCACCTTCGTTTTATTTTTTTTATTTTGTGAATTCTTTTTTTATGGTTTTCATTTTAAAATTGTTTATTTTCCTATTAAATATGCATTGAATTTTAGTTTCCAGATGCCTCATGTCAATGTAAATATTTTTTGTCTTTAATCTTTGACACAGGGTCGAAAAAAAAGAAACAATCCGAAATGATTTCAATTTGATTATGAAATCACAGAAATACTCCATCAAATTGATTTTGTTTTTTCTTTTTTTTCTTCCTATTTAATTCAGTCCCCAAAACTGTCAATGATTGAGCTTTTGATCCAATCAAAACCTGAAACGAATTGAGCTTCAATGTTGAGTTGAGCGACAAAAAAAAAAGAAATCTATAATTTTCTAGAAATAATTATTGAATGAAGCGCTGAATACCTCAATTCATTCGCTCTGAACTAAGATTCTTATAATATTTTTCAATGGGAATAGTTGAATAAATAATTGAATCACTAAAAGTTTTCAAATTTAATTTTAGATCATCAAAATTCGCTGGAACCCTTGTCAAAAATTCCATTGTATCTCAAGGATGAAAAAAGTATCTCCACGTGTCATAAAGTGTAGTTTTCTATTTTTTATAAATTTATCACCTTTTTAATCCCCTCAATTGTATCTTCGGCCTGAGGAATTCATTGAAATGCGAGTGATTGATTTTCTTAGCATTTCGTTGTGATTTTTCGCACATAGCCAAGTCTGTCGTTTTTTTTTTCCTTCAATTTCGAACCCATCGGGGCATCAATCAAGCTTGGATATATAAAGTATATATATATATTTTTTTTTGAAGCCATGACTCCTTGTGCGCATGTTTTGATTGTGGCTTTTTTCTGTGGGGTCAGTTTTCGTTTTCATTTGCATGAATTGGCAAAAAAATAAAATGAAACAATGCCAAATTTGTGGTCAATAATATTTGTTTATGGCCAAAGAAAAACGACTTGAGCAATAGGATTTTTTTTGGTAAAAAAAAATTTAAAATTTGCATAGAATCGAATGAATCGGAATGACTGACTGACTTGGCCAGAGAGTGGAGTGGAGTGGAGTGGAGCTCAAGCTGTGCTCCCCACATTCAAATGAAATGAAAAGACAGAAAAACTTGCCAAAGACTTTTTAATGAGATTTTCGATTTGCTATTGTTTTTGTTGGTATTTGGTGTACTCTATTTATTATTTAACTCGGTTTGTTAATGGCTGTGTAATTGGTATTTCGGTTCGGTTAGTTGACCCACTGCCCGTCAAATCTGAACTCTTTGAAGGAAATCGAAAGTTTTTGAATCTATTTTTTTCATTTTCTTTATAATTATCTTATCGGTTTTTTTTTTGTTGTGTTGTGCTCTAAATTTTTTTTTTAATTTTATTTTTTATTGGCCAACAATTAGATGAAAACGCCAAACAATGATTGTATCTCATAGATACCAAATTGCAATTCTTGTTAAAAATAAATTTTTTGTTTCCATTTTCTTCTTTGTTGTGGCGGCTTCTTTTGATTTCTGTGTGTCAGTCAAATGCAAATATATATTTATTTTTTTTTTAATTTTTATTGTATTGCAAATAACGAACAATGAAAATTGTGTTTTTATTTTAACTCCTTTTACCCATTTTATTTATAATTGAACATTGTTTAATGATATTGACAAATTTGATTTACCTCCCAAAAAAAAAGTACATCAAAAAGTGCCGTTTCTTTTTTTTCTAGGCAAACAATTAGCATAAATCCTCTGAGAGACACGCCCCTTCAGTATTTTTTACTTTTATTAATGCTTCCATTAGCTTGAATAACTTTAATGGGTGCAACATGACGTATGAGTAATCTGATTGTTTTATTTCAATTTAATTGCCCAAGCGTACGTGATTGAAACACAATAGTTTCCGCCATTAATCAGTGCAACCAAACTGTCTACGTCTCTGATTATGCCAATTATTCATTTCATAGACTAAAAAAGAACTTGACTGGGTTGAGGAAATTCATAGAGTTCCCTGTAAGAAATCATAAACTTGTTGCCTTTTCCTTGTAAATCCATTTTGAATAGGGTCTTAAGTGTATCGTGGGAATAACCATTCATTCATATCGCATTCTATAAATCAGGGGAAACGGAAGAACCGCCTCCGCCCACACCGCACCGGGCCCCCCTCGTTCAGGCCTTATCGGCTACAAGGCTTTGTACTTTTGCGACCGTGTGTAAATATTTGACAACACATGCCTAATTAGTACAGCCATTGATGGTGGTAATGGTGACAAGTAACATCTACAACAATAACAATAACAACAACCACAACAACACTTGTCGAACATTCATTCTACAAAGAGAGAGAGAGAGAGAGATGGAGAGAGTGCCGAAGAGTGCTTTATGATTTTTTTTTACGAGTTTATTTTCCTAAGAATTGCCGGTTTTCTTATCTAATTTTAATTTTTTTTTTTGGAAAGACGGAACAATGAAAAGCTTAGAATTTCAGAGTCAGAGATTTTTTTTTTTTTTTTTAATTTTTCAAATCAATTGCAAAATAATTTGTAGTTTTAAATAATCCGTTTATTACAATTGCATTTTTATATATTTTTTATGATTATTTATTTATTGTTATTTTTTTTTTTTTTACACAACTCATCCGCTTAAAAAACATTGGCAAAGTGTTTTGGGTAAATATTGACAGAGAGCTTCGCAAGTAAACGCGAGTCAAACAACCAAGTAAACGCATCTGACAAGGTCTGAGGAAAGAGAGAGAAAAGCAAACACACAAGTATGGCAAACATTTACAAGCCACACTCGACTATTTTCAATGTAGAAAACAACAACAACAAAATCCAAGACATTCTAAATAAAATGCGTGAAAAGTGCGACCGATCATTTGGCCCAGCCAGGATAGGGAACAGTTCAAAAGAGTTGACCGCTCCAAAACTTGGCTTAAGAACTGAAATGCTGAAGAGGGTTTTTGTCGATTTGTTTAAGGCAAAAAAAAAACAGAAAAAATGTGATAACAAGATTTACAAATCGATTGCAGTTCAGAAAATGCCGGCGGCGCTTTGACAAAAATTTCACAAATTGCCAGGGGAAAAGAGCGAAGACAATTTCATTTCATTTGGTTTCCTTTTTTGCCAGCGCACACCTGATTGGGACAAGGTGCTAATCCATAAAAAAAATACACAAACTGAAGGGCCCTCTCTCTTATTTAATTTACGCCCATTTATTCATTATTTATCAAGTCAATCGGAAAATAAAAATTTCACTTAGCAAAAAAATAAAAAAAAAAAATTAATAAAATTCTTTGTCTCAAAAAGTCGGAAGCTTAAAAAAAAAACAATTGCATTTAAATAATTTTATTAACACTTTTGAAGGCAGCTGATCAAATTAAAAAGAATTTAAAAATACATAAAAATTTTGCAAAACCAAACAGGAAGTCAAAAAAATAAAGTAATTTTTTTTTTTTTTAATTATAACAATTTCACAAATTTTAGCGAACTCACCTGCATCACCCAATAATTGTTGTTGGCAGCAAACTGATCACCAATTATAATATCCGTATGCATTTAAGCAGAATTTTTTTTTGCATTAAACAAAAACTGAAAAAATATCTTCAATGCAAAGAGTGGCCCAACAGTGGCTACTGCTTCTTCTTCGTCTTCCTACTCCTCTTCTTCTTCTTCTTCTTCGAGTATTGCTTGATTTGTTTACTTATTTAGTTAACAATTTGTTGTTGCTGTTGTTGTTGTTGTTGTTTTGGTTTTCGGATACAAGTTTAAGGCACGAAATAATTTCCATATAATCTGGTAATAATTTTCTCAATTTATAGACATGGCACTCTTTTATTTATAATTTTATTTATTCACTGGATTTTTTTAAATTTTTATTTTTAAATTCTTTTTATTTTTAGCATAATAAATTTAATTTAATGGAGGATATGCAAATTTCTTAAAAACTTTTTTTTTTGGAAGGCACAGAAATTCGGCAAAGGCTTTTTTTTTAATATTTTTAAGGCACTCGATTTTTTTTTTATTTATAAAAATTAATTTTGTTTTCCCTTCACATCGTTTTGCGTATGCGAATTTTGACGTCAAAAGCCGGCGGCTTTTTACTTCCGCGTTAGAGATAACTTTTCTTTTACAACTTAAATTTAACCAATTGGAATTATATTTTGTACGATCGAAAAATTATTAGGCACTCTTTACGGGGCCGAGTGGAAAAAACCCCATAATATTTTGGGTTAGAGACGCCCGAGAAATTCTCCAAAGAATTTGAAATAAATTCAACTTAGTTTGTTGTTGTTTTTATTATTATTCTTTTTTTTAGATTGACTTGAATCGATTTGGAAGTGAATATGAATTTAGTGTAAGCGTTTTGCTTGTGAAGCCGTTAGCCGAGCGCTGGTCTCGTCTCTTCGCTGACGGGAACCGAGTTCGTACTGATTGGACGAGCGAAGGTTTTGCGCAGACGAACCTCGCCAGAGTCTGAACCAGTCAACCAGTCAGCCAGTCCAACGGGCCACCCCCGCCGCTCACTCTCTGATACTCGAACCCACTCTCTCTCTCTCTCTCTGTTTTTTTTTTATCAAACTCTACCGAGCATTGCTACGTCGTTGTCGTCGTCGTCGTCATCGTCATTGAGCCAGACTCTTCTCATGCTCCCTACCTGGCTGGACTGGTGCTGTTGTTGTTGTTGTTGGCTGGTACTCAATGACTTTATGGGTTTGCTTGCTATGCTGACTTAACGCTTGTTTGTTGTTTTTACCACTTTTTTTTCTGTCGTATCCGAGACCCGCTCGGTTCATATGTTCGACCAGGTGTTCTCATGTCAGTGAGTTACCTTTTTTGTTGTTTGTTTTTTCTTTTCAAAAGAGAATAACGCTTTGTGCTCTCCGATCGGTCTCTCTTATACTGTTTCTCTCTGTGTTTCAACTCAGGTGCACCAACCAACCGATCCTATTGGAAGTATAAGAGATTTACAGATCTTTGATCTCAGAGTTCGTTGGTGGAAATTAAGTTTGGCCCCAGCTATTTTTGATCTAGATCTTAGAGGCAAAGGTGCTGCTAGAGCGGATCAAAAATTGAAAGTCTCTTTACTTTGCGAATTAATAAATACGAAATGAAAAGGTCTTGGATTCAAGATTTTGATTTGGAATTGTATTGGACTGGAAATATAGTTAAATGAAACAAGTCTATGGACTTTTTTTTTATAAAATAAATAAATATAAAGAGGAATTGAAATTAATGATTTCTTTATCAAAAAGTTCAGCTTACAGAAAGAAAACGAACTGTTTGGAAGCTCCATTTTGTAGGATCCATAAGAGACCTTCAGATCTGATTAAGACATTAACTTTTTGTTTAGGTGCTCGCTAAAATAAGTTTTGAATATTTTTATAAAACAAATATTGAATTTCTTCAAATTCTCTAAAATCGTACTGATTTTAATTGGTTTCTATTTTAATTCCGACCTACTAGTTTCCTTTGATTCGTTTATGATTTGCTTTAAAATTAAATCTGTGAATAAAACCAAAATTATTATTAAATGAGAACTCTGATTTTCATAATTGAAACTTAACAAAATGGTGGTCATATCATTATATATTTCAAGTGTAAATTTAATTACAAAATTTATGAAAATAATAATCGAATAAGTCGGTCAGTTCCGAGTTTCTAACTTTATAGTCCTCAAAATCTTACAAAAACACTCAGCCTAGTTAAATGAGGTATTATTAGCTTGACTAATGAAAAGTTCATAAAAAATGGATTTATTAAATTAAGAGCATTAATATATTTTTTAATATACCAAAAAAAATCGTAACTTTCGATTTACCCAGTTTTGATGACATTTGACATGCCTTGATAATATTCCTTTTTAATACGGTCAACTAGCAAAGGCCTTCAATATTATTATGTTTTTTATTAAAATTAATTCCATTTATTTTATTACCCTTTTAGGCCTAAAATATATAAACTTTTTATGACACAAAAATCGAAAAGAAGTATCACTTTTCATGGGACGAAAACAAATCTTTAATGATCCACCATGCGGCTTTATTTTGTCTCATAAAACATAATTAAATAAAAACTAAAGCATAAATTTGCTATTTTATAGACAAAGATAAATATAAAAAAAGAAGAAGCAGAAGCAAAACAGAAAATAACTAAAATAAAATCAATAATATGGAAGCATACAATTTGCTCTAGGTAAGCAATTCCCTGAATCAAATGAGCTGCTTACCGAAAAATAAAATAAAAAAAAAACAAAAAAAACCCAAGCCGCCCATAAAAGCCATTTTCATTTTGACATTACCGCTGCTCCCCCCGCCCAACGCACCGAAGCCCACACACGCAAGTCGAAACCATTAAGGCCAACGGTGGACAGTGAAAAGTAGACAACAACAACAACAACAGCAAGTCAACCAGCCCAGCCAGTCAGGGAGTATAACCACAGCCACCCCTCCCCTCCCCCGACCAACTATTTACCAGTCAGGTGTACCCACTTCGTTGGGGTCAACACGCAAACCACCGAGACAAATGCTCCCCGGCAAAAATTCTACACTCATTTTGTTTGCCTCGGCAGCCTTGTTGTCTTTGTTGGGGGAGAAACAAGCAGCCAGTCAATAGAGGTGTGGCCTGTGACTGCGGCGCGCAGTCGTCGCTGTGTAACAGCAACTCGAAACATTCAACCAATCAGCTTGCTCAGACCTCCAGGCAGTGCGACAGAGAGAGCCACACTCGAAGAGAGACAGCGACATGGCAATGCTTTGGTTAGTTTTGCGTGTGTAGTGGCAGCAAAACAAAAAGAAAATAAAATAAAAAATGAAATTAAAAGCGAGAAAACAGAAGCGTAAAACATGGCAAAAAAAAAAAAAACGAAACACGCAGGTGGAGTGGCGGCAAGGGGGAAAATGTATGAAATTTTTGTATCTTTATGTATTTCAAACAGTCAAAGTCGCTCTGTTTTGTAGGTAGATAGTTGCACACACACACGCACACCTTGACAATTTTTTTCTTTTTTTTTTGCTTTGGTCTATTGATAATTGACTGGCGTTGCGGGCGCTTCAGTCAACCATCTCAGAGCCATCTCCCTCTGACTCTCTCGCTCGGTCTCTCGCTCTCTCTCTTTCTCGGCCCACACTCTGGATGTCTGTCTGTCTTGGGCTTTTGTATTTACTTCGTGTAAATTTGCCATTAATGCCAAAGCCTTAACTGACAGAAGCCAACTCATACTCACACTCGCCCTCAGACAGTAACTGTCACAAATGTGTATCTATATCTGTATCTGCTGCTGTAGTGCAGCGACAATGTCAGTTGTTGGATTTTCCTTGTGTTAATGTTTTTCTTTTCTTTTTTTTTAATGTCAGTTGGCTTTGTTTACCCATCAATCGTGGCAACAGCTACCAAGCTTACGTGGCTACTGACTATCTAAGAGATACAAATAGACAGGCCAATAAGATACTTTGTATTGAAAGACTGTCTCGCTTAAATGTTGACTTGCTTTAATAAATTTAAGCACATAATGGAAGTTGATCTATCAAGTTGAGTTGATTTGAAAAATTCAACATTTTTCACTCGGTTTATTTAAGCCTTAAAATTAGTTTGAAATATTTTGACATTATTGCTTATTTCCTGTCACAATTTTAGCTACTTAATATAAATTCATTTTGATTGAGAGTCATTGATTTTTTACAACGATTATCAACGAGATTTATTGAGCACACACAAACTCACACACACCTTTTTAACCCTTCTGCTGAAACTTTAACCCTCTAAACACCAAGAAAAACTCTTCAGTTGAGTTCTTTTTTTTTTGTTAGGCGAGACCGAGTCAAAATCACTTTGGAATTGGCATATAGAATTCATCCAGCTTCTATAGAATCAGAAAACCTTCTCTCAAGATCCTCAGACTTTCTATATCTTCCCAGCAAGATCTAAAGACAAATGCTTTATTCTTATATAAGAACTGCGGTTTCAGTGGGTTAAATGAAGTACCTGTTGTTTTTGTTCGGAATGAGTCTCTTTATTGGGGACTTGTCGATCCTGACAGTATGACCTTATCGTTTAAACTCGGATGATTAATTACAGGTAATTCCCAAAATGCCTGCTTTTTTTTTTTTTTTTTGGTTGAAAAATTCTGAGCTGCCAAAATATTGTCACGCTTTGGAGCAGACCGAGCCGACCGATTTGGGATTGAAACAAACCAGCAAACACTACCGAAATTCTCCAAGGGATCGATTATTCTCTCACTCCCTCTATCACTCTCTGTCTGTCTCTTTTCTTTGCCTTGATTGATTTCCATTTGGCGCGGCACTTGTTGAGCGCTCGTCTGATAAAAAGGACACAATTTTCGTATTAAGTCTGCGGCGGTTTCAAAAAAAAAAAATCATTTACATTTATTTTCTTATTTTAGTTGTTGCTTTTGTTGTTGTTTGTTTATTCATTGTCATTTTGATGAAGCTGAAGCACTTGAAGATTACTCGGCAATTTGTTTTGTTTGTCACTGATCAAAGTGACAAAATCTCGTCCGCTTCTAAGAAAAATAATTCAATAATTTCAAGTGTGCATTTATGAGGCCATGACAATCTTTTCACTTAGCTTAAAAAGATCTCGAACTCTGGTCTACAATTGAAATCAAATCTCAATGGAATTGATTTGATTACAACTTAACATTCCAACAAGTAAATTAATTCCCTAGAAACCTAAACTCCACCTGGGTGGCTAGGAGGAATTTTTCATTGGAAATTTTCGGGCCTAATGATGGATTAACCCAAATTACCAGCTCAGACATTTTCAATTTGGCATCTCTTATTATTATTATTTTTTTTTTTTGTAATGTGAATTCCATGCAAATATTTTTTCGAGACTTTGAAAGAGATGCAACTTGACTATTTTGGTATTTAAATTTATGCGAATGCTAATCAAGTTAACACCAAGAGTTGCCATGGCCAGGCCGAGACTGCAGGCCTCAGAACTGAAAACGACGACTGCCAGGGCTGCTGACAATTTTTAAGTGCGTATCTGTGTCGACGACAATACCGATGGCTGCTGCTGCTGTTATTCTTGTTGTTATTACTGTTGTTGTTGTTGTTTGGCATTTTGCACACACAAAGCACACACAAAATACAAAATACAAAACAAAACAATTATTAATGATTTTGCTAAATGTTACAGAAAATAATGACAAGGCAAAGTCAACCAAAACTGGAGACAAACCGAGAGAGCCTTTTGCTGTTTGCCTAAAAAAAAGCAAAAAAAAAAAAAAAACTTAACAATTACAAATAGTTTTCAACACCTCACAACAGATCACAAACTGACTCAAGCCGACTGCCAGCCAGGCAGCCAGGCAGCCAGCCAGCCATCCAGCCTGGTTGACTGTTTATTCTTAATGTTGTTGCTGCTGTTGTTGTAGTTGCTCAGTTTTGCTGCCGTCTTTTGCCAGTGCCCACGTGGGCCGTTAAGCAAACTGCAATGAATGATTCGACATGTATCTATTTATTTTCCAAGTGGGCTGCATATGTGTGTGTGCGCCCGCAGTGCGCAGAGAAGGCGTGTCGGACAGCCTACACAAAAGACCAATAGACAGACCGACGGATAGCGAGAGCCGCGAGGGGCTAGACAAAAAGGCCCACTGAGAGGCTGAAAGTATCGTCAGACCCACCGACAGCTTTTGACATTTAGCGCGTGCGCAAATGAGCCGATGAGAAAGAAAACAAATGCCTGGCCTGCAACCGATCATCACCATCAGCTAGATACTCTTTTCTTTAAAGGCCTCTCTTTCTCTCTTTTCGCCTTCACTTTAAACTCTTCCAATATCTTTCAGGATCGAAAATGAGAGATCATAGGGCATATTCAAAAATATTTCTTTATATATATGAGAGAATCCTGAGAAATTCGAACTCCAGTTGAAAAGTTCTTTAAGAAAAACATATCCGGTGCTTAAGGGTTCTGTCTATATAGACTAAAATATTATAAGCTAAATGTTTCCATAACAAATTCTCTTATGGCTCAAAATATATATCTCAAAGAGGTCTTAAAATATTTAATGACTGAGGACTTAGTTTCTTTTAGGTTTTCTGCCTTTATTCAAAATATCTTAAAATATATCTGATATACGCAAGAGAATTGAATAAATTAAATGATAAAATAATAAAAAGACTGAGAAGGAATCTCTTTTTATTTGATTTACTTGTAGCCTGAAATAATCAATAAGATAATTTTTATATATGACACAATCCCAACTCCTTAAGATTTAAGGATCTATTTACATTTCATATAGTTTCCAAATCTGGAATCCAATTTCTATTCGTTTCATTTTCTTTCTTTATCGCAAACCTTCGATAAGTTCAGATTTCAAATCCGAGTTCAAGCTCATCCATGTTATTTAAATGTATCTCTTTGATTTTTTTTTTTTTTGAAAAGAGTATAAGAAATTCATTGACACAATTAAAGGCTTTCTTCTTCCTTTTGGATGCGTTGGCTTTTTTTTTGGGACAGACCACAAAGCAACCAAAAAAGCATCTGCCGACCGCACACTTCATGCGTTCGTTGTTGCCACTTCAGGTGTGTAGTTGGTGTAGCTGTTGTTGTTGTTGTTGTTGTTGTAGGTGCTGAAGAACGAGCGCATGACGTACCCAAATCGAATTGCTCGTTGATCGTCGTCGCAGCTTGCACACATATTTGGGTTTATTATTTCAAACATCATTTTCTATGATCGCGTTAATCACTTTAAGCCCACTCGAGATGGCACTCAAGTAGCCCAAAGTGATCTGCTGGTCCAGGCGAAAGAGACAGGGCTTGTAAAAGGGTTCGCTGTTTGCTTACTCAGCAGGTTTTTTACCCCCTTCTTTTTTTTTATTTTTTGGTTGGATCGTTTGCCTGCCAAACAATTGAAATGAAATTAATTTTTTTTTCTTGATAATTAATTAAACGCACAACTGTGGGCCTCCTCGGCAATGGCCTCATCATCATTGACTTGGAGAAAGCATCGATTCACCCACACAGATCATATTCATTATTAATTGGACCGACAACGGCCCACTGAGGTCTGTCATTTTCGGCCCGACCCTCTCCTCTCCTCCCCTTAAATCGGAGACCTCATAAATGTTGATAAATCATAAATATTGCCGACAGGCGAATGGAAAACAACACACAAAATAATTGCACCAAAACCAAAAGATACAAAATATAAATTATTTGTGTAATTAAATCATAAAAAAATTATTTGCCAAAGCCAAACCCAAAACTGAACTATCACAGACGCGTCAATTGACTTTGACATCAAAACCCGAAAATGACAAAATTTATAAAAAAAAAATTTCCATAGCAAAAAAAAAAATAAATAAATTTATCTATTGATTATTGTTTTTATTTTCTTGTGGGTTGTAAAAAATAATAAAATAAACAGTATACCTTTTTTTTTGGAGCAGGCCTTTCGTTTTGCTAGGAATTCTTTGATTATTCGAATTATTCACACAAAACACAAAAACAGAATAAATAAAAAAAAAATCTAGTTTAAATTTTTTTTAAATTATTTTTTCTTTATTTTGTAAGTTTCTTTTTTTTTTTGGCTTGGCAAATTTGGAGAAATGAATCATTGCAGACGACGTTGTATTTCGGCCTTGTTTGTGTTCCTTTCATATTTTGTCTTTCGCCTATTTAATTTACACATCCGAGGCAATCAGGAATGTAAGGAGTAAAGATATTTTTACCAAAAAAAATATTCAAATTGATTTAGCTATTTTTCAGCTGGCTGGAACTCCTTTCAACAGAATGCTGAAGCTCAGTCTATGATGAAAGATTTTACCTATCAGGCGGACAGTGTAAGCAATTTTTGAGTATTTCGAAAAAGGAGAGATTCCTAATATTAGTTTCACTTTTTAGTGCTCCGTTCAGCCTATAAGGAGGGCCATCAATGGCTATCCCTTGCTCTATATCAAAATCAGTTGCTATGTGGAACAGGAACCTCCCGGCTATAAGCGTCGCTTTGGTCCTAAGGAATATATGGAAAATTTATTGTTAAATGTAGAAAATACCCCGAGATCGCACTGGACTTTCGAAGTGCCTCGTGAGGCTATACGGGGTCTAAATTCCTTACTTTGATTGATTTGATTTGGTCTTTGACTGACCAAAAGCCCAAATAAAATCCACTCAAGTAATTTGAATTTATCTATAAAAAAAAAAAATGAAAAAATAAAACCGACTCTCTGTCTGTGCTTATCGGAGCCCTTAAAAGTCTTCATTGATTATTAAATTCTTTGACTTTGGCTACTGTGAGGCAGTCGGCGATCTGTTGGATTTGTCGTCGCTGTGTCGCCGCATTTGATTTGAGTTTGTCTCGAGACGCGAGGCTCAGTTTAATGAGCTTATCCATCATGGCCAGGCCGTGAGGCCCAGCTCATCTGTCATTGAGTTTAATAGGTTTCATTAGTCATCTGGTTGGTTGCCAGAGCAACCCCCTCCGCTCTCCCCCGTACCCACTGCTTAGCTCTTTTTGACTTTGACAAATTCCTGGCTCACACTTTTGGGCTTTCTTCTCTCTGGCGTTTTATCAGTCCTGTCATTGCTCCCGCTGTTGGCATTTCCTCGGCCACCTCGACGCTTCTTTCGGTTGGTCATTTTTCAGGCCAAAAAAAAAAAAAAAAATTTTATATTTTGACTTTTATTTTTATAGAATTTGTTTCTTGTTATTTTGGCTTGCGTGTCGACAGCAATTTTCACCTTAATTATTTTTTGGTCCGCGCGTGGGCAGTCGGGGTGGATGGGTCTAATGTCTAATATCCGCTTTTTGACCAAAAGCCAAAGTCAGTCAGAATATTCCCCTGGATGAGTTAGTTGGTCGACAGTTATGCAAATTTTTTTCCATTCAAAAGGAAGCAAAAACAAAAAGCGAAAAGCCACCCGTGTGCTCGTAAATTATGAAAGACAAACACACAAACAAGCCAAGAATTTCCAACTCTCTCTCTTTCGCTCTCTCAGCTATTATCTCTATCTCTTTCTAATTGTCCATATCTCTGTCTGTGTGTGTGTGGTTTGGCCATTTGGGCCAACGTCCTTTCGTGTTGGCTGTCAATGTTTTTTCCATTTTCTGTTGCCGAGGGTCTTTCCCTCCCCCTTTCTCCTCCTCCGCCATGGACTGGATTCTTTTTTTTATGAACTGGCTTTCCTGGTTAGCAGAGTCTTTTATGGGGTTTAGGTGAAATATTGGCGCCATTCTCTTTGTATGCCTTTTACCTTTTTCCACTCTCATATTGCCGTCTCTGTCTCACCATAAAATGTTCAATTAGTTAATGAAACATTTTCCAATTGGAAATACACACACACACACACAGATAAACAAAGTCGATTCCATGTAATGACTTCGGCTAAGCCATCAAGGATCAAATGATTTGGTTAGTCAAGAGACGGGAGAGCGGGGGGGGGGGGGGCGGAGTGGGTTGAATGAATGAAGGAAACTCTGAAATGTCTGGCCATTGAATTTATGTTTGTGATTTATGCCCGACAGCGATTGCCAATTACAATATCATTTCTCTTTGTCTTGTCTTTGTTTGTCTCCCCGAGGCTCACATTTTGCTGCCATTTGAGTTGTGTGTCAAACTGGCGTGTATTTCAGGTGTCATTAGGATGTGACTCAAATGGCCCGGCTCAAATGGAGAATTTAATTAGCACGAGGCATACAAACAAAAATTAATTTAATTATTTTTATAATATATAATAAAAATGAGACCAAAGGAGTCAATTTCAAATGGGTTTCAGGAGGGTCCAAGATTTGAGATATTCTGAATATCTTAGAGAATTCTGAGAATCCAAATCAATTTATTATTTAAAAGCAAATTAATATAAAAAGTTTCAAAACTCTTCAAAAAAAAAATAAAATAAAATAAAATAATTAAAAATTTTCTGAACTCCCAAAGAAGGTCTTTTAATTTTTATGATCTCTTGATAAACTGTTCAATATAAATTACACATTTTCACATTGTCAAGCAATTAGGAAAAAATAAAGAATAAGAAGAAGAAGAAGCAGCAGAAACTGCCAAATTGAATTAGAGCAGAACAATTTGACCGAATAAACAGACAAAGACCAAAATATTTTTTTTTTTTTTTTGGTTTTGTTTTACTTTCTCAGCAAACAGAAATTAAAGCCAAGTGAGTGCAACATCGGCCGAAGAGGGGGAAATAACTCGGCATGACACACATTTCGGGAAAAAAAAGGTGTATAAAAACGAAACGACAAAAATTTACATGGAAATGAAAATGGCTTTGGGGAAATGGGAAAAATGAGAACGTGTGCGAGCGACACATCAGAAGTGAAGTGCTCTACGGCGCCGGGTAAACAGCATGAAAAGTCAACAACAACAATAAACACAGCAAAAAAAAAAGAAAAGACAAAATAAAACGCGGTGACCGACCGAGCGAGAAGCGCATCAATAGTTCGATAGACCAGACCGACTAACTTTCATGATTTGATTGGGAATAGTCGGATGATTTTGTCGAGAGACGGGGCAAGGGGAGAGGGGGCTCGGTAGACTACTCTGCGTGCGCTAGTTTTACGCATTTTTGTTTGCAGTACAAACAAAATGAATAGGGGGAAGCACACAAAAGAAAAAGCAGCGCCAAGTGCGGGAGTTTCCTGTCCTCTGGCTTTGGCTAATGAAGCCTGAAATCGATTCAAAAACAAAAAATAAAAAAAAAAAATACTTGAAGCAAAAAAGTTTTGTGAGCGATGAATTAGAACGCAACGAAATTTACAAAAAAAAAAAAGATATTTAAACTGAAATTGATCTGTTCGGTGCAGAAAAAAAAGAAATCCTAAAATTTACAATCGTAAAAAATAAAAACTTCTCTTTAGGAAGCTCTGCCTTTGGGGTCATGTGTAAACTCTTCTCTTTTTACTGTCAATTTACGATCGCCTCTTTTCTTGTTTTCTTCTTCTTCTTCTTTTTGCTTCCTCGACGATTTTTATTGGAACTCTCTGAGCTTCTACCACACGCATAGCTCCCTGCTTGATGGGATGCCCCCGAAGGCACACGACGAAGGTGTCAAGTGTTTTTCTCATCTTCTTCTTCCTCTTTCTGTTTCATCTTTCATTTGCTTATTTTCTGCGGTTTGAGTTCGTTTTTAGGCCAAGCCGCCGGTAAAGACCAACCAACTGGTCGGCCGACTGAAGAACACCCGTGGCACTCTTCACTTTATCTTGAGTGTGGCCGTGTAGTCATGTGTGTGTATGTGTGTGTGTGTGTTTCTCAAATTGCTACAAGAATTATCGCCATTAAATGTAGATGAGCGTTTAGTTGTAAAGTTATTGGCCCATAAATTATTTCAAAATGGTCACTGGGTCTGTTTTGAGAGTGGAATTGTGGAATGGAAATCGAATAAGAATAGGGAAACAATTTCATTCATAAAGTTTTTTGATTTATAACAAGTCTAGAAAATATTAAAAAGAATATAAAAAAAAATTCCACACGAAAATAAGCAATTAATATTGACAAATTAAACTTTTATTCTAATCATTCTATAAATTTGGATTATTCGAGACTTTGAAGTACCGTTGAAATATTTTACATTTTTTTCAAAATATTTTAAAATTTAAATGAAAGTGTAAATATTTAAATTCTAGGATCTGAAATTTATGGATATTTTTTTTTTGTATTTCAGGCTGAGTTGTTGTGAATGTGGTAATTAAAACAATTTTATTGAAATTTGTTTATTTATTTTAATTCGAAATATTTCATTTGTCGAACAATAAATAAAACAATGGCCGGTTAACCTGCAGCAGGCTAAATAAAGATTGAATTTTTTTCAAATATATCATTTAGCTTTTGTCATAGTGCAAAAAGCTTCTGCCTGACTATTTTCGGACGATGTGGCAACTCAATATCTGCTATATCTGCCTTGGCCAAAAGGTGGCGCTGCATTGGTTGTCAAATAATAATATGAGGTGGCGCTGTAAAATTTTATTTAAAAAAAAATGTAGATGGCGCTTTAAGACTTTTTCACTGAGGAACTCACCTTCTTTTCACATGCTCACCCATGTAGACCACATTCTCATCGTCCATGTCCATGATGGCATCTTCTATGGCCTTTTTATTCAAATTAAAATCATTTATTTTATTCAAACAATCGTTGACATTGCGATTCCGTATGCCTTTGAGGCTGCAAGGCAGACCGGGAAAATTCTTAGGTATGCCAATGGTCTCAGCATAGTACATAATAGCTCGATTATGACTGCAACTGTCTGATTTGAAGTATGATTTGGTTACTCAAAGTATAAAGTTCTCCATAAATTGAACTTACTGGCTTGTAGAAGTAGCTTGGTGGCCGTCAAAATGTCAATATCATTGCATCCCGGCTGGGTGGTATAGCCCCAATTGGGATAAAAATCAACCATACCACGTGGGGTGAGATCACCAAAGACCGGAAAGTCTGAATGCACCACATCCACAAACTTAGCTGAATTGGACTGTAGACTGTCTTCCGAATGGGGCCCAAAGAGGGGCAGGGCGGGATCCAGGCCAGTCACGCGACTCAGAGTGCCATTAAAATAATTGCCAATGAGACCAGCTATATGAGCACCCAGACTATGACCGATGATGTGAATATTCTCAAAGGGAACCTGGTGCTGATTGAAGAACATTTCCAGTTTTCTTGACAGAAAGAGTGCCACCCGGCCCACGGCACGCCGTGAACTCCCATAATCCTGGCTAGCTGCAGGGTTCCAATCAGCCACCAGCACATTCGGATAGCCCTGACCCAGGTAGGCTAGAGTGGAGCTTAAAGAGAAACTCTAGAATACTTTTGGTCAAAATTGCTCTTACCATTTATCAAGGGTCTGATGGCTGTGTGATTGTGAGAGCCCAGAAAGCCGTGGACAATCATTTTGAGTGAATCTTTATTGGCCAAATGATCAATTTTTTCGATGGGCATTTCTACATCATTTCCCTGCTGACCCGAGGGCTGGTACCAGATCATTGTCTGAGCCACCAAAGTATCATAGCTCACAGCCTGCAGGCACCAGAATTGCCAGACAAAAGGCAGCAAACACAAAATCGACTTCGGCATTTTGAGAATTTCCAAGTTCAACTGAAATTTTGGAGCGCAACTCGTCTGCTTTTAAATCCTTTCTAAGTGCCGCAATTTTAGAATAGATTGCGTGTTTCGAAATTGCAAGCCCAAAACCGATTAGCAAATAATTTTTTGACGCAAGACGATAAAAATGCATTGGAAAGTCAACAATTTGGCATATTTTTGTGCTTCTTTATTAGCTTAAGTAATTTTCCATAAATACAGACCCAAGACAGTTTTTCAGCTTTTGCAGTTTTGTAGTTTCGTAGTTGCTTAAATCACACGATCAGGCTCACTGTCCACGCTTCCCTGATATAAAAAATGGCAGCTCATTCGTAAAAAAAACAATAAAATATCAAATCTCAGCGTCTGGCCTCATCTTGACCCACAGGTCGTATGAGCATTTTCACACTACGCAACGAATAGTTGATGCCACGGAACGTATGCCAAAATATTCCAGCCTCCCCGGCCGTGGCATGTCCCTCTCCAATGTACTGGCCATGCAAATTAGAGGTGGCACACCAATTGTACCACCAGCCACCCTTGTGCTTGGCCGCACAGTTGCACTCCAAACAACCGTCGTTATCATTGTCAAAAGTACTGAACTTCGACCCGGCATGATAAGAGAGAGAGTCGCCGGCCGTGCTGGTCTCTTGATAGCGTCCCAGCAATTTCAGAGTGTATTGTTCCTTCTCGCTGCCAATGGCAAATAGGCCATAGTGGGCCGAGGTAACATTACCCTCAAAGTCTTCCAGCTCCACTCTCAGCTCATGCAGAGTGGAGGTGGTGAGGGCATGCAGCTTATCCAGGCCAATCCAGAATTCGGCAGCCAAATTGCCAAAGCCTTCTTTGTACTCCAGCCAGCTGCGCTCAAAGTTCACATTGCCAATGTTGCGATTTAGTATCAAGGTCCAGCCGTCATCCTCGCAGACGGCATAGAATTGCTCAGAGTCGGGGGTAAGCTGCACTTTCAAGACCCCCTTGGCCGCTCCGTAATACTGCAGGCAGCTGGTGGCCGGTTCGGGCTCTGGCAGTTGGGCACTAATCTGTTGATTTCTTCGACGATGGCCATTCAGCCGGCGCTGAATATTGCTGCAGGGAGAACAATAAAAAATTAGCCAATCAATCTGGAGTTCTTGGTGTGTGTGTTGGCTTACTTGGTTTGCTGGGCAATGCGGCTGATGTTGGCTTTGAGACTGGCCACATTGATGGAGGTGGCGGCCAGGAGAGTGGCTATGGCCTCTAGGCGCTGTGGAATGTCCAACTGTATATCCCTGGTTGGGGTCAGTGGTGCCGAGGCAGCCACTCCGGGATCGGTGTTGAAAATGCCTTCGGGTATATCCATTCGATTCTGGGCCGCACGTCGCTCTCGTGAGAGTTCTATGGGGGAAAGGAGATTCTTTAGATAATAGTGGCCAAACTACTTTTAAAATAGCAGTTTTTAGTTTCAAGGCAAGCACGAGACAACATCAAAATTAAAGACACCAAGGAGGGGAGGGGGGAAATACCAATTAACTTCTCTCGGTTGATCAACTTTTGTCTTTGAATTCTCAGGGCACGTGGCATGCCTTTGTCATCGGTTTCACCTTTCAGTTCATCCAAAGTGTTCCGAGTCAAGCGTTGTATGTGCTCAAATGAATCCAAACGCTTCTGGAAATCCATTTGCTGGACCCTCAGAGATTCCATACGCGCCAAGTTGCTGTCCATCAGCTGGGTGACTCTGGAATTATTTATGCAAAATATTTTCACCTTAGACTTTTTCTAAAAATTTCAATTTGTTTAATATTTTATGAATCATCGACTTTCGAATGCTTGTTTAGTTTTTGCTAATCAATTTCAGGCATTGTTGGTGTTTCTTTGAAATGTGCGAAATAAAATTTTAAAAAAATATATTTTTTTGTTGTGTTTCGTTTGTTTTTGCCTTTTTCAAGCTCATTAGATTTGGCATTTCAATGGTACGGCTGTTTTCTATCAAGAAGAGAAATACAAAATTGGGAGAAAAAAAATAGAAAGAAATGGCAACACATCTTTGGAGGTGTCTGTGGGAATTAAGAAATTTTATTACCGAATCTTAGGCAAATAAAAATCAATTGAAAAGACTACTGCTTGGTAGAAATTATAAAATAAAAAAAAAAAAAACAACGAGACTGGGGGATTTTGATGGCAATCTTTTTTGAGTGGTGTCAAAAGAAATAATTGCATAAAGATACAAAATTGACAGAGAATTTCATTGAAAGTCTTGTGGCATGCGTAGATTGCGTTATATTTTTGGTTCCATCTTTTGACTTTTTTTTTGTGCTACCGGTTTTATTTTATTTATTTCATAAAAAGTCAAGAATTTTTCGGCGTGTGAAAACCTGTTCAATTTATTTTATTTTATTTTTTTAACTTACTTCTTATCGATGACTTCCAGACGATTGCGTTGATCTTCATCCAAGGTTGCCAGAATGCTCACACGATCGTGCAAGTTCATCATCATATCCTTGTACTCGCAATGGCCTGAAGGGTCTTGAGTACGCGCTGAACTAACCGGCTGGTCGGGAACAAAGAAAACATAAATTATTTTTACAAAAATTTATGCAAAAAACTCTTCTTTTTTTAACGAACAAGGACAGGTTGTTTGCATGTCCAGAAAAAAAAGGAAATCAGAAAAAAATTATTTATTTAATTATTTCACGAACTCTGAAATTGCGCACGCGCGTAGCCGCTGAGTCCCCGTAATTTCTTCTCAGCCCTGTGTGAGTCGGTTGTGTTGTAGGCTGCTCATATGGTTGCTGCTGCTGTTGTTGTTGTTGTTGCTGGTGTTCCGAAGTCTGATTGGAGCTGCTGACGCAAGCCAAGACCACAAAAACAAAGGCCAGACCAAAGGCATTATTTAACTGGGGCAGCCGCATCATTGTGATATCGCGTATCTAATGATTCGTTTACTTAGACAAACTGTCTTTAATCGAATCGTTTCGAACTCATTCAAAAATTAGTCAGCCTTGAGCATGCAAAGTCGTCTTTATTTTGAAGAAAATTACAAGCCTAAAAAGACAAAATGCCGACCGAACCGGGTCCGAACGCCGCAAGTATCTCGCTGAGACTGGCAAGGCAAGGCAGATCGATCACGCCAGTGCCGAGAGCTGTACGCAAAAAGCAAACACAGAGTGACAGAGAGCAAGAGAGACAGAGAGAGAGAGAGAGAGAGGGAGAGAGGGAGAGATCATTGAACGATTAGCTCTTCGAGTGCTTGTATATACTTTTTTTCTGTAAGATCTGAGCATGACTGAACCTGGCTTAAAAAAATTTGTGACTCGATTAAATAAATATTAAAATAAATACCAAGTGAGATTTGAAATTTAATCATCGAGTAAACCAGAATGGGGCACAATATTTTAATAAGCAATTCAAAAATAAAGACAATACTTTTTTAAGCCAGTATGGAATCAGGTCTGGGTTACTTAAAAATCTCAGAAATAAGTAAAGAAGAAAGATATAATTTTTACTGTGAAATCTTTTGGGATTCTCAAATTATGAAATCATTTCAAAAAAACATTTATAAATATGGAATATTATTATGACAGCTGAAAAGTAAAGATAGATATTTCGATACTAAGCTTAAGAGCTGCAAATAATATTATCTTTAAATATCAATTGAAAATATCGATTAATTTTCATTGCAGTCTTGGAAACTTATTTCAATTTACACAATTAAAACTTTTATTTAGAGTCTCTCAAGTCTCTTTGAAAAGAGTATACAAAAGTCGTAATCTCTGCATGCTCTGCTCTCTGCTTTTGGGCTGGTGAGTAACTCTTTCAAGTTTGTTTTGTTTATCTTTGGTAACATCAGGTTCGTCTTCTTCTTCTTTGGCCAGAAGAAAAAATCCCCCTGCTGAGCTTTAGGTTAAATAGTTGAAATTGTAAAAGACACTTACAAATGTTGAGACACGTGCTAGATTCCCCGATGTGATCCCCCCAAGATATACATGGTAATGCCGTACCCACTTTGTATGCCGAGACATAACCTGCCTCAATTTGTCTAACTGAGAATAGACCGAGTGTCCCAGGCATTTGAAGGCGTTTATTTACTTGTCAGCAAACAGTTCGGTTGGAATTAATTTTCTTGATACAAATGGAACTGCACACTCGAATGACTCAAACGACTTACCTTTGTTTGCTTATATGGACTATGTTATATTTAAATGAACTTGACAAAATGCTATAAAAAAATAGTCGTAATAATTTGAAACCTACACAATAGGAATATATTTAGAATTATACCATTTTCGGTAAAAAATGGCACAAGAAAATGAAAGTCCGTCAAAGGCTGAACTGTTCCGCTTCACGTCAATTTTTATTTATTTTTTTTGTTAGGTAATTCGGAAAATTACTTTGTCATTTTTTCTGTGCTTAGTTGAAGGTCTGCCTTGGTCATTGAACAAGTCTTTGTATGAGTTTCAAACCTTTTACCTTTTCAAGCCAACTTGGCAGCTGGCAAAATTACCCATCTGCCTGAATGTCTCGGTTGGTCTTGGTGCTGGAATCGTGCAGATATTCCATTGCAGATAGTCCAAGCCGTCATTCGGCTCATACTATTTACAGTGTGGATGAATTGGCAGGGTGAAGACACGATGATGTAAGCCAAAGGCATGCACATAATAAAAATTGTATAAATTTCTTGTTGTTGTTGTTTTTGTATATTTTTTTCTTTTCATCACATTTCATTAAGCCTTTGTGTTTTCGACTGTTTAGGTAGTTTCATTTGCATAATTATTTTCCTAAGAGAAATAATTATGGCCATGTCTCCAGTTCTGAATGCTTTGGTTTGGCCGTTCCAGTTGCTCTCAAACTGGGTGACATCATCACTTAAATCAATCAAACGGCGTCTGGCTCATTTCAGTTTAAGTTCGAGTGACACCAAATAAAATCGTTTTGATTGATATTTATGAGTCTTTAAACACGCTCATTAATTCAAGTTTTTTTTTTTGTTTTTTTTTTTTTTGGGTAATTAAAAAATCCCCCTGCCTTTTGGGAAATGCCAAATAGCTCGAACCTTTAAGATAAAAATAAAATAGGGAAAATTTATGTTTGTTATTTCATTTTTATTATTTAATATTAAATTATTGTTCAGTTTGAACTTATCCATTTGTATTTAGTTGCCATTCAATTTTCTTTTGTTTTTTTTTTTAAATTAAATAATAAACATTCAATATCCGTTTTGATCAATGCACGGTTTTTTGTTTTTTTTATCTTAATAATTTTTTTTTTATTTATTTTAATTTTGCCTTTCGCTACTTAGAAATCAACTACAGTTATTTACAAAATTCTTGGTTTTTATCCAATTGTTTATCTTTTTTGTTTGTTGTTGTTGTTTTTGTGGGTGTGCACAGTGTGGTAAAAACAATAAATGAGTTTTACCCGTTTTATTTAATAAGTTTTTAATTTTAATTTTCAACTATACAAAATGCTTAAAAATTAAACATAAAAATTATTATTATGCCTACAAATTTGCATATAGAACTGCTTTCGATTTTAGTTCAATCGAGAATTAGAAAGATTTTTCTTCTTCTTCTTCTTCTTCTTCTTGCTTAGTAAATTTAAATTTATTTTGTTTCTAACAAAGGTACGGTAAATATTTACGACAAATTCAATACATTAAAAATATTGTTTTTTTTTTTTATTTTTCATATTTTATTTATTTATTTTCAAGTTTTGTTTTTCTTTTTTTGAGATATTTTTGTCCATTTTAACCTTTCGTTCCTGAGGGTCTGCCTGCTGCCTAACTTGGCCGGGCAAGTTCTCGGGCAGTTGGCACCTCCGCTTAAAGACTAAATAGAATACAACTAGAGACGACGACACGTTCAGCTAAAAACATTTCTTATTTAGTTATACCAATGGATTATTTTAAGATTTTCTTTACTCTTCTTCTTCTTTTTCTTCATCTTCTTATTTGATTTAATATTCTTATTTCTTTTGATGTCTTTATTTATTCAATTATTTGTTGGTTTTGTTTTATTTTATTTTGTGTGTGTGTGTGTTTTTTTCTTCGTGCATAAAAACCAAAACTGATAAATGCGCTGCAAAAAACACAAAAACCCAAAAAATTTGTTGTATCAAAAATTGTTTGCAATTATTTTTTTTTCTGTTAAAATTTTCAAATGTTTCGTTCATTGCGTTCGTTCGTTTGTTTGCTTTGCTTTGTTGCTTTTGTTGTTTTTTTTTTTTTTGGCTCAATGGCTTAAAACTATGGACGTAACCTTCGGGATGGGAAAGTGCAAAAAGTGCGTTGCCATATTCGTAAATAGCTTCTCTCTTCATATCGAATTATCAAGAATTTTCTATCTTTTGCTTGATTAAACAAAACTCATACAGAATTTAAATAGCTAAGAAATAATGAAAAAAAAAATGTTGTTTAGATTTATTTCAAGTACTGAAAGAATATTTGCTTATATAGTTTCTTGTTTTTTTTTCTTCTAGCAAAAAATTCTAAACTATTTAATTTATGGCCTGCTAATGGCGTAGCTTCTTCTACTTTGGTGTCTAAAAGTGTCTAATTATTTTTGTTTTGTTTACTTATATGCCAATCTTGCTTTTCTTTTTCTAGTTTACCTTTTTCAAAAATTTTCTTTTTTTAGACCCACACAAGCTTTTGAGTTTAATTGTGTTTTGGTTTTTATATTTTTTTTTTCATAAATCACAGAAAACGTTTTTTTGTTTTTCATATTTTTCTTGTAGCTTTTAATTTATATTTATAATGTTTTATTTTTTTTTTGCTAAAAAATAGAGTTTTGTAGTGGGCGCGATTTTAAACGCTACTAAAACGCGCGCGTTTAGTGTGCCGATTCGTTTGTGGCTTCTTCCTTTTAGCCTAAAGTCAACTTTGCCCTTTTCAATTTCAAATTGATTTTACTTAGTTCATTTTGTGTTTTATTTAAATTTCTAGTTTCTAGTGTTAAGATGACTTGATTGTTAGGCTAAAAGTGACCTGCCGTTCTTGTTGCGCTCACCCAAGCCAATTTCAAAAAGAATTTCTTTCGTTTGGTTAATTTGCAAGTTGGTCCAGCCTGGCCAAGTGGCTCGTCTGACTTTTTTTATTTATTTATATTTTACTTTTTTTTTTTAGCAATTTAATTGCTCCGAACTTGATTTTGTTTTTATTTTATTTACTCATAAATATATTTGCCCTACGTTTATTTACTTTTTGCTTTTTATTTCTAAATCAATTATTTTTTACTTTTGATTCCAATTTCTGTCCTAGCAAAACCTTCTGAAGTATCTTTGATTTTTCCTTTTAATTAGTTTTCATTGATTTTTGTTTCTTGTTTTATTTCCATTTTGTCCTCTCTTCTTAGGGGCGCCACGTTTCTTAAAATATTTTTAGGGTTCTTCTTCTTCTTCTTGGTTATTTGAATTTTTTTTTAAAACTCTACTAGTCTAGGTTTATTTTAATTCCATTTCTTTTTAGGGTTACTGATTAGTTTTATTTTTATGGCTATTTTTGTTTATAATTAAATTTTCATTTCTGTTGCTAAAAATTTGTAACTACTCGTTGACTTCAATTTATTATTTGCTTGACTATTTGTTAATTTCTTTTAAAATTTGTAAGAGTGAAAGTTGTATTTCTTTTTTTATCTATTTTGTATTTCACGAGCTAAATTTGATTAACTATTTGTAATTAATTTGTTTGGTGGTCTCATGGTTTAAGTTTCATAATTTTCTCATAGGTGACTGACTGACTGACTGACTACATTTAATTGTTACTATTTTTTTGTTTACTCTTTCTAATTTTATTTCTAGGATTTAATTTATTATTTTTGTGGTTATTGAGAAAGATGGGTTTGGAGAGCGAAAGATGACAGCAGCAGAATACTCGGAGCAGAGATTGGGGTAAAATGAGTAAACCATTTTAATAATCACAAATTGGCTGAAAAACAAACAACTAAAATTTAAATCAAAATAAAACAAAATCAAATTGAATTTCATAATTATATTTTAATTATAATTTGTATAAATCTTTTATTTTTTTTTACACATTTTGCAATTAAAATTATCACTTAAACAGCGCACAAAAATCATAAAGCAAAAAAATAAGACAAAAAAAAAAAAAATAAACAATGAGGACAATTTTTCTTATTTTTTTTTATATATTTTAAATGACAATGAAGCATTAAAAAATTATTAACTTAAAATTATGAAAAGAGAAATTTAATGATATTTATAATTGTTAAAATAGTTTCTCATTTGATATATTTCTCTCTTCGGATTTTTCAAGACAAAACTAAATCAAATAATTCCAAGAAATTTCGAAATTTCTTACACATTTTCTCTGCTTCTTTCTAATTTTATTTTTATTTAAGGCAAAGATTTTAGTTTTATTTAATTAATTTTTATAAATTCTAAAAACATAAACACACACATATTTTGTTGTTTCAATCACAACAAAAAACTATCGAGGAAATTTTTTTTCTTTCATTTTTTTTTTGTGCAGCAGTTTTTTTTTTCATTTTTTGTTTTTGACTAAGATGAGTATAATCCTTTGATTAGTTGTTAGGTCTTGTGGGTATTGATTTAATGGTTTAGTTTTTAGACCATTGAAAATTCTTGGTTCTTGATTTTCACAGCGCTCTCTGTCCAGTCTCTCGGTTACTGCTGCCATCATTTCTCACATATACACAAAACACACGCACAATTATACACAAACACTCTCACACACACAAACACACCATTTCTCATACTCAATAGTCAAAAATTTAAGACTACAGTCTAAAAAGAAAATTATAGTACAAAACAGTATTTCGTTTCAATAGTCGAGAGTTTGCATTCTCCCACATTTCATTTCATTATGGCTGCTTTTTTTTATTTTATTTTATTTTAGTTTGTTTCTTCCTTGTGTTGTGGTGTTTCCTGTGTGTGTGAGTGTGCGTGTGTGATTGTTTAGAAAGTTTGAATTGGCTTGGAGTCCGGTTGTTGTGTGTTTGTTTGGTTGGTCAATAAATTTCCTTACTTGATGGATGACACAGACAAGGAGAGTGGTAGGGGAGTGAGAGAGAGAGAGATAAGAGGTGACTAACACTAACAGTAGAAACGTACGCCATCCACGGAGAGGACTTGCTTTAATTTTCATTTGTTCTGTCGATTCGGTTCTGTATATAATTGCACTCCTTCAACAGTAAAGATTGAGGTTTCTGCAAAGATAAAAAAAAAATAATAATTAATATAAACTTTAAAATTTTAAATATGGTTGGCATATTTGCAAATTGAATTTTATGAAGCTGCAACATAAATTTGCATATGATCAGAATATAAATTCATTTAAGCCTGAAACTACAACAACAACAAGAAGGCAATGTTTCACAATTAAAATGTCACGCAAATTACATTTTCGTTTCTGACTCAAACCCAAGCCTTGATTAAAATGTCCGATGGTCGGCCTTGGTCATCATAACCGCAAAACTCACACGGTCCTCAATTTCCTCAACCACACGACCTGTTCGCCTGCTGCGACCGATTTGATTGGTCACCGAATTGACCGGATATAAAGCATTGACCTTTTCCTGCCCGAGACTAAAAGGGAGAGGGGAAAGGTGCCGGGGGGCCACCTCTGCTGTTCATGATAAATGATGCGCGCATTAGTTGCGTTTTAATTGATTTTATCTATGGCAATGGTGCTGATGGTGGCGTATACGTAATATTTGCTAGGCAAATATTTAATAAACAAACAACCCAGACTCTAATGAGTCAACAAAATAAGCCAAAAAAAGTATATACCATATACCTATATATAGTTTCTGTTAGTTTTGCTCCACTGGTGGGTTGATTCCGACAACTGTGATTTTAATTAGAATTAGCATATTTGAGTGGGTTGGCAACCAGAGAATTGCGCTCTGCCAAGGCATAATTCAAATTTAAATACCAAAATGAAAACAATCGAAACTCTGTTACGCCGTACAACAAATCACGTGTTAATCGTATTTTAAGCACATTTTAAGCTTTGCAAGTCCCTTTAAAGAGAAGCCGGGGCAATTTGCCCTGAGAATACATTCAATTTACTGTTGCATTCAACATGAGCCTGGCGCCGTCCAAGAGAGACCGAACAATCCTTGGAAATATTTTAGAAAAATTACACAAAGCAGAGAAGGTTCTTCTTAGACCAAAAAGAGACAAAAAATCTCAAAGAGCCCGGAATTTATCCAGCCCACTGTAAAAATTTATGCTGGCCCGTTTGAGCTTCCTTCATTTTTTTTTTTCTTTCACTTCTTTTTTGTATCCAGAATTGCATAGCTTGGTCTAGGCTTTGCTTTCTGTTTGCCTATTGTTGCCTCTGTGTTCTGCTATGCTTTTCGTCTCTGTATTATGCAACCAGCATAAAAGAGAGGATAGAGGAACTTTACAATGCTCTTAAGCCTAATTAATGCATTGAAAGATGGCTTCAATTCTGGTTTGTTATTAATTTGAAATTGTTTTCACAACACAAGCAGAAGCAGAAGCAGAAGCACACAAATCCAATGCAATCTACTAGGATTGGAAATGCCAGGGATTACCTATTCGAGAATTGTGTAATTCTGTATCAGTTTTACTCAATTGACAAAGTGCTGGTAGAAATGACAGAACCCGGAAATTAACAGCAGCTCAACAACTTAATTACATTCAACCGAGCTGACAACAAACAAAACTTCTTTACATGGCTACAACAACAACAATTACAACTACATATTTTCAACTTATTTACTAGTTAAGTTAAACACACCCCAAGGTCTGGTTGGTATTCCATCCAGAACAACTTGTCAACTAGCCACAACTTAAATTAGTTCAGACAGAAATAAAATAGATACAAATAGACAAAGATAGAAACATAAACATAGACAGAGATAGAGACAGAGGTAGAAAGAGACAATTTGTCTCTCATTTAAAAAGATTTCTACTCGAAAGTTGAAAGTAAAAACTTTTTCAAGTAAACATTTTTCGGGGCGTAGGCACTTTTTTAATTGGTTTTCTTTTTGGCAAGGGAGAGAGAGAGTGGTGTGGGGGCACTGCAGTTTTCCGGTGCTGTCAACAGACAATGCGACAATCCCAACTAATTTCAAAGAGTTCCTGTTCCATATAAAATCAAGAAGAAGCACTGCAAAGGGCAAACATTGAACTTGTCCGACTTTTGTGTGCCTTGAAAATAGGAGAAAATAAAAATAAACTAGTTCCCTTTTCAAATAGGATAGGGATGAGGGGACATATAGAGATCTATTATACCATTTCTATAATACCATATCTATAAGACCATTTCTTTAAGGCCTTAGGAAAAGTTAACAAAAATTATTTCGACTATATTCAAGGAATCTGTATATCGAATATCGAGGTCGTAACTGTCCATATACTAAAGCTAAAAGGCTCATATAACTTTCCTATAAGAAGTTGAGTCCCATTTTCCTCATCAAATTCCTTAACTCTTGGTAGGCTTTCAATTTGAAAGGGTATAAGGTAACCTACGATAAATTGGATGGGCAAGTCCCCGGGCCGGGTTAAATGGCAGAACCCAATTCAATTGAGTTGTCGTTGCTCTGGTCTATCTTCCTTTTTTTTGCTAGCGTAAATTTTTAATTTATTAATTTGGAGTTGGTTTTTTGAGACTCACCATCTGGCAATTCGTAGAGTTTCTTTGGCAATTGCGCAAAGTACGGATGCTCCAGGGCCTTGTCAGCGCCAATACGCTGCTCCGGATTGAGTTGCAGGAAAGCGTTGGCTATCGTCTCGCCCTCGATGATGTCATACAGCCGAGGGAAATTGTGACCTAGTTTACGTGGTCGATAGAAACCTAAAAAGGAATACACAAATAAATACAAAATAAAATATATAATTTAGTTGGCCCCTTTTTATGCGGTTGGATGGGGTGGGGCCAACTAGGTTGGGTTGGGTTGGGTTGGTGTGGTGGAGACTCACCCAATCTGTGCGGTTTGTAGCCCGGAAAATGTGTAACACCCGGCCACGTATCCTCGGTGGGCGTTCCCAATAATTTGAATATTTTATCCAGTTGATCGTAGGTATCACGTATACCGGGGAATGTGGGCATACCAGTGACCATTTCCACAAATATGCAGCCCACACCCCACATATCCAGCGATGTAGAATAGTCCGTACTGCCGAGTAAAACATCTACAAACAACGAGAAATAGAGTCAGGCGATTTGTTTTTCCGTTTTTATTTTGTATGGAAAATAAAAAATTTAAGTAAACACTGTCTGGAGCAGTACAAACGGTCTGCTGACCGGTGATGACACACTGACAGCCCAGCTCCCATTTATCTCCACCGACAGGACAGAGTCTAGGGAAGCTGACCGTGTCCTCTAGCATTTTTCCCTTGGCCAGGGACTGTCTGCCAAGAAGTGCAGATTAAATTTGTTTAACAGGTTTTTGTCTCCCTTGCCAGAGCAGCTTCTCTGCCTTTCTATGGTCTTTCTTGTTCCTCTTCCTGTTTGCACTCACTTGAGTGTGTGTGCTTGTGTGTTTTCGTTACACGAGTGTTTATGTCGGAATTGCATATTAAAAAATTAACTTTGTTTCCTTTCCATTCCCTATTCCATATTTTTTTTTTTTGCTTCTAGTTTTATTATTTCTTTACCCTTTTTCTCTGTGTTCTTTTTTTTCTGGGAAAAATTGATAGAAAAACTTGCAAAGCCAGAGAGATTGGTAGGGGTGGAATATGATTGGAGTATTAATTTAATCTGCATTTGACTGAGAAAAGCTCTTTGCTAAATGAAAATTTATCCATGTTTCAATTAAGAAAAAAATATTGCAAAATTCCAGCATTTGGGAAAGGGTTCACTCAAGCTGCTTAATAGATTGATGTGGCTTCACTTTTTTTTATTCTATGATTTTAATTGAAGAGCTTAGAAAGTCTAACAAATTGATTAAATTTTTTATTAGAATTTAGTTAATAAAGAAAAGGATATAACGATTTTATTATGATGCTAAGATGAACTTTCGGTTTCCAGAGAATTAAGGATGGTCTGAAAATTTTGTATAGTTCTTTTTAGTTTATAAATAATTCTTTTTATTTTATTTCAAGAACCTTCTTTCCTTGGTTCTTTGGGAGATTATAATCTCCCTGTATTCCCAGCATTTTTATTGGTCTAGTTTTAAGGTAATTTCTCTTCGGAATTTCCAACAAAATTTAAACCAATTAAAGCTCAATTAAAATGAAATTTATTGGGTCTGATGGGTTTGTCAGGCTTACATAATCTTACAAATGTAAAAATTCGGAGAATAACATCAAATTTGGATTTTCGCTTTCCAGGAATTTCGCAGAGGCTTACCTGGTGGACGGTACCATAACGTAACGACTTCATGCGAATAGGTGTGACTGGGCACGCTCTTGGCACGGGCCAGACCAAAATCGGCAAGCTTCAGTTCGCCACAATCGCTAATTAATAGATTTTGTGGCTTTACATCGCGATGCAGGACACGACGCTTGTGGCAGTAGGAGAGACCGCGCAGCAACTGGAAGAGGAACAGACGCACATTGCGATGGTCCAGACCGCCCGGATGTTTTTCCATATATTGCGATAAATCGGTATTCTAAATGGACAACAACAAAAGGAAAAAAAAAGTGAGTTAATTTTTCATACCTTTTTTTGGAGGGATTTCAAACTTACCACATATTCAAAGACAAATGTTAGCGTTTCACGCGTGTGGACAATGTCGTGTAGTGTGACAATGTTGCTGTGTTTCAGTTCTTTCAGTAGCGAGGCTTCACGTATTGCCGTAAATGGAGCTCCCTCCTCCTCCTGCAGTCTGATCTCCTTCAATGCAACGCGCTGGTAGGTTAATCTAATTTCAGAGGATGAGCAAGAGAGAGGGAATAAGTTAGGTGGAAAATTTTAATAAAATACAAGACAAGACAAGACCAGCAGCACCTAGGGGCAATTACACGACCAGGGCCAGGACCTGGCCCCAAGTTATGCCAACAACAACAAAAAAAGAATTAGGCGGGCAATTTGAGGCCAAGCGAAATGCCTGAGGTTCGCGACAAAAGCCAGTTTGTCCTTGCCGAATGTCAGGGCCAAGACAGACCCAGACAATTTTGTTTATTAAACAGACATAACGACATGGCCCCAAAAAAACAGAAAACAGACACAAGAATGTGTTTGTGTGGGTGTGTGTGAGTGTTTGTCCATAAATGTGTGTGGCAACACTTAAATTAGGATAAGACGGCTGACATTTTCCCTAGGCCCCGACATGCCTCGCACGATTCCCACAAACATACAAGGCCGCACATTTGAAGTGTCAAATTAGGTTAAATTATTTGACACCGTCATCGTGCCGCAGTTGCTCTGAATTTATGTGCTACCAAGAGCAAAATTGCCAGGCAAATTCTAATTGGAACTTGGCCTCAGACAAACCGAGGATCTTCCTAACCAAAGCCAAGACCCACTTGGTTTGCTCCCACAGCATGTATGTGTGTGTGTATTGCAATATCAAGAAGAAAATGGCTTACAACTTTGGCCAAACAGACTCATAAAATTGCTGGGTTAAGCATCGTTGACTTTGGGCGGCAGCAAAGTGCATGCAAAAAAAAATAGAAGAAAATAGAAGAGAACTCCTTGAGAAGCAAGTTTTTACGACTGAACCAACACAGATAGATAGAATTATCTTCAGACATATCCAAAGTGGGCCCACTCAAACATATCAAAAAGAGTACACAAAGTCACCAAGAGTTAATTTGCCAGCCATGCGATTTTATGAGACGCCTAGCAGGTCGCACCGAGGCTAATTGACAGTTTGTTGTGTACTTTATGGACCAAACAAAATTCTGACACTGAGATTGAAATTTTCGCTACTAGATTAGAGCTGTTTGGCAATGCTAATGATAATGATGATGGCAACTTGATCTGCTCTTTAGGCTAGCTTGAGATTTATTAAATAGAAATTTAGAGAAGGTGTTGATCACCTCTTTTTGCTGATGATTTGTCTTTCAGGACTTTTGAGGTATTTTTTTAAAATCCTTAAAATCGATGGGTATTCTTTTTTTATCTCTTCTTCTGAGCTCAAAAGGAAGGCAGAAAATTGCCAACACGCGCGCCTAATAACCGAAATGCATGCAAACAAATTGCCATAAAAAGCTTATGTCTTTACAAAATCTCCATCCTTTCTTCCTGTCGTTTCGGTTTACGCCGCCCCCCTCAAATTCCCGCATTCCACTTTGTTCGCTGGGCATGTGAAAATTTCATGTTCAAAACAGCTGCCACAATTTCCAGAGGGTTAGACTCTTTCTTCCTCCACCTTCTAATGCAAAACAAAAAGCAGCTAATGTGGTTGTCTTTCGGCCTGGTATGGGGGCGCTGGTTGCTTAGAGAAGATGTACAGTTGCACCTCTTTGGGTTCTAATGAAAAATGTATGAGCTGCCAGAGCAGTTGAAAATGTACTGGTAGATCAACGTTTTCTTTTTGTTCCTTTTAACTGGGTCACTCAAAATTCAGACATATGACAAGCCGCAGGCAGCATTTAAGAATGTTTTGAGTGGGAGAATTGCAATCTGGCGAAGGAAAAACTTTGCTCAGTTTTAATGTTGAATTAACGTTTCTACTTTGTTGAGAACATGAAAAGTGCGTGCTAAAAGTTTTTCTTTCTTGGTGAAACTTTAAATTTTCATGGCTCAATAAAGTTTTCGTCTCACCCCCGCACCCATCCAGCCATACCATCAGTTTGGCTGGCAGCTGACGTTGTTCTAACTGCCATCAGCTACCAGCCAAGAGTTTAAACAGCTGACCCACTAAATGCTAATCAGCAATTTGACTCGAGTTCAAATACTGTCAATTTGCTTCTCCTCCATGGAGGGCTCCATGGGGCTGTCCCAGCTCGAGTCACTTGAAAAGTCCTTCAAGTGTTGTTTGCTTTGCACACGAACAACGACAATATTTGCCATTTTGGCCTCGGTAAAATAGTAAAATTTTTTACCAAGGGTCCATCCAAGCAAACTGGAATTGTCTCAGTGTGTGTGTGTGTGTGTTTGTGTGGACAGAGAAAAATTGTGGAAGCATGAAAACGAAAGTCAAATAGAAGTGAAATCATTCACGAAATTTTTGCACAATTGACAAAGAAGAGAGCAAAAGTAAAGAGAAATCAAGTCAGCCAGTCGACCAGGAACGATGGATGCTTTGCAAAAGGCAAACACACAGACACACATACACACACACACAGAGGGAGCAACAAAACAATTTCCATTCTTCTTGTGCCCCCTAAGAAAAATGACTACCAGAAAGGCACATAAATCTTTGGACAAATTAGGCAAAGCAAGTTTCAGTAAAATCTAAAGGAATCGTGGAGAAACAAATCTGAAAAGGCACTAAGGAAGTGACCTAAATTTTTGAAATGAAAAGCCAAAGAGAAGCCTGAATCGGAGCAACAAGCTCGACAATTATAAAAGCACACAAAAGACAAAAACTTAAAAAAATAAAAAAAGAAAGAAAACTTTTCATCTGGGTAATGCGGTCATGTCAAAAGGGGGGCCAGACCAGCATTCATTTGACTCAAATAAATTAGAGCGAATTAATTGCATTTCGAATTAGAAAAGCTAATTGGAACTCATTTCGCATGTGCTGTTTCACGCATACCAAATGAGAAAAATATCAGGGAAAAATTCTAATCATTTTTGCAACACGAAATTCAAGTTTCACGTAATTCCCATTGATGCCACCAAAGGCAAAAACACTGAACAGAGAGCAAAAAAACTAAGCAGGGTTCCTTGCAAATGATTGTCAAATAAATCAAAAGCAACAACAAAAACAAAAGCAAAAGGCAGTGCAAGTGACAGCCAAGCGTCTGGGTCGAAGGACAAAAACAAATGGAGCATCCATCATAAGCCGGCAGAAAGTGGGAGCCCAACCAAAAGCGAAGCTCACGTCAAGGCAAATCTTAGGCTGGCGCCCATGTCAGAAAAGGTGACGATAATGTGGCGTTTGTGCCTCACTCATTTGTCAAATTATGAAAGCGAAGGAGGCAAATTTCGAAAATCCCGAAAGACGACAAAATTCAAATCAAAGTAGCTCAGCCAAATTGCTAGGCATATTTTTTTTTTTTTTTTACCAACGAGAAAATTGAGATGTGCAAATTTAAACTGACTTGAAGCTGATTTGAAGAGAGGCGAAAAATATGTAGGATCGAGAGAAAATGTTGAAAAATTAAAGAAGTTCCATTTCGAATTTAGAGAATCACTTTCTAATTTCGCTTATTGATTTGATTTTTTAAGCTCCAAACTCAAATCAAAACTTTTAAAGAAAGCAAAGTCTTGTACATGGAAATGACTCAACTGGATTTTTTTTTTATCTCAATCAGAATGATGGGTAATTTTTTAAAGCACAATTTTTCCTGCCTGGAATCAGGAAATCTGAAGTCCTTTTTTCTTGTAAATCTGAGCATGTTTTCTTCCGTTTTCTTGAGAACCCTTTTTTTTTTTGCAAAGGCCTCCTGAAAGCCAAATGTTTTCAAAAAGAACTCAATCTTTTTTCAAAGTTGGCACATGTGTCTCTGTGTGTGTAGTGTTCATTAAAAGGAGAAAAAGGTTTAAAAAAAAGGAAATGCAAAATTATGTCACAGTGAAAGCAACAAAAGAGGAAAAACTTGAAATGGTTTGGTAACCGGGATAGCAAAATCTGTGGAGGGAAAAAAAGGGTTGCACAAATAACACAACAGCGACGACAGCGATTTGTTATATAAATATTTGTTGCTGTTGTTGTTGGGATTGCTACCGCTGCGCTTTTTCAGTTCCTTTTTCTTCTCTTTGTTGTGAACTGCTGAAATGGCACAGACTCGACTGTCCTTATAACATGCTCTGTCCTATTTTCTACCCACCACGCAGTGATTGATTGCCACATTTGCATGGGACCAGAGACTGTAATGAGTGGACCCTGCCAATTTCACCCACCACCCCCCTTACAATAGCAATGGAGTAAGTTAAAAATAACTGTGTAAAACGGTTGAAAAACTTTCAAATAAATCAAGACAAAATGGCAGCCGCAGCCACAGGCTCGTCCGCCAACCGTCAACCGTCAACTTGGAAAAGAATTTGATTTAGACAAGTCAAAAAGAAAGCGTCCCACAGCAGCAAATCGTCCATCAGCGTAGCCATTTGGTCTCCAAAAGTTTCACAGACCAAACCAAACTCATTCTTATTTTAACCCACTGACATGCCAACCCAATTTAGCCCACGCGGCAGCCTACGTAATTTATAGTGTGCGTGTGTGTGTGTGTGTGTATGTATCTTTCTCTGGTCTTATTTGGTTTTGTTTTGCTACTCACTTGCTAAATCCCTTGTAGACAGTCGCATAGGATCCTTCACCAAGAGGTTCCAGTTTTACGTAGGCTTCTTGTTTGCCAAATGGTGAGTCGCCCTGTTTTGTGTCAAAAAAAAAGACGGAAAAAAAATAAATAAAATTTGTTATCATTAGAATTAGTTAGAGTGTAGGCTAAAAATAATAATAAGAATAAAAATACTAGAAAAATATCCTTTAAGCCTGAGCTCTTTAGCCGAGTTAATTAGTTTGGTTTATAGCGGTTTTAGTAAGCTCACAAAATTGCCAATGCCACACTCTGGCAATCTATTTCATTTAAGCTTTTCTATAAAATTTTAAGTGCTCAAGTCGAAAATCTTCCTTAAGTTGTTTTAAATTAAAATAAATGGGAATAAAAAAAATTTTTGAAATTGAATAAAGACCCTTTAAGAATTTATTATGCCATTAAAAAGAACCATAAAAGAAATAGTTTATTTTAATATAAATCTTGTTGAATTAAATGTTGAAACTAATAAATTGCTCTCAGTAAATCAAGCGCGCCATCTACCGGACTGTTCAAGCGACAGCCTCATTGCTTGTCATTTAGACAAGGGGAATCGAAATCTTGATTCCGAGACTTTTTAGTTTCACGAATATCAAATTGTTAAACTGATAGGTAAAAAGGAAGCACAGAAAGAATCCGAAACTTCTAGTCTTAATAATCTCCATATGAACGGATAGACAGATAGAGGTGGCTATATAGATATTTCTATAGACCTTTTACTATAGTGTGGATAACTTTAGATGCTCTCTGATATCTGCTTCCCTAATTTAAATTCAAACTTGATATACTCAACCCCTTACAGGTATAGAGTATATACCTTTACCTTGCCTAATTTACATTCAAACTTGATTTACTCTTAACCCTTACAAGTACAGAGTATAATTATTTTCAAAATATGTTTTCGATTATCAAAAAATAAATTAATTTATTTAAGCCAGAACCGCATAAAATGAATATAAATTTATGAATATCTCTATGAGTAATCAAATAAATTAATTGCATACATTTTTGTTTGTAAATCAAGTCAAATTATAACGAAATATTCCATTTAAATATTTAGGAAATAATTCTAGAATTTTATGAATATTTAACGGTATCTTTAGAGCAATAAAAAATTAAATTAACTATTTTTATTGGCCAAAATGGATTAAGACCTTTCCCTATTTTAATTACCAAGTCTTGGTTAAATGGTTAAAATATGTAAATATTCAAGGGGCTTGGAACCCCCCAAGAAGTAGACTAGTTTTATTCGTTGAGATACTCACACCAAATGCACTGAAGCGTTTCCTACGCGGATGTGGATCCTGTTTATTGAGGAACACCTCGGATTTTGGTCTGGGCGGCTTCTTTGGACGCATCACAACATGAGAATGATATTTCATTTCCTCTCTAATATCCTCATCCAGTAATTTACTATCGGATGAAACAGACAATTGCCGCTGTACACGATCATGGTGGTCGGTGCTATCCGTGCTGCGCCAGTCTAAAAAGAAAAAAATATATATAAAAGGGAATGATTAAATAAAGCGCATTAAGCTCAAAGTACAAAAAAAAAAAAGACGAAGAAAAAAACAAAACGAGTTGAGCATAAAAAATAAGCGCGCCAACTTAATGAGTTGTACAAGTGGTCCAGAGCGAAGCCAACCAACCACAGAGAACTCTCGGAACTAAATTAGTGAGACTTGCAGCTGAGCAACGGTCATCAGAAGAGTTATATGAAAAAAATAAAGGAAACCCAAAGACAAAGCCAACAAAAGTGGAACAGTGGAAGCAGTTGAAGTGGCTTGGGAAAAATTGCCAAGGAGTGACAGGAGGATTAAGGGAATGGCAAACAGAATGAAAAGCTGAGCATCTTGTTGAATTATTATGAGCATTCAAAGGTGAGTGTAAATAATGAATTACTAGACCGAAAACTACCTCAACCGAACCGAACCGAACTGAACTGGATGCTCTTTATAATGAGGCAATACTCATTAAGAATCATCATCAATATGCTCAAACAGAGCAGAGTCAAAAAGGACGAGTCGAAATCCTTTTGCATTTGTTTTTTTTTTCTGTTTTCTGTGGCTCAGCCAACCTTGAGGCTGGCTCTGGAATATGCCATGTAAACAAGTTGAAATAAAATAACTGAATATCTGTGGAATACTCTTGCAAATTGCATAATAAAATGTTTCAAAAGAAACTATCAAAAAAAAGTAGTAGGAGGAGGATGAAAACATTTCCAACCAACACGGGCAATAACTGGAAAAGTTGGTCTAGGACAAAGTTTTGCCAGGAGGCAGCATTGAATGAATGAAACTGTACAGGAAAGGACTGGAGCTGAAAGGGGTCTTTGTGTGTGTGTGTGTGTGTGTGTGTGTCATGGGTATGGTGTAGGCGGAACCAGGGAACTCTGGGCTCTGGGTAATAGGGTGCGGTTTTAAACTGGGCACTGGGTCACCTAGTAACCCGGTGATATTCATTGACTTGGGAGCATTACCAGCTCAAAATGTCTCATTTTGTCCATGCCCTCTTCTGCTTCTGCTTCTTCCCTATTTTGTATACCTGTGCCATGCTGTTTGCATTGGGCTCACCCGGGCAATGCCAGCCTAGAAATATGTATTTCATTTGAAATACTTTAGCTGCTTCGGGTGGCTTGCTGTTTGTTTGGTTTCGGTTTGGCAGGTCGGTCTATTTGAGCACTAATTACATTTTAAATTATGTTTGCTTCTGACAAATGCAATGGCAACATGACTGCCAGCCACGCAGCAGCCTTTCATGCACTCACGGCTGGCTGTGGTTGTTGCCTCGGTTTGGCTTGGTGGCGCCTCGGTTGGGCGCTTTAGCTTGCCTCTGCAGTTGACAGGTGTGGTTGCACATGTGTGTACTTTCTCTGCTTTTCTTTTTTATTCTTTTCTTGTTTTTTTTTTTTTTTTCTTCAAATATTCATATGATAAAGTTGTAGTAGCTCGGGTATAGTCAGCCCCTTGCCAGCTCAGTTTCAGCTGGGTCGCGTTTCAGGTGCACTTGTCGCAAATTGGTTTTGTTAGAGAATCTTTCCCTTGCCCCTTTTGGTTGATTTAGGTCGGGTTCAGGTTTGCCTTGACTTGGCTGCTTTTGGTTAGTGTTGTCAAGGCATTTGGCTGGCTGCTTTCAGAAGTTAAATGCCTTTTCGAAAGTGCATTAAAGTTGACACAAAGTTTACACACTTTCTCCGGCCTAAGCGAATTTCTAAAATCTTCTTTGCCATCTCACCTGACTCACTTCAGCAACACGGCCATTTCCACGACTCCCCAAAAGCACAATAACAACAACAAATAACATGTAACAGATATAAAAAGAATGAGTGAAGCTTTCGGAATAAAAAATTTAATATGTGCGCAGTGAGGAAGAAATGTTTCACCAGAGAGATGGAAAGAAGTTGATTCGTTTCGCCGCCTCCTTGCAGATAAAATGTGAAAAATTACTTACATAAAAATTAAAAATTCAACAGCAGCTGATTTTGAAAAGCACACAAAACGAAACGAAAAAAAAAGGAAAAACGTAGGAGTAAAAATGAAAATAAAATGCCAAAAGAGGAAAATTGTGTTGAAACTTTTCGAGACGACCGAATGGCGGAAATACAACTATAAAAACTTGATGGGCCGAAGGCAGTCAGGAAAGAAGGGCTTTGCCAAGTCACTGACTGGTTGAGTGGGTGGTTGTTTTTACTTTTTTTTTTTATAAATATTTTTTTTTTTTTGAGAAGACTTCTTCAATATTGTTGAGAGAGAAAAAGGATACGGCGGCTCTGTTCGCTTGTTGAAAGCTAATCTGGCAGAGTTGGCAGCTTCATATAAATCTACATGTATGCAGGAGTAGTAAGCCTGTATGAGTGTACATGTGTGTGTGTGTGAGTGTGTGTGTTCAGAACAGATCCTGTTTGCTTATATGAAAATGTTGTCGACGATTAAATTCGAAATTTCCACAATAAATGAACCAAATAAAAGTGGAAAAATTCCTTTAGCGCAAAATGTTTTCATATGAACGAATTTTTTAATGCTATTTTTGAAAATCCTCTGGAATATGTAAAATATTTACATGACCCCTCCAAAATGTGTTGGATTAAGCCGGGCTTAAATGGACAGCTAAAATTCCCTCTTAAAAGAATTGTATAAAAATAGGCGAAAAACATTGAATTTTTTCGGGGTAAATTACTTCCTTTAATATTTGAAATTTCCCCGGAACAATTCCAAATTTCGTATAAAAACAGAGTCCCTAGAATTGCTTATACTGTTTTCCTTTCCAAAATTGTATAAAAGAGAAGACTTTGACAGACCAAGCAAAAGGAAACAAGGACTTGTCTAAGATCTTCCTTTCTTTTAAATTGCAATTTTCCAAGTAGAAAAATGTACAACAACAACAACAATAACAAAAGCAAAAGAGCAATCGTAATACATTTGATTTGCAAAAATTGACTGAACATTGGAAAAGTGCCTGTAAAATGGGCCAAATAAAAAGCTCGTCTATGGTTTTGGCAAGGCAACCATTCAGTCAGCCAGTCAGCTAACCAACCAGCCAGACTAGCGAATTAAAAAGTCAAAAGGCAAGAAACATAATAAAAACAACAACAATAAAAAAACAAAAACATTGTTCAGACAGTCTGAAAATTAGGTCGGTCGCTTGAGGTTTAAAGAGCTTCTTCCTTATCTGACTTTTTCTTCTTCTTCTTCCTTTACTAGGGTGTATATTAGAAAGATATTAAATTTAATGTTGGTAGATTGTGCTTTTTGGCTAATAAAATGGTTTTTTTTTCTGGTAGAAGCTATGCCGCATTGGCTGCTATAAAAATGATTATCATGTGAAAGAGCCAGGGAAGCCGAAACCAAATAAACTCATGGAAAACAGACAAAATCCCAAGTGAAATAGAGAAATATAAAACTAAATGTTTTTCTTTTGAAAAGGAATTCTAACTGAAATGAATCGGTTTATTATTTTTGGCCTGAGAATGGAAAATCTCAATGTGGTTCGCAGAAAAATTCACTCGCAAAAATGAAAACAATAAAAATTATGCAAGACTGTTGCAAAAAAAAATACAGAAAGCATGAATATGATGGAAATTGTTGAGTGATGAGGGGAATGGTACGAGTGGGGGGGGGGGGGGGAGGGAGTCTGTCAGAAGAGGACTCTCTTGTTGATACAGTTATGTAAATTTTATGCAAGGATGTCACGTCCTGCTGTGACTTAAAGCTGCGCATTGCCCAGAGTCAATGTAAATACACACACACAGACACACCAAACGCAAGTCACATGTGTGGCAGGAGTAGGTGGGGGGGTGGAAGTGAAGTGCTGCCACACCCAACGAATAGTTGACTAAAAGTGTGTGCGGCTTCTGCCAGGGCCAGGGCTCTTCTCTGGCACTCATCAGACTTACCCAGCAATAGCCAGGGATTCCCCGGTCCCACCTATAGACCCCTCTCCCCACTCCATCACCGCCACCCCTCAACAGCTGACAGTTTTGCATATGCGTTCGCATCCGTATCCTTTGCAAGTCTCGCGTTATTTCGTCCACTCGTCGGTCTTCCGCTTTCACTCTGTTGGTCTTTTGCATACTCACGCCCTCTTGCCTCTCGCCTCTCCCATTTTCCATATTATTATAATTTTTGTTTACTATTTGTTTTTTGGCTTTGTCACAATATTTATGTGTGCGTATGTGTGTGTGTATTTGCTTTTGTCTGGCCCCGGCCAGGCTTTTGGCCACCTTCCTACTCCAAGGTCTCGAAATTCTCTCAATTCCTGTCTACATTTCCCCGCCACCCCCGGGGCCAGTTGCAATTTCGCGCTTTCCTGTTCCATTTGGTGCTTCCTTTTCTTTTCATTTTTATATTTTACTTTTTGGGATTTCTTTTACGCTGGCATAAAAATCTGAATTGCCCGACATTTTGTAGAGTTGTTTGGGGCTCGACTGGTCCTGCCACTGCATTAAATCACTGCTGAGTGGGCCAAATACTGAGCACTTTTCAAAATAGTGTCGACCATAAAAAATCATCTCATAAAACACAAAAATTCCACTTTTTATTTGCATAACAGTTACGTGTGGTTTTTTCTTGTTGTTGTTGCTTTTTTTAGTTTTCTTTTATTGCATTTTGTTGTTATTATTCATATGCGCGTGTCACATATTTGCGTAAAAATTTAATAAATCGACACTTGGGCCCAATTTTAGTGGAGCATAAAACAAAATCTATAAACCAAAATTTCCATTAGGGTGAAGCAAAATAAAAATATTTCGGGGGTACCCTCAAATTTAATTTGATGGGATGGAAGAATTGGAAACCCTAATGAGTTACTTCTTTAAATAAATTTTGGTTTCCCTTTAGGAAATTTTATTTTCCAAGGAACTGAGACACCCTATTCAAATTTGCCTAAATTAATTTAAAGCAAACAATTTTGGGCTGTCAAATGGCATATGCCTCGAGGGCAGATATAGAAAGGCTTAGGGGGCGGAGAAGTCAAGAGGATTTACAGCTTATTCAACGGGAAACGCACAAAATGCCAAAAACTTTTGATAAATGCAGCCACCGTGACCATTGGCAAAAGTATTTTCGAATTGGGCAACAAAATGTAGGAAATTTTTCGACAAGCGGAAGGAGGTGGGAAGCCACCATTTGATGTATGCAGCCAGGAAAAACTGCAGCCAGTTTTTAACCTTATCTGGTCATGTTCGATGCCAAAAAATTGACTAGTGCTCTCCCTCTCTCTCTCTCTCACTCTCATTCAAGTGGTTCGCCATTTTATTTTTGAATGTGTGAATTTTATTTTGGTATGTGCATTTTATGGATACATTCCTCACCACCTCATACCACCTTCTAAATGTACTGATTTATTATTCACAACGAAGAAATTAAATTTCCTCTTTTTTACTGCAGTCACCCAACCCAACCAGCCAAGCAACCAGACAGTCCAAATAAAATGTCTGTCTGCATATTTTGGCCAAGCTGAGGTCCTCTTTTTTTTTTACTTTCCCTTTCTGTTTTTAGTCTCGATGTCTTGCTTGTTTCCCCTTGCGTGATTTCTGCCTAAAATTTATTGTGTTGTTATAGAATTCAATTACAAAAATGATAACAAAAAGGCAACTGAATAACTGGCAAGAGGGCCAAGGCACATAGACAGCCAGTCAGAGAAAGAGAGAGACCGAATACCAGACGCCAATATCCTTTTTGATTGTCTTGGCCTATACACTTTTTTTAAAAAAGTAAAACTTATGAAAATTTTCTGACAATCTAGGAGGAAACTTTTCTGTCGTGAAAAGATTATGAAACCGTGAAAAAAACCCTTGGGCTAGATTTCTCTTCTTTGAAAAAGTTAAGAGGTCCTTTGGTTTAAGTTTTTAATTTCAAGAGATATCTGATTACTATTTCATACGGTTCCTTATTGAATCTGAGACTTTTTATTTGAAATATGTGAGGATTTCTTAAGTCATTCTCTTGGTCTCGAAAGGCTATAATCTCATTTTTAAAACTTTACATATTTCTATATATTTGGATCCCAAAAAGAGTATACAGTTTTCGACTTTAAGAATTTATTGACTTCCTTGTTCCCCTGTCGTTTTTAAAAAGAATCGTATAAGTTGGGTAGGTGGTGTCGTTTCGGCTGGTTGATATTGAATGTTTGCTCAGTTAAGGTTAAGTTGACATTGGGAACGAACGTCGCGACCAGGACAGAAGCACCAAAGACCAAGGACCAAAACAGTCCACAGACCAGTGGGTCTGTCTGGTCGGTTATGGCTTCTGCCAAGGTTTCAATATGAAAATGATAACCCGCTGCGTTTTGTCATTACTTTTATCCTGTCACTTGCATTGGACTGCTGCGACAATCTCAAAGACGTTAGCATAAGGATGGTAATAACGATATCAACAACAACAGAAACAACAATGACCAACGAGAAAAGGGAAAACTACTTTTATTTACACAAACAAGCATTCATTTTAGTGCAATTTTAAAAGCTTTGCTTGTCAGATAATAAATCGTTATTTAAATTGCTGTCAAAAAGCTAAGCATTCTTGGCAACTTCATGCTTCAAAAATTTCTAAGGGTAAAACTAATCTAGTTCTACTAGAAACTAAACTACAAATAATAAAGAGAAAAACTGTATTGTTTACCTTGTGGTTTATTATTATCATTTTTCGCAGATTCTTGTGCTAAAAATAAAATGGGAGAAAAAAAATAAATAAAAATTAAGCAAATTGAGAAAAATTAAAATTAATTAAATTCTTAATTAACTTGTAACTAAATCTGAAGACCCAAGACTAGATAAGAAGAAGACAAAGACTCTTAAAATATGGAAAGATTAAAGTTTAAAATTTTGTTGGCAAATGAAAAATTTATGGACTAATTAAATGTATTATGAAAATCCGAAAAGACATAATTTGTGCAGAATTCAGAAACGGGCAAGTGTTCTTATGAAACTGTAATTATTTTCTTATTAAATTATTATACATATTTCTCCCTCTCACAATCTTTCACTCCCTTTCTAATCATTCAAAGATTCATCGCCACACACACTCAGTCAATCTCGACTCCAACTCACTCACAATTTAGTCATTTAGGAATACTTGAGCACATTACACGCTTGTTGATCAAAACCACCACTTTTGGGCCAAACCATTCGAAACACTCGAGACGTGCCACAAGACGAATATACCTAAACTTATTGCACACAAGAAAACACACAACTATTTCCTAGAGTAAATCACAATCTTTATTTAGTATTTTCTCACATGTGTTTTTGGTCGGATTCCTTGCCTCGGAAAGGAAAGGAAAGTTTATTCTTTTTTTTTTTTCTTTTTTTGCTTGAACAAATAAAAGCATAAATCGCGCGTAATAATTGGCCAAAATACATTTAATGGCTTATTCCGTTTTGCCGATGGTATCGACAATAAAAATATTCGTTTCATTTGGTTCGAAAGAAAGTCGTAAAAAGATTTACCCACACTTGCATCGATACCAAGTTGAGTATATTTTTATGTTTATTGAATAAAGCACTGACATTTGATAAGAAAGTTTCTCTCGGTTTTGCTAGTTTTTCTAAGGGATAAAAGTTTTGTGGTAGAAACCTAAGGTATTGAATGAATGGGTTGGTTCAGGTTACAAGCGGATGAGACTTTGATTCGCTCTAGTTCTTTTTTTTTTTACTTTTTCTAAGGAGCAGAGGAGGGTGATATGTGGTACAGGACTACAAAGGGCCTCAGGGTCTCTCTAGCGGAAAGGATCTCAAAAGGCCTCGGGTGGCCTCTCCTGGGATCTGTTCTACCTAATTTTATATTATTTAAAAAAAAAAGTCGAAATTTAAAGAAAAGAATTTTAAATTGTTCCTGCCCATATGTTCTGCTCTCTCTCTCTCTCTCTCTTTAGGTCCTTGGGAAACTTAAAATTTCGTGAAAAATTTCTTGGAGAAATTTATTGCATACTTTTAGGTCGCCCAAATTAATTGCAATCCTTTTTCAAAAGAGTGTTCAAAGTTCTTTGGAAAACAGTTGGAAATTTGTGTCTTCATCTTTTTTTATTTACTATTTGCCTGGTGTTGCCTGACTTTGGCAGTGGTTTAAGCTCACACGAAAATTGGTTTAACGCCCCGCACAACAACGGTGAATTACAGCCAAACAAACTAGCTAAGCCACAACAACGACACAGTATCGAATTGGATTCACCAGTGAGCGTGTGTGTGTGTGTGTGTGTGTGAGTGTGTGGAACACATCCTTTCGTTCATCACTTCCAATTACCGCTTATTTATAGCCACCATTTTGTGGTCGAGCAGACGGATGCTTGGGCTGCTTAGCCATTGCTTCTGACCAGGTTGCTCGGCATAGAGCAAAAACAAATTGATTTGTGCGTGTGGATTAACACCAACAGTCTCTGAATTAGATTTGTTGGTTGACTGGTTTCGGTATTGGGTTGCCTGGGTAACTCTTTCGTGGTTGCCGCCAACGCCTCCTCCAAATTGTTCAATTATTTAGGTTTCAATGAAATTTATTGCCAAATTTCGCACAGGCCAAGACAAATAACAAACCAAAACAAAAAATAAAAGAAACACACAAATTTTCATTATTAAGAGACCGAAGGGCATTAGGAGAAAAACAAAAAACCCAGGGTAGTATAAAATTAAAAGAAAAATTGTCATTTGATTGTGTTTAATTACTCAAACCATGAAGGGAAAAAAAACCAAAAAAAAAAAATTTCTATCGATTTTAATTTGTGGCAAGCATTTTCAATTAGAAAAGAGCATGTTTAGGGTTGCTTTGCCCAGCAACTCGGACAAACCTCACGTACACACAATTTTAGCCATGTTCTTTTTTTCCTTCTTCTCGTTTTATCGTTTTCCCCCTTTTACAGAAATGTGCAAAAATATTAATTACTTTCAGGCGTTCGAATGATGACGGTTATGACTTTTACAAGAAAACTAGACTCGGTTACCACACAACTGAGCCACAGACTGTTGTAATTACTCATACCGAAGGGACTCAAAGCCAGAGAGAGCTAAGAGACCGGAGACCAAGACAATTAATCGAGGATTAACATGCCAAGCCAAGCACTATTCAATGTAGTTGGCAACAATTCCAAAAACAACTACAACCAAGTGTTAAGTGTGGCAACAAAACGTGTGGAAAATTAAGATGTCTTGATAGGAGAGACTGTGCCAGAGAAGGAGAGGGGAAGGGAAGGGGTATGCATGTGCATAAAAGGCAACTGTTGACAAGACAACAAACACATCAATCGATGGCTAAGAACAACACTGGAGATACTCTTTTTGATGAAGAATTGTCTTTGCAAAGCTTTTGGAATTAATCGGGGAGCTTCTCTTATTTTTCTATCTAAATAGGAATGATAAGATTAAAAGTGAAATAATCTAGGGGTTTCTCTTATTCTTTATTCGAAAATAATTGTAGAAACAAACTTGATCTAGGTTGAGGTCGCTTAGGTAGTAGAATATCTGGTACAGTCTACTCAAGTGTTAAGAAAGGAAAGAACGGACTTGAATGAAGAATGAACAATGAAAATATTAAATTATAATCCTTTAAATGGATCCTGAATAATAAAGAAAAGTGAGGAAATTTATAAATATATAATTTGAGTCAAAAGACCAACCAATTCCACTCAAGTTTCTCACTTAAAATTTCAGAACTTGCCGGAAGAAATCCCAGTAAGAGCTCTGAAAATCATTAAGATTAAGTTCATTGAATATTTTTCCATTTAAAATAATATTTTGTCATTAATGCAATTACTTTTCAAGTACCTTAAAATGTCTTACTAATTCCTCTAGGCCCAAGTCTACCTTGTCTTTTCCTAATCAAGCCCACCTCAATCAAAGCTTCCTTTAATTTTTGGAATCCCACTGAAAAAGAGAGATAAAAAGCAGTACTCAGCAGAGTTTTGCCCCATCTCCAAATCTCAGTTTATAGACAATCACCATTTCCAATTTACCTAAACACTTTCAGTAGAGTGAAATCCTTCACACGTCTCTCTGGTCTGACAAGTTTTCGAGTGTTTGGCATACACAAAAAGACAGCATTTTCCTTCTCTTCAATAGAGAACTCAAAGTTGGCTTTGATGTTTTTGTAATTAACTGGCAAGGCGCTCTGCCAAAACAACCTCAACAATAACAGGAAGACCGGGGAAAAAGTCTAGAAACCACTTTCGTTGAAAAGAAAAGGAAAAGGAAGCGAGGATGTGGCTGAGACAGTCGAATCAACAAAAATAAAAACAATATTACTTAACAAATTACATAAAATTACTTTTCTTGTGTGAGGCGAAATATTTTTCGTATCAGACAAATCAACAAAAACAACAACCAAGGCGGATAGAATGAAAACAAACGTACAAACATAAAGAGGAAATATATCAAGGCGACTGATGCGAGAAATTGTTAAACGCTTACAAGGAATATGTTTTCTAATATTCCCGGGGACTAGGAGGAGTTGGAGAAGATTGCCTATGAAGCATTGTGAAAGAAAAAAGAAGACGCTTCTGTTTTTCTCGAGGTAGCTGAAATGGGTGCTTTATTTTCCTGTCATGTCAAAGTGTTTACTTTTGTTTTTCTTGCTGTTGTTGTTATTTTTCCTACTTTTTGTTGTCCTTGTTATTATTATTGTTTGGTGGTGTGATAAGAAAAGTCAAAGACGACTCCAAAGGGAATGGGTTAGCTTGGCTTAGCTTAGCTTTCGGAGACTGTCAGTCGTCTATGTTGGTTTGATTTCCCCCCCACTTTTCGTCATTTTGTTTGTAATTCACAAACAAAAACAAAACAATTTATGGCAAACGGAGCAAAGCTTTGCCCGCCAACATTTTCGCAAGCGATCCTGCATCATTCATCAAGCCAAGTTGAGCTCAGCTCGGATAGCACATGGAATGAGTATCCTCAGCATATGACAGCATATTTATAAGAAGGGTTGCATACGTAACAAAAACAATGCGGAAATCTGAGGCTTCATATATGTATGTATGTTAAAATACAAAAATGTTTTACCCAAGAATTTGACAGGGAATGTGTGTGGGAAGGGAGAAAGGGTAAGAAAATGGTATTACGGGTGGTGGCTTTCCTGGCTCTTTTTGGTGGGTAAGTAGCATGAAATAAGAGACAAATGACGTTGATACTAATTAAAAGCGGCGTCTGCTTCTATTGCATAACAACAACAACAGCAACAGCAACAAGAACAACAACTGCGGTGAAGACACGCGCAAAAAGCAGGCCCAGAAAGGCAGTCAGTCAAGGGTTAAGTTTTTACCAAACAGAGAAACGGATACGGCAACCTCAAAAGTTCTAGCAATATTTTTGGAATTTTCAATACTCTTTTGAAATTTAATATTCCGAAAAAAATATAATTAAGTTTTAAAAATTAAAATTAATTAATTTATTTCAAATTTTCTTTGCCTTTTTAAAACTTGAAAATCTTCTGTGAATTTTCAAAAATCTATATAAAATAATTCTTATAAATTTATAAAATTTTGTATACCCTTTTTCAAATTTCTAAAAATTCCTTTACTATTTTGTAAGTCTCAGCACCGTTTCAAAAATCCCAAAAACCTAGCACTTTTTAGAGTAGACACAAGTGACGAATGCTTTTGACTAGGCCAACTGGGCAGACGTCAGTTTAGTGGCATCTGGTTACAATTACAAAATATGCCAGTAATGAAATTTTTGCCAGACAAAAGCCAGGGCTTCAAGGGTAGAGAAAAGAGGTAGCCAGCCACACAGCAGCGGCAGCAGCAGCAAAAATTCTAAAGAATCAGCGGCCAATGTGGTGACTAAATTAAATTACTAACGGAAAATTAAAGCGGTCGACAATGTGTATAAATGAAGCTGCCAGAAGGAGAGGCACTAAAGTGATGCGAGTATGGCAAAGAGAGCAGTAGTTGGCGCGTTGGTTCAAAAGCGAATGGGTCACACATGGCGTATGCTTAATTTCCGCTTACTGTGCGCCATTTTTCTAAGCCCAGCCTGGCTATGAAGTTGTTTATATGTTGGTGGCTGTCTGGCTGCCTGGTTATTATATTTAGTAAAGTGTGCGCAAATTGTGCTCATCATTGTGACACAATTAGTGGACGGGCTGGGGTTGTGGGCAATTCAGCCAGATTCTTATTCACACGAAAGGCTGGTTAGTGACAACGGGGCACGTACACACTCAGAAACAATGTCCAACTCGGTATAATTTTTATATACACTTTTCATAATTTTTTCTTCTTTTTTTTTTAACTCATTTCATGCATGCCAAATTAGTTTATGCGCAGAATTTCTAAAAGGAAAAAGCTGGCTCAAAGCAACACTAAAAAAATTTCACACTAAACGTTGCCATTTTTGAAAATGGCTGCGGGTGTGTCTGGAAAATTTCTGCCTGGCTGGCCTAAAATGAGCACTTATTTTATTTTTCTTCCATTCTTTAATTTTCTAAATTGTTTGAAATAATTAAGTTGCTTCTGGGAAGAAACCAATTAGCACTGATTTGACTTGCCTTAAATTTTCCAAGGAAATAGTATACTTCAATTTTGGTCAAGGTTTGGCCAATTGGCCAATCGGAAATTATACAATAGAAATGTAATCATTTGATTTGTAATACAAGCGACTTTGAAATTGAACAAATGCGGAGCCACCTGCAAAACTCAATTCAAGTCAACAATGACAAGTCTACTACATCAATTTCTCTATTTTCTCATTGAAGAAGAGGAAAAAAGAAATTGTATAAAAACGAAAAGTGTAAAATGTAACAAAGTTGTGGGATAATAATACCAAAAAGCAGTAGCAGCAGAAGAAGAGGAAGAGAAAGAGAGAAGGAAAAAAAAATGCTATCAAATTCAATTTATTTGCTGGGTAAAAATAAAAAAAAGGACCAAAGTACTCCTGACAGAAATCAATGGCTTTGTAACTGTAACCGAGCTTGTAATAATAAAAGGAAAATAAATATATAACCCCATGGAGAGAAAATTAATAAGCAATGAAATGGATTTTATTATGGAAAGGAACCTCTATGTGTGTGTGTGTGTGTGAGTGAGTGAAAAATGCAGCTGAAAATGTAACCATAATATTTTTACAATCCTATAAAATAAATTGAATGCAACTGAGGAAAGAGAAGAATGAAAAAGGGAGTATATTTCCTCTGGCTTTATTTTTTTTTTATTTCTACTCATTCAGGTTTTCGATACGATTTCATTTTTAATTAACTTGAAAAGGTATTTTGTATAAACAAGACCAAACTGTATGCGATTCATCTCAGTGGTCTGTATTTATTGCCACTGATTTGAGGCAATGTGCAAATAAAGCTTCAGGCCAAACTGCAATATATCACATAGCATTGTCTCTATCTCTCTCTCTCTTTCTCTTGTTCTCCACTGGAGAAGCCATCATTGCCGGCATAGTAACTGTCAAATGTTCATCATAAAGCAATTGAATGTGGACGCGGTTTGTTCACGTCGCATTGTTTGCTGAATGAGACACGCACACAGACACAAAATAGCCGTAGCAATAACACAGACACAAACACACATACATACAGAGACATATACAGAGACGCCCTAGGAAGTGAGTGAAAAAACAAAAGCCGCGTTGGCGATTTCTCTTCAGGGCAAGGGCCAATGGGACCGGAGACAGTTTTGTGACAAAGGAAAAACACGCAGAAAGACCAACAATAAAGCAAGCCAAAGCTAAAAAAAAAGAAGAGAAAATACAGAATGCTGACCAATCTTTGGTTTAGTGTCAATTGGCACTGTGGTTCATTTTGTACTAAAACAAATCAAAGTCCTTGGGAAATTCATCTCATCGCATTCATCGTTATCTGTTTAATTGTTATTGTACTTAATTTCCAAAGTTTTTTCGATTTTCTTAATTTGGTAATCAATTTTTTGATTGGTTTCCTTTTTTGCTCAAACGATTTCGATTACCAAAAACCACAACCTGGATTAATTGTTTAGCCCACAGTGCTGGTCAAATAAAGCCAACAATCAAGCTAAACAAGGTAGTGAAACTCAAGCAGTTGGGCTCTGGTGACTATCAAATGCTCTTCTCTTCTCGAGTTTTAGAAAGACTAAATTATTTTAAATAAATTCCATTCAGAGCGTTCTTGAGATTATCTTTCTTTTATACAATTCAAGAATGAAGAAACAAGTTTACCACTAAAGCAAATTGATATATATTTTCTATATGTCTTGAGATCCCTTTCCAAGAAGTCTCCTAGATTAATTTTAAAATTACACAAAATCAATTAAATCAATCTTCCTGGGGTGTTTAAAATTTCCCTTGTCATAAAATCCAGGAAAAGCTAAGAACACCCCATTATTTGCTTGGTTAAATTATAGAGTATGCGAAACCTGAATTGTAATGGGAATAATTTGCAGCAATTTCATTTGAAAAGCCTACAAAACACACACACACACACTCAATCACATACACAGACTCCTGTGTATACGCCCAGTCACGTAAATGACAATCAAAATTTGAAGTACTCAAAGTTGATGGCTGAGGCAGGAGTAGCAGTAGCAAAGCCAGAGACAGGAAGGAAACGGTGGCCAGTGTCCAGTGGCCAATGCTGTTGCCGAAACCAAATCACATACGAGTAGAGCACGTGTCTGTCCAGAGAAGGTGGGATCAGATCGAAGCTGAAAAGGGCAGGACAAAGACAGAGGGAGAGAGAGAAAGAGTGAGATGATGCCCAGAGCCGTAGAAGTTAGACAGATGAGATGAGGCCCCAGGCATTCTACACGTAACATGGCTGTACCACCAAAAAAGCCCGAGACACATGCCCTAAGGTTGTCAAAGTCAACACATAACGGACGTTATCAACCGAGTCAGCCCAGGCCAGCCCAGACCAGCCAGGCATATGAGAAGTGTACAATACGAAATTCCCCAAAGACCAAACACACATGAACATGAGATACACAACCTAAACGGCAGACAGCCAGAGAGATGATGATGAAGCAGTGCCTCACATATGGAAAGCTGCCTATAATTTGCGTTGTATCTTTATAATGCTTTACAAGGATATCAAAAGCACACACACACACACACATAACTGCTGGCCAAAATCGACTCATCTACTTAGTTACACCAAACATAGCTTTGTGTCATATTATGAATCCAAAATTTTGTGGATTGCCATAAGGGCAGAGGGTGAGTCCGGGACGGGCAGCCACAGCCTGAGGCATAAGCAGTCAATGTTCGGCTGTGATGAGCTGTGATGACGTTATGGATACTTGGGTTGTCACTCAAATACCAAAGAGTGAGAGAGGGAGACTTGCTGATTGCACTCTTGGAATAATTTCATGACCCTTAAAGAGACATTTTCAGGTTTAAAGCTCTCTTGTCAGGCTCGCCCCTGCCTGGAATTTTATTATCTCAACCAAGCCAGCAGACTTTCGGGCTACACCCAGGTTCGGGCATAAATTCATGATGACAAGTATGAATTTTAATATAGCGCTACAGTTTCTTTTTTACTTTTTTTAATTTTTAGGGTGGAGGTGTTCCTTTTTTTTTGGGGACTGCCCGCTGGGCATTGTTAGCCAGGCGAGTTGCAATAAAATGCGCGTCAAATTGCCGTGGTCGGTGGAGAACTGTTGAGGTCGGGAGCCAAGTAGAAAGGCACTATTAAAAAGTTTCCTCCCTCCAACTAAAAAGTAAGAAAATTGTTCGCCTTCGAAAAAAAAATGTAACTAAAAGCGGAGAGTGAGCAGGCTGAGGAAGTTGTTCATCTTTTGTGTTATTCTCTGCTTTATGCTGAGGCCATAATGAGCTTAGTATGCATAAAGCGGCGAATTGTCAAAAGAGATATATTTTTTTTCTCTCTCTGACCAAAGTTTCTTATTTTGCGGGCTTCCTGAGCTCAAAATTGGCAATAGAAAAGTCTGACGGAATAAAAAAGAGCAGTAGTCTAAGCAGTCTCTGACTCCTCCGCAGGGACAATAATTTTTTTTCTTCATTCTTGGCAGCAAATATCCCAAAAGTTTTAAAACAAAATTGATTACATTAGAAAGGCAACTGGGATGAGAGCAAAAAAAAAAAATGAAGAAAAGTTTGAAAAGCCTTTGGTAGCCATCAAAAAGTCTGCTTCGAAATCTTTCATGCAAATGATTTGATAAAATGAATAAAAAATCAAGAAGAGAATATTTTCCCTTTTCTTTTTCTTTTTTTATTTTGGTTATTCTCGGCAACCGCAAATTTTCCGTGTCATTGGCAGAAAGTAACGCGCGCTTCATTAGTCAATCAAAAGGAAAATAAAACAACTTCACAGCGACATCAAACAGAAATCCTCAGCATGCTCAACTAAATCATTAAAAAAGAAAAAATACAAGAAAAAGGGAGCACACCAAACCACCAAAACCAAATAAGCTCTGACAAGTATTCCAACAAAAAAAATAAAAAATAAATAAAAGAAGAAAAATTAAGACTGAAACAGAAATCAGAATACAACCAAAAGTGGAAGGTTTTTGCCAGTCTGTCCCATTTAATAAACTGCAGTAAATTTGACAAGGATTTCTGTTTCGACAAACCACAAAAAAAAAGGGCTCGAAGCAGGAAAAGGAAAATAACAACCACAAGTCAATAAACAAAGCGAGTCTAGAATTTTTCTTTTATTTTTTTTTTGGTTTCAAGGAAAAACCAAAAACTGCCACGTCGAATTTTTTAAATGAACCGCAAAAACGCGCGTGAGGTTTACTTCGGCGTGACTGTTTAATGCGCATAAAAACAACAAAATAGAATAAAAAAAAATAAGTATAAAAAAAGAAGAACAAACAAAACAAAAATGTCAAAGGGTTTCCTATGAAGGCGTTGGCAAAACAAAACCTAAGCCAAGCAAGCCTTGGAAACAAACAAAACAACCCTCTAAAAAAAAATTCTTAAAAAAAAAAAATCACTTTAAGTATTTTGCCAATAAATTTAAATCACTGACATTTTCCAAGCGTTAACGTTGCCGTCTCTGCCTTTGCCGCTGCGTTGTCATTGCCAGCGTTGAAGTGGCGTAGCGCTCACTAATCGCGAGACAAAGCACAAAAAAAAAGCCAACAACACAAAAATACCAAGACGTGCAAAAAATACCAAAAACAATAGACAACAGACTCAAGACAGTAAACAGTGCAAAGACAAAGCTTTCAAGAGCCTTGGCGGGCTTGGGCTTGGGGTTGGGGGTGGGGCTGGGGGTGCTTATAGCAACGCCATATTTGAAAAGTGTAGGCAAGCGTAAGCGAATTTCAAGGGAGACATAAATAAAGCCAAGTAAAAGTGGAGACTAAAAAAAAAGAGAAAAAAAAATTAAGTAAGACTCTGCCCAGGGCATTTGGGAAACTTTAAATACTCTTTAAAAAATTTTTAATAAAAAAAAAATTAAATAAACAAGCAGACAGCCAAAGAAGGTTTGTTTAGGACTTTAAATATTAAAAGATATTATCCTAGATTTCTTATAACACGGGTTAAGTCAACTCCTTGGCTCTCTCTCGAAAAGTGTATTGAAATCAGAGCCTGAGAGGGTGTCATTGTCTTTGGTGGAGGGTAAGGAGCAACCTTGTTGGGGTTGCCAAGTGAAAAAAACAAATAGAAATAAAAGGGGAAATGTCACGCCCCACTCACTTCACTCTCACACCGAAAGCCGTCAAAAGCCAAATAAAGCGTCAAAAGGATTTGTCGAAGAAGTCGCAGAAGTTTTCCCAAAACTTTTGGCCTAGTAAGCAGACGAGCTTCTAAGCCAAAGCAACTCATAAAAGTGACTGGAAGGTGCCACTGCCGTATGCACTTACTAACATGATATTTGGCCACTTAAGTGGCTGATTTACTGCAACCGCCCAACCCTCCTCCTCAAGTGGCCATAAAATTTCACACAGTTTATCACTTTTTGAATACAAGAGCAAAGATGTTTCTTTCAAATTAAATTCTCTGGATTTGCGTATATACATATATTTTTTTATGGGTCACGCATAATTGTTAAAAATGATTTATAAAGCATTTGGTTTTTTTCAAAATTCAGGGCAACCCTGTAACATGTTCAACTTCTTCTTCTTTTTTTATGAGAATCGGTGAAATATGTTTTCGGATATGAAAAACATTTCCATGTTGTTGTCAAACTTTTTGATAGGCGACAAATTTTCGCTCTCTTTCTCAACTCATTGAGGGTGGCCCAGCTTAGCCCGGCTGGCTGGCCTTGGTTTGAGATTCTCTGTATGCGCATAATTTGGTTATATAAACAATAATCTGTTTTTTTTTTTTTTTTTTTTGTTTGAAAAATTTATATCCTCACCACTTTGTTTTCGGAATATTGTTTGGGAGAGAGTTTAGAGAGTTTTTACATAGCTTATAAATCATATAATCACAGCAGCAAAAACTCAAATTGCTTTTTTGTTTCATTTTTTGCTTTTGGGTAATTGCAGCCCTGGGTGATGGGAGGAGCTGATGAGGCTTGGGGTGTATACTTTTTGTATAATTTATGACCAAGTTTAAAAGCTTTATGTTTTATGGTTTATGCTGAGAATGTTTATTATTGATCGATCGTAAAAATGCAGGCAAAAATATACCAAAAAAAAAAAAAAAAAAAACAATAAAAAAAAAAGTTTGAACAAATAAGTTGAAGGGTCATCAAAGATTGATAGAGTTTAAGGGTTAATAAACTTGACCCAAAGGCAGAGATTTTTAATGAAGGACAACCTTATGAATCTCAACAATTTTGTTTATAACTTTGGCATAAAGATTTCATCCTCTGTGTCTTTCTTTCTCTCTCACTTTTTTGTGTAAAAGAATTCCTGAGATGCTGTGGTTGTGAAATTGCATTGCTTCAGAGACCTTGGCAGTCTGGTTGAGTGTGTGAGCTGTGGAATTGCAAGCAGCTCACGTACAGGCTTCATCCCCTCATTCATTATCGAGAGTACGGGGCGGGCAAAGAATGAATTCAACTTGAACTGAAGATATATGGAGCATGTATAGTTCCATTTGGTTATGAATAATTCCGACCGTAATTCCGACAGTCTCATCATCTCTGTCCGTTCCGCTGTGTGTAGGTTTTGTTAGCGGATGGTGAATGGCGGTTGGTCGGATACTGTGTGCATTTGCCTGTTAATATTTTCATTTCCGTTGTTTTATAGCCGATTGTATGTGATTCTGGCTGCTGCCTCTGTCTTTGGTCCTCCGGTCTCTGACTGGTTGAGTGCTTATTTCTTCGTTTCCTTTTAGCATTACAAGGACAATAACAAGAGAGCAACAACTTCAAGTACAACAGGAGTACAAGCTATCAAATGAGTGGCAAAGTCAAATCTGGCTATTGTGGAATTTAAGATACGCTTTTCTAGGGAAATACAATTTCATAGCCAGCCGAAAAGTAGGCAATGAATTATTTTTGATAAATTTTAAGAATCAGCCTGAAAGTAGGCAATGCTTTTTTTAATTATTCATTTATTAAGGCATACGGGGTAGATGGAATCCCTTTGTAACCTTTGCAGCTCTTAATTCTGCCCTTAGATGGCACCGGCTATTATTGATAGCAGTGGAGGCTTTTTTTTCAACTTACTTTGCACTTTTAATATTCTTGCTGTTTGGCAAAAAGTGTATAAAACCTGACTCTGCCTGAGAATCTTATCAGCTTGTCAACAAGGCTGGAATTCCATTGCCATTGCCATTGCCACTGTCATTGCCATTTTCCATTTGCCATTTGCCTCAACCATTTACTTTTCTCTGTATTTCTTGTCTACTGCCAAGCCTTCTTCAGTCTTTCTATCTGTTTGCCTTCTATTTATGTTTTGTTTGCATAAAATTGCAATTTACAATTACGACAACAAAGCCAAACGACAAGACGACAAAATGAGTAGAAAATGGTGGGCGCTAGACAATTGCCAGGCCATGGAAAATTAAATCTAGAAAATATGACAAAACATTAAAGATGCTCAAACACAAAGCAGACGACATAGCAGACTAAATGCCCAGGAAATTTTGTTTAATGAGATAAAAATTTGATAAATTGCACAAAGGAAAAAAAAAGTAGAACTAGAAATACTCAGCATAAATAAATTGAGCGCAAAACTGTCGAAACTAAAGGCAAAATGAATTGGTAATGCCAAATAAAATCAAAAAAGGAAAGAGGATGAGCCAGAGCGACCAAGGAGGATGTGAGTGGATGGAAATCCCTGGATAAATTGTCTAGGGAATTCTGATATAAAGATAACTCAGCTCCCCCGTTTCATTGTATAATTAGTTACGCTGAGACCGTCACAACAACAACAACAACAACAATAAGAACAATAGTAAAGAGAGAGAGAAACTGTTAAGATTCGGGATAATTTATGCGTTTCAAATGCTTGAAATTAGTTTTTTTTTTTTTTGTAGAAGTTCAGCTTAAATGAGAGATTATAGCAAGTGGCAAGACAATAAATTAAGCAAATCTTTATGAATGACAATTTGTTTGTGTGTTGGAAACTATAAATAAAATGGTCTAAGTAAACTTACCACCGTATCTGCAATTTGTTTTATCAGCGGGTATATTGCCATTGGGTTCCAAACGATCCAAATACTCTTCCGAATTGTAGCCATTATATGGAACTTTATTACCGTGATTGTGATGCCCGCCATGACCACCTCGATGATGATGGTGATGATGATGATGGTGATGTGTGTGCGTGTGCGTGGAATCCTCACCATCTTCGCGGGAAATTGCTAAAAAAAAAAAAGAGAGAAAAATCATCATCAAATTAGTCTTGTTTTTGGAAAAGTGAAGTGGGCACTCTTTAAAGTAATTGTAATTGGCTTTTATGCAAAATCAATTAGACAAAATTCTCTCTCTCTCTCTCTCTCATTTTCGGAGCTGACAGGGCCACTTAAGAACTCTGTCAAAGCCCCAAAAGAGCCAAACGACAACAGCAACAGCCACCATAATGAAATTAAATTTTCCCCAAAATTTATATTTCCCCCTCTTCCTCTTTCTACTTTTGGACGAAAGTGGCTTGCTTGTGTGGCTTCCTGCCTTCGTGGTTGGCTGGAAATGAGAAGTTGGTTTGATGTCGATGTCAGGGACATTCAATGCTCTACATTTTGAGTTTTATTAAATTCGACAGTTTTGTAAAGCTTTCCAAAAATAAGTTTTGCCAGAGCAATCAACGCCAATGTCCACAGGCAGTAGGCCAATTTGTTAGCATCTTTTATGTGTGCCACTTTTGTATGTGTGTGTGTTTTTGGTCAACCACAAGCCCAGGGAAGTCGAGGAAATGCTGATAAAATTGCCTTTTAACCCAAAGACTGTTGATGTTTCCATTTGGTTATCGACTGAATAGAGGTGCTAACGATTAGTTATGTGCCACGCCCCTAAACCACAACCACCCCATCTACCCCCCAAATGCCATCAACATAATGACTTTGCCCAGCCTAAAGGCTCTCTCGTAAGCAGGAAGCCCAAGAAAGTTGACCCAAATTTCCCACAGCCGCCCCAATGTCAATTTATTTTAAAATTATATTTTATAGAGCCCAGACCCAAACATCTGCACCCTTTAGGCAATTCATAGTCGCAGCTCATAAAATAAAAAAAAATGTACAGGCTGGTTGGGCATTTCCCCCTGGAAAGCAAACATAACGCTTCTGTGACCACCTTCAAACTGGGTGAATGTGTCGAATATGCAAATGAGATCAACGGAAAAAGCAAAATATATACCCACCACGAATTGCCTTAGCTTTTCAGTACAAATTTTATTTGGGTAACAATTTCAAAAAGACCAGCAAGCGGCAAGGACAATCCTGACGCGCTGCCTTACTTCTAATTTACAAAACGGAAATACAAAAGGCTCAAATACAAACAGAAATACATGAAAACAAAAAAATAAAGAGTTACCTGTGGGGCAGTGGGGGGTAGACTTACACAACTAGCCATGTAACGGAAATTGGCCCAGCCAGCCAAATACACTCGGAAAAAAACGCCAACAAAGTGGGCAGAAGAGAAAAACGCCGGGCACAAAAGCTCGTCGCGGCGCATTGAGCCTGCAATTTGTTAAGGATATGCAGACACACACACACACAAACACACACCACCAAAGAACCCACTCGTTAGATGACTGGACAGGTGAGACGGCTTAGGCGGTTATATGCAAATTCCTTCTTCTTTTTTTTTTTGGCCACCAAAAAGAAAAAAAAAAAGGATTACAGGCTTAGCCAAAAAAAAGGGCTGGAAAAGCCACGAGAATTTCCCTCTTTCCTTTGGTATTAGCATAAAAGCCGAAAAGTCAATAAATTGTAATCAAGAGCAAAAAACATAAAAAAGGAAACTAACGAAAATTGCAGGAATTTGGAAAACTCACAAGAAAAGCCAAGACAATCAGAGAAAACACACACACACTCACACAGACTCAGGAAAAAAATATGTTTAATTAATAGCTAAAGGCAAATGAAATGATACCCAAAGGGCATCATTCACTTGTCAGTTTGATAGGTGGAGCTGCCTGGGGAAGGGACTCTCCTGCCATATGATGTCATCACCCCATTGCAAATTACAAAATTACCACAAATTGTTGCCCACAAATAAGTAATTTATTTGCACATTCACATACACCCAGACAAACCCTCTGTCAAACCGCAAATATTCTATTCAATTGCTGGGGAGAATAGAAAAAAATAAAAAATAGAAGAAATCAACTGATCTATGTGCCCAGCCATAGTTTCCTTATTTTTTTTTTTGAGGGTTGCTGGAAAGCTCATAAAGTTGTGCAAAAACACGCAATAGCCAGATAAAAGTGCTAGCAAAACTACATCTAATCAATAAAATATGTTCAATATAAATTATTGAATCGAAACGAATGGGAGCGAATGCTGAAAATAACTGAAAGATGTGATTTCACTGGGCAAAAGGTTAATGGCATTCAGATTATGCAACGAAAAGAGGCATGTGGCGCAGGCAGCTTCCACTCACGCAGATGCCATCGCATTCGGAATATTACATAAAAATGCAGTGCTCAAAAAAAATAATGGACAAAAACACAAAAGCACAAAGAGAAATTGCCAAAATCGAGGGCTGATTTGAGAGAAGAGAAACTGGGAATACTCTTTTTGGCTTAGGGCAAAAAATATGGAGAAATTTGATGGTTAAGAATTTGTCTGAATTAAATATTGAATCAACACTAAGTTCTTATTGAAAAGTGGTTCCATTATGAACTCTTATTCACAATCTCATTGGTCTTTTGGTTCCAATGTTTCTTTTGATGAATTCTTGAATTTTTTCTGATATTCCTAGTCATCAGCTCTTTCTTTTCGCAAAGTGTATTTTCTGAATTGTGTGGGCATATTTTTGGGTCAGCAAATCAATAAGTTTATTTGTGGCCACAACAAAAAAAATAATAATAAGAAGAAGAAAAAGAATCTCTCGAGTTGGTTGTAAAAACATTCTGCAGGCAAATAAGTATTTTATGAATGGACGAGACGAGGCAAAAGAAACTGAGAGAATTGTTTGATTGAAAAGTGCAGCGCATCGTAAAATAATCATAATATAAGTTTTCTAGTGTGTTTTTCCGAAAACCCAAAAATGAAATCAATGGAGAGAAGGGAAACTATCAAACTGGTCAGTGCAGTGGAAAAATCAAATTTGCATAGTTTTGTTATTTTCTTAGTTTATTTGTTGAATTGTTAGATTTATTTTTTGCCTGACCGAATGAAAGGACAAAGTTTTTCAAGACCAGAGAAAATACATGTAGCTTTTTTCTTTTTTTTTTTTTTGGGGCGTGGGAATGGAGAAAATTTTTGCTGACGAATAGATGACAATTTTAGTCAGAGACTTCGAGTGGTTGACCAAAGCCAATTCAACAAAAGGCATCTAAATTGCCAGACAATGCCAAGGCAGGATTGCAAAATGTATTGGTCTAGAGTAAAAAGGAAAATTAAATCAAATGAAAACCGCACTCACACGTACGGAACAAAAAAAAAACTCTTAGCCAGAACCAACACAAACGGATAAATGCAATTTGGGGAAATAAGATTAACAGGGAAGCAAAAAAAAAATGTGACAAGAAAAAGTTTACAGTATTTTTTTTTTCGTTTCTAAAAATACTAAAATCAAGAGACTTTTACTGGTCATTAACAAGAGCACAAATAAAAATAAATTTAGATTTATCTGGCTGGACTGGTCTTTTGGTATGCAAAGAAATCCATCAATTTTATGTGAGTCTGATGATAGGTTTTTATTTCTTATTCGGGTAGCCTGGTAGCAATCAATTTGGGTCATTGGAAACAGGACAATCAATCGCAGTGACAAGCTCAGAAAAGCTTTAGAAAAAATTTCAAATACATCAGTATATCCAATTAACTTAAAAGGGGTTTGACAACCACTGGAATAACTTAAAATAAGTTAAATTATTTTCTCGATTCCTTTTTTTTATGCAATTAAAATTGAAGAAATTTATTCTTAAGCTTTAGTAAAAAATTTGAATTACATCAGCATATCTAATTAACTTAAAAGGGGTTTGACAGCCACTGGAATAACTCGAAATAAGCTAAATAATTTTCTCGTTTCTTTTGTGAAATTTGTATCGGATTTTTCAAAAAATTTCCTCATTCCTTTGTTCTTGACAATTCAAATTGGTGGAATTGTATTCTTAAAAAATTTAAGCCACCTGAAAGCAGGGATTTTTCAGTATACAAAAAAGAAATAGTTTGACATGCAGAAAATTCAATTAATTTAACAATTAACTTGACCATAAAAGGTTACAAATGAGCTGAATTCTTGTAAAATAAAAATATTTTTTTCCGACCAGTCTGAAAAATTGCTGTGTGAGTTCTTTTGACTGAGGAAAAATTCATTAGCATTTCAAAGTGACGGCTTGGCTCGAAGAGACCAAAGGCACCAAATGGTGTTGACTGACAGAGTCAATAATGTTGTTAATTGGCAGAACTGATGGGTTGTGAAAGAAACAACCACGGCTCGGCAAACGGTGGCAAAAAGCCAGTCCCGATGCTCTGACGGTCATCGGTCCATTTGGGCGTGGGAGGTGGCTGTAATTCTCTTGTTGTTGTTGTATTTACAACAATGATCAGAACATTGGCAATTAACTTTTGTAAATATGCATAATTGTTGTTGTTGTGATGGCACGTAGATATGCAGTGCCAACGTGGCTCTGATCAGGGATAAAGGCTGGCTGGGTGGGCCAATTGAATCAGGCAATCAGACAGAGAGACTCCGCCTGCCTGCCTGTCTATCTATTTGCCTTGGTTAATTGTTAAAGTCATTTGCATATTTGCTTAAAGCAATAAAGATCACACCATCGCCAGCAACGCGGTTTACTACACAAATTAGCAGGACTGTCAAACTTTAGCGGGCTTGTCAAACTGTGCGATTAGTTTAGCCAGACAAAGTGAAAATTAATCCTTTTCTGCTTGATAAGTCAAGTCAGCTCGCCTTGCTAGTTAAAAGTCTTGAGCATACTTGTCGATGATGATGATGATGACTTTGCCTTGGCTTGGCTCTGAACTTTTTAATTTAATTAATAGACAACGCCAAAGGTTCAGCTTGGTTCAGCCTGGGCTTCCAATTACAAACAGAGTTCGAGTTCACAAAAGTGTGAGCAAAATTTTAAGTTCATGCGATGAAAATGAAAATTACTTTACATAAACAAAGCTGCACCAAGGTGTACGTGTATATATATGTGTGTGTGTGTTTATGTGACCGGAAAGACAATAAGACAAGGAAAGTAAAAAAGGATGACGCGACGCACTTAAAACTTATTATTAATTAAAATGGTTTTCTCATTCCATCACCGTGACGACAACAACAAAGCGAGAAATTCGAGCTGAGGACTCGAAGTGAAAGAGAAATCAACTTAAATGTAATTTATTTAAGGATCTGCAAAATATTCACATAAAAAATTGGAAACCAAGGAAGAGAGAAGCTTTAAGTGATTAAATGAGGAAGCATAATTTTTTTATAGAATCTCCAAGGAATCTAATCGGAAATATTTTGGAATAAAAAAGAATAATATTTTATGAAAATTATCAAAAAATATAATCTTAAATATTTTCCAATAATAAGAAAAAACTGAACATTTTAAAAATAATTCAAGGCTAAAATTTTTCTTCTTCTCAAAATGATTTTTGTTTGTTGTCCTCTTTCACTGAATTATTTATCTGCCATAATTATAGTTTAAATTATATTTACAATTTTTGTGCTTTCCTTTTTTCTTGGTAAATATTTCCCTCATTAAGTATGTAAATTAAAATTGAAACGAAAGGACAAAAGTCTAGCATTTTGCGGTTGAAATTAAGGCAAGTTTGCGGTGAAAACTTAAGGCTTAACCTATGACAATTTGTTCAGTACCAGCGCACCTGTGTCCTTTCACAATATTCAAGCCTAACAATTTAGTTGGAAACGTTGAGGAACAGAGCTCTCAACAACCCCTTCTCAATCTCAGACCGAGTCATTTCAAGTGGCAAGTCGCTGTGGCAATTGCTTTCGCCTTGTGCTCATTTTCACAGAAATTTTCTTGGCATGCCAAACGTTTCGCTGGCCAAGACCCTCCCCCCCTCTGACTAACCTACAAGCCAGTTACTTCTTCTTCAATGCACCCCCACACACACACACACATACACACACAATTAACTTAAATGACTGCAAAAAGAGCTCTCAGCCAAAGACGAGCAGACATTTGAAATTGTTTGTGGCGTAAATGTGGTAAGTGGTTTTTCTCCTTTTCTTTTTTCGCTTTACCAAAAGGTGTCGTTGTCGTGTAACCATAAAGACATTTTTACCACACCCACACCGCCCTGCATTGCCAGCGTCGGAGACTGGAGACTTTTCTATTTAGTATCTGTCGATGTGTAAAAGTTTGCTTGCTTTGTAAAATGCCAGAAGCAACGAATTTTGACAGAAATTGAAAAATACAATAATTTAGTTTTCGCTTGACTGATTGACTGACAACGTATCTAACATAAAATTGAAAGCTCTACAATTGCCATTGCCGAGCAGTTGTTGTGTTGGCGCCCCAAGGTAGACTTTGATTTCAAAACTGAAGAAGAAGACGAAGAAGAAAAGATTTGAAGGCATAAATCTAGTCGAGTTGTCAATATTCTGGCAGTGACCTGAGGGCCGAGTCAACGTTGACAGTTGGCAAAACAAGTTAACACTTTGAGTAAAAATAATACAAGAACAAAAACAACAAAACACTTGGGAAAACAAAAACAAGTTTAGACAGATTCCTTTTGGGGTCTCTGGCTGGTCTGACTGACTGGTTGGGTATCCTTTTTTTGGGTTGTTTATTTTACCGGCCACGCCCCCCTTATATTAAATATTTAATTTTGGCTAAAATAAGATTCGATTTTTCGAACTTTTTGCCTTCAAATTGGATAATCTGGCAAATCTTTTCATAACAACATCAAACATTTTAAACCTTTTCTGCTTTGGCTGTCAAAATCAATAAATATTTGAGAAGATATTTTTGCACCTTTTCTGGCTCACTCCCCCACCTCCCCATCGTCTGCCTGTCTGTCTGTGTGATTTCCTAAGAAAAAAATTTCCTGTCACATTTTTGGAATTGCCAGTTTTTTGTGCGGGCATGCAAAATCGTATTTAATTTAAAACTCATAAATACGAAATGTGCTGATAATCATAATAAAGTTTACCCAAAGCCCAACCAAAAAAATGTCTCAATGGCAACGGTAACGACACAATTTGTTTTTCTCGTTTTTCTTTTCGTTTTTCATATGCCAGGAAAATTGCAAATGAGATTTGCTACGCCTTCTACCCACCAAAAAAGAATTGGTCTAGAGAGACTCGATTCCACTTTTCTTTCTTTTTTTTGGGATTTCAAAATGAAATGAAATTGCAATTTTTACTTCCATTACTTTTTCCATTTTCCTTTCTTTTTTTTTGGCAGTGGGCAAAAGTTGTTGGAACTTTTTTTTACCCCCTACAAAAACAATTTGTATAATTGTATGAAAATACCATTTTGAGATGCTGTTGAACTCTTTTCTTCTGCTTCTTCTTCTTTTTATTTTTTTCATTGGGCTTACTATGTCAATGATAGTTGAAGCTTGCTGGAGTGGTTGGCCATATCGATTTGGTCTCTGAGGCGCCATTTGTTTTTGACAATTTTCCAAACGAGAAAATATTATAAAAACCAAAAAGCAAAAAAATTATGGAAAATCATTTAAATTTCAAGAGCAATTGAATGTCAAATGGTTTTCTCTTCTTTTTTTTCTGTCTGCCCAGACGAAAAGTCAATTGAACCATTTTGGCAAGCTCAAGACTGAGAGGGAAAGTTGAAAAACTTGCTCTGTCAATTGATAGACAAAAGTTCGTTCTTCTTGAGAGTCAAACCTCCATTACAATACAACCCACTTAACTGTCTAACGAGGTGTCAACAACAACAACAACAACAAGAATAACCCAAAAGGAAGAGTAGGTCTCAGGCTTTGCCAAGGCAGTCTACAGATTTTGTTGAAAGTTTCCAAATAATTAAGAAAATATTAACAATTTACAAATGCATTTATTGCTAAGCTGACAATTAAAAGCACAACCAACTTGCCCCAGGAATTGCCAAGACAAGGTTCAGGGGCACATTCGGGCCCTGGAGGGTGGCAAAAACTTTCAAGTGTTTGGCGGAGAGTTCAGGTCTCAAAACTGCTGTTGCTGACATTAGCAAAACTTACTTGGCACTTGCCTGGGGCTACCCCCATCCCCTCTTTCCATTTAAAGGCTGTTGACAATCCGAAGACATTTTGGGTGAATTGAATTGAAATTGCAAAGGCAAAAATGAGCAACAGTCAGGCTGGGCTGACTCTTTGAAGGTGTATGGGAAATGTATAGACAAACAATTTCCCCAATTTCCAAGGCAGACACCACTTGAGACTGCTAAAAATTAAAGTGAAAGAGGAAGATGAAACCATTTTAATGGCATCAACTAAATTTCAGCACGTGATTTATGCACAAAGAAATATTTAAACAGAGCAACTCCTTCTTCTGCGGGACACAAATAATTTTCACCAGCACTCAGACAACCGAAAGAAAGGATGCTCTGGCCCAGGCAAACTTCAACCTTCTGCCAGCTCACAGATCGTGTGCATATAAATTCCTTTGGCACTTACGCATATTTTCCAGGCAAAAAACGGAGCCAGCGAGACCACCAAAATGATTTATACTCTTTCTTTGAACTGGATTCTTTTGCCTCAAAAAAGAGTGTAAAAAATTGAAGTGAATAAAAATATGAAAAACCAGTTTTTTTTGTTGGCAAAACTTTTTGGCCAGAAATTAATTTAAGGTTGTATAAACTCGGAAACAGCAGCAGAGAATAGAATCTGCTTGTCTGCATAATAATTATGAACATAATCAGCATTTATGCTCATTATCATTTGCTCCTGTCGAGGCTGACTCGAATTGGTCTCTGGAGGTCTTTCAGTGCACTTGAGAGCGGGGGAAAATAAAAAAAACAAAAGGCTGCAGCAGTTGCCAGTTTCTTATCTCACTAAAGTCGGAGAAGGCAAGAGAAGTGAAATGAAAAAAAAAAATTGTTAAAGTTTTGGTTAAGTGGAAAGGTGAATTGTGTGCAAAAACAAACTGCCAAAATCCGTTTGTTAGTCTGGGCCCACTTGATGGGTAGGCGGAAGCCAACTTTTCCGCCAACTTAAAAGAGGTTTCTCTCATTTTTTTTTTTCTCAAAATTATGAGGGCCATGTGATATGGCTGAACATTGTGAGCAAACAATTCTGGCTGATAAGTGAGAGGGGGAGTGTGTAAACTCTCAAGGATACTCACAAGAGTCTAAATATTTACCCCTTTGGATGAAGTTACCAGTTGCTCCCACTCGCTGGGTCTCCGTTCTTTTTGTCTCTTTGTTTACGTTGAAGTTGAGTGGCAATCGCGGCAAATGCCTTTACGTGACCAAGTTGAGCTTTTAAAATAATTACAAAAGCCCCAGTAAAACTTTTTTAAAAAACACACCCACATATATATATATTTTTTTATATACATGAAAAAAAACCACAGCATACTTAGGAGAGTCCAAGTCGTTGGATTGTTCTTTTCTCTTTTATGATTATTTTTCTTTTTTAGTGTGGCAAGATTGCAGCAGCAATTGCAAACAACTGTTACCGCCAGCATATTGTCAATATAATGACATCAATGTAAGCTTCTAAGGGGCCCGAACAAAACTGCAAGACCTGCTCATGAGTGGAGACTGGGCGGAGTAAATGGCCAGGACAAGCCAAGTGTGTCTAATGGGTGCAGCCTGGTGGAAAATCTAGTGTTGCCACCCACTCACTCTTTTGGTGATGCCATCACGGCCACATGTCAATAACTTTATACAAAATTGCATATAAAATGAAACTACCAAAGACGACGACAACTGACTTGCCACTTTTTTATTGCGCCACACAAGAAAAAAAAACCAAAAAACTCGAGAAAGGAGCCGCAAATTTATTATGCACAGACGATAAAACATTTTGTATGATATCGAAGACAAACTAAAAAAGAGGACAGGCTTACCAGCAAACAATAGATAATCGGCAGGGCAAAACGATACATGGCAACCTCAGCAAAAGGCAGCAAGCCCACCGCAGGCAATGACAGTTTCAGAAAAGGTGTTAATGTGTGTGTGTGGGGGGATATCATTTAGGCATTAAAATGCCGCAAACCCAAGTTGACACTATTTCTTCAACTACTTCTCTGGCAGACACACCTCCGCCCACAGGCAAAGTCTTTTTAGCCACGTCATCATCCAAACATTAAGAAAGGAAAACTGCATTTGCCAAGGCAACACCAGACCGGCTGAGTTTCCAAGCAGGTGACTAGGGCGTTAATGGGTTAAAAGTGCGCTCCGAGCGTGTATAGATTTTATAATGTGTTTGTCACACACACGCACACACACTCACTCACACTTGCATGAGTTGCAATTTTCAACGACAACGGCAACGCCAACGACACCTGCACTGAATTTTTGCCCAGCTCTTACTTCCGCCTGCTGAGTTGGCAAGTTTGCTGCCACACTTTTCACACACAAGTGCAAGTGTGTGTGCAGAGAGAGTGTTTTGTGTGTGCCTTGAAGTTGATTACAAAATACAGTTTAATGTTGATTACACAGGCACACTCACACACGCATACAGAGGGAACCATGACAAAAGTCAACGAAAGCAAACAACAACGACCCCAAGCGGACCCAAACTGTAAGAGGGCAGAGCAGTGAAGGGGCGGTTGTCTAAGCTGGAGAGGATTTCGCTCATTATGCATACAATGTTGACACTAAACTAGTTTTTCTACCAGGCTGGAAATATTTTTAAGTCCAGTTGAGATTTTTTCACCCAACCGTTTTTAAATCATAAGAAATTTTTAAGGCAAAAAAATCAATTAGATTTGAAGAATCTTTAAAAATTAAATTTTAAATTATATTCCTATCTGTTAGACAAAATATTTTTAAAGGTTCTTTAAAAGTCTTCAAATAAATTGTATTCTTACACAGTGACTTTCAAACTGTGAAACGTGTTTAGAATGAAATTGCTTGGTTATTTCTTCTTATTTTTAGGAAATTTCACAATTTTGATTGTGGTTTTGTTTTTGGTTTGTTTTTATTCAATTTGCCACTGAATGAAATAATTTCACATAGAAATTTTTTAGATTTATTTGTCTGGCTTTGAGGTCTACGTAACTTTCGAACAACAACATAAGCTATAACTCAACAGAAGCTCAGTTGAACAATAAACAATGGACGACATGTGGACAGAAACAACAAAAATAAGCGAAAGCAATTTTTTTTTTGTATTTTTTTTTTTTTTTGTTCACCAGAAACGTCGGCGACAATTGTCGTGACAGTTTTCACAATCAGCTAAAACAACCCAAGCAATTTTTTTTAGCAAAAAAAAAAAAAAACAAACGAAGAGGAAGACAAGACCCGTCAGACAAGGGTCTAAGCAAAAAATAATAGCAATAATGATTACAATCATAATGATGTTGCTTTGAATCTGCAGATGCCGGCATTGAAAATGAGATTTGAATGTGCTAATGGCATAATTATATTAAATTGCTCAAAGAGTCTAGAAGACCAGAAATTTTTTATACACAAAAGAGTAAATGCAATTTTTTATTCTTATTTTTAATGTTCGGAGAACCTTGAAATTTAAAGCTTTTAATAAAATAGCGCATTGCGTATACGCCGCATTGTCCATAGGCTTGCCTCTCTCGTTTGTTTATGCACAGAGAATGGAAATTTCAGTTGCTTTTGTTTATTTATTTTTGGTTTATTTACACTGTCCTTGTTGTTCTTAGTTGACCAGAATTCGGAACAGATGTTTCAGCCCCCACTCAAATCGGTTGTCAAATATTTCAAAATTGCACTCCATAATCACCTTTTGCACTTTGCTGAGCCGCTTTGGAAAGTTTGAAAGTCCCAACTTTGGATATGTTAATACCAAGTCAACCCTCGAAAGAAAAACTCTTGTAAAAATTGAATTTCTACTGCGTCTCCAAGTCGACTTAACAAAATTTACAACCAATGCCAAAGCCAAAACTGCCAAAGCTACTGTCAAGCCCAACTGAAAACGAAAAAAGAAAAGGTAACAAATTTTCGTAAATGAAATTTAAAACTTTTTACGTTGGCGTCTTCTAATGAAAATAAATATGTGTGGACCTTGGATTAGCCGAGAGGTATCCAAAGATAGGCCCCTCGCCGTCTCACAGCCTTGACATTTGTAATTGGTTTAAAATTAGAAATTGCGCTACCTTCGCTGTTGTTTTGGGAAAAAAAAATCCCAGGAAGAACAAACACCGAGAAAAGTAAGAAGCCCAAGCTGAAATGTAAGCAAAACCAAAAGAGCTCAATAAACAAATCTAAATTGAAGGCAACTAGGGAAAGTCGTTTTATGGCGCTATGCGGCAGCAGAAGAAGTAAATATTTGTTAGATCCCAAAAAAAAAAAGAAAAACACATTTCAAATTGAGCTTAGCGAGAAGTACTTCAAAACGACCCACTTCCTTCCTTGGATATTTGCCCCCAAGAAATTTGCCAAAATTAAATCGAGGTGGGTGAGAATAAATGGAAAAGAGAGGAAGTCAGAGAAAGAGAAGAAAATATTAATAGAGCTGTGATAAAATTGATTATTTTTATGAATACTTTGAAATCACCCCGAACGAGGTCTTTAACTGGCTATGAATATTTCAAATTGTTTGACTCTCTGACATAGCCCAAGGTATTAAGACTCATCGTAATTATTATAAGAATTCAAATAAAATTGTGGAAAGTGATCATTAAAGACTTATAGGTAGGTCGAGGAATAATCTAAGGAACTCTTCAGGTTTCACATTCCTTTATATTGATTTCCTTTCACCGGATTCACATATCATTATTCTTTGATTCTCTAACATAGCCCAAGTTATTAATATTTATCGTAATTACTCTAAGAGATAAAATAAAATTATGGATAGTTATCATAAAAGACTAATGGGTTGGTCGAGGAACAATCTAAAGACCTCTTCAATTTTCAAGTTCCTTTTTATTGATTTATTCTCAACAGATTCACTGGCATTACTGGGTATGAGAGTATACATTTATTTGAGGTTTGGTTTTTTTTTGTTATAATTTTAATGAAAAGTTTCAAGTCTTCCTTATCAGATTACCTTAATTATTTTACCATTCCCCACTCAAAAGAAACTTTGTTTTAAAAATAATTTCCAAAAACTTTAAATTATAATCACTCTTTAATTCGGAGCCACTCTCTCACCGCAGAATTGAAAGCATTTGTCTGTGCATAAATCATTGAAAATTTCAGCAAATAAAACAGGCCTGACAAGGTACGCCGGCCAGGACTCCCCTAAATCGAGTGTTTAACTTTATGTAACTTGAGTAAAAGCAAGTACTCGGGAGTGGGCAAACAAACTGAAAGCGGAGTGGGTCAGTCGGGCCACCTTGATAGGGACTTCTTTTTTTTTTTGCATAAGGCTTCATTCATACCACTCATAATTACTTGTGACGGTGTGTTGGTCAACAGAGGCAGCATTTATGCCTACCGCAAACTGCCGGCCAGACTCGAGTTGAGAGTGCCTCGGGGGTCTAACAAATGTTTCATGGCGAACCACGGGTAGATTCTATCGATTTCAGTCAACCCCCAAAGGAACACACAAGTTGTATGCTAAACAACCCCCGAAAAAGTGTTTCAGTTTTCGTTTGTAGGGGGGAGTGGGGATGGTGGTCCACATCACCAGATGCTGATAAGTAAACGAGCAACATGGCTACAAAAATTCTGTTGCAAGCAGCGCCAACGTGTGGCAACTTGTGATAGCAAATGCCACCAAGGGTGGTTCTTGTGGTTATTCATGGTCTTCTTATTCTGCATATATTTTTTTTTTTTTTGAATGATGAATGCGATAAATGTGAGCAATAAACCAAAATGCGCTGAAATATGAAAGATACAAGCGAATGGAGACAGAGAAAAAAAGAAAGAGCTTTTCAACGTTCAACGACCTCCAAAAAAAAATATATAAACATTATCTAACCGGTGGACACCCCGCCACCTGTTAGACTAAATTCGCTCAATTCGCCGAGCATATTCAAAGCCATCTATAATATTTTTGTCAGCACTGTACCCATGCGATAGCAACTGTGGGCCTTGCAGTTCGATGACGATGACGACGGCGGCACGTGTCTGCACTTTGAACGAGTCAAACGAAGCGGTATTCAACTCCATTAGCAAGGATTCCCAACCACCCCAAGCCAACTTAGTCACCCTCTAAGCTGAATGTTTGTGCAGAAACCTTGCGAGGGGGTTGGAGTGCGGAGAGTTTCAAATGGGTCGTTGCGTTCCCTGATTTTCATCACCTGAGGCATTTGGCATTTTTCGTTTACCTATTGCACTTGAAATGCACTCAACCATGAGCCTGGCAGATCCTTTTTTTTTTTTTTTTTGGTTTAGTGAGATTTTTGGTTGAAAATTGTGAACCGCTTGAAAGTCTTTTGTGACGCATCATTATTTTTTATGGTCTCTGTGGAAAGTTCACAAGCACACGCATATTTTGTTGCCATTAACTTCCTTTGCCTCTGTCGTGCAAAGTGTTGATACCAGTGACTGTCAAACTGTAAACAGAGTAGGGCTGCGTTTGTCAAACAACAAAACTGACAGACTTACTCAAGTCAAAGTGAAGACGGGCTGACATGTTTTCACACTCCCCTCCCTCCCACCGTCACTAATGACTATTCCCTTTTTTGCCACCAGCGCTTCGGCTCTTCTTTTCCTTTTTCTGGATTTTCAGGGAGTTTCTTCTCTGAATGTGTGTGTTTCGCTCTCCACTCTCAACAGATTTACATAAGATTTGCATAAATTGAGTGCTTCCTTTTGAGGGCAACGCTGACAAACCCCGACAGCCCCAGAGGGCTCGACATTCACTCAAATGAATTTAAATCTTTTATGCCGCTAAATGCAAAGAATTGCTGGCGTTATTCTAAAAAGCGAGGAAAAAGTTAATGTTTCAATTAGACGATTGCTGCCAATCCAGAACTCAAAAAACATATGAGCCACTCCAACAATTAAGCCAGCCTCCAAGAGCGAAAGAGAAGGAAGAACGAAAGAAAAAAAACAGAAACCAGTCGATTTTTTTTCCGCTCCTCTCGCCCCTCCAATATTTTAATGTTGGTCGCTTAACAATAAAAAAAAGGAATTGCAAGTCTTACAAGGTTCTCATCCCCCACTTCCCACTTCGCCTTTGTCAAAGCTGACTTGGTCCTTTTCTTTTTTCTTGCCTTGTGTGTATTTGGCATTTAATATCCCGCTGGGATTGCAGAGGCAGCCCGTCCCCCTTTCCCCAATTCTTTTTTTTTTGTGTACTTTTTGATTTCATTTGTTGTTGCTTTTTTTATTTTGCCTTTTTTGATTCGCATTTTGTGTGATTTTATTATGGCCTGGGCACTTTTATCGGCCTCAGTTCTCTACTTCTCATGCATACACATGTTTTTCCCATACTCAACGCCCACCCGCCTGGCCCCTTGCCAACCCCACCCGTGTTATTGAATTTGATTTGTCAGCAATGTTCTCGGCTCTTTGGTTAACTCAACTCAACTCGTTCTTTTTCGCACAACATTTTATTTGCCATAATTGCCGGAAAGTCAACCGGAAACGATTATTCCGTGTATGTGTGCGTGTGTGTGTGTGTGGGACCACACACACACACAAGAGAGTAATTTAATTTGATTCGTGCGTATGCCAGTTTTTTGGGGACAGTCAAAAGCAAAAAGGGTTCCCTTTTAAATTTGTCGCCAACGCACTGCATTGCCGGAGCATTTGATGGCGATTTCATGAACTCGCTGGACAAGCAGAAACACAAATTTCGGCAGCCAAAATTCCTACAAATTTGAATCGTCTCTTTATAATTTTTTTCAAGAGTAAATTCATTTAGCTCTGAAATTTTTAATGCACTCAACCAAAAATAAGAGAATCCCAAAATTAACCTCCACATTGGTCAGTATGTTTAGGGAAATGGATGAAGATCAGTACAACTGTTTCTATGTAAGCTAGTCCCTCAGCCTTAGAGGTAAGATTATGAAATATCGAACGGATCGGACCAATCGGATAACTGTATCATAAAGCTAAATCAGTCTTAGAAATAACTCATCTGATTCGATTTTGCTAAACAAAATATTACTTTATGGGGATATCTACCAATTTTTATAAGAATCGATTTCTATATCGTATAACCGTCGAACCAAAATCTGTCTTAGGAATATCACTCACATCCATCTCTTTCAAAAAATTATCATTAACTCCAACCTAAATCGGTTCGGGGAATATCTTCGACTCTTTTAATTTTTCAGAAAGAAGCTTTAAAAAGAGTATCTAATCTTCGACACCAAAAAGATAGTATTGGAATTTCTTTCTCTTTACAGATCCTGCTTTTAGTTATCCACTCCCTTTGCTTGTTATTTTTAAGTTTGTTGCAACTTTCTTTTTCCTAACATTTAAAATGCACACCAACCGATTCCACCTTCTAATTCAAGTGACAAGTGTGAGTGAAAATCCTTCTAGTTCTTTGTGAAAGCTTTACTTTTGTACTTGGAAAACTTTTACTACCCAACCCCATATTCGCAGTTGGCAGTGACAGACACGCGTTTCTAGTTAAAAATGTACCTGACCAGAGGAAAGCAAAAGTTTCCCTTAAGGTGAGTCTTGGTCAGAAAGTTGAGGGAGGTGATTTAAGCCGGAAAATCAATAAAGAAAATACAAATCAAGGTTTGAGGCATTTACAGAGAATTGAAAGACTTAAGGAATAATTTAAAATTTTTTTTATGAGTTAAATTAAATTCACAAGCTTTCAAGCTTTCAAAGACATCAAAGGCTATTCACATATGTAAGGAAAATGGCTTAAGCAAATTTTTCACTTGACATAGTTTACATTTTAGTGAAAGATAAATAAAAAAAATGGTAAAAGGTGAAATCTCATTTGCCACATTTTTCACAAAAAAAAAAGAAAAAAAAAAACAGAAGAGGAAGAAGAAGAATTTATGACGTTGATAAGAAAAATGCAACGAGCGAAATGTCAAGAGTTTCTGACTTAAAAAAAAAAAAAAACAAAATGTTGACATTGTTAGGAGGAAAAATTCTAAAAAAACAAAATATATAAAATATGAAAATAAATAAAACGATAAGGAGAACATGCAAAAAAAAAAGGTTATCCAAGAAATGTTAGGTTAGGGAATACCCAAAGACTAGGTTTAGCTAGAGAGAGCGAGAGAGAGAGGGCTTCGTTGATCTCTTCACGCAAATCAAGTTTTTGCATAACGGCAAACGAGTGAAAAATGTGCATATGTTTTCCTCTTGTTTTTGCCCAACAACAATAAAATAAAAAATGTCTAGAGCAAAACCAACAAAACAAAAAAAAAAATTTGAAATGACTGACTCCACTTGTCTGGTCTGAGATTGGGCTCGGTTGGGTTGGTTAGTTGGTTGGTTGGTTTGGCTGACAATTTGGTTGGCTGGCTTACAATGTTGGACTAACAATGCTGCCACAAGGATAAAAAAGTTGCACAATCAGTGGGAACATAAATGCTGCAACAACAATGTCAGCGCAGGGGGGGTTGGTGAGTCAAGAATAGAGAATAGAGTTTTTGAATTTGATGCATCCTTTTATGAAAATTGTCAACTGAAAATGGCTGCAAATACTTACAACAAAAGTAGTTGTTGTTCTATGAGCCAGTGTGTGTGTGTGTGTGTGTTGCAAGCAACTAACTGTAAAGTTCAACTGAGCATATGTGTTATATTTGCCCAGGACTACACAGAGGCAAAAAAAAGGGAAGAAACTGAAATAAACATTCTCCTGACAACGATGACGATTTATGGTCCCGGAGATTTCACCACTTCGCACTAATTGCCAACAAAGAACAAACTTGTCCTCTCCCTCTTACACACACTCTGTTTGCCTGTCTTGGCCCGGCTAGCCTTTTGTTTGCATTCAGCTATTTTTAAGTGGTATTGCCATAGCGCCCAAAAGTCGACTATACAGAAATTTATTTTTCCCTCTATTTTTTTTTTTTTTTTCTTGTTCTACCCGACTATATATGTTTCCATTATTAATGGCTAAGCAAACGAACCGCAACGTTAGTACAACAACAACAACAAAAATATAGGCATGAGTCATATGCTAATTTGGCCAAGTCTAAAGGAAATTGTGGCCACCCTACAACCCAGACCCGATTACACCTGGCATATTTCTCAATGGTCCGTACTGAAAATAACCCGATGACATTGAACGATATGATGAGCCATACTCGATGGCTCTTGGGCACTTTGGAACAGATGTTGGAAAGAAACAAAAAAAGTCCTCAGGCCTTCGCACAAAACGATTTGATTGATGGCTCTCTCAAGGACATTTCTGGTATATATTTTCCCTTTCTTTTGTTTTTTTCAGAAACTCATGCAATCTTTATAAACAAGAAAAAGCTTTCAGCCAAATGAGTAATACCATAAAGAAAAAAACAGCAAAACTCACCTTAAAAAAAAATCACAAATTTATAGATTACTTTGAGGCCTAAAAACAAAAAGATTTCCTCGTCCCAAACGGACGAACAAAAAAAAAACTTACAACCTTTTGTGCCAAATTTAATTGACTCAGTTCCTCTTTAAAAAAAAAAAATACAAGAACTGCGTGCCAAAAGGTGCACCCGGAGAAGATAGAAAAATGGAGAGAGCAAAAACTTGTTTATGACTTGCAAATTCTCAAAAAAAAAATAAGAAAAGAACCACAAAACTTTTTCGAGATTTTTGTTTTTTCCCCGACAAAATAAAACATGAAATGGGCGAAAAGGAACTACAAATCCAACAGTTGAGTAAATAGTCGAGGCAAGTGGGCGTGGTCTTAGACAAAATGAACTTACAAAAATGAATACCCAATGGCAAAGGCAGTGAGATTTCAAGAGATTTGCAGGCTAATGTAATCAAATCACGGGTTAGTAGGGACCAAGAGCTAACCGCGTCAATCTTCCCACTCATCCGGCCAGACAGGAAGAGCAATGGACTCTACACTGACAACAAAAACAACAAATCTAAAAATAAAGGTGAAAAGAAGTAGAGAAAGAAAGAGATAGAGAGAGAGAAAGAGAAGTCAAGAAATCTTGTCATTGAAATGCAATTCTCGTGCCCAACGGGCCACAGGATTGCTCAAACTCTCCCACCTGACTATGCAAATTCCGTAGACAGAAACAGCAGCAGCAATAATAATAAAAATAATAATAATTTGCAACAAAAGTCAGTCAAGTGGTTTTCCGTTTGCTGCGGCGCTTGTTTCCACTACGTCGGTTAACCGCAGAGACCCCAAAAACCAGGTCCTCTGCCAAGGCGAAACTGACAGTGAGCGAGGTGTGGAGCGGGCCCGAGCGGAACCAGCGAGTTGGCTTGTTGTCATTGTCAACATTGACAGGCGTTGTTTGCCGGCTTGGCTCTTGCCATTCAGTCAGTTTGCGGGTTGTCGGCTTGCCTATGCCAATAAGATTTGTTGTTGGCTTTCAATGACAGGGCAGAGGCTCCTCAACCCAACTGTCAGCGCACTCATCGATATGCAAGACGAAATATTCTTGTGCAAATCTCAGGCGAAATGAAATGAATTTTCGGGAAGCCAAGGAATTCTCACCGAGCTCCTTGGCCATGGTCCCTTTCATTCTATCTCTGTCGACTTCCCTCTCTTTGTTTCTATTTGCCTTCTTCATTTGGTATCGCGCTTTTATTTAATCATTTGTTTATTTGCATGCAAATAATCTCTCCAGCCCAGTTGGCTGTGTGGGTTGAGGGGCACGAGTTGGGAATGTTGAAAATGAAATGTACTAATGGAAATGGAAACATATTTGAACAGCAGCGCAAAAAAAAAAAAAAAACAACTCATATGAATTGCCCACAACTTAAGCTTTATTTGTGTGGAATATTATGAAATTTGTCCATTAAGACAATACGAAAGCTGAGTAAATACTCGTGATTAAATAGATTAAAAAACAAAAAATATCGCTTGGCGAAAGCTTAATAATTTTATAAGGAATTTTTAAATATTCTGAAACCTCTAAATAAATTTAAAAGATTTTTTTTTTTAATTTTAAGCCTTTCAGATTTTGTAATTATTTTTTTTCACTCTTTTCTTTTTTTCCTTAGAGATTTTCTTTTAGCTGAAAGTGTTTAACATTCTTGTAAATAAATACAATGGGTAATTTTAGATTGTAATATTTCTCAACATTTCTGAAATTTTAATATGCACAACTTGTGGTTTATGATTACTTCACGAATATACAAAAGAGTGAAAAAAACGGAAAAATGTTTACACTGAAAAGTGTTGATCTTCTTCAAGAAAAGCAGCCAAGCAAATATTTCCAAGTTTTTCTGTGTTCGTGTGTGTGTGTGTGTGTGTATGTTTTGAGCCAGTCTCAGGAAATACAATAAAAAATATTTTATTGTATTGTTGGTTTTATTTGTTGTTGTTGTTGTTTTTGTTGTTGTGTAGAAGGGCCAGCTCGAGCTTGCTAACAAGCAAGACAATCGCCAGTGGCTGTAAATTGCAGCAAAAAAAAAAAAGTAAAAAGTAACCAAAGCAAAGAAAAGCGAAAAAATGGAAAAGGAAAAACAAAAAAAACAAGTAAACAGGGACTGACTGCATAAGTTGAGCCAGAGCTTCTGACCAGGGCAACAACAATGGCAATAGTCTTGGTGGCACACGATATGACTACTGTCTGAAGCATGTCTGCCTGCGGTTGCAACCACGGCCCAGCCACGACAACAGAGACAGACAGACAGACAGAGAGAGAGAGAGAGAGAGAGGAGGAGAATGAAGGAAACTAAATAAGAAGAAGAGGTATTGTGTTAATACATGTGATTTTCAGCTTAGCAACGAGACCAAAGAGTCGACTGGCCAACATTAAGTTGAAGCCTTTTGCAAATGCCCATTAACACAATGACTGCCAAACTGTAATTAAAACTGTAAAGCCTAGAAAATAAAGGTGGACCTGAACCAAAGACACCCACACACCCAAACACCCCGTGAGAAATGTCAAAAGTGTCAAGTGTAAAAACGAAATGCACCCAAAAAGGCTCAAATGAAATTTAAGTAAGCGCAAAAAAGTGCACATGCCAAAAATAAAAGAGAGTAAAACATGCCAGGCAAAAAAGCATAAAGCACAAAGACAGGAAAATGTTTCTGTCAAAAGCAGCATCAAAATGTAGGTGTGTGTCCAGAAGATGCTCGAAGGAAAAAAAAAATATATATATAATCATATGGCTTGTCAGAAAATGCCAGATTACTTGGTCGACGAGGGGAAGAGAGAGAGCAGAGAAGAGAAAACAGAAAGAATTTTTATAACATGACAGACAATAAATAGGCAGGTGAAAGAGTGGCGGCTGGAGAATTTCAAAAAGGCACTGCAGTTTAATGCACACGCCGGAAGCCAAGAGCCAAGGCAAACACATTACAGCCAGAAAGGAGGAGGTGGCTCGCCTCTCTCTCTCTCTCCCGGGGAAGGCCGAAGAAAACACGCGTCGTCGTGTACACAAAACATTCAACTTATTTAGGGTGTTACAAAGTCAACACCTTGAACCAGTTTGAAGTGTAAGAAGAGGTGACAACACTGTTGTTGCCATTTCCATTTCCATTGCCATTGCTCTGGCTTTGACACAACTTGCAGAGGTGGTTTTCTCCTCTTTTTTTATTTTGGGCGGGCGCGTCTTTTATGGTTGGTCTGACAACATTTACACCAGGCACACTCACACACACTTTATTACATACAAGAGCAGACACATAGAGAGGAAAAGAAAATTATGACAGGTTAAACAAGAGCGCCTAGGGTAAGCTCTGACTAGCTGAAGTTGAGATACAATTTTCAAAGCATTTATTAAAAAGAAATAATCCAGGCGAAACTGATGAAGAAAACTTTTATTAATTAAAACTTGATAGAGATCAATAGGACCAAGAGGGAAAAAATATTCCATGGGTTCCCAAAAATTTCCTTTAAATCTAAAATCCACTAAGATCCTGTGTCTTTTCCTTTACACCTTAAATCCACTAAGATCTTGAGTTTTTTTTAGAGATATCTGACAAAACTTAAGAAACTCTGCGATCATAGCTCTCTTCCTAACCAGTTTTCACCCCATTGGATAACAGCCTAAGGAACAGATCCAACTCATATGCAGATCCAGAAATAATATAATAGAAATCCAGAGGGCTGGCCTGCCCACTGACGACTAACTCACCTGACTGTCTGGGAATAATGAAGGAATGTGTTTCAAACGGACTGACAGGCTGAGTGGGTGGTGGCAGAATTCCACCACCAGTCAAGTCATTAAAGTGACATTTCATTTGGGTGGGCTGAAGTTTCATTGTTTTTTCTCTTTTTTTTTACACTTTATTCTTTCATAATTGTTGACTTGCAGGAAATGCAGCAGATTTTTTTTTCTTTCACTTCAAACTGACAAATATTTACCAGTGTTTGGGTTTATGAAAAACTGCCTGTCATTTGTTTATGCAACCTGCCAAATGCAATCAAGAGTCATTCCGGACAATGTGAAAAAATGAAGGAGAAGGGAACAAAAACATTGAACTGATATTTTGGCATTTATTGACAAGGAAAAAGTTGCGAAAATATGCTGTGAAAAATTGTATATTTTGTATGATGATGAAAACCGATTTTCAAAGTCACGCACAGATGGGCGCTAACCCCTTTCCCCCTCCCCCTACGCCTAGATATTTACAATCAATAACAATGGCACAAAGCAGCAGAAGCAGCAACTTGACAGGCCCAAGTGAGGGGGTGTCAGTTGGTAAAAATGGCATTTTCTATTAAAATGCAAAAAGTCGTATTGTTTGGTTTTCTATTGGCTTTGGCCAAGCATCTACTTCAGTCGGCTTCTGCTCTGCTCTGTTCTCGACTCTTCATCTTCATCTTTTCGAAGGCTTTTGGGCTTTGGCTGCCGAGAGTTATACTCTGTCTGTTTGTCTCTGTTTATTACTATTTGTTATTGTAGTGTACTTTGCATGCAAGAAACATAATAATCAATGAGAAAAAGACAAAAAAAAAAAAGTAAAGAGAAAAGAATTGCAAATGTCTCGACGGGTTTTTGGCGCGTCGTGTATAAAAACCCGAAAATAAACAATGCAAAATACACAGAAGGGAATAACAACAAGAATAGAATGAATACAGCGAACGAATGGCATTAAAATAAACAATAAAATAAATAACAGAAGCCGCTGAAGAAAATTGCAATTGAAAAAAAAGAAACGAAAAAAAAAATGCAGTCGATAAAGAAAAGGCCCCCAGAGAGGCAGAGAGGAAGAGACAGATAAAGTCCTCTAAGAAGCAGTCAAGGTAGCCAAACAATCGAAGGCACGTACTAAAAAAAAACAGATAAAAAATGAGTGGTGAGAGGGGATGGGGCGGGGGCACATACCAAACAATGTGTCATTGAACGCTCAGAGATGAGGAAATAAAATTGTTGGGGCCTTTAAATACTTTTCCCCCCCATTTTGTTACCCTTGTGGCATGCCACAGACAAAACAATATATATATATAAATATATAAAAAAAAATGCGAGACAAGTTGGCGTCACAAAATCGAAACAAAACAAACACTGATTAATTGTAAGATTACTCTGGCCCACCCAATCGCTCTCAAACTGTGCAGCCCAGGCAGTCTTAAATAGTTTATTGATGATTCCACGAGGCAAAAGGTAAATATAAAAAAAAGAACTTGAAAACATTGAAAACAGAATTTTACGATTTACACTCGGTGTAAGTGTATGTGTGTGTGTGTGAATTTCACTTAAAATGCTTTTATTATGGCCCAGCGAGCCAGCCAGCCAGCAAAAATGTTCAAATATAAAAACAAGATACCATAGATTGTGCTCGCATTCAAGGCACGTTTCAACAACACTGTGGCTCTTCTTCAGCTTAAGCCTTCCCCCAGCTCCTCACACACCCTTGACCCCACTCATCCTGTTAAGAGCGCGAATGGTTGGAAAAAAAAATATATAGAAAAAGAAAAAAAAATACTTTGGTTTCTTTTGTATGCCTTTTAGTTTCCCAATGCTCGTCGGCATACAAGCCAACACATGTACCTGTTATGGGACTCAAACGCCATCCACTAAACAGCAAGCAACAACAATAACAACAACAAGAACACTAAAGAAATACAAATTCAGTGAGAGCTGAGTGAGAAAGAGCTTACATGCCGTTTAAAAACAAATTATCGAACATGTACAACGTCTGTCACTGACAAGAAAATAATAAAACATTCGTTGCTTTTTATATGAATGATATAAGCAACGGAGAGACATTATTTTCCAATAAATAAATAACCAAGAACCACAAGACTTGAGAGAGTGGGAATCAAATCAGTTAAGGGTAATACCAGAGAGCCCCAGGAAATCAGAGGAACCCAAATATTTGAGAGCGAGAGTTAATGAAAAAATTGTTTTTCAAAAAACCTGAAGAAATATAAAGACAAGCTGGATTTTTTGCTACTCCTTTTGAACTTTTAAAATTATTATAAATTGATGAATCCTTCAATGGTCCATGTTGATTAATTTCCTTCTCAAACTTCTCTTTCAAAAACTTACAAATTCATAATTTTTTTTAATTTTCCTTCTAAAACTTCCCTTGTAAGTTTCCAAATTTGATTGATTATTAATTTTTGAGAATTTCTGATCATATTTTTTCAGAACTTCTTTTTCATGACTTTCCTTTTCAAACTTCTTCTATAAATTTCCTGAAATTTATTATTAATTTTTAGATTTCCTAGTATTTTTTCCGGAACTTCTTTTTCATTACTTTCCTTTTGAAACTTTTCTTTCAAAAACTTACAAATTTCCTCAAATTTATTAATTATGTAATTTTCTAAGCATATTTTTTTTCATTGATTTTCCTCTTGAAACTTATCATTCAAGAACTTACAAATTGCCTCAAATTTATTATTAATTTTGAGATTTCTTGAAACATTTTTTTCGCAACTTCTTTTTATGATTCATACAGAAACTTCTTCTTCTCAACTTCTCAAACTTTTGAATTTTTGAAAGTAAAAAAATAAACAGAAATCGTCCCTCATTTAGCTTCATTAGGAAAGACCTCCAAAAATACATGAGCGGTCTTTCATGAATTACCCAAAACACCTCGATCTCATAAAAAACAAAAAAAAAAATTGAATACCCCAAAGCGTTTCATTCGAACAGCGTGCTAAGAGTTTTATGATTTTTGCTACGCAAAAAAAAAAATAAAATATATACATAAAAAATATATGTGTATGCACTCGTTTAAGAGTACTTTTTTATGATTCTTTTTTTTTATTATTTGTTGAATATTTTCAAGAACACATTAAATGTGCCCAAGTGTGCGAAAGGCCATGTGCGTGATTACTCATACGCCACGTGAGACAAACAAAAGTAAAGTAAATACTAAAAGGCTCATAGAAAGAGATTCTGGCTGCGCGACAAGGAAGATCTATATCTATATCCTTGTGTGTTAGAAAGAGGCAGACAGATAATCAGTCAATCCCTAGATGGCAGATGAATGAAACTATTCAGGCGTCATCTTTTTTCCTCTCACCCTTCAAGCATTGGAATAGACGTATTGCCAGAGTTAAAGCGGATTTGGCTTTATTTTTATACATTTTTTTTTTTTTTTTTTTTTTTTTGGATTCGTACAGCGAAAGTAAAGTGCCTTTTACAAATCACAGCGTAAATACAAAGAAGTCGTCACATGATTCTGCGTTGAAGCTGCACTGAGTGAAATGTGATAGTGGAGTCGGCGACAAATAGGAGCCACTTCGGCTGGCATGGGAAGTTGTTAGAATGGTTCGGTTTGGTTTGGTTTGGTCGTTGATTCGTTGTTTGATCCTCCGGGCAGTATTGTCCATTCAAAGTTTATAGAAACTGAGTGAGCGACAGGAGAGTCCGGCGATAAGGGGATAATGCCACAGCATCGCCATTAGCTGCTTATCGGGCTTTTTGTCATTGAGTAGAGCAGCAAATAGCAAAGCACAAAAAAATACACACACACACATACAGAAAAGGAATGGTATGGAGTGAGCTGAAGTGTAAAGATATCAAGTGGCGCAACCTCCCCTCTCTCCCAATCCCCTCTCTCTGTGGAAGTGTTTTGTGCCAGCGGCAGCTTCACTTCTGCCTGGGACAGTTGAGCCGTCAAGGGTTAAAGCCATCGAGCTGTTTTTCAAGGTGCCGTCGGGAGGGGGCGGCGGAGAAGTTGCCAAGCTGAAGCAGATAGTCGAGTGTTTGGCCATGGCGTGCACATAAAATGTTATCAAAAAGGATTATGACAAGCGGGCAGAAAGAACTCCAAACACAAGCTAGAAGGGAGGAGGTCGCAATGTATCAATGGCACAAAGGCAGACGACTGCCACTATCAACTTGATAGACGCAAAAAAAAATATATAAAAAAAAATAAAAGTTACAACAAACAAACGACCATTGTCGTGGCCAGAGCCCCTTTGAAATATACGTCCAATAGGGGCCCGACCGGCCAGCAGAATTGTGACTTTATTTGAGTTTGACTAAGAGAAAGAGGAAGGAGGGAATATTTGAGTAGGTATCTTGAGAATTTCTCAAATTGTGCAGATAACAGCGAGTTTCAGTTTATTTGGAAAGGGCTTTTCTTGTTGTTCTTTTTGTTGTCCTGATTTAATCAAACAAATAGTAGAAAGAATTTAGACCGGCTTAATGGATTTATTAAAGAGAAAGGCTTTTAGCAATGAAACTGAGCCAGAGGAATTGACAGGATTATCACAAATTCAAAAGGGAGTTTTTTTTAAAGTAATCTTTTATTATGAATGAAATGAAGAAATATGAAAATTTTATATGGTCCAATTAAAGCTGATAAGTGAAGCCTATGCCAAGCCCTCATTTAAGAATGAATAGAATAATTCAATGACCCCAGAGAAGTGAAGTCGAAATCCATCACTCGGGCTAAATCAATTCTGTGGCAGACTTTGTATTTAACAGCACAACAAATGACTAAAAGGTTATCAAATGTGCACTTGATTTGACATCTTTCAAGAAAATAAAAACATAGATAGGCAGACAGTCTCTCTTGACTAGACAGATAAACAGACAGGAAGAAGAAAGAAAGAATAAAAGCGAGAGAGAGAGAAAGAGAGAGAGCGTGTAAGATTGTGGCTAAAGAATGTCGGGCTATCTCTGCCTGCCAGTGAAATGAATCATTTGTCATTATCTATAAGAATTTATAAGAACGTTGAAGGCAAAAAAAGGTTACAACAAGTCTTGAATCGACTTGCAGAAAGACCATAACTGGCCACACATTGTGATGGTGTAAAAAAAAAAGAAAACTTGCCTGGTGAGAGTCTCCATCTCCCTCGCTCATTTCAATGACACTTGCTGAAGAATCAAGTCGACAAACAGCCTGTCTACGTATCTATCAGATTGAAAGAACAGCAGAGAGCTCGGCTCACTTAAATGCAATTTACTTAGCCATCCAACGGGCTGGACGACAAAGGCAGAGTGGCTCTTCTAGTTGCTGTTTTAATAGCCAGTAAATGAAGTAGTAGAACACGTTGTTCTTCATTGTCGGATAATTAGAAAGAATGAAGGAAAAGTAAAAGAGAGAGAGAGAAAAAATGAAATAGCAAACCCGTTGAAATTAGAAAAGAAGAAATGACGACCATGTCAGGAAGGCAGCGAAAGCAATCACTAACGATTTTCCAGTTATAATAAAACTAATAACATAAGAGTTATAACAAAAGTGGGCAGTCACAAACGAGTGAGCTTTATTTTCACAGTTAACTTGTGTAATCGTTATAGCCTTGACAAGAGCAAAGGAAACTGCAGCAATAAGAAATCACTTTGACATTTCTACAGTTTGAGAGCAACAGCTGCCGTGCCATCAAGACAAGCTGTCCCACTGCAGTTCAATAAAAACGGCAATGAAATCATTGAATCAGTAAAGTTTTGCAGGTGATTCCTTTTTGAAGCCAACAGAGAGACTCCACTTGGGGAAAAAAGTTCTCTTGCCAATCAGACAGACAAACCAAACCAGTCGACGACAAAGTGCTGCCAAAATGTTTTCAATTGAAAAATTTATGAGCAAAAGAAAAGGAATAAAAAAAAAAATTACTTCAAATTGTGTGAAAAATAAATACATAGAAAATAAGTTTCTGCTTGCTTGCCAAAAGTGTTTAAAAATATATATTTCCCTCTGCCACTATATTCCCCAGTTGGAAAAATTTCAAGCTCAGCTGAACCGAATTTGATTCAAATTTTTTTTCATTTTTTTTTTTTCGTTTTTGTCCATTAGCCATGCTCCAATCCACACACTCTCTTGATAAATTATGATTATTGCTGACTAACCACCACACCCATATATGGCCTGCATGGCACCCAAACAGTTCGCCAGCTGTTTCTCTTACCAAGCTGGGTATCAGCTCATTTGATTCCAAAAACAACAAATAAAAAATTTAAACACAAAAACTATTGCACATAATTTCCCAAAAGTGGTTTTTACCCAACATGTTTGGCAATCACATAATAAAATAAAAATATAAAAAAAGGGAAGTAAAGGTTTTGAATAGGCTCGGGGAATATGAAATGTTCTTTTTGATTTGCTTAGATCGAAAAATAAATTAAATAGATTCCAAGTGATCAAAACCATCAGATATTGGCAGGGCAGACCTTCACATATTTTAAAGAGTTTCTAAAGATTTTCAAAAAAGAAACAAAATTATAGAAGAAATTTGAAAACCTTCCTTAACTTGATTTATCCCCATTCAACTTGCCTCAGTTAACCAGGTTTCATAACTTCCGCCTTCAAATTATTCATTCATGAAAAGAGCATTTAAAATTTCAAAATCCAATTGGATGCCAAAGAAATATGAAAAACAGAAAATAACATGCGATTGTGGGCGTTTAAAGACAATTAGCCACATGCCGCAAAGCGGCTAAAAAAAAACGAGTTTGGTGAGTCAACTTTTGGCATGGAACAAGGCAGGCTTCATCTGGTCTCTTCTGTGTGTATTTGTTAGCTTTGAAATTATAGAGAACCGTCAATACCGACCAGAGCAAATTTGCTTTTTAATTTAAAACCGGTGAAACAATTATTAAGAATTTAAGAGGAAAAACTATAACCTCATCAATTGTCAATTTTAAGGAAAAAATATTCCAGAATTTAATTCTTAGAATTTTGTTAGGGGAAAAATTACTTTAAGAGCCTCTGGAAACCATTAAAAGGCAGAAAAGTCAGAGCGCGTGGAGGAAATCTTTATAACCAAAATTGGTTCGCTTAGTGACTGATTTATTGTTTCTTGCCTTTTACATAAAACAAAACAGAAATAAATAATGGCAAATGAAATATTTGTAGGTGGCTGTCGACTAGATTCTGTTTTTTTTTTCTTCATTCCTTCTTTTCGGTTTTATCTAAGATTGTGTCATAGGCGCCAGTCTGGCAAACCGAGCCTAACCTCAAAATTTGAAACATTAAATCATTTCAAGCAGAAATATATAAATTTTTTTTTATCTAAAATTAAACATTTTTATTTATTTATACTCACTTAATCGGCCAAAGCTGTGGGATAGCCTCTTCTTCAGCTTTTGCAATGCGCCGCCTTTTTTCTCGCGCATTGTGACGCCTGCAAAATCAAAAAACCAAAAAAGATACAAATTAATTACGTTTTGAAAAACTTGTTTCAGTTTATTAGAATTTCATTAAGTTGCAAAGACAAATTGCCAATTAAGAATTAAAAACAACAGCAAACCCAATATTACTCATTAACAAGTTCAAATCAATTTGTCCGACGACTCCGATCTGGTTTTGTTTCAAAACTTCATTTGAACAATTCAAACAAAATAAATTAAAAAAAAAAACTTGACTGCAGCCAAAAAGCCACAAACAACAACAACAACAACAACAAAAATTGACGTTTTAAATTAACATAAATCAGTCGAGCGTCGTGTGTAATAATAAATTGGGTGGCGGCGATGAAGGCAGCGATAGATATAGCCAGAGAGACCCTCTGTGACCCTGCCTACTTCGTGGAGGCGTTTATTTTAGAGTTTTTTTTTTTTTTTGTGAGAATGTATAATAATGACAATGCACTCAAAACACAAATACACTCAGATAGAAACAGAGAGACTCCAGCCAATTTACAAATGTGAACTTTGTATAAATAAAACTTTTAATTTATTTGAAAACAATTTCCATTTAAATAAAATGCCTGAATGATTTTAAGGTTCACAACTTTTGATTACTCTAAAAATTTTGAAGAAATTTTAAAATGTTTATAGAAAATTATGGAAAATATTTCAGGAACTCATTAAAAAAAAATTCTAAGTCCAGAAAGTTCCTAAATAATATGAATGGTAAATAGAAAAGTATAGAAAATATTTCAGGAAGTTATCCAAAAATCCTGAGACCGAAAAATTGTGAGATAATGTTAATCATATATAGGAAATTATAGAAAGTATTTCAGAAATTTATTAAAAAATCTTGAGTGCGAAAAGTTCTGAAATAATATAAATAATAATTTAAAAAAACATACTCCCAACTTTAACAGTTTTATAAGTATTTCTGAGACCTTTCGAAAAATTACTCAAACCGAAAATTCTTCAAAACAAAAATCCATTCAAATAATATATAGAAAATATTTGAGGATCTTATTAAATAACCTTGAGTCTGAAAGGTTCTCACATAATAATAATTAAAAAGAATACCACTCAACCTGAACAGTTTTCAATATTGAGATAGAAGCCAATAATATTTAGATGTAGCCTGTTTTAGTTACAGATATGTCTACTGATAAAAAATCTTCAATAATTCCTGAAAGTAGCAGTGAAAACTTAAGATTTCTCGGGATCAAAAATATCAATGTCCGACTAATATTGATATAAACTCTAAGATCTTGAAAGTAGTACAGAAAACTCCAGAATTCTCTATATAATATTGAGATAAATTCAAAGTTTAAATAAAGAAAATATAAAGTGATATCAGCTGGATCCAATATCTTCCACAATTCCTAATATTGAAAAAATAAAAATTTCGGAGCAGTTCTTTTGTTCAAACCTATTTGGATTCATACAATGACTATCCAAAAGAGCCCAGAACAGACCTCAGTCTTAAGATTTTCCCTCCATTTTTTCCATAAATTCGAAATGCTTAGTCACTTCACTGATTGCAGGGTATCCAGCCAAGCACAAAGCAAATTTATGTTTAGGGGAAAAATTAGGAGTCTGCATCCCCTCCCCCAACTCCAAAGCATGCTGCTCTGCTTTTCTCACCCTCTTCTTGGACTTCCCCTCCGACTCGGTGTATTTTGTATGTAATGTTTGTTGTGGGGCTTAAGTATAATTTAGTTGTTGTAAAATAAATGATAACATTTAACAAGTTATTAGGGCGTCCAGTGGAGCGTGAAAAAACTGTTTTGGTTTTTTTTTTTTTTTAATGAAAAACAAAGCACATTTTTGTTGTTGGTATACGGAGTTTTGTCAGCTGTTTTGAGGGCGTGGTTGGTTTTAATTTTTTATATTTTTTTTGCTTAGGGTTTGGCCTTATGATATGGCGCTTTTGGAGTTTATGACATGTTTTTAGCTAGATTAATTACAACCAATTTTAGTCTCGAATTTATTTAAATGCATGAAGCTTATCGGAATCCTTTTGATTTGTATTTATTCAACTAATTGGTATAAATTTCGTTTGCTTAGACAATAAATCGAAATAATTTGTCAGAAGGGTTCGTGCTTAAATTAGCCTTCTCACTTTGAATATATAGTATCTCATAGACCTTTGTCAGTTCAGCCTTGTTTATCATATATTTTCTCAAAATTGAACATTAAATTAAACACACACACACACACACAGGCACACACACACATTGATTTATATAGAGTATATTTTGCATATATTTGCTTCACTAAATCATTTAATAAGTGTCTCTCCAGTGTCTGCCTTATATGGCTTGGTCGAGTGTGCCAGCGAGTGTGTTGTCAAAAGCAATTTGGCTTAACAACTCGACAGGGCAACAGACGACCACTAATAACAACAACAACATGAAGAGAAGCCAGCCACCACAGCAGACAATAAACGCACTTTAATTTCCTCCACCCTCTTCCTCTTTCTCTCTCACTCTCTCATTCTATCTATCTATCTCGTTCACTTTCTGTAGTGCCTTCAAATACCCTTGAATCAGCTAGTCAAGCAGGCAATTTATAATAAACATAAATATACAGACGACTATCTCCAGTAGACTAGACAAACAGCTGCGGTTAAAATTTCATCAAACCCAAAACGACTAAAATCAAATTAAATAAAACCAACTTCAAAAGAAAGAGAGAAAAGCAGAGATAGTGAGAGTGAGAGAAAAGGAGAGAGTGAGAACATCATAAACTTGGTTTTAGTATTGATAAATTAGGCTTGATAAATTAATAAAATCTTGTGAAACTTGGCTGAGAAATAAAACCCAATATAATCAACTGAGATAACTCATTTTATTTGCTAACTGTTTCAGACTATTATTTAATGAACTATAAAATAATTGTAATAAAAAAAATTGTGACGTCATTTTCCTTGAATAAGAAGAGAATCCTAGAATATACTCAAATATTCCAAGCAAATTAAATGGAATACGTTTCTACTATTTTGAGCTGGACTGTTCAAATTTATATATGTGTGTGTGTGTGTGTGTGTGTGTGTGAGTGCATTTTTCACCCAGCACTCCAACTCAATTACAGGCCATAACTGTAAGCTGTTGTTGACTTCAAAACTGCAATTCAAAATCATAACCAACCAACCAGCCAGTCAACCAGCCAAACAAAGAACAATAACAAGTACAACAACTACAACAACTAAAACAATAATAATAATAATAAAAAAAACTATCGTGAGTATTATGAGCTTGTCGTTTATACAAGCGAGCAATGTGTATGTAAATAAGTGAGTCAAAAGCGATTATGATGCTGAAGCAAAGTGACAACAACAACAGCAATAACAACAGCGAGTGCAACAAGAACAATGACAAGAAAATAACTGACAGCAGTCAACTGAGTGAATTGCATATAAATTGCATTCAACACTCTTTATTGCCACTAAAAACAAAAACTGAAAGAAATCCAGCGAGAATTTATTAAAAAGGAAATTATTTTTCGAAAATTTATTTGCAATTTTTTTTTCTAGCTGTTTTTTTTTTTGGCGCCAAATAAACCGACGTCAATGGCAAAATGTATTGAACTTTTTTTTAAGAAAAATTTATTTATTTTATTTGTATTTTTTTTTTATGTAAAAAGGAAGATTTATCAGGAAATGTAATGATAAATTTCTTTTTTTTTTTTTGTGTATTAATTGTTTTCTTTAATAAAAAATGTAAATTAGTTTCTAAGGGAACCAATGAATTAGTTAAATTTCATTTAAAAAATCTTGAATAAATAAGGAAATAAGAAAAAAATGTATGAAAATATTCAGCTAGTTTTTTAAGATAAATTAATAATTTTTTTTTTTTTTAAGAAATCAAATAATAAATATTATAAAGAAAAGTATTAAATAATAAATAATTAAAACAAAAATTACACATATTATTATTATTATTATTATTATTATTATTATTATTATTATTATTATTATTATTATTATTATTATTATTATTATTATTATTATTATTATTATTATTATTATAACTCAATATTTTAATCATTTTTCTTATTCGTCTATTATTTTTTTTTAATGGAAGAAAATGTTTAATTTAATTTATTTCTTTTATTTTATTTTATTTATTTCATTATTTTTTTTTTTATTTAATTTATTTTTTCTGCCACTGAATAAACTTGAGTAGATTAGTTTTCTTTATAGTTTCTGCTCGAAACATTCAAATAAATTTTCTTATTTTATTACAATTGTTTGACTACTTATTCTTATTCTTCTTCTTCTTCATCATTTTGGTAGTATTCTTTTGTGCTCGCATCTTGTTTCTTTTGGATGGGCGTGTGTTTTGCAAGTTACTTTAAATAGAACAAGTAGAAAGTTTCCAAATGAAATGCAAACAAGTTGACGACGGCAAAACAAAAGCGCAACAAGCCCGAACAAGCCAAACAGCAATGAAATAAAATGCAACTGAAAGTTTGTTGTTGTTGTTGTTTTTTTTTCGCGTCGCATCGCGTTTCCAGCTTGTTGCAACAAAATGTGGCACGGAAAAAAACTTATTTAATTAAGGCAAAGGCGGAAAGTTTTCATAGCCTTTGAATTTGTGTGTGTAAAGCACTCGGAAAACTCGTGGAAAACTCAACTTGAAGTTTCGGTGAATCTGACAAAAAAAAAAGAAGAGGCATAAATAAATAAATAGGAGATGCACACTCATTTGGCCCATTGACAGGCATATCAGAATGGCATCAAGAGCCGCAGCCGTCAAGTCAAACTTGGTCTCGAATTGCATTAATGAGATGCCCATAAACACACACACACACGCGCAGACACACACGCAGGCATCAAACTTTTAATCAAAATCAATGTCACAGGCAGACAAATTGCAGTCAATGCGAGTGCAGACAGGTGAGCCAATCGGCAGTGGTATCAATGACTCCACTCTCGTCACAATTGCCACCCACCAGCCCATTCATTTCAAGTGGCAGGTGGCAGCAGACAAGAGAAATGGCAGAAAAAAAAAGAAGGGGGAAAAAATATCTTCATTTCAGCGGTAAGTTCAATCAACTTTTATTGACTGATCACAGAGTATGCTCCAAAGTATCTAAGAGATACTTTTGAGAGGGTCAGTCAAGCATGGAATTTTTGGCGAAAATAAATGGCAGGCCAAAATGACAGCGGGAAAGGAAAACCACTCCATCTCTTTTGACACCTAATTAGCGTTTTCCAGTCATGGCAAAAATAAATTATGCCATTCAAACAGAGAGAAACTAGACAAGATATTTGTCTGTTACAAGGGGGAAAAAGGCAAATTCGAAGAGTGCTTGCTCTATTTGGTAAAAAGATATTTAGTCTACAAAATATCAAGTAGTTCCTTATCTAACTCAGGGCAGTTCACAAAATATCAAGTATTTCCTTATATAACTCAAGGCAGGGGAAAGGACTATCAAATTTCAAGGAAAACTCTTTTGAATTTGCCAATTCTAAATCAGAATCCCAAGTACTCTTTGGCTTCTTAAAAAATATAAAAATATCTCGAGAAATGTCAACAAATTTGTCGAGCTAATTACAGCGACAAGAAGCAGTTAAGAAAGCAAAAGCCACATGCGATAATGTTCTGAGTGCTAATTACAAAAATGTGTTCGCTCTGTTATTTCATACAAAAAGGTGATTACAACAATAATAACAATAACCAGAGAAATAATACTAAACACACAAATAGCAAACAAAAAAAAGACATTTAGAAACTCTTTTGGGTTGTATTTTTGTTGTCAGTTTTGTCAGGCAGTTTTGTGCGGCAAAGATTTCTTTTTCCGGTTTTATTTTTCCTCTGGGCTCTTGGCCAAATTACAACATTTTGAGCCATGTGCAATGCAAATAGATTTAGCATAGCAATTTTCTATGAAAACATTTAGACACTTTGCCACGACGACGACAGCAGCTGACTAATTGCAGGGCTGGACAGAAATTTCCCCCGGCCTTCTGTCTGGCCAAAAAAAAATAGACGAAGAAGAAGATACACCCGCTCGATCAATGACAGACATCCTAACTAAAAATAGCAAAAATTTACTCTTTTTTTTTTTTTAAGTGCTGACCGAACATTTTGCAATTGTTTGGGATCAAGGGTTGGCAGAGAGGGGCAGCCATTGCGTTTGTTGATGATTAAACGGCTTATAAACGATGCGGACAATTTGCCCGGCGTTGTTGGCTGTCACTTCTCACAGGCAGCGAGAGACAGGCGACTCTTATGCTTTTGTACAAATTCCAGGATGAAAAAAAAAAACAAATATATCAGCAACAAAAACAACACACACATACACACACAGAGATACGCACACGTGCAGAGCTCATCGTCTTCAATAAAAACAGAAAAAATCGAACAGCTTCGGCCGCGTTGTCAGGCATATAAAAATAGCAGCGAGCCACATACCAAAGACACTTTGGAAAATACAGAATTTTATATACTCTTTTTAAAAAAGATTTTGAGAATTTTTAGAAATTATAGGATATTTTTCGGAGGATTAGAAATGATTATGGGTTTGTTCCAGAAGATTGGAAATAATTGTGGGTTTGCTCCAGCTCTTAAAATTTTTAAGGGGAATCGATAGACTTTTTTTTAATTAGAAAGCTCATAAAAATAACTTAAACTGAACCACAAATGAACTATACTTTTCCCTTAAAAAAAAGAGTATTTATAGTGAAATACTTTGGCAACGGTGACGTCGATGGATGGCCAGTCAATCGAGGTGTATGGCCGAAATGATAGCACAAACAAATGTCTCTGGATGAGTAGGACTCTTGGTTGGCAGATCCATCAACAAACACACAAATACACAAACACACATACATATATGTATATGTGTAAAGGTAAATACATTTTTCCAGATGTCCGGAACATTATTCACCGAACAAACTAGCTTTGCCGGACATAATCCTATTATGCGATTCAAATGCAACCAATTTACCAAAATTCGAATCCACTTTAAATGCACTCGTGTTTTTCGGATTTTATTTTATCTATTTTTGTTTTTGTTATTCTTTTTGTTTTTATTGGTCAGTTGACTAAGCCCTAGCAAGCTTTTTTATGCTCTGTGTTATGCAAGCCAAATAAACAAGTGATTAGATGGTGGACAGGGTTGGGCATTGTAAATTCATTAAATTGCATTTAACTTAATTAAAATTAAACAAAAGCATAACCATAAAATAAATAAAAACCGAACAAAAGGGCTCAACAAGAAAAAAAAAAAAATGAGAGAGATTGTGGTCAAAAAGGGTTAACCGCAGCAGACGGATGATGACAGCAGAAAGGACAATAAATGACAAAAAGAAAAACAAAAAAAAACAGAAAAACACATTTATAAATGGGTAACAAAATAATTGTGGTTTGTAATATTTTCGTGCTTAAAATAAAATGAAAAAGCTTAAATTTAAGTGGATTAGTTTGGACACAATAAAAAAGCAAAGCCATTTAATAAGCTTTAAATAAAAAATATATAGAGAAATTACGAAAATAATATACAAAAATATATGAATTAAAATCAAAAATAAAATCTTTTAAGTAAAATATATAAATATATCAAATTGAGAATATATAAATATATTGATTCATAAAATTCCATTAGCATTAAATAAAAAATAATGGAAATAATATAAAAAAATATATATGAATTCAAATTAAACAGAAAAAATTAGATTTATTATTTAAAAATAAAATTTAATTAATATGAGCCAACACAAAAATTTAAAAAAATTCTTCCAAACAATATTCAATGAATTTAAAATTAAATAAAATTCTATAAGAATAAGAAAATGAATAATAAAAAACTGTTCCAAAAAATACTCAATGAACATAAAAATTAAAAAAAAAAACAATTAATGAAATTAAATAAAATTAAATGAATTAAATTAAATAAAATATTAGAACACATTTTCAACACTTAAAGTATTTTATAGTAAATAAAATAAAATAAAATTAAATAAATAATCAAATAAAAAAAAATGATTTAAAATGATTAAAAAATTCCATAAAAATTTAAATTTTAAGACAATTGAGAGTAAATTAAATTAAATTCAAAATAATACAAAAATAAATACAATATTAATAGGAATTAATATTTAAACAGTTGAACAAATTTGAAATATTTAATGAGAATAAAAGCCATGAAAAAAAAGCTATGAAAAATTATTTAAAAGATTTAAACTAAATTTAGTACAAAAAATGAAAAATAATAAATAAAATAAGAAAATAACAAAGGATAAAATGAAACTATTTTAAGTAAATAAACCAAATATATTAAATAATTTTACACACGATAAAATCGGTCTTTTTTTAAGAAAAATTCCAACAATTTCATAGACAATTAAATCGGATAAAATGAAACAAAAAGGCTTTGTTAAATTCTTTGTATATTTGTTTCAGCCAAACTAATTAAGCCATGAACTTTTCATTTTATGAGCCAGCCAATTTTGATTATATCCATAAACTCGAACTGATTAAATATTTATTAAAATTCAGATCGAGTCGATAAAAAAAATAAATCTATTTTTATATAAAATAAAATGAAAAAAATAATTTCCTTTTTCACACCCATTAAAATTGTTCAAATTATTTAATAGAAAATTTTTGATGGACTTTTATGATTTATTTTTCTTGTCATCACATCGGAAAAGCCATCGCCCTTTTCCCTTATTAATTTCACCTTCAACATTTCACAAACAGACCATAAAAATTAAAATCAAATAAAATGGGAAAATAACCAAGAGCATAAAAATATATTAACTACACACACACACACACACACACACTGGCCGGACAGACATCCCCTTCCCATCACCCCTTTACGCTGCTCGCCTGCTCCTTTTGAGTTGATGGAGCACCCACCAACACGCCACCAAGTACAAGTTTTATTACCATGGAAAACTATAATATTTTTTTTTTCTTCACAAATATAATTTTTTTATTTTTATTGCTGAGTAAAAAATCTCGTCTCATATGGAAAAGAGTGGGGAAATAAGGCGTGTTTTTCTGTTGACTTTTTCTTTTCTCGGAAAACAAAGAATTAGTCAACTAGTTGATCACACGGAAATGCCAAAAGGGGGGAGGCGAAGGTGAAGCCCAAACTCCTTCAAGATTGACCCACCTGTCGTCTGAGGTTTTAATAGTTTTTTGGCACGAAAATAGCAAAAGGCTTTTCTTTGCGCGTTTGTTTACATTTTATCAGGCCAGGTAAAAGGCAACGGATCAGAGGGCGTCTAACTTGGCCAATATGAAACGCAAAAAGTTAATTAAAAAATTTCATGAAAATCAGGAAAAAATTAAATCTTGACAAATTTATCCTGATGGCCATCAAATGAGCTCTGACTAACACACCGAAACTCTGACGTCAATGTGCCAAAATTTGACATTGTCAAACGTACACGTTTCGCCTAATTGCCAAAGTCAGTTGGGTAATTAAATTGTAGCTACAAAACTAGTTAGTTTACACACACTTTTTGCCAATTCTGGTCAGACACTCTCGGGTTAATAAATCAAAACAAACTCTGACGTTCTCACTCGCCTTCGCTTCACTTCGCTTTGACTTCGCTTCGCTTTGGCCAAGTAATCTGCCAGCACGAATGATTAATTCAAGACTTACGAGCTGCCAATAAGCTTTTCCGCATGGCACCCCCCCCCCCCCCACCCCATTCCACCCCGACAAACTTGTTTTGTTTTGCCCACCGGAAGTGTTGCTGTTGTTTTTGTTGTTTCGCTTGATTGCCACAAGTATTTATTTATTTCATATCAAGAGAAATTTTGATTTGATTCCGAAAATTGTTATCAGCAAATTTCATTCATTTTGATATGACAAGAATTTTTTGTCTGCAAATATTTGCACAAACATGTTGATAAGGCAGTGGAACAAAATGTCTAACAGATCGATCTAGCCATATTCTCTTGAACAAAATTAAATTTAATAACAATAATAGATAAATAAATAAAAAAACTTTTTCAATTAAGATAATAAATAAATTATTAAAAAATAAATAAATAATGAAATATTTTTAAATAAAAAATCAGAAGAAATTGACTATATAAAAAATTATTAAAGATTAAAATATTAAAATAAATATATAATAAAAAAAAACAAAAACTAAATAAAAAAAAATTTATCAAAAATAAAATAAATATATATTACTAAACAAAAATTAGGAAGAAATTGATTCGAAATAAAAAAAAAATATAAAAATAAAAAATATATGTATAGTTAAAATTAATATATTTATATTAAGAAATTAATGCCAAATAAAAAAAAAACAAAAAAACAAAAATAAATAAAAAATATAAATAATAAATTTGAAAAAAAAAATTTTTTTTTTAAATACTTATAAGAAATTAACTCTAAGTTCACACAGTTCATTAAAAAAAATAGGTTCCTAATTAATCAAAAACAAATGAATATAATTGAAAAAATAAATAAATAAAACCAAAAAAAAAAATAAATAAATAATTAAAAAATACTAATAAGAAATTTACAATTCAAACAAAAACAATTACTTCCCTATTTTATTGAATTTTTTTCTATTTATTAAGTCCATGCAAAAAAAAAAAAGAATTTATTCATTTTTAATATTACATTTTATGTCTCAAAGGCCACTTGAGTTGAAATTAATCGGCTTAAAGAGAATTCCTGAATGCAGTTTTTTTCATAAAAAAAAATTAAATATTTATTTTTTTATGCAAATTAATTTTTTTACAGTTTTTTTTCAAGTAGCAGAAAATTCTCTTCCGTAAATGAAGTGCAATTTTTTATATGATTTATTTTTATTATTTCTGGAGTCAACAATGCAGCCAGCTGAGGTGTGTTTGTGTATGTGTGTGGAGTCTCCTGCCCGCTGGGTCAATGTTCTAATAAAAGGTTCAATTCAAGTTGAATTAATTTCAATTGCAACAGTCAAAGTGGCACAGCCACAACCACCAGCACCACATGAAGCAATAAGCCTATAATGGATCGTTATGCGACTGACTAACCGAGAATGGAACAAGCCAACTAGCCGGCTCTTTCACTCCACTCCTCCCATTCTCTCTCTGCCCAGATCGGATCCAGCAACACCAACACCAACATGGATGTGTGGCTTGATTTCCGTAGATGATTTTCTGCCGCTTGAAACTGGTTCCCATTCAATTTTTGAATTGCCTTGGGGCTCCGTGGGTGCTCTTCAGAGCCTTTCTGTCTGTGTATGTGTGTGAGTGTGCGTGTGTGTTTGGGGCACATAAGTGACCAAATAAAATATATTAAATATTAATTCATAAATATGTACAGAAGAATATGAAAGCCCCGCTGAACCGTTTGCTCTTTCCTGTAAAATGCAAATTTTTCATTCAACAAAAACACTGAAAAAAAAAAACAATTCATTTTTTTTTATAATTTTCCCTTTCCTGTTTGTCGATTAAAAAAATGTGTCAAAATATTTACTCTTAATTTTTAATAAAATTTACTTTGATGTGTGCAAAAATTCACAGTGTGGCTGGTGTCATTGACATTGTTGTTGTTGTTGTTATTGCAATTGTTGTGTATTTTTGCATTTTCATTTTACAGAAGCTTAAAAAAAAGAAAGGGGAACGATAAAGTAGCTCAATATTTACACAAGATTTTAAATATTTAAAAATTAATTCATTTTCAAATTTTACAAGCGTTAAAAATTTTTCATTTGTTTATTTTAAAAAACATTGAAAAAGGCCCGAATTATCCAGCAAAAGTCTCACGAAATCAGTAAATAAATTAAAGCATTTTAAAATACCCAAAAAAATGTGGTCTAATTTAAAGATGCTTTGAGTTAGTCGAGAATAAAATTCTCTTGTTCTCATTGGGTTTATTTTTACTTTTATTATTTATAACCTAAGAATTTGATTATGGCAAATTTGCAAAAGAAGAAAAGAGATAAATTTAAAAATAAACTAAACACTCAGTGTAAATTCCGATATCAAGAATATAGCATATTCTTTTTAAGCAAAAAATACTTAAAATAAAATAATTTTCAATATTTTTTGTTAAAAAAAAATAAAGGAATTACAAATTCCTGAACATTTCAGAAATCCCTAAAGAATCTCTTAAATTCTTGGGGAATCTTACTCAGGAATTGTCCCAAGCAATATAGATTGTAAAGCTTCTATATTATAGAATCTATAATTAGATAGGTATAGATAGACCAGAAATTCTAATAGGCTCTTTGATGTCCCAGGTTTTCTATGGTTAACCAGAGATTCTAGGAATTCACAGATAATCCATAAATTGTCAGGTTCTATGGTTCTATGAATTCTTGAACATTTTTAGAGTTTCTATGAACTACCAGATTCTCTACAACTCTTACAGATTTTCTATCGACTCACAGAGATTTCCAAATAATTCTTAAAAATCCCTTAATTTTAATCTCCAGGTTTCTTTAAAATTCTTAGGCTCCTCTGAACTTCTAAATTGTCTAAAAATTTCTATAAATTCCACCTGATATTTCATAAATTTATTGAGGTTCTATGAACTTACAGATTTTCTATAATTCCTCCAGGTTTCTTATAATTCTTCTAGATTTTCTATAACTTTTTCAGATAAATTTTGAGGATGGTTCTATGGTTTCCTAGAAATTCTAGGAATTCACAGATAATCCATAAATTGTCTGGATCTTTAGTTCTATGAATTCTTGGCAATTTTTAGAGATTCTATGAACTATCCGATTCTATGAACTTCTAGATTCTCTACAACTCTTTCAGATTTCCTATCGACTCACAGAGATTTCCAAATAATAATTCTTGAAATTTCTCAAAAATTCCACCTGATATTCTATAAATTCATTAAGGTTCTATAACTCCTACAGATTTCTTATAATTCTCCCAGATTTCTTATCTTCCAAATTTCTTATAATTCCTCCACATTTCCCATATATCCCCAAAGATTCTATGAAATTCTAGAGAAATGTGAGCCAAGGATTATCTCAGCAGAATTGGGTTGACTTAGGTAAGTGAATCATTTCCGAAATTATAGAACTTAAATCAATGAATGATTCATCTGAAATCTTTTAGAGTACCAAGCCGACTCATTCAAAAAAAAATATTGAAATCATTATCAATTATTTATATCATGTATACATGAAATAATAAAAATTTATATAAATAAATATCAGATTATATGGGCATTTAATTTATGTTGAATACCTTGTTATTGGCCAAGTGTAGACACATTAAATCGAATGTTTATTTTGGCCTTTTAGCCAATATAATTTTTTCTTTTTTTTTTTCTTTTTCTATTTTGTTGAAATTAAATCGTAAATCAAATATACAAATTAGATATGAAATTAAGCCTTAAAAGTAAACATGGGGGCTATGGGAAGAGAGAAGTTTAAAAAATTAAGTATACGCACCGAAATTGTTGTTGTTGAGTTTTGAAGGTTGATTTATTAATTCGGCAATTTTGAGGCTGTTCTTTTTGGTATTTTATGGCAATAATTGCGAATATATTTATTTTGATTTTTTTTCTTAGATGTTTTTTTTTTTTTTTTTTGTTTATTTATTTTCGTTTAAAACATTTTTAATTATGGCACATGCACACGTTTAAAAGAATGTTTAACACTTGTCTAATTTCTTCTTCTTCTTTTTTTTAAGAATTCATAAATTTCACATAGAATGGCCCAGCTTGAAGCCTGTTGGAATTTTTTTCAAATATTTAGAAAATTTGATTCTTGTTCTGTTTTTGTTAAGTGTTTGTTATGGCCTGATGCCGGCTGTGTGTTATCGCCGACGAATGGGGTCAAATATTATCTGCTCGCAGACAAAACAATCATAAATATGAACGACTCTCTGAAGGCTCAAACAAATATCCTATCCGTATCCGGCCTCAGACAACAAGAACAGCCAGAGCAAAGCACAAATAAATAAAAACAACAACCACCACCAAAAATGCCAAAACAGCCTGGCTTTTTTTTATTTTTTCTTTCTTTCTTATGTTTCTTTTGGGCTTCAACCCTCCCGGCTTTGCCCTCGGAAATGTTTCAAAGCTGTTTCGAGCCCCAAAAGAAGAAGGTGGTTCAGATGGACTGATGATGATGGTTGATGGTGTTGATGTTTTTGCTGCTTCTGTTATTGTTGTTGTTGTTGTTAGTAGTGGTGGTGGTTTGTTTCTGTTGTTGTTATAATCTTTATGAAATGCTTATCAGCTCATGAAAGAAGAGAAAAAAAGCTTGGAAAAGAAGAGGCAACAACAAATCGATTTAGGCTTGAAGATAAACCATAAAAATTTATTTATTTATTTTTCTCTGTGTTTTTGACTTTTCACTCTTTGATTTATTTTATTTATTTATTTGAATTTTTGTGTTATTTTTTTCGGATTTATTTGTTTATATAGTTGGTTTAATTATATTTATTTTTTATTTTATTTATGGCAAGCTGCTTATTTTTTATCTATTTTTAAATCTTCTTCTTTTTAGTTTATTTATTTAATTTATTTTTTTTATTATTATTTTTTATCTAATTTTTTTTTCTTTATAGTTTATTTAGTTAATTTTTTTTTATTTATTATTATTTGTTTATAAATTCTTCTTTATAGTTTATTTATTTAATTTAATTTATTTTTAAATTTATTTATTAGTTTATTATTTTTTATCTATTTTTTTTAATTCTTCTTCGTTATGGTTTATTTGTTTAATTTAATTTTTTGCTCATGAAGTATTTGTTTTTTTAATGATTTATAATTTGTTCTATTTAATTTTTTTTATCTTAATTTTTATAAGCCTTCATTTTATTTAATCTTATTTTTATGTAATTTTTTTTATGTCTCAATATTTTTTATTATTTTTATTAATTTTATTTGTTTATTTTTATTGTGTGTTGTTTTTGTTTTTTTGCTTTATTTTTCTATTTCTGATTTCCAATTTTGTGTCTGTTTATTTTTTTAGTTTATTTATTTTACTCTTTCATTGTTTCTAGTTTTATTTATTTTTCCAAGTTTTTTCTTTTGTTTACTCTTCATTTTTTTTATAGTTTCAGAATTTCTTGCACCCCAGCAAAAGTTCAACCAATTTGACATTTAACTTGAACCTATTCTATTTATTTTATGACACGGTCATTTTTACCAACTACAACAACAACAACGATTACTACTACTATTACTACGACCACGGCAGCAACAACAACATGAACAAGAACAAGAGCAGAATAATAAAAAAAAATAAAAAAAAAAGACGTAGCCACTGACGAGGACAAGCCGAAAGAACAGAAGAGCTCTTTTGTGTAAGCGCGAACACACGGTAAAGAAAATTTCTTTTTGCCGCGGCACAACCAAACGCGTTGAGTTTCGCACACGAAAATGAGGTCAACGAGATACACGATACAAAAGGAAGCGACGTGGCGGAGGCGTCGTTGGCGGCAAAGTCGCTGCAACTACGTCAACTGCGTGGCGGCATTTCTACTACGACAATTCTGCCGATGCCGCTGCTGCTGGCGCTGCCTCTGCCTCTGCCGGTGAAGCCGACTACGCCAGGCTTTGGCGTTACAAATTTTGCGCAGCTGCAGCAGAGCAGAGCTGAGCTAGCTCGGCGTCGTCGCTGCTGCCCGAGACTAGCAAAAAGTAGCGCAAGGGCGAGCAAAGAGCAAAACAGACTTTGACTACCGTTATTTCTGGCTGGTGAGGGTGGGTGGCTCTGAAAGAGAGCAGCAGAACTAAGAGAGCCGTTTTGTGGATTCTAAGAGCAAATTAGGCAGCCCGGGCAAATTTTTGGCCCCAAAAGATATTAAAGTCTGAGTTTCGGTAGACAATACAAATCTACTCAGGCGGCTGACGATGCTGCTGCTTGGGCACTTGGGTTTTTATTGTTGTTGGACTATTAGGGACTCCTTTTTTTTTTTTGGATAAGTCTAAACGGCAGTAGGTCGTGTCGAATGGGAGGCAGGGCGAAGCAGATTTGGCCAAAAATTGATGATGGACTTGTACTGGGTCAAAGGCAGGAGAGCTCGATTGATAAGAAATCCAAGCAGGAAGGTAAGGCAGAAAATAGCGGTAACTAGGGCAAGCTCTCAATTAAATACCGTTTACAGTTTGACAAGAACTCGACTTAATTGATCTGCCTTGAACTCGATTCCGTAATATTCCTTATTTTGCCATTTTATTTGCACTTGAGAAATCATCAAGAATTTATTTCTCTTTTTTTTTGTTTTTCACTTTATAAAAATATACAATTTCATAAAGATAATAAATTTCATGGTGTTTATAAATTGAAATTCTCATAATTGAGTATGTTTAAATAGCCTTCAAAAAATATAACAATTTTGTTTGAAATTAAAGATAGAAACCAGTTTTAGAGGCACTTCAGATCCACAAGCCAAAGTGACGACAGCCACTTTAACTGCCGGCGGAAACCGAGAGTAAAACCAACAAAAAAAATATATTGCAATTTTTTTTTTTTTTTTATTCCGCCTCCCCTTCTAATTTGAATGCTTCTTCTTCTCCTTACTTTTTGCTGGTTCTGAATTGCCGGCTAGGAGAAGCATCACCCTCAAAAAAACAGTGGAGGAGAAAAAAAAATTAAAATTAATAAATATTATTGTCGTTGCTGTTGTTGTTGTGTCGTGACTGTTATTTATTGTTGTTGTTGTTGTTTAGTGTTGATTTATGATGCTGCGGCAATTCACACACAACGGAAGCGCTCAGCCAACAAAAACCAGAAAAAACACCACAAACACACACACGAACTGTGACGTAAAAACAAACACACACACTCACACTGACTCAATCACACAAACACTTAAGTCTTAACTTCGCGGGCATGTGAAATTTACTTTGAGTTAAAATACGAAAAATTCTCACTTTGAGAATCACTGGACAGATGACGTTAATAACGACGGCAAAACTACGAAAATGTAGACGGAGTCAACGTAACGCAGCGTAACCCTAGCCCATGCGTCAGACACGAGCAATGTTCAATTCAATTCTGAACACAGCTGAAAGCTGCTGTCTTGCCGGTCGGTCAGTCGAGTTACCCAGCAACCAAGGCAGCGCACCGACGTCGCAGCAGCAAATGGACAGAGGGACCACAGACAAGAAGAAAATGCACCTCACTCACTCACTTGCATGTGATGGTGGGCATTGCTTTGGTCTGCTTGCCTGTGTATGTGTGTGTGGTGAGTTTGCTGTAACGGTATGCGCATGCTGCGCTGCCAAAAGCCGCTGCTTCTTTAGCTGCTTGCATAAAATTTCATTCAGTAGCTCGCGTAAGCAGAATCGCAGTCGGCGTTGCTTTGTAAGTGTGTGAGTGTCCGTCTGTGTGAGTGTGTTATTGAAACAGCTGCGGTTTGCAGTTTACGGCTTTTTTGGGCTTTTGATATGGTTAGGTTCACGGGGGAAGGGCAAACCGAAGGGGTCTCAAGTTGAACTTACGTCATTGCAATGACTACAAAAAAAAAATGAAAAGAATAAGAAAAGCCGCCAGCAGCGGCTGTGCAGCTGAAAATGCTGAGAAGACCGCTTGTAAGATAAATAAGAAAATTAAAAAAAAAAAAAAAAAACAAGAAATAAATAAATGAAAAAAAATGCTGATGAGGTCTTGCGGGACCGCCTGTGTTTATGAGGAAGCGGTGGACACCAGAAAAATAATAAAAATTTGCAAGGCAAAAGTAAATAAAAATTAATTATTTACAACAAAGAAGAAGAAGAACAACAACAACAATGACTTTTGCTGCCCACCAAAAAGTATGAATCATCCAAGCAAAGGCATCCAAGCATTTATGCTTTTGTGTTTGTGTGTTTGCATTGGAATGTGCCACTTGGCGTGCGGGCAAACGAAACCAACAACAAACCAAACAAAAAAGAGTTCCACATTCAAAGAGACTGGCCAGAAATTAAAGAGAGAGAGAGAGAGCATTTTGTTGTGCTCTCTTTTCTTAAATTTGTGTTGGCTTCCACAGACAAGAAATTCACCACAGCACAAAAACACGTGCCACACTCACACATTGCCAACAGCAACAGACTAACGCTGCCAACAACAACAACAGTTACAACAACAACAATGGCAGCAACAAAGCAGAGAAAGAAATGTGCGCATATTTTTGCTATATTTTAAATTATTAATGAGTGGCTTGTTCAGTTATTAAAAGGTTGGGAATATAAACAGGAAAAGAATAAAGCCAAGGGGCGAAAAAAAAACTCAAGGGTGAAAGAGAAGAGCAAAGGTGAGGGTGTTCTCCGGAACACACACACACACAAAACAACAATAAAACGTGCAAAGTTTTCCCAAAAGCCCACAAAACTCAAACAGAAAGCCAGAAGAGCAGTACAGAGCATTTAGAAAGAGAGCGAGAGGGAGATACACTCTAAAAAAGGAGTAGCATGTCGAGAGTGTTTAATCCCATAGACGACCCGCCTGACCAGCGCCCCTGACCCACCTGACTCATTGGGGAAAATGGTACCAGACTCTCCTTCAGAATTTGATTAAGGTGAATCCGTCGAGTGCCACAAAATCTTGTATATCGCCTCATGTGTCCGAAAAGCCCTTTGAAAAAGTCTCCACAATTTTTTCTTTGGTATTTTTGAAGTGGTTTCGGTAATGAAAAGCAATTGCCCTACAGACATAAACATCTTAGCCCATATAATCATAATATCTTTGGGTCAGTCTGAGCTGATTAAACCTTTTCTTCTTCTTCTTTTTTTTGGGCTTGCCGTTGCCTTGCCCAGATTTAACCGATAACAAATTAAAAAGTATTTTGCATTTGATTAAATTATTAATAAATTATCAAGGTCATCGGATTTTGGGTATCTCAAAGTGGGCTAACAAATAAATTAGACATTTTTATATGTCTGCAAAAATTATTAATTTTTTAATTTTGTGCTACCTTTTTTAGAGGTAATCTCTTTATCAAGAAATCTGGTAGATTTTTTTTTTTTTTGAGCTTGAAAAAAAGGTAAGCTTTATAAATTAATTGAACAAGAAATAAAAATATAATAAAATAGTAAAAAAAAATTTGCAAAGGGAAATAAAAAAATTAAAAAAACAACAAATTCACATTTCAATAAATTAATAAAAAAAAATATATATATATTTAATTAAATAATTAATAAATAAATAATAATTATTATAAAATAAATAAATAAAATTAAAGAAATGAAGCGAAATACATAAATTTAATTTCTAATTTCTTTAAATTTATACTAAATTAAAATAGTAGACAAGTAAGAAGTTCGCATAAAAATTGTATACAAAAAAAAAAAAAAAAAAAATTAAAAATAATAATAGTAAAAATAAATAAATTAATTATTAATTTTTGCTGCAATGAATACTGCGAAATTAATAAAAAAAAATAGAAATAAATTATAAAAAAAATCCGAAAAAGTATATTAAAAAAAATAAATATTACACAAAAAAAACTGTTCATTGTTCGCAACAAAATAGAAATAGGTTAATAATTAAAAAAATCTATCTATAAAAAATATAATAATAATAATAAAATCAAGATTTATTTCAACAGAAAAAAAGTTAATAAACATGAAATAAAAAAAAAACTAAAATGGTTTTGATATTATTTATTTATCTAATATTTTTATTTATTTAATATTTTTATTTTCAAAATATTCCTTAGATCAAGAAATCCAAATGAAAAATTAAAGAATAATAAAAAAATGTCCCGACTTTTCTCACACTTCCCGTTCATTTTATTGAATGACTACTGTCTGTTGTTTGATTTAAATCGGTCTTAAAAATTTTCATTTTTTTAATAAAAGCAAAAATGTTTCCAGGCACGTTTTTTTATATTTCTTTCATTTCTTTTCAATTTGGCAAACTTATCTGCCAACCTGAAGGACTCTGAAGATATTTTGCATATTAAACGAGTTGCCTGAATCCACCCTCCCTCTCCCTCTCCATCAAAAAAAAGGGAAAAGTATCCGCCAAAACAGCCTAAATAAACCATACCTGTGGCATTTTTACTGAGCCTATAAAGTGGAAGAGTTGTGGGGGGCCACTCAGACCACCCCTCCCCACCCTAGCCAAACAGGTGATTCTGTGTGCGTGTTTGTTTAGGGTCCTGTTGGAGTTGAGTCCCTGAAACTCATTACTCAAAGGTGTGGGCTGAGCGTGAGCGGGGCTGACAAAGACACGACAGCTCCCTGGTGGCCATAGCAAAAAAAGAAGAAGAAGAAAAATCAAACGGAGTAGGCGAAAAAATTGCGTGAAAACTGGTTTTTAACTTTGGCATTTTTTTGATCTTAAACAAATTACAACTACAACAACCAACAAGTAGACAGAAGACAAAAGGCGCAAGCATGAGCCCACATTACGTATACGCAAGGTTGTCATTGGTTTCGTTTTGTTCTCTCTGTTCGCTTGCGTGCTTGTATGCTTCGGGGAATTTAAATATGGATGGGGTTTTTTTTGGAAGAAGGGGGAGAGCGGAAAAAGTTGTTGAGCTTCTCACATGACAAGAAAACTTTTACTCGACACTTTTTGGCTAGGCAAATTTAATGGAAATCGACGTGTGCCTAGGCAAACTTTTTTGCGGTTTCTTGCAAGTGTGCATGTGTGTGTGTGTGTGGAATGAATATAAACAAAATGAATTTATATGAAATCGAAACGGATTAGACAGACAACCAAAAAAAAAAAAAAAAAAATAAGGGAATCAAGGAACTTGGGTTCCGATAAGGCGTGAAGATGAAGCAGCCAATCAAAATGGTTCTCCATGTGTGTGTGTGTGTTTGTGTGTGGTTACACATGCATTAACTTTTAGAGTGAAAATCAAAGGAGTGAGTGGGTGGAGGGGTCTGATTGGTTTTCGACAAAATATACGGGTCGAGTGTGTCCATCTTAATTGACTTTTGAAGTGCTTTTGGGCATTAGCAAAGCAAACATACTGAGAGTCCTAACTCACTCACACACACACACACAAATACATACACACATACTTTGGCATGCGAGCACATAAAATCATTTAAATAATAAATGCAAGTTGCTTTTCTCCGGGCTTATTAGACTAACCAAAACAAGTTGGTCAAAAAAAAAAAGTACAGGAAAAAAGGAGAATTTGAAGAGAGGAAAATATATAAAAATAAATAAAAGCTCCTGTTGGAAATTTGGTTTAGTTTTTGGCTTAAGAGTTTGCTGGCCTTAATCAAAGTTGGGTAATGAAAACATTTACAAAATGGTTTTCGGACAAACCAACCGAACGATAAAATTGTGGCTTGTAGTTTGTCCAGAGTGCCTATATCTGTGTGTGTGTGTGTGTGTGAGTTGCATAAATATGCTTGGGTATATGTTTGCAGTAATAAAATCAATAAACCGAAACTGGAGCATGACCAAATACAGACTGCAACCCCCCCCCCCCCCACTCGCCCACCCCTACCCCCTTTCTATTTGTCCACCCTCCACCAAGTCGATTACAAAATTATATGGTCATCGTTCCAATTTCCACAATAATGAAATGACAATTTTTGATTGGTCTAAAAAAAAAAATTGTCTCCACTTTTCCAAGTTCTTCCCCGCTTGGCCTATTTGACCCTACTTCCCTTCTCTTAGGACTCTCTCTTTCTAGCTTTTTAAAAACCACAATCACCATAATTCTAATTAACCCTTAATTTCCAGTTAGGAAATGAGAAATTTTACAACAAAACATTTGGTTTTGTGTTTTTGTGGTTTCACGGAATTTTCATGGATTTATTGAAAATATTTTTTTTGTTTAAAATAATTGGAAAATTTAATTTAATTTTATTTTGCCTAAATCAGTTTAAAACCCTTTAAAACAAAATCAAATCAATACAAGCGACCCTCTTTTTCAGACTGAAGTTCATCTGGCTTTGTCAAGTGGCATGAATGAGAGAGAGAGAGAGAGAGAGAGAGGGAGTGGGTGGAGAGTGAAAAAGCTGAGAGCACATTTCCGGTTTCGCTTTCATTTAATTTTCAAGTCTTTCATTGCAATAAAAAACGCATCAAAATGCAAACAGTCTATAAAGTCTATAAACATTTTAAATCATCAAACAAGACCAGAAAAAAAATGCACAGTAATTTCTACCCAGTTTCCTGATGCCCCGCCCCCAGTGCCCCCCAATCCAACCCCGACACCCCCCATAGAAAAGCGTGAGACTAAAGCAATTTCCAGTTGGCCTGGCAGAACGGAAAGCAGAGGCGTTGGCAATGAAAGTCAAAAGGGGCGTGGTGGGGAAGAGGGCGGCATAAAATGAACAAAAAAAAAAAAATTAAAGCAGTCGGAACAAACAACACGTAGCAAAGCCAACAATTTAATGAACATTTTATGGCCAGGGTGGGAGGGGGAGGGGGGCCAGCAATGCGTAGTCACATGTGTGCCTGTGTTGATGAATAATCCCCTCCCTCTGTCCACTCCCCCCCGACAAACGGAAATCATTTGCATAGAGAAAAATCCGACCAAACCGAATTGGAAAAAAATCTCATCCCAGGTTTTTTTTTAGCAAAACTCTTGAGTTTGTCTCAAGTGCTTTAATTGCCCCCCCCCCCCCCCCCCTACGATTAGACCGGTGAAGGGTGAAGAAAAAGTGTTGAAAAACAGTCAAGTTTCAAATAATTTGCACAAAAACTCATTAGCCTCGGCTTCTTAATTGAGTTGAAGCTCAAAAATGAGAGAGAGAAAGACAGGAACGGCAATCACAACTTTCCCCAAATTGAATAGAATCAGCCAGCTCGTCCAAACTTATTAGAAAGAAAACTTTTGCCTAACTAGATTTTCTGAAAATATTTACCCCCCCTCTCATCACAGAATTATTTCTAGAGTTTATCAAAACTTTAAAATTACAAAATCAACAACAGACTAAAACAGGCCAATCTGAGAAGGCCGGGAGGCATTTTATCTTGCAACAAACAAGAGCAAATGCACATACACATTTTTGCATAATTAAAAAATTAACATAACAAATCGTTTGACTGGCCTGCCTCCCTCCCCAGTTCCCTGATAAATGCACACTGATAATGAAGAGTTCGAGCGCTAAACCACTCTGTTTGGGGGAGATCGAGCGAATAACTCTACACCACTCTCAGTAAACAGATAAAAATATGCCCATATGAGAGGGGCTAGTCGACTCGGAAATACTCTCTAATCGAGGGGGAAATAAAATTAAAAAGAGATTTGTTATTGGAAAGAACTAAAAAGAGATAAAAACAGGGGAAAATAAAAGTGGAAGTCAAGATTAAATCGAATTGAGCTGGGAAGCTTAGAGGGTCTCTTTGTAGTGAAACTAGTCAAGAAAGGAGATATGTGAAAGAGATATTCCATATATTTTTTATATGATAAAGTAGTCTGATCCAAGTGCAATTGATTACAGTTATCATATACACCATATTTGTACATCCTCTATTTGAATGAGATTGGTCAATAAATATAGGAGGCATCTTCTGATACTTCTACTATACTATAATAAAATTGTCAGAACTCAGTGAAATTTGATACACATACTCACTAAAGTATAGACCTGTATTTGAGTGAGATCGGTCAATAAAAGGTGGAGACATACGAGATATTTCCTATATGATATACTAGTCTAATCCAATTGAATTTGGTACTCATTTAACATATACACATTCCAAGTTCTATATTCAAATCATATTCGTCAAGAAACGTCATGATATAGTACTCCGATCCAAGTGAAATTTTGTATACATAAGTTCTACCATATAGACATTCTAAGTTCTATATTTTAAGGATTTTGGTGAAGAAACAGCATTGGGCTCTGTCATATTTTTACTATATTATATAGAAGTCTGAGCCTATTGAAATTTGATTTATTCAGTTACTACTAGGTAGATACCAAATTTGAATGAAGTTGGTCTGTCATGACTGAAGATTTTCTCAAAAAAGATTTAGCTTAAAATGACTGACATCTTATATAATGTTCAGATCCAGACGATTAATGATTATATTCCTTTTTGTCCAGTGTTCTTTATGCTGCTATCTAAGGGAGACTTTATATTTTGTAGAAGACCACAATGGTCAATGGTCTGGGCCACCTAGAGTCCTCGTCATCTCTGGGAGCTGGGGAATTGTTCTAGCCTTACCCACTCTTTTTTTCTCGAAAAGTAAGTACAAATAAAGAGAATAATAACAATTTCATTTATTTATATTATTTGGTCTATAAAATTTGTTGTTTTATTTTGATTTGATTTGTTTTATTTTGAAAATTTCCTCTAATTTTCCCCCAAAAACCCCCAAGTTGGAGACAAACACAAATTCGATTCAAAGCTAATCACATATTTCCATATTATTTGAAGACTCTCCGAGTTATCTAAAGTGTATCAAAAGAATACTTAAATGCAATTTGATTGGGTTTCCTTTTTTTTCTTTCTCTTTTTTTTTGCGGCTTGATAAAGTTTTTGCATTCTGCAGCTCATAAAAATTGCCCGGCCACAAATCTTTTGTTGTTTATCTCTGAGCAATTCTGCAAGCACACACAGATACACACACACACACACATACATTGGTACATCCCCATAGATACAATAAAATACTCTCTTTTCTTATAATTCACAAACTGAAACTGCAACTCGGGGAGTAAAGCCCCTTTGAATGTTATTTATGCGGTTTCATGTGTTGCCTCCACACACTCTCTCTGCATGTGTGTGTGTGTAAAATTCTCAGCTTGAAGTTATGAAATTTATTAGCCTCGCATTCTTTGTTTATTATTCTTGTTTCTGAACTTCATTCGCTTTGACTATTTCTCAGTAATTCCCCTCACTCCCTCTCTCCCTCTCACACCCATATATTCCTTCTCTTTCGCTGGTCAGACCCTGAGATTTTGTGTAAATTAAAGTGGAAGTGTTAAATAAATAATAATTCACAAGTCAAATTCGAAGAAATCCATCTATCCCTGAACTTTTGGTATAAACAAACAATTCTGATTTAATTCTTGTTTATTTAACCGATAATTTCGATTGAGAAACACAAAACCTTTCAATTACTTTTAATTGTGGTATATCTCTTTCTCTTTCTTTCATTTCCTTTCATCCCAGTTTGGCTTTGGTTTGAGAGACTCAGTCGAAGGCTCATTAAATTAAATGCAATTTGAAGTCGTTTATTGTGCAATCCGACCCGCTCTTTTTGAGTGGATTATAAAATGCGGGAATTGTCGAGTGGCAAAATCCTTAGAGTATCTGCACCCACCTCTTCCCTCTGTTCTCTCCCCACCACCTTAAGTTAGAGAGAAACTTCTTTCTTTTAATAAAGTTGAAAAACGACACCTACAATGTGTGTAAATAAATTTTCTGTATGTGTGTGAGTGTGTTTGTGTGTGTGTTTAAATGTGCGTGTGGCACTCGAGTCGAGTTCGGTTTCTGGCATTTTGGGTGCATTGCCATTTTCTTGAGTTAACCCAAGCACACACAACCAGGCCACAAACAAGGCTCGTCTTGAATTCATGGCTTGATTAAGGCACAAATAAAAACACACACACACACACACATACATAGGCGAAGGCACATGCTCCCTTAATGTTGATACCCCACCCACCCACACACATGCAATGCCTCAGCACCGCCAAGCTTTACCAACTTCCTTTAGGTTTTGAGTTTCTCCTTTTCTTCTTCTTAGTCTTGGTTGTATGCAAGTTTCCCGGCCATTTAACTTTTGCGGCTGCCATTAAACCCAAAGAAAAGGAGCGCTTTGCTCCCCCCTCCGCCCATACATACCCCTTTCTCTCTCGCCCCCCACTTGAGTCATTCATTTTCATTCCCAAGTGACTTGCATTTCCTTTCAACTCCAAGCAGGTTCCCTTATCTTCATTCTAACCGAGAACCAGGAACCCCTCTACCACCCCTCACCTTTACACAGTCTTGTTCGGCTATGTTTTCTTATCACGTGTCTACTACACTGTGAAAAAAAAACCGTTGGGGGAAATTGCACTAAGCGCATTAATTGAATTGTAATTGCAGTGACGCTCTCAAACTGCTCGAAGCAATTCCTTTTTTTTATATAGTTTAGCCTAGAATATGTAACGGCTTTAGGGGGGAAGGGAAGGAGTGACTCTAGCCAAGTCAAGACAAGCCAAGCCCTGCCAGTCAAGTTAAGTCAAGCTGAGACAGGCGAGACCACGGTTTCCCGGACTGGTTTTTCTTTTCTTCAATCCTGTTGCTGATTTTCATTCAGATCAGCCATTGTTGTTGTTGTTGTTGTGGTTGGCGCCTTTGTGCACTCTCTCTCCGCCTCTCTCTCTCTCTCTTTTTCTGTGAAGGACGGCGAAGGTGAACAACTTGCGCCCAGCTAGAAATGCCAACGAAACCTTTTCGTTCTTCTCTCCTTTTCTTTTCTTTTCTAGGAAATGTTTTGTGTTGGAATAAAATAACTTTTGTTTTATCAACACACAAGTTAACATTTTCATTGCATTTTGCACTGATTAAGCCAGAAAGGTTGCTGTGTCCATGTGTGTGTTGGCTTGGACAGTTAACATAAATTCGCGTCACTCATACGCCACGTGGGTCCTCCAGCTAGTTGATTGAGTTGGTTCTACTCTCTACCCCAACCTCCCCTTTCTCAGACCCACTCGCTCCGGTGTGAATTGTTGCCATTTTTCTCTGGAATTTATGACCAGGCCAGCAGCCCAGAACAAATTGTTTGGGCCTAAACTAAGCAACTATGAAAATCTGAAAAATTGACTTGATCAAAAGCAATTGAAATTTTTTTTTTTTTTTGCCTCAGCAACAAATTACTTTTCATCACGTGTCTTCTATTTCAATTAAGCAATTTATGGAAAAAGTTGTAAAACTCTCAACAATTTACTCATTATTCTTTTTTTTCAAAATTTTCTCAGCCACACAAAAAAGCTTATGTAAAACGGCCACAAAAGTGACGTTTCTGGTTCTCCCTCAACAACAACAAAAACAACGCCACCCACGGAATGCAGAAAGTTTCCATAATAAAACTAATAATAATTATCAACGCCATTGTCAAGGAAACCTCAATTTCTCTCTCCCCCCAACCCCTCCCTCAAAATGGCTCCATCGACAAGGCAAGCGAGCAAAAGTATTATTATTTTTTTTTTTTGCCCAGGGAAACCGCCATGGCTCAACCAGACAGACAGCTGTTGCCACTTGTTATATATGAGGGGGGAGAGGGGTTTTCCCATTCACACACACACACACACACACATACACATGCATTCATTTTCATTTTCTCCATTCGTTTTGGGTTGACAATAACAGCGGGCCGAGCTTGACATGGCCATGTTGGCCAAACGAGCGCAGCTGCGGTTTTTTTTTTTTTTTTTTTTTTGGTCCAGCTTCTCCCTTGGTTGTTATGCCATAGACAACAATAATAACAATAACAAAAACACGAAGAAGAAGAAGAAGAACAAGAACAACACACATGTTTGTGTGCAACTCGAAATGGTCGCCAGGACAATAAAAATGGCATAATGAAAGTTTTCAGTTTTCTGTTTTTAGCTGAAAAGCAAACTCCACGAATCCGTCTCTCTCTCTCTCTCTCTCTCTCTTCTTCTTGTTGCTGTTGTTGTTGTAGTTTTCACTATGGAGTTATAAATGGGCTTAATGGGTTTGTTGACTGTTTGGTTATGCTTGTTGTCCCCTTTGCCTTTATGACTGTTTGAAGTACTTTCTCGTTGGCGGGTTTAGCACCACCCACCCACCCGTCTCTCCCTTCCTTCCCACCCATCTCTAGTCGCATTCATGATGAATGAATGCCCTTGAAATTGTTGTAGTTGTGGCTGTTGTTGGTGGGAGAGGCCATTGAAAATGTTTCCATGGTTAGATTTTAGGCTCATAGTTGGCCACAATCTTCTTTTTTATGACTTTGGTTGGGCAAAATTCTCTCTCGCTTACCTAAAATGAAATAGGAAAAGAAGAAGAAGAAATAAATTAGTTATGTTTTAGTATAAAATTTATTATTTTTAAGCTTAAAGGAAAATATACATTTAATTTTAAATTTAAAAAAGAAAAAATATTTCAGAATTTTTTGTACTGTTTAAATTTTCTTTTTTTTTTAACTTACTGACTAAATTCAATTTTATCTTCCACTAAGAAGTTAGAAGGCCAAAAGTGCCCTAAAAATTCCCCCTAAAAAATAATCCAATAAAAGATGAGAAACTGCAATTTGAGCTGAGCAGAACCACCCATTTTGACTGCACCGAAAAGCTAATAAATAATTATGAGAACTCTCAAAGGCAGCACGCCTTTCACACCTTTTCCAGAGGAAAGCTCCATAAATTAATGAGCCCTGCTTGGCTAAGACAAACCCACTTCAGAGTTTTGAGTTGCAATTGAAAACAAATGCAAGGAAAAAAAATAGATTTACGACCTAATTTCATATGCATGACAGCTGCTGTAAAACTGACAAACTGACTGACTGACTAACTAACCAAGCAACACCTACTAAAAATCTCTGTCTTAGTGTGTCTGTGTGTGTGTGTGTGAGAGAGAGTTTGTCTTGTTGTCCTTTTCGGTAGTCTCTGGGAAACAGTCAAATTGCTTGTCATGAGATACCGGCTTGGCGGCTTGGCCAAAACTGACTGACTGACTGACTGACTTTCTGGCCCTTCAGACCAAAGATTTCTGGTTGGTCTGAAGAAAATAATATATGAAGTATGCAAATGCCTCGTTTTGCTCATGTTGAATTTGCACAATTTGCATTACTCATTTGACACTTTGTCTATTATGAAGTGGGAGAGGGGGCGGAGGAAGTTGGCCTGGCAAAAACACCTGCAATGAATGCAAAACCAAAACCAAAAACCACACAAACTTCAAGCAATCTTTGGACGAAGACGAAGACGACGACTTTTGAAGACCTCAAACAAAACGGACAGACGATTTTGTTGGCTCAAGAAGAAGAAGAAGAAAAAGTAGTCGAAGAAGAAGAAGAAGCTGAAGCCTCAGACGTTGATGAACGACTCACTGAGGCTGCCTAAGAAGGTGGCAAGAGTTGGGGATTAAATAAAAGATGTAAGCAACGCATGGAAGGGGGGAAGGGGGGGTTTGGGGGGTGAGGCAAGCGGTTCTGTTCTTCTTATATGCCCAACATACAATTTAATCCTTAAGTGCAAGCCAACTTTAGACATGCAATTGCAGCTGCTTTCGAATGCTTCTTCTTCTTCTTCTTCTGCTTGTGATACTTCTTCTTCTTGTTCATCTTCATCTACTTACTTCTTCGATGGTTTTTGCTACTTTACAGGGCTTTTGTCAGCAACAGCGGATTCTCTGCCACATATGCCTGATATAAATCTTGAGAGTTGTTGTTGTTGTTTTTGTTTTTCACTCACATATTTTTACAGTGGTACAGATCTCAGCTAACATAAATCAAATATTCTTATCTGCACATCTTAGATGAATTCATTTAATTTTGTCTTCAAACTTGAGAAAAATAATTTTATAAATTCTTTAGATTCTTTAAGTAATTCTCGGAAATCAACTCTCAGATCTTTAGATTTTTGAAGAATTATTTTTATATTTCAATTTTATTTTGAATGTTTTTTTTGCTTTTAGTTTTTCCAAAATGATTGTTTATTTTCATGGATAAAGTAAAAATTTCAAATATAAATTTAAATATTTTTTTATTAATTTTCAAAAATAAATTCAAATATATTTTCATTATTTTTCAAAAACAAAATTCAAATATTTTTTCATTAATTTTCGAAAATAAATTCAAACATTTTTTTATTAATTTTCAAATTTAAACTCAAATATTTATTCATTATTTACAAAAAAAAAAAAGAAAAATATTTTTTAATTATTTTTTAAATATAAAATTCATATATTTTTTAATTATTTTTTAAATATAAATTCAAAAGTTATTTCAATTATTTTTAAAATTTAAATTTAAATATTTTTCAAATTTAAATTTTAGTATTTTTTCCATTATTTTTCAAATTTAAATTTTAATATGTTTTCCATTAATTTTCAAATTTAAATTCAAATATTTTTTTATTATTTTTTGTCACAAATTTGTGCTTCAATTTTCAACCAAATTCATAATTTTATTTAAATACTGAGCCCACTGTGCCTATTGCATTGTATGTGTACTTGCTTGACTGCCATGCAGAACATGAAACCACTAATTGAAGTGGAAGAAAAAGGCAGACAGCCAACCAAACAGCCAACCAACCAGCCAGCCAGGCAGACAGCCAGCCAGAGCTGAAGTCAGCCAACGTTAGATGAGCTGCTCGCACTCACCAGCTCAGTGTAGACTTAAAAATATTGTGTGATAAGAAAATGGCAAGACCAAAAATTGCAAGTGAATAAAACTCTACAGTCTGCTTGAAGGTTTTCACTGTATGCGTGTCTGTGTGTTTGTGTGTGTGTGGAGTTATTTTGTTGTTGGGGTATTCAGTTTCCAGTTTTAATTATTGTAACCATGTGAGCTGAATGGGGACTAACAGAGACATCCAATTGGATACATATATATATATCTCTCTCTCTTTCCCTCTCTTTCGCTTGCTCTGGTTGAGTTGGATTGAATGAGAGGCTTTCATATGGGACAACTTCAATCAGTGAGGCATTTGCCGGAGTCACACAAAATGCATACTAATTGGGGTTAACAAGGCTTGCAACAACAACGAGAAAAACTTGCACAAAAAGACTAGAGAAGAGTGGCATTTTAAATGCCACAAATTTAATTCCCTGGCAAAAAAAAAAAAAAAAAAAAAGCAAAATGACAACGGCCTCCAAGTTTGCAGTGTAGTTGGCAAAACGAGCGACTCAATTATAATCCATTTCAATGGCCTAAAGACAGACCCGAATGGGAAAGGGCAAAGAGTGTGTGGAGAGGAGAGTGGTGGGGAGGGAAGGGTGCTGGCAAAATTCAACCTTGACATTAGCCTTGCAAGCCAGAGGAACAGAGTGACAAATACCGAGCCAGCAAGCCAGTTGGATGAGTTGGATGTGGCAACAACAACGACAACATGAATTTTTTAAATGCCAAAGGCACTTTACAACAACAACAATAACAACAACAAGAAAATGAAGAAGAAGAAGAAGCAAAGTGGCAGCATCCGTTGGATTTGCAAAACTCACTTGGGCCTGGCATTGAAAAAGTCAGAAGGGGGTAGGGAAGGGGGGGAGCTAAACCAAGCTGACAGACTTATTCACAAAATGGACAACACAACCAAAAAAAAAAAAAAGAACGGAATGACAATGGCAAAAAGAATCAATCAGTCAGTCAGTCACTCAGTCAGTAGATCAATCCAAGCATTTGGGGAAAATGAGAAAATTTTTTTGTTGCTGGGGAAAAAGTAATTTGTAAATTACAGAGAATTTATTATTATTTTAGATTACAGTTGGTCCATTCTGATTGCTCGAAATTGATTGACCAATTCTGCCTTGAACTTTTTGACAAGCAAAACATTTTGTCATATCTGGGGAAATTGCACAGAAATTACACAAATGACAGAGTCAATCAGTTGGATTCATTTCAATCTAATTTTGTCAAAAAAAAAAATCTACTTCTTTTCTCAGGGAAATTCTTTAAGTTAAATGAAAATATTCTCAAATTTACAGAAGAAATTTTAAAAGGAAAAATCTATGAGTTAATTAAGAAATTATCAAAAATATTCTTGGATTTATTCAAATGTAATTGGGAGATTTTGTTGGGCCGAATTTTATTGAGGAAGAGAGAAATGGGATTTCTAGATTTGGAAAAAAAATGTATTATACTCAGGGAGATCAGGAAATACTTATATCTCATAGGATGTTTGATGGGCCCTGGGACTTCTGGATCTATTAAACAAAAAGGGATACACTCGGGGTGAACAGGCAATATTTATATATTCCCTGGGGTTTCTGGATCTATTAAAAAAAGGGTATATACTCAGGGAGTACTTATATATTCCGGGATATTTGATTGGTCCTGGGGTTTCTAGATCCATTAAAAAATAGATATACACTCAGGGAGTACATGGAATACTTATATCTCCTAGGATGTTTGATTGGTCCTGGGGTTTCTAGATCTATTAAAAAATGGGGTATACTTAGGCAGAACAGGAAATACTTATATCTTCCCATATGTTTGAATGGTCCCGTAATTTCTAAATCCATTAAAAAATAGATATACAGGGTGTACTAGGAATACTTATATCTCCTAGGATGTTTGTAATTATTAGATATTTTGAGAAAGTGGGCTATATCCAGGGAACACTTAGATCTCCCAAGATATTTGATTGGCTTTTGTTTTTTTAGATCGATTGAAAAAAATTATCTTTTTAAAAATCGGGTTATACTTAGGGAGTATATTAAACACTTTTAAGGTAGTTCCACTCTGCCAGGTATATCAAATTTATTCTAGACAATTTAATCCTTTGATTAAATAATGAAACCATAATCAAATTTCATTGAATTAATTTAACACAACCCTCAGAGGGCTAACCTAACATATTTAGGGTCTTGACACATTTCAATGTTACATAAAACTGAAATTCATATGAAAATTGCTTGAGTAACCTGAACCCTGACCTTTTGAAAAACAAGGCTGTCCAATTAATTGTCACATAAAATAGACGCTTCTCTGAAAATCTTTTGTCTTCATTTTAAATTGGGCGGTATGCCTTGGGCATTGTTTTTATTACAGTTTGCCGAAAGCTTATATCATAATTGCCAAACAATTTGCCTTTAGAAAATTTATGAAGTGTACACACACACACGGAGGAGGGCGGAGGGGAAGAGGGCAAAAGAGTTTAATTGAATAAAGTGCACTCCTGACTTGCCCAAAAAAAAGAGAGAAGAGGTGGAAAAACATAAACAGAGAAAAACTATATGTATGACACGCCCCCTTCGCCGCCCTCCCCCAAAAAGATGGCTGAAACAAGTTGTCACACTTTCGTGCTTGTAGGCTGATTTGGAGTGGTGACCGGGCGGAAGGATGGTGCTGTAAATTTTTCCGGTCATAAAAGTGCGCCAATAACCCAATGCACTTTCCACTTGCCCTTACCCAACCCTGCTGGCCTGACTTATATTTTTGTAAGAGCTTTTCAGTCTTTACCGACCGAGAGGCCCCAACCATTTTGAGGCCTCCTCAGATCGAGGCCTACTCTAGTTACACACACACACACACGCACACAGAAAAACGACAAGTGGAGGCGATGAGGACCGAACAGGCGTTTCATGACAAGCTGGCAGAGGTTAAGGGGGGGTTGGGGCTGGATTGAGTTGGCCCGGTCTGGTCTTGTTGGGTTTTCTTGGGCCACACGAATGATGCCATTCATTTTTGCTAATTTATTACCAAGTGATACACTCTGGTAGACAACGCCAGCCACCCCGACACATACAAGCCCAAAAGGCACTAAACATGTGCGGGCGGAGCGGGGTTCTGGCAGGGGCTGGGCTGGGCTGGGTAGCTTTTGGATTCATCGTCCATTGCACGTCGCAAGTGCCTCTGCTTAAAACTTTCTGCTACGTGACACAACAGCCCTGAGTAGTGAGGGTGCGAACAGAGCAGTCGGTGGGGAAAAGGGGGGAGAGAGGGGAAGGGGCTAGCTTTCAGTAGACCACTGGCATAAATGCAGCCAGTTTAACGCCTTTTTTTCGGGAGTCTTTTGCTTCAGGTCCAGCTTAAATATTCGGGACTGCCTTTGACCCGGCTCACGCACACACTCACACACACATACACATGGAAACATTTAGAGCCCACCCAATTGTTTTTATACCAATTTTTCTTTTTTTTTTGTTGTTTTCGAATCGCAGCGTCTTTTAGCCCAAAAATAAATGGCGGCTTAGACAGCTCACACACACACACACACTGACACACACAAGCATACATCTACATAAAAATCAGGTCATGTTCGCTGCTCAGAGTAATGGAATTTGTAATGCGTTTGCCACAGTTAACCGTTATTCACCCATAGCCCCCACTAACTTGCCTCATTCTTTGCCGCCCTTAGACAATCTGCCGCGGAATTCTATTGAGAGTGTGTGTGTGTAAGTGTGGGTGAGTGAGTGTGTGTCGTTGCAAATTAACTTCTTCTTCTTCATCATCTTGTTTGGCTGCTGTGACCAGCCCCTTTGGTTCTAACCAGTCTGTCAATGCTGAAGTGGCAACCTTGCCAGGCACAAGTCAACTCAACTCAACTTCGACGCGACTCCAACTCGACTCATGGCAATGCTTGTTACCCATTATTAACAATCTTTGTTGCCATTTTGTGAACAAGAGTTACCTCCAAGTGGCAGGGATTGGGGGAGAGGCAAGTCTGGCGCCCTTTTCCTTTTGTACTTTGAAGACTCAATCCGCCCCGCCCCGCCCCGTCCCGGCATGGAGACATGCCCTTTTAGCAAATGTATTCAATTAGTTAACTGAGAAAAATTATATCATTAGCTTCGTTGATGTACACCAGAGGCAAGCCCAGGCAACGAGGCAGACACCGAAGCAAAATATATCAAACAAAAGGGGGGAAGTGCATTTTCTGGTTCAATCAATACTAATATAAGTCCTACTCAGGAGTCATATTGACCGGCAGCAAGGAGCTGAGGAAAAACTGAACAAAATTTTCAACTGTGAGCTGGGGAACAAGCTGAACAAAATTTTCACAAATGAATACAAATAGATCGGGGAATGCCTCAGGTTCTTTGGAATTCTTAAGAAATCAAAAAAAAAAAAAAAAAATGAGTCAAACAGAAAATTTAAAATTGATTCTATTTAAAATCGAGAAATTTTATGGAAAATTCTCTCTCTCTAAAAATCAAGGGGCAAGCTAAGACTTGAATGGTTCAATTAAATAGAAAATATTTCCTGAAAGATTCTAATCAAAGTGTAATTAAATTCGTAATAATTTGAGAAAAAATATCAAATTTTTTGGAGGGGAAAAAACTTAAAAATTTGAAAGCAAATAAAATAAAAATCGAATTTTTTTTTTTTAAGTTTCATTTGCTGTAATTTAAAGTCTATAAAAACTGGGTAATCTGCTATTCCGAGACTATTTATGGCTTCCCCCACATTTCCCAAACATTCAGTTCAAATAGCACAAAATTCCCAAATAGAAAAATCCAACAAAAAAATGAAAATGAGAAATAAATAAAATTCTAAAGTCGTCCGCCTACAGAGCACATCAAGTGGCTGCTAAGTGGCCCAGGCCCATACCCAATCCAAACTCCTCGACATCATATTTTTTCTCCTCCCTCTCTCTCCCTCTGATCTTCTCTCTCTTTCGCGCGCACTCTTTACTTGCTGCGAGTGCATTTGGATATAAAAAAACGCTATCAAAACTTTGAGCAGAGCATTTTGCAAATTGTTTAAAAATACAGAGTGCAAATGCAAAACAAAATATCAACAAATAAATAAATAAACAAACAAAACAAAAACAACAGAAACGGACACACACAAATACACACTCAATAAACGCATGGCACATTCCAAAGAGCCTGGGGTTGGGGAGGGAGAAGGTAAAGTAACATTTTCTATTTTCACACATTCGTTTTGGCCGAAATCCAAGAAATATTCCCGAAAAAAATACCGAGAACGTCAACAAAAAAAAAAAAAAAAACGAAAAGAAAAAGTTTGGTAAAAAAAAAACTTGAAGCAATTTTTTTTGGGCGTGTGAAAAAACAATAAAAACAAGAATGGAAACTCAAACGAGCAAAATGGGAAATCCGTGAAAATAGCTTTGACAAAAAAAGAAAAAATATACGAAAAAATTTCATATCACTCAGACGGTCTGAAAGGGCGGTCAGCCGACACACGCGACGTATGAGTAACGTGGCAATAATCTTGCTTCGCTCCTTTTGGATACGCCTTGCTGTTGTTGTTGTTGTTGTAGCTGTTGCTTATGACGTTAGCAACGTGTTAAAAAAAATCAATCTACCAAATCGATGTCATTTTTTAGTCTAACCCAAAAGGAAGTAGCCAAAGCAGATAAAGAAGAAGAACAAGTGCAACAAGGAAATCGTTTAACCACAAAGTTGTTTCACACACACACACATACACATGCATGTATTCATGTGGACTTCTGGCCATAAACTAAAACAGTCCAAATCCAAGACCAAACGGTGTGAGAAAATCCACTTGGATTTGTGCAAAACAATGTAAGCAATAAAAATGCAACCAACATAGAAAGCAACAACAACAACAAAAACACATTCCATATAAAGCACTTTCAACTAATTGATATGACTGTGAGTTGCCAGGGCTCAAAGGGAGACTCTGCCAGCAGGAAGGCGGACCCTGAGGTGTCCATGTTCTGCACTTCAAAGGATTTGTTTTTCACAAAAAAAAAAAATTTAATAAATTTCTCCATGAGGAAATTTAAATTTTTGAATATACTTTTTTTGAAAAATTTAAAAAAAAAAAAAAATTCTTCCCAAAAAAAAAATTTTAAGGGTTTTAATTTTTAATTTGATTGATGAAAATTAAAAAAAAAAAAAAAAACAATTTTTTTTTGATGAAAATTAAAAAAAAAAAATTGTTTATGAAAATTAAAAACAAATTTTTTTTAAATCCTTTGTCAGTCTCTGCCCAAATTGGTAAGCTTGAAGTATAGAAAAAGTGTATAAAGATACGCAGCCAGATTTGCTGGCAAGTGAAAACCTTTTGACTTTTGCACTTTTGACTGCCCCTTCACTCCTCTCCTCTGTCTCCTTCCAGAGCCTTTGACATGCCGGACTAACTGCGGCGATTTGTGTTGAAACTCTTTTGGCCAGAGGAGAGCATTTTGGGTGCTCACTATGGGGCGTCATGTTGTTGACACTGATAGATACAATTCGCCAGCCAGTTGGTGGCGAAAAACTTTTACCACTTGCCTGGCGCCGCCAAAGGAAAATGGAAAGAGAGAGGCAAAAAAAAAAAAAAGAAAAAGAAAGGTGTCGGTGTCGTTGTCAGTGAATCTGATGGTGACTCTGACGGGTTAAATTCCAATTGGAGAGGGTGTCCTCATGTCCATTGACACTGGCAAAGGGCGGGCGGATGGGCAACGGTTCACTTTACTTTATTTTTATTCTGGTCATTGTTGTTGCCTGCTTTCTTATTTTGTCTGTGAATTTTTTTTGTTTGCATAAAATATGTAATTCAATTTATATTTGACTCTCTAGCAATTAGAATTTCTGATAAGACTTTAAAGACTTTGAGACCACAGGGAGAGAGAGAGAGAGGGAGAACATGTCCTTTCATTTCATAAACCAAAAACTTAAGACCAAGTAAAGCCAAAAGTTTTTGGCTTCTGATTTTAGTCTGGTCTGTCCGAGTGTGTTTTCTGCTGCCAAAATGGTTGCATAAATAACACACAAACACACACACACACACGCAGACACCTAAGACTTTGAGTCCTCCACCACAGAATAGACCAAGTCGTCGGCGGTTTTCAGTTAATATCACCGTAGAATGGCTTTATATGCAAAATAATTCCCATTGATATGCTAAGCAGATGCGTCTATGGCAGAACCAAGTCTGGCCAGACCAGACTGACTCCTCCATAATTAATGGAAATATTAAGGAAAACAAACAAACAAGAAATTGGCCAAACTGAAAAAAATTAAGATGGGATTTTTTCAAAAGTGTTTGAGAAAAGAAAAAGTGAGGAAAATTGATTAAAAAAATTGAGGAAAAAATTGAGAAAAAAATTGTGGAAAATATTGAGAAAAAAATTGAGGAAAAAATTTTTAAGAAAATTCTTATAAATCAAAGACAATAAAATTTCTTATTCAATTTAAACAAGTTTTTAAAACAAAAAGTCAAAGGAAAAAAGGAAATAAAATTCTTCAAATATTCTCATAATTTTTTTTTCTTTGCTAAAATTCAATTTGAATAAATTGACAAGTGAAGAGTAAATTAAATAAAATATTTCCCCAAAAAAATTATATATAAAATTCAAATTTATTTCTCATTCATTCCAAGCAAAAACTAATTTAATTAATACAATAAAAATAGTTTCTATCTGAAAGACAGAAAAGCTGAGAGAACCCTTTGGAAAAGTTTATTGTGTCTTTGAGGCTTGGGCCTTTTGTGCAGGTACAGGATACTGGGTCCTTGCACTCAATTTTCCAGCCCAGTCTCAAAGTCAAACAATGAGCCAGAATGCCATGGCAAGGCTTGGCCAGGCGCAGTGGAAAAAAAGAGTCAAAGTTGGTCCAGATACAAGGGACAAGTCAAGGCATTTCAGTCTTGAAATTGGCATACAAAACACGCGCATACAAAATTCTCCACCATGTTCAGCACATGTGAATAGAAATCACAGACTGTTAGATGTGAGAGACGGGGGTGCGGGGGGGAGAACGACCTGAAGGAACCGGCAAACGCTCAAGGCTGAAGTGTGCAGTGCAGTGCAGTGCAATGCAAGCGGCTACATCCGTTTCATAAACGCAGAAAGCTGCTAGGGTCCGACCCGACCCGACCCAGCCCAACCCGATCCTGAACTCGGGCCTTGTGACAATTTCTATGAGAGACCAGAGACCTACCCCACCCCCCACCCCTCGCGCTAAGAGTCCCTGGAACTTTTGTGCTTTATTTTCACGCTTTTACGCCGCAATTGTTGTGGATTTAGACGAAGCTAGAACCACAGTGGCCGCCATTTGTTCTGGGCTATAGAAAAATGTAGCTGTATTTGTGTGGCTGTGGGCGTGGGTGTTGGAGTGTGTTAAATGCACATAAACTTGTGCACAAAAAAAAAAATACGACTTTAAAACTAACCCCACAATTGCATTGAATTGGGTGTGTGCCTGTGTGTGTGTGGCAGGAGACTACGTGTCATAAAGTCCTGGGTAAAAAAAAGGGAAGCAAAAGTTGAGAAAATCTTTTGGGTTCTCTGAACTTTGGCCAACACAAACAAACACACACACACACTCAACAGCTTTGAAAAGGGTTTAAAGAAATTCTCAACATTTCAAACTGTCCCAAAAAAAATGGAAAGACTGAATTCCTCTCAAAAATTATTTGACATTTCTATTCGTCTGTCTAAGCCAGGGGGGGAAGGTGAAAATTCATTAACAAAATTGTAGTGACAAGTAAAACCGAAACACCAAGGCAGACTCGGACCAACAGAATTTATGTGCCAATTGGAGCTGTCAGACTCCCCCGCACTAACTGACTACCTGACCATGAAGCAAATGGACTTGGACAAGCCTTACCCTGGGAGCACTGTGCAACCCAATGGGGACCACATTTGTCTGACGTCATGTCATGTCAAAAGAAGAAGAGTGGGGGATAGCACTTCCTAAACAACAACAACAAAGATAGAAAAATATAAAAATAAAACCATTAATAACCGAAAAAAGAGAATATGTTTTGTAATCATCTTGATGGCTCAACTTACAAGGCAAGTAAATAAATAGACAAGTGATAAGCTTGAGCATGGGCAGCTGGGTGGGGTGGGGTGGGGGGATGATGGGTGACGCCGCTGATTTTAAAGCAATTTGTAAGCAATTCAAGCTTCGATTACTATTTAATTGGCTTGCCATGCGCCAACTACAACAACAACAACAAAGCAACAGTCAATGTGCCAAACAATTCCCAATTGGCACTTCACACACACACAGATACACACAGATAGGCGCCAAGTCGTAATAGCTTAAGCCTAGCCGAGATTTTCCGCCTGATTCACACCTCAACTTTTGACCAGTTTCACACACGTGTGACAAGTTTGCCCAGCCAAATTAATTGACAGCAAATTAACACAAAACGAATAAATTTATAAACATGCCGGCAAAATTAAATAGTTTTTTTTATATAAATAATTTCTATTTTATAAATACACCCGAGGGATCTGTCAATTTAGAAGCTTTCAAAAAAAAATACCTCATTTCAAATAAAAATAAAAATAAAAAAATCGTGCCGTTCCCAACAAACTTGATAGGACAAAAATAGCTAAGATATTTTTATAAAAAAAAAATATAAGTTTTTCCCATAGCAAAAGTTTTCTTCTTCTTGTCTGAAAAGCATCAAAAAATTAGCAACAAGCTAAGAAATAACAAAACAAAATCTTTTCCTACTTTTTTCTGTTTGCGAAAGTTTTTGTTGGACAAGTTTTTTTCTTACTTAAAATTTTTTAAAACTGAAAAAAAATAATTTTTTCCTCTTTCAAACAAATACACAAGATTTTATTTATTTTTATTAATTTTTTTTAAAAAGTTTATAAAATCTTCGTTATATCTCAAGTCACTTTTTCGGAGTAGTCAAGTCAAAACAAATTTCCAAGAAAAAAGTTGAAGAAAACAAAGAGGAAACCAGTAAAAATTAACGCTAATTTTGACAGCAATTTGCAATTGGCCAAAAGAGCAAAGAAACAAAAAAAAAACACAAAGCGAAACAAACTTAATGAGAACTAATTAAAAATGCCAACTGTCACAAAGATAAAAGCCAATTGAGCAGACTGGCTTCTCGTGAACAGGAAAAACGAAAAAGACAAAAAGCTTCATATTATCCGGAATATTTTCAGACTTTATCTGTTTTGGGCTTTCAACTGATAAGCCGAAGGAATACAAGTTGAGAGAATTTCTGATTTGCTTATTTGTTTTGTTTTGTACAAAATTATCACTCAAAATACACGAGCCGAGGCAAAAGTATCTTAAAGATACAAAAACCCAAAATGAACAATAAGCAAAACAATGAAATAAAGACAAAACTGACGGCAAGTGCTTTTGTCTTTTTGCTCTAACAACAACAACAACAACAACAAAATAAAGATACTCAAAAGCTTTGGCATATCTGAAATTGTGTTGGTGTGGCTGGAGGAGGCCGAGCAGGCAAATTACAGCCTCAAAATGACAGCTGAACAATAACAATTTGGATCTGCATGTGTGTGTGTGTGTGTATTTACCCAAAAGAAAGGCAAGACCCTGGCATAAAAATCCGCAAATATTTTTATGCCGACCAGTTGGGCGCAAACTACAAAAAATTCGGAATATAAGCAAAGGTATGGATCTGGGGCCCACCTAAAAAGGATGATATGCTCCCCCCCCCCCCCCCCGAAAAAACGCACCTTCTGTGGATGGCATAAAAAAAGAGGAGAAAAAAACAAACAAACTAAAAATATCCAAAACGAACAAAACCAAAAAACAGATCAGACAAGTGTGAGGGGCTTGGTGTGTGACTGAGGAGGAGGGGGAGTAAGAGGAGGACACGTGGAAAAATGCGCAATCAAGCGTATTTGGAAAATTTTCAACTACACTGCACAACAAACGATGCCTACGCAACTACAACAACAACAGAAGCAGCAGCAACAACTAAAGAAAAAGAATAAAATAAAAGTGAAATGAAAAACTACAAAAAGCAAAGAATATGAAAAAAAAAGAAACCTACAAAAAAAGAAGAGTAAAAAAAGTAAGAAAAAAAAGAAGCATAAAAATAAGAAAAGCTGAATGTAAGAATTTCCATAGAGCAGTGGAAAGTTCATACTCTTTTTGAAAAGAAAAATATTAATTTTTGGTGAACTAATTTTTTGCTAACTGAAAATTTTGGAATAAAACAAAGCTCGGTAGATATACTTCCTATTCTCAGAAATATTCGAGACTTTTACAATAAATATTATTCCTATCCTAACCTGATTGTTTATATATTCTTGAAAGAGAATTCAGAAACAATAATTTTGTATTATTTTGATCTTCATGTTAAACCATTTCGATATAAAGTGAAACTGAAAACAAGAAATTAAAAAAGTTTGAATAATCATTTAAAAAATAGAAGCAGTTCATTCCCATCTGTATAATGAAAGATTGGAGTTATACAGAAATTTGGGATATAGAAAAGAGAAAATCTGTTTATATCAAGAGATTGGAATTAACTGATTCTCTTTTCTACATATCACAAATTTTTTGATAACTTCGGATCAAATCTCTCGTTATTCAGATTGAAAGGAACTGGTTCTATCATCTATATCCAACATTTCTGGATAACTCCATTTCATAATAGATATAGTCATCCGATATAAGATATAGTCATCCGATCCATTTGATTTCAATCTAAGACTATGATCCGAATCTCTTCTGTTTTTGAGAAGAGTAAGAATTCATTTGAAAGAAGCTCAGGTAAACTGATCCACTCGTTTCCGATTAGTAAAAAAAAAACAAAAGTAACTGATGTGCCAAATTCCATTCTTGAAAAGAAAGAGTATTCAATGGTAAAAAAAAATCATAAAAAGGAAAGACAAGAAGAAGAAGAAGCAGAAAAAAACTCAATACTCATAAAAATTTTTACGCACATTGAGCAAAGTCATAGTAAGAGAGACCTGTTAGCAGAACAAGAAGAAGAAGAAAAAGTGGGAGAACCACCTGCTCCAAAAGGCAATACCGTTGACAAGGACACAACACAAGGCAAAGAGTAAAGAGCAGAGGGATGGGATTGGGGGGTGGGGGTGGGCCAAACAGGCAAACAGCACCAGGTGAATGGGAGGTAGTTAGGCAACGGCTGTTCCCTTGTTATATGAAAATAAAAAAATATACAAAAAAAGAAGAAGAAGAAGAAAATTGTTAAACATTTCATTCCTTTATTTAGTTTGGGATTCTCCACTTCTCTCTTTTGTATTGGCAGTAAAAATTAAATGAAAACACAACGGCAAAAGCCAAAGTCGACGAGCCCAATTTACATTTAATATGCGACTCGAACTAGCCGAATGAACATTTCACAATTTGCATTTCATTAATATTTGAAAATGTTCATTAAATATTTACCAAAAAAAAAAAAAAAAAACGAAATTGTGGTAAATTAACAGGGAAACCCAATGCACCCTACTCCACTCCGCCTCCGAAAAAAAATAGAAAGAGCTCCTTTCTCATGGCCTATTTAAAAACAGATTTTCCAGTCCTTTAGTAGTTTTGGTCAAAACGATGTGAATTTGGACATTTGCAGTGAATTTTGCATTTTGCGGTTAAATCGAAACAGGCCTAAAATCCATTCGAAATTCAAATCCAAATTCTTGGTACATGCGAATTAAATGACGCTTTTGGTATACAGGATATCTGGTTTTGTCTATCTGACCAAGTCTATATATATATGTGTGTTTGTGTGTGCGTTTGGTGCGTGTTCAATTGCGGTTGTCATTCAGGATGAGCAAACAATTGATGGGGCCACTGTGAAACCAAGTGGAACAAACTCAAAGATAATTGGAAATGCATTTCAATATACATTGAATTCATTTTTTTTTTCTCTTCCCCCCCCCCCCCTCTCTTTCTCTCGAAAAGACTTTGATACTTAATAAATAATTCAATAATTTATATCGAGTTGATTGTTTGGAATTTTAATTTAATTCAAATTCAAACTTTTTTCGAAAGCTTACAAAAATTTATTTTAATTTAAGCAATTTATTTATTTTTTTTTCTTTTTATAAATATTTAATTGACATTTCGGATTTGATTAATTCAATTGATTTTTTATTTTTAATTAAGTGTTTTTTGTTAGAAAATTGGTTATAGAATTTATTATTTTTAATTGATTAATTTGAACCCTTTTTATTATATTTTTTATACGTTAATTAAAAAATAATAAAATAAAAATTGATATTTTCTTAGACATAAAAAATTGTTAAAATAAAGTAAAATTTGATTCTTAATTATAAGAAAATATTATTTTCTTGGCCATAAAATAAAATTAAATTTGTTTTTTAGTTCAAAAATATTTTAATCGAATATATATTTATTTACTTTAATTAAAAAGAGATAAAATCAAAATTAATATTTTCTTAGCCATAAAAATTGTTAAAATAAAAAATTAAATTTGATTCTTAGTTTAAAAAAATTTTATAAAATTTTAATAAAAAAAAAAAGTATTTCCAAAAATTTCTACAAATAAATATTTTTAACATCAAGCTGAACTTTAAAAAATAATTTAAAATTTTTCAAAAACAGCTTTCAAATTTCATTTTACATTTTCAAACTTTTTCAACTTTTTCAATTTTCCATTGTCTTGGACCCACTGTGCCTTGGCTCAATTTCCTGTTTGAGTCAGTTGTCTGTTGATCTTCACTGTCGACAGGCTTTCATTGCAACTTTAATTAGTTTGAAAGGCACCACCCGAATGCTGAGAGCTCGGAATTCACCTATCCCCGAATATTTGCCCAGTCTATTGTGGTTGACCTTCTCTGAGGTCCATTTTACAGCAGTCGAAACAAAGTTGAATTGGTGTGGGAACATGTTAAGGAATTTAATGAGCCCCACGAGTAGATTTTCCAGTAGCCATAAATATCTTAATAAATTACTCATCTCTTTAATTCAATTGGAATTGATCAATTCTGAGCTTTATTTGGAAATTGTGCGTCACCCACAATTTTAAATTGTGAATTGCAGTGGCTGCCTAAATTGGCTGAAAAAATTAATATGCCATGCAATTTTTTAAATAGGCAAATAAAATAAAATGGAAATTGTTAATAAAAAAAAAAACTGACAAATTACTTTGACCATTTCAAATGGAAAACTATTCAACCGAATCAAAAGAGAAAGAAGAAGAAGAAAAAATATGACAAAATGAAAAGGTTTCTGATTTCGATGACAGCAAAACGTGATGCGACAATTAAAAAAGAATAAGAGAGAAAAAAAAGAAGAAATGTATAAAAAAAATTCCCTTCAATCTTCTGGCCAAGATGATGATGATGATGATGATGATGATGATGATGATGATGATTTCATGCGATATGTCACAGAACATTCAGCAGCATTCAAGTGGAAACCAGCGTCCTGTGCTAATGAGAGAAGCCCACGGACAAAACACTGACAAGAACTGAACAAGTCTTGATGCCACCACGCGCCATTTGATTTATATGAAATAGCCAAAGACCCGAAGACTCTCTGGTCATTCTCAAGTGTTGGGCCAGGCAGGTGGGCCGGGTGGACTGGGTGGGCTGGGTTGGGTTGGGTTGCCTTTCGCTAGTCTAGTTTATCAATAGCTGCGGCATCTTTTGACTAAACCATTTTTAATGAACTTCTCTGTTATTCCTTTTTGGGCCCACGGCAATAAAATTTAAATGAAGCGCAGAAACCAACTTCGACCAGAAGCCAGAAATACTCCAGTTGGGTGGCTTCCAACTGAAACATTTTATGCGCATAATTTGAATGAACCAGAAAAGAAACACCAGCATATTTCAATACTCCTCAAATAATCAACAAAAGAATTGAAAGTAAATAAGAAGAATATTTTTTGGAGAATTTGCCTATCAAAAGGATTTAATTCGGATTCTTCTCTTCAGAGCTTTGGATAGCTCAAAAACCATAAAAACTGGAAAAGACTTGAATCTACACTAGTTTTATCCAAATATTTTATGACCAAAAAAAAGAAATAAATTTCAATAAAAAAATTTTAGTATTTTTCTGTTAGACAAGACTTTGCAAAAAGAAAATATTTCTTAAATTAATTCAAATCGATTTAAAGTGTATTTTTGGGTAAAAGTCTTATTTATTTATTTTTTATCATAAAGATTATTAACATTTTTATTTATTATTTTTGTCATTTAAATTTTCTGCATTTATATATTTATACAATTTAATATAAATTTTAGGAAAGGGACAGAAATTTTATTCGGTTTTTTTTTTTAGTTTAATTTTTATAATAAATATTTGATTAAAAATAAATATTAAAATTTTATTCGAATTAATATTTTTATTGATTCGGATTAAGTTTATTTTTTAATAATTATTAAGAATTTAATTGATAAAAAATATATATTTTGTTTTAAATTTAATTCGAATTCATTTTTATTGATTCGGACTATGTTGGTTTATTAATTTTTGTTATATTACTTATTTCATAATTTTTTTTATTTAGTTTCGATAAATTTATTCGGATAAATTTTTATCAATTTATATGATATCTTTTCCATCCTTAATATATATTTTGTTTTAAATTTAATTTGAATTCATTTTTATTGATTCGGATTATGTTTGATTATTCCTTTTTTTTTTAATATTTATTTGATAATATTTTTTTAAGCTTCTATAATTTTATTCGGATTATTTTTTATTCATTCGGATTAAGTTTATTTATTATATTTTTTTATTATGTGATATTTTTCCATCCTTAATTAAAATTTAAATTTGTTTTTTATTCATCTTTTATATAATAAATAATATAAATAATATAATAAATAATAATATAAATAATATATTTTTTATTGTGCTTAATTTTAAATTATTAATGTGTTTATTTTTAATTTATAAAAAATATAATTATTTATATCATTAAAATCTTTACTTGTTTTAAATTTAAATGTTTTTTGTTTATCTTTTTTATTTTCAAATTTTCAATTTAATTTAATTTAAACTTAATTTAATTTAATGATCTGATTAATTTTATTTAAATATTATTTGTTTTTATTTTATGTATGTTGGTAATTAGTTTTCAAATTTTTATATATTTATTTGTTGACTTCATTCGGTAATTATAAATAAAAATAAAAATTCATTCATAAAAATCCACAATCGAATTGTTGAATTTTCGGGTAATTTTCCAGTTAAATTAAATTTATTTATTTATTTTTATCAGTTTTGTTTTTGTATTCCATTGTTGTTGTTGTTTGTCATGCAAACCACTAATTGCAAATTTTACGTTAAGCAATTCTTTTTTTTGAGTGTTAAACCAACAAAGCGGAAAATAAATAAACCAAAAACGTAACAAAAAAAAAAAATAAAATAAAAGCACTCGTAAAACCAAAGAGGCTGGGCAAATTGGCAAAAATATATATATACAGGTATATATGTGCTTGTGTGTGTGTGTGTGTGTGTAAATTTGCTCTGATTTTATTATCATTAAATATTATTATTTTTAATTGTAAAAAGCCAATTGAAATTGTAAATTACTAAATATTTGTTGACTTTCTACCTTTTATTTATTTTTACTTTTTTTTTGGCTGTTGGCTACTTTGCAATAATTAAAAAAAAAAAATAAGAAAAAAAAAAGAATACATGAAAAATTTGTTATAATATTTTTGTTTTGATTGCATTTGTGCCGATAAGCAAAATGAGAAAATACAATAAAAATCACAACTGATAAAAAGCAAACACACCGACCAAATGTAAATAGAAATATTTTGTAGATACACACTCACACACACAGGCATACTAAGAGATACAAACTGGGTGGCTGATAGATAAAATGTTGGTGCATGTTTGTATTGGTGTGTATCTGTGTGCGTGTGACATTTGCGAGCTGTTAATATGTGCTAATTATTTTTCTGATAAGCCTTTAGCAAATCTCTAAGCTAATACAGTGGCTCTTAAACTGTGCAAAAATATCTATTATATAAACTGCAGTCGTTTTTTTCCTGCAATTAATCAGCTAATTAATTACTCATTTTTTATAACTTTAACTTGACAATTTTGCTATCGCAAAAGTATAAGAACCACAAAATCATTTTAAAAGAATACCTATTTTTTTTATCAGTAGAAATTTCTGTTATCAGTGAGAATAGGTGGACCTATCAATCACTGATTTGACTTATTTAGTTGGACAACACATTTTATTTAATCGATTAGGTTCAATGACTCTAAAACTCTTTCAACCAAAAACCTCTTCCAACACGTTCCAAGTTTCCAAAGTTTACCGTTAGAGTCTGATGAACCACGGTTAGTTTTGATTTAATTAAATTTTTTTAAGCAATTTTTTTTACAATCAATTTTGTTGTTGTTTTTATTCGTATCTCTTTCTTCTTGCAAAAATGTATTTAACTTTCTTGCTGAAATTCATGAGAGACCAACAACATTCGCAACTGACCATGGCGGGGTTTTTTCGTTTCGTTTCTTCATTTTTTTTTTTTTGCAGTTTTTTTTTTTGTCAGCTTTTAGCCAAAAGCAGGTTTTTACTCTGGCCTTTGGTAGCCATAAAACACACGTAGAGGCATATAAATAAGAGAGGCAAGTGATATGGGTAGAAAAAAATAAAGAGTGAAACCAAAAAATGTGGCAAAAGCAAAGAGAAAAGCCTACAAAATTTAATACTCTTTTTGATAAAAAAAAAAAAAAAAATTCTAAGAAAAAAAAATAATCTTTATGATCTCATTTCCGAGTCGAGACTCATGGGTCTTATTTAACAAGCTAGCTAGAATTTTCCTTACTCAATATCGAATTAAAAAAAAAAGTGTATAAAAATGTCGAAAAAAGAAATATGAGAGAAAAAGTTGAAGAGACAAAAAAAAAAAAGAAATAAAAATTGTTCGAGTGCAAAATCAATAAAAATGCGAAAGGCTTGAGGTTGGGGTTCAAAGGTGACAATGTCAACACACACAACAACACCCCCCGTCCCCCTCATCCAAATGCTTTTGACCTTCAATAAATTGTTCCATTCACTCAACCTCTCCCTCTCTCTCTCTCTCTCTTTCACACCACTGGACCAAGTCTCTTTTCTATATCAATTTCTTGTTTCGTTCAATTAAAAATGTTTGCTTTATTAAATTTAGACATGTTGATTTTTTTTTATTATTATTTTTTTATTGCTGCCTCAGCCTAATTAGATTTTGTTTGAATTATTAAAAGTGGTGGTGAATTTTTTTTTTTCTTTCAATTTGTTTCTCTCTTTTCATGTTTCATATTTTTCTCGTTTAAATTTTTTTTGTGGAGGTTTTTTTTTTTTCTTCTTCTCTTTTGATTATTTAGCTGCTGCTTTTTTTGCAAAAATCATTAATTTGCTATAATTTTTTTGTTCATTCTTTATTTTTTTTATATAAAAATAAACTACAAAGGAAACTCATACAATGACAGTTGGTTTTCCGTACTCTTTGGTCTGTGGTTTCTTAGTTTTAATCCGGCTACTGCCCACCCGCCTGCGCCCTAACCCGATTGCTCAACAAGTTACGTCAGCAGTTCGAATTGGACTATGAATATGGAAGAAGAAGAAAAAAAGATGAATATATCAATTTTAGTAGTTTGAGCTTGAGAAAGATTCATCAAGCTACTTTTAGAAAGGGTTAAAAAAATTACAGTTTGAGATACACAAATAGTTTTGTTCCAACAAGTTCCTAAGTTAATCATTTACAGTTTTAGAGTAACTTTGCGGCTTTTCCCAAAATATCATAAACCATTCATCTGCTTTACAAATTTCCATAAAATCATTAATAATTCAAGCTTTTAAAATCGTTGACAGTTTGAGAGCCATCCGGTTGACAATCAAACTGTGGCAAGAGTAAGAACCTTGAACTTTTTTAAAGGCATTTTTCGGTTGCGCTTTTCAAGCGCTGCGCCAATTTTTGTGGGTCATAAGCGATTCAAGGCGGATAAGGTAAAATAAAATAAAAATACTCTTGAGAGATGAGAAGACTTACCATCTTTAGGATTTGTTGTTGCTGTTGTTGTTGTTGTGGTCGTTGTTGTGGTAGCCATTGTTTTAGCTGTTGCTGCTGTTGTTGTTGTTGTTGTTGTTGTGGTTGCTGGTGTTATTTCTGTTGTTAGTTTGAGGGCCTTAATGCCTGTGGTTGGGGTGGTCGTGGCCGAGGCGGCAGTGCCCGTAACCGCTCCCGTACCCGCCGAGCCCCCTGACGCTGCTGTTGCTGCACTAAAGAATGTCGTACCCGCGCCACCAGCCGCTGAGAGGCTACGCGAGCAGTGCATTAGTCACGTTTCAAAATTTTACTAGAGCTTTATTTTTTTGCTTTTGTTGTTGTTGTAGTAGCGATGGTAAAATAGTGGGGTGAACCGGGAACTTGAACTCGGTCGCCGTTGATAAGCGCGAAATTGTAGCAAAAAATTGGTTGACAAATAAATAAATAAAAAACGTAGGCAGACGAATCAGTCGAAAGAAGAAGCATTAACAATAACGAAATATCTTTCGTTTTTCTTTCTTTCTTAGAACGAAAATCAAGAAGCGCGCACACACTGACACAAGCTCACAAACAGGAAACAAATGCACGGGGGCTTAGCAAAAAAAAAAAAATTTTATATATATAAAATATGCGGGAGACGATGATGGCGACGTCAGCAGCGTCAACAGCGATGCAAAGAAGAGGAGACAAAGTCAAAGTACGTATAGAAAAGCAAACAAAGGCAAACACGACGACGACAAAAAAAAATTATATTGAAACGAAACGAAACGCAACGCGAGATAATTTCTTCTTTTATTTAATTTTTATTACATTACAATTGGAACGCGCGATCGAGTGTGCGTGTGTGTGTGTGTGAGTGGGTGGATTGGGTTGTGCTGGGCTGGAGTGGGTTGGGTTAGGTTGGCGGGGGTAACAAAATTCATACGATTGAAATCCACACACACATGTACAAGGTGAAATTCGAAGCCACGCACATCACTTAACTTGTGTTTAATTATTTCCTTTTTTTTGGGATTTATTTTTTCTTATTATTTTTTGGGCTAGTGCATTTAATTGATTTGACTTGATTTTATTTTATTTTAGTTGGCAAGTAGCGGGAATTTTTAATAATGGAGGGCACACGTTTATTTTCTTCGCCTTCTTCTTGTTGTTGTTGCTGCATAAGCACACACTCACACACACACGCGTAGCCAACACAACATGCACGCAACTCTTCACAGCACACGAGATTATTTTGAATTATATATATGTGTGTGTGTGTGAGTGGTGTATCGAAGGTGCCATGAACTAGAAAAAGCAGAGCATGTCAAACTGAGTAGTTTGAATTTTTATATTTCTCTAGATTTTATTGTTGAAATTTTTATTCTTAATTATGCGATTTATACGCTGGGAGGGAGAGAGAGTGTAGCGCACCAGCATTGCTTTATTGGTTTATTAAATTTTGTTATTATTGGCACTTTGTTGCTGGCTGCATTTGTTGCTCTTGTTGTTTTTGTTGTTGGCTTTATTTGTAATTCATGTTGTCGTTGCTGTTGGTGCTTTTGTTATGCTCTTGTTGCTGCTGTTGTTGTTGTTGTTTAGCTACTGCTGGCTTACTTGTTATGTGGGCGCAATGGCAATTAAAATGTGGAACGGTGGCAACAACAACGTGACCGGAATTCACTGTTGCATTTGTTGCGTTTCTTCAACGTGTTCACTTTACGCATTGATTTATTAATATATCGCGCACGTTTATTTTTAATTTTATCGTAATTATTGTTTAAATTAATATATTTTATTAAACGCGACTCGTACAGCCAAAACACACTGCGAATTGAACACCGCAATACGTTCATGAACGAACATGCAGAAAGAACCAATTGCGGCTGGTTCGCAGAGTGAACTGTAGGCCAAGCAGGGTTGCTCACTACATAAATGAAGAGTTGCATAGGCGGCAATGGTAAAAGATTCAAATTTTTCTCAATCAAACGAAAATGTCTATGTGTTCAAGCTAAATTAATATTAAATTCATTCTTAAGGCTTAACTATACAATTTCTCAATAAGTCTTGCAAAAGAGGAAACTATTTTTGCTTATTATACTGGTCAGATTAGCTTGGTGTGATTTGGTGAGTAACAAAAGCTCATTGCTACAGAAATTGTTTGCTTATGCAATTTCCAATATTTTCACAGAAAAAGCAAAAATAAACAAAAAAATATATTTATATTATTGTTTTAAATGAAATTGTGCAGCTCGAGCCTAAGAATAAACAAATTATTTATTCATTTCTTAATTGACACTATATTACTTTATGAGCGCCATCTACATTTGATTAAAATTACAATTTGCAAGTCTAACATAGATGGCGCTAGTAAAAATTTATTTTATTTGAAATTGAAAGATTTTTATATTTTAAAGAATCCTTGTATGGAATAAATAGCTTTTCAATTAGTTCTTTTTCAATTAAAATGCTAATTTTCTTTTAAAGTTTTGACTAATTTCAGTAATGGCAACGCCGGTGTCAAATTTAACACCTGTGAATTGCCTTAAGCCAAACAAAAATAAATCAAATAAAAAATAATCCCAGATACATTGTTTGCAATTGTGTCAGCCAAATCGCATATTGTACAAGCTTCAGTTGGCATTAAATTTGACCTTGACAAATATTTTTTGGCACAAATATTACAGAATAAACAAACAAGAGACAGAGTGGGCTGAAATGATCTGTCATCGATTCCTTCACCCAGTTTTTTTTTTTTTTTTTTTTTTTTTGGTTGTTGGTGAACTAATTTTGAATATTTTCGTATTGTGTTTTTTGTATTTTCTGTGATTGTTTTTGTTATTTATTTCATTTTATTGATCCACACGATTGTGTTGAGTGAAAGTTGCCACCGTTTGAGTACGATGCCACGCCCCAAGTCCCAGGCCCACGCAGCTGGTGTGTATGTGACAAAGGTGTTAATTTTCTGTTGCGATTTTTTAATACTAACAATTTTTTTTTTTTTTTTTGTAAGTGAATTTATTTTTATGCAAATAAAACGTCAGACGACAATCACTGAAAATTCAATTGCGTGTAGGGGGTTAATAACTACAACAACAACACCAACCAAACTGTGTGATAACACAAAAAAAAAAAATAAACAAAAAAAAGTTTTCAGAAAATTACGCAATTTTTTGTTTCTTTGTTGTGGCAAAAGGTTTTTTTTCTTTCTTTCTTTTTGGTGGCTCACGATTTCTGGAATTTACTTGGGGACCTGTTAAGATCGTAAAATTAAATTGACTTTGTAAGTGTCGAATAATACTTAAATGTCCCTATAAACCGGATCATTTCACTAGTAACAAAAATTGCAGACCAGCCCAACTAACTAAATAATAATAATATCAAAAGACTTAAGCCACAAACTTGTTCTCTCCTCGCACGGAAATCAATTAAAACAAAGTAAACAAAAAAAGAAAGAAATAATTAAAAGAAAAAAAAACATTACAAGTGAGTCTATAAAAAATCAAAGCTTGCCTGCTTTTGTCTTTTATTGGCCAAAGACACAGACTAAAGTCAATGTCCTTTAAACCAGAAAGGTGACTTTAACTCTTTTCATCTGCCCCCCGACAGTCTCCGCTCTGTCCGTTTGTCTTTCCGTCAGTCTGTTTATCCATTTGCCTCTTTTAAGGGCTTGGGGCAGGCCAAACAAGTTCTGCCAGTTTTCTGCAGTGATTTGGCCAACAACTCCAACAACCACAAAACTCTTAGTTTGGCCAATGCAATTGTCTGATTTTTTTATTATTTTTTTTGTCTTGGCCAACAATGTCAAGTTCAGGGAAATTGCCTGGTTTTCCAGGAAAACTCTTTGATCTTCTCTCACTCCCTCTCTCTCACTCTCTCTCTTTCTTGCTCAAAACAAAGAAAAAATTTCATTTTCATAGACTCATAAAAAAAGGCAAGAAAAACCAAAACAAAAACCCATTTGACCCATTTAACTACATTTTTTTTTTTTGTTATGCATTTTTTATTTTCCTTTCTTTGGTTGACTTTTCTAAGCTCTTTTTCAGGCATTTGCATAATCGTTTGATCACTTGGTGGGAGTTCTGCTTTCATATGCATTTTTAATGATTTCTTCTTTAAGCCGCAAAGAAAATAAATTATCAAAAAAAAAGAAAAAATATTTGAAAAAATGGGTGAAAACGCATTTCTTTTTAATTTTGTTTTTTTTTTTCTAAATATAGAAACAAATTGGTTTTTCTAGGGCTCGGGCAGCCTCGGTCTAAACTAGTTTGTTTAAGTAAAACAAGAAAAATGGTTGAGAGTGAAAAACAAAGTCTGATTAGCCAGAAACTCAAGATACAGTGGACTCAAAGTCTTAAGAAATGGAAAGAAATTTTCGAATGGTTCTGGAAGAAGTTTAAAGAAAAAGCAGAGGACACAGTCTGAAAGTGAGACAGGAAAGGGCTGGAAGAAGCCTGAAAGATAGGGTTAAAAATAGTTGGAAAAAGGAGAAAAATAAATTGGGGAAAAATATAGGAAAATATTAAAAGAAGAAGCCTGAAAGAAAGGGTTAAAAATAGTTGTTAAAAGGAGAAAAATAAATTGGATAAAATATAGAAAAATATTAAAAATAATCTTGAAAAGGGTTACTGAAAAGTTAACCAGAATTTGGAGTCCGAAAATGTTGAAGAAACTTCTTGGAAAAGGAAACATTTTTGGGTAAAAAAAGGTGCTAGGTAACTTTAATTAAAAGAGTGAGAAAAAGGCTGGGAATAAGGCTGGGAATAAAGCTGGGAATAAGGCTGGGAATAAGTCTGGGTTAAATTGGGATTGTCTCAACTCGAAAAAGCTTTAAAATAAAACCCTCAGTTAGGACTCAAAAACTGTACAAAAAACATCTTTGAAGAAGGCAGAATTTTAGTCGAAAAATAGACAGAATGAAAGGTCTCAAATAAGACTAAGAATAGGTCCATGTAAAGTGTAAGAAAAGCTTCGAAAAACATTGATATAGAACTCAGAAACTATCTAAGAAACTTCTTCTAAGAGGTACGAATATTGGTTGAAAAATTGGCTGAATCAAAAGGTTTCTTATAAAGCTAAAAAGAGATTTACTATAAGTCCGAAAAAATGGTGGATAAATCTTTTAAAGGATTTGAAAGATCCCAGAATTTTCCTCAAAATTTGAATCTGAATTCAATCCCTGGTTTCATATGAATCTAAGGACAGATGAAGTAATTTAGTGAGACCAGTTGAAGATTTATTTAGTGGCTTTAGCCCAGCCCAGTTCATTGACTTTTAGGTCCAGGCTGGAGGCAAGATCTTGGGCTTAAGCTACCCATTGGCCCACCTGTTGCAAGTCTCTCTGCTCCGAGTTGACTCTTCTCTGATTTTTTCCCCACTCCCCCAACTCGGTTGGTCAGTCAGTCTTGTGAGTCTGCCCTAAGTGCCTGTTTTTATTTGTCTTGACTGGCCAAGACTGGCAGCGACGCCAACGTCAACGTCAAAGCTAACGCCAACGCCACCGACTCGCTCACTCAGACGCCGGTCTCAGAGTTGTATAAATTGGACGAGGCTAAAGAAATTTCAGACAGTTGCGGCCGTGAGGCGAAACGTTCGTGACGGGAGTGCTTAAATAATACAAAATAAATACAAAAAAAAAAGAAAATATTAAAAAAAATGAAGCAAGTGACTTTTCTACTGATCTGTTTGGCGGTGGCCAGTCAAGGGCGTGTCTTGGTGGCACCCAAAGAGCCTGTTGACATACCCGTCACAATTATACAAGATTCGGAAATTGTCAAAGAAAAACCTCAGGAAATAATAGCAGAATTGAAAAATAAAGAGGAGATTACCGCAGAGGCAGAGCAGCCCAAGGAGATCATCAATTCGGTGAAATCTACAGTTGAAGAGCCCAAAAAAGAGGAAGTTGAAACACAGAAAGAGGAGGCCCAACTGAAGAAAGAGGAAGCTGAGATTAAGAAAGAGGAAGTTCAGCCTAAGAAAGAGGAAATTGAAACAAAGCAAGAGGAAGCTCAGCTTAAAAAAGAAGAAGTGGAAATTAAAAAAGAAGAGGCTCAGCCAATCAAAGAAGAAAGTCAGCCCACTCTCATCGTAGAGTCCCCGGAACCCATACAAAATCTCAGGAAAATCGCTGTGGAAAATGTAGAGGCTGTGGTCAATGAACCTGTGGTTCAATCCGTGGAAACCCCAGTGGAAAATCCAGAAGTAGATGCCGAGGTAGCACCCCATGTACGTCAGGCCACCCAGGCCACTCCAGTCCAGGCCACCAGTACCCAGCAGAACTTTGTCCAGCAATTGATACAGAACTCGCCCCTGGGTCAATTTCTGAACCAATTCCAAGGCAACAATCAGAACCAGCAGCAACCAGGAAATCAGCCAGCCCAGCCGGCTGCGGCGCAGGCTGATCAACCAGCTACTCCGGCACCCACAGTGCCAGGATTCCTGAATCCCGCCGCTGCCATCACCTCGGCCCAGCAGGTTGTTCAGAATGCCGCCCAGACTGTGGTCAATTCCACCACCCAGGCTTTCCAAGGCATTCAGCAATTCGCCAACAATCTGGGCACTCAATTCCAGAACACCCTCTCCGGCCTCACCGGCCAGCAGCAGCAGTCCACCACTCCACGTCCACCCGGACCCATCCAGAGCTTTGTCAATAATGTCTTTGGTGGAGGTAACAATGCCACCGCCGCCGCCCCACCCCAACAGCAGCAGCCCGGTCCCTTGCAGGGCATCATCAACTTCCTGGGCGGCAATCGTCCCAACAATGCTGCAGCTGCCGTACCTGTCCAGACACCAGAGCCTGCCAAGCCCGCAGTAGACGACAAAATCCAGACCACCGATGGTGAGGACCCCGTGGAATCCGATGATGTCAATGAAGTGCGCAACAGTGCCGAGGCTGGCGATGATTCTTTCGAGGAAGTCGTGCCCGCCGATGAGGTCATCCTGGTCAACGATGATGCCGAAGGCTCTGAGCCCAGCCAGCCTGTGGACCAAGCCGAAACTCAAACTGTTTGAGTGGGCTGAGTCCCGCCCCAAGTTCTCATCATTTTTTGACTGACGCCATTTTTGTCGCCATTTTCTTCACTTGTTCCACTGAGTGAAATCACCAGAGAAAATGTTTCCTAGATATTTAAGCCCATTGACAATTATTTATTTCATTTTCGCAGGAATTTAATATTTAATAAACAAAAAAAAACAAATTATTTAAAAACCACACAAAACATATGAAAAATAAAATCAAATTAAAAATTGTTTGATTGAGTAAATTTTCTTTTGGAGGCGCAAAAGGAGAAAGAATTTTTTAATTTGGAGAAGAATAATTCAAGTTGGAAAATAAATTTAAAAAAAAAATAAACAAAAAATTATGATAAATTTGGGGTAAAAAATTTTTAAATTTCAAAGCTTTTAAAGAATTCCTCGTATTTCTGATTGATTAGAGAAATCTATTGATTTGTTCAAATTTTTCTATAGCAAAAATATTTAATTTCAAAAATGAATAAAAAAGAATAAATATGAAGAAGAAGATTAAAAAATACAAAAAGATTTCAGAGCAAATGTTTTCATAGCTTTCAAAAAATTCCTCGTATTTCTGATTGATTAGAGAAATCTATTGATTTGTTCAAATTTTTCTATAGCAAAAATATTTAATTTTAAAATTAATGCAAAATAATAAATCTGAAGAAGAAGATTAAAAAATATAAAAATATTTCTAGGCAAATGTTTTCATAGCTTTCAAAAAATTACTCGCATTTCTGATCGATTAGAGAAAACTGTTGATTTGTTCAGATTTTTCTATAGCAAAATTATTTAGTTTTAAAATTAATACAAAAGAATAATACATTTATTAATTCCTAAACATTTATGAGATGGTATTCCAGATTTTCCTGAAACCAAAAAATAATTTACAAAGTTCATTAAATAAATTTGACCTGAATCAAAAAAAAATTTAAGTCACTTAAAAATTATTTTCAAAAAATTTCATGAATTCTGAATCCCTGGAAAAATTCTACATTTTTTCCAGAATAATTTCCCTTTCATAAGAATTAAAACTCTTTCAAAATTATTCAAAAAATTATTTTATTTTTGTTTTCTTTTCAATTATTTGCGTTTTTCTTTTTCATTCCGTTTTGCTTAATAAATTTTTCACATTAAGGTGGTTCTCTTTTCTTTTTCTTTTTTTAACTGAAATATACACGTAAGACTAATATGAATAATTATAAAAAAAAAATCGTAATTCAAAAAGAAAGTTTTCATACTTAAAATATATTTCAATATTTTTGCTGCCTTGGAAAACCTAAGCCAAACATTTAGCTAATTTTTTCTTTTCATCGATTTTCTTTTTCTGAAATTCTATTTCATATTTTTTTAATCTTTTCTTAAAAAGCTTAAGTTTTTTTTTTTTGTTATTATTTTACGTACTTTTGAGCTCAAATGGTCGAACTTAATTTAAACCTACTTAAAATTAGATGAATGATTGTGGAATTGGATGAATTGTTTTGCTCGGGATGGTTGGGGGGCAGTGTTCTTATGACATTTGATTTCTTTGTATATAAAATTTTAAGGCCTTTAAAAACTGATGAAAACAAGATAAAGTTTAAGAAGTATTTGAGCATTTAGGGGGCTTGATAACACTGGGAGGAAACGAGGTCTTGAGAAAAAAAATATCCCAAGTGCTGACAAATATTTACTTGATTTCTTCTTTAAATTTGGATATGGTATTAATTTTGGGTAGGTTCCTCAGAATCGAGATACTTCCAATTGGTCAGAAAAATGGGTAAAATTATATATCTGAAATTTTGATCTGATTAAACCACGAGGATCTCTCGTTGATATAATCGAACCTACCCAAGGGGGATATATCTTTTCAGGCTTTGAATATATATTATATTTTGGGTAGGTTCCTTAAATTCCAGAGACCTCCAATTGATCTAGAATAAAAGTAAAGGAAATCAGGGAAAATATACATTTAAATTTCTTAAGCCACGAGTATCTCTCGTTGATATAATCGAACCTACCCAATGGGGATATATCTTTTCAGGCTTTGAATATATCTTATATTTAGGGTAGGTTCCTTAAATTCCAAATACTTCCAATTGGTTTAGAATAAAAGTAAAGGAAATCAGGGAAAAATATACTTTTGAATTTCTTAAACCACGAGTATCTCTCGTTGATATAATCGAACCTACCCAATGGGGATATATCTTTTCAGGCTTTGAATATATATTTTCTTTATATTTATAGACATTTTTTTTTTGGTTTCTTAATATTTCTTAGACATGAAATGAGCTGGTTGATTGACACTTTTTAATAAGTTTTTAAATATGAAAGTGCTGGAATAATTTCGAATAGATTCTGAATATTCTTGCATAATTTTCATAAGCAGTTTTTCTTTTTTTCTTTTTATTATTTCGATAAGTATTTTTTTTGTGTTTCTCAGAATTTATGCTAATTAAACAGTTATAGTTAATAATTAGGCCAAACATAACAGTATTAAAGCATTGACATTTTTTTTTGTTTTTATAATCCTTTTGGTTTTAGCATTTTGCTCAGTGTATACATACAAGATAAAGAAGTATATATATTTTGTTTTTTGTTTTATAAATAGTTTAGTAAATAGGCAATTTTTATATATTTTTGTTTTAATTCTCAGCTGATTATGGCGGTGAGTGTGTATGAGGGGAGTATATAAACTTTGAGTTGAGTATTGCTTTGGTAGATATTTTTGAAGCCGTTTATAGTCGAGATTTTCCATTTGTGATATAGGAGAAATGTGTATATATGATTTCCACGATTTTCTTATTCGTATATATATATAAATATAAATTGATTAGAACAATCATATGTCTTCAGATATAGGTGTGTATGTGTGTGTGTGTGTGTGTGTTGAAGCAATCAAAAAGAAAGGAGACTTTAGGTTTTGCTCCCCTTTTTCTTTTTTTTGTTTAGTATTTTTTCTAAGAGTATATGAAGGTATACAATGGGCAGGAATGGGTACAGTTTCATTTTTTTTTTTTAGCTGCAAAGTTTATTTTGATTTACTAAGAAGGTACAGTATATGACTTGGATTGAAAAAAATTGGATAAGCCTTTTGATTTTGTTGATGAAAGAGTATGAGAAAAATTTTGGTCGGCTTTAAAAAAAAAAATATAATTACTCTTTTCGAAGACAGATGAAAAGAGTTGAATAATTTTTTTGTTTTACAAAAAAATATTGCACATTTTATCTAGGATAGTTTTTTTTTTAGTTCGAAAAGGAAAATTAAATAAAATTAAAATTGAATATTTTTAAGCCTATTTTTGTTTCGTATATTTTAAACATGCAGACACCAAAAATTACTTTATTAATATAGAAATTTTTTTTTAGCAAAAATTTTTTGTAGCTTAAAAATTTTTGCATTTTTTAGCTGGCAAAAAATGTTGACTTGGAGTAAGATTTGAAAATTTCTTTGAGGAATAAAAAAAAAGCCTTTAAGCTTAGTTTTTTTTTTTGGAAATATTAAAAATTATTAAAATTCTCCAGTTTTTTTTTTCATTATTTTTAAGCTGCCATTTTTTTTTTTTTTTACACTTATCGTAGATTTATAGACTTAGCCCCCGCTCCCTACCCAGGCATTGCTTAGTGTTAAGATAATTTTGTATATGTATATATATATATATATATATATATATATATATATATATATATATATCGGTATATATCGATAAGTATCGGTTAAACATAAGCAATACTTTTTTAAGAGTATTTAAGACTATAATTACTTTTTTTTTATCTAGAATACATTTTTGGTTTTTGCTTCTTTTTTCTTGCTTGGGATTTTTATTTTCTCTTCTAATTTTTTTTTGTGATTTTTTTAAGCAATTTTTTTTAGATATTTTTTTTTGTTTTTTTGCTCATTTTTTTTTTTTGTCTAACCCCAACTCTTCTCTACCCCGCTTATAAATTCGTTTCAGTTCTGTGCGGTGTGAGAACCCCGCCGGTTGAGGCGCTCACCGCACCCCCCGGTGTGGCCACACGCACTCTCTCACCCACGCCGGGGCCTATGCGCCGCGTGTGGCGCACCAATCGACTCAAAGGAGCAACCGTCTGATTCGCCTCCATATTCGCATTCAAATTGGGATTGCCTGGCCCACCGACCCCACCGCTGCGCATGGACCATTCATTTTGCTTGAGCAGAAACTGCTTCACATTGTACTCCATTTGGGCAATGTCCACATGCTGAGTGCTGTGTATATGCAGCTCAGCCTGCACGGAGCGTGTCTTGTCCGTGTCATTGGGATAATATTTATAGTTGAGTATATCACACGTGGGCTGTTCGGGGCAAACCAAAGGCGGTGACGCCGAGGAGGAACTCGTTTCCACTAAATTATTTTCAATAATAGAATTGTTGTTGTTGTTATTATTATTATTATTGTTGTTGTTGCTGCTGTTGGGAGTGATGGTGACATTGCTGATGTTGTTTGGATTATTTGTGGTGGTGGTGGTGGTGGTGTAAGCCACGGGCAGGCCAGATCGAGTGGTACGACGATAATAAGTGGTGCATTGTTCTGCCTTTTTGAGAGCCATACCATTGGCATTGAGAGCATCTAGGTTGGCATTGCCTAGGGAATTACAATTGCTACTGGTGTTGTCTGTCTTGGGTGAAAGCGAATCCTCGGTGGATTTGCCCGCATAGCCGGTCAATTGCTGTGGCGTTGTCTTATAGCCCGAATCCATGGATAGCTTCTCTATGGAAATGGAGTCCATGCGATCCAGCGTGGAGTAGGAGGATTGCCTTTCCGTGCCCGAGGTGGATTCACTGGCCAGTGGCTGCTGGAGAGCACGCTGTTCCAGCTGCTGGGTATTGTGCTGCACCCACTCGGCCACCCGGCTGAGCTGTTGGCGGCGCAGCAAGACACTCTCTTGGTAGTCGATGGCATCGCTGATGGAACTGGACTGGGTACAGGATTTGGAATTGGCCGAGTGCTTGGGACTGGTCACTAGGGTGGTGGTGGTGGTCTCTCCCGGCTGGACTTGAACTACCTGAAGCTGCTCTTCGGCCTCTGTCAAGTGCTCAATTTCCGGCTCAGCTGGTCTAATCTTTTCAGTCTCTAATTCCACTTGAGGCTCCAATACAGGCTGCAGAGTGGCCGGGGGTGAGCCCTGCCAGGCCTCCACTGCTGCATTTAAATCCCCAGCGAGATTACTCTCCTTGGAGGTGATGATATCCTTGGTATCATTGAGCTCTTCGTCTAGCAGACGCTCACGGCGTTTATAGATGACCGGGGAATAGGCATCCAGAGATTCCAGATTGTCCAGGAGTATATTACTCTGGCCATTTTGCTGTATGCGCATGGCGCACAGACGTGGTCCACGATATTTGGGATTCTCGGCCTGAAATGGTAAGGTTTTAGTATTTACAAAAAATCAGAGTAACCTCTTCCCTTACCTTGATGGTCTTGATGAGATTCCGATTGAAGGTTTCGAACATTTTGGCCCCCTCACAGCTGCTGGTCTTGCTCCACAGACTATTCACACTGCCCGAGTTGTGGTTGGATTTGAGGAGAGCCTGTTGGGCCGCTGCTGCGGCTGCCACAGCCATGGGCGTGGGCGTGGCCTTGGTGGGCAGAGGCTCGCAGATTTCCTCTAGTTTGGTTAGGCCATCCACTGCTGTTGAGGATTCGCCGGGCTCTAGAAGATTGGCCTGCGATAGGCCGGCCAAAAGAGGCTTACTCGACTCATCGTCGAGCTCGTCAAGGCCTGCGGAGCTGGAAACTGCTCCACCCTCAACATTGGCTTCATATTTATTGAGCAACTGGAGAGCTGTGCCTCCACCATCCAGAAATCTCCTTTGATAGCCCGAGCGCAGCTGACTGAGATTACTAGTTTCCAGTAGGTATTTCTCGGCCGCATAGGCGCCCAGATGTGTGGTCGGATACATCATGGTGGAGGCTGTGAGCTTGCTCATGGTCCCCACATAATCCTGGGCAGAGCGCTCGCACAGACGATGATGGCCCAGTATGGGATTCACCATCAAATCATCCTTCTTGGCCGGTGTAAACAGCTTGTCCATATCATTGAGATCCGAGACAGAACTCTTCGTTTCCGAAATCACCGAATCACTGGACTTGACCAATTTCATCAGATACGGACTATTCGTCCTTGAAGGTGAATTCAAATTGCTATGACAACGCAGACACAATTGGTTGAGTGGCGGCTCATTTAGGCCACCACCGGCTCCACCTCCATTGTTGGCCAACAATTGATGCGGCGTTTGGGTGGCCACCGTATAGGAACGTGAGACATCCGCCAGGACGGTGAGATCCTGTTTGCTACACTGGCAAGTATCGCAATGTTTGATCTCGCCCACTTTCAATTCATCTTCCAAGAATTTGGCCATCACTGTGGGTGAAATCATATCCGGATTGGCATTGCCATTGGCTGTTGATGTTGTTGTTGTTGTTGTTGGGCCATTTGTTGTTGTTGTCGTTGTGCCAAGCACATTATTGCAATTGCTTTTAGTGCTGTTGTTGTTGCTGGTGGTATTATCTCTGCCAAGTGTGTCTTTTGTTGTGTTGTTGTTGTTGTTGTTGGTGACCTTCTCCCTGGAACCGCTGGTTGGGGTACTTTTGGCATCTATGATTTTTGGGAGGGGTAAAAATAAATTGATTAGTCATGAAATTTTCTTTTAAATTTTTACTGAATTTATGCAAAATTTCCCAAAAGCAATCAGAATTTCTTTCAAAGTTTCGAAAAAAATAAAAATTTAATAAAGAAAAAAAAATTGAGGTTAATCCAAAGATCAAAATTCTTTTCTTTGAGGTTATGTTAACTGTAATCTGAACCGTAAAATCAGTTAATAATTTCAAACAAATAATTGAGGCCAGAAGAAATTTGATATTTTCAAACAATTAATTAAAAATTTATCTCGCAAAAAAGTTTGCGAGGAATTCATATTTTTTTCCATTTCTCCAGGCCCTTTCGGAAAAATAATAAAACTTTTGCATAAATTCAGTCGAACAATTTTTTTTTTATTATTTTTATAATTAAATGTAATTGTTTTTTTTTTTAACAATTAAATCAGTTGAATTATTAAATGAGTTGTGAAAATAAAAAGAGATTAACATAAATAATTTGAGATGCTTAAAAAAAAAAAGAAAACCTTAAAAAAAAACATGGAAAAATTTAATTAAGGGAAGCTGGAAAATATATCAACCAGAAGGAATCGGATGAACGGAAAGGAGAGAGGGTTGTGGATAAAAAAAATATATATAAATCTGAGCAAATCAATTTTTTTTTTTTTGTGCGCCCAAAAGAAATCCAATCGTGGGGAAAAAATAAAGCTTAAAAAAAAGGATTAAAATTAAAACTTTCAAAAAAAAAAAAAAAAAAACAGAAATAAAATAAAAATCAAAATGGTCTACTAACACCTACCAAGTCCACGCATGGAATATACCATGGCTGTGGGTGGAAAGGGGCAAGGTGCCGGTGGTGGTGAATCCGAGGCCGGAAGAACTTTATAGGAAGCTGTGGTTGCCACGCCCACACCGCTATTACTGCACTCCGAATCCGAATGCGAGTTGGTCTCCAGACGCATATAAGCCGAAACTTTTGATTGAATGTCAAGGGGTAACTGTAAAAATATATATACGAAGAAATGAAAACAAATGACCAAAACCAAAATATTTTCAAAAGGCAAGAAAAATTTGACTTACCGAGGACACCTTTTGGGGCACAAAACTTTCCGGCTTGCATTGCAGCAATTGTATGGCAAGACTAATGTCGGCCTTGTAGCGTTCCTGTAACCATAAAGAAGAAGAAGAAGACAACAATGAATAACGGTAGCCGCAACACACAAACGAAGAGTTGTAAAATACACAAGAGAGAGAGCGAAAGAGAGAGAGAGAGACTCTGACTCTGCCTCTGCCTCTCAGGTTTACACTGTTTACACTTGTATAGTCTGTCCATGTGTGCGTGTGTGTGTGTGTGTTTAGTTTATGTAGCGCCTTTCTTCTTTTGACACTTTTCGTATGCAAATGCCAAATATATTTGCCTGAGGTTTCTGCTATCTTTTCTGCTTTTCTTTTCTTTTTCAAGCATGTGTGTGAGTGTGTGTCCTCTCAACAAATAATACGCTTACATTTAAGCCCCCCCCCCCCCTTCCTACCCCGCTCCCACTCACTCCTTCTCTCTCTCTCACTGTATGACTTTTTCAGCAAAAAAGTTTTTGTTTCTTTATTGTTGCCTTTGCTTTTGTGTTTCGGTGTCACCGACAGACCATCACCTAACGGGACCCACTCACACTTCACACAAAACAACAACAACAACAACAACAGCAACAATTTAATACAAGAAAAGTTTCTGTTCACTCCGTTCGAAAGGGTGGAGTGGGGGTTTCGCTAGAAAAAAAAGGGGTGCAGATGAGATTTGTTTGCTATTTTTTTTGGGCTTGAGAGAAAAACTTGACTTGTTTTTAAATTTGCAAATGCACTGCACTCGAACTTGTTAAACAAGCCGGCGAAGCAAAGAACAACAAAAAAAAAACAAAAGCAACGTTCATTTTTTTTGAACAAGGAGAAAAGAATCGGTGGAAAACATTCTCTGACCCAAATCCGAAACAGCAAACGGGCATTTCGCACCACAGTTACCAACACTTACATGCCACATGCCACATCGCCATTTTGCCATTTCAAACTTGTTTTTTTTTTCTTTCTTTTTTTTCATTTTCCTTTTGGTGATTCTCTTTTTCTTTGGCACCTTCTGTTTGCTGCTTCCTCATCCGCAACCTCATCCTATTGGTCTGGCCCGGTTGGTTACGGATTTGCCTGCACTTTCACGCTGCATAGCGTTAAACTGCAAAATGCCACCGCCATTGCCACTGACCCCCTACATGACATACCCTCAGACCCCCCTCGCCCTCTGGCAACCCCAATTGCGCCTTGTTACTTCAATCCTTGCATTTTATGACTCTGAGTGCGCCTTTTTTTTATTCGTTTTTTTCATTCTGGTATTTTCATTTAGTTTCAGCAAAAAGAAATAGAGAATATATTTTTTTATTAATAGAAAAATGCAAAAAAAAAGAGGAAATATACAAAAAGGGAATAGAAATTGAAATGAATTCTGCCAGGCAGGCAAGCAGGCAGGTGATGGTTTGGCCAACATGGCAAATCCATGACCGTTTTTTCTAAATTGCTTTGACTGATTTTGAAGTGGCCATTGAATGCGCCCTTCATATATTTTGATTGATGCCATCAATCTGGCAACGCCAAAAAATATGCTAAAATTGCACTCATTTTTTTGATCAAGAAAAAATTAATTTGTTATGCAAAATCTAATTAACTATATCGTTTTTTTTTTTTTGATAGAAAAAAGTAAGCTCACAAATTTATTGAAAGCTTTTCAATTGAATTTATTTAAAAGTGCCCAAAAATAAATTTGGAAATTTTCGAAAATATAATAAAATTTTTTTTTTAACTTCAAATAATCAATTTTAATATAAAATAATTAAATAATTAAATTAAAAAAATTCCCATTCAAAAAAAAAAAAAAAAAAACATAAATAAAAAAATAAAATAAAATAAAAATTAAAATTCAATAATTTCTAAAAAAAATAGAGAGAATTAAATGATTTTCTCATAAAATAATAAAAATAAAAATAAAATTCAATAATTTATAAAGAAAAATACTGTGAACCAGATGATTTTCCCCCTTTTCAATTCAGATAAAAAATTGATTAATAAATCCAAAAAAAAAAGTTTTTAAAAAAAATACTGAGAATCAAATGATTTTAACCCTTTCCAACTCAGATAAAAAATTGTATAATAAAACAAAAAAAAAAAAAAAATAGTTAAATTAAAAATTAATTTCCAATTTTGAAAAAAAAGTTTTGAGGACCAAATATTTCCGGAAATTAAATATTTCTTTTTAAAAGTTATTTTTAATATGTTTTCAAGATCCTTAAGATTTTTGGATTATAAAATTGGTCTTAATTTTTCAATATATCTTTTCAAGATCTTCAAAATATTTCGATTATAAAATTGGTCATAATTATTAGAAAAATAATATTAAAAAAAAAAATCAAAACCAAATAGTTCCATAAATTCAAGTTTTGTTTTTCAAATTCCTCTTAAAGTTTTCCAAAATTGGTTAGGTTAAGTTAATTTAAATACTAGGAAAATAATTTATAAAATAGTTCAAAAAATTCAATTTTTTCTGTTTCAAATTTTTCTAAGATCCTTAAAATATTTTAAATATAAAAACTGGGTTAGCTTTGAGAACGGAGAACATAGTGAAACCGACATGAGTCATTGTAGGAGGCAAATATTTTGACTATAAAATAATTTTAAAAATATTTGAATAAATCCAATAAATTTGTGGAAATGGATTTTTTCGTTCAACCTCAAGGGATTCTGAATTCTGGCAGAATAAATGGAATGGGCCGAATGCATCGATTGGCACGTTTGGCTTATGCAAATAAATTCCAAACTTTGCCAGCATTAATGAAGTGAGAGACCACAGCAATTGGCTGTGGCAGGGGGAGGGTTGGGGTGAGGGGTTTCACTCAAAGTTCTCCAACAGCGACCACTTTCGATGGGTTCTCTTTTTTAATGGAGCAGTAAATTTCAAACGTGCAATGGCAGCTTGTCGATTTGAATGGTTTTTAATTAAAACAAGCGAAGCCAAAAGGCAAATAACTGCTAAAGCCAACTACAAAACAATCAAGTCGGAAGGTATATAAGTATGTGTGTGTGTGTGTGTGTGTATTAATATTGATTTATCTTTGACATACTTATACATCATATGTATTCATATGCATGCAAAGTCATAAGAATAATTGTTTCATTAGCGTGTGCATTTCAAATTCTATGGAGTTAATTAAGAATCACCTCTTCCCCTCCTTACCCTCCGCAACCACCTCGTACACTTCTTCTATCACTTATAAATCAAACAACATCAATGGACATTAATTGCAGTGAGAATCCGGGAAAATGTCGAGTAGACGGCAAAGCTTACTTTGTGGATAACCAAAAAAAAAAAAAGAGAGAGATAGAAAACCAGAAACCAAACAGAGTTGGTCAACCAAGGTGGAGGTGAATGCTTATCCTGGCAGCGGAGGCAAGGAGGTGGCATGTGTTGACCACAACGTTTTTGTATGCATTTTAGGTTCGAGTGAAAATGAGAAAAGTGGAAAAAACAACTACCCAAACTACTCGGCCATTTCGAGCTCTGTTTGGCTTGAGGTAAATGTTTGTAGTGGCTTTCCATGGCTAATGAAAAACAAGGGAAAATAATTTCAAACCTTTTGACTTAGACGAAGTTTGTATACACTTTTTAAGAGAGTAACAAAAGTTTGAAAGGAGAGAAGGGAAGCTTGGTTATTACATCAAAATATATGGAAAAAGTAACAGGTCCAAAAAGGTAATCTCAGTCTTTAGCAGATCCGAGAGGCCCTACAACTTTTCTCAAAAAAAAAAAAAAAACCCCTCAAAAATCAGACAATTTTATATATTTAATTTGTCAACCTATTTTCTCAAGTTCTTCAAAATTTCCTCAAATTTTCTCAACTTGGATCAGTCTTTTTTTTATCTAAAAAAAAAAGTCCCAACTCTCCTTCAAAAAGTGTACAAAAAAAAGAGAGCATTTCTATTTGGAAATTTCCCGCAAATTTCATTGAAATTGTTATGGCTGACATTTTTCGAAATCCACCAGGTTTTTTTTCATTATATTTTTGAAAGGTGCATTCAGTTTTACTGGATGGCCCTGGAATTGGTGTGCATGGAAGGCAATTGGTGCATGCACACAAATACCAACTTATGACCAAATTATATGCTCAAAGTTGTTAAAGCCATTTGCCCCACATAATTTTCTATAACTCTTGTCTCACCCAAAAATTCTGGCCTCGTTTCCTCTCAGCGCCTCTCTTTGGAATTCCAAGTCAATGTGGCGTATGCGTAATATTTTGTGCTAATTACAGTTTGTGCTTGGTTGTCCAACTGTTAAATCACATCCAACGGCTCAACTACAAGCCAACTAAATTATGAGAAATTAATTTTACCCTTACATCACCAACAACAACTACAACAACTACAACAATAGCAATCTGCCATGACTTGGTAAATCACAATGCCTCGCACTGAAGCGTACATTGCTCTGTCAGTTTGAGTAGGTGTGGTTGGTGGGGTGATGAATGGTGGGGGTTGAGGGGTGGAGGGGTTTGAAGCCAAAAGAGGTTAAACTCTAAGAAGATGGTCTTGTCTAATTAGTGGCTCAAAGGGCTTGCACAACAAGAGGCCAGTCAACTGAATGTCATTCCTGTCACTCCCCAGCCAGCTGAGCTCAGCTTTTAGCTGCCTGGTTGCTCTTTGGTTCGTTAGACGAGCTTCAAGAAACTCAAAATGCAGCCAACTCCTCAACTAAATGACACAAGTGGAAAACTTCAAATCCAGGCGAAACGATAAAAATACAAAACAGGTACAAAAACTATTTCATTTGAATAGAAATAAATCCAAAAAGGGGGTTTCACCCTTCCCACAATCAGACTGAAAATATTTTACTTAAAATATTTCATTTTATTGAAATGGTAATAAATTATTTAAGCCAACTCTGTGTTAGTTCAACAAAAAGCACAAAAGTCCAGATTATTTTAAGCCAACATAAATATAAATTTTGCTCCAGTTGTTTGTATCATTCAATTTGGTTAAATATTTATCAACATTTCTTCGAGAATTAAAATTGAACATTTCTTATGCACTTGGGAAACTAGAAAGATTATGTGTGAAAATTAAGAGAGGTGAAGGGAACCCTGAGAAATGAACTCCATAGTCTGGGAAACTTAAGTGGGAGTTGATCTGCCCCAAACACTCATTTTGTCTTGGAATATATTTCCGAATTCTATAGAATATAGGTAATGAATCCTAATGAAACTATCCTAACTCAAGGCAACAGATCGAAATATTAATTCATATGGTAAGAAGAATCGATCTAATATATTCGCCACTTCCTAGAATGATGAGTCAATCTAAAGAAATATAAATAAAGCACCCAATTAGTTAATTTATTTATAGTTATAGGTATAGGTCAAAATAGAAACAACTGATCGAAATACTAATGAAATGGTAATACGAATCGATCTAAATCAGTTGTCTCTGTCCTGCATTAATAGGTCAATCTAAGGATATAAAAATTCAATTAATTACAAATTAAATCCCATATATAATTTAAAATTAAAACAGCCGATCGAAATACTATATCATATGATACTACGAATTGATTTAATATATTAGTCGCTGTAATTATGAGTCAATCTAAAAAAAATATAAATAAAGCACCCAATTAGTTTCCAGTTCAATTTCCAGATCGAACCAGTAGATCGATATACTATATCATATAATCATACGAATCGATCTAATATATTCGCCTGACTATAAAAAATTATAGGAAATAATAATTATGAGTCCATCTAGAGAAATATAAATAGAGGCACCCAATTAGTTTCAAAAGGAAACCCTAAAATTTCAAAACTACGAGTCTTCATTGTCCATAACTCTAGGATTTTAAAACCTAACTAGATAGAACTCATTCAAAAATATTTATATTAAGTAAGCCTAGAAATACCTCAAGTTTCCCTCTGATTGCTAAAATAACATACAAAAAGAGCATCTCCCATCTGACTTTCTTTGTTTTGGATTTTCACTTAGGATATATCTCATAATTTCTTTTGTATACTTTGCCTTTAATTTTGGCATTCACTATTTATGAGTTATCTAGGAAAATAATTCAAGCTACTTATATGTATGTGCAACCCAAACATTCATTCATTTTGTTTATGAATTATTAACATAAAGCAGAAAATTCTCAGTCAGTTGCCTTTCGACTAATCTGTGGGCCAAGCGAATGTCAATAGCCACAAACGCAAATATTCCTGTCGATTTTGTCCATTTTGGTGAAATTAGCATAAGCATAAATTTTCGATAGGATAGACAAATGAAGCTCCTGTTTGCCTTGGCCGGGGACAAATATTTTCGCAGTGCATTAAATACACAAAATTCCACAAAACAATAAAACAAATAAATACACAAAGAGCCCAAGAAGAGGGGAATAAGTGGAAATGGAATTTTCCACAGTTATGTAAAGTAAGGCTAAAGACAAATAAAATCGGAAGGAAATGGTAAGAACAGAAATGAAACTATTCCATTTTATAGCACACAGCTGACAGGGTTATATAATTTTTATTTTTAAGATTCGGTCTAGTCGAACTTTATTTTTTTGGGTGGCATTTGAAGGGGATTTAATGGGCATTTGTGCGTGAAAAATTTAAATTTTCTCCACACACATGTTTGGGCAATAAGTCAGCATAAGCTGGCAGAGTAGAGAAAAACAAAACTCAGGCAAATCATTTCAAGTTGGCAGCCGCATCATTTATTCATCACACACTGGCACAAGCCGAAGGACCAAGAAGGACCAGCCGGAGGACACTCTGATATAAACATGGTCAAAACATACAAGATATATACATATAGATGTGAGATGTTTTTGGGGAAAAGAAAAATCGAAATGTGTGGGGGGAGGGGAAAAGTTTTGTGAAATCGTTTCGTCTTTAAATCGGTCAATCATGAAAATTCTCATAAATATTTGTGTGGAAATGTGTAACTGTTATTTTCTCTATGTCTTTTGGTTTATGCTTCATATGTCCCCAGTTCGATTTAACTGAAAATAACAACAGTAACAACAACCAGAGAAATGTGGCCTGAGATTTGTCTATGGGGAGCAAACTAAAAGATACAAATGTATCCAAGTTGTTGAGTAAGTGAAGTGAGTGAACTGAATGAGTTACTGACTGCCTGGCCAGAGTGATATGTTTGATTTATTTGTATGCCTATTTGTGTTGATTTTTGTGGCTTAACCCAAAACAAAAAAAATAGCTATAAGGTTGAGTTGATCCTTTTGTGGCCATTTGGCCTTATGGCCTGGCCTGGTAGATTTGCTCTTGGGTTTCTTGAAACTTTGGTGACCTTTTTGATTCAATGTTTTTTTTTAGTTTTATTTTTAGACTGGCTTAGTTAATGAGAAAAGTCAATTAAGGAATTAAAAGAGCATAAACGAAATGCTACGTGATTCAGAATAAAAAAAAAACCAATTCTGTAGGCAAAAGAAAATTTGAGGGGGAAACAATTTTAATTATTTTTTCTTTATGTTGATAAATATTTCTGTAATTTAACAATTTAAATATTTTATTAAATCAAAATAAATAATCAAACAAAATCTCAAATCTTCCAAATAAAATAAAAATTTGAGTTCTCAAATGCTTCCCACTGCTTTCTTTGGCAAATGAAAAACCGAACTTGAAATACCCTGACAAGGTGGCAACCCTGGTCTAAAGTGCTTCTATAAGAACTGATGATGAAATGGAAGTTGAAGGAATATTGTGTTGGCGCCATCTAGTGAACAAATCAAGCAATTATTGTAGATGCTGAGTACCCAATTGAATTGGCTGATTACTTCTGTCTTTATAAACCATTTTTAAACATGTTTAATATGAAGTGAAAGAGTTTTTTATTCTTCCAATTTAAGTAGAACTAATTAATACTCTGATCTTATGGTTATATAAATTAAAGGGACCCTGGAGGTAATTACATAGAGTTTTTGGTTCAGCGATTTTGAAATTGAATTAATCGACTTCGACTTATATAAAATATTGATCAATATAAATATAATATCTATTCTAAGTTTATAGTTTCCCAGATTTATAGATTCCCCCAGAGGGAACTGATGCTCAGACCTCTGAACTATCCTATGTCTCCTTTTCGTACAGCTTTCCAGCATACCCTTTTCTTTTAATTACAGAGTATAAAAATCCAAACATTTTTCACATAAAATAGTTGACCAGAAAAATTTCTAAAGAATTTCAGAAAAAAAAAAAATGGATAAAATGAGACAAAAATATTTTCATAATTTCGAACAATTTTCAATTTTGCTCTTAAAAATCATCACTCTTTTTTGTTGTTGTAATTCCTGTAATGGCCCTCAAAATTATTTCAATTCTGTGGTAGAATTTTTATGCAAATTTTTGTGATGACTTTAAAAATCAAATAAAAACACAAACACACACAGAAACACACATACGAAACACTTTTCAATTTGCTTGCCTTGACGATTTTCCTGAGGTTTTTTGTTTGTGAATTCTAAATAGAAATAAATGGGCCAGGCATATAATTTTTTATCGTACATACACAGAGTAATATAAATAAAAGAAGAGTAGAAAGCGAATAGGTGAAGCGGGGGAGGGGAGGATGGGGGGAGTAGGCGTAGGCAAGTGACTTCAACTGTGCTCCTTTTTTTTGCCCCTTACCTTTCTTAACCAAAAAGATGTAATTATTTTTAATGAGCGTTGAAAATTGCACATTAAACATGGAGAGCTGGAACTACATCTTGTTTATGGTTGGTGGCAAAAAAAAAAAAAAACAAGATGGAATAAGAAAAGCTAAAGGAAAAAGAAAGAAGTGAAGTGGAGAAATTCTCAAAAAAAAAAAAAATTTTTGTTAATCTTGAAAGGGAAACTGAGCAAACTTAAAAAAGATCTAAAGAAGAAGAAGAAGAAAAAGTAAGAGAGTCTTTGACTAAGTCTAACCAAGAAATCTATTTTAAATCTCTGAAAGAGAGAGAGAGAGAGAGAGAGAGAGAAATTGGAATTGATGGACTAATTAAAGACTTTTATTTTAATTAAAATGGACAATACAGAAATTTGCATAAAAATCATCAGAAGAACAAAAAGAAGAAGAAGAAAAAGAGAACAGCTGACTCACACCTACGCAATTAAAAGGTAAATGACCAATCACAGTGAAAAGAGAGAGAAAGAATGTGAAAGAAAATCAACAAAAATTAAAATTGACAGATCGATAAAGAGCAGATTTACGCAAAAATGCGTTTTAATCAAAAATTGCCTACAATGCAGAGTTGAGCGGCGAGGAGGAGAGTGGAGTGGAGTGGTGAAAGAGTATAACAAAAATGTGGGTTATTCACACATTGCGTAAATAAAAACAATAAAAACAACATCAAGAATCGATAAGCCTGGATTCCTGCAGTGCAGAAAATGTCCACACTGTTTGGCAAATTGATGTGTCCTGTGGCGTGTCTCTGTATGTGTGTGTAAGCCTGAAATGAAAATGCCTTCAAAAGCGAGCAAATGTCAAAACAATGCAACTCTGGAAAATAAAGCTCCAGACAAACAACAACAACAACAACAAGGAGAGTACAAATTATTTGATTCAAAAGTTTTTTTTTTCTTCTGTGGTAAAAAGAATAAAAAAAAAATCAAACAATTACGTGGCAGTAATTATGAAGAGAAAGAGAGGGAAGAATAAAACAAAAACAAAAACAACGAGTAAAAAGAAAGAAGAATGAAATGTAAGCCAGACGAGCAAAGTTGAAATGCCCTGGCCTATCACAATGAATAACTTTCAGATTTGGCACACGCAGCAGTTGCTACAACAACAACAACAATAACAACATGTATGAATTACAAACACGAACAACAACAACAGCAACTATTGCGATAAGAACCAACAGCGCAAAGCATAACTCAGTCAGAGTTCCGTTACTTTTTTTCGCTTCTGTTCAACTCCTGTTCGAGGCAGGGAAGAGAATTTTTACGCACATTTGATTTTTACTGCGAGCGAAGAAATAAATAAAATAATAAAGGAAAAAAAAATTAACAGTATAAGAAATTTATTTGCGTGTCAGGCAGAAAAAGGAAACCACAAACATATTCAACCCACCTCAAAAAGTAGCAACTAAGCAAGAAATAACAAAAAAAAAAAGCAGAAGGAGCAAAGCATAAAATAAAACAAGCAAAATGAAGAGTGTGAAGTAAAACGATTGCCGAGAACTTGCAATTAATATGGAGTGGTCCGACAAAGAGCGAGAGTGCGAGGGAGACAGAGCTAGGGTGTTGGCGAAGTTGAAGTCGGTGTAAAAGGGTTGGCAAATAACTTAGGCAAATGAGTCTCTGCACTCTCTGAGCGGTTACGAATTGAGCAGCAATAAATCTAATGGCAAGGCAAAAATCACAAGACTTAAAAAAGAGAAAGAGAGTGGGAGAGAAAAGGAAGCATCAAATGAAATAAAATGGTAAGAAAAATAGAGTGAGAAAAAGATTGATGCCAGCAATGAATGCTAAGAATGGAAATGAAAGCCGCAATCAAGAAACTTTCACATCAACTTGAGTGAAACGAGTAAAATCAAAACATTAATGGAAACTTGTAAGTTGCTTTAGAGCAAATTGAAAGCTAAAGCAAACGATTTCTTCAACTTTGGCCAGGACCGAGTAGGATATATATATTTTATTTTTTCTTTTTCTTGACTTCCGCCAAAAGATTCAAATTAAACTGGACTAACAATTTGTCCAGGAAATGAGAAAATATTGAAAAAAACTAGAAAGAAAAAATATTATTATATTTTTTCTATTTTGCTTTTCCCTTGAGTCTTGGAAATATTTTTCTTTCTTAAATTTCTCATACTTCTCTTTTCCTCTACGTCATTTCACCTCATTGAATTTCCAACCTTTTCCTAAGAGGAAAATATTATAAACTCCTTTTTCTTATAACACGAAATACTTGTTACTCCCCTGACTTAGCCAAAAAAAAAACCCATCAGCTTAAACCCTCGAAGAGGCTTCCGCGAAAACAGCAACAGATGCGGTTAGAATATTTCTAATGCTCTGGCTTAAAGTGTATCTCAACCACAAAAAAAAAAAATGATTAAGGCCAGGCCAAGAAAATAAAGATTTCGAGGTCTATTAGCCTTAGCCATTTGGGCTTACAAAGGCTTACAAAATCATAATGGGTGAGGACAGAAGGGGCCAACGAAAAGCTCGACTGCTTCACTGACTTGCCTCATCCTTGAATGAACTTTCAACTTGACGCCTTTTTTTGGCTTACTTTTAGACTTATTTGTGTTTTCCTTTTTTGGTTTTGGCATCTTTCTTTTTATTTGCTTTTAATATTTTGTTTCAATTTTTATTTATTTACGAGCTTACACGCACCCAAAGTGGCAGTGAGCAACGATGAAAATAACCATGCAGAAAAATGAGACAGAAAGAGAGAGTGAGAGAGAGTGAGAGAGAGAGAGAAAGGGTCAAGAAGAACTCTTGTCTTAGTTAAAGTTTGAATACTTTTTTTGAAGAGTTTTTATGAAAATTAAATTAAGGGGAACCAAAAGATTCCGACTGAAAAGGGATATAGTCAACTCAGTTTAATCTGGAAATATTTTAGCTGACTTGGAAAGAGTAATGGAATTTTTTTCTACCCCAAAAACCAGCGAGAAAATTCAAAATTTTATATCAGAGAATACCCAGACAAGTTGACTTGATGTGGTCACATTTGGGGTCAAATTTTGATAGTAAAAACTTCAAATCTTCAAATCTGGAGTACTCAAAATACAAGTTTTTAATAGAAGTCGTAACTTTTTCAAAAGTATTCTGCTTCCTCAGCATAAATTCAACACTTGCGCCATTTTAAGGAAATAATAAAATTTTGAACGGGGGAGAAAAAAAAAGAAGAAAAATCGAGGCCACAGCGAGAACGTTTTTGGAGACTACAAAACTTCCCCCGGCCAGAAAAGTGAGAAGGGGAAAATTTTGTAGCTCCCCCTCCAGGCCAATAGCAGCTGATGCCTGTGGGTTTTCCGCCTTTGAGTACAAATACATTAAATTCCTGGGAGGGCAGGGCGGTGCGGTGTAGGAGAAGTAGGTGTTCCTATCAAGGATAGTTGCCCTAAATGGATGACTTAAGGTCCTGTAAATGTGTTACTAAAGTGCATTGGCAAAACTATTTGCCAAGTATAAAAGAAATTGTGTATACGTGTGTATGTGTGTGTGTGTCTTATTAGTTGTGTGTGCTAAAGATCGAACAAAGTTTAGAGTGTCGGTGTATGTGTGTTTGTGTGTGTGCGCCACAGCTGAGTGATTATGTCCACAAAGTAAAAGTAGCAGCCAACCGACCCAACCAAAAAGCACAGCCAAAAAAAATAAAACAAAAACAAAAAGAAGAAGAAGAAGAAGACACCACAGTAAGGAATATTGAACAAGTTGGGAAGCTTTTTACACTAAACAACAAAGTTAAGCCGCTTTTGTTGCATCTTCTTGGTGTCTTGCAACAAAAGAACAAACTATGAAAAATAAAAGAAACATTTTTCAAAAAATCGTTTGTATAAAAGTTTGATGGCCGTAAGTGACGAGGAAACAAGGACTTCTCCGAGGAAGAACAATAAGGATTCACCTGTTTCACAAAATCACAAAGAACTTATTTCTTCTTGAGGGGATTAAATTTGCTCAGCACGAATCTGGTAATATAAAAAAAAAATATACTCCCCTAGCTCTGAATCCAAGTTAAATAAATTAAGGGGAGTGAATTGAATAAAGGTAAATTAAATAATGAAAATCAAATTGAGTTAAATTTAATTTTAATGAAATTTTTCAGAGCTCATATCCATTTCATATCATTAAAAACATTAAACAAAATTAATAAATTTTAAGATCAATTATCCTTTGCTTTGCCTCCATTGACGCAAATAAGTAAGAGTTTGCCATATAGCTATAGCATTGATATCGGTTTTGGACTCCTGGCTATATATATGAATAGCATAGCAAAATGTATCAAACATAAAGACTTAAGTTTTTCAGGATAAGTCGAAGACTTTCCCAGAAATCCCAAGAAATTCCGACACCTTATAAAGCATATAAAACATTAGGAACATAAGGATCAGGGGAAATCAGGAATCCCATAAAACCAGGGCTCTTTATAAACAGACAGCTAGGTCATAAATATCCCCACAGATATCCCAAGAAATCCCAAGAAATTACGACAACTTATAAAGTATATAAAACATTAGGACCAGGGAAATCAGGAATCCCATAAAACCAGGGCTGTGGTCAAAAATATCCCCAAAGATATCAAAGAGGAAAAGTGATCATTACTGAGAGCCTCTTCTGGTTTGCAGAAGCTTGTCAAACCAAGCCGGAGTAATTAGGATTTCCTCCAATATGCAAGAAACTACTGGACTTACTTCATGATTAATGAGTATAAAATAAAATTCCCTAAGACATTGAAAGCCAGCAAAAAGAAATCGCTAGGAAATGATTAATTGGTCTGTGGGAAAGATCAAAGATTTCACAACCCTTATTTGCACTTTGGCTATTGAATAATTTTCTAGTTCAATACGCTTCAACACTTTTTTAAACCAAACCAAGAAGAAGAATATCTTTTTTTTTTAACCCTTGACAAAAACTTAGTCAATTTGTGTTGGCATTTAAGAGAAAAGTACTTGGCAAGTTCGAACGGAAACAGAGCAGAGAAGGCTTAAGATTGATTTATGTAAATGATTGCTTAGTTACATAATAAATAACGGTATGTTCAGAGGAGTTAACGCTGCCCGGAAACTAATGAAAAACAAAAGAAACCAAAAGCAATAAAAAATAAAGAAAAGAAAAGAAAAGAAAAGAGTAACCGAACCAACTGAAGAGTTCTACCAAAAGCCAGAGTGACAGACTGACTCACTGTCTGACTGTCTGACTGACTGACTGACTGACTGACACGTAGTGTTGAATTTTTGCATGCCACTTAAGTAGCGAGAAAACACAAGCAACTAAACAACATGATATATGGCAGATTTGCGTGCCAGGATGTATAAGCATAAGAGAGAGTCTCTTGCCAAGAGACTGGCAGCTGACTTTTTATGCCAACTCTGAGCCAAGCAGCTAAAAGCCATTCAATATGCATACATTTAGCGATATCTATCAAACCAGACAGCATCTATTCAGCAGTTCCCTTCAGCTACTTGTTCTCGATTTCAGTCTTTACTTTTAAGCTGGAGTCAAAAGGAAATATTACGCATACGACATGTTCGCCATGTTGAGCTTGACAAATAGCTTGGGATGCCAGCTTTTGGGTTGTGGTTTAAGCAAAAGGTGACATTTTATTTTCTCTGCTTGCAATATTCTCTGTATTTTTGAGGTTTTTTCTCCATTTTCCAAAACACTCTTTTTTGCACAAATTAAACGAACCAACCGAATTGAGAGAACTGCAGCATTTGTCCCTATGTGACGCATTTTCAACTTTTATGAGTACAACAACAAAATATGTAACTTCAAAATGAAAATTGCATAACTACACAAACACACACACACACTCACACTTTTAGAGTTGTGCCACTCAGCCAGATGTGTACAGAGCACTCAACGGGGAACATAGCACTGGCAACTCCCCAAGCCAAAAGCCCTAACCAACTGTGCTCTCCGGCTCATCTGACTACCCTCAGTTTTATGTTCAGCCCACTTTTACCCAAGTTGACTAGACTCAATGGGCATATTAAAGTTTTACAACAATTGAGGCTTAGCCAGGGATGCAAAAGCCCTAGCAATATTCTACTCTGTTTCCAGACCTCTCTACCTAACTCTTTCGATTTAACAGGCTCTGCTCTCCTCCATATTTATTTTGTGTCATTTTATGGTGTTGCTATTCCAAAAAAAAAAACTAACAGTGTGGTTTGTCACTTTAGTAATTTTGAACGTGAAATACGCTTTTTGTATATGGAAATTGATTGAGTGGGATTCTGGTAAATAAATAATAAATAATAAATAATCAATAATAAATAATAAATAATAAATAATAAATAATAAATAATAAATAATAAATAATAAATAATAAATAATAAATAATAAATAATAAATAATAAATAATAAATAATAAATAATAAATAATAAATAATAAATAATAAATAATTGATGAAGTAATACTCCAAACCAAAGGAAACTTCGTATATTAATTTTTGTGGTTGTTATTATTTTATATATAAAAAATTATCAAAATCGGTTGATATATGAAGGAGATGTGCGTAGAACCTTTAATGGTTTACTGAAACTACTCGTTCTACAAATTGAATTGTAGAAAGATTAAATGACAATTTACTGAGATAAGCTCAATCTGTGGTCTAGAAATTTATTTTCAATAAATCACCCCTTGTTCAAGGTATATTAAACAAGTTCATATAACTTCATATAATACACAAATCCAAAGGAAACTTGGTATATTAATTTATAAGGCTGTTATTATTCCATATATGAAAATTTATAAATATCGGTTGATAAATAAAGAAGATATTGGTAGTACCTTTTTTGCTTCCTTTCATTCCTCGATCAACTCATTAAAGACATTTAATTTTACAAGGATTAATTGACAATTTCTGAAGAGATCCGCCCTGAATAAAGCCAAGATATAGTATCTAGATAAATCTCTGCTCGAAAAGAGTATAAAGAATAGAAAAAAATAAATATTTTCTCTTTAGGCTTATGTGGAGATTGTCAACAGTTTTTGTTGTTACTTTTCTTTTGGTTGGTTTGTTTCGTAAAAATAACTTTTTGTCATTTTATGTTTAGGCTACACTCACACACAGACACACATACACACATGCATGAACACACTCACAAATATTTGTGTTCAATTTCTCTGTTTTCTGCTATTATTGTCAACGACCGGAAATGAGTCATAAAATAATGACAGCTCATGGGGATTGCACAAAAAAAGTAAACAGTGCATAAAATAAAAAGGTTTGAATTCACAAAAGAAAACAAAAATGAAGCCGAACGTTAAACTCGGGCGCGGCCGAGTTTGGGATACCCTGTACCTAGTAGACGGAATTAAAAAAAAAAAGGTGGCAACCCTAGTCGGGTGGTAACCCTGGTCGCCTGCATTCACATAAAACCTCTGGTCTTAATATTCCTTTGAATCCAAAAACACATTGTTCACAATATTGCAAGCACGCCTTCTATCGGACTGCTCATTCGGCAGTTTGCCAGTTAGGCAAGGGGAATTAAAATCGTGACCCTCAAAATTTGTTTTTTGTATATCTCGAGTAAATATGGTCCAATTTTAGTCATGTTTGATATCAATCGAAAGATTTTTAGATTCCTAACAACTTTTCAGAAGCAACTAATACTTAAATCCGAAAGGTTTAGAAATTATGTGGCTTTGAAAAAATGAGGTGGTGGAAAGGGGGGCGGGGGGCGAAAAAAAAAATAAACTTGACCAGCGTACACACATAAGGAGTCCGAATCCCAAGTTTGGTTATCCTAGCTCTTATAGTCTCTAAGATCTAGGCGTACGCGCGGACAGACGGACAGACGGACGGACATGGCTATATCAATTTCTCTAGTCACCCTGATCATATTGTGGGTAACTTTGGGGGGTCTCCGACGTCTCCTTCTCTATGTTACATACATTTGCACAAACTTAATATACCCTTGTACCTTTTTAGGTACAGGGTATAAAAAGAATTTAAATTAAATTATATAGACAAAGTAGATTTATTAAATTGACAAAAGCCAAAGGGAATTTTTGGAATGGCTTAACAAAATTATTTGCTCAGGAAAAGTCTTGAGCTTCGGCAAAATCTCCTTTTATAATTGCCTAGAACTGAAATCTTGAATCTATTTTTTGTCTCTTTTGACTTTGCTAGGACTTTTTCCAATCCACTTTAGATCTACTCGAATTACATTTTGCCTCAATTCAAGAGCAAACAATTTCCATCTACACCTAAAGCCTTTCCAAATGCTCCATTTCCATTCGAGTCTATAAATAAATCACACTGAACAAGACAAAAAAAAAGCGAGATAGGCTAAAAGAAGAGATGAAATAGAAGTAGCGATAAAGAGAGAGAGAGAGAAAGAGAGAGAGATAGCAATTTCCTGAGCCTGAGAGTCTGATAAACTAAAAATAAAGTTTACCCCAGTGCGAGTCCTTTTTTTAGTCACACGGTGAAACGAGCCTGGCAGAGTCTGCTTACTTTGTTATTATCATGATTGATTTACTAAATTAAGGCTAATTGCATAAAAATATGAGGTACACATGTTTAAATCGAAGCCTTCACTTTTCCACACTGAAAAGACTCATGTGGCTTTATACACTTAATTTCCACGATAGGCCAGGCCAGGACAGGCCAGGCCAGGCCAGACCAAACCATACCGACAACTCTCAATTCCCCAGCTCCATATTATTTATACCTCAGTCCTGGCTGTGTTCGTTTGGCGCCACATTTTGCGCTTGACGCAGACATTAAAATGCTTAAAATATCGATTTGTTAAACGCAAATGAAATGGACGTAACGACGCGGTCAGGCACGTCAGCCAGCCAGCCAGCCGGTGCCGGGCAACCCAAAAAAAAAGTAGAACAACAACAAGAACCATGACAGAAAAAGGACCTCAAAAGCAAAACCAAAAACAAAAAAAAAAGCAACAGTCTGCCACTTAAAATGGCAGCAACCAAAACAGAGCCCAAAACAGCAACAGAAACAACACAGAAAAAAAAACGAACTCTTTTGCTATAACAAAGGCACACGGATATGGAAAATATTTGTAGGTAGGCGTATATGCATGCGCTTTGTGTATTTGTAGCACAAAAATTTATACCCACAGATAATTTAAAATACACTGTAAACTATCAACAAGATGGATGGAATGAATTGAAAAGGTTACAAAGTTCTATGCAAACCAGAAATAAGCGTATTCCCCAAGCAACTACAGACTTGGGAGTGTGCTTGGAATTCGAAACATTTTCATTCCCCGAGTATACTAAAGACTTGGAGAATATTCTACCCAAATTTTAGCTTTCTAACTCTGGAGAACTCAGAGATCTGCGATTGATTGTGAAAGGCTTAGTTTTAGTCATCGCAAGCTATATAGTAAATCTACTATGGAGTTGGAGAGTTGCCTTCCCAAATTTCAGCTTTTAAGCTCAGGAAAAATTCAGAGATTTATATATCAAACATACTATATATTTGAAGGGTAAATTTCCTAAATATGAGCCTTCTAGCCTTTCAAAATTCAGAGATCTGAATATTTCTATTTATCGAGTATACTTCAGAGATGTATTTCCATATTTAACTCAACCTGCTTGGGAGAGTTCAGAGATCTTAATAGTGCTAAGGTATACTTAAGATTTGGAGTACAAATTTCTCCATCTTTGAACCTTTTAGTTCTGGGAAATTGAGAGATCTGTGTACTGCATATTTGAAGAGTAAGATTCCCAAATTTACAGCTGCTAATTTTGGTTAAATGAGACCAGATCTTGAGAGCAACAAATTGAAGCCTTCCAGATTTGGAGAGTTCAAAGATTTGACTGTTACTATATACCAAGTGTCTTAATGATTTGAAGAACCTATTTACCCAATTTTGACTCTCTAGCTCTGGGGATTTTATAGATCTTCGTGTTCATAGAGAACCTTTAAGGTTTTCTTTTAGATTCTAAGATCTGTTAATATAGACTCATTTAGTTTCCCCTAAGTCAAGTAAGTAAACTAAGTAGTCTTCCATTTAAGCGAGTGTTAACTGTTTTACCCTTTCACCTATAAGCAAGCAAATGTTGATGTTCCTATTTTTTTTTGGTCTTTCTGTATGTTTGCCTTCTGGTTGTCTGTATATGCGTGATCGGATGTGTGTTATACGGTTGCCTTGGTTTCATTTAGTTGGGTGAGTTTTCATTTATTTTTTACATTTTCTTTTTTTTTTTCTTTTTTTTTTTTGGTATGTCTGCAGCATTTCATATTATTTCTGTTTTGAACTGTTTTACTTGTTTACTTAAAAGAATAAACCCTATCATGACCGGCATATTCTCTCAGGTTACCTGTGATTTTTGCAGCAAGAAGAAGAACTTTGTTTTATTGGATCGAAATAGTTTTCAATTTCGGCTTGTTTTTTGGTATTTCATTTCAGGCATGCAAATGGAAGCATTTCGGTTTAATTTTATATTTTCCTGATGAGAGTTTCCCATATCGCATGCAAAGTAGAATCGATAAAAAGAAAAATACATTTTTCAACTGCAATAAAATATTCCATTGAATAATTTCATATATTCTATGAATTTCAAATTAATAAACGATCATTTTGCCAAAGCCGCTGGTCAACTTTGAAATCAAAAAAACTCAAAGCTTCATGAAATATACAACTATAAGTTTGAATGGGCTGATAGGCCCAGTCAGTCAAGCAAATATTTGAATAACTTTTAAGGACTTGGGCATACATAACACAAAATCCATGAAACTTATCCCAGCCTGCTGGCTATCGGCAGCTTAGCAAAGGACCAACAATGAAAGTTACGTATACGCCAGGTCGAACAGACTAAAGAGTAGACAAATATGCCTAAAATAATCGCAAATAACTGGGGGGGAAACAGACAGATGAATAGAGATAGGAAAAACAGTAGTCAAAGTTTCTTATAGAGTTTTTAAGCAGCTTTAAACAAATGGCAGGCATTCAAGTGGAATCACACAACAACACAGCCAAAGGAGTCTGAGAGAACTTCAGGCCGGAGTCACCGAGCAGGTACAAAGCATTAATTACACATAAATACACATACCCTCACGCACACATGTAAGACCAGACAACCGGGCTAGTCCAAAAAAAAAATGGTATATGCTTTTTCCCTACAAAGTGCGGAGGCTCTAAAAAGGCAGACCAACTTGGAGCGCCTGCCAAAAACAACAAATTGCACACAAAACCGCCCCCAAGGGTTAATGAATCAAGAAGAGAGTGAAAGAGAGAGAGAGAAGGAGAGAGGGAGTGTACCACCGCCCACATTGATGATTATGTTGCTTGCTTGCATTTTATCTGCTCCAATTGCAATGGAGGCAACAAGGCGGTACTTTACAAGGCTTGGCATATTTACCATTACTCGACATTTAATGCAAGTGGGAATCCAAAGAGTTGGAGCAGGGAGCTCAAGGCAGAGGACACACTGGCAGACAGGCAAATTTGTGAAAAACATTCGAACGTGAACAGCGGAAACAACAACAACAATGTAATATGCACTTGTCCATTGTGACTGCAGTTGGTGGGTGGGCAAAATAAGTAATAATACACAACCAAGGCGGCCAGGGCGGCCAGGGCGGCCAGGGCGGCCAGGGCGGCCAGGGAGGCCAGGCGGGGAAAAAGCGTTGCGAAGCGATTACAGACCTGGCAAACAGAAAGTCCTTTCTCACTCATAGGTAACAGCAGACCCACACAGAAAGAGAGAGAGAGAAGAGTAGCTGGTTAAGTGTTTTGCAACGGAAATGCCAAAGCTATCATATACAAAAAAAAAATAAATATATAACAGAAAAAAGCCAGTGGCAGATTAACGAACCATGGCCAAGGCATCTATCTAGTCAGGGCTGGCTGAAAGATCTCCTGGCAGAGGGTGGAATGAAGCAGCAAGTCAAAATGAATGGGCAGCGCACGTGACACAGCGACAATCCATGACCAAGTGCTGATATTTTTTTTTTGAACGAAGACACACCAAGGAAAAGTAAAGAGTACGACAAAAAGGTTATTGACATTGTTGGGAAACACGCTCAGCAGACAGAAAACAAAAATGAAAACCACGCCAAGCACCAACAAGACGAAAAAAAAAAGAATAAATGAATATAAAAAGAAAGAATGAAAGAGAGAGAGAGAGAGAGAAAATGATAAGTCGAGGGAAAAATAAAGAAAAGAAAACAACAAATGCATATCCGCAGGCGTTGAGCAGGAACCGAAGGCAATGAAAAGTGAACTGCGCAAAACTTTTTAGCCCAAAACATAGGAAATGGCTACTGCTTAAGTATTAATTTGCACAAGTTCTCAAACGACTGGAACAGAAACAAAAAAAGAATGATAAGTATCAAAGTGTCCAGGTGAAAAACAGTGTGAGAACTCGCATTAACTAAGGACAAATCAGGCCAAGACCGACTGCTCAACACACTTGACTGTACTCTCCGAACACTTACCAAGATCCCAGATTTCCGCTTCAAAGCTTTTAAAAACTCAGAGATCTAGACGTTTCTCTGAGATATTAAGATGGAAACTTTTACCATAATCAACTGTACTCTCCTAGCCTTTACCAATTCAGTAGATCCTATATCCCAAATTTCAGTCTTAAAGCCTTTAAAAACTCAGAGATCTAGTCGTACTATTTCTGAAAGATAAAGATGGAGACTTTTACATGGACTTCTTAGAAATGTGACAAGCCTTTGTACCAAATGTTAGGTTTCTAAAGCTTAACAAATTCGAGTTATGAGAGGCTTGAGCTTCAAGCCACTACAGACTGGATAAGTCTACAATAAGAATGATAAGTTTATATATTACCAACTCAGAGAAGATCAAGATATTCCCGATATAAAACGTCTGGAGATATAATAAATAAATAAAGCCACTATATCTTTTCATTTCTGATCTAAGAACTGGAGATTTTAGCTTGAAAGAAAAACGGGTATGAGAAGTCTCTGTACTAGGTATGAGATCTTTCTACTTACAAGATCCATATAAGAATAATCTCTCCAATTCCTATCATTTCTAAGATCTCGATAATTTTGACTTAATTTTTATATGGTAAACCTATATACGAAATGTCAGTATTCCAGATCCTGCCATATCATAGATCTATCCAATGTCACAAGCTTCGCCTTGGGTTCAAAGTGCCCTTAGGAAAGCTTTAAAGGTAGAGTGGAAAAATTCATGGTAGGAAGAGTTAATAGAAGAGCTTTTGACTGGTTAGGAAGTTTTACCATCTACCAAGCTGCCAAATGCACTTTTTTAGCCAATCATTTTCACCCATTCTGTCATTCTCTGCTTAACGTTTCGTTGCACCTGAACACTCCCGCTTTGTCAATGCTCGGCTAATTGTTTTGCAAGCAAAACGGCTATCGCCAAAACAAACACCTCCAAAAGAGCACACACACACACTCACACATACACACAAACATACGCACACATTTGACTGGCTTCCCCATTATTTCGTTTCCTATTTTTGCCCAATGCCAAGCTCAAGTGCATTTTGTCCTGAAGCTTCGTTTTTGCTGTTTGAGTTAATTGAAAACTTTTCGAGCATTTTGTTTTTGTTCTTATTGTTGTACAACAACAACAACAACAACAGTAGCTGCAAAACCCAATCAACACAAATACAAAAGAACAGAAAGCAACAACAACAACAAAAATAGGATCGGGAAAAAAAGTACTTCCACCCTCTAGTTAAGCGTTTTTGAAGAGTTTTAGTTTTAGTGAAAACGAATTTTAACGCTTTGCCGCCTCGAAACTTTTTACACTACTTCAGTCTCCCGCCGCCCCCTTCCCCCAAACACTGAGGGAATCAGGGAATATAAGCCAAAAAAGCAACCTCAAAAGTGCGGCAAGAAAATAGACAAAAATTGCTCAAATTTTTCGGGTCAAATTAGTTTTCCCTTTGAATGGCAGCTCGGGGCTGCCACAATTCTACACAGTACAAGACTTGCTCTATTGAAAAATTGTTCATTGTCCATTGAGTAATAGTAAACTAATTAAAAGTGTATACCCAATCGAAAATGTCTACATTGTATAATCTGCAATCGTTAGGTAGCCAACTAAAGGGCACACAATACATCTTAATTAAACCATACCCATTGAGAGGCAATGTAAATACATTCAGAGACTTTAAATGAACAAATAAAATCAATTATTTTGTTGTTGATTAACTTCTAAGAGGATTTGACAATTTGACACAAAATTTATTACAAATAAAATTTGATTCAAAACTAATCGACCAGATAAGGTGGAAAACTATTATTTTAATCCTTTTGTAATATTCAAGGATCTTAAGCCCTTTTAGGCTATCAATTATTTAAACACAATTTTGGATTAACATAATTATGATTGAAGTTTCAAATAAGTTTAAGTTTTTGATAACCAATAGCTTAGAGTACATTTTCAGAGATATAGACCGAAGCTAGGAGCGATATCGGGGAACCTTTATCGAACTAAAGTATCCTAAACTTCTTTCATTCCTTAAATTTGTCAAAGAGTCTAATAAAGAGTTGTGAAAAGAATCCTAAGCTAGAATATCTTGAGCTTTCCGATATCCGAACTGGCTTGAAAAAATATTTTTGGATCTGAAGATAATCCTAATTTTCTGACTGTCTCCCAACGCATTCTCAAATTAACTCAACTCTAAAAAATACCTGCTACTTCCCCTTCGTTTTGAATAAGTTCTAAGAGGTCTGGAAATTCTTTTGAGTACTCTCAACTCTCCAAAATCCCTGATATTTTCCCTTCCTTTTAATAAGCTCTTTAGATTTTTTTTTGAGTACTCACAATTTCTCTCTGCAGCTTGGCTATATTGAAGTTGGCCTGGGCCAGGCGTACACTCAATGTGGCCACATCGCTGGTCAGTTGGGCCCGTTCGCTGGTATTGCGATCCACCAGTTTCAGCATTTTATCCTCAAGGCTCTGATTGACCTTCTGGACACGCTTGTGCGACTCGTAGAGACGATCGTACTTATCCTGCCACGCAATCACGCTATCCTCCAGCTCCACCTGACGTTCCGTTTCCCTTAGGCAGGCTGATTCCAAGGCATACAATTGCGTTTGCTTTTCAATTAACGCTTGTTGCAATTGCTCAATTTCCGTAATGGAAGGCGTTGTTGTTGCTTTTGTTGTTGTGACTGGTGATGTGGGTAATTCCTCGGCTGCAATTGCTGTGGCTGTGGCTAGGGCTGCTGCCACAGTGGCCGTTGTTGCTGTGGCTGTTTTTATTGTATTTGTGTTACCCGCCGTTAGCAGATCAGCACTGACCGACGCCTGCAAAATGTGGAATTGATAAAAAATTATTAATCAGAAAGTTATTGTAATTAATTTGAGTTCCGCCACAGCCTACCGGACGCAAAGTGACACACAATTTCAACTGTAAAATCGCAACTAAAATGTACAATTTAAAAAAGTAAATTAAAAAGCGTATAAAAAAACAAAAGCCTCATCGCCATCATCGTCATCATCGCCACCTATCTGTGTGGGGCTCTTTATGGAATATGTCATAAAAACGCACGTCATGCTCTCATGAATGGTCGAATCTCTGCTAGAATTGACACGGAAAGAGCAAACATGCGAGTGAGAGGCAGACCCAGAAGAGACTCATGCGGGTAATACTTGAATAATGTTAAACCTTTTTTAATTTTTTCAAATATTATTAAAGCAGCAGCATCACTGTTAAACTGATAACCCAACTGGCTAGGGAGCTCAGTTCGGTTAGGTGGAAACGCTGGATCCCCTGAGATTAACTTTTAGAATGAAGAGTAAAATCAAATGATCAAGGATTATAAGAAATCAAAGAAGTCAGAAATTAAAAGGCTTTAGTTTGGAATAAAGGCAATACTTTCGGGTCGAAGCTCTTAGAAATTGTGCAAGTCTATGTCCAACTTATAAGCCTTACACTTGAAGTGGTAGGGTGCCGAAACAAAGCAACTGATAAGCATTTCACATACCGATTAACAGAGAGAGCAAAGTGTAATCAGAAATATTGAAAGTTGAGAGCCCCAGAAAAAAAAGAAAGAGAAAACGAGAGATGAAGACTATATGCGATCATTCGAGCTATGAAATCCGGTCTATCACACCCTTTGTTTTAATCCAAATATAAATTAAGAGCTCAGCTCTTATCTCTCTGAATACAGACAGCCATCCGTCTATTCCATTAGGGGCCTTCAAATAAGCAGCTTATCAATGTTTTTTTTTTTTCTTTGGAACAAAATATTTCTATAAAATAGAATGCAGTTGACTATCGGGTTGTAATCTTGGTTATCTTGGTTATTGCAATTGTCTAGCTGGTCGAGATGTTGCAAGCAGGCGAAAATCAAAGTGCAAACTACAAGTAATTGGATTAACTTGACAAGCAAAAAAAAAAAAAAAAGCAACTCACACCCACCAAAAAAAATGAAAGAAAACAACAAAAACAAGAAGAAAAACATTAGCAAAACTATGAAAGTATGTGTGTGTGGCAAAGGGCACGAAATGTGTCGCCAAACTCAAACTTTGTCTTCAGTTACACAGAAAATGACGAAGAAGAAGAAGAAGAAGAAGAAGAAGACCAAAAAGACGATGAGTTGACGAGCCAAAGACATTGAGCCCCAACTGGCTCTAGTCAGAGGTTAGAGAGAGACGGCAAGTCTTAACCCACACATACACAGACACACACACACACACATGTAAAGGACTTTGGCTCGTCATATGCGGCGGCTGGCTGCTTCGTCTTGCTGTTTTTAAGGTTTTCCTTGGTTCCAGCAAACCTATAAACTGCAAAATGTACAGAAAATTTAATTAAAAAAGGATTTTCGGGTGGTTGAAGTTGCTTGGCTTCCCCGGAGTCAAGTCCACAAGCTCTTCCCACGATTTCTCTAGACTTGAACTTATGCCTTGGCAGCGCTTTAAATTATAAAGAAACTAACAAAAACTAGGCGAAAGGTTATTTACGGATTACCGAAGATCACAAGCTCTTTGCCATCAAATCATATAATATAATTATATTTCTTCTTCTTCAAGAAAATATAAAGCATACTGCCATGGATCAATGGGATATATATGAAACAGGATATAGTCAACATGAAGTTTCATTAGTTTCCAAGATATGACGAAAATTGAATTGCCTTGGCTATATGATATAGTAAACCGATCCATATGAAATTTGGTATACTTATTTATATTTATATACTTATCTGTAATATCAAATTTGAGGGATAGAAATCAAAAGCTATGAAGCTAATCTGTCTAGAAAGAGATTGATAGACAGGAGGCGCTTCAGCGACCAATTCCACAGACCCCATTGCAAGCTCTTGGAAAAGTTCAAGACACTTTTAATTTCCCTCTTGAAAAGCGTATAATCAACTCATTTTTGCCTACGCACAAGAAAATTCAATTTATAGTTTTTCGGCTAGAGAAAAACGAAGAGAAAACCGATGGAATGCAAGTGTGAGACTAAAGTTAGGCAAGAAATTGCCTCAAATTGGCGTCGACAGACAATGAAATTAATTAATTTAGGCGGTCTAAGTTTTTTGATATTTTACCAACATTTGAAATTTTTACCAAGTGGTCGGCCATAATTTCAGGCCAAACGGAAACGGAGGACTTACACACACACACACACACATGCAAGAGGACATTATTTATGCAGATATTTTTGAGTGTGTGTCATTTTTGTTGTTGGGCATAATTTGAAATTACCTTTTTTATGATTTGTTTAAATTGGTCATAAAATAATTTTCATGTATATAAAATGTGATTTTCATGTTTCATAAAATGTTCAACATTTTTCAAGTGCAAATTTGTTGATATGTTATCGTTAATGATTTATTAAATTGATACTAAAAAATTTGTAAGCACCAAGAAAGTAACGAATATGGTGATACACTTTTTGTGGTATTCAGGATTTTTTTTTAATTAAAAGGAAAATTTTTTTTCAGAAAATTTTCAAATATATTTTTGGATTATTTATTTTTTAATTTCAGGGTCTGGGAATATTTTAAAATGATTTCTATATTATTATTATTATTATTATTATTATTATTATTATTATTATTATTATTATTATTATTATTATTATTATTATTATTATTATTATTATTATTATTATTATTATTATTATTATTATTATTATTATTATTATTATTATTATTATTATATATAAATATTTATATTTTCTCTGATTAAAAGAGCATCAATAAGTCGATTAACTCGAATTGTTTTAAAATTAATTAAAATATGAATTTGCAATGTTTTCAATTTCAAAATGAAAACATATTTAAACTATTTTTGTTTTGGTAAAATTAAATTTTCATGTCCACAACAAAATTGTCAATATTAAATGAATTTTTTGGTAATTTTAATTTTGAAGCTTTTCAAAAAAAAAAATGGGGAAAAATAATCAGAAAATTATTCATTTATCAGAAATTCTAAGCAAGATGTTGGGGCTATCCTTTTCAGATTAGATAATGGAAAATTCAATTAAAATGTTATCCTTGCTGTAGTCGTTGCACATCAGGTGGCAAAATGTGCTTTTCATTAATTTGGTTTGCAAACTTTTTAGCTCTTCCAGCACCTTTCAGGCCTGTCATTTTGTCTGTCTCCCTGACCAATCAATTAGATAATGAAAATCATAAAATCAACATGTTAATTAATCAAGAATTTTCTTTACAAATTTTCATTAGTTGCCTTCAAAGTTAAAGTCAACAAAAAGAGAAAGGATACACTTGCCATAAAAAGAACAGCAAAAAAAAAAAAAAAAAAAAATAGCGAAGAGAAAAAATTAATCAGACTTTCATGAATTTCTAAAGATTTTCTAATTGTCATTGAAGGGGCTCTTTCGTCGTCTTCCTCTCTTCATGCTTGTCTTAGATGAATCAGAAAAAAAGGCAGAAATTCTGAAGCTGTCTCCTTTAGCCAACTCTTTTCCAGTTTTCAGTTCTCTTTGATTTGATGTCTCTTCCCTAGTTTTGTGTCTGGGGAAATTTTCGTTGTGTCATTTTTGGGTTGCACTTCACGTTTTAAATTTGTTGGTCGTCAGCTTGTTGCTTGGTGGGTATGGCCTTTCTCTCTGGGACTTGTCATTATTTATTATATTTTCCAAGTCTTTCATTACAAAACATTTTTGTCTTTCATTTGTGTATTTTCTTTTTATGCTGTGCGCAAAAATTTTCCGGCTACAAATTGTCTTTTTTTATTTTTCCCCCAACAGAATCGCCCTCGATTTTGGCCTGGTTCCGCATTTTCTCTGGGTCCTCCCTACTTATTTACAGTTATTTGGGTGCTCGTTTTACTGTGGTTGTTGTTGTTGTTGCTGTTCGTGTTGTGAAGCCTCGAAAGGATTAAAATTGGCGACAGTTGGTGGCACTCTGAGCCGGAAAGGCTTGAAAACAAAAATTTCCATACACTCTCATCATGATCTCTTCTTGAAGACTATGAGAACCTGATGACGGTCTTCTAAAAATAATGATGATGTTTTGATGATTGCGCGGCAAGTGTTCAGCCTCATTTGTGGGCATAATTACAAGGCCAAAGCATACCGTGAAACTATGAAAGTTACCCAGGCAGATTTCTTCCACCTTTTAACTTAACTTAACCTCGACCAGAGTAATCAATAAATATTTTTTATAAACAATACTGAATAAACAAGTTGAGCAATGGTAGTCCTTTGAGGTCTGACGCAACACTATATATATTTTTTTGTTGTTGTTCTTCTTCTTCTTTTTTTATACTTTTCCCTAAGAAAATAGTGTGCAGTCATTTCGTTTTGAAGCATTGAGGAAAGACCTTCAAAAAATATCTCCTGGGAGTTGTAGACGAATATATCGGTGTGTTGACACAATATTCAAGCAGTCTTAAAGCTATGGAGATGAAGTAGAATTTATATAAGACATATATATCTTGCTTATAAAGCTATCTTGATCTGATTTAATGTGAATTCATAAATGGCTTTCAAGTATATTCCGGAGCTGAGCTGATATTAAGCTGCCCAAGCCCAAATCGGTTGACTCCTGATCGAATTGATATATCATATAGCCAAGCCCAAATCGGTTTACTCCTGATCGAATTGATATATCATATAGCCAAGCCCAAATAGGTTGACTACTGATCGGGTTGATATATCATATAGCCTGGCCAAAATCGGTTGACTCCTGATCGAATTGATATATCATATAGCCAGGCCCAAATCGGTTTACTCCTGAGCGAATTTATATATCATATAGCCAGGCCTAAACCTGCTTATTCCTGATTGAATATAGTCAGGCCCGATTTGGTTCTGGAACTAAGCAAACTGTCTTGAACCAGGCTTCCGAAAGAGCATGTAATCTTCGAGTATTTCGGAATAAGCTTCCGCATTGTATTTTTGTTTCTCTTCTTGGGTTTTCGTTTCCTTGAACATCCAAAGCAAACGCTGGGTAAACAATACTTGCAGCCCCAACCTGATGAATGACTGAATGGCTGTGGGGTCAATTGCTTTGACCCAACCGATATGTGGTTAAGTTCTAGCCACTCCTCTTTAAGCACACAAACGAATCGACCAGCTAAACACCAACACTTCTCTCCCTTCACCTTCTGGGCTTATTCTCTTTTAAACCAAACATAAATGCTGACATTTAACAGAAACGACGCCAAAGCTATGGCAGTGTTGAAAGAGTCGTCGTCGACGTTGTTGTCGGCGTCATCGTTGTTGTTTTTTTTTTTTGTCCAAATGTCAGAATGTTTAAGCGATTGCTTTTGGGCCCAAAACATACGTGACTGGCCTCTTCTTCAAGCCAAACGTAAATTAATGTGTGTGTTCTTTGGAGTGAGAAAGAGAGACAGAGAGAAGGATCTGGAGTCAGAGGAAGAGCTACCTAAGCGGCGGAAGTGATGTGGACCGAATGTGTCAGCTGGCTGACTCTACTCGCTTGGCTCGGGTATTTCAGCTGGAAAATGGATTGGCAGCTGGCTGTCTTGGCTGCTTGGCATCACCAACACCATCACCACTACCACCTTCGTCATCATCATCATCATAATATTTTGCTGCCAAGTTTTTTTTGAGTTTAATGTTCGCATATTTTTGGTATTCCTTCTTTACAAGACATTAGTGCCATGGCCAAGATGGTGGAAGCCCAAGTAGACATGCAAAACAACCCGGCAAAAAAAAAAGGGATACAGATATTTGATGGGTTTTATTGGTTTATATGCCTTTCAGAAATATGAAGAGATATGAAATAACCAATACAGTTGTACAAATCCTTAACCAGGCCAAAAAGCTGCAATAGTTGGGTAGCCAAAAATTCGGGGGTGGCTATTTTTTATGGGCTTATTTCTCTTACCCTTACAACTCAATCAAATTTATAGTCAATTTGATTGCTCTTTTAATTCAACACCTCAAAGAGTTGAAATCTAAATCTATTTTATTGGATATTGGTTATAAATTTGGGATAATCACTAAAATTATAGTTTGAATTTAGTTGGAACCCAAAATGATTAGGTTTTTGCATTAAAAAACTGGGATATTTTTGGGAGATTTTTGTATTAAATTTTATATATGAAAAAGGTCTTATTGGAACCTTTATATAAGTCAGATAAGTAGGATGTACAATATTTTTGAGGTTTTCAAGTTTATTTTTATTAAATTTTATATTAATTTAAGTCCTAATGGATCCTTGTATAAATCAGATAAATCTGAAACTATTTAAATATTCTATAATAATTTAATAGACATTTTGATATAAGTTTGGAACTCTATCACTAATGTAGCTCAATGATTCTCAGATATGCCAGATATATCTGAATCTATTGAACTAACTTGTTATATAGTTTGATATAGATCGATATACCATATGGCTTAGATACTTGTATAGCTAAATAATTCTCAGAAAACTCAGATATATCTGAATCTATTAGAATATTTTAAATTAGCTTGATGGACAATTTGATAGGGATGGCTTGATCTCTATTCTAGTCCAATGGCTCTGAGAGCCATATTAAAATTGTATTTAAAACTTGAAATTCTGGAAAATATTAATGAGAACTTTTAAGTCTTCAATAACTCAAGAGTTGAAGCATCCTCCAAATTGGAGGAATCTTTTGAATTTATATATTTTTTTTTTCGAATCAAACTGCATGTAAGCCGTAAATATTTCCCTACCTACTTAAGACCTCTTTCGTTGCTCTTCCTCTTTGCCTTTCTCTTTGTGTCGGCATATTTCTTTGTCTCTTGTCATCTTTGAATTTTGTTCGTTGTTGCCTCTGTTCATCTGTGTATCTTTGAGCTTTTTTGGGCCTGACACATTATGGTAATACATGTACAGTTTAACGAAGGCAAATATTGCCACTTAATGTGCTCACTCTTCTCGTTCTTGTTGCCACTGTAAGTGCCACACATACACACACACACACTCATGTGTATGGGCAAGCAAATATACACATCCTGAAATACGCTTAAATTTTTACAGTGCTACACATATACATCAATTGATGTTTATTTTTATGACATTTTGAGCGCATAACACAAAAATGTCAAAGATATAAAAACAGCAAAAAAAAAAAGAGTAAACTGGCGCCAATTCAATTCCAGCTTTGAGGCAAATCCAAAGCCAAACCTCCCCCAAAAAAAAAGGAAAACCATGTCACACACACACACACACATGTGCACACGCACATGAAGAAAGTCATATTTATTGTATGTGAAATCATTGAATGGCAAATATCAAAAAAATAAAATAAACCTACGCAAGCCAAATCGAAAATCGATGGCAAAAACCATTTTTCAATAGAAATTGAGGTATTTTTGCAAATAAATTCAACAATATTCTGTAGCTATTAATTGTGTGTATGTGTGTATGTGTGTGTGAGAGGATTAAAAATCATATGTGTGTGTGTGGTGTTAAGCATTTTGACTATTTGAAATTGAAAAAACTAAGAGGATCCAAAAGAAAATCAACTGTTTCGATCAAATTTAATGTTCTTTCGTTTTTTTTTTCAATTACGCAAGCCGCATAAATTTGCATATTAGTTAGACATTTTTGCGGTAATTTTCACAAAAAAAAATATACACAATTTGCCAAATTGTCCAGAATATTTCAGCATATTTAAAGAGACAGGGAGAAGGTGGGGGGAGAGGGTGGAACGGGGCATTGCATATGTTTAGGGCTCATTTAAAATTGATTGACATTTAGCATATGAATATAATTTTTATTATTATTATTTTCTTTCGTTTTCGTTGCTCTGCACTTTTTTAAATTGGCTGTCATGGTTGGCCTTAGAAGCACTTTTAGCCTTCTCTGACTATTCCTGTTCATGAGCTTGGAAAATGCTCTGCAAGGGGCGAGTGGGGCAAGTTTTTGAAACGCATTCATCTGCCACAGGCCAAGGGCCCTGACTGGGCTCTGATTGTGTGTGTGTGGGGAGGGTGGCGGGGGAGGGGGCTAGCAATGTGCATATATGCATAAATTCATATAATCAGAAGCTGCTGTATAAGTGTGCGTAACTCTGTATGTGTGTTTTTGTATGTTTATATAAGATAAAGTTGAAAGGGCAAAACGATAACAATGAAGCTTTTTCAACAACAACAACAAAAACAACAAGGCAATTCTTCTTTGTGCCATAACTACATCCTGTATTCCTCGCTCAGTCGGCAAGCTAGCTGCTTCTCTTTTACCATTTTCATCTGCTGCTTTTCTCATAACTAAGAGAAAATCGATTAATAAAAAAAACATTACTTTGTCTGGGTTGCTTGTTGATTGAATTGACTACCTCACCGGATTTCGCCCCCGAAATGCCAAAGAGTCAGAGTCACCCAGCGCGTTATTAACAACAATAAGCAGACAGCCCCACATAACCTCCTCCCCCTCAACAATTTGAGTCCCCGAAAATGTTTCCCATACATGCCAAAAAATATGCTCAGCCCATTTCCACCCGCTCCAATGAAAAACTTCCTTGTGCACTTTCCAATGCAGGAAAAACAAGAACAACAAGAAAAACTACAAAAACAATAAGTCGGGGTATACTATATTCGCAGCAGCAGAGTTGGTATAACTGTGGCCATGAGTCTGATGACGCACCCTCCAATGATTTGGGCAACTCACCTCGTCCCTTCAGCCACTAAATCACCTTCCTTCTCTTTTGCTCTATACTATGCCAATTTTTTTTTGCTGTCTTTGTTTTCTTGCTATTCTTGTTGTTGTGTTAAAGGGAAATAAGCAATTTCAGCAAATAAATCGTAAAAAGTAAAAGTAATAAAATCAAGAAAATGAGAAAAGAAACCACACGCACGCACCAAAGACACATGGGAAGACACGTATCCATTCGAACGAGCGAACAAAATGAAGGCCAAAAAAACAAAAAAATGTACGAAAAAAGACAAAAACGATGGGTAGAAAAAAGTAAAAATGATGAGAAAATGAAAATAGCTATCAAAAACAGACAGCAAACACAATCACACCCAATGAGCAAAAAGACAGAACAAAGAAAAGAATAAAAAAACAACCGAAACAGTAACAGATGACGGTTAAATCTTAATGGGTCCAGATCCTGCACCAAAAGAACTAACCAGACAAAAGGAGAGAGAGACAAAAAATGAATATAAATAATATACTATAGCATAAGTAATTGGCTATGGGAAATTGATTTACAAAAGTTCGGAAAAAATCAACTTGAAATTGTTGATTTGAATTTGGAAAATATTTTCTAGATAAACAAAAGTTTTAATTAAGAAAAGTCTGATTTATCTAAGGATGGAGAATATATAAAAACCTAATGAGTTCCTGGAAAAATCACTATTTCAAAAATTAATTAAATTTCATATATGTAATGTGATAGTTTTAATTCAGAAAAGCCTGACTTAACTTAGGACATAGGATATATATAATTTCTGAATCCCTGGAAAAATACTGCTTCCAAATCAAATTAAATTTCATTTCATGAAAGTGATAATCCAAGTCCAATTATAGAAAAGGAAAACCTTCTTCATTATTTTCTAACTTAAGAAAAGTTTAAATTAAGAAAAGTCTCATTTATCTAAAGACTGAGAATATATATATAAAACTAGTGAATTGCTGAAAAAATAACTGCTTCCTAATTGAGTCAAATTTCATCTATTCAAAGTGATAGTTTTAATTAAAAAAAAGTCTGAATTAATTAAGGACTGAGACTATATATATAATTACTGAATCCCAGGGAAAAAATAATGCTCCCAAATCAAATTAAATTTCATCGAGTTAAGCTGATAATCCAAACCACACAATAGGAAACAAAAACCTGGTTCAAATATTTCCTAGCTAAATAAAAGTTTTAATTAAGAAAGATCTGACTAAAGAATGAGAATATATATATCATACTAGTAAATTCCTGGAAAATCTACTGTTTTCTAATTCAAACTTAATTAATCTACTTAAAATGATAGCTTTAGTTAAAAAAGGTCTGACTTAAGAGGTCGGACTATATAGATAATTACTGAATCCCTGGAAAAAACTTAAATCCAAATTAAATCAAATCTAACCAAGCCCAACTATAGGAAACCAGAATCTAATTCAATTAGAGAGCTAAACAAAGTTGAGAGCTCTTGAAAATTCTCAGAGACAAAGCACACTCTAAACTTGGGTTAATCTTGACCTTTCAAGATCATGTTTGTTATTCTGTAGTCGCAGTCCAGTCAGAAATTCATTGTCAAAATAGTAAAATTTATAAAAATGTCTATGTTCTTTGCTTGAATTGCCTTGAACACTTGAACAGATAAATAAACAGTTTTTAGTACACACAAAAGAGATGACAATATCATCTTATCCAAATATATATATGTATATATTCAAGGCAACTTTTTATGACCATCTGCACACCACTGTGGCAAAAATTTCACAACTTATAAAAGGGAATGAGCATCGGGATAGTTGAGATAAAGAAACTGTGGTTTGTTGAGGGCAGATTCGGCATATATAGTAGTTCTGTCTGGAGGGCGGGAGCGGGAGCGGTGAGACGTTGAGTCATCTTATAAGTATGTCTGAGTGTGTGGGAAAAGCAATCAAAATACACACAAACACACACAAATGTATACACACACCAATTGCCAAAGAGATGACAACAAATAGGGAGACAAAACGGAGACAGTCAAAAATAATAGAGATGGAAAGAGTCAGGAAGCCAGACAAACAAACCATTTTGTCTTTTGCAAGTCTCCAAACAGCAGCAAAGCAATAAGAAAGAAAAAAACACAAAAACAATAATAAGTTTTATTTTTTTTTTTTGGGAAGAAAGGAAGAGAGAAATATCTTCTATCAACCAGGTATGGGTCACTCATTTTATGGGCACAACGAGCGCCTTAATCTATGCAGCAATAAATTAAATCAAAACAGTCAAATTTGACCTTGTTGCGGCCCAAAAAGCAAACACACGACAAACGAGTGAATGAGTTCAGCTGCTGAGTGGGTTGAATTGACTTAAAGCTTGCTGGGGGGAGTTAAGGAAACCTTCAATTCTAAACGTCCCAAATGACATAGAAAAGACCTTCCAGCGGTCACTTTACACAACACAGGCCATGAACTTTATAGATACTTTTATGTATCTCTATGTAAATTTCTATGTGTGTGTGTGTGTGTTTACCCTAGAGGTTGCATTTTGTCAGTGCTGGGACAATTGCATTTACAATTGCCGGGAAGCAAATAAGCATAACCCATAATGACACGAAAGAGCATAGACAAAGGCGGGTAAGTGGCAGATTTGCTTATGGAGCTGTAAAAGGGCTGTATAGAGCAAAGCCTGAAGGCCAATGGCATAATGCTGAGCTAGCAAGCTGGAAGGCAGCCATCCAGCAGGAAATGCATGTGAGTCATATGGCATTACCCATACGCCATGTGAGTCACCCAGAGGACGAAGGCTACAGGAATAAAAGTGAACAAGAGTGAGGGATTGAGAGGGAGGATGAGTGTAGATGAGTGTAGAGTGCCCAGCGTAGAGCTTCATTACCGCGACGACAACGCGTTGTCGGGAAATGAAATAAAAGCCAGCAGCAGCAAAACAATTTAGCAAAAGGATGCGCGCACACACAGGACAGGACACAATGGCATTGTTGCCTCAGAGCTTCTTCTACTCGGAGAAATGACAACCGTGCAATTCTTTTTCCACCTAGAACAAACAACAAACCACCAAACAAAAACAGGCAAGAGGCAAGGGCACAATTTCCACATAAAGGAGTTGAGCATATCCTGGCAAAGGTTTTTTTCCACTGCTCTCGACAGGCAGCATCATTAACATTATGTAAGCAACAACCGGTGACGTTGTTGGCATCATCCAATGACAGCAACAGCCACAGACTTACTCGACCCGGCCTGGTCTGGCCTGGCCTATCTTGGCCTCGGCTCAGCCGACACCCAGTCAGTCAGTCAGTCAGTCACTGTGTCTCCCTTTGAGTCTGAGTCTCCCCTTCTGTCCATTTTCATTTCCAACGTGGCCACGTGAAACTGTAATTTATGCAGTGGCAAACTGGCGCACAAAAGACGCTGCCAACTATACCAAAAAGGGGGAGAATATAACCCACCAAGTTGGGCTCAGCACGTCTGAACATTGGACTACTAAGCGTGTATGTGTCTAGTTGGCCTTAGTTGGCCAATCTATTGCACTTCTTATCCTCTTATATGCACATAAATTAAAGGCCCAAAGTCAAAATGTTCAATGCGAATGTGGGGAAAAAAGTTGGTGAAAATTTCATTAGAATAAGCACGCCCATAAAGTATATAAACTATGTGAGAAATATGTGCTGGATATAAAAATATATCTACACTCGAGCCTGAAATTAAAATTCATTTAGAAACAATTAATTTTAAAATGGCAATTAAAAAAAGAAAATATTTTTTCCCATATTGTCAAGTGGCTAGGATATCATAAATTATTTGAATCAATAAAATATCTATAGATTTTTCGTTTCTTTTTGGTTTCCTTTTACATAGAAAGAGCAGAGCATCTGTGGAATATCGAATGGCTAGAAAATAATAAATTTAAACAGGCAATTAAAATTTTATTTCTTCCATTATCTTAGCTTCATTTCGGAGGTAAGAAAAAAAAATTAGTTTTTGGCAAAGTAATCAAGAAAATGATTTTTATTTTTCTGGATATTTCTTGTTCAAAAAATTTACTTTAAAGAGCTTCAAATTTTAATCATCATAGAATAACTTTTATTCCCTTGAAAGAAATGTTAGGAAGGTCCTCCGAAATAGATAAAGACAAAATAATTAATTACTTCCTTTACCATTAAAATTCTCATTTTTACACGCCATGTAAGAATTTTAAAGGTCACCAAAAAAAAATGCTGGCACCTTACCAAAGCCAAGGAGAGACCTCAAAAAATTCTTTATACATATATAAAAACTTGTAGCAACATAGCTAACCATTTTATAGACTTATGTTTTGAAAATGAAACCAAAAACAACAACAACACAAAAAAAAAACTGCACAAAATCCGACGCTGAAGATGTGAAGGAAGTTCTTAAAAAGTCTATAAAACGTAATGACTCGCGCATATAGCGCTCCTGAAAAGTATGCAACAAAAACTTTTGCGACTTTGACGCAGAGCTCCCCGAAAATTGTGGTAGCACTGGGTAACCAGAGATGGTAGGTAGGTAGGTAGGAAGAGATGCTAGCACCAGTCAGCCAATAGGAAAATGCGAAAATTTCCAACAACATAAAATAAGTTTTATGCATAACGGGAATGGGCAGCTGAGATGATTCTCCTTCATCTCTCTCTTTCATTGCCATACAATGTCAGAAACTGAAGGCTACTTTGTTACTCTACTTGACTTTTCAAAGGTATCAAATAAAAATCCAAACATGAAAATCCATTTAAATGTTTAAGATTTTAATTAATCAAAATGGCCAATTAAATGCAAAAACAAAAAATACTCTTGGCTTACTCGGGCTTGTTTATGATTGACATTAGACATTTTACGTTAACAGATTGACATTGATGTTGCAAGTCAACGTCAGGCAGAGCGTTCAAATTGTGTGACTGACTGCACTTGAAACATCAAGTGAATTTGTATTTGCGAATCACTGAATGAACATTTCCACTCACTTGCCCTCTCTCTCTCTCTCTCTCTCTCTCACTCTCGGTCTGTCTATCTCTTTCTATGTGTCTCTACTCGTCTGTGATTTGAGAATTTGTAGCGAAAATGCAGCTACAGACAAATAGAAACTAGATACTCATGGGTCCCCAATGAAGGCATGAAGGATATGCAAACGAAATTTGCATGCAACATCGCTTTGAATGGCAAACTTGTTGGCCAATCTTGTTGATGAACGAGTGTGGTGCTGTGCGGTGTGAATTGAAAATTCGTTTGCAAAATGGCAGCTATTTATATTTGTCGTTATGGGTGTGAGGTTGCACGTGTGTAAGCCAATGGGTGTTGGTGTGCTGGGTGAGCCTGCACTTGTCATGCTGATTTTCAGATTAGAAATTAATCGAATTTTACTGTCAAACCGACACACACACAAACACACACACATACGTTCAGACAGGGCAGGAAGTGATTTTACCCGCTGCCGTTCGGTGGTACTTGAAGTACCGTTGGGTTGGCATGGCAATGCAAAACAAACACACCACATGCCAATACACAAACAGCAAAAGCAAAAGAAACACCAACACAAGGACAATTCCGCACAGCCAGACACTGACACTGAATGTTACGCAGCCAGCGTTGGCGGCTACGTCGCGTCGGGCAGCATTATAGGCGGCGTCGGCGCAAGTTGCTGGCAAAAATGAAATACCGAAATACATTGCCTAATGGCTGATAAGCTTCCTTTGTGAAGGAAATTAAATAAATTTCACCTGTCATTTTCTTAAAGTGTGAAGTATTTTTTCTTAATGAGAGTTGCTTTTGTTATTGTTGTGTTTGTTGTAGTAATTCCTTACCCTGCTCACCTGTTCCACAATTGCAGACATTTTGCGTACGGTTTTTTTTTTTCTTCCTTGCTTCGTTTCAACTTTGGCTTTTATTCACTTTGTTTCTGTTGTTGTTTTGCTAGAAGATTTCTTTCTTTTCATTTAATTTACACTTCACACAAATTTTTGCCATTGAATTTCATATTTATGAAGAATTATTTTTCTGATTGGCGAAAGTTAATTTTAATTTGGAAGTAACACTTGATATCCCGACACTTGACGCTTTTATTGGTAAAATTAAACTAATATTTTTGCCTAGAAGGATATGCAGCGCCACCCATTGCTATTAATTAATAAATTTTCACATCAGATTTAAGTACTGCCGATTTGAATTCTTTTTGTTTTTTTATTTTTCGGCTTTTCCGATTTTCCACCACCACCACGCGTAAGCAGCAAATGCAGAGTAGTTTCTATTTTAGTATTTATTTTTTTCCGCGATTTGAGCTGTGCTTCTGACTTGCAGGACTGCTTGTATAAAATGGTATCGATAAAGGCAGCAGGACTCGCCAAGAAAGTATTTTAAAATCGATACACCTTGTGTTGGTATTTTAATTGAATGCAACCATGAGTCTGGTCCTGCTTTCAAATTTTACAAGGCAAATATTCGCACCCTTTTGGTGCACTCAATTAAAAAAGAAAGAAAATGTTTTAATTAATAAATATTTTATTTCCTATCTAGTTCAAGAAAAAAAATTATAATTATTTTACATTAATGCTTATTTCTTACATATTTAATGAAATATTAGCTAACATTGAAAGCTAGTCTATAAATACTTACAAAATTTATTTCTTTCGTTTTTTACAATAAGAGAAAATAGTAAAATTAAATTAAATAAAAGTATTTTTACTCTTGTTATACAATTAAATAAGATTTTTCTCTTTTATTTAAATTCGTATTATTTGCGCAATATTTTTAAATTTCGAACTTATTCGTAACTGCTTTGGTTCTTGCTATGAACGAACTATTGGCCCAAATCTGGTCACACTGTCGCCAGCAAAGTATCGAGTACACCAGACTGAAATTATTCGTTCGCTCCGCATTAAAAAAAAATATAATATATTACCAAAAGCAACAGCTAGATAAACAGTGGCAAAACAGTAGCCACAAAATGAAAATAAGCTGTTTTCGTTAAAACGCTTGCTGACTCACGCAAAAGCTTAGACAATTCCGATAACAGCTACACATTAAATTAAGACCCAACCAAAATAACAACAACAAACTCGAGCAGAAAAAAAGACCAACATAGGCTAAAAAGCAAACTCAAACATATGGCGCACAATTTTAACGAACTTCAAGAAAAAATACAAGACAAAAACAACTCAGGTGAGTGACATGAAAAGAGAGTAACTCTGAAAACCTTAACAATGCTCTACCTCTTGCGCAGCCAACGCAGCAACAGTTAGCAATAAACATTAACTAAATTGATAATGGTTTTACCCAAGTATGAGAGACTCAACACATACGAAAAAGCCAGCAGTCTACTAGGCAGCGTAGGTTTGGACGACGACGAGCACGATGAGTGCCAAGATATTGATTTGAGCTCAGACCACAAGCAGCAGCAGCCAACCACTCAGAATGGTGGAGCACACATCGAGCGTCGGTCTTCGACGCGCACAAATTTTCATAATATCAACAGTTTGCCGGAAGAAGACGACGCCACGTCTACATCAAGTCCACCAGCCATGGCGGACGGCAAAATGACTAGGCAGGCAAATGCCCAATTTATGCAAATGGCCTTTGGCACGCTGATCACCATCTTGATATATCTGACGCTCTCCATAGCCTTAACCTTCTATCAAAAGGATATCATCAAGAAATTGAAATTTCCCCTCACCATAGTCACATACCATCTGGCCATTAAATTCATTCTGGCCTATTTGGTAAGATCTGTCTACCTAATGAAAATGGGCAAGACCAGAGTGCAGCTGGACTGGCGTGTGGCCCTGAGGAAAATGGCACCCACTGGCATAGCCAGCGGCATTGACATTGGCTTCTCCAACTGGGGCCTGGAATTGGTGCCGATTTCATTATACACAATGACCAAATCATCAACAATTGTATTTATTTTATTATTTGCCATTCTCTTGGGTCTGGAGAGACGAGTGAGTACATTACATTTTCAAAATGGATTACAAATAATTCCCTTATCTCTTATTATGCAGAGTTGGTCGCTGATGTTCATAGTCGGTCTTATAGCGGCGGGTCTATTTATGTTTACCTACAAGTCCACACAATTTAATGCGATGGGCTTTGTTTTCATACTGTTTGCCTCGCTGAGCAGCGGTGTGCGTTGGAGTTTTGCACAATTTATAATGCAAAAATCGAAATTGGGTCTACACAATCCCGTGGATATGATTTATCACATGCAGCCTTGGATGATCGCCTCCCTGTTGCCGTTTTTACTCGGCTTTGAAGGTAGGACAAAGACGACAAATTAATTCTGATGATTAAAGCATTCCTTTCACTTGTCGCTTTAGGCAAAGAACTTTATGAGGTCTTGGCCAACCTCGGAAACATTTCGAATACTGTGATTATGTGGACAATAGGCAAGGTCTCGGTCGGAGCCATACTTGCCTTCTTCATGGAGGTGATGGAGTTCTTGGTGCTCTCACGCACCTCTAGTCTGACGCTGTCCATAGCTGGAATCTTCAAAGACATTTGCCAGCTGGCCCTGGCCGTGGCCCTCAATGGTGATCAAGTGACGCTGATCAATATGATCGGCCTGGTTGTATGCCTGGCCGGCATTTCGTTTCATCTGCTCCACAAATACACCACAATGAAACAGTCAGAGCGCCAGGCTCAGCTCCACAATGTGGACAACGATGAAGAGCTGACGGCGGAGTATGATTTCAACGAAACCGTTGTGGGCTCACATACCAGTGGGCGGAATAAACATTCCACTCTAACTGTACCCCTACTGGATGAGACTGACTCCGACGAGGATTTGGGTAACGATCCCAATAACAAGCAAAATGCATCGGATGTTATATTCGATGTGCTCAAGCGACGCGATATGCAGCGATGAGTTTTTGTTCACCAACTCTTCCCCACACACACACACATACACACACACACCTCACCCAGTTGACACACCTTCCCAAAGAGTTGCCCTACCTAATCCCCGATTGTCCTTTTCTTGCAGGCCTCTGGAAATGTCATAAATTGTTGCCTACCAAACGCCATTCCAAAATCCATGTCTGATCCCAAAACACTTCCTATCCTTGTAAGCCTGTGTGTCTGATTTTGTTTGAAGACTTGAAGAAAGCCAGCTTTCCAGTCACTTGTAAATGTTGTAAATTAAAAGACAAGAGCGAAGAAGCCCCCAAACCCTAAGAAAATTGTGCAATTTATGATTTGAAGGACTTTTTATTTTAATTTTCTAAAATGCTCCCCCTTTCCAAGGAACAGATCAAATTTGAATTCATTCCCGAAACGCATTTCTTACTACTTGAGTCAGAGACTTGAAAAGATACAAAAACTTGATTCTCTGTTTTTGTACATTTAACTATTTGTTAAGATTTAATTAAATTTATGTTTGTTATGTGATTCCTTTAATTTTCTTTTTTAGAAATTTATTTAATTTGTAATTATAAAAAAAAAACAAAAATTATATAGAAACTTTGTTTTTAATTTTGTTGATTCTTAAGACGCCAATCAAACTATTTAGTAAATTCATTTAAAAATGTAAATTGACATATATGAAATATACAAATATCTATGAAATATTTACAAATTCGGAAAGATTTACGAAATTATTTGAACTTGAATTCAGTATTCCTTCGACATACTTCAGATTTTAAAGATTTTTGAATTTATCTTTTAAAAGCTCTTGAAAGATTCTGAAATTATTTTTAAATTATGTAAATTGTTCAGAATTTAGATGGGGATTAAAAGAATTGAAAATAATAGGTGAAAACTCATTTAAATCAGAGTAATAAATTATTCTATTAGGTTCAGTTTTCCTAGTCTCAAATAGTTCTCAGATAACCTTCGCACAATTCTAAAATATATTCCAAACTTGAAATGTTTTGAGGCCTTTGTAATTGATTTTAGAATGAATAAAATATTCAGAACTTTCTCATAGAAATTAATTATTTTCCTAATTCATTTTCCCAAGTCTTAAAGAGAAATTTCTTGACCTTCAGAGATTTCTGAAAGATATTCAAAATTATTTGAAAGCATTATGAATTCCATATCTAAGGTCTTGGATTAGGAAATTTTAGAATATCTTCTAACAAATCTTGGGAGCCTCTTCAATTACTTTTATATTAAATAAAATATTCAGAACTGAGATGGGTATTATAACTTTGGGAAAATAACCCGGGAAAGGAATTAAATCATAGGAATTAATTATTTTCTTAGGTAAGTATTCCAAGTCTCGTAGATAATTTATGACCTTCAGATATTTCTGAAAAATATTCAAAATTATTTAGAATTGAAAGCACTACAAATTCCTCAGATATATCTAAGATCTTAAGGATATATTTAAATATCTTCTAAAAGGTTGAAAAGGCTTTTGTAATTATTTTTAGATGAAATAAAATATTCCTACCTTATATGGGAATTAGTATAAACTGGTAAGTTTTTAAAATAATCGGGGAAAGCCCCATTTAATTTATATAAATCAATTATTCTCTTAGGTCAGTATGGCCTTTCTCGTAGATAACTTCTGACCTCGAGACTTCTTTCATATTATTTATTTCTCATATTATTTATTTCTCACAAGAAAAAATTGTTTCTTGTTTTTGATAAAAATATGAGTCTAATTTAATTAACCAATTCAAAAATCTTTATACCCTCTTTGTGGCAAAAGAAATTCTATAATCAGACTAGCCTAGTATTTCCATTACTTTTTTGTGGGAACCAATTGAATCGCTTGAATTCCTGAGTCCCCTTTTTTCAACCCTTATTTTAAGGCCTTATCGACTCCTTTACCTATATATATTTTTTTATCTTTTTTTTTTAAATAATCTTGAGGTCTCGAGTTCTCGAAATTTTCCACGGCGATAAGCCTCATTTAGCAACTGCTTGGAGTACTTGAGTCAAATCAAGGCGCAACCGAACCCTTGTCTTTCAGTGCAAACAATTAAAGCAGTCCCGACATAGGCGTGACTCTTGTGAGTGTACAGTAAATTTTTCGAAATAATTCTGGAAATATTTAGAAGTCTGCACGTGCGCCTCGTCAAGTCAAGATGACTTGCTAAACTATTTATGAGCTGAAAAGAATCTTTGAAATAGGCTTTCTTTTTTTTGTTTGGCGTGAAAAATAAACTAGCGGAAAAATTCTAAAAATTCCCGTTAGGTTTTTTTAATTACCTTCAAAATGAGACTCTTTGGCAGATCAAATTTTTGACCCAACTAACTGACCACGTTCGTGGGTTTATGCCTTTGTAAAGACCCTGGACATGACCTAAATAAATGAAGGCATACTATCACCCTGCTGGTCGTTGCGTGACTCCATAAAGTACTCATGGGAATAACATTTGGCTGCAAACTAAAAGTATTCCGAAGGGTGAGAAGAAGAAACGACTCCGTGGAATGTTTACTTACTTGCAATCCGTTGAGCCTGCCTGCATGTGCGTGTGTTTGAGTGTGCCTCACCCTGTTTACAAAAGTCACGAAATACTGTTCGAGGCTCTTCTATTTTGGAAACCGTTGACACACACTTCCTGGGCCAAAGCAAGCAGGCTCTGAACCATTTCTCATTGCGCACGCGTACACACACCCACGAATCTAGAAGATATATCTCCGATAGTTAGATCTTCTGGCTTGGCTTGGATGATCCATCATTCTGACTCCAACAAAGCAGCTGTCCAATTTACTGCCACATCATCAGAACCTTCGTTTCTCGACTCTGTTCTGACACTCGCAACAGCTGGGCCATTGGGTGGTGCCAGAGTCACTCAACAGCGGGTGGATATATAATTATAATTTGTAATCCATAAGATGATTTGTTTTTTGTTTTATATCAATTCATATTCCACCCTCACTAAATGCAAGCCAGGGAAATGCATCAGCCTGGTTTGTTTTGTTTTGTGTGCCGGGAGAAGAGCAGGCCACGTGTCATTCAAGTGGGTAAACGGAACAGAGCCACCCTTGAAGAGGATATAAAATATCTGGCTTCTGTCAGTCAGCCAGTTGACTGTTTATTCAGCCAGCCTGTCTGGCTTCAGGATCTAACGACCATGACCAAAGCCTTGTCATTTATCAGCATATAAATCATTTAATGAGAATCCAGAGTAGCTACTTTTGCGGTTTTAGGGGGCAACCTTATAAATACACAAAAGGAATTCCTAAACGGATCTTTGCTAATCCTTAATAAAACTCAAAGGGGGGGAAAGAAAATAAGAAAAATAAGTTGTGTTACTTTATAGGTCATTGACTTAGATTTCACTTAGATTAATTAAGTCAACGAAGACCCAGAAACTCTATAAAGATATCAACCAGACAGGCTGAAAGTCGAGGGAATATATTAGTTTCTGAAGTATTAAAAACCATCTTCAGAATTAGGGAAAACTTTTACCAAAAGTCTCAAGACTGAGGGAATATTTTAATGTCCTAAAAAGAACAATTTCAGATCTAGGGTAAACCTTACCAAAAAGGTTAAAGTGGGGGTAACATTCCAATTTCCTCTTCTGAAAACAATCAACATTTCTGAATCCCTAAAAAAACATCTTCAGATCCTCAGATCCTTTACCAAAAGTCTCTAAAATTATGGCAACATTTCAGTTTCCTTTTCCTAAAAAATGAATATTTCTAAAGTCCCACAAAACCATCTTCAGAACTCAGGAACTCCTTTACCAAAAGTCTTGAATATATGGAAACATTTCTGTGTCCTCTTCAGCATTTCTGAAAACCTAAAAGAATATTTTCAGATCTAGGAAAATCCTTTACCAAAAGTCTCTAAAATTATGGCAACATTTCAGTTTCCTTTTCCTAAAACAAAAATATTTCTGAAGTCCCACAAAACCATCTTTACAACTCAGGAACTCCTTTACCAAAAGTCTCGAATCTATGGAAACATTTCTGTGTCCTCTTCAGCATTTCTGAAAACCTAAAAGAATATTTTCATATCTGGGGAAATCTTTGTTAAGACTTCTCAAAAATAACCTCAAATTAGTTGAGAAACTTTTAGAAAGCCCAACAAAATTATTGCCCATCTTTTGAGCTCTTAAGTGTAAACATTTCTAAAATATGACCAATTCGATTTAAATTTAAGCCAAATTTATTTAATTCGATTAAAGTTAAAGCACTTTTTTGGGTCAACTTAAAATATTGGCCAATTTTGAGGCCCAAGCAATGCATTAATTTTAATTACCTAAAATATCGCCTCTCACCTGAAATAAACTCAACACATTCTCCAAGATTTCGCCACTTTGGAGAAAAGAATTTTACACAACAACAACAACAATCAAATCCCAAAACACTCGAAATATTTTCTCATTCTTTACCCTCTCTCAGGTATTTTTCTTTTTTCCAACCAAAATGATATATCGTAAAGTATTTTGTTAAAAATAACTAGAGTAGGGAAAACGTGTGAAATATATAGACAATCTGCAGGGCGTATCTACATATATATATATATATTTATGGGGATGGGAAGCAACCAGAAAATGTGTGAAATGTGCAAGCCATAAACAAATTTTGTAAATGGAACAAAGCAAACCAAGAAGAAGAAGATGGAAAGAAAGGGAAAAGAGTCGTGTGTCTGCCTGTGGAGCCTGAGGCGTTGTCGCCTCATCTTCCGCCAGATAATTTAATGAGAGAATTTTCAAAACACACACAGATACAGATACAAAGATACACTCATATGTTTGGCATTCCTGGGGCAGTGCACTTGTGCAGTTTTTGTGTTTTGATGGTATTTATCTGGGGCATGGCATGTTGCACGTTGTAGATTGGGGGTCCACCCCAATCGGTTTTGATGAGCCTGTGCAGGCTTCAGATTTCCAAGAAATGTCGCACTTCTTTTGGTCGACTCTTCGATGATTCCCCGAAGCAATTTCAAACTTTGTTCGTAGCGAACGAGGTGGCAATTAAAATGGCATATGGACTGGTATAAATAACTCCTACCCGGTTGAGGAGTTCTTCTCCCTTCACTTCTTACAGCTACTCCTTTTTTCTTTGATTGAAGTGGAAATGTTAACACATGTTTTCATTTATCTTCTTCGGGAGTGCTCGAGAATTTTGTCACAAAGAAAAACTATTTTTAGTATCAAAAGAAGCTTAAGATTTATGGGATAAGAGGGGAGTGGCAGTGGGTTAGGTTCTTTCTTTCTTTACTTTTTGTTTGTGTTTCTTTTAATTAAGTAGGCTTATTTTGTTAGTTGTTTTTATAGGCAAACCAGGGCGAAATTAATTTCTGGTTTGTTTCTCCTAAGTTGAGCAGTCAATCAAAAAATTTTGACCACAAAAATTTCTAAAAGTTTACAGAAAATTCTGGGAAATCAATGGGAATCTGTGAGTGCTGGGAAAATGAAAAAAAATGATATTTGGTTTATAAAAAGTATCGAAATTATTCCGAGAATCTTGGAGAAATTTATGGAATCCTTACAACTGATTTTAGTTTGAAGACCTCTGAAATATTCCTCGACTTTGGAAACTTACTCTGCATTTTTTTGAGTTATTACAAGGAATTATTTTTGGTTTATTCAAAATCTTCAAAATTATTGGAATCATACGATAACTTCTTCTTATTGGTTAATTCAAAATCTTTAAAATTATTGGAATAATGCGATAATTTTTTGGATTCGACGATGCCTTTTCTTGAAACCTTTTCGGTCATCAAAAATATTTAAATTATTCAATCATATCTTTTTAATCTTTTTTTCATTTATTTTGTAAAAAAGAGATCCTATAATATCCATAAGATTTCAAGATCTTTTTACCTTAGGAATTATGGAAATATTCTATAATTGACTTGATATTTTCTGTAAGCAATTTCAAGGATTTCTTTTTGAGTCAAAAACTTTTTAATCATGTTTTGATATTTTAATTATGTTAAAAATAATCCCCCGATATCTGTAAAATTTTAAAATTTAATTTATTTTTATTCAACATTTTCTAAATTTTTGAAATTTTTTTTAAAATTATTTTTTTTTTTTTTTTGGTTTATAAAAATTTCCAAGATTTAAAATTCTATTTTGATTAACAAATCTATAAGATTTCAAAACTGAATTCTTTGAAAAACATTTCTGAACCGAATTGCTCAACTCGGAAAAGAATTAATTTAAAATTCCCAAAAGAATTCAATTCCGCATTTTTCCTCTTTTCTTTTTTTATTTGCCACAAATTAAACAAATTTTGAATGATCCCAAAAAAAAATCAAGTATATAAACAATGAGTTCATCTCAGACAGAGAAATAAAAGGCCAAAAATGACTGACCCACTGCAAATCTCATTCAGACAATCTGAGACTTCTCGGGGGTTGGCCGACATTGATTAATTTGTAAATTTGCCGGTCTCTTGACAAGCAGCCTCCAAAATGAATACAATTACCTCATATAAACAAACAGATTTATTGTGTTTTCCTTTTTTAGTGAAATATTGCAGATGTAAAAGAATCAAGAATATCTCAAAAATTTTCCTAGAATTATTAAAATATTTCCCCTGATTTTCCTTTTTATTTGTTACTTTAAATTGTTTAAAACATAATTTGATTTATTTTTTTGAAATGGTAGTGAAAAGTTTACAGGCCACTTGAAATGACTCGCCCGCTGCGCCAGTCAATGTATCTCATAGATACATGCTGTGCACACTTTACTTTCTCATTGATTTCATTCGTATTCATTCATGCCTGCGCTTCCATATGTTTACAATCAGAAATTGTGGCATGAAATGTGTGAAATTCCACTCCAAAAATTTAAATATAACCAACTCGATTTCGTTTTCAAGTATCTCAAAGTATCTCAATGTAACTCAGACAATCTGTATCCTATTTGCTATGCTGACATCCGGTGTGGCCAAGGGAAGACAACCTAATTAAAATGTAAGGGGGCGTGTCAAGGATTATTTTTGGCAGAGTATGACTCATTTCGCTTGAGGGTGAAACGGAAAAGTATCTTTTTTTTTTTTTTGAACTAATTATTTGTTGGTCCTAAGCAAAAAAAGTGAAACTAAAAATTAAATTCAATTTGTGAAGTTTTTCAGTCTTTCCTCAAAATCCGGCCAAATGACTTCTCATTGATTTGATTACAATTTTTTGGTTGATTCTCTTCATTGCCGATGAATGCCAGGCCTGATTGCCGGCCTGACTTCTGGCTGCTGTGGTCCCCCATATTTGTGTCTTTTTCTTTTTTGGGTTTTTCTTTTTTTATTCGTTTCAAATTGGAAGTGTGTGGCGGAGGCTTTTATGCTTCTTTTTTTTTGTATTTTATTTATTGGGCTTACTTTGGGCGACTCTATCAGGCCGGCATTTAACACTCTGATTTGATTTATTCAACATTTTCGGAATGCTCTCTATCTAAGGTTGAAAGAAACTAGTCAGAGAAAGTTCATTGCCCGCCCAACCTCAAACAGTTCAGGGCAATTGTATGGAAATGCAAAATAAACCGCAATTGAATCACAAGTTGAGTCGGTCTTCTTGATGGAACTCAAGAAGAACACTGACTTTCCGAGTATCTTTGAGATTGTCCAATCATCTCTCTCTCTCTCTCGTTCTGTCAATTTTAGTTTTCTGTGCGTGTTTCAAGTTGTTTTCTAATTTGGTCTCGAGCCAAGCCAACAATGCAACCAGAGTCTCTGTCCGAATCCAAGTCCGTCCGAGTCCCGCATAAAAAGTGGAAATGTTTTTTTTCTTTTTTTTTTTTTTGGTTCCAAGTTGCAGTTGAGAAGAGCATAAACAATTGTATACAATTTATTGAAGAATGCGTCTAAGCGTCACTTAAAAACACATTATTCAATTTATGCCATCTGTGAGATACACAACAACAAAAAAAGATACTTATTTGGTCTGAGAAAAAAATGAAGATGTAGGGCTGATAAAAAAAAATTAAAAGGAGAGACAGAAAACTACTTGATGGACAAGACAGAGTTTCGAAGTATCTGTGAGATACTCTTGGGTCATAATCTCTATGAAAAATGCTCGGCTTGTGTGGTTTTAAATTTCAAGTACTTTCGAGGGTTAATTTGGCTACCCATTCCCTGCGGAATTTTTCTTTTTTGGCAAAGTCGTCAAAATTTATGACCAGAAATTCTTGGAAATTTTCAATTAGTTTTGTTTCCAATTTTTACAACTTCCGACAACTTGACGAATCTATCAGACCCGATGACTCATTGAGTAGTTTGCATACCTTTCCAAAATTCTTTGAAAACCTTATCCGGTCTGAAAGTAAGGATCCCAATTTCATGTTTTCGCCATAAATCCTAATATTTTTGGAATCCATGACGAAGAGATGCAAATCTCTGGGCTGACGCGACCGATTGTCAGCAGATTTAACTCTTGGCGTAACCCCCCCAAATTTGCCCCAACCCTTGGCCACCCATTTCTAGGGGTTGGCTTGTCATTTGGCACATATTTAAGGGAAGAAGAGCAAAAACATTTCCATGTCCACCCCGGCAAAGTATATTTGTATTTTGGCAAACCCAAGCCGATTGACTGGGAAAGGTCCCTTCCCCCCCTCTGTCTTTAGAAAATATTCTGGGTCACTGTGTTTATCCAATCACCACTCTATGGCACTCGGTACCACACCCCAGACTTCTTGGTCATTTAATGGTAGACACTTCCTCGTTGCCTTAAATGGTCAAGCCATTATTAGGAAATCTGATATTTTTTTTGAGCCGAACCATTGGCATACCAGTCATTTGGTTTGTTTACATGTGAGCTGCAAGACTTTGTTATTAATTTAAATTTATGCTTAAGCAGTTTGCAAAACATTAAATAGGACAATGACCGCAATCAGCAAATATTATCAAAACTTTAGCGGATAATAAATCTTTTTATTGATTGAGGGGGAAGGCATCCTTTTTTCATAGCCAATCAACAAACTAAAGTTCAAATAATTTGAATATTTAAACAAATTGATCATATTTTTTATAATAAATTCTTTGATTTATTCTATATTTATTCAATATTAATTAAATTTATTGTAAATCAATTTTTTAAATCTATTTTAATTCTTTTGCCATGACACAAAGCTGCTTGTTATGTAGAGCCACGCCCGGTACAGTTCAAGTTTGCTTTCAGTTGACTAGTTCAGTTCATGAACTCCGGCCGCCTATTTGAATATATAAGCAAAATAAGTTATTACAAAAATTATTTAACAAATTCTGCTTAAATTTTATAAATCTCATAAAATATATAAAATAAAAGGCAATTGAAATTTAAAACTTTATAAAATAAATTAATTTCATTGACTATTTTTGGCCTGCCCGCCGACTTGGAGTTGCCACTAGCCAAACGCAAAAGTAAGAAGAAGACTTAGCTATCTGTGCTGCACCAACATAGGGCTGGTCATAGGCTGTTGCTTCGCACACAAGACAATTGTGTTTTTCACCACATCAGAGTTGCCAGCGGCTCTTAAATAAAAATGTTAGAGAACCTCAAAACACCGCCAAAAAAAGCCAGTCTGTCTGGAAAATGTCTAAATTAACAAACAAATTCACCACACTATTCACACTCTCTGTACGTGTTTCTGTCTCTCTTTTTCATTTACAGTTAAATCGTCAACGGAGCGGACGCGTGTGTCGCGGCGTCTCTGAAATTCAACTTAAACAAATCAGATTTATCTTATGGATCAACGAAAAATTGTCAGATATTAGGCGGAATTACAACAACAGCCGGAATATCAATGAAACGTGTTCAAAGTGCGGTCGCAGATTATTTAAAATATTCGATTAGCAGGCGCGTTTAGTTTTACGATTTCATAGTTTTTGCGTGTGTGCTTGTACGCCCTGTGTGCCTGTGTATGTATATGTGTGGTACGCCCATGCCGTTTTGTTCGTGTCGCGAACTTTGTACAAGGAAAGGACGTGCGAGGTGAAGCGCGCGCGTTCCAATCAAAAATAAGGAAATAGATTTCTAAATATTATAAAAAAAAAAGTAAACCAAAAATTAACAAAATAATTGTAACAAAAATTACGAGTCTTTGTGATTGGCAAATTCTACGCGCACATACAACAACAAAAACTGGCACACACATACACTTAAAAAAAAAAACGAGATTTTATTTCTTTATTTTATTTTTTTTTTTTGCAAACGCCCTGCGTGTTGTTTTTGGGTTAGTGTGAGTGTGGCTTGTGCAACGCGAAATAACAACAATAACAAATCTTGTTGTTAATAGCCATACACAAAATTTATAAACAAAAACAGACCAAACCGACAACACACACAAACAAATAAAAACAAATTGAAAATACCAAAGCGGAGGGATTTTCATTTGATTTTCACCTGCAATTCGTCTGCAGACCATTGTCAAAGTGTGCAAGTCTGTGTGTGTTTGCGTGTATGTGTGTGTGTGCAAATAGCAAGAAACAAGAAAAATAAAATATTTTTGCTGCTGTTTATGTGAGTTTCTGATTTCCAAACAACAAATACAATAAGTGAAAGTGTACAACTAAAAAAATATATATATAAAAATAAATATATAAATCAAATTCAAAATCACCACAGAAATTACTCATATGTGGGAGTGAAAACAAAAAATAAAATAATTGAATCAATTGCCTTGTGGATTAAATTGCCAATCAAACAAGATTAAAAAAGGAATAACACATCAAAAAAAAAGGTATGTCAAAATTTTAAATACTCTTTTTTTTTGTGTAAAAATATATAAAAAATTTCAACCAAAAAAAGGGCGCTCATTTTATTTTGTTTACCTTGAGTGCTGCAATTTGCTGTTGTTTTCTTTTTATTTTTTTTTTCGAGCTGTCATGGCCGGTTTTTTCATTTTTTTGTCGGTACAGTGGACAACATCTTGAGTGACTGTAAGCCACTTTGAGTGACATTAAAAATTGATTAATATATTATTAGTCATTGGATTTTATTTTTTGGGAATCAAATTTTTACTTTTAAAAAATTTGAAATATGCTCGTAAAATCGGTTTGGCCCCTTTTAAACTTGTGAACCAAACTTGAACTTGGAAAGGCTATAAAATACTTTTTATTACTTTTTTTTTATGATCATTAAAATTATGAATCTATTAAAAGAAAAGGTTTGAGAATTTTGAGTTCGTAAAAAAAAAATTCAAATCAAATAAGTCGTTTCTAATTATTTTCACTGTATTAGTTTTCTCTGTTCTTTGTTTTGCTATTTTTTTTGTTCTTTTATTTTGCTGTATCCCGTTTTGTGGCCGCCCTTTATGTGTGCGCATCACACACACACACAAGCACATGCAGAGAGGCGAGCATACTGTACTTGTTTGGCTTGCTGGCCTGCTCACTCACACGCACGCCAGCTGCCAGTCCACGGTGGTTCCTCTTTGCTTGTATTGATGCAGCTGTACGCTTTACATTCCTTGCCTTGCCGTTCGTTTGTTATTATTTGATTGCTTCTCACTGCTCTCCCCTACACATTTTGGGCCTCTAACAACCTATCTACCTACTACATTTTTATCGCTTATATTGTGGATTTGTTGTTGTGGTTCTTCTTGTTGTTGCTACCAATACAAAAAACAGAAGAAGAAGAGGAAAAAAAACACTGTTGCATTTCCCGTACACTTGTAATCGCTGCAACGACAACGACCACTGCTCTTTTTTTATTTTTGTTTTTGCTTCTTGTTTTTGTTAAGTGGAAATAATTTAAGTAGCTGAAGCGCTGAGCCCTGACTCTGGCCGGACTTTGGAATGTTTTCGTTATCGGCCTGGGGAATGACCCATTCTTATTTCTGTTTGTTTGCCTGATTATTTTTGATTAAAAGAAAACGAGAGTTTAATTTATAAAAAAAAAAAAAAACATAAATAAATAAATAATAAATATTTCATTTATAGACACACACGACTTTTGCAAACAAGAAAAAAACCAGAAAAAAAATGTTATTTTTGTTATTTTGTTTACCGTTTGATTTCCCCAGAGTTCAATGACTATTAAGTGCAAGAAAAGTAATAATACAAAAAAAAAATAAAAATAAAGAAAGACCTAGAGAGAAATAATAAAAGAAAGAGAGAGGAGAGGGGAGACTTTTTAATAGGCTTACAAAGAGTTTGGAATGTGACGCCGGTTTCACTTAAAGACCAAAGCAATTCAACGGTTTCAAAATAGTCAAGAAAGTAGAAAAAAAGGTTAAGACGAAACTTCCTCTTGACCTAGAATCGTGTGGTTTTGTTCTTCTTCTTCTTCTAATTTTTTTGTTTGGAAAATTTTGTCGATTAGCATTTATCTATTGGTAGCTTTTACAATTCACTTATTTCTTCTTCTTCTTCCTTTGTCTTTTAATTTTTAATTCTTCGAAAGTTTGAAAATAAAACCAATTAAGAGACCAATTGTGTGTGTGTGTGTGCAGGGCCCACGCCCTTTTGAGAATGCAACAAATAAATACGGAAAAGGTCAAAATAAATACAAATAAAAAGAAAAACACTAGAAAATCAAGCAAACAAGCAAAATGAAATGCTTTGGGCCACTTAACGAAATTGGTTGTTGGCCATGTTTGGTCGAAACATTTCACTTGCCGTTCAATTTGTTTTGCCTCCCCCCTCACCATTCATTGCCACTAATAAAGAACAGGAAGTTTGACATTTAAAGGGGAGCACTTTGGGAGTCTGCCAAAATAAGACTGACCCACTCTGCCCCTCCCTTTCTCTTTCTCTTTCACTCTTTCATTTGGTTTGATAAGCGTTCGTTCACGTTTCCTCATTGATTTCATTTGTCCCTTTTCGCTAATCAGTTTTGCCACCGACTTTTTCTTTTCTTTGGCTTGTTGACATTTCCTCAAGAAAAATGAAAGTGTTTTGATTGAAACTCTTGAAGAAAAAATAAGCAAATAAAATTATGGTAATATATTTTTTTTTGTTTAATTTATTCTAGAATATGCTAAATTTACACAAATAAAAATAAAACAAAGTCAGCAAAAAAAAAGTCATTGAACTTTCAAGAGCAAAAAAAAAAAAAAATTGTAAGCTCACTTTTGGCAGGTAATGAGACACACACACACACTTACATAGTCGCCCACATGTGCTGGGCTTTTCAATAAACAAACAAGAACCCAAAATATTTACACCAAAAATATGAACAAGAAGAAGAAGAAGACCAACAAAAGCAGCATGAACCGTTCCATCAGGCTCTCTCACTCTCTCAACTCAACTCTTTACTCACCTCAAATGAGTGCGAATGCCAAATAAGTAAATAACAACAAAAACAAAAACAACGGTGGATTCTGAAACTCGGCTTGGTTTTCTGTTTTGATTGTTCAACTGGATTTTTTGTTTCTTTCTGAGCTGTGATTGTTGTTGGTTTTTTCTTGATTTTGCTTTTAGTCACAGTTTGAGCTTTTCATTTTCATTCCGGCAGGTGCAACTTGAACTTTAAACAATTTTTTTTCACCATTAAGAAGAATTTTTTTTATTTATAAAAAAAAAAAAAATTTCAAGAATTTACACGTCGTCTTAAAATGTGTTACGCAATTAAATTTTTCTTCTTCTTATTTTTACTACGGATTTAACGGAACGAAACATGTTTAATAAAAAACTTATATATGTATGTCTTTGTACCGATATTTTCTGAATTCTTTTAAGAATTTTTGAGTCGCAGATTTTTGAGCAACAATTTTTTAGATTTTTTAAATAAAATTGCTTAATTCTTCGACTTGTTTTAAGGCATGAGAATTTTACAGAATTTATCAGTCTTCCAAATTTAAGAACCTCTTAGGACCTATCCAAATGTTCCAATTTTTTCTGAATTCTCTTAAGAATTTTTGATCAACAATTTTTTAGACTTTTCAAATAAAATTCCTTAATTTTTTAACGTGTTTTAAGGCATAATAAAAATATTGATTCCGAATTTTAAGTCTTCCAATTTTAAAAACCTTTGAGGACCTATCCCAATAAAAAAAGAAAAATGCTTAGTTCAAAATAAAAATTTCGAAGGCCTTTGTTTTTAGCTATATTTTTGACAACCTCTTTGATGATTTTTTTTTTTTTAATAGAACCAGAGAAAGCCAACTAATGAATTCTTTTACTATCTACATTTTATTTAAAGCCTTTGACCCATTGTTTTTTATATAGGGATCATTGATTTGATAGGGATATTTAAAAAACAATGGGTCAAAGGCTTTAAATAAAATTTTGAGAGTAGAAGAATTCAGTTGATAAATAATAATTTTTTTTTTTTTTTTTTTAGTTAATTTTTCTTATTTTCCCCAAATTTCATAGTAGTATTTTTTTTTTAATATTATTATTTTATATTCATTGCTTCATTTTAATCTTTTCGAAGAAAAAAAAAAGAGTATTTCATTTACTTGGGATGATTAAATTTGTTCACATTTTTTCATAATTTTATTTATTTATTTAATTTTTTTATTTGATCAAATTTTTTTCACATTTTTTCATAATTTTATTTATTTAATTTTTTTTTATATAAAAATATCATTTATAATCTTTGCCTTTTTTTTGTATTTTTAAAAGATCAATATAAAATTTTGTATTATTTTTTTTTTTTTTGTATTTTTTAATAATAATTATTTTCTATTTTTATTTAATATTTTTCCCAATTTTTTTTTTCCTGAAATTTTCTGTATTAAAAAAGCTTTATTATGTCTGAGATATTTATTTTAATTTGTCTAACTAATTTTTTTTTTTCATATTATTTTATTTTATTATTTTTTATTTTCCAAGCACGTGTACTTTTTTTATATTAAACAAGAATTTAATTAAGCCCAGAACATATTTTTTGCATTATTCAATTAATTCTAAAGCCTAAAGAGTTTTTGTCTAAAAAAATATTTTTGATTTAATGAGAAGAAGAAGAAGAATTATGTCACAGTTAGTTGAGTTGCTTAGTTATTGTTATTATTTGTATAATAATAATTATTAGTATTATTTTTTTATTATTACGCTTTGCTTGTTGTGCTTTTTGGGTCTGTAATTAAATTTTCATTATTTTGGCAAGAGATTTGTTGTTGTTGTTTTTCTTTTTTGTTTATTTTGTTTTGGGTCTTTTTGGTTTAATTGTTGCTTTGTCCATTTCGCTCTCCACTTCAATGACATAAGCACTGAAAATGTCGCATTGACTGCGTGCAGACCTCACTCCCCCCTCCCCCTCCCCCTCCTCACACCATAATCGCCTCTGGTATTTATGTGCAGGTCTGAAAATATTTCAGGTGTATTTTTTGTTTAACTTGCACAATTTTTTTTTTTTTCTTCAGCATTTGAGTAGTTGGCAAGTCCAAAGTATTTGGTAATTTCATTGATTGCCAAAGCCGCTAAAAATATCTTTATTTGAGAGACAAAAATAAAAGATTTTCAAATACATAAAAATGAACCAGTTTGGTAGATGTGTTTTTTTTTTTAAGCTGTCTTTGTCTATGCCAAAATATCCGTTGTATTTTGGTAGCAAAGATGGTCAAGTCAAACCTGTATCTCTCGCCCCCTCTCTTTCGCACTCACATGCTCGACTTGAATTGCCATTCACTTTGTTTTGGCATTGTGTTTGCGCCGCAACAAGCGGAAATAAATATGGATAAATCATGTTTTGATCAAAAGCGCCAGTTGTCTATATTTTCCTCTCAATTCGAGAGACTCTCAAACTGTCTAATAATCTCATTTCTATTTCTATTTACTTTTGGCAAATACCAAAAAAAAACCCTTTTCCAAAAAAAAAAAAAATAAAACAAATTTGCCAACCTTTTCAGTTCATATTAAATGAAATGCCAAGAATCGATGAAAACAAAAACGCCAAGCACAAAATACCAACGAAACCACCTGCCTCAAATTATTTTCCACTGAAAAAGACTAGAAATACCTTTACACACACACACACACACATACACAAACAGAGAGCAAAAAAAAAAAGTGTGAGTGAGAAAGGTGAAAACTCGAAAAAAGAATGAGCGGTAGACCCGTAATTCTCGGCAATTTCCCTCTCCGAGAATTACAAAAGGGATTCCTGGGCTCCCCCCGCCCCCCAAAGCCACCCACAAAATAACTTCATTAGAACCCTTTTTCAAACTGGTTGTTCTTGTTGTTGTGGGTTGGTTGGAATCTTTAGCCAGCGTAACCAAGAAACCGCCATTTTGCAGCCCACTTTTTGTTGTTGTTGTTGTTGTTGTGTCGGTTAAGATTCTTTTGCATGCTGTGCCATGCTAAGCTGGCGTGGGTTTGTTTAAACGAGGACAAGCTGAAAATCGTTTAGACAAGTACAACAACAACAACAACAACAACAACAGGGCAAAAATAAGTGAGCCCACAAAATCGTTGACACAATTCTCTTTGGGGCCACAACCCCAGCTAGCCGTGTCACCCAGCCAACAATAAAAAACAGAAAGAGACGAAGAAGAAAGTGAGTAAAGAAATAATATAAAACCAAAAGAAGAAGACGAAGAAGAAGAAGCAAAAGATTGTTTATGATGCCCTTCTAAGCGCGTCAAAAGCGATAAAATTATGCAGATTAAACTAAAAAAAAGAGATACCAATAACCAAACCAAACACCCACAAAAAAGAAATACTTGCTTACAAATACAACAACAACAACAAAAGCGATTGTAATGACCCGAAAAATAAAATACAATTTGAGGCAAAACAAAAGATTTCCATTGTCTTGGTCAGAAATTTATTAAAAATGTGGGAATACTCAAAACAATCAAGCCAAGAATCCTATAAAAAAAACAACACAAAAAAAAAAAAAATCATAAAAAAAAAAATAAAAAAATTATTCAGACAAAAGATTCGAAATCAACTTTAAATACTTCCAAAAAAAATTGTAGACAAACTTAAAGTGAGACACAAACAGGGCCTCACAACTAGACAACAAATTAATTTCTTTTCAAGGGAGCCTATAAAACAACAACAACAATAACAACGAAGAAAAAAATACATAATTTCTTCTTCTTCTTCTTCTTCTTCTTCTTCATTTTGTTGGGACAAATTTGTCAGACAATTTGGGGCGACATTTTGGCTTGTCAAGTTTCTTTTTTTTTGGAAACGTAATTCATGGTTCTTTTGTTTTCTTGTTGATGTTGTTGTTGTCTTTATTATGGTCTGTTTTTTTGGTAATCTCAAGAAAATGTTGTCTGCAATTTTATGGTTAGTTTTTTTTTTTAAGAAGCCATCAATTTTTTAGTGCTGGAAAATTTGATTCTGGGCTCCGTCAAAATGTTCAATTTTTATTTACTTTTTTAATTTTCACCTCGAAAAATATTTTCAGACTTGGCATCTTTATCTCGAATTTGTATAGATCTTTTGACTGTCCTTCAAATATTTACCTTCATTTTGGCAGATTATTAAAAAGACCTTGGGAATTTCACAAAAAAAAAAAAATATTTAAATATTTCTTGGTATTGTTTTTTTTCCTTTCATTAAAAAAATAAATAAAAATTTGCCTAATTAGTTTTTTTTTTCAAAAAAAAAATCTTTTCTTAAATTTTGTAATATATTAAAAGATTTTAAAAATTAAGCATAAAAAAATAAAATATTTTAATTAATTATTTTTTAAAACTTTTTAATTCAATTTCTTCTTGATTAAAAAAATTTTAAAAAATTTTTGGAGTTAATATATACATTTTTTTTTTATTTTATTTCTTCTTTTCTAAGAATTTTCATTTATTTTTAATTAAAAAGAAAATGTTCTTTCTAATTTTTTATTTTTTTCATTTTCTTGATTTTTAAATTTTTTGATTCCATTAATTTCATTCGAATATTTCAAGCTCTATTTTTACTAAGAATTTTTAATTTAATAAAATATTTTATTTATAGCTCTTTCTGTTTTCTTTTAATTCTTTTATTTTTAAATATTTTTTTTAATTTATTAAAATTCATTTAGCTTCTGTAAAAGCCAAAATGACGTAGATATATAATCCCATTCATTCTGATTACTCCCACGCGTTTATCTCAAAAAGAAGAAGAAGAAGAGTAAAACGATTACCTTATTTTTTTCCAATCTTATCTACAAACAAGGCTAAAAGCCCAAATCACTTTTGGCACAATCGAAAATAAAAATAAAAACCATGTCAATACCGGCGAAGCCCCCTTCAACCCCCCCCCCCCTCGCTTGTATTTATTTTAGATTATTTCATATTGGCCGACCTTGCGTTGCAATCAATTCTAATTTAGCTGCGACCATTATGACGCAACGAAACCCACTTTATGAGTCAAACAAGTTTGAAATTGCCATTCAGTCTTTTCGTATAACCTTTTATGGTGGCTTCTTGTTTTTATTTTTTTCTGAATATAAAATAAAAATTAATATTTGCTCCTACCTGACTGACGCAATCAAAAAAAATGCAAATCGCAAAAGTTTCTTCTTACCCAAAAAAAAGAGAAAAAAAGGTCAAACTAATACAAAACTTGACAATCTTCAAGCGGAAATGATTTTTTTTTTTGGCAAAAAAAAGAAGTAAGTGAAAGTGGCCGAAAGGTTGCCTTAACGGTTTTGGTCTGCCTATTCCGCTTAACTTGGCCCGCCAGTTTAATATTACGCATCTCCCACTCCGTCTTGGGAGTGTACTCGCCTCGGGCACACCTGTCCCCCCTTCTCCACAGCTTCAGGTGTTGCTTCGATTCACCATATTGACATTTGCCTAGGAAATGCTGTACCAGTTTAAATACAGGTTGCTTCAGACCTGCCTCGGTTAATGACTTTGGAAAAAAAAAAAAAACAAAAAATGAACCAAAAACAAAATGGAAACTGCTGTGAATGCAAAAAGTTTTACAATGGCAAAAAAACAAAAAAAAAAAAAAAAAATGATTTCGTTATTTGATCTGTTTTTGTTGCTTTCTGTTTGCTGACATGACAATTACAATTACAACAACAACAACAAAAAAAGAGAGATGAGTTTTTTTTCTTTTCTTTTCAGATTTTGCAGTTGAATAATGAATAGGAAACTGACAATTTCAAGTGCAATAATGAAAGAGTCTTTCTGACAAAACAAAGAAATCCCAAACAAAATGCTAGCTTCCCCAAATTAATGGGGCAAAATCCCTAATGAGTTTCTCTTCCTTTTGCAAATGAATTCACTTTTTTTTTGATTCTGAGAAGCAAAATCGCCTAGGTTTATTTTTAGGGAAATATTTGATCAAGCTTGAAAATAATTAAATATTTTTTTAAAGCTCTGAAAAATAGGTTATTAAATTAAAATTAAATTAAAAGATTAAAAATATTATTATTATTTTTTATTAGTAATTTTGGTTCTGTAAAAAAAATAATTATTCAGAATTTGTTTTGAACATTGTTTTTATTTCTATTTAATTAATGAAAAAAAAAACACTAATTTTGGTCAAGCTTAAAAATAATTAAATATTTTTTAAAAATAACTAATTTTATTATTAATTAGTAATTTTGATTCTTTAAAAAACAATTAAAAAAATATTCAGAATTTATTTTAAACACTTTCTTTTATTTTTAATTAATTAATTTACTTTTTCCCCTTTTTTATTAATTTTACTTCTTTTAATGACTTCTTTTATGACTTCTAAAAAATAATAAATTAAAAATTATTTTTGTTTTTTTTTTTAATTAGCAATTTAAAAAAATATTCAGAATTTATATTAATCAATTTTTTTTAATGAATTAATTTACTTTTATTTATTTCCAATTAAATAAAAACATTTTTAAATTAATTAATTTATTTATTTGTTTTAATGCATTTATGAGATTTTTACGAAACTTATTTTTAAAAATTGAAATAGTTTTGCTTGGTTAAAAAATTAAATAAAAATGATATTCCAAAAAGTTTATTTTTAAATTTTAATAATAATTTATTTCAATCTGGCTGAAAATAACGGGCAATTTTTAATTGTAAATTGTAAAATCAAATGAATTGTTCCTCAGAATTTCGAGTTATCCTCCATTTGTTTTTAATAGTCCTCCTGGGCTTGCAAATGCGCTTACGAACCCTGGAGACCTTCGCCCTGGAATTAAAGCCTCTACTATAAATCGGCAATTTGTAATGAATTTTTCCACATTTCAAGCAACGACGATTTACTCGATTCAAACGATTTATACGATTTAAAATTTTCTAAAGAAAAAAATTGATTTCGGAAAATATTAATTTTCTCGGCATTTCACTCACCTGTTTTTCGAATAAATGTTTCTGAAATTCTGTCAAGGCATCCCAATGGGGTGGAGCCTCCTGCAAGAGACGCTTCATACCATATCGTGGATGTAAGCGCTTGAAATATCTTAGGAAATTCATATATGGCAATGGGGCCACCAGATTGGGTATATCCCAAATATCAGTGGCCTTCAAGACTTTTCGTTTCATTATTGTGTTTCTTCTTCTTCTTCCTCTTAGAAAAGCTGTATGAAATCAAGAATCTTTTGTAGAAATTGTTTCTTGATTAAATCAAAAATAAAGAGAAAAAATATACGCATCAAGTGTTGTCTCATGTCTGAAAAAGTATATTGAAAAATATGATATGGGCTAGTGAAGTTTGTTTATTAATTTGACAGCTCTGGCAATGAATAAGATTTTTGAAAAAAAAATTTTTTTCAATTTCAAATTTATGCAAAAACAACTAAGCCGAGCCCAAAAATGTGATGGAAAAAAATAAATATATTTCACAGTCATAAAAATTCCAAGCATATCAAACAAAACCGAATTCATTTACATATACAAACACAGCCACAGAGTGAGAGTGAGAAAGAGAGAGAGAGAGAGAGTTAGAGAGAAAAAGGCGTTGCCAACTTGCCGAGTTATCTGTCGTCTGGACCACTTCTCTCTCTCTCATTCATTTCGTCCCATATAAAGAAGCAATCGGGTACTTTCAGAAAGAATACAAAAAAATGCATATGTATTTTTTATAGAATAGAAAAAAATATAAATAAAAAACACAAAAAACAAAACGCCTACAAATGCAAACGTCGCAGATTTCGACCAAACCAACTTGATTGTTTTTGTCTGTTTCCCCAGAGTCGAAACAAAAAAAGAAACCGACAACAAAATCAGTCTCATCCGATTATTTATTCATATAAAATGAAACAAATTTTTTTTCCGTTCTTCGGAGTACAAAATCTCACCCACTAGCGACCTTCAGTGTCGCAAGTTTGTCAGCCTCTTCCTCTTCACTGATAAGACAAACTTGCTGCCATCGCCACCGCCATCGCCGCCCTCGCAGACTTGTTTGAAATTTCTCAACCAAACAAAGAAGAAAATAAATACAAAAAAAAAAAAAAAAAACACATCATAGGAAATAGAATTCCGACAAGCTTGTCAAGAGTGTGGAATTTCTTTCAATTTGTGGAATTCTTTCAATTAAATGAATCTTTGATATGAAAAAAAATGAAACTGAAAGATTTCCTAGTTTGAGTGAAGCAAAAAATATTTCAGCTTATAAAAAATAATTAATTCAATTCATCAGAATTTTGATAATGATTTCTGAGAATTAAAATTAAAAAAAAAAACATTAAAAAATCCTACTAATTTGTGAGAAATTAAGAATTTTTTTTTGTTTTTAGATGCATAAAAAATAATGCAACTAATTAAGAAACAAATTTTGTGAAAATTAAAAATATTTTTAAATTTTTAACTTGGCAATTTTTTAAATGCATAAAAAACAATCCAACTAATTTAGAAAATATTTCTATTTGGTATTAAAAAATTTAATAAATATTTTGCCTTATTTAACTAGAATATTTTCAATAAAATAAGATTCGAAAATTCGATCAAAATTCAAGCAATTTTAATAATAAAATCTTTTTCCAATCGTTTAAGCAATTTTTGAAGCCAAACAAAAATCAAGCCAAAATTAAGGGAATGATTAAATAGGTCTTGAGAGCTTAAAAAAAAAATTATTTTTATTTTTTAAAATAATAAAAAATTAAAAATAAATTATTTCTTTACAATAATAAAAAATTAAAAATAAAATATAATTCATCAGAAATTCGCCAATTCAAAAAAAAAAAAAAAAAAAAAAAATTGGAAATTTAAAAAAAAAATTTTTAACAAAATTCAAAGTTCTCGAAAAAGAAATCCAGAAATTATATATTTTTCCAGCCTGAAAAATTTTTATATATATTTTTTTATTTTGTTTTTAATAAAAAAAAAAAAAACAAACCAAGTGAATCACTTTGATTTTGGCCTTTGATAAGTCAAACCAATTAATCATTTCAAAGTCGTCGAAAAATAGGCAGACTTTTGTTTTGGTTTTGCCGAAAATGCTTTATTTTCTCAGTTCTTATGTGTTTGTCTTCCTCTCCCGCTCTTACTCTATTTTCGGTCTCGCTTGCTCTTGTAAAAAGCAAAAGCATTAAAAATGCATTAAATGCATTGGGCCGGGAAGTGCGAGTACGCGACCCACTTCCGTAGCTGCCAGCGATATGTCCCCCTCTCTTGGGCTCCCCTCTCGATGCTCGTGTGCTTGAGTGCTCAGCTTTCCCAAGAGCGGAACCCAGCCAAACTGACTAAGCGAATGGAGGGGAGCGTTGGTGGAACTTGGAGTGAAGTTGGGCAGACTTCGCAGCCGCATGAAAAATGCAATTTCCGTCCGGTTTTTATTTTTTTTTATTTTTTCTTTGTATAGAAAAAATTAACATTTTGTATATTTGGTATATGTGTTTGTGTTGTGGCATTTAATTTAATTCTTTAGACAGAAGCGTAAGAGACTGGAGGAAAAAAAACAACTAACCAAACAACAATTGAAAAGAGTTCCAAAAGTCTACGCCTCTTCGAATATTTTTATACTATCTGAATTAAATAAGTACGATGAAGATTAATTCATTTTTTTTTCTCAACTTGTCTGGGATGTTTTTATACTCTTTTCAAAGAAAAAGATCATATACCTTTTGGGATATTTCCGACATTTTTCTAGGAATCTCAATGAATTTTGGTATTCAGAATATTTCTTTAGAGTTAAAGAATTATACCAAATTTCACCTGGATCGAAAAACTATATCATATAGAACTCACATCTGATAACTACAAAAAGAGTCTGTAATTTTCGGAGCTTCGTAGCAAAGCCTCATTTTCATTCAATTAAGCTGGATGAATATAAATAAAAGCTGACTGATTTTAGTTTACATATTTATTTATGAGTCGAGTCGAGTTCTCTATAGAGTGCAAATCTTAACTTGATAGTCATTTCCGACTTGGGATCTTTCGGAATTGTTGGGAGTAAATGTATTTTTAATAATTCCATTGAATTGCTGAGTAATGTTTCTTGGCCTTGGAGTTGAAAGAAGATAATTTTAAATTTAAAATTGAAAGTACTCAATGTAGTCACGCTTTTTAAAAATTATGAAAATTTATAGTTTTTAATAAAATTAAAATTTTTTTTTTCTTCTATTTACAGGTGAGTTTTTCTTTTTCTGCTTGAAAGATTTGAAAATAACCATAAACTTTGGTATGTAAAATGAAACAAAACAATTTCTCTTGGTAAAAAAAAAAGAAAAAATTTATAGATTTTCTTAATTTTTTTTTTAATTTTAATGATGGCAAGGTGCATGTAATAAACTTAATTACATATTAAGATGAGCTCGAAGGCAATCAACGTAGCATATAAACAGCAAATAAATAGCTTCATCAAAAATTGTGTAACAATATAAAAAAAAATAACAACAAAAGATAAAAAACTTTCGCTTAAAAATGCCATCGAAGAGTGATGAAAATGATCGATAAAAAAAAAACAGAAATGTTTTCTCTCTCATTTTTTTTTTTCGGCACACTAATTGAGTCAGCCAAGCGGTTAAACATGAGGAATTTCGGATCTATGACAAGACCTTTAAAAAGCTCAAAACACAGACAGACATTGCATTGTACAGTAAACTTGCAGAGAAAACTTCCAACTTAACGTGGGAAATTATAAGAAAAAAAAACCCAAGAAAATATTACATATATATAAAGCTGAGAATAATGATGCAGCTACTTGCCACTTTTTATTGTTGGCTAAAGATGATAAATGAATATTGAGATTGAGTGGCGTTTGTAAGATGATTGACCTTCCACCAAATGTATGAAAACAAAAAAAAGAAATCACTTAATCATAGACCAGCGGGCCCTATCATTTCCATCAAAACAAAGATGGAACAAAAGAGAGGGGGAGAAAGAGAGACCCAGGCTGGATTGGACATATTTTTGACATTAAAGGTGGAGAGAAAATCTTAAATTTATCAAGGCCCCAGGGATTTGATCAATTAAAAACTATCTAAAATGAAGTCGAACGTTAAACTCGAACACGGCTGAGTTTGGGATGCCCTGTATCTAGTAGAGGGAATTGAAAATGGAAAGGTGGTAACCCTGGTCGTCTACATTCACATAAAGCCTATGGTCTGGTCTGGTTGAAGGTGGTAACCCTAGTCGGATGGTAACCCTGGTCGTCTACATTCCCATTAAACCTCTGGTCTTAATATTCCTTTGAATCCAACTACAGATTGTTCGCAATAATGCAAGCACGCCATCTATCGGACTGTTCATTCGACCGTTATCCTGATAAGCAAATCTTGACTCTGAAATTATGTTTTTTGTATATCTCATGTAAATATGACGGACGGACGAACATAGCTATATCGAATTCTCTAGTCACCCTGATCATATTCAGGGTAACTTTTGGGGGCCTACGACGTCTTCTTCTCTAAGGATATAAAGGGTATAAAGAATAACCGAAATTTCCATTAAAAAATCAAATAAATTATTTCATTCAAGTTTGTTGATTTTCTCTCACCCATATTGCTCACATATATTCTCTCACATATATTGCTCAATTTCAATCAAAATCTCAAAATGCATTTTTCAAAATGATTCTTATTGAATTTTATTCACTGGTTTTTCCCTCCCTCTGTTGTCGTTGTTGTTGTTCTTTTTGTTTACTTGATGGACTTATTTTGCCATTTGGTGAAAAATATAGCAAATTTAAATCAATCCCATCGGGTGGGTGTGGCATTTCTACTATATACATTTCATATGCTTATTTAATTACAAATATTCCAATGATTTTAACGATTGCACTAAACCTATTTTGTTGTTATTATTATTGTTGTTGTTGTTAGTGCCTAATGCTGGTGTTGATAATTATAATGATGCTGAATGTAATTTTTCACTCACGGAAAATTCTAAATGCGGGCGCCCTCAGAACAATTGCATTTGTTGAATCCATCAGGAAAAAGAGCGAGAAGGGAGAGAGAGGGAAAATATTTCCATACCCATTAAATTTTATTATACCTCAAATAATGCAATGCAGAGGAAAGTGAGTAAACTTTGATTTGATTGCTTGTTTATTTGTTTTCCAGGCAAATGGGAACATATTCAGGAAGAGCCCGGAACATTCCTCACTTTACGAGAAAATTCTCTCACAAAAGATAAATATAATTTTGTAAAGAAATTTGAGAGACTTTAGGAAAAATACTTCCTAAAATCATAGATTGATTCCTTCCGATTTATAACTTGATTTCTTGGTTAGTTATTATTGAGAAATGAGGGAATAGTCAGAAAGAGCCCGGAACATTCCTCACTTTATGAGAGAAATCTTTCAACAAAGATATATAATTTTGTAAAGAAATTTGAGAGACTTAGAGAAAATATTTCCTAAAAGTGATTAATTGATTCCTTTCGATTTTTAACTTGATTTCTTGCTTAGTTATTATTGAGAAATGAGGGAATAGTCAGGAAGAGCCCGGAACATTCCACACTTAATGGGAAAATAGTCAGAAAGAGCCCGGAACATTCCTCACTTTACGAGAGGATTTTTTCACAAAAGATATATCATTTTGGAAAGAAATAAACCTCAATTCATTTGAGAGACTTTGGGAAAAATATTTCCTAAAATTAAAGATTGATTCCTGCCGATTTTTAACTTGATTTTCTACTTAGTTATTATTCAGAAATGAGAAAATAGTCAGGAAGAGCCCGGAACATTCCTCACTTTATGAGAGAAATCTTTCACAAAAGATAGATAATTTTGGAAAAGAGCTAAACAACAATTCATTTGAGAGACTTTTAGAGAAAATACTCCCTAAAATTATAGATTAATTCCTGCCGATTTTTAACTTGTTTATTCTTCAAAAAATTCCTCTATAATTTTTTCACTCTCCCCACAAGTTGATCACGAGATAGAAATCAGTCAGATCGTGATTTAAAATTAGCCAGGCCATAAATATTTTAATGCCTTAATCGTGTATTTCAAATGATTCTAAATAAAATTCCCACTTGATTTAAGAAAATTACAGGTTTCTCAATTAATTGTTAGTTTTTTTTCTTAATTAATTTCTTGGGTTATTTTTAGAGTGCTGATAAGAAACTGGGCTGAAAATTTTTACGGGTCAGACAGGTTAATATATTCAGGGTCTATGGAAAGTCTATTTTATTTTGGTTTGAAAAAAAAATATTTTGTTTAAATGTAAAGAACAAATCTTTGGGTAATTTGTTATAAATCAAGTCTTAAACAAGTCAACTTTCTTGGCTGTTTGGGCGCACGTGCGATTGTTGTTCACCTTGCCAAACGTCAGGTTGTGGCCGCTCTTGAACTTCTCGGCCAACGACGACAGCCATTAAAATCAAGTCAAAGTTAATGGCTAAAAAAATAAAAAATAAAGGTGCATGTTTAAAATAGCTTAAACAGTCAACTCAGCAGATCTATTTAGATTAGCTTATGGAATCTATAGCTGGGCATTATCTGACCATGCAATTATGATTGTCAATTAACCGAGGTGTCCAACCAGAGGGGAGAGGGGGCTGAATTAAGCCCAGAGGGTCTGATAGTTACAACTCACTCAGTCTCTCTCTCTCGTTGGCTCTGTTGAACTCATTTGGGTAAAACCCCCAAGTTAATCTACCCCGGTTTGGTGGGGCCCTGTTAAACTTGATATTTTTCAAGCAGCCACAGAGTTACGTGGCTATAATTTCAATCTATAAGATTATAGTGCTCAATTGTATCTATAACTACGTATTTAGTTTTTTGAGATTGCGGAATAGATTCATATATATATTTTTTTTGTGGTTTAAAATTCAAAGGCAAAACATCGAAATAGTTTTTGCTACTTAAACTAGAAATAGATTATTCCTTTGTGGTTGGTTTAATTTTCAAAATGAAAAAAAAAAAAATCGACAAAATTCTTGAAAAAAAATTCTATCTCTCTATCTCTTTCTCACTCTCTCTCTCTGTGAGACCCTTGAAAATATGAAATTTGATGCGCCAACTAAGCATGTCGCAGTCAAAGCCATCAGCCAGTCAGGCAGTTAGTCAGTTGTTCAATTGACAACCACATAAGCATCTGATTATAATTACAAAATACACAATATATTTTAATGTTATTAATGAACTTTTTATTTTGCCATCCAAAGTACACATGGCTGCGATTTAATTGCGTCGCAAAAAATGCTGAAAAAAAAAAACAGATTTCAGATAAAAATGCATTTCGATTTCTGCATTTGGCAGGCAGAGATAAACTCGGAGAAAGAGTGAGAGGGGGAAGAAATAAAATTCCAAACTAGGCCAATCAGGTGGAAAAGTGGTTTTCCATTTATGGGATGCCACTAATTTGGCCAGAGCTGGTTTTCCAGTCGCGTGCCGCATACCAAACCACTCGCAATATTTTTTTTTTTACTTTTTCCAAAAGAGAATTTTGTGGGCTTTTTTCGTGCGAGTAAGTGTGCATGTGTGTGTGTGTGTGTGTGTGTGTGTGTGTAAAGCGGATGCTCATGATCTCTTAATGAAATGAATAAGACGAATGCAACTCACTTTCAACTGCAGCCTTACTCAAATCTGGCCTTCATTCATGCCCACCCCACGGACTCTTTTTGATTGTGTAAATTTTTCTGTCATTCACAATTTTTTTTTGTTTTTTTTATCAGCATTTTTCTCTCATTTTGGTATGTTGAAAATTTGCATAAAAAAAAAAAACAGTTCAACGCTTAAAACAAACGCCCTGCTTCAAAATAAAAATAGACAATAATATTAATAAATGTGTGAGCGTGCGTGTGTGTGTGTGTTGAAATTATACCGCTGGGTCAAATATTTCACATATTTTTATCTGTCTACTCTTTTTGGCACAATTCAATAAAAAAGAGCTTCCAAGCTGGCAAAAGATTTTGAGAAAATAAAAATAAATTCATAAAATTAATTTCAATGAAATCAAGATAAATAAAACTCTAAGTTTAAATAAAGATGAAAAGAATATTCATAAAAATTACATTTTATAAAAAATAAAATATATAAATAAAATATAAAAAAACCTTATTTTAATTAAAAATAATAATTTTAATTATTTAAGAAAAATAAATAAAAACAATTTATAAGTATAATATTAAAATAAAAAAAAATAAATTATAAATTTAAAAAATAAAATATTCAGAAACTAAAAGGGAAAAATTAAATATTTAAAAAAAAAATAATTTAATTAATCAAAAATTACAAAAAAAAAAAATTATAAACCTAAAAAAAATAAATTAAAATAAAAAAAATTAATATAAAAAAATAAATTAAAAAAAATAAGAATCAAAATCATTAAACAAAAAAAAAAAACTACAACATCAATTTCCAAATTTTTAAAATTAAATTAAAAAAAATAATAATAAATAATTAATGTAAATTTTTTTAAAAATAATTTTTTGAGGTTTCATTTGAATTTCACAAATTTTCTTGACAAAAAGAGTAACCCAAGACTCACATAAATTTTGTTTGGCATTCCCCTTTTGCCATTCGGCAATTTTGTAACCGTAAAGCTATGTTAGTCTAACGGTAAAGCATATAATTCACGAATTGACCGTGTTGAGTGAAGTTTTATTTTCGGAGTGTTTGTTTGGCTTTGTTTCAAGTTGTTTTGTTTGGCATCTCAAATTGTTTCATTGTTGAGGTGGTTTTGCCTACACACTCACCTAATTAGCCTCATTATTGTTTATATTTTGATCCAAATAAAAAAAAAAAAGAAAAGTATTTCAAAATGTATTATTGAGTCATCGAATCAAAGCAAACATTGCTCAAGGTTAAATTCTTGAGCATTTTGTGTAAATAAAAAAAAAAAAATCACAAAAAATCAAACTAACCAAGGTGGACACATTTTCCGAACACGCGACAAGCGAACGAGCGATTCACATGGCAAGCCGTAAATTACAGCAGACCAAGTACACGTGAACTGGAACTGATGATGGCACCACCCCGCCTACTCTTAACACATTTCCATTTACATTTACACACTAAAAAAAATATATATATATTTTAATAAGGGCAAACGAACGGAAATGGGTTAGCAAAAAAAAAAAAACAAAAAAGAGAAAAAAGTATTTTTCGTTGATGAAAAGCCCGCGTAACTGCTTTGTGGACAGTGTGTGTGAGAGAGAGAGAGAGGAGAGGGGGGGGGGGGGTGTGTCAGTATGGGTTTTTACAATTTCAATTACGTTTACACTGCGTTGGCACTCTCGAAATGGCAGCGTGTTCAGGCCGAAACACATTTTGGGCAACTGACCAAATAAATAAAATATATAAATTCATTTCACCATAGACAAATTCAGTTTAAGGTTAAAACAAAAAACATCAATGGAAATTTTAACCAAAACTTGAATGGTCTTTCAACTGGGGTGAAAAGAGTGAAAAATTCTTTACACTATTTTCCTCTGCCTCAGCAAACGACATAAAGACCGAAAAGCTTTCAGCGCACAATTTTGCATAAAAGAAATGTGCGGGGGAAAACAAACTAGAATAAATAAATATGCAGTATTTACATGTGTTCAGTTTACAAGCAACTTAACCGAGGGTCGCCTCAAGAGTTTCGTAAGAAAAATGTGATAATGAGAAAAATCTTTTTTGTCCTCCTTTTTTTGGGATAAGCGAGAGGGATTTGTAATTTTTCTATATTTTTCTCTAAGCATTGATAAAGTTGTCCTTAATTTCTAAAGACTTTAGACCTTGGTTAGAATATTTTAATAAATCCTTTCCTTAGAACTCTGAAATTTGTGACAAAGAATCCTGAAAGCATATAGTTCCAGAGTTGGAATTATTTTCACATTGAGATAATCCAGGTCTAAGTGGACTTATATGGGAAATACTCTAAGTCTTTCCTTAGAACTCTGAAATTTGGGACAAATAATCCTGAAAGGTAATTCCCAGATTTGGAGTTACCTAGGATTATTTTCAAATAGAGAAAAGTCAGATCAATCCTAAATCAATTTGGGGAAACAGCCAGGTCTATAAAAGGCCAGTCCCTCATCCTATAATATTTTTGGGAATTTTCGAAATATTTTTCCATAAAGTTTTGTAACTACCCTCGGCCTAAGGACAGTTACTAGAGGCGCATCATCATGACAAGGAGGCCAAACGAAACCAACAAAAAATATATATATAAATAAAAACCAGAAACAAGTACATAACCAAGTTAATGTATGTGGCATGTATCTTCTTCTTCTTATTCTTCATCTTGTTTATTTGTTTCAGTTAAGTAGTTTTAGGTTGCTCTTGAGTGCATTAAATGCAAAACTAAAGATAAAAAAATATATAAAAATAACAAGAACAACGAGTGCGAATCTGTCAGAACCAACTTCAACTTCGCTAGAGTTATGCACAACATTAAATAATAATAAGGCTAGGGAGACAACAACAACTGAAAAAAAAACAAGAAGAAGAAGAAGAAAAGAAAAATGTATCTTGACAGATAAAAAAAAATAAAAAAAGCTTAATGCGTTGCGCTAAATTCATCATCATTATTATCATTCCAACGCACCAGCAACTGGAAAGATTTTTTTTTTCCTACTCATTTCAGTCAAATTATCTGTGAGATATAAAGTCTTCTTCTTCTTCTACTACTACTCATTTTTCTGCCATAAAGCAAATTGAGTGCAATGGTATTTTTTTTTCTTCTATTTTTTTTAAGCACTTTCTCGTTCCATTCTCGTTGCTGGCAACCTACAAAACTATGTTAAAAATGCAACTGGCCTTGCCTCTCGGCAATTGAGTACTGCATGAGTTGATAATTATGCAGCTGCATGCAACATATTTAACAGATACATTTCGTATCTGCTATATGCCAGCCTATGTAGTATCTAACAATCTGGTTAGGCATCTTTCAGCTTCTCTCTGTGTGTGTGTGTGTGTGTTTGCATTTAATTATTGTTTTGGCTAGTTTTCGACATCAGAACCAGTAAGCAATTGAAAATTTACAGTTCATTAGCTTTCATTATAATCTGGAATTTTTGCTGGTTTTTCTCGAGAATTTTTACTCGATTTTGTTTTGGCTTAATGATTTTTTGGTATTTTTGATTTTAGTCAAGTTTCTCATGAAGTAATTGTAGTATCTTTTTAATGAAAATAAAAACTCACTCAATTAAATGCCAGTCTCTACCTCAAATTAGATAGTGTCTTTTTATGGCCAAGACCTGACACTCGGCGATTAGCATTTGGCTCAAATTTTTCTTACCAAAAAAAGCCACCTGGCTCAGTTGGACAATTAAATTGCATTCGATAGGTTTTGCACGTGTCTCTCTTTTATTTTGTTGTTATTATTGTTGTTAGTTTTGGCAAAAACCAAAAATGGTAAAATCTGAGACTGCAAAAGACAAACAAAGAGCAAAACAGATAAATTATGGGCTATGACTTTTGGGTTATTGTCTTTTCTCTTGTGAAAACCTGCACAAAATTTATGTCAGGGCAAAAAATAAAAATAAAAAAATAAATAACAAGTTGACTGGTTTTTATGGGCTGCTCCCACTTACTGTCAAGACAGACTCTTTCCTCCTCTTTTGTTGTGGTTGTTGTTGTTGTTTATTTCTCACCCACAATCTTTGCTCACCTTTGGCTGGTCGTCTCGAATTGCAATCAGCATTCAACAGCATTTCAGATTACAATTCCGACTTGGCTACTGTTGCTCTGAAACGAAATAAAAAAACGAAAAAAAAAACTGATTACTGTTGTTACTTTTGGATTGTATTTGCCATGGCTGCATTTCAATTTCTCGCATTTCATTTCATCTCTACTTCTCTCTCACTCATTCACTCGGTTTGTTTGACAAGTTGAGTGGATTTGAGTGGGCCGTGAAAACCGAATGAAAAGAAAGCCAAGAGATTTACGCATTTCCCCCGACCTCCTCCAAAAAAAAAGAATGAATGAATAAGGATGCCGGGTTTTGGCATCAATTTGTTTAACGAGCTCAAATTGCTGTGCCAACCACATGGAATCAACAAAACTCCATTCTCAGTGCCAATCCTCTTTAACTACTCCTTCTTGGCTTCGTCTACCATTTGTGAACTTTGTTTAGGGGTCTGCCAAAGAGTTTGCCACTTGAGTCGGTCCACTTGAAAGCTGCAGCAATTCTTTTTTTTTTTTTTTTTTTTGGTATTTTGGTCTAGGCCATAAGCAGTTCTTTAGTCTGTTTTTATCCATTTTTATTTACTCTTGCATAATCGGAAAAAAAAAACAAAAAGACAAAAAAATGTTGAAAAACTCGTTACTTATTTGGCATTTCGGTTTACGACTTGCCCAGCTCAAACAAGACTTTTGAAAAGTTAGTTTACCTAATGAAATGTAACTTGGCTTTGCTCGGTGAAGTCACAAAAGGCCTGAACTGAACCGGGGAGTTCATTGGCAGATTACCTGATAAAACAAAAAACTTTCAACAGTGAGTGTGAAATTCTAAAGGCTTCATCAGGGAATTGAGAGAGTTAAAAGGGAGAGTTCTGAGTCTATTAACCAGGGGAACTAGGGATTTTAAAGGATGATCAAAAGTCTTTGTGAGTTCCAGCGTGAGTCGTGATAGATGATACAGAAATTTGGGGATTTTAGTGTAGTCCTGAAGGACTGTCGTGATTCTTAAGTTCTATGCCAACTTCTGGGATCCATGGACTTTGAGGGCTTTGAGAAAGTCTTTGTGAGTTCTGTCTGTCCTTTGTCAACTCGGGAATATCTAAGATCTTCAGAACGTGATTAAAACCTAAGCAAACATAGAGGCTAGGCCTGAGTAGGGAGATGTCTGTCCTTTTTCAACTTGGTTATATGTCTGGAAATGTCTTAGGACCTTTAAATCGAATGTTATTACTTAAATCTTGAGCAAACCTAAAAAGCCATAAATATTCCACAATTTTCCTTATCAACCAACCTTTGCTATATCTTCTTAAAATGATGTCCCATAACTAGATAACATCTTTGAAATTCTGGAACTTTCTTACTTCAAAAGGTAAATCTCGTAAACCCAGGAATCCTGAGTTTCACAGAAACATCTTCTGTGAGTCTTCAAGAACTTAAAGTATGTCGAAAATTTTGAAGTAATAAAAAGAAATCCAAAATCTGAGAAACCATGAGAAATTCTTTTGAGCTTGGGAGGTCCCACGTGAGCCCAGTAAAGTTCCGTTAGTAACATTTTAAGTAGAATTGTCGTGGTCACGAGTTCATCTCTAGCGTGTCAGATTGTACTTGATTTGCTTTTTCAAAGTGCACCTAATCGACCGTTTACACGGCTCTGCTTTTTCTTTTTTTTGATTTTTGTTTTTTATTTTTTCTTAGCTCTTTTTTTTTCTTGTACATTTTCTTTTGCCGTTGACGTTTATTGCCTGAGCGTTTCACAAAACTAATTAAATTCAAAGTGTTGGCCCATTATATTTTGCTGCTGTTGTTGTTGTTTACCGCTTTTTCCAGCATTGTTGTTGCTGTTGTTGTTGTCAATGACGTTGCAACATTTATTCCCTATCAGCTTACAAAATTACTGCAATGCTTTTGAGATTTTCACCTTACTTTGTAACTGCTCCTCTGACACTTTTTATGTTCTCCTCCTCCTTCTTCTTCTTCTTCGTGAATGTTTTGAAAAATTGCTTACAACATGACAAGCCCAGGCCCACACAGAACATTGTTAGCCCAGGTAGAAAATAACAACAACAAGAAAAAAATGATGTATATAATTTGTTGACTTTCTGAGAATTTCGAGACCGGCAATTGGCTCATTAGTAAGACACAAGTTGCCTAGTATCTTCCGCACAATTCGCAACTCGGTTGTGCTGACCCAGGCCGAAATAAGTTGCCACTAAATCAAAATGTCAAATTCACACACATCTTCACTTAGTCCCACTGACAAACTGCCAAACTTGGCTAAAATATTTTTGGTTCCGCTCTGCTGCCTCAGAGCTAAACTCAAGACCAAACTTGGTCTGTCTTTGAGTGTAAATATAATTCAATATATTCAATTTCCCACACACAATGTGTGTGTTTCTGTGTGTGTGTTTGGGCCACATTAATAAGAACATATCAGCCATGCTGATCAACGTCTCTGAAAATTATATACAATTTATTATGGACAATAAAACAAGAAAAACTGGCAAGGAGTGAAAAAGTTGAGGAAAACTTTTTAAGCAAAAAATACTAAAAAAAAAAGTTTCCGACTTTTTCATTGAGGACTCTTTCAAAATAAATAAAACTAAATATACAAAATAAATCAAACGAAAAAGTTTAGAAAACAAAATGCCAAAAGGCAGCAAGGAAATTATAAAAAGAATTTATATTTATTTAAAATAAAAAGCCGGAATATTTTGTGTGGGAAATTTCAATGCTTCAGGGTTTCTTTTGGTTTGACAAGTTCCCCAAAAAATAAACCAACAAAACTTTTCTAATTTTCTACAGCTCCCTGATGCTCTCACACTCAGAGACACTTAGTATTATTTGTACTCTTTATTAAGTTGGTCTGAGCTTTGTTTTACTCTTTACGGCAAAGGAAAAGTTTCCTGGAATAGATGAATAGTTATATCCATATCAGTCTATTTCTAAGCAAACTAGGGTCTTCTTCTTAATGAGAGCAGAACATTTGGTCGTACCAGCTGAATCGGCTTAGCGGACCCCAGAAATGGTTCTGGGAATATCTCTGACCTATATAAAACAATCTTGACTAAACTTGGTATTTGGAATACTCATATAAATCTAAATAAGTATATTCAGTTTCACCTGGATTGGACTACTCTGTCACACCTTGAATCAATGGGGATATTTCCTGTATTGAACGATCTTAATCAAATTCGATATACAAAATCAATCCATATTGTTACATAAATATACCAAGTTTCACCTAGATCGAGCATCTTGGGGATTACTTCAGATCCCAATAATATTTCCAAATCTTTGAAAAGAGTCTGCAATTTTCAGCAGTCTGAAGATAACCTGACCCTCGCTTGTTTGCGGTTTTTTTTTATTCCCCACTTTTGTTGGTCAGCGAAAGCGTGGCAAATTTTCACGGCTTTCAATAATTTTTAACTTTATTAAAAATTAAACTAAATAAAAATTATATTGCGGTTTTCATGAAGAGTGAAATTTATTTCTACAATTTTAACCAGTTTATATAAGATTTCTATTTCTGCCTCGCTTATCAGCCAATTCGTTATACCCGCCACGAGCTTGTCTCAACCAATTTTGCATATTTGATTGGCAAAAAAAAATAAACAAATTGTAAACAAACTGAAGACTAAGAAAAACTCTGACAGCGCACCTGACTGGAATCTTGACAAAAAAATATTAGGAAACTGACAGCAGACAAAATCAAATCTCTTGCCAAAATGATACGATAAAATTCAATGAATTTCATTGTCTCTGTTACACGTTTGTGATTTAATTATAACAAAAGAAACAATTTTTTTTTTTGCAAATAAGCACGTTTTGTGAAACTTGTTAACTACATTTTAAGTCGGTAGTTGAATGAGTTCCAAGTATGGGATAATAGCGGAACTGAATCGCATAACTAATCATCTATTGATTTTTTCAATTTTTGTTTTTTTTTTTCCATTTCAGGTGAGTCTGAACGAAGAAATAACAAGTTGGACAGGCTTTGTTTTGATGTTTTCAAAAATTCATTATTGTATGCAAGTATTCATTCATATAATTATATATATATATATATAAATAGATATATATAAATAGAGAGAGAGAGAGAAAATCATGAATTGTGTTCGTCAGGAAGTCGAATGATTTATAGGAATAGAATAATTTAGGGAAGAAAAAAATTCGACACTTTCTGCCCAAATCAATTATATGATTCATGGCAAAAGACAAATCAGATAATTATATAATTGTATTATTCAATATTTGTAGAATTTAAATTGTAATCTTTTTCTTTGATAAGAAAAAGCAATACTGTCATAAATTAAAAGACAAAGTAAAAGGGGAATTATTCATTCAGGAAACTCAAGGTCTGCGAATACCGAAGAAATTTTGATAAGACAAATTAAAATCTCCTATAATGTCTGACTAGAAATTGATAGGAGTATATAAAAAAAATCATCAGATATATAATATTTGAGGGTATCATTATGGAACCCAGGGGAACTTTCCCAAATTCCGAGCTCTATCATTTTTGGGGTTATCAGGTGCATCATGAATGCCCAGGGGAACTGGGGTTATTTGGGGCTATCAGGGTTATCATAGCGCAACCTAGAGGATTTTCCCCAAATACCAAGATCTGCCCAGCCTCTCTTTTTTTTTAACCAAAAGAATCTCAGCTTCTGTGGTATGCCAAAGTTTGCTCTCAGTTTTGTTCTTTTAACAATTTATGGTATTTTCTTTTAATACCAAAAAAGCCCCTTCTCTGCCTCGCGGCCTCCTCTGTGGCAATGTCAACGTTTTCTGTATTTTTTAGGGTGTTGTGCATCAGAGCATACCACGATAGCCTCGGACAAGCTTTGCTTTCCTTATAGCTCTTTGGTTGGTTGCATCTGGCCTTGGCCAGCCAAGTGGCCCAGCCCGGACAGGCCGGGCCAGGCCAGACCAGACCAGGCCGGGTCGAGTTGAACTGGCTAAATACCCTTACCGAATGATTGCAGTTGCCACAACACCCACCAGGTTTTTTTTTTTTTTTTATAAAAACCTGTCATGCACCGCAGATCACCCTCTTTTTTTTCCTTGTTTGACTCACCTTTTTTGAGATTTTCATACGCCCACAGAAAAATATAAAAATGTTGCTTACTTGGCAAAAACGAAGCAAAATTTGTTTTTTTTTCAAAAAAGTCAATGATTTTTATTTTGATGACTTTTGCTGACTAAACTTGAGCACCAGATGAGTCTATAAATAAAAAAAAAAAAAGAATCTTGAATTACCAATTGAAAATGTAAAATTCTTTTAATCCCAAGCAAAATCTAATTAAAAAGAAATTTCTTAGAAAAAGAAAAGACATTCTTCTTCTGTTTTTTTTTATAAATATTTTATGACTCATCTGTTTTTAATGAACTCGAACTTGTTTCGAATAAAACAAATTTGCATTTTAAAACAAACCAAATTGAGAGAATATCCGACAGAAAAAAATTCCTTTCTAATTGCTCTGAACTTTTCGAATTGTTTTTGTTCTCAGTTCAAGTTCATTTTAGCAGATTTTTTTTTTATAAATAAAAAATTGCATGCTTATTTTTAAGGCGACTCAATTGCGCTTCAAATATTCCTTGTGTCTTTTTTCTATATAGAAAAAATATTCAATTAGTAACAAACAATTTAATTGAACGCTGTGGTTTGATTGTTCACACAAACAACAAATAGAATTGAATCAAAGGTGACAATTGGAATTTGTATAGAACATTTTTTAGACTAAACTAACAAAGATGGTTTGGGGGCATAAAGAGCCCATATATATGTATAGCAATGTTCTGAAAAGAAGTGGAAAATCTCCAGACTCAAAACATCTCTGGATTTTGGAAAAAGTATATAAGAATAAATAGATTAAAAAAGTCGGACCTTTCCTGAATTCTTTGGGATTTTTGGATAAGTGGAAAGATCGTCTTATGGACTAGAAATAAAAAGCTGGGCAATTTAGGATTAAATGATAAAACTCCCTGAAAAAGTAGACTGAAAAATTGAAATTATTTCAGGATCCTTCAGGAATTACTTAAATCTGAAATATATCGAGAAATTATCGGAAAAGTTAAATAAGAAAAAAGTAGGAGATTCCTTTAAAATTTTGATTAAGAAAAAGGAAATATTTGGCATTTCTTCAAGACTGGAAATAAATCGAAAATGCTAGATAAGAAAGGTAACCAAACTGCCAGAATTGTTTCAAGTCTTCAAATTAATCGAAGGGACTAGAAAAGTGTTATATTTTCAGAACTTGAATATGAAAAGATTCAAACCTAAAGAAGAGGAGTATTTTCAGAATCGTAAGATTCTCTCCAAAACCCTTTAACCTCAAATCTTTCCAGCTAAAAATAGATTAAATTTCCGATGATTTTTCAGCTTATTTAATTGTGTAATTTTTCAAGACAGAATTTCTTGTTCTTGTTCTTCCTCTTATCGTAAAATACAAACAATTGGCCAATTCATTTTATGGTCTGCAAGAAATGTTATACAATCTTAAAATTTATCACTTTGCGCCTGCCTTAAAATAGAATTGAATGATTGACCTGACCATATTTCGGCTTGGTTTATACCGTTAGAAAGGAGTGGCCACTCTGGGCTAGGCCATTGGGGCCATCACACGCGATCTTTGTGAGGGGGCGGCACGTGTGGCAAATAAAACATAAAAAAAAACCAAACCGAAGAAATGTAAAAAATTCTTTTTTCCGTCTGTTTTTTTCCGGAATATACAACAAGTTAGTCGTCAACCATAAAGTTGTGGCAAATACATAAATCTTTCATTATTCGAGACACTCCAAAAGGAAGGGAATGTGTTCATCTTAAAAAATGTGTTTTTATTATTTTTTATGCCAAAAATGAAATTTCACAATTTTAGAATTCACTTTAGAATTTCTTCATCATTTTTGGGCAATAAATGATTTTATTTTCAAGGTTTTGATAACATTCCATTCAACTAGGCAAGCAACCAAACAAAAAAATAGAAGAAGAAGAAGAAAAATTTGCACTTTAATTAATTGAAAGCAGCTGGCTTGTTTGGCACTGAATGACCCCTCCAGTCTGTTTATATTTTCAGGGCCCCCCAACAACGTGGCCACCGCCTATTTCTCTTTTCTATTTTGTTGTTGTTGTTCTCTCTAGTTTTTTTCAGAACAGTTTCAATGTTAATTTCACGTTCATGTGCTATTTTTAAAAAGGCGTGTAAAAGAGTGGAGAGCATTGAAAGAATTGGGTGGGTTGTGTCTTTGCTATGGGCGAGGTATACCCGCACCCCTCTCTCTCACCCTGCTCACCCACTGTCCAGTAACTACAAAATTAACTAAAACAAACAAGAGAAGCAACTGAACAAAAAAAAAGATACACGCGCTGGCGGACTTTTCATTTCTTTTGATTAGGTCATTGAGTTCACAGTACAAAATACACCTAACACACACTTCGACCTTCTAGCCCTCGGATACTCTTTTTGGAAATTAAATTATTTTTTCCTTAGCTCAAAAATAGTTCTAAGGATTTTTTATGTAGTGAAAGAATGTTTTCTAAAAATTAATTATTTTTAATTCTATTTTATTTTTAATTTTAGAAATTTTGTTATTTATAATATTTCTCATTTTTCGCTTATAAATTTGGTCTGAATTAATTGATTTTTGTTGAAAATTTTCAATCACCGTTTTATGTATTTGTTATTAAATTTGGTTAATAAAAAAAATTACAATTTAAAAATTTTTTTATTTTTTTTTTTACAATTTACAATTAAAAAATTTTTTATTTAAAACAGTTTTTTCTATTTTGTATTGCTTAGTGCTTGTTTGTTTTTTTTTTTTTTTAATTTTAATTCTTTTTTTTTAATTATATTTTTCTTCTTTTAATTAAATTTTTTTTTAATTTAATTTTTTTTTTTTTTTTAATTAAAAATTCGTTTTCTCTCTTTTTTACACAATATTTTTTATTATTATTTTTTTTAATTTAAACATTTTTTTTCTTAATTTTTTACTCTAAATATATATTTTAAAATTATTAATTTTCATTAAAAAAAAACGAAAATTTTTCTTTAATTTTTTCCGTAACTCTTTTAAATTCTTAACTTTTCACACATTTAAAAAATATAATTCAATTTTTTCTGCAACTAAAAAAAAAGAGTATCCAATCTTTGCCTCTCATAACTGTTCTTCTTCTTCCCTTATTTGAAGTCTCATAATTTGGCAAGGCCCAAAATTTAATTACATTTTTTTTCTGCTTTTTTTTCGTTGGAGACGCGTGTGTGTCTCTTGTTTGTTAGTTGATTTTGTTAATTGTTTTAGGCCATGGCAACAAAAAAAAAGGTTTTATAATTTTTTTAGGCCCAGTAATAAGTATTTTAATATTATTAAATCTTATTTAGACTAATTAAAATTCTTGGCATACTTATTCTATGACTCTGAAATAATTCTCAGATTTTGAATGTAGATAAATTTAGTTTGGTCAGTCAATCAACTCTTGACGAATGTTCTTTTGTTTTATTTAACTTTTTCTTTATTCTTCTCTTTCAATTTTTAATTAATCACCGGCAAGATTGGCAATTCACTTTGAGAGGTGATTGTAATTAAAAAGCAAATGAGGAAATCAAACACTTCAAATGTTGAAAATGTTACCGGTCCAAGCAAATGAACTTGCCACTTCAGAGTTCAAGCCCCAAACCACCACTCCACCACTCCGCCACGCCACGCCCCCTCACCCGCCCCCGTCCGCGTACTTGTGTCTATGTAAAGTGGCCAGTAACTCAGCTGTATGTGTGCTCGTCTGCTTTGGGTTTCAATTGGATTTAATTACTTAATTGAATTAACTACAACATTTGCTTTTGTTTCACTGACAGACTGACTGTCTTCCGCCCTCGCTACACACCCCGCCCCTTGTCAGCCTGGAAACTACCCAAACACACCCACAAGGCAGGCAAAGACTATCGAAAAACGTCACCAAACGACATGTGTCATGGGCTTTTTGTTTTGTCATTGATTGAGCCTCAAGTGCAAAGAAAATTTATCAAAACAAATTTTTGGCCTATAAAATTATCACAGCCATAAATGAATCACTGATAAGACCAAAAAAAAAACAAAACTCTGAAAAATTTCTTTCCTTTTGTTTGGATTTGAGCAAATTTTGTTTGCTTTTTTGTTGACATTCTTTGCCAGCCCAACTTGGCCATAAATGAGGTCAGGTCACTAACTTATAAATAATAAATGTCTTGAAAGAGACAGCAGCTCCGAATAAGATAAACTCAAACAAGAAAGAGTCAACAACTTGATGCCTTAAAAAAAAGAGGGCATGGTCATTTAGGCCCCCCAAAAATAAAAGACACCATTTTTTTTTTTTGTCAAAGTAAAAAATCAATTGTAAGAATAATTAAAAATGTGTCAAGGGCTAGGAAAGTTGGCCAAGCAATGTTCAATGCTCCCTGGGAAAATTTTGAACAATCCATTAGGTTCGAATGTACTCAGAATATTATTTTTTTTTCAAAAGCTTCCAAATTAACGCAAATTTCTGCTAAATGCTTGTGACGTCAGCAATTTAAATTCCACACACGATTTAGTCAGTCCGACACACACACAAACACACACACCGAGAGACACAAAAGTATTGAATAAAATGAGAAAATATTTTAATATATTTCAGGGCCACTTGACCGCAGTTGCTATATATTTTTTTGCTTTCTATTTTTATTTTATTATTATTCGTTTTTTTTTTCTTATATAAATTTTGCGTCATTGATTAAGAGAACTTTGTAAGAAAAAAAAGAAGTCTAATTAAACCAAAATTTGACTGCCTATTTCTCCCCTTCTTTTAATCTCAAGGACATAAATTGGGGCGCCAAAAAAAATTACGTATACGTAATATATAAACAAAGCCTTCCCAAGGGGCTGAGACCAAGAAAATGACTCATAGCCTCACTAAGAAGGGTTGAATAATTTTTAAAAATATTTTTTCTTCTTTCTTTTCTTTTCAGTCAAAAAAAAAAAAAAAAAATGGCAACTACCCTGCTGAAGCCGAGAAAATCGTCTCTTAAATCGATTTAACCAAATTCAGTTTGGGAGAATGGAAAACAATGAAAATGTTTCGATTTATCATATTTCATAAACGCCAGAAAATGGAACAAAATAAAGGAAACTATCAGCATTTTCATCTTGACATCAACAAATCCAATTTGACTCATTAAAATGGCTGTTTAGTCCAAAAGAAGAAGAAGAAGAAGAAGCAACACAAAGCAATTTCATCAAAAGAAAGCAAGAAGAGAAAACCAAATCATCAAAAAATCAAATTCATCATTCATCCGAGACTTGAAAGAAAAAACAAAAACAATTCAAACAAAATGAATTCTGTCATTTCCGCATTTAAGGCCAAAAAGAACAACTCCAACAATTCGGCCAGTTCTGCTGCTACGGCACCGATGGCAAATAGTAATGCCACAATTAGTGGCCCGAATGGACCAGTCCAGCCCAGTGCCGCTGAGATTAAGCATAACGGTATTGTGGGCATAACCATTGCCAGTGGTGCCGGCAGCGGTGGAAGTGGCAGCGGTGGTGGTGGCAGTGGCAGTGGCGTTGGAGGCGTCTTGAAAAAGAAACCATTGGCCCAAGACAATGGCTATCAATATTTGCGTCATTTGCGTGAGATTGAGACCTCCAATATATTTTTGTCTTCGGTGGTGGTGGCAGCCGATGACTTGCAAGAATCTAGCGACAAGCTGAACTTCCGTCCAGCTGGCACGGGTGCTCCAGCCAATGCTGCTAATGCTAGTGTCGATGTGGTCGATCATTGCCTACCGGCCACGGTGCGTTTGTCCAGTACCGAGGCTCTGGCTCATTCCCATAACCATTCCGATTTCAATATGAATGGCAAAAACAATAGTGCCAACAATGCCAATCTAATGACTCTGACCATGGCCAATGGCAATGGCAATGGCAACCTGGATATGGCCGAGATTATAGCCGATAATGTGGCTGGCAGTGGCAGTCCCCTGCCCACGTCAAATTTCCTTGTGGATGACGATGACCTTTCCGAGCACTCGACGGCCGCCTGCAACAGCACCAGCAGTTCCAGTGAACACAGCAATAGCACAGTTGTCCACAGTCCCACGGTGGTCACAGCCTCCATGCAACAGCAGCAGCAGCAGCAGCAACAACAATTGCCTTCAGCCCAGCCCAGTCCAGCCAAAAGTCTGAATTTAAGTCTGAGTAGCAATTCATCGATGGAACCACACTCATTGGCCTCCCTGGGCGGTTCGGATGCAGCCCTTCATGCCCTGGTCATTTCAACTTCCAATGGTGGCGGCAGTGGACCTCAAACCCCACTGGCCTCACCGCCTCTGGTTCAGCACAACACCGAGGATTATGTGCCTGTCTTTCTCTCATCCGCACCAATCACTTTGCCCATCATCATACCCAACGGTCGCTCCGCCCACACTCAACCCACTCCGGTCGTGCATACCGTCAGCTCGGCTGCCAGTACACCGAAACACACACGCTACTCCAAGCCACGTTTGAGCCTGAGTCGTGTCTTTACGCATTCCATGCCCTCGGTACACGGTCGACCCAATTTGAGTGTGGCACCCGCTAACGGACAGCAACAGAATGGAGCTGCCGGCGGCAATCCCGGCTCAGCCGGCGGAGTCAATGGTGCAATTCCACCGAAACGCATTTCAACGCATCAAAGGAATCTTAGTCTGGATTTCAGGTGAGTCAAGTAAAAATTAGTACTCTGGGATATATTCAATATTCTTTCGCTACATATTTCAATGAAATCAGGGGAAACTAAATAATAGTTTCTTAATTCTGAAGCTGATATTTCTATATGCCTTTTGATTTCTTAGATAATCTTGAATTTCAATTTAAATAAGGAGAATTTGTATACACTATACATAGATGTACTTACCAAGTTTCAGCTTGTTCGCACTACTCAATTATATAGTTGTCGCATGAGACTAAATCTGTTTTAGGAATATCTCCAAAATTCATTGACCGATCTCAATCAAATTTGGTATGAAGATTTTTCCTATATGAACAGATAAATGCACCAAGTTTTATCTTGATCGAACTAGGAATATCTTCAGAAAATTGTTATCGATCTTTATCAAATCTGGTATGAAGATCCATTATTTATAGATGCTTACATGTACCAAGTTTCACCTTGATCGAACTATTAAATCATATACTTCATAGGATTATCTATAGAAATTTTTGACCGACCTTAATCAAATCTTGTATGAAGATTCTTTATATATAGATGGATTAATATACCAAGTTTCATCTTGATCGAACTATTACATCATATACTTCATAGGATTATCTATAGAAATTTTTGTCCGATCTTAATCAAATCTGGTATGAATATCCTTTATATATAGATGGATTAATATACCAAGTTTCACCTTGATCGAACTGCTATACCATAATCAAATCTGGTCTCAAGAAGCTTACTATAAAGATACATAAATGTACCAAGTTTCCCCTTGATCGAATTACTAAATCAGTTTCAGAACTTACCCGCTTAGAGATATCTCGGGCATCTCCAAGAAATTCTGAAAAAAATATGACCAGCTGAAAGCTTCAAAAAAGGTTTCCTTATCTTTCAATAAAAAAAGAAACCTGTGCGAATTCAACAGATTTTCTTTGTATGTTTTGCATGTGGCTTAATCAAATTATAATTTTTTTATTAAAGTGAAAAGCAACAACTGTTTCGCTGACGAAGAACAAATTTATTACCATTTTAATCGTCATAGAAAAATTCTGTTTGTGAATTGGCAAATTTTTATTCATAGGAAAATTACCCACAAAATGATCAACTTACTCATTCACTTTTATGTGAGTTTCATTTAAACTTATCATCAAATATTTCTGAAGTGTTAATCATCATGATAACTTTTCAACTTGGCCCGGAGGTGAGCCGAGCGGTCTGCCAAAAATTCTGTCAAGCGGAATTTGAAACAAATTGAAAACTTGATTTACAGAGTTTTGGGGAAAAGGGATTAGTTTGGGCCCCCAAGGGTCAGGAAAAACTCTCAACTGGCTGGCCATTTTTGGCTTACTTTGAGTTTGGTCTAGATGAATTTTAAGTGCCTGCCATAATGAGCAATCAAGCAATTTTCCGGGCTGTAAAAGAAACTAGTTTAGATTGCCTGGAATTTTTGTACCTGTAAGCTTGTCCTTGTTGTTGTGGTTGTCAGTTTTGTTATTAATCAATCAAGAATGAAGTAAAGTCTAGAAATCAGTTTTGCTTACCAAGAATTGTGTAGGTGTGGTCTTTAGTATATTTTGTTGGGCCAACAAGAAAAACAACACGGCAAGCATATCACGCAAATCGGCGCCGGTTCAAGTCCATTGACTGACTTCAGTGACGTGTAAATGTGCATGTTAGATGCATGTTAGCTGCAGTTGATAATTTCCCCTGAATACTTTTTAGCTTGTCGATTTTTATTATTTTCACCCACCAATCAAAGTATCTCCTCCTTCTACTCCAAATGGCCACAATGGCGTCAAAACTTTTAGACTGTCGCGCCACACGTCATTTGCAATGCACACCGTTGCCAAGCCAAGCAGAACTCCAGAACCCCCTCCCCACCTCAGGTACAGTCCCGCATTGACAGGCACGCAGTTAAATAGGCGTGCTTCAGGCATTTCTGCCATACTCAACTGGAGTCGAGGCCCAGGGTCTTTGAATACCAAATATGAATATATTTATTATACGAATTTCCACTTTTGGTTTGGCTTGCGAATGTTTTCCTTTTTGCAAAGTGCTTGGAAAACTTTAGTTTTTATGAGAAACCATTAGACATAGGTAGGTAGGCGCCAAAGTGTTAATCGTTGGCTTAGTGATGGTTACGTGAGTGAAATTTTAAACCGATACAAAAAAAAAACAAAATCTCAAAGAGAAACCCATCTGAAAAAGGATATTTTTATTCTATAATTTAATTGGACTTTTGAAGGGTTTGATTGGAGTTTGTTTGCGTGCCTGGTAAACATTTCTAGCAAACTTTCTTTCTTAACTTGAAAAGGTCTCAATCGATTTACAATTATGACAAGAAAAAGTGTCCTTGTTTTTTTTAGCTTCCAATGAATATTCTAATTTTATAGAATTTCGTAACCCCCTTGTTTTTTTTTTTTTTTGAGTCTTTATTTATGTTTTTGCATTTTTGCACACTTTTCAAGAAATTCCTCAGTTCGTGTGCAACGAGAACAAAATATACGCTTGAGCATGCAAAACGTGCACTTGACTTAGTTGGGAATTTCTCATCCTCCTCCTCCTCGTTGCCTCCATCTATTCCAGAGGTGTCTGAGAGCTTATATATTTCAATTTTTTGGCAAATTCTTTTGGTATAACAAAAATTGTTGTTTATTTAATTTTTGCATTTGTCTGGATTACTTAAGCTCATCTACCTTTTTTACTTTATTTCGAAATGCAAATAAACAAGTCAACAGCTTTGCCAGAGGATTTCTCTTAAGTTGAAAATATCTTAACATGACAATATGATATTTTAGCTGGAGAGAGTTGCTTCTTCTTCTTCTTCTTCTTTGTAAATTGTGAAGACAAGTTGACTCGTTGATTTTATTCAATTGAAATGCAATTTTATATTGCATAAGTTATTTGCGTTACTGGCTTTGTCATCATTTTGCTTCGACTTCATTTATTTGCCACTTGCCTTAATTAAGCTAATTGATGACAGAATAACTAAAACAACAACAACAATAAGAGAAGCAACATCGAAAGACTCTTAACCAAACCAATTGATAAATTTCCATTGTCTTTATTCGAATGAATTCCTTCTGATATTCATTTTTTCTGTCTTTAAAAAAATATTTATAATCAACTCTAAGCTGGATAATTAAAAATCTGTGAATTTGCTCCTTTCATGTTCATCCAGAAATATTATTTCTGTCATTAACACCTGCCAAATTAACGCTCGAGCACTTTTTATGAAAAAAAGCATAATCAAAACATTTCCGCTCATTTTGGTATTCATAAGAGCAAAGAAAACATGCATAAATTTTTCACCAAAAACAAAAACAAAAAACGAAAAATTTATAAGTAACCAAAAACCTTTTAAGGATTTTAGCCATAAACCACAGAGCTTTCGAGATTCGACCTTTTTTTTCTTTTTTGCGCCAGCATCTGCTGGTTTGGCCCAGCAAATTTGCATAAATAAATTTTTGCGGCAAGGAACCCACAAATGGCTGACAGCATCTTGCTCCATATATGATTCCTGTCGCCTATAAATAAATAAAATGTAACAATAATTGGCTATAAAAAAGAAAAAAAAATAAAAAGGAGATCGTAGAATGCGAGAGGTGTCAAGTTATTTTTATTTCTTGGTTCCTTTTGTGTTAACATAATAAATTGTTTATTGTTCACTTTATGGCAGCTTTGGGAGCGGGGAGAATATATATTCAGAGGTCAAAAGATGCCAAAACCATTGCCCCTTTTTTATGGATTTTTCAAAAATTGATTTAAAAATGTTCTTATTAGAATTTTTGTTCAATCGGGAATTCATTTTGTACCCTTTCTTTGTAATTTCTAATCTTAAAAAATTAATAGGTTTCTAAAATTTCATATTTCAAATTTTAATTAGGTGATCCATTGATATTATTCTTTAATAATTAAAGTCTCGAAACCCAAACAATAACTATCTTTATTTTCATATATTTACTATATTAATTCCTATCCTAAATAAAAGAGAACTTAAATGGTCCAAATTTATATAAAACCTTGTTGACCAATTCCTATCTAAATTGAAAGATATCCCTAGATATCGTAGTCTATATTTCAGCTATATTTTTAGAGAATCCATTCTGATCTAGATTAAAAGATATCTCCAAAAAATTCTTTACCATATGGGAGTCTTATAATTTGCTTATCATATCAATATACCATGATTCCAGATCTATATAGAATCTTTATATTATTTATGCTACATTAATTTCTATCCCAAATAAAAGGGAGCCCACAAAATCACAAGCTATAAGACTAATATTTTTACTGGATCAATTCCCATCATCTTATTATAAAGATATCTCAAGAAACTCTAAATTATATGGAAACCTTACTTATTACTATATCCATATTCCAAATAAGAGCTATATAGAATCTTATATTTCCTAAATACAAGAGAGCTCAAAAAATTATAAGAATCATTATTATACTTTAGAGATAATTATAATTTTTAATGAACCGATTCCCATCCCAAAAGATAGTCAAAAAAATTCTAAACTATATAAAAACTTCCTGAAGCGATGTCCATCCTAAATTAATGGAAACCCAAAAGAATCCCAAGCTATATAGGAGTCTTATAACACTTTAGTCTTATCAATTCCGATCTGAATTGTAAGAGAACCCAAAATATCTGATACAAAGTGTTATAATATTTGGGTCGTATCAATTCCGATCTAAATTGTAAGCCAAAAAATCTCTTCCCTCGAAACCAAAAAAAAAGCAATTTCAAAAAACATTAAGTGTTTGCACACCCATATGGGTACACACATAAACATAAGCTGGCAGCTATAACACTTGAAAACGAAACAACAACAAAAAAATTTATATTAAAATTAATACTTACTGTCAAATATCCCATGAAGAACATTTCCGGGACGGGGACGGGGAGGTGTTGCCAAACGAAACGAAAAAAGCAAAAAATGAAAGGGGAAGTGGCACGTGCAAAATGCCGTTATAATTTTTTTTGTTGTTGCCTACAGTGTGTTGCGTGTCTGGCTGTGTATGTGTGTGTGTGTGTGTGTGTGTGTGTGTATGTGTGTATTTATGGAGTTTCTCTGTTTGGTATTTGTGTGTGTGTATACATGAATCCTTTTTGAATGGGCCACACCCTGCGCGATGTTGTCTGCGCCAGCCCACCCCACCCCACCCCGCCTACCCAGTGACCGTACCTACCACCTTGAACAAATAAACGGGAATTGTATGAAAGCGAGTCGACTGTTTCACATCCATAAAGCGAATCGTGTGAACATTTCATTTATTTTTCTTGTTGGACTCAGCCAAAAGAAATCCTGTTGAATGTGATTTTCTCCACTTCTTCTTCTTCTTCTTCTACCTTGGCTAAGGGTGGGCAGCAATTGCCCTTGCCTACCTTCTGAAACATTATGTTGTCCAATAATCCCGGACCCATTACTGAAATGCCATTGGGCTCACACACAAGAAGAGACATATTCTCTCTCTCTCTCTCTTCCTCTCTCTTTCTGTTCTTGGGTTCATTAATGTTTTATATTCCTTTAATTTGCCGTTTATTTGATATTTGTCCATGTTGTGTGTTTGTGGCAGAATCTTTCAGCTTTTGTCCTTGTTTGCCCGAGAGACTTTTGTCCCCGACAGTTTCGTATTTGCTTTGCACTTAATAAATTAAGATTTGTTGTCCGAATCGTTGCCAACCGAAGATTAATAGACTTTTATCTGAATTTATTTCTGAAATGGGAAAAGCTCGAAATAAATTCAAATATTTTTGCTATTTCTGGTAAAATTTAAGAGTTATTCTCTAACCAGGAACTCGGCTGAGCTCAACTTAATTGTTGGCCTGGGCCAAGCTAATAAACTAAAGCCTTTTGATCAACTTGCTAGATGAAACTTCTTAGCCGCATACAAGCCAGCCTAATCGGCCAGGTAAACTAACGATTTTATTTGTAGTAGTTTGTTTGTGTGTGTGTGTGTGTGTGTATAAAATTAGAATTCCTACTAAAAGCCGGCTAAATACACACAAACTTCAATAAGCTGCCAGTTGGCCAAACGGGCAAAAAAATGAAAGAGAACCAAGAGGAAGACGCAGAGAGAGACCAGAACGACCAGAGCTCTGGGGATTTCACTTAAACTTCGGGCTCCTCTATCTCTGCCACAGAGCTTGTCTCGTCTTCTTGCTCTCTCGCTCACTCACTCACTCTCTCTCTCTCTCTCTCTCTCTTTCTCTGTCTCTTTCAAAGTTCAATGGCATTTTGAGCCAATGCAAATGTGAATGTTGGCTGGTTGGTTACTTCTCCTTTTTTTTTTTAATGCACCGCAAAAAGAACTACTTTAATTTAATGCAGACACCACAGTTTGTCTACTCTAGAGTATTTTTTTTTTTTTTATTGTGTGGGTTGATCCAGAACCGAGCAGATTACAAGGCAAGCGGCAATTTGTCATGCGTCGTTGCATATAAAAATCAGTGGCAATGCGACGGGCAGCTCAACTCCCCCAATTCACTTTTGTCTCACAACAGTCCAAAGTCTCTCCATCAGCTGTTTTAACAACAAAAAAAAAGAAGAAGAAAAAAATCAGCCAGCCACACCCAAACCCCTCGAAACCACTTTAGCTTCTGTTCTCCTCTGCCTCTTGAACAACTGGAACACACAAAGCATATGAGTGTGTCTGTAGTGTTGTTGTTGTTGTTGTTATTTTGTTTTTTTCATGGCCTTTTGTTGTATTTTTCCCAGCATTTTCCATTCTTTGCGGCCTTTGTTGGCTGCCTGGTTCACTCGTCTCAACTTGACTCAACTCTCCCCCCCGTCAGTCTGGACGAGCAATGCAATTTTGTATTTGGTGTTAAGGTCAATGTTTTGTTATATCCTAAAACAAATGGGGAATGGTACAGTAGATACTCGTCGGTTTGGGCAAACGGAAAAAGGAAATCAGATAAAGACTACTCCATTTTTTTCTCCTACTTCTTCCGTTCTGGACAGACCATGAAAAGCTCACACGCTTTGTCTTGAAAGACTCAGGAAAAGGCACAAAGAACAAAGGAAGAAACATATTTTCGAAAAGAAGAAGAAAATAGTTTTTCTAGAAACTTCTTGGTAAAAAATAAAATTCAGATTTTATAAGAAAAAGGAAAATCAGACCTTTGAAACTGTGGAGTCATTTAGCTTTGGGATGGGAGTACCCTCACTTTGGTTTGGGATTATCTATAAACTTTTCAAATATAAAATTTTATTCAGATTGATTGACAAAAACCGGAGATATTCTGAGAACCCATTGGGATCTACTTGACAGCTATATAGCACTCCGATCCAGGTGAAACTTGGTAGACTACTCGGAGATATTCTGAGAAACCATTCGGATCTACTTGACAGCTATATAGCACTCCGATCCAGGGTAAACTTCAGAGACTACTCGGAGATATTCTGAGAAACCATTCGGATCTACTTGACAGCTATATAGCATTCCTATCCAGGTGAAACTTGATAGACTATTTAGTCACTATAAAGTCACACTTTAGGCCCAATTTGTATCAGATTGGACGAAAAGAATAGAATATATTCCCAGTAAGGAGTTCAGGCTATATCGACTCCCGTAAAAGGTCTCAGCCATCTGAGAAAACCCCGTGGGTCTACCCCAAACTGAGTAGCTAAAATCTAGTAAGAATTAGACTAAATAGAGCCTCCTCAGCAACCTGAGAAAACCCCGTGGGTCTACCCCAAACTGAGTTGCTAAAATCTTGAAAAACTCCGACTAAATAAAGCCTTATGACTCGGGACCAATCAAACTAAGTAAATCAAGCTTTTCGAAAACTTTTTGAGCTAGAAAAGTGAGAGTAATTCTCGATAAAAAATATAAACAAGAATTAAGTTCTCAACGAGCTGAGACTCTTTAATCTGGGGAGCATATCTTTAAATGGTCTTGTCAAAAGATCTGACAAGACGACGAAGTTTTGATGGCTTGTCCAATCTTTTACTTTGGCTCTCCTCTCTTCTTACTTTTTTTTATCCTGTTCACATCATAAACTTTCGTTTGGCTCAGCAAACTTTTCATTTGAATATTTTGTGAGCTTAGCAAGTTTTTTTTCTCGCATTTTCTATGCAACTTTCTGTTTACCTAACCGAGAGAAAGAGACGGACTGTGGGAGGGGGGGAAAGGGGGTGTAGGAAGAAGTGAAAGAGATACTTGGCATAAAAAATTCGCACTTTTGGGCTGGCTGGCTTCTTTGTTTGGTTAGTTTTTCCATCTTTCTTTCACCTGTCACAAACACACACAGACACAGAGACACACACACACACACAAGCATATCCTGACTTCTTTAGTATTTGCCTTACTACGCGATTATAAAGTGATGAATGGCAAACGGAATTTAGCCCAGAAAACCTGATATATTCAAAGGCAAGTCCATCAAAGACCCGGCTCCACCCATTATATAAATCGCAGCCAATGGACGACTTTGCCTGTTTGGCTTTTCCATGTGTCATTGACCCAAACAGCCAAATCAAAGAAAAACTGAAAATGTTTACCAAAACGTCAACTTGACTTGGCCAAGTCTTTTTGACCAGCCAACTCCAGGCAAAACCGAAAAAAAGTATCTTGTCTCCTTTAGGCAAAAACAATTTTTTTTTTTTGTTTTTTTTTTTTGAGAGAATTTCTTTTATTTGGAAGTCTCTCGAAATAGACAGAAATCTATTGAATTGCCATCAATTATTTGAATTTCGGGGCAATCAATTAGCTTGGCTTGATTGTTTATTGGCCCCACTTAATTGATTGAATACAAAATTTGGAGAGACTGAAGAGTTGAAATTTATCAAAAATGTTTAAAAAACCGTTGGGAATTTTTATCAGAAAAAATATAAAAATTAATAAAAAAAAAAAAATATTTTAATAAAATTTATAAAAAATAATAAAAACTTTATGGTATATAAAATTCCTTTGAGCTTATTTTTTGTAAGAAATTTTATCATAAAAAATATAAAAATTAATTCAATAATTTGAAATAAAATTTATAAAAAATAATAAAAAATTTAAATTTCCTCTGAACTTATTTTTTGTAAGATTTTTAAGCGATTTTTAAAGCTTTCAAGATATCATAAAAAATATAACAATTAATAAAGTAAATTAATTTAATTAAATTAAAAAAAAATAAAAATAATAAAAATTTTAGGGAATGTACAATTTTACCGAGCTTATTTTTTTTTTTGTACATGTTTTAACCAATTTTAAGGGTTAAAAAAATTTCAGAAAAAATATAAAAATTAATAAAAAAAAATATTAATAAAAATTATAAAAAAAAAATAATAATAAAAACTTTAGGGAATGCAAAATTTTTTCGATCCTTTTTTTACAGTTTTTAACCAATTTTTAGATTTAATTTAATATTAAAAATACCTTCAGGGAATTTAAAATTTATTTTATTTTTTGGTACAGATTTTTATTACGCAATTTTTATGTTATTTTTAAAGAAATCAAAAAAAAATAAATAAATAAAAGTTTATAGAAAACATAAAATAAAAAAAATCTTCCATTAAAAAAAACTGACATCTTTGAATGCACACGAAAACTGCATAAATTAAATAAATTTAATTGAGCTCGCAAATTAAAAGGGTAATAAAAATAAAATGCAAAACTGCAGAAAAAAAAATCCCAACCTCATAAATTGTCCAAAAATACTTTTAAAATATTGAACACTGCATAAATTAAATACTTTTTATTGGTTTTATAAATTTGAAAAGAAAAAAAAAAAACGATTTAATTTTGATTGGAAAAAAAATCTTCAATTAAATTGGCGAAAAAATAAATAAGTCTTTAGCCTTTCAAAATTTTTTATATATTTTATTATGATTTTTCTTTTTAATTTTTTTTAGTAGCTTCCTAGTGTTATCAAGACCATCATTAAATATTGCGCCATCGGACTTGTGAATGGGGCTCAATCATTTTAGTTAGTCAGTCAGTGAGGCGAGTTTAGTGAAAGTTGGCAAAAACAATTTTTTTTTTTCATGCTCGTTAAACTTTAAGCATTTGTTGCCACCACAAAATAAAAAAATATATAAAGCTAATAAATCAGGCAGGTTTGTTTATTTATTTTGATTAACGGGAAATAAAACGCAGAAAATTAAAAAAAAAAAAATGCAAAATTTTGTATTCCCTCAGCTTCTCAGAGACTTGAGACACTCTCTTTAATTAATTTCAATTGATGTTGAGTAAGAAATATTTGTACATATATTTTTATGTCAACTTGATTATGGCCTGGGATGTCTCAATTTTTATTTTTTTTTCGTTTCTCTTTTCATTTCTGTTTTGATTTGTCGGCGTCCCCGCCCGAAATGCATTGGAATGCAAAGTGCAAATAATTGACACACACAGTTTGATATGTCTGGAATGTTTGTAACAACACAAGCCCAGCGCACATCATTAGCCCACGAACGTATCAGCAATTCACAATACTTTGAAAAAAAAAATAAAGCTTCTTTTGAAATCCACAACAACAATAATAACAAAACATTTCAAACGTCACCCATATAAAAATAAAATGCAAGCTGAAAAGAGCGGCAGACAAGCAGGCAAAGCCGTCACAGCTTTTGAATTTATTTTCTTCTCTCTTCTACTCTTCACTTCATACAAAAGCACATTTCAACACTCACACACACACACAGACACACACATATAGAGTCAGGCAAGCCCAAGCCTGCTGGGGAAATACGATTTGCATGCTAAATGAGAATAAAGTGCGAATATTGACACAAAAATCAGTGGCGTTGCTTGACGGCGGCCGACAACAACAACAAGTTGGCAGCCCTGTCAAATATAACTTGCTGCATTCTTTGCGCTCGCTCCCTCCCTCTCCCTCCACCCTATGTCTTTAGCGCCAAACATATGTTTTACATCATATCTTACATATTTGATTCTTTGAGTCTGTGAATTTGTGTGGGTGTCTTTTTTTATCGCGAAAGAAGTAAACAATTTTCAATAAAGATGCTAAAAAGGAAATTGCAATTTCTTTTCTTCTTCTTCTTCTTGAGTTTGATAAGCCAACTTGCACTCGACTGAAACTTTGTGTGATAAAAAATAAAAATTATTCTAGACTTATAACGGTAAATATGCAAAAAGCTTATCTAATCTTCTTATCCGCTTTAAAAAAAAAATCAAAACAATTTGTGTGGAAAAAGCTAAAGATGAAGTGAAATAAAAATTTGTTTTATTACAAGATTTTACGGGGTAATTAAAAAAAAAAAAGGATAAACAAAAAATTGATTTTCTTTTTATAATTTATTTGAAAAGTTTTCTGAAATTCTTAGTTTTTGTTTATTCATAAACATTTTCAGCCAATTTACACCTAAAGTTAATAAAATTTGTAAAAAAAAAAAAAAAAAACAGATTTATTAGCAAAATCATAAAATTTATTTTTGGTTGAAGCCAATTTCACACCTTGAAAATATTTAATTTTTCTAACTCAGCTTGCCCAAGGGAATTTAAAATATTTTTTTCTCCTAAGGAAATTAAAATTCATAAAGTGTTTTTTTTTTTATTTGCATAAAAGATTAACTTTGAAATCTTATCAAAACATTGAGGTTTCCGCCCCCCTTTCTTGGTAGAATTAAATCAATTGGTTACCTCATAAAATTCTTATCAGTTTATCTACCTTCCTGTGTCCCCAGCTGGCCATATGTTTCCAGCTGTGTACCCCAGCGGTCAGCAGCTTTAAACATTTGCCAGGCCGGTTAGGCTTATCAGCCGGATTATCGTATTCATCAACTTAATAAAAGCTTCTGGGTTTCTGAGGGTTTTTTTCTTTTTTGTGTGTTTTCAAAGTACTCAGTAGTTCCTCGCCATTGTTTGATTTGCTTCTGCTTCTGCTTCTTCTTCTTTTAGTAGGAAAACTTGGCAAATGCTAATGATACACGTGCAAGAGATAAAAATGTTTTCTTAGTGGTTTTTTTGTTGTATTTTGTTATTGGAGCGCGCGCACTCATACAGACAAAAGCTTGTCTGTGTAAGACTTGAGTGAGTGAGTGAAGTGTTTGTCTTGGCGACCTGGAATTTAAATGTCGTTGCTACAACAACAACAATAATAGTAAAAACAAAAACACAAGCAATTCAACAACTCAAGAAATTGCAAAAAGCACGCTTGCGCTCTCCCAAAAAAAATAAGCACTGATAAAAAAATAACAAACTCTCTCTCGGTTTGTGAAAAGCTTGCAATTGAGTGCAAAAACTGTTTCGTTTGGGAAAATGCTGAAAGCTTTTCGTATTAGTCAGCCTTTGTTGGTCGTCGCGTCGCCTAGTTCAATTTTTTTTTTATCGCTGCTGCGGTTTTGTGCGTGTGTGCGTATTTTGTTTTTATTTCTTCTTCTTCTTCTTAGCAAGTAGACAAGTGCAAGCCTGTGGGCGAAAATTTGTTCATTGTTTTCGTTTTCTACCTACAATATGTTTTAAAGGGAAACTAGTCTTTTTGTGGTATGTGAGAAATCGCATGACATTCATTGATTTTTCTGGTCTTGAAAGTTTTTGAATTTAATTAAATATTCTTCTACTTTTTTTTTTTTAATTTTAGATCTATGGGCATTTTGCTACCGCCTGTGTCACAGGTGACCAACACACGCATTAATCACACACAACATCATCGTAACCGAAGTCTTGATAGTGCCCTGCAACGCATACCAGAGGTGAGTAATATACCAGCCCTTTGTCCTGCCCCTTTGCCAGCGGATTAAAACAACAACCTTGCAAATTGATAGCAAGCGCCATCTATCTAATTGTCAGTGTGTTTGTTTTGAGTCTACGCGCACTTTGAGCAGAGTAGAGCAGAGCAGATTCTAATTATTTGTATACACTTACTTTACACATGTCAAGTGCAATTTAGTTTGTTTTTTATATGTATTTTTATTTTGTTATACAAATCAGTATTTATTTATTTTTGCACTTTAAATATTTGTGTACATTTCATTTATTAATTTGTGCTTTATCAGAGACTAGTAAATTTTTCATCTTGCCTATTCACTCACTCCTGAGTGGGTGCCGACGGCGAAGTCAACGCTGACGCCGACCGAGCTCGAGCTTTGCATGCCGTAACTGGCTTGACTGGCAACTTTTCGGAGAGCTTTTAGTTTTATTTTATTTATTTTTTTCGTGTGCGAAGTGAGGCAAATTTTTGTTTCTTTTTTTTCTGTTTTTGTTTTTATTTAATTTTATTCTGAACTTCTCTTGTCATTTTATATTTTGATATTTGCAAGTTTATCATTGTGAATTTTTAGACACTGTAAAGCCCGAACCAATTGACGTAAAGTCTGCTTAGGCAGTGCGAATTTCTTTTTATTTATTCTAGTTTGTTTTTGCCTTTTTATTTGAACTAAGATAAGCAAAAGTAAAAAAGCAATGATTTATTTCAAGTGCCTTCTAAATTTGATTGATAAATATATATACATATATTTACAAATATATTTTTTTTGTATATTCGTTTAGGTGGAAGTGTCATCACCCAATGCCGAGAGCGAAAACACTTTCTGCTCACCCTCTTCGATACTCGGCACAAATATGTGCTCAAAAATTGCCAACACAGCGGCCAGTGTAACCGCTGCCCTGTCCACAGGCCAAACCACAGTGATGTCAGACAATGGCCCAGCCAAGCCGACATCCCTTGATATTAATGCGGCCCCCCAAGCCCAAGGCTCGAACAGTCCAACAACGACAACACCAACAACAACAACAATCACCACAGCAGCCGTACATCAGAACCATTATCCAGCTCTGTACTTGAACCAAGGCTATATGGGTGAGTGCAAAAACCCCCCAAAAAACCCCCACCAACTAAATCTAATTTTTGCTTTTAACTTGTCTTTTCCAGTGGGACAAGAGACCGTACGAACTAGACCGAAATCCAGAGAATCCTCTACCGCATCGACATCTGGGCGTGGCCAGGATCTGACTGGCGTTGTGGCTGCCAATAGCAACAGTAGCAATAGTAGCAAAAAGCGTGAAGATCTCACCAGTCTGGGCTCAGATGATTCAGGTATGTGTTTTGCGTGTGGGTTGTAAAAAGAAAAACTACTAAAATTGTTTAACCTTTTTAGGCATTATCTGTGGTTCGGAATCGGATCAAATCTCTTTGAATCGTATACGCGATTCGCATGAGTCTTTGGATTCGGGAGAAATGTATGCCGATGCAGATGCCGATGCTGAGGCCGAGGAGGAACTGGAGAGACAAATGGAGACCAACTCAATGGATGAGGATTACAATTTGGTGCAAGCGGATTTGTGCTTCTATCCACCACATCAGGTGGATATTGATTGTCGCACACTGAGGCCTTCGCGTAAACAAAAACAACAACAACAGCAGCAAAGGGCACAGGAACAGGCCAGCTCATTCTCCCCCAACAACAAGGTGGAGAATCCATCAGATGATGATGTGGACGAACGTTTGCGTTATCGCCTGATGAACATGTCACAGGCGGCCATCAATCTGGAACGTGGCTCAGCACCGAATGAAATCGAACCTGTTTTGGACGATGAGCAGGAGGGCGATGATTGTGTCGATTCTGTGGACTCGGTCCTGTCCACGCCCACAGCTTCGGTGCCCAGTGCCTTGCCCACACCAGCCACGCCCACACCCACATCCACGGAGAGTACCAAAAACGATCAGGTGCTCTTCAAGAATTTCTTCGGTGCCACCAAAAATGCCATTTTCCGCACAGCCCAGAGCATAATCGAGAACCACGAGAAGAAGAATGCGGCCAAGCAAAAAGCCGGCGACCATCAAGACACCGCTGGTCCTGTAAATAGTGCCACCACTCCCAACGGCACACCCACCACACCCCAGGAGCTCATCAAATCACCCACAGACATTTCCAAAAAGAAGGAATTCTTCAGTCTGCTCACTTCCAATTCCAGTAAAAAGGCGGCAGCTGCAGCAGCCGCTGCCGCCGCAGCCCAGACACCGGCTGCCACGCCCACAGATAATTCCACAACTAGCACCAGTAACCCAGAAGCCAAATCTCCCACAGGAGAAACACAGAACCATTCTCAGGTCAAGGAGCGCACTCTGAATCTGAGATTGCCTGGAGCTGAAATGGACTCGCATGAAGCTCCCCTGGCCAAATCGGCCTCGATAAATTCGCTGCACAAACTGAAGCTACCCGTGCCCGGCGTGGTCAAGTATCTGATCAGCGAACGTGCCTCATCCGATGCCCAGAAGAAACTCGAAAAGGGACCAAGTGGCCTGCTGCGCTTCTTTGAATCCCCCGTCTTCAACATACACTTTGCCATCCACTATCTCTTCTATTCCAAGGAGCCGGGTGTGCTCAGTTTCATTGGCAATAAGATTTTCAGTTTCCCCGACCAGGAGGTGGATCTGTATATACCCCAATTGATTGTCATGTACATACAGATGGATGAGCTGGCCGAGGTCTTGGATCCCTACCTGACCATACGCTGTCGTAAGTCGGTGGACTTTTCGCTAAAATGCCTATGGCTGCTCGAAGCCTACAACTATCAGGTGGACTCGCTGGGCAGCATGAGTGCCACACGCAAATCCAAGCTGGCCCTGATGAAGGAAATCTTCTCCAAGCGCGAGCAGAAACTTCAAGCCAAGAGCGATCTGAAGGCGGTGACTGGACTGAAGAAGACCCATCATCGTTCTCAGTCGGATGCCACAGTTTTGTTAGCCGATTCCCGCCCTCCACATGCCCTCAGTCTGACGCATCGCATGTATCAGCAGCCACCGTATACCACTCAAACCCTGACCGCCACACCCGCCAAATTGTGCCTGGGCGACCTGACCTCGGGCCGAGCCTTTGATAATGGCTGCACCTGCTTTGAGACTGTGCGCGGCCAGGTGAATGGCCTGCTCGGTCAGAAGACTCTCTGCAGTTGTGGGGCCCCCAAAACGGCACCGCAAAAGGAGTTCATGAAGGCTCTGATAAATGTGGGGAAAAATCTCACCTCGCTGCCTTCGAAGGCCGAGAAAACCTCGGCACTCCGCATGTTCCTTAATCTGATCAACAAGAATCTGCCTGCCCGTGTCTGGTTGCCCCTCTATTCGTTCATTCCGCATCATGTGGTGCGCATAACGGAGGAAAAGACTGCTGTGCTCAACTCCAAGGACAAGACTCCCTACATCATCTACGTGGAAGTGGTGGAGGTACCCGATATATACACCTCCGCTCTCATACCCAAAATGATGCCCTCACTGAGGCACACCAAGAGTGAAGAGCATCTAGAGGGAGCTGCCTGCCTGAATGCCCATCAGAATTGTAGTCGCACCTCCAGCTGCAGCAGTGGCCACAATGGTTCCAGCTGCCGGCGCAAAAAGGCTCCAAGCAGTCAGAACGGTGCTCCCGAAGCCACCGAAAGTGGTGGTGCCTGTGGTGATGGCTCCTCTCATAATTGCTGTTGTGCCAATACCCTCTCTGCGGGTAACAATCTACTCCACGAGGACGACGTCTGGTCCCAGGAAGATGATGAAATTACAGCTCAGTACTTGAATATGCGTAAGATCAGCGAACGAGATGCCATTTCGCAAATGTCCCTAGACTCGTGCGATTCCAGAGATCAGGGTGAGTTCACTTCAGCTACTCCGACCAAAAGAGAATGATTAATAATTTTTTTTTTTATATATTTCATAGGTCCCCCAGTGGTCTTTAACATAGGCGATGTGCGGACAAGGCATTGCAATAATCTGAATTGCGAGAATACCAAGTCCTTTAGCAATGATCCTGAAGACCCTTCGGCAGCAGCCCTTAAGGTAAGTGAACCGATCTTTAAAACTTTAAGAACTTTTCTTATATGTTGGCTATATGTTTTTTTAGGAACCCTGGGATGAGAAGGAGAAGCTTATACGTGAGAGTTCTCCCTATGGTCACCTCTCCAATTGGCGTCTACTCTCGGCCATAGTCAAGTGTGGCGATGATTTGCGCCAAGAACTCATGGCCACCCAACTGCTACAGGTAAGTCGAAAAAATAATTCTCTTAGATTTATCAGATCATTCAAAAACTTTACTTTTAGATGTTTAAAATCATTTGGCAAGAGGAGCATGTGGATCTCTGGGTGCGACCGTATAAAATTGTTTGCCTATCCAATGATAGCGGCCTTATCGAGCCCATTTTGAATACGGTGTCTCTGCATCAAATCAAAAAGAATTCAAATAAATCTTTGCGGGATTATTTCATCGATGAATATGGGACACCCACGGGTGAACGTTTTCGTCGCGCCCAAAAGAATTTTGTGCAAAGCTGTGCAGCTTATTGTCTCATTTCATATCTGCTGCAAGTCAAGGATAGGTAAGTCTTACTTAATCTGAACAGTTTGAACAAATTATTAATCTTCTTCGATATTTATTTTAGGCATAATGGCAACATACTCTTTCATTCAGATGGTCATATCATACACATAGATTTCGGCTTTATTCTAAGCATTTCTCCAAAGAATTTGGGTATGTCAAATTAATCATTTTTTTAAGACTTTTAAAAGATTAATAAATTTATTTGTTTAGGCTTTGAACAATCTCCGTTTAAATTGACACCAGAATTTGTGGATGTCATGGGCGGCACTGGCTCGGAACATTGGCGAGAATTTAATCGTCTTTTGCTAGTGGGCATGATGACTGCCCGGAAGCATATGGATCGTATTATTAATTTTGTGGAAATTATGCGAAGCAGTAAGTTTTAAAAAAATAAAAAATTTCTTTAATGATATTAAAATTGATTTATTTATTTTTATTTTAGATGCTCAATTGCCATGCTTTAAGAATGGCTGCTCCGGTACTGTACAGAATCTCCGTAAACGTTTTCATATGAATTTAACTGAACAGGAAATGGAACGTAAAGTTGAACAGCTTGTCCAGGACTCACTGAAAAGTTTGTCCACCAAATTGTACGATGGCTATCAGTACTATACGAATGGCATATTGTGAGAAAGGTTTTTCATGAAGATCTAAATACATTATTCTTATTCTTATTGATTGCGAAACAAAATGCCGTCGCTGATAAAACCAAAACTATGGACTGATTTTTTTCAAAAAAAAAAAAAAAAAAAAGAAAATGAAAATATTAAAATATATTATTAATATTAATAATTCTAATAAACAAAACAAATTATATAAATATATATATACATATATTATATATAAAATAAAAATGCAGCACATCAAGAAAGGAGGAAACAAAAAACAAAAAAAAAAAAAAAAACTACCAAAATGTGAAAGGAATCCAAACACGATCCACACCTGTTATTATAGAACCACAAATGTCCCGACTCCTCTCTTTCTTCCACGCCCACACAGAACGTTCGTTGTGCTCGTTTTCATTGTTAATCTAGTGTACTGTGTATGTTGTCTAGATTTTAAGATACCAAAAACAAAAAATTTAAACAAAACTCTTAAAAAGCAAATCAAAAAAAGAATTCAGATTTAAGTGTGTATTTTTATGTTGTTGCTGTTATTTGGCCATCAATAACAGTTAAACAATATAAAAATGTTGTAAATATATATAAATATATATATAAATTATATAATAATATAGATAATCAAGATTTTTGCATTAATTAAATAATTTTTTTTAACAAATCCTTTTCTAATTATAAATTTCAAACCAATCAACCAAGAAAATTAATCTTTAAACACACAACAAAAACAACAACAACAGCAAGAGAAATTCATAAAATTAGCAATAACATTGTGAAAAAAATCAACAAATTATATGCAAAAAAAAAATAAATTCAACAAAATCTAAACTACAAAAATAAAGCAGAAAAGTATATTAAATTTTTAAGTATAAATAATTATGCATTCATAATAAAAATATTCTAAAGCATTCTTACTTGCAAAGTGTTTTAATTTTTATTGCGTTTTAGATTCAATCAAGCTAAATCAGTAATCTAATTTTACTCATTTTTTGAGTCTACCCAAATCAGGCATACAAAAGCTGGGCAGTATAAAACTCTAGCAGGCATCTGTATTTTCTAGTGCCAACACATGCAACCCTGCCAGTCTCGGCGTCGTCGTTGCGTAAACTTTTTTAATATCTATATAAAAAATATTTCAACGATTACATTTATTAAAGAGACATAACTTTCTTGTAAATATATTAAAGGTGAGTTATTTCTTAAATCTTTGTTGAATAATTTAATTAAAAATGCAGATTTGGAACCCCCTAAATGAATATAAACTAGCGGAACCAGTTCCACGACAGCGTCATTCGCGCCGCTTTTTATTTTTAGTTTTGTTAGATGTTTTCCCATACATAATGGCTAAAATAGAAGCACATATATATTTTATTTGAAAATTTTCCTATTTTCACTCTTGTAATACTCAACATCACAGCGCCGCAACTTGTATATGTAATTGTGCGTGTAGATAATATTTTTGTGGTTAAGTTTTTGCCGACATTCTAGCCGCTAAAATTTTAATAAAAGACAATTTTGTTTCAAAAAGAATATAATTTGTTAAGCCCCAAGATTCGTCAAAGCAATAAAAATAAAAGAACAATTCGTTTGATCACCAAAGAAAAGTAAGAAAAAAAAGACAGAAAAAAACGCGCGCGCGACCCCCTCGGAGTCACCATTGCCTGAGAAATGAGGCTGCTGTACGTTTTTGCGCTTATTTTGGCCGTGCGCTTGGCATCGGTTTTTGTAGTCAAAACCTACTATGTGCCAGATGAATACTGGCAGAGTCTGGAGGTTGCCCACAAAGTGGCTTTCGGGTAAGTTTCCAAAGGAAGAATTATTCAGAATTTTTTACTTATTTTCTAAATTTCCAGCTATGGCTATTTGACCTGGGAATGGGTGCAAGGTATACGCAGCTATATCTATCCCCTGCTGATAGCTGGCATTTATAAATTGCTGGCACTGCTGCAATTGGACAGTGCCCAGATGCTGGTGCTCCTGCCCAGAATCTTGCAAGCTGTGCTGACCACCTATTCGGATTACCGTTTCTATATTTGGACAGGAAGGAGAAAATGGGCGCTCTTCTTGGTGCTTGTGCCCTGGTTTTGGTTCTACACGGGCTCTCGTACCCTGGCCAATACCCTGGAAGCCTCACTTACCACCATTGCCCTGAGCTATTTCCCCTGGTTTGGCGAGAGCATCGCCTATTTGTGGCCAGCTGCCGTCTGTTGCTTCCTGCGTCCCACAGCAGCGGTTATCTGGCTACCTTTGGGCATCTATCATCTCCGCAAGAGTCGCCTCTCCATTCTAAGCTTGGTCTCCCGCTTCCTCTTGATTGGGTGAGTCTTTCAAAGAGATTTGAAATATTTTTTTCTTATTTTCGAATTATTTCGTTAGATTGCTGGTTGCCGCCATTGGCATAGCCATTGACTCCCACTGGCATGGTCGTTTGATTGTCACACCTTATGAGTTCTTGAAGTACAACATTTTCCACAACATAGGCAGTTTCTATGGCTCTCATCCCTGGCACTGGTACATCACAGTTGGCCTGCCCACTGTCTTGGGAGTCAATACTTTGGCCTTTATTTACTCGATTATGGAGACTGTGCGTAAAGCAGAAAAATATCCCATTAGCAAGCAATTGCTGGTGGTGATTGCCCTGAATATTGTGGTCCTCAGTTTTGTGGAGCACAAGGAATTCCGATTTGTATCCTCGCTTTTACCCTTGTGCCTGTATGTGATGACAGATGCCTTGTCCCGTCTGAGTTATCGTGCCTCAAGCAGTCTGCTCTGGACCATTGCCGTGGTTATAGTGGTGGGCAACTTTGTGCCTGCCTGGTATCTCAGTACCATTCACCAGAAGGGTCCCATTGAATTGATGCCCAAATTGCAGCAGATTGCCCAGGATTACCGTGATGAGCGTGAACACCGGGCCAGTATACTCTACCTAATGCCCTGCCACTCGACGCCTTACTACAGGTGAGTAGATCCGAAATAAAAAATAAATCAATTTTTAAATATTTTCCCTCCACCTTAGCCATATTCATGAGAACATCACCATGCGTTTCCTGACCTGCGAACCGAATCTGGAAGGCAAGGCAAACTACATAGACGAGGCTGATCGTTTCTTCGAGGCTCCAGCTAGCTGGTTACGCAAAAATGTTCCAGTCCATCCACGCTCTGCCATGCCCTCGCATGTGGTAGTTTTTGATTCCATTGCCGATAGGATTAATGAATTTCTACTCAACTATAAATTGGTTCAGAGCATTGACTATGCCGGCATTAACAAACTGATTGATTCAAAGACTTCACTGGATCGCTGGCTAACTTCTCTGAATGTGAAGACGCCGGATATTGAAACTATTTTGCAGACATTGAAAACTCGTGTCAGTCCAATGATTCAGGTCTATCAACGTTTGAAGGTGGGCGAGGAGAATGCATTTAATCGTGTCGAGGCTGCTGCCTCAGATGATTTGATTGACGAAGACTTAAACCTCAATCAGAATCAGTTTAATTAGAATCAGAAAACAAATAACAAATAGAACGAAAGTACTTTAAAAAGACTGGAGAAATTAGCCCTCCGTTTCAAAGCAAATGAAATTATTTACAATATCTTAATTTTCAACTTCTTGGCCTTAGAAAAGTTTTTAAAACCTCTTCATTATCACCCTCCTCTTTGAAAAAAACAAGTGTATATTGTGGTGAAAACTGTACGTTAATTTTTTATGTTTACTCTTTTTTAATGTGGGGTAGTTGATAATTTTGTAAGTTGATTTTTGTATAACCGCCGAAAATAATTAAAAAAGCAAATATATTTTAAGTCAGGCAATATATACATTACATAGTCAACGAAATATGTACTGTCCTTTCTTTAAGTAAACAAAATAAAAATAAAGGTTCAGTTAAATTACAAAATAAATTTATCAATCCATTTATTTTTTTATATTTCCCACTTTAGTTTCAAATAAACAGCTGCTGCCTTCTTGTGTGGCAACGCCGCGATTAGTCATGCGGGTGGCTGTGGGAGCTGCCAACTTGTCTTGGTTAAGCAGCAAAAAGTGCTAGCAGCCGCCGTCGCGTAGTCGCAGTCGTCGTCGCTCTAATTAAACGCGTTTTAAACAATAAACCAAGCAATTCCACAGGTTTTTGCGCCCGCAACAACTACAAAAAACATACACAAGAATGGCTGCATCAATTAGGGCGTTACTCAGGGGGCGCGGTGAGTGTTTTGTAGGAGAATTAAGCGAGAAAAGCACCTGCATACAGTAGAAAACTTATATAACTTTAAATTGAATTTTGGCATGAAAAATAATATGCAAACTTAATGCCGCTTATAAAATACAAGCCAAAATTCAAGGTTAATTAAAAATGATAACAGTCAAATGGACAATTTAAAGAAATCAAGCGAAAAACATAACGAAAAAGTCGTGGCCTCGGCCGATGTTGGATAAGAAGAAGCAGTAAAAGTTGCTATGGAATTGAAAGCGTAGGGGGCCGAGGGTGCGACTTCTCGTTCAAGGTTTTTGCATGTGACCTAGAGAGACAGAACAATAAACGCGAAAGCTTTTTTTGGCTGCAGGTGGCGACGTAATCACAGCGACGCACTTTCACACACAAGATAATTAATAATAAAATCATTCCATTTGCTGATCTATTCCGTTAGATGGCTTCGTTGCCGGCGTCCGCTTCAGCTCGCAATACAACAAGACACGCGCCAATCTTAAATTGAATGGCAACTCGCGAGTCATCTGCCAGGGTTTCACCGGCAAACAGGGCACCTTCCACAGTCAACAGGCCTTGGAGTACGGCACCAAGCTTGTGGGTGGCATCTCACCCAAAAAAGGTGGCACTCAGCATCTCGGCCTGCCCGTCTTTGCCAGCGTAGCCGAGGCGAAAAAAGCCACCGATCCACATGCTACGGTCATTTATGTGCCACCCCCCGGAGCAGCTGCTGCCATTCTCGAAGCTCTGGAAGCTGAGATTCCCTTGATTGTCTGCATTACTGAGGGTGTGCCCCAGCACGACATGGTCCGTGTGAAGGATGCTCTACTCCGTCAGGACAAATCCCGTCTGGTTGGACCCAATTGCCCTGGAATCATTGCACCCGAACAGGTTCGTATTCAAATGGGCTGATTAATTCAGTGAGTGACAGCAAAAGAGATAAGCAAAGTGCCGGTCCCCGTACTGATGGCCCCTGGGTCCAAAGTTCAATCGGTCGCTTGATGCTTATTGTACTTCGCCTTAACAATCGATTAATAGATGTTGCTTTGTTGTTTTTATCATTTTGCTTATCTAGTTTGCCCAGTGGCTTGGGCGGCTTTTGTGACGTTTACATATATTTTTACTGATTAATCTTTATGATATTTTTATCTGAATTATTTTTGTATTATAGTGCAAGATTGGCATTATGCCTGGACACATACACAAGCGCGGCAAGGTGGGTGTTGTTTCGAGATCGGGCACACTCACCTATGAGGCCGTGCATCAGACCACCGAGGTGGGCTTGGGTCAGACTCTCTGCGTGGGCATTGGTGGTGATCCCTTCAATGGTACAGATTTCATTGACTGCCTGGAAGTCTTTCTCAAGGATCCCGATACCAAGGGCATTATTCTGATTGGTGAAATCGGTGGTGTGGCCGAAGAAAAGGCCGCTGAATACTTGACTGAGTACAACTCGGTAAGTAAAATTGAAATTATAAATGAAAAGAGAATAATTGTTTAAATTCAAAATTTTGCAGGGCATCAAAGCCAAGCCTGTGGTCTCGTTTATTGCCGGCATTTCGGCTCCTCCTGGCCGTCGTATGGGTCACGCCGGTGCCATTATCTCAGGTGGTAAGGGCGGTGCCAATGACAAGATTGCTGCCCTCGAAAAGGCCGATGTTATAGTCACCAGAAGTCCTGCAAAAATGGGTCATGAATTGTTCAAGGAAATGAAACGCTTGGAATTAGTTTAAATGAATGAATAGTTGCAGCGATAGTAGCGAAGACGATGATAAAATTACGACTCATATAAAGAGATATGCGAAATACCAATACAAAATTATACATACTACCTATCAAACAAAAATTAGTTAAGCAAAAAGTGTCTGGATATCGAAACAAAAAAGATAAACAATTGAAGTGTCCAAAATAAATTATTGTGAAATTCGCTTGATGTGAAGAAGAAAACGAAAATTTGATTGGAAAAAATGAAACTTGTTAAGTTGTGAGAATTCTTATTGTATTCCATTAAACTATCAAAAAACAATCTCTAATTTAAATACTGCCGTACCACCTAACAAAAACAAAACAACAGAACAACAAAAAAGCACTTGCACACCAAAGAAAAAGTTTCGGGGCACCCGCTTAATTGCACCATGTTCAGATATTTAAACGTTGCCTTATATTTTAAATATTTGATTTATTTTTTGTGTAATGAAAATCCAATCGAATAAAAAACTGCGAATTGTATTTAAAAGTTGTAAAATAGTTAAACAAAATACCAACTTGTTTGCATTTCAAAGTATCGATACTTTTGGCTAGATTTTTGCTGTGTAGATGGCGCCAGAGTGACATAAAAATTTCATTCAACCCGGGGGCGGTTTTAAAGTTTTTCTTTTTCTTTATATTAAATACTGAGTACAAAGTAATTACAACTATTTAATTCTAAGTTGGATAGCCTAAGCCTGGGACACTACTGCGAGTCACTTGAGCTAGAACTCGAACTGTCTGTCGACATCACTTCCACATCATCCTGGGCAGAGGCTTCTTTGTGGGAGCGCGTTTCCAGTGCCACCGAATTGCCCGCGGCTCCCATCATATGCAATTCACCCAAATTCCAATTGAATTGGTTTTGGAAAGCATTTGGTACCTCACCACCAGCACTGCTGCTAGCACCGCCGCCCATTATGTTGCGCTGAGCATCTGCTGGGATGTTTACCAAGCCGCCGTTGATATTTTGGTCTGATTTTCCTAACAAGCCATTACGCATTTCTATGTCCGTGGGATAAGGTCGACGTAAGTCACCGATGCACCAGGTGAGCGGGGCGCTTACAGCATTCGCAGAGCTTATGCGGTGGGCATATTTAATGAGCTCCTCCGAGGAGACCGGTCGTCGGTTGGCCTGATTGATGCTTTTGAGCTTTTGACGTGCCTGGAAAATGGCTGTTGATAAGATGAGCTCAGCGTCTTTTAGAGATTTCTGTAGTTTTTGTATTTCCCGGTCCTGCAAATATTTACCATGAAACCAACAACTTATGAATTGAAGACATCTTTACTTACTTCCACCTCCACTTTGGCACGTAATTTATCCATGGACTCCTCCACCTTGGCTTGCTCTTCGGCTAGCTCGAGCATCTTACGAAGCTCCTCATCTTTGGATACCAGCAAGTCCACCAAAGATGCGTGCTCAACGCTGGAAATTTTTTGATGTTTAGGCATGGTGGCCTGTTCAATTAATTCTTTGGCCACCATCTCGATATCATCAATCAGCAGTAGCATCTGATCTTTGGTGCTCAGATGGAACGACATATCCAGGTCTTTTGTTCTTTTTAATAATTTAAAATTGATTTCCTTGCGCTCAGATTGTGTTTGCCAAAAAATACATTTTTGCGGGGACCGGTTCCAAGATGAACGAGCCGAAACGAACTACTTACAAGTACTCAGTTCACTTGATCAAAAGTATATAAAAAGGAAAACTAATAAATTAAGCTTTTCAATTTGTTAAATGCAAGAAATACCATTCTTTGGTAATATATATTTTATCAAAATAAATTCATAAATTAACCTACCAAAAATGCCAACTAGTTCCATGAAGTGAACTCATAAAATTCGCTCAAATTATGTAGCAGTTCTTTTTTGTTCGTTCGTGAGCGTATTTTAATGTGCATTTGCATTTCTTTTTCTTTGTGCAATTAGTAAACATTAATAAACATTAATTAAACAATCAATAAAAGCAGCGCAAGCTGCTGTTAATCAAATTCGGAGAAGTAACATATAAGCTGCCATCTCCAACTGCAAACTGAATAACAATGCAAAAGTGTAAAGTATTGCCAAAAGGGAGCAGAACTGAAAATGGTGAGTGCAAGAAGTTTTTTTTTTCTTTTTTTTTTTTTTTACATACATATATATATGCTAGTGGGCGAAAAGTTTTACTCTAAAGATTTCTGTACACGCAAATTCCATTTTGGACTTGATATAAAATTGAAAATTAAAAATATTTAACACACGATATCATATTTGATGGCGCCGTCATTTTCCGGACCGTACAACAATGCCTGGCTCGACCGGTTCTTAGTTTTGTAGGATGCAAGATACGTAGTCTCCATTTTCGGACTTGGCCAAATCAAATCGCAATATCTCTGCTTAAGCAAGCCAAACTCAGTTTTGTTGCCAAAACTTTGAATCAAATCAATCTCCTCGGATTTTTTTGGAACTTGCTCATCTCCTTCCTTCATCAATCTCTCGCATTCTTTCTGTACATACACCTTTGGTAGAATATCATAAATAAGCGTATTGGTCGTAGTGAAATTCTTCTTAAATTCCTGTCCATCCTCAAGAATAATATTTGGTTGTTTATTTTTCAATAAATTTGAAAAACTTTCCGATTTTAAATCTAAAAAATCCATCAATGGCGCTTTAAAGGCAGCATCCGTATAAGAGTCCTGGGCAACAGTACGATATTTCGGGCAGCCTTTGTATTTTTTTAAACCAGGCAGTATGCTTGTAGTTCTGCCTACACCTCTGCCTTTCTCGTACCTACGGTGCCAATTTCCCAAAAGTACCTCCTGACCATAAATGCCGGATGGTCGGGTTTGATGATACCATTCCCGTGGCCTGTTCATTGGCCCATTGGTATCCATAATTTAAAAAACTTTCAATTTATCTTAAAATTAAATTATACTAATTTTGTTTGCTTAAAACTGAAATTTATAAAAAAGAAACTCCTGACAGATGAGAAAAAGAAAAAGCCTGGGTATTTTATGATTTTGGCAATGACCAAAGACCTCGACATTCTCAGAATTGGAATTAGGAAATTAGATCTACTCAAATGACTCCTTTTTTCTTTGGGCTTAGCCAAAGAGTTAAATTGTAAGAAATTTGTATATGTGTTCTGCTTCTTCTTATGCTTATGCTTTTTTTTTTTTTGGATTGGTTTATAAATTATTTTGTTTTGGTTTAAAATAGATTCGAAATAGCTTTCTGTGCGTTTTGCAGTCAACGTTTGGCGTTTTTCTCTTCTTGCTTTGCCAGTGGGCAGCAGCCGCAGCAGCTGCGGCGGTGGCAGTGGCGATGGCAGTGGCTCTAGTAACGTCAACGTCCACTCGAGTGGATTTTATTGTAAATCTATTTTGCGAGTGGCCTGGTCTGGTCTGCTCTGGTCGGGCGGTACTGGCCCGTTGCGTCGTAGTGGTGGCGTCAGTTTATTGTTTTTTCCTTCTTTTTTTTTTATTTTATTCATTTTAAATATGCCCACCAACCCGGGCAAAGAACAACAACAACAACAACAGCGACGACAAGAGGCGTTGATGATGTCGGTGTGATGTCGGTGGTGTCGATGATTCTCGGTTGGCTTTTGTTTTAGTATTTTATTTTATTTTTTTTTTCTTCTCGTTGTTGGCATTACTTTTGGCAAAGATTTATTTCTGCATATCTCCGCTATATATAAATATATATATGTATGTATATATAGAATAGAAATATTTATAAGTGAGTACAGTTTTACATATGTAAACTGACAAAATAACTAAAATGGTTGCTCTGATTATTGTTGCTGTTGTTGTAATCGCTTGTACACATTTCAATGAGGCTATAAACGAAATGTCGTCGCTGTTTGCTTATTGTTATAGTTGTTGTTGTTGTTGGTTGGTTGGCTGGTTCCCCCCTCTTAGTCAGTTGTTGCGCCTTTTGTTTGCGGTTCGATTCGCTTCACCATTTTAATTTAAAATCTTTTTGTGTTTACATTTTGGCTAGTCAGAAGCATTTCATGAATTTAAGCAAATTAATTTATTAGCTTTTCATGCCATTTTCATTTCATTTTCTTTGTCATTTCATTTAATTTACACAAACGCATTTTTCTTATTCTGATTTTTTTTTTTCTATTAACATTGTAAGATTTTTTTTTTGTTAAATAAAAACACCTGTTTTAAAATTTTATTTTATGAAATTAATAATAATTTGAGCCTTAGTCATTTTGTTTTGTAAGCTCTTCACAGTGCCCCTTTAGGTATGCAATGATTTTTGAGCCGAGTTGAAACTATAAAAAAAGGGGGTAGTTTTCTGGTCATTCGAGAGAGAAAGAAATTATTTCATTCCAATTATGAAGGAGTTGTTCTAAAAACCGGTCAAGGAATTTAAAAAAATTAAGGGATCCAAAGACGGCAAGTTTTTACTCTAAGAACTTGGTTGAGACCCTAAGCTAAGCTTGGAATATTTTGGGTATTTTCTATTTAAAAAAAAATATATAAATAAATTAATAAATAATAAATGGATTTTTTACTCTTATAGGAAGCATTGAGCACATGATATTTCATTTTTTTTTGCCAATTTTAATTTATAGAAATTGGTTGGTTTAGGAAGAGTACCCAATAACCTCTCCCACTGATTTACAGTTTCAGAGGGACTACCATTTTCATTAACTACCAAGGATATTTTTAACATTTTTCGGAATATCATAGGTCCGTTCCCATCATTACAGATCCAAAGACAAAGGAATAAAACAAGAAAACAAACTTTGTCATCCCAAAAGTTTCACTTTAACTTTAATTTGCTTTGTAAATTGAAAAGTTTTCATTTTGAATGCGTCATCCACATGCAGGTTTTTTTTTATCTATCTCAAGGCGTAGGCAATTTTATAGATTTTTTTTCTTTCGCTTTAGTTTTGCCATGATTTGGCATATTTTAAAGGCTCCAGGAAATTTGTGCCAAGCCACAAACGAAAAAAAAGAAGAAGAAGAAGTATTCCCCTTCTCAGCTAATATAAATTCATTGTTCTTGCCTTAATAGCTCCTCCTTTTACCTGTTAGTTTGATGCCTCTCCATTCTCCCCGCGTCTCGTATTCCTCCTCATTTGTCTTTGTTATTTTTGAGCCTGGTGGAGGAGTCTAATGTCTTTCCTCTTATTTTTTTTTCATGGTCACAGGTAAATTAATTAACTAAGATTCAATCACAACGTCGACGGTTTAACATTTTAATTGTCTCATAAAAGTGCGAGGGGGGGAAGAGCTAGCTGGTCGGTTAACTCTTTGCTTTGCGCCTCAAATCCAATTAGATTATTTTGCGCATGTTTTAACATCGATTGTCGGCTTAATGGGTAATTGATTAACACCAAACGAAATTGGCTGTCTATGACAATACGAGATGAGCTGATGGTATATACACACACATTCGCAATGGCTTAAAGGGGGGGCTATAGCCAAAAGCCAACATTCTCAGCATATCCAATTGACGGTGTGTTTAACGAATTTATGCGGCAACAGTCGCGCCGCCACACCCACTCGACCGTAGACAACTTGCGACAAGGGCGTGCAGTTTTCTAGAATTAAAATGCGGGTGGCTTAAACTGAAGAGGAGGAGGAGGAGGAGGACGGGGGGTTTAGAGGATTTGCTAAATCACAGAATATCTCTCAAGCCTCTCTCTCTCTCTCTCTCTCTGCTGCAGCAGTCATGGCAGTGAAGAAATGAACTCAGCATTTGGGGTCTGTCTGCTCGGTCTAAGTTTTCATTTGATTCCATTTCTTTCTTTCTTTTTTTTTGAGCTTGTTAGCTGGCCTCGAGATTGGTGATGCGCTTTTAAGCTTACACGTGCCGAGCCTTTCTCTCTCTCTCTCTCACTCTCTCTTTATTACGAAGCCTCGTAAAGAGCTCTCTGGTGACCCAAATAAGATGTCGTAATTGCAACAAGGCGCGACGACGGCAACAACCCAGCTAGACGAACAGCATGTGCAATTACATTATCATTGCCAAGAGTCGTTTAACAAAGATAAAGAAGAGAGTAGAAGACAGAGCGAGAGAGAGAGAGAAGCAAAACCCATTAGCCCCAGCATCCACCAAAAATGCTCGTGTCTCTCTCTCGTGTCCTTCCGCTCTCTTTCTCTTTTAATCTCTCTCGTATCAAGTTTAAAGTAAACAACGAGTCTTTGTTTCATTACCATTTTGTTTCATTTCAAGTCGTTCCACTCCCCACTATTGCATGAATTATTTATTACGACGCATTTACAAACGCATTTCCCCGATTCATAACAACAACAGCTTCCACTCTCACCTCTTCAGTTGATCTGTCAACTCTCGTGTTGGTATACATTTCCTTTGGTTTTTTTTTTGTATTTTTATCCCTTAATGATACTTAATGACCAATTGTCTCTGTAGCTGAATAAACCTAATCGATGAAACATTTTCGCATATAGAAAAGAAATTAATTTCTGAAAAAAAGGTCCCAAAAAAAAATATATAGTATGACTCCCCCTGGGTGCGGAGAGTAGGGCCAACGCCATTAAAGTTGATTAAATTTGTGCCAAACATTCCATCCCACTCTCTCTCTCTCTCGCTCTTTGTCTTACCTTCTGTTGCATACTTTGCGGCTGGTGACAGCCATGACGTTGCCTGTAACCTGCTGGCATTTTGCTCATTACCCTGCCAAAAGCACACTCACACAAATTCTGACAGAGAATGGCTTTCAAATCTAGGACACGCTCAACCTCATAGTCAAACTGTAAACTGCACCTGCCCAATCGCATAAACAGTTGGCATATGATGATGATGCTGACAAAGTGGCTGCCACGGGAGGGGCTGAGGTGGCTGAGTCTACCTGAAAAGTGGCATCTTTATGTGTGCGTTGCAGTCGAGACAAAAAATTACTACTACCTCGCACAGATGACAACCATATCGTAAAATTATACCCACACACATACACACACACACATACACACCCACTTAGCCTGGCTTTTCATTGGCCTTCTTGTGCGCAAGTTAAGAGTGTAGAGTGTGCGACATTGCAAGGTGTTTAAGGTTGGCTTTACTTTTGAGTACATGTTGGCTTTGCCCGCAAAGCCCATCCAAGCTCATCTGTGTCAGCAAGTTAAGGCCGCCGTCTAAGTATCTTGATGTCATATTCTTAACCCTTTATGCAGAATCAGGTTAATTTCATTATATCCATCAAATAACTTGACCTTTACTCTTTGAGGTTTTCAGCTTGAGTCCAGAGGGTCTGAGGAATTTCTAAATAGATTTGATTTTGAAGTTTTCTCTTTCGAAGTGGGAGGTTAGTTTTCCCGCTTAAGCTATATAATAGGTCTGACTTAGGAGTACTCTTTAGTGAAGATTTGTGAAGACGTCCTGATGTCATATTTCTATATAAAATCTCTATCAAAATGGGAGGTTAGTTTTAGTCATGTTTCTATATAACCAATATATATATATCTGAGGCTTACATCAAGTCCATAGGGTCTCAGGAATTTCTATATAGATTTGATTGGCTTTTCATAAAATCCATGGAGTCTTAAGAATTCATCTATATGGATTCGATTTAAATTATTTTCAGAATTTATAGAAAGGTTCTTTTTCTAAATTTCCCAATTTAGCTATATCAGAGCTCCCAAAGCTTCTTCTTGTCCTAACTGTAGATTTGTTGAGACTCTACAATAATTCAGGTTATATTTTTTATTCTCCCTTATTTTTTTTGTATTCCCAAAAAAACAGCTGATCGTTGGAGTCGTGGTTGTTTTGTGGTCCCACAAAGCTTTTCCATTGACCTATTCCACTTTTTGCCTTTCACTTCTCTTTTTGATTAATTTTAATGTTTTTGTTATTTTTGTTTATTCCTTATTAAAAATGATTAACCCATTAAAAGGGGTTTTTGTCAAAGTTTTCGGATTTCATAAATTATTTATAGAAAAGCCTCAAAGTTTCACATTTCGCTGTACTCGGAGAGGGTTAATGTTTGGCATGGTTCGTTTTTATTATTTTTGTAGGGTTGCTTTGGTGAATTGTTAAGTCTATATGGACTCTTCGGTATCCTGTCAAGGATAAATGCATTTTGGTTTCGCTTAATTGACAGTTTATGGGATATTTCATTTCCCCATTTGGCTTACATATTTTTCTTTTTTTGCTTCTTTCAATTTAATATTGAATTTTGCAAAATCTGCAGAATTAAATTGAAATTATGGAAAGTTTGAATTTGACCTAAACTGATTGATGGTAGATTCGTATTTTTTCTTCTTATTGTTTTGAAGCATATTGGATTTTCTATACAAGTATTTTCCATTTGGCAATTGCTGTCCCACCCCACCCTGTACTTTCTGGTCGAAAGTGTTTACAGTTTAGAGTCTATAATGTTGAGGGGGAAAAAATTAATTTTTTTTCTCGCTTTTGCCTTGCTGTAAACATTCCTGTTTGGCTCTCAAGCACAAAAACGAACACAGAGACAGAGGCATACTGGCTTGCCTTACTCAAGGTCTCTGGTTGACAGACGGACAGGCGAAGCCAGCGAACTAGCGAAGGTACGGCGGTGTGTGGTTGGATAGTCAGGGAAGCAGTATTTTTCAAAAGCAACAGCAAAAACAAGAGGGAACAAAAATGGGCCAATGCACACGCACCAGGAAGGACAACATCCACACAACATAACCACACAAACACACACAGCATAGAAATAATGAAGAAGAAGAAGAAGAAGAAGAGGAAGAAATGAAATGCCACCCCAAAATCAAATCGTGCGCATTTTGCTCGAGTGTGTTAATGTTGTGCTAGAGGGGGGGGGGGGGGGCGCAGTGATAAAGACTACGAGAGTGTGTGTGAGTGAGAGGGGGGGCTGTTAGCGGAGGCGCAGGGCGCGCACGCTTTAACCTGTTTTTGTCCGAGCTTTTACGCACTCGTCGTTGTCTCGTGGTGCTCGGCTCTCGGCAAAATGCCGCTTCGCTCTGTCCTAAATGCCAACGGCAAAAGACAACAACAACAACAACAACAACAAAAAACCATTAGCATATACTTTGCTATTCGGGTGCCAGCTCACCTTGCCTTTGCCTTGCTACCCTTTTTGTGCTGCTCTTCTTTGTCCGCGAGAGCGCTGCTGAGAGCGAGAGAGCAAAGAATGCCTAGACTCCGTCTCTGTGTGTGTGTGTGTGCCTGTGTGCCTTTCGGAATCGGAGACAACCGTTAGTGGCCCAGTATCCATTCGGTCGTGTTCCCAGAATAATGTCTGCCCGCGGAGCGCAGCGCTTGTTATCGTCGTCGTCGTCGCAGCCGTCGCCAACGTTGTCATTGTCAGCAGCAGCCGCAGCAGCACAAGCAGCGCCCGAACAGGCAGCAGAGCAATCGCAGCAGCAGCAGCAGCACCACCAGCTTAAAAATACATTTTCATTTGCACAATGAAGCAAACAAGCGACAGCGACTAAGCAAAAAAATATTAAAAAAAAAAGGAAAATAAAATAAAACAGAAAGAAAAACAACAAGTATAAAACAGAAGGAATTAGTTTTGTTTTATATATTTTTTCGCGTGTGTTGTTGTTGTTGCTCGGCTACTCTGAAAATATATAAAAATAAAACGTGTGGTGAAAAAAAAAGAAAGAAAACAACAACAAAATTGTTAAAAGAACAGAAGGAAAACAGCAGAAAGAAAAAAATGGCACGCGCGTAGTAATAAATAAAAAATCGCAGCAAAAAAAAAAAACACAAATTAAAAAATAAAAAATAAAAAAAGCTACAACAAAACTGACTAGCAACGGAGACCAGAAACACTGAAAAAAAGGAGAAAATGTGTGTAAAATAGTCACACTCATACAAACAAACAGGCAGGCACATACCAAACTCACACACACATACTCTCACACTTGCCGATCTAAGAAATATATATATATATACAGGAAAAAGGAAGTAAACGAACATTAAAAAAAAAACAACAACAACACATGCAAAAATTTTCAGTGGAGTGTTGAAAAAAGTTGATCCCCGAGAGTTTTCCCCCTTCCAACAAATAAGAGAAGGGGTAAGGTTGTAAAAGTGGGTGGTGGGGCAAAGACCAAAAGACAAAACAAGTGCGTGTTGTGTTGCTCTGTGTTGTGTGTGCGCGTGTGTGTGTGTGTGCGTCATTTATTTTCTTATTTTGTATGCATTTGCGATTCGAAACGTGAAAAATATTTTAGGAATTTTCAGCCGAACATTTCAGTGTTTCATTACTTATTTTTCATGCGTTTCAGTTTTCCTTTTTGATTCTTTCTTTTTGCCATTATTGCTTTTTTGGCGTATTATACATACACAGTACTACACGTTTTTTTTATCACACACACACACACACACATACATACGCTTGCAGATTTACACATGTATTAAACTCACTCACTCAGCGTCAACGGTTCGGTTTTTTTTTTTTATTTAGTTTGCGGTTCGGTTCATTTTGGTTCTTCGGGTCGTTCTGTTTTTTTTTTTCTTCTTTTTTTGCTATTCGCGTCTGCGTCCCAACGGGCTCGGGTAGTGCTCGTGCTCCTATGACAATTGTTGTTCTTGTTGTTAATGTCTTTTTGGGGGCGCTTCTCTCGGCCTTTGTAATTGTTGCTACGTTTTTTTTTTGAAGCAAAAAGAAGCCCCGTAAAAATTTTTTACCCACACCCTTTTATTGTTATTATTTTTTTTTTCGTGGTCAGAGCAAAGAAAAAAAAAATAATGCAGTTTCCTTGGGAATGCCAAAAAAATAATTTTTTTTTTTCAAAGAAATCAAATCAATAATTAAAAAGGAGAGCGTAAATAGGAAAATATTTGATTCAGGCAAAAAATCATTTAAAGAACAAGGAAAATAAAAAAGTGCAGGCCTCACTAGGCCTATACAAATTTAATAGAGCTTGCATCCACCCACTCTCCTGTTTTGCTCTCTCCCACTCACTCGCTCTCTCTCTTTGGTTTTGCGCCTGAGCAGGTCAGCCGCTCTCCCAGAGTCCATGCTCTCCGAGTGTTTAGCTCTCTCGCTCACCTCTAAGCTTTTTTTTGTAGGAACATTTAAAACCGAAACGGAACGACTCGACTAAAGCGACTTAACAGCTGCTGGGATGCCCAAGACGTTGCCAGCCCTGCTGTTTGATGCCGCTGACTATGACGGTGAAAGAAAAACACTCACGACAAGCATAATGAAACCTGCAAGTTGGTATTTATAATGTACCCAAAAGGAAATGTGGCCCTTGCCCCGCCTTCTTTTTGACTGGGAGAACACCTTAGCGGGGCTAGTTGGTCAATGCAATTGGCTGGCCCAAATTCGGGGCGAACTTTGCCTGGTTTTTTTTGTTGTGTGTGTTTTGGCCCTTATTCAATGAGTTGTTGTTTGGCTTGCTGTGTGAGTCTTGTGATTTACTCAGTCAGTTGGTCGGCTAGTTGCTTGCTTGCTTGGGGTTTGGTGCCCACATGTCGTATGCGTGTTGTTGTTGTTTTGCTGTTGCCCAAGTTTTTTTAAGGCGGCTACGTCATCATCATCTTTTCTCTCTCACTCTCTTTGTCTTTCTCTGTGTGTCACCTGCTAAGCAGGAACATGAATAAAACGCGAGACATTTTTCTGTGGTCTTTTTCGTCTTTTTGGCATTTTCCTTTTTTTTATTTTCCAACTCATTTGGCGCATTTCTGTTTTCATTTTTATGTATTATATATTTTTTTTCCGCATATTTCGCGGGTATTTCCCAAAAACCGCACCATCACCCAGACGAAAAAAAAAAAGAATAAAGCAAACTGAGAATTCCTTTTATTTTTTTGAATTCTTGGAAAATTTGACAGGTGGCTGAGCAATTGCTTTTTATTTTGGCCTTGCCTTATTTATCCATCAGTTTGTTTTGTTTGTTTGTTTATTTGGCTTGGGGTGAATCGTTTGCAATTTTCCTGAGGATTTTAAAAATTTGAATTCTGTTTTTTTTTTGTGACAAAAAGTTTTTGTTTATCTACCCAAAAGTTTATTCAACTTGGCACTAAAAAAAAATAATGCCCAAAAAAAGGAAACTATTTCAACCGAAATTATCAAGTTCAGAGACCCAAGAATAACAGGATTTGCTTCCTTAATTCATTCAAGTTTTTCTTTATGTTTTTTTTTTTTCTAGTCAATCAAAATTAGCATAATTACAGAAGAAGAAGAAAAAAAACTTACCCTAAAAAAAAAAATGTATAAAAATCTCTCAACCCTGTCAACTCAAAAATAATCTAGGCAAAGTTTTTGCTCATTTCTGAGCCCGTTGATCAGCGGATTTTATACCCATGTCCGTCCATGCTGTTGCCTCTTAATATCGAAATCAAAATAAAACGACAAACAACAAGGTCATTTGTATGAGTGTCTATGTGTGTGTGTGTGAGTGTGTTTGTATGTGCCTGGCATTTACTTTTTATACACAAGAAAACGAGGGATTGAGGGTATATACACATATACACATATACACATGCAATAGATACACAGTGGAACCATCAGAACCAGAATCGAAGCCATCATAACCGCACAGAGCAGAGCAGAGACCTGGCTCGTTTCAATCGGCTAAAGTTCTCCCTCGATTCGTGTGGAAGTTTCAAAAAAAGAAAAAGAAAGAAAGTGTAATATTTTTTTTTTTATTCACTTGCAGCAAAATGTGTGCCACAAGCAAAAACGGAAGCAAATCAAATAAAACTTCATATAACCTGACCGAAACAAATAACAAAACATAAAAAAAAATAAGAAGAAAGAGAAAGAAACTTGAAAAGAAAGAAAAAAAAGCACACACACAACTTCAAAAGCTTTAACTAAATATTTTTATTCTATTATATATACCATTATACATAAAAAATTAATAATAAAAAAAAAAAAGAAAACAAAATATTAAGTAAATTTTTAAGTGTAAAAAAAAAAAAATTAAATTACCAAAAAAAATAAAAAGGCAAAAAGAAAATTCACAAGTGCAGTGACAAACCCAAAAAATAAAAAGACTATAAAATTTTTAGAGAGAGAGAAAATCCAACTGTACTTGTGATTTTCGGTGATATGGTGTAAATGTGATAAACAACAAACAAAAAAAAAAAATAAATAAACAAAAAACTAAAGTTTAAAAAAAATCAAAACTCACACGAAAAAAAATAAATACCAAATCGAATGCACTGAAAGAAAAAACTACCAATCGAATAAGGAAAACAAAAAGTCTTCAAAGTCTTGACTTGCCTGCGTGTGCGTGAGCGTGAGTGTGTGCGTGTATGCGTGTAGGTTTTTTTTTAAATTTAATTTTGGAATTTCTCGTGTCTTTTGAATAAACAATTTTCTACGAAAGTTTAACTTAAAGCATCAAATTAAATTAATACAATACACAACTAAGCCTTGTCATCTATTATTAAAAATAAAATAAAAAAACTTAAAACTATATAAAATAGATACTAAATTAAGTCGAACCAATCTAAGCACAAAACTAATTTTAAAAAATCTTATATACGAAACGCGAGTGGTTTTTTATATTCTAAAAAAAATAAAAATAATTATTATAAAATAATTAAAATTAAAAAAAACTCTCAATTGCACTGCCGCATATATATGATAAATACGATCTATATGATTTTAATTTAAAGTCAATCTTAAAATAAAGAAAAAAAAAACACACACACAAATTTATTCTTATGAAATCGAAAGACATCAACAATAAAAGGCAAATTAAGAAGAAAAACAATTTTCGGATTTTATAAATCTAAAGCGTTTCGAAATTCTTAACAAAATGCAATAGTTTTTACTCGATTTGAGGTAAAATTCGAACCATTTTTTCTTTCAAGATTTTTTAAATTTAAATTTATCGAAAATTTATTAGAGATTAACTTAAGAATGATTATACAAAATTTTTATCCATATAGCTCAGGTCTTATATATATTCCGAGATAGGTAAATCTATCTAGGGTGTCCTTGGAATTCTATCTCGAAATATTTCTAAGACCTGAGCTATATGAATAAAGGATGTCCTTGGAATTGTATCTCGAAATATATCTAAGCCCTGAGCTATATGGATAAGGGGTGTCCTTGAAATTTTTATCTATATAGCTCAGGTCTTAGATATATTCCGGGATAGGTAATTTTATCTAGGATTTTTATCCCCAGAAGATATTGAAAAATTCTCAACATTTTTTGACAATTTATTTGATATAAAAAAGGCATTCCTAACCATTTATTTCAGATCTTATTTATATTTAGTGGTAGCTAAGTCTATCTAAGATTTTTATTCGGAAAAATATAGAAAAATCCTCTATTTTTTTTTACAATTTATATCATAAAAGGAGATCTTAATCCTTGTTGCTTAGTTAGTTCTTATTTTTATCTGAAGAAAATATATAAAAAAATCTCTTCTTTCTTTGTCAATTTATTAAAAAGAGATTTATATTCGAGTAGCTCAGGTCTAATATATATTTTGATGTGGATGGTTCTATCCAGGAAAGATATAGAAAAATTATACACTTTTTTGTCAATTTATTTTTTATATAAAATGGTGAAGTTTGTCCTTATAGCTTTGATTTTAGATATATTTAAAGGATTAAAAATTTATCTCAAGAAAAAATATAGAAAAATCCTCCACTTTTTTCTCAGTTTGTTTTATACATAAAAAATTTTTATCCCTTTAGTTCAGATCTAAGATATATTTCGAGGTTCGTAGCCTGATTTAAAAATATAATCTATACTCTTTTTATTCAATATATGTATGATATAGTTTTTTTTTCAAGAATTTCTGGATTATTTAATTCGGGGTGACCCAGATAAATTCCTTGACCTTTTAAAAAGATTTGGATTGGCTTTAAAATATTTAAGTATTTATCTTCCCCTATGAGAAATTTGGTGTTAATCAAATTAAATTAAAATATTATTTGTTTTAACCGTTAAAACTAAAATTGATCTTATCTTGTCTTTGTTTATTTACAGTACATTTTACATAAACTGTGATTATGAGTTCCACAAAATCTCAAGTAGCCCTTGCTACAAGTATTCCAACCAACTTATCCTCCTCCGCCACAACCAACTCAACAGCCTCGGCCTCGGTAGTAGCAGCAGCAGCAGCAGTAGTTGCAGTAGCAACACCATCACCAACATCACCAGCGACCGCAACACCAGCAGCAGCAGCATCAGCAGCGCCAATAGCAGCAACATCCCCAGCAGCAGGAGTAGCAACGTCATCAGCTTCGCCAACAACAGCAACAACAACAACAACAGCGGGAGCAGGAGGCTCAGTGTCGTCGTCGTCGTCGTCGTCGTCAACGACGTTGGCAACGTCATCAACAGTCGCAGCTGGGACCACAGTGCTTACCAATAACACAAGCAACAATAACAACAACAACAGCAACAGCAACATCGGTGGTGGTGGCAACAGCGAGGAACAATCGAGTACAGCTTCGTCGTCATCAGTCAACTTGGGACGTCAGAATAGTTTTGGCAATAGACGCGTAAGTCTAAAAAATAATTTTCATTTCTTCATTCTGCATATTCTCTCTTTTTTGCTATAAAGAGAAAGAGAGAGAGGAAGAGATACAGTGAGAGAGCGAGAGGATGGAGCCAGGGCTTAATTGTTAAATAGGTCAGGTCAAGCCATGTGAAATCAGGTGTTAACTTTTATGTCGGCCTTAAACTATACACATAAAATTGTTTTTCAACTCATCCACACCCCTCGTCTCCCCTACCCTCCCCTTTTTGTCTGTGTCTGTGTCACATAATCTACTTGCACTTTACATAAATGCAGCCATGAACTGGCCAAGAGTTGAGCTGCGCCACGCAGCAGGCACACGCCCATCTGCGCGAACCACTATAAACTGGGTCAGGTCAGCATAAGTTTTTCCATATCTTTCTTTCTTCTTCTTCAAAAAAAAAAAAAAAAAATTGTGGGAAAAACAAAAAATCAAATATTATGTATACGCCATGTGGCAAGTGCAAGATTCTCAGAACTGATTATCAAAAACCTCCCAACTAGCTAGGCAAATGTTTACCCCGTCATTTATTTACTTGGTAATTATTTAACTTGTGGAATTTCCCCTAATCGATTCAAATGGCACAGACTGATAGTTTCAACAACCGAACCACTCTTCTTCCCCTCATTTCTGAGTTCAAGGATGTGTGAGTCTGTGTGTGTGTATGAATTTATGGTCAAATTGGACTCGGGATTTTCTTGGTTTCATTTTTTTTTCCAAGAAAATTAATTCTTCTTCTGCATGAGTCAAATTCAGGGCTGGGGCAAGTGCTCTGCTCTGCTCTGCTCTGCTGTGGTGTGGTGTGGTCTGCTGCTACTCTCAAGGTCGATTTATTGATTTTTCACATTCATCCATATTGCAAAAAAGTCAGCAGCTGCGTCGGCTGTTTGCCTGCTAAAAGCCAAAAGGCCAACACAAAATTCCTCTTGTTGACTAGGCCCTCTCGTTCATGTGTGTGTGTGTGTGTTTGTGAGGTTAAGGCGGAAGTAAGTGAAGCGATTTGCCTTTCTCTCATTCTGTCTGCTCTTCGCTTTTAGCCAGAAAGTATGCAACAATTTTTTTTGTTGGCTTTTGTCAAGATGATTTTCTTTCTTTCGTTTTGTTTTTCCTAGAAATTTGTTTGAATGTGTGCGTGTGTGTTTCCATATTGCCCATTAAGTGTAACGAGTCGACTGAAGTGGCCACTTAAGCGATTGACTTTGACTTGCAATCGCTCGAAACTGACATTAAACAATTTCTAATATGCTTCACTCACACACACATACAGAAACACTTATTCACTCACACTACTGAAACTCTTCAATGCCATTAACAAAATGAATTTGGTGAGGTTTTCCCCAAAAACCGAAATGAATTTCACAAAATTTTTATTTGGCTAAAGAGAATTGCCAAATGAGAATTTCATTAAAACAAATTTATAAATGAAATGAAAAAATTACTAATTCAGTTGATTGAAAATATATTGAGATATTTTTCAGAATTTTCTTAAATCAGAGAAAAAGGATTCAAGAACCTGGGAATCACTTCCCCGTTTTTCGTAAGATTTTTAATTTTTAGAGAGCTCCTAACTTTTGGTAATTTTTTTAAACAAAATTAAAATCTATTTTCCCTAATTATTTCCAAGGTTGAATAGAAAAATTACAAGGACTTTGATTGCTCTTTTTTTGTACAAAATAAATCGGATCAGATTTAAAAAATAGCTCAGCTTACTCATTGAGAAATCTTTATTAAATTCAAATAATAAATAAATCTTACCAAATAGATTCAAACCAATATATTTCCAATTTAATGGCGATTAGTCATTTTTATCAGTCTCATTATCGGTAAAACAAAATAAAAAAAAAATTGACAAGTAGAAAATCAATGAAAATGGAGCAATAAAATCGAAATTAATGTACTCAACATTTGAAGTTTCCAGCTAGCCTGTGAGTTGTCCTTCGACACGCTGTTACTCATTTTATATATATATTTTTTTTTTTGGTTCTGTAAATGTCAAAAGACACCGTCTCAATTGAGGTTCTTTTTTTGGTCTCTGACGTTGGTGACGCGATTTATGTGGCTGGCACGGCTGCCATGGAATTCTGAAAAAGTGTGAGCATGTGTGTGTGTGTGTTGCGTGTGTGAGTGTGTGTGTTTGTGGATAATTTTTATAGTTTGATATGGCTTGGTTTTTCCCTCCGTGCTCGTTAAAGTACGGCACCGTCTTGTGGGTTTTGTTTTACATTTTAATGGGCTCGAAAGGGTGTTGAACAAAATACAAAATTGCATCATATTTATTTTTATACTCTTTACAAAGAATACTGAGTATACTCATTTTGTTGTGATGTTTGTAAAACAGGGAATCTATTAAGATGGACCTAAATAAATTGCCTCTAGGTTATTTGGATGAAACCATTGAGACATATCCGTCTTTCCATCTGTCTTGTCTTTTAGTCTTCAATCTTTTGCTGCTTATTTGTCGATATCATCCGGATCGGAACACTATATCATAAAGGTGTTATGTCAATCTTAATGAATTCTGTTAGACCAGACTAAATCGGTCTTAGGAATAACTTTTACATTTATAGCCTGCTTATTTTTCGGTATATATATTCCTTATATAGAGACTCACATATATGGAAAATTTCATTTGGATCGGTCTTTGGAATAACTTTTACATTAATTGAGTAATCCCTTTCGGCAGACATATTGTTTATATAGAAAATTTCATTAGAATCGGACTTCTAAAATATATCTGTCATGCCAACCTCAATCGGGTTTAGGATTATCAAACCCATTCATTTGTAAAAAAAATTTCAAAAAGAGTCTATAGTCTTCGGCAACCAAAAAGATAATTTTAGGATTTAATTTTTTGTTTGTCAACTTTGGCATTAAATAGCTTCTAGTTCTAATTTATAATTAATTGCTTAATACAACAATGTGTATATTATTATTTTTTTTGTTTAGGGCAATATGAAGGGCAAACATCTGACACGGAGTCATGCCATGCGGGAGTCCACCTCACCGCCGCGCACGCCGACACCGCGCACCTCTGAGCAGACACAGCAGACGAATGAGGGCCATGAGCATAATAATAATAATGCCATAATCAACAACAATAACAACAACAGCAACAACACCAACAGCAGCAGCAACAATAACAATAGCAATAACAACAAATTGCAAGCACAATCAGCCGGCAATGGCAGCGGACGCGGCAACTCACCGCTTATTGAGACGCCAGCAGTGATTGTAACTAGTCAACAACAACAGCAACAACAGCAGCAGCAGCAGCAACAGCTACCACAACAGCATCACCAAAATAAACCACAACAACAGCAACAACAGCAACAGCAACAACCACATCATAATCAAACCGGCAGTGTGGCCGTGGCTGCTTTGAGCAATGAAACGGAATTTCCGAAATTGTCGCCACCCAAGAAATCCGGTGGTGGTCAACACAATCGCACCAACAGCAATGGCAGTCTGAGCAATCATAGTCCTGCTGATGCCACAGGACACAATCGCATCGAATACAACAATAACAACAACAACAATAATAAGAAATATATGGTTGACATGAAGTCGAATGGCTTGGATTCGGGCGGTGGCAAGCACCACAACAACAACAATAGCTCCGGTTCTTTGGTCTATAATTCGGGCATGAACTACAAGGCCTCGGAACGGCATGAACGCCATGAAATGTCCAGCCAGAATAGCAATCTCTCGAACAGCAATCATGAGGAGGAACAGCCATATCACTATGAACGTGGCGGTGGTAATAGAGGCGATGGTGGTGGCGGCGGTGGCAGAGGTGATGGCGGCGGCGGCGGTGGTGGTGGTAAAAAGCATCGCTCGAATACAAACTCAAAGGGTTCCAAGCCACGCTTGAAGAATCTAGGCGGCAGTTCCTCTGGCAGTATCGATGGTTGCCCTGGCAACAACAATAACAACAATAATAATAGTAATGGAGGCGGCAACGTTGGGATGCTCGGCGGTCAGAATTCCAATAACAGCAGCAACAACACTTCCGGTTTTATATCACGTGGTAAGTGATAGATTTGTTGGCCCTTTGCGGCACTCATAGCACTCATTGATTTTAGTTTTTCATCAATCAGAGAACTCCAGTGAGCAGTACACGGATTTTGGTGGGACAGATCTGTTGGTATTCTTTCGAGATACCTTGAATAAGAATCTCAAGGATCGTCATATTTTGCTGAAAATTGAAAAGGATTTGATAGACTTTGTCCAGGACAAGAGGTAAGTATTCTGTTTTTCCATTTTCTGATTCATTTGGAATTAATTTCGAATTTTTATCCTACCAGTAGTCGAGGCTGTGAGTTCCGCTTCCCGCCGACCACCTCATATAATCGTATGCTCATTCATCGTACGGCGGCCTTCTTTGGCATGGATCACAATGTGGACACAGATACGCAACAGTGTGTGATTGTGGCCATTAACAAAAGCACACGCATACCAGAGGTGAGAGCTTGGAATTTCTTGTACACATTCCCAGGGAGCTGAAATTCTTGTCCATTGTTCTGTCTGCCAGTTACTGAGCTCTGAAATGGATCCGACTTTTATATCATTCATAGGTCATACGGGCCTTAATTAGATTTAAAAATAGCTTGAATATTTATCAAATACTTATCCTGATCTTCCAGTATATGAGCTCTGGAATAGATCTGACTTTTAGAGCATTCATAGGGCATACGGACCTTAATTAGATTTAAACATAGTTTATGTATTTATAAAATAATTTTGATCAGGTTGACTATATATTTTTCTATATGTATATTGAGGATCGGAGTATCCTATCATATGGTTTCCATCCAATCTGCTTTTCCAGTTTCAAAGCTCTAAAATAGATCCGATTTTATATAAATAAACTTTGTTTAGGATCAAATTACTATATATATTGAGCAAAAGATCTGATTCGATATTCATTCATTATATTCCGTTTTGCAGATACGTTTCAAGTCTTTGGTGCGTGACGATGCCCGGAAATCAATACTTAAGCGTGACACGCACAGTTTCGACGAGGTGCGCACACCCAATTACCTTTGCCCCGAGCGTATGATGCTGGATCGCAAGACCAAAAGCTTTGAGGAACGCGAGGAGAATTATGAACATGCCCGTGGACGCATCTTCAGTCGCACTGCCCCTCAGGATGGTTATGCCGAGGCTGGCAATGAGGAATGCTATGGCGGTTGGAACAATGATCAGCAACAACAGCAGCAGCAGCAGTCACAGCAGCAGCAACAACAACAACAACAGCCTAGGCCACCAAGGGACCGACGTTCCAATGGCAAAATGCTGCAAATGCAAAATGTGTGTAATTCTGATAGTTTTGTAGATTATCGAATTAATTATTTCTTGTGTTTGTTACAGTCGACAGAGTCTCGGGATGGCTTGCGTCGGGATGGTGGGGCCGTGCCCAAATCTCATAACTTTGGCAATTATGGTGGACCGCCCAGTTCGGGGGGTCCTAACTCGGGCTCATTGCCGCGTGGTGATTCAACCAATTCGAGTAAGAGTGGACGCGGCGCTTTTGCCAAACAGGATTCAACTGGCAGCACCAGCACACCCTGGCGCCTATCGCCCTCGAGTAGTGGGTAAGTAAAATTCACTGACAAAAACTTAGGGTCAAATTGTTGCATTTTTTTCTCGTTCAACAAAGAAAAGAAAGAAACCTAACCTAAAATTCTTTTTATTTTATAAATTATTGTTTGAAAATTTTCCTCCCCCAAAACAAATCGAATTCTTTGTATGCCACAATAAAAAACCCAACGAACCACACCAACCAAAACAAAACCACCGACAAAAACCAAACCAAACCAACCAACCAACCCATCGACCAACCGACAAAACCAACCAAACAACTCCAATCAAAAATCCAACCAAAACAAATTGACCCCAGCTATAAGACACGTACTCAGTCCGTGCGCTCTGATTCCGTCACCCCCTCGCCCACTGGCTATGGCAGCGATAGGCAGACGCCGGAGTTTAGCCAGCCGTCGTCTCAGACTGGATTGGCGGCTGGATATTCCTCTGGTTCTTCCACCTCCTCAACGGCAGCACCGACCTCAGCAGCATCAGCCTTTTTGCAACAGCAGCAACAACAACAACAACAGCTACCGCAACAACAACACCTACAACAACAAACAGCAATGGCATCCAACTCTGCGACCTCATTGCCAGCGTCCGGCTTGGTCTGGGCGGTCACAGACATTTCGAATGTGCCAATAGGCAGCGTCCTCATAAATCCGCAAACCCTCCAACCAATTGTCAATGCAGACGGGTAATTTACAAAATCAAAAAAATCACTTAATGAAAAAAAATTAATAATAATACCAAATAGAAATCACCAAAACAACAAAAACAAAAGAAAATTTTTATTAATTTAAAAACAAAAGCAAAAAAAAAAAAAAATACTTATTCAAAATTTTTAAAGGCTTCTTTTTTCATAATTCTCACAAATATTTCCTAACTTGTGTAAAAAATTTAAAAATTATAAAAAGCTTTTGTATAATAATTTTTTTTTTATTTAAATAATTTTTTTAAAGAGAAAGCAAAACAGAAATTTCCTTTTATTTATTTTTTATATTTCATTTTGATTTATTTTTTTTTTATTATTTTTTAGAAGAAAATTTCTTTTTATTTTTTATAATAATATAAATTTTTTTTTTTACCATATTTTTTTTTTTTTTTTTTTTTTTAAGAAAAATTCTTAATTATTTTTATGAAAACAAAATTTTGTTTTTTTTTACAATTTAAAAAGGAATCTTTCTCAAATTCTTCTTTTTTGCTTATAGAGCAAATTGTTTTCTATTTGGAATGGTAAAACATTCTTCTTCTTCTTAAAATTATTATTTTTAAATTAAATTTTTAAAGAAAAGAAATAATTTTAAATATTTTTGCTTTTCTCAATTTTTATTTTTTTATTCATACCAAAGCAAATTTATCAAACTAAGTGTACAAATTTTATTATATTTTTTTTATGCTTTTATTTTATTTAATTTTTTTTTTTAATTATTTTATGTGTGCTATCTAATCTAATTCAAAATGTTGATGTTGTTTTTGTAAATTATCTGCATATCGAAAAGAAAAGGGCGCTCTTCACCACCACCATCACTACCACAACCACTCCTACAACAGCAACAACAACAACAACAACTGTTCACGCTCTAGAAAAGCTGCTTTCTCAATCACCAAATTCACTAAAAAAAAAAAAAAAAACCGACACCTTCACCATAAAATCAACATTGTCCTTGCTGTTCATTATTATTTTTATTTTATTATTATTTATTTATTTTTTTTTGGAAAATTGGCCAACAACAAAGCAAAGAAAGACTGATAGTTCTGTGTTTATGTATTTGTGTCTCAATGTTTGTTGTCCATAACCTCAAAAAATTTATAGAAAAAAAAAAGAAATGCCTGCCAATGTTGTTACGTCTTTTAAACTTCTCTTTTTCTGTCACTCTCACACACACACTCTCTCTCTCTCTCTCTGTCTTTGTCTAAACGTTCTTCTTAAAATGCATTTGCATTGTTTCATTTTGTTGCTGTGTTCTTATTGTCGTTGTTGTTGTTGTTGTTGTATTTTTCCAATTGATTTGATCTGCCTTGCCTTGCCTGCCGCCTGCCTGTCTGGTGTGCTCTGCTCTGTGTGCGTGCTGCCTGCCTATTTTTTTCTAATCAAACAAATGTTAGGAATGAATTCACCTGCGCACAAAATTCTTTCAACGCGACTGTACTTTTTTTTCACTCAAACCAACACAACGGAAAGCTGAAAGATGCGAGACTCTTCTGGTCATCTTTTAGCCTTCTCTTTTCCCGAAATTATCGTTTCCACTTTGTTCATCTTTTGTTTTTGAAACTCTTACAGATCCATCTACCACTATGACCCGTCCAACTTGCCACCCAATCAGGCCATGCAACATAACGCTGCCAACAATGCCGGAGGAGGAGGAGGAGGTGGAAATTCAACTGGAGGAGGCGGTGGCTCCAACTATCAATCGGGCAATTATGCACCATATCGCAAGTCTTCGCCTCATCAGCCGACAACTCAGCAGATGCAGCAGCAGCAGCCACCACCACCACAATCCCAATCACAGCCAGCTCAGCAGCAGATCTATGCCAATGAGATGTCCTGCAGCTCCACAGAGAGCTATGCCGAAGAGGTGCAGTCCCCGGGCATGGAGTGTGCCGATGGCTATGACTACTCTCCCGGCGAACAGTCTGGCGAGGATCAGCAGCAGCAGCAGCAATTGGCCTCGACCAAGGTAGCCGATGAATGTGATAGCCTGGCCAGTGCCACGGCCTGCCTGAGCATAACGACTTCGACCTCAACCAAGAACTATGACCGCATCGAAGTCCAAAAGTATAAGAATCAGGCCACTAGCCCCAACATACCTGCCTGTTGTGCCACCACTGCCGAGGGCAAGCCCGACATGGAGGCAGTATCCGTAGTGCCCCAGGATGTGCAACAGCAGGAGCAGGAGCCCCTTGGCAGTGCCAGTGAATTGCCGGCCAGTCAGACCCCCGTGCTGCCAGCCCAGACTGTGGTCCTGGCCCAGTCCAATCAGGTGCAGCAGGCTAGTGCCACCGCCAATGCCAATTGTGATGCCGTCTCCTTGTCGCCCAGCTCCACACCATATAGCCTATGCGAGGGCGTGATGAGCGTGAAAGCGGCTGGAGCTGAAGAGCCCAAGGCCACCACCTGGACCTATACGCAAAGCTATCAGGCTCCAGATGGTTCCACAGTGTTCCACACCACGACCACACCCAATAGCGCCACGCCCTACTGCGCCACCACATATCAGCAAGGGGTAAGTTTCACTAGCGTAGCCACATTCATTTGCCAATCTAATTGACACTCGTCTCTATTCTCTAGCCTGATGGCAGCATCTATGCAGTGCCCCAGGGCATGGTGTATGCGTATCCGCAGCCAGCTGTAAGTAGTGCGCCACCGCTCTTCAATCTGACCACCAGCACTGATCTGGTCTACTCTCCGCAGGAGGGCGAGGTGCAGGGCACCTACATGATACCTGTCTTCGATGCGGCCCAGCAGCAGCGTGATGCAGCAGCAGCCGCCGGCCTAATACCCGCCCAGGCCATTTACCAGGCACCGGGTGGACCAGCCACTGCCGTAATGCCGGTGGCCACGGCCACAGCCTATCCGACCGCTCAGTTTGCGGCCACGGCAAATGGTGCTCCCATATACCAGACACCCGTCATCTACTCGGGAGAGCAGTTTGCCACGACTGCCACTGGCCCAGGCGGAGCTCCATTGCAGCAGATTCCAATGACCACTTATCCCATAAGCTACTCGTATCCACAGTACTATACTCCCATACCGTATTATGTGCCGCCTCAGTCTCTGGGTAATCCGGTGGCAGCAACACCCATGCTTGCCGCAACAGGAGGTCCGCCTCCAACGGCCCAGGCGCAGGTTACGGCACAGCCGGCCACGGGGGCTCCAACGGCCACACTGGTTCAGACGCCGCACAGCCAGGCTCCGGTGGCGGGTGCCATGAATCTCGCAACTCACACAGCGGCTGGACCGCAAACGGTTGTGACCACCAATGCCAATGGACCGGCTGCCGGTGGCTATCAGGGATCCACCTATCTGGGTGGAGCACGTCTCAAGACCGTTTTGCTGACAGCTCCGCCCACTGGCCACTCGAATGCAGCACTGGACACGCGTCATCCTCCCGGTGTGCAGTTGCTGGCTGCCCCCACTGGCGGGCATCCGAATCCAGCACAGGGTGCTGTCGCCGCTCACCACAGCACTGTCGTGGGACCCTCCAAGCCCACGGTAGACTCGCGTCACACTCCGGCCCAGGCTGTCCACCATGGTTCCATACACTACAACCCCAACTATCCGGCTGGTGGCCACTCAAATCCCGCCCATCATCCAGGAGCGGCAGCCTCCGCCCAGATAATGGCTGCCTTGCCAGCCGCTGGACCAGCGGCCACCACAACGACATATCATGCGGTACCCACGCTCACTCTGGCCCCAGCGCATGGCGGGGCCGCAGGCGGCTCTGATCTCAGCACCACCGCTAATGCAGCGGCCCATGTCTATGCCCTGCCGGCTCAGCATGCCACGGCCCTGATCCCAACGAACAACAATGGCGGCAGCAATAGCTCCACGCCTCACTACTACACTCCCGGTCAACCTCATGGCTCGGGCAATGATTCAGGCAGTGCAGCTGGCGGCAACAGTGGTGGCGGCGGAGGTGGTTACGCCTCCTACGAAAAGCGCAACAACGGTGGCGGTGGACGCAAACCCTACCACGGCAGCGGTGGCTACAATCCACGTCACTCTGTCCCCCTGGGCAGCAGCGGGGGCGGAGGCGGTGTAGGCATAATGCCAGGCGCCAAGACGCCTCTACTAAACTCCAACAACGAGCCTACACCACGCGCCTCGCCCAGCAGCGTGAGCCTGGGCGGCGGACCACCGTCCTATCACCATGCCTCGCATCGAGGCGGTCCCCATCCGCTGAACAAGCGCGGCCTCGAGAACAAGCCCAACCAGATGCCCCTGATCAGCGGGCCACCACCCACTAGCTACACGCCCACCAGCACTGGCTACCATCCGACCAACGAGAACAAGCCGCCCGTACGCCTCAATGCCGGTGCAGCCACCTTCCGCAGCCAGAAATCCATAAACGCCGACTTCCGACGCAGTGTCTCCCAGAGGAACTCGCCCAGCACCAATGGCAATGGCAATGGCAACAGCGGAGCCGCCGGCACACCCACCGGCAGCAGCCACGAGAGCAGCAACAATTCGCCCAACAGTATTGCAGCCGTTCCAGGTGGCTCCAATAGCCACAATCACAGCAGTAGCGGAGGCAACAGCTCATCCAACACCCCAGTGGGTGCCACCACTCAATATGTGGTCGTGGATCAGTCCGGAGCAGCGGCCGCTGCAGCTGCTGCTGCCGCGGTGAATACTTCACCGCCCTCGCTCTATCTGGGCAGCAGTGGCGGTGGTGGCCCGCGGGCCTCGCACATTCCAGCTCAAATCCATCACAGTGCCGGTGTGGCTGCGGGCTCTCAGCAGGCAGCAGCCACGGTACTCAGTGGTGTGGCTGCGGCCGCTGCCCTGGGCGGCTATCAGCCAAATCCGGCGTCCGGTGTGTACATTAAGTACGGCCAGTATTTCACACATGTAAGTAGGACATGGCATATCCTTTTATCTTCTTCTTGATCTTCCAATTTGACTGATTTGTTTTTTGCTTTATTTCAGCCATCGGTGGCCTTGCCCAATAGTCGACGTTCCCCGTCTTCGGATATACGACCGCAAATGGCACAGATGGCTGGCATGTATCCTACAATGATGATACAAGGTAAGCTAAGAATACGATTCCCTTCCAAGTCGTGTTTAACCTCACAACTTTTGCTTTTGATATTTTTAGCGCCACCGCGTCATCCCAGCCGTCATCCGAATCCAAACTATAAAGGCTCGCGTCCACGGTAAGTGGTGGACTCCAACCATTAACAAGGAAGACGCGCTCAACCAAAAAACAAAAAAAAAATAAAAATAAAAATAAAAACAAAAAAAAAAAACAAATTAAAAAAAAAGAATAAAAAAATACAAACTACTGATAAGGACATACCTAAGATAAATATAAATAGCAACCTAACCTAATGGAACATAAAGTAGTTGAAAAGTGAAAAAAAAACAAGAAAAACAAACAAAAAAAAAAAACAGAGCATAGTTAAAAGAAAGAAAGAAAGGATGGAAGGAAAGAAGAAGAGAGTTGACTAGGAGTTGAGTTGATTAGGCGCCGAATTAGATTTGGGGTGGAGCCAGGATACGGGGCTGCAGAATGAACCATATGCGTTACAAGACAACAACAACAACCACAGCAACAACAATAAGAAAAATTAATAAAAAAAAATAAAAAGGATTAAGAAAATAAATAAAAAATATAATTGCGATCTTCCGCGAGACAAAAGAGAAAACACACACAACAAAACAAAACCCAGTTAGAATTATTAGCGTAACTTAGTTAAGTAATATCTACAACAACATCACAACAACAATAACAACAACTGCAACATCAACAAACCGCAACAACAACAAAACAAATCAGAAAAAGAAAGCTGTATATTTTGTGCCATTAAAAAAATAGTCGTAAAGAATTGAAGAAAACAAAAAAAAAAGGAAAGGTAGGAACCGAAAAAGCAATAATGAAACACAACGACACACACATACACACACACACATACATGGACAAGGACAGGGGCAGAGACAAAACTAGACAAGCAGATACACGACAAGACAAGACCAGAGTCAGGTGAGCAAAAGGAAACAAAAAGAAAAAAAAAAAAACAAAAAAATAGTTATCGTTAAAAATTTACTAAAATAAAAACAAAAAAATAGCGAATATTATACAAAAAGAAGATAGTGCATAAATCAAGGAGTTAGAAAAGTGAAAGACAGGATTTTTTTTTTTTTAGTTTTTGTTAGTTTCTGTTGAGCAAAATAAGAGGACAAGAAAAAGTACAGTACATCACAAAGCACCCCCCTAAAAAAATATATATATATAGACTGACTACAACAACAACAAGAGAATCAGCAAAATGGTTGGGAAATTGAAGAAAGTGAAAATTGTGCAGACTCAAACAGATTAAATCTTTCAAAACACTAAAGCAAGATTTTCGAAAAATTTGTAGAAAAAAAAACAAAATGGGTCTGCCAACTCATTTAACTGTTCCAAATTCCATTCCGTTTCAAATTTATATTTATTTCGCTTTCAATTTTTGAAAAAATTCCAAGTGTCTTGCTTTGGTGTGTTTTAATTATTTTTCATGAAAATAAAAATTTGATAAAACCAACTCCAACCATTAGCAAAAGAAATGAGGAAAATTCTTACATTTACATATACGATATATATGTATATAAATAAATATATGTATAGATATATATATATTTATTTTCTATGACCGACACTTGCCTAGAAAACGAACTACCAATCAAATGCAAAATAAACTGCTGCCTTAGTAGGTATATATATATATAGGTATATATATATATATCATTTTTTGTGGCTTAGACATTTTGTATTCCATTACAAAATCTGTAAAGCTCTCTAAATGTATTGAAAATCAGCTCAGTCAGCAGCCAAACAAAACAGTACAGTCACCCCCCCTAAAACCACAGCAAAACTGTTAATTTTTGACGATACAAAAAAAAAAAAAAAAAAAAAAATGAAATGAAATGAAAAAAAAAAAAATTAATGAAATTATATTATTAATTTAATTATTATAATTATTATTATTTTTGTTAGAAATTTTGATTTTGAATTATTAATTATTGTTTATGTTTCTTTCCAAAATAGAATTGAATTCGTTTTCTTTATTTTTGTTCCTTATACAAATTATAAAAATAAAACTAAAAACATCGCTGCAGTTTATTTTTCGATATTAGTCGTAAGCCATTAAGACGATGAAAAATCTAATAAAAAAAAAGTGAAAGATAAAGAGAGCGGTACGTGAAGAATGAAGAAGAAGAAGAAGAAGCAGCTAATACATTTAATTGTTAAACAAAATATTTAGCTATAACTACATATTTATGTATATGTACCATTCAAAAAATATATATACACCTAGGAAAGTGAAATAAAAAAAAAATTAAAAAAAAAGAATAATAAATAAAAATCTACATATAATTAGTTCAAGTTGTGTTGCATTTTATTTGAGTATTTATTTTTCTTTTTTCCATTAAACATTTCAGTTTCATTTTGTCCACAGGATACAATTGGAATAGGAACACTCACCCACACACACACAGACACATTCACACTTTCAATTTCAAAATGCTTTCAAAAACATACAACGAAAAATTGTGTACTGTCAATTTGTGTTTTTTGTTTTTTTTTTAGCATTTGTCCTGAGCTTTTGGCAAAGGCAGTAGAAGAAGATAAAAAAGAAGAAGAAGAAGAAAAAAACTTCCAATTTTAACCCACAACTGTATGTCTAAATGTACATAAACAATAATTTACAAAAATCGAATTGCGACTAACATTTTAGCTGTTAAGCCAGTTTAGATAAGAATAAGCTAGCTCAGATCCATTTAAAAATCTAAGTAAATAAAATAAAAAATAATTACAATAAGATTGGTAAAATGAATGAAGAGTTATCAGTTCAGACAATTCTTATGAACAACATTAACATTGATGACGTAAGAAGAAGAAGAAGAAGAAAACCATACATATAAACTGTATACTAAGTAGCTTTCGAAAGTGCGCTAAACAATTTACTAACCAGGCTTACCGGGGAGGAAGAAAAAAAACATACGTCTTAAGAATAAAAAAAAGCCATGCAAACAAAAAATGTACCAAATAAGTTAGTGAAACTGCTCAACCAAAAAAAAAAAGAAAAAAAAAATACTAAAAAAAAAAAAACACAAGCACAAAAGTATTGTAACACAGAAACGCTTTGAAAAGGTGGTCCCGTTAGGGAGTGCAGAGAGTAGGAAAGAAGAAGAAGATGATGATGATGATGAAACAGTTAAGAACCCCTTACCCAAGGTATAGGATAAAATCAAACAACTTTGCTCCTGTTGTGCATTTCATTAATTTGTTGCTCTGTTTGTTATGAAAAAAAGTAAAAAAAAAAATAAAATAAAAATAAAACTAAAAAATAATATGAAATATTGCGAACGTTATGAATGATGGCTCAAAAAGCAAGAGAAGAGAGAGGTGAGAAGAAGAAGAAGAAGAGCTAGCAACTGTGTGTTGAGTGAGATGCAAGAGTCATTCTGGCAAGGGCATAGGTGTTTAGGATATGAAAAATATATAGAAACAAAAAACTAGGCAAAACAAAATAAAACCATAAGAGGAAAACAAAAACAAAAAAAAAAAAAAATACGTTATACAAATATTATAATTACATAATGATCAATCTAATGGTAATGATAGCGTTCTATTTGTTAATATAATTTTAATTATACAACATCTGCGAATGGAATTATATTAACAACAACAAGATCAACAACAACAACAACAACTACTACAAATAGCACGCGCAGTCATTACGTAAAAAGAGACAAAGACAAACGGAGTTTTTACTGACGATGATAAAGAAGAAGAAGAAAATAGCGAAAAGACGATTACAAATGAGAAAAAAAAATGAATAAATAAATAAAAAAAAAAATGTATTTATTTATTTTAATTTATATATACACTAGAGAGTTATTACAAATATATATATATATATACATAATGTATTATATAAGAACAAAGAATGGAAGCAGTTTTAATTATCATCAAGTTTGGCTGGAGCGAATATGGGAAAATGTTTAGTTTCAGGAATATAAAAAATCGATATTACTTTTATAAAAAAAAGAAGACAAAAAAAAAAAAAAAAAAAAATTGGATGACGCTTTTCCCTTTCTTTTTGATATCAAAAACTTTCGTACATATTTTTTATATTATTTACATCTTTTGGTTATTTTCTTTCTCTGTTTTCTCATTAATTAATATTATACTCCTCTTTTTTGCATAGTCGTAGATTTATTTACTAGTTCAAGAAGTTTAAAAAAAGTACTGTTTTTGAAGAGAGAAAAGCTCTCAATCATATCTTTGTCTTTTTCGCCCTCAGCTTGCTTGATTTTCCTCTTCCTCTCTTCAGTATATTAATTGCTTTTACATTACTCAACCACCAACTCTTCTTAATTATTTCAATACTCTCTCATTTTGTTGTCCTCCCCTCCTCTATAACACATAACACCTACCTCTCTCCCTCTCTTCTATATATAATAAAAACCTCTTCGTTTTTAAACTCCGTCTCATTCTTTTTAATCCCACATTTCTTTGTGTCTCCCTCTTCTTGTAAACATTTTATACTCTACACTATCTGCCATTCGTGGTCGTACTGGGGAATTGATCTTGAGCCTTGCTTTTACTTCAGAGCCGCAGGCTCTAACACCCACACCACCCCCACGCTTGAGGAACGGTTGACAAATTGCTAATTTATGATGAGCAAAGGGGCTGCCACTTGCCAAATAGATGAAGGGCGCGAATTTCAAATGCAATTGCATTCAATTTCAGCAAAATTTCATTTTAAATTCGAGAATTTAAATATTAGACTATTTTAACTTTTTAAAAATTTAATTTGAGAGAAACGCAAAACAAATTTAAAAAAAGGAATATAAGAAAAATAAGAAGCTATTATTTTAATTAATATATGACCAAATTTCCTGCAAATAAATTAAATGCCAAAAGACCCAAGTTCAATCCTCGAAATTAAGAAAATTTTTTTAGAAATAAAATAAAATTTTCTTTTAAAGGTTTTAATTAAATTCAATATTATTTTATTTGCAAAAAGATAAAAAGACTAAATTAAAAGCCTGAAAGGGCTGGCAAAATTCAAATGATACATCATAATTTTATTTTATGTATTCATTCTGGAGTGAGTTTGGATTACAAAGATTCCCTTTGTTATTGTATATTTTATTTGAGAATTGTATGCTCTAATTTGTGGTCATTGAGTGTGTCTGTGTGTGTGTGTATTTAGGCCAAAGGCAATGAACATACAAACATGGTTAGAAAGCCATTGGGAATATTAGTTACAGGGCCCAAAGTCAAAGACAAACAGCTAGGCAAATACTCATAATATTAATTCCCCTCACTTGATATTTATTGACAAATACCCAGTAGGGGTAGCCAAATAATTCCAGCTTGCATTTAATAACTTCATAACACGAGCAAATAAGCCCATGGAAAGGGGCGCCCAAGCACGAAAGGTCTACTAAATCGGTCAGCTGGCAGTGAACATTTCTATTTATTATTAGTTTTTTCCTGATCAAAATCTATAATGTGGACAGTCTTGGCTCACATTTGTAAGGTATCTTGGACGAGCCATCAAAGGCACGGAGAATGCCACCTTCTGCGTTTCACTCACATAAATCTGCCAAAGGGGCGAGGCCCTCACTGTCTGAAATAGAAAAAAAAATAGTAACCTCTCAATAAAGATCTAAATAAATATTATGCTGTCTATAAGGCCGAAAGGATAACTTCATTTAGGGTTTCTTTTTTTTTTTTTTTTTTCTTTTTCGTGGTTCGAGCAACAGGCGGGCCAGGCGGTCAGGTAAGCAACCTGTTTTCATTTTCCCAGTTGCTCTAGGAACACAATGGAACAAAAAAAAAAAAAAAGATGCTACAACCGCAGCCTAGTCAGGGACAAAGCCAGTAGAGCCACTCTGGTGGTGATGTCTCTCAACGTGGCTGCGGCTGCGGCTTCGATTGTTCGCGGCTGAAATCAAATGGTCAGCGCTTTTGTAAACTGGTGACATTTAAAAATTATGGCATGTAAATGGATTTTATTCCAGGAACCCGCCACAGACCGTTGACAGGCCTTACAGAGTTGCCCATGGCCGGTGTACGCCGCGTTTGCGGCAAGTGGGGGGCTACCGTTAATCAATTTAGTGCCTAAGCCTAAGATAAAGATATTTACTCGTTTGTATATTTTTGAATTCATGCTTAGTTTTGTTCTCAACGGTAGGCACAACGGGGCAGATGGTCTCAGATAAGATTTCCTTTGTGGCAAGGGTTGTCTGATGGGTCTATCGATAAGACCGAGTTAAGTTCTCTATTAGTCGTGTCTATTAAATTAAATGAATCAAGTTATAAGTTGTTCAGGGAATTTCTAAAATATTATTTAGATCTTATTTATCTTTATAGATATTTAAGTATAAAGTAAGAGATCTATCTAAAGTATGACTTGATTTTGGTAAAAATCTGCATAAAATTACAATAATAGTGATTAGCTCAAGTTTATGGCTAAAAGAAATTATGGTAAATATTTTGGAAATATTTCCATATAAAATATGATTTTTTCTAAAAGATTATTCGAACCCGGTATAATAATAGCTTATTAGGGAGATCGACTATACCTTATTGCTTCCGGATTCAGTGTCAATATCTAAAAGGTTATCAAGTTGATAGAGCTAAGGATCCCAGAAATCTTTAGAAAAAAACATTCTCGATTATATATCTGATATATATATATTTCTGATCTCAATTGAAACGATTGATAGTTGATAGAGCTAAGGATCCCAGAAATCTTATTCTCGATTTTATATCTGATATATATATATTCCTGATCTCAATTAAAAGTATAAACTCCAAAGAGAGAATAGATTTTTTTTGAATTCATATTTAAAATTCCCGACTATATATCTGATATATATACATATATATTCCCGATCTCAATTGATTTTTCAGATAAATTCAAACAAATTCTATTCCCTCTTTAAAGTGTAACTTTTATCGTTTTGCCCCTCAAGCCAAGGCTTAACCCTACCAGATTATACCCCATTCCCCCCTCCTCAAGCCCTTCCCATGCTCTGTGCTGTGATGTGTCAGCTTTGCTCTTTTGATATATGAACCATTAAAGTGCCGCCTTTTGCAATGCGGAAACATCAAAGTGCTCTGGCACTTACACACGCACACTAACACACACAAAAGCACGGTCAAACATTTGCATACACAAACACACACACACACACACACAAATACACGTAAGCTCGGCACACTCACACATTCAGCGAAAAGCCATAAAAATCACTTTGTAGCCAGCCAAAGTAAGGCTTGCAGCTGTGAGTGAGAGAGAGAGAGAGAGGGGTGGGGAAGAGGGAGAGGGAGGAGCCGTTGAGTCTCACTCTGGAGGCGGTGCATCATTTCAAACTATGCAACAAGAGAAAAAAACTGCAATGCAATCAATTCCAAAAGAGCTGCAAAAAAAAATGAACCCAAAAGAAAAAGAAAAACAGAAAACAAGTGCCTCTAGCCCCCGAACCCCCCTCCCAAGCCATCAATGAAAAGGTGCTGGAGAAGCTTTGACAGAATGGCTTGCAGCTTTTAATCCTGCACAAAAAAAAATATATATAAAGCAACACAAGGCACAAAATGATGTTAATCCTTAAATAACACAGGATAAGCCATGAAGGAGGGGGAAGCATGAGGAAGGGAAACTTTGAACTGTTTAAGGCTCGATGGTTAACTGTTCTTTTGCTATATCTTTAGTCCTCCTTTGAGGTTATCCCTAGAACTTTAAAGCAATACAAGATTGAAGAAAAATTGTGAGCTGGAATTTTGATCAAAAAAAAAAAAAAAAAAAAAAATTATTGGCAGGAGCAATTTTTTGTTCGATATTAAAAAAAAAAAAATTTTGTTCGATATTAAAAAAAAAAAATTGTATCTAGTTTTGGGCTCTTCAAAATTTTAAAAATTCCTTAAAAAAATATAAGAGTCTTTTGATTTATCTCTCTCGGTTCACAGGGAAATTTTTCGAAATTATTCCACCCAAAAACTGAGCTGATATCAAAAGAAAAATTCTAGCTTGATGCTCGATCTTGAAATTGAGGGTGTAAGTTCTTTTTTTTCCCCCTACCTCGTCTGGCCCTGTTGACCCCAAAAAAGTCAAGTCAAGTGCCAAGTCAAGTCAATTCAAGTCGAGTCGAGTGGAGTCTGTCCAAGTCAAGCCAAGTCAAGTCAAGCCAGCCAACCAAACCGAACCAACCAACTGAACGGGCAAGCCAGCGAGTCAGCCACCGTCACCGCCACCGCCAACGCCAACGCTAGCGCCGTTTCAAAAGCTGCAGTGAAGCGTAACTACAACTAACACAACACAAGACAAGGCAACAGCGAAAACAACACCCACCCAATCCCAGCCAAAGCACTCAACTTTTCCCATTCACTCACTCCCACTCGCACTCGCAATCTCACTCAAACACTCAAACACACACATACACATGCACACGGAGAGACATACATGTGCTTGGCTTAAGCAACTCCATTGTTGCTGGCTGGCACGCGCCGGCGCACTCCCTACCGAAAACCACTCAAAATGGGGGACGACAAAAGCATTAAAAAAAGAATATACGAAGAAGAAGAAAAAAAAAAACTAAAATAAACTCGTTTCGAGAGACTCAGTCGAGAGCGGGGCGTTGCCGGCGTTTGTGAAGCCATGGCAACCAATCACCACAACCCCCGACTCCAGAGGACGGCAGAGACGGGCCCGACAGCCAAACTGAGTCTGAACCAGTTGAGCGGGTTTTCTAGCCACTCGAGTTTCAACAACTGGCAGTGGTTGGTGGTGGTTCTGCCCTCTGTAGTTACCATCATACTGGTCTGGTTTCATTTGAGGCATTGACGAGTCCGATAGTCCGAGAGACTGTAACTGTGCGAGTCGTCTGTCGTCTGAGTCTCAGAGTCTGTATGGCGGATCATGACTGTTGCGCCGGCAGTTTACGCAGTGGCCTCGAAGGTGTAACAACGTGTCGCTAGCACGGTTATAGCGCTCTCTCTTTCTCTCACTCTCGCTCGCACACACTCTTTGTACCGCTATAATTTTGGATCAGGTCTTTCGGTTTTCGTATTTTCAACAAGATTGTTCGTGGGTTGGCGTGAAAAAACGCGTCTCTCATTGTTAGGCGCGTTTTGAGCGCGACTTTTTGATAAGCTCAAATAAAATTCGGCTTAGTTCTACCGACGGCAAAGACCACTGAGGCCTTTATGGCTCTACAAATTTTCTTGCTGTCTCTCGCTCATTCTCTCACACACAAGCAAGATAAAAATAAAGTGTTAATATGAATGTAGGGAAAATGTGTTAAATGTGTTAAAAAAAAATAATAAAAATAAACCAAAAAGAAAAAAAAAAAAAAATAAGAGAAAAAAATAAATTGAAAATATTTGAGTAAATTGATAAAAAAAAATAAATATTTTATGCAATCTCAATTTACATAAGAGTGTAAACAACTATTTGGCAACACAGATCAAGTGTTTTTTTTTTTGGTCAGCCAGCAGACATACACACACACACACACGCACACACACACTCAGGCTGGCCAAACTGAAATTTTTCATACCATTTTCAAAAGCTTGGATAAAAAACCGCCAAAATTGTGGAGGCAATTAAAATGAAGGTGAGTAATTTTTTTTCTGCCCCCCTCTAAATTTTAGACCCTTTTGGAAAATACAAGAAAAATTTAAATACTCACCAAAAAAAAAAAAAAAATGTTGAATAGGCGCTGAGAGGGCCACCCGCTGGTTTCGACTCCAACGGGACATAATATCTCTTCGACTTCTTTTGTTGGCCCAAAAAAAAAAATATATATCGAACTAATAACTTTCCTTATCTACACACGATGAGTTTTCATAAATTCAAAAAAAGGGGGGAGGGGGGAATTGACAGGCCACGGGCAGCCACCGATCTGAACGCTTTTCGTACCGCCTCAAAATCTACGTTTGCCTTGATCGCGCCATGGGGAGTACCTGAAGAAGAAGAAGAAGAAAACTATATAAATAAAATTTTTAAATGCTGGCAACAACCCACACTTTTGAGAAATGTTCATGAATATTAACAGCGGCGTTGATTTTGATAGCCACCTAGCAGTTTTTTTTCTCTTATCACGAGACTATTTTTTTTTTTTTTGGTTGGCCGAAAAGATCGTGTCGCCGTTATGACTTTTACAATTTTTTTTTCAAGTCTTTTGTTTTTATCATCTTCATCAAGCATTTAATCGATTTTTATATTGAATGATTTTTATATTTTTCTCTTCTTCTTCTTCTTGTTTTTTTTTTGCGTGGCGCCACCCGTGGTGCCTTTAAGTTTATTTGCCACCCACAGGATTTTGTTGTGGTCTTTTGAAATCTGCCTCGATTTGGTCGCTTTTTTTTTTTTTGATTTATGAATTGTAAACTCTTTTGCATTTCAAAAAAACGACTCCTCTTCTATATTTTTTTGTTTGATTCTTTCATTTGCCATTACCATAGCAAATTAGACAAGGCGCTGACGCTTTATGGGCCAGAAAAAGGCAAAAGGTGTTATAAATTAAACATTTTTAACAAAAGAAGTTTTGGAGAGCATTTGAAGATTTTAAGCTAAAATATTTCATAATTGAAATGATTTGTTCAAATCGAACAATGAATTTTTAGCTTATGTAATCCCTGAGAGCTTTTTTAGAATTTTAATAACTGTCAATAATCACAGCAGGGTGTGTGGATCAGTGAGTGAAGATCATCAAAAGATCCGTTCAAATTCACCATAAAAAACTAAAGAAACACTTTTCAAATGTCAACAATAGGAATTTTATACATCGGACGGCTTAAAAAATTTAAACCTCTTGACATCATAGATCTTGACCCGCCCCAGTTGTTTAAGCCACCCAAAAAATAAAGAAAAGAATTAAAGAAAGAATGAAAAGAAATGACGCCAGCTTATGAATATTCAACGATTTCAGAGAGAGAAAAAAAAATTTTTAGATTGAAGAAAAAAAAAATTTTTGAGTCATAAAAAACATCAAAATTTTAATAAACAAATTCGAAATGAACACCAGGAAGATGATTGAAAAAAATTTGAAAAAAGACAAGACAAAACATAAAAACTGAAGTCTGTCACGCCTACCGAAAAAAAAATCCAAATTTTATTTTGAAAAAAAAAACTTAGTCGCCACCACCCGCAGAGTTGGCCAGGTTGGCGGGAAAATTCTTCAATTCTGGTCAAACGCGTGCCAATTCCAAAAAGAGCGTCAATGCGGAAAAACAGCTGCTTATGGCCTTCTGGTCACTCGAATCTTGAACCATAATTGGATTGTAACAATAGAGAGAGTCGAGTTGTCCACAAAGGACAAATCGGCTAATTGACAACAAGCGAAAATCCTGGCAGAAAAATGCATCTTGACTTTGGTCGAATTGGCCTGATCATCCGGGCGGCAGGCTCAACATAAAAGACAAACAAATATCACACCTTTATTTTCGGGCCACAGCCACTTCAGCTGGAACAATGAGCCAAAGACAAAAACAAATAAGTCCACTCAGACACACACAAAAGTATCTGAAAGATGCAACCAAACCGAAACGGTGGCTGGTCAATTGCGGGTTGCGCATGCGCCAGGCTAGAGTTTTTGTTTAGAATTCGAAACCTCTTGAAAAACTCACAGGTAAATGTGAAAATTCCCAAAAAAAAAAAAAATAGTAGACAATTTTTGCAGAGCCTCACAAAAGATTCGCTTCGTGTGTCTTTCAATCTTTTGTACCAAAAATGCATCCACAAAATAGTCCTTAAAATACATTTTAGTTGGTTTACACACACACACACAAAACACACGTACACACAGACTGACAGCAAATAAAATTGTAAAATGCCACAAATCATTTGAAGCTGTCCCTCGTCCCTCTACTCTCTTCCCTCTTTTGTCTGCCAACAATGTCAATAGAATAGTTTGGAAAAAAATGAAACTAGAATCAAATGTGAAAATATGCCCTCTCACCCCTACAACCAAACCCGACAAGCCTAACCAATAAATCTGAACAAGAAAAAAAATAGTAGAAGAAGAAGAGGAAACCGCCCCTAAAACAAAATTGTTCGAAATGGCCCAACTCACTCGTCACTGCCTCTTTCTCCCCCCTTAGGCTAACCAACCGGAACGGCAAACTATTCGATTTTATTTTACAAATTCACAAACTAACAACTAAACGAAAATTGTTGTAATTTTCAACAACAAATTTTTTTTTCTCTCTCCCAAAAAAAAAAAGAAAAAAAAATTGGTTTGTTGATTGCTTTGATAGTTCCCCACCGCACACTCCCTACGCCTCTTTCATTCTATATAAATATTGTTATTTAATTGTTAGGCAATTGCCTAAAAATACTCGAAAAATTCCTACATCCCCCCATCCCCCCCTCAGCTCCTCGAATTTTTGTCAACACAGTAGCTCAACGGAGAATAAAAATCGTAACTTGGCTTAACTCGTATCTAAGATCTTTTTTATGAATGCCGACACAAGCTAGCAAAAAAAAAAATTATACATGAAATTCTAAATAAATTATTAAAAAAAATAATAACAACAACAACAACAAAAAAGAAAAACTACAAATACGCATAAATTTGTTTATAGCTTTGGCAAGTCAAACTTGATTTATTGTTTAAACATAAACACAAATGTCGATAGATCGGTTGGTTTGTCGGATTATCAAATCGGTTTCTTTTGGATTTTAGACAAAAAAAATAATAAAAAAAATCTACAAATTTGAATAAAACTTTAGAGGTGCTTTTTGTGTGTCAAATGAAAATGGTGGCGAGTGTGGCCGGCAAACAAAACAACATTTTTTTTTCATCTCTTCCCTTCTTCTTCTTCTTCTTTTATAATATTTCATATTAATTTATGCAAAATGCAGATTTAGTTAATTAATTGTAGTCAATGTTCAATAAAACTCCGCACAATGATTCCACGATTCTGCTACTCCTCAGCCTCCTCCTCCTTCGTCTCTTTGACTCTTTAATCTTTACTGTATCATCTCATCACATCTGCTTATTGATGTTTAGTGGCTGTGACATGTTGATGACAAAAAAAATAACAACAACAAAAAATACGCAGACAAAAGACAAAGGCGAAAAAAATAAATAAAGTGCGAAAGATTCGCAACGCGTTTTTGTCTTTGGACCAAAATAAAATCAAATATTCAGACAATTTTATGATAAATGCCTAAAAAATGCGCACAACAAAAATAACAAAAAAAATATAAAAAAAAATTACAAGAAATTAAAAAAAAAATTATAAGCGTTTTGCTAGCGTTTTTTGCGCGATTTTTGTTTGCACAGCTGAAATGCTAAAAATGGCTCATAAAATTGCCAATTTACGTAGAGACAGTTGAGGCAAACAAATCTATATTATAAAAATGAAAAAAAATTTCTAAATATTCAGAAAAAAAGCGGCAAATTTTCAAAAAGAATCAAACAAAAGTAAAACATAAACATAAAAACTTATCAATTTGAAAGAGTCCACACAAAAGGCCACAATAAAATTTACAAGCTCATTTCTTTCCAAAGCAGATCACACAAAATAAATACGAATTGGGTTAAAAACAGAAAAAAAAAAAAACAAGTTCAAAATACTAAAAAGAAGAAGAAGAAGAAGGAAAAAAGTAAATGCTTGGGTCATTTAAAATCGAAGCTGCCAAAGAAGCTGACCACCAATTCAATTCATTGAGAGTGCCACTGGTGCGGCATAATTCGATGGTATCGTATCGATTGCCCTGGTCAGGCCTGGTTCGGCCCGGACTGACTTGGTCCGGAATGTCGTTGAACGCCGAAAATGCTTTGAAATTTAATATCAAAAATCGAAACGTTGTCTATGCAAATGAACATTGCCACCTGTTTATGTTTATGGCTGTGGAAATGGTAATGGGAATCCAAAGCAGTAGTCAAAAAATCTTTGATATTAGAGCAACACTAAAAAAAAAACTCTAACTAAAACAAAACCGAAAAAAAAAAAACAAAAAGAAAAGGAAAAAATAAATAAAAACAGAAACAAGAAATAAAAATAAAAAATAAAAAACAAACGGTATTAAAACTGAAGATGTTTAAAGAAGTGGTTGTATCTTTGGTGAAAATGGGGATTCTGTAGATTTGGTGGACCACGGTTAGTTGGGATAATCTTTGTGGGAAAATTTTTGTGCTCAGAACAGAACAACGGAACAGCTCACAATATGCAAATCATTTTCAGAATCAGAATAATAAAATATTCCAAAATGAAAGAGAGAGAGAGAGAAAAAAATAAAGAAAGTATTCAAATAAAATTTATTATCTTATGCGAGTTATAAAAATCGACAAAATTATTGTGTTTGCCAACAACAACAACAACAACAGAAACTTCTTATAGAGGCTGTAAAAAAAACAACAACATCAAACAATCACACACACACTTGAACAGTTATACGGATATATATATATATATATATATATATGGATCTGTCTGAGAATATCTGAGAAATTTGTCTCTGAAGATACTTTTTTTTTTAAATTTTTATTCTGGGGCGTTTAATCGGCTACGTTAGCTGGTCTGATCTCAGTTTTTGTGTCATTCTGGATTGTCGCTTTTTTGTTGTTGTTGGTGTTGTTTTTTTTTTGGGAGTGTAATAAAGTGCGACATTTTAAGTCTGGCCAATGTCGGCAGCCGTCGGCAACGGGTTAATAACTTGTCAACACAGTCGCCCAATATATCCATAAAAAACAAATACAACAAAAACAAAACAAAATCACAACAATACTAAACAATGAGCCAATGGGACACCTTCGCATAAATACACTTTTCAAATGAAACGAGTATCTTTCAATTTGAGAAGCTTTCCAAACACAGAGGAAGTCTTTCAGTTTAGGCGAAGGCTTATAAAGATAGGAAACTGTCTGCACTTCCTTTGTAATTATTTTGGACTGAAATTGATTCTGATAAACATTTTATTTATAGTCTCGGGAACGAGGGCCTTTAGGCTGAAAAGTGTTTAATATTTTTAAAAGTCTTTCAAGATTTCAAGGAGATAATCATCTCAGTTTATATTCAGATCTGAGGAATCTCGATAATTCAAGCTTCTCTTAAAAAGACTTGAAAGAAATCGAAGAATGTCAGCTCTATAGGAGATTCTTCGAAAGAGTTCCACCTCAGCTTATATTGAGATCTGAGGAATCTCAACAATTAAAGCTATCCTCAAAAAGACTTAAAATAAATCTTAGAACCTCATCTCCCATCGTAGTTTTAATAAAGATCTGAGGAATCTCTACAATTCAAGCTTCTCTTAAAAAGATTTTTAATAAGTCCAAGAATCTCAGAACTGTAGAAGATAAATAGAAAGGGTTCCACCTCATTTTATATTGAGATCTGAGGAATCGCTACAATTGTGGCCTCTCTCAGGAAGCCCTATAAGGCTTCAAATAAATCCAAGAATCTCAGCTCTATAGGAGATAAGTAGAAAGAGTTCCACCGCAGTTTCAATAAAGATCTGAGGAATCTCAACAATTATGGCTTCTCTCAAAAGGTCTTATAGGAGTCCAAATAAATCTAAGAATCTGTACTCTATAGGAACTTCCAAGTACTCAAAAAGTTTACCTAAATTTTCAAAGTCTTTTTGTTGAGGACTTTTGAAAGTTTTACTTTATCTTCACCTTCATATCCAAGAATTTCAAACTGCTTATTTTCCCTAGATCCCTAAAAAGAGTACCTCTTAGTTCTGATGACTAAACCTTGATATTTTCTTTCTCTTTTTATTTGACTGTCTTGGTTATTTGGTTACAATTTTTTTTTTGTTTTTGTTTTGATGACTTCTCCAGTTTCCAGGTTTTTGTAGTATATATGTATATATATATTTTTAATTACCTACTATAAATTATGTTAAAAATAACACTTGTCCCATAACAAACCATTAAAGTTTTTATCATATCTGCTATATTGGGAACTATATAGACAAGCGAGCAAAGAGATTCACATTCAAACTCGCCTTTTAATAAACGAGATATACACACACATAAAGTAATGTCTTTATATATAGAGGGGGAAGTCTGATCCTTTTAGACATTTGAATCGATTTCTCTGCGGGTTCGTCAAATCGTTTTTTTTTTGTCATAAAATGCAAATGCATTTCAAGCCGAAAAGTCAAATTGAAAGATACTTAACAGTTAGTTTGGCAGTTAGTAAAGAAACAGAAAAGATGGCTAAAGACAAAAAAAAAAAGAAATAATAAAAGATAGCAAAAAAAAAAAAAAAAATTAAGAAAAAGAAGAAGAAAACATTTGCAGCCGCCAAAAGTCATAAAAACGTTGGCAGAGCAACCGCTCCTGAACCCACTCGTCCGCTCAGTCATTGGCCGTAAAATATTTTAACGATGTTACGCCAATGTTAGGCCAACAAAAGCAGCGACAAAGCCCCCAAGAACAACAACAGCAACAGCGCCAGCCAAAGCACAAAAGACCAGGTTCCCGGTTTGAGGGGGGAATGGCGGAGTCAGCGGTTTGTTCCTGGCCTAATCCGCCATGTGCGTGTTTCGCTGCTGCTGCTGCTGTGATGATGTCCAACCTGCCACAGAGTCGTTGCCAACTAGTCTCAGCCATCATAATATTTGCCTAGGCCAAAAAGCGCAACGCGTTTGCCACCAGCACCGCCACCACCATCACCACCACCAAAACCACCACAGGACTGTCCATTGGGCAATATTTGCCACCAGTTCTGCCTTTTCCCTCTATCTCTATCTGTCTCTGTCTCTCTCTCTTGGTTTTGGCCAATTGTGCAAAGGTGCGTTTGAATGTGTGATGTGTGAATATGTTGTGAAAATTGAATGCCATATGCACATTTTGTCGCCAGTGATAAAATTTAATAACGCTGATAAATTTAGCAAAAACATGTTGGGCCGGGCCATTGACACAAAGCGGTAATTAAGTTGAAGCCAACGCCGCTGGATGTGCACTGACCACAGTGTGCTCTCCATAAGCCAGAAATAAAAAAAAAAACAATACTCAATTTTTTTATTCCGAATACAGTAGTGCCTCGATGCTTGAATTTTAAAAAAACTTTTAAGCTGAGGGAAATCTACAAATTGGGAGAAATGAAATCATTCAACTCAGTTGGAGAGTCTCTTAAATTGATCAAGAAAGGAGAGGCAAACTTTAAGTTTTCGTGAAAATTCTGATATTGATCAAAATTGGTGGGGCAAAAAGTTAAGAAACTTCAAAAATTTTCTCGCTTAACAAAATATTGAATGGTTCTAAAATATCTAAGAAATTGGCATATCGATTCTCCATATTATGAACTAAGAACCTTAATATTACCTCTAAATCAAGAGGTCTTTCAAAGATTTTTTTATACTTTGATAAATAAATAATAATATGAAAAAATTTAAAACTGAGTCTCATTAATTTAATTTGAAAATTAAGAGATCTTTCAAAGTTTTCAAATTAATTTACAGCCGATCGTATGATATGTGCCAAACTTTTTGATAAATTAGGGGATCCTTACTATAAATTCTGAACTTAGTCCTAAATATAGCCTTAAAGCTTAGAGATATTCCCCTACTATCTGCCATATTTATAATAAAAAGAACTCTAATTAGCCCTATGAAATTTTGTGATGTTTCGTAAGTTAGTTTGATAAGCTAATTCCAAGTCACCAGAGATATTAGACAATCTTTTCTCTATATTATCAAATTGATAAAATAAACCTTTAAATTTAAACTAGGTTTCTGAAATATAATTAACATCATCAACTTGATAAAATAAAATCCTAGATATAACCTTGAAGTCGAGATATCTCTCATAGCTTTGTGAAACATAAATAATATCCTCAACTTGATAAAATAAAACCCCAAGATATGACCAAGAAATTAAGAGAATATTTTGCTTTGAAATATATGAAAAACTCTTAAAGCAATTTTGGATTCTCAAATCTAGATTCATTCCAATTTGATGAACCCAGAGAAATTATTCATTGATTGCATATATATTCTCAAGATTTCAAAGATTTCCACACCCCAAATTTTCTAGAATTTGTAGGGATCCTTTCAAGTGGAGTTCCCACTGTATAGGCCAATTTATATTATGGTATATGGAGCGTTCTTTGGAAAAGCTTTCGCTTTTTATAGTTTTGACTGTTGTCGATATTATAATTTTTTTCTTTTTTGTTCTCTTCTTTTACCTTTTTGTTCTTGACTCCAGGCTGGGAGTCGAGCAGTGTGGTGTGCTCGGTGTTCTGTTATGGTCGCCATTAATTTGCCGGGGCAATGGTTGCGACAACAGCCGCTGACTCGTTACAGTTTACAACGAAACGAAGACATATTTAAAATCACACTCATACCCACACGATTATGTGAATATTTGTTAAGAGAGACAGAGGGATGAGGAGTTGGTGTGACGTTGAGATATTTGTGAGCATTTATTTAATTTATTGAGGATATGCAAAGTGCGACACCGAATCGAAACGTTATGAGTTTTGTGTGGGTGCCAAAAATGACGTTTCGATACGCTTCGAATTTCATTCACAAAAAATTATATATAAGAAGATGACCAGAGTGGCTTCACTAAAAAGCCGCCTCATTAAACAACAATCAAATCTGTGATATTTACGCAAAACAAACGCCGACGTGTAAATTGGAACATTTTTCAAAAATCGTGTTGCCCACGGAAAAATTGTCAACTAAATTTATGAGAAGAGCAACCGTAGAAGCTGAACAGCTAATTAAAAAACATCGAACTCCGCCTATTTTGGAAAGTCGATATTACCAAAAATTAAAAGACGAAGAAGAAAAATTTGAATTTTTTTTTTGGGGCTTTTTAAAAAATTTTCATGCCTTATCAATTGAGTTAGTCTTTCTTTTGGTGTTTTGGAAAATAAATAAAACCTAAAACTTTTCAGGGCTTATCGAAAAAAAACCTTTTTTTTTTGTGTGTTTTAAAAAGTAAATAAAAAAAATTTCAAATCAAAATTAAAGATATTTTTCCTTTGTTATTTTTATGACTATTTTTTTTTTTGTGCTGGCGCTTATTTTTTTTTAATGCCCGCCAATTTTTACAGTAAAAAAGCCTCAAGAAAAACATTTGCCAAAAAAGAAATATATATTTTTCAACAAGTGGCTTGAGGTTTTTTTTTTTTTATTATTATTTCAGTCAAGTTGAGGGATTCGTTATAGATCTATTTTCTATATAAGATCTCAGTGAATGGTTTTGTCCAAAAAGGTTTTATATTATTTTTTTATCAAGCGGCTTTGTCATGCCAGCCACATTCTCACGCTCTTTTCATTTGTTTGATTTCTTTATTTATAGTATTTGGGCATTTGTCCCTCAAAAAAAAAAAAGAGTGAGGAAAAAAATAATAATAATAAACGCGTCACAGTGATCACAAGATGACAAGTCACAAGTCAAAAAAAAAAAAAAAAAAAAAAAATTGGGAAAAAAATTCAAGGTATTTTTTTTTTTTGGTAGAGCCAAGAAATCTGTCACATCAAATTGATCGATTTCCTTGACGATTTGCTCAATGACATGAAAATTATCAAAAAACGGGTAATCGATCTTCTCAACATAAAGAAGATGATACAGATTTTTTACACTCTCTCTCGAGGGCTACTGTTTACCTGGGAAATCTATTCAAATCATCTTGAGTATCACAGAGGCCTCTACTCAGCCTTTCCCACCAAACACTTGGCTGGACTTTTAATTTTAGATTTTTTCTTCTTTTTCTTCTTCTTCTTTTTAGTTTGGGGATACTTTCAATATTTTTAATGATGGCTTATAAAATTTTATTGCATACTCTTGAGCGTGTTGGCCTGGCCAGCATTTGTCTGTCTGTCTGTCTGTCTGATTTTTTATTGCCCTCCTTTTGTTTTCATTTTCATTTTTATAACCCAAGCAAAAAAAAAAAAAAAAATAACAACAACAACAGAGAGCATATAAGAAAAGGTTATTTATGACATTCAGCAAAAGTTGCAAGGTGCAAGTTTATATGGCTTGGAATTTTTATGATTAACCAAAAAGGGCCTGGGAGAAGTGCGGCTATGAAATGCTTATCCGATCATTTAACAAACTTGTGTGAGTTCTAAAAAAACAAGAAGAAGAAGAAGCAAAAATGAACAAATTCAATTGTCAAATTTTTTGGTAACCCTCAAAACAAAATGCTCATAAATTCATAGGCAGATTTATGCAACTACACACACACACACACATACTCACACACACTCATTTATTACGCGCCCAAGTTAAATTACGTTCAAATGACATGCTCGAAAACGCCACTCAGGGGCCTGACAACTGACATATTTTTCCCGAAGTGGGCAAAAGACATGACAATAGCAATAACAAAGCCAACAACAACAACAACAATAACAAGAGGAACAACAAATAAGCCAAAGCAGCCAAGTCAAAATGTCTGGCCTTGTGTCATAACGGCCAGATAAACACACAGGCTCTCCCTCTCGCTCTCTCCCCCTCTCTCTCTCTCTCTCTCTCTGTCTAAGTGTGTGTCGGGAAAACAAATTGGTAGAAAACACCCTGGACTGAAAAGTTAAACGAAAGTGACAGGCAACTACAACAACAACAACAAGAGCAACAGTAGCAAAACTGAAAGACAAACGCCAGGCAATGCGCAGGCCCGCCGAAAAAAAAAAATAGAAACACACATCGAAAATATATGTCCTTTTTTTTGGGGTAGGGTAGGGGTAGTCGGGAGAGGGATGCGGTTCTTTGGGGTGGCTAGAACACAACGATTAAACGTGTCACACAAGCCAGTTGAAAAGTTAAATGGCAGCCAAAGGCGAACCAAACTGCCCAGCAAAATGAGCAGTCGAATGGCGGCCGAAAGTATAAAGGAAAATAAAATAAACACACACACATACATGTGCACATTTTGATAGATACACATATGTACATAGTTCTAGATACATTTGCCTACATGTTGCGCTTTTTTTTTATTTTCATGACGTTGGCCATATTTTTTTTTTTTTTGTTCTGAGGAAAAAGGTAAAATTTATGGCTTTGTTCAATTAATTTTGACAACTCTTAAATTGTCATAAATAATTTTATATTATTTTATATTTTATTGATTCACTTGTTAAATGAAAAATTAAATTAAATTTATCATATTTCTTTTTTTAATTTGCTCTAAAGACTTTTGGGCCTTAGATCTTTTGCCGCCCTTAGCTCAGGGGTGGAGTGATGTGTGGCATTTCCATTCTATTCATGGTCACATGTATTTATTTATTATTTATAAATTGTTTCAATATTTAAAATACGTATTTAGCCAGCTATTTGTATTTATTTATGTTTCAAGTCGGTAACATTTGTTTTATTTAAATTGTTTTTTTTCCTGTCGGTGGGACTACTAAAAAAAAATTAATAACAACTTGTCGGTTCTTGTTATTTTTGTTGGTTTTGCGAAAAAAAAAAACAGTTTAAAATGAATGTCAATTATTTGTCAATACAATTGTCTTGGCAGAAGCCACAGTAGAGGCCACAACCACATACAAAAATGCTGTTCTTTTGTTGGCCAAAACGAAAAAGATAAAATAAAAAAAAAAAATAAACTGAAGTGAACGAAACTGCTGTCCACAATTCAAAGCTTGGCAATTAATTTGTAAAACGGTAAATTTATTTTCACTTTTTTGTATTTATTTTTTTTTTTTTAATTTTTGGTTTTTGCCGTTGTCGCTTTGATTAATGGGAAAACAATTTGAAGCCGCCACCGCCAAATGTGTGACTCTTTTATTTTCGGAGTTTTTTTTTTTCTTGTGGTCTTGTATTTGTTTTTATTCCAATTTCGTTGTTGTTGTATTTTTTTTTATTAATGAATGGAAAATATGCAAAATGCTCGCCATTAATTAAATGTTAAGACGCTTCTATTTATTCGAACAGCAACAAAAAGAAGCGGCTAAAAAAAAACAATTAAATAATAAAAAAAAAAATAATAAATTTTTATTTTAGGAAAAATTAAGTTTTCAGGAAAAATGTTTTTCAAATTAATGAAAATTTGTATTTAAGAAAAAATTAAGTTCTCAGAAAAATATTTAAGAAATTAATGAAAAGGAATAAAAATATAAAACAAAAAAATAATTAATAATAATAATTACATTCTTAAAATTGGAAATAATTAAAAAAAATTCTATTCTTTTAATAAAAAAAAAAAAAATTAATCTAAAATTTATTTGACATAATTAAAAGACAGAATAAAAAAATTCCTTAGTTCCAAATAAAAAAAAATGGAGATATGTCGAAAACAAAAATAGGAAAATTATTGGCTAAAAATAAAGCCAATCTATAAATTTGAATATAATCATGAGTCCAAATATATATCTTTAGTCCAAGATAATGATCCTGGTAGATGAAGGTATCCAATAAAAATAAAAAAAACAAATAAATATAAATTCTCTAAAGTTAGTTTTAGTTGGATTATAAATTTTCGTAAATAATTTCCAGAAATCTATAATGAAAAAATTCTCTAAAATTAGTTTTAGTTGGAGTATAAATTTTCGTAAATATTTTCAAGAATCTCAAAATGATCAAATTCTTAGAATTGGCAAAGGCAGAAAACAAGAACTTGGAAGAAGAATAATTTGAAGTTTCAAATTAAATTAGTGAAACAAAATGCTAAACCATTTAAAAGTCTATAAAAATCGTTGAATAGATTTATTATAGCTTAACTTAAATTTAAGGCCAAAGGAATATATACAAAGTCGATCATTTCGAATTCAATTATATTCAAAAAAATATAAAAAAAAAAACTGTTTTTTTTTTTTTTTTTTGGAAAAAAATTTGAATAAAAAATGTTATATAAAAATAAAGATCGATTCAACTATTTTGAAGCTTTATGAAACGCAATAAAATTTGTTTAAAACACTTTTAAAGCGGAGTAACAAGAATTGAATATTTATAAGCCATAGAAAATCGAACGACAACTGGCATCGAGAGGGTGCCATAAATATTTTTCTCGACCAACCACAAATTAACATAAACTTTAAAGATACATAAAAAAAAATACATATAGAGAAGTCAGCAATTTTAATGTTTATAATGTAAAATAAACTGTTTTGGCGTTTCTCTCTCGGGTCTGAAATATTTGGAAGCCGTTTTTTTTTAGCGGTTTCGAGCTTATCAGTTTGGTTAGATTTTGTTTTAAAAAATTTCAATGTTTCATTCAGTTTGTGAACGACAAAAAAGAAAACAGAAGCCGCATCAACATTTTGTAGATTTATTGAGCGATTTAATTTGAAATCCCCCCACAAATTCAAATTCAAATCGATCCGGTTCCGTTGCTGACAACAACCACAAAGCCGAACCGAGCAGATAAATTATTTTGCCTTCTCCCAAATCTATTTCATAAATATGCATTTCTGTTTTTATTTTGAATTTTAAGATGGATATTATTATTTTTGATAACCCTTGAAAATTGAAATTTTTAAAATGTTTTTTTTTCGTATTTTTGTTTTTTTTTTTCCAGACTGAGCTGCGTTCCTGCGCAGCGTGCGGTGAGCCAATCTCGGATAGATTTTTTCTCGAGGTTGGCGGCTGCTCGTGGCACGCCCACTGCCTGCGTTGCTGCATGTGCATGTGCCCCTTGGACCGCCAACAGTCGTGCTTTATTAGGGAACGGCAGGTCTACTGCAAGGCCGACTATAGCAAGTGAGTATCCCTTTCAGAATATCACAAAAATTTTTAATAATCATTTTATGGTTTGCATAAATTTCTGGGTTGATCTAAAAAAATATTGAAGAGTAGAGCCAACCACATCGATCATGGGTTTTGTGTGAACAAGTGTTTCTCAAATAGTTTCCCACAGTTTCGTGAGTTTTCCCCCAATTCATTCGGGCAGACTAAGTGACGCCTTGGGGCATAAAAAGCCAAGTTAATTGTTACAATTGAACAGCGAGGCAGCAGCCAACTTAATCTGTTAAATAAACATACACAAAATGTCTCAAATGCAACCAAAATAGGCAAGAGTGAGCGAGAGAGTGGCACAGATCGAGGGAGGAAGCTCGAAAAGTATAAAGTGAAAATAGCCGAGACGACAAATGCAACTTGCCAGCAAAGTATCTTATAGATACCAGGCACACACACACACACACGCATCCAAGTCGCTTAAATGGGCAACGGTCGAAGCCAAAAACGACTTGGCCTTAAAGCGGAAAACAGTGTCGTTGCTTCTTTGACTTGGCCTGGCTTGGCTCGGAACGGCACGGCACGGCCTGGCCCGGCCCGGCATCGAAATGAAAATAAACAAACAAAATGCGTTGTGAGATGCTGTGAAAATATTTATTTTTCAAGTTAAGAATTTTAAGTGTGCATTTGGCCTCTCTCTCTCTCTGTCTCTCTTTCTTTCTGTCACTCTCTTTGTCTTTTGGTAGAGTTGAGGATGATAATGATGATGATGATGGAGACATCACAGCGTCATCGATTTTGGACATTGTCATTCTCATTGAGTTGCTGGAAGAAGAAACTCGAGTTTGGGCCTGTCAGTTGGTTCCACTTGGGCTTACATTGTTATTGTAAAAATAAGCTTAAAAGTTAACAATAAGCAAAGCTTGCACACACAAAAATGTTGCCAACTCATTTGGAAAAACGCTGGCAAACGATCCCTCCTCGAACTGTACAAAACCAACTTCCGCTGGCTTAAAAAAATACAATAAAAAGAAAATGAAATATAACAAAAAAATCGCTAGCAAATCGCCTTGAAAACGCTAACAAAACGCTTACAAAATTTTGTCACTATTTTAAAACTTAAAAGTTCTGTTTCTTTTTTTTTCTTTTTGAATTTTTAGAAATTTCGGCGCCAAGTGTTCAAAATGCTGTCGCGGCATTTCCGCCTCCGATTGGGTGCGACGGGCCCGCGATTTGGTTTTCCATTTGGCCTGCTTTGCCTGCGATCAATGCGGTCGTCAATTGTCCACCGGGGAACAGTTTGCTCTCATGGATGACCGTGTCCTCTGCAAGGCTCATTATCTCGAAACGGTCGAGGGTGGCACCACATCAAGTGACGGTAAGCATAACAAAATACCATTTGGTTCAATTTTCTCGTAACACAAAAACAAAACAAGGAAATTGCATAAAAAAAATTTTGAATTCAATGAATTCAGAATGCCAACTACTCTTTTTATGCGAGCTCTGGAATTTATGTTTTAATCGAACATTTTAACTTTGAAGTTTTTGGGAAGGAAAGGTCAAGTCAAACTAATCAACGAGTTGGTTTAGTTAACTTAGGTTAATCCATTTAGATAAGTCAGATAGGAATCAGATTGAGCTCGAATTAGCTCAAAGAAAATGTCAGTAGGATTCTAAAAATATAAGAATTAAAACTCATTTCAGAAGGCCTTAAGGATCTGTAAAAATGAGTAGTTAAAACCAAATTTAATTTATAATCTGCTGAGGTAAAAATATTAAAATTTGTGCAAGGGGAAAAAATATATATCGAACCTGAACTTGGGTTCTTGGAACCATGTGGAATATCTAAAAGATTTCCTTAAAGTCTTAAGAAGATTAAAGACATCAAATATTCGAAATTTCTTCCTTCAATCAGAACCATCAGTTTTTAAAAGGGCAAAGAAAATTGTTAGATAAATCTAGAATTAATCTATATTGATATAGATCTTCAGAGTATAAAAAAAAAATCCGAAAAACTTTAGAAAATCAGAGATATGGAAGTGTCTCTTGGAATCCAAAAATATTCAAAAATCTTAAAAAAAAACATAAAAATTTCCGCAAACTTTTGAAGTGAATTTTGCAATGATTTTGCAAAACGGTTTATATATTTTTGTTGGGGTCTTTGGATAAAAAGTGTATTGCAACAAATCAGTTGAAAAAACATGTGCTCTGTTGATACGCATGAGCGACAGCCAACATTACTCCAAAGTCGTTGTCGTTGCCAATTTGGAACGCTTCAATTGTCAACGGCTACTCTTTGGCTTGTGGAGTTGTGGCGGGGCAATGAAGAGGTCTAGGGACTTAGCGCCACAGCCACACGTAGCTGCATTGACTGAGTGGTAGTGGCAAAAACCGCAATTCGAGTGGCTGAGTATATGTGTGTTTGTGTGTGTGTATTTTATATGAATGACTTGGTTGGCTGTGTTAACTTGACTGCTCTAACATTTTAGCCACGTTCGAGTTGGTGACGTTGTTGTTGTTGTATTTGTTTCTGTTCAAGTTGATGTCGTCGTCGCCAGCTGCCAGTCGCTGGCAGTTGATGAAATCGTGTCATAACTGAGGCATAAAAAGTCAAAAGCCAAAACGTAAACTATACAAAACATGTGACTCTCTCTCGGCTCTACCAAACAGGAGAATCGAGGGCCCCCAATATTGTGGCTGCGGATGCGGCTGTGACTTGGGCTTCTGAGGCAGTACGAATGCCAGTCCCAGTGGCAGTGGCAGTGGCGGCGACGTGCCCAAAGTGGCGACTTTGTTGGCTGTTGTGTGGTGTCGGCGCCGGGCAACGTGGTCCAGCATATAAAAATATATAAACTCGGCTTGATTGTTTTTCTGGGATGCTCGCTAAGTTTTGTCATGGCTTTCGGACCACCAGCACACTTTTACGGTGAAAATCATAAAAGATACACACACACATACACATACGCATTGAGAATCAAACTCTATAAACAGTGTTTTTTTTTTTGTTATTTCTTTGACATTTTCAATTTGGTGTACTGTCAAAATGCTTTTAGCCTTAAGAGACTCACAGAGAGTCGACTATTTCCATTATTCGATTCTAGAGACTTTTGAGAAACTGATCTTTTTTCTGCTTTTTTAATACTTTTTTTAGATGGCTGTGATGGTGATGGTTATCACAAGAGTAAAACGAAACGTGTGAGGACCACATTCACCGAGGAGCAACTGCAAGTGCTTCAGGCCAATTTTCAAATTGACAGTAATCCGGATGGTCAGGATTTGGAGCGTATTGCCTCGGTGACCGGTCTCAGTAAGCGTGTGACGCAAGTTTGGTTTCAAAATTCGCGTGCTCGTCAAAAAAAACACATACATGCTGGTAAGAATAAAAGTAAGTAGTGGATTAGAGCAGCATGAAGTAGTCTAGTAGTTGCCTCGACCAGTTTCAAGGCTTCAAAAGTAGTTAAAAATCTAGAGATAGGTCGATAGATAGAAAAAAATCTAAAGATGAAGAAGAAGAAGCGTAGAATTCTTAAAAAAGAAAACCCCAAGTTGCCAGTTGCTAACAATTTATATATACTTTGTTCCCTTTTTTTAATGTATTCCGAAAACAACCGATTTCTGATTTCAGTACGCGAACCGGAAGGAAGCTCATTTGCCCGTCATATTAACCTGCAGTTAACGTATTCATTTCAGAATAACGCACAAAATCCCATGCACATGAATGGCAATAAAACGGGACTGGGTCTCTACCCAGCACATGGTAAGCCAAACTAAAACTTTTCTATCTTAGGTTGTTCAATCCGAATCAAAATCGACTTAGGAAGTTATCGAGCTATAAAGATTCCGAGTCTCTAGGTTTAATAAGCTAGAATGATAAATCAAAAAGATATAGAAAGATTTGAGTTTGGGGGGAAAAAAGATGGTATTAATTAAAATGAACAGATCTTTAGATCCTTGACAATATTGACCACAAAGCTTCGATGATAGAATCCAGATCGACACTCAAGTTGTATTTTGTAATATAAATATTCAATTCTGAGGCTACGGGACTCGACTTTCATATAAATAATTTTTCATTATACATCGACAAAAGGTTCAATTTAAATATAGAAATAAGCTTCTTGGATTCTAGCGAAATGATTAATGTTTGGTAAAGGAAATATGACCTGGGAGATCTACAGACAAATAGATCATATAGTCATTCAATTAAATTCTAGTTTCACGTAATTAAACTAGTTAAGGAAGAAGATATAGACTTCGCTGATTTGTGGTAATACGATTCTAATATTTCAGCTAGTCAGGTCCTTTGGTCCTCAACAAAATTGAGTATAAAGCTACCATGCTTTCATAAAGATTATAACGAGTATTTTTAGATTAGGATCAAGGTAGATGCTTATTATAAATCGACTATAGCTTTCTTGGATCCAAGAGAAGTGTTCCATATTTGACAAAAAAAAAAAGGAAATTGATTGAGAGATCTAAGTACATAGCCTTTCGATTCATATCAGTGCTGGGGGTCTTATGTTTTTGCTTTATATATTTCCAAATAACAAATAAAATTAGCCAAAAGATTCCAAAGATTTACTATTATGTTGAGAAGAAGGTTTTCCGAGGACGTTTTTTCCGAGGAGGTTTTTTCGAGGAGGCTTTTTTGAGGAAGATTTTTTCGAGGAAGATTTTTTCGAGGAAGTTTTTTCGAGGAAGTTTTTTCGAGGAGGTCTTTTCAATAGTTAAGAATGATATTCTTCTTTTAAAGGAATATCTCTTATAGCTTATATCAAAACTTATTCTAAACACTCCACCTCTTTATTTTCCCTACAGAATCCTCTATGGATGAGTTGTCACAGGACTCGAGTGTGCATTGCATGCCCAGTGAGGTGTGACTAGAACAGTCGCCAGCGCGCACGCATCGCTAAGGTCGCGTTGAATCAATCTGGAGTCCCCCCCACCACCGGCGGAGGATTCAATTGATCATCCATCCAGCCCTGTAAGGCGTCTAAGCTTGGCACAACAACACATAAAAAACACCTTGAACAAAAGTGAAACCATTTCATGGATGTACTGCAAACACAAAATAGAAGAGAAAAAACAAAAAAAAAAACAAAACACGTCCTTTCCTAGTCAAAATTATAAGCATGAAAAAGAATGGGTATCCTGAAAATTAAAAAAACAATCTCTAATAAACAAATTATAATCAGCAAATAAGAAAAAAATATTTAAGCGTACCAGAAGAAGCATATGAAAAAAGAAACAAAATCTTAATTTATAATTCATGAATAAGAAATAAAAACTGCTGCCCAGTTGAATGCTTTGAGCATTCCTTTTTGATTTTCTGTTCTTTTAGTGGCAACATTCCTGAGCAGATTCCAGCCTGAAAACTTAAACAGATAACAGAAAATTATATATAGAATTCAAGTTAAGATTAGTTTAGTTTAATTTTAATTTAAATTGAATTTAATTTAGTTTTATTGTTAAGTGTTTCCACTTTATCTGTCTATCTGTCTGTCTGTCTCTCTGTCAGTGTAGGTGTGAATTTGTCACTAAATTTAATTCCTAAGTAGATCATAAAAAAATACAATCTTTGGAAATCTCTGGATTCTTAAGATTGGAAAATTGCTTGCCAAGGCTTTTGTAAAATATATATGGATACATTTTTTTTAAGCCCTTTTAGTAGAGCTTTTGTCTCTTGGGTATTTGTTGTTATTGTTTATTTTCTTGTTTTTTAAATGTATAAAAAAAAATGATACAAATTTATTATTAATAATAATATATTCTATATAAATTATAAATTAACTAATTACAAACAAACAAATCAAATGAGCTCAAATTATTTGGCTAAAATCTTTGTACATAAAAAAAAGTAGTTAAAAAAAAAAAAAACGCAGCCAGATAAATAAAACACACAAAAACTCAATTAAAATTACGAAAACAAAATCAATTTAGTTAACACAAATTAAAAAAAAAAATACAATTAATAAAAACAAACAAATGAGAAACAGAATCAATTAAAAAAAAATATATAAAAAATCTTTTTGAAAAAAAAAAAATTTGAAGTGCGTTTTATTTTAAAACGATTTCCGGTGATGGTGGTCTTTTTCTTCATTTGATTTGATGAAAACTTCAAACAGATACAAAATGCAAATGCATAAACAATGACCAAGGCAGACAGTGTGACGACCCAGGCACAGCCTCAGCCATACTCTGTGTGTATCTTCCAGATACTTTGTGTATAAAAAAAAAAACAACACTCGATTTGCAAGTCATGTGGCTGGTTTCTAGTGCACTCCACTCGACAGTAGAGTGGCGGCAAAGCTGCAGGTATTTATGCCACATATTAATTGAATTATAAGCCTAGATTATGAACAGATTTCCTGCTGCTGTTGCTGTTTGCTGTTGGCTGTTGGTTGCCACGACAGCAGCTGGCCAAGCTGGTTGGGTGTAATTTGTGCATCTCAGTCAAATCATCAATATCATCATGATCTTCTCAACTTCTGATCGTGATGACTTGACTTTTTTAAAGGATATGAATCTGGAGATTTTTCAAATCTTGTCGATTTTAGTTTCGAGTGTAGGGGTTTTTTTTCCCCCCGTTGCACTTGTTTTTGTAGTTGATTTTATGTATTCTGCAATTGTTAGAAAATCAAACTGGCAAACTCTTTCTGGGCTCGAAATTATTTACACAAAACTTAGGAAAATATCAACAAATCGTCATCATTAATAATGATCACTTTGACCAGTTGTTGGCAAGACAACATTTTTTTTTCTTTTTTCTTATTTCTTTATTTTTGGTAGTTCATTTGTCAAAAAAAAAAAAGAAGAAAAAAAAAATTTCTACCCATATCACAAGAGATACACCGAGTGTGAGGAGGTTCGTGCTGTTCATCGATATCATAGTTGTTGTTGTTGTTGTTGTTGTGGTTGCTGTTGATGTTATTTGAGCAAACATTCAACACTTGAAGCGAGATTTTCAAGCCGAGCTGTGGTTTGAACTGGCCTGGTCTCGGCGGTCTCCCCAGAGCTTCGGACTACAACTTAATTCCAATTTCAATTCCACCGAGTCAGAGTCAGAGTCTTCGGCAATGAAATTATGAATGATGTGATACTTTTGCCATTGAGATGTTTTTACAGTCACTCTGCCTGCATGACATGCCACAACACCAACAACAACAACAGCAAATACTTTAAGATACCTTCAGTCAGATATCCCTAGCCAAAGTCATATCTTATTTGCCCTATCTACATCTTGTATAAAAAGTATCACGAACAGTGTAAAAAAAAGAATAAAAAGAGAAAGAGAGTTTTAGCTTGTGTGTCTTTTCTTATTTTCTTGCTCTTGTTCTTGTTGTTGTTTTTATATCTGTGAAGTAGTTTCTGTGTTATTTCTGCTGGAAATGAGCGATCGCCTGCAATAATTTTGCTCAACTGATTTCCATTCATTTCCTCACTCTTTCTACGGCACTTCCATGGCCCGACACTCTTCTAGCTGGCCACTTCTTCAGGGCCGCATTCAGGGGAACTTTAGAGCCCATCTTGGGGCTGGAAAAAGATATACAAAAAACACGAAGATGGTACAAGGTCTGATTTATTGTTAAATTATAAAGGAAATTCTTTCAGATTATTAAATACTCTAGTCAATCTCATTTGAAGAATTTGAAAGTTTAAATTAAAATAATTTTTAATTACTTTCATTTTGCTTAAGTTCTGAATTCTTTGAAATATCCAAAAGCTTTGGGGATATGAAAATCATTTTAAGCTTTCAGTTTGATTAAGTCCTGAATTCTTTGGAATATTCGAAAGCTTTGGGGATATAAAAATCATTTGAAACATTGAGTTTAATTAAACTTCGAATTATTTGGAATATTCGAAAGCTTTGGGGATATGAAGATCATAATCTTTCAGTTTGCTTAAGTTTTGAATTCTTTTAATATTCGAAAGTTTTTGGAATATGAAAATCATTCTAAGCTCTCAGTTGGAATATTAGAAAGCATTGGGGATATAATAATGATATTTAATTAAGCTTCGAGTTCAGCTCGAATTTAGCTCCGAAATATATTAGTTTGACTCCGAAAAATGGCGGCCCCTTGGGCCCACTTTTGTTGATCCGGCCCTGTATTACTTTGATATTTTTTCGCCTGCATCATTTTTCAAAATCATTCAAACACTTGTTAAATATTTTCTTAACCGATTGATGATGGTTTTGTGACTCTCTCTCTCTATCTCTCCTCCTCTCTTTCTCTCTCTCCCTTCCTCTCAGGCCTTGGTCGATCCTGTCTTGGGTCTTTTCTGATTTTGTTTATCAATAGATTCTTTTTTTTTCATGCTTCATCTAAAGAAATGATGAAGAAGGCGTTGAATGCCCGGGCCTTGCCTGGGCTTTGACTTATTACGATTTGTTGGCCTTTTCAGGCCTCACAGATTTGTGGTCGTTGCTGTTTCTGTTGTTGTTGTTGTTGTTGTATTGGTTGCAAAATTAATTGATATCTGTGGTATGCGCTTTGTTTGGGGGCCCCCCGACACAATGTCTGCCAGAGAGACTTTTTCCCCCCAATGATGATGAAGTTGATGAAGGCTGGCATAGAGAGATCGAGATTATGCCTGACAAGCGGCCACTTTGGCCTTGATGATCGATTACAGAACGTGCGGGGCACACGATTCAAATCTGTTGAAAAAAAAGGCAGCAACAGAAACAGAAACCCTTTTGAAAATAGGGTCAAGTGTGTGAGGGTGTTTGGAGGAGCCACGAACTCGACTTGATTGGTTATGCAAATCCACAAAAGACTGAATGTTTCAAACAAAAGATTTCATGTAGCTTTCAACGCTTTTCAACAAAAGATTTCACCGTATACAACTGTGTGTGTGTTGGTGTGTGTGTGTGTGTCCTGTATGAATCATGCTGTTTGGCATTTTAATTGATTTTTTTTTTTTTGCAAAAACCTGTGAAGCATATTTTTTTCCATAAAACCATCAACGGAGTCACCCTTTCATGTTTGGGCCACACAAAATGCCACATAAGTCACACTAGTCCAGATTAAAAAAAAAAAAAAAGCTTTAGCCACACTCAGCTTAGATTATTTTTGGCTTGACCAGGGAACAGGAGTCAAAACCAGAGTCAGCGGATTTGACTGGCGCTGGTTTTCTGGTATTTATTATGCTGCCAGATAGGCGTAGGCGTTGGCCAAAATGTGGTCAGTAGCCAGACCAAAAAGGCGTTCAACCATGTAAAAATGTATGCGAATGGCAGAGAGGGGGCTGAGTGGGGTGGAGGATTGGGGGTAGAGTGAGTAGAGATATTGGTTTTTTGGCATACGCATTGACCAGGACACCCAGCTGCGGTCACTAGGCTGACAAGCCAGTCCAGGGCAAGTTGCTCTTGCTGTTTGTGTTGCAGCCGAGAAGACAAGACAACAACAACAACAACAACAACAAAGACTACGACAACTTTGTACTACACCTCAATGTTTGTGCAAGCAACATTCGCATGCAAGTCAGCAAAGTTTGCATTGACACGCAGCATCAGCAGCAGTGGCAGTGGCAGCAACGGTGACGACAGTCTTCGTCTGTTGTCCACAGCATTTGCATAAAGGTGTAAAGAGTTTTAAGACAAAAAAAGGGGGGAGGGTCTGGCAGAGGGGCTGCTGCTCTGATGGTGTCATGGTGCCGAAAAAAAAAAAACAAAACAACCAGACAAACGCAAAGTGCACAGCATGGCAAACAGCAGGAGTGGCAAAAAGAGCCACCACCAACAAGAACCTGGAGTGGACTAAGTGGAAAGCGGGGGGGAGTGCAAAAATTCTAAACAAAAAAATCTCAAGCCAAAAGTAGTCGAAATTCACAGGAGCTGCTATTGGAATGACCACTTGGCTATGATGAAGATGGACGTGTTGCTGGTGGCTTCCCATCAGCCCGAAAAAAAAATACAAGTTGCAGCGCCAGCAACAGCAACAACATAGCCATTAGGCCCCAAAGGCTTACACACTTGGCTGGGTATCGATCTGTGGCTGGCTGTCTGCCCACTTGGTTTGGGCATAGCTCCTGTGGCGTGGCCACTGCCACTGTTATTTCTGCTGCTGTTGCAAAAACTGACCTATGGCAATTGCCAATGCAACATTTGTTGCTGCCTGGTTTTTGTTGCTTCGTCGCCTGGTTGATACCCCCCGCAAACATTTGTTTCAACACGTACGCGCAAATGAGTTTACAAGGTGCGATATTCATGTTGCTATTGCTCACTTCACCATGTTGTTTTTGTTGTTGCGACTCCTACCACTTTTCTCTTGGCCCCTGGGCCATTTCTCTCTCTCTTCTTGTGTTTCTAGCTTGGCCAAGAGTCCTGTTGTCAATATTTACTACACTTCAGCATTGGCCAAGCAGCCCAACATGGCCAACAACATGTTGCTGCAACAGCAACAGTTTGGCCAAAACAAAAATATATATAAAGCATACCGAGCTAATCGTATTTTTGTGGTTTTTATTAATAGCAAAAAAATGTTTTCATGAATTGCCCCCAGTCAGTGCTTTGGTTGCAGTTGGCTTAGGGCAGATGTGTGGCTGGCCATGTTGCTGCTGCCCAGCGTCCTTGTTGCTGTCGCTGCTTTTATAATTTTAATTAACGCATTTGTTGTCGTTGCCTGTTGGCCATGTCTCAGTGATGTTCTTTTTGGCCACTGCCTTTGCCACTGCCACTGCCTTTGCCACTGCTAAAAGGTGTTAATTGGCGAAATTTCCATGTTGAGCCTACCAGAAACTGTCAGCTTGGCAGTCCGCCTTTTTGGCCAAGTTGTTGTTACTTTGTACGTTGTCAACAAGATTTGCTTTATTAGCCACTTTCGGGTGGTTGCATATGTTCAAACGACAACATGCCACACAATGCCTCCAACAAGAGCAACTTGCTTTTCTCCCCCCCTCCTCAAACTCTTTTTGCCTTTTTTTAATGAGTACATTTTTACTTCAACAAAACTGTAACAGATACAGAATCTCTCTCTTCTTCTTTTTTTTTTTTTGGTATATTTTTAATTCACTTCATGAGTAAATATTTTCATGGTTTAATTTCATAAATTATGACAATTGGCTTGGCCATGGAACGAGAGCGCGAACGAGCGAGCGAGCGCGCGCCCGCTGACAGTCAACTTCTCTGACGTTGATCATTGAAATCCCTAAGTTATAGTCCAAGGCACCTCCCCCCCTGCTCTGCTAACCCCTACTAGCCTGACAACTGCTACAACAAGAGCAACTCCATCTTCATTCTCCATTCACCAGCGAAATGAGTTATGTTGACCGGTCCAGGTCTTTGGATTCGGTCCACGATTTGGCGTTGGCCAACCGCCACACCAAATCAACTTAAAGTGCCCAGTCGACAGTGGGACAGGCGAAAAGAGAGCGAAAAGCTCCTAAATTTTACTTAAGAACATGTGCGATCAACGCCATCAATGGATGGAACAAGCTCTCCGCTCTCCAACTCTATATAAAAATCACTCTACTCGGCTCTGCTTGGGTCGGCTCGGCTCTACTCTGGTCTACTTTGCCGGGGTAACCAAAAGCCTGACTTTGGCTGATGATGATAATGACGATAATCATTAACACCTTTTGCTGCTGCCGCACAAAGAGCCTGGCATACAATACGCCCCAACACTTGGTCGAAAGCCTACCAATTCCAAAGGCAACAACAACGACAACAGCAACGACAAAAAAAAAATAATTCAAAATGAAATTTGCTTTATGATGCGCAACTTTCTGTGGCATAACCCAAAAACACTGGTCCAAAAGCTAAAGAAAAGGTTGGCAAATATTTTAGATCCAAAAGTTTCTATAATAAATAAATTTATAGATCACAGAAAAATTGATATTTCCTGAATGAAAAATATATAGCTGAATAATTATAGATCCGAATCTATTGGATAGCATTGGCAAATATTTTAGATTCAAAATTTTCCATAATAAATAAATTTATAGGTCACAGAAAAGTTTATATTTCCTGAATGATTACAGGAAAAATATACATTTCATCCAAGCTAAAAAATTATAGTTTCAATTCTGTTGGATTACATTTAGATATAATCCAGAAATATACACATTTTTTGATCCCTATATTTTTTAGGAGCTTCGCAACTTTAGGAACTTAAAAAAATCTGATCAAAACGACCCTAACGGTAAACTTATATGTATTTCGAAATATCCCTTAAAACCTCAATTAATATAAAAAAGTATAATTTAATTTCCAATTTAAAAAACAGTATTATATTTAAAAAAATTAAAAAAATAAATTAAAAATCTTCACTCACCCCATATCATATAAATTTCAATCAGCTTTGTCCCACTGTGCCAGTTGACTATCTGCGCTGATATGAAATATGTGCCAGGCGGCGGGCAGCGGCAGTCACTCTGGTGAGATTTATCGAGCGCGAAATGTAATACGCGAGCAATGTCCGAGCGAGCGAGTGTCCAGTGTCCAGTGGCCACCGTTTGGTCAACTGACATTGCCACCGCCAACGTCTCCGTGGCCGTAGTTGTGCAATTTTAGCCGACTCTTTGAATTGGCTTAAAGCGACCGCTGGTCGGCAAATTCGCTGCGCTTATAAAGTGCGTCCTGCTGGGAGCCCCAAAACGGTTGCCCAGCCTCCGTGGACATTAACTAATGCACGCATTTATTTGTTGTTGTTGTTGCCAAAGCCACACAAAACGGAGCCTCGAAAACTCCAATTTCAAGTGTGACTCCAAAAAAAAAGGGTTCCGATTCCAAGGCTCATAAGTTGAGGGATCTGGCAGGCGTCGAGAGTGGTGGTGGTGTTGGTGTCGGTGGTGCCGGTGGTGGTGTTGGTAGTGTTGGTGATCCAATAACTCATGGTGACACTATTAAAGCGACGATTTGTAGCCGTGCATAAAATAAATGCGGATTAGACTTTATAAAGGACAAAATGTTCAGAAGGGAATTTATGCGAGGCTTTCCTTGTTTTTGTTTTTTTCACTTGTGTTGTTGTTGTTTTTGTTTTTTTCGGGTGTGGTCAAGACTTGTTGTTGTTTGGTTATTTGTTTTTTTTTTTTTTTTTTTTTTTGTTTTTGTGCTGCAGTATAGGAAACTTCAATTAATCCAAAAATCATTGCATGTACACGAATGTTATCAAAATCAGTTGAGTAAATAAAACTCAACTTGTCGAAAAATAACAAACGTGACAGATTTTGTGAATTCAACTGTGAAAAAAACCAACAACTCGGCGTCGACTGTGTTGGCGGTGGCAGAGCGCAGCAGCCTCTGCCACTGCCGTTGGCGTTGGCAGAGAATAACAAAAACTTGTGCAATGAAACTTTAGACAAACTGTAACGGCAAAGCCAAGGGGTGAGGAGAGAGAGGAGAAGAGCTAACTAAACAGCCGCTTAGTTTTTAGCAGACTTTGCCAACAGTGCCGAAAAACTTTTGTGGGTGTCTTTCACTCTTTTCTCTCTTTCTCTCTCATAGGCTAAAACTTGTAAGTACACGAGTGTGGGTGTAGGTGTGTGTGTGTGTGTGTATATTTGGCATGTAAACAAAAGTTTTGTTGGCGTAAAAAAACAATTCGAGGGTAAAATTTCAAACAGAATCCACACGAAAATCACAGCCCGCATGAACAAGATAAGAAGAAATGGAAGAAGTAGAAGAAGAAGACGAAGCACAACTGTTGTCGGCATTTGTCGCCTTAGAAAATTGTAACAAAAACACACGAAACAAGAAAGAAGAATACCCAAAAGAAGTGGAGGGCGTTGAGCAAAAAAAAACTAAACAAGGGCGCTCTGCAAATTTTTCTTCTTCTTCTTCTTCTTTATTTGCTTGTTGTTGTAAGGGGCGCTGAAGTCTGAAGGCAGGCGAGGGAGTGAGTGAAATGTTATGTTGGCTAAGCAAAGCAAAGATCAAGTGCATTCGTCTGTACAGCGATTCAATTGCTATTCAAACGGTCAAAAGCTCACTGAATAAGCAACAGCAAATGCCCCAAGGCACTGAGCTTCTGACTGACTGACTGACTCCCTCTAACTCCTCCTCTCCCCCAGTCACTCTGCCTTGTAATGAGGGTCAAAACGCGTGTAAATGCAATGCAAATGTATGTTAAAGTGATTAGCAAATCTTCAAAGGAGAGGCAATCGGGATTTACACTGAGAAAAATTCGGGCATAATTGAAATTTGAAATAATTTATCATAAAAGGATTCTATGCCAGAGGACTTGTCAGGATCCCGAATGTATCTAGATCGAAGCTAGGAGCAGAAATATTTTAATAAAATTTATGTCATACTATGGGTTATAGATCAGATTATATAAGGTTCTAGCAACTTTGGTATGGGTGGATCTTAGGTTAAATTTAATAAAAAAAAAAAATAAATAATACAAATAATATATAAATTATACAGATTTTCTATATTGAAATATAACAACAGAACTTTGATTTATATAGTATAACCAATTCAATTTGTCATATCAGACTTAAGGAAATCTATCAATATTCTTATGAAAGAACTGCAAAATTTTGAATAAGAATTAACCAAATAAAAATGTTCTCTCTGAGCAGATCATATCCCATACATCTTTCTGGCAAACCTCTTACTTCTACTACAAAAAAATTTCTCTCAGTGGAGTGGAATACTCGAGAGACTTAATTTACGTAAACTGCTCACAATCCAAAGCAATCCGAATTGTTTGGGTGTTTAGGTCATGGCTCATCCCTTGAGTCCTGGATATTTGGACGGGGTTAGTGGCGAAATAAAAACACTGTTACAGAAAATTGAAACAAATAAAGAGAGCAACCGTAACGGTAAAAGAAATCATGACGGTTCTTTGGTCTCGCTGAAAAATATCATGGGTGCTAAAGATGATGAAGTTGTCGAAATGGTAATAATGATGATGATGAACTTGCTGCCAACACTTTATTGAAGTTGACAGATGTGGGCTGAACACCCCCGCCCGCAGTTGCCAAACACAGTCGGCAAAAAAAGGGGCAAGGGATACTCCTTCTCGTTCTCGTCCTGGCCACGTGTGGAAATATAAAAATGGCTTTGTGTGTGTGCTACTGGATTTTTGTATTTATGCGAAGGAAACATTTACAAATGAAGTTGTAATCGGAAGTTGTTCGTTTGCACCACCACCACCGCCACCGCCACCATCATCATCAACATCAACAGATCAACACTCCCCCCAACCCAGTCGGACCAACAAACAATTGAACCAGCTACCCACCTTCAGTCAGTCAGTCAGTTAGTGCGACAGTCAGGCTGGCTTGTTTTGTTCATATAAATTGAGCGACAATTGTACAAATTGTCAAGGCGGAAATGCTGCCAGGGATAGTACGCGTCAGGCGGGTCAGAGGATTAGACAAAAAAAAAAGAAAAAAGGGTGCTGAGCTCCGCTAACTATAAGAGAAGACCCAGTCTTCTGGCCTTCCATATGTTCACTTTGTGTTCGATTCTGATCCGTTTTTGCTCTCTTTATTTTTTGTTTTGGCCGAGCAAATATTTATTTTTAATAGTTTGTCTGGAATTGTTGGGATTTTGATTTACTTTTCGGCTCGGCTCGGCTCGGCTCTGGCGCCCTTTGAAATGCAAATAGTTTTGCCGGGGAGAGTTTTATTTGACACTTGAATTGGCAGGGAGTTTAATCCCATCACTTGCTATACGCGCTCTATCAAATCGTTTAGAAAATAATAACACTTGTTCCATGTGGCTTAGTATATTTTCCAAAATATTTAGCCAGCTTGGGTGATTCGATTTGGCATATGTTGGCTTGTGGACAGAGTCTCACACCTTAGAACCGGATCCTCGTGAAAACAAAAAGGGTGAAGAAGTAAAAAAGCCTACTTAATACAGTTGTTCTTATTCTTCTTCTTCTTCTTCTTTGTCTCCTTCTTTATCGTGAGAGACACACACGCACATTTAGTCCCGGTGAAGTGTTCGCCTTGTCTTATCTACAAAATTGATCGTTTTGAAAACGCTCAAAATGTGATGTGGTGGCATCTTCAACTTGTCTGCATCTTAATATTTTTACTTTCTTTATGGCTATCGAGGTTTTTGGAGACTTCGACTCTGACTCTGACTGTGAGTGCCCAACTGTCCAGATCTTCAGAAGCACACGGCCCAGAGAAGCCAGACAGCAACTCATTTGCCAGCGATCAAGTCTCGAAGAACTGGTTCACCTGGCTCATTCTGGCTTAAGTCGGTTGGTTTCTTCCCGTTGACTATTCGATTGGTTGTTGTTGTTGGCGTTGTTGTAATCGTGTCGTGTCCATTTCGATTATCACCAAAGTGAGTAATTTAATACCGATTTGGTGGCCAAGCGGCGTAGAGTTGAGAAAAATATGCCCACTTCAAATGTCAATTGTGAGCTCAAAAGATCTTTTACTAGAAATGATCTTTAGTCTGTAGGGGAAAATCTTATCGCCCGCGTATTTAACTGGAATTTCAGCTTAAATCGATTGCAGGAGTCAAGGGTATTAACAGAACAAGACCAAAGGGGACGGAGCATCTTTGGAGCGGTGGCAGTTTCAGCTTGTTGGCCATGTGACAACTTACAAGCAAATCTTTTGCGATTAAAGGAGCTGCTCAAATGATTGACATTAGGATAAAAATGACAACATAAACCGGTAGGCTAAGACAAAGAGGTGTGTTGTGTTATAAGAAGCAGAAATCAGAAATCCTTATAAATATTAAAAAGATTTTGGAGTTTGAGACAGTAAATTTTTTGAGGAACTTTCTTAGGATCTAACAATTGAATATACTAAGATATTATTAACTGATCTCTGACTAAATGTGTTCTAGACTAATCCGAAAAGAATTTGAGATCCTACCAACTGAATCTAGATTATATGGGCTCATGCTTAGTCCTCATTCTCAGACTAAATGGGTTCTAGACAAATCCGAAAAGTATTTGACATCCTAACAACTGAATCTAGATTATATGGGCTCCAGTCTAGTCCTCATTCTCAGACTGAATGGGTTCTAGATTCATCCGAAAAGTATTTGAGATCGTACCAACTGAATCTAGATTATATGGGCCCCAGTCTAGTCCTAATACCGAATCCCTTTAGATCTTGAAAACATTAGGGAACCCAGAAAATAAAGGCAATAAAATATATTCGTAACTTTGAGGATTCTTGAAATCTTTTAGGATCCCAGAAATTAAGTTATTTAATAATTTTTGTCCTTTCAAGATCCCCAAGTACTTTTCAATTTAGCTTAAATCCTGAAGCTTCTGATCTTTTCTTTCACTTGGCTCAGGATTTCCACTTTAAGTCATTAAATATACTTTGTCTTCTCAAGATCCTTTTTCAAGTTAGCTTAAAGCCTGAACTCCCAGTTTGTTTCTTTCACTTATCTCAGGATTTCCACTTTGCATTGATTTGCTATAGTTATTGACTTTTTAAGAGTTCATAAAATTAAAATAACTAAAAATATTATAGCCAGTGTTTTGTACACACTCACAGCCTTGGTTGGTCTAGCCAAGATTTCCCACGATTTTTTCGGGTTGACGGCAAAGATTTTGATTTTGTTTTTATATTTTTTAATTTATTCAGACGAAAAAAACAAAAAGAAACGAATATCGACTAAATAAAAAAAAATAATAAGAAGAAACTGAACAACCCGCCGAAATGGTCACCGCCTCGAAAAAAACCTCAAGTCAAGTCAAACCAAATGGCCAAGAGGGTTCCCGGTTCAGGTTACATTCTTTTGTCGGAAATTTATGACAGAGCCTCTGTCTCTGTGTAGATTCCCGAACCCAGATCTATGCTCAGTGTGTAAGTGGAAACGGTGGAAAATGCCCGCGTGTTTAGCATCGTTTAATGGCTCATTTCGAATTGATTTCTTTTGCTTGCATATGCGATGATGCAGCTGACCCAGGCCGGGCAATGAGCGATGTGGGATTGAATCTGGCCGGTGCAGCCGTTCGGAGGTGGCATTGGAATCGGCTTTTTAGTGGATTTTGTTGCAGTGGCAAAGACATGAAAAAAAGGTCTCCTCTTTGCCTCTTTCAAATAGCTTTTCATTTTCATAGGCCAGGCTAGCGCCAAGCAGATTACAGAGCAAAGACGAAGTTGTATCAGTTTTATTTTATTTCACTTTTTTTTGTCTTTGTTTTGGTGACTGCAACTGTGTGTGCGTGTGTGTGTGTGTGCTGGTGTTTTGTGTTTTTAGTGGGAAAGCTGTAAAACTTGTTGAAATGCTTGTAACATCATAAAATACCCAGTGAAGAGTCTATTACAATGATGCCATGGCGCTGATAAAATAGAAAAAAAAAATACAAATACAACGGTGCCACCCCCATCCTCTGGATATAGCCCTCCTCGATGCACCGACTCCCCTCGTTGAATAACTCTTTTTTTCACTTTACTGTTGTGGCTTTTTTAATGGCCCAAAAAAAATTGGTAAGCAGGTTGCTGCCAAACAGGAAGGCAGTTTGGTTGGCTCGTTTGCCTTTTCAAAGGGGTGAGGATTTCCGCACTTTGCACACACTGCATACAATTTTCATAGATGCCGTATGTGTGTGTGTGAGTGTGAGTGGGTCATAAAATTCTTAACAAATCTATGGCGCCAACAATGTAGTCTGGCTTTTTCGCACACACCAAATAAGTTCAAAATCAAACCAAATAAATTTTCAAATTGAAAAGAACAAAAAGAGAGAGAGAGGGGGGGGGAAACGCCGCTAGATCAAAAAAATCATAAACGATTAAACATTTAAAAGACCATCAGAGATTTTCATAAAAAATCGATTTAACTGCCGCCCTTTGTCTGGAGAATTAATAATCATAAATATCTACGAGTATTTACTCGTATATCCTCAACCAAAGATCTAGCTCGCCGAGTCCACCAAAGACTCAAAGTGTATTAAATTTGGCCTAACAAAAGAAATTTTTCAATTCTAAAGCCGCAGAATTAAAAAAAGAAAACAAAACAAATCCGGAGAATAAAGCTTCAACCAAGAAAAATATACTCTTTTTGAAGAATTGGGAAATCGAAAATATATAAAAGCCATAAAAGTTTAAAAGATATCAGCTAAAGGTTAAAGAATAAAGATCCTTATTAATTAAGTATTTAATTTTACATCTTTTGATAAGATCCTTGGAAATCTTTATATAGGATGAAGTCTTTTGGCTAAGGTGAAATTTTGTATTTTAGATCTTAAGGATTATATCATCTTTAGTAAAAATTTTCAAGTTCAAAGGAAATTTTCTTTGGTATATTTTATGTAACTGAACTTTTATATAGAAGATCCCAAAGATCTATAATATTAAAGGTAAAGCTTATATATCAAATTTTTAACTTTATTCTTTTTGTTCAAGATCCGTCTATATATCTATAAAAAACATATTAACTACTTCAGCGATTATAGAAAATATGTCTAACTCTCGCTAGATTATAAAAAAAACCTATCCAAATTCTGGGCTAGCCTAGTCTAAGCTGTCCACTTTTCTGCTAGGACTATCTCGATTTCCCTTCAGCCAAAGTTGATCAAAAATAGTTCCTCAAATAAAAAGAGTATTTCCGCCGTCAAGCTCGGCGCTGTTCGATCGGCAGCGCCAAAGAATTTGAATATTATCATTTGATAGCAAAGTTCAGACCGGGACAATTAATCAAATATATCTCACAATCACTCTGCTGCTCTCTCGCCCACACTTGGCCAAGTTCCCTGGGTCTTTTGTCTCTATGATAACTCTATTAAGCGTGCAATGATTCCCTCGAAAAAAAAAAAAACAGAGCTAAGACCCTGGAGTTTGAGGTCCCAAAGATCGGGTCATATTAGTAGCGACTAGCAGCGATTTACAAGCGTTTACCATTTTGTGTGTGTGTCTGTGTCTGTCACATCGGTTTTCTTTTTTTTTTGAGATAAATGCGATTAGATTTCTCTTTGTTCTTGGGCAATTTATTTGAATGTCTCTCGGTAGGACCGATGCGTCGTTGGGGAAGGTGGGGGAGAAGGGTCGAGTCTGTCTTGGTGCCGGGGCATAAAACTGTCAACAGGTTGTGGTTTTGTGTTACCTGAGACACCCTCAAGCCGGAGAGGGTTAAGCGTTGAGTTTTCTCGGTCTCTATTGGTTTTTCTATGAGTTTTATTTTTTTTTATCTAGTCGTCGGGATCGAAATAACTTGCCAGGCATAAATTAACTTGTTATATTTTTAGCCTTTATTTTTTAATCGAAACGAAAATCTTGGGAAAAAGTTGTGCAGCCAAGGCAAACCCAGAGAAAATGCTAAAGATGATTTTAAAGCAACTCACACCCCGCTCTCTCGCCTTCTCCCTTTCTGTTTATCCTGCCCCAATTTCTGACACATATTTTCCTTGGTGGGTGCGCCATAATTACCGGATTAAGGACACGTGCCATTGACTTCCCATTGACTTTGCGTGTGTGTGTGTTGTGTGCGTCTCTCTATCTTTATCATCTCCGTGCACTTTACTCGCTCGACTTTTGTTTGAAAGCATTCACTATCGTCTAATCCGCGTGTGATCTGCGGCCGCCCGACCGACGCCCGCTCTGCAATTCCTACTCGATTTAATCATAACTACGCTCTACTCACATTAAAGCCAAGCCAAAAATCAGAGCAAAAGAGAGAGAGAGAGAAGGAGGGTGGGTAAGTAAAATCAAACAAAATACAAATTTGTTGTGTCGCCAGGCATTAAAAATCAATCAAATGAAATTAACAAGTTAACAATGCAACAATTTCCCACTAGAAATAATAGAATAAACCACTCGTCTCTCCCTCTCTCTCTCTCTCTCTCTCTCTCCAGCACTGTAAACACCCAAGACCGGGGAAGGCGTTGAGCATTAAATGTGTAAATGTCAAAATGTGGGAAGCACCCCGAGCTATATTCAAACTGAACAACAGACCAAACGCTCTCATTCTTTTCCATAAGATTTTCGATTCGATTCGATACGTTTCCATTGTGCAATTATGAGACAATAAGTTGGCCCGGTCCATCGTTCTCATTTTCTCATTTCTCAAACTCATCATTGGCAAAGGTTCTTTTTTTTTGTAAATTGTTTATTTGGCAGACTTCCCTTACCTTTGCCTCAAAGTCAACGAGTGCACAAATGGCTCGAGGGCACTTCAAGTTGACCGCCTGAAATTGTTTGATTTTTTTTTTCGTTTGCCCTTGGGAATGGGAACCATATCGATCTATTTTTTTGAATGCAGAACATTACTCATTCTATTCTGAATTAAATTTCCTGAGTTCATCTATAAAACTCCCTTTAAAGGTGTACTACAAATTTGAGGATAAAAAAAAAATGTAAAAATTAGGAAAATAGAAACAAAAATATTATTCAATTCCTTTAAATCTTTTTAGAATTTTTTAGAACTTTTAAGTAAATCCAAAAATTATATTTTTACAAAAACAGGATTTTTAATTTACAGAATTCTATGTATTTTAATGATTCTAAAATTATCAAAATTAAAAAGAAAAATCTTTTTACATTTTTGAGTTATTATTTTCAGAGTTGGTTCTTCAATCCAATCAAGAATTCTAAAAATAATTCTAAAATTATCAAAATTATAAAGCAAAATCAATTTATTATTTTCAGAATTGGTTCTTCATTCTAATCAAGAAGCTTAAGATTTTGTTAAAGGCCATAAAATTGAAAAGAAAAATTAATTTTAAAAATCTCAAAAATTAAAAAAAAAAAAAAAAAAATTGGTAAAACTCAAAAAAATTGTTGAAATCTTTAACTAAATTCGAAACTTTGATTTTGAAAGTTTAAGATTAGAACTCAGAGATTTACGAGATTAAAAGAGGTTCGAATAAACCAAAAAAAATACTCAAAATTTGAAAGAAATTTATCATTTTTTCTTCAAAAAAAAAAAAAAATTAATAATAATAATAATATAAGGATTTTCAACATAAGCTTTTAAGCTTATTAGAATTCTCAAAATTATCCGAAAAAAAGTATACTTATTCAATACTCCAAAAATTATAAAAGCAACCTAAAATTGGTCGAGAATTTTGAAAATATTGTGTATTTTAATGAGTTATTAAATGATCCAAAAATTATCAAATTAATAGAAAGAAAAAAATGAATTCCTTGAAAAATTTACTAAACCTTAAAACTAATTTAAATTGTCTTGATTACCATCGAATCTGTTGAAAATATTTTCCTAAAATTCCCCATTTTTATTGCCCCCAAAAAGCTAAACAAATATTTCATCCAGCTTTCCCATATAATTCAAGAATTGTTTAAGTGGCGCTGAAATTCATTTCAACTTCTTCTCAGACTTTCCAAAATCGATCATTAAAATTCATTTTAACGAGTGTAAATATTGAAAAATAAAATCGTTAGCTTATTAAAAAATCCAAAAAAAAAAAAAACAGAAGAAGAAAAAAGAAGCATAAAATCCACTTTGAAAAAAACTACAGTTAAACCTGGTTAGATAAACCCGTCTAAGACAATATAATTTAAGCAGGGAGATAAGAAATTTTAATAGATACTTTTGGCTTACCTTGTTAGTCGGGAGTGCTTTTTTATGGCCATCAAATGACTCAATTCGCTGGAATTTCATTTTTTTTTTTTTTTGTTTGTCGATTGCTTTCCAATTTCATTCGATTTAAATTGATTTCCACTCAACCGGTGAAATTGTTTTTTAATTGATTTCCTAAAAAAAAAAATCACAGAAGAAAAACAAAGTCAAATGAGTTATTTTTTGTTATCTATTTTTTTTTTTTTTTTTAGTCTATAAAAAAAATAAAGCGATACGCATTTTTATGAGTTTTTAATGTTTTTTGTTTCTTATTATTTTTTTTTTTTTAAGAACGAAAAAGTGGGGGAGGGGGAATTTATGTTTGGTTATAATTTTTTTCAAAGCTTTTTTCCTTTTTTTTTTGTTTTGGAAACCAAAACAAGTCATAAAAATTTACCAAAAAGTGTCAAAGCAGAAAGCAAATTTTATTGGCCATGTGTGAGTGAATGTGTGTGCGTGTGTGTGTGTGTGTTGAGTGTGTTTGTATAGCACGTTCCAAGTTTGCCATTAAGTTTTTGTAGTTGTATTTAAATTGACCGAAAATATCTTTAATATGTGTTGCCTTCTTTTTGTGGGCTGGCTAAAAAAATAAAGTTGCTTTTTGAGTTGAGTTTTGTGGTCCGTTTGTGACTATCAAAGATCTTTTGAATACAGTAAAAAGTCGATAAAATGAACTAGTTTTAGGTAATAAATTTTATTTAATAATGATTGAAATTAGTGAGCTTTACTAAGCTAATTTTATTGGTTTTTTCGAGGAGCCAAAAAAAAAAGAAAAAAATTTTTTTATGGAATTTTTCGAGAATATTGAAAAATTTTTGAAATATATTTTTTAGATCAAAAAATCATCGATATTTTGAATGGCTTAAATTTATTTATTAGGCCAAAATTATACCAAAAATAATTTTTATTTAAAATTAATTTTTTTTTAATTAAAAATTATTTTGAAATTAAATTTTGAGTCTTTACTGTTTCTGCAGGTTTTGCAATTGTTTTGATAAATTGTGTGGGCTTCACCAAAAATGCACCACAAAGCCAACGAGTCAACTTTTCGAAGTCTCTTACTCACTCTCTCTCTCTCTCTCTCTCTTTCTCTCTCTCGTTCTCTCTTTCTGCCTAGCATTTTGGTCAGCTTGGGCATTTGCCTGTCTGGCTGGCTGTCTCATCTGTCGGTTATCAGTTGAATTGGCAAGCCAAGAGAAACAAAGTGCATCATCGGCAAAGTGCAACACAAACTGCCACAGTCGCCACAGAGTCACACAGCCAATGCACTTTGCATAACGGGGCGTTTAACTGAGCATATTTGAATGTTGTCCATCTGTCCGTCCATCCGTCCATCTGTCCATCTGTCTGTCTGTCTGTGTGGGCGTTTGACTGTTTGCAGCCATTTTATGCCTATGTAGCTCTTGCTTTATCCATGTGTGTGTGTGTGTTTGTGTGTGTTTGTATATCATTACTTATCAGATACTTATTATGAGCACACGATATCGTATATTTCAGCCAGCTCAAATGCAAAAGATACAAATGTATCTATATGTTATAGCCAGCCACTCTTATTATCTATGTGTGCTTGCGTGTCTGTGTGTGTCTGTGTGTGTGTGTGTGTGTGTGTTTGGTAAATATGCAAATGAGCCCCGTTTGCTGCCACTACTGTTTGCCATTGTTGTTGTTGTTGTTATTGTTGGTGTGACCATTGCTGTTGTTGTTGTTGTTGTTGTTGTTGTTGGTGTTATTGTAGTCATTGCGTTGATTATTGTTGTTATCGTTGTTGCAAAAGCGACAAGCAGCAAACATTTGATTATGATACGAAATCGATATAATTTAAACGATGCGCTTGGGCTCTCGGCCAAGCCAACAACTTAACCCGGAAAATGCAATAAAAAAAATATATAAATATATACATAAAAATTAAATTTTAATTTAGCTTAAATTTACTCGAAAATTTTAAAAATTTTTGGCTAAAAAAAAAATTTTTTTTTAAAGAATTCGGAAAAAATTATAGAATTAAAAAACAAATTGAAATTATTAAAAACATTTAAATTACGAATAATTAATTGAAATAAATTAAAAAGAAAATTATTTCAATGTTTATCAATTTTTTTTTTTTTTAATTATTAAAATAGTCTAAAAATTATTTTTATTATTTTTTTAAATTTGTTTTTGCCAAATGAACTGGCGCCTTTGTGGGGATTAAAGCAGCTGCCGACACCACCAGTTGGTGGGAAGAAGAAGAAGAAGAAAGCCGGCAAAAGTGATGCCTGTTGACTTTTCAATTTCTTGGCCCGATGAACTTCCTCTTTCCAGAACAGACCCATCCCTGCCACTTCGAAATAACTGGTCTGCTTCACCGTCGAGCTGGGCTCTGTTGGTATTGCCAACTATCTGGGCGCCCATTCATCATATTCAAGTGGCAGCGCCACCCCCAAAATGGCCAGCCAAAGATAGGCCAACAGTTCAGCTGGCTCAGAACAAAAAAAAAAACAGAAGTGGCAAAGGCAAAAATACCGACAACAGCCGCGGCTTCCGCACACACACACACGCACACACGCACGCACACATATACAACGAAAATCGCGTGACTTCGGCTGTGCACATTTTAACGCCTTTTTAAGTTTCGCCGACAAACAAGTGCAATTCTCTCACTCAACAACAGCAGCACCAAGCAAAAGAAGAAGAAGAAGAAAAAGAAAAATTACAACAATGAAAGTACCAGAAAAACAATAACAACAACAATAACAGCAGAAGCAGCAGAAGCAACACACAAACAATTGCAGATACACGAAAACTAATTACAGATTCTAATCGCGTCATATTTTTTCCTTAGACCAAGTTTTGTGTCGTCTCTTCTGGTTTGAAAGACTTTTCATTTTTTTCTATTAGAGTGTAAATGTGAAGCCCCTCTTCGTGCTCAGATCCCATCTATTTTGCCTGACCCGAAAGACGAATCCAGAAAATCTTGGACCCACTTTTTGTTTTGCCCATAAATTTTTCACCTTTGGCTGTGCCACTTGTTTTGGTTATTATTATTATTTTTTTTATATTTGTTTTATTTATTTATAGTTTTTCTTTTTTATTTGCGATAGTGTGTGGCTAACGGAAATGGTTTGAGTTGCGGAAATGAATAGTTAAGCTCAAGAATTATGACTGAATTTAATTCGAGTTGCCGTCGGTAACAAAAAAAAAAAAAAAATAAACAAAAATATTTTGTAAATTTCCTAGAAAAAATTCCCTGAAAGAACATATAATTCGAATGGCCAGGGCAAAATGTATTGAACTCACTGGACCAACAGCTGTTCTCTGGCTGAAGCAGCTGCTGAAAAATTGACTCAAACTTGTGCGACTCGAATCACCCTGTTAGACAGGCAGACACAAGCAAATTTGAATTTGAAGCCACGCCTCTTCGGTTCACTCATTTCGGGTGAGTGAGTTTTTTCAGCTTGCCACTGTGTGTGTGTGTGTGTGTGTGAGTGGAGAGGGAGAGCGCCGGCGCAGAAATAAAAATAAGCAGAAGCAGTGGCAGAAGAAGAAGAAGAAGCAGCAGCAGAAGAGTCAGTGGAAGAAGCCAGATAAAAACACAACAACAAGCGAAGCGTGACAACGCGCGCTGCTTTGCCATAAAAAAAAAACCGAATGAACGAAAAAAGAAAAAAATAAACAACAACAAATTGAAGAGTGCGGGGCGGGGCGGGGGCAGAGCGGAGCCTGGCTTTTTATGGCTCTTAAAACAAAATGGCAACCAGAAGAAGAGGCACCAAGAAAATAGTGAAAAAAAATAAAAATAAAATTCTAAAAGAAAAACTGAATTGACTCGCTCTCTCTCTCTTTCTCTTTCGCACAGTTCTGACAGCTTAAAATGCTTGGGACATTTGTTTGACTTTTCGCATTTTTTTCCTGAAATGTTTTGCAACAACTTGTCAAGTATCCACTCACCACACATGCCCAACATCCTCTGGCCAAGTTTTATCTCTCTTTCTATCTCTCTCTCTCTGTCTCTCTTTCTCTCTGGCCTGGCATCATTCAGTGTGGAAAATATTTATGCAAGTCAAGCGCCGAGCATTTATGAACTGTCAAACATTCTCAACGCAATTCCAATGATTTTGATACTTTAACATTTTCGTAAAATGACACAAGTCCTAGCCGACTAGTCGACAGGAAGGGAGGGACGGACGAACGAACAGACGGACGGAGTGCTCTTCAAAAAAGAATGAAAAAAATAAGGAAAGGGGTGACAGCTTCCGAGTACATGTGGAAACAGATGCCACCCTGCATCCACCGGCAACTCTCCTCTGGCGCACACACGATATCAGTATTGGCGTCAAATTGGCGGTGTTAGTGCTTGTGGGTGTTTTTCTCTGTGGTTCCACGGCACACGGTATTTTCAACTTTAGAGCACGAGGCCCAAAAATTTCATTACAAATGCCGCTCTGGCGTATGAGTAATTTTTCGCAAGTGCCTTGTTAGTGTTGTCAAAAATCTTTTGAATTAAAGTCGGTCTGTGGGTCTCTTAAATTGACACAAGCACGAAACTTGTCTCATTTGAGGCTTTAAAAATTTTAAGGTTTGTTTAATTTTTTAGGTTGGAAAGTTAATAGAGAAGAGGTGACCTTTGAGTTGATATAGGGTTTTTCGAGAAATCTCTTGATAAGCTAAGACCTTAGGTTATCTCTTGGTGATTTGAGTATTTTGGGAAAATAATTAAAAACTATTTGGAATTGGGGTTTTCAGAAGCTGAAAAGGGAAAATCATTTGGAAAATAATTAAAAACTATTTTGAATTGGGGTTTGCAGAAGCTCTAAAGGGAGAATCATTTGGAAAATAGAGAAGAGGTATTATTATGGTATTTATTAAGAGACTACAAAATGCTGAAAAAAGCTTCCTCGATTTCAAAAAATCAAAAATAAAGAGCAGGAATAACTTTTTTATTTCATAAGAAAATGAGAAGTTCTTAAAGGACTCGATTGAACCTCCAAGTTAGAAAGTCGCAAATATTCTAAACATCTGCCAAAAATATCTTGAGATACCCTCATAAAGTTCCTCAGAAAACTAGTCCCTTTTTTAATTTCAAAAACTTTATCAAGTTCCTGGGAAATATTTAATATTCTTGATATTTAAACAGGCTCAAAGAAGAGTAGAGCAGAGTAGAATTTATCATTGAGATGATATAGGGGCAGATCTTATTGAGAGATCTGGCAATTTAAAATTTTTCAAAGAATTCCAAAACCCATAGAATCGAGACTTTCAAAAACTCAAAAGTTATCGAAGTTAGTTTCTTAATTATTTCATAAGGCACTTCGAAGTTTCAAAGATAATATTTAGAATCCTATCCCATCAGAACCTCATTATATCCACAAAAATATCTCGAGTTTTCTTTATAAAATTCCCCAGAAAATCGAACCCTTAGTTTTTTCCCAAATTTCAAACACTTGACAAATTTCCTGGGAAATATTTATGATTCTTTATGGTTAAGCAACCGAAAAGTATATCACACTTTGGATTATAAAATGCTCGGTGATTTTTTTTCTTTTACAAATATCTTGTAGTTTCGACTTCATTAGAATTAAATCAACTAGAAAGGTGAGAAATACCTAGCCAAATAGACGGCCAGAGGGGCAAGAGCCATAAAGTCTGAATTGTTAGAAGTTAGCGCCGCTTTGGACGCCGCCACAAAACGGTAGTGGAAGTGGTTGATAGTGGTCGAGGCATGGCCAGAGGCGGGAGCAAGGGCAAGGAGGGTAGAGATGCAGGGTTCAGCGGCAGTGAGGCTGGCGGCGTTAAAAGTCGGAGAGGCGCTAAATGAAAGGTGTGAAATGGGGCAAAACTAACTTGCCGGAAAAAAGAAAACAACACACAAAGTAAAACAAAAGAATTCCCAAGAAGGGTTATTCCTTTATTTTCGTTTTCTTTTGCATCTTCTTCTTTTTAATTCGTGTGTTTTTTTAATTGCATTTTCAATTCTCGGGCAAAAAAAAAGAAAAATTGTTCTTTAACTTTGAAATCAAATATGGCGCCTGAACGAAGACTCGGAAAAACGGTTATCCAGCATATTTTTTCCCCCTTCCGTAAAACAAAAGGCAGAAACAGAAAATAATAATAAAAAAGAAATACTACATATTTGCATTTATGCAAAAGAGTAGAGAAGGCTGGTAGGAATGGGGGCAGGAGGTGGTGGGCTTTGGCATGCCAGAGCAACACTAACAGGATATGGCAGTAAAGCACCAATAATCCTTTTAATAAATATGATATCGCAAAGGACCAAAAAAGCCACAAAGCGGCAATGGTCCTCCCGGCAATGGCCATGTCAGTGGCTTGGCAAAAAAAAAAGGGCGGGCAGTGTTCCGGATCTGGGCTGAGGTGCGGTGGGCTGAGCGGCAACGTTGACGGCATCATTTGCATTTTATGCAAATTTCTCCCTGGCGAGAACGAATGAAAAGCTCTCCAAAGGATACACCAACACACACACACACAAACACACAGATACACTCACACAGCCAGGGACACAAAGAGTGAGAGAGAGAGAGAGAGGATATAGCCATCAAGTGAATATGTAAATGAAAAGTGCTGATGTTTTATTTCGTTTTTTTTCAAGCAGACAAAAAAAAATCTACCAACAAACAAAACAAAAATAAACAGAAAATACCAAAAAAAAAAAAGTTACAAATGTTTTCGAGTTGAAAATATTCTGGTAAACCGATTTTAAAAATTCATAAAATTCATTGCATATTTTTCAGTTTGGTTTTGTTTCTTCTTATTTTTCTTGTTTTGCTTATTTTTTTGAGAAATATTGCTGCATATATTGGACAGGCAAACAAACACACACATATACACATATGCTTAAGCAAACATTAACACATATATGGCTACACACACTCACCCCCCCCCCCCCCTCCGGCCCCTCTGCCCCATCACACTTTCAATATGCTTTCAACTTTGACGTAGGAAAATATATTTTATATGCAAATTGTTTGCTTAAATTTTTCTATTTACTTTTTGACTTTTTCCTTTATGTAAATGTGTATCCATCAAAATAAATATAATAATTTCAAAAAAGGAAGTACTGAAAAAAAATTAAAAACATGAAAATATAAATAACATCAAAAGAAAGTCAAATAAAAATATTTATGCAAAAATTTCAGAGAAAAAGTTAACTTTTTCCAAAAGGACTTTCAATGGATCATTGAAAAAGCCACATCAAAATTATGGGAAAAGTCCATTTATTTTCTGGGAAGGTCTTAAAAATTAAAGGAAAAATTAGGATACCAAATCCAAATAATTAATCAATAATTATTTCAGAATCACCAATAATTATGGAATCAATCTGAAATTAAAAATAATTAAGGAAACTTAAATTTTTTCTAAAAATAATTATTTAATGATTAAGAATTTTCTTCTAAAAATAATTGGAAGTCTGATGAGAATGAAAAATAATCAAGGTATCATTTAATAAATCTTCATTGGATAAAAGCTTAAAACTATGGATGAGAATCATTAAAATATAGTCAAAATTTTCTTCAAATTAAAATTACTAAACCTAAAATTTAAATAAGCTCATTTTAGTATTGAAAAATAAATAAGCCATCCCAGCAGAAGTTAAAATAAAATAGGATTTTCTTACAAAAAAAAAAACAAAAAAAATTACTAATAATAATTATAATAATAATAATAATAATAATAATAATAATAATAATAATAATAATAATAATAATAATAATAATAATAATAATAATAATAATAATAATAATAATAATAATAATAATAATAATAATTATAATAATAATAATAATAATAATAATAATAACTAAAAAAATAATTTAAGGAAATTATATGTTCTTATATTATTCTATATTCTTTTTTTATTAAGAATATTTCATTACTTCTTAAATCTTTCGATTTGAATATTGGTTACTTAAAAGCATTGTTTCTGATCCTGAAAATATATATTTTTCTTTTTCCTAGAAATTATTTATAATAAAAATTTCTTTCATCCCAAGATCTTTCAAAATTTTAATAATTTATTCAATGATTTTCTGGCATAATTATTTTTCCATATAGATTTTATTTCTCAAGATTCCAGGAACTAACAAATAATACAGACTAGTTGCTAGAGTAACCAATTCTTTGGCCAAGTATTTAGATATCTAAAATCTATGCAAATATCAAACTCTATAGATCTATCAATTAGCGAAATCAAAGGAATCACAGGAATCAGCCACCTAATGAAGCTGCATTCTCAGAGTTCAAAAGAGTTGGGGTTAAAACTTGACTGATACACCCTTTAAAAATCAGATTATTTAAATAGAGTTCTATTGAAAATAGAGCCAGCCCTAGCAATTACCAGCTGCGGGGCTTAATGGGCGTTACTAGGCATTCAAATTCGGAGTGAATGGAGAGTGTGGCAAGTGTGGAGAGTTCAATGTTTCAATAATGCGGTTATGCCACTTAAATAGGCAAACAGTCAGCCAAACTCGCCAGCCACCTGCGGCAATCAAAAAAATTTAAAAAAAAATAGTAAATCCTCAAAGGGTGAATTTGTGTTATCTAGGCCCTAATCATTAACAACAATTGCCGCAATTTGTCAACAACAACAGCAAAAACAACCCGCTGATGATTATCACTGCCAATGTAAACAAAATATTTGCCAAACATAAAAACATAATTTCAATATGAATTGCTCAACTGTAAAACAGAACCAAAAAAAAAAGTCCAATAAATTTTTGTGATAAAATTTTTCAAAACTAATTCCAAGGGGAAGGGGGTAGGTTTTCAGTTCTGTTTTTTTTTCTGTGGGCTTTGCTCGGTGTAGGCGTGAGCGGGAGTTTTGAAATGATTCGAGGGCGGATGCAGTCGCGCATTAAATTCAATTTGTTAATTTACAAATCCGCAAAACTATTTAACTGTGTGAAACCCCTCCGCCACCTCACCTCACCCCCCTCGAGACCCAACCAGGTCTTTAGTTATTGTCAGGCCGTCTGTTTTGTGGTTTTTTGAACATTGCCATGCAAACAGGCATGCCAATAGGTCCCCAGGGGGTGCACAGGGAAAAGGATGAGGCAAAAAAAATAAAACCCAGAGGGTTGATTCGAGAGATTTTCCCTGTTAAATGTAGGGGGCGGATTTTCTGGTTCACTTCTTCTTCTACTTCTTCTCTTTCTTTTTTTTCAACTTGTTATTATTATTTATGAACATGCTTCGTGTCAGATTTCAAATGGCAAATAGAACAGCAGCAACAACAGCAACAACAACTCTTTCTGCTTTTATCAAGTCCTATATAATTTGTGATATAACATTTTATTTGATTTTATTTTATTTCATTTTTATTTGTATAACAATAAAATCAATCGCAAATGTTGGCAAACATGTCAAAATAAATTATAGAGCACATGTGTTGGTTTTGGTCCTTCTATATATTTCTTTTTTTTTTGCCTCCTTTTCAGGAATTTGTATATTTGTGTTTGTTGGTGCAGTGGTTTGTCTTCTATGTGTGAGTCTGTGTGTGTGTGTGTTGTGTGCAAGTGAAAAACCACAGAAACCGAATTTTAATTTGCACGCTTGCAGCATTTGTTAGTCTGTGAAAACCCCAGAGAAGTGAGAAGTGGTTACACCCATCCAACCCAACCCAACCCCACACCTTCAGCCCACCAGCAACACCCTCGTTTTATAATACTTTAAGCAGCTTACAAATGTTGGGCAGACACAGGAAGTGCTCAGAGTTTCGTGGCTCTCAGTGAAAGCCTCAAGCATCCCCCTGAAGATTTGACAATTGCGCGACTTTTACGCCTATTTGAGGGTATAATTAAGTTAGGAATCCCACACACTTTTCAAATCGAAATAAAAGAACAAATCCAGGGCCACTTCAAAGTCAAGTTTCGATGTCTCAATAGCTCAATATTTTGTTCAGTTCCCAGGCCAAGTCGAGCCGTACTGAGCCGAGCACCCCAGAGTTCCAGTTTCGACACCAGCAGCCCCCAAGCAAAAAGGTTGGTAGATCATAAATCAACAAGGCACTCACACACACACACACACACAACCACAAATACACCAGCCATTAAAACAAAGTAAGAGAAAGACCTGGAAGAGGAAGAGTGGAGACGTCGGTTATCATAATAAAGAAATCACACGAAAAGGCAAAAGCCAAAAAAAAAAAAACAACCAACCGAGCCCATGAAATGATCATTTTTGGTTTGTTGGCCATTTATTTGATCGCTCAATCAAAATGATAAATGAAAATTAATATTTCTTAATATTGTTTACAAAGTGAGAACTACACACGATCTTATGCCCTCAAGCGCAAAACTCAAAGATACTCGCAACAAAAATATTCAATCGATTTATGATTTCTCGGCTCTTTCTTTCCTTTTACAAAAAAGAAATAAAAGCTTTGGCTAATGATAAGATTACAGAGGTTTCTTTGAGTTGGTAAATTTAGCTTCCGATTTGCAAAGTTTCTTTTGAAATTGTTTGCAAGTATTTCAATTATCATTTTCTTTGGATTCTTAGGAATAAATTTTTCAAATTTCCTTGCAATCCATCGGATACAAGTCGAGTTATAAACGTAAACATCTTTTCCTCTTATAAAGAGTATACGAAAATTCAGTATCAATTGCAATATTTCTTGTACTTATTTTCTTATTCAGTTTAATGTTAATGTGCAAAGCTTTGAGCACCTTTTACTTCACAATTTCACTGTTGAATATTTGACCAGAGTTACCCAAAATACAAATGGAATCTTGGGAATCGCTTAGTATTTTTTTTTTTTTTTGGTCAGCGCTTTCCAGTTTGTGGTCTGGCTTTTGTACCAATGAGTTTTATTTGATAAGAAATATTGCAACATATCAATCATGAGGTTAAGTGGGCTGCCTCAAATGCCGCAAAACATATATCAAAACACGCAACGGGGCAAAACCAAGAAAACAAATGAAAACATTAAAACATCAAAAAAAAAAAAAAAGTAGAAAAAAAATTAACAACAAAAATGTGGAAAACAAAATGAAATGCAATAAGAAGAAACCAAGGAAAAAAAAGAAATTCAACTAACCAAAATGTTAAGGCAACAACAACAACAACAAAAACAATAGCAACCAAACACATCAAAGCTGACAACAAACATTCATCAACATCAAAAAGAAAACAAACAAAAAGGCGCGAGAGGGAGCGACCGAACAACAATAACAACAAAAACAAACAAACGAAAACCACCAAAAACCCAAGCCAAAGTCAGTCAGCCAGTCCGAGCCAGGCCATCATCCTCTCAAATTTAATGCGGCTAGTTGAGAAGTCTGAAGTGAAGTCTCGACTCGACTGGAGGCGCGTGAGTTTGTCTGGGCCGCGTTGACTTTGACGCCGTTTTTGGCGGTTGTCGCGGTTTCCCTGAGCCTAAAATATTACCGGTCACTTTAGGCGATTAATTGGTTAACCACGAAAGATGGTTTCATTTGCCTGCCTCAGTCTGTCCACAAGGCACAAAGTCAAAAGACAATGGGGGTCCAATTACCAAAATACCATTTTGAGAAATACTAAAAATTAATCGAGTCGGAACAAAATTAACTAATTTAACATAGACCTGAAAAGGAAATACTTTGAATCAGCGGGTTACGAAACTAGGAACTTGAGACTGTAGAAATTTCAAGATCTGAAAGTGATTTAAGAGATGTGAGATGTCTGAGTCTGAGCAAGACTAGGTTTATCCGGTCTAACTTATATCAGAACTTAAGGCTTGGTAAGGAGCTAAGATTTCGAGGTGTTTAGATAAAATGATATAAAATTATTATATTCCAAATATTGAAGACTAAGATTAGAGTGATATATCGGTTAGACTCAAAAATATATCACTGAGTATTTTATTGAAACTTCTTTGAACTAGGAGAAATACATATATGATATAGCTGTGACTATTTTTTTCCCTAAATCAGCTTAGATCATTTCCCAAACAAAATTTCACTTCAGTTACCCTAGAAGTATTAGGTTTGTAATCTGAAAATGTCAACTAATTCCTTTCACCCTTCAACTAAAAAAAAAGGAACCACAGAATCCTTGAAATTCCTGTTAAACCACAAATGCTTTAAGGTTAAAGGCAAATTTGGAATTCAATGAAAATATCTGCGAGATACTTTTGAGCTATGGACTTGTATTCAACTCAGTACGCCTCACGCTTCACAGCAGCGACGTTTGCCTAATCGTGGCACGTGCCTGGACATATATAATCATAGGGTTCGGGACTTAACCAACTGACTCTGGGTGACTGACTCACTGACTCATATGAGAAAGACCCTGAGAGGATAATCCAATCTTATGCTGCTAATTTTACAGCATCAGAAAAGAAACTGACGAATGCGAAATAGAAATGAAAATGATGAAAATCAAATCTCGTGTGTGGACGAGCGTGTGCAAATGTGGTTAGAGGGTTATGCTCAAAAGAAGAGCTCCTCTCTTTCTCTCATCAAAAAAAAAAAAAAAAAGAGTAGAAGAAGGAAAGACTGCCCAGCTGAAAACCGCTGGCAGTTTGTAAAAGTTTTTGCCAAAAAAGGCACACAACCAGACAAATAAAATTCTAAATTCGATTATGTTCTCGGCCCTGACAAAGCAGGGAGCCGGCCTGGGGGGTAGTCCAACCCAAAAAGGGCGTTTCTTAGTCAGCCCAGGGAGTCAAAAGAACCAAAGCACACTCTGTGTGGGGCACCAACATCATATTTGTATTTGTTTAGAATGGTTTTTATTTGTTGTTTGTTCTTAGAAAAAGTTAAGCTGCCCCCTGCGACCAACACGCCTCCCTCGGCACACGAAGCCGGCTAATTCGTTTATCAGAGTCTTTTTACATAGTTGAAGTCCTTGCATAAAATATGAAAATTCAATAAACCCAACAAAGCACTGGAGTGGCTTTGCTTGCTGCCTGCCCTTCAGGACAAAGGACCCTGGCCAGGGTTGTGGTGCAGGGTTGAGCCGAGCTGTCGACGACCCTGCTACTTGGCGCTTAATTGTGCGTTAGACTGCAGGCAATCTCACCTGTTTTTGGAGGCTGAGTCCAGAATGATGGGTAGAGTCAGCCGTGGATGTCCTTGTTGCTGTGCTGGCAGCACGTGCAAAAAACACACACACACACACACGCGCACGGAACGCACGAGCTGCATTTGCAAGTGGGCGTGCATAATTTATGTTAATTTTCCTGAGAGAAAAACCTAGCCTAACGCGAACTGAGACTTTAAACCAAACACAACCACAGACACACACACACATATATATTGAGTCATATTAAATATACTTTGCATATGCAGTCAGTCAATTTAAATAAATAAAACTTAAAACCAGTCGGGGGAAAATCCGAAAGACAAAGAAATAATTCGAAAGAGAAGAAGGGCTAAGACAAACTTAGTTTTCTTAACATTTTTGTAGAACATGTTCTGTCTGGAGAACTAAGAAATTATATAGATTAGATAAGTCTGGAATATGACTTTTAGTTCTTTCGATTTTAATATAAAACTTTGTCTATTCTTGTAAAAATCCCTGGCACCCAATACTTTAAACTTAATGGATATTTTTCGATTTCTATAGATCTATTTATTTGCCCTGAAAACCAGATTTGACTTAACTGATAGGGTGAAAATTAAATTAAATTTTCATATATATAAAATATATCTTTCCATACATTTTCATGTTATATGAAACGATTCCTTTCAGCCTCCTTTTCCAAGGTTAGGAATACTTTTTTCTATACTTCAAAAGATATATGATATGAATAAATAAATCAATCAATATATGATTTGGATATATCAATACCTTCTTTTTAAAATGAGAAAATAATTATTCAATTTACTTAATAATTTTCAATATTTTTCCTTAAAAATCGAACCGACTTTACCATAAAATATTCCAAAGAATGTTGAAGAGTTCGATGTTATTTTTAATTGAAATCTTATTTCCGAAATCAACTCGGATATCTGTTAGGCTAATTTTATGAATTGACTTGACTTTAATTTGAAATTTTCCAAATTACTTTCACACTTTCCCTCTGACCCTAATGATTTTTACCACTTCACGGTTACTGAGCTCCTTCAAAATGGTGGAGTGTTTTTTTTTATTATAAGGAATAATATCTTTCTCTCTTTTATTATTTTGACTACGCTTCGCCAGTCAATTGACAACTTCATGGTGTAATTATGGAAAGTCTGAGCATATTAAAAACACATTGTTGATTAAAGTCGAATTTCTCCAGCAACAAAAAAAAGGTGTTTGCAATTAAAAGATCATTGGGTAAAATTTGTTATACTGCGGGTCTCGAAATGGGAAACGGTTGGGACTTCATTAAAGTTCAATTTGATGATGTCCATTGACGAGACTAATAACTTCATTAGGTGTCTGGTGGCTCTCTAAAAGGGTTGACACATTTTTATGGCAATTTAATTAACCAAAAAAAAAAAAAGGGAGAAAAAAATAAAAAATTAAATAAAATTTTTTTAAGGAAAATGGTGTCATTGTGCCCGCATAATTTTTTTTTCTTTTTTTTTTACAAATTAGCCTACAATGGATTTTTGTTTCTTAAGGCTTTGCTCAAGTCGTCAGGTCTCCTTGGTTGCTTGGCCAGCAATTTGCCACTGCAGCAAAAATCTGGAAAAGGCAAACGCCTCTTCTGGCCTTTTGGCAGCACAAAGATGATTATGAATATTTCCTGACGCAGCGGCCAGCAAATGACAAAACAGTCAGAGAAGTGAAGAAAGCCTCCGTTGGTCTCTTTTTTTGTATTATTCACACTGCAGTGATTTTCACAAGACAGAAACAGATACAAAAACCTCGAGGGAGGCGGCGGTGGCAACAGGAAGATCTGAATATGCCAAATACAGAGAATATAAAACAGGAAAATGAAAAAACCTAAAAAGGAAGTGTACACACACACAAACACAAAGAGGAGGAAGAAGAAGAAACTTTTCTGCCGCTTTGAAGAAAATTCATAAAACTTCCGCTTGGTCTGCCCATTTTATTTAACATAGGAGAAGAGGCACAAAAGCGGGGGGGCAGAGCAATGTAAGAGAAGAAAACTTTGAGGACAGTTGGGTGTTTTCTCTTTTTTCTTCTTCTTCTTTTTTTGAGGGTGGTCGGGTCAGCTTTGCTGGCTCCCCCTCTTTGGGCAAACAACAAAATGGCGCATTTTAAAGCTTTGAGAAAAAGAAAAGACTGAACAAAAAAAAAAAAAATTGAAGAAATTTTCTTGTAGAAACATTTTCTTGTCTTCAACCAAAGCCAGAGCAGTTGAGCAATTTTTCCTTTGTGAAAAGCATACAACTTGGCTTTCCCCCATCCCCCTCCCTCTGCCGTGGCCCCCCACGTTCGTATCGACGCCATTTTTAGGGTAGCTAAGAGTGCTCAGCTATGCGTGAGTCCGCCGGTTTTTCCAACAGAGAATCACCCCCAAAAAAGTCTTAGCTAGGCGATGGGGGTGTGTCTCTGGTGGATGGTTTGGGGTTTTGCCTTGGAGCAAAAATAAACAAAAATCAAAGTTGCAAATAAGAAGAAACTACAAAGTAAGTTACAATAAAAAGTTGGCTGCCTTGTTTTTCGGAAGTTTATCAGAAGGTGGCACACACCCAAAACTGACGGATGGGGAGGTAGAGCTGGAGGCGGCCCAGAATTCTCAGCCATACAAAAGATTTTTGTCGAGCACTTCTTCTTCTTCTTGTTCTTTTTGATAACAAAAGCCGGAAACAGTTCACCAAAAAAAAAAAAAATAAAGACTAAGTAGAATAAGTAGACGTGGCTGTTGGAAAATCGAACCAAAAAAAGAAGAGGAAGAATAGAAAGAAGAAGAAGAAGAAGCTGCAGCTGGCGAAGCAGACCCTCCTGTGTGTTTGAGAATTTTGTTCAAGTCTTTGGTGAAGTGCTTCCTCAATCGACACAAGTCCTCCTGCTGCTTTCAGGCTTGCATACACAGCAAGCCTGCTTAGTCAAGCGCAAGGACACCAGCTCTGAATGGGACTGAGCGAAGGACGCCGGCGACTTATCTTTTGGGGTGGCCTAGGCGAAGTCTCGCCTCGGCATGCTGATCACGTCTATTTATTGTGCACATAATATGGGCGCACCATTTTTGCCCGGCTCCCTCCCTCCCTCCCGCCTTTTGCCCTCCCCTCTACGTGCGAGGCATGCAACGCTGGACAGAGCAGAGCATCCTGTGGAACGTGTACGCCGTGTGCTCTGTAGGAAAAAAAAAATTGTTCAGTTTGCTCAGAGTTTCTTTTTGTTTCTCCTTTTTTTTTTTGTCTTTCTCCTCTTCGGCGCACTCACACACAAATACACAAATTCAATTATCGAATGCGCATTTTTTCGTTTCCGCTTCGCATGTTTTTGTTTCAAACGCCAGGGGGGTTGGGGCTTGGGGTAGTCGCTCTGCGAACCATCGAACTTTCAGCGTATCAGCATTTATTTGCTGTTGATTTATGCAATCCCGGGCCACCACCCTCAACGACAGACAAACTGACTGACAGCGAAAGAGATAGATAAAACGGGGAGAGAGAGAGAGAATGGGAGAAAGCTCGAAGTTATCGTCAGCATTGTCAACTGTGTCCTCTTTCGTTTTGTTTGAATATTTGCCAAGTATGCTGATTGAATTTTTTCCAGTTGACTAAATGATATCAAGGATACATATTTGTCAAGCGATAAGGATAGAAAACAAAACCATGATAAACTTTAAGCAAGTCTTTAACCATTCAAGGCTATACGAAAAAAAATCTATAAATGAAAAAATGGGATAGGAAAAAAATAAAACCTACAAATATCTAAGCAATTACTTCCATTTAAATAGGAAAAAAAACTCGGAACCGTTCAATAAAAAAAAGGCTGGAAAATTGGCCACAGACATTTTAAAATATTTATAAAGCTTTTTGAGGAATTAGGGCATTTCCTTAATTTTCATGAGATAATGGTTTCCCTTTAAAAATATTACCAGAAAAATAATATCTAAAAAATAAAAAGACTATCAAGAAATTCCTAAATATCTCTAAGCTGAAGAGGAAAGACTTGAAATATGATTAGGATATACTGTCTCCAAAGATATTAAGAAATTCTTTACGATCTCTAAGCTAAAGAGGAAACTCTTGAAAAATTAATAAGAAAAAAATTTCTAAAAAAATATCAAGAAATATTTAAATCTCTCTAAGCTTAAAAGGAAAGTCTAGAATAATTCCTAAGAATATCTGAAAGGTACCTAAAAGACCCTTAATATTTTTATAAATATTTCAAAGAAAATCAACTTGCCAGATTCCAAGCTCCAAGCTATTAAATAAATAATAAAATAGTTACAAGAAAATTATAAAAAATATATTTAAAGATTGGCAATTTTTAATGATTTCCCAAAGTATTAAATGATATAAAAAAAAGATAACCAAATTAAGCCAATAAAAATTATTTAACTAGATAAAATCTCTTGGAATCCCGATTAGCCGTATTCTGCTTAAAATGTATCAATTGTCTTTGATATGTATTTGCCTAGCTCAAATAAAAACAAAAACAAATTGTCAATCTGTATAGAAGGGGATTCCCCTTGGTGGTGTATGAAAATTTGACGCACGCAGCGAATGATGAAGATGTTAGCATTTCCGATTAAATGCACCCTCAAAAAAGCGTGTCGACAGAAAACATACACCCGCATCGAAAACAACAACAACAACAACACGTAAAACAAAACAACTACAAGCGATTTGGAAGGCACACACACACACACATATACACGTGAACGTCGGCATAACTCACACCCACTTGAGTGTGCTCACAAATCTCAAGGGTGTTTTTCAATTGTGTCAATTTAACGCCTTTTATGGCACCCTCCAGTCAACACACCCCCTCTCCGGCCCACCCTTTTTCACCCTCCACGTCAATGAAGCGCAACGTGTGCCACACACACACACACATACACAGTTGCACATCACTCCGACCTTTCAGCTTTAACCTGACTGTGAGCCTCTGTCACTGCACTCTGGGCATATTAATTATTGTGCTTTCCAGCCCCCACCAAAGCCCTGCCACTGTGCCGGCACTCAGTCAATGCAATTGCAGTTGGCAAGTGTTTAACCCACTCGATTTGGCCAACAGCAACACAGCATCAGCAACAAAGTGTTAATTGAGCAGCGAACAGCAGCACGTTTATGGCCATCACACTTGAATCTGAAATTCTGGCCAAAGTGAATTGACTCTCTCTCTCTCTCTGTCTCTCCCACCACCCCCACAATTTCCCTCTGGTAATCCTGACTGGCTTTTGATATACCCCCACCTTTCTGCCATGGATATTTGTATTAACCCATAACCAGTAAAATGCTGGCTCACTTACGCTTATCAAACTTGATTATTACTACAACCATAGACAGATAGTTGGAAAAGTCGGTTACTTTGTTGGGATGGTGGCGAAAACTGCAACATGTTTGGCTTTAACTAAAATTAGAGGGAGTAAAGAGTAAGCGAATCTTAATACAAACCCGAAACTTGCCGGAAGCAATAAAAATAAGTACAGACTCCGAATTAATTGAAAACTATTAGAGTAAAATAGCAGAAAAGCGATTAAGAATTTATAGAATATTTTCAAGAAATTTGAGGAATCCTTTTTGTCTTTAAATTTGTTTGTCAATGACATAGATCGACAGATCTGAGACAGGGGATTTCGGAAGCTTAAAAAATACCAAACCAAGACTTAGTTGATAAACCCGAATTGCCCTTAAAATATTTATATTTTATGGATACTTGGATATGCTGGAAAGAGCTAACCAAACTTATTGATATGTCATATTCAACGAGGAGACGAGGAGTTCTCTAAATCTTCAACTATTTAGAAAAAATATATCTCATATTCATAGCATATTAATAAAACTTTGCAGTCCCGAATTGAGAAAAGGTTTCATCAATATAAGAAAAGTTCTACAAGGATTTGTTTAACGAATCTTCTCATTATTTATATTTGTTTGAGGATGAGAGAAATAGGAAGACTTAGGGAGACTTCAGAATCAATAATATGATATTCATTTTAAAATATACCGAAGATTAAGTACATAAAATCAAAATTTCATATAAGAAATGCTTGCCTTCATTTTCTGATATCATGAGAGTTTCAAATAGTTTGCTTTAAAAAATTATAATATTATTGAATGAGTTCTTATATGTATCCTATATAAGATATAGGAATGAAAAGAAATTCTCTTCATATAAGATTAAATAAGAACTTTGTAGTCCCAATTTTGAATTGCTTTAATACGATATAAGAAAATTTCACCATTTGAATAGGCGAGGACTTTTTGCACCTCTAACAGAATCTTAGCTAAAATAAATAACCTAAAAATCACTTACAGATTGAGGACATTTTATTCCAATAAAAGTGGGCTTTCATATAAATATCAGAGCCCTTGAAATCCCAGAATACCTATCTTCTTTATATTGCTCACTTAATTGTGAAAATCTTTTAAGAATCTGATAAAACTAAAAGTGCATTCACAAAGTCAAAAAAAAGAAAGTTTTATAGATAAATAATAGTTTGATTATTTACGACTTGAGGCGATCCAAATAGTGGTTAGTAAAATCAAATCGTTTTTAAATGCAATTTTTCAATGATCTCGGACAATAACAAGAGCTGTCAAAGCGGCCAAACAAATTGTGCAAATAAAATGTTGAAAAAAATAATTTATGTCTGAATTTGCCTACTCAAAAGACTCTGGGTGATTAAATGTGGAACCGAAGCCGAATCAAACCGAACCAGGAAAATACTCCTAGGCAAGCAATCAGATGCGAGCAAAGTGAAATTGCTGGAAAAAAGAGCGAGGGAGTGTATATTAGTTTGGCTACCAAGTCTTTGGAAATTGGCAAATGTGTCAGCCCCGAAGGAGTAGCATGCCAATTGTCATGCGCTGAAATGCTTGTTAACAATGCCAATTGCTTTTGCCAATAACAGCCGATATATATCGATCAGTAGAGCAAGAAAGAGAGAGAGCGAGAGGTGAGCTTAAAGTTTTTAATCAAAGTTGGAAAACTGCCACAAAAAAAACAGTTTTCTACTTCAGCGCCCTCGGAGTGAGGCCCCCCGCCTTAAGCAATAAGGCCAGAGATTTGTAATGTTGCTTCTGTTTTAGCCGTTTATGTTGCACATTAAAGACATCCACAGTAAGACCAAAGAAACCCAAAGACGATTTTACAAGTTACTTTAAGGCAATCAATTTGTAAAGTTTGCAACCAGAAGAGTAGCAGCCAACCACTTGGGCAGGTGGCTGCGAGCAGCAGCGAGGGTGTTGACCGTACCATCCCAGCTTGGCCTGGCCCGGTCTGCGGGTTGAGAGGTACAAAAAACCAATCAAAAGAGCGTTGCGAACGCAAATTGAACGCCAAATGGCTGGAAGATGATATTTCAATACTTGCCAAAGCCGCCTCAACCTAACAGAAAGAGAGAGAGAGAGAGAGAAACAACAAAAAAAGAGGCCCATAAATTATCACCGGGCGACGCCTGCGCATAGCGCATTGCTTACTTTTTTGCAGTTATGATTATCTCGCCGCACTAGCGCAACTAAAAGAAAGAGAGAGAGATGGAGAGGGAGAGAGAGAGAGAGAGGGGGATAGAATGTGAGAGGCTCCCGGCTGCTCTGTGTGCAAACAAATGTAAAAAATTTTTAATTGACTTTTGGATTTGCGCCACTGCGAACTGTTTGGAAGAAGAACGGTTGCACTTTTATGGCCCCTCGTCGGCTGGTCAGCTTAAAAGTTAATAAAACACGCCCAATGATAACAAGGCAGGCGCAAGCGAACCTGCCAACTTCCGAAGCCGACCAAAAAGAACAGCAAGAAAAAGGAAAAGAAGAAGAAGAAGAAGAGCAAGACTCGCATATTTTGCCCCTGAGGTCTTCATCATCATCTTCTTCATTCTGGAAATAAACAGAATCCTTGCTTCAACTCGTAGAAAAACAATCAATTAGGCAGGCAAGTAGCTGCCAAGAGCGCCAGTTCAAATTCTTTTTTTTTTTTTCTTTTGACCATTTTTATGGCCTGGTTTGGAAAATTTATGCAACATTTTTATAGTTCAGTGTAAATTGACTTTTAAAATGTAAAAATTTTTATCAAAAGCTGCGGTTCGGAAATTTAATTGCTTTATTTGTCAGACAGAACCGACCGACAAGTGGCAACTTCTTTGACTAGGTGGCAGCACTTGACACATTTGAGTAGCTTTCTCGAAAGCTTGATAAACATCTGTGAGCCACACATCACTTCGAGGGTGGGAAAAGATAAAGCTTTCAAGTGGTTTTAAGGGCTGACAAAAGCTTTGATAATTTAGAGGCCAACTGCGTGTCAAAATATTCCTCTTCTTTTTTTTGGGGGCAAACCTTGACAAAAGCTTTATTTTGCGTGTGTGTTGGCATTCCGCACACCCTGCACAGCCCTTATTATTCTTTTGGAATTGCATGACGAATCTACCGACAGTCGCGAAGTTGCGCCAGTTGGTGGCGCGCACTAAAAAATCCATAAATTGATTGTTGTGAGAAACAAAACTAAACAAAATATAAAAAGGAAAATAATCAGGAAAAATGCTGGTCACCACCAACACAACCAAGAGCACCAGCAGCTCCAGGCGTAGTCCCTGGACCTGCTGTCAGAGCCTTTGGGCCATGCTCATGTCACCCATAACGCCCAGGAATTTACGCACCACCGCCTTGATGGCCAGTATTTATCAGTTGGTAAGTGTCCCCCTCTTACATAAGTCAAGGAAAGGATGCATTTATTAGTAGGGGCCTAGTGCTTAAACTGGCACGCAGGTTAGGAGTAACAAGCAATCCAGTTGGGTTCAAGCAGCCAGAAGAGCCCCAAGTACAAAAATTATGCACTGGATATGCAAAGCCATACCCCACTGGGCACGTCTCGAGAATCCAACGCAAGGTGGCAAAGCTAAGCTCACCCCCGCCCGAAGGCGTTTGAAGGATCGACGGCGCAGTGCGTTCGCACCGAGGTTCACTTAAGAACGTGCCAGAACGAGCACCCTTTTTTAAATCGAATTGACATCCCCTGGTGGACCTACCAAGGCAGCTACTTAAACCGTTTGGGAATTCCAAAGAGCGCCAAGTGAAAATTTGCCTTCTCTCTCTTTCAGTTAATATCGCATTGCATTGTGTTTCTGGTCTTACTGTGCCTGGCCCATGCGGAGCAAATGCGTCATCTTTTGGATTTGGATATCTTGGATCAGAAGGATAATGGCTTCTATAATATGTCACCGTTTCACAATGATGTGCGCCTGCGTTCTGCTGAGGAGCTGGCCGATGCCACTGAGGTGGCTCTTTATGTCATGGCCGGTGTTACCGCTGTTTATGCTCTCAGTGCCATTTCCTTGTTTTTGGGTGTCTATAAGAACAAGGCGGGTCTGATTTTGCCCTGGTTGATCATTGAATTCTTGGGCCTGATTGCGGCCGGTGTGATCATCTTTATGCTGAAGGATACGCGTTTGCCCTTAATATTTGGTGGACAGTGTTTCTATTGTAAGTACTTTGTTAAGTTCATTTCTGGTTGAAAATTACATTTCTATTTTTATTTAGTTATTGTCTGCTATAGTCTGTTGTGCATGGATGGGTTCAAGTGGTATGTAATGCATTGCTTCTATCAGAGTGTGAGAACCATGAATAAATTGCGTGAAATTGCCACGGTGGCCATTCCCTGCCCGGCTCCTGGTCAAGCCGTAAGTCTCTTTCGAGTTCAAATCAAAACTACTCCTAATGTTTAATTCTCTCGAACATTTCAGATTCCTTATCAATATCGGCGAGAGCACATGTACCTGGGCAGCAATGGATATAAACACATTTTAACAGAATCACCGGATGGACAGTGTTAAATTGCAAATATCTTCCCCTTAACTGCGCTCTCAGTCCGTCTACTCTAGCTTCCAGCAAAAGTGTCTTAAAAGAGTATTTGTTAGTTTCTATTTAATTTTCAATTAAGTCGGATAGTTGGAACGTGTGTGATATGGAGAAGTTTTAGAGACAAGGACAAAAAGAGAGAGAGAAAAAATACCTAATGAAAAACTCAACTACTTACATATAAAGTTTACAGTTATAATTAAAATTGAGCACAATTGAAGTCTCAGATTTTAGTCATGTAGTAAACAATTTGCAAAGTTTTCTGCTTAATAAAACTTTAAATTACTATCAATTCAATGTTTACCTGGTTATTAAACTTCATTTGTTATTATAATCACACAAAAACTCACACACTTTTCTCACAAATTTTATCGCTTATTTCATCAAGCTTATGATGCCTAAACTATGTATTGCGCCATCTAGCGTTTGATTACATTCGACTAGTTCCAGAAAGGAACTTCTTTTGGTTAGTTCACAAGTGAACTTAACTGCGCGCCATATGGCAGGATTTGAAAATGTAAATTTAATTGAATTAATATGTCAGTAAAACACTTTAATATTTTTGCAATTTTTAAAATGGAAATTGAATTCGCTGTAGAAATTTTGTTTTCAACTGTGATTTTATTAATATTGGCTACATTTTTCATTATATTTGCTCAATTTAAAATATTTCTCTGGTATTTTCGATTTTTCTTTGAAATTTGTTTCCTGCTTAACCCTTGCGACCACGTCCAGATGTGCGGACAGTAGCGCGCTGTGTAGTTCTAGTGGTTGTAGGTGGGGCCTCTGTAGTCGTGGAACTGAGCAATGTCATGTCATTGGCCAAACTATCCATTAACAATTCACCTACTGTCATGTTTCCACCAGCCTCTGATCTGCCTTCAGTGGGAATACTTATTTGGAACTGGAGCAGCACCACCAAATATGTGACCATTGTAGTAAGCAGACCCTTAAAAAGATTCCTATTGACATCAAAGAAACCTCCGCAATTAATATTCGAAGGATTCATTTCCGTGGCCCGTAAAAACATATTAATCTCTGTCTGAGCATCTGAGTTCATCCAATTCAACTCCACCATTAGAAGCTTCTTTTGAAAATTTGTACGCACATTAACTGAGGCATAGTGGGCCTCATCGCAGATATAAAACAAAAGACAAATATTCCAAAGTGCCGTCAACGTCAAACCTATATCCTTAATGCCGAATCCCTCCGAGAGTTGCGACATCAAGCCATAAATAGAAAGTGTGATGATAAAAAACAAATACAAACACATGAAAACAAAAGTATAGCAAGTTGCATTGCCAGTCTCTCGGGTTAACTTGCTCAGTCTAAGCCACAAGGCGCGATAGTCGGCCACCATACCAGCGGGTCCAATATGCTTCAGGGCCTTTTGAAAGCGTTCGGCCAGCAAGTGAGCCGTGATACTGAGAGCCTCGCAAATAAGAAACCACCAGGCACCTAACATGGCCGTTAAGTTGTCCAGAATGCAGTAAGGCACCACTTGCATTAGACTGAAATCCGCCATGGTAATGTGCGTGATAACCACCGATAAGATCGATAGAATGGGCAAAGCCACGGATACGATCAAGGCCTTCTGACGCAGGTGCAAAGGCAAACTATGTCCCGAAATTTGATAGTAGAGAACTTCGAAGTCATCCCACTCGTTGAACAGTCGGGCAATTTTTTTGGTCTCATACCAGAGAATGGGTATGGTGATAATGGGCAAGATATTGACCAAGAAGAGATACGCAATCACGGCTTCCTCGAAGGGACCACTCAGGGAGCGTACGATATTGATACGGTTATGGGCTACGTAGGCCACATAACACTAGGGGAGTAGAGGGCAAAAATTGTATATGAAAAAGTCAAGGTCAAGTCGGATACTTACCACCAGTAGCACAAAGAAGGCTATAGAATAGAAAAATGAAATTGATTTAAAAGAAAATTTAGCTCTTGCGGGGCCACTTCTTTCCATAGGCATCACACCAATAATCCGAAGAAACCAATTCACTGGGGCAATATTGCGATAGAAAACGCTCTTCAAAAGAAAAAAGAAGTAATACTCTTTCTATGGCTTGGGAAATAATACTCACGGGTATAAATTCATGATTCATGGAGCCCATCGTGGTCACAGAATCCCTCTTCTTTGCCACTGATGGCGGTCTATAGCCGCTGTCCAAGCGTTCAGCCAATCCTATGGAATACTTGCGTACTCCATACATATAAGACTGGGCCGTGACATTATTTATGGGCTTGACATTGAGAAAGACCGTGTCGGGCTTCTTGCGTCTATAATAGTTGGCCATTGTCGTAAGACTGTTTCATTAAGTCCTTGCGGCCAGTCTGAAGCGTCTATTTCAAATTCTGTCAAATTTAGTTTCCCTTCCTTTGGTAACTTGCTTATTATTTGTTTTGGGCAGTTTGTTTACTTTCTGGAAGTTTTTCAAAGGCAAGTTTAATCGATTTTAAGTTTCCTGTTGATTTCGTTTTGTTTACTTTTTGAATACGTTAACCTTAACCTGCTGTCCCAATTTCAAGTTCGTGGTTGGGCGCGCCAAATTTCACATAACTCTATCGATTGCAAAACCAGCACAGTGTTGCATGGAATCCACTCACTCGATTAATGATTTGCGAAAAGTATCAGTTTTTTGTTAATTTGCACATCTCTATTGCATATAGAATTAACTAGAAATTGTTGAAAAGTTTGTTAAGAAAAGAAAGAAAATAAAATGGTTGATTATAGCAAGTGGAAAGATATTGAAGTAAGTTGTAGGAGTTATAATTGCAAGAGACATAGATTTTCAAGTTATTTGTGCTTTTTTTTTTCAAGATTTCGGATGATGAGGACGACACACATCCAAACATCGATACGCCTTCGTTATTTCGATGGCGGCATCAGGCACGAGTGGAACGCATGGCAGAACTCGAAAAGGAGAAAAATGAATTTAAAATAAAGCGACAAAGTTATCAGGCACGTCTGATGGATGTCAAGGAACGCATCAGCAAAAAGGAAGGCGATGAGGCCGCTTTAAAGGTGACTCATCACAATTTTATAGGCAAAAAATGTTTTCCATTAATCGCAATTCTTCCACAGAAAGAGCTGGAGAAAATTGAAAACGAGGGCAAGGAGTTGGATCGCCAAGAAACTGAAATGCTAAAAAAGGAAAAAAAGACCCCATGGAATGTGGATACAATCAGCAAACCCGGTTTCGAGAAAACGGTTATAAACAAGAAGGCCCCACGTAAAAATGATGAAAATCTCTCAGAGGAAGAACGCGAGCAACGCATGAAACAGTTTGTGAAAGACAATGAAAAGCTCTGCAAGCAATATGGCATGTTGCGTAAATATGATGACTCCAAGCGTTTCCTTCAAGAACATCTGGATCTGGTGTGCGAGGATACAGCCAACTATTTGGTGATTTGGTCGATTAATTTAGAGATGGAGGAGAAACATGAATTGATGGCCCATGTAGCCCATCAATGTATTTGTATGCAGTATATACTCGAATTGGCCAAGCAGCTAGATGTAGATCCGCGAGCTTGTGTAAGCTCGTTTTTCTCGAAAATTCAGCACTGTGTGCCTGAGTATCGAACACAGTTTGAAAATGAAATTGAAGCATTTAAGGGACGCATTAAAAAGCGGGCTCAGGAAAAAATCCAAGAAGCCATGGCCCAGGCCGAAGAAGAAGAACGTCAGGAGAGACTGGGACCTGGTGGACTAGACCCGGCTGATGTTTTCGAGACACTTCCAGATGTGAGTAAAAATAAAAATTTTATCTTTCGCAATTTTTTGATTTCTATTGTTTCTACAGGAACTCAAGGCTTGTTTCACGTCTCGTGACATTGACCTGTTGCAAAAGACAATTGCTGCCATGCCAGTGGATGTGGCCACATACCATATGAAACGATGTGTGGATTCCGGTCTCTGGGTTCCAAATGCCAATGATATGCCAAGCATGGGCAATGAAGAAGACACTGAGGCAGCAGCCGCTGCCGCACCTGCTGAGACCCCAGAGAAAGCAGACAAAACCGATGATGCCAAGTCGAAGGAGGCCAAGAAAGAAGAGCCGATATATACTGGCGTTAGCACCGATGATGTGGATTGATTACATCCATACAACCTGGCCAGGACCGCTCCAAGCCCCTAGTTCATTAATCGCTTCATTATAACTATTTTTATTTGTGTTTCATTTGATCATGCTAGCATTGATTGCATTTTCCAGTCGGTTTTGTATATAATTTGAATAAACCCAGACTAAATTCTCAGTACACTCTGGAATTTTGAATTTTATTTAAGCCTTGTACAAATCCTATTCAATCAGTAAAATGAATCGACCGGAGTTAGATTATTATGCTGTTTTGGATATGAATCGATCGGCCACCAAAGAGGAGATTACCTTGGCCTATCGCAAAATGGCAATACGTCTGTGTCCGCACCGTGATGCCAACCAGGAGCAGAACTTTGTGCCCTTGTCCCAGGAGGGTAGATTGACTCACCTTTCTCCTATGAGTCCAGCAAAGCAGTGGACTTACATAAATATGGCCTTCGATGTACTGGGTAATGATCTGTATCGGGCCATCTATGATCGATTTGGCGAGGCGGGTCTCTTTGAAGGTGTGATGCTGCCAAATGGATACTTTCCGCCGTATCAATACCATGGTGACGATATGGAGGTTTACAAGCGAGTGTTTGCTAGCTATTCGCCCTATGCCAATATCATAGATGTCATTACCAATCCGCCCAGCTTGTATGCCACTCGGGACCATGGCATAGGTGTTCGTACCAAGGATGTCAATACAGAGCGTCTGCTGCCTTTGTCGCTAGAAGAAGTACGGACAGGCTGCCTCAAGTTGATGCATGTGTGGCGCCAGGAAATAGTTGATGCTAAGGAATCACGCTTGGAGAAGCGTAAGCGCACTCTGAAGATTAACATTGTTCCAGGCACCACAGCCGGCACACGTTATTGTTTCCAGGAGGAAGGCGATCGGTACCCTACCACCATTCCTGGTGATATTATTTTCATTACCGCTGATAAGCCTCATCCAAATTTCAAGCGATGCAATCTTCATGATTTGGTGTACACCTATGAAATTGATTTGTGCAAAGCCTTTACAGGGTTTGTGTTTTTTATTGATACTCTGGACAAGCGCAAGCTGAAAGTTGTGATAATGGATGTGGTCCACCCTGGTTATACAAAGGTTATTCCATTAGAAGGACTGCCGAAATTGCAGGATCTGAGCAATAGCTCGGGCTTACCTTCCAATAAGCCAGTCGAACAGTTTGGTGATTTAATTATTGAATTTACATGTGAGAAAATTGCGCTACCTTATTTTCATTTTATTCTTAATCTTTTATTCCTTTTTTAGATAAATTTCCAAAATATCTTGATAATGAGATGAAAAGTCTGACCAAGGAATTCTTTCGAAAATTTTACAAACTTGAAGAAAAGTTGAAGGCCGAGGAGGAATCCCTAGAGGCTGAAGCTTAGAGGACAGCTGCGAATTTGTATAATTATATTTTATAAATTTTTAAGTAAGGCGCTCAATATTATGCAGCCCAGTCTGTCTCTCAACAATATATTAACTATTAATTAACTGGAGCCTAAAATAAAATACAAATTAAAAACATAAAAACATTATGCGTTTTTACTGTATATTTTATTTTAAAAATAAAAAACTAATAAATAAAAAAAACATTTACTGCAACCCTGGGTTTAGTCCAGCAATCGCCAGCTATCGATAGTTGTTGCACCTGAAAAATTGTCATAACCAATATCGAAATATCAACAACACATAATTAAAAATCAATTAGACTAAAAAATCAGTGCATTCGCAAATCCAGCTGAATTGCATTACGTGTTCTAGTTCCAATTAAGAAGAAAACTATTAAGGGAGCTATAAAAAATACAGATGTTTGCCTTAATTTAATTACGCACTGCAATACAACGAATTACGCCCATAAAACAAACAGAAAAACCATAGCAACGACAACAGCAACAACAACGCCAACAATAATTCACTTCGGTGCGCTTGACTTGGCAGCGGAAACTAACGGCATAAAAATGCATCTGAGTGCAGATATTTCGAGTGCTCTGCAGCAGATTGAAGCTGTCAAACAGAGCATTGACGAATCCGATGACCCAAAATTGCAATTACAAACCACGGATAGTCTAAAAACTATTCTAGATATACTTCAGGATCCGGTATTTCGCACAATTGTGCATGTGCAGGACTCTCTCTCTGAATTGAATGCCCAATTGGCCCAGCATCCGTCCATGTTACCCAACGATTTCGATATCGATGTGGCTGGAAATCTGGTACTCAGCCTCAACGGCGGTGAGGTGATGTACGATTTCGATGACCGTAATTCCTCATCCGTTCCCGGCAGTCCTGACAAATTAGCCGGCGAGGAACCTCCACGACCACAAAGCCAAAATTCTAAGTCGGCCACCGGAGCAGATCTCTATGCCACAGATTATGCCCAAATCCAAGCCATAGAGTTGGTCAACGATGGCACGGGCCTGGGCTTTGGCATCATTGGAGCTCGCAATTCCGGTGTCATTGTCAAGACTATACTGCCAGGAGGTGTGGCAGACCGCGATGGCCGCCTGCGGTCCGGTGACCACATACTCCAAATAGGCGATGTGAATCTCCACGAAATGGTGTCCGAGCAAGTGGCTGCTGTCTTGCGTCAATCTGGTACTCATGTACGTCTGGTGGTGGCCCGACCGATTGAACAAAGCCTGCCCACGCCACAGTATGCCTTAGAGCCTGGCAGTGCTGTGGTGCCAACTCGAGTGCTCATTGACCCGGCAGAGCTGGAGCGTTATCTAATTTCCACAGGCTATCCGGAAATATTTGGCGAGAGCTCCACGGCCTCTACTCCCCAGACCACCACCGAGGATGAGCGTTTTGTGTACCGTGGCGAAACTTCCCTGTTGATAGATCCCAGCATCGATTTGGATGAGTTGCTCGCCCTGCCGGAGACTGAGAAACTGCAAGTGGAACTGAAGAAAGATGCCAATGGTCTGGGTATAACGATAGCGGGTTATGTCTGCGAGAAGGAGGAGCTGTCGGGCATCTTTGTGAAAAGTGTTTCGCCTGGCTCGGCCGCAGATTTGAGCGGACGCATACGTGTCAATGATCGCATTATCGAGGTGGATGGCCAATCCTTGCAGGGCTATTCCAATCACCAGGCCGTGGAGTTGCTGAAAAAGTCAGGCCAGGTGGTGAATCTCCGACTGGAGCGATATTTGCGTGGACCCAAATACGAGCAACTGCAGCAGGCCATAGCAGCCAATGACAAGCTGCCGAGCGCCCCGGGAACACCCTCCAGAGCACCTATGCCTACGCCCTTGGCCAGTGCTACTTCCGTCGCTAGAGAGGAGGATCCTCTACCTGCTCCCGAGGCCTTTATGAGCACACCACCTGCAGTTACCACGAGTACCACCACCTCACTTAGCACCTTTGGGGCAGGCAAGCAGTTAATTTCTGTGAGAGATTCCCTAGAAGGTGCACCAAAAATTATACCCACGGAAATGGCCCAGCCTGTCGAGGATCAGGAGGTGAGTTGATTGAACTAAGATCCTTGGAATTTTTATAGACTCTTTTCTCTCCCGGACAGGCTCCCGTACATGCCAAAAACAGTGGCTTAATCACTCGTCACAAATACCATACGGATTCGGAATTGACCACTGAAGTGGAAGCGGAAATCATACGGAAATGGCAGAAAATTGTAGGCTCTGATATTGAGGTGATTGTTGCCCAGATTAAAAAGTTTGCGGTGGGCGGCTTGGGCATCTCCCTGGAGGGCACGGTGGATGTGGAAGGCGGACGAGAAGTGCGGCCGCATCACTACATTCGTTCCATACTCCCAGACGGACCGGTGGGTGTGAATGGAGTGTTGCGCTCGGGCGATGAGTTGCTGGAGGTAAATGGCGAACGATTGCTGGGCATGAATCATCTGGAAGTGGTGGCCATATTGAAAGAGCTGCCGTTGGATGTGCGCATGGTCTGTGGACGTGGCAAGAATACTAGCCTGCTGCCCTTCTCGGATGATACTTTGAAAAAGTTGAGCAACAATTTTGAGAATTTACTGCCAGCCACGGACCGCCTGGTTAAGGCAAAGTCTGATGGCAGCTTGGCCACTGCTGGATCGGTTGCCGACTCGGATGCAGTGGCAGCAGCGGCTTCCTCTTTTAACAAGCTGAAATCTCGTTCACTGGAGCCACTCACCGGCCTGGCAATGTGGTCGTCCCAGCCGCAGATAATCGAATTGGTCAAGGGAGATCGAGGTCTGGGCTTTTCGATCTTGGACTATCAGGATCCCTTGGATCCCAATGATACGCTGATTGTTATCAGATCGCTAGTGCCTGGTGGTGTGGCTCAGCTGGATGGGCGACTCATACCGGGCGATCGTTTGCTATTTGTCAATTCCATCAACCTGGAGAATGCCTCACTGGATCAGGCGGTGCAGGCTCTGAAAGGTGCTCCGAAAGGTGTGGTACGCATCGGTGTGGCCAAGCCCTTGCCCATGACGGACAACTCACTGAAGGCCTGCAGTAATGCCAGTACCACAAGTGAGGAGACTCTGGAGACCCAACAATCTTCACCGGCGTCGGCACCCACTCCAGCTAAAGGAGCTGAACCGGATTTAATACCCGATTGGCGTAAATAGGAGAATAGTGGTGAAGAGAAGCTGCTCTAGGAATTGTTGCGTTATAAAATCAAAATGTTATATCTAGCACCAATTGTGTTTTTGACCAGGACCGTCTGTTCCGGTCGTCGTTTTATCGCGGCACTGCCTGCCACAAGCATTCCATTTTGCAATATTTTTTTCGTTTAGTATTAGTATGAATTTTAACAAAAAGTATTTAATATTATACATATGTAGGTACATGCTATGTACTTAAAGCAAAATAAATATTTAATCGTTTACACATAGAAAAAAATTTTATTTAAAATTGCCGCCACGCCAGAGTGACCAGTCTTTTAAAAGTTGCGCTATTCCTTTGAGGCGGACACGGTATCGATACTTTGTACTAAAATTCCTTACTTGAAAGCACTTTTGAAGGAATATTAGTTTGGAAACTAAATGATAACTTTTCTTTTCAGGATTTGCATACCACCGTGACTTCAAATTTGATTAGAAAATGCAGCGACTTGTTGCTCAGTTCGCTTGATCAGTACTTTTTGATTGTTCGTTCCGGAACAAGTAAGGCAGAGAAGAGTGAATTTTTGTGTGTTTGTGTTTATTTTCCCGCCATGGACGAAGTGGCTCAGCTACGTAAAAAGATTACCACTTCTTTCAAACTAAGTGGATTTTTAATACGCTCTGAAAATAGTACGTTTTTGGCCGAACAACTGCTGCCCTTTGATACCGCCGAACGCAACAAATGGCTCACAATTATAACGGAGAATTTGCAAGGGCAAAAATTAACGACGCCCCATGTGGAGCGCCCGGCGCTGGAAAAGGCCATCAATGAGCTGAATCGTGTAGGCTTGGACGAAGGCGAAACAGTTTTTGCTCTGATTGATGCCTTCACTGTGCCACGATTCCGCTATAATTCCCGTATAAAAAAGTTTGAGATAGACAAACATCCGCGACGGCTACTTACCCAGCCGCGCATGAAGTCGGATTATCTGCAGCAACGCTATGCCATGCTTTTGCAGAAGACTTTGCGGCATGATCTGTTTGCACCAGCTGTGATAGAAAACGGAGTCTCCGCCGAAGCTCAAGCCAAAAAATTCAAATTGCAATATGCTGAGAATCTACTGGCCACTTCAACAGTCAAGGAGGCTGTCATACTGGGGTTGCTTACACAACTGAAAGAGGGAAAATTCTATGTAGAAGATCCCACAGGATGTGTGCCCTTGGACTTGAGCTGCGCCCGTTTCCATGCTGGCTTCTTTTGCGAAGGCTGTTTTGTCTTGGCCGAGGGTAGCTATGCCAATGGTGTGCTCAAAGGTAGGTGGAGCTAATTTCAAGAAGCTGAGAATTAATATTTTCTCTGACTTACAGTTGATGGTCTAGGCTTCCCGCCGGCTGAGCCGGCCAACAGCAGTCGTGCCTTTTTTGGCACAGCCAACAGCTGGGGTGGAGAATCTGCCAAGCTCTTGAAATATTCCCCGCGCTTGCAAGAACTCGAACGCTCTAATACGGAAACAACCATGGTCTTTCTTTCCGATGTGCGCTTGGATGTGCCAGCGGTGATGAAAAAGCTGCGTCAGCTATTTGTAGGCTATGATTCCTGTCCACCGCAAGCCATTGTCCTGATGGGCCCCTTCACGGCCAGCACTCGCAATCATCATGAGATGCGCCAGCACTTAGATGCCCTGGGCGCCTTAGCCCTGGGCTGTGATCAGCTGAAGAAGCTTACTGACTTGATTCTAGTGCCTTCCTGCGAAGATCCCACGGCACCAAATATACTACCACGCTCGCCCCTGCCCGACTGCCTGGCTGTGGGCTTGCGCAAGGCCTGGCCACGTACCTTGTTGGCCACCAATCCCTGTCGCCTTCAATATTGCACTCAGCAGATTGTGGTCTGTCGTCTGGATTTAATGGCCAAATTCTGTCGCAATACCCTGCATTTTCCCCAGGACACTGAACACATAGAACAGCATTTCTCAAGAACTCTAGTGTGCCAGAGTCACCTAGTGCCCATCCATCCAATAGCCATGCCCGTGCACTGGGACTATGACCCCGCCTTATGGCTGTATCCATTGCCTGATCTGATTGTGATGGGTGATTCCTGTCAGGGCTTCACAAGCTCCCAACATGGCTGCACTGTGGTCAACACAGGCTCCTTTGTCAAATCCAAATTTGCCTTTAAAGTTTACATACCCTCAACTCGGACCATAGAGGACTCTGAAATACCAGGTGATATGGATTTGGAATAAATTCCAAGATGTTTTGTTTAAATCTAATGTAAGTTTATATATTTATATTCTACTCTTAGAAATATAATTTTAAATATGTCAGTGTTTGTCTGTATTTTAGGTCACAAAAGATTCATACACATGTTGCATGTCCCTCCACTCTCTCTGTGGCAAGAATGTTTGATTGTCCCTATATTTTTATTTTTATATATTTTTTTTTTCCTTTTGAAATTCCTCAACCAGTCTAGCGTGTGCGTGTTTTTTGTTGATAAGCAAAACTCAATGTTGTTGTCAAAGTCAGTCATCATATGCGCCCAGCATGTGTTCCAACCAGTCACACTCCTCAGCTAACCCCGCACCCAGGCAAATTTAGCAATCTGCTTGGCTTTCTGCCTGCTCTACCCAAATGCCTTGGGTTGATGAGATACTCTGGGCCGGTGGGGATGGTCTATTACTTTTCATGACTTAAAGCCGATTTAGAAAAATATTGTTTCGCCTTGCCGGCTGCCTCCGACTCCAACCTATTTCAGTCTACTTTTTTTTTGCTTCCTCGTCGGCGCCACTTGGTAATGTGTCGTTCAAATTCAATTTCCCAATGCCCAGCCGCTCATATTATGCCACCAACAACATCATTTATATGGCCACCTCTCGCACTCTGGCCAGCAGCTGATACGGCAATTTCGGTAATGCTTTTGACCTGAGGACATCAATTGCCCTCGATTTTTCCACTAAACAGTCTCCCTTGTCCTCTCACCCGAAAGCGCTTTTTAAGACATCATTAGCCGACACCAAAGAACCAAGTGGGTCTTCTTTTTTTTTATTTCCTAAGAGGGTGTTTCCTTTTGCCTCTAAACATTTCATATTGATTTATGATTTATGACCCGAAAAGGGAAACTTTAATAGTTGACCGTCCAGTCTGTCTACTTGGGTAGATGAACAAAATTCTATCATCATTTTCTTCTTCTTTTTATTTTTCCATCAACAGAAAATCCAATTGCTTGATTCTTTTTTTTTTGTTGTAGAAAGAATTGCTTAGCCTACTTTTGGGCGCCCTCGAATCCTCTACTGCTTTGACAATCTTGCTTCTGCTTCATTTAACTCGTCTTGTCTCATTTGAGAACTTTACAAATATTTAAATATTGTTTTGAATTTTAGCACTTCTTGTATTGTGGCTGGAAATATTTTATCTGTCTCAGAGTAGCTGGTCATAATTTTTTATGAGCTCTCCCCCCGCCCTTGAGCGAAATGAATTTTTTTTTTTTTTGCTCCTGAATTCATTGAAGCGAAAAGAACCAAGGCAACCTCAGCTTGCTCAAGTAGCAAAATGCAAAACCTCAATCAAAGATCAAAGCCTTCAAGCCCTTTCCCAATCATTGCTGGTAATTTCGCCACACTCACACAGGATGCTCTCATGTGCATATCCTGTGGTTATTTAAGGACAAACCAATTCTACCCCAGAAATTCCTGAGTGGCCCATATGTCCAAAAGCTACTGCAGACCTGCCTTGCCCCTTCACCTTCTGCCGAGTGGGTGTGACTTTTTCTTTGTTTTAATTATTTCAAGCCTTTTTGACTGATCCAAAACGATAAACGCTTCATTCTTTCTTTTTCCTTTTATTTTTTTGGCCATATGGTCAAAGGTTTTTATCTAGCACTTTGAAACCGCAAGTTCGACTGGAAAATCAAAGGACTCAAGGAAGTAATTTCCATGTTGACTTCTTTTGTTTATGTTTATTTCTAGCCTCATTGTTTGAAATTATGATCCTATTTTGATTTGAATATAGTCAAGGAGACTGGGCTGGTATAAGAGATAGGTTTACTGAGATTAGTTAGGGACCTAGGGAGGTTATGAATTTTTTTCGGAACCTAAAAAGAATATATAAATTATTAAAATTATATTACAGTCTAGGGATAAAGATATTTTATCTAACTGAAGCCTAGCTAGTTTGTTTGGCTAGGAAAAAGGTAGGGTATTAACCTATTGATCTATTTGGCAGATTGGTAGATTCTCAGAAGCCTCCTCTTTGCCTTTTTCCAGTTTTGTTGCCTCTCATGGCGGGTTTGGATGGTTTACTGATTTAATTATATATGCGTTTAACGGTAGCTGGATATATAATACGTACGATATTTCTAGTTCATCGAAGTCAAGTCACAGCAGAGATTCCTCGCAAATGATGTTTAAATTAAATGTTTCTTTCGGTAAACTAAAGAGACCAGACTCTCTTTGACTATCCCATAGTCTAGCCTGATAACCTGCACTAGTTTTGAGATCTTAAAATTGAAGTAAATATGAGATAAAAATTCCGTTCGAATTCAAGCTAAAAAGCTTTATAGAATTTGGGTTATTAAACTCTTCCCTGACTTATTTCCCTGATTAATACTCCTGGATAATACTCTTTAGTTAAAGAATTGAAAACTGGAAAAAAAATTCCTATTCAAGACAAATAGAAAAGTCATAAAAATTACTTTTTACAAGAAATAATGAACCGGTTGACTCTACTCTTTAGCTTTATTTTCGCAGACTCGCTCTATAAACTCTATAAAAAATATGGCATAAAAAAATCTTGATAGTCAATTTCGGAGTCAACTTTGTTGTGCTCGAAATAGTGCCATGAAAAGAGCTTATAAAATATCACTAAAAACACAAACCAAAATTGCCACTAAATCCACTGCAATTGCCACACCCATAAAATAAAAAAAAGAAAAGATGAAATCAACTGTTGCAAATTTGTGGACAATGTCATCATTGGTTTTTGCTCTCCTTTTGGCTTAATGTGCGTCAACATTTTTCGCCTCAATTATCAGCCACAAAGCAAGACATGAGCAACTCCGTGTGGGGTCAGTTGTGTCATATGGGGATTTCAATTGCCAAATCTGTGGACTTGATAATTTGTCAAAGATGGAAAATAAACCAAACCCGGTCAATTTCAGAGACAGAGAAGAAGACACTTGGCAAGTGGACCGCCCAGAGAGTGACAGGTTTCAGTTTCAGCCACGTGGCGGCCATTAATTTACGCCGCTCACTTTATCTATAGTTTGGCACCACCCGAAGCCACCTTCTGGGCTACAAGCAATGCCCGACTGGCTGAGTTGGGCACGTGTCGGCTTTGTTGTTGTTCTGGTTGTTGGGTAAATCAAATGTTTCTATTATTCAAAACGACAAACGTTTGTGGCCTCTTTATTATCCTGGCTGAAATGATAAGGTCGAAAATCGCGTGCGGACAAATTAAACTAATGCGGCATATCCTGTAAAAGAGACTCTGAAGCCATTGTCCTGAAATTGATAACAAATTGCACCTTGGGGAGTCACAAAGCCAAAAAGACACTTGACTTGGCTTTTTGTTGTTGCCTTTCTAAATGATAAATTTTAATTGATTTCATTTAACTTTTTCTTCTGCTTCGTCTTTTTCATTTTTAATGTTTTTTTCTTTCCGCCTAATGACAAAAAATGTCAGCGTCTTTATACCTGAAATCTTGGCTCATTAAGCTTCCATCTTGATAACAAAATTTTCATGTTCGACATAATTAAATTTTCTCAAAAGATTTAAAAAAAAATTTCTTAATTAAAAAAAATATATCTGAAGCACTCTGATTTAATTCTTAAGCTTGATTGTTTTTAAATTTTTCAGTTCAGACCAAAAATAAATATAAATCAATTTGAACACATACTCGATTCAAAGATTCTTGTGATTCCCCTCCCAGCCTTTCCTTTCTGTTTTTGCCTCTGTGGCCACCTGTGTCAGCAGAATGTCCGACATAAGCCGATTTCATATTGTACGCTATCAGAAGCACCTTTCAGGGTTTCGACTTTTTTTTTTGCTTCTCTCTCTTCTCTCTTTTGGTCAGAGGCTACTGCTGGCCGGCCGAAAAATTGAAAAATGTTCAAATTATCATCAACGCACCAAGTGCCTTGTACTTGTCAACCAAAAAACCCACACAGACCCCGAGGACATAACACCCACCCTGAAAGCTATACAAAGAGTGAGATGGCATGAATGAATATTTTCATTGTGTTTCAGCAGATTTTCAATGGTTTTGTGTGGGGTTGAAATTGGTTTGTTTACCACTCGCATTGTTGCTTTTTGTTGGTTGGTTCCTTTTGAAATGCGATTACCTGAGTTTGCCTATTTGTAACTTCGTTTTGCCCTGGCCTCTCCGTTACAGTCCAACAAGTTTACTGGGCCCGCGGGCCTCTTGCATGCTAATCGACTTTTGATTGTGTGTGTGTGTGTGCGAAAAAGACAAAAAGGGTCAAACTGGGGCCCATAAATAGGAATTTATGTGAGATTTTCTAGCAAGATTTATGGAGTGAGTCAAGAATCCTGGCCAAAGCCTTGACATGTTGAGAGTATGAGTTGGCTTGTTTTCTATTTGTTTTCCTGGATCTTTGAGTTGTTCGGGTGTTTATTGAATTTACCTAATGATGATAGCAAATTTGCTACCGTCTGACATATTTTCAGACCCTTTTACTTTTGCCTTTGAATACCCTAAAATATTTTGCTTTTTTCAGCAAAGATCAAATGAGACTTTTAGGTTCGCAAATGTCGAATAAAGAGGTCTGGATAATAAGGAGAATATGGTAGATCAGTTTATATTTTTAGCTTTCCTATATAAGTTTCAAAATGTCGGGTTTACGACGTCTGGATAATAAAGAGAGTCTAAGTCTAAGTTCTCAAAGATCGGGTTTACTTAGACTAAGGCAGCTAAGATCAGTTGGGATTTTCAGCTTCCCAAAGGTATACAAGGTCTGAATAATAAGGAGAATATGTTAGATCTGTTAAGATTTTTAGGTCTATCTAAGTTTTCGATCTGTTAAGATTTTCAGCTTCCTTATATAAGTTTCCAAACGTCTGAATGATAAAAGGAAAATAATAATAATGAAAAGAGTTTGGTAGATCAGTATCGATTTTTAGCTTTTTAATCTAAGTTCCCAAAGGTCGGGCTTACGAGGACTGAATAAAGAGAATTTAAAAGGTCAGCTTAGATTCTTTGTCTAAGCTTCTTAGTCTTAGCTTCGTAAGGTCTGAAAAATAGAAAGAATCTAATTTAACTTTAACTTAACTTAAGATTAAATAAACTTAGATAAATAAATCCCGAATAAACCTTAAAAATATGATATAAATATTTTTTAAAATAAACTTAAAACCTAACTTAATGCATAAAAAATATTTTTTAAGACCTTTGAGTTTAACTTAAATAAGGCCTGGATTCTATATATGTTTACCAAGTGGCTAAAAATATTATAGAGAATTTCAAAAAATAAATGCATCAAATTGATAAACTCAAATATCGGATTAATCGGATATTATTTTATTATAAATGGATTTCTTTTTAATAGATTTCATTTTGTTCTTATTTCAGCTTATTATTTTTCAAAGTAAGTCAAATATTATTTTCTTAATTTATTTTTAAATTAATATGGAATTCCCAGACTCCCCATATTTCTGTTAGATGAGTATATGAAAGTCTATTTATGAAGTAATTCTCCTGATTTTTTTTATCGATCTATTTAAATTTATTGGTTTCTCCTTATCAGCTTTCCATTCTCGACTTTTGTTAGGGCATTCCCAAGTCCGCTTGTTATTTAAGTCTTCTTCATATCTGTTTTTTGATTTGTCCGTTCGCACTTGTCCTATCTCATACCCATTATCTGGCTATTCTCTGACTCTTTGCTCTGTGCCCGTCTTGCCTGCACTTCTGTTCTGTTTGTGTGATATTTTCTGCATTCATAATTGCTAAAAAACTTAAGCTGCGTAAAATCCCAAGTTTCAATTTTACGCGCTTCTGATTTGTACAGGATTTATGTACTGGACTCACACATTCATACACACAGTGTCCTCTGCTCAACTGGACAAGCCTGTACGTGTGTGTGTGTGTGCACTTGCTTCTTTTTTTTTTTGTGGACCTTTTGACACTTGCTAGAAATTTTGGTTAGAGTAATCTTATCTGTTTCTGCTTTGATTAAAAAGATCCGCTTATGGATATTTTCTGACACTAAGCAGATGCGTTTGGCCAAGGATAGGAATAAAATTTCCGACGTTAAAAGTATTAGAATAGTTGAGGTCCTTCTCAGACTGGGCCACATCGAAATCTGACCGAATTTCGAACTCCCCAATTCGAATGCTCTTTTACCTTTCGAAAAGGCCCAAAGAGCATGCGTCGGAGCAGGCCAAGGCGGAGCCAAACAGCCAACGCCAATGGTAATACCAAAATGGAGTCTTCTGTTTGGCCTGACGGGGCCGGGGCAGCCGTCCCGTCCAGCCGGAAATTGATTGGGGAGCCACAAAAAAGGGTGGAGGAAGCGGTAGAGTGGCAGCAACATTGGTGGCTTGCACATGATTGCACATATGTGCCGTTTGCGATTGTTGGCCAAGATTGGGGGCGTACTGCCAAAAAATGGAAAATGGCGACGTCGTCAGCGTTGGCCGTGTCGGCGGCGGGGTCGGCTGTGGCGAGGACCAGCGCTGGCGTTCCCGACGCTATCGCTTGCAGGCAACATACGTGTGTACTCGCAACAACATGTGTGATGTGTGGCTTGCCGTATGGACGTGTTGGCCACTTCGGCTCCCGCACTCTCCTCTGCCTAGGGTTGGCTCTATGTGCCTGCTGGAGGCGCCCATATGTAAGTTTCTACATACGATGCGGCGTAAATAAACAGACTGTCTTCTTTGTATGTGGTCCTCTCGCTGAGAGTGAGAGCGAGACAGCGGACGAGCCGAGAACAATGGCCAAGGATTCGGGCTAGGTGGATGGTTGAATAAGTTTTGTTTGCTGGCATTCTAAGCTTTTATTTCTTATAAATATTTTGCTGCTGATGTGTAGAGGAAGTTCTACTAAACTTGGTCGACTGTTGCTCTTCGGCCCGATACCCGCTTAACTTTTGCTTATCCTGTTTTTAGGTGTCCGGCCGAGGATATTTCAATTGACACTTTCTGCCAAACTCTGGACCATGTTATTTATATATATTTGGAGAGTTCATTTTGTTACTTTGACTTTTAGCTTGATTAATGTCATGTTTTTTGTTTTTTCTTTTGACTGATTGATGAGTTTGTTGTCCTTTCCGATTGGCTGGTTGGACAGATTTTGATTAAATTTGAACAATAGAAGCAGTAAGGCTTTGTTTATGTAACTGATTATTTTTTTTCGCTTTAAATATATTTTTCATCTTAATTTATTCTGTTATTTTGTTTATAACAAAATATACATAGATGGGTTTCATATAGTCCCAAATATCTCGACTAAGAAATTATTCAAACAATGCTCAAATTTTCTGACAAATTTCTTATATTTAAACGCATACAGAAACTGTGATATAATGAAATTATATATAAGAGATATATTTATTGATACTATATAAAATTCCAAGCCAAAGGATCCGAGATTTCTGAATTAAGCTATGAAGGGATTTTTGAGACTTTCAAAAATTTTAAAGAGCAACAAAAAATATCATCAACAATATAATCAAAACTTTGACTGAATTTTTTATATTTTTTATTCAAACTAAAAGTGAGGTTATGTTTAACAATTTAATATAATACCCTGTCATATAAATTTTTAATCCTGAGTTGAGCAAAGCTAAAATATCATATTATTTTTTCAAATAATATTTTAATATTTAGTCTATATAGGCATATCATCAAATGTTCAAGGTTCCCAAGAAATATTCCAGAGACCTTCAATATTTCAGCACTTTACCATTCCCCTTTTTGTTTCACCATTTCTCCTACTCTTTTGTCTTCCCCCTTTTACCCATTTCAACAAAGCATTCCCCAAATAACCCTACCAGCACGTCTTGGTAATTACTCAAACTGATTACAAGCAGCCATAAAACTTCATGACAAAGTTTTATCTTTGCTGCCTCTAAAAAAAAGGACGCGTAGCGTCTGATAAAAAATAAGAAGAAGGCGTATCAAAATTTAAACGATTTTTGCGTGCCTCAAGGAATTCGCTTGAGCTGCGAACAAAACAGCTTAACTGGTTATTTCAATTAAGGTGTATTCCTAACTGTTTTTTTCCACCTACTTTAACCTGCTGTGGCCTCCGTCATCTTGTCGGCTTTTGTGAGACATTCGAGCATAAGTGATTTCAACAATATTTCGCGTAAAAGATTTCAAATTGTCTGTGCGTGTGTGTGTGTGTGTGTGGCAAAAATAAACATAAAAAAGGAAATATATAAAAATGTCAACGAAAAAAAAAAGAAAAAGGAAAGATGAGAAGAGAAGGGGGGAGACAATGTGAAGAGCGCACGCGACAGAAGGAAACGGATACGCTCGAAGGGGTTGCAAACAGATTCAAAATTTCCAACCACATATGACAATGCTCGACAATGCCCGCTTACCCGGCCACCCCTTTACCCCTTCTCCCCTACGAAAAGAGGTCGCTAAAAAAAAAAGGAGTATAGAAGGCAACTCATGAATCTGTCGGAACATGCGGATGCGGCGGGAAGTTGTGGCAAAACTAACTAAAAAATTCTTTTTTTTTCTTCGCGCAACGGATACGCTATTCCCCATGTGTGGAGGGGGGAGGGGGACCACGGTTAGAAAGAGAGAGTAGAGCAGAGTTCTCTGTGGAGACCACATCGAGAATTGTCGTCCTTATGCCAAGGGTCGTCAAGCGCGAACATTTGCATAATCAAATAATAAAAATTTGCATAATTTCATTTTTTACGATACTCGTTCTCTTTTTCGCTACTATTTTTTTTTTGTTTTGTGTTTCGCTTTTCCTTTTGGCCATTTGAAAATATTTTTTCTCACAAAGAAAGTTTTTCTTTTTTTTTTTTTTTAGTTTCTCTGAACTTCGTTTTTCTTTCATTTATCGTATCTGTTTTTGCCGTTTGGCGGTCGCTTATTGTTATAATGTTACCGTTATCTGCCACTGCCATTTCCATTGCCATTTCTCGCCACTTGCCCACCCATCCACTCATTCACCCAAAAAATGGTGTCAATATTTATTGGTGAACCTGTTTTGTTATCATTGAAAAAGCCAAAAAAAAGAAGAGAAATACAATTTGCAAATTTTAACTATTAAAAAGTTTTCATTCTCAGTTCTTCAGTTTGGTTGGCTCTATAAAAAATATAAAAGAAAACGAATAAGAAATTTATACAACAAATATTTTCGAAAGCTATTATTTTTAATAGCCCGAGCCACTCGAATATAATGAATATTGAGAGATAAAATAAGATAAAGTTTTTTCGAAGGCTTGCCAAATATTTCTCAAACTTATTTTGAGAGTCTGATTATAGGTAAATATAGATATCCATCTATGAAATAATTTAAATAATTTGAAGGAACTTGAAATATAGAAATGATTCTGACGAATTTTTGACCTAATCAATTTTATTTTAGTTGATCTTGTTTTAAGAATAAATCTTTATATTCCTATATACAGCTTACCTCAACATACTATATAATTTTTAGGTTCCTAAAAACTTAAGGATTTAGTGAGATTAAGTCGGGAATATTTGAGAGATTTTAAATAGCTTCGATTAATTTCCAAATGACCAAATTCATTTTGCTTGATCTTGGGAATGAATCTATATGTTTTAGCCTTAATATTTAAGTTTCAAATTTCCATCCCCTTTATAGAGATTTAAATTAGACTCCTTGTAGCTAAAATCTGGTATATGGGAGACATTTTTAAAAATTTCTATTAATTTATCAAATTTGCTTTAGTGGGTCTTGGGAATAAATCGATATGTATTTAACCTTGATGTATAAGTATTATTTCCCGATTCCCGATTAATGTTTACGTAATCAGCATTAATTTACTTGATTTTGTCTTAGGAAGGAAACTTTATATATTCTACCTTTGTATGCATATAAGTTTTACGTTCTTTAATAATTGATGACTCCTAAGATTCGGAAGAAGAATAGATCTATAAATATTTATAGAGTTATATTTTAATATGTCAAAGACAGATATCATCTAAGTGGAGTTTTCAAATTCGTTCAAATCATTTTTGTATATAATTTAAATAATTGTCTGGGTAGATCATAGCTTAAATTTCTACTAGATTTTTTATTTAAGATTGAAGAAAAAGAATCAGAAGAGCTTCATTATGAGGTTTTAAGTATTTTCTGATTTTTGTGACCTTTCAAAATGAAAGATAAATTTTTGTTTTTTTCAAAGGACTTTTAAAGCCTTTGGCTTACACACTATCCACTTTTTTAATTCAGTGAAATACCATATTCAATCTTAGATAAATTGAATATTCAAAAAAACCAAAAGCCATTTAATTAACTTTATTTTTATGGCTCGTAAATCATACCAAAAAAAGAAAAAAAAAAAAAAAACAAAGAGAAGAGTAAAGAAAAATACTAAGCAAAGGCAGGGGAGTGTGCTCACATGTTCCATATTCATGCCCCATTCATATTCATTGGCCTCTCCGGCCTCCTGGAAAAAAAAGAATGCCATGAAGGTGGCAATGGCGTTGTTACCAAAAAAAAAAGAAAACAATATATAAAATAAAATATATGGCGGAGCAAAATCGCGACGCTGACCATGTTGTCTCCACAAGTCCAGTTGTTGTTGTTGTTGATGTGGAATCTCCCTGTTGTTGTTTTACTTAATGCATGATTTTAATTTGTCCCAGTGAGTGTCGGGCAGAGTGGTGGATTTTTGGATTGCATATTGCGAGAAACTCGCATTATGAAATTATGAGCATTAAAATGAAGAATGACCACTTATCTAAATTACACCATGTGTATAGAGTGTGTGCGTGTGAGTCTGTGTGTGTGTGTGTGTGCTTGAGAGACAGAGAATGGTGGTGTTGGCATTTCCTTAAATACGCAAGCAATATATCAAAGTTTAGCGACCAAATATGCTGAGTATATGGAAATCCACATGCTGGCAAAGTGATAAATGAACCGCAAACAGCAAAAATGGCGACAAGCAAAACCGAGTCCGCCACTCAGCAGAGTCTGGGCGAGACAAGCGGTGAGACAAAACAACAGACAGCTACATGAAGGCCCCGAGAGAAGGAGCGAGTTGAGTAGAAAGAGACTAGCAAGACTCCAGACAGACATATGCCACACCAACACACACATACGTGAAATGCCATTTCACCGCAAAACACGGCAAGAAAGACAAAGAGTGAGAGAAAAGAGAGAGAGAGAGACAGGGAGAGCATAAAAAAAAGAAACGCAAATATGTCACTTGACATGCTAAATATTTCGCGCACTTCAAGCACCGCAAGGTATGCCACAAAAACCAACAACAATAACAACAACAACAATCACAAAATATACTCAAGAGTTTTGAAAAAAAAGAGGAAGATAAACTGAATAAGAAGAAAAAAATTCTGGGAAACTAAAGAACCAAACCTTAGATATGGCAAAGGTAAGGATGAATTTCGAATAATTGAAAGATATTTGGAAATCAATTTGACATGAAATGTTACAAAAAAAATAATTGACAAAATAATTTTATTTGAATCTTAAGATAAAGGGTATTTTAAATTTGTCCAAATATATGTAACATAGAGTAGGAGACTTCAAAGACTCCCCCAAAGAACGATTAGACAGTCCGATAGATGGCTTGCTTGTTTTAAGGTGAACAATGTGTTGATGATTTCAAAGGAATACTAAGATCTGAGGTTTTATGTAAAAGTAGCCGATCAGGTCTACGACTAGACTAAGGTTACCACCTTTTCTTTTCTAATTCCATCTGCGAGGTCCTGGGTATCCCAAACTCGCCCGCGCCCGAGTTTAACGTTCGGCTTCATTTTTTTTTATTCTGATCGGAAGACTAAAGTAACTAAATATTTGAAATCCTAGAATTACCGTTATTATCGTAACCTTATTGGAAAGATAATTTCAAAGATCTTTGGGAATAACTTTTTTTTTCTGAAGTACCTAAAAATTTGTAATCTTAGAATTACTTTTATTTTTGTAACCTTCCATCCCATGGAAGAATTTCAAAGATCTTTGGGAATAACTTTAATTTCTAAAATAATACTGGAAAATATTTTTTAATTCCGAAAAATCTTTTTCTACTCCATTGACAAAACTCTGAAAAAAAAACAAAAGATTTCTCAGATTAGACTGACATCATCTTTGAAAAAAATATCACTGAGAGAACCCCAAAGAACTGAGCCTTTCTCAGGGAGAGAGAGAGAGGGTAATGGTGTTTTGTGTGAATCTGTTTTTGTGTAACGAAATAAATTTATTGATGAGCAAACAAGTTGTGAAAATCAAGTGCAGAACTAAAATGTTTACCCTCTGTCAGTTGGTCCAAACTTAAGCCAAATTTGGCTGCCTTTCAAAAGCGCATTCACACTTCAATAAACCCAGAAACAAATCGAATAAAATAAGAAGCTGTCTTTGCCAACACTTTGCCAAGACTCTCGACTTAAAGTTATCACTTAAAGCCTTTAAAATTTTGCTAGTCCGTAAATCAATTAGCCACAAATGCCATTTAACTTTTAGCCCACAAGAGTTGGAGGGGTGGCAAAAAAATGTACTGAACGACTGAAAATTAACTACCTGCTAAGTTAATTGAGCAAAAACTCGACAAAACAGCCATAAAAGTTGCCACACACTAAAAATGCAAGGACACAAGGAATAGTGGCGAAACCCTTGATGCCCAATCCTGTGTTGCCAACTATTAATTATGGGCCGCAAAGTTATGACAGCAGAAAACAGCCGCAGAACTCGCCGAACTTTCAGCCAAAAAAGCGCCAAACAAAACCGACAAAAAAAGAAGAGAAAAAAGAAGACGGAGGAAGCGCATCCTATCATAAATTACAGTCGTGGGACAGACGGACCGACCTGAGACTTTAGAGGGGGCTTCAATTTCGGAGCTGTTCTCTGGCAAGGCCAACAGCTTCCAAACATCCAAAAACAGTTTTACCAACACAACCACAGCTCAACTAGTTTGTGTGTGTGAGTGTGTTGGCCATTGTGATGATGATGACTGTGGCCTGGTTGGTTGGCAGTTACCTTTGCTTTTGAATTTCCGTGTTGAGCTCCCCCAAAAATGGCTGCCGCGTTGCTGTGGTTTTCTGTTCTCAACAGAAAAAGTGTCATGGCGCATGAAAAACTTCCTGGCTGCCTGACTGCGTGGCCAGAGGCAGTGGCAAGGCAGTCTCAGGTCTCTTCATTTTGGCCAGCAAAACAATGGCCGAAAAGGAGCTGCTGCCGACAATCAACCAGGAGTCGACTGCTTTTGGCCCAAAATGAAAGTCGCATTGTCTGGCTCAATGTTTCCTGCACACACACACACACACACACATAGACACAGGCCGAGTCATCCTCTATAGAGTCTGGCAGACTGGAGAGCCCAGAAACAAAGCGCGTCCGTTGGCGAAAATTGAAATGACAAAGTTCAAAGTTTAAGCGGCTTGGCTGTCAGTTTTTCAGTTGTCAGTTGACTCGGTAACCACAAAAATTCTTCTTTTTCTTTTTTTTTTTTTGGTTTTGGTAGAAAGACACTGATCTGGCAGGGCTTTACTTTTTGGCCAGTGGGTCTTTCAAATTTACTCTCACCCCAAAACGCTTCGGTTGAAATTGTCCAATGCTAATCACATGCATAAATTACCTCAAAACATCAATTGTGCTGGTATAAAAAATTAAACGAGCGACAACAAGTTTGGAGTGTTCCAGCAACGCGTAAATTAAATTGCCTGCAGTTAAAAACACTTTACGGATTTAATAGCAAAGTGAGAAAACAAACAACAAAAAGTCATAAAATGAAAAAGCCAGCAGCAGAGAATATAACCAAAACCCAAAACTCCTTTTCGCCGTTGTGTTAGCCTGGCGAGGCAACACAAAAATATTTGCATACTTTTAAGCGCAGATGAGAAAAATCACTCATACGTAGCAGACAAGCCATGAACGCGCTGGGTGCGGAGTGTATAAGAAATCATATCCATTACATGCTAAAGAGTCTGAGGGGTTGGCCTCAATTGGGGGCGTTACAAAAAAGCCTTCACTGCTACCGCTGCCGCCGCCGGCTCAGGCGCACTTTTGCCGTCTGCCTGAGTTGGCTAAACACGGTTCATTGTTATTGCTGTTATAACGGTATTTGCATTGTGTTTAAACGTATTTGAACACGCCAACACTCTGAGGATAAACAGACGGACAGACAGAAGGCCGGTGGAAGTCTGTGGGAAATTCATTTGGCCTGGTCTTGGGCTTGGGCTTGGGCATTGGTTGGCTGAGTTCCACTTCACCTTCCCCACATGCAGAGCTTACCAAATGAGCAGGCAATTTATTTACGGTCAAATTGCGAGGTTAGATGAACAAACACAAAAACCCAGGTCTTTCTGCCGCCAGCTAAACTGACAAGCCCCATGCCAGTCAATCCTGGCACCCAGCTCCGGCTTCCTGCTCCCTGTTCGCTGCTCGTGGTGGGCGTAAAAATGTGATAAATATGAAATGTGATTATGGCTGTTATTATATTGCCAAGAAAAAGGCATTGTTGTTAGCCTCACTGGCTGACTGCCTGGCTGCCATGATGAGGCTTATTAGGAAGTTGAGCCACTGCGGTTTGCCTTGGGGGCAACCAATCTAAGTGGCGGTTGGAAATAATGGCAGACGGGCGTTGAGACGAAGTTGCTGGCGGATACTTGTCGGTTGTAAATGAGGAAATGTGATTTTGACGATGTGTTTGCTTTACGAGACCAGCTGAAGGATGCATATGAGTGAGTGTGTGTGTGTGTGTGTGTGTGTGTGTGTGTGTGTGTGCGTGAGAGCTTGTGTTTCTCTAACGGAAGTTGTAATTGTTTTTAAAGGAAGCTGAAATTGCTCAATGGGGAAATGTGTAAAATATATCATCAGGATATGAATAAGTTTGTATTTGAAAAATTACAACCAATAATTTTGTTAAAAAAAAAAAACGCTTTATCTCAAAGTTTGCTCGGACTCATAAATTGCTGTCAACTCTTTATTTTCTTTAGCTTAGAGGAACCATTTTTGTTTGAGAACTTTTGAGTTATAAGACCTGAGATTATTTTAATGATAATACTACTTTTTTTCATTATAATCTTTAAAGCTAAAATGGGCTAAGATATCCTTGTGATTCTCATAATTTAATTTGTCAAAAATGTTATGAATTCTTTGACTTTTTCAGTAGTTTTTTTTTCTCTGCTTTTTTATTTTTCTTATCTGTAAAATTTAAGCCTGAAAATAAAATTATACTACCTAATTTTTACAAATTGTCTTGAGAATTCCCAAGATTTTAATGATTTGGAGTTTCTCTCAAAAGTTCAAGGATTTTTCTAAATTTATAAAAGATCTTTCAGTGGTGTTTTAATTTTACTAATCTCGGCAGAAGCTTCCGTTTTTCAACTCTCATAACTCTTTTTGATCTGTAAAACGGAAGCCTTTAAATAAAATTATCCTACTTAATTTTTACAAATTCCCTTGAGTACTCCAATAATTTTTGTGATATGGACTATCTTTTAAAAGATCAAGGATTTTCCTAAATTAATTAAAGATCTCTCAGTGTATGCCTAATTTTTTTTATTAACGACAGAAGCTTCCTTCTTTCAACTCTCAAATCTCTCTTAGAGTGTCTCTTACTCTCTGGCTTTGTAGAGTATAAAGACTCAGTTCTTCCTGATTTTAAATATTTCAATCTTATTTTGAAGTTCTCAAGTATTTTCCTTGCTCACTACTCGACTTTCTCACAAACTATCTTTCCTGTCCCTTTCTTGTTTATTTGTTGTTTCTTTGTTGATTTGTGTAAATATGTTTTCGTCTTAAAAAATATAAAATTCTATTTTTTGGTTAACCCTTTCCGTCTAACAAGTTTCAAGTTTTTATAGCCAGCACAATATTGCTTGTACCTCTAACATATTTTTTAAGACAGTGTTACCCTTTTTCAAACTTATCACTTTTTCTCGGTTCCAATTACTTTTATTTGGACTTTTCACTTTCTTGAGCTCGAACTAATTTATAAGCATTTGAACCCTCCAACAAATCATTTCATTCTCTTTCGAAATGTCTTTATCAAGTGGAAAGTGGCAAACAGTGAACACAAAGCCATAAAATGATAATCCCATCATGGGAACAATGAGCAAAGATGAGGATGGGTATGAGGAAGGTCGGTTCACGGCACGCACGGCAATTTAGTAACGCCATCAATTGATATATCAGCCGATAGAGTCGCCTGACTATCCAATGAGAATTCTTTGGCATTGCTGCAAGGCTAACAAGGGATTTGGCCATGCCAAATCAAAGCAATTCGTTGTGCCTCATTTCGATAGAAAAGCAACGAGCCAACCACCCTCCTCCTTCAGGCTCAATAGGCTACAGAAAAAAACCTTGTATTCGTTGTGCTTTGTTGGAATTCGTTATGCTACAAATTTTTTTGCGGCTCATGGGAACCAAAAATGCCTTCTCTTGGCCACATCAAAGTCAATCGAGGGTTGATCGACGAAATATGGAAATTTAAAAATCATTTCGCCAAGTCTCACTTGAAGCTAACGTTTGCTCTTGTGCTAGGACATTAGTTGCGCCGTCTGTCTGGCCTGGCTTCAGATTCTTGGACAGTTGCTTTCCCAGACCCCAGAGCAGACGTCAGCTCATTAGCGTCGGCGTCGGCGTCAGAGTCGTAGTTTTTGTTAGCGTTTCTAATTGCTGCATACGTTCATCTTCTGGCTCGGTTCCATGTGATTTCAGCCTGACTGCGCTAATCAGTTGAACATATTCTACTAAACCAGTTCACGTATGCTTTTATGTTTTTTTTTTTTTTTTTGCAACTCTGGACTGATTTCTTGGAGTCTTTAGAGTTCTCTCAGGCTGGAAAGTGCTTGCTATATGGTTTAACTTTTAGTTTCAGCAATTTCTCTGAAATTCTCAAGATCCCAAATATTTTATTTCCATTAAAATTAAAATTAATCAAATATTAAAATTTTTATAACAATTAAATATTTATTTAAACATTGATTCATACATACGATTCTATACTAAATTTCAAATTGGAAACTTATTACTAAAATAATATACAAGGGTGAAATTTTGGAGAGCTCTTAACTCAAGAGATCGGATTATTTCCATATACTGAGCAGATAAAAAAATTGCACTATTTTTTACTTATTCAAAGAGAACTCAAAAAAATAATTATGAAAATTCAAAGAACTAAAATTAATATCACAATGAAAGAGATTCTTCTTTTGGACTGCGGGTGGTGGGTGGTGGGTTTTGTGGCTGCTTGGAGGAAGCGATTTAATCTCAACTTAAAAGTATCCGAAAAAATGCTTCGATCATTTGGATAGGCCCTGGACATGGCGACGTGCTCCGGGAGGTGTTCCACCCACCACATTGATAATTTCGTTGTCGGCTGCTTCTTCGACTGCCTGGTGATCACTGGCCTTGTCCTGGTGAGCGGTCATGTGTCGGGTGAGATGATGACGTTCACGGAAAGTCTCCTGGCAGACAGGACATCTCAGTTTCTCCTCTCGCTTGCGACGATTTGGATCGCAGGTCACCTCACTTTTGTGGTGGGATCTCATGTGATAGACCAGGTCGCTGGTCATGCGGAAACTAATGTTGCACTTGGCGCAGACATTCTGGGCAGTGAGAGTGAAGGTGGAGGCCAGTGTGGGTGGAATCAGTGTAGAGAGTATGGCAGCTGCAGCCGGATTCTGTACTATCCTGGGCAGTTCTGGTTGAGCCACGGCAAAAGGATGCGCATGTGGTGGTCCAGCAGATGCAGAACCTGCTGGAAAAGGAAAACCTGGGTAGGCGGCATGCAGAAATTCAGGTGGTGGACCGGCTGGTGCGGGCCCTGGATTCGTTGAGCCGCCTTCGCTGTTGGAAGAATTTGGAGGCGTGGCAGTGGGTGGCCGATAGAGCAGCTGCTGCTTTAGACGCTGAGCCTGCAGGGCATGCATGGGATTGACAGCTTGGAAAGCACCATTAAACTGATACTCTGGCCGAAAGTTGTGGTAGACAATGGGACTAGGAGGCAATGAAGTGACCACCATGCTGGGCAGGCTGCTGGGTGGTAAATTTGGTACACCTCCACTGCCGCCGCTGCTGGTGCGTGGCGGTGGCGTGGCCAGCGGCGGACTCATTGAAGGACAACTCAGCTGATCCGGACTGAGTGGTGGGGCCGAGCCCACATCCACAGGAGATTCCAGGCGCGAGACATTCGAGTTGTTGGAGTTAGAAGACGTGGAAATGGAAGAGGCCACCTTGGTGAAGGCGCTGCGCAAAGGTGAGGCAGCCGCAGCTTCCGGTGAATCTATCAGTGGTATGACCACCGTGGGATCATCATAGACACGCGGCGGACGTATGCTGAGCTGGGGATACCTTTGCCTGGCCTCCAGCAGACTGATATACTCGGCGGCTGTCGGCGAAGGTGACTGGGCAGCTGCTGCGCGCGGTGAGAGATCTGTGGGATACTGGGCCGTCAACTGCTGTTGGTGGTGATGCAGAGCCTCCTGCAGACGAGCCTGTTTCTCGGCTTGCTTCTGCTTTATGCGCTCATCGGGCATCATCAGAAAGGCCACATCAAAGGAGCGTTTCAATTGCTTCTTGCCCGTGTTTGGTGAGGTAGCAGTCTCGTTGTTATTGTTGTTGTTGTGATGATTCGGATAACTGCTTAAGGTGACACCATTTGGTGGAGTTGTGGAAATATGCAACTCGGCCTGGTGAGCAGGTGACCGACGCGTGGGACTACCATGCGGCGGATTGCTATGTTGTAGATTATCCATAAGTAAATTCATTTTACACTGTGTCAATTTGTTGTTAAGTTCCAATTTTTTCTTATATTTTAGAAAACTTTCAAGTTCTTCGTACACTTTTCAATTCACTTTGGACTTGTTCCGCAGAATATTTCCGTCCAATTCGAAATTCAAGTTTCGACTGCTGCCCGCTGACAATCTGTTCCTCTTTAAGTAGTCGGCGAAGAGCCACCACCAGAATCGAGTCCGTTCAGTCAGACAGGGCCCCGTCCAGTTGGAATTTTCATATTGTCCCATTCAAAAGAGCTCTTCGAACATTCGCACATCTGTCCTGATTCTGACTGCAGAGAGTCTGCCTTTCGACACCCCCTTATGCTCTCAATCTTACTCTCTCTCTCACTTACGCACATGCTCTCTCTTTCTCTCTCTTGCTCCCACTCTTTCTGACGGTACACCCATCTGGTTTGGCAGTTGCCAACATATTCTGTGGTTTTATTGTGTGAGCTTTGAGTCAGTCCAGGCTTGTGGTTGGCTGGTCCTACAAAAGGCTGGCATATTCGAAAAAAGCAAAAACAAAAACAAAGTTGCTTCTGTTCTTGGTATATTTTTTCCCGTTGTTTATTTTACATAAGACCAGTTACACTGGCACAAAGCATATTATATTTGTATTCAAATTTAAAATTACATAAGTTGGTTACAAATTTTCCTCAATCATCGTTACTATAAACATCTTTTGGCTCCTTGAAAGCTCTTAAATATTAAAACAAATATAAAAAGACATTGAATAAGTTGAATATAATATATTTACGTTCTGCATTTATGATCCGATTCATCGCATTCACGGGTTCTTACAGCCATTACAGCTATTAAAAATACAAAACACATGAAGAAGGTAAATTTATATATAAAATGTTTATTTTCCAACATTTTCTTGAGAAATTAGAATAAAACTAAAGAAAATATTAAATATTTTACTAAGAGAAAAGCTTTTTTAAATTGTGTGAAATTACATTTGGTCACAAGAGTAATTTTTATTTATAATTTAATTTAATATACAACTGTGAATTATTAAAAAAATAGCAGTTGGCTTTTTGAGCTTCATAAATTTTGTAAATAATTTACTTGTGCTTATATATTATTTTTTTATATAAAATAATTTAAAGAAATGTTGACCTAAATTAAAGTTAACAGCTCCAAGTAAAAAGAGAACAAAGTCAATAAATATTTCGTCTAAATATTTTGAGCGATATCCACGCTGAGCTTGTCATTTAGTTTTAACTAATAGTTTGTCATAGCCTGACCCACTGTGCTTAGTACAGAAACCTTCGAAAAGAGGCGGTGCTTAGTAAACTTTCTCTCAGCTACTCTCATTGTCCACCCTCAAAATGCAGCAGACTCTCTTGGGCCTTTCGTCTCTTTCTCTCATTCAGCTTGTCTATTTTTCCATTTTGTATCTCTTTCCTCTATCGAATCCTGTTGATGGGCTGCTGCTGCTGTTGTTTCTGCTGCTGCTTCTTCTTCTTCTTCTTTTGCTGTTTCTGCTGCTGCAGCAGCAGCAAGTGTTTCCGAACAGGTTGTTTTTGTCGATTTTTTGGCAGCATCAGCGATTGTGTGAATATGTGAAGCATGTTTTGTCTTGTTTTTATTGTTGTTGCTGTTGTTGTTTTTGTCGATTTTGAGTATATGCTGCGCGTAGCTTTTACATATTGCACTCAACTAGAAGTACACAGGGAAAGACACACATACACACACAAACGAAAGAGGAGCGGGCTATCACAATTTTGACTGGACTCTTTTGTTGAGGGCAAAAAGATTTCACCAACTAAAATATTTATCCGGTGGGAAGTGTGCGCGTGTGTGTGTGTGTGTGAAGCATATAAAAACTGAACTGTCCAGTTACAATAACAACAATAAACATGAACTATAGTTATGCAATATTTCCGTCTACTCCTTTCTCACTCCCACTATGCCTGTCTCTATCTCTCTCTCTCTCTCTCTCTCACTCTTTGTGTGTCTCGCTTTGGGGAGTCCAGGAAATGCTTGTCGCTGTGGACTTTTGTTGGTATGACAAAATATGTGCTTGTTATGGCCACGTTATGTTGTGCTCCTGACCAGGCTTGGTCTGGACCAAAGTTTGTCTGTCTGCCTTGCCTCTTCTTCTATTTTATTTAAAATTATTCCACGGCTCTTGCAATTGTTGTTTTTGTTGCTCTTGTTTTTTTCTCTCTGTTTTATCTCGTTGCAGTTTTGCAATTTAATGTTTGCATATTTTCAGGTGCTAATTGTTCCACTTGCCATATGAGTTGCATTTTTAATTAAAATTTATGGGAAATGTACATGTGTTTGGCTCTGTGCTCTGTCTGCGTTAAATTATAATTTGTTTTGACCGCCTTGTTTGGAGCCGACAAAAATTAATAACAAAACACATGATCGCCTTCCACTCATTTTTAATTCGTTTAAAAATATTGTATTTGATTTTATTTGTATATTTTTTAATTAATTGCCTCGATAATAAAATATCTATCGGCCTCACACACACTCACACACACATGTGGCACGTGACTCCAATTTGGATCAAGTGTAAAATCCCATAGAAATCGCCTAAATATTTCCACAAATCTGAGATATACAAATCGAGCACAAAATTTTTCCTCCCCTTCTCCTCTCCACACGAACTAATCTCCCCTTGAAAATCTCTTTCGAAACTAAAATCATTGACAAACCGACCCTGTCAAGCTGAGTGGTATTTGGAGGGGGGTGAGAGTATCTGGTTAGTTTAGGGTTGATAGTCCTGTCGATACATCAAACTGCCAAGTGACAAGTGATTCCAGCAAATCAAAACCAAAAAAACCCAGGCGGGTAGGCAAAAAGGCGTGAAATTGCTTTTGTGATTAAGTCAAGCCAACAAAAAGGAATTAGAAAACTAAGATTACAATCATTGAGTCTTGGCAAACAGCTGAGGTGGAATCCTTACTTCCTCCGTATGCCCATCAAAAAATTCAATTCAATTCACTTTCAGCTTCAGCTTCCAACAATCTTGCCGATTGCCTAGGCCAGATAAGGTGGAAATGCAAATTTCTTTGCTGGCTAATTTGTTGGGCTGAAAGGTAAGCAGACAGCCGACACCTTTTTGTGGCTTCATCTTGTTAATGTTAATTTTACTCTGGCTGAGTCGTAATCTGCATTGTTTGTGTCTTACCACTGCTCTTGCCAATCTCAGATGGAACAGCTTTTTGCTGTTGTCTTCTTGCAGGAAGTTTGTCTGCCCTGAAAGTTTCCGTTTCCCTTTTTTTACTCGAAGATTCAAATGAGTCTCGAAACTACTAAGCTGCTGTTTGGTGTCTTGGTTGTCTAAGATGCCAACTGATAGGGCCAATGGAAGCTGGAATCAGGGTACAAAAACGCTTGCAAGATAGTTTCAAATTTTTATGATATCGAGGTCTGGAAATCTTTAAAAGACTTGAAGATTGAAAGTAAGTGAACGAGCTCGTTATTATCCCTAGAATTGAAGTCCTAATTAAAGTTTGTTCGGCGTATTAAAAATTCAGCAGATTTTTTATAAATAAGTCAAAGAGCTAATAATTATATCCAGAATTTGTACTCCTCTCCAAAATTTGATCAAGAAATTGGAGATATAGAAAATTTATTTATAAGCTGGTCAAAGATTTTGTAACTAAACCTAGAATTTGGATTAAATCTAAAGATTATTATTATTACGACATTTCTTCATGACTCAGTCAAAGGGTTCAATTCCCTTTCAATTCCTTATTGAGCACTCAATAAAAAGAGAATATTGAATATTCATAAAGAGAGAATATTGATTTTCAAAGAGAGAATAAATATCTCCAGAATCTGGACTCCCATCTTAAGTAGTGTCGAGATATTGGAGAGTTAGGACTTTTCTCTATAAACTAGTCAAAAACCTCCAATTTGGATTTTTATCCAAAGAAGTCAAAGACTTAATAATTATACCTCCGATTTGGATTCTGATCCAAAGATTCTTTAGGAGAATTAAGCTTCAGGATATATCTTTATAGCTTATTCAAAGAACCTATTATTATTCCTTGAATGTTGAGCCTTATCTAAAAATTGTTTGAAAGTCTAATGACTATATATTTATTATAAAGGTAGCAAGAAAATAAAAACATAGGGTATTCTTTCATAAGATAATATTTATCCCTAGAATTTGTATACCTATTCAAAGTTAGTCAAAGAGTTATTAAGTAGAATTTGGATCTTTAGATGTTTGTTCGAAGGATTTTTTTTTTATTTTTTATTTAAGTAATTCGTAGTAATCTCATCGAGTTCTTAAAATCATTTCCTTACCAATAAAATATTTCCTCAGGTGAAACGATTGTTCCAATATTATAGTAACCCAGTCTTTTAACTCCCCAATTTTTCGAACTGTTAAAAATGTAACATTCCATTTGTGGTTATCATGTCCCTGTCCTTCTCTCCCCTCTCACTTTTTTTTTTTGGTCATATGAAGTAGGTCTCTGGAGTATAGAGCAATGCGGAACCAACGATCCGGGTCCAATCAAGTGCTTTTCGCGCATTAAATGAAAATTCGAATTGGATTTCGGATTTGCTAGGCAAACGAAAGAGAGCACCTAATTGTGTGCCAAGTAGAATCTTGTTGAGCTGAACTCAATTCAAAATTCAGAAAAGGGGGAGAGTTCGGTTTACTTTTGCAGGGGTGGTTTCCTTCTGAAGGACTGGTCGGACGGTCTGCCTGGATCTGCTTGCCCTGGTTGCCCTGTTGCTGTTTGTTTAAATACCGTGAATAACATGTGGTTTTTTCCAAGCATATGGCAAGGACTTTGTCACTATTTAGAAAGTTCGCCGCCCAGGCAAAAAAAAATATCCACCAATTAGAGTGTCATTCATTTAAACGGATTAAAATTCGTCAAATACGTTGAAGGCCAGAGGGTTTTTGTGGATGGTGATGGTGGTGCTGGCGGCTCTTGTGGTTTTGCCCTTGGCTTGATTGTCTCGGATTTGCATGGATTTGATTTGGAGTGTTGTGTTTTGGTTAACAAATCGGCTGATGTGGCTTTGTATTCGCAATCAGTGGATAAGCATAAATTCTGGATTCTGCTGTTCCAAGCAAAATGGAACACGTTGCACGCAATGGCAAACGGCAATAGCAATGGTAAAAATTCCACCTGCCTGGCAGACCAACAATTCCATTTGAATTTTTTAGTACGAAAGTATTTCGAGCTTTATCTAAAATGCTTACGCTTGAGAAGCTTTCGCCCCTCAGTAGTCAGTCGCTCACTCTTTCTCTGTCGATGTTAAAATATATTTATGGCTTTTCTGCTATCGGATTGGGCAATATTTTTGTGTGCCGTTTGCTGAGCTCAGAACAATCAAACAAAAACAATAACAAAAAACAGTTGCTCTGAGTGGGCTTGCCCAGAAAGTCAGACATAATGTCAAAAGCCCTTCTGAGACTCCTCAAGGACCTTCATTCCATATCCTTCCTCTTTTATTTCTAAGTGTGTAATTCATATTCATATGCAACATTTTGTGGCACGGATGTGCAGCGTATGCTCAGCCAAGCTGAAGCAATGAAGCGACCGCCAAAGACCACCACTGCCACCAGCAACCTCATCAGAATTAGAGTTGCCTGGATGCTGACACTGTCATTATAGCCAGGACAACCACCACCAGACACCACCCCCACCCTCGATTAATTTCGACCCGCATTTAAAGTTGCTCAATACGTTTTCTGGTGCCATAAATTGTCAGCCTGCCTGGTATCCTGGTATCGTGAAACCTGTTTCTTTTTCTATCAGAGTTGGGTTTATAAAATCAGATCTAATCAGCCTAGTGGTTCATTGGCACGACTCTCCGGACAGTGAGTCCTACGATTGAGCGAATGAAAACTACCCTTTAATAGAGTGCACAGTTGGCGGTCAAAAACAAAAACTCGCACACACAACAAACATCTGTGATATTTTGTACAACTAACAAGTAGACAACCGCCTCGTATCGGCCCGCCCTGTCCTTGGCCTGGGCCCGCCTGCCATTTAAAAAGTGTTTAGTTTATGGTCCATTGATGGCTTTGTTAAGTTGCATTGCCAACTTGCCTCATGAATTTGGGATTGCAACCCCGCTTTGGCACCTTACGTTTTTTCGACATTTTCGATCTGCTTTGGAAATACTCATTCAGTTTTTTCAGTTTTTTTTGTTCTGGTTCTCTGGGGTTGACGGGAATCACGCATCTTCTCCCTCGGTCTTTAATTATGCTGAAAAACCACAAAATGCTGTTAGTGCAAAAGGCTGTTTCGTTTCCAATTTGATCGGGAGAAATGCAAGAAATGCTGACATATGCAAGTAAAACGCGGCAGGCCAAATCCCGTGAGGGCCTTTCGCTCTTTGACTCTCTGATTAGAACTGGTGCAGCAAGCGGTGATAAAAATCTTCGGTACCCTCGATTTCTATATTGTTGGATATTGTTATCCATTGTCTCTCTGACAAGTGAGACGTCGATCTAATGTGGCATCAGCATATGCTGGATGGGTTGGCTGAATTCTGTTTCACTTTTCTGTCTTTGACTTTATTTAAGATTGGGATCTTTCACTCTATGGCTCGAATTTCTCTCTTCCTTTTTTTCAGAACTTCATGCTCTTTTCGAAGAAAAAAAGAGAGTATATTTAGTAATCAGAATTAAAAATTACAACTTGTAGGTTTCAAAGTGACCAAACTTAGTTCTACAAATATTTCTCTCATTCGTTAACCGATCTGTTTCAAACTTTGTTCTAGGAAGGTTTATCTATAATGACATACATACCAAATTTCACTTAATAGGACCGCAAATACTTGTAGAGACCAAACCTACTTCTTAATATATTTCTGACATAAATTGACTGATCTCCTTGAAATTTTGTTCAAGGAATTCTTATATAAAATTTTATAAGTGTATCAAATTTCACCTGAATCGGACAGCCAAATCTCATAGCTCTCTTCAGAACCATACCTGGAATATATACTGGGCCTACTGACCTAGTAGACCCACTGACCTAGTAGACCCACTGACCTAGTAGGCCCACTGACCTAGTAGACCCACTGACCTAGTAGGCCCAGCAGATATTCCAGGTTCTGAAGAGAGCTATATAATTTCTCAAAAAGAGTCTGTAAACTTCGACATTTCAAAGATACTTTCGCTATTTTTTGTAATCTTCCATGTTGGTTATGCAAATTTTCTTTTTTGGTTTTTTTATTGGTTCGATTGATTTCAGTGCCACCTTCACAGCCTTGGAATATTTTCATATCATTAGTTTCGTTTTGGGGATTCTTCGTCTTCTCTTCAATGGAGCATTATCATATGTAATTGACTGCGTTGATTTCATTCCACAAGTTCAAACACCTTGAACAAATATTTTACTTTGTGTGGAAAAATTGAATTTTTCTTTTTTTTCTGCTTTTGCTTTTGCTTCCTTGAATTAATCATGCGGAATAAATTTTCTTCTTCAACTTATTTCTGAGTGTCTTGAATATTTTTCCTCTGAACTTTTTCCATTAATTGAATTAAAATTGCATTCCCGAAAAATTCGAAGTCGATAAATAATATTCTAGCATTTGATTTCAATTGCAAATCGAATACGAAAACAACGAAATTTATGACAGCTTCGAAGGATTTACGCTCTCTCACACACAATAGAATTTTGGCTCTTCTGTTCAATAAGTTTTCGTATATATTTATCCAGGGGTTGGATTAGAGAGGCCATAATCATAATTCCATAGTGATTGTCATGGTAATTTATGAGCTTGGTTCGCTTCGACATTCTTGGTTTTTCACGATTTTCGCAATGTTATCAAAGAGATTTACCAATTTACTTATGGCATTTCCAAGCGGAATCGGATTCTATGAGCACTCTCTCTGTCTCTCTGTCTCCTTGAATTCGGTCATATGTGTTTATGTGTGCAAATGGACTTTTGCAATTATCCAAAATACTGTGCAAATCTTTCCAAATACATTTAAAATTGGGTCACAATTGAAATTGACTGCTAAGTGGTGTTTGAGAGCGGATTGAATGGTTAACCACACACATGTGTGCATATTTGATTTGTTTCTCCTAATGGGATAAGTGAAGTTCACATTAGTCCAATCCAAAATGGTTTTTTGAATTCATCTTAAAAGATTTACGATATGTGTTGAATTGAATGAGAAGATGGTTTAGATATTTCAAGGGGAACTAATAGACTTGGAAATTTTGAATTAATTAAATTCTGAGAAAATAGACTTAGGATGTTCTGAGACTATCTAAAATATATAGCATAGTCCGGACTAGTTTGATAGAAAATCAGTGAACTAATAAATATTTTTTTTTTTACAATTTTTTATGATATTTCAAAGGAAAGACTAAAACAAGGGATGTCCTATCTAAGCTCTTTAGAGACCCCCGAAAACTGTATATTTTTTCGGAAGAATATCAAAATAATGAAATTTTAGCTCGACAAAAAAAAATATATACCTAAATATTTTATGATATTTTTTTTTTCAAATCGATCAATATATCAAAAATGGATCCAAAATGAAATGAATTAATTTAAGAGGTTTCTAACTGATATTGTCGGTCAACAGGATCGTCCTATATTATAAGTTTACTCATCATATTTTTACAAAGAAATTACAAGATGTTTTAAATCTCTTTATAAATCAAAACTGCTCAAATATTTTGTAGGATTAGTCATTTAATTAATTCAAATATCTTGGTATAAATTTATTCTATCAATCTACAATATTATACTCATCTTCTTTATCCCTTTATGTCTTTCTAATCCTAAGACTGTCCATATTGCCAAAGATAGAATTTACCAAAGGCGAAAGTGTGGGAAATTAGAAAATTACTCACTCTTTGGAATAGTCATAATCAGATTGCTGCCTGACTAATAACAAAACACTCAATAACATATCGAAAACATTTACACAAATGGTCAAACTAAGACCCAACCAACTGTTGTTTGGAATATTCCCTAAACATTCATTCACCCCACACCACCATGAGGACCGCAGAGCCAACCAACATCAAATATTATAGAGTAATAAGCATTTGGCTAGGTCGCTTTAGGGTTGAAGGGTGGGGGAAGGAGACAACTAATAACTAAAGAGAAACAAGTGGATTAAGGGGTTGACAGAACAACGGAGTAGACTTTGCAAAGTTGTCATGGTCCTTGGTCGTTGGGCCTGGTGAATTTTGCATTTGTTTTTATGATTATTGTCAAGTTGACACAAGAAAAGAAACCCTTCGAATCGGAAAACCTAGAGCAACTGTTCACTGATCTGCTTAGTGTTTAATAAGTGAAATGTGTCCTTATACTCTTACGATGTTAAATTAAAGAGAGTATATTGAATTTAAAGGAGATTTGATCATAAATTTAGGGCTTCAGATTTTAGAAAAATCTTTTCATTCTTCGAAAGTCTATATTATCCCTTAGATCTATCAAGTTCTTAAGGCTAATAAATCAGACAACTTTGTCTTTAATTCTTTTAGAGTATTCTGAAGTCGGTATTGGGAAGTATTTTACCCTCTTCCTTTTTTTATTTTTAGCACCATTTTCTGGCCCTCCCAGAGACACAACAACATTTGTCATCGGACCAAACAGTTGTTTGTGATTATCATTTTGTCAATCTGCGAGTCCTTTCCGCAAACATTTTTCTTTCGTTTTGTTTCAAATATTTTTTTTATTTGACTTCCCGGTTTTTCGCTGATTTTTTGATTTATGCATTTTTAAGCGTTTCACTTATTGTTTTTGCCTATAAATATGTCATTCTCTCGAGAGGAAGAGAAACAATTGTAGCCAGCAAAAGAAGAAACCAAAGGAGAGGAAACCCTTCCAAGGGTAATTTCCTGATTTATTGTCTTCGCCTTTCATTTTTTGGGCGATTATAATCGTATCTTCATTAAGAAAGCTTTCAAACTGGACGTTTCCATTGTCGTTGTTTTTTTTTGTAGTTGTTGTTGTTGCTTGCCACCTCAAGTCTTGGCATAATTCGTTTATCGTTGGCACTTGTGTTCATTATTATTATCCTTTTGCCTACTGCAGCAGTGTTCTGCATTGTTAGTGTAAATGTTGTTGTTGTTGCTTTTGTCATCCTCGTTTGTCATGCTCAGTGCGTCTGCTTAAGTTTTAGCACGCTTCAACGCGTAAGCTTCCTTGGCGCGTCAACTTCTGCGGCCCAACCATTCTGCCACCTCGGACTTCTTGCCCGGGCGCACCGTCTTGTCACCATCTTTGAAATTGAATTGAAAATGTGCTGAAGCGTTAAATGCTTTGTGTCAACTGTTGCCAATCCTTGTCTCTGCCTGCCCAACTCAACCAACTTTCTTACTCGGACATATGAGAATTTTCCTAACCCATGTGAAAACTGACCGGCCAAGCTTTTCCGGACTTGCTTATAAAACTGTGAGTCCATCTTGAAGTGGCGTAATTAATTCCAAATTACTTTGTCTGGTTCGGTTCGTAAACAAACTGACCTTTTTGGGCTTAAAACTTCTTGTCACGTGCTCTTGGCGCAAAATTTCCTAAGCCCTGAAAATCTGTTTTTAACCACAAACAAATGTTAAAGCATTTTTCATGCCCAAACTGAATTATTTAGTCGATTAAATTTTACCAAAATAATAATAAAGTAAAAGGAAATTCATTTTAATTTAGTAAAATGTGGAAAAGGCCTAACGAAAAATAAATTACTTCATCAGTTTAAGAAAGCATTCCAAGCGCCATCTATATTTGAGTTGAGAATTTGTTTGACACTGGGCAAAATAAATTTATAGCGCCATTTAGACTTGTGGCTGACTTTTTATGAATTTGGTCAGGCGCCATCTATATGTCAACCTGAAAAACCAGAAGGTTTGTGAAAAAACAAATATTTTATTTGCATTATTTAATTCTTAATCGCTTTGGTTTTTAATCCTTTTTCAACTGACCTGTTTTTACTTCTGTCTCATTTGGCCTACTTAAATATTCATTAAAAAAATTAACCCACCTTTGACATAAATAATTTGATTAAGAATGAGTCCATAAATAAAAGAGCATTTCACATTATGATTTTGCTTATTTTTATTTTTTATTCCAAACAAATTGAGAGATAGTCAACCTTTTTAAATAACCACTGGTCAACTAAAGTATCTTGTGAAATTGCAACTAAGCCAGGCAAACGAGTGGTGGGTAGGTCAGGAAAAGGCGACAGGAAACAAATAGACAAAATGCAAACTTTATTTTTAGTAGTTTTTGGCGCCACAATTCCTGGAAGTCATCACCATCCAGCACATATTCTGCCTTGGCTGCTCTGCTGATGCTCCTGCAGTTCCTTTTGCCCAGCATCTTTGTTATTGTTGGTGTTGCTCTTTTTTCTGCTAGCCTTTTTTATGACTTGAGAAAAAAAATATATATTGAAAATGGCTTGGGAAAATATTTGACAACGTCGTTTAGAGTAAGGAAAATTTGCGTATTTATGAAGAAAACATATTGAAAGTGTCTCATATGTCAAATACTCAACGGTCGCTGGTCTTTTCTAACCAAGTAAAATTTTGCATAAAAATTCAATTTTCTGGCGCAATTAAAGCTTTCATCATTATGCAAGGCTGTTTTATGAGCTCATCCAAAAGGAAAGGGGATTGCAGTTGGCTTGAAGCCAAAACGGCGTCGGCGTCAGCGTCAACTTCGCTGGAGACTGTTGTCTCCTTTGGTCACTGCGTCATGGGTCCGATACAAAAATGTCCCGGGCTGTCAGGCATTTGAAAATTGATTGCATTGTCCGGTCGAAAGAGAGAGAGAGAGAGAGAAGAGGAGGAAGTGAAAATATTTGTCCTGTTAGTACATTTTTATTTTATGTCTCTTTGGGTGGAATTGTGTGCCAACAGGCGGGTTCACTGACATGGAAAATCCATAATGACATGCTCTCCCTCTATCTCTCACTCTCTGGGATTTGAGTGAAAAACTTTTCACATTATGCCAACTCAGATCCTTAGAGCTTCTCACATTCACACTCCCTGAAACTGTCTGCAGTGCAGCAAAAGTAGGCGTGCCTAGCAGGTAATCGCCCATAAACAACCACTGCAACCGCCACAAACCACAGCAGCCGTCAGCAGTTCCCAAGAATGCGGCGATCCTCCACTAATCGTCAGGCTACCAGGCTGCCAAAACAAAGTCAGAGGTTAAGCACGTGCGCTCCACTCACACCCCAGGCCATAGACTAGACCCACAACCACACAGAAACCACTCCAAGCCTTCAGTTCGACTTTAGTCGACTAGCCAAGTCACGGCAACTTCAACGCCTTTGGGATTTTATGATCTTTGGCTTGAGTATTTCACGTTATTCGCTTTGCCTGCTTTGCGCTGCTTTCAGCGCCTCCTTTTGGCCAATTATAACCTTGGCCTGCTGCCGCCATATCTCACAATATATATATATATATTTTTTTTATTTTTTGTACTCCTTTGCCGGCCAAGAAGATGATCACTTTGGCCTGGCGCTTGGTAAAATTTATAAACGCGCACAGCAAACACCTCAGAAGTTCCACTCGATACACTCTTTGGGGCGTCCAAGTACCAAACTCAACGACCTGGTAATTTATGATTAATGTCGACCAGCCGCTCTTCAGCTCTCAGTGAGAAGTGGTTCCTTGGAGGTTGTTCTTCTTTGTACTTTTTACTTTTATTTTTTATTCTTGGTGCCTTAAAGTTTTGGAAAAACGTTGCCTAACCATTTTTGGTCAGCCTCCTGTTGTGCTTTTTATAACATTTTGAATCGGTACTTCTTCACTTGAGTTATCTCATAAAAAAAAAAAAACACTGAATTGGTCAGAAAATTTCGGGTTGATTAAAGAACTTGAAATATTTCAAGAACTTCTTAAATTGTTCAAATCAATTATGGCTCAAGGGTTCTTTGATTTGGGCTATATCACTTTATTCCTTATATATATCATATTTCTTAGATGTTCCAAGATTCCAGACAATCTCTGAATTCGTCAGGTTTGACTAATTTTTCGTAAGAACTCGAATTAGAGTAGCCCAAAATGAGTGTCAACATTTGTTGGAAATTTGTTAAGGAAAAGTGGTAATTTTCTCACCGAACAGACATAAAATCAGCGCAGCTTTAACAATTTGCCTAGCCTCCTGTTCGTGGTTGTTGTTACAGGAAATGCTACACCACCAGTGACTCGGGCAGTGGGGCGACCAGAAATGCGGCTTTTTGGAGTCTTTAATTAAAGAGTTCAGCACACACACACACACACGGACACAGACGGAATACTCATTTGCCTGAGTTGGTCTTCTTCCTGGAAATCAAAGAAACAAACTCGCTAAATATTTCAGTTAACGCTTTGGTGGTCTTGGCCTATAATTTGCCCCAACCAATGCCAGTGATGATGTTGGCCAAAGTGGTGATATGATGGTGGCGGTGATGGTGGTGGTGGTGGTAAAGGCGGCGGCATTGATTGCAATTGGCGCTTGATAGACATCTGTTGATCGTGCCGGCACAGACACGGTTGCCTGTATAAACAAGTCGAATATTTTGCCGTCTGCGCTGGTCAATCATAAATGAATCATGCGCAAATTATAAGGGCCCTGAGATCCGACTGACAGAATGAGAGAGAGCGCGAGATCCTGCCAGCTGTTTGGCTTAATAAACAATCATCAAGAGCTGACAACAACAAGAATAACAATAACAAAAGGAATAGCCACAATAACCACAACAACAGAACCGCCCAGCCAATTGATCCAACGATCGACCGTCAACCAAAACGCCTCCGCCTTTGTGGCCGCCTCCACCGGCAGCCGCAAATCGGTTAGAGCCGGTGAAGTCGGTAGAGTCGGTGGAGTCGGTGAAGTCGGCCTGTTGGCCTGGCCTGTGATAATGATGATTTCACAACCAATTAAGCGTTGAAAGCCAAACACCGCCACCGCCACAATCTGGCTTAAACCAAAGAGAGCCAATGCAGAAATTTGAGGTTAATGTTAATCCTTTAGGGGCCGACGTAGCCGCCGCTATTGCCGCGGTGGTTACCGCCGTCGATGTTGCAATTTTCGGCAGTGCGAACGTGAGCTGAGGGCGGCGCAATACTCTGATGAAGATCTGAGAGCGATGATGACGACAATGATAGCGTTTTTGTGGCAGTGGTGGCGGCTTTGTCTGTCGACTTGTTAAGTGGAGTGGAGTGTTGGATGAATCTTGTTTGGTTTTAGGCCGCAAACGCCAGTCTTGTTGTTGTTGTTGCTGTTGTTGTTGTCTGTTGGTGATGTTTGGCTTGACGGGAAATTATGGTGGGCAAGCTTCCCAGACCGCAACTAATTTAACCAAAGTGCGAATTGGAGGAGTCGTCATCCAGGTTGTCGTTCATTGCTAAAACTTTTGCAGTCGAAAGCGAAGCAAAATGATTATCAAACAGAGTAAGACAAAGAGCGAGAAAATAAGGAAAAGAAAGAGAGAGAGGGAGCACACCAACCAGGGCCAGGGTCTGACTGAGAATTATGAGCCAAATGTTGGCTTTGGAGTGCTGCACAAGCTGCGAATTTGTGAAGCGTGATGAGCGCATGCGCGCAGATGTTGGCCAAGTCAACTTGAGGCAACGCATGGCATTGCCACGACTATGGTGGTGATGATGGTGCTGGTGGTGGTGGTGGTGGTGATGGCGGGCGTTTACTTTCAACTGCAACACGCGATCTTTGGCGACTTGACTTGATGTTCCAACTCGGCCTGGGAGCAGTCAGAATTAACTCATAAAATATACATTATCATAGCTGAATTTGCGAATCCAACCGTCTGACAATGAGTCTCTGTCTCTGACTTTTTTGTCTCCATCTTCGTTTTTTTTTTTTTTTGTATTTTATTTCAGGTTGAGTTGATTTTGTTCAGTCTCGTGTCTGGGCTGGTCTGTGTCTGCCTTTTTGGCGCTTTCGTGTGGCACCTGTCTGTCCACCCTCATCTTGCTTCACTGCCCCTCCATAATCATATTTTCTGTCTACCGATTCTGCCCAACTGATTGGACCTAGCCTTTGTTTTTCTCTCTCTGTTCGCCATCATCATGATGAGGTACGAGGCAATTGACTTAATAGATTTGTGCAATTAGCAAGACAACTACTACAAATAAAAAATTCAATTCCAAATCCATTTAGTATTCAGTTTGTTAATTGCTGGGTAAGATTTGTTATGAAACCAAAAGGAGAGTTTTGATAGAAGGCATCAACTGTTTTATGTTTTATGTGAATGAATGAGATCTTTTGGAGATCTTTTACTTTTCCTTAAATATATTGAATTTTGTATGTATTTCTTTATAAGTAGGAAAATATGAAATAATCTATATCTAATTAATTTTTTTATTTAATTTTTTATTTTTTTTTTTTTAATAAACATTTAATCCCGATAGATCGCCAATTTCCGTAGAGGTTTTTAAAGATTTGCTTATTCGATGAATTCAGATTTTCTCTATCTCTCTCCCGGTCTTTACCTCATCAAATATTAATATGGCCAAGATTATACCGATAGTATTTAGACTAAGCTCGAGCGCTCCTGAAAACCAAGGATACTTCCCATAGCTTTACGTTTCCTAAAGAATTCCACTTATAAGTTAGCAGAGTGACAGTCCTATTCTACTATATTTTTTATGAAAATTCTTATTCAAATTAAAAACAATTTAAAACTTAATTTATAATAAGAAGCACCATGGCGCCATCTATTGGTATACTCAATTGAAGGGTAGAAGGCTAGCAACTTTTATCTGATAATTCGTATATTTCTAGTCTGATCTTTATTCATATAGCTTTTATACCAAAGCGAGGGAAAGATATTGATTTCAGATATTTCATTGGATAAAGATGTGTCTAAACGACAGTAACTGGTTCTTTTTTTTTTTTTTTTTTTTTTTTTTTTGTGAAAATAAATAGAACCCAAGTCAGAGTTCTGGGTTAACTCGATTTTTAATTTCTACTTTTAAAAACGATTTAATAATTTAAGGGTTGCCTTTTTCTGGATTTATTTAAGAACAATCAAAGACTTTCTCCGGGAAAAAGTTTTAAGTAATAAAAGATTTAATTAGACTAAGTTTGCGGTTGTAAAAATTCCCGAATTTAATTATGTTTTCTTTTTATTTCCTACAGAATTTTTTCAACTCTTCAAGGGCTCAAGATTTTTCAATATCCAAATTGTAATCTTCCTAATCTGCAACAGGTGAGTGAACCTTTTGGTCTATCCCTACCCAAAAGACAGTCCGAAATCGGTATACAAAAAAAAAAAAATCTATCTATATATCTGTAAATATGCAATCGCACAATAGATTTTAAGCTGTGGGAACTTATCAACTTTCCTACCGTTGGCGGCTTCTCTAACCATTCTGCACACACACACACAGATAGAGAGAGAGAGAGAGAGCTGGGTGAGAACCGTACCCAGGCCAGTTACATGGCTGCACTTATGCACAATTATGGCTTTATTGTCTAAACTTGGGCACATCTATTTAAAGCCAAAACGGCAGTAGCAAAACATACGCGGCTTTTCTTGGGTCGATTCGATTCGATTGGAGTCGAGTCGAGTCGAGTCGAGTTGACTCGAATGGAGTCGATTCGGCTCGGTTTGACTTGGCTTGGTCTGGCTTGATGATTCTTGGTTGGTTTCATCTTTTGGTGGCTGCGAGTCCATAGATCCACCAAAAGCGTTGCATTTTCGGGCTTTTAAGGGGCACCGCCAGCCAATGTATCCACCACTGTCCTCTCTGTCCTGGCTGTCCTCTCTGTTTGGCTGGTTGGCTGGCTGTTTGGCTTGTTGGCTTCATTGTTTCGTTGGCGGCCCTTCGTCATCGTCAATGACACGACGACGACGAGGATGGCGGCGATGGTGGCGGTAGCCTATACAGACAACAACAACAAGACGAAGAAGAAGAAGAAGAAGCAGAAAACGACAACGAATTAACTTGTTTTGGTATAAACGGCGGCTATTTTGTAAGTTCATAAAGGATAAATTGCCAATTTTGGGATTTGTGGGACTTGTGAATGTTTTGCGTGTCTGGCAGTCTCCGTTTGTCAGCTCCACTCTCGTCTCGTCTCTTCTCTTTTCTTCTCTCCCTTTCACTCTTTGGTTTTTAGGTGCTCCACCAAACGGTGCTATATTGAGTTTTCAATCTTTTGTGACTTGATCGACCACAAGAGAGACTTGACTGAGTGGCCTGGTCTGGTCTGGCCTGGCTTGGACTGGCCAGCAGTCAGTCAGTCAGTTAGCCGAGGGCCTTTAGGGAAAACTCACCATATACGCCTCCCTGGGCAACCTTGAGTTTGCTTATTTAAGGCAAGCCGAGACGACTACTCGTCAATTTTGTCATTATTGTTGCTGTTGTTGTTGTTGTTGTCGTCCTCGGCCAAAATGCTAGGCTTCTAGCCACTCACAAAAGCCGAGTTAGCCAGTTAGTCTGGTTGGTTGCTTGGTTGGTTGGTTTGAATTGGTTTTTAGTTTTTGGCTTGGGATTGGGATTGACTTGGGTTGGGTTGGTTGCTTAGGTTCCTTCTGCTTGTGCTTCTTCTTACTGTTTTTTTTTTGTAAACTGACTGTGAACGGTGGCGGCGGCGCAAAATGAAACAAAACCAATTAAAAATGTTTCGTTGCACCCAAAAACGAATGTTGCCTTGGTGGCACTCTCTGTTGTGGGCTCAACACAATTGGTTGGCTGACTGGCTGGCTGGCTGGCTGCTTCGTCGGTTTGGCTTTGGAGCGCCACTTGGTGTGCTCTTGGTATTGCTTTTGTTGTTGCTGTTGTTGTTGTTGTTATTGCCGTTGATTGTCTTCAAGATATGCAAGCGCAGGCGCAGGCTCAGTCACAAGCGCAATGCCGTCGACCATCCCAGCCTACACGGTGGCAAGGTAACAAAAACGATAACAACAACAACAACAGCAAAAGGCGAGCCAAAAACAACAACATTTTTTGGTTGCTTCGGCTGTTGCATGTGTGTGGTGTGTGTAGTGTGGTATGGTGGTGTGTGGTAAAGCATTCTTCCCAGTCTCAGGTCTTCATTTTTAATGAAATTCTTAACAAGGCGCACAAAATGCAACCACCATTGTGCCCCCCCGCCAACATGCCGCATCTTCCTTGCACCTTGGGCAAGCCAAATCGCCGTAGAGTCAAGTGAACTGCGCTGCGCCAAGTGGACTGTGTGGTGTGTTGCGGCCATTCCACCCTTCGTGCCGCACCGATTGCCGATTACCGCCAATCGTCTGCCCTTTTCGCCCATTTTTGGTATTGGTGGGCCAGTGGGGCGGAGGTGGATCTGTTGCTGCAATTGGGTCCATGAGAAGAGACCGCACACCGCGTTCGGGCCTGGGCGCTGGCGCAGTGCCGCTCATTGGAATTCATTAAAAATTCACCAAGCTCTTTCTGTGTTTGTGTGAGTTTGTCGTCTGCCCGAAAGAAAGCCTATTGAAAACCAACAACAACAACAGCAACAAGAGAGGGGGTACAAAAAAAATCCACAAAAACATTGTGTATGGAATGAGAGCAGCTCGAAAAATTTACGAAATTAGTTCACAAGCTGACAACGATAAAGGACCGAAGGCTCCCGCAATTCGGTAGGCGATGGCGGCTGCGGCGGGGTGACGAAACAAACCTTAAATGAAGTGGGTATTTGGTGGGCTAAAGTTTCTGGCTCAGCAGCATACCAAGAGCGCCATTTGCGCGACTCGGTGGATTCGGGTCCAGGGCAGACTTTTAATTTAGTCATCAGGTGATTTTTCGCGAGTTTCAAGTGAAACTTTTAACGTGACGCTGGAGATTGTTATAGTCACATGTTGTCTCTTTCACTCTTCAAACAATTTGAAGACTTTTGGCAATTTGAGGCTTTTAAGAAAAATCGAGAAACCTTGGCTCTTTTGTGGGAACGAAGGATTTTTTATTATTAAATGAAATCCTGGGCTATATTTTTATTTTTTACAATCAAATTGAGATTAGATTGGATTGTTTATTTTTATTCTTGAAATCATCGGTAATATTTTAAAAAATTTGTAATTTGCTAATATCAAAGCAGGGTTAGTTTAGACTGAAAAAATAATAATACAAAAAATCCTTACCTTGGTTAAAAAAAAAAATAAATCAATTTAATTCATATTTCAAAGCGTCAAACAATTTTAATATTTAACTATATTGATCAATATCATAAAAATCAAATAATAATAATATACACATATATATAAATTTATCATAATAATACATTTTTTTTTTCGATTTGAAAACTTTCAACTTTTTGCAATGATTGAAATTTTATTAATTTTTTCCACCAAAATTGAAAGATTTTTTATCCCAATTATTTTGAAATTTTATAGCATTAAAGAATGCATAAATTTCGAAATCAAAAATACATATTAAACATTAAAGAATGTATAAATTTCGAAATCGAAAATACATATTATCGAATCGAAATACATATTATCTAATTGATCACAAAATTTGAAAATTTTACTAATATATTTTTTTTTAATTTTATTTTAATAATGTTCAGATATTTTTTCTATATTATCGCATTTTATTTGGAATTCTAAAATATCGAATATTGTTTTAAATTTATATTTTTTTCTATACTTATCGAAATTATAAATATTTTAGTATCATATTGAAAATATTCAGCTTATCCCTGAGTTTATAGTTTCATTAATTTATTTTTTTATTTAACTAATTTTTTTTTTTAAATTTGGTTTATTTTTAAGAATTTTTCTATATAATCTCAATTTGTTTAGGAATTTGTAAAAATGTTCTTTACCTTTTCGAGGCCTTTTAAAATTTTCCTATTTTCGTCATTATTTTTTATGTTTCACTTATTCCGGCCGCCAGTCTCATCATTTGTTTAAACTATTCAAATAATTTCTAGGCACTTCAAAGTCAGCCAGACAGCTCTGGAATGCCAACCAAGTGACATGTTTTACGCACGCCGAGACGAACGAGTTACCAGCGTCTAGGCAAACAGGCTGCTTGCTTGGCTTAGTTGGCTGAGTTGGCTTGGCTGGTTGGTTGACTGCTGCCTGGCTGGTTTGTGTTTTGGGGTTGGATTGGGTTGGGAGCAGCAGTAGCAGCAGCAGCAGAGCTGTGATGGGGACGCCGCCGTGCAGTCTAGAACAATAACAGCAAGAAGAACAACAACATTAAACTTGAATTGCATCCAATTCCATATTGTGCTAGCTATTCTGTCTGCTCTGGTCCGGCAATGGTTCTGCCTCTGGCTTTGGGTTGGCATGCTTATCAGCACAACAAATGCCACAGACAGATATTTAGATGTGTGGCTAGCAAGTCTGCAGTCTGTCCAACTTGACTAAGCACTGACAAAGTTGCGTGTGATTAATGTACCAAAGACTTGATGGATTCTCTGATGCCCTACAAAAATGAAAGGATAGATTCGATGGCATGTCCTTTCCTATAGAACTGAAAAGCTTAACAAGATTTTAAGAGAACTTTCTTTGGTCGAGTTAGAGCATTGTAGATTTCGTTGTGGTGATCTAAGTAAATTATTTTCAGACTCCTCAAACGAGGCCCAGTTAAGCGACTTTGAAATATTTGACCATAACAAGTTATTTACTATGACGACAATGATGGCAAGCCAAGACAACAACGACTTCAACGTGCCACTACAGAGATGATGATGGTGACCAAAGTAGCTTTTCGATTATTGTTGTTGTTGTTGTTTTTGTTGTTGTCTGTCTGTCTCAACAGGCTCAAGGACGGTCGGGTCGAGATCGGTTTGGTTTGTTTACTTGCTGAGCTACGTTTTGGGCCGGCATTCCGCGTGGAAATGTGAAAAACTGTTGCAAATTGTAAAACTATTTTATGTGCGGAATTGTGCAACACAAAAAAGACAAAAAAAAAAAAGAAACTGGAACCCCAAGCCGGAGACTTTGTACAGGTCCGTTTTGTTGTTATATGCGGAAAATTTCAATAAGCTTTTTAAGCACCTGGTGAAGCTGGGATGATGCTGGTGCTCTGATGCTATGGTGCTGCAATAGTGACGGTCAGCCGGTCAACAGACAACTTGTCGTCTCTACTCATCTGGGTCTTTGTTTTTGTCGTCAGCGTCATCGTCATCATAGTAATCGTCTTTGTTGTTAACGTCGCAGTGGTTGTCGTAAAGAGCATTTACGATTACTGTGTGCCTCAAGTGGCAATCTGCCTGTTGTCTGGCAACATCATTACGAAGCTTCATTTAATGACAAGTCAAGCACAGATCAAGCCACTAGAAATGTGAACCACTCAAACAGCTTTGAGACTTTTTGCTGTGTGAAAGCGTGTGCGTGTAAAGCAAATGTTGTTGACGCTATCAGAGCAACTGTTGTTGATGTGATTGCTATGATTGCTGCTGTTGAGCTTGTTGTTGCTACTGGTAGGTAGTAGCTGTTGCTGCTGCGAGATTCCTGTTGCTTTTGCTGTCGAGTGTTTACTTTGCTGGTGCTGCTGTTGGGCTAAGTCAAGTTGCAGCAGCATTTGATGTTGCTGGCAGGTGTGAGTGTTGCAGCAACAACATATCTCTTGCTATTGGTGTTGCATACCAGAGCAATCATAAGACTGTTGTTGCCAACATTGTTGTGTCTACTTTTGATGTTGCTGTTGCCAACACTGTTGCTGCTGCTTTGGCAGCAACAATTGCTGTTGTTGTGGCCCCTGTCTTTGCTTTGACGATAATGAACACGATGATGGCGATGATAATGATGATGTTGATGGTAGACTAGGATTGGTAAGAAAACCAGCTTTAAATTCAACTTCTACCAGCAGCACATCAGCAACATCTCACCTGCTAGGCATGTTGTGCCTGCCTGCTCTTGTTGTTGTTGTTGTTATAATAGTATAGTGGATAGCGACCGCCGTCGTTGTCGTCGTCGTCGTCTCAGTGTCTGGTAAGTTTGTGTCCGTCTTACGACGGGTTTTCAGTGGAGTGGCAGTCATGGGAATTATTGATTATTGCCAGTGGCCAACAGCAAAAATTCCTCCTCCTCTCCTTCTTCTCACTTTGTGTACTCACACTTTAGTGCGATTATTGTTGTTGCTGTTGTTCCATAGAGTTGATGTTGTCAAGTTGAAAGCGTTTGAAATTGCTCAGCTACTGTCTTGGCTACTGAGCTCTCTCCTATGGGGATTACTTTTATGAGTAGCCAATCTCATATGACTAAATTAACACTCACCCTTTCTTTGTTGTTTCTTTATATAATTGGTAAAAAAAAATTTCAGCTGCTTAAACCGTTAAAAGCAGTAAGCCAGTTGAAAGCTACTTTTTTTCATTTTGTGAAATTATCATGGGGGGTGTTCGTCAGACCCATTGATCAGTGCTTGTGTTCTGGGGCAGGTGTATCTCTTTTAGGCAGCTGCTGCTGCGCCTGCTGCTTCTGACCACGTGCTAAAAAGCTTTTGTAAAAAAAAGGGGTTAAGAAGATTCTTACCCTTTTTTTAGCTTTGCTGAATCTTCTTTTGGGTTTTTTTTCGGGGTTTTATTTTTATGTCTCGCTAAACCCTTTTCATGACTCACTTGGCAATCTTGAAGAAAATGAAAACCGCTTCGATCGTTGTCGAAAATTTCAAACAACTTCGCCGGTGTGGTCTTTTTTTGTTTTGTTTTTTTAGGTAGAGAAGAGATGGCCGAAACTTTTTGGGGAATGCTGGAAACCTTCATTAATTAACCACACACCAAGACAGACAGAAATGTTGTGGCGGACAGACGAGCTAGCTGATCTGATGGATGGCCAAAAATTGGCGCTTCAATGGCGAGTTTGTTTTTTGGCACCTTGCCAAGCTGACGCCAACAAAATAAGAAGTCTCCACAACTCTCTCTTTTTTTTTCTTTTTTGTTTTGTATTTCTCTCGTTGTGTTTATTATCTTTTTTAACTTCGATAAAGTGATTGACTGGGCCATAACTAACGGAATTGTGACCAAGCGCACACACTCCAAAGGAGCAGGTGCTGCTGTGCTCATCAGTTTTATAGTATTTGTTTTTACTCTTTTGAAATACTCTTTTATTGGAGAAATATTTATTAAATTTGTCAAGAAAACTGCTTAAGATAAAGTCATTCTTGTAGAGATCCGAAAATGATCTATATAATTTGGGGAAAGTTGAAAAAGGACAGAAAATATAGGTAATCACGAATATCGGATTGTTCTTTCGATTTAACCGGAATAATGCCTTGGTCCTTGGGAATAATAAAGTCTATATACAGTCGGTTCAATAACAGCTTTTTTAGCATAGATTGCGAGCTATTTCATTTTCATTCTAGAAAAGTTTTCTCTCTAAAAAGAGTATATTTAATTTGTTCATCTTTTGAAATAATCAGACTGTCTTGTTATCCTCTGTGTGTGTGTTTGTGTGTGTGGTGGTCTCACAGGTCTTGCAGAGTAGGCCTGCTGCCGGAAAGACAGCTCAGGACTGGACAAAGTGAGCGAGAGCAGCAGAGTTGACTGGCGCAAGCTGACAGCTGCCAGCTGCTTTTTGCTTTGGTCTCCTTGCTCCTTCTACGTTTTTGCTTGCTTCTATTTCTTCTACTTCTTCTTGTGGTTCTTCTGCAGGCTTAGTCGGAAGACGCAGGATCAACGACTTAGCACGTGGCGCATGTGGCGTCCTAAAGGAGCAGACACATACAAATAAAACCTGAAAAAAAAGGATATTAACAAACTCATTTGGGTTGATTTCTGGCCTCCGTTTGGTAGTGTTTAAATAGTGTTCGACCTATGCTCAGGACTCTGGATGTATTTGTGTGTGTGTGTGTGTTTGTGTTGTTATTGCTTTTGGCTCCTGCCCAATAAAAACTAAAAATATGAGAAGCAAAAAAAAAAAAAAAGGTCGTTCATTGCCTTTGGCATGGGTCGGGAAGTGTGCCTTATAAATGACCGACAGACCAGTCCAGTCATTCGTCTGTCTTCACTATTGTACCGAAAATTTTTGCGGCAGCTGTTCACGGCTCATCCAAGAGAAATACACAGACAGAGACAGAAGGAGAGAGAGAGAGTGAAAGAGAGGAGACTCCTTGCCAAAAAAAAAAAGAAATCCTTTGTGGCCTGTCTGCCTGCCTGCCAAGTTCACGCATTTGTCTTCACTTACTTTTCTGATCCTTTTTTCATTTTTGTTTAATTTTATTTTACTTTATTTTGTGTATTTTCAATTTCCTTCACTTCTTGCCTTGAGTTCTTTTTTTCCTTTCAACCTTTCTTTTCTTTTACGAGTTATAATTTAATTACGATTTATTTATGATAATTTTATCTTGAGCCACTCAACGTCATCATTTCCCGTACCCCTTCGATTTGTCATTGAATATTTTCAATTGTTGTGAAAATATTTGGACAGGCTCACAAATGAATTGCGAAATCTTTTTCTTTTTCATAATTCCACCCCTAGGATCTAAGATATTCGACAGACTGAGCTGCCCTAATGATGACTTAATTGAAATATCATTTCAATCAAATTATTGACAGACCCATCAGGGTGGTTTTTCCTGGGAATAAGCCAACCATATTTGGCGCTACAATTAAAAGATAATACCGACTGACTTCAATTGGAACGAAATCTTCAGATCCTTTTTGACTCGGCACCTCATCTGCTGTCGCAGACGTTCTGAATTTGATTCTGTTCTCCGAGTCTTGTCTTGTTTCAGTGCAATGTTTTCAGATACTTTATCGCTGCGAAGCGTTAAGATGTTTCGCGCTTTTTATTGCGCTTAACGTGATTTTTGTTTTGTGTGGCACCTTTTTGGCCCGAGTTTCTGGCAGGCCGTCTGGCTGGGGTCTCTCTTTTTCATGTCGTATAAATTGGCAAACTTATGGCATACCCATCCATACGCAATGGCGCATATCATGGGTAACTCCTTTTCGTATCTCATCGCTTACACAGGCTCTCTCGTAAAATTATTGACAGCGTGTTAAGCGTGCGCGCGCGGCTTTTCTTATTGATTTTATAATTAAGCGTTGTCATTAAATTTTATGAGCTGAGATCATTATGCGACCAGAGCTTGGACCTCCTTAGGGAGTCCTTAAAGAGCACTCTCTCTTTCTCTCTCTCTCTGTGTCTTTCGATCGATCGGTCTGTGTACTTAATTGAGTTGTTGTTTGGTGACACTCCAAAGAGGCAAGTTAATAAACCATTTTAAGGGGTGCCCGGGGGATGGGGCTTCAGTCAAGAGCAATTGGGAATCCCTGGGGCAGAACTTCCCATAGAAATGAGAATTGTTTTCACTTATTTCTTTCCTTAGATTAGTTTCTCAGTCTCAGGCCCACAGGCAGACAAAGTCCAAAGTGAGCCGACAAATGCGAAAATGAGACCCCATCAGCCCCAGCACGTATAAAAGCCGCCTTTTGCGGTGGCCCAGACAACAACAACAACAATGACGAAGACCAGAAGACGATGACTCGGTGATGAAGACGACGGCGACCCTCTCTGACCTAGCTCCTGGGAAAACAAATCAAGAGTCCAGCCAACCACACAACACAAAGCTCTCCTCTACACTGCTCTGCTCAGCTTAGCTCAGCTCAGCTCATTCTGTCCAGAAATCCGTCCATCAGTCAGATTGGGTGAGGAGGGAGGTTTTGATATATGTACATAAATCATCTGCATAAATTTAGTGAACCTGAAGCTTTAAAATGCCGCTGGAATTTCTTTTGTTTAGTAATCGCCTCGATCGTCTCAAGAACCCTTTGGAACTCGGCGACTCTAAAAATCTTCTTCTCGGCTGGCTATGCAGTTCATCACTGGACTTGGTTGTCAGTTTTGGTGATTGACTGTCCCGTTTTGTTAAGAGTTTTGCGTCTGCGAATTTCTGAAATTTCTCTTTGTCTTCTCTCTCTCGCGCCTGCTTGTTTTTTGGGCTAGGGTTATAAATTTCCAACCAACATGACACTCGGCTGGCTATTGTTATCATTCAAAAAACCTTTCATCCTTTAGCTTCTTCTCCACTAATGAACAAACTGCCTAGATAATTTGAAAAAAAAAAAAAAAAAAAATACAATTTTTTCATTCTGTTCTGCTCCCCCGGATTTATGTAAAGACTCTTATTCCCCACCTCAATTAATTTCAAATCAAATATAATTGCCACATCATCTGCACAATCATCAGGAGGCTCAATGCAAATACAAATAGAGAAACAGAAAATAAATAAAATACAGTGGGCCCAAGTCTGCTGAAAAGAGATGATCGAGCCTAGAAAACATTCTATAAGAAATAAAAGTCCTAAAAGATATTTAGTTGGCTCAATCAGAGGGATAATTTTTTTGAGGTTAAGGTTGATCTCAAAATTTAAAAATGTCTATCAGAAATAAAAGTCTCCAAGGAAATTCAGTTGGCTCAATCAGAGGAATAACTATTTTGAGGTTAAGGTCGATCTCAAAATTTAAAAATGTCTATCAGAATTAAAACTCTCCAAGGAAATTGGGTTGGCTTCATTAGAGGGATAACTTTTTTGAGGATAAGGTTGATATCAAAATTTCAAGAATTTTAAAAAATTTTTTCATTTTATTTATTATCCCCAACAACTTCTGAAAGCTTTCCAGTATTCTGAGCTAACTCAAGCTTACTTTTAAGTTCTTCAGGAAAGAAAGATCTTTTAAGTCTCAAAATATTTTGGAAAATTCCTTACATTTTTTTACCACAGTGCTTGAAAATTTTCATCTGCCGTTGGTGTTGTCGGTGTCGTCGTCACATTGCCTCTTGGCTCGTTTGTTCACTGCCCACGATCAGCTGACGACTTTATCTACCGGCTTTGGCCACCGGCTGAGTGTGTATCTTTCTATATGCCTGTATGTCTGTCTGTGTGTGTTTGTGTGTGAGTGTGTGTGCTTCCGTTGCCGGAAGGCTAAGGCAGACAGCAATGAAGAAAACCGCTGGTCTCTGGTTTGGTTTTGAGTCTGCCTGCAACTCAATCTCATTGTCTCGCTAATTGTCTCCTGCGTGAGCGTCATAAGCCGCTGCTGGCTGGCGCAATGAAGGCAAATAGTTGCTAGCCCAGCCTGGTCTGGCTGGTCTAGTCTGGTCTGGTCTGGTCTTTTCTTGTTGTTGTTGTTGTTGGGCTGTGCTGTTCAAGTCTGGCCACCCTGATCTTTGGATGGAGAAAAGAATAAAAAGAAGGGAACCAGTCACCAGTCTATGTCAGAGTCTGTCAGTCAATTCTGGTCTCATTCTCGTTGGTTGTCTTTGTCTAAGCAGCAGGTCATTCTTCCTGTTTATTTGCCGCTTCTGAAATGGTGAAATGCTTGTGGAACGTTGAACGTGCTCTCAGTTGGTTTTTCATGCCGCAACACGCACAATTTACCTTTGGCGCAACCAAACAAAACAAACAAAAACAAATCTCACGCAAAACCAAAGTCGCCAACAAAGTCAGCTGACTCATGCTCAAAGTTGTTTTTGTTCCTGTCTGTCAGACTTTTGCTATGTATGAGTATTTGTGTGCTTATGTGTATGTGTGGCGGTACGTTTAATGACCGGAACGGATTTCTCTACGCTTCAGCCGGCAGCCGTTATCCTCGCACGTTACCCGATTGCCCAGCTTCCTTTTGGCTTGAGTTCGAGTTCAGCTGAGTTGGCCTGCCCTGCCCTGCCCTGTTCTGAACTGGCCTAGTCATAGGCACAGTTGGAAGCACATATACATTTTGAATTGTTCTTTGTGTGTGTGTGTGTGCACTTAAAATCCTATTAGGCTCAATTATCCGCTGATATTGCGTACGCGAGATCTCTTCTATTTTCACTTTTTCTTTTCTTTTTTTTGGGCTCGCTCATTCATTCATCGTTTGCTTTTTCTTCCTTTTTTTGGTTTTCTTAGTGCTGCTGCCGCTTCTTCCTCTTCTCCCTGGTGTTTTGTTTTCCAGGAATTAGTGGTAGAGTCCCCTAGACATGTCTGACTTGTTGTTGTTTGTGTATATTTGAAATTCAATTTGTCTTGCTGGTTCGGTAGCCCAAAACCTTTCTGGTCTAGGCCTATGCCTCTCTCTCTCTCACTCTCTCGCTCAGTCTGTTTGGCCTGGCAGGGTGTCCATCACCCCAAGCTGTGTCTTTGTCTTTTGTCTGGTCTGACATTGATTCATATTTAGGAGTTGAAAAAAAGTCTGTGAAAGGCAGCTAAGAAAAGAAACCAAACATTTTCATTTCTATTAGCAGCAAATTTTGTGTGTTTGTGGGTCCGTGGGCACACACTTGTAGGTTCCGGCAGCTGGTAAAATATTTCAACTCAGTTCAGTTGGTCACTCAGTCAGTCAATCACTCACTCACTCGTTCACTCTCTCACTCACTCAGTCACTCAGTCAGTCATTCATTCATTGGGTTAGCTAAGCCAACTGGTTATACGATTCGATTGATGTGCGTGCTGTTTGGTTAAATGATCTGATTAACGCCGGGGTGTCAATGGGTTAAAGGTTAGGCCAACCAAGCAGGTGGTCTTCCGATTCTCTCCTTCTCTCTTTCTCTCTCACTCTGTGCGGGCGTGTGGATATTATTCGAACTCTTCTCAGTGAGTTTTTTTCCTTTTGGTAAATTCTTTTTTTTTTTTTTGAGCAGCCTCTTTTTTTTTTGGTATTGCCAAATTTGCAACACTTGATGCGACTTCAAAAGCTGAGGCGCTTGATCATTACCGTTAAATGAAATCACTTTTAATTTCAAGAAAACATTTCAGGCCGCAGTGACTTAAAAAATAAGCAACTCTGCCTCCGAAAATAAAAGTGTCGTATTTCAAATGCTGCATAAAGACATCAACTAAATCAAAAGTGACAACAGCCTCGCCGAGCAGCAAAAAAAAAAAAACCCGAGTCAAATAATAAAAAATAAAGATAAAACAATAATAAAATCAACAGTTTTGCCCTTAGCAAAAAAAGAAAAAATAAAAATTAATAAAATTAGTAATCAGCGCTTTAAATCAACATCAAAATCATCCGCCAAAGATCTGAATCTGCTAATAAAAAAAAACACGACCCAAAGCGCCCAAAGGTAGCCACAAACTCACTGAAGAGGTTGCTCCAAAAGATTAGATAGCAACAACAACAACAACAGTAACAGAAGCAAACGTGTGGGGCACTAAAGGCAGACGCCGCCGTTAATGATTTCTATTTTGCGCAACTGTTTGGTTGGTTGGTGTGCCTTTCTGTCTGACGGATTTTAATGATGAGCCACCATCCACTCATCCAAGTTCTCAAAGCTCAAGGTTCCCCACAAAAAAAAAAGAAAATAAAAAAATAAAAAGAATGAAAAAAAAAGCAGAAGTCTCCACACTTTTGCACACGCTTGAAAAGATCTCTGAAATTAGATAAAAACTTGCCACCAGCAAAGTTGGCCTTGTCGTCATCCTGAGCTCAGACTCGGCATTCGTTTGGCATCATCTCTGCATCGTCATTATTATAAAACGAATTGATGTGCGATTATCGAGTGAAGTTTTAGCGCCAGTTTCGAGCCCGAAAGGAGTGTAGTCTGATTATGCCACTCAGATGAGGTGAGAAAAGTTGGAAATCATTTTCCCTCAATTCAACCCAAAACAAAAAAAGGATGCTGTTTGTTTTTTCTCCTTTTTTTTTTTTGTTTTGTTTTGTTTTTGTTGAAGATATTTTTGAGACTGTGGGAATGCTTGGAGAGCTGAGACTACTTAGCAATTTTGGTTCTTTCTTTTTGGGGCCAAAAAGGCGACTGCCAAAAACAATTGAATTCGATTGAATGCACCGGCAAAGGCCAAGACGGTAGCCCAGTCAGTGGTGCTGCTGCTGATGGTTGTGGTGGTGGTGACGGAGGTGGCGCATTCCAGACGTGTCGCCAACAGCAACAACAATGCAACCCCAAAGCCATACCCCCGCTGGACCAATGCCGCCGCCGCCGGCAACAACAATCACAATCACAACAACTGTCAACGCCCTGGCGGGATGAGGCTGAACCTGATCCAGGCTGTCCTGCCCTGGCCTGGTCAGGTCTGCTCTGGTCTGGCCTGGCCTGGCCCGGGCTGGTCTTTGGTCTGGGGCAGTCCAAGTGTCTGATTGTAGCGCCGCTCTTAAAGACAATCAGCGACACCTTTTTGGTCCAAAATACTCTCGCCGGTCCATAAAACTGAGCGCTCGCCTGAAATCGCAAACAAAAAAAGTTCGTTGCTTAAGTCTTTTGTTTCTGCTGCAGTCGCATGCGAAATAAGTTTGACAAAAAAAAACCAAAAAAATCACATAAGAATAAGCCAACAAGTGAGTCGATGCCTTCTACACACAACAAATCTTTGAATACTCTTTTTAAGAAAAATATTCAAATTTATCTTATAAACTCTTCTGGATCGGATTCTAAGATTTTGTGGCTTATCAGGATAATTTCGAAGTATTTAAAAGAAATATTCAAGAATGAATAAACAGAAGATCTTCAGATTATTTTAAACATTTCTAAAAAAAAGAGTATACTTAAGAGTCGGACATGGCAGTGACTGCAGAAAATTGAACTCTAACTGAGGATGTGTCGCCTTTTTTGTGAAGTGCGAAAGCGACAGTAGCCACAGTTTTGCCACTGGGTGCAAAGAACAATGCTAAACCACATTCAGTGTTCAATTCGCGTTCAGCTCAAGGATGAGACCCAGAGGACTGAGGCTGGTCAGAGAGTTTTCAGTTATGTCGCGCCATGTTTGGTGTGGCTTTGGTCGGCATATGATTTCAAAAATTGCCCTTTTTGGGGTTTCGACTTACAGCGAACGCATTGGTGAGAGGGTCAACACGGTGTGAAGGTGCCTTCCCAGCCTGTCGACTCTTTGGCCAGCCCTTTTAGTGATAAGAGAGGCTTTTGGGTTGACATCATATTTGGGTGCTAAAAGGTTTGCCGCCTCTGTCCTAAGATGTAAATAGAGTTGCCAAAAAGTGTACACGCTGACAGTCACCGATGGGGCTCACTTGGTCTGGCCTCGGTTCGCACATCAATTGCATCACAATCGCCAAAGAGGAGAACAGGAATAATCACTGTCAGAAGAGATTAAAGCCGATAAGCGGAGGCAGCCAGAAATCGGGTCAGCCTGGAGCCACCACAGATAAGCAGCATTGGCACACGAGTCCACACAGAAACCAACAACAACAACAACAACAGCAGCAATACCGGCAATCAACTCATCTCGTTGGCGCTTAACGCATTTGGCGATTACGGGCAAGTTTATGCCAGGCATTCGGCAATTGGGTGGCCAAAAATGAAATCATTAACACCTAAGATAATAAAAAAGCCCAGCCAAGTAGCCGCAGTCAAGCAAAAAGAAAAAGAAGAAGAAAAAAGAAACAGATTCGACCAAGCAAAGAAACGAAATGGCAAACAAAAATGTGAAATAAAAACTACCAAAGAGCTGGAAGGAGGCGGCATCTGGTAGAAGGTAGGGTCCACTTTGGCCAGTGAACGCCAGGAATTTAACAGTTGAGAGCCACAAATTGGACAGACTGGGACTGGGCCAGACCTAACTTGCCAACATGCAAAATGTAAGAGGATCTTTGTAAAAAAAAAAAAATGTCTCTACTTCTGTGAGCAGCAGGCGGCTGGGAGAGGTCAGAAGAGATTTCTATCTTTTCATGGGAGGTTTGCCCATTTCAAAAACCACAAAAAAGCAGAGCGACTGAGGAGCAGGCTCAAAAATGAAACTAAAAATTACACACGAATAAAAATCGAATGGTTAACACACACAAAATAAAAAAAAAGAAGCTAAACCCAAAAAGGGAAAACAAGGCAAGAAAGAGTAGAAGAGTTGAGTCTTCGAAGCCGACACAAAGCCAATTTATTTATTAAATTGAAGTATTTTCAGTGAGTGCCCCGCCGGCAGCAAAATTCACAAGAGCACAGAGAAGAAGTGGTGGGTCAAAAGAAGTCACCATCATGAAAGGAATTTTGGCGACAGACGTCTAAAAGGCTCGTTGATTTTTGGCAGAGCAAAGCAGCGTGTTAATTTTTTTTACCAATTTTTTCCAAGCTCCAAAAAAAAAAAAAAACGAAAAAAAAATGCAAGCAAACTTGCAACATGTGAGCCAAGGTGCAAAACTAATGGATTTCATCGACAACAACATCGTCGTCGTCGTCGACGTCGTCATCATCATTGTTTCGGCGGTGCTGGTGACCATTGTCGGCAATCGTAGTCGCATTTGACTGTCTACGTCGCCTCCCCCGGCCAACCTCCCCCACAAAGCTTCCAGCTGTCTGGAGAACAACAAGGCAAAAAGTCAATGTCCAGAGCCGTAGCACACCAGGCCAGACCAGACTCAAAAACCAAGAAGTGTTTTTTCTCTTTTTTTTTTTTTTTTTTTTTTGCTTCCCAGGCGCATCACTTGGAACTCGGGCGAGTGTGCGTTTTATATTGATATATTATGGCCACGGTTTCTTTGGGACAAAGATCTGCTTATTATATATATATAAAAAGAAGAAGAAGAGAAAAAAAAAATAATAAAAAACGAAAACTACAAGAGCAAAGCCACAAAATACAAAAAAAAAAAGACTAAAGGCAAAAAGGCATCAGCATCTCCACTCAGCAGCGGCAGCAGCATCTTGCTGTGGCCGCGGAGATCTTGAGATCTGATAAGAAAATGATAAAAAGGTAGACGCCAGTTTTTAATTTGATTGGAATGGAATTTTCAGATGATTGCAATGTTGCTAAAAACGGCAGCGCCGCCACCACCACCGCCGCTAACCACTCTGCCAAAGAGGAGTCCAAGGAGAGTGGCTGCCTCTGACAGCGCTGGTCGGTGGAATAATTTTTCCAAATTTTAAAGACTTTCTCAATGAGCTACATCTACCAAAGAAACCTAAAGGGTAAGAATCTTAATTCTCAGGACTTATAAGGGTCAGTTGGGTTATATTTGGAGCTCTTCAGAAAAAATCAGATTGATCAGTATTTATTAAATCTGTAAAAATTACAAATCTGGAGAAAATAAGAGTTTAAAATATTCAGGATCTTTAAGATAGAGTATCTTTGGGGTTGGTCTGGCCTAAGCCACATTCCATAGGTAAATTTGCATTTTGCGCGTCTGTCATTTCATTTCACCAAAACTACACACACACACACGTACACACACATGTGGAGAGCTCCAAATACAACAACAAGAGCAAAGGTAGCACAGACGGCGTCGCCAGTGGCGGCTGGCAATTGGTCGCCACAGTCACAGTCACTGCCACTGCCGCCATCGCCATCGCGAACCGCCGCCGTTGCCATCATCGTCGCCTTTGGGGCCCTGATCGCCTGGCTGGCAGCCCGGCATGCCGCCAGCTTTTTGGGCCTGCTCTTTGCAGTCTCCACAAGGATCCTATATGTGGAATAGGAAGCAGATACTCTTTGCCTTTTTTTTTAGGGTCTCGTTGTTTACCCTCGCTTGCCCAATCGGTTGCTGCTGCTGCTGCTGCTGCTGCCTCGGCTTCTGCCGCCACCTTAATTTATTTCATCTCATGCAATAATTTTTGTGGTTAACAAGTTTTGGCGGCATCGTTAGCGTCTTCACACGCTTCGCGGGATATCAACACCATTTATTGCCGTTTTGGTATTTTTGGTTTGCCTTTTGGTCAGAGCAACTCAAAGCACAAACTCCACCTCCCTCTTGATCTGTTTTTGCTCTCATCTTTTTGCTTCAGCTCCTTTTTTTTTCTCTGTTCTTTTTTTTTTTTTTTTGTTCTTTTCCCCTACACCCTGGATAACTTCAGGGTCTGGTCTTTCTGTTGTTGTGGGTCTCGTTTTTTTTTTTGTTTTTTTTTTTGCTGCGATTTTATTGCTTGATTTTCGCGGTTTATCTGCTTGCTCCCATATAAAAATCGATTGGATTCCCGTGAAATTGATAAGTCAAGTCAACGCCACCACCGCCAGCTTAGTAGGATTCTCAGTCTTCGTTTCAGATGCTCTATCTCTCTCGCACACCCTCGCTCTTCCTTTTCTTTCTTTCAATTTCTCAGGCCTTGTCGTAAATTATTTGCCTTGACTAGTTTTCTACATTAAAAGGCAGACGCCACCACAACAACAACAACAACAACAACAGAGAAGAAGAAGAAGAAGAGCACTTCTAGTATTCCCAAGTATCACCTCGACTATCGTCACCCATCGTAGACCGAAACGAACCGAACCAAACCGAACCGAAACCAAAGAGAGAGAGGCTTCCTTGACTCTCTGGCCATGCCGCTTCTTTGGCTGAATTTCCTGCCCGGTAGTGTTAAAATATTCGACCACCTAGGGTCCCATGGAATTTATTTCGGTCGACGAGCATTTTCATTCGCTTTTTATTAACGATCGCCGCATCATTAACCAAATTTTTTGTTGTTGTCTTATTTTTTTTTTCCTTGGTTCGTTCCTCTTGAGGCAACGATCGCCTAATTGAAATATTAGCAACAATCGGTGCAGAGATTCCGATGAGTCAGTTTGGTCTAGGGTTTGGGGGTCGTGCTACTTCTCTGTCCTCAGTTCGGTTGATTTTATTTTCAGTGAACTTCTGTCGCGACATTTTGCAATTTTGGCTATTTTTGCTGCCAACGGGACAGACTGACTGAGTGACTGACATCTTGGGACACCGTTTTAGACTGGAGTCTGTCTGGAAGTGGGTTCCACTTGTGGAAAGAACGAAAGAAAGAAAGCAAGAAAAATACAATTTTTTTTTTTGCATTTGGGGATAATTATGCGAATGTTCATGTGAGTTTATTTTTGGCCTAGACGAGACGTTGCACTGATTATCTTAGCCTCGACCAAAGAGCGATGCACACGTGCATATACGTCAACACAGGGCATGTCAGGTCTCCAAGCAAAGGGGGAGAGTTGGAATTGAGAATCGGAGTTTTCGTGTGCCCATGTTCTCGGATTCTGAGTAGTCTAATTTTTTAAGATTATTATAAAATTTATTTATAAACAAACTTTAATTGATGTCGTTTAGGTTTTATGAGGGATCATAAATTTTTCGACAAAATTTTGAAAGCAAATCGAGACTTCCGGAAGGGAGCTGTGCTTTGGGAATCCATGATAGTAGCGTATTCTGAAAGACACCTAAGAAGATCTGGAACTCGCCTTTTAAGCTTGGCCCACATTATCCCAACACGATAGGAACTTGTAGGGAATTTATAAAGATATAGAACTCTAGATCTTTGGGTCATATAATCCTAAGAGTCCTTAAAGGGTTAAAAGGGATTATATCAGAGGCACAAACTAAACAAAAAGGACAAGGAACCCTCGGATGACCTTCCACCTTTCCCTACGATCAATAAATTATAATCAGGTTAACTATAGGATTTGACAGAATTGTCATCTGTCGGAATGAAGGATCTATTTGCAGAGTTGGTAAACCAATGAAGACTCCAGCTTGTTGCTAATGATCAAATATTAAAGAAATCAGATAAGGTTAATATAATTTTTCAATAAAGGACTTGGGTTCGGAATGAAAGCTTATAACTTGAAAAAAAAGTAAAAAATCTTTGGATTATAAATTTCTTATTTACGAGGAGACCCAACCTGTACAAGGTCCAAATGATAGGCTTTACTATATATTTAATATATATTCTTAATAAGATTTTTGAAAATCCTTCTCAGACTTTGAAATTGTAAATTTCTGGATCAACGAACAAAATAAATTATTTTTTTTTATTTGGAAGAAATAAGTAAAAGTAATATTGAAATATTTTTATATTTTTAGTAAAATATTTATCAACTTTATTCAAATAAGTTAAATATTTCTATATTTGATGATTAATGATTTAAATGAGTCAACCAAAAATAAATAATTCCTAAATAGCTTCCTACCAAATATTTATAAAAATCTATTTCCGGTATTTCCCTCTCTTTGGGAAAGTATTGGTCACTCCGGAAATAATCTGGAACCTATTAATATTGAATGTTGCTATCATTAGCAATTCTTATCACTTTAGCCTATTACCTAATAAATAAGTTTGCACTTCAAACATTTGCGATAAGCTTTTGTCACACTTTTTCGATTCATTCATGACAAAATTCTTATCAATGAAACTGAACCAAGTTCACACATTTTTTTTTAAATGGTTTTTTATTTGTTGAAATGCCTCAATTGTTATAATCGCAGGCTGATTCATTAATTTGTTTGACTGAATGAGACTTGCAATTTTGTTATCAGTTCAAAATTGTGACGCATGGCAAAGAAGCACGCGTCGAATTTTGATAAATAAAAATTGTCCGAGGTCAGTGAAAAAAAGTTGAATTGATTTTATTTGATCAAAATGACAAATTGAAAATGCCAAATTGTTGGTGTGGAGAAATTAAATAATTATTATCATTAATTTATTTTGCCCACGCCAGCACCTTTTGAAACTTCGCTCCCCTCACTCTCTCTCTCTCTTTTTTTTATTGGTTCCATCTCTTTCTTGGCTTGTTTGGTGTTGTAATAAAAAAAACCAACAACAACTGAAACTGAAAAGACTTCCCCACAAATCATCAAAAGTCATTTAGCAAACATTTGAAGTTGAAAAATAGCCTTCAACTTGCTTCAATGCACTTGAAGGCAACCGCAGCGCAACTGAATTGAGCTAAATATATGGAGTGGGGGGGAGGGAGAGGGGACGGGGGTGTACGGTGTGTGGCAAAAGGGTACGGGGCCTGTGAAAAGAAGGGGCAGACGAGTCGGTCGGCTCTTTATACGGAAGCGGCTCAGGTATAGAAAAACTAAAACACACACACACACACACACAGAGAAACACGCACACACCCAACGAGAGAGACAGACAGATAAACCAAAGAGTCACGTCACGCGTGGGTGCGTTTTTCAACTGAGAGGCCTGGGGTCTTGGCGTACTTAGAGCTGTTGAATAATTTCCACGGCCAAAACAACGCAACCCAATTGAAATTAGAGCCCTCGTTGAACACTCTCACACACACACATACACTTTCAGAGACATTAAGACCTGTGGTAGTAGACCAAAGTGGAAGCCCAAGTCAAGTCAGACTCTGACAGTCTTTCAGTCCTCATAGTACTCCTCCCCCCTACATTTGCTAACAACCTGCTCAGGCCAACAACAACAACAATAGCCACACACATACACACGTCAGAGCTAACGAGACCAGCTAACAGAGCCAAGTTAAACCAAGTTGGCCAAGTGCATTTTCATTTCCATTTCCTCGACGGCGCTCATAATGCGGAAGATTGCACCAAAATGCGCTCAACTCAACTCAACTCAGCCTGGCTTGAATTGACTTGACTTGGTTTTAGCTTGGCTCTCAGCTAGCTACGTTTTTATTCTGTTCAGTTCTGTTCCGTTCTTGCGCCCCTGCCGAGCGCGTATTCTTATCTCTTGGCTCATATCTTGAGGTTTCTGTATTCTGTACTTTGGGTAGCAAGTTTTTAACACAATTTAACTCTGCGGTGGCGGTGACGATGACGATGACGATGGTGGTGGTGGTGGTGGCGGTGTCGGTGGCGTTGATGGTGATGACGGGGGCAAGGGTAAACACTAAAAAACAAAAAAAATAGAAGACTTTCCTCCTCTGATGTTGTTGTTGTTGTTGGTTTTGCTGGCTATAACGGCTTGTTGTACTGACTTGGCTGTATGTCTTATTGTTTGGCAGCCGCAGAAGCGGCAAATAAAGTTGGCTTTAGTTTCTTGCCCGGCAACTGAAACCTTCAAGCCTGCAGTTGGAAAACCCAACAAACCATTTGTTCTTGTTGCTGTTGTTGTCGGTGTTGCATGTGCATTCATCAACAAGTGCATCAGAAACAACAAGAAACAAATTTGAATCTCATTTACTTTCATTGTAATTACACACTTTGCTGAATTTGGTCTGAAAAGCCGCCGCCTTCAACGTTGTCTCTGGCAATGGGATCATTTATTATCCTAGAAAATTAATAAAATAAGGAAATGGAGGGAATTTTTAAACTCTGCCGTAACCATCTGAGATGATGTAAACACACTCCTAAGTTCCTGAAGATTGTAAATATTTGTAGACCCAAAAATATTTCCTAACTGGCTTTGAATTTTGTTTAGGTTCTCTCAAAAAATGAAATAATTTATTTTCAGACTTTGGTCTGAAAATTATTTGAGGTTCTGCCCTAGGTTAAGTTCCAGATAAATCATGCTGACCTAAGTTACTGAAGACTCTATATATTTGTAGACCCAAAAATAATAATAAAAATGTTCCCTAACTAGCTTTAAATTTTGTTTAGATTCCCTCAAATAATGAAATAATTTATTTTTGGACTTTGGTCTGCAAATTATATGGGGTTGTGCCCTAGGTTAAGTTCCAGGGAAATCATGCTGACCTAAGATCCCGAAGATTCTAATTATTTGTAGACCCAAAAATATTTCCTAACTGGCTTTGAATTTTGTTTAGGATCTCTCAAAAAATGAAATCATTTATTTTCAGACTTTGGTCTGAAAATTATTTGAGGTTCTGCCCTAGGTTAAGTTCCGGTTGACTCGTACTGAACTAATAAATTTAACTCTTTATGATTTTTACAATTTTATTTTGTCCAGTTTGAACTAATCGCAAAGTTATTTCCTACCTAATGGTCATAATCCCTCGACTTACAACGACTTCCTTCTTATGTTTGCTTTTATATATTGTTGTATATTTCTTTGAAAATGACTCAGCCATAGGACAAACTTCTGATCTATTCGAAATAACGGGAAAATTATGATTCAATTAAATTAATATTTGAATATTGACAAGTAAAGGAAAGGGTAAAGAAGTGGAGTCTATTATTACGAATTTAAAGAGCCGATAAATCTTAGATTTATCTTCCTATATCTTCCAAGAGATTTCGACTTTTTGGTGTCTACTAAATTTTTTTTCATTTCCACTTTCATTCAATAAAATTTTCCACAAAATTGGTGAAAATAAAATCAGTCAATTGGTTTAAATCTCTGATTTTTCTATAGGTTCCATTCTTATGTAAATAAGTAATTCCATATACATATATTTATATATATGTTCTTTATTTTTTGTTTGGGTAAATTATCTCTTTGTTTATCTAAAGGATTCTTGTTTGAAATAAAACAAATATCATTGAGCTGGTGTTCACTTTGCGGCTGCGCACTGTTTGGAAAATTACTGCTGGAAAAATGTGGAAATTTTGTTTGTATATGTATAGGTGTTTCTTGTTATTGTTGTGGGTTGATTTTGTTTGTTATTATTTTGGCTGCTCGCCCTCTCTTTCCCTCTCTCTCTCTCTCTCGGCTCTCTCTCTCTGTCTGACTCTGCTTTTGATAGTTTGTTTGTTGATGATGCAATGACGTTGCACTTGGCAGCTGTTGTCTGTCGTTTGATATTGCCATTGTTATTGTTGTTGTTGTATTTTGTATTTTTTGTTGATGTTGTTCTTTCTGGTTCTGTTGCCATTGTTGCTGTTGGTTTTGGCGTTGTTTACGGGCGCACTTTCACAAGTATTTCCTGTACTTCCGTAGGAAGAGAGGCTGAGTTAGACAATGCCTTGTGATTGTTGAATCGTCTCTCCTATAGGCTGTCTTCCTCCTTTGGCGCAGGCAACTTTTGCAGCTTATCAAACAATTTGTTAGTCGAATCTTTCACTTATTTTTTGTCTTGACATGTTTGTCACTGGGCAGGTGTATTTGGGCTTAAATTTGTTGTTATCACAGCGAAGCTTCCAACTGTATCACATCCGTTTCCTCTTTCTTATCTTTGGTTTGTTATCATCATTTGTTAAATTTAAAAACATTACTAACTAATTATTAACATCAATCACACAATGTTCCATCAATATGAATCATATGCGAAACAATCAATTTTAAGCATCGCCTGGCTTGGCTCTAAACAGCATTGAAGACTGACTAACCCCAACGATTACGCCCTCCAGACTAAATAAATTATAAATTGATTCATAATCAATAAATGTAATCAAGCATTGAGATAACCCGACACGTGGCAAATGGTTCCAACAATAGCTTCCATTATGCAGTTAAAGGATACCAAAATACATGGTGACTAAGTGCAAACAGGAAGCTCATGACTAAAGCACAACATTTTCAGTCTTAAATTTTATAGAAAAAATATATATATAGAATTATTTTATGGTTTGGTTATAAGTCCAAATTATTCGGTCTGTAATTAATAATTTGTCTAAGCAAAAAAATAATTTTGGATAAATAAAACATTATCAGAGAATAAGTTTCGGAACATAAGCCCATGTTTTGCAAAAAAAAAATTCGATAAGACATTAAAATAAAAAGTAAAAAAAATAAACCAAAATTGATTAGTCTACCAATTAGTATTATCACTAGTCTTCTTTTTGGGAACTATACCAAAATATTATAGTAAAATTGGTATTGGTATTATCTTTAGTTATTTTTGGGAACTATACCAAAATATTATAGTAAAATTATCTTAATAATTTTGTTTACTTAAAAGTAAATTTGATTAAATCAACAAAATAAAAAAAAAATTAATAATAATCTTTTGTACAGTTCCAAAAAATTATTTCATATTTATTTCGGGGATGTTACCAAAGTTTTATTTCCACATTATTTAATTTCTTGAAAAGGAAATGAATTAGGTCACCAAAAGTAAAATCATTTTTTGTCTTGAATCTAAAACTTTAAGAAATTCTTAAAAATCAGAAATCTTCTTTGTAAGGCTTTTCCCAGGGAATCTCTACTTTACTACTTATCTAAAAATAAGCTTAAATCCTAATCTAAATTCGAGGTTCCGAGTGGTCTCTTTTAAGCCGCACTTGATTTGCTGATGACAAAGTCTTGGCCTTTATTTTTCTGTCGGTGTTCCCTTTTTTTTATTTATTTAACTGGGTTTCTTTTTCTTTAATGTTTTATTGTGCGTATTACGTAGAACAAGTGGAAGCTTTGTTTGACAACAACAACAACAACAACAACAACATAGGCAAAACTGGTAGAAACGTTAAGTTTACACAAAGCCAAGTTAAGCCTCGCTGCTGACAGCTTCACCTGTTGTTGCTGGTGGCCGGTTTGTTTGGGCTTGACATTTGACAATAAAGTAAATAATCATGGGAAAAAGCTAAAGTTTTGTTTTTTTATTCTAAATATTCCAGTGTGTCTGCATTAAATGTTTTCGTTTTCGTTGGGCTTACGACGCGCCCCGAATTTGTTGTCATTGTTGTTAATGTTTTTGCCTTCTTTTGGCTTTGGGCTTATTACTGCCAAAATTTGGCTACTGTACCAAAAAGCACTGATGAGTAAGTAAAGTTATTCATCTGGCATATTATTTTAATTTTATCAAAAGTTGATCTATCCGACAACCGAATAAGCCCTATGTAATTGGGTGAACTCCCATGTTTCTGTTTAATCCAAAAATGTAAGTCTAGAGTTGAATCTGTTTTCATTGTTGCTTGAAAATTCCCTAGTTATGCTGACTTCCTTGATAAAACTACAACTTTTTACATTTAGTTTGGGTAATAACCAATTTATTTGTATTTTCATTATTTTGGTTATCACATAGCGAATGCTTATCATTCAACTAATCAGCAATCAACCAAAATCGCCTATAAATAGAGTTGTACTCTTTCAGGGAAGTACATTTCCAATTTTGAGTTCAATCGATACGGAGTGAAAATTTGCAAATCAATATTCATTTTTTTGATCCATCCGAAGTAAGTAGAGTTTCAAATTTTTCAGAAATTATCAAAACGTTGTGTAGTTGGTTTTGTGGTTTGTTGATGTTCCGTGTCGGCCCCAGCGAACATGTTCCGGTTCGATGTTCGATGCAACAAAAAATTAGCTAGAATATGCCAGAAAACGCTGTTGCTAGCTATTTTTGGGCTATTTTCTCTCTTTTTGGTTTTTTCCTAGTCGTGAGCGTAGTGCGTTGCGAAGAGAAAAGAGGGAACGCTAAGTAGAAAAGAGGGTAATCCCGAAGAGAAAAGAGGGAAGTCAAAAGTGAAAGGAGGGAACGGAAATGTGAAAGGAGGGAACGGAAATGAGAAATGGCCAGAAAAAAAGCTAAAAAATGCTGAAAAACGCTGAAAAACATAATGAAAATTAAAATTGCAACAAAATTCTTCAAAATTCGAAGTCCGCGGGAAACACTCAACGAGAACGGGTCAGCGACGCGCGTGCTAAAACGATCAAAAATTTTGAAAAAATACTAAAAAAAAAAAATATTCTAAATTAAAAAATATAGAGCCGAAAATAGAAAAACATATTCAAAATTAAAATAAAAAAAAACATCAAATTTTGGTCAAACTAGAAAATCTGTGAACGAAGGAATACAACAGAAATTTTGAAATTTATTTGAAAAAAAAAAAAATGAAGTTTTGAAAACCAAAATTTTTTGCAACAGTTAAATATTAACCCAGTTGGTAATAACTGAAAATTTTCAATTTGAATTTACAAAATATACAAATAAATTCGGACTGTTAAAAAAAATTCAAATTCAAAAAAAAAAATTTTGAAAAAAATTTAAAATTGCACTTGCACGCGTAACTCAAGAAGAAATCAAATCGGTGAAAATAGACAAGCAACGAGCATTAAAAATCTATATAAAAGAAAAGCCCCTCAAGGCATACAAAATTTTTAAAAACCCTCAACTTTGCACAACAATAACAACAACAGCAACAACGTTGTAGCAGTGGCAACAACTAAACAAGACAGAAGATGAAGACAACGAGACAACATTTTCAATTTTATAATTTTTGAAAAATTTTCGTAGTATATTTCGAGCGTGTGTGTGCGAGTGTGTGTATGTGTATGTGCGTGTGTGTTTCGTTGTTCGTCTGCAACAAACAACCCGATGTCGGTGTGTCTACGCTTTCAATATAAATCGTCTCATCTATATTATATAGAGTCTATATAGACGCGTCAGTGTGAGTGTGCGTAAATGTATACCGATGCTCTGTCTGCCGTGCATACACATACAAATATAAATATACTATATATATATGATTTATATATATAAAGCAAGCGAAAGAGAGAGTGAGAGAGTGAAGAAGAGTGAAAAGATATTGTAGATATATATATATATATGTATAAAGTCTACAAGTCTATATCTAAAGTCTAGATATATGCGTATTGAGTTGTGCGCGCACTCTGCTCTGTTTTTTTCATTTATAATTACTTTTGTCTAAAATTAGAAAACGTGTGTGTTTGCGTCTGGTATATCGCACATCATCATCGTCATCAGAGACAGCAACAGCAGCAACAGCAACAGCAGCAGCAGTGGCAGCAACAGCAGTAGCAGCAGTGGCAAGCAACGGCACCCAAAGTCAGTCAAGCTGCCGCGCACGCTTCACGCGCTACATACGCACCCAAGCAAAAACAAAAACAACCGCACGCGTCTGCGTTCAAAATTGAGCATATTGCAAAAACAACAACAACAAAGGCGATACGAAATGATACGTGAATAATCTGAGAATCGGGAAAATAAACGAAAGGATACGAAACACCTCGTAAAATTCATGAACCAAACAGAATCGAACTGAAAGAGTTACACGAACGAGCGAACGATCGAAAGCAGCCGTCGCCAATCGTGTCCGTGTGTACCTCTCTGTCTATCTGTGTATGTGTGTGTGTGTAAGCTTAACGAGAGCCGTGAAAAAAAAATAACAACGGATTTTCTAGCGCACGCGACCTTACCGCCTGCAACAACAACAACAAAAACAACAGCAACACCCTCAAGAAAGTTGCCTACTCAAATAGGAGAAAGAGCGCCAAAGCAAGAGAAAGAAAAAGAGAGAGAGAGAGAGCGAGCAAGCGAGCAGATTGAATGAAAAAGTTCGTCGACTCAAATCAGTCAAGAGTGACGCAAAGTAACAAAAACTTTTGAAAAAAAAATATAGTTTTTTGTTTTTTTTTTCTGTTTGTATTTGCAAATAAGTCATGTGCAAAAGAAAATTGTGCTGAACAAAAAAAAACAAAAACAAAAACAAGAGCAAATCTTCTAACAACAATAACAACTAAAAAAGTGGTCAATGCAAACTAAAACTACAACAACAACAACAAAAACGTTTAAACGGGCAAATTTAAAAATCAAAATAAATAAAGTGTCACTTTGAGTGTGCGTTTGCCGTGATTTCTTTTGTATTATTATTATTATTTTATTTATTTATTTATTTTTTTGGTTTCTTCTTGGCAACGAGCAGTTGTGCGTGCAAGACTCTGTCTCTCTGTCTATGTGTGTGTGTGTGTATTTATTTATTTAAAGATTTTTCGCATAGCCAAGAAACGTCTTTTATTTTATTCACACACAACTAAAAAAAAAAAAAAAGAAAAAGAAAAAATTATTTTTGCCGTCGCCAAAGTCTTCCAACAATTTAAAAAAATAAAAACAGCAACAGTTCGGGCCGGTCGGGCACAATGACTCATAAGCCACAACAACAACAAGTACAGCAGCAACAAACAAGACAACAACAACAACAACAACCACAAAACCAAACACAACAACAAATACAACAAAATATTGCCAAGTGTTTGTTTTAAAAGTGACACAAAAAAATAAAGAACAATTTTGTAAAAATTTTTATAAGCAACAAAATAAAGAAGAAGAGAAAGAAGAAGAAGAAAAATAGTGTCGTATTCTGTGTGTGTTAATTTTCGATTGCCTAAAAATGCTACGAATCTATCGAAAATATTTACAGGATAAACGAAAGTACGTGTACGACAAGGCACAGCGACGTAGCAGCGATAATCCCACGGAGTAAAAACTATTTCGAACGCCTTCAAACCCGAGCTTCCCCTCACAAACAAACAAGAAGAAGAAGAAGTAAAAAAGTGTTTGAACAAACAAAGCAAAAAACAAACTGAGCTTTGCCAATAAATAAAGAAGAAGAACAAGAAGAAGAAGAAGAAGAAGAAGAAATCAGTTGCATCAACATTTTGTTGTTGTCTTCTTTTTGGCTTTTTTCTTTTGGTTTTTTGTTTTTGTTTTTTTTTTTTTTTTTTTGGTTTGAAATATTTTTTTTTGTAAATAAACATCAAACACTGCGGCGCAAATAGCCAAAAATTTTGGAGGACGCCATGAAAGCGCAAAATGTGCGCAAATGGAGTCGAAAAACGAAACTAATGCCATTGATATTGCCCGTTATCCACGTCAGCAGCTTGTTGCTATTGATCATGACATATGCGCCAACAACAACAGCAGCAGTTGCAGCCGCCACAGTCACAGCAGCGCGCACCAGCAGCGGCGGCATCACCGACACCGGCTCTGCCCCTGTCACTGCCATCAGCAGCAGTGGCCTGGCAGAGCAAACCAAGCAACCAGGTCGGCGAAGGTATCTTAACTATCCGGATATCTGGCTTGCCCCAGAAACACCCGCAGCAGCAGAAGAAGCAGCAACATTTGCTGGCACCGGCAGCTTAGAGGAGGAAAGCTATTTTATAACGGTAGATAACGGCAATGGCAGAGGGAGTAGTGAAATCATTAGCCACAACAACAATAATAACAACAACAATAATCACAATAACCATAATATTAATAATAATAATAATAATAACAAGAACAACAAGGAAAATAATATATCCAATACATTAAGTAGCCTTAAGTTAAAGCCAGCAACAGTATTCGCGCAACAGGCCAGCGCTGCAATGGACTATCGGGCAGATCGGACGATGGTGACAATGGCTAAGCAAAATGTGGAGATGGGCAGCGCAGAAGACATTGCTAGGGCGCAGTCAATGCAAAAAGTTCCAAATAATCCAAATAAACTAAAAAATAGTCAAATAATGCAATTTTTATATAAACAAAAGCCACCATCCAACATTGACGAAGAAAGTGGCAACAACAACAACAACAACAGCAACAGCATAACAAGCAAATCCCGTAGACACGCCATTGCTGGTGGTGGTGGGCAATCCTTGGCGCCATATTCAGCGCAGGCAGCTGAAAGAGCCCTGTCAACAGTTAGAACGGGCTATACAATGAGCCAGAATATGCCTCAGATTTATCGTACTGAATCTGAGCCAGTGTCAGATTACATTGTCCCAAGCTCCGACAGCGAACTCATGCCTATGGAGGAGGCATTGCTGCTGCAGGCCTCACGGAATCGGCGCGACAACAACAAGTCGCCATATCATCGGCTAGGCTATCATATGCAGATGCCGCAAGGACGTAATCATGCCCAGAAACACAAGCGTCCCCACAATGCTGGCGGCGGTGGTGGTGGTGGACTTGGTCGTCGGCGAAATCATCGGGGTCAGCGCAAGCGTCCAAGGCATCGGTACTGTTCTGCTCAGGATCCCGCCCAGCTGGCCTTTATGGCACCGACGGTCTTGGAGGGTAAAGTCATTTCAATGACTGCGGATCGACGCGACAATATCTCGGCCACACTATATGTGTCGCATGTCTATAAGAAACAGGAGGGCTTCACCAATTCCGATTATGTGAGACTGGAATTTAGTTTGCACAATAGGAGCGGCGAATGTGACATTTATCGAGAGGAGCTCAGGTCGCGTGGTCTGGTGGGACCGAATGATCTGGAAACGGGCGTGACCTATATGGTGTTTGTCCAGCAATTGGGTGACACGAATTTCACCATACTGGGACGACCCATACGGAAGTCCGCAAAGGTGGAGGAAGCCGTCAGCTCTGCTGTGAATAAAACTTTTGGTGAGTTGAAAGATTTGAATTATATTTTGTCTCTATTTGGATTTGAAGGATTTTTTTTCTCATTTATTAAGAACGGGGAAATTTTTTCGATATATTTTTTTAATTTCTCTAGATCGAGGATAATTTTTCAATATATTTTTTAAGAGTTATTTTTCATTTCTGAAGATGGGGGAAAATTTTTCGATATATTTTTGAAGAATTTTTTTTTTCATTACTCAAGATGGGGGAAATTTTTTCGATATATTTTTTAAGAATTTTTTTTTCTTTTGTCAAGATCGGGGAAAATTCTTAGATATATTTTTTAATTTCTCGAGATCGAGGAAAATTTTTCGATATATTTTTTAAGAATTATTTTTCATTTCTCAAGATCGGGGAAAATTTTTCGATATATTTTTTAAGAATTATTTTTCATTTTCCAAGATCGAGGAAAATTTTTCGATATATTTTTTAAGATTTTTTTTTCAGTTCTCAAGTTCGGGGAAAATTCTTAGATATATTTTTTCATTTCTTAAGATGGAGGAAAATTTTTCGGTATATTTTTTAATTTTCTTTGGGATATTGAAAGAATATTTCGGGGGCCCTCTTGAAAGGGTTTCCTTTTTAAGTGGTTCCTGAGATTTGCGTAACTTTTCCTGCTCTCAGAGTGGATTTTATTATTTTTTTGCCAACTTTTTATTTTGCTTAATGAAAATTTCCTTTTTTATTTACATTTTTTTTTTCTTAAAAAAATTTCTTATTTGCCAACTTCACGCTCTGCTAATATTCACCAGACCGAAATAATTTTATGCAACTCGCACACACACACACAGGCACAGACAACTCTCTTGCAATGTGGCACTCTCCTTGGGCTGAAGCCACAATTTTTCCAACGTCTTTGGAGTCTTCATTGAATGGCAACCATGGCGCTGGTGGAAACAAAAAAGCTTAGCTTAGAATTTGTTGTTTGGCTTGTTGCCATTATTGCTATTGCTGTTGTTGTTGTTGTTGTTGTCAGTTGCACATTTTAATTAAATTCGCATTAATTTTACTAGCCGCGCTCTTTAGAGTCTTCAGGTCTCTGCCATATCGAAGCGAAAGCTTTTTATTTTCTATACTCTGATTTCCTCTGGCTCCTCTGGCCTAGCCCGGGCTGCGTTGGCTTGGCTTGGTCTGGCCAAGTCAACCACTTTGGGCCAGTGCAGTCGACCTTTGCGGTTGCCTACATCTCTCCCTCTTCCCACCAGCCCCCTCTCTCTATACCGTTTGGAGAGATCATTTGGAAGAGACCCTAGCAAAAGTTGCTGTTAAAATTATCGTTGCGTTGCGGTTCATGACGTTTGCGCATCTGCGTCTTTTGGGACGGCAAGCTCACCACGCTCAGTGCCACGTTTCGTTTTTGTTGGTTTATTTTATTGTCTCGCAATACACACATACACAAATATATATATATATATATATAAATATATATATATATAATTCTTTTTTTTTTTTTTTGTTATTTAGGTTTATGCTGCTTTTGTTTCAAGGGGGCGCGCAATTAGATTTTTAATTCATTTCTTTTTGCTGCTGCTGCTGCCGCTCAGCGCGCAACTGCGACCGCTTCCGTCATGGCTGGCAAAGCACACCAATACAAACACACAATACACACACACAACAGTCTGCCCGTTTCAGGCAAGGAGCGTAAGAGCAGACAGTGGAGAGAGGCAAGAGAGGAAGGTAGACCAAAGAATATTCAAGGGTCCCCCAACAATCTCTGCCCCCACCGACCCTTTTTTTTACTTTTCTCGCTCTCTTCATTTTATCGTTTTTTTTTTTTTTTTTTGCCTCTGCTTTCGAAATCTAAAATCAGCTGCAATCAGCTGTTCTCTTCTGGTCTCGCAGCTCTCTGCTCTGTCACTCACTTCGGCCTCTGCCAGACTGACTACCCAGCTCCTCAGCTCCCCAGCTCTCCTCGCTCTTTGTGGTATCTGTGGCAGAGTTTTTTTGATCAGATTTGTTTATTTTCTCTGTCTGATTTTTTTTTTCTTGTTCCTCCTCTCTCTTTCTCTCTCTCTCTGTTCTGCACAGGATATTTACTTTTTGTTTCCAACTGATTTATTTGGTTTACTGCAATTTTTGTTTTCTTTGAAACATTTTTTTTTTTGTTTTTTGTCTGTGCGATTTTTTCTTTGTCTTTTTGGACAAGAAAAAAGAAGAAGAAGAAGCTGCAACGTAGCAGAAATTTTCTTCAACAATTGACTTATTCGATTTCCAAATTGATCTGATCTCATAGTATTTATTTTTTTGGAGCTCTGCCGAATGCATATTAATTAGAACGCCCACAATATGGCCAAATTCGTTTGATTTGTGGGTTTTTCAATTTTTGGTTTTTCGCAATTTTCTTGCTCTACGAAATTGAAATCCACAAAAAGCTAAGGTGTCGAATCAATTTACATAGCCATATAAAATCAGGCCATAAATCAGAGATGAGTCCAACTCGTCAACTGGTTAACGCCGGCAGCGTCTTGTCAAATTGGCTTGACTTGATTAAAATTAGATTAAAGCAGATCGTATACTCTCTTTCTCCCAAGCAAGATCATAATAATGATCCGATGAGATCAACTTTGAAATGGAGGAAATCCTTGAAAAAAATACTCCAACTTCTGACTTCCTTAGTCAATTCTAATTGGATCAACACTATTATTATAGAGTAGTTTGATCAATCAATCATAATCCAAAAATAAAACTAATTCTCTAGTCGACTCTTTTTTTTTTTTGGATAAATTAAAAAATTAGCAATTCAACGCCCCCGATTTCCACCAACAAGGTTAAACCAAAATAAGCTAGTTACCAAAACCAAAATCAATGCAATCAAAATTAAAAAAAAAAAAAAAAAATCGAATCTTTTTTCGGAATTTTATTGTCTGCATTGCATGTTAATCATACGCCCTGTATGCCAAGGCGCAAACAAAATGGCCAAGACTGCTTAAAACCAATTAAAATGCCTTCAAACCTGTCCGAATCGGTATTTTCATGTATTTACCAGACCGCAGTGGACTGGACTCCAGAAATCACAGATCACAGATCACCAAAATCGAGCTAAAAACTTTATGCCCAATTTACACCCCCAACCAAATACGTCAACCACTCACACACACCTTCTCTTCCTGGCCATAAACAGACCAGCTACCGCACAAAAAAACAAAGCCGGCAAAAAAAAAAATTAAATAATTTTTGCCAAAAAAAAAAAAAGTTGACCATGTGATAAATAAATAAAAAAGAGAATCATTTTTTTAATTCGTTGGCATGCGCTATTTTAGTTGGCTTTTATTTTATAATTTTTCTTTTGTCAATTTTTTCTTTTTATTGTTGAGGTGTTAAATGAATTAGCTGCTCATAAAATATAATTTGGGTTTTGTTCATCAAAAATTTTATGAGCCGAAAACAATTTAATATTTAAACATTTGTTGCTTTTGTCAAAGGCAGACAAGCTGGCAAATCTTTTCAAAAATTAATAAAATCATATAAAAATTGAACTAAAGATCCACTTTAATGCAGTTTTCTAATGTATTTCTCGACCACACTGGAATTTGTCAATTCTTCTTCTTCTTCTTCTTCTCTTTTGAGATTTATTATTTTCATGTATAAATTGAAACATTGAAAATCAATTTGCGGTCAATTTGTTTGTTTTTTATATGACATGGAAAAAAAAATATTTTATAATGCATAAAAGATACAGTAAAACATTAAACACTTCTCCAGGGCCTTCGGAAATAATTGAATAAATATTACAACTTTCTTGGGATTAACTTGATCATCTTCAAGTCTTTTTGAAATTCATTGGAAAATCTGGAATTGTTTAGAATGTAGCAGAATTGTACTTATCCAAATATTTATACTTTTTGATAAATAAGCCAAATTCTGTCAAGATTCTAGAGATAAATTCCCTCACAGATTTCGCTGGAAATTTTAAAGTTCACTATCAAAGTAGGTTTTGATTTACTTAAAACAGTTTGAGAAATTAAGAAAACTAAAAATTGATAAAGAATTAAAAAAAAAATACTGAACATTTTTTTATGAAAAAAATTAGATAGACTCTGACAAGACTCTAGAAATAAATTCTTTGGCTGATTTCGCTGGAATGAAATTCCAAAAGAAATTCAAAAATTTTACAAGATTTTTTCGTAAAATAAAATTCCTGGAAATATTGCATATTTATTTAAGAATAACCATCTTTCAAGAGATTACTTTGACAGATTTTGGTAGAAAAAAATTTAAGAAAATTTAAAAAATTCCAAATTTTAGTGGAAAAAAATTTAAGAAAATTAAAAAAAAATTCAAAATATTTGCAGATTTCTCATAATTATGTAAAATAAAAAATTTATCCATTAACCTAAACAAAACAATTTATTAAATTAAAAAAAAATAAATAGAAACCAATTTAATGACTTAAAAAAAAATATCGAGAATATTTTTTTTATTAAAAAAAAAAAAATAGAAAAGAACTAAAAAAAAAAATAGTAAAGATTTTTTTAAATAGTAAAGATTTTTTTTTTTTGATTTTGGAAAAAATAATTTTTTAATTTTAGAAAAAAAAAATTGAAAAAATCCAAAAGAAAATTTAGATAACATTTGTTTTTTAATGTTAAAAGGAAAAAAAAGTTATTCGTTTTTTAATTAAAAAAAAAAAAATTTTATATTTCAATTTTATTTTTTCTTAATTAAATTTAAGAAATTTCCTTCATATCTAAGCCTTACTGTGGCATAAAAAATATTATTGTCTGCTCATTGACAAAAGTTACACGTTCGAATCAAAGCAAATGCACCTTGCCTGATTCTGTTACTTTTTGTCTCTTTGTGTAACTTTATTTGTTTTGCTGTGAATCTGAAACCTTGACTGTGAGTCTCCATTTACCAAAAAAAAAATAATAAAAGAAAAAAAAACTAGTCATTTGACAGTTACAACAAAAGCAGTAGCAAGCCAACAGAAGCCGCAACAGATCAGTATAAAGTGTCTACTGTTTCAGTTGGAGATTTCCCCGCACTCCCCATCCCTCCTTGACAGTTGATAAAAGTTTGAAGTGACCTTTCTAGCGCCTTCTGCTTTTAGTTCTTTCTTCTCCCCCTTAACCACTTTACACAATGGAAAAAGAGCAGAGTGGAAAATGCGCAATGGTTTGTTTTTTTCTTGTTGTTGTTTTTTGTTTTTCGCATATTTGGGTCAACGCCTACGACAGAGCAAGTGAATTGAGTGAGTCGCCGACTGAATGAGTGAGACAAGTGCCTGGGTGAAGAGTGTGAGGGGCAGGTGTTGGTCTAGCTAAGACTTACCTAACCGCTTGGCCACAATTCATCATCATCAGCGGCAGGGAAAACTTAGCCATCGAAACCGAGGTGACATCGTCGTCGTCGCCGCCACCGTCGTCGTCGTCGTCGTCGTCACAGTTTGTCGAAGTGTCAACCCAAAAAAAAAAAACTTTTTTAACTCGCCAGTTTGTCTCTCTCTTTTTTTTATATATATTTTTGGGTGCTTTCTTTTCAGTGACAATTTTTTCGTATACCTTTGGCACTTTGGATTTTCCTGCTCAAAAATGAGACAGTCTCTCCCTCAATACTTTTTCTATATGCAAAGACAGCGGCCAACGACACGGCCAGTGAAGATTTTTCCGTTTATTTTATTTTTTTTTTATTTTTTTGTTTTTGGTAATTAAGTATGAATGGCGGCGCTAGCTGCCATGAACCGCGAACCTAAAACTTTGTGGATGATTTTTTTTTTCTTTCGTGGATATGTGGACTTGCCCCGTGGGACTCGTTAGGGGCAATCTTTTGCAGTCTTATAACTATCTGAGTGTGTGTGTATGTGTGTGTGAACTGTCTGGCTGTTTGGGCTGGCGGGTTGGTTGGCATGCGGGAAATAGAAAATTATACCAAAATGAAATTTTCAAATGGTCTGGCCTGCCCTAGCCCGGCCCGGCCTGGCCTGGCCCGGTCTGGTCTGGTCTGGCCTGGCCTGGCATGTTGGTCTGCCCAAAACACACTCGGTACGTTATGTCCGGCTGCCTGTCTATGTGTCCGTCTAACTGACTGTCTGTGCGCTTGTCTGTGTGACTATGTGTGTTTATGAGTTTTATGCTATTTCTGGCAGCCGCCACAAAGAGCCACACTAACAACTCAAAAGCAACAACTAGCTAAAAAGTCATTTCAACGCCGTCGTCTTTGGCCATTTCATCCCACCACCTTCAATTCTGCAGCCCCTACGAGTTCATTTCCCCTCCGCCTCTCTACACCAAAATAATATTAAGCACATAGGAAAAGATCTGGATTGATCCTGAAGATCTTGAAAAAAAATGCTCAGAAAACTAGAGCTTTGGGCTAGTCCATAAAAATGGAACCTATTTACCCTAGCTTCGGCAAGCTTTATAAAAAAGTCATGAGCTGAGCATGAGAGATAGAGATGAATAGATATATATACACATATTTTTATTTTTTTTTTGTAAGATCAACCGAATTGCCATCTCAGAAGTAGCAGGCGAATCAATGGTGGCGTCTGTTTTGCCAAAACAGAGAGAAGTGTGTGCGTGTGTGTGTGAGTGTATGAATGAATATAGATAGATGGATCAGAGTGGCCAGTTGGTTGGTTGGTGGGTGTGGGTGGGGTGGGCGTGTGAAAAGCAAGCAGCTGTCGTCATCGCTTTTGGGTTTTTGAGTGGTCGGAGACTCTCAGCGGTTTCGAGTGGACACAAGTGTAATGGCCAAACCACTTGAGGCTATCTATCGAGCCATCTTCAGATATATATATTTATATGTGCATATGTTCTATTTGAGTAATGCCCACCCATTCAGACTTAACCCTTTTCCCATACAACGGATGTGACATAATCCGCTTTCCGGCGTGGCGCTTGGATAAAAGCAAAACATTCATTCAGTTCATTTGGCAGATTTCTCTCAATTAGATTAATGTTTGATGATTGGATAAATTAAGAAAATTAGAACTGACCAGCAGGTGGCGCCAGTGGCATCAAAATAAATTCTAAACCAGATGCAAAAAAATTCTTATTTTTTTGGTTAAACCAAAAAAAGGAATCCAAATTATTTTGAGTGGCTTTCTTGGCCACTAATTGTTTTTGTTGTTGTTGTTGTTAATTTCAACCCGCATAGATATATTTCTCCCGGTTGTTTTTCTTCTTCTTCTTCTTTCTTTGTGATCTTGCCCTTTGACCACCTTTTGCTCGATTGCTCCAAAAAAAAAATAGATTAGAAAAAAAAAATTGAGGAGAAATATTTCAACAGTTGCGCACGCGGCTTCGCACACGCGGCTGGTGAAGATTAATGGCCAAAAGTAACTTATTGAAATTGATTGATATTTGAAAAATCGTTTAACTCCCCCAACCCTCCCAGGCCAACACTATTCGCTCTCTCCCTCTCCCTCTCTCTCTCTCTCTCTCACTCTATTTGTAGGCCTTCTCGGAGAGATCACTTCTCATTATTAGTTTCCCATGCGTTGAATTTTTTTCACAGTTGCCAGTTTGAAATTTGTGTTATTTTGAATTTATTTTTTTGGAATTGGAATTGCGATTGCCATTGCTTTGGAGTGGAGTGGAGTGGCTAATGGTTCAGCACGAGCTTCCTTCCCACCGCAATTATGACCAAAGATGCTGAGAAGTTTTGCCGCCGAACCATTTTTTTTTTTCTTTTTTTTTTTTGGCGGCGGCGGCGGCGTTGACTCTTTGAACTCTTTGAAATAAGCGGGGCATCATTTTGGCCATTTTAAACAATTGACGCTTCAGTATGGAAATTAGTCTAGTTAACCGATTTTGGAATGCTCTTGTTGTTCGTCTATTTTGTTTTTGCCTGGTTTTTTTTTTTTTTTTAGCTGATGATGCCAAGGTTCATTGGTTCGAGGACATGCCAAATAGGCAAACAACCACACAAGCCCAGACAGACAATTTGGCCTCGTCTCGTAGTCAATTCAACTTGTCTTGAAAATTCTCAAATTCTCAACTCATTTCAACTCACTCAGTTTGCTGGTGCTCCGCACCAGCCTCTTTGCCGCGGCCACCGCCTTCAGCCCCAGTTCAGCTCACTTGCCTTGCCCGTCCGTCACTCCATTCGCCTTTTGCTATCTTAATTACGCATTAATTACATCAAACATTAATAATTCCAACATGCGGCGGCTCATCTATCTACTTCAGGCGCAGCAACACCTCCTGGTTGTGCACCGACCAACAAACACACACATACCAAAGCTACCAGCCCAACCCTCCCCAACCCACTCGACCCCACCTCAGCCCGGTTCCGACGCCCAGTCCAACCCACTGGCATCTCACTGACTGACTGAGAGTCTCACTCGTTTCAAATTGCAGCCAGCAAGTCCGTCCGGTTGTTTGCCCGGTCTTTGCAAGCTGCATCAGCTTCGGCCGCAGTCGCTGTCTCTGCCACTGTCGCTGCCGCAGCCTCTGCCTCTGCTTGGCAAGTTGAAAAATTTGCCTTTGATATTCTCTGGTGTCTGCTGCTGGCCGGCAGATTACCACTTGTACTTCCTTGTATTCATAGAACTGGCCTGAGCAGCCAAAGCAGCGTAGTCCCACACTAAAATGGTCTGAGGGTTCTTAACTATATTTTTTACGAACTATTTCAATAAATCTACCAACTTGGTTAGTTGAGAATCTCTGAAACACTTCTTCAATCTAAGTTGAAAATAACAGAATAATTTGACTGAGATCGAAAGGAATATTTACAGGTTTTAAGCCATAGTTTTAATCAAGATTTTATCTCGACTTTTTTTGGAAAAAATTAATTCCTTGATCTTTAATAATTTTTTAGACTTGAAAATACTTTCGAGATTCGCATAACTGGATCCAAGATAAGACAAGATTTACTTGTCAACACTTTTAAGGTCTTTAAAATTGTTCCTCTTCTTTTCAATTCTAGGATTTTCTAGCTATTCTTTGATCTGGAAATATATCCAGCCTCCTTCTTTAGCCAGTCTTGACTGTATTCACTTTAGCTGACATTTTAAATGATTTTTCCTGAACATAATGCAATTTAGAGTCAGGCGGCCTAAGCCAATGAAGACATTGCGACTTCCAACTTTGAAATGACTTAATCCGCCAAGTATCGAACCGAGTTCGGAAATTCAAATATTTGAATATGAAAAGGCGTCGAGTCGAGGCTCCAAATCACAGTCTCATTTCTTTCAACTCCTCCTTCTCCTCCTCCTCCTGCTCCTAGCAGTGACTACCTGCGTGGGAAAATTTTGATAATCTCGTTAACCAGATATCTTTGTACCTGTTGGAAATATCCTCTGCAGACACACTCACATACACATGTGTCTGGAATTTCCCTAAGCGACGCGCCTTGCTATGGCCTCGGCCTGTCCTCAGCCTGATCTTTTATGATGAATTTGTCACTTGGCGTGAAGTGTTGGGATTTTCCGGTGCAATTTATAAAGCGGAAATTCCACAATCTGCTGATTTGCAACATTGTTTGATTTGACTTTGCTCTCCTGACATCTCTCCCTGTCTCTCTTTCTATCTCTTTCACTGAATTTTCGATTTTGAAAAATGAAAATGATTCAAAATATTTATTAGCCAACGGCCAGTGTCTGGTCAAAAGCAAATCTGGCTGCCGGCTTTGTTGCATTGGCAAATTGTGCCCAATCATGTTCATGGATTGGCCACCACCACTCGGTCAGACCAGTGACCAGGCCAGCCGGCCGGCAAGCTGACCGTGTGCTAAAAAAAAAAAAAAAACGCACACCGCCGCCGTCGTCGTCGTCGTTGACTTTGGTTTTGCTGGCTGTGTAGCAGTCGCTGCTGCAGTGGCAGTGGTAGTGGCAGGGGGAGAGGGGGGTAACCATTTGGCCAGCACTTTTAGTGCGCAGTTGCAAATGCTGTCGACTTGCGCGTGTTTGGCTGAGTTTCTGTTTCTCTTTTTTTTTTGTTGTTGTGATTTTTTTCTTTTTGGTTCCCATGCTTTGTTTAAGCACGCACACACACACACACAGACACACATGTACAGCAATATTTATTCACTCACTTACTTACTCATTTGAGCCACCGCGAGTTGCATTTTTAGCAGCATTTTTGTGCGGCATTTTATTCGTCGCCGCTGGCAACAAATTTGCAGTTTAACTCTTCAATCGTCTCGCCCCTCTAGCGTTGCGTTGATAATGTTGCTGCTGCCGCTGCGGCGGCTGCTGCAAAATTATTGTTGCCGGCGAGTGCAACTTTACCTTGGGCTCCAAAAGCTATTTAAATGGTATTTAAATGTGTCTAAAAGTAATTTTTGCATTTAATTCACTTTTTTTTTTTTGCTCTCTGTCGAGTTGTTTTTAACGTTTTTTTTTTTTTGTGTTATTTACTCATGTTTTTTTTTGTTGTTGTGTTTTGTTTATCTGGCTGAGACATTTATCAATAAAACACAAAATCGCTTTATGCTTTGACATTTATGAGTAATTAAATAATAATAATAAACACACTCACACTCAATCGCACACACAGCAAACCCGAAAAAAAAAATGAGACAAAAAAAGTAGTCAAAGAAGAAGCAGAAAAGTGAAGGTGTTGCTAATGAAAATGTTGCAGCAACATTTGGGGAATTTTTTTTTTTCGTCTCAGCTTGCAACAGCTGTTGGCATTTGCCTCGAAAATATTTTCACACACACATACAGATGCAACTTGCCACAGGCAAAGGCTCAAAGTTTATGGCAATTTTGTGCAAACTCCTCAGGCTGCTGTGTGTGGCATGCCACCAACACAACAATAATAACAACAACAGCAAAGCCAACAAACAAACAAATAGAAATAGTAACAATAACAATAACAACAACAAATGCTGCCTGATGATGACAACAACAACAGCAACAACAACAGCCACGACATAGTCAAGAAACATTTCCACGGGCTGCCACATGCTTGACCGACAGACCAAACAACCAACCAAACCAAACCAAACCGAACCGAACCAACCAAGCAGCCAACCGATTGACTCGACCACATAAAGCATAAAAAAAAATAAAGAAAAAAAAAACAACGCAGCCACAAGAAGTCGAAAAAGTCATTATATGCGGTGGACTGCGACTTTGGCTTTGGCTGTGCGACACATTTGCTTAAATAACAACAACAATAACAGTGGCAGTTAAAATGGTTGTACCACTGCCAGAGCCACCGCCACCACCAGCACCACCAACAGCACCGCCCCCTCTCTTTGGTACTCCAACTCGAGTGTCTGCCGTTTGTTGGCCATTTGGTGACGTTGCCACCGCAGCGCCCATTTTTTTTTTTCCTTTGTGGCCACTGTTGCTGCCACTGCCTATGTTGTTGCAAGTTGCAAGTGTAGGAAAGAAACTGCAAGCGGGCGCAGGGCGCACGCAGAGAGCGCAAAAAGATGTTGGAAAAAAAAACAAAACAAAACAAAATAAAAATAAAGTCGCTTTGGTCTCTCTCTCTTTCTCTGTCGCTCTTGGATTTCCAGTTTTTGGTTCCCACAATGCAAAATTAGTTGTAGCCCGGTGTGTGGCCAGAGAGGTGCAAGACTCGAGTGGTTGGATGTTGGGTGTTTGGGGAGTGGGGGGAGGGGGGTAGGCCAAGTAGAAGACAGCAACGTCCCCATGACGTAATTAGCATAGAGTAGTCGGGAGCCATAAAGCGAATTTACCGCACAACACGCAGACAGTTCAGACAGACAGACAGACAGACGGACGGAGAGACAAGCTCAGACAACGAAGAAGACGAGGCAAGTGAAAGCGGGTGGTGCTGGTGGTGGTGGTGACCAGTTAACTGGCCATCTGACCATGTGTGGCGTGCGAATGTGCAGCTGGACAGCAACAACTTTTCTGGTCTGCTCTGCTCAGCCTTCTCATAACTCATTCAACTGCTTCAGCATGCTTTTTTTTTTTTTTTTTTTGGCCCACTGGTTCAACTCAAAATCACAAGCGAAATAAAAAAAAAAATAAAAACATTTCATTTAACGATCTTTATCAAGGCGATTATTGATTGTCCACACAAAAGCAACACGGCGATAGCAACACAACGCCAGCAACATTCTTGCCAGCAACATAGAAAATGTTGCCAAGGTTTAATTTAAAATTTGTTTTTTTTTCGGCAAGAAGAAGAAGAAGCATAGCAACATTCCTAACATAACTCAAACACACGAAGAAGAAGAAGAAAGAAAAAAAAGGAAGCACATGATCAGGTTGGCTGACAGGTTGTAAAGGCAAGTAAGCCAGTGAGGAGCTGCCAACCACTTATTACGTAATTATTTAGCCAGAGCAGAACCAGCGACTGCAACAGCTCAGAACAACAGCATTGTGCCCCGAAGGCACGTGTTTAAAGCCCTGACCAGGCCAAAGCTAAAACCAAACTCCAAGCCCGAACACAAAAAAAAAAAAACTCTTTCAGACAATTTGGCCAGAACAGAAAAGAACAGAACAGAAGAGAGTGGAACAGCGGCATTTTGACTCTTCATTGGGCACCTGTTTCGTTTAGCTATTTATGCTATAATTTCAGGCATGCAGCGGCCAAACGACTTTGACGTCAAAAGTTGCTGTTGCAAGCCTGCCTGCCGCATGCCACAAATGCCTGTGTGTGTGTGTGTGTGTGTGTTTGTGGCCGGCTTGAGTTTTGCCTTGAGTATTCAATTCAATTTGCATGCTACTTTTTTTTTCTCCAGTAAAACTCTCAATCTTCTTTGGGCCTGTTCTGTTTGGCTTTGGGCTTTTCGGCTTCGTCATGCCTGCTTATCTTGTATTTGTTGTTGTTGTTGTTGTTTTTGTCAATAGTTGACTATCCATTAGTTTGATCAATTTGATATTGTTATTGCCAATTTATAATCTATTTCATAGAATTATTTGCCAACTTTCAAGAATTCCATTATTTCGACTGATTAAATGACAGAAATAATCCATTGACCATTTGGGGGACTACCAAAATTATAATTGAATCTATAAATTTTTTTTTTCTATAAAAACTAAGGAAATCGTGGATTTTGAATTGGGCAATAGTTGCTATCGCGAACTGATTAAAATACTTGTGATATTTATGAAAGCAAACAAATAAAAAACCGTGTGTTCTTTTTTTCAGTAAACAAATTTGTGGATCCCCTTAGAAATTATTTAAACAAACAAATTTTAATACACTCAAAAGTCTAGGCACTATGATATTCCTACAAAAACTCACCTGTCTTGCACCTTTCTATTCGCTCTGTGTTGGCCGCAGCCAACAGTGCGTATGATCAATGCATGAAATTATTTTACCTTGTTAAAAAAAAGGATAGAAAAGAGAGAAAAATTATAATAATAAATGTTCGTTTTGGTCTGCCAATTTTTACATTTGGCATTTTGTCAAACAATCTGGCAAAAATCACAAGTTTCACTTATCAATTATTTCGTCTCTTTCTACTTTTTTTTTGCAAACGATATTTCATTTCAAATTTTTTCGGCTTTTTGTTTTTAATTATTCAAGATTTTGATGCTTCAATTTGGTATTTTGTTTCTCCGCAAATTTCTTTATATCGATCAAATATCAAGTTAGATAGAAATAGGAATATTTCTCAATATATTTTTTTTAGCTTTTTCCTTAAATTTTTATTTATTTTTTTTTTTATCATTTTTTTTAATAAGCCTTTTGGCTTTATTTCTATAGTTTTGTTTTTCTTTTTTTTTTACTTTTTTTTATATTATTTCTTTTTTTCATACACAATTTTGGGTCTATCTTTTTCTGAAATTTCTTTTCATTTACTCTCCGAAAATAATATTAAAAATAAATAAAAATAAACCTCTCAAGCTTTTTCTAGCTTTTTCCTCAAATTTCATTTTTTTTTAAGAAATTTCTATTTATTTTCTTATAAACGCTACTTTAATTTTTTTATTTTCTTGATAATTTTTTATTTTATATATTTTTTTCATTTTTTCTTAAAAAATTCTTGGTCTTTCTTTTTTAGTATTCCTTAAAAATTTTCCTCTGAAATTTTTTTCTTTTAATCCCCGAAAATAATATAAAAAATAAACTTCTCAAGAAAATTTTCAAAATTTTTTCTTAAATTTTATTTTTATTATTTTTTTTTAAGAATTTTCTTTTTAATTTTTTTAAAAACTCTTCTTTTTTATATTTTTTTGATATTTTTTCTTTAATATAATTTTATTATTGGTCTTTCTTTTTTAGTATTTCTTCAAAATGTTTATCTAAAATTTTTTTTCTTTTCTTTTATTTCCCGAAAAGATTATTAAAAATATAATTCTCAAAATATTTTCTAAATTTTTTCTTAAATTTTATTTTTATTAATTTATTAAGATTTTATTTTTTATTTTCTTATAAACTCTTCTTTTATTCTTCATAATTTTATTTTTTTTTTACAAAATATTTATTCTATCTTATATAGTATTTCTTCAAAAGTTTCCTCTGAAATTTCTATTCTTTTATTCCCCAAAAATATCATTAAAATAATAATTCTTACACATTTGATTTGTTTTTTTTTTTCAAAATTTCTGGATTATCTTTTTCGATATTGTTTGAAAATATGACTAACCCCCGAGACTCACATTTTCTGCTAATTTTGTTTTCTGAGAATATTTATATCCTATATATTTAAGGACTCCCACATATAAAAATCCCCTAACTCTTGACAACTTTGCCAGAATTTTCTAAAAAAAAAAAAATGAATTGTTTGAAATAATTTATAAATTTTTCGCCTCCCACTTAAAAGTATATTTTTTTTCGGTATTAAAAATCCTAGGGTATACCACTTTGTATACTCTTAGATACATGACAAAACATTAGAGAATCTATTATTGTTTGCCATTTGGACTTGGTGACTTATAATTTCTTCATTTGTTAATGCGTTTATAATGCGTTTGAATTTTTTATTTTTTTAATATTATTTTTGGTGTAGTCGTGGTTTTTAGATGTGTCACTATTTTCTGATTCTTTTATTTTATTTTTTTTTGGATTGTATAACTAAAGTAAATTTCTGGCAAATAAAAAAAAAATAGACCTCCACAATGGCGTCGATTCCCACGCTGCTTATAAAATAAATTTAGAAAATTGCTTTAAGTTTTTTTCCTCCTCTTCTTCTTCTTCTTTTCTTTACTACTTCAGGTTGCTTATGTACTCATATATGTGTGTGTTTATGTGTGTATGTGTGTGTGCTTTGTGCTCTGTACATTTTAATGATGCCGCCAAACGGGCAATACGCCTAAAATATTTTTTGGTAGATTTTTCTTTTTTTTTTGTATTTTTTTTGGCGCCCCATTAAACATTAAAAGTGACGATCATCATTATTATCTTATACGTCATTATGATGACACCCTGCTTGGAAATAGTGTAGATATTCTCTCCCTCTCTCTCTCTCTCTCTCTGTCTCTTTTGCTCTGTTGACGTGCCTGACATGCGAATGAGGCTTTGGGTGATAAGAATATTTATTCATAATCCAATGCTTTGTTTCTTCTTAACTTCGCTGGGCCTTATCCAGCTGGAGTTAAGTAAGCAACTTGAAATAAATGCCATATAATTCCATGTTCCAATGTTCCTATATAGACTTAAGAGTCGAGCGCTAATTAAATATATGATGGGATTATCAAATCGCCTTGATTAAATTTTCCAAGAACTTTTCTTGGATCAAATTGTATTTTGCACGTAAATTATTTTAGATGACGCGGGCGTATGCGTAATTTTATTTACTTTTTTTTGAAAAAGAAGAAGAAAATTTTTTTGAAATTTTCAAGTGTTTTTGCCACTACCGGGTTTGGGCCAACTCGACTTGGCCTTACCGTGTTTGCTTGACTTTTTACTCTACTAAAAAGACTGTCTTCGTCTTGTTGTTATTGTTGTATTTGGTGTGGTTTGTCCAGATGCAACGCATCTTTATTTAGAGACAAAAAATGTTGAATGTTGCAGACTTTTCACCAAATCTGCCACAACAGCCAACAACAACAAGTTTACTAGGATGGCTTTGCCAGAGCTGAGCTAAACTGACTTCATTATTATGCAAAGAGGGTTGCACTATTTATCCAAAAATGGCCGTGGCTAATGATGATGATTGCCGGATAGTCGGGCGCGCCAATTTCAGCCAACTTTGAACGGACTTGGTCGTCATTTTTGCAACTGGTTGAAAACTCCAACTCGTTTTTGCTTGGCTTTTTCTTCTTCTTCTTTTTTATACTCTTTTTTTTTAAGTTTTGGATTTTTTTTATTGGCAGCAAATGTTTTAATTTGGTTGGAAATTTTTAGATTCCTGCTGTTCGAATTTTCTAGAAATTTTCAAAAAAAAAAAAAAAATTTTTTTTTGAATTTTCAGCCTCTTTTTTTTTAATTTCTTTTTTTTTATTTGCGTAGGCGCTATATAAATATTTTGCGGCTGTGATTATCAAGAAAAATCATTAAAATAAGAAAGAAGGAAAAACTAAAAATACAAAAAAAAAAAAACCAAAAAACTAATTAAATGCCAAAACACTCAACAGCTTTTCAATTTTTTTTTTTTTTTTTTGAGGCGAATAAATAAAAGAATGACAGACATGCCGAAATGTAATGCAAAGGTAGGGCAGAAAGTAGGCAGAAAGATCAGACCAGACAAGAAGAGGGTCACACGAAGACAACTAAAACATGGAGGGGGGGAAGGGGGAAGCAGAAGAAGAAGACACTCGTTTTGGGGTGTCTCGAGAATCTCCCCTTACGATAGACACGACAATATGACGAAATATTTATTTGAAATCTTTCATGTTTCATAAATTTATGTGTGCAATTTATTTTTAAAAACAACAACAACAACAGCAACAACAAACTTTTTTACATGCTCGGTATCCGTTGACAAGTCCAACAAGAGAGAGGGACAGGGAAGGTATGTGCGAAAGAGATGGAAATTGTCAAAGAGAAAGAGAAATCTTCAAAGCAAGAGGAGTGCTTTTATTTTGGGCAGACGCTTCTTTAATTTCGCTATTGTTCTTCTTTTCTTTTTTTTGTCTTTCGTCTGGGTCTGGAGTTTTTCTATATTAAATATGCCTAATTAGAGTTTTGAAGTTGCAACAACAACAACAACAGCACGAAGTATAAGTATAATCAAAACAAAAATAACAACAACTAGAAGATGAATGTTCCACAATAGTTGAAGCAATCGCTAGCCCTGGTTGGCGCCATGCTGTTGGGCAAAATGTGCGGCATTGACTAGAGAGAGATCAAAGGGCTGTCGACAGCCGACACACACACACACACACAAGCTGAATGCTCAACGCTAAAGTCTGAAGGCTGAAGGCGGGGGAGGCAACGTCGCCAACAATCGCAGCCACCTCAGACACACACACACACACACTCACACACACACACTCACACACTCACACACACACACTCACACACACAGACACTCAGTGTGTGATTGCGCAAAAACCCTAACCAGACCACATACTAAACAACTCTGAAGATCAGTTGGCGGTTTATTGTATAATTAAGTGTTTGCATGTGAGAAATATGGTAATGATCGGTATAGTTTTATTTTTCGAGGGTGTTAAAAACAGGACTGAAATTACCAAGAATCGAGGAAAAATTTATTGATTTCTTGAACTAATTCTTTCTTCTGAGAGAAAGAGAGAGAGAGAGAGAGAGAGAGAGGGTGATCATGAATGCAGTTTGTCCATCTGAGAAAACAGGCTTATAATGACAACTCTCAGACTTACCTACAGCAGATTTTAGAAGAATCTACTAAAAATATATATCTCCTTTTTAATAGGAAAATCATGACATCAAAATAAATCTTAAGATTATATAAGATTACAAGAAAGAACTTGAAGCCTTTAGCAAATCCCTTAAGTCTGAATTATAAATAGCAAAGGTCGGTTTATAAAAGAGTCTAGCGAATGAGGGTCTGCAAATATATGGAATATACTCCAACCTTTCTTTTTCCATATACGAAAAATATGATATATATATAGAGAACAGATTTTCAAACCTATAGCATATCTTTTATGAATTTTAATTACCAAATATCGGATTATAACACAGTTCAGCCTAGGTTCTTCAATTAGATCTTAAAGTCTATACCAAGTCTTTGAAACCTTAGAATTAACTAACAAAAAGTCAGAAAGAGTCTAGGAAATTAAAATCTTAAAATATTTAGAATCTATTCCTAAGCTCCGAAGACTCTTCAACAGAGATCAGAAAAGGTTCATTGGATCATAAGTAAGATCTTGAAATCTACAACAAATCCCTTAAGCCTGAGCTTCAACTCAGATAATGAAAGAGCCTAGGAAATTAAACTCTTAAAGTATTTAGTATTCTTTCCTAAACTTTCTTTTTTTTTACAGGAAATTTGAGACTTTTTAAAGGAAATAAGAATCTTGAAATCTAAAGTCAATCTTTTATTTTAACTAATTCAGATGACAGTAAGGGAAATGAAGCTCTATCAATAATTAAAATCTTTCCCTTAACTATCTTTTTTCATAGGACAATCAGGACTTTTCAAAAGAGATCAGAAAGGTCTTATAAGGGTCTAAAGTGGATCTTGAAATCTTTAGGAAATCCTTAAATTCTCAGATTAAACTACTTAAAAAATACAATCTGAAACCTAGCAAAGGTCTTGAAATCCATACCAAATCTGTCAGATCCTCTTAAACAATATATTTTTGGACTTTCCACTTGGAATCTCTCCAAGTCAAAAGAATATATATTCTGGACTTTCCACTTGGAATCTCTCTAAGTCGAATCAGTTTTAATTGCATTTTTCTATCAATCAATGGATTATTTGTTATTTATAAATTCACACAAACTGCAATTGTTAATTGGTTAAAGGCAATCGACCATTCAGCAAAAACAAAAGTGTTGAAAACAAACTGAACTCAGCTGGGTATTCCCCTGAAAAATTGGGCAAAAGGGGGGAATGGAATACAAAATTTGTTGTTATCAAACTGATATGAAAACAATTAACAGATCACCGTGGGTTCACCGCAAGTGGTGCTACTTCTTTTAGGTTCTTTTTTTTATTTTTTAAAGTTTTTTTCTGCCACTTCAAAAGAAATTGTCAAGCTGTGACTTTGATCTACGGAAATGTTTGCTTGTGGAAGTTGTTCATGTTGAACAACAAAATTTTATTTGATACACACACACACATACACACACAGACAGAGAGAGAGACCACCTCGTGCTTGTAAATTTTGTGTTGTTTTATTTATATTTGAATTTATATGCTCTCGATTTGAAAAGTTTTGAAAACGAACTATAAAAATTGACTGGGCCAAACCTTTGAAGATGATCCGCCCTTGCCCATCGATTCATCCTATATATTTTGTCTGGCAACCACTTGATCCCCTTTTTAGCAGCATAAAATATAAATTTATGGTCTGCTATCCAAAAAAAAAAAAAAAACTCGTCTCAATCGAAAAAAAAAACTCTATAAAATTGATTTTACCCCCACACAAGCCAGTCGGCATTTAACCAGGGCCGACAATGAAGCGCCATTGAAGCGCAACCAAATTAATCTTTCAACGACAATTACAATTAATTATAGACGCCCCCGTTGGCCCCACCCCAGAACCCCACACCCCAGACCCCTTTTACCCCTTACCCCTTACAAAGGAGAAATACAGTCAGAACAGTTTGATGCGAGGGTGATGCGTGTTTTTCTGAGTATCTATGAGATACGCAATCAGTGCGAGTGTGTGTGTGTGTGTGTGTGTGTGTGTGTAGACAGCTGTTGTGGTGCACAATTTGGTGGCACGGCGTCTGCAGTTGCTGGCTATGTCGGCCATCATTAAAAAACAACAACAACAACAAAATATTGTAAACATTTCACTGTTATTTTGATTTTCATCTTTCTCTTCTTCTTCTTCCTCTGCTTGGTTTGTTTTTGCCCAATACAAAAATTTAGGGGCTCCTTTCTGATCACACATTGAATCAGTCTAATCAAGTCCAAAAAAAAAAAAGTAGAAAGATGAAAGCGTTTGGTTTCTTCTTCTTCTTCTTCTTTTTTTTGGTTGAGCGTGTGTGGCCAAGTGGCGGTGTCTTCCGAAAAGAAGCAATGAGTAACGGTAAAAAAGCAGGTGCAGATTATTTTGGAAGGCCAAAAATGATGACCCCAATTAAAAAACTTTTCAATCAAAAAAAAAAATTGCCTAAATTTTTGCCAAGTTTTCTAAAATTAATTAAATTCTTTTTTGCACTCCAGGAAACAAACTAACCATAAATTAGAGGCCAATTAAAACTATCTATATTTATTCAAAAAAAAAAAAAAAAGAAGAAGGATTTGGCAAATTATTCAGAATTCTCGGAACTATTAAATCTTGGGGGAAAAATATTTTTAGTTTCAATTGTTTTCTCACATTATTCCAAGTGTATTTCTGTTGAGCCTATTTGGATTTTGTTTATTTGCATCTATATTTTTTTTTTCTAAAATTTTTGTTTATTTATTTGCTTAAGGCTGTTTGGTGTTTGCCCGGATTAATTTGTAATTCATTTTCAATAAAATAGTTGATGGACAAGTCAATTTTTTTCGCAATGCTCTTTTCATTTGCTCCATTTTCCAAAATACCAAAATAAAGTTCTTCTTTGGTTGTTGTTGTTGTTGTTGTTTTTCTATTTTGATTGTGTAATTGTGTTGATTTTGAAAATGTTGTAGGTGTGGTGTGGCCAAACCTTTATGGCTTTTGTCGATTAACTCATCCAGAACCGCTGCTCTTGGCTTGTCAACATTTCAATTTTTTTTTTTTTTTTTTGGGCTGGTTAATTTGCCTAACCAAATTGTTAATGTTTGATTTGAAATTTTCAAACACATCGTTAATTTTTAATTGTCATTCAATCAAAATTGGGCAAAACATTTAATTGGGCAAGTTTCAAAAAAAGGAATTGAAAAAAAATTGAATTTTGTTGAGAATTTTTTTTTGGACAGTCAGGAAAATGTTTGCATTTATAAATACATCAACAGGCCTTGGTCAGAGTAAACAAAAGAAATTAAAAATTGCAATATGCAAAAATTTTTAATTTATGAAAAATAAACAAAGATAAAATTTGTGAGTAACAAAAACAAAAGGACTTGAGTAAAATTTGTGTAAATTATTTCTGATCCCCTCCCCGCACATTTCCGGTTGCATTCAATTGGCTTACAAATCATAGCCTGATTCCCTTTTATTTTTTCGGTTTACAAATCATTTTTGAACCCACGCAATTTTTGTTCTTCGGAGAAAAACTAAAGATTTCGTCTAATTGCAGCGAAAATTGCGTCATTGGTTATTTGTATGGCGCTGCCGTTTAATGGGGCGTATGATTAATTTCCAAATTCAAAGGAAAAGTGCAGAAAGCCAAGAAATGCGTTCCCAGCAGAACGTTTTTTTTTTTTGTTTTTTTTTTGTTTTAGCACAAAAATAACTTTTCACAATGTTTTTGTTTCGGTTTCTGTTTTTTTTTGTTTGTGTTTTCTTTCCACTTGCCTGGCTTGGTCTGAAGTGGTTGTTGTTGCTGTTGTTGTTGTTGCCCACTTTGGACATTTAAGCCGCTTTTGGCATTCGTACAACTTCAAAAGTCAGCAGGCAACAAACCGACAGAGCCCCAACAACTCTTACACTCCCCCATTCCCCTACTTCTCTCAAGCTCTCCCTCTCTCTCTCTGTGTCTCCCTCTCTCTCTCTCTCTCTCTCTGTCTCTGTCTCTCTCTCTCTCTCTTTAAGGCAGCCAGTTTTTGAAGCTCAGCTGATTTATGCGCCAGGCTGCTCCCCTGGCACCGGCAGCTGCTTGCTCCAACTGGTGGGCTGCTGCTGCTGCTGCTTTTGTGTGTAGGCGCGTTTCATGTAATCTGCGGCGGCTAATCCGCGTGGCTGCCGAAATGGCCAAGCGTGAGAATTTAACTCATTCCAGCGCGCCAAACAACTTCAACTTCAGCCAACTAAGCCAGCAGCCAACAATCCAGCCAACCGACCGACTTCCGTATCATTTGTGTTAAATCAGCGAACATGAGCCAAATTTACAACAGTTCACAGGTGCTGCTTTTTTGTTTTTTTCAAAAATCAAAAAAAAAAAAAAAAAAATACACCAAATTGAACTAAATAGAAAATCTCAAAAGACTGCAGAAGGACAGCTTCGAGGCAGGATTTGAAGGAGTGGAAGCAAATTCTGTGCAGCTGGGCTAAAGCGCCACCTATCGATCTGTCAAGAAACATAAAAAAAAAAACAAAAACATTTACCCATTCGAGTTGGGTGTGAATTTGTTGTTTTTGTAGTTAACGGAACTTACAACACGAAGGTCATTTCAAATTGCCTGTCGACGAGTTTTGTTGTTATTGTTGTAATGTTGTTGTTGTTGTTGTTATTATTTAACTGGCGCTTGCATGCGGTTATTGTCTCATTTGACTAATTGAATGAATTTTTATATTAGAAATTATATGGCATATTGTGGGATTTGGGTTTTGCCCGCCCTTTTTAGCGCATGCAATCTTGACCAATTTGATTCCGATCTCCGTTTGATTGTTTTCAAATTTTCTTCAGACATTTTGATTTTCTCACACTGATAAAACTTAACAGAAAAGGATCTCCTCTTGTTGTTGTTGTTGCTTTTTTTCATAAATCGTTTTGGTAGCGCTGACAAAATGTCAGTTAGGCTAACTCAGCTCTTCTGTCAACTCGAAATCCCACTAGTCCGGTTAAAAAGAAGAAGAAGAAGAAACAACCAAAACGTCTCATCACAAACTTGACTTGAAGTTTTTCTTTTTTCATATAAAATGTGCTCATTTTCCTTTTGCGGCATTTCGCGCGAAATTGGGTTAAGTTTGGCTTTGGACTTGACCAACATTAGTTGACTTTTTATTTCGTATTTCGTTCAAGTCAACAAGATTTCGCGCTAGATTAAATTAAGTCCAACCAGGATTAGGCTTGAAGTTGAAAAGGAGGGGGCGGGGGTGGGGGAAAGACCGTTATAATTATGGCCTAAAAAAAAATGAAGTTAGTAAAATTTGTTAAGGATTTGCTTTGTGGCAGTAAAAGTGTTCGTGTCTCTTATTATTGTTGGTTCAGTCTATTTTTAGCTTAAAAGGGCGCGTCGCCGATCTTGAGGAGCAGATAACAAATGCTGGTGGCCGTCGAAAGGCAAATGCTTAGTCATGCCAAAGATAGACAGACAAGCCAAGAGGGGCAAAAAGGGGAGGGGGCGGGGGGCAGTTACAGTCAGCCAAACAAAGCGCACTTGCTGACTGTGATTGCTCTCTCGGCAAGTCAACTTGAAAATTGTCACAACAACAGAGCGCAAAATTGTAAACTGCTCACCCACGTAATAAAAACAACAACAACAACAATCGAAACGTTTACCTTCAAAAAAGACAAGCCAAGTTGGCCTCAACGAGTGCCTGGTGCCACAGTGACTCAAATTGACCAAGGTTGGCATGGAGCAGGCAGCAGGCAGCAAAGCCAAACAGACTGATGACTGTTGAAGCCCAGGGGCTGCGCCTTCAATATGCTAAATAACCAACAACAACAACAAAAATAATGTCATCAAAAAAAAAAAAAGAAAAAAAAATTGATCGATTTAAAAAGAATTAAGATCATCAGAGCAAAGTCGGCGTCACCGCATCCTGACTCACTGACTTAGTGAACGACTAAAAGTCAAAGAAGACTCCTACTGTATATACCCTGGCCTCTCCTGTCTTGGCCTGGCCTATTTCAGGGCATCTTTCACCTTTAAGCCAAATGCAACTTAATTATGGTTTGTTTGCCTGGCGACTGGGAGGTGCGCTTTGTCATTGCCAAACAATTGTGAATACTTCTTCCTCTTCTTCTTCGTCTTCTGCTTCTTCTTCTTCTTGTTTCTGTTGTTGTTGTTGTTGTTATTGTCATCTTCATCTGCTAACCAAGCAGCTTCGTTGTGGCAGCCGCCTTCTCCTTCTTCTCTGGTTTTGTCTTTCCTTGGTTTGTCAAGTTCGGCTGGCTGCCTCCTGACTGCCTGACTGCCTGACTGCTGCTGCTGCTGCTGCTGCTGCTGATGCCTATCAGCAATCAAGCGTTTTGTGCCACCAACCACAACAATAACAACAACAACTAAAACCACAGCAACCTCGACAGGAGTCGAAGCCACACAAAACGACTCTGCCACAATTGCAAACTTTGACTTTGCCTTTTTTTTTTTTTAATTTTTTCAAAATGATCTGGCAAAATGACCTTGTCAGATTTTGACATAATTTTAAACAGAAGACGCCCTGACCAAAACCATTTAACCAGATCGTTTACCTTCTTCACTCTTCCACTTCTTCTGGGTTAACCAAATTTCACACGCTGTCGCTAACTTTCAAAAAACAAAAAAAAAAAAGAATTTTATAGTTAAACTTTTGTAGGTGTTTATCTATTATTTATGTGTGTGTGTGTGTGTGTGTGTGCGTAACGTTTTTCTTGTTTTCTTTTTTTTTTTTGTTCAGACAAACAGCAGCAGTTTCAATTTCTTATCATTACCGCATTGTTTTCGTTCACACGCCCCCAAAAACACACTCACACACACACACACACACACACATAGTCAAATTTATAGCCACACACAGTGGCAGCAGACAGAGCACAAGTTTCATCAAGAAAATTGTATACTCTTTTTTTTTGGGTGGAAGAAAAAGTGTTTTGTGAAAGAACGCAACTTGTCTCAAACAGAACTCAAAAATTCATTTAGTTTGTGTAAACCAAAGAAAAAAAGAGTAAATTTTGGATTACCCAAGAAAAAGAGAGAGAGAGAGACGCCTAGATTGGGTTAGACTGGGAAGGCAGACTAAACGGATGAAAAATATAAATTTACATAAAATAACCACAAATATTAGCATAACATTTTGTCATATTTTGACGAAAGAGAATAACAAGTTGAGGCAGCCCAATGGACTAGCCAAGGGGAGTGAGGCAGAGGGTGTGGGCCACGGGTCATTGGAAGGCCAATGCTTGAGGGGATTGGCCAAAAAATATGTACACGTCACTGGGCCCAAAAGAATTTCACGTCACAGTTTTTTTTTTTTGGGTAAACAAAGAAAGTCGGCTTCTCTTTCTTTCTCCCTCAGTTTTTTTTTTTGATAAGTCTTATCAAATGCGTTGGTCGCACACATTGTAAATTATATGGTAATCATCGGTTTTGATATGCAAGTGTCGCCTACTGCGCCTACTGCTGACGTCACTTTCCAAGATTTTTCATTTTGAGACCAAAGCAAATACAAGTCTGACAAACAATCGAGATAGATTGGAATAAAAAAGAAATATATATATATAGGTTTCTTGATCTTAGCGATAAGCCCTTGTCACGTGACTTCAGACACCTTTGGAGAAATTCTATTTTTATTTGGCTATTTTTCATTAAAGAGTTGAGAAATTTTCTTTTACAAAATTTATGGTATTTTCCACTCAAATTTATGAGAAGCTTTTCTATCTTTTTTTTCTCTAAAAAATTCTTTCATTTTGTAATAAAAAAAAATTATGAAAATTAAATTTATGTTTAGCTAAAATTAAATTTTAAAAATTTTTAGACCAAAGTTCTGTTCAAACCATTTTTTATCCAATTTAAGAATTTTTAGACCAAAGATCGGTATCCTTGTTTAATCAATTTTCAATTGAAGAATTTTTAGACCAAAGTTCTGTTTCCTTGTTTAATTTATTTTTTAACCAATTGAAGAATTTTTAAACCAAAGAACGGTTTCCTTGTTTAATTTATGTTTTAACCAATTGAAGAATTTTTAGACCAAAGATTGTTTTCCTTTTTTAAACCATTTCTTTTATTCAATTGAAGAATTTTTAGACCAAAGTTTGGTTTCCTTGTTTAATCAATTTTTTATACCATTTTGATAAGCCCATTTTCTGCAGAGCTCAGCTGACTGACTTGGCTAACAGCTCGTCTCACTTGGCCCAGTCATTTTGATCGAACTGAGGCGACACGAGGCAAGTGGCACGCGCATTTGAATTAGTCAAGCATTTGAGTCACATTAGCTTCCGTTGGAGCATGAAACGTGAGAAAACAATTGACAACGATAAGAGAATTAAAAAAAAAAAAAAAAACAAAATTATACAATTGTTGATTACACATTTTGGGGACAATAGAAAGAATATCTCAAATATTCATATGCCAAATGCAACGTGCTTTTCACTAACTTTTACCAAGGCAGCGTGCATTCATTTGCCTCGACTCATTCCGATAGGCGTGGTGGGGTGGGGTGGGGTGTGTGGGGCGGATAAGCCAAAAGATATTTCAATTGTGCTTCTAATTTGTTGTTGTTTTTTATTTTTTTGGCTAAACAGCTGGTCAGGCAAAGAAGAGTCAGTGAGTCTGTGACAAAATAATAAAGTAAGTCAATTAAAAGAATATAAAAAAGACTGAAAATAGAAACAAAGAAAGTTCTTTTCTTTTCTTTTTTCTTTGAATGCAAACAAAATTTTGTGTGGCATTTAAAAAGCAGATAAATGTTTAATGCAATCTCTTTGCTTTTTATTCTATTGGCAAATTGGCAGCTTGTGTGAATCACTTCACTTGACTCAATTTAAAAAGGGAACTGGCAGAAAAAAAATAAAGAAAAAGAAAAAAAATAAATAAACCAGCAAATGTGTGCGTGTCTTTATAAATAAAACGAGACTAAGTTCAAAACAAATGAAAGACTGATAAACTGAATTTTTTTTTCTTCTCTAAAAAAGAAAAATAGTTTTGCTTTGGAAATGAAACTGAATTTATTGATTCAAAAATAGTCAAATGGCCTCTTTTTCGAAGAGGAAAATCCTCGTCGTGTATAAAATCGGAGAAAAAAATAGCTAAATAAATAAATACACAAGTCTTAAGTTTTTATGGCTTTTGTGGGCTTAATAATTCATTAAAAGATTTGTTTTAGTTTTTTTTTCAAGAATTTCGAGAAAATGATTTCTTATCAAGTTGATCATTTGCGTCTTTTGAACTGATTGAAAGTTGTCAGGCCATGGCAAAGAAGCTAAATAAATATATAAGCGAGGAGAGGGCTTCAAAGGAAATCGAAATTGCGTATACGCACCGTAGACAAACAAGCAAACTCACAACACACACAAACAAAGTGGCAAGCAAGCAAACAAATATGGAAAAATCTACACAGGCGACAAAATGATAATGATCATGAACATCATAATGATGATGATCATCATGATGATCATGATGATGATGGCGAAGTTGGTCTGTTTGGTCCAATTCAATGATGCTGTTAATTTTGCTGGCAGCGGCGCTTGCTTTACTCAAATCAATATATACACACACATGTGTGTGTCTGTGTGTGTGTTTGTGTGTGTATTTTTTATTAGTTTTACAGGCCAGAGTTTTTTTTTCTCTCTGATTTTCTGATTTGCCAAATCGTCAACCCCGTTGCGAACATTTTCAGCACACGTGCCGGCCATTCATCTCCCATCTACCATAAATATACACTCACTCACACACACACAGACATACACACAGACATTTTCATCAACTTTGAGATTTAGACATTTAGATGAAAATGTCTATTTACTTAGACTTTTCTGTTTGATTGAAATGGTTTGTTTCTGTCGGCAAAAATGTTCAACTTTCCGGTTTATGGTTTCCACATTAGACCAACACAATTTGTTGTTGCTTTTGTTGTTGTTAATATTTTTTTTTGTTATTATCGGTGTTTATGTTTATTTAGAAATGCTTTTGATTTTGCGCTTTTTTGTTGTTCTTCTTCTCCTTCTTCTCAGCCAAAGAATTCAGTTGATTTGTCGCCATGTTTTCATAATTTTTTTTGCAGGTGTAATTCTTTTTTTTTGGTTTTTAATTCATTCTTTGTCTTTGCGTAAATTACTGTAATTGTTGTTGTTGTTTATGGTTGGTGTTTACTTTGTCTATTCACTCTGCCATGACAAAGGAAAATAATAACACCAAAACCAAACAAGTCAACAAAATCTGGGAAAATTTTTTGCAGAATATTAAACAACTTCCTGTCCCTTTGCCAGCTCACATTGCGTATACGTGATAATTTACTTTAAATTAAAAAAAAAAAAAAACTAATATTTTTAATGACACCACAAAGAAACCAAATTCATAAATCTTAAGACCAAAAGATCTTTCGAGTGCTACCAATTTCAGATAAATTTCCATAGACTCATAAATCATTTGGCAAATATTTCTCAAAATTAAAACAGAAAATCTGAAATCTTATATTCCTAGGAAAATATATTTTGTTTTTTTTTTTTGGGGTGAAATGAGATGACACAATGTCGCCCCCATCCGAGGGCCAATAAAAATGAATCAAAATAAAAAATTATTACTAGTAAAATAAATAATGATCAGACCAGGCCAGGTTGTCTCCTTCAACCAAAAAAAAAAAAATATATATATATATATATTATTTTGTGTGTACCCCTTTTGAAAGCAGACCAAGAGACGAACAGACCAAAATCTTTTTGCGCTTCCCCCTTTATGAGCCATAAAAAATAAGAAGAAGAAGAGAAAAACACAGCATTTCGTATGCCACGCGACACATTCAAATCATAAATAACCGAAGGCAAAGTGTTGCCGGGCTTTTGAAAATTATTTTGGAAAAGTGAAAAAAAAGAAATATTCAAGTGGAAAATATTGCATATTCATATGCATCTGTGTGTGTGTGTCATCAGGCACCCCCCCCCCCCCCCCTTCCCCCAAAAAAAAGAAAACTTCCGCTCTCCTTCTATTGCTTTCTCGCTTCCACTCAATGCCCCCCAAGTGACTCAAATGTGGGTCACACTCACACACACACACACACACAGGCAAAGGGGATGCATATAATCTTCTCTGTGTGTTTCGGGCAGCCAAAAATCCAACTGCCAAAATGAAATGTCATTTGCTTGCGAGAAAAAAAATAAAAAATAAAACGGGAATAAAATAAAATGTAAAATTTAATTATTTCAGAATTTTACGAATTTCGAGAAAAATGATTAAAAAAGAAAAATGCAATTAAATTCTACCCGAATTATTTGTCTTAATCAATTTGTCTGAACATTTGGATTCTTACAATTTTAATTTAAAATTAAATCATAATGCAATTTCCACTCCTTCCTTAACCCTTTTCTCTCTCTCTCTCTCTCTCTCTCTTGTCCCTCCCTCTCCTTTGCTCTTTGGAAATTATTTTGAGGCTAGAGAGAGACGACCTCTTCGACTTGGCCATGCTTCGTTACAAAAACCACATGCTGGCGCCGTCTTGCTCACACCCCGGGCAGTTCCTCTTCTTCTTCTTCTTCTTCTGGGTCTTCTTCTTCTTGAAGATGGTGCTGCTCCTCGGCGGCTTTTTGATGGATTTGCATGAATCATTGAGGCGTCACGCTCGAAAAGAAAAACGCGTCAGCAAAGAAGAGTCAACAAAATTAAAAGAAAACACACACACACATGCACACATGAAAATATTGAAATATGAAAAGCTATTTTAATATGGCACCGTGTATGTGTATGTGTGTGTGTGTGTGTGCTAAAACGGTCGACAGCAACAAAAGAGCAAAGCGAAAAGAAAACGACGATGACAATTTTGCTGGCTTTTGCTGCTTTGGCAAAGGCTTCTTCTGGCTTTCCTTTTTTTGCAGCTTCTCTCTTTTTACACTTTTTCAGTTTTATTGTCAAATTTTTTTTTGTTTCTTTTTGACTTGGCCAGACTTTTCCGGAAGCAAGTCGCGACAGCAAACACAACTCTGACGTTAGTTTCTCACACCAAAAAAAAAAGGGAAGTGTTTTCCTATTTTTTTTTTAAGAATAACAAAAAAAAAAATGGCGCCAGTTTAACTGAACCTTCAAAAAACCCCAAAAACAATAACAACAAAAACAAAAACAAGAAGAAGAAAACATTTTAAAAAGCAAAACAAATATTTATGCAAAAAGGAAACGGTATATCAAATTTCAAAAAGTCTTTGAATATTTCGCAAGTCAAAAAAAAAAAAAAATTAAAAAAAAATAAAATTTCTTAAAAAAAAAAAAATAAATATTCTTAAAATTTATGACAAATAAATAAGAGAGGGAAAAAGTTTGATTTGCCTAAGTTCAAAGAAAAAAGGAATTACTCGGGTAATTCTCAAGATTTACTCGAATATTTTTTTTTTGAAAAAAAAAGAAATTATTTTTTATTTATTGAAATTGCTTAATTGCCCAATGAAAATTACAACAGAACCTAGATTATGTCTAGATTTCAAAAGGATTTTCGATTGGCTTTCCAAGCTGATTTCTAATGCCATTAATGACTTGGCCAAATTCTTCCTCTTCTTCTTCTTTTTGTTAAGCGCATAATTAAGTCATTATTAATGAAATGAAATCAAATGATATGCCATAAGCGGCACTATAAAAAAAAAAAACGGCAACAACAATAAAGCTGCGCCCCCTTGATGATCATAAAAATATATATGAGAACAACAACAACAATAGCGAGCAGAACATGAGCAACAATTACAATTCTTTCTTTTGTAAATCAAAGCAGAAAACTTGAAAAAGCCTTCGACCGGCAGCACAAACCGACTGACTGACGGAGTAACTGACTGACGGAGTGACAGATGGACAGACTGACGGACTTCATTTCGGGACAGGCATGACAATTGTCAACTTGTTTGCGTGCCGTTCGCGTTTGTTGCCTTCAATTCTAAAAAATTCTTAATCGCATTTTGTGCTCTGCCACTTTGCCACTTGTGAATTTTTTTCATTTTTTTTTTTGCGGAGTTCCCTGCCCTGTCTCTTTGCTGGTTGGGCTTTTTTGGATATTGTTTCATTTCGTTTTGGATTTGCTTCTTCTTCTTTTTATTTTTTGTTGGCATTAATGAAAACAATTTGAGAGCGTGAGAAAAACTTAAAAGTGTGCGTGTCTCTGAGTGTGAGGAGCACCTTCATCATCAAATAATAATAATAAATTTATCTTTAATATGCAACATTTTTTTTATAAAAATATGTAATAAATATTTCAAAAATATTGTATATTTATTTTCCTAAGAATTCTTCTTTATTCTATATAGATATATATATATATATTTTTTTTGGGGCCACGCGAAAGGCGCATAAATTAACATTTGCTTAACATTAAATCAAATTCGCAGACTGCGCGTCAGCTTGTGTGTACCTCGGGGAATATATAAATAGGTAGACTTAGCTGACCAAATTACCCAAATAAACAAAAAACAAAAAAAAAATAATAATAATAAATAAATAAATAAATAAAATTTCAAAATTTCCAAATGGCTATGACGATGATGTCTTGGTTTGAGCATTCAAATCATCATTTTGATCTTGTTTAAATTTCATAAATACTTTTCTATTGAAATTTATGACCAATCATTTTTTGTGCTCTGATTAATAATGAGAAACATCAAAATATAAATCATTTATTAAAAAAAAAACTCCAGAATTTTTATCACGAAAAAGTCTGATTCATTCAGACCAAACTTTATTTTTTTTAAGGATGAAAAACTTAGATTGTTTTTGGAAGAATAGAAAAAGTCTGATTCATTCAGTCCAAACTTTATTTTTTTGAAGGATAAAAAATTGAAATCATTTTTGGGAAAATAAAGAATTTGATTTCATCACGAAAAACTCTGATTCATTGAGTCCAAACTTTATTTTTTGAAGGATAAAAATTTCAAATGGCTTAGTAAAAAATAAAGAATTTGATTTCATCAAGAAAAAATCTGATTCATTCAATCCAAACTTTTTTTAGGGATTAAAAATTAAAATGGCTTATTGAAAAATATTAAATTTTTTTTTCATCATGAAAAAATCTGATTCAAACTTTATTTTTTTAGGGATAAAGAATCCAAATAGTTTTTGGAAAAAGAAAGAATTCATTTTCATCACGAAAAAATCTGATTCATTCAATCCAAACTTAATTTTTTTAGGGATAAAAAATTCAAATGGTTTATGGAAAAATGTATAATTTATTTGCTTCATGACTAATTAATTTTAATTATAGACCAAAACTCCCCCAAAAAAACGATTTTCCTAGAAATTGTTTAAAAAGTAATTTCGAAATAAATTAAATGAACATTTCAAAACTCTTAAATGAGTCACTGATCACAAAAAAATAAAAAAAAAAACTACAATAGAATCACAAAATAAATTGCCAATTTGCCACACCCCCCTTTTCGTATACGCAATACGAAAATCATTAAATTGGCTTGTGAATTTGCGTGAAAATAAATATAAAAATAAAAAAAAAAATAATTTTATTTATACCAACGAAACACATGACAAATAGTCTCCGACTTTGTTGACCAAATAATCGAATTGTCCGATTTCAAGAGACACGTGATAATATTGTAAATCCTAGAATAGTTCAACTAATAAAAAAATTCACACAATAAAAAAAAATAAGATCAGAGGGAAAACAATCCGATTTCATTGCCAAATTGTCGGCATTGATGAGTAGTCTGAGTCAGAGCCACAAAATTCTGAAGGAGACCAACTAATTAGACCTATCAATGGCCATCGATTATTTTGCCGAATCTATGAGTCTCTGAGTCCTTGAAAGCCAACCAATTAGTCGGGGCTCTTGTTCGTTAGACTAAAAAAATAAAATGCTAAAGAATTTCAATAATTCTTAGTAATTTTGTTTATGGCATCTTTATTGCCTGCACCTCTCACACTCTCTCCTTCTGTCCTCTAAAAATCATCAATAAAAAAAAAGTAAAACATGCTTTGGAATTTTATCTACATCGAAACTATAAACAAAATTTAGAAGAAAAAAAAATAAATAAATAAATATACAATAAATTTAAATTAGGAAAATGGAAAAGTTTCTAAAAGAGAAAAAACATAATGATGACGATCTATTTTTTTTATTATTTTTTACAGCACAGCCCGCCGAGGTAGTCTCCATAAAGGCCAACAATGAGACCATGGAAGTTGGTAGAGAATTGCGTATTAATTGCAAAGTGAAGGGTCAGCCACCGCCAAAGGTCACCTGGTTCAAAGATGACAAATCAATCAATCGAAAACGAAAACAATATCAATTTCAGCATTACAAGTAAGTCAATTCGATTTAATTATGGAATCAGGATTATATATATAATATATATATATATATATATATCTTTTACAGAAAACGTTCCGTACTGATTATACGCTACTTTAACACTTCTGATGTAGGCAAATACGAGTGTCGTGCCAAGAATAAAGTCAATCAGAAAATTGATTCACGCAAAATCATGATTAAGGCCTATCCAGGTGAGTCTCTTAAGATATACTCAAAATATATATAAATATATATTTTTTTTATATATATATCGAAATATGTGTCAGTCTTTTGGGCAGACAGCCGACAAGTCTTTTAATCGTATAGAATTGTCTGCTCCAGATCATGTCTAATTTATGACCACATTCGAAGGTGGAATCCTCCGCCTCTGTTCACAGATCAACGATATATATATATACTATATAAATATATATATAGATTTTTATTTTGATGTGATTTTCATATTTTTATTTTGGTCAATTAAAAATGTTTGCCTTTTCTTTTTTTTCGGTTTTTAGTCGCAAGAAGGCCCGATCCACCCGAGACTTTTGATCTGCCCTGCGACACTAATGTCTGCCTCAATGGTGCCACCTGCAAAATAGTCCAGGTTGGGACGGGCACTATAGTCTATTGCACGTAAGTACCAGCACCAGACAAAAGAGTTCAAATATATATACATATTTGGTTTGTGATTTGATTTTAATGTTTAACTTATCTCAGACCCAGCCAAGTCAGAGATAATACAAGACTCAAGTGGTCTCACCAGACAACTGATAAAAGGCCACCGAGTAGGCATTTTCCATTATCTCAGCTGGCCGAGGGTTCTAGGGAAATTCGTAAAAAAAATTTTTACATTTTTGGCGTCACATTACACACACACCAGAAAGGATGCTCGGTGGTACTCAAACCGAGCCGCTCTTCTCTTTTGACAAACCCCAAAATATGCAGGGCAGTGTACATCCGTGACTACCAGTCTATGCGTGTCTCTGTGTGTGTGTGTGTGTGTGTGTGTCTGCAATGTGAATTATGTCTTTCAGCGCCTCGTTCAATTCATTTTGTTGGGCATACGTGAGTGTGTGTGCGTGTGACTGTATAAGTAAACTGTACGAATGCTCCCAGCCACGTCCCAAAAAAGCGCATTGTACTCGGGGTTCTTTTTTTTATTTTTTGGTATCTTTCGATACATTTTTTTTTTTTTTTTTTGGTATTCCCAATCATATGAATCGCTGTCTTCGGCAAATGGCAAGCGATTGCCTCTGTTGTTTCATTAAATTAAATTAAATTAACTGCAACGCAAATTATTTTTTTTTTTTTTGAATACTGAAAAATTAATTAATGTGTTTTTAAAATTCTTTGTTATCATTTCAGTTGCCCGGTAGGATTCGATGGTGAGCGGTGCCAAAGTAAAACCAAGGACCTACTAAACAATAGGTACAACAATAGTTCCGAATGTAGCAAGGATGGGGGGTTCATGGGAGGTTTTTATTGCTAAAATAGGCACTTCTATAGCATCGGTTGTTTTAAATCGATTCGAATGAGATAGTGACAAAAAAAAAAACATTTAACAAAAAAATACAAATAAATAAAAAAAATAAAAATTATAATAAAAAAAAAAAAACAAAAATTATTAACCTAAAAAAGAAAGTAAATTTTGTTTCAAACCTCCCCGAAAATAAATTCGATTTTTTTTTCCTACAAAACAATGCTGAATTGTGAAATAAGCCAAATATAGTTTAAAAATCAAATCAAACACAGACAAAAAAAAAACACACACACACAGAGTACAAATACCGTATACCAATTTCAATTCAAGTCTATATCAATCCAGCAAAGCAAAATAAAAAAAAATAAAATAAATAATAAATAATTAAAAGATCCTATTCCTTACATTGCCTCTTCGCCGCGACTTTTTTTTTCATACCATAAACTAAAAGTTTTATTATTAAAAACACATTCCAAAAAGCAACAAAGTAAAGTCTTAAAAAAAAATAAAAACTAACAAAAAAAAAATTTGTTACATTTTTCAAAAAAAGTCTAAAAATAAACAATTAATAATTTATAATTTTATTGAGTAAAAAAGCAATAAAAAAAATAAATAAATTTAATTAAAAAAAAAAAAAAATAAAAAACAAAGGGTGCTATAGAAGGTTTATTTTAAATAGTTCTTTGTTTTTACATAAGTTTCTAATTTAATTCACTAGAAAGTAAATGTTACAAAACTGAGAATTGATTTTCCATTTTAACGTTAAAAACAAAAAAAAAACAATTATAAAAAAAAAATAAAAAAAAAAACAAAACAAAATTCGTAAAGCAAAACAAACGAGCAGTAAACTGACTCAAACTCCGGACTCAGATACCCTACCAAATACCAAGAAAAAGAATAACTTGTCGAATGCATATTCAGAAATCAAATTGGCCCAGCCTTAACTCATGGATTACAATTTACAATTAATAATATAAAACATAAATAATTAAACAGAGGCTCTCTTAAGTTATAGGTATTTCTTGTAATAGTTTCAAAAACCACATCCTCGCACATCAGCAAAACACACAGAAAAGAGAAGAGAACAGTAACAGTAACAAATTAAAAGTACAGTCGCCAAATAACTAAAGTACAGTTGACGCAAAACATTTCTTACGTACCTCAAACGGACTGGCCTTCCCCAAGCAAATTTTGTTTTGTTTTCAATCAATTTTTTGTAGTTTGCAAGTCAAATCAATTATTAATTAGACATATCATTGATCAACAGACAAAATTAATAACAATTGTCTTCTTGTATTCTCTTCGAACTAAATTTAGTCTTAATCTTCTTTTACTTATTAACACTTTGGCTGCAGATTTTGATAAAAAAAAAAATACCCAACAATTGAATTAAAAATAAATTCATGACCCTTGATCTTTTTTTTTTCTGGTGGTTTTTGTAATTTTTTTTTTTTTAATTTATTAACTAATCTTTTGCGTTTTCACTTTTAATTTTCCATTTGGTAAAAATGTTTAATATTTCCTATTTAATTTAGATTGTGCATTTGTTGATTTTTCCTTCTTATTTTTAATAATTTCTTTTGTATAAAAATCAAACGCAAAAGCTTTCTTTCGATTATTAAGTCAACTTTTCTAAGCATGAAAAATACATAAAGTATGTTTTGTAGATTTGTCGTAGATAACCTTTTTTTTTCTTTGAATATGGTTTAAGTGCAGCAAAATTACCTACCAAAAAAAAAAAAAAAAAAAAAAAAAAGATTAATTTTTTTTTAATCTCTTCGCAGATATTTTGCTGCAATCTACGGCCAAATACATACCTTAAAAAATAATCATTTTTAATGTGTAGATTTTTTGACTTCAAAATAAATATATAAACAATAATTAAAAGAGAACGAATTGAGCAAATGAAAAATTAAAGTAATTCCCCTGCACAATCCAACGCCGACAAATGTAATTTTTTAGAAAATGTAAAAAATTAAAAATTTGTTGCACTAATTAGCCCAGTTTCTAAAAAAGAAAACAAACAAAATTATTTATTGCAAACAACAAAAAATTGATGAAAAATAAAAAAATATATATATTGTAACAATAATTAAAAAGAAGAAGAAGAAGAAGAAAATATATATATAGATATTGGTTTATTTGGCGGCTGTGCATGGTGACAGACATTTTGAATATTGAAATTGAATCTGAATTTATTTTATTTTTTAAAATTTTTTTATTATTATTTTTTTATATGAAAAAATTGTTTGTGTTGTATCGCAAGATGACATTTGGTACACACACTGTTGCGCTTTTGTTGTTGTACCATAGAATTAGAAAGAGAAAGAGAGAGAGAGTTTTTGTAATAAAAATATCAAAGTAAAAAAAACAAAAAAAAAAAAAACAAAAACCATGTAAATAATTTTGTTTAATTAGAGCTAAGTGCTATGTACATTTCGACTACGTTAAAATGTTTAATTCAATCATAATTTATTATATTTAATAGTTTTAATTTTATTATGTAATTTAATTGTAAAGCTAAGCAATTTAATTCTACTTTCTAATTTCGAAATATTATTTTATTTCTCTTTTTTAATAACACAATTCACAACATCAAAACAAAAACAAAAACAAAAAATGTAAAATCCAAATTTAGTTTTATACATATGTTGACATCAGTTTGTACGAGAATATATATAATATATATAATAAATATATATATATATATATATATATATATATATATTTGTAGGCATATATGCGCAGAAATGATTATTTTTTTTTTTCTAATTAAGTCCAAAATTTTAATTTAAATAATGAAAAATTTATACCAAAAATACCATTAAAAATAAATTTATAAAAATTTATCTTTTATTTTAAACATAAACAAACAAAAAAAAAAAATGCAAAACGCGCAAAAAAAAAATCCAAAATTAAATTTAAAAATTTGAAAATACTTCACAATTCTTAACAAAAAAATTTTAAATGCCTGTAATTTTTCTTCATTTTTAAGCGCGCCACAATTAATTGTTTATAATTTTAATTTTTCTCACATGGAAAAAAAAATACATGCATAAAACTATTTAAAAATTATAAAAAATAAACCTGTGTTCTGTTGGTTTCTTTTATTTCTTACCCCTTTTATTTTGTATTATTATTTTTTTTTAACCCCAATCCCAAGCAACTAAGGCTCCGATTTGCCGAGCCCGGTGTTGGCCATTGAATTGATTAGAAAATAATAATTGCATATATATGATGAGCTAGTTGCCTGATCAATTTACATATAATGTATGTATGTTGGATTTGTTTTCTTTTTCGACAGCCACCAAATTGAGAATGGGTTACAATAGTTATTATCCCCCCACCATAATGGACCTAACAGAAGAGAATGTTGGAAAGCTTGCGGACAGGCATAATTTGAATGGATTTGGATCTCATGCTTAGTTATAATTTAGAAACAGCTAATAAAATGTATTTTTGTTGCAAACAAATTGTGTTTATATTATTATTTTCTATAGTCAAATCAACTTAGTGGCAAGTAAAATTTCAAATTCAAAAGCCCTCCAAAGTCTGGCAGCACTGAATGTGACTACCGCAGCGCCCTCTAGCGGCTATTACATTTGACTGTGTTATCGAATTTCGGAGCTGCAATTGTTTCTATCGCTTGTGTTGCTTTAAAATTTCCGCAATTTATTCTCTTCATAAAAATAGTTTAATAAAATGGCTACATCTCAAGCAACCCGAAATTGTATTACACTGAAGGGCTCTGCCCAAATAATAGTTGAATATCTAAGTAAGTAAAACACATAAACATGCTGCTCTCAGCAAAAATGGCGTCGAAGCCGCGCTTTTTATTGATGGCACAATTTTTTTTCGCCAGAATATGGAATTAACTCCATCCTATTTCAACGTGGAATCTATCCAGCCGAAAACTTTGATAATGTTCAACAATATGGCTTGACAATTCTTATGTCAAAAGATCCGAAAATTATTTCGTTTGTCCAAAATGTTCTAAAGCAAACAGAAGGTGAGTATAAATTTAGACAAAGGCCAACAAAGCTCCAAATTCAAATTCAGCAAAGACGCTGCCTACATGGAAAAGGGCAAAACGAAGCTCATAAAATAATTCGTTTTTTTCAGAATGGCTTGCGAAAAATATGACCAACAAAATTTCGATGGTGATAACGAATGCTCACACCAAAGAAGTTCTAGAGTCTTGGGACTTTAAGATGCAGGCCGAATTGGGCGATGGAGACACGTCCGATAAGACCAAGCTAACCTCTTCGAAAGAATTAAGCCGCATACAAAATGAAATACGAGACGTGATGCGACAGATTTCGGCCACTGTCAGCTATTTACCACTTCTGGATTGCATTTGCACATTTGATATAATGATCCATACACTCCAAAATACCGAAATACCAGCTGAATGGGACGAGACAGGGGCTGTCTTCATACAAAATGCCCAGGCAGTCCAACTGCGTTCCTTCTCAACTGGCCTGCACAAAGTGGACACTGTGGTTAATTATAAGATGACCTCTTAGGTGGTTTTAAGTAATTTTAAGTTTTTTATTTATATATTTATTTACATGATGGAAGTTAAAAAAAAAATAGAAATCCACTAAACTTTGTATTCGAGATTTTTGGTCACTGCCTTTTCAAATGCCATCTAAAATATATAAAAAGATAATCAATCGGTTAGTAACTAGGGACATAATAGGAACTCAATAGGTAATCGGTTGGGTGAACTACGAAGCAGGGCATTCAAAAGAGGGCAGCAACAACTACACGTGCATACACACTACCGATCCTAATCCTAAGCAGCGCTTAGTCGTCAAATCTTCTCTTGCTTGTGGTAGTTTCTTTAGTCTGTACCAAAGTATTTCTGTCCGAAATGGTTGGGCGCCACTGGATGCAGTTCAGAGGTTAGGATCTTCATTCTGGGAAAGGCATTGACCACAGTTCGTGCAGCATCTGGTGTACAGAAAAGATTCGATAGGATGATGCAGCTCTCCGGCACTCCATGCTCACGCAACACATTCACCGCCTGCAGAACTGTGTTACCGGTGGACATGATTGGATACATCAGTAGGACCTGACGCTTGGCAATATCGTCAGGAAAGCGGGCATATACCACTCGTGCTTCATGGGTGTTGGCATCGGACTCGACCAGAATCTTGCCTATGCGTATGGAACGACAGCAGTCTCGCAAGCCCTGTTCCATAGCCTCGCCGGAACGTATAATCGATACGCCACAATTGCCGGAGCGGTATTTTAATCCCTCATAGGTGGCTCCAGTGGGTGTAACTACACTGCAGTGCGAGTATGGCAGCTGATTGAGAGACTCCTCAATGACGAGACGAATTAAACGATCGGCGTAAAACTTAAAATCGCTACGTGAAGTGTTTCTGAAAATAAAGATTTTATTTAAGAGGACTTTAAGATAAGTTTTTTATTGACTTACTTATCTCTTATGATGGTCAACAATTCAGACACTTGAGAATTACATTCTAAAAGTTTTAAATTGGGTCCGTAGTCGGCCAGAATAGATTCTATGTTAGCTGCCCTTACAGGAGGCTCATCTTCGGACTGCTCCACGTTGTTGCTTGGGCCATTTGCCTGGTCCTCATCATTGGAAGAAGGCTGTGAATTATTGCTGGAAGGTGAGCCAGTACACATGTTTCTGATATAAATTGTGCGCAAATTAAATATAGATAGCGCTGGCTCCAATGTTACCAGACAGCGCAAGCTAAAATCTACCAAAAATTTTTAAAATTAAAAATATACTAAATGGTCGCAATAAATAAAACTTGTCTGAAGCGCCCTCTGTAGCTATAATTCTGAAACCATAAATTAAATTGATCGAACCGATAGCTCGCTTGTGGCTATCGAATGTTTCTCGATGTTACTGCTTGTATATACATTTTGGGACTAAGAATATTTTTGTTGTATTTACTCATTTAAATAAAATAATTTTGTTTTCTGATTTTCAACTTTGCTGTTATCGAAATTTGTAGATTTGAATATAGTTGGGCGGTATATTTTGACGTCTAAGAGGAATTTGGCGGAATTTCTGACATGAATACGCAGGGTTGCTATTAAGAATTTTATGTTACCAGCAGGTGGCGCTTTGATTAATAAAATTAATAAATTTAAAAATTATTTCATGAAACACAGTTTTTAAACAGATGCTTTATATGCTTCCAGTAAAATATTTTCATTTCCTAAGATTAGCAGTTACAAAATACCAGTGTGGTTGAACTTTTAATTTCTCGGATCAGGATGGCAGGCCCGTTTTTAAGTTTCAAAACAAGTTGACAGTACACTGATAGTGGCCTCGTGTTTAGCTCGCAAACAAAGAAAAAGTGCATTTGAATAGTGATTAAAAAGCATTGCGAGCGCAAGGTGTTCAGGAAATAGCAATAAATAAGTTACCAAACTTGTGCAAGTGTGCGTGGGCCTGTTTAAAAAGCGTATGCGGTCGCCAGAGTGGTTCGCCATCCTCGTTCCGTCTCTATATTTTGGCAGTCTCGCAATTGCCTCCGCTTTGGTCTCCATTCATACCTATTAACTAATAAACAAATAACCTTCGGGGCATCGAGAAACTGCCCCGACCTGCGTCTCAAACAAAAACTAAAATTATAACGGACTGTCGCGGCGGTTGTTTCCGTATTGTTCGGCCCCTTCCAAAAAGAAATACCAGCAACAAATTAGCAAAGGCAAAGTGTTTGAGTGTGTTTGCGCTTGTGTGCGTAAGTGAGTGAGTGTGTGACTGAGTGTGACGACAGCCCAAGTCGACCGCAAACCACACAAATGGCGGACGTGAGCGATCCAAGTGAACTCTTCGATCTTGAGCTGCACGAGGATGACAAGGCGTGTGACTCCGATGACGACAGGATTGAATTAGACGACGTAAGTTTTCATTAATAATAGTAACTGCGCATCATCGTACACCTTTTGCATTTTCCACCACCATTAAAATACACACACACACACACAATAACAATAGAAGAGTGGGAGTGAATGAGAAAGAGTAAGAGAGCGAGAGAGAGAGAGGAGTAGCAGCAACAGCCGGAGGCATAATGAAAGCTGCGCACTTGCAAAATCTTCGAAGCGGGAGGGAATATCATGGGTTGACTTGGAGGTCGCCAGGGCAGATTTTCTTCTTTGTATGCGTCCTCTTTATTATTGTGGCGCTTTGTCTGCTATTTGTTTCCTTGAATGCCTCACGTGAAAGCGCAGCTGGTGTTGCTCATATTTGTTGTCGTCGCTGTTGTTGTTGTTGTTGTTGCTGATTTTTGTTTTTTCTTCTGTTTCACTTCAATTTGCGTACTTTCTGCAACAGCGCAGCGTTGGCGGCAGCGCATTGACTTTTATATCTGCTGCGCAAAAGTGCGCGTTGTTCGCCTCCAGAGGCAAGCAGAGAGGCAGGCAACATTCGCAACGACAGCAAAATGAATCATCCAAATTTCTGAGAATCCAGACACTCCCCCAGCCCCCCTCTCGACAATATCGGTAATCTTGAACAGTTGAAACCCAAATAACCAGAAATTCCGAGAAAATTCGTGAATACCCGCCAAAAAGGAAATTCCGTCTGAGGAAATTTAAAACAATTTTTTTTTAAATTATTTACTTGTTTTTATTTTGTTTGGTATTTTTTTGTAATTAAAAAACAAAGGTAGTCAAACGGCCTGAGCTGCTCGCCAATAATTTATAGCTCAAAATATTTTCCATTTGTCTGTGTGTGTGTGTGTGTGTGCAGCAGTATTAGGCAATCACACTAAATAAATGCCCTTCAAAATAATCAGTATCAATTACCCCATCAAGCATATAAACTCAACACACACACACACACACTCACAGAGGCATATACGAAATACTTAAACATTATTGCCTTCATTATCAAAACTTAAGAATTACAAAATCACACAAACACACACACATACACATGGACAGGCTAAACTTCCACTTTAGAAATGAAATGAAAGAAGCACATCAACCTTATCAGCAAACAATATTTAAAAAAATAAGAAAAAAAATTCTGAAGCAAGTAAAAAAAAAATAAGTTTGCCTGCTGATAAGTGATAAGTCGAGGGAAGATGTTGATGGGGCAGTCAAAATTTGAAAAATCTCCAAACGAACTGAACCATTCATATGCCGTTTTGGGTGGTGGGTGGGTGGCCATTTTAGATAGATAAATCGAATTATGAGTGTAAAAAATTATGATAAAATTGTTAATTGAAATTGTCAGCGTGTTTGTTCAAGTCGAGTCGAGTCGACAAGGTGAACTAGTTTTCATATTCAACGAGGTGTGAGATTTTTGCCCTCTCAAACTGGTAGCAAACGCCGACAACGCCACCAACGCCCCCGCCACCCTTGATAAGAATAAAAAATCCATTTGAATTTGAACACTTGAGAAATTTCGAAAAAGCTCAACTAACTCAACTAATTCTTAAACTATGACGAGCCATGGGCAACGGCGTCTGTCGGGTGATTCCCCCAGGCGACGACCCTGTTGATCACCCAAAGTAGACGCAGAAAACTGCCGGCAGATTATTTGGCATTGTTCCGAGTTCTAAATTTAGTTTGTCATTAAAGAAACACGTATTTCTCTATGTATTTGTGTGTGTCTCTCTCTCTCTCTTTCTTTATATGAATGAATATAATCTGTATGGGTGTGTGTGTGTTTTTTTTTCGACTGATCGAAAATCGGAGAAACTCATTTTGGGGACGGGCCGGACCAGGCCAGGCCAACATGAGGCGTAGCCATACAATTTGATGCTGCGTTGGCGTTGCTTGGCGGTCATTTCTACCAATGCTAAATCTGTAAAAGTCTAACCCCCCCCCCCCTCCCCCCTCATAACCCCCTTTCTCTAAACCCCTCTCACTCTCTCTCTTTCTCACTTTCTGCTAATATATTTATTTTATTTTTTGATGAATTACTCGAAAATATTTTTTTTTTAACATGATCTCTCTTTTTTCAACATTCTCTTTATTTTTTTAAAATATATTTTTACAGGTTGACCTAGAACCGGAATTGAGCATAAATTTACATCCAGAGTGAGTAATTAATTTCACCAGAGATTATCTTACTGGAATCCTGACTAGAGTGATTCGATTTGATTAACATTAAACAGAACTTTACTTCCGACACTAACAACAACAACAATAAAAAAAGAACAAGCTGATTTAGTTGCACTCACAAAGCGCGCTGAGCTTTGGTTAATTGCCAATCTGTTGTCAGTGTCCACGCGTCTGGTGGGCGGGCGGGCAGGTGCGTGCGGTTATCTCTGTTTACATATTTATTTTATTTCATTCATTTTGATTGTTCTTGTTGTTGTTGTCGTTGTCGGCTGTGTTGTTTACAACAAGCAATCGATGATGGGAAAATCACCAGTGTTGGCTTCTGCTTACTGTCTGATCCTCACACACACAAGTAGACAAGCTTACACTCTGACATAGTCGGTTATATTCTGGGAGATAGACCAGACGGCAGACAAACAAACAAAATGCACCTGTTGCCCAGCTGATAATACTGAATATAAAAAAAAAAAATCTGCTAAATATATGCAAAGTGCCAATGGCCAAAAGTCTATTAACATTTACAACAATAACAAATACAACAAATAAAAAAAAATCTTATTGTTTACCTAGCGATTTTAGCAAAGATTGAGTTGGGTAAACATTGGCCATAATTGTTATTCAAATTTTTATTAGTACTCTCGAGACAGTCTAGCATATTCTCACGCCCCAGCTTAACTAGGTGAAATGTGAAATAAATTTATTTTCTATTTTCTATAACAATAGCAATGAGGGCCAGGAGACCATTCAGCTCTCTGAGGAGAATGTTAATCCTGGAAAAATCACATTGGGACCCGGCGATTTTGAGCTTAGAAAAGTTCTCGGCAAAGGTGGCTACGGCAAAGTATTTCAGGTGAGTTCCTAACGGTTGAAATAATCTATATTTGATCTAAGATTTAATTTGATATTTTTTATTGTTGTTGTTGATAGGTGCGTAAGACCGCTGGACGTGATGCTCATAAATATTTTGCCATGAAAGTGCTTAAGAAGGCATCGATAGTTACAAATCAAAAGGACACAGCGCATACGCGTGCCGAAAGAAATATACTCGAGGCAGTCAAAGTAAGAGTAAAAAAAAAAAAATTGTAAAATGTTCATTTTTATTGATTTGTTTTGTTTTTTTTTTTCAGCATCCTTTTATAGTGGAATTGGTGTATGCGTTTCAAACAGACGGCAAATTATATCTTATTTTAGAATATTTAAGTGGTGGTGAGCTTTTTATGCATTTGGAACGAGAGGGTATCTTTTTAGAGGACACCACTTGGTGAGTCTTAAATGCGAATTGAAGACACATCCGATAAGAATTTATTTATAAATTGTATTTATATTTATTTGTGCAGCTTCTATCTCAGCGAAATAATTCTGGCCTTGGGCCATTTACACAAACTCGGCATCATCTATCGCGACTTGAAGCCAGAGAATATTCTATTAGACGCACAAGGTCATGTGAAACTCACCGATTTTGGACTATGCAAGGAGCACATTCAAGAGGGTATTGTCACCCACACGTTCTGCGGCACAATTGAGTACATGTGCGTGGGCAATCAGCCTTTTTTAATCCACTTGTTTATCAAATTCGACAACAACAAAAAATATATATGTAAAAATCCCTTTCTGTTGACCTTGCAGGGCTCCAGAGATTTTAACACGAAGTGGCCATGGCAAGGCTGTCGATTGGTGGTCCTTGGGTGCCCTAACGTTTGACATGTTGACGGGCGTGGTAAGCTTTTTGTTTTTATCTACATTTTTATATATTTTATTAATATTTATTCTTTTGTAATTTAGCCACCGTTTACGGCCGAGAACCGCAAGAAAACTATTGAGACTATATTAAAAGCGAAATTAAATTTGCCACCGTACCTCACACCCGAAGCCAGAGATCTGGTGCGACGTCTTATGAAACGCCAAGAGCCACAGCGCCTCGGCAGCGGACCCGAAGATGCGGCGGCCGTACAATCACATCCTTTCTTCAAGCACGTCAACTGGGATGATGTTCTAGCCAGACGTCTAGAGCCGCCAATAAAACCCTTATTGGTGAGTAAAACTAAATTCTTCGAATAAAAAACAAAAATCTTAAATGTGTTTTTTAATTTACAGCGAAGCGAAGATGATGTCTCCCAATTCGATACGAGATTCACAAAACAAATTCCAGTTGACTCACCAGATGATACGACGCTCAGCGAAAGTGCCAATTTAATTTTTCAAGTAAGTTGAAAAGTGACCGGATCTAAGTACAGTTTAAACAAAAGGTAGAGGAAAGCTGCGAAAAATGGCAATTACATTTATTCTTTCATATCAATGAGAATAGGAAAATCGAGTTCGAAGAAACCAAAGCCGAAGAAGATCGAATCTAAGTACAGTTTAAACAAAAGGTGATCCTTTTGAGAGGCTATCAAAAATAGCCATTCCCACGTTTCTTTCATATCAATGAGAATCAGAAAGTCTCAAGTGGTCCTCTTTCTTACCTTTCTTTTCGAATTCCAAGAAACCAAAAGTTGATTTGAAATTCTTATTCCAAATTTTTTTTTCATTAATTCAAACATGTTTTTTTTTTTATTGATTTGCTGCAAATGTTTTTAACAAGGGCTGCATTTTTTTTGGGGAGGAGTGCGTTTTCACAATAAATACTTTCCTAGACAGTAAAAAGCTTAAGGCTAGAGACACCAAAGAGTTCATCTTCCAAGTGTTAATATCCAAAATTTAACGATAGGTGGCGCCACACTGAAAATGAGGTTCTTTCAGTGGAATGCCCGTGGGTCCGTCCGTAAATTCACAAAAATTCAGCCCAATACGTCGAAAGGGATGACATTTACTTTTGGGATTGCCCCACTTACCTCGATAGGTTAGCCAATCCGGAACAAGGGAACGCCCTAAAATTATGAAAAAATTTAAGCAATAAGATTTGAGTAAACTTAAGAGACACCAACCAAAAGATCTTAGATTCTCGTAGCTTATGTCGACAGATTTCCAAGTATTCCAGGGGGTGCCAAAGCCATTGATATCATAGAGACGTGCCACCTTGACAAAGCGATGCTTGCCAGGAGCTGTCCACAGACCGTGGGAGCCCTTGGCGGCAAACAGCACTGGATGGTCTTTAAAGGTGGTCACTGTCTTGGGAAAGTTGGGACGTTGCAATATGCCCTTTCTGGTCTCCTGGCGCTTAAACTCAAAGGCCCCTGTCAAGCGATTATAACTGTAATAGGCTCCGGCATCATGGGCGGACACATACATGGCATGTGGCTCGGCATCCCCATTAAAATAGAGACTCATGTGCTCCCAGTCGCCTATGTGACTGCCAATGTCCTTTCGCCGACCCAGGCAATAGCCATAGACGGCTGGAAAGGGTATGCGGCCTAGAGGGCCCAGACTGAGGGTGCACATGGTCTTGCCCTGGCTGTAGGGATAGAACATCCAGTAGGTCACATGGAAACTGGGCAACTTACGTCTGCCTGGCTCTGCCTCATAGGGCATTTCAATGTTGTTATCCTCGAGGTTGTCGTCCATGCCGCCGCCACTGAACTTGACATTGTCAGCCAGATTGGCTATGAAATTGTTCACTGGCAGACTGTTGTCCTGATCGGGCTCCTCTTCGAGGGTTTCTGTCAAGGGCGGACCAGAAGGTGCTGGTGAAGGCAAATTTGGAGGCTTCTCGCCCATCACCAAATCATAGTCATTGATGGGAGCAAATCCATTGTACTCCAGGCCAATCGGCGTCTCACGTTTCACCCGCTGAAACAGGGGAAAGAGTCGCGAAGACCGCCGCACTGTATCATTCCTTTCCTCGAGCGGATCTATCGAAACTGGTATATAAGGACCTCGTGTGCTGGACAACAGTGTCTTTACCAGAGGCGGTGTGGCCATTGATGGCTTAACTGGCACACGTTCCTTTCTAGGCGGCTTGGGACACAGTGTGACCACACCATAAATAGGCACCGGTGCCTCATTGGGATTCCGGCCATAGAGAAAAGAATTCTCATCTTCCAGCAAGTCCTTGACATCCGTATTAGTCACCAAATGGGATTTTGTGGAATACTCACTGAAGGGCATGCCCGGTGTGAAAGTACTGTCCTTGTCCATGGGATGAACATGATGCAAAAATTCCTCCACACCCAACGGCATGAATTTCTCCTCGGGGGCGAGCCAGACTATCGGTGCCCATTGCTTGATTAATCGCTCAACTGTGTAAACAAAAAAAGAAGAGATATATGAAAAAAAAAAATATTTAATGAAAGAGAAATGGGTGAAAAGCTGATTAAGGGAAATGTATGCCGCCCCTCTCCTCCTCCTACTCTCTAAACATTTTCGTTATAATTTTAATTAGCTTAACAGCAGCTAGCTTTAAATTATCCAACCCGTTGTCCAAATGGCCCCAACTCGATTCAGTTTTTCGTCTACAAATTCAAGTGCAATAAATTTCACTTTCTCACTTGAAGCGTGGCCATAAAATGGACCCCAACACACACCTCACCAGCGCCACCTTCCCTCCTCACCTTCTCCAGTGTCTTAGGCAGTTCATGCTATTGCTTTGTTATTGTTGTTGTTGTTGTAGTTGCCCTGTTGTTTATGTTTATGGTCTCACAAAACAAAGAAGAAAAAAAAAAATACCGACTGGTCATTGTGTATGGCTAATTCGCAAATAAGCGAGCACCACCTCTTTTTGCTGGCTACCGACGTTCCATATAAACAAAAAATAAAAATAAAAGTAAGCGAGTCAAATGGGGAGAAGACTGATCGACCGACAGACCGACCAGGCCTTCAAACAAAACAAAACTACTAACAACACCGACAACCAAGTCAGAAAATTTCTCCTCAATATTAAAAGTATAAAAAAAACAAGTATGTAAAAACAAATCTTGACACATTCGGCCGGTAATTTCTGTCCAACCAATTAAAGTAGGAATTCTTTTCATAAAAATTTAAATTCCCCCAAAAACCCACTAAATGGAAATCTTTCACAATCTTTCTTTCCACTCGAAATATAAAGAGAAATTCTGGAATATATTTTCTCAGATCCAATAAAAGATCTTTGACAAATCCAAAAGAGAACTATTTATGTAAGCAAATAAATAAAGCTAAAGATATCTTTAAAAAAAAAATGTATATAATTTTCCCTTTCATATTGAAGTTAGGGAGCTATTTTCCCCTTCTCATATTTAGGTCAGACCAAGTTAATTTGGAAATATATATTTCTTCTCATATTGAGTTTAGAATGGATCTGGCTATAAATATATTTTCCTCATCTATGATAAGGATCTATATCCAATTGAGTTCAGATTGAGTTATATTTTCCCCAACCTGAATATAGATCAGGATAGGTCTGGCTTGAATTGTATTTTCCTTTTACCGAAGAGTCTGGTTAGACTTTGTATATAAAAGTTCCAAAGCTCCAACTTGAGGTATATTTTCCCCAACCTGAATATAGATCAGGATAAGTCTGGCTGGAATTATATTTTCCTTTTCCGATTAAGATAAAATTGTATTCCATTTATATTTTATTTGCTCTTGTCCAGATATAATATTTAATCTTTGATAAAAGGAATCTATAATTCTTGATCCAAACAGAGTCTATTATATTCTGAATTCAAACTTTAAGATTTATTTTGAGGACTTTTTTAATTCTGAAATATATGTGAAATCAGTTTTAAGTGAACTAAAAAAATATACAAAATTCAGACAACACACATTTGTCGCTTAAATCTTAACTAGTTTCCGATAGTCAAATTAAAATTAATTTGGTGGAAAAAAAAACTTTCCCACCAGACCTCAAGTCATTAAGAGTAGCTTTGGAGAGGTCATTAAAATTAACACAAAAATATTCTTTAGAAATTTGCACTCAATTTATGAAAGCTTTTAGCCCACTGTGCCTGAGAGATTGTTTGTTGTTTTTGCTGTGTGTGTTTGAAGCAATTGATTTTTGATTTTAATATTGAGCTGGTGGTGATATCGTATGCATACCTACTTCTTTATCTAATGCCGTTATTTGTGTGTAAGGTGGTGTGGCAGGTGGTTGTTGTTGCTGTGGCTGATCAACAGCTTCATTGCTGTTGTTGTTGTTTTGATGATTATTATTATTATTATTGTTGTTGTTGTTGCCATTGGCATCGACGACGCCTTCAATGAAAGTGGCAACGGGAGCTGCCGAATTGTCTGTTGCATTGATCAGCACAAGTTTTGGCTGAGGCGGCAGAATCACCTGTTGCTGTTGTTGTTGTTGTAGCTGTGGCAAAGCTGCACTTGTGTGGAGCAAATGAAGCACAAAAACTAACGAGAGTGAATTTTTCAGGTTGAGCATTTTAGTTGTCTTGCTTCACTTTAGACAGAGACAAAAGCTTGTCTGTTTTCTTTTTCTTTTGTCAACAAAGTATTTCTTTTATTTGCACTTTATTTATATTTTGTTAACACAGTTTGCCAACTTTTTTTTTTAAGATTTGTTACACTATTTTCAGTTGTTGTTATTGTTTCATTTTTATTAGCTTTTGATTATGCAATGCAACACGAATTTGATCACTTAACACTTCCGTGTTTTATGACTTTTTTTTTAGTGAAGATAACAGTTGGAAGGCCATTGAAAGGTTTTGGAGGCACTGCACTGAATTTGGTTAAGCACAGCTGATTCTTTCTTCTTTTTTTTCGAGAGAGAGTAAATTATTCTTGTCCTAATTAGCGGGTGACCTGTTGCGCTCTCCCTCTGGCTGCCTTCTCTTCTAGGTGAATGCTCTCTGCTGCACGTGCGCAGGCGTGCCTTGAATTTCACTCTCTCTCCCTCGGTGTCTCTCACAATTTTGGTGTCGCGTGTTTTTTTATTTTGCACTCCAACTGGTTTAAACTACACTCGAAACAGTTTAAGGTCTGTCTGGGCAGCCAGCACAAGAACCAGTCAACAATATAGTGAATCTTCAACCAGATAGCCATGAAAATACCGCTTTTCCAGCTGCATTTCAGCTGATCACCTCCAGCGATCTCAAGAATAATTAATTAATTTTTTTTTGTTTCGTTCAACCAGTGAAATTAACTGTAGAGTGGGGCGTGTGATATTGCAAATCCGTTGCAAACAATATGAAAAAAAAGAAGCCTTTCTCCATAAACCGATAGGTGCTGATCGAATGTTTACATGCGTGTAGTTTTCTCTGCAGACGCGAGAGAGCAAAAAAAAAAAAGTAGTCACACGAGACAAGAAAGTCGGTCTGCGCGCTTCGAGTGTTTCTACGAGACTAAAACGAAGTCCGAAGACTCGGAAGCCTAACACGAAGCTCTTCAAGTCGCTGCCGTTGTCGTCGTGGATTGCTGCGTTTTTTTTTTTTTTAGTAAAACTAATTGCAGTCTGGCCACTCAAACTAAAGCAGACAAAAAGTATTTTGATTGTTTTTTTTTCTGGTTGTGCAGCACAAAAATTGAAACCTTTAAGCGGGTTTTTCGTTGTCTATTTTGATCGTTATTTTCTTTGACCTCTCTGTTTGTTTGTTTCTTCTTCTTCTGCTTTGATTTATGTTTGATATCTTAAGTGATTTTCCCAATATACGGTTGACCCTGTAAATGAATAAGCTCAAGGACGGAAACTTACAGTTTTAGAGCCATTGGCTCGGCCAAAGAAATTTCTATTTACCCAATCAATACTTTCAATTATCATCAAACTCTTTTGGTCTCTTTCAAATTAGAACCTTATTATGCATAATTATAGACTTTCACAATAAACACACACATATACACACACACACGGATAGATACAGTTGGACTGCTGCTGCCACGATTTAGTTTTGTTTACATTTCATTTGGCTTGGCGTATTACGTTTTGCTGGTCTGTTGGTGCCAATGTTGAGATTCCAGTGGCTGGCACGATCCGCATTTCTCCCGCTTATAAAATGTGCAATCTTCTTCTCCTGCACTTCACCTGCCTTTACCGTCAGGTTGTAGGAGTTGGCGTGTTTCTCCAATTTGCACCACCAAAGCTCTGGCTTAAACTGAAAAATATTTGATCAATTTGATTTTACTCTTTTCAAAGAAAATTAAAAAAGACTCAAACTATTTTTGGAGTTTCTAAAAATTAAGTTTTCTCGATCTTGAAAACGGGTCATTGGCAGGTCTCTAAAAAGAGCATGCCCTCTTCGTTTATTTAGTTGAATCAATTAAATACTGTTTGTTTATTATTTTGTGAGTTTTATTTGAGTTGCGTTTATTTATTTCTTGCTTTTGGCAAATCGTGGCCGAAGAAGTAAAACGCATGAATTTCGTCAAAATTTAATTAATGTCTCACCGTGTGGTGGCCAATCGTCCACGGTCTGTCCGCCTGCCTGTCTGTCTGTCACTCACTCTGGAAAAATTATGTAAAATGTGTTACATTGCCGGTTAGGTTTTGCATAATGTCTAGTTCAGGGCATTAGTATGCGCAAGTAGACGCGTAATACTCCGGCGGGTAGGAGAAATGGTGGGCAATGGTGCGTATGAGCAATGTTGTTGTCGTAAGTCTCTGCACTGATTTCAATTGAGCGCACACACAAAAAGCCATAAAGCATGTTAAATTCATATGGGAAGTGATCTAATTCATTGCTTCTTCTTCTTTCTTTATTTTAGGGTTTCACGTATGTGGCGCCATCGATATTAGAGGATATGCATCGGGCCAATCGAATGCCAGCCCGTTCACCGAGACGCACACCCCGCCAACATCCGGATAATAGCTTCCGCCTACAATTCCCGTCCGTGAACCCCAATGTGGGTGTCAACACACCCATGAATATGCAACGATCCACACTATTCGCCCGTGCCACACCACCGCATCATATGCAAACATTTGCACCGCGCCCCTCACCGGCCCAGGACGAGATGATGGATGTGCAGCAGGGTCTGCCCATGGTCTAGATTAAATTAACTAAGGATTAGATAGAGCCACAGACAAAGGGATCGAAACGATATCACGGAACGAGAGTTACTATTTTTTTGGACGGAAAGAGGCGACAACAACAACAACGTTTTGGATTTTTTGTTGGTGTACCAAATGGCAAAGCCAAGGCAAACCGGCCAAAACTTAACAAAAAGAAATTCATTTTAAAACAAAGAGGCCAAACAGCCTTACGGTTTGAGAGCCACTGGACACTGTGATGTTAACAACAGAAAGAGCGCAGGAGGGGGGTGAGCTACGTTAATGCAAAATGTTTGTTTTGAATATGCATAAATCTAGTTGTAAGTTAGACATATTTACCAACCATAATTACACATTATAAACGTATAGTTACTACAAATAAGTAAATGAAATGCTAGCAAGAAATGATCATGAAATAGTGAAAAAGTTGTGGACGAATTGGAGAGCAAAAGGCACCGAATAATTGTCCAAGCCCGGTTTGTCTTATGTTTCTTACTTTTCGAAATAGACAAAAATAAACAAATCCTTTTACAAAAGATGAAATCAAATATTTAGTTAAAATGTACACAACAACAACAACAACAAACAATAAAAATATTCTTTATAATTTTATTTTTAGCCTAAGAAAAAGAAAATCTAACCTAAAAAAACAAAACAAAAAACAAAACTAAAATTCAAAAACTATTTTTTTTTTTGTTTTTATTTTTTTGTAATTTTTGGTGGTAAATTTTTTTTATATAAAAATAGTTGTAAAAATGCAGCAACAACAACAAAATATATATACAGTTTATTTGGGAACAATTTCCATTTCATAGCCAATTTAAATAGTTTATTTATTAATTTTTATTTTTTTTATATAAAATTTTTTTAATTTTAAAAATGCTTTGCAAACTTGCTATGTTTATTTTTTTTTAAGAGCTCCGAGTTGCTGCTCGGCTTTTATTTAATTTTTAAGTGAAAAGAAAATCAACAAGAACATATTCAAAATGGTTAACAACAACAACAACAATAAGAAATCCTTTTTACTTTGTACTGAGAAGCTATTTTGCTGCCACAAGAAAAAAAAAACAAACAAAACAAATCAATCAATTTGCAGAATTTATTTTTTTTTTCAAATTTAATTTTTCATTAATTCAGTTCTGTTTTTTTTTTCAATCAGACAAAAAAAAATAAATAAATATATATGAACGATATAATCAAAAGGTGCTTTGAAATATAAAAAAATATAAATAAAATAAAAAGACAAAAACAACAACTACAAAGAAAACGAAAAAACAAAACGAGTGAAAGGGAAAATAAATAAAAAAAATAAAAAATTATTTAAAATAATCCAGCAAGAATTGTAAAAATATTTAAGTATAATGGTTCTGTGTATAAAAAATAAAAAAATTATATACAAAAAATATAAAAAAAAAACTAAATGTATAAACAAATTGAAAATACCTCAAAAGCAATTATTTTTGTTACAACCAACTAAGAAATACGTTTACAAATTCAAATAAAAAACTTAAAAAAAAAACAACAACAACAAAAACTATGTAAAAAAAAAGAAACTAGAAAAACTAAAAAAAAAAAGGAAGTTCAATTTTGAAAAAAAGAAAACAAAATTTAATTTTTTTTGAAAGAAAAAAAAAAGATTTTTTTAACAAAAAATGTTTTTTTTTTTTTCAAATTATTTATTTCTCTTTGGACATAAAGCTATATTGGTTATATTAAGTGAATAAAGCTTTGATTTTTTTTTTTATGGAAAAATTGAACCGGCCGAGCCGTAAGGAGCTAAAATTTTTCCTCAAAAAAATATCAACAAATCAATTTTTATAAAAAGAAAAAAAAAAACAAATCACAGACAGCGGCACTGAGATAAAATCACATTCAAGAATGATGAATCACTGCCTACAAATAAATGGAAACAAAAAAAAAAACTAGCAACAAATTTCATACAATAAAACAAAACAGAGAAATTTAAGAAAAAAATAGTTAAAAAAAAAAAAATAAATAATTATTATTAAGCTGAGAAAATGAAAATGATCATAAGCAAAATAAATGTTTTTGTAGTTAGCCAACTTTAACAAATGATAAGCCCAGCAAACAAACCAACTGACAATTTCAACCCAAAAGAATAAAAACAAAAGAAAAATGGAAATTACAGTGACCCAGCAATTAAAAAAAAAAAAAAACTAGAATACTTTTTTTATGTAAAATCAAACAATAATAAAATTTAGTTTTTTTTTTTTTTTGTGCCGAAAAAAAATATATATTAATTAAATGCACGCGGGCCTAATTGACTGGGAAGTGGCAAAAGTTTCACAAAAACAAACAAAAAAAAAGTACTTAAAAAAATGTAGAACCAAATTGTTTTTGGGGTGTTTAAAAAGAATTGAAAATTTGTATTTTTATGTACAATCTACTAAGCAATTTAAGTTCAATGTTACTAAACCAGATACAAAGAAGAAGAAGAGAAAAAAAATAGAGAGAAATAGAATTTTGTGAGAATGTTGGAATAAGTTTGAGATGACCGAAACACGGAAAGCTTGCCTTGATGGAAACGAAAACAGAAACAAAAAAAAAAGTCAAAATACACAAAAAAGAAATTAATTGTGTAATTAAAACAAAAAAAGTCAGTTAAAAAAGCCATAAGAAAGTAAATGAAAACCCAAGGATTTAAAACAGGAAGCCGAAACGACACAGCCTCGTTTCATTTAAAGCCAAACTAAAAATGCAAAGCTTAAAATTAAAAAAAATTAAACAAATTCAAAGTGAAACTGCAAAAACAACAACAACAAAAATAACAAATAAATAAAATAAAATAATTTTATGTTAAATGCAACAAACAAGTGAATCCTAGTTAAATAAAATGTAAATTTTTTTATCATTCATTTTAAAAGTTCAATAAATACATATATACATACATATATGCATATGTATTAGTATATAAAAATTGATAAATATATAAATATATATATATGACATATTTATATATATATATGTGTATAGAGAAATCAATAAAATTATTAAGAGAGCAAAAGAAAAGTAAATAAAATAAGAAATCACAACAACAACAACAACAAATGAAACCAACTGTACATATATCGTAATTAATAAAAACAAAACTAAAATTTACAAAGAAAAACAAAAAAGTGTGTGTGTGTTTTTTTTATGGACAATCGGGATAATTACACATGGAGGAGCTAACCAAGCTTCGCTGAATAATCAGATTAGGCAAGTTGTCTTTGATCTTGGTTTAATCTTTTCATTCTTAAGTCTATATCGTTTCCAAATAAAAATATATATTTTTAATATTATAGAGATTTTCCCATATTCTCTGATCTGAAGAATCCTCCATTGAACATTTGGTAAATATGTTGAACAAATATGAGCTTGGTGGCATTTTACATGAAGCTAACCAAGCTTCGCTCAATAATCAGTTGTCTTTGATCTTGGGTTAATCGTATCATTCTCAAGTCTATATCGTTTTCAATTGAAAAGATTCTCAAGTCTATATCGTTTCCAATTCTCTGAACCCAAGAATCCGGCATCGAACATATATTTTTATTCTTTTTTTCTCCCGTAGTAAATATAAAATCTTATCTTTTTAATATAGTAATAAATATATTTATTCTCAAGTCTATAACTTTCCAATTTCGTTGGTACTTCAAAAATGAGATCTTAAAATTATTTCCACATATATTTGAATCTGGAGAATCCTGTATCAAACTTATAATTTCTATCGTTAAGTAAATCTATTTTTCTTAGTGGTTGATCTAATCAAACTCAAGTCTATATTATTTCTATTTTAATTGGATTTCTATAAATTAAAAATATATATTCATATGATCTGATCTCGTGAATCCTATATCAAACATATCTCTTTTTATGTTGCAAAGATTTTTTTCCTTTATTCAACATATTTGCTAATTTAAACATTCTTAAGTCTATATCTTTTCTAAAAAAAATCTATTAAAAAAAATTAGGTTTATTTTATAAACATATACCCATTGGTTTTGATCTGAAGAATTCCACATTGAACATATATTTTCCTTATCTTCCCTCAGTTATCCTAACTACAAATATTCCCAGTTATTTCCAATCAATATATCAGTTATTAGCTCTCCATATATTACCTTGGAATATTAATTGGATTTGAGTAGTCTACCCCCTGGATTTATGTTTGCCCGTTTTATGAAAAGCCTTGAACAATCGAGCAAAACTATTTTCATACGTAATTTCTTCGTTGAGCCAACCTAGGCCAAGGCAGAATAGCTTAACCGCGGATGGGTTCCTCAACCAGCCAGGGATATATTGTATAAGAAAACAGATACAACTTCCTATTGGAGTTATTAGCATAATTAAAGATAGAAAGTTTCGCCAGGCATGCCATTTGCATTCCAGTTACTCACAGTACCTAGTCCAATAGGAATTGTGCCCCTCACCGAACCCCAACAGAGTGAAAGTGTGTTAGCATAAATCGATCGGGGAATTTGTAACGGGAACCGCTTGAAAGTCACCGAACGTCAGCGTCATTCGATGTTGACTTTTTTTCGGAATTCTTTTTGTGTTTCTTAGCTATTTTTAAACGTCAAAACCACAGAAAGCAGGCGACAGAGCGGGCAGACGGGGTTGGGAATATCGAAGGAGTTACCATGATTCTTGGCACCGCCGCCACCGAGACGACCTGATGCCGCCCGCAAATGTCCCGGCTAGTGAGCAAGCTTCAATTTAAGTCGAAGTAGGACTTCCACTTCTTCCTAGCGGTTGCGTTCTGCGGGGGTGTGAGTGTGTGTGTATATGAGTGAGTGTACCCAATTTGATTCAGGGAACATAAACGGCTTATTTGAGAGTATCTGTGTGTGTGTGTGTGTGTGTGTGTGAGACGGTATCCAACATAATAATAAAAATACAGCTAGGCAACGGCTGAAATTCCTTAGCATGAATCGATTTAACGAAAGCAACGCCACTTTGAGAAATCGTCCATCAGAAGCGGCAGCAGCAGCGGCAGACGACAGTGGCGAGAACCGAAAAAAACAAAAAAAAAGTAAAAAAATTCTTTCTTACTTTTGACTTTCGATTTTTTCGGTTTTATTTCAGGCAAGTGTGCTAGTTTAAATTTACTCAACAATTTCAAAACTAATCCAGAAAATATCCATAAAAAATATTAATTCTTATATTTTTTTCCAATTTTATTTCAATATCGCTTAGTTCACTCAATCCACAGAAGTTTGTGACCTCATTAGGAGTTCCTTCGAGCAGAGAAAGTTTTTGGAGATTTTGGCACCATGTTGCCCAACCTGAAGACTCGTCGTATCTCTGGTCTCCAATTGGCTGGCAAGCATTTGGGACCAGTGGCCAAGTGTCCACCACGTTACTCTGAGGAGGATTGGGACTACAATAACAAGATTAAATTTCGCATAACATGTGACCAGGAGAAGCTGGCCGAGCGCATCGTGGAGTGAGTAGCTAAAGGTTGACCCAACGGGGAGTTTCAAAAATTTTCAATTTTTCTTATTAGGGAATCCCGACGTGTTGTAGATGAGACCAAGGACACCACCAAGAACTGGCAGCGCGAGGTGGAGCATCATATGCGTGAGAGGACCAGTGAGATTCGCTTCTTGGTGGACGAACTGAATCGACAGAAAAAGACCGCCCTATTAGAAGATGAGGCCTTGAATACCTATCGCAATCGGGTGCTAAATGCTATTGATTTTCTCAAGGAGAAGTCCCTGGCTATTTGCAAGCAGTGCTTGATACTGCGTGAAGGGCGCATAGGTGTGGATCTATGCGATGATGAAGTGGATCGCTCGTTGCGTCGCGAGCTGAAAGTGATCAAGGGCTGTCAGGGCCTAGCCGATGCCGCTCTCAAGGAGGCCGAAGAGCAGATACGCAAGCTGCGTGCTGCCATGTATTTGCTGGATCAGGATCTGGCCGCCAAGGACAAGTCCCTGGCCATAGACGAGAAGAATCTCAAGCTGAAGGAATTCCAGCATGATCTTGGCAAGGGTCAGGATCTTTCCAAGCAGCATTGGTAAGCACTTAGATTATCCAGATTATTCGACTTGCTCAAATTTGTTTCATTTCAGTCAATTCTCGCTGACCGAATGGCAAGCGCAGACCTATGAGAATCTAGAGGCCAATGCCAAGGCCTTGGTCTCGGCTGGCCAGCTGCGTGCCTACATTGATCTGCTGCTCAAGCAGGTCTGCGAGGATATGCAAAATCAAACGGACCGCACCAATGAGGCCTTCGAACGGCGCATTGCCGAGACCAAGCACGTCAAGCAGTGCCTGGAAAACAAGCACAAGGACACCATGAGCCACATACACCAGGTGCAGCGCAACATGAGCGATCTGGAGAAGGAGATGATGGATAAGCAGCGCGCCATCACCCTGTGTCAGACGCGTCTCAGCAATCGCGCCCACCGACCTGGTCTCGAGCTGACCTGCGACATGGTCCAGGATGCCCTCTACAATGAACTGCAGGCCCTCAAGGCCTCCGTATGCAAGCTCAACCAGAAGCTCAACGAGAATAAGGCTTCCATGCGCTATCTTATGCATGTCCAGGTCATGCAGGAGGAGGAGATCAACATTAAGGCAAACACTTGCAAAATTGATGAGGTCGATTGCATGACCTTGCGCCAGGCTCTCAAATACCAATCTTTCTAGTTATCCAATTCAAAAAAAAAACAAAAGTAGTTGAACCAACAACCTTACTAATCATACAACATTAATCTAAACTATTGTGCAATTTAATTAAATTAGATGCATGTGCATTTCCCGTTCGATTCAAAATTATCATATTAAAAACCAAAAATCACTTCCAGTTAAATCCTGCATTTTTTTTTTATAAAAAAAGGCGCCGGGGGGAAAACGAGGTCCCAAATGGTCTACTTAGGTCCAAAGCCCTAATTAACATTTATATTAAAAAAAAAAAAAAATAAAATGTTGCCTACTTTTTGGCTGGCCATTAAATTCCGCAGCAACTAAAAGTATGCTTTGGTGTTCTAAATTTCTTAGCGCGCTGCTGACCATTTCTGTTCGCCTGGTACTTTTCTTGAGATTTCATCACTTTACAAGCAAATTTAGTTTTTGAATTTTTCAAATTTGAAAATATCGGCTCACCTAGTTTTTGCAATATTTTCGAAAACAAATTAGATTTCTTTGATTAATATTCATGGCTGGGTCCTTGACAGAGATCCTGTTTTCAAAAGGATAATATGAATATGGAAAAAGGATGACTTGACAAAATAGAGCAACGAATATCCTTGACTATATAATTTCCCCTCCCCCTTACTTGACACCCCCTCTCATCCACAAACTTGGACCCACCAAATCCTGTTCGCTCGACTGATATCCTATTTCCAAAAGGACAATATAAATGGATCACCTGAAATAAATCGAACATTGAAAATCCTTGAGTACTCAAACTCCCCTCCCCCTGACTTGAGACCCCCTTCCATCCACAAACCTTGGAAGATCCCACCAAATCCTGTTCACCCGAATAAATAAGACAAACTTTGATTTTACTCGTCACTTTCAGCGTTTGGGCGCTTCAATATTTATTAATGGCAAGTAAATCTGCGCTTAATACTAGATTAAATATTTGGAAAGGGCCCTTTTACCAGTTTTGTGGAGGATTCTTAAGACTAAATTAAAATTAAGCAAAACAAAAAAAATGCATAAAAAGATTCTTAACATTCTCTTGGGATGGTCAAGTCGAAATCGCTTGGTAGTGTCTAATTATATAGATGGCCATGCGTGGAAACGGAATTGTAATGAACCAGATTTCCGTGCGTTTCCACCGGTGGTTGGTAATAGGCAGCCTGATGATACAGGGTCGGACTGGCCGGTTCATTGACCTGGACCTGGTGGTAGTTGGTGATGGGCTCGTGCTCAACTACTTCACGCACAGTCTGGAAGGGATGGTTGACCACAATGCGTCGCTTGTGGAAGGTCTCACGGTGCGAAGCGGTATCTGTAGGTGCGGGCGTGGCGGCTATGACCCTCTCATTGGGCTTCATATGACCGGCGGCACTTTTCAGGGAGACCTCCACATCTGGCTGGTTCTTTTGCTGTTGCTGTGACTGTGAGGATGTGGCTTGGGTTGTGGGCACGGCGGCAGGTGCCTCAACTAAGCGCTGGAATTGTTGTCCTTGCATCATCTTTTTCTGTTCATCGCAATCGGGTCGGTCCATGGGACTGATAGTGGAGGCCACCATTATGCTCTTGTCCTGATCTCCCTTTTGAGGTATTTTGATTTGTATGTGAGCCTGGCCGGATTGTTGAGCCATCGATTTAGCTGGAGTGGCCTCGACCAGTCTACCGGATTCCTTGGGATCGTAGCGCATGCGTGAATAGGGAGCACTGTACTCCAGCTCCTCGGCCAAAGGATTGCGATATTTCGAAGATTGTGAGTAGTAGCGTCCAGCTGGACGCACAGAGCTCTTGGCATAGACCACAGTGCTGCCAGCATGATTGCGCAGATAAGGTTTCACCTCGGACACTTGAGCTGGTACTTCCACATCCCTGGAGCTAGAGATTCGTCGTTCCTGAGGCTGACGTACATGGTTCACATAAATGTTGTGCTGAGATGGAGGCAAGTGGATGTTGTGTTCATGTTTGATGATGTGCGTGCGTTCTCCCGAAACTCGTGCTTCTTCGAGGCGGGCAGGCTTGGCATCCAAACGGCCATTCACGTTGACATTGGGCAAAAATTCACCAGTGAAGTAGTCATCCCGATTAAAATTCCTGGGATAGTTGCGTGGTTGGGAACGTTCAAAGTTGGCCTCGCTGGGTGGTGGCAGCTCTACAGGATTGCTGGGATAATTGCCATAATCTGATTGAGTCTCATCTGGACGGCTGACCATCTTAGGACTAAGATGTTTCGTATTGATTTGCATTTGATTGCCATTGCTATCGGTGGCACTCAGATAGGCAGCATCAGGACTCTGACGGACTTCGGCTTCATTGTTGTAGTTGACTGGCTGCTGTTGCTGCAGCTGGGACTCTACAAACTCACCCTTGGGTGCTTGGTCATAGGAGGGCATGGTGGTCACGCTGGAACCAATTGTGGTGGAAACCTGGGATTGACTGGGCTCCTTGGGTGCCTCATAGTTGGGACGATATTCGTTGTTGTTGTTGTAGCTGTGGGTCTGGATCTGGCCATTGGTATTGTAGGCACTGGCCACGGCTGGATGGGGATGGCCCAAAGGCAGAACAGTCTCTCCCTTGGGTATCTTGGCCACTGGACGATCGAGTTCCACTACCAAAGTGCCGGCTGGCTTGATCACCACGCGTTCTTCAATGTCGTAGAATTCCTTTTGAATGGCTGGATGACGAACTTCGTACTTTTTGGCCTTCAGGGCAGGTTGGACAATTTGAATGGTCTTTGTCACAACAGGACGAGGTGGGGCTGGCACGTAAGAGCGTTGTGGCGGCAGATAGCCACCGCCTCCCTGATACCCATGATCGCTGTAGTCCTCGTCATAGCCCTGGCTGTCTGCATCAACAGAGGGTGGATACTGGTCCTGATAGTCCTGGCCATCATCGTAGTTATAAGTGCTTTGGTCATAGCCGGGTCTATTGTAACTGGTGGCAGAATCAAAGCCAGCACTGCCATCGTAACCATCATAGGCAGGCACCTTGCCTTCACTGGGCGGGGCCGCAGGTTGTGACGGAGCTGGCGGTTGGGGAGCAGCCGTGGCCACCACAGGCAATGGCGCGGAAACAGTGACCGAGCTAGACGAACTGCTGCTTCCAGAGCTTACAGCTGGCACCAGATTGCCACTCTGGACAGGTGGCTCATAGATGGGCTTGCTCTCTTGCTCTACCTTGGCGCTTTGGGCACTGACAGCTGGCAAGGCTACCTGACGTTCAAAGGTGTGCGTCATCTGTCGTGATCTTGGTTCTATGGACACCAGTCTGGCCGAAGTGCCCTCTGACATGGACGAACTGCTCGATTGTGTAAAGCGCTGGGACTGGGAGGGACTCGAAGTCTCATAGACCTGCAGAACAATTTAAAAGAAGTTAAAAAAAAAGGATAATTCGTTTTGAGAAAGCTTACCGTTTCCACTGTGGGTCCCTGGCTGTGATAGGATTGGATGTACCTTTCGAATTCCTGGTTCTGTTTACGCTGCTGGTTGCGTTGCCGGTAGGGTGGCTGCAATTGCTGTTGTTGTTGCTGCGGCTGCTGCTGCTGCTGTGTGGAGACTCTTCTCATGTGTCCCCGTCTCATATGAGGACGTGGCATGCGTGCATTGTTAGCTGGCTGCAGACCCAAACCCTGGCGGGGTGTCAACTGCTGTTGACCGGACTGTGACTGCTGCTGAGCTTGTTGCTGAGGCTGGGATTGCTGCTGCTGAGACTGCTGCATTTGATCCGGCTGCCTGAGACGGGCAAAGCGTTCTTCGCCCTGGGGTCCGGCTCTCAGCTCGGCAGGAGCCTGTCCTTCCACATAGCTGACATCGGCTGGACTCTGGGCTGACTGCTGGGCAATGGATATATTGACATGGGTGGCCGCAAAACTGGAGCCCACCAGGAGCAGTAGCATAAGAAGCACACGACTCATTTTCAGGCTTGTCAAAAAACACTTAAATCCTTTGGGCAACTCCTGGTCCTTAGTTCACTTTAACCTAGAAACGCGCACTCCACCACACGCACTCGTCAGTGCGTTTGTGACCAAGACTGAGCCTAAGCCGAGCATATTTATATGCAATTGGCAATGTCACACACACACAAACACACACAGAGGCACATAAGCATAGCTTTAACAATATTTGGAAATGATCAGTGTCAAAGTCAACGCGGCTGAGAATCACCCTGTTTAGGGTTGATTGGCCCAGTTTTACAATTAGAGTCATGAGATGAGGCACACTCTCAAAATCAATTGATTTGATTTAAAATATTTGTCATTGTTTTTGGCCAAGTTGCCGCAACGTGTGCCACATGTCGTGCCTCCCCAGAGCATATTTAGTATGGCCAAAAGTGTTGGCAAAAGTTGACATAATTGGTTCGGTCAACATTTTTCATTTAATTGTCGGAAGGTCGGCATCCACAACGTATGATATTTCATTTAAGTTACGTATACGCATAGTGAACTTGAAATTTTACTCATTTTTGTGAAAAAAAAGTGCCGAGACGTTGAACCGTACCATATCAAATTCTCTGTGCATGTTTCATTTATACGTTTTTTTTTCTTTACTTTTGGCAATTTGTTATAGATCAAAATAAAAAATAAAAAAAAGAAGAAATGTCCAATTAAGTGTTGCATTACTGAAATTACTAAAACTTGTCACACTTTTTTCAAGCTCTTTACAAGTCTTGCCAAATTGACACTTAAAGAAGAAGTTGAAGATCAATCTTGAATTTATGCAAATGATGGGAGTACATTTTGTGAGAAACTTTCAGTGTTTGAACCAAATTTTCTTGACTTTCGAGTATTGTGTCAAAAGTTTTCAAAATTATATTTCGAATGACCAAAATAAAAAACTCCTCCCACACAAGGACACAACATTGCCAACTAAGCCAGAACCCAAGCATGACATCCGAAGATGCCAACTGGCAGACATTCTGTGAAGGCATCGACACTTACAAGCTAATAAAAACACCCGGTCCCGGTGGCTACGAGTTCATTATGAATGTCAATACGGTGGCCAAGAGATATCGACAGGCACGCCAGTTCATTATGGAGGTGAGTACTTCACTTGGTTTGGGGCATAATCCAAAGTGCTGCTCTGCATGGCCAACAAGTTGAATGGATGAGATTATCACAAACAAAATGCTACACACTAATTTCACTTTCAATTTAGATGGAAATCTACACAACAGTCACAGATTAAAACACAATTGTTTACTTGCATACACAATTACTTCATATTTATAAAAAGGTTAGTTGCAACAAGCTAGAGTGTCTTTATAAATAAGAAAAAATGGTGTAGTCACAGCTACACAGTTATGAAGCTTTCAAAGCCAACAAGATCCCTCGAACTACTCGCTACAGAAACCAGCAGCTTACAAGCTGACTAAAACATATATATATAAATTTAATTGTAATTTCGATTCAAACCAGCAAAAAAATTTTATCTTTAGAGCAGTTTCTCAATATCCTTGGCAATGTCCATGGGATCTGTGGTGGGGGCATAACGATTGATGGGCACACCTTCCTTGTTGATCAAAAATTTAGTAAAGTTCCACTTGATGCCGCTGCCCAGTGTGCCAGTTTGCTTGGCCTTCAAATATTTGTAGACTGGGGCCGCATTATCGCCATTCACATCGATCTAAAGTAGGGAAAGGACATTCAGAATTAAATTGTGCGGAAGCTATAAAAAGGTTTTAATTACCTTGGCAAAAACTTCACCAATATCTGCCTTTGAGTCACGCAAGTGGCAGACCATGGCCTCGCCATCGGCTTCAGGCATTTGAGAGCCAAACTGGTTACAGGGGAAATTCAGAATGGTCAGACCCTTGTCGCCATACTTTTCCTTCAAATCGGTCAATTTTTGGTAGTTGTTCTTGGTCAGGCCGCACTTTGAGGCTATGTTGACCACCAGGAGTACTTGACCACGATATTTCTCCAAGGAGACATCATTGCCGTGGGTATCTTTCACGGTGAACTCGTAAATAGAGGCTGCGTTCTTATAATCACCGCTCGACATGTCGACCTGAAGTTTAAAATATAACAAAAATGTTTAGAAAGGGTAGTTAACTTGGGAATAGAAAAGCACTAGGAATTTTATTTTTAGTAAGAAAATCAAGGCCAAAAGAAAGAAACAAGCTACAGCGGATTAGTCAATGTTTTGTACAGTCACACTACTCACGGCAGTAGCTGCTGCTGCTGAAGAGTATCGAGGCTTTAAAGTTGTTTCCGCACCGGCAGCACAACTAACACTGGCCAATGGCAGGAGGACAACACAATACCGACGACTGGAGCCCAATAGAATGTCTGATTTGGTCATACAGATGGTTCTGATTGGGTCACGTGTCGTTAGCGGTAATTTAAAGTACCTCAAGGCTTGTTGGGAAAGGCATTTATAGTTTCTGAGAATGAGATTCATTTTTTGATAGTTGTGCGTGTGACTGGCTGCAAATATAGAGTCATCAACGAAAAGCCATTACATATTAATCAACAGATTGTAAAATTTAATCGATAGCAATGGTTTCCAGTTGTCAGTCATCCTGAATAATTGAACAGGGACAAGCTCCCATGTGAGTGCAATATAACTACGCGTTTGGTTATTTTTCACATGCTAACTAGATAGGGGGGGAAGAGATTGGCATATGAAATGGTTGGTAATTACTTGCATGGTAAAGTAGATGTATGAGCCCAAGGCTGCGGCTACAGCACCAAAGAGAAATTGCAGGAAGGTTCGACCCGCCATGAGCTCTTTTTTTGGGTTTCGGTAAGGGTACGAATAAGCACACACACACACATTTATAAACGGAAAATAAAGAGCAAATTGATGAAAATGTATAAATAAATATCTGTCCGTTTTGCCAAATAAATCTCATAAATTATATATAAAATATCTGCAATCTCACGCTGATGGCACCTCCAGCCGGGTACAAAGTACAAGAATGTGTTGATATGTTGGCTAACGTACTTATTTGTTCTATCAGATGACTAATATTGGAATATATATGATTTGAATGACCACTTGAGCTTACTTATTTCGTAATCGTTTATTTTCAACTATCAATTTGACACTAAAACTAAAACAGCGCCGGCAGAACAAGTAAGCAATCAGAACTGAAACAGTGAAGGTATTCCACGGCGAACACTTACATTTGCGACTATTGTGAACTAGCAACGATATTGTTCCCTTATCGCTTGTTCTCCGAGCGAACTTGTTTCTTGCGGTTATTCGTTCCGGAGCAGGCCAACTCTTTATACTGAAAAAGTTATGCGTTTATTATAATAAAAAAGTAGTGATAAAATTCAGGCATATGTAGAGCCGCTCCTAGCAACGCAGTTGTTGTGCTGTGGCTGCCACCAGCATTATTAACGCCACCCGCACTGCCAAAAGGACACACACACATAAAATCCATTTGCATCGTACACTCACACACACACACACACACACAGAAGAACACACATTCAGTGTAACACCCACATAAAGAAAAAGGCGAAGAAGAAGACAAATTAAACAGCCTCTAAATGATGCTCTCATCCATAAACAACTCCTTCGAACAGGACTCGCACGATGTCGATGCGAACTGTGATGGGCCGGACTTGGATTTCATGTACGCTGATGTGGACTGCTATCAAAATGAGATCGCCGAGCTATATAGCTACACGGAATTCAGCGAGTTCCAAATGAACGTAAAGGCGTTCGAGGACCAAATGGAGCTCTACGACTTGCCACCCAATTGGCAAAAACAAGATGCGGTCTCCCAGCGCAGCATTGTGATGAAACTAATCGACCAACTGGAGGTTTCAAATCGATCGTTTCGTATGCAGGCGGCCAGATGTATTCTCTACCTGGCGCAAGGTTGCTGGGCCGAAGTGCAATCAGATGAGGAGCAGCATCAAAACACACGCGACAATGTGATTGTCCTCTATCAGTTGGGTGTATTCTCCTCGTTTATTGACTTACTCAACATGGAAATCGAAACCGCCTGCTCGCCCGACATTGTGGCCGTAAAAATCACGAATGTGACGCTAGTGGACTCGACAGATATAAGAGTTATTCTCTCGGTGCTGTACATTATAACAGAGACTATACGAAACGAGCGTGAAAAGGGTAGTGAAGACTACAAGGAGGTGGCCGAATCCTTTGTTCAAGAGATCAACAGCCCCCTGCCCGATGGCGAATTGCTGGCCGTAAAACTGTTGGGCATGATAACACGATTCTGTAGCGGTGCTGCTCCCCAATTTCCAATGAAAAAGGTTGTGCTGTTGCTGTGGAAGGTTTCACTGTTGGGTCTGGGCGGCATGGATGTGCTGAAAAATCTCAAAAACGAATACAGAGCCAAAGTGGGTCTTGAACCAATCACAGAGGACACCATGGAAGTCACCAAGTGCATGCGGGCTAGCTCACCGCCTGCCACCGCCACAGACATACTCGATAATCAGTTTCCCAAAAGGAATTTCAAGTGAGTTCAATCCTCTTTCATTTTATCGCTTAATTAATTATCTCCTCTTTTTTACCAGGCGTTCCTTAATGAAGCAACGTTTCCTAGACGAGCCCGAACAAATTGATATGGAATTGACTGGTGGCAATGAGGGCGGTCCCAATGCCAACAACGGCAGTGGAGCCCCCGGCAACAATGGCAGCAGTGGTGGCAATGGCGAGGATGAATTATCCCAGTACTATAGACCCTTCGAAGATCCCTCTTCATCGGCCGCCACCACCTCCACGGCCAATCCCAACAATCAGCCCAGTCTCACGCAACCGCCTACCGCTGTGCCTCCTGTGCAGATTACAGCTCGTCTGCCCTGGACGCCCAAAGTGCGTCAAAAGGATATTGATCAGTTCTTGGATATTTCGCGCAACAAATTCATCGGCTATTCCCTAATAGGCGACCACGAGAGTCTGGCTGGCTTGCCACAGCCCATCCACGAAGGTTTCAAGACCTTACAGCGGCACATGTACATGAGCCTGGCTGACATGCAGATCAAAAAAGAGGAGGACATAGCCCGGAATCCCATTTCCACGCATGAGGATGAAATTAAATTGACACCGGCCGAAGTACTTTACCAGGCCATACTGCCCAATTTGCCGCAGTATATGATTGCCCTGCTAAAGGTCTTACTGGCCGCCTCACCCACATCCAAGTCAAAGACCGAGAGCATCAACATAATGGCAGATGTGCTGCCCAAGAAGATGCCACTGACGGCCACCCAGTCCACGAAACTAACTGTCGACATGGGACGCCACAAGGAGATCATTGTCAAGGCCGTTTCGGCCATAATCCTCCTGTATCTCAAGCATTTCAAGATCAACCATGTCTATCAATTCGAGTTCATGTCACAGCACTTGGTCTTCGCCAACTGCATTCCACTGGTTTTGAAATTCTTCAATCAAACCATTACCGAATATGTCAACACCAAAAACTCCATACCCTTGCTGGACTTTCCCTCGTGTGTGATCGGTGAGCAACCGGATTTGAGTGGCGACAGCTTCGTCTATGGCGGTGAGCTATCTGACAAGCCCTATTCCTGGCGAAATGTCTTCTCCTGCATCAATCTGCTGCGCATTTTGAATAAGCTAATCAAATGGAAGCACTCCCGCGTCATGATGCTGGTGGTATTCAAGTCGGCTCCCATACTCAAGAAGACCCTCAAAGTGCGGCATGCCATGATGCAATTGTATGTGCTGAAACTGCTCAAAATGCAGACCAAATACCTGGGCCGGCAGTGGCGGAAGTCCAATATGAAGACCATGAGTGCAATCTACTCAAAAGTGCGTCATCGCCTCAACGATGACTGGGCCTTTGGTAATGATCTGGAGTCGCGTCCCTGGGACTTTCAGGCCGAGGAGTGTACGCTGCGTGCCTGTGTGGATCGCTTCAATCTGCGGCGGTATCCCGAGGCCACGCAAAAGTGCGGGGCTGGCGGAGGCAACAACGGCACAGCTGCCCAGAATGCTGAAAATGCTCAGCAATCGAATATGAATGCTGGGAATATGGGCGGCAATAATGGCGATACCAATGGATATGGCAACAATGGTGGCGGTGGCATGGGCGTCGGAGGCAATGGCGGTGGTCATCAACAGAATCAACAGCTCCATGACTATGGTGTCGAGGGCGGCTTTCCCAGCGATGAAATTCTAACGCATTCGGATTTTGCTTTCTTTGGCCATTCCGGCTGGTGGGATCGTAAAATTGAATTGACGGATTACTTTAAGGCCAATTATGCTGTCTGGCTAGAGGAGGAGGTCTACAATAGTCAAACCGATTGGGATGCCCTTTAAAAATGCTAAGCAAGGTGAGTCTCCGAGTCTCCTCCATCAAATTACAAATTCCCTAATTGATTTAATTTTTAGCTTTGACAGATCTATAAATAACTTGATCGTTAAATGGCCTCAGATGTAAAACATACGCATAAAATAAAAATATTTAACAAATTATTACCCTAATTCTAAGCATAAAGTTTACACAAAAACAAAAGATCGAAATATATAAAAAAGGAATAAAGAAAAAGTAGTTACAAGTTCAGCGAACTCCGCCAGTTAATCAAACACCTTAAGTAATCCGAATAATTAGTTTATATAGAAACAATCAATCAAGAAGAAGAGGAAGTACGTAGAACAGAAAAAACTCTTTTGATAAAGAAAAAAATATAAATATAAACCAAGCGAACCCTTTCCAACATTTCGGACAACGGACCTTTAGTTTAAGCAAAACCTCTCTATATATATATATATTAACCTAACACGATATACATCTATACGGATCTATAGATATATACAAACTTATATTTATGAATGTATTTATTTGAAATGTTCTCCTTCTTCACTTTTTTTATGCTGTTTATGAGGCGGGTCAGGCCGTTTGAAAAATTGCAATTGTGAAATGTAAAAACCAACTAAAATAAAAAAAAAAAAAAAAACAAAATAAAAATAATAATAATACCTTCCTCTTCAAATCTAATTCTAAGATAAAAATTGAGATACACACACATAGACAGATAAAAAAAAAACTAAACATTTACTAAATGAAAAAAATAAAACCCTCGAAAGAACCTTAAAAAATAAAAACAATTAGTTTCTTTTGTTCAGTTAGTTTGTGATTAAATGTTTCTGTGTGTTTTTCATAAGGGGAAAGGATTAATCTTTATTTACGTGATGTCTTTGTGTATTTGTATTTGTGTGTATTTGTTTTCGATGTGTGTGGTTTTATTTCGCACAAGAAAGAAAAAATTTCTATTTTTAATTAGCTTAAATTTAAATCCATATTGATTTTTACTTTAATTACTTAAAATTTATTTACAATTTATTTATGTAATCGGCGAAATTATTTTAATAAAATCAATTCATCTTTTTTTCCAAAAAAATTATTATTACTTTTAGCTAGAGAAGTGATTTTGACAAAAAAAAAATATTACTTTTAGCTAAAAATTATTTTGCAGAAATAGAAAATTCCAAGTGATTTTGACAAAAAAAAAAAAAAAAAAATGATTACTTTTAGCTAGAAAATTCCAAGTGATTTTGATAAAAAAAAAATTACTTTTAGCTAAAAATTATTTTGCAGAAATAGAAAATTTCAAGGGTTTCAGGAGCGAGTTCAAATGGTAAAAATAATTATATACAAACAGACGGACATGATTGTGACTTTCTGAATGTCATTATCCTCAAACAATCTTTTTTTTTCGAAAATAAATACAAGTTGATAGACCTGTTAAGACTTATATATATAAATTTATATATATATATATATTCTTATCTGTTTCTTTAAATCAAAAAATCCCATTAATTTTCATTAATTCTAAAGAGTGTATATAAATATTTGTATACATATAAATTATGTATATATATATATATATTTTTTTATATATGTTTTTATATATTTATAAATTAGCACAACTATTAGTAATTCCTGAACCATGTTTACCATTTCACAATCATTTCCAATGTGGCATTTTAACCTTAAACAATTTCGTTTCATTTTGTGTTTTTCCACTTGTTTTAAAAATTACATTTTTCTTTTAAAAAGAAATTAGATTTACTTAATTCTTCATTATTTACAATTTTTAGAGTTTTGTTTCAAAAAAAAAAAAAAAAGAATTCCATTTGTTTTGCATTCTATGCCCACACAAATTAAGTTAGTTATTCTTTTTCTATATATAGAAATTCCTTGATTAATTTAAATATTAAATAACTGTCAAATTCTAAGGAAATTCTTAACCAATCCACTACTTATGATTACTTACATGCAATTTATTTTATACACTTGTTTTTTGTTTTTCTTTTTACAAGATCTTAAGGTTTGGAGCTAAGTGACCAAAGTTTCACTGCTCCATGGGGCAAGTCTGAGGCATTAGATTGTTGTTGTGAGGCGGAGCCACACCCACACCTACTCCAACTGCCACACCCACACCCGACATGCCTATTAGTTTTTGAGGAGGCGGTGGCATGACTTGAGGGTTTAGCTCAGACCGTTCCTCGAAATAGTGGATAATGCGTTGCAGGACGTAGGTGAAGATCTTCTCCTTGGAGATTTCACCATTGAGAACAGTGATATCCTTGCAGTCCTTGTATTTGGAAAAGTTCTTCTCATAATGCGGCCAAACGCACATCTCAAAATAGCCGGTGACATCGGGTGGATCGTAGATCCGCTGCTGACGTCGCTCGTAGCATTTCTCGTACGGCAAATGAAAGTGATATTTGAGATTGCATAATTCCAGCAATTCGGGCTGTAGGAAGATCGTGAAGCCCTCGATAAGCAGGATATTCACTTCCATGTCAGGGAACTGGGCAGGAATTGGCGCATTTACTCTCATCAGATGCGTCGGATGGTTTGGATGGCTCTGATAATGGCCCTGGCCATGCTGATTGTGGTGCGAGCGGTGCTGCGGTTGCTGTTGTTGTTGTTGCTGGTGATTGTGGTGCTGCTGATGTTGTTGGTGTTGGTGGCGTCGTTGGGGCTGGTATTGATAGCCACCGCCATTGTGTTTGCCATTGTGATGTGAATAGTAATTTATGTTATGCTTCTGGTGTGGTTGCTGGTGGTATTGCTGTTGGAACTGCATGGCATAATGCTCGAAATTGGCATATTCAACAGGCTGTTCCATTGAGCCCTTGATGATCTGATAAATGTCTGCTAACATCTTCTTCATATCCAGCGAGGTAATCAATTCAAAATTGATCGCTTTCAGTTCCCATTGCCATTTGTGTCTCTGATCATCTACGGGCAAAAAGTAATCGTCCTGCGATATCAGCTTCACCTCACCAATGGTGTACCTTGTATTCCAAAACGGGGAACCCCGCAAACCTTGGAAATAATCATGCAAGGAGCGCGCCAGGCTAGTTTTACCACCGCAAGTCACACCCGAAATTCCAATGATCAACCACTGTGGCATTTTGTCTCTGACTGACGTTGGAACTCTCTTCAGATTGCCACTTTACGGCTACTGTAGCGCTTTTATTTTTTATAATATTTCACTGATAAGCCGATGACCCAATCCCGGCACTTGAAATTCAATCACGTTTCGCCTTGGTGAAGCTCCAAATATGATAGAATGAGAATATAGCTATGCCTCCCAGAAAGATAATTCCAAATATTGTGGGTACTATGAATGCGTATTTCAATGGTGGAAAAAATGAACGTATGGGATTTCCTGAAACGATTATTAAAATATTAATTTCCAATTATTAAAATTTAATAAAAGAAAACCTAAATAAATAAATAGCTGAAGCTCTTTCAAATAAAAATAAACACGCCATCTATCGGAAATTCAATGCAACTTTATGTTTACTTAATACAGTGTTGCCTTATTCTGAAGACATTAGGAGCTGGAAGGCTTTGTTTTATAAATTTTAAAATCCGTAATTATAGAATTACAAACACGATCAGATTTTCCATATACTCTTTTTTTTTGGGTGCAGTGTAAACAAATGACTTAAATTACAAAAAATGATCGCGGACGTAAAACGGCATCATTGTGAATGACTGACGACAATCGTATTCTGATACTTTCAGTCTGTTGCTATTTTGACTTTAATCAAAAGCATACAGTAGTTTAGTATCACTTAATTATTGCACAAAAGCTGAACGCTGAGATGTCAAGAGCTTAAGGCCGCTTGACTGAAGATTTCTGACTGTGTGTATTTTTTGTGGACAATATTTAACCCATTGTTTTCCGAGACACTACAAAAGGCGCTGTGGGAAAACTATCCAAGATATATTGTGACTGTGCGACAAGGTCTTCTTTGACTTGTCTAATGAATTCAGAAGTTATCTAAAGCTAACTAAATTTTATGTACCTCAGCAGGCACTATGTGGACAATGGGTTAATACAATAATAAGCTAAAAACAAATTCCTATTATGTTAAAATTAAAATTATTCATATATACAAATCTTACTGATAGAGAAAGGACTTGGGTGCTAGCATTTATTCTATATTTTGTGACCGATCACTCCCTAAATTTGTCATTTAATTGCGTAAAAGATAAGGTAAACATTTCTATATTTACTTTGAAGACTCACCTTCATCGATAAGCATAAATGGCAAAATAGCCACCCAAAAGAAATAATAGGTGAACACTGCAATTGCAACTATTAAAATTAGTTTTCCGAGTTGCGCATTTGAAGCCATAAATAAAAATATAACACACGCGACCTGGACCTACGTTTAACTTTAGCAAATCGCAACAGATTTATTTTTCGTTGAATTAGCGGAAATATATTAGCGCACAATTCGTGCGACTGATGACACACGCGACTTATTAAAAATATTTAACTCCATTAACAAACAGGTGGTGGTGCTCATTGGGCCCAAAGTCAATGGGTGTTGGTAATGTTTATGTGTTTGGTTGCGTCGTTAGTGTATGTGTGTGGTGCGAAGTTCTAGCCAAAATCAACAAAAACAGCGCACAAAGGGTGGATAGATGATCAATTGGCTGTGCCAAGCACCGCGCACCGCCCACAAGTAAATACGACACCGACACGGCCTTTACTAGCAATTCTTTTTATATATTACGTAAATCGATTTAAACCGAGATCAATTCGAGTGTCCAATGCAGAAATATACTGATTAAGTTTATATCACTTCAATGGCTCTTTTTTATGTGGCTTTTCAAGTTTTTAATTGAATTTAATGATGTAAACTTGTCCGGTATTGTTATAAACAAAATACATATATGATTTAATCGAAATCGATAGGTCACAGCGATAGCCGAATTGTCAATAAGGGTATTCCTTCACAAACAGATTTGAATAGAAACCATAATAACAACTAACTAAACTAACAAATGAAACTTTTATAATAAACGAGGGAGACTATGCAAATAAAATTACTCAATGCCTTTCTAGATATATTCTTTAGTCTAACACAGCTATCGATAGAAACAGGGCTGCAATTTCGGAGATGTGGCGCCAAATTTAATTTTATATATGTTTATTCGAGAACCTACAATATATTTTTTTTACTTAGTTAAATAGCACAAGCAAACGAAGAAGAAAAATTTAAAATAATTTAATAATTTTATTTAAAAATAAATTAAGATATTGCGGTTGATTCGCCACCAGAAATTCAACTGGCAACATTGTTCAAAATTTTACAGTTGCTTGGCGACGGCAGCGAAATTAACAATCGTCGTCGTATTTTGTGTTAAAATGTGTCGAAATATAAAATATTTGCTGATGTGATTTTTGTCTTCCTTTCTATCTCTTTACCTGAAAATGATGCGCACAGTCTATGATGTCCAACGGGATTTTGCGTTGAGTAGTGGCTTACGTTCGGAAATTATTTGGGACTCGTAGGTTATGTAAAGTAAAATTATTTACTATGTATTTTAAAATTTTTTTATGGCTTAGTTTGGCTCCCGATCAGTCGGATGTGTTGAAACAAAAGATTGAAAATGTGATTTGTGAAGGCGATGAAAAAAATTCCAAAGCTGTGGCTAAACAGCGTCAACAGCTTTTCCAGAATATTTGGCAACAGAGGAAATACACAAATCGGATCCTGCTCTCGGCTACTATATACGTGCTGGTCACACCCGAAACAGATCCCGAATTAGCTCTACAGTCCACAAACTATAGTTGTCACCCTGTTTTTCGGACGCGAAAATGCATGAAACCGGACAATGATAATAGCGAGGGATGCTGCATGATTTTCATTGACGAACACGGCAGAGTTTATGAAAATTGGTCGACTTATGTTTACCGCAATACTCTACCCAAGGGAACCATGATAGCACCCAGTCAGGGGGTGTACACATTCAGCAACGATGACGAAGACGGCGGTGGGGTGCAGCTAATGATCCATCCAACGCCCTCGTCGCAGGTGAAACACAAATTATTAAATGCTGGCGATGCTGTGGCCACCGTAGGCGGACTGGTAGCCACCGGTTCCCTGGCAGCGGTTTCAGCTTTGGCTTTGCCTGTGGCTGGCCCCCTCTTTCTCGTGGCTGGGGCTGTGGGTGTGGCCACTACAGCCTACAGCACAGCACGTTCAGTAAGCCGCCTTGTGGATAGACGACGACATGGACAATCAACTTCTGTGTGTGACAGTGAGGCTCGCACTAGCTGGCTGGGTGTGGCCGGCGGTGTGGTTGGCTTAGGGGCCACAGGGGCTACTACCGTGCTCTCAACGGTGGCCAAGAGCGGGCGGGATGTCAGTTCCGTTGCTCAATTAGCCGTGAAAGGCATTAATGTCTCATCTATTGTAATCTCTGGAACCGGCATGGTCAATGGCGTCTACGATATGTATCTGGTGAGCTCAATAGATCTAACCAGAGTACATTTTTGCTCACTCTCTTTCGCTACTTGTGTTTTAGAAAATTAATGACGAGCAATCTCTGAGCAGCTATGACGTACTACAAATTGCCTCTAGCCTGGTGATTTTCACTCACTCGATCAACAATCTGCGCATAGCTTCCAAGGCCACTAATAGCTTGACTCTGCGTAAGGCCTTAAGGAATCAAAACAAGTAAGTCTAACTAATTAGATATTCTCCGGATTCTGATACAATTCCCTCTTTGCTTTCTTAGGAAAGTTGTTGAACAAATCACGAGTGAAAATGTGAAATTGCATGACGGTTCCAGCACTAAAAAATTCGATGTGGTCCGCACCCTGAATGAGATACCTTTTAAGGAGACCCTGCTCAGTCTACACAAAGTGCACTCCCATCTTCGTAAAGGCGTATCTGTGGCCAGTTCCATAGGAGCCTCATTCATGCCCTCGGTTGTGAGCATTGGCCCCAGTGGTCGTACCCGCCTGAACCTGGAAGCCTTGGCCAGTAAATTCGGCTATAAATTCGTACAGCACATCACAAATGTGGGCAGCTTGGCCGATGTCTTCGATGCTGTGACCAAATACTTTTCAGATAAAGCTGTCCAATTTCTACTCCAATTGACCCGGACTTTTATTGAAGAGAATGTGGATGGCATAGATCGTTCGCTGAGTACTTTTATCTCCACAGAAACCATACTCTATCGCATCCTAATGCACTGTGTGTCTAGCTATGAAGATTTTACAGTGGATTTCCTGGAACAACGTCGTCAGGAGATCCTGAAAGCCGTTAAACAATATTTCAAATCTCTGGAGGCAGTCAATACCCAAAGTTGCCGGAAATTTAAATGTAAAACCTGCCAGGGCAATTATTATATAAGCCATTTGTGATTTGTGAGAATTTATTTTATGTTCTTAGACTAAGAAATTCATATTTATTTTTATTTTTACATTTATAAAAATTTACTACTAATACTGTGAAGATTGTTCATATTATTGTTAATAGCTACTAAGGTACTCTGTAAGAGTGAGCGCGTCTTTTCACCGAAAATTTGGTGGATGGAACACTTGGTGAATTTGTATTTCCGTACAAATGCTTTAAGGACGGTTTTGTTTGAGATTCATAAATAATTGACTGAATATTAGAGTTTAGCAGAAGAAATCCTCATTGCACACATTGATACAGCAATAGGGAATATTTTTATAGCTGCTGCTGGAGTGATCTCGCTTATAGCGTTCGCGTTCTTTCTTTTCAAAGTTCCTCTTCTTGGACTTGTAGCGGGGCACCACATCCAGGGAACTGAGACGACGATGTTGCTCCATATTGACTTTTAGATAGCCACCGTGTGGATAGATACTTCGACTGATGTAAAGATGTTTGTTATGCGACTTACCAGCTGAAAAAATACAAAAGGAAAAAAAATGTGATAAATATACTGAACTTGGGTATATCAGATTCATGGTAAGCCTTGAGAGGGGTTATTGAAACCATTAAATTTAAATTTAAAGATCTTTAAATGGTAAATAATTTATATCGCTAGGTGGCGCCAAAGTACTAGCAATTCTTCCTTTTTCTTCTTCTTCTTTTAATTAAAACAAGTTTTGCACTTGCTTGTACAAAGTTGGTTGACTTTCTGACCTTATTAAAAAAGGTTTATTTTTAAGATATTTTGAGTGAATACTTACAGCCTATAGAATTGATATGATGATGATTGTGGCCTATAGAACGTTTGCTACGCATTTCATAGCGTTCGAAGAGATGTTCGCAGGCCTCCACGGCAAACTTTTTCATTTCATTCAGAGAACATTCTGCCTGTATTTGGTCCAGAAGGCAAGTAAAGCTGATCGCCAGCAATAAGCCACTGCACAAAGCCAACTGAAAATCAGATATTCAAAGACACAAAATCAGATAAGACATTTTCTAATTATAAAAAAAAAAAATAAAAATGAATCGGTTTGAGGTCAACGCTGAGAGGCCGGGTATTCAAATGAGATTGTGGGTGTGCAAGTGTGCATGTCTGAGCATGTGTGTGTGTGTGTTTGATCTGACCGACTGTTTGAGTGTCCTGTCCCCCCACGAAATAATAATGTGGGTCAACAGCCCTCGATTTGGATTTTGAAAAAAATCGAACAGCAGACAAACTGGAGCGCATTTTCAAGTCGATGCAGCCAAATGGCATTTTTAATTGGTTTTTTATAATTAAGTATTGTTTATTATATTAGTCACAAAAAAAAAAAAAAAAAAAACAAAACAAAACAAAAACTTCCCCGATATGTTCGTTACAAAGAAATGAAATGGAAATTATGTAACACACAAACGGGGCAGGTAAACCTTTATTAAACGATTTTGAATCGATGCCGCGGCGTCTTCCGCATTTTACGGTATGACGATTTTTGAATTAGCAAGTCAATAAAAGTGAAAATAACAAAAACAACAAAAACAACAACATGTTTAATTATTGTCTGCATTATGCTTGAGAACAAAAGCAAAAATTGCCAAGAAATTTTATTTTTAGCCAGGTTTTTGCCAAAAAAAAAAAATTTCACTTCATTTAAAGTGACGAAAAGGTAGGTGTGAAAACTTTAAAATTATTAAGCGCGCCCCTTTTTTTCCAATATTTTGAATCATAAAAAAAAAAATATCCGAAATTAATTGATTTATTTCATACCTTCATTTTGACTGCACTGAATAACACAAAAAATAAAAACTTCTTTTCGAAATTATAAAGCACTTTTTAAAAGTTCACAAAACATATTCAAACTAACGAGTTGTTTTTTGGCTTGGCTCACACGACGTATACGTGTTTTGTATTGTTTTAGAAAATCAGAATTTGAAAACCACACACGATCGCTTTGTTTTTATTTGTTAAATTACTCAGACAACCGTCGCCTGATAAGCAGCGAGCTCAAATGAAAGCTCCCTTTCCAAGTTTGTGCTTTATATGAAAGAGCTGAATTGAGCGAGCGCAGGATGAGCATGACTTCGTGCGCGTATGCGTGTGTGCGAGCGAGCGAGAGTGTGCCTGGGCAAGGGTAAAGCCTACACACATGCGCACTGCGCAGTAGTAGCAGCGACAGCAGCAGCAGCAGCAGCGGCAGCGGCAAAGGCAGAGACAGTAGCAGCCGGCAACAAGAATATGCTGAGGTAAGCTTAACGTTTTGCGTAAATTAAGTCAGAGGCGCGCCGAGACACACCGCACCGCACCCCCCCTCATTGTTGCGTATGTTTGTGTGCTTTTAATGAATGAATGAATGAGTTTTGGCAATGGACTGATCCCTTTCAATCTGTCTGACCCAACGAAGACACGCGTTTGGGAATAGTTTTTTTTTTACCGGCATTTTTTAAATTCCAAAAAAAAAGAAGAAAGAAAAACAATGAGTTTGTACAATTGTGGGCAATAAATTTTGTTTTTGTTGGGCTTATAAATTTTGTTAGTCTGCCATAAACTGAGATGTTTTTAAATAATAATAATAATAATAAACCTTTCAGATTACTCTAGATTTATCAGAAATTTACTAGTCCAAAGCACCTTGAGTTGTAAGCGGGAAGCAAAATTTTGACGGTCGCTTCCCAAACAAAAAATATAAAACAAATAAATAAACCGACAACTTTTAGAAAGAAAGTCTGAGAATTATGAGAAAAAAAATATTTTTTAATTACTAATTGAAATTTTTTTTTCATTAGATTTGTCACCTTGCTAAGGGGATTTTCACTCGGCTCTAGTTCTGAGTTTTTTTTTAGTTTCTTTGACCTTTCCTTTGACTGATAAGTAATGTTATTATCACGTGTAATAAAATTAAGTCTGAGAAATTTTGATATCGCAAAGTAATTAAAGAAAAAAAATGACGTCACTAAGTTTTGTTTGATATTTAGGATATTTTCATAGAACTGATAAAAATTGAAAGTTGAGAAATAATTAAAAGATAATTAGAATTCGAATTAATAATATTTTCAGGGCTCTTTCATCATTTGTTTATTCGAGAAAGTCTTATAGAGGTCAACAAATAAATAAAAATTCACCTGATCACAACGCTCTCCACTCAGAAAGCTTTCACTCTCTCTCTCCCTCTCACTTGCTCTCTGGCAGGCATAGCCCAAAGCACTTAAAGCGCAGCCGTCGACGTCATGTGCAATGATCTGCAGTGCGTGCCTCTAACTCTTACTTTCCATATCGAGTTGCCTAACGAGTTGCAGCAGTCGGTCGGTTTGGTCGATTTGGTCGGCTTGGTCGTTAAGTTGGGAAGGCAGCATTGACGCCATTGACTGACTTTGATGCCTTAACGGTGTTTCTTGATGGCTCCTTTTTTTTTGAGAACGTCATCAGTGTCAGCTGTGCCAACCGACTGGGCTCATAAGGTGGAGGCTTCTATTTTTAAAAGACTCTTTTGTGCGCATACGTAACATTTTTGTGTTTTTATTTGTTTTAAAATTAAAAATGTTATTTTTGTTACTGTGAAACGGTCAATGCCCGTTTTCGGCCGAGTTTGCATATTCTCATGCGGAAATTTTCTGGCGTCTGGCCACACGGCGTATGTGCAATTCATAATTTGTAGCAAAACAATTCAAAATCGCAATTGAAATAAAGTGCATTTTTACTCGTTTCGCCTCTGAACTTTCCACCAAATGACCTGTGCTATTCACATTCTTTTTCTTTGTATTTTTTATTATTATTTTTCATTTTTTTTTTAATGCCAACTAACGGGAATAACACGTTTTGTGAGTTACTCAAATAACAAATGTGCAGAAAATACAAAAAAAAAAACTCTAAAATTTCTAGCATACCAAAAATGTTGATACAACATTAATGAATAAAATAAATAAAAAAAAATAACATTAAAAATCTGCATTCATTAGTAAGACAATTTCATCGGCTTACGATATGGCCAAGTAATTCCTTTTCCGCCCACACGGATCGTTTAAGAATTGGCAAAAACTTTTTGCAAAAGGCGCCGCGGCGCTCCATTCATAAATAATATTTGCTCCGAATTTCACAACCTGATTTAAATATTTAAAAATACAACAACAAAAACAACATGTGCCATGTCAACGATCTCAATTAGAAACCGGGGGCTGGGGTTGAAGTCTTTTATTATGTTTGCATGTGTGTGTGAGTGTGTTTTACTTACCTCGTCACCGCTTTAATACTTCAAATGCCAATGCCGCGTTGACGTCGGTTTTGTGGCTGCCTAAGACGAAATATCTACCAAGAAACTGGTTCCTCTCATTCTCTCTCTCCTGCATAGAAATTAAAAAATCATCGCCCTCATCGGCGGCGTCTAGACGACCTGGCTTTGGTCAGCGGTTGTAGTTCTTGGTCCTTGGCAACAAGAACTTTGATACACGCGCAAGAAAACTGATCGCTGAAATACCCTGAAATCGGTAGAGCATATCAAGTTAATAAGAAACTAATCGAGCTTGAAATATTTCACTTTATCAAAGCTTTAGGCTTATCCTAAAAGATCGAAGAAAATTACTCAAGATTTAGATAATCTAATTTTTTTTTTTTTTTAATTCAAATCACTTTTGGTTTTTAATAAGGAAGATGCCTTCTTAGAGTATTTTTTAGCTGCTTTAAAATTTTTCTAACTTGTTTTTCTTATTTGAAGAATTCTTTTTTTGGTATTCTTCGAAATGAAGGCGAAAGTGATGTGTCATAGGCATCTCGCTCAGGTTATTTCCGTTTTCGACATTGTTATCCTGAACCGTTGGAATGCCGGTAAATAATAAAAAAAAGTTCAAGAAACTCTAAATCATTTTTAGGAATAATAAAAAAAGAAAAAAAAAAGAGTAGATCGGCAAATGGTTGGCAAATAGTTGAGACAGTTTAAAAGGAAAACACTCAAATTCTGCGGAATATTAAAACAAAAAGAAATCTCATTAAGATTTTGATAGATTATTTGTCGACAAACCGGAAATATTAGACACTAAATCAATTTCGACACAACAGATGACTAATTCCAAATCGATGCGAAAGACTGACTAAGTCAGATCTCCTGATTTGGCCATTCAAAGAAAAACCAAGCATAAATTATGAAATTGTATTTCATCAGCCAAAATATAAAACAAATGCATTTAAAATTAACTGAAAAAAGAATAATTTCAAACTATAGATGGCTTTTAGATTTGGCGCCATCTGCTGGCGAGCTGATTGCACTCCCTCAGCTGTTTCGGTTTCAAGCGGCGTGTTTTTTGTTTACAGTTTTATGTAAAATAAAAAAGCAAGGTGAAAATGCTGCTGATGCGGGTTTTGAGGCGTAAAACACAATTACCCAACAACTGGAGTTGGTGTCGCTGGAGCAGCAGTAATTCTGCGAGCACACCGGCCACAGAAACTATTGCCACCGAGGAGGAGGCGGCCAAAAAGCGCCAGCAAGTGTTACATGACTTGGCGGAAGACTCACTGATCGGCCACACTCGTCCTGCCATTGATCCCAAAGAGACTAGCATTGTACTGTTTCCTGGCCAGGGTTCGCAATATGTGGGCATGGCCAAAGATCTGATGCGCTTTCCTGAGGCCAGACGCATTTTCGAACTGGCCAACGAGGTGCTGAATTATGATTTGCTTAAGATATGTCTGGAGGGACCACGTGAAAAACTGGATCGCACTGAGTACGCCCAATTGGCTGTGATGGTCTCATCGCTAGCTGCTCTGGAGCAGCTGCGCGAGGAGCGCCCTAAGGCAATTGAAAATTGTGTGGCTGCCGCCGGTTTCAGCCTGGGTGAAATTACTGCCTTGGTCTATGCCGGGGCCTTGCCATTTGATAAGGCCCTCCGGCTGGTAGAGGTGCGGGCCACAGCCATGCAGGCAGCCTGCGATCGGGCAGCTGGTACCATGGCCATGACCCTATATGGGCCGGACACAAATCTGGGTGATGCCTGCGCCAAGGCCAAGCAATGGTGCCTAGACCGGGGCGTAGAGTCCCCCTATTGTGGCATATCCAACTACATGTATCCACACTGCAAGGTGATTGCCGGCAATGTGGAGGCCATCGAATTTCTCGAGAAGAATGCCAAGGCCCTGAAAATACGTCGCATGAAGAGATTGGCCGTAAGTGGAGCCTTCCACACCCCCCTAATGGAGAGTGCTGTGGAACCCTTTGGCAAGGCCCTGAAGCGGGCCCAGCTGCAAGATCCTCTCATACGAGTCTACTCCAATGTGGACGGCAAACCCTACAAACACGCCAAGCATATACTCAGCCAGCTGCCCAAGCAAATTGTGCGTCCCGTCAAATGGGAGCAGACACTCCACTACATGTATGAACGCAAACAGGGCGTGGATTTCCCACGCACCTTCGAATGTGGCCCGGGCAAGGGTCTGCTACAGATTTTGGAAAAAGTCAATGCCAAGGCAGCCCAATCCGCCTTAAATGTAATCGCTTAAGTGAAAATTAAATAATTTACAATTTTTTGTTATATTTTTTTACAATTCTTTTTGTTGCCTTTTTTCTCCTACTAGAAAATACTAAACACATGAGAAAAAAATAAAACTAAAACAAACGAAAAAAAAGAAAGAAAAGAAATGCAGACCATCCCTTGGCTGGATGTGTATCAGGAAGTTAAGGGTCTAACTTTTGTCATCTCTGGTCCGCATGCGATGAACAAAGGCGGCTCCTTTGTTTTTTCGAAAGCTCTCGAATGGATCAGCGGGGTTCGTGCCAAGTCCCTATGAAATGTTGATTTAGATTCTTGAATTTCTTTTCTTTTCTCCTCATTCCTCTCATTCTCACCTTGTACATATCTTTGCGATCGCGAACTTCGCCGCCAGATATAGGGGTGTCTATACCCTGACTCTTCACGCCCAGGCCAGTGCCTGTGCCGGCCCAGCCCATTTTCATTAGCATTTGATGGCCCTTATTGGTCTCCTCAATGAATTCCAAGGGCTTGGCGAAATTGCTACCACTGCAAAAGGTTACACAAGTCAAAATTAAGATGGCTTCCACAGGAAATATAAGATTTTTGCTTACAAGAAGCTGGGTGGTGTGGTTGATCTGTCGCGTTCCACACGCCTGGAATTATTGTTTTCATTGTTGCTATTGTTGTTGTTACTGCTGGAAGTGCTGCTGTTGCTATTGCTGCGATCAAGTCGATTCTCTCGGTTGTTACTGATACCCCCACCGCTACCACTGTTGTTGTTATCTCTATCACGACGCGGTGAGCGATTCCTTCTCTCTGATTTGCGACTACTGCCACCTCCACGATTACGCTGGGAGGGCGGAGTCCGATCTGGTGAATGGGTTTTGGAACGCGAACGTGATTCTTCTCGAAGCCCTGGTGAACGGGAACGTGAGCGGCTGCGACTTTTGGATCTTTTTCAGAAAACAACAAAATTTTTAAAATATATTTTTTTATGGATTTCTCCTTCCTCTTTCCAGTTACCTGTAAGTACGTTTATTGGCCTTTTTAATTTTGGGTTTCTCCAGCACAATGGGACTGGGTGAGCGCGACTTTTCACGATCACCATTTTTGAGTTCCTCCTCCTTTTGCTTCTTGGCTGCATTTTTGACTTTGTAGTACTCATAGAGACCTAGTTTTTCCCAGCCCTCACTGAAAGTATGAAAAGTATTCAATTTAATAAAAGTAAGGGTATTTATATTTTGAGCTAACTCACTTGTCTCTGGGTCGATCATGCGAAGGCGCTGCGTAGAAAGCATTCAAGGCATTTGTCAATCTTTCGTTTTGGGGCGCAGGAGCTGGCAAACGAATTTCCGCGGGATCCAGAGATTTGTAAGTGTAATCCTCGAGACGTATTAAAGGCACCATCAGACCTGCCGGCAAGTCAAAGTACGGCGCCGTAGGTATTTGCGGTTCTTCACTTATGGGCGGCGCCGTATGTGCTCCAGCTATATCGAGTGGTAGACTTGTATCCGCAGATGTTGAATGCTCACCCATCAGGCCAAGCTGGTTCTGCTGATGCTGTGGCGCTGTTTGGCTATCATCCAGTTGCTGCATTTTGTGCACAGCCTTTATGGCCGCATTGAGGACATTCAAGTCCACAGCCGACTGTTCTGTGGCCACTGGCGGCAGATTGTTCATGGGTAGTTGACCGGGATATTGCTGGTGTTGTTGCTGCTGCTGGTGTTGATGCTGGTGATGATGAAAGTGCTCGACTGCCTGTATGGCTGCATTCAAGGCCACCAGATCCACATTGGCATCCCCGGGTGGTAAATTATTCATGGGCATTTGACCGAATTGCGCCGGTGGTGGTGGACCCTGGCCATGATGTAGGCCGGGTGCTGGAAAACCTGGCGGTGGTTTCGACATATCCGGAATGAAAAAGTTTTGCTGCCTGCCATCTGCAAAATGATTGCCTTGCGGCGGCTGCTGTGGAAAGGCCCCTGGTGGATGCTGATGAAACATATTGCCCGCTTTGTTCTCATCCAGTTGTGGTTGGTTTTGCTGCTGCTGCGGATCCCCATCCACGCCGGGCATGGCAATGCGCTGCGACATCAGAGAGGGTATGGATTTCTGTTGCTGCGCTGACAACGGTGGCGGTTGCTGTTGCTGATGTGCCAGCATTTGCTGTTCGAGTTGTTGTTTTTGTTGCTCCAATTGAACAATCTGCTGATTGGCATGTTGCATAAAGATTTGATGCTGCTTTTGGTAACTACGAAATGAGAGGTTTAATTAATTTTTGAGTTTGATTAATTGGCAAGATTTTGCACTAACTTATCCAAGGTGGACTTTGTGCTCTGATTGAATTTGGCCACAATATCCTGATGGGTATTGAGCAGATTTGTTTTATACTCCTGCATGGATGAGTCTGGGGATTGCAGTTTCGATATCACACAGGCATCAAAGAACTTGGCCTTGGATTCCCACAGCGACAGCAACTTGGTCAATTTCTGACGCTGCTCATCACTGGCAACTGCAAACGAAATGAATTTATTAATGAAATTCTTAATTTCTTATTTTGCATTCTACTCACTCAAGTCGGCGCTGCAGAACATAGGAATGACCACATTCTCCAGACTATTCTTCAGATCGTTTATATTCTTTCGCATGCTGTAAAAAAGTATTGTTTAATTTTCGAAAATAAAATCAATACAAAACAGTTCAAGTCTTTTTAGTCTGTCGACCAAGTCAATGTCCTGTCAGTTATTTTTTTTTTTTCGAATGGAACGAACCAAACAACAAAGTCAAAAAGGATTTTCAAATTATTTCTGATTTAATTTACGAGAAATTTTTGATTTCACTCAATTCGAAAATTCTTTTTTTTTTTTTTTGACTTTCTTGTTTGGGGTTTTTTTTTAATAATTTCAATATTAATTTATGCAAACTTACCAATGATGGAGTATATCATTAACTAAATATATAAGATGCAATTTTTGCTGAAACGTTGAACCATTGACCAAAGCCCTAAAAATAAATTAACAAACGAAAAAAACATTTTTTTTGTTTTCTGTTTTTTCTAAACACACAACAACAGTTTCTCTCTTTTTTTTGTCTTTAAAAAAAATTTTATAATTCTCTCTCTGGTTTGGTTTTTTTTCTCTGTGTGTGTGTGTGTGTGTGTGTGGAGGTGTGCTTGTGTTATCTCTAGTGCTGTTGTTGTTGTTATTTCGGTTTCTAAACTAGTCCGGAATAAGGTTTTGCTTTCATGTTGTTGTTGCTACATTATTAAGTTTCGCTCTTTCTCAAAAAAAAAAAAAAAATCAAAATTATTGAAAAAAAAATTATTAGTTTTATATACAAAATATTAAAAAAAAAAAATGTTTTTATAATAAACAAAACATGCGTCTTCTTTTAGTTTCGCCCAAGCGAATCAACAACACAAAAGTCATAGAATCAAGGATATATATCTTCTGTCTGAATCTAAGCTAATTAAATCTGTTCAGGGATATATCTCATATCTCGTTCGCGGGTCCCGACTCACACTCGTTGAAAGAAAGAAGCACATTTTAAATTAATTAATAAATGTTGAAAATATCATTAATTATATATAAATATATATAGATATATGTATAAACTGAGGCATACTTTTTTAAAAGATATTGTAAAACGACATTGATTTTTGCGCTGTCGGTTGAATGCTGTAAAATCCAGTTCTTGCCTAAAATTGCAATATCAAACGGGTTACTCATTTTTATATCTCAACAATTAAAAAAAAAAAATAATTTTTTTTTTTTTGTTTTCATAAAAGTGGAAAATGTTAAATATTATATACACAAAAAATTTTGATATATTTATTTTTTTTTCAAACTATTTTTCTCAAAAATGTTAACTATCTTGTTTTTTTTTTTTTGTAACAGCTTAATTAATTTTATTAGCAAATAATAAAAAAAAAAAATGTATAGAAAAGCAACTCATGCAATTTTTGGGCGAGTTGCGTATATATTTACCTGCGGAGATGCTATCCTTGGTGCAGGACTCGACGATCGGCTGCAGGACGGCATCGAAATCGCGCAGCTCAATGTTCTGCTCGCTGGCCAACTGCTCCAGCTGTGTTGTCTGGGCCGTGGCCATAGCTTCCTCGATTTGTTTCGTCTTTTGCGTCATCAGCGCCTAAAGGTAGGTTTTTTTTTTGTGCAGGTTTTTTTTTTTTTGGTTTCGTTGATTTGAATTATGCGCCCAAGGAGTTTGTTTTTGTTTTTTATTTTATTTTTTTCGTTTCGAATACACGAACAAACCAAATTTATTTCGATTTCGTTTTGAACGAATATTTTTATATATATTTTTTGTCAGTTGGTATGATTTGGATTTTTATTTTCATTTTTTTTTTTTTTTGTTTTATGTTTCAAAAAATATACAATAAAGCAAAAGTTTAATGTAGCATTGTAAAATTGTTAATTTGAATAAGTTTAAACATAAAAGTAATAAAAATACGTATATATAAAAAGAACTAAATGCAGATTGAAGCTGAAAGAGCTCATTTGTTTTTCCTTCTCAATTAAAAAAAAAAAAAATTGTTCAGATAAAAAGGGGGTCGGGACCGAAAGATGCGAAAAAGGGTAGCAAAACACAAAAGGGCAGCCCAAAGGAATTCCGAGGCGATTGGAAGAATTTTTAAGACTTGAGTAAATCTCAGGGCACAAATTTGTGAAAATAGAGAAAAGCTGAGAATTTTTGGATTGAAGCTTTTTTTTTACAATATTTACAAAGATCACTGAAGAGAGGTGGAATAATTTAAGAAAATCATTTTCTTTACTCAGTTGTTTTTTTGGTTCAGGCGAAAAAGGGTTGATCTTTGGCCTGCCAAAGATGCGATACTTTTTTCGTTGTTTCAGGACTAAACTGGAAATAGCTTTGGTTGGCTTTGTGAGTTGAATAAATACTCAACTTCGAAAAAAGTATTTCAATTCTCAAAAGAGATAACTTAAAATTTATAGAGAGAGAAATATATATATATATAGAGAGAGAGTGAGACAAAGAGGAACACCTGTAATCTGAATAGTGTATAAGCAAAGGGATTCTATTTACCGTATGCTGTGCCGAGAGATTGGCTTCCGACTGCTTGATTTGCTCCCGCAGTGTGCTCTTTTGCAAGTTGATTGCTTCGATTTGTGTATTTAGATTGAGGCTGATCGGTGCGGTGCCATTTGGTGGTGGCTGTGTGGTGGCCGGTGGGCCTGAATTGTTTGGCGGTGGCCATAGATGTTGAGACTGTTGTTGTTGCTGCTGCTGCTGTTGCAGGTTGTAAGGAACATTGGCGTTGGCATTCTCATGGCCTGGCGGGCCCTGCTGATTCAGTGGCACTTGATTGGCATAGAGCCCTGCCGGTGGTTGCGTTTGCTGCATTGGCGGGGGTTGTTGCATATAAAGACCGCCCGCACCGGGTGGCATTTGTGGTGGTATGCCTTGTTGTTTGAGCACTACTAAGACACAGAAATTACAAGTTTAAAAATTGTTTCTTTGAGTGTGTAAAGCAAATCTTTACTTACAGGCTTGTTCTGCGGCCACACGGTACTGATAATACGAGGCGAATTCGCCACCATAGAGAAAATCAAATTTTGGATTCCCTTGTTGTTTTTGTTTAGTAATTGCCTCGAATTCGGGTCCATTGCGTGCCACAAACTCTGCCAATTTATCAATTATGTTGCGTAAACTGGCATCTGCATAAAATTTCAATTCCAAGAGACATTAGATATTTCAGAGAACGATAATCATGTGTGTATGTGCAGACCGCAAAATATTTCACGTTCTTTATTGTCTGCACGGCAGATTTTTATTACCTCTTGGTGCCTGTCCATCCATTTTGCTTTTAAGTTTGTTATTTTATATATTTTACACAATTCGATTTAAAGTAGCAGCCTTTTTTCAACAAATTTTCAACTCTTTCCTAAATTTTTTACCGCGACGCCATGTTTAGAGATGAGCCAATCAACGATAACATTGACTATCGAAATCGGTTGTGCCTCAGCACCGTGCCTATCGATGGCTTTCCCAAGAACGATTAGCGTTGAATTAGAGGGGAAAAAGAGCAAACAAAAATAAGTTATGTGGCAATAATTTTCTTGTATCCAAGCCAATTGGAGGTAATTTGTAATTACCACAACACTTAACTCACTAACACCTCACGGGCGACCAGGCTTAAGGCAATATGACAGATGACCAGAAAAGCCAAACAGCAGACAGCAGCGGTAACAGCGTTATCAATATCAACGGATATGGGGGGGTTGCTGGTACTGGTCCAAAATCCTCCCCAGACCGACAATCAGCAACAACGTCTGCTCCCCGCAAATCATCCCTATCGGAACCCCCACCGGAACTACGAATTCTCTGCTTTGAATTAACGTACTACAATAAAACCACACAATTCCTGCTCAGCTGTGGCGGTGTCTTTGTCCTCTACATACTCTATGGTTATCTACAGGAACTCATCTTTACGGTAGAAGGTTTTAAGCCTTATGGCTGGTTTCTCACACTCGTGCAATTCGGTTACTATATACTTTTTGGTCTGGTCGAGCGGCGTCTGGAGCAATACAGAGCCACAGGCAATTGGAACAGCGACCCACCGAATCGTTGCATCCCCATGAAGACCTACTTTGTGCTGTCTGCCCTCACCCTCGGCACAATGGGTCTCTCCAACTCGAGTCTGGGGTATCTTAACTATCCAACCCAAGTAATCTTCAAGTGCTGTAAACTGATTCCGGTTCTGATAGGCAGCATACTTATCCAAGGCAAGCGGTATGGGCCTTTGGACTTTGCTGCAGCCGGTTCCATGTGCGTTGGCTTGGCCTGGTTCACTTTGGCTGACTCCCAAGTCACACCGAATTTTAATTCCCTAGGCGTGGCTATGATTTCCGGTGCTCTACTTTGTGATGCGGCCATTGGGAATGTCCAGGAGAAGGCAATGCGCGACTATAAGGCCCCCAGTAGTGAAGTAGTTTTCTACTCCTATGGCTTGGGTTTTGTCTATCTATTTGTGATTATGCTGGTCACTGGTAACTTTTTCAGTGGCTTTGCTTTCTGCTTAGAGGTTCGTTTAATTAAGAAATCTCTGGCTTATGAACTAAACTCTTTCTTTTTCATTCTCAGCATCCCTTGGAAACCTTCGGCTATGGCTTTTTGTTTAGCCTTTCGGGTTACTTGGGTATACAATTTGTCTTGGCCCTGGTGAGGAGCAGTGGAGCGCCCATAGCAGCCACAGTAACCACCGCCCGGAAGGCTGTTACAATAGCTTTGTCCTTTTTGTTCTTCAGCAAACCCTTCACTATGCAGTAAGTGGACTGTTGATTAACTTGGGGGCACAAAAAATTAAGAATTTTCTTTTCTTACAGATATCTTTGGTCTGGTTTGATTGTGGTCTTGGGCATCTATCTTAATGTCTACAGTAAGAAAAATAAGCTAACCTTTAGTGATATTCGAAATAGAATTCAAATACTTAGCATGCGTTTAAAACGCTCTTCAGGTCGACGATTTCTCATTGAAGTCTAACTATGCAGACTTTGGCAATACCAAAAAAATTGTACACAAAAAGCAATCCAATATTTTATGTTTCCTTAGTTTTAAAGTTAAATTTAAGAACAAAATGTACTACTATAATAATTTTTCAAAATACAATTTTAGCTATCGAAATCGAATTCCATTACACGCTTAAACAGATCTTGTCTCTCTTTGAGTGAAACCACCTGGCCCATCATGCGGTCCAGATATTTTCGCTGGTGCTTTAGAATGAATTTATTGCATTGGATTATGGTAGCTCCCACATAGAGTGTACGAAATTTAGCACGCACGTCACCTATCTGTAAAAATTTTCCGCGGATTATTATTACTTTTGTTTTGATCGGACAAATACTTACCAGCGTTATGAGTGGCAAAATACTGGACACAAATCGATGACCGCGATGTATGCAACGTATGATGGCAATTTTAGTCCGTTCATTGCAATATTTTACACGAAAGCCCTGCTCCACGACGCCCAAGCCAAAAACACCAAAATGTTTCTGAACGTTTTCCAGCAGGCACTTTTGTAGTGTGTTGTCTTTCAGCCTTAAAACCGGTGTAGGTGTATATGGGACTATTTGTACAGCTATATATCTAGTAAATTTTTAAATACTAATATTATTTGGTCACATTTTATATATTATTTTATAGATTTACCGATTTTTGATTCGCACCATTTTATAAACAAAATAAGATTTCAATAAACAACGTGTGGCGACTTAGAAGAGCAACAGCTGTGTGATTAGAGTTGCCAGATAGCATATGGTTTTGCCGGTTCGTGCTGCCACCTTAGACAAAATTTATATGAGAGCGGGAGAGAGTTAAATTGCTTGGCGCTTCAACAATTTAAAATGAAACAAAGCAGTTGTTATTATTTATAAATAGTTACTTTTAACTATTTATTAATTGACAAGTGTTTGCTTTAGAGGCGCAATTTCAAAATTTTAGTTTAAATGTTTCTAAAATTAGGCGTAAGACTTGAAAAATCATGGAGTCCATACATATTATATTGGCACAATCATACAAGATTTATGGTAATAATTTAAGCTGTTTGCTTGAGTGTCAAGGGGTCACAGGTATGGGGAGGCATTGCTCTCATAAGTCAACCTTTAATTGCCTCTAAGATCGCCCACACACAAACAAACAAAATTCCCTCAGCCAGACTGGTTTGAGTAGTCGTTCTTGTCAGCTCTCGGCCCCGAGAGAGGTATCAACATTATTTGCGTTGTTATCAGTTAGTGTGAAGCACTCAAAGTGTTTGGTTGTTGCAAATATTTTAACTAAAAAGTTTTGTTTTTGATTGGAAAAGGGCGGCAGAAACGGCAGTGGCGACAAAATGTCTGGAAACGCATATTTCGTAGGCGTGGATGTGGGCACAGGTAGTGCTCGAGCTGCCCTGGTCTCCAGCACTGGTCAGGTGGAGCAACAGGCTGTACAGGAGATTAAGACTTGGAAGCCAGAGCCGGATTACTATGAACAATCCACAGATGATATTTGGCGTGCCATTTGTAAAGTCGTCAAGGTAAATAAAACAAATATAAAAACGCCTATATGAGTTGCTGATAACCTCAGGAGAATTATTGAGGTTGCTTGGGTGGGCTTAAAGATTAGATTAATTTAAAGTAATTTAAATGTTTTACAGACGGTGACTGCGGGCGTGAATAAATCGCATGTCAAGGGCATTGGTTTTGATGCCACTTGTTCCCTGGTCATACTTGGACCAAAAGGTGAACCCCTGACTGTGAGTAAGTCAGGTGCTAAGGAGCAGAACGTGATCTTGTGGATGGACCATCGGGCCAGTCAGGAGACAGAGGAAATAAATGCCACCAAGCATCCACTCTTGAAGTATGTGGGTGGTCAGGTTTCCTTGGAAATGGAAGTGCCAAAATTACTCTGGCTTAAGCGGAATCTGCCGCAGACTTTTGGATCTATGTGGCGTGCCTTTGATTTGCCCGATTTTCTCACCTGGCGAGCCACCAATGTGGATATTCGTTCTCTCTGTTCTGTGGTCTGTAAATGGAACTATGATGCCACCAATAAATCTTGGAGTGAGAAGTACTTAAAGGAGGCAGACTTGGAGGAGCTAACACGCAATAAATTCGAAATCATTGGCAGTGATGTCCAGCCTCCAGGCAGGCCGATGGGCAAAGGATTAACAGAAAAGGCTGCTCAGGAATTGGGCTTGGGCGCAGGCACTGTGGTCAGCACTTCTCTGATAGATGCCCATGCCGGGGCCCTGGGCATGTTCGGTTGCCGTAGTGGCCAGGGCAGCAGTGATAATGACGTCCAAGGCAAAATGGCCTTGATAGCCGGCACTTCCACTTGCCATATGAGCATCACCCGGGAGCCCTGTTTTGCCCACGGCATTTGGGGCCCATATCAGGATGCCATAATACCGGGCTATTTCCTAAATGAAGGAGGTCAGAGTATAGCTGGACATTTGCTGGATCATGTGCTTCAGACTCATGAGTGCTATAAGGTCTTATTAGCTGATCTCGGGAGCAACAAGTGAGTGGATGGTTGTGGGGGACATACAATGGAAAGTCTTTATTCAATTGCTTTCCATTTTCAGAGCAATTTATCAGCGGCTTAATGAACATTTATCTGAAATGGCCGCGGAACGTGGTCTGCCTGAGCTGTGCTACCTCACCAAAGATGTTCATGTCTGGCCAGATTTACATGGCAATCGTTCACCAGTGGCAGATCCCACACTGCGTGGAATGGTAGAAACAAAAATAATTTATTTATAATATAATAAATATTTAAAATAAAATTTTCTTCTCACAGATTTCGGGTTTGGATATGACGAGAGGAGTGGATTCTCTGGCCATCAATTATTTAGCCTATGTCCAGGCCTTGGCGGTGAGTTGAAATAGAAATTAAAACTTTTATTTATTTACTGAAGCCTTTCCATTTCAGTATGGAACCCGTCATATCATAGAGAATCTGTATGAACATAAGCGTGCCGTCTTCCAGACTCTGCTCTTTTGCGGTGGCCTAGCCAAAAATCCCCTCTATGTGCAGTGCCATGCGGATATTTGTAATCTACCCGCTCTGATACCCAATGAGCAGGAGATGGTTTTGGTGGGAGCTGCTGCCTTGGGCGCTGCCGCCTCGGGTCATTTTGACAGCTTGGAGGTAAGACTTAATCTAGAAATTCTATAAACATTTTAAAGACAAATTACTTTATTTTACAGAGTGCCTCAAAGGCCATGGGTGGCACTGGGAAATTAGTCAAGCCAAATCTTCAAACTGTAGAATTTCATAATCGAAAGTACAAAGTTTTCCTAAAGATGCTCGAGCATCAGCGTCAGTACAAATGCCTAATGGAAAATGATCATTGAAATGAGCTTTTTGATTTGTTAACTTCATTGATCAAAGCCAAAATAAATGAACAATTTTCTTAAAGAAAAAATAATAATAAGAAAAATATATACTAAACACTTATAAAACAGACACTAACACTTGGACCCAGGTACACTTGAATTGTGCTCTCAAAGTCGGCTCTTGAACACTACTCTGCCGGCTCTACTTCTTATTCGTTGTATTAAATGCTTAGGCTATGAATGCAGCTGCCTTGGATTCGATGCGACCTCGGCAAACCGGGCAGGCTACTTCAATTTTTTGGGCGCAATCCTCACAGAGGCAAACATGACCGCAGGGCAATAAAATAATCTAAAAAAAAAAAAAAATATTACATGATTATAAGGAAAGATACTAATATGTTGGCGAGTGTCACCTCTTTGGGATTCGTTGAGCACACCACACACAATTGTTCCGTTGAGAGTGTGTGTGGTCGACTGCGGGCGCGTCTTTCGCGTCTCTCCGTCTCGAGGCGCTTGCGTATTTTAGCCTCCTCACGCATCTGCTTCTTTTTTCGATAGATCTTGCGCATTATCAGACCCGCCAGCACAACGGAAATAGTGCTGCAGACCACAATCTTAAAGCTAGAGAATATCAAAGGTTTTATACGATATTTTTCGAATTTCCTCAGTAAAATCACTTACAGTAGAGAGGATTTGGCATCTTCGAATCTCTTGATCAAGGTGGACTTTGTGGCGGTGGTTAGGAAGAGCGGACCATCTTTGGAGGGCTGCATGCGCAGTACTTGGCCATCCAGTTCAAGTTCACCGATTGCAGTAATAAAGCTACCGTCGCGGAGGACAGCTTCGGTGGTCTGAAGACCCTTATGGCGTACACCGGAAAAGAAGCCAAAGACATTGTCAAAGAAGGACAAGGTCGAGGGCTCATAGTTGTCGTAGATGGTGTCCGTGTCCAGCACGGCAGCACTGAGGGCATCCACAATTTCCACTCCATAATTCTGATTGCGTAGCTCAAAGGGCATTTCGTTGGCAGATTCGTGTATGAGTTTGTGATGTTCTGTCCAGAAGCCGGCAAAGCCGCGTGTTACCCGATGCTCATGCAGCTTCACTATTTGTAAGACACCGCTGACGCTGGGCACCAAAGTACTGCGCAGAGGGACACCAATTGGTGTAACTGTTCCGCGTATCACGGCATAGGGAATTTTTTTATTTTCCTGTTTTTCCACAATTGATTTCAAATCGCCGTCTATATTGTATTGTGGCGCGTTCTTATAAAATATAAAATGTTATGTATTAAAAACCTTTGAATATTGCGGGGGCGTTTGGACTCTGCTTTTTTTTACCTTTAATACTTTTGCCGTGCTTTTGAATTGAACATATTGGCGTACGCAGAGACCCAAAATGAGTAAGTCCACGCCCAGTGCCACAGATTCGTGTATAAAATCCATAAATGTGTAATAAAATATAATTTTGAGAGAATTGAAACTATTTTTTTTTTTTGCCCGGTGTAGCTGCCACCCAGCTGTTTTAAATGATTACAGCCTGCCAACTTGTTGAATTTTTTCACATGCGTATTCAAGTTATCGATAACTTTAGTGATTTAAGCCCGCACTTTTTGAAACCTTGAAATGTTATTTATTGTGTAAATAAAGACTTTTAAGTTTTTGCCTGCTCCAAATGTTGGCATATTTATTGAAATTCTATAAATATTTATTTAGTGAAGAGAAAAATCGTAAGTGCCAAGTTAAGTGAAAAGTACTCTCGTATATTTGTTTACACAATTCAATAATTGAAGAAACCGTTTCGTTTCTATTACCAAATGCAGTATTTATTTACACACGCACCACCACCATCACCATCACTCTATCTAATCAATTCACATTATGAGGTATTCAGAATTTCTCACTGCGTTGCCATTGCGTTTATTTATCTATAAATATTGACGATGATGCTTTTTACTCATCATCAATTTTTTTTGTTTTTTTTTTTTTCTGTTGGTAATAGAAACTGTTGGTTTTGTTGTTGCTTTCTTATTTAGTACTTTGCACAACTTTTGTACTTTTGAAAGTTGATAGCACATACGCGTAGCACTAAAATTGGAGAATACAAGATGATTTCTCACTCTTGGGACCAAAGTTGGTATATCTTTGAATCGTTTTTTTTTTTTTATTTCTTGTGTGTTCTTTTGTTGTTGCTTAAATTCCAGCGTTTTTATGGGTCTTTCCAGCCTGACTAGTTAGTCAGACAACCAAAGTGCCTCGTAGCAGTAAGACGTGTGATTATCATAAAAGAAAGTCAAAACTAAAAAAGGAGTACAACAAACACAAAATGATATCCTTTCGTTTTCTACTCATAACCGTGGTGAGTAATAAAATTGAATAGTCTTCTTATCTGTTTAATCACTTTTGGTCTTCTCTGTCAGAGCTTGTGGACCTTGAGCGAGGCAGCCATTGCTTCCAAGCGTCAATTTCAATCGCGTGAAACGAGCACCTGTGAAAGTCGCCAGACCCCGGGCCACATTTGCGAATCCTGCGAACTGCTCTCCACGTGTGTGCGTCACTCGAATGGCTGGGTGAATATACCAGTGGAATCTTGTGATGTCCAAAACGGTTACTTTTGTAATGCCCAATTGGGTGGCTGCTCCAATGCCACCGGACCCTGCCATCCCTTCGGCATTGAGGCCAACTTTCAGTGCACTTCTCAGGGCATCTTTCCAGATCCCTATGACTGCCAGAAATACCACATGTGCTACTTTGTGGGACCCACCTTGGTGGCTGCTGCTGCCGATTGTGTCGGCAGCAAGGCCTTTGATGCCCGCACCGGCCAGTGTACCCAGACCATAAATAGCGATGCTTGCCTGAGACGTCAATACGATTGCCCATATGTGGGATTCGTGGCTTCTTGGCCCTCCAATCCGAACATCTTCTATGTCTGCAAGTCCACAGTGAACCAAAACCAAGGTGATTCCATGATCATGTACCCTGCCCTGCATCGCTGCAATGATGGTGACATCTTTGTCGACTATGTGTGCCGGGCTACCAGTGGCACCCAAACCACCGCACCCACTCTGTTAACACCACCAAATGATGGATCCGATATGGATCCAAATGATCCAAGCTTTTCGGTGGAAGTGCCAACGCGTTGCGACCACGTCGGCCTAATGGAGGATCCAGAAAATTGCCGAAAATATTTCTATTGCTCCGCAGTGAATGGACAAATTCGTCATATGGATTGCCCAACCGGAACATATTACCGGGCCGAGTTGTCCTCCTGTACTCTGGGCACCTGCTGATTTAAGGAAACTGCTGCTCGATTTGCCAAGCCATTCGCTTTATATACTTTTAACCTTGAATAAAAGTTGAACTTTTATCTTTTTAATTAACGCGAATTATTAGGAAAGCATAATTTGGCTTGTTAGTCGCTCTTATCTTGGCCTATAAATGAGGCAGTGCAGGGTTGCTGAGTCAAACAGTTCTGTTTTGGCAGCAAGAATGTCTTCAGTCTTGGTGGGTTTGGTGTTGTTCACTTTGCTGGGAGCCTCCTTGGCCCAGACGGCCAACCTTACGGGTATGATAGACTCGGCTGATTTGGTCACAAATCCCTGCCAGGAAGTGCGGCTGGCCGGCTTTATTTGTATAGACTGCTCCACTCTGGGCTTTTGCACCCATGTCGATGGTCAATGGCAAACGGTGAGCATGACTACCTGCGAGTCCGAACGTGGCTTCTATTGCAGTGATGAGACCAATGTGGGCTGCACTTGGCAGCCGAGGTGCCAGGTTCCGGTACGTGGCAAATTCTATTGCCAATTACCTGGCATCTATCCGGACCCGTACGACTGCCGTAGCTATCATGAGTGCAGTGCTCAGAATGAGCATACACCACATCAGTGTACCAATGGGGCAGCGTTTTCCGTGTTGACCCACACCTGCAGTCTGCCCAGGGAGAGTCCACAGTGTTTGGAGAAGCAATACAATTGCACCTATTTGGGTCAGACCGGGGCTTGGGCCTCCAATGCCAGCTATTATTACATTTGCCAAAAGGATCAGGATGTCTATTATCCTTTGATGTTGCAATGCCAGGCGGGCATGGTCTTCAATGGGCATGTTTGTGTAGCTGGCACCGCCTCTAGAGGATTGCAATTAATCGAGGCCTTAGCGGTTCCTGAGCCTTGTCAGAATGGCTTGATTTATGCGGCCGAAGATCCCCAGCAATATTACTACTGCCAGGGTGGAGTGGCCCACCTGGAGTCTTGTCCTACCGGTTCCTATTTCAAGGCTGAGCTTTCGGTTTGTGTTCATGGCAGCGTTGTGACAACGGACTCGAACTCCACATCATCCGGTGGCAATCAAGATTCCTCTGACGCTTTTCTGGGTACCTGTGAGCGTGTTGGCTTTGCCCCCGATTTCACCAATTGTTCACGTTTTTACTTCTGCTCCGATAAGGGCGAAGCCATTATGCAAGGCGAATGTCCCGTAGGACAAATCTTTAGCTTGCAATATTCCACTTGTGTCACAGGCACTTGCTGATCGTATTATATATAAATTTGTTTTTTTTTTTTTTAAATAGTTGGTTTAATTTGTTTTGGTTAACACAACAACTTAGGCCTAAACAAAAATAAAGTGCATTTGATTTATAAAAAAGAAAAGAAAGAGAATCTTTTCCTTAGTCATCGCATTCCCGGACGACGGGATGCAGGACAATTGAGGCACCATTGCAGCCAGTACGATCGGAAATGAAATCATGGAAATTCGATTCCAGAGCCCACATGAAACGCTTGTGTCCAGGCAGAACCTGAGTGGAGAGACGGCAATCTCCGCCACGTTGGACTTCCTGCAGATTGGAGGCCTTGAAGCAGGTCTCCGAGTCCCACAAGTAGATATCATTCTCGCCCTTGTAACGGAAGAAGAGTGAAGTGCCGCCATCGGCACCCAAGAGCACAGCCTGTTTGCCAAAAGGCTTGGGTCCCACATCGATAATGGAGCCAGCTCCCTGACCTACGCGCAGGTATTCACCCTTAATGGAGTACAGACGCGAAGAGCTGAGATAGCTGAAAAATAGAGTCGAGGTGCCATCGGTCTTGGCCGTCAGAGCCACATAGAGCACATCATTGGTGGGGGCCGTGGCCTTGGGCAAGACAATGCGATAGGACTTATTACCAGTAATGTCATAGACCAGAATGCTACGAGCTCCAGCATCAGCCACATAGCTAGAGAGGATGAGGGGAAAATATAAGTTTTTAAAGGAATTTTTCAAAATAAAAAAAAGAGGGACTCACACAAAAGGCTTATTATCCTTGGAATAGTCGACGACAATGAATTGCAGGCGACTCTCTGAGGTGACCAAATCGCTGAGATCAATGCTCTTGACCACTTTGTTATTGGCCGTATTGATGGCCACAATTTTGGGGCTACAACGGCGAATAGGCTGCTCCAAAGTATTCACAATGCCAACATCCAAAGCCCACAAAAGACCCTATAAAATTAAAGAAAATACGTAAAAAAATATTTTTCACACAATTTGGCCAATTAAGAATTCCATAGATTTTTATGGCTCAGTCAGCACAGCCAACAAACTAGAGAAATTGCTTTTAAATTGCTTGTAACAAAAAAAAAATATATCATGTTAACTCAGCTAAATGTTTTCTTGAAATTGTCGAATCAATTGAAACCATAAAAAAACGTATATCTTTTAATTTGCTACTTGTTAAGCTTGCTGGCAAGTTTAAGTCAATTTATCTATCATATTTTTGATAAAGAAATATTTTACTCAATGAAATTTTTCTTCCTTAGAAATAAAAAATATCTACTAGTTTCTTGATTATTATTATTTTTTTTTTCTAATGGAAAACTTTTTGGTTTCCCCCCAAAAAAAAAACATGAGCATTAAAAATTTAGATAGCATCTCGAAAATAAATTGAATGAAATTGTGGCTGGCAAATTGCCATACAAACAAATCCAAATGGCAAATGCAATTTGTTCGAATTACTTTTAAATGCTGGCAAATTGTTAAATAAATAATATGGAAAATAATAATAATGAATAGTTGGGAAATTGCACAAAAAAGTCAAGTAATTTTTGTCATTCGAATTTTATGATTGTAAATAATTAAAAATTTAGGTCATTCTATTTATTTTTGCTTGTTTTTTTGAAATTATTTGCCATTGCACATAGTGGTCAAATGTGCATGTCATTGTGGTCTGTTGGTTACAGTAATAAAAATATTTCCACACTTCTCTATATTCATGAAATTGTCGTCGGTTTTAATTGAACTTTTTTTTTTTTTTGCAAAATAATAAAGGCACACAATTTCGTAGACTGAGAGATGAATTATTGAAGGCATTTTAAAAGGATGATTACAAAAATGAAGCCGAACGTTAAACTCGGGCACGGCCGAGTTTGGGATACCCTGTGCCTAGTAGACGGAATTGAAAAAGAAAAGGTGGCAACCCTAGTCGGATGGCAACCCTGGTCGTCTACATTCACATTAAACCTCTGGTAGGTCTAGTCGGGTGGCAACCCTGGTCGTCTACATTCATATAACACCTCTGGTCTTAATATTCCTTTAAATACAACAACAAATTGTTGACAATATTGCAAGTACGCCATCTATCGGACTGTTCATTCGACTGTTTGCCAGTTAGGCAAGGCGAAATAAAATCTTGGCTCTGGAAATTAGATTTTTGTATATCACATGTAAATATAGTCCGATTTTAGTCATGTTTGGTATCAATCGAAAGATTTTTAGATTCTTAACAACTTTTCAGAAGCAACTAATACTAAAATCCTTAAGCTGTAGAAATAACAAGGCTTTGAAAAAGTGAGGGGGTGGAAGGAGGGGCGGGGGGAGAAAAACAGATTTACTTGACCCGCGTACACACATAAGAAGTCCGAATCCCAAATTTGGTCATCCTAGCTCTTATAGCACCCTGATCATATTGAGGGTAACTTTGGGGGTCTACGACTTCTCCTTCTCTGTATTACATTGATTTCCACAAACTTAATATACCCTTATCCTTAATGTACAGGGTATAAAAAATGGTGTAGTATTTTTGGGTAAGATAAAATTGCAATTCTTTCGTCATTTATTTTTACTTACATTCTGATCGATGGCCACATCCACCACGGACTGTAGGGCCTGACAGTTGCCTTCCTCCTGAATGGCCCAGCAAGGATAGGGAGCTATTTTGGCCAGGCATTCGCCCTTCTGCAAATTCACTTTGCCCAGTGTGAAGGGCACACCTTGCTTGTAACGCGGCAGGGCCACAAATGCCGTGTCCCTTTGGAGTTGGGCTCGTGTCACTATCACATTGCGGGGCACATAACGACCCGATTGTACATAAATATTTTTGGTGGAATCACAGGGCCAATGCAGATTGCTGCCACTCAGTTGAAATGTGAGTTCGGTCAGAGGATTTTTATCACATTTGCTGGTCCGTATATTGTTGCCAGAACTGGAGGAATCATCACTACTCGAACTATACGCAGCCTGGCTCAAAGCCAAACCGGCCACGAAAACTGCGGTCAATAATTTTAGTTTAAAAGTTGGCATTTCTTTTTTTTTTTATCACCTTTTAACTTTTCCCCGAGACTTTGCTGAACGTTTGATTACATCAAAGTAAGGCAGCGGCTTTTTGCATTTTCATATTTATAGCCAGAGAGTCGGGCCAATATGATTCTTATGATCTCAAAATAATAAAACTTTCTTTTTTTCCAGAAAATTTCGTCTGTTTACTCGAATCGGTCACATATTCAAAATTGCCAAAGTACCGCGTGCTAGTGGCAAGGTCAACTGCTAAACATGGTGCTAACATGTGTCTGCTTCGCACACACACACATACACACATATACATATGCAGCGACTTTCATTCAGCACGTTTGGCGTATGCAACGGAAGCGCCCACAATTCAAGAATTTCCCTCCCACAATTTTTAGACAACCGCATCAAATTGCGGAAGTTAAGCCAGAAGACAGAAATGCTTGGATTATTTTATAGATCTGAAAATGTCATCAATCATTTAGCTTTTGCATTATAATGAAAATGGACAAAACGAAATGAAGAACATTGTGAAAAGTTCCCAGTTCAACTGAAAATATTCAACTCTAGTTTTTCTTAGTTTTAGCCAACTTTTCAGCTGTCGAACTTTTTCCAGAAAATATTTTATTTTTTTTTTTTTTTTAGCTGATTGGCTGGGTTATTTGTTTGCTGTTCGTTGCGGTATCATTGATCAGACAAAGTTTCCGGATAAGTTTTTCATCTTGTCCTACATTCAATGTTCCACTCGTAGTTGGCCAAAACATGTGTCAAGCCAATGCAGTTTGGAAATAGTTGGTAAATTCTATTTCTTTCTTGATAAGCAATATGGAAAAAATTTTGAAATTTATGATAAGAGAAAAAATCAGGTTAAAAAAATAGAACAAAAAAAAGTGAAGCAAAAAAGTTTTCATGAAATTTCAAAAAAAAAGGAAAGGTTTTTCTGTTTAAAAAAATTAAATGAATGGAAAAATATTTCAATATTTTTTACATTAAAATAAAATAAAATAAATTCAGCAATTTTCTTTATTAATTTAAAACTTTTAAGAACCCCCCCCCCCAAAAAAAGCATGTTTCGTAAAAATAAAGCCCAGCAGTTATAATGTTTATTATGTTTGCAAATTGAATTGAATATTATTAAAATTTAATTAAAATTTTCCACATACCTTGACTGTGAACTTCGGGCCATCAAATTCTGAAAGTAAACAAAACTTTAATTTTAAAGGCAAAAGGAAAACTGAAAGTCAATAAAAAACAACTTTCATATAAAATTAATTAAAAACTCGTCAACTTTTTCTTCTTCTTCTTCTTGTTAAGTTTATTTACAAGTTTTCTGTTTTCGTTTTTTTTTTACAATTTTGTTTATCAATCGATAAATGTGATTATATTTTAAAGTGGATCCACTTGTCTCGACTCAAACTTTTAGCTGGCACCTTTTTGTCCTGGTGGAGGATTATGGCCATAAAGCCCCCAAATAGGCCTAGTTCTGAGCCAATTTAAATGCATTTTGAAATAGCCCAAGGCTTTTGGCAGACTCTTTAAATATTCAATCAGTAAACATGTTGATGACCTCCAAAATGGTTAGACTGATCATCCTTGCCGTGGCTTCTAACTGGCCAACTGATTATCTTTCCCCAAAAACAAGTTATGAAAAATAAAACGCCAAATGCGTCATATTCCCAACCCAGCGAAGAGCTCTGCTCGACTGCCAGAATGACCGCCTTTTGTTTGCCTTTACTTTTCGTACAAATATAAACAAAACAAAATAATAACAACAACAATAAAATACAGTTTTTGTTGTTGCAGCACGTGCGCTGAATTATTGTTAAAAAGTACCAAAGTTGTTGTCCCTTCGATTTCAACTTGAATGTCCATTGACTTGCCCTCCCCCAGGGGGGAACCGAAACCATTCATATTTTTTTTCAGCTTAAATGCAGAACCAAAAATAAGCCCCGAAACGAATTTAATCTGCTTAAATAGCCAAGGAAAATAAAAAAAAAATATATATTTATATCAAAATATTTGAAGTTGACTTTACAGAGTTTTCTCTCCTTCCCCTCCCTCTCTCTTTGCATACTTGAGACATTTTTCCCTTTGGCTTACATTTAATAAGCTCAGACAAAACAAAATAGGCAGAAAAAAAAATATATAGATATACCCTATACCCTTGGGCTATTTCAAATGGTTTCCGTAGCCGAATAGCCCCTAAAATTGCAGAGATGAAATATTCAACTGGCCTAGGCCAGTTAGACTGGATGCCTATCTCCCCCTCACCCCACATATGTGTGGGTTTAAATAAACTCACATTTCTATCAAAAATTTATAACATTCGCCTACCCGTTGGCTCTTGGGCTGGAAAGGCTTAGTGAATGTATAAACGTGCCCAATATTTTTATGGTCCCCTTTTTGCCTCTCCCCAGATCACACATCGGCAGATAAACATTTACGCGTTTTGGAAAAATAAATAATGCCCAGCTAACTGAATCGATGCAAATATTCATTCATATTTTGGCATATTTAGAAAAAAAAAAAAACATAAGAATAATAATAAATAAATAAATAATAAAAATAAATTTCTAATATAAATAAATTATCAAATGCCAGAATGGGTTATGGGAAATGACAGCATTTGGCAAACTCATAAATATGCCAGATACGAACAATTCGAAATGAAAATTTAAATTAAATAAAATCAAACAAAAAAATGCCAATAAAATTAAACTGATAAATTTCGATTTTTGGTGAAAAATTTATGAATTGCAAATAAAGATAAAAATTTTGGAGAAAATTTCTCATAAAATTTTTGGTCAAATTTAAAGCGGATAAAAATTAAATGGGAACTAGTCAAATTTAATTTAATAATGTTAAAATAATTAAATGTCATTAATTCATTAACAAACCTTTTAAAATTATTAGTAATTAATAATAATAATAATAATAATAATAATAATAATAATAATAATAATAATAATAATAATAATAATAATAATAATAATAATAATAATTTAATTGGAGCAAAAAAATTTAATTTAGAAAAAAAATATTCTCTTAAAAATGTTTGTAAAAATTTGAAGGTCTCAAGTAACTATAAAATTTTGTATACAATAATAAACCAGGTAAAAAAATTAACTAGAAAAAAATCTTTAAAAAATAATAAAACAATGTTGTCAATAATTCATTAACAAACCTTTTAAATTTATTAGTCCAAAAGTTATAATTAATTGGGGCAATAAATTTAATTTAGAAAAAAAAAATAATAAAAAAATATTCTAATATAAATTTTAAAAATTAGCTAAAAATGAAATAATAAAAAAAAATATTCCTTTAAAAATTAAAAAGTTTACTTGAGCTGAAATAATGTAAAAAAAAAATATTTTAATAAAAATTTAAAAAATTAATTTAAGCCGAAACATTTTATTAAAAAAAAATGTTCCTTTAAAAATTAAAAAATTAGCTTAAGCTGAAATAATTTAATAAAAAAATATTTTTATAAAAATTAAAAAAAATAAATTTAAAAATTTAAAAATTGGCTTAAGCTGAAATAATTTAATAAAAAAATATTTTTATAAAAATTAAAAAAAAAATTGGCTTAAGTTGAAATAATTAAAAAAAAAAAAATATTTTTATAAAAATTAAAAAAATTAAGCCGAAACATTTTATTGAAAAAATATTCTTCTAAAAATTGAAAAAAAAAATAGTTTGAACTGAAATAATTTCATACAAAAATTCTTATAATAATTGAAATAATTTTCCGTTGACTTTTTAATTTCATCACAGCCGATTTGAGCTACAAAAATTCTTATAATAATTGAAATAATTTTCCGTTGACTTTTTAAAGCTCAAAGTTGTCATTGGTTCTTTTTTTTTTTTTGTTGTAATAAAACAAATTGGCAAAATCAATTCAAGCAGACGTAAACAAAACGACAAAGAAATAAGCCGACAATTTTTACCTTAACAAAAAAAATAAACAAAACGAGAACAACAACAAAATAGATTCCATTTATATGAATAAATAGGGGAAAAATCGTATGCCAAACACATAAATTATTTCATCACAGCCGACACAATCAGGGCAAATCCGAAATCCGACAATCGCTCTTGTGTTTTTTCTCTTTTATTTTTAGGGAATCAGAATCGATGAAATCTGATTATAATTTATGTGAATTTATTGTCGCTTTCTTTGAGTTGAATTTGTGCTGTGGAAAGCAAAGCCAAAAAAAAAATTTGCTGGACAGAGACAAAAATGCTCTAAAAAAAAAAAAAAAAAACGTGACCACAGACAAAAATTTATCCGCATAGCCAATTATTAGGTTAGCCCATACACTTTTCCAAGAAAAATAGTTACCCGATACTCTTACCATTTAAATAAAATAATTCGCTTAGAGTTTTTTTCGACTCTAAAAATTTTGAAGAATTTCAAAAAAAAAGTATTTAAATTCGGTGCACAATTTAAAGATCTTATTGGCATATTTATGTTATTGACTTTGCTTTCTTTCTGGGCTAGCTTCGTTGTTTATTTATCATTGGGCCAAATGGAGCAGGTGAGACGGCGAAATTGTGTGGTGAAAAATTACCGAAAATCTGTACTTAATGAGGATGAAGAGATTCACTTGTAAATAACCAAGTAAATTGAAGGGTCAGTTCATTTCTTTTAGGTTTACATAAATTATCTTGTATTCAGGCCCGGAACTGCTTGTCAAATGTTTTTTTTCTTTGTCTTGTTTTGAGTCTCTTTTTTTTCGGAGCAATCCTAAGTGCCTGAGGAGTGGGAGTAAGTAGATAGAACCATCCTCTCTGTATAGCCCATAGATAAATCACATTTTACCCAACCAAGTCGAGGGCTAATGGACTTTTTTTGTTGGCTCCCCTTTGAGAAAGCTTGCTTCATTCATTTCTTGGAATGCCAAACACGTCTTGCAATTTGCCTTGAGAGCATAAGACTTTTCCCATATGAAATGTACTCAGTTTCCGTATTTTCTTAAAGACTTTTCAGCACACAGACACAACAGCACACAGCCCACAACAAGCTAATAATTAACCCTTTGATTGAAATACTTGGCTGAATGTCTTGGCTTGTTGATTGCTTATTTGAGCAAGTCAATAGGAAATTACCACCACGCAAATTGCACAAGTAAAATGTGGTCAATCATTTTCCTCAATTAATATTACAAAATGTATTTCTAAGGATGCACACAATTTAGCTTCAAAGGCTCACATGTTGAGATATAATTGCAAATAGAGTATGTGGGTGATTTGCTATTTATATGGCTTTCCTTATTTTTGCACTAGCTCATTTATTTTTATAATTTTCTACTACAAAAATGCTTACGTAAGACAATCTTCAAGTTTATATATATTTCTCAAGGACAAAGAGAGAGCAGCAACATAAGGCTTGAAGGTCTAATTTTTATTAGGGTCATTAGTTAAATAGGGCATTATGTGGACACTTCTATATTTATGAGATAAATCCTCAAAAGCTTAGGAATATAAAATATGAAAGTCCGAATCTTACTATATATTTACTATATATCTAGACCTTACTATATATTTAGAAAGCTATAAAATATGAACTAATTTTTCTTCTAAATCTATTTCAAAACTTAATCCGAAACTTAGAAAAGTTGGAACCACTGATTACGACCAAAATTGCAGAGTTCGGGATCATATCCACAGGGTTAGTTCCTTCAGAAAAAAATTAATCTACCCAAGATAATTTTCTATCTAAATCTAGTTCAAAGCTTAATCCAAAACTTGGAAAAGTTGGAACCACTGCTTACCACCAAAGTGGGAGAGTTCGGGATCATATCTACAGGGTTGGTTCTTTCAGAAAAAAATCAATCTATCCAAGATCTTCTGCATATAACTTTTTCCAGAAATCCAAAAAACCTCATTCATTTTATAGATCAACCTAATTCTTCAGATTCTATTGACAAAATCATGTGTCCAAAATGAAGACAAAACAGAAGAAGTAGAAGAATTTAATTATTTATATTGTTTTTAACCATTTCAATATTTGTCTCAAGGTCTTCCCGTCTGTGTGCTATGAAATCCAGTGGTGAGCACGTTATTGGGGTTTTGAAAATGTTCTGGTTGGTTATATAAAAGCACGGCACTGGCTTTCGGCCGTTCACATAATCTCAGAACGCATACGAAAAGTCGAGGCTAATCAGTTTAGTGAACCAATTCATTCAGCAGAGTTCAAGAGATTTTGGATACGTCGAACCAGTGATTAGAAGATGCGTTTGATAGGATTCGGAGCAGCCTGCTTGCTGTTGGTCTGTGCCTGGCCCAGTCAGACTTGGGCCCAGGGCACCAAGTACGGATTATGGACACCGGATCGTGCCCACGCAGACACCCAGCCCATACAGTGGACAGGCGGGCAGTTTGAGTTTCCCTGTGCCAGCACAAAGTCCCTTTTCAAAAGCTCTGGAAAATACATAGCCAAAAATGTGATAGCCACCAGGGCTCAGCTCATAGGCGATACCATCTATTTGGCTCTGCCACGTTATAGGAAAGGAGTGCCAGCCACTCTGGTCAAGACCACCATACAGCCGGGGACCTGCTCCACCACTTTTAAGCCTTATCCTTGCTGGGATCTGCAAGAGGAAGGCAATTGCAAGGCTCTGCAGTCTGTGGTTGATCTGGTGGTGGATCAGAACGAAGTGCTCTGGGTTCTGGACACCGGCATAGTGAATACCTTGGAGACACCAGTGCGCAAGTGCCCACCCAAGGTGGTGGCCATGTCGGTGAAAACAGGCAAAGTTCTGAAAACTGTCTCCCTGGAGGGTTTGACTTCAAGTAGTTCGCGTCTGCAGTATCTGGTGGTGGACTATGCCCCAGATGGTGGTTGCTTCATCTATGTCAGCGATGCAGCCAATCGGGCCATTATTGTCTATAATCTTCAGGCCGATCGCGGTTTCCGTGTGGTCCTGCCCAAGGCTGTCTCAGCTGGCTGCCGCTCCCGGGATGTTCTCTATATAGCCCTTATCCGCCGTGATTGCGGCTCCACCGAACTCTATTTCACCTACTTGAGTACCAGCAAACTATTCTCCCTGAAATCGGAATACCTGCGTAGTGGTGTGGCTGATGGCAGAATTTTGGGTAAGTTCAAAAAAAAAAAATCCTCAGATTATTTATTTATTTGTTTATAAATTTTTAGATCTTGGTAAGAAGCCCACACGGATGGTGATTATTGGCACAGATAATGGATCGGCAATATTCTTCCGGAATGAGGGCGATGCCGAAGTCTATCGCTGGGATACAAATTCCACTTTTAGTGAGAACAACTTTAAGCCAGTCTATCGCAGTCAAACATGCCAATTGGTTACCCATGCTGTCCCAGATTACAAACGGAATACGATGCGCGTATTGCAAAGCAATTTCCCAGATTATATGCAAAATCGAATTGGTTGTGGTGCCATCCAGCAGTTGGGCCACATGCAAGGCTGTTGGTAAAATACTTCCTTTTTCCACACACACACACACAAACACAACCTTGCTGACACAATTGCATCAAGCGTGACACTTCAATACACACACACAAACACACACACACATATACACACAGTCTGGAGAATGGAAGCCATTGAAATTGGCAACGGAAAATTTCACCAATTTCAAGTTGCTTGTTTGCTGCTCTGATTTCGCCTAAATCGTTTTGAAATTGCAACTACAGCAATTTTCAAGTCGTCTTTGCTTTTGGCCACTTTCATATGTATATATGTATATATTTATTTATATATGTAACATATACGATATATTTAAGCCAATTGAGTTTTTTTTGTTGGAAAATTTATAATCATTTGTTATTCTGTTGCTATTTTATAAGCCATAAAAGGAAAATATTTTTTTTGTTGAGTTTGAAACTCAACAGACCACATACACACACATTTACACACTCACATACACATACATACAGACACACACACATTTATACATACCATATAAATATGACCTCAAATGAGTATGCAATTTTGATTTGATATTTTTTGGTCATTCAACTCGAATAGAATGAAAATGTAAAATGTAAAATAAATTAATGGTCTACGCTTTTATTTATGTGGGTCATTCAACTTGATTCACTCATAAGTGAGTCTCGAACCAAAAATTCGCAAATCGCAGCTGTTAATATTTTTTTTTTTAGCTTCTTCTTCTTTCTTTTTTTAAAGCACTCAAAATTCAGTTTGGTGTGGGAGAGGGTCGGTGGTTTTCTTAGACTGCCTGGGAATTAAACAGTTAAGCTGTCAATAAAAAGTTTAATTGATTTTATTCAAAACAAGAAAAAAAATGCATTCTCAAAATGTCTTTAAAATATGTAAGAGTCATGACTAAGAAATACAACTCGAATCTGGAAAGAAATGGTGTGACCTTAATAGTAAAGAAACCTTATCTAAGTTAGTCTAAGGATCTAATGAAATCTCCTGCAAGCATTAAATTAAAAATGTGTCAGGAAACGTTTCACTGGGACTAACATTTTGGTTTTAAAGTCTTCAGGAATTTCCTGTTTCAATTTATAGTTTAGATTGAGAGATATATTCGAAATTTCTATATTAAGTCTGACAGGAATATATTATATAGCACGATATTTTATGGTCTAAGTCTCCTGTTTAAATTTATATAGTATATACTTCTTATATAGTAAGAACTATTTAGAAATTTTTGGGTTTATCTATTGAATCAGTAAGAAATAATTTAGAGAAATATTCTGGACTAAGAATCTTCAAGGATCTGAAAAATTTCCTTTTTAAATTGAGTAAGATATAGTACAAGAATATATTATATAGAAAAATAAACTATGGTTGAAAAACTTTCTATTTAAATATGGTAAAATATCGGTGAGGAGTCGGTCTAATTTAGTAAGCAATCGGCTAGAAATACTCTGGTCTAAGATTCTTGAAAATTTCCTGTTTGAGATAATTTAAATATCGGTCAGGAATGTAAGAAATATTCTGGTCTGAGAATCTTTAAAAATTTCCTGCTTAAATTGAGAAAAAATATCGGTCATGATGCATTCTTCTCTGAGAACCTTTAAGAATTGTTTATTTCTGTTTCAAAAAGAAACATTTTACTCTGAGAATCTTTAAAAATTTTCTAGCTTAAAATCGGTCAGGAATAAATTTACATCGAGAGAAATATTCTGTCATAACATGGTCTATGTTTTGATATGAAAATCTTTCAAATTTCTTTTTTAAATTACACATAGAAAATAGCAAAAATTCCAATTAATAATTGTTCTTACTAAGAAAGGGAAATTTCCTAGGAAAAATCACTTAAAAAGAAGACCTTGACTTGCTGATTACCAAATCGAAATCAATCGAAATATATTTTTATTTTTATTAAATTTGAGAACTTTTGCACTTTGCAACTATCGATTGCAACCACCCCCTTCCCCCTTCCCCCTGCCCCATCCCCCTCACCGATTTGTATAAATTCAGGATAATTGGCCCGGCAATGTTACTCAAGTGTTAACTTGTAAATGGACGGAACAGGCAGGAAATTATCGCTTCACTGTTCTTGGTGGAATTCTTGTCTTAATTTACTGCAGTTTGTTTTATGACCTTCCGCTCTTCCCCCTCCCCTTCCGCTCTCTTCATACATACAAATGAAGTGATTACCCTTCTGTTCCTGCTGCTCGGCAGCTTAATTGCCCCACAGATTCCTACTAATTGGCAACCGGGCTTGGTAAATACTTTGGGGCCGGAATGTTTTCAGCCCAGAATTGCATTATTTTTTTTTTTTCAAGAAAAAAAAAATTAATTTAAGTTTTTACTTTAAATTTTTTTTGTTTATTTTTTTTTTCGGGGCGCCAAACTATTTATTTTTATTAATTTTTATACATTTTTCACAACTTTGTTGTTTTTGTTTTTATTAATTTAATTATGTTTGACTTTTTTAATTATGATAAATTTTTATTTTCACCTGGCGCCCCAAAGTATGCCACATAAAATTGAGCGAAACAATAAATTGAATCGAATGAAAATGTGAAGAGGCGTGAACTCAATTCAACTTTTTTGTTGTTGTTGTTTCAATAATTTTATCAAACTTAAAAGAGAAATTAAAAAAAAAAATTTGACTAATTTGATGGAGTCTGCTTCTTTCAGGTTCAGTCAAATTTATTTGCCGTAAAAATAATCGGGAAAAACTAAAATAGAATTTTGGTTTCTCATTCTAGAATCTGGTGATATTTTGTGTGACAGCTAACAGCTGGCCAACATCACCAGTTCCAGTCCGTCGACCAGTCGGAGACACCGTCAGCCGATAAAGTTGCATTTGATTTACAAACTGCGGAATTGTGAAGGCGTTGGGCAAATAAATTCCTCACATTTTGGTGATACCCCAAAAAAGTGTAATAAACCCAAAAATAAAAAAATCTCAAAAAAATAGGTAAAAGTTGTATACTCTTTTTTTAAGGTCCAAGGGACCATTTCGGTGATACCCCAAAAAATTTGTAATAAACCCAAAAATAAATAAATCTCAAAAAAATAGGTGAAAGCTACATACTCTTTTTTAAGGTCCAAGGGACCATTTTGGTGATACCCCAAAAAATTTAATAAACCCAAAAAAATAAAAAAAATCTCAAAAAAATAGGTGAAAGTTACAAACTCTTTTTTTAAGGTCCATAGGACCATTTCAGCGATACCCCAAAAAAAATCTCCACAAAAATTTCTAAGAAATTTATACTGCCAAGGAAACTATCTTTTAAAGAGAGGAATCAACAGATGGAAGACTTTGGGGTCCGAAAAAAATTCCCCAGTTTTCTCAGGTCTTAACAAGTCCCTTGACAAGTCCATTGGACTATTTGTTTACTTTTCGGAAAAGTGTATCAGCGTCACTTTAATGCAGAGAGAAAGTTAAATATTTTGGTGGCAGCTGTGCCATAAAACAACAACAACAAAGAAATGCAAAAACATAGGATTATTAGCCGAAAAAAAACAACAAAAACAACAACAACAAAATATAAATGAAATATAGCATTATTTTTGATCAAAAGCTGGCGCATTCGTTTTACTTGGGCCCAAAAAAAAAAAAATGAACATGTTGGCTCAAAAATATTTTTAGGACCAAAAAAAAAAAATAAGTAAATAATAATAAAAATAAAGGCTTGTGGGGAAATACTCTAGAATGCCAAGTTCAAAGTACAGCCAACAGCTGTTAATGTGTGCGTGTGCGTGTGTGTGTGTGTGGGTTGTCTGAGCATTTCATATGAAAGGAAAAGAAAAGAAAAAAAAAATATTACCTTTTCTTTTTTATGCGCGTGGCGCATATTTTGCAAGTGTTTGTTTATGCAAAAATGCTCAGCGCATAATGACAAATAAAAGAAGAGTGTAATTTTTGTTAATTTGTTGAACCCTTTTTTTTTTTTTTTTTTTGTTAAATTTTTTTGGTCACATTCTAAGCGGCTTGGGCCAAAAATCCATTGAAATATTATAATTACCAAAGAGGTGAGGAGAAGACAAGCCAAACGAAATTCTTTAGAGTTAAATTCCACTCTTTTTTTATGTTTTATTTTTTTGAGAAGACCAAAGAAATGCAGACAAATAGAAAGTGGAAACAAGACATTCAAGACAAAGGAAAAGATACAAGTTTTTTTTTTGAGAAAATACTTTGGGTCAGTCTCTTTGACAAATGATTTCCGTCGGGGAAAAACAAGAAGAAGAAGAAGATGAAGAGAAGTCCAATGAACTCAAAAAAAAAAAAAAAAAAAAATAAAATAAATTGTGAAGAGTTTAGGCTCTTGTCTATAAAGACTAATAGTATTAATGGGACCATTTTTTTTTTTTCATTTAATTAAATTCTTAAATTTCTGAATATATTAAAGCATATGTGAAAAATATTAACCAAAAATTTTTAAAACCAAAACCTTGAATTTTCCCCAAGGAAAAGAAAGTAGCAGAGGCCAAGTAAGGAAATATTCTATTTTGGTTTGATTAAAATTTAATCACACATGCATTGTGAGATTGACTAAAAGGAGAAAGAAAAGAAAAAGTTAAATGAAATGTAAAAGTGAGTCAAGTGAGTCCTTAAGGGGGCAAGGTCCTCTCACTCCTGAAGTGGGTTTGACAGCTTCAAAGAGCTTCGATTTTTACGTGCTTTCCTCCTTTTTCTTTTTATTTTTTTTATTTTTTACTTGCTTGTTTGTTTGTTTGTTTGTTTGGAATGGAAACTGCCAGCCCAGAGGGTTTTGAGTAAATAATTCTGTTTGCTTTAAATGTTAACAGAATCAACAACTCCGGCAAAATGGCGGAGAAAACAGCCAAGGCAACAAGAATAAAAGTCACAGTTGATGGCTTTGATTGAAATGAACCGAGTCTGCCGGCAAAAGCTGCAAATAAATGCCCAAGGAATTGTAACATTTCTATGCAAATTGAAAGGATTATCGCCGCTACCAAGAGAAGTGTCATTCAGTGGTCTCCTCTCTCCTCTCTCCTCTCCACTCTCCTCTCTCTTCTTTCTCTCTTTCTCTGTCAGAGTGGCTTGACTGTTTGTGGTTCCTCGTTTGATGCCGAGTCAGCATTTCCGGGCCAAACATTTGAGGCACTTAATGTTTAGTGGATTTCGCTTGAATTGGGCAAAAAAAAGAAATTGCCAAGAGTCTGAATTTTTCTCTTCTTCTTCCTTTTTTATATGTCACGTGCAAATGTTCTCCTTCTGAGGCGTTAATGTCTTTTATTATTATTATTTTATTTTTGATTTGGTTTGGTTTGGTTTGGTTTGGGCAGATTCATCCGTTGTGGATATTGTGACTTGCCCTTTATCAGTTGATATAATCAAATTTCTTTTTGTCATTTCACTTGACTTTGATTTTCACTGACTTGCATATCCTCTGACCAGATCGATAGATATATATAAATGTATATAGTCAAATGGCTATCTGGCTTCAGGCTTGGCAATTGAAAAATAATTGAACAGTGGAAATGTTTATTGACAATAATTTTGACTTGTTTGAGGCAAGTTAATAGCGATTTTTTTTTGTTTTTTTGACATTTAACTTCATGGCTTTTTCTTATCTAAGAATGTTCTCATGCCAGGCACGTCAGACTTTTCTGATATGAAAAGGAAAATTATTGATTTGGCTTTGCATAAATTTTCGCCATTTGTTTTTCTTTTCACTTATATTTTCCCCCTTTAAGCTTTTAATTGAATGTGATGTGTGTGCGTGTTTGCGTGTGTGTGTGTGTGATATGAATGGTTGAGCTATCAATCAAATTTTTAAATTTAAATTCATATAAATCTGACAATTTCAAGAGCCAAAAAAATTTAATTGAAAATAAGTTCAATTTATGATTTAAGTTGAAAAATGTAATTAAAGCGGAGGGAATGCTTGACTGAAATAGTTAGAGGAAGCCATATAAATCAAAAAATATTTTTTAAAAGTCTTCAAAAAAAAAAAATAGAGAAAGATAAAAAATATGTTAAAAAAATTTGTTTTTGTTTATTTTTTGCTCTGGTCAAACGAAATAAACTTTTCAAATAAACAAACTCAATGAAAATTGTGTACTAAATCATTTCATTGTGATGATTTATTACTCATACGTCAAGTGGTGCAAAACAAAAGGCAGAACAAAAAAAAAAATACAACTGAGATGGTGGAGGAGTGCAAAGGGTTGGCTTGTCAAAAATGTTTGCCTATTTATTTGATTTGGTTGCATTGAACTCTTTGTCGAGGCCATAAATTGGCAACACGACCGGCCAAAACGCTGAGTTCATAATAAGCCAAATTGGCCTAAAGCGCCCAGGGAATTCACATAGAAAACATTTTCATCAATGAGTTTGCTTAGCTGGCTTTAAGATTGTTTGGGAGACAAACTGCCAAAAACGTGGTCATTCATAAAAATGTTCCCAACCAAAATGCGTTCCACAGCAAACACAAAAATAAAAACTCAGACCTAAGCAAAGACAGAATTTCTGCAAAGGCACAGAGAGTGAGAGAGAGAGAGTTAGTGAGAGAGTAACGGAAAGTGTGCGAGAGAGCGCAGCTGTGTCAACAAGTTTGCCATATGTTCTTTTTGTGGATGTGGAACGCATTTCACCAGTTGCGTCTTTTGTGGATGCCAATTGCTCACTTTTGTTTATACACTCCTCTTCTACCCGAACCATCTCAACACCATTGCTATCGGTCAGCTGACAGACCCAGTGCCGGCACACGCGATGCCAATTCTATGTGTGTTTGTGTGTGTGTGTGGGAGGGTGGGGCCGAGCCAAGACGAAAGGCAGGCAAAAAAGTAAGGCAGTAATTTTCATTTAGTTCGTTTTCTGCTGCGGCAACGCACGCACGTGCCTCGTTGATTTTTCTAAACGTTTTTAAGTGATTTCGTCTTGTTTTTCAAAAAAAAAAAAAATAATAATAATTTCAATTCAAAATCTCAAATAAATCCGTGCGTGTTAAGTGAAACAAAAATTGATTAAGAAAAAAAATTTAAGTTTTTGGAATTTGAAAAATAAAAAAACAAAATCATTTTTGAATCAATTGGAAAATTAATTGGCATTATAAATTTCTGGGTTTTTTTTTCTAACTCTACGAAAGGTGAGTTTTTAAGCTTTGATTTGTCCTTGAAAAAGAATTAACCAATGTCAATGGGTTAGCAAAAAAATTTATATAGACATTTGAAAGTACTCACGTATTTGGTATATATCTTTTTTTTTCCTTTTCTTTTTTTGGGTGAAAATTTATGTTTTCTTCTTATATATTTCAATCGATTAATCTCGCTAGGCTTTTATTTTTATTGTTATTCATTGGAGGATTATAAAAGCAGACAGACAGATAGACAGACTAGCTAAAGGGGTTTTTAACTGATTAACATAATGGTTGTTGGAAATTCCTTTGGGTAGATTTTATTTTCTTTTTTACTTTTTATGTTAAATGTTCTGTGAATTTAGCTAAAAAAAAAGAAGAAAAAGAAACTAAACAAAATGATAGACTGTGACTGGCAAGCCGAGTGTGGAATTGTGTCTACCAAACTCTCCAGACAATTTAGATAAGAGTCCAGACTAAATTATGGTAAAAACAAAAAAAAATGGAAGTGTTGAAACTATGAAAATGGCCAACATTTTGCTGACCAGCTGAGTGGCTGTCAAAATGTTTTGTACACACATTTTCACAATTTCCCCAATTTTCGTTTGGCCTCATAAAAATGCCAACAATTTGACTGGCTAACTGGCAACTTGGGAGCTTGTCAAAAAGTAAGACAAATTTTTGATGCATAAAATGAACATAAAATACAAGTAATTGTCAATAAGAAAATACAATAAAAATGCCAAATAATTTATAGAAAAAAAAAGAAGAGGAGAAACTCCATAAAAACAACTGCTGAAAACTCATAAAAGGCAAAGCTCAACGGGGAAGGAACCACAAAAAAAAAAAAAATAAAAACAAACATATTTGCAACCATAAAATTGGAATTTTCGTGTTCTTTATTTTTTGGTTTAGTTGAAAAAAAATTTTTTCCCTTTTCCCTACTAACAAAAACAAAAAGAAAACCTCAAACAAACATAAAAAATGTTGCACCATTTTTGGGGTTTCAGCTTAGCTCGAAAAAAATTTTCTTTTCAAGGTCTCAAAAAAAAAATAAACAAAAGAATCCAACAAACACATAAAAAATATTTTCATACAGAAAAAAAGGATTTGTTGCGAAAATATTTGCCTGGATTGAATAAACAAAACCCTTTAATATATAAAAGAGAGAAAGAGTGAGAAAAAACATTTGATGGAAATAGTCACCAAAGTTTTCTTCATTATTTTTTTGGTAACAAAAAAGTTTTCTAATTTCCCTTAAGGAAGTTCCCACCAAATGCCTCGATTTGACTTTTCCAGAGCGAAAAAGAGAAAATCAAATTTTTTTTTTCGTCAACTTATTTTTTGTCCGGAGAAAGGAAACCCGATTGACTTGACGAGTGCCAAGGTAAATACACTTTTCCTTAAATAGTTTGGGGAAGTTTTACCAGATCAGATTTGTGGAGATTTTCAATAAAAAATAACTCAAATTAAAATAAAATTAAAAATTTACCAAGCCTTATCAAATCTTTTGCCTTGTTCAATAAAATCGAGGAGCTCACTTTTCCTCAAATAGTTTGGGCAAGTTTTACCAAAGAGGAAAGCCAAAGACAGACTAATTTATAGATCGTTCAGATTTGGAGAGATTAAAAAAAAAATAACTCAAATTAAATTAAAATTAAAATTTGACTAAGATTGATTTTTTATTTTATCAAAAGTTGGCCTTCTTCGAAGAGCTCAAGCGAAATTGTTAAAAATATTTACAAAAGTTTAAAATGAGAAACGAAGAAATTCTTTTCTTCCTCATTAAAAAAAGTAAACTTTTTTGTTTTTTTTTTTTTGCTCAAACTTTTTGCATAAATTGTTTCCGCCTAAAAACTTTAAGAATTGAAAAAGAGTATAAATAGAATCAAATGAAATGCGCAAAATAAATACTTCTTCGTCTTCTTCTTCTTCTTTTTGTTGTAGAAAATTAAAGCGCATTTAATAATTTGAGGAATTTTTATTTGACACAGCTGGAAATAATTACAGAAATTCTCGAGTATTTGAAAGAGTGTGAACATTTTCAAATTTACATTCAAATTTACTTTGACCATAAATTGATTGGACATTTAGCAGGCCCCGAGAGGGAGAGGGGGAGAGGGGGTTGGGACTGCCTAGCAGTGTTTGCATAGACGAAATTTTAATTGCATTTTAATTGATGACCGCTGGCTGCTGATACATTTACATTGTCGATTTTACTCCCAAGGCTGAGCCAGTTTAAGCCAAATATTTATTGTGTTCTTTTTGCGAAAAAAAAGAAAATAGACAAGAGACGAAATCAATGGGAATATACCATGTTCTGTTGCCTAATGGCTTTCTCTTATTTCGCTGTCAAAGTCATAACCAAAATGAAGAAGAAGAAGAAGTGAAAATAGCAAACAATTTGAGTGAATGCCAATGCCAAATGTCAATAGCCTGAACACGCAAAAGCCGCGTTTCGCTGGACACTCAAGTGACTCTCTCTCTCTCTCTCTCTCTTAGTCTTTGTGGATTGCATTGTGCGTTCATCTTGAAAATTTCATTGTGTGCACTTGGCTGAGAATAATCGATAGAAACAGTGAGACGCACACATCGCCACGAGCATTGCGAGCTAAGCAAGGCGATTTTGGTTGAGGCAGGGGGAGGATACATCAGTTGGAATTAATTAATTTTTGGCGCACAGTTTGCAAATGGCAGGCAACAAATAGCGAAAGGCAGTAATTGCCAATTGCGGCTGACAGGCTGGTTGACTGGATGATGACAAAGCCGGCGAATTGTTCAAATGTTTCAACCACAAAAAGCTTCGAGGCGGCAAATGTTATCGCTGATGAATTTGATGAGTCTTTTGTCTGCATTTTAATTTAGACAACCTATCGCGAGGGTTCACAAAAACTCCTCCTCTTTGGGATACAATGAATTTCAGACTTTAATGGGAATGATGAAAAGTTGTTTCAGTGAATTGAAAATTCATTATTACTTCAATAATAAATAATAGAGTAGAAATTAGCTTCATATTTCCTTTAGAGAATTTGTGGAACTGTTAATAATTAAGCTATCGATAAACTTGTCAGATTTATCGATAACATGTGGATGCTTTGGGTAGCAGGAAATTTCAGATTTGAAGGGAAAGTACCCCTTAGAGTTTCTAACGGCTTAAAATGGATAAATTCATTTATGGCTTGAAGATTTAAAATCCTCAAAATCCGGAAGCTAAAAATATCAAGCTAATGTAAAATAAATCCATAGATTCCCACAGTCCCATAGCTTTCGGATTAACAGCCTAATATAAGATAAATCCATAGACTCGTCCCAAAGAAAAATTATAATAGCAGAGATTTCTTGGATACAAAAATTCCCAAACTTTTTCTTCTTATCAAATACTTCCTCTAAATTAATTCAGACCAACCAATGAGTTCCGAAAGATTTAAAAAAAAAAATACATTGTCAAACAAAAATATCTTTCCTTCAGCCTTGACAGAAAAAGAATTTAATTGCCTCATAAATGGACAAGAAAATTAACATTATTTTTAGGCATAAATTTCCCAGAAATTTTCAACCACTCAGAGGAGGGTTGGGACGGGGGCAAGAGTATTCAAATAAAAATAGTACCCAAGAGATTTTCATTTGAATTTCATGTTGGCAAACAAATTGTATAAATTATCAAATTATTTACATTATGAAGCACATAATTGTTGCAATAATTTCTGGCAATTTATCTGGCAAAGTTGCACACTGACATATTAAGTATACGACACATGTGCTGCTTCACTTTTTCCTTAGCAAATTGACAACTTTTTAAGCTGTAAAAACATTTTATGGCGTGTAAAGAAAACTTTCTCAAACAAAACAACAAAAAAAATATACAGAAAACTTTTGGCCTCAAAAAAAAAAAAATAAAAATAAAATACTTTCTGAGGCAGTTCCAGAAAATTCGCTCCCTCTTCAGTTGTGGTGAACTGGAAGCTAACTTTTGAGGGAGTGAGCAGGAATTTTTGGCTCATAAAAAATTTGTCAATTTCATGGGGAAATACGTTTTAATGGTATTTAGAATCTATAAGCAGAGCTGTGAACACTACAAATCAAGTCGATTTTATGCATTCAGCAAATAATTTTAAATCGTTGGTCTAGCAGAAAAAAAAGAACCCAAAATTCAAGACAAAACAGACTTGGCTTGGTTATTCCACAAGTTGAGAGAGGTCATCAAAGAACCCAAAAAGACTAAGTAACCAAAAAGAAGAAGAAGAAAGACATGAAAACAGGCGACACCCAACAGGGGACAACGTTTGTCCTAAGCCCATAAATGGATCAATATTTCATTTGGGGAAAGCTTTGGCGTGCCTTGGAGAGATGCGGCCAGCCAAAAGTTGCCGCAAAGTAGTTGCAATAAATCAGTGTATGCAAAAAGGGGTAAGCTGGCTTGGGGGGGAGGCGGGGGGCAAAGTCAATGTCAGTCAAGAAATAAAAAACTAAAGCAAAGTCGGCTCTTGCCAGCTGTTGTGTCTACATAATATATATATATAAATTTTTTGGTAAGGTTAACGCCAGCCAAGAGTCAAGAGCATAGACCAAAGGATTCCCAAAAGCATCATTTACATGAGTACCAAGTAGTAAAATCAGCAAAAAGCCAACAAAAATAAAAAAAAAACCAAGACCCAGAATCTAGTCAAAGAATTGTCTTGAATGTTAGTGGGTGTGCATGTGTGTGTGTTGAGCAGAAGTTATCATCATAGCGTGGAACATGCATTTTCTGTGCAGACTTTGTATAAGATGGGATAAATTTCGCCTAGAGATGAAAGTTGGAAAATCACGTATACGCAATGTGTGACTGCTTTCATAACCATAACCGCAAACGAAATTGCATTTGAAATTTTTGCATTGTTTTTGTAGTTCCTAATATCATTCGAAATAATGTTGATGGCATGCAAATGATTTTGGTTACCAAATAGGAAGACAACGGACAGCGCCATTAAAGTAAATGAAATTTTGTGCAAGATTTTGAAAGCTGCACATTATCTGACAACTGACAAACTCAACACTTTATGGTCACACAATAGACATTAAGTAAAGTGCAGAATGTGATTGCAGGCTTCCGTTACCCATCCTCCCCGCCCCCCTTCTCTCTAGTCCTAACTAAACGTGCGTGCAAGAAAAAAAAGAAATGTTTCATATTGTGGTGCGTGCAGTGGCCCGGCCAGACGACAAGCTTATAAAATAAACAAAGCTAAAAAAACAACAACAAAATAAACATAAACAACAAAGCCAACAACAAGAAGAAGAACAACAACAATGGCAATGAAAACAAAACTAAACGACAGACATGCTTAAAAGAATGGCAAATAGCGTCATCGCCATCGCCAGCGCCATTACCATTGCCATTGTCAGTGACACCAGCCAACTAAACTGAAATTCAACTAAACCAAACTCAAACCCATATTAAATTCCAGCAATTTTTATAGAGGAGAACAGTGTTGTTTTTTTTTGTCGAGTGCCTGGGCAGTGTCTGACAGTCCAGACAAACCTAACTGAAATACTTATTTTCTGCTCTAAATTATTTTTTTTCTTCTTCATTCTTCTTTTTTTTTGATACCTCAAAAAATTGAAGTCACCGACTCTACCGATTTTATGAAACTTTAACAATGTTTATTGTTTACCAGATATATCATTTTCTAATGTCTCGGGGTTGAAGTACAGGCAGCACTTAATAAGGGTGACGACCTGTGGATAATTTGTTGAAAAAGGAGAGAATTGTAAAGCTAGAACCCAAGCCTAAACAAATCGAGAAAAGAGATATAATGGATTCGAATTGTATTAAAAATCGAAAAAAGATTAAAGAAATTCTAGAAAAATGATCTGAGAAATTGGTAAACGTTTTAGTTGAAAAACGAAAGGACTGAAATTGATAACCCAATCCTATCTGAGCCCAATCCTATATAAGTCGAGAGAAGAAATATAAGATTCAAATTCCTAAAAAGATTAAAGAAATTCTAATCTGAGATCTGAGTTGAAAAATGAAAGGACTGAAATTGATAGCTTTGGCTAAGCCATAGAACCCAATCCTATCTAAATCAAGAGAAAATACATTAGAATTAAAGTCAAGCAGTCCTTAATCTTGTATTCAAAATCATAAAAAGATTAAAGAAATTCTAAAAAAACATCCGAAAATTTGGTAAAGAAAATGATTGAAATTGATAACCCAATCCAATCTGAACCCAACTCTATCTGAATCGTGGAACTAGATTCAAAATCAAAACTAAATTAAAGAATTTCTAAAAAAAAAAAAGATCTGAGAATTTGTTGAAAGAAAAGGAAAGGATTGAAATTGATAACCCAATCCTATCAGAGTCGTGGAAAAATATAATAGATTCAAAATTAAAACAGGATTAAAGAAATTCTAAAAAAAAAAGATCTGAGAATTTGCTAAAGGAAAGGACTGAAATTGATAAACCAATCCTATCTAAGTCGTTCAAAAACTTAATAGATTCCAATTCATTCAGTCTTATAAAGATTTGATTTTTTTCTGCTTTTGAGAGTGGTTTCTCTGATTTTGATCTTGGATTTAAAAATCAATTTCCCAACTGAAAACTTGAAAAATAAGTAGAGAAATCTGAAAGTTAAATGAACTTTTTTCAGGTCCTATTTTTTATCAGATCTGGTAGAGGTATTTCATATATTATTTATGATTTTAACACGAGTCAACCTTATTCATGTGAGGTTTGACTGTTTAGATGACTGCTGTCATTGCCATTTCCCTTGGATTTTCATTACATTTAAGTTGATTTCGGACCGGCTCTGTGGAAATGTCCCTGACAGAGAAGGGCCAGCAGAAGCTGAATCTAAAGACGAAGAAGAAGAAGCAGACAGCTGAGAGTCTTGTGTGTTTGTATGAAATCAGTTATCTGGACTGCTTGACTCCTTTGTGTTATTTGTAAGTGAAATGTATATTCTTGTTATTTGGCTTTTTGTGTTCTGCTGCTGCTCTAACCGTGCAGATAAACACATCAACTACAACAACAACGATAACAAAAAGCTGCTCAAATACTTGTGCAAATTCACGCACAAACTCACTCAGTCACATGGCGAAACCCTCTTTCGAAAGTAGTAGAAAAAAAAGAAAAGGCACATAAAGTGCAAGGATTCCATTTGTATTGACAGCTTGGGAGGATCGAGAGCCGGGAGCGGCAGGAGTGTGTCTGTTGTTGAGCACTTAGTTGAATTATGAGTTCCTTGGCTTATTTTCTGCCAAATGTGCTCTTTCGTTTGCGCCCGATTTTTCTGATTGTTGGCACGTACTTGATGTATGTACTTTTGCCCTCAAAAAAAAACAAAAACCCAAAGATGGGGATTTCCATTTTAGTTTCATAGATTTCATTGCTGCCTTCCTAACCAGCCAGCATTACTCAATTTGCATATCATTATTGGCTAAACTTGAACTTTTGTAATTTGTAAGGCAAGCCAGTTGCATATTTTTTTTGGAGTTATATTAAACCGAGCGAATGAAGATATTCCGTGTCATTTCTCAATGCCAAAAACCTTCCTTCTTTAGGCAAAATGATTTACAATTCGCCACACAGCGAAATAAGTGGATACGATGTGAACAAGTTTTGGTAAACAAGAAGTAAATTGCATTTCTTCAGCGCGACAAAACATCACTTTCCAACTCAACGAGAGAGAAAGAGTAAGAGAGAGAGAGGGGTAGAGTGTTGATTTGAAAGAGATGGAGCGATGAGATAAAAGAAAATAGATGACTTGTGCTTGGGTAACAAGGAAGTGCAATAAGCTGGAACTATTCTTTAGAAATTTCTCACATGTCTCTGAGGTCAGAAGGGAGGGGGAAAAAACTCGAAATTTCAAGCAATAAAAAATTGTATTTTTCTTTACACCGAAATTGGTGTAGGGAGAAATTTTTTTTATTGAAAATTCTATCAATATTCACAGCTTATTTGCTTTGTTGAGTGCCAGTAAATTCAGGGACTCATTAATTAGACTTAACACTCGAAAAAGTCTTTAAGGAAGATTTTTATTTTTTGTAAAAGAACCGTAGAAAATTTCTACAAAAAAAAATTTGCTCTTACCCCATTTTTGGGGGTTGCCATTGACATTCTTGTTTTACCATTTGCAACAATTTTGTTTTGGCGCTTCTATTATGGTGGCTGGCTTGTAACCTGAACTTGAAAAGCACTTAAATTGCCTTGCGGCAAAACTTCAAAAGCTCTGAGGCCCCGAATCTCATCAATTTGAGAGCAAAATGAAATGAAAAAAATAACTTTGTTCATTTTGGCTTAAAGCCCTTGTGCCATCGATTGTGTTTATACATAACCAAGTGTCACGTGTTGAATTTTGTGCTCCAAATAAAAAAAAGGGGGCGAAATTTAGAGCTTGGCTAAAAACAGAAGCATTCATTGACTTCTTGCTCAGCCCTAGCAATTTTCTAAATCCTTGCCAACCAGAGCCGAGTCAAAGATAAACCAAGAAGTTTCAACTCACCCACCACTTCAAAAGGAAAAGTAAAAAAAAATCATAGTTTGTGGCAAAAGAAAGTAGTCACGTTGAAAACTTTAGTACACCTGGCAAAGACACGGAAAGGCAAAGCCCCAGCTCTGAATCCATGTAACTGGCTAGGGAGAAGACTACAGCTTTTTTTTCTTCTCATCTTAGCTGACTGCTCCTGAAGTGCCCCACTAGCTCAACAGTTCGCCACCACCGGCCGAGCCTGAGTTTGGCATTCAGTTAAGCCAACCGAGCGTGGCGGAAAATTCATACAGAGCAGGGGAGACACCGTGAAAGCTGAAAGGTAACATTTTCTGCTTGCCCCTGGCACTTACTTAAACCTCCTTCCGCTTCTTTTTTTTTTTAGATTTTTATGTGGTGTGGAAATTAAAATTTTCTCATTTTAGTTTTCATTTTATTATTTGGTAGGTAAAGGAGGAATGAACACTTGTTTTTATACTCTTTTCGGGCAAGTTTGAGGTTTACATAAATTACCTCAAGCTGCGGAGATCTCTTTATACTTTCCCAGTGGCCTAACTCATTCGAGGCTTATACCTATTTGGTATATAGTTGGAAAGTATGACAAGTTTCTAAGGATTCAAGCCACTGGGATTACCTCTTTTATTTTTACGAAACTGAATCAAATTTGATATATAAGGTATTCATATAAAGACGTCTATATGGAAAAAATGGAGTCAGTATTTTTGTGGGTACCTTTAGCATATATATGACCGATCTGGTTCAAATTTGTTTAATATATATTCACATATATGTATCTGGATATACCTTCCATTGAAATAGTATATTTTTCAAGCGGCGCACACGAATTCCCTCTAGATCGAAGTATTCCTTGGCAAAGGGCCTTCTCAGGAACTGATTGACCGATCTGAATCAAATTTTATATTTAGCATGTTCATATATAGACACAATTATGTTTTTAATTTCACTTAGATCAAACAACTCTTTATCATATTGTTCTTAGTTTCAAATTGGGTTAATCTCTGAATTCTCTTAGGAGCTTCCAGTTTTATTGACTTGGAAAAGAATTTATAATCTTCGGTGTGTCGGCGTATTCTTCTTCTTAGATATTAAAAGTCTTTTACCTACATATGTCTAAGTGACGAAAAATTCCTCAGTCCTCAAGCACTTGAAAGTTTTAGCTCTTCCTCTTTGTTCCTGTGTATCTTATTTGCTTGAAGTGTTGTTGTCATCAAGCAGCCAAGACATGGAAACACTTCTCACCCCTTTTGGCTAGGCCACTTGTTTCTTGGACTGGTAGGATTTCTTTTTTTTTTCTTCTTCTTCTTCTTTTTGCCCAGATGTTGCCAAACTAGTTTGTTCTGTAATTTTCTCAAGCTCTTTGTAGCTTGTTGACCTTATTTTCTTGTGCTGGTTTTGAGCAGACTTTTATTTTTTTTTTGTTTTTCATTTTAATTCTGAAATAAGTTTGTCATTATTTAAGGCTTTAAGTAAATCGTTTTGTTACCGTAAGCTGAGAACAAATCCAAAAGTGTCGAACATTGTCTGAGAAGGATTAAAGGAGCAACTTATTTAGTTTCTCAAAGTCTTGGAAAATTTAATAATTTTTTGTTGAAACTTTCGACCAATCTAAGCCTATTTTCAGAGACTTTGTAAAAGTCTTGGTAAAAAACAAGTTAACCAGTTTTGAAAGAAACCTGGAAGAAGCTGTGGGCGAAATTCCTACAAATTTGGCATAATTCACAGACTCACACAAATTATATCGTAGTTTCAAGGTAGACCAAAGGTAGAAAGTAGAAATAAAAATTGACAAAAATGTGCCATAAAAGAAAAGAAAAAAATGGGAGAAAAAAAGAACAATACACCAGCATAACTGGAATTCTTTATTTCATGTTTGAATTCAAGCCTAAAGGGACTGAATACCAAAACATTTTGAGAGACGAAAGGCAGAAGAACTTTGACAAGCAGAAAAGTCGAAAACAAAGGCAAGCTGAGAACTGAAGTAGCTCTGAAAAGTTAACAGCGTTTTGGCCATCGGCAAGCTCAATTGATTTGCATTTTTCTTATGGATACAAAAAGAAAGGTAGCTCAGTTTACACAAAACAACAAAGAAGTAGAAGCAGAAGCAGAAGCAAAGTGTGCCATCTGCTCGAAATACACAAAAGCTGAAAATATTTGATTTATTTTGTCCAGTGAGAGTTACACTCAAGATAAAAGCAATTGTCAATTTGCATTTTCCAAAGTGCTCTTGTGCTCTTTGAAATATGTTTAAAGGGAATTGAAAATTAATAGTAAAATTTTAGCCAAAAACTGACTAAACAAAAATATTCTCTGACTTCAACAATATCAGTAAACGAAACACGTTAAATGCCCCTACATCATATAAAATATTAAGGCCCTTAAAAGTATCAAGGGGGCCACCCACCTCTCTCAAACCAGATGGGCAATTAAAAGCAAACTCAACTCTGGCGGTTTACGCACGAACATTTCAGTAATGGTAATGAGAAAAACTGCAGACCATAAAACCTTGGCTGGAACTGGGTATGCCGGGGGCGGGGAAATGTTGTTTTTGTTTTTTTTTTTTTTTTTTTGAGAAATTTAAGCCCTCACCTAAATAAGGCGCACAGAAGGTTTCGTTATTTTGTTTTATGTCCTGTCTCGTTGGGGCTCTGAAAGTCACATAAAAACAAAAAAAGAAGAGGAGAAAGAAGGAGAGGAATAAAAATAAGCAACTCGTGTAAAACGCCCAATGAAACAGAAACAAGAGTAAGTAAAACTAAAGAAATGCAATTTATATGCGCACAAGTCAGTTGGCTTGTTTTCTTTTCCCCTCCCCAAAGACAAAGAAAATATCTATAAAAATAAAAATATATAAAAACGGTGCGGAAAATGACACATGTGAAGACCGTCTTGTTTCTATAAAATTTATTTCAAAGACATTTTAAATAGGCCAAATGACACCAAATTTGCAGCCAGCTCGGCTGGGGCCCAACAGAAGATTTGAGCCAAATAAATTTTGTTTTGTGAAATGACTGCGGTAAAAATAGCAAATGCTATTCCTTTGATTGTTTAAATCATATTAAATTTAAGGGTTTTTTTTTTTTATTTCGAAATGAATAGATTTTGCCACTGTACTTGGCAAACATAAATAATAACTGTGGGCTGGAGATAGGAGCCAGCTCTGAATAAATGAGGCCCTAAAAATGTATAATTTTGCAAAATGAATATTTCAAATACACACAAGCCAGACACAATCTCAGATTGTGCCAAAAACAGAATGCCTTGAGTTATGTAAAAACATTTCGAAAAAAGAAAGAGGAGAAACACCTGACAAGTACTTCGGAGCCTTTTTTAATCAAGGATATGAAAAGTAAATTCAAAAATTCTTATCATTTTCAAAAATTTATTTTTATCTCCGGAAAGTTTCAGCTACATATTTGCATTTAAATTTACCTTATGAAAGTTGTACACTTTGCATTTAATATTATTTATTCATTCATATAGATTAGTCGAAATGCTGGTCTGAATCTAAATATATTCCACGAGGGTTGCAAGCCAAAAGGTGAAACTCATGTCCGGAGGGTATTATTGCCGACAAAATGAAAAGTTATAATACAGATAAGCACATGCCAGATACTCACGTTCTCTCAGATACTTAATACACTTTAAGCTGAGACACTCATCCCCATCGCCATAAGACATTTCCGTTCAATTTTTTTTCATATTCGGAAAAATATTTTTGGCAAAATTTTAATTAAATTGAAAAATGACAGAAACGCAATTTTTAAATAAATAAAAATCATATTTGGAACCTCTCGATTGTGCTTGGTAAGAGGATTCAGAATTTAAATTATTCTTTTTGGCATAAAAAATTGTTTGCGTAAACTTTAAATAAGCTCGGCTGCAGCAATTTTAAAAATTGAAACTCTCTCAAAGTTGTCTGAAATAAATAAAACTGCAGCTGGTCAAACTGACAAGGCACAGTGAAACAAAGCTTATGGAATTCAATAAAAAAAAAAATAACTAAATAAAAATATATATTTGAACAAAAATCGTTGATCATAAAAAGGAAATCTTAAATAAATAATAAATTTTAATTAAATTTACATCTCTCTAAAAATAAAAAATATATATATATATATATAAATTTAATATTAATAACAAAAAAATATAATTAAATAAATAAAAAATCTCAGAATTATTTAATAAATAATAGATTTTAATTAAATTTACATGTCTCTAAAAATAAAAAAAATACACTTTTGATTAATAGCCAAAAAAAAAAAAAAATAAATAAATAAAAAATCTCAGATTTATTTAATAAATAATAAATTTTTATTAAATTTACAAGTCTCTAAAAATAATATATATATATATATATATATATATATATATATATATATATATATATATATATATATATATATATATAAATTTTTGATTAATAGCCAAAAAAAAAAAAAAATAAATAAAAAATCTCAGACTTATTTAATAAATAATAAATTTAAATTAAATGTACATGTCCCTAAAAATTAAAAAATTTATATATATATATTTTTTTTATTACCAAAAAGAAAAGCAGACACAAACAAAAAGATTTATGATTTTAGGGGATAACTTTTAATAAGCAATAAATTTTTTTGGGAATCTTATGAATTTTAGATAGATTTGAACCAATATGCTTGGCATGCACTTTTGCAAGTCCCCAGTGAAAGTGTCATAAAAATCTAGCAACAAATTTATGAAAATTATGCTTAACGAGTACTAAAAAACCAACAAACGACCAGTGGCGCAAAAGTTGAAGTGAAATTGTTTTGTTTGTCTTGGGCCAGTGGATTCTCTTGTTTATGGCAAACAAAAAAAGTACAGCTAATTTAAGCGATGACACTGCACTAAAAACAAAAAAGTTAAATTGTACACATCTGTGGCACTGAGAGACCAGAAAATGAATAGCAACTTAATGGAAGGAAATTGTGAACTTTAAGTTGCTCTGCCTGGAAAATTAAAAAAAAAAATACAAGGAAATTTCAATAATTTATAAAGTATCTTTCGGATTCCCAAGCATAGCAAAACATATAAAAAATTAAAAGAAAAAAAGAATAAGTGAGAAGCAGGTAGCACTTTATGATGGATTGAAAAATAATATGTGGCAGACGGTTTGGTCATTTTTATTTTCTGAATTCCTTTTGAAGGGCACAAAAGTTTTAATGGCCACATCAAAATGATACTTAATTTGCCACAATTGAAAGTGGAAGTCGTTGGCAGTGGCAGTGTCACTGCCAGTCTCATATGTCTGAGGCAGTCAGTAAAAAAATTTCGAAGCTTATGTTGACAGAAGAAGAAAAAGCAACAACAACAACAACAAATGTCTTGGTCTGGCAGTGTCAAATTTCATTGATATATATTTTTTTCATTTTTCTATTTTATATTATTACTTTTGGTTGCTTTATATGCTTTTTGCAGATTCTTGAACTTTTTTGTTTGGTCTTTTTTTTTTGAAAGATTTTTGGTTCGCTTGTTGGTTTTTATGACAGCAGCGGAAATTGTTTTTGGCATTGGACAACTAGAGAACAACAAACATTGTAAATGCCAGAAAATATAGAGAAAAAGCAAACACAAATTGACAATTGCAAAAATTTGTGGGACAGCAATCGTGAGTGTCTCAAATATATATTTTTTTGGTCCAGTGAGAGCAGAAAGCTCTAAGCGATTGCAATTGTGCAGGGTTTGCTGGAAAATCTAGACAATTTTCTTTTTTTGATATGTTTATCTGATTGAACACATATTTGAGAAATACTCTGATCGAGTTTTTTGTGTATTTTGTATGAAATCGAATGAAAACTAACGAAGCAAAAATTTTGCCAGTTTGGGCTATAAATTCGAAATTATCTATAGCATACTTTTATGGGCTTAGAGCAAAAGCAAATGAAATAAATTTGACAAGCTAAATAATAGATAGAAAATTGTTTTCTGAAAAAAAAGAAAAAAACTGTTGACTCATTCTTGTTGGATTTGCCACAAAATATTATTTACCCACTATTATTTTATTTATATTTTTTTTGCTTTGCCTTCTGGTAAAGGTGCGAAAAATTGTATTTATTATGACACTGAACCGTCTGTCTGGGATTAATATAAACAATTTATCAATATTTTATAGACTCGAACATAAAACTCACACATATTAAACAGTTTAGTTGGGCTAATCAAATGTGAACAACAAAAGAGATAAACAACAACAAAAAATTGATGTAATAAAATGAAATAATCGCTCTTAATAAATATGTCCATAAACAATAAAAACCAACTCAAATCAACAAAGATAGATAGGCCTAGCATGGGGCATAAATTAAAAAATATGAAAATATATTCATGGCCAAAAATCGAAATAAATTGCCAAAGCCAAAGGGGAACGTGGGGGGGGGGGGCAACATATGGCCAGCAGACAAAATAATAACCATTGGCCAGACTCCTGGAGGGGGCGAAACTATTTTTGGTTCCGGATAAGTGTAATTAATTTAGTTCGTTTTGGGCTTTCGCCGAAAAATTGCCTATTCTATTTTCAATATTGTTTTGGAAATAAATTGTGATTTTTAATGGAAAAATCTTTTGTATGTCGAAAAAGAATCACAGACTAATTGAAAATTTCGCTATGGGAAATGAGTAAATATTTAATTTTTGCTGAAATGACTCTCGATAATGTAACAAAAATAACTTGTAATTATTATTGAGTTCACAGAGACCAAAAAAAAAAGAGAGCAAGAAACGAGAGAATTTTTTAATTAAAATAATGAATTTATATGAAAAAATTCCAGACCCCAAAAAAAAAAAAAAAAAAAGATTGACTAGGCAGAAATAAATTAGCCTAAAATATATTTTTCCTGCCATGTAATTGTCTTTGCCATCGTTAGAGAATTGTTACGGAGATGAAACAGAAAAAAACAACAACGAAACATAGCCGGAAGTATTTGCGGTCAATTTCTTGGACAGACTAAGCACCTTGACCTCGCTACGAATAAAAGCTTTTCATTCTTGGTTGTTAACAGGCTTCTACCTCTCCTTCTTCTTCCTCTTCTTCTTGATATAGTGCCACATGCTTATATGAAATGTGCAGCCCTCTGGCAGGACAACTGAATAAACGTCCTCAGTTTTGTTAGCTAGCTTGCTCCCTCCCTCTCTCTCTCTCACTCTCTCCTTCTCTTTCGTTTGGTGTGCCTGTTGTGTATACACACAGTGTGTTTGTTTTACGGTTTTTGTTTGTTTGCTTAACACGACGGTGTAAAATCGTTTTGTGAATGCTTAATTACAAAATGCCCCACATTCGGCTTAGGCCCAGGTAAATGTGTTTTGGGCGAGAGCTTGGCCCGGCTTATCATTTAAGCTTAACCTGCCACTCGTTCTGGCTATGTGATAACATGCTGAGCATTACCGGTTCATGTGCACATGAAAATCAAAAGGTAAATACTCACACACACACACACACACACACGCACGCACACACACTCATCTCGCACGTACTCATCTGTTTAAATAAACAAATATCCGAAAATATCTGATTGAGCCACATTAAATGCCTTTAAGTGCCATTACAAAACAAAATGGTGGCAATTTCAATTCAAAAACCATAAATCAAAAGATAAACAAACCCAACTGGGAGTTGTTCGAATATAAAACAAAATCGTTATATATATGTATATAGATTTTTTTTAAGCACCTCATAAAAAAAGGGTATACAATTGAAAGAAGAATTTATTTGAAGAGCTTGTAAGACTTAAACCCTTAATCAATCGGTTCAGGATTCAATTTTTTTCCAACTTATTTTTAAAACCTAAGAAAACTCAAAAGTTCAGAGAGAAATGTTTAACAAATCTTGGGGACGCTTGGAACCAAACAAATCCTTAATTTATTTTATATTTGAATATTTTCTCACGCCAAAAAAGATATGGTATATATAACAAATGGAACTTGTTGGAACCAGAATATATATATATCTTTATAGAATATATTCTCAAATGGAACTTGTTGGAACCAAGCAAGTTCTTAATTTATTTTATCTTTGAATATTTTCTAAGCAAGTTCTGAATTTGTTTTATATTTGAAAACTATTTTCACAAAATAAAATATATATATACAAATTTATATATAATCCATATATGTATATATATCAAATGGAACTCGTTGGAACCAAACAAGTTCTTAATTTATTTTATCTTCGAATATTTTCTAAATTAACTTTTCAAAAAATTCCCACACCAAAGAAAAAAAAAATATCAAATCTCTTTAAATCTAATCTGTTGTAGAAATTTGGTCAAGAACCAATTTAGATGCTTTAACGGTTTTTTCTTAAGCTTGGGGAAAACAGTTATGGCGTAAATATTACACAACATGAGCAGTCTGGTCGGGCCGGCCCACTCGACTTGGTTTCCTTGGTTGCTTGCAACATTTTCTCTTTTTTCAAACATTACTTTCTGCATTTCCTTTCTCTCTTCTTTTTTTTTTTGTTTTTCTTTTATTTTATTTTTATTTTTTTTTAGTCAAGCAACCAGTCAGTTAGTTGAGGTGAAAGGTAATCCGGTTTTACAGTTCACAACGCACACGAGCAGGCTCCAATGGCTATCAATGGTTAACAAACATGTTTTTGGTCTACTTAACTTGTATTTTTCCGAGATATATATATTTATATATATATATATATATTTTTTTTTGTTTCCTGTAGCTGCTATAACAGGTCTGAATTTGCCACAAAAGATTGAGAGAAGAAAGACCTCTCAGAGCGGAAATATAAAAATGAAATAAATTAATGCCGAATGAATTCAGCATTTCAATGGAAAGAATCACGGAATAAAGAAAATGTATTTATATTCTCATAAAAATCTAAGGCTCAAGAGAACTTAGTTTCCATTGTTAAGAATTTTTCGGACGAGATAATCTTGTGGTGATTAACAAAACCTGTTTCTTTGCATTTTCTGACTCAGTTTTTTTTTTTTTACAAAATTTTCAGCCAATTTGCTCTTTGATATTTTCAGATTTCATTAAAGCAAAAATGCTTTTGCCTATAAGCATTTTTGTGTGGATAATGCTTTCGGTCCATTTGGTAGTTCTCACTTGGTTTTTATTGTCTGTAATAATTTGGCATATGCTGCCTATTATGACAGACTCTGGCAATATTTGCGCCTGACAAATTTTACTCTATTCAGTCTATAACAATTTAGCTCTTGTCCTTTTTGTTTTCGTTTCGTTTTGTGCGACCTTCGTTACATTTATTGTGTCGAGCATTTCTATTTGAATTCTCTTTACTTAGTATGCTAAAATAATTTCCCTTTTTAATGGAAAAACACTCGACAATATGTAAATATTCAGTTAATTTCAAAAACTCAGCACAATGCTGGCAGTTGGACAAAACTTAATTGAATTCATGGCGGGCGCAGCAAAAAGCTCAAAAGAAGCAACCAAAACGTGAATAAAACAATAAACAAATTGCTCAAATATCTAAAAAGGAAACACAGACCACCTTAATTTTTCTCACTCCCAAAGAAAGTACTGACAAAAAAAAATAAATAACTAATACGCACCGTATGCCCTTCATTAAGAAGGAAAATAACACAAAGTGGGCGGACATGAAAAGAATCAGCGGGGTGGAGAGGGAGGGGGTACTGTGAAGTACCAGTGACCGGAAACCGCTGAAGTTATGGCCAAGTCACGTAATATGCCCACAGTGCCACTTGTTGATGACAGTCGTGTCCCGAGGGCTCTCAATAGCAGAAAGCGGTGGGTCGGAGGGGGAATGAGTTGTTTGGTTTTGGCATTGTTGATGCCAGAGATGGCCTTGTTGGCGCCGTGTGGCTTGAATTTAATGTCTTAGCAAGAATTTGACTCAATGAAAATGAGAGTTTCAATTGCTTCCCCCCGTCATCAAATGAGTGGCAATTCTCACTCTGTCTCCATTTATCTTTCCCCTGTCATAGCCACTCAATTTCATAAAAATTAAAGTGCCTAGTTTTTTTTTTTTTTTTTTTGCTATCCACTCCTAATTACCCAAGCAGCTTAGAAGCCAAGCAAGTTGGAGCAATTTTCACAAGATTCCCCCCTGAAACATCTGCTTTCAATGAACCAAATGGGCTGGCCAAAAAATGTTGCCAAGTTTCTCAGCTTGTTATAGTTTCATAATGATACTTGAAAACAAATGTTCATTCCTTCGTGCTCTGAGATTCAGTCCATTAGTCACACATGTTGTTGGTGACATTGTTTTTGTCACTTTTGCTAAATAAAATCTCATCTGCCGTGTTAATTAAATTATAAAAAAAAAGAAAGAAATGTGGAATTTAAAATTTCAAAATCTGAAACATATTTCGAGTTCAGAGATTTTGTCAAAATGTCAATTAATTCAATTAATTATGAGTTCCCTCGATAAATCAGAGAATTAAAAATAAAATTAATCTTTAAAGATTTGCCAACTCGGTTGACTAACCAATAAATTGGGATTTTTAAAGTGGTCCACTCAAGGAATCATAAATTGCATTCAGCAAAGGCCATCAAATGCACTCGTCGAAATCAGCTTCATGCTGGAAATTTATGGCTAAATGAATCTCAAAAGTAGTGCAACTAATTTGTCGGGTCGGGCGATGGAAGAGATAGAAATTTGCTATAAAATGAAAAGGCAACATTTCAATGAACTGGAAATAAAAGATAAAAACTTTCTAATTAACTGGTCAAGTATCAATGGCAAAAGAGCTCTGTAAGTAAGGCGATGTAAAAAGGAAAATACTTGTGGTAATTGGAAACAAAAACCCCATTGCCTTTTTGACCGCACAATCTCGGAAATCTTGCCACTTGGGCCAAGTTCACACAGTGTTAGGGGACTCTATAAGCCTTGAACTAGTCAGCTTTAGTTTGAACTTAATTTTGTTGTGTTCTTTCCTTTTTTTTTTTTGTTAAGTCATTCTAAAAGTATCTCACAGATACAAGAGCCAGATAAGTCTGCAGAAAAGGGTAGCTAGACCAAGACTTAAAATACTGAAATACTTTTTTGAGTAGCTTAAACAATTTTAACCTTGAAAGCTTTGCAGGAAGTGAAGCCTAAAATTTACATATGATTTTCTGGCTTGCATGTAACATGCAAGTCGCATTAAATATATTGAATTAAATTGCTCAACTCTGGTCAGCTATCCATCTAAAAATGTATGGGTTAATAACACCAATTTTTTTGGGGGCATAACCATCAATTGGCTAAATTGCTTGAACGTTGGTGGTAATAAAGTATTTTGTGTATTTAATTTCAGGGTCTTTTGACTTTTCGACTTGGCCTGATGATTTGGCCCGCTACATACGCGTTATGCATATTTAAATATTGGAAAATCGAAAAATATAAGAACGCATATTAATGAGCAAAATATGAGCGGTGGCACCTTGTCAGTCGCACAAATACCAGCGCCAGCACCACGGGTAGCTGCAATCGAGTGACAGCAAAACTGACGACGAGGTCGGAGGTTGGGCCACTGAGCCCCAACAGAGCAGAGCATAGAGACGAGATACCCTGAAGGCAGCAGCAGGAGAGAGAGAGAGAGGAGAAGAGACCCACCAAACCACATATAGGACGATACAGGCATCATGGTCACGAACATGTCACAGCCGCACTACTGCGGCGCAAGCATTGATAACTTTCACACTCAGTAAGTAGCCTAGGGTTGGGGGGTATAAATTCTACATGAAACTGGGTCGTCTTTTTTCCTTTTTTCAGGCATGTCAGCATATTAATTACTTTTTTAAATGTAATTTGCATAATGTGGTATTTTTACACCTCTCCTCTTTAGCTGGGGCGGTCTCTTCGTCATTCATTCCGGTGGCAGGCAACACATTATGAAATTGTGTGTGTAATTGCCGTAAAATTTGAAAGAGGAGAAACAAGCCAAATAAGCATAAGTAGAACTAAAGTGAAGTGCGGAGAGGCAATCAGTTGGCCTTGGCATTTGAGCGCTTAATTGTGCATCACGAATTCGATTCGAAAAAGTGAATTCCGTGAAAATGAAAATAATTGCATTTATAATTTAGGAATCTTTAGCCTTTCGACAAAAAAAAAATGAGCTAATTTATTATGCTGGGATTGATAGGTCTCAAGTTAATTGGCAATCCAAAGAGAAATTAAAAAAAAAGCTCAAGTCTGACTGTACCAAATTCCGATTAACAAAGCAGAGAAAGCAGAGATGGAATAAGAAAAAGTTCGATTTCTTTTCCAGTTTTATATTAATTGGAATTATTTTTAAGGCTTCAAATCCTGAAGAACTCATTAAATTAATTAGATTTTTTAAAATTTTATTTATAAAATTTTGCTATCCACTTTTTTTTTTTTGGAGATCCTTCATTAATTTAAACCTAATCCAGCTAAAATCTATTTCCTGCAATTCGTTTATTATATTTATTTTTTTTAATTACTTTAATCGGCTCGATGCCACTTGAGCTGGGTTGACTTTTTCCTAGTCTCCAATTAACCGGTTCATTAACTCACTTAATCTCTTTTTTTTTGTATTCTCTGTCTCTTTCTTATCCAGATATAAATACTTCCATGGCTACTTTTCCTTAATTGTCTGCATACTGGGCACCCTGGCCAACACGTTGAATATAATTGTGCTCACACGCCGAGAAATGCGCTCACCCACAAATGCCATCCTCACCGGTCTGGCAGTGGCCGATTTGGCTGTTATGCTGGAATATATACCATATACCCTGCATGATTACATACTCAGTGCCCGCCTGCCCAGAGAGGAGCAATTAAGCTATTCTTGGGCCTGTTTCATCAAGTTCCATTCGATATTTGCCCAGGTCCTCCACACAATATCCATTTGGCTAACGGTAACACTGGCCGTCTGGCGTTACATAGCCGTGAGCTATCCACAAAGGAACCGGATTTGGTGTGGCATGCGTACAACAATTCTCACAATTGCCACAGCCTATGTGGTGTGCGTTCTTGTGGTCTCCCCCTGGCTGTATTTGGTTTCATCTATTGCTAAGTTCCTTGAGACACTTGATGCGAGTGGCAAGACCATTAAATCTGTACCACTTAGCCAGTACATACTGGACTATGAGCAGGGATTGAGTGAAGAGCAATTACTGCAAGATGATGTCACACTGCAAGTGCTGTCCAGCACCACACCGGATATGCCCTGGCTGCTGGCCAGCAGTAGTGGCAACACCACAGCTGCCAGCCTGCTTACCCTCACCACAGTTATACCGGCTGTTGTGAATAACAACAACAAAAGCTGGGAAGGTAGCTCCCCGCCTTTGGTCATTATCAATGGGGAGAGAAATGTGACAGTCTATAAGCTCTATCATAGTGCCCTGGCTCTGCACAATCGACCACTGAGAAATGCTACATTTCTAATTTATAGCGTGCTCATTAAATTGATACCCTGCTTTGCCCTAACGGTGCTATCGGTGCGGCTCATTGGCGCTTTGCTGGAGGCCAAGCGAAGACGCAAGGTCTTGGCCTGCCATGCGGCCAATGACATGCAACCGATTGTCAATGGTAAAGTTGTGGTCCCACCTCAACCGCCGAAGAGCAGTAAGCTGCTCGAGAAGGAGAAGCAAACGGATCGAACCACACGCATGCTACTGGCTGTCCTACTACTCTTCCTAATCACCGAATTCCCTCAGGGTATAATGGGTCTACTGAATGCTCTGCTCGGCGATGCCTTCCTCATGCAATGCTATTTGAAATTGAGTGAGTATAAATAATAAAGACTTTTAGATACACTGTAATTGTGGGGAAAAAACTAAGGACTTGTCAATTCTATTGAGCGTAAACTTTGACATGGTCAAAGCTTCATTAAATATATTTCGACAGGGCCGGAGGGTGTGTCTTAAAAAGGGCCACGTGTTTTGCTTTTTATTTGGTTTCCATATCAATCATACGCACCGTTTAACTCAATAATTATAGCAACAAATGCAATCAACAATAAATAAAAGCAAACCGGCTTTGGCCTTTTTTGCCGGACAACTGAATAATTTACCTGCATCAATTGATGTTTACCTGAGGCATGAGCGTGTGAATCAAAAGAAACGCCCACAACAATTCCATATTGCCTTGAACTTTACTCCAAGTTGTTTCAGCTTGAATTAGTAAAAACACTTACATACATATATTCTTTTGAAAAAGTCTAGTCTTAAAAATGTTTGTTCATTTTTTGTGCTCTTGTTTCAGGCGATTTAATGGACATTCTGGCTCTCATTAATTCAAGCATCAACTTCATTCTGTACTGCTCGATGAGTCGTCAGTTTCGAACAACATTTACATTGCTCTTTCGGCCGCGTTGGTTCGACAAATGGCTGCCGCTGTCGCAGCACGATGGCGACGGCCTGGGCGCAGGTGGGACTGGCGAAGTGGATGCCTACGGCAGGCAGAGGCTACTCCATACCGATGCCGTCAGCAAAAGCATGGCCATCGACTTGGGTCTGACGACGCAAGTGACGAATGTGTAGCAGGAAAGTAGCCGGGCAGTGTCAACAGCCACGGTGGGAATGGCAACAGCAACGGCAACAACAACAACAACACAAACAACTTTTGGTGCCACCTCCTCGACATATCGAGGCATTTCGCAAGCAGCTCCCTACGAGTGCGATATTGATGGATGCGGCAGTGAGATTGGCATTGCCCATGACATCAGTGTTGTGGAAATGCTGGAGCCACCGACCGCAGGTCATTCTGGCATAGCCGGCAGCAGCAGCAACAGCAGCAGCAGTTGCAACAATCATGTGGCTCAATCTGCCAGCCTCAACAAATTAGGTCGCAGCGGCAACACGCGAAGGCGACGCAGTGGCAGTGGCAAGTGTATCTGGCCGGCCACGGGTTGGCTACGCAAGCTGAGGCAAAGGTCAGATCAAAGGGAAGAGCTGCAACCGCAAGAGGCATTGGCCACGGGTCAGGGCGGACGTCGCAATAGCGTCTTGCTGATGGTCCTGCTCAGCGGGTCGGAAGTGGAAGCCAAGGCTGTAGTGGTCAATGGAGAGACCCAAACAAGGACACAGCAATCGCAACCGCTGAGTACGGATATGGATGATGTTGACGATGCCATTGATGCTTTGTGGCTGTGAACCAACCAGGCCCTTAAGACACTCACACACACACACACACACACACAAAGAAATGCCTGTAAATTTATACCCAACATTTTATCATGTAAGAAAAGAAGACGACCAAAACGATAAAAATAAAACAAAGAGAATATAAAAAAAAAGAAATCTATAAAAATGAAATAAATTGTTTTCACTTCCTAGGCAGGCGGCAATCGGGTTTTTGGCGGCGTAAATTTGGTCAGAGCCCCTCCATGTTTGCGTTGGCCCCCCGAAACCGCTCAGCCCTGCCAGGAATTGATCAATTCTTATTTTATTTTTTATATTTTTTTGTTTTCTGAATAAGTGATACTTGCTATAGTTTCTAATTTTAAAGTATGAAATACTTCAAACTATTTAAGTCTTAATTTTAAAAGAAAAATCTGAGATAGAATAAATCTTTAGGATATAAGCGAAATTTTTGCATTCATTCAAATTGATTTGAAACTAAAACAAAAAAAAAATAAATTGATTAATATTAAATTTTAATTAAAAAAAATAAAACAACTAATTTTATATAAAACGAAAAAAAACAAAATTTTTAGTCTTAATAAATTAATTTCATATTCAAAAAAAAAAAAAAAAATTATAATAAATTATTCGGACTATATGGTTTCATTAATTTCGAAAAGATTGGAATTTTCTTTAACTTTGGTTGAAAATTATTTCCCCGGAAAAAATGGTAAGATTGTCAACACAAAAAAAGAAATTAAGGTGAAATATTTCTTTGTTTTTCTTTCCGCTTGACAAATGCTTTCAGGAAAAGCGCGAATTTTTTTTTCTAAGAAAACTAAAATTGATGTGAGTTTTTCTCTTTGCGCTCAATTTTTCTTGCCAATTTTGAAATATTTCACCCGCATGCTCATTTGTCTCCTTCTTTCAACTTTTGCTGTCACTTGCATTTTAATTGCTAACCTGACCAACATTGCCAGCTGAAAATGGCCGAAAGCCAAAAACTCTTGATAAATTGTAATTTTAATCAAAGTGCTGTGGAACATTTCTCAATTGTGTCCATTCTATTCAACTGGCGGGAAAGTAGAAGCCATAACAAAAACAAGTAAAAAAAAAAATGAATGGAAGGACAAAGTAGGCAAAACTGATGACCCAATTCATTTGTTGGTAAAAATTTTCCTATGAACATTGCTGGCCCAGATTGTGGCTATTAATGAGACATGAAATATTCAAAGCCCAAGAGGGAATCAAAGTTTTGCCAAACTAAACAAATAGAAGAAGGCTTTCAATATTTCGAGTACCAATTGAACTTGAAAATCTTTCGAAATCTAAAAAGGACAAAAGGACTTGCTCCATTTGTGTAAGCCGAGTCAAAAGTGGGCGTTGTTGAGTGTGGATAAATGGGAGCACTTCAAGTGTTTTGTAGACTTTAAGTCACTTTTCATATTGGCTGCCATCATTCAGGTTTGTTGCTGTTGTTGTTGTTGTTGAAATTTATGTTTCCTTTTCATCATCACAGAGAAAGAGAAATGGCAAAGTTTTGCGAAAGACGGAAGTGTAGCGGTGCACTTTGAATGCCCGAGGAGATAGAATTTATTTTCCCCTTTGTAGGGAATATTTTAATCTAAATTCTTGAATTAATTTCATTCGTAATTGCTTGAGCTAAAATTTATAGAATTTTGAAATAGTTGAGAGCAGAATTTCTGTGCTGAAAATAAACTTGATAAATTAGAGGGAAAATGTGTTTGAATTTATGTTATTTTCACTCGGAATTTTTAGCTAAGCTTTGGAGGGAGAAGGAGTAAAGGCAATTGGAATATCAACATGATTAGATCCGAATTTCTATCAAGTTTGCCTCAAACAAAGCCAAGTTCTCAGAATGAGAATATCCTATAGAGAAGAAAATTCTCAAGAAACCGTAAAATATAAAGCAATTGGTATATGAAAATGATTAGATCCGAATTGTTATCAATTTTGTCTCAGACAAAGCCTAGTTCTCAGAAGAAGGATATCCCACAGACTTCCAGCTACAAAGAAGAAATTTTTGAGGAAGGCCACAAAATATTAGACAATTGGAATATGAAAATGATTAGATCCGAATTGCTATCAAGTTTGTCTCAGACAGAGCCAAGTTCTTGGAAGGAGTATATCCCAAAGATTTCGAGTTACAGAGAAGAAATTTCAGAGGAAGGCCTAAAATTTAAGGCAATTGGAATATGCAAATGATTAGATCCGAATTGCCATCAATTTTATCCCAAAGACTTCGAGCTACAGAGAAGACTTTTCTTAAGAAGCCCTAGAATATTAAACAATTGGAATATCAAAATGATTAGGTCCGAATTCCTATCAAGTTTGTTTCAGACAAAGCCAAGTAAGTTTATGACATAACCTCAACATTTGACTATCAAATCAAACCAAAGTCAGATGCATTTAGATGGGCTCTAAAATATTCTACTTCATATTTGCCAGTTAACTTCAAAAAGAAATTGAAGAAGTTTTTAATGCTCAATAAAAGCTTTAAGCTTTGACTTTATTTAATCCAATTTCGGAATTTCATGTACAGTTTACCACCTCTTTTTTTCTAGCCTACCAAAAGTGCCACTTGGCATTAATGACTTAATTGCTGTGAATTGTGTTGGCAAAACCCAAAAAGGTCAGCATTTCGCCATCAACTCCAAAATAGACTGGGAGTGCTAGGCGATGTGGGCGGTTGGCCTATTGAGACCTGTCAACCGGTATAAATTTCATTTAATGCGCATTAGTCTGGCTCTAAAATGATGTACTTGGGTCTTGAATACATTCGATTCTTAATGACCGCCGCGCCATATTGAGCGTAGTCAGCATTATTTATGTAGTCATTTTAAATGGCTAAAAATTAATCTACATAATGGCCAGAAATTGGCATAATTTGTATTTTGATTAAGTCCATGTAATTTCAATGACAACCCAAAAAATAATAATTCAGCATAGCTTTGATGGATTGGTTATTTGCGTTTTCGATTGTACGCCTCAAAAAATTGAAATCGTTAATGAAATATTACGCAAAATTAATCGAGAATATTTATTTAATATTCTCTTGTTTATTTTTGAAGTGATAAAAGCCTTCTCCCTGTAATAAAATGGTTAATGCTCTGAAGGACTTGTAAAACTAATCAAAAAATAAAGTAGGAAATTTTAGACTTTCCACTCTGTTTCCAAAATAAATTTGACCTTGAACTCTGCTTTCAACAATTTTTTCATAATATTTGGATTATTTTATTTAAATTCCTTTTCAAAAAAAAAAGAAAACCTTGTTAAGAAATTTATTTTCTTTTTCAGAGAGAAAGTCATAAAAATGAAAAGTGCACTTTTAAATAAAACCAGGCACATCCTTGTCATTAAATTATGCCATTTAGAGTGCTTAGCCAAGTTTTATTGTTGTAAGCAAACGTTTTAAGCCAAGAGTTTACAAAAAGATTTGCATACATCAAGAGCAACTTGGTTAAACATTTTTGACCCAAAAATATTCCCCCTTTTCGGCAAATCTAATTTGTGTAATTTTCAAGAGTTCCTTCAAGTTACTCAAATTGGTCAAGGAGATAGACCTGAATAGAATACTATTATTTAAATGGCCTTGTATAATTTTATAAGGAAAAAGAGTTAACTTTCTCATGCATCTTAGTCTCCCACTCATTAGACAAATGAGCATATCAAGTGTAAGCCAAAATGCAGTTTCAATTAATTAGTTTTTAGCCATTAAAAAGTTCCAAGTCAAAGATCAAATTAGCCAAAAGATCTTGCCGCGAGCTGTCTTTGTCAAGGCTTTGGCTTATACAGAAGTAAAGACCTAAACCAAAAAGAAAAAAAATTAGCATAATTGGTGGAGCACACCAAGCCAGCAAATGAAATTGGTGGCTTGAAGGCGTTAGCATTTGCCAGTCTAATTAACACAAATTGCCGGGTGAATTTGATGCAATTGAATAAGCCAAGCTAAGTCAAGGCAAGCCCATCAAAACTTTTTTGATGAAAAGGTCTTGGCTTGAACAAAAAATTGCTTAGACTGTCTCATATTGCTGAATGATTACTTTTGGATTTGTGCTTTAAAATCATTTATTTCGTTTATTTATATTTGAGGCAGCTGCGTCTCTTTTTTTTTTTTGACGAGTCCAGCCAGCCAATCAGATTAGGCTTTTCGTTTATGTGAGGCATTTTGCCAGGAATTCGCCTTATCATTTCGGTTAACTTGACAGTTGTGTAAATTGTTTGCTCAATAAAGAAGATTTTAAGGCATTTTAATGGCCCATAAATATGAGTAGGCATCTTTGCCATTTTTATGTATTTTTTATGAAATAAAATCCATCAAACATAAATTGCATATGAAAATTTCTATTAGATTCAATGAGAAGCCTTTAAATTCATCAAACTCAAGGCAATTTTCAGTTAACTGACTTTCACATATGAACAAGCAGGGATTCGGTAATTCAATCTTGTAGTTTGCCCTTTGCTATTTCATTTGGAATTTTGAATTCATCGATTAGTTGAAAGGAAAGTTTTCCTATTTATTGATCGTTGTTGAACATGAAAAATTGACTTGTCAACAATGGAAAATGATAAATGCTTTAATTATTAGGCCAGCCCAAAAGGGTGGTAAGTTTATTCTTTTTCATAACCAATTCAAACACGCCCAAAAACGAAAGTCATTGCCCCAGGTGTTTGCCAATAAAAGTAAATTTTGACACCCTCATTTGTTTGACTTTCACATGGGCTTGGCTTTTACCAAAAAAAAAAAAAAAAAAAAAATCCAAAAAAATTCAAGACAAAATATTATGAAAGGCTTAAAGAATTTGACTTAAGTGACTAATTAAAATGAAAAAGTTTATTTCCATTAATAAAATATTTATAAAGTTGGAATATGTATGACAAAATTCTGTACAAGGAAAAGACAACTTTTGATCTATAAATAAAGACATCAAAGCATTAAAGAAATATGCTTCTCAAAGGAGCCACATATTTTCCTTGAAAAGTATTTGACTATTCTTGAATAGGCCAAGCAAAAGAAATGTTTTCTTTTACTCATAAATTCCAAATTTTGTTATGCGCTGCGTATGCGTAATATGGCTAAATAATTCAAGAAAAGATGCAAAAAGATTTAAGCCGATTAAATACCCCACGCCAATATTTCCTTCTTCTTAGTCAAATCGAAAATGGGTTGCCAAAAAAAAAAAAAAAAAAATAGAAGCAACGAGTAGAATCAAGCCAAGAGATTCCTTTCACAATGTGGGCACACACGTGTTTGGTAATTGATTGATATTGATTGCAAGCAAATATAAAGTAACAGCTGTCAGAAGACCAAAAGAACAACCAAATATATTAGGGGAAACTCAAAAAAAGAGAGTAAAAAACAGAAGATATCCTATTTTCAGGGCCTCGAAGATGGCAGACTCTTTTTGAAGTTTAATTTTTTTATTTCAAATTTCGTTAAGGTCGTTAAGCTAGATTAGGATATAGTGGTCCGATCCAGATGAAACTTGATATACTTAAATGTCTATAGGGCAATATCCATTACCTCTGATATGAACGGAATCGGTCAAACCATGTGAGAGATATCCCTAAAACGCATTTATGCTTGTATGACTTGGCTGGTTTTGATTTATGTAGAGGCACTTACATCTAGTTAAACCGATTTATCTTAACCAATTTAATGGTCATTTAAGATAACTCCCACGCCTCCTAGCAAACGTAAGAGCCGCATCAGCATACTCCTACTCATTCGAGAAGAGTATGATAAAACAAAGAGATTTTTAGATTTGCATATAAAATTAAATATTGAAACGACAAGCCACTACTAAAAAGCTTAAGCGAATTGACAAGCAAGATGAACCCTTCGGTTAATTACTTTTCAATAAAAAATTCTATCAAATTTGAATTTTTTTCCTAGCATGCAAATGCAGGAGAAAATCGAAAACAGCTTAAAAAAAAAATGTAAACAAGTTGAAAAGTTCATTAAACAAAACTATCAACAGGCGTGGCCGATAAACCCAACAGAGAGAGAGAGAGAGAGGGAGAAAGAGAATGGGGCAAAGCGGAATTTGCTTGCGTGTTTGCTGTCATTTTGTATTCGCTTTTGGCCCAGTTAACAGTGAAACAAAATAAAAATCGAGGGGGGGGTGACAGAAGCAGCCAATTCTGATAAATATGCACATTGTAAGAATATAAAAAAAATAGACAAGTCAAGTCAAGCGAAACTCTTCCAAAGTCATTTGTCGTCAGTACAAAAAATTACTCAATAATAATAAATAAATAAATAAAAAACAAAAAAATATATAGAAAAATTCGTTGTCATCGTGTGACTCGAAACAATTTAAAAAGGTGTTGAGAGAAAAAAAGGGGCGCTCGGCAATTGTGGTGCCCTGAAATTATCAGGTCATTTAATATGATGGAAATATTTTTATTTTAGAAAACCATTTTCGAAAATATTTGTCGTTTCGACGAGCTTTGAATAAGTTGTTGTTCCCATTTCCCCCTATGACATTTTTATGGCCACCTGTCTGGCGAGGGTGTCTCTGTATGTGTGTGCAATTGATTTTCGCCTTGAACCAGTTTTGAAACTTTTGCCCCAGTTGTGTCAAACGGAGTTTTCCTTTTTTTTTTAAATTAAACGCATACCTAAAAAAAAACAAAAACTGCACGCACACGCAATTTGAAGAGCTTAGAAGGGGGTCAAATAAATTTGGTTTCAGAAACCTATCAAAAAGTTAAAGCCGCTTAGACCAGGGAGACGATGTGGGCAGTGCTTTTTTCAGCACTTTTAAAGAGCCTCAAAATTGACTTGCAATCTACATTCTTAAATTTGACCCTCTCTTTCCCTGCGGGTCCAATGGTAATTTTTTTTTTAAACAGCAAAACCGTTACATTTGCACAAATGGCAGACACTCTCGAATTTTCAAATAAATTTGCATGTTTTAACTATTTCGGAGAAGGTACCACAATCAATGAACAGTGAGCTGAATTTAAAGGGAATTTTGTAATGTTTTTCTTCGGAGGCCCACAATATGATCAGGGTGACTAGAGAAATTGATCTGGCCAGGCCCATCTGTCTGTCCGTCTGTCTGAACACAAGGATCTCAGAAACTGCAAAAGCTAAAATTGCGAGGGAAGCGCCCCCTACTTTCAACTGCTTACGGAACAGAACCAGTTCCTTCATGAATAGAGCTCCCACTCGAGTAACAGCTGTTAATGGAGTGGCAACGCCATACCACACGTTTTTCTTGCTGGATAGAATTCGTACGATTTAGTAGCCTTTGATTTAACTATCAGCTTGATATTTCATTTGACTTATTTCTTATTGTGCCTTCAGTACAAAGGGACTTCCAAAAAGATTAATATAATTTATATATTAAACTAGAAATAGGTAAGCGTGTGATATTTGGTTGAAATTAATTGAAATTAATATTGAAATTACTTTCAGAAATGAGCGGTATACGCCGCAGCGAAAGGTTACGCCAAAGGCGAGAGGCAGCTATACAGACTGAGACGGTTGTACAACGTGAGGCAGCTCAAGAGCTTGAGACGGTTGTACAACGTGAGGCATCTTTGCCAAGTGACGAATGGCATTCAAGTTCAATTGAGCGCAATGCTAGGACCTCAACGCCTATAAGATCTGGTAGAATTCAACGTAGGCGACGGCAAAGAAGAGATCAAGTGGTTCGAAATTCAGGTAGAGGATCAATTGGAGTCATGGATCCCATTCCTTCCACGACTCCACGATCGGATTCACTGTCAATGGAATTCGCCGGCAGTGTTAATGAAGGAGCTGAAAACTTGAACTTGGGCTTAAATGTAAACGATAGATTTGAAAGTAGGGCCGTTCGCCGTCTACGTCAGGAGCTGATCAACTTCAATAGAGATCCACCAGATAAGATTAAGGTAAAGCCGAATGAAGAAAATATTTTCCATTGGACTGCCACCGTTAATGGGCCCGCGCGCACGCCTTATGAAAAAGGCATATTTCATTTGGAAATGGACTTTCCGCACAACTACCCCTTTGGTCCACCGCACGTCACCTTTCTGACAAAAGTCTATCATTGCAACATCAGCAGCTCGGGACATATCTGCGTGGACATACTCGGCCATCAGTGGTCACCGGTCCTGACTGTTTCCAAGATTTTACTCTCTATCGTTTCCCTGATGGCAGATCCCAATCCGAGGGATCCTCTGAACAGTGACATAGCCTTTCTCTATCTATCCGATCGGAAACGGCATGATGCCAATGCACGATCCTGGACTTCTCTCTACGCTACAGGCCGTAAACCACCCGGCCTCTAGGCACGCTCTCTCCGTTGCATTTTGCCCAGGTCCGGCCAACATAACCTTACTCTATCTATCCGATCGGAATCGGCATGATACGAGTGCACGATCCTGGACTTCTCCTCTACGCCTCATCCCGTACACCACCCGTCATTTAAACGCGTTCTCTCCGTTGCATTTTGCACAGGTCCGGCCAACATTCAAGAAATTAAATTATATTTTTCAAATGTCAATAAACTTAAAGGAAACTAAGATATAAGTCTTACAACTAAAGGCGGTTTTGGGAGGCAAATGCTTCCACGGACTGATACAAGATCTAACAGAGACTTATAATAAAAAAATAGCAATCATAATACAAAAAAGAATAAATAAAAAAAAAATTATAATTTGGTTTTGTAAACATTTTTTTCAACCTTTTTTGTTTTTGCTGAGCTTATTATTATACTCTGTACCCAAAGTTAATGGTTATACTGGAACGCTGTGTGAAGAATCTATAGGAGGTGGGAAAGGGTAAGTCTATTTTTTATCTTGATCCGATCCATCCCTCCGGAGCCATGGAGAAAAATTTGACCTTGAATACCTCAAAGAATAAAAAAGTTAAAATAACCAAAATTCGATCGAATGTTATTCCAATTACAAGGAAGACTTAAAAAGAACTAGCGATACAGGGAATTTCAATTTCGAGAAAGACCGAATTTAGTTCAGGTATAGAATTGTGATTGGCTTACGAACGAAGCGAGTAATCAGGGGCAAATCCCCCTAGTTTTTCTCAGATTTCCTCTAAATTGGAAATAAAAAATTTGTCAAATTCGTTTTTATTTATTTAAAAAAAATATCAATTTTTCAAATGAACTAAAAAAAAAATTTATTTTTTTCATTGTTAATTTTTCAAAGGAACTAAAAAAAAATTGATTTTTTTCATTGTTAAAAATTTATGAATAGAAAATTGTCTTCTATATATATTTGTATATATCATTTGTTTATTTACTATATTTTATTTTCTATATGAATTCAGAAATTTTCGAAAAAATAGATCAAAGAAAATGTATTTATTTTTACTCAAAGAAACTAAAAAAAAAAAATATTTTTATTTTCCGGTGGAAAATGTATTTATTTTTAGTACCAAAAACTAAAAATATTTTTGACATCTACGCAATTTTTAATAAATTAGTTTTCTAGTTTTTTTTTTTTTTTTTTTTTGCTTTCCATTTTTTCAGGAAAAATGAGATTTTTAGCTTGGGAATAATTTTAAAAGGCAATTAAATTGTTTTGAAATTATAAATATTTTTTTTTTCATTTGGCTTAACTTTTGTGTCATATCTCGGTACCAGTGTGCCAAAGTTTCGGCATTGCGGCCGCCCGCATAAACGAGCTGTGGCAAAGGTAGAAACTTCTGCATACCAATTCTGAACCTCCTACGTCCAAGGATACCGAATATATATATATATATATTTTGATGTCAGACAACCAGGGAATCGCCTCGGCTCCCTTTAACTGGGCAAAAAAAATTTGCATGGAAATGTTTGTGACACAAGAAGGGAAAGTATCTAGGCCGAGCAGTTTTGGCCAAAGTCGGTTGTTGACGTTTTAATAAAATTAACGGGGCTTAAAGTAGCGCAAAACATGGCCAGAGTTTGGCTTATTGTTTCTGATGTCTGCCATTGGATTTGATGACTGAACAGCCAAAGGATTGGGTGGCCATTTAAATCCATAGTGACAGGTGGTGGGCGGGTTTAGGGTTTTGCATTTTTCAGCTGTTACATTTTGTATAGAATTAAAATTGCATAACCGAACATGACAGTTTTTGTCAGTTTTTATCAAGTCCCGTTCAGGGTTTTATTTATTTGTCCAGACAGTTGACTAAATAAATAATTTTACACAATTCGAAAAACACACAAAAAAAATAACATGACAGGTGCAATGTGGCAGCCTGCCACACCCGACCTAGGCCAAAAATGTTGACAGACAAAAGTTTATTCTCTATTTTATTTTGCCATGTCCTGGAAAATTACACCAAAATAGAAAAGAGTTTTTTTTGTACAAATTTTTTTAAATTGAATTGAATAATGAAAATGAATAAGCGTATGATATATATTTTTAAAAATAGAACAAAAACATTTCCTCATTATTTTTGTGGCCAGAAAAAAAAATCTTTCTACTTTTCACAAAATATCTATAATTAAACACGTACACTGATAATTGAAATAGTCACATAAAAAAAGAAATACATACTGATGTCAGCACAAAGTCTTCAAATATTCATAATTTTTTTTTTGTTTTTTTTTTTTTTGTGCCGACACAAAACAATCCAAATTATATGCCATGAGTCTAATCGAAAATCAAGGGGGTGGTTAGCAGAGGGGGGCGTGGTTGGGCATGCTAATCGACTTGGAAAAATGCCTCAATGGAATATTAAAATGAATAAATAACCGAATGCAAACAGCAAATGGAAAATGGGGAAAAATTTTATCCAAACACACACAAAATGTTCAATCCGACAGTTGTGCCAATAAAACCAAAACGAAACAGAGAAACAAGACAAAATACACAAAACGAAAATGTTACAAGATCAATAACAGAAGCAAAATGCTTAGGTTGTTTTTTTTCTCTCTCTCTCTCCTCCACCAGCTGAGGAAATTCCGATTTTCTTGGAAAAAGGGCGAAATTCAAGGTTTGTTGGGCTTGTGATTTTTTCTGGGGAACCAAGACAAAATAATGTACATATTATTTTTTTTTATAGGAAACATCTCAAAAAAATATAGAGAGGAAGAAAACACGATGAACATTGAGTGCCTTGTTCTTAGTTGATTGGACTCTGGAAATTAATTTGGAGACCTTTTTTATAAAAATAACCCGTGAAAGACAAAAGGCTTAATTTTAATAAAGATTATTTCATCAAATAAATAAAAAGAGGAAAACATCACAAAATAAACGAATGAGAAAAGCCCAAAACAATAAAAGACCAAAGGCAATAAATTCGGTTTAAGGTTCTCAATGAAAAGTAAACAAAATAAAACCTGAAAAGCTATGAGAAATTCCACTGACCCCTAGATTTGATTTATTTGAAATTTTAGATATTTAAAAATTTGCCATTTTTTTAGCTTAGCTCAAAAATTTCATTTAATTTATTGAAGTAGATTTTCTGGTCTAACGAAAGAAAACTGTTTTGAATTAATCACTTCAAGTGTACAGTTTCACCACTTGAAACTGTCATTCATCAAAATAAAATTCCAAAATTTTTTTACAAGAGAAAAAGAGGAAAAATTACAATTCTTGTTACATTTTATTTAGTCGGAAAAAAAAAATCGTGTTTAAATTTATGCGAATTTATTTCAATGGTCTGGATGGTTGGGATGATTTTTATGCTTTTACATTTCATCTCCATTTTATGATATTTTCTTGACGCCTATTTAAACATTTTACCGTTAGCTGCGCTATTTGCCTTGTGACAAATCGTTCAAGTGATGCGGAATTTTCTTACATTTTTTTTTAGTATTTTTTCTTTTGTCCTCTTTTTGGGTACTTTCACTTTGACTTTGCTTTGGTGGCCCCAGAGAATTATTTAATTAAATTAAACGAGATTTTCCACTTCTGGCGAGACAGCTGCCAAGAATCCAGCACTTCCCTGTCGCCATTGGCATTGCGAGGGAAACGAAGAAAATAAAAGAAAAAAAAAACCTTGTAAAAAAAAGGGTTAGCTTCCTCCAATAAACATAATTTGAAGTTGCTTTGCTAATTTCACTAATGAAACGCCGACTATGTAAATCGCGAGGGCGTTAGCGTTATGCCGCTCACAAAGCCGGCAAAACCGCAAGGCGCAATTGTCCAATGTCAGTTACAAAGCAAGAATTTTGATTCGGGTGTGATTACAATAACAAAACTAAGCCTGCCTTCCACCAGCTAAGCAGCAACTTTATGAAATTGAAATTTCCACTTCTGCCTTAGCCGCATTCACAAAATGTTTTCAAAGCGTTTGAATTAAATTTCATATTTTAATAAAATACCATAAAGACGTAAAAGAGAAAACCAGAACACTTTAAAGCTGTTCAAGAAATTTAAATGCGCGTACCCAAAATTCACGCAATTTACGCTAGATGGCGCAACAACTCACCTTAGTTCACAATAGTGCTTTGCGCTTTGACTGCAGCCGACGCACACATTTTCGTTATCACTTTAAATATTTTCCTTAATTGATGGAAAATTTATATTGCACACCTTTCACAATACTGGAAAAAAATTAAATAAAAAATTCATAGGGTCCAGTGAAAAAATACGTCAGCTGGCCAACACGAAAAAACCACACACGCTTAATTTTGTTATTTTTTAGGCTGCCCTACCCAATCGAGCATTCGTTACATGTTGAAATATTGCCACACTTTAATATTGAACACATTTACACACTTCTCACAAATCAAAAATTAATTTTTCAAAAGAAATTCACACGACCGAACAAAAATTACTTCGTACAGTAAAATTAGCACCGATCACTGAAATCCATGTGAGAGTAAGCGAGAAGGTAGAGGTCGAATGCAACCCTGTCGGGGGAAAAAAGAAGTACTACAATAATAGGATCACGCCACTTGAGTTGACCAATCATCGTAATTGCGCGTTCGCTGCTCATAATGTTTTAACTCTTTGTGGTCAAACAGTTTAAACAGCAGCGAGTTGATTAAGTCAATCAAAAAGTAAGTGCAAACGCGAATAAAAAAGCCGCAACATTATTTTTTTTACATTTTTTTTTATTTTGTGGTTATTTAAATAGTGGTTACGAGTGTTTGGCGCCGGCAAGCAAATAAACGCTGTGTACATTTTAAAATAAATATTTATTGTGCTAGAGCAAAGCAATTAAAAGGGAAACGAGCTGGTGTTCTTCTGGATTTACGTATATTTGAGGTTAGTGCCATTATTCAGAGGGAAAAATTCCAATGCCTGGTGCCTGCATTAAATCGTACAATTAGTGGAATAACAAGCGCTCACTTGAGTAAAAAGCAATTTTGCGTAATCGCATGTATTATTTTTTTTTTTTTTTCTACATTATTTCACAATGTGACCAAAGCAAAGCGCTTTCACAGATTAAGAATTTGCTGGTCATGTATTAGCGCACATGCCTATGTGTGAGTGGTGTGTGTTTGCGTATGCAAGACGACTGTGTTGTTAGTGTAATATTATGCTGGTTGCGCTCAACTCAAAGAGGGCGAGAGAGAACGGGTGTGAGAGCAACCACACCGCTGAGCAAAACGAAAGCAACACATGATGCGAAATATGCAAGCACACGTAAGGAAACTCATATGTTACTTTGGTTATTGTCAGTGCGACCAAGATTGTAGTTTTAATACTCTTCACATGCCTCTCCTATCCGTGTACAGTTTGTGTATGTATAATTCAAGTGTGTGTCCAGTTCTCTGGTGGGCTCTTCTTAATAAGAGATTAATCAAAGTTAATGGCACACGGTCTCAGGCATATTAAATACGGCAACAAAAACAAACATTTACTTATAACACCATTCAATCCCCACCTGCATAGGGGCTGCCACCCCCTGCCCTATATTATCAACTGCTTATTAATTGCAAACAATGTTTCTCAGCAGGTTTGGGGGGAAGAGAGAAACGAAATTCCTTACAATTTTATGTCCATGCTGCAGACGAGTTGCTTTTAATGAATGCCTGCCTGCCCGGCAGCATTGCCAACAACAACAAAAACACAAAAAACTTTTATTCATACGCAATATTTCTTTATGCTTTGCAAGTTGCGTCCAAATATGTGTGAGTGTGTGTTTGTGTGTGTATGTAAGCATTCATATATGAATATGCATATGTAACTGCTGCTTGCTGGTGGGGCCAAGAGTGGGTGGTCTCTGTGCTCGAGCATTATTATTCATACATCCACCGAGTGTGTTGTGTCTGCGTATCGTACATTGGTGCGGAAAATTACAATGTTCATGCCTTTGAAGCAGTGAAGCGGCGCTTAGTGGCAGACATTTTTTTTTTTCCCAGTGACTTTCTTTTGTGTCGTATGGGATAATGAAAAATGCCTTCCTTACGGGCGCCGTGTAAATGCTTTTACTCCAAAGAAATATTGAAATGAGTAACAAAATAATTTATTCAATCAATGGAATAAATATACATTTTATTAAATTTTACTACGAAAACTTAAAGGGACATTTAATAATTATAAAGAAATTAATCATTTATATAATACTTTATTTTAATGGGCAAACAAAAATATTTTAATCATTATTGAATTGAAGCATTTTTAATTGCAATTAAAAAAGGTTCTTTGTCGATTTTAATATTAATTGAATTCAATATATTTTTTTTAATTTAAAATCTATCAAAAGTATTGCTCTGCCGTTGTTTCTCTCTATTGTTTTTATTTGATTGAAGTGAAATGTGATTTAATAAGAAGTTTTGCGTATGCAAATTATTTAATAATCTTCTTTGCTGAAAGTCCACCAATTCCATTTATAATCCGCTTTCACAGTCCATTGATGACCTTATGCAAATATTATTGCATTCATTTATTCAATAAAAAAAAGAGGCTCTGATTATTTCAAATGCAGTACAGAATACAAAATAAAGAAGAAATAATATTAAAATAAGAAAATATTTATCTATATTATTCATTTGTTTTCTTTCTTTTTCCTCTAATAATGCCCAAGAGCTAGGAAAATCAAAATTATTTATAATGGATTTACCTATCAAATATTACCATAAATTTACAGTATAGTTTACAGCTTTAGCGAGATACTGAAAAGCCCGGGTGGTCAGCTCAAAAAAAAAAAAAAAAAAGTTTAGGGCGACACTGGAATTTCCTGCACAGCCCCCATATCCATGTTTTGCGAGTGTAGGGAAATGCCTGTGGCTATAAATGATACTGCAACATTTCTAAACTTGCCACACATGCATCAGACCGGGGGGCTTATGAATTTTTGAAAGCGGACATAACCATGGAAATTCTTGTTTCAGCCGCAGGTCACTTTGAATGAATCAATGAAAGAAAGAAAAAAATTTAAAACTTTTTTCGGATAGAAAGTATATTAAATTTCAGCTTTAATCGAGAAATGAATATGTCGAAATACAGAAAGTAATCTTGTTCAACTCATTAAAATTGAAAGCGTTTGTGAAACCTTAAGAAAGACTCGTTTCTTAAAATAAGCAAACATTTTTGAATGTGTATTTTAAATTCGAAGTAAGTCCCAATTGTGCCATTTCTTCACGCAACTTGTTATATTGATTTCTGGGAGCACAATTCCCCAACTTGAAATGAAAATTTAATGATTGTGAGGCAAAAGGAAACAATCAGACAAACGTGATATGGCGGAAAATATTCCCAACGAATTGAATGAATTTCAATTAGAGGGCCAAAAAGCAAATACGACAGAAAAAAGCTTAAGTTGCTTAGAACGGAAAGAGCAACAGAAGTTTTCCTGGTGGAACGCGTTTCACCTTGCAACATTTGGCAACGCGGAAATTTGAATTGTTTTTCTCTCTGTGTGCGTTTGCCAGAATGAAATGCCTTGGCCATTAAGCAATTTAAATTTTTACTGCTAAAAAAAGAAGAAGAAGAAGAAGAGGCACATAACTTTCTGCATTGGAAATGGCAGTTTCAGAGGGATATCACCAAAGTGTATATCCACCTTTTTTTTTTTTGCTTTCTGCCTCTGTAAGCGTTTTTATAATGGATTTCCTGTGTTGATGTGTGCTTCTCTGTTGCTCCCCCCAACCCTCAACCGATACCATGATATAATGTCTGGGCTCTTGATTGCGTTGCCTTATACGAGGACCAGCGTTTATCATACGAGTAAATTAAGGACAACCAAAAGAGAATAAATAAGAGAAAATAACCGAGCAAAACAAAAAACAAAGAGATAAAGAGAGGAGAATGGTCTTATTTACAGCTAAGAGTGAGGAAGGATTATGGCCAAATACTAGACAAAAAAAAAACTTTTCCTTCATAATAAATGAAACCAGCAACTCTAAACAATAAAACTGCTTCGTCATTGTATTTGAGGGTTTTGCTGGCTCTGAGAACCTGATGAGCTGTAATATTAAGATTAAATTGTGCCTTTGTTTTGATTTTCTGAGTAATTTATGTTTTATTAGGCCATATTTATAGCTATTGAATTAGGCCATATTTTGCAAATGATTCAAGATTGAATTGTTCAATGGAATATTTTCTTTGAGAAAATAAATTGTGTTAATTTTTATACCCTGTACCTTAAGGTTAAGGGTATATTAAGTTTGTGCAAATCTATGTAACATAGAGACGTCGTAGACCTCCCAAAGTTACCCACGATATGATCTGGAGAAAATGATATGGCCACATCTTAGAGACTATAAGAGATGGGATAAATAAACTTTGGATTTAAACTCCTTATATGTGTATGCTGGTCAAGTTTATTTATTTTTTCTCCCCCCGCCCTTTCTTCCACCCTCTCACTTTTTCAAAGCCTTGTCATTTCCACAGCTTTAGAATTTCGATATTAGTTGCTTCCAAAATGTTGCTAGGAATCTAAAAATCTTTCGATTAACACCAAACATGACTACAATCGGACCATATTTACATGAGTTATACAAAAAACAAAATTTCAGAGTCAAGATTTCGATTCCCCTTTGCCCAACTGGCGAACGGTCGAATGAGCAGTCCGATAGATGGCGTGCTTGCATTATTGTGAACAATGTGTTGTTGAATTTAAAGGAATATTAAGACCAGAGGTTTTAAGTGAATGTAGACGACCAGGGTTGCCACCCGAATAGGTCTACTACCCGACTAGGGTTGCCACCTTTTCTTTATTAATTTCGTCTACTAGGAACTGGGTATCCCCAACTCGGCGGCGGATAGCTCTAATTTTTTGACCTCTTCAGTCTTTTGGGTTTGTGTTTATAATTTCACTTTTCTTTTGGTTTTGAAAATTTCAAGGTTTTCTTTCAATTTCTTTCCACTTTTTAAATTTTACTTTAATTGAAATTGACTAATGCATATTTAAAATCAAAATGTCTGTGACCGCCGGCAAATAGAATATTATAATTTTTTCTTCTTCTTTCTGAAGCCATAAATAATTCATGAAATTGCAGCCCTTTTTTGATTTAATTTGGAAGCATTTGAAAAATCCACCGCAAGCAATTAAACTTTGATTAAACAAGTTGAGAATTCTTCTTTGGTTTCAGTCTCTGCTAATAAGCCGATTAGTCTTATTTGGTTTTAATGAACATGAATTAATACGATTTCAATTTTGAGAACTTTTCCCCTCGTTTGCCATCTGTCAATTTGGTATTAGTTTTGTAATTCGAAGCTGTAGAAAATTCAAATTGAAAAAGTCTTTAAACTGCCATGAATTGTTCATGTTCATGTTTAACTTTGATGGCCCAAGGCAAAATTGCTTTTTGAACTGAAACGTTTTAATTACCTTGCCTGGAAATGTTCAAAAATCAACATGAGGCAACTCAACTCAACTCATATTACTGGATTCTTTTGTCTATTCGGCACAAAATTGTAGTACTCATTCCGATACAATTTTCGTCACTTGATTGTTGTTTGAATGATTGCAGCGAGAATTTTTCTTTTCGAAAATTGCCCATTTCAAATTAATCTATGTACTATGCGAGTTTGAGATACTCGAATGAGTTTGTTTTCACAGGATAATATCGGTTTGAGTTGGGAGATTTTAAAATTATATTGCTCTTATTACAGTCGCGACTAGCTAATTAAAATGGGTGTAATCGAGGCAATGAACCATTCCATTTCGTATGCAAATTGCAGGCAAGCAATTTTATAAATTGCCAAGAATACTTTTCGAGAGCCTCATAAGAGGAAAATTGCATAGCCCGATGCATTCAATTTTGGTCTATATATATAGAAGTTCTTTTTTCAAATGTCTCAGCCAATTTGGTGGCCCTTGGAAATGTGCATAATGAGGCGGCCACACAAAGGACCCTGATAATTGGCTAATTTTGTGTGTGTGGATTGAAAAATGCTATCCCAGCTGGTATCTATAATTAGGCAGTAATAAGCCCCGGGGATTCCTGATGACTCTCAAACCCACTAAGACTTTAAGCTGAACCATGTGATACTGGTTTCGTATTTCTTTAAACAATTTCCCATTTTGATTTTCTTTTTTTTCGTTTCGGATTTATTTTCTTAAAGCTTAGAGAAAAGTAAATATTCCAAACGAAAATTCCAACAGAAAAGTATAAAAATAATACAGTCTGACAGACATGAAACCAAATCCCTACACACTTACACACACACACATACATGTGTTAACCCTTTTATGTTTAACTGAAACCACGTTGATGAGGAAGTTATTGGAACCCTTATTAATTTTTGTTGCCAGAACAGAACCGAATATTTTATTTTGTTTTGGGTTCATATGAGGCATTTGTTTTTAACGAGGACAGGCTAAGCCCAAAAAAGCCTCATATCATTAACTGAACACGCGATCAAGACCACAAAGCCCGAAGTGGATTACCTTTTGGCAATGTTCATTAAATTACCTTAAAAAAAAAAAAAATTTTGGAAAGGTAGAAAATGTAAGTGTGTATGTGTGTGATTGTGGTAAATGAAAATTACCTGAAATGAAATGCTTGAAATTTGTTCTTTATTATAATTTTGTTTTCACGGCATTTTAATGCAAATTTAAGGTAAATTTTAGTGAGGCTCCGCTTAATGACTTTAATATAAATTTTTAATGACTGAAACGTGTTGTTGACCACAAATTGCCAAGAGCTTGAACCTATTTAATTTTTCCATAGAATTTTCTCTATTTTTGATGAAACTTTAATTTCCCATTTTCCGGTTAACAATGGGTTAAAAACCTTTCAACAATTTGGTAAATAAAATGCTACAAAAATTCGAAAAGCATATGACTTTGTGGCTTATGAACATGAAATGCTTATCCCTTAACAGGAAACGGACAAAACTAAAATTCTATATATTTCTAGACCGACAAAGTAAGAGAGAGAGAGAGAGAGAGAGAGAGAGAGAGAGAGATAGTTGTGTGTGCTCTGCTCACACATGAAGGCTAAAAATTTGCATATCCGAATCCTTTTACTTTGAACAATTTTGGTTTTGTTTGATAAGTCCTGAAGCTTCTTGAATGGATTTTCTGCACTTTTATTTAGAAAATTTCTGCACTTTTTGAGAAAAGCAAAGTTGGCCTGAACCATATATTAATTAAGACCCAAGACTTTTTTGGATTAAATTTTTGAAACGAAGTTTGTTAAGTTTATCTTAAAGATAGAAAATTGTAGGCAGCTGTGGCTGTGCTTAGATAAAAAGTTACTTATGATCGGTTTTAGCTAGACAGATGACAAACTGTACTTGTGGATAAGTCGACAAAGATAGAAGGTAGCCCAGAGAATTGACAGCTCTTAGGACTTTCTGTTAGTTAGACGAAAAGCTATCCATAACCTAACGATCTGTAAAGGCTAGATAGAAAACAAACTGTAAGGCGAAGATAGGAAGCAGACCAATCATATGGCAACTCTTGAGACCTAAGGCTGCTTAGACAAAAAGCTATCGATCGATTTAACTAGAGATAAGACAAACTGTACTTTTTTCCAGGAATTTGACAACTTTGAAGTCCCTGGGCTGCTTAGACAAGAAGCTATCGATAACCTTACAATAAATTAAGCTCCAGAGAGGGGAGACTGTACTTTTTTCAAGCCGATAAAGGTAGAAAGAAGCCCAGGAGAATGATAACTCTTAAGACCTTTGGTTGCTTTGACAAAAAGTTACCGATAACCTTACGATAAATTAAGCTCGAGAGAGGAGAATCTGTAAAGCCGATAAATAAATTTTGTTTCCGAAAAGAGTATCTCGATTGCAAAAAGGAAAGAAAATTCTTGTCTTTTTTTTTGCCCCCCAAAAATGTCAAGTACAATACAAAGATTTTTGAGCTAAAAAGGTGAGACAAAAAAAAGGAAAAACCAGATGCTGCCACTCAAAGGGTGTAGCTTTTATTGGACTATTGTTCGATTTTTCTATCCTTCTGGCTCGACACCTCAACACACACACACGAGCACAAAGCAAATATGTGTGTGTTGAACATTTAGTGGTTGCAAGGGATTGCAGAATAGCTTGTAGTTTGTTTTGTGAGGGCAACAATCGCTGAACCATATTGTTTGCTAGGTGCTCCATAAACTGTACTGTTCTTAGTGTGTTGTGGTGTGAGTGTGTTTGTGTGTGTGTGTGTGTTGACAAGCGCGCTTGTCTAAACACAACAAGGTGAATGCAAACAGAGAGCAGCACATTTTGCAGGCAATTTTTGGTTTGGTTGGCAGCCTCAAAATTGGCTTTAAACTTTAAAATGAAGCAACATCAATTTAAGATATTTATATATATTTTTTTAATGTTAATTGGATTTCCCCTTTGCTCCTTGATATGGTCCATAACATTTTTGGGGTCTCATAAATAGGCAGAGAAAATGTTTTGGAATTAACTTTAATTGCACTCTTGATTGCCAGTTTTGATCAAATTAAGATTACGTATACCTACCTGTATTTGATTTACCCCAGGACAACTTTTAAGCCATTTAATAGCCGGAAAGTTAACAATCCCACCCAAACCGTTTAACTTGAATTTTATGATACTTTGGTTGACCAACTTTATACTTTATTGTCTGTTTAATTACTTTGGCCTATTCATTAAGGTCTCTTCTTCTTTTTTTTTTTGTTCTGCTCGAAGGGAAATCCGTATCGAATATTAAAGTCACTTTTTAGTGCTGCCCAATCGCGAATAATTCGATGACCATTTGGCGACTTAACGGCTGCTTTTAACCACCGTCACTGATTGTCGTCAGTTTGCTGGTGTGTGCGGCTTGTTGGTCGGCATGACAATGCATAAATTCACAATTTGGTATAAAAGCTTGTAAATGTGCTGGCATGTGTGTGTTGAGTGTGTGAGTGGAATTCGTTGACCGCACGTTCATCGTCAGCAGACAAAAATGACACAAAAGCCGCAGAGCTTCAGCGGGCAAACATGACACGTTAGCAGATTTTCATTCCATTATTATGTTGCCAGTGGCATTGGTCGACTTGGACGATTAAGTCCAACCGAAACGGATATGAATCGTTTTGTTAACAACACGGCAGGAGTGCGTTGAATTGATTTTAATTAAAATGTAATACAAGAGCCAAGCAGACTTGAGAGAAATCCATCATATAAAGTTTCGTTCGGAAAGAAGTAAATCAAGAAAATAAAATGGTATGAAATATATATCCTTTATAATTTATAATTAACTTGTGTTTCTGCAATTTTAATTTCGAAATGTTTATTTTTATAGCCAAGGCGAGGTTAACCTGATAAAAAAAAAAGATCGTTTGTAATTTAATATTCATGCCTCACCTTAAAAGATTTCACATTCGATACTCAATTTTGAATCACATTTGATATTTAATCTCTGCTATTGCGTGGTAATAAAGTCGCGAAAGCTTTTAAAGTAAATACGTTTCTGGTTTCATTAAAGGCTTTTGGCAAACAAGGATTTACTAGCAGTAACATTTTGCTGCCAGCACAGCTTGTCTTGTAATTCTGCGTATATGGCAAGGCCATCAACTGCTGGTAGCCAACATAGCTAAAGCATTATTAATCAAACATTATGATTGCCAATGCTGGCAATTCAATTGAAAATCAACGACAGTCACAGTTGACTATATGAAGCTCTAAAGTGTCGTCAGCATTTCCTTAGCCATTCAATATATATATTTCACTTCCTTTATGTGACAATAACCCAGCGGGTGGTAATGGCACAAGCTAACATTTCTGATGCTGCCAATGCTGCTGATGCTTCTGGAGGATTTAGCGAGTGAGTTGGCGGCTTATAAAATAAGCAACATGTTTGTACGCACTTCAGGCGCACAGACTGAAAGACAAAATGAGACACTGGCTGTTGCGATGTCATAAATATGATGAATAATATTCATAAAATACGATATATGGCAAGCATACGGATATTTGGATATGCAGCCAGCTTACAGGGAATCGTGAAACAAATTTGTATTGATGGGCATATATATATACCATATGTATGTGTGTGTGTTGGGTGTGGAATTGCAGTAACAATGTTATTAAATATTCAACGGCAACGACAAACAATACTCAAGCGTGTACACAAAATATCAAATAATAATAAATAAGAGAGACACACGCCACACACATTCGACTCACGCACGTTAAGAACTTCGACGAGGAAGCAAACAAATTATTTCGTCTTTCTTTCCCTTTCATTTTTTTTTTTTTTTTTTTTTGGGTTTTGTTGGAAAAATAAAACTTGGAGTCATTAGCAAAAAGTATGGCCTAATCAAATCAAAGAATATAAACAAATATTACGAATACGTACCGTTAGCCTGACTCAATTATAAGCGCACAATTACACTAATATTCTGACAGAGCCAGAAGTGAATGAGTGTCAGCTGGGGTTGTGGGGCATTGCGGGGTGCATTAATAAGTTAACGTAGCTTTGATATACACAGCCATGTGTACGAAATTAACACATTGCCTTGACAGTTGCCATCATCGTTAGCTCATTCTGGGAGATACACATAACCTCACTTCTTATACTCTTCTCAACCAGAGATGTATATGAGTGAAATAGGAAACGATTAGATCAGAATGAGCAGGTCTCTCATATAGATCAATATCGGCTTAGCCTATATATTCGTGAGTCCTTTGATGTTTAATGATTTTGTAATAGCTTCGATCTGATTAAATTATGAAGCACCCAACTAGATCTGTGTACTTCTTGAACCTTATAAAAATGGATTTTGAAGGTCCTTATGGATCATTTCAAAAATTCTTACAATAATTGTTGAATAAAAAATTGCAAAATGAAAGACCAGAAAGAGTAAGCAATCATTGGAGAATCTGGCTCAGTCTACTCGTATTAAGAATTTTTTTTATCATAAAGATCGGTAGTTTCGATTAGCTAGGAGCACAAAGGGCCCTAATGGCCTCCGAGTGACCCTGACGAGACCTGTTCTAAGCTCACTTAAGCAGTTTCGATCGGTGTACGTCATATACCCAAATATATCTGCTTAGTTTTTGAACCTTATACAGATTTATACTTCAGTTCCATCTATATATAATTTTCATATAAAATCGGAACTCATTTGAAAAATACTTTGAAATAAAAAGCAACAAATCTACAGAAAGAGTAATCAATTTTCGGGTACTCCAAGCTTCGTTCAGTCACTTTTTCATTTTCCCTGACAGCCTATTAGAATTGTATATAATATCTTAAGGCATATATATGTATATATTTATGTGTTGGGGGGCCTGTGTTTTCACCACTCACTGGTGGGGGTCTTGGAAAGTGTGAAAAGCAAAATATTTACTTTAATGCCGAATTAAAATGCTTACGTGACTTCATTATATATTTGCCTGCCTCCGTATAAAGTTGCCAATTTACACGCACAACGGAATAGGAAAGAATGAAAAAAATATATGATTATTTCTTCACTCTTTCTCTTCTAGTTTATTTTTCTTTTTGATGCCGACTTATATGATTCGACCTCCCTCGGAGAGTTATTAGTATTGCCTGCTGTTTCCTTCATTATAATTGGAATGCAATTAAAAGTTGAATTGATATTGAGATTACTTTGACAGAAATTTCTCAATAAGCCAAAATAATCACTCATATAAATGTCATAAGCTGTCAGTCAAGGCTTCGGGGCGGAAATAGAATTTGAAACTTTTATCTAATCCAAACATATAGGCAACTATCAGAAGCCATTCAAATAAGATGAGCATAATTAAATTTCATATAAATTTTGTCATTAATCTGCACCTTAAGACATCATCAAACGATAACTCAATCATGTATATAAACATATAGATAATTAGGAATTTTGCCTCAAAGCCCTCTTGCATAATAATTTTAGTAATAATAAAATAACGAATATCGAAGCCACTGCAGCCACAACAACTTGGCCAATAGTCGTGGCCTAGACAGGATCGACTCAATTGACTAAGTGGCTAAGCAGTCGGGTGGGACAGATTGACTGACTGACACGATTAACCGTTTCGACTAACTTGTTTGCTGGGTGTTTGCCTTGACAAGACATTAATCATACACTCTCAGCTCCGCAGAGCCCAGCTCTCTGGGATGGTCGACTAAATTTTAACCCATTTGGGACCATTAAATATTTTGTTGTGTCACGTTGTGGGTCAAAAGTTTACTAATGGTTTTTGGAAATAATTATAAAATTTTAGCAACAATTTTGTGACTTTCTAAAAGAGAAAATTTCATAAATTAAAACCCACCCATTAAGTTTCGGAAAACTTTTTAGTAGTTTCGTTGGAAATGTAAACACTTTGTTTAATTAATGAAAATATATAAACAGATAAGACCAAAACAGTCAAAAGAACTTACAAAGTTTTCACCCAAATATTTCACAATATCAAATGGGTTAAGGTCATTTCCATTGATTACATTGGTTATCCGCCGACTGCCACATTCAATTTGTTTGGCCATTGACAATTTATTTGTCTATTGCTCAGTCAAACTTCAGACATTCTCTTGGCGGCCCAACTGAGAGTTTGTGTAAATTTACCGAAATGAAACATATGTACCACCGATTCCACATGTGAAGGTTTCAGCTGTGAACCCAAGTTGCCGCCAATCAATTATATTGACGGCCCACGCTGTCGTCTTCGGTGTGGCTTTCAGTATTTTCAAATCGAAGCCAAGCAAGACGAATTGAATGAAACCAAAAATAAAACTTCTAAATCAAAATAAGCTGCATTAAGCTTTAATACTTTTAATTAACATGGGTTGGACAGGAGAATACTCTTTTTTGTTTTTTTTTAAAGGCGCCATCGAATCAAAGTCGCAGGTCAAATGAAAATGTCTTCACACACTCACTGAATAAAGGTCGATATAAATAATTTTTTTGAGAGGGGCGGGCAACTCTGGTCTTGTCGTCTGCCTTTGTGTTGAGGCCGGTTCTTTGACTTTCGGGGACCAAACACGCACATTAATACTTAATAACTCCAGCTTGGCATATGCAATAAATTGTGTAAAAAATTTAAAAGCAACCACAAACCGAAACACAAACTCGACAGAAAGAAAAAGAAAAACCCAATGAAAGAAAAAAATAAGAAATGGAGAGAAATGTCTTGACTGTGTCGAAATTATGTTAAAATGCTGCACACCCCATAAAAAAGGGATCAGAGAATGCGTTGCCTGCGGGTAACCAGGCAAGTCAATTGGCTTATGATTTATGTTGACATTAAGCGAAGTGTGGCTCATTGGCTGTCGTTTATTTTATAGCCTCCTGTTGGTTAATGGAAATGTGAACTGAAAACTCTCTCTCACCTACTTCGGGGGGCCATACAAGTATTCCCCATGTAGATATTTGCAATTGGCAAATTATCTAAGACAGTCGAGGTTGCTCTGTTTTGTTTTTTTTTTGTGTAGGTGAATTCTATTTGGGTTTTTGAAATTGATCTTTTAAGGGGATTAGATTACATTTGCCTTGGGGGTGTAGATGAAATATGTTGCAGTGGATTTGACCTCTTCGTTAGGCGGATTAAATACATTTGAAGTATTTTGAACTTAAGACTCGAACAATTGGACTGGACAGAGTTGAAGTGATTTTATTTTAGATTTTCACTCGACTTAATTCCTATAAATTTGCCGGAAAATGTTAGTCTCACCTAAGCTGATCTAGAGTGTTCTTAATAGGCCAATTAATTTGTCAAAAAAAAAAAAATATTTTTCCTTAACCAAAAAAAAAAAAAAAATTTTTTTTTGTTTGGAAATTTAAGGAAATTTAATTTTTTACTCCTTCCCAGTGAGAATTCTTTCATTAGCTACGACTCATTTATTATTCACTTTTGAGAAGAATAAAACTAATTTATTTATTATTATAAATTCATTCATTTAGGCCATTTGATTGCCACATTTCCTGGCTGAATTTCCAGAATATTTAATTTCGAGAAAATGCTGGAAAATTGTTGCCAAACTAACAAAAGTCGTATTCAAATCAAAGTGTAAGCCAATTTTTGGAGTGTACTCAAATAGGATCAAGTTTATTCATATTAAAAATTCAATTTATTCGAAAAAGCCAACCAATAAAATTCAATCAGGTCAGGCAGACAAAAGCGGAGATAATCTCATGTAAAAATTATCTTTCCACTTTCACCTCACCCCAAATACAATTTATGATGCCTCTCATAACTACAAAAAAAAACCAAAAAACCTGCCTATCGATTGGGGTAGGAGAGATTCAAATTAAGGTCAAATTTATTACATTACCCGAAGCACGTTTCAGGCCTCGAAGCATAAAGACAACGCATTACGTAAATCTGATCAAATGGCAAGTTTATATTCCCCTTGGAAAACTTAACACTTCAAAGGGACTCCCCAGGGCGTCGGAATCGAAATTTCTGCTTTGAGTCAAAGCTACTTCCGGTCTTGTTTTTCCCAAGAAAATGTCACATCCGTTTTAGGGTTTTTTTTTTATTTGAATATGTGAAATTTATTTCAAACAATTAAAAATAAATCATTTGAATTGTAAATGAAATTCCAACAATTTTTAGGACGAGAAAAACTAAAATTCAGTTTGGATTAAAGAGAAACTAAAGATGCTCTTTTTTCTAGAAGTCATCAAGTTCCTACAAAAAGAGTATTTAATATTTGACTTATAGTGTACGGTTTATGTTGAAATATTTTCGGGTTTCCCGTTGAAAGTTTTAGCAACAACTGCTAACTAACTTTGGTCCTGATCTTCGGGTCTTGGGGGCTTTCTGGCTTTCAGCTTTGGCTTTTCCACTAGTTATGCCCTTGACTGTCGTTCGGTTGTGGATTTTTTGGACTGGCTCAGCTTTTTACTTTCAGACTCTACACGCGCATTAAGCACACAAAATTATGCGCCAACTGTGCTCATTCTCCAAACAACAACATTTTTGGGTTCCTAGACTACAACAACAACCACAACAACAACAGCAACAAGAACCATCATTTGTGGCTTATAGAAGAATGTCTGATGAATATACGCCAAGGACACTGTATATGTGTATATGTGTATGTATGTGTGTGTGTGTGTTTGTTAGCTGACAGGCTTGTCCTGGCAAATGGCAGCTGCAAACGTTGCGGCCCCTGAATGTGTGCTAGGCCAGAAGGGAGGACTTAGCATAGCTCACATCAAATTAGTGCTCTTTGGCTTAGATGCCCGGACCAGGCATGGCTGGATAGTTTGGTTTGACGATAAGAGGGTTCCGAAAAGGTAGTCAGCTTTTTGCCTGCTTTTGTAAACTGTCAGTTGAATTTGGCTCAACCACGGAATCTACTCAAGGCGAAATGAATGAAGAAAAAATAAGAAAGCATTTCAGATGGCAAGAAAAATCTGTGCGCCTAAATTTTCTTAGTTAATTCAATTTATGGCCAGCACAAGTATTTTGAATTGGAATGAATGTCTGGCGTTTGTTTATTTTATTTTTTATTTTTTTTATTGCTTCCCCTGTTAATTTAAATCTTATTTATGCACTTTATTTATAATTCAGTGGACAAAATAGATTGCTTTTGTGTTGAATTCCTCCACCCAGGAAGAGAACAAAATTTAAGCCCAACAGATTTGCGAATATTAAAAGAGCCAAGCATATTCGTGTCATTAAGCCCAGAGGCTTTAGCTTTAATCTGCCACGAAAATTAAATGCTATGATGAACCCATTAAGCCAGACAGAAAACTTATTGCCTTTCGCTGCGATACAAGGGAAAAGTTTGAGTGTTCCGAAAGAAGAAAAGTTTGCCTTCGAATGGAATACATCAAGTTCTGTTTCATTCTAATTAATTTTGCATTCACAGCTGCTCATATTAAGGCAAATCAAACATTTTCCACCTGAGCGCAAAATAGTTGAAACGTTTCAAAAATTTAACGGTTGAATTTGTGAAACTTGCTTGTCTCAATTTTCACCGACTTGACGAACTTGTTTAGCAAATGTCTTACAAATTGCTTGTAATTAAAAGTTTAATTGTAATCGTGTTGAAAGCTAAAGGCTTTCTATTTTATTCTGGCAAGACCAGGCAGCAAGTACAGTCCCGCCGTCAGTCAACAGCTAGAAAGAAACGAAGTAAGTTGTCACTCCTTAAGGGGGCTTCTTTTGATAAGAAAAAAACGGGATATTTAATTTATTAAACATTTTAATTTTCTCCGGCAGTAAGTACAGTCACCGCTGTCAGTCAAGAGTGGAGTAACTTGTCACTCCTAAGGGGTTTTTCCTATACACAAAATAATTAAGTATTTCATTTATTAAGTACAGTCACCGCCGTCAACCAGGAATGGAGTAACTTGTCACTTCTAAAGGGTACAAAAATGGAGTATTTAATTTATTAAGCATTATAATTTTCTACGGCAGCAAGTACAGTCAACGCCTTCAGTCAAGAGCTAGAAAAGAGTAAAGTAAACATTTAAGCTTTCTTCGGCAGCAAGTACAGTCTCACTCTCAGTCAAAGAGCTAGAAGGGCATGGAGAAACTTGGAACTCCTACAAAAAATGGAGTATTTAATTTATTAAGCATTCCAACTTTCTCCTTAGCTTAATTGCCTTGAAGTGTGCATGTATCAAGGAACTATTAAAATCATTTATCATATTTTTGACAGTTTCCCAAAATTAGTTTTAGCTTTCCAAATTGTTCTCTAGTCCTTTGCTATGATAGATCTATTTGATTTGCTTAAAAAAAATAAAGCTTATTTATTTATCTCATGGATTTATGGTCTTTACAAAAGCTTCCAGCTTGCCTAATGGCATAAATAAATTATGAAATATTTTCATATTGCGGTTAAAAGATTTTAATGTCAAATTTAAAATAGAATCAAATTCTGAGAAAATAATATTTTTGGTAGCCACCAAGTCAAAGAAATAAAATGAAATTCTTTCCATTAAGAAGATTTCTCCAAGGTGTACCGCGCGCACCTGGCAAAAAGATGCCATAAAAATTGACCGTTCCGAGGCTGACACAGACATTTTATTCCCCTTTCCCCACCAACCAGTCACATTTTGCCAATGCACATGCTGGAATTGTGCCTGCCTGTGTATGTGTGTGTGTGTGTGTGTGTCTGGTGCACATCAGCATATTTGATTTCATGGCAAGGCAATAAAATGAAGTAGACCATTTACGTATTGGTTACCAACACTGCATTGCTTGGAATTTTTCCCACATTTTATTGCTTTTTCATTTCACATATTCATTGCCTTCCAAAAAAACAAAGAGAAGAAGAAGAGAAAAATCCCTTTATATGTGAATTTCAATTTTGAAATTTTATTCATTGTTCATGGCATTGTTATTATATTCAAGGATAAATCCATGTTCTTATCACCAGTTATTATTATGCATGATGATCAGCGCTTTAGCTTTATGCGGCATTGATTTTCTCAACTCAAGTCAACTCAAAAAAAAAAAAAAAATGAAAAAAAAAAAATGAAATGAAAAGTGAATACATGGCAAAGCCGAGAGGCATTACTTTTGAATACTTTATGAGCTGCTTCTGCTTAAAAACGATAAGTTTGAATTGTCTTTTTGTATGTGAAAAGTGGAAGAGAATTGTATATTTGAATGAGTCTCTGTATTCCAATCCACACGCACACACGCACTCACACACACATGTATAAATATATATTTTTTGTGTTGAGTGAATTTGTTAGGTGTATGTGCGTGTGTGTGTGCTTGTGTGGATAAAAAGTCTTTGAAAGGCATTCAACTAGACATAATGGGGCTCCTGTTTAAAACAGACACTTGCTCAGTCTGTCCATATAACAAATACAGTCCAATCTGGCTTTGTTTGAATTTTGAGAAATTTTGAATAAAAAAATTGAATTAATTTGATTCCTTTTAAAATTGTTATCAATATAAAATAAATAAATATAAATTATTAAATTAATCTTATTAAGTCATGACTGACTGGAATTTTTTCAAAATTTTTGAAAAAAAAATTAATTCCCTTAAAAAATTTTATCAATACAAAATAAAAAAAAAATATATTATTTTTTTCAGATCAATCATTTTTTTTTTTTTTTTTTATTACTAAATTAATCTTATTAAGTCATGACTGACCCTAGACTTTTATTGAATTAAAATACTTTTGTTACGTTGGAATTTTTTTTAAATTATATTTTTATTAAAATTTTGAAAAAATAAATAAATAAAAAAAATACAAATACAAATACAAAATAAAAAAATTATTATTTTATTCAGATCAATCATTTTTTTTTATTATTTATCTTATTAACTGAAGAATGAATTTATTTTATTTTATTAATTTTAATATTTTTATTTAGTCGATTTTTTTTTACTTCAACTTTAATTTTCTTGCCTTTCCTAAATTTAAATTAATTTTTATATTTTTTCCCATTTAATGAGTTTTTACTGTGCTTGATTATATGTAAATTCTAAATTATATCTAAGATATTTCATCTCTTTGTTTTTGTTGTTGTTGTTTTTGTTCTTGTCTGTATACGACTTTCAGCCTTGAATTTTTGGCGTTATCGATTTTTTTTTCACCCACTCTGTTGTTGTTGTTATTGTTGTTGAAGGATATGGTCCTTGTATGGCGCCAATCATGGATATTCAATTTAATTTCCAATTAAATATTTGTGGCTGGTTGATTAAATAAGCCAATGAATATTCACCCTGGGTGACAACGCAAGCGGCTCTCTTAATTTCGCGCCCTCTCCGAATACAAAAGACATTCTTCATTGAGCCAAGCAAATTAATTTTGATTTACTTTTTCTTTTCTTTTCTGCCTTTCTTTTTTTTTTAAATCATTCAATTTCACCCTCAATATTGTGCTTGAGGTCATGTTGATTTCAATTTAGTTCGGTTGATTTCGGCGTGTACCTTTTGCTTTACGATCTTCTTGTTTACGTGTTGCTTTTGTTCTCTCCAAAAAAAAGAAATCTTTATATACTTCAATAAAGAAAAGACGAAAAAAAAAAAAAATTGATACTTTAGCTTATAAACGTGACGCATTTACACGCTCCACAAAGAGAGAGGGGAGTGGGGAAACAAGAAAACATTCACAGTCACAGAGTCACAATCACACAGCGATGCAGGCCATCAGATTGATTTGATAGACGATATTCAGTCATTGACACGCAAGCAACTTTTCCAAGGGGGCTAGGGGGGATGAGAAAAAAAAGCTTGACCTTTTCGTTAGTGTCACAACATCGTCATTCATTGGATAGTCAAAATAGCAGAGAGTCAAGTCAAGTCGAGTCGTGAGGAAATCGTAGAAGAGCAAACAAACATGAAGATAAACTTAGGCGAAAATATTGCTCAATGGTTCCAATGTAGGCGACCTTTTAAATTAATCAAAATGACAACAACCATTTGGGGTGTTGTGATCCAATTTATCCATAAACTTGTTGGCCTTTTCTTCTTTTCGCCTTGTCGCCTCTTTCAAGCCGTGCAGAAATTCTATTTTGCGGCCGCCTGACAAAAGAAAAGGTAAAGAAGTCATTTTTTCTTTTTCCTATTGAATTAAGTGAAGGCATATTCGTTTTTTATTTGACTTGCAAATGACATAACATTTTATTTAATAGCTAAATGGATTATGGCCTATTTTTTGATGAAAATATTTACATATGTGGGTGGTCAAGGATTTATCGAGAGTCTTTCGAAAAAGATTATTCATCTGGCACATTCAATCCATTTAAACCAAAAAAATTGTTATTTTTGACATTTTCTATTTAATATTAATAAATTATATTATATATTTATAAGTCAGGTTGGACCATTTTAAATTTGAGCTAGAAGAATTTGAACTCAAGGAATTAATTTAAATGCATTTTTAAGTAGATTGAAATTTTCAAAATAATTTTAGCACAGTTTCCAAAAATAAAAAATATAATAGCTGAGAAAAATGATTATTTTCATAGAGATTAAGAAATTCAAAATAATTTTAAAACAGTTTTCAAAAATATTCAAAATAATTCCTGGTCACTTAAGAATGAGTTTTAAATAGATTAAAATAGTTCAAATAATTCTTGAAAAATTCTCAAAAATTTGTAAATTAATATTTCAACACTTACCAATATTTATTTAAAAATCTCAGACAATATAGAGTTGGGCTTTATATTTAAATTGAGAAAATTCTTAAAGATAATTCAAAAGAATTTTTGATAAAATTAATTTTTTCTAAAAAATTTTCGAACATTTTCAAAAGTCTTTCAAGACTTAATTCCAATATGAATAAGAAATAAATAAAAATTATTTATTGGCTGAATATTCGTTATATTTTTCGAATATTCAATTTATTTTTTAACTAACTAAAATTTTGAACATATTTTTTATTTATATTCTTATCTTCAGATAAGAAGATTTGATTAAATCGAGTATACATTTTTAAAATATTTTTTAATACATATTTTGGAATATTTTCAAAAGACTTTTTTATTTAATAATTAAAAAAAAAAAATAAATTAATTTTAGCCGAATATTTAATTTCTTATTTTCTTTATTTTTTTTCTTTTATATTTAACAAAAATTCTTTTAATTCTAATTTTTATATTTTTTAAGGGAATTCTTAAATCTAATTTTTTTTTTTTTTTTGTTTTTTTTTTTCCTGTGTCAAAAAATAAAAACCTCTCACAGATCCCCAAAGAAATAGTGTCCACCAGGCTCCCATTTGCCATGTTTATTTCTGGTTTGGTTGCTCTCCCTCTCCCTCTCTCCAACACACTCTCTCTTTTTGTGTCTCTTTCCCCATTTCGGTTGAAATAAACATTTTAGCACATTTTCGAGCACATACAAAAAAGCCGCGCCGCATGTGTTACTTTATTCTCACGCTCTCCATTATGTGTGCCAACAGCTCCCTTTAGTCACATTTTTGCGGCCGTGCTGCAAATATTAGTTTGCCACACTCACACTCACCCTCTCACACACACACACACACACACTCAAGGCTTTTCATTTTGCTAGGCTGCTTGATAAATTTAAATCTTTTGCTGCATTAAAACAAATTACCTAAGCTGGCACCGCAATTTGGTAAATATTTTCACACCAGCAATTGCGAAAAGGAAAAGGATGCGGGGTCTAAGCAGGGTGGAAGTCAAAATAAAAAAATGGGTTTTGCTTGCCACATTTCCGCGGCACGTCGCACATTGGCGAAAAAATTACTACCGCTGATTTTTCTTTTTTTTCCGTTTTTTTTTTTTTAATCCATAAAAAATCTTGTATCCTAAGTAAATTGTTGAAACGTGCTAAAAGTTTTGGCTGTTACTTTTTACATAGACCCGAGTGGCACTTTTCTTTTTTGGTAAATATTTAAAATTTCATAAATCACACATAGGCTCTTTCGGGCGGTCTTGGAAATTCTAAGAAATCCGTTCAAACGCCAACGAATGCAAATCAAACCAGGCTGGACACTCTTGCCGGTAATTGTGAATTATCGAGCCGAAATCATTCAGCTGTTAAGTCGGCCCAAAATGAAAAAATCATGATTTATAAATTTTTTTATTTTTCTCCTCTTGACTACATTTTTATCCTACTCATTCCGGGAGCTCTTTAAATTTGCCCAGTTTTTTGTCCTTTTTTGAGTTTTGTTCATTTTTCCGCAATCTCACTTCCTGATTTGATTGATGATTAAATGTCATTCCAGTGGTCTTGAGGGAATTTCATTAAATTTTAATTTCACAGCTTGAATGAGTTTTCCTTTGCTATGAAATTTTGCGCCCCATCAAATTAACAAAGTTTAATTTCCTCATTAATGCAAAGCTCTAGTGGATCCAGTGAAAATTTCAACTTGAAGTTTTATTTATTTCATTGCAAATTTTTATTTCTTTTTATGAAAAAAAAATTTCAACATTCAATTGACGTTTTGTTTGTTTATAATCATGCACTTCCCATTTTTTCTTTTTGGTGATGATGTCGATTTGTTTATTTTATATTTCTTGTGGGTTTTTGTTTATATGCCAGCCTGCCCTGCCAGCCTGGCCTGCCTTCCGCCTCTCCTAATGACAGGCAACAGTTCTATATTCTCTGAATTAAATTATGGGCCAGTTGAGTTGAGTAAAATGCATAGAGTAAATTCCATATTAAATTGAATATGTGGCAAATGGTTTTGTATGCCATTTCTGGCCGTAAACATATTTCAATCGCTTAATGCTTTTTTGCCATGTGCACTTTTCATTAAGGAACTGGTTAAATGGTTTCCAGGCACGATTCTCTCTCGAGTCGGGTCAACCAACTCGTGCCAAAAATCCATTCTCAACCAGTTTGAAAAGTTGTCAAAATATCTCAACCCAAACGAATCGGGTCAGCCTTCACTCCATCCCCTTCCCCCTTTTCCCACCCCACTCCCTCCATCACTGTCATGTGGGTGTGTTCTCTTGATTCTGCCGTCCAATGATTGACATTTAAGCCAATGCAAGGGCTTTGTTTGCCTCGTTGTGCAGATTTTCATATAAAATGCAATCACGATTCGATGCTGTTGTTGGCATAAAACTGAACATTTTGTTAACTGCCTGTCAACGCGTTACATATACCAAACCTGTCCCTATCCCTGTCCCTGTCTCTGTCTTTTTCCACGCCCACCCATTCAAGCATTTTGAATGAAAATATACAAATTGCATAGTTGAAATATCTCAATTCTGTGGCCACATCTGTTGCCAGGGCATCGTTCGATCGAACCATATAATAAACATATTCAGTATTTTCCTCTAACATGCAAAACAGACCAAAGGCAATAATTTCCTCTCAAGTCCAACAGGCTTTTAATGCTCTATGAATTAGTTTTGAAAATTCGGAAAATTTTAAAGAAATTTCCCAAGAATTTTATAGTTAAAAATAAATTCAAATAAGCCTTTTTTATTTTGCCTATGAAATATGGACTTAATTTTTTCCCAAAAAATTATTAAAAATTTTTATGAAATTTCCAAAATAATTTAGAATATTTTTTTTTTGAATTTCTGCAATTTATTTATTATTTTAAATATTTTAGAGTATTTTTTCGTTCGTAAAACTTTTCAAATAATTTTGCAATTTCTGCTATTTATTTATTATTCTATTCACAATTCGTTCCTTTTTGAATTGAACTTTTTCTATATATATTTTTTTCCTTTTTGTTCATAAATTTATTTTTCTGTTGTTGCTTTTGTTCTTATTGTTGTTTATATTTATTGCTATGAAAAAATTGTCATGGCTTTTGCAAAAATGTTTTCCCTTTGATTTTTTTTTTCTCCGAGTAAATAAATTTTAAATTTATGATTTTTTTTTCTTAATCATTCCAATTAAGTATTTAAATTATGTTTAAGCCACTCAATTTTATAATTTGTCATTTATATTTTTTACCCGAATCAAATGGCTGTTTAACTCTATAAATTATTTATTTCTCACCTCGTCCTGTTGTTCGCTTTAACCAGCAAAAATCTCATAAATATTAAAAAAACGAAAAATAAAAAACAAAATTACAAGCTTGCGGCTCATTTGCATTTTGGCCGTCATAACTGCAATTGCGCTAATTATGCAGTTTGTTGCCACCGACGCCACGAGGAAGCCACCACCTCCGGTGCTCCGATGCCAAAAAATAAAAATAAAAAAAAAAATAAATGGAAAACTTTTACATTTGTCAGTTGGCACAGAACCGAGATGCAAATGTAAATAAAAAGTGGCGCCCACTAGGTCGCGCAATGGCGCATTTTAAACAGGGCCGAGGGGGCTCAGAAGGGGGGGGGGGGGGCAAGTCTGGGGCAGTCAACATTACTGCAAATGCAGTTCAAGCGGAAATGCCAGCAAACAGTATTTTCTGGCAATGCACGAAAGTTGTGGCCGTGGTTGTGTTGGCTGCGATTAGGCCCACATTTTGCCGGCTTTTAAATTAGACTTTTGGGGCGATTTTGAATGTGGCAAAACGTCAACATGATTGTTGGCATTAGCAAAGGCGATGATCAGAATTATAATTATCATGGCTGTCATCATTTAGCTGATTAATCTTCATTTTACCATAATTTAATGGCTCACTTGAATACTCTTTTCTTTCAAAATTAGTATGGTGGGCTCACCCACTCTTTCTGTTTTTTGATATTAATTTTTTTTTGAAGTCAATTTCAATGGGAAGTGGGTTTTCTACTAAAATTTGTCAAATCCAAGAAATTTGTTTGGCGAAAGAATATTTTTTAAAAAGTGTATTTTTCATTCCACTAAAAATAAGAGTTTCTTGAATTTTTACAACTTTTGTTGCCGTCTTGGCTGACACTTCGTGTGAGTCTGTCTGGTTTGGCTGTGCAATTAGTGTTGATTTTTTTTTTCAGCTGCTGGACAAACTTCGAGGCGATTAGGCGACATAAAGTGACCTTGAAAGCCCAGCCAAGCTTGGCCTATTATAAATTCAATTTGTAAGCTTTTTTGCGTGAAAATCTGGTCCAGCCTAAAAATGAACTCAGGCCATCGTCCGGAGTCTGTGTGTGTGGTTTAAATGCAGGCAGACTTGGGAAGCGTCAAGAAGGATTAACAACGTATTGGCTTAACTTTTCCACGGCTGTGGACTGCCTTTTGCTGTCACTTGTTTGCCATCCGCTGGCAGGCAAATTCAGCGAGACACAGAAAGAGCCTTGTACTTTTTTGTGGGTTTGGCTGGTTGATTTTGCTGATGTCACTTTAGCAGTTTCGCGCTTCATTTACATAACCGGGAGGCCCATAAATTCTCGCCAGCCGGCAATGGTCAACTGGGCAAATCTTCCTTCCTGACAGATCTCAGCTTCTGCGGTTTGCTCCGCGCCACTTCTGATGGCTGTTAAGTCGACTTGTAACACAGAATCTGCAGTAGCTGAAAGAAGTAAAGAAAAAAGTAACTCTAGATAAATATTAAGTCGGTCTGAGGGCTTTGAAGTTTCGAACTAGTCGAGAAATTTCATTGGGAAAATAATTAATGAAAATAATGTAAAATTTAATATATCCTTTTTGGAAGTGAAGTTGAATGAATTTCCCTTGAATTCATTATTTTTTGAAAATAGTTTCCTTTATTTATTTCTTTGAAAGGGAATACATTTTTAAATTTATATGGAAATTCCCTGGAGTAAATCCAAAAATTAAATGGAATATTTTTATTTATAAAAATATTTATTTCGGTTTCTACGAAATCTTTTTTTCAGACTGAGACTATTTATTTCAGTGGTTTTGTTCAAGTAGAAATTTATTTTGGCATTGGCTTACACCTGAAAAAAAAAATAAATATTTTTCTTTTGAAAAATAATACCATTCTTCGGCGTCTTAACAAAGGTTGGCTGCATAAATTAGACACAGCCAGTTGGCCATTGTGAACATGGGCTTAAACGTAATAATAAAAAAAAATCTAAGTAGCGCCATCTTTTGGTGGCACTGCGAAACTCAATCATCTAAATTCAAAGTGTGCTTTCAAAAAAAAACTGACCTTAACCTCGGAAAAGCATAAGAAATGCAAAGCAGTAATAAAAATGTAACCAAAAAATAAATAGAACATAAACAATGTTGCCTGCCAGCAAAAGCCAGTAAGAACAGCTGATTATTTCCACCATCAGCTGTTCCATTACTGCGCCGTCGCAGCAGAGCACAATTTAAGAGAGCCATCCAAATTTCGAAGAGTCTCGCTTTGCAGACGCTCTTTGACTTTGCTTCCGACTGTGTTTCCGCTTTGTCTTTGCCCTGTGGATGGTAATGAGACAAGTCTATGCTTCTGGCCATCAACATCCACGCCAACGCATCTGACTAACGGTAAAGTTCGCAAGGTTTCATTACGTTTCGGCACGTTCAGCACGGCGGGCATCGTGTTGCTCGCTTGGTCCTCTTCGACTCGATTTCTCTCGTTTCGTTTGTGAATTGTTTTATCCGTTCGTTGCTGTCGTTTCACTGTTGGTTAAAACGGCAATTTCAGCGATTTTAATTCAGTTGTGTTTGGCAATTCGTGCATTGTGAACGTTCACCTCTCGTTGATGTGGTCGTGGCCCTGATTGCGGTCAATGCAATTCTGGCTAGATCACTAATCATTTTGACAATTTAAACTTAGTCGGTCGTTGGCCATACGACCGAATGGTCCATCAATAAAAATAAAAAAAATAAAAAATACAAATAAATAAACAAAAATAAATTAATTGTGATTAAATTGAATTGTTTTGTGCTGTGCTGAAAATAAATTCAAAAAAAAAATCTTTCTCGTTTTGACAAGAACAACACTTTTCATCTTTTTTCTTTATATTTTGTGCAAGCTTTGTTTGGTGTAAGTGTCACTCATAAATTATATTCTAACATAAATTTTATTTATTTATATACTATATATATTTGGGTGTGTGTATCATTCTGAGATTGCTGTCCTACTTAAAATGTTACTCAAAGGCAAAAAAAAAGGAAATTTTATTGCTCGTTTAAGATGAAATTAAAAATTCAAAAATGACTTTATTTCTCTGACAATTTCACAGAATTGTGGAAAAAATTTTAAATGGGTTAAAAAAAAAGGGTCTCCTCGGTTAAAAGTTTGCCCTTTGATAGTGTCGGTCCTCAGTCATTTTATGGCTGAAGCAATTGTGAATTTTTGTCTGTCTTTGACAGTTCTGGCTCTGCCTTATCCGATTTAAGTGATTTTTATCACGAAATTATTTCAAAGAAGTCTAACCAGCCTATGCCTACGCCTACGCCTACGCATAGCCCCGAGAAAATAAAAAAAAGGGAAGCAAATAATCACAAAATCCTACTAAATAAAGACGAAAATGTGAAGAGATGCCATCAAAAAATTACAAAAACACAAAAAGAAGAAAAATCAAAAGCAAGTTGAATAAAGAGAAAATAAATTGAAAAGGATGTTGAAGACAAGATGGCAATGCACTTGTCCCTCACAAGATCAAGGTGTGAGCTGAGATATATTTTCTGAAAAAAAACCCCTCCACCCCAACACCTTCAATTCGAAACAAAAGACTTGGCCAAGTCATTTTCAAGAGATTCATATACATATATATATTTTTTTTTTTGCTTTTTTGCCAGTGCATATGACAGCCATAAATACCTGGGAAAAAAATGAAAAATTTTATAGAGAAAAATTGGGAGTGGGTGGGAAACCTGCACATGCCAGCCAAAGGTGTAGGGATTCATTTTAGTTGGCAACTGTGGCCATGGCAACCAAACACTCCGTCAAATTGAAAGTTGAGAGGCTGGAAAAATGGGAAAATTTTTCACTTAATATTCGCTTTGATAGTGTTAATTAAAATTTTACATCTATAAAAAATTTCCAGTGGTTTTCCAGAACATAAAAAATACACACTCACACATGTTTTGGACTCTCTGCTAATTCCTCAAATTTTTATTTTTGTATCATCAATAAATTTTCAAACAAAACTTTTGTCCCCTTCCCCCAGATAAAATTTAATTAAAATTGCCCCAAAAAAAAAGAAAAGAAGTGTTGAATTTCGAAATTTTAATGAGTTGAAAAATGTGCAGCGCTGTGTCTTTTCGCTCGGCTCATTATTTAAACTAAAAGACAAAGCTGAAAAAGTTTTCCACTTTTAAGGTCTTCATTTTGCTCTTACTTCCGCCAGGAGGCCCAATTGATTAAACTTTTCTTGTTCTCTGATAGTTAAGATTGTGCTAATTCATTGTATACGCATACTACACTGCCCTATCCTTCCGGTCCTTTCGTTTCGGTTGGTAAAAGTTTTGTTGTTTTCCTTTTTACACCAAAAGTTAACATTGCTGGGTTATCTGAAAAATTTTTAATCAAATTCACTTGAAAGTTTTCGGATGTATCTGCCGAACTTAGTCCAACTTGTTTCATTTCAAAAATCAAAATAGATAAACAAAGAAATCATTTCCATCTATAAATTAAATTATTAAATACTAGAAATTCTTACAATGTAACAATCTATTCTCTGTTTTATTTATTTATTTTTTTTTCGTGTTGACTTTCGCCTCTGGCAGTCTTAAATAAACAACTAATTTGCTTATTTGCATAACGCGGCGTATACGTAATATCGATAAAAATCAACGCACAACAGACCGAATGTGCCGTTACTAATGTGCCAAAGCTGTCGGTCGGTCTTTCTTCCTGTCAGTCAATTTGTCTGTTTGACTTGGCATTATCAAAATATTTTCATTTTTTGACTGAGTCTATGAATTTTTTATGAAAAATTTGAGCTTCAACATTTTGCAAGATTCATTTCGTTTCCTTCTTGAAAAAGCTAACCAAAAATAGTATTTATTGTAACCAAAATATTTGCCTTTTGTTTCTTTTCTTCCATTTTATTATTGAATTTCGGTTTGGCTTATGACAGTCTCGGAGTGGGCGTATAAATATTTGTGGGTGCCTGGGGAGTGTAGGCTTTCTTTTACGAGCACAAAAAATTTCCGTCGTAATTTGCCTTAATTTAGCATAAGCAAAAACAATGACTTTGGAATGGGTGAAAACATTCACGTGTTTCTGTCATTCCCCGAATGCCTTATTTCATAGATATTTTCCGCCTTTTGTGTGTGTGTGTGTGTTTTTGTTATTCCCGACGGGAATTTTGTTTCTTTTTTTTGGGAATTTGAAAATGCAATTATTTATATAAATATGAGATCGAAAGATTCACATTTCGTTGGGGAATGTTTTGAGAGTGCTTCGGTATGATAAAAAGCAAAGCTCATGAATTTGCTTTTCTTTGAGTGTGCTTTGCACGTAATCCCAATTAGATGTAAATTATATACTTTTTTTTTGCTCTTGAATAAAGTCTGCCACAGTATGAAAGTATCAAAAATGAATAATGCCTGAAAAAGTTGTGGGTATTTTGAGATTTGCCTTTGTTTCTTTTTTGCTCTCCTTTGACCAACAATTTATTAAAAAAGTTTTTCTAAAGTAAAATCAAATTAAATATATGCAAAAGTATTGTCAGGGGCCACACAATTGTTTTCACCGAGTACTTTAGACATTTTACAAGTGCCAAAACAGAAATAGTCAAATGGAAATTCTACAACAAAATGAAAGCACAAATTCCACAGTCTCTTTTTGTTGCATAATTTATAAGCTCGAAAGTGGTAGAAGGATGGCAAAAAAGAGGAGAAGAAGAAGAATATAATAAATAGGGCAACATTCGCGAGCTTTGTTTTGGCCTAGGAAATCTCTTCAAAGCCAAAAGGAATTCTTCGAAAAAGTAGATGATTTGTAGCAGTTTAAAGAGATTTGTTTTATGCGAACATAAAAAAAAAGCCAGCAAAAAAATGATAAAGTGCTGGCCCAGCCAGTTGGCTCATTTGATGGTCCTTCTGCCATGTTAATGGGTCAATTGGGTTGGCCAACTAATTGTTAAATTGTGTACAAGCTGACTGAGACAACATGATGAAAATGAAAATGATGTGGCAGCAGCAGCGAAATCTCTTTGTGGGGTAACCAGGCAATCTAGAAAAGCGTGAAATGGTAACAATTTCCCCAACAAGAAATGGCCATTAGTGCGTGTGGAAAAGTGAATGAAAGAAACCAATAAAGCGAGAGCCTTGGGCTTGGATAAAAATAGATTAATATTATGTTTTTTTGGTGCTTGGTTGTTGACAACCCCTTCAAATTTTGTTTTTGGCCTAACGTGTTTCGAATGACTTGAAAGGTGACCCTTGGGCAAGAAGATGACACCTGACCGCATTAAACTTCAACACGTGCACAGCAGGTGGCTTTGTAATCTATGCCAAACTGACCCCAAAAGGCAAGAGAAATCCATTTAAATTACGACAATTTCAACGACAAACTCAACGCAAAAATAATGCGCACCCGGTTGCATAGACATTCGTCCACACACTAGCCCAACCAGCCGAGAGATACTCTCATGCAGGGCACGTATTGGACAAGGCCAAAGGCAGACAAATGTAATGTAAGTGCTGAGGGAGAAGAATGTGGATTGTGGAAGGGTGAGAGTGAGAAAGTGTTGCCTCAAGTCCGCCCACTTAAATGGCATCGAAGAATCATTCCGGTTCACCCCTCCCTTACCCTTTTTAATTCTGAGCAATTGAAGCGACAATCAAATTGAAATAAAAACGTAGACAGAAAATAACCAAGAAGATAGATATTCGAATATTGCTTGCCTCAGCACTCACTCAGACTTCTTTCAAGTTGGTACCCAGTGACAGCTGTGTTCCAATTTAAAAACAACTGTGAAACTGAAAGTGTCGATTAATTTTTTGTCACTTTTTTAGTTCTGGGAAATGTTTTCACTGTACCGGGAAGGCTGAGTGAAATCACTGACAAATTTCACGCCGGATGTTTATGAGGGTGACTAAGTCGCTTTTGCTGTCGTCGGCCAACGCTTTTCATACAAAAGTATTCCATTTGCATATTCCGTAGAATTTTTTTTCTTTTTTTTTTTGCCCCTGCATTTCAAAGTGCAACGTAAAGCGATATGCGATTTTTTTTTATTGTTTGTTGTTGTTTTGTAAACCGTTTGAAAGCAATGCGTTGGCTGCGCTTAACTGTCAGACACTTTGGCATAATTGGGTCAGAAACCAGTTCAAGGATATTTTTGTCAAGTTATTTGAGTAGTTGTTGGCATTTTTCGTAGGCGTGATTTACTCTGCATTTATATGAAGCCTTCATTTCTTCGACTTCTTCTTCTTCTTCTTATTCTTTTTAAGTCTATTTCATTTTTTTTACTGTCTGTGTGATTCTATATACTATATGTGTTTTTTTTTTGGAGACATAATAAAGCTGAATTTATTTATTTTATATTTATTTTTATGCGCATGCATTAATGGCGCTGAAATGTATGCTACAGTTTTTTTTTTATTTTACAAGCTCTGCAGAATTTTATTTTCGATTTTGATTAAATTGCATTTTCAGATTATCAAATATATATTTTCATATATACATGAATTTATAGACTTTTGATTGAATTCCTTTGAAATTTATTTACACAGTCTGCATCCGTTGCAGACAAGCTGTTTTATTTTTGAAGAAGTATTTCGGTTGTGAAATTTATTAAACAAGTTCGTGACTTTCATACAGAAAAAGGTTCTCTAGTTAATTAAATAATTATTATGAGAAGAGTGATTGTCGTTGATTTGTATTGATTTGGCATTGATATGCCAAGTTCATTTCATTCTTAGCAACTCAAAGTAATTGGCTCTTGGCTTGTCTGACTAAGTAGCTTTTAATTGTTTTTCTCGATACCCACAAAACGGAATCAGTCTGAAAAAGTCGCATAATTAGCCATTTAATTATTTAATTTATACCTACTCACACTTTCGTCTGCTCAACAAAAATTATGAATGTTTGTCACGTTTCGAATACAATAAAAAAAAAAGGAAAACGGAAAAACCCACAAAGAAAAAAGAAAGACTTCTTTTAAAGGGTAAATAATAAATATTTATTTACCTGTTATAAGATACTCTTTTTCATATTGAGTATGAAAAATAAAATATTAAATTTCGAAAAATTTGCCGATTTAATTTTTGAAAAGTTAAGTTTCACTCAGCCGTCTGGAGTCATCAGGCCAAGTTTTTAATATTCTCAGCAGATTGTTACTTCCACTTGACTACTTTTCTGCTGACCTTGGCAACTTGCGGGTTGTGCGTGTATGTGTGTGTGTGTGTGTGAGTGTATTTTTATGTCAAACAAATTACATTTTCGTGCGTGGTCACAATTTGAGTGTGTTTTTTTTTTCGTTTCTTTCGATGCTATCGTGATGATTGGCTTTGAAGTATTTTTAGTTTTGGCCACAAGTGATTCTAAAATTTCTTGTCCTGACAAACGTGACTTTCGGATTATTGTGAATGCGATAAAGAATTTTTGGCAGTCTTATCAAAAATTTCGTTTTTTATTAAATACACAAATTGCCTCGAATTTAGACCTTAGTTTTATGATCTGATAACTTGTATTAAAATTTTTGGGCCAGACTCACTTGAATAAAATCTAGATTACTCTCGACCGTTCTCATAAATAGAGGGCAACATTTTGGGTACATTTTGTGGTTCATATAATTTAATTAGTCCTACTGCGTCGACACATTTACTGTTAATTACAAGTAAACAATGTAATACACAAAAAAGGACAAGCCAAGAAAACAAAACTCTAGTTTATGTTGTCTTCGTTTCTCACTAACAACAATAACAACAACAACAACAACACGAACAAACAGCTGACCAAGCCTGAAGAGACTTGTTTGCCCGCTTGTGTGCGTGTGTGTGTGTGTTTGTCTATGGTAAAATGTGTCAAATAATTAAAACAACATAAATAATGTTATTATCAACACAAAAACACAATTCCCCCAGACAAGATTTTTAGACTCAGCTTGTCCCCGACCAAAAGCAAAAACTTCTCATCAACAAAACATGAAAACATTTCTTTATCTTTCTCAGCTGGTGGCTGGTAATAGGAATGGGTATGGGTATGGGGTATGGAGTTGGTGAATGTCATTGTCGGTTTGCCGGTTGCAGCTACTCAAGGCAGCCCACACAGCCGCCACTAAGTAGATTTGAAATTATTCCATTAGTGTTGATGACATTTGCCAGAGTCCACAGTCCAGAGCCCAGGGACATGGCTACTTTGGGGCGTGGCTTTCATTTCAACTAGTTGGTGTGCCTGTCAGTCCGTCTGTCCTAATGCGCTACTCTGTGTAACAAAACTAAACAAGACAAAAGACAATTCTAGTCAGAGAAATTCCTTAAAATATCTTTTACAGTCTTGACCAAATTAGCTGGGGCCAACCTAATTAAACTCGACAGATTTAATAAAATCATTCGACAACAGACAAATAAAGCCTCACAATTTGTCAATTTATTTTTTCTGTATTTTTTTTTTATATGTAAAATTGGCGACAAAATGCCGTCAAAAGTAAAAAAATTAAATGCCTCGCATGAATACCAAAAATGTACAATTGTGTATCCCAGACAAATAAGCGGGGCATAAAAAAGTAAACAAGCTCGAAGAGTTTGGGTGGAATATGCCAGGGGCGGAGTCAACCGGGGCCAAGATGATGAGACTCATCCATCAAGATAATTACATCAAAGTCAACCTTAGCTCAGATCTGTCTGACCAAAATCGAAGTGAGCTTCTTCAGGTACCAAAAAAAAAAAAAAAAAAAAAAAAATGAGTTAGATGGAGCGAAAAAGAGATCTGATCAAATTAAGGCTGGCTGAGGCAAGAAGTTCGCGTGGGCCTTCAGAGTGTATCTTGACGCTTTATTCGTTTTGAATGTCATTGAGATAAGCTGGTGTTTTTTGGTCATTTGGTTTATTGATTAAAACGGACATCAAAATGCTGATGGCACTCAAAAAGTCTAAACTTTTTCTTTTTTTTTTCTTGGGTTCAACCTACTCAGTCCTCTGCCATTTGGATAAAGATGCCAAGTCAGAAAGTGGCCTGTCGACAAAGGACAACTCGAGTGAAATAAATTTTTGCTGAATTACAAATTAACTATGGCCAACACGTAGGCCAATGAAAATGTACGAAAATGTACGGTTTGCTCAATAGGCAGTGTTAGTTTTATTTGTTTATTTCATCAGGCCCTTTGGGGCATAAAAAAATTAACATTCTTTAGGCCTGAAAATAGAACTCTGCAGCTTGACAATCGAATCGAAAAAAAATAAGAAGAAGAAGAGACAGGCCAGAAAAGTTTGACTCACACCTTGGGCCAGATGAATTCTAAAATGTCTTTCTCTGCTGACCAGAAAAACTCTTGACCTTCCTGGCAGCTTTCCGTTGATTTTTCCCCATTTCACCATAAAAGTTTCCATCTGCTCTTTTTGTCTTCTCTCAAAACAAGTATGCTCCTTGCTCTGCCTCCCCAAAGGTTCACTTCCCAACCTCTCCATTTTGCCATTGAGCTGACTTGACGGTTTTGGTTTTGTATTTTTTTCTTATTACCTTTTTTTTTGGTTTGGTCTGTTTTGCTTGCCATTTCAAGGTACTGCCAATGTTTTCAATTTTGATACGCTTTTTGTGCTGCTCAAGAATATCGAATGGAAAGAAAGAAAAAAAAAGAGATTTCGCCTTTCCAGAAAAGATTTTTATTTTCCATTCATGAATTGCCTGAATGGGAAAGATTCGATGACTTTCGAAGCAATTTTTTTTTATTTATTATTTTTTTGTTAAATTCATATTTATTTTAAACAATTGCAATTTTTGACGAAAAGAAAAAGAAATTTTCAAAAATAAAATAGAAAAAGAAAACTTTTTTTTTTCCTTCAAAAATTCAAAGTTCATCTTAATCTACGAAAAAGTATAAGCCATTCGTCATGCTAATCTAAAAGTTTCAACCACCATCGAAGTGATAGTGATGGGGTGGGGGGCGGGAATATTTAAAATGCCAACCATCCCTTTTGGGTTTTTGGTATGCCATTTTTCATATTTTGACAGGCGGCAGCCCACGTTGCGTATGCGTTTTATTTGCTTTTATGATGAACTTCTTGCATATTTTATCAAATGTATTAAAATAGAAAGTCAGCCAGAGAGAAAGCCAAGCTATTTAAATGCCCTGGCCTACCTCCAACAAGAAGCTAATGTGCGAAAAAAGCTATGCCATTTTGCCAATTTGTTGCAGACCGAGCCGTGCGTTTTGCCAAAAATTTATTACCTAAGAATCTTGACTTTTAAAGGTGGGACAAATTTAAATTGAAGTTTACATTCATTTTTTTGCCTGCAAAAGGTTTATACAGTTCAATTGAACAATCAATCAGGCGATGCCATTGGCAACTCAATTTGCTTGGCACATTTTACTTTAGGCTCGCCTTTCATTTTATCGACGATATTTTTAAAGTCACGCCAGTATTGCCAATCACTTGGAGCCCAAAAAAAGAAAATAAATAAACATCTCAATGTCTTGTGTTATTTTTTTTTAACATTTAGGAACCCACAAACTAAAACAATTTGCCTCAAATAAAATTTGCATAAATAGGTGAAAGAAAAAGACAGAGCCTAGATAGGCCAAGCAGGATAAAGACCCGCTCGACATGTGTTGCTCAAATTGATAAGGTCTGTTGAACATGCAAAGTTTTGACATCGAAATGAAAGCAAAACGGTATATCCACACACACACAGACAGACAGTGAGAGACAGAGACAGACAGGTAGACAGACAGACAAAACAAGACAAGCTACAGACAACTACAAGCCGAAATGGGCAAGACACTTTTTTCTTAGCCGAAAAAAAAGTAGACAAAATTTCAAAGAGTTGAAGGTATCTTTAGGTCTTGGTACCGTTTTGACCGTTGCATTATTAAAATAGTCAAACTCATCACAAAGGTCATAAATTTTCATAAACAAATAGGTGAACTCTTCTTTGGGAGTCAAGCAATCTTGCCTCGAGAGATTAAAACCTGCTTTATGTGTCTGTGAATTTGTAAATTATTTTATTATTTAATAGAATTTCAAATTTTTTTTAGACAAAATTTCAAATGAGGTAAAAGTCTTTTGTTTTAGTTTGAAAGATTTTTGGTTAAAAAGAAGCAACAAATTAAATAAATGCAATAAAGATTATTTTCCCCTCAAAAAGACATCAATCATTTCATTGCACTTGATTGCTTAAAGTTTTTCGTAGATTTTCTTTTTTTTTGGGTCAGTTGTTTTATTATTATATTTATTTGGCTTGCCACCCCAAAAAGCTTATACCATAAATCTCCTTTTTTTGTTGCTGTTGTTGTTGGTGTTTGCCTATGAATTTAAAAGGGGACTAAGCTTGTCATTGAATTATGACTATGAAAAGACTTGAATATCTTAGCCATTTTGGCCAGGCTAAAACTTTTGGGACACTCACTCAGTCCAGCCCTCACCTCTCGGCTGGCTCGATTCTTTGTTATTTTATTTGCCTTGCCAATGTTGTTGCACGTTTTACGTTTTCAAGCGTATGGCAATTACACTCAACATGCCATTTCATTGTCTATTTTTGTACGCAAAAATGAAATTAATATGAACAAAAAAAACAGAAGAAGAAGACAGGAACATTACATTAAAATTACATGCCAAATGACGAGGCTAGCGAGTTGAAACAAATGAGCCATAACCACACAGCTGGTGCTGTCCTCTTGCTCTCAGTGGATGATGAGTGCCAGGAAAATATTATCCCTGTCAAAAATTCAAGGTCTTCACAAAAAAAAAAAAAAACAAGTTGGAATTTCTTGGAAAATTGATGGTCAACTTGGGGTGTTGTTGGGTTTGGTGATTCATCAGCCACTCATTCAAATCCATTGTGGCAAAATACAATCAAATTTACTTTGATGTTTCCATTAATGTCGTTTACTTTAACGCTCACCCAAAGCTACCAAGAATCAGGCTCCATTTTTATTTTCCTAGGAAGACACAAACAGTTCTCCTCCTCCACCTCCTCCTCTCTCTGCGGGGATGATGTTGATGATAATGTGCTGATGATGTTGATTATACTGGCTGGTGGGTATGGTCTCATTGTTTGCATTATTTTCACATACATGCCTCATAGACCATTCACTCTTCCCTACCCTCCGGCTGACTAGTCAAGCAAGACAACATGCTGTGCGATTCATTTCATTTCATTCGTTGGTGTTTTTTTTTATCAAACTGTGGGTTTTTGCCAACTACTTTTCTGTTGGTGACGGTCTTTCTTTTCTCTGTTTTTGTCAGTGTTCGTTCTTTGAGTGAATGCCGTAAGATGCCAATTCTGTGGAATTGCATTTGGGGCTCATTTGGCAAAAAGAGCAAATCCGACTTGGCTTTCACCAAACACAACTGACTAACATAATGAGGAAAATTGCATAGTCGCCTAGCTGAGCTGGCTGAAATTATATACCAAAGATACAAAAATAAATAGAATTGCCTTGGCAATGGGAAAAATTCATTTCTTTGGCAACCTATAAGAAAATATTTCACCTTTTATGCTCTGCTCAATTACTTACTTGGTTACCTTAAGGCGAATAAGAAAGATGTACTCAAATTTCCGGCTTATTTCTGGCAATTTCGAGTACCATCAAAAGGCATTCAAATTGAGGGCTTTCTACTTTAGATTTCCAAAGCAGAAAAATAATAATACAAACACTCACTTTTTATTTATTTATTTTTTTTTTTTTTTTGCTTGCAAAAGAAATTCTTTGCGTGTTATCAAAAAATGACATTTCCGTTTGACTTTTACTCCAGATCAAAAAGTCTACAAAAAGTACATAAAAAAAAAATAAAACTTTTCTCCCTCTCAATCTGAGAAGGTTTTTCTTTTTTTGAACCACAACTTTTATTATGAGTTGACTAAGTGAAAAGCACAAGAAATTCATTTGGGAATAATTTTTGCTTGGTTGACGTTGGCCAACAATGCAAGTTAAATATGTCAACGAAGATGGAGAGAGAAAATGAAATATTTTCTCTTAATAATTTAATTTGGAAGTCTTGAAGTGGGATCGAGAAATGAATCCGAAACAAATTGGGCTTGTTTGAAAATGTCTACCTTGGATAGATGACAAATTGATTGTATTTTATGAACAATTTGATTTCACACTTTGGTGACTTCTCAGCCAACAAATTATCCCGAGCCAAAAGTGCCAAGCCAAAGACCGATTCAATTTAATGATACCATTTTGGTCATTTAAACACAATGAGACACCACCAACAACAACAACAACAGGCCGTTCAGTCAATTGAAATGACAACTGAAATGTGTTCAAGTAAATCAAAAGGCTGAAACAGCTGAAGCTGAATGCTTTTGTGGGCATTTCATTTCAAATTCCACTTTAGTCCGACAGCCTTGCTAGACAGCTTGGCAGCTGCTTATTAGTGGAGACTTTTCTTATTAAATTTCCCGATTCTGGTAAGGGGCGTGGCGGAGCGGGGCAGAGCAATCCGACAGACACCAAACTAAATGACTTTGTTCAGGTGCAACAGTTTGGTGGAATATGTTTGATTTAATTTTTTTCATCTGCCTTGCATGTGTGTGTGTATTATGGCATCACTCTGTTTATTTGGCTAATAAACGTCTCTTTTATATGAAGGTAAACCAGGAGGAGAAGCTCTCAAGTCGGGGAAATCGACTAGACGAACAGACAGAGTCGAGCCATATGCCAAAGTGCAAAATCAAACAAATCGGGATTGTCGTTCTGAGAAAATATGGCAGTTTGGGTTCAGTTCCTGGAACTAGTTCATTTATGAAATTAATTTATAGAAAGCTACGGTAGATTTCTGTAATAATTTTATGAAAAACTGCTTAAAGACTTCAATGTAACATTTAAGATAAAATGCATAATGACTTAGTTCATTTTAATTCATGAATTCTGTAGCCGACAAGCCATTCTACAGGGAGGAGGCATTATGTAGACGGGCTTGTATAACGAGTAACTGTAAATCCATTTGCAAACATCTGTTGTTATTGTTTTTGTTGTACTCCGTCTTCTTGGTTTTTGTTGGTGTTGTTTTGCTAGCTCAAGGTCTTCTCTTAATACTCTTCCCAGTGAAAAGAGAGTATATATTTATGTTGTCTCGGTAAAGTAGACTTTAGCAGATTTGTCAGGAAATCGTTCCTTATATCTGAAACTATAAATAAAGATATGTAAGCCAAGTCTATTCAGGTTGTCTCTGTAGAGGAGCCTTTGTCAGATTTGTCAGGAACTGGTTCGTTATATATCAATCTATATTTCATTCATAAAGATATGTTGGCCAAGCCTATTCAGGTTGTCTCTGTAATGAACAAATGAATATATGAGAGCCAAGGATCTTATCGAAACACCAAAGAATTAAATATTATAAAAGAAAATACATTTTAGACAGACTTATAAGCTGACTATATAATTTCCTGATTCTAAAAAAGAGCATAAATATTTTCATTATGATAAAGGCAAACTTTTTTTTCCATTGTTTCATTTTGTTATTTTGTTTGTGATGGCTCAATATCTGCTCTTACTTACCCACTCAATTAACAGCTGTCAATTGTTTTCGTTTGCCCAAGCGCATAACTATTTGTGGGCATTAGTTGAGTTTCCAATACGCTTCGGTTCAACCATATTGAACCTATATACTCCCTATCTCTTTCACTTGCATGGAGCATGAAGCATAGAGCTCTTAATTACAACAATTCGATTCAAAGGCAACATGGCCGACTGGAGAACAAACAATGGAATATAAACAAAACAAACAAGCAAACAACTAACCAAGTGGTCCATACTTTGCATTGATTATTACCAACACGTTTCAATTTGCCTAAATATGTCGTTCTAGTGAAATTGTCTACCGATTCGAATGAACTGAAAGAACGGAGTCCATTGTTGCTGAAGTTTGGATTGGCTGAATGGGTTGAGCCGGCTTAAGTTGGCTTGAGTTGGCTTAGATTGTTTGGTTTGTAGCTTTCTCCTTGTGTTCAGTATTTTTAATGTTTACTCTTGGGGTAATCCAATCATTTGATATGGATATGGACAAACACAAAGACTTGGGAAAATTCTTAAATTTTAGATAACCAAAGCAAAATATTCCTGTATACAGTTTTGTAGTTTACTTATTTTCAAGGAAAGGACATGAGCACCTTTATAATATTCGAATATGAAGTCATCATGCATTGATGGCATAAAGAATGCATGAGAATATGAATTCGGATAGTTACTTTTATGCTTTCACTTTGATGAACATGAAATCAGATAAGCAAGTCAAATTATTCATACATTTTCTTGGAAACTTGAAAGCTATTTTATTTGTACTTTGATGATTCTATTTGAATTCAGTTACAAAAGCAAATTATAATAGATATTTATTTATGACTCTAACGACTCTAATAAAATGTGAGAAGCTTATCAATTCCAAGAAAAATTATTTGGAATTAAAAGAAATTATATGGAACCCTCCCAAGACTTCCAAGTAATCGAAATTACCTCGATTGAATATTTAAGAAATTTAAGCCGCCTTATAAATAAAATTTCAAAATAAAAAGCAAAAGAGCGAAAGGTGTCAAATCCTTAAAATAAATATATGTAAGACTGATTTGAACAAGCGATTGCCGAATTAACAAACAAGATATATTATTGTATCCCATGGATACAATAACAAATACTCTCAAATATATTGAGTTGTTCAATTCGCTTAGCACGTTTGCTTTTTTTCCAGCTATCTTGTAAGATATTTTTCACCGAATGTGTTTGCATGACGGCAGCCAAGGAGAAAAAAAAAAGAAAAACACAAGGCTAACGATAAGAATAGCTCAACATTGATTTTGTCGTGTAAGAGACGCTCACGCAGCATTTTATACCCTAACCCTACACGATTCCCTACCAAAAAAAAAGAAGAAATTCTATTGTCATGCGAGTTTTTTTTGTTGTTCATTGCCAAAACTGAAATCGGCAAGGCCTTCTGATGGATGGGTGCATGGCGGCTGCTGAAGAGCCAAAGAATGTAATTCTGTTTTTTTTTTTTTTTGCCAACACATTTCCATACGCCCTTGGCAATGACAATGCCAGCGACATGTGAATTCAAATTATATGTCGCGGCTGAGATGCAACAACAATTACAAAAGCAAAACGAAACAAATCAAGCCAAACCAAACCAAGCACCGTGAGTACTCTTTGTGTACGGCCAACGGCACCAGACTAAAAAGAAGCCCGAGCTATCAGACATAGCAATAATGATCATAATAATAAAGTCGGTGTTGGCCAAAAGCTGACGAGGGCAGCACCAGAAAAAGGCTTACGAAAACTGACACCTGTGCGGCAACGTGGCGCATGGGTAATATGATTAAAAACGAGTGCATTGCAATACGCCCAGTCGGCCCAGCCCGGCTTGCCTCTAATTAATGGCCAGACAACGGATATAATACAAGTTACAAAAAAAATGAAAACGAAAACATAAATAAATAAATAATGCCAGCCAGGCATATTTACATTTTGTGGGCGTTTTTGTTGTTGTTGTTCTTCTTCTACATTTTCATACACTTTCCATCAAAGCAATGTACGGCTGATTATGCAAATGAAGCGCGCAAAATGTAAAAACGAAGGCGGCCCTGTGAATTCCAAGCCAGTCAGCCATTGAATCAGCCAGCTAATTAAACTGACAAACTCCTTTACACAGTTGAATGAATGGCAATGGCTTTTAACTTTACCAAGTCAGTCATTTTGCCAGTGCCAAACTGGCTTAAGCATATTTTAATAACCTCTTTCAATATGCCAAAGCCAAAGCCAAAAGGAGTGTGGGATGCAACCATCCAATCCAACCATCCCGTCAGTCCATCAGCCAGTCGACTGTAATCATTGATATATGCGAGAACAGAGAAAGAGAGACCAGAGAACATGCTGGTCGGACAAGGCAAAATATGTTAGCATGTCGCTTGACATCCGCTTGACAGAGTAGATATTTTCTAAATGTACAGTAAGCTTTTTGCCCTCGCCCAAAATGTCCACTCATGCAGTTCACGGGGCGTGGCCAATGCCAATATTCGATAGCATTTGGCAACATCAACGTCATTGTCATGGACCATGTTTTTAGCTTTCACAAATCCAAAACCAACTGTCCAACCCCATTTGGTCTGTATATTTTTTTTACGAAATAAAAACATTAAATTGTAGGGGGAAAACTAAATTTATTCGACTTTTGCCTGACACGGTGTCTCATTAAACTTTTACCATAAAAATGGATAAAGTCATTTAAGTTGCAGACTAAAGGTAATCAAGCAAACTACTTGAAAATTGCATTTAATACAAATTTTATGACTCTCCCCGATTACATAGAAAATGTGGCAATTTCAAACTTCATAATTTGTTCAAAGTGATTATAACTTGGCTGTTTCGAAATTTGTTAGACTTTCTCATATGATCCATGTGAGTCTCACAGAGAATTGAGTACTCATTCAATATTCATTTAAGTCAATTTCCTTATACAACTTCCTATTGGCTTCCCCTTAAGGAAAATTTCTTTATATGACTGATTGATTTCTGCAGATGACTTAACCAAATATATGAACACCGGAAGTTAGCTAAGATATACTCATTTCCTAACATTTTCCTGCTGCTCCTGATTACAAAGAAATCTATTAATATTTGATGATATATATATATATATATTTTTTTTTGCGAGCTCACTCTTAGACGGAAGTGCCACTATAAGCTGAAAATACCAATTCACCCCTCACTCTGTTTTTTCGTGTCAAGTGAGTTTCCCAAAAAAGGGAGCATGTAAAGTAATCAAAAAAAAAAAAAAAAACAATAGCAAATCTAACAAAAGCAGCCAAGACTATGCCAACTGATAAATTCAATTATTTATTTTGTTGATTTAAAAAAAAGGAAAAAAGAATTCAATCTTTAATTGAATGTAAAATTATTTCAGACACTTCTCTCTGTATAAATTTATCAAATCGGCAGAGATAATTTTTAAATTCTGGTCATTTTTCTTGATCTGTCGTTGACATGGCCCACGGATTCTGCGGTTTGGCTCTTTGGTCCATGAGTCAATATAGATGAAAATGCCTGGGCGTGAATGGAGGGAAAAGCTGCGATTTGTGGTCCTGCATACACAAGTGCACTGACGTCTGTCAGCTCAGCTCTGACAGACAGGTTTTGGCTTGGATCTCCCTCTAATTCCGTGTCGAAAAGAGAGTGCTTCATTTCCATTAAACCAATGCCCGGCTTACCTGGTCGTGAGGGTGGTCGGAAGAGGCATTCATTCTTACTCATGGTTTGATTTGTGATTCCATGGTTGCACGGTTTCAATGTCAACGGTTTTTTCCACTCTTTTTCAAAAGATGAAAGAATATTGTGCTTTCGCACTCTTTTCTCAGCTGTGGCAAGATTGTTTTCTTTTTATTCGCCTTGTTATTTCTGCTCGAAATTGTTTCATTGTTGTTATTCTATAATCGATAAGGCTGAAACATTTTACAATTCTCTTTTTCTCTCTCTCCTTCGGGTTGTGTGTTATTAAACGTTTTTCAAGCGCAAAATTAAGTTCTTATTTGAGCTCATCTACGGTGGCTGACTACTCAAAATGGAAACCCATTGATTGCGGTGTCGGCTTTTCATTTCCTCAGACACACACACAGAGAGAGACAGACTAGCTTGAGTTGCTCAAGGAAATTTAAAGCTGTCAGTCTGACTGAAAATGACATTGATTTTAGCACATTTCGAAGAATTCCAGTAAAGTTTTTCTTACAGAAAGAAAAAAGTGTATATGGGATACGCGGCATCTGTTTGCTTATTAATCACTCGGTTTGTCGTCTACTCATACAGGCACACACACACACACAAACAGAATCAGAGAAAAACGCTCATCAAATAGAGATTTGTGAGGAATCATCAGTTTACCACAATCAAGTGTGGTTATGTTTTTGTAATTAAATCCAAATGAATTTCATGATTATAATTTTATTTTTGTTTAGCACCGAAAATAAATGATATCGGGTGTGTGTGTGTGTGTGTGTGTGTGTTTGTTTATTTTGCTTAGGTAATTTGCACGTTGTCCTTGGTTCTGGTTGAGGATGACATAAATTAATTGCAATGGTTTTCATTTAAACATAAATAAATAAATCTGCGTAATCAATTCAAGCCATATCAATAGCATTTGATTATAATTAAATTCATTTATGATTGCCAAACAGAGAGAGAAAAAAAATGAACACATATGAAATGGTCATATAATATTTACACAATGCAAAATATTTAATGAAAGGTAGTCAATTTTATTCGTTTAATTAAAAAATTGTCAACATCTGCCTTTGGGGTTTTTAATAAAATTTCACAGCAATAAATCAACCAAAAAAAAAAAAAACAACTCACAAAAATCAAGAAATTACTGTGAAATTAAATCTAAAAATAAAACAAGCAAATAAACTAAATTAATAATCACCCATTTCGACTATTCCAACCACCTCGTCTGTCCCCCATTTTTCATTTCATTCCAAACGATTTCAGTTGAAGTGTTTTTGCTTTTGTGGAATTTTGTGACTGTTCTTTTCGGGTTTTTGCCACTGGCTGAGTGTTAATTGCACACCCACATGTTTACTGTTTTGGCCTACTGTGCTGGGCCCGGCCACCATCCGTCCTGCCATCCAACCATTCCAATGCCATATGAAGCTGTCTCTGTAGCACAAATGCAATTAAAATCTTTCCGCAGCCAGCACATATTAAATGTGTTAGCATTTGGCCACAAAACCACCGCTCAAAATGGCTAAAAGCAAGGCTAAAAAAACGCAAGATTGGAAAAGGAAGAAAATGGGGGAAAAAAGAATTCGAGGAAAATACCAAAGAGAAAGAGCACCGGCACAAGACAGATAACAAATAGCTTGCCCAACTCGGGGCCATTTTTTTTTTTTTTTTTCTTTGACTAAAGATTTTTCCTGGGCATATAAAATGTTGGCTTATATAATTAAAATAAATTCCCAAGGAAAATTCGTAATTTTTGAAAATACAGTTTTGTAAGTTTTACCCAACCAGAAATTATCAAGAAAAACAAAGCAGTAAGGAAACTTTTTAGAACTCAGAAACCACACTAAAACATTTTCCTAGAATTAAATGAGACTATTAAAAAAAGAGTATATGTCCTGGCTACCTAGAAATTAAATTGCTTTTGGTTAGTCCAGTCAGCTGGTCCATTGTTTTAAGCTACACTTTTCCCTGTCACTTTTTTGATGAGCCACTGGTGGCTAATGGAGCTGCAGCCCAGCCACCAAGCCATTTGTATGCGTCCAGCAGCTTGCAATCGCGCAAATTGAACTAATTAAGTTTAAGCTAACCGACCCACCGAACAGAATGCCGAGAACACGCACCCTCAGACAGGCCAAGCAACAAACTATAGAATAGAAAAAATGGAGAACAAAGGATCGAAGGGCCTTTCAGTCCTCGGCCATTTGCCACTCATTATGCGTGGCATAATGCATGACACTTGAAATGAAATTTCAACATTTTCTAATCGGCTTATTGTGGGCGTACATGGTGAAATATTTACGCTGCCTAAGGCGGCAGCTCAGGGGTGGAGCAAGTCGGAGACGCACGTAAACAAAAGTTTCTTCGGCTTAAGTAAAGATGTCAAAATAATGTCAACACAATCAAAACTGTCATACCCTTTGGGGCAACTACTCGTATTTGCCGAAAGCCCACAGAGTGTTTTAATAATTCATTCGAACTCGGATAAAAGTCAATATTTTTTTAGGCTAAAGACTTAAATAGATTTCTCAGGAATTTTTCGAAGAAATTTGTATCAGAAGTAATTTCACATAAAATCAAATCATTTTAATAAGATTAAAAGATAGCATATATGAATGAGATTAGGGGTTTCTTAATTGAATTTCTGAGAAAATTGTGCGTGTATATAACAAGAAGTAGGGGAATCTATCGGGTAACTGGACCTTGGAATCAGCCAAACCTAAGGCTATTATTATTTGGTGTAGAAGATATCCGAAAGAGCAAGTTCATTCCATATTTTGATTCCCTTCCTATCGAGAAAGGCATTAATTACAATTTAAGAAGAAATCGATATACTCTATCCTTACGGAATATTTTTATCTAGGCTCCCGACTTCTCAAGAATCACTAACTTTTCTGCATTTTCGTAATGCTTATAATATTTACAGAAAAACACTTGTGAGAGCCCCTCCCGATCACAGTAGCCACACGAAAATACCACTAGATGGCGCCCTGGTATTTTTTATTTTTACTGAAAATATTATTTCGCTTATAATTAGAATATGAGTATAGTCTGTGAAGTTTCATTGGAATTTCTGAGTTTTTCGAAATATCTTTTTACCCTTACCAGTATAGGGTATTTAAGACTCGCATATGCCTGAGCTTTGGCCAGGAACAGAAATATTTTTCATAAAAAACCTATCTCATCCCGTAAATAAATTTCCATTTACCACAAAAGGGGTAAAAACCGAGACCCATATATATATATATATTTTTTTTTGCCAGTAGAATAAATCAATTTAAAATGGATTGAAGGCATTTGAATAATTTAACAGTTTTAAGTGCATTAAAATATTTTGTTTGGAAGAGTGCAAAGATTTGATTAATTTATTTTAATTGAATTAAATATTTTATAAGGAATTTGACGGATTTGAACTAATTTCATAACATTTGAATAAATTAAATTATACAAAATCCTTAAGTTGACTTAATAGCTTTGTTATGAGAAAATAAAATATTCGAATTTTTAATATTTTCATTTGCAGTCTAATCGGTGAAAATATTTAATATTTAATGCGACCGCTGGCGAACGAAAATGAAATTGCTCACGTTTGGCCTTCAGCCGCCAGCACCTCCACTGGCATGACTGCCGATGACGGCCTATATAACAACAACAACAATAACAACAATAGCAACAATAAAGAGAAGAATAACAACAATAGCAAGAACCTGAATCTCATCAGCAAGTGAGTGAAAAGGAAACCCCATACAAAATGTCCAGCAGTGGCAATAACAATGAAACTACTCCGCTATACTGCGGCAGCGGCATGGATAATTTCCATACAAGGTAAGCTTCATTTGCCTCACTTTTGTCCGTGCCAGAACAATGCTTTAGGGGAATCCAAAATCAATGCCAAGGACACTGACTCTCGGACTGACTCGGACTATTTTGATGATGTCAACTTTTGTTGTTGACAGGGACGAAAACAATAAACACACCGATGGTTTTGAGTAACACAGAATTGAAAATCCGAAAATCGATTAGGGGCTGTAATTAATGTTGACATGATGGAAAACATTGCCGATAAAAATCAAGATGAGACAAAACAGCAAAAAGAAAATACCCGAACCAAATTACTGAAAACAATATATGAATGGGCAATTGTCAGAGATTAATTTTTGATTTGCTCATATAATTTAACGACAATTTGCCAGAAAAAAAAGAGAATCATCGATTATTGTTGTGTTTGCCTTTGTAATGCCTTGGGTGTTCGACAAGATGTTTGCATTTGTCCAGGACATTAAATAAATGCCGAAAATTGTGTAGGTAAACCAATTTTAATGCCTTTCACATAAGACAGACGGTCGGGCCGACTTTGACTCTGACCGCCGCCGCTGCCACACAATAATGATCGGCATAAAAATCGGCTCGTTGGGGTGGGTGGGATAAACCGCCTATAAAAAAATTTCGAAACAAAGTACAACAAAATGAAATAAAAAAAATTTATTGTTCTTGCATGCCAAATGGTCGTAAATGTATATAAAAAAAAGAAACATTTAGCCAAGGCGTTGCCCCGAGCACCTTGCAAAGAACTGAAAAAGAATGCACAATACATTGAGCTGGGCTTAAAATTGTTAAAAAAGTGGATTTCAAATTAAGACGACTTTTTCTTACTCTTTTCCCAGATATTCATTTAAGATATTTTAATTGTCAGGGTAAGAGGAAATCATGAGAAAATTTATTGGGGATGTCTTAACTCTTCTGAATATTCTTGAGCGAAGAAATAGTCATAGTTTTCTTTATTCTTTTAAAAGAAATTTAGAAATAAATATTTGCCAGTTTGTGTTAGCTTACCAAGGTTCCGATACCCTAGGCAGAAAGATCCCTCCTTGGTTCTGTGACCTATTTCGATCCTGTAGAATTGATACCCCCCTGGTACTTGTGATTTCCATAAATAAATATAAATATATTTTTTTTATATTTGTAAAAAAAAAATTAATTTGTTTTTAAATGTATTTGTCAATTAAATTAATTAAATTCCTCAATTATTTGTTTGTCATTATTTTTCGATTTCCATTTTTTTTTTACACAAAAATTCCGTTCTTTTTCTCTCCAACTGTTAAGTGTCAATAATGCCTCCTATTTCCTGTAACAAGCTTGTGCAACATTTTTTTCACCTCTCAGACTCTTGGCCTTTTTGCTATACAAAAAATTTGTCCCTCTTAAGAAAAAAGGTTTAAAAATCAATACCAACGGGTTGGCATAAGCAGAGAAGACCTGGGTGTATTTTTTTTAAAGCGGCTAAGCCAAATAGGAAAAATAAATGGCCCCTTTTTTTATTTGCTGTAAAAATTCTATACATTCTATTTTGCTTTCTTTCGCTTCTGAATGCACATAATGTTGGGTTAACATAGCTTTAAGGCATTTTCATTTTCTTCTTCTTCTTCTACGTTGGCCTTGCTCAAATCCAAGGCAAGCATTTAAAATTCATTTGCTTTCACATTTATTGACAAGCCTTCCCAGAGACAAGCAGTGCCTTTTGGTGACTTCTGAGAATCGCGGCCTGTGGATGAGGTTGATGGTCTGAAGTTGCTTCAACTAAAAATTTACTAAGCTTCAGCTTTTAACGGTTTAGTTTTGAGTCTTTCGTGTAGCGCCTTGGGTAAATGCTTGGTTGTTTTTAGTTGTTGTTTTTGTTGTTGTTTTTCAACAAATTAGACTTAGCATAAATTTTATATGAGAAAACGCTTAAGCTTCCAGCTTCAGGAGCTCCCTACCTCATCGTTTTGGGGGAAACATATGTCACTTCAGTTACTCATACATTGGGGCTCCTCAGGCATTTTAAGACAACACACACGCACCCACACTCACACACCGTGACACCCTCAAACACACACAGATTACTGCAACTTGAAATGAAATTTTTCATAGCATACTTGGGGGCGCTGCATTTTATTTAGATTCCCTTGAAGCTGTCCTGCCCGAGGTACTTTAGATTTGACTAGAAAAATTTTTATTTGCCTTTCGTGTGAATTTGTACTGCTCTTGTATTTTTACGGTCACAGCTTAGCCAGAAACTTGTCACGATAATAAAATACTAAAATCCACTCTAAAGTTGACTTGCCACCTAAACACACAAGGCTTTTGCACAAAAATGAAACTCATATGAGCATATCTCATGTGAATATAAAAACTACAGAGGCTTTGGGCTATTTCTAAAATTCTTCCAGTCACTATCACGCCTGGTAGCTTCACACAATTCTATGCTCTCATTCATCAACTTGGATTATCAAAGGCAATAAATTAGAGCAGACTGGGTCTCAACTATAACCTGATAGAGCCCGAGAGTACCAGCGCATATGTAAAATTGACTGGGAATGAAGGCTGGAGGGGAATGCAGTCACCACAAAGTCAACACGACTAGGCATTTAACTTTGAACAAATGAATTTGATGAATGGCGATATGTGACAGCTCTGAGTGGGAGTCACAGCACAGTCTAAATGTTTTGTCAGTGAGTCGGCTGATTTTGACAGGCAAAGGGGATGACAATAAGAATAACAATTATCAAACGACAAATGGCGTGCGAAACAAATGTCACGACAATAGAAAAAAAATATATATAGACAAAGCTGAAAATAACTGACAAAAGTTTCTGACTATCTTTCTTCATCAACAATTTCATTTAAATATAAAAAATGAAATAAAATAGAAATAAAAATCAATAAATTAAATATATTCTGAAACTAAGCAAACATTAAATAATTTAATATTTTGATGACTAAGTTGTCTCTCTGTTTTACTAAATTAAATATTTTCTCCCAAATAATTTGTCAAGCTTTGCCAAGGATTTTTTTTCAAAATTTAGGCAATTCTTGCTCTTTTCAAACTGTGAAAAAAATTGTAGCTCACAGTTTTTTTTTTCTGCAAAACTTGGATTATTTAAGTGAACCCTTTATGGTTGGCCAGATCAATTAAGCTTAAATTAAAGTTAACGAATGTGTCTTGTCCATATTCATGAATTTTTAAATTAACATAATTTTCGTTATTAAAAACCTTTTAAAATTGAGCTTAAATCAATTTGAATTTCTGTTAAGTTAATAAGTCAATCAAGTCGAAGCTACGAACCCTTAGCAGGGACAGCTTTCAATTTGTTTATATATATTTTTTTATATATTCCATAAAATGAAACCCCTCTTGAATTCTGTAACTAAAAATAAAATCGCAATTTTTCCCGCGAACAAAGTACCGATGCAGTCAAGAGCAGTCAAATCGAGAAAAGCCATTACCAAAAGTGTCGCACAGAGGGGGAGCCAGGTTTGCCAATGTGCAGCGAACCCAACTGACCAATTCCATCAGCTATGCTGTTGCACATGCAAAAAGAGATGCTAGGGAGAGATGTCAACAAGCATAAAAATTATTTCACTTGGCAGACTCTCGCCCAAATGTCTGAGTGCCCCACTATCAAATAGAGAATCTTCTCCCAACAGATTTAGCCTTCAGACAGAATGACGTGCCATTGCGACATATGTAACAATAAATTATTATTTTTTATTGTTGAGGGAATAGCTGCGGATGAACCACAAGGAGTGGAACATATAAAAGAAATATAAAGAAAAAACCGCAATAGCCAGTGCAAAAAAGAATAAAGAAAAAAAGAGAGAAAAAATTAAATATAGAAAAGCGATTTCTGTAATCGAGCCGACAAAATACATTTGCTAAATTACACATTTCTTTTGCTGGACCCCAAAATGCTGTCGTGATAAATACCGTGACACTTGCCACCTGAAACCTGACAACAGAACTGAGAGAATACATTTTTAGTGTCTTGGTGATGGCGTTTCGGGTTTTGTCATTCATTTGTACACTTTCTTACTATATTATTTATGTTAATTGCTGGGTTTATGTGGGGGGCCTGGGTAACTTTTAGCTTTGATATTAATATTGCGTATACGTCACGTAGCGCCCCAGTGCTTCGGTTAAGCGAAACTGTGTTGCATTTGGAAGGGTTGTCAGAGTCAGAGCGTATGTCTTACTGATTCTTTGGGTATCTGAGAAACCTGAATGAGAACACAAAAGTGAAATGAATGAATGACTGACTGATTGGCTGACTGATTGTCAGTGTCGCTACAGTTGACATGTTGCCTGGTTAAAAATGTTTTGTTTGCTTCAATGGTTTTTGTCAGTCGAGACTCCTTTAAGTTGCGTGAACCTGCTCGCTTCTCAGCCCCCTTGGGTCTGTCTGAGCTGTCGCCGACAATTTGGCACGTCTTTGACACAAAAGTAAATGGCCAAGTGTTAGATACACATCTAATTGCTCAGGCCAGGCAGTCAGGCAGTCACCCGTTCAGGTTAACCACCCACAAGGTAGCCCACCAATTAACGGGCATATTTGCCATTAATTAAGCCAGGGAACAGCCAAAGCAGCTGGGCTAGCCACTTTAACCATTAACATGTCCAATATTCAGGGCCCAACTAATTAAGGCAAACTCCTCTAGCTTTAACTTTTCTCTAACTAATGTGATTTGTTTGTTCTTGTGACTCTCATTGCAGCTATAAGAATATGCATGGCTATGTGTCTCTGGTGGTCTGCATACTGGGTACCATAGCGAATACCCTGAACATTATTGTGCTCAGCCGACGGGAGATGCGCTCACCCACAAATGCCATTCTCACCGGACTCGCCGTGGCCGATTTGGCCGTGATGTTGGAATATATTCCATATACCATACACGATTACATACTCACCGACAGCCTACCGAGAGAGGAGAAGCTGAGCTACCCATGGGTCTGCTTTATCAAATTCCATTCAATATTCGCCCAGGTCCTGCACACGATATCCATTTGGCTGACGGTGACCCTTGCAGTTTGGCGTTACATAGCGGTGGGCTATCCTCAAAAGAATCGGGTTTGGTGTGGCATGCGAACCACAATTATAACGATAACTACGGCCTATGTGGTTTGTGTTCTGGTTGTCTCTCCCTCGCTGTATCTAGTGACATCTATTGCCGAGTTTGTAGACCAACTGGATGCCCAGGGCAAGGTCGTGAATAGCATACCTTTGAGTCAATATGTGATTGACTACCACAACGAAATACCGCCGATTTCGGTGCCAGCTTTAAATACAACGGCGGCCAGCAGTGGATTGTCCACAACATTGTCCAGTATAAATGAGACCTTCGAAACAATGACCTCAACTTCAGTGCCAGGGACTCAGTTGCCTCTGCCAAAGGTGGTGCGAAATGTGACCGTCTATCGACTCTATCACAGTGATTTGGCGCTGCACAACAAGCCGCTGCGGAATGCCACTTTTCTCATTTATAGTGTGCTGATTAAATTGATTCCCTGCATTGCATTGACGATACTCTCGGTCCGTTTGATACTCGCCCTGCTCGAGGCAAAAAGGAGACGTAAGAAACTCACCAATAAGCCGGCAGTGACAAATGGTACCAAGCAGTTGACCAATGGCAAGCCCATCGAACGTCCCAGAAAGAATAGCAAAACCCTGGAAAAGGAAAAGCAAACAGATCGCACCACACGCATGCTCTTGGCTGTCCTGCTGCTATTCCTCATCACAGAGTTTCCGCAAGGCATTATGGGATTGCTCAACACAATACTGGGCGATGCCTTTCTCATGCAGTGCTATCTAAGACTGAGTAAGTACAAAGGGCAAGGTGCTTCAATGGTCAAGCTTAAGGGAATTTATTTCGAATGAAATTGACAGCTCATACTCTATTCATTAAAAGAGGATTACACATAGTATTTTCCCCTTGAAGTTTGTCAAAAGCAAAAGTCAGCAATCAATCTTAATGAAATTTAATATATTAAATAGGTTTTACAAGTTCTGAATTGGTAATAGTCAAGTCAGACCTCATAAATATCACGCTTATATAGTATATAGAAATATTTTCAAAAAATCTATTTTAGCCAAATCTCTGGAACCTTATGAGCTAACTCAATTTAATTCTAAATTTGCATTAACTATATTGAGAATTATTTGTCTACCTAGTTTTATCTTGATCCGAAATATATTTACCAAGAATCTGTTCTAGCCAGATCTCTGCAACCTTAGAATGTATCTCAAAATAATTCTATATTTGTATTAGCTACATTCTAATTTATTTGTCTACTTAGTTTCATCTAGATCTAATTAAATTGCTTTAAATAAATCTAAGTATAATAATTCAAAAATACTTCACTTTTCCAGGCGATCTAATGGATATTTTGGCTCTGATCAATTCGAGTATAAATTTCATACTCTATTGTTCGATGAGTAAACAATTTCGGAGTACTTTTACCCTACTGTTTCGTCCCAAATTCCTGGACAATTGGCTGCCGGTGGCCCAAGATGAGTTGGCCGCGGCTCAAGCCGACGGCTTGCAACGTTCAGTGGCAGCTGCCCAGCCACATATCGTCACAGCCACCACAACAGGGCATACGCAGGTGACGAATCTGTAGCATAGGAATCAGCAGCGCTGCTATCCAGCACCACCACTGGAACGCATACCCAGTCAGGTGGCTGTAGGATCGGCAGCGGTGTCTGCTCCCACGCCATTACGCAGACGGAATAGTCTGCTCAGTTGTATACTGAATGCCCTGAAGCGTCGCTCACGGCAGGAGCTATCACCGACGGCCGAGCAATTACCGTTGCCCCAGACCTCGGCTGCAGGAACTAGAGGACATTTTCAGTCGATTGTCGTGGTGGTGGACAAGACCAGTGGGGCCACAGATCATCAGCTCTGCCTGGAGCAGGAGACCGGCGTGGCGTAGTTCAAGCGGTGAGCGGTAACACTCTCTCCTTTTGGTGATGGACACTTCTTTTTATACATAAAATGTATGTTCTTAGGCTAAGTGGAATTGTCTTGGTGGAGGAGGAAGAAGCTGAAGAAGAAGAAGAATATGAATTTGTATGGTTTTCATTTGGTGCTAGTCGGGCAGGTTAAGTGTAGAGTACTGTTAGTTTTTAATATGGTTAGTTAGTCACAGAGAAATTGAAAGCATGTGAGGGGTTTCGAAAGGAACTGCAAAAAAAATGTGGAGGAAGCAAATCACACACACATAGACACGTGCGCGCACACACGCTAGCAAATAAAAGGAAGTAGTTGGTCAGGAACAATAAAATCCTCCAGAGCTTGGATTCTCTTTTTTTTTGCAAATGTGTGCATACGTGTCCTAAGAAGCTTAGCAAATTCACAGAACATTGATAAAACTGTCAGGTGCCTGGGTTGGAAATTGCGTGCAAAATGTAAAAACTTTTGATATTTTTGGACACACGATTTTTATTTGTATTTTATTTTATTTTATTTTTGTGCTGAGGTTTCCTTATCCTGTGAATGTGCAATATGTTTGCAGCACATACAAAATCACTTACGAGAGCAAAACGTGTTTGTGTGTGGGTGTAGGTGTGGATGGGTTTTAGGTAAGCGTATCTCATTTCTATTTGTTTGCTGGTTCTAAACTCAAATGTAAATAGTGTAAATTCCAGTTCAAATCCAATGCAATTTGTATTCGTTTCATTTGATAGAAACCTACGCAAGCACATGTGTCTAGCCATGTAAATTAGTTGCAAGTTAATTGAAATTTTTGTGACTGTAAAAAAAAAAAAATTAAGCAGATTAAAACCAAACTACGAATTTGTTGGCAACGATTAAAAATTAAATAAAATAATAAAAAAAAAAAAATCTAGTAATAAATATTTAAAAATAATCCATTTAATTAATTTTAAAAATGTATAAAACTATGCATCAAGTTTTTGGGGCAAACAAAAGAGCAGTTAATGGGAATTGGCATAACAAACAAACAACAACACAAAAAAAACAGAAAGGAAAATTCCGCCAAAAGTTTGAAACTAATAAATATGGTTGATTTGATTTTATAGAGTCAATTTGAATTAGATAGACCCCTAAAAATTTATTATGCAATCCCAATCGCTGCATTTCCTGTGCCAAACCAAACATGCATAAAAATATTACAAAAAAAAAAAAAAAAACAAAAAAAAGAAAAGAAATATTTTTTATTTGCTAAATTAAAGTTTAAAGTGTGCAAAATTTAATAAAAAGAACTGCTTGAGCATAAAAAAAGAATATAATGAATTTTTAATAAGAAGAAGAAAAAAAGTTAATAAAAACGGATTGAAATATTTGAAATTTGAGCCCCAGACAAATGATTTCAATCGTGTTAATTAAGGTAAATTTATAATAGCAAAGCACTTAAAACTTAATTGGCTTCAAGGTCAAATTTACAAGGAACTTTTATTTCGAAATAATTAGCTCATAATTAATTAGAAGTAAAACCAAAGAGTTGTGTAGCTTAAAAATAAATTCCGTAGTTAATTAAAGAAAAAAAAACGAAATGCAAGAATTTAAAATTAAATTTGAATGTTTGTAAGTTTTGCAAAAATAAATAATAATAATAAAAATTAATATTGTTGCTTATTCCTAGTTAAGATGAATGTACTGAAGGATTTGTGCAAAGTGAAAGAAGAAAAGAAAAAAAACGAAAAACAAAACCCCCAAAAAAAAATTAAAATTTATTTTTTTAAATTATTAAGCTTCGTATATATAGAATTCTACAATCTTTTATATATGTATAGAATTCAACTAAGGTTATTCAGAAAAGCTCAAAAACAATGAAAAACAATTTGAAAAACTTATGAATTTACAATAAAAACAAAAAAAAAATGATTATATAACTGAAGAGACTTGAAATTTCTATTCTTTTTGTACTTGGGAAATATTTTATGGTTTTGAACAAGTTTTTCAATAACTTTCAATTAAAGCAGCTCATAATTTTCACAAGTAACAAAAGCCCAGAAAATCTCTTATCAGTGGAAAAAAATGGCTTCCCTTCACCAGGGTTGGCCAACTCAGCCATCAAATAACAAAGTTTGCTCGGTGAAAGGCAGGACGAGACATTTTAATAAAGTTTAATTTGCATTGGCAATTCTTTTCTTTTAGGTAGTAAAACACGAGCCAACCAACAAGTACAACGACAACAATAATAAAGTTCAAGAAACCATTTTGCCAACGAGGGGAAACCATACAACGACAACTTTTCAGTTATGACCACAATAAGCCCAGTCAGAAATATGCTGCCTAAAACAAAATACAAAAACAACAGATAAAAAATGGAAAAGTTTGTGATCAAACTTATAAGCATTTTTTTACACTGAAACAAAAAAATAGCTGACCGAGACAAACTTGAAGAAAAATGCTTAATGATTAGTTTGAGGTAAACTTTTCTCATTTGAAATGTTGGGCTAATTTTTTGGCTAATCTAGATGTCTCCGTTGTTTTTTTTTTTTTTTTTTTTTGCCAGTTTCCTGTGACTAACAAAAGCAATAAAATTTGAAAAATTAACATTAATATTTTTTTTTGTTTCTCTTATTTTTTACGAGTTGACATAATTCAAATAGATTATGCTTGGTTTTGCTTTGTGGTCATTTTTTTATATTTGTGTAATTTTCTTTCTAGACTGACTGAATGCTTGAAGGTAAGTTCAAAAAATTCTTTATTATTATGATCTTTTAAGGACTCGACAGATGTTTCAGATTTTGCTAAGTCATTTAATTTATGCTGTTAATTAATTAATTAATTTGACAGCCAGCAATTCAATTCGTAACTTTCGGAAAATCGTTATTTTTCTGAGCTCAATTAAATATGAATTCAAATAGGCCGTGAAACTCGAGAGTCGGCTACGTTCTGCTCCAAGGACTCTGGCTCTACCGAAGCCATTTACGTATAAATAATAAAATCACTTGCCAGGCCATAAAATACAGCCAAACCCGGCCAGACCAGACCACACCAGACGAGTCCTGAGCAGAGCCGACCAGAGCATTCAGGCCAACCAAGTTGGTCAGGCAGTGAACCAGTCAACCGTTTTCCTCAGTTAACTCATTTCAGCGACAGCCAAGGCTGAAAGCCCTATAAAGTGGGCCAAAGTTTGGTCATTATTGAAACGTGTTTCGACTACTTAAAGTAAATATCGATGGCCATTTTATTTTTGTTTTTTTTTTCGGCTATAAAACAAAAATTCCCAAAAAGTTCCAACTGCACTCGAGCTCCTCTTAAACGCTAAGCAATGCGGAAGAACTTAAACTATGCCAGTTTTGCCAGTTCTGCCAGTTAGGCACACATTCATTCAGCTATTCGTTCACGGTATTCATGGAACAAGAATTTCGCTTATCCACTTTTCTGGCTTAAGCCGACACGTGTGCTCTCAGCTGGACTGGGGTTAATTATTGTCTGAGCAATTTGGGGTAAATATTGCCGGAATGGTGGCATCAAGTGTATACAAAAGTATTTAAGAATTAGACTTATTGTCTAGTTATTATGAAAAGTGTTGGCTATGGATTAGATTCCGTAAAGTAATTAAGGAAATTTCTACAGAAATTGTCTGTTGGAAAATAATTGATTAATACTTTTGGCCTTTAAGGAGTTCAACTTTTGCTACAAAATTTGTGCTCCTTCAGAGAAAGATTTAAGGGTTACTGAATTTTGGAAATAATAAAAAAAAATTATAAATTTATTATGGTATTTTTAAAAAGAATAAGAAGAAATTTTTTGAAAAAAAACTTCAATCATTGCCGAGTTACTTGAAAATATAATTTTCTAGTTCAGAATTTTCTTTACACAAAGCAAAATAAATTCCAGGAAATAATATTTTATAGAAAACTGCAGAAAAGTAGAGAAAATCCTTTGGTTAAAAGTTCGACAACCTTAGGAAAATAAAAATAAAAAAAGGAATATTAAAACTTTTTAAATAAAAATTGAAAAAAAAAATATCACAAAGACAATCTATTTCTCAGTTCTTTGTTCTTTCCTTTTAGAAAAAAAAGGTAATAACTCTTTTGGTTAGATAGTCAAAAATTGTATTTCCATATCGAATTTAAATTAGAGTAAAAACTTTTCTTATGAATTTCATTGTGAAACTTTCAAGTTTTGTAAAAATTTGACTCAAAGTGCAGTTTTTCTGCTTCTTTCAAACAAATCTCATGCATCGTTAGCAGGCAAGGCCAACAAATTCATTGGAACCCACACATATGCACACATGCACACAATTTCTGAAAATGCAAGTCATACAAGAGCTTTAGCTGTATTTCGTTTTTTTTTTCTTTGCGTGTTTTTTTGTAGTTCCTTTTGCGAGCACATTTCAATTATGGTGGTACTTGGAGAGGGCATGAGGCGGTGGTCTAAACGATGACTGCCTTCTGGCCGGTGGATTTTGTGCCTTTTGCATAATAGATTTCACCACAATTAGCAGCCAGCTGGCAGCTGAATCAGAGACAGGAACAGCTGCAGGCAAGAACTGACTTGACTACCCTTGCCAAGCTCAAATTTTCTCACACATTCATTTTACTAGACTGGCCCGGTTCTGGCAGCATCATGCACTCTTGGGGTTTTTCCGCCTGACTTTCAGGCTGTGCAATCAGTGTGTGTGTGTGCATGTGTGTGAGTCTAATGGAATCTGATGCCTTCTCTGATCTAAGGATTTTTGCCTGCCCTCAGGCAGTTCAAAATAGTGTTGGGCGCGACTATTTAAACCACTTTTTCCATAGTGTAGAGCTCAGCTTTGTGAATGGATTCTGTTCTCTGCAGAGAACATAAAAGTGGAAAATTGTAGAATGTAAGGGAAGATTAATTTCATTGCCTGGCTTTAGACAGGACTCATTACAGATGCCCTTGAAAAAATCGCCTCGCACAGAGTTTGTCATATTCATGCATAGATTAAAACTGAATGCTTTCGTACTTTGCTAGTTAGCCAACCACGTACTCAACAGCAGCTGATGACTAAGATCTTCTCTAATGAGACTCATTAACGTAATTACGCCATGTCCTCTATTAAACGACAAAGTGAGAAGGCTAGAGAGAGAGTAAGAGTGGGTTACAAAGTTTTGCCTGTACTTGATTATAAAGTCGCGTTGTTGTCTATTCTATTGAGTGTTGGTTAACTTGTCTATGATTTTGCACTTGAATGCACTTTACCTCAAACTTGAAACTGTACAAAGCCAAATAGCTTAAGCCATACTCAACACACCTCAGCTAATATTTAAAACACAAGGCAAACTTATATACACACACACACATGGATTCAAGAGCCACTCAAGCCAAGGATAGAACATAGAGATTCGTAATAAGTCAAGAAGCAATCGGTTAAAAGGGAAAATCATGACTCAAATCTTTGTCTAATTAATTTCAAACTAGCAAATGAAATTGCCAAGGCAACCAATTTTGAGGACTTGACAAGTCTTGAATTTATTTAAATTTTTTTTTGGGAATTTTTTTTTATGATTTTGAAAGGCTTCGTTATTTAACATTTTATTTTTCCGCTTGACTTGCGATTGACTGACGTTTTCTTAAATCAATAAGGACAAAGCGTTCTCACCATTGCTTCTTTATTCTCATTTCATTGGCTGTGTCATTTGGTATTTGTATTATGTTAGCTGTGTAAATAATGCTTTTGGAATAGTTTATTCTACTCCGACAAAGTCGACTTTTATTTAACAAAGTTTCAGGTTGACTGGAAACGCTAAAGAAAGCGGTTCAGTGGATCGTTCAAAACCGAAATCTTAAGAGAATTCTGACTCTCCGAAATATGAAAGATGAGTTTAGCTAACTTTTTTTTTGGGATTTCTCTGTCACGCTCCCAATTCCAAAAAAAAGAGTTTTATAAAATTTTATAAATTTTTTTTCACTCAAATTCTTTTTTTTTATTCCCTTAAAACTTGATTATGTCTGTTGCTGTCAAGTCCAGATCTAGTTTTTTGTTGTCTTGGCAGTTTATTTCAACGCAATCACTGTCTGCCATGTCAAGTTTCCCTACTTCCTGTCTAACTGGCACTGTTTTCCTGTCTGTCGCTTTTCACCCGATTTGAAGAGGAAAATATATATATATGTGTATATATATAGTATATTCCTTTTTTCTCCACTATTAAGCACATAAATTGTAAGAGTAAACAAGATGATTACAAACTGTGGGGCGTTGATGGTCGGACATAAAATTGCATTTTGGTTCTGAAATATGAATGAAAAATCATATATACCTTGAATGTGTGTGTGTGTGTGTGTGTGTGTGTTTGGCTGTTTACGCTCTAATGAGCTTGACAAATTGAAATAGATGACAGGACTCCGACTTTGAACTGGGGACCCGATACATGACCGTGTCTAAATCAATGTATGCTTAACGACCGTGACAGTCCCACGAGCAAAGCTTTTGAGAAAAGAGCGACCAAATTTGCTTTGAGGCCTTCGGATGAGTCTGAGGGAAATAGTATACTCTAGACCAATTAAACTAATGGCAGGCAACATTTAATGACTTAATGCTTCACATTTATAATGCATAGACGGTCTTATTGTTGTTTCGCTTGCTCCGGTTCGTTTGAGGTGTTGGTGACAATCTAACTACCTCCTACATGAGTGACTGCTTAACGGTTCTTAGCTCACTCTATTTAAATATAAGCATATATGTGTGTGTGTGTGTTGGGTTTGGTAAGAACAGATTGAAAATAACTTAAATATTTTGCCAGACAGCTAATAGCCGTTCTCAATCTTTGTCAAATTGCTGCAGCCCATACACAATTAAATCCGATTGACTAAGACTATCGAGTCAACAAGAACCGTTACCAGACTATACACACACACTAGCCAAACAACTAAACTAATACCAAGAATGTGGGCGTCAATAAAAGCCCTTTGGCAATTTAATTGGTTTTACTTAATGTACCTTGTATCTATAAGATACAAAGCGTGTATCTTATCGCTAGATAAAATCAAATAAATTAATAAATCGAATGATTTAATTGAACTTGAATTTTTATTGAATTCTCAAATCAATTTCAGCCCTAAGTCAATATAAAAACTTTGGCTCCTTCTGCCTCTTTCAAAATACACTCAAGCTGGATATATTTTTTTTAATCAAAAATAATTGCTTTTCCTTTCGCAGGTACAGCAACCTTCTAAATCATAAGATTCATTTTTATTTTTCTGAAATTCTCTTAGACTTTTTATTCTCTATTTTTTTCACATAATTCTTATAGCTGCCCAGTCAGTTACTATTATTTCAACTTATTCCATAAACTACAAGAACAAAGCGCCTTAAATCATCTAATAAGATTTTCTGGGCTTAAGTAAGAAAATAGATGGAGAAACCTAAAAAACATGAAAGCTTACAGTTTGAGTAACCATTATGTTTTTTTCCCATTGAGATTACTTTCAGTTTTAATGAATTCTAAAGACCAAGAATAAGAGTAGCTTAAAATAATTGAAAATTATTTTACAGAATTCTTACGAGACGAATTGAATTGAAGATTTAGTAAAGTTCTAAGGATTCTAAATATTTTTTTGAAGCGACAAAGGCAGACCAGAAAAATTCTTAATAAATATTTCCTAATTTTTTTAAAATTTTATCAGAAATATTATAAATTTTGAAAGTCATAGAAATTATAAAGACCAAGAATAAGAGTAGCTTAAAATAATTGAAAATTATATTTCGAAACTATTAATTTTTTTTCAGAACTTTACAGAAATTTTAGGGGACGAATTGAATTGGAGATTCAGTAAAGTTTTAAGGATTCTAAAATTTTTCTGAAACGACAAAGGCAAAACATATTTGATCCGACCAAAAAAATACTCAATAAATATTTCCAAATTTTTTAATATTTTATCAGAAATATTATAGATTTTGAAATTCATAGAAATAATATTCATTTCTGTCTTAGTAAGAAAAATATTTTGGGGGAGACTTGCCAGTTAATCATAAACTTCTCTGAGCGTTTCTGGAATGAAAATTTAAATATTAAAATTAAAAGCTTAATTCTTATAACCTTTATAACATTATTATTATTATTATTATTATTATTATTATTATTATTATTATTATTATTATTATTATTATTATTATTATTATTATTATTATTATTTTTATTATTTTTATTTGATCTTTGTCATTTTACCCTTCTGACCCATATCGCGACTTAGATCTACCCTATTCATCTTTTAAGAACATTGAATTTCAGATGTTTAATTTACTTCAGTGAATTTCAACAGAAATCATAAGTGAGATAACAAAAAGAACATAGAGTTTCATAGCTATAAAATTGCTTCAGGCTTTAATTCGCCTATTCGATTTAAACGAATTATTCTTCTCGACTGAGAAAAAATAGAAAACAAAAAGGTAAATCAAAACTGTTTATTGCTATGAAGCAGTTGAAATATTTCACATCAACAGGGCACTTAAGCCGTTTGATGTAAATAATTAATTGCCCCGGACTGGCCAAGGTAGGCCTGGCTGGGAGGGGGTGGAGCAGGTCACAGCAGGCCACAGCAGCTTCAATTAATACAATTACAATTACAATTTCAGTTGCTAGTAAAATCCAAAAAGAGAGAAAAAATGGCAATGGCTTTAGTTGGGCGCAACTAACAACGGAAATGTAGGCAAATAAATTAGTCAAAATATGCCAACAAAGGAAATAGGAGTGCCCATTGGCATCGGGATGGTGCGGTGGAGAGTTGGTGGAATGCTTTATGGGTAGGGAATTAAATTAGTTAGTAACATACTAAGCAGCTCTAATTGCAATCCCTTTATGTTTCCTGCTTTGCCCGCTGGCATTTTGTTTGGTTGATGCCTCTCAATTTGGCTTTTGCATTTTTGGGGCTGTCAGAAAAATGAGTGCTTCAAATAATTCGACTACAATATGTTCCAATTATTTTTCTGTCCAATGGTAATTAGGCTAAATATTTTGCGTGCCTGCAAGAATAAATTGATTAATTCAATGAATTTAATATGTCATCCGGGGTGCTGATTAGTTAACCAGTTTTTCATACACTTTATACGAAAATAAAATCATTATAACCAAAGTAAAATTTCCTCTATCAAGTTTAACTTTCAAACAACAAGGACACAACAAAGAAGAAGAAGAGGAAGCGGAAGAAGAAGAAAAGGCGATAGAATTATCATCATTATGTTGTATTTTCTTTGCCAAAATGCATTAGCTTTAGGGCAAAAAAAAAGAGCCAAAGAAAAGTCAGCTAAAGGCAAACGGAAATATGCTGCGGTTTTTATAACCCACGGGAAATTTTTATCAAAATGAAAATGCAAAAAGCATTTCTACGAAAAGCAGCTTGTTAAAACTAAAATTCCAGCAATTTACAAATACAAACAAGAAAATTGAGACCATTCTTCTTCTGTTTTTTTTCTTTTAACTAGAAAACGTGGTCAGCATTTAATGATAAATTTAACAAAGCTGATCGAGCAGGCAGATAAAAAATAAAATAAAATAATATATAAAATCTCCATACAGATTATGAAATTCAAAACGTTGCAGCAATTATTTTAAATGTGTTTTTTTTCCAGGACACACAAGAATATTGCACATAAAAAAAGGGTCATATAAAATTCCTTGTTAACCCCAAAAAAAAAAAGGTAGAAAAATAATTGAGTAACATGTGCAGAGGTCGGAGTGGTACGCTAAGCGGTTTATCTGAACCAGCAACAACAACAAAAAAGGGTAAAATAAATACTTGAATTAATGCCGAGCTGCGGCAATTCTACTAAAGGATATCAATTTTTGAAAATATTGAAAATTTATGTCTGAGTCTGAGGGTACAAAGAATACTATAGAGCTGTATCAAAGTGCCCAGACGCCATTGTGATAGTGAGTAATAAAAAGGTTTGATCTTTGTAGTCTCTTTCAAAGTGTTGATTACCCTATCAATTGTGTTGCGCTTGGCTCAAAAACTACTGCCAACTAACTTTAAATTTTGCACAACGTCACGGCGGTAGCTTGCACATGTCTGGCAAACTATTAACACTCGTACGAGCTTTTCGGGGCCAAAAGTGCTAAACAAGTTGGTGCCATATTAAACACCTGCCAAGAAACTGCAAAATCAACTCTTTACCCACTCAACACCAACAATTTTCAAGCACTTTCACATGATGAGTGCATGTATGTATGTGAAGTGTGTGTGTGTGTGTGTGTGTTCTAGCTAGTAAAACCTTTTGTTTGTTTGTTTGCAAAATTTGCTGCACATTTTCTAGCTGCCTTGCGGCAAATTAAGTTAAAAACCCACTCACACTTTGAAACTCACACAGAGACCCAGCATATTCGGTTTACCCAAATTCCCAGCTTTATTTTGACTTTCATATATATATTGAAATTTTAAAGATGTAAAAAGAAGAAGAAGAATTATATATGTAATAATTTTTTTTTGTTCAATGTTTTGCAGGCATTTTCCTAGACCAATATATAAAATGAATTGCCAGAGGCTCATATGAAGTTTTTTTTTGGCTAAAATTTTGCCAGCAATTACTCCAGCAAACAATGTGGTCAAAAGGCCAAAAAATAACGCTTTCGAAAAAAAACAAAATACCTAAACTCAGTGAAGCGTTAAATGGCAAAGCACCAAAAAAGTTAAAGACCACAAAAAGGGCTCAACTAAAAAAATGAATTAAAAAAAAAGTCGGAAAATAAAATTTTTAACAAAAATTTTTTTTAAATCTCCTAAAAAAAAATACAGCTGAAAACTTTTACAAGCTGCAAAAAAAAATGATAAAAAAACGTTAATTAATCTACTTCAGTTCAGCAACTTTTTGATTTTCTTCTTTTTCTTTCTACTATTTTTGTTTTTTTTTTGCTTTTGTTTTTGACGGGCTTAAAAAGTTGTTTTTCGTTGTTGAATGGTTAAATAAAGATCTTAATTAAATTTTAGAAGAGAACTCATTTAATCACCTTGAAAACTCAGTGAATTGAAAAAGCTTGTTTGATTTGTAGTCGAGTTGTGAGTTTGTTTAGTTTTCCAGTTGGCAATTTTGTGTAAATAAAAATCTTAATTAAATCTAGGGAGAAAAATAAAAAAAACCATACACCTTCTGGGCTTGTTCGATTTCTAGTTGACACATAAACACACACACACATGCATTGGTTGCTGTGCCAACCGCAGAGCGTCTGCCTTCCACATTACGTATACGCCATGTACAGCGCATTTTTGGTTTAGAGGGTGAAAAAAAAACGAAAAATTCAAATTTTCGTGACGGTTATGGCAAAAGAGCTCAGTGCGGCAATTTTAGCGACATGTTGTTGCGGCATCAGCCCTGAGGGATTTAGCAGCCAAAAATCAGAGCTCTCGGCTAGCCCGGACCGAGGAAGGAGTGCCATTTGAGTGATATGCACGCCTGAGTGCCTAAATGCTACGCTTGGCACTCGGCCCTTGCCCTGATCCGCCCACAACGTATTAAGTATGCCTTAAGTTGTCAGGGGACAGTTTAAGTTGTGGTCTGAGGCCGAGGAATTCATTTATAAGCCTGCACGTAATACGATTGGCTCAAATTCACTGACCACACTCCATATGACCCCAAACGGCCTAAAAAAGCAAGAAAAAAAAGAAAGATACATATAGACAAGAGCTTAAAGTGGTTACAGTCGTAGAGTTTTAAAGGGAATTAAATGAGATGAGAATATAAAAAGCTGCCACCGCTAAGACCACATTGACATGGGACAAAAAAACCGAAAGAAACGTTGCTTTCTGCTACCATTTAAGAACAACAACAACAACAACAAGTGCAAAAAACAAAGTGAACAAAATGGGGGGAGGGTGGAGGGGTGTACCAAAAAAAAATATCATAGAAAATTTGCATAACAACTTCCGCCATTTGAGCCACGCGATGCTTTTTGCGTTAATTCGTTCCTCTTGTTGTTGTAGTTGTTGTGGTTGTATTGCCTACAATTTTGTTATTGTTATCCATTGTTGTGGTGTCTGCATGTGTATGTGTGTGTGTGTGTGTGTGTGTGTGTGTTTGTGTGAGCTTTTCCATTATCCTGGTTGGGCCCACTAAGCCAGGGGCACCTGTTAAACTCATTTATTGAAGCGGTTACCCTTTGTTGTTGTTGTTGTTATTGTTGCTGTCAAAAAATGTAATTTGCACTAGAACCGCACATAAACAGAAACATACGCACAAACACACACACAAGCACACACACAGACACACACACAGAGAGACATGCTGGCACAGTTTGGCAGACCAACTAGATGTTCCCTTTAAGCTGAAAACATAAAATTTAACACTCACACACATAGGGGCAAACACCGACACATTATCACACACACACACATACATACACACGTACACATGTTAAAAGTTAATTTGTTTGTTTTGCTTCAAATCGCTTTATTCATTTGAAAAATTTTCATTTTGTGGCCGTAAATTCTTATTTACCTCGAAAATACGCTCATTTGTTGGCCAAACCTTTTCCCATTTTTATTTTTTTTATTTTTCTGGGGAAACCACAATTGTTTTGGCGCCTCTACCAAATCGGGCATGTTAATTTAGATAACAGATGATTTCTCCAAATGTAAAAAATTCAAATCGAAATCTGTTCGGCTTGAAACTGATTTGGGCATATTTATTTGGTTTCCTAATTGATTTGGATTTGCAATACATTTTTGCAGCTCATTTGGGACTAATGATTTTCATATGGATTTTGGCCAATTTTCAATTAGCTATTTTGCTCTGACTTAACCGACTTTCTATGGGTCAAATGGGCATATTCGAAATTTAAAAAAAAAAATATTTTTTTCTTAAAGATTTTTTCTTTTTGATTTGAGTCCAAAAAGTTATGATAAGAATTTTTTTCTTGAAGAAATTTTTAGTTGGTTGCCTTTTTTATTTCATTTAAATTTTAAAAGATTTTGTTACTTTTTGTATTCTATTATTTTTTATTTCAATTTTGCCTTCTTGTTAGCAAAGTCATATTCATATTAAAAAAAAAACCTTAAACTATTTTCATCAGACAAAATCGTTTTCTTTCTTTACACTCAATTTGTCCATGTTTTCTAGGCTCTTCAGGGCTTCTTTTTTTTTTAAGAGATAATGAAAGAGTGAGAATGGGTGGTAGCGCCACCAGCGTTCGGCTAAGTCAAACCAAACTGGGCTAGTAAATCGGAGCCTCAGACAAACGCTGACTGCCGCATAAAATTTACCATTCTAGAGAGTACATACACATATATATATGTATATGTAGAAGTGTAGATGTGTTTAAGCCAGCAGCCCATAATTCTGCATAAATTTTCGATTTTTAGCGATTTGTATTTTGGCCACCCTCGCTCTGTGATTCTGGCCAAATGGGCAGAAAAAATTAAACTTGCACGCTAGGGCGTTATAAATAATACAACCGTGATTGCATGCCGGTCCTGTTGGTTTCTTTCTGGTAGAACAACGGGCAGAATTTACCCCAGCCTCGTAAAATCAAATAAAACCCAATTTGAGTGAAGAAGCAACAGAAAAATTTACATTGCAATGCGAAATCTGTTTTGCTTTGGCAAGAAATTCAACTAGAGAGTCTATCTAAATGTACTCCATTTGGGAACTTATTAACATAAAGTAACCGGTAGATAATCACACCTTGAGCTCAGCCATAATCAAGAGCTTTGTCAAAGCAGGAATGAAACAAAGGGAAGGTCGAATTCGCACACAGTTAAAGAGTCCTTGAACCTAGAATACATGCCAAGAGACTTGAATGAAACCTTGCTTACAGGTGGGCACCAAAATCGTATAGAAGGCAATCAACGATTACAAATGGCCAGAAGAGTGGAGACAAAAGAAGCCTGAAGTAACTGGCTCTGCTCATCTGTCTTTGTTTTTTGTTTGGTTTTGTGTTTGTTTGCTTGACTGTGAAGGTTGGGGGCAAATTTGCCCTGGTGTGTCCTAGTTTGCCGGAAAGTGATTCCTTGTCTTTTGAAATGAAAAACTTGTGCATTGTTTCTTCGACTCAAAGTCGAGAATCGAAATTAAAATCCTGGCAATGGGCAGAGAACTACTCAAAACTACTCGTGTTGAGTTTGGTCAGGTTCGCAGTGGTTTTGCATGCCTCGACAATTTGATACCTTCTGGCAGTTAATAAAACCTAAAGACTCATTGCATAAACATTTACAAGTCATTTTTAAATAGTTTGAATAAATTGAACCAAGTCGACTTTAAAAACTCATTTAAAAATTACATGACAAGCTAATTAAAAATTGATTACTGGCAACGCGACTGGTGTCCTAATTAAAAGCGTTGACAGAGCCTGTGTAAACCTTAAGCTGCCTAATTGTTTACTCAACTTGCCCCTTGCAATTTATCGAGTATGTTGGCGGCAGGTAAACTTTACTAGTTTCACTAGTTTCATTCTCTGACATTAAAGTCCCCAAGCCAACTGCTGGCAAACTTGGCTATCGATATTGTTAATGAGTTAAACTTTCTTGTCTCTCTCTCTCTCTTTCTGTCTCTGTGAGTGAATGATTTTGAAATCTAATTAAAAACTAACATTTGGGGGGGAAACTTAAATCTTGCCAGTGGCAGTTTTCATAAATCAAAAGCAAGTTAATTCTTTCATTATTCATATTACAAGTTGCAATCAGAATTACAATTTACAAGTCTCAAGTCCAGATGCAAATTTTGTGACCTGAGTATTGGCCGTGGAGAAAGTTAATTTAAATATTTTATGGCATATAGATAGTCTCTCACCTGGCAGAGCCCTCAAGTCTTATTTTTGGCCTGAGAATATTTATAGAAAAATATTTGCTTGGATAAATTAAAATGGGGAAAAATTAAGAGAAATTCGATTAAATTGTCAATGAATAAATTTTTAGTAGATTTACTCTTTGCCATATGAAAAGTTAAAAAGGAAAAATTGCATTTTATTTTAGTTGGCAGAAATAAAAGTGTCAAGGCGAAGAACAATTAAAATGACACGGCAACAAAAACAAAAGAAGCCAAACTTATTAAAACACACAATACAAAATGTCTAGGAAGCCATAAAATAATAAACACACACACACAGACAGACAGACATGCACACACGGTAACATAGAATTTCATTCGTTTTGCTGGGAAAATAAAAGTTAGCCATGGTTTCTTGAATGCTTGTTTGGGTGTCGGTTTGATTTATGGCCTCAGGCCAGACCATATGTGATAAGCGGTTCCACTTAATTGCCTGACAATTTAAGTGGACCCCCATGAAGGCTTATCATTTGAACCCAACTCCTTGCTCTTCTGTCAAGTGCCACTTGGGTGCACTTAATAACTAAAAATTGTATACAATACAAATGAATCAGGGAGAAAGTGAATGAAAGATAGGGGAAAGGGGCTTAATAGGTTGATAGGTCAGAGCTGATTCAATAAGCCCCAGGACGATTGGACGATTGGCTTACACTTTCGACTTGGGCTTATGTGTCTGGGTACCAATTAATTTTAAAAATATGCTAATTGACTAGCAATTTTTATATCATTAACATGTTTTTGGTGGCCGCGACTCTTTTTGTTTTTCTGTTTATTTCGTTTTGCTTTTAATTTATTCTGATTTGGCTTGTGTCTGGTGGCTTTATCGTTATTTGCACAGGACAACAACAGCCGAAAAGGGAGATTTCCAAAAATATAAATTAAATGTTTTGATTCTCAGTGAGTCTGGTCCAGCCTAGGCTTTTCGGCCATAAATTTTATGCTCGCCGCTTTTACTGAGATTGCATAATTTATGTTATGGCCATGATGACGTCAGTGGGCATTTCTTAATTAGATGAATGCCATTGCCATTAGATGGAATGGCAGCCAAAAAATTTTATGTTGGCCTTAAGGACATTAAAGGTATTTTGGCTTTAACCCACTCCTCTCTCAATGCCATCAGCATATACATTTCCGCTTTTATGGACCTGCAACCAACGCCAAATATGATCCTCGACCAAACCACGCCAAATAAACCGCAATCAGGGCTCTTAAATCGAATCAATTAGACGGCACACGCCCACAACTCCCACTGGCCCATTCACCCATAACACATCGGTCAGCCTTTGCCCACCAGCCGTGAGCCTCGTCTCGCCTCTTCTGTCCTGTCCTGCCCTGTCCTGTCCTCAGCAGACCCAGCGAACGTCCTTGTCGCACTTGTCGCTCACTGCCAAAAAGTTTTCATTGTGTGGGCGGCACAAAAATTTTGCGCTAAGCTCTGCCCGGCTCGTCTGGCCCAAAAATATTTTGGTTGTATATATTTTTTATATACATTTACTTGTTTTTTATAAATTTCGGTTTCTTTTTTTCTGATTGTTTTGTTTCTTCTGGCTGAGCAGAGAGTGCTTTTTATTTTCTTTTGTATACTCTTTCGGCAAGAAGGATTACAATAGATTTTTCTTTTCGGTTTTGCCACAATTTGTAAAGGATAATTGAACACATTTGATGATCATTAGAATACTTAATAGCAGCTTAGCTCTTTGAGTTAATAGAAACAAGAAATTCATATAATATATCAATCCTTTGGGTATTTCAATATCCTCTTACTTACCAGGCTTGGGTGGGCTCCACAAACAGAAAAAAGAAATGGAAAATTTATTTTCTTATTCTTGATTTATTTAGCCTAAGACTTTTATCTTATAAACTGAAAATAAAAAAAATATATATTTTTAAGCTTGTTAGCATTGTTCAAATAATAGAAATCTAGGTACGTATGTGAGGTAATAAAAATGTCTGATATGAAGGAGACAAGTCTGGAGAGATCTGTTTTGGATACTCCAAATTTTACTAAGGGAAAATTTTCTTTCCTTTTCGATATAACAGACCAAGTCTGATATCGAGGCCAGAAAAATCTAGTTTAATTAACAAATTATTTTTAATTAACCACCAGAAATTAATTTATAAGAAACCTTTTTCACAAGAACCTCCCAAGAATGCCAAAGAATTTAGCTGGTCAAAAAATGCTCAGAACTATTTCAGTTTCCTTTGTTTAGCAAATTGCATTTCAATTTTATATACTTCAAACTCCTCTAAAACAATTCTTTTACAATAGAAATTGTTCTGAATTAATAAAAATTTATTTTAATTGGTTTTCATTTCGTTCTCTTATTTTAAAAGAGGCAATAATACTGATGGATATTATAATATCAACTCATTCATATTCCTTCATAACCTAGATCGACTAAGCTGAACTTTTTAGATGATTACGCAGCTTGATTTTTTAAATTGTTTTGTTCTTTCATCTCTGACAGATCGAATATTGAGATCCCTCTTATCGGGATCGATTTTAACATACCACAGTGCCATAGTGATGGTTCTCAAGATGGTCTAGCATCCAGTCTAAAGGGTAAAAGTATTTATGGAGGATCCAAGAAAGGCTTAGCTTATTTAGGAATTTATATTTCTTAATAAAATCACAGGACTCTTTTGGTGAAAAAATTAAATTGAGTAGAGTATGAAAGCTTCGATTAGTGTTTATTATTATTATTATATTTTTTTTCTTTTTTGGTGAATTTATTTTTCTTATTGATGGCCAGCGGCGTCATTGACATGCAAACAGTGTTTTGTTGTATGTGGCCATGTCATCGATCATTTTAAGTGGGCCGGAAAAAAAGAAGAAAATTTTCAATTAATTAGCACAAGTTTGTAGACGCAGACATTCTTCAGACAACAACACAAACGACTAACGACAGCTGGTCGGTTGGCTAGTCGCCTCCGAAGTTGGCCGCTTTAATGATAACGTTTACCGAAAAAAATAAAAACAAAAACAAACCAAAAATAATAGAGAAGGACAAGAAAAACTGTCTCCTAATATTTATTTTGCCCGTGCCCCAGAAACAAAAAAAAAAAAAAAAATAATAAATAAAAGAAAACATAGAAAAAAAAGGGCTAGGCGATAACTGAAATGTCAGTTGGTTGGCTGCCTTTGACTAGACTCATTTTGGCCTAGCTTTGACTTGGTTAATTGCGTAGTAAATTTAAGGATTACATCACTTGTTACTAGGCAGCCTTAAGACTAAAGCGGCTATCGCAATTAGTTTCGTAGTGGCTTAATTTTCTTACAACTTTTCCTGGTTGGGGATAAATAATATTAAAGCGTGACTTCAGGCTAGAATTATACCAAGATAAATTACCGAAAATTTAATCGATTTTTTTTATATTAATTTCTAGGCTTGGGATAAGTTTTTAGTAAAATCTAAATATTTTTATTTGATTATTTGAAATTAATTATTATTTATTCATGCATAGATGCATTTTTAATTGATTTTGCCAGCAATATTTCTCTCATATTTATTTAATTGTATTTTGCTACTAATTAGTTTTTATTTTAATTAAAAGCAATTCAATTAAACAGCAGGTTATTTTGATTTTACACACTTTGATTGCGTTTAAATGAATTGTCCTGAATATTCTAATCAATAATTTGAAAAATAATTTAATTATGAAAACGGTTTCAAATTACTAAAAAAAAAAAAACAAATAGAACCAATGTGCTTCTTCATTAATAAATGTGTTCTTATTACAATAAATACCATTTAATTCAGTGGAGCTTTAATAAAATGAAGCCATCGAACAAAGCTGACATCAAACGAGTCAGGAAAACCCAAGAGCCTTGGCATCCCGCAAGAGCCACTCGTGGAGCTGAGCTCTTAATATTCTCGCCCTTGTCGATTGCATTTGGCTTAGACAGAAAGCTAAAATATTGCTCACTGCAATGAACAAATGCCAACCATGGCAAATAATGAGCAAGATTATTACAATCCTTTGTTTTCCAAAGACAATGGATATTTTTAGGTCTTTCAAATGGTGGAAAAATATTTTCATTAGAAATGAAGAATGAAATATAAAAAGGGAATTTTTATTACTGAAAAAAAAAGAATCCCAAAGCTGTTATGAAGATATCAAAGATTACAGACTCTTTTCGGAGTACCGGGGTTATTGCTGAACTTGATTGAGGTTCGAATGATCTATATGATCTCCAATCTGATCTAACTAAAATGTAAGCTTTTATAGGTATTTCAAATACCTAATTTGAATGCAATCGATCAATTAATATCAGAGGGACCAGCTTAGGTTATCAAAAATATCTACATGATATAGTAGTCCGATCCGCTTAGGTTATCAATAATATCTATATGAAATAGTAGTTCGATCCTGCTGCTTCAAATAAGTATAAAACTGATGAGATGGACATGGCTCTATCGATTAGTCTAGTCTAGCAAATAACTTTTCAGGGCCTATAATAAAAAGCTCTGTGGGTTTCGAAAATCAAAACGAAAATATTAATTTCTATCTTTTTTAAAAAGAGTATAAAAATATGACTGAAAAAGTTCCTAGAAAACGAATTGGAAATTTTTTTTTAATTGAGCAATTTATTCATTTTATTTATTTTTGTTTTTCTCTTGAAAACTTTAATTAATTACTTTTTAAGATCAGACTTTGGCCATTACTCAATTATTTGAAAATTTTAATTAAATACAATTGGTTCCCTGAAATTTCGAAAAATCCTTTTTAAAACTCTTGTCTGGCTTTATCAGCGATTAACCTTAGTCAGGGCTTGTAAAGCTCTGAACCCACTGTTTTCAATTTCCATAATTATTAATGTAAATGGCTTTTAACTTGGCTGGAATCGCTCTTAGCAAATTGTTATTAATATTTTTATTCGCATTCGACTTTGGCTGAACAACATTTTCAATGTATATTTTAAATATAAATTATGCAAATGACAAAGAGTTCATTTTCATAAATTGCTTCGTGGAGAGAGAGAGAAAAAAATGGAAAAATAAAAACCCATTTAAAGTTATTTGCATTTTTAAGAAAGAATATCTGCGGCTATTTAAAAAAAAAAATTATTCAACAAATTAATTACATGGTAGTTAAATTTAATTGAATTTAACTTTGAAATAATAAACAGATCCGATTTCAGAGCTCCATATTGAAAGGCCTTCATCGGTGACATTATTTACCTTTGAATATTATTTTTCAAATTGAACACGTCAGTCGATTGTTAATAATCAAAATGATGATAAATTATTCAGTTTATTATCATGCCTAATAATTCAGAAATAGTCTTGTCAATTTTTGCAGCGTTTTGCCCACATCCATTCCATTCCGAAATATATCTGTTTAGCAGTCCTCGAATGTAGCTGTAGCTGTCAGATCTTTGACATTATTCCCAATCGCATTGGCTTAAATATTTTCAAGTGATTAAGCAAACAACGAGCGGTGCATGTAAATTTCTTGGCTTGCCTGCCTCTTGTAGACACCAAAATGGTTAGGAGGCAGTGAGCTTTGTTGGGGTTAGATCATTCCTTTGGTGGAATGGTTATCTGCTGTCTGGCGTGTAAGGCAAACAAAATGTCAAGCAAAACAAGACGAGGACACCCAGCATATATACTCTCTACTATTTTATGGCTTTTCCAACGGAGACTGACAATTTTTAACTTTTTAATAGCTTGTATCTCTCATAAAATGTATAGACTCGATTTTTGAATATTTCAAAGTTAGAGCATTAGCAGAATCAGCAAAAAATGAGTATAAAATTGGCAAGCAAACAAGGAGAAGTTAACGCCTTGGGGACAATTTATTTTATTTTTTATGTAAAAATTCCACTTACAATAAATGCATGCTGGAAATTTACTACACCGAAAATGAAATTAAGCAAGTCAAGTGAAGTGAATTTGCCGAGTTTTATTAGTTTAATGAAGACTTTGCTCAGCTTATCTGCACCCATTCCAACCAGAAAGGCCGTCGATGTGTTGGCGTATTCTGTCTGCCTCATTCACGTATATATTAGCTTGTTTTAGCCCACGCAATAAATTAAAATAAGCTCACTTAAATACAAACAATGTGGACCCAGTAAGCCTTCGGCAGCTGAGCCTTTTGCGTGGTCCCGTCAAGGCTTCTGTCTTCTGTACTTCATCATCTTTGGCAGACAGTACCTGAAATTTTATACCAACTACCTCACACATAAATAAAAAGAGTTTCTTCAAACTTCAAAGACCAGACAACTTGACACTGGGGGGCGTCTCTATGTGGCACTAGCGAAATCTGAAGCAACTGTACTGCGTGCAGTCTTTTAATAATTGCCTTTGATATAACTTACACATGGAATGTCTGCCGGTCTGTGTATTTGAGGAGAAGGAGGAGTAGGATATACATACGTTTATGATTTATGAGATGGTCACAAAAGCTACCATCTAGCCTGAAGGCAACATACATTCGAAACTGTTGAAATATCTTGTTTTGTTGTGGCGCCAACAGTTGTACTGTGCCAGTGCCCACTCCTTAAATTTGAAACCGAAATTCCACCCGTCTGACTGACTATGCCAGCTGTTGACATTTGACTTGGTTTACATGAAATTTCGCCTCAACATACCCCAAAAATATCCTTTCACAGTTTGCATATAATGCCAGAGACGGGGTGCCCTGCTATGCTGAGGCCGCTTGTATTTTCCTAATTAAGCAACGACGGAAACAACAACAACAAATACAACTTCTGCTACAACACAGAATATGCTGACAGCCATACCAGACAAGCGAATCGGCTAACAAGCGAACTGGCAATTTGAATGGCAACAAGTTCAATGGGAAAATAACAGCAACAGCAACCACAACAACAGCAACAAGAAGGCAACTGAAACTATGGTATCAAAATTGAGAACCCCAAATTTGAACTCTTCATATAGGAGAAACGGACCATTGACATAACTTAAATAGTTGATTTGCTTTGGGAACTAAAGGAATAAAATACTGGAACGAATGTGAAGGAAATTAAATACACTTTTTAGGAATATAATTTTCCTTTCCCCTTCCATGCGCACAGTCCGATAGATGGCGCACTTAAGTTACTTTGAACTAGTAAAATTAGAATAAGACATTTATTATAAATTTTTTTTGACAGTCTGGAATTCGCAAGAGTTACCAGCTTGCCTAGAAGATAGAAGGGATCATATGATTTTTTTAAGTTCCGATTTGCGGGTACAGTCTATCCCAATTTCGACTGCGTCAGACATTAACATTGGCCTTCATAGCAGATATAGTCTATCCCAATCTTGACTGCCTTAGACTTTAACATTAGCCTTCATAGTAATTTTTAACTTTAACAAATTTAAGAATACAATTTGCTATATTTAAAAGAACTTTAATCAACTTCAGGAAAGTCTCAAGTCTATTGCCAAATTTGTCCTTGGTTTATTTTCACATAAGACAAATCTTTGAAATCAAGATACTCGGCTATTTAGAGCAACAAAAAGTGTATATTATCAAAAAATTGTTGAACCAAACATTCGGTTTGTTACACAACTCAAATCGGCCACAAAATTAACTTCAAGACTAAATCGAGCAAAGGGTCGAGGAAAAAAGGTTCTAAATATTTGCCAAAAAATACCAAACCAAATAGTTTCCCCAGCATCTCTTTTTCAACCACATAAACACACACATACTGGCACACATATCACAGATTTCATTTGGAATATTTGAGGAGCGTATATATGTAAATTGAAGACATCCCTACTAAGTATACTTTGAGCTGGAGAACTGAGATTCGAGATTCAAGAGTTTGGATTGCCAATAAACTTTGGTTGGCCTAGAGTGGATCAAAGGAAAATAAATCCTCTAATATTGCCAATTGATTGTGTGGTTGAATTCATCTTCGTTTTTATTTTTATTATTTTTTTTTTTTGTGAATCTTATAATATTTTGTCAGGCCAAAGACCAAGTATATATTTTATTGTCTCCACTTAATTGTCAAGGTAACCAGGCTGGAGTGCCTTGAATATGACCCAATTGATTTTCTAGAAATCATTGGACATTTCATTTTATACACATTTAATTTTCAATTTTCTGGCCTGCCAATAAACTTGTAAGCTGTCAATTTCTGGCTTTGGCGTATTACTCAAATTAAGACAAGCCAAAGACTCAGATTGACCTAAGAGTTTTTCACTTTTTTTTTTTTGAGGGGACTTGCAATCAGCGAAATATTCAAACAAAGTTTTGCTGTCTAAAATGGCCCAAAGCGTAACTGCGAAATGCAAAAATCTTCAGTCCGAACTGAGCTATGGAAATGAAAAGCAAACAACTTTTTCGTACTGTCATTTTGGGTACAACTAGTTTTTCTTAGTTGTTTCCTTAGACTGAGACAAGGTCCTTTTGCCATTTTCGTTTTCCGAGAGGTTTTTCTTTTCTTTTTCATTCCGTTTTTTTTTTTTTTAGTTTTCTTTCATATTTATGAAGTTGCCATCTTGTCATGTTGTGGCCATGTCCGTTGCGGCTTTATTAACAACATTCAAAAGAGCCAGCTCAAACAATTTGTCAGCTTCTCACTCTTTGCCTCTCTCTCTCTCTCTCTCTCTCTCTGTTTTTTGTGAGACTCAGTTCCCCATGCATTTCCAAGTTTGTCTTTGGTAAATTTTTTGATGGCCCTACAAACATTTAGTGGCATATAAAGCATGCATAAAAAATGTATAAAATCTGCCTTCATGGCATGAGTAAATTTAACGAGGCCAAAACACAAACAATGCAAGTAGTTCATTTATGGCTGAGCCATTTCATATGTACTCTCTCTCTCTCTCTCTCTCTCTCTCTCTCTGTGGCCGAAGAGCTTTAAAAAATGGCTTTGGTGTTGGCTTTAGAGATTTGTTCTCCATTATCCATTAGCTTGTCCAAGCCTTCAGTTTGTTTGGGTTTCTGCAAAAAACTTTTCCAAAGTTGCATAAAAAAGAATAAAAATAAAATTGGGGAATTCATTTAGTTGGCCATTATGCAGATTCACTCACTCGCCCATAAATCTACAGGAAAAACGGCAGAGCCAATAAAACATCTGTTGCATCCGACTCGGTGGATCACTAACGACTGCACTCTTTCTTGCGGGGGGGTAAAGAATTTTTAATAAATATTCATATAAGCAACCAGGAGGAGAACGAAAAGTAAATTTATTGCAATTTTGTTGCACTCAAGGTAAATTAAGTGATTTTTTTTTACCCAAAGCTTTAAGGTTCAAAAGACTCGGGAAGAAATTAATTTCTTCCCCTTAAAAATTTCTAATATTTTTTATAATTTTTTCTTGGATTTTCATTTACCTTTCCTTGATAATTTCATAATTTATTACTGCTAATTAAATTTATTTCAATTCAGTTTCAAATCTGTCACATAATTTATTAAGTCTGTCAGCAAATCATCAGATCAACACATATGTAATCCCTTCATTTTTGTTAACACGTCGACATTTATCAGAGTTGATGAATATGTTGAAGGCAACACATTTGGCATATTTATTAAATTTTATCAACCTGAACTATACCATTTAGCATTTCTGAGCAAATAAAATTATACGCAAATTAAGCATTTAAATGTGGTTTAGGTTCGAGTCCCAGCAGGTTCGAGCCTTTAATTGGCTTGCCCCTGGTGAGTGCGTTGGCCAAAACTAAAGTTTGGCATGTTTCCATGCCTTGCTCATGTTTGGCAATTCGTCAAATCATCAAACTTTGTCTTTTGCGGTTTTGCGGAGTCCCGTTTAGCTTGTAATTCTGTTTAGGCTTTTGTTTTCGAACATATTGCAAGTTGTGCCTTTTGGAATTTTCGGTACTCAACAATTTGAAAATGTCATTTGTTTCGGTGGCAAAAGTTGACGGCTGTTTAGTCGATTAACAATAATGAAGCTTGTAATGGAAAATGTTAAAGTTTTCCCAACCAAAAGAGCACTTTTAATTTCATAAAAGTTAACCAACAAAGTGAAACTTAATTTCAAATGTGTGGAGTAATTTATTTGGAATTCTTTTCTATATTAAACTAACAACTGGAAGCTTCAGTGTTTTTCAAAGCAATTAGAAATTTAGAGACTTTCTTTGAATACTGAAAGAATTCTCCTCAAAGAGAGTATTCCATTGTTCGTAGGTTTAATATGATTTAGATGTTCTCTATTTGTGTGAACTGTTTTGCATAATCACTTGACTGTCATGTTGCTGCCAACAGTTGACAGCCGGGACAAAACAAAGAACAGAAAAAAAAATAACAACAACATTATGCCAATCTAATAATATTTAATGTGCCGAAAGGGTTAACCAGTCTGGATCTGGTTGATAAATTTGATGGATTTCTACAGTTCCAATTTTGAAAGAAGGCGGAGGTGGATAGCAGTCGAATAAGTACAGCCTACTTTTCAGCGCCTAAAAATGGTATATAGACAGACTATACTCTCGTATCTCAATATACTGACTTGCTGTTTGCTATTTGCATTTTATACCACTTAGACACGCGCGTGTCAAACTTTGACAAATGCAAAATATGTCACAAAAGTATTTATTTAATTTATTTTTGAGCTTTGCTCGGCTCAGCTCGACTCTGCGCCGTGTGTGCGTGTGTGAGTGGAAAAGTGTTTGGATTGTCTCAAGTCGCTCATTCGGTCAAGTTACATTTTAATAGTCCCCAGTATCTGATTCTACACAACAACAATAAGAGAAAAGAAAAACAATAACAATTTGGCCCATCAGTTCCAGGCAGCGTCCATTGTTGGTGGTGTTCATGGCATTGCCGTCAGCTTCTCCACGAGTTGACAGTCTCAAGTCAAACCACAAAACAATTTAAGTTACAAAACATTGGAAACTTTTCTATTTGTGACAGCGGCAAACGGCAAAGAAACAAAAGTGCCAAACGCCTGCTCTCTTAGCAACCAGAGTAGAAAATTTGTCCCAAAAAAAATATATCAACGCAAAAAAAAAGAAGAAGAAAAAATCAAAAAGCGTATGCCACGGACAACAACATCAAGAAGGCGTTGAATGTTAAGCTCTAGGCCGCAGGCTAAATAAATATTGTAGCAAACGGCAAATAGACTATAAGAATTTTTTCCTTTAGCTTGAGTTGAACGTCAGTGAAAAAAAAACAAAACACTGAGAGCGACAGACAAAACGTTAAAGATGCAAACAAACTAACAAACAAACAAACCAACAAACAGACGAAGGAACAAACGTTAAGACATTAGGAGAGTCAGACAAATGGAGGCAAATAGACAATGACAAAGACCAAGAACTTTGAGCTATTTTTCGATTAAGCTTTGTTGAAATTTATGATTGGTAAGGAGAGTGGAATCAGGGAGAGAAGGAGACCGGAATGAGTCGAGGAAGTCAATGACAAGTGGCCAACAATTCGAAGTTTGGCCGAAGGCGTAGACACTTTAGAACAAAGGCAAATCTCCCAGACTAGCAAAAACTTTAAGTGTTATTATTATTGTGGTTGTCATGCGTGAATAGCCACATTGAATGAGAAAGAGATATCAAAGCTTTAAGCCATAGAACGAGACAAATAGAATAAATTTGTGCTAATGGGCGGATGGCCACAGTGCGTATGATTGACATGACTGCCAGCAGGTAGAGTCTTTGTGAGATATACTCTCGGAAATTTCAGCTGCTGGTAATAATACACAATTTATAACATACATATATATATAATTTGGACATTGATTAATTGCCAGCTTATTTTTCTAAACATTATCAAGGATTGAGCAAAACCAAACAAGTGAACGCGTGTTCACATGTCGGCATCAGGGGAACACACCACTCATAAGATTGAATGGTTTTCTTTTAAGTTCAATCAAAGATATTTGCTTTAAAAAATTTTGCTTTCCTTAGAAAACAATAAAAAAAAGATTGATTTATTTTTTTTTTGAAAATTTTCAAGTTTTCTTGAAGGACCCTAATGCACATTCAATCAAATCTCATTCTCTGGAAAGTCTGTCTCCAATTATGTTTTGGCTTTGTTTTTGTCTCTTCAGGACATTTCATATATTTGTTTTCATTTTCAGAGTTTTGTTTCCATTTGATATCTTCGCCCATTCCAAGAAACCATAACCAATTGAATCGTATTTCATATGAGAGATTTATACAGCTGTGCATGAAATTTGATAGCCATTCGAAAAGGTTCTCAAAACATAAACAATATTAAGCCTTCTGTAATGACAACAATCAACAATTGAATTGTATGGATAATAATCGTATTAAAGTAAATTATTTTAATACAACAAATTGATGGCTATTTTGCCATTCCAGACCAATTGCAAATATCTTTCCTATTCACCCAACCAAGCCACTTAATATTTTAGAAGATTTCCTAGAATAATTCAAGTTTCAATTTATTTGATTGGAGTTTCAAAACAGATTTTGTAATCCAAAGTAAATAGGATTAGGGTTAGGGTCAGTTGTTAAAGCCGCTTCTGTTGGTGCAGTAAAAATTATTTAGGAATTTAAAGTTTTGCCAACTTGAAATTATTTTTATATTTTCCTTGTACTTGGCGATATTTTGGTCTCATACTAAATTAATTAATAGGAAAAGTCTTTTATTTAATTAAGGCTAAATCAAGCTAAGCGTAATGAAGCATTTCGGCCTAATTATACTCTTTTCGAGTAAAAAGAACATATTCATTTTGACCAGAACCACTCATTTTAGACTTCCCAAAACTTATATCTGGAATAGTCAGTAACACTAGACGAATTGATTGAGATATACCCGGCTGTCCAGTTGTTTGTATCCATGTTAGTCCCTCAGTCTTTCTATTTAAAACTGGTATATAGGCTTGTTCGAACCGGGCGGATCGGATCACTATATCACAAACCTAAATAGATTTTAGGAATAGCTTTCACATTTATTGATTGATCTCTTTGGACTCTGGAGTCGATACAAATTAAACAGAAATATATCTACGTGCTTAATTTCATTATGAATCGGACCACTTTAGCTATCATTCCAACCCAAATCGGTCTTACGAATACCCCTGGCGCTTATGGACCATTGCCATTCACATGATTCACAGCCGTTTGAACTTTGAAAAGAGTTTCTAATCTTCTCCGAAGATAATATTGAAATTGGTTTATATGACAAAAATTAATCTTTCTCTAGATTGGTCAGAGGAAACAAATTCATCTGCTAGAAATTTTAAAGTCTTCTTAGAAGTTCGCTTAAAATTTAAGTGATTAATTGAGCCCTTTTCCCCTTCTAGGGGTGGCAATTAAAATTATAATTGATGGCATAAATAATGCTCACAAAAAAGGGAAAACGAAAAATATATGTAAGCTCCAATAAGCAGAAATTAATACTTTAGTTTACCTTTTCTTTCTGGGTTTGGGAAGCCTTGCTTTCCTTCTAATTTTATGTTTGATTACCTTTGAACCTCTTGGGGTCAAACGGCGTAATAATTTCTATGAGTGTTTACACCTTGCTGGCCATTATTTTACACCGGCTCCGCCGAACACTGAACGGGCTTATTTAATTTTTTACACAAAATGTGAGCCTTTTTTTCCCCTCCTATTTGGTTACTTTTCCTGATACCTTTTGTACTGGTTGTTGTTGTTGTTGCCGCTCACATGCATTTTATAGGCCATAATAAAGCAGCTAAGCACTTAGCACTCCTTAAGTTTTACAACTTTACGCCCAATCAGCGTTAACGGCAACGGCCTCGAAGAAGAAAGTTAGACGGACTGAGAGGAGCGGGGGACTTCAACTTGGGTCATAAAATCACCAGTGGCAGTTACAAAAGCGTAGAAAACAAAAGAAAGAGTAGAACAACAAGCAGAAAGTGAGAAAGTGGAAAAGGGAAAAGAACAAGCCGATTTGAGCTTCAAACTTTAACCCCAAGGCAGTCCATAAAAAACGAAGCCAAAGTGGCAATGAAAGAGGCCGAAACCCAACAACACCTCAAAAAGAATACAATAAGAGAAGAAAAGAGAAACAAAAAACCAAAAAAATATCTCAGACATCCTGGAAAAGGCGTTAGGTGTAAAACTATTTGACCTAGACTTTTGAGCCGTCCGTCCTCCTGTCATTGTCCATTCGTGTATAAAAATCAAAAGCCGTCTCGGGTACAACTTCCGAGCAGACTTGACTGACTAACTGACTAAGTGACTAACTGGCTGAACGACTAAATGACTGACCCACCCACAAACATAGCATCAACTCGATGAACTGCCTACTGACCCAAAATAGAATGAAAATAAATACACCCCGGCGAACTCGGGGTCCAGACATTTCGTTACTATTACCGTTTTTGTGTTCTTTTGTTGTTACTTTTCCTCGGGCATTTTTACTTTGCCAAATGTTCTTTTTTTTTCTTTTACTTTTTGCCTTTGTTTTGACCATTTTGGCTTTTTCTGCATTTTTTTCCGCTGTATTTATGAGGTCAACTATTGGGGCAGAAACAAAAAGCAAAAGCTTTTACACAAATGATTTCACTTTAAGCAGTCTTCAGTTTCGCCAAGTGTGATTTTATGTGTGCGTTGCAGAATGAAATCGATATAATGAAAGAAAAGCTGAAAAGCTGAACTAATTTCACTTAGGCTGGGTTAGACTGGGTCCAAGGGTCTGAGACTCTCAACGATCCTTCTTCCTAATGAGTTCTTTTAATTTAGCCCGCACCCAAAGTGAGACAGGCTTGATCCTTTTTGAGAAATACCTTTCCATAATCGGTAAAAGGACGAATTAGAAGGACTAGCTCAGGCTCATACCCAAAGAAGTGATATAGTCCTAATAATTATTCTTATGAGACTTTTGGTCTTGACAATTTTTCTTATCCGTTCTTTGAGCTTTTGAAGGTTTTCCTCCAGAAGGAGACAGGGTCAGTGAGAAGTCCTTAGATCCATTGCGATCTGATCTCCTATGATTGGCAAGACTACGAATGAAAAGGACCTAAAACTGCTACATTTGGAAACATTCTTGACACTCTGTTTTCATGAGTTTTATTATTTCTTGCCCTGGAAAAGACAGGGTCTTTCGGGAGGACTCAGGCCGATTATGATATTGGATCGGCAATCCTGGGGCTTGAGGCTTAACTTTTAATATTCATTTAATTTCTAGGAAACTTTTCTGTAATGCTTCCTTTCAATCTTCAAATTGACAGTTCTATCTTGTTTTAAATTCACATCTTCTATCTTCACATAGAACACAATGAATATATAAGAATATAATGCAACATTGGGGAGGATTCAAAAGAGTCATCAGATATATTGCTTAAGACAGGATTATCTGTGTGGTAAAGTTGAGGAACATAAAAATCTGTTTATGGCTTTTCATAAATCAGATAAAGCATTATGAAGATTTGTTTCAGTCCTTAATAATAACACATTCCACCCACCCCCACTTCAGCAATAATAAAAAAAAATGCATAAAGTTGGTAAGCCATTCTCAGGATTTGATTCAATTTGGTTTTATTGGAGTTGTTTTTGTTTCATAGAAAACTTAATTAAAAACTTGACCAAACTAGCAGAGACTCCTGCAAAAGTTCCTCTAACTATTTAACTCCAAAAAGAGTAAGCCAAAACTTAACCATGGCCAATTTGACATAACTATTCGAATAGCCCTTGATATAGGCCATTTCTCTTTACGTATAGCAACAGAAATAATGGCATGAAGTCATGACAATAACTGCCTGGTTAGCCTAGAATGGATTCCTGCTGTCATACTTGAATGCGTTACACAAACAAAAACAATAACAATTCATAGTTTGCGTATGCCAAGAAGCTCAGTCAGGCCAGTCAGGCGAGTCAGGCGAGTCAGGCGAGTTGGGCGAGTTGGGCGAGTCCCTTCGTGTCAGTTGCCCTTTGTGAGCTTTGTTTTATGGCTAATTTTAGACAATTTATGAAGTGTTGGTTACGCTTGATAAGCGCGTCAAGTGGCTTAAAGTTGAAACACCCAGCCAAGAGGTAAAGAGGTAACGAGGGCAAAGCAAGCCAGGAAGTAAACCCCACAGGCTGCTATCTGACTTGAGCGCTCTCCCAAAAGGGAAATGTTCACGTATATGTGTGCTCATATGTGTGTGTATGTGTGTGTGTGTGTGTATTTAAGTGTGTGGAAGGATGTGCGTGCAATTTGTAATACAACAACGGAACATATAAGGAAAAACACAAAACAAATAACTCATGCAAATAAGCTGACGTGCACTTGAGCTCACAGTAAAGCTTGGATAATATAAACAAAAAAAAAAAAGAGAAACTTTTAAGACGAGAGATTAATTTCACTTTTTCTTTGGGAAGATAAAAAAAAAAAATTACTGGATGCTTGGAATAAAGCTTTCACCGAAGAACCACCAATATAAAGTTTTTTCAAGTCTCTTGGAATCACTGCTAAAAATATAATATCAAAACAACTTCAAAAATATATATATATATATATAGAACATAAGAAGCAGAACAAACAGCAATGAAAGAAGCAATGAGAATGAAATTGAAACTTGTTGAAAAACTTTGAAGCTCAGGCAGAACAACTTATGAAACAAATGCAAAATAAATTTTTGTATATTTTCTGGCAACTTTTGTTTCGGCAATTTTAAAGACCTGACTCAAGCTCCATTGAATTTTATTAAAGTTTTACTGTATAAAAAAGTAAGGCAGTCAGTGAGGCAAACATTTTGTTGATATGCTCAAGATGATAAGTTCAAATCCACTTGGCAATGAAAATTTTGTATACAAAGTCATCGGAGGTAGCATATGAAGTTGTTAATTTTGTCAAAGAATGCAGGCTTGTCATCAGTGTTGTTGTTGTTGTTATTTTTTATTTTCATTTTCTTCTTGATGACACGGCATGTGACATGTCTCTGATAAATGAATAACCCCCTCACGGGCCAAAAGAAATGCTCAGGTGGCAAGAGATGTTGTATCATTTGTGAAACTCCAGTAAACAAGTTGCCAGATTAACTTTTTAAATGAGCGCGCATTAAGAGGGATTTGGTAGAGCGAGGGAGGGGAGCAGAGTTCGGTTGACTGACGGGGAATAATTTTGCATATTTTATATAGGCTTTGGCAGAGTCGTAAATTTTATGTGTCTTGGCGAAATTAAAAAAACCGCCATTTAATTATTTATACAATGTAAATTTAATATGCAATTTGAAAAATTGACATTTTGCCCAGAGAACAGATAAAAGGCAGCAAAAGGCAAGGGCATCTTAAAAATTCAACCATAACTTAGTTATTCAAATAAATTTTTGGTTTTGTTTTTTTGTTGTCTCTGTTTGCCAGACTCTAAACAAATATGCAGGGTTCATACAAATCATAATCCGATTCTCATTTCATTTATTTCATCTTATCGTTTTGTTTTTCTTTATTTTCGTTGGCAAAACAAAGGGAAAATATTTTGTATAAAATTCAATTGAATTCATTTAATAAAAAGCATCTAAGAATTGTTTTTAGCTTTCGAATTATTTGAATCCTTTTCTCATAAATTATGTAAGACATAATTTATTTCTAGGCAACGTGGCGTATACGCAATTAAATTTCCTGGTTTCTTTTCCCCGCCTTCTCTTCTTTGTCAAACAATCTGTGAGGGCTTAGGCCAACTAAACAAAAGTTAAGAAGAGAAAGAGAGCAAAAGGCAAACAGAGTGAATTGAGTGAATTGGCAAAGGGCAGGAAGTGAGGTTAAGATCTCACAACTGACGCAAATTTTTGAATTATATTCAAAGAAAGCATACAAGTTGAAAATTTATTTATGACCCAAAGACTTGGCAGACACTTGCCAGATGAAAACTAGCTACAAAACAAGAAATATGACTATTCCAAAAAAAAAAATAAAGAACTTGGATAATATACGACATAAGCTTTTGACTCGACAACATGGTAATTCATTTTTTAACAAATTGCGCAAATTTATTTGTATAAAATGCAAGTCAATATAATCAAGAAATTTGCAATAACAGTTTGTTTTTTTTTTTTATTATTTTTATTTGGCTTTGTTAAATCTAATATAATGGATTTCTTTTTGGCAATCAAATGAAGCTGCATAGTTGAAAATTTGACGCCGCCACGTGGCGTATGCGTAATGATTTCATTTTTGTGCTCGTTGCCATATGGAAATCTGCCAGAATTGCAAATATACACTCATACATTTATTAATAATATATATACACACACACACACAGATAAAATGAAATGCAGCAAAAATGCTTAAAAACGAGACAGAACCAAATTACTTTCGAATCATAACCAAAACACAAGCAAGCTGTTTAAAATTGGTGGATTGGTGGCAAACGATTCAATAAGTTTTCCCACTGGCTTTTCATATTATTCTTGCTATCCTTGCTACTGTTGTTGTTGTTGTATTTGGTGTTATGACTGCGGCCAACTCAGAGACCGAGACCAGCCAAACACCGAAGGCGTGTAGATTACCAAGACGCCACATGAAGCCGCAAAATTTATAAGCAACCATGTGTGTCTGAATATCTGAGTGGAGAGGAGAGGGGGGGGGGGGGGGGCGGAGGGGTTGGGTTTATGATATTGTATGTGTGTTTTTGTGAGTACTATGTGAACGCACTTTCTATGCAAAACGAATCAAAATCCAATTATAAAGCAAAAGCTTCAGCTTGGTTGAGTATGCAAAAGCAAAGCAAAATAGAAGATTGCACTGGCCAGAGGAGGACCAGAACAATGTGAGGCAGATAACCAGAGGAGGTGTTTTCAATCCGGTCAAAGTAATAAGGAAAATTTCAATATTGTAAACAACAAATGAAATATGCTAAAATTTCCTGAGTTAACTCTGAAGGACTTTGCCCAACAAGCGGCAGCAAAAACAAAAAAGTGAGATCAGAGAAGCACAATTTTTTTTTGTAAACTACATTCGTATATAATCAGTAAATCATTTTACTAAGTGCATAAACTCAAGGCTATTTTGCTGTTTCAAGGAGCCGAGAAGGGTTGCATAAATAAAAAGTTACGTAGCTTTTTTTCTTCTTCTTTCAATTTAAGTGAAAACAAATTAAATAAAATTCTACCTTGGAGAATTCCTAGGAATCACCTAGATTCATTTAGAGCTTAGGTAGATTTAAAAGATCACTCAAGAACTTTTTCAGCTTTGTCTATCTCTACTTTTCCCCATAAAAATTTATATTAGAAAAAGTGGAAATTCTTTGAAGGTAGAATGAAATTCAATTGAAATGGTCTTGTGGTATCATTAAATGCACTTTGTCTGACCATCTTCATAAGCCGATCAGCTTAACAAAATGCATTTCAAATTATTTTCTCTTGACCGCAAAACGCATTAACAGCGAATCGAACCGAGTCCTCAGCCTCATCAAAAGGTTGTCACTACCATTTACGAGCGCCATCAAAATCAAACCGACTTCTCATCGGAATCAAAGTCAATGGAAAGGACCACTCCACCTAAGTAGGCGAGAAGGGCTTCAATGTTGTTGGTCCCTTTCAGGACCACATAATGTTCTAGTTAGACTTTTCATTTGGCTGACCACAAACGTGGCTAAAACATAAATTTCAACACCATTCCCATAGTTGCCATAGTGAGTGGTCTGTATGATGCACTTGGAATCCAAATTAACCGCAGTTCAGTCCAGTTGAGGTGCTTCAGAAATTAAAAATAAAAAAAAATATAAAAACAAAATGGAAACATGAAAAAGTAAAATTGGCAAGCGCCTTTGGCTCTGAGCTTATTGGTTGCGGTTAGTTGGCTAGTCTAATTGAAATGGGCCAACTCGCCATAAGTTTACTAGGCTTCGAAATAGCAACTATGTTATTACCACAAATACAGCATTGCACAAATGGCCCTAGACAGAAAGTATTAAACACAGAAACAACTAGACCGTCTCAGTCCCTTGTTTTTTTTTTGCTTTAGGCCATTTTTGGTTGGCTACCTCGAGGAGAAGAATTTTTAATTTGTAACATTTTATATAAAAATAATTTCTTTTTGCCCTCAAATCTTTTGCCAGTTTCACTCGTTCCAGTTTTTTTTTTTGTCTTTCTAATCAAAACAAAACATACAAAAGAAACCTCTTTATTTTACAGTTAATTTCTTGCTTTTTTGTAATTGCAGGATTGCTTCTTCATACTCTTTTCGAAGAAGAAATAGTACAGGCAACCTAATCAGCCCTTTTGTGCTTATCTTTTATATATTTTCGTCATTTAGGAATCGATAAATTTATCTTCTTTATAATTTCAAAGTTGGTTAGGATCGGAATTCAGGAATTAACCGATGAATGATATAAGCAATCTTTATTTCTGCTATTCTTCTTTATATTATGAAAGCTACTTAGGTTCGCTATTCAGGAATTAATCGATATATGATATAAGCAATCATTCCTTAATTTGATATTATTCTTTATGTTTTAAAAGCTAGTTAGGTTCCTCATTCAGGAATTAATCGATATATGATATAAGCAATCATTATTTGTTATTATCTTCTTTATATTTTTAGAGTTGGTTAGGATCGGAATTCAGGAATTCATTTATATATGAGATAAGCACCTATTGTTTGATATGATCTTCTTTATGTTTTGAAAGCTAGTTAGGTTCCCCATTCAGGAATTAAGCAATTAAAACGCCTGAAAAAATAACCAGGTCTCTATAGAAAGATTTCCTTCCATCACTTTCAAAAAAGTATATATAATCTTCGGGTATAACCTTGGTTTTTTGTGCTCTCATTAACTTTATACTCGGTTCGGGACATTTTTACAGTATCCGGTCCGTTGGGCCGATTCGAGAATTGCTGCCATTAGTCATTTGCATTAATTGCTTGCCCGGACTCAAATTTTCCTTCAAGTCTTTCGGGCAAACTGAGCAGGCAAAGGCAGGCAGAGTTTTCGGCAGCTTGAGATGATATCTACCCAAAAAAAAAAACAATTAACTTTTATTTGTAGATTAAATTCAAATTGAATTTAAAAAGTAACATTTTTCGTTTTACCTGAAAAAAACTTTTAAATTTGAAAAATAAGAAATGCGACTTAATTTTTTATTTGTCTTGCTTTTTTTTAATTTATTAATTTTTATAATATTATGTAATTTGTATTATATTTATATATGTATATTTTTTACAAGTTCTTAAAACTAATTCAAAATTTCTTTTTCCACCACATTTTGAACATTTACCTCAGTTTTCATAGATTTGCCTAACTCTTTTTCATTCCTAAATTACTTTTGAATGCTGCGTCAGTTTTTTGTTTTCCTTTTTTTAATAATTTAATTAATCCATTTAGTTTTTTAATTAATTATTTCGGTAATTTATGCAATTCGAATTTGTTTTTTGATTTGCTGATTTTTTTTTTGTTTTTTTTTTGTTTTTTTTTTTTTTTTTAGGTAAAATATTTTTTTTTTAGCGTATTATAAAAAGTAAGGTAAGTTTATCCAAAAAGAAAATTATAATTTTGTTTATGTATCATTAAAAAATATGTTCACCTTAAGTTAGAAAATTATGTTTACAAGAGTGTGTCTATGTGTGTGTGTGTGTGTGTGTGTGTGTGTGCTTCGTATCATTTCGATTCAGAGTAAATAAAAATAAGACTTACAATCTAAAGCAAAAAATCAACAATAATTCAGGCTAAGATTAAATTAGATATAAAAAAATATGGAAAACTTTAAACAAGAAAAATTCCAAAAAAAAAAGAAATTTATTTCACTTTTTAAAATTTGCAAAAAAAAAGACCCTTGGACAAGCTGAAGACACTCTCAAGTAAATTAGATTAGTTTCGGAAAGTGCCTGTGGGATGGGAGTTAAGGGGCTAGAACAAGTTGACCATTTAAGCAACAAAAATTTAATTGAAAAATTTAAAAACCCAAAAAGGGTGCAGGTGGTATGTGAAACAAACAGAGATATATCATCAGCAATTCTAAAACAAACAAAATCAGAATGAAAACGTACCCCTAGAGCAGTTCATCGTGTACATCGACCAGGAGCGGGGGTCTTGGTAATTCCTCCCTTCTGCGTCGAGCATGAAGAGCTGCCTGTTCTTCATTGTCCAAGAGTAGTTCATCGTCGATTGGTCCGGCCCGTGGCGGAACCAAATTGGCAGCCACACCCGCTGCTTCGGCTTCTTGGCGATTGACGGCGGCTGCTGCCGCTGCCGCTTCGGCAGCCACAGCTTCGGCGGCCTTTATCTCGGCGGCCGCTTGCTGCTGCTTCTTGCGGTGCTCATAGTTGACCAGACGCTGGCCCACCAGATATTTGTCGACCTTGATGGAGAGGTAGAGCTTCTTCAACTGCTTGATTTGTAATTGCACAAAGAAAATTGTGAAGACCACTATAAAGGAGATCGGATAGATGTTGCGCAATATTAAATGTTGCATCCAGGGATCCTCGAAGAAGGGCAGCAACAGGGAGTGGGCTGTCACATAGGGTATGGCCAGGGCCAGGCCAAAGAAGGTGATAACCGGCACGGCCAAGTCGCGTATGATAAAACTTAAATCAAAGTCACGCAGTCCATCGGTGTAGGCCCGTTCCAGGGCCATCTTGAGATGCCAATCCGGGCCCATCAGAGTCAAGGCAATGGCAATTTTGGTGTACAGCACACCCAGGGCCCAGTCCTGCCAGAGGAAATGTATGGGCGTCTGACGCAAGGGCACTCTCAGCGGTATGACCACCACCTGTTCCAGGAGCAGTCCAAACAGTAGTGGCACCACCACAAACATGGCGACAAACGTGAGCACTGGCAAGGCATATTGTGTGGACACGCGCACCCACTGCTTTAGCTTGTTGACAATGGCTGCCCGTCCCTGGGGCAAGAGATTAATGACCACAGCTATGCCGCGGGAGACAATCCAGCAGAGATAGCCGCCAATTTCCGCGGTATACAATTCATGGGCGCGTAGCAGACGTTCATTCTTCGGAGCCACAGCCTCGACATCAGTACCCACATCCACCACGGTCACTGGCAATTCTTGGGCAACTTGTCCAGGTGGCGCACCACCCTGGCCTGTCCAGAGCATCATCAGTCGGCGACCTATGTAGACGGGCACCGTTAAAGTCAGCATGGCTGCAAACACAATGGAGAGACACATCAGCAGGAGCAGCGCACTCAAACGGACAGCAAAGAACGAAGGCCGAGTGTAGGGTTGGAAGCCAACTGGCACATCCCTCTGCATGATGGCCTGATGGGCAGCTGCCAAATTCCTGGGGGCCGGCTGTTCTGGTGGTGGTGGTGGCGGCGGTGCTGGAGCTGCAGCAGCTGGATCAGCCCCTTCGGCGGCTCCCTCGGTGGCTGCGACTGGCTCGGGTGCCGGAAGCAAATAGCTGCGTATGCCCAGCAGCCAGGCGACTGCTACACACCAAATACGCAATAAGCTCTTCAGCCAAATTCGTGTCTGGGTTTGCTCGAAGAAACCGGGTAAGACAATCTGGAGGGAAAAGGCAAACAGCAGGTAAGCTACTGGTCAAATGACTGGGTTCTTTTTGTTTGTGGACTCACCTGTAAGAGCAACAGCTGCAGACTCAAATCATTTACCTCGGAGTCACCGCTCAGGGCGTACGGTAGAAAGCTGGGCCATATAAACTGGAGTATTCGTATGGGCAGCCAAAGCATAAGCAAGACAGCAAAGCCAAAGATCATGGCGGAAGCCACCAGACGGCGTATGTGACGCACAATTGGCACATGGATCATCTCTTGGATGGGACTGAAATCGGGATCATTGACATTGCGGAATATCCAGAGAACTCCGGGACGCAGCACTTCCCTCAGCAATGAAATGAAGGCGGCAAAGTAATACACATAGACCATGCCAAACATCCAGTGGACAAAGAGCGAGGTTCCTGGGGCGGCCTTGAAACTGGCCTTGCGGTCCTTGAGGCTGGCGTCGAGAAGGGGTAAAGAGCAGATATCCAGCCACCAACCACAGATGAGGGGCAGCACTCCTATTTCCACCACCGATAGCAGAGAGACCTTCACCACTATGTAGCAGAGACCAATGAACCAACAGATCCTGCGTAGGCGGAAAATACGCGAGAAGAAATGTAAAATGACCAGTGTGAGGCCAATGCAACAATATCCAAAGAGCGTGGTAATCAGTCCATGAAAGTGTAACAGGGGTTTCTCTGGCTGAAGCAGGTCCATGGAGCTCAAGATGAAGTTGCCCACGCAATAGGGACAGAAGGCAAAGATAAAGATGAATATGGTATTTAGCGACATGATCCAAAAGACATGCTCCAAGAATACCAGGGAACCATCGAGGCCTAGGAGACGTTCCCATGTAAGCTCCTCGCCAGCGCGATCCCACTCCATGGGATTCCAGTTCTGTTCATCATTGTCCGCTTCTGCTGCAGGCGCTGCGGCGGCAGGAGCTGGCCCGGCAGCTGCTGCGGGATCTAGAGGTTGTTCGCCTTCATTGTCAGCTGGATTGGGTACAGCAGGTGCAGCATTATCCATGGGCACGTCTCGGGGTGCCTCGCCATTATTGTTGTCATCATTGGCGGCAGCTGGGGGAAATACATCAGCTGCGGCAGCTGCTGGAGCTGCAACAGCCACTGGAGCATCGTCTCGCTCTAGCCAGTCCGGACCGCCTCCATGCAGTATTTGCTCTCTTAGCCAGACCAGGCCAATAAATGATAAGAGTGTGCAGGTGACTACAAAACAACCTCGAAAAGCATCTGCCGCCAGGTTTTCCATGGAGAAAATGTCGAAGGGCAGCGACAGGATCATATCGAAGGAGGAGGCGCGAAATAGGTAACGATAGGTGCGATATGCGGACAGCGGTACTACGCCAAACCAGGATACACCAACTAGCGAATAGTGCAGCCAGCATCGTGCTCCCTCCAACACCGCCGACATTAGTCCCACGAGCACATCGCGGAGGGGCAGCACACGAGGCATATCCGGGGCATATATGGGCTGAAAGCTGAAGCGGTGGCCGCACAGTTCGCAGTATTCCTTGTGTGAGTAGCGCATCCATTGCATAAGGCAATCCTGGTGTATGTATTTGATACTTCCCGTGCATATGCATGGATAGAAGAGCGGTCGATCTTGCTGCGCCTCACTGCGACAGACGCGACAAATGTCGCCCTGTGAGAGATCATCCATCCCGGGGCGCTTTTTTAATTAATCGTATGCATAAATAATTTAGGTTTTGTTTTTGTTTTTTTTTTTTTTCTTTCTACCACCACGTCGATTTTTGCTCCGACCTGGTCCTGGTCCAAGGCCTGCCTTAATGCTTCGCCTGATGCTGATAATATTTTTGTAGCTGTTGCTGTTCGTCTTGGCTTTTTGCCATTTGCGTTGAACTATCACTATAATTTTGCCAAAGAAGCTGGCTTGTAATTACGAAAAACAATTTTACTTTTTTTACAATAAATTAATGACAAGTGTGTACATTACAATTTCTGAAAGAGTTGCCACACTAACTGTGTCAGTTTCGAATCCTGAAAATCAAAATAACTATTTTTTTCGGCAGGTGGCGGCACTGTCAACGTAATAATTCGGAATAATTCGTTTGGCTGGTCACAAAGTTCTGGAAAGAGATAAAATTTCTAGAGTTTCTCAAAATTTATATTTTTATATTTTATTAAAATTACTTTTTGCGTTGAACTTCAATTTAAGCTGAACTGCATTTTAGTGTTGCCAATTCAGCCTTTTTATGGATAGATTTTAGTATTGTGTGAACTAGAACTTTGCAACACTTAATGAATTAATATGCTGGCCAAGTTTGCTTTGCTTATAAACTTTGGATTGTAAACTACATAATATTAAGATGCAGAAACAAACAATAAGGTTGTTGGGTAATGTCTCTCGGCAATTAACACAAAGGCGAGCCATCTCAATCACAGCTCAACGACGTGAAATATTCAAAGTGCAAAGCACTGCTGATTTCGACGAAAAAGTGAAGAAAAGCCAAAAACCTGTGATTGTCGACTTTTTCGCAACGTAAGTGGAAGGGGAAAGGTCATAATTAAGCTTAATGCATTTCATCATAAAACAAATTTCAGCTGGTGCAATCCCTGCAAATTGTTAACACCACGAATTGAGAGTATTGTGGGAGAACAGGCGGGATCCATCAAACTTGCAAAGGTTGATATCGATGAACACAGCGAACTGGCTCTAGACTACGATGTGGCGGCGGTGCCCGTCCTGGTCGTGATGCAGAATGGCAAAGAATTGCAACGCATGGTGGGCCTCCAAGATGAAGACAAAATTCGAGCCTGGGTGGCCGCTGCTGTTAAGCAATCGAAGCAGGCAAATCAATAGCAATAGAAACACACATATGGAGCAAAGCTTTATAGAACACGTTTATGTTTAGACCCGCTGCCATTGGCATCTTTGTTATAAATTTGAAAAATAACTACTCATTTGGACTTTCAAATTAAATGATTATGTTTATTAACAAATGGCTTGACTTATAAAACTAACTAAATGGAATACCAGCCCGGCGTGCCGGGTCTTTTCTTATTGCGGTCCAGAAATTTGCGAAAGCCCGCTTTGGTTTCATCAAGAGATTTTTCGTCTTTCTCTTTCTGCTCATGCTTCTTTTCGAAGAGTTCGGGATATATAAATGACTCTGTCTTGGGCTATAAAGAAGCAAAATTTTAAATAAGAAGCCGTGAGGCCTTTAAATTCCATACCCACTCACCATTGTTACATAAGCCAACTTAACATCATCTTGCTTGGTCACATAACCATACTGCACATCACGTTTAGTCTCGCCCAGGGCAATACGGGTGCGAACACTCAATACGGGGACTTTATAGATCTTTTCCAAATAGTTTTTTATATCCTGTTTGGTCATTTCCATAGACACAGAAAACGTGACCACATTGGGAGGCTGTTCCTCTGTTGGTCGTACAATCTTCATCCAGAAATTGGGTAGAAACACGCGCAACTGTGGGTTACCACGTTGATAAATGGGATACCAGCGCGTCGACATAATATATTATTTTTCCTCTTTTTTTAATTCAATAATTATAAAAATAATAGAAAAAAGCCGCTGGGTTTTTTGATACCAATAAAAATCAGCTGATTTCTGCTTACACGAAGAGTACACACTGATCAGCCCCCTAAAGCAAAAAAAAATCATATGGCAACACTGTCAGCAGTTTCAAACAAGTTGCACGTTTTTGTAGTTCATGGCAAAAATAAAGAAGAAAGGAGTGGCGAGGAAGCCACTCAGTCGAAAGGAGCAGCGTAAACAAAAACAGGAGCAGAAAAAGGCCAACAAGAGAATCTTTCATGCCAGCAAAGTAAATGGAGCTCAACGCGTGGCCGAAGCAGCAGCAGCGGCTGCTGAGGCTTTGGCAAGAAATGCCAAAAACAGAAAGAAAAAGAAGCCCAAACAAACGGTAGTGAAGCCAGAAGAAATTCCAGTAGAACAGTTACTAGCTGGAGAAGTAGATGCCAATGATGACGAATCGATTGCATCTGACTTTAGTGATGAGGAAGTGGACACCTTGCTGCCGGTCAATCTCAAAGTAAAAACTTTCGAGCCTCTGGGCAAAAAGGTCAAGAAACATGCCGGCATTCAACGTGTTGACGAAGAGGAGGTTCGCAAACGGGAACTGCGGCAACAAAAGGAACTGGAAGCCAAGAGTCGAAAACAGAGAATGAAGCAACTCAAGCTAGAAAACGAAGTGGAAGACAAGGAAATAGCTAAACTGGAGAAGAAGCTAAAGCTAAACAAGACCAAAGACAAGAATCGATTGGTTCGTAAAATGTTTAGCGACGGTCTGGACTATCTGTTAGACTTTGTCCTGGATGATGAGGAGGAAAAGGTAAAATGGGAGGAAAAACAACGAAGAAAACAACAACTGAAAGAACAGCAGGCCAAGGAGGAGGCAGGCATGTGGTCTGAAGAGGAGGAAGAAGAAGCTGTGAATGAAGCAGCCAGCGATGATTTGAGCGATGAAGAAATGGATGATTTTGAAAACGAAGATGATGAAGATAGTGCGCAAGATTCTGGTGATGAAATGGCAGACGAAGAGAAACCCAAATGTGAGTAAATCTATAGAAAGAACATTTCAGTTTATTTAACTTGCCGCACTTGCAGATAAAGAAGACATCTATGGACGTCGACGCGATGCCGAGGGCAACATTATAGCCGATGCTTCTGAAGCCGACACCTCAACCACTGGACAGAAATATATCCCCCCTCACCAACGTGCCTTGCTAGCAGCCAGTGCCGGTTCCAGCGAGAAGCAGGCCGAGATTCTGGCCCGTCTCCGCAAACAGTGCAAAGGCTTACTAAATCGTCTCTCCGAGGCCAATCTACACAAGATAGCCAACGGAATCGAAGAACTTTATATGAAAAACTCCCGCTACAACATGAATGACACGCTGACAGCCTTGCTCCAAGAAGCTCTGATAGGGCCCACTCGTTCCAATGAGCGCATGGTGCAGGAGCACATGGTTCTCTTGGCCTATCTGCATGCCCACATTGGCAGTGAAATAGGAGCTCACTTTTTGCAAATGTTTGTGGAACAGTTTGATGCTTACTTACGCGAAATCACTTCCCTGGACGTTGATGATAAGCGGCTAAACAACCTGGTGATGCTGCTATGCTACATGTACATTTTCAAGATCTATGAGCACAAATTGCTCTTGGAATTTGTTGCACGCTTGGCTGAGAATCTCTGTGAAAAAGCAGTGGAGTGTCTGTTGCAAATCTTCCAGTCTGTGGGTTTCCGCCTAAGAAAAGATGATCCTCTGGCATTTAAGCATATGATGCAGAATGTGCAGACACAAATTGCAGCAGCTCCCCTAGAAATGAAGGAGAATCTTCGACTGAAATTCATGGTGGACACTCTGAATGCCGTAAAAAATAACAACATGAACAAGTTGCCTCAGTATGATCCGGAACTGGCAGAGACTCTGCGTAAGCGTCTGAAGGGAATGCTACGAAATGATCGCTATGTGGTTACTCTGAACATCACCTTAGAGGATTTGCTGCGTGCCGACAAGGTGGGCAAATGGTGGATTGTGGGTTCGGCCTGGTCAGGGAATATCAATGAAATGGGCACAGCCCAGCGAGCAGCTGAGGAGCAACAACAAACCAACCGAGATCGTTTTGCAGAGAAACTTATTCAATTGGCCAAGGAACAGCATATGAACACTGCCGAGCGACGCAACGTCTTTTGTATAGTGATGAGTGCCGCTGACTATGTGGATGCCTTTGAGAAAATACTGCACTTGGCGTTGAAGGATCAGCGAACGGTGGCCTATGTCATCATACATTGTGCTCTGAACGAGCGCAAAGCTAATCCGTATTATGCCCATTTGGCGCTGAAGTTTTGCCAGTATAATCGAAAATTCCAGCTGGCCTTTCAGTTTGCCAGTTGGGATCGCATAAATGATATAGATTCTCTGGCCAAATCTCAGATACGCAATTTGGCCAGTTTCCTCCAACAATTGATTCTTTCGGCGGGCTTACAGCTTTCCGTGCTAAAAGTGGTGGACTTCATGCAGCTGGACAAGTTGAGCTTTTTCTTTATGCGTGAAATCATGGTGAGATTGCTGCTCTCAGCTGGCGAGGAACGAGAGCTCTATCAGTGCTTCGAACGTGTGGCCAAAAATACAAAACTCCAGCAATTCAAACAGAGTCTAAGGCTGTTTATGCAACATTTCCTACTGCAACCGGACCAGTTGGCCAAGCTGAAATTGAATGAGGACCAACAAAATTTACTGCAGCGACGCATTGAGGACCTGGATAAATTATTAGCCTATGTGGATTTATAAATGGAACTGTTGTTTTTTTTTTACTTCAATAGTAGCTAAGATAATAACAAATATTAAAAATATAAAGACTTCGTTGTCAGTCAAAACTTTGAAGCAGGTCACGGGCGCGCTGGTAACGGGAAGAGTTTACAATGGATTGACGCTCGGCTTCTGGCTCAATTTGCTCACACTGTTTGTCTAGTTCCTGGATGACTGTTTCCGCCAGTTTGGTGATGGTGGCTTTAGCGGAACCTTTCGATCCGGCCAGATATTCTAGGGCCACCGGCCACAAATCTTCACTAATCTTATCCACATCGAATATCGTTTGTTGGATAGAGATTTGTCGTAGCTTATCGAATTTCCAGCTAGCTCGATCATTCTGCCATTTCAGCAAATATTCTTCATTTCGTTTGGCCTTTTTATCCAAGCTTTGGTCCTTTTGATCTTCCTGCCGCTTTTGATGCTTCTGTTTCTTCTTCTTTCGTATGGACACAATTCCGTTTAGATTTTCTGGTTTCGATGCTTCACGTAAAAGATCTGCTGAGGGCATTTCTGTTTCCTCATTTTCGTTGTTAGCATTTTCATTATCGTTATTCTCACTGCCACTATGGCTCTCCTCGTCTGCGGAGCGCTTATTGCGTTTTTCCTTGACCACGTTTTTTTCTGTGTCTAATTTGCGTTTGTGGTTTTGGCCTGGCCAATAAAAGAAAAAAAAACATATTTAGTGGAGTTGAGCAATTTTCGGTATTTTGATAACATACTGTTTTTAGTTTTTTGTTGGTTTGTATCCTGACATTGCCTCTGCACCTGCTGGTCCACTATTACACTTTTGGTGGCCACCTCGTCGTCACTCTCAACCGTAGCAGAATTTGGCTGCTCATGTTTTCTCTTCTTGGCTTTGCGTTTCTTTTTCTCAAGTTCCGTGCGTGCCATAATTAACTTTAGAATAAGATAATATTAAAGACTAGGTTTGGAAAAGTATGAAGATATTCAAAATTTAAAGTGATATTTTTAGACTGGTTGTTTTAGCTGAGCAAATGAACTGACGAGTTCTTTAAATGAATCAAATGCGTTCCATGAGGAACACTCAGGGAACGTAGGGTGGGCCGCTTGCCTTGCTTTGAGGAATGAAATCACTTGTTCGAGAATGCGCTCTTTCATACCAGAGTCGACTGGATTATTCCTACCGTGAGAATCATTTCTTTTCTATTACCATTTGTCTCAACGCAGAAACCTTAATTGTAATTTTAAAACTTGCGCGCTGAAATTTCGTTCCGAAGCAATCTAAGCGTTAGCCAACACCATTTAGTAAGGCCTTGCCAGACTTTTGATTTAGAAGCTAAGCAGCTGTTGCTGTCTGTGTGTGTATGTGTGCGTGTTTCTATCGGCGCGATTTGTGATTCCGCTATTTTGCATTAATTAATATTAACTCGGTGATAAATAATTAATTAGTGCTATATTAAGTGTTAAGTAATTAGTTTAGATTGTAACTTGCAACGATTTCTACAAAACCAGGTAAGTCTTAGGCGAGAGCTTCTAAGCAGGCAAATTGCTTGCGGCTCTTTCTTGTTGTTGTTTTTTTTTTCTTTGATGAAAACAAAGCGCGGGCGTTTTTACCGGTCTCTGAAAATGAGCTAATATTGAATGTCAATTCGAGTTGAGTGCAATTGAAAGTGTTTTTTGTGGCTTGGCAAACAACTTGCCCTGCGGTAGTGCGAATTACAAACGGTCAAGGACGCGTAGCTTACAAATCGGGATGCTGCTGCCACCACCGCCGTCTTCGCTGCCACCCCTGCTGGACTTGGTCAAGGTGAGTGTATATTTGTGTGCGTTTTATTAATTTCTAGAAAACTCATTTTCATTTACATTTCCATTTTCCCTTTCAAACACACGCCGGCGCACCTCCACCTCAGACCCACAACCATGTCCACCCCCCAAGGCCCCTTTTACTATTTGTCTATTTTTGTAAACAAAAAAAAAAGCACTCACATGGCTGCGGCTTCTCAATGTTTATGTTCACGCTTTTCATGTATTTTCTTCTCTGACTTATTGCCGAGCACATTTTCCGCTCTGCGCAAAAATAGTATTTTTTTTTTCTTTTAGATTTTCCTTTCCCCAACTCATAGGCCGGTCGCTTGGGGTCTGCTCTGCTTGGCCGCCCAATTCTTTCGTTTTACCCATTCAACTCAATCAGTTCTGCCTTAGTTGTGTTCTCGTGCGCGTCGCGCTTGCGGTCGCCAGCGTCGCCTTTTGCCGTGGTTCCGTCTTCCAACGTTTCCGCCGTGGCCGTCGCCGTCGTCGTTTTTCTTTAATCTTTTTTTCGGCAATTGCCATAAATTTGCTAATATATTCTTTATAAACTGTGAAAATATTAAACAAGACCAACAATTTCCGTTCAGCAAGTGTCAGTCGGGAAAAGTGTAAAGACTGCTTTGATTCAAATTCCTCCGATTCGTTTGCGGCTTCTTTACTTTTGCTAATTGGATTGTCAACACAAAACTTGCCTCTGCCACAAAGTCAACAGACAACAAATTCTCCAATAACTTCGTCTGTCCCGAACATCAGACTCTCTGGCTTTGTTAATAATCAATAGTTTCTTTTGTTATTTGAAATGCGTTTCATTTTATGTGTGTTTATTTTTCGCGCCCATTTACCGTTGACTTTAGTTTTCAACACACTTTGCGGTTAATACCGAACCATCGCCTACTCCACCCATCGGGTGTGTTACTTTGACAACACAAGTCTGTCCAAACAAACCGACGCAAAATCGTTGGAATTCTCTTTTTCAATTACCTCGTAACCCTAATTTCTGCACCTTTTCTGCAGCTCTCAAAACTCTTTGGGAATTACTCAAAAATTAGATGCTTTACAGTATACAAAGAAAAGTGTAAGTATTTCCCAAAAACTCTATAAACACTTTTATTTATGTATGTGTGTGTGTGTGTGTGAGAGAGAGATAGAGAGAGGGGGCAGCCGTTCATCACATATCATTCATTTTTTAAATCTTTTGAATAGCTTTTCCATCGTATTCAGTTGTGTGTATCTTTTAGTTTTCTTTTAAAATATCTTTTTTTGAATAGTTTTTTTTTTGTGGCTTTCAAAAACATTTTCATTTTCTAGACACATTCGTGTGTTTTGCTTAATTTTGTTTTTCTTTTGCTGCTTGTTTTTTTGTTGTTTCCTAAAACTGAAAAATTTACTAGCCTGAATTGCTTTCAAAATTATGTTTTTTTTTCTGATTTGAGCCCGCTGGCAAATTTATGAAGGCCTCAAAAGTGAAGAAATTCGAATAAGAAGAAACAGAAATCATTTAAAAAAGAAGCACTATTTATGATTTTCATTTGTTTGTTAATTTGGATTAAATGCTCAAGTTTTAAAAAGAGATTGAAATTGGTAATTCCATAAAAAAAAATATTAGAATATATAAGACTTTCTACAAGAATTGAAGATCCTCAGACTGGCTAATATAGCTGGATAAGTCAAGTTTATCTGGTATCCATGCGAGTCTAAGAGGCCTCAAAACCGGCTGAATTGGGTCACTATATCATATAGCTGTCATTCAAGCCCAAATCAGTTTTAGGTATATCTCTCTGACCCATCTCAATAAAGATAGATATTCAGAGTACTTTTGTAGAGACAATCAAGTGCACCGAGTTTCACCAAAATCAAACTACTATATCATATTTCTAGCAGATAAAACCCAATAGTCTTTGGAGATATATCCAACATTACTTGCAATCAAATTAGATATTTGGATTAATTGCTCAAAATTGAACAAATTAGATATTTGTATATATTATTCAAGAACCTAGTTATATGAATATTTACCTTTTATAGCTCAGAGCTAACAGATCCAAATCGGTTTTGGTGATATCTAAGGCCTTTCTTGAGTCAACCAAACCAAATTAGATGTTTGCAAAAACACTCAATTATACCCAGTTTCACCAGGATCGAACTAATATATGATCTAGTTGCCATAAAGATTCAAATTCGTTTTTGGGGATATGTCGGGTATTTATTATCCTTATGAAATTCGATATTTGAAAATTCAAAAATAAACAAATTTATATTTAGTGCAAAGAAGAAAGTCTTCCAAAAATAAACCCTTTTAAGGTGTAGGGTTAAATTTATATTGTATTGATCTTTTTTGGCTTTGTTTCATTGCTCTTTGAAAGTGTATTTTGAGCACAAATGTCAAATATTGCTTTTTTAAGGGTCACCGGCTAAATATTTGTAGGCTTAATTTTATTTTTCAATGCTTTCGATATTTTTATATATTTTATTTTTGTTAACCAGCATTTTGCTTTGTGCCGCCAGAGAGGGTTGACATTGTTAGTAGAATATTTTTTTTTTTTTTGGTCAGTTTGTTGGCCAAGTCTCTGAGTCATTTTGGTCAGAGAGAATCCGAGAGGGTTGCAAAAGTTTACAGACTTGAAGGGTGAGAAAAAAAAAAGACAGAAAAAATAAATATTATTTTTGCCACTTTGCCAGTTTTAATGTCGCGCAATATTTCTGAGTGAATTTAAAAAATAAATATATATTTTTTTTTGAAAAATTGTACACCAAAATATGCTAAACGATTTGTGTGTTTTGTCTGCTTTCAATTTAGCCGGCCAATCGGGGCAGCTCGCTCTCTTTCAAAACAATCAAACCACCAAATGCTTTGTTGACGTCAAATTATTCATGCAGCTCAGGCCGGGCATTTGATGTCTTTTAAATGCCATTTGGTTTCCAAAGCACGATAGCTACTGTTTTCAACAGAAAACATACACAAAATTCAATTACATATATAAGGAAATTAAATGAGCTCACAATTTATATGCAAAACCCGGCGCCTGCCATCGATCTCAACATTGCCAAAACCAAACATCGAAGGCGTTGAAAATGTTTTTCTTTGTATTTATTTTTGGAATTTTTTTTTCGTAACTGAAATATCAATTAATTTTTGTCTGTTTTTGTCTGGCTTATTGCAATGTCGTTAAATCTATATTATTTTACAATTTAATTTGTATGTTCTGGGCCCCGCAGAAAAATGCGTTTCAATTGGTTTGGGATCGTGGGTGTTCGACACGCGCACTTCCGTCACAAATTCTTGTATTTTTCAACTGAAAGGAAATGTCCAAAAATACTCAATTTTCCCACACAAAGAAAAGGCAAAAATAAAAAATGAAATAAATATGCATTATGTGACATTAAAAAGCGCCAGCTTTCGGGTATCTTTTATTTTAGATATATTGGGTTTGTCTATATAAAGTCCAGGGTCATTTTTATTTTCTTAGAATTTTTTGAAGAAATTTTGAAGAAATTCAAATTTTTATTTTTATATTTATAATTTTTTTGTGGCTTATTTTTAATTATAAATTCATTTCCTATAATGTGTTGCAATTTTTATTAATTTTTTTTTTCGTTTTCCAAAAATTATAAATTTTAATTAAATCAAAAATTATTTTTAATTTTTTATACTCTATACCCAAAGAGAAAGGGTATACTGTAAAGCTGTGCAAGTATGTAAAACCCAGAAGGAGAGGTCGGAGACCCCTCAAAGTTACCTAAAGTATGATCAGGGTGACTAAAGAAATCGATCTGGCCAAGTCGGTCCGAACCCATCTATCTCCTTCTCTCAAGTCTTCTACCAAAAATTATAAAAAATTATAACAAAGATTTTCAAATTTTATTTATTTAAAAAATCATTTTAGTATTCAAAATAAAAATTCCTTTTAAATTGAAAACAAATTCCACACATGACATTAATTTAAAACATTGCAGACATTTTGTCGCAAAAAATAAAAAAAAATAATTATATTAAAATCCCCAGCAAAAGATGACGCCAACACAATTCAAAAATATATTTTTACTATTTAAAAAAAATAATTTCTTTTGCCTTGAAAATGTTTTCTGATCTTTTCTTTTGGCTTATTTTTCGCAAATGTTTTGATTTGCTTTTATTGAGTAACCTTTTCAATACTCCCAGTTGTATATTTTTGTGGAAACTATCTGTTTTCGATCTGCTTTCGAAATATATATAAAGATATCAATGAATTGGGTCAGAACGTGAAGGCGAAACTAAGTGAAAGAGAGGGCGGCACATGTTTCCACTCAATTTCGATTCCACACGCATCGAGGTCGATAAAAAAGAACACAACAAATTGTGCTAATTTTCCATGGTAAACAAAAGAAAAACGAAGAGGAACTGGAAAATACCCCCTCGAAAAACTGATAAACAAAACTCAATTAAAACAATTGCCAGGGACAACTGAGACAGCCTTCCCTCCCTCATCTATTTTGAGTTCTGTTGATTTGGAATTGCGTGCAAGTGCGTATTTCCAACTTCTTTGGTTTTTTTTTTAGAGCGCCAAGCTTATCTCTATTGAAATGTTTGGCTTTTCCTTCAAGGCAAAAGTGAAAGTCAATTTAAGACTCCCAAGGCGACCGTCCCCCTCCCCCCATTCCAGTCAATTTAATGTACATTTTTGTGTTCATTAATCTTTTCCTTTGATTCGGTTTCTTTATTTTTTGTTATTTTTTTTGCGATATGGTTGATTGTTTTGACTACCATATGGATGACTTGACTGACTCAATCGGCTCACACAATCTAACAAATCAGCTGGCAAAGCTCTTGTTTTTTATCTGCCGTTCGTTTGATTGATTTGATTTGGTTTTGCAAATTTCTTTTGTGGTGAAGCCAGCAAATTGAATCAAATTAACATACAAAAAAAAAAAAAAATAAAGTTTCTTTTTTTTTTTGATTACAATATAAATTGTTAATTTTGCCACTTTTGGCATATGACTATCATTTATGGTTTTAATAATTATTTTATTTTTCGTTTACACCTTTTTCACTTGTGAAGATTTAAAAAAAAAATTGGTTTGATTGAGACATTTCGAAAATGCAAAATTGTCAGACTCTGAGTAATCGATTGGGCTTGATTTAAATAATTCTTGCACTCCTTTTGTTTTCGTAATTGCAGTTTAGTTATAATTTTGTGTAACCCAATTCGAGCTTGGCATTTCCATTCAAGTTCATATGTAAACACGTTTCATAGTTTACCAACAATTTTGTATAATCATTTAATACTCTTTTTGAACAGATCATACCAGATTTTTAAAGCAAGTTCGAATATTTTCGTGTAGGTGAGTTTTGGTAAAAAGTATTCGATTTGGCTTAAGCCAAAGTAATCTGGGCTGTTGGCGTGGGTGCGAATTGAAAATTGTTTCGCGCCAAAACAAAGTCAGTCAGCTTTGGGTTTCTTGGCCTGGCTAAATGTTTATTGTTTTTATGTATTTTTCAATTTGCATATAAGTTGACAATTAATCTGCAAGAAACAACAAAATGACACACCTTATCCAAGACTGAAGTTGTCTAGGATTGTCAAATGATCGGGACTGACTCGGTTTGTCGGTTCGTTTCTAAAGAAGTAAGAATAGTAAGTCACATATATATATGGTAGTCTGTACAGTAGTTTATTTATATTTATAGGGTTTAGTTGGGAAAACGCAAAAAATTTACATAAATCCGATCCTACACACAGCAATTTCTAATAGACCGTAGAAACTTTAACTGAACGTGCCTGCTTTGGGTATTTCATTTATTTTTTTTTTTTTTAGTTTTCTATATTTTTCCCCCAGACCTTTTAAGGCGCGTGAGTAGTTTACTAATTTTGAGAAAAGCAGAAGAAGAAGAAAAAAACTAACAACTTTGAATATTTCATAAAAATACTTGAGGTGAAAAAAGCCAATAAAAATATAAAAACTTATATTTTGTTTAAAACCTCGAACACGTTGGACTAGCTCCACCCTAGTCCAGAGTGAGAGAGGTTTTTGTTTTAAGTATCTTTTTTTTATTTTTGTATCTACGCGTACGCTTCTTCACACGTGCTTAGCGATGGCGGCTTAGATTGCAGGTGAGGCGGATAAAAACAAAAAAAATGCTTTTACAAAGAAGCGTCTATTTTGAGGTATTTTTCTTTTACTTCAAGAAAAAATAAAGGCCCACTGATTAAATTTATGCAAGTCAAGTGATTGCAGCAAGTCCGTTTTCACTGGGTGGGTGCGGCCAGAAAGAATTTCTTAATGGTCACTGATGATTACGTGACCATAATTTAACTCTTCATAAAGTGAAAAAAAATAATATGCATCCAAAAATAAAAAAGAAACTAAAAAAAAAAACGAAAGTGCCTGTTTGGTGGTGACCGTTTATGGCGGTTTATGTTTGCCAATTTGCCATGGCTCCTTGCCTGCCATTGCATCATCATCATGATCATCATGATCATTATTGGCAGTGTCCGCAACTTTATGATCATTGGCATCTTGTTCATTTTATTTTTATCATCTTCTCAGCTCTCATATTTCGCTGGTCTCCGGTCGCCTTGTAAATACCAAATATAATTGTCTAACTGTCCAAAGACCCTTCGTGAGTGAATAACGTCCATTGAACTTTACAGTCAATGAGATTTCTTTGAGACAAGAGACAAAACAATTTCACACTACTCAGACAGATGAGCTGACCAAACTGGTGGACAGACGGGAGGGGGGGTTAGGTCAATTCCAGCAGCTTTGCAACAGGTTCGCTGGCCTGACTAACACACTCATCCATCAATTGGGAAATCATTAAGACAACCAGGCTGATGTTGTAATCCCAGAAAAAATATGGGAGGAGAAAATTTGTTAGCTCAACTTGTTCAAATTTTATGCCCTGTTCAGCAAAGGTTGTTTTTTTTTTATGTCCTTACTTTTCACCTGTCAAAAATTTAATTTTATTAAGAGAAAATTTGAGGTCCTCTTTGGGTTTCAAAGAATAATTTTTTTTTTTTTTGCCTCTTGTCAATCAGTTCAGTTTTCCTTGAAAATTTCTTTTAAAGATTGAAAAGATTTCTCCATTATTTTTTCATCTATAATTGAAACGATATTTCATTCAGAATTTATTTTGTACAAATCGAAGAATAATTTCACTTGCTTCCCCCTGGGTTATTTTCCCCTCTTCTAGTACGACTAAAGCCCAGTCAATTCAATTTTAATTAAGAGTTAGATTGCTCTATTATTTGTCACATTCCGCAACCCCTTTTTTCTTGCTCTTTTAATTCTCTAAAGATTCCGACAACCCCGCCTGGGAGAGCTGGAAAAGTTGGTTAGTCAACGGAAATTGCCTAATCAGTTTCACGCATTTCTTGCAGACTGTAATCAAATCACCTTGTGAACATTTTCTTGTTTTCATTTTTGCCATGCCAAATCATAAAATGCTTTTCTCAATTTTCCAATCTCTCTTTTCTTTATTTTGCAGGTAAGTTACCATTTGTGGGTCTCTATAAAGGAAATCGTTGCGTAAGTCAATAAAAAAAAAATCAGAAAAAAAAGCAAATAATCATAAAAAGAAAAAATTTTTTGTGTTTACTTAGGACTCACTTATTTGGGTTATGTAAGGCGCTTTTTTTTTATTAATATTTTCCCTTAAGAGGAAGGAAGTCTGCGATGAGTCAGATTGTTCTTTTCAGGAAAATTCTACTTCCTGAAATTCCTAAAATTCCATTAGCAAGTTTTGGGAAAATTTAAATTGAATTTTTCATTGTTCAATTTTATGTGTGTGTTTTGTGTTAATTGATGTCCCTTTTTATATCTATCTCGCTCTAACCTTATCTAGGCATTTATTATCGCATTCATTTGCAACATAGCGAGCAATCAAATTACCTACTCATTTTGACCAGGCGTCGTCGGCAATGGCTTTGCGGTCTTTTTACGTTGATTGCAAAAAAAAAAATGAAAAAGAAGAAGAGAAAGACAAGACCAAACAGAAACCGAACCGTGAGATATAGAGATGAGTGTATCTTCAGTGTCTGTCCTACCTGACCCATGGTCGCGCCTAACGATCTTTAACCTGCCAGCCAGCCAGCCAGCCAGTCAGCCAGTTTGGTTGAATCAAACCAGACAGACAACCAGCCAGCCAGCTAGGCAGATATCCCTCTGAAGCACTTGTGGCCTGTCTGTTTGTGTTTTCGAGTGCAGCGAGGTTGTTATTGATAGTTGTACAACTTAAAGATACACTCGTTCGATCGTTGGCTTTGAGCGTGTATCTTGAGGTTTGTTTTCGTATCTGACCAATGCATTTTGATGTTTAAACACGCGCTTCATCCGACTTGTCTTCGCAGGTCTCTTTTGGTTACCTTTTTATGGTCGTTGTTTTTGACTCATTTGCAAATTTACTGGTAATCAGTTTCTCAACTATCTTTTCGGTTTTTTTTTATCTTTAAAATTTTTGTCATCATGGCTTGGGATTTCAATTTCATTTTCTCAAAAAAACAAGAGTGAAAGTAAAAATTGCAACTACCTTTGAAAGGAATTATTTAAAGACCAGCAAATAGTTTGAGACTCTCGGCTGAGTCTAGACAATCTTTGGATAATTTTTTTTTTAGCTTTTTTAGACGCCCTTTTTTTTTTTTGTTTGCAAACTGGCTTTGGCCATGTTGAAGTCAGACAATTTATAACACAAATTAAATGCATGAAAATTATGATGAATGCGAAATAAAATTTATGCTGATGACATACCCGGCCAACGTCTCCAGCAAGTCTTTTGGCCTCAGCGCCAATCAAGAAACCTCAGCCCAAAAATAAAAAAAATTAAGGCAAAGCCTGGATGAGAAGCAGGCAGAAGGCCGTATAGACAAACGAAGCGTTACTTTGTCTGGGCCAACTCGGCATATGCCTGTCTGGCTAGCCAGATTTCAGTGTCTGGAGTGGCAAGACTTGCCGTCTTTTCCATCTTCCTGCCTCTTCAAGTTTTGCCAACATGCGACTTGTTTCTTTCTTTCTATACTCTTCTCAAACAGAAGAAAGTAGTTTCTGTTTTCCGAGTCTTTTGATGAAAAAACTTACAGGAGTCGATGTACGTTAGGTGGGAGGATTAAGTGAAGCGAAACTTGAGGGATAGCCAGAAAGCTATAGCTTCCCAGATTTCTGGCTCTTTTGCTCTAAAGACTTAGAGAAGTCGATGTACGTTTGGTTGGGTGATCTTTTAAATTTTTGAACTATCGAAATGAAACTTGAGGGATAGATCAGACAGCTATAGCTTGCCATATCTCTCTGGTTTATTTAAGAATTTTGATAAGGATTATGTTTATGTATTTTTAGGGGTTAATTATACAAACAGATAAGTCAGAGATTTCGGTCAGGACAAATATCCAATTCGATACTTGGTGAAATTATATTCCGAAATCTAAGTGGTCCCGTTTGAAAGTGGTCCTCAAATTCAAAAAAAAAAAAAATATATTAAAAAGAGTATCTACTTTTTGGGGTAGCCAAGCTAACCTCCACCATTGATTTGATTTTTTTTTTATGCTCTGTCTCTGAGGGGCGTCACAGCATCGGTATTTCATTGAGCATTTGTTATGCAGCTGCAGCCAGTCACAATAACTGAGGAGACGGCGACTTGGACAACTACTTCTGGCTTGGCCATGGCTCGAGTCTTGAGAGTCTGTCGCCAAAGTTGGCAATGTTCCACCGACTTAAACCGCTGCTCGGATTTTGAATCTATCCCGACTATCCGTCTCTCCCTGTCTCTTTCCTCTTGTGTATTCCCCAAGCCATTTAGATATTTTCCTCTTCTGAGGCCGCCTTGAAAGTTGTTGCGTATTAAAATGGAAATTGCAACTTTTTGTTTTGTTGCTTAGCTATCCGAGGCCGGTCTGTCGCTATGTCGGCTCAGTTGGCTTGTCCATTCAGCTCTTTCGCTTGGGTTGAACCGGCGCTTTTGTTTCACTTTCGTTTGCGCTTTGCCTGATTGCAGGTTTTATTTCTTCAGTTATTTTTGCTTCAGCGCATTTATCACGCTGCCACACATTCATATGACATACATACTATAAAGATTCAGATACAATACAACACCGGCAACGGCAGCAATCACGGCTACATCAACAGCAAACTTCAATTGGCCAAAGTAAGAGTTTCATTTTCATTTAATTGCCGCCAGGCAAAAAAAAAAACTGACTTGATGCGGACAGGATGAACGGGGTGGCGCGGTGCGGTGCGGTGCGGTGTGGCTGGTGGAGGGCTGGTCAGGTTGAGGTTGCTGTGTTGGTTTCAGGTTTCTGGCCGTTACAAAGTCTCGGCTATTTGCTGTTATTGTTGTTGTGGCTAGCAAGGGTGCCTCGGTATAAAGTCTTGAAGATTTTGCCACTTCATTTGCCACAGTTTGCGCCTACCGAACAGCCTAAGCCCCTGCCACCTTTCTTACCCTGTATTTACCATCACCTTCGATTTGATCAGGCCACCACCCTTTTTGTTGTCTGTTTTGAGCGGCGCCGCTTCAACTTGGTCGATGATTGGCAATTTGTAAGTGAAATGGTTTTGGCCAGCCCAACTTTTTAGCCTGAACAGACCGTGGACAGACTCTGGTCTGCCCGGCTGCATTCAATTGAATAGTTTTCTGAATCTCTTCGGGTGGGGTGTGGTTTTTTTTTGCGTACTCTTTTGGTTGCCCCATCAGTGGGATTTGTGTCAGTTATGAAATATTTTCGAATCCATTGCAAAATTTCCTGTTTGTGTTTTTTTACGCACTTTTTCGCTTATTTCTTTTTGCGTCCAAGCCAGGCAGTCACTATTAATTATTGTCTATAATTTTTTTTTATTTGGCCAAGTCAACCTGCTGCCTGACTAACATAGAGCGCAAAAAAAAGTTGAAGTTATTTAGGAAGTGAAATTGTCATTGCTTTTTTTTTTAAGAAAAATTTTCATAATTGAAAAATGCCCGCAAAATGCTCAGCCAAGCAGTCTAAAGATTCCACACACTGAGAACTTGTTCGGCAGAGAACAAAACACACATACCAGCACAATATTTCCATGCCAAACCTGACCGAACATCATAATGAGCTTGTGGGGGGCAAAAAGCACATACAATCCACAAACAAGCAGCTTGCCCAGTTGCGTTCCACACAAACAGAGAGAAACACTCCAGAGAGTGGGCCAGTGTGACCATCTTATGTGTAGGAAATATATCCAAATTATGTGTTCGTGCTTAGTCCAGCCGAATTCAACTGGCAGCGGGTGTATTAATTAATAATTATTATAATATATAATATATAATTAATATTAATTAAATTAAATTAATAGTGTACAAAGTGAAAAAATTGTACGACTAAATAAAAGGAGTGTACGGCTAAGTAAAAGGAGTTACGAATAGGAAAAGACTGAAAAAAGCTGGCCATAGCTAGAAAAAAGCCAGAAAACGCTGTTCTTCTCGTAACGAAGATTTTGTATCTCATAGTGTTCTCTCCACAAAAACAGGTAACAGTTCGCGCTAAATTCACACCAAGAGCGGTCATGCGACGCGTTTAAGCGGAAAAAATTAAAAAAACTAAAAAAATAATAAATAAATTGTAAATAAACCGAAACTCAAAACTAAACAAAATAACACAAATAAATTAATTGTAAAATAAATTCAAAGAAACACAAAATTTATTGTAAAAAAAAAATACGAAACAGAAATAATTTCAAACTGCGCCTGCGCCACACACACCGTAAAATAACTCAACACTTGTGCTTAGAAATTTGAAAATTGTTTGATCGATTCGAAAATACCAAAAGACCTCAAAGGCATTTCAATAAAATTGCCATAGTGAATGAAATAAATTCTGAAACAAAATTGTCACAAAATAATAAACACAAAGAAAAATCTACCCTTATTTTTTCTATTAAACTTTAATTTGAAAGAGTTGTTGGTTTTTTGCCTTTATATAGACTTTGCTATATAAAATCGAACAATAAGCCAAAAGCAACCGAAAAATATTTTAGTTTGAAAGTAAAAAGCACCCACAAGTAATTTTTTTTTTAATTTTGATATGCTGAAATTTGCTTCGTGCCTCGAGTGAAGTTGATAATTTTCAAGCAAAAGAAATTTAAACATTTTGTTTATGCTTTTTTTTCTTCATTTTAATCAATATCAATTTATTTTGATTAAACAAAATAATCTATGAGACAAGAAGAAATTGCTTCAAGTCTAATTGAAAACAATTTGTGAGTGTGTCTAAATGAAATTATGCATGTGTCTATGTGTGTGTGTGTGTTACCTAAGCTCAAAAGCAAATAGAGTGCAGATAAAATAAACATATTCGAATAATAAGAAAAAAAAGTGAACAAGGCTTTATAAACAGAGCAAAGCCAAAATCAACAAGAATATAAAAAAAGTAGTAGAAGAAGAAGCATTGAATTGTCTGCCCCGAAACAGTTTGCCTGCTTAATTAGCATTCATCTGGTGTAAAAAAAGAAGAAGAGGAAGAAAAATGTATCTCATACAGGTGAGAGATAAATATATCAAAACACAGTATGACTCTACTATTTAATTGAGTGTTTGCTTTTACTTATCACATACTCGAAACAATGGCCACAATTTTCCCCCTAGGCTGGAAACAACAACTCAGACAGTAGATCTTTTTATTTAAGCTGTTTTTAATTGTCTTTAATGCTGTGATTTTTTCCGCTTCTTCTACCAGCTCTTTCATAATTTGTTTAATTTGTAGCTAATTTATCTTGCCAGCATTTGAGCCAGCCCAGAGGCAGACTTTTGTGTATTTATGCTGGCTGCTTTCTTTCGGTTTTAGCTGTTTGCCTAGCGGGTGATATATTCTTATCTAGAGCAGGTGCTCCATTAGTTCAGCTAAATCAAAGTAGCCTACATTTCATTTATTTGAAACTACAACAAAATGTCTGAAACATCTAAGATACACGACTTGGTCTATGAAATATCCCAGCTCACCTATACTGGTCTAAGCCGGGAATCTCTGGAGATATGTCTAAATTTAATGGAAAGTGGAGTATCACCTCAACAGCTGAGCGTAGTTATTAAGAATTTCTACAAGAACATCAATTTGGCCAAACGAGCCAAGATTCTAAACCAAGCCTCTAAGAAGACCAGTTTTGCTTTTGCTGACTATTGCGATTACAGTGATGTGGAATAAGCATTTTCAATAGACTTGAAATTTCTTTTTATTATTTAAATGTTTATCCAAAAAATATGAAGATTTTGGAGGCCGTAACAAAAACAAAATGCCGCATCCACGAACCAAAGCCAAAGTCGATGTATGAGCTGAAAAGAGGGAATAGGAATATCTTAATTTTCTAAATTTTGTTGAAATAAATTTTTAAGACTCACCGAGTTTCTGTGTCACACGAGTCTTCTTTTTACTTTTCATTGCTCAGTGGTACCAATTTGGATTTGCGGTGCTCCTTGATGATGGTAAAAAGCCCAGCCATGATTATGACAAACTGTAAGGCTTTGGCTTGGTAAAAAGTCTGAAGAATACAAAAAAGAAAATAAATAAAATGAAATAGTGTTCCCCCTTCTTCTCTGCTGCTTTGTACCCACCTGTCTGATGTAAACCGGCAAGGGTATATACGAGCGATGGGAATGATAATCGAGTCCGCGATATATCCAATAACCCGGCCAGGAGCCTAGGCAGGCCAATAGAAACGGTGATGTGGCATTGAAGGTGTCCTCGAATTCTGGGGCATTTACCACTTTTCGTATATCTTCTCCCAAATTTGGTATGCTGGGGGGTTCCTCTTTCTCGGGAGCTGACGAAAAGTTATCCCTGACCCAATTGTTGATGGTATCTATGACGCCCATTTTTGCTAACTATTTCGATTATTTAAAATTTTGCTAATTTCTGTCCAAAAAATATGAATTTGTGAAATACAAAAAAAATTTTGTCACATTTTTTTTTTTTGTTCGGATTTTTCAGACTGGTGGGAGTTTTTGGTTTGTCTGGCAAGGCTTGCTCGATTTTTTTTTTATTTAATAAACTCTTAATTCGGTTTATTCTTAAGGTTTACCAGGGGATTATCTTTGTTGACCCGCATGGAAGAAATTACCAAGATTCCAGTGGCTAGAATAGCCACTTGAATTATTTTGGCATGCTGAAAGGTCTACGACGAATTTGGTTTAATAGCCAAATTAATAGATTCTCGTAACACTCACCTTTTGTATATAGACTCCGATTCTTTCGGTATCGCGTTTCCTTTGCCAATACAATGAACGAAAGATCCAATAAGTCGGCCACGAAATAAAGCTCAAACCCAAAAATGGTAGCATCTGCTCCACTTTATCGGCGAAGCCAATTGGGGTATTTCTCTGTATGAAATTATTCATTTCCAAGCGATAGTTAATCGGTGGCAAGTCTTCCTCAATGAATTGTACTATCTCCGTTTGCCTTGGCTCAGGCACCGGAATTACTCGAGCTGGGGTCGGCGTCGGTGGTTGAACCTGGGGTTCCGACACTACTGGCTCATCCACTGGTAGCTCTGGCAGACTGTTTGGGACCTGGTTCTTCTCGGCTGACTCTCCTGACTTTTCGTACTCCTTGAGTATGTCAATAATGTCCGTAGTCTCGGAATTGGTTAAATCTTCTTGAGCTTCACGCTTCTCTTGATTCGAGGAAAATAAACTTTTGGCATACTGAAAGGCTCCAGATGCTTTGCTTCTGAGTTTCTCCATCACCAAAACAGAACTCTAACAATTTTGAGCCAATACAAAACCAAAAAAAAATTCAAAAATTTATTTTCCCGAATCTTGTTTTTCTCCGAGTATTTATTGTGTGTTGATCGAAAAGTCTTTGGCTTCTAGATTAGCCAAGTTTCTAACTGATGCAGCAACGGGAAGAATCGAATCCGTTGACAAGTTCTTTTTCTTCTTCTTCTTCTTCGTTCTGCACAACAAAAGAACTTTCGAAACGCATTAAAAGAATCAAAGAAAAAGAACAGTTCAAAGACTCGTTAACTTGTCGCATTAATTTTTCTTACATAAATTATATGGTATTATCGGAAAAGACAGGAAAATTTATATCCAAAAAAAAAAGTTTGGTTTTTTTCTTTTTTTTTTTTTTGTTATTTTTCTTTTGTAATGCGGGCCAAGTAAGCGGCTTTTTAGGCGCCCTCAGCTTTGAATTAGCTTTGTTATTTCGGTGTTTTTTTTTTATTTTTCTTCTTCTCTCTTTTGGGGGCTACCGAACAGTAAACAACAACAACAACAAGAAATGCAATTAATGTCAGGCTGTGGGTGCTCGTATTGCATTTTTTTTTTCTGCACTATCTTTTTTCGAATTAGCCGCCAACAAAAACCTGGCCTGGTGTGTGTGTGTGTGTGTGTGTGTGCAAGTGGGTCAGTTTTGGTAGCCAATGCGGCTCTTGTTCTATGCAATTATAATGCGCATACAGGTTGCATACCAAAGCTTTGAGTCTTAGCAAACCGAAAACCATTCATTCAGAAAATACAAAAAAAAAAAAAAAACGATAAACCCCAACCAAGTTAGCCTGGCTAACTCACTCACTCACTAACTGACTGGCTGCTGCTGGTGGTGGTGGTGGTTTCAGTGTCTTAGCCACTGTTGGTTGTCCATTGTTGGCTTAGAGAGCTGGCGGGTCTGCCAGTAACGGCTTCGCATAGCTCAACTCGGCTTGGCAGGTGTCTCTCTATAGTCTATGTTGGGTTTCAATATATTTGCCACGAAAATGTGGCTTACCTTCAACGTGGCTACATTTTGATAGTCACGACCCAAAGTGCTGCGATGTGTGTGTAGTGTTTTTTTTTTTGCGCGGAGACAGGAAGCGGTTAACGCTTTATTAGCCTAGTCGATGGCGTGAGTTCGGAAACAAGTTCTTTCGATAGAATTTTTCAATAATCAATACACATTTAATTAAAATTACAAAGTAACCAAAATGCTCAAACTTTGAGCTACACGAATTTAAAGTCTTACCAAAAAAGATCATTTTCCAAAAAGGCCATAAAAAAAGATACAAAGAAATATTTCAGTTTTTTAACGCTTGACTAAACATGACAATTCATTTCTAACCACAAAACTGATATCAATTTTTTTTGTTCTCTTTTGTCTCTTTGGCGGCTTCTAAACGCATTTTGTATCTTTAAGATACTTTCTAGTTCGCCTGCCTTTGTCTTAGCCAAGCCAGACAAAAGTCAATGCCAGTTTATGCGTTTTTCTTCCATTTCTTCCTCTTTTATTTTTCAAAGGCTTCGTTAATTTCAACATTCTCCATTGTTAGTCTTTGGGAGTTTAGAAAGCTCTTTCCTCACATTACTCACATCCTACACAGAAACGGAATTCTATTTACGCTCTCTCGAAACGAAGGGCCCCCTTCAACTGTAAACCATAGTCAACAATCATCTAAGACTGACTGAAATGGCTGAGAGCACACACATGGCCAACACAATTAACCCAATTTCAATTGAACCTAGTTGGCACTGTGAGTTGGCAAAAACATAAAGACGATGATGTCGACGACAAGCCAAAAACGAATCACCTAAAATAAGACTCGAAGAAATCAGTAACATTCATTTTGCCTAACAAAAATTGAATACCGTTTTTTTTTGTTCTGGAAGCGTACGAATCTTTTAGGCAGAATAAACTTAGCCGAGTTAGTCCTCTTCGGAACTGGAAGTTTCTGAAACAAAAGAGGAACTCTGAAATTTCTGGAATTTTAGTATTGAATAAGTCAAGCTTCTTTTCGAACCAGTAAGAGTTTCCAAGAAAAGCGGAGACTCACCTTTCACCTTTTTTCAACTTCAAGGAACCTCTCAAGCTTCTCTTCGAACCAGTAAAATTTTCAAGAAAAGCTAAGACTAATCTTTCATACTTAATTTCAAGGGATCCTTAGATCCCCAAAAATCTCTGCCCTTCTTATAAAGAGTAACCGAAATGCTATGGCTTAGTTTTTGAATATTCGCTGACGTGGGTTATTTGTAAGTTCCTGAGATTGTTGTCAAAATAAATCAAATCAATAGGAGCAATTTCTTTCAAGCGTTTTTCTCTGATGTTTGTCTTTTTTTTTTAGCTTGCGAAAACGCCAACGCCGTGTTGTCATTTCGCCTGAAAACTGACAACATTTGTGGGCCGTTCGGCAATTAAGTGTATAGAGTGGGCCGTCAAATATCATGTGAAATTGCAACATAATCAAATCAAAAGTAGAAAAAAAAAACACTACGGTCAATGGCAAAAACTTCAATTCCGAAAAGCAACTTTGCCAATTCGACATGACATTTTCGCTTTGGTCAGTTGGAAAGTCAATTTTATAGAGTCATTTGGTTTTGCTTAATTGTATAATCAATTTCATATGCGGCGTTGTCTCTTGTCTATTTTTTTTTCTTCTTTCTTTTCTTTTTTTGTTTGTTGTGAAAGGTTTTCGACAGCAATGACACTTTAGGTGTCAAGTGTGTTCCCCGCTCTGCCGGTTGCTGTCTGGTCTATTCGGATGCGAAATTCATTTGCAGCAGTTTTTTTGATTTGTCAATGGACCACCTTAAATGGCCAAATGATGTTTAATGTGATGAGCCATTGGGCAATCAATTAAATGTTGGGCCCCTTAAGCCAGCTAACAGTCTGTCTAAATGTTGTAAAAAAAAAACATAATGAATTACCTAAAAAATAGTTTTGAGTCATCGAACTTTAAAAGTTTGTCTATTTTTTTTTTATGACTTGTAAATGTTTCTCCATATTTTAGCTGGAAATATTAAAACTAAATAAGCTGATTTATTCAAGAATTGTTAAGACTTTATTTTGTGGGAAATAGCTGGCCTTGAGCTTGATCTAATCATATTTAGTTTCCAAATATACCAATTCGGTAGTAAGTTTTAGACTAACTATTCTTAATTTAAAAACCTATCTACTTGTCTACTGTAAAATGAAACCGAAAGATCTTAAAAAAAAAAAAACTCATCATAAACTCTGATCAATCAGAGTTATTTAAATATAATACAGAGTCATAAAAACCAATTCTCTAAATTTCTTCGAAATTCTCGAATTTCTAAAGATTTTATACGATTGACTTTTTGTCGCTACTGTACTGAAAAATAAGCCATTCAAATCAAAGCGGCTTAAGCCAGCGGAATCCTTTTGTTTCGTTAGTCGCATTCCAAACACACACACACACACACACATACACTAGCACTTTTAAGTGCCGCATGCAGTCAAGTTCGCCCGAAAAAAAAATAAAAATTGATGCCGCATCATTCAAAATGCTAATCTCAACTAACCCATCTTGCCCGCAGAGCAGAACAACAAAAACACAACGCATATTACTCAATTTTCAGACAGAATAAAAGAAAAAAAGAAAATAAAAATAAAAAAAACGTCACTTGCTCAGATTTCAAAATCCGCAGAGAGTGAAATAAAAAAAAATTAAAATAAAATAAACAAGAGAATGGGAAAATGTTTCCCGAGTCTACGACAGATTGACAAATGATCTCGCCATGGCGATAAAGTGGAACCGTGCCTGCCAAACCAAACTATGCATCAAACTTGTTGGCAGTTGTTGTCATTTGTCTAGAATATCTAACAAAATAATAATAAAAATAATAAAAAACTATATAAGTTGGTTTGGCAAGGTTTGTTTTGCCTTGCCTTCGGTTTCAAGAGAATCAACTGGCCCAGTGGACCTTGATCTTACCCGGTTACACTGGGTCAACAACTTCTAACCGAACAATGAAATAGAAAACTTTGAAGCTTTGGACTCTCTTAATTTGATATTGATACATAATGACTACGAATTGACTTGCTCCACATTCACTGGGGCGGTTCGTCTTTCAGACTCTCCCAGTTGGTCTCAGGCATCTGTTGATTTTCACTGAGCCTCAAATGTTGTCGTTATCGATCTGCCTTGCTTTGGCTTTGCCTGGTTTTGTGGTTTGGTTTTTCTTTCGCTTTTTTTTTTTGGGTTGGGTGTAACAAGATCGGGGCCTTGCCACTGACCGAGCCACACAATAATTATTATTTGGTTTCTAAAAAAAAAATAAATAAATAAATAAGAAGAAGTCTTGGTAGCCCCCAAGGAATCCTTGGGTGCGGTTCAAATAATTCCGCATTCCATTTTGACTTTATGAAATGTATCATTTTAATTACCTCAAATCCTTTATTATGTTCTCTTCTTCTTACTCTTTAGTTTACCCTTTTGTATGTTTTATGTGAAAGCAGACCAAATCCACATCACACGCAATTAAAATTGAAAGACCCCAAGGTAAAAGTGATTGAACCTTTGGAAATTTTTATGAGCTGACAACAAAAGAACACACCCTACCCATTCTTCCTCTTCTTCTTCTTGTTCTACCTGACCAGGATTTTTTTTGGGCTTCCTTGAAAAACATGAAAGCATTTTCTACTACCTGTTTGATTCTTTCTTTCCTTCTTAGACAATTTTCATTTAGTCTTTTTATCGCTGCTGTTTTTGTTGTTGTTGTTAGAACTTTAAACACGCCCCAAACAAATTCAAACTCTTAATACTTTTATGCTCTATCAATCGATTAAATGCATTTTCATTCCATTGTCTGACTTTGTATGATTTATCGGTGACAGGGCGCAACTTTTTCATGCCTTCTCCGGAGCCGCTTATCAAAATATCCAACCAAAAAAGTCTTAAAAGCAACCGATCCAAGTCAGCCCAGGGGAACCTTTTTCACTTTAAATAATTTGAATAATTCCAAAGACCAAAGAAGCCACAGCCAAGTTCATTGTCATTGAGGCGTGGCCAATGCGTTTCAGGGTTATTTTAACGGTTGTCGACCAACTTAGTTGTAGGTGTCTGAACAGAGGCGTATCTCCGCCCTTAGAAAGACCCATTATATACTTATGAGCCATATTAGCCACGCAAAGAAAACTAAAACTAACAACATGCTAGTCAAATTTCAATTAGCTTATTTCTAAATCGAGGAAATCAACTGACAAGGGCGGAACATAAAATTTTTAAATTCAACAAAAAAAAACAAATTTGTTTTAACTTGAAAGCACGCATGATGAAACCTTAGAATAGATTTCATGTCACGAAACTTGATACATTTGTTGTAATTTATTTGTAGCATAGAAAGAGTGAGGGGAAAGGCAATCAAACTGGTTTGTTGGTTTGCTTGCTTCAGTTAGTTTTTATTGATTTAGTAGACACAACTAAGGTCAGTCTATAAATATAAAATAAAGTAATTCTTATTATGCTTTTCCTGGAAAAAAAACTAGACAAATTCTCCTAGGAGCAAATCGAGATGCTTCCAAATGATCAGATGAATCCTCTCAACTGCCTAATGGAACTATGAATATCTTCTTTCTTTTTTCACAATAATTTATTTTTATAAAATTTAATTACTTTATCTTCATAGTTTTTTCCCTAAAGTTCCCTGAGAAATCTGAACCCAAATTTCAGGTCTTGTGTAGTCCAACTTGTGTTTCCCCTCAGCCAGCTTGTCTCCTCCTCTGATTGCGCCCTGTCAAATCCATTATAAATTTTATATAATATCTATTTATATTTATCGTACTCCCCGCACACCTGATCCGTGTCGCAAGTCTTGAGCTCCCCAGAGACTGATTGCATTCGGCTTGCCATTAACTCTGATTGCTTTTGACCTTCAAATGCGTACAAAGAAATGCGTTAATTTAGTCGAAAAGTGTCTGTATATGCCAAGTGAGGCCAACAACATTTCAAATATGTTTAGCTTTTTTTTTCATAGTTGCCTTAATGGTTTTAATGTGGTCCGATTGAACCCTCGTTCAATATCTCTCAACCTCTCGGTCTGCCTTTTGGCTCCCTGTTGTTTGATTTTTTTTTTTTAAATGTGTGTGTATTTTGGCATTATTATTATTGTTTTTCTTTTTTTTTTATATTTTTGATTTTCGTTTATTATTAACTGGAAATAATTGCCGCACGTGTTTCGAAAACAAGAGACTATCGAAAAATGTGTGTGTGCTTTCTGACATTGATGAAATGGGCTTTTTAGATATTTTTAGACTCGTTTTTGTTTTCAAATCAAAAATTGTGCAATTTTCTAAAAAAAATAAAAAATTACTTTTAAAATTATCTATTTTATTGAGAGGTCATGTCAAGTCAAAACTTTTCCTTATTGTCCACTTAAATTTTTTGAGATTTATTTGGTCTTCATTACGTGACTTCAAAATAAATCCAGAAAAAAACTAGAAAAAAATTACTCATTTTACAATTAAATCAAGATCTTATTTTAATTGAAGTTAGAGAGAATTTAATTTGCCGCAGGTTTCTATTTTACCTCATAAAAAATACCAAAAATTTTATTATTTTATTTTTTATGTATTTTTTTTTTTTTTTTGTTCAAGCCTGAAATTATTTACGCCATTAAATAATCACTGACCATGCCAAATCTTTGATAAATGAAAAAAAAAAATTTTATTTTCTATAAAGCAAACAATTTTCTAAATTTTGAATTTTTCTCTCTCTCTTTCATTACAGGTAAGTTTCGAAATCGAAAGCCCCAACGAATTGGCAGCTGCTGCTGGTTTGGCTGCACTTTTTAAGTATTTCTTTTTTTTTTATCCAATTAGTTTCAATAACAATTAAGACAGATAACAAAATCAAATTTCAATGACTTCAACGAATTGTTTTAATTAGTTGTTGTTTTTATTTTTCTTTCTATGTTTTTTCTAATTTTTATCATTTGGTTTTTGGGTTGGGCTCTCGCAGCCCTTTGCAATTTAATTGAAGCCCCTTAAGGGCAAGTTCGTTGATGTTTCTTGGCTTTGTGTTTTTATTTTTTTCTATTGTGTTTTAATGACGTTGGCTGTTTTTATTGTTTCTGTATTTTTTTTTATCTAAGCGGTCGACCAATATAATGACCAAAATAGAAATAGAAACAAACAAAAAATCGATGACACTCTGAATGGGTGTAGGTGAATTCTGTTCACTGTTCAGCGGCTGTCTTTGGCTTTTGGCTCCGTCCACTTGTCCGTCTGTCAAATCGATAATGCGTAAGTGTTAAAATAGCCAACCAATTTTTGTTTGTTTGAATTGGCGCTAGTAGTATCTATTGGATGGCTGGCCAGGGGTCGCCATTAGGTCGGCATATAAAGAAGAATGTCAAGAGGCCACAATAATTGCAACTAATGCCCGGCGAGGGTCAGTTGAGCGGCAATTGAGCTCCCCCCTCCGGCAGACCTTGCGCCACTTTGGACGGCAAAATTTCAAATACTTCTGACACTTTTCGAAAATCTAGAACGCACACACTCACACCTGGCGACTTTCCCCCACACGTGGCCAATTGGCTTGGCCAATAAAGATTGAAAGTTTTTCCAAGTGGTTGCGGCTATTTGATTTCCATAACAATTTCCATGATAATGGCTAATGTGGCTGACTGTGCACATAGCTATTCAATTACCGTATTCGTAATTATCTGAAAACAACTGACCAAAGCAACCACAGAGCCCGCTTCCCCAGCCCGGAAATGCAAAGCGCTCACTTCCGCTGACCACACAGCCACACCAAGTCGGATTGGCAAAGGATGTTGGCGGCACTGTTGATATGTAAAATTATATTTTTCAATTCATTGGCGAGCGATTCTGAGTATTTCTAGTGACATAGAAAACGCTTGTTTCCTTAACAAAAATAAAATATATTTAAATGATTGATGTCTTTGGGCTTGTTCTTCGATTGACAAGAAACTAATTTGTGAATTCTTCTTGGCTAGAAAAAAAAAATATTTTTAATTGATTTATGCGCTTTACAAGTCAGACTAAAATGTTTTTCTAGGGAAGCGAAAAATTTATATGAATATATCTCAAAGCTGTTTGTCTATCCATCAATTTTTACAAGGTTAATTGGATTTTTATTTAATATTCCAACTAAAAATTGTCTAATAATTTTCATTGTTTCTATGGGATAAGTTTATTGGTTTGGACGAGTCATTGTCTTGGCATGCCACACCCCCTGTCAAAATTAAGTTTATCTTCGAAAATCTTTAGAGTCAAGAAAAATTTCACAAAATTATCATCACATGCCTTTTGGCCTTGACTTGCCATAAACATGAGAATCAAAATCCCCAGATGCTATAAAAATTTTACCTGACAAGCCCAAGTAAATAAATTCGCTGAGATTTATCAAAAATGATTCACCGATAAATAATTTGATGTGATACATTTTTTCCTTTCCTTAGCTTGTTCAAACTAAATTAAAGAAAGAATATATATAGTCGAGTGTATATATATAAAATATAAAAACCAATTTGCAAATTTCAAAACAGATTTTTTTTCCCAGAAGTAAAATATATTTTCTGTCAAAAATAACAAAAAATCTTGGCCAAGCTGAAAAAATAAAACAAATAAAATAAACAGCAAAATTAAATGAAAAGCTGAGAATATTTTAAAAAATTCATTTAGTTGAAAATACTTTTTAGAGCTTTGTTGAAAAATATGAAATCTCAAAAGAGTTTGAGATATTTTTTGAGGCCATTGCAAAAATATTTTTGCTTTACGGAAAGCAATTTTTTTCGACACGCTTAATTGACATAAGTATGTGGATTTTCACACAGTTTATTCTTTTGGATATTTTGTATAAACATTTATTTCTGTTAACAATACTACCAATTTGCAGAGGCAGAGAGAGAGGGAGTGAACACGCCCAACTGACATTGAATCTGGTCAAGGTTGTTCAAGCTGAACTTCACAATTGAAGCGTGTTTTGGCTTCTTGTTAAAAAAAAAAAAACGAGTATAACAATGCGAAAAAAATTAGTTGATTCATTTTAGTTAAATGCAAAACATTTCGTATTTAGAGTGGGAAATGAAAGACGCCAGAATTAATTAGCCGAGACCCCTTTGCTGGCCTGAGTTATTGACCAAACCGTATTAAAAGTTCCATTGGAATCTTCGGATGTTTACAACCGCAAAAGCAAACATAATATATTTTTTTAAGAATTTCCCAACAAACAAAACAAAAACAAAAGCATCCCACATAAAAGAACATCTTTATGCTGCATTTGCAATCACCCAAGAAAAATCATGCCAAGGTGCTAATTTTCCCTCCGTTGGGTAACACAAACTTTGTGCTTTTTTTTTTTACCCACAAAAAAAAATCAAACAAACAAACAAATATCAAATATCATAAAACTTTGCGCAAGCCTTTGGGCTCTTTAACAGTTTCATCTAATTATGCAAATAAACAAAACCAAAATGCAAGGGAATTATGCTTCGGCTTTTGTTCACAATTCAATGGTCTCTATAAGGCAGATAGAGATGAAATCGTATTGGGAAAAAAGATGATTGGATTTAACGACAACATTTATTTTTTTTTTTTTTAGAGATTTGATAGATTCGAAAGATATTCTGCTTGGACAAATAATAAAAATATTTAAAATGCTGAATTTATTTATTTATTTGGTATTCAAAGAGTAAAATCAGTAAAAAAAAATTTACAGGTGAAATCTTGAGTTAAATCTTAAGTCTTTCTAAGAATTTCAAATGATTGAAGAAGTTAAGAAAGTCTTTCAATATTAAATGGGTTAATTTAGAAATCAATTCAATTATTCTTATCTGGGTTAATTTTTAAAAATTGTGAATTAAAGTGTTTGTTTAGCAAATCAAAAATGTTCAAGAATCTTGAGGAAACATCATCATCTCTTATATAGTCTGCATAAATTCCTGGGGTTTTCCAGACTCAACCAAAATTATAAATATCATAATTATTATTTATAATATTCAAGAAATTTTGAGGTCATAAATTATATTTTTACTCCAAGTCTAAGTTAATTCCTGAACTCTTTCGAGGCTATAAAAATACCTCAAATTGTTTAACAATTTTTAAAAGAAATTCTGCGGTAAAGATTATGTATTTTTAATCTAAACCAAATAATTCCTGAGCTTTTCAAAGTAGACAAAAATATTTCAAAATGCTTAAGAAATAATCTGAATATAGCATATTTTGGGTAAGCAGCGGGACTGTAGTTTTTATCGAATATGAACTATTTGCTGAGGTCTTCGAAGCTAATAAAAATTATTTCAAAATGCTTGAGAAAATGGGGAAAAAATTATTCGGATTATATGTTTTGGGTAAGCAGCGGGACTGTACTTTCCATCCAAATTAATTGTAACTCCTGAGATCTTTTTTTCTCAGGCCATATTAAATATTTAAATTAAATTTAGTGGTAAAAAAAAAATAGCGATAAACTTATAAAGTTTATTGATTTATCAAACATTTTTATTTCCTCTTTCCTTTTCTGGGAGAGAAAAAAAAGCCCATATATTTTCTCATATTATTGAAATGGATTTTGACACTTGCTTGTTAACCGAAATTTCACGATGACATGAGAGAGTCTTTTGGAAACAAATGGCAATGCATTTGTAAACAATTAAATATCGATTTATATAGAGTTGCTCATTTGGTTATTTTGTGAGCGGTTCATGGTGGTTTCCACTCAAAGCAGACTCACACATGCAGACCCGCAGCTCTTCGCACCTGAATTAGGTGAAAATTAATGACATCAGTGAAAGTTGCACACACACACACACATACAGAGACAGAAATTGCCGCGGTTTTTTTCTTCAGATACTTCGGTCATCTAATAATGCCTAAGAAAACCAATAGAAACAAGAAGAAAAAAAAAAGACAGACCAAGTCAGTCAGTCAGTTGGTCGGTTGGCTCGATTGGCTTGGTTGGCTAAGTTGGCTTGGTTGCTTTGGTTTAGACTTGCCCAATGCGTGTCAAACATTTTCAACATGTTTGCTGGCCATTTTTTTCGGCACTTTTTTTTTACCATAAAACACACACAAGGTTCATTAACCCACCGTTTGGGTCAGTTGAAAATGAAAGCGACTTCGGCTTCTTTCTTTTTTTTTTTTTAATATGCAAAAAATGTTTATAATTTTTAGAATATTTAAAAATTTTTTATTAATCAAATTAAAGACTTACGCAGATTTGGCTAAAGTCTTTGGAATTTCTCTCTCTCTTTCTCTTTGCCCCAAAGTGTTTTGCTCTGGTAAAAGTTGATATGAAAAATATTTCTTTTAATGAAGGGCCAAGTCATTAACCCTTTGAATTTCATAACATTTAAAAACTATTTTATTTTTTTTTTCGGTTAATTTAGAAGACCAAAGGCCAGCAGAGAGATAATCCAAAATGAGATTAGACAAGAGAACTTATTAATGTGATAGTTCCTCTGCCCCGGCGGCCATCCCCCCTCCCCCAAACTGCAGTGAGGCCTGGCCAAAGATAATAAACGCATTCGGAACAGAGAAATACACTCTGAAGTAAACAAATGTTGCCGCAACTGTGTTGTTGCATGCCACCAAACAGCGTCACGCATCCCCGCCAGCGTTGCCACCGCCCCCGCTGTTTCACTCAAACACGTGCTGTGCATAAATAACAACAAAATAAATAACTCTTTCTCTCTCCTTCTCCCTCTCTCTATCTCCCTGTCTCTCCCTGTCTCTCCCTGTCGCTTTGACTAAGTTTTCCTTTGGCAATGTTTGTTGTTCTTTGTGGAGTTTTCCGGACGCAGTTTTTACTCCTTTATTTTTTATTTTTATTTTTTCCAGTTGACCAACCAAACTTGCACTTTGTCTGGACTTTTCATTGTCCGCTCATTTGTATCTGTTCAAGTGGCAGTGCGTTGACCCTTCGCTCCGCTCTTCCCGTCTAAACAAATTAGTATAGATTATGCATGACTGCGGTTATGTTGGTTATAAAACTCTCACATACATTAACACGTTTCTTTTTTTGTCAGTTTTAACTTTTTTCTTATTTTGCTGGAAACTCTGAAGCATCTCTAATGAATTAGAAGTTGGCGTGTCAGGCGTGGCTGGAGTGGCACTCCGAAAAGTCAAACCACAAGACAGGCCGTTTGTCTGTTTTACAACTATTTTTTTTTTCTGGTTTAAGAAAAAAAAATTTCTTAATTTGTTTATGTTTTGCATAAAGATTTTTGCATAATACCAACGAACTGACACACATTTTTCCAGGCAATTTCGAAATGCCAACTCAAACGGATGTTGGTGTTGTTGTTGTTTGTTTTTGAAAGAGTCAAGAAGAAATCTTGTTTTGAAAATGTAATTTTTTTTTTACGGAATATTTTGGCCTTGAATTATCAAACGATTCACTTTGAAGTCGCATATGATCGAAATAAACACAACCGGGCCACAAAAATTAAAAGTCATTAAACTTTTATTTTTTTTAATTAAATAAAGAATAACGTCAATCGAAAGAAAGAGAGAGGAAACATTTTTTACCAATGGTTCATTAACTTTTACTGAGTAATTCACAGCTGCAAATTTGAACGAAATTATGTGAATTTTAATTAACTTGAATTTTTGCAATGGAACCTAAAAATTTGACAAGCTGTTTCTCAAAAGTTATAAAAACATTTGCCAAATTACTTTTACAGACTTTTATTTTTTTTTTTCTTTTTATCATTCAGCTTGGTTTTCGTCTTTTAAATGCCAGAACATTTGCCAAAATACACAGTGACCCATATGCAGAGTTGGCATGTTCAAAGAGAATCCCAATCTCTCTAAAGATCTAACTATAGACAGGGACTCGACTATATTTAGATATATGTATATCTCTCTCAGATGCCGAAAAGAAAATAAAATTAAATTAAAGAACTCACCCACTTTCTTTCTGGCTAAAATATCTTCCGCATTACATCGGAAAATTTCCTTCTTCCCCCTACCCACTCGACACTCCAAGCTGTCTAAACATTTTTAGTTTGCTGTCAACATAAAAAAAAAAAAAAAAACAAAAAATACTGCTAAAGGTAATTGTATTTTATTTGAATGGGAGAGAGAGAAAAAAAGTAGAGTAAAATGAATCATTTGGTAATTTGTTTGACGCAGCAAGAAGCTTGGTTGATAGAATTGGGCAGGTTGCCATTTATTGCGGCTGGAAAGGAAAAGGGGCCACAACTGTATCGCAAATCAAAGGCAGCAAACTAGAGCATTTTTAAATTCAAATTTATATCCGACAAAAAAAAAAATTACAAGAAAAATCCATGTCGATTAAAGATTCTTTCCCATACACTTTTCCTATCGACTTGGTCTTGCCTTCTTTCGAAAATTTTCAATTTACCTGAGCTATTTTTATTTCTGGGCTTTTTAAGTTGTCCACTATTTCTCTCGTCCCCGTGTGTGCTTACGACTTTTGACATTAATGAGCTTGTTAATTGAGCAGAAGCAGCCACAGTTTTGGTGACACATGCCTTCAGATTTTCCAAATTTTGTGGGGGTGTTTGAAAAAAAAAGAAGAAAAATTAAAAATTTTAGGAAAAAAATTTCTTACTCTATTTGACTGACTGAGCTCATTTGTTTGGTTGATTTTCTCCTGGGACTATTTTGGGTTTAATTAAATTGTTTCCCATTTAATTCCCATCAACTTTCTTCCTTTTTTTCTTTTTTGTTTTCGAGGTTCATTGACTCTCCGCCTTTATTTAATAGAATTTTAATGACCCTTTAGGCCTCGAAAAAAGAGAGAAAAAAAAAACTAAATTGAAAATTACCTACAATTTTTGTTTATTTAATTTCGATGCGGCTTGAGGCCTCATCAGATTGACTTCGGAAAAATCTTGAACCATAAAAAGCACCGAATGTGCAATGTTTGCCGCCATTAACCCCACTGTGGGTCGGCCCTGTTGCTCTTAATTTTTCTTGCTCTGCCCGAGGCTCTTTCTCTCTCCGTGTCGGTGGGGCTCTCTTTGTTGTACGAGTATAGTTTTACTGTAAGAGCTTCGCCGAGCTTTCTGTCTGACCTGAGAACCAGGCCGATCGATCTCACATTTTCCTTGACTATCAGTCGAGAACGTGCGCGTGCGAGACCCACAAGTCGATTTTATTATATATTTTTTGTGTTTACGGAAATATTTTTTAAATATTATAATTTTGGTTTTCTCGGAGATCGAGAAATTGTAGCTTTCATCTATCGAGTCCAAACGTCAAAGCGTAAATTTAATTTGTGTTCTCATTGTAGTTTTTCGCCTGTTTTTGGCATCAAATGATTTTATTTTATAGCAAGCTTTTTTTTTTGCGGCTGGAGTTGCTTCTATAAATAAAAGGAATACCCATGTGTGTGTGTGTGTGTGTGTGTGTGTTTGAAATAAATTCTCTATTGTATTTTGGTTTTTGGGCTACGTTGCTTACGCAAAAAAAAGAACACACACTGCGTATGAGTGATTTGTATACTTTGGAAAAAGTAAAAAGAAAGAAGCAGCAGTCGCACTCAGTTTTGTTGTTTTTTTTTTTTTTTGTCTTTTTGAAAATTCTTTTTTTTGGCATTTTGCCCAACATTACGCAGCTGTGTAGCTTCTTGGCTCTTATGTCTTCGATGAGATGCCATAAATTTTTGGCCAAAAATTCCCTTGTAATTTTACATAAATTTTTATTGAAAATTAAAATCAACTTTAACTTTAGATCACGTACATTTCTTAGACATTTATGTTGTTGTAAAAACCACACAAGAATGTAAATTACAAGCTTGCTTGCATTTTTTGCAGAGACTTTCGAAATGTCTCCATAAATCAAATTGACAAGTTTTGAAGACAATATAAAATGACACGTGTCATGTGCGGTTTTCATAACAAAAAATAAAAAATGCCTGGAGAATCTAAAAAAAATACTTGTCTGTCTCAAATTTGTCACACTTGATCTGAGCGGAATAAACAAATTCGCCATACTAATTCCGATCCGAACCAGGCAAAGTCCATTCGAAAATTGTCGTCTCTTCGGTTTGTTTGGTCTGCCTTTTAATTTGTTTGTTTATTTGTGGGAGCCCTTTTTTTTGTTGTTCTTGGAGTGTCTTATTAATGAAACATTTGTTAATCTTTCAGACCGACTTCAAATTCCATAAACAAAATAATAAGAGCATCAGCCTTGTTTCTACCCAAATCGAATGGCGTCAGCAAGCTAAAAATTGCCTAGCTGCGAGATCCCACGGCTGATCCCTAATTTCTTTTTCTTTTTTTTTTTTTGTATAAACAATCAAGGCGTGAAATATTAAAAATATATCAAGTCTGTATTGGTGGGGATACGAAATTTGAATTTCACAGGCAATTTAGGTTTATTTGTGTATCATTTCCGTAAATAAGAAACGAATCCACCAAATGTGCAACCAAATTGTAATTGTGCGTGTTTTACCCAAGCCCAAAGATGAATTAATTTTCACTGCCCTGACTAATCAGCAATTGGTGTCAAGAAGATACACACACACACACACACACATGGAAATAGTTTTATAATTTTGTTCAGGGCTTATGTGTTTGGCTTATTGTCATCTGCTTAAGAGAGATAGACAAAATTAGTACCCTGCTAAGTATTCTAAATTGTATGATAATGAGCTATTTCCGTTTTGTTTTCATTCATGAAGAAGAACGCGTGGGAGCCTTATGCAAATTTCTCTTCTTTGAGATAGACGAGTAACTGACAAAATCAGACAAGACACAGTCAGCACAGTTGGCCCACCTGTCAAGTCGGAGAGCTCTGAATAACAAAAGGTTTCTCTGCTTATCTCAAGACCAATTATCAGATAGCTTTTAATATAAGGCAAAAGCTTCTTATCACCCAAAGACCTATCAGTTGGCATTGAGAAAAAGTTATTGTACTCTCATAATTCAGTGGATAAAACGAACAATACAAAAAGTAATGAAAACATTAATCTGAGCCCTGAAATGCAGACCAAGAAATCACAGATTAGCTTTAGGATATATTTCTGAGTATTCTTGAATCGTCATTTAATTCCAATTTTTATTTAATTACAGCCACATAATTATATGTATACTCTGCCTGAAATAGATTTATAATAAAATAAATACCCAAAGAAAAATCCATACCAATCAGATCATTAAACTGAGTATAACATTTATGTTCCCTTTTTCAATTATGGCTGAGGAAAATTATGCAAGTACCAAAATAGTTTTTTCTTCTTTAAATTCCTCAACTGAAAATTCTTATATAGTTTAGAATTAGAAAGAACCTACAACGGTTCCATTAGATTCAGATTAAAAAAGTGAAGAAGATAAAAATTTGATAGTTCATTAGAGCTAATTTTTATGTTCTGATTAGTCTGAAATAATACAGAATACATTTTATAATCGGTTAGATTTATCTAATTTTTTGATTGACTTATTTGACTTAATTTTTAATTCCTTAATTTTTTATCTGTCTCCTTGCAGACTGTTCAAACAAGTTGGCGGCCACAGTTGCCGCTGCCCAAAGAGCTGCAATTGACCGATGAGCATCACAGTGCTGACGACATCAAAGCTATAAATCACACAACTTTAGCAGCTCAACAAAATAACGAGAAATTTACCCAACAATCACAAGAAGAATTTCCCAACGAAATAGAAGAACAAATGGAGCGATTAAGGAATAATCCAGGAGGTTCCTTGTCGGGCTCCCAACAATTGACGAACAAACAAAAATGGTCCTTTGGCCGATTGTTTCGCAAAAAGAAGGAAGTGGAAAGTGCCTCGTCCAGCGAGGAGGATCGTAAAGCCGGTTTCATACCTTCCCAGCGCCAAAGTGGCTCTCTGTCAGCCAGCAAGCCCAAAGTCAAGCATGGCAAGGCAGGACAGCGAAGTAGCAATAAGAATCTGGCCTTTGATCACATAGTCATGCCAACACAGCAGACACATCAGCACCACATAGACAACGAGTTCTTTTTGCCCGTGGAAACGGTGCCAGTCCAGGAGCCATACTACCAAAATCAATCCCAGTATCTCCAGCAACAGCAGCAGCACCAACCGGCTTATTATAGTCGTTCTAGCAACTCCCTGGATCGTCGTCTGCTAACTTCTGCCCAGGTGCACCAAAGTGGTCCTCACAAATCGCGTTCGGCCCAGCGCTCTGGAAAGGTACCTGGCACTGGACACTCCAGCGAAGAAGAGCTCATCTCGCTTAACTCGTCCACTTTCTCCAAATATCGTAGCGATGAGAGCATACACAGTGGTGGACAGGCCCTCCAAGGTAGCGGTGGTCAGAGTCGTCGTAGCCGAGCGGCTCGCAATGAGCGCTACTACAAGCGCTTGTCCCGTGATGGCGAGCAGAGTCATGGTGGACTGCCGCCCCAGATGATACAGCCCCAACCACATGCTCAACGCTGGAAGACACAGCCAGTGCCCCTCTCAATCTACCAAGAACCCAGCCAATCCATAATGAGGGCACCACCACAGCAACAGCAAAGTCATCAGCGTCTGAGGAATACCAGCAGTCTGCAGAACATGCAGGCACCCAGTCAGTACGTCCAATGGCATCAGCTCCAGCAACAACAACAACAACAGCAGCAGCAGCATCCACAGCAATCGGTACATCCACCCAGTAAGGGCTTACAGAACTCCTTGCAGAATGATTCCAAGCGCAGCATCAGCTACGATAGTCAAATACATTTGCAGAATGTTAATGGACGTTTGCAGACCAAGCCTTTGCCACCACCACCACCACCGCGAGATCCTTTGAGACGGGTTCATGTGGGTGGTCATCTGGGCAATGGCAGTTCGAGTGATTTACGCCCGGTTTCGTATGCATTTGATCAGTGCGGTGCTCCTATTCGCGGCTTGGGAGGTCGTTGTGTCTCGGATGATCGCATTTGGCAGCCACAGGGACCTCATTATCAGTCGGTTAACTCACTGAATACACCCACGTCTTCGATAGTGAGTGCCCCTACCAGCTCCCATCCACATCACCGTAGGTTTATCACCAGAGCTGAACGGGATGCGCAGCCTTCAAAGAAATCGCTGCCCAACGGTATTGACTTTCATTATGTGGCCGATGCCACACCGCGTTCTAGAAAACCCATACATATGCTGGAAACCGGAAGCTCTTCCAAGGTAGGCGACTCTCCACCGCCACCATCGAGCGGTATATTGCGTACCTCAAAGAGTGGCTTGCCCACACCACCGCCACCGAATGCTCATACGGCCAGTGAGTTTTGGCAGCGTCTGGACGAAGGCTCCCAGAGAATGACCCGCGGACGCAGTCTGGCCGATCCCGTGGCCAAGCCACGTTCCATTAGCTCTTCGCGTGTGAATGAGCTGCGTAGCTATCCTATACCCATGTACTCCGAGGTTCAGAAGCCCAAGCGCCCACCACCTGTCCAAGATGAAGTGGACAGTGTTGTATGCGGAAGTCTGCATATCAAGCCCAGCGAGCACAGCAATCAGGATAATTATGTGGAGATACGACACCGTGACCTGCACAAGACCAACTCGATGCCACACCATTACCAACGCCGATCTGGTGATCCAACCACACCCAACAAATACGAAGAGTATGTGGCCGAGAAACGAGAACAGCATCTCCAGGCCCCCATTTTTTCGGCTGCTCCACCGCTGCCAGAGCGTAAGGCCAGTGCTCCGGCCATTTATTTCCCACGCAAGAAGCCGGCAAATCTAGAGGAGGCCATCAACGAACTGGAGGCCATTTATAAATCTCTGGGCTTGACGGAACCCCCACCAGAACCCAAGCCAACAGTGGCGGTTTCTACTCCACGTGTTCGCGTGCCCACGCCCAGTGATTTCGAGAAGTTTGCCTTGGCTCATGCTGATGATTATGATGATGAGGATTCTCCTACCGGTGAGCCGGATCCCGTGCGTGATGATGTGGCCTTTAGGAATCTCCAACTGGCCAACTTGCAGAATCGCGCAGCTGAGAAGCAACCGCCCTTCGGAATACCTGTGGGCCCGATAGTCCCGGCTCCACAGTCCGACTACTTGCACGTTGAACCCGTGCGCGCCAAAAAGGAGAGCAACTCACCGGACATAGTCAAAGATGACTTGGCCGTGCGGGCCTTGCGTAAAGATCCACCAGGACCCAAACCACAGTTTGTGTATCCTTCGGGCGCCTTGTCAAAGAAGCATCGTGCCACTCGCACTCAATCTGCCAATATTTACAATCTGATTCAGCGAGATGCAGCCAAGCCCTCTGGCGGAGATCTCCTGAGCTATATGGAACTGAGTCGCAGCTTAGAAAGAGCTGGCAGCCTGTCTGACCTGCACAAGGACACCCATGATACCAGTGATATTCCAGCCACCTTGGATCTGCTGCGCAAGCTAAAGGCTCAAGATGAAGAGGCTGTGAAGAAACCACACTCGTCCGTGCCCTTCCGGCATCCCAGTCAGGGTGGGGCTATTGCTCAGTTGCCCGAACGTTTGACAGAGGCTCAGAAGACACCTGTACCTTTGCCTCGCAAGAGTCTTACGCCCGAACCACTGATAGGTAATCATCAAATGGAAGATGCCCTCAATAAAATAGCTCAAGATGCCCAGGAGAGCAGCATCAAATTAAGCCGAGAACTCCAAGAGTTACGCAAAGAAGCCCTGATCACTTCGGCTCGTCCCAAGTTGAATCCTGAGGAGCAGAAACTCGAACAGGAATTGCAAGAAATTGAGGCCGTTTCCGAGGCCGCCAAGCGTTGTGGCAAAATGCTATTGGAAACCCTTCCCGATGCTCACGACTCACCTGAAGAGCAGACGGCCAAGCCAGTCAGAAAGCTTCAAAAGGAAGGTAAACTGATCAAAGCCATCGATCAAGTCTCCGAAGCTGCCAATGCGGTGTGCGAAAAAATACTCAAGGATATAGTCACCACCGAACCGCCTGTTGTGGTCCAAGAAGCTATTCAGGTGAAGCAGCCAGCTGCACCGGAGCCAGCGTTGGTCATGCCGAACCTCATCAAGAAACTGGATCCCGTACAGTCGGACAAAATTGAGGCCATTGCCAAGCGTTGCATGCGGCAGCTCAGCGAACTGGCTGAGACGGCGGACTATGACAATCTACAGGAGGCTGGCAGCTGTAATATCCCCCAAGCCGGAGGCAAACCAGTTGACAACATCACTCTTATTTCTACCGTTGCAGAGGTGGCCAAGCCCCCCACAAATCGAGCCCAAGCCAAGGCTCAGGCTCTCGAGGAGATTGACAAGATTATGCAGGAATGCGAGCGCCAAGCCCGCACAGCCTCAGTAAGCACCACCAAGCACTCGGATGCCTCGGCTTCCACTGATGACCAAAGGACCACAGCACCTAGCCTAACCAGTGGCAGTGGCTCTGGCAGTAATCCAACGCAGGCAAGCACCACGGCCTCATCGTTCTCGTCATCCAGCGACTGCCTGGCCAAATCTTCCAGCCCCACCAATGTCAGTCGTCCACTCTCGTCGAGCATCACCTCGTTCAATCCGTACTCTTCGAGCGACTACATCAAGTCACCGAGTAGCGAATATCATGCACCCAGCACTGATCCCATCAAGACCTTCAGCACCACCTCGTACGATGTACAGTCGTCGACCAGTGCCAATACACCGAACATCAGCACAACCACCAACACCACCAGCACCACTGACAGCAGCCTCACAAACACCAACACCAACAGTTGCACCGACAATCAGACCACCAGTGCACCGCCATATCCGTCGTATCCGCCAACCGAATCGCCCTCGCCGCCTCTGAATCTGACGCCCTTGACTGGGCGCCGTTTGCTGGCCGGGGAACGTCAGCGTTCCTCATCGCCTTCGCAGTACAATTCTTCAGAGGAATTGGCTGCCATCTTTGGCATCGAAGAGAAGCCCAAGCAGGTTCGCAAATTGCAGCAGATCACCGAAACTGCAACCACAACAAATACAGGTAAAGGCCACCACGACACCAACGCCCATCAAGCCACCTACCACCAACACACCAACGCCACCTCAACAACATCATCAAATGCTGACCCAGATGTGTCCAAAGCCGCTGCTGCCACTAACCAAACATGTTGCGTTCCCGCTACGCTCGCTCAAACCCTGAATGCCAATGCCACTAATCTTGTTGCTAATGTTGATGTTACTACCACGCCCACAGCCCCGACTACCCCAAATAGTAGCGCTAGTAGTTGTAATTCTAGTTATAAGTTAGCCACCATACCGGAGCAAGAACACGAACCGGCCACGGAGACCGAGTCAGAGTCGGAGAGTGAGTCCGAGGCGGAGTCGGAAGTCTGTCTGAAGCTCTCGCCCAACTTTAATCGCATCTATGCTAGTAAAATTGACATTGTAATGGATAAAGCGCCAACTGAAGCGGTTACCGAATCGGTGGTGGTCACACCTCCGGCAATTACCCAGTGCGATTCCTTGAGTTCTTTGGAAGAGACCTCCTCGAATCCCGACTCTGGCAATGTCAGTCTCACAGACTTTCCTCTGGCTGCGCATGCAAATGCTTCCCTCGAGCTGCAGACTACCTATAATAGCCGCTTTGAGGTTAAGGAGCATTATATCTCTGAGGTTTCCATAAGTGCAACAGAATCCACTACTGACGATGAGACTGATACCGAAAGTTTTAAGGTGGAAGAGGTGGTAAAAGAAGAAGACTTTCCACGTCTTCCCACAGAAGAAGAACTTTTCCAGAGCTTACGAGAAGAAGAAGATGAAGAGAATGTAGTAGAGCTTTCAGAAAAATTAGAATTGGACAATGGTGAAGGTGTGACCTATTTTGGTTCTGAAATAGAAGAGGAAGCAGTAGAACCTTTAGAGGTATCCCAAAACGAGCTTAGCATTATTGAAGAATCCGATTCAGAAACTTTAGAAAATAAGACAGACGACCTTATCGAACTTATAAAAGAGGAACTAAACGAACCCAGTCTAGAAGGAGAAACCCAATTAGATTCCATAGAGTTTTTATTCGAGCAACTACAGGAATCTAATGCCCTGAGTGAGGAGGTTTATAATGTGACCAAGACCTGTGAGGAGACCGAGCTTAACTTAGAATTACTCGAGCTGAAGGAACTGTTTGAGTTAGTGGAAAGCCAGGCAAGTGAAAATGATGAAGTGGACTCGCTGGTTTTGACACCATGTCGAAAGAGCATTGTTTTTGAGACGCCACAAATCAACTTGAGCATATCCGAATTGAAATTGAATTACGAAACTAAAATGGAGCAAGAGAAACTCGAAGCTCAAAGAGATCTTGAAAAAGATGAAGAAATGAAGACAAGTGATGAAATTGAAACGGCAATTAATGACACTTCAGCACGTAATGAGCCAATGGAAGCCGAGGAAACCGATTTGCATTGCCGCAAAGGACTTCCGGCCCAGTCTCATACCACCAGCAACAACAACAACAATGATGATGATGATGATGAACAACCAACAACCAGTTCGAAGGCTCTCTCTGTGTTCGGCGAGGTGCGCTCAATTGCCACATTGGCGGCGAGAGACGAGAGAAGGGTAACGGTTTTGGCAGCACCCCACCTGACCACACTCGAGCACGTACTTGTCGCCTGCACTGTGGGGCTGATTACACCGAATGATTTGCTCACGCTGTGCCTCATCGTAATTGGTGTGATTATAATTATTGCCATTGCGCTGGCCTGAGTGGCGCAAAAGAATTGTTTCTATTTTGTTGTTGGTCTTCTCCTTGTTGTTGTTGTTTGATTATATTATAGAATTATATAATTAATTATGGGCGGGAAATTGTTTTTTTTTTAAGATTTAGCATTCTGTTGCAGAATTCATTTGCATAGTTAAAATTTAATTTTACCGGATTTTCTTGTGAAAGCAAAAAGCACTTAATTGCAATTAAAATATCGTGACGAAAAAAAAAGCAAAAATTAATTTTATATTATAAGCATTTAATTTACATATTTATTTAAGTTAATTTTAATTTCTCTACCAAAAGTATTCTCTCAATAAATGTTTATTTTTTTTAGTTTGTTTTTTTTTTTACATTTTGTTAATTTGACTGCAACTTGTGCCAATGATTTATTTTGATGTTTACTTAATATTAATAATAATTGCATCTTAATTATGTTCAATTAATTAATTAATCTATGCTATAATTTTTATTTGTATTGAATTTTATAAATATATATTTTTTATTACAATTAACCAAAACAAGCCACAAAAAAAATAAATAAATATATTTACAAAAACAATAAAAAATAACATTCAAAACTAATGAAGAACTTTTTTGACAATCTTTTTTATATATTTTCAGCTCAAAATCTTATAGTTTAAGTTTAAAATGCTCACACCAAATTCATCAACACGACCAAATAAAAAGTTTTCTCCCTTCACAACGTACGCATTTTTAATGTGCGCTTTTATTAGGTTAATTCCATAAATCCATTTTTTCTGCTAATGTTGTAATTAAATTTATGTTTCGTTTTACTGAATAAAAAACTAGCCACGAAATGTTTTTATTTTGGCAAATGAAATGGCCAAAAACAAGAAAAACACATTAAAAACTAAATTTTTTAAAATTAAAATGAATTTTTTTTAGCATTTTCTAGCTTTTGAGCTTGGCGCCAATTTTCAAGAAGTCCGAAAAAAGTTCCCCTTTTACCGACTTTCTTTTATTTGTCAACTTACCACTCCAAACCAAGGCCATAATTTAAATTTTAACGAAAACAATTTGCTGAATTTTTCCCCTTACAAATGTGGTCACACTGAAAGCATAAATGAAACCAAGCTAAACCACCTCTAGGTTTGAGTCTATGCTAAATGTTTTGCTTATAAAAACTGAAGGTGGCGTTGGGCTAACCACTTGTTTTACTTGGTCAACACTAGATGGCGTCTTGATACTCCATTTAGTTTCAAATTTAACCGCTAGAAATTACATTTTTTTCTTTCTCCTTTTCAGTTTAAAACTTTTCTCTTCACCTAGTTTATGAATAAATTCCCTTTTGGGTTGAAAGAAATTGCTTGTGTCTTGAATATATTTTTTTACCCCGTCAATTTGTATGCCATTTTGTGATCCATAAAAATAATAATTTAATTATTACAAATTTTTGAGGCAGGCCCTCTCATAAAAGGGTTGCAGAATAATAAAGCATTTTTTGGTTCAGACAAGGCCAGAGTAATCTAATATACGCAGACAGCTCAAAAAGGTTCAACAGACTCACTTGTCCATCACACACACACACACAAGCAAACATGTGTTTGTATTGTTTAAACATATCAGAATCTGTTGTGTCTGGATGAAATTTTTGGTTGGGTTGGCATGTTGGTCTGCTTCTTCTTGGGTGTTTACAATTCGTCTGCCAGTTTGGGTCACAAATGTTTGTTTTTTTTTTCTTTCTCCCCTTTCGTCCCCAAAAAAATCATTGTCCTACGTCTGAGCAGCTGCTGTTAAGAGGGATGCTTGATTTTTGGCTAGACAAAGAAAAAAAATTTTTCGCTTGGCAATAAAATTCTACACAAGTTCCAAGTAAGGAAAATCTTCAAGGGGGAAAACTCACTGGCATAACGAAGCCAATTCAAACCGAAAAGAATAAGAAAAAGAAGAAAAGAAAAGAAAGAGGACATTCAACTAAACTTGTTTGGGTTGCTCAGACACAGGTGGCTGAATTTTTTTTATAGAATTTGTCCTGAGCATATTTTCTTTCAAGTTAAATTCAGCATTTAATTAGCGTTTGAGTGTTTAATGAGCCTTTGATATTTTTCCACGCAGTCTGCAAAGAATTAAATCTTTAATAAAAAAAAAAAACATTTCTATTTAGCTTAAATCCCAAACACATGCCAGACTGGATTTATTTAGTCAGACTCAGTGGATTTAGTCGAAGCCAAGGAAAATAAAAACGAAGCCAGTAATTGGAAAGGAATTTAAAGGAAATATTCGAAATGCTTGAGTGAATCTTAAGTAAGGAAAAGAGAAGGTGAAAAATTGCTCTGCCAAACCAATATGAAAGTTCATTGAACCCAGGCGAGTGCCTCCCCGGGGTGCGCCTAATTTATGCTCCACCAAACCAAGTCCCCAACTGGCCGCAAAAACTAAATTGCAATAAAAATGTCAGAGCTCTAATTGGTTTTTGTCATTCACACTGAAACACACACACGCAGGGGAGGGGACTGCCAACCGTACTCAAACAAATTCTGTCACATGCTTGACACAACATAACCTGAAAATGGAAACTCGTGTCATAAATTTTAAGAAGGATAGCAACCCCCAACTAGGCCCTGACTACCCCAACAAAATGCCAAAACAATGAGAACTGCCTCGCAAGGAGCTGAGAAATAGTGGAATTTATTTTCCTCAGTCTTTGGCAAAGTTTTCCCGAGTCCTCAGCAAAAAAAAACTAACAACTAGAACAACCCTTCAATAAAATAATCATAACCCACTTAACCTAATTTAATGTTGGGAAATTTCCTCAAGCCGACAAGAGGTAGTCAAGTGGTGTGGGGGGGGAGTGGGGAGTCACAGTTAGGCAATAAAAAGTTGTGGGAGCTCTTTGTCTTACCCACTCGGCGTATGAGTAATGTCCGCTTAGGCAAAGCCTGATAGGCGTGACCGAGTGGGCGTTTTGGCAACTCTTAACCCTTTCCATGTTTCCCTCTCTCTTTCTGTTATCTTTTTCCATGCCTTGTTTTGGGCTGCTCCGCTTTAGCCCTTCGCTCACTCAGAGCGTGATAATTATTATCAGGTCTGAAACATACAGTGGTTTTTCCTTTACAAACTGCCTGGTTTCCAAGCCGTTACTCATACGCCACTTGGCATAACAAAAAACACAGCCAACACGACCGCACACCACTCCGACCTGATTTGCAGGCTTCAATTGGAATTGCCCAGAACTTTGCTGGGGGATGAAGAACTTCTTCTGCTAGAAGGATTTTCCAAAAAGTTTACTCTGTTAATTTTTGATGATTAATAGAAATTTTCTATAAAATTTCCCTGAAATCCACTTTTCCAAAAAAATATGAAATTTCATTTCTCAAGAACTATCGAATTTTACCTGGAATTTTTCATCAAAATTTACCAAGGAATTTTTTTGTTTTTATTTTATGAAAAATCTCTTAAATTTTTTGTCTGATAATTCAATAAAAATTCTTCAGAATCTCCAAGAAATTTACTCATGAAAAACGTGAATTTGATCCCTAAAAGTAATCTCTGGAAGCTTAATGGTTTTTTAGAGAATTTTTAAAAATAAATCCAGAGTTTTCTTTAGTGATAAAATTTTGGAAAGTCCTTGGGAATTTCTCATAAATTAGAGGGAAAGATCTTTTACATGTACTAAAACATTCTTCAAGAATTACTAGGAATTTCCTCTTAAATAATATTCAGACAGATTTTTTTTTAATTAATCCTAAGCTTGCTCTATTCAATATTTTTGGAGAGTCCTTTGGAAGTATCTTGCCTACAATTTTTATAGAAGATTTTTAGGATTTAATGCTCGAATATTTTGGGAATATTCTCAAAATTTCATTCTCGAATATTTTGAGAATATTCTCCCAGGGAACTAACCTAAAATATTTGAGATATAATCAGGTTTAATATGCTTAAGTCTTTTACCCAAATTTTTATTATAGGAAACCCCTTTTCATTTTTAATAATTCTCCAAATATTTTCAAAAAAAAATCATATTCAAATCATATCCTAACAATTCCCCGAGAGTATATAGAAAAGCCCTTAGATCAGATCAGCAAATAATCAAAATATTTTCTGAAAATCTTGATTAAGTTCCCCAACTAATTTCTGAGTGGGAATATGGAAAATCTCCTAGATTAAAAATATTCCCAATAAATTCTTGAAATTTCCCAAAGATTTGCTGAGTGTCCTCTCAATCCAAGAAATCCTTAAAATATTTTTAAAAAATTGTTTGCTAGGTTATTTTGAGCCAATGTGGCGCCGCTGTTTGTTTGCCTTTGTGTGTGTGTGTGTGTGTGTGTGTGTGTGTGTGTGTGTGTGTGTGTGTGTTGTGTTGTTGATACATGGCGCAGCTTTCATGCGGTCAAGTGTGGCCCGCTTACTGTTGCACACCTAGTTGTGGTTATGGAAAGATCCCACTTGATCCCCCCCCCTCTCCCTGTCCCCCTTTGCCACTTTGAGTGGGCACAGCCTCACTTTGTTTCATATTTTACAGTTTGCAACTTTGGGCCAACACAATTGAGGGACTCTTGTTGTTCAATTTGGTTAGTTTGGCTTTGGTTCGGTTTGAGGTTTTTGGGCGCTACCCCAGGGTGTCTGTGTGTGTGTCTGTGTATGTGTGTGTGTGTAAAATACGCGAGTAAATATTATAGTAGATGTTGCTGCAGTCCGAAGGAGGGCAGGGTAAAAGTTTTTGTTTTTGTTGTTGTTGTTGGCATGTTAGTCGAGGGTGACATGTGGCCTGAGGGTGCCTCGTTGCAACTTGTCTCTGCGCAGGTACAAACAAATTCAAAAAATCCTACAACCTCCACTACGCTGCTCCTGTCTGTGAGCGGCGAATTCAGAGGGCCACCCAAAGGGAGAGAGAAAGAAAGAGCGAGAGAGAGTAATTGTCACAGCATTGCCAGCTTAAAATTTGATGCGGAATATTTTGAAACTTTTTCGAGTTGGGAAATTTCTCTGAGTGTATTGAATTCGCCTGGAAAAAGCCAACAAAACCGGCTAACAAATCAGCTGTTCCAACTCAGCTCAGGATGGCTTTCTCATTTTGTTGTTGTTGTTGTTGTTATGTCTGTGTGTGTGTGTGTGTGTGCGTGGCGAAAAGCAGCAAACCCGTCTTGTTTGTTTGTTTGGGCAGAGTTGGTTCTGCTGCAGGCTCCTTTTTATTTGAGTTCAGTACGCGTTAACTTATCCAACCGAACGGACGCGTTTCACGCCAACAACAAAAAAAAAGCCCTCTTGTGTGAGTGCAATAGATAGATGCCATAGTGCCCTCTCGCTTGCTCACGCATTGTCAAAGTAAAACAAAACAATTCACGGCACATGGCAAATTTAGTGCAATTCAAAAGGAACAAATAAAACTAAACAAAAGCAAATTTAAAAAGTTCGAATTATTCTTCGAATTAAACTAAACAAACAAACAAGTGAAAGAAAATCATAAAAAAAAAGAATTAATTTTTTTTTGATAAATCGAAAAGGTGCGTACAATTTGGCAGACCTACAAAGGTGACAGTCTTCTTCTTCTTCTTAGTTGGTTTTATTTTTTTTTGTGATTTTGGCGCCTGTTTAATGGGTAATTTGAGCTTATTAATTTTTGGCAATTAGGTTTACTTCAGGCCCGGTCTAAATTCAAAGGAATTTCCTACCAACTTTGCTGGCTTTCTCAGAGCGTTGAACTCGTCTCACTTTTTTTTTTCTTTGTCTTCTTTTTTTTTTTTTTGGTCTGTTTCGTGTTTATATTCACTCCTGGCTTCATCTTCTCGGCTGAAGTGGCATCTCCTTTCGCTTTGTTTGGCCAGACAGACTGCCAGACCAAAAATAATAAAAAGAAAAAAAAACAGAAAAAACGCGAAGCATTATTTTTCTTGAGGGTTTTCCACCCACATTTTTTTTCCTCTCTTTCTTTTTTGAAGCACTTTCAAGTTTTCTGCTTCAGCTTTGGGAAAGTTGTCTCAAAACTCGAGTCTGTGTTTTGCCTGGCCACGAATAGTTTTCCCTATTCTAATGAGAATTTGTGGTAATTCAAAAAAAAAAAAAACTTTCTTAAAGTTCTGAAGCAATTTTGAGGTTTATTTTAGACTTGAAAGCTTTTCTCCCAAATTTATGATGATTATTACAATTTTCCGGAAAATTTCAAGTCCTTGAAATTCCTTGGGTAAATTAATTTACTTTCCACTCAAATGAAATAGTTGCTGGTCTCTTTTTCCAGGAAATTGGAAATTGGTAGTGGAATTTCTTATTAGTTTTTATTCACAAAATTTTTCCGAATCCTTGAGTATTTTATAGTCTTTTATTCCCAGAAACAATTAATTTTCATTAAATCGAGAATTTCATTGAAATTTATTGCCGAGAAATTTAAAATGCTTAGGATTTTTCTTTGAAATTTTCCAGTTTATATTTTATTTTGTTGGTTGACTAATTAAAAATTGTTTCAGTTTTTTTTTTTTTTTTTTTTTTGATTATTTTCAAAGCCTTCCAAAATGAAATTGAAACTCGAACGGTAGTTTTTTTTTTTTTTTTTTGTTGGGGTCTTCAGCTTTTTCAAAGGGCTAAAAACTCTTCTTCTTCTTCTTCATTTTTTTTCTTGTTAAATTTCAACACGTTTCTTGTGTTGTGTGTGTGTGTGTGTCTGGGTGTGCATCATCCTTCAGATTCGTGAGTGATTCAACATAATTATGTTCCATTGGGTTCGTTTCTTCTTTTTGGCTTTGGCATAACATGAACCGTATTATAACGGTTATTTTGCACGTATGCACGAAATAACAGTTAAAGTATTTCACAATTCTTTGTTGTCTGCCTGAGAGACCGAGAGAGAGAGAAAGAGAGAGATGAAAATTGCCAACTGATTGTTTGGCGCTTGACTCGCTTGCGGGTGGTGGGAGGAGGGGAGAGGAGGAGTAGATGGTATAAGCATCATTAAACTGACAAAGCTTGGGGCCTTCCAAAGAGACTGAATTCTTGGCTGTGTCATTTGGTTGTCTTTTGCTTACCCCTCATGCCCCCCTCTCTGCCTGGCTTACCCATAATCACAGCAATTTGTGGCTTACCACAAATTCAAATAGCAAAAAAAAAAAACAAAAAGAAAAAAGGAAAAATCCAAGTCCACCTGTAAGCAGCTGATCACTGTTGATTGCCCCCTCTCCCTCTGAGTAGGCCTGGGGGAATTTTTCATATAAATCAGAATTCAAAATGTTATTGAAATTTAGTTGAGAAAATCTTAATCAGAAAATTTTGTTTTTTTTTTCATTTTCCATTGTTTTTGTATTTTTTAATCGTTTACAATAAGAAAAATAAAATAAAAACCCCAAAACAAAGTCAACCATTAAAACAAACAAAGACAAAAACATTTTAAAACAAAAACAAAAAAATTATCCTTTAGACTTTTAATTTGGCTATAAAAAAGAAAACTTTTTGGATTCATAAAAGAAAAAAAGAATCAAGCGAAAATCGCTTAAGACAAAAAGAGACGGAGCGAAGATCGTTGGGTGAGTGGTTTGAGTGAAAGCTTTATAACGGTACTTCCTGTATGGGTCACAAATAAAATTGAAGAAACCAAAGCGGAAATCTGCATAATTCAATTTTAAAAGTACTTAAAAAAGTTTACCTTTTCATAGGATTTCTTTTTGGGGCTTTTCTCACATTTCATGGGAAAACTTTCAAGGACTCGATGAAAGAACAAAAAAAAAAAACTTTAAGCCTTGAGCTTGTTTTTTCTTGCCATAACCAAATCACAAATGGTGATGGTCCATATCAATATGAATAAAGTCCTTTCAAGGCTTCTTCCTTTTCTTCTAACCCCGGCGTAGTCATCACACATGGCGCCATAATTTATGATACCACCAAGCTTGCCACGTGCCTAAGAATTTCTGCTCTCTCGTAATTTCTGTTTACGGGCAATAAAACTTTCTACTTAATTAAAAAATCAAAACACAAAGCGGCTATGAAACCACAAACACACACACACATACACAGTCAGAGCAAACAGAGTACGCAAAGCACAATAAAAACAAGGAGCCTTTTATTTCTTTGCCTAAGAGGAAGTAGACAGAGCTGCCGTCACATCAAAAGAGGGACGCATAAATTATGAACAACAAAAACTGACCAGAAGGAGAGCAGACACACACACACACACATGAAAACACCGCTTGGCACGATTAACTCATCCGCAGACAAACGCTCGCTCGCTCACTCACTCACTCAACTTTCGTAGGCTGAAAAAATTTTATCAGCGCTCACCAGCTTGATGCTCACTTAAGCTGCCGACGCTCTCTCTCCGTTGCTCTCTCTCGCTCTCTCGCGCAGTTGAGTTAGTTTTGTGTCAAGTCTTAGGCTTTGAGATTTTTTGTATGGTTTTTTTTTTTTGCTTTTCACCCATTGCCGCATTTGATTAATTAGTTAATTATGTTTTTCGCACGTGCCATAAAATGACAAAGCTGTCTCAGTACACGCCATTTAACTTGTCTCTTTTAAACATTCACGCTTTGTAATTCTTTAATTTATAACAAAATCATTGTTTTAATTTTTTTTTTTGCAACTAAATTAAATGCAAATTTGTTTATCTTTCTTTTTGCAGGTGAGCTGAATTGATTTTAAGCTGGCTTAAAAAGCGATTATTGTTGGTGAGTTTGGTTTTTGTTTTTTATTATTTTTTTTTTTTTGTCATAAACAAAGAGATAAATATTTTATAAGGGCTATCAAATTTATGGCAAGCAATTTGACTTCTAGCAACTCGTTGATTGAGCTCGTCCAAAAAGGAAGGCGCACATAAATTTGTTTTACAGTTTTGCAAATTTCATTTCCAGCATATTTCCCTTAGCCACTCGAAAAGCTCCTAACAAGAGACAAGTACCGTTGCGTCTTCTCTTCTGTTTTGCTGTCTCTTTCGCTCTTATTGGCTTTGTCCATCACCCATTCAATCCAATCTTATTTCAAGTGCAGCTTGGAGCTGCTGGCTGCGCCTTCGTCTTCATATTTATGCTGGCTGCGCCTTAGCAAAATGAAAAAGAAGAGGAGGTAAAAAAATCGAAAAATCAAACAAAAAGTACACATAAATAAATCCGAAACCAATTGCGACTGTGAAAAATTCAGTTTTTATTTCCTACGCAATAAATATTTGTGTGGTGCTGCTGCTTCTTCTTCCTCTTCTCTTTCTTCTCGTTTCTTATTTTTATCTGTGATGGACGTTTTGCGAGTTACCTTTAAATTGCATGCCAATTCAATTGGGTTGTAAAATCTATAAAAAAAAAGTTTAGTAGAAAAAATAAAAATCGTAGCTTCCATATAAAATGGCATTGAACTTGGCCATCATATAGGTGCGCATTAAATTGTCCAACTGGTTGGTGTCTTGTCCGTCTCACCACTGGAGCACCATTTGGAGCAACTCGAACGGTTCATTAAGCAATTTTCTTTGGCATTTCCGCGCACTTTTCATCATGCTAACGGCACTTGCATACATATCCAATAGTCTGTCTAACTGCCTTATTAGCTCTTGAATTGCCATAGAACTCCTAATGAAAGACAGGTTGGCTAGTTGGCGTTTAATTGGTCATACGCTCGGTCTCTGCAGTCCGAATTCTTTGAGTGACTTTCTGCTTCACCTTGATTCACAGCATTGCCAGCCTCAATTACAATTTAACAACCTTCGTCAATGCCGAAGCACACCAACTCACTCAGTCACTCACTCACTTTTTTTTCATAAAACTCCAAACGCCCTTTCCCTTTCCGCTGCCCCCTGCCAGCTTAATGTTTTTCTGCATTACACCAACCACCCACACAGTCACCAGCGCACACGCACAACGAGACGGGCTTCGGGCAGCTTCGGGCCGCTGCGCTTGCTCAAATCGGCGCAGTCTTTTTTCTGAACTGTTCGGCAACGGTTGTGCAATGGATGGAAAATTCTAAGCTCCGTTCTGATTTCGAATTGTGATACACTCTGTGCGTGAGACCGCAAGCTAGTGTGTGTGTGTGTGTGATTGTGATTTTTTGCTTTCAATAGTGTTTTTTTTGCCGCCCGGGCCAGGCATTACAAATGTGCCGTTTATTGTTACGCTTGATTTACTTATGGAAAATGAAGCAAGACAATATAAAGCAAAGAGAAGGCAAAACAATAAATGAAAAGTAAAACCTGAAAAAAATTCCTGCCCAAAATAAAGACTTGAAAAATAAATTGCCTAGGTAAGCAGAAAAGAATAAAAATAAATAAATAATAAAAAAAAGTCAAAGATAACAATTGACAATTTTCGAGTTGATAATAATTTTGTCGACAAATGAGTAATTCCCGGCCCCGTAGCTCCCTCCTCAAATCGCAGCCAAAGTTGTGTGTTAATTTGTGTGTGAAAAGCTAATAAAAGCATATGACAAAGTAAGTCACAGCTTTGTTGTTGTTGTTACTGTTTCAGTTCCCAGTTTATTATTTCTTCTTTCGTTCTTTGTGTGTGACAAGCAACAAAGCCAAAGCACTGTCCAGACAACGGTAAATGCATTAAGCTTTTGAGTAGGTCTTGCAAAACAAAAACACTTGACCGACTGACCAAAAAAAAATAAAACTCGAGTTATTTTTTTTTTTTGTTTGTTATTCTATTTTTAACTAAAATATAATTCCCTGAGTGTGACTTTGTGGTGCTTGGCTTATCTGGTCATTTATTTTTAGCTACTGCGGACTTTATAATTTGCGTGTTGTCTGCTTTAATCCACTTTGGGTGCGAATTTGATTTAATTTAATTCAATGTTGATTTACCATATACCCACAGTGACTCTCGTCGTCTCTCTCTCTCCCGCTCTCCCAATCTCACTTTGAGTTAGTCACAGCAGCAGCTTCATCAGCAGCATGTCACGCATTAAACGAAAAGGGAGAGAGAGTCACATGGAGTGTTTATGTGCGTGTGTGTGTGTATAGTTGGGAGAGATGGCACCTGCAAGCTGCTGGACAAGAATAGAAACAGAAACTGAAACTGTGCCTGCGAATGCGAGTCGACTTTTGCTATTTACTCTTGTCTGTTTTGGTTTGCCTTTGTTGTTGTCGTTCAGTCAGCCGTGCTTATTTTTTTTATTATTTGCCCTCTGTTGGTTTGTGTTCTTGTTGTTGTTGTTGTTGTTGCCATAGTGACTGCAATTTGTTTTCGAAAGTGGATTTTTTTTTTTACTCTCCCGTATTCCCGTATGTTTGTTTCTAATTGAAAGCGGAAAAAAGAAAAACAAATTCTCCCGGTTCCATAAAATTTATTTTATATTTTTTTAAAGCTTTTTGTGTGAACGAAGTTTTCGCTCTATTACACTTTTACAGTTATACCAGTACATTTGGTAAAAAAAAAACAAAGTATTTATTTATTTTTTTTTTCTTTTCTGCTAGATTTTCTTTGCTGTTTTATTATTTTTATAATTTCTGTTATTTGCCGAGTGGCGCTGGTTGAGCACATTAATTGCCCAGATTTAAGCCAAAATGCATAGAAATTTTACCATGTTTATATTCTCTGCAGGGAGGAGTGGCTTGGCAATTAAATGCATTTAATTTTACATTTAATTAATTAAAAGAGACTTTCAAAATGAATGCAAAGCCCTAGTTGTGTGTGTGTGTGTGTGTTACCTTTTTTTGGGCTGATTAAAAATCATTTTTAGTGCAGTTCATATTACCACAAACTTTCTAGAACCCCCCCCCCCCCCCCGCGAAGGTAGCGCCTTGTTACTGTCTTAATTTCATACAACCTTGGTCCTTTTGCCTACACAGTCTGAGCAACTTTGCTGTTTACTAATTAAATTTAATTGACTTGCTGTTTGCCTTTGCTCCGAGACCAGAGTTGCCAGCATATAAAAAAAAGAAAAAAAAAAAGGCTTGGCCCACTCATAATGCTGAACTTTAAACAGGTTGCCAGCCGGGCTCACTCGCTCTCTCTTTCTAATGTAAATTTACATTAGGTTTTGTTTACTTCATCTCTCGTGCCGTCTTTCTGCTTCTTCTTCTTCTTTGTAAACACACATATAAATTGGCATTTGGGTAAAATTGAGAAGGTCGCGCGGCGCCGTTGTCGTTTGAGACCGAAGGGCAAGGCAACCCAACTCAAAACTCAAGATTAGCCGAGTCTTTGGAGACTTTGAATGCCAGTTTACAGTTACACTTACATGCAGATAAAGACACACAATGAGAGGGTGGCTGGAGGGGGACCAGAATGAGTTGAGTTCTTTTTTTTTTTTTTTTTGGAGTGGGTGTAGATTTTTCGTCTTCTTTATTTTCATATTGCTCATCTCTTTTATATGGAATTTTGTTTTCTATGTGCTTTTTGCTTACTTTTAATAAATCCTCCTGGCTTATTGTAATTTCTTTTGTGTAGATATTTGATGGCGGCTACATCAGTCAGTGTCGCTTTCATTTTCAATGCGGAAAAGCTTTATTCAATTTTTTGCTTTCTTTGCAAGTTGACAATTTTGGTATTTGGCCTGGGGGTGGTGGGAGAGGGTGCCGCTTTTTATGTCTTTAACCAAAAATGATTCACAATTGCCATAAATTTTGTGATTTATATGAGGTAGTCAATCATTCACACACACACACACACATTCCGTTGGCCTTACAAGGAGCTCTATGAGCTCACTTGGCGTATGAGTAATGTCTGCCGTTCCCCAGGGCGGTGTAGGGTGAAAGCGGAGAAGGGTTGTTGATAATTATTTTATTTGATTTTGAAAATTTTTTAATTATAAAATTTTCTTCTGCTTGGCCAAACTGTCAGATAATCAGAAATAACGGTAAAAATAATACACTATATTCTCATTCCTTTGTGAACTTCCTTTTGCATGTGTTTATTTTTTTTTTTTTTATTAAATCAATCGATAAATCCAAAAATAACTTTTACAAAATGCGCGACTTTGGGCGACAACGACAACAATTCTGAGGACTTTGTCTGCATCAGCGTGACTGCCCGTCCCCAAAATGGTAGAAATCAGCCAATGACTTCTTACCCACCTCGGAGACCTTCAGCTATATTTTTGGGCAAGGGAATCCTTTCAGACATGCAAAGCAAAAATGCCGGGCAGCGAGTATCCCTTCCTTCCTTTGTTCCTTCCGCTTATCCTTTCCGAACTCTGCTCATTCTCTGCCTCTTTCTCGGGTTAGTTCATTGTCACAAATGTCAAGCCTTTGCGTCAACAAATCGTCAGCATTTTAAGAGTGAACAAACAACAACAACAACTGGAAATTCCTGGGATTCAATGGGTCCGGTTCAATACAACTCGAAGTTTTTTTTTTGTCTATTAAATAAACATGGCCCAGGCAAAGGAAGTGGCCCAAGTGCCACAAGCATTTTTGAGCCTAGTTTGACAATTGATAGACAGTCTGCCAAACTGTAGACTGGTTGGGGAGAGGGGGGAGGGAAATATTCGCCCAGAAAAGTGTCAAAAATTTCAAGCCAATCTGACATTCATTGTGGGTGGCAAATAAGAAGAAGCAGTCAAGCGATCTTTTTTGCAAACCTAGGAAAAATCTTTTTCCACTTGGCTGGTTGGTTTCTTTGTTTTGCTCAACTCGGAAGGAATCTATTTCGGGGTCAAAATCATGTTGTCACTTTTGGGTGAAGGAATAAGGCGTTAATGAGTTTCTGATGACAGAATCCATGTCAATAACGGTTTAATCATTCAATTTGATTGATGTTAAATTATGAAAAAAGATGGCAAATATTTTGCTCTCCCAAGTTGCATTGGCTTCCGCTTGGCTTGGTGGGCGTGGCTGAAATCATTCCACCCATTTCCCCTCCACACACCCTCCTTTGATAATATCGATGACCTGGCCTCGATTTTCTCTAGCTTTTCCTTATTACCTGTGGAAATGTGGTCCGGTCGTTTGGCCGAGTTTTTGCTAAGCGGCAAAAAGCGTTTAACATAAATTCAAGTGGCAAATCGTTTGGGGCCATAAAAACTGCCATCAAGGCAATTACAATGAAAATTATTGTTACCATTTGCCTAATGCGTTTTCATTTCAACCCATTTAGGCACCCCCCTCACTCTCCCTCCTCTTCATGCTTTCTATATTTTTTGTCACAGGTAATTTTCAAATTTCACAAAATTTGTTTTTCTTTTTTGTCTGCTCTGTTATCGTCTTTGCCATCTTTCAACTCAATTTGCATGAAATCTTTTATGTCTTTTTTTTTTCTTTGCTCTTCTTCTTCTTCTTTGAGAGTTTTAAACTAATTATTTTGGCTTCGTTTTTATTTTTCTTTTTTTTTTGGATTTTGTCTCTGTTGTCGGCGAATATTGTCGGGCCGATTATTATGTCACGGCTTGTTAATTAATTTATAAATAAACCAACTCAGGCAATTCACATTTGATGCGGTCTCCACTGCTTCTTCTTCTTCTTCTTCTTGTGCCTTTTGGCTCATCCGTTTGCATGCATAAAATATTTACAACAAAATAAAGTTGTTTGCTCATTTGTAATTTGCATATGTGTGTGTGTGTGTTTGGCTTTTGTTTTTATTGTTATTATTGTTGTTGTTGTTTCTCATAAGCTTATGGTTTTTCTGTGCCGTCTTCACTTTCATGCATTTCATTCAAATTATTAACAAAAAAAAAAAAAAAAATACATAATGAAATGAGTTGCATTTTTTTCTTCTGCTTCTTCTTCTTCATTTTTTTATTGTATAACCAAAATGATTTAATTTGATTTTGGATTTGTTACTTTTGTGGCTTAATCAATTAGCATATTTCAATAAGTTTTAGAATAGAAACAGATTTAAGCCTGAAGTCATTCCATCTCTAAACTTATCGTGATTTCTGGCAAATCTCAAATGAGAACATTGCCATTATCATCATCATCATCATTATTCTTTTTCTTCTTCTTCTTCTTTTGTATGCTCATTTATTTTCATTGAATCCCCTGAGTCACTGGTAATCCAAACATTATCAATCTATGATGCTTTTTTGACTACCTTTTGTCTGGCCGTATTGTCGCTCTTCATTAAGCTTTGTTATACTCTTTTCAAATGAAAAGAGTATATACATATGGTTATGATGTTTGTAATTCAAAGGAGACTCTAGAATTTTAAAATGAATCGATTTAGCTAGGCTTTTTCTATACAGAACCTTAGTTCCTTTCCCAATCAGATAGCTGACATAAATACCCAAATTTCTTTTAGGAATATCTCCGGGATTTGTTGACCAAATTAATTCAATTTTGAGTTCTGGAATTCTTATAAAGAAGTATAAATATGTACCAAGTTTCACCTGGATCGAACTTATATATCATGACTTATGACAACCAGAAACTCAAATATCTTTGGTGCTTCGTAGATAATGAGTTCCATATAAGTTTCACCTGGATCGAACTTATATATGATGACTTATGGCAACCAGAACCTCCAAACACTTTAGAGCTTCGTAGATAATTAATTCCATATACACATAAACATATAAATTTCTTTTAGGAATAACTCAGGCATTTGTTGACCAAACTCTTTCAATTTTGAGTTCTGGAATTCTTGTAAAGAGACACAAATAGATACGGAATTTCACCTAGATCGCACATATACATATATGATGACTTATGACAACAAAGAATCCCAAAATCTTGAGTGCTTCGTATAAAATAAATTCCTTGCTTACGTAGAAAAAGAGTATTCAATGTTTTTCCAATTGAATAGAGAAAAATTTCTTGATAATATTTTTTCATTTGCTTGTTTGTTTAATCCTGTCAATGACCTGACCTCAGGCTAGGTGGCTTTGTTGTTAATTCTGCGTATGTGTGTGTGTGTGTGTGTGTGTTTGTGTGTGTGAGGATGCTTTGTATTTCTGTGAAGGTCGAGAGGCCAGCTTTGTTCCCATTCTATTTGAGCCCCCTCCGGCCCTCTCGCCCGCTTGCTCACTCTTTCATATCCTGTTTCATATGACTCGTGCCCATCAGAAATTAAATTTAATTTACATTAACCGTTTTATTAACTGGCGCTGCGCAATTATGTTGATCAAGTTATTCAACTGAACTGACTGCCTCGTTTCCAACTGTCTAAATGTCTCAGTATTCCGTCTGTCTGTCCGTCTGTTTGTCTGCGCTGTTTGCTGCCTGGGCTGCGGCTAATTTACTTTTCCAGTTGGCTGTCATGGCGTGTCACATGCGTATGCCTTGGCTCTTGGCTCTTTTCGTCTGGTTACTCTCCAGTCTGTCTCCATTTTCATCATTGTCATTGTCTCATTTGAGAGTTTTTCATTGCCGTTTCTGTCGCTTTATCTGTCTGTTTTTATATCTGTATGTGTGTGTGTGTATTTGTTTCAGTTTAAGTGCGTTGTAGTTGCCGCCTTTTTTTTTATTGCCGCGCCTTAATCTCATTCTTATACTCGATTCTCGTTGCTCATTTCTCGGCACCGACATCACTGCCAACATCGCTTTGCGGTTGGTTTTGTTCTGGTTTAATTGTCGTTAACACTAATTGCCCGTTGGAGTGACAAGGCTTGCTAAAGCCAAAAGCAATAGCAACTAACTGATCTATAAAATGAAATCATTGCTGACCAAATTCTCAATGCGCTCAGAGAGAAAGTCTCGAGTCTCTCTGGCAATCGATGCTTAATCGTCGAAATAAAACCAACACCTTCGAGCTGTCCAACAAGTTAGAATCGACCTTGCCTACCGCCCACAAAAACGACAAAAAAAAAATAATAGTTTTTTTTTCTTTAACGTTCCAATCCATTTTGGCTAGTTTGGCTAGCAATAAAGTCATTTAACCCATTGAGGATTTGGGGGATTTAAAGGAGGAAGGAGTTGAAGATTTGAAATCTCATTTAAGCATTTCAAAAGCCTCTTGAGATTGTTCTGCCCCTGGGTTCTTTAGAGAACTTTTATAATTATTTTGAGGATTGAAAAAATTCACCACAGATGACAGATCTGTTTTGCTCCTGGGTTCTCTAGAGAAGTTATATCATTTTTTTCAGGATTGAAGAAATTCCAACAGATCACAGATTTTAATATATTTTTGTCTGAAAGAATTTCTACCATGAGCATATGAATTTAATGAGATCTTAAATATATCAAAATTTCAGAAGCCCTTACAATATTCTCAGGAACTTATTAAACCAGAGATCTTTCAGAATAGTTTAGAAACTCTCAAATAATTTTTATTATTTTCCTCAGATATTTTAAGAAGTAGTGAAATAATTTTTATAAATATTTTCTAGAATTCTCCAAATCTCATCAAAATCCTGGGATTCCAGAACTAAGCTATAAAAATAGGAGGAGGGTGAGGAATCCTTTGAAACTTAGATATGCCAAAGCAAATCCTTTTAAGTCCTCAACAAATAAAATCCTCCATTAATTCGAGCAAATCTCTTTTGGTATTTCGAAAGTCTTTAAAGGGTTAATCGCAGATCTCTATTTCCGCTGGGCAGTTGCTTTAAAAACTAAACTCGACGATACAAAAACTCATATAAAAGCAGATACAAGATGCTTCAATTTATGAGACACTTTTTACGATGCGGTCGGTCTGAATAAGTTTTCTATGCAGTTTGGCAACAAAGTTGGCCATCCTGATGGGGCACAAGGCATACATCCTCCCCCTCCCCCCTCCCACTCCTCGCCCCCTGCACACACAAACACTTTGCTGGACTCCTTTCACGCCTGCTAACCAAACTGGCAAACATTGTTGTGACTACGCAGGCTCTGGGCAAAGTGAGGGAGAGAGGGGGGTGGCTGGTTGAGGAGAGAGGATCTTTGCGATGGCTTTTAAACTGGTTAAATGGGCGTAACTAATATTGACATGGTTTTTATGCGAGTCATCATTGTTGGTAACACCGAACCGCAGACCCAGCTGTTTGATGGCTTTGTTGTAGTTGCATTTACCTTTTCGTTGCTGTTGTTGTTCTTTTTTTTTGTTTTGTTATTTTCTGCTTCTTGCTGCACCGAAAGTAGGTTGCAGTTAGAAGGTGTGCGAGTGTGTGTGTGTTTGGCCAGTCAGTCGGACAGTTTTTGGGCGTGTGTGTTTAATCCACTTTCATTGCTAAATAATGCATGGTTGGTTCTTGCTCTTGTTCTTCTTCTTCTTTTTGTTCGATTATGACACTGTGAAAGAAATATTTGAGCCAATGGCTCTCAAACTGTAAGTGGCCTTCATTTAACCATACAAACGAACCCAAAGACCATAAACACTTTTATGGTTTGTTTGTTTGTCTCATCTGTTCACTCTTTCTCCCCCCTCACCCCCTCCCTCGTCTCCTTTCGTATATCAACTAAGACTTTATTCGTTTCGCTTATCTTATTTATACATTTTATAACCTTCTCATGCCTGCCCATCGCTCCCCTTCAAGGATAAGCGAGATGGAGAACTTTCAATGTCCTTTTGTTCGGCGCAAATGTCAAGGCATACGCAGAAGATGAACTCCCAAGGTGGACATGAGCCAAGCCAAAGCCGTCTTCACTTCACCTGAACAATGCTGGCAATAAATAATAACCAAATGTCCAGTTCATCAATCACAGAGACAAGCTGAAATGCAAACAAGGAAAAAGAAATATCACTTGGCATATTTTTTCTTTTTTTTGTTTTCATTAATTTAATTTGGCTTTTCAACTTTCAGACATTTCGTCTGAGACATTTTGCGTACATTCACATTCAGATTCGCCATAATTCAGATTCGCAATTCAATTAATTAATAAACTCGTGTAAATAATAAAGATTTCTTTTATTATATTTTCCTACCCCCCTCCCTCTGCTCTTCTCTCCTATTGTCTCGGTCATGGTGTTTACATCATAATTGCAATTTTTTTTTTTTTTAATTTTTTATTTCATTTTACTCTGTGTAATTTGAAAGAATGCGCAAAAAAAAAATGTTTTCAAAAACAAAAACAACTCACCATGTTTGGCCATGACTGCCATCGCGTCGTTTCAATAATTGAATTGTAGCGGGTGTAAAAATGAAAGCAAAACACAAAAAAAAAAAAAATAAAAAACAAAAATTTATAAAAAAAATCAATGGTCTTGGAGAAGAGAAAATACTCTTTAAGGTGGATAAAAAAATTTATTCCTAAAAATTATTTTGCAAAATTCTGGGATCCTTAAAAATATAGTAAAAATGTTCAGAGATAAAAAAATTAATAAAAAAAATCAATGGTCTTGGAGAAGACCAGGTGGATAAAAAAATGTATTCCTAAAAATTATTTTGAAAAATTTTGGTAAAAAAATAGTTTTAGTTCTCAGAGAAAAAAAAAATAGCAGATTTTTCACGCCTCAAAATGAGAGGACTTTTCTCAGAGAAATAATAATTAAATATTAATCATTGTTTTCCAAAAAAAAATATATATATATTCTAAAAAAAATCTGAGATCATTCAAAGAAGAGAAATAGTTCTCAGAGAAAAAAATAAAATAAATAAATATAAAATTGAATAGTAAGGAGAATAAGAAGTCTTAAAAATAAAAAATACTATAAATTATTTACAAAAAAAAAATGGATTATTCAAAGAAGAAAAAAAATAATAATAAATAAAGTAAAAAGAAAAGAAATAATAAGTAATATTGATCATTGTTTTCAAAAAAATGGTCTTAAAAATAAAAATATATAAATATTTTTAATAGATTTTTTTTTTTTTGAAAACAATGAGATCATTTCCAGAAGAGTAAAAGTTCTCAGAGAATAATAAGAAGAATATGAACACTTTTCTCAGAGAATTAATAAATAATATTGTTCATTGTTTTCTATCTTTTTAAATGAAAAAAAAAAAAAATTATTTATTTGGTTTATAATTTTTAAAATTTATTTCAAACTAGTTTTCAAAATTCTTGACTTAAAAGATCCACTTGAATTCAAACCATCAGACCCCTTGCTATCCTAATAATTTTCCTAAAAGTTTCCCAGAAAATCAGAGAGCACTGAAATATTGAAAGGAAAGTGTATTTCAGCTGCTTTGTAATAATGCCAGATTATTTACGGAAACAAGTGAATACCACAAATATATGACCAATTCGAGTAGCCATAACCGCCTCAGACTGAGACAGGTGTGGGCTGTCCAGTTGAAAGAAACACTTGAAGGTGGAGAGGGGGGAGGGAAGCAGGGGCAACAAAACCAAAAGACGAAAGAAATCGACCAAGTCTCTTTGCTGTTTGCGTGCATTTGACGCTTTAAATTTATGGCGCATGTAATGAATAGCAACAACAACTACGACAACAACAACAACAACAAATAATAACAGCAAAAAAATAAATATAACGTAATCAACGTCTTTTGCCAGTGCAGATCAACACAGACAAAAGATGCAGCCACAAGATACAAAATGAGTATTATGAACACCCACTCGCACATATTCTTCGCAAATTGTTAGACAAGGTAAAGTGCAGTCAAGCTGACATTATATGTTTTGAGCAGAGTCTCGGTAGATGGCGCTAGCTGGCAAATCCAAAGACAGGAAGAGATTTGTTTAAGATAAAATTCGATAAATTTAATTGTTTCACCCACAACTAAGTTTTTAAGTGAAAAAGTTGTGTGTTTTTTCTTTGCTCTTTTATCCGATCTTAGTTTGGTTTGGGCTTTAAGCTTTTAGCTGGTTTTGTGTGGACTTAATCGCTTGGCTTGTTTTTACCATTTTTAGCTTAAATGGCAGCCATTCACACATGTCAAGCGTTTCTGACCTATGCAAACATACACACACGTATGAGTGTGTGTGTGTGTGTGTGCTTTTTTCCTTGGCCTGACATAAATTTTGATACAATAATTCAAAGAAAAAAAAAAAAGAAGAAGCAGAAGAAGAAAAGTCAGGCAGTTCAGTGCTCAGGCAAATATGTTGACTTGTCTCCATGTGTTAGTGTGTGTGTGTGGATTTATATGACATTGACAAAGCCACAGGCAGACAGCAGAAATGCTACCTTTCTAGCAAGAACCCCCCCACCCCCTCACTTTGCCAAAAGAACCCGCATCAGCTAACAACAAAGTTCAAAGTTGCCCACACAATTTGACTTTTGATATTCATCCTACACTTTTGTTATGTGTCACAGAATTTTTTTATATAACTAAACTCAATTTTTTCCTTAAAAAAAATAACAAGAACAGACAAACAAATCTATCAGGAAAAATGTTTATTCCAACACGTATACGCCGGGTGGGCCAGGCCTACTCAGACTTGCAGAGGCACTTGAAAACATGTCAGTCGACTACCAAAAAGCAAAATCCTCCACTTTGGTGTCATTTGTGGCACGCACTCATTAGACCTGCCCAGACAGTTGTGGCCAACAACTAAACAAACGGCTCAAGCAAGCCCGACAAGTGTGCTCAGCTCAGCTTGGCTCAGCTCAGCTTGGCTCAGCTCTGCTCTGTTGTGTCGTTTACCGTTGGCCAGCCTCGTAAACCACATAAAACGTGAAACAGTTGAAATACAAAAACAACAACAACAACAGCAAAAAATAGCTTTGGTTTAATGAGAATTGTTTTTTTGCACAGTGGGACAAAACATTTGTTTGCTAGGCGATTCAATTTTCAAAGCAAACAGCTGAGCAATTGAGTTGAGGCACGTTTTTCGTTTTGTTTTGAGTATTTTGTTTTGATATTTCTTTCACACAAACACATATACACACACATGCACTCTCTTAGTTCACATAGATACAAACTCATACCAAGACGTTTTGGTTGCGTTTGCTTTTGCTTTGTCGTTCGTTTTGTTTTAATTCTTTTGCTTCGCTCAAAAGATAAAGAATAAAAATCATTCACACAGATACAAACGCACACACCAACACATACACACAGACAAAGACAGCTGCTCGCACAGCAGTGCTGGCCGCTCAACGAGTTCTAGATACTTTTGTCTAGTGCGGCGGGCTCAGTCGCAAAATCGTTTAGTGCCGAGACAGACGCCAACGACAAAAACGGGCCAAACTAAAAAAACAAGAAGAAGAAGAAAATAAAGAAAAAATATTACAATAACGACTTTAAAAGGCAGACAAAAACAAAAAAAAAAACAAAAAAAAAAGAATTCTGAAAAGCAGGAAAATTTCATGGCGAGAATTGTTGGTGGTGAAAAGCGCTTTTCCATTTTCGCCATCAAGTGCAGTCAACCCTCTCCTACGTCGCTAAAGCCAAAGCCAACAACTTGATAGTCGTCTTCGTTGTTGTTGTTGTTGTTGTTTTTTAAAAATAAAAATTATTTAGCAACTTTAGCGCGCGCCTCGCACATTTTCGCTTTTCTTAGCCCAAAAAACCACTTGACGCGCGTGTCTTACTTTCTAAAAAGAAAAACCACAAACAACAAAAAAAAAACATAAAATAAAATTCAAGAAGCCCCCAGCCGCCAAACCAGAGAGCAGCAGTTGTCAGTGCAGCCTCACCCGGTTAAGTGGGCCCAATTTTAGTTTCCGACCAAAAACAAAAAAAAAGCCAAAACACTAACGCATCGTTTGGCTGGTTGTGCGTGTGTGTTTATTAAATTTCTGTGCCCCTGTCTTTGCGTGTGTGTGTGTGTGGCAATGCTTGCCATTAAGGAGTGCCTAATACGCGAAGGTGTGCTCAAATTGGACAGCCCCGAAGAGCGACAACAATGGCAACTCTTTGGCAGTAAAAGCAGCGCCAATATTTTTGACCAGGAACCGCAACTCAAACTGATACCACCGACACCAACAACAACAACAACAATAACAACAAAGCCAGTAGTTGGCAGCTACAATTACAACAACAACAACAACAATATGGATACCTCGCATTATCGCAGTTAGTATCTACAGCTATCTGTGTATCTATCAGATAGCCTCTATCTAATAGATATGAAGTTTTTGCATTTAATATTTATTTATTTATTTTTTTTATTTTTATTTTTTTTTGCAATTTTCCAAGCAAATATTTTCCTCAATAAATAAACGGCATTTCGTATATTCCAGCGCCATTGTAATTTCATACATTTTATGCATTATTTAGATAGGTTTTTTTTTTGTTTTTGTGTCGACAAGTTTGCTAAACATAAAAGCAATACCGTGATATCTCAGCTAAATAATCAAGTAACTCGATAACTGAAATGCTCATAATATAACATTTGGCATTTATTTTTTGGCCCAGACTCAGAAGCAAAAAAAAAAAAAATCAATTAAACTGGTTGCATTTAAATTTATCTTGAAATGTTAATCTAAAAGCTTTCAATTTAATGAGGAAAAATCCGTTAATTTCTGAGATGACAAACATTAACAAGTTCTCATTGAATTGACACGAATTGAAATAAATAAATTTGATTAGGCATTTTTCAAAAACTTTTTAGACTCTTTTCGAAGAAAAAGGAGTCTATTCACTTTGCTCTGATGTTTGTAACGCACAGAACCAAACATCGTAGACCCACAAAAGTTACATCTAGAATACTTAGAATCACTAGAGGAGTCGATATAGCCATGTCCGTCTGTCCGTCTGTCCGTCTGTCCGTCTGTCCGTCTGTACATATCAGATTTACTCCGTCAGTTTAAAAGCTATTTTGCTGAAACTTGGTATATAGCCTTCTTTTTTACCTAGGTAGTACACTAGTTTGAATCGGTCGGATCGGACCACTATATCATATAGCTGTCATACGAACCTAAATCGGTTTAGCGAATAACTCACACATTTATTATCCGATCCTGTTGAAATTAAGCACGCATATGTTTTTTATAGCAATTAATATATGTACCAAATTTTGTAAGGATCGGACGACTATATCATATAGCTGCCATACGATCCTAAATCGGTTTAGGGAATAACTCGCACATTTATTGACTGATATTTTTAAAACTCGTCTAACACGTTTTCTACATAAATATACGCGTTTGTGGTGAATTTTATTAAAATCAGACTACTATATCATATAGCTGTCATACAAATCGAAATCGGCCCTATTAACTGACCAACCCCGTTCATGTGATTTACGGCAGAAACAACTTCGAAAAGAGTCTGTAATCTTCGGCACCCCGAAGATAACGTTGGGATTTTTTTGTTTCATAATGTTTTATTTGGAGTGTTTAGGGAAATAAAATTTAAATGTAGCCGTGAGGTCTCTGAGATCTGACTTATTAGGAGATTCCGTAGCTCTCAAATGGAATTTAAATTTATTTTTGAATTTTACTAAATAACTTCTTGGGATCCTGAGATCTTCGACCTGAGACCTAACCCTCATATCTGACTAAATATATCAACTTATTAGCAAATTTCAAAGGTTTTATTTTTAATATTCACTAAAAAAAATCGACCTATCAAATTTCCTAGCCTTCAATGGATCCTGAGATCTTCGTTAGGTCCCTCAGATCTGAATAAATATATCAACTTATTAGGTTTTAAAGGTTTTATTTTTAATATTCAATAAAAAAAAATCTACCTACCAAGTTTCCTAGTTTTAACTTCTACGCATCCTGAGATTTTTAAGAGGCCCCTGAGATCTCACCGATATTTTTGGTGAAGAAATTTCATATAATTCTGAAAACTAGCCCGGCTATCTCCTCTTGGGCTGAAAATTCCCTAAGCACCTTATAAAGATAGAGTGTCCATAAAACAAAGGCTATTTAAGCCGAAAATATTTTATGTTTTTTTTTTTTATTCTTTCAATTATTATTTTTAGACACCGACGTAGTCGTCGAGTGGCAATTTGCTTGGATTTTTTTCTATATAAATTCTTTTGCTATTGTTGGCATTTTTTTTCCTGTTTTTTTTTTTTTTTCATTGGCATTATTGTTTAATAACTGTTAATGATTTGTATCGCTGTTGTTTACCAACAAATTGTTTCTTTTTTTTTGCCTTTAGATTTGAACTCACTTTGGCCTGAGATTTATACCCCCTTTCCCCCCCCTTTTCATAACTATTGTCTTTCCACACTTCATTTGTTTTGATTTCAGCTGGTTGCTTGGGGCCAACTTGCCTCATTCTGCCTGTCGTGCTGATAAAGCCCCTGAAAGTTAAACCCCATCGGCTGACAGTAGATTGTGTCATTTGTCTATGAAGTGCGGGACTCTTTGTGTGTGTGTGTGTTTTCTGTTATTGTTGCTTTTAGTGCCGCTTGGACGGTCACCTTTCATTTGATTTTGATTGTTTTTAGATATTTGTTGGCAGGTTTTTCTTCTTCTTTCTTTCTTGGTATCCCCTTTCTTTGCCGAAGAGGCCCAAAACTGTCTGCTTAAATGCCTAAGCGCTGATCTATAGACTTTTTATGGTTGTAAAGGGCTTAAGTGCTGAAAAGATTGGCCTTTGGCTCGATCAGGCCACAAAGCAAACATTGATTTGCTTATAAAGCTGTTCAAAATCCAATCAAAGGCAATTTGTAAATTTTCCATTCGACAACGGCTTAAATATCTCAACCTGCTCAATTCTTTTTTCTGGGAATTAAAAGAGTTAAGAGTCATTTGAATAAGAAGTTCTTCTCTCTTTTAGGATTTTTATTTTTTTTGGGAACCATCAAACTAATTAAAGCATCTCAATTTCCACCCACATCAATGAAAGAATGAAATGAAATTTGGTCTTTTATGAAATTGCTCAATTCTTGGTTTTTTTATTTTTACGAGACCATTGGAAATTTCGAAACTGAATCAGAGAGCAGAGTACTTGCCATTATCTATGTATGGTCACAAGATGCTAGCCCCCACCCCCCTGGCTTGTCTTTTGCTTTCACAGAAGAACTCTTGATAATTAAATTTTTTTCTTCCCCATTTTTTTTTTTTTTTTTTTTTTTTTTGATTGCACTTTCATTGCATTACAGAACCAAAAGAAAAAGCAAAGGCAAAGGCAGGCCAGCTGACTGTATGTCTGCCTGCTTGACTAACTGAGAATAAAGACAGAGAGAAAAAATTGTAAACCCAAAGAAATTTTATTTTTAAAAGCAGACGACGACTACGACGGTCCTACAAAATGGCAAGCTGTTCTATTTGACGGCCTGACGACTTGACGCTAACGTGGCCAGTTTGCCCTTGTATTTAAAAATAACATTTCTACCTAGTTGCATCGAAAAGGAGGTGGTGGTGGCATACCACCTCCCTCCCTCCTCCCACTCAGCAAAGCCATTGGCAGCAATAAATGCAATATTCAATTCAATATTGATTCAATGCTGACTACGAATTGCCTTGAACAATTTTAGTTCAACTCTATTTTGGTCTAGAAATTTGATAAAGTCAAATTTAATATTTATTAAAATCAATTTTGGGAATTCCAAAAGTGAAATTAAATAAATTCAAATTGAAAATTAATCGGAATTGGATAACTTTAATTATCCTGGGACTCCAACATATTTGGAAAAATTCAAGCAGAAAAGAACCGAACCTTTTCATTTCATTCAAACTGAAATTAAATACAAAATTGTGGAATTTTTATCAGAAATAATTCAGGTCTTTTAACATATACCCTTACCCAAAGATTATAATATTTTTCAGGAATATATGTAATTTTTAAAAAGTGCAAATTTGGGGTAAACTTAGCCTTATTCTTCATAAAGTAAAATATTGTTTTTGAAAAAAAAGGGTCTGGAGATCATAGTACCATCTTATCTGAACCATTTTTATATATTTTGGATATATGTTATTATTTTAGAAAAGAGCTCAAGATAGTCATTTTGATTAATCCTTTGAAATATAATATTGCCTCAACGAACTCTGTGCCTTTTATTCTCCAGGAATAGATATACTTTTCGAACCATTTTAAATCGATTCTTATTTTTCATAGAGTTCAATTTCCCACTTGAACCTTGCCTAAGCAAGTCTTTTATTCTTCAGGAATATATATAATTTTAAAGAAGTGGAAGGGATTTGGGTTATATTCTTCATAAAATAAAATCAGGGCCTTGAGATTGTAGTAACAACTTATCTGAACCATTATTATATCTTTCAGGTACATCTACATTTTGTTATATCCTTTAATATATAATATTATTACATATAACATTGACCTTTTTATTCTCCAGGAATTTTTATAATTCTTTTTTCATCAATTTTTCATAGAGTTCAATTTCCGACTTGAACCTTGCCTAAGCAAGTCTTTTATTCTTCAGGAATATATATATAATAATTTATAGGAATTACAGTTAGAAAATTTAATAAAATATATCATTGGTTTATTCTCCAGGAATATGCCTATATTTCTAATTCCGATATGCCCCAATATTTGTTGCAGGGCAAAAAAAAAGAAGTAAACCTTTTCTGTTTTTGATTTTCCTTTTGTGGGTTTCGTTTTTAGCTGCTGGCGGCTTATGTAAAACTTACCCAGGTAGCTGCATATTAATTATGTAACCAACGAGCGACAAGTCAAAGATGGAATAACTACGACTACTACAACAACAACAAAAGCCATCATCGATCAATCGATTCTCGGTTGTCTGACAATGGTTTTTTTTCTTCATTTTTCTTTCTTTGTTTTTTCTTTAAGTCTTCTGGGTTTTCCCAGCTTGCCATATTTTTAGCCCGCTGGCAACCGCATCGGAGGCAGGCAAAACTGTTTGGTAATACGCAACGAAGCCGCAGAAATGCTGTTTGTTGTTGCTACTGTTGTAAGCGGTTTAGTGGTCTCAGTGCAGCTTGCAACATTCGAGTCGGCAAAGGCAGCAATTTTATTTCTAAACTTTTTCCATTAACTAATTAGTTTGATGTACCAAATGACAGAATAAAAATTTCCTCTAAAAATCAAAATGTAAAATTTATTTGGTATATTAGATTTTTTTGATATGCATTACCGGCAATTTGCCAAAATAAAAGGAAACTTTGTCTACCATATTTTACAAATGTTTATTTGAACGTTCTTGTTTTGTAGGTTTTGGCACATTTGCAGTTGCTTTTCTCTTTGTGGTCTCTAAAAGCAAATCTCCCACGCTGGCAGTGTGCCGATCAGCCCTCCCATGCATCGGCAGATATTTTTTGCATTTCGCTTCTTCTTCTTATTATTTACTTTTTCTTAAAAAAAAAAGAAAGATTTGTTTATGACCAAATTTAGCCAAATGACGTAAAGGGATTAAGGCAATAATGCGTTGTAAATATAATGGAATTTTCGAAAAACCAAAAATGAAACACTGACAAGTTGGGCTTTTGTCCAGCAATTCATTTGACAGTCTTCCGGTCTTCTCTTCTGGTCAAAAAAAATATAAATACATTTAAGATTTTATGAAAGCTGCCAGGCGATGCGCAAAAATGCAAAAATAATTTGCCATATTTTTTTTTTTTCTTTTTACAAAAACTAAATTAAAATACAAATTTGTTTCGTGTGCGCCTCGTAAAAAAAAGAGCAATTTGTTGCTCAAATGTTTATTTTCAATTATTTTCTATACATTTTGCTAGCAATATTTCAGCCAAATAATTGGAAAATAAAATAAAAGTGTAGTTTCGTAATATAAAATATATCAAAAGGTTAATCTCTTAGACTAGGCGGCATTAAGGTGAAAGCATTTCATTACAATTTATGAGATTGTCTAACTTAAACGGCCAACAGGTGCCAAGAATCTTAAAAGTGTGCCAGAATAAATTTTCTCAAATATTTGAAAAAGACTTTTATGGTCTCCTATATCATTTCCAGACTTCTCATTTCTTGGGATTCGCGTGTATATTTAGAAAGAGATTAGAATGAATAAAACAGCGAAAATAATCTTTAAGGGAAACTTTAATACAAATTTCCAGGGATTTGAAAAATATTATTTTTTTTGGGCTAAAATCAGGAAATCAAAAAAAAATTATAGGTTTTATCTTTGGAATATTAAACTAAATTAATGTAGTTTTCTTTGTTGGATATTCAATTTTTCTTATCTCAGAAAGTTTTGGATTTAAATTAGTCGAGATTTTTTATCTGTTGTTTCATTTGGTTCAACTTTCAAGTTTTGGTTCCGATTTGTTTGCTTTTCTATAATCTGAAACCTCTGAGATTATTATTCTCTTTCTTTTAGATTGAATTTAAATATTTATTTTTTATTTATTTCATTTTTGAATTTTATTTCTATGAATAATTTATTTGTGCTCCCACCGCCACCCTCTACACATTCCAATTTTTATTGTGAAAAACGAAAAATTTTGTGGCCGAAAAACACTTTTAATTTGTATAAAATTCACACAATCTGTGTACACATTTTTTGTTAAAAATTTCATCTTTTTTTTCAATTATTTATTTAAAATATTTTGCCTGTCAAGTGGTCAAAACTAAATTGAGAGAAATGGAAACCTATAAAAAACAATTAACATGCAAATGTAAAAATCATTTTCCTCACTCTTCCTCTTCCTCTTTTATTTTCAACTGCGTCAATGGCGCTGACGTTGAACTCGAAGAATATAGAAATTTACTATCAGTGAGGCAATTTTCAATATTTAAACAGTTAACTGTTTGGAGTAGAATACAAATGGAATTTGATTGCAAGCCGGCATTGTTGGTGGTTATCTGAGAAAGAGACACAAAGAGTCACAATTTTCTAGGGCAATCGAAAAGTAAAGCAATGAAAATGAAGAAAGAAATGCAATTTAAGGGCAGAGGTGATGATGTAATTGTAATTAAAATGTTACCAGTCATTTGAGACGAACAATCGAGTAATCAAATTACGCAAATAGACCACGAATGTATCAGTCAAAATGAGGTAACGAAATTAATTTCTTGTTAAGAGAAGACAAAACACAAAAAAAAACTAATTGAATTAGCAAAGAATCAGTCAATTTTTGACTAAAGAAGACACCCACACGAGAAGGGTGTACGGCGGTGTTGGTGTTGGTTTTTGGCTGATCTGACATTTTGGCATTTGTCATAAAGAACTTTTCAAGTCTCTCAGTCGCAGGGCCCTTAATTCGATCAGGCATTCGCCTACGCTGGTGACTGGAGCGGGGCTGGCAGGGAGAGTCTTCTCTGTCTTTGCAGACCAAAGTTGCCAAGCAACTAAGCTGACTGGCTCTTTACTCTCTCTTGCTCCCCTTCAGCTCCTTGGTCTTTATTTTTTTATTCTTTTGCCTCTCAGTTTTTTTTTTTTTTTTGGTCAAAATTGTTTTTGTTTGGCTTTGTCTTCTTCTTCTGTTTTTAATTGATTGAATTGGTTTTTCTTTTCTTCTTTTGTATTTCTGTTTTGACAACATCACGCCCCAACGCTCCCCCTCCCCACCCCCCTTTCTTTGCCACAACTTGACTGTGTCTAATGAGCAAAAGATGAAGTGTAGGCGTCGGAGTGTGGGCGGGGGCGGCGGCTCTGTGGCTTTTGTATCGACAATTGAATTAATTAATTTCAATGAAGTTGCATTGAGAGATTTTTGTTTTTGTTTCTAGATTCGATTATCTGTTCTTATTGTTGTTAAGTCAAGTGTTGTTAAATAAAATTGGCAATAGACTGGCCTTGACAAGGCTAGACAGGGAGGCCCTCTAGGTAAAGTGAAATTTATTTGTATATTTATTTATTTTTGTTTTTATTTACGTTACAAGCCTAAGCCATTTGTTTAGTTAATGATGATTCAACTGACTAATTGTGCCCATAAATGACTTGAGAATTTGTCAGGGAAAATAGTCATTAAATTTTTTTAGTATTTTCTAATTATAGCAAATGATTCGTTCAGTCTTTAGATAATCCATTTTATACCCTATACCTCAAAGTATATTAAATTTGTACAAATGTATGTAACACAGAGAACGAGATGTCGTAGACCCTTCAAAGTTACCCACAATTTGATCAGGGTGACTAGTGACTCCGTTCGTCTGTGTGTCCGTCCGTGTGAAAGCCTGAGAGACTATAAGACTTACGATAACGAGACTTGGGATTCCGACTCCTTATATGTGTACGCTGATCGAGCTAATTTTATTTACTTAGTATGGATTTAGTTTCCAACTTAAAAGGTTGTTGGCAAGAAAAGTTCAGAATTCTTTTGAGAGATTCCTTAACTAATCCTTTACTCATGTATGCCGAACCGATACAATATTATTTTTTAAGGTTCTTAAGTTACTTTTAAATGGACAAGAGCTTTTGTAGTTATAATATTTTTAGGGCTTGTCTTAGCCTGGGATTCTTTAGGACTCTAGGAAATACCTTGTAAGTTTTTACTCTTTTATTGCTTTTTGGAAATTCCAGGAACCCACTTGTACCGCCTCTTCTGTTTTATAGAGACCAGCGACTTGTAAGCTGATTAAAACTATCTAACAATTCTAAGAACCAGTTATTTCTTATAGCTACCCTAGTGCACCCCGACCATAGCTATTTTATTACCAACCTTTTCATACGACACATTTGTTGGGCCATAATAAATTCAAGTAAATATTTTTCCGAGACAAACATAACTAATCGCAATCGCACTTCAAATTCAAATTCAAAAAAAAAAAAAGCTGCCAGCTGAAAAGAGATTTATTCACATCATAGAATTTCTTAGAGTGATTTTTTTTTTCTTCTCCTCTGTTCATGTTTTCATATTCTGCACACTTTGCTAATGTTGGTCGAATGCTCGACAAACAGTCGGCGAATGTGGCTATAAAAAGCAGCAACCCTCACCTCACCTTGACATCATTGCAGGCGACTAATGCTGAGGTGGGTGGGGCACATACAAAAAAAAAATATATATATATATATATGTAAAAAAATAAACAGAAACGTGTGGTTCTGCAGTCTAGTGCAGTGGGTGGTGTGGGTTCAGGTGGTCTGGGGTGGTCTGGGGTTGGGTAGGTCTGTCATGTTAATACGAATGCTGTTCAGGTGCAATTTAATTGCTGCCAAGATTTGCTTTTTCCGCGCATTTGACAGAGAGACGTGTGTGTTTTTTTTTTTGCAGAGAAGAAGAAATTAAATTAAAAAGCAAACACTTTGGAGTCCAGCAAGCTGTATGTTTGTGTGGGTAATGTCAACTCACCTTATCTGGTGAAGTTGAAGAGGCCTTGACCTTGGCAGACAGTAAATTTTTTGTCCATGATTTTTTCACTTTCTCAACCAAATTTTCTCACTCTCTCCATGTTTTCTGTTTTTTTTTCCTTTACAGAATCCATTGGCTCCATACAGAGCAGTGCGGCCTCAAGTGACTTATCCACAACAGCCTCAGCATCAGCTTCAGCTTCAGCCACTGCCAAAACTAGCTGCCAGCAACAAGCCACAACCGAAGAATCCAGCTCGCAGCGCTCCTACCGCGGTCAGCATCCCCATTTTTATAATCACGCCACTCCGGCCTACTACACAGACGTCCATCTGCGCATCCATACGCCGAATGCCTCTGATGTGGCTGCCCTGAATGAGAGCTATCAGAGTGTCTACACCACACCCACACAGCTGGTGGGCAGTGAGCGTTTCTTTCCCAAGACGAGCACGGCCACAGTAGCTCCGCCGCCAATCGGTAGCGCTCGCTTATCATCGAAATCACCGACCCCAAATCGAAGTTCCCTAGGCCGTGGCCACCCGGTGCGTTCAGGGTTTTTTCGTGGCGACCCTGCGGCGATCGACAACACAAGACGCCGAAGCCACAACGACGAACTCTGCGCGACCACCTCACAGTCATCTGTGAGCCCTACCAAAGGTGACAACGAACCGAGCAACGAGTTGGTAGTCCCGCTAGATACCGAAACCCCAATCAGTAGCCCTCAAGTAGAGTCACAAGCAAATCCCGCTAGTCTAGTCTTTAGCTGTACGAATTTCAAGCCCACCAAAGCCATCACCCCAGACAGTGCCGAGAACAATTCGGCCTCCCGGAGCAGTCGGCACGCCCAGCGATTCGGCCAGCGCAGCAAGCGCGCTGTACGCGTGCGCAGTGAATCACGGCCAATTAGCGCCCTCTACGATATAATATGCAAGGAGAAGGGCCTCGACGTAGGCGACACGACGACCACCAACGACGAGGACGAAGCTTCCATTTCCCCACACCCGGAAAAGCAGCAGACCACATTGGATACTCAATCAAACGACAAGCTGGCGACCTTTTGGCCCTTGCAACACTCGTACGATCGCGGCATGAGCAATAGTCTGAGTAATTCCTCTCAGAGGTTTACAGGAGGCGGAGGGGGTAACAATGCCAGCGCTGGTAGCGGCAGCAAGAGAAATCTGGCTAAAAAGAAGCGTCAGGGCTCTAGGCCTCAGGATGAAGAAGAAGAATCCTCCACACATCCGCCCCTCCATCATGGTGCTCTGGTCACACACGCAATCACTGGCAGCCTAACCAGCACCAAATCAGCATCGCTACCTCCCATGCCCCTAGAGAGTGGTCCCGGCATTGATCTATCCGATTACTACCTCCTGGACAGTGATCTCTATGACTTGGAGCCCAGCCTGCCCGAGCCCAGCCAGGTCAGGACCCCGAACTATTTTCCCCATACCCTAAAGGATCGCGAGCCAGCTGCCAAGACGGCCCCACCACCCTCTGAGGAAGTGCGAAAATTTAATGATGGCCAGCCTGTGTGCACGGCTCACATGTTTGTGGAGCCGCCGAAAATATCACTACCCCAGCTCAGACGTTGTCTCCAAAGTGCTCAAAGCCAGCACACCAGTAGCATGGAAGCCGGCAGTATGCAAGTTCCTGACAAAAGCTCAATCAGTTCGGCCAGCGATCCACTCCTAAATGGTCATAATCATGCTCATCCAACCGACATCAATCCAGCTGTTTCATCTCTCACAACTCATCAGTCAACCAACGAATCAGAACTCCATGAAAATCATTCGATTCCTTCTCAGTCAATCAACAATTCACGCAGGTGAGTCTGCAATGCCAAACAATCCAATCAGCCAAACCACCCACCCATTTAATCATCAACCTGCTTGCTCCCACCCCCAACGACCCCATCAGCTTAGTTGAGTGTATTTGGTTGGATTTCAGTTTGTCTGGTTTGGTGCAAATTACACGCATAATTAGTTTGTTTTTGGAATCTGAGTCACGTGTGGGTGTGATGAGCCTTTCGATTAAATATTGTCCCTCTCTCTCCCACTATTTGTGTAGTGCCAATTAACTGTTCGATTTTATTGGAAATATATTTTAGTCATTCACTCTGGTAATGATTTTGCAATTCGGCAAAATAAATGGAAATTGCTTGGTTCGATTTTGGCCAGTCACTTGCTAAGGGCCAACAAAATGAATTAGCAATAATTTCTCAATTGTCTATCTTATCTCAAAAATTTCGTTAATAAATTTCGCAAGGTATTTTATATATTTTTTTGTGTGTCACCAGAGACCTAAGCCAAGGCATTTCCTTTTAAAAAATGTGTTAAGCATAGTCGAAATTAACTTGAAAAGAAATCAATACAATTATTTCAATTGGACGAAATTTTTGATTCTCCAGATAATCAATTAATCCAAATTTGTTATAGCTTATCGCAATGATTAACGAATTTTTCTATATATTATAAGGAAACCACTATAAGTCCAAAATATTTTTTAAATATATTGAAATACCTGAGAAATTTAATAGTCCTTCTATATATATAGAAAGTTGTAATTTTCCATCCGAGTTTCTTAAACCAGAAGATATACTCCATTGCTCAGTTTAATCCAATGTGAGTTAAGATTATTTAAATAAAGCTAAAAACCTGATATACTGAATAGACCTTCCTTATATATCTAGAAACTGAAGAAGTTATACTCCATTGCTCATTTTAGGGTTATTTTATATGCAATGTGAGTTAAGATTGCTTAAATAAATCTGAACCCCTGAAATACTGAATAGACCTTCCATAGAGAGACTGAGCGCTATGGTTATTAAGATTTATTGTTTTCCCTAGCCAAATTTCCTATCCCACAAGTTAAACTCCATTGATCATTTTAGGATTATTTTAAGCCCGATTTCGTACAGCTTATATCTTTATAGATTATATATTTCGTTCCTGGAAGTAAGCCTTTTTCAAGGTCAAAGAATGGTATATTCCTATATTCATTCATTCTGGGAATTATATATTATGTTTCTAACTTTTAATTTTCTTTCTTTGACATTTGTCAGGGTTATCCTCTTGACATATTCGTTTCTTAGTATTTAATTTTACTCAGAATTATCCCTGTCAAATAATTATCGTAAATTCAATTAAATTTTTCATGTTGTGGAAATTTTGCCACTCTCCGGTTAAGTGAAAACGTCTTAATCAATTTTCTTCAATCAATCTTTTTCTCTTTTGACAGTCAATTTGAGTTTTATGGCAAGTTGAGCCACCTGCAACCACAATTTTTTTTGTTTTTTTTCCAAAACCAAATAGCCTCTAATCCTGACCTAAGTTCAGCCATCTACAAATTGCAGTGTTTTGTGTTTTTCGTTTTTTTTTTTGGGAGGGAAGGGGGGGCTTATTTCTTCAGAAAGTGTTATACAATCGATTGGAGTTGCCATTGGCACTCCCTTTAAGAGGGCTCAACGAATTAACTCTGAATAAATGCTGTTTTTTTTTTTTTTTTTAAGTTGTTTGCTATGTTTGGCTTGTTAACAAATGAATCTGGTGTATTGTTCCGAAAAGAGAGATGTTTAAGGCAAGCTCGATTGCGTTGTCCCATTGTTGTGTTTATTTTGTTGGTTGGCCCCCGAGAGAGATGCTCGCAGACAATCGCATCGTTTTATGAGTGCTGCAATTCGTAATTTTTTCATCAGATTCATCAATTATAATGAGACATATCAAGACAATGGTCAATGGTCCGTCACTGACCCCCCGAACCTTAGCTCTTTGGCTGAGCTCTTTCCATAACTGGCTAAGAGCAGGTCTGGATCAGGGGGCCGTTGCTTGGTTTGGGGGAGGGGGAGTTGGTGGGTAGAAAGCACCTGTTTTACACTGTGACAACTTGTCCACTAGCCATGGCTTTCGGCTTTCGCTACAAAAATGCCTCATAAAAACGACAACAACAAGAAGAGACGACCAAAAAAAAAAAAAAAGAGTTGAAAATTTTCTAAAAATGCATTTAAAGTAGAATTTGTGTTTTTTTTTTTGTTTTTGTCGAAGCGTTGAAAGAAAGAAATTTTTGAATGCACTCAATTAAGTTGGGGAATTTATGGTTTGTCTCAAAGTGTTCATTCACCTGCTGCGCCCCAAAAATATCTCAGCTATCAAATTTAATGACCAAAACCCATGTTGGCCTCACCTGGCCCAGTTTGTTGTCTAGGCAGTATTTCACTCTTCTTTTTTTTCACTGCTGTTGTTGTTGTTAATTTTTTTTTTGCAAACCTCAGCCTGGTCCTGTTTTCGCTTTCTGTTTCTGCAGCTGGTGCAGTCTATCTAACCGGTTGACCAAACACTTTTGCTTTGGCCAATTGCGGAACAAGTTGGAAAGTTCTGGTCAAAAATACTGGAAAAAAAATCCTTTATCAATTATGACTTTTTTTGTCTGATGTGTGTGTGTTTTGGGATTCAAAGCAGGTTGTTTGTGAATTATGGAAATTTCCGTCAAATAGAAAAAAACAGAAGGAATGATATAGTAGCTGTCGACGTCTCATAAAGCACACACAAACCAAACAGAAAGTGACATTGATGCGTCGCGACTTTTAAATGAGCCCGAGTAGGGGTGACAGTCAAGAGACAATTTATACCTGACTGATCGGGCCAGACCAGACCAAACCAAACCGACTCTTACTGACGCTGACGCTTGATTGAATGCCAGATGATGGTAATTTTTAGCGGCACCGTCGCCTATATCTTTTTTGCATATTTGCAATTACATTTGCCATACAAAATATATCCATAAGATACACAAACTATCTACAACGAGCGACTAGGAAGCAAAGCAAACAACTGCCGGCTAATGGCTATCGTTTACATGCCAAGAGCAAGACTATTTGACAAGTCTCTAGACAGTGGACAGCAAAACAGAGCAGAGCAGAGCAGAGCGAATTTGAAGTGTAGCTCAAAGGCAGTCGGATAGATTTAGAGATACAGATACATTTATGTGTTATGTTTATTTCTGGCTACCTGCCTGCTTGCCACAGTGTGGCGCATGCGTGTCGCAGCAGCTACAGCAGCAGGAGCCAACAACCTTCAACAACAACAACTACAAACATTTGTAGAGCTGAGAGCAACAATTTATAACAATAACAAACTTGTTACGCTTTGTTCTTGACGTGTTGCTCCATTGCCAGTCTGGCTCATTCAGATAAAGCAACACGGCACGCCACGGATATTGTAATATTGTTTTGTATCTTAAAGATACGCAGCAGTCTGTCAGCCTGGTCTGCTTGGTCTGGCCTGCCTGCCTGCCTACCTAACAAAACTATAAGCTACAATCTACCTACCCAGTTCAGTCAGTCAGTCAGTCAGTTAGACGGTTATGTTTTTTTCAAACACACACAACCATACACACACACACACGCATATGTTTGTGCAAATTTTCGCTCTTTTTGTTTTTTGTTTTCTTTACATGTTTTTGAGTGTTTTCTTTGAGTCATTTCCTCACTCGACTTGCCCGGTCTATACTCTTTTTTTCGGTTTGAAATCCATAAACAGCTGATTAGGAAAGTATGTTAGATTGGTAATAAAAATTTTGATTATCTTAAAGTCATAAAAGAAATTTATAATCTTTGATTAGGAGAAATATTCCGATTTATTTCACCAATTGATTTCTGCTTTCATTGAGAATTGTTCAGATTTGATTAGAATTTTTCAAAGATTGATAAGAAATTTTCGAAGATCTTGAAGATCTTAATTATCTCTATTTCTTTGTCTATAAAAGAGAGTGTTTGAACTTCTCTCTGGACCTGCGAAATATATATATATCTATCTTTTTCTATTTGATTTTGTTTGTGTATCTGGAAGATACAAAATAGCGTATACAAACATACGGCACAACCAAAGCGTCAGCAACGGCAAAAACCCAAAAAGACTTTTTTTTGTTTTTTGTTTTCTTCTTCGTATCTTTTTCCCTTTCTCTCGTGCAGTTTGGCTCTTTTCTCTCTTTCCGGCTTTGTTGTTGTTGCTGTTTGTCTCGCTGCGACGATCGTTGCCGTTTGCCGCCAGTTGAGAGCTGGGTTTCTTCAATGTGGGTTTCTTCCACTACTTTTCGGGTTGCCTTGAGCGGCTTTACCGCATGCGACCGCAGTTGCCGAGCATGCTTGCTGGCGTCTACGTCTAGGGTTTCAAGCTGTCTCTCCGGCTGAAGTGTTTGCGCGAAAAGAAAACGAAAAACTAAAAACAAGAAAAAAATCGGAAATTTGTAAAAACAATAAAAAAAAGTTAGTTTCGTTTCGGGTTATGTGATTGTGTGATTTCAAGTGAATTGAAATCATATCAAAGCCAGGGGAAAGAAGTTGGTGAAAATTGTAGGAATTGTTGGAAAGGCCGCTATCCCATATTCACTCAAGCTGTGCGTAACAAATTTGAGATACTTTTGATAAATTCTTTTATTTTTTTTTATCTCTGCCGGTGTCTAATTTTTTGCTATTTATTTTTTTTGCCACGTCTTTCAGATTCATAACCCGTACAGCACGTTCCCTCAGCCGTCAGGGTGCTGCCGGGCACTCCCCACCGCCACCAGCCGCCTACCGGGACCACTCCTCCAGTTCCTCGGACTCAATTTCGCCCACCAGGCAGGCCCGCTCCCCGGCCGGCCGCGAAGTCGGTGGCAGCAGCCACGTCGGTGCTGGTCATCAATCCTCGGCCAATGGCAACAGCTCAGCTTATGAGACGGCGGCCACCACAGTGATGACCCACAAAAAAATCTCATCCCAGCTACCGTTTGATGAAACCCAAAACGAAAAACGTCAAGACCCCGAACCTCTGGACCTCGATAGACCACTGCCTCAAGGTGTCACGGCCGTCATAGTTCGACAGTCTTCTGGTATTTCAGGTGAGTCTGGTGGAGTCATGTTTAGTTCATCTTTGGTCTGTGTGTTTATTTGTTTATCCTCTTGTCAAAGCTTTTCACCCAATTTATCATTCAAAGCTTTTCAACTTTTCTGCTCAGCTCATTCATTTTGCCCGTCTCTAATGACTTTTTGTTGGCAACCTTTCCCAACCAATTAGTTGCAAGCTTTTTTGCCAGCCCACAAAATCATTTTGGCCCAAACCAAAAAAAAAAAAAAAGAAACTACAAAATAAAATTAGAAAAACTAGCCAGTTTAAAGGTTTATTTGATTTCGTTTTCTACTCACTTAAAAGCAATTTAAACCAAATTTGATTGCCTTGTCTTGTCGACCCGCCAATCAATCTAAGCTCTCCGAGGTTCATTAATTGCAAAAAAATAAAAATAAAAATAAAAATAAATGAGACCTTCAATTTATCTTTTCAAGCAAAAAAAAAAATATTTAAATATGCTGTTTAATAATTTGCAATAAACTGGAAACAATAAAAACTCTTTGACAACTTCGAATCAAAAAAAAAAAAAAAAAAAAAAAACAAACAAAATCATCTCTTTGACTTTAGGGAATTTTGAAATTTTAGTCTGAACCCAACTGAAACCGAAACCAGTTGTGTGATGGTGGCAAAATGAAAGATGTCATAAAATGGCTAATAGCCTCCCCTTGCCCTCGTTGGGCAAAAAAGAAAAAAAAAAGTGTACCCAATTTTATCAATTCAAAATTTCATTCATTGATAGACATGAACAGGCTTGTTTTGTTTTTCTTGGTGTTTCATAAAATTTTTTTTTGACAATCTCTTAACGACTTGGGAAAGTTTTCACATACACAAAACCTGCCGACAGATATTAGCATGGTAATGATGTTTAGTGTAGCTTTGAAATCCCATGAAATGTCACACGGTCTGCAGACTTTGTCGCCTGGGTCAAAATAATTTTCGGAAATTAAATGAGCTCTGGGCCATCACAGCAGAGCTCATATTTCTGCTCATTTGCTTTGATGAAGATTGATCTGCCTTGGCTTCCACAATATTTACCAATGGCCCCGACATTTCGATTTGATATTCATTTTCTGGGTTTATGCGGAATTAATTTGATTTTCATAAACGCGCCAAAAAAAAAAAAAAAACACCAAAAAGAAACTACAAAAAAAAAATCTTTCTCTTTTTTTTTTTTTTTTTGTTTCATACACACCCCATGCGGGTTTGTGAATCTCAGACTCTGCTAATGTTTCTAGGGCAATGCTCGATGCCAAAGAAAAGACCGATCACGTTCGTCCGTAATCTCGGGGATTTCTAAACAAGAAGCCAATGAACTATTGGGGCTTTTAGGCTTTGAATGACGAATATGATTCGCTTTAATTTGTTATAAAAAGGCAATCAAATTAGACAAATAACATAAGAAAATATCCAGGGGATCATATGATATGATGGATTGGACTATCAGAGGCTTTCTAGGTGGGAAGCTAGAATTGTAGAAACTTTTGAAAAATATGATAATCCCAAGAGGTTTTTGAATTTTACGAGCATGGAAAGAGTTGGAAAATTAAAAAAAATCAGAGCTGTTTAAATATTGCCTAGATTTCTTTAGATTATTGAACCCTAAAATAGACAGGAGGATTTAAAGTAAAGGTCATGCTCGAACTAAAATTACTATATAATCTTACTGATATGATACGATCTCTAAGAAGTTTTAGGGATATCTTCCATATCTCTTCATGGAGCTCACTCAAATTTGATTATTTACCATTCGAGTCCGAATCTGTTTTAGGGATATCTTCCACGTCGATTGACCGATCTCCTTAATTTTAATTATTTAGAGTACCATCAGGTCTATGAAGTTTCACCTTGATCGAACTACTTTATCAAGTATATCGCACACAAATGCAAATCAGTATTTTCCTTAAGCCGATAAAGAATTTTATTTTTCCCTTCTTAATATTATTTTGTTTCCGGTAGCCAATTTTTCTTAGTATGTTTTTCAGATTTGATTTAAAAAAATTTGACCATTTTTAGAATTGCATTTTTTTTTTATTTTTTGTTCATTTTAATTTTGTTGATTTGTGAATTTGCCCTTGTTAGTTGTCGGCTTTTTGTCGCCACAACTGAAAAGTCCACCGACAAGCAATTAGCCTATTAGACCATTTCAGTTGTTAGCTATTTTGAAAGGCCACAAAAAGCCCTCACACCCCCCTCAGGCTAGGCCATTTGGCCCAGTTTAGGCAACCGCAGTTAACTGGCTCTGCCTAGCTTTAATTTACCACATAAAAAACACACACACACACACACACATACCCATACACTCTGAAAAACATTTTCCAAACCATTTTGCTTAATGTATAAAAAATAAATTACATACTCAACCGTTTGCCAAAAAAAAAAAAAAAAAAAATGCGCGCCGAAAAAAAAAAACCATACCTGCAGGCCATGTGAGAAGCCAAACGCCAACAGCCGTCGTCACTAACAAATGCAACATTAATTGCAATTACAACAATTACAACTGCAACAACAACATCAACAATAACAACAACCCAGCAAGCCACAACAAGGCTGCCAGCCGAAACAGTCGCAATCGCAGCAACAACAACACCAGCCAAACAAAACAACAGCCCCAGAACACGGCCACGCCCATGCCGCCCCTTGCTAATGCCAACAAAGCTCCGGTAATTGTGCTTGCTACAACAACAACAACAGCAACAGAAGCTGCAACAACCACCGCAGCGCCATCGCCCACAAAACGGCGAAAAATTCCCATCTCACCGCTACGCATAGCCGGGCCAAGTGGTGGCAGTGGTGGTGTCTCCCCACCCCAGCCCAGTCCCATTGGTGGAACATCCTCACCCCAATCACCGGCCGTGAGGACCACAAAGACAAGTAGATTACGCGCTGCAGCGCTGGGTGAGTCCACTTGCGGTTGCATACCCTGTCCACTCCCTGGTGGACCCAGATCACCATCACCATGACCATCTTCATCATCATCAACATCAACAAAAACATCCTCACCAACATCAACATTCAATTGATTAGCACACTCATTGCCAAAAGAATAGCACTCTTCCCCACTTGTAAATTGGTGAAAGGTTTTTTTTTTTACTTTCTTTCTAACTTCCTACAAAATTAATTTAACCCGTGTCCAAAACCGTTAAGAAAATTTCTGAAATTTTCCCCCAAACCCCAAAAAATGAAAAAGATCGGAAAACAAGACTAACAATTCATCTACTCTCTTCTCTTCCTGCACGCCACCCATGCTCTCCTCTCACAAATCACTCGAAACCCGCACAAAACTATACCACACAGACAAGAAGAAGGAAGAGGAATTACAACAACAACAACAGCAACAACAACAAAGACAGCGTTACAGTTCACCGACCTCGCCGAGGCCAACCTTGCGTCGCCTCAGTACCTCAGAGCTCTCACCCAAGTCCTCCTGTGCGGGCTGCCAATCCGAGCCCAGCAACACCACAGCCAGTCTACGCTTACAGGCCCGCTCCTCCTCTCAGCCCTCAGAGACGCCACCAGCGACAAGACGCCTGGTGCCCACAGCCACCGTCTCCATGAAGCAGAATCTAAGCGAAATGCATTTCACTAGCGGAGCCAGACCCTCCAGTCCGCCTAGTCCGCCCAAGACCGACTGCACGCTTAAAATGCGTCCACGTAGCTCCACCTTGCTGGCCGGTGCCTCTACGGTTCGGCAAAAGGATAATCTCACCACACTCCAGTTGAGCCCGGTGCGCAAACAACAGGAAAGAGCGGTGAGTGAGAAGATTCCCCAAAAATTTCTAGACATTTTTCAAAATTCTCTTCTCCTCCTTGGCAGCTGGAACATTCACCACGTCGCCAGGGAGACCGGGATAAATCCGCCAAACGTAAATCCAATCTGAATCGTTCTCAGAACGAAGAGGCCACGCAAGACGGTGGTAAGTCGGTCGGCCTCAACTGATCATGACCTGGCCTGGGTTCTGGTTATGGCAAATGGAATTTCAGAACGGAAGCTTCAGCCAATTAAAATGTTCACACTCGATTGAGTTTTTGGCAAAAGCTCAATCTGCCACGGCTTTACCAATTCAGTATCAAAAAAAGTCTCTCAGCTTTCGGAACATGCTGAACTCCTCTGCTTTTGCAAGAATCACTCACCTAGAACCCATTCATTTGCAAAGTTTTGTTTTGTGTTACGAAGAGGCTGAGCATTTTGTTTTACGCCTGCCAAAAACTTGTATACACTGTGTCCCACCCTGCCTGTGTCCAGACTTTCACTATTCCAGACCAGTTCCCAATTATCCCAGGCTGTTGTGTCAGTCAGGCTTGTCGAAGTGTTTTGAAATTTTCGAGACTAACTTTTTCTTTCTCTTCCTGACAGATGAAACTTTGGCCTCGAGACGTAGACGCAGACGTGAACTGGGCCTGGCCCGTCCTCTGGTGCCTGGAGATGATGCGGCGCTCAGAGATTTGCTGAGCTCACCGCTCAAGTCTTCCTGTAGCGAATCGACCAACTCCAAGTCGGAGACTAGTCGAAGTTCGAGCAAGCCCATCAAAGTGCCACCTCTAGTCCATCCCGAGGTGCCGGTGCGCACCTTGACGGCAGCTTTGCCGCCCCCCAAGTCTCTCTTTAATCCGCCACGGGTGAGCCGCCGCAGTGACACCCTGCCCCTGGGCGGCTTGCGCAAGCAACGAACCGAGCATGTCAACCAGAAATTCAATGAACGCACCAAAACGGATTTGGCCGAGATTTTGAAAATAGCCGAGCAGGCCAATGCCCTGGGCAATGAGCGAGAAACCGGAGGCCATGAGCCGGTCAGAAAGACCACAGAAGAGCCACCACAAGGACAAGCCAACACACAGAGCTCCCCACCAGCACCCAACCAGATAGTCTCCATACTCAAGAAGAAGGAGCATGCCTTTGGCGAGTGCGCCAGTTCGGCTTCGAGCAATGCCTCACCGGTCACCTTTTCGGCCAATGTGGTGGACACCCCCACCAAGCACAAGCGTCAGGGCATACTCAAGAAGCGTTCCAGTCTGGATGAGTCGCGTTACTATTCACGCTCTCACTCGCCGGACGAGCGCAGCATACTCATCAAGTCGGCTCGCCGGAATTCTCTCGAGGAGGCCGGCAGTAATTTGAGTCCATCGCATGGCCAGCTCCAGCATGGCATACTCAAGCAGAGCAGCTATGACAGTAGCAAGAGTGATGGCTGCCCCTCGGCCACGGAATGCCAGCCACATAGCATACTGAAGAAGAAGGATTCTCTGTCCACACCCTCGGATGGCGGTGGTCATATATCCAAGCATGTGTCGATTTCACAGGCCGTGACCCTCGCCGCAGCCGAGCTAGGCCAGGCGGTCCGAGATTCTGAGCATCTCAACGATGATTGCTTTGTCACTCCCAACAATGAGGAATACGAGATACGGCCCATACTTAAGCAGGAGAGCACTTCGAGTGAGGAGGCCGCACGTCCCCCCAAACCCATACTGAAGAAGAAATCCTTCGGTGAGGCCGATGAGCTGGAAATACGTCCAATACTGAAGACCTCGCGCAAGAGCAGCCGTGAGGAGTTCGACCTGACTGGTCTGGCCCATCACGACAGCGGCGAGGGGGAGACTGGCAGTGGCATGCGTCCCATCCTAAAGACCGAATCGCCTTCGAAAAGACGCTCGCTAGGCCATGACCAAGAATCCGGCCGCACTTCACCCAGTCTGTTGAAGCGACGCACACGCTCCCTGGAACGTCATGATGCCACGCCCGTTGTGGACTTGGCAGCAGCCTTAAATGCTATTTCCACTTCACAACGATTCGAGGGCAACAGTACACCCGTGGACTTTGTCACTACCCCGGCCTCCATGTCTGTGGCTGAGCGCATCAAGCACATGGAGCAATTGTCAACGACCTCCGGTCGGGCCAATTCCAGCTGGGAGTCAGCCAGCTCCGGACAGGCCCAGCCCAATATTCTCAAGCCAAGTGTACAGCGCCGGGAGCTTCATCGGGAGCGCTACAAGACTCAACCCGTCACCATCGAGGAGAAGAACTTGTGAGTAGAACAAAAAAATTTCCTTTCAGGAATTTAATTCATTTTTTCTTTCACTCTCTCTCTCTCTCGGTTTGTTTTTGTTTTTGTTTTCATTTGTCCAATGTGACAAGGCTGGAAAAATTCCAGCGTTTAAAAATATTTCCTAGCCATTCCGAATCCGCGTGCTTGCGTATGTGTGTATGCGTGTGTGTGTGAGACTGCATGCTTGGTTATTTTTAGAAAAAATGCTTTGGCACTTGGCCCAAAAAAAAAATTCGAGAAAAAAAAAACAAACTGAATTTATTACCAAATTCAGACCAAAAGAAAGAGTTTTTTTTTTAATAATTTCAAATTATAGTTTAGAAAATTTGTTGACATTTCTGTGGTCTCAGGGTCACTCCAGCCACAAACCATGACCGAACCACCCCCACAAAAAAAAAAGAAAAAAAAAGATTTTAAATATTTTTTGTTTTCATTTTTTTTTTTTTTCTGTGAAATTTCATCAGTGAATTTATTTCACATGAAAGCGTGCAGTTTGTGTAAAACTCCAAACAAGCCAACTGCCAATTTGATTTCACATATTTCCTCTCTCTCCCCGCTCTCTCTCTTTCTTTCTGCTTGTGTTGACAAAAGGCCGGGGGATTTTGATTCTGGTTAAAACAAAAGCACTCGTCACAGACCATGGCCAGCCAGCCAACCAGCCAACCAGCCAGGCCAACACAATCGAACCATGCAGCAAAAAAAAAAAACACACACACACCTGACCAAAATCGAGTATTCGAGAGTTTTCCCCACTCACATTTGTGGAACGCAGAGCAAAATCAATAAGTCAATCCCACCCACAACACATTCAATCCTTCTAAGTACCCCCATGACGACAAGAACCTCAATTGACGAGCACTCACTCAATTGGCTGTCATATATTTCACATTTTTCCCCTTCCATTTTCTTTGCTATTTTTTCTGTTGTTGTTGTCATTTAAGCAGCTTATTGCTTACCTAATTACCTGGCCAACTAACTGCCTAGGCTTGAACAAATGGCGAAAAAAAAGTTAGTGACTTGACAAGGTCTTTTCAAAAAATTATATCTGAAAGTCTCTCGAATCGATGCACCCTAAGTAGCTCAGTTCCAGAAACTGCAAACTGCTTCAATGAAATCGAAATTGACCAAGGTTTATAGATTTATTATTTGAATCCACTTAAAAGATTCCTATTTGGGTTCGTCTAAAATTGGAAGAAGTCTTGAAGAAGCCTTTGAAAACTGGTTCAATAGAATCGGTATATACCAAAGTTTAATCCAGGGCTTTCCCATTTGGACTCGTTTAGGAACTGAAGAAAGTTAGAAATCGGCTAAGAAATCCCTGAAAAGATTTTGGGCTTGAGCCAAATAGATTTTATTTTTTCAAAATCCTAGATCTGGTTCGAAATAGGCCTATCAGATTTTCAAAAAATCCCGTGATCTTACAACGCTCCAGCCTTGGTTCAATATTAAATTTTGAAATATTCCAGAAATATATAATATAGTTTTTACTCGTCCTCCAATTGGGTTACATTTTGAAAAATATTCCGACTTGAATCCCGAAAAATTCCGGAAATAAATTAAAAATATATTCATTCCGGTTTGGTTGGATTAAAAAAAATAAATCCCCGAAAAACACTATAAATATTTTGCATTAATTTTTATCACTAAGAATTACGAAACGCCTAGACTTTCAAGCCCCAACCCATTAGCTATTAATTTTTAATATTTTCTCTTATCGCTCAATTAGTCAGTTTATGAATGAAAAAAAAAACAAAAACAGAAAAAGATAAATAGACCTGTTACCGAACTGCAAGATTTCAGGGCTCCTCGACTATTACCTGATAATATTTCAATTGAATTGCAGTCATAAACCCAGTTTGCTTTTTATTTTTTTTATTTTTTTTTAGGTTAAAAAGAAGGTCCCCACCCCACCCAGTCTCAAACAGACCACCCAGCCCATTCAGCCCCACCAATATTTTGTGTTTCCCAAAGTAGACAGCATTTTGCTTAACTGTGTTTTTATGTCGCATTTTATAGTTTGTGTGTATGTGTGTGTGTGTTTTTTTTTTCGACCACTCCTCTTTTTAGCTAGACAACATTTCTTGTGAAAAAAAAATGAAAAAGTCTGATGGTTTATGTTTTTATTATTTGTTTCGTTGTGTTTCATTTTTTTGCACTCTTTTTTTTTGATATTTTTTAGTTCTACATTCTCCGCTCAATATTTGTATTCTTTGGGTTTCTTTTGTCTCACCGCCTTTTGTGCCTTAATTTATGCCCTTTCATATAGTTTTGAGTTCTGTTTTTCATTCGCATTCAGTTTACCTTTACATTCGAACGTGTCTACAGTTTGAATATTTCAGCACGGTTGCATTTCTAAGCTGCATTAACGGTTCACCCGACAGGCAAAATTTCCTTTGAGCTTCCCTGTATTTGTGTGTTTGTGTGTGATAGCTTCTTCTCTATGTTATTCGAACGCCGACCCAGTGACAAAATGTTTGAAGCGTATATCAAAAAACGGTAATACAATCTTGAAGCGATAAACGTGCTGGAAGGTGTCTGCTTTGATAAATCTGAAGACTCTATAATACCCATTGAATTGGTTATAAAAGACAGATTAGATAGTGGCTGGAGGGTCATTCTTTCATTACTCATAAAGAACTCGAAATAATTTCCAAGGCTATTGAAATAAATAAACAGAACTTTACCAAGATTCCACGGTTGCAGTAAGCCTTGAATATGATTTTCAAGGCAGAAGTTATTCTCTATCATCCCATAGAAAGGAGGACAAAACCAGCTCTCGTCACATTCTCTCACTCTCGCTCTCTCTCTTTTTTAATTACTCATAAAAAAACTAACAATAATTTCCAAGGAAATCGAAACAAAGAACGTAACTTCCAGGGTTGCAGTAAGCCTTGAATATGCTCTTCAGGGCAGAAGTTATCCTCTGTCATCCCACAGAAAGGAGAACAAAAGCAGCTGACGTCACATTCCCTCGCTCTCTCTCTCTCTCTCTCTCTCTCTGTTCGAACCGGTTAAATTTTTAAAGTCTATTTTCGGGCTTTACAAATATGTTTTTGCCAAAAAAATTTCCATATACGCAAATGAAAGAGAAATGAAAATTCTTTTCCACTCTTACAACAGACAAAAGAGTAGAAAATTTGCCAAAAGAAAAACATGATCTAATTCATTTCGAAATTGTGGTAAAACAGACCAAGAAAAATACTAAAATAAATGGTAGTCGCGACTACAACAACAACAACAACAACAACAACAGCAGCAGTATCAACCATGAAAAAATAAAAAAACAAAACAGAAAATAATTTAAATTTGCCGCGGCAGCGGTAGCGAGCGCAAAAAAAAAGCGTCCACAAAAAAGTCCACGTCCGCGTCCGATCTCTGAGCAGCGGCAGAGCGCCGACAGCGACGACGGCAGCGACGCCTTGGCACTTTGTTTGTAAAAATTTTTCGCTCAGTTGCTCGCGATCGCCTTTTCAATTTTCACGTACGCAAAGTTTTGTTCGCCGCGAGTTTTTCATATTCCCAAAAAACAAAAAAAAAAAAAAACAAAAAATAAAATTATTTATTTTTTATTGGGCAAAAAATGTTCAAGTGCTTTTTGGTTATGCTTATCATCCGATAAAAGCCTAAAACCAATAGAATCTAAAGCATTGATAAATCTAAAAAAGAAATAAATAATAGGAAAAATATATATATATATTGACGTTGCCATCGACGTCTTCTTCTTATCAGTCAATAAAGTGCCGGAAAACGCTTTCGTGGTTGATTTTTTTTTTTTTGGCAGTTTGGCTTCGCCGGTTCGATAGGCTCTTTCAGGTGTTATTGTCACCTCGTGCGTGTATGTGTGTGTGTGTGCGTGAGTGTGCCGGTGTCAAAGAAAAATAGAGAAATAAAAAGGTAGCACTCAATGAATAAAATTTCCACAGTTAGAACAATTTTCAAATGGCGACAAAAAATTTGTTTTCATTTCGTAATAAGCTAAAAATATATTCAATGAAAATTTGTGCAACGAAATGGAAATATTTTCTTTTCATTTTTTTTTTTTCATTTTTTTTGCAATGCCAAATGTTCTCCAAATATATGGAAAACAGAATCGGTTAGATTAAAAATTTTGTGTGTCTATGTTAAAAATAAATTTATGACCTTATGAGAGTGTGTGAAAAATTATATATATATTATGGATCCCTCGAAAAATAACCAAACAATTCCAATTAACTTTAATTTCAAGTGAGAGGAGCGAGAGGTTGTCCAAATGAGAGAGTGAGACGAAGAGGCAAAAAAAAAAAATTATAAATAACTTTGGGCCAATAATCGGTAGACCGAACAACTGTTGGCTTTAATCATTTGTTTTTTAAATTTTCTGTTACTGTATTTATTTTTTTTTTGTGCTCAGTCAACCCAGTTCTAAAATTAAAAGAGAGAGAGTGAAATGTTTAGAATCAATTCTTTTAAAAATATTCTGGCCTCTCTGCTTGGCATTATTTCTCAACGGCAATTGCTGTGTACTTTTTAAAATCCAATTAGCCGAGTTTTCTATATTTGAAAATGAAAGGGAAGGTGTGAAAAAATCCAAAAACAAATATTGGAAAATCTGAAATGCTGTTTTAAATCGGAAACATTCCAGGGCATCCACCTGTAAAGTTTCTTCTTTATAGGTCATTTGGCTCCTGAGATTTAACAATTAAGCAAATTTTAATCCCTTTTTCTAATATCTTGCAAAGGCCTGTATATTCTATGAAGTCTACAGTCAAACCAGAAATAATCTATATTTTTAATTAGACTTTTCCTTTCTTCAGACTAAATAGTTCCTGAGTTTTAGGACCGAACCACTTTCAAGAATCTTGAACTTTTATTAAATTTCTTCAATATTTACGAACTTCTTCGCCAGGCCTGATGTATCTCCAAAGACTTCCTGAGACTTAAAGTCGAACCAATTCAGAGCTATTGGGATATTTTTCCTTTGAAAGATAATCAGAAGTGCCTTTTCTCGTATTCATTTAGAAAAGTTTCAAGTTCAAAATTCGAATCGCTTAAAAGAAACCCAATGAAAGTCTGAATAATTAGTTTGATTCTTTCACTTTTACTAGACCCCAAAAACTTGGGTGCCTCCAAAACAAATATTCCCTGGGGCGTCTTTTCAACAAGTTGCTGGAAATTTCACCCAAAAACACCGCTGGTCATAAAAATACACACAATTATCTCGCCAGTTTCTGAAATTGACTATAATTAGCTAGAAATGGAAACTAAGACAAACCGTTCATTGTCTAGATTTTCGTCAGAGAGTGAGAGGAGGAACCAACTTTGAAGAGAGTGAAAAAAATATGTGAAAAAAACACTGAAATTATTTCATAATTTCTTTTCAAATTCTTTTACAGCTTCAAAGCCAACTCGGCACCCTTTGACATTTCGGCAACGTCGGCCTTTAAGCCCACCAAACCCCTGGACATACGAGCCCCGCACTCCCAAACCCTGATATCGCCCACAACAAATCCATTGTTGCTTTCATCCTCAACAAATTCGGGCAACTTTGGATCCAGCAAATTGGTGCGTAGCTCCACTCAACCCCTGCAAACGCCACGCGTAGTGAGTCTGGCCCAAGGCTGGTCTGGTCAACGACAGCAGCAACAGCAACACTCGGTGAGCGACGAAGTGGGACTCAGTGAACAGTTGACACTCTCCCTGGGCAACGATACAGAGAACATCTTTGAGATGTCCGGCTTGGATGAGGATTCGGCCATACAATCGCTGGGCGATGAGGCCTCCGCCTCCGCCACGGCCTCAGCTTCAGCTTCAGCATCGGCATCGACCCAGTCCAGCGGAGTGGGGATTAGTCGGAGCAACAGTGTACGGGCCAGGGCAAATATGTTCCAGCAGCTACAAGAGGTGACGCGCTCTAAGCGGGAAACCGGTGGAGAGCAAATTAACACGCAGCCGCGCACACCAACCAACCGTCAAGGTAAGTAAAAGCTGGCCTAGCCCAAAGGGGGGAGTCGAGGGTTTATTATTTTTTTTTTATTTTTCGCTACTGATTACAAATGGCGCACAAATTACCGTGGCAACATAAACTGACAGACCGCTATTCTGTTCGGGTTCGAGTTCAACCGAAACAGCAACAACAACAACAAAAGCAGAGACGACCCAAACGCGCCCTCTGGCGTTGAAAATAGAGAGACGGGCGCATTGGTTCGCTGGTTCGTTGGTCGGCTTGTTGGCCACTTACTGTCAGCGATGCGTAAACGGTCACAACAGTTTCGGCTTGGACTTGGGGCTATTTTGTTGTTGTCAGAGCGAAGCACAAATAATTGAGATTCAAACTTCCAAAGTCAATGAACGCTTTAGCAAAAAAGAAAAAGAGATAGAGCAAGACAGAGCAGCAGTGAGCGGGGAGATAAAAAGCTGGACGACACTTTTTTTTTTTTTGCGCAAAAGTTAATAAGCTGTAAAATGTGTGTCACTTGCCTCATGCTTTGCTCAGTCACCCTGCCCTCTCAGACTCGCCAAAATTAATTGACTAGAACCTGTTGGATAACACTGGAATAACAGAAAGTGTGAATCCATTTTTTTATTTATTGATCAACCTTGTTCAGATTAGGGCTTATGTAACGATAGAGAAAACTAAATACTTGCGACAGATAACGATGGTTCGGTATCTCTGACAAAGTAACACAATCAACTGTTGTAATTATGTCAATGGGTTTTGATTAGGAACAAGTACAAATTAAACTCTGACAAGTAGGTTGAAATTTAGGGCTTGGGGAAGGTTGATAAAAATACCTCAGAAATTATAAAGTGATATCTTGTTGAAAACCAGAGATAATAGCTGGAATACTTAAAACACTTTAGGATCGAAAGAAGAGGAAAAAAAGTAGAAAAAATTCCAAAAGACTTGATTAATTTGAACAAGTCCTCAAGATTTCTCAAACTAGCAGGGCTTCGAGAAGACTTAAGGGAAGCCCTGACTAATTTCTATATATATCAGGCTTAGGTAAATATTTAGATTTAGAAAATAAAATCTTTCAGCAAAACAGATCTGAAATTACTCAAAATCTCCAATCAAACTTTCTAAGGTTTTGAAATCTGAAACCTTTTTAGAAGTCGTGGGAGCTCTTAGTTATTACAAGGCAGATTTCTTGATATATGAAATAATGTTTAAAAATAAAAGTCAGTTCATTATTTAAATAGTCATAGGAATTTTAAGATCCAAGCAAAATTTCAAGAGCTCCAGGGAGCTCCGAAGATATCAGGGGGAAGATTTCTTGATATATGAAATAATATTGAAAAATAAAAGTCAGTTCATTATTTGAATAGTCATAAGAATTTATAGATCTTTCGATTAAAGATTCAAGCAAATTTTCTAAGAAGCTGGGACCTCCAGTGAGCTCCTAAGATATGGCAGGACAGATTTCTTGATTTATGAAAAAAATATATTTATATTTTCAAGAATTGTATCCGAATTATATAGGAGAAACCATATCAAAAGTAAAAATTCCTTAATAGAACAAAACAGATTCTTGAAAGCTCTAAAAGCATACTCGGCAAATAATGAACTATATCTCAGATCTCTTTGATTTCTCTGCTCTCTATATATTTATTAATTTTCTTATTCCTCCTCTCCCCCCGCTGACAGGCTCTTTACGTCATTCACCGCCGCCGCCAGCGATTGCAGGAGCCGAGAACAGTCCACCTTTATACGATGAGCCGAGTACGCCGAATAACACGCAGGAAGCTAATGAGGATTTCGGTGAGTTTAGAAAATCTGGGAAAATTTTGCGCATCTTGAGCTTGTCTGAAAAGTGTGAAGAGCTTGGAAAAATTAAAAGCATGACAAGAACAGTTTAATTTGTTTGGCTCGCCCACACTTTTAGCTCGCTCGCTCATGATCGCGTGCCGAGCTGAGAGAGAGAGAGAGTGTTGCTCTCTCTTTCTCTCTTTAATATGAAAATCATTTCATTTGTTCTTGATTTAATTTTGTTGTTGATTTTATTTTTTTTTTGCGCTGAATTGCACGACGCACACTTGGAATGCAAACATATTTGTTGTTATTTATTGATGTTGTTGTTGTTGTTTACATATGTGATTGTGCGTGTTGTTGTTGTTGTTGCTGTTATTGAATTAATTTTTTTTTTTGCCGGTGCTCTTCATTTTTTTTTTTAATTGTTTTTAATTTGGCTCAATAAAAAATTTGCTCGTTACTAATTATTCAATTAACCGAATTCGAATTGGCCAAGAGAAAAAACAAAAAACAGAAACACAAAAGAATTGAGCCGACTAACCAAAAGAAAATCACATCATAAAATTATGGCCACGTTCAATTAGCCAATCAGTCAAGCGGGGCGGGGCGGGGTGGAGACTTTGGCAAAATGCAAACATGCAAAATTGCGCAATTCGCCAAAAACACACACACACACACACACACAATCAAAAATGCATTGAAAGCAAATTACTAAAAAAAAAAATATATATAAGTTTCTTTTTTTTTCAATATATTTTTTTTTCTTCATTGTTTTTCGATTCATGGCATGACTTTGATTTGAATTTATAATTTTCTTTTTGGAACCTGATTAACTCGAGTTTGCTGCATGTTGGTTCGGTTGGTTCGCCGATTTACCTAGACCAAAACAAAAAAAAAAGTTAATAACTATTTTAAGTTAACAAGTGTTTTACGTAATCCAAAAACCAGGCCAAAAACAAAAATCTAAGCCGCATTTTCATTTTCATTGAAAAAGCATTTCGCTTCAAATTTAATTAACCATTCATAATTTTATGCAAGTTTATATCTATTTTTTTCTTCTTCTTCTTCTTCTTCTTTTCCCCTTTATAAAAAATTACCCATTTCCTTTATAATTTTCTGGAATTTCCTTACTAGTCCAAATGTCACGTAATATCTTTTCTGGAGATACGTGAATTTCGGTTCGGTTAGAGGGGAGGGCGAGTCTGTTTGCTCGCCTTTTAATGGCCCCATTTTTTTATGCCTCGATTGGCTCATCGATAAGGCCAAAAGCCATGTGAATGTGCGTGTGTTTGTGTGTGTTGGTGTTCGCCAAGAAAATCGAGTAAAAGTGCCATAAAACGGTTTGGGCGATAAGTGTTAAGCCAACGCCAAGTCGATGACCTTGATACTTTTTTTTTCGCTTTTAACATTGTCAAAGGGATATCAAAAGTAAATCAAATTGAGCCAGTCAACAGGTCTAGGGGACTATTAAATACTCTTTCGAATTAAAATATAATGAAGACGATACAAATTTTTGAAATAAAAGAATAAAATAAATAAAATCAAGGTTAAGGCCTTATAATGAATCGATCAATCCATCTATCCATATCTGATTTGTTTTGAGAATTATTTACATATTCTGAAGATTATTTATATGGCGATATAATGATTCGATCAATCCATCCATCTACTTCTGAGAATTATTTACATATTCTGATATAAGATTATTTATATGGCGATATAATGAATCGATCAGTCTATCCATCTACTTCTGATTAATATAATGAGTCGATCAAAATATTTATCTATTTCTGATTAATACTTTCAAAATTCCTTTAATGAATCGATCAGTCCATCCATCTACTTCTGATTAATATAATGAGTCGATCAATACATTCATCTACTTCTGATTAATACTTTCAAAATTCCTTTATAAAAATTCCAGAATTCCAAAATCCGGAATCGACTCGGTTTTTTCTTACAAACAGTTTCATATATTTTTAAATATTCCGAAACTATTTTCGAAAAAATATTTATATATATTTCTGTATGAATCTGAAATCTCAAAAGTCCAGTACCTTGTTTCCTTCATAATTATTAATTTCTTGAGGTTTTGAGAAATCTCAAATGACTAAAGCAGCCACAGAGCAAAACTGACTTAATAGGAATAAAATAAAATTTAAATCATTTTTATTATTATAAAAAAAGTGAACCTCGAAATTCTAAAATTTCCAGACAAATCTGAAAACAAATTCAACACCTTTAAAAAATCTATTTTTGAGTAGTTCGAATTAGCATAAAATTCATATAAATATCGTGAGAGTTTCAAAATAAAAATAAAAATATCTCCAAAAGTTTATCAAATTTTTTTTTTATTCAACAATTGAAAGAATCGCCTAAAGATTGACAGAGAGTAGAGAAAATCGAAAGCTCTTCGATGAAAATGAAAAGCCCTTGACAAATAAAAAATAAAAATCGTTTATAAATTGACAAAGCAACCATTGAGAATCAGCGGACAACAAAAGGCAAATTGTCATACAAAAAGCGTCAACTTTCTTTTGAGCGGGGAAGAAAGCAGAAAGTGACTCTGGCGCTGACTCTGGCGCTGAGCTTGTACAACGGTTCAAAACATACATATTTCAACTGAGCACGCGTACATCTCTTTTTGAATACTTTGCAAAGTTTTGAAAAGATTGTGGAAGCCACAGAAGTCTGTCAGCCCGCCCGTTTGAGTCAGAGAATAGCTCAAGTCAGTCTTTGGGTGAACACGCAGCAGCGAGCAATCAAATGGTCAAGTAGAGTGTCAATTTCATTTAGAAAGAGAAATTAAAAAATATATATAAAAAAATAAGAATAATATCGGACAGTCTGCGAGTGCCACCCGGACTATCTTTCATTTTTTTGTTCGAGAACAAAAAAGTTCAAATTTATCAGCATAAACTTTTGTGACTGACAAATTGAAAAAAAAAAAAAAAAAATAGTTCAGTGAAGCTCTTCTGGTTCTAAAAATTTAGTCTGATAAAAAATAGTTTAAATAAATAAAGAGAAAAAAATTCCTATTCAAAAGATTATTTAAGAAATTAAAAAGTTCAGTTTGATATGGAAAAAATAAAAAAAAATAAAATAAAATAAAATAAAATGAAATAAATAAAATAAATGAAATTCAAAAAAAAAGATTAATCATAAAAAATTATATTTTTAACTAAACAAAAAAGGAAAATAAATAAAAATCAAAGGTCGTCAAAAAATAATAAAAATTTCAGTAGACACAATAATTAATATAAATGAAATAAATAAAATAAATAAATAAATAAATAAAATAAATAAAATAAATAAAATAAATAAAATAAATAAAATAAATAAAATAAATAAAATAAATAAAATAAATAAAATAAGTAAAATAAATAAAATAAATAAAATAAATAAAATAAATAAAATAAATAAAATAAATAAAATAAATAAAATAAATAAAATAAATAAAATAAATAAAATAAATAAAATAAATAAAATAAATAAAATAAATAAAATAAATAAAATAAATAAAATAAATAAAATAAATAAAATAAATAAAATAATTAAAATAATTAAAATAAATAAAATAAATAAATAAAATCAAATAAAATAAATAAATGAAATTCAAGAAAAAAAGATTAATCATAAAAAATAATATTTTTAACTAAAAAAAAGAAAATAAATAAAAATCAAAGGGCGTCAAAAAATAATAAAAATTTCAGTAGACACAATAAATAATATAAATGAAATAAATAAAATAAAATAAATAAAATAAACAAAGTAAATAAAATAAAATTAATAAAATACAAGAAAAAGGATAATCATAAAAAATAGTTTAAAAAAAATAATATTTTTCACTAAAAAAATAATAATTTTTGAAACTAAATAAAAATAAATAAATAAATGAAAATCAAAGAATGCGTAGAAAACTAAATAAAAAAACTAAATAAAATTAAATAAAGAAATAAAAAACAAAGAGGGCGTCAAAAAATAATAAAAATTGCAGTAGACACAATAATAAAATTCAAATACAAAAAATATAAATTTTTTTAAATCTATGAAAAAATAAACAAATAAATCACAATTTTCTTGGCTCAATTATAGAGTAAAAAAAATAGTTAAATTTTATTTGATGGTAGAAAAAAGTAGCAACATTTAATTTTAAAGTCGATTAAGCTGATTTTGTGGTTTTCACAAATTAATTAGGAAGTTAATTCAATCAAACAACAACAACAACAACAATCGTAAACAACAAGTGTGTTCAGTGTGTGTGTGCATTTCCCAGTCGCAACAATGAAAAAAGAAAATCCAGAACAAATCCAAATGAGTAAGTTTTGGTTTTCTTATCTGTGAGAAAGGAATTGATTAAATTTCTTATTTCCCCCGCCGCCCTCGGCCTGTTCCCCACAGAACCCTCATCATTGTCCATGGCCGAGCGCTTGGCATTCTTCAGTAGCCTCTGCGAGGGAGGCGGTGGTGGCAGCAGCGGTGGGGCCCGTTTCCGCAGTCGCACCAGCAGCTACACTCGCAGTCCGCCCTACACTTCGATGGAAAGATGTGGCAGTGTGAATTCCTACAATTCCTGCGGCCTGCCCACCACCCCGCGGAGCAGCACCACAGCCAGCAGTGCCAGCGTGACACCCACGCCCATGGAATGCACACCGATACTGGAGCCTGTGCAATTGGATGCCACACTGGAGACCACAACCAATGAACTGGCTGAGCCAGAGAAAGTTCAGGTCAATGGCTTCCACCAATTGAGTCGCTCGGCCACAGCGCCGGTCGCTGCCCGCCTGGATGAGCCCGTTTCACTGCCCCTGCTGGAGGAGTCGCCCGACAATCGACGTCGCCTTAAGCTGCGCACGGTGGGCAAACTGATTCTGCCCTCCACCTTCCTCACGGACCGCAACAACAACACCAACCGGCACAGCTACTCGGCCCGCCTGCAAACTCTGGAGGATGTCCAGGTCTCCTTGCCCATGCGTAAAATAGGCAAGATCAAGTCGCCCTTTATTGAGCAGCAGGCCCAGCACACACCCGACCTGGTCAAGCCCCACAAGTTCGACTACAAGTCCACGCCTCACCTCAATGACGAAACTGGCCGCGTGGGCGGCGGCTCCGGCAAGACGCACAACAGTCCCAGCGAGGGCAGCGATGACAACAATGCCTCCGACTCGGGCAAAGAGAACTGTGCAGCCAACCAGCAGCAGACCAGTCAGCCGCCAGCTGCCTCAACCCCAACCAGCACCCAAGTAGAGCCAACCATAGCCACCGGGGAAGTCCGGGAAATGCGGCGTAAGTTCTCACGCCTGGTGAATGGCCACCAGCAGTCGGGTTCAGCTCAGGCCCAGACCAAGGCTGTCCCAGTCAATCGCCGTCACACCACTGAAATTCCAAGCTCCGCCTCGGCTCCCAACAGTGGCGGTCGCTCCAACCGTTCCACCAACAGTGTGGATGATCGCTATGCCAAATACTTTGGAGTCCACAAGCCAGCTCCTCCAGCAGCAGCAAAAGCGACAAGGGCGGCGTCAGCACCCTCAGAGGCTCTCAATCAGCATGTCCGCCAGCCGGCGAGCTTCAAGGAAAAGAAAATATCCATTACCACTGTGACAGTGGATCTAGTGCAGAAGCGTCGAGAGATGCTGAAGAGACCGCGCACCGTCTCCATGGAAGTGCCACATTCGGGCAGCACCAGTCCCACGGCCATGCCCAGTGCCAAGAGAACTCTTTCGCCGGCCTCGCGAACCAAAAAGCTGGCCCAGAGCAGGCCGGTCTCCTGTTTCGAGGAGATTGTGGTCACCCAGGAGGAGTTGGACTCCGCACGCCAGGCCTTCAACTGGCTGTGTGGAGAGATTTTACAGAATGTTTCATAGACCGCAAAAAGGGGGGATCAAACAGAACAACAAAAAAATATATATTTCAAATCTGCTAGAAAAATTGTCCATTTTGGCTTTCGTTTCAAAATTTCACTAATTTTTCCAAAACCCAAAAAATAAAATAAAAGATAAATGAAAATAATTTTTAAGATATATTTTTTTGTGTGTTTTTTTGCAATCTTCCTGAGTTCAAATGTGATAAAAAAAGCGACTCGGCTATTTACCCCTCTCCCCCCTCCCCCACACTTTGTCACCTACTTTTTTATTAAACGAAACGAATAAAACAAAAGAGAAATTTCTTGTAAAAAAAATAAAACGAACGATTCAAAAAAAAATGATTAAGAATTTATTTAGAATTTTTTTGTTTAAAAAAGAAAAAGGAAATATTAATAAATAAATAAATCAAATGTTATCCAAAACTACTTTCGTGCTGACAATTAATTTTTACTACGAAAGAAAAAGGAAAAAAAAATTATATTGTTAAATAAAACTGTACCTTCGCTGGCATTATTATTATTATAATTATTATTATTATTTTAATTATTATTATTATTATTATGAATATGAATATTACATTATTAAATTATATAAACTGTTAAAAGAAAAAAGGAAATTTAAATCGTAATAAAAACAGAAAAAAAGAATGAAATTTTTTTTGGGGGAATTTCCGAAAAATCTGAGTGAGTAAAAAAAAAAAATATCTTCCTTTTCTGCTTGCTTGCTTGCTTGATTTAAATTTGAGGCCTGGCTTAATTTTCATTTTGAAAAAACTAAAGATTTTCCTTTACTTATTGGAATATTTTCTCTCTTCAGGCAAGACCCAGGCGGAGCCCTTGAAGGGCATTTTGAAGAGCAAGCCCGGTCTGGGCTTGGGTCGAGGTCTGATGCCGGTGGATCTGAATGCCGAGCTGAAGAATCGCCTGAAAAGATCCACCCATGCCACCGTGTCCAATTTGCGCAAGTCGGCCACCACGGCCGATGCCACGCGGCCCTCGGATGAGGTGGACACGGCCAACTCGGCTCAAAGGAATCTGGCTCAGATCTTACGCAATGTGGCCAAGACAAATGACCCGCTTCCCCAGCATGATGATGCCGTCAGTCTGGTGCGTAATCTGGCCAGCATAGGTCAGCCACGTGCGGCGGCGGCGGCTGAAGAGGCTGCCGGCTGTGCCTCGGCCTCGGAGGGCGAGAGCTCTGGTGGCCGCGAAATCGAGGCCATCATCAAGAATAGCGCGGTGGCCCGTCGTCGGCGCCAGCAGCAGTCCGATGGGTGAGTTCAGAAAGCGCTGACTGTCGTCCATTTCCAAAGTGCTTGCCCCGCCCTCTGTTCACTCCCACCATGCCCTCGCCTTGCGTGTGTGTATGTGTGTGTAACCCTGTTTGTGTTCTGTTAACCTTACTAACCAGGAGCGGAGAGGAATCTGGCATACGTGCATTTAATGTGTGTGCTTCTTAAGACTGGTCAAAAATATGAAAATAAAATGAAAAAAAAAACATTAAATTAATTAAAAATTTTAAATTAAATTAAAATGTTTTTACACTTAAGCAACATTTGCAATTATACACAAAAAAAAAAGAAAAACAACAAGAAAAGAATTCTCTTTAGCCTTAAAAATAAATATCTATTTATGTACATAAAAACAAAATTAATAATTTAAATAATTAAAATGTATAAATTTTTCACTATTAAAAAAAAAAAAGCAAAAAAATTGGGTTTCAGATATTTTACTAACTGTAAGCCAATTTATACATTAAAAGAAGAAGAATAAGAAAAAAATCAAAAAAATATTTGGAAATTTTGACTTGTATTTGTAATTGTTGTTGGCATTTTGCATTTTTGTGTATTTTCACAGTTTTTTATTCCTGAATTAATTCCGCATTTTTTTTACCTTGTAAATTTTGCTTAAAAAAATAATTAAAAATAAATAAAAAAAAAAAGATTGCCTGTGAAAATAAAGCCCCGAGCCAAAAGTTTTTATGGGCAACAACAACTACAACAACAACAACAACAGCCAGAGCCAAGACAGCCGCTTCAATCGGTTGCCCCAAAGCTGTCCATTTTTAGATCCTTTAGCTTGCAGCAACTACAACAACAGCAATATCAGCTACAACTACAACAACAGCCCAAGCCGTTTAAAAGATTTGTTCCATAATAAAAAAAAAAAAACAAAACAATGGAATTTAATAAAATTAGGTCTTAAGTTTATTTGCATTGCTTATTAACTGATATACAAATTACACTAAAAATATATATTTTATTGACAATTTGTTTAAAAATTAAGCCACATCAATTTTTCATGTGACCAAAAAAATAAGAAAAATTTCCAGAACAAAAATAAAGTTGATAACTAAAAAATCTAATTTAATGTAGTTTCCTTAATCATGCTTTTGCCACTAACCCCGATGTCTACTAATTTCCTGAATGTGCCTCTGATAACTCGCAATTGATGAGAACAAGTTTGAAATATTTGAATTTAACGCGCTCCAAAGAGCATTGCCAGAAGCGAATTTAGTGCTGCCAACTGCTCAATTGGCTGTGAAATCCCGACCTGCCCACCTAGTGTACAGCTGTTTTTGTTCACCTTGTCTAGTTCGCGTTGGTTAGCAGGGCAGCTGATCGGTTCCGGCTCAATTAGAGAGAATGAACAAGTTGGCAGGGAACTAGTCAGCGAGTGTGAGAGCGAGAGCGTAAGTCTTGAGAGTGTGTGTGCGCTCTGCGAACGCCAAAAAAAAAGCTGAATAGAGTTGAAAAAAGCTGGAGACAGCTGAACTGAAAGATAAAATATTTAAACCTATAAACAAAAATAAATAAAATTTAATTCAATTTTCAACAAATTTTTGGAACGACTTTAATTTTTAACTACGACTTGATAATAAATTCTTTAGAATTTCAAAGATTTTGTACATTTTTGGCCATTTTGATCAATTTTGGCCATTTCGCACTTTTTGCAGTTTTTGGAACGAATGCTTCTCTGGGCAACACTGATTCACACACACGTACACTCGCACTCTCTTTCTGAGTATTCAATCTTATTTGGCTTTGCAGCAAGAGAGGAGAGCGATAGACCAAAAGAGCCAACGAATGTACAGACACAGAGCAGAAGAAAAAAAAATGCAGTTTTGAATTTAATCGCTCTCTCTCGCTTCTCTCGACTTGGCTATAACAACTTTATCTTAACATTATGTTTACAGTTAATTTTTTTCAGTTGAATTTCAAACTTTGCGCCGTTAAGTGTGCCCGCGCGCCAAAAAAAAAGAAAAAATAACAATTTAAACATTTACGTTCTCGTGTGGCGTGGGTGCGTGTGTTTGTGTTCGTCTTCATTTCTGTTGTGTACGCGCGCGCAATTCGCTTTGAGTTGTTTTTTGTTGTTGTTTAATTCGACGCCAATCGTAATTCAATTGCTAAACTACTCAAATAGAGCGGTGCAACATAAAAGCAAAAAAATATTGCGCATAAACGAACACACACAACCACAGGCAGCTGCAGTTTTTCAGCATTCTTCGAGGCATTCTCATTCATTGAATTTGAATTGTAGAGAAGTGTGTGTGTGTGTGTGTGTGTATTTTTCGTCGTACTGTTTACTTCAATTAAAAGTGCATTGAGAAGAATTTGCAAGTCGCAGGCGGCTTATCTTAATTTTGTTATTTTTAAACCGAAATCGGAGGAGCAGCCAACCGCTTAAACTGCATACCAAAAAGGTTAGTTCACTTTGATTATTTGTAAAGTGTAAAAAAAAAAAACACCTTTGTTAGGTTCAAAAAAGAAAGAAAGAGAGGGAAGAAAAGAACTGACTCGGATTTTTTTTTTTTGGGTAAATTTTACAAACGGAGTTGGCATCGCAGCCAAGCAGGTATCGACGTCGCCGTGAGCAGAGGGTTAAATACTCTGCCGCTGCCGCTGTCTTTGTCTCTGCTTTGATTTCTTTGTGTTTTTTCATTTCTAGTTTGGGTTTTACTTTTATTTTTTTTTTAGCACTCCTTTGTCTTTTCATTTTTTTGCTTATGAATAACTTTTTAGATTTGATTTGATTAGCGTTTAACAACTTAAAAAACAAGTTCCCAGCATTAAAGTACCGTTTTAATATCTTGGGAATGTCAAGAGGTCAAGGTTAAGTTTTAAATTTTGAAAAATTGTTAAACTTTAACCAAACCAACTCGGAACAATTAAAAGACAAAATAAAACAACCTTAAACTGATTTTGATAAATGATCAAGCCGACAGTCAATCAATGATTTGTCAGATTGCATAATCCACAGCGAAATCGAAAACTTTTAATTTATAGAAGAAAGAAAACAAAACACCTTTCGTTTTCAATCCAAATTTGCATAATTGATTTCTTCTGTGTAAATTTTCTGCTTATGTTTTTTTTTCGGCGGCCTTTTTGATTGGCTTAAAAAAAAGAGTGGAGAAAGAAGAAAGAAGTGAAAGAAATTATTTGACAAATATTTATTATTTAATTGGCTATCAAATCGAAACCCTAAAAACAATAAATTAATTAAATAATAAAAAAAGAGTAGCTGATCTTAAAGATAAAAGAAATTACCACTTCACTTTTTTTTGTATTTCTAAAAAAAAATTCTCTTTTGATAAAAAAAAAAGTGTCAAGTTTTCCCTTTCCCTTGCCATGGCAATAAAAATAATAAAAAGCTTATCACAGCCACTTGAGAATAAACAAAAAAAAAAAAAAGCTGCTTATAATTTTTATGGTGTGTTGGTAAATAATAAAACAAGCCAAAAGCAAATGCCAAATAAATTCAAATAAATTAAATGCATTCTTTTTTTTTACGCCCTCAAAAGAAGAAAAGTGCCAGCCACGCCCATCAGACATAGCCGTGTGGCGGCTGCCTCTTTGCATACGAAATCATAGAAAAGAGAAAAACGTGACACGATGCGATGACCGCTAATGAGGCAGACAGACGGAATAGTAAGAAAAGGAAAACCATAAAATACAAAAAACGAAGCAAATGCGACTTGAAAATGTAAACAGAAATTGAAAATGGTGAAATGTTCTGCTCGCCCCTCTCCACCCCCTCTTCCATTTGGATAGAGTGATCTGTTAGTTTCCGACATCCGATCGATGCACTCTGCCACCTACGAGACCATTTCGAGTGTTTCCAGGCAGACGCCAAATGTCTGTGTCGTGATTACTTACCCCCACCCTCGTCACCAGTTACCCCCGCCACACTCACACAAACACACACACACACACATGAACAAGAAACATTACCATTTATAGAAATGATGAATGCTGCCAGATGAAATAACACAAAACAGAATGAGCCAAAGCAGAACAAATCATTTGGAGTCTAGGAAATTGAAACTCCACCCCACCCCTCTCCCCCTACTCGTTGTTTCCCCCTCACAAATGTACTGACTCGCTGGGCCATTAATTAAGTTTTCATTTCGGGGTGTTCATTCAGTTCAGTCAGAGCTAATGGAAAAATGAAAATCCTAAAAATAAATTTACAAAAATCTAGTCAAGTTTCTTATACTCTCTTCGAAGAAAATGAAAATATTGATTTTTCGTCCAAGTCTGTCTGTCCATTTGTTTCTATGAAAACTACTCTGTTTCCTGATCTAATTTGATATAAAGCCGGACTGAGCCACTGTCATATGAAACTAGCTCTTTTTCAAAGAAACTTTCAACTGATCTTAGATCAGTTAACATGTGTTTAAATTTTCCATCAAATCGAACTTCTATATCATTTAACTGTCATAAGAAACAAAATCGGTTTTGGGTATAACTCCTACATTTATTGACTGATCTCTTTCAAATTTGGTATCATAATTTCTGAAATGAATATCCCTAAGTATACCGAATTTTACTAAGATCGAACTACGATATCATATAGAAATAAAATTGGTTTTAGGAATAAATTGAAAATTTATTGACTGATCTCTTTCAAATTTGAGATATATATTTTTGTATATGAGTATACACAAATGTCCCAAATTTCAGATGGATCGGACCTGTTTATTATTTAGCTCTAATGTGGAACTAATTCGGTTTTAAGAATAACTCCTACATTTCTTGATTTATTTTATTCAAATTTGGTAGTCGGGTTTCTAAAAACAGGAAAACTTTACATACCGAATTTTATCTGGATCTGACTACTAAATAAAAGGTTTCAAGAAAATCCCCCTGCATTTCCTGAAAAAATCTTCGTAAAGAGTGTGTAATCTTCGGCACTCCGGCTATATTTTTTTTTTCATTTTCCAAGAAACTCAACTCTCCCCAACTCATTTGGCTCTGCTTGACTTTTTGACGAATTGATTTCATGGCAAGCCAACTTGCCTTATTTTTTCCAGATCAACTGCCCACGTAAGAAATTGCACAAATGATTGCGCAATCTTTTTCTTTTCCCCTTGCACCTCCCCTTTGGGGCATTGACTCTGTCTTGGCACAGCTGTTTAGTATTGTTTCGATTGTTTTACCCAGCAATTTGAGTTCTTCTGCCTTGCCCTCGTTTGGGGTCTGCTGGTGAGTTTAGCCAAGTGTTTTTGTACTTTAGTCAGGAAGCAATTGCCAAAAGGTAATTAATTTTTATTGTCTAGCAATTTGTATCGGATACGGATTATAAAAACAGTGGCATTGATTGTAAATAAAAACAATACCAAAATTAAAAAGGGAAATGGAATCATAAATAAGACTGGGAGACTTTTTTAAAGGAAATAAATATTTAGATTATTTCTAGACCAAAAAAAATTAAAGTCCGATAATAATTTGCACATTCATCTAATTGTTTAATTATTGCTGCTTCCATTTACTTTTTTCGAGAATTTCAAATTGAATTTGATTAAAATTATTACTCAATTCAATTAAAAAAAATTGCTGGAATTCGAGACTTTCAAATTGGACTTGTTCGTGTCTGGAAAATGCAAAAATAGACTGAATAAATTCTAGTGAATAAATGAGGAAATCAGCCAGAGTAGACAACTCTTTTTGGCCCTGACACTGACGTTGACACTCTGACAGTGACACCGTCTGGCTTGGCTTTTTTATTTTAGACGTGGGAAGTGTCAACAAACTCTGGTTAGCCAGGATAATGGAGCCAAATCAGCTAGACGCTTCTTGCTTTGACTGTTGTATTTGCCAACTTGAAAATGTTGACAACTCATTAGGCCAAAGCCAGATGAGAGCAGCAAAGGCATCAGCTCAGCATTTGTGGTCCATTTGAGGTGCAATGAACTTGCCAGGGCGAATATATTTAAATGCCACCACAGCAAACAATTGCTCATAAATTCAGACAAGCTGCTCCCAACTCTCTGTCTCCCTCCCTTCCCCGTACTCAGTTCTCCCTACTCACTACTTCTTTTTAGATTGAGCCCGAGTGGACTGGAGCTCCTTTGTCTGCCTGTCATAGATACCATCAGAGACTGCAACATTTCTGTGGTTATTCAATTTCCTTTGTCTTGTCTGAGAGTCAGAATCCTCCACTTGAAATTCAGGCCATTTTGCTAGCCAAGTAAACTTCCGACATTCTGTCTCTCTCTCCCTTTCTCTATCTCTCTACGCCTTTGTGCCTTTTGCCATTTCCTTTTGAAGGAAACTGTGTTTCCCTTTCTTCTCGAGTTCGATTTGATATCTTGCTGACAGTTGGAGTGACAAACAATAAATGTTTCTTTGATTTGATGATAGCCAGGCCAAGAATTGACTTGAATGGCATTGTCTCTATCTCTGTCTGGCACATCTCAGATTTCAGTCAATCAATTAGACACCTGGAATGATCGACTTGACATGAGGCCCATAAAAAGTCAGGTCTCTGTTCGGACTTGTTGAGAGATCATGTTAATGCTGTGATATCTAGAATTGACCATCTTTGAAATCTCAGGGAAACCTGACCAACACCGATTCAACTCAACCAGGAAATGTAAATTGCTCGTGCTCTGAGACAGCATAATTGTGGATTTTCCCTCTCTCTCTCTGTCAGTCAGTATGTCTATCTAATTTCAACTTCCTTTTTGTCAAGACTGCAGAGTGGAAGTCCTCTTGCCTTAAATTGTTAATCGATTATTAATGACTTTGGCGCAATTAAGTAACCAACAAAGATAAAAATTGCTATATCAAAGAGTTCGATGGTGGAGAGTGGTGAGGGGGGCGAGGGGCCTTACTGCAAGTCATTACCATGGGGGAAACCAGTATTGTGGGGCCCCAGGAGTGACTAGCCCCCCGACTTGTTGAGCCGACTTGTCCAAGCCAATGGGTGTAGTAGAGCAGACTCCAAGTTGAAAGTGTTTTAGCGGACCAAACGACAAGTGCACCACAATTCGGCACAAAGCACACACGCCTCAAAATGTGAAAATGCGAATGACCTTAATACACACACACACACACACATACAAATTCATAGCAGGCCAGGCAGGCGCAGTCAGTGTGGCAGTTGCAATATGCCAGTTGTTGTTGTTGCCACACACGCAAAATGCCTTAAAAGGCAGCCAAGCCAAAAAGCCAAGTCAAGCTCAGATCGACGACAGCAAAGTTGGCGATTTCCTTTTCTGAGCATTAAGCAATTTTCATGTTGTTGTTGTTGTTGTTGTAGTACTCAAACTAGTTTGTTTTGGCTTTGCAGAGTTGCTCAAATTTTGATGCTCTTTTCGAAAGGCAAAATTTGCTAGAACGGGGGAAGAAGAAGTAGTCAGGGTAAGGTGAGTCCTGGCTCAAAGGAAATGATGTTTTTTTTTCAAAAAGAGTATCTGTGTTTTGGTGGAGATCTTTTTTTTTTAGTTGATTTTTTTGGGGGACACACAAAGCCGACAAACGCCAACGCCGTCCGCTATTTGGCTTGTTGCACTTGTGCACCACCGAAGCCACCGCCACCACCATAATTGGTGTGGATTTCTTGTCTCAGCTGTGGGTTGACTTGTGAGCCATTTTAATTTATTCAAAACCAAAAGGTGGCCCAAGTGGTCAAACTCCATCGTTGCCACCGCCGCCACTGGTTTGGTTTGGCTTAATTTATTGAAATCTTTTTTTTTTAGTTTTTCATATTTTTGCTCTCACGTTTTATTAACACATTTCCCCAATTTTCTGCTGATCGTCGAGACAGGCAAATTACCAAAACAAAAAATAAAATTTTTGCGAAAAAATGAAAATGAAAAGTTCATAAAAATGGTGAAAACTCGTTATCATGTTATGCATATTTTCCAACGTCTCCTTCTCCTTGTTGTTGTTGTATTTGTTTATTTTTATTTTCTAACATGCCTGAGATGGTTTTTGCTATGCTCCAAAGACGACGGCCCAGTCAAGCGAGTAAATTGTGGGCAACTGTTTGTGGACTTGATTTTTCATAAGCAAATATAAATTTATCTATAACAGTGTATGAGTGTGTATGAGTGTGTTTGTGTGTATGTGTGTGTGTTGATTAGAGCCCGACATTTCATCAGAGCAGTAAACTGATATTTTGCGGCCTTTTAAGGTGGTTTCAAATTAGCCCAAAGTATTTGCAACTGGTTAATCAAGGGAACAAGCAAAGGGGTAGGCAGGCAGGAGAGGAGAATCATAACAATAATAATAAAAAAATTTCTAAATGATTTGTGCTATTTGAGCTTTGATTTTTCATGAGCTCACAAAATTAATTGACCATGACTGTTGACAGTCAACAAAAAATAAAATAAAAAACAAAATTAAAAAAATTATTACCCACTCAAACTAACATTCTAATTACCTGCAAAAAAAAAAAATGAATTTCAGAAGCCAATCCCCTGTTTTAGCCAATCAAGTTTTTTTTTCCAATTAAAAGCAAAGTCTGTCTGTGTGTGTCTTTGGAAAAGTCTGACAAGATCGCCAAGTCGATGTATAAAATTTCACATAATCGCAGACACTTGCCAAGAATTATGCACTCAACTACTGAAACCCACCCCTCTCCAGCCATTGCCTAGACAGAGCTAACCTGTCAAGTGGCTTGTCTGAGTTGGTCTTTCTGTCTTTGCCATTAATGTTGCTGTGAAAAATGCCATGCCAATTGTGTTAATAAATGAGCACTTGCTTTGGGCCAACAGGTGTTTTTTTTTTTGCTTTTCTGCGGAGCTTGTCTTGCCTTTTCTTTTTTTTTGGTTCGAGTTCTTGGGCCCTAAAACCGGTTGCTCCCCCGTCACCATAAAAGGCTTTGAAATGCTTCGGGCCATAAAAGTCGCCGAGAAGAACGAAAAGAGGAAAGGCAAGTCACACTTTTTCAAAGGCGGCTCAGCCTCAATCATGAGGCCATCTTCCAAGCCATAAATGGTACCATAATTTTTTATGGCAATTCTGACAATTCCAGCCAATTGAATGCTGCTTGACTTTCAAATCTTAAAAACTACAAAAATAAAATCTATAAATTTGTATATCTCTTTGCCTCATGAATCAAGACGTTTCCGTCTACCTTTGACGGGGTCATTCCAAACTCAAGCCGATTAATCAAAGATTTGTGAGCTTTCTTGACATTTTCTATATCTTCAGACCAGGTCTTAATTATGCAATTTTCTCTTCTTTTCGTTGCAGGTAAGTCAAGAGGAAGCCGAATCATTTCGAACCACAAAACCCAGCCTGAAATTCAATAGCTTTCGGGGGTTAATTCATTTGGCACTGCACTTTTGGGGTTGGTTTGTCAGAGTCAAACAAAAGAGCTTCCAAAAAAAAAAGCTTTGTTTGTTTTGACTGCCGCCCTTAAAAGGAAGAAGAGGAAGAATGTCTCGGGTTACTTGAATATTCGGAACTTCATTTGGCGATAAAATTTCTGCAGTCGCTTTGGAATTAATTTAACAAGTTTAAAAGTTGCTTAAACTGATCCTGAATACTGACAGGATCCTGGGTGGTGCTGTAGTCTGGGGTAGTGGTAGGTGGTTCTGTGGTGGTAGTCGTGGTGGTGGTGGTAGTGGTTGTGGTGGAGCTTGTGGTCTCTGGCACAGGCTTGGGCCTTACACGACCATCCAGACAGGCCTGCAGGTAGTTGTAGTTGTCACCGGTGGCCTTGACATATCTGCGCTCGGCTGCATTGTTGCATTGCTCGTGACGCAAATCCACCACACGATAGCGCTCCCTCAGTATGCTGGCCGACTCGGAGGCATTACCCGAAATGGAGTAGGTGGCCAAAGTGTTATTGGAACCCTGAGAAAAGTAGAAGAAATTAGTTTGAGTTACCCGGAATTGGTTCTGAAAAAGCTCACCACACTGGCATGACAGCTGAAGGAGTCCAGGGTGCTATTGACATGACTGCAGGCTCTGAGTACCTCGCAGACCTGGGCTGCAGTGCGTTCAATCTTCTGGCGTGTGGGTATAAAGTCAGAATCGATGCCTTGGCGGGCATCTCGGGCCTGCTGGAGGCATCTGCTATAGTCGCCGCTATAGCGCTCGCCTATCAGATTCGATTCCCCGATATAGCCAGCGAAACAGGCCACCGAAGTGGTGGGGTCTCGGCGCGTCACTTTCGAGTTGAAGAACAGACGGGTTAGGCCATCTTGGGTGGGCAGACCCACATAAGGTGGCAGAGGACGCGTTATGACCTGGGCTTCGGCCTCTAAAACTAGACACAAGGCCACCAAGGCCAAAGCCAGGCTAAATTTCACTGAACCAAAAGAATACATTCTATTCAAATTACTTTGATCTTTCTTCGGCCAGAGACCAAATCGTTTTGACGCAGTGCGTAGGTTCTGTGGTATATATATGCAATCTGTTATCAGATATCGTCTGGAGTTATGTGATTTCCTTTGGACCAGAATGCTGGCTTATCTGTTTGCGAAAATGTTCTTTACTTTTTAGCCGGGGTTTATCAGTCGGACCTTTGTTTATTCGTCTAACAATTTTTTGATTGCGTATTTTCGAATCAGGCCAAATAGCTGAACAAAATTGCAAGTCTTTCCCCGATTTTGTCTTTGTTTTCCTAGAAAGTAAATTGCATTCATAAAAATGTGCCACCTTCTTTTCCTATCTAAAAATAACTCTCTGTAAAATTGTCTTGCCTTGAAAATTCAATAAATATTTGCCTTAGCTAAATGATTATAAATTTCTAGAGCAATTTTCAGAGACCAAGAACAAAAAAAAAAGCGTAAACAGATAACAAAAGAGAAGAACCTCATCGCGTCTAATTTGCTAACCAAATATGTATCACTAAATTTTGTTCTAATCGTTTCACAATTAAATCTTGTAAGCTTTACAAATATTGAAGCTCGTGACTCAGAGAACAAACTGCTGCCTTGGGATTTTCTATTTTATGGATGCGAATGCATCACCAGGATGTGGAGGCTTTATGATCTAAGATTTCTTGACGCACATGACTGGGGGAACAGATAAAAAAAGCCATCTAGATGAAACCAGATTATGGATTAAACCTATTCGATTGATTTAAAAATTGAAGAATCAATACTTCAAGGAACTAGCCTTTGGATTCTGAAGGATTTTGGGATTTCGAAAATACTTAGAATACCCCTTCACCTCGAGGGGGGTTTCTGGGCTTTGACTCAGCAAATAAGCTCTTGGGAGCTACCAAAATTATCTTTGTGCTTGCAGAGACCAAGAGATAAATGGTTAGAGAAGTAATTAAAATTGTTTATCAGTTAAAAATTTATTTGCCAAAAAGATCTTCCTTATAAATAAAACCTAAAGAATATCACATTTCCAAGCTGAAAGACCAACCATAAACCCAGAAAGCCTTAACCAAATAAAGCTGACTTAAAACTAAAATCTAAGAATATTTTATACTTTAATTCTCGGCCTGAGGCCCACATTAATACCCACCGAAGAACGTAGAATGAAATTCATCATATAGTGAACATCGGGTCCCAGAGGTAGCAGCTCGTAGTATCTCAGGACTTTACTTATCAGGGTCTTCATTTCCAGCATGGCGAATTTTTGGCCTATGCAATTTTTGGGACCCGCACTGAAGGGTATATAGGAGAAAGTCTGTCGTTTGCCCTCGTCTTCGGTATCTTCTAGGAAACGTTCAGGCTTAAAACTAAGAGGATCTGGGAAAACCTCGGGATCGCGTTGGGCAAAGATCAGAATCAAATAGATGCTGGTATTCGCGGGTATAGTTTGCTGGCCAATTTGCAGGGGCTTTCGGGTGTATCTTCCGATGGCTGGCACTGGGGGATGCAGACGCATGGTCTCTTTGATGACGCATTCCACATATTTCAATTCCTGCAATTGAGCCATGGTGACTGGGGCGGCGGGATCCTTGCCCAAGACTTTTTCTAGCTCGGCAAAGAGTTTGGCCTGAATCTCTGGGTGTCGGGAGATGCAATGCAGAGCATGGGAGACGCCACTGCTGGTGGTGTCATCGCCTTCGAACATAAAGGTGTCTACCTCTTCCCGTATATCCGCATCGCTGAGAGTGGCACCCTGAATCGAAGCCTGTAGCAAAATATCAAGTAAGGCCATTTGGGACTTGGTGCCCACTTCGGAATCACCCAGACCTGCTCAGAGAGAAGAAAATGAGATTAAGGGGAAATTCAAATCAAAGAAAAAAGATATTCTCACTCAGGGGCTTATAGGTGCCGGCGGCCTGAGCACGTTCCACTTGCTGGCGACGCTCTCGGATCACCTTGTCCGTGAAGTCATGCATGATGCGTATATCCTTGGCCAGCTTGCGATGGGTGGCTGGGGCAGTGAATCTGAAGAGCCAGTCATAGCGCTGGGAGAACTTGAACATGCGATCGGGCTGAATATAAACCACACTGGAAACCAACAAGATTGTCAGCGAACAAGTGAAAAGAATCTCTCTTATCCCCTCACCTTTTCAGAGCCTTCACATAGGGGAAATCGGCATCATTTTGGGCATTCACCTTCACGCCCATGGCCGCCTCTATATTAAAAAATTCGCTTTAAACTTTGAGTTACTTTTCCGCTAAGGAAAGATTTACCAGTGATCACATCCAGAGCGGCCAGAGACACAAACTGCAGGGCATCCACCACAGTCTGTCCATCGGCCACTTTGGCCAGCTTCTCCACCAAAATACCACTCTGGCGATCCATAATCTCCACATAGTGTTCCAAGACCTTGAAATGGAAGGCTGTGGTGAAGACCTTGCGACGCCCATGCCACTTTCGACCCGTGCTCAGCAGCAGGCCATCACTGAGAAAGGGACGCAGAAACTGATACAGTTCCCCCTTCTCCAGCAAAGTGGTGCTATTCAGAATGGTCTCAAAGTAGCGTACATCCGTGGTGTAGACCAGCGATTCATTGAGTATCCATAGTCGAAAGGTTTTGCCATATCTCTTGAAGCGCTCCTCGACCCAATCGATGATGTCTGGAAAGGAGAAGCCACAGCTTAATAAAAGAGAAAGCAATTCAGGGCCATCGAGTTTGCTCACTTTCTGCACCCAAATGGAGTAACTCGAGACCACAGCCCAGCAGGGGCAAGGCTCGTGGTCCGGTTATACCCGACTTGGCAAAGGTGGCCACTCGCTCTTGTTTGCGTGTAAAGTCCCAGGTCAGCAGGCAGATCACAATGCCAATCACCAGGGCTACAAACATGTTGACTCAATTGCAAAAAAAAAGAAACAAATAAAAAATTAAAAAATTACGTTGTGCTCGGCTCTGCGTTTACTTCGAAACTGTGGGCTGGATTCGAATATTTTTGAATTCAGAATAAGGCTAAAAAAAACCGGTTTAATGTTTATTTCAAAACAAAAATTAATTTCAGCCCCCTTCTGACTAGATCACAGATTCGTTACTTTGTATCTGAGATTGCCGCTTACATTTCAAACTGATGTCGTTGTATGAATTTTTTATTATTATTTTTTCATTTTAATTATAACAATTGCGGAGTAGACCCAGTCTCTCATTTCAGCCCGTCCAGCTCAACACAACAATTGATAAGCTGTAGCGCTTCTGAAACTTTGTTAGCTATGCTAAACCAGTCGATTATTTTATAATGAGTACAATATGACCTTAACACTCTACAGAGAGAATAAACTGGGTTTTGAAAAAGCACTATCTCAGCTTAATCGAAAACAAAAGTATAAAGATGCTCAATTAGTTTGAAATATTTAATAGAACTCGAACTGTAAAAGTGGAAACTTAATGATAAATAGGAACAAGCTGAGGTCCACAGAATCTTCAAATAATATAATATAGCTAATAGCTAATTAATCTTTTTATTACTAAGAATATAAAAATATTTATTTAGCAACTGTAAACATTTGAAATTATTGAGCTCTTATAAATTAGAATAAAGTCGGAAGGTAAGGAGATAATCTTCCATTTCCAGACTTAACCTTGGCTAAGAGAATTCAAACTTTCTTCATCGACATTATTACTTTAAAAATTATCAGAAAGCCCCGATTTCCAGACCCATACTTGTTGAAGAGATTCCCAGGATATATAAAATTTTTATTCTTTCACATTTTTCATAAAAAATATGAAGAAAGTTATTTCCCAGTTCCATAGAAATATTCGAAATCGAAATGATATTTATAAATCTTGAAAGAACTCGTTGGATAGTTTAGAACCTATTTTTATCTTATTGTCTTTTCATCTTTAATTAAAGATCTTTAATATAAATTTATATGTTTAAGTTTTTCCTCCAACCTTAAAAACCCGATAGATTTTTACTCTTCCCTGGCATTAGCCATATATCAAATTAAAAGTATTATTTGATTATTTTTCTCAGTGTAAATATAGTGCTATAATCAAAAAGTACAAAGTGCCAATTACTATTAAAAAATGTCAGCTTTCGGAAGCTACAGCTTTCAGGTTTACGGTTCAGTGGGTCTAGGGGGGCTGTCATTAAATATATTGCTAGTCTTAATTACTTAGTTTATTTAGTAAGTTGTTTTTATCTTAGAACAAACCAAATAATTAGCCAGACACTTTGTAATGCCCCACTGAGATTGGCTGTGCACTTCAGTAGACAAGGAAAGGTCTTGGAGAAAGTAAAAAAAAAAAAGAAGAAGGCAAAAGTCGGAAGTCGCATCGGGGGAGTTCTCTGTTCTGTTCTGCTCTGCTCTGCCCTGGGACAGTTGAATGGACGTTGACTGCAGACCAGAAAAAGTTGTAATTCTTTGTTTCTATTGTTGTTGTTGTTGTTGTTGAGACTACCTCGTTGAACTTGCCGGTAGAGTTCATTGTGTGGCGCGTCGGTGGCATCTTTGGACAAGCGCGTTGCCCGCCTGAGTACATTCACATTCGTGGTCAATTAAGTCGACTGTGGCAACAAATTTTAGTGGCTCTTTTATAGGGGCCACAAAATGACACATGTATATCGAGTGGCTTGCCCCACAAACAACAACAACAACACCAAAAAAGTGTCTCTGGCTAACGGTAAATTGTGGGGAACTCAATAAAGCCGCAAAGCCCTCAGCACACACAAGAAAGAATAGAAAATTATGTTGACTCATAGAACAGGTTCCCATGACGTATCATGAAAGGGAAAAACCAGGGCGGAAAGAAGAAGAAGAAGACCAAAAATAAACTCATTTATGTCTGGCTGGAAAATCAATCAATAAATCTGTCGCCTATTTTAAAAACTCTTTTGTTTCATCTGAGGAAAAACAAAGCTCAAAGGCAAAACCACACCCACTTGACTAAGTAAAGTGAGAGACGCGTCAGTCACGTTTCCGAGGCCTTCCCCCAGACTCGAATCTCGAAAGCTCAGCAACTTCATCAGCATTCTTCGAAACGTCATAGCCTGCTGAGATTGCCGTTGGCAAGGGGAATTCGACTGTTTAAAGTATCTCGAGTGGTTTGAGTGATCTCTCGGCTGTGTTTACTTTGCCAAAATACGCATGTTTCCGGCTGTCGTGGCTTCCTCACTCAGACAGAAGAGTCGGCGTGGAGTTGAGTTCATGAAACAAAGCAAAGTTTGTTTTGACGCTAAACCATTCCGTGTAACTTAGGCAACCGGCAAACTGAATGAATAAAAAAAAAACACAAACTGTCTGGGTGGTTGGCCTAGCCACCCTTTTTGTTTGGGGGTGGTTGGAGTCAGCCGTCTCTGGCCCAACACACAAATTGCGCCTGCTCGGAAATTAACCAAAAACAGCTGATATGAAAATGTTGCCAGCTAATCTTAGCAACATGTTGCAGCAACATTTTTGGAAGTATCCCAAAAAATTTTGAAATTATTCTCGACACACCTTGAACTTGCCAGTCCATAATTAAATAACAATTTGGCTTAAATCAGCCAACATAAAATTAAGTTAAAGCTGGGAAAAACAAGTAAGCAAAACAAAAGACCCGAAAGAAAAGCAAATTTAGCTAAAATTACGATAATTTTTTTTTTCTGTCTTTCCTACAACGATGAAAGCCAAATTGCTTGTCTTTAAGTTGGAAAAGAAAATGCGCGTGGGAAAAGTCGGCAAAAGAAAGCCCACTCCAACTTGTCAGTGTATCTGACAGATACTTCAAGCTCAGTTCGAAGCAGGCCGAGCAGGCGCCGCTAACTCTTCGTCTGCTTTGTGGTAAAGTCTTCATTCGGTTCCACTCGAAATATGCAATTTGTTTTGCCATATTTTGAGCTCTCGTCACTTCAGTGTCGACTCAAGTCATCTAAAGCGTTCACTTGGCCTATTGGCATTGCCAAAAAAAATAAATAAAAAACAGACCTTTAAATCTCTTGAAATTATATAATTTCCTCTTAAGCTTTTTGTTACTTTTTGTTGAAAAAAAAATATATATTTTTTTTTAGACTCTTTTTTGGTCTCTTTTGCTTGTCTAATTTTTTTGCTGACTTGCAGCTTTTTTTTTTGCCATATTTTTTTCACTTGTATTTTGATTCCTGCAAATTCCTCTTATTTTTTTTTTTAAGGTTTAATTTTCAGTTTTGCGGTTTTGTGTAAATGAATCCGTCAATCTCATCAGTTCGGTTGTCTTAAAAGTTTTGGGTCTTCTCAGCTCAGACTTGACTTTAATCATTTTTATTGTTCAGCGAGTGTCAGTTTGTCTCTGGTATTATTTTCATTTATTAGTGGGTATAAATTTTATTTAGCTTTGTCTTATTATTTTAATGATTTTTAATTTTTTTGATTTAGTTGTGGTTTTACTTTTGTTTTAATTATTTATTTAGCCTTAACACGCTGCGACTACTTCACTTGACCTTGTCTAGCCACCTGTGAAATTGTTGAGGGTCGAAACAAAAATTAAATAAATAAACAACAAAAACAAACTGAACAAGTCTGCAAATAGTTTAATGAGCTCTACATATCGAAGGTGCCATTAAAACTCATCAGAAAAAGGACAAACTAAATTGAAATGGGTTTGGAATTTTATTTGTAAATGGAATAAGAGAAGAGAAGAATGGAAAGGAAAAGAACTAAAATTTGTTAAAAGGGAAATGGATGGGGAAATGTGGAATGAATGAAATATATAAAGATCTGATCAAGTTGACCCCAAAGAGATACAAAATGAAAATGGGAATAAGTTATGGAACACTGGAAAAAAGGTTTAAATGAAACGTAATTAGTAAAGGGAACTCGAGGTAAATAGTCATAGAAGTATAGATAAAAAAAAAATCCAAATGCTTTAAATAAAACTGGATGAAGAAGGACTAAAATAATGATAAAGAAAGGAAAGGAAGAAAACAAAACTAAAGCAGAAATCATAAGAGACAAAGTGAATTGAAACGGATTAGAATTAAATTCGAATCAGGAATGATATGAAATAGAACAAGAAGAAATTCAGAATACTCTCTGAGACCAAGAGAACTGAAACATTATAGACTTTACTGAGAATTGGAAATGAGTTGGAAAAGAACAAGTAAAACAATATTTGACAAAAGAAACTAAATAACTAAGGAGGTTCTGTGAGACTAACTGAACTGAAACATATTAGAATTTAATTGGAAAAGATTTGGAAAAGAATATGAATAATAATAACAGGCAAAATCTGAAACGGATTAGAACTTAATTGAAATCTGAAATGAGTTGGAAAAGAACAAGGTAAACAAACCGAAAGGAAACAGGTTGGAAAATAAAAAAGAAAATCAAAAAGGGAGTTGGTAAACCAAATCAAGAGACCATAAAAATTCAAAGAACTCAGAAAAAAGAAAAAACACAAATCAAGTGAAGCGAAGCAGACCGCAAAAATATTTGATCAGCTTGGCAGCCGTTTTGGGTGGTCGATTCGTCACTCCAATTAGACATATTATCAAACACTTTGGCCAACAATTTTTTTAAAATCAACTCATAAATATAAACATGTCTTCCTCTTTGTTGTACAACTTGATTTGTAGGCCTCCCCCCCCCCCCCCTCCACCTTCCTCCCACTCATCGTGTCGTGTTGAATGGCAATCAAAGCAATCTTCAAGACTCTCTCAAGGCATCGCGTGCAATAATTTATGCTGCGCCAAATTGTTTATAAAACAATTCATTTTGTTATATCATTAGACTGAATGAATGAATTTTCAAAAATTTCTGTTTTCCACTGGCGATGGCGTGCAAAAAAAAAATTTATGCAAGCCAGCAAAAAAATCGAGAGTGAAATTTTAATTATTTTTTGCAATTACAAAATGGCTTCAACAGCTTCATCTTGTTAAGTGGTGAGGGGGGATTCTTGGGTCGAGTCACCCTTTTTTCGGGTTTGTCAATTCGGTGTAATTGCCTGGCGGTTGCAGTTTGACACCTCGCCAAGCGGCCGCCCAGTGGCAAGTGTTATGCAAACAAAATCACCTACAGCTCCCCCTCCCCCCCTTCATTACACCTTAACAAAGGCAATGGAAAAGTTCGTGCTTCACTAATTTTCATCATTCACTTAGCTTTGGCTTGGTTTTTGCCTGTCGGCGGCAAAATTTGCAGTAATGCGAAACAAACAGACGGAGGGACTGACGGAGAGGGGCAGACAAAAGAAATAACAACAACAATTTTGGTGAGGGTGTGTGGGATTGGGTAACGTTTTCAATTCAATTCAATTCTGGGCGTTGAAATGGATGCCCCCGCCGACTAATGTCACCGGGGTCAGGCCACACCTATTTGGGGAAACGGTCACTCTGCCACTCAAACTAATTGCTGGAAACAGACCCTCCCCCCACCTCACCCCCTCCCCCATTAAAAATGAAAGCAATTACCGCAGAGAAAAAAAACAAACCTAGACCAATCAAACGATAAAATTTGCTATAGGAAAACCTAGATAGTTTTTGATGACTCACCCAGCGTCAGTGGAGTGGGTGTCCTTTGACCTTTCTGACAGACAATTTTTTTCCTTTTTTTGTCTTTTGGCTTCGTTGAATTTGGCTTTGATTTTAGTTAGCTTGGTTTTTATTTTTATGGTTTTCTGCCGTCATCAAAGATTTTGCATAGATAAATCAGCCAACAAATGTGGCAACTCTTCCTCTAGCCATCTCTCTCACTCTTTGTTGGGAAGAAATAAAAACCACGCTTTTCATATTCATTCAAATGCTGCGGTCTGGAACGCCACGCATGCGACCTGATTTTCATTTTCATTGTGGACCAAAAAAAAAAAAATAGCAAACCACTCAACCGCCACACGAGCCGAGCCCAGCCCGCTGCCCTCTCTCTGTCTCGCTCTCTCAGGCAGCCTGTTGTGTCTGTTAGAAAAACCAGATTTGTGATTTGAATTTGCTCAGCCTGAAACTGAAAACTCTTAGCCAGGCAGGTTACTCCCGAGATAGACAACCAACACCTGCTAGACCCGGCCCGGTCTGCTCCGGCCTGCTTTGATCTGGGAGACTCCTGGTCACTTAGCACTTAAGTGCCTGTCAAAATTTTCCAATTAATATGCAATTTAGTTGTACAAATTTTCTTGTTTACCTGTCAATTTTCCCATATTGTTTGCTTACCTGGTCAGACCAAAAAAAACATATGTCCAGGTGGTAAGATTTCGCACTTTTCTGGGTTCATTCGGCAAAAGTTCCTCAAAGTGTCCAGTCGGCTTGGCTCTGTGAAAACTGTGTCAAGTGTTTGTCAAAACATTTCTCATTGTAAGTACAACAAGTTTTGTCTCTTAACTGTTGTTGTTGTTGTTTGTTGTTTTTGGTCTTGCCAAATTCAAACAAGTTCCACTGGGTTAGCGGTTCTGCCTTTCTGACTTATATTCTTGGCTTTGGAAAAATTCCGAAGAATTCCAGCTGTGAACTACACTCAGAATCTGCTTTGAGCCTGTGACTAATTTCATAACGGTTTTCAGCTACCAAAAAAAAAAAATATGATCTTAACTCAGGTTTCCTTTGTTCACTGAAAGTGATTTATCAAAAGATTTTAAGGGATTTCAGAGTTCAATTCAATTGGGGAAAAGTTCAAGACCTTAGTGAGACCAATAATTAATTTGAATTAGGGTTCATTGCTCTCAAGATTAAATATCTTTAAAATTCCCATAAAACATTTTTGAATATCTGAAAAAAAATTCTAAGTAAAATCTTATCTAAAGAAAGTCGAGGTCATCAGTCTTAGATTCTCTCCTAGAAACAATTCAATTTTCCAGAAAAAAGATTTTCAGTTTGCCTGAAAGCCATCAACTTGGGCTTGGCTTGAAATTTTTCCAATACCCATAAAAACTTACCTGACGATAATTTTCAGACGAATTCAATTTGTTTACATTTTTTTATGGGCAAAATGGCGACCCAGTAATAAATGGCCATGGCCCCTATTAAAGGAGAAAGTTGTAGTGGAAAATCTCAACAAAGCCTTTCATGTCTTCGTTGTTTCCTTTGGATTCTAACAATCTTTTTTTTATTTCTCACAAATCTCACAAAGACTCGGACAGGCCAGAGCAGACCAGGCGGAGCGGGGAGAGGTGAGGTGAGACTGCCCCTTAAATGGGCAGTAAAAGTCAGGAAAGAAAAACTGCAAGAGGGCTGTACTCTCATTAGAGGCATTGAAAATGCTTTGTCACGATTTTCCTAGACAAGGCCAGAGGGGATGGGGGCGGGGCAGGGCAGGGGGATTGTGTGGCTGGCTTACAAAACGGGAAGATGAATCCAGGCAAATCGAGAGACTCATTATCGCGGCATTGAGGAAAACGCAGACTTTTGCTTTTTTTCTTCGTCTGCACTTGAGTGCAGCCAGGCAGTGGCAGTGGCAGCAGCGCGTGTTGCGTGCGGAAAACGAAATGTATCTGTCAGATACTTTTGTCTGCTCGACTAATTGCAGAAATTTTCTTTTGAAAATGGTTTTTATCTATCTTCTTCTCTGTGTGTTTCAGCAATCTCATTGCGAAAAGTAAAAGTCACTCGGGTATAGCAGCACCGCCAGGCGGAGTACCCATTGGCATTGGCCCACAACTGCCACCATTTGGTAGCGGCGGCTTTGTTAAGTTGCGTCATGTAGGTGCCCAAGATAAGGCAGATCAAGAAATCGTAGACACCAGCAAACCAAAAGAATCCAAGCAAACCGAAGAGCAACCGGAAGAGCCGGGGGAAGACAGCAATCCAACAGCTCTACCAGATTTCCTACAAGGCGGCCTACGTCGCTGTATGACTCAGGTCTGTATAATTAATGAACCATCAAGTGGCTGTACTCATTTCTCACTTATCTCACCAGGTCATGGGTCCCGATCATGGCCCAATTGGCTTGCCCAAGCAAGGCTTGATTGCCGAACGTTTGGCTGCCCTCAAAAAGAGCGGCGAAGATGACTGGAAAAAGCGCATCTCCAAACGTGACGAAGTCGACGATATATGCCGGGAAAATCTTGTGAATGTAAGTACCGATTTTTATCTTTGCCTCATTTTTCTCACCCCAAAGTTCACTCGACTTGATCTAACTCATCTCTGCGTGGTGTTTCCACTGCCATTTTCAACCTTGAGCCAGACGCACGTGTGTGCAATCTCTTAAATGCCTGGCAGCGTGTTACGCATGCCCAACTATTTTTTCTTCTTCTTCTTTTTAATTTACAACTCCATAAACCGCAAACTGCAACTCGAGTGCAGCTCCAAAGCTGATCCAAGCCAACGGTGGCTTTTTCAATTGCGTGAAAATTGTTTCCTTATTGTTAATCGTTTTGCTTTTTGCTCTTGTTGTGTGCATTTCTGTTTATCTGTCTGTCTGTCTGTCAGTCTGTCAGTCTGACGACGAGTGCCACTCAGAAAAGTGAAGCAAAAATTTCAACAAACAAAGATAACAAATGAGAAAGAGATGGAAAGTGTTTTAAAAAGCAAAAGTATCGGCTTCACTTTGGGACGTGTCAAACGGAACCAAACATTTCTCCATGAAATTTCTTGCATTGCTAAAACTTTTTAATCAAATTAAATGATTCACTTTTAGTGTTTTTTACATGAGATTTTATAGGTTGAAATTAATTGAAAGGGTTTCTTTTTTGAGTTCTTTTCACACTTGAAGATCTTATTTTTTCGGAGATATGAGATAACGTATTGGCATACATTTCTCATAATTTTGTTATCATCAATATTGTTTTTCTTTTTTATAAAATTACATGCCCTTTTACCAATTTTCTTGAGAATTCTTCTTATGAAAAGATTTTTCAAAGTATTCAAAATTTACTTGGAATTCATTTTTAATTGTTTATATCTTAGTATATAGATTTTTTTATTATTTCTTTCATACAAAATTATTTTGTTTTTTTTTTTTTTTATATTTTCTTACAAAGTTTATAAAATTATTTCCAAAAGAAAACCAATATTTTTTTAAATTATTGGATAGACAGTCTTTTCTCAAATTTCACATTGTTTTTGATAATTCATATAATTTAAATTTCTCAAAAATATCAAATTTATCAATAACTGCAAAAAACATAAATAAGTCAGAAAATATTTCAAAACAACTTGGACCGCCTATTTGAATAACCCGCCAAAAAGTAGGCATTTAAAAACACGCCGAAAAGTAGGCAACACAAATTTTATCGCAACGCTTCAACCTAAACAAACCAGATGGCAACGCCATACAAATTGCCTTAAATAAAATAAAAGAATTGGCAAATAACAAAGAAACATATTAAGCAATTCCTTTTATTTTCAATTAATATATTATGAGTTAATGGCAAAGCCAAAATAGAATTGTTAACCCGGTTTTGTTTCTCCAAATGAAAATGAAATGCGAAATTCCGCAAGTTGCCATTTACAAATAATTTTTATAAATTTTTATTGCCAAGTCCAAAATTTATGGCCAGGGCGACATTTCTTCCAGACACTTGATATTTGTTATTGTTGTTGTATCTGCCAATTAGGCAAGGCGTACAAAAATGAAAAGAAATTGTAAAGAAACAAAAATGAAGAGTGACGTTGACCGTTGCACGGCTAACCAAAATTGGGCAAGTTGAGTAAAAGCTTCTCTGGTTTGGCGTCTGCCATCCCCTTTCTCTAATAGCTTTTTGAAGTCTTTGGTTGAATGCCATGCGGGTAGCCAAAGTAAATGTAATCACACTTAATTACGGCAAACTCTGAGAGGTTTGCTTGGCTTATTCATCATCGCCTAACCGGGCATCTCTTTTTCATAGTAGGAAAAGAAGAAGAAGAAGAAGAAATGAAGGAAATCATGTCAAAAAGATCTCTGACCCACACACCCGACACCAAGGGTAGCGGTGGGGCACAAGTCCAAATGAGTTTTAAAGTGTTGTCGTTTTCGAATCTTGCTTGATTTTGTTCATTATTTTATTATATTTTTTCTTCGTCTTCTTCTTCTTCTTCGTTTTGTTGTTGGCAGCGAATTACACGCCACTTGAAGTTGTAAGCACTTTGAGTGTCTCATTTTGCTGTTATTTATTTATATAAATTTTTTTTATGTGTTATTTTCTATTATTATATCTGTATTTCTTTTTTGAGGGACACGCATAGGCACACTTGAGCTTTTGACGCCTGCTCACTGGGCACAGTGGGGCAAGGTTAATGGGGAAATGCTCAAGCAACATTGGGACAAGATTTTTTTGCGAATTCAGGATTTTTCTAAATTTTATAATCTATTTTTATTATTTTATTTTTTTTACTTTCAAAAGATTTTTATTTTCTTTCCAAAAAAAAAATTAATCATTTTCTGCTTGAAATCTTGGCAATTTCCCAGTATTCTAAAAAGACAATAAAACAATTTTCTTCAAATTAAAAGATTATTTATTTTTTTTTTGTTTTGTTCTTTGTTTTGCTCTGTTGAGTCTAAGAAAAGTCTATGCATATGTCATGCCCTGTTTAACAGAAACACCCAAAAAAATAAATAAGAAGAAGTAAAAATTTTTTCATTGATTGCAAAAAAAAAAAAATTGAAGAGCCAAAGAATTTTTCATGTCCAGTTCAGGGCCCTCTTGATGAAGACGATGATTATGATGATGATGCTGAAGGAAATTGCAGCTGCCAACTTAAGTTTCTTTTGCCATAATTTTCTAAACTTGCTTGTGCAGCAGCAACAACAACAACAACCACAACAAGCATCACAATTACTAAAACTGAAAATATTCTATAAAAGGGAGCGCGAGAAAGAGAGAGAACGAAAGAGCTCGTTTCTGCTCTTCGTTCTAAGTCATTCTGCTTGTTTCTTTCTTCTTCTTCTTCCTCTTCTTTATTTTGCTGGCGAGGCCAGAGTCTGCGTTGCCTGCCTGCCTGCCTGGCTGGCTGCATTTGATCTCTGACTTGATCTTGAACGTGCTCATCTGCCAGCCCAAAAGCCCAACCCAGCCAGCCTGGTCCATCCCCCTCCTGACCCCCTCTCCCTTTGAGTGTCCACTAAACTCCTTTGTAAATTGTATTGTAAATTTGATATACTTGCTGGGGCCCTGGCGATTTGGTTTCGCCTTAGTTTTTGCTGGGTTCTCTTTATTTATTTTCATTTTCATTCTTTTTTTTTTTGCCTTGTCTACTTCATTATGGTGGCTTGTTTTGTTTTTGCCTTTCGGTTTGTACTTGTTCATTAGCCCGTGCGGCTAGGAACGACTCGAGACAGTAAGACAGTAGCCAGTTCTTCATAAAGTTCCAACTTAACTTAGCCAAAAGTCAAAGCCAACGGGCTCCGACTTGCTTGGCTATCTCGTATATCTTTTGTGTTGTTTTTTCTCTCTCTCTAACCGCTATCCCCGCCTCGTCTCCAACCTAAACAACTGTCATTGCTACTGATTATTTGTACTTCTTCCTCTTCTGATCTTGTTTTGTTTTGACATGATTCATTATTTTTTATTTTTCTAACTGTTTCTGCTTTGAGATAAGCTGGCGTGTCTAAAAAGTTTTTAATTTTCTTTCTCTAAAATTTTTTTTTTTTATTACTTTTTTATTTTTATTGAATTTTTCGTCAGCATCGTCATCTTCATTGGGCCAAGCCCCACGGATCGCATGTCTGGCCCAGACATTGATTTATTTTTAGTTGCCTGAATTTTTGGTTTGCATATTTTATAATGATTTTATAGGCCTCGCATTGCACATTTCATTCGGGCAGTAGTCGCTGATTAAGAAGGAAATAAAAAAAAAAAAAAAATGAATCACTGAAGATTGCAAATGCCTTGAGTTATTTGTGGCTACCTGAGTGCCCACTGTACTCAAAGATTTGATTGTTTGCATTTGTTTTAATTACTGCCAAAACGAAATGTTTTCAATGACAAATGTGGGCAAGCATGAATCATCATTATCGTTTTCTTCAGCCACCCTCTCGTTCGGCTCGCTCGCCGAAGGCCCTTTCAGTCTTGTCCTCTCGCTTGCTCGCTCGCTCGCTCTTTCTCGTTTTGCTCTCTTCGCGCTGCGCTTGGAGCAAGTCGATCTCGTTTACTACGCTTAGCTTAATTCAAGACGCCTCCTGTCACCACCTTGCTTTGTTTCTTTCCATTGCTTTCGTTTGAATGCTGTGTCGTCTGTCTGCTGTCCTCTCTGTCTCTGCTGACGTCGTCGTCGTTGATGGTGACGTTTTTTTCTTTTTCGTAAATGCCTTGCTTGGATCACGCACCAACACAATGAAAAAAAGCCGGCTTGGATCGCTGCTGCGACGTCGCTGCGGCATTTACTGTTGGTGCTGCCCGTGTCCGTCTCCAATTGAAATTTATGGCTTGTATTGCATAGAGCGACGTGTGACTCCAAGGCGAGCGGTTCATTTCGTTTGTGATTGCATTTTTTTTTATAAGAAAACACAAAAAAAAAGAAACAGAAAATAAAAATATTTTTTATTTTCCTGCCTGCAAGTGTTGTGGCTGCCTTTGATGTTGTTGTTGTTAGTGTTATGCATTATTGCATTATAGTTTGCTGCCGCCTTCAATTGCTTTGGCAATATTGATAAGCTGCCGCAAACAGAAATTTACGCGTATTCACTCTCAATCACGCTCTCTTGTCCATTTGCTGCTCTCTTTTATTTTATCTTCGGTTTTCTTTTCTTTCTTTCCCTCAACTCCTCTATTCGCGTGGCAATTGCATAAAAAGTGAAGTGACAGGCTTTCAAAGTGGTTTCCTTACCCGATTTAGCCACACTTGTGTGTTGTCAAAGTTGCATAAAAACGGGCCGCGCCAGGAAGCTTTTTTTTTTTTCTTTTTTCGTATTTTCGTGTTTGTTTTTCTCTTTGATGGCATAAATTTTTAAAATATACTCAAGGCTGAGCACTTTCTCGAAAATCTAAATTTCGACAAGTGACACGCTTTTTGGACCATTACAAATTTTTAAATCTAAAAAAATATATTCATTCCACCCACGCCAAGCAAATTTGAATAGAAAAGGCAAAAGCAAAGAACATTTGACACAAATTCTGTGCACAGCATAAGCAATTAGCAAAATAAAAGACTTTCGAATTGTGACATTTCAGAATATTAATAAAATCTCAAATAAAAATAAAAATAAAAACGAGTGGAAACCAAAAATAAATATACCGAATTATTTGCCTGTGGAAATTTACATTTGTCAGCTAATTGTGGGTCAGTCTTATCAAAATACCAGTAATCTCCATTTGACCCAAGACAATAAACACAAACGCAACAACAACAATTCTGCAGCATCATTGCAAACAGAAAAAAACAAAACAAAAATAAAAATTTTCTGCGCAAGTGCAAAGCAAAGGCTCAACCAACCAACAACAGCGAGAGTAATAAACTTAACGAAGCTGACAAGAGCTTGGACCTCAGAGAGCGTGAGAGAGTAAGTCAGTCAGCGATCTTCATTATAAGATTGCACAGTTAAAATCTGCTTACGCTCTGTCTCGTTCCACTCTCCTGCAAAACGATCGTCGCTCACTCGCTCATTCGTGATTCGGGTTTCGTTGAGTTGAAGAACCGAGGCTAGGGAAAAAGCTGAAAACAGATATAACATTTTTACAGTTAAATTCAAATCGACGAACCGATGAGTACGACCGTTTGGCGTGGCGGAAAATAAAACGCGCTCACAAGAATAATAATAAAAATAAAAAAAAAAAAAAAAGAAGTCAAGAGAAATATTGTAAATTAAATAAATAAATGCCTGCTTGCCGCCATATCAGATATCTGTCAAGATAAAAATACACAACAAGAATGAAGTGAAATTATTTTTATAAAAAGAAATATTAAATTGCAACACTTGTGACGAATTTTACGCGCACTTAACGAAAGGTGTGTCTGTGTGCCTGTGGCTGTGTGTGAGCAAGGAAATCTGCCAGCTAATTTCAAATTGCCTATAAAAATGAATACAAATTTTCATATTTAGACCAAAAATATGTTTTGGCAAATTTCCTTGCCAAGCGAATTTTGGCAAAAATTTTAAAATTCTTTCATATTCTCTCTATTTAGTTTGGCGTGATCTCATAATCAAGAATTTTAATCGCTTATCTATCAATAAAACCCAAACTGATAGAAGCAAAACAAAAAAAGGAAATCAATAAAAAAAAAATACAACAGGAAAACTAGAAATTGCACAATACTTTTGCAAAAATTGTGATAACAGAAAATCGAAATTAAAATGACAGACTACCTCGCCTATTTGGAGCGGGGCTGGCAGAATCTGCCTTATCTGCTGATTGCCTATGCCTTTCTCACCCTCCTGCCGAAATCTCTGCTGCGCATGAAGCGCTTTGCCGACAAGGATTACGAGGCCAATCGGAATAAATACCATCGCTGCTATGGAGCCGAGCAATGCTGTCATCGTCTGGCCCAGGAGCAGACCCAGGCCAAGCAGAAGACACGCAAGCCGGTGACCCGAGTCTATCCCAAGCGGCAGCAGAGTCGCACGGAAGAGGCCGGCCCTCCCGTGCCGGCTCCGGTCAAGCGCAGTCATGTCACCAAGATTGCCCGCATGTTCGAGACGGGAACGACCAGGCCGGCGAATCGGGCCTCGCCCACGGTACCCGAAATACGCATGTTTGGGGCCAGCGAGGATTCTCTGGAGTCCACACCGACGGCCTCGCGCAAGACCAGCCTGGCCACTCCCCTAAGCAACAGATCCATGCAACAGATCGAACAGGCCCTGAACCTGTGGCAAGAGCTGGAGGAAGAGCCAACCACTCCGCAGCCGGCCAAGACGCAGGGGATGGGAGCACGCAGTGACTGGCACAGCGAGCCCATGGCCGTACCAGTGGTGCGACGTACACGTGGCACTTCGGCCACGCCCTCCACAGCCTCTCCGCTCTCCTCTTCGCCAGAGCCCACCTCGCCCATTCGGCTGCGCCAGCCGCCAGCTCTATGCCTGCGTTCCAGCATGGAGGACATCTTTCAGTCCATAGCCCGCAGTGCCGAAGAAACCGAATTGGCCTCCTCCTCCTCCTCGTTTCTAACTCTCTCACCAGTCACCTGCATCGATGATATACTCTCCGAGCGCCGATTCTCACGTCCGCTCTCGGCCTACTCCATCACGGACCTGCTCAACGAGGAGCAGGCGGCCTGCATCGAGGAGGCCACCTATGTCAATGAGATTCTGCTCGACCAACCGGGCACTTCGGAAGCGTGAGACGACACGCTGCCCCTTCCCCAACTTCCACTTCTGCGCTCCACTTTTCTACTCGCCTGATTGTGCCATGACTCAGCAGTCTCCCCGCCTCCGGCCAGCCAGCCAGCCAGCCCGCCAGTCAGTCAATCAGTCACTCATTCAAATGCGGAAGACTCCAAGCAGCTTCTGCCTCGTGAGTCAATTGAGACTGCGCAATCAGCTGGCTAGCTGGCTGGCTGGCCTTCCTCACTTCAACTACACTAGCCAGCAAGGGCTTACACTGGACTACAAAGCAAAGAAAGTCACAATTATTGCAAGATGACATTTTGACATTTCCTCATTTCCTTTTATTATTATTTTTATTAACTTGTGTTAAATTTTTTTCTGTTTTGTTTAATCGAATTTAAACAAAACAAAAAAAAAAAAAAAGAAGAGAGAAATTTAAAAATGCTTCAGAATAAAAGTATTAATCGAAAGCTAATCAAATCCCAAGTTGCTTCCTCAAAAATTATAGAATTTTTTATTTTATTCTGTACTTATTAATTAATTAATTGTAATTTAATTACTCGTGTGAACCAAAAAGAGACAGAGAAAAAAATCACGTAAATATGTAAATTATTTTTTTTTTATTAACAAAAAAAAAAAAAAAAAATCCGAGGCATTAAAAATAATAAAATGAATTTTTTGTATATAGTATATAATGTGAATGAATATATTAACTAATCTAAGTATTACGAATGCATCTAATGTGTAAAAATATCAATTAAATTTATAAAGAAAAACAAATATCAGAGAGTCTGAGACAAATCAAATAAAATGAAATATGAAAATGTTACGCTTTTCTTGGTTCCAACTGTTCGACTGTTTCAGACCTTTTTGGTTTCTCTCTCCTGAGATCTATTTATAGAGTCATTTATTTGCTTTAACCGTATCGATAAAACTTTGCTTACGTGCCTGTCTGCCTGCCTGCTGGCCCACTATTTGGGAAGGGGGGCGGGGGGTGTGGGAGGGTTTTGCGATTTCATTTTGCAGCTGTCGAGAAAATTTATTAAAAATATTTGTTCGGGTCTTGCTGTTTTTTTCTGTTGCATTTCTGAGGGCGTGCCTCTTGGCAGGTGTATTTAAAATATAAAATTTTCTCTCCTCTAAACACTTGAGAGGCTGTTGGCTGTCAAGTTCAGACCCAGCCATTTGTTAGCCAAATCGACCACATCACTCAAAGCTGGCTGAACTACTCTTGCCTTAGATCTATCCAAAGATTACATACTCTTGTTAGAATTATCGAGATATTCCTAAGGTCAATCTGGATCTATATTAAAGCTTTGTGATATAGTAATTCGATCCAAGTGAAACTTGGTATATGGGTATGTCTTTTTATGAGTATATCAACTATATAATTTCATTGAAATCAGTCTACGGACTTCTGAGATAACCCTAAATCTATTTCGATCTAATATAGTAGTTCCATCTGAATAAAAGTTCGTATACATACTCGTATATGTTTCTTTATAAATATTTCACATATCAAATTTGTTTAAGATAGCTCAAAAAATGTCGGAGATATCCCTTAAAATAAATCGGATATACCTGACAACCCTGTGATACCAGGTGAAACTTGGGAGTCTCAGGGAAAGAACAGTTCAAGCCAGATGAAATCTGGTGCACGTGTAAATTTCTATATGAATATTTCATATATAAGTTTGATCAATAAATTCCAGAGATATCCCAAAAATTAAACTATGTGGCAGCTATATGATATAGTTGTTCGATCTAGGTGAAATTTGGTACATATATTTATCTCTATATAAGTATTTAAAATATTAAATTTGATTAACATCAATTAATAAATATCGGAGTTATCCCAAGAACAGGTTTGGGACGAATTCCCTCTGGTTTCTTCAAAAGCTGTAAGAATCTAAATTAACACCCTAAAGATTCCCCAAAATTTTTTATATTCTTCCTCTTCCTTTGTCTCTATAAAAAAGAGTATACCAACTTTTCGATTTTAATAAAAACTTTTTAGGGTTTTTTTTGCCAAGTTTGCAAAACATTAATTATGAAAATGAAAGTTAATGAATGCCTCATCAAACAGTTTAATTTATTCATTTAACAATGTTTTATTTGCTGCTGAGGTAATTTTTTTTTTGATCGATCGTTTTTGATTGATATGTGAAAATTTCCACTCTTCTTCTTTCTTCTTTTGATTGCTCAAAAAAAAAAAGAAATTCACTTAAGTTTTTTTTTCTTTTTTTCTTTTATTTTCTTGTCTTCGGTGTGAATGGATTATCTGTTCTTTTATTTATCAGGAATAAAGAAAATATATTTCTTATTGGTTTGGCCTGACTTTTTTTATGTTTATCAATTTTGTTTGTGTATTTCTTTAATCTCGAAAAGAAAAGAGCAAAACAGAAAAAGATAAACCAAGCAAAATATTCTTTCATTTTTTATACTTTTCTGTCTTTTGCCCGGAAGGGAGTTTTAGTGGAATAAAATAATTTTCAATTCTTTCAGGAAAAAAGCTCTCCAATTTTATTGAGAAGGCCCTGTTCAAAGGGTGTTTTGCTAGTTATAAAATCGAAATGCCCTTTTGAATATTTTTAGGGGCAAAATAATGTTGACCTGACCGAAACGTCAATTAAAATTCCCTCGTCGAGTGGAGACATGCCGAGTGCAAAATGCCAATGAACTTTGACCGCGCCAACTTGATGCAATATGCTTGACAGCAACAACAACAACAACTACAAGAAGAAGAGAAAGAGAAGGCTTATCAATGTTTGTCGGGCAGCTGGAAAAATTGAGGCCCACAATTGAGACGGCACAGAAATGGCTCAAGTGAATTTGAATGAAATATTTTACCCTCTCCTCTTCTTCTTCTTCTTCTTCTTCATTTTTAATTGATTATTCAAATCACTTTTTACGGTAGTCGTATTTGGCCATTGTATTGGCCAATGTCAAAGTCATAGCGGCCCACACACTTGAACCTGGAATCGAATCTATTTGGGCAAAATCAAACTAATCAAACCTAAAATCGAACAATCAAAAATGCCAAAAATAAAAAAATCAGCGAAGCGCAACTGATTTGGATATTTATTTATTTTTGGGATAGTTTTTCGTATGCTAATTGCAAATATCTCCCTCCACTCAAATCAAAAGCCAAATAAACCCAAAGAAACAACAACAACAACGAGGGTAGAGAAAGGGGGGAGAAGTGTGTATTAATAAAATCATAATAAATTGGCATTTATTCAATAGTTCGGATTGGTCTGCCTGCTGGCGTCACTGCCTTTTTGGCGAAGCCACAAATGAGCCCGTTCCACCATTTGAGGTTTGCAGCAGCAAAAAAAAAAACAACAAAAACAAACAACAAAAAAGATATAGGAAAAACACGCTTTATAATTTTTGTTGGCTCCGCTGTTCAATCAAGTTCTGTCATTCATTGTGTATTTACCTTTTTTTTTATATAAATAAAATTTATTATTATTATTTTTTTTATCAATTTAACACGCCGTTTCATGATTCATGCCCCGCCGAAAGGGAGTGATAATTTCCGAAGAGCTTTGAAATTGATGACACATTTCAAATTAAAGAGAAAAAAAAAGTTTTGGTTTTGGTTTGCTTGCGGAATTTTAAGAGCTTTTTTTTTTGTTTACTTAAGAGTTGACACGTTTATTTATTTATTTAATTGATATAAGTGTTAAAATAGACTTTAGTTGATTAAATTGAATTGCTAAATTTTCAAATGCATTTTAAAAATATTTCTTATATTTATTGACCTCAATTGAAGTCCAAACAAAAGGTCATAAAATTCCCGAATCGAAAATATTTCAAGAGGTAGCTGAACCTTCCCCCACCTGAAGGACGCAAGGCGGCGCAAGGCAATGTATTGATTCACTGACCATAAACAAACCGATGAACCAATGAACTTGCCTGTAAACAAAAGCAATGCATAAAATCACAAAGACCGCAAGGCAGGTAAAGGAAGAGAAGGGGGTTGGTGGGAGAATACTACGCTTGATAAAGTTAGAAACTGCGTGCTTTCAAAGCTTATCTTATCGAAGACGGCAAGGCTGCACTCGGCTCTCATTGCCTGCACGCTCTCTCTCTCGCACTCCCTCTCTCTCTCGGTAGTCTTACTCTCTGAGTCACCTGTGACCGAAGCTCTGGCAGTGTACTTGTCAATTACTTGGCTCTCCACAGTCGTCGATTTTACTTTGTGACATTAGCAAGCCAACAAAAGCAGACAGCCTAGATCATTGATCAATTTTTTCCTTTTTTAAAAAGTCTCCTAAAGCAGTGAGAAAAAGGCTGAGCGTGTGGGTGTAAAATGTTTAAAAAGCGGGAAACGTGAAAACTCAAAGTCAACTATGGATAAAGTCAAATTGGTAAAATCAATTATATTTCTAACTCAAACAGGTGCTAAAAATGACTAAGAGCATTTTTTGTTTTTTTCTAATTAATTTTTTTTTTTTTTTGTTTTTAGAAAGAGATTGCGTTGGCCTGAGAATGGCCAAGTGTTTGTTTATTTATGGCTAAATTTTTGTAAAGTACTTTTTCCCCCAACTTTGTTGTTGTTGTTGTTGTTTTTTGCTACTTTCGGTAATTCCAAGCCGTCCTAAATTGACTTGATTGATTGTTGACCATTTTTAGAGCTTTGAATTGGATTTTTCTATATGACTTTTTACCTTTTTTGGTCTGCAAGTTTGGCTAATTTCTTGTTTATTTTTTTTGTTTTTTACAGGAATCACTTTCTCTGGCCCACTCATTGTCGGATAAGCCGTTGCCGCCTTCACCTTTGATAACCACAGGTATTATTGGCGGTGGCAAGGTCTCAGATCGTTTGGGCAAACTCAAATCGAATTCAGAAAAATGGAAACAGCGCATCGGTAAAACTTGGAAAATTTTATTTATTCTTTTTAATTTTTTCTTACAAATTTTTTTGACTTTGCAGAGGAACCCGATGTCAAGAATTTTACAGTGGCCGGAAGACTGCAGAAGAAGGCCCAATCCCCAGTGGAATTGCAGTTTGAACGCCTGCCCAATGATGTGGCCAAGAAGTGTCCCATGCTGGAGGTGCACAGCGCCAATCAGCCTCAGCTGGGTCTGGCCAAGAGCCCCTCGATGATGGTCACCAGCTCGGTGAATCACAAGACCACCCTGCGCAGTCTGAGCATCAATGCCGAGGAACCCTCGAGCCGTTCCAGCAGCAGCTCGGAATCGGATGGGGAGCGGGCCCCGCACAATGCCAAGGAGCACAAGGAGCAGGCCAATAATAAGAGTGCCGCAGCACCCACCAATGTTGGCTCACGGATTGTGGTGCCTCGTCTGGATGATAAGGAGACCTTTGAAAATTTCTTTGCCTCGGCACCCAAAATCACAACCCCAGTCGAAACTGAAGTGGAAATCAGCGCCTTTGACGACATCAAACCCACAGAGAGGTAAGGCATTTTGACCAGACAAAAAATAATAGGAAATTAATTAAACCCCGCCTTCTCACCTTTAGATTGGTCAACAAGCGACATGTCCAAGGTCCCAAAGGTCGTCGGGCAGCTCGTAATCCCCTCAAGAGTTTGGCCGCACGCAGTGACATCACTTCGGAATATACCGAGGTCAAAACAGGCATAGCCGAGCGGGAAATGCGTCGCCTCAAAGTGGAGTCGCGTGAGTTCCAAAGACTCAAACCATTTCAAAATTTCCAATTTTTTTATAATCTCCTTTCTTTTCCAGTTGGCCAGCGTTCTAATATGGCAGCCGAGGCCATAGCCGCCCTGGCCTCCATCGAGGACTTCAAGTCGGTGGCTCTGAAATCATCGTCCTTGCCACTGAACAAAGTGTGGCTGCCACACAAGTCGATTATGCTGCTCCATGTCAAGGGTCGAACTCATGTCCAGACCCGTCTGGTGGAGCCAGTCTACTCGTCGCTGAACCGTGGCGATTGCTTTATTCTAGTCGCCGGAGACCAGCTCTTCCGCTATGTGGGCTCCTTTGCCAATGTCATTGAGATCTCGCGCAGCAAGAAAATCTGTGCTGCCATTCTGGAGAACAAGGATCTGGGCTGCACCGCCAGCCAGGAGGTGATACTCACCGATGGCAAATATGTCAATGAGCGGCAATGGGGCCAGTTCTGGAAGCTGCTGGGCAGGACGGACGAGCAGGTGGAGATTGCCGATTGTGGTCATGCCGATGAGGATGATGTCTTTGAGAGCAGTCTGATTGAGACCAACAAGATCTACGAGTTCCAGGATGATGCCCTGGTGCCTTTGGAAAAGTATTGGGGCTGCATTCCCAAGGTGGATATGCTGGATACCCGCAAGGTCTTGGTCTATGACTTTGGCAGCGAACTGTATGTGTGGAATGGCAAGAATGCATCCTCGGATGCCAAGCGAGCAGCTATTAAACTGGCCCAGGAGCATTTCAACAGCGAGACTGGAGCCGACTATGCCCAGTGCTATCTGAATCCTCTGAACTATGCGGCCATTGTGGGTCGCCGTGAATCCACCAAGTATGCCAAGCGCACAGCCCAACGTCCGACTTGGTGTGTTCTGGGCAAGATCACCCAGAATATGGAGACGGTGCTGTTCAAGGAGAAGTTCTCCGACTGGCCTGAACTGGAACGTGAGGATCTTGAGAAGGACTATCTGGCCAATGGAGTGAATCTGGTGCGCACACCCGATGGTGCTGCCCTCTATCGGGGCGAAGCCTACCAAGAGCCGAATTTGGTGCTGGAGAACTCTAATCTGGGACGTGGCAATTTCTACTACGACACGGACACCATGCGTCACTTTGATATAATCACCAAATCCATGGACCGTTGGCAGATCCACGAAGTCAACTTTGATGAGGCCGGCGTCAAGGATCAGCACAATCACTTCTACTCGGCCGAGAGTTATATCGTGCGCTGGATCTATCAGATATCGGTGACAGTACGCGAGCTGAGTGGCAAGGTCTCCAATCGCAGCTGTGTGGGTCGCGATCGCTGTGTCTATTTCACCTGGCAGGGCCAGGACTCCAGTGCCAATGAGAAGGGGGCAGCCGCCCTCTTGACTGTGGAGCTGGACAAGGAAAAGGGCGCCCAGATGCGTGTGGCCCAGGGCGATGAGAATACGGTCTTTCTGCGCCTCTTCCAACAGTTGTACCAGCACCGCGGACGCCGGGAAGATTGCCTGGAGCGTCGCAGCCAGTGGCGTCTGTATCAATTGCAGGGCAATTTGGTCGAGGAGACTCTGCTCAAAGAGGTGGACTGTCTGGCCAAGCAGCTGCGCTCTCGAGCCTCAATGCTCCTGATTCACGGCTCCGAAGGTGAAGTCCTGGTCTGGCATGGCTGCAAGAGTGCCCAGCACACCCGTGCTGTGGCCCTGGAGGCAGCTCAGGCCTTGATCAAGCAAATGCCCACGGATCTGTTTACCAGCAGCCAGGCCACCTTGACTGAGCTGGAGGAGGGAGCCGAGAATGATCTTTTCAAGGAGGCCTTGGGCCTGCAAGAACGCGACTATGGCAGCCTCCTGTCCAGCACCAAGGCCTATGACTACTCACTGCGACTCTTCAATTTCACCAGTACTCAGGGTGTCTTCAAGGGCATCGAGTTGTCGGATCCCTTGCGCTGCAAGGAGTTACCCAGCTCCTATCCCTTCAGTCAGGCTCAAATCTACAATGCCCGCCAACCCACCATCTTCCTGCTGGACGATGGCGATGAACTCTGGCTCTGGATGGGCTGGTGGCCTCAGGAGGATGTCAAATGTAAGTCGATGGAAAATACTTCCTAGAAATTCCATAAATAATTTCTCCTACCTTCCATAGTGAATACCGAAGAACGCGGCAGCCCCACAAGCGATAATCGTGCGGGTGTCAATCGTTGGATCTCAGAGAGAAGAGCTGCCCTCGAGGCTGCCGTAGGCTACTGGCGGGCCAAGCATGGTGAGCATGACCTAACCTTAGGAATCATAAGTCAACTAATTGATTTACTTTTTTATGCCAGGTGACAATGAGAATGCCCCCTTCCATGGCATCAAGGGTAATGTGGTCTGGGCTGGTCTAGAGCCCTTGGCATTTAAGATACTCTTTCCGGATTGGTGTGATCACGCTGAAGCCAGAGAAGCCAATCTAGAGGTGAGTCCCAAGAATACCCAAATAATTTAATTTACTTAAGAAATCTCCTGTTTCCTCCAACCAGGATGGTCGCAACGAAACACCCACACCCATCAGCGCAATGCTGAAGCAAATGACCCAAACCGAGTATCCCCTGGAGGTGCTCAAAACTCGACCACTGCCCGAGGGCGTGGAGCCTACACGCTTGGAGCTCTATTTAAATGCGGAGGACTTCATGCAAGCCCTGGGCTGCAGTCGGGCCGACTTTGAGCAGCTGCCAGTCTGGAAGCAAACCAATCTGAAGAAAGAGCGTGGACTTTTCTAAAACCCACACAAAAGCAAACACATAGACTTGAACACAATCACAAAAACAAAAAAAAAAAGAAAAATGATAATAACAACTTTTGTACGCACTCTTATATTTTGTATACAAAGCGACGCTTTTGCAACAATTTCAGACTCTCACGCATATCCTTATATACTCTATCTCTCTCTTTCACTCTACAAAAAAAAAAACTAACTAAAAAAAAGCTCTTCTATTTCACGTTCATTCTACTTACGTACAATCACACACCACATATATTTACACTTTTTATAAATATATATACACATATATATATATACACCGATGTATTTTTAATCCTTTATATATGAAATTTTTCATAATTAATTACGCCACAGCACTGAGCTAAGCAATAAACAATAAATTTTATAAGCTTGTCATAAAAAAAAGAAAAGAAATGAAAGAACTTGTTAAGATGTTTAATTTTTTTTTGTATATATTTTGTAGTTTTTCATTAATTGTTTTTTACATTTTATTGTAGCCTATTTAAATTTATGTTTTCAACAAAAAAATATATATTTTTTGTTTTTTGCATGCACCAAAAATAAAAAAAGCAACGAACTGTCTCGGTATACTTTTCATTGTCGATCGAAAATACATTTTAGATATTTAGTTTTATTTAAAAAATAATATACCTATATAAATATTAATATTTCCTTATTTTTATTATGTTAATAAATTTTAAACTGATTTTCATTTTATTTCGGGTTAATTTTTGGGCAAACGTTTGAAAATATTGAATATCACAGATTCTCTGTCTCACTTGCTCTAATGATTTGAGCTGTGTACGCATGTTAGCCTAGCACAAGCAGGTGAAGAGAGCGACAGCTAGGGCGCGCTTTGAAGTGAGTGAAAGCTCGCCCTTGCTCTGAGTGGAATTTGTGTTTTACTCTCACAGCTCCCATCTAACTCAGCTGAGTTGTGTGGCGGTTTGGTGCATTGCGTGCTTCTAAAGACTTATGGTTGCCTGTTACTTTGTCAAAATGTTCATATGAAAAATATCAAAAATACGCGAAAACAAAAACTGAGGGAGGCGTGAGTGGGCTTTTTGGGACCAAGTAAGGTTGACAGAAGTATTAAATGGACTTACGGCAAATACGTAATATAAGATGTCTAAAAATGGCTTCCAGGTTAAATGTTTATATAAAAAAAATCACAATTATCAATTTTCGGTTTATTCCTGTACAAATCCCACTAGTTGCCGATCTAACAAGTTAACAAAAAGTGAGAGTACAAGACTGAGCTAGCTATCTCTATTGCGCTCACTCGAAAAGCAGCAGAACTTTGTGTGCAATATCGGTCGAGCGAAAGCTCGCTCTAATAGCAGCACAGAGCGTGATAGCTCGCTCTAAGTTTTATGTGCATGGCCAGCTGCTTATGACTCATGCGCGCCTAGCCCTTTGTCAAAATGCTGATATGAAAAATGCGAGTGGAACGAGGAATAAAATCGGGGGCTCGTCCAGGTCTTATTGATTTTTATTGCACTGTAAAATTTTGAATTGATGTCAATCAGTTTGACGGAATCAAACGCTTTTCTTTGTTGATGCTTGGCTGCCGGTCCTATACATTTGTTTCAACAATATCTCGAATTAGTCGGGAGACAAGCTCACAGCATGCCTTTTGTTTGTTCTTGGCCACGGCCATCACCTCCTCGTGGTTGGCTTCCTCGTCTTTCCTTTCATTGTATTCAGTGGTGCACTTGTTGGTGATCAGGCTGAAGGCAAAGACTTTCATGTCGCAGTGGCGTGCAGTGATGACTTCATGGACGGTGGACATGCCCACCGCATCAACGCCGAGCGTCCTCAGAGCCCTTAGCTCAGCAATTGTCTCATAGGTGGGACCACCCAAGCACGCATACACCCCGACATGCAAGCTCGACTCAATGCCCATGCCTTTGCCAATTTCTATGGCCTTGTTAATCAGGTCCTTGTTGTACGAGTTGACCAGGGGTGGGAATCTGGGACCAAAGCGTGGTTCGTTGGGGCCTTGCAAAGGGGAATTACCCGCGAAACCCAGCATATTGACATGATCGTGCATGAGCATAATGTCACCCACTTGGAACTTGGGATTGATGCCACCGGCTGCATTGGTGGCTATCAGATACTCCACTCCACACAATTTCATCACACGCACAGGCATGGAGCACTTGGCGAGGGGATAACCTTCGTAGTAATGAAATCGTCCCTGCATGGCCATGACAGTGGCTCCCTCCAGTACTCCCATTACCAGCTTGCCCGCATGACCCTCGACCGTGGATACAGGGAAGTTTGGAATCTTTTCATACTCAAAGATCTTGGCATCCTGAATCATATCGGCCAGCGAGCCCAGACCCGAGCCGCAGATAATGCCTATTTTCGGACGGATACCGGCTCCCTTGACCAAAAAGTCAGATATTTCCTGGATGACTTCATATGGATACCTAAACGAGGAGCGCTGAAGGATACCCCAAGAATAAATGAAATCATTTACTTACAATAAGCTTTGGGGAGTGGGTACGATTTTTTCCTCCTCATTGAAAGCCTTGCCATTCTTTTTGGAGGCGCAGGTATTGGTTCCTTTGCCGGAACCGCCCTGGCCTGAGCAACAGTCACGGGAGCACATCTCGAGATTAAGAACACTGGCAGAAGAGTATCCAAATATCACATTGATTTTGGTATTGAAACCGGAAAATATTTTTAGCATCAAACGAGGAAAAGCCGTCTGAATCTGAATTTACTGACAAAACGAAAGTCTGAAAACAAACTGACGTCTGAGACAATGTTTCCTATTCCATAAAGACAATTATTTTATTTTATTTTATTTTATTTATTGTTTATCGTTTATTATAATTTAATTTTAGACTACGAAATAGTATGGCCTATACTGTGAAATATGGGGAGGAGAGAAGAATGTGAATATCAAACTCTGTGTCCCTTGTCAGTGGTCTGTTCCAATGGGTGTTTCTAATGGGGGGCTTAAGGCGTCAATGATGTAATTTCGCCAATCAGTCGGTAGACGAGTTTGCAGCAATCCTTTTGTCTGCTCTTGGCCACGGCCATCACCTCCTCGTGGTTGGCCTCGGCATCCTGGCTGCTGTAGTCGGTGGCGCACTTGTTTGTGATGAGACTGAAGGCGAAGACTTTCATGTTGCAGTGACGGGCTGTGATGACCTCGTGGACGGTGGACATGCCCACGGCGTCGACGCCCATCATGCTCAGGGCCTTTAGCTCTGCAATGGTCTCGTAGGTTGGACCACCCAGGCAGGAGTAGACGCCCACGTGTATATTTGATTTCATACCCATATCTTCGCCAATTTTCAGGGCTTTCTGAATCAGATTTTTGTCGTAAGAGTTCACCAGGGCCGGGAAGCGAGGGCCAAAGCGTGAGTCGTTCGGTCCCTGCAAGGGCGAGTTGCCGGCAAAGCCCAACATATTCACATGATCATGCATAAGCATAATGTCGCCCACTTGGAATTTGGGATTGATACCGCCGGCCGCATTCGTGGCAAAGAGATACTCCACTCCGCAAAGCTTCATCACGCGCACTGGCATCGAGCACTTGGCCAGGGGGTAGCCCTCGTAGAAATGGAAGCGTCCCTGCATGGCCATCACCTTGGCACCGTTCAGACTGCCCACCACGAGCTTGCCTGCATGACCTTCGACTGTGGAGACGGGGAAGTTCGGAATCTCTTCATAGTTAAGGACTGTGGCATCCTCAATCATATCGGCTAGAGAGCCCAGGCCAGAGCCGCAAATAATGCCTATTAAGGGAGTTATGCCGGCTTTCTCGATAATGAACTTGGCCGTTTCCTCGACAACTTCGTAGGGATACCTGCGATAAGATATAGCATTATTATTACTGGATCACAAAGACATACAGACAGTTTACATTTTACAGTTGACAAGTTGACTTGACAGCTAAAAGGTACAGTCTGCACTGAATGTACAGTCAGATCACAAACATGATAAAAAAACAAGTAAAGAAACTAAGACTTCATCAGTTTCTTATCTTTCGAAATTAAGATTTACTTTTTTACATTTCATTTGTTCTGATATCGGACGATTGGAACAGTGCAAAATAGATATAAACAAAATTCCAATTGCCATTTCAGGGCTCGTCATATATATATCACGATAAATATATTACAAAAGTGATGATGTAAACATTTGATTACACGAACATTCATGTCACAGATATGAGAACTTTAAATACAAAACAGAAACAAGAACAAAATTTAGAATATTTGCTACAAACTTGTCTTCATTCATAACCCTCAGAGCTCTAAGCTCTTCGGCGGATACTGAACATTGGATTTTCTCGCCTTTATTGCTGCAAAATTGAAAATATATTTTTTTTAGGTTTTAGCCAAAAATTTTTTATCAAAAAAAAAAAAAAAAAGTCTGGGAAAATTCCTAAAGACCCAAACTCCCCGCAGAAGATAAGAAATAGATTTTTGTTTTTTTTTTCGCTTTCACAAATGTTTAAAATGCCAGGCAATTACGAATTGTCTCTATTAATTGGCCATAAATTGTTATGGCAAATCGATAGCCACACACCAAGTATCTCGAATCGGGCAATTAATAATACTTTTCTGTAAGATAACCGTGATAATTGCCAACTGTTCGATCGTTTATTCAAGGTTGTGTTGGGTTAATTTGGTCTTGACTCTCCAACAATTATTTTGCTATTTAGAAGTAGAATTTGTGTAAATCGCTGGATCACTGATTTCGATCTATATTATTTTTTCATCGCATTTTTTTTTACAGAAAATCTCCGGACAGTCAGAGCAGTCTCAATCAAAGCTGATAAGGGAATTGATGTTGATTTAATAAACAATTCTGTCAAAGCAGTTCAATTCAACACAATGGGCTGACGATCTATTTTTCTGGTTAAAAACAATTTGGCAAAAGTTCTCCAAAAAGGCCCCCCTGGGACCAAAGTGTAAATTGTAAGTTTGTTTGATTGAAAAATTTTGAGCAAAAATCTGGTATTTCTGATTATGACAAATTCGAAACCGGCTATGCAAAAATCGTAGAACCGAAACTAATTAGTGGCCAATAATTTCGTTTGGCTTTTGTAAATTAGGGGAAATTTTATTTTTAATCTGCTTGCACAGACCTCATGTAATTAGCATTTTTTTAAAACTTGTTTTCCAAAACTAAAATCGAAAAAAAACGTGTCTGCCAAAACTGCGTCATTTCAAACCGAAGCCGAACCAAAAATATGAATATACTCTTCTATCAATTGTTTATTTTCTATAGTCCATTTGTTTCAGTCATTATTCCAATCTCTTTGACCGGTCAGATCCTACTCTCTCTTTCTATATTTTTTTTCCAACTTTTATAGCTTCTTCTATCTGTGCAAGTCTTCTTTTATCAGCCCATTCTTTCGTTATATTACTATCAGTAAAAGTTTATAATAGTTCTATTCGGATTAATGAAAAATAGGAACTCGCTAACCAAAAAATCCAACCACATTTTTCTAAATTATCAGAATTAATGGCCTGTCATTTATTTTAGATGATGAAATTTTTAATGGCCAACAGATTGATAAGACAAACACCGATAAACTTAAATGATTTAATTTATTTTTAAATTGTACTCAAAAAGAAATTAAATTATTTCAGAGTCGATTTTAAAAAGGAATACTTAAAGCTCTCACTGAGGTGAGAGGATGCCAGGCCCGGCCATTACCCTAGGATTTGAATTGCAGGGGCTGGAGATAGATAGATAGTCAGCTTGGCTTTGTGTCCCAATTTTATAGGTATTCTTTATATAGAATATAACCAATGATAACCATTGAAAGGTCAAGAACATTTTTTACAAGCCAGAAAAAATCAGTTTTTGTGGGTTCAAATAAATCGGAATGATTCGATATATGCCATACATATACATATTTATTCTGGAAACTTCTTTCATCGTCAATAAAAAAAAAATAATCGATTTAAGTGGGGTCTTGCCTTATAGGACCAACCAAAACTATGCCAAGGACTCTTGGCCCCCTCCGCCTGTGGTTAGTATGAATTATTGAAAATCAAAACTTACGCGTGTAGTTCCTGTTCGGTGGTTCCATTTTTCTGCTGTCCATTGTTGGTTCCGGTGGCCACACCATTACCATTACCGTTAGTATAGCCCGTCATTCTGATCAGGTGTAAAGTGCAGAAGCCTTCTGAGCGAGAAAGAGAATCACTTAAGTTTAACAGGTTTATTTAGATTTTTGACTTAGGTCCGTCTTGTTATATAATCAATTAAGTCAGATCTCAGAGATTCGGGGGAGTAATTAAAGCAACTGACGGACGAACACTTCTGGTTATGATAATTTGATTATTATTATTATTTTTTTTTTTTAATTTTTTGAACGGTTAATTTTATTCGAGTCCGTTTTATTGCTACGACAACATTTTTTTTTTTTTATTTCTTTTTTCAAACAAATGGAATGTCTTTTGTAAACTTATTACCCTCACTCACTTTATATTGTATTTATTTTCAGGGTACGAATATATATATGTCTTTTTTTTATTATTATTTGGAATTGTGAGGAAACTTGTTGTAGGTCCGAGCGCACTTTGAGAACTGATTGGCTGGCGGAGAACTGTTCCGATATTTATAGCCTGGCTGAGATCGTTTTTGAATCGGGTTTTCACAGCCCGATTCACTGGCCTGAGTTCGTTAAGGTTTTGCTGGTGTCGATGGTGCCTTGACAACCTTAAATACTAACACACACACACACAAACACACACACACACGGCACTTTTAAAAATTTACTTTTTTTTATTTTTTGAGCTAAATTGTGATGTGTGTGTTTTTTTTTATCAAGCCGGAATTGTTTCTCTCATGTTAAATCAATTGAGTAAATTTATTTGTTATCAAACACAGAAAAATTGAAAACAACAAAAACTTTGTCGTCCGTAAACAATTTGAAATTGATAAATAAAAGAAATTCTATTAAAGTGAATTTAATTACAGGCAATGCGTTTTTATTAGGCTTCTTTTCAGTTCGATTTGGAAGCCATTAAACCATTTATTTTAGAACTTTTAAAGATTGCCTGCATTATCAAGTGTCGGCTAGGCAAAGGTGACAAAATAACAGTAAACAACTGGGTTAGCTTTGAAAATCAAGAAAACCTTAGAAAATCAACTAATCATTCTGATCAGTTTCCAACCAAAATAGTATAATCCTAACCCCGAATTCTTGATGATGCAATGGAAGCTGCATTCCGAATCACTTGGAAACTATAAACAAATAAAAATTGGAAATTTTTCCGCACGTGTAAAACTGAGAGACCGCTTCTGGCTATCAGCTAATCATCTATTGACAACAATAAATCAAAATCAGACAAACAAAACCTTCGCGCCGAAGCAAAAAAAAAAAAAAAAAAAACAAAAAGGTTGCAGAGTGACCGTGCAATAATTCGGAATTTTCCGAAATTTTTGTCCAAGCAAACAAAAAACTCTAAATTTTACATCTTTCAAGAACAAAACGATGACGCTGGTGATGATGAGGGCAAAGACAGGCACACAAATCCGAGATAAGAAAGAAAAAACAACAACAGAATTTGATGTTATCAATTTTGTTGTTTGTTGGGGGTAATCGAATGATCTATTGATCTCTTATGCGAGCTGTCAAGTAAACAAGTTTTTATAATATTTTTGAAACTGCAACCTTATCGCCAAATCAAAAGTAAGTCACACAGCTTTTGTGCTCCAAGTGAGCCCTTTAGTTTCGAAATTGTTCTAAATTTAAATTAATTAAGCCGAACCTTATTTTGTCTAGGTCTGGCAAAAATATTATTACATTTAATTGAAAAATCAGCTCATAAGATTTTATAAATCTGTAAATCTGAACTGCAATTATTTATAATCAAAATTAGAAAGGACTTGAGATTGGCTTTTAGGCATTCCTATGCCCTTTAGCCAAAGGAGAACCCCTCTGGCTAGGGTGACTAGAAAAAGGATCTAGTCAAGAATCAATATCATAATCAATCTACAAAACGGTCAAGTTTTTTAATACCTAAGACCAACCACTCCCGGTGGGAGGTATGAGCTAAAATTATTATTATTGAATAACTGAGAGATAGAAATAAAAGAGCTATAGTAATTTACACTTGACCTAGGAATAGTCGGCTTTCACAACTATCTTCCGACGCCAACTAACTTCACTCTATTAATCTCAGAGTCCAGTAATTTCTTCATTTTCAAAATGATAGCCTCAGTTTGCTCTAGTGAAATGCAAATATTTTTCGATTGATTTTAAGCGTAAATAAAATCGGACCATAAATATGGGAATTATCAGCTAATCCGTTGTGTTACCCCTTGACCAGCAAGCCTTATTTAATTGAATGGAACATTAGATGGCGCCCTGTCGGGTTTTTTTTTAGACTTTCATGTATTGTTGGTGTAATTAGAATATGAGCTTTGCTGGTTGCCATTTTCTGATTAAAAGTACTGAGCTATAGGACGTATCTTTTTGTCCCAGCGTTCGGGAGGGTTCGAGCTTAGGCCAGGGTCTGAGAAATTTTACAGAAATAATAATATTCTGTGTTTTTCCTTAGTCAATTTCATTCCAAGAAGGACCATTTTGAGAAAATAAAGACCCTGAGCAATCCGTACTCCTTTCCATTGTGGGGTTTCCCCAATTCACTTTTCACACAACAAGCTCAGCAATAATTTCGATCCCACCGCAAACCCTTGAGATTTTTGTAGAGCATCTGAGTGAGCCCAAAAACGAGCTAACTCGAAGAGGAACAACAAACCCATTTGGAGATCTATTGAATTTGAGTTGTCTAAGTTGACTGATAACTGTTCGATTTGAATTTTCAATTGATAATTTTTGTTTTTGTTTTTTTTTCAAGCGCTCAGAGAAAGGCAAAAACAAACTCTTAACAACAGTGAAAATGACTTTAATACATTTGCATTTATTTTTACGTTTATTTTGTCGGAAATATACTCATTATATATATATATAATTTTTTTTTTTTTTTTGTTAAGATGAATGGTGTGTGTTTTGGTGTGTATTTATTTTTAGCTTTAATTTTAATATTGAATGGGTTTTTTTAATCCGTATTTTTGCTTGCTGTTACTTTTGCTTATGATTAGGTTATTTTACTTTATTTGAGTAATTCTCGGATATTTAGGTATAATTGTTTTCCTTTTTTTTTTGCTTTTGGCTGACGTTGCAAGCAAACAAAATGAGAAAATTCTAAATTATAAAACATTCACACAGATAAAAGAAAATAAATAAAATCAGCTTGAAATAGTCAGGAATTAATTCTGGGAACTGAAGTGAAAATTAAATAAATCAGAAAAGAAAGAGGGGATTCCCCTAGCTGCCAACTCGACTTTAGTTTTGACTTTGGTGAGCAAATTTTAAATTTTCAAAACTACAAGCGAAAATCAAAAGAAAATCTTCTAATGGGTAATATAATTTATTATTATTATTTATTTTGATTTAAGGCATTTATGGGTTTCTTTTCTTTTCATCTTTTATATAATTTATAACGGTGAGAAAGGAACTCAAACGTCCTTAACCTGTTTTTTTTTTTTTTTTTAGCCAATTTAAATTGCAGACGTGAGACTCTCACTGGATTCGGTCTTTCGTTTGGTTTTGGGACGGTTTTTCGCAATGAAAAAGGCACGAATGTGTGTGTATTTGATTTTATGACTGACCTACTCTACTCTATGAGAATTTTCAAGACAGTATAAAAAATACCTTATTATTTCTTCTTTTTTTTATTATCATTTCAAAATTGAATTGAAAATTTCTTTTTTTCTCTTTAGTTTTGAAAAGAAAATTATTCAAATAAAACAAATTACCCAAGAATTCAAATTCCTCAACATAAAAACAATTTCTCAAAATAATTTGTATTATTTTTTTTTTTTTTTATATGTTATATGTATATATAAATATATCTGTATTTATATATAGTGTATAAATATTTTCATTTTGATATTCACAAAGGCAATTGAAGCTTGTCGTGCTTGGTAGGTAGGTAGGTAGGTGGAAAATTGGGAAATTCAATTTTCAATTTACCCAACTTGGCCTTAGCGTTTTGTGCGATCTCGAAAGAATAAAACCTTTCACTCTACCAGCGCATTACGCAGCATTCTTCAAATACGACGAGTACAATAAAAATTTGAATGATTTAATAACGGTTGTTTGTGGCACTATTTAGAGGCGAGCTTTTCAAAAGCTATTTTAAGGACTTGCGACGAGACGAGTGACTAATGCACATGCGGTGAATATGCGCCGAATATGCCGGCCATCAACACTCTGGCCATCCCACCCTCTCGGGAGGGGGCAGCCCTTCGAGCGGGCCGACATATAGTCAAATAGAGACAAAGAAAGACTGAGATAGAGAGAGAGAGAGTAATACAGAACTAAGAAGTGTTTATCTAAGAAGTTAGAGAGTATTCATATATGTAGGTAAATATTATTATTATTATTATTAGTTATTTTTGATATATATTTTTAAGCTTACTAATAAAAGGGCAAATGAAATTATAAATTTATTTGCTTCTTTTTCCCCAAGTCAAAGTCAATTGGTCCAGGCAGTTTTGGGTGGTTGAGGTAAGGTTAAAAATTAAAATGGTTCTGTTTTATTAGTTTTACTTTTTTATTGCAACTTTGTTAGGACTTTTTTTTTAAATAAACACAAAAACAATTTACAAAAACTAAAAACTACACAAAAAAAAGACGCACTCACACTCAAAGGAATAAAAAAAAAAAATACTAAAACACAAAATATTGAATCGTTTTTTTCGGAGCAGTTGAATATTTTTAAGTACTTAACTAAACTTGTACAAAAAACACACAATGATATCAAGAATACTTAAGCCTTAAGCTGAATATAATAATAATAATATATATATAATTTTTTTTTTTGTTTAGATTAAAAACAAGAAACTAAAATTTACAATTGTTTTTGCTCTCTTTTCGGTTGATAAATACAGTTGCTAATTTATGTATAGAGTATACCATTTATATATATATATTAATTTATAGAGAATTACTAGCATATAGAATAGGTTCTAGTTTATTAAATTACATTTATAATTTTTAATTTGGTTAGGACAAAAAAAAAAACTGATAATAATGAAAATTTTTGCTTTGTTTGAAGCAGTTCAAGTCTGTTCAGCGAATTCCTTAAGTTTTCTAGAAATTTCCATTTTCTTTAGTTTCTCGTATATTTTTGGTTCAAGTCAACACAATTCTTGGATTTTAGTACACATATATTTTTTATTTTATTTAAAATTATTCATAAAAATCAGTCAGTCCAATACGGATTTGTTCTGGTTATTAATTTTTTATTAGGTTTGGTTAAGTAGTTTTCGCTTTCATTTTAATTGGTTTGGGCGTGTTGTGGGCGTGTCTCCAGTGCTATAAAATCTGAACTTGATTTTCTTTTTTTTATCGACTAATTTCTATTAAGTTAATAATAAGTTAAAATGTAATACGTATCTATAATTATTTTTTTTGTGTTGTGATTTTTTTTTTGCTTTGATTTGGGTAATGTGTTTGTTTGTGTGTACAAATAAATTATGTCTTTATACTATTTTATATTTAAATATATTTATATATATATTTAGGTATATATGTATGTAACTTTTATAGGGTTAAACTAGATGCTTGATGCATGTATGTGTGTGTGTGTATTTGTTTATATACTTTGTATGCTTTTGGTTTTTTTGGCTACTTTGTGGCTTATGAGACTAAGAAAATTCAACTACTTCTTTTTGGCCGCCTTCTTTTCGGCCTTGCGTATGGCCTTTTCGCGTTCGCGACGCTCACGCTCCATATCCTTGCGCTCCTTTTCGATGCTGGCCTTCAAGTCTTTCAAACGCTTCTTCAGCCGATGCTTGTCATCTCCGGATACGCCCAGAGTCTTAAAGTCTTTCGAGTCGAGGGTGAGCAGGGCCCCACCCTCGACATTGTGCTCCTTGAAGACGGGTATATACCGTTCCAACTCAATGCCCATCAGCCAGTGACCCACCTGGAGCAGTCAGACAATTAATCAAATCACTTCGTAATGGAATCGAATGTGGGTAGTCTCACCTGCTCTTTGGTCCATTCATGAACGGGTCCGCCCTTGTAATTGTAGCCGGCAGCGGCCTTGCGATCCGAGAAGCTGGAACTGGAGCCCGACAGATCCAGGGTGCGACTGGGCGAATAGCCGGGCGAGGAACAGCCCGAGGACATGCTTGTGGGCGAGGGCGGTCCTGTGGTGTGGGCCGAATGCTGCTGCTGCTGCTGTTGCCAGGGTACTGTGCCGGGCGGGGAGAGTGATTGGGGTACCACTTGTTTAACTTGATGTTGATTTTTTTTTGTTTTTTTCGAGGTTAGTAAAGAAAAAATTTTAATTGGTTTCAGGTTAGTTTTAAGATTACCACAATTCCAAGAGAGTGAGTAAGATAGATACAGAGAGAGAGAGAGAGAGAAAGAGAGGCAGGCACCGCGTTTTTTTTTTTAGGTTATGTTTTGTATTTCAAATTACAACATTCAATAAGTCTTAATGGGTTAATGATTATCATTTTAGGCAATTGAATTCAACAAGGAAAACATTTATAAAGTTTTTCTTTTGTTTTTTTTTTTGGTACAGTTAACGCAAACGTCAATATTTATAGGTTATGAATATATAATATAAAATATGTTAAATGAATGAGCAATGGAAACGTTTTTCTTTTTCTTTAGTTTTTTTCTGAAGTCTACAAATTTCGAAGAGGTTAGTTTTATTTCGGTTTTGATTGTGTTTCTTTTTGAGCTACCGAGGAATTTTTTTTTTTTCTTTTCTTTGAGAATTTTTATAAAATTTGATTTTGTATTCTTTTATTTTGAAAAATAGTTCACCTTTTGGCTGAGCTTCGTTAACCGCCTGGCGTATCTCATTGATCAGAGTCTTGCAGTTGATGGCGGCCACACTTTGACTCTTGTTGATTTCCGTGTAATCGTCGCTGGAATGCCGCGAGGAGCCATCGCCGAGACGCCTGCAAAAAGGAAGTCATTACCCAAGAAACGTTGACAACTCCAACTTCGTGATCAAAATTGGTTTATGTGTGTGTGTGTGTTTTGCTTGTGTGTGTGTGTGTTTATTTTTGTTGACCCACCTCTCGCGATCGGACAGAGCCTGGTTGAGCTGCTCGGTGAAAGTGGAGCCCGGCAGCTTGTTTCCATTTGGAGCCACACGTCTGCGACTCGGATACATCCAGTTCTCGGCCTGCTCGTTCTCGGAGAGCTTGTCATTGGAGCCCAGAATGGAGTCATAGGAGCTGTTGAGATCGCGATTACTGCTGCTGGCTGCCCCGGTGCCAAAAGTGGTCATGCTGCCCCGATGGAAGTCATTCAGTCCACTAGTCTCCCCGGGCGAGCCCAAGGCATTCTTGAAGAGGCCTGGAATAGTGGACTGTTGCTGCTGCTGTTGTTGCTGTTGTTGTTGCTGCTGCTGCTGCTTGCTGGGATCCTTGTGGACCTGGGCATAGAGCTGGTTGATTTCCCGAGCCGTCGACTGGTTCGAGGAGCTCGAAGAGGCCGAGGAAGTCGAATTCAGCAAAATGGCCGTGGTGGTGCCCAAGTGGCCGTTAGTGGGCAGGATCACTCCACTCCCGATGACAGCATTCGAGGCTGGCGGATGATGCTGCAACAAATTGTTGACATTGGCCAGCAGATGGGAGTTGCCATTGGAGAGACTGATGGTGTCATGGGTCGGCAGACTGTGTACTGCCGGCTCCTCCTCATCGCTGTCGTCCAGGGTGCACTCCGAGCTGCGACTGTTGCTGCGGCTACGCTTCATTAGATTACCATTGGCCAGCGGACCGATCGAGTCGCCGCCGCCATTCGTGGAGCTATTTGAGCCGTTGGTGGAAGAGGGCAATTGCCGATTGGCTAAACCACCGCGGGAGGCTTTTGTTTAGATTTTTTGTTTTTTCGTTTAAATTTTTTTTGTGTCATTTTTTTTCGAATTGGATTTGCAAAAATGAGAGAGTGTAGGAGGAGAGAGAGAGAGCGCAGCGTGTACACAAAATCACAACGAACGAGCGAGCGAGCGAGAGCGTTGAATAAATAAGAAGAAGAAACGTAACGGAACGCAACGCAACAAACGGTGAATAAGACAAAACACGTGATTTTTTGCAGTTGAGAAAATCAAAAGTTCCAAAGAGAACGAGAACAAAGAAAAGAAAGAATTTCACATTTAGCACAGAGACAAAAATATTCAACAAACACACAGATCACAAAATTTTCAAATATTTGTTAAAAATTAAAATTGGATTATTTTTAAAATTAAAAAAAAATTGTTTGGAGAAATTAAAATTTAAAAAGATCAAGCTTATTTACAGCGAAAAGGGCAGTGCTTCAGAGAGTTATAGCGTGAGAAATAGCAAGAGGCATGACTGGCGGGGGGGTGGTCAAATAAAAAAAAAAAGAGGAAGAATTTGGTAAGAAAAACTCACCCAGCTCAATTTTGGTCTTGTTCACGGAATTGTCGAGCAATTCATGCTGGGGCACCGCCGCATCCAGTTCATCTTTGACTGGGACTTTCCTCTCCACAGTGGCCGTTTTCACGCCATCCCCATCCGGTGAGAGATCGGAGATTTCCGTATCGGAGAGCTCAGTCTCCAGTTTGTGGAAGAGCGGCTTGGGTGGCGCCTTGCGCAGCATTTGCGGTGTCAGCTTCAAGGTGGCGCTATCATAGGGCAGACCCACCGGGAAGCCAGCCTTGCGCTGGGTCTCCTGCAGCTCATGCTCGAGATTGATCACCCGATCCTTGAGCTTCTTCACCAGAGCATTGTACTCGGTGTCCTTCTCCTGCAGCAGCTGCTGGTAGAACTCCTCTCGATGGCACATGTCCATCTCTCGCTGCTGGTACTCTCGAACCAGACGCTTGGCCTTGTTGTATTTCTTGTCCAGGGCCATGTACTGGGCCTGGGACTGCTGGAGCATGTTCTGGAGATTGGCAGCCTCCTTCTTGATGTTGCCCAATTCACGCTCGCTTTGGCGCAGACGTTCGCTGAGCAATTCATTCTCATTGCCAGTGGTCTCCAATTTCACCAACTGTTTGGAGAGGGAAAAGTGTTCTTAATTAGTAAAATATTCTTTTAGAATTTCAAGTGGTGAGATTGTGTTTGTTTGTGTATGTGTGTGTGTGTGCCGTGAATCTGATGATTAACAAAACAATAAATAAATAAATAAAACAAACCTTTCGTTTCAGATTTTGTATAATTTCTTCTTTCACTAGGCAACCCATTTCACTCTATAAATAAATTATAAAACGAAAATAAATCAAATTAAAAATTATAAATGAAATATAGAATTAAAAGTTCTATAAAAAAAATCAATCAATCTCAAATATTTTTTGTCTACAAAAAAGAATCGGGTTAAGTTAAAGTCAAACTTATATGGGTTATTTCAGGATCCATAATTATCAGTGATCTATTAAAATATTTTATCTCTAAAAAAGGAGTCCTTAGAGAGTTTCTTGATGTGTCAATTTTCACAATTTCCGGAGGTCCCTGATCTTTGAAGGATTCCCTTTTTGAAAGGAATCAAAAGGACTTAGCTAAGATCAAATATAAATTGTTTAGATTTACTAAATATCTGGCCTGAAATCAAGATAAAAATTTAATACAAAAGATCCTAGTTTTTCAAGGGAATGTGAACTCCAAGGGATCCTGAGACTAACCTTATGGTTATAGATTAGGTTAGGTTATAGATTTCACTTTCATTATCAGTCAAATATTATATTGATTTCGAGAATTCTAAAGGGTCTTTTAGGCTAAAAATTATATTCCTTCATTAGGATCATAGAGAAGCTAAATATTTATGAAATATGAAATTAATTTTTCCAAGATTTTCTAACCCAAAAATTAAAAGACTTGAGAAAATATATTTTTGAATAAATTAAAAAAGACTCGGGCTTTGAATTCTTACCACTACACCCATTTAATTGTGTGAAAAACCAAAAAGTATTATTTCAAAAATGTTTTAAAAATAGTAAAAAAAAAAAACAAAACAATTGACGAAATGTGCTCTACACTTTTGAATATTTTTGTCAAAGTATTTCTAAAAAAAAAACTATATATTAATTTTGTATTATTTTTTTAAAACCAATTACCGCTTTATGCTGCATTTCAAAAATAGAATCGAAAAATCCGCGCAAGGTTCAAAAAAAATTTTGAAATTCAGCAAACGAGAGAGAAAAAAAAGAGAGAACACGATTTTTGTTTTGGTTTAGCACAGCGTCATTTCAGAGAGGAACAGAGAGAGATAGACAGAGAGAGAGAGAGAGAGGGTGGGACTAAGTGGAAGCAAGATGAGCCTACCTCCTGAAGGAGTCGCTTGAGCGACTCCACCTCCTGGGAGTGAGTGGCCTCGACTTCCATGGGGTGTTCGACTTGCACGGGACTCGAGGGACCCTCGCAGACACTTGAATTGGCCGAAACCGGCTGTGTGGAGTCCTCGGAATAGTCGAGGGTGCGTCGTAAATACTCTTCTTGTTGGCTGGAAAGAGACAAAGAGAGTGTTAAGTTTGATTGATAAGCAGAGAGAAGGACAGAATAGGCTCACCGCTTGAGGCGCTCTTCTTTCTCACGATCGGCCTGCAAACTCAATCGTATAAGCTGGGCCACCTCAGAGTTCTCGGGATCACGTTCCCGTCCGATTTGGAATTTGACTAGACCAGAAGTATTGCGTAGAACCGAAGCTGCATAGGCCTGAGTAACGCCTACCAAACTCTTACCATCCACCTCGATAATTTGATCGTTGACCTTTTCAAGGAAAAGAAAGATTATGAATGAGAGATTTCCTTCAGGGGTTCGAGTGAAGCCCACTCACCTGTATGCGTCCGTCGCGAGCAGCTGCTCCGTTATCTGTGATCGTCTTGACAAAGATACCTAATTTCTCTAGACCGGCATCGGCTCCAACGCCCATGCCAATTATACTGAGACCTAGACCCTCGGGACCTTTCATTAATTCCACCGGGAAGACGTGCATCTTTTCCACACGCTTCTCCAGTTCATATTCCGCCGAAGCGGCCACGGGGTCCACGTCTTCATTGCGGCGATCGTAGTCGGTCACTGAGAAGGTCGAGTAGACATGTATCGGACCCGAACTGAAGCGTACCTTGGGGTTCTTTCGCACTGTTATCGGCGGATACGAACAGTCGTCGTCATCGAAATCTAGCAGACCTTGAAAAGGTAGAAAGTGGCGAGCTTAGTGCAACGGTTAACTTGACATGGAGCAAACCACTTCGACCTACCCGGTACTTCCATCCAAAAGTTGCCATCCTCAAAGTAGTGGACGCCGGCCTCGACAAGCACCTCCTTGCTCCGGACTGGCGGATATTCGGGTATATAATATTGACTATCGTCTAGCTCGGTGGCTGTGCCACTGAGGAGTGTGGAGCTGGTGGCCTGCTCGGCATCGGCTAGTGAGTAGGTGGAGTTGTGCTTGCTGGAAATTATGCTGTCATCGATGGTGGTGGTCTGATTGAAGGTGGCATCCGATTGGGTTGACTCAACCGAGACAATTGATTCGTGCAGAGACTCTCCGCCGGTCACATAGGTTTGATTCAGATCCGTATGGGAATGCTTGACAGAGACAATTTCATAGCCGTCATCAAGTTGCTCTTCTTCTGGTTCCTCTGTCTTGGTTTTCACTGGCTTGTTGCTGGTGATGAGCAGATTCTCTAGACTGCGCTTGGGAGCTTCGAGGACATCACGCAGCCATTCCGGTTCATCGTCATCCTGCTGGCGGTGGCCTGTTGTATGGTTGGCGGTAACAGTGGCCGTGGAGGGGGTGGTGGTGGTTGTGGTGTCGGTCTCAGTGCTGTCCTGGGCCTTGATGTAGGTGCCGTTCAAGGCAGCTGGCGGGGCATGACCAATTCCCACGATATCGACGGCTTCAACGTCGTCGTCGTCCTCCTCCTCCTCCTCGTCTGCCTCTTCCTCCTCCTCTTCGAGCTCGACCGCTTGCTCTACTGCCTTGGCCGCCTCTTCCTTTGGCTCTGACTTTTGACTGTCCCTGACGGTCTCTGCGGCCGCCTCTGATGGCTGGGATTGCTTGATGCTCGTCGGCGATGTTGCTGTGGCAACAACGGTAGCAACTGCCACGCCCACACTGGGCGCTGCGTTCAATATCTGCTCAACCTCTTTGGCCTGCTCGTCCGATAATAGCGACTGTTGTCTGCAAGGAGTACCAAGGAGGCATCCACTTTTGTTGTTAGCAAAATTGTTCAGTTCAGTTCAGTTCATCGTTGAGATGAGTTGTGGGTTGAGTGTGGGGGTGGAGGGAAGGGAGAGAATTAAAGAAATATTACCAACCTGATTTTGCTTTCCAAAATTCTACGATGAGACCGTGCATACGGTTGGTACGGCCACAAATTACAACAACAACAAGCAATACAACAAGCATGGCAAGAACAACAACAACAACATGAACAGGAGCACAGGCATGCGGTAAATAAATAAGTTTTTCATTTTAAATAAAAGCATAAAAATAAAAAAAATTAAAAGAGAGAATATAAATTAAAATAATTAAATAAACATGCATGAAAAGCTAAATAAATAAATAAATTTATTATTATTAATATTATATTTTTTTTACATATAAATTACATAATTACTCTACGGAGAAAACAAAAATGAAAGAACCTACTTAAATTATTAATAAACTCAAATTAAAAATTCATTTGCATATCAATTTTTAAAGTGGCAAAGAGCAAACACTAAAAAAAAAAACTTGAACAACGCGTGGCCAAATCGTCTGGCAAACCAATTAAAATCCAATGCAGTAATTCAACCAACAAATGAGCCAAGCCGGACAAACACAACAGCAGTGAAAACAAGTTCACAAATAAACAAAGAACGGTTAACAATTAAGTGAGCCATCAAGGGGGCAAGGCAGGCAGGACAGATCAGGGCCTGACGAGGACAAAGTTTATAGACTGGAACAGTTTGTCTGAAATCTTTAAAGATTTTATGGGAACACTTGACAGGGATAAAGAAAAGGATGAGGAGTTCTGACTTGAATAAAATCTTAAAGGATCCAAACAAAAGGTCAGGGTCCATTATGATCTTCTATAAAATGTTAACCCTCTCTAAGTAAGACTTAAAAATATAGAGAACCGAGAGAAATAGGGTTTTATCAGCATGGAACCCTCTACAGAATCCATGATCCTCGAAATCGACTGCAGAATTAAGATCCTCAAAGAATATGCTACTGAGATATCGGTAACGTTTCCAAGGATGTTCAGAGTATATATACGAGGGCTACAATTCTACATCAACAAAGCTACACAAGAAGTCGGAGAAGACACTCACAGTCTGCCAAATAAAAAGCTTGAAAATATATGTCCGAAAACATTTGGATTTTTAAAGTCGACGACTAATATATAGACGGCATACGACTCGTAAGACTTACAAATTTTAAGGAACTAGCTGAACCAAAGCTTTGCAAAGGTAAAAACCCAGGGACCCTAAGGGATAATACTATAGAATCGATCACAAAAAATTTCTCGCTATAAAATAAAAATCAGGAAAAGACCACTTCTCAAAGTTTAGACTTAAAATAACCCAAAAGGTCTTTTTTGAACTTTTAAAAATCCAGACGAAATTTTTTCTTCCTTTTTTTTTTAATTCTCTTTAAATAAACAATAAATAAATCTGCCATAAATTAAATGCATAATATGTTTTTAGCCAGAAATATAATAATAATTTCCACCAACTATAATAAAATGTAATAAACAAGTTGATTTCCCCCGCAAAAAATATGGGAATGTGGGCCCATAAAAGTAGGCAATGCCAAATTAAACATGCACGCTTACACGAGCACGTCTGCTGTCATTTAAAATCTGTGTGTGTGTGTGTGTGTGTGTATGCGTGAGTGGGAGAGTGTGAAACAGAGCGAGCTAGGTGAAGAGAGTGTTGAAATTTTATAGGTGAGAATAAACATGCGAGACTGCACGCAAAATGATGCCAGAAAAACTGACGAGTCGCGAAAAAGCCAACCGAGTCAACTGGGTGGCGGAGGGGTAAGCGAGGCCGGGTAGATTCGTGGAGGCTGTTGTCAAGTCATTCTGGCTGGAAAATTGTGAAAGTTTTCAGACTGTTTGGCTTGGCTTGGCTTGGCTGGGGCTGGCCTAGCCTAGCCTGACTTGGGTGCATTTAACTTTCAAGTGTTTGTCACTCTCAATTGTGCATGACGTCACGTGGACTAACGCTCTCGCTCTCTCTTCCCCCCTCTTTTGGTGTTTGTTAATTACTGCCTGCAATTGCAGCTGATGTGGCTAATCATTAAGAGAGGGGCAGGGGGTAGGGGCAAACGCAACGAGTTGTTCTTGAAGTGGTTGATTATGTTGTTGATAATGAGACAAAGTAGTAGGCAACACTACACACACACATGCACACAGCCTAACACACTCAGACAACTTGTTGTTGCTGCTTTTGTCCTCATCAGGCTGACAAGGCAGGTGCGCTTGAGCGGGGTTGGTGGAAGCTAAGAGCAAAACTCACCAACAATCTGAGTTGGCAAAGGCAGCGCGGAAAGGAGAGTGCGGTGGGCAGGGAATGAAATGGCTTGTTCCCCTTGTCTGTCCCTCGCCCCTCCCGTATTACCTTGCATTTAAATGACTTTTTGTGCGTTTGTGCTGTGTTTGTTTTTATGTAATTGCAATTGCATTTTTAGCTTTTATTTTGCCGTTTGCCAGCCTGGAAGCGATTGCATTCCCCCCTCCCCCACTCCCTCCCTTCATCACTACGCTGTCAACAGTAATTAGGTTTCTATGTTCTCTCTCACACATACACACACACCCACTCAGCAGTATTGAAGTAGAGTTTCCATTGTTTTTGTTTACACAAAAATCCATGTCAAGTTTCTGTGGCCGCCTTCACTTTTGAGTTGCATTAAAAAAAGATTCCGACGCCGAAGGTGCATTAAAATTGTTCAACCATTATTTTAGTTTTATTTTTGCTAAAATAGTTCAAATGAAGACCTCGGGAGTCTAACTAAAATTTAAAAAAAAAAAATTCAAAAAAAAAATCTTTCAATTTAATTTTATTCAAAATAATTTTTATTTTTATTTATTCATTTTTTTTTTATATTTTTACGAAATTTCAAATAATTTTTTTTTAAATTTATTTTATTTTTAAAATTATAAAATTTTATTTTTTTAATTTTTTTCAAGCCTTTTGAAATTTCCCGAAGCCTTCTTTTTCAATTCCGTCAAAGCTTAAATCCAATTTAGCTTGTTTTATTTTTTTTTATTATTATTCAAGTGATTTGCACTCTATCAAAACCAAACAGATGAAGCGCATGGGAATCCATTGAGACAAGAGAAAATAAAATCCGCTTAGCAGTCAATAAAATGCAATTAGGCAATTAGCGGGATTTTCGGGTTCTAAACTGTTTTTGATGAGTGCTCTTTTTTCACACAACCACACACACACACACACATACACATATGCAGGGGATATTTATCTACTCTGGTTTATCTAAATCAAGTGCAGCACCATATAAACTAGCCCAGAGAAAGAGAGAGAGGGAAAATCTTTGATATGCACAAAAATTAAAAGAAAAAAAGAGAAAAGTTTAAGCGGATCCGCGAAAGGCTGAGGGGGAATCGGAAATTGTTGCTGTTGTTGGAAACTATTCGCTAAGCGGCTTTTGTTGTGAAGCGAATGGAAAGAAGAGGAAGAAGAATAAAAATAAAACTATGAGAAGAAAAAAAAAATGTCAAGTTAAGTAGCAAAATGAGGACAAAAGCCTGGGAAAGTTGAAGAGTTTGAAAGCTTTGCCACCTTTCCACCTTGCTACAAAATTAGCATAAATCCTGTCAGTCTTTTTTTTTTACTATAATTGAAATAAAAAATAAACCGGTGGCAGATTTAATTGGTGTGTACGAGTGTGTGCGTTTTTGTGGTGTAAATAAATTCAAAGAGATTTTGAATGCCCTCAGTTTTTTTTTTTACAATGATGATTATTTTTCTGTATTCATTTTTTCTGTGTTTTGAGCACACGCAGCGTTTGCATAACTTAAAATGCTTCGCAGGCCACAAGCCGCAGCGAGGAAGAGCATAAAAAAATATTACGCATACCACGCGTGTGACACGAAATCCGCGGCGGTGTCGGCGGCATAACAAACTTTCTCTGTATTCACACAAGAGCGAAAAAATAATTACAAACAAAAATATGAATAAAAAGAAAAAAGCAAAAAAAAAAAAAAATAAAAATAAAGCAAACATTCGCGTTTCAGCAAAAAAAAAAAAAAAAACAACAAAAAAATTTAACGATATTTAAATTACACACACATCATAAAAATAAAAAAAACACCACATCGAGCTGAAATATTCCAAACACACAGACAAAAACAAACAAATGCAATTATGCTTTCCGTTTGGTCCCCTCGAACCCTGGGAGAGACCCCCCAGGCAAAGGTAGAAATAATAGAGTAAAAATAATCCCAGCAAAATTGCAAAAGCCTGAAAACTTCTTTGCAAAAAAAAAAGTTATTCTTATCAAAGAAAAATGTGCAAAAAAAACTTTTCAACTATTTTTAAAAAGGTGCCTTTCCGCTATTTTTACTTGTGGCCTACTTTTCGGCGTCTCAGAAAAAAAAAAGAAAAACAATTCCATTTGTGTTTGTCGTCTGGTTTGATTATTTCAAGCAAAAAGGATTCCAAGATGCTCAGACCCAAAAGCAAATCTTATTAAGAGAGAAAAAAAAATTTAATTCAAATAGGAGAGAAACGAAGGGGGGAGGGGTAGACGGAGTGAGACAAATATGCGTGAGTGACTTTGTTTACATTGGCACGCAAACAAGGTCAGCGCAGGGTTTATTGTTTTGTCATATGCCTTTAATTAATTTACAAGCCAAAAAAAAAAACAACAACAAAAAAAAGCTGTCAAAAGTAAAACCGTAAAAACGGCCTAACAAAAAGCCTTGAATAAAACCAGAGAAACTCACTCATTTCACTTTGCAGAGAGCCTAGGCAATTCCACTCACTCTCTCTCACATTTTGCTTTGAGTGACTCTTACTTTGAGTGAAAACCTGAGTGAGTGTAATTTCGTGTAGAGAACAGAGAATGGAGTTTTTTTTTCTGCTTCGTATTTAGTCAGATTATTGCACAAGGTTGCGCCTTTGCAAATGACGTCATTTGGTTTGGCTTGTCGCGTCTGTTGTTCATTTTGGCTTGCCTCACTCTCTCTCTCTCTTTCTCTCTGCGTGTGTGTGTGTGAGTGTTTTTGTGTGGTTCTTTTTGTTGTTGTTTCTGTTTATATAAATATAACCCATACAATTTATGTTTAGTCATGCGAGTTTTTACAGTTTAAATAAGCGTACACTCGTTCCTTTATTAATAGCCAAGAGATAAATTAAAAGTCTTCTTGTCTTCTTCCTTTGTGTTTGCGTGTGTTTGAGTGTGTCTGTGTGTTTCACTATTTCGTTGTCTGTTAAGTTTTCAAAGTCATTTGGCTTTAACAGTTCAGTTGAGTTGGCCTGGTTGACCACAATAAAAGAAAAGAATACCACACACATTAACACACACACACACATACACAAATGTGGTCGAAAAAGGAGTCAAGGTAATTGGTGACGTTTTAAGCTAGCTTCCCAAAATTGGTAAAATAATGTTTTAATTTTTTAAGGAAAAAAAAAATAAAAAAAAAACTTAGTGAAAATATTGAATTAAAATTTTTTCGAAATTTTTTAAAATAAATTAAAAATCAAATTTTATTAGTTTTTAAATTACACAAAAAAAAAAAAAAACAAAAAATATTTAAAATTTTTTGAAATTAAAAAAAAATATTCGAATAGCTTAAAATTATTAAAATTTCATATTTTCGAAATATTCATTCCAAAAATTAAATGTTTTGATTGTTCATTAAATCTAAAAGTGAAATTCAAAATTGTCCTCACAAAATGGGATAATGGAATAATTCAGACACCAACAATTACAACAACAAGAGGGTAACAAATTGTGTAAACAACAAAATTGAAAATATAAATTTTGAGTCATTTTTTTCTTTCTTTCTTTCTTTTTTTTTGCATTATGATGACAAGCACGTAACCCGAAAATTGTCCCAAAAGAAATAACATGAAAATAAGAAAACGAAGAGCAACAAAAACTATGCTGACGACAGCAGAAGCAGCAGCAGCAAGGACAGAACAGCAGCAGAGCCAATGGAAATGATTGCAAAAAATATTTACAATGTGTGCGCAGAAAAGTATGCAACAAGAAAATCAAACATACAAAGAGTGAGCGGGCGACCAAGATGGAGTATGAGAGATAGAGAGAGAGAGAGAGTTGTCAGAAAAAATGGAAGAAGGGCGAGAGGGGGTCGAGTTTGAAAACGTTGACAAACGTTGAAAATGACAACTTGGCAACAATTATATTTCTCAACCAACTGCCAGCACCCCGACTCTGCCAATCATATTTCTGATTGAGTGAGTGCACGTGTGTTTGTGTGTGTGAGTGTCTGTGTGAAGATTTGTTTGTTTCGCCTATTGCACTCGATTGCACACACCAGATGGAACAACAAGAAGAAAATGTCAGAGCAAAACAAGAAAAAATCCAAGTAAACCAGGGTGAGCCAATCTATTCAGGATTTCCAAAAGTCTTTAAATTTCACCAGAAGCTCATAAAACTCAAATGAAAGTAAAGGTAACTTTCTAAGGGGAGTCTGTAGTCTCAAAAAGAGAATTAAAGAAAAAAAATTATACTTCCAAGCAATTTGATTGAATCTACAGCAAAGTAAAGCAATCCAAATTAATTGTCCAGAGTTCTGGGGTGTCCTTTAAAAGCATTCGGTCAGCTGATCTAGATTTTTTTTTATCTCCAAAAATTCTCTGTGAAATTAAAAATTGGGCAATTTCCGAAAAGACCTGCAGCAAGGCCTGGCGCAAATGGCTGCAATTAAATGCAGAGGCCCCAAACAAGGCGTAAGCAGATAAGAGCATTTCGTAGAACAAGCTTAATGAGCTGGCAAACAAAATGGAGCAATTTGATCTCCCCTTTTTACCCATAAGCAAATAGAAAACTGCACCTGCTTGCTGTGGACTCTTTCAAGGAAATGCAAAAAAAAGGAGGGTGACTTTTTGCCTTTTTTTCTTTTCTCAGCTGTTTTAATAAAATTAAATTTTCACAAAATAAATAAAAATAAATTTGCACTCTAGTTTTTCTGGTTCTTCAGCTGCAACTGTTGGGGTAAGGCAAATGAAAATTCAAAGCACAAAAGCCGTTAAAAATAATTTCATCATAACTTGCAAGGATCCCCACAAAAATGAGGGTAGCACAAGAGAGAAAAAAATGATATAGAAAAAAATAGTGCAGACTTTTTTAGACTAAGCGGAAAGTTTCTAAGTGCTTTGGCACATTAAAAAAAATAAATAAAAATAAAACGAATACAGAGAACAAAAAGTTTTTAATATTAACTTTTAGTCACTCGGGCAAAACTAAAAGAAAAATAATCTCAACTAAAATAATCAATTTCCACAATCACATAAATACAAATTTTATTTGACACTACAGAGCAAACAACAAAGAAAACCAAGAAGAAGAAGAAGAAGAAGCAGAAATAAGTCAAGCTTAAAAAGAGTTTCATGTTTTCAACTCAGCCAGCCCTGGCCATAAATCCAGGCATTAGTTTGAGAGTCCAACCCGACCACTCTAACCCCCCCCCCCCCCCCAAGGTGCGTCCGATTCGACGATAAAACTAAGAAAATAAAAAGACAAATCAAAAGTGCAAAATCATTGAAGAGCATCGAACATAAACGAATATATAAAAATAAAATAAACCCCCAAAAACAAAACGTGCATAGTTTTCCGAGTCTGCGGGGCTAACCCCTTTTTATTTGTTCCAGAAATGCACACTTGTTCTTTGGCTTATCCGCCTTGAAGTTTACACAAATAAAATTACAAAATGAACACAAACTGCGAAAAACAAAGAGTTGACCTTTTTCTCTTTCAAGTCACTTAAAAACAATGAAAACTATTCACAGAATTTACTTAAATTCTTTTTGGGAAAATGAAACCTGATTTCCAGGGATTAACTCTCTGATAAAGTTGCATTTTAGCACTCAAATGAGAAGTTTGATTTTGGCTAGAAAATTTTAAGGACTAAGTGAAAGAGATACTGTACCTATTAAAGGTGGATAGGTTATATCCAACTCAAACCACCCACCTTTGAGCTACTCGAACTCAATTCAAATATTCAAAGATTTGATAGGAATATAGCTGGGATAAAGCTTCGACCGATTTATTTTTAGAGCAACCAAATGATATAGCAGCATTATCTTTATATAGGATTGATTATACAGGATTGATAGGAAATAAAATTGGTCGATAAATGTAGAAGATGTTCTTTAACCGACTTTAAGCTCATATGATATAGTGGTTCGATCTGACTGATCTGCTTCGTATATAGAAAGGAGGGGTCCCTATTTCACTTAAGCTCATCTGATATAGTGGTTCGATCTGGTTGATCTCCTTCGTATATAGAGAGGAGGGGTACCTATTTCACTTCAAATGGACCTGGCTATATACTATATGAATATTCCAAGTACTATCAAACCATCTGGAGTGAATTTCAGAGGTACTCCAATTTCACCAAGAGAAATCTTAACTCCTCCAACTTCTCTTCAAAATAAATATTTTTGGAAAATATAGAGCAATTTGAGCCTTCTTACTTTACCACTTCAAAAAGTATAGTGCATGACTTAGGGAACTTCTAAAACTAGAGCAAATTTTGCTAAAACAAAAAAAAAATCGTGCAAAAATAAAAGAAAATTCCTCAATAAAAAATGTTGAGCCGAAAAAAAGTTGATATCCAAAAACCGCCAAGACCAAAAGTTCAAACAACTAAACAGAAACTCAAGTAGAGAAACTGTTTCGGCTGCCCCGCCCCTCCTTCCGCCTGCTCTCGAAAACTATGGCAAAAGTGTAAGGCAAGAATACAAAAACAATTCCAAAGAAAATCGCAACAAATGAGGCGGATAAAAGGCCAAAATCAAACCAAGTTTACTAGCAGCAGCGAGGACAGGGGGGAGAGGATTGAGGGAATAGCTCCTTAAATTGTCCACAACTGTCCAGCAAATTGCCCTAAAATGTGCATGCAAATGGGGCAGCTTCTCTTGCTCAATTGGTCGGCTAGGAACTTGGTCCTTTCTGCTTTCTGCTCGACGTCATCGTGTCAAGGACAATGTTAAAAGCTGGGCCAAAAATCGAGAGCACGGGCCTGCCCAGACTCTGGTGTTGGGCTGGCTGGGTCTGTCATAGTCGCGTGTTGGCCCAAAACGGTTAAAAGATAAATGAGTCTGTGCCAACTTTTGGCCAAGGACAACTTCAACACTTCGAAAGGGGGCAAGAGTAGCTGGAGCTGACTCGAAAGTGCTACTACAATTTATGCAAATTGCCAGCTTTTAGAGTGTTTCCTCACTTTTTGGTGTTGAAGCATTTCGGCCAAAACGGCGTATGTGCAATTTTTTTAAAATAATTATTTTAATTTGCCCTGTTGTGCAATTCGAATTTGCTGCCTTGCCAGATTTGCTAGAATTTTAATTTGCTTTTTAGAATATTTCCGATTTCTTTGCTTTAATTTATCAAGTGAAATTTTTGCTTTCAATCATTTGACGATTTGATTGATTGAATGGATTGAAAGCTCTTGTTAGTCTGTAGTCTCTTTTGAGACTTCTGTTGGCTAGGCAACTAAATCCTTGTAGAATTTAACTAAATAAACAAAACCGCAGCTTGCGATTACCACCCGCCACCCCATCCCCCGTTTCTCTCGGCTTCTACTTAAGTTTTTTCTTTTGATTATTTTGTGTGTGTGTGTGTGCTTTTCGCTGCCGCAATTTAAATAAAATGAGCTTAAAAGCAAACTGCTAAAAGCAACTTGACTGAAATGCATTTTACCCCAGCCGCTTTCCGCCAGCCCCACCAGAGTGGGTGAGATTTTGGTGTGGTCTGGGAAAGTGTTTGCCAAGTCACTTTAGATGGCGCCACAAGCAGTCATCTCGCCAAAGCATATTGAATGCCGAATGAGCGATTAGCACTCCTTCAAGCTGCCTGAAGCCTTTGGCGTCACCCAGTCAACGTTCGCCCCAGCCAACTCGAGCTCTTCAAGTTGTCAACACTGCGGTCTTTTTTTTCTCATTCCTTTTTTTTATTCGCTTTTCGCTGTTGGTTTTTGTGATTGCGCTTAAATTACACTTAACAGCATTTAATTTGAATAAACTAATGAAATTCATGGCATTTTTACAACTGGTCTTGAGCATTTAGTGGCCCTGCCGGCCTCATCTACACATTCTGACAACCTCTTAAGCATTTCAATGAGAACGGAGATTATGGGTGGACGGGTGGGCCTTACAGTTGGTGTGATTTACTTAAGTAGATTTGAGGAAAATTACACAAGTTTCAGCTGAGATAAAAGTCAATTGAAATAATCAAGGATTGAAATAATGAGAGAGTCCTTCAAATTGAAGAGTCTTGTAAATTTGCACCTGTCATTTTAAATGTGTGGCAACATTATTCGGCAGCCTGCCAGTCTCAGGTATTTGCCACTTAACATACTTAACACCTTCGGCCATAAATACACACACACACACACACATACACAGAAGAGGAAGACATGGTCTGGAACATAGAGTATATAAAATGATATCCCCATGAATGCAAGTCTATTTAAACAGGACAGGGTTGACATTTTAACGGCAAAACCAGCTCAACCGATTTGACCAAAGAAGCCAGGAAAATGAACCAGTTGGCAGGTGGCAGGTGGAGGGGGAAATGACCAACTAACCAAGCGGGCAACCAAATGGTCAACCGCTCGAGTGAATCGAGCCAAACTAATGGCACTCATGTGACCAATTTGAGAAGACAGCCAGAGCAGTTGTCTAATTAAAAGCCAACAAAAGACATACACACCACACACACACACCAGAAAACCAGTGATAATGTGAATTCTGTAGCTAAAAGATAAGTGGAATTTTAAATTAACCAGACTAATGTGACATGAAAAATAAGAAAAATTTTTCAAAAAAAAAAGGAAGCTTGGAAAAAAATGGTATGAATTTTACGTACCAGCCAACTTGGCGTATGAGTAATAATTTTCTATAAACCACTACGTAGTTAATCGTTTTTTATTACACTTTTCACACACACGCACGCACAGCACATTTGCCACTCTTTTAATTAAAAGTAATTTCCTTGGCTTATGCGGAAAAATAAAAAAGTTATTTTCCTCAAGTTTTTTTATTTTTTTTTTTTTTTGCTAGGCAAAATGTTAATTAAAAGTAAGTGAAAATTGTTTGTGGCATAAAGCCGGAAAATACAGATTTCCTTTAAACACTCGCTCACAACGCCAACAATAACAACAACAACAGCAACCAGAACAACGCACTGGAGCACACACGCGTTGACAACAACGAAAGGCAGCAGGCAAAAGACTGCGGGCCTCCGTTTCGGTTTCACAAAATTCTGATGCAAGCAGAAGCCAACCGACCAACAGACTGGGTGCTCGAAAGAGAGAGAGAGAGAGAGCGGGTATGGGTGCGAGTGCGAGTGCAGTGCAAGTGAAAACGAAACGAGTCGAAACAAGTCGAGTGAAACACGAGGCCAACGTTTAAAAGCACTCAAAGCGAGCGTAGAGTCAAGGATATTGCAATGCCGAGAGACTCGCCAATTTTTCACTCATTCGTTGAGTGTTTTTTTTTTTTTTTTTGCTTCCGCAAAAGCTTTAATTTTGATGGATTTATTTTTAACCAACAACGAGCCTAACAACAATTTTCGCTGCTCCTTTGGCTGTGAGAACAACGACAACGGCTTTTATAATTGACAATTCCAAATGCCTCGGACCCTGCCAAAACTACCAAAAATTGCCGGAATTTTTCTAGTTTTTTGTTTGTTTTGTTTTTCTTTCAGCATTTAAACGAAATTGGTTATTTGCGTGCCAAAAGAAGAAAAACGATACGAGCAAAAAAATAGAAACAAAGAGAAGAGAAGAAACAACCATTCTGATGAGAGACGAATGGGTTCCAATTTTGGCCAAATCATTCACGGGACGTTGCCTTTTCTTCTTTACAACGATAATTCCATTTGGCCAAATGCATTTTAACTACCAACACTTTTACCCCTAAAAACAAGCCAATCTACTCCACCACACCACACCCCTCCGGTCGGCACTTTCAACACAGTGCATGATAAATTGCCAAACCCAACGCAAAATACAAAATATATACAAAAAATTTTTGTTTAAAGGAAACAAAAGAAAATTGTTTAATCTGTGTGGCATGTCAAAGATTTTATGCTCTTTTATGGGGAATTTCATAATTCGAAAGCTCTCAGGAAATTACCCTTTATTATAGAGGTCATCTGGTATGAAGCGCCCTCTATGGTACAGTCAAGCGACCTAAGGGGAAATTTACAGTATTATCCAATTATAGACAGGCTTATTTATTTGATCTGATTAAATGATTCAAGCGGGTCTCTTCGGAAGAGTTAATAATCTGAAAAATAGAAAGTCGATCCATAAATATCCCAAAGAATATCTGCAGACTTTTAGTGATCTGCTCAAACAATTCAAATATACCCCCTAAGATTCTGATCTGATCTATGGTTCGAACAGATCTCTCATTCCGAAATGCCCTAAAAATTATTGAAATCATTTTTTGATCTTGGAAATTTTTTCAAAACAAACATCCTAGTTGATCTCAAGTCTTAATGATCTGAATCAAGTCCATTTGACTTGATCAAATGGTTTCAGATGACTTTGTTAACTGATCCAGAAATTGGACGAAGACCTCCAAATTATATATTATTTACTTGATATGGAAAACAGTCTTCCTAAATCCTCCCAAATACAAAAAAAATTAAAAAATTTCAAAAAAGAAAAAATTCCTGACACTCCAGGTCTCCTCTTTCATATAAGAAAACCTGATCCAAAATTGGTCCGAAAACCATTTAACTTCTCACAAAGAAGAGCATAAGGAAAAGAATGATTTCCAAGCAAAGCAGTGTTCAAAATTGCATTTTAATACTATCACAGCCTGGCACGTAAAAATTACCAAATGCCGAGGGCAAACACACAAAAAGGAGAGAACACTTGGATGGGTGGCAAAAGCCACGCACATAAATTAATGGCAAGTCGATGCATAGAAGGAGCTGGCCATATGGAAATGTGAAACGACCAGCAAAAATAAATGAATAGAAAACGGAAAACTATCAAATAAATGGAAATGGGTTAAGCGAAGATACGAAAACTTAAAGGTGAAGCAAAGAAAGGACTGAACAAACTGACCCAACTGAAAACCACAGAACCAGGGAGCGGAAAGAGTTCGGTGAACAAGTGTCTAGGACATACACAAAGTGGATTTTGCGGTGATGAGTATGGCAGCGATGACGGTGGTTAGACAAACAACCTCATTAAACAAATTGAGGCATCCAATGAAAGGTTAAAGTGCAAAATAAAGTTCATTCTAAAAACTGGTGAAAAAGGTATTTTTTGATATACCAAAAATTTACATACTCTTTTTAAAAATAGTTGGGAAATAGAACCTAGTGCTGCGATCTGGCCTAAGCTAGATAAATACCAAATTTCATAGAGATTGGTCAATAGAAAGGGGAAATTTTACTAAGACAGATTTAGGTCCCTGCTTACTTTGATCTAAATTATCTAATTAGACGAAAAGTCTTAAAAATATATAATATTTCAATCCTGACGAATTGGGACCCACTTCGCAGATGCTTTGCCCGCTTCGAAAAGAGTATCTTTATTAGAAGCCAAGTCAAAGTCAGGCTACTTCCGCTTGCAGCTATCGGATGAAGTCTAAGGAAAGGCTCTTGGATTACCTCTCAATTAAGGAGATGATGAATAGCCCAAGACGAGGACATTGAATGACAAAGTAGACAAGTCAAATATTTGCCAAGCAAACAAAAGAACCAAGCTCAAAGGACATTCACAAAATGCAAGCAAAAATTTAAGGAACAAGTCAAAAACTACGACTTAAAATAGCCAAAGAAGAAGAGTTGGAAAAAGCACTCACCTTGAGCTCAACAGCTGCTCGGCCTCGGCTGCAGTCATGGCATCCGGCAGGCTGTCATCTCGGGGCATGTTAGTGACGGAATTTGTGGTTGTTGTAATTGTCTGGATGGTCTCGGTCCTGTGGCCAACGCTTTGGACTTTGATCACCTCATCGACCAAGTCATCCATGAGCTCCGCCTCCATTTCAGTGCATTTCAAGTGCTGGAGCAGATCCTCCTCATCCTCTCCAGCACTGGTGTCGGCATATTCCAAGTCCTGCAGATCCAAGGCTTGCGAACGACGCTCTGGCAAATTTGGAGCCACTTCATTGATGGCCTCCACATACTCAATTTCCAAGTGCTCGTCCTCTTCATCCTCCTCCTCCATCTCATCTTCATGAGCATCTATGGAGGCTATGGGGGCTATGCCCTTGGTCAGAACCGAACGCGCCGGTGACATGGGCGGTGTGGATTTGGCACTATTGTCCGACTGGCTGTTCCGTCTCCGTATGGGCGAGACTACGCCCACTGGCGGCGAGTTGTAGAGATTGCGCTGCAATGGGGAGCCATCGCCCATATCACTGCCCGACTTGGCAGTGGGTGAGCCCAAGATAGGGGCCCTCACCTGATTCGTGGATTCCTGCAGCTCTGGCTTGATTATGGCATAGACTGTGCTGGACTCCTGGCCAAAGCCATTGGCCCCATGGAATTTCCTCTGCATATCGGTGACCTTAGCCGTGTCATAAAGCTCCGCCTCAGTTACCTCCTGAGACTCGCTGCCATCAGGATTTAGACGGTAGCCCACATCTACATAGTTCAGACTATGTGGCTGTTGATTCGGCTCCTCTTTGGCCTTGAGCTCCGGCACCATCTCATTGAAACCGCTTTCATCTTGGCTGGCCGTGGAAATGATGCTCGGTGGACGCTGTCCCAGGCCGGCGGCCGGCATATTCACCACAATGCTGCTTCTCTTATTGGCCACTCGCTGAGGCGAGCCTGTCAGATTGGAATGTGGAGTCTCCTCTATTTGGGCTTTGCTATTGCGACCTGGAAAAAATCCAAATAAAAGAGAAATCTTTTTTAAAAAAAGGGTATTCAGTTTACCAAAGAAATTTATTTGGGATTGAGAATTTTTTTTTTGTTTAAATATAAAAAGTTTGTAGTTTCCCTCAATCCGCTAGCAAATGCAGGATATCATTTTGCATATGCAAAAGCAGCCAAACCCTTCCATTCTTGCCATTCCGCTCCTTGTCTTTCTGAAAATCATGGTCATCCTGTTTGTAAAGATTACAGAATTCATGATATCTTCTCAGTTCTTTTTCGAAATACTCATTGGGTTGGTCAGTCTGTTCGCCCTTTAGTTCGGCTGAGATGGCAGCCAGAAGATAAGTCAGATCTTTCCGACGATTCTTCTTGGTACCTTTTTGACCCACCCGAAAGGTATGAAATCTGGGAATGTTGACCCTAGGCGGCGTAGACTTGGAACGGATTAGCCTCAAGTTCTGGTGGCAGGAGCTTTGGGCCAGATCGTCGCATGAGCCCTCTGCCTCATTGTGAATTACCGAACCGTCCAAGCCACCGCCAGCAAAGCGCTCGGGAAATGAGTTGTTCTGGCAACAAGAGCCAGCCGCAAAGCTATCCTGAGGTGGCATGCCAAGCACATTCATATTGCCACCGCCCATGCAGCAGCCCTGACCCTGATTTTGCAACTGCTGTGAGCTAGAATCCAAAATGGATTGATTGGCCATCATGGAGGCTCCGCAAGCCATTGAACAACCGAGACTCATAGCGGCCACCTCAGCCGTGGGTGTTTCATGGAAGTCTATCCACTCCAAGACAGTCGGCGGCATTTTCTGAAAAATTCCCGTCAAGCGTTTCTGATTTAGACACACACTCAAATGGCTCATGTAAAGATTTCTAAGACGCCGCTCGTCCACATTGCTGCAATGCATTGTGCTGAGTTTATTGAGCCAAAGCCAGGCCAGCCGATATTCGGGAGTTTGACAGCCAAAGGCCTCTTCTGGCTGGGGAGACAAGTCCAGCATCAACAAGAAATCATTGGTCAGCAGAGTGCATTTGGTCTCGTTGGTTGTTCCCCCAATTACGGGATCGAGATTTTCTTCAGGCTCGGACCGATGGGTGTAAATGGTTCTAAAGGGATCCCGACTGTGGATACTTGTATCACTCTGACGATGGCTGATGAAACTAATACCAGATGGGGAGCGAGCTACTCGTCTCCCCTCCCGCTCGGCTTGTCGGTATTCTTGTTGCTGACGTTGGGCTTCTCGCTTCTCTCGCTGATATTCTCGTCGGTTGATGAAACTAAAAGTGGATGGGGAGCGAGCTGCTCGTCTCTCATCCCGCTCGGCTTGTCGATTTTCTTGTCTCTGACGTTGGGCTTCTCGCTTCTCTCGTTGCTCTTCTCGCTGCTGTTCGCGTCGCTCATCTCGACGCAGGTCGCTCCTGCTTCTCAGACGCTTATTTGTCAGGCCCGTTGACATAGTTTGGGTGGAGAGTGGGGAGCTCTATTTCTTCAACTAAGCAAATCATGAAGTTTTTCTTTTCTTTCTTAAATGTGGAGTTTTTCTTTTTGTTTTTGTTGTTTTTCTTTCTTCTTTGTGTTTTTTTGACAAATAAAAAAAAAAGTTCGAAATACGAAAATTTTGAATAGTATTGCCAAAATCAAATCCAAATCGACCGAGACAAATTGAAAATGTTGAAAAAGAGAAACACGAAATGTCTCTCTTCTAGAAGAATTTGTGACCGCATGTTTTGACACTTTCAATGAATTGTTTAATTAATGCTTTTTCCCCATTTTAAATAATTTACACATTTTTTATTTAGTATGTTTTGAATAGTTTCTGCACCTCTCCCCCATTTCACTATTAATGTTCTTGAATATTTTGAATATACTCGAATCAAGAAAGACTCTTTTTTCAGAAATTCTTAAGGTCAGGGATTTTGTTGGGGTTCGATTACCGGAAACCTTTAGTCTTTTTTGTCTGACTGTACCTGACATTTACTACCTGGCCTACCCAGAGAAAGCTAGATCATTTTTCCCCCCTGTTCCCTTAGGCAATAATTCAAATAAGACTTTTCCCCCAAAAATTCCCCTAAGCTCAAACATTTTCAAGGCAATCAGCTATTCAAATATATCGATAACTTTGATAACTATCGATAACAATGTTGGCTATTATTTTCCGTAGAAACTGTAAAATCAAACAAACTCATTTCCTGGGAAAAGTGTAGGCCAACATATTTCATTGTAGACAATTTAGAATTTCCGCGCATCTATTTTAAGAATTTTCTATTTTTTCTTGTATTTTTTTTCACTCGGCATTTTCGCTCGAGTCGCATAGTTTGGTCGTCTGGCCTCTGGAAGTGGCAGTGGATTTTGGGTCCGTTGGTTGTCTGTCTAATTATTTCTGATTCTAAAGAGTTTTCCAAGTCTTTCGGACTTGTTTTTTTTTTTTATTCGCTTTACTAACCTCGACAAGCTTGACAGAGTTTCCGCAAACTGAGACACATTTTTGAGTACCTTTTATTTCTTTTTAATCACACTAACATTTTTCTCTGCAAGATAAAACGAATTTATGCTCATCAAATCAAAGAATTCAAATTGTTTGCACGCTGATAGACATAAAAGAAATGCTCCAAAATAAATCCTACAAAACTAAAGAGAAGCCCAAAAAGCCAAAGATAAAAAGCACCCTGAAGTATTTCGACACTCAGGGCTACCTTTTTAATGGAGGTCTCCTTGCTTTCAGAACCAGTCAGATCAGATTCGGGTATTTCGGTATCCTCGCCAAGATCTTCAAAAAACTCCTCAGCCTGAGAGGAATACGTCTGTCTGCTAACCACATCCATTTTGACCCAATATTCCAACAATCCGTGTTCATGAAAAGCGTTCATCAGGCCCTGAAACTTGTACAGGAACGGCGAGCCCTGGGGCACAATATAAGTGCTCATCATAGATCGGAGGTATTCCTTGACTATGTGAAAGTCTGAACGCTCTAGCTTGGCGTTATAGGTAACGGCCAGGAAGTCCCGGGCCGAGATGTCACGCATCAGAAAGGCCACCTGCTTCGAGCGTCGTATAATGTGCTGGGCATACGGATAGGCAGTGAAATTGAGTGGCAAGTAGACGGCGTTGGCGGAGAGCATTTGATAGTACTTGGGATTCAGGGTATGATGCACAGCCTCGAACAGATTGCTTATGCCATAGACAGGGACCTTGAGTTTCTCCAGTTGTTCCAGCGTATCCAATTGCTTCTCAAAAGTGGGTCGAATGAAGCCGCTCTCCAATTTGGCAAAGTAAATTGTAGTGATCACATAACTGAATACGATCCAAGCAATGAGAAAGAGACGCAGCGAGCTGATTTGCGAGAATGTGGTGACCGGAGTACCCAATTGAGTTTTCCATAACATTTCAAAAATCTCACATAAACTGGAGCCCCGAAAATAAGCAGCTCCAGGCAGATGCAGAACTTGCCGCTGGATGCCAGCATAAACCACAAAGGCAATAAGAAAGGTGGCCAACAAAAGCTGCCAAAGAGGTCGACTAAAAGCCTGGACAAATATGAGATATTCCGGACGCATGGCAGCAGCCGGAACAACCAGATAGATAAGCTTACGGCTATGCGGATACAATTGCTCCACATGAGGAGCAATGCACTCCAGGACAAATCGAATGTTAAGACCGATGTGAGTATGACCACCGATGATATCCTTGAGTACCCCGGTGAAGTTGCCGTCTGCCAAGCACCGGCCATAGTTATCATTGTCTGCTGGTAGAATATAAGAGGCCGTGGCATTCAGCTTGTTGGCCAGAGTTCGGGCTATGACACCATCCGTGGCCAGGAACCCAGCTGTTTTCGTCTCGGGCAAAGGCAAAGCTCTCAGAATATCCCGGAACATGGAAAATCTCAACTCATAGCCACGTAGATTCATTAGTTTGTCATGGTAGTAACGAGGGTGCTTTAGAGGATCCACTTCCTCCACTTGGCCTCCATTGCCGGCAAAGGGATCAAATTCATAGACCCTCCGATATTCCGTAATCGCCAGGGCAAAGAGTATCTGTTTGTTCCAACAGCCCAAAAGAAGATCCCTTAAATCCTCCAAACTAGCCCGAGGCCAGATGAAAATATATTTATGCAGATGTTTTCGCCTCTGCCGAGGATTCAGCAGAGAGAGAATGCGCAGTTTCAGCGAATTGCCCGCCTGACCTTCAGGTAAGAGAAAGATATTGATACTGTCGGTGGTGCGCTTTGGTTCCTTCTCAAAGGCCTCAATGCTTCGGATTACACAGGGAGCTGTTTGCAGTAGACCGTGATACAGGGACTCCTCCAGATCCAAATGCTCCAGCTGACCAGTAGTGACACAAGTCACACAGCGATAAATGTAAACGATTTGAACCGGATTGCGTTTGACTATATCACAGGTAGTCCGGGTTATGTGCTCCACATTTGGGGTGACACTTTGGGCAATCATGGGTGCCAAAACCAAAAGGAATCCTAGGATTAACATGACCACAACTGACCAAAGCTAGACTTGAATTAATAGATGGCCAAAAATATTAGGCACTCATTTCTATTTGGCTGAGTCAAGTGCACCCTGGCGTATACTTAATGTCAATTAGCCATACGTGCGTTTTCAATTAAAATCGCCTGTGGCTGCATGAATTTTTAATGCCCTGGCAACATTTTGGTTTTTCTCCCAGGGGGAGGGGTGGGGAAAAAGGCCGAAAGTTTAAATGAACCACCAAGGCCGCTGGCAAAGCACACACATTCGATTCGGACAGTCAGAAGTAAATAAACTTTACGAAATTCATAGGAAAAAGTAACAAAATAAACAAACCAAAAAGGAAAGAGATAAACACTCTCTTAAAAATGTGAGAGTGAGAAAGTGCATCTGCCAAATTGAATCGATCAAAAATGAAAATATTCCCAATTCTCTTTATTTTACTCGGTTTTTTGTTTGCAAAAAAAAATAATCTCACAGATTTCCACGAAAATAAAAAAGAAGAAGAAGAAGGGAAAATTATAAACAAAAGACAATTAACGAGTCAAGTTGTATGAAACAAAAAAGGAGGTCAGCAAATTGATCCACACCCCTCCCCTCTTGCCACGTCCAGCCAAACCAAAAATATAAATCCATAAATTATTGGTTTGAGTAAGCAAAATTGATTTATTTTAAGGAATGAAAAGAGAAAATTTAATTGCAAAAAAACAATCTCACTAACGAATCAAAAGAAAAGCTCCCAGAAGAAAATAAAGAAAACAAAAGATAAAAAAAAAATATTTACTTTTTCACTTAGGCAAACATATGACAAACAGAAAGAAAGTTTATGTAAATTCTTTGCTTGGGCCAAGGAAAAGCAAAATTGTTTGCACATGAAAATGCAAAAATAATTGTCAACTTGGAAAGCAAGAAAAGAAGCCACAACAAAAGCCTCGCCAAATTAGTGGAAAAAGGCCTGACAATGACAAAAAAAAAGAATCTAACAAAAAAACATTAAAGTTGCTGTCAAAAATGTGCAACCAAAAGAATCGACAAAAAAAAAAAAAATAAGAAAACGAAAACCAACAAAGTTGCAGTTGCTTGCGTAGGCAAAAAAAGAGAAAGAGAAAAATTTAACGAAACAAAGATAGAAAATTCTTATACATTTCAGAAACCGTCTGGGTGTATGTGTCCATGTGTGTGTGTGTGAACAATTAAAGGTCTCCCCTAACGAGATTCAAACAAAAGCAAGCCAAGCCAGCAGATTCACAGCTGCTTCGGCTTGCGGTCAACCGACTTTCTGACAGAGTTGGCAGGACCGAAAATTCTTGAAGGAAAATTTTTGAGAAAAGTCAAGTCAAAATGCCAGGTAGAAATAAGTTCAAGCCAAATTGGATTGGTTAAAAAAAGGAAAAAATTTAAAAATATTATTTTTTCTGAAATTTGATTTTTTTTTAAATTTGATTTTTTTTTAAATTTTTTTTTTCTGAAATTTGATTTTTTTTTTTTTTTAATTTTTTTTGCTTGATTGAAAAATGGCAAAATAAAAAAATTCTATTTTTTTTAATTGCCTATTTTTTTCACTTAACAGAAAACTGCTAACACATGACTTTTCCTACAATTTGTAGTTTTTCTTTTTTTGTTAATTGAAAAGATACCAAAAGTGCGCAAGTGGAAGTGGAAAAACAAAGAGACTAAAAACAAGTGTTGAAATATTTTTATTTTCGTAACTTGTGGCAAGGAGATATTCCGTCTAGTCTAGACGAAGCAACTACTAAAAATATTACAACAACAACAAAAAAGGCATAAAAAAATCTTGCATGTGATTTCTAGTTTGTCTGCTGCACATTTTGCCCGGTTCGCTGAACCTGAGAGGAGCGGGGGGGCTCTCTCCAAAAATATATGCGGCCTTTTGGGTGTGGGAAAAAGCAAAATGGAGCAAAAAAGCACATGTGCCATAGTAAATTGTGGATGTCATTAACTCTTTGCCGGATTGACGTATACCAAATTAGGGTCATTCGGAATTCTGCAGCTTTCGAATCAATTATGAGACGTTGACAGTTAGAGCAGAATCCAAAGGAAATGAGCCATTCAAATGCGTTTCCTCTTTACACAAAAAAAGTGAAATCAAATAAAAAAAAATTTTGAGAAGAATCGAAATAGAAGCAAATAAATCGAAACCTTGGCAACCGACAGAAACTAAATTCAAATAAAAATACAAAAAATAAAAAGAAAGGCCCAAAATAAAGGCCTTTTCGTTGGTGCCAAGCAAACTTGACCCTGAAACCAAAAAGCTCATTAACCAAGCTACACCGAGGCGAGCTTATCAGCTATCAAGCTTAGGACCACCAAGAAATCCAAAAACCGAACACAACTGAATTAAACCAACATTTGAATCACGTTTCCATTGAATGGTAATTTGAGGTTTTTATGGATTTCATGACACTGCAAATAATTAATTTTTTTTTATATAGAACTTTTGATTTGATGAGCAATTCTTCCGTCATACCCATTGACAAATTTAAACAAATGAAATTGTGTTTTTTTTTTTTTTTGCTTTTTCGAAAAAAACGTTTTTGAAAAATAAATGATAAAATTGATATTTTGAAAATAATTAAAAACAAAATATTCACACACGCGGTTGTTTGTATATTTAAGCGTCTCGCGCAAAACAAATGAAAACAAAACGTTCACAGACGCGCAATGAACTGAAAAGATCAGCGCAAAATTTTTTCGACCAGTCAGAAAATTCATTTCAAATTTCAACAAGAATTTCTCAGCCTCACCAAGAAGCTCACCAAGAGCGAGAGAGAGAGAGAGAGAGAGAGTGAAGATACCGTTGGCTGTGTCAACCGAGAGCAAAAGTGATCGAAAAGCGAAAGAGAGACGAACATTTTTTTTTTTTTGTATTTGGCGAAGTGCCCAGCGACGCTGGCAGACAAACGGCAGCCAAAGTTCCGTTAGGCGACTGCAAGCCACAACAGGGTGTGTCAAAGACGTATGCTAATAATTTCATTGAGTTCAGACCAAAGGGAATGGGGATGAGGAAGGGGTGGCTTGCTGGTTTGCACTTGTCAGTCTCAGTGCCGGCTCTTGTCAAGTTGCCAGATTACACAATATTCTAACGGTAAATAAAGTGAATGTGTGTGGGTGTTTGGATGTGCCTGTTGAGTAAGGACAGACTTTTTTTTCACAATCGGAACAGGGAAAAATTAAGCTAATGACGGCCCAAGAGTTATGTGAATTTTCTTCCATTCACCTGTGCTGGAATATATTACCGAAATTTATTATTATTTTGTTTTTTGCTTAAAAACTGACAATTTTTTTTTGTCTTTATTTTTATGCTTTCGCAATTGTCATAGAAAATTATACAAAATGTCTGCTCAGCTGGTTGGCTGACTGGCTGACTGGCCGACTGGTTGGGTGGGCTGCTATTGTCGGGCCAATTTTGTATATTATAGCGGAGATCTATTGCCCAAGAACAAAGTGAAACCGGCTATGACGACAACAGCATCAAAATTCAAATGGCTGTCACTCACACACCCACGCACTGAAAATATGAAGATGATGACAACTACTTGGCGGGGCAGCTGTCCAAGAAAACCGACCAGACCATCTCTCTCACTCTTTCTTTCATAGCAATTGAGTGCAATGAACCTGTCGTTTTGAAAAAACGATTTTTTTTTATATAGTGCTGCCATCTATGAGATAAGACGGGCAACTCTGCAGCAAAGCTTCAAACTATTTAAAGCTTTTGCCTAGGGTTCTTGTATAAGCTAAAAGCTCTTTGGGGGGGAACAGTTTTGTTGGGAACAGTTTTGTTGGGAACAGTTTTGTTGAGAACACTTTTGCTTTGCTTTAGTTTGTAAGAAGTTTTCGAATTTGTTTTTTGTTTGCCTTGGTGAAATTTAAAAAATATTTTTATTTTTGCTTAAATTTTTGCTCTAATTTATTTAACCTTAGCCCTCTTTTCTGCCAAACAAATAAAACAAAAATAATAGTTTTGTCAATATTTAAATAAGTTTTAAATTGTGATACATAATATCTTCCGTTTTGGATTAATCAAAGAACAACATAAACAGCCAACAGCTGTTATGTCTGCTGAGCCCACTACCCTCCCCACTTTGACATCCCCTCCTTTTGACAGACTCCTCTGCTTGTGTCTATTTATTTTGTTTGTCTGCCGCCTTGGCTTGCCTCGCATTCGAACAATTGAGAACAGTGTCTGCCGGTTGTATTCTATTTTATGAGGCCCGAACATAATTTATGTTCGAGTGTGTGTGCAAGGGGTGGTGGTGGTGGTAGTGATGGCGCTCGCCCCTTATCTCCGCACCTATGATAATCCATACTCTCTCCCCTCACACACACACACACACACGCACACAGAGAGGCACATTTCTTTAGAGGTTTAAGTATTTTCCGTTTTATTTATAAATTCACATGAGAGACCCCATTCAAACAGCCACGGGGATAGGGGGGAGGCTGCTAGGGACTCCCATTCAAATGTTCTCGTCATGTTGCCTTTGACAATTCGAATGCGTTAGTCAGAGTTGCATTTGTGTGCGTGTGTGGCAAATGGCAAGTGTGTTGGTCTTAGCCTCACATTCGGGCCAGCCCGGCGCTTAACATCTGACAAACCCGCCCGCTGTGCCAGCAAATCGAAAATGCCATAAAAATTGTTGGTTGTGTTTTTTTTTTCGGGTCAACAAGAACATTTTTGTTTTTGAGTTAAACAAAGTCAAGGAGACAACAAAATTTTTAAATCCTTTAATCTTCTTCTTCTTCTTGTTCTATTTATATTTTTATTTTCTTCTCAACTCCCAGTGACATATTTACTGAGCTATAAAAGAAATTCTAATCAGCCAATTGTCAATATGAAGAATGCAAATAGCCACACAGCCTGAAAAGTCAATAACTGCCTCATTTACCATTTCAATCTTCCAGAACATATTAAAGATTCAGATAGACATTATCAGGTTCAGCCAGACTGACTACTCTGACTACTCGTTCTTTCCGGAAAACAGAATTTGGATATATGAAAAACCCATCAATCCTCACTCAGATAATTCGATTCGAATAAAAAATAAAGAAAAAATCATTCGAAGAGATTTCCGATCTTTCAGCGCTTTTTCAGATCACTTCTGTTCGGCATGGAGAGGGTAGACGCTGTAGCTATCAATAAATCAAGGTAGAGCCACGCCCACTGGACAAGCTCATGAATTAAAAGGCTTTGGAGGCCCAGAATCTGCAATCTTCTTGGCGAGTCTCGTGGCTCGTTCATAGATCGACGGGGGCAGGCGGAAGCACAGCGTGCAAATTCCAATTTTATAATCAGCAAACTGTAAGCCCAAGCAGAGGCAAGGAGGGGGGGAGTGGTGTATGGGGGAGGTCGGGTGCCGCCGCAATCCACCAAGCAGTTGAGGCAGAACGCTTCATTGAATTCTTAATCTGGCATTAATACAATTTTCTGTATGAAGAATGGAGTAAAGTAAGTAGAAGCGAAGGGAGCGGGGTCTGTGGGCGCGGAATGAATCCCAACAAGAACCGCCACAGCAGATGGAGACGAATGACCAGACAGAGAGGGACAGATTGTGAGCCAACTGCATTCAGAGTGAAAATTGCAACGAGGATGGCACAACATTTGGAATGTTGTCGGGGTGGCGGTCTTGGAGAAGACGGAGTGGGGTTGGGAAGGGTGAGTAGCTTGATACGAGTATGCCTTGCTGTTTGACCCATATTGGAATTTGCCTCAGAGCAGCAGAAGGAATCAGCAAAGAAGTCACGATTCACAAGCGAAGCAAAGAAAAAGCCAAAGAGAAGATGGAATACTCTTTTTGAAGATTAATTCTAAAAATTCTAAAGATAAAGATCCTAAAGTTGATGTTGAACTTTTGTGCTTTTCTTTTCAATTTGAATTCACAGAGCTCTGAACAGAAACAGTCTCAAAAAAAAATGATCTAGTGTTCAGATCAGCTTGATATTTGGTATCTATATCTATTAAAGTATACAAATTCCTGATAATCATTATGAACAAAATTTATTGATAAACTACAGAGATCTACTCAAAGCCAGTTTGGGGAATTGTTGTGGCCACATGAGACAGGATTATAATGAAAACTGCTATATAATTTCATCATTAACTCAAAAATAAGAAGAATTAAAATTGATTATGTTTAAGACTGATTTTGGGATTATATGGAAATGATATGATATAGGGGTTCTATACAAGAATATACCAGGTCCTATCTTGATATATCAGAAACTTGACTATGTCAAGGCCTACAGTGTCTCCTTCTCCATTACAAACCCATCCAACTATAATCTTTCGAAAAGAGTAGGTAAAAAAAATTGTAAAGAGACGAGAAGCGGGCCAGGCTGACTGGCTTGCTTGTGAATGACATTCCCGGTTGGTCTGTGTATGGGTGACCCGGGTTTTTGAACCCATAACAAAAGTTCAGATTGAGACTCACCTTCTTGTTCACTGCGTCGACGCCGGGACAGACTGTGATTGTGTTGACACTGTTCCATTTCGGATTTCTCAGTGGATTCGTTTTCCTGTTTCTCATCCTCGGTGTGGACGGGCGAGGAGGGTCCGGAAGAGGCGCTGGCCACTGGTGAGGGCGAGGCAGCCGAATTGGTGCTGCCGCTGAGGCCATTGCCAGTTATGTGACCGCCACAGCCCACATTGGTGCTGCCACCGCCCAGGCTATCAATGGAGCCTCGCTTCACGGCCTGCAAATAGGCGCTATGTGTGCTCAACGAGGACGTGGGTGAGGCACAGGAAGAGGGTGTGGAGCAGGTGGTGGAAGCCACTTCCTCAATGAGATCAATGGACTTTTTGCGCGGCTTCTCAGGCGGCACTGGGGCCTGACCCTGTTGCTGTTGCTCTCGTTCCTGCTCCTGGAGCAGGGAGCGCTGCATGGCCGCCGTGACGGCTGCCGACTTGGCTGGCGGCGGCGGTGGCTCCGAGCATTTTGTGGGCGAACGCAAACGTTCGGCATTGAATTTCACAGGGCTGACATTCTTTGGCTTCACCGCCGGTATCGGTGGCAGGGGTGGCGACTTCACCGGACTGCCTATTTTGCCACTGCGTGGCTTAATCTCTGGCGGTGTGGCCGGCACTGCCTGACGCACTGGCGGACTAGGCGGTTGATTGCTGGCCTCAATCTGACGCGGCACTGGCGAGCGCTGCTCCATGGCCAGCGGAGGCTTGTGATGCGTTGGCGGAGTCTTTTCCCGGATCTCTTCCTTGGACTCTTGCCTTTGGGTGACAGCCGATCCAGTTATTAGTCCTGTGCCGGGCACAGTGCGTATGATGTCGCAGCGATTGAGATCACTGTGTGTGCGCGTGGTCTTGGTCTTGGTGAAGTGGGAGGTCCACTTCTTCTGCTTCTCGATCAGCTCGCGTGAATTGAATTTGCGCTCGGGCTTCTCGGGCTTGTCGCTGCTATTGGCAAAGAGAGCACTCACTGAGCCAGTGACACCCGTGGCCGTGACCTCATCCGCCGACTTCAATCGGGAGAGATTGTGCTGCGGATACTTGGCAGTGGGTGGCGGCGTGGGTTCCACTATGAATTTGTTATTGGTCACACGCTCCCCGCCGTTCTGGGGCAAACCACAATTATTGTTCACCAGGGAGGCACCCGAGGGAAAGGGTGTCCTACGCTTCGGTGGCGACTGTGATCTGTCCGAAGAACGCGAAGAAGAACGATCCGAACCGTCGCAGAGGTTATCCTCTCGGGAACCAGAACGCAACAGACGCGTGCTCACATTCGAATTGGATTCGACGCCTAATTTCTCGAACAGGGCTCGGGCATTATTGAATCTGGCCGAATGGGATTCTGTTCTCACCACATTCCCAGGCGGCACTCCGCCGGTGGCAGCTGCATGGGCTGCAGCCGCTGCTGCATGGGCCGCCGCAACGGCGCTCAGCTGTTCCACCGGCTGAATCTCAATCGGTTTCCTCTGGAAGATGTTGGCTATCTGCGAGACCTTACCCACTGGCGCTGGGGCATGTTGCATGGGTTTCTCCATAGTGTCTCTGGAAAAGAAATGGAAAAATTTTAATAGGGTGAACGAAATTCGGAAAGACACACCCAAGTCAGAAATCTCCCACCTGAGCCATTTTTTGGTATTTTTTTTTATCTTTTATTTCTTTTTGAGTATGAAAGAAATATTTGGTTACTTTTCACTTTCAACTCGTCAAATTGGCAATTATTATTTTTATTGTTCGGTTAACAGACAAAATTACGACTCTATTGATATCTTCTCTTTCCAAGTTGAAAGCCCGTGTGAAAGTCTTCGCCGAGGAGACGATTGACGTGCCAAACAGCCACAAAAACTGAGGCCAAAATAAGCCACTTTGTTATTTTGTTACGGGTCTTATGGGCCTTACCAGTCTTCCTCTTCAGTCACCTCTTTCGCAACAGGCCAAATGTGGTGACACACACACCAAACGAAACGAGAGAGAGAGAGAGGAATGGAAGAGAGTGCAAATGTGCCAAAATTGTTGATGCGTAAACTTTGCGGCATTGAAAAGCATTTAGTGTGGCTTGTCGGTGTGTGTGTGTGTGTGTGTGTGTGTGTGTGTGTGTGTGTGTGTGTGTGTGTGTGTGTGTATGTGTGTGTGTGTGTATGTGTGGGTGGAATACTGATAGGGTAATTCTTATCGATAAACAGTTTGGTATTGATTTGTCATAAAATGACAGCGTTGGGCTCTTAGATACACTACATAAAATGGCAAGGTAATTAGGAGTTATCAAGTCGGTTGAAAACTCGAATGTGTCGCTGGAAAAATTAATATTTATGAAGAGGAAATCTAATTGCTAAATTTATCTAAGAGACAATAAATGATTACTCTGGTTTATGAGGAGATAATGGCAATTACATCAATAAATTCTATCTAATATTTATCGAGCAAAATTGTGGGGAATAAAATTGATCGATAAATATTCTGAAGGCATCGGAAGATGAATTAAAGAACTTTAATTTAATTTAACTTACTTAGTTCCAGATTAGTTGAAAATTAATTAAAATTATATCGATGGAAATTTATCAATAAATATTATTTTACCAAAAACTGTATAAGAAGGGCTAACTCTATACTTTCATCAGGCCTTTAAATATATATCGATAATTTTGCTGAATAATTCCACATTAGGAGAATATCTCAATTAAATCGATAACTAAAAAATCAGACTACCAAGATCAAACAGAGAACAGAATATATTAAAGTTATCTGAGGAAATTACCTTTAACGAGAGAAAGGAATGCATAACCATTCCTTTCCAGAAGAAAATTAGCAGAACCTCACAGGGAAAGTTGTTAATCGATAACAATAAGCTGACAAGAAAATCGAACAATCAAATCGACTGTTAGCCAGATCCACTTTCTGCTGAAATTTCTTTATCTTCCAAAGTCTTATCAAGAGAGGAATAGTTTCAAATAGCTAATTTCTTTATATTTCTAATTAAATAAATAATTTATTGTAAATTTCAAGCAGTTCGCTTGCTAGAATTCCTTACTTTCCGTGGTACAGTTGCCTCAGCTAGCTTGCATCACATAAACATTTCAAGAATAATATGGAAACAAAATATAGCTGGAGCCTCGAATCTATTTATTTATTGTTCATTAGGCAGACCCAAACAACTGTAGGCGATTCACGGTATTTGACAAATGAGTACGACTCAACAACTCACTTACTAACTGCCGACTTATCATAAAGTCAATAAACAACCCACAAGTCAGAGGCACAGTCACACAAATGTGCAGAGATAAATAGCAAACGATAGAAGACAAAACAACTAGAAAAGAAGGAGAAAGAAAGAAGAAAAAAAGAACGGAAAGAAGAGTAGACAAGGAGAACGTAGGTCAAAAGAGAGGAGGCCCCACTTAAGGGCCCCCAGAGAAAGTAGTCGAGTCCGGGGAAGTCAGATTTTATGGGCGGGTCTAGTTAGTATTTATCTAATCTGACATTGGATTGAGATACAAAAAGAAAAGATGGGTTATCTTGGAGCGACTATCTCAGGCAAAGTTAATCTGTCTTGTTATTGCTGTTTAACATGATTTCGATGGCGATAAGAGTGGGCCATATTGCCAGTCCCCACATCAGCCACATAAGTGGTGCATTTCATGAAAATCACGTAGAGTACAAAATTCATTTTTGCTATTTAAATATTTAAAGTGTGCACACATCAGATAGACTCGATGGCCACTTGGGAGCTGATAATATTGATTTAAAGGCCCCATTGTCCCTGAAAGTTCTCAGCCAACAAGGATAATGCGACAGAGACTCAGGGCCAACTCTGATGACCAAGCGAGCAATTTGCTTTGTTATTCTTATTTCTTTTTTTTTCTTTTGCTTGAATCATTTCCAGCAGAGAAATGGCAAACTAGTCTAACCGAGAGCAACGGGCAAAATAATATCTAATTTTGCATAAATGTTAATTATGTGCGGCAAAATGTTAAGTTGTCGCGGTTAATGAGCAGCCAAGTGTGAGAGAGTCTCGAGCGCCACGTGCTCTCAGCAAGTGTGGGCAGCAGCAGGAGATTGGTACTGGGCTGGCGTTGGGGCTGGGTCTGGGTTGGGTGACTCGGCAGCATCATGTGTTATAATTGCGTCAATGGTGTCTCTGAACGTGTATGAAAAAGAAAAACAATGTCAACAACAAAGAAAAGCAAAGCTGCCAGCCACCCAGTCAGCCAGCCAGCAGATGCTGAATGCTGTGAATGCCGCATTGTGTGATTCAGTGTGTGGCCGAAGGTGGGTTCAGTCTGGTGTGAAGAGGCAGAGTGAAGGTGGAGAAGAAATGTTAGTAATTTTTAGATGTGGCCAACACTCTGAGGGCCCTTGGATTGTTAGTTAACAAAGCTGTCGAGGGGGCTTAATTAAAGGGTAAATGATTTAGAATGAGGCAAGCCCTCACTATTCTGGGGTCTCTCAAAGGGGCAAGTTAGTCATTTTTCTTGATTGTGTGTAGATTCTTTAAATATTTCGAGAATTAGCTGAAAAGAATTATTTTCATTTAAGTGTACAACAGTTGAAACTCAAGTATAACAGTTATGAAAAGATCCGCTTATACCTCCGACAAGCTCGGTATAACAGTTTTGTATGAAGCCTATGCAAACATATTTATTTACAATAAAACAGGTCAATAAAATACCAAAATACTCAAAATAAGATTTTTAAACAAAAATGATCAAAGTATAACAGTTAGTCATGGTTAATATTTAGTCATTTATAACAGTTAGTCATGTGTATTTTTTGTATAACCGTTGATCTCCTATCCGGAAGAAATGTCTGTATAACAGTTGCTTTAGCCTTAACTAATTTCGCTAGCTTGACATCAACTGTATAACAATTAAACTTTTATATAACACCTAAAAATGTTTAGTTTGCTATTCTTTCATACGACCCACGCTCTGTGGCTTAACAGTTCCTTGTTATTCACTTCTTTTGACTTGTAAATCAATTTGTAAAGTTATTCCGAAAAAAAATAGAAACATAAGAATAAAACCTGCTCAAATTGTTGGCCCCTTTTTCCGCGTAGACCACATACCGACGGAAAACAACAACAACAACAACAGCAAGAGTCACATTCACTAGAATTTTGCAGCACATTTAAGCAAAGAGACAACTCAAGATCTCATTTTGATATGGTTCACAACAACAACAAAAACCACCCGACAACATTCACAATTGTAAACATTTTGAATTGTAGAAAAAAAAAAGAAAAAAAGTTGTCTTTTGTTGTTGTTGTTGTGGCTTGAGTTGTTGTGCTCTCGTTAGACAAATTATGCCAATTAAACGGTGGGAAAACAAGTTGGCAGCTCTGCCAGTGAGTCGCCCAGACACCCCGACGAGTGGGAAGACTGGAAAATGCAACAAATCAGAAACGCTTTGGCAGACGCAAAAGAATCAGCTGCCTGCAAAGAGCAAACTGCAAATTGGAGTAATTAATCTTTGGGAAAACTCAAGTGATGCCCAATGGCAAGCAAAAGCATAAATAATGGAAATCATCTCGGCTTCAAAGACAGCGCGCAACGCAGCCAACAAATTGAAAAATATTCAACCCGAAGGCGTCAAAAGCCCAGATGATGATCCGGTTTAGCCACCGCGACTAAGCCAACCGGCACAAGTGGCCAAAGAGAACCTGAGAACCTGGGAAACCTCAAAACTTTTTAAACAGAGTTAAAGTTTGGCTTGATTTATGCGTGGTGCTAGGCTAAAAACACACACACACACACACATACACATACACTTAGGAAGGAACTCACAGCTCAACAACAAAAACAACAACATTGGGCACTCAACTAACGAGGCAACTGGGTAAAGTGTTGGGTTGAATTAGAAAGACAAAGTTTTTTTTCGAGCAAACAAAAAAAAAATCTGAGCTCTTTAATTATGCCCGGATGGGCCGGAATAATGGCCGGAATCGTAGTCAGCCACGTAGATACACTGAATAATTTCTGGCTGCGCCAGGAGAAACCACGAGGCGATCTAGGAAAGTTTTAAAACATTTTTCCGTTGGGTTCGGTTTGGGTTCCTGAGATGGGCATACTCAAATTTGGTTCGTGATCTTAGACCTGTATATGACTTGTATATGAATAAGCCTTCGATTCTAATTTTAGTCTTGAGACAGACAGAAAAATCCTTATAAAAAAAACGAGTAAAACTAATTGACTTTTCTAGAGAAAAACTCTTGAGATATATTCTTCATAATCCGAAAAGGTTATAGTTATTTACCAAAAATCATACTAAAAAAATTTGTAACAATTTATAAAAACTAAAAACTATCTTTCAGCAATAATAAATGCCCAGGCCGCGTCCATCGCCCACGCAGGCAATCTTATTATTGAGCTTATTGAAGGCCACATCCCAAAGATTTGTATTATAGTCCGATATAAAGGTCATCATACACTTGGTATATCGAGAGTCCCAGACTTTGACGCTGCCGTCGCAGGCTCCGCTGGCGAAACGCCTAGCATCTGGTGAGACATCCACCGACATGATCAGCGAATCATGACCAGTCAAGCTCTCTCTCAAAGCGCCACTGGGCATATCGAATATCTTGACAGTATTATCATCACAGGCAGCCACTATATGACGATTCTTAGGATCGAAACAAACCCGACGTATCGGGGATTTGAAGCAAGACTGTTTCATTATTTTACCCACATTAGCATCGAAGAGAGTAAAGAATCCATCGTAGTCACTGGTAGCCAAATAGCGTTCGTCCGAGCTTATGGACAGACCCATGATATTCTCCCTCTTTTTCGTATCGAAAGTGTGCTGCAATTTCCCAGTCTCAGTGTTGTACTTGAAGGCTTGACCATTCCCGGCTCCGGCATAGACAGAATTATTGCTGGACTTGCTAAAGTCCGCCGACCAGAAGTTTGTGATGAAATTGTGAGCTAGATTCTTGAATTTCATACCTTTGGTCAGGTCATAGATCATCAGAGTGCCTTCCAGAGAGACTGCAGCCACCAATTTACTATCCGAACTAATTGCCAGATTATGCAGACCCGTCGAGTCCACTTTGTGTACGATTTCCGAAACCGCCCGCTTTGTTTTGTCTGGGGAAATGTAGGAGACTTTCAACTCTGAGGCGGAACTGCCTGTAACCAAAAATTCTTTCGGCATAACTTCCCCATCACCGTCGGCACCAATTTCGCTCTCTTTTGGTTCTGTTCCGACTTCAGATTCAGTTTCTTTGTTTCCCTCATCTTCAGGAAGGAGACCCCACACACAGCAGTACATGCTCTCTTTAGATTCGATTTTATTATCTTTTTTTTTAACTGACATTTTGTACAGTTTTTTTTGTTTTTTTGTCACTCTTTGTTTGGTTTTGTAATTCACGTTTTGAATAGTTTTTTTTCGGAAATGTAAATTTCAAGGCAAACGAATCGGAAAATAAGTGTCAGATGAACTAAGCTAGCCACCCATGTTGCCTCGAGAAAACTGTCATCTGCCAACTGTCGTTGTTGTCAGCTTCGCTTTTCTTCTTCTTCACTATCCAACAGTGTGGCCAAAACTGTTTTTTTCCCCCGGCAAATCTGGCTTCTTTAATAAGTCCAATTCTGGCTTTTTCAATTTTAATATTGCTTTTTATTTTAATTTTTTTTAACCAAAATTCTTATCAACCATTATTTATCTCCACCGATTCTGCGAACTTCCATCTCTAAGTTCGTGGCAATTAATCGGGAAACAATAAGCTAATAGATCACAAATAAAAATGCCGGCATATTTCTCTGGGCAATCCAGAATTCCAGATGTGGTTCCCTAAAGACTTAAGCGATTCTACCCGAGTGTACTGTACTTTTTGTAAAAACAGTATCACAGAGAAGCTTAGTGATATCCATACTCAAAAAACTCTACATTTATCTATAACAACCATAGGCCACCTAGGTTGCTTATGCTCTCAAAAATTCATTGATATAGAACGAAATGTTCGAATATTATCAAAAAAGTTTTTAGCGGAAAACTTTCATGAAGAACTTCTGGCTAAGGAAAATATAGCCTGCAGTTTGGAGAGCATTCCTGACTCCTGGGTAAAGCACCTGAAATTAATTGGTACCCCACAACATTTATGGAGGAAATTATATAAAAATATTTTCCTACTGAAAAAATGTTTTTAGCTTTTTTTTTCTTTTTGCTCCTGAAAACGTGGCAACAGTGCTTCCCAGTCTTCTTCTTCCTGTTATATGCCCTGCCAATGGCACGTGGGCATAGCCATATGCAAATGGGACGCACTGGATTGCCTGCCTCTTGCCACCAAATCGCCCATCATCATCATAATTTCTAGGCAAGCTGCACAGCACGTAGACGATGAATGGCAGGTTGACTCTACACACTTAAGGGAGACTGGGTCTGTTTGGGCGTGTGTTTGGGTCCGTGTGTGTGTCCAGAGAGAGGGTGCGTGTGTGTGGTTTGTTTGCCATGTAAATGGGCTGATTTTAGCATCAGCTAAAAATAATGCCGACATCTCGGCTCTGGCATCAGCAGAAACTACAAAAAAAAAACAGAGCCCATTTCCAGGGCCTAAGCAAACAGGGAATACTCTTTCTCACTCTCTCTCTCTCTCTCTCTCTTTATCGAATTTTAAATCTGAATAGTTTCGTATATAGTCAAATATAAATTGAATTTAAAATCAGTTCCTGGCGAAGAAGGATGAATTCGACTAGAGAATTTGAGGTTATGTTTTCATAGAGCTTTAAAAGACAAGGAAGTTCGGTTCGATTCGAATGCTAAAGAGGAACCAAGACTACTTTGAATATTCCATGAAATTTTCAAGACAATTTCCCAAACTGGAGGGTTCCAAATACCTCATATATATATATGAAAATCAAAAGGTTTTTCCTTCTCTCCGAATATATAGAAATCGGATCCAAAGAAATCAAACTCATTCACATAGTTCCGACAAACTCAAGCCCCTCTTTCTCTTGAAAGAATAAATTGACAGGGAAATTGCAATGAGCAATTTAATGAATACAATTTGTCTGGCTTATTATTTATGAAGTAAGTCAATCAATCAACTTGTGGATAGACCACCTAATTGATATGCATTTAACTTAATCTCTGATAGAAAATATGACAAAACCAAGAATGCAATTCATTTCTTAGCTTGACTGACTTGGACTCACTTGTGATGTGTGTTGGCTGAATTGTCTGGTTTGCTCTGGCTGCGTGGTTTCCCTTGGTTTCTCCTTCTCCTCCTCCTCCTTGGCTACCAGTGGACAAAGCCTAAAGGCAGACTACAAGCTCTGGCCCAGAGCCTTGTGACATGGTTCAAGTGTAGGCAAAAAAATGATTACTCCGTCGGGCGGACTACTTTTTTTCTTCTCTCTTTTCTTTAGATTTTTCTTTACACTCTCACTAAATTGCTGGCTCCTCGGGCTTTGCTGTTGTCAGCATTTTTTCCAAGCGATTTGTTGATTTTTACTGGGCTTTTTTTTCGTTAGAGATGAAAATGCAAATTTCTGCAAAAAGAAAAACAAAAGAGTGCTGGTTAAGTAAAGGTAAATGGAATTGCAGTTTGCAAAAACACAAAAAAAAAATGGAAAACGCAAAAATTTTATACCGCGTTCATTGAACCGCAAAGTGAAGCCCCCAAGAAAGACCCACAACAGATCCCATAAGGTATTGGCAAATACCCACAAAGAATGTAAAGTACAAATACTCTTTTTGGAATATCTAAAAAAAAAACTTGATTAGCTTTTCACAAAATTTCCTTAAAGTGTATAAAAATTTTGGCGACTTTGAGAGTGTTGATTTTCTTTACCGACAAAACAATAAAAATTAAAAAAAAAATTAGTTGGTTTGTTTTGTTGATTTGTTTAAATTGAAGGTGAAATGTGGCAAACGGAAGTAATTAGTTTCATTTGTCGACAAATAAAACGTAAAAGAAAAAGAAGAAGACGGCCTCACTAAGCCATTCAATGGAGCATGACCAGGTGAGGAGGGGGGAGGGGGAGTGACTGACACAGTACTACCACAGCCATCAGCAGAGAAAGTATACGAAATTGATATACACAACAACAAGCTTCTTGAACTTGCAGTCAGCCAGGCCAAGTCGATCGTGGCTTAAAAAAAACGAAAAACAAAAACAAATAAACCAGTCATGCAGGGTTGGCTATTTTTGGCACTGGGTGGTTCAACTCTTTCTAAAAAGCCATTTAAAGGGGATCACCTATTTGGCATTCCACCCACTACTCGAGAGGGCGAAAGAAGGTGACACCAACTTCGAGCCATAAATTTCCATTTTTACGGCTCACCTTCAATGAGCATGGTAATTGTCTAATTTATTTGTATGAGTTTCTCAAAAGAAAACGAAAATTCAAATTTCATATAATCTGAGACCGGCAGAGAATCTCCAAGAACCCCGACACACTGACAGACAGAGAGACAGAGAGAGAGGGCTCTAATGACCCAAAGCGTGTTCGCCCATCATCAAGCTTTCAGTGTGCTTTTGGTTGAACCACACAAAATCACTATAAACGGTCATGAAAACGACTTGGCCATAAAAAGCCAGAGAAGACATCTCAACTGCGTAGAAGTTGTCGTAAAACTCAAAACAAAAAAAAAACATCACATGAACCTTCAATGTAATTTACAAGACTCAGATTCAGATTAGTTTGGTTTAGGGTTGGCAAACGAGTAGCTTTAATTACACAGACCCAGCAACAAAGAGGTCAGAGAAGCTACTACCAGCCAGAAGCTCAGCATTGAGCCAAAAACGAGGGCGGACAAAACTGCTGACCAGTTAGTAGAATATATATCTTCAATATTAAAACGCATCCGCCAATGGCCTTGACAGAAATGAGAAATTATCAACAAAAACCAAAAAGCAGAAACAAGCTGAAAAGAGCGGTGACAGCTTCGCAGTTGAATGTGTTTTTGATTGAGAGTTATGACATGAATATAATAATCAGCCAGGCCGAGCATGGCAAAATATCAAAATAAATAATCACACAAGCCCCTGCTTACCCCCTCCCCCTCCCCCTCCCAGCAAAGTGAAAGAGGTGAGCTGATCTGTTGATTGACTAAACCCCAGACCAGCTGGCCAGACAAAGCGACGACCAAGCCAGTCGATCTTTCTTTTATATTTCAAATAATACGAAACACAGATGCTCTCTCTCTCTCTCTTTCTTTCACACTCTCTCTTTCTTTGGCATTTATATAACAGAAATTGCCTAGATTATCCAATCTGAAAGAGACTGCAAAATGTGTTAAAATAATTTTGAAAGAAATTATCACATATGAAAAATTTTGTTTTTTATTTATTGTGAAACTTTTTTTCTTAGCAAAAAAAAGAAAGCTTATTCTTTTAATTATTGAAAAAAAGAAAAGCAAATAAAGTAGGAAGTGAAAATTCTTTAGACTGTTTAGAGAGAAAATTGATTTATTGTTATTGCAGAAAAGTCAAGTCAAGAGTGGCTTTTAATTCCAATAAAATCGGAATTTATGTGCTTTTCTCTCTCGGACTACCCTACTTTTCTGTCCTGGGTGGTCCGGGTGGTCGGTCCAATGGAATCCACATTTATCACAGCCTAGAAAATATCATAAATTACACACTCGCTCGAGCATATAAACGAAGCGGGCCAGAAAGGGGAAAAGGTGCGAAATCGAGGGTGTTTTAATTGCCCGCAAACAGGTAAAAAAAAATTAAAAAAAAATTAAAACAAGTGTAAAAGTGCCAGAAAAAAACAACAACAATAAAACAAGTCGTAACAATTAGACAGCTTCGAAATAAAAAAAAAAAAAAAACAAACCAATTAAAATGATTGAGTCAAGGGTAGGGGGAGAGGTGTGGAGCCTTTGGAATTTATTATCTTTGAGATGCAAAAAAGAAAAGCGACCCTGTCAAAACAAATTTATAGACAGTCGCCGGAGTTGGGGAAAAACTGATTAAAAATAATTCTAAAATCGAATTGAAAATCTTTGAACAGATTAAGTAATGAGAAGAGCTCATCTGGCTTATCAATTTTTTGCCCGGCAAAAAGTTCATTGGGAAATCCCTCAGTTCCATTTTTGATTTTATTGAGAAATTAATAACAATGATTCATTGAGATTTTAGAAATTAGTCAAACATCGGCTTCTTTCTTCTAATTCTTTTTTTTTCAAAAAGTTTGGGCAAAAAAATTTCAGATTTTTTTCATAATTTTTTTGCCTTTTAATCAATCTTTTTTTTAATACAATTGATAAGGCCTTGAAATGTAGATATGATATGATATTATTGGCCTGCTTTTATTGATTGTAATGAATCAGAAGTTAAATAAATCACGCATTGCTTATCTGAATTTCTGTATTTAGTTCATTTGATAATTTTTATTTTTATTTGAATTGGAAATCCGCTCGACCAACTCAAAATAAACAATAAGTCAAGTAAAAGAAAAAATCAATAATCCAAAGAAAAAGTTTTCCCAAAGTTTACCCCAGCTCATTTGTTAATTTGGCTGGAAGGGTGGAGAGGGGGTTTTTGCTTGCCATTTTATGAGAGGGCAAGCAAAAATCATTGCTGGCTATTTTGGGCCTCTCCGGCCTGGGATTGATGGATTGATGGATTGTGGCAATGAACTTGACATTAATAGGGCTTCTGCATTTTGTGTGCTGGTCTGCTCTCTTGCGTGACTTGACTCTTGGTGAGCGGCATTTTCTCACGCGCCGCCAACTCAGCCAACCCAACAGACCAAACAAACCATCGGACCATCGGGGATTTAGACATGTCTCAATTGCCCAAGCCTAGAATATGTGAGTGTGTGCAAGTGCATAAAGAATTTTTAATTGCGGATACACGGCCCTGGACCGGTCTGGACCAGACCAGCCTCAACTCGAGTCAAGTCGTGTCGTGCCGAGTCGTGTTGAGTTGAGCAGAAATGGCATTGACCATTGCCAAACATAGGAAAACGCATTCCACATTCCAATGGACAGACAATTTCTAAGCCGAAGCAATCAACTTGACAACGGTCACAATTCCATATGACTCGAATTCTGTTCAATTCTATTCAAGTTGGTTTGGACATAAGGAAGTCTTAGGCAGCTCATAAAATCGTTTCAACCTTGACAAAAAACAAGCCCAAAAAAATTCACTTTTAATTAAAACAAAGACAAAAAGAAAATCTCATAATTAAAAAGGGAATCAGTGGGCAGAAAAAAAGGGTTGACAATATTAAAAAAAAAAACAAGTGTGAAAAATTCATAAATCAAATTTGTCAAATGATTCACCAAGGCAAACTTTTTTTTTAGTAATGAAAGCGAAAGGTTGTGGCAGGTAATTTCTGGTGAGAGCGTAACAATGTCAACAACAAAGTTACCAAAAACCAGTTAAACCATGACTTTTTCAATTTCACGAATAGCAACAGAAATCACCTTCATTTTTTTTCTTTCACAATAAAATCTGCCTGAGATCAAAAACAAACATAAAAATAAAAAAAAAACAAAAATGACAAATTGTTGTTTGATACAAAAAAAATAGAAAATATTTAAATCCATTTGCATTTCAAAGTTGGAGTCTTTCTTTCCTGAAACTTTATGCCAAAGCTGCAGACAAAGAAATCCAGCTCAGATCCTTTTACACAAAGTCAATCCACTTGCACATTTCATAACTCTCTTGGCCATTTGCCCTTCGCCCTTTTTGCCTATTTGCATAGTATTTTTTTTCTACTCTTTTTTTTAGCTTTGCTTTTTGCACACACTTCAAACAAAGCTAAAGCAAATCCGCTTAGAAGGAAAAAATAAAATAGTAAAGCAAACAGAAAGAAAAATGTTTCAATTGCCAGTAAAGCTCGGCAAATCTCCACAGTTGGCAAACAGGCCCCTCCCCTCCCCCCTCTCTCCCCATATAAATTGCCTGAAAGGTGAAATGGTTGGACAAATAGTTGGCATCCAAAAGGGCTGGCCCAGCCTAACTCTCAACTGGTTAACCTTGCTCTTCTTCTTCTTCTTCTAGTATAACCAAAAATAAGGAATTTTTTTTTCTTCAGATTTTTTTTATCTCATTTATCTTATCAAAGCAGCTGACATTTTTGGTTAGCATGAAAATCAATTTTTTCCATTATTTTTAACTATCATTTTTTTTGTTTCTTTCTTTGCTGTAAAATTCAGGAAATTCATTTTTTTTTTCATTTCAGCTTTGAACTTTGCTCACATTTAAATTTTTATTTATTTAATTTTTTTATTTTTTTTCAGTTTTTGTTGACTGCAGTTTTTTTTATTTACTTTGTCATGTAAAATAAATAAATAAAAAACAAAGAGAATTTCAGAGTTTCAGGTTTTCATTTATTTGTTTAATTCGAAAAAAAAAAAAATTCTGCAATTTATACAATTTTCCCTTGATACTCCTTTTGCCCCCTCAAAATTTATTTATTCTTTTTCACGAATTTTTCAGTATTTAAAATTCTGAACTATCTGATGAAATAGTTTAAAAAATTTATGCCCTCTGTCATTGGCTACCAATTAGTAGGACTTTCAAAATATTTCATATAAAAGCTGTCTCATTTCGAGTCTGTCAATTATTGATTTACTTGACACGCGTCTGCTGTCATTGTCAAGATTGAAAGTGCACTCGTCATTTCCACTTTACCCGCTCATTCATTCCCTGCAACTCCCTCAGTGCACACACAAAAAACAATGGGGAAAAATGCAATAACAAAGAGGAACCGGTAAAGAGTAAAGCGACAGGAAGCGAAGTAAACTCAAAGCTGCTGCTCCAAGGCAAAGTTGAGGCAACCTTAAGTACTTTTTTTCAGGTTTTCAGTAAGGGAAGAAGCTAGCAAGTGTGAATGTGCCCAGGACCCAAGACGGTCATGACTGTACTCGAGTCTTTGCAGATTCTTCCTCTTCTTCTTGCTACTTGGAAGACGAAGCCAAAAGGCAAGGCAAATAAAATGCATTGGCCAAGGAACTTCAACCCTTACAGAGTTGAGGTGGCCAGGCAGAAAGCCGGTAAATGCAGGGGAAATCGAATGAAGCCAGAGCCAAGTCACAGAAAGCCAAAGCGCACAAAGGGAGGGAGGGTAAGTGGGAGCAGAGAAAATAAATTCAAAGAGTGAGTGAAAAAAAGGGAAAGACTTTGCCTAGGGACTCAAAAATAGCCAAATGAAATTCAATAAACTTTCAGTTGGCTTAACTGACAGGCAAGACTGCTCCTCCCACCCCACCTCCCCTCTCCCACTACCTAGTTAATTTTCCACAGTTGAGTGCATTTTCTATTTAAATTTTGTCAATTTTTAACTAACAAGGCTAATGAAGAATTTTCCCTCGAATTAACCTATACCTTTACCCTTGTGGCCTAAATTTTGATTTGTGGTCAAGTCACACCCTGCCCCCTGCCCGATTCCCAAACAAAATTAGGTCAAATTGTCTGGAATCCTTTTTTGGACACACCTCAGCTCACCTGACTTGTGTTTTGGTCCCCAACACGCATAGAAAAGGCCAATTAATTAGCCAATTTTCAGACAGAGTTGCCAACATTCCCAAAAAAAAAAAAAACACAAAAAATAAATTACAACAAAAATTGTTAAACTTATGCAAGACATTCGTGTTTCTTTTTATTATTCTATTCTCTCTGGTCTTTTAGTCTCCATTGTCTTCTGTCTGTGTGTGTGTCTGTGTGTTATGTGTGAGTTCGTGTCATGGCTTTGGGGCAGTGGCAATGCAAGAGTGAAGTGGGCTGGGGCGAGGGGGTGGGGGGATGGGGGGACTACCTGCTAAGGTGACTGCTGTGGGCGTGTTAACATTTTTCAGACATGCAAACTCGCCACAGAATCGCAATCTCATTCAAATTCTTTTTTATTACTTCATTCAATTAAATTGCAAATTTAACTTAGCAATTACAACAACAACAACAACAGCAGCAACAATTTACACAACTTGCAACTTACAATGTGGCGAGCACTTTGCCATTGTCTAAAGTTCTGAGGAGACGATGAAAATGGGGCCTAAGCTTTTCGGCTTGAAAACAGCAAGCAAGCCGGATAAAAAAATAAAAATAACCAAATTAATGCTAATCGCAAAAACCACATTTACACCAAGCAATTTACAGGGGGAGGGGCAAAAGGCCGGGGGATTCAGCCAAGAGGACAACGGGTTGGCTAGAAAAATAGTTGTCGAGCAAATTTTTAATTAAAACTGAAAAGTTTTTTAATCATTTAAACAATTGCAATAAATGGAAAGTGTCAGAGGGAGAAAGAGACAAACAGAGAGAGAGAGAGAGAGAATCCACCTTATCACAGATTTAAGATGATTTTTTTGGGAGTTCATTGAACTTTTGTTTTTTGTCTAAACATTATTAAATTATTGCCTAATCAATCGAGTTGGAATGCTCACGACTAATCAAGTAAAACAAAAGACAAAATTAGCAACTAAAAACAAAAAAAAAAGCAAAATAAAAATAATTTACGATGACCTCAGCAAATCACTGGAGCCCGCGCTTCATTCACCTCTCAGCTCAAACCTTGCGGATTAGCCCAAAATGCCAACCAAGATCAGCGCCCGTGTCGTGTGCTCAACTTGGTGCCCCCCCCCCCCCCCCCCCCCCCCCCCCCCCCCCCAACAAAGTGGGGAAAGAGGTGGAACAGAGACGGAGGATAACTTGAATTTAGCCAGCTGCGCGTGGGCCACCAACAAACCAACAAAAATAATAATAATAAATTCGAAAGAAAACAACAAAAACTAACAACAAAAACTTGCCCCCAATTTAAGAAGAATCAGATTGTGAATTATGCCTTGCTGGCTGCTGGCTCACATTTTCTGCAAAATTGTAAGGTCGTTCTCGACCAAAATTGGATATAGTTCGCTCAAAATGTGAAACGATAAATATTTTTTTTTGTCTAAAAAAAAATTAATTTACATAAATAAAAGATTTGCATGAAAATTGTCGCATTTAAAGTTCATTTGTCATATTTTTGTTGGGGATAAATTCACTATGGAAGCCGAAGGTTACATGATCTTCTTTTTAGCAAAGATCATGGAGATATATGACGATATAACATCTATATGATATTTCAATCCAGGTGAAACTCTGTGGCTCTCTAAATATGTCATTAAAATTAGTTTGGTCGATAATATATGATTTTGGAGTTCGATCCAGATGAAACTTGAAAGACACTTGGGCCACCATCAAAGAATTGTAAATACCAAATTTGATTGAAATCTGTCAATAATTACCACAGCTATCCCTGAAATAGAAGTTCGATCCAGCTGAAACTTGGTAAATTTTTAAAGCAGCATTAAGGCAATGCATAAACCAAATCTGATTAAAATCGATTAAAAAATAATGAAAATATTCTTAAAATCGATTTGGTTAAATGATTTACAGGCTTTATAGGACTGAAACTAGATAAGAAATTTAAGTTTACCGTGATTTAAATCTATCAATCAAGACAGTAAATACTTGGTTTTATATGAAGAGATATGGCTGTTCGATCTGGTAATCCTAAGTCGGGTAAATAAAATATACTATTTTACCTTCGAAAAGAGTATAATAAAAATAGATTTCCAATTTAAACAACAAAAAATTGGTGTTTTTTTTTGTATTAATTAAAATTAACTTTGCTTATAATTTTTTATGCATATTTTTATGTTTTTTGTTTTTTTCTGTTTTTTTTTTTTTTCGTTGTTAGTTTTACTAATTAAGCGCATGTGGCCGAGTGGGCGAAAGTGACAGACTAAATGGTGTAGAGGGGGCAAAGAAATCACATCAAAGACAACAACAACAAAAACTATGGAGTATGTTTTGTTTTATGATTCGGCGGCATCTTTTCAAGTGGTAAATTTGATGGGGCACCAACAAATTAGCAGATAGCAAAATGCTGAAGACCAATGGAAAAGGTAAATATAATAGCCAAAAATGGTTGTGACTCCTACAAAAATAAACTCCCCTCTATGAGAAAATGAAAATAAAAATAAGAAAATTTCTCCCTTCGGAAGTAAGGAAATGATTTTCACAAGCAACAAGAACAAAAGGCAAGGCCTACGACAATAGACAAAGGAAGAAGCAGTAAATCCCAAAACGGCACTGAAATCAAATACGTTTTGTAACAAGAATTCCTCCGCTAAAATAAAAACTAAAAATAAATAAGAAGAAAAACAGAAAACCGTGAAATCTTAGAATAGCCACAACCTGGGCTCTGTTGGAAACCGTGTGGGGAGAGGGAGGAGGGGAAACAAAACAAAAGAAAAGAAACTGCAACTAAAATTACAAGCTTCCTTTGAATTTTTTCAGTTCTGTTTCACCCACAATATGAAAACTAAAAGCCTTAAGTTGGCTGCGTTTTAAGTGAGGAAGCACCAAAAGAGTGAGAGAGAATGGGATAGGGCAGACTTATTGAAAGAGAATGAGTGAAACGGAGGGGAAAAAAGATTACACTGGTCGTGTGGATTACTCAAGTCAGTTGTTGTTATTGTTGTTGCGACTTGTTTCCATTTGCATACAAAATAGCCAGCTCGTCGACCTCAAGAGAGTAGAATAAGAAGAAGAAAATTGCACAATTAACAAAAGATAAATAAAGAACTACAATGGAAATAAATAGATTCCGCTTATGCGAATTTATCAAAACCACAGTCAACATACGATAATTGCCAATATCGTAAAATATTCCATGATCAACACACACACATTGTATTGTAAAGGCGACGACAACGGCACCCACACAATTGCAAATCCGAAAGTCTACTCTTTGTATGCGTGTGCCCTCTGCACTGACCAAATATTCTGCACAAGGCAAACCAGTTCTGCTTTCAAAACGAAGAAGAAGAAGAAGAAGAGGCAGAAGAGAAAAACATATCAAAAGAAATGCAAGCACAAAAAGGAAGACAAAATACAAGATAACCATAAAAAGGAGTATGTCATTTAACTGTTCATTCGCAGCTGCAGAAGAATTGACCAGACACACCAGCTGTTTGCCTCAATCCTCAAATATTTCGTCTCGTTTCGAGACTTGTGCTTCTTTAGAGGAGACCAAAAAAGAAAAACATAAAAACTTAAATCTTCTTTTTTGGTGTTTTCGTTACATTTTCTGTTTTTTTTTTTTTCCTTTTTTGCGACTGCGCAATCTTTTGAAACACAAACACACCCCGGTAGCAAAGCATAACTCAAAAGTGTTTCCCTTTTTCGCTATGTACACACTCTTCGTGCAAGTACAATTACCCGATTGCTACCCATGTGTGTATGTGTTTGTGTGTGTGAAATGCCGCTGAATGCTTTGGCGAAAACAAATTGAATTTTTTACCAACCTGATTCTTTTTCCTTTAGCTTGCCGGTTATTTTTTTTACTACACCAAATATATATATGTATGTATCCTGGTTTAATTAACTGCAGTAACACAAAAGCGACAGCAAACAAAAACTTCACTTCAGTCAGCTTTTGCAGAAATTTCAGCTGCAAAATTTGCAGCACAACACTCAAACACAACACACCGAAGTAGAGGCAAACACTCCCACCTCCAGTCCACGGCCTTAACAATTGCTGATGTTTGTATGTATGTATTCAAGTCCGGCGCATTCTCTCTGCGCGCGTCTCTAGTCTCCTTCAACCCGCCCAGCAGCCGGAGGAGGTTCCTTTTTATTTAATTTACTGGATGCTGCTGCTGCCTGGCTGGGGCAGCGAATTTCTTTGCTCAAAAGGAGTGGCAGTGGCGTTTTATTTTCCGCTTTTCGATTCGGTTTTCACACTCACGCACTCTGTTTTAAACTTCCAATTGCAATTTTAAATTATTCACTTTTGCAATTTTTAAACTTTTAAATTCGCCCGGCCCTTCTTACATCCACACACACTTCTCGGCGTAACTGTGAAAAATACTCCGACGCGCTCCTCTTCCAAACGGCGAAATCTACAACACTTTTGACTAAAACGCGACGGAAGTGGAGTCACCCGGCAATTGCAGCTCAGCTATAATTTTAATATCAACGCCGATGCAATAGAAACTCCACGGCATTAGTTTTTAAACAGTTTTCGGCCTTTTTTTCCACAGTCAAAATCCGCGCAAAAAATTGTACGTCATCACCCGCCGGCTTCAAATTTTCTCTGAAAAAAATTTCAGTATGTTATGCGTATGTTATTGCGCTGTTAATCAGCAGAAAAAGAAAGTACAGATTTTTTGAGAGCGGCTCTCCCAAAATCTGTACTTTCTAATTCGTGCTCTTTTTGCTCTCTTCAAATTTGTACGGCCTCTTAAAAAATCTGTACGGCCTCTTCAAATCTGTACGTTCTCTTAAAAAATCTGTACGGCCTCTTACAAAAAAACTACCAAAAAAGGCTCTCTCTCTCTCACGAAACCGCCAAAAACAGCCTTTTTCCAGCTTTTTTTGTGCTCTCTCGCTCTCGTTGATGTTGTGGCAGCTCTAATTCGCGAGGAGCCGAGAGAGTGTTCGGGTCAAAATAAAGAGTATGCTTATAACAAGAGAATATAAAATCGATTACTTTGGAGGGCAGCAAAAATCGCTTCCTATTTTAGAAAATCGATAAATCGACAAAAAATATGAAATACAAAATCTACAAATGTGAATCCAAACCTGGTCACACTGACGAACCAGGTATAGTTTAGTATTTATTTTAAATCATTAGCTACTATTTTTTAATTTACTATAAAATTATTTATTAGGATAATGAAATTACTTTTTCATTTTATCTATTAATTATTTCGCATCATTTTCCGAAACTGGCCACTGATTCGACTGCTTTTATTAAAATCTGGCAGCCCTGCATCAGCTGGGCATTGCAGTTTTAATTGAACTCGGGCAATCTCAATCTGTCCTTTCATAGAAATGTTGCGGCTTTTGTTAATTCTGAGTTTGTGTTTAGGCAGCACTTATGCCCGCAATGTAAGAAAACCTCAAACTGATAAATTCAGTACTTTTAAAATAAAGCCGATATAATGTTTTCCGCCTTTGTTTGCAGAAACTACACAACTGCACAAAACTCGTGCACGAATTAGGAGACTCACAGAGTAAATTCGTATTTTGTACCACGGTGCACTCCGTACCCGTCGAACTCTGCGTGAGCTGTAAAAAGGAATTTGGTGATTTTACGGAAAAATACGATGAGATTACAAAAGATAAAAACTGTTCAAGTACATATTTCAACAAGGATCGCATCAATATAATTAATTTCAATCAAAACGAACTCACCAAACTCTGGAAAATGGCGAATTGTGATGGTAGGTGATTTGGTACCCACATATGAGTCATTTATTTGTATTATGAATATTGCAACTTTTCAGACTGCTTTATTAATAACAATGCCGATAATTTCTATAACAAAACAACAATCCTGGAGGGCTGCCTATTTCGAAATAAAAAAGATGAATGCGCCGCTTGTGACTTGGATTATCGAAATCTGAATGAGTTCTACATCAAATTGGAAGCGAAAGGCCCTGGCAATATATGCTATGATCTCATAGATTCTATGAATCGAACTCGTTTGCACTGGTCCAAAGATCTGAAATGCTGTCAACGTGAAAGGCGTTTCCTAGCCTTCTTGACCTCTGTCGGAATGGTGGCCATAGTGCCAATTTTACTCTTCTATAGCACAGTCCATTTCTTGACCCGACGACGTGAGAGCCATCATGGACTACTAAATGACCAGGAACCCGACTTGGATGAGCCGTCGACCTCTACTCTTATAACTGCGGCCGTACTATCCACCAATCCGCCAACTGAAAATCCCCAAACGGTGGCAAAGACAAACGATAAAATTGTCAAGATAATCAATGAAATGCTGGACACCAGTTCAGATGAAGATATGCCTGCCACAAAGCGTAAAACCACCTAAGCTCTAGTATTACCTTCCTAACTTAGATCTAAGCCCTTCTCAAATAAAATACGATTTTATATAAAAATAAATCTTTATTCAGTCTTTTTCAAATATTGCACAAGGAATCTTGAGTGAGTAAGCCGGAATCACAGGGCCTCAGCAGATCTGTAACGAGAAAGAGCAAATACGTCCAAAAGCACAGTCCCAGTTTCAGGTCCCAGTCTCGTATAATTAAAGTCTTCCGCTTTTCAGTCATTTACCTAAAACTCCGAATGTGGAGTTTCTCTGAATTGGATTTGTTTTGTTCTTTGAAAGAACGAGAATGGCCAATGGTCGGCACAACCGAGTCTCTGGAACTTGGATTTAGTTCAAGATCAGAATTAATTTATATGCTCAAATTCTTTTGAGTTTCGAGACTAAAATTGGATGAATCAGCCCAAGACCAGAGAGAGAGAGTTGAGAGTTGAGTGACTCAGTTGACAGATCCAAAATGAATGAGGATCGTATGATGTGTGTCTGTTTTTGGATTTCGGGTCGCCAGTGTGTCTGAAAGACAAAGAATTTGGTTTGTTTATAAAAGATTTTCATAATTTTTTTTTTTTTTTTTTTTTTTTGTTTTGCTTGACAAATCGAATTCGATTTGAGAAAACACACACTCACACACACACGCACACACAGACACAGACTTGAGAATTTTCTCTAGTTTTGGCGAGAAGCTCAAAATGCACTTTTTTGATAAATTTCGTATTATTTTTGAAATTCTGATTTGATATGATATCACACTGTGCTCTTGATAGATTGACTGCTTGATTGCTTAGATTATTGCAGTTCCGAAATGTTCAATCATTTTGGGTTTGCACAAATTTGGCCTTTTCACAGGCTTGAGGACAGAGAGATTGACAGTGAGAGAGATAGAGTGAGAGAGAACACTATGGAGGAGGGCGGGGAGTGAGAATAATTGTCCAACACTTTGTGGGGGGAAATTGCTTTTTGCACACACACAGCACACACATATACAAATTTGTATATTTAATAATCACCGGCATATTTTTCTTATTCTTCTTCTTTTGTTTTCGAAATTAAACGGTAGTTTGTTTGGTTTGTTTTTTTTTTTATATGAATTATTTTTAGTGGGCGTTGTACGTTTTCAGTGAGAGTGGGGGGGTTTGGGGAGGTAAACGTCTTTTGAGATTTTCTCATTTTCTTTCACGTCAGTCTTTTCTTTTTTCTCATTTCAAATAAAGTTCACATTTATGAAATTTTTCATATATTTTTTTTTTACTCTCTTTTTTTTTGTATTTTTTTTTCTTTTTTACTTTAATTTAATTACTGTTGAAATTTGCTTATTTTGTAAGTTTGTTATTAAATCATATAGAACTTTTCTCTTTTAATTATTATTATTTTTGTTTTTTTTTTTTCGTTATGAAAAAAACTGATTTCATTCTCTCGTTGGATTCATTGATTCAAAAAGGGTGGAGACGAGGGGGTGGTGCCAAAAATTATGTATTGCCGACGATTTAAAATTAAACGAGAGCCTACAATTTTTCATAGCATTTTGTATGCTCTCATTTTTTGCCTTTTACTTTTTCTATTTCTTTTCTTCTTTTTTTTTCTCTTTGATCAGATTGGAATTAATTTGGAATCGATTTTGCGAATGGTTTGTCTACGTTTAAAATGTTAAGTATTTTTTGTTTTTTTTTTATGATCTAGATAAAAAGTATTTAGGATTACAAATAGAGAAATTCTGGTTTGTTTTGACCGCGTTGTTGTTGGCTGTGCTCACTGGCCGCCTTCGAGAGGTCGGCTTGGTTGGATGAGGGGCTCAGAGGGTGAGGGGATTTATCTTTCTTTCTTTTTTTTTACACAACTTGGACACACGCGACGCACGCACACACTCACACACAGGAGACGAGCTACCGATTTTAACGTCGACCATCCCGATAACTACGCTGGCCACCGCGTTGATCACCGCGTCCGTTTCTGCCACCGCCACCAAAATGCCTCGAGTCACGAGTGGAACCGCTATTGTATTCCCGTCGGCGATTACCCGCTGACCCGTTGTTGTCCCGCTGGCGATAGGCACCCGGGCCACCCACACCAACACCGCCGCCCATACCGCCCACAGCTGCGGTGCCGGCTCCGCCGCCATTGCCACCGTTGCCACCACCGTTGGCTGCACTGCCACCACCGTAGACAGGGAAGCCAGGTGGGGGCGGGGCTGTCGGAAGGCCGGCATTCTTCCAGGCAGCAAAGTCCTCATAGGTGGGGGTCTTCTCGAAGCCGGGCGGTGGTGGGCGCAGTGGCTGTGGCGGCGGATAGTCTGGTAGGGGAGGTGGACCGGGTCCATCGTAGTAGCGCACTGGTTGCGGCAGCTGCTCGTACATTGAGGCCGGTGTATTGGGTGGCAGGCCACCGGCAGCTCCGGCGGCTGTGGGCAGCGGCATTTGGGCGAAGGGTGGCACAAAGGGCAGCGGTGGCAGCTGGCCGTGCATGTTGCGCATATAGTCGGCCACGTAGGCCTCGGCGGCCGCCGCTGATGACATGTAGCGCTCCCAGGAGGGCATTATGTCGCCACCACCTACAGCACTCCCGCCCATCTGGCGGTAGGGGGAGCCGCCACGCTTGAAGTTGCCACCCGGGGGCATGCCCATGCCATGGTGATGATGACGATAGGGACGATGATGTGGTCCACCATGGCCATAGCTACGCTTGTGCCGCATGGGTCCCAGCTGGCTGCCACCGCGACCACCATGGCCACCGTGACCGCGAGAAGAGAGGCTTCGCGGTGGCTTGTAGATAACCTGGATACCCTTTTCCCGCATCACGCGGGCTGTCTCCTTGGATTTGCGCAATATTGGAGTCATTTCGACGTGTTCATCTTCGGGGAAGAGACGGCAGAGCTCGGCTCCGATTTTGGGTTCGATTTCTTGGCCGTCGCGGCCAATCTTTACCGGCTTACCCTCATTCCAGGAGTTGTGAAGATGGAGCGTGGCATTGAAGGACAACTCCTTACGGCAGATCCAGTCTAGCTCGATGACACCGCCTAGGGCCTTGGCCGAAATGCTGGGTGGCAGGACCCAGGCCACTTGTGGTATATCCCGACGAGAAGCTGCTGCCATACGAGCAAATCCTGCAAATTTACCTACGAATCCCCGCAGGAAAAAAGACAAAAGAACATAAATGGCGACTCTTTGGGGGATCAAAGTGGATGAACTCACCGCTCTCATTAACGGAAAAGATGAGGAGCACGTTGCGTGCCTCCTTGAAGGCCTGATTCAAGTTGGCATCGTTCTGAGGCAAGGTGGCCCAGACACTCTTATTCTTGGCCAGCTGGACATTGTCGCTATTGTTGGACTTGATCAGAAAGAAGCGCGTGTCTCGGAACAAGTAGTTCAGCTTGGTCATATAGTCATAGGATTTTTGCGAGGCATTGCCCTCTTTTTCGGGAGTTGAACTCTTCGACGAGGTGGCAGTTTTTCCTCTGGCGCCATTCCTTTTATGCTGGGTGCCCGAGTCTGAGTCAGAGGAGTCCGAGTCAGACTCCAGGGGCGGGACAGCAGGCTTCTCATCTTCTGCATCACTTAAGTCGCTCTTATTGCCGCCGCCGACTGTCGACTCGGTTGATGGATTAATTGCGGAAGCGCTATTGGAATTTTTCTTACTGCGCGTCTTTTTGCTGGAGCTCAACTGTTCGGGCTCTGGCGAGTTAGTCTTCTGCGGTGTCTCATTGGAGCTAGCCGATTTCTTGGACTTGGATTCGGTACCATTGCGCTTCTTCTTCTTGCCATTTGCCTCGGCTGGTGAAGCAGTACGTTTCAGCTTCTTGGGGGTCTTGCTCTTGGCAGGAATCGCTTCAGCTTTTGTGGGTTTCACATTTGATTTTGCCTTTCGTTTGCCATTGCCCACACCGCCCACAAGAGAGGAGGGCGCCGTGCTAACCGAACTTATGCTGGGTGCAGAGTCGGAGGACTCCTCACTGCCAGCCGACTCGGAAGCCTCGCTGCGAGTATCAAATGAGTCATCAAAATCCTGTAGCTCCTCGGCTATGTCGGCCTCATTCTCGTCCAAGCCAAGATGTACTGCATCCAAATCGGCCATTTGCTTCCTAGCGAAAATCAAAAATTAAAAGCGTCCGAGACGCTGGTTAGTGCGGGTGTAAGTGATTGTCGTGTTGTATTTGTGTGCGCCTGTGTGTGTGTATAACTAAAACCAAAGGGCCGAAAAATAATTGTTAAGAACCACAAACAAAAGCCCACCCCCTTTAAGTTCTAAAATACTTTAGTACAGGGACTCAAAAATTCGGAAAATACTTAAATTAATTAAAACATTTATTTGTTTAAGATTTTTCTTTTTAACATATGAAAATAATATACACCCACACCAGCAAAGGTAAGAAATTTTCACACTTCCCCTACCACACAAACACATACAATCTTTCGAGTTTGCATTAAATGCTGTATTTGATATATTTACTAGCCGGATTAAGGTGTATTCGATGCTTACCTTTGTTATTGATATTTCTACTGGTGGTTTTTCAATTAATTTTACGACTTTTCACTTAAATAACATTTAATTAATATTTTTTTCCTACTGTAGTTTTGTTCCGGAACGAACTGTCCATAGAATAAACATCAGGGGTGAAGAACAAAAAAAAGGTATGCCTTGGGATTTTATTTTTGCTGGGGAAATTAAGTTGCGCGCTCTATAACGAATTTGAAATTGGTAGATGCATGTTGATACTTATCAGACGTTCCGTGTTTCTAAATTAACGTGGTGTAAGAAACAAAACATGATAATAATTGGTGGCCAAAAGCCTATAATTATTGTTTTTTAATTTTACATAAAAACCAGAAATTTTCCGCACTTAACTGAAGTGAATTCTGAGAAAAATGTACAGTACATTTTTGTTTTTAATAATTTTTGTTTCATATACTTATGCGCTGGACTATAATTGCATTTTTGAAGATGAAATATTTTCGGACTGCGATGATGCACAACCGGGAACCTCCAATATTTACGGCCTATTCAACTTTTCCGAATTCACTTTTAACTTTGAATACGATGAAGTTTATGGAAAAGGCAATATTACCAATATTTGGAATGTTAAGCCCACTGATCGTATCGATGTAGTACTGAAAACTCTCTTCGTAGCCATGTTATATAACTTATTTTATTTCAGGTTCATGGCAAAGTCTTGCAATTTTCTCACGGGTCTTGGCAATCAACTCTATTAAATATTCGAATTAGAGATTTCTGTGCCCAAATGTATAAGGGCTATCCATACGATTTTTGGAGTCAACATATAATTAATCATGATAATTATACCCGATGTTTCACCACGATTGGAGTTAGTTAGGTACAAATTTTAAATTTCGCTATATTTATTATTTTCTTCTTTTGCAGGAAAAAATAATGCACGAACCCTTTCTTTTTACTATGACAATTAAAAATTTACCAGTAGGGTATCCTGAAGGACGTCACAGAATCATTTTGTATGTCACTGCATATGATGAAAAAGAAGAGCCCCGTCCAAATCGAATTTGTATAAATATAAATTGTGACCTTCATGTTGTATAATATTTTTAAAATTAATTGAAGAAAAAATAAAAATCTGTCTTTGGTTGTTATATTGACATTGTCAAGCTGTTTGTTATATTGACATGATTAAAATGGTATCGATACTGGTATCGAAACAGCTCCCGTACAACATTTTTTTGTTTACTTATTTTTATTAATTTTAAGCAGTCAATTCATGTTGCTAATATGAGTACAAACTCAAAAGATTCCTCAATCTTGGCTCTCCCATTGGAGAGTCTAGACAATACGGAACTTGAGCCTCAAATAGGCTATCTTCCCTATTACCGGAAAATAATCCGCTGCAATCAATGGACGAGGTGCTCGTTCACCGACAACAATTTCACAATTTGCCGCTTGGTCAGATCCCGTGGAAATGAAGCCTGTTGTTTCCTGGACTCCACTGTGAAATCTTCTGCAGATTTCTCACCCAATCGGAAACAAATAATTCGCATGGATAACTTAACAGAGGCGAACTTGATTGTGGAAAGAGTAGAATGTGTAGTAACTATAACGGAAAAACTCTTGGAAAAACGTGGCCTGGAACTGAGCGACATAGAAGACAACCTACTCATTTTCTTACGTCACCTGCGACTAGTCAAAAACTGCTTTGTACAGCACAAGCGAATCAAAGATTTGGGAATTGCAAATGTGGAAATAACCAAAGTCGAAATTGAGGACAACCAATGTTTTCAGATTACACGACACACTTCTTTAGCTATTACAGACATCAAAATTGAAAGTCTTTTGACGAAGCCAACCGTTTTTCATCCTGAAAGCTTCGAGCCGACCTTGGCCGCACTAGAAGATCTCATAAGCTTGACCAAGTTAAACGAAACAAAAGGAATTTCCCTAAACGCTCTGCTTGTGGGCTCGGTGGGATCTGGCAAAACAACTCTGCTGGCAGAGGCCCTCAAACGACACCAGTGCAACTCATTTCTTCTCACAGCTTCACAAATTCTGGGCACCTATCCGGGCGACACTGAAAACAAACTACGACAAATTTTCGAAGCAGCACAAAGATTTGAATCATTCAAACCACGCAGTAAGTTGAAAATCAGCATCTTTAATATAGAACTTACCCAAAAACAATTACAGGGCCCATTGTGATAATTGTGAAGGATTTGGAGCTGATTTGTCCCTCTGTAAAGGCAGACGCCAAAAACGCCAACAGTGCTTTACGTGTGGCTGCGCAGCTCTACAAGCTTATCGATGAGCTCGAGCAAAGCTCGAGTCGCATAATCTGCTTGGCCACCACTAGTGATCCAGATTCTGTGCATGAACAGGCCCGACGTGCTGGCCGTTTTGGCCATGAAATCACCATAGACATGCCAAAGGCTGAAGATCGTCAGAAACTCTTTGCTGCCTTCTTCAAGACTTGTTATCCCGATCAAACACTGAACACCAAACTTCTGACACAAGTGGCCCATCAGACCCAAGGCTATGTGGTGGGCGATTTGGAACTGCTCATGCGGAAAGTGGAGAATGCCAGATTGCTTCGCAATTCCGATTTGTCAGACGTGGCAAATCTCATTGATGAAGCTTTGCGTCACTGCCAGCCCAGCGCCTCTCGTGCCACAGATGTGCGTGTAATGAAGATGACAGCAGGATTTGAGTCCATTGGTGGAATGTCGGCGCTCAAGCGCATGCTGCAGGTATCCGTTTTGGCTGGGCTGCAGCATAGCGCGGCTTTTGCCCGTTTTGGTCTCAGTCTGCCCAAGGGTGTGCTGCTCTACGGGCCGCCGGGCTGTGCCAAGACCACCCTAGCCAAGTGCTTGGCCAAGGAATCCAACATGACTTTTATAGCCACCTCGGCTGCTGAGGTTTACTCCCCTTATGTGGGATGTGCGGAACGATTCATCTCACGCATTTTCGATACAGCACGAAAGAACGCTCCTTGTTTGGTATTTCTAGATGAGATTGGTGAGTATCAAAGTAGACTTACAGGACTCATAATTCTATTAAATCTGTATTTACCTATAGATTCGCTGGTGGGCCGAAGGACTGTCTCTCGCGGTGGTGGCAGCGGGGATGTTCAATTGCGTATACTCTCCACCCTGCTCACTGAAATGGATGGCATTGTGGGTGGCTCGATTGACCAGCATATTCTGGTGGTGGCTGCCACAAATCGGCCAGATATGATAGACGATGCTCTGCTCCGACCAGGACGCTTTGACAAACTGATACATGTGCCTGCTCCCGACTTGGATTCCCGCTTGGCCTTGCTCGAATTACTGGCCCAGCGCATGCCTTTTGACAGGGAATCTGTGAGTCTGCAAGATATGGCCCAATCCACAGAGGGCTTCTCTGGCGCCGATCTTTGTAATCTCTGCAATGAGGCTGCCATTCAGGCCTTTCAACGTGATAATGAAACCTCGACTATTGAAATGCAAGACTTTGAAATAATTCTGAAAAAACAAAAGTCCTCATTAAGTCAAAGCCAAATCGATGAGTACTATAAATTTGCTTATAGATTCGCTTAAGATGGGAATTTTAAATAGAAAAATATTTAAGCTTTGTAATCGGTCTAAACTGAAATGAAATGAAGCCCTTGTATGTTAGTAAAATAAAATAATAAACAGAGTTAATTGTTTATAAAAAGAGAGGGAAACATCTTATGAATTCTGAAAGGCAAACGTATAGAATTACCTTTAAATGGGTAAACCACACGTATGGCAGTTTAGTTGAATATCGAATCTCCAAAGGTCTGGATCTGACATTATGAAGCTCTTCTGCTCTTTGGATTTGCTTTTAATCGTTTTTTTCTTTGGTCAAAGAAATTGTTTAGTCCATGAATTGCAATTGGAAAAAGCAGGTAAGCCGAAATTGTAAGGCTAAAAAAAACTGATTGAAAGTTCTTTCGGTTTTTAGAGAAAGGGTGCAAAGGCAATTCGGGTGTTATACCTGTGGGTGGACATGAGAAAAACGACCTGGTTTGTGGCATAACAGTATGCGAGAGTGAAGAAGGACATGCTCGCGTTTTCTAGTGAGCTGAACTAAATTAAATAATAAAATAATAATTTGAATGTATATTTTCCAGTTGTCAGAGACCCGTGCCTTTTGCAGAGTGCAAGGAAACTGGTGTCTCCACAGTAATTGATTTTCCCCAATGCTGCTGGACTTGTGTTAGATATGTCGATTGTGGTCCTACCAAAAGGAGTAAACAAATCAAAAAGAAACACTAAAAAATGATTTAAAAAAAGAAACCGCCATATTCATGGACAGTTCAGTTCGTTCCAGTTCTTTGTTCATAGTAAATAATCAGCTGTTTTTCTTGTTCGAAACACAAATGGAATTGTGAACTTGTTAATGCAATTAAAAATAAAAGCGAATAAATAACAATAACAAATAAGTTATTGAAAAAGTGAGTCATTCATTGCAAGCAATAGAATCATCCCGTCTGAATGATAAAATAGTCAGTATGTCAAAAGACGCAGCGCCTCCCTCTTACGAAGAAGTTATGAATTCCGCCACAGCACCGCCACATAGAGGTAAAAAGAAAATTAATCATATTTATACTAAAAATAATTAAATTTTTGAAATTTAATTCGCAGAATTTGTGGGCGTACACCAAGGAGCGCCGTCCATGCCACCTCCTAATTTCCAGCCGGCCACAACCTATGCCCCGAGCTATGGTTCCTTTGAGACAACTCCAGTCAGTGTCCAAGTGATTCAGCCAAATCCGGCCGCTGTCCACACCGACATCATTGTAATAGGCGGCTGCCCAGCCTGTCGTATTGGTTATCTCGAAGACACCTATTCGGCCCTGGGCATCTGCTGCGCCATTTTCTTTTTCCCCATTGGAGTGCTCTGTTGCCTGGCCATGCGAGAGAAGCGTTGCAGCAATTGTGGCACAGTGATTTGAAACCCAAATCGTAAGGGTGAGCCTAAAAAAAATTCGTTTTCCTTAAGGAGACAAGCTTCCGTGCTTGTCTGTGTGTGTGTGTGTCTTTCTGGACTGTCCAATCCAAGCAATTGGCATTTAAAATGCATTAATCCGTATATTATCACTTGACCTTTGGTCAAGCCGTGTTGTACCACAAACATCTTCCTGGCTGAAACTTCCCTTGCGATTCCTTCAAAATATATATACAACTTGAAATTGGACTGGTTTATTTTTTTAATATTTAAGAGAGAAAACAAAAAATATGTGAAGAGTATTGTTGAATTATTATTATTATTCTTTTTTTTTGCGTATTAAAGAATCATTTGTAAATATAAATGTGAAAAAAAAAATGGCAGATTGTGACTTTGTTGACTCACTCGGCGAGCTTATCAACAACACCGGCAGTGTTTGTGTGGATGAGCTTCCGCTAAATTTAATTGGAATATAATGTGGGGGATCGCTGAAGCCGCCGCATAAACAGTTTGTGGAATTTTCGGTTTCTGTTTTCTTTGCCCTTTTTTTATGCTTTATAAGAGTAAAATAAAATCTCAAACTGGGAAAGATGAGAGCTGATGAGACTGACACAGACAGTTGAATGGGCAAAGTCACGGCATGTGGACATGAAAAGGCTGATTTTACTATTAAATCTCTGCTTGGCCCTGGCGGCGCCGAATCGCCAAAATGTGGTCTTGGTGATCTTCGATGATTTGCGGCCAGCTCTGGGCATCTACGGTGACTCTTATGCCCGCACACCGCACCTAGATGCCTTTGCCCGGGGCAGTACCTTTTTCACAAGGGCCTACAGCCAGGTGAGTAAAATGAATCAATCACTGAAACCGACTTAACACCTTCTTGTGTTTTCAGCAATCCTTGTGCGCACCCAGTCGCAACTCTTTGCTGACTGGCAGAAGGCCGGATACACTGCATCTCTACGACTTTTACAGCTATTGGCGCACCTTTGCTGGTAATTTCACCACCTTGCCTCAGTACTTCAAGCAGCATGGCTATCACACCTATAGCTGTGGCAAGGTCTTCCACCCAGGCATCTCTTCCAACAACACAGACGACTATCCCTTGAGTTGGTCCGAGCGTCCCTTTCGTCCACGCACGGAACAGTTTATGCAGTCCCCCGTCTGTCCCGATCAGTTCGGGGTTCTTCGCAAGAACCTCATCTGCCCAGTGCATCTACAAACGCAACCCTATAAGACCTTGCCCGATATTGAGTCCGTGGCAGAGGCCATACGATTCGTTCAGTCGCGATCGCGTAGTCGACGTCCGTACTTTCTGGCCTTGGGTTTCCACAAGCCCCACATAAACTTTCGCTTTCCACACCAATTCCTAACACGATTCACATTGGATTCGTTCTTCAATTATACGGAAGATGTTTACAAGCCACCGGATATGCCGTCTGTGGCCTGGAATCCCTACACAGATGTGCGCTCCCGAGATGATTTTAAGAATGCCAACATTTCATTTCCCTATGGACCTATCACGCCCCATAAGGCTGCCCAGATAAGGCAGGGCTACTATGCCTCGGTGGCCTATGTGGACGATCTTTTTGGCAAGTTTATGGAAGCCTTGGACTTGGAGCGTACAATTGTCTTGGTGGTGGGTGATCATGGCTGGTCTCTAGGCGAGCATGCCGAGTGGGCCAAGTACAGCAATTTTGAGGTGGCTCTAAGAGTGCCACTCATTATACGGAGTCCCGAGTTTCCCCTGACCAGGCCAAAAATTCTGCATGGAATCACAGAACTTTTGGATGTGTTTCCCACTCTGGTGGACTTGGCCCATTTACCGGCACTTCCAGCTTGTAAAAGTAGAGACACCCAACTGACCTGTGCCGAGGGTAAAAGCTTGTATCCCCAAATGCAAGGCATGGGTCTAGGTAAGTTCTCTTAACTTGAAAAAATCGAAATAATTTTACTCTCATTTGTCTTTCTCCCTTACCAGCTGAACATTATGTGGCCCTGAGTCAATATCCAAGACCTGGTCTGCTGCCCACCAAGCATCCCAACAGTGATAAGCCCAAGCTAAAGAATATGAAAATCATGGGCTATAGCCTGCGTACCGATCTCTATCGGTACACCTTGTGGGTGCGCTTTTATGCCCAGAATTTCACCCGAGGTTTGTTCTTTTCAATTTTTAAACTACTCAAGTATAACTGTCAAGCTATTTTTCCTAGATTGGAACGAGGTCTATGGCGAGGAATTATACGATCATCGCTTGGATCCAGGGGAGGAAATCAATTTAGCCGCCCTCACAGAGTTTGACGATGTGCGCGTCTATATGCGCAGACTTCTTATAAGAAAAGTGGACATCTAGTCTAGACTATTTAAAACTCTGCCTCATTATTCAAATTCAGGAAACACTCACAGAAAATTAAAGGAAAAAGGAAAAAAATATAACTCGTTCTGTTATAATATTTTTTGGCTCTTATTGGAGCAACGAAATAAGTGGATAATCAATCGGTCGAGTCTCTTTTCGAAATATAATTTTTCATCGGAGAGTAAAAGAGTTAAAAGTTTCATGAGCTCAAAAGAAAAGAACCCTCAAATTTTTATGAATTATATGAAACATAAAATGAGATAAGATCCTCTTCTAAATCATATTAGATCCTGAAGGATGTAGAGAATGGAAGTGGAGATCCCTATATCCCTAGATCCCTAGATCTATAAATCCAAACAGAATTTCCAAATATTCCCAACAAAAATATTTAATAATTTAGTTCAAGATTGGAAAGGTTAGCCTGATTTCCAGTAACTCTAAAAATCTTTGATTATTCTATTAAAAATTCTTTCATTTAAAAAAATTATATATTCCCGATTTAAATTTGACATTTTTATGTTCGACTTTAATCAAACTTGGTCTTCTTGTCAATTAAGAGAAATACTCTTCTTCTTCTCATAAGAAATAAAATATAATTCGAAATGGATATAAAATTGAGGCCGCCGATTGCCAAGTAAAAATTGTATCACCATAATTGGAATTGAATACTTCCGGTCAACACACACACACACACAGATAGCAAACTGACTGACAACCCAAACACATTCAGTGCATATTTTTTTCGCGGTAATTTTTCCCCGCACTCGGCTCATGCGCATGCGCGAACGCCTTTTGTCTTTTAGTTTGATGTTATTTTATTTTGAGTGCTTTTATTGTTGTTGCTGTTGTGCTGCTTTTTTTTTATGAATTTTTGTGAATGAAATTTCATTCAACGGCATCGAACTCGAATGACTGCGTTGGCGTCGACGGAGAATTCGCTCTCTCTCTCCCTCTTTCCCCTTCCCACTCATCCTCTTTGGAGCCATAAACATCACCCGTTATTGTTGTTGCCCGCCCAAACTGCTTTTGGCACTGGAAACTGACACTGGCACATCTTTTACGTGGATTCTCTTGTCTGTGGCTTTCATTTTCGCTGTTGCCAAGCAACCAAACGAATCGACCTCACCATGTCTTCGGTCGGTGAAAATGCTGGGTAATTAAATCTGCAGTCGGCGTTGATCGATGAAACTATACTCTCCTCCTCTCTCTCTCTCTCCTTCTCAGTCTTTCTTTGAAATGTGCATGTGCCTATTTAGTGTGTGTGTGTGTGTGTGTGTGTGTAGGCTGTCTTCCACGTAGGCTCTGATATTTCTCCCAAGGCGGTTGGACTGCATTTTGGGACTAAACATTTGGCGCCGCAGCTTTCATTCATTTCCGGTAGACTCAGAAATTAGGTTCGATTTGGATTTGGAATGAAAGCTAATGCTATTAAAATAATATTGCATTTTTCTTGGATTTTAAAATAATAATTCTTAGATTTATTATTTATTATTTATTATTTATTATTTATTATTTATTATTTATTATTTATTATTTATTATTTATTATTTATTATTTATTATTTATTATTTATTATTTATTATTTATTATTTATTATTTATTATTTATTATTTATTATTTATTATTTACTTTTTATTATTTATTATATTTTTTGATTTAGAAAAAAGATTTTTGGATTATTATTTTTGTAATTATTTCAAACTTTTCTAACTTATCCAAAAATATTTTATTAAAATTCCCATCATCTATAAATATTCAACAAGTTATTTATTTATTTATTATTATTTTTTTTTTGTAGAAATAATTTGAGCGTTTTTAATACTTTTTAACCAACTTAACCATATGTGGAAAATAGTCAAATTTGTAAACATCAAATTCATGTTGTATGAATTTTTTTCGTAAAAAAAAAAAATGAATAAAACCCACAGGCCAATTTAATGCACACATACTCACTCATACACACACACACACACACACACACACCTAGACTGTCACATACAAATCATGCGAATACAACTTAAATTTGAATTTGTAGGTTGTAGAATTCGTTGCTGTTGTTGTGTATTTCTAAGCAAACTCAAAAGCGTGGGCGTCTCAAACGAAATTGCGAAAGATGCGTAGGCAGGCAAAATGCTCGGCCCAAAAGGGGGGGCCAGGGGAGCAGTCAAGCCAAACCAAACCGAAATAATCAAGTCAAGCCGACTTGGAATTGGTTTTGGCCAGGCAGGTCTGTGGAGTAAGCGGCTCTGGAGCTGCTCAGAGCCGAGTCTTACCTACGCAGAAGACTTTGACAATCCTACAGAGCTCGGTTTAGTCGAACTCCTCCAGTTTAGTTGGTCTGCTCTAGACTGTTCAGCGTCTAGCGGAAAATTTCTGGCTGCTTCGAATCTTTCAAGTCTTTCAGTCGAAATCGTCAAATAGCCCAGACTTTACGGTCTAACCGCCGCCACGCCTCCAGCCCCGGCTAGTCTCACTCTCTCTCTCTCTCTGTCTATCTCGTTCTGTCGGTTGTCATTTTGTTGTAAGCGAAATAAAATGCTAATTTTCGTTGACATGCCATAGTTTGGCTAATGACGAAGGTTGTTGGTTGGCTTCAGTTAGTTTGGTTTTTTTTTTTTTTTTTTTTTTGTAAAGTCAGCTTGCTGGTGTCTTGGCAGTTGTCAGTTGACTTTTGGGCAGCCGGCTTAGTTGGCTCTCTTCTTCTTCTTCTTCTTCAACTTCAACTTGGCTGAGTCTTGGACACTGTCAAACTGGTTGTTTTGTTTTCTAACCAAACTCTGACTAGAAGGAGTGAGAGTCACTAACAAACCCAGAGAATCCAACTTTACAACAAAAACAAAATAAAGAAGAAGAGTTTTGTTGTTGTTGTTGTTGGCTTTTTTAGAGGCATCGAATTGAAATTTCTTTTGACGGAATTTCCATGAATTAATGTTTCTGTTTCTGTTTCTGTTTCTTCTTTCTTAGCCAACTTGGCCAGTGATCACAGACCCGCATTGGATTTAATTTTATTGTTTTTGTTATTGTTGCTCTCTTCAGGTGTCCCACACTTAATGTTTTACATATGATTTTTTTTTTTTTTTCTTACCTAAACAGATGTCAAGCTGTGTAGATCTTGAATCTCTTTTATTTATTGTTTTCCTAGTTGTTGTTATTATGGTTTGCTAAGCTGATGGAACCAGATCTATATTTGACATTGGAGCTTCAAGTGGGACGACTTAAGGAAGCTTGAGAAAAGTTCAAAAAAAAAAAATGAATGTGGCTTTTATGAGCCATTAAAATGATGGAGAAGAATTAAGAATGAACTAGGAATTTCAATGGATTCCTGAAAATATTTGACTAGCTTCTTTTGATTCATAATTTTATTCAAAGAAAAAGTAGATCATAGTTTGGTCATAGTCTTCAAAAATGATCTATAAGTTCTATAAAGAATTTTAGATCTTGTGAGGAAATAGGGAAAATCAAAAGGGAGAATAAAGAGAAATAATTGTTTCTCAAGAGATCCTTAAATTTATAATTCATTAAAATAAAATATAAATAATAAAATAAATTAATTATTAAAAAACTTTTGTAGATCAAATTTTAAAATTTATTTTAAAAACTTAGTTGTGGATATATCTTCCATTCCATAAAGGAATCATTATCTCTTTGGGACTATATCAATGATTGATTAACTGACTTATATAGATATATATTTCTTTTAATCTATTTTATACATATTCCCATTTATTAACTCATATTTGGAATTCTTTTGCGGTAGGAAAGACTCAATGGATCAAATTCTAGTTTCCTTTCTCCCTCTCTTTCTTACTTTCTCTGTCTTTTTCTGATTCTTAAAATATATAAAATTTATTGATATATTAAAAATGTATTATTTTAAGTCTGGAAATTCTGTTTTTGGAATGGCAAAAGGAACGGTTAAAAAAAGAGATCAGTTTGCATTGACAGCGGAACAAGAACAGATTTTCAGTTTACATTTACTTTGTCAGTATGCGTGTGTGTGTGTGTGTGTGTGTTTTTTTTTTTTTTTTTTGGCCTGGTCTGGGCCAAAAGTGAAGAAAGAAAAAACCAAAACCAATTCAACTGGAATGCAACACATATGGCCCAGAGCGTAAAACGAAACGAAACAATCAAGAATGAGTGTAGAAATTCCAGAATGAGCCCACGCAGTGACTGGGATCGAGATCGAGACTGAACCGGGCCGGGTTGGGCCGCAGACTCTGCGCCAAAATAAGAAGAATGAAGACAACGTTGAAAATGAAGCCCAATGAACAGGCCATTAAAGAAGGTAGCCAGACTCAAAGAAGAAGAGAGTGAGAGGGGGCCAGAGAGATTGCGGATCAGGAGCTGTAATCAACGTTTAGCTGGCTGGGATTACAGAGAGCCTCTCTCTCTCTCTCTCCGAACCCTCTGGGATCTTGGAATTTGCAGACCTTTCAGAAAAGCAAAACCATTTTTACATGTGCCATAAACAAATATGCCTGGCAGATAATACCAAAAAAAAAAGTGAGATAGCAAGAGAGTGAGAGGGGGGGGGGGGGATGAGGGAAGATGTTGATGATGATCTTATGGAGCGGGGGTGATGCTGCTCGAACTGTATGTGAAGAGTGACCGCAAACATTTTGAAAGCCAAACACAGGCAGCCGTTGTAACGCGTGCTAAACAAGTTTTATTTATTTATTTTTTTTATATTTTTTTTATTATTATTTTGTTGGGTTTGCTTGGGTTCGCAACAGTCCAGTCCCGTCCAGTCGAGTCGATCGATGGCTCGGTCCAAGTTGAGTCTGTCTGTCGGGTGCGTCCATGTTGTCTTTTTGTCTTTTGTTTCTCGTTGAAGGGAGGGAGCGGTTGTCTTAAGGGCATCAAGTGGCTCTGGCCAGGCCATGGCTGTGGCAGGCCCACAAAAGGTTTTTTTCGGCTTTCGTTGTCCAAGAAGGCTTTGAGAAATCGTTTTCCTTTTCAGTGGGGACTCTGGCACTGCCACTGTCAGTGCCACCGCCACCGCCACTTCTTTTATATTTTTCTTAGATGACAATAAATATTTATGCTTTTCTTAGGAGGCTTAAGTTGCTGGCTGTCTTCCTCTTCTCAAAATGAAATAAGAAAAAAAAATAAGAAGGAAAGGAAAAAAATATATATAACCAATTCAAGTGAAGACAGACAGTTGAGACTCTCGAGTAAGACCCTTGCGGATCGAGAAACCAACTCAAATAATAAAAAAAATAAAATTTCAAAGAAAAAAAATATGTACCACGCCGCGTGCCAAAAATAAAAGGAATCCAGATCCTTGAAGATCACCTGGTAGATAATTTAAGAAAAAAAAAACGAAAAAAAAAAAATTGGGGCAAAACAATCGGAATCAATCGATCGATTTGGTGCCTAGCCGATCGTGAGCAATTCAAATTGCTTCTGACGTCTGACGTCGCATTAAGTTTACAGTTAAATGATTTAAACAATGTTTTGCCATTTTACGTTTTACACCTGTTTGAGTTTCAGACTATAAATAATCATGCCGTGTGCGCCATTTGATGATGCTTGAAAAATAATCACTGCCCCCCATCCCCCCTTTCCTTCGCCTCGCCTTTGCCAATCTTTTTTTTCACACTCTTCGGGATCAGACTAAATATATTTCCAATTCTTTTTTTTGTGAATATTTCAAATTTTACGCTTTAATTGAATGGGCACTTCAGGTAGCTCATGGCTAGCAAATGGCAGCCATGACCACCTCCCTCCCCAAGACTTTTTGATGGCGCCAATTTTCCATTAGAACAAAAAAACAATAATTGTTTAATTTTATTTGTTTTCTTCTTTTATTCTTCAATATAAGAAAATAAATTCTACTAAACATTATTTCTTTCTTTCCATTTTAATTAAAGGAAATGCTTGATGTATGAGAAAATCTATTTGATTATGTGATCTAATCGAAGAAAATTAATTAAAAATTCTTGGATATATTTTTAATATTTTTTAAGTCTAGAATTATAGAATTTGTTAAAATTAAAGGTAACCAAAATTAAATCAGAATAATGCTTGAATCTCTGCTTTGAAAGGTCTTTGGAAAATATAGTAAATTTCTGAAATTATGTTTTTATATTTTAAAATAAAAAAAATATTAAAAAATGGGTACTTATTATTTTTATAAATTTCTTATTATATATGTATGAGTGTACATAAAAAAAAAATAAATAATATTAATAATAATTCTAGATAGATAATCCTTATAAAATTCTGTCTTTTTTTAAGTTTTTTTTTTTTATTGATTAAAAAATCAGCAATCTATATTTTGAATAATATCTGTGAATAATATCCCACCCTGTGATGTAAAGATACAATAAGATGTACGGATTCTTCACTTAATTTTTAATAAATTCAAAAAAAAAATAATAATAATAATAATAATATCTGGGTGGATATTTTCAGAAAAAAAATTATCAGAAAATAATTCTGAATAATCCTGAAGTCTTTGATTTGAAAGGTCTTTGAAAATATAGTAAAATTCTGTTAGTTTTTTTTTTAGGATTTTTTTTTATTTATTTATAAGAAAAGCTCAATATTTATTATAGAAATCTATTCAATAATATCAGAAGGTCAATATTTATTTTAGAAATCTATTCAATAATATCAGAGTGGATACTATTTATTTTGGCAATCACAAATAAGATTGAAGAATCTTTGATTTCAAGAGTCTTTTAAAAAAATAGAAAAATTCTCATTCTCATTATTATTATTATTATTATTATTATTATTATTATTATTATTATTATTATTATTATTATTATTATTATTATTATTATTATTATTATTATTATTATCATTATTTTTATTTTTTTATTTAAATATTATTTTTCTAATTTGTAAGGAATCGGCAATCTTTATTTTATATATATATTTTTTTTATCTAGTCAAATCTAGAAGTAGAGAAATTTTTTCATTTACCACTTGACTTTCTTTTTCTTCCTTTTATTTAGTTGACAACAACAGCAACATGAAGAAGAAGAAGAACAAGAAATAATCATGCATATATTCATTTCGCATAAATCGTATTTTATATTTTGTATGTGCTTCAATAAAAATCACACACATGGCATTGCATTTCCAATGAGCGGGTGGCCGGTGGCAAACATCGAATCGGAGATAAAGAAAACTAAGCATATTTAGTATGTAAAATCAGGCATACCGGACGTATTGGACAGACAGGCCAAGCTAGTCTAAGCCTATACAAAACGTTGGCCATCGACAGCGCCAAGACCAAACTGGCAGTTGCAGTTGCAGTCGGCGTCACAGTCGCAGTTGCAGTCGAACCGAGGCATATGGACACGGGCCGTCATCAGCCATGGGGCAGGTGGGCAGGGTAGTGGATTAGCATTTAGCATATAGCACCATCAAAATGATCACCATCACCACCGACACAGCCGACACCGCCGACGCCGCCAACGACGTCGCCAGCCAACGCCGCTGACAACAACAGGCGATATGCCGCATCCAATGGGGCCGGGGCCGATGTTTCTATCTTGAGCTCTGCGATTGATGGCAGTCAACGAATAACAAAAACAAAGCAACAACAACAACAACGTTGGCAGAGGAAGTGCTCTTCCGGTCTTGTAAATGAAAATATTGTTTTTTTTATGATTGTTGGTGTTGCTGTACTTTTTTTTTTATTTTATTTAATTTCATTTTATGAATAGATTGCGTTACGCATACAAAAATAGGCAACGGGGCAAACAGCAACTGGCGGCAAAGACAACAACAAGAACAAAAACAATCACATGGAGTGCTTTGTGAATGAGCCGAGCCGAGTCGAGTCGAGTCAGGTCGATCCAAGTCAGGCCAGGGCAGCGGATGGATTGTTTGGTGTGGTTTGGTTTGGATTTGGCTTTGGATTTGTTTTGGAACCGTTCGAATAGGTTGTGTCGCTTGACCATGTGTGTGTGTGTGTATGAAAAGAGGGAGTTGACTGGCCAGGGGTGTCGTTTGGGGGGTGGGTGGTGCCTGGGGCCGAGGGCTCTTTTGGGGGATTTTCATGTCCATTCAAATAAATACGAGACTGTTTAAAATAATAGATTTTGATTGCTGACTTTGGGGTGTTAATAAATAAAATGGATTGTGTGTTTGCAAATTTTAGCAAAAATTTTAAAAAATATATTCCAGACCTAAGCTATATTTTTGATTTAGATAAAAGAATTTTGAGGTTTTGAAATATTAATCGATATAATTTTTGATATAATAGCCTCGGCAGTTGCGGGCTCTATCAATATTATTAAGTATATGAAATAATATATCGACTGCGAATCACGGTCTATGGGATATTAGTAAGTGACAAAGCTTAGTCAAAATCTTTAAATGAAACGGAGAAGCAATAAATTTTATCATATACAAATTTTGTAAAAATCGATAAATTTTAAGCTGGAACAAAAAATCGATAAATTTAGTTACATAGGAAATTATGTAAAATTATTAATAATAAAGTAAATAAAGGAAATAATAATAAATTTATTTATAAAAAATAGTGTCAAATCGTTTATCGATAAATGATAAATTGAACCAATAAAATAATATAAGCTTTCAACTTTAGATATTTTATCGATACCAAAAGCTTTGTAAAATATTATTAAGATCTTCTTTTTTTTATTTTTTATTAACTCTTATCAATCGAAATTGAATCGATAGCAAAAATAATCCTTTAGGCGAAAACTCTAATTTTTTTTTTTTCAAATTAAAATTTTCGTTTTTTTTCAAAAAAATTTTAAATATTTTTAAAAGCATTTTTTCAACTACATTTTCAATTTATTTAAAATATAAAAAAAGGAAATGATAATACCCTCACCACCACCACCACCCCCCCATTCCAAGTGAAACCTCACACCAACCGAGCCTCACACTTTGGCGGACTCAAAACAATCAAAGTAATTTGATATTCAATAAGCAACAACTGCAACAACAACAACAACCATGACGACTATTGTGAATGGTTGGCTTGCACACACTCAACACACACACACACACACACACACACACTAACCAAAAAACGAAAAGAAAGAAAGAAAAAAAAGGCATTTCCATTTCCATAGACCATGCCCATTTCCCATTCCATTCTCATTTGCATTGATTGTGCATGACTCTATGTAATTTTAATCACTGCCCATGATTTGATTTTCCCCACTCCAATGCTATCCGCCACCCGCCCCTCTCGTCGGCGGGCCACCCGCTTAAGCATGGATAGCTGGTGTGCAGTCGACAAGTTGCTGTAAAGGGATTTCCTGTTATGAATATTCCATCAACATATTTATTACAACTTCAACACACGCACACAATTCTGGGTGCGAGAGTGTCTGTGTGTGTGTGATTGTGTTGATTTGGCCATTGGGCCTTTGCCATCAACAAGAGGCCGGGGGCCAATGTACCCGTTGCCGCCCCGTCGTATACGCAATCATTTCCGCCGTCGCCATGGAATGCTCCATGCACCGGACTGCAGTGCCCTGCAGCTCTCTGGCAAGAGGGTGGAGCTTTCTTTTTACAGTTAGCAGTTAATTAAGTTGATATTCATAAAAAAAAACAAAAAATTCGGAGAAAATTAACACAAAACAGAAAAAATAAATATACCGTTCCTCCCTTCTGCTTCTCCTTTCTTGCTTTCAGTTTCTTTGCATTTGACCACTTGACCTGTGACACACTCGAAATGTCCGACTTGAAGGGGCAGCGTAGGTGGACGTCAGCATTACCATTCCTCTGACTTGAGTCATTTTGTTGTTGTTGTTTTTTTTTATTCCAACCACACTTCAAATTAATTATAATTGAACCGCAACCCTTTTGTGACACTCACCAACTCGAATGTCGATTGTCGGCAAATTAAAAAACCAAAAAAAGAAAAAAATATTAAGAATTATCAACTTGACTTGACGATTAAATACCAACTGAGCCTATCATAAAATGACTCACAAAAGACTCATAAAAAATATTGAAAATTTTGTAATAGTTCCGAAGGTCTTCTAAGCCCATAAAAACATTAAAAAGTAGAAACGAACCAAAAAAAAAAAATAAATAAAAGAGATGCAGAAGTCTCTCTGGGCACGTTGAATGACCTTAAAGGACGTAAGAAAAAAGTTGATCTGAGTTTTCTCTAGAAAAAAAAGGTACCAACTTCTTTAAGACAAAACGGACAGAGAATGAGAGAAAAGTCTGAGAAGGGGGCGGCGGCTGAAAGGGCGTAGAGTTGGGTAGAGGTCGAAGGAACTTGCCAAGCGCATAATAATAAGTACAGCACTCAAACTGCCACGCCTCATGAGGCCCTGCGACAACAACAGAAACTTTAAGAAAACCAAATCAAAACAGAGCAAAAAAAAAAAGAAAGAAGAAAACAAACCAGTGCCAAGGATAAGCCTTGGCTTGCCAAAGATCATATACTCTTTTTAGAAATATTCCATATAATTTTTTATAAAATATATGGAACCCATACTGATCAAATAGATATAGATATATGTAGATATAGATATAGATATAGATATAGATATAGATATAGATATAGATATAGATATAGATATAGATATAGATATAGATATAGATATAGATATAGATATAGATATAGATATAGATATAGATATAGATATAGATATAGATATAGATATAGATATAGATATAGATATAGATATAGATATAGATATAGATATAGATATAGATATAGATATAGATATAGATATAGATATAGATATAGATATAGATATAGATATGGATATATATAGAATTTACTGATTATTTACTCAGGTTCAGACCGACTTACAATATTCCAGGATTCTTCCTATAGAAAGCATATAGATTCAAATGTCTCTAAGATCATATAGTGATATAAGCTATTGGTTCCGATAAACCGAAATAAGTTCTATGTTTTCTAGATCTCGGTGGACCCTTCTTCATTTCAAAATAAGTATACTTTTTTCATTTCGAAAGGAGCATAAAAACAGAAGAGAACAAAACCAACTATTAGCCATAATGTGCTGGCCGTGAAGGCCTCTCAGACCCAGTCAGAGTCCTCAGTAACTCCCTCTTTGCCACAGAGATGGCTCAAGCTAGCCGTTAAACAGTTCTTGATTCTGGAAGAGAGGCTGGATGAGGTGGGGAAATGGGGCCAACTGACATACGCACAAGTGAAGGCAACAGAATTGTGGCTGCTGCTGGGCACTGATCTGGCCGGACCAGACCGGACCAGGACGGGCCACATGTGATCAGGTTGATGATGCTGTCGATGATGTTAGTGGAAGACAGAATTTGCCAGACCAGACCAGGGCAGGGCAGAGCACACACCAAAACCACTTTACCCCCCAAAGCAGACAGAGTCTCGATGTGAGTGGTGGCTCTGGCTACTGTGCACTCGACCAGTTTCTTGGGCTGCAGTTGAACCGCACGCACTAAGCCCAAGTGGACTGACGGACTCACTCACCGAGAGACTGACCGACCCACCGACGGACCTGACAGACTGCCGGATTGACTGACTGTGTTGGTCTGCTTTTGTATTTGGTTTATTTTTATTTATTTTTTTTTTTCTTTCTGGTTTTTTGTACAGGTTTTCTTTTATTCATTATGTGTATGTTTTTTTTCTTTCTTTTTTTACCTTAGCAGCTTCAACGTCACAGACACAAAGCACACACACACACACACAGACATACAGCTCACCAAAACCAATCTTGGTGGCACACAAAAGAGTATGTTATAAAGTCCAAGCCTGGCTACCGTGCTACGCGAAGCGCGCGCCAACTCTCCCGTTCGACTTCGCCGCATCTCTTGGCCTGAGCCGTCTCTTTTGACTGTCTTTTGTCGTCTGTTGTCTGCCCTCTTTACCCACAGCCCACACCTTCTCTCCCCCTCCTTCTCCTTCCCCATCTCCATCTTCATCACCATCACAATCCAGCCAAACTACACTGCACGAAATCTACCGAAAGTGCCGCCGGGCGTTTGAGAATTGAGGCTGAATTCTGAAGCCATGGCAATCTGCGACTGCGCACGCGCACATTCAACGCAGATCAGTATTGCCAATTTTTTATATATATAAACATATATATATATATATTTTTTTTTTTTCTTTACACCAAGCCCAAGAAATTAGTTGTGGTATTCGCTGATTAAGCTTGCCAAATTCGAGAGGGAAAAGAAAAGAATTGTTCATGGAAAAATTTGGTTTATATTTGAATTCCAAACTTTTTGAGATTCATAAAATTGAAGAGAATTTGAGGGATTCCAGAATTATTCACTCACATTTTTATTCTAATCTGAAACGAACAATTCCATCGGAATAATATAGTTCTATCATTCAATTCTTGAGTAAGAGATATGTAGGATAAATCGGATTTAATATACTATATCATTTGATTCTTGATTAAAATATATGTAGGAGTAATGTGAGTTAATCTACTATATCATTTGATTCTTGTAGGATTGCAATAGGCTTACCACCACTTCTCAATACAATAGGATTTCTTTGGGATTGTTTTGGATTCAGATTATCTCTTGGCAGGCATTTTTGATTTAAAAACCTAATTACCTAACAATTGTATTTATATTAATTTTTTCTTGTAATTGACCAAGACAGTAGTTCTTAACCATAGATCTGAGATTAATACAAAATCGATCATATCGAAATCAGATTAATCCAGCTTTCATATCGAAATTTGGCAAAAATTCTTCAAGTCTTCATGTTCTTCAAGTCGATCAAATATATCTCTCATATAGTTTTGCCTATAAGCGAATAATCAGCTTTGGATATGTCAGGCCCCTACTCCTTCTCTCTCTCTCTCTGCCTTTAAAAAAAAGTATCTTAGCTTCGACCTATAGAAAATATTAAGCTCTCCCCCCTTCTGTCGAATGTTTTTATTTTTTTCAGCGAAAAAAAAAAAATCAAATCAAATAATAAAGAAATCTGTATACAATATCTGCTATGCTGGGGTTTACGGGTAAGCCTATGTTTGTGTGTGTGTGTGTGTGTGTGTGTGTGTGTGTGTGTGTGTGTGTGTCGACTCAAAAAATAAATAAATAAGAACTTCGGAGGCGACTTCAAACTTCGACCACGTTCGCTGCGTTTGCTCTTTGGATACCATTTGTTATGAGTGTTTGGTTGTTGTTGTTGTTATTGCTGGGGCTTTTGTTGGCGTATTTTAATCTTTACTGCCCCCAAAAAATAAACAAAACTTCGAGAAAAAAAGGCCATACGATTAATGCCGGTCTCAGTTTTTTTTTTTTTTTTTTTTTTTTTTTTTTTTGGCTTCGGGTCGAGTCGATCTCTGAGTTGAGTTGAGCTGAGCTGCACATTTGGAAGTGCGCCTCGTTAGTTTTTTGTATTCCAAAGTCGCAGAGCCTCATCTGCATATTTGATAACTCATTAGCAGTAGTACCAAGGCAATAATAAATAAATATAAATGAAGATTAGAAACTCTGAAATTGATTCAATGAACCATGTTGAGGTTTTCAAGTTTTGAGCAAGTGAAAATTAGAAAGGTGACAAGGTAAATATTGTAAAGATTAAAGAAATATTCGAATATATATGAGAAGAGACTGAAGAAACTCAGAAAATCTCTCTGGATCTGGGAGAACTCTTTATATATTCTTATTGTCCTTGAAAGATTTGGAGAGATAAAAGAACTTCGATCTGTCCAAGAAAAGGAAAGTTTTGAGACTTGGAATCCTTAGACTTTCTTTATGATAATGAAATATGTAGGAATATACATATAGGATCTTCGATCTTTCCAAGAAATGGCGACGTTCTAATCTTCTCTTTCATTTTGAATTGGAAATTCTCTTATTTTTTTTTTTTGACAATTCCAACCGATAAAACTAAACTAAAAATTCAAAAAAAATAAAAATAAAACTCCAGCCAAAACAAACTGTATCTCCCTCCTGGTTGGCTGCTAACAATTTGTGCAAATATGTTTACCTTTTTATTTTGTGTTTTGTACACATGACAGATCGGGACTGGGTCTGGGACTGGGACCGGGACCGGACCCACAAACCAAAGCAATTCCAGCCAAACTGAGCTAAACTAAACTGAACTGAGCTCAGCTCAACTAAACTGAAGTAAGCTAAGCCAAGCGACATGCCAGAGAATCAGTCAGCCAGTCAAACAGAAAACCACAGAGAGACACATACCAACCAAGTCAACAAGTCGACAGCAACAACAACAGCAAAGGCAATTATTTGTTTAAAGATTACTTTGCTTAAATATTATATAGTCAGATATATAAATACATATCTATATATGTATGTGTATGTGAGCGTGTGTTTGTTTGTATTCTTAACCGATGTTTATCATGGAGTCTTGCACACTGCCATGACCTTGTGAAGGATGTGACCAAAAAAAAAAACTTATCGCCAACTAACCAAATAAAGCCAGAACAACAAACAACAACAAAAATAAAGAGCAAAAGAGAGAGAAAAAAAATTGTTTGCCAAAGTCATCTTAAGAATGAACAAAACAACCAGTGGAACCAAATGGAACTCTCAGATCACAGAGCAAATCGTAACCGTTCGGTTTATTGAGAAAAGAAAGCTCCGAAGAGCTGCTCTGCCAATTTCCGTTGGAGCCAAGAGAATCCAACTCTGAAGAGTTCTAAAACATCTTCACACACACACAGAAACACATACAGCAGCCACATAAACTGCCAACGCCATTTAAGTCATAATTTAAGCCACATTCCAGACGACTCCGAAAAAAAAGAAAAACACAACATCCTTTCGAGGAGATTTGTATCGCGTGTTTGCAGGCACAACCTCTTTTTACCCCAACACACACACACCCCGCCCCTCTCGTCATTGACAAGCTAAAATGATTCTCATCATCATCATCATCATCATCATCATAATCATCATTATCATACTCAGCTTTGTTGTGAAAGAATAAAACTGAAGAAGAAGAAGAAGAAGAGGAAACTTACAAGATACATTCATAAATTCTTATCGAATACGTTTTGGCGTGCCCGGTGAGTATTTCTTATGGCTCCAAAAATATAATAAAACTCTTGGGCAACAAATTTCATACACATGCGCCCTGTCAATTTTCTTGAAGTTTTCAATTTTTTCCTCTACTCCTTTGGCCCGGCTCAGCCATAATTTTGCGCATTAACAAGTCTCAAATTTCGCTAAGCAAAAAAAACACAGCAAAAACAACACAAATCTGTTAATGCGTTGAGTTATGAGTGAATTCAGGAAAAAAAGAAGAAAAGAAAAGAAATTCAGATGTAGAGACTCCCTTCAGACCTCATCGACCTCATCAAGAGCATCAGAAGAGTCTACTCGGCTCTGCCCAGGCAGCGACATCAACGCATCTGCGTCATTCCCACGCATTTGGGCACGTACGGGACCAGCTCAAGTGCTGTCATCCCAGCCAGATAGAGACAGAAATATATAGAGAGAAAGAGAGAGGTAGTTGGAGGAAACAAATGTCAGGCGTTTTAGTGCCAGCCCACGAAACGTTAAACATCCGTTAAGCGTTTTCGCCAAGTGTGCGCATGCGTGGCGTTGCATTCGGCAAGGAGCACAACAAGCCAACACCGACAGCTGACACAGAGCGGTGAGGGTTGGAGGGAGGATTGGAGAGAGATGGGATATCCACAACCCACACAAAAGCAATTCCAATGAACTGAACACTCTCATACAAGCTGAGAGGCCCACAAGTGCCACAATAGTGTGGCGACACCAAGGACCATGTGTTCAGATCCTGCACGTCTGTGTGTGTGTGTACACTTGAGGCGACAGGAAATATGCATTGTTACCAAAAACGACAAAAACATTGAGTGGGCGTTAAGTGGCCAAAGACTCTACACTTGCCTTCCTTCGCTCGGAGCCGCTCGAAAACCCAAAAGGAAACTGTTCTTGTTTCTTGATTACTTTTATGTTGATTTTTAATTAATTTACTCCAATTTTATAGCTACACTTTTGACGGAAGTTGGGTCATTAAATCTTTAGGAACTAACAGCTCAATATGGTAATTTAAAATGGTTATACAATTCAGACTATTAAGGTATTCCCTGAGGATCTTAATGGGAATTTTTTTTTTTAATATCGAAATTTTTATATTAAGAGCCCTTTAGGTTTTTGGTCTAAAGTTCTATACTCAGGATCTAAGATAAAAATAGAACTAAGGAATGTAAATGATGCTTTCCTGGGGATCTACGATCTAGAGCTAAGGGATATACACGATGACTTCTTCAGGCTCTACGATCCAGAACTAAGGAATGTACCTGCTGTCTCCCCCTAGAAACAGCATAGATATATTAATATATTCATATTCCTATTCATAGATATATGTATATATAGTAATATATTTCATATTCCATGTTCATGTTATATACGATTATATTTCTATTAAATTAACATATCTGAATATTTAACTAGAAGATGTTGGGTCAAGGATTCCGAGAGAAATTCTAACATATTCCTTCTACTGTAACAAAGAGAATCTCTTAAAAAATCAAAGAAATAAACTTAAGATTTGCAAATTTTAAATATTCAGACGATCATATAGAATGAATCGAAATAGTCAACTGAATGACTAAACACAAAATAATTCTGTTTCCTCAAAATCAGCAAAAAGTCGATTTCATAGAAAAAATGAAATAAATGAATTTCATGAATGATCTAGGCAAAATCGTAGCTCACAAAAATATGTTGACCTGTGTAATTAATTAAAAAAAAAAAAAAAAAAAAGAAGAAAGAATTTCGGTTCGGGGGGGTAGTACGACCGACGACTTTGAATGCCTCTCTTGTCTTGTGTTACTTTGCCTTTGTCTTTTGTGCTTTTGTGGTTGTCATTGTTGTTGTTGGCGCTGCTTTGTAGGCATATAAAAGCTTAATTAAAGCAAATTAAAGTGATTGCCATTTAGTTTGAGGTTAATTGCATTAAATGCGAATATAAAAGTGGCGCACGCAGTTGCCACCACTGACCATCAGACGGTTTAGTTGGCCTCAACTCAACTTTGGAAATGTGGAGCAAAATTTCAACGCCCATTCGGGGCAGTCGTCGTCTGCCCTGACTTCTTGGGAGACACGATGCAGCAAGTAAAATAGGTTGACACTTGCAGGGGCTGACTGCCAACTGGTGGATGGACACAAACCCAGTTGCATTGAGATCACTTGGCTGTGAATTGTGTCGTGAGACTTATGGCAACTTTGACCTCTACAAAAAAAAAAAAATTAAAATTATTACAAATGCAAGTGATTCAATATAAAAATTGAAAATATCTGCGATCTATACGAACCAACGAATGACCTAAGCCAACATTGAAAGACCCAACATTTTGAGATTAGAAAATAAAAGTACCTGGAAAGGGGAGTCTTTGAATAAATTCTGAAAACATTTGTTTTTTTTTTTTAATCATTTCTTTGAGAATTCTGAAGTCCCCCAAAAGTCCAATTAGCTTATTATTTTTCAAGAATCGAAATCGGTCCAAGTCTGATCAGATCAGATGAACCAAGTAAGCATTCTAGGGATCCTATGGTAAGTGGGCGAAATCGGTCCAAGTCTGATCAGATCAGATGAACCAAGCAAGTATTTTAGGGATCCTTTGGAATAATGTAAGGTAAGTGGGCTGAGAATATATTCTAGGTTTCAAGGTTAATCTAAAAAGTTGACTTTGAAGACTTTGATTCCACTAGGATTTTCTTCTTATGGAAATGGTAATGATATTTTTTAAAAGATCAGAAATGTCAATAGATTTAAGACCGTATAGGAACCTAAATGAACATTTTCAATATGATAATATGATAATATGATAATTGATTGACTTTGATGGAGGAAGAAATAGATACAAAGAATATCTAGTTTTATTGGAATTAATTTTGATGGACTTTAAGAAATTCCAGGAAGCTTAAGATCTCCAGAACCTCTAAAATATCACCTAAAATTCTTCTTAGCTTTAATTGCTAAAAAGATTATTTCCAAATGATACTTGAAATCTTTGCAGGGTCTCTTAAAGTCGTAGCAAACTAACCAATCTGAAAGAGAGCGAAAGAGTTGAACTACGAAATGCAATTTAGAGGCTTGTTAACATGTTTCGGGAGACTGAGAATATTCGAATATAAAAATGATTACCCCCAGCCAATAATTTAGTATGTAAGTGAGTGTGCGTGTCATCATTTGACTTGCCGCATAAATTCTCATTACAACGACACTTTGGGAATATACAAAAAAAAGAAGAAGAAGAAGAAAAAAATTGGAATAGAAATTGAGAGAAGTGCTTAGAGGAGAGTTTGAGAAGACTTCGAGGTTGATGGCTTTGAACTTTTGTGCTTAATTTTTTCGATATGCAATAAATTGAAAATGTCAATTTGACAGAGAACCTCGAGGCGGGGTGGGTGGGTAGAAGGGGAGTGGGGAGTAAGAAAACTGGAGGTCATTTTCGTATAAAGTTGAAACTCTGCTCAAAAAGAGGGAGCACTCTGAGCTTGGGCTATGGTTCTGAGCCAGCCCGAGGGGCCTTGCTTTTGATAGGGCTTGGGTTTGGGACTGGGATTGGGCCGGATGAGCATTAATTGCGTTGATTGTGTAGTTCTGATGTGTCTGAAAGTGTGTGTGTCTGTGTGTGTGTGTATGTGCAATTGTCGCAGCGGCGGTTAGAGAAGAAAATTTTCATATTGCAAATTGCAATATCAGAAAACTGCGGGTTGATTCTCTCTCTCTCTCTCCCTCTTTTTCCTTCTCCATCTCTCTGTCTGTCTCCCTTTGGTGGCTCAGAGATCTGTTGGTTCAATGTTCGCTGAAAGCGGAAGGAGGAGGATCTAGTGAGTGGGGAGCTCTGGGTCTAAAAAAGCTCCTATGCTATAGGGAGAGAGAGAGAGAGTGGGAGAGGGAGAGTGTTGGGGCGGCTCTGGTCACCGTGTTGCCGGTTGTTGTTGTTGTTTTAGACACAATTTCCGGGTCATTGACTTGAAGCATTTCTTCATTGAATTGCGTATGCGAGTGCAAGTGTGTGTGTGTGTGTGTGTGTGTGCACACACCAACACGATCAATAAACGAGACAAGCCAACAACAACAACAACATTAACAACAGCAACCAAGCCACGCACAAAACACCAACAACAACAACGACGACGACGAGTTAGAAGAAATACGATAAAAAAAAAGGAAAAAACAAGAAAAAGAACAACAACAAAAACAACAGCAGAGAACTTTTATATTGCAACGGCCAAGAAAAAGAAGAAGAAAAAGACGTGGCAGAAAAAACAGCAGCACAGCACAGTGGGCAGAGCCTCAAGAATCGAGTCAGTCAGTCAGTCAGGCCCCAACAACAACAAGAATGATCCACCCGACCTGGCCGCCGCTGCCCACAAATGCAGCCATAGAGGAAGACCACGACGACTGCAACTGATTGGCTAGAGGAGAGAGAAGGAGAGAGCGGGGGTGTGGGAGCCATTGGAGGTGGGCTAAAGGCAGGCAAGGCAGGGCAGCTTGAAGTCAACGTAGCTGCTGCTTCTGCTGCAGTTGTGTTGTTTTTGTTGTTGTTGTTGTTCTTGTCGTTTGCCGCGTGGTCGATTTGTCTTGGTATGAGTGCGTGTGTGTGTGTGTTTACGACTTGCCTGGCTTTTTTTTTTGTGGAGGACGAATGTCGTGGAGAAGGCAAAATGCAAGAAAATAAATATAGAAGAAGAAAAAAAAAGAAACAGCGGCGTCGACGACGACGACGACGACCAAGGCAGATAAAAAGCCCAAGCAAAGCCGGCAAAAGTCCCCGGCTGCACTGTTTGCCTGCCTGCTCACTCTCCTTACTCGGCACTCGCCTTGCTCTTCGCACACTTTGTCGTCTCCTTCTGCCTCTTCTTCTTCTTGTTCTTCATGTGTGTGGAGAACCAGATCGCCAAGCTTGTATATCAGTGACCGAGCGAATGAACGAATCAACGGAAAACGAAAGAAGACAAGGCAGGCAGGCAGCAAAAGAACGAGTGAGTGAGTGGGGTGAGGTGAGGTGCGAAAGGGAAGGGAAGAGAGTGAGAGAGAGAATGTGCAGTGCGTCTGTTTGTTTGTGGAAATCAAGTGTAACAAAGAGGCAAAAAGAATAAGAGCAAATCTGAAAGACACAGCGGAGGCAGTGGCAGAGGCCAAAGAAAAGTTGCCAACCCAAAGGAAATAAGCCAAAAGCTTGGACTAAACTTGGCCAATCTCAGGTTAGCCAACATATATATGCGGCCGGCTACTCGGGGAAAACTTGTTAAGGAAACTTCAAGTCGCTATGAAATCAAGAATATAAAACAAGGAAGGTGTAACCAATGTGCGTGTGAGTATGTGTGTGTGTGTGTGAGTGGCTAGCCGAGTCTTGGTTAGTTGCTAGGTTAGCGCGTTTAACGCATTTTAATCAGCGTGTCGCATAATTACCGGATGCTGTCAGCCAGTCAGCCAGTCAAGCCAAGCCAAACAGGGTGAAGCGTGCATTGCTCTCTCTCTCTCTCTCTCTCTTTCTCTCTTTCTCTCTGAAGCCCCCCTGGATGACTCCCTGTCAAAAAGAACCCAAATAAAAAAGTGACGGAGGAACGCATTGAAAATATTTAAAATCATAAACACAAAAATGATGGATGGAATTGTCGCGCTGCTTGGCTCCAATAAAAATAACTGTAAATCTGTATAAAAACTGTCTCTGTGTATTTGTAAAAACACAACCTAGAGAGATTTTTCAAAATAAGAGAGGGGGGTGGGGTGGGGGGAGCATTGCTAAATTAAAATTATGCCTGTCCAACCGTCAGACTGACTGACTTGTCGACTGGTGGACTGACGGATACGTGCACCCCTGCTGCACGTGCAGCGCCTAAGAGATGCTCGTTGCTCGGTTCGGTGAATCTCACCAAAGACCAAAAAAAGATAGAAAGAAAGAAAGAAAGACAGAGAGAAAGAAAGAAAGAAATATTCTAGTGATCTCTTGGCTGAACTTCTTCTACTTTAGTGAAAGTTTTGCTTCCAACTGTGCCTCAACTCTTGATGCAGCACCAACAACAACAACAAGAACAAGAACACCAGCAACATCGGCAGCCGCCTCTGCCAACTGCTGTCTGAATTCGAAGTATTGAAAATATTAATAGAACAAACTTGTTTTGACGGAAATGCACTTTACTTTATTTATCATGAGTCCCCCGGTGTCAGTGTGTGCGTGTGTGTGTGTGTGTGTGTGTGTGTGGAGCGGGATGAATGAAGCAACATGTGGAGGGTGCAACACACTCTCTTTCTCTCTACACAAATGTCGGGGCCCCCATAGGCCTCTGGTTATGTTTATGACTCTTGTATATATAAAAATATCAATATAAATGTATTAGTGTGCGTGTGTCTGTCTGTGTGTGTGTGTGTGTGGTGTGTGCTGTGCAGCTCACAATATATTTATGTAGATAGATGGGCGGAAAAGATAAAGTATCAAGGCAGTGCAGATACAATTTTTATATGTTCATGTGTTTTTCTTATTCCCCCCACCCCTTTGCCCCTTTCGCCCACCCTCAGGAAAATAGAAATGTTTCAAAGGAGGCGGTAGCTCTTCAAGCAGGGTGGGCGTAAGCAGAGGGAAAGATCGAAATAGTCGGGGGCTAAGATTTTTTTTTAATTAAAAAATTAGTTTGCAAAACTCCTGATGAAAGGGTTGAGAGAGGTGGAGAGGGTTCAAGAAAGGAAATCAATAGAATTAAGTATAAAATAGTTTGGGTTCCTAAATTCCTTTTATAAGAAAAAAAGGCAAAGAATTTCATTTAACTTAAGACTTTCAGATTAATTTTCTAGAGTTCCAAGATTGATGAAGTCGTCTGGGACAGGTGCAGAGGGCTTGGGTTCAAGAAAGGAATCAATAGAGTTAGGTATAATATAGTTTGGATTCCCCCAAATATATCGAGGAACTCTAAGCTTTCAGATTCCATTAAAACCTTCGAGATGATTTTTCTAGAGTTTTCAGACCTATAAAGTCGATGGAGACCGGTGGGGAGGGCTTGAAATAGGTTCAAGAAAGGAAATCAATAGAGGAAAGCATATAATAGTGTGAAATCCCCAAATTTTTCTTATAAGAAGAAAATTTCTTTAACTTAAAATTTCTTAGACTCTTTTCAGTCCTTTGAGAAGATTTTCTAGGATCGCCAGATCTATGAAGCCGCTTGGGACAGATTTTATTAAGTCCTTAAAATTTATTAAGCCTTAGCTTGATAGACTAAAGAAAAAATAGAAACAAAACATTTTTTTTTGAAACCTTTTGAGATCCAAAAGCCTTGAGAATTTTGAGAACCTCTTAAAACTCACAGACTTTCGGTTGCCAAAAAATGTTGACTTGTTGTTTTTGTTGCAATGTCAACTGTCAAGGTGAATAAAAAGATAGATATTTTTTTAACAGAAAAAAAAAATTAAAATAGTTGTCACAAAAATGAGAAAAAAAAAAATAATAGTTCTACCAAAATAAAAACAACAACAGCAAAGGCAGCAAACTATTACAAGATACTTTGGGGCGGGGAGGGAGAGATGAGAAGGAGCCTTAGCTCGGTTGATGTGGCCTGTTGAAGGGGGTCTAAGCAAAAGTTCAACTAAGGTTGAAATCATTTGTCGGATTAAATGTGCGCTGCGGTAATTATGTACTTCAACCAACAACAACAACAACAACAACAACAAGAAAAACAACAACAAATCAGTGGAACTGCCGCCTAGACCGAAGAGGTTGAAGTTGTGGAACCGCGTTTTAATGTTTTCGAAAATGCGCCCCAAAAACCCGAGACAAGAACAACAACAACAACAACAACAACAAGAACAACCACCGAAAACAAGTTTCAAGGGGCTCAACAGACACTCAAAGCCGTAGTTGAAACCGATTTCCGTTGAGTGAGTGGCAAACAGCAACGCCGACTTTTGAGTGCGATAAGAAGTCCCAAAGTGTCAAATGAATTTGTCAGAATTTTAGAACCTCAATTCTCTTCTTTTTTTTTGGGCAATAAAAAACCCAAATTTAATTGTCAAAAGATTTGTAAATATTTCGTATGCCTCATCACGTGCGATTTCCTTTTTTTTTGTTTTGGGTGGGCAAGAATATATTTTTTTGCTTCCGTTAAACATTTCCAAATCCCGCACCTGGCTTCCGTTAAGTGTCTCTGTGTATGTGTGTGTGTGTGTGTGTGAGTCCCAAATAAACACGCCCCAAAGGTAAGGGAGAATATCCAAACGGATGTGCGTATTTGTTGAGATTGCGTGCACTTTGCACCTGTTGCACTTCTCCCGAAGGCTCAAAAGGTAAACACGAAAAGGCCAGGCAAACACTCATAAGGGAAACCACAACCAAACCAGCAACTTCCGCCCATCAGAGCTGACCCAAGGAGGACCTGTTTGTTCCTGAGCGAGCTCTGCTCGCTGGGCATGCGCACCCGCCATGACTTGGCATTTTCGTTTCCTACTGTACCAGGCGAGAGATCTCTTCCCCTTCCTCTTCTCTTCCCTCTCATTGTTTGTGCTATCTCTTTCGTGTGTTTTGAAATGATTTGAGTCTTTAATAATTTCATTGATCTGTCATTCAAGAGCTTCCAGAATGTCTGCGTGTTCCTTGCATTTTATATATATATATATTTTTTTTATTATTATTATAAAGGTAATCCAACATTTATGGAACGTCAGCTCGGGCTCAAGTCAAGCTGAACCCAACAGGGGCATTGATAGCGCTCTTTTTGTGGATGTGGCTGAAACTGTTTGTGTAAACATTTTTTCTTTTTTCATTTTTCGAATAGAGTATAAAAGTCGTTGTCTTATCAATTGTTTCCTTGCTCAGCAGAATTTTAAAAGTTTCTTTGAAACTACTAGAAAATCAGATAATATCTATCCAAAACAAATACAATATAGTATTCTAATTCTATTTTAAATTATATAAATATTTTTGGAAATTTCATTGAGATTGTACAAGCGAAGTAACCCTGAGACCTATTTGATACTGTCAGAGAACTTATAGTGGTTCGATCCAGGTGAAACTTGGTATGCATGTGGGTATCTAAATACCTATTCTTAGTTCCAAATTTGGAAGAGATCGGTCTATAAATTTCAGAGATACACCCAAAACTGTTTTGATCTTTTATGCCAGACATAACAAAATGAAACTCTGTACTTGGGAGTATATTTCTATGAAAATCCTAAATACCAAATTTGATAAAAATCGGTCAATAAATTGAAGAGTTATCCAAGGTGTATTACAAATTAGGGCTAATTTGCTTTTCTCATAAATTGATCTATTTAAAGGTCGCTTACATAGTTTCCATGGCGGACTCAAGTTATCAGCTATGCAAATTTTTTTCTTTTGCATAAGAGTCGGGCAGTTCAGAGCTGAGAACTTCTTCAACCCAAAAATAAAAAAAAAAATAAATAAAATAATTTTATGTGTACTCACTTTTTCGGTGCAGTAAATAGATGCCGGGTCGCCTTTTAAAATCACCAAGCAGCAAGTCGGACGGCAAACATTTGCAGCTTTAGTTTTCAGTTCATTCATCAGAATTCATAGAAGAGGAAAGCCGCTTGCCCAGCAGCCAAAGAGTCAAAGTGTGTCAATCAACGTCCATAGCAGAGCGGGGAGGCAGTGGCAGCGGCAGAGGCAGAGGCAGAGGCCGAGGCAGAATGTGCAGACAGAGGCAAAACCTCAAAGACGTTTGTTTTGTATTCTCTTTTTTGTTGGAATTTTTCGAAACAAGTTGGCAGCCCTTGAGCAAGGCTTATCGGTGGCCGCCGCCGCTGCTGTCGCCACCACCGCCGCCGCTGATACCGCCATCACCACCACCACCACCGCCATCACTGGTAGCCGTCGTTCATTCTTGCTGATTATAGCGTCTATTTTTTTGCAGTTAAGGTGACCCCAGGCAAAATCTGAGGTTATCTGGTGTCCAACAAACATCATCATGTTTCATATGCGTGTGTGATTGTTTGTGCAAAAAAAAAACACACACACACACACACACATATACTCAAAATTATAATAATTTTTTTTTGTTGTTGTTTTTGTTGCCGCCAACAATGAGATTGCGAGTGGTGCTGGTTTTATTTTTGGGGCCGGTCGCTTGAACTGCTTGCAGCTGCACGTTTATTTGGCTTATCCAAATGACTTGTGCCGGACGACCTACAATTGTATTTTATTTACTGCACTTTGCATTAATTAAATAGTAAAAAAAAAAAATTATAATAACAACAACAGCAGCACTCAAGAGTAATTACACGGCTGACATAATTTTAAGCACGTGTTTCGCTTTTGCTTGTCTCTTTCTGCTGTTATTTGCTTTACTTACCGTTTACCAACACTGGAGATCAAGCTGTGCTTTAAAATCAAATCAGCTGTTCGACAGACCCAGGCTTATGTGTGTGTGTGTGTGTGATTTCAAATTGTTTGCTGTCTTGCCTAACCCAAATAATTTATCCGCCTTCTTCTTTTATGCTGACGTTGGCCGTCGCCGTTGTCGTCGTCATCGTTGAAATCTTCTTCTTCTTCTTCTTGTACGGTTTTGCTCCCTTCCATTTTGTATTTGCTGCGGCGGCGACTCTGCAAGTGAAAACATTTTTTGCATTTAAATTTAAATTGAGTGTGTGCGCCTCGCTTGCACATTTGATGCGCGCCTTCCGTTGTAATTTTTATGCTGCCGCCGCCGCCATCGCCGCACACATTGCGGGCGGCTTCAGCAACATTTTCAGTAATTTAAAAATAAGCCCGACCGCAGCAACATTAGTGACGGCCCCAAATAGCATCGCATCCGCGCACATTTGCCTTTGGCTGGGCAAGACCCAAACCATTCCATGCCAAAGAGAAGAGTGCAATCCGAGGATGCCGCCGTCGGCCAAACAACCCCATCATCTTCTATCTTGCTCTGTCTGTGTGAGTGTGTGTGTGGCTGTGTGTGTGCCCCCTCGCAGAGCCCGTGTGCGAGATAAACAAACTGCCAGTTCACTATCAATCAAATCAAATACCGGAAACAGCTGCTTTAGTTTTATTTTGCCATAGCCATTTGGCACACCAAGCCAACAAACGGGCCGGGCAGGCAGGCAAGCAGTCCACTGCAGCAGCAGCAGCAGCAAAGTCAACGTCACCGTTGGCTGCGCTGCGCCGCCTCCTTTCAGTGTTTGGTTCATTGCCTGAGCCTTTGCAAGCAGTGAAAGAAATAAAACAGTTTAGGCATTGTTTTTTTTTTTTTTTTAGTATTATATGATTTTTTTTATTTTGTAGTTTTTAACGGAACATACATTCTAAAAACATTACATAAAGTTCTTCTTCTTCTTCATCTTTATCTTCGTCTACCTTTTCAACATCAGCTAAATTAACTTCTTGCTGCAACTGCTTTGCTTCTTCTTCTTTCTAGTTAGCAATTTTTATTTTTTCGCTTAATCGCCTAGCTCTTCCTCTTCCTCTTCAGTTTTATTTTATTATAATAAAATGTACAAATAAAATAAATATTTATTATGTATAGAATTTTTATTTGTTTTTGTTTTTGTGTTTTTGTTTAATGTCGAGTGCTTAAAATTTAAATTCATATGTGTGTGTGTGTGTGTGTGTGTATTTTTTGCTGCATTTCTTCTTCATCTTTTTTTTAAGGTTTTTTTTTATTTTAGTATTTATTTATTATTTTTTTATAACTAAGCAAATAGTACATATACAGATTACATTTATAGCATAGTTTTTGTTTATAGTTAAATGTGTGTTAAGATTAATTTAGTTGTTGTTTTTTTTTTTAATATATAAATTTTTATTTTTTTTTTTTATTTTACTACTACAATTCGGTTTTGCCACACATAATAATTTTTTAATAAAATAATCATTTTTTTTTGTTTTTTGTTTTTCAATTGGCTTTAATTTGTTTTATTATTTTTAGTACTTGTTTTTGTTTTTACTATTTTTTGGAATTTGCTTGTAATTTTTTTTTTTTAATATTTAGCAAAGTATTTTTTTTTTATGTACAAAATTGTTAAAAAAAAAAATAAACAGACCATTTTTGTTTGCAAATATTTTTGACCTCATATAAAATACATTTTATAAGAAATTCTCCTTCTTCTTCTTCACTTTTCTTTGTTTAATTTTTTTTTTTTTTTTTTTTTTTTGCTTCACAGTAGATTTTTCTAAAAAAATGTTAATATATATTTTTTTTTAATAAAAAATAAAGTAAACTGTTGGTTATATATTTTTTTTGCTTCTTTCGTCTGACTTGAGTTCACACATACAAATACAAATACATACAACTATATATATGTATATATATTTTATTTTTTAATACGGATATATATATATATATATTTTTTTTTTAACATTTAGACTGGTCTATGGCCAATATATTTTTATGTGTATTTTTTTTCTAAAAACATCCAAGTTATTTTTAATTTTTTTTTTATAAAAAAAGGGAAAAATTTTTAAATTCGTTTTTTGGATTTTTTATTTTTTACTACTTTAGGATTTATTTTTAATTCTACAACATTTAAAATGGACTGGTTTGGATCGTATAATTTCTTCTTCCCTCTCAAATATTTTTCTAAAAGTTTATTAATTATTTTTTATATAGCGTGTAGATCTGTAGGATTTGTGTGTCTCTATATAAGTTAGACCTGGTGTTTTTTTTTTTTTAATTTTTATTATTTCTCATTTGCCAGTTACTTTTGTTTGTCTCTCTCTCCATATATTTAGTTTTGTTTACTTCATTCTATTCTTCTTCTTCTTCTTTTTTTATGGAATTATTACTCTTTGACTTAGATTGGAAATTACAAAAAAAAAAAAAAAATTATTAGTTTAATTTGAAAATAAAAAAATCTCATTTGAAAAGCAAAAAAAAAAAAAAAAGAAAAATTTTGTAGAATTTTTTTTTTATGGTTTGTTTTAAGCTTTTAATTTTTTTTTTTTTTTATTAAATTAAGCGAAATTATATTTTTTAAATAACATTTCTAACAATTAATAATTATCTGTTTGCAGTCTTTGGTTATTTTTTAATTTTTTTTTTCCTCATTTCTTTTTTTTTTATGTTTTCTATTTTTTTGTTTCTCCCATTCTGTTTTTTTTCTTTTTAATTACTCAAATAATTTTTTAATATTTTGTAATATATTTTTTATCATAATTTATATTTATTTTATAAGTTTTTATTTATTTTATTTTTTTAATTTTTCTTTTGCAACTCCTTTCGACTCCTCCAGAAATTGGTCTTTCTCTCTCGCCATCTCTCTCTCTCTCTCGGGATCTCACTGTCTCGCTCTAATCAATCAATGTGTGTCCTATGGTTTGATTCGGTTTTTTTCGCTGTTAGTTTGAATTAGTTTTGGATTGCTCGCACATTTCATGGCACATTTTTAACACGAGTCCAAAAATGCCCACAAAACATGAAATTGCCTTGCTTTGCCACTAACATTGATTGGCTTCCCTCCTTCCCCCTTCCTCCGTTGCTCCCGTTTAGTAGTCTGGACTGGAGTCTAGCAGACGCTTCTCTGGGGTAAGATCGCCCTTCCTGAGTATGCGACTAGCCGCAGTGCACTCGCTCCTGGAGTTGTGATCGAGTCCCTTGCCATTGGCCTGGTTGCCGTTTGTGCCATTGGCTGAGCCATTCACCACCACCGGTCCCAGGCCGCTGGAGCCGTTGACGCCGAGTGGAACTATGGGGAGCATGCTGGAGGTGGAGCCAATGTGGTGACCCTGGCAGCGACAGCCGCGTCCAGCAAAGCGGGCATAGCACTTCTCGCAGAGCTTCATACAGCCACGCATGGGCCAGTAACACCAGAGGCAGGGCAGCACTATGGAGAGGGCGCCCAGCCAGCCCCAGCGCTGGGTGCGCTTGTAGGGGCCACAGGAACAGGGATTATCCACACAGGGAGTGCCGGTGCCGTCGTCGCAGTCCATGTCGTTGTCCCGGGCGCAGTGGTAGAAGAGGGCCTTGGCACAGCAGAGACAGGAGGCGTAGTCAATGATGGACTCGGCACTGCAGAGGCAGGTCTTGTTGCAGACCCACGTCTGGGGCAGGGGCCGGGGACTCTGGCACTGCTCGCAGCGGCAGCGTCCGCATCTTGGACAGACAATGGGATTGAGGGGCGAGGGCTCGGAGCCCACCACTATGGCTGAGCCCAGTTGACCGGTGGCCGGATTGACTTCCAGCAGCTCTTCCAGATGATGCATATGCTCTTTGCCAGATAATTTCTGGTGATGGAAATTATGTTGATGATGATTATGATGCTGCTGGCCACCGTTGGCCGAGGAGGCGGGCTGTTTGGTAATGGGTTGGGTGATGGGCTGATCACTGGCCGCCGCGGTGGCGAAGCCTGTGCCCAGAATCCGTGTGGCCGGTTGATTGAATTTCAAGCCTGTTGTTGTTGTTGTTGTTGTTGTTGACGCAGGTGTTTTGTTGTTGCCAGAGAGTTGTAAATGTGTTTGGAGGTGGTGGTGTGGGTGATGCTGATGAAGATGTTGCGAATGTATTAAGCCATCGGTTCCATCGATTCCTGCTGCAGTTGCTCCCGAGCCCGCTCCCGTTCCCGTCGCCGTCGCTGTGATCGCCGGCACTGCGCCTGACTGACCGGCAGCTGAACCCGCAGCTTGGCCAGCCAGTAGTCTGGGATGTGGGTGATGTTGTTGTTGTTGGTGTTGTTGGTGGAGGTGCGTGGCGGTCGAATGTTGAATTTGGTGCTGACGCTGACGTGAAAGGTCTCTCTGTGGCAACAGGAGCAGATGATGGGTGGTGGTCTGTCCATTGTCCTGCTGGCCGGCCGGATGCTGTGACCTTGTGGCATGTTGCAATTGCAAATTCTGCCCCACCGAGACATTAGCAGCGGCCGAGCCGGGACCGGCGGCTCCTGAGCGCAGCGGTGTGTCCACATACTCATTGGTGAGCCTTTCGGATTCAGGTCGCGGTTGCGCCAGCGTGACTGGAGAGGCGGGCGGCTGCAGCGGCAACGACGACGACTGCTGCTGTTGCTGCTGCTGCTGCAGATGCAACTGAAGCTGATCAAGGCTTTGGAAATGACTAAGGAAGTTGTTGTTGTTGCTGGTATTACCAGTGATGGTCAGTAGGGGCGTGGCACCCGTTGTGACCTCCACTGGTAATGGTGGCGGTGGCCGTCGCCTGGTGAAACTGGTGGCCGAACCACTTAGGCCCCCAAGGCTGCTGCCGCTATTGGCCGTGGTGGTTGCCGTCGAGGATGAAGCGTTGCTGCTATTCCGACTCAGACTACTCGGTCGCTGGGGCAGAAAGGTGAGGTGATGGATTTGATAATCGTCAAAATCTGATGAATGTTCCGTTGGTATTATCGAAATCGTATTGTTGTTGTTGTTGTTGTTGCTACTACTACTACTGCTATTGTTGTTGTTCGTCGTCGTCGTTGTTGTTGTTGTATTTATCGTACCCGTAATACTATGAAGCTGTTGGTTGTTGTTGTTGTTGCTGGTGTTGTTGTTGTTGTTGTTGCAATTGTGCTGATCACTCATCATCGCCTGTGGCTCCGGCGCCCTTGGTCGATGCACACGCGGTAAGAGCTTTGGGGGCCGGGGTGGCGCCGAAGGATCGCCGCCATTTCTGCGATCCATGTAGTGTGGCCAATGTTCTCAAAAGAAATTCTTCTTCTTCTTTAGATATCTTTTGATTTTCTCGTTTTTCTTTTTCTTCTTCTTTCTTTTGTTTTTTTTTTTCAATAATCGCGATAATAATTTAAATGTCCGCTGATCAATTCCTTCATCCTTTCAGTTTTTCCCCTTTTTTTTGCTGAGAAAAAAAAACTGAAAGAAATTCTTCCTCAGTTGATTGCTTCTCGCTCAGATTTATCTCTCGAGATTGCTTTCTGTAAAAAGAAAAGAGAAAAAATAATTCAAAATTAGTGGGGAATTTCAAAAGTATAAAAGTTTTTAAAAAAAGGGAAATTTTTAAATAAAATCTATGATGAATTTGGAACTAATAATTCTATTATATTTTTTAGACTTGCAAAAAAAAAATTTAATTCGTAAATAAAAATTTTAATGAATAATAAAAAAAAATAATAAGAAAAAAATCAAAGCCAAATCTGACCTAAATTTGAGATTAAAAAGTTTTGAATTTTTCAATAAAATCCTTACTAAATTAAATTAAAATAATTAAATTAAAAAAAATAAAAATTTTAAAATAATTAAAAAAAAAATTTTAATGAAACTAAAAACTTTAATAAAATGTTGAAATTAAAAATTTCACCTAAATTTAATTTTTGAATAAAATTTTTTCTAGGTTTTTGGATAAAATAAATAAATAGTAATTAAAATGATTTAAAAAAAAATTTCAAAATAATTAAAAAAAAACTAAAATGAAACTTTCAAAACTTGAATAAAATTTTGAAACTAATTATTTAAGCTAAAATGAATTTTGAAAATAGTTTTTCTTAAATTAAAAAAAAAATATATATATAAATAATTATTAAAATTTCAAAATCAAAGAAAAAACTGTTTTAATTAACAGTTAAAAATTTTAAAAATTTATTTTATTTATTTTTTTTTTTTTTTTTTTGAAAACTTACTTTTTTTCTTATTTTTGAAAGATTTCTCAAAATTTCAATCAAATAAGAAAAAATTTAATTTTCCGCTCCCAACAAATCTGGGCAAAAATTGAAAGACTTCAGAGAAGAGAGAAAGAGCGAGAGTGATTTTTCACACCTCAGAAAAGAAAAAAACTCGAAAAGAAAAAGAGAAAAATCATTGAGGCCACGAGAAATGCTTTGTTTATGCCAAAACTGGCCTCAATGATCGACCGTGCCGGCCGTGCCGACTGTGCCAAGTCCAAAGTACTAAAACTACCTAAATTGTTCTACTCCCCCCTCCCCCACCCACTCACGCCTCTCTGCTGCTATATGATGGAATTGTTTAGATTAAATAGACCAACGCCAACAGAATCAGAATCAAGCATTTGCCTAGCCCACTTGGTAAAGATTTTTTCTTCTTCTTTATAAAAAAAAAAACACTTTTTTTCTTTATTATTATTATTTTTTTTATGTGTGTAATTAATTTTCTTGTCATTTAGTCGTGCCACATAAAAAAAAAAGAAACCCAGAAGGTCAACTCGGCCTCGTGACTTTTAAGCCAAACAGAAAAAAAAAATAAAAGAATTCTCTCAACTCAAAATTGAAATGTTATTATTTTATTTTAATTTTACTATTTTTTTTTTTTTAGAATAAAATCATAAAAAAAAATGTGATTTATTTTTGATGGCTTTGAAATTCATTTTAAATAGATGGGTCAAGGCTACCGCCAGAACCCTAAAGAAAGAACTTCACGAAAAAATATATTTGTATTTTTTTATAGCGAGAGAATTCTAATAAAAACAACACATTAAAATTCCATTTAATCATCACCTTTCACCTTTCACATCCCCTCGAATAAAAATAAAACAAAAACAAAAGAAACAAAAAAAAAAAGAAATCGAAAAAAAAATCCATTTAATTACTTTTCCTGTCTACTTTTTATTTATTTTTGGTTTCATCTGCTTTATCAATTTTTTATTATTATTATTAATATATATTTTTTTTATTGATTTGAATTTGAGCTTTTTTTTTATTTCTTTTGTGTAAATTCAATTAAACAAATTTGTATTTCCGCTCGGCGCTGATAAACCCAAAAAGGGGAGACCAAAACAATAACAAAAAATAAAAAGAGGAGAAAATAATATTCCCAATTGAACTTTGACTTGTTGGAAGACTTAGATTTTTTTTTTTATGGCAAAAGCAAGTAATTTTTTATGGCAACGTGTCGTATGAGTAATGCCAAGGCCCAGGCAGACGCTAGTCACAAATAAGGCAAGACAGGAAATTAATAAAACCATTTAAGAAAAATATTATAAAAACAATAAAATAAATAAAAGAAAAGTGCCTGGAATTATTTTTTATTTTTCTTTCATATAAAAATTCTTTTCAGCACGCACAAAAAAAAAAGTGAGGGAAAACACTTTTCTTGCCACAAAATTCAAATATACCAAGAAGCAAATCGTATATATATTTAGCCATATAATCTATATATAAAATCAAGATATACTATAGATATACATATAAGCATGTTTGTGTGTGTGTTTGTGTGTGTGAAATAAAAATTAACACAAACGCCCACTTATTGACGTCATGTCCGGTACTCAAAAACAATTTTCGAGAATGACCACAATTGAGAAAAACAACAACAACAGCAACAACGACAACAACAACAACAACAAAAACAATAAGAAAATAATCAAACTGAAGCGAAACAAAACCAAATGAAACGAAATAAAATTGTTGAGTGGCGAAAATCTTCAGAGAAAAAAAAAGCTGCCAATGAATTTTTTTTTGCTTTTTCTTTTTAGAATATTTTTCACATTTTCTTTTTATGCCCCCCCAGAGGGCATCTCTCAAATCTAAGAATGAAAGAAAAAAAAATTGTCTCGGCCATTTACAAATCTTTTTCATGTTAATTGATTAAAATTTTCCCCAGGCCATTGGGAAATTCCGGCCAAAAACAAAAAATTATTAAAATTTTATGGAGAATTTATTTATTTTTATTTTTTAATTAAATCTTATTTTGATTTAAAATTTAAAGTCTTTAAAGTTATTAAAATTTAAATTAAATGAAAATTTGAAATTAAAAAGGGATTTGAATTTCGAAAATAGATTTTTTTTAATTCATAAAAATGATCAAATTGTTTTGGGAAAAATGGGATGAAAAATAAAAAAAATAAAAAAATTAAATTGTCAAATAAATATGGGAAATTCCTGTTATTATTTTTTTTTATTAAGAAAAAAAATGATTAAAATAAATTCTGAAGAATTCTAAAACTAAATCAGAAAATCATGATAAATTTTTTCTAAGAAAAATATTTATTTTTAAGGTGAGTTTTTCTTAAAAATTTTGGATTATTTTAGCATTTAACAAATCTCAATTAGACTTGGAAAATTATGAGAATTTTAGTTAGAAAAAAATATTTATATTTTTATCAATTTCCTTTTTTATATATTTTTTTTTATTTAATCAATTTTTTTTTATCCATTTCCTCTTTTTTTTAGATTTTAATTTTTAATTAAATAAAGAATTGACAATTTATATTCCTTTTTTTCATATATTTTTAATTTTATATTTTCTCATATTTTTTATCAATTTCCTCTTTTTTTAAGACTTTAATTTTTAAATAATTAAAGAGTTGACAATTTATATTGCTTTTTTCATATAATTTTAATGTTATATTTTCATATATTTTTAATTTTTTTAACATATAATTTATATTTATCTATTAAGATATTTTTTAATGAATTAATTATTTTTTGGAATATTTGAAAAGTGGGTGAACGTGATTTTGTCAACGTAAAGAAATAAACATTTTCATTCTTGAATCAAAATAAACAAGAAAAAAAAACTCATTAGTTTTTTTTTATTTAAACAATATTGTTTGTGTTTTTTGTTTTTTGTTGTTGTTGTTTTTTTTTTATTTATTTACAACTCGGCAAACTTTAACCTTGGACGCGAGCATGAAAAGTGCTGCCACTTCGAGAGAATTCGTTGAGTAATTTGAAATGAGTGTGTGTGTGTGTTTTTTAGCAAATAAATAAGCATTATTGTTGTTTTAATTAGTTGTTTTATTTTTATTTTATTTTTATTTTTTTCATTCAATTGTGGCATTTGAAACGATTTTCATTAATAAGTGAGACCGATCGAGCGCACAACGAACCGCTTCGAGTTCAAAACCAACAAACCAGTCAGTCTGTCTCTCTCGCTCTCTCTCTTGATTTGCTTTCTCTTTTCCACTTTTAAAAATAAATAAAATGAAATTCATTCAAACACGGCCAAGCCAATTTTAAAATGCTCAAAAACTGATCGAGTAAAAAAAAAAAGAAAAAGAAAAAAAAAAAGAGGGCAGTGGATTTTTTTTTGTCTGTTTTTTGTTGCTTTTGTTGTTGTCTTTGTTGTTGTTTGCACAAACAAGTGTCACTGCCAGTTTGTGATTTAAATGAAATTATTTTTAAGTCGCTCTGACTACGCAAATTGAAATGAATTTTATAAATAAAATTTTGACAAAAAAAAAAAACAAAATTTTTTTCTTTTTGAAAGAAAAAAAAAACAGGTTGCCAATAAGCCGGTCAGAAATTGTTTATATTTTAATTAATTTCTGGCAATTGTTGAGTTAAAAAATTTACAAATCCATTCAAAAATAATAATCGAAATAGCCAAGACAAGACGACTCTGGCCAAGACTCGAGATGTGCGTCATTTTGGGGCACGTTTTGTCAATTTGTTGCCAACTAAAAAAGATTTATTTATTTAATTAGAAATATTTCTATTTCTCTTCCTCTTCCACCTATTCTTTTTTTTTTTTTTTTTGTTGATGGCCCAATAATTATATAAGAAGCTCGAGATATCAAATTGGTTAAATGATCCCGATAGGCTCGAGATCAGACAGATTTATTTAATCAAATCATTAGCGACCCCTGAAGTGGTGTGGATAAATCAAAATGAAATAATTCATTAAAAATAAACTCAAATTGGTTGGCAACAAATTCATTTGTTTTTATTATTCCAAATTGTGTTTTTTTTTTTCGTAAACATGATAAATAAATTAAGTTTAAATAAGCTAATTAAATTTTTTCTTTTTAATTATATTTTATTAATTTCTTTTTTTTTTTTGGGGAAAAATTTCCTTTATGGAATTTTATTTGTATTAATTAAAAAAATAATAAAAATTGTAATATTTATTTTTTAAGCAATATAATAATATTAATTAATTCAGCAAACAAAAAATTGGCAGATGAATTAATTTTGCAAAACAATTTTTGGTGGGCAAATTTTAGCATTATTTTTATTTTTTTTTTTCTCTTCAAAAATAAATAATTAAATAAATTTCTATATAATTATTAATTTAAAGCAAAAAAAAAATAAAAATTTTGAATATATAGAATAGATTAATTGTTTTTATAAGTATTTTTATATAAATTTAACCATGAATAAATAAAAATTATTCCTTATTAAAAAATAAATTAATAAAATCATTTTTCTAATTTTCATGATTAAATTTATTTATTTATTTTTATTTATTTTTTTTAATTTGTATTGAAGCTTAATTGGAATATTTAAAAAAAAAAATTAAATTAATTGAAGCTTAATTGGAATATTTTCAAAAATAAATATAATTTTGCTCCTTAACTTTTTTTTATAAAAAATTGTAGAATATAATTTTTTTTTTTAATAAGCAAAAATATTTAATTATTTTTATTTTTAATTTTTTTTTATATTTGTATTGAATCTGAATTGAAACATTTTCAAATATTTTGAATTAATTAATAAAATAATTTTTGTAGTTTTCATAGCTAAATTGGAATAATAATTTTTGCAGTTTTCATAATTAAATTTATTTATTTATTATTATTATAAATTGAAATATTTTCAAGATTTATTTTTATAATATTATTATTTTTTATTTTTTTTTTATAAAAAATGGTGGAAAATTATTTTTTTTTCTTTTTGTTTTTTTTTTAAGATTTAGAAAATTTAGTTTTTTCAATAAGCAACAATTTTTAATTATCTTTATTTTTAAATTTTGTTATATTATATAATTTAACTAGCTTTTGCACTAAATTTTTTTATTTTTTTATTTTTTGTCTTTTTTTATTTGCTCCACTCTTTAATTGGCTATAAAACTTTGTTTGTTTGGTTTCTATGAGAAACCACCCAAATTGTTAGAAATTCCTTCCAACTTTTTTTTTTTTTTTTGAAAAAAATAAAAGAAATGTTACAACACATATTGAATTTAAATGAATTGAATAAAATAATAATAAACTCGGATTTTGACTTGTATGAAAACAGTGATGATGATGATGATGATGAAGAAGAAGAAGAGGTACAAATAATTAAGACTATTTAAATGCTGAACAGGCCATGACAAATTGGATTTTGTGATAAAAAAAAAAAAAAAAAAACAAAAAAAATTTATATAAACTAAAAAATGAGAGAATTTAAAAAGATACTCTATAAATTTGCTGGGATTTGTGCTAAAAATATATTGCGGATGCGGAATGGAAGGAGAAACCAGAGTGGCAGATGGAAAACCTACACAGGAAACGCTAATGACTCCAGGCGGTCATGCCAGCCAAACCAATAAAGAAGCAGAAGAAGAGAGAGAGAGAGAGAGAGTGAGATAGGGTATACAGATCATTAAACCATTTAAATGAATAAGAAGAAGAAGAAGAAGCAGCAGCAGCAGCAGAGATACACCAGATTCACCATATGTTCGGTTCGACTCGGTTCGGTTTGTTTGGCCAAACTAATAGTTTTCAAAGCAAATGAGCCCAGCACATGTGGTAAAAGATGCACACAGATACACTCACACACACACACACACACAGAGACACACAGAGTCAGGGCAGGCCAGGCAGGGCCCACGCCTGCGCACATGTGTTAATGAAAATTTGTCCCCCTACAAGAGACTTCTTTTTCTTTTCTTTTTTACCTTTTTCCCTCACTCTTCTCTGTTGAGCAGAGATAATTATGATAATGAAGATGATGAAGTTCGTGGCCAAAGGCTCCTTTCCTGAATAGCCAAAGTGGCTCGACTGTCTGTCTTGGCGAGTTCGAAAAGATCAAATCACCAGCAAATGAGCAAAAGAAAAGAATAAGAAAAATAAAAAAACTGGAAACCAAACCAAAGCAAGACAGACTCAAGATTCTGCTGCTTCTTCTTCTTCTTGTTGTATTTCTTTTAGGTCTTCGGTCTGGAGGTTGGTGGAAAAAGAAGCCCATAAACTACAAGTGATCGACCTTAAGATTTTTCTATGCTGATTGTGTCTGAGACTCAACTCATCCTCTTCTTCTTCTTCTACTTCTATTTTTTCTAGACAAACACACACACACACACACACACACACACACATAGACACACACACGTTACAGATAGAATGATGCGTCAGCTGCTTATAAAGTAGGTAGATTTATTTTCCGGGGGCTCCGAACTCTTCTCAATCAAAAGGGAAGCTGAGCTGAGCCAACCCGGAGAATTTTAACAGGTAGAAAATAATTTTCTATTTTTTTTTGTTTTCAGTTTGGCTGTAATTGTTGTTGTAATGACTAAAAGTGTGTGGCAGTTAAGTGGCAAGCCAAAATAGGAAGCTGCTACATGCAACATGTGTCTTCTTCTTCTATTTTTTTTTTTGGGACTCTTTTGAGTCTTTTTTTTAAATTTCATTCTGATATTTTTTTCTTCTGCTTCTTCTTCTTTATTTTTTCGTGTTAGTTCTTTTCCATTGTTGTTGTTGTTGTTGTATTTGCTGTAGCCCTGAATAAGTGCTATTTCATTGTTATTGTTGTTGCACACCTTTTGTTGGCCGGGTCTGCTACCAAAAAAATAAAATTAAATCTTTCAGATTCTGCCTTTTCACCTCTCCCTCTCTCTTTCTCTGTCTCTGTCTCTCTCACTCTTTGATTGTTATAAAAAAAGAAAACCAGCAAGCCAACAGATGTTTTCTATGTTTCATTGTGAAATTTTTTGTTTTGTTTAGTTTTTCGTCTTCTTCTTCTTCTTTGGCTTTTTTCTCGACAATTTACAGTTTTTTAGAGATTTGTGGCAATTATTGGAAATTCGGGGCTCTCTTCATTTGTTGGAGATTTTTTTTTATATTTTTCTTTTTTAGTGAAAAAGTTGTGGAAAATTTTTACAAATATTTTCACAAAAAAACATTTTCAAATTTAATTAAAAATTATGAAATAAAAATATGTAATTAAATTTAATAAAATAATAAGAATTATATTTTATTAAATTTAAAAAAATCCGAAAATTTATAAAAAAATCAATTTTATTTTTTCTTTTAAAAATTTTCTAATCAAAAATAATAAACATTAAATGAAATGAAAAAAAAAAAATAAAAAATTATTAAATAAAAAATTATGATATTAAAAATAATAATAATTTAAAAAATTAAAAAAAAAAAAAACAGAAAAAAATTAACATAATAAAATCCTAAATATTGGAAATCTTCTAAAGATTAATTTAATTTTTTTCATATTTTTTCTTTTCAAAATTTTCGAATCAAAAATTATTATTATTATTATTTTTTTTTTCTTTTAATTTAAAGATTAATTTAATTTTTTTATATTTTTTCTTCCCAAAATTTCCTAATCAAAAATTATTATTATTATTATTTTTAATTTAAGGATAAAATTAATTTTTATAATTTATGAAAATTATTTTCTAAAAATTTCCTATTCAAATTTGTTTTTTTTTTTTTTCTTTACTTTGAAAAATTAATAGAATATTTTTTCTCTTTTTTTGGTTTGTATCTCAATAAAAATCTTATGACTTGAATTAACTCATTTTAGATTATTTATTTGACAATCATTTTTCTTTCATTTTTTTTTTCGTTCGCTCGTTTTTTTCAACACGAGCGTTGTCCCCGTGCAACACCCACGCTCTGAAAATCCCGAGCCTCTCACAGCTGTTTTTTTTTTTTAGAGGCAAAAGTATCTGACAGATACTATTTATCTTACTGCCATTCACACGCAGCTATCTCGGTCCTTTTCTTTACACCCTCTCTCTCGCTCTCTGCCACACTCTGTCATCGTTATGACAACAATAAAAAAAAAATGCTGGGCTACGTGCAAAATAAAAATATATTTGGGCAAGAAGAAGGCAGGAAGAAAGAAATTCATGACATGCTGGTGATGACGTCAATGGCACACACACACACACACACACACACACATACATACACACACATAGACAGGCAGACACTCAGCCAGTTGGTTTGGCAGTTTGGTTGGTTGCCTTTTCACACACTCGCATAACTTTTCATCTAAGAACTTTCAGATGAGACGAGATGAGCCTATTTATAGCCACAACAACAACAATAATAACAACAACACAGCCAGCCAGGCTGTTCATAAACTTGATGGTCTCCAAAAATAAAAGGAAAAAGCCCTTCACACCTTCACCCTGCCCCCCATATCCTCCCACACCAACAAAAAAAAAAGAAGGCGTTGGTTTCGGAGGCCCAACAAATTCCAAGCCAAGTCAAAAACAACCTGACCCGCCCCAAAAATTTCCAAGAATAAAAAGAAGAAGAAGAAAACTTTTCAGCCTTACCCTCTTTCTCGTCGTCTTCTTCCTCTTCTTCTTCAGCCACTGCTGCCTCTCATTGTTGGGCCCAGGCTCAGTGCGTGACTTGACATGGAGCTTTTTACAAAGACAACCCACACACACACACACACACACATACATACAGAGGGTGAGACAGTCAAGGATGTGTGCCTATGTGTGTGTGTTTGTATGCCTTTTTGGTCCTAGAATTTCTGTCTGCCCCGAGCCATTCAGCCAGCCTCAAAAGGGATGGAGAAAAAGCTATTTTTAGATACCAAAAAAAAAAGAAGAGAACCAAGAAAAGAGAAAAGGACCAAACAAAACAGGCAGAGATAACATTTTCTATGCCTCTCGCAGAGACGCCGCCTACACCGCCCCGGCACTGGTTGACTGATAAAAGCGTGGCAAAATGCTTAAAGTGTCTGCAAGGAATTTTATTTGCCCACTTAGTCGTGCCAGGACAAAAAAGTAGACAACTCAGTTGCTAGGCTTGTCAGCACACACACACACACAGACATATATGACCCACGCAGGCTCTTCACACGCCCACCGGAAAAACGCCTACTTTGGCAAAATTTCAGCGGAAGAACAAGCAAAGATAAATAAGCCACCCACACACAGGCCTCAACTATTTTTGGCTACAATTATCCAGGTGGATTCAATTTATGCAGTTTTTTTTTCAAGTTTTTGAAAAAAAAAAATTGTGACAACTTCTTTAGACTGTTTTGAATTGCTTCCTTGAGTCACGAGTCACGTGTCACGTGTCAACTGTCACGACTTGTCAGTTGCCCTGAAGTTTGTCTAAAGGTCAGAAACTTTGTCGAGACTACGCTCCACATTCTTTTTAGACTCAAGGTGAGAGGATTTTTTTCCTTTCTTTCTCTTTTTCCCCCTCTTTCCCCCTTTGACTTTTAGAATATCTTTGGATTTGTCGGCTTCGTCTTGTGTGGTTCGTTGACAGCAAAGTCAGCAAAAATAAAGTTTGCTCAGACCCCCGAAGGCCTTCTTCCATTGACGACATCAACTACTTTGTTTTTTTTTTTTTTTTATATGGAAATATATTTTTACATATCTATCGAGGGGCCGTTTAATGAGCACTTTTATATGCCAGTCAGGGCAGACGAGAGATACAAAACACCACTTGGGTGGTCATTTTCAAGAAATTCTATTTAGCTTTTGCAAACGGAAGTCAATTTGAGTGTGTGTGTTTTTTTTTTTTTAAAATAAAATAATGAAGAGAATTCAAATGAAGTAGTTAAATAGTGAAAGGCATACTTGAAGGGAAAGAGTAAAAATAACTAACTAAACTAATATAGATATCCCTAAGACTATTGGACCTATAAAGTTGAAACTTGGTATAGCAATGTGTCTCTCTATAAGTATTCACTGTATCAAATTTGATTACGATTGATCAATGAATATAGGAGATATTCTTAGGACCAATAGAGAGTTCTATAATATAATAAATCAAACGTATAGTGACTAAGTAAAAAAGGGTGTCTCTCTATTAATCAATCTCTATCTGAATATCATATTTGATTGTGCTGGTTCAACAAATATCAAAAATTTTACTTAGACAGATTTGGGGTCCTTCAAGATCTATATAATATGTTAGTTCGATCCAGCGGAAACCACTTACAGTAATTTATCTCTCTATAAGTTTTCCAAAAATTCAATTAGAAAAGAAAGTCTCAATTTATATAAAAGATATATCCAAGACCGATTTGGAGCTCTATAAAAAATAGGGTCCCGAGCCACCTAGAAACTTCCTACTCAATTTTAACTCTATTAAAATAATCTTCATACCAAAATGGAAAAATATTTTTCACTCTTCCGATTTTGAGGAATATAAAAATTTATCAAATAAATCAAAAATGTTTCAATTACAAACAAAAAGAAAGGAAAATATATATTTTTTTTCATTATTCTGGCAAAGCTTGTTTGGTTTCTTACTTTGCTTTTGCTTCTTCTTCTTCTTCTTCTTCTTGTTATTCAGATTTATTTTTAAAAATTATAATTTTCAAAAATAAAAATTCTCAACGACAAAAATAATGAAAATCACATGTTTTCCTTGCTTGCGGCATAAAATGGTTTTTCATTTTTCTTTTTCTTAAAAAAAAAAAAAAAAAAAAATTGTTGTTCTTTTTGTTGTTGTTGTTTTCTTTGAGAGATTTTCAAAAAAAGATTGGCAAAAATATATCTAATAAAGTCAGGTATTCATTTGATGGGCAGGCGGTATAAATTTTGATATGGATGACAAAAACAACAACACAAACAACAACGACAACAAATTTTGGGTTGTCTGCAAAATCCCATTGAAGCATTTCAGTATTCCGCGTGTCCTCTTCGAGTCTTTGCCTTTTGCTCAGTCCCCAAAAACCTGTGCTCACCTCATAGTTTTCGTCAACCTGAGACCCCCTCCCCCACTGCCCCGCCGGTTGTCCCCCCCCTGCCTGTTCACATTGGCTGATCTATTTGCTCAGTAAATGTCACATGCGTGAAATTTTTGCGCTATTCTAAGTGTGTGTATGTGTGTGTGTGTGTGAATTCTTATTTTTGTGCGACTTGAAAAAAAAATTGAATTTTTTTTGTTTTGTATTTTTATGAGTATTTTTATTTTCAGTTTTTCAATTATGTCGTCAGTTGTTGTCGTCAGTTCTTCCTCTTCTTCTTCTTTTGCCTGTTTTTATGTGCCATATATCTTTTCTCCTCTTCTTTCTCTTCTTCTTTTTTTTTTGTTTGCTTTACATTTTGGTAATTTTGTAATTTGTTGTTGTTGTTTATATTAGTTGTAGTTGTTGTTGTTGTTGCTATTTATAGTCCCAACGAATGCAATTAATTTGCTGTCATTTTGGTCTCTCGAACCGCCGCTCCGTTCGGCTCGATCGTTCCGTCTTTGAGTCTCTTTTCTTCTGATTATTATCATCGTCTAAGACAAAACTATATATTTATTTATTTTTTTTTTTTTTGCAAAATCTACTCAAGATTTGAACTGAAAGATAACTTGCAAAAGAAGTGAATCTATTATAAAAAAAAATAAGATTGCAATATAAACAAAATTCTCTTGGCGAAAAAGGAGGAAGAATAAGGAAGCGAAAAATATATTAAAACAATTTCATTTTTGGATTCTTTAAAAATAATTAAAAAAAAAATAAAAATAAAAATTAAATTGTTTTTTACGAAGCTCTAAAATTTTAAAGATTCTTAAAGGCGAATAAAATTTTTTTCAAATTTTTTAAATTAAATAAAAATAATTGGAATTTATTTTTTATTTAAAAGATTCTCAAAGGCGAATACATTTTTTTTCAAATTTTTTTAAATTAAATAAAAATAATTAGAATTTATTTTTTATTATTTTTTTTTTTTTTTTTATTTCAAGGATTCTCAAAGGCGAATACAACTTGTTTGCAAATTTTTAAAATTAAATAAAAATAATTGGAATTTATTTTATTTTTTTATTTTTATTTTTCATGGGATTTATTCTTTGAATGAATTAGAAAAATATAATTGGAATTTTTTTTTTTTTAATTTATTTATTTTATTGGAGTATTTTTATTTTTCATGGGCTTTATTATATTTTTTAAAAAATATTGTTAAAGCATTCATTGCAATTTTTATGGAATTAAAAATAATCTAATCAATAATAAAAATTTATTTCCATATTTTTATTCTTTTCATCAATTCAAATTTTTTTTTTTATTTATAAATTTTTATTTGTATTTATTGAGGAATTTTAAATAGAAATGATTATTAATTTTTATTAATATATTTCTTTTTTTAATTGATTTATTATTATATTTATTTTTTTATTATTTATCATTATTATTTTTTAAATGATATTTAAAATTATTGATATATATTTTTTTCTATTTTATTCATTTAAAAGAATATTTTAGTATTAATTTTATTTGTTTTTTAATTAAATTCTAATATATTTTTATTTATTTTAAATTACCTATTTTTGTTTTAAGAATTGTTCCAATTTGAAATTGATTATTTCCCCGACTACTTTTTGTCTACAAATTGTTTTCGTTTTTATCTAATTTTAAAAATTCCCAATCTATTTTCACAACTTTGCGAGGCTTTAAGATTTTCACCTCTTCTTTTGTCGCCCACAAAATAATTTTAATTTACGTGTGTGATTTTTTTTTTTAAATATTTTATTTTCCTTATTCACCCCTTTCCTCCCTCCCATGTGGCATTTTGCGTCACCAATGTCATTGTAGATTTTCAAAGATTTTTCTAATAACAAAATTTGTTCTCGTGGCTTTTCCCCTTTGTTGTTGTTGTTGTTGTTGCTGATTTCTTTTTTTTTTATTGTTGTTTTTAGCTTTTCTAGTTTGTTTGGCATTTTATTTTGCTAATCAAAATTAAGCATTTAATTTATTTATTTATATTCACACACACACACACATACATACACAGAGAGATAGAAAAGCGAATTTCCATTAATGTTTGTGTTGTTTTTCTGAATGAATTTTGTGAAAATGTTTCGTGTATTATTTTTGGTCTATGACATAAAACGTGCGAGCGTAGAAAAATAATAAAAAAAATATATAGAAATATTTTTTTTGGCACTTTCATCTACCAGCGACCATCCAGTTAATTGAATTAAAATTTATGGCAGTGAAAATTTTCTTGACAAAATTTTAAATAATTTGCCAATTCATGATTCCATTGAAAACTGATAAAAATTGAAACGGAAAAGCACTCGAAATTCAGGTGAATCCATTTTGGGCCTGATCAAAATCAAAATCAAAATCCACCAGACTAGAAAAAACTAAGACCCCCTTTAAAAGTCTCTCAAAAAACTTCAGTTCAGATAATGTCCAAATGCAAGTGTATGTGTATGTGTGTGTGTGTGTGTGTGTGTGTATGTGGAACACCCAAAAACCATCGATCAAAATTTGTTAACATTTCCACTTTTGACTTATCGGTTGAACAGTTTTTACGCCTCTTTATTTATTCTACCAAAAAAAAAAAAAAAAAAAAAAGTACACACAGATTGTGTGTATCCGTGTGTGTGTGTGTGTGTGTGTGTGTGTGTCCATGTTTGTTAGGCGTTTCATTTCCGTTAGCCCCGAAGGCAATTTGTGTGGTGTCCAAAAATTAACACAACCAGCAAAAAGTAAATAAAAAAAAAATACTAAAATACTTAAAAATATTTTTTTATATATTTTTTTTTGTATGCCTCGGTATCTGGGGGTTTATCAATTTAAAGCTATCACCTCAACAACGAGGGCAGACACAAACTTGACCAAGTTTTTCTCTTTTTTGAGGGAAATTTAAGCCTCTCAAATTTTTAAATTAAAAAAATATATATTTCAAATTTACCAAATCATTTTTTAATTAAGAAAATCATAATCAGAACCTTCTCCAGATTTCAAGGAATTTAAATTTAATTCCACCCAAAAAAATTCCTTGATCAAAAATTGAACTTTCTACTTGGATGAGTATTTTTTGAAATTCTTAAAATATTTTTTATACTTTTTCTCGGAGATTTTCAGAACTTTTAAGACTTTACAAAAAAAAATTAATAAAATATTAGAATTAATTTCAAATATTTTCTAACCTCAAATAAGGCTCTACTCAAAAATTCAGGAGAAATATGGAATGTTTTTTCACCTCAAAAAAAGAGTCAATTTTTAATAGGAAAAAATCCAGAATAATTCTCTACATTTTTTAACTTAAAAATTTTTAGTCAAAAATACCGAAAAAATTGTATACATTTTTTAACCTCAAAAATGCAGATTTTTTTATAAGAAAAATTCTAGTCAAAAATCCGGGAGAAATCTTAAATTTTTTGGACCCTCAAAAAGGACCCAATTTGTCAAAGGAAAAATTCTAGTCAAAATCCAGGAATTATTTAACCTAAAAAAATTTATATTTTTTATAAGAAAAATTCTAGTCAAAAATCCAGGAGAAATTTCGATTTTTTTTTAACCTCAAAAAAGACAAAATTTTTCATAGAAAAAAATCTTGGTAAAATTCCAGAAGAAATTTCCAATTTCTTTTTTTCAATTTACCAAAAAGAGTATAACAAATTCTGGAGACAGGTGAGTGAGTTAATTTTGACTTGGTCTGATATTTTAAGCATGTGTCAGCTTGAAGAAGAAGAAGAAGAAAGCAAAAGCCACAAATAAAAGGTATAAGAAAGTAAATAACAACAACAATAACATAAAATCTTGACTGGCTTATCGAGCTCTTTCACACACACACACACACACACACACACACACAGACAGACACACAGACACAAAATACAGTAGCGGACAAAAAAATCCGAACACCCAGAGAAGCATACAATTTTGGATATTTCTTTTTTCCCATGCAACTTAGGATGCTAAATTAAATTTATTTATTATCGTGGCTTTACTAGAGTTATACCGAGGAATATAGTTGGAATATAACTTTGAACCATAATTTTTGAAATTAAAAGATACATATTCTTAGTTTCTGTTTTATAGGCTTGTGCTTGAGTTTACTAAAATAACTCTTACGAAATTCAGGTTTTTATTGTAAAATAAAGTTTTTTTCTTAGAAAAAAATGTTTAATAAATATGAGAAAAATATTTCCGATATTTTGTAGGTCCTGCATTAATTATTATGACCGCCTTAGCTTGCCTTGGCATGGAATCTATCAGAGCCTACAAGGTTTCCGCTTTTGTAAATTCGTATCACTCTTTCTCAAAAATTTGATTAAGCATTCTGATAGGTGTGGGCCTGCGTCTATCGATTTTAAACTTCTTTATAGACAAAAGATTTCCTTTTGGCTGTAATTCAGGACTATTCTCTGTCATTCAAAGACTTGACTGCCTTGGTTCTGAATAGATTCTTTTGTTTTTAAAAAAGTATGAGTAAAATTAATATTTTTTTGAGCAGAATTAAACAAACACAGTCTAAGCTTCATAAAAAAAGGCAACCCATTAATAGAGCTCGACGATTTTGTGTGGAACCATCTTGCAAAACGAAGTCATTAGCTGCGCCATAATGATGCTCAATCGAGGGAGTCAGATTTGTCATAAAAAATATTTTTTTACTGCTTTGTGCCTAGAGTCCCGTTATTTACGGATATTTATCCTAGATTATGACAGAAGAAGCATACCCATACCATTCGACCACCATATTATCGAGTAGTACTTTTGATGCCATATTTTGTATACGGATCTCCTAGTAAGCGTCGCACGTAGTCCATGGTATTGAATCCAAGGAGGTTAAACGTGCTTTCGTCTGGATAGATTGCCTTTTTCCAACTATTCTTTGCCTATTTTTGGTACTTTTCGGCAAACTGAAGTCGTTTGTCACTCATTATTTTAAATAAAAACGTGTTTGTCACAGGTAGGTGGCCGGTTAAATCCTCGTCGAGTAACCACCAACCAACGAGTTCTTGAGCTTTTTCATTTTTTTCCTGCTAATTTGATTACATTCTATCTGTATTTAGTTGTTTTGAAACGATTCTTAACATTTATCCATAAAATATTTCAGTCCACAAAAGGACACAATTTTCTCTACCTTGGAGAGCCAATAATACGGTATATTGTACCCGTATTTAAAATTTTTTTAAAAAATTCAGCCACAGAAAATTCCGAGAAACTAACTTTTTTACTCATCTCACTTAAGAAGATTATCTGGCACCACAAAGCTAAAAAGAACGTTCCTACCGCGGTCGTTCAAATTCCTAGAGTTTAGCATTAATTCGCTTGATTAAAATCTTTCATATTTTACGAAAGCAAATTCCAAATTTAGTATACGATCTCTTTTAGCTTATGAACTAAATAATTATAAAAAAATATTGATTTAAATTTGCATGACGCCTCGCACTATTTATAAAGATATAATGTGCGGATATCTAGGTGTTCGGATTTTTTTGTCCGCTACTGTATATTAATGACGAAATGGGTTAAAAGTGTGCCTGCACCTAGAGAAAGATAGGTCTGCTTGTTTTAGTATCTCCAAGTTTCGAGTGTGTATTTATATCTTTCTTTTTTTATATTTTCCCCAAAAAAAAAAAGAATAAATATTTTTGAGTGCAAGTTTGGCACGTGATTTGCCTCGCTCCACTCGGCGACCAAAGAAATCGGTCAAAGTTTAGTTGACTCGGAGAGCTTCTGAAAAAAAAACAGGTTAGAAAAAGATCAGCGAATCAACTTTGATGCTACCCCCTCGCCCCCTTTCCCCTCTCCAACGATCTTTGTGAAATTTTTACTCAATGGAAATAATTGTTTGGGTTGTGTTTTTGTTTTTGTTGTTTTTATTTTCGAATAATTATCAGCAGGCAACAATGAATTTAACTTGGTTTTTTTATTTTTAAATTGATTATAAATATAAGGTTCACACACACATGTGTGCCTGTGTGTGTGTGTGTTGGTGTGATTATCTGACAATGTGATCTTCGGGCAACTAAGTAAATAAATAAGTCAAATCGCTCACTCAATCAATTGCTTCATCGATCAAATCAAACCAGCGATCGTTGCATTTGTCGTCGACAAACAAAAAATATTTAATTTAATTTTTTTTATTATAAATTTTTAATTTTTCTATTGAAAAAAGATTGTCTGATAAGGTAAACACTTGATCATTGATCTCTCTAGAAGTCTTCCTATTTTTAGGAATACCAAGATACTTTGGAAAGTCCTTGAAAAAATACTTTCGGATTTGAATTTAATTTTTGGGAAATAACAAAAGTATAGAAAATTTAAAAATATTTAAAATTCCTTCAATTCTTTTCTGGGTTCCTTGAATAAATCCAATTTGAATTAATATTTTGATTTTATATATTTCTAGTCAAATCAATTAATACAATTTTTTGTGGGAGAATCAAAGTTTCCGCTTTTCCAATTGAATTTATTTATTGTAATATTTTTAATCCAGACTATAGGAATTTGAGTTCCCTTAGGGTCTACCAATCATAGGAGAGTATCTTCTTCCCCTTAGAACCTTACCCAACCCCTTAAAAATTCTTTAAAAATTTATAGGAAAAATAACAAGAGAATCCTAAATTTTTTGATAAGTGTTGAATTCCAAATTCCCCAGGAATCCTTCTTCCCCTTAGAACCTTACCTAACCCTTTGAAAATTCTTTAAAAATTTATAGGAAAAATAAAAAAAAAAATCCTTAATTTTTTGATAAGTTTCGAAAACGAATTTTCCCGAGAATTCCAGAAAATTTATAAAAATTCTCAAGTTTTCATCACCAAATTTTTAGTCTAAGAAAACTGTCTTCTTTTTCGAGAATCTAAGAAAATTCAATATTCACTTGGGAAATTTTTTCCAATCGAATAAATTTTCAAAATAAATAAGCTCCTCTCGGTTTTTGCTTCCGGTCTATGTCTCATTTCAGTGCAATCTTTCCGTTAATATTCCACATGGAATATTGACTTTTTGCTTCCTGTTTACCTTGAATATATATTTTTTTGCCATATATTCTATATAGCTCGTGATTTTCATAGAAGGAAAAAAAAAATTGAAATACTTTCTTATCGAAGCTAAAATAAAATAAAAATAAAAAGAAAAAAAAACACTTACATTGGTTGTCAAAAGCAATCCGGCCAGAGTTTTATTATAATCCGTATGAATAATGTATTCAAAATATATTTTGTATTACTCTCTGTAGGTGTGAGGAGTAAGTGGGGGTGTGTGTGTGTGTGTGGGTGATTGTATGAAGTTATCCAATTTTTGAAATTAATCCAAAATAAAAGTGGTTACACTTTGTTGAATTATTTTTGGCACTCGCGTTGAATTTGATTTTTATTTTATTTTTTTGAGATGTATAAAAAATCGAGTTTTTATATACAAAATATAAAAATTGATTTTCCTTGGGTAAATGAATTATTTATTTATATTTTTTTTAGCGTGTGTAAATTTAAACTTTGTTGCTTGGCTGTGTATTTTATTTAGCATTTATTAAAAAATATTTTTCGCTTTGCTTTTTTTCGCATTTCATTCACAAAAGTAAATTTAATTAACACAACACGACCACGACGACAGCGGCGGTGGCGGCGGCGGCAGCGGCAACGAAGACGACGGGCACGACGACGTTGTGTTTCGGCTACGACGCTGGCTTTGGCGTTGGCAGCGGAGAGCGTGTGCGCTACGGCAAAACGGCGGCGACTGCGGGCAAAAGTAAACTCAACTCGTCGTTGTCGTTTTTGTCGTTTCTGCGCTCTCGGCGGCGGGGTCTGCGGGTCTGCCTGCCTGGCTAGGCTTGTTTGTCTGACTGACTGACTGAGTGACTGACTGACTGACTGACTGGGGAGGAGGTGGCTTTCAGGTTTGCGTGCCAAAAAAATAATAATAATAATGAACGTCCGTCGTCGTCGTTGTCGTCGTCCAAGGCGCAGGCGACGTCAGCAGCAGCAGCAGAGTCAGCGACTGCGACCACGAGCGGAGGGGCACAGCGACGGCAATTCAAAAAACACGCACACAAACAAATCCAAACGTATACGTACACTCTGGGGCCACGTCGACCCTTTCCATGTGTTTGTGTGGCTTTGTGGTGTCTGTGCCGAGTGCGAGTGTGCACACAACAGTAAAAAATATTTTTATGCAATTTTATATATAAAAATTTGTATTTTTTTTTTATTTTTGCTGTTTGCCTAGTTGTTGTTGTTGCTGTCGTTTTTGTTATTTTTCTCAACACGTTTTGTATTTGAATTTTGATTTTTATTTTTCGCTTGATATTTTTGTCGTGCTTGTTGCTCGTTTTGTTGTTGCTGTTGTTGGTGTTGTTGTTGTTGTGGACTTTTTAAATAGACGTTGATTTTCTTTGCGCAATTTGCATTTTTAGGCACATGATTTCCATTGGAAGCAATTTTTATTCAAAAAAAAATATAAATAAAAATATATTTTATTTCTTTTATTTTGCTCTTTTGTTTAACTTTTTGTTATTTTTTTATTTCTATAAATAAAAAATATAGATATATATTTCTTTATACACAAATAAACACACTTTTTTTTGTAAGCAATTTTTTTTTTTTTTTGCTTTAATTTGTTGTTGTTATTGTTGCACAGAAATTGATTTCGTTTGATATTTTCATTTTCATTTGAGTTGGGATTATTTATTTAATTTCTGCCACGCGTTCGATTTGTTATTGTTTTAAATTGTGATTTTAAGTTTTTCCCTCATATTTTCAGCGGCTCGTGAATAAAAAAATATTTATTTTTTCGTTTGCTGTTCCTTTTATTTATTCTTTTGGTGCGATTGTATATTTGTTAAAAAATATTAAATTGATTGTTGTATTCTTTTTTATTTTATGATGTTTGTGTAGAAGAAGAAAAACCACACGCTCAAACTTTTTAAAGCGAAATGAATGGCGCTGTTTTTCCGTATTTTTCCGTACCGAACCAAAACTCGTCCGCCGCGTCCGAAGATTCGTAAGAGAATGAGAGCGAGCGAGAGAGCGATGTCGCCGTTTTCTATAACTCCGCCGAACCACCCCGAACTACCATTCGTTTTCGTTCGTTTTTCTTCAAATTCAAAAATTAACGGCTCTGTTCTGCTCTCTTAAAAAGTACCCTCTGCTCTCTTAGAAAGTACCCTCTGTTCTGCTATTTTCAGCGAAAATACAGAATTCTTAAGAGGAGATTGAAATTTAAATAAAAAAAAAAAACAAAAAGCAAATTTATTCAAATTCAAAAAATTCGTTTTTTCGTCTTTTTCTAGTGTTTTATCTGTGCCCTCTGTTCTCTTAGATGTGCCCACTGTTCTCCTAGCAACGAGAGCCAGTGAGCGCGAGCACGAACCTCAGTGACAGCACCAGCCGAGCCACCAGACTCACTCAAGAGAGCTATCGCTCTCTGAATTTGCTTTGAGTGACCGGCACGGCCATACAAGCGATCGGTCAAAACGGGCGAGTGAATGAGCGTGTGTATGTGTGCCCGAATTCGCCTGCGCTGAGCATGATCAGCAATGTTTAGTTTAATTGAACAAATTTTTCATTCTCGAATTTAAAGGCAAACGTAATTATGGCACACGGCGAGTATAACACAAAATATGCGCGCTCTCAACAAACTCATTTGTATTCGTATGCATGTGTGTGTGTGTGTATAATGATGTTCATCCGCTGCTGTCTGTTTCTGTTGCTGAATGGACGTTTCGAAAGCACGTTTGTTCGATATATTTTTGGAAATATTTGTATTTTTTATTACCCGAAACATTAATTAGTTTAACCAAACAAATTTCTTAAAAAATAATTGGCTACAAAATTTGTTTAACAAAACTAAATAAGAAATTTCTAAGCGTCGTGGCTCTGCCTTAGATAAATTTACTTTAGCGATTGATTTGCACACGAATACTCTGACAGGAAGTGCTGCGACAGCGAAATGAGGCGAATTTAAACAAACACTACTACGATAAGCCAGGGAGAGATTGAGAGCGTAAGTGACTTTGAGAGAGCGAGAGAGAGATTCACTCAAAATCACACTCTGGCGGCGAATTTGTAAAACATTTTTTTCTTTCTTTCTTTTTTTTTTTTTTTTTTTTTGTAAAGCGACAAACCCATGTGTTTTGGGACGGCCTTACCCCACAAAATACTAAACCGACCCCGGGCTCTACTTGTTACCCAGCCTATCCCCCCACCCCGCTGCCCCATTAGCTATGCTGCCCTCTTTTGGTTGTGTGGTGTTGTCGCTCTGGTTGGCGGGCAACGCAGCGACAACTTTTCGTATTAAAAACTAACCGGACGTAGCCCCCAATCGGCCCCGTGGCCCCCTGCTTGTAGACTCATAGCAAGCGCAAGCTTGTCTGAGTATGTATGAGTGTGTGTGTGTGTGTGTTGGGGTGTTTGTGTAAAAAACGGAAATTGAAAATATGCCAACTTGTAGGCGCGCGCGTTCGTTTATTCCGCTCGCCGAGTTTCTATCAGAGTTATGGAAGAGCTGGACGCGGGCAGCAGTGCTGGCAAGAGGAGGGGTTAGGCTAGCTGCCATGTTGTTGAGCGTATTTAAACATTGTGCCCAAGCATGTGTGTGTGTGTGTGTGTGTGTGTGTGTGTGTTGGGGCGGTCAGGGCGAATTCAGATACGCCAGTTTCTTTTTCATTCATTTAAATTTAAATGCAAACAGCGCGCAAAACTCACAACGCACACACACACACACACATACACATGCGAATGCAGAGAGGCATACCGAGACCAACGGTAAGCAAGCGGTTTCATACACACACACACACGGATTTGGGCACCCCCCGCTTGGTTTGAACTCTTTTCCATAGACAAAATTGAATGATATTTGGTTTGTTGTTGTATTGTGGCGGTTTGCCTACGCGGCGAAAAACAAAACTGAACAAGTTTTCCACGAATGGGTGTGCGGACCACCGCTCCCCTCATTGCCCCTGCTCATCTACCATTTGCCATTTTGCAGTGAGACTGCCTCAACTCGCTTTTCCGGCCGTTCGAGAGTTTTTATTTGATTTTTTTTTTGATCGACCAAATCATTTTTCTTTTTGAGATTTCTCAATGAATTTTCTTTTTTCATATTTACCAGACAAAAATTCGACTTTCTAGACCAACGAGGGGTGTACGAAGCCTTAAGTCGATTTGGCCAAGTTAGCTGCGAGTTGGTGGGACTCTGAAGGGTTTTTTGTCTCAGTTTTGCCTTGGCCAAAGCCACTGCCAATATGAATGAAAATCCATACGCACACACAAACAAATACAGAGGCAAAAATTAGCAGTCCCCTGCTCTCTCTCTCTTCTTCTTTTTCGAATATGCCTATGGAACAGCTGCAGAGGTGTTTGTGTGTGTGTGTGTGAGTGAATGCCGCTCGCTGCCTTGGCACACGTTGCTTTTCTATCTTCTTGCCCAAGCATGTAGGTGTCTGTCTTTTAGTATGTGTGTTTGTGTGTGTGAGTTGGATTATGTGCGTGTGTGTGCATGAGGTAAGCATAAGTTTAATTGTATTGGTTTGCAAGTGTTGAGCAGAAAAAATAAGTTAACCATCGGCCAGATGCTCCCATCCAAATCATTCACACTTGGCGAGTCAAGTGATTTTTATGGAAACGAATATTAAAATTTAAAAAAAAATTATATTGAAAAAAAACATGTTTAATTATATTCTTTTTATATGTATATAAAATCTAATTAATTATGAAAAAAAAAAATTAATTCGAAATGACTGGAAGATGAAGAACAAAAAAGCACATGTTTTCATTTAGAAATCTTCTTCCTCTTCCGCTCGCTTTAGGCTTATCAAGCCCCAAAAATAGTAAACTGCTTGTATGTGTGTGTGTGAATGATATCAAAAAGTAAACAAGCCCAGCGCAGCGGCAGCAGCGAAGTCGACTGGTTCAATGCTGCGAGCATACACTCGAGTGTGTGCAGAGTTGTCGAGATTTTCAAAGGTCTTCGGGCAGAGGAGGCCAGCATGTTTATGCTGTGATATCTGAAGTGAATGCGACAACCCAGTGTTTGTGTGTGGACGGGAGTATTTTTTTTTCTCAAAACCAGTAGCACTTTTCTTGGGTTCGACATAAAAAACCAAACAACAACAACAACAATGAAACGAGATGAGCTCAAAACAAAAAATAAAAAAAAACAGAAACGGGGCAAACAATCTCTCAAGCGGTTTAGAAATTGGAGACCAAACAGCATATCTCTTTCTAGATAAAAAAGAATAGTGGGGGCAACTGACTTGGAAATTCCACTATTGAAAAAGTTGTAGTATTTTTTTTATAATAATAAAATTTTTTTTTATAAAGAGGAAATGATTGCAAGACAGGAAAAAGGGGGGCAACGGCTTCGGTATCAAAATGGCATATTAAAACTACACAAACACAAACGCACACACACAGAGAGAGATCTATACGCTCAAATCAACTCACTCTTACTCGGTGTGTCTCTCTTTCACTCTTGTCCGACAAACCATGCAAATTTCCTATGCCGCTCTGCTTAGAAGGTAAAACAAAAACAACAAGCATGAATAGCAAAAAACAACAACAACAAGGCGAAGGCATGACCAACAGAATGAACCACACACACACAACTCTTTCGTTCAGCAAGACAAGACAGCAGCAAATTTGCCCTGAGTAAAAGAGCGAATTCGCTTTAGGCGCCCAGCCCCAAACACAATTCGCTTCAAGACTCTCTTGCTCTCTCTCTCTTTAATTTGCCCTGTTGAGTTATTTTGCTCTCGCCGTGGTTGTCGTTTTCGTCGGTCGCCTCGTCGTCAGCGTATTTGTCGTTTCTGTTGCTGTCGTTTGCTGTTTTTATGAATGAAAAGCGTTTATAATGAATGGATGGTAAGTATGAAGATGGGCGCACGAAGCTGAGCGCTGCCAGCGTCTCTGCCGCGCAGCTGTTGCCATCGTCACACCATCCTCGTGTATTTTCGAAAAGGCAAAAGAAATTTTGTGTTTTCATTTTGGTTTTGCTTTATTTGTTTTGTGTTTCTTTTTTTTGGTTTTGATTTTTTATTCTTTTTGCCTATAATTTATTTATTTAAGTGCTTCCTTTTTTTATGAGAGACCTGTTTTTTAAATTTTTATCTTAATTGTTTTTTATTAATGAAACCAAAAATGAAGGCAATAATAATAATAAACTAAATGATAAAAAAAAAAAATACTAAAATAAAATAAATACAGTTTCCAGCTTGACGACTGCAGTCGCTCAGCTCAGACTTGCCGCCGCCATAAATCAACATTTATTCGAGTCAAACAAAAACAACAACAACAACAACAACAGCAAGAACAACTATTTAACACTCAGACCAAAAAAGAGTCTCTCTATTTAAAGCCTACGTTGTGTTCCCCAGCCCGAACCTGCTCCCTCTCTTCTTCTTCTTCTTCTACTTTTTCATTCAATTTTGGCTTATAGACTTTTTGGCATAATGAATTTCGCTGTTTTGGTAAAAATAATTTAGCTTCGAAAAAAAGTAAAAAACCCAGCGTGGGTGTTGCTCGCTTGACTAAAAAAAAAAATCATCATAGGAATTTTACAAGTTTACGCAAAATTAAAAAAAAAAAAATTATAACTCGTTTTTTTTTTACCTTTAAAATAATTTAACGCCACAAGCTTTGATTTGGGTATTCCCCGAATTTCTTATTTACTTTTTCAGCAAGGCAAATATTATTTATTAATATTATTTTCCCCCTTTCTTTTAAAGAGTCTCGTTTGTTTATTATGTTTTTGTTTATATCTAAAAAAAAAAAAAAAATTCTGGAAATTTATTATCAATTTGCATTAATCGGCTAATGAAAATGAAATTTTCACAGCTAATTTTTGGTACAAGCTGAACAGTCTTTTATTTATCAATGAAATTACGAATTAATTTTGCCGAAAATTCAAAAAAAAAAAAAAAATAATAATATTAGTTTAAATTAATAACAGAAAAATTTCCATTGAGAAAAAAAATATTTCTTTAAAATTGTTTTTACAATGAAAAAAAGCCAAAGTAAATTATGGAAAATTTTTACTGAGAATACAAAAAATTAAATAATCTAAATAAATAATTGAAATCAAAATATTTTCTTTTGGTCTTCATCAAAAATTTTGGGAACAAAAAAATAATTCTCCATAAATTTTTTTTTATTCAAGAAAAAAAAACAATAATTTTTGGGAAATTTCAAAGTAATCTCAGGAAATGGTTGAATTTTTCTAAATAATTCAATTTAGCTTAGGATTTTTCCTTAGATTCTGCGGAAGCTCTTTGCTCCACAGTTCCCGTTGGGTTTCTCAAAGCACCCCAAAAAGCCGACGCTGCAGCTTTGCCTTTTATCCCAAGAAATTTTCAGATTTTTCATAAGTCTATTTCGAATATTTCTCAAAGATATTTCAAAAGGAATCTCTCTGGATTTTTTTTTATTATTATAAAAATATTGTTTCCCTAATTTATGAGGAGAAGAGAACACCTAAATTGTTTTAAGAAATCAAGTCCAAATAATTTGATAAAATGGATTTATTAGAATTATTTAAATTTAGTTTTCACTTACAAAAACTATTAAAATAATAATAAAGAATATTTCGATTGAAATAATTAAAATTAAATTCCAATCTTTATTTTTCCCCATAAGTAGAATATTCCTTTTCTTTTTCAAATATTAATTTTTTTTAACAAAATTGATTTAAGTAATCAAATCCAAATCCTTTGATAAATTGAAATTATTAAAATTATTTAAATTTTGTTTTCACTTAAACAAAAATATTAAAATAAAATAATAATAATAATAAGAAAATAAATATTTCGATTGTAAGAATTATAAATAAATTCCAAGACTTCAATCTTTATTTTTCCCCATAAATAAAATGTTACTTTTCTTTTTCAAATGTTAATTTTTTTATCAACTAAAATTATTATTTATTTTAAAATGAATTCTTCAAAAACAAATCATTTATTTATTTTACTTTAATATTATTTTCTATAAAAATAAAAGTCAGAACATTTATGGGAACCGACTGGCTGGGACCAGAATACCTGATAGCTTGGGACATCTCCGATTTACCATTGATCGGCCTTATAGACATTTATCCCTTAGAAGGTTTATATGGTAGTTTTGATTAAGATCAGACCATAATGTCTTTCAGATCACACTTTGGCTTTAGGAAAATCTTAGTCATTCATGGACGGATTTTATTCAAATTTGGGATTAAGAATACCAACATAATCCTGAATATATATAACAAATTTCATTTAGTTTGGATATAATAAATTAGAGATATTAATTTCAGTTAAATATCGTAGCCAATTTATCTTTAAATTTCCCTTTGATTTTTTAAACCCAAAATTATTTAATATTCCAAGATTTCTTAACCAAAAATTATCAAACATTTTGCGTCTCCCAAAAAAATTCAAATCTTTCATCTTAGTTTGGAATAATTGTTTCATGTCTTTTTTCTTTCAAATTACAATTAATTTTGACAGACTACATGAAATGCAATTAACCTCAAACAAACTGAAATTTTGAAATATTCAAAAATGACATTTTTTCGAGATCTCCAAATTGAGTTAAACTTTCCAAAAACTAGGTTACCTTTGGGCTAAAACTTTTTAATACTCTTAATGGTCCTAACTAAGCGGACTCAAATCATTTCCAATAAATATATGAATTTTATGTTAACAACAACAACAAGAGGAGGAGGAGGAAGAAGAAGAAGAAATAATAAATGCATATTTTAAATTACCACCAAATTGGGAAATGACAACCTGGCAGCCAACGGCAAATCTTGAGTAGGCCAAAAAAAAAAATAAAATGATTTTTATTTATCATTTTTTTTTTTTTTTTTTTGTAAATTTTCAAGCTTTCCCCGTTGGTTGGTTGGTTGGCTTTGCATATCATAAATAAATATGGAAGAAAAAAAAAACAAGATCGGGGAGGTCTGCTCAACAAATCCCCCCACACACACACTGAGAGACCAACGAAAAACTATTTAAACATTTTTTCATTTATAATTTTGTTGTTTTTGTTGTTGTTTTTGGTTTTTCAATATTTTAACTAAACAAATTGTGACAATCCGCCAGACAGCAATGACGATGACGACGACGACGACGACGCCAACTCGCTTCCGATCGTTGGAAGAAAAAAACCCACAGCGACACATGCAAATAGATATTTGCGCGGGTGTTGCAACCACACACACACACAGACACACACACATACATGCACACTGATAGATTCATAATTTCTGAGGTGAATGCATTTGCTGGCTGAAGTGGTCAGCCCACCATATTTGGCTGGCCAACATGAATTATGGACAAGGCACACCCAAAGCCTTTTGCCAAAAAAACTGAAAACAATCCGAAAAGACACACAAAGACAGAGATAGACAGAGACAGAGAGAGAGAGAGAGAGAGGGAGAGAGTGTGAGGAGGTACATTCCAGTAGCCACATCCGCTGTCAACTGGGAAAAGTGAAGGCAGTTATTCAGGCAATTATGCGACCCTATCAAGCCAAAGCCAAACCCACCGACGACCTACTTGACAAGTTCTGGGCCTCTTCCACAGATTCCACAACGATCTGCATGAAATGTGCGCATTAGTCTTGGTCCAAAGCCTTTCGAGGGTCCACAAGAATACAAAAAATAAAAGAATTAAAGCTTTCAATTTGATGAGCTCACACGCGGCGTTTGAGGGCGCGACAAAAAGCAAAAGTGTGTCTCTTTCGACTGATCTTGATTTCGCATCATTATGATTCGCATACAGATTATATATATCTACATATATATTGGGTCTCTTTGGTATTTTTATGAGACATCTGCAGCGACTCGAAAAAAGAAAAAAACATTCCATTTTGAAATTCGTTATGCTGTCGGTATTTTGGGGCTACTGTTTCGAATTTTTCAACTCGCCAAATAATTTTAATGATCCCTTCTGGCTTCAATTCTTAAAAGCCTTTCCTCCTCTCACTCACACACACACTCTCTCTCTCCCTCTGTCTGTCTCTTTTGGGTCGTTCGTCGGTCTGGAAATGATTTATAGCATTCCTGAAAGACTAAGCCACATTTGCAGCTTCTGATTTAGCAGTTTGCGACTCGAAATAAATTAGAATGAGAATCAGAATTTTTGATTATTTTTAAAAAGTCTTAAGCAGACAGGAAATCTTTTGAAAATTCTAAAAAATTATGAAAATCAAAATAAATTCAAAATCTGAATAATTATAACAGTAAAGATATTTCTTATTCAAGATCCTAGAATGTCCAAGAACTTGAGATGTTTTTTTTTAATTATTTCAAGTCAAAATTGTAAGAACCTAATTGAACTCAGAGCAGAAGTAATCAAGCTTACTTGGAGGATTAGGTTAGTTTTGGATTATAGTTTCGAGAATCTACTTTTCGAGAAAGAATTAAGTCAAGATCTTTTAAGGTTCTTGAGAACTAAAGGGAAATCCTGAGAAGATGATTATTCCAGGTTTCGAAGTTAATAAAGTTTTAGGTTCAGAAAACCAAAAAGGTTCCTCATCGATTTTGATTAATTTCAGAAAAGTACCCCTTTGGTATCTCTGAAGGCTTTTCAAATGCTTTAAATTTTCCAAAAGTTGGTATGAATTTACAATATATTAAATTAATATCTGGTTTGCTTAATTTTAAAATTCTATTTATTTTGTAGTCTTTATGGAGGAGGATTCTCAAGTCAAATTGTCAAGTTAAAATGCTTTTAAAATTTTAATCAAAATCCATGGATTTTGGTTTTTTGGATTATATATAAAATTGAGTTCTTTTGAGAGATATAAAAATAACTGTAAATCTACTTTCAAGTCAAGTCAAGTCATACTCTCAGAAGATGATTATTCCAGGTTTAGAAGAGTAAAAGGTTTTCGAATCATCTTTCAAATCAGCAAGTAAAAAGGATTCCTCATTGATTTTGATTATTTTCAAATAAGTCCTGCTTACTTCTTCGGTATCTTTGAAGGCTTTTTATATGTCTTAAATTCTCAAAAATTCTTGTTTTGTAATGAGAAAATATTAAATAAATATTTGGTTTGTTTTATAATTAAATTTCGATTTATTGTTTTAGTCTTTTTGAAGGCGAGTTATGAAGACAAATTCAAAAAATTTCTACACAGAAAAAATACAGAAAACACCTGGAAAATATTCCTAAGATTCGTATTAATTTTATCAAAATGTTCCAATAAGCTGAGGCTTATTAGGTATGTGGATTTCATCTGAGATAAATAATTCTGAAACTTCTTTCAAGTCAAGTCAAACTCTGAGAAGCTGATTATTCCACGTTGAGAAGAGTACCAAGTTTCAGGATAATTTTTCAAATCAGAAAACCAAAACGTTTCTTTATTGATTTTGATTAATATTAAATTTAATTCTCCCTTAGTTCTTTAGTGCCTTTGTTGGCTTTAAATTATCAAAAATATTTAATTAATATTTGATTTGTAATAATATTAAAATTGAATTTATTATTTAGTCTTTATGAAGAAGGATTATCAAATCAAATTCCGAAATCCAAAAAGCATTTGGGGAAAATGTCAAAATGTTTTCCAAGTTCGTTTTATTTTTATCAGAATGGTTCCACTTATATATTTCAATATAAACCATAGACTTGGGTTCTTTGGATTATGAATGAGAGATATTTCAATAACTTCAAGTCCTCAGTTTTCCAAAAATGTAATATATTTTTATTCTTTATAAAGATTCACCCTCAATCCTTTTCAGATATAGTTTTTAGAGTCTTTGAATTCCAAATAAAAATAAATACCCAAAAAGCTTTGATCGAGTAAATATAACCAATTTAATTCTAGTTCACATATATTGATTAATAAAAATTATACCTTAAAATATTTAAAGAAATGATTGAAATCAATCAAAGACCTAAGAAATATTATTGTTTATCTTTCGCTTGGTTGACTTTCTAGGGAGTGGAAGAGGGGCAAATTGTTTGGTTTTTAACTCAAAAAATTTGAATAGGATTATGACCAACAATTGACCAGTATTTTGGTTTATAATGAAAATGTAATAAATTTTTAAATTTAGAAAATTTTTTAAAATTATTTTGCACTTACCCAAAAATTTAAAATATGAAAGCTGCTTTCACTGGGAATGTTTCAGTTGCAACTCCAAACTGGTTGAGCTTCGTTTTAAGCTTCTTCTTGAAGTTTTTTAAAAGTTTTCCAATAATTTTTCAGATTTTTGTTGATTTCGAAACAATTGTTTGAATATCTTTTAGTTTTGTTCACTTCGAAGTTGGTTTGAATTATTTGATGAATTCACACTTGCCTTTTGCACTCATCAATTTGGTTGTGCTTGTGTGTGTGAGTGTGTATTTTTTTTTTAATACGCAAATAATTGTATGTATTTATTATATAAGCCAGAGAGTCGAAGCAGATGTGAGGCTTTGATTAATTTAGTTTGTGAATGATTAATTGATTAAATATTATTTGAATAATGCTTAAATTGATTTGTGTTTATTTATTTATTTATTATTTATTTTATAATTAATTGTTTGAGTAGTTGGAATATATGTTGATAAGGTTAAATAGTTTTTTTTTTGTGGCTCGTTGATTAATTTGTTTTTGTTTTGCTGGGACTGTACTTTTTTTGCTTTAGCTTATATTTGAGTTAAATAATTACACATACGCACTGTTGGCCAGGCCAAAGTTATTTGTTCTTTCCGAACTTTACAAATTTGTTGATTTGATTTGACTTGGAGATTTGTTAATTTTCACACAATCACCTTTTTTTTGGCGTTTTTTTGGCAAAATGAAGAATAGTGAAAAATGGTTTTGGTTTGCTTGATTTTGGTTTATTTTATTCAGAGTTGAGATACGTTGAAGTCAGGCTGACACTCGTCCATAAACTGAAAATGCATTCCAATGCATTTGCCACGAGTAAGTGCCACTGGTGGCTGCAAGCCTCGTCGCCAGCCACACGAGCCCAGCCGAGTCGGGCTCGAGCTCGCGCCCAGCGAAAGGATGCTTCTGTGCTGGACGAGGGGGCAGCTCCACCTGCTTCGACCACCACGAAGCAGCCTTTTTGACTTGACGAAAACCGACGAAGCTCTAAAATTTTGCGTGGGCTCTTCACGAGGTGCACACACACACACACACACACACACAGTGTGTCTATGTGTGTGTTTGTCAGAATCCTTTTTAAAATGCATTTGCATTCGCCAAAGTTTACAGTATTTTTCATTTTTAAGGATTATTTGATTATTCGAAAGGACTTTTCCTCGAATTTGGCCCAGGACAATTTAAGGCTCGAACACACATCGACTGGACCAGAGAACCTTGACCAGGCAAGGCAGCTCCAGCCAGCCTTCAGGCCTGCCAGCCAGCCAATGAGCGTTTGATATTCAAGGTCAACAATTGGCGGCCATTTTGGAAAAGGCAAAAGCTCATGATGATGGCCACCCACACTCCGGTCGACCGGTGCGGAAATGCAAAAATGCAGAGCCAATGAGCTGGCCGGAGAGGAGGCTCTGGTCTGGAAGGTGTTGCCTTGGCAACGTCCTTCGGTAGGCGTGACCTCGACATTGGCTCTGAGGGTTGCACTTGCACTTGCTCAGCCTCAAGGTCAGTCACGCCCCAAACAACTTTACGCCTTAAATGCTCAGAGTTGTCGCCCTTCCGAAAAAAAACTAAAGGACAGGAAAGGCGCCAAAAAAATAACGCAAAAACTTCAAATTCAAAAAAAAATATATAAAACTATTCAAAAATTTATATGGAATCAATTCTAATTGTTAATTAAATTGAACGCCTCATCCGTTTTGCCTTATTCTTTGGATACCCAAAAAAAAAAGAATATATAAAAAAAAAACTCATTTCGTTTAGTGCCCCATAAATTAATCAGTAAAAACAATAAAGATTTCAATATAATTCCCCAACGACATCCGGTCCAAAGAGTGCCTCGATATTATGCCACGCCGAATTTGGTGCCAGCCGCGCCAGCAGCAGCAGCAGCAGCGGAGGCAGCAGAGAACAGCAGCGCCCTGACCGCCGACAGCGACGTTTACGGCATTCGCGCTCTGCCACTTTGCGTGCGCCACTTATGGCAACAACAAAAACATTTTTATATTCATTCATTTATATATTTTGGATATATACAGATATATCTGTATATATATAAAAGAAAAGCAAAACAAACTTGGACCGATCAGGCGCTATTGTTTCCACCAAAAAAGGCATCCTCAAAATACAAAAAAAAAAGTGATTCATTCTGAGAAAAAGCAAACATCCGAAACTGGCCAAACGAGTGTGTGTAAATTAAACGTTTTGCCATTCAAAAATATCACAGGAAGAAGCCCAATTTATTTGGCAACACCTTGTCTAAATACTCTCAGGGACAAAGACTACAGAATCTGGGAATTCATCACATTGACCAAGCTGTCCTAGTCAGGAAATGGCTAGAGGAGAAAGCTTGATATTTTCTTAGGATAAATAAAGGATATAGCCAGATGATATATATTTTTATCAGAAACAATATAGGATGGCATGAGGATATGGCTAGCTAATAGACTCCTTAGATAGCTAAGGGATAGAGAGCATACAGGATATTATTTTCCTAGGAGATCTAAAGGATATAGCAAGATGATTCATTATCTCTTCAGATATTGAAATATTATAGGATGGCTTGAGGAAATGGCTAACCGATATACTCCTCAGATAGCAAGCCGATAAAGTATATCTAAGGGATATAGCAAGCTAATCATCTCGTCCTCTATCAAATCAATATAGTAAGCTTAAATTTTTCTTATTTAATTATCTAAATCGGAAGATATATCTTATATGATCCCCTAGAATTTGAATCAGAATAGAGAGAGTGAATTGAAAGGAAGGACATTTTGATATAACTAATAAAAATCCAGCTTGAATCTAAATTAAATTATTGGGTTCAACAAGCGAAAGATATGCTTCAGTCCCTTGATGGTATATTATTTGAAGGGGGATAAAAATATATGGCTAGATAGATTATAGAAATAATACAGAAAGGCTGTTTAATCTACCTAAGTTGCTGTGCCTGAAATGATTTTCACATAACTATAACCCAGAAGCTGGACCATCTATCTAACCTAGTCAATCTGTATAATTTTATTGTGAAATGGGAATATATATTTACCCAGAAATATTTAAGAACTAAATCAGCTGCACAGTACAAATATGATGTACCAATTTATTGAAACTAAATATTCTCATTGTGAAAAGGAAATATGGGCTGGAGCTCAACAGTTTCATAGAACTACAAATAAGAGCTGTTGACTTCCCCAGACACAAGATAAAAGCCTATTTAGTTAAAATATATTATCTCAAGATTGAGTTATGAATAGGAGCAGGAAGGACAATTGAATCCTAGACCCACATTTTGTCTTAGTCCATGAAAGACTGATATTCCTAAGATTTTTATCATATTTTAATCATAGCCAAGACCCAGAACCAGCTTTTAGTTCAAATATAGCAAAGTCAAGCAGCTCTAGTTTTAACCAATTTTATCTATGAAAGGTAAGAATTATAAGGTCAAAATTGATCTTATTTAAGGGACCTGAGTATAAATAGCTTGGAGTTCCTTTTTTTTCATATTTCTAGTCATGGAATCAATTTAACTGAATCCTTTATAAATTCCCAGACCAGAATTTCTTATTGAGCTTTTAAGTCAAATGAAGAATTAAAATAAAATACTTGATAAATTATCGTATAACCTCAAAATGAATGGGTCCTCTAGATTTTAGCCTTTAATGTTTTTATATATAGAATCGATATATATATATATTTTCCATTACACATATCAGATTTTTTTTTGGTAAACATGGAGCTATTTTTATTCCTATACTATAATCGGCCAAGTGGTTTATATGATACATTTTCACATGTTCATTTATAAAAATAAAGCAAAAAGAAAAATTAAATTTCATTGCGGCACACATTGAATATGTTTTTTTTTTTCATTTTCAAAAACTTGTAAAAAAGTGCACAATATATCAAAAGTTTCGGAGCAGATTTTGGTACATAAACACACACGCACACGCACACACACTTGCAAATATAGAAAGAAAGATGTGTGTGTGTGAGTGTGTGTTTTTTTTATGTGTGTATTTATTTTTTTGGGGTGTTATGCTGCTTGGCTGGTTCGTATGCATTGTACAATAAATGGGCAACTGACGTCACCAGTGTCCTAGATAATCTCACAGCGCGTCGAGGTGAAATGTATAAACATGAACTCATGGCAATTTTAGACGCAACATTTGCGCCGCAGTGGCCGCTGCCATCAAACCAAAACCAAAGTCGAAACAAAATCAAAACAAGCGAAAAGAAAAAGCACCTTCAAAATCAACAATAAAAGATAAGGTCGTTGATTGGCCCCAAGGGTAGGCGAGAAGGGCTGGGAGGGCGCATGCTGTAAACTTTTTGGGCCACTCGCCTCGACTTGACTCGACTCGAGTCAGCCCAGTCAGCTCCTTCAATTGACGTTGCTGTTTTAATTTCAAGTTGACTTTTATTTCTCCTTTCATTGAGCAGAGCACACACACACACAAATATATAGAGAAACGCACACATACAGAGACATATGGCGCTAAGTATTTAAGCTGGCATGCTCAAGTGGTCCGGAGTCCTTTGCTGTGGGTTTTTCTCAATGAATCTGAAATGGCCTCCACGGGCCTCACACACAGCCACCCTTTTCAGATAAGCGCACCCACACAAATACATATGAATAGAACTTACCTACCACAGAGGCAGCGCCTGTTGCCCTAGTTCCACACAAGGCTGTGGATGCCAAGTGGCTGCTGCGCCTGTGAATGAATTTTCTGCGCCATAGCTCTCTCTCTCTCTCTATTTTTCTTTCTTTTGGTAGCAGTGAATTGTTTCTGCTCTCTTCTTTTTTTTCGTAGAGCTCAACTTGGTGGCGTCATTGAAACGTTTTGGGGTCTTAATAATGTCATTCTTGATTTTTTTTCCCAAAAAGAACACTGCGCGCGCACGCATACAGAGGCAAATGTAGCTGGTTATGTGTGTGTGCGGGCTTAGATGCCCTGTGACTGCCTCAAGGCAATCTTGGCTGAGAAAATCAATGAATGAACACGTAGTGAATGGAAAGCACAGCACATATGAATGTACATACATGATGTCTATGCGAAAGCAATTTACTTTATAGACTACAATTTTGAAAACGTTTTAGTGTCCGATTATTGCAATCTGCTGTTCAATTAAGGCGCACCCTCACCCACACAAGCGAACGCTTTAAAATTGATTTTCTTTATTTTATTGAGCTACGTGACGTCGCCACATCGGTAATACAACACTCAAATATCTTGAAACGTTTATGATAATTGTTATATTTATTATACAATGCACTTTAACTGCACTTTTAGGCAAACACTTCAATTTTATTTGCCAACGAAAGCACACTTTACGCGCGTGTGTGAGAATCGCGATCGTGCGGCGAGGCTGCCAACTTGGTTGTTTCAAAACCTAAGCATTTCGATTATGTTTTAATGTTTAATAAGCAAACTTTATCTATTCTATTAATACAAATTTACTGCAATAACTAATTCTTTTTTTCATATATTGAAAGATTGCTTCGGTTTTACTTAGTTTACCTCACACTTACCAAGAAGTTGGCAGTTCAGTGTTTGTCTTAAACAGCTGTTCGTTTGGCGAATTTTTAAAAGTTGCTGGATTTAGTTCAAGTATGTTAATTAAAACACTTTTTATCGTTTACCTGCGTTGTTTAACCAACTATAATAGAAAAGAGTTACATACTTGAGCTTGTTCAGCCCGGCTTGCAGACTGTGAAGGACCTACTGCACATTTGCGTCATTCACAAAACGTGCTCGGCCAGGCCAGAATGGCAGCAGTCTTGCGACACAATTGTCCTTCCATACCACACCCAGTGGCATCTCAAGTTGAATGAACTGGCTGAAACGCATTGACCCAGTTTCATTTCTGTTGTTGTTGCCAGGCAGGCGGCTGCAGACGCCGCCACTGTTGGCACTGGCAGTGTGGCCGATGACGCTCCATTCACAACACAGCCGCATCCTTTCGCCACAGCCGCCCGTAGACGGGGCAGCGTTCAATGACACGCCATACCACCAAGCCTCGCAGCAGCGCCAGCATAAATCCTCAAGCCCGGCCTGTTCGCTTTATATGAATGAAAAAATGTTATTCACTGCTCTCGGTTTTTTCGGCTGGCTGCTGCAACTTATGCGCATGCCAAGTGGGTCAATATCCTTTGTGAGGTCTACGCCCAACGTCATCACCGAGTGACGTCATCCGCTGACACAGTTTCACTCTTTGATTAACCATTCCCCTCGCCCCTCTGGATACAACTAAAATGCCAATATGATATCGTTTTGTACAACTTTTATAATTCTATAATCGGCGTAACAAAATAAGAATCACACTGCAAAAATTGTGTAAAAAGCGTTTTAAAATTTGATTTAAAAACTTCGATTCAAACAATTCAAAACGGCGTTTGCATACATTTAACTGTAAACCATATAAAAACTAATATTTATAAATATTTTTTGTTGTTGTTGTTATTGTTGTCGATTCACACTCTATATCCTTCAGTTTGTAGTTGTTGGGGCAGGAAGCTTAAAGTTTTTTTGCAAGCGGCGATCTCTGTGCAGTACAGTCTCAATACAGATAATTTTTGGGATAATTTCCAAAAAATCTCAAGTTGTACGGATAAGTTTGAATGAATGAATTCTCTACAAAATCTCGAAAAGTTTTTTCAGTTCTACCATTAGCGCCCAATCGGCCTTAATCAGATCATCACGGAAATAATCCTTGCAGGCATCGATACTCTGCCGTGAGATCTGAAAAAAGAAAGAAAATAACAAAAGATCAGATATGATGAATTTGACTAATAAATCATTAAATCCCATTATAAATTCCAGCTCAAAATTGGAACGTGCCAATTGTCATAACCGAATGAGTCTCGCTCTCTTTGGTTGGGTCTAGATAGAGCTTGGCAGGATGCACGGGGCAGTTGACAGTCGCCAGAGCACTGGACGATCAATCAAGCAACGGGCGGCACGTGTGCTGCCTCCCAGACTCAACCTCAAATCTTGGCAAAGGCAGCGTGGCAGTGGCGGCGGCGGCACTGGCGTTGGCGTCGCCTCCAGCCGACATCTGGCGCATAACAATTAAAAATTTAATAATGCTTTCGCATTGAGTGGCCAGCTCAGGCCAGTTCAGGCCAGGCCAGGCAGACAGCTGGACATTCAGACCATACAGACAGACATTATTTTATTTTTTTTTTTTTTGCCTCACTCATAATTTTTTATTGTGGCCCCAAGCTTATCGTTGTTGCTATTTAGTGTCGCCATTTTTTACGGCGTTTTTTTAATGCCTTTTTTATTATTTTTATATTGCTGAATATTTAAAAAAAAATGTTTTTCTGTTCTCTGTTAAATCTTTTGGGTTTATGGCCTGGGCTTGGGGTCTCCTGATTGCATTGCGGCCAGCTTGAAAAGGGGTTAATCATGATCAATTATGACGATCTCAGTGGACAAGGCCAAGGTGAACAAAGAGCGTTCCTTTTATATTTATTTTACTTTAACTTTTATGGCCGGGCACTTCATACTAAATTGATAAAAAAAATAGCCCGACTGATCTTTCATTAAGTAAATGGATGAAATGGGACATTCTTGATAAGTTAAGGTTCGATAAAGATTGGCAAAATAAAAAGCCATAAAAGTTGATAGCACAATTTTTCAGATTGAATCCAAAGATTTGTTTTTATATCGAAAAAGGTAAACTGATCTTTTGGTAGGAAAAAAGGTAGAAAAATCTATAATTTCGTTCTTGAACTGATTGGATTTAATTGGGTGATATAAAATTTATATAAATTTAAGATAGATAATGTCGAACTTATTGAAAGATTAAATGAAGATCAAAATAGAGTTTCCTGCTCTTCCATATAGAATTGAATCAATGGAACTCATTGGTCTTATTCAAGGGGATATTGATGACTCTGATAAAAATAGAGTTTCCTTCTCTTCCATATAGAATGGAATCAATGGAAGGGGAAAAATTTATATAAATTTTAGATAGATAATCTCGATAAAGTCGAAGTTATTGAGGGATCAAATTGAGAATCCTTGGATTCAGATTTCCCTGATACATATAGCTTATTAAATGGAATCAATGCAAACGATTGGGTTTTTTGGAAATAAATTTTAGATCTTGATAATCAAATCGAGCAATCTTGGATTATCTTGTCCCTGATAAAAATAGAGTTTATTTCACTTTCATAAAAAAGGGAACTTATTGATTGATAGAAAATATTGATATTGCTGAGCTTACTGAAAAATCAAATCAAGGATTCTTAGATTCTGGTGACCTTGATATATTCTTCTCATAACCCTGATACTTTCCCCTGCATTTCTTTAAATAAAAGTTAAGCCCGCTGACTTGCGTTAAGAAGCTCTTTAAGTCTATGAAGATTTTAAAATTTTGCCTTGAAAAGTTTTGCATGCCAACTCAACTAAAAAGGCTTTTAACAGCTTAACCAAATCCTTGGGTGATTATGGAAAAAGCGCGCTTGGTTGCAAGCCAAATGGCCAATTAAGAATGAGCTATTTTTAGCCAAGTAAGAGAGAGAGAGGGAAAAGGAGAGAGAGGAAGAGCCCGCAAGGCCAATCATTCAACTCGGCCAAACCGCGATGGGTTGGACTGACCTGACCAGCAGTAGCAAACTACGTCACACATGCCAGAAGAATAATGAAATGCCAAAAGCTCAGAATCAATGGAAAAGCCAAAGCCATTGACGGAATGTGGGTCACAGAACAAAGAAGAAGCAGAGCCATAAAACTAGGTTACTGCAGATGCAGCAGCCTGGGACCATCGCATACTCCCCTCACCCCGACCAGCCTTGCTGGCCCAAAAGTCAATGAACGAACTGAGTGGAAGTCCAATGCATTTGGTGTATTTTTCATTCAGCTTCAGAAGGTGAATTGTGACGTCAGTTTGGAGGGAGTCTTTTGGGTGGCGGATGGGTTCTGCCACTCCAATTGAAGTGTAAATTGAGCTGGGTCAGGTCAGAATCAGATTGTGTCAGCCCTGACATAATACTCAACCCTCGCTTCAACTTTTCAGGGCTGTTCACTGCGTGAGTCTAAAAATAGAGTCCCTAAATAGAATGTCCTTTAAAAATAATTTCCCCACCTTGGCATAAGCGTTTGCCATGCACTCGGAGTACAAAATTACTCAACAACCAATTAGCACTTTTTTTACACGAAATTAATTTAATAAACTCAAAGCAACGATAACGTCAGCCGAGCGTTTACTCTGAACCCACTGAGCAATTATAGAGCAAAGAAAAAAAAAAACATAAACCTGGAGGCCTATATACATTTTTTTTTTATATCCGTTGACGTCATTGATGTCGCCAAATTGATAATAAAGTGCGTTGTTATATCTTCTATAAAAAACAAAAAAAAAAACGCGAAAATTAAGTTCAATATTGATTAGATTTGAAGTCTCTGTGTCTCTCTTATTAGGCCCACCAGCTAGGCCGACCAATAAGCCATCAGGCCAAATAAAAATCTTCCTGCCATTTGACGTCAGCGTTTGTTAGTAATTTTCCTGGTTAATCAAATGATGGTCGAGCGTTCGTTTGGACCGCCCACGCATACATTTTGGCTTAGGCCTTTTAGCATTCGCTTAAGGACTTTTACGTACAGTTATGTGCGTGGGCTGTGTGGCTTGGTCAAGAGTTTGAAGTGAATTGATTGCAAGGACATTTCAGAGGTTGTCAAAGTCTGGCCTTTAAAGTGCTTCAACTTCTGGGAATTGAAGAGGATTATCAAGGGCATTTCAAAGGGTACCAAATTGGTTCAGATTCTTGGAATTTCTCGACAAGTCTCTGAGCTTAATTCTGGTTAGCTGAAAGAGATTAAAAGTTCTAATTGAGACTTGAACTTTCCGGGATTCCTATATGTAGAATCAAATATAATCAGATAGAATTCAGTCCTGAGTTTTTCACTAGATTCAAGGGAAACTTGTGGGTTCCAAAGGTCTTAAAATATTCTCGGATAAAACAGAACCTTATGGAATTAGGTGGCGCTAGTAAAAGTAAAATAAATTAAACCTTTTACTGGACTATAATGAACTTCATTATTCCCTGGTAAGCCAACACCTTTTAGTTATAGGTGGCGCTAGTAAATGTAAAACAAAGTAACCCCTTTATAACCTATTTTTACTGGATTCTAGTTAACTTGATTATACCCAGGTAGGCCAAGAGCTTAAAGGCATAGATGGCGCTAGTAAAAGCAAAAGAAACTTCTGTATAACTTATTTTTCTTGGACTATAATGAAATTGATTATTCTTTAGTAAGCCAACCCCATTTAGCCATAGGTGGCGCTAGTAAAAGTAAAATAAATTAAACTCTTTATAACCTATTTTTACTGGACTATAATGAACTTGATTTTACCCTGGTAAGCCAACCCATTTTAGTCATAGGTGGCGCTAGTAAATGTAAAACAAAATAACCCCTTTATAACCTATTTTTAGCGAACTTCAATGAACTTGATTTGATCAGGTAATCTGATAATAAAGTTAGCACTGAAATTAATATTTCTATAATGAATTTATTACTCTTTTCTTTTTTTTTATAAAGCACCGGACAAGGGTACTTGACCTTATCAGCTCTTCAAATCTGCTAGATAATGTCAGGTCTATATATTTTTTGATAGAGTCAAATAAATTAAGTTGGTTTACTTTTTTTGTTTTTCAAAAAATTGTATTACTCACCTTGCTTATAAGCATATCGTCGGCTTCAAAGTGTCGGCCAAACATTTTGGGAGATTCACCGGGAATCGGTTCAATTTTCACACAAATTTCCTGACCTTTGCGAGCAAATTCAATTTGCTTGTGATTCGATTCAATCGAAGTGACCACTCCGATATCAACAAACTGGAAAAACAGAAAGAAATGAGGGTAAGTAAATAAATATAAAGGTCTAAAGGGCTTTTCAAAAAGGCATTAACCACATGGCGTATGCTTAATGCATTTCTGGCCAAAAAGAGAGAGGTAAGAGTGTGAGTCTATGGGTGGGTCTGTGCATGTGTGTGTGTGTGTGTTATTTCCGCATATCATTTGCTGAATTACTGATAAGTCTTACAATTTTTTATCCCCCCATCCCCCAGTCCGGTTCAAGCCCCGCTATGTGGCCCTGTACGTGGAATTGTGCACGTCTCGCTGCGACAGGCCCATTTGGCATTCCAAACGCATCGAATGACAGTCTGACGATCCACAAAATATATAAAAAAAAAATAGCTACACGTTAACCTGAGTGAGGCAGGCTGACCAAAAAGAAATCAAATAAAAAGCCTACTTTAATTTAGCCGAGCAAAACGATTAAATGATCGACTTCCTCAAACTTTATAAAGTGGGTGTTGCCCCTTCTCCCCACCCCCCTCTCTCCCACTCTGTCTATCTTTGTCTATCCTTTTCTGTCTCGTTTTTATATTTTAGATAACACCTTGTTTAGTCTGTATCAGCTTGAAAGAGTCATTGAACCAAATTGTGACATGTTTTATTTTATTTTATTTCTCTCTTTACACACACACTCACACTTGCATAGACAGAAAGAGAGAGAGAGAGTAGGCAACCCGTTTGCACTTAACAGGAAACTGTTTGGCCTACCAAACGCAGGCGTCGCTGTCAACGTTTCCTGTGGGCGCCCCTCAATGCTTGACAAGCCCACCCCTCCCCGCCCCGCCCACCCAACTTCCCACACTATCAAATTCAAAATAGCTTAATGGTAGACCCCATATAAAATTTATATAAAAAAAAAAAAATATTACCCCAGCGGGTTAAAAGAGCCCAAGCAAAGGCAAGGGGGGGGGGCAGCAGCAGCGGGTGAATATGGAGAGTGTGAATGATTGTGAATGAGTTTCTGTTGGTTGTGCGTGTGTCTGAGTGTGTGTGTGTCTCATTCAAACCAAATGAATTATTGAAATATTTTTGTGGCTGCCTTTGCGGCTCTTGTTGCTTTTGTTTTTGTTGTTGTTGTTTGCTATCGGTGCAAATACGATAGCCAGAAAATAAATACACTCTCATACGTACACTAAAATAATATTCATGCCCACACACACATACACACACAGACACTCTCACATATTTGTCACCATTTCCTGTCGTTGATTACTCATACGCTCCGTTTTCGTTTTCGCCACTCGTTGGATTTTCATTAAATGTGTTAATTTATTTCCATTTCCACACAATTTTTCTTTCAACATTTCAGAGAGGTTCTTCTTATTTTTTTGTAGATTAGTTTTTCTTCAAAGGGACTGAGCATATAAATCTTATTCAAGGGGGCGTGAGTAGGTTTAAATTGAGAAATAAACGACTTGTCAAAATATTTCGAACCTAAGCCCTTCTTCTTAAGAATCGAGAATGATATTTTTCTAAGGCTTAACAAAAATCTTATTATTGGAATAATATTTTACGAAAAAATTAAAAGAAATTTTTTTTTTTTTAATTTAGAAAGATTTTTGGTATAAAGATAAATATATAATAATAAAAGATAACAAAAAAAAAATAATAATAATAAATAAAAAATAATAATAAAACATTTTGTTTTATATAATTAAATACATATTGTCTATTTATATATATTCTAAATCTTAAAAAAAAAATATTAATAAAAAATGAATTATAAATTAATTAAAAAAAAAAAAACAAAAAAAATGACAAAAAAAAAAATAATGAATTATAAATTAATTTTATTACAAAAAAAAAAGAAAAAAAAGTAATTATTATTAAAAAAAAATAATAAAATAAAAATAAAATTATTAATTAATTATAAATTCATTTTATTAAAAAAAAATCTAAAAAAATTAATTATGAAGTATAAATAGTTTTTATTAAAAAATAAGATAAAAATATTAATATTTTCTTTTGTTTTTAATTCGCTTCTTTTTATCAATTTTAGAAAAATTCTTGTATTTTTTTAAATTAAAAAAAAAAAAAATAATAATAAAAAATCTTTCTTTATTGTGAACAAATATTTATTAATTTTATTAGATTATAATTTTTCATTAAATAATTTTAACCTTACTTTTATTTATTTATTTTTTTTAATTCAATTTTTCATTTTTTTTTTTCTTTTCATTATTGAATTTTTCATTCATTTTTTTATTCGCTTCTTTGTTTTTTTTTTTTACTTTTCAGAATTAAATTTTTCATTCATTTTTTTCATATTGATTTTGTTTACCTTGTTTTATTATTTGATTAAAATTTTTACCTCACTTTTTGTTTTTTTTTTTTTATTATTATTTTTTTTCGTTTTTTTACTTTTTCACTTTTCATAATTTAATTTTTCATTCATTTTTTTCACAATTTTCCCCCTGATTTTGTTTACCTTGTTTTTTGTTTTCTTGGCAATTTATTTTTATTCATGCCATTTTTCTTTTTGTTTTGGCCTACAAATATTTCAAATATTTTGTTTTCGAAAATATTTTTGTTTTTGAAAAATTTCCGAAATATTTTTTTTTTTGGTAGGCATAAGATACATTGATGACGACGTGGAAAACTAAGAAAGCAACAACAAGTTTTTGCTTTTAGTTTTTTTTTTTACAACTTTTTCCTTTTGCTTTTTCGATTTTGGCCGTGTGGGTCTGCCTATGCCTGTGTGTGTTTGCATGTGTGTGTGTGTGTGTATCAACATTTATCTAAAAATATGATTTATATATTTCGTGCAGACCGGATGTCGTCTATTTTCATACAAAATAATAATAACAACAACCACAACAACAACGGCAACAAACATCGGCAATTGCGGCCGCTTGGGCCGAATGAATGAAAAAAAAAAATTAAACAAAAACAAAACAACAAAAATAATTTTTTTTTGTTTTTATTTTTCTATCTCTTTCACACTATTTCGTGTGTGTGTGTGTGTAATATGATGAGACATGTGAAAAAAATGTTTGATAAAAGAAAGGCGGTAATGAATGAAATAATAGCGAAAACCACTCAATTTTTGACACACATTTTTTTGTTTGTTTGTTTGTTAGCTTTTGGCAAATATAAGCTCAGCTCCAGGTTAACCCCACCCCGTCCGCTCATCACTCTGATCAAGCTTAAACTGCTGTTGTCAGCAGGAAACACTAAATTAGCCAACGTCAGAGAGAGTAAGAGAGAGAAGGAGAGAGCGAGAGAGAGAGACCAAATCAAAGTGTCAAAAAAAAAAATCACAACATCCGCCAAAGTATTGAAAAGACACAAATTTGTGTTGGCACATCTTCCATCTCTTTCACACTATTTAGCCATCTCCCTCTAGCTTAGTGTGTTTGCCTGAAATCAAGTCTGGGTTTATTCTTGTCATCATTAACATCAATTGAGAGTTAGAAGCCCAAGAGACCCAACCAGCCAACAGTAGCCAACTCTTCAGCTTTATTCTTCTTCTTCCTCCTCTTCGTTTTCTTCTTCTTCTTCTTCTTCTTATTGGTTAGAGTTGTTTATTTTTTCTAGACCAATTCAAATGAGTAACAACAAAACGAAACTGCCTACGTCAGGAGTTTTAGTGTTAATGATGATTTGCCCATTTCAAAGAGACTTGGAGCCTTGCATCAAATTGACCCACACAAAACAACAACAACAACAGCAACAACACCAGCGACTGCCCACAATAAAGATGACCACGGAGTTTGAGGCAAGTTCAATTTCATTCAACTGTCTAGTCATGCTCATTAGCATCTGCTCCGAGATTGTTAAAAGAAAAAAAAAACTGTGGAAACTCTTGTTGATTTTGTGGCGATGACAAGGCAAGCGGGTGGGCTGGAGCCAACTTGTAGGCGTCAAGCGAATGCAGTTGCCACAAATAACAAAAAAAAAAAGTCTTTCACTTTGGCCCAAACAGGAAGTTTGTGGGCAACCAAAATAAATAAACATATTGCCAAGCCAAGTCAAACCAAACCAAGTCGAGTCAAGCCGGGCCAACTCAGTCCAAGTGGGTGTCAGTTAACAACTCTTTAGGCCGACCCACACTCTTTAGGCCCAAACAACAACAAAAGAAGTGTATCTTTGATTAACAAAAATAAAATAAATAATAATTCAAATTGTTATCACCAAGTCAAACGAAATACTCAAAGATTTACCAAGAAGTAAAGTAAATTTTTTTTTTTTTATCAATAATTCAATTATAAATTTGCCAAGTGCAAAACAATCAATTATGAATGAAATAAAAAGAAACCCTTAACAAAAAAAAAATGATAAAAATTAAAGTCTTATAAATTAGTCAAGCTTATCAAAGTTTTCAATGAACAAAAAAAGTATCAATTGACTAAAAAAAAACTTTTCATTCAACAAAATTTTGACAAGGTGTATTTTCCCAAGGTTTTGGCCAAGGTCCAAAAAACACAAAAAACATGTGCTTTATATTTTGTGATATCAGCCAGGAAGTTTGTGATTATTGTGGGAAATTAGCTTCAAGTGTTTACATTGATAGAACGGCGGGGGGAGGGGGGTATAATTTCTGCTATCTAAGCTAAAAAAACAAAATGGTAAAACTCAAAAAGTCTTAAAAAAATAAATTTGGACTTGGGTTTTTCCCAGAAATTCAAAGAAATTTTTGACACTATTTAATTTCTTTTTAAATATTTGTTTAAAAAATAAATCAAAAAATTAGCTATATTAATCACTTTCTCTCTCTCTCTCGCTCTTTATTTCTCTCTCTTTCTTTTGAGTAGCCCCAAATGATTTGGCTATTACTTCATTTATGGCCCGTTGACTAATGGTCACATGGCGACCAACTGCCAACTGCAAAATCCCACTAGACAAACTGTCAGCCATGCTACCCGCCCCCGCTGCAGACTCATCCCCCTCCAACCCACCCCACCCCTCTGAGCCACCTTTTTAGCTGCTTGTGCCATTTGACCACATTTATTTTGTAGATTTTTCTGCGTGGGTTGCTCTTTTTTTTTTTTTGTTCTTTTTTGCTTTTGGTTGTCATCTCCATTTGGCTTATTTATTATGCTCGAGTATAAAAAAAAAAATTTTATGGCAATGGGTTGAGCCAAATTTCCCTGGCAGACCCCCCGCCCCCCACCGTCTCCCAGGCCCCACCTGCCCTGTTGACCGATTAAACAAACGTCAATTAAATATATTTATTTTGGGCGCGCGTGTAACCAAGACAAAAAAAAAAAAATTAAATAAATAAAAAAAAAGAAGAAAAGAAAAGAACAAAACAAGTAAAAAAAAAAAAGTTTTGCTCCAAACCAAATGAAATTTTTATATAAAAATTTTCTTGTTGTTTTGTTTTTGTGCAAATTCAGCATTTCCGGTGAACAAAAAAAACTGCACAAAGCAAATGACCAGAGAAGAGAGAGAGAGAGAGAGAGAAAGAGGGAGAAAGAGACTGAAAGACAAACCGTCCAACGTCAATTCAAAAGCCACAAAAAAAAAAAATAAATAAAAGTACGAGTAATTTGCTAATTACGCTAATTTCTTTTGCTTGCTTTTATTTTTGTTGTTGTTTTTGTTGTTTTTATTGCAATTTGCCATTTGTAATCGTTGCTGGCGGCAGCGGCGTCATCATCTATCTCAATGTTGCTGTTGTTTATTTTCATAGTAAAATAAATATAAGCCACTCAAGGGGCCGACAGAAAGAGAATGTGTGTGTGTGAAAGAGAGAGAGAGAAAGAGAGGGAGAGGGAAGAGCCAAGACGGCAGACAGTAAAATGCGCGTATCTAAGCGGATTTTTATTATCTTATCGTTTGGCTGAATGACTTTTCTGGGCTTGTCTGTTTTCCAACTCTGTCTGCATGTGTGTGTGTGTGCGAAAGAGATAGATAGATACTCTATGATTATCTGTCTGTGTTAGTAAGTGTGTCCGGTTTTTTTTTATGACTTTGTAAACACTTGAAACACGACAAAATGTGCATGTGTGTGTGTGTTTTGGCTTTCATTCAGTTTCCTTTGCTGCCCCTTACGGCACTTTGCCCCCTCTCTCGGAGGGGAAGAAAAAAACTGGGCGCGCTTGTAATGCAAAAATGGCTAGAAAAGTGTTACCGAAAGAGGAAATGGGTAAAAGGTAATTATGAAAGGTAATTATGAATGAAACGAAAGCGAACAACAAACTCAAATTGTGCAAAAAAAAAAAAAAAATACAAGTAGATACAAAAGTATCTAAAAGATACTCCCTCTATATATCAATTTTTGAAAAACTTGTTTTTAGTTTTTTTTTTTTTTTTGTTGTTGTATTGTTTCATTCATTATTGTGACTTTTGTTGCTGTGTGATTTTTTGTTTTTATGGTCTGTTTGCTCTATTTACATTTTAAGCTCATTGTGTGTATCTTATAGATACTTTGTGTCTTTGGGTCTGTATGCCAAAGCGCCCACACATTTCTTTCTTTTTTTTTTATTTTACTTTTCTGATTATGAAACCCAATTTTTATTGTACCCAAAAAAAGTCGATTTTGTTGGACTCTTTTAGTTTTCTTTCTCAGTTCGAGTCTGGGTAAAAGAGGGCATTGGTCTAAAATAAAATAAATATTGATTTGTTTTATTTAGGAAAAGAGTTAGGTTTGAATTTTTCTAAAATTTTGAAGCACAAAAAATTTTTTTTTATAAATTAAATTCAAATCTTTGGTAAATTTGCGAGATATCCCAGAGATAGTATTTTGGACTACGCAAAAAAGGTATAAATTCTTCTGTATAAATTTTATCCTCCAGCCAAAACTACTTAAGATTCATAAAATACATAAAATGTATCTTAAGTTTTCTTTTTCACAAAAAAAAAAAAATAAATAAATAAAAATTCAGCACTTTTATTTTTTGTTGATTAAAAATTCTTCTTTGGCTAAGCGACTGTCTGGGTAGTCTTAATGGGTTTCTTATCTCTAATGAGATACAAATGTATCTTACATAGTGTCCAGCAGAAGATGGTCTTAAATATTTATGCTCAAATTCATTCATAAGAAAATACAAAAATAAAAAAAAAGAAAGAAATATCTTCGACATATTTTTTCTTGAATTTCTTAGCATAGTTTGAATGGTTACGAGACAGCGTGCGGAAGTATTTACTTCCGTTTCTGGAATTCTGTTTTTTTTTCTTTTTTTTTGGAATTCCTGTTTGCCACTTCCGTCTTTGTGGGCAAACACAGCTGCCTCTGCCTCTGCCTCAGACACAGCTTGAGTCTTTTGAAATTGCTGTTGGCATTTTTTTTTTTTTACATTTGCCTGCCACCCTCCCCTTTGGCCCGCATGTGTTGTTGCCACAGCAACAACAACAACAATGACCATAAGAATTTTAGAATTTACTTCCGCCGCATATCAGCTGTCTTTCCTTTTTGTATTTAATTACTTGTTCCGGTTCTTAGCGCTATTCTCATTCTATCGCCTTCACCATCGCTTCTGCATGCTTCCACAGCTTGTTCTTGCTTTTGTGGCTGTTGTTGTTGTTGTTGCATTGAGTGAAGTGGTCTTTTGTGGCACACGTACCGCTTCCGATCTGTTAGCCCTAAGCAAATATAGCGCTACCGCTGCCTTTCATTCACAAACGAAACGAAACGCCCAGAGACGCTCATTCATAAAAACAGCTAATGAAAATATGAATGAACATGTCCGACACACTAAAATCAACGAATATGGTATACACTTTTTTGTTGGCTTAAAATGGAAATTTATAAAATTTTAAATTAAAAGTTTACAGAAACAAATTTGAAGACTTTTTGAAGACTTTTAAAAATTCAGAAGAGTTTGTTTTTCTTAAAAAAAATTTAAAGATATTTCTGGATCTTAAGCCATATTTATATAGCTTCTTAGACATTAGGAATTGAGAGACTATTTTTTTTAATTTTCTAGGTTTTTTTGGGATTTATTTTTCAGACTCGGAACTTGATGAGTTCTAGAATTATTTTTCTTTATAAAAATTTGAAGATATATCTAAGCCTCAATCCATATTTATATACCTTTTTAGACTCAAGAAATTCCAAGACTATTTTGAAAATTTTCTTTGTTTCTTTGGCTTTTATTTTTAAGAGTTTTTCTAAAATCCTAACAAAATTACCAGACTATTTTAATTCGAAAGAAAAGTGTATTCAAAGAGGACAACTGAGCATGACAAATAGCTGCAAAGCCGACTAAGAGACTAAATAAGAACGGAAGTCATAAGCCGTGAAGGCTTCGCAATTGTGCGTCTCAATCTTTTGCTGATAAAACCAAGTGTTGGTCTCAAATGGAAACAGGGCTCAACCAGCCAACCAGACAGACAAACAGACAGACAGTCAACCCAGCCAGGCAAGACAAGCCAAGCCAAAGCAAACCAAACCAGTCAGCCCCTTTCAATGGGCAAAATTAATCCTCTGAATTGTTACCTCACAGCCCATAAATTAAAGAAAATAAAATAAAATACTAAAAACAGCAGAAGGAAGCAGTTTAAAAAAAATCAAGTCGAAGGGATAGCGGAAAGGCAGGAGTGAGAAATTAATAAGACGACTTCTGCAACTGAGACTGTATCTGTATCTGAGAGTGAGACTCAGGCGGTAAATGTGGCGGTGGCTGTGGCTGTGGCAAGGCAAACTGCAATCCAAGATGCTTGGCATTTAATTAACAACACACCAAACTGAGGCCGAAATCAGTGGAGGGTCAGGGTGGATCGAAGAAAACTCAGTGAAAAAAATTTAAAAAAAAAATTAAACAACAAAAAACATAAAAATAAAAACCAGCAGCTTGTTGAATGAGCTTTCATTTCCGCTACAACAAAAACAACAACAACGGCTACAACATAAAATAAAAATATAAAGAAGAGGAAGAAGAAGAAGAAAAAAGCACTTGCAACTTGCCAAACAACTTGCCACAGGCAACACCAAAATGAAAACGAAAAAAAAAAAGAAAAAAGACTGCAGCATGAATGAAAATATTAAAGATATCGATCGATCGATCGTTGAGTTGTCTTGCCTGGGTTCGGTTCGTTTTGGTTTGGCTTGGTTTGGTTTGGGTTTGGGGGATCGATTGTTTGTATGATCGCTGGCGACTCCCCAACTGACTACCGAGAGTTGTTGTGGCCACAGGAACTGGCTCAACGGGTAGCCAAGTTAGCAATCTGCATCTCAACTCCCAGGCCAGAATCTTTCACTGCCCCTCTCTCTCTCTCCCCGTTTGCCTCCTCTGGGTCGGGCTTTTCGATTGTTTTTGCGGTTTTAAATACAATCTTTTTACCATGAATGGTTGGTGTGTATGTGTATGTGTGTGTGTGTGTGTGTAGTTATAAATTGCCCATTGAATTTTATATTGTCTGGTGTATATAGAGATCGGCCACATGTTAAGTGAGTGACTGACTGATTTGGCTTTGGGTAACGCCTCCAACTTCCGTTTGTTGTTTTGCGAAAAAAACGACAAAAACAAACCAAAAACGATTAATGTGCTTCGACTCCCTGAATATATTTCTTTCTTGGTAGTTAGGTAAGATAAGTTGTCATATAGTTTTCAACAGAAAAGAGTTGGAAGGGAACAAAAGAATTCATTCAATTTTAAAAAAGCTAGCAAGATCTCTGGGAAAGAGCTTGAAAATTCCTGAAATCTATTTAATTTGGGGATCCTTCAAAATTATATTTTAACATGATAGGAATCTGGGAAGGGAAGGTTCTAGAGATGAGAAGATCTTAAATAAAACCTTAGGATCTCCATATCCAAGGAGTACCGGTTCCAATCGATTTAGATATTATTTTCATAGGCTGATCAAGATGATCCCATTTCGGGGCGAGGTTCCACCGGGTTGAGTCAATTTCAACAGGTTTAGCCAAGCTTAGATCCTCGATACCCCTAAGAAATAAATCCATCAGGCTGGCCAGGATAACCACAAGTCTTTCCGAGCCCAAAAAGTCACCCTTACGGTGGAACAGCTTAATTAAAAGGTCAAGTGCTTTTGTCAAGCAATCGACTCGAATTACAAAATTTCAACACTTCAGAACACCAACTGACCTGCCCTGGCGCTGGGCAAAAAGGTTAAGGGTTGCTAGAATCGATTGATTGCTCACTTTCACCTCGGAATGATTCTTGAAAAAAAAACCTCAAAACGGGAAGTGGAAGTGGTTAAATTTTGGCCAACTGTTGGCAAAAAAAAACATAAAAGACAAAAGACGGAAAAAATATTGCGTGTGAGAACGGATGTTTTTTGTCCGAGGTAAGACAAGGGCCAGAAAAAAAAGAACGCATAGTCCATGGCATTGGTTCAGTCATTACAGATTTAATTATATAATTAATAAATGTAATCAACGGCAGCCGAGAATGCTTGACCATCTGGCCAGCCCCAGCCACGCATGCGTGCCACACAGCCAAAAGGAAGTGGAGGCTGAAGCTGTAAGCTGCTGACGCCGCCACCATGAATGCCGCCAGCCATTCAGCTCAAACCGAATCAAAAAGAAGCTGAGGATGAACAGAAACTTGCAATGGTCTTTTTTTTATTTTTTTCGTGGTACCCTTGGCCGTCAATTGGAAGTCAACGGAAATCGCGAGGCAAAAAGCGGCGACAAAGCGACGGCATTCTGTGGCACAAAAATAACGTACACATATGGAGTAGAATCCATGGGGGATGAGGGACAATCAGAGCAAAAGCTAAATGAAGGTAACTGGGTGCGGCCACCTTGACTCAAAGATGAGCTACACAGAAAGGCAAGAAGAGAAAAAGTAATTAAAAATTTCACAATAAATTTTCAAGGATTTCCATAAGGTTCCCCAAGACTTTCTTTTGTTCTTTCAAATAAAATTGGTTCATCTAGGTTAAGCTCAAAACTTGTCGATTTTATTTTGGTTTTTCAAAGAATTTGGTTCTATCAGGAACCTAACCAGGTTTTCTTGGTTAAACTCAAAACTTTTTGAGTTTCCTTTGCTTTTACAAGGAATTTGGTTTTATCAAACAAGAGAAACTTGTTTTCAGATATAAAAACTTGAATCTCTCGATACCTCAAATTTTTCTTTAATATTTCAAGCGTTCCAATCCTGTTTCAGACATTTGGTTTCAAGTGTTACGAATCCAACTTCTTATGTGTTAAAGGTAACTAAGGTAACATTCTTATCCCAGCTTCTCCGTGAGATACAAAATTTCAAGTCCTTATATCTTATCTCATCTCATAATCTCTCGGATCTCTAGAAATTAATATATTATATGGATAAGCTCATTTTAAATACAATATTTCCTCATAGGGTTTCCAATTCTTCTAAAGGATCAAAGGGTCTTTCAAAGGGCCTGAAATAACAAATAATCTTTTCAAACATTTAGAGACCTTTTCCCGAACCCAAAATAAAGTCATTCAATTCTGGAATTGTTTCTCCTACATTTGCACCCTTCCGAATAACCCAAATTGTAGGGCAACAACAGAATTGAATCTGTATTAAAACTTCTCAAAAAAAAAAAAAAACAAGGAGGTTAACAAAAAAGAAGAGAAGGAGAAGGAAAATGTTTTTAAAAGAATGACGATGAATGACGGGAAGCGCACAGCTTAGCTGCGCTCTGCTGGATAATTGAGGAAGTTATAATTGCCAATGAATGCCAATGCCTGCCAGCCAGCCAGAGAGCCAGCCAGCCAGTGTGTGGGTCTGTCCAGCTGTCCAGGCGATCAGAGTAAGCCAGGCTATACAGCTGGCAAAAGTCAGGCGGCGGCAAATGAAACCAAACCAAATGAGTGGAAACCCTTTGGAGAGATCAGAAGAGTGGCAATAGCCATCGCGTAGAGTCCACAATGTCGCCGTCTTTTGTCTTTTCCTTTCTTTCTTTGCAATTTTTTTGTTTTTTTTTTTTTTGTCAAGAGGAAACAGTTGCTGTTGTTGTCGACGGGAAACAGGACATGTCAGCGCATAAATTGAAATGAGAATGAGTGTGCGTGTGTGTGTGTGTGTTGAGTAGATCTGCTGGTTTTTGCTTGACTTTTGTGTTTGCCAAAACGGAAGGACTATAATTGAAGGCAGAGAGCTAAAATGTATTCACCCCGGATGAATACAAAATCAGGAACTCTTGGGTAAGAGGGTAGGGCAGGGGAGTTCGTCTGAGAGAGTGTCCCTCTTGTTTGTTATTATCAAAGAATTTGCTGCCTTTGCAACGCAATTCAAGCAATGAACCAACAATTATTTGTAAACTTGTTGAGCAAATTGCATCAAAAACTGTGTGCGTATATCTCTGTAAATAAACCACTAGGGGAGCGGGGTAAGGTGAGTAGAAGAAGAAGACTTCACCTGTGTCAACAAAAGAAAACGGCGTAGATACAAAAATATATCTAGATACTTGACACGATTTCCCCCCCAATAACAAGGACTTTCATTGTTTGTCTCAACTCCACTTCACCCTCTTGGCAAACTGATCTACGCAGCGAATTTGCGTAGCTCGACAATGCGTACTCTTTCAATAGATAATAAAAAAAAAAAAGGTCTTTGAAATTGTGAATTCCTCTTTTCTTTTGTGTACTCACCTCTTTGCTGGGCACACAAATGGGCGTGCCAACTTTGACAATACCATTCTCAACCATCACACCCATCACGATCGGATCACGACTATTGAATATGAATTGTGGCAGTATCTGAAAATATATATAAATATTTGTTGATTAGTCTAGAAATAATTTTTCATTTAACAATCTTACTAATAATATCAAGTGGAACGGGGGAAAATCATTCGTTCTGCGTATCTAATAATGGAGATCTTAACGACTTTTTAAATAATGCCAACTAATGATAACAGCTAATTGTAGACTCTCTCTCTCTTAGTTTTCTCCAACTCTTGAGCTATTTCTTTATACTCTATGGAAAAACTAAGGCAATGGGTAGATCATTTTAGCTAGTAAAAGTTCGAAAATTATAATGAAACTGAGAAGGGAGAAAGATATATCTTTATAGTCAGCATTTTATTATTTTTTGTATTCCGATTCGAGGGGTCTGGTAATGGGATCTCTAAAAGTTAAGGATCTATCAATTGATAGTGGAAGTTGGTAAATTATAAAGAAACAAGGAAGAGAGGAAGATATATCTTTTCAGTCAGCATTATAGTATTTTTGGTTTTCCAAGGTCTTATTTATAGGACCTCTAAGGTAAGGATCTATCACTTGATAGTGGAAAATCGAGAATTATAATAAAACTAAAAAGAGAAAAAGATATATTTTTTCAGTCAGCATTATAGTACTCTTTATTTTCCAATTCAATAGACCTTTTCATGCGACCTCTAAAGTTAAGATTTATCAATTGGAAAGTAAATAGAAAATTCGAGAATCCCCTTAAGATCGCTTTGGCTTATTCTTTCTAGTGCATTTCTAATTCGAGTTGAAGAGTTTTTCTTTTCTTTTTTTTTGAGTTGATGAGACTAGAAAATCTAAACAAGAACAACTCAATTTCCGTTGCAGCCTGCAGCCACCACCAACAACAACAACAACAAGCAAAACAGCAGCAACAACAAGCAAATCAGAAACGATCAAGAAAAAGTAGCCCAGCCAGCCAAACAAGCGAGTCTAAGCGAGAGCTCAGATCTTAGACTGGACCAATGGGGGCCGAAAGAGTTAATAACTCAAACTAAACAACGTCATTGTTATTACAGAAAAAAAAAACAAAAACTTGGCCTTAAAGCAGCTGCGATAAGCTGCCTCTTCTAACAGCTGGGAGCACTCTGTGTCCAGTGTGTTTGTGTGCTTGTCTGTGTGTCCAATTACAAGAGACGGGCGTTTGGTCATTCACAGTAGGTGAGCCCCAAAGAAAAAGAAGAAGAAGAAGCAGCTAGAAGAGAGCCGGCCGACATTGCATACGACTGTAATCTAATGATTGCCTATAAATCAAATACGCTGTTTAAACTTTATTTGAGCAGGAAGTGTGGACGTGGTGCAGGCGTGCAAACGGACAGACGAAGAGTTTTAGAGTATGGACAGACCGACCTAAACTTTAATCGCTTGTTGAGTGGCTGTTGTGGTTGTTGTTGTTGGTGTAGCACAGCATCATTAAGCCGAGACAAGACAAGACAAGACGAGCTGCTTGTGGTGTGTTTAAGTCGAGCTCGAAAATGCTTGATGCTTGCTTGAAGGTTGCCGGAGGAACCCCAGTTGTCGGCACAGCTGGAGACCGACATTTGCACCACACCACAGCACCACCGCCACCACACCATACCATCAGCGTACTGATTGCATTTTACACCTGTAGCTTTTGGGGTAATTACAGCAGAGTCAGCAGTCAGCCGAAGAGTCAGTGAGTTGGTGTAGGCCACATTAAAATAATACTCATAATAACACCAACAGCAACATCATGAGGGTCTAAAGAGTTCCTCTACTTTCTAGTACAAACTTTGAGGTTAGAATAATTACACTAGGCTTAACTTACCTTTAGCTTACAGGGGAAGACGGCTATGGAACGGAACTCTTCACGTTTCTTTTGCTTGAGTTCTTCACGATAGGCGGTGAACTTATCAAATAGATGATAGATAATATCTGCCTGGAATATTTTCACACCCAAGGAATCAGCCATTTCCTGTGCCTCACGCTCCACCTTCACATCAAAGGCCAAAATTGTTGCATATCTAAAAGGGCCGAAAAGAAAATAGAAAATTTATTTCTTTTTATATAATTTCAATAATTTATTAGATTCACTTGTGTGGGGCCTAATGATCTGGCCACTCAAGTGGCAGCGCGCAGGAAATGTTAATAATTGAAATCAAGATACTCTTTGGGTTCTCAATGACAGGAAACGATGTGGCATTTTCTTTGAAAGCCAGAATTATGTGTGGAATCGAAATCGGGATTGCTTGAAGAATTAAAGTTGGTTAGCTTTGGTAAAGTGGCCACATGTTGCTTTAGGTTTGGGTTAATCAAAACAGGAAGGGTCCAAAGATCACAAATTATAATGATCTCTCTCTCTCTCTTAATGACTTCGTGTAGATAAAAAGGAGTTGATCAATTATAGAAAAAGACATGCTCAAATCGTAACAATCAAATTACTATTGATCTCAAAAATAAACAAAGACAAACACTTATTACTTTATTAGACTCATTCGATAAGGTTGTAAAAAATATCAAAGGCCTATAAAAATTTCGTTTGTTGAAATACTTTATGATCAAAAGATAAAGTATATTTTGTCTCTGGGAATTTTCGTGTTTTATTTTTTACGATCATTTTGTCTTGTAAAAAAATGTTTCGAAAATGGAAATTCCAAACACGTAAGACTCATAAATAATAATGGCAACACATCATAAAAATATCAGAGTTTTATGTCTTTGGAAAGTCCCGAAAAAACCAGGCAACCTAGTCGGAATTTCGTAGAGACCAAACGGAAGCGGAAACTATCAAAAGCAAAAAGGATTTCCAGGGTCTTGAAAATTATTTTGTTTTGTTGCAAAAGTCGGAGTTATATTTTATTTTGCGTAATTCGAGCACGTTGGACTCTGAACCAATTTGCGTGTGGGTTGGAAATGTATCGGTATCTGTCACAGCCTCTCTTTCTGTTAGAGACTCGGAGACTCGGTGTGTGTGTGTGTGTAGGCTCAATCGCATTTTAGTTTATTTGCCTTGGCTTTGTTGTTGCTAAGCAGAGCACGAAAATAGTTTTTGAGGCTGCTTCAAACTGGGCGTCTAAATGAAATTGGAAACTTGTCACACACACACACTCACTCACGCACGCACGCACGACAGAAGGCGGGAGAATCATCATCATCATCATCATCATAGCCAGCAAACTAGTCGGCCTGGTTGGCATTTAATTTGCACCACTTAACGGCCAACAGAGGCAGCCGCTAATAAGACAAAGTCAGGCCGCCTTGCAAAAAGGCAAATATTAAAAAGTAGAAAAAAAAATTAAAAAATAAATATATCCAGCCATCTATAATAAATCATGAAGAGGATCGTGTTGTTGTTTTTTTTTTTTTTTTTTCTTCGGTTTCTACGCAGGCGCAAAGTGCATTTTGTGATTGCCGCTAAATGAATCACTTAACTGGTTTCGTCGAGGCAGCAGGGGGGGAGAAGGAACAACAACAACGATCTCAGTTACAAAGAGCACCTCCTCCTTAACTGTTTTCATTCTGTTTGGTCGGGTCTATAAAGCCATATCAGTCGATCAAACAACAAAGTTGCAATTGCCGCTCTTTATGAGTTTGCCTTTTGTTCTCTTCCTCTTCTGTGAAATGGCACCCACACAAGCTAGTTTGGGGCAAGGGAAATAGAGGGAGCCAGCAAAGCTGTTGGAGCAAATGTTAATAAAGTTAAGCGGCAATAAAATTGCATTGTCCACTGTCATATATCAAACTGTCATTTGGCCAGACATTTCGAGTTTTAAATGCTTGAAAAATACAAAGTTTCCAAATCTCTCAAAGGGCTTGGCTCATTTCTGAGAGGTAATTATGATTGAAACTTGAAAATATAGAGAACTGAAGGTTCTTAGAAAATTATATGAAAATAATTTAGTGGAGATCAGGGGAAATGATCAGTGTGAAGATAAAGATAGACAAATATGGGAGATATCGTGGAGTTGGCTTATTAAAATGGTTTCGGCTTTAAGTAAATCGGGTAAGCTTCAAAAGAAAAAAGATAATGATAGAACGATTTGCATTATAGAAAGAAGAAAGCTGGAGAAAATGACAGTTTGATTTTAAGAAAAAATAATATAGAATCTACAGATTTATATAGTTTCAATCAATAAAATTAGTTGTAGGGTTATCAGTCAATCATAGTCTCTACCAGTAAATATAGCATTCAGATTTTGGGTACCACTTCTATATAGAAACCCTAAAGCTTCCAAGTCTCCTATATCTGAAAAACAGAAATTGAATACCTTTGAATAACCTAGAGATATGGCATTCAGATTCTGGGTACCGCTTCTATATCGAAACCCTAAAGCTTCCAAATTTCCTATATCTGAAAAATAGAAATTGAATTTCTCGAATTTGATGATTCGAAGCATTTACTTTTTTTTTGCCATTCAAACAAGTTATGAAATACTCTCAAATTCTTTGATTTCATGATTTCAAATTTCAAAACAATCGACAGAAAAACCTGCAATGAATGAAAGTTCAATAAACGAAAAAAAGATATTTGATAGTTCTCTTCTCTTTTTTTTTTTTTGGAATAAAATTTTGGACTTGTGCAAATTTCCGCATTCAGCAAATTCTGGGAAATTTCATTTGACCATTTTTATTATTTTTGGTGTTGTGACTTGGAAAAGTCTAAATATAATGACACATCAACTAGAAATGTGCTAAGCATGGAAAAAAATACACCATATACATATGTGTGTGTAAGTGTGTGTATGCCACAGACAAAATATGTATGTATATATGTATATTGAATTTAATTGGATTACTCACTGTGCCTCATGCTCCAGCATGGTGGAAGCCTTCATTACATCACGTTTGACCACTGGACCAATTCGAATAGCTGAGTACTGCAAAGGTAGAAAGAGAAGAGAAGTGATTGGAGTCAAAGAGAGCGAGATAGGTAGTGATATTTTATAGACTCTGAAATATAAAGAAAATCTTGTCAACCATATGGCCGACTGCCTGACCCAAAGAAAAACACAGTCTATTTTTAAGGAAAAGCATGTCCAAATCTAAATTCGGGCGTTTCCGATTTGGGAATACCCTAACTATTTAGGCGAAAGCTGGCAACCCTATAGTACTCAAATAAATATAGTTTCATTCTATTAAACCCACAAGGTGCAGCTTTGGGACTCGTTAAGCAACTGCAAGCTTGCAACTATTCCCTGAAATATGATGCTATGGATATCTCTTTCATTTTTGTTCCAATTTGACTCATATTTTTTATAATAAATACTGTAAATTCAGTGAGCCCAATACCCAAGTTTCAAAGCTTTAGCTCTCATAGTCATCAAGATTTGGGACGTTCATAAATGGACCATTTACTCTATTAACTTCTACAAACCTCATATACACTCAACCTTTACGGGCAGAGTATAAAAATACTGAAAGCCTCACTAAAAAAATACACGAAAAAATAGAAAAAACTAAACTAAATAAAAATACAAAAATAAAAATTTAAAAAAAATTGAAAAAGCAAAAAAAAAAAAAAAACAAAAAGACAATCTAAAAAAACAGTTTCATAGACTGAAACTGCCTACCATGACAAGTGCGAATGAGTGAGTCAGTTAGTCGGTCCGAGTGTCTGTCTGGTAGAAAAGACCTCCACTGCTGCCATCGAGTGGGCCGGCTTCCCCACCCCCAACCCACATTCACATCCACAACCCACCAGCAGAAATCATGACGAGTTCATTCACATCGAAGATGTTCAATTTCTCCCAGTCTTTTTTTATAATTTTTTGTTTTTTTTTTTTTTGTTATTTTTGGTGGCGTTGGCAACCAAGTCAACCATCCGCCAGCCATTAGCCGACTGCCTGATGATTACAAATGATCATTGATAAAAATAACAGCCAGTGCCATTCGAATGAATGAATGAATGGGTGGCTGACTGGCTGGCTGGCTGGTTGAATGGTTGCTCGATCGAAGCAGCAAAGTGTATCGATCTGTCTGAATGAAGCCAAAAGTCCAAAAATGATATTGGGCTCTCTCTTTCTATCTCTCTTTTTTTCGGTGTAATTTAATCAATTAAAATAAAATAAAATAAAAAGAAATGACATTTGAAAGTTGACAAAAAGATTAACGGAGCTGGGAAATTGAGGAGCGGCAACGGAATGGAGCAGCGGTCAATGAATTTTGAAGAGGCCAATTAAATTTAACAGGGACATAAAATGGCATTGCCAACTGGGACAATGCAGGCCAAGTCAATGCAAGGCATTGCCATATGCCAATGCCTACAGCATTGCCAGCTCAAACTTACATTGTGATGGGTGAAAAAAAATCCAAGCCAATTTCTATTTATTTTGAAAGCTAAGCTTTTCGCAGCAAAACTTTTAATTCTCTCTCCTTCTCTCTCCTTCTCTCTCTCTTTTTGTCTCTTTTTCATGGTCTATATATGTATATGTTCCACATGGTTTATTTGTCTATCTAGTTTGTCTAGCTATGCGTGCGTTTTAGAGTGGCTCAATTGTAAATTGAATTCAATTACGGTTTTGCTCATTCATAAAAAAAACAAAAAAAAAAAAAAAACAAATTCATTCACTGCGGGCCCCCAAATGGTGTTTTCATGTTTGTTGTTGTTGTTTTGTTGTTTAGTATTATTTGATCAGTTGTTGTGATAAATACAAAAGAAATTGAGCGATGTGTGTAAACTAACGGAAAGGCAAACACAACTAACTGAAAACAGATCACAGCCAAGAGGAATAAAAAGAGTTTTGCAATCGACAAAACAATGAATGAAATCGGAAGTTTATTGTTATTAAATAACAAAGAGAGAGCGAGAGTGAGATAGAATGGACAATAAAAGAACAGAACAGAAAATTACATTTTAAAATGGCAAACGGAAGTTGAGAGCAAAATACGCGTTGCCCTGGTAAAGGTGAAATAAAAACCCCCAACTCGGTGGGGACAAAGGCAGCGAAATATTTGCCAACACGTGGAGCAAAAAATAGAAAAACAACAACAACAACAACAGCAACAGAAAAATGAATCAAAGGAGTCTGGAAGAAGGAAATGACAGGCAACCATTACAAACAATCAATAAGCAAATCAAAGCGCGTGAATTGCAATCGATTTTCAAGTGCTGACGTAGCCGCCACTCAACCAACAACAGGAAGAAGAAGAAGAAGAGCAAGAACAAGAAGAAAGAAAAGTAGGAGGGGGAGAGTGAGTTTGTGTGTGTGCATGTGTGTGTGTGGGATTGAGAGGCCTGAGAAAAACTTGAGCAAACGTTTGTGGGCGGAAATGCGTAAAAGCCAAACGAAAACTAATTAGCAAAGGCAAAAAAGACAAAAACATATTTCCCATTGTCAGTGTATGTGTATATATATGTGTGTGTGTGTGTGTGCAACTGTGACACCTGTGCTGACGTCAAGTGTGGCAATCTCGTTATCGATAAACTCACACAAATACATAGGCACATGGCTTTGGTTTGCCAAACTTTCAATTTATTCACAAAAATAAATTTATTTCTTAAAAAAAAAAAAAATTTATTTGAATAAAAAAATCATATTAAATTATTTAAATAATAATAAAAATATATTCACAAAAAGAATTAAATAAATAAAATCTAGCTAATTTTTATTTACTTGGAATCAAAATTATTGAAGTTATTTAAAGAAAAAATATTGAATAAATTAATTAATATTCGGAAAAAATTAAAAATAAAAAAATATATCGAAATAAATTTAAATATATTTTTACTATTTGCTTAACATTTTAGTTTAATTTAATAAAAATTTTCTTCTATTCTTATAAATTAATCAAAGGAAAAATATTGAATTACTAAAAATAAATTATTAAAAAAAAAAAAAATAAATAAATAAATAATAATAATAATAATAAATAAAAAAAAATATATTGACTTTATTTTTTTACTGTTGGCCTATCATTTTCTTAAATAAATAAAAAGAATTTATTCACAACAAAACTAATTTTTGTCTCTTTAAATTTAATTCTTTTTATTCATAAATTAATCAAATATATTAAATCATTTTCAACTATTTTTTTTCTTCTTCTTTTTAACCGAACATTTTTGAATATTATTAAGGTAAAATTTTAAAATAATTTATATACAAAAATAATTTAAATTTATTTTTTTATTCTTAACTCAAAATTTTATTTTTTTATAAGGAATAAATAAATAAATTAATAATAATTTGTTAAAAAATCGAATTAAAAATTCCTGGCTTGAATTTTTTCGAAATTTAATAGAATAAAAAAATAAACTAAAACTAAAAATAGTAATAATAATAATAATAATAATAATAATAATAATAATAATAATAATAATAATAATAATAATAATAATAATAATAATAATAATAATAATAATAATAATAATAATAATAATAATAATAATAATAATAATTAATAAAAATATTTTTTCCATAGATTTATGCATATAAAATTTGTTTCAAATTTCTTTTATATTAAAATTGACTATTTATTTCTTTTTGTACTAAAATTATACTCAATAAAATAAGCAAAAATTAACGATTTAGCAAAAAAAAAAAAAAACGAATAATAATAATAATATTTAAATTTAATTAAAAATATTTTGTGCCAGGATTTAGGTATATAAAATTAGTTTCTTTATTAAAATTGACTATTTTTTTTTTTGGTACTAAAATTATACTCAATCAAAACAGCTCAAATTTCCGATTTATCTGTTAAACAAAAAAAAAAAACGAATATTTCTTTGCTGAAATTGGACAAAAAGTGTTGTCAAAATGAAATCATCTAAAATTACACAATCATGTGACTTTTTGACTTAACAGCTGATTAATGTCAAATTGGCTGGGCTAGAAAATTAGAAAATTACGCTTATTTTCTTAATGCGGACAGAGGAAAAAATAAAAAGACTTCCCCACCAACTTCCGCTTGAGTAGTGATTTGTTTTTTTTTTTTTGTCTTGATATTCTATCTCTCTCTGTTTCTATATTTTTTTGTCTATTATTTTTGGACCAACTTCCTTCCCTGGCAGTGCGATTGGGCAGCGCAGCATTTGATTTCATTGAAAATGCGGCCCCGGCTACGTGTTTATGAATGAAAATTAAGCAATAAGCTCTTCAGTGTGTGCGTCAGCGTGTAAGTGTGTGTGTGTGTGTGTGTGTATGCACGAGGGCAGGAAGAATTGCTTCCGTTGTTGTTTTCTTTTTTTTTTTATTATTTATTCGCCTTTTATTTTATACACACATTTCATTCATTCAGCCAGTGAGAAGAGTGAGTACACACGCTTTGCTTCATTCATTCATTCATTCATTGTTTTTTTTTTTTGACTAAAAAAAAATTTTGTATCTGTGTGGGTAAGTTTTTTTTTTTCTTATTGGGCCTGGCACCATGTTTGGACTAACCCCTAAAGTCTGGCAAACCATGTCGTCTTAATGAAAACATTGGCATTGTCTTTTTCGTCTTCTTCTTCTTCTTCACTTCCTTCCTCTTTTTATTTTCAGAGGCCTTTTTTGAATACTTTTATTTTAAAGCTATTTTTACCCCCGTCCCCTCCCCTTGCCTCTTATATAATGAGTGAAAGAAAACAGCGCAGAAAATTAAATTCATTCATGATATTCCGAGGCACGAAGACCTCTGCAAAAACAAGAGGGAGAATTACGTAGTAGAAAAAAAAAACCTTCAGAAATAGTATAGTTTTTTTTTCTTCTTCTTCTTCTTGTTTTTTTTTTGTCGGTTTGGACTTTTCATGAATGAAATGAACGTCACGCCGCACTGACCAAACTGTGGTGGCTTCAACTATTCTTGTTGTTGTTGTTGTTGTCGCTATAAATATGAAAGACCCCAACTCTTGCATTGTTTTTCTTAGAATAAAAAAAAAAATCTAAATATAATAAATTAAGTATAAATTTGTTAAGCTTCAAAATTTCTGCATATTTGCATGCAACGTCTTGACGTCAGGGCCAGGGGTGGGGGGCGTGTGTGCGTGTGTGTGTGTGTGCGTGTGTGGGTGGTCATGGCAAGTTAAATATGGCGGGGGTGAGCCCGACTGAGCCGCAATTGTGAGACTTGCAAAACTTTGTTGTGTGTGTGTATGTGTGTGTGTGAGTTTACTTTTAATTAAAATTCATGTGGGAATCAAATTACGTACCCAAACAGCTCTGACTCTGACTTGGCTACCTATTCGCTCACATATCTCTTACCTGACTATCTGACTATCTGAATGTCTGCCTACAATCTGGCCAACTAGGTTCCAACTGGCCCAGGTGGCAGAGGCAAGACCGAGACTTCGAGCCCGCAGCAAATGTAAAACGCAACCAACAACAACAACAAAACCAACAACAATATAAGTAGCACACAATTATGGCAATAGCAACCGCAACGGCAGCAGCAACAACAACAACCACCACAACAACAATAGTTGATGGCTACATAATTACATTTTAGCCCAAAAGTAGCAACAGTCTGAAAGAGGCACCACCAGCACCACCGCAACCAGCACCGCCAGCACCACTGGCAACAACAACAGCTGGCAGGCCCAAGAGTCAAGCAGACAGACAAAATGACAGAAAAGTCAGACGTCAAGTGGCAATGCTCACTTACAATGGATTTCTAAATACTCTTTTTGGGCTCGAAACGAGTATGTCAGCTACTCAAAGCCATTTCTTAAGTCAACATAAAAAATATTTTAAATTAAAAAAAAAAATATTTTAATATAAAAAAAAATTGTAATAAAATATTGAAAAATTATTGGTAGATATTGAAAAATAAAATAAAGTAGAAATACGAATTAATATATAAATGATTTAAAAATTAAAAATTTATTAAATTAAAACAAATTTAAAAATAAAATAAAAATAAGAGTATTGATGTATATGAATAAATAATTAGTATATAAAATATATAAATAAAATAGATATATTAAATTAAAAATAAAATTAATAAATGTAGAACAAATAAAAAAAATATATATATATAAATAAGAATGCTTAAAAAAAAATTAATTCTTATTAAAAAAAAATAGACAAATAAAAATAAATAATATATAAAAAATAAATTATAAATTAAAAATTAAATTTATAATTAAGAATGCAATCAAACAAAATCGTTTAAATTTTATGTAAATAATAAAGAAAATGAAAAAAAAATTGATCAAAGAAATAAATAAATTTAAGGTTAAAAAAAAAATAATGAAAAAAAATTATATGTCCAAGAAATAAATCACTTATGTTTTAGTTAAAAAAATAAAATTAAACAACAAATAAAAAAAACTCACTTCAAATAAATAATTGTATTATTTATTTTATAAATAAAAAATTGATTTGAATTAAAAAAAAAAAAAAATAAATAAAATCATCTTATCGATAAAGATCAAACTTAAAATTCACCCAAAAAGAGTGTTTGCCATTCGTTTGGCAAGAGAGTACAGGCTTGAGCTTTTTTTTTTTTTTGTTTGAATCGTGGACTGGAGAGCAAGTGCAATCGTTCGGTGGTGCGCAATTTTTCATTCATAAAAGAAAAGAGTTGCGGGACAAACTAAAGAAAACAACTAAATAAAAAAAAAATACTAAAAAAAATTGGTTGTGCAAAACCACGTTACGACATGACTATAGAAATTTTATACATCTGTGTTAGTGTAAGTACACACACACACACACACACACACACACACACTACATAGAATCAAATGAGTGAACAAACCAAGACTTGGCAAAGCAAAGAAGAGAAGAAGAAGAAGAAAAATTATTGCGGGTGTTTTTTTTTTTTTGGTTATGAGGCGACGGTGTTGAAAGCAACACCAAAGGCAACCAACAATGCATATTTACAAATGTGGTTGTATAAGCAAATACACACACACACAAATGCAGACAAACAGACAGATAGACAGAGAGAGATATATGCAACTCATTTTATGAATGACAACTGTCGGTGGCAAAGCACCGCTATATTTGGCTGGCCACGAGGTGCAAATGTTAATGGTGCCAAGTGGTGCAAGAGGAGTGCCAAGCAAATGAAAGAAATTGCGCTCCAAGCTGCCAACTCTTATGCATAACTGTAAACTCACACACACACAGACATAGACAAACTCTCGAATAGAAAGACCTGGCAAGATTAAGTCAAGCCTGCCAAGCCAGATTTGCCAGCAACTTTGGCTAACTTTCATTCATGTCATTTGGGGTTTTTCCTTTTTCGAGGCGGTGGAAAAAAAACAAATATATTTTCCATAAAAAAAAAAATTAAAGCAATTTCAAATTATGCAATGCGAAATAAAAAAGAAATAACTTGATTATTGCTTACATATCAATAAGCTGTCTGGCGTTGCCAGACTGTCAAAAGGCTGCCCACCCATGCCCAAAAAAAAAAAAGCCAGCTGCTTTTTCATTAATGAATTATGAGTTTGTGTATCAAAAAATATTAACAATAATAATATATTTGTATATATTTCAAGAAAGAACAAGAACAAGAACAAAAAGAAGAAGAAGCAGAGTAAAGGCGAAAGAGAACATCGAGTGGAAGAGAAGAGCAAGATTATTTTAAGTGGCCGTGTTGATTGTGTGACGCACGCGCTACCGGCCACATGGTAAACGGAACAACCAATACTAACAACAACAACAAAGGCAACAAGAAAAACTACAACAACAACAACAACAATGCCAACAAGTGCAATCAATTTTATGAATGGAAACAAAACAGGCAAAGAAAAGACAGCCAAAACAGTAACAGCAGCGGCAGCGGCAGCAGCAGCAGCAGCACCGTTAGGCCCTGTCAATGAAGCGCTGCTGGCAACCCCTTGCATCCCACCCCCTATCCACCTCATCGGGCAACCCAGTTTATATCATTTTGTGTGTTGTGTGTTTAATTTATCGAAATGTATAGCAAATGTTTATTTGATCAATGAAATGAATTATGTATGTTGTCTTCTTGTACTCTTTACCCCCACTCCACCTCCGCCTCCATCATCATCCTCGATCATCAGCGTGTATTAATAAACAAGCAATATGTCTGCCAAAAGTGAATGAAACAACAATAATAACAAGACTGAACAACAACAACAACAACAACAACTTCCATAAACGCTGTTAAAATGTGGAACGCCGCAATTAAAAAGAGAGCAAGTGTCACACAATTTACAACAACAACAACAACAACAGAAAGAGTTACCAAAGTCTGAGCAAAAGAGTGAGAGAGAGAGAGAGGGAGAAAGAGTGGGTGAGACAGCCTCACTCATTGAGGCATTGAAAATTGATTTGTTTTCAATACAATTTATTATGTTGTTTACCATGTTTCTTTTGGTTTTGTCACAGCTACCGATATTTCTTGAATTTTATTTTATTTTGGCTTCTATATTGATTTGTCTGCTCTTTCGTTACACTCAAAACTATTTAAAATTAATTGGATTTTTTTTTTTTTTTTGGGTAGGAAATCTATTTTTCTTATGAGAATTAAAGAAGATTTCTAAGTCAAAAAGAAAAAAAAATCTATTCCAAAAATGAGAAGATTTTTAAAAAAATTTCTAGTCTATATTGACTTTATTTCTATAAGATCATGGGAATATATAAGATCAATGAGAAGATTTTTTTCAAAAATTTGGCTTTAAATTTATAAGATTAAAATAGTTATATATTTTTTTTATTATATTATTCAAAATATGAAAAGAGTTTTTTTTTTTTGAAAGTGAAAGGTAGGATTCACTGCATCGAAGTACAAATTTTATGTATTAAAAATTTTAGAAGAATTAAAAAAAAAATAATAATCGAGGAATTTGATTTCAAAACTGGCTGTATTCCAATAAGATCGAACTATGTACAGCTCGACCGAAAAGCTAAAATTTAAATGAAATTTTCGTATTCAAGGAATGAGAAGAGTTTTAAAAAAATTCAAGGAATTTATCATACCTATGGGCTATATACCTATAATAGATCTTAGAAACTCCAAGAATTGATCCCCTAAATTCATATAAGAATTAAAGCTATGAATCTTTTAAACGAAAAGAAAAAAATCTAAATCAAAATTAAATATTAAAAATATGAGAAAAGTGGAATTTGTCAATAACATTTTCTTTATTCCTACAAAAAATAATTCTAGGAATTACTCACTCCATTTATAAGAAAAAAATGCATGTAAAATTTTTCTTAGAAACCTCAAGAAAATATTTAAAATAAAACAAAAGTAACATCCTAAATACTTTCTGAACTTACGTAAACTTTTCTAAAGAAAATATTGATTTAAAATTCCATAAAAATCCTTTAACAAAAGGTAAGAATTCCGTGGCATTTCAAAACCTTAAAATATAAACAAATGCGCAGAGTATTTCTATAGAAATATAAATAGCGTTTTCAGGATATTTTCCATTTGCAGCAGGAAAGAAATATAACACAAAGGACAACTAGAAAATTAAGATGAAATATGAAAAATTCTAGGGAAATTAAGACTGATCCAAAGTTATATGGAAATTTTGTAGAATTTTTTTTTTTTAAAAATAAGAATCTTTCTATGGAAACATAATCAAAAAATCTGCCATAAATGACTTGCAAAACTTGTTACTCCTCCTTCGGCGTTACTCTCTCTCTCTCTTTCGTTTGGTCAAAAAAAATGGCTGCCAACTCACATGACAATTTCCGGCCGTCAAAGTGGCTGTGATTGGGGGCTGGGGTAATGCCAATAAATTGGCAACTCTGATCGTATTTCATCAACCAGCCAGCCAACGCAGTCGGGTGTGGGTGTCCAGTTCAAACTCACTCATACGTTAGATGACTGACAGACCGACAGTCAGACGGACGGACTAAGGGGGGGTGGATTGACTGATGGACTGACGGACCTGGCTAAATGAATGAATGAGTGGCTGTGACTATGGCGGTGGCCGGTCTATTCGATTTGTTGTTTGCTTGTGGGGCTTGATTTGTTGTTGTTGGCAATAACTATAACATTTTATGGCAGCTTACAAGGCATTAGCCGGTCTGTCCAAAAAGGCGACCAGTTACTAAATTTGGCTTAAACGAAGGCGAAACTTGTTACGTAGTGACCAAAGCCACACAAACCCCCACACAACCGGCATTTCATGAATGAATGAATTTCTGTCCAAACCGTCTTCTCTCTCTCTCTGTCTCCGTCTCTCCCTTTCCCTCTTTGGTACATCAGTCAAGTTGCCAAATAAGTCACAAATTGATTTAAAAAATTAACACAAAAAATGTGACAGAGAATCGAAATAAAAATCACTCCAAAAAAAATATATCGAAAATTGCCAACCATGTGTTTAGCATGTCCAATGTGTATGTGTGTGTGTGTGTGTGATTTCTTATGTTCTGTGAATTTGTTAAGTCATTCATAAAAAGCCTAAAACAAAGCCCCAACCAAAATCAATGTGACAAAAAAAGAGTCACGGCATTTTTAGTGGGCTAACTTAAATTGGAGAAGACAAAAATTCTATACTCTTTTTGAAAAATGTAAATAAAAAAGATCCTTTCAGTGTAATCAAGGTGAAACTTGATAGACTTAGCCAGCGATTTAGATTCTATCTTTATTCAAAATTTGATTGGAATAGCTTGATAAATGTGAGAGTTTTCCTTAATAGTTTCTCTGACTTAAGAGCCGATTTGATGATCTAAGGAAACGAATACTCTTTTTTAAGAAATAAAACAAGAAGATCCTTTCAGTGTAATCAAGGTGAAACTTGGTAGACTTAGGCAGTGATTTAGATTCTATCTTTATTCAAAATTTGATTGGAATAGCTTGATAAATGTGAGAGTTTTCCTTAATAGTTTCTCTGACTTAAAAGCCGATTTGATGATCTAAGGAAACGAACCTTTTGGACACAACCCGTCTTAAAATCAAAGAGGACTTTGTGCTAAGTTTCACTGGCTTAACTCAAAAGGATCATAACTTCCTTGAGGTATTATTCTCTTCAGATCGGTTTTAGTATGCTCTTTGGTTTGCTTTGAAAAGCGTATAAAAATATTAGTTAGTCGTTTCTGTTTGTCCAGTCCTATAGAGTCTTCTATATATATATATATATATATATATACATATATATGTATATATCTGTCTTTATTGTTGTTGGGATTTTGTTTTTTCATTTTGTGGTCTCTTCACTCATTCATTCATTTAGTCAACCACGCGCCTCTGACTGCATTTGGTAGCTGATTTGCATAGTTGTCATATACCGGGCCTCTCCATCCCCCCTCTTGTTTTTAGGCTCTTCATTTCCATTGTTGTCGTTTGTCATGGCGTTGGCGTTTTCTGATTTCTTGCTACCCCACCTTTCCCCCCACCACACTCTCTCTCTCTCTCTCTCTTTCTTGCTTAAAATTTTTCTTCTTCTTCTTGGCTGGGAAAGTGTGTGTACATCATTGACGATTGTGAGATGTGGCGAGGTTGCGTTGCTTTGGTTGGCTTTGTTGGTGGTGTCGTTGTTAGCCACCGATGATAATGATGATGATGATGGTGATGGTGACGACTCTGTGGGAAACCATAGCAAAATGTGGGAGCAGATTTCGCCTGCACTGCGCTGGCGTGTGTTATTGCAGTTAGCCAGCTTAATGAGCTTGTCGAGCTTTTCTCGTCTTTGGCCTAGTCTAGTCTGTAGTATACAAAATAAACGTGGGCGACACATCTAACAGATAATGTGCCACTAAATTAATTAAAGTTTGCCGATTAATGAAAATTCTCTCCTCTCTTCCTCTCTCTCTCTTTCTCTCTCTCTCTCGCCTTCCCTTTTGAAAGCCCTTGAAATTATAAGTTTTGAAGTGAATTGAATCGGCATAAGAAACACCCCATGCAAAACTAAGCAAACAAACAAACCATAAATAAGGCAAACATTGAAAAGTGTTTACACAAAAATAGAAATGCCGCTATCGCAAAAAATAAAAAAAAAAAAAATAATAGAATAAAGAAATACAATTCAAAGAGGTCTTCTTTTTTTTCTATGAAAAAGAGCTAATTTTTTTGTATACCCAATTATTTGTATATTCTATAAGAAAGAGAAGCTTTATTTTTTATTTTTTATTTTTTACCAACGGAAGTATACGTTTCCGTCTACTTAATTTATTTCAGCTGAATTAGCAGAAAAATATGACCAACAATTTTTTTTTTTTTTTGGGTAAAGAAAAAAAATAAAAATATTTCTAAAAGGCTTCAAATTACGGTAAAAAAAAAAATTTCATTCATTAAAAACATGTGGAAACGAGACGAGGAGGTTTAGGGTGGCTGTCAAAATTGCTCAAGAATTTGAGTTGCCATATCCGTTTCGCATATAGTAAGACCGACCAAAACAAATTGAACAATTTGCCTAGGAAGATAAAAAAAAAAAAAAACCGAAGAAATCGAAAGAAATACGAAAAAGAAAATGTGGACATATTTTTAGTTAATGTTGAAACTCTTTGGCGGGACCCTGTGTTGGCTGTGCGCCACTCGCTATTGGGGTAACTGCGGCATGAATCATCCCATAGCCAAAACCATAGCCCATATCCAACCTCATCATCATCATCATCATGATCATGATCATTGCAACTATTTTGCATTTCATTTATAAAAATATCACGCGATGTTTACGCAAAAAAAAAAAAAAAGAAAATTGTTGCGTGCCTGTTTTGCTCATCATCTTGTTCTCGCTGTCTGCTGTCTGGGATTCAGAGATTCGGATACGGGGATTCGTTTAGCCAGACAAACTCACACACGCACTCATAATTTTGCTCTGTTTCGAATATATTTTACAAAAATAGTTTTGTACTCAACTGCATCAATTTACAACTTTGTCGCGTACTAAATTCTATTTCGCTAGACATCATCGACATGCCAGCAACTTTGGACCAGGTTGAAAAAGAACTTTCTAGCACGAGGAAATAGTCTCTGCTTTTACTTTTTTTTTGTTGCTTTTTTTTTGTTTATAAAATCTACGCACTTTTGATGGGCATAAATGAAAACAAGTCTAATTTTGTTAGCCCCTCCCAATCGATTGAATTCAATTACCGCGCATACCACGCGCCAGACTCGAAGGTGTTAAAAATACAACAGCCAAATAAAACATAAATCGCTGGGAGATTTTGCAAAGAATCTGAATAAAGTCTGTTTTACCTTGGCTTGACTTATAAATCGTGGGGCTCTTAAATTGTATCCCTAATTGTCTAAACAAAAACTCTTGGGCAAAAATATTCTCTCAACATTGAAAGAGAACTACGAAAAGAACAAATTTTCCATTCATAATTTTTGGGAGTAATCAGATAAATAATATTTATATTCAAATTCTTTTCAATTTCAATTTTTTTTAGGAATTTTCTTATTTTCGTTTCAAAGAAATTTTGGGAAATTATACAGGATTTCTAAAGTGGTAAAAATCGACCCTGGGTAAGTGAGAACTGGATAGGCGAGGAAGGTCTATAAGGGAGATTTAGATTATGTTCCCTTGAACTCCCGCTTATCCAGGTTGGACTATATATATTTTATTTTCTAAAGAAATCCATTTAAAACTTTAAAACTATATGAATTCATTTTCAAACTTTTTTCTTATTTTAAATTCCGAGAAGTCTAAGAGCATATCAACTATTTTGAACCTTAATTTGTGCCTTGAGAATTAGAATTATTTTTTGTTGAATGAAATCTTAATAATTCATGTAATGATTCAAATAATGAAATATAATAATTCAAATCGGTTAATTAATTTAGGAAAAGTTTTAATGTTAAAAAAAAGGTTCTTTAGTTATCTAAAAACCAAAATATCCCAAAGAAATGGGAAACTATACGTTGAAAGAGTCAGAAATCCCAAAGATATAGGAAACTATAAGTTTGAAGACCCAGAAGTCATAATATTTGTATTTTAATTTGTTTAAAAAATTTTCAAATTCGATTCCTCCTAAGTTCTAAAAATTCCAATAATTCAACCCAAACTTGACTTATAATATTTTCTTTTTTCTTTAGAATTTTTGGAATTCTTAAACTCAAATTTCCCAAAGCATATTTTTGAGCTGGTTTCTTTGAATTTCCTCGATTTGGGAAGTTTTTCAGCCCATTTTTATGGCATACTTTTGGGCTGTTTAATTTTTCAAAAGAGCAAAAAATTAGAAGCTAAAAAATATAGACTACTTTTTAGAGTGTAGATGGAATTTTTCAACCCTTTGCGAATATTTGAAATTTTTGGAAGAAACTCACCGGAATCTTTGAGGCGCGTAGGAATTCCAGCAAAGCTTCCAAGGAACCCAGTGTCGAGGCCTGTACATAGACACCAGTCTGGGCCAGTTTGATGTGACTGAGAGCGCTCTTCAGCTCTCGGGCCACTTCCTCTCTGAAAATATAAGGAATTTTAGGAAATTGGAAAACTTTTTTAAGTTTTCTTTCGACTTACTTGCAAATTTCCACTTCATCTGGTTTGTGCGCTATTAAGAGATTGATGCCGGCAATGGCCTTTTCCAGATCCTTGGCGGCTATCTTGACACCCTGTGCTGCCTTCACCTCCTTGTACTCAACATAGGCGTTCTTCACTCGCAACTCTTTCATGGGCTGGGGCATGAGGAGGGAACGAATCTGTGTGGTGATGGGACCATCTGTGCCGGCCAGAATCATGGTCTGACCCTCGCGCAACTTGCCGTTAATAAGAATGGCATCGATGGTGGTGCCCAGGCCGGGTATAGCCTTGACCTCCAGCACGGTGGCCTGGAGTTCGTCCGAGTACATGAGACGCTTCGCCAGCATCTTTTGGCAAAAGTCGACAATCATGAAGAGAAGATTACCCATGCCCTCGCCCGTGATGGCACTGGTGGGCACCAGAGAGATGTAAGTCTTGGGATCGGTATTTTCATAGTAGAGAGCCGCATTCAGACCTTGCTCGGCAAACTGAAGGATGACCTCCTTGGTGCGCTGCTGGAACTCCAGTTGGGTGTTGGCTTGCTGCTCCTTGATCACATCGCGCACATCTCGGCGGGCGAGCACCTGCCAATCGTAGAGACGATCGATTTTGTTGAGGGCCACAATGAAGGGGCATTTCTTCTTCTTGAGCAGGTTAATGGATTCGATGGTCTGTGGTTCCAGACCGTGCATAATATCCACCACCAGAATGGCAATATCACAGAGCGAAGATCCACGATTACGCAGATTACTGAAGGACTCGTGGCCAGGGGTGTCGATGATGAGGAGACCGGGCAGGCGATGCTCGAAGCCAGCGGCTCCACGTACATATTTCGTCTGTTCTTTGATGGCATCGATGGGCACATTGGTGGCTCCGATTTGCTGGGTAATGCCACCGGCCTCCGAGTCTTGAACGTTGGTGCGACGCAGCTTGTCCAGGATTTTTGTCTTGCCTGTATCGACGTGACCCAGAACACAGACCACACCGGCTCTGAGCTCATCTGTGGTGCGTTTTTTCTCTGCCTCATCCTGGCGTTTGAGTATGCGAGCCTCGGCACGCAATCTTCTCGATTCGGGATCATTGGCCTGATTCAAGTCCTCCTTTTCGGACTCCTCGGACTCGGATTCAGAATCGCTGTCTTCGCCGCTTTCGTCCTCATCTGTTTCCTCATTGTCGGCAGGTTCGTTTTTGCCATTGTTGGTCGTGGTGGTGGCCACGGAGGATTCCTCCTCGGGCTCTTCTTCACTATCTGATGCATCCCAAGATTCTTTGACCACCTCCTCCTTGACCTGTTCCTCTGTGGCAGCCGCAGTTTGAGAAGCATTTTCAGCTGCTTCCTTGGCTTCATTTTCAGCGGCCTCATCTTTGGGACCCTTTTTCTTATTGTGACGTATGCGAGTGCCTAAAAAAAAAATCGATTAGATTCAATCAAATCTAGGATTTCTTTGACTCACCTGGTCTGGGGGCGCGTCTCTCATTTGGATCGGGAATTTCTAGACCTTGGGCCTTGAGTGACTCCAACAATGCCTGGGCACGGGCTCGATCTTCCTTCTGCTTCTTGGTCAACAATTTGCCCTCGGCTTTGAGACGCGCCTTGCGCTCAGCTTCCTTTTGTTTCTTCTTCTCCTTTTTCTCAGCTTCAAGGCGCAGCGCCTCCAGGCGGGCCTCTTCGCGTTCTTCCTCCAAGCGTATACGTTCCTCTTCGAGTTTCTGCAGACGCTCTTCCTCTTCCTTGCGTTTTTTGAGCTGCTCCTGCATAGCTGCCACCATGGCCGCCGACATGCCCTTTTTCTTGGTGTCTTTCTTTTCCTCCTCCGCTTCGGCTTTCTTGTCCTTTTTACCCTTCTTCTTGTTCTTGCCGCCGGCCTTGCCTTCATCAGCTTCTTGATCCTCAGCATCGGCTGGGGCAGGTTCCTCGGAAGGTTGATCTGTGACCGGTTCAGCTTCTGGGACAGGCTCGGCAGGTTTCTCTACGGGTTTTGGCTTAGGCTCCAGGGCAGCACGCTGTTTGGCCAGTGCCGCTTCGCGTTTCTGGCGCTCCTTCTTTTCCTTTTTCTTTTGAGCCGCCGACTTCATACCACTACCACCAGCCTCGTCTTCGGGTTCGTCATTTTCGTTGTCGGCAGTTTCGAGAACTTCGGCTTTTTTCTGGGTCTGATTTTTATTCTTCTTTTTTTTGCTGAACTCGTCATCTGCTAAATCCTCTGGAGACACAACAGCTGGCGGAGCTTCTCCTGCATATTCCGCCTGCAATTCAGCCAGCACTTTATCCAGATCTTCGTCGTCATCATTTTTGCCTTTTCGCTTATTTTTCTTGCCCTTTTTCTCATTCTTTTTTTGTGGCTTGGCCACAACTTCCTCTGCTTCATCGTTCTCCTCTGGCGCACTCTGCACTGGTGGTGGTTCATCATCATCGTCGTCCATGAGCAGCTCAAAGGCAGACTTTTTAGCTGCCTTTGCTTTGGATTTGGGTACTGCCGATTCGTCCTCATCAGAATCAATTAAGTCGCCAGCTGCTTCCTTGCCTTTCTTGCCCTTTCCCTTGACACTCAGTTTTTTTACATTCTTGGTGAGCACTTCCACATCCTCATCGTTGCTGTCATTGTCCGAGTCTTGTGCCACGGCTTTTTTGTTCTTCTTCTTGCTCTTTTGCTGTTGGTTCTTCTTATTGTTGGCGCTCACCTTGTCCACGCTATCCGCCTCGGAGTCAAGGACCGTCTGCCCAGGGTTACTTTCACTAGGAAGAGACATACGTAAGTTTTATTTTTTATTATGCAAAAATGCACTTTCAGTTAGAAAGTTGCCAACACGGCCGCCGCTGACGTTGACAGCAACAGAGAAGCAACAACAACAATAAAGTTGACGTCGACAACAAATAAAAAACTTACATTTCATCTGCCGACGAGCCACCTTCAGCGGTGGTCACAATCTCTTTCTTGCCCTTTTTAGATTTAACCATCTTTCCTGGCGCAGTCTCAACACGTTCCTTCTCGGAGCACCCACAAAACTCTGAAAGTTATTCACTGCTAACAAAATGTACACGCGACGCGACGCTGGCGGCGACGACGCTTTTGTTGCACGGCTGGCAAAAGATATAGGAAAATTTAACTCTCTGTAGCAATACGACCGCTCAATACACTGCAGTCGTTACTTTCCAAATTGTATTACAACAAATAAGGAAATTTACTTTAGCACAACTTTGGTATATTCACGAAATGCAATTGTTTTACGGTGAGGTTATGTTTCCATCATATGTTGTTGTTTTGGCCCGGGCTGCCGTCTTTCGCGCAAGCGTTTCAATGCAACCACACACCGATTGGCAGGGTCTTCCACAACAGCTGACATTAATAACAACTTGACCTTTCCAATAGATGGCGCTAACTTCTTCTCATTTTCTAAATAATGCTCTATTTTTTTTAATACATATAAATTTTTGATTGAAATAAGTATTTCTATGTTAAATGAATTTATGACAATTTATTTGATTTTATAAAACTAATTTTTTTTTGTATTTCAATAAGACTTTTTTATAATTTATTTTAATTTTTAATAAAAATTACTGTAAGCTGCATTTTTGGCATTGCAAAAATCAAAATTTAGAATCATAAATTTTAATATTTTATTAATAATATCTTTAGTTTTAATCACTTGAAAAATTAAAAGCCAATCAATTGTAAACTTAAGATTATAATGTATTTAGTACTTTGTTTAACAACTATTTTGGTCTGCTGTTCTACTTAAAATTACGAAAAATAAAATGAAGTATTTCCTTTGAGGTAACATTTGAAAAATAAAATAAAAATAAAACAAAATATGAATATTTTTTAAACTGATTAAGTACAACATAAATTATGTGACTAATTTCAATAATTGATTGTCTCATAATAATTGCCCTTTAGAGCAGACCCGGCCACCTAGGGCTGCGGAAGGCGGAGTCTTGGCTGGCAGGTAAGTCCGCTATCGATCAATGGGCCAATGATCCGAGACATGATTGGCGCCAGACTGTGAGGGTGGAGGTGTCATAGAGCCATGGTGGTGGGATTGCTGAATAGACGACAAGGCAGGCAACTGAGAAAGCGACATTGAACGCAGACCTGCACAGAAATAAGAAAAAGAAAAACATATGCAATTTTTATGGTGTCTGAAGAAGATTAACAACTCCGCCAAAAGGCGTTAAAATTCACACCAAAGAGAGCGGAGGAAAGGGTTGACATAGGCGCCCATAAAACAAGCAGCAAACACACACGAAGCCAATTGAATTGCGTGCCATGTGGTGCGATTGGCGGCGCCCAGATCAAATGATTGCCGCGGTAATATGATCAAGTTGAACTCTTTTCCCTACCCCATCCCAGGGCTGAGCGGTTGATCTCGCTTGTTTGGCACACTTAATAGCCCCGTGATTGACACGGACACCCAAGACGAGGCACTTACCGTTATCGAGCCCATTGCCACTTGTTGCATAGGAATAGCCTGCCGCTACCAGACTGGCAGTCGGAGCATAATCCAGTCCGGGATTACTGCTTTGAAGAGCCGCCGCTGCCGCCGCCATGCCTGGCGAATTCGAACTCATGCCATTCATGGCTGAATGAGCTAGTGGAGGAGTAGGTGTGCCATTCAGATTACCACCCGCCGTCAGATTTATATTGAGATTGGAGTATTGCGGCAGGGCACCTACGCCATTGGGTCCACCAGTATGGGCTGCATGCATGCTCCAGCCACCTTCGAAGCCCTGGCCACCCGAAGCTCCTGAGCTGCCATAGTCATAGGAACCATAGACCGGCGAGCTATAGAAATTGGCATTGTCCTGCTTCGAAACCAGAATTAATAAGTGTGTCAAGAAGCTTCCCAAATATCTAACTCACCGTTCCAGCGTCTGCATAGCTACTCGAATAGAAGCCATTCGCAAGGCTGACATAAGGCTTGCCCTTGATCTTGGAGCGATAGCCACGAGGACGTCGTCTCAGACTACCCTCATCTTCGAACAGATGCGCCGAGTTCTCATCGATGGTCCAGTAGTTGCCCTTACCCGGCTTACCCACTCCCATACCTTTGGGCAACTTCTTGAAGCACTCATTTAGACTGAGATTGTGCCGTACCGAGTTCTTCCACCCCACATAGGAGCCTCGAAAGAATTCATAGCTGTAAAAACAAGAAAAGAAATCCGAAAAGACAATCACTATCAGAACGTATGTAATTACGAGCCTTTATTTATTTGTTTTGGGCGCATCCGTCGCCGACTCAATTGAGCTTTGATCGCCGCCCCAAAGTGTCGTCGAAACCAAAGCCAATTAAAAAAATTTTCGGCCCCAGACCCAGTACCCATTCCCGTTTCCAGACGAACCAACAACAAACAAACAAAGACGTCAGCGCAAAATCTCACGCATATCAACGCCTTCGCAATCCCCCCTCCCCCCTCCGCGTGCTCCCCTTTCTGGGCTTGGGATGGGACACTGAGATTCCGATTGTGGCGACATCGTCGCCGCTACACAAACATTAACTGCCAAGTGGCAAGAAATATGATCAATTCAAAAAAGGATGCACCCTTCTCCGTTATATTCCCAACTTGATACTCGGACCAAACACATTTGCTGGACTTAAAAGAATCCCAACTGATCTTAAGAAAATAAACTATCTTTCCCTAACCAAAATTAAAATTGCCAAAAAATTATATGAGCAACTCAAATCACAAATAATTTGACCTAAGTTTGAAAAAAAATTATTTTATCCAAGTAGAATATAATTTTAGTGGGGTCTTCCTAGCTTTATATATATGAAAGATTCTATTTTATTTGGGAGATGAAAAGTTCTGGATTGAGCTTTATAAGATTGCATTATTTAATATAGATTTAATATAGATCCGCTGTGAGTCAGAAACTTAAAGCCAAAAATAACTTATTGAATTGCTTTATCATTTTTGTTCTACCACTCAAACTATAACTTTCCCGATTTCTATTCTTAAAGACTCTTACTCTGTCCTCTTAAATTTCAAATACTTCTACCAAAATTTTAAATAAACAATATTTTAAATTAAAGGTGAAATAAATAATAAAAAAAAGCTCCATCAAGAAAAAATGAAACAAATTGATACCATTAATTCCATGGTAGAAAAATCTTCAGATTAATAATAAATAATAAAAGAAAACTAAGCCAAGCTAATCTATTAGAAACCATATAAGGAAATATCCATATATCAAAAGAATTATTTCAATAGGAGAACAAAAAGAAAATGAATCAAATAATAAATTCAGAAAGAATACCAAAAGGCTTCCTTTTTATAAAAATCATTCTTATAAAACCTCAGGAAAAAAATATATGGAAAATCAGAGAGTTTCCTCTTTGAGCAAGACCTCTAGAAATTGATATATGGAAATTGTGAGTTTCCTCTTTGAGCAAAATATTTCTAATTGACAGAATGACTTCAATCAAGTTCAACAAACCGTTGAGTGAGAACTGTGAAATTCAATACTCTTTTAAGCACCATCGAGATAATCACTTAAAGCTCAAGTGGTTTCATAGATGCTTTCAACTTTAGAGAGCCGACAATAGAGTCCTTCTTGAGAATTATGTTTAACCTACTTTTTCTGTAGATAAGTGTAGATTTCGCTGAGCGTGAGCTTTCCATTGGGTGACTCCTTGATGGCATGACCAATCATATTGATATAGCTGAGGGCAGGTTTCTCGGGGCGACGTGTACCGGATTTTTTGGTGGTATCTGTGGAAGCACTGTCCTGTCCACTGGCCGATACATTTGGCTTGGCCTGCGGAGACTGGCTTTGATTGTGCTGCTGGACAGAAATCTGATTTGGTGCCTGTGACTGCGACTGAGAGTGAGACTGAACTGGTGAAGTGTTGTTGTCTCCTGGCGAACCATTCAATGACTTTGAGGGCGATGAACTTGTATGGGAGTAGTTGAGCACCGACATGCTATGGGCATTGGCAATGACCTGAGTTGGGGAGCTGGACGAAAGCCGTGGCACCACATTACTATGACTGGAGACCGGCATATATGAGGAAAGCGGAGAGTGCTGCTGATGCTGCTGTGCAGGATGCTGCTGATCTGGGTCGTGGTTGGCCAGTAGGTGGTAATCATTGGCACTCAGTATGGTGTTGTTCGAGCAATACTTTATGGTCGAGGCATATTGGTGATTCATCGGCTGTGGGGTCAGCACCTGTAAGGCCTTGCCACCCGCTGGGTAATGCTGCAATTCATGGTCGATGGGCGTCTTCGAAGTGGAATTGGGTGAGGTGGAACCAGCCGAATGGGTGGGGTTTATCAAGACTCCATAAGGCGGTATGGGACTGGAAGAAGACGGCGGAGTGCCCATACTCAGACCATAATGTTGGGCTGCCGAGCTGGTCGGTGTGATCAGTTCATGTGGCTGCATACTCATCGCATAATACTTTCGATCGATATAGTCTATATTGGGCTTCTCATCCACCATTTCTGTGGGTGAATCCTGAGGCAAGCGCAGCAGCTCCCCACCCAGACCCAGGCCCCCAGAGCCACTCACAATGGGCTGAAAGTTAGTGGTTCGATACAAATGTGAAGGCAGCAGTTGGCTGGGCTGACTGGTCAGGCCATAATGATGGCTATGAGGATGATAGGGATTCATAAAACTCTCGCCGACGGAACCATTTAATTGATCGGGATTAACACTCATGGAACGGGTTTGAAGTTCCGAAATTTCTTCACTTTTAATCATTTTCAAGCTTTTTAATTTTTTCTTCTTTTACCAAGAGAATCTCGCGCGGTTCGAATTTTCCGAGCTATTGAGTACCGCACTCTTTGGATATTCTCACTCAACTGAAAATGAACCAGAACTGAACTCCCTGTGGACTTGATCTGCTCTAATTTCTGCCTCAGCCATCAGAGAGACTCTTTTCTTTTTTTAGTTTGCCCACGCAAAATCCCAGAGCAAAGAAAACTGAACGAGCCAATTGGTGGGCTCTGCCGAGTCTGAGCACAAGAAAAGTGTGTGAGAGAGAGAGAGAGAGAGCGAGAGCGAATGATCAGACAGTCCCAGTCAATCAGGTAGATTGGAATGCGCTGTGTGCGGCAGAGCAACTTGACATTAGAGGGAACAGAGGCAAAGGTTTACCCAAGAAATTCCAGCAAATCGAGTAGCTGATTTGTGTTTCCAAGGTAGAGGAAATTAGAGCTTAAAAACAAGCAGAAAAGGAAAAGAGAAAATCAAAATAATTTCCTTTAAGCTGATTCAATTCTTTGGTTTTCCCAAAAACCGAACAAAGGAATCCGTTTTAATTTATCGACTGAGTGAAACAAACTGCTCACTGCCTTTTCTAATGAACTGTGAATTGATTTAGTCTTTGCCAGGTTACCTTGGCCAGAGTAGAGAAGAACGAGCTGAGTGCCGCCATTGCTCACTCACACTCACCCCGATAATGGCGACGACGAAGACACAAACAGGGGAGACGACGATGATCACTGTCACTGGCAGAGCGGACTCTCTCAACGCATCTGGTTTTTTTTTTTTTTTTTTGGGCAACATTTCAATCGGTACGCAAGCAGCTTGCTCCAAAGAGATACACTCACACATACACACACACAGACACAGATACACGCATGCCCCAATGGAAGGCGGAGTTTTGTTTACATTAAATGAATTTCTATTTGTCGAACGTCGTCGGCGATTGGCGTGGCACAAAAAAAAAATTAAGAAACAAATTCTCAAACTTAGAAGCAAAAAAATAAAAAAGATTTAAAAATAAAATTGATTCGCTACTTTTATGATCTTTTTTTTTTTTTGCCTTCAAGACGATATTTTAATTTCAGCTGTTTGAGCCAATATAACCTAAAATCTTGGACCACAACAACAATAACAACAACAACAAAAGGCAATTTTCAAAGCACTCGAAAATTTTTCGGAATTTCGCAGAATTCCGCAAAACATTTAAAGTCAATTTGTGTCGGAAAAAAATAAAGTTATTTATCTTTTTTTTTATATATATTCAAAGCTTCTATAAATTATTTTTTTGGGTTGGTTATTATTACTTCTTATTGGCTGGTTGTTTTTATTGTACTGATTTGCTTTTGGTTTATCGCAATTTTTTGGGGGAATTTAAGGCGAATGAAAAATAAATTTAACAGCAATCTGCAAAACGCAATTCAATTAACCAGATTTCCATTTACCAGCCACAGAATTGAATACCGAATTATTTATTAAAAAAATACCCTTGGCAATTTATTAATTACCTCATTTATTTGAAGGTGTGGGTGGTAGCTTTCCAATGAGTTGATTTATTGAAAGAAAAATAACAAAAAATCCCAACGATATCGTCGGGATGCCGAGGGTTACAGATGAAGCTTCTATTCGAAGTTATTTCGAAGTTATTTCGAATTTATTTCTAAGGTTATAGTAAGCCGATTCAGTTGAAATGGAGTCTATATTTAAGCCTCCCTAGGAGTCTTCCGAAAAACTACTTTGAATAAGTTTTGTGAATAAATTTTGGAGTTATTCCTCAGACAGATTTGGATTCCAATGATTAATTAATCGGATCCTAATAAACAGTGAGATATATATAAATAAATCAAAAAAGAGAAGTGAGCATACCTAAATGAGATTGGTTCATAAGCTTTGAATTTCTTATATGATATAGTAGACCGATCCAGATTATGTATACCGAGTTTTATTGTGAAAGCTGATAAAGAGACCTCATGGCTCTATCTTTTTTGTCTAGTGTTACTGACCTTTCTAGAGGTAAATTATTTGGTCATATCTGGCTCTTTGCTTTACAAATATCGGCGCAAAATGATTATGGATAGTGATTTAATAAATTTTCAAATTTAATAGAAATAAAAATGCAACTAATCATTTAAAATAACCAGCAAATTTTGAGGGTCTCGGAAAATATTCCAAAATAATTTTTGAATATTTAAAAAAAACTATCATATATATTTTATTCTGTTGTTTCCAATCTATATTAGTCATCCTGATTAATTTAATTAAATTAAATTATTTCTTTGATTCCCTTAATCCCCTAAGAATCCTAAAAGCAATCTCGAAACTTTCTTACTGATCGAACAAATTATTGAAATCATATCACACTCATCAATCAAATAATTTATTGTTGTATTACTAAAAAAAAAAAAGAAGATATACGAAAATAAACAAACTTAAAAATTCTGAAGAGGGAATTCCCAAACAAAAGCCACTGACGTCGTTTTACCAATTTCAAGTTCAAATAATCATAATAAAGATAAGCAGCCATATAAACCGGAGAGACCTCTAGACATGTTCATGTTTTTTTTTTTCTTCTCATTCTGATTGGCATTCTGGTATGGGCTTTTGTTTTGTTTTTAATTTAATGTTAATGTTATTAAATGGCCAAATTGTTTACTATGATGCACGTTTGTAAACAAAATTATGTATACGACCCGTTGGCTGAGACCAAACCAAACCAAACCAGACCAGAACAGAACAGAACAGAAAAGACCAAAGCATTCCCGGCTAGGCCAAACCAATAGGCAGACAGAAAGAGAGGAGCTGTATCGAGTCGAGTTTGTGTATGTCGATAGTATACAAAGATTCATTGATGCGATGGATGCCTCAGCCGTCCGAGAAGCATTGTTTAAACTTTCCACCAAACGTCTCTCCCTCTCTCTCTCACTCTATAATTTCATTGCCTAGCGGCTTAGTAAACATTAAACAATTAAACATACACGCACTCTAAACAAATTCAAGTTGCTCCTCCTGCCAGACAAAAGGAGTCCCTGGTGGAGAATAAAATTTGCACACTGACCTACAACAACTTGGGGAAAGCCAATTGCATTGCAGACTCCTCGAGAAATCTCAATCCAAATAATAAATAATCAAATAGTGCGAATAACAAAAACAATTTCAAAATATTTACATAGACCATAAACCAGGGATGACTATCATTCTGAAGACTTTCGGGCTACTGAAACAATTATGCCATTTAGTTTTCTTATTGTTGTTGTTGTTGTTGTTGGGCATCTCTTTTGTTTAAATATTTACAATTCATTTTTTTCTGGTCCGTTCAATTCGTCTGTTTCTGATTCTGGTTCTTTGGGCTTGCCCCACTCTTTATGTTTGTTTATCATCTGTTTTGGCATACCCGCCACCTTCGTCTTCTTCTTCTTCTTCGTCTTCTTTTATACATCTTCATCTGGATAGATTTAATAGAGTTTTGAGATCACGTGTCTTGTGGGCTATTTTATATGGCCAAGTTTTTCTTTTTTTCTTTTTTATACAGTTTGTTATTTTTTCCCACGACTTTTGATTAGTTTTTTTTTTTTTCTCGAATTTTTTTGTAAATATTTATGAAATGTCTATGACTTTGAATTGTTTAGGTAAAGTTGGATTCCCAAGAAAAAGTATACATTATCCTAATTGCTAGTAATTGAGACCAAAGTAGATACTTGTCAAAAGTGCGGTTATAAAATTTCAAATTAATTTTAAGATTTCTAAAATATTTTTGAGGATTTTCGAGAAATAATTGGATCTTTCTTAATTGTTGGGCAATATTTTTTTTATAGTCTAAAATTGTTTTAGTCTAGAAAAGATTTAAGTATTTTTTTTTCTATTCTTCCCTTTTAACTAAAAGACCATAAACACCTTTGAGCAGAACTAAAAGCGCCAATGCCGTCGCCTTTTTCTTACAAAATGGCCGTCTTTCGCAAGATGGCCAAAAAAAAAAAAAAAAAAATTGACAGAGGCTGTGGAAGTAGGAGGCTTCATTGCCAACAAAACTATGCAAACCAAGACCCATAATAAAAGTTCATATGCTGCCTAGCCCCCCCACACATACTACACACACACACTACACACACACATACAAGCAGTGGGATTGAAATGATGCCAACATTATGGACATAAGACGTCGAGCTATCCAATGGATGAGCAGCAAAAGCCCAGCAATTTGGACCGGTCCAATTCAGTACGCCATTCAACTGTCGAAGCTGGCGTAATAAAATCGAAGAATTTATAGACTTGCGATGCGCTTGGTGCGCAATAATTGCGCCAAATGAACCGAAATAAAACGGAGAAGAAATTAAAATACAGAAAAAAACAACATTTTTCGGGTTAAATACTTTTAAAAGCATAACAAAAGCTATTTTCCATACAACGAAGTTCAAATACTTTTTTTTTCAAGAATTTCCTAGTCAAACAAAAATGATTTGAAGCTCTTGGGAAGTCCAGCTTGAATGGTCTTATCAACTTTTAAAAATTAGAATATTTTTCAAGTATTCTTGATTTTTTTTTTTTTTAGAACGAAAAATGCTGTTTCAACAAAATGAAATGAAAAAAAAAATCCACTTGGGAATTGTTATTGCTATTTAGCCTTTTGTTTAATGGTCGAACACTTAACGATCTGTTGACTCACTGACCAAAGCAAAACAGATCAAGAACCAGAGGCGGGGTCAATCGAAACGGAAATGAGCAAACGAAATGCGCTAAACGATTTACAGCCTTATTTTCTGGCTAAAGATTTGGCAACGTGGGCAGTAATTAATCTTTCGATTATAAAGACAAAGCAGCCCTGGCCTGGCCGGGCCTGCTCTGGATTGGTTTGGACTACAGTGATAAATGTGATAATTTTGCTGGCTCTGCTAGTCTGGTATTCTGCTCTCAAAAATATATATATAAAATCCCTCTCAAGAACAACCATTTCCATTGGCATTTCCATGGGGCATCTGTTTCCCTTCACTCGACGCCCATTGTCGTCATTGTGGTTGGCTGTTGCTGCTGGCGGTGTCGTTTGCTTCTGTTTTCTTTTTGGCTTTGTTCTTTTCTTTGTAGATTTTCTTCTTTTTCTTTTATTTTTTTGGTTACCCCTTTTTAAATTGGCCTTCAGTCTGTCTCATATCATGAGCTGTTACCTGACAAAAAAAAAAAAAAAGAAAAGAAGAAAATGTATCTGCTTTGGCTTCGAATTTCAGAAAAAAACAAAGGCAAAAGTCAAGTGGCTTAAATGTGTCAAGATTTCGGACTCATTTGGGTACCACAACTGGCTGACTGCTAATTACAATTTTGCTGTGACAAATGACAAATTTACAATTTACCAGTGGAAAATTGACCCAGGCGCTGACAAAAATATTTTGACTTGGCGCCAGGACCTCAACTCTGCCTTGGTCTCTTCACACAAAACCTCTGACATGTGTGGCCACTTGAATGAATCGATACAGTAGCCAAAATAAAATATAGAAAAACCTCAGCTTAGTAGTTTTTGAGACTGAATTCATTAGAGATTTAACAAGATTTAGAAAAATTTATTGTATTTTTTATAAGAGTAAAATTAAAAGTTATCAAAATGTTTTCACGTTTGGCAAATTTAGCATTTTTAAAACTGCATGATTTCTTGATACCACGGAGTGCTTTGAATATTCCAAAGCCTTATATGAGTAGTGATTCCAAGGACAAGTCAGATAGATGCGGAAGGAGTAAGTGAAAGTTGAAAGTGGAATTGATTTAATCCGAAAAATATTCTAGAGAAACAAAACACGGGTCCTCGTTGTGGTGGTGGTTGTCCTGGGGATGGCGATGGTGATGGAAAGAGCAACTCAAAGGAAACGTGTAAAAAATCTGAAGCAAAAGAAGGCGACAAAGATGGCAAGGGCTGTAAAGGCGAAAAGAATAAAGATAAAAACGCAGATGCTTGTGGTCGCAGTAAGTCTTAATCTGGAATCAGATCTTAACTTTTTCTGAAATCTATTTTGCAGAGAAAGAACCCACAGGTCCGCGTTGTGCAGGTGGCAAGCCAGGTCCAAAAGGTGGCAAGGGTGGAAAAGGTGCCTGTAAAGGCGCCAAGGGTGGCAAGGACGCTAAGGCTAAGGGTGCCAAGGACGCTAAGGCTAAGGGAGCCAAGGATGCTAAGGGAGCTAAGAATGCCAAGGCACCTCCAGCTAAGAGCAGCAAATCGAACCCTAAAGCAGCCAAGGCAGCACCCAAACCCCCAGCTAAGGGCAAAAAGAAATAGTTATAGTCAGGTGAAGCTTAGCACTCTAGGAAAGATTGATCAAATCAAAATTGTTTTTAAATGTAAACATTTCAAAATTCTGATTTCTAAAATAAATACAAAATTCCTAGTCTTGGCATAAAATGAATAACACCTATAAGACCAAACTTCTTCAGATCCACCGATTAGCTTTGCTTTTTTGCAGAAATAAATCTGAGAAATCAGATGTCTGGCGTAGTAAGCATATTTTTGGATCATCTTTAGTCTTGAGTTGCTTAATCATCTAACCAACAGCCCTATTCAAATTGTTAACCTTAAAGATCAAAGAAATCCGCAAATCAGATGAGTCCAATCAAAAGAATCTACTTAAAAGAAAGTAAAAAATTATAATTTACTCTATTAAATTTTTATCCTGAAATTCTCTGTTTTATATTAGCCCATCTGAGGAGCAAAGTAAGAATACTTTTAGATCGAATCAATCTCATATATTTGACAAGCACAATCTAAAGACCTTCAAAACAAATGAATATCGTAGCGAGGGCGGATCTATATCGAATCGCTATTCCACAGAGCTGAATAAAATGCCAAGAAAAAATGAGACTGAAACCCTAAAGGCAGAGATTGCCAGAAGACTGCAAAGTTCCTCAATAAAGAAAGAAATGAAGAAAACTGGGTAAATTTAAGAACCCCGAATTTTTTTTTTAACTAACTCAATGATTTCTTTTTTTTTAGCAAAGTAAGTCTTAATTTGTCTAGCCTCTCAGCTCAATTAAAGATATATTTGATCTTTAGACCGCCTCTGTGGGCGATATAGCCAATCAGATTTTATTGGATATCAAGAAGAAATATGATTCTCTGGTAGAAAGGCAAGCCCGAAAGGCGTAAGTTGGTATTCTAAATATAAATGACTTGATCAATTTTTTTGTTGTCCTAGAAAAATCAAAAAAATTATAAGGGAAGCTAAGAAAGATGATTCAAAGGAAAAGACCTATACCAGCCCCAGATCGGATAGTTCAACACCTCCTCAGCTGGATAAAAATATGCAAGAAATAGGTGGGAGTTCCAAAAAGGGATCGTTGACAGTAACCAGTCCCAAATCGGATAGTTCGAAAAGTCCTCAGCTGGATAAAACTTTGCAAGAAATAGGTAAGAATTCCAAAAAGGGAACGACTACGGAAACCAGTTCCAGATCGGTTAGTTCGAAGAGTCCTCAGCTGGATAAAATTATGCAAGAAATAGGTGAGAACTCCAAAAAGGGATCGTTGACGGTAACCAGTCCTGGATCGGATAGTTCAACACCTCCTCAGCTGGATAAAAATATGCAAAAAATAGGTGAGAACTCCAAAAAGGGATCGTCTAAAGAAACCAGTTCCAGATCGGATAGTTCAAAAAGTCCTCAGCTGGATAAAATTAAGCAAGAAATAGATAAGAACTCCAAAAAGGGATCGTCTACGGAAACCAGGCCCATATTGGATAATTCAACACGTCCTCAGCTGGATAAAATTATGCAAGAAATAATTGAGAACTCCAGAAAGGGAACGTCTACGGAAAATTCGAAGCCAAAGGATATAACTAATTCTTACAAAACAGAATCAATCAAGAAATCCACGAAATCCCCTAGTCCTCGGTAATGTAGAAATGAATCGAATTTATTATATGATAACACAACGAACCTTTTAACAGAAATCCAACAAGCGCAATTAAAGAGCCTGAGATTGATTTAGCTAACAAAACCAAAGAGTCATCTACAAAAAAATCAAAGGAATTATTTTCACCTCAAATTGATTTTGCCACCGATGATAAGGATTCATCTAAGCAAAAATTGAATGAAGATTTGAACGTGAAAAGTTTCAAGTTAGCAAATAATTCAGGAGAAAAGCAAACAAGTCCCACTTCGGAGAAGCAACCAAGTGCAGGGTAAATTGAGAGTATTATAAAATTCGATAGTATTATGAGCATACTAGCTTTTCTACAGGGTCGAAATGGAGGCAGATTCTTTTCGCCAGGATTCTACAGAAATTGTTGCTTCTAGTTCCGGTATTAAGACCGTCAATGAGCGCTTAAGGGAGTTGATCGAAAAAGTAAAACAAAGTACCAAGGCACACAGAATATATGAGAAAGCTGAGAGAAGAAGGAAGAAAATGGAAAATATTATAGATAATACAAATTATAATCCAGACAAATCAAAACATAAAACTACATCCAAATCAGAAGATTTTCCAGCTAAAAAACCTTCAAGGTTATATAAGCCGACTGGAAATGATGCGGCTTCTCTGGGTCTAGCTCTTAGCCCGGCTCTAAGTCGACCAAATCAATTAGTCCCTGATAAGCAATATACTCCGACAATGCCTCAAACTGACCATAAAAAATATACAACCACAAAGCCTCAAAAGAAAACGTCTTACCTAGATGAAAATATGCAAAGGGAAAAATCGTCTACACCAGAAGCATTAGATGTATCCGTAACAGATGTAGATTCAATTCAGCCAGCTGATCAATCGAAAGCTTCAATTGCTGAATGCAGCAGTAATTCATCTCGATATGAAGAATTTGAGCCATCGGAAACGGTTCCTAGTTCTTCCCAACCAGCAACCGATTTGGATTCAATTCAGCCAGCTGATCAATCGAAATCAGAAGCAGGAGTTAGTTCTTCTCAAACAACATCCGAAATGGATTCAGCTCTGTCAGCTGAAGAATTAGATGGTCCCATTACTGAATTACTTCAGCCAACGGAAACAGGTGCTTATTCGTCTCAACTAAGATCGGATTTGAATTCAACTCTGCCAGCCAATCAATCGAAAGCTTCCCTTACCGAAATCAACAGTGAACCTTCGCAGATAGAGTAAGATTTATACGTATCCATAAAACTTCTGTTAACCAATTTTTTTCAGCAACTCGAAGATTGATTACAAAGACCACAATGTCTCACTTGAAGTGTCGCCCAATGTCTTTATCGATCTTCTGAGAGTGGTGGGAAATATTTCACAGATCACCATCAAGCCAGATAGTACCAGGACATGGAAATTAATTCAAGAAGATACAAAGTAAGTAATAATTGTCTTTGGGAAAATCCCTTTAATAGAAAAATTGATAAATCGTATAGGAAAAATGTAGAAAAAGATGAGTTGTTTTTGAAAAGTGATGATGATTATATCCAAAGCAAACTGCTCAAAAACCTAAGCGAAAAGGAACCAGAGGAATCGAAGGAATGAATAGTAGAAAGAATAAATTTTATCGACTGACTCATTTTCTTTTTACATTCGGAACAGTTGCACAGTCCAGAAAGAATACCAACAGATCATAAAACATACCATTTCAGACATTATAAAACCATAAAGCAACAAGTAAAATCCAAGCCAAAAATAGCCTGACCGGCCCTCGGATAGGTACGTACAAAATCGAGAAGAACGATAAAACTAAGAAGAAAAATAAAATAGGAAAAAAAAGCAAAAAACAAAAACGTTGGTCCAACCCTTTCATCTGGTTTTTGGGTCTACGGAGGCATTTTTTTTTTTTTATATGATCATCAAACGTTGACGTCTTTGTTACATATGGTAAGCGATCTTGTAGGAATAACGGTAAAACTATAGAAAAAATTGTGGCCCATCAAATTCAAGTGTAAGAAAAGAAAATGGAAAATCGAATCATTTAATAAATTATTTCCAATGCATTTTTCCTATGAAATCTTGTCGGGGGGTCTTGCAACGTCTCATTGGCAGGTGCTAAAAGTCAGAGCATGCCTCTGGGCTGTTGGATTTTATTTTTGCAATAACGATTTCTTTGTGATCTTGGAAAAATATCTGGTATATTTAAAGGCCATAAAGTCCCCACGATTTCCTTTTTGATCTGTAAGTCTTTACACCTCGAGGTTTCCAAAGAATTTCGGACTGAAGGACTTGAAAAAAAAAACAAGGAACTTTACCGAAAAGATCCAAAGTAAATAGCATTGAAAATTTGCCAGAAAATTTTTGACTTTTTCAAAAATCGAAATTTATTGATTCTATCGTGACTTCCTGTCACTCTTTCAGAGGCCCAGCAAACCTTACCCTTTAGACAGTTTTTGCCACCGTATGGTTGCGAGTGTCGACTGCCTGCCTGATGTCTACAATTTTGGGATTCCACTTTTCAACCGATCAAATGTAAACAAAGAAGAAAAGGCCAAACAGATCAACAACATTTTGGACTCAATAGTTGAAATATATAATTTTATTTTGCCTTGACTATTCCGTCTCCGGCTGTGCTCACCTAAAAGTCAATTGATCTGCATAATTTATGTGCCCTCGCCGATGTCGAATTCACATAAAATAAAAATCATACGTATTTTTTCCCTGATCTGGTTCGGGCTGGGGCAGCTGATGTTTCTCTTGTTGTTGTTGTTGTTGTTGTTGTATCTGTTGCTGGGGTAATTATTACTTTTTTCAATGTAAACAAATTGCTAGGCTAATTTTAGTTAAAACGATCTATATTTCTTTTTATTTTGTTTTCTACTTGTTTTTATTTTTGTTTCTATATCGGGAAATTTTTTTTTGTTGGTCTATGAAAATTTTTCCATAAAGCCAACTGCTTTAGAGGTAGGTTAGGAATTTTTGATTTAATAAGGCAAATTATTCTTAATATTTCAGAAGATCAGGCTAGCCGTTTGGATTGAAAGCCTATTCGAAAATCTTTGGATATTTATTTTTGTTCATGTCTTTGCAATGACTTCCTTGACGGCTTTTGAAAAGTGCCGAAAAATCTCAACTCAACACACTTGATCGTCGATCGGATTGACGATCGATGGACGGAATCGATCATTTATAAAGACTGCTCCACACCCACTCGACTATGCGTGTGTGTGTGTGTGTGTGTGTGGAACTTCACTCTTGATTTTGGTTTCTGGAAGCCGGCAGTCGGGAGCCGTCTACTCTGGTGTCTGATCAACCTTTCAACGCATCTCCAGAGCCAGCAATCGATGGAAAATGAAGTGTTGCATATGCAATGAAAATTCTCCAATTTTTCCAAATTATCAAGCAAATCAATCTTAGGGTTTTCTCTTTCCCATCCCACATGTGTGAGGGGGTGCAAGTCTGTCTCTGTGTGTGTGTGTGTGTGTGTGTGTGTTAGAGTGCGTGCCTGTAAAATTTATAGTGAGTCTAACGGTACACATGTTGAAGCTGTTGTTGTTTTGCTTTTGTTGTTGTTGTTGTTGTTGTTGTGTATCTATTTCAAGGCCTCTACCGTCCTTTAATTGTTGTTGCTTTAGCCTCTGTTGTTGTTTTTATTTTTCTTTTGCTTTTGTGTTTTTTTTTTGTGCGATTGAAGTTTGGCCGACGTTCGTCAAATTTGTTGGCATCAGCAAACCATTTTCTCAAAAAAAAAAAAAAAAACAACAACAACAACAAAGATTATAATGATCATTGACGACGACGACAGCCTCGATTTGGCTTTTGCTTGAGGGGCACAGCGCCCAATGCTTTTTTTAGACCACCCAACGCGATTGGCACGCTGGCTGTCTCTGCCTCTGCTGCATCACTGGTTAACCACAGAAATACATAATTCTCTCGCTCTCTCTCTCTCTTTCTTGGTGCAGTTCGGGCTCTGGCACTGCAATCATTCATACTCGAATCGGGTGGCTCCGGGTCCGGCTCCCTTGCCTCCCTTAAATCGGGCCACATTGCCGGGCTCATTTTTCGTGTAAACATGTGTAAATCATGACCCGTTGATGGCCTCAAAGTATACGACAGGCACCGGGACAACATGTGACGCCGTTTTGCATTCCAACTATTTGGTTTCCCCAGAGCGCCCAACTCAGGCGTTTTGTTTAGATGAATTAGGATTCTTTGAATTATTTGGAGAAAACTCTTCCACAGAGCTTCGAATATCCAATCGTATTTGATTTTGGACTTTACACACAGTTTGCTTGCAGCGGCCACCTAGGCTGCCGATAATCTCAAAACTAAAGAAAATATTATTTTTGGTCGATCCCTGTGAACTTTTACTTGGTCTTAGGCTTGCGTCCATATTGTGTGGCGTAGGGGAAGTAACAAGTGAAGACGGCGATATTGAAAAAATAATAATAATACTGTGTTTGTTTATACTTGAGCATTATTTCAATAAACATTTGTAAAGGGCAAGCAGACAGTGAAGTGCTTAATCGAAAATAAATTGCCTCAATTAAATATATATAGATTAAAGAATTTAATAAACAATACATTCAAGTTGAGAATTTGCAATCACGTTTTATTATCTTTGTTTTGCCTAAGAAGTAAAACTTACCGCCATCTTTGGGATTAATTTGTCAAAACACTCTAACGCCATCTACTTATTGTATTACCAGAAAATAAAGTATTTAAATCTTTTCACTGTAAATTTTTACCGCCATCTGTACATGCAAAAAAAGCAACTGAAATTTTCGGAACGAATTGTGTGAACCAGCTATCGTGATCAGTGCTGCCAGAAACAAACTCATGCAGATGGCTAAAGGGCGTAAAAAACAGCTAAAAATGGCTAAATAGGTATTAACCAATATATTAGTTTTAACAATAATAAATAAATTAGTTTTCGAAGAAGGTATTTAAAATAAATGACATCAATCACTTTTAATTCCGATTGCTGGTTAATAACTGGATACAGCTACAAAATTATTAATATGGCAGCTCGTGATCGGTTTCATTAGTTCATTTGAACAGACTCCAAGAGGTTCGAAGCAACTCTAAAAAAAAAGTGAATCATACGCGAAGCAAGTTGCAGCGCAGAGATCGCGGAAAAAAATAAATATTAAATTAGAAACTACTCTGCATAGTTGTGAGCTATAAAAAAATAAAATAGTGTCGAAATTTTGCAGCTTCGAAATCTGTAATTTTCTTTAGAAAGTGCACGACGCTTCTGCTCATGCGTCGTTGCTGCTTACGCGTGTGTGTGTAAAAGGAAGAGAAGTGGCATCAAAAAAAAAAAAGTGTACAGCTCTGTGTGGTGGTGGTAGAAGCGAAAGACGCGCAGACGCGACTGCCAAATAAAAAGAAGAGAAAAATTAAAATCAAAAAAGCCGAAAAAAGGAAAGAAAATTTTCGGCAAAACGCAAATCTAAAGTGAAAAATCATTGAAAAAAGAAATTAATAAAAATGGGTTGTGCCGTGAGTACAGCGCGAGATAAAGAAGCCATCGAACGTTCGAAGAATATCGATCGGGCGTTGCGGGCTGAAGGCGAACGTGCCGCCTCGGAGGTGAAATTACTGCTTTTGGGTGCGTCACTATTTTGTTTGCTCTGTTCTGTTCTGTTTTTTTTTTTTTTTTCTTTGAATCAACAAGCTCTGTTTGTGTACAAGACATATTGTAAATACACAATATTTTGTTATTTATAAACATTCAAGTTCCGCGTAAGCTTAAAATTGCACAAAATTATTGGGAATTCATAGGAAAAAAAGAAGGAATATAAATATCAAATTTGTATTAATTGTACGGGCTGGTCTGGGTTTTTATGTGTGGTGAATTTTTCACTCAGGATTAGAGAGGGTTCGTGTATTATGCAAGTTCATTTGATTTTTTGCGATAAGAAGAAAAAAAAAAATTAAAAGTAAATCGAAACTGAATATCGCCGTTTCAGCTAAAAACAATAAAAAGTGGCGCCAGACTTGCGTCTATGAAATTTGAAGCGAAACACATGGAGTCCAATTATTAATAAATTTGAGATTCACTCAAAATGTTTTTTTTTTTTTTTTTTTTTTTTTTTGTCTGTGGTCCTGACTTTTCTCCAACTTTGAGTGGAGAAACTAAAAATCTTAAAATTCCGTTATACCCGTTGGCCTAACCTCTTCGTAATTAAATTTCTACGCTAACTAACTCTGACATTTTCTATCTCACTCTCTCCCTCTCTTTTTCACTCTGGCCAACATAGAAACTATGCACTTTTCATTTTCATTGCCATTCAATTTTGAAAACAATGCGACGAGTTTTTTTTTCAGTTTTCCAACAGTGCAATCTACTTTGTTTTACAAATGAAGTGAAAAAAAGTAAATACAGTCTGACCTCGATAGAAACGAACTTGTTATAGGGTTTTACAAAGAATTTAAGGAATTTTCTACTCGTAATCTTTTTTGTTTGTTTTATCAAACCAAATTCGACCTGTGTTGTTCGGACAGCTGTTAGTTTATCTGCTAACCCAAAAAGATATGAGCAGGACAGTGCATTTGATTAGAGAAAGAAAGAAGAAGATGAAGAAAACACCTTGCAACACACAACAATTGAGTTTGGGTTTTATTTTGTTTTGTTTTGTTTTCATTTTTATGTCATTATCTTTGGTGTTGCCGCATTTGTTGGCTTTGTCCGTCTTCGTCGTTGTTGTTATTATTATTATTGCGTTAGCTGCGCTTGCGTACCAATCTGTCTCTCTCTCTCTCCCTATCTCTATTGCTCTTATAGACTCGCCCAATTGGCCAACTAAACTGAGCTCAACTGGACTGCTCGTGTCGTCTGTTGGTGGGGTGTGAAACGGCTTCAGCTTCGGCATCCGTTGTACGCTGACATTTTAAGTGGGGTGAATGATGTTAGTGCAAATAAATGGCCCCCACAAATTGCAGCTGTATGTGTGTGCGTGTGTGTTTTATTTGTCCACTTGGCTCGTTTTTCTGTAGATTTAATAAATTATGTGGCCATTGTTGAAGAGGGTGTCTGGTACTGGTAACTGGTAAGCTTAGGGTGAGCACCTCTCCATCTCCCCCATTCAGCTGAGTTTCCAATCCAGACTTTTCCATTAAAAATATATCTTTATATATTTGTTTGCTCTCTCTCTCCCTTTGGCACGCCATTCAATTGTCAGGCAAAGCAACTTTCATTGCTTCAGCCATAAACTAGTCCCAGCCAATAATAATGTTATTTTCTTGTTGTTGTTGCTGTTGTGAAAAATGTCTGCAATTCAAAATATCTCTGGAAGAATGACATTATTAAAAGCCAGATATGAAGACACTCACAATACAATAAGAACAACAACAACACAAAATGATCTTGGAGCTTGTTGAGGCTTTAACTGCTTCCCCATTGCCCATCACAAATGCATGAGTAATCCCAGCAAACTAACAAAGCGCCAGGCGCACACACACACATACACATACTCTCTCATTCCCTCTCTGAGATTTTTTTTTTTTTAAATAAATAAAATTAATTCTGTCACCAATGAAAGAGAAAAAGATTACAAACCAATCGACAAGCAAAGTCTCAAAATTTTAATCTTTATTTATTTTGTTCATTTACAAATAAAAAATAAAATTTCACATTTAAAAAGAAAATTAAAAAAGAAATGCTCATGTGCTTTGATTGACGTGCCCAAAGCCACAGCTAAAAAATAAAATTGTTGCCGCTTCTATAAATTTCTTATCAAAATTATCAATAAATGACCTTTGCGTCATTTTTTTTGTTGTGGACTGTGTAATATATTTTTTTAATGATATTGAGAAAATCATTGATAATAAAAAAATTAAATTTATAATATTTTTTTTTAATATTTTCCTAGATTTTTGAGTAATTAAGGGTGGGTATTCAAGTGGTTCCGGAAATTTTATTAAAGTATTTTTTTACCAAGACGAATTCTATTTATTTTTATAATTTTTTTTTGATATTAAACTTTCTGAAAATTAAGAAGGGAATTTTTATTTTATTTAACAAGACAAATTCTTTTTTTTTTCTTAAAATTTTGGAAAATTACCAAAGGAATTTTTTTTACGAAAGCAAATTCTATATATTTTTTTTTTACATTTTTTAGTATCAAAAATATGGAAGGAATATTTTATTTGTTTTTTTTTTTTACAAATTTTATTTATTTTTATAAATTTTTTTGATATTAAAATATCGAAAAATTAAGGAAGGAAATTTTATTTTACAAGACAAATTCTTTTCTGAAAATTAGGGAAGGACTTTTTTTAATAAGACAAATTCTATTTATTTATTTTTTATACATTTTTTTGGTATCAAAATTTCGGTAAATTAATGAAGGAATTTTTAATTTTTACCAAAGGAAATTCTAACAAATTTTATAATTTTTTTTGTATCAAAATTCCGGAAAGAATTTCTGATTTTATTATTATTATTTTATTTATTTTTATTTATTTATTTATTTATTTTTTTTTGTATCAAATTTTAGAAATTTAATAAAGAAATTTTTAATTTTTTACCCAGCAAATTCTATTTATTTTTTTAAAATTTTTTTTGATATGAAAATTTTAATTCAATTTATTACAAAATTAAAAAGAATTCCCGCTGATACAAAGTAGCCAACACTGGCGCCTGTTTGAGTTACTCATTTTTATTTTATTAATGATTTAGTCATCCAAGATATTCCCGCCCACCCGAGATTACCTTATTTAGTGCTCAGTTCACTTTGGCTCTGAATGAAAATAAAATCGCTGAACACAGCAATTGCAGTTTGCAAGTGTGCAAAAAAAAAAAAGAAGAAGCGGGTCTGTTCGAATTTATCGGTACAATCCAGACTGCTGGGACCTGTTAATGATCTTAATTATAAAGCCGTTCAGTGGCTGCTGCTGCTGATGATCATGATGCTGTTAAGTTAATGATGCTCGGGCACGCTTTGTGTTCCACCGCTCAACTTGGATTTTCTGCCTGTTCTTCTCTCTCTCTTTCGCTGTCTCTCTTGCACTTGGTGGGCCCTCTCTATTCTGTTGGAGATTATTATGGCACAGTTAACGGTGTTTTTTTTTTTTATTATTTATTTGCTTTTGTTTATGATTATTAAATTGACCCTTTTTTCTTGAAGCTTTGCAACGCTTTTATTTATTTATTTATTTTTTTCTTTCGGATTTTCAATTCATATTCAAAAATTGACAGCCGGTTATATCAACCGGTACTGTCAATATCAAAACCCCCTGATTTCCCCCCCTTCCCAACTCATTCAAGTTGGTCATTATTTTTTAGTTTGGCTGCTTCATTTTATTTTTCTTTTTATTGCAAAATTAGTGGGCATTGTTGGGGCCCCCCAAAAAAAAATATAGTTATTTGCAATGGAATCCAACTTTAAAGCTGTGACAGTCCGAGTTACATTTTGGGGGGGCACTTGAATAAAATGATTACCCCAGCAATGGCAAAGTGAAAGTACTGAGAGTATGAGGAAAATTACCTAACATATTTCTCACCCAATCTTATAAGAGATATAGATGAATTATTTGAGATATCTCAGAGAAAAAAAACTAGTTAGCACGTAGCCGAATTATCTTATCCACAAATTGAACGTGTTTTTTTTTATTTTTAGGAAGAGTTCTTAGTTTAAATTAGTTGCATGTGTGAGTATCTCAAAGATACTCACACTCATGACCAGCGCAATTGATCGAGACTCAGCCTTTTTGGCCTCTTGAACTTTTGCCAAGCCAATTGAGCGAACAATTTGTGGCATTCATTCATGAAAACAGCCCGACAAGTCACCCTCATCACCTCCCCCCCTTTCATACTTGGACCCACTCGACATCTCTTGACTTGTTTCGTTTCATTCATTAAACTGTTTTTTTCATTTTTTTAAATTCAATTGTTTGGTTAAGACCACTCCCCTTGCTTTGTTGTTTCTTATGTTTAATTCATAAAAATTTTTTTTTTTTTTTTGCAGGCGCCGGAGAATCTGGCAAATCGACAATTGTGAAACAAATGAAAATCATTCATGAAACGGGTTACTCACAGGAAGAGTGCGAGGAGTATCGACGCGTTGTCTTTAGCAATACCATACAAAGTCTGATGGTCATCATACGGGCCATGGGCAGGCTAAAGATTGAATTTGCCGATCCCAGTAAAACTGATATTGCCCGCCAGTTCTTCACACATGCCTCGGCAGCTGACGAAGGAATTTTACTTCCCGAAATTGTCTCGTTGATGAAGAAGCTCTGGTCGGATGCTGGAGTCCAGCAATCATTTGCCCGTTCCCGTGAATACCAGCTAAATGACTCGGCTGGCTATTATCTCAATGCCCTGGATCGGATTGCGCAGCCCAATTATATACCCACACAACAAGATGTCCTACGCACTCGGGTCAAGACCACAGGCATTATCGAGACCCACTTCACCTGCAAACAACTGCGTTTCAAGTGAGCAGACAAAGCTTTCTCTATTCCATAATTTGATATTTTTTTATATTCAATGATCTTGTCTTTTCTAGACTCTTTGATGTGGGCGGTCAACGTTCGGAACGTAAGAAATGGATTCACTGCTTTGAGGGTGTCACGGCCATTATCTTTTGTGTAGCGTTATCGGGTGAGTAATCTGATGGCCAGTTAAGTCTGTAATTTTAAAATTTTTATTACATGTTTTTAGGCTATGATCTGGTGCTGGCCGAGGATGAGGAAATGAATCGAATGATTGAAAGCTTAAAGCTTTTTGACTCCATTTGCAATTCCAAATGGTTTGTGGAAACCTCCATCATACTTTTCCTGAACAAAAAGGATTTGTTTGAAGAGAAAATCAAACGATCTCCACTCACGATATGTTTCCCGGAATACAAAGGTATGACAGGCCCTATTAAGAAAAGATAATGCTGTGAACTGTAGAAATATCTGGCATTATTTCATCTAAAGCAAAACCATTTTCTTTTCTGCGTTTCTTATAATTTCAATATTCTTAAGATGAGATAATGCTGTGAAATGTAGAAATATCTGTCATTATATCATCTAAAGCGAAACCCTTTGTCTTTCTCAATATGAGATAATGCTATGAAATATCTGGCATTATATCATATTGATTCTATATAATCTAGAAACCTTTTACTTCTCTTTGAACTTGTTAATAATTCCCCATCTTTCCTTTTCAGGTTCGAATACGTTTGAGGAGGCCGCCAATTATATACGAATGAAATTTGAAAATCTTAATAAACGAAAAGACCAAAAGGAAATCTATACGCATCTAACCTGCGCCACAGATACAAATAATGTTAAATTTGTCTTCGATGCTGTCACCGATGTCATTATCAAGAATAATCTGAAGCAAGTTGGTCTGTTTTAAAAAAGACCGAAACATATCCATAGTATTAACACAGCAGAAAAGCGCAACAATTCCATCATAATAATATTTTTTGTAATACTTAACCTATCCTTGGACCCCTTAACCCATGCGACACATACATGCATACGTATAAATCTACTTTAAAATGTATACAAAAAAAAAAAAAAAAATGAAAATAATAGTTTAGTATATAAATGCTTTATTGATTCTTGATATTGTAACCAATTTACTCTTGCCCGAATTGAAGGACAGAAATTATGTTTTGAAAGATATAAACCGATTTCGGTTGATTGTCTTAAAAGTGTTGAACAAATTTGGAGTGCATAAAATTGGCAGCTCCTTTTGAGAAAAAGTATTGGTGAATTTCTTAGCGCTGGCATTTTGCAACACTGCACAGGAGCCCAAATGAAATTAGAGTGAACATTTTTGCTTTTAAGCCTTTTTTTATATGTAACTAGAACACTTACTAATAACTTAGTAATTAGCCTAAGAAAAATAAAGAAAACAAAAAAAAAAAGAACAATTCCAGAAGCATAACTTTGGTTTTTAAAATTTGAATTCACCAAAATCACCTCACCTCCATTAGTGTGGTGAGTCAACTCAAACTTGACAAGCTTGACAGTTGGAATTTCACAATCCTGTTGAGGCGTCAGTGTGTCGTGTTTTGTTTGCCTGAGCAATTTCACTTTGATTTGTGAGCGTAGATAAATTTTGTGAATTTCATAAATTTGGTTTAGTTTTGAATAAAATTCAAATTTGAAGCTATGATGATGATGATGCGTGCAACTATTTTGTCACAAAGCGCCAAGGCCAATAATGCCTTCTTGAAGCGCCTAAATGCGCCGATATCTGCTAATGGTGGCACCAAGTCTCTGGGTAAGTTTTGGATCATTTCAACTGAGCAATTCAATAAGAAATTCTAACATGTTGCAGGCAATTTGGCCTTGGAGTCGAAGCCGCTATTGCTTGTGGGTGGGTCCGCACGTTTGGCCGGCTTGCCCCACGTGGCTCATTTGTATACGAATGTGAAGAGACTAGATAAGATCAGCTCCGGCGGCTCTGATATAACCAATCCCAATATGAGCGTCAGCGGAATTATTGAGCCGAATCGCAGCTCAACTCTGGGACGTGGCGGGGCAAATGTCACTGATAATCTAAAGACCGCCATAGGTCTGGAGCCGACAGGTTCGGTCAACAAGGGCTTGGACAGCACCAAGTCGCCGTATGTGATGCCCGGCAAGATTGAAGATGAGAAGATCAATTCGGAGTTGGGCTCCATAGCACAAGCCACCGAGGCTCCGTCCCAACCTTCAGGCTCGGGCGAGGTCAAGGGCCGAATTGAGGAATCTTCAAATCAATCGACTGGACAAATCAGTTCGACCGATAAGAAGGATCCAGATATCACTGCCAATTTGCCCAGCAAGGAGCAGGTGGAGAAGTTCTTCTTTCGTTTCGTTGCCTTCATCTATGATGTGACCTATTTGACAGGCAATTGGGCCGTTCGTTTCATTGATCAGAAAGTCGTACAGAACGAGACGGTTAAGGATCTCTGGAAGAAGTTTCACGACAAAATGGAAAAGGCCAAGAAAGATTAGGCTCCAATTAAAAATCCAATTTGCAATATAAAAAATAAATCAATCTTTGTTGGCAAACAGCAAATATGAAAATTATAAATCTTTAAAAAGACAATAATAAAGACTTAGGTCAAAGTAGCCGATGAGTAGCTGCTTAATAGATTGGCCAGATATTTCAAAATCTTATTGCGTGCCTCCTTTAATTGAGGGAAGTCCGTGCTTGTTGGTTCATACATATTGGCGCAATGGGCAGTGCCTGCAAAGAGTTAAGTCATATCGAGATTGGCCAGTTTTAAATTATCAAAAACAAAATGATTTACCATCGATATAAATTGTGGGTGTTTTGGGATTATTCGATTTGGTCAGACCCAAAGCATGCCAGGGATCGATAGAGCCATGTATGTACAAAACATTTGTGGTCTCAGGTTTCAAGGCGCCATAATGTTTGTTGGTATTGCCCACCACCTGTTCCAGATATTTGGAATCCATATTCTCCGAATAGATATCCATGCATTGGCGTATGAAAAAGTCAACGCCAAAGCGATCGCCAAAGGTATCGGATTTATTTTCCGAGGTCTGATAAAAACCAAATTCATTGCAAGTCTGATAGGTCCATTGGCGCATGCCCTTGGCAGCATCAGAGTCCCAGGAGACGTTTTTCATATCCTTCACCATTTTATCATATTTGTAGTCCAGGCAAGTTGTGTTGGCTTGCTTGAGCAGCATTTCGTTGACCTGGGCGAGGCGAGTGACTGGTGGGCCAACTGTGGTGTTCAGCATCACATCGCAAACCTTAAAAGGGAGAAGTGAATTTTTGGAGTTTTCCAAGCGCCTCTCAACTCACCTCATCAATGGTTATGGTGGCATGTGGACTGTTGTCTTTGTTGTACTGCACCACACCGGCAAAGTTGCCAGCTAAATTTTCAAAAAAGTTGGATATGTCCAAAGCATTGTCAATGGATTCCTTGATGGGTGTACAGGTCCTGGCGGGAATATTTTTTTTTATCAAGGAAGATCTTGAAAGAAACTCGTTCGACTCACTTGAATTTCTCGTCCAGGCTGCGTTGGCCAATCATGTGCAGCAGCAGAATTTCCACCTGAGCAAATGCTCTGGTCACTGCCTCGACGCAGTCAGGCTTATAGCTGGCCAGAGCAGACTTGACCACCTCGAAGTATTCCTTAAAGTCTACCTCGGCCAACAGAGGGCCACTTGAGCTGATGGAACCGTGTATCAAGTGAGGGTACTTTTCGCGGGCCCAGGCAGCCAAGGAGCCGGGATAGGAGCCACCGAAAGCAATCCATTTCTGCGAATCGGCCAGGTTATATTTCACTTTCATAGCAGACACGAAACCGGCCAAGTCAGCTAAAGCCTGTTCCGAAGTCAAATAGACCAGGTTGTTGGTTGAGAGATCACTAGCAGAAGAGGACAAAATTAATTATAACATTCAATTTATTTGGGTTTTTAATTTGCTTACCTCGTGGGTCGGCTCTTGCCATAGTATCTGTGTTCTAGCTGTATGCACAAGGCTCCAAAATGTTCGGCATAGTGTACCCAGGCACCTTCGTTCATCCATTTCTTGGACGCCTCACCCTCGCCGCCAATCATCAGGAAGATGGGAGCGGTGCTGTCATTTCTATAGTGGGCATCATTGACAAAGTATCGTTGCTGCCAGGTCTGAGTGTTGGTTGGATGAAAGTGGTCCAAACGCTGCTCAAACCATAAATCCACGGGCTCTTTCTCGCGTTGCAAGGTTGGAATCTTGCTGGGGTCACCCAGAAATCCGTTTACATGGCGCCCATTGCGATATTGAAATCCCAGAGCGCTACTCGTCCCAAATAGGCAAAGTCCCACCAGAATCAGTAGTCCCAAAGGCTTTACAACGCCCCCAATCTCAAGCATGTTGCGGAATTTGATATTGTTGTTTTTGTCTGTCTGCAAATTCCTTTGTTTGCTCAGGTCAAGTGAATACGACACGCCAGCCTTATTAGATTAAAATGTGCGCGATGTTGTTTAGCTAAACTGTAAATAAGTGAGAAATGCTGACCACTGCGCTTTTATAGACCCCGTTATATACTATGTGCTTTGGATACCGGCGGCGAGACAGTGAAAACTCCTAAGGCACAAAAGACTTACCGTATGAAATTTTTACACAATGCAGAAATAACTGAACCATCTACCTAAGGTAAAGGCTCTTGTGGGCAAACGAAAAGACCTGTAAATAGAATTAGGTGAATTTAATAATTAATATTCACTCAAAACTAATTTTACTTTTTTTAACACGATAATTTCTTTGCTTTTGTTTTTTGAACTCATGCAGACATTGGGTACACATTGGTCGCAGAGCTGCCACCTGATAGAATGCTCCGTAGCAGTTTGTTGGTGCGAGAGAGACAGATATCATGCATACCGCTAAGCAACGGTCGTTTGAATTTTGTTTTTTTGCCCCAAACAATTTCCAAAGAGTGCCGACAACTTGTACTCATACACCCAAGATTTTGTTTCGAAAAATACACCGGCAAATAATTTAAATAAAATATATATTTTATTAAAACAGTGTAAAAATGACTGAGAACATTGAAGTTAAAAAATTACAGCCACGCGCCATCTTTGGGATCAATGGCAAAGTGCCAAATGGAGTACGCCAACATCCCAATGGGGTGGATGCCATCTTTGCACTCGGCAATAAAATCGGCATAGTGAATATGAAGAAAAACACCCAAGAGTTCGTGGCTGGCCACACCAACTCCATTTCTTGTTTAGACGTGAGCAAGAGCGGCAAATACATGGCCTCTGGTCAAAGAAATCATATGGGCTTTCGTGGCTATGTGATCCTCTGGGATTTTGAACAACGCAAAGAACTGGCCCGACACGATCTACACAAGGTGCGAGTCCAGGCCATTTGCTTTACGGCTGAAGATCGTTTTGTGGTTTCCATAGGAGGCGAAGATGACGGAACCGTCATTGTTTTTGATGTGGAGACTTTGTGAGTAGAGGATTACGAGAACTTTGAATCCGTGAAACTAAAATTCTTACTTTGGATTTGTATAGCTCTGCCATTTGCCGCCAGTCAGCATCACGTTCCATTTCCGGCAATGCTCTGTGCGTACGACCAATGCACAATAATCCCTTTTTCTTCATCACGGCCGGAGATCGCCACTTGCGCATGTGGAGCATTTTACGTGAACAGAAGAAACTCTATGTCCAGGATGTACACTTGGGCAACAAGACACGGATTTTCTACTGTGCTCGCATAGACAAGACCGACGAATGCGCCTATCTGGGCACGGGCACAGGCGATATTGTCAAAATTGTGCTGAGCTGTTGTGACAGAGACAACGTGTCCAAGCCGGGCACCACATCTGGGATTTTGGGTGCCTTTGGCACACACAATCCTCGAAAGTCGACGGGTCGGGACTGCAATCGTTATGTACATGGAGTCCGTGCCCTTTATGTCGTGGGCAAGGGCAAGCTATTGGTCGGAGCCGGCAATGGTGATGTGGAACTGGTAGAGGAGCGAACTGAAATACCACTCGTCAATTTCCGGGAATATCCCGGACCTACTTGGCCCTACTTGCGCACGGTAAGTTGTTGAACTGATTTTCTCGTTTCTCCCAAAATAAAAGATTGCTTTGGCTTCCAGCTGAAGACCCTTCGAGTCAATGGACTGATTTCCTCTTTTGTGCGGATCACTCCGGAAAAATTTTATATTTGCACGGACACCAATGAGATTTACTCGCTCAACATACGCACTTGGGAGCTGAAACTATTGCGCACTTGTCACTTCAAGTCGGTCTACTTCATCACCTTTCCCAAGTTCGTCAGGCTTCGTCTTAATCCTAAATCTTTTCTAAGAGTTCCTCGTATTTCTCTTTAGGAATTATGCCGCTGTCTTTGCCACCGCTGGTCGGGAATGTATACGCATTTGGTCTTCATCCCGTAAGCAGGAGCTACTGCGGATTATGGTCTTTAATTTTGACTGTGCTGCTGTCCGTTTCACCCATGATGGCAAAAGCATTGTTTCCGTTTGGAATGATGGTATCATTCGTGCATTTACACCCATCACCGGCAGGCTAATCTATGCCATACCAAATGCTCATAATAAAGGTAACTATGGCCAGTATTGTTCCTAGTTCTTATTGACTCAAATTCTTGTTAGGTTGTAGTGCCCTGGCAGTGGCTTCCACGGGACGCTTCATTGTGACTGGCGGCATTGAGGGGCAGGTGCGTGTTTGGAAGATTGAGCCCTATCGGCAGGATCTTGTTGGTGTACTGAAAGATCACTCGGGTCCGATTACTTCACTGGACATGAACTATTTAGATACTGAGGTAATCTCAGCCTGCACGGATGGTTCCTGTGTCATCTGGGATATCAAGTAAGTGCCAATTTGACTGTCTCAGTGACTTTTCTAAGTTTGTGGTTCTCCTAGGCGCATGACTCGAAAGGTGGTGGTTACAGCAAACACCCAGTTTATGTCTGCTATATACTTCCACACTGGAGTCCAAGTGCTCACCTGTGGCTCGGATGGCGGTATCAGTTATTGGATGGTTTATGATGGCGCTTTGCTGCGAGAGTTGACTGCCTCCAAGAAGTCTTCGGTTAATTGTGTGTCTCTCAATGCCACCGGGGACTACTTTGTTTCGGTGGGTAGCGATCTGCAGGTGAAATTGTGGAATTACAATAGCGGCGATGTGGTGGGCGTGGGTTCAGAGCATGCCTCATCGGTCATAAGTGCTGCTTATAGTCCTTGCGGAAAGATGTTTGTTACTGGTAGCACGGATGGCTCTCTGATTATCTGGGATGTACCTAGAGAATTCTGGGGCGAACAAAACCCCACTGGTGGCCCTAAATTCGAGCCAACAAGCGCACCGGCTGCCACGAAAAATGGTAAGCCCGAGGTTTTAGCACGTGTGGACTCAGGTACGCGTGCCCAAAAGACCAATGAGGAGAATATTAATGGCATATTGAAGGCTACACCAAAGGACGATATTTGTTGTGTTGAGTGCCCTCCTTGCGCCAAAAAGGACGAAAAGAAGGATCCGTATGCAGAATGTAAAATCGTACCCGATGTTAAAAAGTGTTAAGGCCCTAATTATATTTTATTTTTTGTGTTCAATTGCAGTGATCAGAAAATCAATAAAAACGCTTTTCTTAAGGCAATTTTGAATTTTTTATTCTTTTTTCGCAGTGCTGCCACCTTACCATTTTGTGATGCCCATGTAGTGCTGCCACTATTTCACAAACTTTGTATGGTGCAGTGCTGCCAGTAGCTAAAAAAGCCAAAAAATCCATACCCAGTATGACATATTTAATTTAATTAATTTATTTATTCATTTGGGTAAAAACTGAAAAATGGTAGGAAAAGTTTACGAAAAAAAGGAGACTAATTTTGAGGCTAGGAAATACAAGAATGGTTTTTTAATTGAAGCTATAAAAATTCATGCCACACTATGTGCAAATTGGCTAAATCAGCAACACAGCTACAAAAACAACAACAAAAATCAAGAACTGAAGTGATCCGATACTTTCTAAAAAAAAAAAAAGTTAAAACAAAAACAGCTTTTTTTGCTCATCTAAAGTTGGCAGCACTGAACTAAAAACGAGCGAACACTGAACCGCAGATGAACAAAAGAATAGTCGAAAAGAATAGTCGAAAGCTTAGGCAAAAAAAAAAAAATAGTCGAATAGTTGAATTTGTTGAGTGTGGACTGCGTTCGCGCGTATTTTTGTGCCGATTTTTTTCAATAAATTTTGGCGATTTTTTTTTTCGCGTATCTTACGCATTTTGGTGCACTTGGCAACACTGTGGTTGTTTACTTTACAAAGGCCACGTCCTGGTGGTATTCCTTCCGAGCAGTCCAGAAAAGTCTCGCAAATAGCTGCGTGACTCCCACATAAACAAAACCAAACTAACACATCATTCCGCCAAACATCCGCGCAACGTTGCCGGTCAATACAAGCACAAATCAAAGTGGAACTGCATTTAATTCGGTGTAAAATTTGTAAAAACAATAAATAAACATGAAGGTTTGTTGCATTGGCGCTGGCTATGTTGGCGGGCCGACGTGTGCTGTGATGGCCCTCAAGTGCCCCGACATAACAATTACTTTGGTCGACAAAAGCTCTGAACGGATTGCCCAATGGAATTCAGAGAAACTGCCCATCTACGAGGTTAGTCGATTTATTAAAAAAACAAAATTTTTTTTTTTAAATAAATAACACGTTGAGAGTTCAAAATTCGAACATGTGTGTAAATAAAAAAAAATAAAATAAAAAATATTATAATAAACGAATTGAAATTACCTCAAAACTGTATAATTGGTACAAAAAAAAAAAAAGAAAAAAACCAAGAAAAAAATTATAATTTTTTTAATCATCCTAAACAAACAGAAGAACTAAACCAAAAGAAGAAATACGTCAATGACTGCCGTAAGCATGTTCGGCAGCTGTGTACATTGTGTGTCTAGTTTATTGTGCCATCGGTTCATTCGCCACTCAATTTGCTTAAGCCATTGCCGAAACTCAAAGCACCTTAGCCTTCAGGTCTCTTACCTTCCATGGTTTCGCGTGCCTCAAACCAGGCCCACAACAATAATAACAATGAAAACAACAGGGTCAATGGTCAGCAACTTGAGATTCAGTTGCTCCCAACTTAGCCAGGCAGTCTGACTGTCTGTCCGTCGTCTGCACTAACTGCGTTGCCCCTCCAAAAGTAACCAACATTAGTCATTCATGAACGTGTTCTCACACACACACACGCACACACATGCACGCACTCTGGCAAATGTAATCTTTATGGATTGGCTTGCATGTGAGCGGAAGAAGAAGAGTTGCTCACTTAAGCCACACCGAATGGCTTATACTCTTTTTGAGTTCTGAGAGTTGGCAGAGTTAATGGGGAAGAAGAAGAGTTGCTCACTTAGGCCACACCGAAAGGTGTTACACTCTCTTTGAGCCTTGTGAGTTGGCAATGTTGAGGGAAGAAGAAGAGTTGCTCACTTAGGCGATACCGAAAAGCGTATACTCTCTCTGAGCTTTGTGAGTTGGCAATGTTAAGGGAAGAAGAAGAGTTGTTCACTTAAGCCACATCGAAATGCTCATACCCTTTTTAAGTTTTGTGAGTTGGCAAAGTTTCGGGAAGAAGAAGAGTTGCTAAGTTTTTTTATTTTTTAATTTATTTTATCGTGAATCCAACAATTTATTTAATATTTAATTTTTCTTTCGTGTTCCCAGAAACAAGTAGCTCAAATTTAATTTAAAATTAATCTTATCTATATAAAAAAAAGAAGAAAAAATTTTTTTTGTTGCAAAAGATTTAACGTGAAAAAAATGAATACTTTTCATTTGGCCTTATCAAAATCAATAATTTCTTTGGTCATGGTCTGATAGTTTAGTTTTTTCCCCAGTATGTTTGGAATTCTTGCTTAATTTTGTTGTCGCATTTCCGCCCACCCAGCCAACTTCCTCTCACCGCCCAACTGATAACACAATAGCTAAACAACAATAACAACAATGGGCTAGCTAGTTTACAATGGATAAGAGACAAGCCACACATGCTTCGGATAATTCTACAAAATTAGCACACACACACACACACACACACACGCACATAAAGCCATTACCAACGGCCTTATCGATGACGTGAGGTTAATTTGAAAAATAAAAAAAAATTCATGGTTCTTTTGAATTTGGTAGATTACTAATGGCCTGGGCAAAACCTGTCCAGTCTTGGCAATTGCTTGCGACTCCTCAGAATTTATGTTTTCTGTTTTTTTTTTTTTATCAATACGCCGCTTTGAGTGGTTGCATCATCATAATGGTCGTGTCAATTGCAGTTTTTCTTTTTTGAAAGCATCCCCCCACCCCACTTGGCCCTGACTTCCTTTTCATGTTTGCACAAGTGGCACGTTGCTGCATTCTTCTAGTATTCAACTAATTAGAAGATACTCGTACTATCTTTCAGATACTATCGAAAAAGTATCTTGTAGATAGCAAGTAATTTCTATCAAAGAAATTTACTACGAAAGCAGAACCGGTTCTGGATTTGTCAAAGTAAGCGGAAATACTTCAAGGTGGCTTATCAAATCCATCAGCTTGTCAAATAATTCTCAAGGAAAGAAGTTTAAATATTTTCCACTACTTTAGTGGCTAAGATAAAAATACTAGCCAAGCAGATAAAACCCAACTGATTACAGAAGCCACTGGAAAAAATAAAAATAATCGCTGGGTTTTTCGGGATCCGCCTAAGCCATATAAAGTGTATCTAATAGTTTGTTTCTAGCAAGGAATTTAGGTCAGCTAACGGTGTCTCAGATTTGCTAAAAAAAAAATAAAGAATTTTAAAAAATTTGACAAAATTTGTATGCATTGCAGCCCGGTTTGGATGAAGTGGTGAAGAAGTGTCGAAATGTGAATCTATTTTTCTCCACCGACATTGAGACGGCCATCAAAGAGGCTGATTTAATTTTCATCTCCGTCAATACGCCCACCAAAACCTTTGGCAATGGCAAAGGTAAGTCTATCTGAATTATTCCGATTTTTACAAATTCATTTAACTCCTCTTTGGTCTAACCTGGTAGGACGAGCTGCCGATTTGAAATATGTGGAGAGTGCGGCTCGTATGATTGCTGAGATTGCCCAGTCCAATAAAATTGTGGTGGAGAAGAGTACAGTGCCGGTGCGGGCAGCCGAGAGTATTATGCACATTTTGAGGGCAAATCAAAAGCCTGGCATTCACTATGATATACTCTCCAATCCGGAATTCCTGGCCGAGGGCACAGCCATCAATGATCTGCTGCATGCCGATCGTGTGCTCATTGGTGGCGAGGAGACAACCGAGGGTCATAAGGCTGTGGAGAAATTGTCCTGGATCTATGAGCATTGGATACCCAAGAAGAATATACTGACCACAAATACCTGGAGCTCAGAGCTGTCCAAGTTGGCTGCCAATGCCTTTCTGGCCCAGCGTATTTCCAGCATAAATTCACTGTCGGCCGTCTGCGAGGCCACCGGGGCGGATGTGTCGGAGGTGGCTCGGGCTGTGGGTCTGGACTCACGCATTGGCTCCAAGTTTCTGCAGGCCTCGGTGGGCTTTGGTGGCAGCTGTTTTCAAAAGGATATTCTAAATTTGATCTACATCTGTGAGAATCTGAACCTGCCCGAGGTGGCTGCCTACTGGCAGCAGGTGGTGGATATGAATGAATACCAGAAACGGCGGTTTTCCCAGAAGATTATCGAGAGCCTCTTCAATACGGTTTCGGACAAGCGCATAGCCATCTTGGGCTTTGCCTTCAAGAAGAATACGGGCGATACGCGAGAGACAGCGGCCATCACAGTCTGCCAGACTCTGTTGGAGGAAGGCGCCAAGCTGGATATCTATGATCCCAAGGTGGAGCCCGAACAGATTATCGATGACCTCACACATCCCAGTGTGACCGAGTCGCCGGAGAATGTGAAAAAGGCCGTCCAAATACACAGCGATCCCTACAGTGCTGTACGTGCCACCCATGCCCTGGTCCTCTGCACCGAATGGGATGAGTTTGTGGACCTTGACTACAAGCGTATCTATCAATCAATGATGAAGCCGGCCTACATCTTTGATGGTCGCAAAATACTCGATCATGAGCGACTCCAGCAAATCGGTTTCCATGTCCAAACTATTGGTAAAAAGTATCATCGAACCGGCCTCCTACGTTCCTGGGGCATTGTCCCACAACTGTAGGACTTGTGTGTGTATGAACACTCATACATTTTGCAAATTTTAGTTTTTAAGATGAAAAAGTTTCCATTTAATTTTCCTCTATTTACGAGACTCAATTGTAAATATGATTTTGTTTTTTTTTTTTTTTTAGCTAAAGTGAAAAAAAGAAAGTATTCTGACAAGCCCAAAGTATGATATTTCCTATATTAGAATCCTAACTTTTCCAAAACCCTTCTTCCTCTATTTATATTTTTGACAATTGAAGTGACCAAAAATCCGAAAAGAAAACAGTTGCAATATAAACTTCTGAATTGACAGAAGATTTTTTAACTATTTAAAATAAATTTAATATGCCTTTGTATATTGTAGTTCCTTTATATATATATATATAGCTATATATATGCATAATCAATCCACAGTCATCGAAAAGCATTTACTAACTCGTGTAAACATTTTATATTAAAATCAAATATAAAACGAAAAAAAAAAAAAACACAAAACTGAATTTTTGTAATTCATAAGATTTCTTTTGAAAAAATTAAAGCCATTTATTTAAAATTGAATTCAGCTAAAATGGAATCCTCTTGATGATCTGTCGATACCAGAGGTATGAGGTAGCTGCTGAGAGACTGAACCAGGTTACTAGATATGAAAGATGATCGTTGCGCAGGGTGACACGAGTCTGACCGCCGACAGGACTATTGTGAGCAGCCCTGGCATCATAGACAGCATCTAGAAATACTGGAGCTGCTCCGGTGGATGAGCACATCTTGGCCAGATCACGATACAAATAAACGTCTCCTTTATGATCTGGTGTGAACTGAGGGCGACTTTCGCCTTTGCGCACTACGGCAGTGAGTTCCACTTCTGTCTGGTATTGGCCCAGAGCACGAGTCTCGGGGCTTACATGTTTTCTGGATACCCAGCCACGATTGACGAGTATGATGTCACTGTCAGGTTGGGTAGGTTTTAGAATAACAATTTTTTGGTGTTTTTATTCAAGACTCACTCTCTGTCTGCCAGTTGAAAGGGTGTGACAATTAGAAAGCCATTGCCTGCATCGCGTTGTGAGAAGAGACCGCCTTGGGTTTCGGCTCCATCTGGTCGTATCAGAGAACGAGGACCCATGCGCATTTCTTTATCATGCAAGAAACGACCACGCACTTTCACCAGGCGGTACTCCATATTCTCTAGGTCGGACAGACTGCATCAAAAAAAATTAGTTATATTTCAATAGTTTCTTTCAAATTACTCACTTTTCTGGCAGATCTACAGGTGCCTTGTGCATTTGTTCATGGAGATCTTTGATGAGCTGCTCCTTCCATATCTTCCGTTTGACCTGCCAGCAGCCCAAGCCAAAGGTTGTGGTTGGTATAAGCTAGTAATTATTTAATTACGTCTCTTAAGTAACAAAAAAAATACCAGTTTCAAATTTTTTCTTACTAGCAAGAACCATCCGAGTGGTGAAATTTTCTCACTATCTTTGACGCGTCCGGGTGCTCCCACAGGCCAGTCAACTGGACGCTGGGAAGCTTTTCGCGTTATTAATTGCACAGGCCTGGGACGAGAAACTCCCGGCAATATAAATGTTTTACAAAAATTACCGGAAAATCGCAACATAACTGAAATTGGTCTGCCACTCTGATTTATTTTGCTATGGCCTGAAAGTTTCAACCGCGTTGGCAGCCCTGTGGCCGAACAGCTGATTGTGCTGGTCGCGTGTAGTTCGTTTTTTAATTTGTAGGAAATATTTTTTATCAATATAATTATGTTGACCACCCGTGCAATTCCGCGACTAGCAAATGGAGTGTCCCTCTGGAAGACCGTAAGTCCTTATGAAAATCTGTGGCATATTCTATCAAAATCAGAGATAATAGTCTTTGGTTGCAAGTCTTACATAAACAATTTATTAATAACATTTAATATATTATAGGTAATGCAACACACATATAGCCAAGCACCGGCGACTAGTAGACTGGTGATAAGTTGCCGGTTCTGCTCATCAGGGACAACTGTGACAAATGCGGAGAAGACAAAACAGAATGCTGCAGCTGCAGATGAAAGCATGCTCAAAAGAGTCCTGACCAAAGTTGGATTTGCTCCCAATATAAAAACAGTAAGTGTATTTAATGGTTTGTTTCCCATATTTCATTCATTCTTTGTGTTTTTACAGCGTCTTAAAGTTACCAGCCACTTGCTGTATGAAAGTGTGGCTGATAAGATCAATTATGGAGCCTTTTTCCGCGACTTTAATCTACCGAATACATTCAACTCGTGGTTTCTGGTGACTGAACTGCATGTATGGCTGTTACTTCTGCGTTCTATGGCTGAGGGAGCAGACAAAGGTGAAGATGGACGTTTTCTGCGCAATTGCGTTGTGGAGGCCATGTGGGGAGATGTCAACACACGCGCCAAAAAACTTGGAGTAAGTCCAGCCAACTCTACTTTCTTCTTCGACAAAAACTAATTGAGTCTTTTATTTTTAGGCCCACAATCCGTCTCGAACTAGACAGCAAATTGAAACACTCTCAGAACAATTTCAGGCAGCCCTCATAGCCTACGATGAAGGCATCATGTCCGATGATCGTGTCTTGGCCTGTGCCCTGTGGCGTCGCTTCTTTGAAATGAACTGTGATGATTACACAAAAATTGAACGCCTAGTAAAATACGTAAGGCAGCAGTCTGTCATGTTGGATAACTTATCACGTGAAGAATTTATTATAAAGCCGAAAATACCGTGGATTGATCTGGACAAATGTAAAGTCTAGAGCAACGAAAATATCCTAATTTTATGTTAAATAATTAAAAGTATATAAAACTAAATAACCAAGTCATCTATTGTTTCGTTTATCAGTGAACGCAATTGACATTTGAGTAGAAAGGCCATTATCCGACGCTCGACACGCTCTCTTTGGGTTCCCTCAAATGTTTCAAGGATTCTATTCATTTCCTGAAATGTATTTGTATGAGAATTCAGCTCAGACATTTCTAAAGTAATGATTGGTTGGGAGTCTTCTTGTATAATTTGATCACTGGGGCTTTCAACTATTTCTTCTATAATAAATCTTTCTTCGTCATCAATGTAGGCAGTCTGATCATGGACTTCCATACAATCGTCGGGCCAAATCTCTTCGGTTATGGTTACGGCCGCAGGAGTCATCGTGGCTGCAAGTTCTTTGCTAGAGTCTTTATTTTTAGATTTGCTCTGGACATCTGTGAGAAATTTTAGACGCTCTAAATATGGCCAAGTGGAACCTGCAATAATTTTGTTTTTATAATAAATTCATTATTTTTCGTTTAAAAATAAAAGTTACTTTTGAGCACGCCCTGCTTGGGGCAAACCTTTTCAGATCGCCGTAATTCCTTGTGAAACTGGTACCGCAGGTTGTTCCAACGCATTAGACAAAACTCCACTATGAACGTATATTAACTAGATGAGTATTTAATTTATTCAATTTGTTAAGTTTTCTTACTTTTTCGACCCATCAGACTTGCAATTTTTTCCCAAATAACACTTTTCGCCTTCATGGCTTCGTAGTTGGACATGCCAGTTTGTCGGAGGTAGAGCACAGGATGGGGTTCCACCAGCTCAATTAATTTGAAATCAAAAGGACGATTCTTTTTATAACTAGTCCGCATTTTTTGATCTTAACAATTTGCATTTGTTTATAGGCGATATGGAAGGCTGCTGAATATTTGCCATTCTCACAAAAACATTACAGTTCTGGAAAAGAACTGAACTTGTTTGCTGAATACATCTCACTAATGTGCCTTGAGTTGAATTATAATAATTAAAATTGTCAAAATTTGTACTATTTCAGGTACACAAAAAAAAAAAAAAAAATTCTAAAAAAAAAATATAACAAGCATAGAAGCAATGAATATTACAATTGTATTTGGATTCGCTTAATTTTCCAGCTTGTTGTTCGCAAAAGAACCAGCACAGCAAGAAGTGAAGGGAACGCCCCGATTGACATTCACAAAATCTGTCTTACACTGTCATTCCCCATGCTAGGAGCTGGAAAATTATTAAGTGAAGAGAAAAAATACAAAATTTGGTGTAATTTGTGCATTTAAATACAAAAAACAGTAAAATACAATGAACATGTAAGTTGGAAAAGAGAATTTATATTTTATACCATAACATTTCGCCTTGGTTTTGGCCTGGCAATCGCAAATATTTTGCATGTCGTTGTGGTCGAAAAGTAGTAGGGGGAAAATTTCTACATAAAAAAAATCAATAATTCAAAATGGCAGTAAAATCTGTCGGACACGAAAAGACCTAAAAATTTATTTTTGGAAATGTTATTTTTGCACAAAATTTATACTTATGATATCAAACGGTCGTTTTAGGTATAACAACCAAAACGGAGTTGGTGCTTATATGGGCAACAACGGTGGTGGCGCAGGAGCACCACGTATGGTTTCGGGCGGTGGAGCCAGTGGGTCGGGTATGTTTCAGCGCAACCGTTCGGCTCCCTATGTACGCGGCGCTGCCGGCGGTGGTTTCAACGGAGGCCCCAATGGAGCTGCCAATCGCCGCATGCCCGGTCCTGGACCACGCAACGATCGCAATGAGGGCTTCGCCAACAATAATCGCCCAGCCACCCATGGCGCCCATTTGCCCAAGATCGTCTGGTCAGAGGTGAACTTGACACCATTCCGTAAGAATTTCTACAAGCCTTGCGATACTGTCCTGGCCCGCACCCAGGGAGAAACTGACGTATTTCTAAACAGTAATGAGATCACCATCAAGGGCAACCAAGTGCCTACACCCAGCATTGATTTCGAAGAGGGTGGCTTCCCCGACTACGTGATGAATGAGATACGCAAGCAGGGCTTTGCCAAGCCCACAGCCATTCAGGCCCAGGGCTGGCCCATTGCTCTGAGTGGACGTGATCTTGTGGGCGTAGCCCAGACTGGTTCAGGCAAGACCCTGGCCTATATGCTGCCCGCCGTGGTCCACATCAACAATCAGCCACGCCTAGAACGTGGAGACGGCCCCATCGCACTGGTGCTGGCTCCCACTCGCGAACTAGCCCAGCAGATCCAGCAAGTGGCCTGCGAGTTCGGATCGAACACCCAAGTACGCAATACTTGCATCTTTGGCGGAGCCCCCAAGGGCCAGCAGGCTCGCGACTTAGAGCGTGGTGTGGAAATAGTGATTGCCACACCAGGACGTCTCATTGATTTCCTCGAACGCGGCACCACCTCACTAAAGCGCTGCACCTATCTGGTGCTCGACGAGGCTGATCGCATGTTGGACATGGGCTTTGAGCCACAAATACGCAAAATTATGCAGCAAATACGACCTGATCGTCAGGTGCTTATGTGGTCGGCCACCTGGCCCAAGGAAGTGCGCCAACTGGCCGAGGAATTCCTCAACAATTACATTCAGGTCAACATTGGATCACTTTCCCTGTCGGCCAACCACAACATCCTACAGATTGTGGATGTCTGTGACGAGTCCGAAAAGATAATGAAACTGATCAAGTTGCTCACTGAAATCTCGGCTGAGAACGATACCAAGACCATTATTTTCGTCGAGACCAAGAAGCGTGTAGATGAAATCACTCGCAACATCTCCCGCCAGGGCTGGCGGGCATGCGCCATACATGGCGACAAATCACAACAGGAGCGGGACTTTGTATTGTCTTCATTCCGTAACGGACGTCACTCCATACTGGTGGCCACCGATGTGGCCGCCCGCGGATTGGGTGAGTATTTGTTACCTTATTCCCCACCAGCGGCGTAGTGACAGCCGCCCTGCTGTTTGCGTCGCTGTTCCTTGCCTTGATTGGCTTCTGCCAAACATGCTGCGATTTGATAAAAACAAAAAAACAAAAAAAAAAAAAAACAAAAACAAATTAATTAACCATAACCAAGCAATTGTTGCTGTGGATCAACATACCTGAAAATAAAAGGCTCTCTTTCATTATTTTGATGATTCGTCGTCTCGTCTGGGACCGTTCGACTCCGGTCTGGGCGATGAATCGCCCAACACCGCCAACACCGTAAAGCACTCCTTTTCAATTTTCTCAACAAAAAAAAAAAAAAAAAACAAAATAGAAAATAGAAAATTCCCTTTTCCACTCGAACAGAGTGGAAGAGCCAGCATCAGCATCTCTCTGGGTTGGTGCCTCACAAGCGAGCTTGACCTCTTCCATTTTACAATTTAGGTTAAGTTTTGCATGTCCTCTAACTAATTAATCCATCCCTCCCCCTACCTCCTCATCCTTCCTTCCACCACTTCTTAACTTTACCAATCAGTCAATCCAGATCCCGAATTCCGATCCCCAAAAAAAAAGCTCTCTTGTTACTTTTATGATTTCTATTCAAATAATAATTAAAATAATATTTTTTAAAACGAAAAGAAATGGTGTGGGCGAAATAATGAGGGGAATGTGTTCTCCATACATTGCTGGTTATATGAGATGTATTTTTATTATTTTTTGCTTTTGTTTGTTGGTCTGGTTCATAGTTTTTAGTTTTGTCGTCCAAATCACAAACTTTTTAAATCTTGTATCGAATCTAAAACTAATTTATATATATGTCTGTATTTCTGTATATATATTTATTATTATTATTTCTATATATATATAAATCTATATATATATCTATTCAAAAATATGCTATTTATTGTCAGTCCAGAGAGTTGATGGCCTAGCAAAATTCGATAAAAATAAAAAAATCAATTTTGGGGTTCTTTTCAGCTAACCGAAAATTGTATACTCTTTTTTGAAACCATTTCTATTGCATGGCATAATTTTGAAACGATTAAAAATAAATTTCATTTTCTCTTTTTTTGGGATCTTTTTAACTCGGGGAAATTTTTAAAGAGTATTTAAATAAAATTTAAGTGATTTTTCCCCTGAGAGAGTTTTCAGTAATTCACAATACTTTTTTCTCTACAAATTTTGCGGCCACAGAACTAACTGAGACTGAAGCTTATTTCCTTAGCTTATTTAGGAGCCATTCAAGTATCTTTATTATTTTTATATTATTATATTACGTCGCTCTATATAATGTATAAAATAGAACCTAAATTTGTGTGTGAACAAAAATATCATCAGCACTTTTTGAAATGGACTTCGATTTTTAGAAAAAAAAAAATAATGAAACTGCAAATTGCTCAAGTTTAAAAAAATATACACAAAGAAAAGATATAACAAGAGAAAGCTATATTATATACAAGTTGAGGGTTGAAATTTTAAGTTTTTTTTAGCAACAGGATGAGACCTTCACAACAACAACAACTACAACTACATCAACAGCGGGACTAACTTGATCTCCAACTTTAAAGTAAGATTTTTTTTTCGAGTTAAAAAAAAAAAAAAAATTAGTTTACCTCTTAAAAAAAAGTACCACCAAGGGGTAAGTACTAGGCTAAAATTTTGAAATCTCTCACTAGTCCTGAGTCCCCCAACCAACCCAACTAACACTTCAGAAACCCATCGAACCCAATCCACTCCAACCAAAGTATTCTCCTTCTAGTTGCACCTCATATTTTCTAACTTGATATTTTTAATAATATTTTTTAAAATTAATCAAGCCGTCTCTTGTATGCATTAAGCTTAAAAAAATATATATTTATATATAAATTTGTGTATTGAAAAAAAAAAATCCTATATGAATGAAGCTGACAAAGGTCGAGGTCCACTTTTCTGCAGTAAAAAAAAATAATAATAATTTTAATAATAAAATAAAAGTATTGTTATATATTTGCTAAAATTAGTATTGATGGCGAAATTTTTGTTCAAAGTGCAAAATATCCATAAAAACAAAAAGCAAAATTTTCTTTTATTAATTTTTTTTTTTTTTTTAATTAAGAAAAAAAAAATAAATCTAAACAAAATAGAAAAATATCAACCAAAACCACAACACATAAGTTAATATATTCAAATATTTTTTTTTAATTTTATTTCGAGTTTATTTCATTTGTCGAATTGTTTATGTTTTTGAAATTTGATTATGTCTGTTATATATTTTTTTTATATATTAAATATTTTGATTTTGTCATCTAAGTGAGAAAAGTCAATGGTTTTTAACATGTTGCTTACTTCTTCAATTTTCAAATCACAAAATCAACCAATCAAAAAAAAAAAAAAACCAAACAAAAAAAAAAAAAAAATCGAAAAAAACCAAATCAAACAGATGTCGACGATGTCAAGTTTGTGATCAACTATGATTATCCATCGAATTCCGAGGATTATGTACATCGTATCGGGCGTACTGGTCGCTCGAATAATACGGGAACGGCATACACCTTGTTCACGCATTCGAATGCCAACAAGGCCAATGACTTGATCCAAGTGCTGCGCGAGGCTAATCAGGTGAGTTTTGAAATAAATCAAAAAATAAAATATTTAAAAATTCTTTTCCCTAGACTATTAATCCGAAGCTGATGAATATGGCCATGAGTGGTGGCTTTCAGAAGCGTGGCAATATGAATGGCGGTGGTGGTTATCGTGGTGGCAACAACAACAGCTACCAGAATCGTAACCAACAGATGGCCGGAGGCTACAACAACTACCGCAACAACACCAACAACAGCAGCAACGGATCCAACAACAACAATGGACAGAATCGTAACTTTGGTGGAGTCAACGGCTCCGGGCCACGCTTTGAGCAGAAGCCGCGCACTTCGCCCACCAACCAGGTCGGCTATCGTGGAGCCTCCTCCTATCAACAGCAACAGCCGTCACAGCAGCCACAGCAACAGCAGTTCAATCAGTCGAACTCTGTGCAGTTCTCGCGCTTCAATCCGAATGCCGCCTGCTTTGAGCCCAAGACCCAGAATCCGGCCGGACCAGCCGGACCGGCTGCCGTGGCCAGCCCGGCCCCTGCTCCAGCAGCTGGCAATGCTGCCGTCGCTAGCTATGGACTGGAACAGAAGCGTTCCCGCTTCACTCCCTACAATATGAACTTTGCCAGCATGCCGCCGCCACCGATGCCTCAACAGCAGCAGCAACAGCAGCAGCAAGCAGGTGCCTTGACAGTTGGCGCCCCCACTTCCGCGGCCCCACAGAACTTTGGTCAGTATCCCGCTAATTTGGCCTTGGCCGGCGCTCCAGTTAATTCGTATCGCACCCAGTATGCCGTTCCCACAGCGGCGCCGTATGTGATGGCAAATGGAGCTGATATCTTTGCCTATCCGCCACCTCCTCTGCCGGTCCAAAACTAGATTCAAGTAGACGCCAAATTGTAGATTCAAGATTTATTGGGCCCAACCTGACTGTGCCCCAAGTTTTTCTTTGTTGTAATTTCCTTTCCTAAGCCCACACACACTCACACACACATACACATACCTACACCCATACACCCACAAACACACATGTACACAAAAGAATGTATACTTTAATTCGGAGAGGCTGTTTATTAATTTTTTTTTTCTTTGGGAATTTCATAGAATTTTCCCATTCAAAACTTTCTCTCTCTATCTACTTTCCAATAACACTAACTTATCAGCCAAATAATATGGTTTAAACGGAAATCAAATACGCTAATAATTTGATGTGTCAATCTTGTGAAAATGCAAAAAAAAAACATTTCTTTCTTTCCTCTAGTTGTTTAAGCTCATTTCATTTGTTCATTTTTTTTTTTTTTTTGATTGATACAAATTCCGCGGACTACCTGAAGCGCCTCGGCATCGGGCGTATTTGATTTCTATATCATAAATTATTCTCGAATAACTGTAAATTGTAATATCGAAATTTGCAATGCTCTTTCCAAAAACTCTAAAGAAAAAAAAATTATAAAAAAAAAGAAAATAACAAAACAAAAAAAGAAACACAAACAAAACAATTCAAACCGTTCCAGAAAAAAAACATTATCAACGTCAATTTCTTAGATTCAAATGCGTAAACCAACTTAAACCATATTATGTGACTAGTCTAATTAACCGCTTAGCTGAAATATAGCATGATTAAATTTAAAAAAAAAACAAAATCAAAATTCATTATCATCACAATTAATATTGTGTAAAACTCTCATTCAATTCATTTGAAGTTTACGCAAAAATTTGCTGTAAGCCGAATTATGATTTGATCTAACTTTAAACTTATAAAAATAAAGGAATTAATTAGACGTTTAAATAAAATGTTTTTTATTACAAATTGGTTGGGTGGGTTTGTTTCAGATAAATAAAAGAATTTATTTCAGTCCCAATGGATGATCTTAGCTTGGTGCTTCATATTTTGTCATTTCCTCAAAAAATAAATCGTTTCGGAGGAGGCTGGAAATAATTTTTCAACCAAGATTCCAAGAGCGATGAGCTCACAAAGTACCAGGCAAACAGAAGCCAGCAGCACAGCGATTTGCGGCGTAAAAAAAGAGTATCTTTTAGGCTGGTTTTTAATTTCTGGCAGCACCTAAAAGTATGCCACACTATTTGCTTGTCTTTGATCTGCCATCGCGTGCTAATAACTTCTGCAAGCCTGGTGTTTTCGCTTATGCTTGCAATTGCGTGAATTGAGTTGGAAATTTTTCAGAATGCATTCAAATCGCTTAATTTCTTTAAATTCGGATCAAATATGAATAAAATTAATATGGAAATTAGTTTATTTGTTATTTGGACTCTCTCTTAGCGAAAGTAAAATATATAAATATATGAGTAAATTTATTGATTTTTTCTTTAAGTTCAAAGATGTTTTCAGAATTTTTGTATATCCTTTATACTTTATCCTGTTTCTTTGCTTAGATTTCCTAAAATTCATAATGTTTTCAGATAATATTTTATTCATTTAAAGATCAAATTTGTATCTATCTATTTAGTTTTTCTTCTTCCTGTAAGTGCACAGGGACCTCAGATTTTTTCTTTATCCTTTGGTACCCTTAAAATTCGAGCTATATCCATCTGATCATTTAGTTGTTTTTTCCACATATTCACTGATGTTTATAGATTTTTCTTTATCCCTTTGGAAAACTATTTCTATTGGATAATTCATTTATTTGGCTTCTGTCAGATAAAATTTTCTTTATTCATAGATGAAATATACCTATATCGCTCTGATCATTAGGTTTTTCTATTCTCTTTAAACTCACAATCCCTTCAGATTTTTTCTTTATGCTTTCATAAACTTATAATCGAAACTATAACTATATCTTTAGGTGCTTTTGTTCATTATTTTTTCATTCAAAAATTAAATCTACATCTATCTGTTGCTTTTTCCTTTAAGTTAGAGAGCTCTCAGATTTTTTCTTTGCCCTTAAAATTACAACCATATCCATCTGGTCACTTAGTTTTTTTTTTCAAAATATTCGCTGATGTTTATAGATTTTTTCTTTATCCTTTTGTACCCCAAAGTTAAAAACTATCTCTATTGGAAAATTTATTTATTCATGGTAATGTCAGATAATATTTTCTTCATCCGAAAACCCAATCTATTTCTCTCAGATCATTAAGTTTTTCTATTCTCTTTGAGCTCACAGTGCCCTCAGATTTTTTCTTTATGCTTTCATACTCTTGTAATCAAAATTATAACCATATCATCAGGTACCTTTTTTCAGTATTTTTTCTTTCAAATATTTAATCTATATCCATCTGTTTACTTATTCCTTTAAGTTCACAGTGTCTTCTGATTTTTTCCTTATCCTTTCTCACCCTTAAGATCAGCTTTCCATAATACCCAAAAATCAAATTAAAAGGATTTAGTTTTATTTTGTATTTTTTTTTTATTTTCGGTTTTAAATATATATTTATATATATATTTTTTTTGTTCTTGGTTTTTTTGTTTGTTTTTGTTTTTTTTATATAAGAAAAATCTATTATACATCAAAAATTATCATAATAATAAATAGATAGAACTAAATTTTACAAATATTACTAGACAGCTTCAATTGTTAACCGCCCACTTAGCTCCAGAATTTTAGAACATTTTGCCACATTTTATCTCAATCTAATTGTTGTTCTCTTTGCCTTCTTTTTACCGCACACAATTTACAAGTATTTTTTTGTTTTTTTTTTTTTTTTTAATTTTAATAAATTTGTTAATTCTGGCATGTATTTGGTTGTTTTTGGATTTGTTTTTAAAAAAATTACACCATGATTTATTAATGACTAACAAAATTGTGAGAATGTCAAAGTCAATTTGTATTTTTTTGTTTTTTTTTTTTTATTTAAATGCTTTGCTTTTTTTTTAGTTTTTTTTTTGAGTGTGTTTGTGTGTGTGTGTGTGTTTTTTTTAATTTGGCCTTTTATTTGAAATTTCTCTTTGCAGTTTTTGTAATTGGTTTTTTTTGAGTTAATTTTTTTTTTATGTATTTTTTTTTTTTTTTTTGCTTATACATTTTTTTTTGTTTATTCCAATCTAAATAACTAAATTACCTGGCTTCTTTTTACTAAACCTTTGCTCTTTTCTATATAGTTATTTTTTTTTTAATTTATTTTTTTGGTTTACTGCCGCTGCCTCATTTTTTTTAATTGGTTTAATTATTTAATTTTAATATATATTTTTTGTTGTTGTTGCTTTTGCTTTTTTATTTATTGCTCCGCATAGTAGTAGTTGTAGTTTTTTGCTGTTTTAATTTTTTTTTTAACTAATTTTTAGATTTTTGGGTTTTTTAATTTTTACCCGTTTTTGTGTTGATTTCCAGGGGGAATGGCCGAGGGTTTTTGCAGCTGATTCAACTTTTAAGTGCAGAGTTTTTTTTTTTGTATATATTTTTTTTATTATATATTTTTTTTTGTAATTTTTTTTAAATTTTTTTAGAGCGGTGATTTTTTTTTCTAATTTTATATATATATATTTTTTGTTTTATTTATTTTAGAGGAAGTTGGCCTTTTTGGGGACGGGGGGAGTTGAGGTCTTCAGCGGATTCTGGGATTTGCTTTTTCATTTTGTTGTGGTTGCTTTTGTTGTTGTTGTTGTTGTAGTTTACATATATAGATATCACGAGAGTTCCTGCGAGAACTGAGTCTCCAGGGTGGGTCTACTTCTAGTTGGATTTCTGTTGGGATTGCGTATCGGTGGTCCTGGGCTGCCATAGCCCGCGGCATATAGCTGCGGGCACGAGTCTTTTATGAGTTCCTGCGTTTCTCGCAGCTGCCTCTGCACTTGTGGCGCCAAACGTTGCACACTTATGGCCGGCGGAAATTTATATTCCGTAGGCGGGGCATTGGCGGTGACGGGCTAAAAAATAAAACAGGAATAACATTATTCATATGGGATTTCTTTTGATTCTTCTGATTACTCACCTGCAGGCCATGCATCACCTCACCGTAGTAGGCTCCTGGCGTGGGCTGTGAGGATTGCAGCATTTGCTGCTGTTGACTTTGGCTGTGTGGAGCGGAGGTTTGTGGATCGTAGGCTTCGAGTTGTTGTTGTTCGAGTTGTTGCTGTTGTTGTTGTGTGCTATTGGCATTTGTGGGCATGGTCGGTGCTGTTTGGGGAACAGGACTCGAACCGTAGTAGGCCATCTGCATGGCCAGTGTAGCCGGCGGCTGAGGTGAACGTCCACCGGGACCGCTGCCAGCGGCCATGCCGGACCCATTTATAAAGCCCGTGGTATTGGGCTGCATCAGGGCCGAGCTTAGGTATTGAGCCGTGGGCTGTACTGAGCCACTGCCGGCTCCCACCGTGGGGCCATAGAGGGCCCCGCTGGCGGTCATCAACAGGCGCTTGGGACTGACATTCTGCGGCTTGCCGGTGCCTGCCGGCAGGGTCAACAGGTGGGTGCCATAGGCGGTCACGGCCTGGACCTGTTGTTGCTGCTGCTGCTGCTGTTGTTGCTGGAGCTGGGCCAGTTGGGCGGCGGCTGCCGCATTGGACGTATTGACGGTGGTTAGGCTGCTGCTGCCGACCTCTAGCGGCATCAGCTGGGGTGACATATGGGCAGGTCCCCAGCCGGGCCAGACAAGCTGTTGTTGTTGCTGCTGCTGCTGTTGTTGTTGTTGCTGTTGCTGCTGTTGTTGTCGTCCTGCCAAGACGTGCTGAGGTAGATACTCCGTGGCCGGCAAAGGTGAGGAGGTGACCGCCACGGAGGTGCTCAGCAACTGGGCCGCCGATGAGGGCTGAAGCAGATGGCCACTGCCGGGCACACCGGCTCCGCCACCACGCCCACTCGCAGGGCCCAGCTGTTTGAGCGGTACTTGTACTTGGCGTATGGGCGTCGTCTGCAAGGATCGACTGGCCGAGGAGCATATCGATGCGGTCAGGCTGGCCGACTCCCAATGCTGGACCAACGCATTCAGTCGTGCCTCCTCCAAGGCGATTTCCGTTTCGCTAGCCGAATCATAATCGGGACCCTAATCCAAATATATACAAAAAGTGTGAAAGTCCATTTGATTTGGGATATTTGTTTTTGGCTCACCTCATCGATTTTCTTGTCCAGCATGCGAAAGAAATTTTGTTGGCTTGACGATATTTCTCTGCAAAGATGATGGCAGTTTTAGTGAGGTTAGGGCAACATCCGCTCTGGTTACTTACTGGCTTTGCAACAGTGATAGATTTTTGGCTCGTAATAGTGACACGGCAACATCTTCCTCACTGTCCTGGGATTCCTTATTGCTTTGTTCATCGCCCTCATCGTTTTTCTCGCGGTCGCGTTGCTGGGCCTTTTCCGAATCCTCAATGTGACCTTCGTCTTCATCTGTTTCGGCATCTGAATCGGCTGAATATAACAACAACAAAAATAAAAGAATTTAATGAAATATTTCTAAATTATATTTTGAGAAATTTTCAAAAAAAATTTCTTGACCTATTTTTATTTTTTCTTCAGCGAAGACAAACAACAAAATTTGGATTTATTTTTTATTTTTATATTTCTTTTGACAAAAAAGAAATGCAATTCAGTCATTCCCCTTTTCAAAATGATTGGCAAAAAAAGCTTAAGCAGATTTTTCTTGATATCAAAAATAATAAAAATAGGCTCTGTGAATTCAGAACTCTCAACTCTTTAGAAACTCTTTAGAAGTTCTTGAAATGATTTTCCCTTAAATTATTGATTCAGGAATCCATCAAGTCAAACAGTTTGGCAAGTTGAAATTTTCCCAAGCTATTTTGTTTTTCCTAAGAACTTTGTTTCTTCCTGGGACACATCAATTTTTGAAACAGAAAAATCAATAATTTTTTGTTTTTTTTGTTTTGACAGAAAGGAAATGGTTTAAGTTTTGAGAAAGTGTAGTCTGTAGCGATTCAATGGATTTTTTTTGTTTGTGAAATTTTCTTCAATTAACACAAATTGCGTATACGGCATGTGATCAGGCTAAGTGCTCGAAGTGAAAGGCCTAGCTTAGCCTGGAATTGTAATTAAAAATAGCTACGCTTTTGCAAACATTAATTTTTCAAAAGCATAAACTTTATAATTAAACTAAGAGCCAAATGGAGGGACAAGCCGATGGTGGAGGAGCGGAGGAGGAGAGGAGGGAAGGATGGGCTTGGGTTTTGGGAGCCAAGCCAAGCCAAGCCAAGGCGAGGCGAGGCAAGGCAAGTCAACTGGGCAGGCCTAAAAAGAGGAAATTGGGTCGTTTGGTGGCACAGCGGCGCCTTTGTGTATGCAACACTTTTTTAACCCTTTTGTTGGCAAAGCTACACAAACACAAACCAACACACACACACACACTGATACAGGCGCGACCTAAAATATTCACAGACAAACACACACACACTCTGGCTTACGCACAAGTACACACAGACAGAGAGCGAGAGCGAGAGAGATAGAGAGCCTGGCAGAAGGCCACACCGGGCAGAGGCCAGAGTATGGTTGGCCAGGGCGAGAGGGTGAGTGAGAGGGAGGTGGGTAGGGAGAGCTGTAAACAACAAGTTGCTTTTTTTACTAGTTAATTACACATACACAAACACCTACATAAACTTTTACTTTTACATTGAAAAATTGTCTCAACTAAAACATAAAAAAAAATAGAATTTTGAAAAAAAAAAACTGTCTCAACGGTAAAGTTTTTCTCGTTTTTTTTTTGTAGACTTTTTTACAACTTTTTATGTAGGTTAGGCTTTATATTACTTTTTTGTATTCTTTAAATAAAAAAAGAAAATTGTGGGAAAACCCATGTGTGTGTGTGTGTGTGTGTGAGTGTGTGTGGGTGTCTGTCTCAAAGGCCCTTTAGTCTATGCTTTTTTCATTATAGCCTCTGTTACTGACATATTAATCAATGATGTCCTCATTGTGGAAACAGGTGGCATACAACAACACACACAAACACACACACACACAGAGACAAACAACCGAGCAGCTATACAGGCAAATTGATGTCGTCATGCGTGTAAGCTTTTGTTAAAAGGCGAGAGAAAGGCAAACACACAAACACACACACACACATATACAAATGACTGCCTCGCTGGTGGCAGCCTTGCCTGGCTCAGGCTTTGTCTCGGCGGAGCCTTTTCACCTTTCCCGTTACCTTGCTTTGATTTACTATGTTGCCAGTGTTTATGTATGTGTGTGTGTGTGTGTGTTTTTAATTTTTTACTTACCATGTCCTCCTTTTTTGCCATTTGCTTTACTCTTCGATTTCCTTGGATACAGATGGATTTTACTCTGTCCACAGCCCATTTTTCAATGACGCCAACAACAACGACAACGACAACAAGGATGATAACAACACCGCCCTGGGCAACAACAACAACAACGACGACGACGACACCGTTGTCAAAGCTGGCGGAATTTTAAGACATTTAAAAAAAAAATGATTTAATTAATTTGAGCTTCCTTCTTTTTTTTTTGGTTGAAGTTTTTAAATAATTTTTTTTTTTTTTTATTTATTTTTTAATTTGTTGTTCAACACGTTTGGTTTGTTTTTTGTTGGTGTTATTGTTGTTGTTCGTCTGTTTGGAATTCTTTGATTATTCTTTATTTACTTTTAGTTGAAATTGTTTAGGTTTTTGTTGTTGTTTTGGTTTTTGTTGTTGTTGTTTTTGTTTTCACTCTTCCTGCCACACCGACAGAATATATTTTTTTCTCATTCTTTGAAATGTTTCCTATGCGCTTATATTTTTCCACTTGCTCTTGTTTTTGCTGTTGTTGTTGTTGCTCTTGTTGATTATTTTCATTTTATATTCGTTTTTTTTTTTCTTTCTTGGCTTTGTTCTTGTTCTTGTGTTTTTATTCAATTTTCATTAATTTAACTATGTGTGTAAATTTAATTTATTTGATTATTTTTTCTTCGCTTCGTTTTTGTGGTTGTTGTTTTTGTTGTTGTTGTTCTTGCCTTTTGCCTTTGGCTTTGCTTAGTTGATTTGTGTGATGTCTGTTGAAACTACAGCAAAAACAACAACAACAACAATAATCATAATAACACTAACAACAACAACGACAACAACAACAACAACAACTTAGTAGAAAAATTCATCACATCAGCACACGTTGAGGGCAGTGTCGATTCGCCGTGTCATCTGTCCGATTTAGTCAGCCACTTGTTTGTGTATTTCATTTTGTCGTCCATAGTCTTTGTCTTCTTCTTCTTGATGCTCGTCTTCTCATCTCGCCTGACCCCTTCTTTCCCCTCACCTTCAGCAGCAGCTTTGGTATGTGCGTTTCTTTTATTTTTTTTTTTTTGTGCGTCGTTCATTCTGTTCATTCTGCCTGAGTCGTTTGTTTTCTCTCCCATTCACCACCCCAAAATGAAATAATAATAAAATAAAACCACCCACAAAAATCAGCTACTTTAGAATGAGTCTTGTATGTGTGTGTGTGTGTGTGTGTGTGTGTGTGTGTCTGTGTGTGTGTGCTATTTTATACGAGTCTTGTAAAACTTTATTAAAGTAGCGGAAATTAACTTTTTAACTTAGTTGGATTACCACCCAGGGCTTCTCTAGTCCTCTCACTTTCACTCAGGCCCTGCCTGCCTCTCTCTCATTTGTTCTTCTAACCAGCTGAGCTCACACCTGGATTCAAGGGGAAACTGGACTGTCCACTCTGCCCACTGACCCAGCGAATCAACCAGCCAACCACTTGTTTTCTTAATTTATTAATGTTTGGTAAACATCCCAGGGTTCTAAGCTTTTCATTTTTTTTTTTAAATGACCACTTTTTCTATTGTTTCGGTTTGTCTTTTTTTTTTTTTTGGTTGGTCGCAATTGAATTTAATGCGCGCCACATTTACTTGGGCGTTTCACAAAGAAATTCTTTGGCTTTTCTTTTTTACGTTTTTTAATTTCATTTCAACACATTTTTCACGCACAGTTTTTCCGCGCAACAAAATTTCCATGCCGCGCTGTCAACACTGTCACAAAATGCCTTCAATATTCTTGGTTCACACACTCACACACACACACACACACATACACCGCTCTCTTTGCTTTGCTTTGCTCCGGCTGCGGTTCGCTCTTTTTGGTGTGACTCTCTGTTGCTGTTAGTGATTTTTGTTGCTAATTTAAACAAATAATAACAATAATAAGCACAACAGCAATAACAACAACAATAAGAGCAATAAACAACAAATAAGAAATAAGTAAAAAAAAAACACTTGAATTTTATTCAATTATTCTCACATAGCTTCATCATCAGCGAAACGTTTGGACTGCCTCGTCAACGATCACAAAAAAAAAAAAGAATACAAATAAAATAAAAATAACAAAAAAAAAAAGAAAAGAAAAGAAAATGAAAATAAAAAAAAATAATAATAAGCCCACGAAGCTCACTCAGATGCGCGTGCTGTTGCTTTTAATAGAAACACACACACACACAGGGACACACACCCGCATTCTGGCGTGAGAGAGCGCAGCAACGCGTTGCCATGCCTGCCTTTACACTCTCACTCTCTCTCTCTGTGCTTTACTCTCTGGCTGAGTGAGTGACTGACTGGCTGGCTGGCAATGCTTTTGTGTGTGTTTGCTTGTGTGTGTGTGCTGCGTGCGAAATTGATTTTTCTATTTATAAAAAAAATCAAAATATATCCCGTTTATACAAGTTTTCATTTGGTTTTTTTTTCTTTTTTTTTTTTAAATTTTTTCCTCATTTTCTTTGTTGTTTTCAGCGTGAAACTTTTGTTGTTATTATTTTATTTCTTGATTTTCTTTTTGTTGTACCGTAAAACGATAATTTATGTTTTATTGATGCTTTTTAAACATTTATTTGTGTATATTTTGTTGTTAAGTCTTTAGGGATTTTTTTTTATATATTTTTTTTTTATTCTTCCTGCTTGCGTTTTGTGTATGGAATTTTATAGAAACTTGTTTGATTTATCAGACACCACTTGGCCACACATTTTCCACAACACGCCCGCCCCGATGGACCGAGAAATGCCGCTACCGCTGCGGCTAACGTTGCCGCCACCGCCACCGCCAACGATACCGTCACATGCCGTGCAGCATTTTCAGCCGTTTTTCCGTTGTTTGTATGTGTGCGCCTTTTCGATTGCTTACTTTTTTTTCCTTTCTTCTTCTTTGGATTTATTTTGTTTGCCTTACGATTCTTTTGGTTTATTTTATTTACACATTTTACAATCTAAAAGGAACTTTGCGGGGTTTTCTTGCTTTCTTTCTGATTTTTGCAATTTTATTTACACTTTTTTTTTTAATTTTAATTTTCTAAATATATATATGGATATATTTTTTTATGGATTTTCTAAGCGTAAAAGTCGCCGAAAAACTTTTGCTGCGTCGGGTGAATTTTTGTGTGTTGTGTGAATTTTGTATGCTGAAATTTATGCTGCTGCTGACACTCCTCTTTGTGTCACACACAAACTTTGTGCTTTTCTCGCCAGAGAGTTGACCGGAGAGCGTTGTCATGCCATGCTTGTGTGTGTGTGTGAGAGAGAGAGAGAGAGGAAACTTGCATGCCAATACAAAAACATAGACAAAGCAAGTCGAGCTTTGTCTGCTCACAAAAGGGCTGTTTTTTTTCGTTTTATTTAAGGGTGGATTTGGTTAGGGCGCAGCTTTCACTGAGCTTTTGAGCAGGGGTTGCATTGGGCAGCTTTTAGCTCTTTAGGACATTTTTTAGGGGTGCATTTTGTAACAAAAAATTAATTAAGTTAATTTTAAAAATAATTTCATTTTTCATTTTAATGATAAAAAGACTTGGATCTAATTTTTGAATATACATACAAATAAAATGCGACCCTTGGAACCTTGAAAGCTTTCCCGAGAACTTTTCATGAAAAACTTAAAAAGCTTATCTCATTTAAATAGTTGGCAACACCTTTGCCATAAGCATGGCAAAAGCTTTGCCGGCTAAGCAGTGCTCTCCAAGAGCTTCGGAGCTTTCACAAGCAGTTGCAGCCCCTAAGAATAACTCCGCCGCCTGGAAATCAATCTTTTTTTTCACTAGGTATTTATGCTTTGGTTTTGATCTAGAAATTGCTTCACTCTGTCATGTCAGGCCTCATTAATTCTCACAAAAGCAGTGTCCAGCGCAACGTTATATTTCCGTTTTGACTGTCAACCCCCCACCCTATGGCCCTTTGCCATAGTTTCGTTTTTTTTATGCCCCATTATATGGGAAGTAAAATTTATTGCATAATAATGAAGTGAGAAACGTTACAAATCAAAACACTCGACGCATGCCAAAACGGCTTTCCCTCACACACAAAAGATGCTTTATCTGTATTCAGTTGGTCTGACAATAAGTCCCTTGTTTTGTCTCTTCCTGCATATCTCATATTTTTTTTTATCATTATAATATTATATATATTTTTTTTGGGGCAGAAAGTTGGCAATTTTCGTGCATTTGTCAGCCGCAACGGAATTGATACGTTTGCGCTTTTATTGCCACGGACGTGTGTCAACTTGGCAGGGGGTAAAGTGTCGGGCAGGGCTTACTCCCTGGATGAGTGGGAAAAATATGAAAGATGATAATACAGGGGCTAAAACCAAGTCTGATGAAAATATTTTGGATATTTCCTTTATCGATTGTCGAACATGTTGAAAGGCTTTTCTGACTTTAACCAAGCGGAAATTGTCTGATGTTAGCAAAAGTGATAAATTATATAAAGAATATATAGCTATTTCCTTACTTTATCAACTAAGATTTAAGAGAAGACTCGAAAAGTCCTGATAAAAACTATATAAGAAATTAAATCATATAAGAGAATATTCTTTATGATCCCAAGTATCCATGGCTTAAGTATTCCCTCTTATTCCCTCGTTATAAAATTTTCTTGATTTAAAATATAGAATAAAGATTCAAAAATTATATATTAAGAATAGAAGAGAAGACTATAGAATTTACGAATTAAAAATAATGTAAAAAGGTCTGGATGGAAGTGAGGATTGTAGGCTTATTTGATGGGCTCTATCTTACCTGGCAATCAGCGGGCCTAACCTAACCTAACTTGGTTCCAAATTTAAAATAAATTTTAAAATTTTCCCTAATAATTTTTTATCATAATTAGGTTTGTCTTCTGATCTTAATAGAGTCAAAAATTTGTCTATGAATAAGAAAGTGGAAAGGATACAGATGTAATCTTTATAATTAATTTTGTATTCCATATTTTGTATCTATATTTCCTTGAGATTTTCTCCCATAAAAATATATATAATCCTTGAGATTTTCCCCCATAAAAATATATATAATCCTTGAGATTTTCCCCCATAAAAATATATATAAAAATCCTCTAATTAAATAGATCATTTAATTAATTTTTATTTTTTTTGTCTTTTCTTTGCCATAAGGAATTTTTGTTGAATTATTGAAATCTGTCAAAGGCTTCCGTTTCCGTTTGACAAGTTTTCACGTGCTTGGAGTCCTTGACACAGGCAACATATGTTCCTTGTCATGACATTTGCCAGAGCAACAGTTGGGGCACCGTAGCCCCCCTCCGGGTTCGGTTATTGTCTCTTCGCTCTTTGCCAGATTGCACACAGTTGGTTATAAAGCATTTAGGCAAATTTTCGCACTCCTTTTTCACCCGTTCGCAAAAACAATTTACATAATTTTCAACGATTTTCAGCGATTTTCGGAAAACCCTTTTGTGGCTGAAATTGTTGGCATTGTTGGAATACGTTTTTTTTGGTTTTTGATTTCCTTGTTGTTATTTTTGATTGGCGCTGACCAAAAATCGTTGTCTCCGAATGACGTTTAATGTCTCCGAGCCGGCAGCTCTGGGTCTCTGCTCATTGACTATCATGAATGTGGGCGTGTTGGCCGCCCAACCGCTGGGCCGTGCGCCACGTGACTGCACGCGTTGCGTTGAATTTTACACGCGCGAAGTGGTCCGCCTGCCTTGGCCCTGGCCCAGGCCCAGACCCGGGGGAGTTGGCCTGACTGCTGAACTGAATCGAGTTCAGCAGAGTCGAGCTGAATTCAGCCAACTTGAGCTCTGGGTGCGTTGCATGCAAATTGGGGTGCAAGTCGGCCACAAAAAAAAAGAAGAAGAAAATAAAGAAGAACGATTTTGTTGTTGTTTAAACTTTTTGATGCTTCTGTTTCAACGATGCCAACACCACCGCCATCACCACCACCACGAACACCAGCAGGCTGGACAGAGTCAGTGCGGACGAGGAGGAGGACGCGTGCAGCCAATAAGTCCTTCATCACTTCCGCTTCAGTTCAGCTCCGTGATTTTGCACAAATAATGTTTTGATTGCGTGGCAGCGTGACGTGTAATTATTATCGCCGCACACAATCGACAACACCACCAACAACAACAAGAACAACAATGAACAAAACTCTTTGGGAATGGTTTTCACTTTTGCTCTTTGGGCTTTTCGCCACTGATGCTGCAAATTTCTGGTAAGCAATTAAAATGATTTGCCCAAGAAAACCAGTAGTCTCGGCTAGCCTCGGCCAAATTACTTTAATTAAAACCGCACGGAAACTTTGTTCCGCCAAGAATTTTCTTTAAGAGCAAAAATTTTCTGCCTACCAAAAAAATTATGCAAATTTCATGGACACATTTCAAGAAATCCTTTGCCACTTCCTCTGCCCCCCAAAAAAAAGGAAAGACATAAAATTTCATTAAAATCTCGACAGAAAAATCTTTGATAAAAATTATAAAACTTTTTCTCTCGCCCGACGACAATTGACAGCTCAAAGCAAATGGCCGAAAAAAATTAAAATAAATAAAAAAAAGCAAAGACCAAAAAAACAAAAATTGAAATTATTTTTTTTCTGTATTCTCCCTTTTTTTTTGGGTGAGAAAGACAAGGAATTAAAACAAGCAATAATATGAAAATATTATGACTTGCCGAGGTTTCCAAAACGGGGGCGCTGGTCTCCTCTGATGGGACAGCTGGCATATTTAAATATTTTCAAGCTGCTTTTATATGATTTCGTTTTCTTTTTTTTTCTGTTCTGGCTTTCTTCTTTTTTAATTTTAATGTATTTTTTTTTCAGAGCCTTTTAAGTGATGGCCGTCGAATCAGACGACACTTCAGACCACAAAGCTCTCTGTGAGGCAGACTGAGAGAGGCCAGAGCACATCCTCGTTGCTTCTACTTTGCATAATTATATTCATTGAAAACTTATTTTCTTCAAGTTGGCTTCTTCTTCTTCTTTTTCTGCTAAAGAAAATATGAAATAAGTTGGGAAAATTTCATTTTCAAAATTTTCCTCATTTTGAATATCCTCTTGAAGACCATCAACATTCAAGAGGATTTAAATATATTCTTTTATTTTTTTATGAGAAATCTGTAAATTGATTTAAGAGATTTTTGAGAAAATATTGTTATGTAGTCTGGGAAATCATCAGAAACATTTGGAAAATAATATTTTGGCTGTTTGAAAAATCAGTAATTTTATGATTCTTCTGATTTGAAAAATTCTTTTCTCTGACTTTGAAAATTCTGAAAAATCAGCCACTTAATGATGTTTCTGACTCGAAAAAATCTTTTCTCTGACTTTTAAAATTCTGCAAAATATTTTGCAATTTTTCGCCTAGAGTTTTCCAGGAAAAGATCCTTTTAAAATTAAGTTACATTTGAAGTGAGGAAAAACTGTTTCTGACATTTAATTGCCGCAACTTGAGCAAAAAACTTAACAAAAAAATATATATAAAAAAAAAACGATTGCTGTCGAAAAGCATTCGGCACCCAAGGCAGCTGTAAGTTAGCTGGGGACAATCAAGACAGAAGTGGACAGCCAAGGCGGCCTCTCGAGAAACTTGTTTCATGGCCTGGGCGTGGCGCGGAGTGCTCGGCCAAGGCAGGCCAAAGGACAGACAAGACGGCCAGGCCACAGAAACTCAGAGAGAGACCAAGAGGAGCTGAACAAAAAAAAAAAAAAAACAAAAAAAAAATGTAACATGATTTAATGACATGAATTATTTATGAGCTTTCCTGTCAATCAAAAACCACGTCAAAGCATTTTGATGGCGATGTCAACGCGCCAGTGAGCAAAACACACGCTGCAACCAAAGAGATGCCAACAAAAATAAAAATATAAAAAAACCAAGACAAGAAAATATATATAATAAATAAAATAAAGTGCACATAAGAATGATTGAAAATATATAAAATCAAAGTGACAAAAATAAATTCTGAAACTTTGGAAAATCTTCAAACTACTCCGAAAAAAAAATTAGTTCTTTTTTTTTCCTTGAAAATTTTCTTAGAGTTCTGCTCAAATATTTATTGATACGAGTATTGTCCTTAAAAAAAATGTAGAGTAAAGAATAACATGCCCAAATGATATGCTAATTTCGTAGCTGTTTTTTTTTTTTAATAAAACCCAAAGACCAGGCCAAGGCACAAAATGGCTAAAAGAATAAAGAAGCATTTGCATTTTGTTTACTTTTTCATTTGTTTTCGATTGGGCTTAAAGCAATGCGTGAGGTTTGCTTAGTCCACCCCTCCCCCCGCCGCTCTGTTCATCCACACAAATGAAATCAATCATGTAATTTATGTTTGGCCAGAATATGTAGAAAAAGAGGCAAAGAACTCTGTGGGCCGGCTTAGCCCACACCCGCCCCAGCTTGGGCAGATCACAGCCAGAATAGACTGACTGTCAAGAAATAAATATTTAACAATAATTGATTTAAAAGTCGCATGCAAATTTCCAAAGCCCACAACCTCCTGCCCTGGGTCTGCCCTGGTCTGGTCGGGCTTCTTCTGCTCGCAGTGTTTTCTTTTTAAGCAGCTTGGCAGGGCGGAGGGGGCTGTGCGAGGGTCGTGGGTATTTGAACGGCTGTGGGTGTTTAAGGTTTTTCTTTTTCAATTTTCTTTTTTTTTTTTGGCCACTAAGCAAACAATGCTGTGTAGCCTTCTGGTCTCTTTAGACTTTTAAGCGTAAAATTCTCTAAAATATCCTTTAAAAAGCTTTTGATTTTACTTCCTGACCAGGTTCCTTCTTTCTCTGCCCTGTGAAATGCAAATGCTTTTCATCTGCTTAGCGTTAAAAGTTGTTTTCTTATATATATTTTTTACCCCTCTCTACTCTTTTGTTTTGCACTCTACAAATCGCATTTGCATGCCTTTGTCTGCTGTTGAGTTGAGTGGAGTTTGCCTGTGATGACCTCGTCCTGGCTGTCGTCAGGTGTTTTGTGCTTTGACTTTTCTATTTTTTTTCATTTTTTTCTCCCTGACATTTACTCCACCATTAACGGTCTTAATGGTAAAGATAAGTTGACTGCATAATGTGGCGTTGAGTTTCATTCACCTGATCCCTGGGCCAGGGCAGAACCTTAGAAAAACTGGACCAAGCCAAGCCAAACCAAGCCAAGTCAAGCTAAGAAATAAAAAAGTATTCTCTGTTCGAAATTAGCATTACTTCCGAGTGATCACAATCTGCGCATACTAATTGCTCACTGCCTCCTTTTGTCTTTCATTCATGGGGCAATCATTGAAGTTGTGGCCGCTGCGTCTGCGCCTTGACCAAACTTGGCGATTGTGAATGATTTTTTAAAAGTGCTGCGATTCTTTCTTTCGGTTTTTTTTTCTTCTGCCTTTTCAGCTTGTCTAGACCGGAGCACAAATAAGGCAAGTCGTCTGTGTTAGAGATCTTTCTTCTGTCGACTGACAATTCACGGGAAATGCTGAGAGAGCCCCAGCCACCAGCCACCAATCATCCACATCAGCAGAATCACAGAATCAACAGAATCACAGTGAGACTCAGTCACATCATTCTCAATGCCAGAGTCGTAGTCGTTGTCAGTCTGGTTGGCCGTCGTTGTCGTCAGTCCATAAACGGTTGCACAGGTTTACCATTTAAGGCCTTGAGGCTTTGGGCCTGTCATAACTGCCCTCCACCGTAGGCGTATGCTCAAAGCCATTGTTGGTTGCTCTGAGCGCCACATTGCAACGGTGCACTATGCGGCTGGAAGCTACGTCTCTGGTCAAATCATTTTCCGGCCTCAATCTTTACATTTTTTATACAATTTTTGCTTAGCCAAAAATGGGAGTAAGACGGGGCTTTGGCTTCTTCAGGCGTATTGGGAAAACTTCTCTACTTTCGCTGAGATGATTTTGAGCCAAACGGGCCTGTCCCAACTGTCCAAGTCAGTCAGTGTTCCGTGGGCTGTTCAAAAGTGTCAGGCATCAATTGTCATTGAAGTTTATTGCTTTGGCAGCAATTAAAGCGATTTTGGTTTGGGGGATTGTGAAATTTATTGATTTGATATTTGATTAGTTGTCAGGAGAATTGAATTGCATTTTTATTTTTCGTAGAACTTCAAATGGCTCTGAAGTAATTGGACGATTCAATGAGCACACCTGGGGAAATGTATTTAACACCTTGTCAAACTGATAGACAATAAGAGAAAAAGAGAGAGAGAGGGAGACAGAAACTCATTAAAGAAGCTACTTTATAATCAAAAGCTTTGCTGCAATTTGGCTAAGTAAGATTTTATGGCCCGAAAGGTAAGAGGAGTTTTTTTTTTCTTGTGTTTCCCACCATTTTTATAACTCAAAGGGAAAAATTCATCACCGCAATATGCGCAACAGCAAACACGAAGAAAATGCCAGTAAAGAAAATTGTCATAAAGGTGCAACTGACAACAACAACAACAACAAGAACGACAAGGAGATCAGCTACAACAGGAGCAGCCACAGCAGCCCAGGCAGCTAGTAAATTTCAATTTATATGCAGAATAAGCAGCAAATGGAACAAGAAAGAAAAAAAAATACCAAATACACATACAGGACAAACAGGACATACAGGACATATCCTCTTTATATAGTGAGTCTCTCCACCAAGTAGGAAAGAAAAGTGTCAAGCTTATATAAAATTTTACTTGAATTTTTCCAACTGAAAACGAAGAAGAAAACATTTATTTTTATTTTTATATTTTCATTTTTTTCAAGTTTTTTTTAGGATTTTTTTCGTCTTCTTCTTTAGAGTGCCAACGTCGACGCCGTGGATAAAAACGCAATTTCATTAGACAAATTGAAAAAAATAAGTGCAAGGCTATAGAAAAACAACAACAACCACAGCCTTGGTAGCTGGAAAAGTAATAAAAGCTAAAAGCAATTTTATATACTTTGACTTGGCTCTACATAAAATACGAAACTGCTTATATAAAGGCAGACCTTTTTATATAGAGAAGATTTATATATATTTAAAAGTGATATATGTAAGTGTGTGTGTGTGTGTGTGTTTGTCCAGAAGACTGACGCCATGTTGAAGAATTTTCGTTGGTTGTCTCAACGATTTTTTTGAGAGCTCATTTTTATTTGCTGATGCGCGTATGCAAGTAGGAGACACACTTACACACCCACACACACATATACATATATACAGACCTTCACATACAGAAGCTTTTTGCTTCCACACATAAGCATACATATTTATTTTGAGGATGCTGCGCGCGCGTTGAAAATAGGCGGAGACTCTTTGGTCGGTGACTTTCACACTTGCCAAAGTAAAAGAAGAAAAATACCACAGACTCTGCCAAAGACACACAAAAACAAACAAAACGAAAAAAAAACAACAACAAAAGACAAAAAAAAAAAAAAATTCCAACTCGGGTAAATTCGTTTCTGTTTTGGAGTTTTTCCCCCGATTTGTCCGTTGCTGATTGGAAGCTTCGGCTCTGTTTGCCGTCGTTTATTTTGGGGCGGAGCAAAGTCGAATAACTCAGTGGCGTCGTTGGCCAGCAGGGGGCCGCAAATGCAAAAAAAGGGGGGCTCTTTTCACAGGGCTTTGGCATTTTTTTATTTTCTACAAAATAAGAACTTCCCGGGCCGCCTTTATCATGCCGACAAAACCTTCGGTAACCTCACGCGCCACCGGTATAATATCCTCGGGTGGCAAAAGAAAGCCCAATTCACCCTTATCGCGCAATTCAATGGTATAGGGTATCAATATATTCTTGACACCGTAGGCCCACTCCTTGCTCGAACCGGAGAACGTTATCTGAAAAGGTAGTAGCAAAAAATATAATTCAATTTTTCATTTAAATGAAAAATTACCTACACAAAACGTTGGAGCTGGAACCATAGGTAAAGACGGTGTTGTAACGTCGATAGAGTGCCTCGGAAAAGCCCTGGGCCACATGCATCATTTCGGGATAATGTTCGGGCAATTCCTCAGTGTGACCCCAGGGTGAGAGGACATATTGACCATAGGAATGTAGGGAAATATATATGGCAATGGTATTGGCGGGTATAGAATTGTTGATATAGCTAGTGAGTTGATTGATCTCAGGATCCGATTCGGCTGAGGGTCCTGCATAAGTCTGAGAACAAGGATTTGAATCGGCACCCACAACTGACGGGGACAAGAGAAAAGTTAATGCTTGCAAGGCAAGAAACTATTCTGAGATTACTCACACATCCAAAGATAGTCGAAATTACGATTCAAATCGGTGCCAATACAATCTCCCGTGGAATCAGAAGGTAATCTAGATTTACGCCAAAGACGTTCCTTAAAAAATAACAAATTCAAAATAAATGAGAAATTCTATATCTTTTGATTAGTTGCCGCCGACTGAAAAATTCTTCAAATTTCTTTAGCTTATCGATTCAGCAAATCTAATCATTTAATTACCTCTTCATGGGAATATACAAAACCGTCTACGTTTAGCACCGGAATTATATACCAATCTACATTTTCGGCTATTTCACGTACAGCCGGATTTCTGGGCACCAAAAGTTCATCTATAAAATAGGTGATGCTAGCCGAAGTTATCCATTCGCGGGCATGTATATTGGATTCTACAAAGACGGCCTTATTGCCCGTCTTATAAGAGATCTTGATGCCTCGGATGGTTCGATTTTCATAAGAATTTCCTATGGTAAAAGGTGTGACTATATCGGGATAGCGTGCCTCAATTACATCCAGCCAGGCATAGATCTCATCCAGAGTATGGAATTGAGTCCATTCCATTTCGCTGAGGCGCTTTTTAGGCAGCTGTCGGTCTATATTACGAGGGTCGTTTGATAAGTCCGTGACTTTTTGTATTTGCCGCGCACCTGCTCTAAATACAACACTGCTCCTGTCAGCAGTTATCGATTAACAGCTGACTGTAAAATTTTGAGAAAGCTGCGTTTTTTGGTTTGCGTTTTATAGGCATTGAAAGCAGACGATCTCGTGAATTTTAACGAAAATGGAAAAAAGTGAATTTCGTGTGCTAATTAAGCATTATTTTTTGCGTAAAAAATCCATCACCGAAACCAAGGAAAGACTTGATAAATATTATGGGGACTCTGCACCATCAATTTCAATGGTTAAGAAATGGTTTACTGAGTTCCGTTGTGGTCGTACCAGTACAAGTGATGCCGAACGTTCAGGTCGCCCAAAAGAGGTCGTCATGCCAGAAATCGTCGACAAAATCCATGGAATGATATTGGATGATCGGAGAATGAAAGTGCGTGAGGTAGCTGAGGCTGTAGGCATCTCAACTGAACGTGTACATCACATTTTACATGAATATTTGGACATGAGAAAGCTTTCCGCGCGATGGGTGCCGCGATTGCTCACACACGACCATAAGCGCAACCGTGTGACCATTTCAAAGGAGTGTTTGGCGATGTTCAACCGCAATCCAAACGAATTTTTGCGCCGTTTCGTTACCGTAGACGAAACATGGATCCACCACACCACACCAGAGACCAAAGAACAATCAAGACAGTGGGTTTCTCCGGGTGAACGTGCACCAAAGAAGGCCAAGGTGGGTCTGTCGGCCAACAAGGTCATGGCCACAGTTTTTTGGGATGCACAAGGTATCATTCACATCGATTACCTTGAAAAGGGTAAAACGATCACCGGCGAATATTATTCAGAGCTTTTGGACAGATTCGATATTGATTTGAAGCAGAAACGACCGCATTTGGCGAAAAAAAAAGTGCTGTTCCATCAGGACAATGCACGGGTGCACACGTGTGTAGTCAGCATGGCAAAATTTCATAAATTGGGCTACGAACTGCTACCCCATCCAGCATATTCTCCAGATTTAGCCCCCTGTGACTATTTTTTGTTTCCAAACATGAAGAAATGGCTCGGCGGTAAGAGATTCGGGTCAAATGAAGAGGTCATCACAGAAACAAACGACTATTTTGAGGGCCTTGAGAAAACCTATTATTTGGAAGGAATAAAAAAATTGGAAAAACGCTGGACTAAATGTATAGAGCTAAAAGGAGATTATGTTGAGAAATAAAACGCTTCTTTGACGAAAAAAATATATTTTATTCAAAAAGTCACGGACTTATCAAACGACCCTCGTATCTTGTATATTCCTGAGTTTCAGAGTGTAAGTAAAATTGTGCTGATCAAGTAGCTGCTCAAATTCACTCTGAGTTTCTGGAGGCAACATAATATCAGTCGTATCCCCAAGCTTGCGTGCTTCTTGCCAGGTATTCATCTATAGTCAAGCGGTATATAATTTCAGAACTATAGTTTTTCATTAAATTTCCCACCTACTTGCAAGATATTTTCATAATCTTTCAGCAGTTGGACTTGCTCTAGCGTCTCCAACTTCACTTTATAAAGCTTGTAGTTATCATAGCGCTTTACGCCCAAGACCAAGCCTACTAGACTAGTCAAAAGTAAGAAATTCTTTACCAATTTAGTTAACATGCCTTAAACCTCCAACTTTAAATTCAAAACACCAACTAAAATGGTATTTTTCTAGCTGGCGAATTATGTCAAATAAACTGGCTTATCACTTGGCTATGGCTTGCCTATCAATCGGTAATTAAATTGTACGAGTCAATTAAATTTTTATCAGTTTATGAGTGTTTAACCAGCGTAATCAACTACTAACAGCTCTTTCTACCGACTTCTCTCAAAATGCAAGTAAAAACTACACGAAAAATAAAAAAACCTTCTGGCTTTCAGTTAGTCTGGGCAAGCCCTTAGTACTTAGGCTGTCTCTCAACTTTCCACATAAATTTTCGTGCAACTCTAGCAAATTTCATTGTAGGTCATTGCATAATGAAGTTACCGCCCCCGAAGCCACATAAATTTAAGCCAAACTTGAGATTTTCGTTTGACTTTTGCAGTGTCTTGCGTGGGGCGAAATGTTTTATATATTTTTTTTTTGTCATGTTAGATTTTCTTTTTTATATGTTTCACCGGCACGGGTCCGTGTGGCCATATTCTAGGACATTCCAGTCCTGTGGTGAGTGTTTAGTGGGCTTAAGTTGGCCATATTTTTGCCAAGGGTATTAGAACAGCTTGTAGCCACTGACAGCGGCCTAAAAGGCTCTTGTCACCGCCTGCGGTTTGGCTATACCATTTCTTTTCTTTCCATCAGGTGTGAGGTTTGTTGGAAAAGTGACATTAGAAAATGTTCCCTGTTCTGGACAGAAGTGAAATAGAAACTCTTCCGACAAAAAGATTTGATTCAAAAATAAAATATTTGAAAGGAAAACCATAGACTTTTACTCAGCCTATTTCGAAAGTATAAGACTAAAAGAACTTTCATAAAACTCCCTTGAATTTCTTGTCTAAATTGTCTTTTATATTTTATTATTATATTTCTAAACTCAACATTAAAAATAGAGATAAAACAGAAGACATAACCCCTGAAATCATTTGTATAATTGCTACGGAGATCTGAACTCATTTCCAAAATGAATGTGGATACTTTATGTTTGCTAAAAATATATTTTAGGGAGAAAACCAATACAGTTTTACTCTATCTGCGGAAGAGTAAGAGAATGGAAACTTTGCTGATCTATATGGTATTACTTCTGGCCAACTGGAGCCTCCTGTGGCGTCCCATACTATTTTTGAATCGTCAGTCGAACTACAAGGGTTTGGGTCTCCAAATAAACAATATATTCCTGACCTTTGGACGGGCAAATCTATATACCGTGCCTGCTCTGTTGGCCTTGATTTTACCGAGCCGTATTTATATGCGGAAACGAGATGGTACTCAATGCAATTTCAATTGGATCTTTATGCTGCCTTATGTGTTGCACTGCTCGGAGTCGTTTGTGGCAGGACTGGTGGATATATTCAAATTGTTGACAGCGGATCTACAGGTCACAGCTGAATATTTTGGTGCTATACATATTAAGATTTTGATGATTTTGACATTGCAATTTTTATCGGTAATGGAGATTTGCTATATCCTATTTTACGGCCTGCAAAAGATGTGCCAACATCATGAGAGCCTCATCTAGGAGGCTGTGGGCGGTGTATTTTTAACAATAATTAACTGGCTAATTACTCCTTCGACATTTTTACTGTGTATGTGTGGGCTTTTGGAAATAAATTTCTTAGGCATTAATTTCTTATCAGTGAACAAGGGAACAGAGTGCGCAATAAAACAGCCGAAGGATTAAAGAAACCGCGACAGACCGTGTCGAGTCTGAGCTGGTCTGGGAGATTACAAATTTTTCAGAGTTTGGTTGGGGGTGGCGAAAAACTTCCGCAAACTTTCCACACCTTTGTAGGTGTGGAAAAGTGCTCAAGAGTTTTCTTTCTTTTTGGTTCAGGGCCACCGCACGTGCGATAAGACAGCTTGCCATTTTTAATTGGCCTGGCTTTTAAAGACTTGAGGCAGCTCCAGTTGGGCTAGACTGGTTGGCTTTATGGGTTTTTCTTTTTTTTAATATTTTTTTTTTTGTTAAGCCAACTTTAATATTGTCATAAATTTGGCCGTCAGGCATTTCCCTTGGGCTGTCATGTAGCATTTTTTCGTGGCCATTCAACTAATTTTAAGCTAGCAAAATAAGCCATAACATAAATTTGATGTTAGGGCCGACAAGGCGTATGCTTGATATTTTCTAGTGGCATGCACGCTGCAAATGTCAATGCCGGAAAGTGTTTAGCATTTCTTTAAGTTTTTTCTGCTATTTTTTTTATTTTCTGCAGCCGAAGAAATGGACTTAATTAGCCTGTAAAGTGTCCTCTGACTGTGACATAAAATGGCCAACTAAATGTCGGAAGGAAAGACGAGAAAGGAAGGAAGGAAATTGCATGTTTGGCTCAAGTTCAATTTGCTTGGCTTTGGCCAAAATGTTAAAATAAGCCAACATAGGTTTAGCCGAGGGCCGAATCAAAAGTATTCAAAATTAAAGAACAGTAATTTCAGAGAGTATTTGGGTGACTGGAAAGGGTAAGGAAACTTTGTTAAGGGTAGATCGAAAACTAGTCAAAGTAGAAGAATAGATAAAGATTTTTTAAGGCTTCAGTAGGTCTGATTTGAGTGTCTGGAGAAAATTATAGAAAAGAAAGTCCCTCAGTTAGATTTTTGAATATTGAAGTAAATAAAATTGAATCCTCAAATTTCAGTTTGATTAGGGTTGTTACAGTTCATAGAGAGCATCCAAGAAACCATATAAGAACTAGGGAATTGAGACTGAATTCCGTGTATTTTACACTCCGACAAATAATCTTTGACCCCATTAGGTCCGATTTCAAATGACTGAAAAGGCGGATTGATTCTCTGTAAGTCTTTGCTTATGAAAGATTTTATCGGAAAACGTTAGGAATGAGAAATATTTGGTTTCCCCTTATAAAACTCTTAGAGCTGCCCTCGTATGTGTTGTACTTTTAGAGACCTTATTCAAATGGCTAACCTTTTTTGATTTGTGTATTTCTCAGGCCTTTGGATGGCTTCAAGCTTCCTCTCAAAAACCACAACCTTGCCATTTGTTGCACCCACAAGTTCGCAATAATAACTTTGGTGTTGCTATTATTGTTCCACCATGTTGTCGTTGTAATTGTTGTTGTTGTTGTTGCTTGGCATTGTCTATTTGGTTGTTAGTGTTGCTGCGTGCTGTGCGGCCATTCGTTATAAATGAATTGTTGTTATTATCGTGATAATTATACGATGGCATTGTTGGTTCGCTCTGCCTGTTTGGCTGCGGTGGTAATTACTTAAAAACAAAAAGTGGATGGAGACCCGACTGCCTGCCTGTCTGTCTGTCTGTCGGTTGGCTTGCCTGCCCAATCAGTGAGTCCAGCAAATGCGAATAGAAATGCTTGTGAGTTGACTGCACACAAAAATGCCACGCCTACCCACCTAGGCAATTATGGCAAAGGAGTTGAACATTAATTAAGAGACTCGCACACACACACACATACACCAATTACACCTGTTGTTGAAATGAGACTTTGTAATTTTTTTTAGCTCGGGAAAAAGAGTATTGGAAAAGTGTTTATTTTTGATGGGTGTTTTTTCGATGTGCTCAATAAGCGATTATTTTTTCAGTTGAAAATTCCTTGTGCCGTAAATTGTTTTTATTAGCCATGTTTTTACTCTCCCTGTTGTTGTTGCTTTTGTTGTTGTTTGACTGCTAGGCAGCTATTATTTGTTAAATGAAGCGATTTGTTTGTTGTCATTCTGCCTCAGAGCGCTAAAAACATTTTTCGCTTTATTTTTTTTATTTCTTTTTATTTCTGCTCGACGTGAACCATGGCAACTGCTCTGGGATATAAATATATATATATATATACATATATATGTATATATTTGTGGCCTTCGTCCTATCCACCTTTATAGAGTAGTCGTGGGTTGCGGGTGAGGGTAGATTTTTGGCACACCTTTTAGCCAAACTGGCGTGTGTCTGAATGTGTGAATTGTAAACAAAATCTAGCAGCTGTCGCAGCCCCCCAGGCGTGTGCACTTCTTTCTCTTTAAAACGTTGGATTTGATATCTCGAGGACTAACTAGATTCGAGGGGTCTTAAACACAAGTCTAAAACTGAAATAGTTAAGATCAAATGGAGAGAAAGAGGAGGGAAAATGCTGAACTCTTCTTATTCTTCAGTTACGCTTTATTCCTTAACTTCTCCAGGACTAACTATATTCCAGGGGCCTTGAAGACAAGCCTAAAACTAAAATAGTTAATATCAGATGGACAGAGAAAGGGGAAGGTAAATTCTGAACTCTTTTCATTCTTGAGTTACGGTTTATTCCCCCAACTTCGAGTAGTTTGATTCTTGATTTATCTGATGGATTATCTGTTCTTATATACCCAAAGGATATAGATTAAAAGTTGGCTTGGATAATATAAAAAAATTGAGAAAATAAATATTCCAAATCATTATAAAAGATATTTATTTGATTTAGATTGATTGGAACAGTATAAATTTTATCACTCAATCTTAACTTAATTTTCATACAAATTCAGATATTCCTCAATTCATTATTTTGTGCCAAATAAAGATAATAATTTGCAATTATTGTCAGCATGAACAAGAATTGTCAACATTTTCTCTAAATTCAAAATAAACCAGACTAAGCTCAACTTTTCTCACTCTCCCTTTTTTTTGGTCGTCTTTTTTTCTGCATTGGCTAATCCGATTTTTAGGTTAGGGCAAGGGTTGGAATATGTAAAAAAATAAAACCGGAAATCACAAGTCAACTTGATGAACTGTTGTCAGTTTTCTATGCTGTCTGGTTTGTCCCGCTTGTTCTTGTCTGGATTTGAGACTGAAATCGGTTAGACATAATAATACCAAGACCAAATAAGACCAAGGCACCTGCAAAAACTTTGCAGACACATTTGCTGGGCCTCGCCCAACCCGGTACTCGCTCCGTTAGAGACAGATTTACGCATTTATTTTGCATTTTTTTTTATTTTTCTATATAAACATGTGCGCAGATTTGGGCAGAAAAATAAAGCAACAAAAGAAAGGTAGGCAGGAGTCTGGAAGATCAAGAAAGAAGTACAATTTATATGAGAAAAAAAGTGTAGAAGAAGAGAAACAAGACTTCTTTTTTTTTTGGTTTGTGTTTGTGTTTGTTAGAGACATTTTCGGTGCTTTTTGTGACCGAAAAAACGTCGCCGATTTGCCTGCTTTGACATGACAAAAGCAGAGATCTGCATACATTTGCATAGCATTTGGACCAAGTCAACCAGTCAGGCAGGCAGGCAGGCAACCAGTTAAATCAGAAAATAGTCCGTCAGTCAGTCAAGCTTAGAGTCACTTACCCAGCCTTCGAGTCAGTTGGGACAAGGCCAGGATATTTTCAAATCCTTTAAGACATTTGATTTCACATTGGCCAATGTTAAAAAGAATATGTTAAAATGCTATTCCAAGAATTCCACAAACAAATATTCCACCTTTCAAAGAGTTAATCGCGTTAAGAACTCACTGGCCTAAAGTCATTTGTCAGCTGTCTAGTTCGAGGCTTAGAAAGTGGCCAGAAGTTGGAGTTGTCTTTAATTTGCTTCTACCCTCTTGCAGAATTCCAAAATTTATAGGCAATTTAAGGCACTATCTAGGCCATTAATAGATGCCTCAATGACCAGTTGACCAGCCCAGGCAATAGTTTGTTTTATATTAAAAAAAAGAAAGGCAATAAATATCAAAAGCACCCTGGAGGCAAATATTTACTTTAAAATTGAAACCATCGTTTTGAAGTATTCTCACCACCTTTCCACCACACCCCAATGCCCCCAGCCTTTCTCTATTTGTTTAAGCTGGCCTAAGTGCCTGAAAGGGTTGAAAAAAAATTTAGACTCAACCAGCTTCTGGCTTCCTTTAATGGCCTCTTGGTTTGGGCTTTGATGTTTCTTTTTTTTTTTGCTGTGGGTGTTGGCTGGCAATTGAGCAGTTCAGCAATTCAGCCCCTCCCCTAGCACTCTCTATCTATACTTGGCCGAAAAGCCTATCAATAAACTTCTTTTTGAAAATTCAATTTGAAGCATTTTAATTTTCCGCCGGAGGAGAGCAGGAGGAAGTCTAATTTTATGGCTTACTAAATTGTTTTTATTGTCTGACTGGGGTTTTTTTTTCTCTGCTCTGGCATGTTTAACACTTTAATTTCTTTATTTTTCACTTGCCACTTAAATGCGACTATAAAAAAAAATTCTTTTGCTTTTTCTGTTGCAATTGCCAGACCATAAAAATTAACAATTAAACAGCTTGGCAAAGAGAAAGAAAAAAAACAAACTAAAGCAACGGGCCAAGAATTATGACAGGGAAAACCTCAAGAGACCAACCAGTTAGCCAACCAGTTGGCCAGTCTGTGAAGAAAAAAATTCTTGCAGAAAAAAATAAAAACACAAAAATCAGAAAAAGGGTTATGAATGTGAAATTGTCATGCAAGAATTAGCCATGTTCTATTTTATGTAGACTGTTGGAATTTTCGCTGTTGTTTTTTCATGTGTCTTTCTGCCTACCCAAGGCCTGTCACAGAGTTTGGAATTTTTTATGGCCTGCCATTGTGAATTTCCGAAATGCTAAAAACACTTTTTACTAAATGTTTGCCAACGCTCAGGAAATGTAGGCATTTAACTGATTTTAGTTCTCGGCTCAGTTTATTTAATTTCAGGCTTAAATTTAGGAGAGATTTTTCTCTCATATTTCGTTGGGAGAAAAACTCATATGCATTCATAACTAACTTTGAATGGAAATGCATTTTAATGTGAGCAAAAATCCAATTTAAATTCAGCGTTGTATGCTTCCTACTCTTACCCAAGTCACCATTGGGTTGCTCATGCAATCACAAAATTAGTTGACGGCAAGATAAGAATTTTTTAGTGCCACACAAACAGGCAGAGGAGAGGAGCAGTGGCATAATGCGTATAAATCAACGAATGAAATGGAGAAAAAAAAATTATATATATATAACTCAAAAAAGAGACGGCAAACAAATTCCAAATAATTCTCGGTGAAAATATAAAATTCATTTGACAAAATGCACAAAAAAAGGAAAAAAAAAATGAATATACGAAAAGAAGCAATTTCAACTTGCAGACAAATTGAAATATATGTACGAAAAAAAGAAGAAGAAGAAGCAAACCTGAGACTGCAGGTGGAAATTTCAGTGAGTTGGAAAAACCCGGCAGGCCGAGTGAGGGTGGAGAGTTGTGGAAGGCGTGGTGCCATTTGCCAGACACTGCAGCGCAATGACAGCTAAGTAAATAAACATAAAAAAATAATAAAATACATAACGGTATACATACATAGCCTGATATACTATATACATCTATTCCAATACATAAGAAAGAATTCTCTATTCTGTGCGCGTCAGAGAAGTCAAGATGCAGCGCAGCACCTAAAAGTATGCCATAAAAAATAGTCGAAGCAGTTGGCTTTCGTATGTGTAGGTGTGCATGCCGCCTAGGAGACTGTATATATGTGAGTGAGTGTGTGTGCAGCTTTTCTATTGCTTCTGTTTTTCCGTTTGTATTTCATCTCTCTATCGTGTATGCTCGGCTATCTCTACTTGTACGTGTGTGTGTGTGTGTGTGTGTGTAGTGGCAAGTTTGTGAGTCTGCCATTCGCGCGTTGAAAATAGGAGGAGCCCCAAAACAATAACAATAAAAGCAACACGGTCAGGAATAAAACAAAAAAAGAAAATTCTTTCCATGCGCAGTTCGCAGGACAAATGAAAATTGTTGGAAACTCTGCGTTTCAATTTTTCGTTTTAAATAAATAAAATAAATATAAATGTTCAACTGATAAAAGCCTTAAATATTTTTCCATATTATTTAAAGGTTATCTTTTTCAATGATTTTTGATATAGTATTAAAGTGCAAAGAGCTGATAAAAGGATGGGGAAATTTGAACAATTTCTGACAAAAGATTCTTCTTTAGAAATTGGGGGAGACCCTTGGAGAATATTTTGAACTAACTTTAGAATTTTTTTAAAAATTTAATGAAAATTCAATGATAAAGGGAATCAGATTTCTGAATCATCACTTGGATTTAGTCCATATCTATATAAAAATTTTTCTCTCAATTCCTGACTGAATTATTTTAAAATTTATCTCACGATTATTTTGAGGAATTTCCTTTCTCAAAAGTACTTCAGATTGCCGGGCAAACTGGGCAACCCGCTGGGATATGTTTCTGCAACTATTAGCCCAGCAGTCAGTCTCTGTCCCAGCAGCTCCTATCTTAACTCTATGATAAAATTGAATATGAACTTCATCTTGAAGTTGGCAATTGCCTGACCCAAAGCAGAACAGGCCGTTTAGCGCCATTAAACAATTCCCGCTGGCTCAGTGGCATTCACGCGTGCGCAAAACGGGTTCCAGATCTTCCCCTGCCTTCCTTCATCAAACAGTGATCAATTCATCTATTCAAGACAAGCCAAAGAGCTAGCCATCTATTGTCGGAGAATAGAAAATCACTTGATATGTTTAACGTGTTGACGCATTGAATGCCCCAAGCTGAGATCTGAGGAGATCTGAATCCGAGTTAAGAGTTGCACCCCAAACAATCAGTTGATTGTCACAGATATTTGTCATGTTTCTTATACATTTTGTAGTTAACTTTCCCTGCTGGTTTTGTGGATGATTCTGGGCGATGCTGGATAGCAACGATCGACCAGTGAATGTGGAATGAAATCCCGATGACGTGCCTTTCCTCTCTTTGGGATTGTTGTAAAAATGTCAATTGCATTTTCTACCTTTTGCGCCAAAGTTGGCCATGTTCATCGATCAGATTTCATGTAATTACATTGTTTTCTGATTCATAATTAATTTGACCAGTTGTTCGACTTGTGCACGCTTGTTTTAACTTGCATTTTTTCCCCCCGCACTTCCGCCTCGCCCCCCTCCGGTGACCACTTTCCCATTGCCCATTGCCTCGACAGTGTGGACTGTGCGCTCCTTGCGCTCCAATTGATTTTTACATGAATATATCAAAGTGAGTTGGGGCAGTGTAGCAGCTGTTCATCGTTTCGTTCAGTAATCGAACATTGATAGTTTCTGAGTGATGATTTAATGAGGCAAACGTGGCATGTTGTGAATGAAATAAATTTTGTGAATGTGCCACAGCCACCGACCGAACCGCAGAGAAATTGAAATGCCATAAGTGAGTCAGAAGCCACGAGAGGTAGACTTGCCTGGCATAGTTAGTATCCATTTACCTTCCACCTCTTCCTATCTCTCTCTCTCTCTCTCCACTCTCTTTTACTCTGTTAATTTGCTAGAAATCTTCAATTGGTTGTAAAAAGTTGAACTAATCAAACCATGGATCTTAGAAGTGCACTGCTGATTGAGACAGTCGCAGAAAATTTTCTAATTATCAATTGAAAAAGATATTATATTTTTCCAAGAATCCAAGCAGATGGTTCAGTTTTTTTTTGATATAGCAAAAAATACAATGGAAAGAAAAGAGAAATAGAATAGAAAAATAGAATAGAAATAGAATAGAAATAGAATGGAAATAGAATGGAAATAGAATGGAAATAGAATAGAAATAGAATAGAAATAGAATAGAAAGAGAATAGAAATAGAATAGAAATAGAATAGAAATAGAATAGAAATAGAATAGAAATAGAATAGAAATAAAAAAGAAACATAAACGAAAAAGATTTCGGACCTTAATAAAAGATTTGATTCAATTCAGATTCTTTATTTCTCTGATTGAAAGAATAATTCTCAAAATTCTAAAATAAGAACTGATGGAATCATTCAGTTCAAATTGGGTAGAGTCATCTTTAAATTATTCCAAGCTTCTAAGAATAAAACTTAGCCCAGGTCTCAGAGCCTGTCTGGAAATAAAATAGATTTAATTTTAGAATTTCTAAACTACAGAGGATTTGCCTGAAAAGCTGAATAAATTCTTGACCCAATTAGAAAGGAGTCCTTGATTTACAAATCAAAACAAGCTTATTTTTTGTATTTCCTCCCTCCACCTATTCTGCTTTTTCCACAGTCACGACTTTTGATTGACAAATTAATGCGGATCAGAAATCAACACCTCAACATGTTTATCATATAAAAAAAAAAAAAAAAAAAAAAAATCCGCAGAGCGTGCAACACTCCAGCCCAACAAAACTTGGGCAATCCTCATCACCCTCAGGGCTTTACCGCAAACAAGGCAATCCTTTGACTGAAACCCATGAACGTGAAATTAATTAAAAACATCAACAGAGCCAGCGAGAAAGAGATAGCAAGACAAGGAAAATTCTACACCGAGATTTTCGCATTTAAAAATCATTGACAACGTGTTGGAATTACACTGGCAAAGATACACGTAATTCTCTGGCCAAAAATGAAGTGCATTTTGCGGTGGATACACCAACCTGAGAAGTTGGTGTAGAAGAGTGTGAGTCAGCCAAAGATGAGTTGATAAACGACGAGAGACCGTTGAATTCCATTCTGAATTGCTTCCACCACTTCCCCTAATCGAGAGCAAACCCTTTTGTGCTAACCAAAAAATTTGGGGTACACAATTTTTTCCTTCTTTTCTGTGAGTTTTTTTTTTTTTTGATATGCAGATTTTCTGATTCAAACTGTCAACGTGAAAGGCTGTGAAGGACAAACGAGGCTGATGATGATGATGATGTCATTGGTGGCTGACAAAACGCTTGACTGATTACACTTGTATCTGTTTTGAGACTGTGTATGTGTGAGGCAGCGTGTCATACAATATGTTGCTGTGGCAAAGGATTTTTAGGGTTTAGATCCTTTCCTACCGTTTCGTCGGTAGATTGTGCGTTTGTGATAAATTTGGTTTATTGAAAGGCGCCAGTGCGTGAAATGATGTGTGTCAATTGCATGAATGCCCCAGCCGCCTGTTCGGGGATTTTCGTAAGCAACTCAACTCAACTCAAACTAGACTCGAAACAGATCAGACCAGTTGAATAAGAGCCGTGGGAGCATTCAGATTCAGCAATTTTATTCTGGTCTGAGTTGACAGCGATTATGCAAATGTCAATTGCAATTTCCCTGGGCAAGGCAAAAAGATAAGAGACTGGACTGGGCTTGTGGTCTGAGTTGTCGACACTTTAAGTCTCCATCCGATGAGCCCAAGACTTGTTGCAATTTTCCAGGGAGATGGCCCTGCCAATGCAGTTAAAATTTCAATTTATATGCTAAGTGCAATTTTTTGTTTGCGGCTTATTAAAATTTCTCACTCTCTTTCTCTCCCTTTTAATAACTAATTAAAACTTGAAGAAATTCTACCCCAAAAAATTCTGAAAACAAATGTAACCGCAATTGTAACAAAATCATTTCAATTCTCCGCTAGTTTTAATGGAGGGGGAAGTGTGTTGCGGGGGGAGTGTGACAATTAACAAATTTGTACTAATTTATTGTTTGTCATTTGTCGTGTGCCGACACACAATCTCAAATCGACTCGTTCAATTTGTACAAATTATTTTTGGTTTAAAATTGCAGTTTTTGTTTTCATTTTAGCCCAAAACTCACCCTCACCCTCAGTCAGACACCTCAACGGTTCAGTTGACACCCCCCCAAAAAAAAACCCTCTGACAAAAAGGGAACACGCTTCATTGACCACTCGCCCATCATGTTTGACCACTGGCCAGAGGCAAGCCAATCAATTGACTGACTCATGTTAACTGTTATTGCCCGGGCAATGGGATCTCGGCCCACCCGCTCATTAAAATAATTGATACGCTTGTCTCAGCTAAACATTTACACCCAATTAAATGTAACCAGATGGATTTGGTTTCATTTAATTTTCAATTTCATTTGGCATTTATTAATTAGTTAATAGTTTTCCAACTATTTCTTCTTTTTCTTCTAACAATTTCCATTGATTTGATTTGATTTTTGGTTAAAATTTTTATGAGTGGGAGTAAAAATAGTTTTGGGATTTATGCGTGGTCGTAAATTAAGCTGATTTATTTGCGACAACTCACCAAGTTTTATTTAATAAAGAGGAAGAGGAAAAGCGGAGAGACTCATAAAAATTTGTCGAGACTTCTGATTATAATTTTGAGTCAAAATTAGTTCAATTTTTAATTCCTGAAACAGATTTGTTTAGGCTCTGAGGAACAATCGACTTTCAGCCTTTGATCGAAAGCATTAAAAGACAAAGTAAATGAAAGCCCAGACAAAAGTCAAATATAATTAGAATTAAGATCTTTATGTCTCTTTGCAAATCGAAGCAGGCCAACTGACGCCAGACTCAAACCATCTCAACCAAGTCAATTTTGTCAGAGAGAGAAATTTGTCAGTGAACTTAGGTCACCCGCAGAGACCGACTTACCAAAGAGCCATAAAATTTGATACATATTTTTTTTTCTTCTGCTCCTCAGAACACTTGGCTGGTTGCTTTTTAATCTGCTGGCAAGCTTATCAGTCGTATGTGTGTGTGGATTTCTGTTCTGTAATTGCTCCTCGAGTAAGACTGTAGAGAAATTAACAGTTTAATGGTGATGTGGGTGGAGGGGTTTGGGTAAAACAAAATGGCGCTGCTGAGATAAAAGCACTTGAGCTGAATTAATGACAACTGCGTTTAGGTTTGAGTTTGTTTGGAGGCAGAGAAATTTTTTTCAAGTAGTTGGAGACTTTACTCGGCGACTTAAGACGCCATTTTTATAACATTTATCGCTGTCTTCTTTCTTATGTTTTTCCTTTTTTTTTTTTTTGTTTCTTGGCCATGTTACCAAGAGAGCGTGGAAAATTTTTTAATGGCGCCCGCTCGACAAAACACTCGAGTGCAGTGAAGTGAAGTGTCTACCAACGAGCTAAAATCCTGAGTGCTGGCATAAGGATAATACAACAACAACAACAACAACAAGAATTGTCACCCTTACTAACTTGCACTTATTTTGCTGGCTTTGGCCCTGATGATGATGTTGTTGATGGCCTGGCTGACTTTGGCTCAAGTGCCACTCCAGGAATCCTGCAGACACTCCAAAGAGTCATAGCAAACCTGGCAAATAATTTTTAGGGATTCCATTTTTCCTTTTCTTCTTTTCCTTTGGTCTTTGTTTACTTTGATTTCTTTCATTTGCTCGTTTAATGAAAGCACGTAAAATTGGGCACGCCCCACAGACTTGACTTTCTTTTTAGATCTTCCAATTTGTGTGTGTTTTTTTCACATATGCCTGAGAAATGAGCTGACTATTTATTTGTCAGACATTTGAATTTTAATTGCCCGAAAGCCTGGTATTTTTTTGTATGCAAGAAGCAACGCCATCAATCATAATCGATCAGCTAGCGATTGGAATATTTTCATTCAGCTAGCTCGGAGCCTTCTCGGCCAGGATTAGACTAGTCCAGGAGAGACATGCCTGAAGCATAGCAATGAAAGCCTTTTCGGTTTACTTGTCATTCATACAATTTTTTTTTTTATCTTTCTAATATGTTTTATGTTATAAATGTAAATGCAAATCCCACAATAAAAAGATGAGAGAAAAAAATAAAATGGAATAGAAAATCTTTGATGATAAATGCGTTTTTAAATGCATTCTAATGCGGTAGTTTTCTTCTTTTTTTTTCTTTTGGCATATGTGAAAAATTGTGTTAGTGACAGGCCGAGTGGGGGAAAAGCCAAAGGTTTTTCAGTTTTCCATTTTTCAGTTGAACCTTTTTTTTCTTTCTACACAGTCAAACATATCAAATTTTTGTTGGGCTTTTGTTAACTTTGTCCTGTCTGTGTTAAGAGCACTTTTTGGTACAACAACAACAACAACGACAACAGCAACAAAATTATTTGCATTTTTCAACTTTTGTTGATGACATTTTTCCATGAAAATTTTAATGTTTTTTTTTCTCTCGTCTTTTTTTTTATTTAACCAAAGCTGGCTTAGATTTTTATACCTGAACTTTTTTTGGTGTTGTTGTTGTGGTTGTTGTTGTTGGCAGTGCACACATTCGCACTTGGGATATTATTAATATATGCAGGCCGCCTTTTTAACAACATACTGAATGAGTTTGTCAGTAGAACTTGGACCGCCTAAAAGTGTGAAGTGTGTGTGGAGTGTGTGAGGTGTGTGTGAGGTGTGTGTGATGTGTGTGTGTCTTCTCTTGTCAGTGAACCGCATGATACGTACAACTTTTTCATATGATGCGTTTTTGCCTGTAATAAAAGTTGGGCTGGGGAAGTGAACGGGACCCAGGACATTTTCAATATTCATGCCCGAGTGTCCTCCCCTCTCTCTCTCGCTTTTTTACACTCTTTGTCAAGTTTTTAACATTTGTATGAATTATAATTTAGAATAATTTCAACAGAAAATGTCAGAAAAACTCACACAAGCTTTTCAACAAATTCCACTGGTCAGTTTGGCTTCCCTCCCCCCTAAAAAAAAGGAGCTCCAACTTTGAGTTTAATGAAAAAAATAAATACATTAAAATTCCATTAGAAAAAATATGAATTAAATAAGATAAGAAGCAAATGAAATCGGACATGTAGGCAGATTACATTATGCTTCCAATTTGGACTTATATGTCTCGGGATTATTTGGGACTAGGAGAAACTCGGGGAATCGCAATTGACTCAGGATATTTGAGGTTAGGAGAAACTCAGGGAACTGGAATTGTCTCAGTATATTTGAGGTAAGGAGAAACTCGCAGAATTGGAATTATCTCAGGATATTTGAGGTTAGGAGAAACTCAGGGTAAAATTGGTTTAAGCTAGAAATTGAGTAGTTCCACTTTTTCAGTTAACCCTTTCTACTACTCCCTTTCCCTCCTTCCCGAGCACTCTGACTTTGTCTCTTTTGTTGGTGGAAAATCCGGCAGCTCTTTGAGAGATCATTTACTGTGATTTGTGGTGAGTTTATTGTGTCGAAGTGTTTGCCTATCTCTAAGGTCCGATTCGTTGCGCTCTTTTTGAAACTACTTTGGCCAAATTGGTCTTTCCACCCTCCCCTCTGCTGCTGTGGTCTTCGTTCCTTGCCACAATTATTGTATAAATTAACGTCACAAACAAATGTTACAAAAGCCGCCAATGAACTGGAATGATGCGAACTCAGACCAAATTCAGTAACAGAAACCCTCCCTTGAGGCTATTGGGCCATTGTTGTTGTTGTTGTTGTTGTCACTTTGCCGTTTAACCGCAAATGTCCCTAATTTTTCCTTGTTATCCTTTGTCCGTTTTTGTCTGTCAAGTGGCCAGAACGGGGACTCAGAGAGTAAAACTGCTTGGCTGGCCTGTCTTTTAATAACGCGTAAAATTTAATGCTCCTTTTTAGTGCCAAAGCCACAACAACAACAACAACAACAACAATAAGAACAACAGAAAGAAATTTCAAAACAGCAGGCCAAGGATGAGCCGAAAATCGCGACAAGTGATTTTCAGATTTATTAGATGTTTTTAGAGGGTTCCACGCTTTTTGTTGTGCTAATGTGCCGCTCCTTTTTTATTGCCCAAAAGTAAATTTGATTTATTGGCAAACTTGGACGATGTGTTGTGAAAACTTTTCTCTCAGCTTTTATTCTTTCTTTCAGTTCATCTTGTAATTGATGCGATTCGTCTGTCCCTTCAGCCAACTGTCTAGTTTTTTTTTTTGCCTTTTTATTTGCAAAGTGCAATTGTCTGTTAAGATGTGCTCGACCAAGTGTGAATGGCTTGGAGAAGTTGGCAAGGGCATTGTGTTAACATATGTAAGAATCTTCTTTTATTCACTTCTTCTTTTTTATGGACCCAGAAAGGGGAATTCTGCTCAGAGTGGCCTTTGATTTGGTAGAGATTTTTAAGGAGATTTCAGGAAAAGTTTGGCCTTTGTGGCCTTTGTTTTGGTAAAGATTTCAAAGAAGATTTGATGAAAACATTTGATGAGTTTAATAATAAATCCAATTATATTAATTCTTGTGAAAAAACCAGAGGTGCTTTGAGCTTAAAATATTTTGTCTTTCAGACTTTCTTTTCAAAGAAATTTATTGGGTTTTTTAAGTTGTTAGGGAATATTACAAGGACTTATTTTATACGGAATTTTCAGAAAAATTCAAAGGTAAAAGATTTTTTCAAATTAATTAGTTCTCAGCTAGAAAGTGTTATTTTTTTCAAGATTTTCTTAGCCGAGTTCTGAGATTTCTATTCCTATTCAGACTGGCTTTAGTCAAGTTAAAAAAAAATTATAGGCTCTAAGGTAGATTTATATATTTTTTTCTAATATTTTTAGGTGTGTTCAAGACGTATTAAGAAATTAAATTAATTTCCTATTATCTTTTAAGACTTTTTAATATTTCCTGAAATTTTTAAGCAGAACATTTCCCTTTCAGTCAGGAACTAATGAGTTAAGATCTTTTTATTTCATCGAGGATCTAATGAATTATTTCAGAAATTTCTCACCAAATCTACAGGAATATATTGAAGTCTTCCTAGATTCTTAGGCTTTCCAAATAATCTCTTTTCTGTCTTTAATTTGGTAGAATATAAATGTTGAGTGGGAACAATTGAAAAGCTGATAAAACATAGAAATTTGAAAGATAACAGGCCAAAGCATTTGTTGCATTGTTAACAGAGGCCGAGTTGAATGACCCTAAAAAAAGAAAGAAATGGCCAGAACATGAAAAAAAAAACTAAGCAATTAGCATGCGTGAAAGAAACACGGTCAAAGAGCTCTCAACTAAGAGCACATTAAAGAACTGACACCATAAAACTGCGAGAACCACTTCAGAAGGTGTCCAATAGCCCATGGAAGATAACAGAAAAACAGACGCACACACACTCTCACACACACACAATGGGATAGCAAAGGTAGGAGAACAGAAAACAGTCACATCGCGTCACTCGGAGTCATCATGAAAGGTAAACTAAACTGGTCAAATGGCTAGCGAATTATGTTGTAGTCAAGATCGTTGGCGCTGATACATAAAATTTGAATGTGTTTTGCATACATTAACCCACTGGTGGCCAAAAAAAAAAACTTCATGTGCACATACAGAGCGACCGAATAGTGGCTACTTTTGGGGTGGCTGATAAGCGTAACGGTCAAAACGGCGTGGCTGTCCGTGGGGAGAGTTGGAATGGCTAGGAAATACCTTTATTAAATTTTATGATTATTGGCTGCAATCGAGGCTGCACGGCAACTCTGGCCAAGTCTGGCTAGGTTAGGGAGAGTCCCCAGCTCTCCGGTAAGTCCGAAAAAGGGTCTATGCACTTTGGCCAGGCAAATGTAACGAAGGCCGCTGAATTATTTTTCCCAATTAGAGTAAAATTTTGGTTTCACAAATTTGGTCGATTTCGTTGAGAAAGTATAGAAAAGTCGGTTGAAGTCGGTTGTTGGCTCAGTTGTCCCTCTTTTCTGTGTTGATTGTGGGTTCGATTTGAAATTGAAATTTTATGCAGAGCACACAGAGTCAGGGGTATGCATAGGCATTGGCATAGGCTTGGGAGGTTCTGGTTCTGAAATTCTCACGCGTAACTGGAGCATTTTGGTGGCGAGATTGGCACTCGGAAACTTGAAAAAAAAAAAAAAACTCTATGCGAGGTGCTCTAAAACTGGCTGGGCTGGCTGTTGTCTGTGTGTTTGTTGCTGTTGTTGTTTTTCTTTTCAAAGTCAGTTACAATTTGTGTTGTTAATTCAATTTACGTTTTTGAAATTTTAATTAACTTGGCTTTGAATTTTACGGCTACTCTTGGCTGGCTTGGCAAGTGGCTTGTGGCTTGTTGGTTGCTTGTAGCTCATCTTGTTGTTTTGTCTGTCTGTCTGTCTGTCTGTCTTTGGGTGTTTGCATGTGTAGACAATAAAGAAGACGGAGTGAAGACAACTTTGTTTGCGTATATCAATTACCTCACTTAATGTGCCACAAATTGAAAGCCATTAAAGTTTTTTTTTTTTATGGGCCAAGAAGAGTTTTGGTTATTCATTTGGGGCGTATCACGTTTGCTTTTCTTTTCAATCTTTCTATTTCTGTCTGTGACATACATCAATCAGTTTTGGCTGTATCTCTGTCAGCTCATTAGCAATGCACCTGCTGTGTTTCTCTCTCTCTTTAAATTTGGGTTAACAATTGAACGAAGGAATTCCGATTGTTTCTATTTTTTTTTTTTTATTTTTTTTTAGCAATTTGTCAAATCCACCAAGAAAACTTTAAAGAGAGAAAAGAAATTTCATTAGAAAATGCTGAGTGTGGTTTTGGATAAAATTAATTAGAAAAGGCGTATTTGTTGGCGGCGCAAAAAAGCTTTTCATGCTTCACTGCTCAATTTGGCAACTCAAATTGAGACAAAGAAATCAACTGACAAGTCGGAGGAGACTCGAGGAAAGAGAAAGTAAATAAATGAGAAAAAAAAAACTGGACACCCACGCCCAAAAAGACTTCGCGGCCCACATCCACGCCCACGCCCACTTTTGGGGATACTATTTGTATTTGTTGTTGTTATTGTTGTTTTAGCTGACATCGCGACTGCTTCGTTATGCAAATCTTTGGCCAGAAACCAAAAAAATAAAAAATACGGAGGCGACCGACAAGCCAACTTCAAATGAAAATTTTTGAGACAGACTCTAAAATAAAGCCAAAGACAAATAACAACAACAACACCAAATTTAAACAAAAAATTCCAGCATTCAGTCTCGAGGATTTTCATCATCATCTTTTGCCTTGGAATAAATAATAAAATGAAAAACGGTAAACGAATTAAAAGTAAAACCATGGCCAAACGAACTGAGCTGTCCAGGCTTCTGGTTACGAATTGGATTGGTTTGGTTTGGATTCTGTTAGAATCAACTGAAACTTGCGAAAACTGGCAACAATACCATTGATAAGGAAGGGCTTGGAGGGGCAGTGGCAGTGGCAGTGGTAGTGGCAGGGGTAAGCATTGCTGATTTCTCTGATTGTGGTTTTTAGAATTGAGGCAGCTTCTCTGAGTTTTGCCTGGTTGATTTGCTTTACTTCTTAGTTACTTTGGCCTGTGACTTTATTTACTTATCAGCCAAAAGCAAAAACAACAGAAAGTTTCTTCCCTTTGGCTTCGAAGCTTATCAATTAGTTTTAATTGAATTGAAGTCGGTCTGACACCGACGCTTCTTTGATATTTCCTTTTATGCAGCGAAATATTTCTTTATCTTACCTCTTTTTTTTTTGTTAATTATTGATGAGTTTGGCAAGTGGCTGAAAAGAAAATAGTAAGAATTGGAATAAATAATTCAGAGAGTTTCAAAAAGTTTGTAATACTCGGAATATTCCTAAGGAACTTGGGATGGGTGATACGAAAATAGACAGACTATTTTAAATCATTATAATCTGGACCCCTCGGGTCTTGTGATCAATAAACAGATAGCCTATTTTGAGACATTATAGTCGGAGAATCTCATGTTGAGAGATTCGAGAATTGAAAAACTATTTTAAGTCATTATAATCTGGAAATCTTGTTTTGATTGATTCGAAGGCGGAGAGTCTGTTCAGACGGACTTTGTGATTAAAAAACAAAAAGACTCTTTTAAAAACATTATAAACAGGGAATCTCTTCTCACTTAGTGATTCAAATATAGAAAAACTATTTGAAAACATTATAATCTGGGAATCTCGCTTAGAGCGATAAGAACTCAGTGGCTTTATTTGGAAACAATATGAGACTTGCAAATTAAAAGGGTTTCAATTTTATTTGAAACTTATTTGAACTGTTCTAAATTATGATAAATAGATTCTGATCGGTTTGCTTCAAATTTGATTGAAGACATAAGTTCATTTCTGTTGTCCTTGTTTTACATTCTTATCGAGACTACGAAAGTCCAGGTCTACCTACTCTACCTAAAGTTTCGACTATTCATAATCTTTGGAATACCATTTAAAGTATTTATATTTATTCATAATTTTTACCAGTTCATTTCGACTCAATTAAGAATATTTCTATATCTGTAACAAGCTTTATAATAATTTGATTATTTCGATTCCCTTTGAATCCTCATTTAAGTCAATTTTGGCATAAAATTTTCAAATTTGAAACTAAACCAAATGAAGTCATTTAAATACATTGCAGTTGTTTTACTCTCCGACAGACTCGAATTCCCTTGAATTAGCAATCTAAATTTATAAATTTTCTTTTTTTTTTTTGCCATTACAAAACCACTCAATGGGATAGAGTAAAAAAATAAAAGTATAAATGTATCCAAACACGTAACATTAAAAGAACATTTTATTCAATTGCGGGTAAAAACAAATAAAATTTATATATATATATATATTTTTTTTTTGTCTCCCAGCCACTTTGACCGCATAAAATAAAATCAAATGATGCATGGAAAGTAAGCAGAGAAGGACCAGCCAAAGGGATTGAATGTGGCCTCGAGTAAGTCAATAGCAAATATAATAAAAATTGGGAGTTGGAGTTTCCCATTTGTTCTCGACTTGGTTGGTTGTCTTTTTTTTGGGGGGGAGGGAGAATGTGTGGTAGAGTGGAGTTAAGGTTTTTTGGTTGAATAGACAAACATACATTCGAGCGATTGGTCACCATCGATGCCGCCATGGCCATTTGATGATTTTTGCGTCACCGTTTGGTCAAAATCATTTCAAGCGCAAGCAACTGGAAACTGTATAAAAATAATGAAAAAAAAGAAGAAAAATGTGGAAACAGCAGAAAAAGCAGCGCCAGCATCCAAGGAGAGAGTGGTGGTTGGTGGGGAAGAGAGGCAAACTTGAAATAAATGGTCAAAAGAAATAAACAGTCCCATAAAGAATAATCATTCAGAATTTCTGCTGAATTATGCATGAGGCTGGCAGGAATGGTACGGGTGGACTCGAGAGAGAGAGAGAGCGAGCGAGATGGACCAACCGAAAGACAGTCAAGTCAGCCTGGTTGGTCAGGAGTGGACGCGATGACGATGGCTATGACGTTGGTTGCGGCAACGGGGGGTGCCACATATGCGAAAAATTCTGAACCCACTCCAAGCCAAGTCCAAAGCCAACTGCACTCCAACCCAGTCAGGCACAGCAGCCTCTTGCAAAAAGTATCAGTATCATTTTCCTTTTTATTATCTGTTTGTTTAGTTGTCTTTCTTTCGGCAAATGTGCCTCTGCTTGTGTGAGTGTGTGTTTGTGTGATTTTTGGGATTTTTATCAGGCCAGCAAGTTCTAAGCAGTTGGAGTCTCTGGCATCCTGCTGGCGCTTGCCAAAAGTCACCATCATTCGCATAATTTTCGATAAAGCTTTTTCGCCAAATGAAATTCAAGTGGTTACACATTTTTTCCTTTTGGCAAGGGCGTGGTGGGCTGAGAGGAGAGGCGAAGAGCGCCGATCGGTTGGCTGGCCACTGCCATTTTGGTCATTTTTCTTCTCTCCAGTTGAGACGGGTAGGGAGTTTGGCGCTTGTTGTCCGTTATTGCCACTGGTCATTTTCATTTCCACATTACGAGAGTTTTGTGCCGCATCTCATTATATTTATTTTGCTTGGCTTTTGTTTTGTTTGCTTTGGTTTGGCTGGGTTTTTGTTGTGCGTTTGATTTGCCAACTTTGCTTAGTGCTTTTTATTGACAGTATTTTTTCTGTTTTGTTTTGATAATAATAAAAGGTAACACGCGCTGAAAATTTATGCACTCAACCAAAAGTGGGTTTTTTTTTATGATCTGCTTCGAAATCACGACGAAACTTTTTCTATTTTGTCTAGACAATGCAAGCCCAAAATAATAAACACAAAACAAAAACTATAGAATATATAGAATATTAAAATCGGGGCGGGAAAAAAATAAAAATAAAACTTTCCTAACTTATACAATTTTATTAGGGAAAACAAAAATATGCGGCGGTGTTTTGTCTGCCCACGAACTGATTGAATACTATCCGGCGGGCTTTTCTTATCAGCTCAGAGCGGCCCTATCAGATTAGCGACCGCAATTGAAAGCTTATGGCTGCGGTCAACACTATTGCATCAGAATCGGAATCAGTAAGCCCAACGGAAACTTAGCTGAGATTCACAGATCTTCATATTACCAAGGCATTTTTTCCAAGTCTATTTTTTTCTGCTTACTAAAAATAGCAAATTTAATTTTGATCAAAAAAAACTAGTTCAGTTTTGGTTCTTTTGGGAACCAAGAAAGAGATAATTCCAGGTGATTCTTAGACAAAAAAAAAAAAAAATTAATAAACAAAAATAAATCAAAAATTTTTTTGAAAATTCTAAGCTGATGTATTTTTCCAGAATTATTTTCTTCCTCTTAGAACTTCCAGAAAATATTCAATTTTCCAAGGCCTTCATAGTCTTGAGTTTAATTACCCTTGCAATTTATTTTTTTTCTTTCTTTTATTATTTCTAAATAGTCGAGAATTTTGTTATTGTTTACATGAATTTGTTTGTTTTTGTTTATGAGTTGAGCTGATCATCAGATTATTTGTTAGTGTTTTTGTTCGTATTAAAAATAGCTTGGATTTATTTATTTATTTGTCTTTTTTTTTTTGAAACTATTCGAATAACCCGTGTTTAACTCGACTGGGGGCCTGCTTGACCGCGATAATATTGCACATTTTTAATGACAAAATCCAAAAGAAAAACATGTAACAATCTTTATTATTGTTTACGCAAAAACTCGGCTATAAAATGCGTCAACGGACGCATTTCTTTGATAAGAAATCACAAATCAATAAATAAATAAATAATTAAAAAAAAAAGAATTGTCCAGAAATTGAGAAACTGCAGATCGGAACTTAGGGGAACTCGAATTCATCAGCTGAATTAGGAAATTAAGCTTTGACCTAAAACAAATCAGAGAGCTTCTCTTTTAATTATTTGTATAATTAGTAATTATTTTTTTAATTGATAAGTTCAGACATAGTCTAAATTATTCATCATTTTTTTGTCTGATTTTTTTTTTTTTTTTTTGAGAAATATTTATTTGTCTAGCAATCGGCTGAGGGGATTTAATTATCTCACATTCAAGAAAAACGTGAGCAAATTTTTGCTGATTGTTTTGCTTTCTTTCTATACACTTTTGGAAGGGAAAAAGTATATGAGTATTTTTAGGTGAGTCCAAGGGTTCTTAAAATGATCTCTGACCAGGTTGCTAGAGACAATTACCTCTGATTTCTTGAACGAAATAAAGCTTCTTTTATATAGTGCATAAAGTCAGTCAAGTCAAAGAGTATATCTCGGGATCTTCATATTCAATAAAACTCATTTATTCAGTCTTTATATTTTCACGTCTCAAAGGATTTTTTAAGTTTTGTTTAGTCGGAATCTAAAGTGCATTCCAAAAAGAGTATCCAATATTCTTTGTCTCAGGGCTATTCCTTCCGCATTGTTATTGTTTTTTTTATTTGTTATTATTTTTCAAAGCCCCAAATTCAATTAGTATTAAATTTCGCCTACAAGGCGATTTGCATTTTGCGGTTACGGAACGTTTTGCATTGCGGTGCATCAATTCAGCTCAGTTCAATCAGTTGGTCTGAACTGGGCTCAGTTGATATGGGATTACTGATCAATTTGCTTATCGGCATCGCTATATGTATGCCCTGTATGTAGCTGAAATTGTTGATAATCTCAGCTTTAATTACAAGCGCCTTATAAAAATCACAATCATAATTCAACAGGCATTCAATCACGGCAGACGTGGGAAATCTCTGAAGTCTCGTCGTACTCGCAAAAAGTCTCAATTTGTGTGTTCGTGTTTATAGAAATAATACAAATAAATATAAAAACAAGTTACAATAAATCAAATAAGAATTTAATTGCAAAAATTATAAACATGGCGCAAAATAATTACGAAAATTGTGATCTGACCAAGCTCAATAATGATGGTAAGGATATTTCAAGAATGCGAATATGATGTCAATTTGAAATTAAGAGCATCTTTTGGATTCCTCGACAGGTGCAGTGCAGACTTGTTCGCGGCTAAGTTCGACCAGTGGAGCAAAGAAATTTCCAGACAAGATTTACAAATCGATCCAACAAAAGGGACCCGATGCCACCGGCATGACTTGCGAATGTGGAGTCTTCGGTGCCATTGCCAGCGGAGATTACCCAACACAGGTAAGAATTATTATTACTCTTGTGAAGAATTTGACTGATTGATTCAGAGCTCGAAAAATAATCTTTGGAGACTAGAAATTATGAGTTTGCAGAAATCGTGGGAATTAGTAATTCTTTAAAATAAATCAAGCATTAGACGATTCGTTATTCTAAAGACTCGAGAAGCTTTTTGTAATTCGAGGTAATCCAAGATTTATTTATTTTTATAAGAATAGTGAGGAGTTTCCCTGATCTGAAAGAATTATTTTATAATAGCTTTTTGTATAAAAGGCAAGCCAAATTTTATTTAATTTTTTTGAGAAATTTCCCTGAGCTGAAGGGATTATTTTGTAATAATTTTTGGTAATCCAAATTTTATCTCAAAATTTTGAAGAATAGTGAGCAGTTTCCCTAAATTGAAAGGATTATTTTATAATAAAGAAATTGCAAATTTTTTAAAATCAGCTTACAAAGCTCAATGATCTATTAATATTCCAATAAAATTTATAGGAAAAAAAATAAATAAAAAAATTTCAACTCATACAAATTAATTACTGCCCCGTCCGATTTTGATCATTTCAAGCAAATTCACTTTTCATTCAATTTAAACTTGAACCTTCCGAAACCCAAGACCATGCAAATGCGATATGAAATCTGATTTTTCTAGTAGGTCAATTTTTGAGTTGCAGTTGTCAGGCAATACCTTCAGTGACGTCAATGAAATTTGAGAGCAACTCAAACGGCTTGGCGGTTTTTAATCAGTCATTGTCTCTGTCATCTTTGTTGTTTTTTTTGTTGTTGTTGTGATTGGTGTTTTTATTATTTATTTATACACTGTTTGCTTGCAATGAAATGGAAAATAACAGGAAAATTTGTAATTGCCATGCGGCTTCGATTATCAGGTCGTTGTCAGATGTTTCCTATGCCATCGAAAATAGATTTTTCAAATTCTCTATTCTCTCTCTCTCTTTCCCTATGTTTCTTTAGCTTGACATTGCTCAGATGATTTGCCTTGGCCTGGTGGCCCTGCAGCATCGGGGTCAGGAGTCGGCCGGCATTGTGACGAGCCTGGGCAAAAGTGCTAAGAATTTCAGCGTACACAAGGGCATGGGCATGATCAATAATTTGTTCAACGACGAGGCCATAAGGAAACTCAAAGGCAACCTGGGCATAGGCCATACCCGCTACAGCACTGCAGCCGCCTCGGAGGTGGTGAATTGCCAACCTTTTGTGGTTCACACTTCCCACGGGGCTTTGGCTATAGCCCATAATGGGGAGCTGGTGAACTGCGAGTCGCTGCGCCGTGAGGTCCTGGGACGTGGCGTGGGTCTGTCCACTCACAGTGACAGCGAGTTGATAGCCCAGTCTTTGTGCTGTGCGCCTGAGGATGTGTCCGAGCATGATGGACCCAATTGGCCGGCTCGCATACGTCACTTCATGACTTTGGCCCCGCTTTCCTATTCGTTGGTGGTCATGCACAAGGACAAGATCTATGCAGTGCGTGATTCCTATGGTAATAGACCGCTCTGTCTGGGCAAGATTGTGCCCGTTGATGTGGGCCATGCCAATATCGAAGATGCCCGGGCCGAGGGCTGGGTGGTCTCCAGCGAGAGTTGTGGCTTCCTCTCTATCGGAGCGAGGTATTTGCGAGAGGTGGAGCCTGGCGAGATTATTGAGCTCTCACGCAATGGCTACCGCACCGTGGATATTGTGGAGCGCCCCGACTACAAGAAAATGGCCTTCTGCATCTTTGAGTATGTCTACTTTGCCCGCAGCGATTCCATGTTCGAAGGTCAGATGGTCTATTCGGCTCGCCTGCAGTGTGGACGCCAGTTGGCCCGGGAGTTTCCCCTGGACGCGGATCTGGTGAGCTCAGTGCCCGAATCTGGAACAGCAGCTGCCCATGGCTATGCCCGCGAATCGGGCCTGCCCTTTGGCGAGGTGCTCTGCAAAAATCGCTATGTGGGCCGCACTTTCATTCAACCCTCCACTCGACTGCGTCAACTGGGCGTGGCCAAGAAGTTCGGAGCCCTGGCCCAGAATGTGGAGGGCAAGCGTATTGTGCTCATCGATGATTCGATAGTGCGTGGCAATACCATTGGACCCATTATCAATCTGCTGCGCGATGCTGGAGCCGTGGAAGTTCACATACGCATTGCCAGTCCCCCGCTGCAGTATCCCTGCTATATGGGCATCAATATACCCACCCGAGAGGAGCTGATAGCCAACAAATTGAATCCCGAGCAGCTGGCCCAGCATGTGGGCGCCGACAGTCTGGCCTATCTCAGTGTGGAGGGTCTGGTGAAGGCCGTCCAAATGAACAAGGCTCATGTGAATCCCATCAAGGCGGGCTACTGCACGGCCTGCCTGACCGGCGAGTATCCGGGTGGTCTGCCCGAAGATCTTAGCTGGTAGCTTAAAATACCCTTACCTATTCTTAAGTTAGCAAGTAGTTGCCACTTTTTCTATGTACATAAAATATTAAACAAAAAAAACCGAAGATATTCTTTTTCCCCTCTGCAAGCCAGCTTATTTAGTGGAGCGCTGAAAAGTATGCTAGATATTCTAAATGCAAATTTGATAGTCTCTGCCTCTTCTTCTTCCACTCTCTGTGAGAATGCATATAATTACAAGACTGTCGCCTGATTATTTTTGAAAACTGTCTAATGCCATAACTTCAATTCATTTCAATTTATATTTCAAAAGTTCGTAGCCATAGCCATAGCCACTCGGAAGTTTGCCCTCCACCGTCCGGCCTGGCCTTCTCTTTCTTCCAACCATACGAATATGGTAATCGTATTTACTTCTTTTTTGTGCCATCTCTTTCCGGCTCTGCTCGTTGGGCGTTCCAAATGCATGCGCCGACAAGCGACGTCTAAACGGGGCGTTTAGGGCGTTTAATCCTGCGGAAGATGTCCTTGTGGTTATGTGGCATTCCTTTCTGTTTCTTTTTCTTTTTTTTTTATTACGCGCGGAGCAGTGAAGTCAACAATGTCATCATTATTCTTGAATATTGTGTTGTATTTTCGCAAACAATTTCGCTAAGCTGTGGCACACAGTCGCTATATGATGATGTTGACATGGCTGGAGTGGGAACTGCCAGGACATGGGGCGATTTGGGGTTTTGTGGCGTTGGCCTTGTCAAGAAGAGTAAGAAAATAATATGCGATGTCATTGTAGCTCGCTTGATTAATTCTTGTATACGGGGTCTCCTGGTTTGCCTAAAGCGCTACACTGGATTTTATAGGATTTTTTAATAAACCAAAATTATGAGAATTTCGAAAAAAATATGAAATAGTTCAGAGCACTGACCAAAGGCTTCTCAAAAATCAGTACTTCAGATAATTTTCCAAAAAAATATCAGATCAGCTCATTCAGTCAGTCGCATTGACCAAAGGCTTCTTCCTCTTAAAAATCAAAGTTTTAGAAAATTTTCCAAAAAAATATCAGATCAGCTCATTCAGTCAGTCGCATTGACCAAAGGCTTCTTCCACTCAATAATTAAAATTTCCAAAAATTTTTAAAAAATCTTCAAGGCAGCTTATTCAGTTAGTCGCTTTGAGCAAAGTCTTCTTCCTCTCAAAATTTAAAATTTCCAAAACTTTTTCAAAAAATTTCAGAGCAGCTCATTCAGTCAGTCGCATTGGCCCAATGGTTCTCTTTGGCTCTTTGGCTAAAGTGGCTGGCAAATCCGAAAAGGGCAGATGGAAAAAAATTGCGACTTTGGCAACATTGAAAACAGACGCTGGCACTTTTCTAACAATCGCCGGGTTTTTGGTACAAGGATATGAAAAAAAAGTTACTTATGTGCGCCGTCGATCACAAGCACAAACAGTCAACAGAGCCCGCTTTACCGCTGCCACGACCATTTCCACAACCACACCCACTTACATCCGCAGCCACATCCGCATCCAAAAACAGGGACAACTAAAAGCGGAGCCATATTGCCATTGTCTCTCTCTCACTCCCTCTCTCTCTCTCTCTCTGTGTCTCTGTCTTTCTGGTCTTGTCGTCCTTTGGCAGCCCCACAAAACATGCTTTAAATTTTTTAATAACGCCGGGAAACAAGACCAAAAATAAAAAATAAAAACAAAAACTCTTCGGGTTTTCGTGCAAGGCGTTGCCGTTGACGTGTTGGTCTATGGCAAAAAATAAAACGGAGAGAGAAAGAGCAACGCCGCTACCCACGTCCGCCTGCTCCTCCTTCTAAGCTCGCCCATTTCCGGCTCTGGCAACGTTTGCCCGTTGTCGTCATTTGCACAGAAGTTATGTAAATTAATGTTTACTTAAGTTCCCCATGTTGTTTCTTCTTTGGCAATTTTTTTTTTTATCCTCTCGTTCCCATTTTATTTATATATATTTTTTTGTTTTATTTTTGAAGCCACCGCCTTGCATTTTGCCCACTTCAAAACAATCCGGTAGACAGTTTGTGTGTTTTTAGGAGGCAGCAGGGTTGGGGGGTATGAAAGAAATGTGTCTCATTTCTAATGGCAAACGTTGAAGGTTAGCCATGCCAGCCAGCCAAGACGGCGCACTTTACAAATAAAGAGAAAAGCAGCAGGGCGAGTCAGGGGAGACGGAGACCAAATGAGGTAAGCTGAAAATTGCAATAAATATTCGCGAGTTGCCTTTGCAATTTAATAAAAAGCATAGGAACTACTCAGGCCGAGGGCAAACATATCTCAGACAATAAACAACAAAATGAAAATGCTTATTATTGAGTCAAATGACTTGGGTAAATATTTTTCAACCATAAAAATTATGGCCCAAGTATGCAAATGATATTGGGCTGAGAGCCTTGAAAATGACTACATCATTTACACTTGATGAAAATTGCCAGTTCTGAAATTTAATTCAAGTGTGAAAAATAAGATAAAGCCTGACTTATGCAACAAGTCGCAAGGATACAAAGGAAAGAAAGCCTGAAAAATGCCCGACAGACTGAAGAATAAACAAACCTCAAACAACAAGCAAAATGACAGCAGGCTGATGGGCCTTTTGTGTTGCCCTGTGGCATGCAACGTGCTTGGCATGCAAACACCAAAATATTGCACACGACAACCTCAGGCAATAACACCAACAACACCAGTCAAAAGTCAAAGCCAAAACAACAAATCAAATGTAATTTTCTGGCCAATATATTCCAAACATTCTGAAACTTCTCAATGATATCCTTTGCCTTCCCTCACACTTATGGGTTTCGTTTCAGTTCATTAGCAAATCAAACTTCCGTTCCTTTTATTCCAGGACTTGGACAAGAAGTCCTTCCCTCCTTCTTATAGGACTAGAAAATTTCCTTGTTTACTGGTAATTTGATTTAAAAGGCTTTCTTGGTCACTAAACTGTTTGACAGTTTCTTAAACGATTGACAAGTGTTTGGCCCTTTGGCTGACAGCTTAGAAACTACCAAGCAAAATGATAATGTATTCATTCAAGTCTAATTTTCCTAGAAACTTGAAACATTCTTTAACTTTTTTTTATGGAAAATTTATTTATAATGAAATCCATCAGGAATTCTCAATATGTTGAATTAAAAAACTTAAAATAATTTTAACAACTATAGAAAATATTTTAAAGAATTTTTGAAAAGTAAATAATATATAGTTTGGAATATATTAAAAATAATTAAAATAATTTTAAAAATATAAGAAATATTTTAAACAATTTTTGAAAAGTAAATATAGTTTGAAATAAATTCTGGAAGTACTAGACAATCAAATTAATCAGAATTTCAAGGAGCTTAAAAAAATCACTTTGTTTCAACTTAAAAAAAAAAAAAAATAATAATAATTTAAGCAAGACAACATAATTTATAATAATCAAAAAATATATTCAGGAAGTTTTCAGATAAATATATTTACTATATGTTACGTATTTTTCCTGAAGTTATAGAAATGATTGTTCAAATATATCTTAAGATTTCATGCAACTTAAAATATTAAATAATATCTGCAATTTTTGAAAGGCAAAATTTGTAACAATCAAAAAAAAATTTTTAAAGGAGCTTTCGGATAGGAAAAAATATATAGTATATATTTAATCTTAATATTGATCTAAAAACAATAAAATATTTTTTTCTTAGTTTCATTAAACCTAATCTAATTTAGACTAAGAAAAATGCTTTTAAAATTGATAAGGATCCTGGATTTGTCAAGGCAAGAACCTCCGAAGAGTCTGCAAGTATTTCTATATACTATTCAAAATTGACGAAGTTAGTCTCTACCCAAAGAGCTGTCACCCCTATGAGTAGAATAAAATAATTTTAGGAATTTCTGGAGAAAAGATTCTACCTTAGTTCGATTAAAGTTTAAAGACCTCCGGCATTTACTAAAATAAATTTCTATTTAATATTTTGCTGCCAAAAAGTTTCAACATAATTTTCGACATGTTTATCAACTTTAATATTAAATATAAACTTTTCCAAAAATATATATTTTGTACCAAAGCTCGACGCAAATTTTACCTCGACCACAGCAAACTAAATTTGCATAATATTTTTAGTTGGCATTCAAAATAAACCAGAATTGTTCAGAAAAAAAAAAAACGGGAGAAGAGGCAAATGTATTTCAATTTCCACAACTTTGCGTTAATTTTCTAAATATTTTTCGAAATTTCAAGTGAAATTGTATTTACACTTCAAACTGGCTAAAGGCCTTGAGGGCATAACAGAAATGTGTGGAAATTTACTGTTCAACTTTTCATGAAGTTGGAAAATTTTATAATTTCAAATAATTTTATTACTTATTTATTTTTTTTTTTAGTTATGCGAAACTCTTCTTTGGCACGCAGTGTGAGACAAAAATTACTCGGGGAAATTCAGTGAAGCCTGGAAATATGTTGAGGCGGTGGTGGGCGGGGTAGACTGAGACTGCTCTAGCCTTAATTTGTGGGGAGTTGTTAAAACAAAAGCGCGTTGGATTTTGTAATAAATATGCATGAAATAATAACAACAATAATAATAATAAAAAATTTTAACAAAAAAAAAGAGAATGCATTTTTTTGTTGAACATTTTCTTAGCCCGCCCCCGCTTAGATAATTATTTTAGCAATTGCCTTGAGTTTGACATCGCGTGCCGACAAATAATTTTCCCGCGTATGGGCCAATGGGTAGAGATCCCGCCTCCCCCACACCCCCTCTCTCTCTCTCCATTCGTCTGACTATTCTCTTAATTCTGAGGCGCTTGTTATTCATCAAAAGATAATCATAATAATTACGTGATGCACTGCAGCGCACAACAACAGCAACAGCAACAACAATGAGGCAGTGTCATGCAATTTACAAGAATTGGCCATGCTGGTGTCCCGCCATTTTGAGGCTCCACTTCCGGTGAGCTTTGCCATTGTTGTAAGAGATTTTTTTTCTCCTTTTTTTTGGGACTTCCATTGGCTGATTGTATTTATTTGTTGTTCAACAGATTCATTGTGGTTGGCTAGGTGGACCACTGTAAAAACAACAACAACAACAACAACAGCGCCAACGACAGAGGTAAGCTTCAGCTGAATGACAGAGTGGATGATGCCCAGCAACGAGTTTGACTGCATCTGTTGTGCTTCCCATTGCGTGTAGTTCATTATGTTGCCTCAAGTATTGTTGTTGTTGTTGTTGCTGTTGCTCTTGTTGTTCATTGTAAGCTTTTGTTTTTATTGTTTTTTTTTGTTTTGAGCCTGATATCCCCACAAGCCACCGAAAAACAAGTCAGGCAGACACATATCCGCAGTTGTCTGCCACCTTCCAACAATGCCAACAACACCGATTCAACCTCTCTTTTAACTCCTCAGACACTCACCCCCCCTCCCTCCCTTCCTCGCTCTTTCCCTTGCCCACATTGCAATTTCTACATGGCCGCTCAACTGAAAATTGTTGCTGCAGTTTTATTTTTAACCTTTTATCGTGTTGTATTTTTTGTTGTTGTTGTTGTGATTTTTTTTATTTTATGTTGATCTGTTGTTTTGGGTTTTGTATTGTTTGCCGCTTTTGTAAATTGCAATTTCCCGTTGCCTGTGTGTGTGTGTATAATTTATTATTTTAATTAATTTGTCTCCTTTTCTTTTGGCATTTTTTTTTACAATAAAAAAATTTAATTTTTTTACTTGTAATCAATGCAAAAGGCCCAAAGGTCATGCTTATTTGTTTTTCAGTTCATTAAATTATAAATGTATAATATGTATTTTTTTAATATTTAAAAATAAATGTAATCGGCTGAAAATCATTTTACAAGTGATTGAGCAAATCATAAATTATATTTTTTTTACTTTTGCATTTTTTTTTCTTTTTTTTTTCTATAAAGAAAATAAATTTGCCTTTCATTGTTTATTCCAAAAATATGCAAATCATTTTATAAGTCTACTGATATATTTTAATTAATTATTTTTAAGTTTAATTATTGTAATTTTTGGGATTTAACTCAGTTCTGAATTTATTTGAATTTAATTAAGTCTTTCAAAAGACCATCATATGTTTTATTTTGAGGCAAAATCAAAAATCAAAGTTTTTTGAAAAAAGTCAAAAATATATTATTTCGAATTTCTATAATGAATCATGAATAATAGAAAAATGATTAAATATTTTTAAGGTTATTCATAGCTCTTTGGTCTGAAATGTTCACAAAATTTATAATGAATCTTAATGAATATTTAGAATTAGTTCACATATTTAGAACTAGTTCAGAATAATATATCGTCAGATTAAATTTTAAAATCCTTTAAAATCAATGTTTTAAAACAAAAATAAGTAAAGAATTAATTTCTTTTCATGAAAATCTTAATTTCTGCTCATAAATGAAAAGCATTCAATCATTCAAAGGCAATTTTATTTTCTATGGAATTGACAATATTTTTAAGGTCTCAAAATGGCTTCAAATATTTCCTAATCAAATTATAAATAAACAAATAAATATTAATTATAAAATTAGAATAGAAATAGTTGATCAAGTTTGAAAGAAAAATTAGTAAAAATCAAACAAAGAAATCGAAACTGAAATTTCTCAAAATTCTTTGAAGAATATCAAATTTTTTTATTAGAAAAGAAAATTTAAAATTTCGGGCCCCTTGGAACTAATCAACTTCAAAGCCAAGCAAACGTCTACCCCCGTTCAGCTGGCCCGTCAGACTGAAGTTGGAAAGCTCCACAAGTGTGTTTGAAGTTTTCAGTCGCCGCTGTTGTGTTGTGTTGGTCGATAAATAAAATACAACAAAATTTGAGCTCGCATGTAGCACGCATGTCCTTAATACCGTTAGCAGCGTCATTGTGTGTTTTGGTCTATGGAAATTGGGGATGCAAGGGCGCCAGTTTGTTGGGTTTGCGCCTTAACTAAAGCAGCGCCCCCTGGCGGCGTAATTGTCTTTTACCGCATCATTATTGTGATTTTTGCTGCGACTGACTCCGACTCCAATTTATTTCATTTTATACACAAAATAAAAATACAATAAATAAAATATACAAAAAAAAAAAGAGAAGCGAAGCAAAAACACAAAAAAAAAAAACAGAAGATAAAATTCAAAAACGCAATGCCGAACCGAACCCACGACCCACGAAGAAATCACGTAACTGTCAAATATCTCATCATATCTCATTTTATGCTGATCGACTGTGGGAAAACTCCAAGCACCAACTTGTCTCAAAAGAGACTAAATCAGACAGAGAAACCGAGGAGAAAGAGAGAGAAGTTTGTTTGAATTAATTTGGTTGTTGTTGTTGCTTTTGTGGCTGGAAAAGATCTTGGCTGGGAGATAATGTGGCAAATTCACACATGTCTGCCAGATTAAATTGTGAATTGGTATGATTTGCTTCTTCTTCTTCTTCTGCTTCGTTTTCTTTGCTACTTTGGACAAAAAGGTGTGGCAAGAGAGCGCCGATCGCATTGGTGACGATGAATCTGAGCTGCATTTTTTTGGCAACCACATTTTTTCCTACGCCTGGGAAAGATCGGATAAGAAACTATCTAAAATTATCGTTTTGATGAGCTTTAAATTTGTCTTTTTTGAGAGGTGACATTTCCTGATCAATTGAAATATTTTCGTCTAAGAAATATTTATAAATTTTTGTTTTACTTAAGACTAAATCTAACTATTTCGGGGGATACTTAATCAAAGAGAATTTTAGCATCTCTTAAAGGTTTCTTTAATCACGAAATATTATAGGGAATCTTTATGGTTCCCCGATACAAATTTTGAACTTAAAACTCAATATTAAATCTCGAAATATTATACGAATCTTAATGGTTCCCCGATCAAAATTTTTAACTTAAGATTACATCTCGATATATATAATTTTCAGGGATCAAAAACCCTAGAATTTGATTTAAAATTACTTCTCGATATATATTATTTTTAGGGATTAAAAATCCTTGAATTTGAGTTAAGATTACATCTCGATATATATAGTATTTTCAGGGATTAAAAACTCAAGAATTTGATTTATTTTAAGAGCCGAAGTACCTGAAAAATTTCACATATTTTCAAGCAAAATTTTTCAATACTTTAAAAGACTATAAAAATAATTATAATTTTGGAAAGTGGTCAGGAGTTTTTCGAACAGAAAATATAGCTTTTTTCTGGGATTCCAAGAAGTTCTCAGATATTTTTATTTCTGAATTAAGACTCTACAAATAATCTTGAAGCATCTTGAAATATTCCTAAAGATTTTTAACTGTTTAAATTATGAATTAAATGTATCATTTTTTTTTTGGGAGCAGTGAGAATTTTCCAAATAGCCGAATTGCATGTTGGTTTGAAAACGAAAAACTGTAGGCAGGCTTAGCCCAAATCCCACACAAACACACACTAATTGGCTCTATGGATTAGACAGACAGACAGACTGAGAGACAACGAACTGAATATCCAACAACTCTATCCATTATATGTCAGTCGTCAGTCAGTTAGGCAGTTCAGTTATTTCACTTGGGTCTTGTCATGGAATGCTGGAATCCACGGCACGCTGTATGAGCAACACGGCCCCGCCAGCTAAGCCCAAACTTCAACTTGAGTCTCTTTGGGTAAGCCATAGACCGTATCATAACCGGATCTGTCCAGTCCAGCCGTTGGATGTCGGTCCAAATTGCAATTGGATGCATTTCTAGCAGCAAGTGGTGATCACTGGAGCGGAATAGAAGACACACCGTGTGGAGATATGTAGTTTTTCTTTTTTTTTTCTTTCATTTTATTGGGAGGGGAGGAGACTCGGTTTTTTTTTTTTTGTTTTTATTTAATTCCCTAGTTTTGTTTCCGCGCTCGTCTACCCTCGGTTGATTATTAATGGACACATAGATCCAAGGGTTTTTAGGGCTCTACAAAATTGCTTGGCCAAGTGCAAAAGTGAGAGATCTCTGGCCACTGATAGCCATGGCCAAGTTCACGGCAGCGACAGCGACAGCGGCTAGGCGTATCATTAGCGTGTTACAAACAACAAAAACAACAACAAAAGCCAAAGAAGAAAAGTGGTTTTAGTCCAGCAAATTGAAAATGTAACGGAGACCGTAAAATGAGCACATCGCTGCCAAGTCAAGAAGTCAAGGTGCAACACGTCATAAGGCCACATTGCCAGAACGAAACGATAAGCATCTGAGCAAGAGAAAGGACGAGAGAAGAAGGACCCCTCTAAATAGTTTATTGATATGCCACTGAAAGGATCACCGAAAGAACTTCTGTGAGCCGGGGGACAGGTGCACTTTACTCTGCCTTCTATTCGATCTCAAATTCTCATTAAAAAGAGGTCGCATGACTGGCACTTTTCAGCGATCACCTTGAAAGTAAAAGTGGCCCAGACCAGACCGCCAAAGCGGTTTCTTAAACACATTTTTATGTTAATTGAAAAAAACACACACACACCAAACCAAACCAAACAACAACAAGAAAAAAAAATCAACTTGCGCGCAAAAAAGTATTAAATTAAAACAAACAAATAATGAATAATAAGTAAAGCAAACCCAGAGCCAGCGTCAGAGGCAAAGTCAATCGTGAGAGAGAGCTGACGAGTTAGAGCAGAAAAGAGTATCATAATTTGCATAAGTATGCGAGTGCTAAGCGCCGCTCTGCCAAGCCACTATCGACGTCGTCGATCGACAAGTGAAGCCGGGGAATAACCACTTTATGTGGGTGCTACGATTCTCCCAAAAAAAAAGTAACAGCTGATCTGCTGAGCCGTTTGTCTGCCGAGCTCAAAATATGCTAAGGTAATTTTAATGGCATGCAAAGTGTTTATTAAACATGGCTCAGTCACATGCTAATGCAAAAGAGTTGTGTTCAGTTGTGTTGGGGCCAGGGGAGGGGGGGGGGGGCAGGAGTTGGCTAGAGCTGGCAACAAACTGTCTGCCTGGGTTTGAGTTTTACCATTGGAAGGCCGTTGTTACATATTTTATGCTGATGAACTGACTTATGGCCGCTGAGCATGGCAAGAAATTAACATTATGTGTTGGCTTTGAATGGAAATTTCTCAAAAAAATAAATTAAATAAAAACAATTTAATTTATTAACGACAAAAGAAATTGCTGCCGGGCTTGATTGGAGCGCTTAAGTTATGGCTAAGAGAGGGTTAATCAATAAGCTCAGAAGGTTAAGAATATAGATTTAACTTTCTTTTTGTGAGGGAAATAAATATTTTTCAAATTCAACGAGAAAATCGGTCTTTATCATTGAGTCAAAAATTACGAGCAACTTCGGAGAAAAAAAGTAATAAGCTAAGGAAACTTCTTGACGAAAGTAAGCCGAATATATGTAAATAGAGTATTTGGGTTCTTCTACGTATTTCTTAAATTTTTGAAAATTAATTTTTGAAAATAAAACAAAAGTGTTGCTGGTGCTTCTGTCAGCTAGAATAGCAATGGAATTCCTTTTGCCAGTTAATTGAGGGAATTTATAAATATGATATAATTTATTTATTTATTTATATACTTTATATATTTTTATACTTAAGTTATAATAAATATTATATAAATATTCAGCTCAAATTATTTAATTTTGTCAACAGATCTTAAACATTAAAATGAAATAAGTTTCAAATAGTTTAAAAAATATTGCTGACTTTGAGAATCATGTTTAATTTGACAGCCAGCAAATTACTTGTTGAAACTTGTTTTTGAATAAGTTAAAGATATATTTGAGTAAGTTAAAGATATATATGGTTTTTCAAATTTTATAAAGGGAATCTTGACTGGGAAAAGTAATCAAGTAACTTGATATTGAATATGAGAAAGGCGAAAACAAAGTTCATGAAACTCATTGACAAAATATCTATTTTATTCTTGTTGAATCAAGAAATATATAATTATACATATTTTAACAATTTCGGACATATCTACCAGATTTATATGTATTTATTTTATATATTTTGAAAAACCATTTTTAAGCCGAAAATTTCACAACTAAACCAGTTAGGTTTTAATTCTCCCCTCAATTCGATTAAGGCATTTTTCCTAATAAAAATTTTAAGAAATATCTGTAGAAATATTTTAAAGATATTTTCAATTTCAAAATCTCATTTGTTTCCCACCGAAAAAAGCTCTGTGAAAGACAGAAAATTTTTGACAGTTGCCTTGAACGCAGAGTTGAAATTTTCTGTCAGCCTTTTGCAAAAGAGCAAGAAAACAAACCGCCGGCTCTGCTCTTTGCACTGGAAGGCACACACACTCTCGCTCTCTCACTCTCTGTGTCTCTCTCTGTCTGGCTGTTCTCTGGGTCCAGTGGTGGGCGTTACCTGCTTGCGCTCTCAGTGTGGGCGTGCCCAGAGAGCAAGTGAAGCGTTGTGTTCACTTTGCGCAGAATCGCAGCCAAGTGACTGGAATGAGCAGGCCAGGGCTATGGCCTGGCCGTTTGCTAGAAGGGGACAGATATAAACAAAATGGCTGCTATCATCGGCCAGCTGTTCATAGATGGCGCCAGTGGTTTTGAAAGAAACCCAACCTGGGGTAGAGTGAGGGCCAAGCCGAAGGTAACCGGCATTTGCGTGTGTCAGAACGGTTTTCATTTGCCGCCAGCACGTCGCACAGGAAAAGCGCGCGCTAACCCAAAAAAGAGAAACAAAAAAACACAAGAAGAAGAAGAAGAGGAGGAAAAATAAAATTGGGCAGCCTTCCATTTGGCCAGAGCCAAAGGAAAGGCGAAAATTTTTAAAGAAGTCGATCAAGGCGTCGTGACAGAATTTTCGGTAAGCTTGGTAAGCGATTTGGGTTAGCAGTGGCCAAGGCATATTTGGACAGGGAAGGGCTGCGGCTGAGGGCAGCTTGGCGTCGGCCTTGTAGGCGCAAATTTCCTTGGGCAGGCCAAGTCACTGGCCAGCCATGTTGAGCAATTTTTCAACTCACAAAGAAACAAACAAACGAGACGATTGCCGCCTAGTCGATTTTTATGCCTGGCTGAGCCGTTGCACTGGACTGCACAGGCCAAGGAGGTCGAAAAGGGGTTGCAAAAACCAAAAGAAAAAAGAACAGAACCCAAAGAATTAGGAGTACGATGTTTGGTTTGTTTTTCTTGCAGGTGCATATGCTTTGTTACTGGGCAGGGGCGCGGAGTGGGGGGGAGTAGTCAATAATTTCAACATTGTTACCTTAATGAAAGCTTTGCTCTTCATTTAAAACGCACAAAAACAATGACAACAACAACAAGAGTAACAATAACAAAGAGTGCAACTCGACTTTGAGATTTTCTTGGCCGGGCCCGGTCTGGCCTGTAAAACATGCTTCCTGCAATGTTCGAATCCTGCCCCCTCTCATTTCTAGTCAAGTTGTCCACGTCTCTTCTGTCGCTTCTCTGAGAGTGTCCGCCTGCCAACCGTTTGCGTAATAAAATTTGCATAATTTTAAATGTGTGTGTGTGTGTTTGTGTGTGTGGACGTCTCTTGACTGTCTGTGCATATCCTCTTTGGAGCCCCGGCACACACAAAGTACAAAGTATCCTTACGCATTGTCTGTGTGTGCTGCAAACTGACTCTGAGCCGTACCAATGAATTCCGCAAAAGCCCTTTAAGTTGCGTGTATGTGTGTGTGTGTGTGTCTTTAAGTTTTGTGGTGTTTCCGCTTTTTTCCCACATCCTTGATATCCTTCAGCCAGAGCCGTCAGAGCCGCCAGAGCTCATTAGTTGTACACGTTTATGTGTTTACTTTTGTAAATCAAATTCAACTCAACTCAACTTTTGCTTTTGCCCTCCACCGCCTCCTCTCCACAAAAAGTCCTTGCGTGTTTATGACGGCTTTGAAAATGGTGGGCCAACTAAAATTCATTACGAAATGCTGAATGCCAAATAATAAATAATAAAAAAAAAATATATATATATAGTTAATAAAAAATAAGAGAGAAAAGAACCAACCAACCAACCAACCCACACGCACACAACTAAGCTGAAAATAATCATAAAAAAAAAAATAACACAGTCAATGACAAAATTGTTAAGGAAAACGAAGAGTTTCTGGCAAGCCACTTATTATGCTCATTAAGTTTGGTTATTAGGGCCATCAAACTGAATCAGGACAAACTATAATAAAAGTTAACAGCAACAACAACAATAATGAGGCAACAATAACGAAAGCTTCGGAACCCTTTCAGAAAACCCTTTCCAACATTTTTCTAATCAATGAACTGGAAAGTTTTTTGTTTTTTGTTTTCTTTTTTTTGTTGTTGTTATTTTTTTATCAACATTAAATCAAAGCATAAAGACAACAACAATTACCAAAAAGGACTTTTCTTTTACGTTCGAAAAAAAGGGGAAACGGAAAAAAAAATATATTTACAACAGCCCCTTCCCCGCCCACCTAAGCTAGGGGGCTAGGGTGGTGTGGTTCGAGAATTAGGTGGAGATGGAGAAGGGGGGAGGAAAAAAAATAAATACCTCGAAAGAGAAAATTTACAATGTCGCCAGTTTCCGGTGCTTGGCGGTCGCTATACGAGGCCAATGGCGGCCATTGCGTTTGCCTTTGCTTTGGTTTTGTTGTTGGGGCAATAAAATACATCATAACGGTATCATAAGCGAACAAAGCGAAAGGCGATACACACACACACACACTCACACTGAGACAATGCGAATCGCAAGGCAGCCAACGCAGCCAAACAAAGCAAAAGAGCAAAAAAAAAAGCAGCGAAAATCTGTGGAAAAAATATCCATTTGCTTTTGGGCTGGACGGAGGGAACTCCGAAGAGGTGGAAGTGCGGGGGTAGGGGAGACAACAAGGGTCGGTTGAATCAAGGGGATACAATGAGAAAAAAAATATTCAAATTTGGTTACGTGGCGTAAAAAAAAGCAGAACAAGAAGAAGAAGAAGCAAAAAAAAAAGAGAACTCACCAAAAATAACAACAATAACGACAACGACAATGGCGGCCACAGGAAATAGTCACACACACACACACACACACACACACATGGACAGAAAAATATTTATAAACACACACAAAAGCAGAGGCACGCATACACGCATATATTTTCATAAAAAAAAGGGTTCCATGTACCGTTAGTTGTGGCATCCAAAAATTTGTTGCCAATATTCTTATGGTCTGTGTTTGTTTTTGTTTTTGTTGTTTTTGTTGTTCTTGTCTCATGCGTATGCCAAATAAAATATTTAAATTGGTTCAATGAATTTCAATAACAACGAAAATAACAACAACAACAACAAAAGGCATAAGCAAACACAGACACAAAATCAAAACTAAAATTCTCTTTATTGATAACCGAAATACAAGGTAACACCAAAACTAAACTTATCAAAGCATGAGATATGACTGTACAGACTGACCCGCCTCCCCCCCAGGGCGAGGGGAGGCATAGAGGGAGAGTCTACTAAAATGAAGGCAGAGCCAGCTTCAGTGGCGTAGCAAAGGCACATAGAGTTGGGCTTGAGGCTTTGCAGAATTTTTGGAGATTCAAAGATTCATTCGGGTAAGTCAGACTAATTTTTGAAAGACTTAGGGTTTCACTTCGAACTAGAAGGATATATGAACTAATGAAAATATTTGTCAAGTCAAGCTTAAAAAGTCTTGCCAATAAGTATTTCCAGATATCCCAGATCTAGAGATTTTAGGAGCTGGAAGGTATTATAAAGCAAGCCAATTTAAATCATGAAATTATAAAAATATAAAAGGAATATTTGAAAACCAGTTCTGCCTTTAAATTAATTCAGAGGTAGGAAAGTATATAGCCTAGCTAGAGGCCTGGGACTTGAGGAAAGGTATCCAATAAGCTTTATTTATTTATTTGTTATAGGATAAAAAAATTAATAAAATATTTATCTTTTTATAATATTAAATTTATATATATTTTTTTTAATTAGGGAAAAAAACTATATAAAAATCTTACCTTTTACCTGATTGATCTGTAAGGAAATAAAGAAAAAATCATTGAATCAAAAAATCATTGAACAAAAAATTTAAATATTAAAAATTTGATGAAAATTATAAAATTATTTCAATAAAAAAATTAGAAGAAAATATTAAGAATATTGAAATTCCCTGAAACATCTCAAAATAGCTGATTTCAGACTTTATAAATTTTCTAAACTTGAAACATTTCTCTCTCTTTGGGCCCCCTCTTATTTTTGCCCCAGCAAACGACGCTCCTGGCTTATCAGAAATATTCACACACTCACTTATTCACTACACACACACATGACTCACACTTGGAAAATATGAATATGTATAGGAAAATCTTTTTTATGTGTTGTTGCTGTTTTTTTTTCTTGTTTAAATGTATGATTCTATCTGTCTATGAGGGAGCGTGTGTGTGTGTGTGTGTGTGCATATCGCATATGAAATACCGTCAATCTTAACCCTTTTTGCACTCGTGCGTGTGGCCCAGCAAAGCACTTTGCTTGCTCCCCCTTCCCCCACTTCCCCTTCCTCCTCATCCTACAACGCCCCTTTGTGCATATTTCATGGGCTTTCAATATTCTCATATCTTTGGCAATTTAAGCAAATCGATAAACTGAGATTTTGTGGTCGTTTTTCCAGGTGGAATTTTCATTTCTTTTTTTTTGTCTTGGTTTGTGGAAACTATCGGCAAAAAACTAATCGATGATTAACCAGCAAAGACAACGCTTCGTTTTCAGGGAAATTGAGGTAACAACTTTTTGTTTTTATTTATTTATTTAGAATTTGTATGTGGCATGTCATTTGGTAGGCAGAGACAAACAAACAAATAGAAAGGCACACATGCACTCACAAAAACATACAAGTCCATATGTAAATGGGTGTTTGTGTGTGTCTGTGTGTGTGTATACGCAAGAGGTTTTTCTATTTGGCGACAGTGTCCAAACAACACCCAAAAAAAAAAAAAAAAAAAAAAAAAATGGGGGAAAAAAAATGGCAACACTGCCCAGGCAAAAATTGTGAAAGGAAATGCCTTTGCTTTGGTTGGAAGTGGGGGCGGTCGGGGGGTGGACTACATGACCAACGTGTGGCATTTTGGGTCGCCGGGGGTTGAAAGGACGCACACACACACACACATACACAAACACAAAATAACAAACAAACAAACAAACCAAAAGCAGAAAGCCCAAAAAACTTCAGGCCTCGGCAAATGGCGAAGGCTGCTGTGTGGGTGGCAGCTCCGGGAGGGGCGGGGTGAAACGTGTATTTGCATTGCGGCAACAATGGGGGCGCTGCTCTTGTCCCCAGTCGTATTATGTACCCACACCCCCAACCCCACCCCGCTGGCCCACAGCTTGGTCATAGTATTTGAGTTTATTGTATGCGTGAATATTCAAATGCTGCGTGAGTCGGAGCCTGAGAGTGTGTGTCTGCCTCTGTGTGTGTGTGTGTGTGTGTGAGTGTGTGTTTTGGGGGTTGCCACAGCAACAGGAAATAGACGCATGCGTATTGCTACTGTTCCTTTTTTTCTGTCTGTTCTCTGTGGACTCAAAGTTGAGTTTGGTTTGGGGCGGCCAAGGATAGTGAGAGGGGGGTGGGTTGGGGGTACTTTTGTTTCGAAACAAAGCAACGCCAAATAATAAATAATTGGTAGTTGGCATTGAGGTGTAGCAACGAAATGTGGCAGACCGCCCTGGCCCACCTATCAGACCCACAGGCTGACTTATTTGTTTCAGAGCTTTCCTTTTTATGGATTCTTTTTTTCTTCGCTCTTTTTTTTCTCATCGCTGTGCTATTTTCTTAATTAAAGCTGATTTGGCAAATAGGCGGACAGAAGGTTGATTGAAAAACACACACACACTCGCACACACACGCAGGAAGGGACCATTTAAAATGTGTCTACATGGCGTATACTTGATTTAAAACAAAATCACTTTTAAATCTATCGATTTTAATACGAGGAAAAAGGTCTGTTTTTAAAGTCACCAAAAACAAAAAACAAAAAAAAAGTGATGAGCCAGAGGCTTCCTCGAACTCTTCAACTTGTCACCAAGCTTGTGTTTGTGCCCATCTGCACGTGTGTCTGTGTGTGTGTGTGTATCATTTAAAATGGCGTGGCTGTCTGCCAGCCTGAATGTTGTGCTGCTCGTTGCAACCTGTCTACATAAATATTGTCTGAGATAAGGCTTTTGTTTTTGTCATAAATCTCATTTTATGATGAATTGATAGGCAACAGAGCCAGACACAAATGGCAGACTAACTTATACAAACAAACACACACACACAAATATACGGATACATACAAAAAGAGAGAGAGAAAAAGAGATGCGAGAAAAAGTGAGACAGAGAATTGCACTGGTTCGGCCATTTAAATTAGCTCGGCTTTCATTTTGACAGGAAAATGTCAAAAATTTTTGACTGGACATTTTTTTGTTTTTTTTTTTTTTTTTGTTCCTTAAATGTGAAATCAATCAGCTTAGTGGAAATAGTTTTCAAATGTAAAAAAAAAATAATTAATTTTAAAAATATCATAATCAAATTAGCTTCAAATTGAAATGGAATTCATTTGGGGGACAGAAATTTCTCTGGGAAAAAATTGAATATTTCCAAAGCATCAAAATGAATTCTGTTGGAGTGATTTTTCGGAAATGTAGCAAGAATCCTTTCTTTGCTTAAATTCACCTGTTGTTAGTGAAAATGTTGCAAATAAAATGAGAAGGAAAAAAGTTTTTATTTTGAAAGATTGCCCGCTCGACTTGAACTTCAAAAATGGCGCACAAATCGCTACCAGAAAAGCACAGCTTCAGGCAAGCCAAGCCGACTGACTGTGTCAGAGAAAGAGAATACTAAGAAGAAGAAGACGCACAGACTAACAGACAAGTTTGTTGAGTCTGTCCCATTGTCTGTCCTTCTGTCTGTCTGTCCGTCTGTCTCAGTGAAAGTTATGCACCAAACTCAGGATAATGTCTGTTTTGTCTGCTTTGCTCTCTGCTCTGTCTAACCGTCTCTGCTTCCGCTACTTCTCCCTCCCCCTCGTCTCATGTTTTGGTCTATGTATATGCGTTTGCACCTAATTTGCATAAACGCTCTGCCAGCAAAAGGAGCAGAAAAGAAACCCAACAGAATTTGCTTGCCCACATTGCAGTGTCTGATGACGACGACGACAACGACGACGACTCCGACTCTGACGATGAAGAAGATGAAAAACTGCGCGCTTCTTTTGGTTTTTCCTTTTGGCTGCTTGAATCGAGTTGAGTCGCGTGAAAAATGCTCAAACTTGGTAACCAAGTTAACGCGTTATTTTAACATTTTCCGCTTTTCATTCCATGGCACAGCTTTTCTCCCTTCCCTCTTGCTCACACTCTCCCTTTCTCTCTCTCTCTTGCTCTCTCTATCTCTGTCTTTCTCTTTTGATTTTCAGAGTTTTCTTGTTCGTGGTGTGTTATGTTAGGAAAATGTTCAAGGACTTGGGTACAAATCACAGCCGCCTTGGAAATTATGATCGATGTGCTGGCAAGTGTCAGCGAATGGAGGAGGCGGCTGGCGGGTGCGGCCGCCATTGTTGAAACTTGTTGGAAAATTAGTCAAGTTTTACGATTGTTCGGGGATTTGATTTTATGGGTAAGCAGCGAAGAAAAAAAATATATATATAAAATTGGACACTGACCCAGCACGGAAATCAAGCGTAACTGAAGAGCTTTAATGTGCATTTTCCATTTTTTTATTTTTGGGAAAAGTCATTTAGGTAGTCCAAGGGGAAGAGAAAGAGTCAAGCTAGCGATTGGTGGAAGGTGTATTTTTTTTAACAAATTACCAGTTTATTGATCTAGCTGGAAAGCATTTTAATTCATCGAACCTTCTGAACCAGCTGGGATAATTTATCGATGATATCAAATTGAAATTGATATAACTAAAATGAGTTAAGCTTTCCTTGAACTTTAGTTTGAAATACAATAATTAAAAATACTAAATAAGAAACTAATCATTAATCGATTGTAAATTTAAGGTACAATAATTTATCGATAGAAATAAATTAAAGATGGCCAGTTTATCGATAATGAGCATTAACCAATTAAGAATTAGTTGAGGAGCTGGGTAGAAGTCAAATTGTTTAAGCTTAAATTAATTTCAAATTAATGGAGAAATTTCAGACTATAATTGAGTAGAAAAAATAAATCAGTTTCTGATCAAATTAAACTTCCGTATTCCCATAAAATACAAAAGCGTTATCAATTCAGAGTTATCGATAAATTTGACTGTACTTCTGCTGAGGTTTTTTTCATTAAACATCTCAGGAATCTTGAGTTTTGTTCTTTTTTTTTTGGGAAATCTCTTAAATAATTTATTAACCTTTCGTCATGATAAATAACCTTAACAGTCTTTCTCGCTCTCGTCTCTCTCTCTTTCTCTCTTTCTCCTTGTCTCATGTTTTTTTTTGTGTGTCTCTCAGGCCAGCGATGTCGCATAAAAAGTTTCAATATCACTGGGTCAACAAGGTTCGCTGGCTGCATTCCCAATGAGCCACCAAAGGCGGCGAGCCTCCGCCAATGTCAATGACGAGCGATGACGTCGATGGCATCAGCAGGTCCACCTCTCTCTCTCTCTCTCTCTCTCTGTCTAACACGAGCTTTCTCTGTCTGGCTCCTTTGATATTAACAACAAATTATGACCGCTCATAAAAATCAGGCAATAACAACAAACTCCAACTGAAAAGCAACAAATAATTCCAAAAACAAAATGCAAAAAAAAGGAGGAACAGAAAAAGGGATTTTTTTTTTTTTTTTGTGTAATAAAAACTTTTTCGTGATCTACCTCAACGAATGACGATGAACATGAAGGCGTGAAATTGTCTGGCTAAGAGCAACAGAGACATAGAGAGAGAGAGGAGAGGGGGAGGAGAGAGCGAGATGGGTAGAGTATAGAAAGAGTTGGATGGACTTTTTGAGCAAGATGCGCCGAATGAAATGGAAAGCTTTGTGTTCTTCTTTTTTTTGCCACCAGGAAAATTGCAGGCTTTTCTTTTTCCAAGGCAGCTTCCGTGAAAGATGATGCGTTTGTCTCTGTGTATGTGTGTCTGTGTGTGTGTATGTGTGTATCCCTTTTGGGGTTACTGTACGCTGAGGGCATAAAAAATCAGCTCTCGTGTAATAATCATAAATTAGTTTATGAGTCGTCGCGTGCGCGTAACCTTGCCCTTCCACACTCACCAACACACACATACACACACATGTCTTCTGGTAAAGCCCGATATAGTCCAGAACTCAGACTTCTTGCTCTTCTTGTATAATTTTTTTATTTTTTTTTATTTTGTATTTTGGCGAGTTTTTATTTGTGCACACTGTTGAATTTTTACGGCTGCTGCATGCATAAAAATGAAAGCGAAACGAAAAATCACCCAGGCGAAAGCGAGACGGAAGCAGTTAGACAGAATGAGAGAGACAGACAGACAGAGAGATAGACAGAGAGTGAAATAAACAAATTTGAAATTCTGACAACGCGCTGCTGTGAATGTCGAAGTGGAAAATGTATTCGAAAACAAATTTTGAATTACAAATCGGCAGAGCTTTTGCCTGGCTGGATGACGTCACTGAAGGATGTTGCCACTGCTTCTGCTACTGCTGCTGTGGCTGCAACAACAAGCAGGAGAAATTTTTTTGGCACGAGCTTTGCATTTGAATGCGAGTTACGAGCTGCTCACTTGTTAAGCCGGCAAAATTCTTTCCGAACAGCTGATTTTTGTTTTGACCAGGAAAAATGCTATCAGCTCTGACGGAATTGAATAAAAGGCATCGATAATAAATTTTAAGCCAAATTAATTGGCCAATTCTGCGCAGACTCTCTGACAAATACCAAAGAGTCGAACCACTTTTCTCAGAGGGGCTGATTTCATTTTTTTTTTCTACTACTTTTTTTTTTGGGGTCAAGACAAAATGGCCAACATGGCTGCCTAGCAAAAAAAAAAAAAAAAAAAAAAAAAAAAAAATAGCTCGACAAAAACTGTCAAAAGCAGCCGCATTGTTGCTAAGAAATATGGCGTACATAAAGGTTTTCAATTAGCCCAGGGTCCTTGGGGAGGACCTTGTGCGACTTAAAGTCAAGGCGCGTGTTGGCTTTAATTTTTGCCCAACCAAAACAAAAACCTACACCGAGTTCAACTCACTTTATCGACCTACACCCACAAACATACAAACTCCAAAATACACAAACAAAAACAAACACACACACAATGAGAAAAACAAAAAGCAAAAAAAAAAAAAAAACGCCCACTTTCATCATCATCGGCGGCTGGTATCCTTCGTTAGCATTCGGCGCAGCACTCGCATGGCCAAACGCGTCTGGAATACAAATGAGGATCGCTTTCATCGTCATCGTCATCATCAGTGGCTGTGGCGGTGGCAATGGCAGTGGCACTGGCACTGGCAACGACTGAGCCAGCATCCGCACCAACACATATGGCCCAAAGCTCGTTGCCTGCCTTTTCCAGGATTCATTGTGAAACCTGCCTTGCCGATTTTATTTTATTTCATTTTATTTTATTTTCTTCTGTTTGCTTTGCACACTGTCCACATTTTTTTTTTTTTTTTTTTGTATTTTCCTTTACAACAATTTACTTTTTCTCTTTTTTTTTGCAGCTTTATTTAAAAATGTTTTAGACGAGGAATGCCCGGCATTTGCCGTGTGCAAAACATGGGAAAATTTTACCTTTACAGAACATGACTCTTTATAAAATCACTTGGAAAACTTAACAGCTTTTAATAAGTGAAGTTAATATTGGAGAAATTAATTTTTTAAAATTGTAGGAATTTTTTTTGTTAAAGGGAATAAATATTTTTTTTTCAGATAAAATTTCAGGGAAGTTTAAGGTGAATAAACTGATAAAACTCTTTATTCTAAAATGTGAAAAATATCGTATTAGACGTATTAATATTATTTTTTTAGAACTTAAAAATTTCTTTAATATGAAATGTGAGATCCGAGACCTTCCTAAAGATGTTAAAGATATAGGATAGATAACAATATTATTTTAATTCAGAGCTTACAAATTCTTTAACATAAAAAGTAAGACTTGAAAGGGTATCCTTTCCAAAACTAAACTAAAATAAATAACACAAAAAAAAAAATTAAGAAACAATAATAATAAAAAAATAAAATAGAAATATGGTTAAAAAATTTGTATTGAAAATTATTAATTTATAAATTTATTTGGATAGAATTTATTGGATAATATTTTATTTGAAGTATTTTAATATTTTTTGGTAAAAATTATTTTATAATATTTTTATTCTTATTTTAATATTTTTTGAAAAAATTTATTTAATAATATTTTTACTATTACTTTAAGTGTTTTAATATTTTTTTAAATTGTTAAAAAAAAAATTAATTTAGGGACCTTCGTTTTGCTAAGAAATGATAAAAGTATCGGAAGACTATATAAGATTTGTCATCATATTTAAATATGAATCAAGGCTTAAATATTTTTTAGAGCTTTCAATAGAATCTTCGAGATTTTCTTTTACTGAATCAAGTTGTAAGTATTTTTTTAAGAATCGAAAATCTTTACTTGAAGGAAAAGAAGACATATTTCAACTTGATACTCCTTTCTATTTAGCACATACTTTCCACTTTTACTTATTCAAAGATTTTTGGGGCACCTTTCTAATTTTAGATTTTGGCTAAAAACAATTGCTCCGACTGGTTATTTTAAGCTAAGAACTCTTGTCACTTCGGTAGAAAATATTTCAAAAATGAACTAGTTAATTTTCGAGTTCCTAATCATTATTAGTTATTCTTCATTATTTGGGGATTTTTCAAAGTTTTATTTGACTAGCTTTGCTTCCCTCATTGTTGTGTTTGCTAATGAGCAAAGCTTTCGACTGCTGACAGTTGGCGTTGTCACTTGATAAGCGTACAACCGTAACGAATTTGAGTCTAACCAGGGAAATGCTAAAGGTTTCGGCTTCTGCCTGGGTAAAGCATAATTAAACACGGGCCCAAAAACACACAGAGAGAGGGAGAGAGAGAGAGAACTCCAATTCAGCCAGGCAGCTGAAGCGTATTAATCATTTAATTTACTCCTTTCAATGCTTTTGGTTAAAAAGGGGGGAATCAAATAATTGAGAAAAGCGTAAAGAGAGAGAGTTGGGAAATGGCCACAAATTCAAGGTGGAAGCGAGTCTCGATTATGCTCGAGGCACTTGTCTGCAAAGGCATTAACACCGTAGTTCCGCACGGGGGTAAAGCAATCCAGCAATCCTTTTCACGTGTCCTTGCCAACCCTTTTTGAGGCATTGAATTTTATGCCTCTTCACTTGAATCGTTTCCTTTGGCTTAGTTCATTAAAATAAATTTAAATAAACTACGCGTTTTTCGTATTTTCCTAAAAGCTATAAGCTTTTTAGAAAATCGAAAAAAAGAAGAGAAAAATCGAAGGTCATCATTATTTGAACATTTGTAGAAAATGTTTATGTTAAAAGTCAATTTATTAATTAGTATAATTTAAACATTTGCGCATCATTGCCACTTTGCCATACGCCTTGAAATATTTCCGCTACCAACATCCTGACACGGTCACCCTTCTCGGCTCGGCTGGGCTGGGCTGGGCTGAGCTGAGCCGGTTTGGCAATACACAAAATCGATGACAAATTGCGGACACGTTACGCGTAGTTGAGCCCGAGACGAGTTAAGCCTGCTCGGTGGTTCGCTGGTTCGCTGGTTCCGTCGTTGTCATCGTCATCTTCGTTGACGGCTAAATACGTCAGAGCAAGAGAGCACACAAAAAAAGGACAATGCTACCCCGACAAAGACAGAGAGCGAGAGTGTGTGAGACTGTCTGAAGGGAAGGAAAAAAAATAATATATAAGCCAACAGTCACCACCCTGTTAGGGTGTCTGAGACGGGGGGTGACTCGGCCTGCCAGAGAGACAAAGGCAAAGTCAGCCAAACAACAAGGATATATCAATGGGCAAATTAAAATAACAACCTAATCATCGTTTTAAGACCGCGAGAAACGCCAGTGAATGGAAATGAAAACGAAGCGAGCGGCAGACAAAGAGGGTGCCGCCACTGCCAGTACAAGCCATGACGACAACAACAACAACAACAGGAAGAACAGGAAGAACAACGCTGCTAAATGAAACCTTGGCTAGGCTTTTTTGTCAACGCTGCTTTCGACCGCCCACCTACTCGCCCTTCCACCGCCCGAGCGCTCTAGCAGTATTTTTATTGAGCCAGCGGCAAACTTTGAACATCCCCCTTTTGCTTGTTGGACGCTTTCGTTTTTATTTTCCGGCGTTTGTTCCGCCTTCTGTTCTGAAAACAATTGCCCAAAAGTGTTGGAAGTCAAACGCAAAAGGAACGCATTAGCGGCCTGAATCCGGAGCGTGGGTTCAGCGGAATGGGAAGACGTTGAGGCTGGCGCACAACATCGAATTGCTCCCTTGTGACAGGCCAATATAATCAGACGGAATAGCGGGTGGTTCATACACTCAGGCCAAAGTCAGCGATTGCACAACAGATTGCCGGGCTCATATCAAATTGCAGTGCCTGTGTCCGTGTGTGTGTGTGTGTGTGTCTGGAGACGTCTTCTTGTCTCTGATATGACCGGTATGATGGATCGCCTTAAATACCTTTAAATTAAAACTTCTTTCTTTTCTTTTTTTTTTTTATTCAACCCACACAGGAACACAGAGTCTCTCCGAGCTTAGATTGGTGGTGCGGATTTTAAATGCCTTTTAATTGTGCTCAGCATGAGAGCTGGCAAATTCTAAAAGCAATTTTATAGTCTAGCTGACAATTCACTACTTTTGTTGTTGTTGTTGTAGTTGGGCTCGTTGCTCGTTGTTGGTTATGCAAAACTGTCAATGTTGTCTGCGGATTGAAACGATTCTCTTTGCAATACTTTCTGTTCACTATTCTTCCCTCTCTTTTTTTTGACACTAATCAGATTAGTATCGCCCAGCGCCGCGCATAATTTGTGCAACACTCGCATCAAATTGCAACCAAAAAAAGGTGGCAGACAAAATCTCTCCACACTCACGCACACTTGATTTTGCCACCCACTCGTCATTGGCAATTTCGAAGTTGCTTTATATGTTTCGGATCGGATCGGTTGTCATATGCGGCTTTTTCGAGGTATTGAATGACACGGGCCCCCTCTTTCCCCTTCTCTATCCCTCTCTCTCTCTCTCTCTCTCTCTGGCTGTGATATACAGACAGGCAGGGAATAAGCAAATGGATGACTGACTGACACTGATGTTGATGTATATCAAGTGAATCCTTTTATGACATTATGAATATGAAAGTACTTGCAAAAAGCCCGAGCTTATCAGGGAATCAACGAAGATTGGATACTCTTTTAGGAGGGTGTGAAAATAGGCAAATCTAAAATATAATTTATACATATTAAAATTTATATTCTTATAAAAAATACATAAAGGATTAGAAAAGGTATTACCAAGGATTACCAAAATAAGGTAAACGAATTCAAGAACTTAAGATAAATATCTGCTTAAAGTTGGACTAAAGAATATTTGGTCATTTCTTCAATAAAAAATGAATTAATATTTATTAGATTTAAATAATTGAATACATAGAATATATAGAAAATCGATCGAAGAAATAATTATTTAAAAATTTCTAAGGATATTAAATTTAAAGTGAAAAATCGAATCAGTTTATTGGAATTAAAAATTAAAGATAAAATGTTTGGTTTGAATTTATAACCATTTTCTAGGAATTCTAAAATCTTTTAATATAGAATTGCTCCTCTCTAATTTGGGTAGGTTAAATAAGTTTCCACTAATAAAATTATTTTATTATACAATATTTTATTCATTCAATGTTTGCTTTAATTTAATAAACTATTTATTTGGTAATTTCCTTTAAGATTAGACTAAATACCAAGTACCAAATTTGTCCAATTCTTATCATTTGGCAGACTTACATCTTCGCAAAGACCACTGAGGATAAAAAGCAAAGGACTGATCGATAAGACGGAGGTCATAAAAATGTGAAACTCTCTCTCTGCAAATCCCAGCATTTTGGTTAATATTTCTGTTTGAGAATCCGGAGTGGGAGACTGCGAAAGTGACAGTGACATGACCAGAATCAGCGCAGTGACATCAACAAAGGAACCAGAAACCAGAAACCAGCCAACATCACCAATGCGGACTTACTTAGCCTAGAAACTTTAGGTTTATATAGATTGAAAAACGCAAAAGTTGAGATATGCGCGTAAACCAGATTGATTGCGATAGATAAAAGACCAAGGCCCAGGGGCTCTCAGAGGCCAGGCAAGTGTATAAAAAAAAGCACAGCTGAAAAAAAAAAAGAATGAAGGAAGAAAGGAATGAAGTGAGGGTGGCCCAAAAGATGGGAGATAAGACACAGGGCAGACAGGCCAGAGACCAAAAAGTATATATAGAAAGTAATAGACAGAAAATATTTGAGAGAGATCTAGAGGAATAGACAAGTCACTAAAGATATATACAAAAATTATGAAAGTGTTGGCATAGAACAAATCGAATTAGACATGTCGAGTAAACTGAATGCGCATGGATTTTCTAATAAAACCAAAACCAAAAAAAAAAGGAGCTCAACAATGGGAAGAAAAAAAAAAATAAGGCCGCCATTAGTGTGACATTGTGATTGAGGGGCGAACAGGTTTGGGGCATAAAGCCTCATAGACCAAGCGAAAGTGGGAAAGAGAGAGAGAGAGAGAGATGGACTCGGTTTTTTTTTTGTCTGTTTGGGTCCAGTCCAGGGCTGACGGGCTGTCTGGGTGATACAGGATTGGGGCTGGGTGACTGCCATTAGTGCGTGTGATTTCCATTTCATTTCGCTTCGTGACAGTTGGCAACTCGAACAGATTAAAGGCATTTGCCACCCAAAAAAGAAAAAGAAAAAAATCAACGAAATACGCTTGAATTATTGTTGTCAGCAACCAGCCAACAAGAGCAGCGGGAGGAGCTTTCGTAGCAAAAAGGAACAAGCGAGGAAGCGGCGTCGCGACATGCGTCGATGATGATACGCAAATGCAAACAAACAAGAGGACAGAAGGGCGAACCGAGGTGGAGGTGGAAGCGGAGACGGAGACGGGGCCGGGGTACCAGCAAAACGCGTGCAAGGCTGGCAACTTGGACAAGCAAACGGGTAGATAGAAGGCAAAGAAGTTGGCAGCAGCAAACATTCTCTCGGCGACTGCTCTTCCTACCCCGCCCCTTCCTCCTCCTCTTGTTTTCCACAACGAAATCAGCTGTGAAAATTTTGAAATTTTTCCACGAGGATTTTCGCGACTTTTTGCGTATTTTGCATCAATTTTTATCAGTTGAAATCGACGGCAGTCTACAATACAAGGGGTAAGGCGGGGGCCAAGGAGATGCTGCGCCGAGGGGAGGCGTGGTGGAAATATACACCCAAAAAGGATAGTCGCATGTGCGTTAATGGCAAACAGCGTAAGTGGCAAAAACGTCAGCAACAAAACTGGTTTGCCCAAAAAAGGAAGCTGTCTCTGTTGGCCTTGTCCAGGGGGAGGGCCATGGAGCTAACTGAAATGCAAATGAAACTTGCGAATTTTCAATTGTTCGTTTGTGTAGGTGGAATCCTTTAGGCAAGGTTAGATTCTTTTGTTTCGAGGAATTTTAAATTTAATTTAATTCCACTCTCTGTGACTCTCAGAAAGAAAGCTAAAGAAAAATATCTTTAATGTTCTGAAGGATTCTGAGCAATCTTCTTTTTCTTCAAACGAAGAAATCATTTTTCAGTAACCAATTAAAACAAGAAACCTTTTCGATCTTCTTTCTCTGAGTCTTAGGAAGTAAGTTAAACATAGATTTTTCCTTATTGTCCTAAGGAATTTTGGAAGTCTTCCGCAAGCCCAAGAATTTATCATATTGCATCTGAATTAAACGGAGATAATAATTTAAAGAAGTGCCTGATACATTGACATATTCCTGACTAATCAATTAAAATTAATGGCCCTCTCTCTGTGATTCTCAGGAAGTAACTTAAAGAGAGATTTCTCTTTAATGTCCTAAAGAATTTTCGGTGATCTTCCTCAAGTCCGATATAGATATAGAAAACGTTCCTGACTAATAGATTAAATTGAAGACCCTTTTCGCTCCTCTCTCTGTGATTTTCAGGAAGTACGCTAATGTCCCAAAGAATTTTGGGCAATGTTCCTCTAGCCTCAAATTTATCATGTTGTATCTAAATCGGAGAAATTAATTTCAGGGAGCGCCCGATATAGAAAACATTCCTGACTAATCAATTAAAATAAAAGACCCTTTGGCCCTTTCGATGCGATTCTCGAATTTAGCACTTAAGCTTTTTATGTTGTAAACTGGTTGATACAATAAAAGCGATATCAACACTTGATTAACCCAAAAGTGTTGGCAATCATTGTGTGCTCTAATAAGCCAAAAAACTAGACCAGCTCACGCACTCAAGCTAGCTAGACCCACCACCTAGGGCAGGCAGCCCAAGACCGGTTGCCATTACCGCCCACAAATGTGAGCCAAAACACGCGCTCTAACGACGCACAAATATTTTTGGGTAACGCCTCTCAAATGGTTAACCCTTTGAATCATCCGTTTGCTTTTTCTCACTCATAAGCTGAATTTCGTGTGAAAGTGCCGATATTTTCTGTGGGTTGTCTTTGTATGTGTTGTGTGTTTGTGTGTGTGTGACACATTCATTTGGCCTGTCCTTTAATCACGTGGAAAGGCGCGAAAAGCCTTGCTTAGTGTTTGCCAAAAAGCTTAAACGCGTGCGCAAGGCCAAAAGGAAGGAAAGGATAGGAAAGGACGAGAGACTTGAAGGGTTGCTCGTTGACTGAGACTCGCGTCGAGATGTTTATCATTAATCATTAATAATGAAAACGGCGGCGTTAAATCTCTTAGATATGCCATGCCAAATGCTGGTATTTCGAAGGACACAAAAAAAGGGGTTAATATTTTGACTTGCCTGCCAAAGGGAAGGTTGCTTTCACTGCCACTCGCATTGGACTCTTTCGAACTGTGAACTGCAAAGCTGAAGTACCTGTTAATGGGCACTTGGTAGAGTGTCTCTCTGTGCGTATGTGTGTGTTTGTAATTTGACCCGAGGCTATAAGTTACGGGATTGTATGCACTTGAAATAAAAAGCACAAATTGCGCAACATTGCCAACAATTGTGCGGCTGATTTGGACTCTTTTTTTTGTTTCCTTCACTATTTTTTGTAGTGGTTAAATTGGCTTTGTCGGGGGGTATTGTGTCAAGTTTTGAAGGACACTTTTTAAGCTTTAACTCCTGCGGGACCCACTTCACTCAACTCGGTTTTTGGGCATTAACACTCTATGCCTCCTTTTTTGAATAGGCAGAGACTGGCACATTTGCCGGGTAAATGAGTCTTAATGCGTTTTTTTTCGGTGTGAAAATTCAGCAAATTTTATATCAAAGCTGACACACACACACACACACACTCACACATACACGTACGCAGACTGGATTGATGGAAAGTGGATGATATGGACAGGCTTTGTGGTGGCTCATCTCTCATTCATTTCCTGTCATCCTGCCCAGGCTTGGCTTGGCTTGCCGGCCTGACCATTTGTTGATGACGTTGACGAGGTGCTGGACTGGCAAATTCAATTTAGCATTTTTAAGTGCGTTCGCCTTTGATCAGCGACAATCGAATTTTCGGCAATAAAATACGCGACCGTAACGAGTGTCGTTGTTGTCGTCCAGTTTTTTTTTTCTCATCTTGTTTTCTTTTTTTTTTTTTTTGAGTGCGAGAAAATAAACTGATAAAGCTTGCCGTTTGATCAGGACAACATTTTCCATCTACCCCAAGCCGAAGCCAGGCTCGTCCCAGCCAACCCGATTGCCTGCTTCTCCAAGCCAATTTTGATACCCTCTCCTGCTTGTCATAAATATTCAATCTGAAACACGCTCTGGCAATCAAACATAATGCGACAAGTAATCAACTAGCCAACTAACAACGAAGCCAACCAAAATCAAAATCAAACCAGACCAAACCAAGCCAAACGAATGAACAAACGAAAGCCAACCAAGCAAACTTCTGTCGTCCATAATTACAGCCACTAGGCAGCCCAACCGATACCATTGGCCTTAAATACACAAGCACACATACAAATATATAAAGATATAGATATATATTTTCAAAGTCTTGTCATATATATATAAATTTAAGAACTCATGAAATTGGCGAGGTTGGATTTTAAAGTTAAAGTTGTGGTGAGGACAAGCTTGGGAAATTAATCTATTTAAGTTTTAGAAAACTAGAAAAATTCTCAAAGAAATCTGTGTTTGAGGATTTTTGTTCTATCACTCAGGTTTTCTTAAAAAAAAAATATAACATCCGAGATAGAAAGTATTTTGGTGTAAATTCTAAACTAAAGATTGGTTAACTCTTCTTAGGAACTTTTCTAAATAATACAGAGAACTTAAATTATTTGTATATGGTTAAAAATTAAGCATTTCTGAAACAAAATATAAGATTCTTATTTCAATATTTTAAGCAAATCCTTAAATTCCTAGAAGACTTAAAAATTGTATTATCTGAAAGGTCAATTCCTTTTCATATTTTTAAAAATTCCTAATAATTTCAGGAACCCCACAAAATTCCTAAGTCTAATTTGATTGAATCGCTTTAAAAATTATGTGGCATGCTCGAAACATAAACAATTATCCAATGAACTTGAGATCCCTCTCTCATTAAGAAAATATTGAAAGTTCAAATCTTCAAAATGCTTTTTCACTAGTTTCCCAAACTTTTTATATGGCCCTCGTCTGATTTATATCGAAATAGTGGCCATGCTCATTCCTGATGCTCGCTTGTAGTATTTGAGAACACACACTCGAGTGACTGGCTAAGTAGGATTTTGTCAACATAAGCGATAAGGTTTTGGTACGACAGACACGGCTCATTGAATGCGTTTAGCCGCGGGCCAGTAGAACTAAAACCGAGCCAAGGCAAATTCGAATGAATTGAATTGAATCGAATGGAGGCAGCAGAAGCAGCATCTGTGATGCTGCTGGCGAACCGAAAAGTGCGGTAATTTGGCAACTACTCAAGCCAAGGCTGAGACAGTGAGCAGGGCAATCGGCTTAGAAGATTGCAGGCGGGCCAATTGACAAAACAATTGAAATACTCTGGCTAGGCAATTACCAGGAGAGTGGCCCAGAAACTGCCCGCGGCAGTGGCAAATAAATTTCGGGTTATACACTTTTTTTTTGCCTAAAATTTCTTTCTCTTTTTTTTGTGACAGATGTTTGGCCAGAGTGGCTGGCACAGAGAGTCGGAGGAGAGCGCACCGATTATGACTATAGTGGCCTATTTGAGTTCATGTGCATAATTATTTGGCAATTATTTATTAAGTACACATACAGACAAAAATATATCCTGTGATTGATCACACAGAGTCAGTGAGTCAAAGGCACAGAGCTGCCAGCGGGGGTGGCATATGGACCAAAGGATTGAGTTTGGCTTGGTCCCGGGGCAAGCTTATGAATTTCTCATTAGATGGCGCGACAGTTTTATCCCTTGGCCTTCGATATCGATACGTTGGTGGTGTCCCCAAAAGATATTGGGTTTGAGTTTAATGAAAATTCCATCTGGGAATAGTTCCGATGACTCAGGCATCATTAGGGGACCTCGTATGACTGGCAGAACAAATCTGGCAACTCAGCGTATTAACTTCCGATTAACTTTGACCGGAGCGTTCAAATAAGACCGCTTTGAATGAAAAGGCTGAAGTGTCAGATAGAAACGGAGGTGGGAAGTGGGATGGAAGTGAGAACCCTTTTCCTCTTTTCAGCAAGTCATGTCAGCCAGCGAAAATTGTTCGAAATTCGATTGGCAAAATCGTTTAGTGGCTTTTCTAATAACTGAAAGACACCCACTTCTTTTGCTCTTCCAAATCTTATACACATACGCACACACATGTCAATGCGAGTGACCTGAAAAAATCCTTTTGGTCGCCCTCGTCGTGGCGTTTCGCCGGCTTTGTCAGTCGCATGTTTGTCAACCGAAATGGCCCCGGTTGGGATTTCTTTTCAGTTTTTTGCTTGTGCCCTTTGTCTAGGCCGGTGACATGCTAACGAAAAACTATGCCAACAGCAACAACAACAACAAGAGCAGCAGGGAGAGCAGGGGAGCGGGTGTAGGAGCTGACTGACGAAGAGGTTGTCGTGGCTGTCAAAATATCCTTTGGGTTATTTCGCCGCAGCGACTCAACTGAACTCAACGGTGTTGTCAATTCATTTCTGTTTTTTTTTTTTCTGGGGGAGCTCTTCTTGTTCTTGCCACGCACAAGGACCTGACTATGGTAAACGAATTGCAGAAACACGCACACTCTCACACAAATGTTAATCCTGGCTCCGTTGGTGTATTGAGTGCAGGATTTTTGCCCAGAAAGAGTGCACAACTGCAGCAGCCAGCAGAAGTGTCCTTTTGCTGCGTAAGGACCAAAGGCAGATGTCACAATCGAAATTGAATTAAAGCGCAAAGTAAGATTGATTGTCTATAAGGTGGTTGGACCAGAGTCCACAATCTCCCAAAAAAAAACAAGAGCCAATAAAAAAAAAAGACAGAAGAGCCTCAGAACTTTTGCGGAAAAAGACGTTCCAGACGACTATTTTTTGGTTTAGTTTTTAAATTTCCACCTCCGCTTAAAGTTTCTCAGTTTTCTCGAACAACTTTTTTAGAGTCTCTCCAGTGTACTCTCCGCTTTTGCCTCTGATTAACATGCGCCAATTTAACTAAATTGAACAGCTTCTCAGTGGCCTGGGATATTTTACACAGCCAGCTAAAATTTTAGCCATTTTGTTAAGCCAACTCGACAGACACTTCCGTTTGGCTTACGCTATTTTCTTTTCACCCTACCAGGGTGGGGGGAGGGCGTGGGTTGGTGTTGTGTGAGTTGAAGTTCTTGGTAATAATGTCAAAATTGTTTTGTTAGTAAAATAAAGAAAGATAAAAACAATGAGACCTTGTTTATTGTAAAATAGCCGCATCTGAAATACTATTTTTGAGATACACTGAACCAAGACTTATATAGGATAGTATATAGTCAAAAGGTAAGTACAGAAATCGGTAGGTATTTCTGGATTTATTTATTTCTTACTTTCTCTTGGTAAGTATAGATTCTGATCCATAGATCTGAGTCCTTATGCTTCGAAATTTCAGATAACCTCACTCTAGAACCTTTCAAGTATTTTGCTTTAAAAATTGTAAGCAAAAACTAGTGGCTCAGCCGTAAATCGACAGCACATTGGGCTTAATCAGAGAGAGCCGGCCCAGTCGAAAGATCTAAATAAATTTCAAAAGCAAACCTAACCAGAAGAGAAGCCGAAGCAGAAGCCGATTCAGCCAGTCAGTCAGTCGCCCTACAAATCCCCTAGAGAAATTGAAATGCTTAAAAACAAATGAAACAACAGTCAAGACTTCGGTGTTGGCAATAGAAAATCTACTACAAAATAAAAAGGGCTGGGGTGTTAGGGCTTCTTTAGGTTGGTGAGCCTAAATTAAAGGCCTATGATATCTAAATCCAAGGTGGCGGAGGGGGGCGTGGTAGATAGCAGACTCTGTCTGTAATTGCACTAATATATTTTTATTGCCTGTTCGCCTCACTTTCTCCAGCCCCTCCGGAAGTAACTAAATCATCTTTGACGATTGCTGGTGTAATTTTTTTTTTGCCCTACTCCCCTCGGCCAAATCATGTGCTCCTTGGCTTAATAAACATAATTGTACAAACGGAAATGTAGCCAGCAGATAACCAAGGCCTCACACTTTTTGCATATTCATTTGGGAATACTTTCCCGGGTAGTTATGACGGTGGTGGATTGGTGGATTGGGCGTGCCATCCTCCCATCCCGCCATCCAGCGCGAAACTTATGACAGCCCCATAACCATTTAGCCAATGCACATCCAAGTAAAAATAACAAGAGACTATAATACTGAACAATGAGCATAAATGGTGTACAACAATTTCGAAAACAATTGATTGCCCAACAAATGCTCGTTTATTAGTTTTAGCTGGCCTCTGCTCAGTCGGTGTCTCAATTTCAGGTCTCAGTTTCAGGCTCTCAATATTTGTGTTCTCTCAAATCTATTTGGGGTCAGTCAATTGGTATTGCCTGCCGTGTGTCGAGTTGAGTTTCCGTCTGGTCGTGTGTCTCTCTGGCACGTGGTAATAGAAATTAATAGCCGCCACCGCTGGCCTCAGTCAGCATTTGGCCTATCTTTTGGGAATTTTAGTTGGGTTACATTTCTAGTTAACTTATTTGCCTCGGCAGGATGAGATTTTCTGCTAATGTTGCCATTTTATCGCATAATATTTCAAATTCTGACTTGACCTGCTCCGCTCCGGTTTCCTAACAAATATTAATGATCCAAAAGAACGAGAATGGGAAGAAAATATTAATATTATTTGTAATTCTTTGCTGCGGAATTTCAAGTACTTCCTTGGGAATAAAAGAGTGCTCGGGTACTCAAGTCTGGTTCAACTTGTCAATTATATTTTGATAGTGAGAATTCTTGAAAATCTTCAGACATAAAAAACTTTAGAATTCACTAATTCATTGAGTATAGAAAATGTCTTCTGAGTTTCATATATTTTCTCTTAGTATGATATATAAATATTATTCTAAAATCTTGAGATCTTTCATAGGTATAGATATATATATATATATTATTCTAAAATCTGGAGATTTTTCATAGGTATAGAAAACTTGAATAATCCAATATTCTTCATTTCTATTATTCTAAAAACCTATCTGGTTCAATTATATTTAAAAATCTTGAGGCTTTTCAGAGGCATACAAAACTTAAGAATTATCTAATTCATTGAGTATGGTAAAGCTCTACAGTTTCATATATCTTATTTTAGTATGAGTTAGAATCCTATTCTATTATTATTAAAACATGAGACTTTTCATGGGTACAGAAAACTTTTGAATTATCTAATTCTTTGAGTTTGGAAAAGCCCTTCAGAGTTTCATATATCTTCTTTTGATATGATTCTATTTTCCTAAAACTCTATTCTTTTTTTTCGAAGAGTGCGAAGAATTTCTTTACTGGTTCTATTTGTTTCGATTTTCAATTCAATTTTTGAGAGGATGTCGTATAATTTTCAATTCTTTGTTTTTTTTTGCTAAAGGAACCTATAAATAAGTTGAACTGTTTTAGTCTTCCTTTTGCCCATATAAAACAAAAGGTAAACTAAATATCAAAATGATAATCAATGGCAGACAAAGCAGTGAGACAATGCAAAGGAAGAAGCAGAAGAGCAGCAGCAGAAAAGACTCAACCAAAAACCACAAGAAGTCATCCATCAATCAATGGGCATGTCAACGGGCAACGAAATGTCAACGACAAATGTTGCCATGAAAGCCAAAAAAAAAAAAAAAAAAAAGATATAAAAAAATCAACAAACCAAAAAGGAAATCAAATAAGGTATCAACAAGGAATCAGCAGAGAATAAACATTTTATCGAGTTACCAAGAAATTGAAGTTTTAAGTTTTGTTGAGATTTCAAAAAATACTTGTTGATTTTTTGGGGGAGGCCAATTTCTTCAGGGCTTTGGCCAGAATCTGTTGACCATCCGCAGCTGCTCTTTTAATGAGTAAGCAACACTCTTTTTTTAATTTTAATTTTTTCTTTTTTTTTTTTTGCTTTAGACTTGACTACCTTTTCAAGTCTTAGCGCCAGGTAAGAAAAAGTTCAGCCTCCTCCTTGTGCAAAGTTTTGATTGCATCTTTCTTCTTTCTTTTTTTTTTTTTTTTTGCTCAAGATGTTTTTCTTTATTTTTGGTGCACGCTTTTGCTCTTGAGCCGCCTGGAGTCGCCTTTGCTTGCCGCTTGCAATCTCGATTTGGCTTTTGTAGAGTCGTCGGCTTTCATTATGCCCGCGTGGTGTTAATGAGATCTTAAAGCGTTTTGAAAGAAAATTGCATGACCAAGCCCAGCCGAAAAGGCTTAGAGAATCCCCATTCGCCTCCCGGACCACTGACTAGTTGTTGTGGCTCAATCTACGTATTCTAAATGGCGCAAAAGTTTGCGTGATTTAAAGGGCTTCATTAAGTTCGTGAATTCGACTAAATCACGCGCGCTGCCAAGCGAGTCGCGTCCAGTCCAGCCAAGACCGGGCCGGTTTGGCCCATACCCAGGCGCATGTCTTGACACCCATTTGTGGCCCTCAAATGAGCCACTAAGTGTAAGCTTTTATATAGGACTCCGGGCAGGGAACGATAAGAACCTTGCAGTCGAAGCGAGACTGATGTTCTCTGGAATTCAATTGCCTGTCTGACTACGCACTTCCGATCTTCTCACAAAAAAACGAAGAGAATAGCAACAAAACAAAGACGAAACAAGCAGAAAACAGAAAACATGCAATTGCAATTCTTTTTGAACACAGAAGACATTTTTCGCTGTTTGACAGCAGAGACGATTTATGGCCCAAACGGAACGGAAGACAGACTGTCTTCGGATTGACGAGCTCGTGTGTGGAGATTTTTGACAAGACCCAAGACTAGACTTGTTTTGGTTGAGCCTCTCTCCTCCTTCGAATATGACAAAATCGATAAAAATCTATAGAAGATCGGTAGTCTCAAATTTGGAGCTTGTTAAGGGCTCCTTCTCTTCTTCTTTTTTTTTACCGTTAGGCTCATTAAATTTTGTTCCATTGTCTGGAGTGGTTTTCTTAAACAGGCGCTTCCGGCCTTTGCCAAAAGTGAGGGCTGAGAGATGGGAGGGGGGCTGCACACACATACACGCGCTGTGGAAGTTGTGTCAATCAATAACTTGCTGCGTTTTGGCTGGCAACGCGACTGGAATACTAATTTGGCCCTGGTTAGCCAGAAGGATCTGAGCAGGACTAGCAAAAATCTCTCTGTTACTCTGTAGAAGGAAATCGATATTGAACAGCTTCTTTTATTCTCTGGGTTTGGTGTCTTTTGTGTTGCTTACTTTCTTAGCTTTTTTTCATTAAATTGTGGCCCTCTCTGACTTTGTCACGCGTAAAGTACCTTGATATATGGCTAAGAAGGAGGAGTTTATCCAGACCATGTGTGTGTGTGTATGTGTGTGTGTTGCCAACTAGTTGGATTGCCAAAAAAAAAAAAAAATAGAAAGAGAAAAGCTTGTCTGTTGATTTTATGTGCGTCAATGGAATTTGTAAATTTAAAATGCCTCAGATTCCTAGCCAAAGCCAAGTCTCCTCCAAAGGGACACTTGCCAAAGGCAAACACACACACAAACACACACTCACGAACTCAAGAAGGTGGTGCTGGTATTTCAGAGAAAGAGGGCAATACTATTTGAAATTAGTTGGGGTGACCTTCTTGGGTCTTTGAAAAGCAGCTTTGGCCATTTAGTTGTTTACTGGCATCAAACAACTTAACTACTTGGCCTGGAACTTTGATTGCCATCTCAATGGTTTAGTTTCTTTCTTTTCTATTTTTTCGATGGGGGGACAAATCAACTGTTTATTTGTCAAATACGCATTACAACCGAAACAATAACAACAACAACAACAACAATCACACGGAGCCAAACAAAATAAAACCCACAAATAAACAAACAAATAGAAAAAATAAAAGCCAAAGTCCTTTTGCCACGGCAATATCAAGTTTTTGGCTAAATGCTGACACTGCACATATGGCAAAATCAAACTCTCCCCATCTGCCCCGCTCCGAAAAAAAGAGAGCTTTCATTTTAGCTGATTTTTTGCTTTCCTTTTCTTTTTTTTTTTCTTTGGGTGTTAAGATTTTTTCTTGCTCGATATAAGTAAAAAGTGACCCCAAGTGACAGGACAGTCCCCCACAATTCTCAGCTCGTCCTCTCCAATCCGCCCTCAACTTCACACACACACTCACACGCGCCTCAGTCATTCTTTTGTTTGCTTAGAAGGTCTCAAACAATTTTCACTTATTTTTTTCTCTGGCCTTTGGGCTCCCCAATCCTTGGACAATTCCTTTGGGTGTCCATTCCCAGCACTTATGTCAGCCTAATGAAGATAACAGCATAATTTGCCGACTGTTTTTTCTTGAGCAGGGCGACACTTAAATGAAATCAAAGTTCAGAGTATTTTGGCGGGTATTGGAAATTGATTGCCCTGACTCGACTCGTGAAAGATATCAATAGACCATCTTGCAGAGACACCCCCTAAGCCTCTGCCTGCCTTTCTGGTTATATAGACTTATATGTTTGTCCTGTGTCCTCTGTGTTTTATGCCTCTCATCTGTTGTGTGATTTGTCTTGACCAAATTTGATAGCGGGCAGCTGTTGAGTGTTAAATGCTTTGATGGTCACACTATTTGGACAGTACTTACTTAGGGCAACTTAGCTACTTAGGATCCGAAGAGGCTAAAGGAAAAAATAAATTAAAATTATATCACTAAATGGTGAGAAAGGTGAGATGAAAAAGACTACTCTAGAACATTTTTGGGGGAAAGAATTTTGTCAGATTAGTCTATATCTATATCTATATCTATATCTATATCTATATCTATATCTATATCTATATCTATATCTATATCTATATCTATATCTATATCTATATCTATATCTATATCTATATCTATATCTATATCTATATCTATATCTATATCTATATCTATATCTATATCTATATCTATATCTATATCTATATCTATATCTATATCTATATCTATATCTATATCTATATCTATATCTATATCTATATCTATATCTATATCTATATCTATTTCTATATCTATATCTATATCTATATCTATATCTATATCTATATCTATATCTATATCTATATCTATCCAAGACAAGTCCAAGACTTTTGATATCATTTTAAAACCTGGCGAAAGCAACTTGTAAAAACTAATCAATCTGTTCCTTAGAACCCACTCAATCACTCAATAGGGTGAGTTGCCAAATATTTCCTATATCAGCTGATTTTCGAGTTAACTGCATTTTCCTACATTTGGTTAATTACAGCCACCTCAAACCTGATCCAAAGTTTGCCTATTTTGAACTAGCAGTTTTATAGTTGCTCCTCCAGCTCCTTTCACCTTTGTCTCTACACTTGACTCATTTGAGTTACACACAAAATACACAAAGTATGGGAAAAGAGAGACAGAGAGAGAGAGAGACGGAAAGAGAGGTGGAAAAAAATTGTGCTGACAGAACAGAAAATCCGAGAAATCAAAGTAAAATGTTCGGCAACGGTGGCTCAATTTGTGTTGTTGCTGTCTTTGTTATTGCTGATGGCATCTTCTTGTTGTTCAGCCAATTTTCTGACAATTTTCGAAATACTCTCTTAAAAACAACAACAACAACAGCAACAGCAACAACATTATTAGCAAAATGGCAATTCTAAGGGTTGTGTTAGTCGAACAACATGAAACATTCAAACTGCTGATGAGGTTGACGAAGGAGTACCACTCCGACATGAATGGATACTCTGCTCCCACTCCAGCTCTTGCTCCTGCTTCATTCCCTGATTTTGCTAGACAAATTCAACACTCTTTTTAGCCTTCCCTCTGTGCCCCCACTTTACACTGTAGTCATTGCTCTTTGTTAGCTCAAATTTAATGAAGTTGGTTTAATTGAAGTATGGCAGATTCTCTTTTGGTTCTGTCCTAGCTGGCTCTTTCCCTGTGGTTGTTAGAATGTTTAACTTTACAAATTTGCCAGGGCAAAAACAGAACCTCCCTGCCAATTTCTATCTCTCCTCCGCTCTCTCTTTTTGTATCTATCTCCCTCTTTCATTCATTGAGTTTATTTTGTCGACATTCTGCTGCTGTTGCCTTTTAAGGTTGTGAGCCTCGTCTGGTCATGTTTTAGAACGACGCCATTGCCTGCTCACCTCCGCCAACTCCTCCCTTGGCTGCACCTTACACAGTTGGTCTGTCTCTCACTTCCTCGAGACTGGTTGAAGTGTCACAGTTACCATACGACACACACGCAAATATTTTCACGATTTCATTCTCTGTCATTTGTTGCATACCACAATACGCTTCAAAATTATTTCTTTTCGCATTTTCCAAAAGGGGGAACAACACTGTCCTCTAGGCTGGCCCGGGCTGGGCCCGGTCTGGCCTTAGCCTGAGCCGGAGCCTCCCCAGTAAAAACCAGCATCCATCAGTTTCACTTAATATTGACGCCAAATATGCGAGAAATGCTGACAAACGATACGTCCAAAATGAAATGACCAAGGCCCCAAGGAAGCACAGACTCAGTTTCCAGACATAAGACAGGTACCTAGTTTTTTTCTTTCTTTCTTACTTCGTCTTGCCCTTGCACTTGACTTGAGGCTTGAGGCTTTCGTGAAAAAAGCAACTACAACAGCAACAACAATAAGATTCGCTGTGACATTCATTAATTATTTTATATGGAATACTGCGCATAGCCACGTACGAAACCCTGGCGACATGTCTCTGTTTCTGTGCCCTTCAGGTCCCTTCGTCTCTCCTGCAGACCAGTCTAGTCTGCTCTTGTCTAGTCAGATTGGCCACATAGACTGAAATGGTTACTGAAACCGTTTAGAGCTCATATCAATTAGCGATGGCGTCGCTTTTCTACACATTTTGCCTTGCCATTGATAACCTGGCCTCTGCCCACTCTTTGGCTCTTTTGGCTCTGTGGAACTCTACACAAAATTAACTTGGTCATCTTGCCACACTTGAGTTGGAGCCGTAGAAGAAGTGCCTCAAGTTTGGAGCTCTTGATCTCTGCTTGCTCGTTTCGTTTTTGTAGTGGCTGAGCAAACAGCTAAAACAACGAAACAACAAAGCAAAACAAAAATCCAGGCGCTTCGTTTTGGCATTCTAAAATTTTGATACTATTTTTTTGTTCTTTGAGGAATTTATGATTTATGATTTATTCAAATCACATATCCAATTACAAGCTAATCCGTTGTTAAAGTCGAGGAATATGGCCAAGTCGGAAGGATATGTCAATACAAATTTCACTTTCTTTTTGGCTTAAAATCTGGATATATTTAACTATATATTTTCGATCCGATTATGATATATGAAATAATATGAATATATCGAAGCAAATATTCTTAAAGAAAATTATATTGGAGTTGGTTCTGTTTATAACTTTTCGGAATTTATAAAAAACTTTTTTAGAATCAAGTTGAATAAGTTTGATAATTTTAAATGAGATTCTTTCAATTAAAATTATATAGAATTATTTGGCATTTTAGAAAATAAAATTATTAATTTAAATATCAAATTTTCTTTATTCAAAAATATTTGAGAGCAAACATTTTGAGGACATGCTGAAATATTACTTTAATTCAAGGCGCACTTATTTTCTTAATATTCTTTGTCAAGTCTATCTCATTCCCTTAAATCCTAGGTTTATCCAGAAAATGCTCTAGAAAAATCTCCAGTATATTTAGAATCTTCTTTTAGAAATCATGTGGAATATTTTTGGTGAAAAATAGTATAAGAAACGGCAGCTTGCCTTCTACTTAAGAGTGCCTAAAGTGTTTGGCCGTGTCGCGTTTTCTGGCCGAGTCACTAAATAAGCACTTTCATTTGCTTTTGGTGTGCCACACACACACACACACACACACACACACACACACATACAGACATGGCACATATGCAGCCACATTGAGTCATCAACGGTGGCGTTGGGAATGGAGATGATGTTGCTGCCACTGCAATCAAATGCACTTAAAATGAGCTCGAGTGGCAGAGAGGCAAGGCGGCGCAAGTCGACTCGACTCGACTCGACGCTATGCGATGCGATGCGATTCGATGCACTGAAGTGGCCCAAAAAGACAAACCAGCTAAGAAGCTGCTTCATTGAACTTTTTGTCTTTGCTTTTGTCTTTTTTACTCTCTGCCTCTCTATCTCCCTCTCTCAGTCTTCCATCTGACTTGTGTGTAACAAATATTAACAATGAAAATAATAACACTCGAATTTTATTTTTATTATTTTTTTTTTCTTTTCTGAGTTGAGTCAACTTTTGTCTACTTTGGATGAATGAACTGCATTGGAATCGTGTTTGACTGGAGGGCAAAGGATTGAAAACTCCAAGCCGAGTTTGTTTTCTGGTGGGCATGAGCTTGCAGTTTGTTTTGTTGTTGGCGTCATTTAAGGACTGGACTAAGTAAATATGTGTTAATGAGTGGGGACTATGACAATGAAAACTGACTGGCTCGCTTGGTTGGCTCGGCTGACTCACGGCCTATGTGGGTGGGCGCCTGGCGGAAGTTGGAAAATTAAAGAGTTTGAAAGAACAAAGAAGAGGAGCTGGCCCCTGATAATGTCATAAAGAACATAGATACAGATATACACCCAAACACACACACACACATACAGAAACATTGGCAACACTTTGCTTGCAAATTGATAAACGCCATTGGCAACAATATAAGCCAAAATACCCATAGAACAAGAGGTCTCAGTCTGTGCCCAGTGAAGCAGATATTCCACAGATACACAAAGAGCGAAAGAGATAGAAAGAGAGATGAATACTCTGGCTTGCTCGGCTACCCCCTAACTCAATACCGATGCCAGCAGCACAGTCAGTTATGAAACATGTCGCAAAAGATTCCAGCGCTCGAACAGGTAATTGGATTGACACTTTTGGGTTTGATGGAGACGAGTGGGAAAGCTTTGCTATATGGTGATGCCATTTGCCATTGGAGTACCATATACCGGAATGGTGGAGAGTCGAGTTGATGAGACCGAGAACAAGACCAAAAGTTGGCGGTTGCCTTTTCGAAGGTAGTCAAGTCTAAAGTGTGTGAGTCGGTGGGTGTGTGTGTATGCAGACAGTCGATGATTGCGTTAGTTGTTGATGAGTCTGGAGCAAAGAAGAGAGAGCGAAAGAGAGTGTGAGTGAGGCGAGGTGGGTGTATTTTGGGTGCTGGCATGTGATTGCCAGCTTCAAATTGCCGCCAGCGGGCAGATGTTGAATAAACTCCCCCCCATCCGCCCCAGGATCACTCCTCCACGGCCTTTAACTTTATCTGATTGTCGAGGCAAAAAGCTCTGGAGGAGTCAGCGAGACAAAAAAAAAAAAAAAAACGGAATATTTCTCAAAACTGCTCAAACTAATTTTCCAAGTTTTCCGGCACTAAAATAATTGTTGCACAATTCTTTCATTGTTTTCTATTTTCCAATTTCAACGTCAAGAGATTTTCAGCTTTTTGTTTATTTAGCGGGAACACACACTCACACACACATACGCACATATCAGTCAAAAGAGACGCGTGTCCTGTGACAGGCAGACAAAACAGTTTGACGGGGTTGTTAGGACAAACGGACCGAGCACCCTCGTTACAAGGGGAAAATCCTCCACCCTCTCAGATAAATAGTGAAATTTCCTTTTTCAAATAACCGATTTTGCTTTCTCGTTTAAATATTTTCTGATTGTTTTTTAATTTGCCTGTAAAATGTTTACTTAGTTTAAGTTTGCGTAATGCATCAAAATTTTTCATATCCAAAGAAGCGTGGGAAGGGGGCGGAGGGCGGGGGGACGGCGTGTGAACAATACAAATATAAATAATACAAAAGCAAAGGCCATGGCGGTGGTGAGGAAGGGGTTAAGGCATTTTCTTTGGCATTGCTCTTTTCGGTGTGTGTGTGTGTGTTTTGTTTGCCTTTGAATTATTTGTTGCGTGACATGGCAAACATGAAAAGGATTTGCAAAAAAAAGAAGAAGTAGAAGCAGAAATGCACAATAAAAAAAAGGCAAATGGATATTTTGAATGAGACTGATGAGCTGAAAATAAAATAAAGAAACAAATAAAAGTCTTGAATATAAAAAACGAGACTGAAAAACTTCTTATCCACATTTTATTTTGTTTTAAATAAATAAAAATATTTGCCATTATTTTTAGAGATTTTCAAAAGATTCAAAATTGATTTTAAGCCTACCAAATATTTTAAAGAATAAAATATTTTCAAGGATTACAAAATTAATTTATGGATTATTTATATATTAAAAAATATAAAAAAAAATATTTAGAGAAATATTAAAAAAAAAAATATATAAAAAAAAAAAATTTAGATATATTTCAAAAAAATGTTTAAAAAATATTTAATATTAAAAAAAATAAAATAAAATTATAAAAAAAAAAATAAATAAAAAAAAATATATTTAAAACATATTAAAAAAAAAATGTATCAAAATTTTCAAGATTTTGTCATGTCGATTTTTGCCCCAAAAATATTATTGATCGTCTGTCAATTGGTAGAACAATTTTCCCATTGGGAATATTCAGTTATCAATTTCATTCGTCAAAGGAAATCCTGTATATGGCCTGGGGTTTCCTACATTTATAGACTCGATTGATATATATTTTTGTTTTTGGTCTGACATTTCAATAGGATCGATGAAGCGACAGCTTAGCGATCAATTTGTCCATTTACGTAAAAGGGGTGACGACACTTTTGCATTTTTTCTCAAACCACTAACATTTTCTGGTTTGGCCAGGCGAGTGTCAAAATTTATGGCAATAACTGTCGATAGTTGCCACTTGATTATTTGTTGCTGGCTACTCTTTTGGCTTTGTTGTTGTCGCTGTTGTTGTTGTTGTGGCATTTATTTTTGCAAAAATTGTTCTCAGTTTTATGTGCTTCATTGAAAGCGCCCTGCTGATTTGATGTGTGCTTGTTTGTTTGTATTAATATTATTATTATTTTTTTTTTGTATTATTTCTTTCTTGCTTACGTAAGTGAAAACAACAACAACAACAAGAATGAGAACAACAACTGCAACGGCAGCTACATACAACAATTCAAAGTTGGCTGTCCAGCCCAAGTAGCAATGCTGTCGGTTTGTCGGCTTACAACTTTACAACAACAACAACAAGAACAGCGCCTTACCAGCCAGTCAGCCAGCCAGCTAGCCAGACCAGGCCAACTCAGTCGGCCAATAAGTCAGTTAGTTAGCCAGCTTGGACAGGCCACAAAACCATAGAGAGATAAACACCCCAGCGTGTGCAGCAACAACAACAACAACAACTATAAAATGCTGTCGTGGGCTGCTGATGTTGTTATTGTTGTTGCTGCTGTTGTAGTTGCATTTTCAACTTGTGAGAAATGAAGGTCAGGCGACGTTTTGAGGCGATGGCGTCTCGACAATTTCAACGTCTCTTGTTGTTTTTGTTTGTCTCTGTTGCTATCGCTGTTTGACATTTTCTATATCTAAATAAAACTTGTATGGTAAAAAAAAAATATATATATATATATATATTATATAAAAAAAAAACTTAGCTTCAGTTCTGAATCTAATCTCAGTCTAATGAGAATTTTTTTTTTTTTTTTACTTTAAACGTTTTACACGCTTCCTTGGCAAAATTTACTGCCACAGAGACAGATGCCTTTGAACGTGACATTGCTGGTGTTGTTGCTGTTGTTGTTGATGTTGTTATGCATGGCTATCATTGTTATGACCGGCTGTTAGTAGAAGTGCAACTTTAAAAACTGGTAATAACCGAAACGACAAACCACACAAGTAAACTGAATGAAGCCGCTGACTTCGTTTGAAAAAAAATAATAAATAAATAAATATTCTGATAAAAAAAAATTAAAAAAATTCGAATTTTGAATAACTTTTATTAATTCAAAATATTAATAAATAAATTTAAGAAATTATTAAATTAAAATATTAAACTTAAAAAAATAATATTAAAAAAATCCCAACGTTATCTTCGGGGTGCCGAAGATTACAGACTCTTTTCGAAGTTGTTTCTGCCGTAAATCACATGAACGGGGTTGGTCAGTTAATAGGGCCGATTTCGATTTGTATGACAGCTATATGATATAGTAGTCCGATTTTAATAAAATTGAGTACAAACGCGTATATTTATGTAGAAAACGTGTTAGACGAGTTTTGAAAAGATCAGTCAATAAATGTGCGAGTTATTTCCTAAACCGATTTAGGATCGTATGGCAGCTATATGATATAGTAGTCCGATCCTTACGAAATTTGGTATTTATAATTATTGCTATAAAAAACGCACGCATGCCAAATTTCAAAAGGATCGGATAATAAATGTGGAAGTTATTGCCTAAACCGATTTAGGTTCGTATGGCAGCTATATGATATAGTCGTCCGATCCTTACAAAATTTGGTACATATATTAATTGCTATAAAAAACATATGCATATTAAATTTCAACAGGATCGGATAATAAATGTGTGAGTTATTCGCTAAACCGATTTAGGTTCGTATGGCAGCTATATGATATAGTCGTCCGATCCTTACAAAATTTGGTACATATATTAATTGCTATAAAAAACATATGCATATTAAATTTCAACAGGATCGGATAATAAATGTGTGAGTTATTCGCTAAACCGATTTAGGTTCGTATGACAGCTATATGATATAGTGATCCGATCCAGGCAAAATTTGGCACAATTATCTATCGTTATATAAAAAAAACGCATGCCAAATTTGAAAAGAATCGGATAATAAATGTGGAAGTTATTGCCTAAACCGATTTAGGTTCGTATGACAGCTATATGATATAGTGGTCCGATCCGACCGATTCAAACTAGTGTACTACCTAGGTAAAAAAGAAGGCTATATACCAAGTTTCAGCAAAATAGCTTTTAAACTGACGGAGTAAATCTGATATGTACAGACGGACAGACGGACAGACGGACAGACGGACATGGCTATATCGACTCCTCTAGTGATTCTAAGTATTCTAGATGTAACTTTTGTGGGTCTACGATGTTTGGTTCTGTGCGTTACAAACATCAGAGCAAAGTGAATAGACTCCTTTTTCTTCGAAAAGAGTCTAAAAAGGACAAGATAAAAAGAGGTCCAGTTCATATGATGAGATACTTTCAGTATTATTTCTTTCATTTCTGGTAAATGGAAAATTAAAATATTGTTCAGAAATTCAGGATATGAATTTCACAAAAAAGTATATAGAATTAAGTCTCGTTACAATCAAAATTGTATTATGTTAATTATAAAAAAAGTAATAATAAATAAAAGTCTTGAAGAAAGGACAAGATAAAAAGAAGTCCAAACCAGATGATGAGATACTTTCAGTATTATTTCTGTCATTTTTGACACATAATAAATTAAATTATAGATCAGAATTTCGACAAAATAAATTCCTCATAAAAATATATAGAATTAAGTCTCATTACAATCACAAAATAAATATATTTCAATCAATTTGCTTCATTACAGAGAACAAAATTTAACTTTCTGAAATTTCATTCTTCTTACTCTCTTAATATTTTAAAGCCCAACTCCACTTCATTATTATAGTGAAAACTCCTTTGAAATTAACTATAAAATTTATATAGAAAAATAATTCTTGAAAGATCATCAAGCCTGCCAGAAAACGCCCATCAAAGTAACACCAAATGGCAGGTCGAGTTGGTCTAATCAGTTGTCTGTTTTTTTGCCCAATGATTTGAGTCTGTTGTTGGCTGCTTATCCGACCAATAAATAAATCAAGGCCGGAAAGGTCAAAACGAAGGCGAAAGGCAATGAATTCAACCAGAACTTGACTAGCATTCTCCCAGGACTCTCCCAGGACTCACCCCTCCCAGCATTTAACCACTCAACAGTGGGGGCTCTGGTTCCGCTTATGAATGCAGAACGTAAAAATGCCAGGGTCTGGCTTGGTCTGGCCTGAAAATTACGTCTTTCATTAACTTTGGCCAGAGGTCATTAATTATTTTGAACTTTGCGGTTAGTCAGGAAATGGGCAGAAATGAAAGTGGCACAGCCTGTGTCTAATGAGCATAAGATATGTTGGGTTATGTATTACATAAATAAATGTTTATTCAAAACCAAACAGGCTGAGAATTACAAGATTAGTCCTGGATGATCCAGTTGTGTTCTGCTTCTTCTTCTTCTTTTTTCTTTTCATCTTAATTACCGTACGAGCCCCAGCGATTAACTTTATCAATTGAGTAGGCCCACTCAGGCAGATAAAAAGTACAGCAGCGTTGCCGGGGTGGGGGCATTGTGATACTGGGAAGTGTGTCTTCCCCACAGACTGCCCATTGATTTATCGTCTACAATATTTTATTTATAAACTAACGCCTTCAATCCAGGCCCAAAGTAATCTCAACTAAGCGTTTACATTTCCCACTCAACGAAATCAAATACTTTGTCAGCCACTATGTGTGTGTGTGTGTGTGTGTGAAAGCCCCACTCCCTGGGGGCTTTGCCATAAACACAAAAAAAACCAGTTACCCAGCATCCACAGACCGCTGTAATTTCTCATGTTATTTATAGCTAATTAATATTACTTATAAATGCAATTCTATAATTTAGAATATTGCAAAAAATAAAAAAAATATAGTAAATATATAAATAAAACTAACAAACAATTACATTAAAAAAAGAAGAAGAAGAAAAAAATGAATGCAAAACATGTTTGCAGTCACGAGAATATATCTTCCTGTTTAATCACTCAATAAATCATCTTTTCACGGTGTATCAGTGCAATTACAATTTTTTTTTATTTTATTATTATTTTTGTTGTTGTTATTGAAATTTTTTAATTTGTTGTTTTTATTGATTGTTCAGAATTTTTTTTTATATAAAATAGAATGAAAGATTAAAAGGGTGAGATAAAATTAACAATAAAAATAATCTTCACTTTCACAATTCTTTTTTTGCAATTAAATATTTAATGGGAAAGTCTTAATTTAGAAAAATATTTTATGATGAATAAATTGTGTTAATTTAAAAAGATTTAAAGGGATCGTTATTAATAATTTTATGGCACGCTAAAAATAATTTCCTCTTAGAAAAATTTGTATATTTTTTTATGTAAAAAAAAATGTTTTTTTTTTAGAAATCATTATAAATGATTTCTAAATCAAATAAAAAATTATAGTTATTATTAAAATATTTCTTCGATGCTAAGTTTTTTTCTCAAAAGCCTCCTCGATTTTTTTTTTATGTAGAACAATAATTTTTTTTATACATTTCAATCTTAGTTTGATTAATTAATTATTTAAATTAAAAATTTTTGACTATTAAAATATTAATATTTCTAAAAAAAAAATAATTAATTTAATTTCAAAATCGGCTCTATTAAAATATTGATGAAATAATTTAAATAAGAAATAAATAAAAATAAATAAGACAATTTAAATTAATTTTCGATCTGATATATTCTACCATAAAAAAAAAAAATAATATTAAAAAAAAAATAATAATTTTAATCTCATTTCAAGTCTACTAAAATATTGTTAAATCTTTCTAAAAAATCAAGAGAAATTTGAAAAATTTTCTTTATTTCCTGATTGATTTTCTTGTGAATAGTTTTCGGGCACCAAATCAAAAGCCTTTAAACAAATACAAACTCAGTTGGTTAATTAAACAAAATCTTTCCACAAATACCAAATATTTATTGATCCCCCAGCCAAGCCAAAGATTTAACAATTGTGGCCAAATTAGCGCCCTTCGGCCTAGTCACAAAGGCAAATATTCAAAAGCCCAAAGACAAACCCACCAGAAAGCCACATGACTGAAGTACACCAAAAATGTAACAGATTGCACTAAACAACACCTACGACATCCAAAAAGAAGAAGAGGAGAGAGAGAGAGAGATGACAAAGGCAAAAGCAGAACCAAATTAAACTCCCCTTTCCAAAGAGCTGCCGCAGGCTGGAAAGAAAAAAATGTGAAATATTTTTGAAAACGAAAACAGGAAGTGAGTAAAAGTAACTAATTTGAGCAACCCTTGTGAGTAGAAGGCAAACACCTTTACCAGACTCCGAGTGAGAAAGAGAGAGAGAGAGTGAGAAGTAAAAATTGTACAGAAATTGAAGTTGACATGTGTATCCTTTTCATTAAACAGCCACGATGAGGCTGGCCAGAAGGGCCCGGGAGAAGAAGTGCGAGGGTGGAGGCGGTGGGTGGGTCAATCATTCCTGTGAAATAAAATTTTTCGTGAGCATTCAAAAACGCAAAATTTCCAAATTGAGTTGTTGCAGAAGACAGCCAAGCTGTCAACCAAAATTGTGGCAAACTGATGCCTCCAAACTGACAAAAGGACTACGCAGTCCAAAAAAAGGAACCACATCAAAAGAAATAGGCAAAGTCACACGGAAGCATTTTAAAGTGGGCAACAAACTGACAGGCTGAATTACTCACTCGGCAGCTGACTGACTGACTGGCTGACTGACTGACTGAATGGGTGGGTGTTTGAATGAAAATAGGCAGGTTGATATCCCCTTCCCTACCCCTCTGTGGTTCAGCTAAAATTGGGTGGTGGCTTTCGCTTTGGTTTGGTTGGCAATATTTGCCATTTGACGACCGCAAATTTGATTGCATTTCATGGCTTAGTGGCGCGTAGGTACAACAACAGCAACACAAAAAAAAAATATTTTTAACCACCACCAAAGTATTTATTAAAACATAATTCAAAATTTCACCACCAACACCCAGCAACAACAACAAAATCAACAGGATCGAAGAATCAAATACCGAAGCAAAAATACCATTTTTGAAGGGGGAAAAATAAGAATTCAAGGCGAGACTAGTTGAAATAAATTTAGTAGATTTTATTTATATATTCTTATTTTACTAATTGACACTAAAATAGTCAGAAATAAAATTTAAAAAAATAAAGAAAATAATTTAATTTCTTGGTCAAGTTTTGATTCGATTTTTTGATTAAAAAATTTGAGATTTTCAACATTTTTTTCTCAAATATTTTTTATATAAAATTTAATTTCAATTCGACCCTCGAAACTTTTAAGAATTTATTTTATTTTAAATAACGTTTTTCAATTTTTCTTCCTCTCTTTATTAATTTAGCCTTATTAAAACTAATAAGGCTAAGGGAAATATCTTCAGGAGTTCATCAAGACTTTAATATATTTTTAAGCCTTAAAAAATTCAAATTAAAATAATTTATTTTATTTTTTTTATTTTTCCTAAAAATCCGAGCAACTATTTTCTTGAAAAAAAAGTGTGCTCACCATTGAAGCACTTGCAGTCTCAGTCATTTGCCAATCAAGTGGGACATACAAAAGTGTGTTGACTCTGTCTCTCTCCCTTTGTTGCTGTGCCCTCTTCACCCGAGCCCTGTATGGCTTGATTTGCTGACAACAATGCCAGCTCGTTGCTTATTGTATTTTCTTGTATTTAAAATTTGATTTAAACACTTTAAATTGGATTAAGCTGTAAGCAAATTTTTTTTTTTGTCAGTCTTCTTTTGGTGAAAGGCCAGAAGTGTCCTCCGACCCTTTTGGCAGGGACTGCGTAATTGCAACATTGTGTGTATATGTTCGGGCCACAAAACAAGCGCCCAAAAGAAAAAAAAGGAGGAAGTGAAAAATCCACCACATAATGACAGCCCTTTGCGGTTTTTAGGCAAAACACGGTAAAACTCATCATAATGACACTTAGTATGCGGCATGCAACACAGCCACGCCTCACTCTGGCCAATGGTTCAGAGAGAGGGCTGATGGGGGGGGATGAGGGCATCTATGAGCCATCAACGCCGTCACCAAAAAGCCAAAACCGCCGCCGCATGCATTTAATTGCCAAAATAAAAACAGGCACACATGCCCCCACCACACACCTAACCCACAAATGAAAGTGTATGTGTGTTTGTGTGTGTGTGTGGCGCCATTTTCATAAGAGCCAAAAAAGAAATAAGAGTAGCTGAAATAGCATTGGTCGTGGCATAAAGTAAACCAAACTCAAGTCGACCCAAAAGCAGAAAAAAAAGAAAAATGAAACTGCATGTGACACGCCAACACAAAAGGAGGCAAATAGCAGGACAACAACAACAACAACAACAAGAACAACTAAAGGATCTAAGGGATCCCAAAAGTGGAGGCGCTGAAATCCACTCGAGTCAATGAGGCGTCAAAGTTGCTACGCGCTCGCCTAAAAGTTGTAAAATTTTACACACCCTCTCCACCCCCGCCAACCCACCGGCCCCCCCCACACAGCAGATTTCAATTGAGAAACACCCAACCAAACAGGTGAGCTCGCAGAAGCGTGCCTTTAGTGGCTACGTGTGCTCATATCCCTCACACACACACACATACACTTGGTTACACATGTGCTCTTAATTGCATGAGCCCAGCAGCAAGGAAGCACTCGGCATAAGGAAAAAAGGTTTGAGGGATTTTTTTTTCTTTTTTTTTTTTTTTGGTTGCACGCAAAAAGAAACTCATAAAAGCCAACAGTCAAGAGTGGCTGCCAAACAGCAGCCTCAGAAATCAATAAAACCAAGGTGGCACAACAACCGCAAAAACCAAAACAACAACAACAACAAATCAAAGAGGCAAAAATTTTAGAATGTCAACCGCAAAACACGAATAAACGCAATTTTTCATAAGGCTTGACTTGAGTGTGTGCGTGTTTGTGTGTGTGTGTGTGTTTGATTTTCTTATTATTATCGATTTCCCATTCCACAGAGCCACACACATACTTTTCCACTGGCAATTAACAATTGTTTGTGCTTTAATCGAGCAATCAAATGTTTGTCATTTAACTGTCAAAGACAATTTTCATTGAAAAAGAAAAAAAACTGTCAGTGACATTTTTTTTTTCCTTCTCTTACCTGGTTAATTATACCACTAGGGAAAATCAAATGTAGGATTTTTCATTTCGGCAAATATTTCAGATTTTCCTGAACTCTTTTTTCTTTGTTTGTCTTTCAAAAAACAATTTAATTATTTTCGCAATGACAAATCACTGTTCGGTGCTGGAAATCTTAGCCAAGGAGAATGGAAAATATATAGACAGACAGACAGACCCAAAGACGATCAGAGAACTCAGAAACTTGACTCGAACAATTGTGCGCATTTTTTGACAGTTGCCTGTCAACGGATTGCATGATCCAAGCCAAACAAACCAACCAATCAACCAACTGGTTAGCCAACTCGACAAGCTGTTGGCACACGTGCGCGCATTCGTAATTAAAAGTGGAAAGAATTTGCTACAAAAAAAAAAAAAAATTGCCCCAACAAAACAAAACTTGTAATTGAGAAGGCAGCTGATCCGAAACGAGCCTCATTTGAGCAGTAGAAACATGCGAGGCTCGAACTGGAGATGCCATAAAAACAGCAACCCCGTTAAGACTCGAAAGGATTTTCACTTTCACCAGGACAAAACCAAGACATCAATAAACGCATTTTTATGACCGCCAAAGCGCGTTAATTTCAAAAAAAGGGTTGCCACTTCTTTCCTTACACTTTTCGAAGAAAGAATAGAGTTTTGTTTTGTGGTAAGCTCAATTGGTTGCCTGGGAAAGAAATCCCTCATCAGATTTTTATGCAACAAAGTGATTATATATAAGCTGGGATATAGAATAATATAAAAGTCAGCTTTATTCTAAATATAAGTAAATCCTCCCATCTAATAATTATATAATAGATTTTGGTTCGCTTTTCCTAGGGAAAAACTCCCCGATAAGGTTTCTCTCTCCCATCAGACTTCTATGTAACAAAGTGATTATATATGAACTGGGAATATCTAAGAAATAAGAAAGAAATAAGTCTGCTTTATCTTAGATAGTAAATAATCCGATAGCTATATAATATAATTAGTCCAATTCTAATTAATAATTCCAATTGAGAAAGTAAAAAAATGTAAATAATATTCCAGGCATTATCTGGACTAGGAATATCTTGGATATTTAACAACCAAACTTGATCAAAATTGAGATTAGGAAAGAGTTGATTCAAACACTTAACTACACGAAGTTTGATCAGAATCGAAGTTATATATCATAACAAGTTCTATTTATTCTTGAACAATCATGAACAAATCTGTTAAGGGTGCATAGAAGTCAACCTTCAAAAATAGTATACAATTTTCGATGCATTTGATGGCAAAGGTTCGACAGTGGTTTTCCTCTTACTTTTTTTGCTTTTTGGTAAGCAGGCGCGACGACGCGGAAATTGAGGCCACAGTTGCGTGACCAATACCAGCTAGGACTTGGGACTAAAGACTAAGGACCAAAGTCGTCGAAAAGCAGTCACTCCCCCACTGCCTTGTTTTGGTCTTAATGAAGCCATTGGGCAAGGGTTAAATGAAGTCGAACGCGGCAATTTGACAAAGTCGACCAAGTGAATTGGCGTTTTGTGTGTATGTTTTTATTTTATTTTTTTTTTTGGTTCCTTGGGTGGTCTGCATAAATTTTCGTAGCCAAGGCTCATTTAGTGGGTGTAGGCTTAAAAGACTGCTTTCTGCGGCCTTCAATTGCCAAGAAGATATTTTTCTATTCTGGTGGAGACATTTCCTCACAATTGTTTTAATTTTGCTTATTGTGCTGTTGTCGTTGTTTTGTGCTTGGCTTTAATATTTTAGGATTTGGCTAAGAATAAAACTGTTTCAGTTTTTATTTTGTGCTTGTCCCACTCCCCCAAAAGATTTGCCTTAGTCGACATTTATTACGCATATCCTTGGCATTTTGTATATTCCATTTGGAGGGCCCAGCACTTCTCTATTAATGTTTAAGTGGCAGTGGTGAGTCCCGCGTTTCACACTACTCACAATGTAGAGAAGGAAGTGAGTCGCCTTTGCGCCTTTTGTTGCTGTTTTTTGATTTGCCTGAAAGCCTCTACGCAATTCGTAGTGGAACTGCCTCAGTCTCAGTCTCAGTCTCAGCCTCTTGACTCTTATTTCTTCTCTCACAATTGAATGGGTTCTGTGGGTGTGAGGATGCTTGCCTGCTTTCTGGTCTTGGTCTCATATTTTTTGTACATGCGCTGGGCTGAACTGAACTGAACTGGGCTGAGTTGGGCTGGGCTGGGCTGGGCTGGTCTTGGGTGTGCGTCCCGGAATTCCCTTTTGTGTACGTGATCAAATCAACTTGAAAGGATAATATTTGCTGCCTTGTTGTTGCTAGTTGGCTGGTTGCTTGCAGCCACAGCGGGTTTGGTTTCGAGGGATCCGAGCAAGATTCAGGGTTTTGGTTACTGTGTCGCAAAAAGGCTTAAAGCTGCAATTTATTTACGAATTTATTCATATTCACACTTGCAAATGAGCCTCAAAGGATGCTGCAAAATAATCCTTGCTCACTTTAAAAGGCCCAAGCAATTTTTGCAAATGAAGAAATTGAAAGTTTTACTCAAGAAATCGAAAAATTAAGAGATTGAAATTTTAATTATTTCTTAATTCAAAATTGAAAAAAAAGAAATCTTTTTTCCTATTTCAAAATCGAAGCAAACAAAATTGAAAGTTTATGCCTTTTTCTTATCCTTTCAAAAGCAAATCACTTACCCATGTAAAAAATGTCTGCTTACTTTCTTGTTTTTATTTTTTATTTCTGCGAATCTAGTTTACATATGTTTGAGAAGTTAACAGACCCAAGGAATGTGTTGTGGGTGATGTGTGTGTGATGGGTTTGTCAGAAATGGGACAACATTTTCCAAATGCCGGCCGACTGAGCCAAGTTGACTCGGCGCGGGGCTGCCACCCTCCAGTTTTTTTTCAAATGGTCACAGGTCTGATTTCTACGGCAGGATGACAATATTGAAAAGTAATAACCCCGAAAAAAAAAGAAATATATAGAAACACACACGCGCTTCACTTGATGAGGGTGAACAGCCGCAAAAAAAAGAGACAATTTTTGTTCTATGTTTTTCTTTTCGGTCAGTTACGACTTTAAATCCTTTTAAGGATAACTGAACAAAAAAAAAAAAACCGAATTGATATTGAAAGGAAAAAAAATTTATATAAGAAAAATTGAGCATGAAATACACACACAGAAAAAAAAGGGAAAGAGCAAAAAGAGAAGAGCCAAATAAGATCACGTAGTTGCTGCCCAAAGCATAACCAGGGAAAGGTAGCACAGGAGAGTGGAGAAGGACAAAGAAAAGCAGAGAAAACAAAAAAATTTTGTATAGGCCCAGAAAAATCAAGCAACGCATTTTGTGGGTTGAATTTGGTCAGACCAAAGAAGAAAAAGAAGAAGAAGAGAGCCACCAAGTCAGACCGAATTGAGCCGGGCGTTTCCATCTGTGTGTGTGTGTCTGCCCTGAGGCCAGCTCAACGGTGTAGATTCCTCTGCCTTGGCCAGTGTTTCTTCTCTCCTCTTTGGGAGCTGATAAATTTTTGGGGCGTGCTGCTGCTGTTGCTGGTGCCACTGCTCTTGCTGGTGCTTTCTGGGCCTGGCCAACTGACAGGAGTACAGCGAATTGGCTGCAACGCAGTCACTGTAACGAGCCAACCAAGTAAGTCAATTTTGACCGCCGGCTATTTCGTTAGCTGATGAGCAGAATCCAACTAAGGGCGGAGAATGAGACAACTGTTCTGTCTGAATTGCCAATGCAGTTGTATTGATTTTTCTTTTACTAGAGAAGAACTCAACCGATTTGAAAGAGTTTAAAAAATTTTTGGGACAACAAAAAAGGGTGTCGATTCTGGCAGATTTTGGTTTTTTGAAATTTTCCAAGTTCTCTTAGGGGGTCTCTTTTGGGTAGTTGATCATGATAAATCAATGCGTGCAAAACGCACACGTACAAGGCCAAAGTGAAAGAGGGGTAACACTCACACATACACACTGACACACTCTCACACACACACATACTCACACTCACTGCAAAGACGTGACGCAATTTACTGCCAGAACTTGACTTAAGTTTCCCGAAACGCACCCTGCCCGAGACCGAGCCAAACTCAACCATCCACACCCCCGACCTCTGCTAGTTCTTCTTCTTCTTCTTTAGCTCCTTTTTTTTTAAGAATAACAGTAGCAGTTATTTTTTTAAGGTTTAGCTTAAGCTTTTGTGTAAATAAACGACCACAGTCCTGGGTCGATTGAGCGAGGCCAACAAGGCCCGGCAGAAGAACACCACCAACATCGCCATCCCTCCGGACACTGCGAAGCCCAGACTTTGCTCCCCCGCCTTAGCCCACTCCCATCCATCCCACACCACACCACCCCACACACACTCATCCATTGAGGCAATTCATTCATTCAATTTACGCGACACCCCTTATTGAAGTCAGCCACTATTTTAGACTCTGCCAACGCGCGCGGCTGCCAACCCCTCTCACCCCTCCCTGCTTCATCCTCTCAATCACTCTCACATTTTATATGCTGCAATTTATTTTGTATATCGCCTCGCTTGTGTGGAGTATTTTTTTGGTCTATCCTCGATTGGAAAGCATTTCCCATTTTTTGTGTGTGTTTGGGCTGCCTCGAAATTTTAAAGTCTGAGGAACGCACGTTTTGTAAAGTGCGCTTTTGACTTGCAACACGGCAGGTTTAAAGTCACACTCTCTGTCTCTCTCTTCAGCCTTTCCGTTTCCCAATGTTGCCACTGTTGCACGTGTTACGCGCCACAATTGCGGCCACGTGTGTTTTGATTTGCAGCCAACGTTTTGCTAATGCTACCGACCCAATTCAAGGAGGCTGGTGGGGGGGTGGGCGAAGGGCTACTCAGAGTGTATGATACACGGAGTTGTCTGAGTCGGATCTGCTCAGCCCAGCGGGCACATGATGCAGCATTAAATTGCCGCATTGTGTTAGCCAGTCTGGCCTAGGTGGCAACCGAAGGGGGGTAGCGAGTGTGGGCAGCCTTTTTATATTTGATTAGCTTAGCTAAAAAAAAAAAAAAAATACATCTATATATATATGAAACTCCTGCGGCGTTGCACAGCTTTTTTTGATGAACGAGTGGCACACTTGATTAGTGACAGGCCAGGACGAGGGGCGAGTGGGGCGAGGCTGCAGGCTAATTCACTACCCACGGTTAGACAGACGTTCGCCACTGTATTTTAAGCTTAGTCCTGTCAAAATATTTTCAGTAATAATTTTTTTTTTATTACCAAGCAAAAGAATAGAACCACTTGACAGGAGTTCAGGAATTAATTTAAGCTATGGTCAATTTATACGGGGGAAAATATATTCAGGAATCTGTGGTTCCATATTTGAGTTGAATAAATTGATTATAAGAGTGAAGAATTTTAGAAATGCGTAAGGATTTCAGGTCCATATAATTGAGGGAACATATGAGTAAAATTATATCATGGAACCCTTACTTGGGATTTGAAAAAGAGAAGTCTTCCATAATTGAGTTGATTAAATTAATTATTAAAGTTAAGAGTATCAGAATTAATTATAATTTTTAAGGTTTTCATATGTATATAATTCAGGGATAATATAAATAAAAATAGTTCATGATTTGAAAAATAGAAGTCTTCCATATTTGAGAAGACTAAATTGATTATTATTAAAGTTAAGAGATTCAGAGCTATGTATAATTTTTTTTTACGATCTAAGGGTTATATAATTCATGGATAATATAAGTAAAATGAATATCGGGAAGTCAGGAAGTTTAGAAATTGTTCAGATTTTTCTAAATCAACAATATTTTTTGAGAGGCCAAAATATTTAACATTTTTCCCTTATTTTTTTTAGAGTTCGGGTCCATTAGGTGGTATGAAAAATATATATCTAGAATATTTTACAACTCTTTTCAGGATTACAAAAAAATCTCAGAAAAATAAAGAAATCATTTTTAGTAGAACCATTATGCTGCTGTCAAAAGGAACCCAGTTTTTAAATTCCATATAAAAATAATATCAAAAAGCTATTAAAAAAAAAGTAAATACTCAATTACAAATCCGCTTACCAAAAGCTTTGGAGCTTTTTGCTTTTACTTCTATTTAAATGATCAGCCTAATTACTGCCACTCATCATCATTAAGCTTACCGAAAAAATAAAATAAAATATTTGCCAATAAAAAAGAAGCCAAACAAAAAGTATACAAAATGCAAATCAAACATCATCGGGTCAACGAACACTTGACCAAGTCAAGAAAAAAATAATTAAAAACAGAAAAAAAGAGACACCCACGCCAAAAGCATCTTTTAAATGGTCAAATAAATGTAGCGGTGAATTTTTATTATTATTATTATTATTTTTTTTGTATTTTTAATCAGTCTTCCTACAAGTCAGCTGAGTTATGTTTTTTGTTTTTTTTTTTTCACTGGTTTATTCTCCTGAGTTGAAAAATTAGAATTTTAAATGATTTGTTGGCGGTGTTGATGATTTTGCATATTCAACGGGAGAGACCGCTAGACCCGAGGGGGCAAACACAGAGTGTGGCAGCGATGTTTTGGCAAAGCCGCTCGGTTTCGTGACGTCACAGAAACAAATAACTTTGCATAATTTTCAAAGCGCATATGCACGTTAATTATACGCCATGTGGTACTAAGCAAAAACGCAGTCTATCTCTTTCCATCTTAACTGCCTACAATGGGCAATTATTAATTTTTGTCTGCTCGCTGTCTGGGTCAAAAATAGCGGACTTGGACCGGTACCGCTTCCGCGCTCAGCATAATTTAATTTTGATACACCTTGCCAGCCGGCTTCAGGGAAATTGAAATTCAAATTTCAGTGGCACAAGAAAAAAAAAAACAAGACCGAGTGAGTGAGATAGAAAAAGAAAAAAAAATTGGTTTTGTGGAAAATGAAAATTTAAATGCGCGCCACACATTTCGCCAGTCTCTCTCTCTCTCTCTCTCTCGCTCTCTTTGGCTCATCATTTCATTCACTTACTCATTCAATTCAGAGTGAATATGTTTGTGTGTGTGTGCTTGGGGGACTACTCACTTAAACTATTCATTTATACAAATTAATTCAATTATGCGTATTACGTACGCGCTTATACAGCGCAGTCGCCGGCATCTCGACACCGTCGTCGGCGTTGGCAGCGACGGCAGCGGCAACGGCAACGGCAACGGCGGCCTTTACAATTTCTGCTCGCGTACGAAAATTTCACTTAAAGTTAATTGTTTCAAGTTCAAGTTCAACCATACAACATAATAATACACACTCACACACACACATACACTAACACACATACATTTCAATAAACAGGCTGTTGCATTTATTTCTTCTTCTTCTTCTTCTTCTTCTTCTTATTCTTTGCATGAAAATAAGTTTTCTGGGTTGGCAAAGCAGACTACACGCAGAGCAACAAGTAAACAAAATAAAACAAAAAATTATAATAAATTATTATTCAATTTTTTTCCCATTTTGTTTTTATTTTCTTCCTTTGATTTTTATGCAGATTTTCAGGCATTTCGTTTTGCATTTGTTGATTTCATTTCTTCAAGCGTTTTTATTTTCTTTGCTTTGGAAAATTCTTCTTATTTTTTTATACTTATGGTCTGGTCTTATTCGAGAAAGAGGGAAATATTACAGAGAGTGAGAGAGAGAAAAGGAGAGACCCTGTTTGAATTTAAATTCTTAACAGTGAATTTTTATTTTTTGTTTTAGAAATTGATAAATTAGTCAAGGTATAAAATTAAAATATGACTTTAAAAAAAGTATATGAATTTGTCAAAAGGAAAATAAAAAGTTATAAGAAAAATATAAAGCTTGAATGATGCGAAAGATGACATAAATAAATAGAGGAATAATAAGCTAAATTATTTTTTAGAAACTCACCTCAAGAAAAGCATTTAAAATCAAATAAATATAATCTGTAATAAAAATGTTTTAATAATGAAAGAAAAAAAAAAAAAAACAAAAAGAAATTATAAAAAAAAATCTGTAAAAAGATTTAAATGATTCATGAATCATGCCAAAAAAAAACCAAGGAAAATTACTGAATGATTTTATTTGAAAATTCCCTTCAAGAAATTAATAAAATAATAATAATAATAAAATAATAAAAATAATTAATAATAAAATTATATATAGAAAATATTCAGAAATATCTGTAAACATTAATCGGACCAAGGATTATATGGAAATTTTTTTTTTAATTATAAAATAAATACATATACTATATATATTTTTTTTATTTTAATTGATTTTATATTATATATATATATTTTTTTTTATTTATTTTAGTTTCTGAGGAATTTTTTTGAGTTTTTGAATTCATTATATTTTCAGTTTCAATATTTTTTAATTTTCGTTTGATTTTTGTATTAAAAAAAGGTTATGGTTCTGGTTCTGTCGCAATTTATTGTAACCCAGAAAAAAAAATAATTGAAAAAGTTTCTACATCTTTCAAATTTAGCTGGGAATTTTCCAATAGAGAATATATATTTCCTTCTGGCTAAGAATTTTATATGTGTTTAACCAACCGTTTTGTCAGCATCAACAGACTCATCAATGAGACTCGACCACCCGATAAACAACAACAACAACAATGAGAACAAACGAAGCAACAAGAGCAACAACAACAAGAACAACAACAACAATTCCGGCTTAACTTGTAGCGAGTAAGAGAGACAATTCCCTCAGGCCTTGGCCAGGCAATCTGGCCGGGGCGAAATGACGATGACAACAAGCAACGTTGTAGGCCATTTGATTAACAAATGGCAAAACGCAAAACGAAATTGATCGAAATTCACCAAAGGAATACAAAAACACAAACACACACACATAGAGAGTTACTTGTGGACTTACAAGTTGCAAGTTGCAAGTCTAACTTGTAGAATATTCCTGCCACCGACCAAGTAAATTATGGCAAACAAGTTTTGGCCGGCGGGCAACAATTTTGTCGCTACTCAGAAAGCCTCACAAGTGAGAGCGAAAGATTCAGGTAAATTTTTCTTCCTATTTTTTTATTTTTATTTTTATTTTTTTTTTGGCTTATAGAAAACTTTAGCTGCTAGATAAAAGAGGAAGAAGAAGAAGAAGCGTCTGTTTTTCTTTCTTTTTTTTTTTTAGCTGGAAGCAATGTCAGGCATAGTTTGCTTATCGCTCTTTTGGCGACGAGAAGAGATTGCAGCAATTAACGCTAATTAAATGCGCCTCAGTTTATGTTTCATGTGGCGATATTTCAGTTGTCTAGCGCGATAATTAAATCGCTGGCCATTTGCATAACAAATTTTGCAATGCATACTCCTCTTCTTCTTACTTGCCCCCACCGAGACCAAATGGTGGAGGAAATGAAAGAAATGAGTTCAAGTCCGTGGCAGGCGAGTATTTTCAACTACTTCGAAAAATTCTGTTGCATAGTCAGCAGGAAAATTTAACAAACTATACAGACAAATAGAAAACATTGAAAGCTCTAAAAGACTGAGTGAGACAGTGAAAGAAAGACAGAGAGAGGAAGAGAGAGAGAGAGAGAGTTTTGAGTTGGTGAAAAATTTCACTTTCACTTTGCCTGGCAGTTTGGCTAAAGGCGAAACTTTGTTGCCCGCTTTGCGCAACATCCTTTGCATACGGAAACAGCCACACAACGACGTCGACGTCGCCGACGACGCCGACGACGGCGAGGACGAGGACGACACATTGTCCTTCATTCGGCAACACCAACAGCAGCAACAACGGCAAACAAGTTCAACTCTTTTGGCGGTACTGCCAACCTGACCGAAATATCACACACTCACTCTCTCTCTATCTCTCTCTCGCTCTGTCTCACTTGCTATGGCATTCGGTGACGTCGACAGTTGAGGCAAAAACGCCGCTTGCATTTCAAAGATGGATTTTAATATTCTGCATGTGTGGAAAGGTCGCTGACTGGCAATGTTTCTACCATTGCCTGGTTAACTCTATCTGTCTTTCTATCTCTGTCTAACCCAGTGTCCTCTGTCTCTCTGTGTGCTTCTATTTCATATACATATATCTATGTTTTTTTTTTTTTTTTGTGTGCCAAGCGGTCGCTTCACCTTGATTTTGCCAAGCTGGCAATGACCATGAATAGAGATGAGATACTGTGGCTCAACACATTTGCCAAAAAAAAAGCAAGAAGCAAAAATGTTGTGCAGGACCTTTAAAAAAATAAATAAAGAGCTTGGTCTGACCGATTTGTGGGTGAACAAATAAATATATTTCAGAATGTCGAAACCTATATAAATGTAAATAGAACACTGAGTCCCTTACTGATTAAAAGGGGTATTGATGGATGTAATAAATAACTGGGAAAGAGTCGATAAGCATAATTTTTGAATTAAAGATTAAGAAGAAGAAGAAGAAGAAGAAGTTAATCGATAGAACCATAAATAAACCTTGGATCAAATCGAATATTATGAAGCAATCCAACCAGCATATTTGTAATCCATAATCAAACGATACCCATATTTATTATATTAATGAAACAAGCAAAATTTACTTTTAATTAAAATATAGATAATCCTTAAGCAAGTAAAGAATTCGTTGAGGATTCTACAATACGACTATAAGTATATAGCCGAAGCACTTTAGCTCAATATCAATTACGAAGTCTTTAAATAGTGTAGGATCCAAATAGTCCTTGATTCCTAAAGATATATAAGATAGTCTAAAAGACTAAATTTTGAAATACGAATTTATAAAACAATTTATCAGGGAAGTCAGGAGTCCAAAAGGAATGGGAACCCAAAGTTTTGCTCTGTTCTCCTGGTACTCGCTAGCTGTATTTACATTATCCCAACAGGCGAGATCTGTTCATCCAGTTTTAATTCAAATGCAGTCCATGGCCCACTAGATCGAGTATTACAGAGATCTTTGTGTTATATATAATTTTATTTATCTTTAGTCTATCTCAAACCGTATACTAAGTAGTGAAAGGCCTAGCGATTTCAGGATCAAAGATAAACAGAAGATTATAGACGTCTCAAAGATCGTTAACTAAGCTTAAACATATACCAAAATCCAACCATTTGATCGGATCATTCTTTCAGACTTCCTCTTTTATAAGTAGAAATAATTCTTATCTCTCAATTGGCTCTTGAAGCGATAAGTCGGTGTGGCCAGCATTGCCTCTTCAAATAAAGCAAAATGACTACAAGGAATGTTTTACACACAACAAACAACGACAATAACATTCCGGTATATTAAACCTAGGAAGAAAAAAAAAGGCAGCAGAAGAAGAAGAAGAAGAAGAGAAACCCCATGAGTCCATTTTTTGGGATAGCTCATTTGAGACAATTTGTTGTCATCATTGTTGTGGTTGTAAAATTTTGAGTAATGCAGCACATTTAGCGCTGAAAATATGGAAATATTCATGAAGAGAGTCGAGTCGAGTAGAGTCGTCTCGGGTTGACTAGGAACATTTTGAGGAGTCTAAAGAATTTGTGGGACAAATGGACTGACCACCACAGCAGCACACAATAAGAATGAGCTCAAGCGGAAAAAGCACAAAATTAAACTTAAACGTTACAGGATGCACGGCTGGAGACAGAAGACAAAGATGAGTCCGTCCTACAAGCTGACCACAAACACACACAGAAGGACAATGACACATACTCTCTCACACTCCGGAGAGCACTCTTCTTGGGACATTTGAACAATGCCAGTTAATATATGAAGATATAATAACTTCCGGTAATTTCAATTTTATGAGAGGCGAAGGCGGAGGCGGAGTAGCCGTTTTGGCTTGTCAAGCTTTTGTTGAGCCTGAAGTACATTTATCAAGGCTTTGGACTAGACTGGACTTGGCCAGCCACTTGCACTGTCATAAAGTTAAAGATGATATGACAAACGGTATTTTTCTTCTTCTTTTTCTTTTTTGGTGGGGAAAAGTTTCTGCCTTTTGTTTGGCTTTGTGCGGTTTTTGGGCTAAGCAAATTAAATGGTTCAGGCAAAAACAACAGTTGCCAAATGTGCCTGTCAATTTTTTGAAAAGCGTGAAAAATTTGTGGAAACTGCACATGTCAGGGGCGGTTCAAAAAATACAAAAAAGAAAAAAAAAGTTCTCGGGTCGATCGACTCTGGAAAAAAAAGAAGAAAAATAAAATAGCAGCCGCAGACGCCGCTGGCTGTCAGTGGCAAGTCAACTCAAGTCAGAGCGTGCCCAAGTCAATTTTGTTGCTGGCACGGCTGAGCCTTTTTTTTTTTTTTTTTTTTTTTTGGCCACTGCAGAGCTTCAAGCTTCTGCTGCTTCGACACTAAGAAGCAATAAACCTAAAGGGAAATGTAATAAACGAGAAAATCTTGTACGTGACCAACCGCACTAAGGGTGCAACTGACTCTCCCGGGTGAGAGTGGGGGTGCGGCAGTGGAGCTGGTGAGGGGTTGGCTTTGGCAAATGGACTTTTACTTGGCTGGCGTATAAAGAAAAAATTGCAAAAACCGAAACGGAAGCAGGAAAAAATTTAAAGCGTAAAAAAAAAAGAAAAACAACCGAAATTCAAAATAAATTTAATCGATAATGTCGAAAGAATGTGTGTGAGTGAGGAGGGTGGGAACCCGCCACCACCACCACCACCACCAAGTCCAAGAATTTCCAGTTTGACTATAACTACTTAGGCACAATTTGAACGATTATGGCCCACCAGAGACATGTGAGTGTTCCGAAGGCCCACCCAAATCGATTTCAGCGAAGCGTACAAAAAAAAAAAAGAAAAGGAAAAAATAAAATAAAAATAAAGAAAACCAACCAACCAACCAAGCGGAGTTGGCAAAATTCTACGAATGAATTGTCTTGGTCTCAGTTTGGGGCGTTAAAACCAACTTCAACTGCATCACTGATAAATCGAAGGCAACGAAAACAAAAAGGAAAACAAAAAGGAAAAAAAACCCAAGTGGAAGCAGAAAAACTCTTACGTGGAAATCAACTTGCTGATGTGGCCAAATCAACCATATGGCCAGAAAGCTGACCCAAACGAAGCCTTCAATGTGATTTCATTTTAATAGCGTGACACTAGACAGCCAACAACAACAACAATAACAAAGAACAAGGCTTAATTACTCACTTGGAAATCGGTCATCGAAAAACAGAAACGCTTCCCGGGAACACCCAAGTCGACTAAAAGAAAAGGAACTTTAACTTAACCAGATGGAGGCAGCAAGAGAGAGAGAGAGAGAGAGAGAGGGGTGTAGTGGGGGCATCATCTTATCATTTGAATAAACCAAATCTAAGTATAACAGTAAAAACAATTAAAGGCATTAGTCGGCCATTAAAATTGTATCCGCCGAAGCTTTCTGAAATAGTTGAAATTGTCATAAGGCGATTTGTACAATCGCGGCCATTAAACTGAAGCGCATTTTTAATAAACCGTAAAAAAAAGAGGAACAGATAAAAAAAGAATACAATAGAAAAAGAGCCACGCACCACCCCCCACATATAAATGGGAGGGAAACTTTAGGAAAAAGAAGAAAATCATAAAAAAAAGTGGGCAGTCAAAAAAGGCAAGCAAGCCTCACAGACTTGGCAATACTCTACAGAAGGAAAATGAAAATATTTGGCAAATGATTTCATATAAAAAAGGTTCAGAATTTCCTTGAGAAATCGCAGAACCATTTGGACAAACCTTCTGGGAAATCCAATAGACCGATTTGAATTCTACTTCAAGCGGAAGGGAAATAGTCGAAGCAGGAGCAACAGAGTACAGGACTTCATTGACAGTGCCACTGACTGTGTGCCACACTGCCACGATTTTAATTTAATGACGCGGACTTAGTCCTTGTAATGGCCGCTCTGCCGCCGCACGCTACGTTTGTTAAATTAACAGTCGCATTTGTCAGGCAAAAAAAAAAAGAGGACCCAGCGAATCCAGAGAAATCTCAAAATAAAAAAGAATGTTTGAAAATAAAAAATTGAGGAGATGAAGGAGAAAAAAAAAACAAAAACAAATAAAAGCATATGGTCAAGCAAAATCGTTTTGAGAATTAATTTAAATTATTTTTATGAAGTCGTTTGGCGTTAAATGTTTCGAAATTGTTAAACACAAGAGAAAAAAAAAATGCTGACAACTGGTGCACAGAGATTCGGTGAATCCCAAGAAAAAAAAATATATGAAAAGAATAAGAGGATAAAATTTGGAATAGAGAAAGAAATATGAAAGAAATAAATTCAATAAGTTTTGGAAAAATAAGATCAATGAATTTGAAAAAATTAAGTTTTAAAAAATTAAGAAGAAAAAAGATCAAATGAAATAAAAATAAAAATGATTTAAAAGAAATTAAATAAAAATTTAGATATTATGAAAATGGAATAAAAACTTAAAAAACAAATGTATATAAAAGGATAAATAGAAATTAAAATGAAATGAAAAAAAGACTGAAAAAAAAGACAGAAGTTTGATAGGAAAAACAATATTCAAAAATCATGCACAAAATAATTTAATTAAATAAGAAAAAAGGATAAAATAATTTAATTATAATTAATAAATAAGAAAATAATTTAATTAAATAAGAAAAAGGGTTTAAATACTTCAATTCTAATTAATAAATACGAAAAAAAGGAAAAAACGATTGTATTAAATAATAAATAAAAAATAACTAAAATTTAAAATGGAAAAAATATTTTATAAAAAAAAAATTATGCTAAAAATAATTTAATTATAATTAATAAATAAAACAAATTAAAAAAAAGACGATACATAAGATTTAAATACTTTCTAAAAATGAAGATTTATTTTTAATTATTGTTCATTAAAACATAATTGCTGTAAATAAATAAATTGAAAAATATGTCAGGCAATAAAGAAAAATTAATAAATTATTAATAAAAATTATAATATATAATATATAAATAAGGTCAACATTTTTATTTAAATAAATTGATAAATTAAGAATTATTTAATAAATAAAAAAAATAAAATACAACAGAAAAACTTTTCATTTCATTTTATTAAATTAAAAAATAACAAATAAACAAAAAATAATTATTAGAATATTTTAAATATGTAAAGCAATATATAATTTAATAAAAACTAAAAAAAAAATTAATAAAAAAGAATTAAAATAAATAAAAGCTTGGGTGAAGAGAATAAAGCTTTGATGCTTGCTCTGAGCAGTAACGAAATTCACGGTAGGAGATAAAAAGCAAAAAAAAAAAAATAACAAAAAAAAAAAAAAAATGTACCAAATCGAAACGGCGATCAACAACAGACGAAGGTGGTGTGGTTTGGTCAGAAAGACAAAGCGAGTGAGCGGCTGAGCATTTAGAAGGCGGTTGTGGCATGCCGCATTCAGTTGCAATTTGATGCGCAACGAACTAAGCTGAGCTGGGGCAGGCACCGAGGCTGTGGCAGTGGCGGTGGCGGCCTGGTGTGGCTCAAGTCTGCCACCGCAGGCAGACGGCAATGCCAAAACGAAACTGAGACAAATGTGATAACCACGCTGCGATATATGCAATGGCCAAGACACGATGCCCAGTCAACAACAACAACAACAAGAGGTACGAAGAGGCAGGATGACTTCATGTGCACAGAAATTTATTGTCGATTTGGCGAGGTGTATCGACAAGGCAACTGCTACTGGGCAAAAAACTAAAAAAGAGAAGAGTAGACGATCGACCCACCGAGCCAGTGCTGCTGCTTCTTCTCCTATCGGCCCAAACAAATCTGCATCTGCAGAAGAGGTTGCAACTTTGCAACTGCTACCAAAAGTTGTGAGCTCGTCTTGAGCCGAACCAAGCTGAGGTTTTAATTTGTACAAAACTTGCCGCGACTCCAGCCGTTGCCAAGGTGATGAAGTCACTGGGGCCCCGCCAAGCCAAGCCAAGGCAAGGCCAGGTCCAGGTCTTCTGCTGGCACTCGCTTTTCCTCTGCCCGGCACTCGATTTTTTTTTTTTTTTTTTGTAGCCAAGTTTGTTGATTTGCTCACTGATAAGTGGCGCTGGCAAGTGGCTGACTTTAGTGTGGTTCTGAGTGCGCTTAGCCCGGTTGAGGCTGGTCTGGTCGCCAGCTCGCTTGCTCGGTGGCTTAAACAGTTCGGGGTCTCGATGATAAAGCTAAAAGAGTGTGGATTATTTCATTTTAGCTACGTTTTGTTCTTTCAGCTGCAAGCGAAATGCCTTCTCCTACTCCTCCTTTACCTCCTTCTCCCTGCTGTTGTCTTGTTTTGGCAAAGTAATGAATAAATTTGCGCAATTTGTTAAGTGAATTCCTTTGTAGCGCGATTTTTTACGAGTTCGTTTGGCTGTCTTGGCGCCTTTTTTTTTTTGTTTCCTTTGGTTTTTGTTTTTGTAGTGTTTTGTTTGTTTGCCTCGAAAGGGAGGAAAGAGGGGGCCCAGTATAGAAAGGTATGCATAATTTTTCCCTTTGGAAACTATCCCAAATCTTGTCTATGTCTACAAGTCTCCTAAGGAGTCTGAAATTATTTCTAATTAAAAATTTAAAAAATTATTTTCTTCTTCTTCTTGCCATAAAATTCAGAAATTTCCCTCTTTAGGCATTTTCCAGAAAATCTCAACACACTTCCGACCGTTTTTCTTCCTGCTGCAATTTCCGCTGCTGGCAACCTGGCCAACCCGAAAAACTAACAACAGGAATAAATTCAAATTAGAAAATCTCAACATCCTCAATGCCTTGAGATGTTACCGGTTTCTAACAATAGATGTCGCCACTGTATTGTCTAAGGTGAGTGAAGAGTCCGAAACGGTGAAGGGTTGCAAAATGCATTGCACCCTGGCTGCAGCTCTGCCGTGTATGCCTGTGTGTGTGTGTGTGGTTTGTCAGATTTTTGTTGGTATTTGAAAGATTTACAAATACTTGTAAACTCTTCAGTTTGCTTGGTCTTTCCTTCTCTCCGGGGATTGAGTGTGTTTAGAAGGTTCAACCAACTCCCTTTAAGTCCTCCAAAAGAAGATCTTCTCTCGCACTTACCCCGTCTCTTTCTGTCTCTTTGCCTCGCTTGATTTTCTTGGTGGCAATTTTTTTTTTTCAGGGAACCAATAAAAATGTACGTCGTTTTTTTTAAAGCCAGTTTACTTGTCGTCAGCAGAAAATTTTTACCTCTTCACTCGACTGCTACTTACACACTCGTCTGTGTCCTTGCTCTCTCTCTCTGTGCTTGTTATCCTTTGAGTTGAGTTCTCAGCTTCTGATTTTGTTGCTGCTTGCTTCATTTTTTACAGCACCCCAGCGTCTATTTTTTTTTATTTTTCAACAACCCAAAAAAACCAAAAAAGCAAAAAAAAAAAAAATGTTTGTTTTCTGCTGCTTTTACTGCTTCTTCTTGTTGCTTCTTTTTTTCCTCAACTCTATTTGCTTTCTTCTTCTTTTTTTATTTTTACATTACTCGATTTTTTGTTTATTTCGCTGACGAGGCACAAAAAAACAACAACAACAAAAACAACAGCAAGCAAACGTTGACGAAGAAGAAGAAGAAGGCCTGCGCATACACTGGCCACGAAAATTGTCAATACCAAGAGTGCCGCATAAAAACAACAACAACAACAACAATAACAAAAGAGGAAACCTCCCACGCATCCTGTGATTCTTGTTGTTGTTGTTGTATTTTTATGGTTACATTGCAAAGGGTTCACAATCATGTCCACCCTCGAGATACTTTGCTTTACGTCTGTCTCAGCAGCTTTTCCTGCTTCTGTCATATGCAAAAAAAACAACGAAGTTTAAAAAAAATCCAAACACTTGAGGGGAAGAAGGGTGAAGAAGAAGAAGCAGAAAAAACCGGAGCAACACTTTTGATAACATTTTATGGCAAACGTACTTCGTAGGTGTGATTTTTATGGTTTTTCCCTCTGCCCTCAATATTTTCTTATTCTTCTTCTTCTTCTTGCTTTTCATTGTTCTCTTTTTGTCTATGCTGATTGCTCGGTTTTTATTTCAGATTTTTTTTTTATTATTTGGGGAAGGAGTTAAAATTGCTTTTGATTTAAATTGAAGCATAAAAAAAACTTGAATTTAATGCGTTTATGACCAGAACAAAGTTCGTTAGGAAGCTAATAAATTTGAGATAATAATAAATTGTTTTCATTTTTTAACTTACCAATTAAATATATATTTTTTTAACTGAAAAAAATAAGAAGAAAAAAATTGAGTTAATTCAATAAAAGTAATACAATAATTTCTGAATTAAAAAAAAATATTCCAGGCAAAAAAAAAAATGTAATAATAATAAAATAAAATAAATTAATTAAAAAAAATATGTGAAATAAAAAAAAAAATAAATTAAATTGAAAGAAATTAAATAAAAATTTTAAAATACATAGGAAAAAAATATTAAAGTACATGAAATAAAAAAAAAATAAATTATATAAACAAAAAAATTATAAAATACATATACAAAAATATAAAGTTTTAGCTAAGATAGATTATTTCGACTATTTTTTATTTTTATAATTTATTTTTCTTTTTATTTATTTATTTCTTTCTTTAGTTATTTTTAAAGGTGAAATGATTCAAAATAAATAAATAAATAAGTCCTCAGAAAATAGTTATCAATTTGTTTCCACAAATTATTCAAGAAATTTCTCACCTCAAAAAAAAAATATAAAATAAAAAAAAAAGTACGTAACAGTTAATTTCCAGTCTGACTTGTAAATAGTCTCTGATTAATTTGAGTCAATCTTTCAATGCATAATAAAGGCATAAATCAATCAAATCAATTGCAAGTCTAATGATTTTCATAAGTTTTCTCAAACAGACCAATAAGCATTCATAAATAATATAAAAATCGTAGAAAAAAACAAAAACAAAATAAAATAAACAATCAAATGTTTGTTTGACTAGACAGTTGAGTGATCAAACAATGAGCCAAAAACAAAATAATCAAAATCAAATTCACTCGGTTTCATTTATGGTGATTTCTGAATAAAACATGAAATATATTTTCAGAGTGATAAATAAACTATATTAAATTATTTATTATTATTTTTATTTTTTTTGCAAAAAAAAAAAATGTCATATAAATTATAAGAAATTCAATCAGTCGGTTAATTATGCATTAAGCATTTTTTTCTGTCTTCTTTTCTCATTCACTGCCCTGATGGTCTTTCTCTAGTTTAGTGGGTCAAGAAATCCAGTTTATTAACATTTAAATTAATACATACAAATCATGATCTGTGTGTGTGTTTATGGTGCATAATAATTAGGCTTGAACCAAAAAGGGTTTCACAATTCCAAAGCCAGCCAAATGAGTGAGTCTCTGGTTTTGTGGCGCTAAATGCGCGGCCACACCAATCCCGCCCATACAACAACAACACCAACAACAGCAAAGCTGTACAAGCGTATTAACATAAAATTAGAATTTGTAATTGCGACAAACGCAACAGGCTGGCTGACTGAGAGTCTAGAGGAATCCACAGGCTACCTTGACTGCCCAACTGAGCTGCTGCTGGACTCCTTCGGCTGGCTGACTGGCTGGCTGGTTGGCTGGCATGCGCCGTTCGCTTAATTAAAATTCAGCCAAAAGGAAACCAGCCCAAAGCCACTACAAAAAAACAGCAACAACAACAACAACATCAGCAGCAGCGAGTGCGCTTGCGCCAAAGGACAACGCAACGAGTCGAGCGGTTTCAGCTTTTTTTTCCACTGTTGAATTATTCAAATCGCAGTTGTACCTTTTTTTTTTTTTTGGTTGAGTGTTTTGATGACTTTGTCTGATTATGCGCATAATTTTTGTTTTTGGAAAATTTCATTGCCACAATTTTTTTTTTTGTTTTTTATGAATTAAAAATGTTTTGACTCCTTAAATGCCAACTTGTTGATAGGTTGCTTTTGTTGTTGTTGTGACAGAAAATTGAGTCATAACAATTAGCTGAGCAAAATTCAAGGATTTTTGGTAATTTCCTTTCTGGCTGATTCGATTGAAATGCAATTTTATATCAGAACCGAAAAATAAAGGAAGAAAAAAATGGCTAAGGCCAAAAGGAAGCGGAAATGTTGCCATCAATAAGACAAGGCTAAAAGGTATTCAAAAAAAAAAAAAAAGAAAAGGAGAAACAAAAGCGGTAAAACTAAGCTCGAGTGCTTGTCGCACGGCAGCTGAATTTGCATGTGTAAAGTCATAAATAACGAGACAACATAACACTTAAAACATACACAAACATACAAACGAACACACACAAACAGACACACATGCATAAACATACAGAGTCTCCGAGGACATAGTCACTGGTTGTTTGTTATCGAGATGCGGCCCCAAAAACTGGGCGCTTGCTCACTCTCGCATATGACAAAAAATGGTTAGGGGCCAAATTGCATGAGCTATGTTACACACACACACACATACACACACAAATACATAGAGTGGTACAAAAAATATTGAGGGCCAAAGAAGAATGAAAAGCTTATCAACTGAAAAATAAAAAAGAATTTATTTCAGTTAGGAACTTTGCTCGCGGGTTATGCAAAATTTTATAAAAACAAAAAAAAAAAAAGCAAGAACAAAAAAATTTATAAAAGGCTGAAATGGAGTAGCATAAATAAAAAATAAGGAACGAGCAGCCACCGAGCCAGCATACAAAAATTGATAAAAACAAAAAAAAATGGCAATAAAATGATTGGTTGGAGGTGAGTGAAATGCAAGGGTAAAAAGAATATAGAATAGAAAGCAGATAAAAAAAAATTATTGAACAAAAGCGTACGGCGTAAAAATGTTTGAAATTGAATTGATAAGAATGAGAGAAAAATGAAAGCAGAATCTCCAATCAACTCAACTGGTTAAATTCCCTACATTTCGAACAGGCGAAGAACCAAGAACAATTTCGAAACTTTTATACCCAAAGCGAGTTTAAATCAATCGAAATAATTGAATCTTTCTCAAGACAGAGCAAGGCATATAAGAAAAGTGAGGTTAGGGATGAAAGATCTTAAAATTAGTTGACTCTTCCTTAAGATAGAGCAATGCATATAGGAAAGGTGAGGTAAGGTATAAAAGATCCGAAAGTAAGTTTGGTCTTCCTCAAGACAAAACAATCTATGTAAGAAAGGTGAGGTAGGGTTTGAAAGGATTTCAGCTAGATCAAATTTTTCTATGCAATATTTAAGCTTCAAACTAGATCAATTTAAAAATTTAAAACCATCTAAGGAATCCCTAAAGAATAAAGCTTTTGAAAAGTAAATAAGGGCAAACCAAGATCAGGGAAATGCTAGAAAGATTCAAAGAACAACGCTCATTGGAATCAAACCTAAACTAAAGTGAAAGCGTGGAGGGTTATATCGATCTATACAGACCAGAAAATTATATTCTCTTCATAAAAAGGAGTTCCTCACTACTTTCTTCAGAGTTAAAGCTTCCCAAAAACAAGCTCTGACCCAATAATTTATATAGAAAGAAAATGATCTCAGTTGAAGTTCCGCTTAAACGGGATTATTTAGAGTGCAATGACCTAAAAGTTAGAACCTGTAAGATCACCGATCTTTCCTATTTCCACTATCAACTCATTTTTTTGGGACACACTCCTCGAATTTCTGCACATTTCTGCTAGCACCAAAAACATTCCAGTACAGTAGGCAACAAAAGGCAGAGCTAACGCCTCCTGTTAACCAATTTCCATTGAAGTGAGTGTATGTTTTTTGCCAGGGGTACATGAGTTAAACCTTTTTTGCATACCATCTCATAACCTATAGAAAAACACAATGTTAGAGTAGCAAAACAGTTGAAAAATTTGTAACTGCCCCCCGGTTGGAAAAATTGGCAAAAAAAATAGAAAACGTTACAACAAAACGAAATAAATTAAATTTTCTAAGCGATTGTGCAGCTTTGCCTTGCCACCTAAAGGCGAAAGGCAACCGAAAAGAAAAAAGAAACGGAAAAAAAAAACTGAATAAACAGAAATAACCCAGGCCCAAAGGCAACTCAGCTTAACTGAGTTGAGTTGAATTGAGACTGTAAGAGAAATAGAAAAATGAATACTACCTAACTTCAAATTGAAATATAACAAATACACAGGTTCACAAAAGGATTTGCATACGCGAAAATTGTGACACAAAATCGGCCACATTGGGTTGTTCCCGACATTTCACTTTTCCGAGTCTCGAATTACGTGAAAAAAAATAAAGGAGAAAACACTTTTCAAGAAAGAGTTGAGTTGAGAAAGGCTTTGCATAAAATTAAAAATTAGCAAGGCACCAAGGGTGCCGGCGTGGGGAGTGAGTAAGCCCGACAGGCAGCACCCTGAAGGTGATGGATGCATTTATGCATAAATTAAGGATCAATACCGCGAATCTCAGGCCAGTCCAAAAGGAAATATACAATTTGCATTACAAAAGGTTTGCCAGAAGATTTGCGAAAAAAAGACTCAAGCACACACACACACACACACGCAGATTTATATATATTTTTTTATTTTTAATAATAGGTCAGCTATTAGGGGCTGCAGACGACCCGAACCCCGACCTTTGAGGTTGTTGACGTTCTTGAGGAAAACACGAAAACAGCGAATAAGAAATCAACCCTTGAGACGGCTCGAAAAGGTAAAGATTAGGTCGAATCCTGCCGGAATTCTTCTCTTTGTTGTCACATTTTGTTATTTATTTGAGGGAGCAATTTTCTTCTTCTTCTTGTTTTTCGTCTTTTTCGATTTGCATGAGAATGAAGAAAATTGATATTTGGTTTATTGTCTATCTGCCAAGATCCTCAAGGCGCACGTGGTGTGTCTTCCTTTCTGCACCATGAAGTAATCCAAAGAAGAAAAAAAAGGGTGAGCTGATTTTTTATTTAAGGGTTGCTGGTGATCTTGCACATGGTGAAAATTATGCAGATGAAGTGAGACCTTTTTCGCAAGGCGGAAGAAGACGACAGCGATGAGTATTCAAATGGCCTGTCTGATTCGGGATCACCCATGGACGAAAGGGGTGGGTTAGAGGTAATTTGCCTACCTTTCTGAGACGCAGATAAGACTCGGGGCAAAATTCACCTAATGGGATGACATCTCAGCGAGAGGGTTTCTTCTTGCTTTTTGCATACTATTTAATTTTCCCAGACCGGGCTAGGCTCGCATATCGAAATAAAAAAGGGTTAGCAGGATATATATGGAAATTTCTTTCCCATGGAAATGAGCTAAGCACAAAAGACAATATTGATCATAAAGAAGACGAGACAGCAATGGTAGCCGCCTCAATTGAAGATGCAATCAACTATATAAAATGAATTTAGATAACCCTTGTCTGCTTAATTCTCACTCGCTATCTCACTCACTCTTTCTCTTTTTTTATGCTTGCAAAAAATTTAAATTAATGTGCAATTTTCAATCGATCGTTCAAAGAAGCTGACACGGTCTTTCACAATAAAAAAATACGTTAAAATTTTTGTAACGTTCGTTTTTCCAAGAAGAAGTAGACGAGTTTCTCACGCTTCTTCTTTGATTATGAAAAGGGTTGCTCAACTTTGCTCTTTCTCCCTGAAAGAATCTACCTACGCCCACGTACTCATCATGGTGCCCATTGTTGTTGCTGTTGTTGTTGTTGTTGTATTGCGTATGCTGTTGCTGTTAAAAGTCAAATAAAACAACAAAAAGCAAATAATAATTTAAAAGGTTTTGTTGACGTTTCGAACTGTGTTGTTGACTTTTACCACACAAAATGCGACTGAGAGAGAAAGAGAGAGAGAGTGCCAAACCGTCAGACAGAAAATTCCAAACTCAAATTGAAACCGCCACCCGCCAACCACTTGAGCCTCTTTCACACTCAACAATTGTGCGGCAAATCCACACAATAAAAGGATGTTCATCTGCTTGCTGGTTGCTGATTTCTGACTTTTGTATTGGTCTTACCCCCTCCGCTCTCCCTCTCCCACTCACTGCCTCTCTTTTGACTACACCCGCAATCACTTCTTCAAAAATCAAGAGATTTACGCGGGGTTCATTATGATTATTTGCGGTTAAATTTTTCGAGTTTACATTTATGGCTGCCTGCCTCTATTTCCTGTTGAGGCGACTCTCATCTCCCCCCCGACCATATTCAACCTTTCCCCCAAAAATAATAACTCGATGCGAAAAGGATTAACATTAAGCAAAAAGTTCTACCCATTCCGTTTGTCATCAGCACAATTGTGGAGCTTGTAACGCGGTTTTGCCTTGATTAACTTTTTATGTGATTTATTAAGGCAAACAAAAGCGCACATAAACACAAACACACACACACACACACACACACACACAGGAATTTGAATTTTCAAATAACTTTTCCTGTAGCTGAAAAATAACTTTTTATTTTTAACACTTTCAAATGATTAAGCCGACTAAGTCTTTGGTATTTCCAGTTGGTCTTAATTTTTTAGAGATAATTTTTAAAAGATTTTAAAAAGTTGTCTATATTTTCCAGATAATATTAAAGATTTTTAAAGATTATTCAAGCTCTCAGATATAGTCTGGAACTCTCTCTAAAATATTCTTATAGAATTGCAGAAAACCGGAAGTAGTCTCAAGATCAAGCTTATTGGAATTATATGATATTTTCGAGATTCAGAACTATTTAGAATTGAAGAATTATTTTATATTTAAGGAAAATTTATCTCTACTCGAAAATAGTCACAGAATTGGAATTGAAAGATATATTTGAGGCTCAACAATTCATTGGAAATAAAGAATTATTTTATATGAAAGGGAAACTTAGCTTTACTCAAAAATTTTCACAGAATTAAAACTGAAAGATATTTCTGAAACCAAGCTATAATTTCAAGAACTCATTGGAATTAAAGAATTATTTGATATTTACTTCTACTCAAAAATTGTCACATATCTCTTTAGGAATGAAAATCTATAGTTAGCAAATTTAAGACAGACCGGGATTTCTAGATATTTTATAGATATGTTCTCATACCAGACCCAGATTAACTCCCTAGTATAAGGTTAAACCAACCTTTTCGGAACTCAAATTTTCCCCATCTAAAAATTACTTTAATAATTAATTTCTCTAAGTTTCGCATAGTAAGTCCGGAAGCCTTTTGAAAAACATTCGAAAACTCTCAGGCACTTTTCAGCGAGTTGAAGTTTGCTTAAAGAGTGTTTTACCTTAAACCAAGATAAATCAGTTAATATCGCCTGGGCAGGTCATGAACTTGCTTTGTTGAGCTCCCCCCAGTCGATACAAGTGAGTCAAACGAAAGAAAACTTAAAAGCCTTAAAAGTCGCGTACTAATTTAACGATTCCTACGTGTTGTTTGCCACACCAGAGACAAGAGTGAGCTCGAGATTCAGATACAGAAATATCCAGATCATATCTGATGAGAAGAGATGCCCCATGAAATGTGGCAATAAGTGCGGGTGTTTTTTTTTTTTATTTACTTTTGTTGACTCTCTGTTTTGTTATTTTTTGCTGTTGGCAATTAGCCAGAGTTGCCTGTAAGCCAAATTGCCCAGCCTCAAACTCAAGCCAAAAGAGAAATAAACTTGAGCTCACACTGGGGTTCCTCGGGTTTCTCTGGATTTTGTGGCAGACTTTGTTGGTGGGTGTCTTACGCACCCAGAAAGGTGTAAATCATGATCATGTCAATCAAAGCCACTTGGCCCATCCTTTTGGCACACGCTCAAAATATAAAAACACACACACCTCATCGAAGAAACGACAACAAAAAATAAAAAAAAAATTCACTTTTCATTCATTAAAAGAAAAATAAAACGCACAAAAACTGTTGCAATTGTTGCGCCTACTTAATAAAAAGTCTCGACTCGACTGTTGTTATTGTGCCGACATAAAAACGCAGCCGTTTAAACAAAGCCCGTCTTAATGATATCCGCCAAGAGGCGTTTAAAGAGAATCTCTGCATTGAAACCGAAACCAAAACCAAAATTGGAGCTGAGCTGAGCTGAGTTGAGCTCGGCTCGGCTTCAAATTGATGTGGATGCTGAAATCCAGACAGACTCTCGTGGGCTGTCTGCACATCTTATGAATGAAAGCCCAGCCAGGGAAACTGGAGGAAACAAGGCATCACAAAAGGAGGCCTTTGAAAATCTTGAGGTAATGATGTGTGGCTGAGGCCTCCAGCCAAACTCGGCTCAGCTCCATTCATAAAGTTCACTGAGCCGACTTTTTTTTTTTTGCCTGGCTCTCGGTAATCAGTCCACGCAATAAAATTGTTGCTGGCAAAATCAAAGCAAAGCAAAAAAAAAGAGAGGCTTTTGGTTTTGTTGGTTCTTATTTTATTGGCTTTTGTCGACATGGCTTTGAAGTTTTTTGTTTTGACAGTTTTCGAGGTGTGCTGACGGCTTTGCCAAGAGATCTTTCTTTTTTCTTATAGAGAACGCGCCTGTCTGCCTGACTGTGTCAGTCAAAGTCTGTCAGATTTTTGTTTTTGCTTTTTTTTTTTGGCCCTGCCTCAAAAAATGTCAATTAAATTAATTATTGCAGTTTTGTTTTGCTCATGCAAAAAAAAAAGACAAAATATGTTTGCCAATGCGAGACAAAAACAAACACCTACTAACTCAATTGACTCGATTAATTTCTTTCAGTTTTTCTAACACAAAAAAAAGTATGTCAAGCATTTTAATGCCCGCGTAATTTTCATTTAATTAATCAGCTCAACTCACCTTATGGAATTCCCTGCCAATGACATGTGCTGGTGAGCCGAGAAAAGCTTTAACCACCATCAAGGGTGGTTCCCTGATAACAAGAGACACCGTCAAGCAACCGTCAAGCCACCGCTGACAACTCTCTTTTTTTTTTTGTTTTTTTGGTGACACATTTTCCGCCCCTGTAGGCGCGTCAACCGCGCAACGCGATACGCGCATAATTAATAAGCCTTTTTTATGGTTTATTGAACCACAAAGAGTCATGGCTAGAAGTAGTTATTTGGTTGGAGGAGATAGTCGGGCCAACCACCACTGACAACTTCGTTGCCACTTCTGCCATCAGTTGGTCTCGCTTGGTTAATTTCTGCCACAGACGGCGACGCACTTGACTTGAAATTTATGTGGTCCGTTATTATTGTTAATATTTTAGGCCTGTTCGGGTATACCAAACAGAGACCCCGACTTTTTAGGAAACCCAAATTTTAAGGCCTTTTGGGAACCTCCAAAATATACCATCTCTACTCTAAGCTTAGAATTCATTTGGGGTCTTACAATTCGCAGACTGCATAGCTCTATGGCAGACCTAAATCGGTCTTTATGTTTAAAGTTTATTGAAGGTCTGGCAAAGGTTTTTTTTTCTTCAAATTGTATAAGACTTTTCGAGGCCTGTTTTAAAGCCGAAATTGGGATCCCTCAGTGAATTGAAGTATGATCCGGTTTTTTGTCATTTACAGATCTCAACTATAGAGATATATAAGTAACAAGAAAACTGATTATTATTCAAATCATTGAGGGATATACATACATTCAGGTTAAATAAATATTGAAGGCCGATTAAAGAGCAAAGAGAGATTGCTCTTCCTTCCTAGTTCCCAGATCAATTATAAAACCTAATTCAACTTTGACTAGACTCAGACGCCCATCAGAACCCTGCGGTTCTTTCAAAGCCCACTAAAGAGCATATCCAATTCGACTTGAATTTAGTTTTTCCCTTTGGAACTATTTCAGTGTCACCTGAAGTCATCCAGTCGTGACTTTATTGTGACCAAGAAAGATAAACTAATTGTCAGAAATAAAACGAGTTTAGTTCAGAGTTTAATCAGATTTGCTCAGGAAAAAATTGAATTTATATTTTTATTACCCCAAAACCATTAAAATTAATAATTCGCTGCCTCCCACCCCCCGGCCGCGCTCAATTATTATCAGCAACAAAACTCTTAATGAGTCTAAGTGTAAAATCAGGCCTAAGGGGCCAAATACAAAAAAGGGGGGCCGCGGCTGGCTGGCAGTCAGGGGAATGCAAGAATTTTGAATTTTAATTTCAAGTGTTTTCAGAAATTAATTTCTGTGACTCAAATTCAGGGGGCAAAATGCCAATTCGTTTGGCCTGCTCTGAAATAACCACCCCAGTTAACCCTTTAAAGACTGCCAAGAAGATAACTGAAAATTCTCTCTGTCTCTGTCTGTCTCACTTTCTTTATTTCTCTTCATCATCATCATCATGAGGAGCATCATTTTATTTTTCCATAAATAAACTGCGTTGATTGTTGTCTGGACCAAACCCAAATGCGAAGAGCTTGAGCCCGCCCAACCCTGAGCTCAGTCCTCTCGTTAACCCTTGCACGCGCCTACATCAATACAAAAAATATCCTGGGTCCTGGCAAGCCTTAACCTGCTAGTCCCCCTGAGTGCTTTTAACTTGATGTCGCCGATGTTGATAACTTCAAAAACAACAACACAAGTCTGACCTGCCACAGAGAGCGAGAGAGATGGTGGCGTGTGTAGATGAGAATCTCTTCTCGCAAAGAAAGAGATTTCTCGCTCAGCATCCGTTTATGGTTACGCTTCGTATCTCTCAAAATTTTTGTTTTCTGTTTTATTTTTTTTTTTACTGTTTTCATTTTGTTGCCATTGCTGATTGTTGGTTGGCTTCCTTGGCTGCCAGTCTATCTGTGTGGTTTTGCCTTTTGGTTACTGTCTGATCGGGCGGGTGGGCAGGCGGGCAAGCTGCCATGTGTGCTTAACAGACCGTTTGCCATTTTTGCATACACTCACTGATTATAACCGAAATACACCAGCACATACACACACACACACACACACACACACACACACACACACACACACACAACAGACAAAGACAGAGTGAGATAGTCGCTCGTTGTGCAAGAAAGAGATAGATATACACATACATTTAATTGACTGTGGACATGTTGTTTGGGGAGGCTGTGATTCTTGTGGCTTTTATGGTTAAGTTTAAATACACGGCAACCCATCAACAGCGCATAAAACATTTAACAATTTTATTATAATGCATATTCACACACACACACACACACACACACACACACACACTCACATTTATACATAAATGTACTTGTTTGACTATGTAGACAATGTTTTGTGGGGGTGCAAAAATGTATCTGTGAAAAGGGTGTGGACCATTCAAAAAAGGAGTTTGTGGCTTTTGAAATTAAATTCAAAAGTTTTGTAAAAATATTAAAAAAAAAATCTGATATTTTTGTCCAGAATTGAGCATTTCAATTAAAAATTTAAAGTCGGAAAAATTAAGAGATAAGTTGACAAAATTCAAAAGATCTCAGAAATTCCTCGTTGTGGCTTAAAAAAAAAAAAATTCCCAAGCCCGCTTGGTAAATCGCTTACCGGGAGGCACGTACTCACTCAGCCATTGATGTGGATTCCTCAACATGACTGAGGGAGCAAGAGATCGCGGTAGCGCGGGCACCATTTGACGTCAATGAAGTTGGCAATTTTTTTCTTTTCTGTATCGTCGGTCGGCCGGCCTCGTCATTTCTCTGTATTAAAACATATTCGAAGATATATTGCATTTTGCTTATAATCTCTTTTCAGTAGACACACTCTTTGAGTGCAGTTGCGGGGGAGGTGGGGAAAACGGATCGAAGAGTCTTAGAGAACCTGGGAGAGACACTGTATGAGTGTGTGCAAGTGTGTGTGTGTGTGTCTCATGGAGCATTTAAAGTCAACGTGCCTTCTGTGGCAGCACGCACGTTTTTTTCTTCTTCTTCTTCTTTTTTTTCATACAATTCAGATGACACTATAAGCCCGAGAAGGTTTGTGTCTTTTAGCTACTTCTTCCTCTTCAACAAATTTCCCTGGCTGCTTCCTCTCCTGCTACAAAATATTTCTACTCTTTTCATTATTTTATTTTTCAAAACGCACAATTGTTCGAAAGGGAGGCGAGTCTCAGCCAGCCAGCCAGCCAGCCAAGCCATTGGCAATGCCAAACTGACAATACGCATTGGGCACACATAGCCGCAAACCAAAAGGTTGATCACGTTTGGCTCAGGCTTCCGGTTAATGTGACGACGACGGCAACGACAACGACGGCCACGTTGGCGTTGGTGACGCTGACGTAGTCGAGCCATAGGAGCTGCCTGCCTAGCTGTCGTTATCAGTGCCTGGCTTTGGTCATACAATGGCTAGAATGACTGACTGACTGACTAGCTGACTGACTGGTTGACTGAGTGAGTGACGCCCGCGCACGTTGATGTCGCGGCTCAGCAACGCACGCGTGTTTCCTTCATTTAGTCTTCTTGTTGCTGTTGTTGTTATTTTGCCAAGTGAAAGAAATTAAAAACGTACCGAGGCTCCCGAGTAGCAAGTCCCAAAACTCAGACCCCCTCCACCCCATCCCCTCCCCCTCTGCCACTACCATCACATTGACAACAGTCACTCCCTCGCAGGGCAACTATCTTTTTTTGGAGTTGACTTCGCTACGTGTTGGCCACTCTCAGCTGAGCTCGGCTTGGCTCATTTATTTATTATATTATTTTTCTACTTATTTTTGTCTCTGTTGTTATTGTTGTTGCTATTGCGAGAGCCGGGGGAAGTCATAAATTATGTAAGTACGCGGTGGCAGGCCTCCGACCAAAAACAGAACTTGTCAGGTACAAATATACCTATGTGTGTGTGTGTGTGTGTGCGTGTGTTTGCTGCCATAAGTGTCAAATGGCCTAACAAATTGTCACAACTATCTAAAAAAAAAAAAAACAGTTGAAAAAACTTTTATGGCCAAAGCACGGTTGGTTAGTCTGTAATTGCAATTGCAGACCTTATCGAAAGGGTCAAGAACATTGACAAACCCCATCGTTAAACTCTGGCCCTCAGGGTCTTCCCAAAACTGAAAAAAGGGTTCAGAAATAAACACACAGACTCCCTCATAAAAATCAACTATTTCAATGAACTGCTTAGTTGTTGCCCACAAGTCTTTGTGGATGTATCTGTATCTGTGCCGCTCTAAGTATCTCTATCTTTTTTTTTTATTTTGTTCTACTCTATTCAAGTTTGTTGTTCGAATTTCCTAAGGCTAAAATGATAACAAATGCAAAATAGCCAAGTCTTTCTTTCGTTTCAAAGCTTTGACAATTTTCTTTCTTTATTTTACCCCAACTATAGTCTTATCCACTGACAACTTCAAAGCTGATAAAAAAGAATGAAAAACATAAGAAGAGAATTTTTTTTTTTACTTAGAATATGCCAAAGACTAAATGCTCTTTAATTTTTTTTTTTGATTTTGTTTCTAACAAAATTTTAAACATTAATTTAAAAATAGAAAATAATATAAAATAATTGATATGAAATTTGTCTTACAGAAAATGTTAGAATTAGAAAAAAAAAAAAATAAAAAATCTCAAAAAAACAGAAAAATAATATATATATAAATAATTCAAAAATAAATTTAAAGATGTTAAAATATTAATTTTAATAATTTTTAAATTCTAAAAAATATTTGAGCTTTATTTTAATATTTCTGAATTTTAATAAATAAAAAAAAAACATAATAAATAAAAAAATTAAGCTTTTTATTAAATATATTACTTACACAAATTATAAAATGCAAAATTATAATATTGAAGATGATAAGAAATTAATTCAAAAAATATTTTCATTTAAAAAAATATAATTGAGCTTTCTTTTAATATTTCTGATCAATTGAAAAAAAAAATTAAATTAATTTTGATTTTAAATATATTATTTAAATAAAATTATATAGAATTAAAAAAAAAAATCAATTCAATACCAAAACTCTTTCTAAAAAATTATAATTTTTTATTGAATTTCTTTAATTTGGTCATTATTCCCTTTAAATTATTTTAAAATTAACCCTTTCAATAATCCTATTTATTTCTATTTTAAATCCTTGTTAATACCACTTAGTTTCACTTTACAAAAAGCACTACTTAATTTCATCTATTTTTTTCAACAACTTTTTTCAAATACAACGAAAAAAAAGACTACAAACGAAGCGGAATAAACATTTAACAAGTTAAAAAAAAGTAAACCAAAAACAAAAACAAATAAACCCAAACATATCCAACTGTTGGCAACAAAAACAAAAAAAAGAAATAATAATACCCCTTGGTGGGGGTGGCACTGTAAGGGGGGTGTGAGGGGGCAATGTGCCGCCAGCTGCCTTGTCAAACAACTTAAAGTCTCATTTATCATTTTGTGTGAAAAACTTTAAGCAAAAATAACAAATTTATGCGGCAAAGTGGAGGGATTCCAAAAGAAAAAAAAAGAATACTTTCATGGAAATAATTTTGCATAATTTGCTATGTGTGTGTGTGTGTGTGAGAGTGTGCTGGCAAAATGAGACATAAGGACAGGCAATTTTTTGTTTTGGCAGTGAAGACATGACCTACAGCAAGCCAAAAAGGCAACAAGTGGTAAACACAAGCAGAATGAGCCATAAAAATACACACACACACACACAGAGAGACAAACAGACAACGAGAAATCCATAAGTCAATTTCCAAAAATTATGCAAAATTAAATTGCACAGAATAAGAAGAAGAAGAAGAATAAGCAGAGCAGCGCGCGCCAAGCCAAAAAATCAACAGGAGTCAAGAAAATTCACACAAACAGAGAGAATGAGAGAGAGAGTTAGTGGGTGGTGGCCCCAGCGAGAGAGAGAGAGAGTCGAATGAGCAAAGCGCATGCAAAAATGCCAACGGAAATGGCAAACAAACCAAAAAATGAAGAGAACGCCTCGCCGACTGCGCAGTCAGCCAACTTCCTCTGCTGACGTCAACGTCAACGTCGACCGCATAGGGCCAACGTCATTTTCACTGGGCCAAAATCTCTTCCTCTTCTATCTTTTTTGAGCTTGTCTAAATCGTATGCAAATTCAGAAGCTTCGCCGGCAGAAAAAAAAGTTCAGCGTACGCTTAACTTTTCAAGCTGAGCGCCCGAGGAGCCAAAATCAACGCCTGGCGGCACCTTTTTTTTTTTTGGCCACAGCGACTCATCGCTGGGACCGACATTGTCTGGCTCATTTACGCCAATTTTTACACAAAAAAAAAGAAAGAATCAAGTGCAAAAAAATGTATAGGAAGAAGAAGAAGAAATGTTTGCCTCCCTCGCCCATTCAAAGCCACATTTACATTTTTTTTTTGCTTTTACTGTTTCTTGTGGTTTTTGTTGTTATGGTTGAACTTATTTTTTCGTTGCTGTTGTTGTTGTTGTTGTTTTACCATTGATTTTGCATAATTTTTCAAGGTCGTCGGCTACAACAACAAAAGCAACAACAGCTTGAACTGCCAGTGGCAAGTGGCAGCCACTGCCACAGCCACAGCGGCGGGTGTTGCATATATTAGCAAGTCACTTGTTTTTGTTATTGTTGTTGTTTTTTTTTTTCATTTTTGCCATCATCGTATTGGTGCCGATTTGTAACCAACTTGGCTGGCACTGCCACCATGCCCCAATGCCTTTGCCAACTTTGCCATCATTTGTTGTAGCTTTTTGTTGTTGTTGTTATTGTGGCACCCTGTGGTGTACATTGCCATTGCCAATTGCGTTAACCATTTATGCAATCATTTTGCACAACGCAATGTTCCTTTCTTTATTCTCCGTTTTGGCTGGCAGAAAACTTTTCCTAGAAACTTGGGCGAAAACTAGTTGAAGAAATTTTCGAAAGACTCGCTTCAGGCTAATTGAAATGGGCAGAGAAAGCCTTGAAGACTTATAAGCAAAATAAAATAATTTGAATTTGATAAAATTAAAAATTTAAAAAAAAAAATTTCATTTTGTAAATAAAAAAAAAATTAAAATATGTCGACAAAAAATTCTTGTTTTCAAAAAAAAAAAAAAATAAATAAATAAATAAAGTAGACAAATAAACAAAAATTGTCCTACAGAAAAAAAAGATAATTTGGTAAAAAATTAAAATTTAAAAATAAAAAATAAAATAAAATAAATAAAAAACAAATTGTTTTAGTAAAAATAGAAATTAAAAAATAATAATAATAAATAAATAATAAAAAAACTAATCTAAAATATGTTTTTAAATAAAAAAAAAAGAAAAAAAATTGTATAAAAAAATAAATAAATAAAAATTGTTCCACAAAAAAAAGATAGTTTGGTAAAAATAAAAAATAATGATAAATAAATAATAAAAAAAGGACTTTAATAAAATATTTTTAAATTTTTTACTATAATAAAATATAAATAAATAATTTGGTTAATAAAAATAAAAATTATAAAAAAAAAAAGTATCAGTATCAGTAAAGTATCTAGTTAAATTTGAAAATTGTTTATTCCAAGAACTAAGTCAGTCTTAACCTGTTATGCCACTGTCATTGATACCATCAAGGTGACTAGTCTTGGACTAGTTAGCAGCTGCTTTTTCCCTTCGAGCCTAGAAGCCTACACCACCACCACCACCACCGACACAGCAAAAACAGTGTTAAAAAGGAAAGAAACAAAAAGTCGAAAATATTTTCTTGTCGGCGTTCAGCGAAGCGTTAATGAATTACAACGGCGATCAGCGATCGTGGCAGTTCCCTTTGACTCCCTGGACTTTCGATCTGGATGGAATGGAGCCCCGAAGGCAATGGCAAAACACCTTGCCGGTTTGCCTTTCGGTTGCACTTTGGCAGGACAACTAATTACCGTGCCTGGAACAATTTTTATGGCATTTACGCGCTCAGCTGACTGTGGCTAAGAGGGCGGGCGCGGATCGAGTCGCTGATACTTCCATGGCCGCGGGTAAGTCAAATGGGGTTGCTGGTCTTTCGGTTTTGGGCCCAAAACAGCAGATACCATGAGACAGGCACACACAAATTATTTTGTTACGCTGCCGGGCAGGACAGGACAGGACAGGCCAGGCCGGTTAGCTCCTTCTTGGCCAAAAAGGTGCGTCTGAGTCTGAGTCTGTGTGCTGTTCCTTTTTTCTCTTTGTGTATCGGTTTCAGTTTTCTCCTTTATTGTCAATTTCTTAGCGATAATCATCTCGGCTCTGGGCCTGGCTAACTCTGGAGGTTGTCTCCATTGTCTTGTATATATTTCCGGTCAATTATAGAGCTCTGAAAAATCACACAACATATTGTTCACGTGCGTTGGTGTGTTTTGCCCAAATTAATAACATTTTGTCAACTTAGAAAAATTGCCAAGCCAAAGTGTTCTGTATTGGCCAGGAAGAGTGGTGGGGCTGTTCTTTTTTTTTTTTTTGCGAAACCAGTTAAACGCGTGTCAATTGGTCTACATTTTTTTGTTGTCAATTCAAGGCCTACAAATTCTTACTCTAATTTGTATTGAGGCTGTTCAAGTCACACGCACTTGGTCAATTTATCAATAAAAAAAAAAAAACATAAAAATCGAAGTCTGCAAAATTGCATTGGTCACATACCAAAATTTCTGACATTTAACAAGGTTCTAAATTCGCTGTTTTTTTTATATTTTGTATTATTTTTTCTCATTTGTCTAATCACTGGAATTGCGAACAACAACAACAACAACAATAAAAGCAAATGTGGCGGCAACACCAACAAGGAGAACCAGAACGAGTAAAACGCGCACCTGGCACTCAAAAAGTTGTTTTTTAGTTAAAAAAATTCTGGCCCAATGGCATTAACAACAACAACAACAGCTACAAAAACAACATCAGCGACACCACAAATAACAAGTGATAACCTTAACCACAAATCATATTATGGTTACATAAAAAAAACATATGAAAAAAACCAAAGTGCATAAACAAAAATGTTGGCAATAAAATTTTAAATGAGTGCAAATTAAGTGATAAATATGAAACCATTTAAAATGGTCAAAAGTATAAAACAAATGAGTTTTGATCCAATGAAAATTGTATACACTTTTGTTTTGAGGAATTTTTGAGATAATTTTTCTTCATTTGGCTCAGAGCTGAACGAATTTTTCGAAGACCCAGAAAATTAATAAGAAACATAAAAATATTTTTCAATAATCTTTCAGGGACTTCAGAAATATTCAAAGGGAATAAGACTGACTTTGAGTTACATTCAAATATCGGAACCACTCAAAATTCTACTTTTTAAATATTTCTCTGTTTCATTGAAATATTGATTCCTTTAAAAAATTGAATTGAATTCCTAAAAGGTTTTATTGATAATTCAAATAAATTAATAGACTTTGGCTTGGTGAAAGTAATATCCAAATTATTATCTAAAATTATCGTTCAACCAAGAAGTATCTTTATCTTTTATACTCTGAATCTTATGAACCAAAATTCTTTAAAAAATATATATATAAAATACTCATACAAAGAAGTACCTGTCTATATCTGCCAATATCTCTGTATATCTATCTATCCATATCTATATATATCTGTCCAAATGTAGCTACTCTTACATATATATGTATATTTATCAATCCATCCATTATATGTCTACCTATATCCATCTATATCTCTCCATATTTATCTATATCCCTCCAAATCAATCTATGTCTACCTTTATCCATCTATATCTGCCTTTATCTTTCCTATTTATCTATATCCATCCAAATCTATATCTATCTACCTATATCTCTCCATATTTATCTATATCTCATGTCTGTCTATATCTACCTACATATATCCTCCTATATCTACCTATATCCTCCTCCTATCTATCTATATCCCTCCAAATCAATCTATATCTACCTATATCACTCCATATTTTTCTATATCCAACCATATCTATCCATGTCTGTCTATATCTCCCTATATGTGCCCACGTCTATCTTTTTCTATATCTATTTTTATTTATCTATATCCGTTTTATTATAGAGCAAGAAACATTAATACGTTAATACATTTTGTATGGGTATATATCCAATATACTTAAGCCTTGAACAACTATTTTGCTTGTTAAAAATTAAGCCACTCGTCTTTGAGATTAAAAATTTTATCACTCATAATTTTAGAGTATAATCTGGAGATTAAAAAACACTCTTAGCCAGCTTGATTTCATTTCAATTGGCCGAGCCTCTGCATTAAGATTTGACAAACAAATCAAATAATCACATAACTGTGAAATCTCTGGAGACTCTCGAAAAGAGCAGCATCTGCTCGTAAATAAAAAAAGTGTTACTAAAATTCCAATGAAAATCGAAAACGCGCCCGTTTTCATAGAGGCCGTGGATAGACAGAGCCAGTCGGCCAGTCAAGTTGTCTGGGGCTTTGGAAATGGCCGTGTTAGACTTTCAGGCATTTCATCGTGCTGCGAAGATTTCATGCTATTTATGAAGAACAAACAAAAAGCATTGAGGCGGCTTCGGCTCTCGAGACAGACTTGGGGCCAAGGCAGACCCAGGCCGGGCCAAGTCAGGGCGTGCAAACAGTAATAAAAACATGACAACAAAAACTACCAGAAGAGAGGCAATAGCCAAGAAGTCAGCCAATATTGTACAGCAATTTAAACAGACCCAAAGTGAAGTGTCTGGAGTTGGTGGTGAAGCTGGCCCAGTCAAACGGAGACGAATGAAACTCAACGTACCGTACACCGACATAAAAGGTCAACAATTACTTGCACTCACTCACTCACTCACTGGCGGAATGACTGACTGACTGGTTGACGAATTGCTTAAACTGTCTAAACTTTGGCTACCAAAGAGTCTAGCCCGTGCGGACCGGACAGCACAAACATGGCCCAAACAATTGTCAACGTGGAAGATGTGAGAGCGTTTTGAGCAAATTGTGGGCAAACCGAGTGAAAAACTGAAAAACTGGCATACTGGCAACCTGCAATGCTCTGTCAATGGCCACTTGCCAGGCACGCACATGTAAACATCAATAAATCAATTAGGCAAGCATTGGCAATCCACACAACACTGAATGTCTTGTGATGCTGACAACAACAACAACAACAACAAAAACTGCAGCTGAAGAATTCCACTTTGGACAACAACAACAACAACAGCAACAAAAAGTGTGACAATATTTCCATGAAATTGTTCATTAACTGCTTCGCACACACACATACACACATACCATGACTCTCTGAGCCATCAAAAATACTTGCCACTAATTGTTTGGGCCAATAAGAAAGTAACTCTCAGAATCTTTTCCACAATTCTGCGGAAGCTGCTCAGCTCGCATGTATTTGTCAATTCAACGGAAGTTTTTGCTTTACTTTTGAATCCAGACTATACCAGTGTGTGTAAGTGTGTGTGTGTGTTTATCAGAAAGGTGTTAAGATAAGTGCCACTTTCGGCCCCAAACCTATATAAGACTGCTAATGGACAAGATCTTGGGGAGGCATTCAAGAGTATTCCAAGAATTTCAATCAACAAGAAAATAAAGAAAGTAGCTGAATTGGTCAGTAGGCAGAGCCGATTTAGGTTGGTATGACAGCTATATGATATAGTAAGCCGATGCTGATGATATTCAGCAAATAAACGTTTCTCTATATAAATAAATTTAGTTACAAATTTCAAAGAGATTGGTCAATTAATATGGAAGTTATTTCTAAAACGGGAATCTGCTTCGAATGATATATAGTTGTCCGATCCTTATGAAATTTGGCACATTACTGTACCTTTTTATAACCATCTTGTATCTTGAATTGAAAATAGATCGTCTGGTCACTAAAAGAGTTATTCTTTAAGCCGATTCAGGTTCGTTTGAGAGCTATATAATATAGGAGTCCAATCCTTTAGAAATTTGATACACATGTCTATCCCTATATAAAAAACGAGCATACTTTGTATGAGTATTAATGAGTAAAGATTCTCTTTTAATATCCTTCAATGCCTTGTTCCATTTTGGATTTTAGTTATATCCAAAAATGTATAACAAAAACCCAATAAAAGCTAAATTAATTAAAATATTTTGTTATCAAATTTAATTGAATTTCTTTTCGAATCAAAAATGTTGACTAACCCAAAAATCTGTGGAAAAATATTCAATTCTGTCCGGCATAAAAGTTATGAACATTTTAATAATATCTCTATAAGTCTTTGTATGTGTGGCTGTGTGTCTGTGTGTGTGTGAGGTGTCTACTCATTTCAGTTTCAATAGCCACAATTCAAATCTGCGCCTGTGTTGTTGTCCTCCCCTCCTCCGCCCCACCTTAGCTCGCTTACCGTTAGGAACGCCCTTCTTTATGCCACACATCATTCTGTCTCTGCGTCCTGCCGGTCTGGCCAGGCCCATTCAACATCATCAGCGAGTGTGGGGGGGAGCCAAAAATCAAAGCACAAAATGACAGCCGCAAAAATTATAACAAAACTTCTGTTTGGCCTGTTTTTGGGTGGCAAGGGGGGAGTGTGATGGGGCAGGAGAGGCGGTGGGAGACTCCACAGTTAGAGGGTTGGAAATGATGACAACGAGACGACAGCCCTGACAACTTTGGTCCACATGCCACATTTCAACCAATCAAGCGGGCCAAAACAGTCAGGCCAGACCCGGCCAGGCCAGGCCAGACCAGGCCAACAACAACAACAACAACAACAACAACATGTGTTGCACATTGTATAGCGAGTATTCCCATATGCCCGCCACTGACATGTGGTAACGCGGTTTTGGTTACGCCGCGCGGTCTTGTAATGCGTATTCAATGTTCTCTCTTGGCCAGGCCAACACAAGCGACGATTTGAACGGGTTGGGCAGTCAGACAGATTGGGTGGCAAGGCCCAGGACACACTCACACTCACACACACACACATGCACATGTTGTAGCTTGTTTTGTTTTCCATCCTTTTTTTTTTTTTTGTTCTTTGGTTTTGTAAACCTTTGATTGAGTTTTGGCCTCGTGCTTGTAGAGTTTTCCCGACATTTTCCTTGCCATTCGCGTAGATGTTTTCTTTTTCTTTTTTTTTCATCGTGTTGAAATTGTTTGATTTTGTTCAAATGTCATTTACAGCTGTTTAGCGTTTTGAGGCCAACAGAAACCACCACCAGAGCGCCACCACAGTTGACAGGCCCTCTCGGCATATGTCAGACTGATGGATGTGTTGGATTTCAAGTTTGCCAGAGTAAACAAAAACCAAAAAAAAGAGAGAAAAGAACTATTCAGTTTTTCAGTCGTAATTTGCAGGCTCTGGCCATGATTTTTTGGGTTTTCTAATTTCTGCTTTGGATGTTTTGTTTGGCGGCTCGTTCAAGTGGCTTAAAAGTGTGGCTAATTCTGTTTTTGGCCAGGCCAGGCCAGGCCGACAAACCCAGAAAGGATCTAAAACAGAAAAACACTTGAATTGCCCACGAACATGGACACTTTTATGGTCCCTGTCGATTTTGGCTAATTTATGAGACTATCTCTCTCGCTCTCGCTCTCTCTCTTTCTGTGACTCTGTCTATGCCACGCTTGAGTGCCACCTGATGTGGCTGGTCGATAAGAATTTATGACACCAAAACTGTGACCAACAGACTGTCGACTGGGACAGGGCCTAAACATATCCTGGCCTATTCCGAGATGCCTATCAGTTTGGCTCGAACAACGGAAGTCTTTTTGTGGTCTTTAGGGGTAAATCCCTAAGACCTGATAAAAATTACCCCAACTATACAAAGTTCTATCTTCAATTTCAATAAGTTTTGAATTCAGTTCAAAACAGGCGACAACAAATAAAAAAAATATATATAAAAAAAATGCCGTTTGGAAAATTCTTTTTCGAAACAAGTTTTACCCGTTTCACCAGCCATGTGGGCAAAAATTGTGCGCAATATATTTCAAATAACAACAACAACAATAAGATCAACTAACACACTTGTTTTTGTTTTTTTTTTCTACTTTTTTTTTAATCAAGTGATTTATAATGAAAAATATGCCAAGTAGCTGAGAAATGCAGACAGTTGGAATTAAAAAAAAAAATAATAAAAAAAAAATAAAAAATCAAGACAAAGAGAGAGAGTGTAAAAAGGAGAGTGTGAGAAAATTCTAAAAAATTAATTAAAAAACATAAATTTCACCAGACTTTTTCAAGCCAAATTAGTTTGACATTTTCCATAAAAAAAAAAAAAATAAAAAATATTTATGAAAAAATTTTCTACTCTTTCACCGAAAAATGGCTCAATTTTTTCCCACAGCAGGTGCAAAATATATTCTAAACAATTTTAACCCTTTGCTGACCCAAGCAAAAAAAAATATATTCGCCAAGTCAAACCTCCTTCCAAACTATAATTAACAGCTGTGTTGGAATTGGTGAAAAGGGAAGGCAGTTTTAAACACAAAAAAAAAAACAAAAAAAAGGAGTAAAATCCTTAGGGTAAAAGTTGCCATATTTTTTCTATCGTTCTTCTTTTACACACACTTTTTTTTTTCTTTTACTGCAGCGTAAAAATTATGCAAATTTCTTTGTTGCTCTCTTTGTTGTTGTTGTTGTTGCTGTGGTTGCTGTTCCCTTTGCGTGTCAATAAACAATTTTTGACCTACATAATTATGCCAAATGCCATGCCATGAAAATCTCTAAGCCTCTCTAAAAAAACGAAAGGAAGCCAGCAAGTGGCATAATTATTTAAATTATGAAGGACGCACGACGACAACAACAACAACAATGTGAAGAGCAAGCCATATCGAACTCAGTCAAATGCAAATTCCTTGACGCGTGTTAGACAAACGCTGAGATAAAGAAAGAGAGATAGGGGAAGGGGGGTAGGTGAAGAATCCTTTTAGTTCCGGCGTGACCACAAAGGTCAATGTCATGTGATAAAATTCGGTATCCTTTCCTCAGACAGCCGCAAGCAAAGATCTTTTTTTTTATTCTTCTTTTTTTCTTTTTTTTTAAAAAATTATTTTGGATAATCTGTAGTGTAGCCGGTGTGTCGTTTCAATAAGAAATTTGCATAATTATTGGTCAAAAGCAAAAGAAGTTTTGGCCTGTGGGGCATGTCTGGCTGGCAACGCCTAAGACGGCGGCGTCTAACTTGATATTCTTTTTTTTTGGTAGGCCAAGAAATTTAAAACCCAACAAAAAAGAAAAAAAATAAAGGATTTCCATTCCCACACAGCTGAACTAAGTCTCCCCCCAAGCCAGCTCCACTGCACACCGTGAAGTCATAAAATTTATGGGCATTTCTACCGATTCTAAAAAAGAAAATAACAGAAGAAATGTTTTTCTCTTCTTCTTTTAATTTGATCCACTCTCACCTTTCTCTCTCATGGAGCACGGCTGGACACTTTTTTTTGTCTATCCGTTGTCAATAAATTTTAGTTTCGGCCCAGCGGCTTTGAACTGTAGACCCGAAAAATCGGGCTAGACTTGTCTTTTTCTTATATTTGTTTTTTTTTTTTCGTAATGAGTCGAAGCTGCATCGGGATGCGTCGATAAAGTCTTCATTGATTTGTGACCTTTAATAAGAGTGTTTAAAAGGTCCCAGGCGATAGCAATGACCTTTTTCTTTCCCCTAGACTTCTAAAGGATGCTGCCGCTCTTGGCTCCCCCCTCTCTCTCATCTCTCTCGGTGTTATTCTTAATTATGTATTTGTAACGCTGATCAATTTCGAGGCAGGTGGCAGTTTTTAAATTAGTAATATTCTTCTTCTTCTTCTTCTTGGAGTTTAGATTATTTATTTATTATTTTATTAGTCACAAGTCAAAGTCGCTTGACTCAGCTACCAAAATGAGTCAGTGCAAAATTCAAGCTTCAAAGATTTGCCTATCAATAGTCGAGTGTCAAGTGAGTGGTCAATTTTGACAAATGATTTTTTGGTTTTCGAAAAAAATAAATATTTTACGGGGAAATACTAATGGCTCAGACTAAAAGTGGGAAATTAATCAAATTTATATACAATTTTTTGGAAATGATTCAATCAAGAATGGATTTTTTTCCAAGGAAATTTTCAATATTTCTTAGCTCTGAATATAGTTCCATCAAGACTTGAATTTTATTGGAAAAATTTCAGATTGCAAAGGTGTAAAACTTGTCTTTTAATTGAGCTGATTAATTAGACTCGATTAATATTAAATTGAATCACATTAACATATAACTTGAGCTGAATAATCAGGGCCTTGATTATATAGCTGAAACGATAAAGAAATAGTAAGAGTTTTTTTTTTTTTTTTTTTTTACTTGAATTTCTAATTTTCCTAAGTTATTTAAAATTATAAAGGATTTTTTTTTAATTCTTCTGGAACTATCAAAAAGATTTTCTATGGATCACTGATAATTTTTATATATTTAACAGAAATCTATTTTCCTAAGTTATTTAAAATTATTAAAATTTTTTCTTGAACATTCAACAAGTTTTTTTCTAAAAAATCTCCCATAATTTTTTTTATATTTTCCAGAAACGTATTTCCCTAACTTATTCAAGATTATAAAAGATTTACCAAAATCAAGTAAATAATTTTATTTTTTTTTATCTCAAAAGCCCTAGGTCAATCAGTAGAACCTCGAAAAAAGAAGAGTAGAAAATTCCCCAAACATAATTTTTTAGTTAGTTTGGTTAGACCCCTTTGGCTATGGGCCAAGCAAATACTACAAGACTTGTGGTCAAAATCAAAAAAAAAAAAAAATCCAACACATCCCCGAAACCTATTTGCTACTTATGAGAATCGCGAGGGTAGAGCTGAAGTGAGGAAAGTGCTTAGACATATTGGCTGGGCCAAATAGATTGCTGGCTTACTGGATAGCTGGCTGGCTGGCTAGTTAATGATTGTTGACTGCTTGTGCGGTTTAACTAGCTGATGGCTTGTTTGCTAATCAAAGATCGCACTCACAAGAAAAAAAAAATTCTTAACAAAAAATTTTGTGTGATGGAAAAGTTGGCAGAGTTGGCCAAAGTGTTTTTTCGAGTGTTTGGCTAGTGATTTTTTTTTTTTTTTTTTGATTTTTGAGTACCATAAACTATTTGGCCAAGATATTTTGGTTTGTACCACAAGTACTGACGTCATGGCTGAGCTATCTAAGCGAAATCTGCCTTTCGATGTTTCTGATGTTGAAAACTTTCGATCGAATTTTATGTATTTATTTTAGCTTTAACCATCAACGACGCAAAAAAAAAATAAATTTTTTATATATATAAAAAGCCAGCTAGCAACGCATCAAAATCAACAACAACAACAACAAAAACAACAGAAAGAGACTGAAACCTGAAATGTCTCAACACTTGGACCCCCACCGACCAAAAAAACGACCTGGCCCGTCTTGACTTGGTCTGTCCCGGCCTGGCTGAGAGCGTGCAATCGGCTCACACTCACACGCGCAGCTCTACCACATTTCTAGCCAAGCCAAGTCAAAGTAAAGGTCTACCGGTGGACATAAATTTAGCTGTAATGCGACAGGTGTATTTTTTTTTTTTTTTTTTATCTATAGAGCGGCATAAAATGAACAAACCAACAACGTCTGAGACTCTGAAACCAGCCGCATTCAAGCCGCACAAGTCTCTCGGTTATCGACCAATTCCTCTGCCTCGACCAGCTAATTCTGTCAACGCTGACGTTGACGTTGACGTCGTCGCGTCATCATCATTGCGACTGCGACTGTGACTGTGACTATGGCTGCGCCTGTGCAATGCATTGAAATATTTTGAAATTATATAAAAAATGACTGCTGTTGTTGTTGTTGTTGTAATTTTTTATATAAACAATTTCAATGCCATTTCACAAATAAATTCTATATAGGAAACCAAGCTAAAACCGCATAAATGCGACAGGCGCCCAAGTGACTTGGCTGGTCAAGTCAGCTGGAATTGGTTAAGCAATCCTCAATGCGGTTAGAGGCAAGCCAGGCAGGTGATAAATACCATATCATCAGTTATTGTCAAGTGGACTTTTCCTTTTAACCGACACAAAAATTGATTCAGTAAAAATTTTTTTTTTATTTTTTTCCTATATAAAATATTTTACTATGGGGAAAAAGTATAACCTAAAATTTTTAGAAATCTAAAATTTTACAAATATTGAATGAATACCAAAGAGAAATTATAATATATTTTATGAGTAGGAAAATAAATAAGTCGTAAAAATATTTTATTTTATTTTTTGATAAATTATAATTTTTTTTTTTTATTATTATTTTTTTTATCAATTTATTTATCAATTAATTTCATTGTATTTATATAGAAATTTAAATTAGGCTTATTTTTGAATTAATTTATTTATAAATAATTTTCAAAATATTTATTTAGCCTTCCATTTATATTGGAAATTAACTTAAACTCATTTTTAAGAGAAATTTCAAAATTTTTCGATCCTCAAAATAATGAAAAAAATATAATTTTACTTTTAGGTTTCCATGGAAAGTCAAGCTAACTTCTAGGCTCCATTTTATCAATTGTTACGAAAACACTGATTTCAATCTAAATTTTTGAATACTTAAATCCAAATTATATAGTCTTGGTTCGGAGTTACTACAAATATGTCTATATACTAGATCATTCTGTATTACCTATAGCTTCCCCAAACTTTTGAGTTTTAGAAAACATCCAATTTGTCGTAACTTTCCAAATTCTCCAAAATTTATATTTTAGTTTCAAAGCGATACCAATTCAAGATTCCCCCATTTCTGAATAAATTTTCCATATTTCAAGACCCAAAATATATAAGACAAATCCAGAGAACTTCGTCACTATTTTTTTGAACATATGTGATTTTGCAACATGCTGACAATAATTAACCATGGTAAAATATAATAACGAAAAATAGAAACAACGCCCAGTCTACTTAACTCTGGACTACTGTGAATCTATCGACATATGTCGACCCACAGAGAAAACAGACCGAAACCACCACCAACAAACTAAAACCAACAAAAACCCACACAAAAACCAACCAATTTGACACACAAAAAAATAAACACACACACATAAAGTGTGTGAGTTTTTCCAGGACCCCCGAAAAAAAATATAAAAATAAAACTAGGGAAAAAAAACAGTTTTTTGTTTTTGCAATTTTTATTTGCAATCAATCATAAAATAAACTGCCTGTCGGTTTGTCTCTTCCCGAGACTCGAAACAGTTTCATTTTCTCAGTTCAGCTCAGTTTTGGAAGACGAACAAAAAAGGGGCGCGCGTGAAAATGAAAATGCAACTAAGGCGTGGAAGTGCGGATTACCGCAGCTCACAGCATGTGATCGATCGGTGGCGGAGGATGATGATGATGCAGACGAGGCGGATTGGACATTTCAAATAGACGATTGTGACACGTTTTGCTGCTTAAATGAGCCGGCAACAGTGGCAAAATCAACAACAACAACAACAACAGCAACAAAGACAGTCTGTGTGTGCCACTGAGGGAAGCTAAAAGCCACACAGAACAGGAAGTGTGGGTTGTTCTACTCGTCGTCATCATCGTTGGACTACTCTTTTCTCTACCAGGCAAACCCGCCTCGCCGCAGCCTCCCTGCCACACCTACTCTCTTGGTGAGCCTCTTTTTATTCAACATGCAAATGCGGCTTAATTAACTTGTTGCACGTCGGCTACGTAGACAACACGCATGCGCAACATCAGCCCAGACTGGCCACTAACATTTTTCGCCCTGCCTGCCTCGCCGCTGCCCCTCCCTCCACTGCCACAAGGGGGCACAAAGAAGTTCAAGGGCTACACACTCAATTTGAGGCAAGACACGGCCATGGAATCAGCGCCAAATTGAAGACGGCCGCACATGTAGACAAATAAAAATAAGAATACAAAAATAACAACAACAACAACAACACCGACAACAGTGGCAAGTCTGAGTTGGCCAACTAATTTCCTCCTAAATTGCCAGGCCAAAGCTACCGAATTGACACCGACACCGCAACAGCGCCATCAGCATCACCTCAAAGCCTTGTCTCCTCCTCCCACAAAAAAAGAGAGAGGAAAAAAAAACAACTTTCTGTCATTTCCATTTGGCGCCACAGAACCGAAATTTGCTACCAAATAAAAGACGAATTTTTTATAATATTTTTGAAAAATCGTTGGGAGCATCAGAAACTTGGCAATTTTGAAATAAAAAAAGAAAGAATATATATGTTTTTTTTTAAGGAAATCGGGACTTAAATATGATGCATATACGGATTCTTTTCAAGACTAAAAACTGTGTGATATTTGAAAAATATTTTAACTTAAAAAAAATTAAATTTTTTCGAACCGAAACAAAATAGATTTAAAGCGAGATATATTCGGGTTCTCTTGAAGACTGTAAGCCTCCACTTATTCCAAGCTTTACTAAGAATTTTTTGGATAAGTTTAAAAGACAAACTAGAACCTGCTCAGCTAAAATTTGACAAATAATTTTGAAATTGAAAAAATATATATTCTATTTTTGAAACCCTCAGGAAATTGTTACACTAACCCAGATATATTCGGATTCTCCTCAAGACTGAAAAATTCAACTTATTTGAAGCTCTATTTAGAATTTTCCTTAATAAGTTCAGAAGAGGAAGTAGATTCTGGTGATCAAATGAAATTTGACAAATATTTTGAAAAAAAAAAATAATTTTGAAACCCAACGGAAATTGTTAGGCTAACCCAGACATATTCTCATTCTACTAAAGATCCACTTTTGCCAATAAAATTTTTTAAGAATATAGAATTTATATATCAAATTTCTATTATTTTAAGTTTTCTTTTCCATAAAATTTGTTTGGAATTTTTTGGGATCCAAACTAACAAAAATCTTAGAATAATCTCAACAAATTTTCGTTTTTTTTTTTTTTGCAAGTTTCCAAACTTGTTGGACTTTTTCGTAAACAGTATAAAACACCCAAAGGATGTGTGGCAAAGCAGTTGGCATTTTTTGTTTTCGTTCGTCTCTTTGTTTAATTAATTCGATATCACAACACACACACAAAATCAAAATAAAAAAAATAAAAAAAATTTCGGCTACTGGTCTTTAGCTCCATTGGGTTTCCTTGGCCGTTTGCCTTTCAGATTTCGGCATTTGCATTTGCATTTGCTGCTGTCAAGACGGAAGCGGGGATGGGGGGAAAGGCAGGAAGAGGGAACGACCTACCGAAATTCGAATTTCATTCATTCAATAATTTTTATGTCCAAATGTTTTTGCTTCTGTTGGCCACTCAACTCGGAGATGCCATTGATGCTGTGTTTGTTCTCTTTGCTGTTGTTGCTGTTGTTGTTGTTTTTTGGCCTTATCCTTTTTAAAGTTCATTTGCATAAACGGCACGAAATAAAATCAACAGTTGCCGGCAGCAGACAAAACAAAAAAACAAAAAACGTCAAAAAGACCGGAACAGGTCAAGAGGGGCAAGTTCAGCAGATCTCTCCTCAGTCAGACAGGTAGCAGGCAAAATAATACAAAAAAAAAAGAAAAATGTGTCGCATTGTTAGAAGATAAAGTAAATAAAAGTCTCAGTTTGTTGACCACATTTTTTGACTGGGCAAAAAAGAAAAAAACAAAATCTTCTTCTTTCTTTTGAGAAAATCACAAATCCAACCAGCTTAGCAATTAACTAATCCAAATAGCTACTTAAAGTGTTTTTTGTTTATTCGCAGCATGTTGGCAAGGCGTTTAGCTAATTTCTGTCTTAACACTTTGCTGGCACTAATCCTGCCAGTTCTTTGAAGCAATCACATTAACGCTGCGGTTGCACAGTCCCAAACACACACAATGATCAATCAGAGGCTGACTGACTGACTGCCCAGACTGGCACCACGGGAGGGCGTGCAAAAGACAAGATCACGCCTCTTAAACGCATTACGAGACGAAACAAACCCAGACCAGACCAGAGCAGAACACACTCGTCCAAGACCGGACAGACAGACCAGGACGAACAAGCAAGACTCCGATGGGCCGATGATCATGCCAATTAAGCCGACGCCGTCCCAGCGAGGCCAGTTCACACAACCAGCTAATGTGTCAATTATGTGGTTTACATTTGGCTTAACATTTAGCCAAACGGTAGCCAGACCTAAAACCCCAAAAGGTCTGTCAAAAACTGGGAGGAAACTTTACAAAATTGATGGATAAGAAAAGAGCAAACGTATGAAAAAATTTCTTTAATTTGCTCGGTTCAAATCAATTTTATTTACATTTTAAAGTCAATCGATTTAAGGCCTTTCAAATCAATGCGAATGATCTCAGACCCAAGGAATTGTCACTTGTTTGACCCAAAAAAGAATAAAAGAAACTATTAAAGTTTCATTTCAAAAGTCTTTTGTTTCGATTTGGTTTGTTTTTAGCTTAATTCATTTGGCTAAATGTCCAAGACTATAGACCAAAATCATGCTTGACTTGGGCTTATCATAATTTTCAGATCTCTGGCTCAAGTCATTCTGGAGAGTCATTAAGAGAAACAGGTTGTATTTTTGAGTTCCTAAAAATTTTGGGTTTATTCGTAGAAATTATTTTTCCCATGATTCACTTTCCTCTCGGAGTGAGTCTCTTGTTTTTTTTTTTGGTTTGGTTTGGTTTGGAGCGCCTAATTGAAATTGATTGTGAAGTGATAGACAAACAAATGCAGACAAAAAGGTTTTTCTTTTGAGACAGAGACAAGAAGAAGAAGAAGCAGAAAAGTTGCATTGACCCGTGCCCCGGGAGAATAGAGAGAATTGCTCTATTCAAGTGACAAATCAAAGAAGCAGGCAATTTTTTTAGAACCTAAAAAAAAAAGAAAAAATTGCATATAAAAAAATAGACAAGCTAATTTTGTTCGCGTGTTTCCTCAAATGGCAGCCAGTCTGCCACTTGCAGTGCGCCAATCTCATAAATATCCAACTGGCCTTAGAGTTGCTCCCTCTCCTCTCTCTGCCTCTCTCTCTCCCTCACTCACCCACAGGCTGGGAGGGGCAAAGTTTTGGCACAATTTCCCGCTGCGCTTTGTTTGTTCATTGGGCGCATCCGGACCATTTGACTGGACTGACTTGGACAGACTTTTGGACTTTTGAGGCAGCCACTATCAATGTTCATTGTTGTGTCAATTGTCGTGGTTGTTGTTGTTGTTGTTGGTTGTTGTTATTTGTCATTTGGCGTGCAAAACGCAAATCTCAGACATTTTCTAAAACAGCTCAGGAAATTGCACAAATCCAATTGGAAAAGCTGGCTCACTCAGTCACTCACTCACTCATTCAGTCAGTCAGTTTGTCAGTTAGTTTTTTTTCAGTCTTGAATCTTGAGGAAAGATGTCCAATTGTCTGCTTAACTGGGTCACTCAGCACTTTAAATAAACGAATCGTGCCGCTTGGAAATATAATTTTTTTCCCCCTCGATTTAGATCGTAATAATAATCTGACATTGGTCAGGAATTGAAGAAAGAAAGAAAGAAAGAAAAAGAATACAGTAGCCCAGAACAAATCAGAAAATCGTTTAACAATAATTTCATAGCAGCCTGATCAGTTGATCGGCTCTGCTTTTGCTGCTTCTTCTTCCTCATTTGCTTGTTGTTCAATGTTCACAGGGTAAGGATGAAAATTATAGCGCGATCACTTAACTCACGATCGACTTGCGATCAGTTGGGGGCCCATAAAGATTACCCAAAACTACAGCGGCTACTTGCAACAAACGGAAGTGCCAAGCCACTCGCAGTGGCAGTGGCAGTGGCTACTTAGTTGAGCTTCTGATCTTTCTCTTCTTCTACTTGTTCTTCGTCTTGTGGATCTTGGGTGGATCGTGTAACCTTCTAAAAATGCTGCTTTCAACGCACGAAGAAGTCAGGCCAACTCAGACCAAGCCAGACCAGATCAGAAACAGACCAGACCAGACCAGGCCAAGTTGAAATAATTTTTTATTGAATAATTTTTCATTATTTTTTGGTTGGTTTCGTTTGAATTGAGCCAGGCCAAACCATGCCAGGCCAGGCGAAACTATAAGGTTCAATGGGATGCTCTTTGGTTTGGTTTCTCAACGGCAATGGACGACGAGTTAACCGTCAAAAACAATAAAGTCCAAAACGAGCGAACAATGTAAATGGCAAGTCATGATTTTGCTGTTATGCGCTGTTAAAAGGGGCGCTCGCCGTTCGACACGATCAAGAACAAAACAAAAACCAAAGAAACCAAAACAACAACAACAACAACAGCAAAAGTGTAGCAAGATCAGCCAAGAAGGCTGAAGAAGGGCCCAGAGTGGCCCAGAGGATGCCACCGTTTGTTGGGCCGTGGCCGTTCAAGATCAACATGACCCAAAACAATGCACACACCAAAAACACTGAAAAAAATCCAAAAGGTAGCCCACAACAACAGTAACAACAACAAGCAGAAATACTTTACTCATACTTTATGCCCAAAATGCTGAAAACAGCTCCTTCAACTTATCTCGGCCTCTTCAGCTCTACAAACTTTTGCTCCTCCTCTCTCTTTCACTCTGAATTCTCTCCTTGTGACCAAACGATCAATGCAATTGTTTGCCCCTTTTTAGTCAAGTTGTGCGCACTTCATAAGCAAATACAAATACAACAACAACAACAGCCTCTGACTCAGTTGGGGCAAACAATGGACAAGAACGTCCCGAGTCGCGTGGGTAGACGGGAGCCTGGCCAAAATAGCCAGACCGTTCGCTCAGGGGGCAAAGAGTTGACCAAAAAATTTATTTTAAATAAAATAAAATAGTCGAATCAAATGCCAAAAAAAATACTATAAAAAATATTTCCTTTTTATTATGATCCGATCGATATGATCTAGCAAATAGTAGAACACCTCACAAATTGTTTGGATTGAGCCTTTGAGTGGGAAATTATTAGATTTATAAGACCTAATAATATTGAATTAAATATTATTATAAATTTATTAAATTATTTTTATTTATTTTTAAATTTATTTATTATTTATTATAAATATTTATTTATTTATAATAATTAATTAATTATGCCATGAATAAGGTAAAAAAAAATAAATAGTTCAAGCCATTTTTTTCCACCTTTAAATAAAATGATTTGAACCTAAAATGTCTTAATTAATAAAAATTAATAAATAAGGAGCAAACTTGAATATATTTTTGATAATTATAAAATTATTGGAATAATTATTATTATTTTTTTTTTGTGAGAATTAAATCATCAATAGTTTAAAATTTATTTTCATATTAATACTAAATTTATATACTTTATTATAAACTTTATAAAATTATAATATATAACAAGAAAATGGGGGTATTTCATTAATACGATCATTTTTAATTTGCCTTTTTACATGACTATTAAAAATAAATCCTTATTTGTTTTTATTTAAATTTTTTTTCAATTTTTTTTTTTTTTTTTTTTGTTTTTTTTTACTATTTAAAATCCCTATACATTTTTTATATTTTTCAGCCATTTCGAAGTCATCCTAAGGCAATCTTTAAAGTTTGATTTGAAAAATTCCTCGTTTCATTCAGCACTTTCAAGGGCTCTAAGCAGGCAGACTTTGGTCTGCTGAGGACACCAAATAAAAAAAAAGAGAAACGTTTTTTTTTATCTTTACTTTTAAGCCTGTTAAACGTAACTCAAAGTCACATTTGACACAGTGACGTGTTTATAAAATAAAGCCCAGAGAATTTCTTTCTTGTCGAGGCTCGGGGACAAAAATTCCATGACCTTGAGCAGCTTTTGGACAGGCAAGTTTACTGAGTCTTTTAATTTTTATCATTTTTTTGGTTTCATTCTTAAACGTGCCGTTGTCTGAGCCAGCCGAGACATGTAGAAAAAAAACCCAAGAAGAAGAAGAAGAAGTTGCAACAATGAAATTGAGAGATGGGGCAGCGCGACTAACCGAAAAAGTAAAAAAAAAAAAAAATTGCCCCGTTTAGCGGTACCGTTTTGTGCGCATGCGTTACGAATCCGGACGAGGCTTCAACAAAGCAAATGCCGCCGCCACCGCCAACAGCAACAACAAAAACAACATCAACAGAAAAATGTATCCAAAAGAGGTTGAAAATTTACGCGTGTGCTAAACACGAGACTTCCACGAACTGTGGCCGCGCATTGACCATTTGAGCAGGACTTAACCTGGCCTGGTCTGGCTTGGCTTGGACTGGTCAAATGGGCAACAACAATAAGAGCAGCCGAAAGAAATGCAGCCGTCTGCCGTTGTCATTTTGAAGCCTTCAACGGGTCTCGGACTTATTGTTTAACAGAAAGAAGAAGCAGAAAAACAGAACCTATAAAGAAATTCCTTCAAACATTTCTGCACATAAAAACCATGGCAAGGATTTCTATTGTTTTCGAATCAAAAAAAAAAAATAAATAAATAAATAAATAAAAGAAAAAGAAAGCCAGACAATTTTTAAGATCTTCAAAATGAAAATGAAATTTTTATCCAATAAAAATACAAATTTCTAAAACAAACAAACCATTAAAAGAAGATAGAAGCCCACCAAACCAATCAGACCACACTGAAGAATTCGGCTCAGTTTTCATCAAATTTCCATGGGTCACCATTTGACTCTCTGCTCTGCTCTGGCCAGCTTTGTTGTAGGTTTATATTTATTTTCGATTACAACGCGAAGGTCGACCTGCTTGGAACCGCTCATTAAATGCTAAATAAAATATACTAACAAAAAATTTATAAGCCACAAAAATTGGTTGCAGGCAATCGTCAGGCATTTGCGTGATCAAACTGGGTCCATAAAACCAAAAAAAAAAAAAAAACACACATACTTTTGGCTCTGGGTTAACCTGTGCCTTGTGTGTGGTAAAGTGTTAGCACGTTCTCTGCCCCCGAGCCAAAGTCACTCGAGTCTGTTTCACTGGCCACAAACAACTTGACCCAGCCAGAAGCGCCAGCTCCAAAATACTCAATGCTTTTCCACCAAAGCTTTTACAGCTCAACTATAAATCATTGCGTGGACTGAGAAAGAAAATGAAAACCTTGAAGAGAGAGAAAGGTCAACCCGAGAAACAGAGAAGTTTGGATACACTTTTCTGCTATTTGGGAGAATCAACTCTGGATTAAAAATGGGAAGCTTTAGATTTTTCTCCCAACATTCTGGAATTTTTTTTACTATAGGAAAATTTCAGGAACCGTCGGATAACTTTTTTAAAAAAATTAAGATTAAAACTGGGAAACCTTAGATTGTTTCCCCCTACTATTCTGGCCTTTTTTTATTATAGAAAAAATTTAAGGAACCTTCGGATATCTTTTAAAAATATTTTATATATTTTTTCCTTAATCCCATTCGATTCCATATTATTTTATTGCTTTGGAATATATTTTTTCTGGTAAATTATTATTATTATTATTTATATTGATTTTATTCTCCGTACTATTTCATTTTGATATCCAGCAAATCCCTGGAATATCTGGAAATATTTTTTTTTTATCTTTTTTTTATTCATTTCTTTTTCTTGTGGATAATTGAATTATTTTGAGAATTTGAGTTCTGGATTTATTTATTTATTTCATTTTATCTTTATTTGTGTCTTCCTTAAAATTTTTGTATATATTTTTTTTTTCTTCAGTAATTTCGATGCCTTTCTCTTAATTTTTTTTTTGTGGAAAATTTCAGAAATCCACTTGACTATTTTTAAAATTAAAGTTCAAAACTTAAATAAAAAAAAACTAAATCAAAATGCCTGGCTTAAGATTTCACAAAACAAAACAAAACAAATCGAGTCAGACAGCTGATGAAGATGATGGAGATGAAACCGATTGGCCTGAGGGGCAACAAGTATTAAACACACACACACGCACTATAAAATAAAAGACACTCTGCATTTAAAATAAATAAAATACTCTAGCGTATGTGTGTGTCCGAGCTTTTTTTTTATAAATCTTCTTTTAATTTGTGACAAGATCAACAAGTTCAAAGTTGTTTCAATCAATTGACCTCGCGACTCCCAGGGGCTACAAAACATTGTAACAGATCACCCGAAATAAAACAACAACAACAACAAAGGCAGTCACATAAAAGCAACACTAATAAAAGATACAAATAAAAATAACAACAACAATAAGAAGAAGAAGAACAACAACAACAGCAGTAAGATGGGAGCAGAGAGAATCTTTGTTGTCAGAGATATGAAGAGGAATGCCTGCAATCAAATTCAGACGAAATTTACGCAATGTCGCCACACGTGCAACCGCCAATTGGAGGCACATGCCGGACATGATTCCACGGACATCTCAGTCTCTGGCTGGGTATCTGGCACTCTGGAAACGTTGTTTGTTTGACTGAGTGACCTGCATTTTTTTTTTTTTTTTTGTGTTTGCAACAAGATTTGCAGCAGTGGATTGAGGCTTATTATTCAATTATGCGATTGCATTTCAAGTCGGCATTGCAATTCGCAGCGAAAGGCAATCAAAATACAAAATAAGATACAGACATTGCGTATACGCAGTGTAACCTGTCGCTAAACTAAAGAGACCCATTAACCTAGTTTTTGTTGTTTTTTTTATCTCAGCATATGTGTGTGTGTGTGTGAGACTGTATCTTTAACTCTTGTCACGGTGACCAGTGAGCAGATACTTTTGCCCATTTTGATATATATGTATTTTGCTTTTGTGGCTTGACTCAATTAAAAGTTCAATTTCATTGGCCCGAGTCGCGCGAGTCAAATTGATGTGACAGTTTCCATAGTGGCCAAACGTGTGGGTCAATGAGCTGCACTGAGTCTCTCAGTCTCTCAGTCTTTCAGTTTGTGCGTGAATAGGTTTCTGTTTAGTTGACTAATTGGAACGTCAGCAAGGTTATGTGAAAAGAAAGTGGAACGTTTTAAGCGAATTTTTCTTCATTATTTCGCTTAATCTAAATGATCTTATTATTTTTTAGTCGGTCTTATCAAGATCTTACAGGTTGGTCAGCTTGGTCAGCATCAGCGAAAGTTATCAAAAAATTGTATTTTAAATATTTATGAATATTTTTTCAATCGAAGATAATCTTTTGCTTGTCAACGAAATGATTTCAGATTATTTTAAATTTGGCTTGACAAACTTTTGAAAATATTGTCTGATTCTTATCTGTCTATGAGGCAATGGAAGATGATATGATTTTCGAGGAGAATTGCTTTTCTATGGGAAATATGGAGATTTCATATATCGTATCGAATATATCGGATAGTTGAATATCTCCAATTGACTTGAAATCAGAGAACGTATTTCGAAAATCCAAATTTATGGGATATATTTTCTTTTGAAAATCTAAAAAAATTGGATATATTTTCTATATATTTTTATACATATATCCGATAAGTCAATCAAGTATCAAATATGTTCATTTTTTGGCATATTTAAAAAGTCAATCAAATATCAAATAAAGCTTTTTATAGCGATAGACTTGGTACAGTCTCGGTACCCAGATACTGTGGATCGATGCATTCGCAAATGTATATCTGTTGATATATCTCAATACCATATTATATTTATCAGATATATACCATATACAATTTTATTTCTCGTTTATTTATTTGATACAAAAAATAGGGGAAAACTATATAGATTTGAGAATGATATATCTTATTTCTATATTATATATATATAATTTTATTTCTCCTTGATTTATTCAAAGTATGGGGATCCTAGCATTAAAAACCTGTTGATAGGACTCAAGAAACTCTAAAGGCTTTCAACTTTCAAGTCTTGGCAAAATCTTAGAGCTTCGAAATCCTAACTCTTGCCCAGACTACCAAAAATGAGAAGCCCCCACTTTAATGTATAAAATATTGAATTTTTGCAGACGGATTAACCTTGACTTTCACTTTCACTGGTAGCGTCGAGCTGGCTGGCTGGTTGGTTGGTTGGTTGTCAGGCGCTGGTTGGCATCACTGCTGCACTGCGTCCTGTCAAAGGATATAACTTTGACTGGCGCATACACCAATACAAATGTGGCCACTCAGCCAAACACATTTGTATGTACGCCTCGATGCGACGACTGTGACGACGACACACACACACACACATACTCGTATAGACAGAGAGACACAGACACATATGCGACTTCAAACTCCCTCTAACTGGGTGGGAGCTGTTAAAGGAAGGTGGCTAGTTGGTGTGGCTATTTGGTCTCTTCCCGCCTAACGAAACTCCAAACGATGTCGACATCGTTTCTGTTTGACTTTTTTGTATGCCGTGCAGCATTTCAAATATTCGTCCTTGGCTAACGTCGACGACGTAAACGACGACGACGACTACGAAATTTTTTTTTTCTCTTCTTTTTTTTTGAATAATTCATAGCGTCGTCGTGGTCGTGGTTGTGGTTGTGGTCGCTCCCATTGCCGGGTACAGGACATTCAAAACATGCGATGCAATCTGAATACCAAAACGTATATATGCAGTCGACAGGAGGTGTGTCTTTATTTTTACACATGTTGCTCTAGACAAATGTATTTTTTCTGACTAACTAACAAATTGAGATGTATTTAAAATAAAAGCAAGCTAAACTCGGAGGTTTATTTTTAAATATTTTATCGATAACTTTGCAAAAAAAAAAACACAAATCTGTATCAGAAAAGGACAATCTATTTGATATGCAGAAAGCATCAGTTTTGCCCAGTCGAACTGAAACGAGCAACGACCTCGTTGCGAAACTGGAGCTCTGAAAGACTGATAAAGAGAGAGACATTAAGAGAGAGAGAGAGAGAGAGAGTGAGAGGATGAAAGGTATAGACTGAGAGAGAGTAAAAATTCTCACAGTTTGAGAGAGGTTTTGCATCAGTCAGTGCATTTCTTTTGCATTTTGTGTTGTGACTCTTGCCTCTCCACTCCCCCCGTCCCCTCTTCGTCCGGCCATTCTTTGTGCCCTCCCAATGGTGTAGGTGTGTGGCGTGTTTGCGCATTTGAGCATATGATTAAACTACATTTTTTGGTACGCTTTTGTGTTTTACAAAATTCTCACTACCCCCTTCCCCCACGAAAAAAAAAAAATAAAGGGGTTAATGACACTTGACGCGTCGTCCTCATCATCATCACCATCATCTCCAAAACAGAGTGTCACTTCTTCCTGTGTGTGTGCGTGTGTGTGTGCGTGCGTGTTTGTTTGTATTATCCTTTATTTTTGCCACTGTGTGAGAGAGACACCTGCCCGATTGTATAACCTGCCTAGGCCAAGGCAGATAAGCATCTCTTGCCAGGTAAACGGTCACAGGCAGGCAAACTCACAAAATAATGTTGCCACTATTGTTGCTCCTGTTTTTTGTTGTTGTTGTCGTTCTCACGCAGTCAAGGAGGCGAGTATTTTGAAAGAGTTTGTTTCCCAAATGTACCGTTTTGTTGGGTTACTCCTAATTACCTTATGGAAAGGCTTACAACATTTTTGATATTTTGAATTCCCTTTGATTATTTTTATTACAATCTCAGTATATCACTGCACTTGTACCGTTAAAGGCTTGATTGAGAATTTCCTGCACTTTATTTTGGCCTGGGAATATTTGTCATGTGAAAAAATATATAAAGTTAAAGACGATGGGTATCCAGCTAAGCCAGATAAAACCAAACCAAACTAAACTAAATGGAAAATAATTCACGACTTTGGCAGATCGAAAACTAAATACACTTTTTTGAAAATTGAAAGGGAAAAATAACAAGCAATTTTTACCTCAAAAAATAGCAAAATAAGGGCAAAGAATCTTTCAGATTTCAGCCTTTTTTCACCCATTTTATTCCTAGTCAAAATGGGTTTCTTTCCAGATCGAAACCTAAATACAATTTTTGGAAATTGAAAGGGCAAAGTTAGATAATTTTTAACCTAAAAAAAATTGCAAAATAAAGGCAAAGAATCTTTGAGATTTCAGCCTTTTCTTCATCCATTTTATTTCTAGTTAAAATGGGTTTCTTTCCAGATCGAAAACTTGGAAATGGAAAGGGCAAAATTACATAAAATTTTCAACTCAAAATGAAAGCAAAGAATCTTTGAGAAGTCAGACTTTTGATCTCCCAAGCTTCTCTCCAGTTTCTTCCCATGAGCAAGCTGATTGTTTTCCCTGACCTCTCAAGCCCTAGAGAAGAGTATACAAAAAATAAAGCTGGACCTAGCCAGTTGCTTAAATTCGAAATCAATACCATTTTATTTCCCTATTTTTTATTTTTGCTATTGTGTCGAATGAAATGACTTGTATCAAATTTTAAGTTATATTTATTTGAAACTAGCCAAGACTGGCTTCACCTGAGCACTAAGTTAAGACCAAACCCAAATTCAAACACCCCGAAAGACCGATAGTTTCAACTTGCCCCCCCTTCAAAAGTTGCGTTGCTTCTGCTGTTGTTATTGTTTTTTTGTTTTTTTTTTTATCGAATAATTTATGACATTTTTTTTAGTCTTTTGTGTCGCGTTTGTATTAAATTTTGTTTTTTTTCTTAACCAACCTCGTCGTAGTGGTCGCCGCCACCGTCATCATCATCAGCGCTCTTCTTCTTCTTCATCTTCTGTTTCTCCGTTTTCGTGGTCGAATGTGCTATTTGCCTGCTTTGCACCGTGCCACATTTAAGAGGTGCTGTAATAGCCACGCTCGAAACGAACACAAATTTAAAACACACGCACAAAAAAAAAAATATATATCTAAAACTAAGAAAAGGCATGGAAGCTGCAAAGGAGAAGAGGGAAGAAAACTAAGCGATGATCATTTGATTTTTTTTTTTTTTTTTTTGGTTTTTGGTATCGATTTATTTAGTGAGCTCGTTGTTGTTGTTGGTTTGGCTCTCGAAAAAAAGGGCCCCAAAAAACCGATCGGACTGACTACGAGAAGAAAAAAAAAATAATAATAATAATAAAAATAATGATAAGGTTGACCTGTTGTTAAAAGGCATTGAATGCCCTTTGGGCAATAATTTATTTGTGGGACAAAAATTTTTCTAACCAAAAACCGAAAAAACTGATCAGACAAAAACTTGTTTTTCTCTGCTTCTTCTTGTTAGTCGTTTTATTTTTTTGTTATTGAATTTCTATCGTAGGATTTCTATCTGGTCTCGGAGATATCAAATTGGTAGATGCCATATAAATTTTTTTTTTTTTTTTGTTTGGCCAGCCCGGTTACGCTTTTTAGTGAAAGCTGTAAAAGGCATTTTAAGAAGATAACTCGAGCTTAAACACACACATACACACACATAGACAGACAGGTAGACCCTGAAAGCTTGAGAGTGTGTAGGTGAGATCGATAGAAAATCAAACGGTTAAGATCGTGTGACAAACCCCATCAGGTGGGTGCGGGCTGCAAACGATCAGTCTGACCCCTCAGTCCATTTAACTTTGCGACTTCACATGGGGGCAAATGTCTATGATTATTGGCAATTAAACAAAAAGCGTTTAAATTGCAATGTGTCTCTCTCTCTGTCTTTGCACACCAAAGATCAATTGGTTACAACAATTGCAACAAATAAGAAGAAAAAAAAAAAAGTTGTTTATTTTTTTTTAAGGCAGTCCGACTAATTGCAGGTGCCGTGAACAGGCAGCAAATAAAAATATGTTCATATAAAAAAAAATATCAAAACAAGTCAAGTGTTTAAGACTCGACTAAATGAAATTAAGTACGTGACACAAACTGTAATTGGATCCATTAGAAATCGTTTTACTCAAACCGGCCGTAATTTGTTATGATCATATGAAATTTGCAACAAAAAAACCGCTAAATCTATAACATTTTATTTTGAGTGAACAAAGTCTTTAATTGGGAGAAAGATGATCAAGGCAACTATAGAAAATATTTTAATATATTTTTTTTGGGGAACCTTTAAAAAATTGGAGTTTCAGAATTATCAATATGTTTTTTTATTGATTTTTTAGGGATATTTTAATATTTGCTCCGATTCGAGAACTATAAAAAATATTTCATTAGTTGTGTTTTATAAATATTTATGAGGGATATAAATATATAAAGGTTTAATATGTGATCTTTCTAGTAAAAATTTCTATCGATCAACCCGTCGTCTATTAAAATTAAAGAAAATATAGTATTGTCTTTTATTTTAGTACACATAATCGATGATCACCCTGAAGGGCTTCGGCTGTGATCTGCTAGAAATATTTCAAGTCTAGAAAAAAATTTAAAAAATATATATAAATTCTAAGATGACCCGTTTGATATTACAGACTATTAAAAAAAAAATAACGATTAAACACAACCATAAAAACTATCGATAACATTTTTTACAACCCATTATTTCCCTTCTTTCTATGGATCAATAATTTTAAGGCAAAAGCAAACATATATTTCGTTTATCCATTTCAAACACTTTGAAAATTAAAATCAACAAATAATTAATCGAGCCAACGATCAGAGCCAGTCTATCCCGCGACAATCATCCACACCCACACCTCCTCCTCCCCCTCTCACCCACACCAACAACATTAAGGCCAATTAAGCCAAACAAGCCAATTGACAATAACATTTAATTTGTAATTACAAAAACAACAACAATAACAATAAATATTACAAGAAGCGGCAACCGCAATGCAATCCAGCCACCAATTTCCAATTTTCGCTTGACCATTTCAACAACAACAACAACAAAGTTCACAGTTCATTTGTCAATCAAACATGGATCAGCGACAACTTTTAGCGCCAGCCAATGATAATTATTCACTTGTATTTATTTTCATTTTTATAGATAGATACTCACAACTCAGGTAACGTGCAAAAAAGAAGCTGGTCAAAAAAAAATTTAAAAATGCGGACGCCTTTTTCAGAAAATCAATCATTAAAAAAAATTAAACAAATAAACAAGCAGCAAACATGTGTAGCCGCCGTATAAACCAAAAATGACCAAGCAAATATACAAAAACAACAACAACAAATAAATAAAAATAAATAAAAAATTTAAAAAAATATACAAGAGAGGCAAGCGCGCGCTTCTTGGCTGCGTGTTTCGCTTAAATAATTAATATTTTAACACTTAAGCAAAAATAAATAAAAAAAATATAAAAATATTTTAATTTTTCCAAAAACAAAATTATTAATTTTATACAAAAAAAAAAAACAAAAGCTCTCTGGGCAAACAAATCGTTGTGGTGTATTTTACATTTATTATAATAAATTAACACGAATAAGGCATAATTGCTTTGAATTGGATTAGCCAGCTTTTTTTTTTTTTTGGATGGGCAGTAATGAATAGATGGATGGATGGATTGGTTTGCTGAGTGGATTATGGATTGATTGAAATGCCAAACTGATGAGAAATGCATGGCCCAACTACCAACAACAACAACAACAACAAACCAATATGCATATTTTTGAATAAAAAACGGAAATGAGCTTCATTACCAAAACAAACAGAGAGAAAGAGAGAAGGAGAGAAGCCGGCTGACCTGAGAGACTTCTTCTTCTTCTTTACTCACTTATTTCACCGGCAAGTGAGTGAGTGAGTGACTGACAGACTGACTAATGTCTGACTGACTTCAGAATGAAATACCAGTTTGGTTTTTTTAATTATTTTGTTTGCGTATAATTTTTTTCTGCTTTTTTTTTTTGTCTGATTTGACTGATTGTCTTTAATTAATTTTCGTATTTGATTTTTTGAAAGATTCATTCATAAATTCTGTTTAGGAAAAAGTCAAATTGATTTGTTGTTTTTGTGTGTTGGTTTTTTTTTTCGTTCTTTCTTTCTTCACTGTTTCAGCACGCGCCCTCAACAAGCCGTGCCCAAAACTTCAGCTCAGCAGGCAACCAAAAAAAAAAAAAAATGCAAACGCACACTGCAGTTTTCAATGATTGCGCAAATTGCACCTACACAGTCTCACTCTCTTTTTGGTAGAAAAAATAAAATAAAGTGCATGGAGTGGTAAGACTCCAGAGAGAGAGACACAGAGACATTCATCAAAAAGGCAGGCAGGCAGGCAGGCAGCGTGCCCAAACTGGGCCGAGACAAGGCTTGGGCCAAGACGAATGGAGACCAAAGTCAGACAAACTCAAATAACAACAACAACAACCAAGACCATGACTCTCTAGACAACAACAACTACAACAACAACAAGAATAAAAGGCATTCAATTTTTCTGCACTCAACACAAGAAAATTAGTTACAAAGTGCCTGGTTTGGCTCGGCTCGGCCTGGCTCGGTTCGACTTGGTTTGGTTTGGTTTGGTTTGGCTTGGACTGACTGTCGTCTCAGCCTTTTTGGCATAAATCACTTTTGGCCAACACTACGAGTCTTGGCTGCTCTGATCTACTCACAGGAAGCGTTACGAGTCTTGTTGCGCCCACAATGCTTTTTGATTTGACTGTTTTGTGTTTTACTTCTTCTTCTTCTTCTTTTTTTTCAATTTTTTTTCTTTTGCACATTCCAAAGCTACATTGAAAAAGTTGGCTAGCAAATTGAAATCGAAATCAGTTGGCCAAAGTCAAAGTCAATTCAACTGGGCTCATCATCTACTTGGCTACTGCCACAACATTCTGTCCATCCGTTTGTCCTTCCGTCCGTCTGTCTGTCTGTCTGAATAAGTGGCCTGGTTAACCAGAGACCACAGCGCAAATATGTTGAACAGCGGTCAGTTTGGCTTTTTTTTTGCACTTTGACTTGGCTTTTGAAGGGCAGCCAAGCCAAGCCAAGTCAAGCCGGGGCAGGCCAAAGGCTCCACCTCTCCCCAGAGACCCGAGTCATGGGGTAAAAATAATTATATATATATATATATTTTTTTTTATATCTCTCTTTCTATTTTACCATATTTGTTTCATTTTTTTTTATTATTTTAGCTCTCTATCTGGGCAAAGAATTTCATACCTCATGTGGGTGTCTTGGCTTATTTCGTGGGCGTCATTATGGAATTTTCCATGCAGAAATTATATAAAACAAAAAACAAAAAAAAATGTAGGGCTTTATTATAATAGATTTATAATTAACAACTGGCGTCTGGGGAAATGGGATTTTTTTTTATTTATTTAACTTATTAAAATCAAATCAAATCTTTGAAAATTTTTAGAACAAAAAAAAAAAAAAATAAAACTAGTTTGGAGGGAAAGCACCGGGTTAACTAGGGTTTTCCCAGCACTGCCACGCTTCATCACCTAACTGATCAGGTGTCTTAGATTAGAATGAAATATATTTAAGATAAATGAAGGCGTTTTTTATTCATATACCGAGGGAGTTGTCAGTTTGCTGGGGAAACTCTTTCAACTTACCTGGAATTTTTTTTTATTTCTGAAATATTAATAAAATAAAATTTTAATAATGCAAAAAACTTTCCTGGAATAATAAGGCAAATGTAAAACCACAAATCTTTCCAAAAGGTTGCATTGCGTATACGCCGGTTAGTACAAGCCAATTGAGACTAAAACCACAAATGCACTCACACACACACACACACAGACCAGCAAACAAAGCTCCATTAACGAGCACAATAAATTAAAGAATAAAAAAAAACACACACACACATACACATTGAGCTTACCGCAAAATTGTGTATACGCAAGGTAGACAATCAAGCAAAATCGATTTAAAACAATGCACAACAATAATAAAAATAACTTTAATTACAACAATAATAATAATAATAATCGCAATAGCAACAACAACCAACATAGCTTACAACATTTAAAATAATTGCAATATAAATGTTTGCTTTGCCCCAGCTCAAATATTTTTTTGGCAAAAACTAAATGTTTTTTTTTTTTTTTGCTGGTATTTTTTAAATAATTTATTTGGTTTATAATGGCGTTAAAAATCGATTTAACAAAATGAAAAAAAAAATTTGCGCACGCGTCCATTTTTCATTTTCATAGAATCAATCAATTGTTTGGCTTTTGTGGGCAAGTCAGATATTTCTCTCTTTTGGCATTTACAAGTGTAACAAATATGCCATTAATTGCATTTCCCCTCCAAACCCAGAATTGCCTTATGCAATCCATCGACTATCTACTTGTAATTTTATGTACTTGCCTCGGTATCTCTGGTTATTGCTTTTTGCCAATGGCCCATTGTTTGGAATTACTTGCTCAGCTTTAGCTCAGCTCAGTCTCACCTCAGACTTAGTCAGCCATTCAAGCCAGAGCCAAGCCGAGGCATTTTTATAAACAATTACATTATTTATCGTTTAATTAACTCAACCCGCAACCCGCAATTATATCAATTAAAAAAAAAAAAACAGCCACAACAATCAAGCCAACAGCTCGATGAGTAATCCAAAAATAGCTTTTCTTTAACTGAAAAATCAGACAAAATCAAAATGACTCAACTTTTGTTAAAACCAAAATAGTTATTTAAATTCATTTGTTTGTTTCCCACCAAAATTAAATTGACCAAAACTAAACAACAAAAAAAAGTAGATCACCAAAGATTGATAAGCTTGTCCAATCAGACCAGCACAACGCCCTCAAAAGACATCAACACACTTGTTAAAACACAAAACCAAATTCAATGATGAGCTAGCCACCTTATCAGCTTTGCCTTTTGGCCGGGCTAATTAACCAACCAAAAAAAAAAAAAAAAAGCTCTCTACAACAAAGTTTCAATTTCAGTTTGGGGTCAATCTTTTTCCCCCTCTTCCCCCAAAGTCTGACTAAATAAAAACAGTTTTCACATGTGGGCTAAGACTGAAATTTATTGCATTTTATGCCTGGCTTCACCTTAGTGGGTAACTATCTCTCTAGGTTTGTTTCTTTCTGGTGTTGATTAGCCGTTGTCTAGCTGAGGCTTGCAAGTGTCACAGCATGAAGCCAAGAGAGACAGAGACAGAGAGAGAGAGAGAGAGAGAGAGAGAGAGAGAGAAGGGGTAAGAGTGTTCGGGCCGCTTTTGTGTCAAACGCCGTTTGCCGCCATTTACTTTTGGCCTTTTCAACTTTTTTTTTTTGTGGCCTTTTCGGTAAATTTATGTCTCATTGAGTTGACAACCTAAAGAATGAGCCCAACAACAACAACAACCAATGCGTGTCCAAAAAAAGAGTTTCAATAATATCAAAAAAGAGGCGTACCGCTACATTCGAAAGTTACATTTTTGGAAATTTGGTTAGATTTTTTTCTATTTATTTTTTTATCAACCTTTCCTGATTGGACCAAGCCATCAGGTTTCTTTCTCATTAGACTCTTGTTTTGCTTGTATAAATTTAACTAATTCCCTAAGTTTTTTTTTTTGCTGTGCTCCTCTTCTTCTTCTTCTTCTTATTTATTTAATTTAAAAGTTAAAAATTTTTTTTATTTATTTTTTTTTTATAGAAGTCAAGTTCTTTTTTTTCATTTGGTTTGAACCGCGCGCAGGCGCATAAATTTGAATATATTGTGTGTTTGCAAAAGTCTTTTTCCTAATTTTACCATAAATCTAGTAAATTGCATAAATTATGCGATTTTAGCAACAAGTTCCAATTTTTTATTTTCTAAATTTTTTTTCTTACTTTTTTTTTTTTTTTTTGATCTTTAGAAAATTCATCAGTGTTCTTCGAGTTGGACGTGTTTGCCATTCAAGTGGCGCTCTGATTTGGTAGATTATTTTTTCGGAGGGAGAAGGCTCATAAAACTTGCCAAAGTGCTTAATAAATTTGTGGCTAATTTTGTTAAATGCAATAAATTTCAATGAAATATATGCGAACAAAAATCAATAGAACTCGACTCCATATCCGAACAAGTCTAAAGAGAGAAAAAGAGAGAAGAGAGGGGAGAAAAAAAACTGTAACACTTTTCATATGTACACTCATTTTGTTTAGCATTTTCGTTGTTGCTGTTGTTGGCATTTTGTTATTCTTGTTGCTGTTGTTATGTTGCACATAAAACAAACTACACATGTACCAATAAAAATCCAAAGCAAAAAAAAACAAAAAAAAAATTGTATATTTCCGAAACAACCAAGCCAAGCCGAGCCAATAAAAAAAAAGGAAAGAGAAAAACAAAAAACAGCGTAAAACGTCAAACACGATTTGCTCAAATGTACGCAATTATTTATCAGAAAACTATTGGAATATATATAAGCTTTTTGTTTTTGTTGTTGTTGTGTTATTTTTGCAGAAGAGTCAGAACTCTTTGGAGATTTATGCACTCAGCCGCCTCGGCCCAGCCCGGCCCGGCCCTTTGCTCCGGTCCTGCAATTGAGTAGTAAAAAATAATTTCATTTCTGTGGCGTTTTTTTTCTGAGATTTATGTGGCTTGTTTCCACATTTGATGTAGCCACAAACACCTTCAAAATGCTTCCAAAGGAAGCGAAGAAAAAAAAATTCAATTTTTTCCCCCCTTCCGTTCGAATTCTCATCGTCTTTTGGTGGGGCATATAAATGATCCTAAATATTTAAAAGAAAAAAAAAACAAATACAGACACACCTCACTTTCTTTTCCTCTCTTTTTCTCTGGGCAAAAACGTAACTTTCACCCGAAATTGTCGGAAATGCATTAGTTCAGTTCTTCTTTTTGTTTGGGCTTGTGGAAAGCGTGTACCGGTCTGAAATTAGTGAGACTAATTGACAAGTAACTGCTCATAAAGAAAAACTTAATGAGCCCATTAAATCGTTTCGTGCTATTGCACAGACCCTGGCCAATATGAAGACCCACAATATCGACCAGAAACTCATAAAATAAATCTTAAAAAAAAGTAAAACACTACAGATATGTTTTTATTTAAAAATAAAAAATAAAACTAAAATGTGTAGGAAAATAAAATCTTGATTAAAAAAATAAAATACTACCGATATTTTTTTCCCAAAAATTTAGGAAAATAAAATCTTGATTATATATTTTTTAAGTCTTGATAAAAAAAAAAATGGATTAAGAATAAACAAAAGGTTTTTTATAATTTTTGCTAATTTTATTATTTCCATAAGTTTCCTAATTAATGTTTTTTTTTTTTAATTTAAATTTAATTTTCCATTTAATTTTTCATTTTTGATAATTTTATTATTTTACTAATTTTTAATTTTAAATTAAATTGAAAGGAGAATTTTTTAATTGAACAAAAAAATTGGTTCATTTTTAATATTTTCTTCAATTTTGCTAATTCTATCATTTTCATAATTTTCCTAACTAATGTTTTTTTTAATTTAAATTTAACATTTTTCATAATTTTATTCTTTTTCGAAAATTGTATTATTTTCATAATTTAATTAACTAATTAAAAGGTTTTTTTTTATTTAAATTAAATTTGTTATTAACCTTTTTATATATTTTAAATTAACTGTGGATAAAATTATTACAAGCCCAAATGAATGGTTAAAATAAATATTAGAGTCCATCAACTCAACCAATTGAATTGAAAAAAATTATTGAAAATTATTATTTTTTTAAGAATAATTTTTTTACCTAAAATTAACATCAACAAAATGTAACATTTTTTTCGAATGATTTAATAATTTTTTTTTTTTTTTTGAAAAGCTTTTTTCCAAGACTTTAATAAATAATTTTTTAAATTTTGATAACAATTCCAGCCATTTGAAAACTCATTTCCAAGACTTAAATAATTAAATAAATAATTTTTCAATACTTCATAACAATTTCAGCTATTTTTTAGCTTCGAAAAATACGAAAATTAAGCTTGATTTATTTAACAAATTAAAATTATATTTAAGCAAGAAAATATTCTTCATGATACCAAAGTTTCAGTTAGCTCAGAAAATTTTAAATACAAAATAAATAAATTTAAGGCTTATAATTTTAATTTCGACTAGATAATTTTAGGGCTCTCAGTTAATCCCAAAGAGAACTTCAAAATCAAATCTTGGATCAATTAAGCAAATATTTTTTAGCACTTCTAAAAACATCCTTAAACCTGTTGACAGCATTCCGAAAGAATTCGAATCGATTTGATATCTTAATTTGAAACAAAATTTGTTTACGAAATATCTTCGATTAACTTAAAGTTGTCCATAAACTGGGCAATCATACATTTAATCGATTTTAAAACGCTCATAAAAAAAAACTAACACAAACACACAAAAATGCTCTCAGAAAAACACCCAAAAAATAAACCAAAAAACTAAGAAGAAGAAGAAGAAGAAGTTGGTTTGGTTAGGTGACAAAATAAAAAAAAAGCTTGGGGCAGCGCCTTTTGGTTTTGCTTGTTGGCAACAAAATAAAATTTGATTTTTTATATCGTCGTTGACCTTCGTCTAATAGGAAAACCAACAACAATAAAAAATAAAATAAAAATCTAACAAAAACGGCCACAAACAACCAAAAAAAGAAACAAAATACAACAAAACTTTAACTAATGAAAGAAAACAAATTTATAGGCATCATAATTATGCGAAATTTGAACGTACCAAAAATTATCACAGGGGCGGAGCGGAGCAGAGCAGGGCCTGAGGCCCGGGTGGGGCGGGGTAAGAATTCGAAATGATAAAACTTAAAGTTTGTTTGTTTGTTTTTTGGTTAATAGTAAATTATGAAGCTACCAGGCCAACGAGCCAACCAGCCAGTCCAAGTCAAAACGAATTGAATCGAACTCGAGTCGAGTCGAGTCGAGTTGGCTCGTCGGCAGTTTCAGGCCAATCAATTTCTGGTTAATAAATTTTGGCGCAAAATTGTCAACGCAAACGATGGTCCAAAAAAAAAAAACATCGAAATATTTACGATATTGGTTCGTTGGTATTTTTTTTGTCTATTTGCGGTTTATTGGCAATGTGGAAATTTTTTCTTCATCTTCTTTTTTTTTGTCAAAAAAAAAAAAAAAAAAAAACGGCACGTGCGTCTGTGTCAGGTTTTTTATGAGTGGCTAATTTCAAAGTTTTTTTTTTTGCTTTTGCCCTTTTTTTCACAATCTTTTACTTTTTCAAATTGACTCTATAAAAATTTTATCCATAAAATCAACAATTGATCTGCTGATTAATAGGACGCATTGTCAAAATTTATTTAGAGATTTACAACTTCATCTTCAAAGAGAAAGATAGAAAATAAACAAAAGCTCACTTAGATAAATCCTGAAAAAATTATATATATATATATCTTTTATGAGCTCAATCAGCTTGAGTTGCGAGTTTCATTCATTGAAACAGTCAATTCATTCATGCAAACTGGTAGCCAATTGCCGCCTGCTGCTTATTGGCGCCCATAAAACCGACAGAACCGACAGATCCGACACAGACAGAGTCAGAGCCAGAGGACTGGAGCAGATCACTCCATTAAGATGGTAGCTGAAGCTTTAGAGCCTGAATCCAAGGCTGTCTGCCAAAAGGTGCACCTCCCCTCTTTCGGGGCCTTTGGTGTAATTGTCAACTGGCACGATCAACAGCTCATCAGTGCGGTGGCTACTGGCCCGGCCAGCAGGCTGGCCAACAACTCAATAAACAAACCAACCGACTACGAGCCAAAGTGCATGCCCCTCTCCCCCTCCCCCAACCACCACCACCACCCTTTGGCACCTGACCAAAAAGGCCTCAGAAACTTTACAAGTCTTCTTGGATTCTTTTTTTTTTGTGTTTTTCTGTTGATTTTATTTCGTTGAGCAGACGATTTCCTTTGCCATTCCTTTTGCCGTTGTTGTTGTTGTTGTTTTTGCAAGCTTATAGCCCGTTTTGATTGCAGGCGCTACCACAACAAGAACAACAACAACAACGAGTCGAAACTGGCGCTGGCCGTTGGACTGTTAAGAAGGCGTTAAATGCATGATTTGTGGCCACAGTTGGTTAATGGTAATGAAGCTGAAGCTGGAGCTGACGGTCAGTAAGCCAAACGATTGCTGACCAACCAGGCCAAAATCTTTTCAGAAAAAATAAACACACACACACTGACACTTTAATGTGATTCCTTTGCTTTTTTTTGTGATTTCAATTAAGCAGTTTGGCTATATTTCTTTATACTCTTTTTGGAGTGCTTATTGAATGAAAGGTAGATTCCTGTAGATTAAATTGTGTCTGGTGATATCTCCGAATTGGATCGATCAAGCTTAATGAGATATAAGTTTTAAAAGCTTACCAAGATTATCCCTGATCGTAGATCATATAGACCCAAATCGGTTATGAATCTATATGTTTTATTTATTGACCAAGCTTGCTGAAATTTGATCTAGAAAAGCCTTAAGCCTATTATAAGAAGTGTACAAAATTTCATAGATATAGAAGCACTATATCACCTTATCTGATACGGAATAAAATTGGACTCTGCCATAACTCCGAAACTGATCATTCAAGCCTCACCAAATTTGTATCTCTTAAAAGAATAAGTTGATTAATATTAGTGTACCAAATTTGAAATTTCAAGCAGATCGAACTGTATCATAATCAAAAAGAGTAACTCTTCTTTGGCTGCTTCAAATTGTTCTTTTTTATTGTTTTTATCCTCTTTTTTTCAAGCCAATTTTTGATGGTGTTATTTGCATGGGATTTTGGTTTTATTGCTGAAACAAACCATCAGTGCACACAACAAGCCTTCTTAATATGGAGGTGTGGCAGATGTGACGTCATTGCCATCGTCATAGCCTTCATCTAATTCGTCACAGAGCCACCCTCAAAAATTCTTGGCCAACTTGCACTGTTTTCTTTAAGTTTTTTTTTTGCTATTCGAAAAGTCTTGTTCTTTTGATTTTTTTATTGCAATTTTTTTTAGGTCAAAGTCTGGCTCCGAGTCTGTGACTATTTGACTGTCTAAAGTGAGTGTTGTTGGCCATTTGACTGGCTGGTGGGTTAGTTGGTTGGTTGGTTGGTTGGTTGGTTCGTTGGCTGTGTAGGTGTGCATAAAGTTTTTTTTTTCATTTTACAGCCGTCAACGCAGTCATTGGCACAACCTTGTACAACTTTTCAGACTTGCAGCAGACTTGCAGCAGCAACAACAAAAACAACAAAAATTGTTTAACTGCCCGACAACAACAACAAGAGTAACAACAACAAGTCAGCAGCAGTGTGGCCACCGCCATCATCGTCATAAAATTTAATTTCCTGCGCTTTAAGCTTGGCCCAAATATGCCCCCAATTGTATGACCAAGAACCAAAGCCCCTGCCCACTCTCCCTCGTCGCCTGATCTCCCCTCCATGCCCGTTTTAATTGCGCTTTCATTAACGCGACTTTGATTTATGGCTACCGCGTTTCAAAGGTTTTTTTTTTATTTTTTCCATGCCAAAGCGATTTCTTTTGCAAATATTTAAACATTTTATTTCGAAGCCGTCGTTGCCTGTATTTTTTTTTTTTTTATTTATATTGATTTTTGCCAGAGTTTGCCTCAGGTTTTTATTTTTGTTTAATGTTTTTTCTTGACTTTTTTTTTCGGTAGTCAATTGACTGCCACTAACAAAAAAAGTAACCCAGCAGCACGCAATCCATTGTGCCACTCGAAATGCGTTTACAAAACTTCTGGTTGTTTGCCATGAATGTTGTTGTTGTTGTTGTTGTTGTATTTGTTGTTGTTGACTTACAGCCAGATTGAATTATGAATCAACCGATATTTTTAGCCGTATGAGCTGGTTTAGTTTTCTAATATCTTAGGCAAGACAGGGAGGGCAGAGCTGAATCATAATATTGATGGATTCATTTGAGCACCCCAAACACTTTCACTAAGTATACAAAATTATTAAAGGGGGATTCTGAAATCTGATGAATCCAAAATCATTAAAAAAGGAAGAATAAAATAGTCAAATTATAGGAAAACAATTAAATATATTTAAATTTTATTTAGCTCAATTAAAATCTCTCTGAAAATTTTGAAAAAATAAAAATAAAATTCCATAAAAAATAAACTGAAAATATTGATTTAAAAATTACCTTACTTTTTCTTTCAAGATAACAAATAAATATTTTATATTTTTATATTTTCCATATATTTCTATATTTCTATATTTAAATAGATCTTTTTCCCTAGTCTAAGAAATATTTGTGCTCAACTTAAATTCCGTACAAAATTGTCTTACAAATTTGTTGAAACCCCCAGATAATTTTTTTTCCAAAAATGTATATAGGTTCCAGGGTTGACTGAATCGGAATTTTCATAAGATCCGAATTTCGATAATTTGTCTCAAATTTTTTTTTTTAAGTCGAAAAAATTTTCCTTACAGGAAACATTGGGTTTGACCCAATCGAAGCTTAAATACTCATAACACTTTCATAGGATCAGAATTTTGATATGTCTCAAAATTCCTTTGCAAAATTTCAGAAAATTTTTCATTACAAGAAAACAGTGAATCTCTGGGAAACTATAATTTCCACAAAATTTAAATTTAATCGGAATTTTGCGCCAAATCAAATAAGAGAGTTCATATCCTGGACAGATTTGACAATACTTCGAAAATGCTATAAATTTGATTGAAATTCACAAAAATAATTCAACGAGTTCAAATATAATTTGTAAATAAAAAACCTAATAAATAAATATTCCATGTCGATCATAAGTTTTATTATCTTTTAATTTAGCTGGACATTAGCTTATCTGACCGGACAGACTTGCCACTCCAAAATGTAATCACATATGAGCAGTTCAAGCAGCTGTTGAGGTCAGTGGCGTTTTCGCGCAAAATGTAAACACTCACACAGACACACACACACATACATACAGGCACACAGTCAGTCACAGAGAAGTACAGAGAGAAATAAATAAACAAACAAATAAACAGAAACGATGCAATCCAAAAGCCAAAGTATGCCCAAACAATACCCGCCGCTTGACGCCAGTCAAGCCAACCCACACAAACGCCCCCAAAGCCGAAGCAGCAGCGTCGCCATCAACGCCATCAACATTGCCATTGCCCCTCCATCCATCCATCCGTCCGTTCGTCTGTCTGTCTGTCTGTTCGTCGGTCGGTTGTAATGCAAAAATGCAAAATTAGAAATGCAAATGTGACTAGACATTGGACGCTGCTTTGATGAACATAACGACAACGTTGAAGACGGCCGGACAATCTGGCGACGGCAACGCGGCAACACGGCAAAACGGCGACTAGGTTCGTTGTCTTTTGATGATGATGCGCATGCGCAAGGCTTTCCGAGTTTTTTTTGAAAAAAAAAAAAAAACGTGAAGCCACGGAAACGCCACCGCCACCGCCAGTGCCTCTGCCACATTAAGATGCAAGCACGTGCGCGCATGCGCAGCAAATAACTCGCCAGCCAATCGGTCGGCCTGGCACGGCCAAAAGCATCCTTCTTCTCCTCGTTCTGAAATGCCTCTCTCTCTCTCTCTCCTCCACAGTTTTGTTTATTAATTCTTTTGCGCATTTTTTCGCGCTTAACTTGATTTTCCTTTTTACCCCCCCTCTCCCTTACTCTTTCGTTGGTTTGCAATGCCGCCGGCGCTTGATATAAGCTGGCCAAAAGATTATTGCCGGTTTTCATTAAGAGATTTATGATGGTAGCCGCAATTTTTATGCTGTGAGAAAAGCTTTTAAGTTGGCTGGAAGCTACCCTCAGCCCGTGCTCTTTCCAGTGGCTCTGCACTTGACCGCCAATGGCAAAAATTTGCCATAAAATTTAAAATTTTGAAATTCCATGCTGCACACATGAACACTTGCCACTTGCTAGTTGCCACTTGGCAGTTGGCAGTTGCCGTGTCTGGTATCTATTTGCGTTTAGATGGCTATCTAAATATCTGGCTGACTGGTTGACTGCCGTTTTGGTCGACCTTGTTGCATTTTTATTTTGTTGTTTTTTTTTTTTTTTTTTAGCCAAATGTCAAGCGCCGCCAGAGCCACCTTCTTTGGCTGCTTCTGGCCAGGTTTGTGTGAGAAAAATTTCATGTTTTTCTTTTTTTTTTTGGCCCACGTCGGTGGCCAAGTGTCAAATGCCCCCCACGAGCCCCGCCTGCCCTGCTCAGCCCAGTCCAGCCTAGCCCAGCTTCAGGCCTAGACCAAAGCTTGGGCTCCAAGTTTTATTTATACGTTAAAAATGTACGCAAATAAACAAATATTGCAAAGGCAGTCAAAAGCGCAAAAAAAAAAATAAAATTGCAAAAAAAAACAAAAAAAAACTTTTATGAAAACGGCCAAAGTGGTTGGCTTTGACACTGTGCGCTGGCCATGCTCCTCACTCCTCGCCCACTCCCTCGCTCTCTCTCTCTCTCTCTCTCTGTCTCTTTTGCTCTGTCTGTCTTTATTTTCAAGTGGCTGGCAATTTGCTTGCCAATAAGTGAATTGGTGAGTTTGTCTCGGCTTTTTTTTTCCTCCGAGTCGGCCGAGTGTGTGCGCCAGCTTATAAAGCCATTAATAACGCCGCGCATTTTACATACTTCACACACACACACACATACATACAGAGTCAGTCTAAAGACAGTCATGATACAATGTCATGGTTCAGACATTAAATGCATTTTGGTTATTAGAAAGAGGTTGAAGTGTTTTGATTTCTGCCCGCTCGTTTGACTTGTCGATTTTGCTCATTTTGTGTAGGCGAGAGTGGTTTGGTGAGTTTTGAGTTATTTTTTTTTTGTAAATTGCATGTTTCTATGTTGACTTAAATTGCATAGTTGTAGGTTTTTTTTAGAAATATTCAAAGCATCAATCATTTCTATGGGCTAATCAATTATTTATAAGAAAACAGTTATTACAAGACTAATTGAAGGCAGATTAAAATTAATAAATTTGTCTAGAATTATGTTTCTTAATTACCAAGTATTTTATTAATTGCTCAAAACCAAATATTCAAGGAAAAAATATAGAAAATAATAAATTGAGTGGGAAATTTTGAGGGTTTCAATAAAAGTGAAAAATCGAAGAAATAAAAGAAAATATTGTAAAAAATAAAAAACTTATAAATAAAATAATATTAAAGCTTTATTCTAAAAATAAAATACTTTTGCAAATTAAATAAAATATATATTAAAAAAATAAAATTAAAAATAAACGAAAACCTTTTAAAAATAAAATCTGAAAAAAATATATATAAAATGAAAACCCTTTAAAAATAATAATAAAAAAGAAAATAAATGAGAACCCTTAAATAAAAATAAAAATAAGAACCTTTAAAACGGAAAATTTAAACTTTTTAAATATAATAAAAAAAATGAAAATGTTTTAAAAATAATAAAAAAATAAATGAAAAACTTTTATAAATAAAAATATAAATGAAAAAAACGTTTAAAAAAAATCAAAATGAGTGAAAACCTTTAAAAAGAAAATTCAATATTTTAAAACAATTGTTTTTCTTAAACTTTTCCAATTCTATTTATTAAAATAAAATAATAATAATTTTAATATTTTTAGATTTTAATTTATTTTATGGATATTTGGATTTTAAAGGTTTTTTTTGAAATATTTTATTACTATACTTTAATTATTATTATTTTTTTTTTTAAATAATAGTCTATTTTTATGACCTTTTAAATTCCTAAATTTATTCGATTTGAAATTTCAAATATATTTTTTTTTTTCTTAAGAATAAAATGATTTTGGATATAATAAAAACGCTCTTAAAATAATAAAAAAGGGTTCCAATTTAAAAGAAAAAAATATATCAAATTTCAAAGACTTAAAAATTAATTATTTTTTAGCAAACAAATTCTTTTTTTTAACAAACTTAATTGTCTTGAATATTTATTAAATAAAATGTAATCTATTTAATTTCTTATAAATCAATCAAATCTTATATCAAACCAAGTCGAGCTGAGCTAGTTCAAAATACCTTTAACCATATTTTTAAGAGCTTTGAGACCACCTCTCTCTCTTCTTCTTGAAACTGCTGAAACCACCAGCAATATTTTAACCATTACCCGCCATATAGGGAATGACTTTGGTACCCACAATTTCCACCTCCACTTCGGCTTGTACAGTCTCCTCCGCCTAAGCTTCATCTGTCTTCAGTGTTTGCCTGGTTTGGCTCAGCCCGTATTAGTTTGCTTTAGGTGTTTGCCAAAGAGTCGAATGTGTGTTACAAAGGTGTCGCTAGCTTGTCTCTCCCCTTGAATCTCACAGATGTGGGAGTCAAATAGTCGATCATAAATTTTGTAATTAGTTTTAGTTGACAGAAAGAAAACAAAATCACTGAGTAAATAGGAAATTCTAGGTAAAAAAAATATTTAAACTTTAAAAACCTGTGACCCGTAAACACAACACGTATCATTTTAAAAATTTTGCAAAACAAAAAAAAAATTGGATATATAAAAATATCTGACTGTCCCACACGAACGCACAGAAACAGAGAGAAGAAGAAGAAGAAGAGAAAAAAAAGAAAATGGAAATTCCCAAAGGAAGCGTAGATAATGAGAGCAACTTTGAACACTGCCACCACCACCAACGCCAACCAAAAAGGCCCAAAGTCTAAAAAAAAAAAAACAGAAATTATATATAAAAATCCAATTCCATAGTGAAAAGTCACCCAACGCAACAGAGACGGCAACCGGATGACCAAAAAGACTCCACCATTCCGTCAGTTAGTCAGTCAGTCAGTTAGGCACTTTAAGCCAGAAAATACACACCATGAACGGCCTGTCCAGTATATCTGTCTCTGTGTGTGTGTGTGTGTGTGTGACAGCCATTTTGCCAGGGCCACTGTCAGTTTTCTTTTCAACCCACCAAGCCAACCTAAGGCCACCTTCCACCACAGAAGCGGCCAAGAAGCGGCACACACACACACAATACCAACAACAACAACAAAGACCAAAAATTGTTGTTGTTGTTGTTGCTTTTTTTGGTTTCGACTTTACCCAGCAATATTGCCATTGTGCTTATTTCTTTTTAGCTGGATGGACGTTTCTACTTTTTGTTTTTAGCCATTGTTAGTGTATGCGTGTGCTTGTATGTGTCTGTGTGTGTGTATAGAGTGACGTTGCCGCTTTTGCAACATTTGAATGATTCTTGTTGGTCGTGTCAGTCCCACGGGTAATTATTGACACGGTTGTATGCACGCAGCCAAAAAACAAAAAAAAAAAAAACGAAAACATTTTTATATATATTTTTTTTCTATATAGAAAACATTTTTACATTGAAGCCGCCAGCAAGCCAAGCGAAATACACGATAATCATTAAAAACAAAAAATAATAATGAAAATGTCGGCGGCGCAGTGTCGATGTCGGTCGCACTTAACACGCACACCAACTAAAAAAAAAACTAACAAAAGCCAATGAAAAACTACAATTTGCTCGGGTATATTAGTAATTTTTATCATATAATGTATTTTTTTTATGTAGGGGAGACTGCCCTGTCTGCGTTGTCTAAGGTGGGTGGAGGTAAAAGGGCGTGCGTGTGTCTGTGTGTGTGTGTTTGTGTGTTTTAACGACCACTCTAAAAACATTTGAGCAGGCAGGTGGGATTCCAAGGCACCCTCTGGTTATCTCTTTATGCCTCTGTGTATGTGTGTGTGTGTGTGGGTAAGCCACCCCCTAAAAATTATAGAAACAGCTGGCTGGCTGGCTGGCTGGCTGGTTGGCTAGTGGGAGGTACTCTTACTTTTTGGCCATGTTTTTGTTTTAGCCGCAGTAATTAACAAGGGGAAAAAATGTATAACCAAAAAATCGATCAATTTAAAAATTCATCAAAAGCTGAAATAACTTTTTTTTTTAATAAAATAAAATATTCATTTTTGAAATAGTTCAAAGAAGAGAAAATAAATTGTTAAACATTTCTTTTTTTTCGTCTAATTTACATTTTATAAAATCTGAAATATTTTTTTATTTAAATTATGAATTCCATTTGTATTCACTTTTCTTATTATTTTGTTGGGGGGAAAAAAAGAATTAAATCGATTCATAAATAAAAATCATTGCACTTGTGCTTCTGTATAAATATTTTTATTTTTTTTATTTAAGCCTAAAACTGGCTTTCAATTATGCATTTCTTGTTTGTTATTTTTTTTTTACGATTTTGTTTTTTTGAACAAATCAAATCAATTGGAGCATCATTGGGCTGAAATATTTACAACATTTTGCCAAAATGGCTGATGCAATTTTATGCAAAAATTACGAGAAAAAACCGAAATTCTGTTTAAGAAATTATTAATCGTTGTCAAATCAAAATCAAAATGATATTTTGAAATTTAAAAAAATAATTGTTTGTCTTGTGTGCATTTAAATTATGAATTAAGGCTAAAAGCGTGTTGGGCATTTCGATTGAAATGATTTTTAATGATTTTGTTTATACAGTTGGACACGTGCTTGAACTTGGCCGAGAAGCTCACACAAGAAAAGGTCAAAACTGATAAGAAGAAAATTTTCATAAGTAGTTTGAAAATCATTTTGATTGAAATTATTTAATTCCTTGTTTTTTTTTTTTTATTAGTTAATTGGCTTTGATTTTGACTCTGATTGTGACGTAGGTAATTTTTATGTTTATTTCATTTTAAATGTTTTTAATAACAATTATATCAGGGCAATTATCGAAATGACTCCCAGTCACTGCGGCAAGCAATGGCTGTAAAACTGTCAATTCCAATGGCTCATAAACTGTCGACCCCTTTCCCACTCGAACGAAACAAATTAAAGGACATTGATTTTTTTTTCGAATAATATTCTTTTTATTTTTTAAGAGTTTTTGTTTTTTTTTTGTAAATTTTTTTTCTTTAATTTTTTTTTCTTCTTGTTTTGTTTTGTGTGTATTTGTGTGTGTGTGTTTTTTTTTTTCTTTTTGTGAATGCTTATGTGGAAAGTACCGATTTGTTGACTTGGTGCTTTCATTTTGTTGTTGTTGTTGTTGTTGTAGCATAATTTATTATACAATTGAGGGCATGGCTTAATTTTGATATATATCATTTTCTTATTTTTTTTTTTAATTCTTAATTTTTTTTTTTTTTTTTATTTAATTTTTGTTGCTATTTCACTCCACTCGCTTTTTTTGAACTTCATAAAAATAAACGAAATAACTAAACAAATTTTATTTTGATTTTTTTTTTTTTTGTTTCCTTAGCTTTTTTATGTTTTTATAAATTTAATTTAATTACACCCAAAAAATATTTTTAACACAAAACTAAAAGCAAAAATTTTTAAAGTAATAATTAAACATATTTTTTTCAAACTTTCCATTTTTTTTTTTTTTGTTTTGTTTTTTTCTTTGTACAATAAAAAATTAAAAAACACCACTTTTGTAAAAGTTTTTTTTTTTAATTTTAATTTTTTTTTTTTTTTATTTATGTAAAAAACACTAAGCACGTCCATAGATTTATTTATTTTTTATTTTCATTTACACAATTAAGTTTTTTTTTTAATATATTGAAATATTTATTTTTAATTTTTTATTTTAAATATACATCAATTTGAATTATATATTTTTACAATTTATTTGGAAATTGTTTGTTTGTTTTTGTTTTTTGTTTTATTGGATTAATCAATTTTTAAGATTTAGCTAAAGTTGTGTAGATTCTGCTTAATTTTAGGAAATTACATGACTAACTTCAAGTGCCTATTTAGTTTACCAACTTAAAATTAAACATTTTAATATTTTTTTTTTTTAATTTTTTTTTTATTTTTTTTATTATAATAAAAAATCTACAATTGCATTTAAAGCTAGAGAATATGACTTAACTGTAGTTTATTTACAGATGTTCGTTTTTTTTTTTCTTGAATTTGATTTTATTTGATTTTTTTATTTTATTTTTAAAAATTCTTCGCCGTGCTTTTTGTTATTTTTAATTCTAATTAAACAATTTGTCTTGTCTTTTCATTTTGTATATTTTTTTTATATAGTACAAACTACTGGCTATATATATTTTTTTCCACGGCTTTTTAAACTATTAACCCTAGCTAGACCCTGGGCTATTTTCTTAAATAGTGATTAAAATTTTTTTTGTTTTCTTTATTTATTTTTATATGTCTTGGTGTATGTGTGTGTGTGTGTTTGTTTGTGTTTTCAATTTTATTTTATTTTTTATTTATATATTTTTTTAGTTAGTTTTAGAAAACATTTACCTTGTTCAACCAGCGCAGCTTTTCTTGTTGTTTGATTTATTTATTTATTTTTTAAAAATTGTTTCTCTTTTTCTTAATTTTTTATTTTCAAAGTTCTTTCAAGACTTTGTTGTTCAGTTTTTTTTTAGTTTTTTAATTTATTTAAATTAAATTTGTTTAATTTTTTTGAGTTTCATCACTTGGTTTCACGTTTGATTTGAATTGCGTGTTTCTTAATTTTTTTTTACTAAGTTTTTTTTAAAAACTTTTGAAACAAAAAAAGTTAGGGCGGCTTTTAAGATTGGTTTTGTTTTTTCTTTTTTTTTCTGTCTCTCTATTTCTGTCTCTTTCTGACTCGGGTGCCTAACTTTCTGAACTCTTTCATTCTCTTAACTAGTTTTGTGGGTTTTTTTTAACACAGATTAATGCACTGGTAGTTTGATTTTTAACAAAAAAAAAATGATAATAATTTTTTAAAATTTAGAAATGGGCCTGACGGGAGGGGGAGGGTGGAGGGTGTCCAGCCTCGTCGTCCGTCAAGGCGCCCTATCGGTTTGCTTAGAGTTGCGGCTCCTGTTTGCACAGCCACCCGCCCAGCAGCGCGTCCTATGAGGACTCGTAGCCGAACCAGGCGGCCGACGAATGCTATTCACCTCCTGCCCCGCCGCCGCCGAACGAATTGAAGTGACGCACTGCACCCGGTGCGGCGGCCGCTCCAAATTGCAGGCTCAGCTCGAAGAGGCGCCGGGCATGGAGCTGCTGTTGCTGCTGCTGGTGATGATGGTGCTGCTGATGGTGGTGATGCTGGTAGTGGTGGTGCTGTATGGAATGCGGATTGAGATTTAAGTGGGCACCACCCACCCCGACGCCCAGCACCGAGGAGGCCGATGAGGGCGAGGCCGAGGTGGGGGCCTGGAGGGCTCCGCTATTGCTGCTGGCACCGCCGGGCGAGAGCTGGGATTGCTGCAGTGCAGCCGCATGCTGGACATGATGGGCAGCCGCCGTGGCCGGGTGCTGCAAGGCGGCATGTTGCTGGTCGCTGGTATGGAAGAGATGCGGATGATGGGCGGGATTTAAGTGTGGATGCTGGTGCGGGTGGTGGTGGTGTGGATGTTGATAGCGCATCGGATCGATGTACATAGCGGCGGCTGCAGCGGCCGCTATTGATGACGCTTGTTGTTGTTGTTGTTGCTGCTTCACCTGATTCAAATGATCGTTGTCATTGTTGTTATTGTTGTTGTTGTTATTTGTGCTACTATTGTTATTATTGTTGTTGTTGTTCTGACCAGCAGCACCACCATTGCCGCCACCGCCGCCGCCGCCTCCACCGCCGAGCGGGCTCTGTGGCGACATCACATTGGTGGTCATGGTCGTCGAGGAGCCCGCACTGGAGGACGGGGTGTTGGGTGTGTGTTGTTGTTGCTGTTGGTGCTGTTGTTGCTGATGTTGTTGCTGTTGTTGTTGTTGTTGCTGCTGGTGCAGACTAGATGCAGGAGTTGACGCAGCTGCAGCTGAGTTCGACTCCTGGATTTCTGATTGCTAGTGGGCCGCCAACTGATGAGCCGCTGCCGCGGATTGCATATTCTGTGGGCTCAACATCGGCGGGCTGTGGCTATGGGAATGTGTGCCCATGGGACTGCCATGCATATCATGATGCGGATGGTAGCCTCCATGATGCATATGACCCGGCGGCATGCCGTCCATCATATCACCACCCAAGGTATTTGGTGGTGTCATCCGTTTCTCCTTTTGCCGTCGATTGCAGAACCACACCCGTACCACTTCCTTCTCCAGCTGCAGTGAATCCGCCAGGGTTGTGATCTCTTGGGCCGACGGCTTCGGCTGTTTGTGGAAATGCTGCTCCAAGGCACCCTTGACGCTGACCTCGATGCTGGTGCGTTTCTTGCGCTTGCGACCCTGGGCGGCGATCTTGTCGATGCTGGTGGGTGAGCCGGTGGTGGAGTCTGCCTCCTCGAGCCACTTCTGGAGCAGTGGCTTCAGTTTACACATATTCTTGAAACTTAATTGTAAAGCCTCGAAACGGCAGATGGTGGTCTGGGAGAAGACATTGCCATAGAGAGTGCCCAGCGCGAGGCCGACATCGGCCTGGGTGAAGCCGAGCTTGATGCGACGCTGTTTGAATTGCTTGGCAAAGGCCTCCAGATCATCGGAAGTGGGTGTGTCCTCCTCGCCACCGCTGATGGCATCGCGATCGCCGCCCATGTGATGGTGTATATGCAATTGGGGCGACTCGCCGCGCAGGGCGTGATGCAGGGGCGCCACACTCTGGTGGTGGGCAGCCGCCGCAGCATGGGCCGGGTGATGGAGCATTCCGTTCATGGCGTGATGGTATTGCAAGGGCGAACCGCCAGTGGGAGCATAGTGGCCGGCATGTGGGGCATGCCAGGCGGCATGGGGCGAGGCCATGCCCTGCTGGATGCGTGTCTGTTGGGTCAAATGGGACATCTCCTGTTTGACGGTATCGGCCGCAGAGACGGCCGCAGCGGCGGGATGATGATGCGTATGATGGGTGGGCAGGCCCCAGGGATCCGGATGTAGGGCTGTCCAGGGATTTGAGCCGAGACCCGAGGTGGGCGTCACAGAGCTGAGACCGGAACCGGTGAGGCCGAGACCGGAGCCGTTACCATTGCCGCCACCACCACCACCGCCGCCACCGACTATGGCATTTGGACTGGGCGACGAGGGCAACTGGTGATGTGAGCTGGCCGCATGGTGATGATGATGATGCTGCATATATTTCATCTCGCCAGCATCTGTGGCCGAACGTGGCGAGGATGTGTGATAGCCACCACCACCAAGGGCCATGTCGAGATCACCGCTTGGCGGTGTCATATACGATGTAGCGGCCATCCCCACCGCTCTAGGGCTGTTCAGGCCCTCCACGCTGGCGGGGTAGGGCTCCAAGTTGGGGCTCAGTTTAACGACTTTGAAGACCGATCGATCAAAAGAAAGCCCTGTATCCCTATGCTCATTCCACTCGAACCGTGAGGCAACCGTCTTGAAGTCTTTCCCTGGCAACGACGTAACACAAAAGGGGGGAGCGGCCGTTTTAGCGATAAAACGCTCAGGCCAGGCTCAACAAGTCAGCGGGAGAGTCTCTGTCTCTCTCTCTCTCGCTCTCGCTCGGTCTATCGCTTTCTTTCTTTTTGTTTCACCGACGGCAAACTCTTTCGAATAGAATCACCAAAATATTTCTGGACTGATTCTATTCTGGTTGACTTTTTTTTTTTAGATAATTTTTTTTTTTTTTATTTTTCACAGTTGACTAGTTTATTAATTTGTTTAATTAACTTGGCTGATTTTGTTGGCGTTGGCTTTGTTGTTGTTGTTGTTTTATTTGTTGCAGGTGCTTTTGTTGGATTTTAAGCAAACATTTCAATACAAATTGAAATGGGCACAAACACACACACAAACTCTGCTCATTTGGCGTTGATTTTGTTTAAACACAAAATTTTAATTTTTTTAAATAAATTTTTTAATTTTTCGATTATTATTATAATTTTTTTTTTTTCTTGAGGGGCTCTGATTTTGAATCACACAAAACGCATTGCGTCAGTTTGAATATTTTTTGTGAATCGCACTTTAGTTGATTTACACGCCGGGCAAGACAGAAAATACTTTTCTCTTCTGATTCGGACACCAGAAAAAGCAGACAACAGTGAAGAAGTCACAGCGATTTTTTCTTGTTTTATTTTTTTATTGGCTACACGCGCAGCGCAAATTGATCTGGACAAATTCACGTGCAAACTCGTAGAGCTATCGAAGTGAACTAATGGTCGAAACAGCGGCCAACAGCGCTGCAGAGCCGCTCTCAACAATCAAGACGGCCACGATGACGACGACGACGACGACGCGACGCGACGACGACGACAACGACAAGGCAACGACGACACACACACACGCACACACGAGCACAGACGCTGAGAGCCAGCCCGAGCCAGTGGAGGGTAAGCCAGTTTCAAGCTAGCAACAAGCAAGAGTGAGTGAGCTCACCACTTGGTGGTGGTGTGTGTGCTGGAAAGAGATGGCTAGAGCGATTGCTTTCATACGAGTCTGAGACTGGAAACTGACTTGCGCTCTATTGGGCTGCTTCCAGTGTGACGCCCACCAGAGACAAGGCAACAAATTTTTGCCTGAATTCCAATGCAGAGTGACATTTTTAATTGTATACACACATATACACACACACACACACTCATACAGGCAAACTCTAAAGAGTAGTCAGCAAAATCAAGCCAGATTCGTTGGCTGGCCCCGGTCTCAGCCTTTGGCAAAAAAGAGCAAGCAACAAAATAAGACAATTTCTGTGAGATAAGAAAAACAAAGCTTTTTCCTTCCCTTTTTCCACCCTCGAAGGATTCTGAAGCTTTTCAGCTTTTTGGAACAATTTCAGACTCAGTCTTGGGATTTTGCTGGGCAAAAATTTGTCCAAAACGCGCTTAACTTTTGCTTTCATTTTGTTGTATTTATTTTTTTGGGGCGTGTCGCCTTGCTTTGGTCAGTGAGTGATCCGATCCCTTCTCTCTAAACAAAATAAGAATAAAAAGAAAAACAACAACAAAATACTTTTACATTAATTGAAATGTGATCAGAGGAGTCAATAAATTTTTGTGTGAGAATCACCCAAGCCAGCTGAGAATAATTCATTTGTCTGATTGTTTGTCATGCAGATTATTTTTATATTATTTATCTCCTTCGTTTTCTTTACATTTTTTTTAAACAAATGTATTTATTTTTTTCGCGCGCTTTTACCGTTAAACAATTTAGTGTTTTTCTTTTTTAGTTTGAGGTGTGTTTTTTATGAGATTTTTGTTTAGTTTATTTGCCATTGTCTTGGCCGTTTTTGTGTATTTTTTTGATTTAGTGGAGCGTCGTTTTTTCTTTCTTTGTTGAAAACAAAATGTTGAGAGCTTTGTTTTTTCTATTTTAGCCAAAATTTCTTTGGGTTCAATTACCCTAAAATTCACTCTGTCACTTTTGACCTGGGTCAACAAAGTTTGTTTGTTTGTTTTCGTTTTGGTTTGGTCCTTTTTTTTCCTTTTTAGACAAAAATTTACATGATAATTACGAATTTATTTAAATTTCTCAAACAGAAAAAAAAAGAAAAATCCTGTTTTTCGTTAGTGTCGCGCACGCGTCGCCTTTGCCACATTCATGAAAGGACTTGTTGCATAATTATGCGGTGTGATGAAAAAAAAAAGAAGAAGCAGAAGAAGCCAACAAAAAATAAAAAATAAAAAAAAATAAACTAAACTCGGCATTTATGAATGAAGAAGATCTTTTTTTGGTGCCATTGGCGCCGGCTACTTATACTCTCTCCCTCTCTCTCTTTCTCTCTTCCTCTCACAAAGTGTATGTGTGTGTGTATATGTTGATTCGGATGATAATGAGCTTGATTAGCATTTTGGCTGCATTTTTTGTTGTCTTTTACTCACACACACATACACACAGGCACACACAGACACACGCACACTTACTGAGACGGCTCGCGTCTGACCGGCGTACTTGCTTTTAATTATTAGCATAATTTTCTTCTTATTTAGCATTAAAAAAAAATACAGCATTTTTTTTTGTTTTGTGTTGCCCATCTTGGTTGTTGTAGTTTTTTTTTATGTTTACCTTTTGTTGTTGTTGTTTGTTTATTAAGCGATTAACTCGAAATAAAATGAAATGAAGTAGACAAAAAATGTTAGGCAGCAATTTGATAATTAAAGTGCCATAATTTTATCAAAATAGACATAAACTGGTTTTTAGCTTTCTTGTTGTTTTTGTTGTTATTTATTTGTTTTTTTTTTTCGTTTATTTATTTAATTTATTTAAACAAGTGTATAATTTCTGTTTACCTCGCAATCAGCACAAGTGTTTCGTTTATTTATTTAAAAAAAAAAAAAAAACTAAAAAAAAAAATTTAATAAATCAAATTTTGATTTTATTTTTAAATATTTGAAACTTTCTCAAAATTACCACATGTCCTTCACAAATTTTACGCGCCAAAAAAAAAAGAAACCCGTAACACGAGACCAGAAATCGCAAAGAAGCAGAAGAAGAAGAAGCTACCCAAGAAAGACAGCAACAAGAAGAAGAAGAAGAAAAGACAATTTAAGACAAACAAGGAACCCCTTGTGGCAACCCTTTCGGAAAAGAAATGACAGACCGACCTAGTCAGACAAGGTCATTTCGAGCCTTGTCCTGCTCTTCCAACCCCCTCACAACATTATCCTACTCATCCCAAAGACACACATATACGCAAATTGCAATAGGCAAATGTGCCGGCAGTGCTTGCCAAAATCTCAAAATGCAACAACCCATTTATCATTTTTTGTTGTTGTTGTTTTTTTTTTATTTCTGCAATTTTGCATGCAACAAAACGGCTAGTTTTTGCCCCGGCAAGGCTGCCGGCAATTACAGACGCGTCAGACGTTTATCCTTTTTATCCTTTCACTTTCGCTGGCAAAAAAAAAACTACCCGCAATGAGTTTGCCAAAAATTCCAACACAGACAGACAGACATATTACCGCCATCGTCGTCGACGTTGCCGTCGTCGTCATATGCAAATTAGCCAGCCCAAAAATAGAAAATTTTACATCCCGCCAAAAAAAATAACTGACAAAAAAATCCACAGCCCCGCGGCCCTTGGGCCTTTTGCAAACTGCCAATTTTTTTATTGTTAGTGTGTGTGTGTGTGTGTGTGGATGAGCACTACTCAAACCAGCAAACATTCCCAGTTGGGTTAAATGCATTTTGGTGCGCCTCATTGGCTTTGGCATTGAAAGCCGCACCGAGCTCTAACGCAAAAGCGAAACTGTCAATAACCAAGCGAATCGCTTCGAAAAAAAAAACAAAAACAACAACAACAAAAAAGGTCCAACAAGGCTCATAGGGAAATATGCAAATTAGTTTGTTTGCTTTTTATTTCCATGCGCTTTATTTATTAACTAATTTATCTCTGCGGTGCCGAATGTTAACCCCACCTCTCCCTACTCCCTGCGACACTCGAAAGGGGTCGTGAAATATGGCCAGAAATAAAATAAAATGTCTTGCAACACCTGGACAATTTTTTCCTCTCTCTTCTATTTTTTACACTATTTGCCGCGCGGTTTTAAATACAGTTTTTTTTTTTTTTTTTGCCATTGTGGAGTAACCATTCAGTTACTTGAGAGATGGCCAAAACCATATTCACTCAGAATTAATGAGTGTGGCTTAAAACATGCAAGCCTCACATGTTTGTGTGAGTGTGTGAAGTTGTTTTTTATGAGTTCCGCAAAATACATGAAAGAAGAAGAAAAGCTCCGAAGAAACTTTAAAAATGTTCAAAATTGTAGAGATTTTTTCTCCTAAAAAAATTTTCCCAATTTAATGGAATTTTAAGATATTTTTTTTTACTTGTTCATTTCCAATTTTCAACTGCACTAAATCATTTTAATTTTGGAATTCGAATAAGTCTTTATATGTCCAAGGAATCCCTAAAACCAACTTAGATATGTGGAACTGGTATCTCATTATGTAGCAGTTGGATCCAGGTGAAACTTGGCACTCCTATATTCCTTGATATAAGTAATCCAATTATTTTATTAATATAAGAGTGATTAATAAATGTCAAAGGCTTGATTTGGGTTATGTGACATGATATGATACTTCAAAAAAATCTAAAAAAAATTCTTTAAATTTATCTGAAAAACTTTAAGACCAAATAACACTGAGTTCCACATAGTTCTTAAAAATCATCAACTGGATTCATAATGGAAAAACAATGAATAATATTATTTTAAATATTTTTTATTCAAGCTAATTTAATATTTTTACAATTTTACTCTTTCTTTAAAAAATATATATGAAATAAAAAATGCCTATTAAAATATTGAAAACTCAACTAAACTCAATTTTTATTTTATTCTGTTTTTTTTTTATCTAATTATTTTTATTTTTTTATTCTAATTATTTTTTTGGCTTGTAAAGGATATTTTCATTTTTACAAGCCAATTTAAATTTTCCATTGTGGTTTACCTAAAATCAAAACCTGCTCTCTCTTTCTTCCAACTCCATTCAATCAATTTTATTCAATGTCCGCCCACTTTGATTTCAAAAAAACAAAAAGAGAAAAACTATTTCTGCACTGTGGAAAATATGAAAATTAAAAGTTTGTTAACACCCACTTAGTCCTCTAAACCAGCGACAGGAAACCACAACAACAACACACCAACGCTGCAGTACTAACAACAACAACAACAAGGAGGACTAAGCAAAAAAAACATATGTCAATAAAATCTTTGAAAATATCATTTGCATAATGCAGTCAAAAGGGCAAACGATTTGAACCATGGCGCGTTGCTTTTCCTGTTCCTCTCCTCTCTCCTCTCTCACTCTCACTCACTCAGTTGGTTTACTGTAAGTCACCGTGCCCAGGTGACATATATATATATGTATAAAAACTGAACAATACAAAAAGACGACCCGACCAGCAAAACTACCACAATAAACTAAGAAGAAGAAGAAGTAGGAAAAAAAACACGCATGTTTGTTTCCTTCAAAAAAACAAACGCGCCGAGTGATACCCCAAAAAAAAAAAAAAAAAAAGCAGCAGCGTCCAGGGCAACTCAAAGGCTGCCACGAGGGGTGCATATCATTAACGCAACTAACACACGCTTAAAATGGCAAAAACTGGCACACATTTTCCAAGTGACACTTTTTTTTTTGTTTTGTGTTTCCCTGTTTTTTTTACTTTATTTTATGACACATCAAAGGCCAGCCAACTGCAGCAAGACAGAGGAAGCACTCGGGCCCTGCTCGATTGAAGTTCAAAAAGTCGTTGAGGCAAATGGAAAATTATTTGAGTGCTTATAGGAAGCGGAAATATGTTTCATTTTAACCCCTTTTTGCTCTAGTTGGCTTAGCTGGGACACAAACCAAAAACTGCCTAAGTTGAGGTGAATTTGAATTTATCGGAACCACCACATTTCCTATAAAGGATAAAAGGTGAACTGAATGGATAATTTCCGGAAAATGCCTTAACTGAACGAAGTTGGGATCTGCAGATTCTTCAGCCCAGAGCCGACGGCATTATGGTTTTTGGATAAGACTATACCGAACGGTTCCAAAAGAGTGGTGGAAAACTTATAACAGGTGGAAAAAGGAAATCGAAAAATTATGGAAAAGGCTCAAAAAATTTTAATTGAAATTTTAGTCAAACATATCTTAGATTAGGTAAGCCAGATCTCCGACGGATCTCAAAGTCCCTGAGACCCAGTATAATATGTACCTCCCATGATCTCTCTCCCACCTCAAATCCCAGGTCAAATCCAACCCTTTCTATCAATAAATCTCGTCAGTCCTTCAATCTGCCATACAGTCAAGATCCCCAAAGTAGATATTATCCAAATAATGGCAGTATATCCCTAAAGTATACGACTAAAGTAGAGGAGAATCCAGCCCATCTTTCTTACCTTGAAGAAAATTCTTAGAGCTAGATAAATCCTAGTAAAACCGGTTATAATTTTATTAATTCCTTAAAGGAATTTCCTCTAAAAATATAGCAAAATTATTCCACAAAAACCAGACCTTCTCCTCATATGATCCCACTCAATCTTAACGCTTAAATTTTAAGTAGCCCAATAATTTTCATAATTGCACAAATCAAAGCTTTTTTAAAGGCAATAAAACAAGCCCTTTCAGCCACCTTGCCGTTGGTGTTGTTTGTGTAATTGTGATCGATAAGTTTTAATTAACACATAAACGCATTTTTTATTGGATCAATTCGCGTGACCCCGCAATCACCAATTGATTGAGGCATTTTATTTACCGTAAAAAGCCAAAGAAACTGAAAATAATAATGGATTTTTTTTTTTTTGGGACTGAAGGACAAGTGAATTTTTGCTAAATCGCTTTAAAGACATAAATGAAATTTCTTTTATCGCAAATAATATATATATACCGTTAAAAATTTCCTTTAGGTGATGTTGAAAACGATGCGCATGCGCTGAATTCATTTTTTAATGGGTAATTTTTTTCTTTCTTTTGTTTTTTACAAAATATATAAAAATTTATTGGCCATATTATTATTACTGTTATTATAGACTTTTTTTTTGCAAATACTTTTATGCAGTTGACGCATGTCAAGTTTGGACAGTGCAAAGTTTTTTTTTTTATTTGGTTTTGAAACCGACAAAGTGACAATGTTGGAGACGCTTTAAAATTGCTTTTGGGGCTTTGATTTGCTGGACGCAAGCCATTGTCAAGCTCACGTCGAGCCACCGACCTCGCCAAGTCGAGCCGACACACAACGTGACATGGCCAGGCGAGTCTTGACGGCAAAGGATAAGTCATCATAAGTTGTCCCTGAGCCAACCGGCTGGGCTGACTTTGATCTTTTCGGGGGACACAGCTAGCGGCAAAGTCCAAAAGCTTTTTTTTTGCCATGCTGCTTCTTCCTTTTTTTTTGTTTTTGTGGCGGGGGTGTAACTGCGTGCGTGGCCACTTCGGCCCATGGTGATAATATCACCGACAAGTTGGTTACTTAACCACTTTCCTCCTTGGCCCAAAGAAAGAGAGCGACTTGTTTTCATTCAAGCCAAAAGATGCTTTACACCTGATAAAAAAAAGAAGAAGAAACTACTTCGCTCATTGAGGCGTTGCACAGCCGCCAGGATACCATGAAACCTCAGCTCAAATGCCTTCCTGGCATGATGTAATCGGTGGTGGCGGTGGCGGCGGCGGCAGCGGCAACTGAGAAGCTGCTGCGATCTAAAAGAGAGACCAGTGATGCCCGGTACGTGATATTGTTAAAAGCTTTTAATTGAAGTCATCTTCTTCTTCTTCTTCATCATCTTGTGGCTCATTCCAAAAAGATATCAGAAAGGTGTGTGTGTGTGTGTGGGGATCTGCGCTCAAAACAGGTAGCTGCCTCGAAAAATGTATCCGCAAATGCCGCAATGTCGATGTCGAGCATTTTTATGATTAAACTAATTTTTCTTGCCCCGACAGACAGACGGACGAACAGACTGGCAGACGGACAGAGGGGGCCACTGTATAAGCGACTTCTGCTCTTGTGGACACTCTGGCAACAGGCAGCAGCAGGTGATGTGCCCAGCCCGACTCGGCCTGCCTGCCTGCCGAGTTATTTTAATAAACTGCGCGACGTGCCACGCATTTTGAAACACGATCAGTTTCAATTTTTATTATTTCTTGGTGTGCTTTTAGATTGTCTCAGGCGTGCTATGCTTACATCTACACAATCAAACTCAACTAAAAATGTAAATGTGTATCCAAAAAGTCCCTCTGTGTGTGTGTTAGAACTGGGAGTGCCTAAGCGTTTTGCTGACCACAACGTGATCATTTAACAGTAGCAAACAAATGCAACTACAAAGGCTATTTTCTACAACAGAAAAAAAACACTAATAAATCAGTCACCGGAGAAGAGAACTTAGATCTGGCAGATCGAAGCTGGCATACTATTTTTAGAGACCCCAAAAATGTGTTTACCCAAAAGAAATAAAGGGGTTCCTGATCAACTTGCTTAATCCTGAGGTTCTCTCTCAGAATAGACAGTCTTCAAGTTCAGTAAAAACTAAGACGATGGAATAATTTTATAAGGCATGAAAAGAGTTTCAGCTCAACCTGCTTAATCCTGAACTGTGTAGGTTTTCTCTTAGGGCAGAAAGTCTTTAGTTTTAACAAGAATTCTAATGATTTAAATTATTTTTAAGAGCCCCAAAATATTTCTTTCTCAAAAGAATGAAAAGATTTCCTAATCAATCAGCTTGATCCTGAGCTAGGTAGAGTTTCTCTCCAGTTCAGAAAAAGTTAAGATAATAATTCAAATTTCTTTTTAAGAGACCCAAAATTGAGATTTCCCTAAGAAATGAAAAAAGTTCCGGATCAGCCTGGTTAATCCTGAGCTATGTAGGTTCTGTCTCAAGGAAGATCTTCAAGTTCAGGATACTAAATGATTGAAACTATTTTGATTCCAAATCTTTTATATTTAAAACTAAAGACTAAGCCTAAGAATAATAGTTATTCATTTCACTATGACTATCCCCAGGCAAGTAGCTTAATTCCCAAAAATAGTATAAAAATAAAGGCTTACCTGCTGACAACCTGAAATCAAGGAAAATATTTCAATGATGAGACATGAGAATTTACCCTAAACAGGCGCCTGGCCAACTCAAAAATAGTCAGTTTAAAATAAAAAAACATTCCATCAAAGCCTCATTGCTTTGCCTCATTTCCGGCTTCTAAAAGTCTCGGATTTCTCGCCTGATAAACCCCAAGATTGAGCTGAATTTTACAAGTCAATTTTAGGATGTAACCGATACGATTTTTTTTTTTTAATATTCGAATGGATCCTTTAAATAATTCATATAATTAGACTAACCGCAGGCGTGCAAATAAAGTTGTGAAGTAGCAAATAAAAATGGAATACAAAAAGGCTCAATCCTTTTTATCTATCTATCTATCGATTTAAATCAAAAAGAATTTATGGATTTGTGTAACTTATGGAGGCGGTGGTCTTTGGCCCAAAAGACTCAGAGGCGTTTACAGAGAACTCTCAAGAAATATGCACAAAATATACACATAACTATCTGTAACCATTTCATTTTTCAACAATTGACCAAAAACAACGCCTTTTCTGGGGAGGCGTAGGCCTCAATGGCATCAAGAATCTGCTTGCAGCTATAATCGCAACAACAACAAAAACAACAGCAACAGCAAGGAGAAATAATAATGAACAGTTGGACACGCGCTGAGCTTGGCCCAAGAGCCCGCCAGGCAACAAGGTGCCGATCTCGTTCAACGAGTCCACCAAACTCTCAGCCAAGCCATGCACCTATAATTATAATTGAAATAAATTGATTTATTTACGTGCCCAGTTTCTTCTCTGTCTCTCTCTCCCTCTGTCTCTCTCTCTTTGAAGATTTTGGCGAACTCTATGCCAAAACGCATAAAACCATAAAGAAAAATGGCAACAATACAATTCATGGTAGTGCTGACTTCTTTCTGCCCATCGTCATCAATGCTGGCGTCGTGTGTGCTTAATTGTTGTTATTGCTGGCCGCCGGCCAAATTGGGCAAAATGCACAAAATCAAGCCAGGCTCCGATCGACTCGGCTTGCCTTGGTTTGACTTGGCTAATTCAGGCTTGGCCTAGACCAAAGACCACAGACAATCTCAGAGCGATAAGGTCATGAGCAAGTGTCATTTCATAGCATAAATAATTGCAGCCACAAAAATGGTAAGGCCAAAATATAAATAACCAGCAAAGAATCTAGACAATTGGCAAGAGGCTCCATTTAGATTTAGCTGCTAGGAAAATTGTATAAATTAAATGGGCATCGAGTTGAGAGAGTTCTGAATGTGGCAAATTTTAAAATAAAAAATCCATTGAAAAATTTATTTTAAAGAAAAGCCAATTAAAAAAAATATATATTAGAAATTTCTTATAAATAAAGAAAAAATTAGAAATAATTTCAAAACTTAAATCAAATATAATAAATTTATAAAAACTAAATTAAATAAACTAAACTAAATCAAATAGCCAAAATAGGCCAGCTTTATAAAAAAAAATATAGAAATAAATATAAAAATGTAAAAAAAAAATAAATAAATAAAATAAAAATGATTCCAACTCAAACTCAAAAATAATGAAAATATAATAATAAAAAAAAAGTTGTAATTATAAAAAAATAATAATAATTAAATCAAATAGCCAAAATAAGCCAGTTTTATCAACAAAACAAAAAAACATAATTGAACCAATAAAAAAATATGTATAAATAAAAAATATATATAATATAAAATATCACAAAAAAATAAAATAAATTAATTTAAAAAAAAATAACTTAATAAATTATAAATTGTTTTAAAATAAAAGAAATGGAATTCCAACTTTTTAAAAAGTTAAGCAATTAAAAAATAATAAAACTAAAAAATTTCTTTAAAAGAAAAAAAAATAAATAAATTGCGAAAATAAGCCGTCGCCGGCATTTTCGATTTGATAAATATTTATTTTTAGTTTTGAGATTCACAAAAATGTTTTAAAAGTTTTGCGTTTTACAATAATAAAATTAATTTCGAAATTAAGAATACTTAAATTTAAATGGCAACGTTTTAAGAGCCTATAAAATCGCGTAGATTTCGAGGCTCCATCAAATCAACTGAGTTGCTTTTAATTATATATTTGATATGCCATCTAAGATATCTGCCAAGCTGATTTTTTTCTTTTTCTTTTTTTTATAGTTAAACTTTCTTTGGATTTATAAGCCCATCCAGATTTACTTCTGGAAACTGCCCTTCACTTTATTAGGCACCACAGAAAACAACAACAACAACAACAGCTACACCTGCTCTCCAGCTACCAAAAAAAAAACACTTGTCAACGACAGAAGCTTGCCTAAAAATTTGTTGCTCACAAAAAAATATATATATTTTTTTTTCTTGTGATGTCTGAAGAGGCGGGGTAACTGCCCGTCTTATATTTAGTTTTTTTTTTTTTGTGCCATGCCAACCTGTCTCACATTTCAAAATACATAATTACGTATGCACAGCGAGTTTGTTAGATAAAAATCTTAAAAACCCTTAAAAAGCTTTAAGCGCCTAAGACACAGAGACACACACGCACCACAAATTTAATATCCAGTTGAGGAGAAAAAAAAACAAAAAAAAAAGACAGAAATAAGAAACAGAAACCCAAATAAGCAAAACAGCAAAAGAAATAGTTGATGGATAACCTGATGAGTATCGCAGGCTGTGTGGAGTGTAGCACCGCATAAAAAGAGTCTACAAAACACCGAGCGAAGGAGATGGACTTAGAAATAGAGAAAAGCAACAAGAAGAAGAAGAAGAACGAGTGAGAGAGAGGGAGAAATAGTTTGGCGACAATCATGGGAAACGATTTTGGGATATCAATTTGGTCAAGTGGTCATAAAAATGCAACCAAGAGGTCAGTCAGTCAGTTACTCAGTCACTCAGTCAGTCAGTCACTCAGTCAGCTAGTCACTCAGTCAGTCAGTTAGTCGGTCTAAAAGTCAACGATAACGAGCGAAAGTTGAGTGTGTTTCTTTCTTTCTTTTTTTCGGCCTGGTTGTGGGGGGGCGCGGGGGCTGAGAAGGCGGAGCTCAGAAACAAAAATTTAACGAAGTCGATTTGTTGATTAAAACAAAACAAAAAAACAAAAAAAAGCGGGGTGAAAAAAAAGCTTTCACATCTTTGTTGGAGACTCAGATTTTTTTCTGTTAAGTAGAAGAAAACAACAACAACAACAAAAACCAAATCAATAAAGTTCCAATGCCAAATGAGAAAAAGAGGCAGCTTAATTAAAAGGTCGCTTTTAATGTGGTTAATTTGAAAATATTGTCGAAGGAAACGGGTGACACAAGCACACACACACACACACACATATACACATGCAAGCACATTAAAAATAACAAAACAAAAAAGCAATATTCAAAAGAGACAATGTTATAAAAATCGTAGAGAAACGCCATAAAAAAACAGCAGCCAACATCGATGAACATGGCTCAGCTAATTTTTTATGAAGCCAGTGTGGACCACTTGGACCATCCAACGGTGACAGAGATAGAAAGAATGAGAAACAGAGAGAGAGAGGGAACATAGTCTGTTGACAGACATCTCGGCGGGATCAGCCCAACAGGTCGTGGTCAAACGAACCAAACCAAATCAAACTAAGCCAAAGCGAACCGAGCCCAGACCCCTGCCAAGACCAAAAACTGAAACTACTCAGACTAATCAAGTGTTAATGTGGCCCAATACTCCCTTCCGCCCTGCCTGGGCTAACGCTCTTTTATTGATTAGATTGAGCAAGTTCGTTGCCTAAGTCTTTCGTTTGAAACGCCAATAAAAAAATAAAAAAATTTCGAAAAAAAATTAGCCCCAAATTTTGTCCACTTGTTTTAAATATTTCGATCTACATTTTCCCTTTTTGTATTTTTTTGCTGAACAAAACAATTAGTAAATTACCCGCTTTTATGTTGGAAGTTTTTCTTTATTTTATTGGTTGACTCCGGAATGCATACAAATGGTTTGTTTTTTTCTGTGGCCTTAAGAAAATTTCACTGAATTTTCAATGATGATTTCCTCAATCAAAATAAGACCGACCCTGGCTTACTACAACAACACCAACAACAACAACAAAATAATAATAATAATCATCAAAATGCATAAAAGAGAAAAGAGACAGCAACAACAACAATAGCAATAGCAATTGCTGCGTGATGGTTTGGAGCTGACTAAATAAAAATTACAACAATAACAAAAAATATATATAAAAACAAAAAAAAATTAACCAAAGCAGTAGCGGCCTCCGTTGGGTTTTTATTTTTTTTTTTGTTTTTGGTACGCCCGAATGGCGTTGCACGCACGCACATACACACACACTCACACACATACACACAACCAATGTAACTTCTCAACCTTCAATTGCTGGTGTAGTTGGCGGTGGCGGTGGTGGCAACTTTGCCTGTCACGAAACGTTATTCGTGCGGCCATGCGAGTTCACTGACTGCCGCCCAACTCACTCTATCTTTCTCTGTACCTCTGTGTATGTATGTGTGTGTGTGTGTGCGTCTCTTTTGGTGCTTTTTTTCATACATTGTTTCTTTTGTTTTCATTGCTCTTGGCGGTCGTGGCAACACTACCATGGCGGCAGCCATATTATTAACATTGCCCAGTACAGTTTGCACCTGTAGCTCAATCAGAGACAGCCCAACGGCCAACGGCAATTGTCTATGCATTGGCCTAAACAAAATATAAATCGTTAAATGAAACGAAAACAAAACACACAAAAAAAAATAGTTATAAAAAACAAAACGACAAAAAGAAGAATCTTGCACGTGATTGAATCGAAATTAACTTTTGCAATTAGAAAATCAAATCACGAACAAAAACCAACAAGTTATCTACAAGAACACACACACACACGCACAACAAAAATCAAATTGGACAAACTAAGAGTGAGAGAGAGAGAGGGAAAGAGAGAGTGGAGTGTGGGTGGGTTTGTCCAGTTTTTTTTATTATTATTTTTTTTTTTGAAATATTTTCACAACTTGATCATTTGACCAGGCTAATTGATTAGGCCACCAAAAAAATTTAAAAATATAAAAAAATAAAATAAAGAAGAATTAAAAAAATACATAAAATATATAAAAAAAATTTTAAAAAAATAAGAAAAATAAAAATATAAAAAAAAATATAAGAAAATAAAATTTAAAAATTCATAAAAAAACAAGCATAAGTGAAATAAAAATTTTTAAAATTTTTAAGTAAATTATGAAAAAATAAAACATTAAAGAATATATGTATATAAAAAATATGTATGAAAAAAAATTTTAACTAAAAGAAAAAATTAACAAATTTAAAATTTTCCTTAACAAAAATATATAAAAATTTTTTTTATTTTTTCCAGAGATAAACCTGACTGCAATCTAGTCAATAATATTTCTGATGTCTAAGTAATATTCTCCTAACTATTAATATTTACAATATTTACAATTTCTTTCCGTTTTTCAGAGAAAAGCAAGCCTGGTCAGTCGTGTTGTGGCTAGCGGTCGATATAGTCGATAAATACTTTAATAATAAATATTTGACAAAATATCCCTAAAAATATAAATAAAAAAGCACAACAAAAGAAATAAACAAAATACTTGAAAAAACTTCAAAACACCTTTTGAAAATATTTCGCATTTTTTTTTATTTATGAAATTTACAAAAATTTCCTCGTTGGTCAAATGGCCTCCTCCTCGCCACTGGCAGCCTAGCCTTTTGTTATAAATCTTTAAATAAAGTAATCAGTGAAAAAGAAAAAGCTCAACATGACTGCTTTATTTTAATTGCCTCGCTACATGCAAGCCGATATCCGAAAGAGTGAGAGAGAAAGAGAGAGAGAGAGAGGGAATGCACTGAAGGGAGCTGAGCGTGTGAGAAAAGTCGGCAAATATTAATGCTGCACTTCTGGCATTGCCGGCACAGCTGCCATCACCATGACGTGTAATTAAAAATTATTTCTAGGTTTACTTGTATAGTTTTTTTTTGTTTTTTGTTCAGATTTTCTTTGGCCACACACTCATCATATTCGTACAATAAATTCATTAGGTTTTCTTTGTCTAATTGCTGCATATAACGAAGGCAATTTATTGTTAATATTGTTGCTATTTCAATTGTTTAGTATTGTCGTGCAACTTATGAGAAATGTGTTGGAAGCTTCAATTGAAGTTGAAGAAACTTTGACAAAATGCAATGAACAAAAAATTCCAGTTGCATAATTGGAAAACATTTTCATATTCCCAGTTGACAGAACAAAGAAAATTGTCAAATTGCAATTAAAAGTGAGTCAAAATATTTGAGAGGTTTTTTATTTAAAGATCGAAGGTGAAGGAATCGATTTAGAAAGCCAGGAAGGTTGCCATATCTCATTGAAAATGTTGAGAGAACTTTGAGATGATTTCAACTTGATTAAAAGCTGAAAAAAAATTATTTATAAAATTCAGAGTAATTTAGAGAACCCCAGGAACCCTTAACCTTAACTTTGAGATTTAAACCTTTAAAATATTGAAGAGCTTGATAAATCCCTCAAAATCTTAAATGAAAACATCTTCAAACAGCTTAAGATCTTTATTAAGACTTGGCTCAGGGAATCGGTAAGTCAAATCTTTCTTTTTTTTATGTGTAGGAAAAAAAATCATCAACCCGGATCGCAGAGACGTTGTCTGTGTGTAATTAATTTACACCAGCTTGTCTCCTACATTTCTATTTTACGATAGGCCATTAAATGGCCCTCCAAAATGCCTAGGCTATCTTTTGACGGCAGTTTTACGACTCTTATCAAGCGCACAACATTTGACGCTGATTTGTTGATTAGCCCAGGCAAAACGCACAAAACAAATAAACCTGACGGCGAGTTGAGCCAATCCAAAAGGGAAATGCCGTTGCAACAAATTAAGATCTTGCAACTTGCAACTGGCAACTTGCAACTGTGCGCCCACAAATCTTATCGAATAATGAAAATGAGATAGTCCAATTTCAGAGCAGGCAAGCATGGCGCCCAAGTGTTAATCTTCGGCTTAATGTGCGAAAAATGTGCAAACATTGTAAACGCAAAGAAAGATCTGGCTGAGCCCAGAGTGCCTCGTCGAGGCAATCAAAATGAATTTTATTTTCAATTTTTTTTTTTTTTTTTTGTGATGCGCAAACTGACAGACAGGACAGCACAAAGACTGAATTGAGTGAGTTCTCACCAAAAAAAAAAAAAAAAGAGAGAGGAAAAAAAAAGAAACCTAATTAATATTCATGAACTGCAACTTCCTCTCTTTTTGGGTAACACCAGCAAAGCCCAAGGGAAACTCTTATCGGAATCGAAAAGTCTGGGATGTTTTTTTTTTATATTTCAATGTTTTTTTTTTTTAAGTTTTAGTTTAATTTAGGTGGTAGAAAGGGGCGTTGCCAATAGAACTCAATTAAAGAAAGGAATTTCGTTCAGCCAAACACGCCCTTGACAGACATTCCAGTTAAATAAATCACAGACACATTTCTCACTAATAACAGCAATTGTTGTCAATTTGCCACAAAACAAGCAAGCAAGTAAGAAAAAAAACAAAAATCAGGCGCGAAAATGCAGACATCATTTTTTTATTTTTTTTTTGCTGAATTGCTTTTGTTTTCTTGTTGTTGTTGCAGTTGCTATGACTGAGTGACTGAGTTGACGCCAACACACACAATTTAAATTGTTATAAAAATAGAATCTGTCCCAAAACATGCGCGACTGCGCCTACAAAAAAATTTGCACGCCCATTTCAACAGGGCAGCGTCGGCAAGTTCGTGTCTTAAGTCTTTCGTTAGCTCTCGTCTGAGAGAGACCCTCTATGTGTGTGTGTGTCTCTCTGTTTGTTTGTTTATTAAATATCATTACACATTTTAGGCACATAATGCAAAATAAAAAATAATAATAATAAATAAATTGAGCCACGCATTCGACCAAAAATAAAAAAAAAAATTCTCAACCACAAAATTAAATTATTATAAAAAACTTTTTGATTTTATTTATGTAGGCAATTATTTTATTTATATTGTCATTACACAAACACACACACGCACCTGAAGAGCCCTGAGTTGGAATATTTTGCATTGCGCTTCTTGGCATTTTCAAAATTTGTAGTCAAAAAATGTTACCAACCCAGCTACTTGTTTTACTTGAGAGTCTCTCTGCGTGTGTGTGTGTTTACCGGCATTTGTAGAGCTACTGGTTTTTGTGTAGTCGACTAAACAAAATGATATACCATCATTAAAATGGCACGTAGGATTGGAGTGAATTTAGTTGAGTTGCAAATATTTCTGACAAATCTCATAAAGGTTACTTTTTCATTTTTGCTCTGTTCAGCCCACGCTTTTGGCAAATGCACTGACGCCTCCGCAGACGTCATCAGCTAATAAAAAAAAAAAAGAGCAACTGTCACCAAAATCATAACAAAACCATCAACAGCGCAATTTGCCTTAACCAGCCAAATGAAACGGTGGCAGCACCACCTTCATTCTGCCAGCAGTAGCAGTCAAAAAAAAAAGCCAAAATAATCATAAAAAAAAAAACAAAAAATTTCAAAAAAATATATATAAAAACAAAAAGCCAAAATCACATATAATTTCAAATTCAAAACGCGATTTTTGTCGAGGTTAAACTATTTTATCATTGTCACAAACGGAATTTTTCACCACCACCAAACAGACATAAACCATTGGTGTTGTTGTTTCTGGCATTGCTGTTGCTGTTGTTGTTGTTGTCATTGCCGAGGACCGCTGGCCTAACCTAAAACAGCAGCAGCAAAAGACTTTTGTGCTCGATCGCATTTGGCAATGCGTGCGAAAACGCATAAAGTGACAGACGCGACTTGGGCGGACTGACCGACTGGCTGGACATTTTTAGGGCGTTTTCTGATCACATTTAATTTTTAGCTTACAGCTCTTGACTGGCCCCGGTTCACCCCGTCCGTTACCGCCAGCCGCCACCAACCGAGTAGTATGAATATCTCTTCATTTGCTCGGTCAGTTATTTATTGTATTTTACGTGGCCAGCCTTTTTAGCTGCTCTTTCTAAATACCCTTTCATATGCCAGTCCCAAAGGGTATACTGGAATAAGAGAAAGAATGACAAGGAAATGATTTCTATGTTCTTTTGTAGACAACTGTACCTGATATCTTAACACTTAGTCACTTCTAATTGAACTAATCAATCAAAAAAATAGCTTGGTTCCTAATGATACAGTCTGGCTCTTACAGATACAGAGTATTTGCAAGTCAACATCTTTGGGATTTTTCTGTACTTTTGTACACAACTGTACCTGCTATCTGAACACTCAATGAATTAGATAACTGGTTTCCTAAAGATAAAGCTTGGCTCCTACAGATATAGATTATCTGCAAGTCAATATCTGTACTTTTGTACACAACTGTACCTGCTATCTGAACACTCAGTCACTACTAATTTGATTAATCAATCAATTAGATAACTGGGTTCCTAAAGATACAGCTTGTTTCCTACAGTCATAGATTATCTGCAAGTCAAAATCCTTGAGATTTCTCTGAACTTTTGTACACAACTGTACTTGCTCTCTATCCACCCTTCTCAGGTCTTAATTACTCATAAGACTAATCGAACTAATCAATCAAATAGATAACTTGCTTCATACAGAGTATCTGCAAGTCAAAAGGCTTGGGCTTATTTGTTGTTGTTGGTGTTTTTGTTTTGAGGCTTGCAGTGTGTGTTTAATTGAAGGCCAAGCATTGCCGCATTGCTGCATGCATGGCAAACATGTCCTGTTGATCAGACCAAAAACCAAAAAAACCCCAAAGACGAAGGTAGCCCAAGACTTGAACGTATGTGTGTTTATTGACAGGCCAGTCAGTCAGCCAGTGGCACTGGTGATCGTGGTGGTGGTGATGGTAAGTGGTGAGTGGTCAGTGGCAGACATGCCCTTATTTGAGACATAGCCAAAACGGCCAGTGCATAAATTATATGGCACCATTTTTTTTCTCCTTATTTTTTTGGAAAAGTATTTTTTTTTTCAGAAAAATTTATTTATTTTTTTTTTTCAATCTGTTTGGATGACTCTTTTATTTTGGTTTTATAAGAGGATACTTGCGTAACTCAATGGCGACGACGACAACGACAACGACGACGACAGATGACCAAGTCAGCTATTTAGAATATGTGTAGCAATTTTCAATTGACATCCATAAAACATGCGCACTGTTGGCCTCTTTAGGCTTGAAATGAATGTGATCTGTAGAGATCAGAAATCTGGAGGATTCATGCAAATCAAATCAAAAACCAAATTGAAATCAATTAAAATACAGCAGCCATCGACTAATCAGTAAAGTCAGACAAACTGACTAGCAGACTAGCTGACTGACTGACTGACTGACTGACCAGGCGGTCCCAAATATGTCTCAGATTCGATCTGATCAGAGCAGAGCAGAATAAAACAGATCACAATTGAGCCGAGTTTAGGAATTGAAGTGAACTCAAGCGTTCGGACATTTGATAAGCATCAAGTTTTGTTCACTTATATAAGCAAGAAAAGTCTACACCGAAACCCAGTCAGCATCCATAGAATAGAATCGATCGAATGGCGACTTTGACAGGCATCGATCAACTATCAGCGGACGCGACTGCGTAGACGCGACGGGCGACATTAACGCTGAATAAATTGTCATAAATTACATGAAAGCCTCCAAGCTAGCTACCGACCGAGTCGACTCCTCATTCCAAAACAAAAAATAAGAAGAAGAAGAGAAAAAAAACCTTTCAGAAATTGTAACGCATTGTGTGGGTAAAGCGATCTTAGATATGCTCTTCTTCTTCTTATTGTTGTTGTTGTTCCTGTTGTTGTTGTTGTTTGTAAACGATAAGCCCCAAAAGTCAGCGGCATTTAAACCAAAAGCAGTTGTGCTGATGTTTTTGCTATTGCTTTTGTCGTTGCTACACCCCAAAGGTGCATCCACATCCCAGCGCGTCAGATACGCATCACAGTTTGGCTAAACGCTACCCAGTTTGGTTTTTTTTTCTTCTCCTCCTCTTTTTCCACCCCCTTCCCCTTCCTCCACTGCCACTAGCATTTCCTTTTTGTCTGTTGAAGATTTTGAATTATTGTCACTGGCAGATTTGCCCCGTTTTACTCCTTTCTCTGCCCCTGCCTCTCCCCCTGCCTCTGTCTCTGCCTCTGATCGATATGTTAAAAAAAGCGATTAAATGCGCTGAGCTGAGCGGCAGTTTCGAGTTGCCTGACAAACTTTGATTGACAAGCCTTTTGTAATGTTATTGTTGCTCTTCCTTTCTGCTTGCTTTTGTCTGGCGAAGTTGGTGGCGTGGGGGGGTTTTTCTCTGAGCTGAAAGAACAGTCTTGGCAGCGAAAAAAATTGCACTTCTTTAAAACCCAGCGGAAAGTAAAATTTTCTTTTAAATGATGCAAAAGTTTGATTGGAAAATTTTTTCAAATTTAAAAAATATTTTGGAATAAAGAGGATATTTTTTTTATAAAATTTATTTTAATATTACAATTTCTTTCGTTATTTCATAAATATGATATTTTTTCTTAGAAACTGAAAACTTTACAAAAATATTTTATATTTTTCTATATTCTATAAAATAAATAATAATATTATTATTTATTAATAGTCTTGAGAGACTGTTTGATTCAAAAATCACAAACAAAAAGGAAGATAAATTCTTTTTTTAATTAAAATTATTTAATTTATTTTTGAAATAATTAAAAATTTGAATTATTCTTTTAATAATTTTGAGAAGTCAAAGGCAAATTAAAATACATCAAGAGTGTCTTGGATTCATTTGAAATATTTTAGGTCCAAAAATATTTAATTTTCAATTTAAAATATGTGAGAAAAATCTGAGATAAAAAGAGAGGAAATATTTGAGAAAATTCTGAGATAGGAAGAGAGGAAATTTTTGAGAAAATGCTAGAATAAAAACCGAGCACATTTTTTTTTTTTATATTTATTTTAAAATATTTAAGAAAATTCTGGGTTAGAGAGAGAGAGGAAATATTTATTTGAATTTTAAAATATTTGAGAAAATTCTGAGACAAAAGAAAATAAATTATTTATTTTCATTTTAAAAGATTTTCGGAAATTCTAAGATAAAAAGAAAGGAAAATTATATATATTTATTTTTTTTTTTAATTTAATTTATTTTATTCCGAGGTTGCCAGGCATTTCATTGTTTTTGTTCTGATTCAAATTATTTCAAACTCGCAAAATATTTAAATAATTTCATAAACGTGAAGAAATATTACAATGTTTTTTTTTTTGTCTCTTATTTTGGTGTCCCCTCGAAAGCAGCACATGGCCCCAACGAGCTGTAGCCATAAAGTCGTGATACTAACAAATTTCATTAATGTACAACACCGGCAACAAGTTGCACAGTTGCAAGGCCCTCAAAAGGAAATGAAAAATAATAAAACTCATCCTCATCCAAAGCATCCTGCGGCCTCTTCGGCTGCTCAGCTCTGCTCTTCTCTGCTCTCCTCAGCTCTGCTTAGCTTTGCTCTCAGCAATTCCATTCATAAAATGCACACAAAAGGCAGACAACAAAACACTAAGAGCATTGCATGATTTTGCATAATTTTATGTAAATTTTTTTGTAGACTCTTCCTTTTTTCTTTCTTCAAGATGAGCTAAAATCGAAGCTGGTTGCGCAGGCGCTGAAGCGTCTGCAACAGTTTCAACCTGAATTCAGGGGGTGCAGAGGAGAAGAGTGGGGGGCCGCTACGCCTCGACGACATGATATATGCCACATGATGACGACAACGCAGCCTCGGAGAATTCTTGAATGCTCAAATGCGGCAAACAGTAGCAATTGCTTTTGTTGTACAAGGACACGATTAAGTCGCGGGTTGAGCCAACCAACCAACCAACCAGCCAACCAACCGACCAGAATAAAAGTGTAGAATCTGTGTGCAATATGAGGCCAATTTATGCAAAGTGCAAAACGTGCAGCTTAAGGGAAAACAAAAGCCGAAAACTTTTTTTCTATAAACAATTTCGGGCAGGTCGAAAAATACAAAAAAAAAAGAAAAGAAAACATTTAGGAAAAAGACCGAGAAGATCGAGGAGCAACGCCCAACATATGACAACAATGACATGAAATTGGAATTTATGCCTGGCCAAAATAACACAAAATATTGTTTTAAAATCCTATCGACTGGCATTTCCAAGTAAAGGGCTTTTCAATACAGTCAGTCAAGTCAAGCCCCCACACGTCTGGGCCAGTCAGCCAACTGAGTGCTTCTTTGAATTTGACTTGAATGTATTTCTTTTTCATACACTTTTCTAACCAAACCAAGTATATCTATTTAGATCGTAAGTTGCTACTCAGATTGGTCAGTCAATAGAGAAGAGTCCCTCCGCATATATTTTCCTATTCTATGCCACTTGGGAACTTAAGCCCTCTAAAAAGGCATCCATAACTTTTTAGACCGAAAGGTGCTACCCAGATTAGTCAAACAATAGAGAAGAGTCCTTCCTTTCCCATAGGCATATAGAGATATACTTCCTGATTTAGTCCACTTGGGAACTTAGGCTCTCTACGAAAGCTTCCATATCTAATTAGACCTAAAAGTGCTCAGATTAGCTAGTAAATTGAGAAGAGCCCTTCCTATTCATAGACTTATATATGAATATATATTTTCCCTGATTTTTTCCATTAGAGAACTTCGAACCTCTACGGAATCCCATCGGACTCTATTTTGCGCCATCTGTTTAGCCATTTCCCACGGTGAACCGATCTGGTCCCCAGTCTCCAGATTGCTTAGACATATAAAGCTCTCACATTTATTTACCCATCCTGATCAAATTTGATATATGAAATAGGCTAAAGCTAAGGCAAAGCTGTACGAACTTTGGTCCATACCAATCCCGATTAAATTATTTATATGACACATCCTCAGACTTTGAAAAGTATATATGAGCTTCAGCAAGTCGGGGATAACCTTTTACCTTGGTTATTTTTTTTTTATTCTGCAAGACCCATCAATGCTGACAGCAGCCAGCAAGGAACTTGCAACTCTTAGTGACCAGATTGTGGCTACTAGTGATGCTGGTGGTGGCTGTGATGGTGGTGCTGAACGCTCCTCTAATCAGATTCAGATGTCGACGAAAAATGTGCAGCCGGCCCAGGGTCCAAGTGGTTGGAATCAACTGGACTAAACTGAGCCGAGCCGAACGGAGCGGAGCCGAACTGAGCAGGAGGATCGCGTAACACGGTAGTTGAGAGAGTAGCAGAGTAGCAGCAAAAGCAATGAGCCAGGCGAATGACGAAGTCATAGCCGCGATGCGTCAATTTTAGATTCAACAAAAATGATTGCAATGCATGTTGGCAACAACAAACTGGACACCGGGACAGACCAGCAGGAAGGCAAGCAACCAGTTTGGCAGGCCACTGGTAGTCTGTCAAAAGGTCTGCTGCTGTCCTGGCTGTCTTGGCTGTCGTGGCTGTCGTTGCTGCCGTTGAAAACTTGTGAAATGCCAATTTATTCGTTAGCAAATATTGCATCTGATAGAACAACAGAGCCAACAGGCAACAGACCTGGCAGATCCAAGGTTCGTCTGCTGGTTGGCTGCTCGGCTATTCGGTTGTGATTTGACTGTGCCACCGGTCTGGTCTTGACTTGGAGTTGTCTCTGTCTGTGTGTGTGTGTGTGTTTTTGTTTTTTTTCTCTTTGGGGTGCGAGTGCAACATATGCAGACATGACTGGGACACAAAAGCCAATGGAAACTAAAGAGTGACTCGCCCTCCCTTCATCATAAACCAGAAGCTGAAACCGAAACTGAAATTGAAGCTGAAAGCCAAGTTGAATGTGGAAACCCTCCTGAATCATGTGTAAAAATCTTAAGTGCAAACAATTGTATGCGTTTATCGTGTCGACCACCATTGAAGTTGACTTTAGTTGTCCGTTGTTTTGTGTTTGCTGAGCAACCCAAGTCTGCGTCCGCATGGAAGTCAGCGGAAATCGAAGCAGTTCGTCCCAACATTCGACAGAGTTTAATTAAGCTTAAACTGAGCTACGCTTCCTACTGATATGTGGGCAAGCTATTAGTTTATTTTATTTCGAGTTTTTTTTTTTTGGCGGCAAGAAATTAGTTGAAAGATTTTGTTGGAAAGCCCTCAAGTTAGTCAGTTAGCCAGTCAGGCAATTCATTCTTTCTTTCATTCAGGTCCATCAAATTGATCAATGCTCATAAATCATAAAAATGCCACAAAATATTTAAAAGTTACTCTTCCAAAAAATTCAACCCAAAATAAAAATGTACAAGAATGAGCAACTTTTACTGGAAATTGCCTCGAGAGTGTGCAAAAGGGTTTTTGTTTTTTGGCGAAGGTCTTAAATTAGTTTTCATGGCCGTTATTAAGGCGCACGTATCACAGCAACTGACCCAATAATTATACACGAGGCCTTCTCCCCTTTTTAACTGAGAGTGAAACGGCCCAAGAGTCAAGCTTAAATATTTTAGAGGAACTCCAAAGGCGAGGGTGGTTCCAATAAAATGGAAATAATTTTTTCTTTTAAGAAAAAAGAACCATCTTGAAAAGAATTCTCTAGCTTAAGAATCTGTTTAGGGGAAAAATAACTGAGATAGATAAAGGTAATTAATGGAACTTTGGGAAAAAATAATATAATTTTTTTTTTTTTTTTGATTTCAGAAATTTAAGGGTCTTCCAAAAATCATTGAAAAAATATCCTAGAATATTTATAAAAAAAAATTTAAAATAAAATCCATTTAAATTGTAAAAATAATTAAAAGAAAAAAGGAAAAGACAATTAGGTGTTTGAAGAAGTTTGAAACCAGACAAACTAAATTGTAAAAAAACATTAAAATATTTTAAGTCAGGAACCTTTTTCAGATTCAGCAATTCAAAGGTCTTTCAAATTTAAAAGTCATTTAAGTTGTATGAGAAAATCAGCTATAACCTAGGGAAAAAAATGGCAAAAAATAATTCTGAAAATTTATAAAAATATTTAAAATAAAACCCATTAAAATTTTCAAATAATCAAGAGAAAAAATTAAGAGACAATTAGGAGTATAAAGAACCTTCAAGCCAGACAATAAAAATTGTAAAAAAATATAACAAAATATTTAAATATTCAGATAACAAAAAGAAGACAGAATCAAATTAAAAATTATAGCAAATAAATTTTTTGTAATAAAATAAAAAAAAAAAATTAATAAAAAAAACATTTCAAACTTTATAAGCAACCCTCGCAAATGGTTAGACAGGCACACATATAACAAATTTTTATAAATTTTATTTTACGTTTTGGCCGTGGGCGGCTTAAATCAAATTTTTGGCTGCTGCTTATCAGTTTGATGAAGACGGACCAAGACTCCGCTTAGACTCGGCCAACTTTTCCATGTTATTTAGCAAAAAACACAAAGACAACAACAACATTAATAATGAGAAAAATTATGTTTTTTTATGTTGGTATTTGTTGTATTTGTTGTTGTTGTTTCTATTTTGTTTATAGCACGCGACATTTTGATGATTGGTTTTTGGTTGAATTTGCCCGAGGGCAAATGTCACACCGGCCGCCAAACAAAAGTCTAGACAGACAGACTAAGCCTTACACATCTCTTCTAACTGATCAAATCCAAATCCAAAGAAGCCGAAGAAGAAGACTTTGGCCAAAAGCAGGCTAATCAATTTTAAATGTATTTTTGCGTGTCAATCGCTTGTTTGCGTGCCTCTTCGGACCCAAAACGACTTTCGATAGGCAGACCAAGAGTCAACTTGGTCAGTCAGTCATTTATTGATATGTTGTTAGATTTTGTTATTATTATCATCATTGTTGTTGTTGTTGTTGTTGTTGTTGTTGTGATTGTTATTTGGTAATAATTGTTTATTATACCGGAGGCCTTATAAATTGGCTGCCTTGAAATTTGATTGTTTTGAGTGAAATTTATTTGATTTATTGCACAAAAAAATAAAAAAAAAAAATTTTAAAAAAATTTATTTATGGAAAGTTTAACCAAAACAAGGGGGTAAGGAGTAGGAGGGGAAGAGCAGAAAAGTACAAAAGAAGTTGAAGCTGCTGGCTGAGACGACGGCATCTTTGGTATGTGTCATGTCCAGGAATTATGCAAGACAACAACAACAGCAACAACAACAACAACAAACAAATTACAAGCTGGTATACACTTGTCTGTGCGCATTTTACCAATTTGGCACGCTTGACCATAAAAAATGGCCCGACACTCGGCCTGGCCCAAACCAAAACGTTTGTTTCGTTTCGTTCCGTTCAGTTTAGAAATTGAGCAAAGCTAAAAAAGAGACAACAACAACAACAACAAAAATAATAAAAAAGTGTGAAACTGAAAATGGCGTCGCCTTTTGCTTTTGGCTTTGTTGCTCTGGCCATGTTAGAAGAAGACTCCCCCCCCCCCCTCCCCCCTTCAGACGACCACACTTCAAATCGATTAGCATAGTTGTTGGCCAAAGCAAATAGGAATTCTATTACAACAAATAAATAAAAAAGAAATGACAACTCTGTTAGGACGCGAGGAGCGGCCACGCGCGCATTCCGAGCGGATGTTTGGCTCATTTGGCAGAGCACACACCAGCGGAAGGGATTTCTTTTTAAGCGCATCCTGGACACACGGCTAACACAACAGCAACAACAACAACACCAGTAAAGGTCCAGTCTTTGATAAAGAAAATGATTTTTTTCTGTTTGTCTTTTTTTAAGCCAACTTCCTGTCTGCTTTTGGGGCAAGTGTAATAAATTTTGCCTCGCAGGGTGGCTGCCATGAAGTTGTCTAGTCAGACAGATAGACAGACCGCCCACCCGAAAGTCAGCCAAAGAGGAAGTCCAAAAGACATTTAAATGCCGCCACCCTTTCACCAACAATAAAATCAAACCAATAACTACCACTCTTTGCCTTTGTCCGGATCGTAAAACATATATTTTCTCTAATTAAAAAGTAGCCAATATTTTGACAAAAAAAAAAAAACCCAAGACCCCCCTCTCCCTAGCCCCTGATATTATTAATTCTTGTTTTTAGTCTCTTTTTTTATGAGCCACAAAAATTGTTAGTTGGCTTACAAATGCTGATGCTGGGTTATCATAATAAAATTTGGTAAACCTCTTCAGTCTTATTGGAAGTTGTTGAAATTTTGATGAAGTGAGATTGTCTATCTTTGAGATATATAAAATCTTAATTTGTAGACATCGTAAATGATATTTGTATATATTTTTTTTTTTTTTGGGTTATAGTTCTGATCTATTAGAAGTTATTGGTTAGGCATGAAATTAGTCAATGATTTTGATTTTCTCCTTTTCGAAATGGGAATTTCCGTTTCGATTTGGCTTAGGGGCCCAAAAGGAATAGCATGTGGATTTTGGGCCATAAAATTTGTTATGGCTGATTAAGAGAAACTAATTTAATGGTATTTTTGTAAAACCGTTCGAAAACAGTTATCAATGAATTTTTATTACCGCTGCCTAAGCATTAATTGGACAAATTATTATGATTTACCAAAAAATAAAGAAGGGTTTTCATAATGTTTGAAAAAAAAAAAAAAACAAAATAAAATATATAAATTTTTCGTTAAAACTAAAAAAAAATTATATGTAATTTTGAAAATATTTTCGAGTGCTTAAAAATAATTAAAACATAAAATTTGTTGAGTATCAAAATTTTTCCTAATATCCAAAAAAAAAATTTTATTTTTTTTTTATAATATTTGAAATAATCAAAAAAAATATATATAATTTCTTTGAGTCTTAAAATTTATTCTTATGTGATGAAAAGAAATATTTTTCAATTTTTTTTTTTATATATTTTTTAAACATTTTAGCTTTCTTTTTATTATTACAATTTTTCCTATTTCAAAAAAAATATATATTTTTCCAATTATTATTCGTATAATTTTTAAAGCAATTTGAGTGCTTAAAAATATATAATTTTTGAATATTAAAATTTTTTCCTATTTCCAAAAAAAAAATATATTTAAAATTTTTGCTATTACAATTTTACCTTTTTCCCAAAAAATTAATAATTTTACTTCAAATGTTTTTCGTATAATTTTTAAAGTAATTTGAGAGCTTTAAAAATATTAAAATATACTATAATTTTTGAGTATTAAAATTATTTCTTATTTCCAAAAAAATATATATTTTATACAAAATTTTTTTTATTTTCATTTTTTCAATTTTTTATTTTTTTTTTTTTTCAAACCAAAAAATTTTATATTATTTTGGAAATATGTTGAGCCCACCTGCGTGATCTTGGCTTAAAGAGTCAGTCACGTGCATCCAAGTCTATAGAATTCCTGGTATAACACTTGTTTACCTGATAAATTCCCTGCAACAGGAACCACACTTTTCACACTCCTCCCCGCTAATTCCCAATAAAACGGAAGTCTGAAAAAATCCTGTTGAAGTCAAACAATCAAACACCTAATAAAGATTTCAAAATTTCCACCACACGTAGCTCCCAAACCAAAATAAAGAACCAACACGATTTAATTGAGTTAAAAGAAGCCAAAACAAAAAAAAAGGAAAGACCAGGCCAAACTGATAAGAAAGACTGGCCAGAACGATTAGGATCAGGAATATTGTTTACGATCTTCTAGGAAATTGACACTAGCACAGCAGGACTAAGGACCAAGGACCAAGGACCTGAACTGAATCCTTACTTCACTGGAAAAACGTCTGAGTGAGAGGGTGAAAGTGAAAGGAGCAAACAGGTGGCGCCTAACGGTTCTCAAATCAAGTGATTTATTTATGTGTGAAATCAGGCAGCCATCCAAAAGGAGGAGGAGTAGATTTGTATTTTTTTTTTTTTTTTTTTGAGGCATTTAACAAATGTTTTATAAACAAACAAGGCAAAGCAGCAAATAAATTGAAATAAATTCACAAAAAAATTGCCAATTAATCACAAATCATATATAAAAAATTCTAAACACGCAACTCACACTGCACCCGCCCGAAAATTTGACTAAATAAATTGTTTCTCTTTTTTTATGATTATTATTATTTTTTTTTCTTTAGTTAAATTGGTTGGCATGACTGAAATAATTTCTGCTTATTGATTGTCAAAAGCAAAAAAAAAAAGAGAAATAACAAAACAAAACTAAATAACTGCTCGAAATATTTTTACCCGCTAGACAAATGGCTCGAGCCAATGAAAGGTTTTTTTTTTCAAAAAATATTGTAATGGGGCCTTTCGGTAAGCTTTCAGAGACGGAACCCATATGTGTGTATGTGTGTGCACTTTTTGACTTCTCGACTTTTGACGGTGTGGTTAGTTGTGGTTAATTTGCATGGGACTTTGGGGTCGGTTGGTACCAAACTCAGCCAACTCAAAAGGCGTTGATAACGGCCGCTTCAAAAAAAAAAAACTACACCGCGGAATCATTTTAAAATACAGTTTTTTTTTTCAACAAAATAGAAATGAAATAAAAATAAAAAAAAAAAAACAAAATGAAACGATCGTCTGATCGTCCCCAACAAGAAACGAAGAAAAAAAATAAATAAAGAAAAAGAACGAACAATTTAAATGGCCGCATTGGAATTGCTAATTTGTTTTTGAGTTGCTTGATTTTTGTTGTCTTTTTTTTTTTTTTTTTTTTTTTTGAGGCACGGTCTCTGGTTTGGCATTTATTTTTTTTTCTTTTACTTTTGTGCGACACTTTTGACATGCGGATGTGCCATGTTAACGACAATCACACGCACCAAAACTAACACACACACACACCGAGAGAAAGAGAAAGAAAGAGGGCGAGTCAGAGTCTCACCTTGTCGTTTGAAAATGAGCAAATGTAAGTTTGCCTAATCCTTTGGAGCCCAACAAATCCTTGACCATTTACAACAAATTGAATCTGACCAATACTGTTGCGGTCGAGCCTTGCTCGATTGGTCTGGTTCAGTTCAATTCAGTCCATTTCAGCCCACAAGAATCAAAGTTGCAAAATGGTCGAAACTGAAACGATGAAATGACTGAAACCGCAGGAAATTCGTCGAATTTGCCTTGCGGTGTTGACCCTGCCACACAAAAGGATGCACTCTGACCAGTCTGAGCACTTTCCTCCCCCCTCCGCCTGCTACTTGCATAATTGATGCAAATGTTTTGCGGTGTCTTGACACAATGGCAGAAAATGAATGGAAATCTATGGAGAAGCTCTCAAAAAAAAAATTTTTAAATTTCTGAGATTTTTTTTTTTTAGGAAATTCCAAAACTAATCAATTCAGACATTTTTATTATTGTTATTTTTTTTTAGGCAGTAAATTCTTGAATTGCAGCCTAAGCAAGTGAATTTTTGATTCCCAAAAATTTGATTGGCGCCAGACAAAAAAAAACTATCAAATAAATCGTAAAAATACGCAACCCGCACAATTTTATACAATTTTTATTAACCTTCTACCGTTAAGTCCCTGGCTTTTCACTTTTCCCCCCGGGGGTAATAAATTAATCAAAATATATATACGTGTGTCTGGGACGATTCTTTTCTTTTTCTCAAGAAAATTGCTGCTCACACCTACACCAGAGGAAGAAGAAGAAGACGTGGCAGAAGCAAAAGAGATCTGTAAATGATTTGTTTGACAAACACAAACACAAAACGCTATGGGACATTGTGGGCCCTTTCTGCGAAGTCCGAAGGTTAAATGACCCTTCGTCTTTTCTATATCATTGCAAATGATCAACAGAGAAAGGATCGAAATTGAGTCGAGTTGAGTTGGAGTTGAGTTGAGTCGAGTCCAGTCTGTGTGGTCATTTGAAGTAGTCATCATTAAGCAAAGATGAACAAATGTCAAACGTCATGCCACTTATTGATGTTTGGCTGCTGTCTGTGATCTTATTAAGCAACCCAAAACGAGACAAAAACAACAACAACAAGAAGATGAAGAAGAAGAAGAAGCAGACAAAGGGGTAAACAAAAGGACTGAGAGTTGAGAAAACGAGCACACGTGCGCTTCAATTATCACCCCCATAAAGCAAAACGTCACCGAGCATCTTGTCAAGTCATCGCTCAATAACATATCGATGGTTATTCGGTCAAAATTGGACAGGCAGAATTGTTAATGAAAAGGCACAATAATGAATAGAATGAAACAACATCTATGTGGCATGCGTTTCCGATCATATCAAAATTAATGAGATTTCCTTAAATACTTTTGAATAAATCAGCTTAAAAAGGAAAGTGAGAATTAGAATGCTTGAGTCATATAATTAAAGGGGATTTTGAATTTCTATTTAATCCAGGTGACTAAGCGTTCAATTACAACTATCTAATTTAAGTGATACAAAAAAAATTAAATGTTTCCCTGCAAACTAAATAAATTCTTACGAATAAGAAAATCAAATTGTATTCAATTTAAAATTCTTGGCGCCAAAGTTAAAAAGTATCAAAGGTATCGATACTTTGCTTGAATCTACAGAGTTGTATTTTTAAGCCTGCCAACCTAGCGAATTTAGTTCAGCACAGGGTTGCATTGAAACAGTGGCGCGAGAAATATCCATTTAAATCAAAGTAAAAAGGTTTTCATTAAAAATAAGAAAAAATAGGAATAATAATTAAATTATTAAGATTTTAAAAGTCAGGCAAATCCAACCAATATTTTTTAGTTAAGGTAACTGATGCCACCCACCTAATTTAAGCTCCCAGCCAATGCAACAAATGCGCAGTTTAACAAGCCGACAACATTTCCATGACAACCTGCAAATTCCGCCGTTGTTGTTTATTTTGAATACATTGCAACAGCAAAAGCCAAAAAACCAAACAAATTTTCACAAATAACAAATTTATAAAAATAAAGTGATTCATTGAAAAAGTCGCTCAATATGTGACAGTTTGAAATAGTTTTATACATTCCTACACACATTTACTTGGACTTGAATATTTAAAAAAAAAATTCCTCTTTTATATATTTTCTACAAGTTCTTCTCGACTAAGCAACTAGAGAAAGAATCACAAATATGCCCACAGTACCCAAACGTGACCTGAAGCCCACACGGGGCAAGGGTACGGGCATGGATTTTCTCACCGCAGGCATCACCCGAACCGAGGTAACCGAAATGCAATTGAAATGGCAAGATCAACCCTGCCCGGCCCCACCATGCAAGCAGGCCTTCTGGTGGGCCAGCCAGCCCAAGCCCATCAAAATCAAAGGATGCCCCAAGTAAGTATCCAAAAATATATATCAATTTTATTTCTATTATCCAACACGGGGTCAATGGAATTCAGACATCAGGAGTCGTGCGTAAACAACAAGAAAGTGTGTAATGAAAATGTAATTTCAAGGGTGGAGGGGGAGGTAGGGAGAGACTCTGGACAATAGTCATAAATTGAGTTAATAAATTATGGGACCGGCCCGTAGCCAAAAAGTAAACTTGGCCTACACGCAATACCAAGTTTTTTTAGACAATGAGGGAGGTGTGTTTGTGTGGTGAGAGGGGCAAGAGGGCAACTGAAGAGAACAAAGACATTTGTGCGTGGAAATTATTGAAGCTAAAAACGGCTACGATTGTCGTAAGACAAGAACAATTGATGTAGCCCGGGGGAGGGGGTCGGGGGGAGTGCAATTAAAATAACAATTTACGCAGTTTTATGATCTGCAAATAGTTCAATGGCGACACTAAAAAATATCGAATTAAAAATGGTAAAATAATATTCCCAAGAAACTCTTTATTTGACCACAAAAAAAACAAACTTGTCTTTCTCTGAATTCGAACCAAACCACTCGATTAGTTTAATTGTCGCCACGTTTGCTTAGCTTGATTTGTTATCAGGAAAGGCGGCAATTCATCCTAAGCCGCCCACTCGAACTGACCTTGAACATTGACTTCTGAGCAATTCCGAGTAGAGCCCACTTTTTCAATGTCAACGAGGCGTTCTTTCCACGGAAATCACCAGTGAAATCATCCGACCAGGCGAATGCCCCGGGAGAGCCAAAAAAAAAAAACTGGGAAAAATTCCAAATACAAAAGAAGTTAATTTCAAGGACAAATGGAAGTGCCAGGAAACGCATTTAATTGGCAGGTGCGAAACCTGTTCGAAGGGAATGGGTCAAAAATAGCTCAATTGGAAAATGATTCATTTTTCTTTCGTTGTTATTTTGTTGCCTCTTCTTGATTGCTTGCCACAAAATGTTGGCTCTGATTTGATGGCATTTGAATAAAAATAAAACGGCAGCTAAAAGCCTGATTATTATTTCATATGGCGCAACACCAGCAATCACCATGAACAACCCAAACAAGGCATACTCTTTTTTGGTTGGGTTAAAATGAGAAAAATGAGTTGCCCAAAAAAGTAGACTATAAAAAATTCCACAAACTCTGCCCGACTTTTAAAGGGCAACAACAACGACGACAACAACAGCTGTTGGCCGGATAACAACAACAACAACAACAAGAATAGGCTGGCTTCTTACAAAAGTCACAACAAAGCAACCAGAAAAAGTAAGAACAAATGAACCCCAAACGGCCACCAACTGACCAGTGGCATGCAACCACAACAAAAACAACAACAACAACAATAAGAAGAAGAAGAAGAGAAACAAATAACCAAATAGCCAAAACGAAGTGGCTAAATGCCGAAGGCTCTGGTCATTTGGCGTTCGCCATTCGAACCGTGCGGAACGCGTGCTCCCTCGAGTGTCGCCCACCGCCTTCCTGGGCAAATCAAACAAAAGAATCGCTGTGTTACGGGAATAACAATAATAAAAAGAAAGAAAAAAAGAAAAATATTGATTAGTGTTTGTGCTTTCCCTTTGGCGTGAGACCATCAAAGCAATGACCGAGAAAGCTGGCTAAAAAACCAAAGGACTCCCCAGACCCAAGCCATGCCAGAGAGTAGCCAGACGAGCCAGAATCAATATGAGCAGCACATAGATCCAAATAACTTCCCAGACCATAGACCAGATCAGCACCAGCACCAACCGACAATCGAGTCGACAGAGCCCACACGAGCACAGAACTTTTCCTTTGCCAGCAGCTATCCCTATGCTCCGGGCAGGTCCCAGATCCCGGACCACTATCACTACTACAACGTCCAACGCTATCAGAGTCCCTACCAGAACACCAACTTCCAGCATCTGGTGACCAATTCATTCTCAGTGTTGCATCAGGCCGAAGCCGGCCAGCCAGCCAAGCCCAACGCCATAGTGCGACCCATACGGCGTGAGGAGCAATCTGTGGTCAATCCAAATGCCGACCAGGTGATAGCAGCTGGGGCACCCTCTGGTGCCTCTGGAGAGCCTCTGACCACAAGCTCCTTTTTCTCGCGCAGCAATCAGGAGGTGCGCAGCTTTGCCGATGAGCTCAGCCAGAAGCTACGCTTCCTCGCCCCGGAGGAGAACTACGGCAGTTCGGCCTGGATGAGAAGTCGAAATGTAGGCACTTTTTTCCAAGAGTCCAGCTTTTCCTCTCTTTAGGCTGATTTCATTCTCTCAAACTCTTTCAGTCTAGCGGTATAGATGTGGCCAGCGGCCTGCCCCAGCGGCCACGGTTTGAGACCACCGTGCCCACGGGGATTTTCCTGCCACCGCCTCATGAGCTGCAACTCTTGCCGGCTTCCATGTTGCGCCGTCATGTCTACGCCTACTCCTCCTATCCCATGATTCTGCATAATTATTACAACAACCAGATTAACCAGCCGAACAATGCCCAAAACCCTACCAACAAGGACAGCCGTCAACTGGCCATGAAGGCCAGCGACAAGGAGCTCAAAGTGACCGCCACCCGTTTGAATGGTGTGCGTGCCTCAGCCGCCCTAGCGGCAGCGGCTGCCTCCACCAACACCAACACCAACAGCAATACCAACACAACCGCCACCAGCAACTCAACCTCTCAGGCCACGGTGCTGGACGGTGGTCTGCATATAACCAAGGCGCAGTTTCAGCAGCAACTGCAGCAGAGACGTGGCTTGGGTGCTGCTACTGGTGGCGGTGAAAAGAGGTAATGAAGAAGTGGGCCACCCACTGCTCTGACAGAATTTGAATATTTTCAAATTGAATTTCTATTTTAACTTGGAATTTTATCGATTTGTGCGTTGCCATTTCAATTAGTCATTGGATTCAATTGGAGTGGAATTTTAAAATAGCTGATTAATTTATAAGTATATTTGTCATCGGATCACGGAGGACACTCGAACTGGTCAAGTCATGCGAGGCCCTCTCACCCTCTCCCACTCTCTCTCTCTCTCTCTTTCTGTCACTTTGCACTCTCTCTTCGCTGTTTTGAATAATTGACATCGAGATTTACCTACATATGCCGCAGTTTGTTTTTGACTGTTTGGAAGCCATTAAGAAAGCCAAAACAATAAACAAAAAATTCCTAAAGAGCCCAGCCAAATCGACTGCGAGTTACTCTGCATCTGACAATATTTCACAACCTTGAATATTAACAATATCAATTTGAAGGGGGTTTCCTGATATTATCTCGTTTTATTTGTTTTTGGTTTACATGAGATTCCCTGTCCGATAGGGGAACTTGTACAAATTCCACCAAATATGTGTCAACTCATTAGTGGGAAATGTTATTTACTTCTTTCACTTGTAATAAAAATGACAAATACCTGTCAATTTAACAGCCAAAGTCAACACGAAAGCACTTTCATAAAAAAATATGATTTAAAAAAGAAGAAAATTTACTCACTTTGAATTTTGTTCCTAAATTTGCCAAAACGCATACGCAAATTAATTCGATCACTTACGTGACAGCGAGTGGGCGTAACGAATAACGTAAGTCAGTGCACACACGCACGCGAAAAATAAAACCAAGCAGTCAAGCCTTTACTCAACAAAGAAAATAATAATAAAACTAACGAATTCGCACGCATACGTTTGCCCGAACGAGGTTAGGCTGCGCTGCCAGCTACAGCAGAGAAAACGCATATACCGACGCACTTGACTCTGTTAATCAAGCACACAGCCATGTACATTTTTCAGCACATAGGACTAGCACCTATTAAACAAAGCAATTTTCACAATTTATTAATCAAATGCTTGGAATACATAGCACACTCACATGCACACAAAAAAAAAGCAAAAAAAAAAAAAGGCACTACAACCGGCACGACGTCATACGCAAGCACATGTGGCCTGCAATTTTTCAAATCGCGGGAAACTAAAGTTGTGCTAATGCCGAACACAAAATAATTATAAATATTAATATACACTGTTGTCCTCCATGTTTTGGCACAATATTTACAATTGTAAAGCGTCGAAATTTTGCAAATTTGTAAAAATGTTACGCGAGACGAAATTCATTGCTGTCGAACTAAAAACTTTCGAGGCTGGCAATGCAGTGCGATCTTGACAGCAGCGTATTGAACGTGTCGTTACCATTTAACTGCAAATCATTTAAATTTAAAATGAGCCCCTAAAATTTTCTTTTAAATTATTTAAAAGGAAATGAAATATTCGTCCACATCAGTAAAATATGAAATGACAAGCTGAAGGGAAATTTTAAGGTTTTTTAAAAGAAAATTTAATATTAGTCAACATCACGAATATGTGAAATGACAACCCGAAGGGGTTATTTTTTTTTCTATGCTTTCGTATTTTCGCTTGTTTTATTACCACTTTTCTTGTTGTGCTATTTTTGTGAATTGTTATACTCTTCCAAGCCCTCCCTGTGCCACTTTAACCTGCCCCATCAGACATTCGCTGTTCGACTGGCTGCAAACTTCAATGTGACTTCCGGCCAGTGGGCCAGTTTTACGCCAGTCCCTATCTGAGTAGAAATTTGCATAGGTCACGAGTTCAGGTTCTAGCTCCTAAGAAGTGCAATGTCTGTATATATGTAAAGAAAAGAATTAGCAAGTCATAAATCACTGACCAGCTAGACTGGAGGGCAATTTAAAGTGACCCGGGCTGGGTCAACTTTAAGCCCAGATGCCTTTAAGCCACCACCCCGGGTTGACCCAAAAGTGTGCTGAACTTAACGGAAATTGATTCCAATCGGAGATGAGTCGACATTCGAAGGTGTGGCGTCTTAAACAAATTTGATTCTTATCAAAAACTTTCGAGTGCAACAGATTTGGCAAATAAAATAACATCCATAGAAAAGGCACAATGAACTCCATAAATTGGGTCGAGGTTTACTAATTGCCACTCTCTTTCTCTCTCTCTTTTGTGTCGCTTTAGGCCAATCGTGCCACCACCGGAGCCCTACAAAAATGTGATGTATGACAGGCGGGTGATAAAGGGTAGCAATTTTGGAGCCACCACATTTATTGTAAGTAGTTACAGCACCACCCCGCCCACCTTCCTTCCTACTGAGTAATTTGAATTTGCAGACAGACGTAGATCCCTTTGACAAGGCCGCCGAATTGCGGCGCCGGAATATGCTGCGCAAAAAGACGATGCAGTGTCGGAATTTACGGAATGTTTTGGGCACTCCGCCGCCGGTCAAGGGCCGCAAACATGAAAATATACAAACAGAGAAATATTTGGAGAAATTAGTGCAGAGGCCACCAGAATTCTCGGTGGATACGCAGACCGATTTGTATTTGGAGAGGCCGCCCACACCGCCATTTATACCGGCCAAGGTGGGCGTCGATGTGGCCACGGAAATTGCAGATGGCGAGCTATTCCACTTTGATGCCGAGGCTCAGCCCATTATTGATGTCCTGGTCGATTCTTGCATTGAGCAGAGCATGCTGGAGGTGGCCCATGAAATGGAGCTAGACGCCTTGCGCAAGAAGCAGGAAGAGTGAGTTCTTTAAAAGATTTCGCCTTGACTTTCTTTGCATGTTTTTCGTTTTTTCATTTTCCTCTTAGATTCCTTTCGCAACGCGAAGCCGAGCTGGCGGAATTGCGCCGCCTGGAGGCTGAGGAATTGCGCTTACAGGCTGAGAAGGAGCGTCGCCTACGCCAAGATGCCATTGCCAAGGAGCTAGACGAGGAGATGAGAAAGAGTGTGACGGCAGCCAAGCTTTTGCAAGGACATATTGCCAGCCTGGTGCCTGAGGTTTTGGAGAATATTGAACCTGCCAGTGATGCCGTGAAGAAAGAGCAGCTGATCAAGAGTGTTGGTCCTTGGCTCTCAGCCGAGGTGGCTGAAGAGGTCGGCCATATTGTGGACTCGCGCGAAATTCTCACTGCCATCATCCAAGAGATTATAAAGCAGCGCGCCGAAGCCTATATTGGCTATAGAGAGGAAGAATCGGAACCCTCAATAGGGCCAGACGTATGTGAGGAAGAGGGTTGTATGATTGATGAAGCAGAAGCCTGTCCCTGTGAGTCATCCGTAGAGGAAGAAGAATGCCCTGGGGCAGCGCCACCTCCGCCCACGCTGTGAATGATTGAGAAGAGTGAGATGTAGTGACAGGATAAATATCAAGAAATTAAATAATTTAGTTTTTAGTTTGCTAGAGAAACTTACATTCCCTTTAAACAGCGCTGGTAGTGCAATATTTTTGTGTGTAGGCACGCAACAGCCAAAGCTACTGCGTTGTTAAACACAAAAGTAGTGCAAGGCCGGCCAGGAATTGACTCGAAATTTAAGAAATATTTGCAAACAAATGTAGCTAAATATTGTTAAAAGTTTTTGTGTTAACGAAATAAAGATAAAGGAAGGCTTAAAAGATGAAGCACTTGCAGAGTTCGAAACTATTAAAAGTTGCGCGGGCTTTTGTTCAACACTAAAGTGCAGGGTTGCCCCGGTCAAGTTCAGTGTGACCGTTTTGTTTAACAGCAGAAATCTCACTTAAAGAATTTGGCCCAAGAAAATAAAGCATGTTTATTGTGAAATTGTAATTCCTTCCACTTAACGATCATGTCCAAAATATTTACGCCTACAAATCAAATACGCCTCACCAATGTGGCCATAGTGAGGCTTAAAAAGGCAGGCAAGCGTTTCGAAATAGCCTGCTATAAGAATAAAGTTCTATCCTGGCGTAATAATAGGTGAGTCGTGTACTTCATGGATCGATCAATTTTTTATTGTTTAACTCTGCATAACCAGTGAAAAGGACATAGATGAGGTCTTACAAACCCACACCGTCTTCACCAACGTCTCGAAAGGACAGGCTGCCAAAAAGGACGAACTGCAGAAAGCCTTTGGCAAGACAGATGAAACAGAGATTTGCAAGGAGATACTGAGCAAGGGCGAACTGCAGGTATCGGAAAAGGAACGTCAAAGTGTTCTGGACTCTCAGCTCAATGGCATAGTCAACAGTGTGGCTGCCTTGTGTGTGAATCCCGAAACCCGTCGTCCTTATCCCGCCTCTATCATAGAGAAATCCCTGAAAGATGCCCACTTCTCCATAAAAATGAACAAGAACACCAAACAACAGACCCTCGAGGCAATCAAACTGCTGCGTGAGCACATGCCCATCGAAAGGTCCCGCATGAAATTGCGTGTATCCTTTGCCGGCAAGGAAGGCGGTGGTAAGCTCAAGGAATCTGTGATCAAGTTGGCCAACACCGTAGAGCATGAGGAATGGGAAGAGTCCACACTTCATCTCACCCTGCTGATAGATCCCGGCCAGTATCGTGTAATCGACGAACTCATACGAAACGAAACCAAGGGCAAGGGTCTGCTCGAGCTGCTGGAACTGAAGGAAGTGGTGGAAACGGAGGAACTGTTTTGATTTTGAAATTCTTGTGATTATTTATACATTTATTTTAATAGAACAAAGAGTGGAGAATACAATAACGGTTAACTATAGGAAAGAATGATACAGCCACCTCATTTGCGTTTCTTTAGATTCTCAAAGCGCCGCGACAAATCATCAAAGTCAATCTCGTCGTCGTCCTCCTTTTTACCAGGCCCTGGCACATCTGGCAAATCAGTGGGCACATTGGGCAAAACAGGCAAATCCATGGCCGGCGGAGCACTAGGCTGAGCTGCACCAGCCGCTCCCCCACCTGGAGGCAGCTTGGAACGAGGCTGTGGCTTGGGTTTATTGGCATTCTGGCAAGGATTAAAGGGAAATCGATAGTTAGTTTTAAAGAATTCCCTAAAGTCTTTCAGAGCTTAATGCTAGCTTTTGGATATCTGGGGACTACCTGTAAGTTAACGGGATTGATAGAGGTATAACGTGGCGGCGGATCATTGTGCAGCTTGGGTCGCTGTCATTTCCAAAAAAATAAAGTAAAGAAAAATATAAAATAAAAACAAACAAATAAAAAAAAATGCGTAATAAAAAAAAAAAACAAAGACAAATGAAAAGCATATGAAGACGGGGGAGAGGAAGAAGAGGGCTACGATGAATCATGCTTTCACTTACAATTAGACAAAATTGCCAAACAAGGTAGACGCAAACCACAAATGTGAGATTAAAAAACGTAAGAAAAATTCCAGTTAGTTAAAGCATTGAAAGCTGGGTTAGCCACCTACCAAAATGTTCTCATCCGGACTGCCATCGGGTGGTGAGGCATTGTTCGATTCTTTCTGTAAAATCATTTCATGCAAAAGTAGACTTAATTTAAATGTGTTTTTTTTTTCACTCACGTTGATAAAATTGGTGTTTAAGTCCTTCTTCTCATCACCGCCGCAGGGAGGAGCAGCTGGTGTGGGCTGATGAGGTGGTATGTTGTAGGCAAATGGTGGTGGTGGCTGCATACCACCGGCAGCACAGGCTCCGCCACCGCCGCCACCACCACCACCGAAGGATGGATAGTTGAAGGGCTTGCTGGTCGGTGGTTCCGGCATGTTTGGCAGTGGTGGCACTGTGGGATAGCCTATGAAGCCCATCTGGGGCGGGCCGGGAAGACCGCCACCACCACCGAGATTATTGCGATCGGATAGATCAATCAAATGATGTTCCTGGGGATCGGGTTTTTGTTCTTCTTGCATGACCTGTGGATCCGGCTCGTACTCAATGTTATAGTTTTTGGCTATCTCGATGAGATACTTTTCCACCAGTAGCTTGGGTGGCGCCTGGAGTGTGAGCTTGTGCATTAGCTTCTCAGAGACATAGTGCTCGCCGGTGGCCGTGCGTGAGTGCTCGGCAAATTGGGGACCGTATTTGCCAACAAAGATGTCGGAGATGACTTTCAGCTCGCCCACATCGCTCTGCATGCGTGGACAGACCCATACCAAACTGGAGACAGCTTCGGCTATTCCGGCATCTAGTTCCTTCATCTGAGTAATAAGGCCAAATCGGGCCAGCAACAGGTCGCAATACATTTCCACAATTTCCATAGCCTCCACCAGGTAATCCTCACTGGAAAAGCAAAGAGAGATTAGATGTAGCAAAATACTTAAAACGTAATAGTCATTTCAGTAGGCGTGGTTTCTGCCTACCGTATAATGTGTTCAACTCGTATGCGTGCTCTTTCCGTCTTGCCTGTGGCCAGGTAGTCTGCAATTTCTTTGCGAGATTTTTGCGTTAGCTCGGCTTTCTTTTTTTCTAACAACTTGAGACGATTCAACGCTAAGCGTAAATTCGTCTTTAGCTTGTTATAATTTGGACCACTGGAAAACATCTTGTCAGCCTTATTTGTAAATCAGAACTGACTTAGATGAATCACTTAAATTGGGAAAACAAATCCAATTGTGACGTCACGCCGTCCAAGAACTGTCAACTGAAGAATTACTTGTAACAAGCCAAGAAAAAAAGTTGGCAGTCCTGGTTATTATTATTATTTTTATTTTCCATCACACTCATTTATACAGTTTATTTTTAGTTAAAAAAAATTATAATAATTGATAAAATTTTATTACAGTTGAATTGCCTAATTGTTGAACTTTAAAAAATCGATTGTGACCAAAATAACATCGATGTTAGCAAAACATACATAAACATCGATAACATTTTACTATTACAGCGCGCACCTTTCGCACTGCTCAAAATTCCGTTTAAATTCGCATTTCGCCGCGCACCGAATTTGAATTTTACTGTTGAATTAAGTCAATGAAATTACTGAGTCTACGTGCAATATGAAGGCAAACATGCAATGGTTGTGTTTAATGCAAAAATTAATGAAAATTAATAAAACTCCAGTGATAAGTGGCAGGCAGAAATTTAGTGGTCCCACCAAAATCGTGCAATACGCTACATGGAGAATAGAGGGACCTCTAAACATTAGAAGGAAACACAACAGACGGAGAGCTTGATAAATGTGACCATAAAAAGCAACACTGGAAAAAAGTGTTTTGCAAATGTAAACAAAAGATGGCGCCATTTGTTTGGCTTCAGCGACAGCATTGCCAGTTGCATAAAAATGCGCTATACAGCGCATTTGTCGTTGCCGTCGCCATATTGATTCTCGCCTGCAAAAGAAAGCAGTTTTCATCAAATACGCGACAATTTTTCATTTTTTTATTAATTGTACACAAAAGGTAGAGGCAAAATGCTACCATCAAATGGTGTACAACTAAGTTAACTATACGAAATTGCTTTAAAAGTGCAAACATTTTGCTCTATAACAGCAATAAAAGGTACGTAAAAAAATGCCAAATTGTATAATGGAAATTTTTGGGCACTATACAATTTGGTTGTGTGAGCTATTGTGAACTTCGTGCATATAACTATTTAAAGATGCGGCATTGTTTAATTTATGCTATGCAAGCAATATTTTCATCATTCCATCAACTTTTACAAATGAACTATGTGAATTTTGCCTTATGATCAACTTAATTGTTGGCAACCTTCTAAATTGTCCATAGCTATTTTGCATGTAGTTCATTCACATACATGAAACACACAAAGCAATGCGGTGTTAAGTGGATTAAATTACATATATTTCATATATAATATAATATCGATAGCAATACATTAAAATTTCAAATATATTACACTTGGCAAATAAAAAAAAAAATATATATATATATATATATATATATATATATATGTATTGAAAGCAGCCTCCTGAGATGTGTAATTTGACTAGTTAACTGGAGCATTATATTTCAAGTAGTTTTTTTTTTTTTCTAATATATATAATGGAAAAAAATTCATACATTTTAGGATTCCTGAATGGAGCCCTTTATACTGCCCATGGATGATATGGACGGAAGAAAACCTGTGTACTCAGAGCTCCAAGTGGTTCAAATGACAAATGATGAAGTAAGTTAGTCAGTTTTAAGAAATTTTAACATATCAATAATTTTATTGACTGTCTTCACAGCCGCTCGTACTCCAAGATGACCAGCAGTTGGTTTTCAATGATGGCCAACAAGTGGTATACCAAACAGCTACGCCTGCCCAATACCAGCAATCTCAGCAAGCCACGACAGCCTCGGCCCACTACATCATAGGCGGAGGCGATGACTTACAGCAACAGCAACAACAGCAGGTGGTGCTCCAACATGCCACACTGGCTGACCATCGGCAACACCAGCAGCAAGTTCACTACCAACAGCAACAAGAGGTCCAACAACAACAACAACAACAACAGCAGCAACAACAGCAGCAGCAACAACAACAACAACTGCATTTGGAAACCCAACAGTACGTGCAGCAGACCCAGCAGCAACCACAGGCTCAAACCATTCAACATGTTCAGCAACCCCAGCAAATCTACTACACTCATGCCCCCGAACAAGTCCTCCAATCCAACATAGTCCAGCACGCCTCCATGCAGCAATTGCAGCAGCAACAACAAAAGAAACTCCAGCAACAATACCAGCAGCACGCCAATTCACCCTACCAACAAACCACGCAATTGGTGCAAGCCACTACCTCACCCCAACAGCACACACTCATTCAGCAGTCTCCTTCACATGCCCAACCCCAGCAGCAGACATTGCAACTGCAGGCTGCACCAGCTCAGACACAACCGCAGCAACATCAGCAGATTGTCTACCGCATGACCGCCTCACCCCAACAACCGCGTCAGTTGAGCGTAAGTCTTGATCAGTCAAAGCGAGGCTTCAGTCTTAATAACAATTTCTGTCTCCTCTTCCATTCACCAGATGCTCAACAGCACGCATGTGATAGTCCAACAGCCTCAGGTCCTGATACAGGCGCCGCATCAAGAGCTAATCATGCGCCAGACCACAGGCTTACCCCAACAAGGCATTAACATCCACGCCTACAATGCCAACCGTGTAGTCTACACCACTGCGCCTCAACCCCAGCAGCAACAGCATCCGCAACAGCAACAACAGCAGCAGCAGACTCTGATGCAGCAACAACAGCAGCAGCTGCAATTGACTTCACCTCTACACACGCAAACGCACTTAGTGCAGGCAAGGGTGGTGCCCACCCAGCCGGCAAATGTGATATACCAGCAGGTGCAAATGCAGAAAGCTCCAATGCCGCAGACGCCACCCCAGCAACTGCAACAACAGCAGCAGCAGCAACAAGCCCAGCAGCCGCAACCGCAGACACAGACACCTCAGGCACAAGTAGTACGTCATGCATATAGGGGAAAGGGACCCAGGGGTACCGGCCTATCCACTCGTCCAGGCACACCTGTGGCGGCCCGACCCAGCTTGCTTCCGGCAGGTGGAACCATTGTACGTCAAATACGACCCACTCGGGGGCAGGCCATGGTGGGCAACATTGTGCGCACGCGTCCGGGTGTTCTCAGCGCCATACGAGGGAGTCGGCCACCCACCACAGCTCAACTGGTGGTCCACACCAGTCCTGTGACTAACGACGGCCAGAGGCAAACTATGCAAATAGTCACAACTCCTGGGCATCTAATGCCACCCAACAAGGCCATCACCATTACCAACATGGGGCAACCGCAGCAGCAACAGGTTCAGCAAAATCCGCGTAATATCTATCGGGCACACATGGTGACCGATCCTAACCAGCAACAGCAGCAGCAGCAACAACAAATTCAAATGATGCGTTCTACACAGTTACGCTATCGGGCGCCCACAGCCACTCCCACTACCACAGCGTCGACCAATTTGGGTCTAGATCTGGAAGAGCGCATACAGGCGGCCGTTGTCAAGAAGGATCAACAGAAACCAGGACTCGGTTTGACGGCAGCAGCGACAATCAAAAACAATCCGCCAGCGGGAACCGGACTACCATTGGGCACGAACACCACCCTCACCACTTACTACCAGCATCAAAATAGCAATAACGTGTCCGTGGCGACTACTCCGGTTGAAGAGGACCAGGCTGCCTTGCGCACAGCAAGCGGGCCCAGTATGACCCTGGCCGAGTTCAAAAAGCGAACTACCCTAAATGCTAGCTCTCCCTCGGGCTTGACCACAACTGGCACGGGCATGACTGCCTTGCGACAAGTGGCCACCACGGGTCAGGCGGTGCGAACCAATAAGTTGCCATTGGCAGCGGGAGCCCAAGTCCAACAGACGGCGGGAACGAGGGTGATGCATCCCCAGCAACGACAACAACCACAAATCCAGCAGCCACAACCACAACCAACAGCTCCGGCAACACCCATGCCACCTTTGGTACCTTCCTCCTCAGTGCAACAAACCTCACACAACAACTACGAGATTCATTCCCAGCATGTGCTAAACAATCGCGCGGGACAGGCCATTGCCGATCGCGACCGGAATAGTGCCAAAATGCTGGTCATATTGGCTTCGGGTGAACAGCGTCTCATTACCTTCACCCTGCCCCGAGAATCCTGCACCGTGCAAGATCTCCTGGAGCAGGTGGGAGTGCCCTTTGACAATAGCACCACCATACAGTGTGTGGAACATCGTGGAGCGAATGTTGATTTTGTGGTAACCGTGGGCTTCTCGGTCAATGAGAGTGCCAGCGAGCTGATTTCTCGTGCCGAGGAGAGTCTACAGATGAATCGGCAGCATGAGAATAATGCAGCTGCCACAGCGGCGGCGGCCCAGCAAACTGCGTTTACTTCGGGATCCCAGCCCGCCACAGTTGAGCAGGCGAAACGAGAGGTGACTTCCACAACAACCACAGCTGGGAACTCGACCAATCCCAGCGCTGCCACAACAGCAGCTGCGGCCGAAGAGCCCCCTAAGAAACTCATTGAAGGCTACTATGCTGTATGCCAACTGTGTGGCTTTACCGGGTCGGATCATGCGAAGTGTGCCCGTTGCAAGCGTGTCTTCGTTGATCCACCCAAGCGGAAACTAATACCCAAACCCACTGCCAACTCGGCAACCGGTGTTTCCGCTGGAGTGGGAGCAGCCAGTGAGCCCACAGCAGCCGAGAAAAAAAGGGAACTGGCAGCAGCGGCCCGTTTTGGCAAACAAATAAATGTGGCCGGCTATGTTGCTGGGCCGGCCGGCCGTGGTGGCAGAGGCGGACTGACCATGAGAGGAGGCAGAGCGCGTAGTGCTCGCCGTCCAGCAGAGGCAGAGCCCGTTGTACTGTTGAGCAGTGAAGATGAAGCGGAAGGTGATGATTCTCATCCGGAAGGCAATAATGTGAGTATTTTAAAATAGTCTAAACATGCCAGAAAATATAATTTTAAATTTAAATTTTTTTTTTTCAGATAAATGCAGGAACCGATACAAACTCCACAAATGGTTGTACTACCCAGATGCCCACTACATTTTCATTTGAACCCATGATGCCAGAGATAGATGAGGAACCTCTCTATAAAAGTGAGTTTTTTTTTTTGAGACGACCCTGGCGTTGTTGTTTCTTATGTATTTGAATTTAAGTTGGCAATGCCGTTTAAAATCAAATGTCGCCGGTAGATGTCGTGCCAGTAGTCTGTCACGCTATTTTTTCAGATGCAACCCTGTTAATAAGAACTAGAAGAGGAAGAATCAAACAGTGCAAAAGCAAACGTGAAAAGAACGCCAGCAAATTTTACAAAAATGAGCAAATATTAACTGGTTAGATATATTTAATTTTTGTTGAGTGTTTTTTTTGCAACCTTTTAATTTGTGTGCAGCAAAATGAATAACGAAGGTAAATTTTAAATGATTAGTTTTCTCTACTTAGTTGAGGCCACCAATGCCCATGCTATGAAGAAAAAAAATGTGACTGGTATCGCCGAATATTTATATAAATTTTCCTATTTTTCTAAAAAGTTAGTTGCATACATAAATGAAATTTCAGTATTTATAAAAATACAAAAAGGAGTGATTGCGACAATCAAAATGATTGCGGCTATTTAGGTTGAGCAGAAAAAATGCTTGATTTCGTAGACAAGGTTAAAATTCGGATCTTACTAAAAAAAAAAAAAAAATACCTTGGCTTATTTACAGATTTTGTGCGAGGCAGTATTGTTGATCTGTCTGATATGGCAGATGAAAATAAACTCACCACATCCTTGAGCTGCGTTTGTATGCGTCTCATGCCCTATCGGTATGAGCTAACCCAGCCGGTAAGTAAATGCGTATACACAAATATTCTCGGAATTTTGATAAGTTTATTTATTTATTTGTATTTTTTCTCAGGTTATTTTTACTCCAAAGGGTGTGTATATAGTTGGGAAGTTACCCAATAAAGACGAAAGATTTGAATTGCATATCTACAAACATGAAGTGGTCAAGGCAATTGTGAGTTTCTATACCACAGAACAGCAGCCTCAAATGCTCCTGAATCTTTATTTACTGCGCACATGTGCACAATACGTAAAGAATGCTCTTAGTTTGCCAGATGAAACGTCCAATGAACGTGAGTCTCTAAGATCTTGGAATGGGTGTTTATTATAAATTTTTTTCGATTTTTATAGCTGACATGAGCTTCACATCGAACGGTGCCTATCAAAAGAGACGTTTGATTTTGCTCTTTAATAGCATATCGAGTACAACCCGTGAGGCCATCAAAAGCATGTTCAGTAATCTAGACGAGATTTCGTCAACCGATGCAGCTGAAATATTCGATCGCATAGCTGAATCGGATCGCAAATCGCAAGACAAATCTTTGCAGTTGCCACAACGCCAGCTGCGTCTGGATGAACAAATCAATCTGATCAATTATCCACCCAAGGGCACGGGCAGTATCTGCATACGCATGGAGGACTACGTTTGCCTAACCAAGGAGTCCTATCTGAATGACATAATCATTGATTTTTATTTGCTTTGGCTGCGAAATACACTGATACCCGAAGAGCAGCGTGAGCGTACGCACATCTTCAGTCCCTTCTTCTACAAGCGTCTGACAACACTGACTAGGCCAGCCGATGTACGACAAACTGCCGCCCAGAAGCGGCATGCTCGTGTCCAGAAATGGACCAAGGTGGTCGATATATTCGAGAAGGACTTTATCATAGTACCCATTAATGAGCAGTCACATTGGTTCCTAGCCATTATCTGTTTCCCCTGGCTGAAAGGGCCGGTCACCTACGATACAAATCAGCCGGTGGAGCCCCAGCAGCTGAAGCGCCCCAGAGGCAAGAAGGTGGCCATGCAAATAGGCAATACCACCATAACTCCGCTTACCAAGAGAGAAAATTCGGGGCTACCGCCCTTGGCTGATATTTGCCGCATAGGCGATGACGAGAGTGAGCGCGACGAGGCCGAGGGCGATGAGAGTGACATGGCCTCTGAGGATAGTGAGAGCTCCAACTCACCCACAACAACTACCACTACTCCCCTCTCCAAAGATACACCCACCAGCACCACCGCCACAACCACCACCACGACAGGCACAGCCTCGACAACTGGTCCGGCCACCGGTCGCAGCAATAAGCCCAACGATGATATACCCGCTGTCAAACAGCCGCTTATACTCATCTTTGACTCGCTGGCCGGAGCCTCGCGAAGTCGCGTGGTGGCCACCCTGCGCGATTATCTCACCTGTGAGTATAAGGTGAAAAAGCCGGAGGCACAGACGCATGTTTTCAACAAAGACAACATGCCTGGTCACTGCGTCAAGGTTCCGCAACAAAACAATTTCACCGATTGCGGCCTCTATCTGTTGCAATACGTGGAGAACTTCTTTAGTGAACCCATACGAGACTTTAGACTGCCCATCAAGCAGCTGACCAACTGGTTTGATCTGCTGACTGTGACCAAGAAGCGCGAGGATATAGGCAAACTAATTCAACAGCTAATGGATGAGAGTAATCCGAAAACTAGGCTGGTTCTGCCGGTGATAGAGTTTCCCACTCTGAATGGGCAGCTGGTTGAGTATCCGGATGAGGCAGAGAGTGCAGAGTTCGAGGAGGAGGAGGGCCATGAAGAGGAGGAACAGACCAGCGAATTGGTAAGTTGTGCCAAATTAAATGGCTTGAAAATTAAGTAACTCAAAGCTTTCTTCTTTTTCTTGCAGCCTCAAGAAGAAGGCACAGCGCCCACACCCATGGAAGTGGATCCGACGGCCGAGGAACTACAACAAGCAACACCACAGGCCAAGCCTGCCAATCCTATCAGGGGCACGCCCACATCTGGTACCATACTTGCTGGCACGCGCCGATTTGTACTGAAACGTCGTCTGCCCACCGGCACTCCGACCACGGCGAGTCCTGCCAACAACAACAATAACAACAACGGCAGCCTGGGCTCAACCACAGGCAACGGGGAGAGTATAGCAGTCATGCCCCCTCTGGTCGCTGCCACAGGTATAACGGCTCGAGCAGCGCAATCGACTCAGGGTGGACTTAAAATACGCAAAATAGAGCAGTAGAAAAAATCGTGGACAACAAAAGAATAATGAAGAAAAATACGTGGGGAAACAAAAGGGGGCAGTAACATGTAAATAATATAAGAATCCAACGTAAACTACATATAAAAATATTTCTTAAGGAATACAATCAATTAAATGAATTACAAAATTTGAAAAAAGAGGTCTGTATTTTCACTTTCATTGAAAAGTTTAGCCGAATGCTGTTTGCGCCTTCGTTTTGTTGTTTCTAATGATTGGCAGACCTCTTTCCCTTTTTCCCGCCCGGCTTGAACCAGTTTTTCGCCATGTATATGCCTAGAACTGCCATGTATATACAACCGTTTTGGGCCACTAGGATATACATGGTGAGACTCCGGCAGTCCATTAAGTGGTTAAGGGAAAATTATTAATCTATTCATATTATAATTAATTAAATTAATATTTGTACAAATTTCCCCTAACATTTTTGTAAACACAAAATGAAATAAATAAGAGTTTTTTCAAGCATTATTCGGTTTTTAGCTGCCCACCCCCTCAGCAATACATGGGAATATACATGGGACAAGTATAGGTAAACTACATGGTCGCATTGATGAGCATGTAATTTTTTGCCTTGTCCATTGAGAGGTTATGTTTACAAATGTGTGAAATGTGCGGTGGAAAAAAAAACAACAACACTGAAGCGGGAGTTGTTATTCATCAAGGTCGTTTACATTTAAAGTTGCAATGTGAAGTAGTATAAATAACAAAGACAATAACATTTAATAAAAATAATTTTTTGTAGAGCTAATAAAATATTTTAAAAATTGGAATATATTTTTTTCGCACGTAGTCTGTTTACACTTTACTTTGTTCTTCTGCTTCTACGTCTTTGGTATTTGGCAACTCTTGTAAAATACTCTGGCACCCCATACTAAACACATGTTTGACTTTTAAGTCGAGTTGTATCTTAATCAATTCAAACAAAACTAAGACTTTTAACACCTCACAGTTCAAAATGAAAAAAGGGTTTTTAATTTGGAAGACATTTATTTATTAACCCATATTCTTGCTTCAACGGTCGTCAGCTGTTTACACCGAGTCTGCCAATCTACGCTGCTGGTACCATTTCCGTTGTTGGTGCATTAAAATCTGGTCACACTAAATATAGACCTATTCGAAATTGGCATTTGGTTGTAATTGAAATTCTATAATGAAAACTCTTCCTATCTTAAAGCTTAAGCCTGGCTGAATTCATAAAGTCTTTGGATCTGATTTGAGTTGCAGACAAAAGTGCTCGTAATAATATTTTGTGAAGTGCTTAGAAAGGGCACTCATAGTTGCATGGCAGAGATATCCGTTTCAAAAACAAGTTGACAGGCTGGGAATCTTGCAAACAGGAGTTGGCAGGGCGACATTTAGTTTATTTCGTGTGCTTAACGGGTTCGGTTGTGTGTTTTTTTGTGTGGCACATCGGCAGCAGTAATACTCACAAAAAAAGGCAAATAAAATCGAAATTTTTTAAGCAATTGAAATACCGTGCACCTGTACCTTACATATTATATTGTTGGAACACAGAAAAAAAATGTAACTAAAAGTTGACTGCGCTGTATTTCTTTTCCCCGACCCCCTTTCCTTTTTGATTGAACCAGCCGTGAAAGTGCTTGTGTGTGCGCTTCTCAGTATATGTGCGTGTGTGTATGAGAGAGTTCGCCTCCTGTTACGGCAAAAAAAAAAATACAAAACCAAAGTAAAAGCGCAATAGCGAAAATAGAAAATTAATTATCATATGCACACACACACACACACACACACATCTATATGTGTATGAATTAAAAATTTATTAGTGTGCGAGTGAATTGTTTGGTGGCAAGTGTGATAAAAAGAAATTAAAAACCAAAAAGAACGGTATTTCCCGCCGCAGCCCCGCCATTTGCTAAAGTGCTGAGTGCGAAATTTGTGTTGTGAAAATTTGTGGACATTGCCGCCCGTTGCGTGTGTTCTCCCCCCTTGGTGTGTGTTTGGGGCAACCAATACACCTTATACGCCATTTGGGTAATTAAAAAATTTCCTCCAACCGTGCCTTTGCCTCGGTGTTTCGGTCAATTCGAGTTTGCCTGTGTGTGTGTGTGTGTAAAAAAAAGAAGAAAAAGATGAAATAGGGAATAAGGAAATGGGCGTCGGGCAGTAGCAGTCAAAGCAAGAGCCAGCAGCCGTGGCCACAGTTGCGGCAGCTCCAAAGTTAAATGACATTTTCGCACGTAACTTTGTTGGAAAACCATACGTATATATGTAGATATATATTAATAAAAATAAATACATACGGCGCATTGGGCGCCCTAATCCACACAAACGCACGCCCCGCGCATGCCCGCCCAACCATAAGAAAGGCGCGCACCGCTCGTCAATTGTAATAACAAAATAAATTGAAAAAAAAAGAAAACAAAACAAATAACTTAATCTAAACGAAATATAAATGTTTCGCATTTGTGTTTGTGGCGTTGAAAATTACAAATTAATTAATAGAAAATCTGGCCAAAGGCAGAAGAAAAAAAATATTAAGAAGAAAAAAAAAAAACGAAAAAAAATATAGAGAGCCGACCAACACTGTTGTGAAAAAGTGAACGACACGACTAGAGAGCCATTGAAATGTCATTATATCTGCACTCTTCTTACGCAGGCCTGTTTGACTTCGTGTCTGTTTTGTTGGATTGTCTGTTTTGATTTTCTCTTCTTAAAAATAAGCGCGCGAATAGGTGCGCGTGTACTGTTTTTTTTTATTTTTTATTTTCTCTCCCCACGCGAGTGTGTGTGTGTGTGCGTGTGAGAGTGAGTGTGGGAGAGAGGGCTTGTGTATCGCTATGCAGTTGGCGCGCGCCTTGTTGATAAGAGATAAGGCAGTCTCAGCCTCTCTGTTGTGTGTTGTGTATCTTGTAATTGCATTTGCAAATACCGATAGACGGAAGGACAGACAAAGAAGACGCCCGACCGACTGGCTAGACTAATAAAAACACACATGTTGCACACATTGTCCGCCAGTGTGGCCCCTTCTTGTTCTTTTTTCCCCTGCTTGGGATTTATGATTTTGGCCTTGTAATTTGAGCCTAATTTGCCTGGTTGTTGTTTTGGTTGTGCATTTCGCAAAGACACAGACGAAGCCAACAAGCCATTAAGTTTTAAAGGTGCACAAAAAAAATGAAGCTTAAAAAAATTTTTTTTATGAAGTTTCGAACTTTGAACGGAGGACTTTGTGAAGTTTTTTTTTTCGAATAACATTTTTTATTTTTATTTTTTTAACTATCAGATAAGCCAAACACAAAAGACACTAAAGCCGAAGGAATTGTCAGTAAAAACTAATAATCAAAATATTTTGCAAAAAAAAAAAAAAAATACAATTTATAAAAAGCAAAGTTTCCTCAACCGAAAAAGTAAATATAAATGGTTTCTACTTTTATTGGTCTCTTGGGTGAGTAAATAATATCAAATCAAACAAAAACAATTTAAATTAATTTCTTTTGTCTTCGAAAATCTTTCAGACATTCAATCATGGTGGGAGATACCGTGCATTTCGCATTTTTGTTCATTGTTTAGTTCTGCTTTCGATTTACCTGATATTGACATCGAGGTGAGTAGTGAGAATGAAATCATTAGTAAATAACTTGAAATCTTAAAAAAAAAATTATTTCTTTTAAAAGGACCTCGAATCGGCTTTGCTTTCCGATGGTACCAGCGATGAGGATCAGGTTGCCCTAGTGCCCGAATTGATTGTGCGGCTGTTAAAGGGCTGCGATGCGCTACGCTCGGTAGCCAAGGAAATAACACATAGCAACTATCAGATGTTCTTGCGCCGCTTCTTGCGCCAACAGTGTCGTCAACACCAAACCGAAAATCACTTTGATACAGACATCGATTTTCAGTCTCTGCCCGTGCGCAAGCGTTTACAAATTCTGCACGATCTTTGTCACTTCCGTCTGGACTCGACCGATGTCCAGGTCATACTCAGCAATCTAGAGGCGGATAGTTTGCGTGTCGAGCCGCTCGGTTACGACGCCAAAAATTCCGGCTATTGGTATTTCTACGGCACTCGTCTTTATCGCGAAGATAAGGCCCCCACCTCTGGCGGTGGTGGTGGCGGAGGAGGTGGAGGTGGTGGGAGTGCTCCCTCTTATATTGGCAGCAACGGCACCATCTGGCAGGTGATCTGTTTCACCGAGGAGGACTGGCAGAATTTGGCTGCCAAATTCAAGACCTCGAACAACGCCAAAGAGCGTGAACTGTATCAGATACTCGATGAGAATTTTTTGCCTAAATTGCCTCAACTGTTTCGAGAACGTGAACGCCTAAGGCGACGCAAGTGAGTACAGAATTCGAAGTTCTTCGAAAATCATTTTATAAACTTTCTATATTTTTTCAGGTTACTTCAAGTTCGCAATTCCAGTCGGATAAGGAACATAGCCGAGTTGAAGGCACGTCAGGAGGAGGAACGCCAGCAACGTGAGCGGGAGCGAGCCAGTCGCGAACGTCAATACTATCATCTGGCGGCTTCATCTTCCAAGCCGGGCTCGGGCTCTACCCAAGCTCAATCTCAGCGCACACGCAGACGGTTAGCACGTGCAGTATTATAAATCAAAACAAAATCAAAATAATTTCAAATACAACAAAACAACAACTACAAGAGCAACTACAACAACAAGAACAACTACTACAACAACAACAACAACGATCCGCACCAACGTTTAAATCTTGTCCAGCATCCTCTCCTCGCCTCCACACCACAACCACAGCCATAAAACAAAACACCTGCACACGAGCTCACACACACACACACTCAGCTATACAAACACACAGTCACACACAGAAACTTCATTGCATTTATTTATTTTAAAATTTTTTTATTTGAGTTTTCATATTTGCATTATTTTTTTGTGTGTGTTTTGTTTGGTTTTGTTTTTATTTTATAATTTGGAAAAAAAAAAAAAACAAAAGAATATTCACCACGGATCATATTACATCGCGAAGGAATCTCTGGCGCTTCCTATCCCTCTCTCTGTCTGCCTCCTATGCTCTGGATAAATGGCAATTGGATTTTTCAACTCAGCTGATTTATTTGAGTTTTGCCCATAATTTAATTTTGTGTGGAAATTGATTGGATTTCGTTTCAAATCAGACAAAACAAATATTTTAAAATATAATATTATGTAAGCATGCTTTCTATTTTTATATACATAAATTTATAGCTATATTAATTAATTCAAATGCACTCCCCACATTCACAACACAATCCCCGCCTCATAACAAACTCCGTCAATTTAATCTTATTTTAATTATACCAAATAATTTCGAGCACCTTCAAATCATTACAATCATTAGAAAGAATTTAAAAATATTTAAGCATTTTTTTTTTTTTTTTTAATTATAATTTTTTTTTTTTGTTAAAAGTTAGCCCGAAATCATAGGAATCGACTCACTATATCATTGAATATTTTTAAAAAATATTGTTTTGACAAAAATTAGCTCGAAATCATTGCAATTGAATCACTATATCATTCATTGATTGGAAAGCCTAAATGGATACAGTCTCACCTCTCATGTAGAATCGAAATAGAATTTCGAAAAGATTTTTAATCTTCGGAATATTTCGATCATAAACCTTTTTCTTAATTAAAATATAATAATTTTAGTTGGATATAAAAAGTGGTCACTTTTTCAAAGATATTTCAAAATTAATTTGTTAATTTTTTTTTTTTTTAGAATTTATCAAAATATTTTCTAGGCTTTCCTTTCACTCGAAAAATTCTTAAATTTTATTCTTCCTTCTAAAATAGTTTCTAACTTGAAAATAATCATAAATTCCCTTCTATTTATTCAGTTCTTTTATCCTTTTCTGATCATCTCATTTAATGAGAATAAGTTGCCTCCTTTTTCAAGTTGTAAGAATTTCGAATTTAAATAGTTTTCAAAGAATTCATTTTTAAGTTCCATAATTTTCAATAATTTTTAGATGGAATTTTTTTAATGTTATATCAGATTTTTGTTAGAGTTTATAAATTAGTTGCTCATAACCACCCAAACACTCACACACTAACAAACAGAACTGCGTAAAAAAAAAAAAAAAAATGACTCAACTAGCCAATTGGCAGGCGGGAGGAAAATGTGAAAAATCCAATTTGTTTTCTCCTGCCAATTGGTACAGATTGAGTGTCTCGCTATATGACTAATAGAACTATAGTAAAAAAAAAATAATACTTTTTTTTTTGGTACACTGAAATTATTAATAATTTTGATTTTTTAATTTTTTTTTTCTATATCTTTTGACTTGGCTTGACTGTGGGATTTTGGAAACGTTTTGGATATAGTTCACAATCGACATCGACGGCTAGCGGTATTTCCACTTACGCAAGCTCTTTCAGACGTACAACAACAACTAATTCGAGCGAATTTCTGTGCCACAGGGAAACTTTTTGCCTATCACCCGAGGAGGAAGAAGAAGACAGCAGTAAGAAAAACAACAACCACAATCACAGCAACGACGAACGAGAAGCCGAAGAACAGGACAACGACGGCGAAGAGGAGGCCGACAAAACCAATCTAAGCCATCAGCCAATCGAAGTAGACAACGCGGCCTTAGACCAAGGAATTGGAGACTTGAAATTTGCTTCCTCAGCTTTAAAGGCAGCTGCCAACAACAACAATAACAATAATAACTTGCCTGAAATTGAGCAGTCTGCTACACCCACAGAATTGAAGGGCAAAGGTCATCATCATCACCACCACCATCATCATCAAAAGAAGAAAAAGAAATCGGGTAAAAAGCAAAAGAAACGCTCCAAAGAGCATCGCGAGCATCATCATCATCGGCGGCGACACAAGCATGCCTGTGAGGCCACCGAAGAGAACCACAACAACAACAACAACAATAACAGCAACAACGAGAGCCACAAAAGACGTCAGAGCCGCCAGCAGCAACAGCAACAACCTCAAGAAGCACAACCAGAACCGAGTCCTACCGAGGAGGAGACCACAGAATCAAACACTTCCACTTCCGCACGCCTGCACGGCAACTCTCTAAGTCCCGAGGACAAGGAGAACTTTTGTCGGCAATTGCAGTTGTTGGATTCCAATTCAGCGGCCATTGCCGTGGCCACAAGCATAGCCGACTTGCCGTCACCGGAAGAGTCGCCAGTACACGAGACTGCCGAGGAACAACCACAACAACAGCAACAACCACAAAAGCAACCACAACGTACGGCCAACACAAGATCAAAACGTGAAAAGCCTATCCAACAACAGATGGCGCCAGCGGCAAATGTTAAATTGCCTGGCAGGCAAACAAATAATTCACTCAGCTCCTTAACTGGCAATATATTCATACCAGGCACTGGCAGTACTGCTGCTATAAATCAGCAACAGCAAACACAACAACAACAACAAACACAAAGCCATAGCGGAGGCAGAGAGGTGACTGCAACGGGCAGAAAGAAGCAAAAAAGCCACAACACAAACCCACAAGACAAGGAAAAAGACAACAAGGATAAGGATAAATCTAGTAAAAATCTTTCCAACAACAATAACAACAACAACAGCAGCAGCAGCAACAATACCACCAGCACGGGGGGCAGCAGCAGCAGCAGCAGTAAAGCCAAAAATAAAAACCAAGCCACTTCGAGTGCCTCATCAACCACTTCCAGCAAGACGGAACGTCTAAGTGCTTCCTATTCGGATAAAAGCGGCGACGAGTAAGTTTTAAAATTTCAAATAATTCTTTTTTTTTATCAACCATAACTCAGCACATAATATCAAAATTCATAATGTAAAATCATATATTTTTTTGGTAGTCTTAAGAACATTTCGTTAACCCTTTTCGACTCATCCTTTGACTGGCTAGTTTATTGTTTTTAATCTTAAAAAAAAAAAAAATTAATAAAATCCTTTCATTCATTAATCATTCATTTTGTATATAAAACCAAAGAAATCAAAAATCAAACAAATTGATTAACGTATTTATCATTGTTATTGTTATTATTGTATATTGTTAACCCAACAACAACCAACCAAACCAACCAACCAAACCAAACCAACCAATCAACCAAACAACCAAATGACAACAACAATCACATATTGACTGTTTGTTTGTATGCTCATCAAATCACCAAAAAAAAAAAACAAAAACTAAATAAATGTAGCCTTGTAAATAGTAGCAAACGTAGCTCGACAACTACAACAACAACCAACAACAACAGCAGCCTTAACAACAACAACAACAACAGCCACCACCACAGCCACAAGCACTCGTCGTCATATCAAAATCAAAATCACCACCACCACCACCATCATCATCATCATCATCACAATATTCATAAGTCCACAAATGGTAAAAAGGAGGCTAAGGAAACCACATCTGCGATGTTGGCAGCATCACCACCACAACAACCACACCAGCACCCAACACACTTACCACACCACCACCACAACCAACACCACCACTCACATTCCTCTTCATACAATAATCAAACTAATCATAATCATAATCATAGTCTTAATCAAAATAAACATAAAACTAAAAATCAAACCAATTCAACAAATCCACTTAACACATTAACCAATGCTACAACTACAACAACAACAACAAATAATGCCAATTTATCAACAAAATCATCATCAACAACAACAACAACAATAACAACAACAAACCATCATCACGTCTCCTCTTCGAACCTCAACACCAACAATCATGTGAATATTCTTAGTTTTACCGAAACGGAGGAGGTCCTACAAATCGGCATGCATAAGGTTCTGGTCTATGTGAAAAATCATCGGGATGCCTGGCCATTCATGGATCCAGTCGAAGAGGATATAGCTCCACGTTATTACTCCATTATAAGAAGGTGAGTCAAGCTGTCTTTATTACTTTTTTTTCTTTGAGGAAAACAAATTCTTAAATCTTTTGATTTTTTTTTTTTTGACAGACCCATGGATCTTTCTAAAATGGAGGATAAGTTGGATAGTGGAGAGTATCATAAATTCAGTGAATTTCGTAATGATTTTCGTTTAATTGTCAACAATTGTAGACTCTACAATGGACACAATAACGGTGAGTTCTTTCTAAGAATTATACCAGGTCTCTCTGTATTTAAAGGATCGAACTAATATATCCTACCCAATCCAAATTGTATTTCGTCTTTTTAAATATAGATTTAGCTTCATCGGACCCCTTTTTCATATAATTGTCTTTCAAACCTAAATCGGTTTTTAGCAGAACTCCGAAATGGATTGAACAATCTTAATCAAATTCCCAAATAAACCAGCAATATGTGCATGCAGTTTGATCTGGTTCGAATTATTATATCATATAGATCCAAATCGGTTTAACGGATATCTAACGGTTATTTATGGCAATAAGAAACTCCAGAAAGGATTTGAAATCTTTAATGTCCTTTTGAATCTTCAAATTATTATTTAAAATAAATTTGGTTAGATTTATCCGTAATTTATTTCGCTTTGATTAATTTTATCTCTAAATTTTCTATTTTCCTTTAGAATACACTGAAATGGTCAATAACTTACAGGATGCCTTTGATAAGGCAACAAAAAAATATTTTGATAATCTCTCCGACGATGAGGACGATGATCCGAATTTAAGTTATCCCGCCGCCGATTCCAAAATGAATGTTTTTCGTGAGAAATATTTCAATAAGAAGGCCAAAGAAGAGGATAAGGATATAGCGGATTTGGCTTTATCGAAAATATCCACACATCGCACGGAGGAGAGTCAACACAGCAGTGCCGAGGATAACGATGAGCAAAGTGATAACGAGGACCAAGAGATGAGAGCCCTGTCGGCTGAGAGTCCACAGCGTGGCCAGAAACGTAAGCGCAAGGAGAAGGATAAACGGCGTAAGAAGAAAACCAAAAGTCGTCCACATGACGAGCAAATGGAGACCGATGAGGAAACTTTGGAGCCGGAACCCCCACCGCCACCTCCTAGCAGCAAGAAAAGTAAAAGTTCCAAGACCAAGGAAAAAGAAAAGGATAAGGAGATTGCTGGCAACTCTGCAGCGCCGGGCAAGCGGGGCCGCAAGGCCAAGGTCGAAAAACCTGACAAGGCGGCTTCCACTTCAACCTCCTCGACTAAGCCGGGCAAGGCCCAGACAAAGTCGAAAAAGTCGAGTAAAAAATCCCAGCTCGATTCAGAGCAGAGCGAAGCGGAGCCAAGTGAAGAGGATGAAGAAAGCGATGATGACGAGCGTCTGGCCGTGACCAAGGCCAGAAGTCTAGGCACTAAGGCACCCACTGCTCGCACCATAGCTGCCCAAAAGAAGAAACAAGTCCCAGCCGAGTCCAAGGTGAAACAGCCCACTCCCGTCAAGAAACCTCCGAAATCCAAAACCAAGTCCAATGCGAAAGACGATGATCTAAGCAGTGGACCCTCGGATTCCGAGCAGTTGCCACCCACAGCAGCAGCTGCTTTGGCCGATTCTGCCGCCGATCTGGAGCAGGACGACGAAGGCTCGCGGTCACGCAGCATGTCTCCTTTCAAGGTGGATCTCCATAAGAAATATTCAAAAAGTGCCCTTAACGATGATCTCTCCGAGCTTCTGACCACCGTCAAAAAGGTGCCCAGTGCCGGCGACCATCAACGTCGCCAGCTGGTCGAGGATAAAGAGGATGACTATGCCTACCACTCCTCCCCGAATTCGAGTCGGTCGGCCTCGGAAGAACGTCAACGGAGTCCCACGCCCCAGGCCCCGAAGCGTGGCAAAAAATCAGAGGCCTCTGGCAAAAAAGACAAGGACAAAAAGGAAAAGACACGCAGTGCGAAACACAAGAAGAGCACAGCCGAATCGGCGGCCGCAGCAGCTGCTGCCGCTGAACAGGCCGAGCTGGAAATGCTGCTGCCCTTTATGGACAAATACGATGTCATCAAATACAGACGCAGTCGAGCCCAGCAGAGCAGTACCACTAGCACAGCCACCAACTCAGTATCCAACTCCGAGGATTCTAAGACCACCAAGGCCAGCAAGGAGAGTGGAGGTGGTAGTTCCAAGAAAAAACGTGAGAAATCACCACCTCGAGAAAAGTCGCCGCCCCCGCCACCGCAGGCAGAAACTAAGCGTGGACGCAAAAGCAAAGAAGGCAAGCGGACAAAGGAGCCGAGTAGTGGACACACGGAAAAAGAACCCAAGTCAGCCAAGCTCGAGGAAAAAGTGGAGAGCACAAAGAATCCCGGAAAGAGTTCAGCCAGCAAGACCAATCCCGAGGAAGCCAAACCTGTCCAGACGGAAAAAGCTGGCAAAGATCAAAGTAAGGCCAGCCCATCTGGCAGCAGTCAGCCCACAAATGTCAGTGTCAGCAAAGAGTCCTCGCAGAAGTCAAAGGAATCCGCCAAGGCAGCCAGCAAGAAGCGTGCCGACAAACAAATGCCACCACCAGCCAAACCCTTGGAAAAGCCCGAGAGGGGAAACCAGAAAAAGGCCACAGGCAAAAAGGCTGGCGGCGCTGGCAATCAGGGCAAGGGTTCTTCCAAGGGACAGGCTGCCTCTGCCTCCTCGGAGGTAAATACCAATATGGAAGCCTTGGATGTGGAGACCGAGCAGACCCTTAAGGATATTAATCGCTGGCTGGAACACACTCCGCGCTTCTCTGAATTCAGCTCAGCTAGCAACTCTCCCTCTCGTTACAATCTGCTAGATGACTTTGATTCGGGTTTGGGCAGCAAACTGGATGCCGCGGACTTCCGTCGGCCTGTGCCCTTGGCTGCACCCAAGACAGAGCTAGTCCCGAACAAGTTGGCCGAAGCTCTTAATGATCTGGTGACTAGCGAGGAGCCAGCCAAAAAGGTTTCGGATACCGGCAGTGGCGGCTCAGCAGTTGGTGGGGCTGGCACAGCCAGTAGTGTAAGCAGCAGTTGTGGAACGCCGCCTTTATCGATCAACTCAAGCAATTCCATGGGCAGCACATCGGCCACAGCCGCCTCTTCCACAAACGCCCCATCAAGTTGCTCTTTGACCACAAATGCCACACCTCAGCCTACCTTGCCATCCACACCGACTTTGCTGAGTTCTAGCCCTGTCCCGCCGGCTAAGCCTAATACCACGCAACTGCTGTTGAATCCTCCGCCACCGCCACATATCAAGCAACAGATGGCCAAGGAGGCTAAGCGGAAGTCTCTTAAAGAGAAACTGGCCGCCACGACCCAGGCCCAGCAGCAGAAGGCTAAGGCTAATATGATGCGGACCATAGAGCGTCTCCAGCCAGGCAAAGCCAAAGGCAATCTCATACAGAATGTACCGAGCAAGGCTGAAGAAATAACGCCGCCGGTGACTGCTTTGTCCACGGTATCGACCAAGACGAAAGAGCTGAAAAATGCTCTGATCACAGAGACCAGCGATAGCGCCCCCAAGCTGAGCCTCGGTACGGTGATTAATACACAGGACTTTGCTCTGGGTAAGACCCTGGATGAATTGGCAGGGAAGGGTCAGGAAAAGAAACCAACCGAGGGAGGGGACAAAAGTTCAAGTGATTTGGACAAGTCTTTAGGCTCAGGAGATGAACAGTCGCCGAAGACGCCTACCAGTCAGGAGCCCAGCAAGCCATTTGAAGCTCTCCTAGAACTCAGCAAGACCACCAAGCCCAGCACAGATGCACCCAAGGTTGAAGGTAACAAGGAAAAGCCGGATTGGAGTGCCTGGCTGAAGGCCTTCGGAGGACCCGTGGTGAACAAGAAGTCCGACGAGGATGATAAGCCGCCAACGGGTGAAGCGAACCCTGTCAAGTCCGCTCTAGAAAGTCAGTTGGGCTCTGCTGGCAGCGGTGAGAATTTCTCCCTGCCCACGGTAATGCGTCAGCGTAAGCCCAGCACGGGCAGCACCACCTCGGAACGGTCTTCGTTCAGCCAGGATCCGGACTCGCCGCGCATAGCCATTGACGAGCGATATGGATCCTATGCCTCGGGTGCCTATACTTCACCCATCGGTGCCTCACCCATTGGAGCCTCGCCTATTATGGTCTCGCCTAAGCCCAGCGATGAGCTGAACAAGCAGCCAACTTCGCCCTACCCGCTGAACGGAGCCATTAAAGTTGGCTTCTACCAGGACACCACCACCAAGAGCAGTCCGGACAAAAGCTGCAGTCCACGTGAGATGACCTCACCGTATCCGCAATACTCACAGCACATCTACTCCTCTGCTTCCTCGCCCAATGTCTCCACTCCCGAGCTCAGTGGCACTTCTCCATATGGGGGCGGAAATAGCTATAATCCTTCAGGATCCGAGGCTTCGAAGACACCAGCCTACTCTTCCACCTCCCCCCTGCCCATCTGCTATGACCAATACAAGCAGCCACGCTCCCAGGAATCCGACTACAATTCCTCCATGAGCCCCAGCACACCGAATCCCCACTCGCCCTACCAGCAGCCTCAGGCCAACCATCAGTCACCCTACCATGGCCAGTCCCCCTACCACCAGCAACAGCATTCACCCTACCCCCAAGGTCCCCAATCTGCTGGTCAGCAGAGCACACACAGTCCGGTTGCCCAGCAGGCCCATAGTCCCATGCCCAGCAGTGTGGACTCACCAGCCTCCTCAGCTGCCACCCAACCACCCACACCGCTGGCCCAGTCACCGGCCGAGCAGCAACACTCGCCGTACCAACAGCCCGTCTTGTCGCCCTACCAACAGCCCGGACAGACCGCCACCGTGGCACCTTCTACAGGTGAGTTTTTTTATATAATTAATTAAGCTAAATTGTTAATTCTTTGATTGATTTCTCCTGCAGCCCTGGTTGGTAATAATGGCTACACACCCACACCAGCCAGCCTGGACAGCTATCAACAGCAGCAGCAGCAACAACAACACAAGCCACCTCAGCAGCAACAGCAGACACAACAGCCGCAGCCACCACAACATACGCTGTATAACCCGGCCACTCTGATCAATCCTCTGCCCACCTCTGGAGCTACTAGCTCTGTTTCGTCGGTGGCCAAGACTGTGGCCAATGATTGGAATCTGAGTCGTAGTCTCTTGCAGCAGCCATCCTCGCTATTGGGCAATCCACAGCAGCCACAGCCCACGGCCCTGGCGCCACCACTGCTGCAGCCACACAACAATCAGCCAGGCAAGCCCAAGTATCCAACCTATGCTCAATATCAGTCAACGAATGCGGCAGCCAGTGCAGCGGCAGCAGTAGATGGCGTAGATCAGCATCAGCAGCAGCAGCAGCAGAAAATTGCGCCGCCCACTTATGGCAGTGAAATGGGAAATTTCATGCAACATCAGACGGATACCCTGATCAATCCCTTGAAGCGTGCTGGCGAGGAAATGGGCATGGATTACAGTGGCACAGGCAATGCCAATAAGCTGACCAAATTGGATGACACCACCACCTTGACCACCTCTCAACAGCAGCAACAACAGCAGATGTTCCACAGTTTCCTGGGATCGATGGCCTTTGGCAAGCCCTTCACCAACATAGCCCCAGACAAGGCCTTTGAGATGTACAATCGAGCGGCCATGGGTTTTCCTAAGGACTTTGCCAAAGAAAGCTGTCAATTACAGCAACAGCAGCAGTCCCAGCAGCAGCAGCAATCCTCTGTGAACAAGCAGCAAACCCAGTCGGGACAGACACATCTGACCCAACTGCAACCAGCATTGAATCCCAGCTACAGTCAACCCCAGGCAGCAGGAGGAACCAGCCTAATGAACAAGCCCCTAAATTATGGCAATGGCAATTTGCAGGCCTCAGGACAACAGCAGCAACAACAACAGTCACAGACCCAGCCACACAACGCCTATCAGCAAAATACACAACAACAACTCAATCATAACTACCAAAACCAAGGAGCTCAACCACAACAGCAGCCGGGAAATGCCACAGAAAAGTCAAGTACTTCAGTAGCCACGACGGACAACAGCAACCTGCAGCAATTGCATATGCCAGCCAGTGCCACGGCCAGTACAGCCCATCACCTCTCTCAAACCCATCACCTGGCTGCCTATAACAAGCCCACACCGCCGCCACCACCCACGCCGCAAACCTACAAGAATCCGCTGATGCATTCACTAACCGAGGGCATGCTGGGCTATCCTACCACCTACTTCGACAAGACTATGCCACCGGCGGCTCATATGTACAGTGCCGCCAGTGCTAGTGCCGCAGCGGCCTATGGTAATCCGGCTCAACAATTGCCCGGTAATTACGTGCCTACGGCAGGCACTGCGGGTGCCAGCAGCAATAATCCCAGCAACACGAATACCCAACAGCAGCAGCAGCCACCGGCGACAGTAGCGCCTACGCCTGAAGTGAAGGCTCCCGCCAAACGGGGCCGCAAAAAGAAGGCTTCCACCCTGGCGGCTGAGGCGGCGGCAGCAGCAGTCAAGCAACAGCAACAACAACAGCAGCAACAGCAACAACAACAGCAGCTGCCCACGCATAGCCAGCAGCAGACATCCATGCCGCAGTACAACATGTCTCCGCAGATGTCCTCTGTCCAGTCAAGCAATGTAGCCATGGCAGCTGCTGCAGCGGCTGCCTCCTCGGCCACGGCGCATCAGTTGCAAGTCTCCTTGCAGCAGAGTTTCCAGTTATATGCTGGACTCAAATCAGGGCAGACAGCCTCAACGACTCCAGTTTCCAGCTCAGCTGCCCCTGCCAGCGGTGGCTCTAGCACAAATCCCAACAGTGCAGCAGCAGCAGATGCTGCTGCCATTTCACTAAAAACCTCCACTGGCATGGTACCGGGCAGTGCCTTTAATTTTGCCCCCACACCGGGTGCCCTGGGTCTCTACGGCGAGCAGACGGCGGCGGCGGCAGCAGCTAGCAGTTATCTGGACCACTTCCGAGAGGCTCCGAATCCATACTACATGCCACCGGCGCCGGCGCATAGCGGTGCCACAGCCAATCCCTCAACAAATCCGGCAGACAAAACTCAGAATCCCTTAAACACGGCTGCCGGCTCGTATCCCTTCCTGGCTGCTGCCCATCCCTCCACTAGGGCAGCTTATCCCTTCACAGCCTCCCAGTTGGATGCCAATTCGCAGCTTTATCAGCAGTACCTCCGTCGCGATGATCTGCACACACGGATGATGTTCAACTCCAGCCTGCTGGGTGGACCAGCGGCGGCCGGGTATGGGCAGCCCCCACCGCCGCCCTCGGCCTACCGGCCCATGCCCAAGCCATATGATATCAACAGACAGACATGGTTTTAGCAGTACGCCAGCGCCGCCAATGTCGACATTCAGGGAGATGACCTGAATGCCGCCGCCGCCTCCTCCTCCTCAACCGCGGCGGCCTCAGGCACAACGGCGGCAACAGCCACACCAACGACCAGCGGAGCGGCACTCCAGCGTTAGAAATAAAAATTAAAAACTACCGGTTTCAGTAGACCAAGCAGTTTAGGTTTTCAAAACCCTTTTTCATTTCGTTTGGGGGAAAAAAGAAATCTTCTTTTCGGCTATTTTTCTTTCTCTGCTATGAATTTGGCTCGAATTTAGGTTTAAGTTGTCTGAATCAACTGCCAAGTGAAAAGCTTTTTGCTACTGCCTCTGAGACCCCATCCAAACTATATTTCGCCTCCCCCCTCTAGCCTATCCATTGTGCAATGTTTTCTTATTTTTCTCATTTTCGACCGACTGACCCAACTGACTGAATTTCTATGGCTTTCCTATACACGGCAACCCAAAAAAAAAAAAAAAACAAATTTATAAAATCAATTTTGGCTTAGCATTTTTTCATAAAATAATTTCTCTAAGAATTTTCGTTAAACTAATTTAAATTAAAGGTTAATTTGGATTCTTTACTTTCTAATAATTAAGTTGTTTCTACACAAAAAAGCAAAAAAGGTTAATATAAAATTCAAAGAATTGTTTTATGACTATAATTAATTAATTAATATTGATTACATTTTTATATTTGATAGAAGATTATATAATTTATCAATTAAGTCATAAGTCTCACTTATGAAAGATAATTCATAATTTTTGCTGTATTTTTGTACATTTTATGATAATTATCAGGAAACACACACACACATACATACACTTTGTTGAAATATTTATTAATTTTAGTGTTTGTAAAAAAAAAAACAAAAACAAAACAAAATCATCAAAAATCGCCTCACAACTTTGTGAAAGTTAAATTTTTTTAGTTATTTAAAAAAAAAAAATTACAAATGAAATGTATAAATTTTTGTTAATTTATCCTAAGTAAATTTAAAAATTTAAGTCTTAAATAAATATAAATAAATACAGAAAATATATATATATATTTTAATCACACACACACACACACATGCATGATTAAACTTACTCATACACATAGCTCGCCCACATGTGCAACTTGAATTGTTGTTAACATTCCGCCATGCTTAGTAGAAAAATTGAGAAAAACATAAATAAAAATTCAAATTTCGTTGTACATAGAAAAGGAAAATGAAAATGAAAAACTCATAATCATCATCAGTTTTTTTTGTGCAACTCAAGTTGGTAGCTTTAAATAAATAAAAAAAAAAATCACTTGAACTAAACTCAAATTGATGAAACCAGAAAAATAATAATAAACAAAAAAATACCGTAAATTAAACAAGAAAAAAAATTAAGTGTCTTAGTCGAAGAAGAAAATAATAATGATTATTGAAAACATACAAGGTCCCTAAATTTTAATTATTCTTAAATAGTAAATAAAAATTAAAAAAAAAATAATTAAATTAATTAAGTTGTTAACGCTTCTGTTTTAAAAATTAAAAATATAAAAAAAAAAAAAATGGTAAGTTACACACACTCACACAACCAATACATATACAAATAAAACAAAGCGGTACCTAGCATAAAATGTGCAAGCGAATGCTAAAAATAGTTATAATTAATAATTAATTAAAATTAACAAACAAAATCAAATAAATACAAAAAAAAAAAAATTAAACTTATGAGAAAAGAAACATACTAAAAATATTTAAATATTAAATTATATATAAAAAAAATATAATAATTATTATACAATATTTATGTAACATATAAAAAAAGCTGTAAAGCGGGCAGCGGGCACAGTAACAAATAAAAAAAAATATAAATCTATATATATAGATATATATATATATATACATATATGAGAACAGAGTAATTTGAAATAAAGAAAAATTATATTGCATATTGTACAACAACAAAAACAACAAAGAACAGAGTCAATTTAAATGGTGATTGTTTTTTTTTTTTTTTTTTTATCGCCAGCAAACATATCACGTCTTTTATTTTATTATTAATTTTTTTTTTGTCTAATTATTATGCAGTTTAGACGCCTCCGCACGCGCACATTTGCATACAATTGCTGAGCCCAAAGAAATTACCCAGACTCCCAGAAGAGCAAGAGCGTGCGAACGAGACAGAGAGAGAGATAGAGGAGTTGGGAATGCCCTTCACCAGCAACGGCCTGCGGGAAGTTTGTCCATAAAACGTGCCTTGGCGCTCGACCACAATTCTTACGCCACCCCCTCCCTTCCCCTCTCCTCAGTTGGCTCACTTTTCTCAGGCCAAGCGAGCGCCCACCTGTTCATAGTGGGGAAACAGCTGCAAGCGGATTAGCGCCTTCTAGAACAACACGATTGGGAAACGTGTTGCTAAATGCTCACTTAGTTTGACCCGTTTCAGTTGATAAAAGCAATTTTCTTGGGCTTTTATTTTCCCCCTCCCACCCATTGCAAAAACCCTGTAAGTACTTTTAATTATAGTTAATCGGTTAAATTGTTTTACTTTCTATCGAGTATAAATTGTTTTGTAATTTGAAATACAAATTAGAATTTAGCAAATCATGAATTAATCATTTTAAAAAGTGAGAAAATTTAACACTCGATTTTCAAATTATATAATAAAAAAATAAATAAATAAATGGGTCTTTCATTTCCGTAAAGTGGAAAGAATGCAAAATTCTCGAAAGAACTTTCCATCTTCCTGATGATGTGACAATTTCATTAGCAAATTTTGACTTTACGTATTTGCTGTAAGATCCGGGGGGAATAAAGGAATTAACTGAAACAAAAAGAGGCTGGGTTTTTTGTTTGACTCATTAGTCTGGCTTATTAATAACCATTTAATTAAGCCATCAACAGGCTTAAACGTTTCTATTCGACTTCTTTGATTTTGTTCCAATCGAATTCAATTAAAATTTTACATCCGTGCTACCTGGGTTAACGTTCTGCCTAAATCGGCAATTAATTCTTGATGGAAATAATAGAAATTCCAATATTATAAAATTCAACAAATTGCAGACTGCTTGGCGGTCTATTCAAACAATTTGATTAATGACTGCCATGTCAGTGGCCAAAAACAATATATTCCATCCGGTTGCTCGATTTGGCCGAAAACTTTGGTTTTGTTTAAACGAATTGAACGCTGTGAACGGTTTAATTTTCAACAAAAAAAAAAAAACCAATCAATTTTATCAATTACATGTTAATTAGTTTATTCACCAACAATTTGTTTATAAATAAATGCAAAGTGATTTCAATATTTAAAACACAATGTAAATTCGCTGCAATTAAATGAAATCAAGTTAAACCAGAACATAATTTAAACAAATTCATTAAGCGAAAATTCAATCTTTCAAACATAAATTAAACAAAAAAGAAAGAAATAAAAAAAAAAGAAAGAAAGAATTTTTTATGAATTTCAATTTTTTTTTTGTGGAATTTTGAAATGCTTGGAATTTGTTTGTAATTATTTCGATGACCGATGGAAAGCAATTTTCATTTGTCCCTCGAGTTAGCCTCCCTGTCTCGATTTCAACTGAAAATACTTCGTCATTTGCAATTGAAACATGAAAAATAGTGCGTTTTGTCGTTCGTTACGTTTCTGACCAAAAAGGTCAGACAATTCCTATCGACTTAAATATTCAGATACTCTGTGAAAATTATATTAAATCAAATTATATCATTCTTTGAATTTTTTTTATTTAATTAAAATTGTTAAATCATTAGAAACTTTTCAGAAAATAAAAAAAATAATATGATTGCAGCATGTTTGGTAATTCGATTTTGAATTGTTTGCTCGTGTTCTAAAGTATGTAATTTTTTTTTTTTTTAGAGTATTTCGTAATCACATTCATTTGGTTTAATTATATTATTACATTCGCAATGGGCATGTTTAGAATGACTTTTATTGATTTCGTGTGTAGTTAGTTAGCAAAGTCGTAAATCAAGGAAAATAGTGCTCAATGCATGCGATAAGTTTGTTGCCTAAGTCTTTCGTTTAGCTTAGTCAGCTGTTTGCTTAGACTGGAAATTTTTTTACTTTCTAAATATTTGAAAAGATATATCATGTGCTGATTTACAAGAATAAATTGATTCATTTGACAGTTGCCGGTAGCACTTCCGTTTTTGGTGATTCAGTTTAGCTCGGCCAATTATTCAAATCAAAATGAATTCTTATAGTGACCGCAACTCCCTTGGACTTTCTGTAGGGTGCAATAAACTCGACCCAAAGTAGCCGACCTTAGGTGTCAATACCATCGAAATAGTCTTTTGTTTTTAAGATTTTTTTTTTTTTTTTTTTTTTAATGGCCAAGCAAATGTTTGCCCGGCTTGCGGGTGTGACTTGAACTTGGCAATTGTATTATTATTTTTTTTTCACCAAGGGAACTGTTTGATTGAGCGCAACAAATTGAGTAATTACTTTGTGAAAGATATTGGATTTATAAATAGTTTTATATACACATTCCCAATCACATTTAAAATATAATTTTATTTTTTTTTTTGCAGTGTCATTTGCTGGGTTATTTCATTTAATAAAAATCATCATCTCTTAAGTGAGAAAGGTTTCATATTTAATTAATCCCACACTTCTACCTTTTGTGACCAGCTCATTGGCACGTAGTCCAGTGTTATTTTTTATTACGTTTTATTTACAAGAACTTTGGCATAACTTAAGAATTTGTTACAACAAAACGAGAGAGGGTGAGAGGGGGAGGGGGTATGAAAAGTAAAGAACATTATGAACAAAGATTCTGAATATTATATTTATGTGATATTTCCGACACATGAATTTATATATATAAAGCAAATATATTTTGTATTTAAGATTCCATAATCAAAAGACTTAAGCAACAAACTTAACTTCCTGCACAGCCAAAACCCGCCCGCTTGCCATCGAACCAACCAACCAACTCACCAACCAACCAGCTAACCAGCCGGCCAACTCAACTCAAGTTCAATGGAATTTTCGTACACACACACACACACACTCACACACACACAGGCACACTCGGTTTGAGACGTGAGCAGAGCGCGACAAAATTTAAATTTAGAATGCACATTACATTACATAAATGCAAAATTAATGAGTTAAGCGACACGCCATAAGTAAAATACTAAAGACAGACAAATGGAGAGACAAACGGGCAGTGTAAAATCGCTAATTAGTCGCCATCGCCGCTTTTCCATCTTGGAAAAATTTACATACATGCGTTCATATGTAAAAAAAAAACTAACAAACTAAATAAAATCAATGTGTTTGCTTAGAACTTGGCAAATATTGAATTTCGTAGTTTCCAAGCAGCTGCACAGCTTTCTGGCCCAGATGGTTCCGCCGGTGATTAGCGATTTTAATTTTTAGTATATATTTAAAAAGATAAATGGGTTAAACCTAAAGTATTGACTGGAAATGGGATTAACCATTTTCTTAGAATTATTTTGATTTTTTTTTTCATTTTTAAGTTTTACGATTTTTTTGGATGATTTTCATAAGGTTTTTTCTTTGTTCGAAATTTGTTTGTACTTCTTATAGAAAGTTTTGAAGTAAAATTCATTGAGCTATATATAATTCTAATAGGAAAGATCCTTAGGACTCTGAGAATATATAATTCGAATACGAAAGATCCTTTGGGGTTCTGAGAATCTTGTCGGCTTCCTAAAGAAAATATTTATTATATATTTTTTATTTATTTAAATATTAATTTAAAATAGAAAATATTAATCCTATTAATTATTTTTTATATATCTTTTATAATTATTTTTTTCTCTAAATTAAATTTAAAATTTTCCGAGTATTATTCAATCCTAGAAGATGAATACTCTTAAAGCTCTTAGAAGCTTGTAGGTTTTTTATATAAATATTTATGGTTTATATTTAAATTATTTCAACATTATATAACATTAAAAATTTTAGTTCTCAATTGAGCAATAAAAATTTGACTAAATTTAAAAATAAATTAAAGGTGTACTTAAAATAAGGAAGGAAGGTTGAGGCCTTAGGACCTTAATTAATATGTAAAAGTTTGCCCATATTTGAACCATTTTATAGATTTCTGAAAATGTATATATTTGACTGGGATCTGTTTTTATTTCTAGTCTTCATATTTATCTTTATTTATTTAAGTTTGTTTTTTTATTTTTATTTTTTTTTTAATCCAAAGATGAAGTCGAACTCCCATCCATTTTCCTCTGGTATGAAATCACTCTCAAGGATTGAATTAAATTTGTTTAATATTTTTTAAAAAAATCTCTTTGAAAACTCTTCAATCTGCTCCCGTTTATATTGCCTAGTTACTTAGCATTATTGTTGGCTAATCAAACTATTTAGCAGCTGCACAATAAAATTTTAATTTATTTTAATTTGTTTCGTAGCGACGTGAAACTGCCCATAACGAAAAAGTATATATATAAATCTATCTCTATAATTCAGAATTGTTATAGAATATTTAATTTTAATTTTTATGATTAATTTTTTTTGTTGTACGTATATTTTTTTAATTCTATACTGAATTGCCTCTTAGAAAGTAGAACTGACCTTGGTTTGCAAAGGCAAGCTAAGCGGTTTGACTAAGCTCATAATTAGCAAGGCTTAATTACGACTTGAATGATTTGGTCACGCAAATTTGAAGGCATTTCAAATACTCATTTTAGTTTTAAGCTTAAGAATATTACTAATAATCTGTTTTTATTGGGTTAACCTTGTCCAAAAAGAACAAATGCCAATCAAATTTGGAAAAAAAAAACAGATCAAAATAAAACTAAAAATTTACATACCAAATAATTGTGCCCAGTAGCTTATCACAAATCGATGCCAAGTTAAGTAGAGCATGCTAAAATATGCAAATAAATAAAAACAAGTTAACAAAATCGTCAAGTCAGAGAAGAAGAAGAAGAAAAAAAGAAACCGGCTTAAAAGGAAAAACAAATAACAAAACCGAACGAAACCCAAAATATAAAACACATTTTGACATGTGCTCAAAATGCTAGTCACAATGCTTAGGATTAATCTCTAGGAAATCATTTAAATGGAATTATGAAAAGGCAATAATTACCCTGCCACCAAGAGTCACCGATCTAACCGCGGTATTTCCGATTCGATGCCCTCTAAAAAAAAAATTAGCCTATTCAAATTGCAAAAAAAGTAGAACCACAGCCTCTCAGAATCTTGTGTAAAAATCCCAAACAAGTGGGAAATATCAGACCAGATGGACATGGCCATGACTAAGACTCTGGCCCCAGGTGAACACTTTTGGCTTTGACGCATGTGCGTCGGGGAAGACCAGACCAGTCCAGCCTTTTTTATTTTTATTTTTTTTTCTTTGGAAATCGAATGCAATCTTGGCTAAAGTTGGCGTCGAAAACGTCACGAAAAGTTGAAAATTGGTTAAAATTGATTAACATCATAAAAAGAGGGGACTTTCTGTTAAGTCTTTAAGCAAGCCAAAATAAAGAAGAAGTGATTAATTGAGAGCAGGTTTAAACCATAAATTATATTTAAATTGTGATTTACAAAATTTTACACAATCAACTGACAAGGTGATGACACTTGATATGAATAAATTCTCCCCATTTGGATTGAGTGAGAGTTGGCTTCTGTCATTTGCATATTTTGCTTCTATTGATTTTTGATACACATATGTGCATGTGTGTGTGTGTGTGTTGCCTTGGCTAATCCCAAACGGGGTCAAGTGGCTGCTGGAAAAACACCCCAAAAAGCACTTCAAAAACCAAACGGAAAGTGGACTGTCATAAACACACAATTCCGTACAGTTTTGAGAATTGGCAAAAATGATTTTTTGATTTTTTTTTATAGTCTGAAAAAAGAAGAAGAAGAAGATTTTTATTCATTTGTTGAATAAGCTGTAAATTTATAGCAACAGAAAAATAAAAAAATTTTGTAATTTAATTTTTAAATTTAACTTTCTTTGTGTGGTTTTTTTAATTAACCGGTTCAATTTTTGACTTTAAGTTCAACTGTAAATTAAAATGGTTTTTGTTTTTTTTGTTTTTGTTTTTGTTTTTTCGTTTACGACAATCGGCAAGTGTTAACGAAAAATTAATATTTGTTAAAAGTTTTGCGGAATTTAATTTAATCACGTGTATATTTGTGAGGGGCTCGATCGACTAAGTGATTAAGGGGCAGGTTTATTTTTGGTACACCAGACACGCCTCGAAAGCTTTCTTACCTGGCACCCCAGCCAACCAACCAACAAAGTAAGGCAAAGACATTCAAAACTGCCAATGGCCAAAAGAAAAAAAATCGAGATAATTAAAAGTTAAAAACCCCAAACAATAACAAACACATTTCTGGGATTTTTGCATATTTTTAAAAATATTTTTTTGACGCAGACAGGCGATTTAAAAAACCCCCATGAAAGAGTCTTTGCCAAAATCTGAAACTGTCTTCTTGCTAATTTTTTTTTTGCAGTTTTTTATTTTGACCAAATAGACTGTGATTTTTTGGCACTTTTGGTTTGTTTTTGTTTTTTTTTTTTGAGCACGTGACGCAAAATCAAAACAAAAAAATATATATAAAATACTCGTGGCTATTTGCATATTCAAATGTGTATTTATTTTTTTTTCGCTGTAGTAAAAAAACAAAATAAAATAAAAGCGACTGCGTCAGTTGGCATTTCATTCATCTTCGGCCGCTTGGGTTTTGAGATTGTGATTCAGCCTCAAAACAAGTTAGCCCCGCATCTCGCATCTCTCGTGAAAAAGCAATTCTCAAATCAAGTGGCTACTTTCGAGGCGACTATTGTGTTTGTTAGAAAGCCAAAAAGGGGAAAGGGGGAATTTTCTGTTTTCTGATTTGATGCGATGACTGTGATCGCGAGTGGGGCTTCTCCGAACCGCACGTGATGAGGCCTGAGCAATCTGAGAGATCTGAAAGATCGGGGACTGATTGAAATATCATGTTTATGTGGATCGGCTGACGTGGACAGGTGCTGGTGATGGCTTAATGGGTTCCCCTTGGGGAATGAGCCAGCTCACTGCTTGGGAAAGTAATAAACCAAATTGAATTGAATTAAATATTATACAATAATTAGTATAACAATAACAACAACAACAACAATGTTAATAACAATAAAATAAAAATTACTGGGTTTTTGTTTCTCTGCTAATGAATGCACATAATTGTGAGATTGATTCTAGAATGTAGTTTTGATTTTTTTTTTTTTTAATGCATTTCGAAATGAGGCTCGGCAACAACAACAAAAATTGCCTTTTGTGCTAAATTATATTTATTAATTGAATTTAATTGAATTATGATTAATATTTGATTCATAGGAAGTTTTCATATTTTTTATATTATTTAATTTATTTTTTTTTTTTGCAAGCGTGCCAGCATTTCGTAACCTTAGTCAGGAACTTGTTGAATCAGCTGATTCAAGAAGCATTTAATATTTATTTTTTTCCATTTCCAAGGTAAAGATGTAAAAAGGTAATTTTCAAAGGGGAAAATTACCCATGAAAATTAAAGTAATAAGAAGGAACTAATTGTAATCAAGGTTTCAAATGGGCAAGAATAGATTTGAAATGAGGAATATAAATAAAGAAAAGAATAGTAATTCTCTTTTTTAAGAATTGCTCAGAATAATAGAGGATTCAACATTAAAACCGATTTCACAAATGGGAAATATTTTTTAGGATTTAATTTATTAAATTCATGGATTATTTATTCTCTCTCTTTTCTGCTCATAAAGGATTAAACATTGAAGCCGATTACACAAATGGGGAATAGGATTTTAAGTATTCATTTCATTGATAATTGGGCCTTTCTCTTTTTTTATGGATTGAAACCGAATTCAAAAAAAATTCCAGATGGGCTCGGAAGATTCTTTTAAAATAAATTATATTTTTTTTCTTTTTTTTATGGTTAAAACTTTGACAATAAAATATAAGAATCTTAGAGAGTCTCGTGCCAGTCTCGATTCTGTGGTTCCAAAGATTGGCAAAACCAGAAAACCCAAGAGCAATGATTGATTGTTCCAGCCAACCGCACATGACACTATTTTTGGTAAATCCCAACTAGTTTGCCCAACATTAAAAGTGGTCTACGTGATCTGCTGTTAGTCTTTTATTACATAGAGAAAAAAAAGAGAAACCTTAAAAAAAACAAAAATCTCCATAAGATCCGAAAACTTCTGTCTGCACGGGTTTATTTTTTTACTATTATGATTTTTGTGTTTCGTGAGTTTTTAATTATAGAATTTAAATTGTTTAAACGCTTTTATATCTTTATGATTGATCATTAGGTCTATACATACTCTAATAAAAAAAAATCATTTATTCCGTCTTATGTAACATTTTCGAAAAATTGCACAAATCGAAATGAAGCGGCGACCTTCAAAAATAAAAGCATATCAATTGTTCTCAAAGGAGATTTTATTTTATTATTAGATTTGCTTTTGCTTTATGCCCAAGATTTTTTTACCAAAAACTTATTTGCCATTTCGTTCATGAGATGTCAATAAAAATAAATAAAAATCAAACTGGCTTAAACAAATGGGCCAAGTCGACGAGGTTAGGAAGGGCAATTAAGACCACTGCCGGTCCAGCCAAATAAAGGTTCACGGCCAAGGACAAGGAAATCCCCTGCCCTGCCCTGCTCTGCTCTCCTCTGCCTTGCTAGTGCAACTGGTGAATGGTTCTCGACACTCTATGAAATGAATCACGACTGTTCCGAGAGACTCCAAGTCACTGGCAACGGCAACGGCAACGAAGTTGCGGCCTAGTCTGAAACAATTTTGTGACTTCTAAAACCTTGGGAGTGCCTCTGTGTGTGTGTCTGTGTGTGTGCATAGAATAAGCCAGTGCCGTGTACAATTAAATTTAAATATTAAAAATAAGCGAATTAAACAACAAATTATATTGTATAAATGCTATAACTTAATTATGCAGTGTACAAAAACAAAAAAAAAAAGAACAATAGTAGAAAATCAAAGTCGGAAGAAAAGTGCCCAAGTCGAGGTGGCTAAATCAAAAAAAAAACTAAATGTAGGCAAATAAAATTTGTTACCAGATAAGACATCACGATTTTATGAAACACTTTGAAAGAATTTTCAAAATAATCTGACAAAATTCGAATTCGTTTTACTTCCTTAAAATGCATGGAAAAAATGGGAAGTAGATTTATTTGAATCATAAAGTGAAGTGAATGGCTCGTCGGCTTAGAAGTTCATTAGACATTAATTTATTATGACTTTAGTCGAGGCTTTTATAGGCTTAACTAAGCACTTAGGGATTAGCTATGCCATGATTCTGGAGGGGGATCTCTGGTTCTGACGGGAAGTCGTGTGACTTTTAGGAAGCCCGCCCAATTGGTTGGGCTTTCAAAGCCTCATCTGATCTGCTTGGTAATATAAACTTTCAGTCTGGACTAAGCTTAAGGAAAGATTATCTATGGCATAATTATGGAGAGAAGTTCTCTGGTTCTGAAAGGAAGTTCTGATCTTGTAGGCAATGAAATATTCTTCTATATTTTTAATATGGATTTAGTTATGGATTATCTATGGTATAAATCTGGAGATGAAAACTCTGGTTCTGAAAGGAAGTCGTAGACATTTTGGAAGCCTGCCCAATTGGTTGGACTTTCTAAACCTTATCTGATCTTGTTGGGAATGAAATATTGTTCTATATATTTTCAGGAGTGGAATCTGGAGAGGATATCTCTGGTTCGGGAATGGAAAGTCGTACAACTAAATCTCATCTGATCTTGTTGGGAATTAAATATTGTTCAATATATCTTTTTGGGAAATAAATTCTGCTCTATATATTTGTATAATTCATCGAAATTAATTTAATAAAGATAAATCTTCAATTTTTAACAGGACTTCGAATGTTTTGTTTAAGGATTTCGAGAGGGACCCAGTCTCCTGAAATAAAAAATAAAGTATCCAAAATCATTAAAACTGATGGTAGTCTATATAAATATTTACGACTGTAAAAACAAGATTATTTACTGCCATACAATTAATTAATTTAATTTTTGAAATTTTGTGAGTCATTTCGAAAGCTGAGTAGTTTTTGGGGTTTTTCTTTCAGAATGAGAACATTTAATTTGCTAATTAAAAATTCATGGAATTCTGCGTAATATTTAGTTTTTCCCATCTTTAATGTTGTAAATATTTTAATTAGGCGTTTCATATGAAAATATCTGAACCAAAAATTATGCAAGGATCATTTCAATTAAATTTAATTGCGAAAAATTCAAATGAAAACAATAATTGTTCGCTTTTCATTGGAAATTTATTCTCCTCTAATTGTCAATTATTATCAAGTATTTTTGTAATTTTTTTTTGTGATTTTCAAAATTAATAACTTAATATACAAAATGAGCTCATTAGTTTTTTGTCTTGTTTTTAGTTTAGTTTAGTTTAGTTGAATAGATGACGTGTTTGTTTTAGTTAGAATTTCGATTTTGATCAACTAATTTGATCGAATCAATTGCAAACTGCATTTTAATTTTTTGTTGGCATGTTGCAAGGATGACCAGATTGCTATTTTTTTTTTTTTTTGTATTTCTATTTTTTTCGATCGTTTGTTAGAGTTTGTCGTGCAAGTACAAGTGCAATTTGCACACACTCTGTATGTAGATCAATGGCAAATGGCTTTAGAAGTGCTTTAGACATGAGACTGATTTTGGTTAAAAATCGAAATCAGCTAAATGTCATTCAAATGTGGACGATAGTGCGACTAGTTAGGCTAAGACTCGCAACTAATTTGATCGATTGCAGTCAACCTCGCACCACCACTAACAGGAATAATTAATAAGTTGGCCCCAGAAAGTCACAACAAAATATATTTTATAGCTCAAATATAACGAATCCGGTGAAATCTTAAGAAAATCGAATAATTATTATTATAATTTTTTTTTTTTGTAAAAATCAAAGTTTTTAAATTATTTTGTTTCCCATCAAAATGAATGGGAAAAATTCTGTGACACCAAAATTTTAAATTTGAAAAAATTTTCGCATATAATTTTTTAATTGAAATTTAAAAACTTAAGAAACAATTCAGACTGGTTGTTTCCAGTTTCAAAGCTGCAAATTTCTAGTTTAAAATTGAATAAGAGATTTTATTTATGACTCAAAGAGACGGTGAAGATTAAGGACAAGAATATATCTAATATATCTCATATATCTTTTATATATCTTATATATTTTATATATCTTATATATCTTTTATATTTTAAATATCTTTAAGAATATAATCGGAGAGTTAATTTAATTTCTTTAATAATTCTTTAATAATTTCTTTACAGTTTGGAAATAATTTTAAAAATAAATAAGTTTTTTTTTGGTTTAATATTTTTATCTTTTAATTATTTATTATTTATTTAATTTTTAATTATTTATATTTATTATACTTTTAAGGATCTGTCGGATATAGATCATTTTGTAATTTACCTAAATTTAGATTTATTCAAAGTGAAAGACCAAATGTCTTTTAGAGTTTCGTATTTTTCCTACCCGAAAATTTAATTAAATTCTTAAAAATTCTAAGGAAATTTCATATATAATTTTGCCGAGATATAATAATAATCTTTCAAGTCTCAAATAATAAAATAATTTTATTTAAAAAATATAAAAGAAAATCTTTCTATAATTCTCTTTGCCTCAGCTTGAACAAATCTCTTAGAAAATTTTCCAATTTTTTTTATAATAAAAATACCAAAGGCTCATTAGCTGGCTTAATGTTGGCTTTGAAAAAATGTATAGAAAAGTGGGGAATATTTAAAAATCAAAATAAAAAATATATCAACTATGCAAATTAGTTTTGGGCCAGATGTTTGCTTTAGTGGTTTATAATGAATGCCGCAAGGTGTACAGACTCTTGTTTTAATTGTTACATTTACGCATGCAAATTAGTTAAATAAGCCTTTTAAAATTAATTGATATCGCTTGTTTTGCATTAAAGAATCATAGAAATCGTAAAAACAAAGCCAAAGCAAATTGACGCCCACTTTTGAGAAACTGTCAACTTCCTGTTTATCATTCTAGCAGCCAGCAATTTGTAACCCAATACTCAATATTGTGTTATTATTGATTTATCAATTTTGTATACCCATGAAAAATAGACTTTCACTTCACCCTGAAGAGACTGGCGAAGTTAGATCCTTAAAGCTCTGCATCCGTCAGTATATCCGCCAAGTTCAAAATGTGTTTCGAACGCAAAGCTCAAAGAACAAAAAAAAAAAAAAACTATAACAAACAGCAAAATAAATATGAATGAATGTGAATTATTTGAAATGACTAAGCCCGCTCCGAAATGGTGTGAGGGGGAATAAAAAACAAAACAAATTAATAAAGACACAGATTAGCAGGTATTTAGAGTCGGTGCGGGGGCAAAACAATCATTATTTACGCCAGGTCAAACGAGCCAATACAAAAAAAAAAAAAAAAAAAAAACATCTTCCACTACGTCACAGAAATGGGTAAATTTTTTGTATATTTTTTTGCCACCTGTTTTTGGTTTTTCTAAGCTTAACTAAGCCAAGTTAATGAAATGCCTATTGGCTGATAGATTTTATGGCTTGCTTATTATGTTTGTGACGCGCACGCTTGAAATTTCTCAACCCACACCCGTCCCCTCCGTTCGCGCTGCTGCCATCGACAATGTCAAGACTTTTTGTTCTAGCTCACACCTGTCGCCGTGAAGCCAAGCGAAGCTAAACCGAGCCAAGTCAAGCCGCACTTGAACTTGGTTAGCTTGGCTAGCTAGGCGGACTCATAAAGCCCAAAGCTGGGGCTGCTGGCCTACGTTGTTATTGTTGCTGTTTTTGTTTTTTTATCTCGGTGAGAGGAAACCCCGGCAAGCTGCTTGGTTTTTTTTCACGGCTCTCATACGAAGCAACCGGCCAGGCCAGAGTCAGAGCCACAGCTACGTCACTGGGCCAAAGCCAAAGACGACGACGATAACAACAACAACAAGAGCAAGACCGACGACCAGAGCAGCAGCAGCAGTGACAGTGGCAGCAGCAGCAGCGATGACGACGACAGCGCCAGCGCCAGAGCGTCATGCGAAAACCTGTCATCGTTAGCGTTGTCGGCGTCAACGCTTCGGCTGGCTATTTAAACGCTGGTATCTGGACACGGAGCATGCATTGATTCGCTATCATTCGCTCTAAAGACTTGCCAGCCTTTTGGTTAAGTAGTTGTGCTACTGTTTTGTTGTAATTAAATTAGCCACAGGATACTCTTCTCGAGTTCGAAAAGTTTTTCAAATCAAACTAAACAATTTTCAAAGTTTCGAGTTCGTGTTTCGCCAGAAAGGATAAACCCGTTGAAGTTAAAAAAAAAAAATTAAGAATCAGCCAAGTGTTTATCCCGTGTGAGAAACCGTAGAGTTGTTCTGTATCCTCCAGCTAAATTCTAGACACAAACAGAGCCCAAGGAGCCCAAGTTTCGCCTAAGCCAGCCAATAAGCAGTGAAAGTGTTCAACATTCGAGTGCTTATTGCAAATTTTCTAAAAGAAAAGCAAAAAATAAAAAAAAATTCAAAACAAACAAATAAGAAAATAACTAAAAAGCAAATAGTATCAAGTGTTTTGGCAACACTTTGTATAAATTTTTGAAATCTTTCAACTTTAACAAAAAAAAAAAACAAACACAAAACAAAATGATGGCCGTAGCAGCTGCCCAAAAGAATCGCGAGATGTTCGCCATTAAGAAATCCTACAGTATTGAGGTGAGTTCAATGAAAATTCATAATTTCCCCAAAAATTTCACACACACACACAAACACAGAAAAATATAGACAGAAAATCAAAAAAAAAAAAAAAAGATGTCAACTATTTGATCAGAGGTCTACGTGACTTTGGCCTGTCGGGCCAAATATTTGAAATACGAAACCAGTCTTGTAATAAACAAAAGTGTCACTTGATCATCACCGTGAGGCGGCAACTTTTTGTATTTATTTAAAATTCATATTTCACTTTTCTCCAAAGACCAAAACTTTTGGCAATGACAAAGAAAATCTAACCAAGAACTCAGCTGAGAAAACTCTCTGTGAGAAAATTAAAAAGTGTCTGGATGATTTTGAAAAAAATAAAAAATAATTATTTAACAGGCTATAAAAATATGAAGAGATTGAGTGAAAGTGACAAATAGCAGCCTGGTCAGTCAGTCAGTCAGTCTCTCTCGGTGGAGGGCCCTCCCTTTATAGCCTGGTCGGCCAGTTGGCCCCAAGTCGGCTTATGGCCTCATCAACAGTTGCCATTCATTGTTGACCAGCAATCAGTGATGATTTTTAATTTTTATTTTGGTTTGTTTATGCTCGGGTCCCCCTAAAAAAATATAAATATATATATTACATGTATTCAATAAAAATGATTCAATGAGAGGTTTGTCTTTCATCAGCCGAAGCAGCCCAAAACACAACACAACACAAAACAAAACCAAACAAAACAAAAACAACAGGTGAAACTGTTGAAACTGCAACCAAAAAAAAAAAAATATTCGAAAAAAGAAGTAGGTGATGGAGGAGTCGGTGCAAAACAATATAATTCCGATTCTATCCCTACCAAAAGAAAACAGATTTATTGATTTTTCATTTTCTTTTTGTCAACTTTCAAATTTACAATATCATCAATTGACAAAGACCTCAAGCGACACAATTAAAAAATTATCATTTATGTTGAATTCAGAGACAAACGCATTTTATTATCTTTTAGTCTTTCTGTGTGAAAAAAAAATTCAAGCTTATGAATACTGATTGTCTGATGGATGAGCTCGCTTTCACGCCACCGCCCTGGCCAGAGTGAAATTACATAATCATTTGTTTAAATTTTGAAATTGCGCAATATTTTTTTTTTTTTTTTGACTCTGACCAAAAAGTGGGCTTGCCAATCTGCACTTGGCTCTTTTAATATAATAAACCAAAAAAACAAAATCATCTTGGTGAAGGTCAAGGCAATCAGTGTTTCTGTGGCTTAATTTCCGGTAGACTCGTATATCCTCAAAGACAAACAAAATTGATGTCGCCAGCAGATTAAAACTTTTGCCCTCTTTTATTTTAGAATGGTTATCCATCTCGTCGTCGTTCCCTGGTGGATGATGCCCGTTTCGAGACCCTGGTGGTCAAGCAGAATAAACAAACCGTGCTCGAAGAGGCACGCAACAAGGCAAATGGTAAGTTCCCAAAAAAATAATTTTGGAAAAGCTTGAAAAAAAATTTTTTTTTGTTAGAAACAATTCTTTTGATTTATTATTTTTTTACTTTTGAGTTGTTTATTTATTATTATTTTTATTTTTTTTTTTTGTTAAAAAGATGCCTCGTTGGAGGAATGCATTCAGCAGGCCAAGGGCGAGCACATTCCCGCCGAACAAAATGTTGAATTGCAAGATGAGCAGCCCAATTTGGAGAATCTCCCAAACGAAGATGAATATGTTGCAGGTGCTTATTATTTTTTTATTTTTATGATTTTCTTGAATTTATTTTTTATTTATTTCTTTTTTTTATTTATTTTCATTTTTTTTTAATTTAGCTGAAGAAATTGTTTTTGAAAATGAAACCGCTGAGATCGATGAAGCTGAACAAAATCCTGAACACCGTCCCAAGAATGGTAAGCTGACTTGATAGTCTCTCCCACTCTCTCAATCTCTCTCTCTCTCTCTCTCTTATTCTGAGGGTGTTGGTAGCCCTAAGTAGTACTTAACTTTGAAGAGCTTTGAAAAGCGTGCGACATTGATTTAAGTGCTTAATATGATAAAGTGCCAGCACTCAAGTCTTCTCTTCGTCTGTGACTCTGACTCTGTGTGTAGGTGTAGCCTTTTAGACTTGCCACACACAGACGAAGACACCCACACAATCTTACCCAGTGAGCCTGGCAAATGGCGCATTTCCCCTTTTTCATTCACATTCATTTTTTACGCTCGACTTAAGCGACACAATGAAAGGAAAATGCGTTTGCATGGCAACCGAAAGACGAATCCCTGCCACACGTAACGCCTGCAATTTAACGTCTTATGGCTTACGTGACTTTTGTGGGCTAGGAAAAAAAAGAAAATGAAATCAAATTTTATAAGCCGCTTGGCAAAATGATTGCTTCACATTTTGATTTTGCTTCCTTTTTTGATTTGCAGATTATGGTCTGACCGAAGATGAAATTGTCTTGGCCAATGCCGCCTCCGAATCGGCCGAGGCCGAGGCAGCCATGCAACGTGCCGCCCTGGTGGTGCGTCTCAAGGAGGGCATCACCTCCCTGGGCCGCATACTCAAGGCCATCGAGACCTTCCATGGCACCGTACAGCATGTAGAGTCGCGTCAGTCCCGTGTCCAGGGTGTGGAACATGATGTCTTGATCAAGGTCGACATGACCCGTGGCAATTTGCTCCAACTGATCCGTTCGCTGCGCCAGTCGGGCTCCTTCAGCAGCATCAACTTGTTGGCCGACAACAACATCAGCGTCAAGGCACCCTGGTTCCCCAAGCATGCCTCCGAGTTGGACAACTGCAATCATTTGATGACCAAATACGAGCCCGATCTAGACATGAACCATCCCGGCTTTGCCGACAAGGTCTACCGTCAGCGTCGCAAGGAAATTGCCGAAATCGCCTTCGCCTACAAATATGGAGATCCAATTCCCTACATCAGCTACACCGATGTGGAGGTCAAGACCTGGCGCTCGGTCTTCCGCACCGTACAGGATCTGGCTCCCAAGCATGCCTGTGCCGAGTATCGTGCTGCCTTCCAGAAACTGCAGGATGAGGAAATCTTTGTCGACCATCGTCTGCCCCAATTGCAGGAGATGTCTGACTTCTTGCGTAAGAACACTGGCTTCTCCTTGCGTCCGGCTGCTGGTCTACTGACAGCTCGCGACTTCCTGGCCTCCCTGGCCTTCCGCATTTTCCAGAGCACCCAGTACGTGCGACATGTCAACTCGCCCTACCACACTCCCGAACCGTAAGTATCTATTCGCACACTTCAAAGGCTTCCCCTAATTTCATTCCGAAAGTGGCATTGTGAACTTTTTTGCCCAGCTTTGTGCTGGTAATTGCCACCCTTGTCTGACAATGCCAGTTCCGTTGGCAACTTTTATTCCTCCTCCGGCAAATTAGTTTAGCAAAGGCTGGGAATCTGAATATTCCGAGTGCTGCTGCTTCCTGGGACTCAATTATTTTTGCCTTTAATTGCTTTATGTGAGCATGAAATTTATTTTGTTCTCTCTTCTTTTTCAGCGATTGCATTCATGAGCTGCTTGGTCATATGCCATTGTTGGCCGATCCCAGCTTTGCCCAGTTCTCGCAGGAGATTGGTCTCGCCTCGTTGGGTGCCTCCGATGAAGAAATTGAAAAACTATCCACGGTAAGTAATCATAAAACACCAGCTAATCTATTCTGTGTGTTAGTTTGTGTGTGTGTAATTGAATTGAGTTAGCATTTAATGGCTTCCGTTGGTTGGAGTGGTTCGAAGTGGCCTCAGCTTGAGTCAAGCTTAAAATCAAGTTCGCTGCACTTGTGGCACTTTTTACTTGACTTGCTTGCTCACTGAGCTGTCACTTGTTCAGGGCCAATCTTATTGCCAACTCAATCAATTCAATAATGTCAAAGTCAAAGGCAAAAGTCAAACAAAACTAACTAGAATCTTTTCTGTTTTTTTCTCTCATTTTTGTTTAAAGGTCTACTGGTTCACTGTTGAGTTCGGTCTCTGCAAGGAGCATGGTCAGATCAAGGCCTATGGAGCTGGTCTGCTCTCCTCATATGGTGAGCTCTTGCATGCCATCAGCGATAAGTGCGAGCATCGCGCCTTTGAGCCAGCCTCCACGGCTGTTCAGCCCTATCAGGATCAGGAGTATCAACCCATTTATTATGTGGCCGAGAGTTTCGAGGATGCCAAAGACAAGTTCCGTCGCTGGGTCTCCACCATGTCGCGTCCCTTCGAGGTCCGCTTCAATCCACACACCGAACGTGTTGAGATTCTCGATTCGGTAGACAAACTGGAGACCTTGGTCCATCAAATGAATACAGAGATTTTGCATTTGACAAATGCCATCTCCAAATTGAGACGTCCATTCTAGAGCAATTCAGTTTATACTGCACACCAAACCACCCGCACATCCCAGCACTCCACTCATACAGGAACCACAGGTGCAACGGTCTCATCTTACACATTTTAATTTTAAATTGACATACCGCACACACACACACATACACACACGCACAAAAAGAAAAAACCCACCCACACATTTCCAAGCACTTGAAAAAATTGCTCTATTATTTTTGGCTAAACTTTTTTTAGTTGATTATTTTCACGCCCACATTGCCAATCAAGCAAACTACAAAAGTATTTATTATTTTAAAAGTTCTTTTAGTTTTGAGTATTTTTTTTTTTTTAATCACCATTCAAATCATTATCCTCGTCCCCCCCAAAACTATTATTGGACCAAAAACAAATCCTTAGACTTGTAAGTGACAAAAGGCAAAAGCAAAAGCAAAGTGAAAAAGTATAAAAAATTAATCACATTCAAGTTAAAAAAAAGAACCGCATGTATACTCAAATTGATTTTGTATTATTATCATTTTTTTTTTCACTCTTATGAATATAATTTTATTTTGATTCCAAACTATATACACGAGTTATATCCAGGCAGTTATTTTTCGTTTTGTATATAGCCAAAGTTGAAAATGGAAAAAAAAACACAAACAATTTTTCAAGAATTTACTTACATTTAAAACATAAAGAGTACTTATATACTACCTATCTATATGTATTTGACATTTACACATTATATATACATACAAAAATACCAAGACAATATTTAAATTGTATACTATTTTTTACTATTATGCTTATGACTATTGTATTGTATTGTATTTGTATTGTAGGTATGTAGAATTTAAATTTTATTATTTTATTTAAGTTTTGTGTATTATAAATAAACAAATAAAAAATGCAATTAAAAAAAAAATTCATTTGATTTTTTATTTTATTTCATAATTATTTTTCTCTTTTTTTTTTGGAAACACTCTAAAGTCTGATTCTGTTTAGGGAAAAAATTGAAACAAGAAAACGGAAAAATTTTATTTAAGAAAAATATTTAAAAAATATTTGAAAATATTTGAAGTTGAAATTAATAAAGAATTAAGTTTTAAAAAATATTAAAAAATATTAAAAAAATATTAAAAAATATACAAATCGGAATATATACTTCTATTAATCAAATTCTGTTTAGGGAAAAAAATTGCAATACGAAAAAGGAAAAATTTGATTTAAGAAAAATATTTTAAAAATATTTGAAAGAGTTAAAAAAAAAAAATGAAAGAAAATCTTGAAAATATTTAATGTTGAAATTAATAAAGAATTAAGTTTTAACAATATTAAAAAAATATATAAATCGGAATATATACTTCTATTAATCAAATTCTGTTTAGGGGAAAAAATTGCAATACGAAAAAGGGAAAATTTGATTTAAGAAAAATATTAAAAAATTATTTGAAAGAGTTAAATAAAAAAAAAAAATGAAAGAAAATCTTGAAAATATTTAAAGTTGAAATTAATAAAAGAAAATGGAAAAATCTTTTAAGAATTAAATTTTAAAAATATTAAAAAAATATATAAATCGGAATATATACTTGTATTAATCAAATTCTGTTTAGGGAAAAAATTGCAATACGAAAAAGGGAAAATTTGATTTAAGAAAAATATTTCAAAAATATTTGAAAGAGTTAAAAAAAAAAATGAAAGAAAATCTTGAAAATATTAAAAGTTGAAATTAATAAAAGAAAATGGAAAAAGTTTTAAGAATTAAGTTTTAAAAATATTAAAAAAAATATATAAATCGGAATATATACTTGTATTAATCAAATGTTAAATTTTTGAAAACTTAGCGACTTTTGAACTATGGGATCAATCAAATGTTTATGCTAGACCAAATGGTGTGCTTTTAATGTAATTGTTTTTATTAGAAACCTAAGAATCAAATCTCAATGTTAACACTCGACAATTTCAACTCAATTTCAAGCTTAAACAGAAACTCTATTTACAATTTAATCAAATCGAAACAGCTCATCGGAAACTCCACTCGTAAAAATGTGGTGGCAGCTGTAAAACCAAAAAAAAGAAATCTATATATATATATTTACAAAATTATAATATCTACAATATATATTGAATGTATGTTAAAAGGTAATTCTGCATAAATAAAGTTAACTCTACTCTGAGACGTGTTCGATTTATTAAGAAGCTTTGGGTAAAAAAGATCTAAAAATAATATATAGAACAGAAATAATGTGTGGAATGCTGATTTATTGAGTTTTCTGAGAGATCCTGAAGTGGTGATTACTCATGAGATTTCGAAAGTTAAGCATACGCCCAAAGTGATTACTTTATTTTTTATTATTATTCTATGGCAATTTATTTTAATTAGTGCTACTTTAATTTGCCTTAATTATGAGCTGGGTGTAATTAGTTTTTTTTCACTTTGTCCCCCAAATGAAATCTAGGAATTTTAAGACGGCTCAGCTGTTTCGTAGCTGACATGACCTAATCTAAACGATCGATCTATATGAATTTCTCAAACATTTTTAAATTAAAATTACCGCATACACCTGAACGGATTCATCATACGTTAATTGCTTTTAATAATATTCTGATATAATAATTGACTGAGAATGCGAATATGAATGTGCTAATCGACAGGCAGTTCCAGCAGTTCCAGCAGTCCCCCTAACGCCCCTAACCAATACATCCAAATCGTGTTAAGCCGATTCGATACACTATACTCTTTATACTCAATCTATCATTTTGGATGAGTCTTTAATAGAAATTATTTTGTTTTTTCGAAATGTTCACAAAAAAAAAAATCATTTAAACAAATTAATTAAACCTAATTAAATATTCGATTTAAACTGGTTAGAATATATATTTTTCAAATTCGAAATAACCTGTAATTAGGGTCAGTGAGTCAAACGGGGAACCCAACAAAATAATTAAATATTCCAAAGCACAAACAAAAATATGTGGAAAGTTTTATGATTAGTCAGAAAATTTTAGTTTTATTTTTTTCCTGGCTAAAAAGAGTATTTCGCTGTCTATATGTGGACTGAAATAATCCACGCCCACCTTCATAGTTCAATCAAAATGAAATTAATTTTAGTCTTATTCATTAAAAAAAATATTGTAGGCTTTAACTATTGATTTATTTATATTTAATAAATTATGAAAAAATAAATAGATAGAAAAAAAATAATGTCGATTTTGACTGATTTGGGTCAGGTTTGAATAAGCGAAACAAAGAAAATATTGAGTTTGTTTTTTACATAAAAAATTACTCTGGCAATCCAATAAGAATTCATTAACGAACATTAAATGCTTAAATATTTTTTTATGTGCTAATATTTGCACTTGATTTAATTGCAAACTGAGGCGTAGTACCGGGCCCAAGCCGAATGGTCTACGTGCCACCAGTCAGCCATTTTAAATGAGTGTGCGTGTGTGTGTGTGTGTGAGATGTACAGTGCCTCTAATTAAAAACTTAAGAATAATTTCGTCTTTTGTTTAAGCCAAGCCAAGCCAAGGCCAATGAGTAAGTGGGTTAGGGTTGGCTGGCTGAAAAAAAATGCAAGACCGGAAATCATTTAATGCACTTGCCAGCCCCAAAGTTGGCACAAAGAAAGAGCCGCATGAACAGGCTTTTCAAAATTTTTGGAAACTGTTTTTTTTATTTTTTTTTTTTTGAAGTTTATTGAACCGCTTTTAATTGCCGGAAGCCCACTGCACTTTAATATCAAACAACATTTTATTATTAATTTTTTTCTGAAAAAACTCAAATTTTTTTTTTACAAACTGTCCAAACAAGTTTACACACACACACACAAGAATTAGTTTTAGATTTTGTTTAAGACAAGTGTACTTTTTGGCTAATTAAAAAAGGCCGCATAAAAAACAAAAAAATACAAGGTTAACCATGGCGCGTTTGGCCAAAAAGAATTAAGTAGAACACGTTTGGTATTTGTCTAATCGAAAATCAAAGTCAATGACTTACAATGACTACACTGCCACTGCCAATTGCCAATTTGGTTCTTAGCTTTTGGCATTTTGGCCGCCATTGTATGGTGTACTCGAACTTGCCACCGATTTGCCAAAAGATCTCAAACCAAATTGCTTTGGTTTTATTTGTTTTGGTTAACTTGAACTTTAGTCGTTGTGTTAGACTTGCCACTGTTCCCTTGGCTCTGATATGCTGAATTCTGGGCTGGGCCTGACAGGCTTTTTATCAGTTTTCTTATCAAACCGTTAGGCACACCAACACACTCTCACTCACAAAAGGGGTGGGCTACTGTATTTATTTTTTTAATTCTTCTACCACCTGTTTAATTTTTTTTTTTTTTTACATTTAAATAATCCAATTGGCATATCTCTGGGCTGTATAATTGAGTCTTGTAAGATATAGAAAAAAGTCAGAACAAATCAGAACCGTGTGGCTAATTAGACCATAAACTGGTTTGTTTGGGGCGTTGGATGATTAGCATGTCCAGCTGGTCTCACTCACTTATAAATATGCAAAAAAAACATATAAATATATATATATATATTTTTTTATTAATCTGAATTTATTTAGAGTCGAACAGTTGTGTCTGAGCTGTTTTAGGAAAAGAAATGTTCTCGACCATTTGACCTGTTATTGATTATTCGAAATATTATTACAGCACCAAATGCATCTAAATGGATTGCATAAAAAAAATAAATAGAAATAATTATAATGAGATAAACCTGGCCAACTGTCTGAGTTTTTTTTTTTTTTAATCAGTTCAACAACTCGAAACGTTAGACTGCACCTGGGCATACCAACTTGAATATAAGGGCAAACAATTACAACAACAATAACATAATAACAACAGTAAGTGAATTCTGCTTTCAATCATAAATTAAAATTAGAATTTTAAATATTATACGAGTAATTAAAAATAGAGAAACCTGTGAGATTTCATGCCAAAGTTGTTGCCGTGGCCGAGACTCGCAGTCAACGTTCCAGCCACACCGCCACCATCGGCTCCCTCTTTTAAGCAATTATTTGAAAATTGTGCATATAATTTCCCATTGATAGTTGTTAAGTACAATTTAATTTGCCGGCTTGAAAGTTGACGGCTGCCAACAGGTGATGGCTAAGCGGGCACGCCGTCATGTCTCACAGCATTGCCTGCCGGCTGGGGCCAACTGGGCGTATGAATGATTATTGATTGCGCAATTTTTAACAAAAAAAAATATTTAAAAAAACTTAAATACAAAACAAAAAATGTTAGAATCCGTTTAGAATTTAGACTGAATGATGATTGGTGGTTGGCCACTGACATGCGCCACAAATGATGAAAAAATATGGAGCGGGGTAAATATTTTTTGTTTGCTTTGACCAAACAAGTTGGACACGAGCTTCCAAAAAAATAAATAGACTTTTGGCATAGAAAACAGTAACAAAGTTGACGGAAAGTAAAGTACAAATATTTGACAAATCTTGGCTTTTAACCACATTTGCACACTTCATTGGCCACTATTGACATTGGCTAATTAAGCGATTATTTCTCTCAAAGAGGAAGTCGCTCAAATGTACAAAGATCCATTTTAAATGGAATCACATATTTTCTTATTTCTTTTATTATTATTAAAATTTAATTTTATAGTTAGTTCAATTATAGTTGGATTGAATTTATAATTAATTGGGGGAGCAGTTGGAAGATTTTCTTAATTTTAATAAAAAAAAAAAAAAAATTTAATTTTAATAAAAAAAAAAAAAAATTAATTTTAATAAATAAATTCCTATTAAAAAATAATTGAGAGAGAAGTTGGAAGCTTTTCTTAATTTAATTAAAAAAAAAAAAATAAATTTAATTTTAGTAAATAAATTAAATAATAAAAAAATCCAATTATAAATATTTGGGAGAAAAGTTGGAAGATTTTCTTAATTTTAATAAAAAAAATATAATTTTAATAAATAAATTCCAATTATAAATATTTGGGAGAAAAGTTGAAAGATTTTCTTAATTTTAATATAAAAAAATTTTTACTTTTAATAAATAAATTCAATAATAAATAAATTCCAATTAAAAGTAATTGGGAGATTTTCCTGATTTTATTAAATAAATTAAATTTATTATTTTTTTTATTTTTTCTTAGATTAAAATTTTAAATAATTGGGGGAGTATTTATGAAAGCGGATTTCCTGAATTTTAAAATTATAAAAAAAAACAATTTTTTTTTAATAAATTATATTTATTTTTTTTTATAATTTTTAATTTTTTTATTATTTATATATTTTTTTTTCTTAATTAAAGAAATCAACAAAATCTTTCCACTTTCATTTCAAATCAAAAAGGCACGTTAAAGTTTCAAAAAAGCTCACAGCAAAGCTTTTAGACAGATAGACCAAAGCTCCTGGCTATGCAACTCAGAGTACACTGCCTGCCAGCATTATACTTATCCAGTCAATTTTGAAATAAAAAAAAACGGTTTTTACAAAAAAAAATTGCAATTTACATTTATTTATGAAATCTAAATCCATTTTCAGTCTTTTGGCAAATTACTGTCACTCTTGCCCCGGCTATAGGGCCGTGCCCCGCCGAGCATGCGCTCCAGCAGGCTCTGCTTGGATTTGCGCTTGGAGGCGAGCACCTCTTTACATAGCTCATTGAAGACATCGGCCACCTGATCGACATGATCGGCAGCCGAAACTTCACTGAATTTGCATTCAAAGTCTTTGGCCAGAATTTCACCCTCGTCGCGGCTCACTTGTCTCAGATGAACCATATCCACTTTGTTGGCACACAATTGCACGGGTGTATCCGATTGCAGATCCGATTTGACACGTCTTATATAGTTGAAACTCTTACGATCCGTTATGGAATAGACCAGAAGTAAGCCATCGGCCCATTGAACCAATTCCGAGGCATTGGGGAATTCATCTTCAGCCTGAAAGGACTTGAAATTTATTAAAAAAAAAAGCAATTTGTCAATAAAATTTGGTGTACCTTTGGGCATGTGTCAAGTATTTCGAATAAAACCGGCTCGCCATCCACCATGGCCTCGTGCTTGTAGCGATTCTCTGTCTGATGATCGTATTCCCCAATATACCGTTTGGTCAGAAAACGCACAATTAGGGCTGAAATCAAAATTGATAAGGAGAGGAAAAAGGGAGGGTTTTTTTTTTATATTTTCAGTTGAATTAATAACACACAATTTAGGTAACATGAGTTTAATTTTGTTAATATTCGGGCTATCATGATCTTGTCAGGTGTAAATGAAAAATACGCCCAAAGTTAAAGGACTCATTTTTTGGACAGCTGACAAAAAGCACCCTCATCATGCAGCGAGGGGAAGTGAAACTGGGTCAGCACTTAAGCGAGCGTGACACGACAAGGAAAATCCTTATATGCATTTGTGGCTTAAGTGAGAGGGGGTGGGGGGAAGAGGGTGAGGGTGGCGACATTTGAAAATTTAAAAAGGACCCACGGCGCCTAACGGGACACATGCCACGGCCAAGGGATGCAGGTGGAAAATATTACCCAACCCGGTCTGGTCAGGCCGTAAAATGTATGTGTGTGAGTGAGTGTCTGTGTGTGTGTGTGAGGGGTTAATAAACTCGTAGGACTCGGATATATGCAAACGAGAAAACAACCAAAAAAAAAAAATGCGCCTTAAACTTGCGTGTTCACAGGGAAATACAATAAAACGGAAACTACACCTAAGCGGGGGGGTGTGGGCTTTGGGCGGAACGGGGCGGGGGCGGCTCTATACTTGTGTGGTCATTTCTTTGCCTAGAACTTTGAACTCGTTGGCAAAAAAAAAAGAAGAGGAAGAGAGTAAAACAAATCCATTTGAATGTCAGGCGAAATCAGCGAAAATGTTTTGTTTTTCTTTTCGGTTGCCTTGGCAGTTTCTTTTTATTTTCTCTAATGACATTTTCATCATTTATTTTCCTAGCGCCATTTCGAAGCAATTTTAATTTATGTTTTTTTCGGATATTTTTTTCGACGAGGTCAACGTTTAAAAATTTTCCTTAGACTCTGTAAAATTCTTTCCATTGATCGAGAGTCCACAGTGATTTGCTTTTTTGGTGGGTGTTTTAATTGCCCCACAAATTCTTAAAAAAAAAAAATACATATATAAACATATATATTCTAGAAAAGATCGAGACTGTATGACATTAAAAAATATGTAGAAACCGAATAAATAAATTCGTTTAATTTTTTTTATACAATTTTTTTTTTTTTTTTGGTTTGTTTTTGTCTGCTTTGAATTAAACAGTTTGGTGGTAAACATATATACAAATCCATATAAATTGGATTAGATATAAATTCCTGAGATATTGTTTGCAAGATTATTAAAAAAAAAAAATTCTAACAACAACAAGAAGAAGAAGAAAAATTTAGCCGCAAAATTCCAATGAGTAAAGGAAACAAATAAAAACTGATTTGATTTGTTTTCGATGGTAAATCATTTGTGTTGACTCAAATGATTGCTTTTGCCTTGGGAAATCATTTTTATGATTTAATCATAGTTTTAGTTTTATTTCTTTTTTTTTTGGGTTTCTTGAAGTGTTGAAATGGATTATAGTGAAAATGAATAACAGACACACACAGATAATCAAAGAGACAAGGGGAGTGTCTGAATTTTTTCGGGAATTTTAAGAAAATAAGAATTGAAATTTTCTATAAAAAATATTCGAAATAGGCTAAGTCTGAGTCTGCATTTTTTCGGGTATTAAAAAAAATAAGAATTTTAATTTTTGATAAATAAAATATTCGAAATAGGCTAAGTATGAGTCTGAATTTTTTCGGGAATTTTAAGACAATAAGAATTGGAATTTTCCCGAAAAAATATTCGAAAAAGGCCAAGTCCTTTGAATCAAGACTCCTTTGAATGAGTCGACTCGGAATAGGCTTCATGAAATGAGTCAAGCTTGGACAGCATTTTGATTCTTCCATTGGAAGTTTTAAAGCAAAAATGAATCAGGCTTAGAAATCTTTCAAATTCTATATTCGAAATTATTTAGAGCAGAGAAAGGCACAATTCTGGGAGCTTCTTCAAATGGGTAGAAATGAGTCACGCTGAGATAGCATTTTAAGCCTTTTTTCGAAATTATTTTAGACTAGAAATGAGATATATATTTTCCTGAAAAAGACATAGTTCTGGCTAGTCTCCTGAGGTCTTCTTCAAGAAGGTAGACATAGGTCAAATTTGAACAGCATTTTGATTCCTTTCTTCGAAATGATTCAGAGTTCAACTGAGTTAAGCTTGGCTACCTCCTTGGGGCCTTCTTCAAATTATTAAAATTTAGTCAAGTTTGAATCGAATTTTCGAATTCTTTTCGGAATTATTTAGCTTAGGTCTGAGTCGAGAATTCTTTTTGGAACTACTCAGCTTAGGTCTGAGTCAAGTTTTGTTATGCTAACTTGAATCTTTCTTCAATATTTTTGACAGTAAAGAAAGAAAAATAAAAAATAATCCTCTTAGCTTTAATATTATTTAAGTTTTGGCTAGAATTCCTTAAATTAAACCCGCATGGGAATAATTCATTTCTTAAATGAAGTATTTTTCCTTATAACAAAAGTCAAGTGTGTTCCAGATTTCCTCAAAGACTCAAATGACTCAAGCCTTTCCAGTTTTTTACAGAATAAAATAGAAAGTAAATAAATAAATGAGTCAAGTTTTTTAAGCCTTCAAAGTTTGAATTAAGTTTTAATTGAATTGCTCAGTCTTTTCGAATTCTTTTACTCAAGCCAAAACAATTTACCAAAACGAAAAAATAAGGAGGAGCAGAGCCAATATTATTTTCCGCTATATTTCTCATATATGAAGTCCATTAATTTAGCATATAAATTTATCTAGTATTTTCTAGTCAAATTTATGCAGATTTGCCAAAAACATTTGCATGTGCTTATTTATTTTGGGCAAATGGAAATCTCATTTGACAGATCGAAAGTGTACGACAAGAAAGACGCAGGTGAAATTATCAAAATGACAAGTGCAGAGAATTTTCAAAAAAATGTATTCAAATGGAATCAAGAAAGAATTTTCTAGTTAGCTGATGGCTTGGAATTTACCAGAAAAATACCTAAGAAATGTTTTGTTCATAAATTAAGAATCTGGGCGAAAAGTGCAGGAAACAAAATAAATTGAATTGGTCGTTCGATTATCTGTCTGTCTGTCTGTCTGTCTGACTGTCTGTCTGTCTGTTTGGGGTGTCCATCTGTCTTGTGCTTGTCAAATAAAGCAAAATATTTAAGTTTTCTTGCCGCTGAGTTCGGCACGGTTAAAACTTTACAAGCAAATCGACAATTATCTTCCAAAACAAACCAGACAATTCTCTCTCTCTCTCTCTCTTTCTCTCTCTGTGTGTCTCTTTGTCTCTCTGTCTGTCTCTCTGTGTGTCAGTTGGATAGGTATATGCCCACTTTATAAACCAAACAAACAAATGTCTAAATATATAACGGTTCGGAGATTGCTCAACTAATTTGCTGCTGTTCTTGCCCCGGTCCCAAGTATCTGTTAGGTTGTTTTTTTTTTTGTTTTGGAGTATTTAAAATTGTTGAAATCGAAGCGGGTACCAACCACTCTTTCCAACACTGGGCGCCCCGATCACGGCGATTTTCAACTCCGTTAAGGTGGATTTTTTACGCCGTATACCGCGTGTTGTCATCTTGCAGATAAAATTGTATTTTCTATTCTTTTTTTGTTTTTTTTTTTTTTTTTTTAAGAACTTTTCAAAGTTTTTGTTTTGTTTGTGGGCCAAAAAATCATTTCAATGTCAAAACACGTTGAAAAAAATACGTTTAAAATTCCACCAAATATTTGAGATAATTTTTGTTTTTTTTTTTTTTGTTTTTTGATGTCTGTTTGAAATTCTTATCTAAACTTTTCTTTTTAGATAAAACGGAATAAATTTTTAAGGTTTTTTTTTTTATTTTTATTTGGCTTATTTATTTATTTAAAATTTGTTTTGAACAGATTTTGTTTTTTTCCGCGTATGCTTTTTTTTTGCAATTTTTTTCTTTTTATATTTTCTTTGTCTTTATCCAGGGACCCGCATCTCCGCTTTGTACGTTTTTCCACGACCAACGAATTTGTACTAAATCTTTGCTACACACACGATCGACACGATCTACAAAACGATTGCCCGTGTATCTTCTCCTTTTCATTTCTTTTTTTTTTCTTTTTTTTTGCCAGCTAAAAGTGAGCAACACAAAATCAACAACAACAACAACAAAAACAATGAGAAAAAGAAAATTCCGATTTTTGTATTTTGTAAATAAAAATAGCTTGGGGCATTCATGTTGCCTCTGCTGGTGGAGCTCTCGATGCCTTTAAGTTAATTAGAAGTAGCATTTCCCAGGGGGGTGGGGGACGGGGGCAACCCCTTTAGCCAGGCAAAGGGTTAAAGTTTTTGAGAAGAGAGCGGCATCAGTTTGAAGTTAATCGTGCAACGCTTAACACTCTAGTTTTCGGGGCACATTCGACGAAAATAGTCTGGCTGATTGATGCCACGGCGAGGTGGAAAGTTGACTCATTTAACCAACTGAAAAGGGCAAGAGCAGAAATAAATTAAAAAAAAGAAAAAATCTTCAAATTTAACTAAACAGCTGACTCGTGACTAAAGTTTCACTTGTTTATCAAAACCGATCAAGTCGGGCGATAAAGGCAGCTGTTTTAATCAAAATAAATAAATGAGGGTGGCTTTTATTGGGCAATCATTAGGGAAACTCTATACTCAAACACATCAATCATAATTGAATCGACAAAGTGCATGGCAAAAATGAGAAACATAACAACCACAACAAAAAGCACCCTCTCAGCAAGGACGCCGGGTGTGTGTCTGTGTGTGTGCTTGTATCTGCTAAAGAGCCGGCGGGGGTGGGTGGATAGTGCTTAAGGGTTGAAATTCTGCTGTCTGCACTGTTTTTCCAGACACAAAAATCTCGGAATGCTCTGGACTTTTTAAAAGTCAAACAGCTGAGGTAAATTTTAAACTCGAGCACCCCAAAAGTATGCTTTGCAATTTTTCACTCGCCACACTGCCGTCTCAACTATTGGGAGTGCTCTCTAAGAGAGTAGAGGACAAACTAAGAGAGCTAACTAACTAAGAACGACTTTTGTAGATCTGGCGCGCTTACAAAAATAGAAGAATTTTTTCAAAAAAATTTTAAAATCTCTTCAGTACATTTTTTATATTTAAAATATCAGAGCAAGCGAGTTAATAGACTAAGACAAATACAAATTAAAGATGCTAATCAAGACTAGTTAAAAAATAATAATTTATTAAAAAAAATAATAATAATGACAATAAATAAATTTTATCAGTGTTTAAATTTAAAGACACCCACGACCACACTGTCGTCCCAAATATTGGGCACACAGTCTAGGGTGCAACACTCTTGGTCGACCCGGCCAGAGTCAATTTTCGGGTCAATTTTAATATTCCTTTAGTGTTTGACGATCTCTGCTGAACGCGAATTAGTACTTTCGTTTAAGTTTCTTGGTTAATTTGCACTTTTAATTTGGCCGTTTCTAGCTAGGAAAAAGCTAAAAGAGCAAAACAAAAAACCGCTTTTTCCTCAATGAAAAGTTGGCAGCTCTGCACCCAAGAGAGTGAGACCGCCTCTCAAAAAATCTGTACGGCGCTCTCAGAAAATCTAACATAACAGAAAATAATTAAAAAATGTTAACAGATCAATTTGATTTGAAAAAAAATTATAAAATATAAAGCCAAAAATAATAACTTCCTTTTATTTGAAATTAAAAGAAGAAAACAATTCATTTTATGACTTATAGTAATAATAATAATAAAAAATAACAAAAATATATTTATTCTAAAACAAAAAGGAAAATAAAAAAGTAGGAATTCATTTCATGAAAAAAACCATACAAATTTTCAGGACACTGTTTTGTGCCCAAGGCAGACTAAAAACAGCAACAGCAACATCAACTTCGGAAGATCAATTTCAATAGCATCCACATCATCAGCCAAGAAAAATTAATATGATCCTATACATTGTCAAATTAAATCATTTCTCGATAGCGCTAAGAAAATAAAATACATTTGTTACTGTTGGTCACTGTTGTGGCAGCATAAATACTTTTGTTTCCAAATAACAGAATATAGCCAAATTTCTCTTGACTGTAAAACATCGCTCTCTCTCTCGCTCTCCGTCAATTTTTTCTCTTCACTTGGCTATTAACATTAACATTTACAGTTGAATTTCAAACTGTGTGCCCGTTACATTTGAAATTTGTTTTCATTCAGACGGCAAGGCGTGCGCACGCGAAGCACCACCAGGCCACTTTTTATATATAAATCCGAATCGAAAAAAAAAGAAAATACCAAACGAGCTTCTCTCGCAAGAAGTAAAGTTTTTGTGAGTTTGAAGGCAGCTGCCTGCCTAGTGCAAAGAAGAAGAAGAAGAAGAAGACAAAAAAAGAAAAACGAAAAGGTTGTATATTTTTTGTTTTTGTTGTTTTCAAAACTGCCGCGCTTTTTTCGGTTGGTGTGTCTTCTTTGGTCGTTTTGGTTTTTTGTGTTGTTGCTTTGATTTTCAAAAAAAAAAAAAAAAAATTATTTTTGTAGCATTTTGCTTTTCGAACTGAGTGTCTGCCCGTGTCTATGTGTGTGTGTGTGTGTGATTTGAATTTAAATATTTTTCATCTAATTTGAAAAGCAAGAGAAACGCAAATTATACAAAAATTTCAAGTGACAAAAATTCCAAGCAAAAAAAAAAACAAGAAAAAAACAAGTGCGTGTGTGTTAAATTTATAAATAGAAAAGAAAAACTAATTTATAAAAAGCCTTAAATTACTGAATCAAAATTAATAAAATTAATAACAGAAAAAAAATATTTGAAAAAAAAATGTGATCACCTCTTTAATTGAAATTAAATTGTGATGTCATTTGCCAGCTGAAAATAAAAGTGTTCAAAGAAGCAAAAAAAACAATAACAACAACAAAAATAAAATAAAAGGTCCAGAGTTTGACTCAGACTACAACAACAACAACAACAATAGCAACTCTGAAGCAAGTCATGTTTGAAGAAGAGCTTAGTGACTTGGTGACTCTGATTTTTTTTTGAACAAGTTTTGCTTTTGCGCAGTCACGTCAGTTTTTTTTTCACATGTTGCATCTGCCTAAAGGATAAACAAAAAAAAAAAAGAGCAAAACTACAAAACATAAAAACAAAGAAGAAGAAGAAGAAGAAGAAAAAGTGTGATTTTAGCATAAATGAAAAAAAGGGGGAGAAATTTGTAACGAAAATTGCATTTTTAGTATTGGCGACCATTTGGCGAGCAGACTGCTTGGCGTCTGTGGCCCTGACAGATTTTTCTAGGAAAAACTCACACACACATATACACATACATACATGCATACATGAGCATAGAAAGCCATTAGTCCCTTTATGTATTTTTATATCATTTTATGTTTTTTTTTTTCCACTCTTTGAGCGGGTAATTTAATCAAGCGAGCACACAAATTAAACGCAGTTGACACGCACCAGGCGAGGTAACCTTGGCTACTTAATACCCCAGGACACTGGACACAAATAAAACCTTATATTCTGCACTCCCTCCCCTACCCCTCCCCTACCCTTCCCGACCCTTCAGTGGGACATGGGAAATGGCAAAGAGTGTGTGTGTGTGTGTGGGTTGCAAGAAGTTGTGAGTGTAATTTTTATTGGGATTTTTGTATTTTCTGTCGATGACGTCGTTTTGGCTTTTGCGTGTGGCGCCATTGGCTGTTGCATGCAACTCCCCGGCTCCCCGTTTCTCCCCATCTCCTTCAACCTCATTTCTATACAGCTTTAAACAGACAACTTTGTTGTTGTCTCAGCTTCCGCTGCATTTGCCGTTTCCTTTATGACACAATTCTTCTGATGGCATCCCCGCCCTACCCCACCATCACCCCTCTCATGATCCTATCCTTCGCATCTTTCGTATTTTGTGTTGAGTCATTTTTTATGGTCTTAGTCTTTTCGATTCTCTCGGTTGCCAACAAATTAAGCAATTTATTTGACCCACTAATACCCCAGACAAAGGCATCTGCACAGACTTTAACCATAAAGTAATCAAAAGAAAGAAAGAAGAAGAAGACAAACACTGCCGAGGGTGGTAAAAATACCAATACAGAATATCTCTCAGTCACCCCTTTGGCCCAGAAACCACCGGGAAAGACCTTTGAAAGGAAAAGCAGGAGAAATATTTTTGCCACCCCGAAAAATGAAAGAAATAAATGGAAAAAGGAAGAAAATAACAATAAGAAAAACGTGTGAGAAAAAAACCACCCTTAGCACAATTGGAAATATGAAAAACCACCCCCAAAAAGGAAATTAAATCGAAACTCTTGAGAAATTCACAGTCGTAGAAATATTGGAAAAGTGTATTTCACCCGCATTCAGTTTTGAACTTGAATTGGCCAAACCGATCCAGGCTAAAAAAAAAATAAAAACTTGACAAGCAACTTAAAACCGGCAGACAAACACAAACACACACACACACATACACTTTCAAAGACCGACAAACTTTGTTCTAATGGTGAAGTTTTTATTTTTTGGCGAATTGAAAGAAAAATAAAAAAAAAAAAAAACAGAGAACTGAACTCGCTTCAGATACAAAAAGACGAAAGCTACAAGATACAGATACATTCGTGTGTCGCTATTATGTATATTTTTGGTATGATGTCATCGGCGTCATTATCATTAAAATCACTGAGAAATACCAACAAAATATAAAATGACCGAATACATTTTGTCCGGCCGGGTGATCACACTGTCTCATTTTTATTTATTTTTTTTATTATTTTTTTTTTTTTGCCGCTTTTCAAAAACTGGCGTTGAAATTGTATAGACTTGCCTATATATTTCTTTTATTATTATTTTTTTTTTTAATTTTGTGTGATTTCAAATGTGAGGCAGATTTTTTTTTCGGATTTCCTTGATTTGGCCGACATTTCAAAAAACTTCTGTCCACACATGTGTTGGCTTGTTTGTTTTTTCTTTCATAGTTTTTCTTATAAATAAAATAAAGATTGAAAAACCCTAGACTGCCATTTGGGATTGGCCGAAGTTTATTGACTCTTTTCGGACATTTTTTGCCAAGTAAATAAATCAACGCTGTGTTGTTGGATTCAAAGGGTTACCACCCGACCAGAGTTACCACCTTTTCTTTTTCAATTCCGTCAACTAGGTACAAGCAAAATCCAAGTAGGCCATGAAATTCAATTTTTAAATTTGCCATTTAGAATTTCATAGAATTTCTGTTCAGTTCAGTTTAGTGTCTCCTTTGGGCTGGACCTATTGGGAGGAAAACTGTCTTTTATTTATTTATATTTTATTTCTTATTTTTATTTTGAACTTCATTTACAATTATTTTATTAGACTCTTTTCGAAGAAAAAGGAGTCTATTCACTTTGCTCTGATGTTTTTTATTACGATTCTTAGTTGGGGCTTCTCTAATAAGTGCTCCAGGCTAACTTTGGCTTTATTACTTTTTTTTTTTTGAGTTCCCTGAAATTTCTTTATTTATTTTTTTAAATTTTTAATATACCTTAATCCCTCATGAATCCATTCGAGTGCAATTAATTTACCGTGAATTATTTTTTTTTTTTTGAGTTCCTTCAAATTTATTTATTTTTTTAAATTTTTAATATAGCTAAAAACTATTTAACTTTACATTAATCCATTCTTTTGCAACTAATTTACCGAGAATTATTTTTTTTTTTGAGTTCCCTCAAATTTCTTTATTTATTTTTTTAAATTTTTAATATAGCTAAAAACCATTTAACCTCTCGTTGATCCATTCGAGTGCAACTAACAAACCATGACTTGATTTTTTTTTTTTGAGTTCCCTCAAATTTCTTTATTTATTTTTTTAAATTTTCAATATAGCTAAAAACTATTTAACTTTACATTAATCCATTCTTTTGCAACTAATTTACCGAGAATTATTTTTTTTTTTTGAGTTCCCTCAAATTTCTTTATTTATTTTTTTAAATATTTAATATAGCTAAAACCATCCTTTTAATCCATTCGAGTGCAACTAACAAACCATGACTTGATTTTTTTTTTTTTTTGGAGTTCCCTCAAATTTCTTTATTTATTTTTTAAAATTTTTAATATAGCTAAAACCATCCTTTTAATCCATTCGAGTGCTACTAACAAACCATGACTTGATTTTTTTTTTTTTTGAGTTCCCTCAAATTTCTTTATTTATTTTTTAAAATTTTTAATATAGCTAAAAACCATTTAACCTCACATCGTTCCTGTGAAGTGACTTGACTTGATTTTTTTTTTGAGTTCCCTCAAATTTCTTTATTTATTTTTTTAAATTTTCAATATAGCTAAAACCATCCTTTTAATCCATTCTAGTGCAATTAATATACCATGACTTATTTATTTATTTTTTTTTTTTGAGTGCCCACAAATTTCTTTATTTATTTTTTAAAATTTTTAATATAGCTAAAAACCATTTAACCTCACATCGTTCCTGTGAAGTGACTTGACTTGATTTTTTTTTTGAGTTCCCTCAAATTTCTTTATTTATTTTTTTAAATTTTTAATATAGCTAAAAACCATTTAATCTCAACAACTAGCTACATCATTCATTATTATCATTATTTTCATCAAGAACCACAACAAAGGAAAATCTTTGATGTTGGCCTGTTGAGAATCCAAAGTCAAAGTCAGAGTCAACCGAGCAGAGTATAGCAAGTATCGTTTTCCTGTTTATCGGTTAAAGCAGTTCTTGTACTTCTACTTCTTCTTTTGGTCTTTGGTGTGACAGGCAACGTCAAAGCCAACTTGTAGATACAAATGTATCTTGGAAATGTTCTTATTGCCATTTGAAGTATCATAAAGAGTCAACGTCTTGGGAGCCGGTTCAGCCAGCATTTGTCTTCTTCTTCTTATTCCTTTGTTGTTCTTTAGTTTTTGCTATTCTGTTATTTTTCTTGTGGAAATCAAGTTGACAGCAGACCAAGCCAAGCAAAGCCAAGTCAGTCAGCAAAAACAATTTGAGGAAATGATTGCAATGCGTGACTTGAACCCGAACCCAGGCTTGCCTTTTTTGATCGTGTCAACGCCGCTGGTGACCAGCGACATTAAACATGACTTATGGACTCCAAAGAGAAACAAAACTTTCATTGTCAAAGGTTTCACCCGGCTCTGACTCTGATTTTCATAGATACCCCCAACCCCATTTCAATCCAAAAACAACAAAATGATGGCTCAATTGAAAGTGGCTCATTTTCGTTAGAAATTTTGAAAATGGTTAAGGCAATTAAACGCATTGCCTAATTAACAGTCAATTGAACAAATTAAATTCCAATAAAACTTCAATCGACCAGCTGTTGTTACACTCTTCCTCTTCCCCTTCTTCTTCTTCTTTTTCTTTTCTATTGTTGCAAAAGTTAAATCGTGAGTTTGTTTTTGTTTTAGAAAGTCGAACGTGGGTGGCCGGCAGCCCTGCACTTTCGTCATGCCAACTGCATTGCAAAAATCTCTACAAGGCTCTATGCAAATTTAGTTTGTTTTGTTTTGTTGTGTTGGTTTTTTTATAGATTCGAGGCAATGAGTCATTCAATCAAGCCACTGTGCTGAAGTGATATCATAATTCTGAGCTCATAGCTCAGAGTTTATGGCCCAAATTGTTTAGTTTTATGGGCTTCAACGGGTTAATAGAATTTTTGTGGCCAAAATGAGGCTAATTTTTTATTTGCATTCTTTTACTCAGTTTTTGGTTTGTTGAAGAAATTTTCCACTATTTTTTATTTATTTTAAGACTTCTTCTGATTTGGTCTAAGAAACTTTGACAAATTGAAGCCAACTGAAATGTCAATGAAATTTATTGATTTCTTTGGCCAAGTTTCTCAACTTCACCTGCCCAAAAGACACTGCAGATTGTGCCAGGAGAGAGGGAGAGGGGGGGGGGGGGAGAGAGAATTCTGAGTGCTAAATGAGTGCTAAAAAGCTTTTAAATGTGGCACAAAAAGAAAATGGTAGCGTAGTCGCCAGCAAAATGATGTCATCAATGTTGTGTGCTACACATAAAATACACACACACACACACACACACAGATAGAGCAACGAGACGCTGAGGGGTCACGACACTAACAAATTGAAGCTAAAATTAATTTTGACAGTTTAATGTCGTTGGTCACTGGCAGAGTGATGAAAGCACACACACACACACACACGCACACCTAAAAGTCTTGAAAAATATTTTCAAAAAAAAAACTATTTTTTTTTTTTTGCAATTGAATAGTTTTTAGTTGTTGTTGTTGTTTTTATAGTTTTACTCGTGTTTTTTTGTTCATTCTTTTTCAATTAAACAAATTGGGTTTTTGTGATGTTGAAAATAGACAGCCCAGACACAGCCTATGGTTTTCGGTAATTCAAAACTGTCTGTCTGCCTGCGTGCCTGTCAGTTTGTCAATTCGTCAGTCTGTCAGTCAGTCAGTTTAATGTAAACAAAATGAAACAATTGATAGGCAAAATGCAACAAGTTGCAAGCTGGCAACATTTGGCTAAAGTGCACCAACCTTTTCACCAGATAAACTAAATTGTCTTTATTTTTTTTTTTTTTTTTGTGTGGGGGCTCAACAAATTTTTTTAAATGAAAAAAAAAAAATGTTTAGGAAATTCCTAAGCGACTCGTAATTCTTGAGGCTTCTTTTTCTTTCAACACTGAAAATGCCCAGGCAACTACGAAAAGTCTTCAAAAATTTCTGTAAAAAAAAAAAAATTAGTCATTTTCTATTTTTGTAATGTCTTTTTGAATTTTCAAAAAAATTCTCAATTTTTATTAGCCTAGGAAAAAAGCTTTATTTATTTATTTTTGTTGTTGTTTTTGTTTTTGGGTTAATAGAATTTCCCATGGAAATAAATATTTCATTTTTAAATGGCATTTTGCAATTTGGTTTTAAATTTCGCATCAAAAATTTTTTCCTTCATTCTTTCAACACTTTGTTTTTTTTTCTATTTTTTTGAAAACTATTTTAATTTTTATTTTGTAAAAATTTGAAAATAATCATTTCGAGACCAGACTAATTTATGAGACCCCAAAAACAAAGCAGCAGATTTAATATTTTTATGTTGACAAAAACTGAGGAGAAACTAAACAAAATTCCATGGGTGGAAGGGGTTCTTCTGTGCCTGTGTCTGTGTGTGTGCGTGTGTCTGTGTCTGTGTGTGTGTGTGGACTATCCTCCAGTGTGTTGCGTGCTTTTGGCCTATAAATTGCTCAATCATGGCTACAATACATTTGCACATAAATTTCTAAAGAAATTTTATGAATCTTAACACAAACACACACGCACACACTAACACTAACACACACAAATGCACACACGAATGCCAGCACACACAAATCGTGCCTTGCACTTGCCTGCGTTTGCCAAGTTGACCCAATTTTTCTTTTTGTTATTCATTTTTTTTTTTTTCGTTGTTCTTTTTTAATGGGGAATGCCGTTGTTACTAATTAATTAGCCGGGGTAAGAAACACACGGACACGGACAAGGTAGTGTCACCCCCAGACAAATTCGTCTGTAGTTTTACAAATATTCCACATGTGACTTGGCCGAGGGATCTGCGACCTGAGAAGGCCTGAGAAGACACGGCTGGCTTGCGTATCTTCGCACAGAGGCGTGGCACTTGAATTGTTTATCTGTTGCAGGGGAGATGGCGGGGTGTGTGGGTTTAGACGGCTCCAGGGTGGGCACAACAGGGTGCCCGGTGTTGATCTAAAATGTTTATAATTTAAGTAAATGCGTTTTTGAGTGCATTTAGTGCATGTTAAAAAGGCTAAGTAGTTTTTAATGGCCAAACAAAAGTTGGCTGAAGCGAACAACAAATTTCCCATAAACTTGGCCAAGGCTCAAAAAACTCGTTATTTAAATGGTTGCAAGTGATAATTATCAAAGAAACAGAACATGTGTTTATCAACTAATTATTTTCAACAGGAAAATGGAAAACTGTTGGTTTGGAATTTATTAAAAAATTTTACATAATTTCTGAAAATTTCAAGGAAAATAAATTACAATTTTTTCGAGTCAATTTTAGTTTTTGGAAAATGTTTTAAAATTAAAGTTTTTTTAACAAAATTTTTCTGGAATATTTCCAATACTTCAGGCCTTATTTTGACACTTCGGAAGCTACAGTTAAATCTTCCTGATTCTAAGACCTTCCAGATCCTTAAAACTTTTTTGATCCTTAAACCTTCCTGATCCTTTGACTATTTCAACTCTTTCCAAAAATTTCCCCTTAAGTCAAAACAAATTTTCTTATAATTCCAGTTAAAATTTCCTTTCAAAATTTCCCCTTAAATCACAAAAAAATATTCTAAAAATTCCAGCTAAAATTTCCTTTCCAAAAATTTCCCCAAAAATCACAACAAATTTTCGAATAATTCCAGCTAAAATTTCCTTTCCAAATTTTTCCCCAAAAATCACAATAAATTTCCTTTCAAATTTTCCCCAAAAATCACAATAAATTTTCGAATAATTCCAGCTAAAATTTCCTTTCAAATTTCCCTTAAAATCACAACAAATTTTCGAATAATTCCAACTGAAATTTCCTTTCAAAACTTGTCCAAATTTTATCTAATTTTCTCCATTTCCAAAATCCAAAATCTTTCCAATTTTTGCTTAAATTTATGAATTTCAAATCAATTCAACTTTCTTTGAACTTTTCCAATCATCAAAATACCAAAGCATCTTTTTTTTTGAATATTTTCTCCAAAAAACTAAAAAGATCACTATCAACTTGAAATGGAAAAGATAAATTTAAATTTTTCTAGTTTTTCTGTTTCGTTTTTCAAAAAAAAAAAAATGTATAAAACACTTGACAAACCACTTTTCCAAGTTTTTTGCTATTTTTAGAGATTCGAACAATTTGCAAAACAACAACAATTCAAAGTTGGTGGTGGTGGCTCATGTATTTTTATCTTAGGAATTTATTCAATACGCCTCGTCTTCTTGTTGTTGTTGTAATTGTTGTTGCTTTTAATTAATAAGCAAATTGAATGAGCAGCATGAGATGACAAATGCCTGATTTGCCTTTTGGTGTGTACCGTTTTAACGAGACTCCAAATGAAATCCAGCAAATAAAAATATTACAATAATAATAAAAAACAATGAATTATTACATAAAACCTTAACGGAAATGGCTCAATAAGCCCGAAGGTTTGTCTGGGCCTCATTAACAGCCCACCAACGCATCGCTAGCCTGGGCCCAACACGCCCAATCGACATTAACAATAACAACAACAACAACACACCTCATAATTCTGAAATTCATTGAATGAATGACTGATGGACTGACTGACTGACTGACTGAGTGGTCCGACTGGCTCGTCATATTCCATCAATAAGTCATAATTTTTTCGAAAATGGTAAATGTCCATTATGTGCCTTTTGGCAGGGCCATGGAAGGGGGGGGGGGGGGTGTGCGGGCGAGGCTTGTAAATCGGTTACGTGCCAACAACATAAACAAATATTTGCGGCACAACTTCAATTGAATATTTTGTATCAAAGAGAATGGGCAAAATTATTTAAATCACGTACAAAATTAATAAAAAAAAAAAAAATAAATAGAATAAAATAAAAATAATTTTTGCATATTTTTTCAGACTGATAATGTCAAAAGGGGAAAATTCACAAGTGGAAACACAAATCACAAATCGAAATAAAGAGAAGAAAAATTGATTCATAATTTTTCTTTTATTTGTTTATCTAACAAAATTTTATTCGAAAATGTTTGGAAAAAAAACAGAATGAAAAATTTGTGGGCCATTGACTTGTTTTGGGGGCCAAACAAAAAAAAAAAAATTCTATTATTTTTTTGAATTGTTCGCCGGAATTGATGAATTAATTTTCACTCTTTTTTTTTATAAAAAAAAAATTCAAATGAAATTAAATTGTTCATTTTTTTTTTATAAAAAAAAATATTTGAGTGTCATTTAAACTTGATGAAATCATCAAACAATAATTTTTTTTTTAAATTCTTCTTTAAATTAATTAACCTTGTTTTTAGACTCATTTGCCTGCCCATTTATTAGCCTGATTCGAGTGACTACTTGTTCGCCTTAATAAGACATAATTTTCTCTTCAAAAAAGAAAAGCCCACATAGGCTTAGCCCAGTCCAAAATGAAAAGGCCGCACCGCATAGTTGACACAGTTCGTAGTGCCTCACAATTTATGCATTTTAAATGCTAATTGATCAACTGAGATAGAGATAACGAGTGAGTGAGAGAGAGAGATAGAGTGAGCGAGTGAGTGAGAGAGAGAGAGCTGGGTGCCAGTCTGTATGCACCAAGTGTGTAAATCTCATTCATAAATTTTAGGCTGATTTGTGGCTGGCTTAGCATTTTGTTATTTATTTATTTTTTTGATTTTCCATTGGCAGCGTGTCACGCATAATTAAACATTTTGGTGAGCCAAGCGCCGAGTTGTCTACACCCAAAAAAAAAAGAAAAAAATTTGTAATTGACCCACAAGCCAGGCTAAACAAACTAAAGCCGAAAGAGTCAACATTTCAGCAGAGAATTTTCAACAGATTCGACTGCCACCGCACCTAAACAAGTTAACAAACATTTGGCAACAATGTGGCAGACCTTGAAGGCTAAATAAAAATTTGCATCAGCTTGGCAAGTGTTTCTCTCTTCGTTTTTTTTTTTTTTATGCCTTTCGGTGGCCCACACAAGCCGTTCGGTGGCTGACTTTGGCCTTATCAAAACGGTACGTTGGCCGATAAATAAACAAATAAATGAAAAAAACTACAAAACCACACACAAACACACACATATACACACATATACACTGACAAGAGGAACCCATTAAAATCGTAACAAACTGAGGAACGAACCACTGTGAACCCACAACTGAAATACACGATGCGTACGACAATTTTTTGTGGTTTTTTCGTTTCGTTTTCTGTTTTTATGTTTTTGTAATTAAATTTCTATTTCGGACGCTGCCCCCCGCCCCGCCCCCACCACCCTTTTCCCTCAGCGCATTTCTGGCAAAGCGCCTACCTCGCATAATTACCAGAGAGTTGCTTTGCCTCACAAAAAGGCACAAATAGACTCGGATCGTTGACGGCACTCAAGCGGAAAAGTTGCAAGCGTACGCGTGTGGCAAAAAGAATTAAATAAAAGAAAAAATCCAAAAGACGCCACGGCACAGGCGACAAAGTTGTCACAAACGAAGTCGCTCGGGCAAAGTGACTTTTGCTTTGGTATTTTCAGTCAAAAATTGTTGAAGCTGAGGAATTAAATTAATTTATTTAAAAGTCTAAAAATCTTAAAGAAAATTTGAATAGGTCAATTTTTTTTTATTATGAAAAAAATTGCTTGAAATTTGATACTCTAATTTCCGAATTAGACTAAGTCGGCTTAGCAAGAGTAAGGGAATTATTTTACCTAATAAAATCCTCATAAGACTTGAGGATATTTGATGAATAATTCATTTACAAAAAACATCTTTCTTCTCCATAAAAAATAGGAGATTCTATAGACCCGAAAATAGACTAAACCTAAAGCCTTTGAAGTCTGAAAGAAATTTCGACCAAGCCAATCGGAAATTAAATTATTTTATTTTCCACGAAGTTCCAAGAATTCTCAGTTTGATTTTGAAAATTTGGAAAAAGTCAATCGGAAATTGAACTCTTGAATTTTCCCGCGAAATTTAGATTTTGAAATAAAATTGTATCAGTTTCCCCGACGTTTCGAGATTTCTCATGAATTGAAAATAAATCAGTTTGATTTTGGAAATTTGAGATATTATATTTTCTAATCGGAAAAAAAACTATATTATTTACCCCGAAATTCCAAAACTTCTGAAGATTTAAAAAACAACTCAGTTTGATTTTGAAAATTTGAGAAATTATATTTTCAAATCGAAAATAAAACTATATGAATTTCCCTAAAAATCCAAGAGTTCACAAGTTTTACAAATCAACTCGGTTTGATTTTGGAAATTTGAGAAACTGGAACCACTTTTTTCTTATATATTTTTTTTAATTAAAGAAATACCAAGGCCCTCTGCCTCATCAATGAAGTCACACTTCTCTCCGGCCCCCCTAGAAAAAATTCTTGATTTGCCGAGTCTTTTATATCTCAAATTGATCTTTTCATAAATTTATGTGGCCTGTCGGAAAGCAATGACACTGTGAACTCAGCATGTGGGGGTGCGGGGGGGGGGGGGGCAGCAGCTTCAGTTGAGTGGAAAGGTTTACCTTAGGTCATAAATAAGCTTACTGTGTCACCGAATCTATCCCCATATGGGCATGGAGAGCTTTTTTGGGAGGGTGTGTGCGTTCAGGCAGTCTGCGGATTGGAGCGACTGGGGAGCTATTCGGGGATCAGCACGCACACCCAACTTAAATTTTAGTTACTATTGCCTTCTCTCTCACTCTACTAGTTCCTGATTAATTTGAATAGGCGCAGAGCTATATATATAGTGAGTTTTTTTTGACTAATTTGAATTTGAAGCCCTCTGCCCCTGGGCAACTGCTTTAATGCCCTGAAACTCTCCATTGTTGTTGTTGTCGTAATTTATATATGTCTGTTGTTATTGTTGCTATTTTTTTGTTGTTGTTGTTTCTGTTTGTTTATTACCGACTTACGTCATGCTTTGTTAGTTGTGTGTCGGCTTTTGTGTGTTAGACCAAATTTTATTTTTTTTTATTTTTATAATTTTTTTGCCTGACCTTTTTTTTCCTTCTATAATTTTGATTCCATTGCTTTGTGATTTGTGACTGATAAGGTAGCATTCGTATATATATAAGTTTTATTTTGAGTAGTAATTTGTGTCTGATTGGGGATTCAATGGACGCCTTATCTGGGGTGTCAGATTTGTCACGCCTCTGAAAGCACTTTTAAATCGATTCCCAAATATTCTAATAAAAAAAAAATGAGTCATTATTTTTTTTGGAATTTGTATGCGATTATGAACAGACAAATATAGTTTTATATTTATTTGATTTATTTGGTGACCTTGTCAAAGGCCAAGACTTTCCGGTCTCAATATTGATTTACTCAAGCCAAACAAAAAAAAAAGAATATACTAATTGTTTGTCCTTGAGTTAGACAAAACAAAACAGTTCTGCCACTCAATTAAACTAAAATATTTCGGGCCCTTGTGAGACTAAACAGATGCCCCAAGTCTGTCGATTAAGTTTTAGGGCAGCTGTCTGGCCTTGTTATGGCTGCCTTAGTTGGGGGCGTCATCCAAAGCACCAAAAAGAAACAAAAGAAACAAATGAAACAAATATGAAATGATCTGGCCCAGAGATAGCCAAAAGCTGCTTTCAACTCGAGCTTCACTCTGCCGAGTGATGTAATTTTTTTTTTAGCGCTCTCCCAACCGGTTTGTATGGGAGAGACGGACCGACCGATCGACCGGCTGCGAAAAAAATAAAAATGTTAAACAAACAAATCTTGTTTCAATTCTGTCTGAGTTGAAGTTGTGGGCTCACAACATTCCATAGAGCTCAGAATTCCAGAAGCAAGTTCACTTTCATTTTCCTTGGAGTGGAAATGATTGGACCATTTCGAATTCATTGTCAAAGCCCCGCAAAGGGGAATCTTGGCAGACAAAGAGATAGCCTCAGGGGTCTCGACAATTTATGGGCACGTCTGGCCAGATTCGCCTCTCAGATTCCTAGTCAATTACAAGAGACGCCTACACTTCCCTATTGAAGTTTTGCAGAGTCTGTAATCTCATTATTAAGTAATTTACTTGTCTGTTCTGATATCTTCTTCTTCTTCGGCAAGTTTGAAAGGGAGAGACTACAAAACTTGATAGTCTACTAATGATTAGAAATGATTGCATTGACAATTTTGCTGACACTTAATTTAAATTTATGGCAGACCTGAAAAGACTGCAATTGTTGTTGTTGTTATTGTTTTTGTACTCAATTATTGTACACAGTGCGTATGTGTATTGCGGCCTATTGACCATTTGACACTTGTTCGAGTTTTTATATAAAAAAAAAAAAAATATGTTAATTTTTGTAACCGTTCTATTGATACATATTTCCGATTACCCTGGAAACTAGAGAAGCTAGCTCACTGTTGTGGTTGGCCTGACCTAGGCGGGTTTCTCGAAAATCTTGAGAAAATTACTTAAATTGCCAAGGAAATACAAAAAAAAAATACTCATTAGACTAATTCCCTTTCTCTTTGTCTTTTGCAGCAACTTTCGAGCTTACCATGAGTCTTTGAGCCCACCAAAACAAAACCTGCCTGAAATTTACCAAAAAAAAAAAAAAGTAAAAATTAAAACAAGAGAAAATTTAGACTTGCTCATTTGGCTTGACTTCGAATCAAAATGGGTTTCATCACTCGCAAGCCGCGTGTCAATAAGACCCTCATTTCCCTCAAGGTGGTCATATTCTTTGTCTTGAGTGGTAAGTTTCCCCACAACTTTAATCAGACTTGGATTAATTTTAATTTCGGATTTATTCAGGCATCACAGCTGTTCATGTCTTGCATGCCACCAAGCCGCTCCTGCTGGGTCTGAACTTTGCCGAACATCGGAATATCACCATCATTGCTGCTTTTGTGTCCATTTTGGGTCCACTGATTGTCGGTCCACTGGCTGATCGTCTGGCTGCTCGGAATCCGAATACCTTTGGACGTACTCTGAGATTCTTGACTGCCCTGTTTCTGCTGTTGGCAGCCCTCATCTTTGCCTGCCTCTTTGCCATACCCGAGGTGCAGCGTGCAGAGGCCCGCCGTCCCTCGGTTAGCTTTGGCTGCAATGAAAACGGAGCCGTGATTTTCCAGGAACGCTGCTCCAACGAATCCACCTGCCATCAGTGGCAGCACAAGGCCGGCACTGTCAATCTGACCCGTTGCACCTACACCTGCCAGAATCCCAAGCAATATGAGAACATGTACACACCCTGGCTGGAATCGGTGCCCACCCAGGCACCCTCCACGGAGCAGAGTTCCGAGTTTGATTACGACGACGATGTGGTCACCTCGGTCACCGAGAGTCTGCGTAGCAAGCGCTCCGCCGACAGCCTCATAGACCCTGCCGACAGTGCCGGTGTGGAGCAGGTGAGTGCCGAAGTCCATCGATCCCCGCGTGCCATCAAGTCTGCCCCCAGGAAGGTGTACGTGGAGCCACCCCATTTGTGTGTCACCCAGCGCAATGAACAGGGCGAGAATGTGATCAAGGAATGCCATGTCTACACAGCTGACACTTCCAGCATTCTGGTGCATTCGGTGATGCGGGCAGCCACCAATATGGAAAACGATACCCACTCTGCTGGCTGGTGCCATTATCCCCTCGGTGAGTTGTTGACTGATTGAATCGTTTGACATTTCTCTGATTTTCTTTTCATTTGACAGATGGCTTTCAGTGCAACATTCCGGCCCAGCAGGTGAAGTATATGATTGATCTGAAAAATGGTACCGAGTGCAAGCCGATGATTGAGTGTCTGGTGCTCAATCCATATGACCAGAAAGGCAGTGTCTTGGCCGACAGTGAGTGCATTAAGGTGAGTGAAATCAACCGATTTAAATAGATCATTCAACCTAACCTCAATGTGTCTTTCTTTGTTTCAAAGACTATCGGCAGTGTGGAGGCTACCCTTGGTGGGTATACTGTGATCCGCCTATTGGGTGATATCTGCCTAATGGCTGCCCTGACTCTGCTCAATACGGCCATTGTGATTGCTGTGCGTGAGACCTCCGAGGGACGCGGAGAAGTCTGCCGTCAATATGTCTGGGGTGCCATTGGCTATGTCATACTCTTTTCACCCCTGGATCTGTTCTTCTTCCAAAACGAACCGAATCATGATGCCGCTCTGGTGGCCTTGATACTCGTCATAGTTTGCCTTGTGATTGGCGCCATTGTCCTGCTGTGTGCCACTCAGATGCCACTGAGTCCACCGGAATGGTGGTGGCACACCAAGACTGGCATGTTGGTGGTGCCCATGTCGGCCATACGTCGCTATAGTCCAGAGATTGTGCTCTTGACCTTGGTCTCCATACTCTTTGGCACTTTCTGGAGCAGCATACACAGCTATCTGCGTTGGACCTTCACCGATGAGTCGGCGGTTACCTTCTCGGGTCTGATTCTGGTGCTGGCTCTGTTCTTCAATGTGGACAAGTTTATTGAGTACTGCGGACACTCGAATATTTTCATTGGTGGCTTTGCCATTTTCATCATACGTTTCACGGCCTTGGCTGGCGAGGACACAGAATGGCTGACCATTGTCATGGAGGCGATTGAGCCCACGGTGATTGGACTTATCTGGATCACAATTATCTTGTATATGCGTCATGCCATGCCCAGGAAATTGACGGCCACAGGTCAGGCCATTGCTGTCTTGGCCTTCTTCGGTTTGGGTGAGTTTTGCAGGATTTCAGATAAACTCAAGTTGATTGTCATTTTTTTTTATCAGGCAAGGGATTCGGTGCCTTGATTGGTCTGGCGCGTGACGAGAAGCATCCCATGTGGGAGGCTCAGTGCATCCACGAATGGCTGGCCATAGTGGCCTGCATTGTGGCCCTGACATATTTCATTATCTACAACCTGATTCTGGCCCCCCGCTGCACTGCCAAGCCCCAGCACTCCGAGGAGCTGATGTCGGGCTCGGCCTCTCAGAACTTCAGCAATCTGGCTGCCGGTAATGGCGGCACTGGCAGCACTGCCGGTGGTGCTGGCAATGGCGCTGGTGGAGCTGGTGCCTCACTCAATGGCAACGGGAATTATTCACCCCTTCGTGTCTACCACAATGAACGGGGGAAGAAGGGTCAATTCAGATATTAAGGTGCAAGGCAAGGAATCATTTTTAATTTCCCAATTGCAAGAATTTTAATTGAGTCTCTTCGAGCGGAGAGAAATAGATTTTTTTTAAATTTACTCGCCTACTCCAGCCCCGCCCCCCCAAGGCCCTCCTCCCCCCTACCAGGGCAACACTGCTAATAGTTTGTAATGCATATTTTTGCTAAGTGTATACACTGAAAACAATAAAAAAGAAGAAGAAAAAAACACTTAAAAAAAAAATTTTAAAAAAGCTACAAAAAAAAAGGAAACTTTTTATACCATACATATGATATCGTAGAATTTATTTTATTTGTTATTTAATGCGAACTAAGCAAGTTTATAATTTTAATTAAACGCGTAAATAATACATAAAAGAAGAAGAAGAACAATGTAATTACAAGAAACTCCTAAAAAAAAAAAAATACATAAAAAAACTACGCAGCATGTAATTTTGTATTTAACCCCAAACTGCCCTCGAAATGCGCAAAGATATTTTTCCTCTCGAATCACGAACAACATTTTATTATTATTTCATTTTATTTAATATTTTTTTTTTTAGTTTCCTTTTTTAATGAAGGCATCAATTTATAATGAGATATTTGCGTGATTTTTATTAAGCCTAGTGTATGAAAATAAAACAGTACGAATAAATAAACATAATAAAAACAAACAAAAAATGTAATTATACAACATGAATAATAATGATAATTAAATGTTTTGAGAGAGTAAGCGAAAATCTCTAACAGAATTGGAAAATTGTATATTTATGAAATGGGTTGGAATTTATAAATGAAAAGGCAGATTTTAAGTCTATTTCTGAGCTGTTTATTTATTTAAAATCTTTCAATTTAAATCGAAAATAGCCAAAAAGGTTGAAAAAATGCCACTTAGTTTAAATTAACGGCAAGAAGTGTGTTAGTCCAATAGATGGCGTCTTGATTTCAAACATTCCTTAAGTCAAGCCCAATAGATGGCGTCTTGACTTTGAACATTTCTTAAAGAAAGCCTGGCGCCATCTTTGGTCTGCTTTCAAGTAAACCTAAAAGACCTGAAAGCTCAGCGAAAGAGTCAGACAGCTGCCCATAGATGGCGCTTACATGTTGTTTAGGAAATCGAATTGCTTTGAATGTGTTTTAATTTCACAAATAATTTTCTTAAATAAGCAAAAGATTTTCTTTTCACCTTACAATAAATTTAATTTATCTACATTTTCCTATTAAATAACAGCTTGAAAAATTTCGTATAAACCTTTATGTATATCGGGTGAAAGTCCTGTTTAATTATTTGCAGATTTCTCGTTCTTGATATTTGCAATTTATGGAATCCAATGAATGCTTCACAGCATTTTGGAGTAAATATTTTGAAAGCACTTGTCGCCAATATGCAGCACTTTAGTTTCATGAGATCCACAAGAGGCAGCGACTTGTGTGCCTGCGTTCACACACAAAAATGACAAAGATGAAACGTTAAACGGCAGAGGGAATCACTCTGAAACTGGGGTCATCATGGAGTAGGTGCGGTGGCTCAGTTGACCCAGCTCGATTCCAGCTAATAGCCAAAAACTCGAGGGCACTTCTCCAACCAGACCACCAGCTAAACAGCAGCAAAAGCAGAAGGAGGACCGAGACTTTTGACAAAAGGACAATGGGTACTAAAGCGAACGTTAACTGGGGAAGTGAATAAACACAAACACACATACAGATTTACTTACTTATTTACTTTTGTATACAATAACAACAACAGCAGCAGCAACAACAAGAACACATATTTAGTTGCATAAAAGGAGTAATAAGTGCGGATTTTATGATGCGACACAATGAGCAAAAACAGCATGAGAGAGTGTGTATTTCGTATATATCCTGCTGTGGCGTAAGACTGGCCTTTGACTTAAGCACACACACACACAAACACACACATATATACATATATATATTCACAGACTGTGGTCTTCTGTGTGTGTCAAAGTGACAATAAGCCACTTAAGGCAGCGCGCACTTCATTAGTTTTCTTTATTGATATTTTCACAACGACCAACGAAAAGAGTAAAGAAAGGACATTTCAGCTTTCCCCCATCCAACCCAGCCAATCCCTCCCACAAAAGTCAAATACCAATGGTATTTATGATTGTTGCTGCCTCTGCTTCTCTGCCCCTTTGTCTGTCTCTGTCTCTGTCTGTTTGTATTTAAAGACTTAAGGACACGAAATTTCAAGGCAATATTTTTTGTGGCTCTTCTGTCTGAGTGTTGATATTTGCAGTTGATGTTTTCATAAAAATAAAGCTTGCGATAATTTATAGAGGCGAATTGAACTCATTAAAATAAGCAATATTTTTATCGAAGCAGCTGAGAAATGTCACATGGAATATGACTAAGTTTTGTATTAAAAAATATTTTAATTCACACTCCACCCAGTCTTGGTAATCAATGCTAAACGGTGAATGAGTTGTATATTCCATAAGAGAAGAAAAAAAAACCCTGAGACGCTCCCCCAAAAATGATTAAGAATATATGGAAAATGGATCGGATTGGAATATTTGTGAAACAAAGTCCAAATGACTAAACTTTGATTTTGAAGTTTCAAGTAAAAATTTATTCTTTTTTAGGGCATGACAATTAATCATTTTAATAGAATAAGAAATTGCAAAGACATCGTTAGATAAGCAACAGTTGCCTGTTTCAGTGATAAGATATGCCAAATATTTACGAACAAACTGTCTCTGCTCTCTTTCGAAACTGAAAGAGAGCGCAAAGAGAGCAGAGCGCTGCTCGTGAATAGATAATAAAAGAGAGGATCCTAAGTGCCAAACATGAAGGCGAAGACTTAATACACTTTTTGAATTTTACTTTAGCAGGACTAGGCATTTGAATATGAATAATTTAAAAAATAAAATAAATATTTTAAGGAACAGTATTTTCCTTTAATAAATGTTCAAAGTTAATTAAAGAGAATAATTCTTTTGGAATTTTGTATAAAACCCTCCCTCATTTGCGCAGCATATTCAATACACTTGATTTCTTTGAAAAGAGCCGAAGCGTGTCGGAGAGAGAGAGAGAGGCCCTCGCCCTGTTCGATAACCAGTTCTTTTTCAACGTTGGAATTTTTGTTGCTGCTGCTGCTGCCGTTTTATGTAGAAAAATTATAATTACTCTGCTTAACTCTTACGACTCTTAGTCAGAAATTAAACGTTGACGATCGGACATGCGTCTGAGGGATATAGCAAAGTGAGTGAGATAGCAAGAGCGTGAGTTCAAGATCATCTTAACGGTGCGTTAGTATTAAGTGTGCGTGCGAGTGAGACGACACGCGCAAAAGAAGAAATTAAAAATGCTGTCGGTACAGACAACAATAAAAAATTGTTGTAATTGAATATTAATCGTGGTATTGGTTTCTTTTTTGCATCGCGTGAGTGTTTTTCCCCAAAACAAAACCAAAACGTAAAATTCAATTGAAAAGTGTGATACAATGCAAAAGACCAGCCCACGTCAAAATCATATTAATCAAAAGTAAGAAATGCTTTAAAAACACGCACCCAATCCCTACGCATTTATGATTTTTTTCAAGAGCACAATAGAGAGAGCGAGCGAGAGAGAGAGTGAGTGCTGGAGTGAGCGGCTAATATTTAAAACACGCGTGTTAAAGAGAAAAAAATTTTTTTTGTCTTCTTTTTGGTTTATGATTTCTTTTGTTGTTTTTTCATTATGCTTTGTGGCTGCTGCTGCTGCCGCTGTTGTTGTTTTTGTTGTTTTTGTTTTCGAGTTGTTTACTTTGTGAGTGGGCTGATGATGCTGTTACGATTTCGCATGACGCATACTAAGAGTTTGTGACTTACAAATTTGCAACGCCCGCTAAAAATTTTTTGACAAAAAAAAAAAAATCACTGAAAGATTCAGACCAAAAGGCATGGGAAGAGAACTGATTTTCTTGGCGTTCTTTAGTGTTTCTCGTTTGGCACATTTTTGCATTGTATTTTGTGTTATTTTTAGGCTAGCAAAAATAAAATTCAAAAACATGACAACAGGTTGCGGAAGTGAGACCAACAAAACAAAAAAGAAACACAAATTATTTCAAATTGTGTAAATAAGAGAAAAGAGAAAAAATATATTTAAATATACTCAAACACTTTTTTTTTTGGTGTAAAGTGAACTTTAACTTTGAAGTGCTAATTTATTGATTGATAGCTTGCGAAAAAGGGGTTCGGTTCAAAACGCCCTAAACTGATTATATTATTGTGAAAAAAAATATATGAAAACCCGTTTCGTTTAACCTCTAAAAATTGTGGCTTTGTATGGAATTGTTTGTACGTGTGTGGGCATAAATAATAACAATAAAGTGCTTTGGTTAATTATACACGTTCACTTGGCTAAAATTGTGCGAATGAAACGGGTGTGTGTAGGAGTGTGCGTGTGTGTGTGTGTGTTTGTAATAACCACAAAAGCCACTAAAATCAGTGGTCAACTCAAAAAAAAAAAAAACAATTCCAAAGCTTTCCAATTTTTTTTTTTCATGGTATTTGGTTTATCGAAAGAGAATTAAATGACACTTGAGCTAAATTGTAATTGTTGTTGTTATGGCTTTTTGATTAGATATAAATAAATCTAGAAAAGCTTTAATTACGTCGCAATTGAACTTAAAGCCGCGTGATCAAAAGTAAAAAAAAAAAAACAAAACTAAAAAGAATTTTGTAAAAAGTTTTGCACAAAATTGGCATTTCCTGGCGCGTTCACTGATTGATAAGAGCTTCTGATAAGAAAGCCCACTTCAAATGAAAATTCATAAATACAAAATTTACATTACTCTCTCTCACTCTCTCTCTCTCTCTGGCTATGTTTGTCATTATCTTTATTAATTGTATATATTTTTTTTTTGCAGGTGTGCTCAACAAATATTTAGCCTTTGCCTCAGTTCCAAAACTGTCAAAGGCCTGTAAAGCAGTCCGAAAAATAAATAAATAAAGTTTCGTAAAAAAAAGCGTCAAGATTAACCGGTCTATAAAATCAACCAATCCGCCTAGGATGACGTCAGGACAAAGGCTACGCCAGGGCCTCTGGCGTTTAGCCATTGTAACCCTGGGCGTCCTATCCATAGTCGCTGGGATCGAACTGTTTCGCAATTGGATAGACATTTTCACCCGTATGCGCGGCGAGGTAAGCGAAAAAACCCTTTTCAAAGATCACTCAAAAAACTCAAGCTAATTGAAAAGGTCAACTGGCTTTGACCTCACTTTCATTTCATTTACATATTGATTGAGTGTATTTAAAACCAAATTCATAAGGAAAGGCAAATTGAGTGGGTTATACAGAGGGTAAACCAATCAATTGAAATTCACTTCAAAAAAAAAAAAAAAAAATAAGAAAAAACAAGAAAGACAATAAAAACTATTTGCAGGTGTTCAATTGTCCAAACGATAAGATACGAAGACTTGCAAAAGACATATAAAAGTGATTTCAACTTGATTAGACTAAATTCAGCTAAATAGTGATCAATTTAAAATGATTGAGAAAAAGAAAATGTTTTCCTTAGAATTTGACAAATGATTCACTTTTGCAGGTGCTCAGACTAAAATTTAAGGGAAAAACTTACCAAAAAATTAATCTTTGATCTTTTAGTAATTTTTTTTTTTTTTTTGGTTTCATGTACCCTCTCTAGTCTTATCTTATCTGGTTTGGCTACCATTTTCAATCAATTTCGAAATGAAATTTTTTTATTATTTTGTTACCTGACTAATCCGCCATTACAAAATGTCTAGCAGGTGTTCTGGATTGAAACAATATGCCACATATAAAAAGTTTTAATATTTTCACGTATATTTTGGAATTTTTCTAGATAATTTTTTGGTTTAGTCATTTCCCGTTCTGTCCATTTGATAATTTTTTAAAAAATATTCCAGAGGAGGTCAAGTATTTCTCCTTATCTATGTGAATGACCAGGGTCCTTTTGTTTTCGCATAAAAGATATCAATGAAAATTTCCACTTAAATTTTCCCAAGGTATACGATTATTTCTATGACCATAAAATCACTATCATTGCCATAGGAAAAATATAGAACAAAAAAAAAAAAAAAAAAAAAATCCAGACTGATAAGAAACCAGACATGAGATTGTCTGGTTAATTGACAGTTAGCGATAATTGGAAACTTTGTAACTAATATCTCCCTCTCTCTCTCTTTCACTCTGTTTAGAAAATGGCTTTGAGTCCGGTTTCACCTGCCTATGAGGGGTGGAAAATTTCCCCCCTTCCTTTGAATTTCGATGTTTATTTATTCAATTGGACAAATCCCGAGGATTTTTATGTTGGTTCAGGCAAAAAGCCGCATTTTGAACAATTGGGCCCATATCGATTTCGCGAGGCCCCGGATAAAGTCGACATTGAATGGCACAATCAAAACTATTCCATATCATTTAGGAAAAAAGCCTTTTTCTATTTTGATGCCGAGGGCAGTAATGGCAGTCTAGAGGATAAAATTACCACTGTCAATACCGTGGCTCATGTGAGTAATAAAAAAATTTATTCAATTTATTAAAAAAAAAAACATATCTAATTCATTGAATTTGTTTTGCAGGGCGCCGCTCTCGAGTCCAGGGGATCGAGTTATCTAAATAAGCTCTCTATAGCGGCAGTGTTACGGTTATATAACCAGGGAGTAAGCGAGACAAAGACTGCCAATGAATGGATGTTCAATGGATATCTGCATCCCCTGGTGACCATGGGTCGTATCTTTCAACCTGGCAAGGTGCCCTACGATCGGGTGGGCTGGCTCTATACCCGAAATGGCAGTGCCAATTTCGAGGGTCACTTCAATATGTTCACCGGTGTCGATGATATCAGCAAAATGGGTCAGGTCCATACCTGGAATGATCAGACAAATACGGGTGCCTTTGAGGGGGCTTGCGGAAATGTCCATGGTTCGATGGGTGAATTCTTTCCACCCAATCTGAGCACAAATGATAGTGTATCCATTTTCTTGCCTAATCTGTGCCGGGCTGTGCCCCTGGATTATACGGAAACTGTTTCAATACACGGAGTCACAGCCTATAAATTCAGTGGCACCGAGCGTGCTGTCGATAATGGTGAGTAATTTCGGTAATTTTCGATCAACGAGTCATAAAATAGTTTTGGAAGTTTGAAGTTTCAAAGTTTAACAAAAAAAACCCTAATGATTCCATAAAAGCAAATCTTATCTAATCGGTTAAAGCTAAAAAAATAATATAGGAAATGAATTCTCATTGTCTTTTTTTTCTCTCTTCCCCAGGTACTCTCTTTCCGGAGACCAGTTGCTTTTGTGTTGGAGGCCAGTGTGAGGCTTCGGGTGTGATAAACATTTCACGCTGCAAATTCAACTCTTCAATTTATATGTCATATCCGCATTTCTATAAGGCGGATCCCAGCTATTTGGAGGCTATCGAGGGCCTTGAACCCGACAAAGAGAAGCATGAGTTTTTCATGACACTTGAGCCGAATGCCGGTGTGCCAATGGACGTGGGCGGTGGTTTCCAGGCCAATTATCTGATGGAACCTGTCAAGGGCATCGGGTAAGTTCAAATTAAATAATTTTCTCACTAGATATTTATTGAATTTTCGTTTCCATTTGCAGTGCCTTTGAGAATATACCACGCACATTTATGCCCATCATGTGGTGCGAGGAGAGGGTACGTGTCACTGAGGAAATCGCCTCTGACATAGCCTTGGTGCCTCTGATTGTCCTATTGGGTCAGATAGTTACGGGGATTTTATTAGCCGGCGGTGTGATTTGCATTTGCTGGTATCCCACGCGCCTGGCCACACGCGGCTGCCTTGCCGACGATCCTAAGGCCAAGGCCGTGGCCCTGAGATCCCTGTCGTTTGGCACCAATCTGCGTAATAATGGTCTGACGGTCTGTCCAACGACTAATGAGCGTGTAGGTGTCCGACTGCTGGACTATAGACGCAGCTCGGGTGTCTCCAGTGAAAACGAAGAGGTCCAGACATCAAGCAGTTCGGTCTCAGACCGTCTTATCGACATTGAGAGTACGGAGAGCTCAGCCAAAGATGTGATAATTAGATAAATGTAATTGTATTTTTTTATTTATTTTTTTATTTTACAAAGAGTGCTCTTTGTTGATCATACAAATGCCATTATCAAAGACTCAAGTGTCGGTAACAAAAATACAATCCAAAATTAACTAACAAAACCAACTGATTTCTAGGTTAGAGTACAAAACTAAAAATCACTCAGACACATTTATACATTCACATATACTCATCAACATTACTATAATTAAAAAAAAAACCCTATTCTATATAATAAAAAAAAAGAAGAAGACAATTGGAAGACCATAAACATGTGCCAAAAAATAAAAGAGAATTAAGAAAAAAACAAAATGGAAATGAGAAAAGAAACTAAAACAACAAAAGTCATTAACTATTTGCATAAGAAATTTAATTATATAGTAAATAATTAGAAACTAATTAATATTTATTATCTTTTAAGTGCCTTTACCATTGTTGAAACTTAAACTTGCGCACGTCCAAAGTATTTATACAAAACTAAGATAAAAGAGAGCAATATTTATATATTCTTTAGTTTCTCTTGTAATTTTCCTTTTTATGCTAAAAGAAAACATATTTTTTTATTATTATTATACTTTAGTTTTTTTTTAAGCAAGAATGCAAAAAGAAAAAAAAAACGATTTCATTGAAGTGATAATACAAATTATTATTATTTAATTCTAAGCTATTCCTTAATACGCTAAGCTGATCTGTATATAACGATAAAGAGATTTGGAAAAAAAATAAACAAAAATTAAAAAGAAAGAAAACCCAATTTTTAATTAAATTGTAAAAAGATTGATCTATAACTGGAACGGTAAACTCATCCTTTTGGGAAACGGAACTTATATCAAGTGAACCGTGAACGGAACCAAGCAGTGCTAGCGTAGAGCTGTCGCTGTGAACTGGCACTCTTTTATCAACGTCAGACAAGACTTGGGAGTTGATAATGCAGTTTAGATATTTCACAAACGGTGTCAAGCAGTGCTAGCATGGAGTTGTCGTTTGGATGTGACACTCTTTTGTTAACGTCAAACAAGACTTGAGAGTTGATAATGCACTTTACATATTCACAAACAAGCCAAGTAGTGCTAGCGAGGAGCTGTCGCTGTGAACTGGCACTCTTTTATCCACGTCAGACAAGACTTCAGAGTTGATAAAGCAGTTTAGATATTCACAAGCGGCGCCAAGCAGTGCAACCATAGAGTTGTCACTTGGAACTGGTACTCTTTTATCAACGCCAGACAATACTTGAGAGTTGTTAATGCAGTTTAAATATTCACAAGATCATAAAATTTTATGCTATCGTTAAAGACTCCCGGCTTATTAAAAGATTTTTTAACTTTCTTTCGATTCAGACTTTCAAAGACTTTCGATTCATTCTAAGTATTTTTTTTGCTTTCTTTTTATAATCAAAATTTCGATATATTTTCCCTTTTTAGTCAATGCAAAATTTATTAAAAATTAAGAAATTTATCAAGTTTATCTAACTTTATCATCTTTTATGTAAAAATAAAATTTAAGAAATCAAAGAAGGGATTTGCTTTAATACGAACCATTTCCACACTTCAAATGCTTTCCCAGAGACAGTGAAAAATGCAACGTATCAAAAGAACCACATAATAATGTGGCAAAAAAAACGAAAAAGAAGAAGAAGACAGACTTAGCAATTAGGTAGTAGCTTGAAATAAAATAATGGTTAGGTCTGGCATTGGTGGGTTACGAAATGGATGGAGTGGAAACAGACGAGGGCTGCTGGTAAAATTATTGTCACTTGGCACCTTACAAAAGACAAAGAAAAACAATAAAGAAAAGAGCAGAAAAGTTTCATAGCAAAAGGGGTGGGGGGAGGAGTGGGGGTGAGGAGGGCTTTGCCCTATGAAAAATTGCTGTCATTTGCACAGCATAAAAATAGGAAAACATACAAATACAGTGAAAGAGTTGTAGGAGTGAGAGATGGAGAGATGGAGAAGAAGACTAGAAAGAAGAAGCTAGAAAAGCGACATGCACAGGCGCACATGCCGACTGGTCTGGAGTTACCATAAGTTAACGGAAATCCACATAACCACATGGCCACATGGCAGCGACAGTTATGGAATGAGTGGGCAGGGGGGGGCCGAGGGGATGGAGCTGGAGATTGCAACGCGCAAAGCACTTGTGAAAAATAACTTTGCACATCGTTGGATTTTCTGTGTGTGCAATTTTCTGTACTTTTTTTTTTTTTTTTTGGATTCAAACTGGCAGAGTCCTCCGAATTCCCCTGAGAAGATGTAAAGCAGTCGGTTGCTGGTGTTGGTATTGCCGTTTTACTTTTAATTTTGTTTGTAAAGAAAACTCATTTTCATCATTTGGAAGTTGCGACTGAGCCAGCCAGAGGAGGTCTTCTGTCTTTTATGCGCGGCACAACCCAAAGAAGCAAGGATAAAAAAAAAAACGAAAAAGAAAAAGGCAAAGTTAAGCTTCATGTAATTATTTTGATCATTTGCATGGGAAATATTTTATTTTATTTTTTTTGTGCCAGACAAACCAAGTCAGTCAGGCAGAGTCAAGTCGCCTCGGCTAGGGGGTGAGTGAGGGGGTTAGTCAGGGCTAACCACGACAAGGCAAACGACTTTTGTTTCAGCTGAGTTTCTGCTTGATGTTTTCGAGTCTTGCAATATAACTCATACGCCATGTGGGCTTTAAGTCTGACAGATATAAGCAAAACAGCTTTAAAATTGCAACCGCAAACTCCGCCATCATCATCATTATCATCATTGTCATCATTGTCAGCGTCATCATTGCCAAGCCTTAGCCTTGCATTTGTCCGCCATCTTTTTGGTTTTCGTGTTGTCTGCTTAGAAATTTATGAGCTTGTCTGCACCTTTTCAGTTGAATTCGTAGCGCACGTGTGAAAATTGTTTTGCAACACGCAATGCCCCGGCCACAAAGTAACCAAGTTTCAACTTCATCCCTAAGAATACAAAACCAAAAAACGTGTGCCAAGAAATTCTGTCTTCGTGTCCTTCGAGTGGGTGAAATTTCTCTGTGGCTTTTTTTTTCTCTGACCAAGAGGAGCCTCTTTCCCCCCCACTCCATGTCTCTGGCATTCTTTCATTCATTACTGTCGCATATTGTGTCATAATTCCGGTTGCAAAAATCTGCACGAATGCACAATTTAATTTTTATGATTCTTTTTCTCTCTCACTCTCTCTCTTTGCCTCATTGTGTTTGCCGCATAAACATTGCGCTTGACTTGTGATATTTTGAGGCGAAAATGTCACCAGCAATGGCGTCTTCTACATATTCACTTGATGTGTGTTTTGTATTGCCACTCAGAGTAGCTCGAGCTATTTGGGGCAGGGAAATTTTGAAACTTTGAAATCTTAGAGGCAACATTTTTGTGTCAATTTTGATTAGTTTTGCTTAAAATGAATTTATGAATTTAATTAAAAAGGATTTTCAAATGCCAATAAAAATTAATTCAATAAGGAAAAAAAGAAGAAGACAATTTTGAAACAAATTTTTGATCTCAAAAATATGAATTTAATTTAAAGAAAAATAAATAAATTAGGTAAGCAAAAATTTTTAAGAGATTTATAAAAAAAAAAAATAATAAAATTTCAATTATCAAATGTTGATAAAAAATTTTGGAATTTTCGAAAAAAAAACAGAAAATAAAATAAATTTTATTTTATTTAAATTCAATCAATTCAATTCAGTTATTTTATTTTATATAAAAAAAAAATATTGTAAAAAATATGAAATTTCATACAACAGAAAAATTGTATATTTTTTGAAAAAAAATAGACTAGTAAATAAAATAAAATTATATATAAAAAAATATAGTAAAAAATAAGAAATTTCATGATCAAAATAAAAAAAATCTTTGCAAAAATTCTTTACAATAAATAGAATAAAATAATATAAAAAACATAGTAAAAATATGAAATTTCATGATAAAAATAAAAAAAATTCTTTCCAATAAATAAAATTAAAAAAAAAAAAATAAAATAAAATTCGATGCGAATAAAATTTTTCTCAAAATATAATTTAAATAAATAACTATTTAACAGTTATTTATAGTCAAAATTATATATAAATAAATAAAATAATAATAATAAAACAATATTAAAATAATATAAAATTTATTATAAAAAAAATTATTTGCAATAAAAATAATAAATAAAATAAATTCTCTTCGAATAAATTTTTTCCAAAATCGAAATTATAAAAAAAAATTCCTCTTCAAAAAAAAAATTCTTCTCAAAATCGAAATTATTATTTCCTCTTCACAAAAAGATTGAATCAAAATGAACTTACCCCAAGTGCCGAGTTCAATTTACCTGAAATTAAAAATAAGAGCCGAGCAATCAAGTTAATTGAAAATCTTGAAATCACAAATCCAATAATAAATATTTGAATATTTTCATAAATATTTAAAAGTGTTTTGCTTTTCGCTGAAATCATTTCAGATAAAATGAATTAATGACTTAATTCAAAGGAAACTTGTATTTGTTTCGGCCCCAAGAAATAAGACCCCAAAAAGGCTTAATATTATTTTAAAGTAGATTCTGAATAGGCTCAAACAAAATAAAATGCGAACGTGAAAGATGCAAAGATACCGAGGGTAGAAAAAAAAGGAGGCTGGGTATCATTTACCTGGTCAGAGTGAGGGGGAGAGAGCTTTTCATTAGTAAAAGCCAGTGTCGCCACGTTCAAAAGGACAGGAGGGGACAGGGTCGGAAAGGTGGGAAGGTGGGAGAGAGCGACTGACGGAAGTCCTTTGTTTTTAGGCGTAAAACTTTGCTAATTACTGTGAAAATTTTCGCAATGGTAACACGAAACGTATATTTGGAAAAGGGCTAAGCCAGGGCTGGCGAAAAGCGTGGGGGAAATATGAACAGGATGGCAAGTGGACTGGAATAGGATGCCTGTTGGTGGAAATACATTAAACCCGAATAGGACACATATGTGTGTGTATGTGAGTGTGCGAGTGTGTGTATGCGTGTGTCTGTGTGTGTGTGATCAATTAAAGGCGTTGACTTTTTGATTGTGTGTGAAAAAAAGCTTCGAAAACCCCGGAAAATGGCAGCTGCCTCTTTTTTTCGGCTTTCTTGTTACGAATATCTTCTTCTTCCTTTGCCTGGCCTTTGTTTTCGAGCTGTTGTTATAGTGCCATGTAATTAACACGTATTTTTTAAAAAAATGTATATAAATATTCTTAATATCCTCAATTAAAAGGGAACAGCCAGAGAGTCATGTATACTGGCCAATAAGCAGGATCAAAGAGAGCCTTTTGTCTGTTGGCTCTTACACATATTTTTTCTTTTTCGGAGGTTATTGTACTCTGTTGTTGTTGTTGTATATTTTTAATGCATATTACATTTTTAATTGGTGATATGAAAAGGATGAGGCTGCCGGTGGCAAGGCCGCAGGCTGGTCCGGCATGGCCAACTGGCTGGCTGGGTGAAAAAACCGAAACGGAGCTCAGGGCCAGCCAGACATGCAATTCATTTAAAATGGCAATGACCGCAATGCAAATGTTATATAAATGGGGCAAACGGGCATGAAACCAACTGAATGCATAATTAAAATTTTTTAAATGAAAGGTCATCTCTTTTTTTTTATTAAAAAGTACAGTCTCGCATGGGATTCATGAAAAAGTTTTCACAACTTCAATTTGGTCTGGGCAATTATCATTTTGTTAAAGAAAAGATCGAATAAATTCGAGTCAATAAACATATAAAGCGTTGTGTGTGTGTGTATGTGTGTGTGTGGTCAGCAACTTGCTTACCGATTTATTAGCCAACTGGGTGCCACGCCTCCACCTTCGAGTTGTTCTTATTTGCAGACTTTGTGTGTTATTTGCACTTGCTAACTCGTTTTCTTCTTCTTATTTTCTTTATTCTGTTGGCCTTGCAGTTTTACCAACAAAAGGATAAACCGATAAGGGGAGCCAAGCGGAAAGGGGGCGTGGTTAGACGCGTACGTCTCCTGCATTCAAAAGCGCACAAATCGCATTTTCCTGATAGAAAATGTTGCTTCATTTGTGCTGCTCCGAATAAAATGTACTATTGAAAATTTTCTGAAAAGATTTTATTTATTTTTTTTTTATCTTATTTTCCCTGTATATGTGTGAGTGTGTGTGTTTTTGTGTGTTTTGTATTGAAGAAGTGCAACGCGGCCAAATTGCATGTGCAAAATTAAATAAAAGCGGAAAGCCATAAATGCAATTTGGATTCAGCTTTTTCTTTACTTCGTTTACAATTCCTGCTTTTACCTTTTGATGGTCTTACCCCCACACACCCCTCTCCTCAACCAATCTAAGCACCTTTTACGCCTTTGGCTTGGCTTGTGTTGAGCATTGATAAATGGAGACTTCAATTGATTTCGTTACTCCCCAAAAAAAGCTTAGAAAAAATTTCAAGTTTTAAAGAAAAAATCCTCTCGAAACTTCTCATTAAATCAAGTTGAACATTTTTGGGTCTTTCTTTCGAGTTCACTTGAGTCTTAATTAATCATAAATAAAAGGATAATCCTGAGGTTATACAACAGCCAATTAGGCCAATTTGCCAACCTGGTTGAGTTCATTGATTATGTTTTTAGATTTGAAGAAAATGGGCAAATAATTTCCTCAAGAGGCCAAAAAGAGTGAAAGCAAAAAATTTGTTTACATAAAATTGAATTTATTTTTTAATTTAAAATTTTTCCAATAAAAATAAAATAAAATTCCAAAACCTTTTTTTTTAATATTTTGGAAATATATTGGAAATTCATCTAAAATTATTAAGAATTTTTTTTTTTAGTTTTTTAATAAAATTGGCAAAATATTTAAGTTGCTGTAAAGGAAACATTTTCGAGTTGAAATTTTAGTTTGAGGCTATTTTGTAAATATTTAAATATTTCTTTTTTGATTTCTTTGAATTGACAGAGCTTTCGTTATTTTCAAGTCAAATTGAAGCCTGCCAATTGAAAATGCCATCAAGCAGGCCAAACAAAGTCTTCTGCTTAGTTTTTAATTGGTTTCCATTGTCAAAAATTTTGTATTCAAAATTTTATATACACTTTTCCTTTACAATTTAATTTAAGAATATTTTGTGAAAATTGCCTAGGGTGAATTTTGGTTTAAAATTGATTTGCCTTTTCTATATATTTTTTTTTCAGTATGAATAAAATTTGAGTACTTTTGGCTGCTGTCAAGAGCTGATTAATCCTTGATGCAATCAATTTTGGTCTCACTAATCCCAGCAGAGTACTCAAATCAACTAGGCTATTTCAACGGGGTCCTGAGTCCAACCACTTGAGCAGGTATTATTAGCAAACATTTTTTTTGTGGCCAAAGCGCTTTTGTAATTGCAAATAAATGGTAATAATAAAAGCACTTCAAGTTTGATTTAACTGGATTGACCGCATAAATGCCAAGAAGAAATGTGCAACTGCCACAAAATCGACAAGTCAGGGGTTGCTTACAATTTTACGATCGTAATTCAGACACCTAAAGCTGGCCGACTGGCCGGACCTAACCTCAACTCATCTGGGATGTGGATGACCGACCACGTTTATTTATAAATCATTTTATTGTCGAGGTTTATTTGCCGAGTTTTTGGTCGACAGAAGCGCTGAGTTGCTATGCCAATAAGCAGCTTACCGGAAGTTGTAATGCTGTAAATTTAGATTTCCGGCCACAACTGCAATGCCCACCACCCATCTAAAATCAGAAAGTCAGGGAAGGGAGGAGATGGCTCCTTTGGTTGGCAACATTTTTAGCAGAAGCAGAAAGAAAACTTTTGCCATATTTTCAATGAATGCAGCATAAAACTTTGAGGTATCCTCTCATGCTATTTTTTTTTTTTTTTGCAATCCTCACAAAAAGGAGAAAAGGAAAATTTTTTGTTGTTGTTATAGGTTTATTTGTATAAAGGTAAAAGAGACAGAAAGAGAGAGAGAGAGAGAGAAGAGAAACCGCAACTCAAGCGAAACCTGTGACCAATTTGGAGAAGTCATTTTAGTTGGCTCTTTTTGTTGTCATAAAAAAAAGAAGAAGGAGGGAATATTGAAAATTATTTGTATTTTGTGAAATAAATAAAAATAAATAGCCAGACACGTTGCTGGGGTAATTTAGAGAAAGCCCAAGAAAGGGCTTCCGCCTCGGCATAGTCAATCATTAATCACAGGCTAAATGTCGTTGGGTTCCAACGTTCGGAGATCCCCGGACCCACACAAATCTGTCAGGCACACTAATGACCTGTGCTTTACACATGTAACTCTGCCTTCGTGGGTGTGAGTCCACAGACTCTTGTCACAGGAAAGCAACAGACAGTTCCAGTTAGATAGAGTAGAATTTATAAGGAAGGTGGGTGTGTGTGTATGTGTGTGTGTGTGTGTATGTGTGTATTTCAAGATGTTGAAAAAGATAGCCTAGCCAGTGTGGTCAAAGTCTGGTGCACTGCACGTTCCACTTCACAAACGTGTGCAACGTGTTTCATCTTTTCTGCCCCACTAACTTTTATCCTCGGTCTTTCACTCATCTGCCAGTTCCTCTTCTATCACTCTTTTCCCCCTAACTACGGTCTTTTTCTTGTTTACTTACCCCGACTCCTCCTCCTCCTCCTTATCCTACTCAGAGATGGTGGTCGTGGTTCTCGAGACTTGCAGTTGTAGGGTAGTCCTAACACTTTTTATCGATAAACTGCAATCAATTTTTACAAATGGGATTATTTTCTTCTTGCTCAGTTGACTCCTTCTGTCTTTGGACCTGGCCAAAACCCCAACGAATTGTAATTTGTTTTCTCTTCATGCATTTGTTATTGTTCCAAACGGCCAAGGAGCTGCATACCTCTCTCTCTCTCTCTCACTCATTCTGTCTCTGTCTCTCTCTCTGTGGGATTGAAATGGTTAGGTTTGTGCAGTCAGTCGAGTCTTGGTAGAGTTCCCCAGACATTATCTTATACACTACCAGTGACAAACACACCCACACACCTATACACACACACACACACACACCGATACAGACACACAACTCTGGTGAGCAATGCAAAGCAGCTTTCGATAGAGATTTATGTTTGTTGGTAGTTTTGCTCATAAAAATGCATTTTTATTGCTTTTTGCTTGTGTGTTCTACTCTTTTGTGCCAAAATATACATACATATATACCATACATATCTATATATATATATATATATTTTTTTTTTGAATATTGAGTTCGTTGGTTTGCGGCAAAAAGGTAACACTGAACCGAAAAAAAATGTTAAATCCTTTTTTTTTTTTGCTTTCCTTCTTTTGCACAATTTTGGTTTAGTTTGTCGTTGGCATATCGTAAAAAATTGTAATCAGTAGGAGAATAAATAGCGCCATAAAATAAGTTTCTATCTTTTATTGCACTAAAATAAAAATTAAGCATAAGGCCAACAAAAACAACAACAACAGCAAATTTCCTCCCCTTTTTATTTTTTTTATCATCGCCGAGTCGTATAATTTGTGCCTAATGGCCTCGGCCGCCCAGAAGCGGTAATGGCTTTTTAATACTTTTTCTAGCCCGCACTCGACCATGGCGAAAGAGCACTGAGCTTGTCCATATTTCAATAAAATTAATTTCATTTAATTGTTGTCGCTTTAACAATTGAATGCCAGTAAATTTTATTCATTCCTGAAAAAAAACCAAATGCCTAGTGAAAAAGTGTAGGTAATTTAGATAAGGTCAACGCTTGTATACTCTTTTTGGTGGTTGAAAAATTTAAAGATCTAAAGATGAATTAAGATGTTGTTATTTTATATTGTCTTTAGAATTTTTTTAAAGGAAACTGATTATACTTTTTTTTTTAGCCATTTAGGAGGGCTCCAAGTAATCCGAGACCTTTTCAGGATCCCGGAAAATTAAAAACAATCTTGAGATTCATTAGAAAGATTTCCTATTTTCTAGATTTCTATTGATTTCATATCACCAATAAAGGACTATATTCCTATTGATTTTATATCACCAATAACGACAGGATTCCTATTGATTTCATATCACCAATAAAGACTCTCCCTTGGTCTTTTCAAAATTTTGATTTCAATGAATTCCTTGACAATTTTTCATGGGTTCAAACACACTTTTAAGACCCTTATACCAGTTGTGTCTAGAGGGATCTCAGAATTACTATAATGTCTCGTGAATAAGTCTTCTTTAAGAATTGCTTGTTATTTCATCTAAAATATTTCAAATTCACATACTTTCAAGACCTCAAAAATTCTACGATCTTATATATAGAATTCCATATTGATAGATCTGGTATTTTGACAATTTATTAGGGTTTCCAGCCACACCGGCTTTCACCCCATACCGGCTGTGTCTAGGGGATTCTATAATTCCCTGCTGTCTTTGCTTGATATTTTCGACTAAGAATATATCATTTGCAGACAGTTTTAGTTCCTCAGGAATTCTCTGATTTTTTTCTAATTATTCAAGATCTGACATTTCCATATAGGTATCACTTGACAGTAGGTAAAAATATTTCCAGATAAAATTACTTAGATTTTCCTGAGGGACAACAGATATATGTCGGGTCAGAACATATATACACTGCCTAACCAGAAAAGAGTAGTTAATAAAATGGAAAAATCATAAAAGGTTATTTCACACGAAGAGAGAATAAATGAAATTAATAAAATTGGCATTGGGTTTAATTCAATACAATTTTTCATAAATATAAATATTTTGTAATTGATAATGTTGTCGGGGGTCCGTTGCAATTTTCATATGGATCTGTGGCAACTAGACGATTGCAAGCACTTGTATGGTATTTGCGATTGCTCCTTTTGCCTTGTGTTGATTAATTACCACAATGACAACAAGAATGCAAAAATATCGTAGAAAAATATTAAAAAAAAGAAAGAAACACTTTTTTTTTCCAACGCTCCAAGGGTGACATGATTTATGCTTCAAGCTGGGCACGAAAAAAAAGTGAAACATTTTTAACAAAAAAGTTTTTTTTGTGTTTTTTTGGTATTGAGAAAAAAATTTATGGCACTTTTCTATATAATTTTTTGTTTTTTGCAAATTCTTTTTTAAGTCGCATTTTTGTGGTGATGAAAAAAAAAACAAAATTTTATTTTTTGCTTTTGGCCTTTGATTTGTCTGCTTTTGCTTGTTATGATTATTATTATTGCTGTTATTGTTGTTGTTGTTGTAGCGTCTGTATAACTCTGTTTTTGTTGTTGTTGTTTGTTTAATTAAAAAAGGCAAAAGTTTTGCGGTTGAGAGCCAAATTAAATTATGTTCAATTTAACTTTATGGCTGAGGTCTTTTAAGGAAAACAATTTCATGACTTTGCGGCTCTTTCACGGTTATCCTTGAGAGCTCCATGAACTGCTGACTTCACGTATTTCCCCGAGTGGAGTGAAAAGTGATTGAAGAAGGACAAAAAAAAAAAACTCGATACGCTCTGATTTTGCTTTGCTTTGCTCTGAGATTTACTTTAAGTTTGTTTTATATGGCCAAAGTTTTCAATTGTCTTTACTCTCTGACTCCGCGCCACTTGCTAAGCTACTCAAATGCGTTATGACCAAGAAGTAGAAGAAGAAGAAGAAAAATTGTAGATGGAAATTCCATCAAATGGTTCGTCAATTTAAAAATGCCATACAAAATTACCGCAAGGTTCTTGGCATTTCAGTTTTCAGTTGGTTACTCCAAAGTTAAAGCCTCTTTCAAATTCTTTTGCCCTTTGACTAAAAGTTATTTCTTCCTCTTCTTCTTCTTGTTCTGGTTCTGGTTTTGTTTCAAGAATCTTTTCTTTTCTTTGTAATGGCGAAAATTCAGTGACACATTGTTGGAAAACCTTTGGCAAGTTTTAGAAAAGTTTTGCTACTTTTTGGTTAAGTGTAGTTATTTGTCAATAAAATGATTGAAGTAAAATCTTCGACAAGACTAAAAGCTCGAAAGAGAAGAAGAAGAAGAAAATTAGAAAGTGGTTACTTGTTTACTACCATGATGATAACTTGGGCAATAAATTGTTAAGAATAACTCAAAATCAGAAAAGGCTTTTAACTTTTGAAGGTACTCACCAAAATAATAACTTTGTTTTATTACAAGGAAAATATTGCAAAGGATTTTGCCATAAACTTGCTATAAATATTTAAAATGAAATTATTATGGCTTCAATTATTTATGAAGCTTTTGAACCGGATCCGGTTTAAGTTGAGACAAGAAGTTAGTCTGTTTTGTGGGATAGACTAGACTTAACTTTGATTAGAAGGTTTTAAGTCATAGCTATATGATCCAGAACAAAAATTAGAAGTCTATATATGTTCTATATATCAGTAGGACTCAGATCAAAATCGGTGTTTATATGGATCAATCATTTGATCGAATTTGCTATGATAAATATCAAAACAATTCTGATAAAAAATGACTTAGCCCTGTATCATTTAGTAAGTCGATTTGACAAGCCCCACAATTGGCTATAACTAGATCCTGAGCTTAGGTTCTCCTATATCAGATAGCTCTATAGGGGTCTAGTTCCCATAGAAACTGACTGATCTGACTATATATTCACTCCTCCTGATAAAGTGAACAGTCTAGGTTCATATCATTTTAAAGTTTTGTTTTATGGTTTGGGAAAGCTTAAATTATTATTATTTTTTTTTGATTAATTTTTGTTTAACTTTCACAATGATAGAGAAAAGTAATTCAATTCAAACCAATCGATTGTAATCTCGAGGGCAATTAATTTCGTAAAATATTTATTATTAGAAATCCCCCCAGTCACATTATTGATAATCTTTATCAACCAGCCAACATCTGTCAACAAAGTCCTTAATCAGTTATTATTACAAATAAACACACAACAATGTGGGGGGCGAATGTCTGCGGGTGTGTGTGTGTGTTGGTATATATTTTTGTTTCGTTGCTCTTTCCAAACTATTTTTCCTTCGCTCCCCCTTTTATTTCAGTTCTCTCTCTCTGTTTTTATTGTTGTTTTAATGCTGTAAAATTATTTCACATGATATAAGAAAAGAAACCACACAAAGGGGGAAGTGGAAGAGAGAGAGAGAGAGAGAGAGAAAGCGAGAGAGGGGAAGTAGTAACTGAGGTAAACTGACAGAGCTGATATCAAACAACATGCCTTTTGTTTTGCACTCGAACTTAATTGCAGTGCGAGGACGGTAGAAATGACAACAATTACAACAACAACCACAGAAACAACAACAAGATGAAATATAAATTGCATGTAAGGCAAGGGCAGAGCAGAGCAGAGCAGAGCCATTGAGGCCATTACCTGATGCACACTGATAGGACAAGCCGAGTTGGTTTGGTTGGGTTCCTCGAAAAGATTTCACTCTGTCGGATTGTATCTCTCTCTCTCTTTCTCTTTGCAAGTGTGTGTGTGTGTGTGTGTTGTCTTTTGTGTGTAATTAAACAGTGCTGTTGGCATAAAATAAAATATAAGAATTGCTGTAAAGGGTGAGGAGAATGGGGAGAGGGTTGAGCAGGAAGCTTACAAAGCATAGCATGAAATTTTCTTGTCTTGGCATCCTGTCGCCGGATATGTTGCCTCAATATGGCCGCCGGATGAATGATGCTCGCACACACGCACACTCAAAACAAACACACACACACACACACAGATATATACATTTACCATTTAGAACTGGACTATAGAGCTTTCCCTCTCTCTCTCTCTCTCTCTCTATCTCCCCGGCCATTATCTTCTTTCACAATAGTTATTTTTATTGAATTGAGATTTTGGGCTGAACAAGTTGTCCCTTTTTGGCTGAGAATTGTTTCTTGGGGGAAAAAAAGAAAGAAAACATTTTCAAGCCATAAAGTATTTTTTAGGCCATTAGTTTGACACTTGAAAATTTAGTACACTCCAAAGAGAGGAAGTAAAATGGCTCAGACCAAAAATGTCAATAGACTTTTCATTTGTTTCGTATTATTCCCACCGACTACTGCAGTATCTGTCTTATGTATTATATATATGTATTACTATATAGTTGGTTTATTTTGAAATTCTTTGTGTGCAATTATCTGAAGTTTATTTCTGAGCATCCATTCAATTGTCAGAACAAATGCAATGCAATTCCGTATATATCAAACAACAGAACAAATGTATTGGAAATGTAAAAAGAAAAACAACAACAATAACAACCGAAAAATAAAATATAACAAAAGAAAAAATAAAATATATTGAGTGCAAAAATGTTCCAAAAAATAAATGGAGGGCTTTATTGTTTTTTATGGTGAATAAATCCGGTCGAAGCCTTTGAGTTCACTGAGCTCTTTTCATTTTCCACCATAAAATTAATTATATAACAAAAGCCCACAAAGCAAGAGCCCAAAGATCGAAAGGAAAAGGTCTGATAGGGCTGGGGCCGATGCCGTGGAGCTAGGCTTGGCAGGGGGGGGGGGGGGGGGAAGGGGCAGCAGGTGTAAGTGGCCGGTAAAATGCTGCAATTGGCAATAAGCTCGCATATATGAAATTCTAATTATGTGCAACAAGGCGGATGGTAACCTCAGCAACATTTGCGACAAAAACAACAACCACAGCGGCAAATGCTTTGTACTCATTAACAGGCAAGAATTTTTCAACAACGAGGGTGGCTCGAAAGAAACTCCAAGTAAAAAAAAAAATATATATTTAGAAAGAAAAAAATTATTTATTTAAAAAATTAAAAAAAAACCCAACGTTATCTTCGGGGTGCCGAAGATTACAAACTCTTTTCGCAGTTGTTTCTGCCGTAAATCACATGAACGGCATGCCGAGTTTGGAAGAGATCAGTCAATAAATGTGCGAATTATTCCCCAAACCGATTTAGGTTCGTATGGCAGCTATAAGATATAGTGACCCGATCCGGGCGAAATTTAGTACAGTTATCTACAGTTATATAAGACATACGCATGCTTAAGTTGAAAGGGATCGAATAATAAATGTGGGAGTTATTCCCCAAATCGATTTAGGTTCGTATGACAGCTATATGATATACTGATCCGATCCGGCCGGTTCCGACAAATGTGCTCCCTAGGTAAAAAGACGGCTATATACCAAGTTTTATAAAAATATCTTTAAAACTGAAAGACCAGTTTGTATAGAAACAGACGGACAGACTGACAGACGGACATGGCTATATCGACTCCTCTAGTGATTTTAAGTATTCTAGATGTAAATTTTGTGGGTCTACGGTGTTTGGTTCTGTGTGTTACAAACATCTGAGCAAAATGAATATACTCTTTTTATCTGGGAAAAGAGTATAATAATCGAGTTATAAAATATAATTTAAATATATAACAGTCTCCTAAGTTTATGTATTAAAATTATTAACATTTTTATTATAAAATTATAATATTTATTCATTATTAAAATTTAAAATTTCTCACAACTTTAAAAGCATCCCTCGTTTGCTTAACCGCCGCCATGTTAAGTGAAATTTAAACTCACGAAAGTCGACAGGTTGCTGCCTCTGCCTCTGTAAATGACTGAATGTATGAGTAGGAGCAACTGCTTGTGTGTGCGTGTGTGTGTGTGTTTTGTTGTTTTGTGCATAAGAGCGCGAGTGTGTTTGTGTGTGTGTGTGCGTTACATGGTATTTAATTACTTGCGGTTTCGGTCATAATTTATGCAGTTTGGCCAAATGTTCAGTAATATTTTGCAGTCGCCAACAATTTCACCTTTTCTTTGTGCGAACCACAAGCGCGAAAGAGTAACCAGGCGGCAGCCAGACATAACCCGAAAACCGAAACAAAACGAAACGAACCCAAAAGAAACCGACCAGAACTGAACTGAGCTGAGTTGAGTTTCAGTGTGGAGGCTGAAAGCAGGCAACTGCTTTGGCGGGCAAATTGCAAACAATTTTTAGCTGCTGGCAAGTACAGCTAGAATAACTTCACGGCATGCAGCAAATTGATAATAATATTGTATTAAACTTGGTAAGCTTCGGGAAGTTTTTAATAAAAATAACAACAACAGCAACAGCAACAACAACAAGAAAAGGAGCAGAATATGCAAGAGAAACGCGAAGAAAACCAAAACGCAGGCGGCGGAATGAACAAAGGCAAAAGCGAAGTAGAAGAAAAGTTTGGGTGGATTTTGTTGTTGTTGTTGTTGTTGTTTTTGTCACGCTAGAAAATCAGTAGGGAAACTTTTATAATTTTCGTATGTTTTGTTGCCTGATTGCAGAATAAATGCAAAAGGCAAAATGCGTTTAAAAACTTTTCAGATTATTTTTCTCTCTCCTTTTCTTTTTTCCTTTCTTCATCTTTTTGGAGTTTCTATTATTTTTGTTACAGGTTTTCATTTAATTCTTTGTCTTTAATTTTTAATAAAGTGCAATAAAAATTTTCGTATTCAAATGGTGACATCAATTATATATTATTTGTTGTTGTTGTTGTTGTATTCGTTTTTATGTAGATTGTTTTATGAGTTTTTGTTGCCAATAATTTTCTAGTTATTTTTGTTGCCAAACAATTCAGTTTCAATGCTTGCCATTTTATTTTAGTTGGCAATTAAAACCGATTTCCGAAAATCGCTGCGGGCACATTTATCACCCATCTTCTTCTACTTTCATCCTCATCGCACTAATCTAGATACAATTCTCTCTCTATTTTTTTTCTTTTTTTTTTTTTGTTTTGTTAGATTTTGGTATTCACACAATCCGTACGTTGCCAAAATCGAGTCTGTCGTAAAAGTCACGCGCCATAAAATTGACAGCTGTTAAAATGTTATACACCAGATGGAAGGAGACTTGCTCTCATTTTGCCAGCCAATGTGTATTTATTTCGTTCGAGACGAGTGGCAGTTTGTATTTAGTATAGTTTGGCTGTCAGTAATTTCACCACTAAATGATACTTTCATATTGGCAACAAAATTTCCACTTTAAATACTTTATGCACTTGCCTTGACTTGGCCAGGTTTATGCAGCAATTAAAGAGGAACTCCAAGTTTATTTTTTTTTGAGAATTTTTTCAAGAAGACAGGTTCGGAAAGGACTATTAAAATTGTATTAGTCCTCTGGGATTCTCAGGAGCAGGCTAAAGCTTAATATGGTTCCGAGTCAGAGGTAGGTCGACTTTTAGTTGTTCTGGAAAATCTTAAGTTAATTTTAATATATCTCTTTATAAATTTTCATAATTGGACTTTCAGAACTAAGAAAATTTCTTAATCAATTTTTTAAGAGTTTTCTGAAGCTTCAACTGAACACTCTTCTTATATATCAGAGAGCTTTCCTGATTCAGTCAACATTTTCCTTATATATCAGAGAGCTTTCCTGATTCAGTCAATATTTTCCTTATACTCAACACTTTTCTTATATATCAGAGAGCTTTCCTGATTCAGTCAACATTTTCCTTATACTCAACACTTTTTTTTATATATCGGAGAGCTTTCCTAATTCAGTCAATACTTTTCTTATATATCAGAGAGCTTTCCTAAATCAGTCAACATTTTCCTTACACTTTTCTTATATATCAGAGAACTTTTCTCATTCATTTAACACTTTTCTTATATATCAGAGAGCTTTTCTCATTCAGTCATTTCTGCCCTTTCCTGATTCAGCCTTTTCAAAATCTATAAAAAAAATTATAATTTTTTTTTTGTATTTTCCCAACTTTCCCTTTATCCCAGAAGCTCTCTGAGGCTTCCACAAAAATTAAATGAAACAAAAGAATTTTTAAACAATTTTAAAACCTGAAAGCTTATTAAACATTTCTCTCATTTAGCCCTACTCCCCCCTCCCCCACTTTTAGAAAATGATATTAGCCTTGGCAAACCTATTTGCATTACTCTTTTGGGGCTAACCAAATGCACAAATTTTTCAAGCCTTTCGGCGAGCTTTTCGCATTTGGCCATTTTGATTATTGATGAAATTTAATACCATCCTGCCGGATGCATATGATTCGTTTGATGGGTCAACGCATCAAAGAGCTGCGTTGATGGTCAATGTGATTTTACATTTTTCGTTCGGCCCTGTCATTATTATTTTGGGACCAGCTTGGTCAATTTTAATGCTCGCTGGCCGCAGGCACAGATGTCACGAGTTTTTCGCAGAGAAATTGTTTTATGCAAATAACTGAAACAATGGCTGAAACAACAATAATAAAGGCTGAAATAATAGCAACAAGAATTGTAATTAAAATGAGCTATGAAAAATGCAAAACGCATTTTAGGCAAAAATGTTGCATTTTCCCTCAAAAATTCCCACTGACAGAGACGCACTCGGGTAGGGAGGGGGAAAGGCCCCCAACAAAGTTGGTGACTAAATGCTGAAATATGTTGGCGAACCCATTAGTTTGTGGTCGATTGAGGCAGGGGTGAGGAGTGGGTTTAGTTTGTTAATTGCCAAAGCGTAGCAGAATGAGAACAACAATTCAGGCTTTAAATTTTAGCATTTTGGCAGATGATTGACCAAATGGGAATCGGGCACATGAATTGGGTAAAAACCAAAGTCCAGTTTTATGACAGGCGATAACGATAAATAGAGCAAAATGAAGAAGATCAGAAACATTGATAGAGCAGGTTAAAAGAAAAGCAGTAAAGCTAAGTTTTTTTCCCCATGTCGTTTACACTTAAGCACAAATTCACAAGACTAATTTATGAAGGCCACGTGGTAATTCTGGGCAATTATTGAAAGCGTGAGACAAATAAAAATATATTGAGCTAAATAACTTATATATACAACAACAACAATATATATATATATAGTATGTACTATATAACTTTTGCTTATATGGAGGAAAACAAATTGAACTTGCCTAGCACGTTCTTGGCCAACAAATCACAAGCAATTATAGAAATTTAAGAAGAAATCGCTTTAGCCATTGCCAGACCAGTGAAAGCCAGGCCAGGCCAGGCCAGCCCGAAATAGCCAAGGCTTTGCGTTTGGCCAAAAACAGCTGCTGCTGACACCGAGTGAAAGAGAGAGAGAGCGACTCGGTTTGGACAACAAAAAAAAACATAAAACACCACTTATACTCGCATTTGCTTAGTCGCTGGCCAATAAACATGGAACACACACCAAACGCGCTTGGCAATCTAACAAAAATGGCAAAAATAATCACAAAAAAAATGTAACAATGCCGAGCGTAAAAGTATCTTTTGGCTAAATCGAAAATGCTTATAGATAAACGTTTAATATAACGTGACAGCCAGATTGTATATTGTTTCACGATTTTCTTTCAGTTGTTATGGCTGCTTGAATATTCCAGGCTATAACCCAAATAGATTCTGTCGTTTTCTTATTCTTCATTTTCCTTGGCCTCTCTGGGTCTGCTTTTAGTTCAGCTTAATTGACCTTTAGCAAAAGTTATGTAAACTAAATTAAAGTCTCTTTTTTTGTTTGAATTGAGTTAAAGTTTTAGGCAGCCTTAAATTGGCTATTTAAAATTGAGAGAAAGAGAGAGGGAGAGATTGCACTAAATAGTTAAGTTTGAGAGGGAAAAGAATTAGATTAAAACTCGATATATTTGGAAAATTTTATCTGAAAATATAAGAATATATCTATCCATCTATAAAATTTCAAGGTAATCGGAGGTGACCATAAGCCCAGATCAGGTATAAAGCTCTCTGATCTTTTCCCATTTCTATAACCGACAATCGGAGGTAACTTTAAGCCCAGATCAGATATAAAGGTCTCTGATCCTTTCCGATTTTTATAACCAAGGTAATCGGAGGTAACTATAAGCCCAGATCAGTTATTTATCCTTTTCGATTTCTATAACCAAATCGAACTTTATAAGCACAAATCTCTCTCATTAATTAGCAACCTCTTTGCTCCACTTCCACTTGAACTTTACTTGAAATAGAAAATATTTTCAGTTTTAGTGGGAAAAATGTATTCTGATATCATGTTTTGGGTTACATCTGTAATCGCTTTATTGTTGAATGTTAAATGTGTACATGAGCGATTATCGCCGTGTTCTACATATTTGTGTTCATTACAGGAGATTAGCGTTCGAAATCGTTTTGTAATCCGTTTCGAGTACAATGCAATCCACCATTTCAATCTCAGTCCATCTCTCTCTCTCTTTCTCTGTCTCTCTCTCTGATTGCATGTGTATGTGAATTTGAGCCTTGGTCTATAAACTACATTAATTTGCATAATTGCACTCAAGCATGTTTAATTTGTATTTATTGCTTTATTACACATATCAACCTACCGCAATTGCAGCGCACAACACATAGCCCAAAGTCCAATTTAAACCTTTATTCAGACCCACTTTAAATCAACCTCAGAGCTGAAATTCACTCAAAACCCACTAACCAGATAAACGAACCCTGACAAAGAGAGCACTACGATAATGATAATGATAATAACAAGGGCAATGATGATGCCGGGGCAACAATGACGATAATGATGAAGCCGCTAATGAATGCGGAATTGTGGTGCGACATTGTCGACTGGTGTCACCAAATGACATTCAAGCTAAATATATGGATAAAACTTGCATTAACACGTTCAATTTCAAGTCCGACTCCAGTTGGGGGTCCATCAATGTGGAAAGAAATGTAATAATTTTAATGGTAAACGTGATGACTTTAATCTCTTCTGGGGAGGACATTCCTTTTTATATAGGGGATATATTCAAGAGGGATAGAGAGAGATAGAGAGAGACAGGAAGAGAGAGAGACAGGGAGAGAGAGAGAGAGATAGAGAGTATATAGGTTAATAAAACTTTCAGATATTCCGGTTAAAAACTAGATGAACTTTTTGTTATTTTAACATTTTTTTGGGCGCAGAAAGTGACAAAGATTTCTAATGGTTTTAGGCTCTCAGCTTTAATCCAAAAACCTTATATCTTCAGATAAGACTAATAATTTGTATAAGTTCTCTTTAGTCTCAGAAGTCCCCTGACTTTTTATCCAAATAGGGGCAAAAATTTTTTAATTTTTAGTTTGTAAAAGTGAAAATGCTGACTATTATGAAGAGATTGTCGGTTCATTATTAATTATTTGTTAAAAGGAAAGATAGATGGAGAGATATATAGATTGGTAGACAGAATATAGGATAAAGAAATTGTCAGATGTTTCGGTTAAAATCTAGATGAATTTTTTCTTATTTTGACGGTTTTTGAGTGCAGAAAGTGACGAATATTTCTGATGATTTTAGGCTCTCAGACTTAATCAAATAACCCGATATTATTACCATAAAGCTAATGATTTTTATGAGTCCATTTTAATCTCAGAAGTCCCCTGATTTTTTATACAAGCTTCTATCAAGAGGGGCAAAAATTAAAGGATTTTAATGGCGAACGTGTGGAATTTTATCTCTCTTGGAAAGAGATTATCTGTTTACTTTGGGAATATGTAAAAGGGAAAGATAGGTAGATAGATATATAGATTGTTAGACAAAATATAGGATAAGGAAATTGTCAGATCTTATATGGAAATCTAAAATCAGCTAATACTTCCATAGCTTTGAAAGGTATAAATATTTGTAATCATTTAAGGCTCTTAGCTTAATCCATAGATCTCGAATTATGCCTACAAAACTAATGACCTCTTTCTAGTCCCAAAATCTTCTTGATTTGATATTAAAATCCTAACCTTGTTGATAATATTATATCATCTTCTTTTCCTCCCTTCCTTCAAAGTTCATTTACCTTTTTGACCAGCACCTTTTCGCTTTATCCTTAAGCAGATTTTCCAAGACTTTTCACATATTTGAATGGATTTTTGGTTTGTTTATTGATTTGAGTATTTTCAGCTTAATCCACTCAAGTTTTAGTCATTGTCATTGACCATAAAGGAATTTCTTTGCACAAACTTGCTCGTGGGGACAAGTACGAAAATTGTTTAGATACTTTTGCTTTTTCTTTTCTGGGGTTTTCTGAAGTTAAAGAATATACCTGGATTATCCTTTTACTGTGTGTTTTTTGTAAACTATTTTTACTCTGTGTGTTTTATTTTTGTCTTGGTTTCTTTCTTTCTTAGTTTTTTTTTAGAGAGACAGAGAATTGGTTGGCAACCCAAGAGACACTAACTCAATCGGTCCAATGCATATAAAATTCTTGTTAATTATTCAATTAAAAGTTTTATCAGTGTACGCACAGGCAAACTGGATACTACCTCCCCCTTGGTGTTGCTTGGATTATTTTTGTTTCAAGTTGGGCAAAGACAGAGAGCAACATGCAAATAGTTGGCCCAAGAAAAAATAAAGTTGTTATTTTTTCAGCTACTTTTTTTTTGAAGACGGATCAACTTAATGCATTAATGTTTGTAAAAGAAGAAGGTTTGATTTTTTATTTACTTATCTAGCCAAATGGCAGGACTTGCTGAAAATGTCAGCCAAACGCTCCAGGATTTTCTTCCGTCAAGATTGATGGCTATGATTATCTATGTTATATCATATTTCCTTCTAGCTTTTCAAGGGCACAATTCTTTTGTTTGTGGGGTTTTATTTCGGAGTATACTCAAGTGGTTCATTAATTTTCACTGGCATATAACCTACTGCATTGCTCATACGACGTGTAGACCAAAAAATAAAAAAAAAAAACGAACCAAGGTTTCTTTGTGCAAAAACGAGCATAAGTGAGCAATTAAAAGCTCATTAGCATTTAAAATTTACACACAAATTATGCTAAGCTTCAGAATCCAGAAAAAGAAGGAAATCATACACAAATCTCTCAGGGTAATGTTTGAGTGGTTTTCTGGGTGTGAGTGTTGGGTATGCCAAGCGGTCTTATTAAGTTCACAAATGTTTATCAAGAACTTGAAAATGCTCTCTCTTTTATTCAAAAAGCCTGGGCAGCCTTGAGTTTTGATTGCTGACTTTCTCTGGGTCCTGGCAAATGCCATGAAAAAGCCTTAAAATTCAGACAGAAACAGAGTGAGCGAAAGAGAGAGAGAGAGAGAGGAGTACACACAAACACACTGGCAAAGCACATAAATATTTTTCACAGCACATTTTCTAACACCGCGTGTAACTTTTTGCAACTTTTTATTAAAATTCCTTTGGTCTCTATTGTTGCGAGTGGCTGGTTGACTCTGTTCTTGTTGTTGTTGTTGTTGTTGTTGCCAAACAATCAATTACAAAGGCTGCCCTTTTAGCTTGGCCACTTTTTATGCATTCCGACATTTATGGTTATTGTTTGCCAGCAAAAAAAAAAATGTTATTTGTGCTTTTTTTTTTTTAAGGAATTTTTTTTTGTTTCATTTTGTTTCTTTTTTTTTTATTGAAGCCTAGTTTCTTTTGTGAAATGATTGCAAGAGTTAAAATTAAAAGTAAATGCAAAATCATATTTCTATGTGTAAACTTCCGCCGACACACAAAAACCCAACCACCTGTCCAATTTGGCCAACTTTACTAACGTTTGCCGTTGCTACTCTCAGAATTTTTCTGTTCGCTCTCCCTTCTTCCCCGCTTCCTCTCCGCACCCATGGCGTTTGCCAAGTGAAACAAAAGTTTTTTAATAAAATGTTTGCTTTCATAACGTAAAACTTTTACAGGGACTGAGAACTGCCCTGGCCAGGCCAGGCCTTTTCCCCATACTTTTTACAAATAACAAAAAGAAAAAAAAAAAAAAGACCAACTCACGCAATAGGCAAAAAGGTAATCGAGTATGAAAATTGAAATCGAAGTTGTTGTGAGCAGGCAAACAACAAAAGCTAAAACAAAGCGAAAGCAACAATAATGAAAGCAAGACAATTGCAAATTTTTCTTGCCTCGGCATACACGGCGTATGCGTATTCCGCTTGTCTTCTCTCTCTCTCACTCTCTCCAAGCAAGTTTCTTATTGATAAACTAAATAAGACCTAAGGCCTCAAATTCATGAAGAAATTCATTGTCAATCGAAGAAAAAAAAGAACTGAAACTGACAATTTCAGTTGCCTGGGAGTTCATTTAATTTTATCGCTCGTGCCCAACGATTTACTAAATTTGATAAATTTTTATCACTTGGGGGTATTTTTAGCACACGTTAAACTCAAAAGTCTGATAGCTTTTGCGCCAAAAAAGTAGGAGGGAGGGGGGAAAAAGACCTAAAAGACACGACGCCGACTTCTTTGGCCAGATTGAAAATTTATTACATTTTTATTGCCTTAATGTGGGCGATAATCGAAAATTTATTTAAAAAGCGCCAAGTTGTTAAAGGTGCCACCGGCACTCCTTGATTTGTGGCACTTTGAAGATTTTTTTCTGTGGTTTTTCTTTTTTTTCTAAGACCTGAAAGTTTCACTTAACTAGGAAGGACATGGTTCGCTATGCATAATTAAGGTGTCTAAATAAATTAGGTAGAGTCATCTTGATGAGTTGGCTATAAAAAATATATTAAATAAAGATTGACAGTTACCAGACAATTTACATTTACTTATGTAAGATGGCATCCCTAGTGCGAAAGACGAGATGGCAGGCCCCTGTTGATCGTCTGGTCACACTGAACGATCGAACCGAGCGAGCGAACGAACGAGGGATTCAGTAAGAAGCTTCGCGGAATGAACACATTTAAGTTATTTCAATTGCTCATTAAACCTTAATTCAACACACATTAAATTATTAAATATGATATCAATAAACTTTACATATAAATGTAAGAATATAAACATTTAACAGTGTAAACAGAAGGACCAATCCACTGGAAAAGAGTCAAGTTGGCAGTGACAAGAAATCAAGTTGGGTGAGTCGGAGTCGAGTTGTCCTTCAGGAAGAAGCAAGGTGGCGTTCTGATTTCTGCAAGTTGAACAAATAAGCCGATTAACTGAACATTTTAACCTAATATGAATTAATATAATTATATTTATTCATTCTTTACATAAATATATATATTTTCGAGGGAATCAAATCATTTCCTGTGGCTTGAATGTTTAACTTGATTCTTGTCTTATTTTTGAGAGTGAATTTATTTATTTTGTTCGGTTTTTCTGGGAATTATTTCACAGTTTCTTGGAATTTATTGATTGATTTATAAGCTAAAAATTTATATTAATTTCTCATTAAGTGAAAAAAGTTAAGATACTTCACTTCACCAGAATATTTTGGTCAGTCACATCTCACTTGATATGATTTCCCCCTAAGCCTTTGCTAGCCATAAAGATATCAAATTTCCAGGCATATTTTTATTTTCCTACGAAAACCGCAATTTTTATTTTTTTGTTTTTCAATTTTCGTTAAGCCGGTAGATAACTAGCTCAAACTAATTCCGTTTGCTTTTTGGGATTTTTCCGAGTTGTTCATTTTGTTTTAGTTGTTTCAGCTACTTTTTCTTTTATTTTTTGGGAAATATACCCAATTTTGTGCATGGACCCTTTATTCAAATCCCCGCATGGAATTTTTGCACCACAGCTAAAAACTGAAAACACACACACACACACAACACACTTACATAGAAAAAGGAAACAAGTTTGCTTTTCAAACATTTGTGTTAAACTGCAGGTAACCAACTGCAAATAAGTTGCTAACAAATGGCAGACAACGTGGACGTTTTGTCCATGTACCCAGATGCCCATGTGCTTTCTCTGTGTGTATGTATGTATGTGTGTGTGTGTGTGTGTGTTAAAATTGTAAGCCGCTTATGTTGAGCCAAAAATTTCTGTTTGTATTTGAAATTTTAAGCCGCAAAATGGCGCATGTGTGTAAGCATTACAAAAAAAAAAGATACAAAAGCACACACACACACACACACACACACACATAAATACATTTGTAACTTTACAAAATAAATCTGAATTGGTAGTACGTGTATATTTATAGTAAATATAGTAATTATTATAAAAGTTTATTGCATTCATTAAACAAACATTATGAAATTAATTCATTTGACCTGAATCAAAATGAGCAAATTACACAATTTTATTATTATTTTTTTTTGCATGAATCGTTCGCAAAACTGAGCTCTATTTGAAATATTAATTAGTTGCTTTCGTTATACCACTCAAATAATTATTAATATAAAATATTATTATTATTATTAGTATAACAAAAGCTTATTATGCCAAAAACAAAAGGGCAGCTTTAATTCCATTCAAAAAATTTCTATTAAATTCGCTTGCACACTACTTTTTTTTTCTCAAAGAATTCTAGACAAAGAGAAGTATGGAAATATTAAAATTTATTTTCCTTTTGTTTTGGAATTATTCCAGGAAGTTCTTTTTTTCAGAGCATTGCCAATTCGACTTGACTGGCTGGGTTTGTCTGAGATTAATTAAAAAAATTGTTGTACAGCAACAAGAGCAAACGTAACTAATTGTTTGTTATGCTCTTAACAAAGTTACAGGCCAACAGATGTGCAACAGACAAAAAAAAAAAAAAAATATGTATTTAAATTCATAACATGTGAAAGGGTTGTGTGGATTGGCCAAAGTCGAATGCTCTGTTGAAATTGACACATTCAATTTGGCATCAATTTAGCCTCGTTGCCAGATGCACCAAATTACCAACAGATTTACTTTTACACACACACACACATACACACAGACAGGCAGAAGGAAATTGTAGAAAAATTCCAAAGAGTATTCAACTCTATCGGTCATCAGCCTGAAAGTTGGCTTTTGGCTGGTATTGAAGTTTGGCCCGTCTGTTGGTGACATTTTGGTTTTGCGAAACAGCTCCAGTTGATTTCATTTTGAAGTTGATTCTGTGTCACAGCAAATGCAAAAACTTTTGCCATCTAATGCAACTTGTTTTAAAAAGAAAAAAGAGGAAGCCCCGTTCCAAAGCCAAAGCCAACTCAATCAGTTTTAATGTTGCCGGCAATGCATTTTTGATATTAAAAAAAAAAAAAAAAATGAAGGAAAAATATAAAAAATAAAGACTTTTCCAACTCTTTGTCGTTTCTTTCAATTTTTTTTATTTTTAATTTTTTTTTTTTTTTTTTGCAATTAAAAAACTTTCTCAGCTCAACTCTTACAAGAGCATTAAATTTTTTTATTTTTTGAGACCAACGCATAACTAATGATTTAATTTGTCTTGGAGAGAGAATTTTCTGGGCTATTTTTTTTTTTGTGATTTTTTAAATTTTTATCATCATCATTAGCAACTTGAAAATTATTATTTGCAATGCAAACGAGTTAAAACGAGCTGCAAAATCTGCTCAGTCCGGAATATAAAATGTTTTCCCATCTGCATGAGAAATGCTGCAATTATCCGATGCTTGATTCTTTGGTTTTATACCACCTTCCACTTACTTCTTCCCCCCTCTCTTTCTATCTCCTATCTCTCTCTATTATTTCAATTTTTCAAATCGGCTTATATTTGATTTGAAAAAAAAAAACAAAGCCGAAAGAAACTTGAATTTTAAAATTTTGTGTTATTACAATTGAAATATTTTAGAAATAAATTGGTCAATAAAAAATAATAATAAATAAACAAAGAGAGACTAAATATTAATTTAAATAAAAATGACTTAAATATTTATTGACATATTTTATTAAATTATTTTTGTATAAAATTCGGGAGATTTTCATTTTTATTTATTTTATTTTTGTATTTTTTAAAAATAAATTTTAATCTTTAAATATTTTTTACATATCATATAAAATAATTATTCTTAAAAATGTTTATTTTATTTTTTTTTGTATTTTAATAAATAATTTTAATCTTCTTTAAAGAATTTAAAAAATTCAAATAAAAAATCGGTAAATTTTTATTTATTTTTTTCTTTGAACTAAAATTTTTTTTTACATTTTTTATAAAATAATTTTAATTTCCATTTTTATTTATTATTTTTTTTTTTATAAATAAATTTTAATCTTGAAAATGTTTAGAAAAATGAAATAAATATTAAAAAAAAAATAAGCAAAAATAAAAAAAATAGTGCAACCCCAAAGGTCTTTAGAAATTCATGGCAAACTTGATTTATTTTATGGTTCCGGGACAATTAGGCTAACTCTTAAGATTTTTATTTAGTGCAAGTCAACTTGACGAATAATAATAAAAAAATTCTAGATCTATTAAACTGAAAAGATTTTATGATATAAATAAATTTCTATTCACGACCCCTCTCATGCTCGAACGCTTGAAAAATTGTTCAGGTCAGTTGTAACTTTTTGTTGGACCCTAAACAAAAATTTGTAGCCTAGGAAAAAAAATGTAATAATAACCGTCATAATAGACACAGCATAAAAACAACAACAACAAGGCCAACAAGGAGTGCCAAAAAAAAAAACATAAAACAAAAACAAAGGAGAAAAGTGTACACCATGGAAAAATTGAAATACAGCTCCCATTGCACACATTTGGTTGGCTTTGAGAAAAGCACAGAGAGAGATAGAGAGAGAGAGCGAGAAAGAGAAAAAAAGAACATGTAACATTTTTCACTGCCTATTTGAAGCAGTGTGGACAGGGTGAAGGGGCTGGGGCAGACATTGGATAAATTGTACTCGAGCAACCGAATGGACAAGCGGGTAGCAAGCAACCATAATGTCATTTAATTAAACGCCAGAGAGCAGTTGTTGAGCTCTGCCCCTTCCCCTCCCTCCCTCCCTCCCTCTCGCCGGCTAAACGGTTAACCAAACTTAGGGGACCCTAAAACCAAAAAAAAAAAAAATGTCAGCCAGCCTGGCCTCGTTGCGCCTGTAAAGTTCCTTAGTCCATATAATTTTTTTTTGGCCAGCGGCCCTTGAAAATGGCCGTGTGAAAAGTGGAGGGCCGCCACACACCAACCCAACCAGGCCACCAAGTCACCAAGCAAGTGAGCAAGCAACCAGCCTAGCAATTTATGTTCATTTGCATAGATATTAAAAATTGTTAGGAAGTCATTAGTAGGCATCAGTCAAATGACGCACCCTGCATATAAATTAAGCATAATTTTATTATAAGAAGACCAAAAACAACAACTACACAAGGCACTCTGGTGAATCCCCACCCACACCCCCCGCGCTTCTAACTGGAACCTCTCTCAGTGAAAGTGAGTATTTTCATTTGTTCTTACGTTCTTTGTTGTTGGTGACAAATGTGTGGCAAAAGTGACAGAGATCAGGTCAGCTGGGCTAGCCGGAAATTATATACTATTTTTGGCTTGAGTAATTTGATTGGGATTTCCTAATTATTTTTTTTTTCTAAAAATATTTCAAAAGAATTAGTTTGAATTTTAATCAATTTCTTTAATCAGAATAAATAATTCCAGAATTTTGATTTAAAATAATTTTATTTTATGTATTTTTTTTAGTTTATAAATTCAATTAAAATTTAAAAAAATTGAAAAATAAAATTATTTTGGATTAAAAATATTATTTATTTATTATTTATTATTTATTATTTATTATTTATTATTTATTATTTATTATTTATTATTTATTATTTATTATTTATTATTTATTATTTATTATTTATTATTTATTATTTATTATTTATTATTTATAGAGAATCCAGAGGTACAGTTGGATCAGTACTATAGTAGGACTGAGAATCTAGAGGTACAGTTGGATCAGTACTATAGTAGGACTAATCTAGAGGTACTGTAGGATGAGTACTAAAGTAGGACTAAGAAGCCCAACGAATCCAGGCGAAAGCTCGCCTAGCGCGATTACCCTATCGACAGTCACGTGACTCGTGTCACGAGAAAACTGGTCACAAATTAACGAAAAAAGAATTCCCAGAAATTCCTCTCAAATTCCCCTTTTATTTTTCATCTAAAACTACTCGAATATTTTGTATGAAAAATGTAAACAAAATCAAAATAAATAAACGTGTGCTGTTTCCAAGTTGTTTTTTCTTCTTCTGGGTCATATTAATTATTAGTTTTAATTGCATTTGGTCAAAAAGATATTGAAGTCAGAAAAGTACACTTTAAATTGGCAAAAAAAGAAAATTACTAATTTTGCCAAGAGAAAGACCCTTTTTTCACAGGGTGGGGGTGGGGGGAGGAAGACAAAATAAAGCCCCTTGCGGTTTTAAATTTTGAGCTGAAGAGTTTTGGGGGTACGAAACCAAATTGAGTCTAGTTCGTTTGGCCATTAGAGTTTTGCCTTTTTTGGGCCAAAATATTGTAAGCAATTAAATACTTTAAACCATAATGTATTTTTCACAAGTTGAGCAATGTTGACCATTTGGCTGCGGATGTGGTTGGCACTTGACTACACATTTCCTCAAGCCTCACACACACACACACACACATACATACGCTACATGCACTGAAAAACAAAGGGAAAACTCATTTGTATTCGACAGAATGAGGAGGAGGAGGTGGAAGGGGTGGGAGGTAGAGCAAAAGAATTGACCCCGGCGGGCTGAATGGTTTTCGGTTTGAAGTTTTTGGTTTAGTTTGGTTTGCTTTGCTCTTATATTTTTTTTTCTTTGGTAGAAGGATTCGGTTTTCTGGTTTCTGTTTGGTTTGGCAAAGAAAAGTCAAAAGTCCAGCCACAAGCAATTTTATTAAATTTTTTACACATTTATCAAACTCACACCGTGCCTGGATTTTTCCCCCAAAGCTTATCCATTGCTGTTGTTGTTGTTATTGTTGTTTCGTTTTCTTGGTTTGTTTTTGTTTTTAGCTGCTTATCAAAATTTTAATTGCATTTTTATGTGGCTGAGTTTGCCGAGATTTTTGTACGTCTCTTCCGTTTATCTATTTATATCTTGTTGTTATTTTGTTGTTGTTTTTATTTTTCCTTACATTCCCAATTTCGTTTTAGCCATTCCAATGGCGTTGGCGATGACGACTTGGCCGCCGCCATTGCTCACGTTCTGTTTCCTTGCTTCTGTTTTCCTTTTCCGCCTTTTGGTCTGCCAATTCAAAGTTTGCTATTCCTTCACTGCTTTTGTTCTGGTTGTTTTTTTGTCGTGTGTTTTCTCAATTCTCAATTCTGTTCAATTCTGTTCCGTTCGATATTAAATGGCGCGCGTAATTAGATTTTAAATTTATTGTACTATGCGATTGTTTGTATGTGTGTGTGTGTGTGTGTGTGCTATTTATTTTGTCTGTTTTCTTTTTTTTTTCGGCGAATAGCAATGCATTGGGTGCAATAAATAAATAAATAACGTAAATTCAAAGCCAGGCAATTGGAAAGAGAAGGCAACAATTGCAAACTCCATGAAAGTGCCAACTTCACAGACAAACACTTTGAAGTGAAACAGGTACAATTTGGATAAATCGAATTCATTGTTATGCTATTCCTAAATAGGCAAAACAATTTCAGATATATGCAAAGTAGATAGAGATTATTTTTGATGGACTAGAAGGAATGAAAGGAAGCTAAATGATTCAAAATATTTCTTCAAATTTTTTTTTTTGTCTTAAAAATTTCAGACTCATCCCGAAAATTATTATTAATTTTTTGTCAATTAAAAATTATTTTTTAATAAAATATTTTAATTTGAATAAGTTCGAATTGGCTACAAAATTTGCAAAGTACAAAGTTAAATTTTTGAATTATTATTATTATTTTTTTTAGAATTTAAAAGCAACAATTTCACTTTGTTCTAAATATAAATTTTTTAAACTAAATTTAAAGAATTTGATATTAATTCGAAGCACTCAAATACAGACTATTCTCTCATTTAGCCTCAAAATAAATTTGATTATGAAATTTTTGGAAATGAAAAAAAAAATCAAAATTTAAGTTCATTTGAATAATTCCTAAATTGGCAAAAACTATACATTTATCATTTTACTCTCACTCTTCCCACCACATTACTTCCGACTATTCCGACATGTAGTATATATATGTAGATATAATTATATATAAATAACGGGACCAGCAGTGGCAGAACATATGATGCATAGTTTCATGGCCAGCCAGCGTGAGTAATGAACGCTTAATAAGGCATCAGACTGGCATCGGTTACATTCAGTTGGATTCACTTTTTCTTCTTCTTCTTCTTCCCCATCATCATGAAATATCATTTAAAATACATGCTGATGGGTTGTCAGAACGGAAAACGCATTGGGTTTGTAAATTTATAATTTGCACATGCATATATGTGCATATGTGTGTGTGTGTGGAAAATATGCATGCTCATTAAATATTCACGCAAATAAATGCAACTGTTTGTCGCTGGTTTGCTTCTCGTTTTTTCCCCCCTCTTCTCTCTATATCATTAACATACTCATCATGGCTATCAGGAAAGTGAGGAGAGACTGAGTGAGATAGGTGGTGTGAGCTAGAAAGAGACAGAGTGACTGTAGGTGGGGCAGAACTTAATTTGTAATAAATCATAGCAGAGTGTCTGGTATTAAAAATTGAACTTCACCCCCCACCCTCTACCCACCCGCTTGAAATGCCAAGATAAACTCACTCAGATAGATTTATATATTTTTTTTAAATATTTCATTTTTTTTTTTTATTTTTTTTTAAACGCAAATGAGCTGTGAAACGCTGATAAAGCAGCAAACAGACTATTGACATTTCAACACGTTTGTCAAAAACATATTTCTCCGAGACTCTCTACTGTCCATTAATTAAGTTTTCAGTTTTATTTCTTTCAATGGAATTGGTTATCAACATGATTTTCATTTGAAACTCTGCCTCACATGTCAATCGAGTCTGAGCTTTGCATTCATTCACCCAGAGTTGTTCTCTTTCTGTCAGTCATTTTCATTCAGGCCTAGACACTGGCCTGGTGAGAGCAAACTGTTGGCAAACCACTTGACAACATCAGGGCGACTTCACGAGCCTGTTCACATTCAACTGTTTCCCCAAGACCAATGAAGCGGACTGGGACCTGAGACCGATACTACCAAAAGCTAAAGTCTCTTCCTGCTTTGACTGGCACAATAATGTCGTTGATTTTTGCATCTGCGAGTGGAAAGGGGGAAAATGTGTAACGGAAACTATAGCCGAATGCACCGAAACAGAGAAACGGCAAATCGAAAGCAGCCCAAAAACCAGTCGAACCATCCACAAAAGTGGCAACTCAATAATGCACACAATAAAATTTTAACGTAAATGTTGCGTAATTAAATTCTTTACTGCCAACCAATAACGACAAAATGACCAATTCGATGTGAAAGGAAATTGCCTTCCATACGAAAAAGTTGAAAACTTTTCAACTGAGATTGCACAAGTGAAAAGGAAAGGTTCTTTGATTGAAACCCGAATGAATACTGTTTTTCCAACCGATTCCTAGGGGTCTTGAAAATAGCTTATTTTTAGCAAGTCAAAATTTATACTAATTCAAGATATTGTTCCTCGAAAATAATTTTTTTAGACAAGAGAAAAATTATTACTTTTTTTATTGATTTGATTTTTCCAAAATTTTGTTTTTTTCAACATCCTAACAAGAGTTCAAGAAACTTACTTTTGAGGAAGGGTCTCTTCTCTAAAGAGAATATGATTTTTATTTTCCGAAAAATTTGATTATATTTTGGGAACTTTCTCTAGGAAAGGATTAAAAAGACATATTTTAGAGGAAGAGGAATTGTTATTCCTTTTGAAATTCCCCGATTTCTCAAGAAGTAAAAATTAGCTTGTGGTAGTCTTTTAAAATTCCCCAAAGGTTCCAGAATTCTTACCTTCGCTCTTAAAATTATTTTCCTTTTCACTTCTGACAAATATCTTTTCTAGTTTTAGCAGAAAGCTTAGTTGGTTCCCAAATCTCTCAACCTTTTTCCCCTTGACTTTAATTCACTTTAATCAAGATAAAAGTTTGTTATTCTGTTTGACCAATTCACCATGGTTTTCCTATACTTTTCTCACCTTGACTAGTGATTAAGTAACCCAATTATCTGCCTTCATTAAAATAAATGACTTGATTATTAATCATAAATTGGCTTACGGAAAACGCACAAATTCTGTTTAGTTTGCCTCGAAATTCCGTAGAATGAAAAAGGTGAATTTATTGAATAATTTTGTTTATCTCATTCTTCGCTTCACTTTGCTAATCAACCAAATCGCCGGTGTAAGCATTTTCAAGTATGATCAAGAAACGAAAAAGTTCCTACAATCTCGTTTCCTTTGCTGCTATGCCATTGCCCTGTTGATTGGGATCCTTGGCTATATCGTTGTGGTGGCCAGACCATTTGACTCGAATGGGCTTGCATTTTTGCAATCTCGAACGGCAGTCACCGGCTGTCTGGTCCTGACAATGCGTTTGCGATTGATTTACTATAGTCAACCGTGCGTGAGTCTGCTGAACCGCATGTCTGTGATGGTCCAGAAATTAATTGTGCTGGGCAAACATCCGAATATTTTTCGCTGCTCGCATATTGTTTTATTCTCTGTGGTCGTGCAGAGTTTGGCAAGGACCTTTATCACGGTGTATGCCTCGATGGCCAAATGGAAATGTTCAAACTCTTGGTATTTCACCTTTGGCTTGCATCTGGCTTTGGGCTTCACTTTTCTGCTTCAGGCCACAATGACAGTCTGCCTGTTTATTGTCCTGATTGCCTGCTATGATGAGCTGCAGCAATGCACACGTCGCATTTCGGTTGATGTGAGGAAGGTGAGACGGGCTCAGGTCTTGGCTGGTGGTCAGCTGCAGGTTGTGGTGGATCAATTGTGTGTGATTGGAAAGGAGTTGATCGAACAACGAACTCGAGTGCTTCGGGTCAGCAGGCTGGTCATACGGCAGTTTCGATTCTATCTGATGTGCACTTTACTTTTTTGGCTATCTCCGATTTTGGTGAATAGTGAAAATATTTTCTTTCAAGTTGTTTTTGCCCTGCTCAATATTGCCTCGTATTGCATAATCTTTGAGATATTTATGTGGAAATCAAAGTTATCCCGGAGTTTTTGGCATTTAAGTTTGAACTTTTTCCACTCGGAATTTGATAGAATGGTGAGTGTCTTCCTCGGCTATGAAGAAGATGGTTTAACTTTTCTGGTTTACCTTACAGATTGATGAATTACTTTGTTTGGAGAATATTGAGGAAATCAAAGTTGCTGTCTATGGCATTTCATTGGATATGAAGTTTTTCTTTAAAGTTTTGTCCATACTAATGATATATTTGTTTATGAATTGTAGAAAAAACTTAATGGCGCTGTCATATTAAAGTCAATTTGAGCGGATTATGAGTGGTTTGCCGGCATGGGAATTACTTCTCTTATAAATAAACAAAAATAAGCTTCATAATATTTTCATTTTTATGACACACAAATAAAAAGTCAACAACAACAACAGCAACAACAAGAAGAGAGACATAATCATTATCAACACCATCAAGGCCAACTCCCCTGATACAGAGAGAAGCTCTGTCAAGTCAACAGAATTGTCATAAAAGTCACTTTGGGAAAGCGGAAAGAAAATATATAATAAAAATAGAAAGAAGCAGAAAACAGTGTGAGTGCGTAAATTTGGTTTTTTTTTGGATACCCGAAAAAGTTCCGCAAGTGTCCTGCCATTTTGTGCCATAAAATTAACGCTTTATATGAGGGAAAGCATAAGGCTCTCTCGATTTTATCATCCACGAGACAAACTTGGCTCAACGATGACTCATGGTCATATAAAAAAAAAATAGAAGAAAAGTAGGGAAAAAAAGAAAAATGTTTTTAGAGCTGCGAGGCAATGAAAAAAGTGTGTGCTGAATGATTGTCTAATTATTTACGTGACACCAGAAGGAAGCAAATAAAAGGGATAACAACGGTTTTAAGTCATAAAATTTTAGCCGAAAAACAGCATAAGGAAATGAGAAAATAATGTGAGCAAAATGATGGAAGAGTTGCTTTTTGTTTATTGCTCAAAATGGTCAGGAGAAAGTAATTAAGACTTTTCGAAAAGGCTTCGAAAAATAAATTGATCCAATTTAAATACAATTTTTAAGACTTGAATTTAATTTTGAGGCATTTGGAATCATCACAAATAAAAAAGGAAATCCAATAAAGAATTGTTTATTTCGAACTTTTTGGAATTCTTTGGGAATTCGTGGGAATATCAAAGAACCGAATTTTGGGGCATTTGGAATCATCTCAAATAAAGAAGGAAATCGAGAAATTAATTTTCTAACTAAGACTTTATTGAGACCCTAAGATATAGTTAATATATCCAACAGCATTATGGGAATCAGAATACAATTTTATATATCAGTCAATATAAATTTATATAACATATTCAGGATAGGACTTTAATTTTGAGGTATTTGGAATCATCACAAGTAAAGGAGGAAGTACCAACGAATGGTCCACATATATATCCTTTGTAAATCCCTAACAAATTTATGATATATCCAAGATCATTATGGGAATCAGACTAAAATTTTATATAGCAGGTCAATATAAATTTATGTAACATATTCAGGATAGGACTTTAATTTTGGGGCATTTAGAATCATCACAAGTAAAGCAGGAAATCCAAATATATATATTTTTTTAAATTCCCAAGAAATCGTTGATATATCCATTAATTAAAAAAAAAATTAAAAATTTCTATATAAAAATATATATATCTTTTCCCTTTGATATTTTAAATTTTCTTAAAAAAAAAATAACAATAATAATTCCACATCGACTTATCTCTGAATAAGTTGTCGATATTTTTGTGTCATTATTTTAAGTTTTGCTGTATCACTGGACGTTTTCGTGTCGGGTTAAACACATTTGGTTGTGAAATTTTTAATAGAAAAAAAAAATATTTAAAAAATACACAAAGTGAACCATTCTTTATGATATAAAATTTGTATGAGAAAATAAATTGAAAATTATATAAAAATGCTTGTAGCTAGTGCGGTAATTGAGACAGCGAACCATGAGGAAGTCGATAGCGATGCCCAGTCAATGATAATCAAGGAGATGGATATGCGTGTAAAGCATCCATTGGAGCATACCTGGACTCTGTGGTATCTGGAGAATGATCGCACCAAGTCGTGGGAGGAAATGCAAAACGAGATCACCAGTTTCGATATGGTCGAGGATTTTTGGAGTCTCTACAATCACATTAAGCCGCCATCGGAAATCAAAATAGGCAGTGACTACTCTCTGTTCAAAAAGGGTATACAGTGAGTACAACCTAGTTGAGATTATCAAAGTGTTTCTTCTGACGGCTCTGATTGAACAAACAGACCCATGTGGGAGGACGAGGCTAACAAAAACGGCGGTCGCTGGGTCATCACATTGAGCCGAAGCTGCAGGCAGGAGCTGGACAAGTTGTGGCTGGATGTGGTAAGCAAAGTGCGCTTCATTTACCCCCAGCTTAATAAACCCCGAGATTTCGAACACAGCTGCTGATACTGATTGGTGAGGCCTGCGAGAACACCGATGAGGTCTGTGGGGCCGTTATCAACATACGCGGCAAAAACAACAAAATTTGTAAGTAGCCTTGGCAACGGTGGTCCAAGCCTTTTCTCTAACCTCTTTCGAACGTAGCCATTTGGACTGGCAACGGGCGCAACGAAATTGCCGTTAAGGAGATTGGCTATAAGCTGCGCGAACTTCTATCGCTGCCGCCGCACAATCTGAACTACCAACTGCACAAGGACTCGATGGTCAAACAGGGCTCGGTCATCAAATCGGTTTACACGTTGTAAGCCGTCATTTGGCTTCCGTATTTGCTTGTTCTTTTTTCGTTTTTTTTTGTTATTCTCTTCTTTTTTTTTGCTGTCTGAGTGAAGTCTTTCTGGAGCATACAAATTAAGTTGAACCGCTTACCTCTCAGCTGGACGTTTGCTGTGAATAAGAGTGAAAAAAATGGATTAATTATTTTGAATATTTTAAAATTGGTGAATAAGTCAGGGGAGGGTGGTATAAAAAAAATTTTAACATAAGAAAAGAATTTGTCGTAATGTAAATAAAATAAGTTTTATCAAAAAAGTGTTGATTTACTCTGTAACTTAGGGGCAGTGACTTATCTCTTACTATAAAGGCAGGTAGCGATTTACTCTCTACTTGGTAGGTAGTAAATGGGTAGTAGTCCTCATTACTACGTAAGCTTAACTTTTTCCAGGTTACTCTTTACTTCTTAGTGATTTGGAGGGTAGTAATTGGGACTTTACTGGATGAGTTCTGACTTTTCTAGGCGACAAATTACACTCTACTGTGTAGGCAGTTATTCGTGTCTTACCAGAAAGGTGATGATTTACTCTACACTGGGAAGGTAGTTATTGGGTCTTTTCTGAATAAGTTCTGCTTTTTCTCTCTACTTCGAAAGCAGTAATATTACGATTCATCGCTTACTAGAAAGGTAGTGGTTTACTCTATACTTGGTAGGTAGTAATTGGCTGCTCACTTAATAAAGTCTGTTTTTTATTGGTGACAAGTTACTCTCTGCTCTCTCTAGTTATTCAAGGATTCATCTCTTACCAGAAAGGCTGTGATTTGCCCCACACTTGGTAGGTAGTTATTTGCTCTATCCTGAATAAGTCCTACTCTTTCTAGGTGATAGGTTGCTCTCTACTTCATAAGTAGTGATTCATCTCTTACTAGAAAGGTAGTGATTTACCCTGCCCTGGGTAGAAAGTAATTGGCTCTTTTCTGAATAAGTTCTGCTCTTTCTAGGTGACAAGTTACTCTCTACTTTGTAGGCAGTAATTTAACGAGTCATTTCTTACTAGATAGGTAGTGTACTTGGTAGGTAGTAATTGGGTCTTTGCTGAATGAGTTTTGATTTTTCAGGGATCCCATTGGAAAGGTGGTAATTTACACTACCCTGGGTAGATGGTAATCGGCTCTTTACTAAATTAGTTATTCCTTTTATAAATGACAAGTTACTCTCTACATCTTTGAATCTTTAATAATTCCTTTTTCTAGGTGACTCGTTACTCTCTATTTTTAGGTAGTTTTTAGATTGTAACTTAAATTTGATCTGTGGTAATTTTTTCTCTATTAGATGATAGGTTACTCTCTACCTTAATCACAGTTTTAAGCACAAAAGGTTTTCATAAATTTTAAATGTGAAAAGTTGGGCTGCTCTTGACTTTTAGCTCAAATCGATGGTTAAACTGGTAACTTTTGTCTTTTTGGTTTACCAACACACTTGCCGCATTATTATGAGCAACAAATGGCAACTTAATTTATTTATTTTCTAATTAAGTTGCATGTACGACAAAAACTTTATACCAAAAAAAAAAAAGAAAAAGAAAAAATTTACTTGACTTTTCTATTGCAACAAGAAATGACACAAAAAAGAGAGAGATAGAAAGAGGGTGAGTGAGAGAGAGAGATACTCGTACACAGACATTTGCACATACAATTACATTCTTATAGAAATTGTTCGGTTCAGGTAAAAGTAAAGTAAAAGTTGAAAATTTTGTATGTCACGTTTCGAGCAACTAATTTGTAAATTTTCAACCAAAGAGGCAAAAAAGTTTGCGGTGCATTTCTGCTCTATGAGGACGGTCGGAAGTGGGGGAGCCGAATGGGCCAGTTGAAAAGTATAGAAATTGTGTATGAGTGTGTGTATGTGTGTATGTGTGTGTGGCTGGCAATATGTCAAAGGTGCTATGCCAGACATACCGCCACTGAGGCAGTGAGGCAATGAGGCAGCCAGGCAGTGAGGCACCTAGCCATGCTGCATGCCACATGTGGGACGTGTGTGGTTTTGATGCGGTTTCGGTTTAACAGCTTCATATAAGCTTGGTGTGCTGCCACCTGACAACTAACTAACTGACTGACTGACTCGCTGACTGACTCGCTGACTGACTCACTGAATAACTCAAAGTCTTGCAGACTCACAGACAGACAGACTGACTGACTGACTGAATGAGTGGCTCCGGTAGTGCCTGGTTGACTGAGTCTTTGGCTGGTATCATAAAACCGAATGATGTGCGTTTTGTCAGCTTAAAGAGTTGCTCATAATGAAGTTGTCAGTTGTCGTCAGCGTTGGCGTCGTTGTCATTTGGTGTGGTGTTGGCGTTGCCGGCACGTACACTCTTACCCATTTGAATGTTGATTGAAATGATGTAGTTAAACTTTGTGGCTGTTTAAAGCCACCACCCACTTCTTGTTGTCGTTCTTGTTAGACCCTCCTTCACCCCATTCAAAAAAAAAAAAAAAAAATGGCAAATAATATAAATATCAAGTATACGCCATGTGGCATAGTTATGGACCGTTTCCTTACAATTTTTTTCTGTAAGTTTTCAAGTGGCAGACCACTACAATTTTTAATGCCAACTTCACCGGTTACAATCGCAATTCCATTCGAGCTTAGAGTGCTTGGCTTTTTCATCAAAATTCAATTGTTTCAATTTACGGTGCTCCGGTTCGCTTGGTTGCGCCACTCGACTCTATTGTTGTTAGGAATCTTCACTATTTTTTTTCTTGTTGTTGTTGTTGTTTGTTTTCGGCCAACGTTGCGAGCCGTTGCATTCTACTATGGCCAAACCAAGTGGACGTTTATCTTTTACAGTCCACCACTATGGACTTGGCAATTTCGTTGGCCTGGCTCAAAAAAACAAAAAAAAAAAACGACAACAAAAAAGAAATCGCTTTTGTGGTTGCCATTTTCGCTCTGTTGCGGTCGGCATATGCTTGCATAATATTTTTGTAAAGTCTCTTTCAACCCGACACTTCTTGGCTGAGTGCTTTGAAAATATTCGACGAAATTTAAGGTGCAAACTAAAAGGAAAGCTTGAGGAATTTAAATCTCCCAAAAAAAATCGCTTTAGGATTTGAGAAAAATTTTAGAGTTATCTGTGAGATACTTATGGGAATCAATGCGTAAGTCAAATTTAAAAAAAAAAATTAGAAAAATTGGAAAATTAAATTAGTTCGTTGAGAAATTCCAAAGCTCTCTTAAGATCAAAGGAAACTATAAAGAATTATCCATTGGATAAGTGTATCTAATTTATTGCCTAATCTATGAGATACCCTTGTGAATCCAAGAACTGGTGAAAGCCTCAACTCAACAAGTAAAGTACAGTCTACCACAAAGGTTATGTTCTCATATATTTCGATTGGACCCTGGGTAGAACTAACTTGCAGTTGGAAATAATCATAAGCTTAATAAGCCAAATAAAATGTTGTAAAATAAATTGTTGATAAAATTATGCCGATTTGTTTGTTTGTCTTTTTATTAAGTTGGTCTCATTTGGTCTGTTGGATCATTTTTAGTTTAGGCCAAAACAAAAAAAAAATCTATTGGGTGGTTTTCAAAAACTAGCTGACTGCTGGAAATTTATGCTACCACTTTTCATTTACTCGCAGCCAGACAAAAACTCACTCGACTTGTGTAGTGTGTTTAAGGCGGAAGGCATGGTGGGGTTGGTGGGGTCAGTTGAGAGTCCGGTGGTTCGCTGTTTCATTCACAGAAATATTTTTATTGTTGGCAAAGAGAAAATGCCCGTAGCCACACACACACACACATACACACACTAACACCCTCCAAACACTTCGCAATACTACACAACATAAAAATAAATTGCACTTCTGACACTTGAATATAGCCAAGCTAGTCTGGGGTAGTTTGTGGGTAGCGGGGGTAGAGGTACAGGCCTGCAGCCTGGATTTTCGTAGTCTGCTCTGGACTACCCCATCCTGCAATTCTGCCTCTGGCCAAGCGACGACACATGATTAAGTGGAGTTTGCGGTTCGCATTTCGCCTCTACTCTGCTTCTCACAGCCAGTATGTGAGTGAGTGTATGTGTGTGTGTATGTGTGTTTGTTAGTATAAGTGTTGTTTTGTTTATGTGTCTGTGTGTGTGTGTGTGTTTGGGGAATACGCATGTAAATCTATTTCAGTGTACATTATCGTCGTCCAGTTGAAGCTTAACTTTTATCATATAATAAAATGTAATTTTCCAACTCGTAATTCTTTGGTAATTAGAATTTATGGCCAGCTTAATCGTTTTTGCCAGCTAACCAACAACACTCAAAAAAAAATCAACAGCAACAAGGCAAAAACATCAAACATTTTTCAATATTTCTTTTGGGCCCCAAAAGGTATGCTACACTTTTTTTCTTTTGCTCAAAACAAAAGGAGTTGATTTCATTATTAGATTCCTGGCCAACCACCTGCCATAGGCTGGAGGAGTCTACACTTTCATTCACTGGGACATTACATTTAAAATGAAATATTAATTTGTGAATTCCATTTGTTGAATAATTCAAATGATTCAGCCTGTCTGTGGCCGCCCACCAAAAACGCAATGCTACACAAATTTTTATTATGAATTAATAAGAATTTATGACGCCACACCCAAAATGATAAAAAAACACAGAAACAGCAACAACAACAACAAATACTTCAGTTTAACCAGAAAAGGTATGTTGGTGAAATTTTCTAGGAAGAGAGCGACAGAGACAGAGAGAGAGAGAGAGAGAGAGTGTCTGTGAGAGTTATTTGCCTGTGAATTTATCATTGCAATTCAAAAATGTTCTAGTTGTTTTTTTGCTGGTTTTATTCTGCCCCTTTTCTTGGGCCATCTGCTAAGGTGCCTCTAAGAAAATTCCTTGCCCTAAAAATATGCGGCCCCAAAATTCCAAACCAACCAGACCAAAACTGTAAAGGAACGAAAAAAAAAAGAAAAGCGAAATCTTCACTCTGTCATTTTGTTCAAGATTCAGGAATATGCCTATATAAATTTATATATCTGTTTATATATCTTCATATAACGCTTCATAAATATGTAAATGGCTTTTGTTTAGTCTGGGCTCTGGGGTTCTCTGCTGCATTTTGTAAGCAATTTAAGACATTTCTGCTCATCTCGGCACTCATAAAGGCAATGGCAAATAAAAACCGCACAACGGGATATTAAGCACAAAGTTGGCCAACAAGATTTTTAGCCAAAGCAACAGCAGCTTTAGCTTTAGCTTCAGCAGCAGGCCAAACTTAATGAAATAAAGCACTCGCTTAGTAGCTTTCGTCCAGGAAGGTGGAAAGAGATAAGCACAGGAGTAGGAATAAAATGGGGCTCAGGCATAAGAAGTCAGTCATGAAAAGCGTACGTGAGCAATGAAAAAGTCGCAAACACTTTATTATGCCACCAACCAGATCAGCTCACAGGTCAGGCTGGCTGGTTGTCTCAGTCCACACCAGGGAGGAGGTCAGTCCCGAGGTTTTTTCCTTTTTTTTTTTTTTGCTAGCCACATCAAAATGCTACGCGCTGCGTATACTTAATAAGGTAGCAAAAAAAAAAATACACATATACACCGTTTCTGCTTATTACTCATACGCCACGTTATTGTTCTAACGCCCTTCACGAAAGATAAAAGAAAAAATATCACACGCCCACACGCCCACACTCACAGACATACACACACATACACAAAGTGAAGATGGCTTCACTAGGAAGAGAATGACTTGTCTGTTAATTCAGAGAGCCTCGTGTGGTCTCGGTTGGCTGAGTTTATAAGGTGTTTCTTGAGTGGCTCCAAATTTGTTTCTTAAATTAAAAGTTTTTTATTAAATTTTCGGAAATATTTTTAATTTCACGCTCAATGAATTTGTATGATTTAAGTGGACCAAGACAGAAGTAAAAGAATTTAAGAAGAACCTAAATTTTTTTGAAAATTAATGAAATAATAAAAGATTAAGTGCCCCGCAAAATCAATTCATTTTGATTATTAAAAATCTTATGATAAGCTGAGCCCGCTTCTTATAGTTTTCCCTCGCTCTCTCTCTCTCTCTCTGTCATTTTCTGTCTCTTTCATAATTGTCAGTCTATACACGTTTAGCTGAGCACCTCAAATGGCGTACACTTAATTTGTGTATTCAACGAAGCAAATCATTGACCAACCGCAATACTCCCCAGAGAGAGAGAGAGGAAAAGATTCATCACCATCAATTTTACAATTTTCAAGTTTCTTAGGGTGTGAGGGCGATGGAGAGGGGTGTGGGTTCAAAACGTGCACAAAATGTCTAAGGAATTATGAAGGCAGAAATCTACTGAATAAAAAGATTTACTAGATTCTACAAAACTGTCACTGCCCTCCCCGCACCCTGTCCACGCCCACTCGGTAGCCGATAAACTTTATTCGGGTTAAGACAAATTTTATAATTTGCCAAAATGAAATCGAAACGTAGACCAAACAGAAAACACAAACAAAAACCGAAACCGAAACAAACCGAAACTACAAAGTGTACTAATTTGAGGTGTTGAAAGGGTTACGAAATAAAACCGCAGGGCTTTGATGTCCCAAGCAAAGGGTTGACACAAAAAGGTAAGGATAATCAAATCAACAACAGTAAAAAGGTCATCCTTTTTATACCATTCCTTGGCATGCCGGGCACATAGACACTAACCAGATGAGAGATTCTCGGATTCCATTCTGGTCAAGCTTGCATTAAGTTGATCGAGTCCAAAAAAAAAAAGAAGGAAAATCAAAGTGGCCGGGTGACTTTATGAGTATCATTATCACAAATAATGACTCACCGGCCACCCAGGGTCTATTTCAATTTAAATCTTGAGAGTTTTGGTAAACTTCGAGTTGCTTATTAACCGCTCAAACGGTCCGTCATAATTTAAATACAAAAAAAATTCCGCTTCTCGCCCAACCGAAACTGTCAACTTGTTTGGTTCGCTCTCATATTTTTTAATAAGTATGCAAATGGAAGTGCCAGCACGTCGACAAAATGGCGCTGAATTTGGTGTTAGTCTTTGTGTTGTTCTGTTTTCTTTACTTTACTTTATTTCGATGTTGTTGTTAATATTTCAAGTTATTCAAGTTTTTTGGCCAAGTTGCGTCTAGACAGCTTAAGAAACACGGATTATGAGAAATTCATAAGCGAATTTATAAACAAGCAAAAGTATTTTCTTCATTTTTTTTTTTTTTTTTTGCTATTAAAAATTCGGAATGTAAGCAAGCAGAGTCATTCATTTCGGTATGAAATTATCACAATTTAAATAAACTATTAAATTGTTTTGGCAACACCAAAAGAAAGCTTCGAGGGAGTTGCTTAAAAATTGCTGAAAATTACAATTTGATGGTGAATTATTTATTTGCTTTTAAGAGTTTTTTTTTTTTTTTGTTGAACTAAATTATTTTTCCCAATTTTGATAAAGAATTTTTATTGTCCTAATATATTAAAAATTATAATTATATATTTCTCTTCTATTATCTCTTCTTCTATTTAAATTAATAAAGTTTCCCAACTAAACTATTTTATTTTCGAAGAGACAAGGAACCGTGGACTCTGCTTCTAGTTAATATTTTCTTTACTTTCATCAAGCTAAGAGAACATTTGTGTACTATATAATTTTCTGATTCTTAAAGGATCAAGGAATTAATTTATTTATGATTTATGAACTAGTAACTAATTGTTTGCCAGAGCATAAGAGTCAAGGAAGTATGTGATCCAAACCTGAGGAGTTCTGCTACCTTAAAAAAAAAATATATATATATATATAGTATATCGAATCTTGTCTGATATCTTCAGAGATTTCAAAAACTTAATTAAGGAATTTTTTATAATTATATAACTTAGTAATTAATTGTTTGCCAGAGCATAAGAGTCAAAGAATTATGTGATCCGAATCTAAAGAGTTCTGCTTCCATTTCAAAAAATATATACAAGTATGTATCGAAACTTGTCTGATATCTTCAAAAATTTCAGAAGCTAAATTCTTTGTCTAATTTTTCATTTATAAAATAAAGCTACTCTAAAAATAAATCTCAAGAAATTAAAAAAAAAGTATTTTAGAATTTATCAAGAAATTTTCTTAGATTCCCCTCCATATTTCAAGTCTCCTTTATTCCCAAAACTATTTCCTATATAATAAATAGATCAAGCTTAATTTGATTATCTATTATTTTTACTTTATAGCAAAAACCATAAAACTAACAATTTCATAGGAGTTAACGAAAAATTTTCCACTTTATTAAGACAAATTTTTTATGATTTCTTTATTTGATTGAATTTTGCTCGTCTGCTTTCACCTTTTCTGTAAATAAATTTTCTATTATTGCATTTGTAGTTCTCAAAACGATAACATAATCTTTTTAGCACTTTCTCATGTGTAGAAACAATTTCGCAGACTGGCCGGTCTGGCTTTTATTTTATATATATAATTTGCGTTTTTTTCCTCTTCTGTATCTTTTCGCATTATTGTATTCAGCTTTTGTTGCGCGCATTACCACAATAATTCTGGGAGAGAGAGAGAGAGTTGGGGGGTATGGCTCAGTTATGGCTCGGCCATGTAAGTTGTAGTTAAAGTAAATGCAATAAACCAAAGTTAAGCACAAATTAATGGCATTAATTTATGCACAAGCAAATAAGCGAGATAGTGAGTGAGAGAGCGAGAGAGAGAGAGAGAGAGAGAGAGAGAGCGAGGGGAAATAATTTAACAAAAATGTATTGCCCACTTTTGCGGGCCGCCAACTGGCTAATTTGTTTTGTGGTAAATTGAAAATCTTTATACTTCAAAATCTGCTTTGTAATCATTGTGCTACTTTAAGCCAATTACCCGCAAATATGAGCCAAAAAAACCAAAAATTCCAACACCACCCCCATCCGCCTCTAACTTCTACGAACAGCCAAAATTTCTGGCAGCCACAGAGAAATTTTCTGCTTTTGGTCCTCACCTCATTGGCTTAATGCGTTGTAGTCTTTGGCAACGGTGCATGAAGCAGGTTTTCTGCCTGGCACGCCTTTTGGGCACACGGATGCGGTTAGCCGGGTGATTTTCTGATATCACCGAAAACCACTCACCCTCCCTCGCCCTCGCCTTCTCCCCCCATCCCACCAACCCACCATTGCCAGTCCAGTATAAACTGGCTGTCCATTGTGTAAACTACAATTCAGCGTTTCCAGTTTAAGTTTCGCGTGGCCCGCACCCAAAATGGTTGCGGTGTGTGTGTGTTGCGTTCTAACTGTAAATAATTGGCAGCATTTGTGCCACCCACACACAGACACAGACACATCTATATATGTATATATTTACCGAGATACATTGTAGCTGGTCCCTATGGGCAGAGAGGCTTGCGCCCGCCTTGATGTCTATCGCTGAAAATTGCACAACGAATTGAAAATTTCCAACTCACAAAAGGTGTTGACAATTATTTGCATAACAAAGCATGGCACACGGAAAAATTGTAACGGAAATTTACCCAAAAACTTACGTTTCGCACACAAATATTTGCCAGACAAATTTAAACACACAACCCAAAAAATAAAATCAACAAATGACGCGGCGGCTTTAACTTTAAGTTGGTCCCTGAATTAATTTCGGAACCGAAAGCAAACTCAAAGAGTAGTTGAAATAGACTTATCACTATATCATTGAAATATTTGGAAATCGTTTAGTGAACTCTTGAAGGTCATTAAAATATTTTGAAATCGTTAAGTGAACTCTTGAAGGTTTTTATTTTTAGGCTTGCCCCGGGTCCAACCCACCGGCAAATGTGGTAATTTTTCTTTGAGATCCTTTGAGATTTAGTCAATCCAGAAGGCTCACATGACACTTGTCTAATGGCACTAACCACACATTTGCACACACTAATACACACCAACACACACCAATACACACCAACACACGCGCACGGTCATACAATTTGCCTTACATAACTGCCAATTTGGTGTGTAAGCGCGTCTCAAAAAATGTATAAAAAAAAAAAACTATGAAAAGGCCACGCCCTAACGCCCTCTACATTTGCCCATTCCAAGGAAAAGTTGTCGCACGTTTGTAGTCGAAACGAAATTTTTGAGTAACAACTTTGCTGCGTGACACGAATGCTCAAGACAATTTTGTACAAACATTTTTGAGACTTCACATTTTTTTTTTTTTTACCTCCCCCTCTCTCTCTCTTTCTCTCTTTCTATCCTCTTTGGTTCACCCACACTCTGACACCTTTTGACTGGTTTTTGTGATCAACGTGGCACGTTGAGACACGCCGCTGCTAAAGCTGCCTCTGATGAGGATGATAATGATGATGTTGCAGCTTTTTAGACAATAGCAACAACAATAACAACAACAAGCAAATAACTAGAAATAGTGACACACAGAAACCTGCTCACAAAGTGGTTCGGTTCTTTTTTGACAAAAAAAAGGGTTTTGAATTTATTTTCGAATATAGCTGAGCTCTTTTATTTTTAGACCGAAATTGACTGAAAACTTTGAGGTTATTTTCGGCTGAGCTTCACACCTGAAATCGTGGTAAATTTGAGGAATTTTTTTAACTAAAACAATCTCAATTCTTGACTTAATTTTGATTGATAAAACAAAAAAAAAAAAAAAAAAAAAAAATTAAAAAAAAGGTTTTTTTTGATTGTCTCACTTTTGGGTTAAAAAATCATAATTTTTTGACCAACTCAAATCATGTTTATAATTTTCTGGGTTTTTGTGAAGTTTTCTCCTTGGAAAAATAAATATTTTATTAATATAAAAATTGAATAAAAAAATGTTTTTTTTTTAGCTTCCTTCCATCCCTCGTTTATTTTTATAAAATAAATAATTTCCCAAAAATAACTCTGATTTTATTTTATTTATTTTTTTCAATAATAATTTTCCCAAAAATACCTCTGATTTTAATTTATTATTTTTTTGGAATAATATTTTTTTTTTTTAATATTTAAAACAGTTTTATTAAATCAAAAGAAATCCAGAAAAAAAATCTGAAATTTCTTCAAAAAACAATAAAAAAAAAATTTCCCAACTAAGCCGAATATTTCCTCACTTTTCTTTTTCAAAATGATTTTCGCCTAAATTTTAGAATATAATCGAAAATTTATATATACTCTATACACCGGGATACCCTCAATTTATATGCAATCGTTGTGATGCCCTTACACCTGTTTCAATAAATTTGTGCAAATTCTCACCTAGATTTTCATATAGCCTGACCTCTTCATCGCTTTTTGTTTTTGAGGCTTTCGATTTTGGTTAACCCATCAAAGACCAGGGCGTGACTAAAGGCTCAAATTTGTCACATTCAAGGCACGTGAGCACACACATCATTTATTTTGTTTTTATAAAAAAAAATAAAAGAATTTATTTTTATTTTTATTTACATAACCAGACAAAGAGAAGTGCGTGCTGCACGCTTTTGGAATTTTCAAAATAAAATATTTTTTTTTATTTATTTATTATATTTTTTTGGGCATTATAGATTCACTCCTGGCCGCAATCAAATTGGCTTTGATAAAACAAATTACTTTATTTGTCTAAACACAGACGAACCGATAAATTGCTTTTGTTTATAAACAAACAAACACATACACACACACACAGACACAGAAATGCACCTTTTGTCTTGAAAGGCTTATCGAAGTCCTTAAACCCAAAATCCTTCGTCTTCATTGACTTAAGAGCTTTTCATTGACTGGCTTAGGCCTGATGAATTTTGCTTGGCTCAAAGTCAATACAACAATTACATTTTCGGATTTAAGTCATGAAATTAGTTTATAAGCCACAAACTATGATTTATTCCTGACAGAGAGAGAGAGGGGTGAAATGGTTAGATGAAATAAATAAATGCATTTTCCAATATATTTTTGAAGCTGGCCAATTTTGTTATTTCAATGTGAAAAGGAAGTTTTTCTTCTTTTCTGATTTTGATCAAAGGATTTTCTTATTTTAATTTAATATTTTTACAATCAATTTTATTTGTTTTTAAAGATGCATAGGCAGTTTTTATTTTAATAAAAAAAAGGAAACTAAATCTTCTCAAAACTTTAAAAATTTCAGAGAAATTTCTAAACAATGCGTGAAAAATTCTCTAAGCCTTTTTTTTTAAATATTTCTTCCCTTAAAATTAGCTAAATATTCGACTTAATTTAATTCATTTTAAAAGGAGTAAAAAATGATTAATTTTTAATTTTTTCTAGCCCTGAAATTTTGCAAAAATTTTGTCTTCAAATTAATTTTTATTTCTTTAAAAATTTTTTTCCCCACTTTTAAAAATTCCCAAAATCAACCTAATTTTTGGCCTAAAAATTTTAATTCATTTTCATTTTCGTTTGATAAATTTTTCAGACTTGGAAGTCCTTTCAGTCCTTTCTCTGCGAAATAAAAGGCATACCAATCAATGATTTATTTATTCGGGACCTGCCAACTTCAAACCCAAATCCTTTTCAGGATTTTTTCTACTCCTTTTTTCCCCCCTTCTTATGACCCACTTAAGCAAGTCTATGTTAATGCGGTCCGGCCCATTGGCATTTCAGGGCATTGCACATTTTTTTGTAATCGAAGACTCAGGGGTGCATTGTCTGACAACCTTGGGGGTCAATTCACTTGTCGATATAATCGACTGAAAGGCGTAATACTTTTACTGTGATTTGTTTTTTTTTTTTTTTTTTTTTGTATTAAATTTTGTGTGGCAAAGATGGAAATGATAATAATCATGTTGACAATGCTAATTATGATGAGGACAACCTGCTGCACGTGGCTAGATTGCCAGATCTTTAATGGCAAAAGAGTGCTTACTTACGATACACTCTAAGCCACTTAACGTGAGTCAGCAAAGCGAATCTCATTAACAGGCTTTAATTTTGAAAACACACTTAAGTACATAGAAGACTCGCTGGCTGCTTGTCTGTCTGGCTGGTTCGTTGGCTGGCTGGTTGGTTGATTCTGCTCGGAAAATTGTGTGCACACACACACACACACACAACCCTCATCATCAATGTGGGCTTGGCAAAGCGGTGAGGCGGCCTCATCAAGCTGGTCTCATCATCTTGAGCGGCCGGCCTTGCCAGCTGTCTCCACTCTCTTCACTCGGCTCCTCTACTCTACTCCTCTCTCCTTTTTGGCCTCTCTTCAGAACGTCATTTAGTAGTCTACTTAACTCGTCTGAGGATGCTTGTGGCAACAAGAAGCAACAGCTTGGAGCAGACGTTTCAGTTTCCTCTTTGAACCAAACGACCAGGGCCACAACAACAATGAAAACGAAGACGAAGGCAAAGACGAAGTGGAAGAAGAAGGAGAAGAAGAAGAAATGAAGGCGCATTTGTTGCTCAGTTGTCCTGTCTACTTTTGCTCAGTTAATGACGCAAAGTTCACAGGTACACTGGCCATCTTTGTTTTGCTGCTTCCTGCTTTACTTTCATTCTGCTTGGCAAACTAAAACTGTGCGGGTAATGACAAGGCACAAAAAGACCAACTTAACTGAGACCTGAAAAGCACATGCCAAAAACAAAAAACAGAAAAAACAAAAGACAACAAGAGAATTACAAAAGTAACAAAACACCAATTAATTGGCCCGAGTGGCTTGCCTGGTTAGTAAATAGAGTTTTTTTTTTTTTGTTTTACCAGAAAAGCTTTGTTGCAACTTTAAGTATTCTTTTTTCACAATCTCGCCCTTTCTCTCTCTCTCTGTCTCTGTCTGTCTTTCTCACTCATATTTATTTTTATAATGAGCAAAAGTTTTGTTCACAAATTGGCAAAAAGGTGTTTTAATTCAAGAAAACAAAAGCATTCAAAACTTACAAATCTATTTGTATAAAGTTAAAAGTGCCAAGTCCATAAACAGTTTATCCTTTTTTCTCTTTTGCAAAATTACCTCTCTAAATAAACAAGGAAATATCAAAAGGTTTCTTCTGACTTGACAAAACGGTGTTAAGTAAATCAGCTTAGGAATTAATTGAGGGCACTCGAAAGAAGATAATTCTGGTGGTTTATCCCAAGTCAATGCGATTTTAACACGGTTCTCAAGGGGTTCCTAAGTTGTCCAATTAGGGTTGATATATCCTGAGATATGTCTTAAGACTTACGGATCTTTATAGTACCTCTTTGACTTAGGAGCTTACATTAAAATTATTTGTTAGGGGTTCCATCAGTAAGGTTTAAAGATATCTAGGAATTTCACAATTTCTTAAAGATATAGAAGACCGATCAAGATGAAACTCGGTATATATATGAATCTATGTACCCAAGTTTCTAGTATAAAATTTCATCCCGAATAATCAATGAATGTCAAAGATTTTCCCAAAACTTGTTGGGTCTTGCCAATCTAGCTGATTCAGAAAAAGTCTCTGTTATAGCCATATTTGACTCCTCAAAAAGCGAAAAATTTCAAGGCTTCTGTCCCTGTTATAAGTCTCCCTAGAATAGTCTTAAATGACTCCCGAAATAGCTAGGAATTTCAAAGATTATTCTTAGGATTTCTTCAGAGCCTCATATCCCATTTCACAACATTTTCTTATATTTCTTTTTTTTCTACAACTTTTTTTGATGACTTGCTTTTTCTTATTTTTTTTGCTTGAAAAATATTTTGCATGCATGTTCATGCTTTGGGGGCCCCGAGGCCATACCCATTCGGCCATATCTAATCCAATAATTGTCACGTATGCGTGCCCTCAACCAGCTTTGGGCAATATTTGCTTTATTCCAGGAAATTAATCATAAACACATGCGGTGCCTCTACCCAAAAAACTGGACGGTTAGGGAGAAGGCCCAAGGACTAAAGGCGACTATAAGGAATTGAAGGTTTTCTGCGCTGCTGCTGTTGTTGTTGTTGTTTATGAATTTCTCTGTTCCTGTTTGACGACAAATTTTCATAATGAAAATTTCAATTTATTTTAGCCTGGGGACAAAATAATTTGCCAGTTGTCAATGCGAAACGTAGAGACGAGCCGGCTCAATTGAAGGCTTTAATTTCCGTTTTTATTTTACTTCTTTTTTTTTTGGACCCAAACAGATCAACAGTCAATTGAATAAGCAAAAGTATTTTTATTTCGAAGTCCCTCTAAAAATTTTTCTAATTAACCAGTCAAAATTTTCAGTCGTGCATAAAAGAAAAGACTGAAATTCTCAATGGCGTTAAAAGCCTTCTTAAGTGGCCCAAAGGTCCCAGACTTGCTGACATGGGGAATAATTTCTTGCCATTTTCTTATTTTTTTTGTTTTTTGCCTAAGCAGCATAAGTGGCCAGACATTATTTTATTTCTTTATGTTGTTGTTGCCCTAGAAAATTCATTTAAAGCATCTTAAATTACTTCGTCTTGTTGTTGTTGTTGTTGTATTTTTCGACATCGAAATTGGCATCTTTTGATGTCGGTTGGCCTACCCAAAAATCCATCACTTGACCAGGTCTTTTCACTTTCAATTAGATGCTTCATTTCATCTATGCCCTTTCTTTCTTTTTTTTTTGTATTTTCTTAATTTATTTTGTATTTTTCATGTCTGTGGATTTAATGGAATATTTAAGGAATATTTTCATATTTAACTAGCAGACAGTAATTAAGTCAGAGCTTTTAAGACTTGCAGTCCAAATCCTCTTAGATGGCAAAAGATTGCAGAATTCTCTAGGTTGCCAGTGCCTTGAACCCTAGCAAATTGCTGATTATTTTTTTTCTTCGAGACAATTTGAACTGTCTCAGGATAATCAGAATTTAATTGTGTTTTATGTGTTAGTGAAAAATTCATATAATCAAAGATTTTCGATTTAATTGCCATTGTTAAATTTGCATGCACACAATTTGAGTTGCTCTTTCGCAAACCTCTTCAAAATTCTTGTCGATTCTCTCGTCGCCCCTTCCACTCGCGGGGACCTTGACTAAATGCCTTTTCGTTATTCGAAATGGGAATACAATTCAATTGTTCAGCCTAATTAGAACATGAACTGCTATTTAGCGAATACACACTCTCACACACGCACACACACACACACGTACGTTGTTAAATATTTGATAGGAAGAGGGCGCGACGTTTAGACAAGTACAAATTATATAAATGCCTGAGCATTTCATTTGAATGAATTGTTTTGAATTTAGTTACGCTTCTCAATATTAAGGAGAGCTAGAGATGGAGAGAGGGGGTGGTGGATGACAACCTTTGGGGTGGCTGTCTTGTTTATCCTCTAGAATGCTCCTAAATACCCATTGTCTCGTCAGACAATCTAAATTGTCTTGTCGCCAAAATAATAGACAACAAATTACACTTCTTAACTATCAATTTTCATTGATTTTCCTCAGACAGGAGTTGCGGGAAAAATCATGCTGAAACAGCACTTCAACATCTAAAGAAATTCAATCTGTCCACCAATTGCTGTTTAGATTTACAAAATTCCAAGAAAAAAACTTAAATACTCCAAAAAGCCACCTAAGTTTGCCTGACTCTGTTAGGCATTAGCAGGAGCTGTTATTTGCCCGTCCTCTGTTAAGTGGTTTGCCCCTGCTTGTGGTACGTAAGGGTGGGCGGCATGCGCGCTGCTAAAACTGTTCCCATCGCTCAGGGGTCTTTAAAGAATGTCAAGCTCTGTTAAGTCAGTGACAGGCTAGCTAACAGAATTGAAAGTAACAGGAAAATGTTATTTAACATTTGAGGAGTAAATTGTTTGAATTATTATGTTAACTTTATTTAAAATGTGTTAAGAGGGGACAAATAATAAGTTTATTATTATTTAATAATAATAAGATAATAGTAAAAATATTAAATAAAGAAAAATTAAATAGGGAATTAATTAAACAAATTAAATTTAAAAAAAAAAATAAATTATTTAGTCTTATTAAGTCTGTGAAAATATAAAATAAATGAAATTTATTCAATTTTGGATTTTAAAAAATACAAAGAAAATAAAAAATGTTTGTTTTCAAATAATTTAAAAATTTGTTGTTAAAAAAAACCATTAAAATTTTTAAATTTAGATAATGTCTGCGAAAACAGAAATTAATTAAAACCAAATTTATTAAATTTTGAATTAAACAAAAAACAAAAAAATGAAAGACTTTTTTAAATATTAACAAAAAATTCTCTGGTATTTTTTATAGACTCAAAAAAATTTCCAAAAAGGCATAAACGAAATGTAATATTTCTAAGGCTTTTCAATACTTTTAAAGCTGAATTAGTCATGTAATAAGGAAAGGAAATAAATCAAGCAAAATGGATTTGCTTCAACTTGGCAAAGGCAAAGAAATAATAAAATCTTAATTATTTATGCAGTCTACAAATTTTATGTATCATTTTTGAATTTGATAAATTTTTGGTTATCCAATTTAATTAAGCCAAGAACTATGACAAAATATGGAAATCTCAAATTGTTATTTTAGAAATTTGTATTTTGTCTTGGCTAATATTCAATGGGACCCAAAAGAATTCTAAACACACTAGCATACACACACACACACACACACAGAGACATAGGCACAAGCGTTGCAATTGAATTGTATGACATAATTGGAATATTAAATGTTTACAAAATGCAATATACTGGGCGAGATACAACATGGCTACAAATTTGCACTTAAATGCACACGCGCATAAATCAAACAACAATAATAACAACAACAACAAGAACAACCTTAGCCACATCACAATGCCAACAACAAAAACAACAACAACAACAAGTGTATACAATTTAGTGGCCTTGTTCATATGATTTGCATTTGAAACAATGGAATCGGTTTGATAACTGACCGGGACACTCTGACATGCCATTCCATTTGATTAAACCTATACTAACAATCATACACACACACACACACACAGACACATATACACAGTCATAGAGAGACTCTCTTTTAGGGATTTGGTAAAATTTTATATTGAGTGTGAATTGAGTGTTCATAATGTAAAATTGAGCTAAATTATTTCCCCCTAGTGAAATTTTATTGAACCTCATTGTTATTATTTTGATTGTTTCTGCTTTTATATTGTTTATTTTAAGCTAGCTGCCTTCTCAAATTTCTATAGATACTCTCCATCCCCCCGCCACTTCTCACTCCACAATTACCCAACAATTTATATTCAAAATATTGTGAAATAATACCAGCAGAACCATCATCATTATCATCATCATCATCGTCATGATGATGATGATGATGTTCCACTAAATGCAAAGTGAATATGTCAACAATATTTGTCCAAGTTTAGCCAACGAAACAACAAACTAAACACTTGAAATTTGATTGAAGTGCCAGGCATTTTGTCATATATATTGGGTAAATATTTTTACAAATTAATTGCATGACAAACAAATACAAAATTCAGCCCCCCAAAAAAACATATGCCAGAGACAATTAAATCAGTCGTCAGCCTCAAATTGACTAAGAATCGGAGAGATTTTTAGTTAGGAACTCAAAGTTAAAGACTGAAATTTAAGAGCTCAAAAATATTTTGGGAGATCTTTAAAGGTCTCAATTAACCCTAGAAAATCACAAATTGAAAAGCACCAAATCAAAGATATTTTAGGAGATCTTTAAAGGTCTCAATTAACCTTAGAAAATCCCAAATTTAATAACTCCAAATCGAAGGTATGTTAGATCTTTAAAGGTCTCAGTTTACCTTATAAAATTGAGCCTAAAGAATCCCAAGATGAATAGCTCAAAATCGAAGATATTTTGGGAAATCTTTAAAAGTCTAGAAAATCCCAAATTTAATAGCTCAAAATGAAAAATATTTTAAGGAGGCCTTTAAACGTCTCAGGTTATCTTATAAAATAAACCCTAGAATATCCCAAATTTAATAGCTCAAAATCAAAGATATTTTAGGAGATCTTTAAGGTTCTAAAAAATCCCAAATTTAAAAGCTCAAAATCAAAGATATTTTAGGAGATCTTTAAAGGTCTCAGATTACCTATAAAATTTAGCCTAGAAAATCCCAGTCGAGTGGCCATAATGAATAGGGCCATAAGGAACTGGGCAACGCCTATTTATTTATTTATTTTTTTTTTCGGCCACATGTGCAACTGACAAAGCAAACACAGATCAATGCAGAGAAAAGGAGAAAAAAAATATATATAATTTTTTTTCTTTTTTTTTGTAAAATGCCAAAAACTGAGAACAGAAGAAGACTGTTTGTAATATAAATAAAAGGAAAATATAAAAATATTATTTTGTTTTCTTTTGCTTTTGTGGCCTGGAGCATTTCAAGTGCTGATATTTTATGAATTTTATATACGCGCTGCTTGACCAACATTGCCTTCAATTCGGTCTCATTCTTGGCCAGCGCCGACCCACAACGAAAGTCCTTCATCGTGTGCAAACTAACGTCGCCATAGTCAGCTGTAAAATGCCCTCGGGGACTACGGGACTGCGGCAACAACTGACGCCAGCAAAACTCAACCCAACCAAAAATTTCAGAACACCCAGCCCCCCCCCCCCTCTCTTCCACTCTTCCAAGCCATCCACCGTTCGCCCCATCATGGGGGGGTGGGAGGCACTTACTCTTATTGTGTTTGTTTTGGCTTCCGTTTTGGCTGCTGGTGCTGCTGTTCCTTTTCTCGGTTATTTTCTGGTCATTGTGTGGCTTGTTTACGTAGTGCGCAATGTGTGGGACCAACCACGCTCAACTCCTCCACTCACAATATTCCCAGGCAACTCTGGCGCCTATTCCCGTTCAAGTTAGTGACACTCAATTTAAATTTATGCTGGCTTATAATAATTTTGGACTCGCACTGGACTCTTCCTACTTCTTCTCGGTCGACTTCTCCAAAAATAATAATAATAATAACGAAAAGCAGCAACAGTAAACTTTTGTTGAGTATGGAAATTTGTTGGCTACTTTAAGACTTCAGCTGGCCCCCAAAACAATTGGGCGAACTTTTCAAACTTAAAATGACAGCGAAATATTTTAATTGTGTTTTATGGCCAGAATATTATTATTTCTATATATTTTTTTTTTGCCAACCCATTTAACCCTTGAGTACTGAGGAAATAAATTTTTCAAAACTTGCCTAGGGCAAAATAAATTTTGTTATTTTTAAAAAGAAATATTTTTAGAATTTATTTCGACTTGATATTTGATAGGAAATTTGTGTATTGGGAGAAAGTCGTAAAATTTTCTTTGCTTAATTTATAATCAATTTAAAAGGAAATTAAAGCTTCTTTAAAATTGGAATTAATCAATTTTTAAAATTTGAATTTAATGGAATCCAATTAATTTTAGCTTAAAGACTTTGATTAATTGAGGTGAAATCAATTGAAGTTTGGCAGTTGAGTTTCAATTTATTGTTTTATTTAAAGACTTTAATTGTTCAAAGTGAAAAAATTTTATATTTTAGCATAACAAATTTTAAATTGTAATTAATATATATATTTCTTTAATTTAATAATATTGTATATATTTTTCAAAATTTTATAGTTTTTAATATTTTATTTAAGCTTAATAATCTTAGATTTTTTTATTATAAATTTTAAATTTTAATTATTTGAATTTTAAAAACTGTTGACTATTAAAAAAAAATATATATATTTTGGCTTAAAGACTTTGATTAATTGAAGTGAAATAAATGTAATTTTTAAGCTTGATATATTTCGAATTATATTAAATGGTTACTATAATTTTTTAATTTAACAATTTATATTTGATATGAATATTTTTAATATTTTTCTTAAACTGTAAAATGGGAAAGTTTATTTTATTTTTGATTTCATTTATTTTAATTCCAAAAAAAATATGGCTATCAAAAAAAAAAAAATAAAAATAAAAAAAAAAACACATACAATAATAAAAAAAAATCTTGGATTTACCTTAAAAATTTTTATTTAAAAATAATAAAATAAAGAAAATACATTCCAAATAAATTTGGCTATAAAAAAATATACAATAATAAAAAAAACTTGGATTTCCCTTTAATGTTTTTAATAAAAAATACATAAATTCAAAAAATATATTTGTAGGTTTTTTTTTTTACCACAATAAAAATAAATTCAATTAAAATTCAGGATTTTTTTTTTTTTTTTTTTTTTTGAAACAAAAGAATTATTATTTTTTTAAGTTCGACATAAATTGAATTCTCTCACAAAGAATTAAAAATCTCTTTTTAGAAAAATCAAATAGCTTTTTCAATAAAATCACATTTATTTTTAAATGTAAACAATCAAATCGGATGGACACTTTATTTATGAGAATTCCTTATGAGAAAGTCAAGTTGGCCTCTCGAAAGTTTAATGAGCAATAAATAAATTGTAATTTATTTATGCGTGGGACAAAAGCAGGACGAGTGAGTTTTCGCATATTTCTGGCACTAAATTTGTTGGTCATTTTAGACGAGTCAGTCTCTTGTTTTGTATTCATGCTGCTTGTGAGAGAACAAGAAGAAGAAGAAGAGGAAGGAGAGGGGTAAAAGAGAGTCGAAATTCAAGGCTCTCAAATCTTGCTCAATGGCCGTGGCTAAAGTGTTGATATTTATGGATCATTTGCATATGTGTGCGTGAGGCAGAACTGAGAGAACTGAGAGAAGCTTTGAATTTCGAGCATGTGTGTGTGTGTTTGTGTGTGTGTTTGGCTTTGTTTGGGTTTCAAAGAGCCAAAAAAGCAAAAGAAAAAAAAAGAAAATATTGCCAACTGGCGAGCCAGTAAAGCATTTGCTGCCACTTCCGTTCAGACAGACAGAGAGAGAGAGAGAGTGAGACACCCTCACATGCTCAAATTCTCACACATATTGAGTTGAGTGCGAGAGCTGCTTTTGAAAGTTGTCCAGTTGCGGTAAACATAAATTCTCGTTGACACGTTAATATTGTTCCCTTTTGGTTTTTGTGTTGCCTGGCTACTCTCTGACTTGGCTTCTTTGTATTCCTCTATATCAGCCACACTCCTATTCTACTGCAGTTCTCACTCTCTGTTTGTGTGTGTTTGTGTGTGTGTGTAGAGTGAGCCACTCATGGAGCTGGTGTTTTGTTGAAAATGTCCAACAAAAGCTTAAAACATTTAAAAAGGATTTATAGACATTTGGGGAATATGCTCACACAAGCTCACCAACTATCCGGCAGAGACGATGTGGACAACAATGACGAGGACGCAGCCACGTACACACATGGCCACAAAAGTCATTTAGCCAGTTGGTGGGCACATTGCAGCTAGCCAGTGATACACACACACACACAGACAGAGAGAGAGAGAGAGAGAAGGAGAGAAGGAGAGAAGCTTTCGTTGTAGAAATCCCAGTCAAGTTGCTAAACAATAACAATTTTCAAGCTCAAATCTAATTCATGATTTCATTACCCAGAACCAGAAAATCATTTCCTGTTTAGCACTCAATGTACACTTAGGCCAAAGGCCAAAGTTTTTCACACACACACACACACACACACTCACACACACATTGGGGAAAGATTTTGAACACCCACTTGAAAATGATTATGCGGCAGTAATTGGCAGAGGCAAAAACTCTCGGTTGTTTGCCTTTTTTTTTTATGGCATCATGATAACAATTGAAAGTGTCACTATCGATAAAATGAGAAGCCATTAAAGGAAATTACCGCAAAGTCTGCTTGTCTTGTATCTTATAAGAGTACAACAAAAGACAATAGAGAACTTGACTTTCACTTGGCTTTAGCTGCTTTTGTAATCGAAGCGAGAAATGGCTTTTGAAAATGAGACATTAAAATGGGAAAATCATAAAAAAACAAAAGCAGAAATTACAAAGTAAGAAAAAAAAGTTGTCCAAGTCGAAAAGACAAAAGCCAAATGGGCTATGAAGTCATCAAAGTACTGCTAATCACATTGAGGCGTTACTCATACGCCACCGGGTCCCATTCAGCAGTTAACTAGATAGGACAAGACCAGAGAACGAGAGAGGAAGTATCGGTGTGTGTGTGTGTCTTTGGCAATTTTCGGTTAAGAGTTTTACTTTGATTCAGCGCAAATTGAATTGGCCATTGAGTCAGGCAGTCATTAAATTTGATTACATTTCACACACACACACACACACACACATACACAGACACAGTCTTAACCGCATTCACTCACACGTGTCGACTGGCCAACAAACATGTTTCAAATTTACTATATCCTCACCGATGGCATATGTGTGTGTGTGTGAGTGTGTGTGTTAGCTATGATTTATTTGTTGGCTCTAAGAAGATTTTGGAAATTCATTTCACAGATTGTCAACTTGGCTTATACTCGTTATGAGACTTTAATTTTCTTTTTATTTTTTTTTTTAATATCAGAGAAATCTTTTTGAAATTCCAAGAATTCTTTATTTTATTTATTTATTTTTTTTTACCAAACCAAAGAGATAGAGAACAATTGCATATACCCAAAAAAATGTCTGCATAAAATATTAAAAAAAAAAAAAATCTAATTTCCAAAGAGATTCACTCCCCGCCTTCATGGCCCGCTCGTCTCTGCTCAGATTTCAAAGCAAGAAGTTCTCACTCATTTTGTTACAATTTCTCTTGTAATTTTTATAAGCTTTTTACAATGCCAAATGCAAAAATCGCTGTCGCCTCTTGTCGCCTGTCCTACTCGCTGGCTGTCGCCTGCCCTTCTTGTCTTTCTTGTCTCTCAGAGCCCAACCAAAACGTTGACAGGTCCTTAGCAATAGAAAAAAAATATACAACAATAACAAAAGCAATGAGAAAAAAAGATGGAAACAAATATTACAAAATAAAATAAAATGTCAACGACGCATTTAGGGGCGCGTGCAAAGTGAGCAAGATTTATGTCAACCCAGTCAGAAATAGGAAAAAAGAAACCTCACAAAGGACAATAAACAAGACAAGACAAGGGTTACTCTCAACTAGCTGAAACTCGAATACTATTTCTGAATTTTTTTTAATTTCCAAAGCTTGCCCAAAGACTTTTAAATCGGAGCGAAGACAATTCGCTGGGGTCCAGATAAATTGTATCAAAGAGTCGATTATATTTGGCTTCCTCTTTCTGGTTCTTGTCATTTGATATAATTTAAATGAAAAGGCGATTTGCCCACTACTTGGCCAGGCTGGGCGACAGGACGACAGGTAGCCAAAGGACAATCAAACAAGCAAACAGACAGGCAGCAGTTTTCTCCAAACTGTTAATGACTTCCTTGGCCAAGTCAATGACATCAACGTCAAACTTATATAGATTTTCACTCTTATCCCACACACACGCACACAAAAGAAGAAGAAGAAGAAAGAACGTGTGTGTGTGTGTGTGTGTGTGTGACTGCAGTAAGAATTCTTGCCATTGTTGCATCTTTTGTTGAGAAAATGGCACTCAGCAAAAGTTGCCGCACCACTTCCGGCATCTTTCATTCATTCCCCTGTCCCCCCTCACCCTCCCCCTCGCCCAGCTCACTTGAATTGCGGCTTTTTTGGTTGCTTTTGTCTGCGTTGTGACGAGTTACTTAAATTGAATTGCCATAAGAAATTGTTGTGAAAAATTATGACACACGTATGGCAGCTGGCCAACATCAAGACTTTCAACATTTTCAAGAACTAAACCAAAAAATGAGAAAAAAAAGGTCATAAAAAAAAGTAGGAAAAATTGTCATGCATAGAAAATTTCATCAGTCAGTCGGGCAGGATAAGGGCCAGGAAAGGTTATACCAAGGCACTTGGTATAACCTAAAAACCAATTTCTGTAATCAAGTAAAATGAAAGAAGCAAACCGTTTAAGAATTTCGATTGAAGAGGGAGAAAAAAAAAACTAAATCTAAATAATAAATTATGCATTTCGTTTATACTCTTCAAGGAAGGCTATAAATTTTGGCTGAGAAAGTGGAGAAATTTAAAAATTCCTAAATGAAAATATAGAAAATTTATTGGTTTTAAAGGAGGAAAAAATATATAAGTATTATATAGCCGATATATATGTATCGGATCTGAAGAATAAAAAATTAATTTGTGTAGGATTTTTTGATAGCGTCAGGGCAAAGTAGGATGGCTTTATAAGCCAGGTCAGGGCAATTCCTTTTAAGTGGATCTGATTGTGATAATGACAAGGACAAGGACATATAGACAAAGCGAGACAGCTAGACAGAGACAGACAGCTTCAAGACTCCTTGAAACATATTTCCTTTCAAATTGGTCTCAAAATTTTTATTTGGATACTTTTATTTCTTATATAATTTTTTCCTATTTTTTGGAGTGAGATAATCCCCAGACCTTTTGGAAATTCCTAGAATTTTTTGGATAAAGTTTACCCTTTTAATATCGAAGATTCGTGCTCTATTGCCTTGAAGCATATTTCCCTTTAAAGTGGTCTAAAATTTTTATAAAGATATTTTTATTCCTCAAATAATTTTTTAATTTTTTTTGGAGAGAGAAAATTCTCAGACCTTTTGGAAATTCCTCAATGTTGACCCTTTTTATATCGAAGATATTTTCTGTATCCACGTTCAATGGAAACATATTTCCTTTCTATTTGCTCTCAAGATTTTTATGTAGATATTTTTATTCCTTAAATAATTTTTTCCTATTTTTTTGAGAGAGAAAATCTTCAGACTTTTCGAAATTTCCTTGATTTATTTGGAGTAAAATAATGCTTTCAATATTGAAGTTACTTAATAGGGATCTTAAATTTGGTGGACATTTTCGAGTTATAGCAGAGTGTATAAGTATCGACATGGCCAATAAATAGAACAATTTTTCATATACTTTTTTTTTCTCACACATGCAACACGATTCCAACAGGCTGATTCGGTGTGCATATGTGTGTGTGCGTGCGTGTGTGTATGTGAGCATATTTTGCCATTGTTCAACTTTGTAGCTCCAAAAAGAAAGAAAGTCTACCTTACCCGCTTTACCACTCCCTCTTCTCTCTCTCTCACTCACTCTCTCTCTCTTTCTGTGTCTTTTGAGTAGTGTGCTACTTTTTGTCCATTTTTCCCAGCTTTCTTGGCTTTATTTTTATTTTATTTTTTTTTCACAGACTTACTTCTTGGTTTCTTTTTATACTTGAGCTGCTGTTGCTTTATTTTTTCTGTTGGACCTTTTTTTTCTTTTTTGTTGCTGTTGTTGTTGTTATTCTTCTTTTTGTATATAAATTTTGAAACTTTTCAGTTTTATTGTTGCCGACTCGTTTGCCGTAATGGATTTCAAATAGAGTTACTCATGGATAAAATGTTTCATACTTTGGGGTATTAGCAAATCAGCAAAGACTTGACGACTTTTAGAATTTCCCACACTCTCTCCGTCTGGCTTGTCTGGCCGAGGCAACTGTACTTTTATTTTGCATGCTTGAGTTACACATTTGTTTGGACTCGGAGTGCAAGATACTATTTCTTCCAAGTAACCACTAAAAGCCTTCACTTTTTTTTTTGGTTTACTCGAATGCACATTTTATTGAAATAAATTTCGTGTGAGCAAGAACAAAAAAAAAAAAAAATGGCAGCAAATGGAGAATTTGAGAGTTGCCCTTGCTGGGTATTTTGTGGTTGCTTTTAGCTGATTTTATGGCCTTTAAAAGTGCCCGCACAGTCTACGTTGATTTGCAGTTTGTACGCCATCGCAACAGACTCCCAAAGTCCCCCCTCTCTGGCTCTTGGAACAAAATGCACTCACACTTATTTACTTCACTTCACAACATCATTTTCAAAGTCACTTAAGACTTGAGTAAACTTTTTGGTGAGCATCTTTCAGTAGACCGCCTGACACACTTACAAATGCAAATTATATTTACAATTGTAGGTGAACGTGAGCCTCAACGTGAGCTTGAGCGTGAGTGGGTGCGTGAGCGAGAGTGGAAGTGGGAGCGCAGTAGACGTTAAGTGCAAAGTTAACCACCAAAAAAACCGGGCAAGGAGAAAGGCCTGCATTTTTAATTATTTTCACACCACCTCTCACCAGCTCCTCCCCGCCCCAACCTCATCTCTCTTCAGCTTCTCAACAAAGTGGCACACACATTTCCGTTCCACCTCGTTTCTTAATGTGTCTTTGTCTGCTTTTAAGTTGCAAGAGAGAAACTGGCACATGCCTTGGCAAACCTGAGCATTTCACTGTCATACTGGCATTTAATTTCCTTCCACCAACCCTCCCCTCTCTCTCTCTCACTCTCTCTCTCTCTCTCATTCTCTCTTCCATTTCCATGCCCACTCGGATTATATATTTGAAATGTGCCACTTGGACACATAAACCACCAAATGGAGCCGGGATTCTAACCACTTGCTTGACAATTTGTCAGCTCTCTCAATGGGGGGCGGGGAGGGAGGTAGGCAGGGTGTGGGCAAAGTTGGTAAAGGTGGTCTATGCAAATAAGTGCACCTAAGGCTGTTGCTTTTGTTGCTATCACATTGATGAAAGCGAAAGGCACACATTCACAGAAAACACACACACACACACACACACACATATGCAGACATGTGAGATATTTGCTACTTTGAATGTAGTCTCGCTTCAGCTGAAAATTGCAATACAAAAGAATTCAATCAGTTTACACACACACACACAGTCACATTCTCACACACACACAAAGGAATATTTATACAGTGATCATAGAATAATGGAATTTTAGATTGTGAATATTTAGAGAAAACTTCTTTGAAATGATTAAAAAAAATCTCGTCTTGATTTAAATTTAATTTTCATAAATTTCACAAAATAAAAAAAATGGTTAACTTTTGACCTAAAAAATTAAATATCTTAGGCAAATGGATTTATAAGAAGATTGAGAATTAAAATAGCTTAAAATAGATAAAAAAAATGGGAAAAGAATTTTTGAAATATTTTCTAAAAATAAAACAGTTCATTTAATCCTTTTTTAATTCCTTAAGCTGCTCAATGAAAAGTCATAGGCCAATTTTATTCAAAAGAAATAAATAAAACCAGAGATGTAATTTTTGGAAAAAAACTTCTAAAGATATTTTCAGAGACAAAAAAGAGTTGGCTTTGCGTAATAATGAAGACTTCATTTTGGAGTTTGTATTTTAAGCTCCCGTTCATTTTATCGATTATTTACCGTTAGAAAAACGAAAAAAAAATAAATAAATAAAAAATGTGTTAGCATAAACACACAAGACTGCGCACACTTTCGCTGTGGCTACTCGGCCAAGCGTAATATAAACTTGAGCACAAAAGTATGCTAAGCTTTCTGGCATGTGAGCATTTGTGGGTGGAGACGTTCATGAGTGTGTGTGTGTGTGTGTGTTGGTTTATTGGTGTTAAGGTATGCGTGTGTTTGTGCTTGTGAGAGTTGCTTTATTTATTTTGCATTTTAAGCGTGGCCCGTCCAGCTTGGCTGGCAACAATGCCGATGACGTCGATGTTGATGGCGGCGAAGCTGACGTTGAAGTGGAAAACCGTAAACACACACACACACACACACACAGCTACCTAGCTAGCCTAGCTAGCTAGCTAGGTCCATTGATGTCGGCTCCTGGAGGGCAGCTTGCACAGCAAAAGGTGTCAAAGTGGAAAGCTACGGTACACGCCCCCAACTTACACAAGCTACTGCCACGCCCATGTCACACTTTGTGGTTCTCAATGCACGGCCAAAGCCAAAGCAAAAGGCTTTAGATTCTCATGTATGTGTGTATGTGTGTGCACTTTGTGGTCCCTTAGAAAATGGTACAGCTTAATGCTTATTTTGGCTTGACTGGTAGCTCAACTAATTCAGCTTAAATTCTTGAAGTACTTTTTTTGGGTTCAAAAGTTTGAAGCCACAAATTTAATGCGAGCCACCGCCGCCCCCCGAGCCAAAAGCGAAGCGAATTTGTAAAGAAATTCAAAAATTATATTTTCACTCGGAAGTTGGCACAGATGTTTTGCGCAAGCAGGCGGAGCGATGAAGGCTACCTACTAATTTGCTACACAAACGAAATGTATGTAATTTCCCTAGAGCCAAATTGACATAACCAAACGCATAAACTGCTAAAGGCAATGACAACAAGCCAACCGAATGCCACACACACAACAAATAAACACACTAACACACACACACATACATGTGAGTGTATGCTCATCAACAATAATAAAGCAAGAGGCAGAATGAGGCAGAGGCTGGAAGAGGGTTTCAATCATTACTCATCATCCATCAACTTTGCAAGAATATCAAGCAAATTTTTGCTTGTACAAAATATAAAAATAAATGAAAATGAAAAATTTTCTACACAAGCACATGTGTGTGTGTGTGGGTGTGGGTGAGGAAGGGAGTGGATGGGGGCAAGCAACATGCTCCAACAAAAGTTGGCATGAGTTGATCCAACTAATTCGTGTATAGGAGTATAAATTATCATCATGAAAACAAGTGGAAAATGTCATTTATCATATTTTTTGATGCAAAGCAACAACAACAACAAGAAAACACATAACCAAACTGGCTATCAAAAATTGTGCAACCAGAAACTCCAATTTTTTTATCATCTAGCAAAATTTTTTAGAAAAGGCACAAAAAAAAGTAGCTTCGCTTGCGAGCAGAATTTTGGCAATGAAAACGGAAAGAATTTAATAAAATTTAGAAAATAAAATAAATAAATAAATAAAAATATGTTGAAGCAAAGGTGAAAAAATTAATGAATTGAAATTAAATAAATAAAAAAGAATAATTATAATAATTAAATAAAAAATAAAATCTTTAAAATAATTATTAGGCAAATAAATAAATAATTGAAATAATGTGAAGCAAAGAGAAAGAAAATAATTTAAAAATAATATTTTTAATCAGACAAATCAAAAAATAAAAATAAATAATTAAAATAAAGTGAAGCAAGTAGAAAGAAATTTATAAAATTAAAAAGATAAAATAAATAAATAACAAAAAAAAAAAAAATAAATAAATAAGAAAAAAAAAATAATAAATAAATAACAAATTATATTTTTTAAATTATAATATGATAAATAAAAAAACAAAAAAAATTAATTAAAATAAATTGTTAAAAGTTTAAAAATATTTAATATTCCATTTTAAAATATTAAAAAATTTGATATGATTTTTGTGTAATTTTCATAATAAAATATATAAAACTAAGAAAAGTCTTTCGATTTGTTTTCAGTCTCTTAAATTTGTCAGTCTAGCTTAGGGGTGAAATTTGGAAAATTGCTGGATAAAATATTAAAAATTAATTAAAAAAAAAATAAATAATAATTAAAAATTTGTATTTTATATTCTTACATTTTATTATTATTATTATTATTATTATTATTATTATTATTATTATTATTATTATTATTATTATTATTATTATTATTATTATTATTATTATTATTATTATTATTATTATTATTATTATTAAGTTTGAGAAAGCTCAAAAAAAACACATAAATAATAAAAAAAATTAAATAAGAAAATTATGTAAAATTATTCAAAATCATTCTTAAAACCCTTAAAAAAAATCCTAAATTTATTAAAAAAAGAAACATAAAAATTTTATAAAAAAAAATCAGTGAAAAAGAATTTTCGTTTAGCTCGAAAAATTCCACTTATTTTCTTTCAATTTTTCATCAAACATTTTTAATCCAAGAATTTTCCCCATTTGAATAGAAAAAGTTTTAAATACATTTTGGGCTGTATTTCTTCTTCTTACTTGTCCGCATTTGTTGTTACACTTTAAATAGATTTGTGGCTTAGGTGAAAAGTCTGCTGGTTAGTCGATTCACCCGCATTGACAACTGTGAACATTTTCTTTCTGGGTGTTTTTTTTTTCGACAAAAACGTTGTAATCTTTGTGGTATTTTTTTGACAAAAAATTATAAAATTGGCAGTTTGACATATCCGGAAAATTTTTATAAATTTTTCTTCCTTATTTTTTTTCGAGGTCACATTCACATCTAATTTAAATTTTATTTCATTTCATTTTTTTTTTGTGTTGTTGCTCTTTTTTGTTTGCTTTTGCTTTGGCTTTGGCTTTCTCTTTTTGATGGTATTTCCTTTGCCACCAGAAAAGTTTGTTGTTAACTTGGCAGCTATTTTGTGGAGGGGGCGGTGGCATCGGCGGGGGCGGTGTGTTCGGGTCCAGTTCTAGTCAACTTCATTAACATTTTTATGTGCGCCTTGGCAACCGCAATGTGGAATTGGAATAGGCAGGTTGCCTGGGACTGGCCGCCTTTTCTTTTTTTCTATTTTTTAAGCTTATTTCAACGCTTCGTGGTTGTCGTTTTCTTTGTTGACTTTTTTCATTCTTTTTTTTGTGTAGCCTTGACTGGTTTTTTTTTTGCTGTCATTATTATGATTCCAACGGCTTCCATTTTCTTCTTGAACAAGTTGGAAGAGTCATTGTTTGCTTGGAAAAAATGATGACAATGTCCTTCACACCATTCCACAGACACCTGCACCGTGACTGAGATGGCTGAAAAATATGCTCGAGGGGTGGAAGAGAGGAAGAGAGAAGAGATAGACAAGCAGGCAGGCTGCCTCTTATCCTGGCGAAAACAAAGGCATTATAGTTATTTGTTGAGGTCACTCGGTTTCATACCTTCTTGTTATTGTTTGGATTTTATTTTTTTATTTTATGCTTTTCAAAATTTCTCAGATCGTGTCTTATAATAAAATTGTTAACAAAGCCTTTGTAAAAATCCCCGGCTTATTAGTCTCAACTTAATTGAGGAAAGAAAAGAAATTAACAGGTTAGATGAGTCCAGCTGAAATGGTTCATCAGAATAAATCTAGATCATACCAAAACGCTTCAATATTTCAGAATCCCTTCTGAGGATATCTCTAAAATTTTTGGTCTAATCAAAAAGAAATTTTGCATAAATAAATCTTAGAGTAAGTCAAATATGTGTAAGCAGTTTCAACTTGATTGAAGTGCCTTTTGGCCTCTTGAGAGTCCCCAGTAAAACTCAATTTTATTCAACTATGAAAACCATATCCATCATACTCTGAAATCTTAAGTCTTTGATAAATAATTCTCTGAAATTTCAAGGTTTTCTTATATATTTTTTTAATTCCTTTCCAATGCATTCTGATCTGAGTTTGTTTGTTTGAAATTAATATTGAAAATAAATAAAAAAAAAATTTCGTTAGTTTGATTTTTTGGTATTATTTTATACGTATTTAGTATGATACTTTGGCTGGCATCCAAATTGGTTGTCATTGCTGACATGCCAAGCTTTCCAGCAAGCTGACGTTGCCTGATCCTTGACTTTTTCGCTTGCTATTTGACACTTTTGTTTGAGCGACTTGCCTCGGCTCTCAAGGGGCCGGGGCTGAGGGGGCCAACGATGAAAAGAAACGAAAAAAAAAAAATACTCCCACGACTTATTTGGTATGCCTTGAGTCTTTCGGCAGCTCTAAACGGCAGCGCATTTTATATGCCAGCCAACCGATGATACCGCTCAAGTTGACTTTACTTTGTTGTACTTTCTCTGTACGTGTGTGCGTGTGTGTGTGTGAGTCTGTTTGTGTGTATTTTTCTTTTGGCAGTTAGTTTGGTTTATTTTCGCATAGCCCGCGTTTAGTTTCTTCTTTGGTTTCGGTTTTACTTTCTTTATTATTTTCTTCTCTTTGCTGCAATCACGACTTTTCCGCAGCTTTGAAGTGTTTTCAGTGCGATTTTTTGCCAGTTTAGTTTTGCCCGTTGACTCATTTTTTTTTTTTTTGTTCTTGTTTGCTTAACACAAAGACAGACTTTTCGAGTTTCCAGGGTGTGTTTTTTTTTTCTGTCTTTTGAGTAGTTTCTTTTTCTTCGAATTTTAGATGCTGGCTAAGATTTTTTTTTCTTTTTGCCAAAATGTCAATTGTTTTAGCCGGATAAGTTGACTGCCTCTTTTTTTTTTTTGTTTTTTTTTTTAGAAATTTTCTTACATTTTTAATTGCCAGATCAGTCTGAGATTTTCCTAGAAAATTTTCTTTAATATTTCAATTTGGCAGCAGGCAAAATACTCGCTTCTCTTTTCCTAACTCTTTTGTCTGTTCCCCTTTTTTTTTTGTCTTCCACTCTTCTTGGTATGTGTGGTATGTGCCCAGGGAAAAAAAAGAGAGAAAAAAATATCGAATAGTTTTTTTTTTTTTTTCGTTTGTTTTGATGTTGGTCAGCCCTCGTCCGAGGCCAAAAGCATTTTTTAGCGGAACAGCAAACAAAAAAGGAAAACAAAAAAAAAAAATAAAAATCGAGAAAACCCTCAAAACATCAAAAAGCCAACACACACACACGCGCACACACTAACACATACCCATACACATGAGGGCAGGCCGAAACACAGTGAGGTCATGTCGGCGAGCATATTGGCATGACCGCGCTTTTGGTTGCCTCAACTTGGCTGAAGGTTGCATAGAAACATGCCAGTGATAAATTTCTGCATGCCGTGCATAGATTTTCACATATCAGTTTTCCTTTTTTTTTTTTTTTTTGAGCTCCTTTAACCCTTAGAAAAAGTCAGTTGAACTTAACCGCAAATATTGCCAGTTCAGCTTGGCTGGCTTGGGTTGACCTCTATTTTTATTTTTTTTATTATTTATTTCTTTTGGTGTTGTTGTTATTGTTGTTGTTGTTGTTGTTATATGAAAAACCATGAGCAGAGCGCTGATTAACTTTATGAGCTACGTGTGGCCTTTAATATGATAGTTAACCAGTTTTTGCTCTCGTTTTGCCTTGCCAACCTGGCAGAATTTCTCTTATATATATATTTTTTTTGTCCATTTTATCGTCATGCATACGCCCCGTTGGCCATGTCTCAAGTGTAACATTTTGTACGCTCTGCACTTTAAATTTATGCAGCTGCCAGTAGGTCGGGCAGGGTGGGGGCAGAAAAGGAAACCTTTTTGGCTCTCATTTTTTTTTATTTTTCGTATCTCTTTTTCAGGGCTTCCTGCAGGTCTGTGTGTGTGCGTGTGAGTGTGTGTGTGAATGCCAAGCATTTTATTTTATTTTATTTGCATTAATCACGTCGCTGTGTCGCTATTGAAAAATATATTTCCCTGCTGGGAAATTCAAGCTTGGCTCGCGCTGAGCTCTGCACAAAATGCTGAAGACGTCGTCGCCGTAGTCCTTGCCAAGTGCATACGTTTTTTTTTTTTTTGGTTTGGGTTGCTGCAGCTGTTAATGTGAAAACGATGGCCCAGGTTTTGGTTGCCCGTGTTGCACAAAGAAAGTAGAAGCGAAAAAAAAAATAGTACAGAAAAATTGCATAAAACGTTGCAAGAGCAATAAAAGGCAAAATATAATACACACACACACACACACACTATGCAATTCCATGGGTATTACGTGGTGGTTAAGTTGCAAATATTGTGGCAACATTTTTATTGAGGTTTTATGTGTCTGCCCCAGCTCCCCGCTTTCCTCTTGGAAAAATTTTTGACTATTCCCCAAAAGGAAAAGAAAAACACCCTCTCGATTCTTTTTCCCCCAGGAGGCTCCACCTCTTCCTGGTGCAGTCTTTTTGGCATATTGTGTGTATTATTCGAATGTAAATCTGAAAAGAAACTCGAGGCGGTTTTGGTATAAAGTTTTTACCTGTTATCAATTATTTGCGGAAAAAAGTACACTTTTATTACGAGGAAAAAAAATACAAATATAGTTTTCGAAAAATCTCTCATTCTCAAGAGGGTAAAGAATATTTCAAGCTTTTTAAATTATTTATTTTTTATTATTGTTATCGAAATCGAATATGTTCAAATTGAATGGCAAACTAACAATCAGGCAAGCCGAAAGTGAGCCTTGATCTTTCAATTCGAAATAGATTGGAACGAATTCAAATGGTATAAAATGGAATGAAAAGGAAAGGAATAGAATGGAATGGAATGAACACACCTTTTGTTATAAAAATTCTCTCATCTTAGTTTGAAAGAAAGACAGAGAGGAAGGGAGTAGTGTGAGCTTAAGAGAGTTAAAGCTGAGCTTGAGTAAACGAGCTTTCTGTGTGAGACAAAAACATTCAGCCCAGCCTATCAAAATGTTTGGCAATTGCTTTCTTCTTCTTTACAGAGTTTTCAGAAATGTTCATGACTTTTTGGTAAAACAAAAAAAAAAACAACAAATTGAAAGGAAAGCATACAACTGTTTTGTTGTGTCAACAATATCATTTGCAATTTTTATTTTTCTCTTTGAGTTTCTTATTTTGCTTTTGCTGTCGTCGCTGGGCTGGTAAATGGGCTTGGTTCTTTTATGAAAATGAAATTGGCGGCATCACCGACACCAACACTCGTCCTTGTGGTACTTTGAGCCGATGCTACTGCTCTTGTTGTTGTTGTTGTAGTTGTTGTCATCGTCGTCTGTTTTCAGCAATTGCCCAAAAAACAAAACTCTGGAGGGCTGGTGTTATTTTCAACGTCTCTCTTTGTGTGTGTGTGTGTGCGTATGTGTGTGCATATTTGACTGAAATCGCTGCGTTTCACTGTTTGCAATTTCAATTATGTTCAGCACGGCGTCCGAACAATGTTGTAATGAAATGGGTACCAAAAGCCGGACACAGAACCAACAGCAACAAATAGAAAGAAACAGCCTCAGATTCACGCATAAATATTCGACTTACTCTTTCCCTCTCTCTCTCTCTGTCTCTTTCGGGGAGTACATGTGTGTGTGTGTGTGTGTTTGGACATTGCATTTACGATTTCAGTTGCCATTGCCAGGCCAACCGTTTCTGTTATTTAAAAAGGCATTTTTGAGGGCGCACCACACCCCTGTCCAGTCCTCCACCCCGCCGCATCAACTGGCCGAGCTGCCTGCATCTAGCCAATTTCAATGTCGGAGTAACTGCATCTGCTACAGCATATAGTGTTAAAAGTTCATGCATATTTATGGAATCATTCATATTAAAACTATATAACGTATGGAATGGTAGGCTTGCCTCCTTCACGGCAGCTTGTAAAATAATATTGCTTATTTGAGAAAACAGAACACCAAGCAGATGAGATATAACAAACTTTGAGTGACCTTTTCGTAAAGGCATTCAAAAATTCTTAGGTGCTGTGAAAAGTGCGCAAAATAATTATTTTCATAAATATTTTTTTTGTCCTCTTTCCTCCTATGTGATTATTTTGCGTTGTTGTTGTTTTTTTTTTTAAGTAGTCGATCGATTTTTATAACGGTAATAAAAGTTCAGAGAACAGTGTCTGTCAACTCTGCCTCACTCTCTTTGATGCTCAGAGCTGTAATATCTCTCTCAGTAGACCAAGTAATGAAGCAGCGCCATCTAGGAGTCGAGATCAATCAACAGCTTTTACTGCTTGGGTAGGCGGCATTTTCAAACAGATCAAGGTAGACTAATTCTAAAAAAGTGCAACAAATTGAGTAGTAATCTCCGTTTCAACTTTCTAACAATTTTTCTCCAATTCCAAGCTATTTACAAAGTAAAAGTTAATTGAGAATTTTAGTAAACTAAACAGATTCCTTTTAGAATTTCATAATTTAAATGTAATTTGAGTAAATATTTGATACTGACAAAGTTTTATGATAAAACTTTTACTTTTCAAATGGGGGAAAATTCCTTTTGATTATTAAAAAAAAAAAAAAACTCCTTCATCTTTATTTTCAAAACTGTCATACTAACTTTCTGATATGTATGAAAAATCAGTTCTTATTATTTTTTTTCGAGCGAGAGGGCAAAACTAAAAAGGGGCAAGTAAATACAAGTTTTTTTCTACTTCTTTCTTTTTTTTTTTTTAATTGTTCATTGGTTGAAATGACATGCTCTATGTGGCATCATCTGTATAGGATTTATTTGCCAAAAGTTGCCTACAGCAATTTGAGTAAAAGTTTTGTACAAGTTGGGCGTGGTGTGCGGTCTGTCGATCTCTGGGATTTTCATGCATAAAACTCCCATTGCCCGTTTTCTATTTTCCATTTTACAGTTTGAATTCGTAAGTCCCCAGTTCGCCATTAGCAGCTACTTTTCAATGCGGTTAGCTGGCAAACAAAGCTTTGCACATTCAACTCAGCGCAGCACAGCACAGTAGAGCTCGGCTCAGCTCAGCTCAGATAAAGTTCAGCCAGCAGAGATGGTGGGGTGGTGGTATTGAGAGGATGAGACTGCCGGAATGGCCAGAGAAATTGTTAAAAATATGTACAAGTATTTTATTTACGTAGGAAAAAAAGTTCAACAAAATGCACACAACAAAAAAGTTGCTCATGGAAAATTGCACACAGCAAAAGTTAATTGCGTGTATATTTCTATGTGTGTTTGTGTGAAAAACTTACTTTTAGGTAAGTTTAAAGTTTGAAGGTGGGTGAGGCCGATAGGGGTGGGCGAACAACAATTTTAGTTAGACTAGAAGTGAGTGAGTGCTCACAATAATTAAACACACATTTTATGCTGCTAATGAAACATTACTTGTTTACATTTAATTTTCTATTTAGCACTTGTATGCGTTGCCGCGCACCCTTGCCCCTGGTTCATTAAAAACTTTTTTACTTAGTTGCACAAACTATTGACGAACTGGTTGGTTTTTAGATTTTCGTTTTTTCCCTAAAATATTTCGAATAGGTAAGCTTCAGTCAATCAGAATAAGAGTTTTTATTTGTCAAGCAATTACGAAAAAAAAAAATATTTAAATTTAAATGCGTTTCCCATTTAAACCAGAAGATGGAAAAAGTAATTGTATTCATTTACAAAAGAGGGCGCTTTACTCTAGTCCCAAGCTTAAAAATAACTAACCACTCACCGGTCTAGCACAACATTTTTGCGCTCTCCTTTTGCCTTGTCTTTCTTTAGACGCAAGCAATGATTTTAATAGAGTAAAAAAAACGCTGCTTTGAATATTATTTTCACTCACATCAGACCAAAGCCAAGCAAAATTATTTTATTTTTGCAAAATTGCATTCCCTTTTGACTTTACTGGCCTGGGGCAGCCTACTTAACAGAGGCTTGACCAGGGATGGATCACTTTTAACTACACTTTTTCACTTAACACTGCACTTGAAAAAAAATTTACAAAAAAAAAAATCTCACTTCACTTCACTTTTATTATTACAACACAATTTGCTCTTTCGCCGTCGGAACGCTCACCATTAAAATGACGATCTCTTGGCAGAGCCGCGGCAGACTGCACAACACGTGATGAAATTCACTTAAAACTCTTCACTTTGTTCGTTTTATACAATATTTCATAGTGTCTTCATAAACAAACAAGGTTTTTTATTATTTGTAACCAAAATTATACCGACAAACCAATTATGACTTAATTATTTTATTTATAACTCGCGCGGAAAAAATCCACCGGTGCCAACAGGCTAAACCGAAGACGAAGACATACAGTGTGACCGTTTACTTATTAATACCAAAAGCCGCATATTTTTCCACTGATCAAGTCAATTGCAAATAATTGAGTGCAGTTCGCAGACGGCCACACTGGCAGGTGTTGAAGTGGAACGCAACAAATTAAATGATTCTTGCCGTTTAAAGGAGTAATAAAAATAAAGTAAAAGTGTTTTCCATTGTCTGGCTTTTTGTATTTTAAGAACTTTCAGCTGGTGTTGATTTAAAGTTGAAATTGCTAAAGATGCGAGTATTATGTTTGCGCGTGTGTGTGTGTCTGTATGAATTATGAATAAGTTGGAGTGATGGCAAGTCAAGAGTCAGGCCGGGCAGCTGCCATAACGGTAAACCGAAAAATGGATACACATAAAATCGGTAAGCAATTTTTATGCCTTTCAAGAGTTTTTATATTTTATATTTCATGGGCCTTTTAAAAACGATTTCCACTGTACTGGGCCTTTTTTTCTGGGAGTTTCTTTTATTTTTACTTACTCAGGCAAATTGCTATGATTTGTTGATTTGAGACCTGCCACCAGAAGGATTTATGCCAGACAGGCATCTCAATAAAATGCGTACATAACCGTATAAAACATTCATATGTATATATTTATATATATGTATGTATGAAAAGATATGTGAACTGATACGGAAAGAGGAAGAAGGAATAAAAAAATATATGTATGTATATAAAAAAAAGCCGCTTATAAATGCAAATTTTGCACACACAGACAAACACAAATTTGCGGCTTCTGTTGCACTTGGAAAAAAAAAATATATATATATATATACATACATGCATATATGAGTGAGGCTCAGTGCAGTGGATCGTTGTAACTTTTTGGCTTGGTGAAAGCAAAACCAACCAATGAAGAAATAACAAGAAATTCAACAAAAATAAAAAGCAAATTTACCTACGTTTATGGCTTGACTGCTGGTTGCATTGTGCAAATTTAAATATGCAAAAATTGAAATAAAATTTCTGTCATAAATGTGCATGTATGTAGTTGTTGACACAATAAAACTGTAGCAAAATTTGCCACAAATTGAACGACAGGGCAATATTAAAAGAGAGCGAAACAGAGTGCGACAGAGACAGGCTAGCAGAGCAGAGCAAGCCACCTCAGCGAACAATATGGAATGAGAGTGTGTAAAGGAGAAGGCGTTAAATTTGGCAAAAGCGAAACTGCTTCGGCAGTCTGTCCACGTGTCGTGTGTTTGTGTGTGTGCTTATGCTTGCTTGCGCCTGCATCTGTGTGAGTGTAATTTATATGATGCTTTTGTGACAAGAGAAATTGAAAGTAGCATTTGCCAGCTTCCGTCTCTGTCACTCACCTGGCAGACCTATTAGCTGGTTACCCTTTGCCCGTTACTCGTTACTTCTTCTATTTGAAATATTTTTGCCGAATCGTATGCAACGATGCATTAAAAATATTTTCATAAAAAATGCAGAAATTTTGTCTGCTCGACCTGACCCAGTTACTCACATAGGGAATTGTGATTTCACATTTTAATAATTCAAATGACTCATTTTCACCAGCTTGGTAATTATTTTCTGTGTGTTTCTTCAAGAATCTGGGGCTAAGAATTATTCAGCTTAATATGAAGCAATAAATTTTGCATTGTTTTCATTATATAAATGAAATCTTCTGTTTTGTTGAATACATTTGGCATGCACATTTAATTGAAACTGTCAAGCTCACATTCCACAATTAATGAACTGAACTGTTTTACGAAAATCCGTATTAATTAATTATTCAACTAAATGGCATGTAACCAACACAGATTCAAACAAAAACAACAACAACAACAACAACAATGCATTTCTAATTGGGGGAAAAGCTTATACATATATGAATTATGATTTAGTTAGTTAAATAAGAGAGCGAGCGAAAGAGAGAGAGAGGGAGAATATTATGCAAGAGAATTTTCAATATTTAATCATTATGCTTAAGGTATTTTCATGGTATGCGCTTTGACAAAAAGAGACAAAAAGAGACAATCGCTTTTAGCATATTGAAATTATTACCGTTATTATACAATACATTTGAAATAATCACACAAGCATATGAATAACTTTTCTTTTGCATTTCTTTTCTGTGTGTCGTGGAAATCCTTAAAACTTATCAAAAACTTGCACGTTCATTATTTGCAAATATTATGACTTTTTATATGCGATTCAGCAGCTTCTTCTTCGTCTTCTTCTTCGTCTTTTACATCTCATGTAAATAATATTTTTGAATTGTGTATGCGTAACTGGCTTCAATACCCTACACCTACCCCGCCCCCCTTACTCACAGGGTGAGGTCTAACTTTTATCAGCTACCATTTCCACTGGCAGAAGCCCCGGCGTGCAAGCTTATCTGTCTGTCAGTTTGCATCAGTTACCAAACAATCCGCTGTGATTTTACGCCATGTTTCTTGCAACACACACACACACACACACAGACACACACACACAGGCACACATACACAAAAGCATTTGATTCGTATGGCAAATCATATCGCCTGGTTAAGATCTTCACTTCTACGCAACACAATATTCATTTCACATTGCTTTTGACGGTTTGTTACCATCTTTGTCCTTACCCCACCATCTCCACCTCCATCTTCATCATCATCATCATCATCTTCACAGCATGCTGAGCAGAAAGTTTTTACCACATACGCCATATTAAGCAAAGCATAAGGATTGACAAAATAAATAAATATGAAAATTTACGGCAAAAGTTTCCTTTTTGCTTTTTTGTCTTCTTCTTCTTCTTTTACTTCTACTGTGTCTTCGAATTTTTGCATTTCACTTAAAATTGTAAAATCCCAGAAAAAAAGAGGACCTAGCCTAGGATTCGTTTTTGATGCGGCTTCACAAAGTTGAGTATAAAATTTATTGAAAAATCGATTTCTGCTTCGTCTTCTTCTTCTTTTCGGCATTAAATGCGCCTTGCAAAAAGTCATCCTGCTTACTGTCTCACAAATCCTCGCGGCTTTTCAACAAATCAACAACCACCAATCCGAAAAAATGGAGACTCCAAAACTAGAGCCACTCAGCTATGGCAGCCGCGAGCGTGACTGTCTAACTTTTCTTTTTCTCTTCTTTTTTTTTTTGGGTTCCTCTTCTCCACCTTTCCAAAGCCCCTGACAAAAGAGGAAAAATGTATGCAAAGCACTGCGCCGGTTACTTAAACCAAAGCCAAAGTTAAGGCCAAAGTCGTATAAGTTTTTTCTTATTCTTCTTCTTCTTTTGCAGGAAAGACTTACTATAAAGTGGGCTCAGTTGATGGCAAAGATTTGCCAGGGGTTTTGCTCGGTAGTCGAAGAAACCGAGGTGAATGGAAAGGGTGTGAAATTTTGAAAGTACTCAAAAATTATTCGAGAAAGCTTCATTTAATATTCAAAATATTTGTCTTTCACCAAATCCAAGGTTAGAGCCTGAAAGCTTGGAATTTATTGGTTGATATATTCATTTTATCAAAATTAAAAACATGCTTTTAGAATGTCGAAGAAATATGAAATATTCTGAAGAGATATGTGACAAAATTGGAAGATTAAAAAAAAATAGTCTTGAAGTTGGAATTCAAAACTTGATAGATCAGATCTTGGTAGATCAGATCTTGATGATCAGATCTATACTTGATAATTTAAACCTTGGGAAAAATATATATTTTTTTAGAAGAAATAAATTCATAAGCTTCAAATTATATAATAACGGAGTTCATTATAGCTTCGAGTTTTAAGACTCTTGAAAATCTGGAAAAACTCCCCGAAGCTTCCTATAATTTCGAGGACTCTTAATAGATTTTCAGGCCTCAAGTCTCTGAGCCTTGAGATTCTTAAGAAAAATAAATCCTGGAGAAATCTTTTAAGACCGGAGGAACTTTTTGAAAGTTTTCTATACCCAAAAATTCTTGGACTTATTCAAACGATTTTAGTTTTGCAGTCTCTGAGTTTTGATATAACCAAGAACTTTCCTATGATTTACCAGAAATAATTTATAAAGAATCTTAGTCTTGAAGACGATTCGTTTTAAGTTTTTAAGTTAAATGAAACCCCTGAAAAATTCTTTAAAATTTTCTGGTTCTCAGTTTTTTCTCAAAATATTTGATAGATTATTCCTTTTTGAATAGATTCTTAGTCCTAAAAGCTCTAAGAATCTTATTGAAATGCCATCCCTTGCCATTTTGATTTATTGCTAAAAGGAAATTGTTTTCAATCTTTAGTTTGCAAACATTTAATTAATTTAATTACATATTCTGTATATTGTCAATTTCCATCTTATTTCTCATATAAATTAAGCAAGTTTATTCTTGTTTATTCTTGTGGAAAACACAAAATTCTCTGAATTGTGATTCGCCTTTCTCAGCAAAATTAAAATTTAAGTAAATTTCTCAACTTTTTATGCTCTTGGTGGACAGTTAACTCAATTAGGTTGCATTGTGCCCAAAAGGCACATCATTTCAATTATCAAAAGCTCAAACAAAGCCAAAGACTAAATGTGTTAGTATCCTTTGAGTGTGTATTTGTGTGTGTGTGTGTGTGTGTGTGTTTGTTTGCACAAAAACCACAAACAAAAAGGCCTCAAAGAGAGTGAGAGAGAGGGGAGATGGGTGGAAATAAAAAATGAAACTAATTCGTACAAAGCTGATTTGCCGCAATTTAATAAAATTGAAAGGCAGTTAAAAATAATTGCCAGGCATTTGGAAATACCAGAAAAATACCAACCCGCTGGTTTAGGTGAATTCAAATCTCATTTGATTGCCAATACTAATTAAATACACAAAAACCTTTTCCCCAAAAAAAAAAAAAAAAATTCTGAAATCGATGTAAACAGGAAACGAACTAACTAATAAATACACACACACACATGCACATATACATTTTTTTTGGTAGGAGAGTGTAACCTCAATAACAATTACAAAAACAGATTTGCGGAAATTGGTTACATACAAAGCTGGCCAATAGCAATTTTCAATATTAATTTCAAAACAAAGAGGCGCAAATTAAAATACTGGTCTCAAAACTAACCTCAATTTCTAATCAACCGAATTGAGGGCAATTTTTGTTATGCTCACAATTCTGTTTCCTTTTTTTCTTTAATTTTCCATTTATTGATTTTTTTTAGGGTTTGTTTGTATTTTTTTTTTATAAATAATTCACTTGACTATCTGTGGCTGACTTTGTGAAAATTATTCGAGTCGGGCAACACTCTTGGGCATCCGAATTGAGATTAAACAAAAAGTCAACCACACATGCCACTCGCGTGCGCTTAACGCAAAAGTTTACATTGAAAGTCGCTTAAGTTTTTGCTTCTCCCATGCTCAACTCAAAAATACTCACTCTACTAAACATCTAAGGCCCCCCCACCCCATATTCCCACTCGTTCCAACCCGAGCAATATCCTATGTAATTCTGCACTTCCTGTGTGTCTCTGTGTGAGCTTTGTTAAAACTTTAAGTCAGCTAAGCAGCTTACCCACCCACATGAGAGGGCAGTTCAGCCGTTTCCTGGAAAAAGCTCAGCTTGAAATGGTTTTCTGGGGAAAGACTTACCTGTTCTGTCATCAGCCGGTTCCAGGAATTTTCAGCAGGCATTTTTGTCAATCTTCATAAAAATCATTTCCGATTTGTTGGTTTTTAAATATATATATTGAGATTAAATAATGATTTATATCACAATTGATAATTTCCTAGAAATAAGAGGAAGCTTACATAAACAAACAATGGAAATTGATTATGAAACTTGGAGAGTTCTGAGAATCATTTAAATTCATTTTATAATAATGAAATAACTTCCGTAGATTTTCTCACTTTTGAGAATGATAATTAGGGCTTTGAAATAGGAATTTTATAATAATGAAATAACTTCCGTACAATTTCCCACTTAAAAAAATGATAATTAGGAATGAAATCTTGTGAGTTAGGAGCTTTTCGGTCCTAGTTTATATCTTGGGAATATAGGGAAGCTTGCTCGAAACCTTTCGAGCCATTTTCACGAAATCTTGTGAGTTAGGAGCTCTCAGGTCCTAGTTTATATCTTGGGAATATAGGGAAGCTTACTCGAAATCCTTCAAATAAATCGAGCTATTTTCATGAAATATTCTGAATTAGGAGCTTTTTGGGAAAAAAGGGAAGCTTGTTGGAAACTTTTCAAATAAATTGAGCCATCTTTCGAGCCACCCTCGTGTATTGAGTTACGAAACAAGTTGGAAAGACTTTGATGTTGCTGTGTCATTTGGGCTGTTAGAATATCGTGGCAGCTGGCATCCCCTGCTCCCCTTTAAGTGAATTAGAACAACGGCAGAGTTTGAGTTACTTAAAATTTACGCTTTATTATTTGGAATAATTTTTTGACTTAACAACTAATTTACTATGCACCTGCCTTGTATACATTTATCAAAAATAATTATGTACAGTTTTAAACGCTGCCACCTTCCCATGCCCTTTGAGTTCCTTCTGCACATTCGCCATCAGCCCCGAACAAAAATTGATTGCCAGCGTGTGTGGTTTAGTTTAATTTGATGTGATGCCTTCGATATATACAACAAATCTATGAGTTAAACAGTTCTTCCACTTCTTCTTCTTCTTCCTCTTCGTCTTCTTCGATCGATTACATGCTGTACTGATAGCGAACATTTGAGGCCAGCTGGTCAGGAGTACATAGAAAGAGAGAGAGAGAGAGCGAGAGAGTTTGGAAAGATACAAAACACAGAGTACATTGAACTTTTGAACTAGAAATGCAAAGGCTTCATAGATATTCACCTCCACCCCCACGAGGCGTTCGTCGTACTCGCTGCTTGCCTGCATGGCTAGCTTGGCCTGGGAGTGCATGATGGCATCCGACAAGGAGTCACGTTGATATGTAGAAGAGGCCAACATGCTGCCGCCATTGGACTGGGCTGCCTTCAGGCGGGAGGTCTTGCTGCGGCAGAGAAACTCGACAATGGCCACCACAACGGCCAAAAGTAGACCGCCAATCAAAATGTAATAAATTCCAGCTACATTGCTCAGCGATAGTTCGTTGGGTGTGGCTGTCTCCTGGCTATCTAAATTGGGATTACATTCGGTCTTGTCAAACCACCACTTGTTGCGCAATTTTAGTAGTTCGCCGTTCTCCTTTAGTGACAAGACGGCCAGATTAATGCGGTTTCTGAAAGGATTCAACAAGGAATTCGTATTAGGGAATGCCAGCCAAGGATATAAGGCTATATAAGTCTGTGTGATTGATTTTGACATAGCAATAAAGTCACAGTGATTTATTTGACAAAATTTATCGAGTTTTCCGTCTAAAAGTCACGGTGACTTTGTGATTTATTGTCCACAGGGACAAGGACTAAGTGATTCAAAAGACTTGAAAATCACGAGATAAAGTCACAGTGATTTATTTGACAAAATTTATGGAGATTTCCGTCTAAAAGTCACGGTGACTTTGTGATTTATTGTCCACAGGGACAAGGACTAAGTGATTCAAAAGTCTTGAAAATCACATTTTACTTTAACTTTGCTTCACGGTGATTTTGATATCACAAATTCATGTCTAACTCACCTCAAGGGCGAGCCAATGGGCGTGGCCACACCAAATCCTTTAGTATCGATATTGCGACCTACTTTCATGGTGTCGCACGGAGCTCGAGCATTGACATACTCATTTTTGGGCGATTCCACCAGCAGAGCATACTTCCCCTTGGCGGTGCGTACACGTCGTATCCCCTCGTCATAGGCATGGACGGACAGATGTGGATTAGTATTCAAATACTCCCACATTTTGTTATGCAGTCCGATTTGAGAGCGCTGAAAATTGATGGCTTAAAGATTGCCCAAATTTATTCAGGCTAGCCTGACTTATTGACTTACCCTGAAGAAGTCCCAGGTGGAGCCATGCAATAAGGTTCCATACTCAACATCTGTTTGCATGGCCAAATCCTCGGGCGATTTGATGGGGGCCACCATGCGTTCAACGGTTAGGAAGGCCGCCAAGTTAGCCGTATATGAAGAGATTAGGATCAGGGTGAAAAACCACCAAACAGCAGCTGCTATGCGACCCGAAATGGAGGGAGGTGTGAGATCGCAGCCTTGCTGCATAAACGCGGCCAAGGAATACCAAAACGAATTCAGCAAACTAAAATCATTGACTGGCGAGGCCAAGACCTGCGGCTGCTGCGAAGAGCCACCGGCTGACAAAGAACTCGAGGATAATTGTTCAGGACGTGTGGCGCCACCTATAATGCCAGGAGGCTGCTGCGTGGCCGTATTTCTAGTTTGATCACCGGACGAACGCCGCATAATGCGCCATTCGTAGGGAGGAAAACGGGTCACGAAATATAGAACAATACTCACTCCTACATAGCTGAGGATAACACTCATCTGGTTTGAAAGAGACAGGAGACAGAAAAGTTAAATAAAAACCTGACATAATTCCAGTACTCAACTTACCCAAATTTCCTGTGAGAGTGGATTGAGAAAACTGAAAACTCCGGGAGTCTGCTTGACTGGTTTCTTGATCATTATAGAAATGCCAAGGGACATGAAGGGTTTGCTAAAATCAATAACACGTTCACGTTCCGCCGTAATCGTCATGGCAGCTATGGCAATATCCGCCTCCTTGCGCACCAATTCACCAACCATTCCATCCCAGCCACCCGGAGCATATTGGTTCTCCGAACCATAAGTGCCATCCTTAACCAAGCGCAGTTCAACTAAGAAAAAGATGAGCTTAAAAATGAAACCACCCAGTCAGACAAGTCACCCAACTTACAGCGTATGCCCAACTTATTGGCCAGCAAGTCAGCCAAATCCTTGCAGTAGCCCTCAAATCGATCATTTCCCGACAACTGTTCACCATAGTTGGCCTGCTTGTGCATCAGATACGGTTCCTCGAGCACACTGGTCACAATATAGGTATGATTGCGTGCATAGTCGGCGGTGCTGGCAGCTGCATTTCGGGAGGAGTAAGGATAGCGATGGCTATGCAGGGGCAGGAGGCCGGTATCATCCCTCCAATCGGCGACTTGCTGCAAAGTACTATTCACCGACATCTCCACCACCTGGAGGGTGTAGTTGATGCGACGGCCGTCATCATCGAAACGAATCTCTCCAGAGAGACCGTCAATCTCGACCTAGGCAGATTGAGACAATGAAAGCTTCCTAGTTTCCCCTTTGTCTTACCTTTCGCAGGACCCGAGAAATCTTATCACCCTGCTCCCAGGGTGTAACCCAGCCCTTTGAAGTATTGCAGTCCAGCAGGGCATTCGACTCGTTCAGTGGCATGGTGGAGGAGGCTGCTGCAGAGCCATGACTGCGTCGCTGGAGGTGAGTGGCACGGAACTGGTCCGGCTTCTTGCGTAAAATCCGATTGAAGGCCTCGACCAACACAAAAACGGCATCATACATGAGGGCTGCCTGGGCCTGTTGAAAGAGTTGAAAGAGACTTGAATCTTTTAACCCACCCCCACCCCTGGAAGGCTTGAAAGACAAAAGCATTTACCGAAATTGATGCCACATGGCCATGATTCAAGCTGCCGCCGGTAGCTGGCTCCAAGCGCTTCCGGCTCTCATGGAAATCACGCACAGCCCGACGATTAGTGTCGACAATACGAAAGCCAGTGATATTGATGGCCCCAAATTCAACGATATCGCTGGACCAATGGTTGTCCATGACCTGCGGCCGAAACCATAAAACAAAACAGTTACCACCACACGGGTGACCACAGCGGAAACACACAATAATTGCTTATTAAAAACTCGTGCACCCAAATCCGCTCTCGCTCTCTCTCTCGGATACTCACCAATCCACTGAGCAGGTAATGATAGGTGCGCCGGCCCAGCTTAATGTCTCGCACATGCTGGATGATGATCTCTTTGGCCATTTCCGCTGGACAGTCGAGTACAATATGCTTTCTGCTGAATCTACCCAAATCCTCGAGGGTATGCAAAAACTCAATTGCCATTGTTACGTTGGCAATGCGTTTCACCATTTGTACACGAAATGTTTCATTTCCGGGCTTTAATTCTTGATAGATTTGCTGTAGGCGCAATAAGCCTAAAGAATGAGAGAGAGACAAGAGACAGAAAGAGAGAGAAAATTACAATATAGACAAAAAAGCGATAAAAAGCAACAGTTTTTCGTTGGGATTAAATGAGCAATTCAAAGCCGAAAAAGAGACCAACTAAAGAGTGTGAAATATACCTTTAAGCTTCGACTTTTATAAAGAAATTAATCCCTTTTGACCTATTCAAACGAGACTACCGAAAGCCCTGGGATTAAGTATTTAACTTACTCTCTTGATCAGAGCTCCAAACAAAAATACTCCTGTGAAAAATGTGGATTCCAATTTTATATAAAAAAAGAGTTCCCGAAAGAAACACAAAAGACAAATCATCTTAAAATTGACACATAATGGGGTCTCTTGTTTAAAAAATTCAGTCTCGATAAACTTTTAATTTACGAAAATTCCAGACAGATTTATACCAATCTCGCCTGATTAGGCTTATCACCATGAACAATCCGCTCAGCGTGGAACCTTGAAACTTTAGAATTGTAAATAAATAAAATGTACGAGTGGAAATTCTAAACCCTTTTCCAAGTTTATGAAAATCCAAAGCCTTAGAAAATCAAAATTTTATTTGCTCAGTGCAAAACAATCTCTTTGTTATGGATAAGAGTCTAAAATCCAATTGTCTGCCGTATTCAATATACCAATCAAATTGAATTGAAAGGCAATTTAAAATTCTTTTCATTTTTATGAAACAATTTCTATGATCTCCTGGAAATTTTTTGATGCTTTCATATTTTGGCTTGCCCGAAATTTTTGCAATTGACAATTTTTGTTGTCAGAAAATGCAAAAAACACGCATCATACAAATCGTTTGCTTTTATTCCATTGCCTGTTTAAATTTGTGAAGCTATGAATTTTTCACACAAAGTGGAAAGAGACAGAGAAAAGATATTTTCTTTTTTTTTATGCCATTTGTTGCATGTTTTATGAAAAAAAAAAACAAAGTTGTTGTCATTGATTTCTGGTTGCATGATTTGTTCGAATCCAAAAAAAAAAGAAAGAAAGGAAATTGTGAAACGGAAGTGCACAAACAATTGTGAAAATATTTCTCTCTTCTTTTTTTGATAACATTTCCATAAAAAGGTAGCAAAGTTGAGGATAAAAAGAAATTCCCGTCTGCCTGCCTGGTTGACTTGTTTATTTGTTTTTGGTATTTGTGGCCTGGCTAACAGTTGAAGCCGCCTTTTCGATGATGTTTTATTGAATGTTTCCTATTGAGTTCATTCAGTTTTTTTTTTCTTTTCACACACACACACTGAGATACTTTTGTATTCATGAATGCGCCAAAAAATATGCCACCAATTTGTCGCCATGCCCAAAAGGTAAGTAAACCGAAAGAAGGGTGCATGAGTACAGGGAGGGGGGAATGCCTCAGATGAGCGGGTGAAACCGAGCCGAGAAGGTAGTCAGCTCAACTGCACTGGGGAAAGGGGGGTGGTATGAACAAAGCAATAACAACAAACTGCTGACAGCGGCATTAAAATATAAACTCGGTCGGCCGTTTACACACACACACACACACACACACACCAACAGATATATACAAACACATTTACACATATACAAATAGACTTTTCGTTAACAATGTAAACGGCAGCGTATTGGACCAAACAGTTGAAGTCGGACAAAAAAAAAAATGGCATCAGTAATAACAACAGCAACAACAACAGCAATCACAGCTTTAACAACAACAAAAACAGCAGCAACAGTGGCAAACAGCATGTGGCACAAGCTGGTGTGCGGCATTTCCTTTTCCTACAAAACACACTTGGCGTTTTTTTCCCCCCTCTCCACCGCCTTTTTTTTTGCCAATGCCAGCGGCCACAATGTCGGCCTACATTTCTCACACGGACTGTATATGTGTGTGTGTGAGAAAAATATTAAAAGCTGTCAAAAAAAAGAAAACAAGAAGGAAGAAGAAAAAGCCAAGGAAACAACACAGAGAACAGTTTGGCAAGCAGTTAGCCAAAAAACGGGGTAAAAAAAAAGAAGAGAAAACGAAAACTTGTAAAAGCAGTTGCATAAAGTCATAAATTTTATTTCACACAGAGTCATTAACACATGACACACACATACACACACACGTACACGCACGCACACAGAACACAGTCATTTCGACAGCGTGTGAACTCATTAAAAAAAAAAAGAGAGAGAAGAAAAGGGAACCCCCTCTCAGGCAGGCTTTTCCCCACACTCCCAGCCTATACAGATTTTTATATATATTTTCCTCATTTTCCTATAAAAACACAAGAGTCAAAAATCACTGCGTATACGTAATTTCAGTTTGAACTCGGAGTGTTTCGATTGAGCCGATTTAAGCGGTGTGTGGGAGCTTGCGTAATTTAATCCCAAATCTGAAAGTATCTCTCGCCCCCTTTTTGTATGCTTTTAGCATTTCCTTTTACCGATGATGTCCTCATCTTGATCTATAATTGCCGCTGGCAACATTTATTGATATGTGTACAATATGGCCGGCGTGTGTGAGCACGTCGACGAGACCGGAAATTGCCTTCAAATTAATTACGAACAACTCGAAGAACTCGGAGAAATCGCAAAAGTTGAGGCGTAGCAACAAAAAGGTAAATCTATTTATATAGAAGCAAGTTGGTTGAGTCTTGGGTTACATTTTCTCTTTTTTTTTCTTTCTGGAATTTCTGGAATTGAGTTTTACAAAGGTAAAAGTAACTTCTCAAAGGCCAAGCAAAATTGACTTTTAACCTTAACTGAGGCAGAAGTCAATTTACTTTCAGTATTTAAAGAGAAGGTTTCTCAGTGAAAGTAAATGGGAGCCTTTTTTTAAGAGAAAATAAGAACATCTTTTGAGTTATGAGGAAAATTAGTTGTAAGAAAATTCTTATTCTTTGATAGGCTTTTTTGAAAGATCTTCAAACTGATTTTGCTTTAGATTAAAATAAATATTTTCCTTAAGGAAAAAGGTGTGAGCTGAGTTGATAGGAAGAGGAATATATCGATAGTCGGTAAGGAAGAGGAATATAACGAGTGAGCTGAGTTAATAGGAAGAGGAATATATCAATAATCGGTAAGGAAGGGGAATATAACGATACTTGTTAAGCTTAAATGTAAATAGAAACTAATCGAAATGGATATACGATTCCCTCAACGAATTATAGAATTATAGAAATAGATATCGAAATGGATATAAGATTCCCTCAACGAACTTAATCGAATAAGAAATAAGATTCCCTCTAGAAAGGAAGAGGAATATAACTATACTCGATGAGCTTAAATGTAAATAGGAACAACTCGAAAAAGATATAAGATTCCCTCAACGAATCTTGTTAGGCCTAAATGTAGAATTGGATATACGATTCCCTCTTGAAAGGAAGAGGAATATAACGATACTTGTTAAGCTTAAATGAAAATAGAAACTAATCGAAATGGGTATAAGATTCCTCTTGATAGTAAAACAAAAGTATCGATACTTGATAAATTTGAATATAAATAGAAATAATTATCGATAATCGATAGACACATATAGATATATAGATATAGGTATAGATATAGGTATAGGTATAGGTATAGCTATAGGTATAGATAGATAGATAGCCCTTTCGAAATCCTTTTTAATTTACATCCCAAAATAAATTTATTTATTTTGTTTATATTTTTTCGTAAATGAATTTTTTTCCAATAAAATACTTTTTAATACCCATGAAAAAAATAAGCTTTCAAAAGATTTTTTTTTTGCGAACTATTTTAATTTGGTTAGTTTATTGTTTTCAAGTAAACCTTTAAAAGCTCCGGCTTAAAAAAAAATTTCATCGATTATTTCATTTTGTTTTATTTGCAAATTCTGCTGGTAGCGAATTTGTTTATAAAATTTTTTAAATCTTTTGAATTAGAGAATAAATTTATGTGTGTTTAATTCACTGAGAAAACCACATTTTCAACTTTTTCCTTTCCGCCTTCATCGGTTATGCCAACGTAGACAGTCAATTAAGTAAACTGAATGAAAGGTAAATAATGAAGCAAAAATAAAAAACACAACCCTCTGAGGGGAAAATCAACAAAAATAATAAAAATAAAACAAAAAGAGAACGCATAAAAAGATATGAATAAATGACAGACTCATTAAAATTTTCATAAGCTGGGAAGCAACTCTTCTTAAGCCATTTCCCCTTGGCTTTTGTTTTCTGCTTAGCAGAGTCCTTATTTTTTGCTGTTGTTTTTGTAATCGTTTTGTACTCACCATCATGGGAATCATAGAGATAAATTATGCTCTGCCAGCCATAGTATTGTATGGTATCAATAATCGCCTGATGATAATCCGGACGCATACTGATGGCAAAGTCAAGTAGACCCGACGACGGTGTCAGCACCTGAAAACAAAACCAAAACAAAGTATGCAAAAAAATGAAAGTAATGACAAAAACAATAACAAGGAGTTTATTAGATCTTTCTATGTATGTGTGTATGTGTGTGGGTGTGTGTGTTTTTTTCGCTACATGTGGCAATAATAAAATGAGACGCGCTTCCTTTTCAGCCACGATGAAAATGACTACAGCTTCTGTAAAATATTCGCTGGAACTGAGTGGAACAGGTAGAAGTCAATGCTGGGCAAAAGATTGGGGGGATTGAGTGTAAGAAGCTTTGGACTTTAGTGGGTGTTGCAAAAGTACTCAAAGAAGAAGCTCTTAAATGCTTGAAAGAAATAATCCCCAACTAGTAAAACTATGAATAGCTCAAAGGGGAAAATACTTTAAGTTATTCCTTTCATTGGGGAATCCTCTAGCAAAATATTTTCTGGGTTATTTTTTCTTAGGGAAATTCCTATTAGGAATACTATGATTTCTTAATAGTTAATCTTCTCAAAGGACAGTCCCTACGAGAATTGGGAGATATCATAATCATTTTTAGATCTGCTAATCTTCTTATGAGAAATCGCTGGTAAAATTATATTGACCACTTAATTATATTTGAGAGAAAACTCCACTAATAGTTGTGAGATATTTTAGGGATAATAATAAATTTTGTAGTCTGAGGAAAATATAGGATATTGGATAAATAGGTATAGGTATAGGTATAGGTATAGGTATAGGTATAGGTATAGGTATAGGTATAGGTATAGGTATAGGTATAGGTATAGGTATAGGTATAGGTATAGGTATAGGTATAGGTATAGGTATAGGTATAGGTATAGGTATAGGTATAGGTATAGGTATAGGAAAATCTCTACCAAGAGTTACACAAAATTTTCTGGGACTTGAAAAAATATAAATCTGCCTGAAACATAGTAAGAAATATTTTGGTATATCATAATATCATCTGGAATTATTAATCACTCACTTTCTAAATTTCAAATGATTTCCAAAGGTTCATAAAATATTTAAGTAAAGTTAGACTTGAGCTAAAATCTTATTGATTGAACTATTGAAGTGAGCTTGTATTGAAATGAAAAAAATTCGGACTCCCTGAGCCTTAAGCTTACTTCCGACACACCCTGTATCAAAAAAGGACACAAAACTCATGCATCCGTTTAGTTAGAACAACAAGTAAGCTAAAATACAAAGAAACAAAAACACACACACACGCACATATACGTACACATAAATACACACACACACACTGACAATGTCACACACACACACACAGAGAGAATTTGAAAAACCCAAGCCAAAATGCGCAGTCTGTTATAGGAGGAGTGTGTCGACTTGTTGTTGTTGTTGTTGACTCTCAGTGTCCCTATCAGAGCGACCTGCTATCCCATAGCCCCCCCTCGCTCTCTCTCTGTGTATTACAGTCTAACTCCCTTGTTTGCTTTTGCCATATCTTGATTTATAGTGATTGAAATAAAAGAGGCCAAGAGCGCGTCATAAATTTTTTTTCTCTTCACTTGTTTGTTCGCCGGCTCGTTTCGTATTGTCTTCCGGCTTTGAAGCTTTGGCTCTTTGGCTTTCTCGGGCTTTCTGTGTTTTTTTTTCTTTCCTTGTTTTTTTCAAGTGAGCCATGCTGTGTGGCTCACTGTGACACTGACAACAACAACAGCAACAACAATGAGAAGAAGAAGAAGCATCCACGAGCAATAAAAACCCGCCGTTCTGTGTGTTTGTTGGTAGTAAATTTTCTTCAAATTACAATTATTATGATTTGTGCTTTGGTTTTGATTTAGTGTGGCTTCTGTTCCACAAAATGCCAAACCAAAGCAACTGAGACAGAAGCATTCTTGGCAGTTAGCTCAAAAAAAAAAAAAAAAAAACAGCAAAAAAAAACACAAATCTCAACATTTCTGCTCATATCAAACCCCTTTGTCGGCCCGAGGGCTACGCCCACTCTTTGGGGATGACTTCATTTTTACAAACATGACAAAGTTAAGTGAACATTATGCTCAAGGTTGCCCGACTTTATTACTCGGAATGAGTCCAAAGAGGACACAACAATTATGACAATCAAACATATGCTTCATAATGTGTTCTGCAAGTTGAAAAACTTTTATATCTCTTCTCCCATTTTTTGTTACAAAATGATTTATATGGCAAACAGGAAAAACAGAAGAAAATTATTTCAAGGGATAAAATAATGATGGGAATTATTTAAGCTTATTGAATTGATCCAGCTTCGAAAAGTCCAATTATATTTTGAAAAAGCTGGTATAAGTCTACTTCAAAGTTTTAGAGATTTTAAAAGGCAATGCAGGGAAATTAATTAGTTGAGAGGATGCTGGTTCTGAGATCTATCGGGTACTATGGGAATGGTGCTCAAATCGTTGTATTTCAGGCTATAGCAGGGTTAACTTTTTCCTATAGGATTTGAGTGGACTTCAGTGACTCTCTGGAACTTGTTGAATTTATCTTTTTAACTATCGATTACGGAATTTTTCTTTGGTTCTTTATGCATACGTTTGCTCACTTGGAAGATAAAGTTCTCTCTCCCCTAAAAGATCCACTTTGACAAGATTATATAAAAATCAAGATATCAGGGAACTTAAGGGGAACTATAGCTATCTCGAAACCTTATATTGCAGGCTATACGAGGGGTGAATTTGTCGAACAGGATCTCAATGATATTCAGGGTATCTCAGGGACTCTCAGGGTCGATTATTCCCCTTCAGAATCTACTTTGAAAAGATCATATAAAAGTCAAGATAACAAAGAATTTAAGGGGCTTTAAGATTTGGATTTTAATAGGGAATAAAAATATTTAATGTTTTCTAATATTTTTCAAAAATCCCAAAAAAATATAGATGAGTTCATTTTTAATAATATTCAAATATTCCGGGAATCAATGTGACGCTTTATTTTATTGGGAAAGGACATAGGATTTATATTTTTTTTAAATAGAAAAAAAGTATATTTTCATAGAACTAATCACACTGAGAATCTTAGCTCTTTGAGAATAGATATTCTTGATCTAAATATATAGGAAAACTCTTGATTAATCCGTCAAGATTTTCTTTATTGAAACAACTATTTCATTAATGACAACCAAAGAGCAAGCTCGAAATTATTATTCAAATCATTTTCAAAACCCTAAAGCTTTACAATAATCTCAAGACCCCTAAGAACCCGAAGATCTTAACTAGCTCAAGACCCCTAAGAACCCAAAGATCATAGCTACCTCAGGACCCCTAAGAAGCCAAAGATCTTAACTACTTTCTCTTTATGCCATATCAAAATAATTCTAGTTTTTGTTTCACTTTGGAATTGGTTTGTTGTATAAATATTTGTGTTATTCTTATGATAGTTTTTGTTATTGGTTTACTTACTTTTTCGGGAAACCAAGGAGTCACGAATGGCATCTGAAATGTATTCGAATAGGAGTGCAATGTGTCAAAGGAGTCCGGTGATACGGCGCCGAGCATTGAGTAAACGCCGCGTGAAAATTGATTGCAAACTGCAGTAACGGTAATAAATTTTTGAATGCCAGTGAATGGAAGAAGAAAACAACAAAGAGAAAGAGAGGGCGAAATGGACAAAGAGTATGTAAGTGAGAGAGAGAGAGAGCAACAGTTACAGAGTTGCAAAAAAGAAATAAAGGAGACAGACAAAACTGTCAAGTGTGGGGGAGATAGTAAATTGAAAGTGGAAAATATGTGGTGTGTGAGGGGGGGGGGGGCGGAGGTGTTTGAGGGTGTGGCTTTGATTGTGTGTGTGTGTGGGAATGCAAGAATGTAGCTCTGTGTGAGTGTGACTGCTGGCCTGTCTAGATTGAGTGGGTTGTTCGAGAGGGGCTTCCTCATCTTGCTTCGTTTTTTTTTGTTGAACTCGAATTAAATAAGTGCAAAAAGTAGAAACGCATTGAAATGAATGTGCACAATTAAATGGTGACACTGCCCCAGCCCAAACCCTTGCGGACCTTTTTCAACTTCAACCTTGCCCTCTACTCTACAGCTGTGTGTATCTGTGTGTGTGTGTGTTCGTGTTCAAACCAATTTTCAATAAAAATGCGCATAATTAATGGAAAACTGAAGCGCTACAGGAAGCTTGCCGCAGCTGAAGGCCCCAAGTTCTTGAGACCCTGGCAATATTTTCTCTGTTTTATTTTACTTTTTTTTTCTATGTTTTTTTTTTTCTTTTGTTTTTTCCCTGATTGCTTGTGTTGTTATTGTTGTGAAAGAGGAGGGAGAAGGAAGTGGTCTTTTCTGTTTATGCAACACCTACTCAGGCGGGATAATTTGAAGGCATCGGCCGTATTGATGACATCCACATAAGCCTGCAATTCAAACCGACGCGATGAGACATTCAGATTGTGATTGAGCATGGCATATTTAAAGGCCGATTGGACATCATCAGTGCCCTGTTCAAAAATGGCACCTGAAAAGATAGAAAAAAAACAAGACAAACAATCAGTTCATTTATGAAAGGAAAAATATGTAGAAAATAAATTATAAACTTTATTTTTGTTGGCTTGATTAAATATTTACGGGGAACTTTTGGCACAAGTCTTGTTAATATTAAACAGGACACAAAGCAGCAGTGAGTGGGCCAAACTAAATATTTACACAAATAATAGCATAATGTCACAAACACAAACACAGACCAGAGTGAGGGGTTTAGAGATGGTAGGAAAACACAAAAGGCGACAGCCAAAAGGCTTTTACAAAAAAAAAAAAAAAAAAACTGAAACCAAACGAAGTGTTGATGCAGCGATTTTATGCTGCGCTTTTCACCAGGCAGCTTGGCTGAAGCCAGTGAGCCAGTCAGACCAGGCCAAAAGCAGCATGACTGTCACATTAACACAAACACACAAACACACACACATACACAAATACATAAGCACATATGCTCTTGTCAACAGTAGAAGTGGCCGTGGTGGCAACAAAATCAGCTTTACCAAAATGACTCTGCAGGTGCAATGACTGTTTGCCTGTGTGTGTGTGTGTGTGTGAATGTGTGTGTGTGTGTGACGTGGCAAACTAAGCGACGGTGCATAATAAAAATAAATTCTTTTTTTTTTTGTATATTTTTCTTCAACAAAAAAATTACACAAATATTGTATACGCCGTGTTGCACTTCACACAAACACACAAAGACACACACACACACAGGCTGATCTACAGAGACGGCAACACTTAGGCACTGAGAGCATAGCAAACTAAAAAAAAAAATAAATAAAAAATGGCAAAAGTGGTTTTCTTTTAGTTTAAGCTGCTTAAAATATACTCTTCTTCCTCTTCTTCTTCTTCTTCCGATTTACTTTTTTTGAGAGAGAGAGGAAACTGGTAATAATAAATTTTCCTCTTTAAATTTACATAAATTATTTAAGGAGACAGGAGTATAAATATTTTAGAATCCTAAAAAAAAATGGGAAAATTAAATAATCAAAATAAAAAATAAATATTTTTTTATAATTAAAAAAAAAATTTTTTTAGTTCACCTATTTTTTTTTTAAGATTTTTATATATTAATATTAATTATTAATTCATTATGATTTAATAAATTTAATCATGAATTCTCAACACTAAAAGTAGTAAGTGTTCTTTGAAGCCCTCAAAAGTAGGCTATCAAAAATTTAAGACTTTTCTTGTTTATAATTATTATTATTATTTTTTATTTATTTATTTATTTATTTTAATTCTTCTTTAAATAATTGATTCAGATATATATTACAACAAATTTGAATTAAAACAAAGAATGATTAAATTATAAGTATGGAGCCTAAGACCTTTTGGGGTCTATGTCTTCCCTTGATCAAGCTGAGTTCGCTTTCAAAGCAAAAATTTTTTTATTATAAATTTTATTAAAGACAAATCGGAATTGAGAATTAATATGTGGAATACACGATATAATTTCAAATGCTTTGAGTCTTAGAATATAAGCTGACATAATTTTTATAGAACTCTAGAAACCTACTCAAACTAATAAAAAAAATAATAAATAAAAAACAAACAAATAAAAAAATGAAAAAAATTGTAATCCTTTTAAAAAAATTTTAAATTTGTTGTTCTTAAAAAATAAAATTGAATCCTTTGAAAAAAATATTTTATTCTGAAACCAGCCAGGCTTTTTCATTACTGCAGGGAAACCCTTTTCAAATTTAAAGCATTTCAAAAATAAACAATTTTCTCTTATCGGAAATATACAAACACCTAAAAATATTTTCACCAGTCCCAAGTATATTTTTCTTAGCAACTTTAATTTTTTTTCACCGAACTTCTATAGATTCGCACATGTTTGACTTACACAAAAAGAGTATATGAAAAATAAGTAGAAAAAAAAAATATTCCACTTTGGCGAATTTTTAACGGCAACTGTAAAAATATAAACGACAATAACACCAACAACAACTGCCTAGACTGCTGCCACAACGAAAGCCAAAGCCAAAGCCACTTTCGCCCAGAGTCAGCCGCACACTCACAGTTGTCGGCAGAATCAGCAGAGCCGGTGCCTGTGTTGTTGTTGTTGTTGTTGCTTGTTTGGTGGCAAACGCTTTTGAGACTCACCTAATGGTATTTTCTCGGTTAACGATGCCGTTTGCTGTTGTTGTTGTTGATAATATTGCTGCTGCTGTTGTTGTTGCTGTTGTTGCTGCTGCTGACTTTGCTGCGCTGAGCTAAATTCCAGGCAGCAAATGCTGCTGGCGCATATTAAATGTAAATATGCCAAGAATTTTTGCCTCGAATGCATTTTGTAAGCGAGTGTGTGTCTGTGTTTGTATGTGTGTAGGTATGGGTGGGTGTGCTCAGTTGCGTGTGTGTGGGTGTGTGTGTGGATAGGTAGGACTAGTGTGACAATTTCTTGAGCCTCGGAATTTTCTTACACTTGGTTTTATTTATTTTTTTTTTTTTGCTTGACACACACACTATTCTGCTTCTTCTTCTTTTTTATTTATTTATTTTTTTTTTTGTTACTTTTTTTAATCCTGTTCTGAGTTAATTTGAAATTTTTTTTTAAAGCCTTTTGCAAAGGCCTTGCTTTTTTGGCTTGAACATTTTGCCTTGACTTTCGTTTGATTTATTTCAGTATTTTCCACATTCCTTTGGAGTGAAAAGATTCACACACATTTTCTGATTTATTTATTTTTTTTCTTCACCAACTTTTTTTCTCTGCTTCTTCTTCTACGTCACTCACACTTTTTTAGCCAGTTCGACCGATAAGTTTTTTTTTTGTTCGCCTGGGCAAAAAAAGGATTCGAGTCCAACCGCTTCGGAGAACTTAACGGCAACGCGTTGTAATCAGCACTAAAAATTCCCAGAAAAACCGGGCGCCACAGCATCATTCAGGGCTCTCCCAAATATTTAGCAATACAAAAATATTTGTAGCTTTGTCGCCGTGTAATCAACTGAGAGCGCTCTCACTCTCACTCGCTCTCTCTTTCTAAGTCAGACAAGGGATGCTTTGCTCTTTGTACTAAAAACTGCACAGCATTGCCTCAGCAAGAGAGTGTGAGTGAGAGTGAGAGAGAGAGTGTGTGTGCGTGAGAGTAAATCTGCAAAGTTGGTTTTGTCTTGTAACTGACCTACTACGGTTTGTTTGGCCAACAAGTTGCAAACTGTTTGAAGTGAGGCTAGCAACTCACCCTCACCCCCTTCCCCTCACCCTCCCAGGTTTATTTACTCACTCCATTTTTGATATGAAAAATAATCAGTTTTGCTTTCATAATTTTTCCTGTTGTTATTTTCTCTTTCTTTCAAATTTTTTGTTATTTTGATAATTACAAATGATTTGACAAGCAATCCTTTTGCACAAATCTCATTAGGTTGTCAATTATGAACCATTATGCCGACTTTCAAATCCCTTTCCGGTTTACCCGGTTCGAGCTGATTCCGACGGCAATGAAAATAAAATCTCATTAACCGGCTTTCATTTTCAAAACAAACTTAAGTGCTTACCCAAGCAAGGGCGTACCACGGCCACGCCCCCACATCTAAGCTAACTTGGTGCCATATTGTCGTAGGCTAGGCCCTTGCCACTCCCCCCACCGCCCCTCGCAGCCATTTTGAGCCATAGGATTTCGTCATAATCTGTAATTAGTTTACGAGGCGCATAGGAAACAACGACAACAACAATAAAGTGGTGACTGCAACAACAACAACAATAAAGAACAATGAAATTGTCAAAGAACTTTTTCGAAACATTAAAAAAAAAATGGTTACCTATTTTTTCCTTTTTTTTTAATTAAAAGAAAAATCAATGAATTTATTTATTAACAATTTGATTTCTCAGCTTCTTTCATTTCCGAATCGAGAAAATTAAAAAGTTTTTACTAACTTAAAAAATTCTGATTATTCCCAAGGGGAAGTCGAATTTGTTAGACTCTTCTTTTTTCTGTTGATCAGACCAATAATTTTTAATTCCTTTTATGTTCCAAGGACTTATTAACTTTTTTCCTTTGCTTCCTCTTCTTTCCTTGGTTGGGTCAATAATACCTTTCATGACTTGCTGCGGGCCATAATCTTTCCCAGTTCGGTAATTCTCCTTTATTGGTAATTATTTAATGCAAACGCATAAAAATTTTGTAATATGATTTACAAAGAAAACAGCTTAATACTCTTTCCAAAAATAATTCAACAGAGCTTGCCTAAATTATCAAGAATTTTGTTACTTTTTTTTTGGTTAGGAAATATTTTTTTTAAATACCACAGAGGATTTTCTAGAAATTTAGAAGAAATTTTCTTTCAAAAAAGGGTATAAATTTCTCTGAAATCAGAGTGAACACTATGAGCATCTATAAGTCTCCCTGGTTAGTCTAGATAGTAAATGCCAGTTAAAATAAATATCTAGAGGATCCAGATTATTCCAGTCCCTGAGAAGTAAGGTTAGGTTAGATCGTCTTAGAATGGGTAAGATGGAGTTACATATAGACCAAGTTTGGTCCTTGATGAAGCTGTAGCCCTGATAACAAGTTATTCAGTATCTAGAGAAAAATATATATAGACCTGTTGCTAGTGAGTCCTCAAGACTTCCTTTTTATACGAGCAGACAGGGTAGACCTGGGAAGACCCTGAACAGTTCCTACTAGCCAAAAGGAAAGATTCTTACTAATCATGAATGAGTTAGTTGATGCTTTATAAAAATGGAATACAAGAAAATTATATAAGAATTTATATAGATATATATTTTTGATATATTCTAATTCTTATATTTAACCCAAAAGTCTGATAGATTTATAAAGGTCTTGACTGAAATAGCTGATTATTGCCTAGCTTTATTCTCAGTTCTCAATTTCCAGAAAAAAATATATCTACTATATAGAGAAATATATATCTGATTTATGATCTTTGGAAAGATTAAATAAAAATTAATAATATATTTCTGATACTGCTCAGTATTTGCATTGAAAAGATTTATTTTTTTATTTCCGATTAGTGTTCAATATAATCCTTAGAAAAATCCAAAATATATAACCGATTTATATTCTTTCAATATTAATCGAATGATACAATTAAAGAGTATTGGTTAGTCTCCAAATTGAATCGTTCGGCCTTGGCAGATTTCCTTCCATTTAACATAATAATTAATGCCCAACATATTAATGCCTAAGTAAGCAAATTAAATTGTTAGAAAAAAAAGAATTTTTTTTTTTTTGGAAAAATTCAGTGAAGTGTAAAAAGAAGAAGAAGAAGACGGAGAGGAGAGTGAGAAATAAATTTGTGTAAAAGTTGAAAAAGATGTATAGTCAATTGAAATTCTTTCCAAAAAACCACAAAAAAAAAAAGATACTGACATAAACTAAATCACACCCAACAACAACAACAACAACAACAAAAGAGAAAGAGAGCAAAAAAAAAGTGAGGAAGAAGAAGCAACCACAAGTACAAAGATAAATAAGTGGCATTGTCGGTTTCATTTCCGCTGCAACGACTCCTGCTGTGGCATGCAAATGCACCACCACCATCACCACCACCACCACCGCCAGCATAACCACTGAAAACACCACAAGACCAAAAGGAGTGTCTATCCGCGGGTCTTTCTGTCCGACTGCCCGTCCATCTGTCTGTGTCTGCTTGTAAGCGGTATATAAATACATTTCCAACTGCCATTCTCTTCTTGTTGTTGTATTATTTCTCCTCTTCCTCTTCTTCTTGTTCTTCTTCTTTTTATATATTTTATTTGAGATTTAAGCGTTTTAAGCTAAAAGCACAAAAATAAGGCAATAAAAAACGCAAGCCACAGCGAAATGTTAACACACCAACGCACCCCCCCCCCCCTGCCCCTCCCACCTCCTTCGATGCCATATCGCAGACGGAGTAATTCTGTGGCTCTTGGCTTGGCAGCTGTTGCCACAGCTACTTCAGGCACTCACACCCTCACCCCTCACCCCCTCTCTCTGACCATTTGTATTGGTGGCTGTTGCTGGGTTGACTCGCTCGCAGCTCAGCTCAGCTCAGTTCTGGGTTCGGTTCGGTTTGGTTCTGTGCTGTCTTTCAGTTTCTCACTTCATCAGTTACGCCAAAAAGGAGACTCACAATAAATTTCGCTGATTGCTTCCGTTTTTTGCCATTTCAGTGGGCCCACTCCCACCTCTGCCCTTGCCTGATCTGGCCTGCTCCCAGCAGCCTCTTTGAAACTCCTTGACTTCTCCTTTTTAGCCAAACCTACTCCTTTTGGCTTGGACTCATTTTTTATGCCGCTTGATAAAGTAATATCCGCTTTAGGTACATTTTTTCCGCAGCGCAGCCAAAGTAACAAGAACAACAACAACAACAACAAGAAGAAGAACAAGAAGAAGAAGAAGAAGTGAAAAAGTCGTTTTGCCTAGCACAGTTCGCTGTGTGTCGCCTCATCGTCAATTTTCTTGAGAACAATTCTCTCTCTCTCTCTCTCTCTCTCTGTCGCTTTCAGTTGCTATCTCACTCTTGCTCTGCAAATAATGTGAAAAGTTTGAGCCATAATTTTAGCTGCTGACTGACAAGCTAACAAAAGTCTATGTTATTTTTTTTTTTGCTCAGGCTTATTCAATTTTCATTTGATTTGCATTACGCATACGCCATGTGGGTCAGTCATTTAGTTTAGGTCAATGCTGCCATGTCTGAATTGGCAGGTAGAGCAATTCTCTCTAAACTTTTTTCACACACACACACATGCACATTCGTTCAAAAAAAAAAAAAAAAAGAAAAATTCACTTGGAAAATTGTATGAAGGTTCATGTTGCCTTTCAGTCTGTATTGGCCTTGTGACTTGGCCAAAGCCAACTCTGGCCCCCCACAAAACTTCTCTTTCAAAAGTCCCAGTGTGTGTGAGTGTGTGTGTGTAATTGAAACTTCCGCTTTGGTCAGTTAGCGCAATTTAGCAAACTGAAAAGTTGAGCAGGCCAAAAGTAACATTCAAGTACAGACGGATATTTTTGACTTGTTTTATTATTTTTTTTTTTTAGCCATTTAAAGTAGAGACAAATTCTTTGGAATTTTTTTGAAAAAAAAAAATTCCCAGCAAAATTATATATGAAAAAATGATTTATTTCACAACAATTTTCATTAGGCGGGACGAACCGACCAACTGCATTGCGGCTAAGAACCGTAACAGCCAGCCCCTCCCCCCCCCCCATCACCCCTTGCCTTTTATTTTTGGCTCTGCACTAATTCACTTTTGCTGATTTCTCTTTTCTTTTTTTTTTTTGGGTTTATTTGTGAGCGAGTCGACAAAACTCGGACTTCGTATGCATTTCCATTGCGGTTGCTGCTGCTGCGAGGCCAGTGTGATCAGGGTGGGCAGGGTGGGGCGGCAGCTTGAGTCGCATTGGCCTGGGCCTGGTGGTCATCATGCATGTTTCACATAAAATAATTATATATGCGGTCAACACAGACGCCTCGGCCTCGCTGCGGGCAGTGCAGTGTTTGGTTTCCTATCTGACCAACCCCCTCCCCCCTATTCTACTCCATCTCCTTTCATTTTCTTCATGTCCTGGCAAATTTGCTTTTCGCTTAGCTATGCTAACATTTTTTTGCTCTTCTCTTCTCTTTTTTTGGCGGAAATTTGACTCTAGGGCTCTGAGCGCGTCCTGTCGTCTTGTCTGCCAGAAAATGTGCTACAAAAATTAGTAAAAGCAAAAATAAAAAAAATATATTTATAAAAATATTTTTATGAAAAGAAAAGGTTAACAAGCGGTAGACAGCCAAAGGGGCAGAGGCTAAATAAAACTAACAACAACAACATAGTTAAATTTTTTTTTTTTTTTTTGACAAAAAAGAGGAAGACGAAAAATTAATGAAAAGCAAGCGTGAAATAAATTCATAAATTTTGTAAAGCTTTTAGATGGCATAAGAGGAGCTCTGAAGGCTAAAAAAAAATGCGTTGAATAATTCTCATGTGCATAACAGCCGCACTATTCCGGTTAAGTCAAGGTCTTTAAAATAAAATGGTCAACTAATTCAAATAAATTTGGAAAAAGGAAAGGAATTAGGTGAATTTTTCAGTAAAAAAAAAGATATTCAATACCAAGTCAAAAATGCCTCAAATGGCCCAAATTACAAGTCAATTGAATTAGTCACAAATTTATGAAGATTAGAAGAAAGTCAAATCAAAAATGCCTAAAATTGCCCAAATTACAAGTCAATGCAAGTAGTCAAAAATTTATTAAGATTATAAGAAATTAATTTATCCAATACTTATTTTTTTCTGATTAAAAATAATCTTACGAGGGTCGTTTGATAAGTCCGTGACTTTTTGAATAAAATATATTTTTTTCGTCAAAGAAGCGTTTTATTTCTCAACATAATCTCCTTTTAGCTCTATACATTTAGTCCAGCGTTTTTCCAATTTTTTTATTCCTTCCAAATAATAGGTTTTCTCAAGGCCCTCAAAATAGTCGTTTGTTTCTGTGATGACCTCTTCATTTGACCCGAATCTCTTACCGCCGAGCCATTTCTTCATGTTTGGAAACAAAAAATAGTCACAGGGGGCTAAATCTGGAGAATATGCTGGATGGGGTAGCAGTTCGTAGCCCAATTTATGAAATTTTGCCATGCTGACTACACACGTGTGCACCCGTGCATTGTCCTGATGGAACAGCACTTTTTTTTCGCCAAATGCGGTCGTTTCTGCTTCAAATCAATATCGAATCTGTCCAAAAGCTCTGAATAATATTCGCCGGTGATCGTTTTACCCTTTTCAAGGTAATCGATGTGAATGATACCTTGTGCATCCCAAAAAACTGTGGCCATGACCTTGTTGGCCGACAGACCCACCTTGGCCTTCTTTGGTGCACGTTCACCCGGAGAAACCCACTGTCTTGATTGTTCTTTGGTCTCTGGTGTGGTGTGGTGGATCCATGTTTCGTCTACGGTAACGAAACGGCGCAAAAATTCGTTTGGATTGCGGTTGAACATCGCCAAACACTCCTTTGAAATGGTCACACGGTTGCGCTTATGGTCGTGTGTGAGCAATCGCGGCACCCATCGCGCGGAAAGCTTTCTCATGTCCAAATATTCATGTAAAATGTGATGTACCCGTTCAGTTGAGATGCCTACAGCCTCAGCTACCTCACGCACTTTCATTCTCCGATCATCCAATATCATTCCATGGATTTTGTCGACGATTTCTGGCATGACGACCTCTTTTGGGCGACCTGAACGTTCGGCATCACTTGTACTGGTACGACCACAACGGAACTCAGTAAACCATTTCTTAACCATTGAAATTGATGGTGCAGAGTCCCCATAATATTTATCAAGTCTTTCCTTGGTTTCGGTGATGGATTTTTTACGCAAAAAATAATGCTTAATTAGCACACGAAATTCACTTTTTTCCATTTTCGTTAAAATTCACGAGATCGTCTGCTTTCAATGCCTATAAAACGCAAACCAAAAAACGCAGCTTTCTCAAAATTTTACAGTCAGCTGTTAATCGATAACTGCTGACAGGAGCAGTGTTGTATTTAGAGCAGGTGCGCGGCAAATACAAAAAGTCACGGACTTATCAAACGACCCTCGTAAATTAACCAGTTAAAAAATTCAGTTTCTCTTTTAAAACTCCAAATTTCTTTGGCAACTAAAAAATAAGCAATCAGCTTGCCTCTCTTTCACTCAACAGAGCTTTCTCTATTTTAAAAGCACTCAAGCTTTTTTTGTCTTCTCACAAAGGTTTGAAGCTTGGCTAAGCTGACCTATCCAATTTTGCAACCACTTTTTCAGCTAGCTCATAGGGAAATTATTTTTTAACATTTCCCAGATTCCCTCTGTTAACAGAAATCAGAATTAACAGAGTCTGCTTTTTGGCCAATTTATTTATTTTTTTTTTAAGAAAACAAAACAATTTTTTTATATTTTTAGAAAATTGTGTACATATGTTTTTATTTGTATGTTTGTTTGTTTGTTTTTTTTTTAGCTACATTTGTTTAAAGTTGATTTGGTTTTGTTTTTATGATATTATTCACTAATTTTCGTTTACAGTCGCTTAACAGTTTTTTTTTTTCATTTTGGGACAACAGAAAACGGAAATTAACAGTTTATTAAAGCGAAAATTCTTTTAATTTCATTTGTAACTAATAAAATGCATAATTCTGTTAACAATTCGCTCTGTGTGTGAGTGTGTGTGTTTGTGTGTTTACATAAATTGAAGTGTTTTTTTACTAGAATTAATGCTAATCTGATTGTTATCTAGGCAAACTGAGTGTGTGTGTTTTTTTTTTTAATTAATTTAATTTAATTTAATTTAATATACTTTAAATTTCGATTCAACATATTCTTAATAAATTCCATTTGATTTCTTTGTTTTCATACAATAACAATGTTTTTTTTTTTTAAGTAAATATATTTTTTTTATATTTGTTTTAATTTTTTTTTTTATTTTTTGCAACAAAATTTTCCAACTAATTTATTTAAATTTTTTTTGCTATGGCTGGCTTAATTTTTTGTTAATTAGAATTTGCACTATTTCAACGAGTTTCATGGCAATGAAAATGGCGCTCAATTTTTCTTGTACAATAATTTTTTTTTCTTTTATTTTTGAGTTAAGATTTTGTTTATATATTTATGAATGTATTTGTTTGTTTGTTTGTTTTTTTTCCTATTAATTATTTTGAGTCCAGCTACAAAAACATTGCAGTGGCGCTTTGTCGGCGCTCTTAATAAATTGTATAAAATTGAGTTAAAATACAAAAATCAAAATAATCGAATCAATTTTGCTATAATAGAAATTTTCTTCTTCTTATTTTAGACTAGATAAGTTTTTTTTTTTTTGTATATCGCAATTTTTTTATGTTAATTTATTTGTTTGTTTTGTTTTTTTTATTTATGTTTTTTTATTATTATTTTATTTATATTTTTTTATTTATTTATTTATTTTTTTTATTTATTTATTTTTTATTTAATTTTATTTCTTTTATTTATTTATTTATTTTTTTTTTTTTTTGGTTTAGTTTAAATACAAAACTGCTGCTATAAAATCACTGCCATGCGCACAATTGAATTTGAATCTATTGCCATCAACTTTGCTTAGAGAATTTATCATAATTATTTATTTTATTTTGTTTGTTTTGTTTGTTCATATAAATCGTGTGTTGTTTTTGTTTTTTAAGTAACTTGTTTTTTTTCTTTTTTTGTATATATATAAATATTCCCCGTAAGACTAACGTAAATACAATTTCATAAATGACTATAATTCATAAGCGCTAATATTCGTTTACGCAACAAGTCTATAAAGGAGCACGCCGGGGGGCTCGAAGTGTATTCAATTTGTTTTGGTTTTATTTTGACGGCGGGGCGGGGCGGGCAGAACGTTGTCAGCGTGGTCAACGTTGATCAACGTGGTCAACCCCAAGGATAATTACTCAATCGAAAATACAGATAAAGACACGAAGACAATTCATGCCCACCTTCTCCCAGCAGCCCTCCTCAGTGGGTCTTCCTTCCGAGGCCAGACGCATTTTCTTTGGATAGTTTTTGGGCGAGGTTCGATCGCTGAGATGTACCGGCATTTTGGCATATTCGGCTCGTGGCTTGCGAAACTTTTCAAATAGTTCGGTCTGTTGGTCCGTTAAATTCTTTAACTTTTTACCTTTAAAAAAGAGAGAATTTTATCAGATAAAAATACATTATGGAAGAAAGCTAATTTTCTATAATTTCTTTATTATGTGGCAACCCTGGCTTTGTATATAAAATTACTTTGAAACCCTGATAAAAAAAAGAGTTCATAAATGTAACAAATAAACTTTTACATGATAAGCTTATCTCAAATAATTAATTTATTATTTCCTCGATTTCCTGGAAAATGACTCTTTGATTGCTGTCGATGAACCTAATTATTTGTTAAATCAGGTTTTATGGCTGTGAAATTATTTCTAGACTTATTCTTGGATAACTAAATTTAAGAGCAACCTGAATGGGACTACCCAAAATCTGAGGACTTGTATGGAAGGAAGAAATAGATCTAGCTAGTTCCCTCCCTTTTTAACTCACCCTCAAGAGCATCGCTGATCAGTGAGGTCTCCAGCGGAGGCAGCAATTCGATGCGATCGCAGCAGCGTCGGAATTCCGAGGAGGTCATGCGTAGATAGCGTGGCATGAGGCAGAGCGGACCGAGAACCGTGCGTCGATTTTCCGGAGTGGCATCCAGATTCTTTCTGGCACACTCGGCCAGACTCCAGGAGGCCAGGCACTCAAACAGCGTCACCTCTGAGTTGAGCTGCAGTGTGTCTCGCTTCACAATTGTCTCGAGCTGCTCGAAACGTAGTTCACTGATCTCGGGCATGCTGAGAAGTAGCTCGGCATGCATATCGATTAGCTGAAGCGTGTTGTGTAGTAAGGCCACGCCGTAGTCCTCGGTGGTAAAGGGATTCGGATTGGGTATGAGATTTTGCTGGGCTGCCTCAGTGTCGACGCCATTTTCCTGGGACTGAGCCGCCTGCTGCTTGGCAGCGGCCTTGGCCTTGGAAGCCTTTTTCCTTGCCAGCTGCTGGCCAGTCTCTTGGGTGGTGATCACTGTCTGGTGCTGATTCGTCAGGGCAATGCCCTGATAGAACCACAATGCCTTGAATATATCCAAGGCAGTGGCACTCGAAATTCTGAGATCAAGATCGCGTATGCAGTGAATGATCTATGGACGAAACAATATGATAATGAAATCAAATTTATTTCGAAACTGCTGAACTTCTGGAGGACTTACCAAATCAGGCACATTGAAATTATCGGCTAATTCGAGGATTTTCAGCAAATGCTTGTGATCACGATACTTGATGAACTGCGTCTCCATGTAGCGTACAATCAGCTCAAAGTCATGCTTGTCCACATTGAGTATCTGAAAGTGATTGTCGCTACGGCGACCGCTGTTGGGACCAGCATGTATAAGCTTGGCCAGCTCCACGCTACGCTCGAGTATGGGCTTACGCTGGCAGCGTATCATATAACGATCATCGCCATTGACCACAATAAAGTCGATATATGGATTGACGATAATGGGCACACCGGAATAAATATTGGTCTGACCACGGGCATAGGCTGGTGGCGGTGGATTCAATTGATGAGCAGGCGGGGCACTTGGCGCTGGGGTATTTGAGGTGGCAGCATTCTGTATATCATCGGCATTGCGGCCATCAGGACCCAGACCGAAGGGCAAGACCATTTTGTCGATTTGTGTATTATCCTCGTCCTTGGGCTTTTCTGCTGGGTCTCGATTGCTCAGGGCCTTGTGGACCAAGGCTCCCACCACGGGCAAGTTGAGTTGACGCTCTTTGGGTGGAGCCCTATTTCGGGATAGTCGATTGCGATATTTATTGCCTGGTTTGGGATCTAGGCTGACGCTGCTATCATTGAAGGCAATAAGTTTTGGGGGAAGCTAGAAGATCATAAAGAAGTCCAACTGATTAGACTGATTCATAAAAAATTTTCCATTCTTCTTCTTTGACTCATTTAAAATAGACTATCGTATAAAGTAGTAAAGCCATCGGGTACAAAAATACCCGGTAACTTAGAGCTTATCAGTTCGATTGAGACCACTTCAATTGGAAGTGTGATTAATAAATATAATCGGTGCTTTTAATCGCAGTCACGAGACTCATAAATTCATTTTGATATGTAATTTTTTTTTAATCGAATCACTCGAAATTAGCCACTGAAAGATTGCATATTCAAAAGGTAAAAATTGCTTCTCCTCATAAATCATATGGCCAGCTAGGCTAGTGTCACAACAGACTGGTCGCCAAATTATATTCTATATGTGTATCTAATTCTATAGATACCGATATCAAACCCCATGACAGTCACATAAATTTTCTGCTAACTCAAAAATGATAATGTCATTAGAAGCTTCCAATTCTAGCATTTGACAGGTCTAATTTTGACGTCAAGTTGTCTCAGAGCCCAAAGCCCCCACTAAGACGCACTGCCCAGCCAGAAGACGGCATAAGTCCGTAAGTAACCGCAGAAATTCTATTAGCCCGGCCATAAAACATAAAGCCCAAAGGTCTTAGTTATTTCCCCTTGATAGGTCATATACATTGATACAAAACGAAACAAAACAAAAGAAACAAATAACCCGATAAGCAAGGAAGAAACAATCTACTATTTTTTTTTAACACTCTAAAAATGACTTTCCATACAATAGGGGAATTTTTGGAGAAAGAGAGAGAATCCCCCACTTTATTTATATGCCAATATAAACATGAGTATAGCCATATACGTAGGTCTCTTCGTCTGTCTGTACGATCTTGATCATCTCAAGCTCGAAGACTTTTAAAGTTCGCCTATCTAGACTAGAGATTCCGACTCCGGATACTAACTATATAAGTGCTATTTTCAGATCTTTTTTTGTACAATTCAAAAATTTCTATTTAATTATTTCAATGAAAATATTTTGAATTAAAATTGATACCAATCATGAATCAAATCGGATTAGAATTACAGGAGATATACGAAAAAAAGAATCTCAGAATAAAGATTTCGATTCATTCGATTTACTGATCGATAGATGGCGCTCCTGCACCTCTCTGAACAATTTGCTGTTGTAAGATTTTCTCCAATGGAATTTTATAATCCTATACTAACTAAAGCGTATTGCTCAGATCGGCCACGACTAGAAGAAAAGCCAAGAACCTTTGCACTTGTTTACTTTTCTCAAATCAAATTATCGATTTATGAGTTGGCTTCTTTCAGATTTCCAACAAAGAGCCGAGACAAGACTCTAAAAATGGCTGTGTATATTAATGACCTTAATTTTTATAGACAGATTTGCCAACAAATCCCAAGACCATATAAAATTACAAAAGCTTCAATTTCCACACAAAGACAGTCTCTGTCAAGAAGGGGAGAGAAGGTGAAGGGGAAAGAGAGAATATCTATGATTAAATTTGTATTTCATTTTTGCTTGCAGTATTTTCCAATTGATATGATTTGGAAAAAGTACCCAAATGATAACAAACTAAAATTTACAACCAAATAAAAAAAAAAACATAATAAAAAATAGTTTTAACATTTTCTCAAAAAAAAAATGAAGAAGGCGCAATTCTAAATCATTTTCATTTTCACACTTCCCAGTGACATTTGATACACTCATCTCAATTAATCATTAAATTGATAAGACACTGAATAAAAAATATATTTATTTCGCATTTAGAGATAAGAAAATGTACTTTTAAAGGCTTTGCAATTTAGCTGATTATTTGTATTTAAATAATTGAAATTGCTAATTTAATATTCCGCTAATTGGCGGGGGACAGCTCATTTGAGGCAATCTATGCAAATACCTCTAACTCAATGATTAAATATTTAATTAATTGCCCTGATATATAAGATAATTAGTTTTTATCATTTTTTTTAAGTACAAGACAAATAATTTTAATTATATCTTTTGATATGATATTATGAAATAAAATAAGTTACGCTTCTTTTTTTTTGTTTTTTATTTGAACAGTTGCCAGGAAGAAAATGCTACGTTCGTAAACAATTATTTACACAGTTCAGTTCCATGCAAAAAAAAAAAATATATATATAGTAAAGTTTCCATTCCCCCCTTTCCGGTCGATAAGCAAAGCATGTGTAGTGCAATAAAAAAATTATCGTATGCAAATAAATTTATAATGTTGAGACTTTTACACGCCTCCCAGTGACGCTAGAGCCCCCCCCCCCCCTCTCACGCTTTATCTCTTGCCGATTTTTTTTTTATAGAGCACATGCTACAAATTAACACCCCGAATCAAAATCAAAAGAAATTTCGAACGATATTAAATCATGTGTGTACATATGAGATTTTTTTTATTATTTACAAAAGCCACAGAATGCAATCATAAAACTGAAGCCTCTCGGCTATTTTCAAGACATCTTTATCAGCTGAATGGAATTAAGAAAATATATATATATATATAATCTGAATTATTCGAGATGTTTTTTATAAGTCGGGGAAAAACTATTAAAAGCTGATCTGATTTTTCTGTACTTTTTCAGTCTCCAACAATTCTCTTCAATTTGTTTTCTTACTTAATTTTTTTTTGTTTTAATTCAAGGTTTGATTTTTTGATGGAAACTGAAAATTTAGAAACCCAAAAAAAAAAAAAAAAATGGTAATTTTGATGTTAATCAGCAACTTTCACTGAGCTTATTTGTCAAGAGTTTTTTTCTCACAAAAATAGGGAAAGAGGCATGGGATACCCCAAAGTTACCTAAAGTATGATCCGGGTGTCTGGCCATGTTCGCCTAGAAAGTTTCGGTTTGTTGCTAACAATCACTTGCTCTGCAGGTTAGAACAAGCTTATTAAATTCTTTCGATATCCGATTTAGGTTCGGAATAAAAAGCATAAAGCCACAACTACCTCAAGAAAAGTAAAAAGTTTATAGGTCATAACTTCATTGTTTGCATTTATATTGCCACGAAAATTTAATTTCAGTCTGATCGGACTACTATATCATAGGACCGATCGAAAATGGAAAGATCTTGGAAATTTGAAGGAAGTACCAATTTAGGCTACAGGGTATCTCACACTCGGCTGCGCCCGAGTAAAACGTTCCGATTTTGTTTTTTTTTTTTTTGGAAAGCCTGTGAATTTTTTTGAGCTTTAAGTACAGTTGTGCTCAGCAAAAATTCTATATATTTTACAGATTTAGAAATTCACAAAATAAAAAACCATAAAAACATTTTAATTTATACCAAAAAAAAAAGACTGCAATGATTTTGGCAAAGTTTAGAAAATTGTTCCGGCCAATTGCCTGGCAGACTGACACTTTTGTTCGAATATAAAATTTCTTATGAATCTCAATCAATTTGGTCAAAATTTTTTCATTTGTAAATTTGTCTTTCTTTGATGAAAATTACTGAAAACTTGAATTATATTTTCTTGTCAGAAAAAAAAATATTGAGTAGCCAAAAATATTCAAATTAAATGTGATTTTTTTTTTTGACTCGAAAAGTTTTCTATTTTCACGTGGATTTTGGGTATTTCTTTTTTTTTTTTTTTTTTTTGTAATGAACTTGACTCTTAAAGGCTTTGGGCACACGTTTCATGTGGCATACGAAATTCTTTATTTATAAATAATTTTTGAGGTTGATTTTCTTGTGTCAACACAAAGTCGCTTATCAAAATTGGGTGGGAGCGTTCATCAATCAATGCGATTTATTTTTATTTATTTGCTGATTTCTTTGATATGCCCAAACACACACACACACATGCACACACTCATTTGGCTTTTCTCTATTTGTTTATAGTTAATAAATTTTAATTATAAATAATTACATATATATTTTTTATTTTCGCCAAGGCTTTTAGGTACTTCGGCACCATAAATTGATTTGTATTTTTTTTTTATTTTTTTTTTTATTTTATTTTATATATATTTTTTTTTTTTTTTTAACGTCTGCAAAAGCACATCCGCACCGGTTGAATTTAGAACTTTGACTGCGACGGCATCGCGGACGACTAGAAAAACAGTTCATACGCTGTTGCCTTGCTTTGGTTTAGCTGACGCTGCTGCATGTCACCCGACCGAATGACTGGGTGACTGGGTGAGTATCTGAACGACTGCCAGACAGTCAGACAGGCAACTAGGCTAGTTAGGCAGCTACCTATGATAGGTTAGTTAATCAGCTAGGTTGTAATGTGGATTGATCAAAGGTGAGTAGCCAGCTAGCCAGCTTTTAATATGGATGGATCGAAGGTGACTAATGATTTCTTTTTTGAGCCTACTTTAATAATAAGTTTCTAAAATTATAATTTTTATTTATGCGGCAAATGACAGCGGTTATGGCATGATCAATTAGTCGTTAGTCACCCAGATAAGAAATATTATATTGCCTTTATCGCGTAATACTAACATCTATAATAATCTGATTGATCGATCAAATTTAATTTTAATCGATGTATGAGAATTTCTTAAAAAATAAAAAAATATAAATAAAAAAATAAAATAAAAAAAATAAATAAATAAATAAAATAAATAAAATAAATAAAATAAATAAAATAAATAAAATAAATAAAATAAATAAAATAAATAAAATAAATAAAATAAATAAAATAAATAAAATAAATAAAATAAATAAAATAAATCAAATAAATATTTTGATTTATTCTGAGTTGACAAAGGAAATTAATTTTTTATATAAACTCTTTTAAAAATATATAGATTTGAGTCATTCATCCGATATATATCTGAATAAAATGCTTTAGATTCCCCCCCCCCCCCCCAATCCGATCTCCGCCTGAGAACAAGTTGGCCTGACGTCATCAACTTCAATTTAGAGTATCTCAAAGTTGTTAGATTTATTAAATCATTTTGGGTATGCACCCGCATTTTGGGGGAATTAAAGAAATATTTGCAATACGCAAATCAAATTAAAAACGGAAACGACAGGAAAACAGCAACAGCGACAGCGAAACCAAAAAGAAAAAAAAAGAAAAAAAGAAACCAGCGACAATTCAATTATCAATTGAATTTATTGTTTAAATAGCAAAAGTAAATAAGACAAGCCAAGCCAAATGCAAATGTGCGTTTCTCTGTTTGTCTGTCTATGTGTGTGTGTGTGTGTGTGCGTATGTGTGTTGGTATAATAAAGAAATAAAAAAAAAGGGAGCAGCGTGGTGTGATTTTCGTTATTGAATTTTCTAATTAACGAATTCATATTTCGGCAATGCATTTGACCCTGTATATATGTGTGTTTGTGTGTGTGAGTGGGTGGGTGTGGGTGTGCGTGTTTATATTTGAGTATTGTAATTTTTGGGTTTTTATTGATAAGCAAAGCCAATATTAAAGTTGGCCCCCCTTAATATGATTAAGACGGGGGAAGACAGCAATTACAAGTCTTATCAGTCATCAAGGTCAAACAAAAACCCGAACAATTTCAATAATTCTGCTTTTGAGGCAGAACGCAAAGCGTAGCAATGACGTTTACGCATGCAAGTGTATTCAAAGTATGCTGATCGCTTTATTTACATGCCTGGCTTATGTTAGTGAAGCTGTTATTCTTGTTGTTGTGGCTACTGCTAATGAGTCAATTGTAGGGCAGACAGCCAAAGTCAGACAAAGAGCGCGCGCGAGAGGGAGACGACAAGACATTAACACTTACTGCTCTGCCTGGCAGCCTTGACACTGGGGTGTGCAAGACAGAACGAACGAAGTTAGCGAGCGGGTGAGCGAGAGAGAGGGTGAGCGAGAAATAACTGTAACACTCTTTGTCAGCAGCTGTTTATCGTCGATTTGAACTCTTCGCACAGAACATAAAAGTTCAATGTTTTGTCTCCCTTGCTCTGGCATGTCTGGCTCCTTGCTTTATGGGCTGGTGTGATGAATTAAATAAATACTTTAATAAATATTAAAACACACAAGAAATCTAATTAGTAAAATGCGAAAATAAAATCCAGACTAATGAGACAAAAATCATAGCACCCCGACTACCAAATACTCTTTTTACTTTATCTATGACGTAGCCAAGTGAATAAAATTAATTATCAAAAAGTCTCAAAATGAAGTGATTATTTAATTGGGGCTGCCCTTATCATTTGGCGTAATTCTTATCAAAAAATTGAGATAATCATTATCAAAATTATTCGCACAGCTTTGGGCTAGGTCAAGCCGGCTGATAAAGTCGGTTAACTCATTTGCGAAGCTTTGAGAAAAACTTTGAAACTCTGTCGAAGTTGTTGTTGACTTTTTTTTTTTTTTTGCTACAGCTAAGAAAAGGTGTTTAATTAGTTTAATTAAACAAGATTACGCATAAAATAATTTTTTTCTTTTTTTTCTCCAAAGCAAACAAGGGAGCGAGCAAAGAAGAAGAAGAAGAAGCAGAAAAAAAGTAAACAAAAGCAAATTCCCCTTTTCATTCTTTTTTGTTTTGTTTTTTATTTAATGGAATTTCCAATTGAAAATTGAGCAACACTTTCGAAAATGAGAATTTAAATATGTGTGCAATTGTAATTTTGGAATTTTCATCCGCATTCTTGGGAAAGTTTCTCAGCAGGTTGCTGTCTCTCTTTCCTTTTATTTTTAAGATTCTATTTTTAGTCGAGGCATGCCAAAGTGGCAGCAGCGGCAACGTTTCTTGCCTCAAAATATTTTTTTTTTTTTATAAAAATTGCCCAATTGAAATCAGTCAGAAGAGGGCCCAGAATTTTTTTTTTTGGGTATTTTGCCAAAGTGCGGACAATGACTTTTTGCAATTTTGCTAGTGTTTTGCAGTTTTTCTTTTGGTATTTTTGGAAACCCGCAAAATGTACGCTGCTCTCTTTTTGCACTCTTAATGCGATTTGCCATGGCTGCGATTCGACACGGCGCCAAAAAGTCATCACCTCCAAATTTTTGAGTCATTTTCCTTATAGGATTTTCCACACACACAAAAAAAAAAATGACATCATGCAATCTGGACACTCAGTCAGTCAGAAAATTTGTGACTTTATTTATTTTTTTTTGTGTAAACAAAATTTTCCTATTTCGCTTTTGACTATTTTAAATGATTACTCATTGCTGGGCCCGAGAATGGATTGTCGAACTGAAATGTTGCAGACATAAAGTGTACATTGGATGCCGGCCAAAGCCAACAACACCAATCGATCAAAATAACTCTAAAAAACAACTCATTCATATGCCGTGTCAAAAGAATCTATATGAAAAATACCAGAGTCGCATTATTCCACTTAATTGTGATTCATTTAAATTTATAAAAAAAAATATAGGAAAAAATCGATCGGATTCCAAAAACCCTTGACAGATCTCAGCCTAAGAATCTGTCTCAGGATATATTCAGAATTTCTTTGGACTAAAGATAATGAGAGATCTTCAAAGTAAAGGAAATCGGGGAAATATAAAATACGATTCCATAATTTGCCAAACTTTAACTGAATTTGTACCCCCTCTGAATCAGATAATGAAAGATCTTGAAAGTAAAGCAAATTGGAGAACAAAAAAGAGAAAATACGATTTCATTATTTGTCAATCTTGAAATATACTTGTAGCCCCTCTGAATCAGATAATGAAAGATCTTGAAAGTTAAGCAAAAAAAAAATATATATATATATAATTTCAATCTTTAACTAAATCAGTTAATGACAGATCTTGAAAGTAAAGCAAATTAGAGAAAAAGTCTTAAGAAAATACGATTTCATTATGTGCCAATCTTGAAATATATTTGTACCCCCTCTAAATCAGATCATGACAGAACATTAAAATAAAACAAATTGGGGAAATATCCCAAAAAAATACAATACCATAATTTACCCCCTCTGAATCAGATCATGACAAATCTTGAAAATAAAACAAAAAAAAAAAAAAAATATATAAACGATTTCAATCCTAAACTAAATCAGATAATGAAAGTTAAGCAAATTGGAGAAAAAGTCTTAGGAAAATACGATTTCATTATTTGCCAATCAAAAAAAAAAAAAAAAACAATAAAACAAATTGGGGGAAAAAAAACTTATCACATTATCTGTCAATCTTGAAAGTTCCCCACTAAATACCTATAGACTCACTTCAGGAAGATAAGGGTCTAAGCTAAGTCCAATTAAACTTTTATTCATTATTTTTTTTTTTCTGGAGTAAAACAAAAGCTTGGCAAATTACTGAAAGCATTCGAGCACAAAGAACAAAAAATTATTGAGCTTTTTATTTTCACCTGAATTCCTACAGTCTTTTCGAGCTGTTCTGCCCACTGTGCCAGTGGCACAGTGAGTCGGAGTGAGAGAGGAAAAAATTCCACCCTCAGACTAAAAACCCTAGCCAACATTTTCCGTGTTCAACGGGGCCCGGGAGGGTGCCACTTGTGTTGTGATGGTAACGAAACTTTAATGGTGGTGGAAAAGCAAAAAGAAGAAGAAGAAAAAATTACAAACTGGAGCACACGGAAAGCTACAAAAGTGACAATAAAGGGAAATAACCCAAACGAACAAATTTCCATTTGCTGCAAAAAACAACAACAACAAGAACAAGTCGATGGTTGCATTAGGGAAGCTGAGCTGAGAGAAGGGGGGGGCTGGGGCTAAAAAAGGGCAGCTAAGCCGTCAAGTGCGGATTTGCCTGAGTAGAGCGAAACAGAGAGAGGAGGGTGGAAAAAAAGGGCTGACTGAGTCTGTCTTGGCCTGTTTGTCAGTGTGGCGGTCGCGGCAACTGGTGCCAAGGGCGTCTCATAAAAACTGTGCTGACTGTAAAAAAAGCAAAACACACAAACACACATTGATGTTGTTGTTTTTGTTGTTGTGGTTGCTGCTTCTTGCTGGTTGAATGGAAAATTGTAGCAAAAGTAACAATTGACAAGGCGGCGTATGCGTAATGTGTGGCACAGCTGATGATGTTGTTTTCGATGCTGGCCATATTTGTTGTTGCTTTGCCTCTCGCCTGATATACTGGCACACTGAACGAGTTTCACACACACATACACACAGAGACAGAGACAGGCGAACAGAGAGATACTCTCAGGCGCACACACACAATCAAAAGAGACTCGAGGGCCTTACGGCCAATGAGTGTAATTGTAACTGTGGAAGCAAAACATATACGTCTCTGTCTGTGTGTGTGTGTGTGTGTGTACATCTTATGGATACACAATTTATCCTCTACCAAACAAAAAAAAAATTTGCCACAAAAGTCAAATTAACAACAAGAGAAAAGGACTGAGAGGGAAACAGTTGAGCTCCTCTGTTTATGTTTAGTTAATCCTGGAATCCACCAGCTATATAGATTGGCTTTAATTCACACCCCCTCCCCCTTCCCATCCCCCCCTCTTTTTGTTTGTCCTACCTTACCACTTACCTCACTGTCTGTGCTGCTGTTGTCCTGTTTTGATTGAGATTATTTTCCCGTTCAAAAAAAATTAACAAAAAATTCTTCCCATTTTTCTTTTTTTGGTTGGTTTAAATTTCCGATTTGGGCATTATTTGTTAAGTTTGTTTATTAAACCACAAACAAGCCAATTGGCATTTTTTGCTTGTCTCTGTTTATAATCATTTTTAACGATCTTCAAATAAATCAAACAAAATAAATTAAATTTTTTTTGTTCGAACCAAAAAAAAAAAATTAAAGAAAAATAAATAAATATTTTTTCTTCTAAATTTTTGTTTTTTTTTTTTTTGCGCGCTGATGACTACGGGGAAAACACACACACGACCACGGCCAAAAATGTTGGCATACGACGAGGAGGCCCAGAAGAGAGAGAGAAAACAAAATGATGAACCCGACCAAACGTCGCGGCTCGAATAGCGAAAAGCGTATACAATACAAAATATTTTGTGCGCCTTTCCTTTTTGGCCATTCGACGGAGAGCCCGAAAAACGAGCAAAGAAACGGAGAGCCAGAGAAAATGTTGCAAAAGAAAAACATACCAAATTTCCCAGACGCAAGTTGCCACTCTTCTCTGCCATCTGAAAATGTTCGAAATTTTTTATTGATTTCCTTTTTTTCGTATAATTGGTAAATTTGTTTGTTGGTTTCGCTTTTTTTTCGTAGCCTAAAAAAAAGAAGGTATTTATTAAAAATTTGCTTGTATTATTTGAAAAATTTTGACAATCTGGCAGCTTTTTCATTTCACATTAGGGAAAACTTCTCCACAACCAAATCGAACGCAGGCGCAATTTTATGAATACCCGCGACCCACAGGTCGTATGAGTAATCTAAACAACGTCAGCGCAATATTTTCAGGCTTGCGGCCAACAACACTGATAAGAGTCTGGGCACCACCACACACCGAGAAAGCGAGAGAGCGCATGAGAGTGAGAGAGCATACTTTCCCTTTTCATTGGCTGAGAGTAAAATTCAAAAATTCATTACGATTTTCCATTGAGTTGCGTGGGCGCGAATCTTTTCTGGCGCTGCTGGCTTTGGCTCTTCTTCTTCTTCTTCTTCTTCTCGGTGTTGTTGTTGTGTGCCTAGTCAACTTCTGCCTGCCTTGTGGTAGGGAATTTTCAGGTCTTATCACAGCAACCACAACAACAACAGCAACAAACACAAACAAACAAATTTAGGTCAACCGAATTAAGAATGAAATTTCTTGTTTTGCTCAAAAAAAATAAAAGCAAAAAATTTGTTCCCCCTTTTTGTGTTTTTTTTTTTTTTTTTTTATAAATATTTTAAATATTTTTTTTAATTAGGTCAAGAGCAAGATTTATTATTATTATTATTTTTTAAATTGTTTTTAGGAAAATATTTATTTATTTTTTTTAAGTTTGAGAAAAAATAAAATTGATTCACAAATTTTTTAATTAACTTAATTTTGATATAATTTTTTTTCTTTTTTTTTTTGGAAAATTTTGCATTGAAGTTGTGATTTTTCTTAATTAAAAAAAATAATTAATTAAAATTAAAGCAGTTTTAAAAACAAATTTTATATAATTTTTTTCTTTTTAATTTGAAACATTTTGCATTGAAGTTGTGATTTTTCTTAATTTAAAAAAAAAAATTAATTAAAATTAAAGCGATTTTGAAAACAAAAAATTCTCATAAAATTAGAAATTTTTTTTCCTTTTTTTAATTTTGAAAGTTTAATTTAATTTAATTTGTTTAATTTTAAAAACTTGAGATATACAATTTTTATTTTTTTTGCAGAATTTTTTTAATTTTTGAAAACTAATATTTTTGACTAAAATAAATTGTTTTTAAATTAAAAAAAAAGTAAAAGTAACTAAAGAAAAATTGTAAAATTTCTCATAAAATTAGAATTTATTTTTTTTTGTAAATTTTTCTTTTTTTAATTGTTAACATTTTATTTGTTTAATTACAAAAAAAATTAATTTAATTTTTTTGTCTTCGTTTTGAAATTTTTTTTTTTAATTTTTAAAAATTGGAAAAAAATTTTACATTTTAAAATTAAAAAAAAATCAGCTTAATAAAATGAATGCGCATTTGTAAAATTTTGCATAAAATTAATAATTTTTTATTTTTTGCTAAAAATATTTTTTTATTATTTTATTTTTTTTTTGAAATCAATTTCATTTTGTTTTTGAAATATTCGACTATTTTTTTTTTTTGAAAAATATGCAGAATTTGTTTTTATTATAATAATAGTGGTTTTTTTTTTACAATTTGAATATTCAAAAGATAATTTACAATTTTTTGACTTGAAATAAAAATATGAAGGAAGCTGCAACTTTTTGTGCTGCTTTTTTGGGCTTGTCACATTTGGGCTTGTTTTTCGAAACATTTTCATAAATTCACAAATAACATTTTCATTGCTTTTGCTTTTGGTTAAATGTTGGGTTTGATTTGTGTGGGGATGGGGTAAAGTTGGTCAACAATTTTTCATAGTTTGGGCTTCTCTGAGTACGCCGAAATGTTTTTACTTTAAATACGATTTTCTTTTATTTTTCTCTATATACAAAAAAAATAGGTATGTATGCTCCTAATTGTATTTATATATTTGTGTCGAAATATATGTTTTTGAAATAGTCCAAGATTTTTATTTTGCGAGTTTGGAAGGCGAATTCTAGGGATTTAGGGGTGCGCTGGTTTGGCCGGTGCCATTCAAACGTTTGATGGCAATTTTTGCCACGCCCTTTGTACACTCGGCTGAGCCGCCCATGAGGACGAGAAAGAGTCCATTGTGGGCAACGGTGCTCCAGAGCCGCTCGATGAGCTTGTCCAATTTGGTGGCAGTGCGTTCGGCGCATTCCACCATAAAGTCCTGCTCGGGTACCCGGAGATTGGCTATGGTCAGGGCATGCTCCAGGGCTACTTCGTTTACTTTGCGGATGGCCTCCTTGTGCGAGGACACCTCATGAACATGGACGGCTCTGTGATTGTCCTTGGGCACGGCCTGCTCAGCCTTCTGGATGACCTCCTTGAGGCGTGGTTGCAAGTCGCCCACGGTGACAATGGCTGTGCGCTTGTCCCTCTGGGCCACGTGGGCAAAGAGATTGTTCTTGATGGTGTCACCGGTGCTGGCACGTACCACCTCGTGGATGCGCTTGCGTTGGGTAAGTATTTCATCGCCAAATTCGATGCTATTGGCCAACTTCATTTTGACGAGCTTGAGTGTGGCACGGGAGTCCTCAATGGAGTCATGACCACCTTCGTTCTCCTGGATGCGTTCTTGGAGGAAAGTCTTGGCCAAATGCTTCAGCTTGCTTTTGCGCTTACGCACTCCGGAAATGTTGAAGCAGACACTGGTGTCAATTACATAGGGATGCATCATTCTCATGGCATTCAAGTCGGAGTTGAGGGACTGGCCCACCAGGATGGCATCAGGCGGCAGCAGCATGGAGACTTCACGCTGGACTTCACTCAGCTGCTTGGTCACCGATTCCATCAGGTCGGGCGTGATGCCTGAATATTGGGTGAGATAATCGGTGATTCGATTTACTGGACGCACCAGAGTCTCGTAGACAGTCTCGTATTGTTCATTCACAATGGATATTCGTGTGAGTTCATTGACACCGGCCACGGTGCGGCACATTTCGCAGTCCAGGCCGTACATGGGACTGCGATCGGTTACTGGGGCATATCGCTTTTTGGTGAACATAAAAGATTTGAAGCGATTGTGTAGCTCACCCTGGAGGGGTATGGGATAGCCTTCGTCGACCATTTGGAGGGCCGAGAGCAAGAGCTTGGTGCGTGGAAACTTGTCATCTGGGTGAAGGGCTGAGGAAGTCTTGGGCAGTTTTTTTTCTATGGGGAAAATAGTTTTCACCAAGAGGGTGGGATCTTTGTTGAGTTCCACGGCCGATTCTAGAGAGCCATGCTCGTCAATTAGCTTTTGGGCCTGTACATTTGTCAAGGGAATCTTAAAAAGAGAAAGATTAGAAGGGCAGATTGTGGGGGAAAGGTTTGATTAATTTACCTGGGCAATTTCATCTATAATTTTGCCTTCATCCTGTGGAGGCAGCAGCATTTCCAGACGTGTATTAAATATTCTATTGGTGGCCTCAAATCGGCTCTCGTTGGACAGGTAGTGATAGAGCGAGAGTCCCTCGAGTATGAGGACCACGCTGTGAGACAAGCTTAGCCACTTTTCCACGCTGCACCAGCGATCTGGTAGACATGGACTGTGTCTGCCAATCAGAGCCGACATAAGCAAATGTTGAATGTCAGTTAAGAAGATGGGAGTGCGCACATGCTGAGGTGTTTCTAGAGAGGCACGCTGACCCATTTCACGCAAACGTAGTCCCGGCACATCTTCCAGTTCTCGTTTGCGGCGCCGAAGCTCGGCCGACAAGGTTTTGTATTGCTCTTCGGTCAATGTGGACACCGGTTCTGGTGTTTCGTCGCCGCCACCGTTTATATTCCGAGTACGTTTTCTTTCTGGTTCGTCTGAATCTGGTTCTGTTGTGTCCGGCAAGCTCTTCATGGTCAGTCGATTTCTTGGCTTACGTTTGCTGGAAACTGTCACAAAACCATCGTCTTCGTCCTCTGCCGGGGCAGTGACACTTGTTGCAGTTGTATTCGACTTAAGCTGGGCTTCACGCCGTTTGGCCAGCTCAACCTCGTGGAGCCGATCTCTGTCGTTTAGTTGTATTAGATTCGCCAATGCCGCCAGTTTTTTCTTCTTGTTTTCGTTACGTTCTTGCTGCTTTGATGATAACTGTTCCTTCATTTTTTTTTTTGGTTTTTTTATATACAATTGTAAGGCTGTTAAGATGAAGACAAAGTCACGTTGTTTACTAAATGGACGAGGAGGAGTCGCATGGCATATTGAAAACGTACCTTTTTCACTTAGGGGGTTGGTTGTAATGTGCTGATAATGTTCTTAGATACACGTTCATAACAAATTTTAAGTATAATAACCTATAAAAGTTTTGAAAATTTAATAAATGTAATAAACGAAAAATAAAACAGACGAAACAGTTTTAGTGTGTTTTCTATAATGTGTTGTGGTTAATTTTAGTATTTGACAGTTGCTTGAAACGGTCACTCTGGAACTACTATTGGTTCAGTAGTGAACGAACAGGATTTTGACGAAAGAGTCACCAACAATTGCTAGTGGGCGCTAGGTGGCGTGGGCAATGCTTATGATCTTACAATTAATCTAAATTTAAGAATATTTAGCTTGCTATTTTTTTAAATTTTTTTTAATATACATATTGAATACTATACGATCTGTAAATATGCTCTTCAATTGCTTGCAAATTATTATTATCCATTACAAATAGTTAATTTTAAATTGCCGCTCAAGCTTCGTTAAGTTCGGTACTGTGGATCCGAATGCATACCTGCGTTTTCAAATGCCGCGTGCTTTAGAATTTACAGTTAACTCTTCGTTCGTATTCATTTGGTAAAATTAAACAAGAGAGAAATGTATACGGCAGTTAAGCCGCTTTCTAAATATTTGCAGCACAAATCAGTGCGAATTTACGACACCATATTCACACTTCACTCAAAATGCACAGTTGCACTTTTGGTGGCCTGCACTTTTATGCTCTCCTCGAAGCAATATTTCGGGGACCCAATTCAATGCGTTTCGGACCACAAGAATCAGGACTTTATGAATTCCTATTGCTGGACAATGGGCACCTACATACTCAACTATATTGACGTCAATGAAACCGAACTTACAAGATATGAGCAAAATATTCGAAAAGCCTACAAGGATAGCGCCCACCGCTACACAAGAGACATAAGCCGGAGCTACTCGCTCGTTGGCGTCAGAGCACCCACTGAGAAAAGCGAGCGTGTCTATCTACGCTATTACCAATGGATTGTACTGGTGCTACTTCTGCAGTCATTTGTCTTCTATTTGCCGGCGTTTCTCTGGAAGATGTGGGAAGGTGGACGCCTCAAAAATCTTTGTTCGGAATTCCACAACTGCTTTGTTTCCAAAAGTAAAAACGACAAGCATGTTCATAGATTGGTCGGCTACTTCATGAACAATTACAAGGAAACCAATTTACGTTATTTCGCCGCATATGTTTTCTGCGAATGCTTGAATTTCTTTATAAGTGTGAGTCAGTTTCTACCGATTAAATTTCAATCGAATTAAACGATTTCAATCCACAGATTGCGAATATATGGCTGCTCGACGTGTTCCTTAATGGTTTCTGGATGCGCTATACCGAGGCTTTGGCTGCCGTACCGAATTATAACTGGGATTCTTGGTTTCGCATTACTTCGAGCATCTTTCCCAAAATATCCAAGTGCGAGTTCATGCAATATGGCAGCAGCGGCTCACCTTCGATCTATGACAGTCTCTGTCTGCTGCCCTTGAATATTTTGAACGAGAAAATCTTTACATTTCTATGGATATGGTTTGCCTTGATGGCTGGACTCTCTGGCCTGAAGCTTGTCTATCGTTTCTTCATGCTGTCTCACAGAGGATTTCGCTTCCAGCTGCTGCGTGCCAAGGCTCGATTTGTACCAAGAGATCAGCTACGAAAGGCGCTACTGAACTTTGGCTATGGCGATTGGTTTATTCTAATGCGCATAAGCAACAACATATGTCCCGAGCATTTCGAGCAATTGCTGAAAGATCTATCAGTGGCAAAGACTTCCTCCAAAAACTGCTTTGATGACAGCACCTAACAAAATTGACTTAACTCTGAACTCATTTGAAGACTACCCCGTGAAATTATACTTTTAATTTACTTAAGAAATAAGCTAAGACATTTGAACTGAAGTTTCAAAGTGACGAGATCAACATGAATTATGACTGTAATAATTTTTTCTAGCCTTTTGAATAAAAACCTTTTGTATTGGTAAATAAAGAAGATTAATTGAATATGCTTACCGTTTCGTCCTATCCTTCTGACTGTAAAAAATGGTGTCGCACATACCGATCACACCGTTGGTGACTACACGAAGCAGATCTAATGAATTTCGCATTTAATTTTTGAATAGTTTTAAAATTGTTTTATGTATACAAATATATATTTATTTTTTTGCTACGACCAGAAACAAAATAATTTCGATTCGTTTCGAATAAGTAAAATTTAAATTTTTTTCTACTCTGGTACTTACATCCTGTAGAAAAGATAAATTTTGATTGAGTTTGATAATTTTCTGGGAATTTATGTATATATTTTTTAGTTTTCGGTGCGAATTAGATGGACTAATGTTTTCCTTCTAATGCAAAAATTTCTGTTCTAAAAATGTGTCTGTTTGGGGATAAATTTTTTAACTAATCTAAAAACGTAAATAAATTTTAAAAGAAACTGTATTCGCAAACTGGTCCAGTATTTCTAAAAAACTAAAAAATTAACTAAATTACAAGGCATACTAATCCAACGGACTTTGCTCATTATTCAAGTTTTTTAAAAAATATTAAAATAACGCATTCCAAAAGCAATTCAAGCTGCGAACCCTCAATAACTAGTTCCGGACTGAACGTGAACTTTTAGTTAGGTTCGTTCGCTCTGGAACTGCTAACACGTCAGTCAATAATATTTTTTTTTTTTTGCATACAATTGTCATTCAGTGCAGAGTAAAATTATGTCCAATACCACCGCAGGACCCACAAAACAGGAAATCGAGGCCGTATTCAGTCGACTTCGAGCCCAACCAGCTAACAAGGTAAGGCAAAATTTGACATTGGCCCACTTAAGTCAATTCTGGAAAATGTAATTCGTGTGCGTTTTTTTTCACATGCATCAGTCCTGCTTTGATTGTGCTGCCAAAGCGCCCACCTGGTCTTCCGTTACCTATGGCATTTTTATCTGCATTGATTGCTCGGCGGTGCATCGCAATCTGGGAGTGCATTTAACCTTTGTGCGTTCAACAAATCTAGACACCAACTGGACCTGGCTACAGCTACGTCAGATGCAATTAGGTGGCAATGCCAATGCGTCTCAATTCTTTCGGTCTCACAACTGCACCAGCACCGATGCTCAAGTTAAATACAATTCACGAGCAGCTCAGCTGTATCGAGACAAGTTGACAGGGCTTGCCCAGCAGGCCATGAAAATCCATGGCACCAAGGTGAGTTGGCTCAGCACTGTTGTTTGAGTTGACGTTTCTGTTTTTTCTTTGCTTGTTACACGTTTCCTTACTAACTGAAAACACTTGCTGGCTTGCTTTTTACCTGTCCCAATCACAATCACCTTCACATAGCTACACTTGGAACCCACAGCTGATAAGAGCGAGGGCAACGATGCCAAGTCTGCCGAAGATGAGGATGACTTCTTTGCCCAATGCGACAATGACAATGGCTCTCAGCAAAGCTTCAACGCCGAGAACAACAACATTAGTTTGGCCCCGAAGGTATGAAGAACAATAAACAAAGACACGGCCTTGCTTTGGTTTTTATTTAGCTCTTAACGTTGATTTGTTTACTTAGTTTATTTGTTATTGTCGAGTTACTTATTTTTGTTTGTTTTCTCCATTAGATAGAGGTAGTGTCGAAGCCAGCGACCACAAGCTTGGAGTCTCAATTAGGCGGCGCACCAAGTGTGAACCTCTTGAATTCGGTTGTGCCATCAACAACTGCCTCATCCTCCATAGGAGTGCGAAAAGTCCAGCCCAAGAAGGGAGGGGTAAGTTTGTGCTTGCCTTCAAATCAGCAGATCATTAAATGAATGTGTTTCTTAGTTGGGCGCCCGCAAAGTGGGTGGTCTGGGTGCTACCAAAGTGAAGGCGAATTTTGCTGATATTGAGGCGCGAGCCAATGCTGCCAACGAGCTGAAGACATCCTTGGCCACGGCCACGCCAAGTGAAAAAACGCTAACGGCCGAAGAAGAATTGGAAACAGTGGCCAGTATGCGTCTGGCCTATCAGGATCTGTCCTTGCAGAAGACCCTCGAAGAAGCCAAGCTAAAGACAATTGATCCGGCCAAGGCCAAGCAAATGGAACGCCTAGGCATGGGTTTCAATTTGAGAGGGTAAACAAAATACAAATTTATTTTAAATTCTGAACTAACTGAGCACCCTGTCTATCCTTTAGTTCGGATGTGTCCCACTCGGCTCTGAGTGATATGGAGACCATACAGCAGACGGCCGCTCCCAAGACCAATAGCCAAAGCAAATTGGCCTCCTTAGAAAATGATTCATTCTTTAGCGATTATTCATTAAATTTGTACGGTGGCAATTCCAGCAACGGTGGTGGTGACAAACCCTCCACCACGTCTAGCAAATTGGATAAATACGAACTCGATGCTCTTGGCTTTGAGACGATTGAGCCAATTGGCGGCAATCATAGCAATATAACATCAATGTTCTCGGCCTCCAATGATTATGATAAGCCCAAGGCAAGTGCTGCCACTAAGCCAGCAAGCAAAACCACAAATAAGAGCAAAAACAGCTCCAGCAATGATCCTGTCATGGCTCAAGAGAAGTTTGGCAATGCCAAAGGCTTCGGTTCAGATCAATATTTTGCCAGCGAACAATCTCCGTCTGACATCAGTGCGAATCTGAATCGCTTTCAGGGATCACGAGCCATTTCCTCTTCGGATTATTTCGGTGATGGCCCCTCCGGTGGTGGTGGCTCCAGAGGTGAGTGGCAACTCCTGAAAATTATTATGTTTTCTAAAAAAAAATTTGCCCTTCTCAATTTAGGTGGTGGTGGCTATTCTTCATCGGTAAACTTCAATGCCCCCGATCTGGATGACGTCAAGGAGAGCGTTCGACAAGGTGTCCACAAAGTGGCCGGTCGACTGAGTAATCTGGCCAGTGACGTCATGTCCTCGCTGCAGGATAAATATGGTTACTGATAGTAGATACAACGCTTTTTTATTTTAATTTCTCTTTTAATTTAGTCAAAGAAAAAAAAAAAAACAATTGATTTAGATCATATGCAAAAAGTTATAAACAATTCCAAGAAGAAGAACTAAGCAAAATACGATTAAATGTTAAAAAAAAAACGGCAAAATTTGATTTTGTTTAATAATTATTTTTTTTTTTAACAAGCGTTGCGAATTTCTGCAAATCGTTCGCCGAATCGTTCACTTTGCTGTACAATAAGCGGTAGTGTCTTTTAACAATTAAACAACAAATACACCAATATAAAAATAATAATAATATGCATAAACAATTCAAAATTCATTCAATTCACATTTAAGAAAAAGTTTATAAAAAACGAAAAAAAAGATATTGTAAAACAGTTTTTAGTCATTAAGTTAATTTAATCTTATCCAGATTCCTGTATTTGGTGGATGTTTTGTTTTTTTGCCGATATTTTTAAATTAAAATAATCCTAATCAAAATTGTCTCTTGAGACGCGCATTTCACAAAACCCTTAAGATTAGTTTGAAAAATACACACATACATTTTTGTATTCTGGGATCAATTTGGACTTGGCCGATTTAGTTGCGTGAAATTATAGAAATAAATTTACCAGAAATTCAAAAACAAATGTTTTGTATTATCTTAACCTAGCTTGTGCAAATTTATGTAACATAGAAAAGGAGAAGTCGTTGACCCCCAAAAGTTACCCACAATATGATCAGGGTGACTAGAGAAATCGATATAGCCATGTCCGAGACTATAAGAGCTAGGATAACCAAACTTGGGATTCGTACTCCTTATGTGTGTACGCTGATCCAGTATATTTATATGTTCTCCCCTCGCCCTTCCTTCTACCCCCTCACTTTTTCAAAGCCCTGTAATTTATACAGCTTTAGAATTTTGGTATTAGTTGCTTCTGAAAATTTATTATAAATCTAAAAATCTTTCGATTGATACCAAACACGACTAAAATCGGACCATATTTACATGAGATATACAAAAGACAAATTTCTAGAGTCAAGATTGAAATTCGCCTTGCCTAACTGGCAAACGGTTGAATGAACAGTCCTATAGATGGCGTGGTTGCTTTAAGATGAACAAAAGGTTGGTGAATTCAAAGGAATATTAATACTAGACGTCTTAAGTGAATGTAGCCGATCAGTGTTACCACCTGACTAGGGTTGCCACCTTTTCTTTTTAAACAGATTAAAACAATTTGTAATTTTTTTTTATAAAAAAAGGAAAACATTTTTTTTTTTTATTTTTAATTGTACAAAAGCCAACGAAAAGTTCACAATTTGACTAAGAAAATTTTAATAACTTTTCGAGGCGAAGCAGAATAAAAAAATCTATTGCATGATTAAAATAAAATCTACAAATTCGAAATTTTATATTAGTAATTTTTGTTGTTGTTGTTTTTTTTGTTTTTTTGTTGTTTTCGTTGTGAGAAGATGAAACATCAGTCGCATGAGGTGTTGTTATTTTGGTTCCTTAGTGACGGAACTTGTTGGGATTGGGGCGGTAGCGGGCACGGGCGGCTTCGGGGGAGCCGTAGGCAATGGCATGGCTGGTGGCCGAGCCACCTTCACCGGTGCTGAAGGAGTTGGCAATGGCAATAGCGCCACCGCTGGTGCCGCCAAAGTCAATGGGGAAGAAGGTGCCCGCGGGCAGGGGAGAAGGCTTCTTTGAGGGCTTGCTGGCAGCCTTGACAGGTTTCTTGGCCACTGGGCGACGGGCATTGGTGGCTGGTGGCTTGGGAGCCACAGGCTTGACTGGGACATAGACTTCTTCATCCTCTTCTACATCATCGGCTACGATATTTGACTCGGCTTCCTCATCCTCAGCATTGGCCACAGAGGCTTCGACCTCTTCATCTTCTTCGGTGGACTGGTCCAGTTCGACGATGACCTTCTTCTTGGAGGGCAGATAACGGTTGACGGGCACCACAGCGGCTACAGGGGCAATGGGAGCAGGGGCAGGCAAGTCAGCCTGGATGGCCACCACGGGGGCTTGTTCCACAGCTGGAGCTGGGGCGGGATCTTCGGCTACGGGAGCGGCAACATCGGAGTTATCTTCAGCGGATGAGGAGATAGCAACGGGTATGACAGCAGGGACAGGGGCAGGAGCAGCGCCAGCAAAGTTAAAATCACGTGGCACCTTGGCGGCATCATCGCTGACCACATCGGCCACCTCACCAGAGCTGCTGCTGCTGCTGGACTCATCAGCCACAGCAACTTGGACAACTGGAGCCTCATCAGGATAGGCCTCGGCCACAGAGGTGGCAGCATGGGCACCAGCCTCCTTCAAGACATCCTCCGCCTGCTGGCTCTCGGCACTCTGGTCATCAGAGCTGATGCTGGCAGCAGCCACCTCAGATTCAGCATGATCGCAATCTTTGTTAGATTTTTTAATAGGATTAATTGAGAGTGACCAGGAAATGGTTTTTATTTGAACTCACCCTTGAGATATGTGCCAGTGGCAACGGTCTCACCAGCTACGAGTGCGCTGGCCGCCTGGGTGGAGCGGGCATGAATACGTCCTGGCTGGACATATTGCATATACATGAGCCTCTGCTGGGGCATAGAGCCATACCATTCGGCAGCAGCTGGTTGCTGATAGTAAACCATTCCTGGAACAAAATATTGTCGATCTTGAATTGATTGGCACGTCCAAGTGAAATGGGAAATGTTTGATGAATTCGCATGAAATGAAGATGAAAAATAAAAGGATCGATTGTATGGCATTTTTGTGATAGAATCCTTTTCAGTTCTTATTCTTTGATTATTTTTGGATTTTTTTTTAAAGTTTTTTGGATATTTTGAAACACTTTTTGGAACTCACTTTTCCTGGCTGGTACAGCCTGGCTGCTCACCACAAGACCCACAAATACCACAAAGGCCACGGCACTGAACTTCATCATGATGTAATCCTTTTCTTTTATTTTTTTAGATTAAGTTGAAATATTTCAGATTTATATATATATAAGTACGCGCACTGATCACAAGAGGAGCTAAACTTAACACTTAAGTTTCCACCTAAGAAGTGATGACTTCCCAGGCCAACGCGTTAGATTTATATACTCAGCCGAAGTGGTAAAAAAAAACATAATGAGAAGCAAAAAAAAAAAAAAAACAACAAAAACAAGAAACTGAAATCCCACTCGGATATACCCAATCGGAGAGTCTTTAATATTCAAGGGAGCCACTCAAAATTGCCTGCTGCCGTTGATGGATCGTACGATTCGATCGTTGGATCGTTCTCTGCCTCCGGACGTGTGTTCGCGACCCGATGAATTCGCCATCGTTATGGTCAGTGGTAGTGGTCAATTTGTATTATCAACTGGGCATCTGTATATACATTCATATGGGCTTAATCTGAATAATCTTCACATCGATTATGCTTAAAATTGCACGTTTTACTTGTCATTAAAATGGCATGAATTTTTCTCTCCCTCTCCCCTCTTTGTCCGGGTGTTACTTTATGGTTATTCCGAATAGATAAATATGCAATTTTTGTTCGTATTCCTACTGTACTTCCAGAATAAGCTAGAGACTTCGGCAATTATATAAAATGTGTGAGTATTTAAATTACAATTTTGATGATTATTTTTTGGGCATTTCCAAGGGGTTCATAAAAATATTCCAAGAAGAAAATATTTTAGAATTTTTTTTTTGCTTTCTATTTTAAGCTAATTTTTTTCCGAGCCTAAAGAACTGATAAGAAGTAAAAGTATAAAATAGTAGGGTTGTGAATTGATCAATTCCATGGGTCCAAGAAGAAATCATTTCTGGGTTGTTCGAAATCTTTTTGTTTTTAGTCGATTTTTCTGAACTTAAAGGACTGATAAGAAGTAAAATAAAAAATAAAATTTGAAGAAAAATTAATTTGGGCTTATCAAAAATAAAAAAGAAATATTTTCAGAAAATTTTTATTTATCAAAAAAAAAAACCTGAAAAAAATTAATTGAAAATGTATCCAAACAAAAGTAAATTTGAGTTTTTTAAAAATTAAAAAATTTATAAAAAAAATTCCTGAAAAAAATTAATTAAAAATGTATCCAAGCAAAAATTTTTTGAAAAGAAATTTGAAAAAAATTGATTAAAAATTAAAAATTTATACAAACAAAAATTTCCCGAGGAAAAAGTTTGAGGAAAATTTAGATTTAAAAAAAAAATACTTCCTCAAGAAAAACAATTCTTATTAAATTTGGGCTAATCAAATTTAAAAACTAAACAAAAACTTAAGAAAAATATTTGAAGAAAATTTGGGTTTATTAAAATTTAAAAAATTAATAAAACAAAATCCGTAAAAAAATATTTTTAATATACTTTGTCTTTATTAAAAATCAAAATTATTTTTTTACTACCAAAAAATCTATGAACCCCAAATATACCCAAAGATTTAATGACTCCATTACCCTGACAATTTATTTGACACCCAAATAGCTCCTCTAATTCAAAATTCCAATTCCAAAAAATCACTAAAATCTACCACGGCACACACACACACACACACACACACACAAAAAAATAAAAGTACGCATGTGAACAATAAAAATTAAAATGCCAATTTGATTTTAAGGTCATTTAGACGATATAAGCCAAATCTGAAAGAAAGAAAAAACCAAGACCAAAAAAAAAAAAAAAAAAAAAAAAAAACTGAAACGGGGTTTATGGGTGCGTGTGCGTCTGATAGCCCAGTGATAAAAAGAAGCCGCCTAGGAAATAAATTTTACCAAAAACAAAAGAAGAAGAAGAAGCAGAAAGATAACAGTCTAAATCGGACATGTTTTGCATCGAAAATAACCGGCCACTTCCAGGAGTTGGCAGAGTAAAGCAGACTCTAGGCAAATTATATATATGAATCATTTCGAAATTATTAAATCATAAGACAATTGCAATGCTCTGACTAATCGACTGCAAGTGCGAAGGATCCTATTCTGTCAGATGCCAGCAGCTGCTGAGCTCAGCCTTTTAAATGTCAATTATTGCAGATTTCTTTCGATGTGGGTGAAGCGCCTACGAGTCGACGTGCATTTCATCATTAATTGAGCTCTTGTCTCTTGCCTCAATTTCTTCTGTCTCTTTCATTTTTTATTTTTTACCTTTTTTTGCGGCATAAATTTTTCAGACGCATTAATCATACGCAATGTTGGACGGAGCCACGTTTTTTCCCACTTTGTCTTATACGCTGCACTGTTTCTGTCGTCAAAATGATTTTTGATTAAATTGGGCGTTTGTTGTTGTTGCTGCATTGGGTTAATTTTGAATTATGGGAAGCAAGTTTTAATATGCAAAATTGAATTTGTGTAAAAAGGTCTGATGGCTTATCAATGCGACATCTGTGACAAGAGCTACAAGTTGGATTGGTATATATTTTTTACATTTAATATATTTATATGATTTATTTATTATTAAATTATAAATATAAATTAATTATTTTTAATTTTAAAATAAAAAAAGTATATGAAAAATATTAAAAGTATACGAAAAATATAATAAAAAAAATACAAAATTAGAAAAAAAATAAAATTAAAATATAAATTTATAAAAAATAAAATAAAATAGAAACTTATAAAAAAATATTAAAAAAAAGAAATATCTAGAAAATAATTAATTATTCATAAATAAATTAAAAAATCCAGTTCTCAAAAAAAAAAAAAAAAATTATTCATAAATATATTCAAAAATCCAAGTCAAAAAAAAAAAAAAAAAAAAAAAACGCTTTGGGCATAAATTATTAAATAGAAATTGTCTATATAAAAAAGGGAGTGTCCAGTTGCTAGCAAAAAAAAAAAAAAAATGTATGTAAGAAAAATGCTTACCAATTAAATTGGACACTTGCCTTTCTTGTATGAAAAAAAAAATAAAGGGTTCCCCACCGCAATGACTGCTGCATAAAATTAAGTTAATTTTAATTTGCATTGATTAATTGCACTGTCGAGTTAAATGTGAAATGCTCCTCGTCCAACATTTGCGGTGTGGATTTAAATTATAAAAATTTCTTCTCACCAATTTTTTTCCGAAAAAAAAAGCCACATGCCAAGTGTGAAAATGTCAGAGAATATATTTTTAATGAAATTCTTTTTTTTTTTTTTGGCACACATGGCAAATTGGACTGCGTAATTATTATAAATTTAATTGTAAATGTCAAAAAAATTGTTTTTTTTTTTTTGAAACTAAAAATTCCAAGATTATAAAAACCAATTTTCGACTCATCCAAAGAGAATCTGTTCCCGATTTGTTTTGTTAGCTTTTTTTTAAATTGCATTTTAATTGTCGAATCATTTTTATGCTGACAGCGAAAAAACAAAACAATAGAATTTATACTAAATCGTTGCCACGTTTTTGCCACGGGTGCAAAATCTTTCGGCAATTGCTCCAAAATGAATCTTCAAGACTTCCAATTGCCACGAATCGCCGTCGAATTGTTCGGTGATCATTAAAATTCCAAAAACGTTTACTCAATAATGTCATACACATTAATTCGGCTGTTCTGTTGTTGTTGTTGTATATCTTCTTCTTATTTTTAGATGGCTTTCTAGCATAATAGTTCTCGATATTCTTTAATGGTCTTGGGTGTTCTAGTTTGGTTATAAAAATAACCAAAAAAAAAAAAAAACCTTGAAATTAAATGTAAACTGCCGACAAGAGTTGATCAAATTCTTTTTCTCTCTCTCATTTTTTTTTGATTTACATAATTTGGTAATTGTAGTAAATTCCGGATAAAAACACGTGTTGTACAGGATATAAAATTCTATTATTTTCGGGAATTCGGTGGGTTTCTTTGTGGGTCTAGTTTCTGGATCAAAAACTATTGCGTTTCGCTGGTTTCGCTCGTTTGCTATGCAGGTCACATCGGAGTTTTGTTTGACTTGAAAATATATATACATATATATAGATATTTCGATAGGATAAATTTGCATAAAAAAGCTGATAATTAAATTAAAACGTTTCGGATGAGTCAAATTGACAATTTCGGTAAGAATTGTCAGACTCTTCAAATCAAAAAGTTCTTCTTATTTTACATTTTCAGTTAGCCAACATCCCCGGGGACACACACACATAGAGTGCATTGTTATTTTAATAGTTTAAGTAACCATAATATGTTGAGTACTTTTTAATAAACTTGAAACATGAAGAAGTGTTTGTGTGCTCTTGTAAACAGAAGTTGCGCCCAGGACACACTGGGGAGAACAGCACCCGAGGACAAGGCAAACTAAACCGAGAGAGCCACCAAAAAGATTTATGCAAACCAACATTTTGCCAAAAATTACAATTTAATGGAGAGCGAGAGAGTGCACAGGGCCGGGGGATGACAGAGGTGAAACATAATGAGCAACGCCAGAAACTTGCAACAAAAGCAACTGAAACAGAGGCCATCGCAAGGAGGGGGTAAGCGGGGGGCGGGGTGAGAGATTGCCGCAGAGACAAACGCCAACTGAAATGTAAGCAAAAGTAACTTCTCTAATTTTGCAGGAAATATGAAGCCATTAAAGGGGCTGGACAGACACAAAGGACCTACGAGTAGGTTGAGCCAAAGACTTCACTACACTCGTTGTGCAACATCTTGGCTGCGGCACAGACCAAATGCCCCCAACCCATTTCGGCCATGTGCTCAACAAAAGTTGTCCTTTCCAAGCTGTGTGTATGTGTGTGTGTGTGTGTGTGTGTGTGTGTGTGTGTGGAATGGCGCACTTTGAGTGTGAAAATAAATTTACCAAAAAGTACAAAATGTGAGAGGCAAGTGGCGTTGGCAACTGGTTTTGCATGTTCCGGCAAAGCCAGTCAACCAGTCCGGGTATCCAACTAGTACGACTTCATTTCCACCAAACATGATTTTAAAACAGCTGTTGCATTCTTTTCTTCTTCTTTCTCTTCTTCTTCTTCTTTTTTTCTATTGCAACAAATTATTTATAATTTACAGTTCAGCAGAGTCCACCAAAACAAAAAAAAAAATATATATATATATGTGTATATAACTAGCCATGCATTTATTTTATTGCCAACTTTTAGTGACAGACTGCGCCAGCCAAAAAAAAAACAAAAAAGAATTGCTCTTGGTCAGCTGTTGGTTTATTTGCAGTGAATCTGTGCATTTGCCAAAGCCTTTACCAATGCCACAGCTGGTTTCTTTGCTGGGGCTGCCCTCGACCTCTTTCAGGCATTTCGATGTGTCACATATCCTCTTTCACTGAGCTGCACTTAATCACTGCCGTGGCCAACTGTTTTGACCGGGCTGATTTTGCCCAGTCGTTGGGGAGACTTGGGGGACTTTGTGGTTGCACTTCTACAATGTCAAAAGGAAGAAACTGGCTGGGGTCTTGCCTATTTTGTATTTCTTATATTTTTGTTTGGGGCAAGCAGGCCAGCTGAGAATTCAATCCTCTTGGGGAACTACGCAAGTTTGTCAATAGAAAAAGATTTTTGTTGATTTGAATTAACTAAAATTATATTCTATTTTTTTTTTGACAAAATAGAACATAGACAAGAGTTCGGAGGAACGAAGATAACCTGGATAGGGTTTACTTAATTTATTGACAATTTACATTTTGTTCTGTCTATAAATAAATTTATATATATACCGGATTTTATAATGATCGGACAATTATATCATACCATCTCAAACGGATCTAACCCGGTCTTGGGAATATCTCCAGCCGAACCGATTTAAAAAAGGTTTTTAGATTTGTAAAGGGTTTAGATGTTTACCAAATTGAAATACTATACCATATAGGTATCATACCCACCCAAGTCGGTCTTAGGAGTATCGAGTATTGATCTATCTCAATATAAATTGTTCTTAAATTTATTACAAAAGGCTTCAGATGTGTAGCAAATTGGTTTACTTCATCATTTAGTCATCACACCAAACTAAATTGGTCTTATGAATATCTCCAGATATCTCCATATCATTCCTGATAGATTTTACCCTAGATTAGTACTAGGATTTCTTGTTAGTTTGTTCAGATGCTCAGAAAAATGAATCATATAGATATCATATTGATATCTCCATTCTAATTTGTTTCTGAATTCGTTCGAAATGGGTTCACAACTCTACCAAGTCTTACTGGTAGATCAGGCCACAATATCAAGGATATATATTATATACATACCAACCAAAATCCATTTGACAACTTATTTAGATTCAATAAGTATTTTAATTTCCTCTTTTACACGCTAGAATTCATTATCATCAATAATTTGTAGACGGCTTTGATAAATTTATGCCAATGTCAAATGAAATTTTCGATTTAATAAAATTTTCCCTGAATAACCTAGAAAAAGACAAGAGGAGCATATCGAATGAGCAGACAAAAATAAAATAGTATCCAGCCATTTAAAATGAGCATTAGCATATGTCAAGTGTCAATTGGACTACTCCAGAGCTGGCCAAAAAACCTCAGTCTCTCGCTCGCTCTCAATGACACTTGTCAACCAGCCAAACACCTAAACCAAGTCAGCCCGAGCAGCGTCATCCAACCAGCCATTTGCCATTTGGCCACTTATGGAGACGTATTAAAAACACACTTAAATACTCAAACGTCAGTGTTGGCAATGAGGGGGCTAGCAACCTCCCCCTCTCCGTTAGCTGGCTTCCCTATTTCCTTTCTCTTTCTCAATTCAAGGGTCGTGGCTGTGTGGGTTGCATTGCTAATTACATAGCTAGAATTTTCATTACACGCACACCGAAGGACCAGCTGGGTAGGGGGCGACACTCGAGTGCTCGAGTAATGAAATCTTAGCAGCAATCGGGGAGTCAGAGACAGAGAGTGAGAGGGAAAAGCATTGGAAAACTTTGCCAGCATCAAAACCAAAACCAGAAGCAAAGTGAAAAAGCACGTCGGCCGTGGCCGCTGTTCACTCTGTCGGCTCTGTCGATTCTGTGGGAGAGAGTGAGAGAGAGAGCAAAATTTATTAGAAAATATTTACAGTGCACTTCAGAATTTGTGCGAGAAAAGCAACGTTCCTCAATGCCTGCCGCAGAGCCCCAGGGCACCAGAGCAGGCAATGCCCCAAAGGGTAAGCAAAATAGAAATTTAAAGTGCAAGTTGAATTAGAATACGATTTAGTTAGAATTAAAGGTACTAAGCCCAAGTCATATATATATATCTTATCGATTGGGGACTTGGTTTTGTGACTGATTAATTGAGCTTAATATATCTTATCGATCGAGAAGTATCTCAAATGAGACCTCAGGTCAAGTCAGTTCCTAGAATCTCGTGGGGACTCAATGGGGACTTGGTTTTATAATTGATTAATCGAGCTTGATATATCTTATCGATCGCGAAGTCTTTCAGAAGAAGACCTTAGATCAAGTCAGTTCCTAGAATCTCATGGGAACTCAAATGGAATTTCGCTTTATAATTGATTAATCGAGCTTGATATATCTTATCGGTCGAAAAGTATATCAAAATAAGACCTCTGGTCAAGTCAGCTCCTAGAATCTCGTGGGGACTTAAAGGGGACTTGGCTTTATACTTGATAAGTCGAGCTTGGTTAAGGTAAGTTTAATTTATGATCTATTCCATCTGAGTTCTCTTTAGGAAAGACCTAAGATTTGATAAATCTAGGAAACTCCAAGGATCTTAAGAAATTAAAGGAACTCCCAAAGCTTTGATAAGATTTTTATTTTTTAATTTTTTCTTCTTGATTAAAATCAGATAATTCCTTCAGTAAATCTATTAAAGCATTCAGAAAAATAGAAAAATACTTTTGACAAGATTTTCTAATTTCAAATTGACTTTAGGCCCTTTATTTCATTCGATGAGCCCGCAAATTGTTGTATTAACTTTGACAAAACCATTTCAGTTTTGTGACATTTTTTGGTTAGTTCTTTTTGCACTCTTTCCCCCCCACACTCCCTGACAATCCTTTGGCTCCTTTAACAAATTTGTATATGCGTGGCAAAACATTAGTGGTTAGTTTCTCTTGTTATTGTTGGTGTTGTTGTTGTTGTTTGTTGGTATTGCCTGGTTTTGTTGGCTTTTGTGGTTTTTAGGCAACTTATTTGTTTTGTGACACAATCGTTGTTCTTATCGCTTGGCCTCTCTGGTTTTTTGTACCACCTCCCCCCACCCCTCACACACATACACACACATACACTGACTTCCTGATTTCTGCTCTGTTTGTCAGCTATTCCCCTGGGGGGACTGCATTGACACATAACCAGACAGGATAGTTGGAGCTGGCTCGGTTTTGTTGGTTGTTTTCCACAATTGCCGCATTTTTGTTTTCCATTGTTTGTTTCACTCGCTGCAGGTGCTTTTCTGTCTATGTTTTTTTTCATCTTCTTCTTCTTTTTTGACCTGTTTCAATTTATTTTATGGTCACTTTTTTTGGGTTGCATTTTCTCTGGCCCTGGGCAAAAAGTTTTCTTAATGAGCCTCATACGGTTTATTTTGTGGTGTTTTAAATTGGTTTTCATTTTTTTTGGTAATCTCGAAAGCTCTTGGCTGCAATTTTAAAGCAGGAAATGTTTGAAAATTGCATACGAATTATTTCCGATTGCAACGGAATTTTCATTACAAAAGTTTATGGAAAATTTTAGGCAATATTCTGCTATGTTCAAAAAATCCTCATCTTCTTCAGAGAAATTAGAAAAACTCTCACTTTGTTTTCCTAATTGCATTGTTTGTTTACTTGCCAATTTGACCCAGAATATTCCATTTTCCCCAAAAAATAAAATTGAAAAAGAACCCAAAAATAAACAAATAAAGTCAATCTCACCCACAAACAACCCATAATAATCTGCAACTTTCATTCTAAACGCATTTGAAAAAAACATTTTCAATTTCAATAACCTAACGAGTAGTTTCTTTTTTAATACACTTTTTATTAGTGAAAGAGTTTAGTGGACTTTACTAGACTTGTTACCAAGGGAAATAAAAATTTTATAATTTTTCTCGAGGATTTTATGAGCCAATAAGAAAAATAAATTGAATAAAAATGTAATTTTTTTCATATTCGAAAAAGTGTATAAAATATTTGATATTTTTGAAAAACTCATATTTTCCAATCAATAACAAAAAATGTTCACAAAAAAGGGAAATCTCACAAAAAGGCCAAGCTAGCTGCAACAAAGCCAACAATACTCACAACAACAACAACAACAATAACAAGAAAATAAGCTATTCACACATTTTGCCATTCTCTATCTCTCTCTCTCGCTCTCTCTTTCTATTTTTTACCCTTTCACCTTCTGTTGATGCTGTTGGCTGCTTTCCTAATTCGAAGGCCAAACAGCAGCCAGCCACAATGGCCAGGACCCAAACCCCTAAAAAGTACCAATCAACCCAAAAAAAAAAAAAAAATACATGAGTAGAAAAAAAATGAAGAAAAAATGGCAATGCCAAATGCCATTCAAAATGGTGTGAGTTTATGGGAACGGAGCACGATGTGCAAAATGTTCTTAATTCTCAATTCATATGCAAATTTATTTTATCGCTAGAAATTCTGGCTGACTCCCTGGCTGACTGTTTGCTTGGCTGCAATAACAGTGAGGAATTGTGGGGAGTATTGAGTCACCCACACACACACACATACGCATACACATTTATGGACTTTTGGCAATGACTTTTTGTTATTCACTTTGTGAATCTTTTTTTTATCAACGATTGAACTTGTTAATAAGACTGTAATAATTTTATGATTAAATTGCAAAACACACAAAAGGCTTTGCTTCCGTAAATCCATAATTTTCAAATGCTATTAAAAAGCCCACTTAAGTAGACTGGACAAAGGCAGCTCAAAGTAAAAAATATCAACCCTTAGATGGTCATATAACTTACAACAAGAATTAAAAAAGAAAATTGTAAAAAGAAAACTTAAGCGAAAAGTTATTTCCCGTGTGTCAAAGTGTACACACTCTTTTTATGGTGATATCGATATCATTTACTATCGATCATTTTAGTATCGATCGTAAACTTGTCGTGGTCACCGGTTAATTTTTTTGCTCTGCTTAAAGTGTCTAAATTGTTGGTTAAAAGTGTGTGCTTGTGTTAAAAAATTATTATAAAACCTAGTTAAAGATCGGTATTTCAATTTGCAAATGTTGGTTTAATGGAAATAAAGCTTTAAAAGCATTAAAAATTGCTTTTATTTTTGCGCCAGAGCAAGTTTTCTTTAGCGCCCTCTGCCGTTGGGCAGCTGAGATCACTGCTCAAGGGCACAGGCGTTGCCATCCTTCGGTAGTGTAATTCAAATATTTGAATTTCGCAATCTTAATTAGCAGATCTGGCCAGGCTCAACATGTGTTTACTTTTGCTATTTAAATTAAAGTTATCGTTAGTTATGGTAAGTAGAAAGATTTGAATTCTTCTTTTTGTTGAAAACCTTGATTAAAATTTGGTATAAGCCCAAGTAAGTCTCCTTTCTTGGAAAAGAGTATGGAAATGACAAGCCTTTTTTTTATTTATTTCTTTTTAGCTTAGCTTTAAGTGGCTTGTCCGAGTCTTTTTTGCTCCGAGTCTAGAGATTTCCTTTTTTGTTAGATTTTTCGCACGAAAATAGGCGACAACAAGGACTAAGAACGACAGGACTGGTCTGATGACGGCTCTGACGACATTGACGATGATGAGGGCGCTGATGTTGAAGCAATTGAGAGTTGGCTGGCAACGCAAAAAAAAGACTTTGAATTGATTTCACTTGTCGTTGGCCCTACTCATGCTTTGTCTGTGTCTGTGCCTGTATATGTGTGTGTATGCAGAGAAGCGGAAGCGGAAGTCATGTTGTACTGCAATAGCCGCCGTTGCCGTCCTGAGCCAGTGAGGTAGACAGTTTTTTTTTCTTTTTTGTCCCAGCCAGGCTGCACGTCTGCGCAATTTCAAAGCAATTGCAAACGTTTACCAAGGCATACACAAAAGTCAAGTAAAACGGAAGTGTTTTCTGCTCGATTCTTTTTTGTTGCCTGGGTGAAAGTCTTTTTAATTGAAGTGGACACACACACACACACACACACACATTTTGGAAAAAATCACCACAGTAACGGAATAACTACAAGAAAGAGTGAAAGAAGAAGTCGTTTCGGTAGGATTCAATGATGCAGCAGCTGAAAGTGGACAAACGCCTTTTGGTTCGTAAGGCGTCACCAAAGTGTTTTTCTTTTGAACTCACTCACAAAGACGAGGAGTTGTGGGGAGGGGGAGGATTTTGGGGCTAGCCGGAAATAAATAGACACAACTACATTTTAGATTTTTGCTACCACTGCCAGGCTTGAGTTTCTTTTTAGACTGCTTTGGTGTATGTCATTAAAATTTACAATCTATTTTCTTGCTAATTGGCACTTTGGTATTGCCTTGTATTTCTTTCCAGACTCAGTTGCTTCCTTTTAGTCCTTTTCATAGTCTTCCTGTTTCTGATACTCTCTTGGTGGTCGCTTGGTCTCTTTCTCTCCATAAGCCCATAATCATTACTTGCACTCTAAGATTCATACAATGTCCTGGCAATGGCCCTGGCAATTAGTGACTTGGCTAAAAGTCATACTCAAGTCATTCAAGTCGACTGGTCACTTGTTTTTTTTTTCTTGTCTTTGCCTGGTAAATGTTCTGTAAGCGTTTAATTATGGCCAAGTGTTAATGCTGGGCATTAATTTTGTGGTCATAAGAAGCTGAGAGTCTACAAAATTGAAAGCTCTCAAGAGCCTTTTCAATTGCTTTGCTCACTTTAAAGAAGTTTAAAGTTTTTCTTGCTAGAAAATTTGATCAAATTTACACGTTTTGCTCAACTTTTTCAAATCAATCAAATTTCTGGATTTGTGAACATTTTCAAACTGTTCTGTCTGAGGGAGACAGACAAATTGGGTTTACAAACAATTAGAGAAGTAAAACTCACGTACAAATTGAGGTACAAGGGCCACAGGCAATTGCATAACAAAACTTTTTGAAACACAACCCCCCTCCCCCTCCTCCTCCCCAACGGGTTTTTTGATGGTGTAAAAAAATAATAAAAATTAGACAGAAATGCTCGTTTCTTTCATTTTTTTTGGCGAACTCATAAAATTGCTCGTTTAACTCGTTTAACTTTTTTCGTTACTGTGAATTCGTTTTTTTTTTCTTCTTCTTCTGGAATATTTTTTATTTTAGACAAAAGTTTGCATAAATTTGTGGGGAAGGAAGAAGGACACGGGCCAACAAATGTCTGCAAATAGTATTTTTAGTCCCGGCGACAATGGAAATAATTCAATTAAAACACTTTTCCACTTTTTAACCCTTTTGCATGCCAAGTTACAATTACGCCCCCAAAAACCAAATTAACACATAGTACAACACTCACAATTTCCACCTCCACCTTCACATCCACCTCCGCCCCCATCCGCCCCTTCTCAACAATCGTAGAAACATGCTCATGTGTATGTTTCTGAGCTGCCCGCGAGCATTTTTGCATAAACTTCTCCACTACCAAGCTGGAGCGGCTCATGTGACTGGTGGATGTGTGTGTCCTTGTTGCCTTTTCATGTGGTCAAAGTTTTACACACACACACACACAGATACACCCGACTAACTAAACCCCTGCTGGAACTCTTGACATCTACGCCTTGTTTATTTTACTTTCATACCACAGAGAGCGGCTTTTGTTGGCTGGTGCGGCTGTTATTGTTGTTGTTGTTGGTGTTGGTGTTGGTGTGGCCTTAAAGCCGCAAAGTAGCTTTTTGGCTGAATTTAAATATTGGCTTAGCTCATCAAAATATATCAGGGATGTGACTTGTGATTAGGGCCGCCTTTTCGGTCTTGTTTATTGTTCTAAGTTCGAGCAAAATATTTGATTTATTCTGGAATCTTGTAGGAAGATATTGTTTTCTTTTAGGACTTGGCAAACCTTTTCATACCTATTAGAAATATTTTCTATTTGAATGAGGACTTGCTATTTTGAAGGAACTCTTATATTCTTATTAAGATTTGGCCTACCTTGGGATTTTGGAGGTACTTCTATATTATTTTAAAGACTTGGGATGCCTTAGGATCTCGGAGGAACTTCTAAATTTATATAAAGACTTGGCTTATCTTGGGATTTTGGAGGCACTTCCATATTCTTTGAAAGATTTGGCATGCCTTGGTATTTCGGAGGAACTTCTAAACTCCTAGAAATACTTGGCATATCTTGGGATCTTGGAGGAACTTCTATATTCCTTTTAAGACTTGGCATGTCTGGGGATATTGAACGAACTTCTATATTCCTTTTAAGACGTGGTATACCCCAGGGTTATAGAAGAACTACTCTATTCCTATAAAGAAGGAAATACAAGGCATACCTATTTGAATTTTTAAATATTTTCATTTTATTCGAATTGTTCTTTATTTTTATTATTATTTTGCATACCTTGGGATTTTGCAAGGAATTCTCTGTCTTTATAAGGACTTCATATACCTTTGAATTTTGAAGAAACTTTTATTTTCCCATAAGGATTTGGCAAGACCTTTTCATATCAATTAGAAATTCAAATTAGTTTCCATTTGAATAGTTTGGCGATTTGGAGGAACTCCTCTTCTACTTGGGTTTTCCTTGGAAAATCTCTATAAAGACTTGGCGTACCTTTTCATGCCTATCAGGAATTTAATATTTGAAATGTTCTAAAAAATTTTTATAAAAAAAAGTTGTTAAAATTTAATTGATCAATTCAAAATCAGAAATCCATGCAGTAATTTAAGGAAATCCATGGAAAAAAATAAAAGTAAATTGTAAATATTATGAACAATTTTTCTGCATGGTTAACCCTTTAATGCCAACACATGGCAGCCATTTCAGCAATTTAAGTCCATTAAAATATTTTTATTTTTAAATAGTAACAGTACTTTTCTTTTCTTTTTTTTTTGAATAAAGTAAAAAGCATTTAAATGGCAAAAATGTATATCAAATCGAATGTCTCACTAGCTCATGGACCTCAATGTGGCTGCTCGTTAAAAATCAATCCCCCAGTGTCCAGCGGTCTCGGTCATACGAATCTGTCCAGTCATGCATGCCTTCGGAAAAAAAAGGGTTAACTAGTTGCGGAGTGTCGGTGAGGGGGGGGCTGTGGGTGTGACTATAGCGTGTTGTACCGAAGGTGTCGCGTACTCATGGACGGCCGTGGTCAATATGCAAGGCTATAAGTCTATATAAGCGCCAATGAAGCCGCCACAGCAGCAGCAGAAGCAGCAGCCAACATTGCTGATATCTTTGCATTGGTTTGTGTGTTTGCGTGTGTGTGTGTGTGTGTATTGGTCTGAACGTAGTTGTGAATATATGGGAATTTGTTTTGGCATATCGTTTCTCTTGGTTTTTTCTTTTTTTCGCTTTTGTTTTGTTTTACAATTTCTTTTCTGCCTTGTACCCTCCAAAATGTAGAGCACTTTGATTCGGAGTAGGAAGAAGTTTTAAGGGAAGTTTTATGTTAAAAATACTTGTAAAAAAATATTGGAGGAATTAATATCAGATGGTAAAGGGAATCAAAGAATTGTACGGGAAATATTTTTAGAGAAAAATATAAATATACAGCAAATATATATCAAGAGAATAAATCCAGAATAGAACTCAGATTTAATAGTTCAAGTGACTCCCCAAGCTCATTTCAGCTTAAAGCAAAATATTGAAGATATTTATATCAGAAGATAAAGATATTAAAAAATATATATAGTTCGTGGGAAATGTGAATATATAGAACATAAAATATATATTAAATATATGCCAAGAGATTAAAGTAACGCTTTGATAATATAATTCTTTTTAAAGTCTAACGAGAACTTTGATTTAAAACAGAAATTGATTGATGGAGAGGATTAATTTCAAGCTTGAGAAAATAATTTTAGGACTTTTCAAATTTTTATAAAATTAAATAATTTTTTTTTAATCCTTCGATTCCGCTTCGCGTTCCTTTTACTACGTTTAACTTAAAGTATTTATGGCTAAATCTGATCAGATTTCTAAAATTCGACTTCCAATTTGATTCCACTCCTAACCGACTTAACAAGACTGTAGGTGATCTATGAAGTCTGCCTGGCCTATACGTGCTGTCAGGTATTTTTTGGTTAACATTTTTCTTCTTTTGCTGAATAGGGGCATACCACAAACTGAAGCGCAACGAGGCGCGACATCAACGCGACATATCCAATCTACGCCGTATCTATATGGTCATCCCCTGTCCATCTGTGTGTGTCTCTCTGTCTGTGTGTGTGTGTGTAACCTACGTGTTCAAAAAATGTCCAATGTAACGCCACAACAAAGAACGTTAATTGACGCCAAAATGCTGCAATAAAAAAAAATTGTACATATCGAACCAAAAATGGAAATTTAAAAAATCAAATAGACCAAAAAAGAAAAAAAAGTGGGGGGGGGGGGGGAGGGGTAGGAAAAATGCATGTGAAAAAAGAATTTGTCCATTTGGATACACATTTTGTGGGAAGCAGCAGCGATACGGCAGTCAGGACAATATATTGGCATTTGTCTTGGCCAGTAGAGAAATTTAAAATTCTACTCCAGGTCTTTATTAACCCTCTGAGGCTAGGTTGGCCATAGCCCAGGGAGTGGAGTGGTTGTCTGGGAGCTGATCGAGCTTGAGGTGGGACGAGGCTTTTGCATGTCGCACTGAATCAGCACACGTGATTAATGGCCTTTAATTATGTCAAAGCGCGACGAGGACGAGAACGAGAACGAGGACAACGATGGCGACGACAACAAGGACTCGAAAAACGCAAGAACTTTTTAGGTAAAGCCCAAGTCGAGAGCCAGAATGCAACGGCATTTCAGTTAACCGTTTGACATTAAAAAATTGACACCGTTTGGGGTGAAATGTCACCGCTGGGCTGGCTGCCTGACAACTGTCTACCCGGTGGCACGTAGCCGAGCTGAGGCCGAGCCTGACGACCCCTCGCCCTTTGACTTCTTTTTTTCGGTACGCCAAACTGGACCTCAGTTGACTTCGGTGGGGTAAACAAATTTTAAACACATATCAAGCGGATTTTATACTATTTGCTGTGTGTGTGTGTGTTGGTGTGCTTCACTGTCTGTCTGTGTGTGTGTGTGTGTGGGTGTGTTGGACATTTGTTACAAGCTGTGATTGTGTGTGGGCGTTTGTCTCGGTTGTCGCTTTTAATGAAAGCGTCATAAATTATGTTCCACTTGACGAAAGCAACAGCAGCAACAAAAGGTGCTTAACTTTATTCAATGGCAGGAGCCGAGGGGCAGGAGGTGAGGTCAATATATTTAATGTCTACTTTGCATATGGCATTTTGTATGTGCTCAAAAGTAACATCTGCCTGCTTGAATCAATGAAATATTTACTCTTTTATCAAAACCGAAAACATATAGAAAAATTATTAAAATTATTTAAATCTAGATTTTTTTTTATTTTAGAAATTATTAAAATAAAATAAATAATAAATAAGTTATATAAATGGTAAAAAATAATATTAATAAATTTTCTCTGCCATTTTCAAAAACTATTTTCCACCAATTATAATGTCGATTAGCATTTCCATAATCAATGAATTCCAGACTTGTATTGATGGCCTCATGTTTAGGGTTAGGAACGCCAACGAATACGTTTTCTGTTTGTACGGGATTGTATTGTCTGATATTCGTTCCTTTTACTCCCCGACGAAGAGGATCTTAGATCCACCTGCCCTGTGGTCTGAGTGCTGGCCGTGGTTCCCTCGGAATGATCGGGGATTTTGCGAACGGTTTGAATTGTTTCCGTGGAGAAAATTCCCAAAGAAAAGTTAAGCACGAGCAACACGAGCAATTTCATTATCTTCAGAGTCTTATCTCTTAGCCGGTTCTTGGGTAACTGAAAGATTTGAGTAAAAGATCATTTACCTCTTCAAATTCATTCAAATAAAATGTGCTCTTTTAGACTCTCTGCAAACATTTGGTTCGAGTTTAACCAGCTGTTTGTAGAACAGGCCAAAAAATGATAAATAAATAAATAATGAATGCTATCTGCTTATCAACAAGAAATCAAGAATTTTTGAACTCTTGAAAATATATTTGAGAAATATTTAAGAAATCCCAAAGAGTTGAGCAAAAGTTTTTAGTATTTTCTTGGGCAGACAAACAACCACACATACTTAGAATATAAGCAGTGACTGCAACAAATCAAATAATTACAAAAGTTATGTGCCATACAATCCACCCAACCCTGGTATTTGCCTATTTCTTTTTCAAATAGAAAAACTTGAGACACACGACAAACTTTGCTCAAAAGGTGCAGCAATAGAAAAGTTTGACAGGCAACTAACAAAAATTTCATTTAGGCGCATTTAGGGCCCCAAAAAAGACCAACTCGACTATATGTAAATATATTCACACAAACACACACACACACACACACATGAGACCATATATGTGAATGATGAGTGAAAAATGCAAGTCAAAATATTTTTACAGCCTTCGTTGAATTGAAAGTTTAAAGCCGTCGACTGGGCGGAGCTGGAATATGTTGAGATTTGCTTCTGCAATTTAAGCATAAAAATCATTTTTAGACAACATTTTCTGCAACCTCAGCAGCGAGACTTTGGCGCCGTCAACTTTTTTTTTCTTGTTTTGCCTTTTTGCCCACGCTGCAGGCTAAAACTTTCGCCAGCATCAGGAACCAGCGTCGCCGTTGCCTTTGCCATTGCCTCTGTCCCGCCTGGCTTCCTGGCTTTTCGGCTCGCTGCTACCGCTTGGCTGCCAATGCCGCCTTTGTGCCAATTCAAGTTACACAACTCCAGCGGAGCGTGTTAAATGCGCAGCAGTTGCACCAACCCGCCGGGGCGAAGCTGAACAGGCCGAGGCTTAACCGGAAAAGCTTGTGCTGTGTAGGCCTTGAAGGGCTTTGATGGATTCATAAAGCCCAGAAAGAGTTGTGGCCTGAATGAAATCATAATCATCAGACCCTTTAAGCTGTCCACTTTTATAGGTTAAATTTCTGGATCACTGAGAAGACTTAAATTATTCTCTAGACTGAGAAAAAGAGATTCGGTTCGTTCTTGATTTGATTTTATTTCATTATGATTTATTTGTCTTAGCGAAAGATTTGGTTGGGTCTTCTTCTTTAAGTCTCATGGGATTGGCTGTGGTGGCTTCAATCATATAGGTATGGTCCATATTACAGAGCCTGGGTGGCTCCATTAGTTCCGTGCTAACATGTGTTACTATCGTCATTAAGCCAATTAAACAACTGGAAAGTAGAACTAGTTGATTCCCCATCTTTTCACTTTTTACTCGACTAGTTCAATATAGTTTTTTATTTATACTCCAGACGAGCTTGGCTTCAAAACAAAACCGGTTACCTAATTTCCCAAAAAGAAAACCAACTAAATAAACAATTGAAAAAACTACTACACATTTGAAACTAAGTTTGACTTTTCAATTCTTACAAAATAATTCTAGTAAATTCTCAAATATTTCTTTAAGGAATTTTCGAGTCAAAAGAATTATGAAAAAGACTAGATAAATCTAAAAATATTTAAGCAATCATAGCGGCTTTGTGTAATCCTTATCAGCTACTTTATTCCTCATACTTTGGCATTCAATCATATAGAAAGAACCACTCAATCACATATAAAAAAAATAAAATTCAAAGCCAACCAAAATTCACAAGCAGACAATAGTCCCTGGTTACTGGGCCATGCCTCGGATTGGGGGGTGGAGGCATTATGCAGTGTGTCTCCAAGGACATTATTATGCCAAGGATTGTGCTTTTTTTTTTTTTTGAGCGCTTAAAAATGCTTTTCTTGTATGCCAAGCCAAAGGGAATCAAATCAAATAAAATATTCATTTTGATCTTTGAACTGTGCATAAATATGCGCCACATCTCTGCCACGCCCTCGCCACTCCTTCCACATACACACAATAGAAAGAATAAGTAAAAATACAAAAAAAAAAAAAAATTGCGGTTTGGCAAATGTTGAATCGGTGAGTTGGCGGTTGGCGGCACTTTATCATCATTGTCGACAGCATTTGTGCTGCTCAATTCTCAATATCCTTGTTGGCATTGGCAAAAGCAACAATAAAAAAAAAATATATATATGTATATATATATTTAGCCCAAAGATTTCCACATACATAAATAGCTTCCTTCCTATTCATTTCGAAGGATATGAATAGCTGAGAGCTTAAATCGAAGCTGTTTTGTTTTTTATTTAAAATTTCTGAAATTTTCTAATTTAAAAATTTTTCTTATTAAATTTTTTTCGTTTGCCATTTTTTAACCCTTACTGGAAAAGTCTTTTTCCCTTTTGTTAAATAATCGTTTTTGTCTTATTGTGCAGAAAACTTAATTTCAAGTCTAATGCAATCCACTCACAATTTCTTTATCAGATTTGCTGCCCTTGCAACAGCCTCTGGCATTTTTTTCCCCAAAGAAATGAGAAATGAGAAAAGAGCAGTTTTCTTTTCTTTTTCCGTTGGTAACTTATTGTTGGTATTTATTTGCCTGTCCTTGTCCTGTTGTGGACACCGTCTGAACCCTAGCAATCTGCCATCTTGTCTTCATTCACTTTTGGATTTGTCTTTGTTATCAGCTTAAATACATCGAAGAGCATATGCTTTTAGGCCTTTCCTTTTCCTCAAAAAAAATGTCAAGTCTGATTCAGACAAAAATCAACCAAATTAGCAACAGAAAACTTTATGTCTCAGACAAGGCAAATAAAAAAATGAATGTATAAGTTTATATGAACATAACATTTTCTAATTTACTACACACACGTGTGTGTCAGGCTAACATAAACAATTTTAATCCTTAATTGAAAATAAACATGGAAACATTTTGCGGTATTCAAAGAAAACAGCGTTGGCTTCTTTTTTGTTTTTTTTTTTTGGAAAAGGCTTACCATGTCCTGGTGCAGTCAAGTGGGTAGTTTTTGGGGTAGACTTTGTAAAGGGATTAAGCTGGGAATGAGCATAAAGGTAGATTATTATTTGGTAACCTGACACTGCGTAGTGGAATGCAGGTATACCCTGGGTATAGGGTGATTTGGAGAGCTCTAAGAGATACATCTTTTTATTTGTCTAAAATCACCCTGTAATTTAAAGTTACATAAAATTGGCCTTTGTAAGAATTTTAAATGAGATTTTCAAATAAATAAAACGACATATCAAGTAAGCAAGAGATTTATGTATTTAAAAGGAGCTGAGAAAAATTACCCAACTGCTTGGACAGACCAGTAAGACCAACTAATTCAATAAACCAAAAACCTTGCAACAGAGACAACAATTTGGGCCAACAACAGTCCACTGTGATTTATACCTACCAAGCGTGAAATACAACACATCCAAAAAAAGGGGGGGGATGTGGTGGGTTAAGCAGTGGAGGGTATAGGCCAAGAACATTGTTTCATATTCTTGTTACAACAACTTAATGCGGAAATCAAAGTAAACAAGGCAAGAGAGAAATTCTTTGACCAAAACAAAAACAAGAAATATTTTAAAAGAAAGAAAAAAAAAAAAATTCGAAGCGAAACGAAACGAAACGGTAGAAAAGTTTATCGAAGAGAAATTCGTTGGGCTTGAAGTAAAAATTGTTTAGCATGTCGTTTGCTATTCAAACAATTTGCATATCCTTTTAGTGCATCCAGTGTACTTAAGCAACAAATAACAACAAAAACAAGCAAACAGGCAAATGGAATAAAAACCAGAACAATCCCTGACCAGGCATACCAACACGACAGTCAACCGAAATCCAATGTCAGCTCAAGAATTTGCGGCAGGCAACACCATGAAAAGGAGATTCTTCTGGGCGAAAAAAAAATCAACTGTTATTTAACACTAGTTTGAAAGAGTGAAAGAGAGCGAGAGAGAGAGAGAGAGCGAAAGAGAGAAAGCAAAATGCAAAATTCAGAGAATTCAGAGGAAAAAGTGTCGAACGTATTCAAGTGTAAAGTGAATAGAGTCATGTGTCCTGACCGTGGCCAACTCAGCTCTTACTGGCCGGCTGCTGGGCTTGGCTGTAGCTGGTTGGCTTGGCTTGGCTTGGCTTGGTTTGGCAGCCATAATATTTATGCGCAGACGTTGCTCAATAAGCTGCTCAAGGATTTATTAGCCAAATGGACAGATTTGACTGCATCTCAGCCAGTGAGTGAGTCGGGGGCAAATGCAGTGAATTCTCTGACATATGTGAACCTTGAGTTTTTTTTTCGACTTTTCTGTTTCATTTCCGAAAGTATTTTGCCAAAGAACACTGAAAGAATGAACTTAGATATTGAGGTAGAGGAGAACTTGAATTGCTTTTTTATTTATAGGTAAAAGAAATTAGACTTACCTTGAGACGTCGGAAAAATTTAAGATTTCTTATTTTTTATTTTAACAGAAGGGCTGCATTTTCGATATTAAGTAATCGGTTAATCGGGAAAATGTAAGATGAAGTCATACTTTTTTTGCTAGAAGAATAAGGTCAGACTTTGAAGTTCTAGGAAATTGCAGAACTGCTTAGGAACAATAATTATATTTAGCCTCAACACAGGGCTGCATCAGCGATACACATCGATAAGCTCCCTTTGCCTTGAGGAAGGCACTATACTTATCACTTTTTTGGAAAATGTTTAAGGCTTTTTATCATTCAAATATTTTTTCTGTAATAACAACAAGCAAATCTAATTAGCTTCAGTAGACTTGAAAGCTCTTAGAAGCTTTCAACATTTTTTTTTTTTTAGTAATTAAGGAACAAATAATTTTTAGAGTGTAAAACAGATAGCTTGTATCGTTTTAATTTGCTAATCAAAGTAAATATATAAATCCAATTGTTTTCTATAAATTTTTCAGTGTAAGCATTTCTTTTCGTTTAAAAATTTCATTGTTTGAAATGCCACCAACATCACGATTTGGTCTTGGGGGCAACTAAACCTTTGGCTACCCAGCCCAATCGCTTTCTTTCCTATTCAATATATATTCGAATGCCAACATATTGATGAATGTTTTCAAAATCCAGGCAGTGAATGGCAATTTTTCAAGATTTACAACTTAAATCGTCATGTGAGCGTAAGCTAAGCAGTTCGGCAGTTAGCACAAAGAGTCCTGGGTAACTTTTAAAGGGTTATGGATTCCGTTGGGCAAAGTTGAACAATGAATTTTTTGTACTGGCTCAGTGGATGCCAAATGGCATTGTATGTTTGTCTAATGGAGCTTAAATGGCCGCTGGTGGCTTGACCCTTGGTGGTACTCAATTTTATTTTTTATTTTATTTTTTTTGAAAAGAAGAAAAAGTTTTCCAAGTTCAACAAAGTGAAAACAAATGCATTGTGAGTAAGGCTTTGGGTCGGTCAATTTGTGTTGGTACAATGGATTCTCTTTTTTACACCTTTTCGAGGAGACAGGGCAAAATAACTTTTTTTTTTTATTTTTTTGAGGACTGAATTTGTGGCCGTAATTGATAAAAGTTAGTACGAGGACTTAAGGGCTTAGGAAAAGATTTTCACAAAAAGATATTGGCCTTTTTACACTGTACATTTTTCTTTTTATTAAACTTCTCTCTCCACCTATCACATCTAGAAATTGTTATTGACTTTTTATTACTTCCTCAATAACACAAATTGGCTTTTTTAATATGCCAAGAGAATAAACTCAAAATAATAAATCATAAAAGTGCTGACAAAATTAAAGCGGCCACTTTAACAATTTTGCCAAAAAAAAAAAAAAAAAAAAAAAAACGGAGACGAATTGAAAACAATTTTAAAAATTCACCAACTGTCATTCAAAATACAATAAAATCGACACAACTCAGAATTGGAAATATATTGAATATTAATTTGAATTTTTTACTTCTTTTCTAGAATTTCTGGTTGAGTCTTTTTTAATTTAATTTGCCTGCGGCACATAAAAATATGGAAATTTCATTATTTTTTTATTTTGCCCGAAAAATATGACAAATTTAATAGTAAATGACACTGACGAATTTGCATACGCCAATAGAGAATTTTTTTTGCTAAAAAGTAATTGATTTTTAATAATAATTTATTCAGGTTAAATAAACCAAAAGCTTTTGGATCTTTAAAATAAAAAAAAAAATCAGGTTTAAGTTTCTTTGCCAAATCTGGGTAAATCTTTATTAGCAAACATATGCCCATTCATCATACATTTGATAAGTAATTCATTTCCCTAGAATAAAATATATATTGAAATATTTAAAATACCATTGAAACTGTGCCAATAAAAGTGTTCAAAGTGCGCTGAAAGCTGTAAAAACGGGGCTACTCCTTAGCCATTTCTGGGCAACATGGCGAAAATGCCGGGCTTGAGATTGTTCACATCTTGCACGGTGAACTCTCCAGAGAAGTGATCGTTTATGATTATGGTACGCTTCTTGCTGGCATCTAAATGATGAGCCTGGAATATGATCTCAAATACGAATTCCGGTAAAATGGATGTGGTTGGATCCTCGGGCCACCAGAATCTGTTGATATAATACGAGTTCTGGAAACGACGTTTAAAATGTATACGTATGAATTTATATTTGCCCTGTGTAGGACATCCCACTTGATGTACAAGGATTTTGATAGATTTTTTAAAAGACTTACCTTGGTAATTGGACAGGCCTCGATAATATTGCCATATTCCCGCATGATGCCATGGACAAACTTGCCCACTGGTGAGGTGGTTAGATAACCCACAATGCGACACAAGTTCAGGGTTATGTTAATGTTGGAAGAATAGAAAGGATCCAATTTATTGGTCACATGTCCTTCCACATGTATGTCAACATCGTGTAGGTCTTGATGAAGCTCCATGCTGAAATTCAAATGAGGATCGGCGGCATCGAAGACCACCTTATGATTCAAGTACTTTTCCTCACTCCAAAGTTTGATCTCTTTGAATTTGGGACGCATCATTTTCTGTTTGAAACAAAAAAAATATTTTAATTTAAATTACAACACCAAATCTAGGACTAGACTTACCTCAGCCCAAGTGCCTTGAAAATGGCAAATGGCCAATATGAAAGGCACCAGCAGAAAATCTTTATTGACCAGCATTTTGTTAAGGCTTTTTCGTTTTGAGATTCTCTTGATTTATTTCTGACTATTTATATACAGTTTTCGCTAGAATTAAAACCAAATTATTTTTGAAACATTTAAAATATAATCATTTAGACATTGAACCATTTAACTTTAATAACAAAAAAAAAGAATTATTTTTTTTTTAAATCATTTTGGCTTTATCATCAATCTGAATCGTTTGATTTATTGAACCTTGATCGCTTGCAATTTTCTGCAAACCTGATGGCATTTTAATTGACTAAGCACTTTGGTGATTATAATAATAATTTTATAAGTACCCAGGGCTAATCAATAATAGAACCAGTTAAATTCGAACCGAAGATGAGTTCAGTGGGCTATTTTCTAATTTTGTCAATTATTTTGATTGCCTGTTCTTCCAATGCCTGGGCTTGGGTAAGCTCAAATCAATATCAGATAGAAAAATAATAATTTTGGTTGAAATAATTTTTAAAAATTTATGTCAGCGTTCTTTTAAAATTTTATTCACCAAAGTGGAGTATGAAATTAATAAGGAATATGCCGATGCCGAGGTCAAAATACATAATACTTCCGAAACGGAAACTTCCCTGAATGCCGTCATTGAGCTCCATCAAAATATGGAAGAAGTCTATTTAGTTGTGAACTTTGGCCTGGAAACTGAAAATGGTACTTACGGTACTCTACTCAATCGCAATGTGAGCTTCTGCAAGCTACTCAAGCAACGAAGTATGGATCCCCTCTTGCGTGCCATTTGGGATGATATTCAGCGTCATGGCAAACTTTTCAAGGAGTGTCCGATTAAGAAGGGTACCTATACTATAACCGAATATCGCATAGACGAGGAGACACTGCCTAGTTATTTGCCCGAGGCCAGTTTTAGGGTGATTATGCAATTGGTTCTACCCAAAAATGTGCAATACTTTCGTGGGAAAATTTACGGGCGCATAGATAAATCAAAGGGTTTTAACAATCTCAAAATGTTTAGTTTGGGCTAAGTGGATAAATGTGTGTAAATGTGTGTAAATGTGTGTAAATATGTATATATCTTTGAGTTTGTATTTTTTGATGTCTAATAAAGTAGCAATTCTGTGGAGAGAGTTGCTCGGATCAGCACAAGTTGCCTGCTTATGCAAAATACGATTTATCGCACGATTGACGTAATTCTTGCTTCATCATCAGGGACGGTCTCGTCATTGCTATTATTGTTATTATTATTGTGTTTCACTCAATCTTGACTAAGACAGCTTGGCTGGCATCACGTGTCGTATCTGCCAGCTCGACTGCGAAATTCACATGCTCGTTGATGGTGACAAGCTGTCTGCCGTCTGCCGAATTGATGACGCTGATAATGACGAGTACTGAAGACGTTAGTGTGCTGGCAAAGTACCTGACAATGATTTAGAGATTCTACAGATTGCCAGGCTATATATTTTACAACCCTAAAAGTTGAATGGACTCTCCTCCAGAGGCTAAAAGGTTAACTCATAAAATATACACATTTCACTCCACCAAAAAGCCAGTGGGATTCTGGTCTATCGTCTATTCTCGAAGTAATTAAAAATGCTCTGCACATCAGCAAGTTTAAGAAGACATTCCCACAACACCAAATAAACAAGCATAACAAAATCAGAATACTATAACCCATTTCGGATGATTCAGTCCAGGTGAATTTCGGGCCATAAATCTTGAGTCAGCTGAACCATACCGCCTGTTCCGGGCTTAGAAAAGTGCAATAACTTAGAAAAGTGCGACAAACAAAATAAAAAAAAACATAGCGGCTCCAATCAAAGGGAATACATATTGTTAATTGTTTCAAATGCTTGTCAACAAATTGAAAGTGTGAACTGAACTGAATTAAATTATGGTAAATGCTGATGACGACGGTGGCTTTTGTTCTTTTCTTTTATTTATGGTCTAAAGCATTTGTGAAAAACAAAACCTACGCATTTTGATTTTGAATAAGTTGAAATAAATAATTTAATTTGATAGACTTGGGTTCACAAATTTTATAGGTTAAATTTGATATAACAGGAAATGTGGGGAATATATTGAAAAAAAAAAATAATAAAAAATAAGAAGCTTGAATAGTATCGTTTAAAAATTTTTGATTAAGATTTATTTTATTTTCAAATATTTTTATTTAGATTGAAATCATCAAGAATTTCAGAAATTTTTTCTTCCTACTTTCTTGTGCAAATTTTCCAAAGAATAAAAAAAAATGTATATATCTGTGTATACGTATTTCGTACGCATTTCAATTATCGACATTTCAGTGACTTTTATTGAATTTATTTGGCTGATCGACCATGCGAGCTGCCTATGAATTCAACCGTCGCCTCTGCCGCCGCCATCCAATCATTTGGCTACCCGATTCGCATATTTTTTTGGCAAAATTTAAAAAATACACCGAACACCTTCAACTTGTTTGGGGGTAAAAAAAAAGCAACAACAACAATAAATATTGTATCTGCCACCTGCCGTCATTGCTGTTTGGTTGTTAATTTAATGCAATTGGTATTTTTTTTTTTTTTATTTGGCCGTAAGTAAATCAATTAATATTGTCACATTGTCACGGTTTGATGGGTCTCCTGAAAGATGGACGGTGTTCAAATGTTGTTCCATGTAAGAATCGAGTAGGTAGAAAAAGATACATAAAACGGTTTGACAAATTACAAACTTTAGAAATTGATTTTCCAAAAGTTTTTGGCCAAACACAAAAGTAGTACAAAATCCGCTTTTAAATTACGTATAAATAAAGTTCTGTGGGAATATCCAGAAAATAAATTAGGTGTGACAAGCAAAAAGCAAAAGAAAGAAATTACTCAACACAAAGCAAAAACAAATACAAAAAATAAAGCGAATCAATCACTCGTATCAATGTTCAACAATTTGAAAATAATATTGAACAAAAAAATACAAAAAAAAGTGGGTTAGATATGCAAATGGAATAAAAAATTACCAGCCACCGAACGGTAAAGCGTGGCTTGAAAAAGAATAATCTGATTATCGTTGATGCGTGGAATATTATTCGAAGGTACTTCAAATAGAGACAGACGTACAAAAAAAAAGCAGAGTAAAACTCATCAAAAATATGAAATTTTTTATACGCCGATAATCAAAAATTATATGGTCGAAACACACCCTATAGGAAAGGTCACTGAACCAGTCCAATTTTTAGATTTTGAGATAGGAAGTTATAGGTTTTTTTTTTGGAGATATTTCCAAAGCTTAAAAAAGAATAAAGAATTTATAATCAAAAGACATGTTTGAAACTTTTATCTATTCCAAACTAAGATCCCGCCTTGATCAAAGAGCTTTTAAAACTATTTTAGATCTGCAGAATCCGACTCAATTCTGTGATATTCTCTCAATTCCCCGGACTCATTCATTGAAGACTCAAAGCTTCAGAGAGAACCAATATCAGGAATTTTTGTCTTGCCTAGTGATCCGAACGATCGTGTCTTAATCTAAGATCCAGGATAAGTTAGGATCTGAATCGGGTCCAAAGCGAAAGATCGTATACCCTCTTCTCTGTCTATCTTTTCTTGCTTTCTCAATGATATAGACATATATTCTCTTATAGTGTATTCCATATTCGGTATTTACAATTTGATTTTCAATCAATTGATAATTCTTACACAGTTCTAATAACTAATAGATTCAGAATTGTTTTCTTCTTATATATTTCATTTTGTTACTTTGGTTACGTTCTTTACATTTCAATATATGATTTTTTTTTGTTGCTTCTCTGAAGACCTTAACCTCGAAAGCAAATTGAATCTGTTGGGCGGCAATCTCCAACAAGTTCCAAGTTCTTCTTTGGGTTAACAAAGCATTACAAATTTGCATATTTCGCAAGTTTCTGCTCTGCATATGAAGTTGGCATAACAATTTTTGTCACACAATTGAAAAGGCAGCAAAAAAAAAACACAAAAAAAAATACACTTTTGAACCAGACGAAATGTAAATTTTGTTGGGGTGTCGGCAAAAACTAAAAGAAAGTCGATTGTTATATGCAACGGTGTAATTTTTAGTGTACGATAGTGAGCCATATAAATGCTATATCGTATAACACGAATTTTGATTAAATAGTTAAGACAAGTTCAATGACATCATGGATATAAAAATACACACACACACACTCATTCGCACAGTTTGAGTTGAGTTGAGTGAATTTTGAAGTTTTCGAAGAGTTGAAAATCATTCAAGTTTGAAAATCGACTTAGGAAAATTATGTTAATTTCATTTTGAAACTTTGAAGTGACTGAGAAATCTTATTAATTCTGGCCGGAAAAACAAAAGGGATAAGCATAACTGGCAGACAATTGGCAAACAAACAATTTGCCAAAAATAACAGTCAACAAAGACAATCTCAGTCAGTGAGAGAGAAATTCTTTTGCCCAAAAATAAGAAAGTTCAAATTGTAATGAAATCTTGCCTTTGCCAGCAAAATGGGGAGTTGAGGTGGTTCAGACAGCCTGGCAAAATATTCTTGACTTGCCTCAATATTTGCACTTTGAGGCATTCCCAGTTGAGAGCTAATTTTTGTCAGTTGTCGAAAGGCTCTGACTTCTTCTTCCTCTTCTTCTTCTTCTTGGTTTTCTTCTCATACTCGAAAAATGTTGTACTTATTTTATTGGCTTGGCACCATCAAGGAAACTTACACAGGCTCTGCGAGTTGAGTGCTGGGCAAATACTTCAAACTGTAATCAGTTTTTATTTGTTGTTACTTCAAGTTTAAAATGCAATTTATACAATAAATATCTCAAAGACTTTATTATAATTTTTCTTGTTTTTTTTTTAAGATAATTGTAAATACAATTATGAGAATGGTAGATAAATTAAAGAAAGAAACACGAAACCCTTTTGAAAATCTTAAAGATACTCTAGCTGCCAGGCATCGACACCATTATGACCCCGAAAAACGGAAGACTGTTTGCTGCTTAAAATTTATTTGTTCCTTCCATAGAAATTGCCATCTAGCTTTCAGCTCTCCTAGCCAACTTATTGCAATTGCTACAAATTTTTACATAAATTTACGCCAAGCCAGCAGTTTGGCCCTTTAGGCGGACTCCTGCCCAACTCCTCCAACCTGGCATTATGCAGGCCGTTAGCAATTTTTTTTTTCTGGCATTTTTTTTTGAAAGTCCTTTGGGTCCTGCTCATAGTCGTCGTATATTATTTTATTTTTTTTTTTACCTTACCAATTGCTTGTCTGTCTACCTTTTGAGCAATTTTTTAAGACGGAAATCCACTTTCAATTGTTTGTGCTCCAGGTGGGCTTGCGGGGGAGGTGGCAGGAAGATTTACATATTGCTCATTTTAACAGGCAGTCACCAGCATTATTATCATCATCATCATCCTGTTCTTATTGCCGCTGTCTGTTGAAGTGTAAACATTTTCACTGAAGGTGTAAATAAAATCTTCCTTTTGAGATAGAAACGATTGCTTTGGTATGCTTTTTTCTTTTGGATAGTTTAAGCAGAATTCTTGGGGATATTCTTGGATTTAGCAACAAGTTTATTACTTGAGTAAATATTTCCTTCTTCAGATCCGAATATTTTCTATAATCCCTTTGAAATACTCAATGGTTTCAAAATATATTACCTCATAACCATTTATGTTAATTACCCAACAAATTTTAGTTCAAAACACAACACAATTTAGCCTAATGACAACAATTTGTTTTAACAATTTCGATTAAAGCAAAATGGTCTTGTTTATTTTTACGAGATATTTTTCCATGCATAGATGGACCTATTAGGAATTCATTCTAGGTAGGCGCAGGAGGGGGGCGGGGGAGGTTGTAGACTTTTGAAGAGCTCATTAAGTTTGATAAATAAAAACGATTGCTCTGGTGACTGGTGAAATCGAAGCCCACCACAAAAATGCCGTTTAAATGACACCACGAGAGGGTTAAATGGTAACGCGCTTTTTGCCAATATATATGAACATTTTTGAGTCTGTCTATGTGGGCTGGGTGTGAGTGTGTGTTGTTTTTGGTAAATGTGTGCATACAAATTAATGCGAACAACTCAATAACTTCAAATAAATGAACAAAACTTGCATTTAAAATGAGATAAAAGCCTGGCACAGGCATTCACCTACAGTGGAAAACAAAATTAAATTCGTGGTGAAAAAATTTAAAAAATTCTCTTTAATGGAAAATATGAAAATATTTTTAGGAAATTGTTTAAAATATTTTATGTAATTTTTTTGAAAATTTTCATTTAAAATATATTGTATATTTTGTTTTTATTTTATCTACAAAAATTACACAACTCCCATGAAAGAATGTTCTGGCAGAAAGAAAAAAAAATTTGACCCAAAAGACCGGCAAACTGCCAGCCATCGATTTCAGTTCAGTGGTGTCTATTTAATTACAATTGTCGCCGTAATCCGTGTCCAGTGTTCGTGTGCCTGGCACCGTGCAGCTCATTTGGGCGGTTGCAACCATGTTGCAACGTTGCAATTAACACACCAGCAAAAGGGCTCTTGGACCACAAGCCCTTCTTCTCACTTCCTTCCACCCGCCTCGTGTTATGCTTTTCCTGATTGTGAACCATTATCAATTGTGGGAAGCTGCTATACTCTCTGTGCGATTATTTCACGCTCAATTATTATTAAATAAATTGCAATGCAAAATGTTGGAAATTTAACGGGAAGCTTTTTTTTTCATTATGGTTTAAAAATTATTTGGCTATAAATTCTTATCAGTGTTACAGTTTATGGATCTTTTTATATAGGGATTCGTTATAACTCCTAAAACTTATTGTTTCGGGCACTTTGATTATATCTTCGTCATCACCCACTTTTCCAAATTCAAATTTAAAATATAATGGCCGGCATATTTGAATATTACTTGAATCGCAAAGTGTTTTCTTATTTGTGCACCAAGAGGCTGCCACCGGTTTTAAGACTGTAAATAAATTTTGAAAAAATAATTCAATAAGAATTTTGAGAATAGCTCACGTGTTTTGTATTTATTGTGTTTCAGATGACAATTTTGCCATTTGGTAATGCATTTGTCCATTTTGCAGTAACATTTCCCAGTGTAGATACATTCCAAAGTAGTTACATTTTGTATATGACAGTCTATGTTGATATCAAAACAGGGATCCTCATCGCCAAGAGTGCTCCAGAGAATTGAGAAACCTATTTGATTTTTTAAATTTTGTTTACATAATTTTTTTTCTAATTTGTAAATATTTTTACATAAAATTAAAGCTAATTCCAACTTCATTATTCAGGGAGAACTAATACGGTACTAAAATATTATGAAATCTAGTTTCATTCTTGTTGAAAGCGTGACCGATAGGTGTGAATAGTTGCATTATTTTTGAGGTAAAAAAAGTGGTAATATTTTTACCAAGTTTTCTAGATATTTCGCAATTTTTATTTATATATTATATAGACTTTAAGAGTTTGTGGAATCTGCTAAAATCCGATTTCCCTGAATATTAAAATTTCGAATGGAAAGTATTTCAATGAGCTCCTCAAGTCAACGAGACACCTTGAAAATTTCTAGAAAATTATACTGGGCCGTAGGAGTAATTCATGTGGTATAAATGTGTCTTAACAAGTATAGTTTCCTTCGGAGAAACGAAAAACCTCTTCTATAAAAAATATATTAAGTATACGTAGAATGTACTCTTTTTGAGGGCAGCTTTAGCAAATGTTTGGCTGAAAGCTTTAGTTTAAAGTTTCCATTGGAACAGTGCATACTTTTAGGCCGTAGTGTCAAATAAAAATCGACAGACCGCAGACAAACTAATAGAATAAAGAACACGTTTTCGGCAAGCAAAAAAAAAGACTCAAATGTTGGTAGGAAAAAGCGGCACATGCCAAAAGCAAATATTGAACAACATGGCTTTGGAATATTGAAATCATTTTTTGGCAACTTTGAACCAAATTTAAGCCAGTCTTAAAATACTGAAAAGCAAAGCAGATCCACCGATTTTTTTCAGATTTACAGAATTATCAAAAAGCAATGTCTATAAATTTGTCAAGCTTAACCAGAATTTACCTGATCTCTTTTTTAGCCGCAAAAAGTTATCTTCACTTGTTTTCAGTATTTTTTTTCAGTCTCATCTTTTCTCTGGTCTGTCAGTCGGTCTGTCTGTGTTTGTTTGTTTATTTATCGGTTCGGTTTGTTTAATCTGTGCGCCAAAAAGTCAGCAGCTAGTTTGTTGGCTCATAGGTGCATTTTTCAGTCCGTCGGCTTGGGTAGAGAAGGAAAAAAAATTTATTGCAATCACGCACAGGATTTGTCGCTTTGGCTTTTGTGGCTAACCAGAAACACCTAAAAAATTGCCAGCAACTAAATTCCATAAAAAAAAGAAAAGTGTAGCAGTACGCGCATTAAATTTAAACTAATTGTTGGGCATTTATTAAGCCAATGCGCCAAAATGTTTTAATTACAAAAAAAAAGATTACAAATTGAGGGCCATAAAAATAAAACAAGAACAAATTATTGGCACCGTCAAAGAGTTACAACAACAACGCTACAAATAATCATTAATTTTATGCCAAATGGAAATGAATTTGTGGTTAACAGAAACTCAGGATAATTTCACAAAATGATTATAACAAACAAATGCTTTTTTTATTGCAAAACCCAAGGAAAATTTCGAAATAAATACAAAACAACTTAAGTCTATTTTGATATATTTGTCTTTCCCCTTTACTTTGGTTTCGACTTGCCATAGAGTTGCTCAGGCGTTGGTATATCGCTGACAAAGAAATTGGCTGGTATAAAATGAAAGATCTTCTTCAAAACATCCAAGAGAATATCCTCAACAGTCTGAGTGATGACCGTGTATAAGGCATCGGCCAGCATACGCCAATTATCATTGAAGAATTTATTTGTACTGTCCTCTGCGTGGCATTAAAGCAAAATCTTTATAGTTGTCAAAAGTGACTTAAGGCAAGCCAGAGACTTACCCAACTGCTTGTTGCCATTAAAAAGATTTGAAAAGTGTGACTTTAAGCCGTCCATTTTGAAATCCACATGACAGTTGGTGACATTGTAAAATGTATAACCGCCCTTGGAATACAAACGTGTCTTCGTATTCATTATGACAGTCATATTAGCTTTGGGCAAAAAAAAAAAAACAACTTGTAAGTATTCTCTGATTTCAAGCAATTCAAGTAAAGACTCACCAGCATCTAGAAATACCTGGCCACGTCCATTGAGCGGTATGAGCAGTATGCGTCCAAAGAGACTATAATCACCCTGAAGCTTCATTACAGGCAATGTAAAAGTGGTCTTCCAGCTGTAATCCTTTTTGGAAACCCTGTCAAATTAGATTTGGTTAGACTCTCAGTATTTGCTGTAACCCATACGCATGAGTTGGCTTACAGACTCTCAAGTACATTTGTATGGCCAAATCCAATAATTTTTACATTGGCCAATTCCACTTTCAGGTTAATCGCATTGCTGTTGCCTTGCGTAATTTTAATGCGATTCAGGTAAAATGGATCAAAACTCTTGATGCTGGTCAAACCGGGTATGCCTGAAAATAAGGAAACAAGTCAATAATTAAAATTAACTATTTTTTTTTTTTAGACTTAAAAATTTCATTTAGACTCACCATCGTTGAGTTTATCAAAGAGTTGCTGGATACTTTTCGTTGAGCAGTTGACAAAATTCTTATCGGCAATTTTACATTCTTTTATGTAATCTGCTGCGGTTGAATAGAGTTTGATTTTGAGTTTTTTGTTTTTGTTTTTTGTTTGTTTTTTTTTTTTTGTTTTTCCCAACAATATTAAATAAAAAACGCAACAAAAAATGTAAAAAAACACAAATGATAGAAAAAAAAATCCGGTTTAGTGGTGCAATAATTCATAAAAAGTGGGTTAGTCACAAATGTAAAAAAATGTAAGAGCCAAGCCAAAATGGGTTTCCATGATGATTTGTTATTATTTAATTTTTTTTCTATACTCTGATAATATTTACTTGTTTTTATTGCTTAATTATAAGTTATACGCGATCGATAGCAAAGGTTGATAACTTTGCCTTGGCAAATGATATTCAAAGAAGAATGCAATGAACTCAATTTTTAAATGATTTAAATGAAATGAAATTGATGAAAGCTTTTGAAAATCGAGATTTGATTATATCTTTTTTTAATATGATCCTTTTTTGTCGATTCTTTTCGATTTTTATGATTTTATTCGAGGGCCTTATGACTTTATTGATTCTTCTAAGTTTTTTCCTTTAAACTTTGAATAGATAAATACATATATATTTGATGTTTTTATTTCCTAGCTCAAAATATATTGAACATTAATATTTGATTTATTTCAACTTAAATTTATTCTTTTGAATTTTGTAATATTTTTAATTAATTTACTATTTTTTAATTATTTTGTTTCAATTATTTTGCTTGCCTGTTTTAAAATTTTATTATTATTTTATTTATTTCAACTTAATTTTATTCTTTTGAATTTTTGTAATATTTTTAATTAATTTACTTTTTTATATTATTTTTGCCTATTTTAAAATTTATTATTATTTTATTTATTTCAACTTAAATATATTCTTTTGAATTTTGTAATATTTTTAATTAATTTATTTCTTTTTAATTATTTTGTTTTAATTATTTTGCTTGCCTATTTTAAAATTTATTATTATTTGATTTCTTTCAACTTAAATTTATTCTTTTGAATTTTTGTAATATTTTTAATTAATTTACTTTTTATTTTTGAATAAAATAAATATTTCTGTAGTCTTTAAAATTATAATTTTTTTACGTTACAAGTATTTTCTTCAAAAATATTCACAAGAGTTGCAGTTCAGGCAGTTCTGTCAAAGGTTCCACATTCTTTATCCTAATACTAAATTAATTCACTTCATCGATTTGTATTTTATTTCAATTTTAATTTAAATCATTTTATATTGGCTTGTTTAATATATTAAAAATTTCGTTGAATTTTTTCAATACTTTAATTTTAATTTTATTTAAAATTTTATTTTGGCAATTTTCTATTTATGATATTTTTATTAATAAAAGAAATATTATTATTTTTTTTTCTTTATTTTGAAATTTATTTTTTTTATATATAATAAAGGAGCATTTTTTTATTTAATTTATTTCTTTATTTTTAATTTTATTATTTGTATTTTTCTGTTTCAACTTACGCGGCTCAGTCAAAAATCCAACATCTTGACTACACGCAAATCCCAACGTTGCGATAAAAGCAAAACTACGCCAGATTAGAATTTTCATTGTTTTTTCGATTTAATTTGGATTTTTTTTTATGTTCCGCTTAGAAGCTTACGCGGCCAGAGCAAACAACAAAATGCAACTGAAAATTGAAAAAATTCCACTCCAGAGTCTCGAGAGGTTGGAAAATTTTTTGTACAATTTTCATATTTTCTTGCTTTCGTTGCGGCAGTGGCGGTTGCCAGCGACTTGCAGAAAACTTGATTTGAGCGGCACATTCGATTGGCAGCAATTGGCGGTGGTCGTTTTGCAATGAGATGTTGCCACCACCAGCGGACGGTCGGCTTGGACGGTGGTTAGTGGGTTAAACCGGCAAAGTGGCCGTTCAGAGAATATGTGATTGTTTCTTTTATTTTTTTTTGCTTTGAATTTTTTTTTTTTTTTGGTATCAGTTGGCAGTTGTCGATGACGAAATGTGGAAGACTCGATCGCCGGTGGCCCCAGTTGCACTTGCGCAGTTGTTCAATTTTAATTTTTGTGTCTTTTCGGTGGGGAAACAAAAGTCTTTTTTTTCGTTGTTGTTGTTTTTGTTTTGGCAATACTACACTGGTTATTGTTGTTGTGGGTTGCGAAACTGTTAACAAGCCCAAAAACCAAACACTCTGAAATGGATACCAAGTTAGACTGGCTGACAGCTTTTATGGTGATTTCGGTTGGTTGCTTGCAATTGAACTTGATTGCTTGCCTATGGTTTTTTTGTTTGAAAATAGATTTAATATAATCTATAGATGAAAAAAAGCAAACTTCTTGAAGTTTGATAGAGGGTTAGTATTTTTTTGCACTTGTAATCAGTGAATCGCATGCAACAACACAATTGCAATTTCTCCGAACCGACATTGTCCCAAAGTCTTAACACGTTGCCTGGTCTGGTCGAGTAGGCGCATTAGTGTCCTTCAACTGGCGTCTTATTCTGTTTGAAAACAGACAAGAAAACTGACCACAAAGACCACTCAATAAGCGGTGGGAGTGACCAGACACTCTCTCAGCAAAGTGCAGAGCCAAAGGCACAAAAAACAGATTTTCATGCATGTCCAGCCATATATCAGGATATATGTCACAGACACTTGGACTGGGAGGGGGCTGCAATGGTGAAGCAATAATCAAGTGGTCCGAGACTTTAGGGTGCTATAAGTACAGTGCATTCAACTAAGAAAAAGTTGAGGAAAAAAAAATCCAAGATCCCAAGAGTTGAGATACTCTGGACTGTGAGATGCTCTATTTATTTGTTGATTCATTCCAATCGGGCCTTAGGTATTTGATATATATAAAAAAGATTATAGGTTTTGACATAAATTAGTTTAGTCAAATGAATAGACAAGGACTTGAACCAAGATACTTTTGGATAATTTGTATTGGTTTCTTAAAGTGTTAGGAAATCTTGCATTGTCTTTAAATATTCAAACTCAAATTAAAGAACTAACTGAAATGACCTAAGCTTTAGTGTCTATTTGTCTGAACTTTTAAGTTTATTTCAGTGGCAGTAATGTTTCAGTTCTATAAGGGTCTCACAGATCCGATATACCCTTTTCTTGTCCTTAACTGAAGAGCACGCGCAACCAAGTGGGGCTTTTTTTTTTGGTTCGGCCCAGACGTCGCCTAATCAAGCGCACAGTTACTTCTACTTCATTTGCTTTCTTTTTGAGCCTTGCTTTTTGCCTGAGAGTTTTCATTAGACTTTTGCCTCTTAGAAAAGTAACAGAGTCGAAGAGAAAAAAGAACCCTGAGAAATAGTTAAAAAGCAAAGTCGCTTGAAAAATCACGATAAGATAACCGTTCCATCTTGCCTCCTCCAAACTCATCCTCACCATGTGTGCGCGAATATTTTTTATTCGTTTTCTTTTCTTGTATCTTTTGGATTGGCCAGGCCAGGCACTGGCCTGTGGTCGTTGTTGTCTGCTGGAAATGTTGTTATAGAAAAGTTTGGCATTCTATCGCGTCGCTCATCGTTTCGTTTTGTTGTATCCTTTTTCAATAGATTTATGTTGTCCAAGTCCTCCAATTTTTTCCAACCCACTCGAGTTTACAAAATTTGTTCTTCAGAGTCTTTGCTTTTTTTATTATTATTTTCTCATAAGCTGGAAAGCGGATTTTTCAATTACAGCAAAGATAAAGTGTGTATACTTTTAGGCAATTACGTAAATTAAATAATTTACTGAAGTGTTTTCAGGGTGGACAAAAAGATTGGTTCTTTATTTTTTCTTTTTTTTAGTTACATTAAATTTTTAGTAGTTTAATTTATAATTAAGGGAGAGTAAATTTTCTTTTCTAAACTTTAATTCCAAGAACTTTAATCCTATTAAAAGAAAATCATATCATGCCATATTAAGATTCACACTTGACCCACACACCCAAACCCAATTAACACTTTTGGGTCAGTTTTCAGTAACTAATTCAAAGATTTGGCTTGTCTATAATAATTTGACTAGCCAAGCAAAACAACAAAATTGTCCCCCCGAAAAATGATAAAGCTCTAAAACAATGAACAGAACATTCAAAATAATTATCTCGGACTGGCCGATGGGTCTTTGCGGCAGCCCCAAAAAGCAACCCTTAAACTAGAAACCCTTGCCTTGGATTTGACAATTTTCTTGGCACTTGTAGAGATTCCTTGGCCACCTGCCCATATTCACACTAGGCAGGATAAAAATATGCGCATGTTAATTTAAATAAAGTGCGGACCAAAGGACGAACGAATGAAGCAACCAACTAGGTTTTTTCTTTTTCCCCAAATTGTTCAAATGGACTGACCATTTGAGAGGGGATGAGAGCTGCAAATAAAAGCGCAACCGGTTTGCCCACAGAGACGAAGAAAAAGAAGAAAAAGAAGCAGAATAGAGCAAATATTAATCCAAAAAGGGAATTGTCACAAATTGCAAGGGGTGGCAGGTAGAGGAGAGGATTTCTGAAAACTGTTGAGATTATCATCAGTTTGAGAATTTGAGGTGGTGACGATGATGACGATGATGATGTTGGTTTCTGGCTGCTGGGCAAACAACAGCTGCGGATTGAGCACAAAAGGATGGCCCCAAATGGCATTGTCCTTTCCCTTCTCTCTAGGTTTTTTTTTTACCTTTTTCTTTTTGGTTTTCATATTGTCGTTGTTGCTGTTGTTGTTGTTGGTCAAACGCTGATTGTTTCAAATCGCAGCAGCCAACGAGCGAAAGTTTACCTTTTTGGGAATTAATTTGCCAAATAAATGCTGACAAAATGCAGGCAACTGGACAAGGACAAAAGCTATCCCAAATGAATGTATGAGCCCAGAGCTGCCTATCCTTACCTTAGGTATTTTTCGAAATTTTCTGACTCTCCTCAAAAAAAAAAAAAAAAAAACTAATAGGATTTTGATTATAGTTGGTTGAGTCCTTTTGTTGTTGTTGTTGTTATTTTTCTGCTTTGCCTGTGCAATTTGGTTTGGTTTTTGGGAAGAGTTCTGAGCTCACAGGTCGACTGCTGCCACTGCCGCTGCCATAATCAATTTTTGGCCATTTTTTGGCTTTTCAACAACAACAACAACAACAAGAACAACATGAACCACAAAAGATGGGCAACAATGCCTTTCAGTTTTGCAGATGATTGTACTTTTTGACCCATGAAATGAGTTTTGCCATGTGTGAGCTTCTCTCTTTCACACACTCACTCTTTCTCTCTGTCTGTCTGTCTGTCTGTCTGTGAGAGAAAGCTGTATGCCAAATTAAATTACCAACACATACAAATCTGTGGCCAAAGGGGCCGGAGGGTTTGTAGGGAAAACCCTGAGCTGCGGCAAAGCCAAAAATGCATTTGATATTCATAGCCTTTTTATCCGACACATGCTCTCTCTTTCTCTCTCAGTGTCTACTCAACCCTCCGACTGGCTCTTTCCGACTTTTATCTCTTTCTGTGTATCAGTGCGGTTTTTGTTCTGTTACATTATAATTAATTTCAGTGGCCCAAATATGTAAATTTGATTATGACCACGCAACACGAAAGCAAACCAAATGAAAACTGCTTTCTCTTCACACAAAAATATGCATAAATAAATATAAGAGATATTCATTCTCTCTCTGTCTTTGTCTTTTCCCTTTCCACTTCTAAGCTGCTTAAAAAAAAAAAATACCAACACTTCAATGTTTTCCGACTTTGACTTTTCGGGCTTAACTAAAAAATTTGTCCTCTCGTTTTTCCAGTTCATTCTGACTTCGTTAAGCTTCCGTTTTTTTTTTGGTGACTTCAACTTCAAACTGGTTAACGACTTTGCATAGATTAAAACCATAAACAATTTTTTTGTTTTTTTATTTTTCTCATATATTTCAGAATTTTTTGCAATTAAATGTTTGTTAACAAAAAAACACTAAACTTTTTCGCAGGCATTTTAATTAGGACTTCCGCCAACTTGCTGATGATTATGAATAAAATACCGAACTTTTAAGCTGCTAATTAATGGTTTGCTCTATGCTTTTTATGAAGATAAATTCATTCTGATATTTATTAGTTTATAATAATTTTTGAAACTCTTTTAAATCTGTTTCAGCTTGCAGGTTAATTTGGGTTTTTAAACTTTCAAAAAGTCGGGGCAAAATTTCGACAATCTTCCAATGGCAGACTTAATTTCCAAAGACGAAATCCCATATTCATCAGGGAATATTTCCACTCCTAACTAAGTTGCTTATTAATATTCGTAATTGAAATTTCCTAACTGAAATACTCGCTTAGATAATGATGATCTAATCCTTTGAAGGCCAAAGGGTCTCTTGAAAAATTCCGAGTTTATCTCCATCGACCTTATCATGATTATTTCCAAAGAAGCCAGGCCACCCTTTAAAGCCATAAAAGACCATCAAGCCGGGCTGAAAATTTAAGAGGCACGCACAAACACACGCCTCGGTCTAACTATCTATGGGTTGCAGTCTGTGTGTACTTACAACTCTATAGATACTTTTGTCTAGCATTTCAATTGGCAAATACACTTGAGCTGGCGCTATACAAGTTTCAAATAGACAAAAAAAAAAAAAAAGAAAACAGTGGAAAAGAAAAAAATGATACAAAATAAAACTGCATACGCTGCGAAAATAAACAAGCCAACAAGCCGCCATCGCAGACGCCCAAGGATGATGCGCCCAGGCGCAAAGGGGGGGTTGGGGCAAAAAGCCTTTCATCTACTTGAAATACTCAAGTAGCAAAACAACAAAATCCCCAAAATAACAACAACAACAACAACATCAGGAGGAGAGATAGAGCAAACAAGCTTGTGTGTGCTGTGGCAAAAGTGAAAAAAGAGCGAGCAGGAGAAATAAGTGTGATTTTCGAAAATGGCAAAAGTATGTTTTCAAAATCTGACTTTTGCGTCAATTTCAAGGCCAACAAAATAACAACAACAGCAGCAACAACAACAACAAAAGCTTTGAGCTACATAAACTTTTGCCGCAATTTACCGAAAGTCTACTTTTTGGCGCAAATTGTCGTCTTGAGGCTTACCACCACCATCAGAGCCGTTGACTCCTGCAAATGCCACAACCGTTTGACTGTCAGTGTTGATTTTTCAAATTATTTGCTAAGGTTTCAAAATGATGATACTTACTTCTCTTTAGCCCTGCTGCTCTGTCTATTTCCAACTATCATGATTGTCTAGTCTTGGTTACTTGTTAACTTGACTCCCACTCAATCTTCCTGCTGATGACTTTGCTTGTTTGCCTGTAAATATTCTAAACACAAAATTTTTGGGCAGGAGTGAGCTTAGTTCCACATAAGAACTTGCATTATCTTTCAAGTGTGTAAGGGAAATTTTAAGTTGTTTTTGTATGTTGATTCTAAACTTTGGTTTCTCTCAATTGAAATTTATAGTCCTTTGTTATTGGTTTTGTATTCCGATATGAGCGAAAGATCCAACAAACTAATAGGTTTTCCAGTCTTTACTTTGCTCAAATAAGTCTTTTGGTTTTGTCTGTGAAATTATTTTTGTCTTCTCCCATAAGGTTGAACTTGTCGGTTTTCTGTCTGTTTAAATTTGATGATCTTGAAAATAAAATCTTTCAAAGGTTCTCTTTTCATTTAATAAAAATTAATATGCATAAATTCAGAAAAAGCTGAGAGGGGGCTGTGTGAAAGCGGATTGGCTTGGACTTGCTCAAATCGTTGGTCCCGTGTAAAATTCCATGAATTTAATTACGTTTTCCCGATTGCCCAGCTTCGATGATGGAGCAAATAAAAAGGCAAAAACTTTTCCACAATTGAAGGTAAAGTTGGGTTTTTTTTATATTTTTTAATAATCTCCTTTTTCTTCCTACGCTTTTTAGTTTTATTCATTTTCCTGGTAGACAAATTAACGGCAATTGCAAAAAGCTTTAGACAAGCCATTGCCGGGCTGAGAAGGGGGAGGGAGGGATGGGAAAGGCTTTTGGGGAAATATGCCAGTGTTCTATAAATTCACATTGATTGCGTTCAATTAAAATTCAGTTATGCTCCGGCGGCGATGTTTGGTTGGGAATATTTTAATTAATTTTCACGCGCTCAGCAAAAATTTTGTCCTTGTTGCCAAAAGTAAATTTGATGCGTGGAATTATTTTCATTACTGCACTTGCTGTTATTGTTGTTGTTTGTTACGATTCGACATTTTCAATTGGAAAACGATTTGTGTCCAGGCTGCAAAAATTATCAAAGCCCAAAACTGTCAGAAACTTTAATTATGAGTTCATCATTTTTATTCTTGCTGTTTTATGTGAAATCAGCAAAAAATTTTCGAAATACAATTTTAATTGTATTAAGAATTTTATAGTTTTGAAGGCTTAAAATAATCCCAGAAAACTGTCGAGTTTACTGCAAATCGAGAGAGATTATTTTGAGAAGTCTTCTCGTTTATCTTTTTTAAATGCAAATGCAAAAAAAAATCATTTTTGGTGACAAGAAAAAAAAACTAGAAAAATAAATTTCTTTGTAAATCCCAAATAAAATGTAATAAATCGAGAAAATCAGTGCGACAGGAAGAAAACAATTTAAAGCATTTTATTTTATTCGATGTTTTCTGTTTTTTTTTTTTTTTTTTTTTTTTGAGAGAGTGAGAAGCAGTTTAAAAAGAGAAAGCCTTGGAGTAATGCAGATACACACACACACAAGCAGACGCCAAGTCTATATATTTACCGTTGCAGTCTACACAATTTACCAGAGACATAGTCGTAGATTTTGCAAAAAGGATTTAAACAACAAACGAACCGAAAATTGTACAAGAGAATAACCGATGGAAATGACAATGGCTACATGTATTTGTGTCTCTCTGTGTATGTGTGTGCGTGTGAGTGTAAGTGTATTTGTGTTGGTCTCACTGTATCTGGTTACTTGCAACTGCAAACCAGCTACTGTGTAATTGATTTTATCGGTCATGTTAATTTTGATTAAATATGCAAATCGACGATACAAATTCTCATTTGCCGAACCACCCAAATCCACACACACACACACACACACATGCTTAGTGATAGTCAAATACAGACACGTGTGCAGATGCAAATGCATTCCTCTCATTCTCGCTCTCAAAAGTAGATTACCTTTGCTGAATTATGCGCCCGTGGGACGTTGACTGTACCCATTCTCTCTCTCTCTCTTTGTCGCTCTCTCGCTCTGTCTATTCCTGTGTTAACTTCAGTCTCTGTTCCATCTCCCATTTCGCATCGCACATCGCCCATCTCACCTTTTGGCTGTATTGACAGTTATTATGTTACGGTATTATCTCGTTATTTATGCAGCAGATGACAAATGCAATTTGTTGTTTGCATGCCGCACACTGTGAACGATTCTCTAGAGTTTGAATCCAGAGTTTTGGTCTGGCCAAAAATGGATGCAAGGACATGATAATTTCCAATCATTTGAATAATCTCCTCTCTGTCTGTTGTGCTGGCTTGTCCAAATTCATCGTTTGCCCACGCTGTGGAAATATTAGCTTAAGAAAATGTCTAACGAGCTCTACGTGCTGCGGCATTCGAAAGTGTGGCTGCGGTTTTGGTCATTTGGTCATTCGGTTCGGCCGGGGGAGCATGGGCTTTACCTATATAGATGGAATTTAGCTAGGGGAATTTTGTGGGTGTGGGTGTGGTTTATTAAGTGTAGTCCTTTGGTTGGCCTGACTGGTTGACTTTTGCGTGATGTCTTGGCTTAGCCATTGATTAGAATATCTTGCGGTGTGAGATTTCATGAAAAATTAGCCTAAAGCCAATGACAATGATTCGATAGACTCAAGAAGAGTTTTTGATTTTTTTCTTTTAAATTCTCAATTTTAATTTCTTTGGCACCCTTCGTCATGCGAGGGTAACGAGTAACTTCCCATCGATCATTCAACTCAATGCCAGTCTTTGATTCAATTAATTATTTTGTACTAAACAAACTGAACTGTTGGCGTAGACTGTACGAAAATTCTTAGAATTCTCAGAGCTTTGTAGAAATGGGTTCCATATAAATTTATATTATTTACCAACCTTTAGTCATAAATGGTGGTAAATTAAAATTTTTAGTTTAGTTTAGGCTCATTTTTAATGCCTGATAAGATATTTCAATCTATATGCCACAAAGTTGTGAATAGTTCAACTTGTGTTTGCCTGAATGTGTGTGCTCCACTTTTAAACAAGTGATTTCGATTTGTGATTAAACATTTGGACATAGGTAAACAACTAAGGCGAAGATAAAATAGAAAATAATATAAAAAAACTTGTCTTATTTATTTTTACGACGTGGCACGAAATAAAGTTTCCTGGAATTGAGAGGCGGGGGGAATAACACTGTAAAAGTAGTAATTTTTCAATAATGATTTTGAAAACTTATAATCAAGTGGTTAATTTTTCTTATCATGTGAAAATATTTGATATCAACTTCCTTTAAATTTAAATGAAATTCTTCGTATGACATTTATGAGGTTTTAGCTCAGCAAATGAGACTGTACAAGTGAATCGATTGATTACTTCTTATCTATATAAACTATAGCATTCATTTAATAGTCAAGTAAATCGAATTCTCAATCGATACAAGTAAATCAATTGATTCTATTTCCATCATCAAATAAATTAATTTCTATAGCCAATATTCTTGAATACAAGACTTGATAGTCCCCGGAATCAGACCCATTTTTATTTAAAAATATATAAAAAAAAGTATATCCAAAGTTTCATTGTCCGACCTCTTGAATACAAGACTTGATAGCCCCCGGAATCAGACCCATTTTTACCTAAAAATATATATAAAAAAACATATCCAAAGTTTCAACCTCTTGCAGTTTCTAAGATCTCGATTTCTATAGCCAATATTCTTGAATACAAGACTTGATAGCTCCCAGACTCAGACCCATTTTTATTTAAAAATATATATTAAAAAAAGCATATCCAAAGTTTCAACCTCTTTCAGTTTCTAAGATCTCGAATTCTATAGCCAATATTCTTGAATATAAGACTCGACAGCCCCCGGACTCAGACCCATTTTTATTTAAAAATATATAAAAAAAAAGTATATCCAGAGTTTCATTGTCCGACCTCTTGCAGTTTCTAAGATCTCGATTTTTATAGCCAATATTCTTGAATACAAGACTTGATAGCCCCCGGACCCGGACCCATAAAAAATATATATAAAAAAAGCATTTCCAAAGTTTCATTGTCCAACCTCTTTCAGTTTCTAAGATCTCGACCTAATAATCTGTAGAATTGGTGCAACATGTATATATATAATTTATTCCTAAGTCTTTGGAAGCTAGCTAACCTGGCAAAAGACTAGAAATAAATTGAAATAAAAATAGTCATAAAGTAAATGAAATTGTCATTGCCCCATGCACATTGAGCCTGACAAATGATGCAGACTAAAACGTTTGTATTCTGTTGCTACCTTCTATCTGACTAGATGATTCCATCCACCGACCGACCGACCCATACAAAGCCAAAGAGCAATGTACTGTTATGTGTGGAATTGAGGTCTGTAAAATTGTTGCAATTGTTGCCTAAAGGCGTTGAACTAAACGCCATTCAGCCAAGCCTCCCCCTTCAACTAGACAGGACTCTTTGATTCTCTCTCTCTCTTTCTCTCTCCCTTCTTCCCTCTTTGCCTATCTTTGATGGAAAAATGGCAGCCTCAGTCAGCCAAATGACAGCCATGGGCGTTGTATACGATATTCCGTATACTCTATATACTCTGTTTATTGTATATGTGTGAATGGTGTCATTAAACGATTTTTCATTGCAAGCTGCCGCAGGTGAAATTTTTTGTGTCCCCTTTCTCACTGGCGCGGTGCTATTGGATGGGCTTCTGTGTTTGATCGCCCCACAGGCACAAATTTGACTTTTTAGCGGTCTGTGACCTTTCTATTTGTGTTGGCCTTTATCACACCAGTTACTTATGCATTTCGAATCATTGTAAAGTGAAGTTTTTTCATTTCTCTATTGGCATTTTGGCATTTCTCACCTCTCGGCCGGAAATTGAAAATCAACTTTACCTTTACCTGCATAAAAGCGGAAATTATTATTTTCTTTATCAATAAATGTTGAGACCAGCTTAGTAATTTCTCAATTCGATTTTGACAGGCCATTCGGGGGTTCATCATTAAAAAAAAAAAATAATAATAATAATATATTTTATCAAATCAAATCGTAAATATATATTACTTAGTTTCTAATAATTTAGACCTGAATCATCGGGTTATTTTGCAGGGATGAACAAATCTTTAGTTTCTTATCTTTCCAACCTAATTAGAAGTTTTTGTTTTTTTGTTAAGTTAAGTAACTTTCATTGGTTATTGATAAGAAGATTAAGCTTGTTGTTCTTTTACTCTCGTCTTCGGGGTTACTTGTTGGTCGGTTAGCCAGTCAAATTGAACCAAGTAAGTCTTATGGACTCGGTGTTCCGATGTCGATACCGAGTCATATGAACATTTAACGGGCTTGGGTATCAATACAAAGATAAGATATGAAAATAAAAAAAAAAATATACATATGATATATATTTCATTTATATACATAATTTTTAAAACCATGCGTCTGGAATTATATAATTAAAGTGATTACAAATTTGACGGAAATTATTGAAATTACTCTGAATCATATGTGAAATATTTCAAAAAAAGGAATTAGGAAAAGCTTTGCTATTAAACAAATATTTGATTATCCCATGAATTCCCAATTCTCAATTTTTGTCTTTCTCACAGCCAAGTCTCAGTGGACTAACCTCTTGTATTTTTTTTCCTATATAGGTACAGCCAATCATTCAATTGAGTGTGCTGTCGCCTATATCTTATCTCTTATTTGGATTTTTTTTTCTGTTGACTGCTTATAAGTGCCACAGTAGAAGCATGTATTGATAGGTAATAACCAGTCAAAATTATATACATATTTTGTATATAGGTAGGTAAAATTCTATATATCAAAATTTGATTAAAAATGAACAAAACTGTTCACAGTTTTGGGCTGGAAAGTTCATTGAAGAACTAAGAAGAGAAGCCGTAGTTTTGTTTCTGAGCTTCATGAATAGTTTCCAATTTTGAAAATATTATAAACACTATCCTATTTTTTCTAAATGTAACGCAATTTCAAATAATTGAGTAGCATAAGAAATTTATGGTCAGTAAAGAGCATTCAACTCAATAAAAAAAGAACTTGTTCATTAGAATGGAACCATTTCTACTCAACACCATCCGCAACGGCGACGACCTTTTTACACAATTTCTGCTGCCTTTTTTTGTTGTTTGCTTAACGTCAGAGCCACCACATGGCATATCAAGTGTACACCTTTCGGAGTGCATGTGTGTGTGTGTGTGGCTTAAGGAAACATACTTTTACCTGACAATCTAAACTCGCTGACTTGTGCACGTAACCCCTTAGCACTTTTGTCTATGTATGTGTTGATCAAGGAAAAAACAATTATTGGACTTTGATCAAATAGGAATTAAAACCGAGGAAGATATATTTGCAAAGTGTCAAAAGTACTAACCAAATGAGTGCTACCAGTATGAGGTCATCTCATATTCTGCTCTTCCAAAATTGCGGGAAATTCTTGTCAACCTGTTAACCCAGTTAGAGCCATAACATAGATATAACTCTTTGGGTTTTTTTATATCCATTGACATATTCGTCATTAGTTCATCGTATCTCTTTCGACTCAAAGTTGCGTTTCGTTTGTCGATAAGAAATGTGTGGAATCCAAATCTACGACATCTGCCCAGAGCCATACACACGCAAACAAACACATAGACCGAGCAATATTATCGGTGTAGAAAAAAAAAATGTTGAGTAAATAAATACTTTCAAGATAAGGGGCATATCATATGTATAAAAGTAATATCTTAGGAAATATGTCATTATTTCGGTATTGAACTCCAAGCTGTACACTACACTGGTACCGCTACTCCATTCGGTGTGTGTTCTCCTGATTATAATGACACGATGCCATGTCCAAATATTCAGCGCTTGGATTATACCAATCAAATTTTAAAGGATAATTTCAATTCAAATGTTTTCAATAAAGTGTATTGGAGAGTAGAATAGGAGGCTTGTCACATGTTCTATTTAACAAAATGTGAGATTCCCATATTTTACTCTCGACAAATACCGAAAATCTACAAAAACAGAAAATTAAAAGACATATATGTATATATATCGTGTGTGAATATTCATATAGTGGGGTGTGATATCTTATGTAAATAAAGTGTGTACTACTATCGTAAAAAGTTAACTATCTGTCAGTGATTTCCGCACATTTACTCTGTCTGACTCGTATATCGTTGAATTGCCAAACTGGTTTGCCGATTCTGATTCACCTGGAATTTTCCTAATCAAAGTACTGGGCGTGATTGCCAAATAATTGGTAAGCGCAATCAGATTATTTCATATTAAATGTATTGAGAATTCAATATTAATCAAAATGATATAGATACGTCGGAAAAATACGAAACTCTCAGTTGCTAAGCGCAATCAGGTTCCTTTGAAATATATAAAGTTCAATATTAATCAAAAAGCCATATAAATCTCTGATTGTTTCTTACTCGTCTGAGAGACAAATAATTCTCAATTTCTAGGCGCAATCAGGTTCTTTTATACTTCATATTGAGAATCCAATATTAATTAAAACGACTTGAAGATCTGGGTGGATTCTTTCAAGTCTGAAAGAGTGCTAGGTGCAATCAGGTTCCTTCGGAATATATAAAGAAAGTTCAGTATTTATCAAAAAGACTTATAGATATCTGATCGTTTTTTTCTCGTCTGAGAGACAAATTACTTTTAATTGCCTGGCGAAATCAGGTTCTTTCAAATTTCATATTAAGAATCCAATAATAATTAAAAATACTTATAGCTCTGGTTAGTTTCTTGAAAGACATGGAACCCCCGAATGCTAAGCGTAATCAGGTACTTTCAAATGATATATAGAAAATCCAATACTAATAAAAAATACTTATAGATCTGGCTAGTTTCATATATTTCATGTCTGAAAGACGCCCTTCATCATATTTTATTTATAGACTGGCTTAGATTAGATTAGTTAATTGAATATTTATACTACCTTTTTATGACTTCAAAGTTTTTAAAATCGATAAGGTACTCTTATATAACTTCATATTGAGTTCAGTGTATAAAATGGATAGGTAATCGATAATACAAAATAAATTATTATCAGCTTTTTAGTTGTATCCTCAGAGCTTCAAAAGCCCCTTTGATGAGTATATAAAATGAATCAGTTATTTGGCTTGTGTCAAGTGTTAGTGCCATTAATTTATATCTGCACAATATTAAAAAATACCTGACTAGATCTATGCCATTTATCTGTCTGCGTGTATGCCAGGAGTCATTTCAGGCCCAGCCCAGCCCAGCCCGTGCTCTCTGCTCCTTTGATATGACACCCTCGTGTTGCTCTGACAGACTCCGAGTTGCCATAATGAAAATGCAATTAATTTTTTCCAGCAATTTCTTTTCGCTTTGCTTGTGCTGCTGCTCCCCCAAGTCGAAAGGCTTCTGCTGCTGCTTTTCTGTTGCAATATTATGACTTCTGCTGTTTTTTCTGACAGCAGCCCCAAACAACAATGGCAACAACAACTAAGCGGCTACACAGCAAAAGAAAAAGGCAAAGCAGAAAAAAAAAAAAATAAAAAAATTGAATGAATTGTTTATTGTGGAAATTTTCTATGACGGGAGCTGCAATTGCATTGCCAGGCTAGCCTGTGTCTGTGCCTGCGTCTGTTGGCTTGGCCAACCATTCGTATTAAATGAGGAAACCAATTATTCGCGCTTATAAAGATTTACCGACACACACAACCAGTTAGACAGATAGACAGCAGATCCATTCGAAATGACTTTTGGGCATGAGGGAGCCAACAACTCTGATTAAAGTTGAATGGACATTTATCTGGCTGCCTGTTAACACCGCCTGATGGGGAGGAGGGATTCAAAAATATATCTAAACACTTAAATAAAGTTCAGCCACAACAATTTTCCTAGCCACAATTTCCTATTTCCTTAAGCAAAAGCTTATCATTAAATGTCTCAATTTACTTATGGGCCAAAAACCAGAAAAGAAAAAGCAAAAGAAATTTCACCAGCCATTCTAATAATTCAGACATTAACAAAAGTCTTCTGCCTATGAGGGGTCTGTCAAGCCATTATCATTTGTCTCGGCTACCCCGTCGAGCTGAGTAGAGGGGGAGCGCAAAATCACAGCGCAAATTTTGCTAAAATTACCTTTCATTCCGCCATCAAAAACCACTTGAATTGGAGGGTGACAAGACCAAGATTGGGGAGCTGCCGGCCACAGCAGCAATTACAGGCAGACTTGTCCACTGCCAGAGCCCACAGCTCCACGGAGCTTAAGGATATTCAAGCAAAGAGTGAAAGAGAAAAGATTTTACGAGGTGTCTTGTCCTTAAAGGTCTTGGCTCAGTCCAGAGCTTCCGTTTTTTTGTTGCACTTCTTGAAACTGAAAGCGCATTGAGGCCAAAAAAAGAAGCGTTAAATTAAAACGTAAATACCACTTAGCCAGTTATAAGGCAAGTGGCCGCGCTGCTCTTCTTTGGTGGCTCCGTCTGGCCTGGCCGGGTAATCATTGGGTAATTAAGCTACTGGCAACTGGATAAGTTAGCCAGGCCAAAAATAAAATTACTTATTTTATAAGTGAAGCAACCCGAAAAGATCAAGGATATATACATTTTTCAGCTCAAAGTTTTTGGACCAGTTAGACTATAAATAAGTTTCTAAACATTCATTTTGACATTTTCATTGCAGCGGAAAAAAAATGCAGTCTCACATTTTTTTGGGCATGGAACAATCTTCTATCACATGCATGAATGTGGCTGTGTCAGGGCGAAAAAGAAGAAAAAAAAAATAAAAATGGAAAAATTCTAAACTGCAATAAATTCATCAAATGTGCAATGGAACATGCTGCTATGTCACGCCCACTAAACCATTGGGGTAGGCAAAATGTGGGGCCATCCAGTTGCATACTCCATTAGATGCGAACCAACGAGAATCGGGTGATATTTTCTAGGCAAATGTGCAATAAATTGCAAATGTTTTTCCAAGTGAAGGGAAAGACCAGCCTGGCATCGGCATCTGTTTGCCCACTCTGCTGGCTTGTCAAGTTTGGTAAATGTTTTTTGGTAACGTTTTTTTTTTTTTTTTTGCCCTCTTCGCTTGGTTGATTGTTGCCAAAATGACGCGAATGTTTTTCAAATTTTAGATAACAATGTAAAATTGTATGCAATTTACTAGGTGCCATAAAATGTTTTACATGCCAAGAAACAAGCAGACTGCAAAATAAATAAAATTTACAGAAAATCAGAAATTTTTGCTCTGGAAACCAATTTGAAATCTTTCTAATTGACTATTTACATTTTAATTTTTGAATAAATAAATTCTCTAATTTCTTGCGGTTTTTCCTTCTCAATTGACTCTGAGATTTTTACTCAACCACAAAAATATATATATGTATTTCTTTTTTGGTAAGATGAAATAAAATTTATTTTACAGGAAATTTTATTGTCTCATTAATTTACTAATTAACACAATTTTACCCAAAAGATTTCTTTTGCCAGTTTCCATTTTTATTTTCTTTTTTTTTGGGTTCAAGATTTATGACTGCTTAAGTTCATAATTTAAATGTTTAATGTCTCTCCAAGGAAACCCCCAACTGGGCCGGCACAGTCGAAAATGTAAGTAGAAAAAAAAAGAAAAAGCGCAAACCCTGAAAAAGATAAAAGTGCAAAAATTGCAGCAAACCAATAAAAAAGAAGCCCAACCTCCATTTTGGCTCTGGCTGGCAAATCCGTAACATGAATGGAAAAAATTCTGTCCACTCCTCATAGCATATACAACACTGCCACGATTAATTTTACGCTCCAGTGTGTCAAGCTGCTCCTGCTCGGACCCAAAAATTACACTGGCCAAAAATTTCAGTTTGCCTGTTTTACCATTTGCAAAATGCAATCATTGCCGTGTGGGTTCTGGCCCTCTGCGCCCAGTGCATTTGTAAATTGACCATAGAACATTTTCCGTTTCCGTTTGCATTCCAGAAATACACACACACACACACACACACGCACACCGCAAGTGGCAAAACTCGTTTCCTCTACACGTGTGAAAATAGGCACTCGACCCCCCAAAATGAAATGGATTTAATAGCTAAATTACGGTAGTCTGTGAGTGTGTGTGTGGGTGTGGGGGAGGGGAAGGAGAGAGTTGGTCCTGCTGTGGGAAACTTTCTGCTGCGTTAGGCAACTTTGCCTTTTGCCAGACCTTGGAAAGTGAGGTTAGGTGCTCCTTTTTTTTGGGATATTCTGAAAGAAGCCCTTAAAATTGTTTGCCGCGATTTGCTGATTGCTTTCTCTTCCACAGTAAAAATCTGCATATACAGCAGAATTTTATTTAAAAAAAAACAATATTATTTTTTATAGTCCATCGACTGACCTGTTAATTGCTTTAAATAAAAGCCAAAAATAATAATTACATAATTGAATCCACACCGCCTGGCCCCGACATTCCCTGACAATTCGACCTGATAATGCTCTATTTAATTGGAGAGAGAGAGAGAAGATCACAGAGAGATAGAGACAGACAGGGGTTAGGGTGTGAGTCTATCAAAAGGTCCTGAATTATGTGGCCTGGGAACATAGACTTTAATCTCAGACAGCAATCACCGTGGCAGCTTCATCTGGAACATCACCAGCAGAGCTGCAACCAAAGCCACAGACACTGACAATTAATATTCAAATTTATTAGCCACCTATGAACCGAGTGTGTGCATTATCAGCAGGCCACTCTGGTTGGTTGGAAGCTGCAAAGAGAGTTGAATGGTTGGGTGGCTACCCCGGTGTGGCAGCCTGGTGATGACAATGAATGTTTCGCTTGGTTGGTAGTCAGACACGTAGGAAGCCAATGATGCTGTTGGCTGGCAAAAGCGCAAAAGTATAGGCGACAATTGCACGGCTGGGACCTAAGGGAAATATTTCAACGTCTGGTGGCAGAGTGCAACTCTGTGGCTGTCCAGCTGAGCGTCGTGACGCTCGTTGGTGTGTGTGTGTCGCTGGGCTTAATTATTTGCATATGATTAGACTTAATGGTGCAGTGGGCGAGTGCAACCGAGCGAGGGGTAATCGCACAATCACACGAGCAACTGCCACTCACACCCTGGTCGACTTCTCATTCTGGCTGTCATTGTTGTCGACGTCGTGGCTGTGTAATTGTTAATGATGATTAGATTCAATTTAAGGCATCATTAGTTGGCAGACGTAGCTGGTAGCCCACCTCCAGATTTACAGTTGATCTCCTCTGACTCCAGCGACTTTCCAACCTCATTGTCTGTATCTCTTTAAATTTATGCCAACACCGCAGTTTGAGTGTGAGAATGTGTGTGCGTGTGTGTGTGAGTGTGACCCAAGTGGCTTACGTTGGCCAAATTGCAACGTGACCCGAGGCTGCATTGAGTTTGAGGTTAATTTCGCAAAATTGTCGAGTCAACTGGTCAACGGGTTGGCAACTTTGAGACAGTAGTAGAAGTTTATATTCCATGGGTTTGAGAATGTCGAGTGTCGACTGCTGAGCTCTTTGAATAGCTCAAAAGTGTATGCAAATGTGTGGCATTCATTGTGTGGTTTTACTTTTGCCGGAAGCCAGTCCAGAGCCATCTCAGCTCTTTCTACCAAGCTGGCTCAATCTCTATTATGAGTTTTTAATCACCAGAAGAGCTTTCAAGAAACCCATAATTGCTACCAACTTAAGTCAACCAAAATTCCAAAAAATTCTTGATTGAGGAATTTAATTGGGATGCAAAAAAATAAAAATCTGAAGTAAATTTGATTTTACACACATTTTGTCTTTAAAATCAAAATCAATCAAATTATAATACTTAAAATTTCGTTTTCTTTCATCGTATGCTTCAAAATATTCCCACACTCGGAAATTACCGTTATGATTTACTCTTAGTTGTTGGTGCTCAATGAGAGCGAATATAACAAAACAGCAAAAAGTTCTGCTCTCTCGATAAAAATGTTGAGTTGCTCTCTCGATTGTGCTAATTGTTGTTGGCTTCAGAGCTTAAATCAGATAAGCGGACTGTTGCTCTCTCGCTGGACAGGCTGGCTGGTCCTCTTGATTTGATCTTGAAGAACATAAGGCAACTGTGATCGTGTGTGAATTGTTGCTAATATAGTTTTCAACTCGGTTGCTTTATTTTCTAAATTTCTTTTTGTTCAAATAAATAAAAATAATATTTTTCTAGCTAAATAAAATAGCTCATTATATTTTTCAAGTTTTCACACGTCTGCCTAATCTCAGTTTCCTACCGTTTCGTTCGTGGTCAGTTCGTGGTGAGTTCGCTGTATTCGTTGGTTTGTGCTTGAATATCGATCGTGGTGAACTGTCGACTTTCGGATCGTGGTGCGCGCAAGAAAGAGTTGGATAGAGAGAGCTCCGTTACAAGGTGAGGTGAGTCTGTTTTTTAAATAACTTCAAATTGACTTGATCTATTATCTATTCATAATTAGGGGGTAGAAAATAATTATTTGAGTCTTATTTTCATCATTTAATAATCAAACAAAATGATAATTAAAATTTCTGTTACATTTTTTAATATATTTTTAATTATGCTCTCAAATTGTTTTCGAAAAAGTTTCTACCCACAAATTAATACGCATATAAAATGAATGAAAATTTCTAAAAAAAAAAAAAAAATAGGAGGTAATCTAGTGAAATTAAAACAGCTGCTGCAAAAAGCCTCTTGGTGGGCAACTGCTTCCAGCAATTTCGCTTCTCAGTTTATTAACGCAAATTTATTGCAATTAGCCTGAAGGGAGAAAAATCTGACTAGCCTGGCCAGGGATGGACTTACCCAAAAATTCTGTGAATGGAAAGAAAAGTTTTTAATTTAAGCAGAGCTTATTATCTACTTGGCGCATTACTTTGCCTTAAGTGGAAAGTGTGAAGGTGATTAAAAAAGTTGAGATTTTGATATCCGAGGCATAAATTCTATCCACCTATAGCCACGAAATTTCCATGCTAAATAATTCATAAATTGAATTTCAGAGTTTAAGCAGACTTTGATTTAAAGCAAATAAGTTTTGAAATTCAGATCCGAAAAATATTTACTATATCTATCAAAAATGCCTCTGCCTGGCGTGATGGGGGGGACAAAAAAATCTAGTCTATGAAAACACTAACCATTCAGGCATGAAATTAACAACGCTCTTGAAAAAATATTGTAAAATGCAAAAATATTTCGTACTCCTTCGAACGGCGACGACGACGACAACGACAACGAGGACATTTTTAGCTACATTCTTGTGTTTTCTTACTTCCTCTTCTTTCTTTTTTTTTTTGTATATTTTGGCAGACAGTTGAAAAGAAAAGAAAAAGAAAATGAAATCCCCACAAAATGGAGTAGACTGAAGGAGCTCTTGTCGTTGTAACGTATGGCAATTTTCCTAGGTATTTAAATGAAAATTATATGCACTTTTCTTTACGTTAAGTGCAGGCAGGCAAGATTTATGGTTATTGTGTGTTTGACTAGAAGCTGCTCGAAAAGAGAGCTCAGCATCGATGAATTGGAAAATATTTACACACCCAAAAAAATGAGACAACCAAAGTTCTTGATAGTTTTTGGAGTTTGAAGAATAAAATGGCTTTTCTTAATCAGGTGTGGCTGGTTTAATTAAATCCAGAAAAGCTCTTATCATAATTGAGTTTTTCATAATTGAGAAATCAAAAAATACTACAACCTGCCCTCAATTTCAAATTGTATTGAGTGGCTGAAAAGAAAAAAAAAAAAAAAATAATAATAATAATAACAAAACTCCACTCTTGTTATAACTACATTGGTCAGTTGGTTGCTTTGGAGAGCTTTCAGCAATTGGGTCTAGTGTTGGGCTTTGCAGTTCCTTGGGAAAAGAACTAGTTCAAAGAACAAAGTGTTCCATACGTATATTTGGCTATATTCTGATCGTTTAATATATAAAATACAAATTATTTCCCCCTCATATTTCGGAACTCAAGTGCCCCGAACTGTTCAGGTTTAGCCCCTCTAACCAATTGGCTGCTTAAGTGGCTTTTCATGGCAAATGGAAAATATTATTTTGTACAAGAGTGAAGCACATCTGTATGTGTGTGTGTAAGAAGTCCGTGTACTTGAGGGCGCCAGCCACTTCACCTCAACATATGCGAAAAATGAACAAAGTTGACCCAAGCCCGAAACCTGAACTGCAATCAAACCAACCGAGCCACTTGTGGTCTGCTGGCACGCGCTCTAATAAAGGAAAAAAAAATCATTTTATTTACTTTTTTTTTTAATTCAAGATTTTTTCAGTGTATAATTATTCGGGCTTGGAAATTCTCAAGAGAAGTCATAATCTTTGTAGACTTTAAATTCTTTTCCTCTCTTAGAAAATCCACACATTTGTCTTTCGGATTGAAGAACTCAAAGGGCTTTGAGAACTTGAACAGCTGGTGGAAAAAAAACTTGTAGCTTCTTTCTGTGTGGCCCTTTTTGCCTTAAATCGAATTAAGTTCAATTACATTTGGCAATATGGGTGAGGGGGCCGATGGGGTAAGTCTGCCCTGATGAACCGTTTTGTTGTTCTCTGCTTTTTTTTTTCTACTGCCAAAATGGAAATCATTTGGCTCAAAACAGAAGACAGCCCAGCCATATGTGGGTGTGTGTGTGGGGTGGCTGGTCCAAAGTGTGAAAACATTTTTGATTCATTAAAAATTGAAAAAGTTCAAAGTGTTTTGGCAGACTCTTCTGCTCGCTCGCTCCGTGAAATGTTTTGAAATTTAAGTTGAAAATTCTTGTCGCCGAAATTGTTGCACTTTTACCTCTTGTTTTGGCGGTTGGTGGGCATTTAAATAACAAAGTTTTTAAGTGTGCACTTTTCGAGTGAATCTTGAGTGTTTTGTTTTTCAACTGAAATGGCCAAAAAAATTTGAATTATTTTCAAGCTTCAGCCAAGCAGAACATTTCATAGAGAACCTCTTAAAAAATGCTTGCCAATCATTGAAAATTTCTCTCTCACTTTTCCAAAATGCCTTTTGTAGCCGCTTGACAATTACACGGCCAGAGTGCTCAAGTCTCTGAGCACTTGTCACAAATGTGACCGGAAATTGCTTTGCCCTGAAAGTCTGCTCCATATGAATTGAGAGTTTTTGGTTAGTGAAAATTTATATGAAGAAACTTGATTCAATGCAAAAGCAATTGGTAGCGAGAGGCAAGGCCAGTGAGGCCTTCAAGCAGATAGACGACAAGAGGCCACAGCTTTGATCTGAGAGAGCTGGCGGGATTTTCGGCTTGCCTTCAAACAAAATGCAACCGAGCGGCAATAAGCACACCTGCGACATCAAGATGCTGTCAACGGTGCTTTTGCTGTTGTTGTTGTTGTTATTGTTGTTGTCCTTCTTCACTTTCAAGATTCAATGGGCGTGTAAGCAAGCGAGTGAGCCGTCCTCATCACACTCGAATGTGGTCTGATGGCCTCCCTTTTGCGTTGTCCTTTTCTTTGCTCTTCTTTTGCCTTTTTTATTTTTTTTATTTTGTATGTCAAGGGGAGAAGGAATGCATTGAAGCATATGACAAAACGATAAACACATTTTATTTTGGACGGGAGTGCCAACCTCATTGTAATCACTTTGACATTTATGCATATCAAGCAAAAATCCGTCTTTCAATCTCTTCAAGAAATACCAAAAAAAAAAAAAAAAGAAAAAAGAGAGAAGCCCAGAGTAGATGGAGTAGAAAAAGTAGACAACTCCTCTTTCTTGGCAGTCATTCAAATGTAGCATTTTTAATGATGTCCAAATACTTTGGGCATATCCAATTCGCCCTTCTGCTGGTCTTTTATATTTTTATGCTGGTTTGATTTTCATTTCATTTGAAATGTAAATGAAATAAATACGCATTTACATTTTGCGGCATCTGCTTATGCTTATTTTTTTCTTTTTTCTCTCTCTTTTTGTTTTGTATAGTTTGCTGAAATGAAGAGCTGAGATACTTCAAAGAAGAAGTTGTGCTCATTGGGAAAATTCTATTAAATTGTTGTACCTTTCGGAGAAAATTGTTTAGTCAGTGAAAGTTTTAGAATAAAAGATTGATAAGAGATTTATGTGGCAAATGGAGGCGAAAATCTGAAAATCTGGGTTAGAAATAGAAATTAACTTTATTATGGCGTTTGTATTTTTTTGGGCTCAATTCTAAATATAAAGGAAAAGGAAGAGCTTAAAAAAGATTTATTAAAATTGAGTTCTTGGTTAAATTAAAATAAAATAAAATAAAATAAAATAAAATAAAATAAAATAAAATAAAATAAAATAAATAAAATAAATAAAATAAATAAAATAAATAAAATAAATAAAATAAATAAAATAAATAAAATAAATAAAATAAATAAAATAAATAAAATAAATAAAATAAATAAAATAAATAAAATAAATAAAATAAATAAAATAAATAAAATAAATAAAATAAATAAAATAAATAAAATAAATAAAATAAATAAAATAAATAAAATAAATAAAATAAATAAAATAAATAAAATAAATAAAATAAATAAAATAAATAAAATAAATAAAATAAATAAAATAAATAAAATAAATAAAATAAATAAAATAAATAAAATAAATAAAATAAAATAAAATAAATCAGATTGAAATTATTGAAATCCTGAGAGTTTAGAGCTCTAAAAAATTAGATATTTTGAGTAAATCTAAATCAAATGAAAATTTTCTAGAAGAGAATTTTCTTTGAATAGGAAAATTAAATTACTCTCGAATAGTTTGAAGATGCTTCAGTCTGCCCAAACCGAGTTGGTCAATTTTGAGAGCACTCCCTGTGAGTCCACTTAGTTTAAAAAGACCACTTAACCAACTGCCATCAGTTTTTCCACCAGTAACAATTTCCATGAGCTGGAAATCTTCCCCGTCCAACCAATAATCCAGCTGACTGCCCCCTGGCCAGCCTCTCGCAACCCAAATGGTTTGTGGTTGTCTTCATGTCTAATTTAGCGACATTTTATTGTGCTTTTTACCGCAATCGCTTTTCATTGTTGTAATACAATTTTCTTGTATGTAGTCAAGTTATTTTATTTTGTGTTATTTTATTTTATTCTTCATATGAGTTCATGGAGTTGAAAATAAACTCTTGTTGTTGTTGTTGTTGTTTCACCCAACTTAATGTTGGCCGCAAAATGCTTTTTGTTTTGTTCGCCATTGTCTCCCAAAATGTTGTGGAGTTTTGCTGGGCGCAAAAGTGAGACTCCGCCAGCCTAAAATACCCTGAAAATGTTTTGTGTTTTTCTGGCAAATTTTGTGTGTACTTTGTGGACACACACTCACACTCACACACACACACACATGCTCAGTGGTAGGGGAGGTATTGTTCTCGATTCTACTTCACATAATTCAACCACAAAGAGCTGCGACTGCGGCTTTGTCTACACTTCTTCTATGCACTGGGGAACTCTCCCAAAGATAGTCTAAGAATTATTGGCAAGCATTGCGGATGTGACCTCAGTTCCCTCAGTCTTCTTTCATATGGAGAGTCTCATATGTTTTATTAAAATTTCGTGAACATTTCGCTTTCAATTTGCAGACAATTTTCTTGTGGCTTGTTTCGAAATTTCCAACTGCCAGCAAAAGTTTTGTTTAGCTTTTTTTTTTCTCCTCAAATTTTAAATAGACAACCTGTGGAATTATTAATAACTTGAACAAAGTCTTCGAAGTAATTTTTATAGATGAAAAAATCTCTATTTTAATTATCTGTTTAGGCAATAAATTTCAAGGGAAAATGTTTACCAAACTAAAGTCGGGTTCATTAATATTTATAAGAGAGTGTTGAAATGTTCATAGACTAACCAAAACTCTGCAAGTCGGTGAGAGTGTGAGAATATCCTTTTGGAACAAAAGCAGCCAAATTAATTTAACGCCAACGAGGCCAAAGTAAAAACAAAAACAGAAAGAAAGACATCAACTGAGGTCAGAGATAAAGAACATACGAAAAAAATCGAAAACTTTTCCTCTTTTATTTGGATTTTCCTTTTCTATTTTTTTTTCAATCTTAATTTCAAAAGCCGGTTCAATTGGTGTAGAAGACGAGACAGCCAAGGATAGAGAAAGGCCGTGTACCAACTGCCTGATTGTCTATCTTTCTGTTCGTATAGTGAATGTTGCCACACTTGATTGATTTCATTCTATATACGCTGCGATTTTCCAATTACAAAAGCGCTAAAATCAGCAAAAAATCAAATGCTCCACAGTGGTTCCAAAACCAATGAAAATTTATGAAAATTGATTTTTTCTTATATAAAATAAAATGTGAGGGTTACCGAAGAAGAATCCAATTATTATAAAAAAATCAAATGCTTCACAGTGGTTCCGAAAACAATGAATATTTTACGGAAATTTTATTTATAAAATTATTTTCTCTTATATAAAATAAAATGTGAGGGTTACCAAAGAAGAATTTAATTTTTTTTTTTTTTTAATTTTTGATTATAAAAATTTTGATACCACTGTGGCTAGTCACAAATGTAGAGGTGATAGTTGCCACATGAAATAATCGAAGATAATGCTGAGGAGGATGATGGTGGCGCTGGGATGATTGGCTTGGAAAAGCACAAAGCCAGCCAGCCTAATTGCGGAAGCGAAATGCACCAGAGACTCCGTTTTCTATAGGGGCTTAAATATACTTAATGCCTAGCAAAAAAGAAATACTCCATTCCAACTTTTATTTCTATTTCTTTAACCTTTTCTTTTCGTCTTCTATTTAAAAAAAAAAAAAAAAAAAAAATACGTATAATGGCATAAAATAGCAATTAGCGGCATGTGAGAGAAGTTTTCTTAGACCTCTCTCTTTCTCTTTCTCACACTCTGTTGGGTCAAGGCAAATTGTAGAATTAATGAATTAACATGGCCAAATGAGTTTTGGACAGCAAAATACAAAAACTTTTGGCTTAACTAAGCAATTTCTGGCCAGCCTCGTAGGCTACTCTTGTTTTCTTGGATTTTATGTGCAAACTTTGCTCTGGAAAACTTTGGCAATAAAAGCAAAGACTTTTTTATTTTAAGAAAAGAAAAGATGGAGAATTTTACACCCACGTGTTTGGCATTGTAATTGTAGCTAAACTAGGCAATTTATAATTGCTGTCTTTTTGAATCCTTTAAATTTGTAGAATTTCATGGTACATGGATATTCTTTTTATTTTTTGAGAAGGCATAACAAATTGGGTTTTCTGACACATAACAAACACAGCCAGCCGAGCAACACGTGCCCAGACACCATGAGACAATTCCCCGGCATACGCAGACAATCCTTTTGTCGCGGCTCAGAGCCACCCACAACCAGTCCAGGATAGCTCTGAAAATTGTAGCAGCCTCGGTTTGTCTCGGTCGCGTTGTTAATGTCATTTTAGGCAGCATTGTTATTGTCGCCACACACACACAAACACACTTGCAGTCGACTTGATATATTGTTATCATTTGAACAATGGAAATTATTTCATTACATTGTTTTTAACGTCATTTAGAGTGTGGCAGAATGACAAGGAAATGGCTTGGCTGTTGGAAATTGCTTGTTGGTATTTCAAATGCTAGTTTATTTTTAAGTGACAGAATAAATTTTGTCAGAAAATTGCAACTGCCAGATAGTTTCTTTGTGAAATTTTCAACCCTTTGAACAGCCCACAAAGTTAAAAGAAATTTTTTTGGTTTATTAATAAGGTATATTTACCCCCCCACCCAGCCTCGGCAATATTATTTCAATTTAGTCAGAAAGCAACAGATGAGACAGGAAACCAGCCGAACCACCACCAATTCTGGGCAAATTAAACTCGAAAGTCACGTGCCCAAAAGCCATTCACACAAACAATTTAACAAGACAATTTTGACAAAAATAATATGCAATAATAAAAAACAAATGAATGGCTTTGAAAATGCTTGAAAGGAACAGGACCAACCCTCTGGTCGAAAATGGCTTATTCAACCCTTTTGTCCAGGGATTCTTATAATAAAATTATGTGATTCCCAAAGACATAACCAGAAGTCACTTTAACTGGGGAAATTCTAGACTAGTCAAGCTAAAACCGCCTTGTTGGTTTTCAGACCACCCCTCCCTTCCCACCTGACAGCCTGACACACTTTTCCCATTCCAATAGAAGTTCCAGACACTTTGTGTGAAATAATTGCTAGGAATTTTCACGCGTATTTCCTTAGCCTTAGACACCCTCTGTGTGTGTGTGTATCTGAGCTTAGAGTCCTACAATCGCAATCGGCATACCACGACGCCATCTCACTAAAAATTTACCAGCAATTTTCAGCTCACCTGGGCGCAAAGTATTTCAGCCGCCGCACACACCAACAGGGCGCTACGTTCAGTTCGTTGCGATTTTAACAATTTTATTAAATTGAATTTATATCATTTACACGCTTGTCGACTCACGCTTCCCAGTCTCAGACCGTCTAACATTTCTCAGGCCATTCTCGCTGTTCTCTCGTGTGCGCGTTTTAATTTTGTGCTTCCGTTTTATGTGAATGGCATTTTGTATATTTCTTTTCACTCCCTCGCCTCTTGGTGTCCTTTTCTGCGATTCACTTCTTTTTTTTTTGACGAGATTTTTGCTTTCATGATTATTGATGCGGGTGAAATTTAATTGGTCCAACCAGCCTCTTGCTTGACTCCTCGTAAATGCATTTGAAACTGTATCCGTATCTACCAGTCTGAAAGATCTCTTTGGGGCTCATCGCCTCACTGCTTATTAGATAATATTTCTTATTTGCTAGATTAACAAGTTGAGGTCTCTCAGACGGCCTAAGTGACATATTAGACTGCTTGACTTGAGTTAATTGAGTGAGGGAATAGCGACCAAACTATCTTTGAATTACTGTAAAGTACATTTAGTTTTTGAATAGGTGGGATCATTATTTTTTAAGGGCTTTTAGAATGAGCTTTGCCGATTTTTCAAAGAGCAATGTGATTGTAGATCTTCTATTAAATTCCTTACAAAAAATATATCGAGACAATTTAAAATCCTTTTAATTTGAAGAGAAACTTTTGAAGAATATAACAGCAACTATACATTTTTTATAAACTTTAAATAAAAATGTCTTGACTGTCTATGCCAAATTTGTTTTGAATTTGTTTAAATAAACGAAAAAATAAACTTTTCTTATTTTAGGCAACTCAAACTTCTCTCTCTCTCCTTCTTTCCCAATCTCCTTCTTTTTAGTCTTCTTTTTTTTTTTGAATGCACACCAAATACAAATATAAACCCAAAGTAACAACAACAACAACAATGAGAAGAAAAGCAAAAGAGAAAAACTTCGACGCCGATACAATTTCGTAAAATGTCGAAAACTGTGATTGCGCGATGCTCCCCTTCGTTGCGACTTCAGTTTTTTTTTTTTGTTTTTTTATTTTATTTTTGTGGCAGCGCAGCAAGGAACTTTGAGTAAAATGTAAATACTTTTCTGGGTAAATATTATCACAATTCCAAGCGGCAACTGCCATCGCTGTCATTTGCGCAAGATACTAAATAAACTGTGAAAATCGCGATGTGATACCAAGAGTATCCGCTTCAGACAGCTGAAATATCTGCCATTGCAATCGGGCCAAGTAGAAATCGTAGAAATCCGCCTGACCAAAAAATATTGTCAATTGCCTTTGGCTAAAGGGCTCAATTTGGAAGTTATGGCTTGGTTATTTACCAGGCCATCCCAAAATCATGCTACACTAATTTCTAAAGAGCAATTAGCCGCACGGAGTGGCATAGAATTTAATAGCTCAGACGGCGGACTAAATTTTCAAATATTACGCATACGCCATGTGGTTGCGTTTGGCAAACTGCAATGTGATCAACTTCAACGACCGCATGGCCACTTGCCTGCCTGAATGCCTGCCCATAGACAAGGATACGCAGTCACTGTCACATAGGACAATCAAGACTAGAATTCTAAAGCCATTCCAGGCCAATGCAGTCACATCGATTATGTGAGTGAGGAGGGCCACCAAAAAAGGGGTTTCTCGGTTTCGGCTTTTGTGTGTGTGTGTGTGAGTGCGTGTGAGCTTTCTGGCATATTGGGGCTGTCAGTGGCAGCGTTACGCCATATTAATCTGGTTAATGATGAAACTGAATCAGCGTTTTAAACGAGCCACTGCACAATGAAGTGGCCATCGAACGAATGAGGCGCCAATGACTCCAGCCACTCTCAGCCCTGCCCAGAGCTGGTTCATCTCTTTCTGCAGCTTCTTCTTCTTCAGTGTTGTGTCGCATAAATGGTCATGCAAATAAATTAGCTGCGGCTATCCAATTTTTTTTTTTTTTATACCGACTTGCTCGGTTTTTGGACCTTGTGTCCTTTAGGTCATTGGCCATAAAGTTTGTGGGATTTCGGCTTTCTTTTTTTTTTGTTTTTTGGGTTTTTGCATTTTATGTTGAGTGAACTTTAACGAAACTTTATCTCGTTAGCTGGCCCATCATCAAGGGTATTCAGCATTTTTCATAGTTAGCTTAATTTTTACGAGCCTCAATTTTGTTAAATTTTGGACTTGAGTAAAAATAATCCCCAGTATTTTGCGGATGAACCAATAGACTTTTCACAAAGAGTTGAGTAAGAGATTCATCAAGAAAGAAAGAGAGAGAGAGAGAGAGATACTTGATGAGTCTGAGGGTATTTAACATCCTTTAGAATGCAACGGAGTTAATGAGTAGACAATAAAAACCAGCTACATAATAGTAAATTAAGCTCACGTGAAACACGCTTCAAAACTTGAACAAAAGTGAAGTTTTATTCCGTTTTTATTTACCCTTTAAAAAAGAAATGATTAAAAAGAGTATTTCGAAAAAGTTGAGGGTATTTAAGAATTTTGATTTTGCCGTGTTTTGTTTTATCGAATCAAGTAGCTTGATCAAATAAAGTTATTAAGCTTTAATATTTGATTGATCATGATTCAAGAATTTCTTAATTCTTGGATTTAATTCCTTGGGACCTTTTGACAAAGGTTCATTTACATAGGGAAGAGATCTCTGAATTCTAGAAGAAACCTTTCTGAAAGCAAGAAAATTGAAGAACTTGGACTAAGCGTGGGCCTTGACAAAGGTTCATTAACTCAGGGAAAAGATCTATGAATTCTAGAAGATATCTTTCTGAAAGCAAGAAAATCGAAGAACTTGGACTAAGCCTGGGCTTTGACAAAGGTTCATATACACAAGAAAGAGATTTATGAATTCTCGACCAGGCTAGTGGACTAAGCCTGCGCCTTGACAAAGGGAAGAGATCTATGAATTCTCGAAGCGATCTTTCTCAAAGCAAGAAAATTGAAAAACTTGGACTTAGCCTAGGCTTTGACAAGTATCCAAGTCAGCGAAGAGATTCATGAATTCCTGAAGCTTAATGATTATTTGATTGGTCATGAAATCAGGATTAGAATCAATTTCCTGGAACCTTTTGAAGAGTATTTCCCCAGGCTATATGATTTGCAGTCTTTTATTTCTGCCTGGCAGACAATGTCAGCTAAAAGAAGTTGTACTTCTTTGAGGCCCCGCAGCTTTTTTTTCCAGCTATGACGATGACGATGATTTCGTTGATTTGAATTGTGATTAAAATTCAGCGTATAATTTTAGCACGCCTTGGCAGTCGACAGTTGGCAGTTAGTCGGGCCAGCTAGGCTGGGTTTGGCTGAGTCATGGACTGAGGCATCAAGGCAGCATGTGCATTTTGAAGAAGTTTTTACGGCTGCCGCGTCTCGTTTCACACTTTTGTCTGACTGGGCGAAAAATTTCACAAAAAAAAAAAAAAAAAAAAAATGAGAAGAAGAAGAAGAAGAAAAAGGCAAATGCTGAAAAATGGCTATGCAACAACTTTTATGTAGGATGTGGAAGGATGGGCTGAAGTTAAAGAAAAATTGCAAACCGCAACTCGTGTTGACTCGCGTCGACTTGTTATGGTCTGTATAAGGAAGTTCTATTGGGTGGAGGCGAGGGTGTGAGTACGAGTTGATGTTAGAATAATGAAGAGGCAAAACTTTTGCGCAAGGCATGTAATTTTTCGGTGTGACAGCCGGCCGAGACTTCTTTACCAAGGAGGGGGGACAATTGCAAGACAGTTGCTAGGTTGGTGGTTATGGGGGGAGAAACGGAAGTTGTCATTCGTTTTGTGTGCATTTGTTAAAACTTACTTCTTACACAAAAGAAATTTGTAAAATAAAAGAAGATTTTAATTTTTTTTTTTATTTTTCTTTAAATTATTTATTTTTTTTTTTATTTGTGTGGACAAAAAAATCTGTTAGACTTCTCAATTAATTGCTTAGGCTTTTTGGGGCTAAAAGAAAAAAGAATAATAAAATTCTCAATTTTATTTGCTTGACTGAAAATCATCACCGTTGCCTGCTGATTTACCACATAAATCAGAGCCAGCCAAGCAGCTCCACTCGATCGCCACCCTCATCATCAGCTTTGCCCATACCACCGCCTCAGGCGTTTTCAGCATTTACCAACGCCAACGCGTTATAAATGCGAACAATGACACAATTGATTGGCCAATTACGTGCGCCTCGGGGTGATTATGACGTTACGAACCGTTAGGCTGGCTGACTGGCTGGCTGGCTGTTTGGTTGACTCTTCATTCGACCAACAGGCCACAGCAACAACAACAACAAGAACAACAACTGGAATGGCAAAATCGTTTGGCGTTTTGGTCAGTCGAATGGTCTGGGCCACTCTGATGTCGTGCCTGTATATGTGTGTGTGTGTGTGTGTGTGTGTTGGCCATGCTTCCATGCCTGGCTAAATTTACACAATTAAATGCGTGAAATTCGTTTGAGTAATTGAGCAATTTTTATTCTACAAGGGAAAAGCCACAGCTATGAATTTATTGGTTTTGGCAAGGTGCTTGGCTTAAAGGTATCAAATACTTTAAGATTATATAAGTATAAATATATAAATAAGTAAATAGTTTTTAATTATTATTTTTTTTTATAAACCGCTTAATTTATTTATGATTAAAAATAATTTCACTAAAAACTTCAGCTTATTTTATTTTTAAATTTTTTTTTATGTTAATATTAAGGAAGTTTCAAAAGAAGAATACCGACTTACCTACCTCAAAAAATAAATATATTTTTTGTTTTCATATAAATATATATTTATTAATATTTTCACAATTTTCAATGCCGCCTACAATTTTTTTTTTTTTTTTTGACGATCAGATTTATTCATGCATGAACATTGCAAATGAAATTGTCCATAAAATTGTTGAAATTATTTCAGAGAACAGATAAAAGCATAAATAATTTTAATAGGCGTGAAATTATTCAATTTTTTTTTTTTAACAATTTTAAAAAAGTATATGAAAAAATTGAGTAGTTCAAAAATTTGGTGCATTTACTTTTTTTATTTCATTCTAATTAAATAAAAGGTCCAACTTATTTCACATATCGGTCATATGAATTTATTTTCCCTTCAGAGTGCCTTTAGATTTTGATAAATGGCCGGTTTCATAGTGGCAGCTGCTCCCCGCTCGCTGGCCAACATAAATTCAAAGAGTCGCAATTGCCACTGACCAAATCTTAATTATAAATCTAAGGAAGCACTTGGAAAAAATTACCGCAAGCGCAGTGGGCAATGCAAGTAGAAAATAGGCAGCCAGAAAAAAAAGAGAAAGAAGAAGCAGAAGAAGGAATAAAAGACCTAAAGAATAGAGCAGAGAAGAGAAGAGAAGTAGGGTAAAATGAAATGATGATTTAATAGAATGGTCTGCGGCGGCAGAGCCCGCAGTTGCCGCCAGCTGCTGGCTGGCTGAATGGCAGAGTTGAATAAATGACCGGGCTGGGCTGGGCTGGGTCTGGCTGAGCTGTACTGGGCAGAAGAAAGCAGCGGAAATGACTCCATAAGCTGCTGCAACCATAAACCGGAAGTTAACGGACTTTCGCTGATGTGGCAGTTTTCGTGCTGCTGCTGGTACTGCAGTCGTTCTGGTCTACAATGAGGACACTGCCACAGCTCGACACGCTCGGTGGGTTGCCTGTGAAATTGTGACAGCGCATGGCCGCAGGATAATCAAATAATTTTTTTTCTTCTTCTTTTTTGGTCTTTCTCACCGTCTTGATGAACCGTTTTTCTTATTTTTTTTTCCTCTTTGCTCGTTGTTGTGGTTTGGACCCACTGCTGGGCGCCCTGTCACGCCCTGACTGGTTTGTTAAATTATTGTGCAACATTGCCACAAAAATGCTAATTGCCACACGATATGATCGAAGTCAAGCCCAGCGACTCGACTTGTGGCACAGTCTGGTATGGGATGGAGCATTAAAAAAGTTTTCAAATTTGAACTGTCAGTGTGGCAATTGCATTTAAGTTTTTATTTCTTTTACTTATCGTTTCGTGCCAAAGAAAATGGCATTTGATAGCCATTAATAATTCATTGTGGAAAAAAATGATAAGCTTTCTGGGAATCATTTTTTAAGAAGACAGCAAAAATTTTCCAGTATTTAAATAGATAATGAAATAAATTGGATTAATCGCCTTCTAGTTCTCATTTTTTAATTGGATTGACTTGAGTCTTAATTGGGGCTTGCATGAATTATTGAGATATCTCTGAATTCAATGGCCTTCTCCTTATTCTATTAATTTCTAAATGAAGTTAAGAACTCAGAAAAAAATGTGGACCTCAAATTTATTGAATAAAATATACTAGAAAATGTAGAAACCTTTTGAAATCCTCGGAAATAGATTAGTAAAACGATTTCAGACAAATGAAAATAAATTTACTCGCCGACCACAGCTCATTATTTTTTATCACAATTTTGATGAAATTTGTCACATTAAAATCAAATAAATTATTTAGTGAATTGAATAGAAATAAAAAAAAAAATCAAATTCCAACTAAATCTCAGCAGGACATTTTCTAACACCATTTTTCACTTCCAAATTGAGCAAATTGGCGCACGTGCAATTCGCATAAATAAATTAATGAACTTCAGAGTGGCACTGCGATTGCACTAGCCGCTGGACATGAACTTTTAGTTGTACAACGGGGCGGGGCTTCGGTGCGGATGGATAAGGAACAGGACAAGACACGCGCCACATGCCACGCGATTTGCTGGCAACAGTTGCTGGCAGCGATTTATGCGAGTGGCAAACTAAAGTACAAAATAATTTAAACACTGACAATAACAGTTTACCAAAGCGTATTTCTCAACAAGTTTTTCAAGACACTCACACACGCACCGCCTTACACAGACTTGCACAGTTGTCTGCCACTCGACACGTTTGCACGCGCTGAAAAGTATGCTTCGTTTTTTTCCTGCTCACTCACAGTTTCCTCTGCTTTCAATTTGTTCAGTGTGTTTGTGCGGGACTGCCATTGATGCCTTTGCTATCATTGCACTTCCTGGGTGAAAATCATCATTGGTAAAGCGCAATTTCTTGTATTTTGTCGCAAAGAGCGCTTCTCCTGCAGCATCCTTTGAAACAATAACAATTGATGATGATGGCGATGATGATGGTAGTGGTGGTTCTCGATCTGCTGGAGCTGGCATCGTGTACTTGAGGAAATTGCCCTCATTATAGTTGTCGTCTGTGTCAGTGTTAAATAATGTTTAATGTTTGTTGAACGAAGAAATTATTGATTTACAATCGAAGAGGACACACAAGGCAGCCAACACAGCCGGGACAGCCAGTCAGAAAGTAGCCAGCATAAATTCAATTCGAATAGAAATTCAATTGAAAATTACAGTTCGGCTAACTCAGCCTTGGGGGTCCAATTAAATCACATAGTCCAATTAAGCTTTCGACTAATTAAACAAAGCTCAGCCCGGCCTAAAGCTCATTAACACAAGTGATATTCAGGTAAATAGGTAAAATGAAATGGCCGCAGGCGAAATTGTAGACAGTTGCTTTTGATTGAATAGGCCTAGCCATAATTATACCAGCGGGAATTCCGGCCAAATTGGCATCCCACATGGAAAATGTTAGCTGGTAAAAATGGCAATTAGGGAAGCAGCCATCAAGTGAAACGTGAAAAAGACAAGTCAAATGCAGTTAAATTGGAAGACATTAGAAACATCTTTCAAGCTTGCAAGCTTCAACATCTGTGGCAAAAAGCATTGCCAGGACTAAATTGAATGTTGAAATTTTTTACTCAATCCCTTTTCGTTTTTTTTTTTTTTTCAAATTTGCTGCTTACTTGCCAACGGCAATCAATGCCATGCCATGCAACATGTTGCAGTCTTGTACAGGATATTATTATTCCTTCTGAAATTGTTACCATCTTCCGCTGGTGAGGCACACGCACACACACCCAGACGCCCACAGGAAAACAAGAAAGAAAATCCCGTGAATTTGGTCCGTGAAAAATAATAAAATGAAAACAGTAATGATTACATTTTCGCTGGTTGATTGCAGGAAGTGTCAACAGCACATCGATTACGCCCCCTCAAGCTGCAACGAAGCAGTTTCTTTTTCTATATTTTTTTTGTTTAGCTTAGCTTTATTAAGTGTTTAAGTTTTAAGCAAGAGTAAATCATTTATCAGCCAATTTTTAAATCAACTTCTAGACGATTTATGAACTTTTAAATTGTCCAAACTGTGCTCAAAATAATATTTGGGCTTCATCGGGCACTTTAAATCAAAATTTCCGGATGAAACAAAATTCGTGAACCACCGTTTGAATTTGCCCATCTGAGCCGCAGAAATCATATTGCATACATCGAAATGTATTCTTGAAAATGCCCTGTGAGATATTAAAGTGTTTTAGGATTCACGAGGATTGCTTGAAATTATGCTCACAGCTTGCAAATTAAGCCATTTTAAAACTGTTGAATTTTTCCATAAGCTTCATTGTGCAATAGTGCATATATTAATACAGGTATGAAATTGTACAATTTGACTTCGGCCCTGGAAATTTCCATAGATTTTAATGATTTCTAAAAAACATTTTTCATAACGAAAACAAGCTTTTTAATGGACTTAAATATGTCATTTGAAACATTTCTACATATCGAAAATCAAATTTTTTAATAGACTTAAATGTGCACTTCGAATGTGGTGCTACTGACCATTTCCTCACTTTTAGTGTTTAATTTTCCCATAAATTCGTAAAGGATTACTCTATAATATCCTCCAGGTATGAAAGAAGGACGATTCAAGCCATCCATATGCCAGTTATTTATATATTTATGCATAGGCCTTATTGGACACTTTTTCTCAAGATTTCCAGCTTTGCTGTAACTTTCATACCATTGTTGAAATATTCCAATTTTCGATCCAGCCAGGAGATTGCAAACATTGAAGGTGAACTTGAAAATATTGCGATAGTCTTGGGAGTTCGATGATTGCTGAAAGATTTGAATTTGCACTGAAAATCCCGTATCTAAGGGCTTGATTAGGTATGCATCCATATAATAGGCATTTTCAATTATTTGCGCTGTGCGATTAAAGAGATATTTCGGGTTAAAAGTGGTGTTGACGGAGAGAAATGTAATGCCATCTGCAAAAATATTGTTTGCCTAAAAAGAAAATAAGCTCTTAAATTCTTACAAATAAAAAATAAAAAATTAGTCTTACAGCATTCAGATTTAGAGCATTTAAAAGCATAATTAGACAGACAAAGTTGTAGCTCTCCATATTGAACCAGACTGGCAGCAATTTGGGAAAACTATAGTGAAAAATGCAAAAATATTTTCAATAATTTCAGCATTTATTCAGCCATGAAGTTAATTGAGAAATTAATATTTCGCTATGCATTATAAGTTCATTATATTTTAGCTTCGATGGTTATGGTACTGAACATTTCTTCAGAGTTGCTTTTCAGTTTACCCATAAAACAATATACAATTACTTTATAGCGTCCAACACTTATGAAGGAAGGCTTTTTTATGTTATCCAAATGCCAATTGTGTATATAATAATAATTTGGTTCAATTGGGCATTTTTTCACGAAATTTCCATTCCCTCTGAGGCTATCATACCACTCCTTGAACATACCGATTTGAGATCCTGTTATCAAATTACAAACATTGAAAGTAAACTTGAAGACATTTCGAAAATCGTTTCCCTGAGTTTGTTGCAAGACCTGAAAGTGCATCATAAATTTTGTTAGAGTTTTTATCAAAACCATATCGAGGGAGAAGCCTTTTTCAGTTATTTGCACTGTGTGATTGTAGATATATTTCGGATTAAAGGTGCTGTTGGTGGACAGAAATGTGACTCCGGACAAATTGACTGCGCTGGACTGTGAAAGATAGGGATGTATAATTTCATTTCAACCATCAGTTTAATTCAGACTTACCGAATTCCCAATCATGGAATGTAAAACAAGAAACAAATATCCAAAGCACTTAAGGTCCATTTTAAAACTAAGTTTTAGGAGGCTCTACGCATTTTTTTTATTCATTCTATTTATGACTATCAGAACTTCTAGCCACCCATGAAATTGTTTATTTAAATAAATCAATTAAAGAATTAAATTTTTGCAATTCTTTATTTAAAATGAAATTTGAAATACCTATAGTATTGCATCGACAGTTGTAATGGCTACCATATCCTCAGATTTGGTTTTTAGTTTGCCATAAAAATTATAGACAATTACTCTATAATACCCGGCAGTCAGAAACGAAGGTCTCTGTGGCACAAGCCATCCATGTATATAATAATGATTCGGTTTTATGGGGCATTCCAAGACGTAGTTACCAGATTTCATAAAGCTTAAATACCAATTTCTGAAAATGCCCATCTGAGAACCCGTCAACATGTTACAAACATTAAAGGTAAACTTGAACACCTTACGAAATTCACTTGTATTATTTGAACGTTGTAAAAACTGTACTTGCGTAAATAAGCCGGGCTTAAGCGTTGTGATAATATAAGAATCGACATAGAGAGCCTTATTGATAACTTGAGAAGTCTGATTGGCATAGTACTTTGGATTAAACCTTGAAGTGGTGGAAAGTATTTCGGAGGGTCTGAGCTGATTTTGCGCCTGTTTAAAAAATTCAAATAATTAGGTATAATCAAAAAAACATATTAGACTTACAGTTTGAATACTTTGAAAATGTATAAAATGGAGTAAGATTTGAAGAAATTGAAACGTGAAAATTCTGATGGCCATTTTGTAACTAATTTTGCCGAAAGCATTTGGTGGCTAAATGGAATAAATTATGAACAATTTGAGTATTTACTCAGGTATAAAATTGTTTATTTTCAGATTTTGATTGGATAGTATAAAATTACGGTAATAGGTGTCAGTTTTACGTTCTATTATATAGCAAAATTTAGGTTTTAGTGTCATGCAAACTAATATATAAGGTAAGTTTAAGTATACGATCCTCTGTTTTGGACTTTAGTCTACCATAAAACATCGTAAGAATGCTACAATATTCACCAGGTACCAGAAATTTATGAGTCATCGAACTTCCCAAACGCCAGTTGTGCAAATAATAGTGACCACTGTCTACTGGGCAATTGTATTTGAAATTTCCACACTTGAGAATAGACTTGAACCAGCTTTTCATAAGGTTGTCCTTAACTCCAGCTACCATTGCACAGATATCAAATGAATGCTTATAAACAGTCTGATAATTTTTATTGTTAGCCAATCGCAATTGATATTCGATCATTGCCTTTATACCACGTCTGATTGACTGTATAATCACCATGTCCATGTTCAGGGAATTATTTTCAATTTGAATAGTAAAGTTTTTGAAATGTTTCGGATTGAACGTGGCGTTGGATGTCTTGAAACTCACAAATCGTTCCTTTTGGAAAGTGAAATATTAAAATTAAAACAAATTAGAATCCAAAAGTAATTATACTTACGGCCTTTATAGATCTTATATAAGCTTCTAAAATAATCCAAACCGAAATTATTTGTAAACAAAAAATAGTCAATTTAACCATTATGACTGAAATGATTTTGAAACCATAATGTCAAATTGTACAATTTTCAATTGTTTATATCAAGTGGTTGAGTGGAAAGGTAATTACCAAAGATATATCTAAAAAAAACAAGTGTGTAATAAAAAATTATATATAACAATCCTAACATTATCTTCGTGGTGCCGAAGATGATAGACTCTTTTCGACATTTTTTCCCATAAGCCATGTGAATGGGGTTGACCAGTAAAAGAAGGTGATAGGACCGATTTAAGGTGGTATGACAACTATATAATAAGCAGTCCAATCCGTCTAAAATTTTGTATTCTCAGATCCTAAATATCAAATTTGATAGAGTGTAGTCTAAGGGTTTTCAACGTTTTTATACTCTTTTCCCAAAAAAAAAAAAAAAAAAATATTGAGATCAATAAATGCTAGAGATTTTTTAATAAGTTTTTTTGTTTTCCTAAAAGTTCTTTCAATTTATATCAAAATAAAATGCTTAATTATTTTTGGTTAGAGTTTGTAAGAATTCGATTTTATTTTATTTAATTTTAAGTGTCATATAAATGAACATATATGTAAAGTTGGAGTATACGTTCTTCCGTTTTGGACTTGAGTTTTCCATAAAACAATGAAAAGATGCCCCGATAGTCTCCAGGTACCAGAAACTTATGAGTCATGGAGCTTCCCAAACGCCAGTTGTGCAAATAATAGTGACCACTGTCGACTGGGCAATTGTATTTGAAATTTCCACACTTGAGAATAGACTTAAACCAGCTTTTCATTAGGGTTTCTTTTGCACCAGAGACCACTGTACAGATATCAAATGCATGCTTATAAACAGTCTGATAGTTTCTATTATTGGCCAAACGCAATTGATACTCGATCCTTGCCTTTATACCCCGCCTGAACGGTTGTATAAGCGTCATTTCCACATTCAGGGAATTATTCTCAACTTGAATGGTAAAGTCTTTGAAATGGTTTGGATTAAATGTGGAATTGCTGGCTTTAAAATTCACAATACGTTCCTTTTGAAAGTAAAAAATAAAGATATTAAAACAATTAAATATATGAAAAGATACTTACCGCCTTGGTAGGTCTTAAAATATTTTCTTGAAGAGCCCAAACCAAAAATATTTGTAAACAAAAAATGGCCAATTGAACCATTATGACAGCACTAATTCCGAAACAATAATGATGTAAAATTGTCTAATTTTCTATTGTTTATATAAAATGCTTAAGCGAAATAGTAATTAGCTTAGATAAATCTAAGCATACTTTAATTCTCGTTTATAAAATAAAATTTAGACTAATTTAAAAATATATTATCAAAAAGTTTATTCACATGACAAAATTTTTAAAATAATTTATTTCTATATTAATTATTAATGTGGGTTTTGTTTTTGATATAGGAAAACGTTTGTTTTGTTTATTTTTATTTAGGTTAATTTTGCTTCAACTTTGCAAGTTAAAATTTTATCATCTTTATTTTTCTTAAACATTCCATAATAGAATATTCCCTGAACCTGATAGTCTCCCACATATAGAAAAGAAGGAATTATTTTGGAATCTATAGTCCAATCCTTCAAATAATAGTTACCGGTTTGTATGGGACAACTTGTAGTAAAGTTGCCATGTTTCAACATAGTTGCGTGCCAACGACTATAAATCGAGGTCTGAAGGCCCTCGATAATTGAACAGTAGTTTACATCATGTTGAAATAATTTTTGATAAGACTTTGCTTGAGGTTGTCGGATTTCAAATCCAAGTCGCAGCTTGAGTCCACTCTTGAGAGGTCGAATAAGTAAGAGATTCAAAGAGAGCTTATTATTCACAATATTTATATTGAAATAATCAAATATTTCACGGTTAAATTGACAATCGCCAGTATAGAAATTAAACTTGGAACTCTAAAATATAATAACTGAATTAATTTATTATACTGTCTTTGAAAATATATATTTTTTCTTACCATTGAATAGCCAAAAATGGCAAATAAATACAAAATTGTTGGAATGCTTTTGCCCCAAATCATTTTGCTTGTGTCAATTTGAATTTACACAGACTGGACTTAAGTACTTTTTTTTTATTTGAAAAAGTTGAGCTGTAGATCTTAATGCGTTTGTTAATCAGATTACAATTATAATTATCGAAACAGTCACAATAAAATAAATAAATTTAATGGAAAACGATTTATTAATTGTTTCGATTATTTAGGGAGACATCAACACTGCCATTGAGTATGGGTAAATATCTTTTTCGTAGATAGTTTCCATAGTAGCCCATATAGAATATACGATAATCACCATTCAATAAATAAGATGGAACCAGTTTCATGTCCACTTTCCAGCCGTTAAGGTAGTAATGACCAGGCAGAACTGGGCAATTTTCCATGAAATTACTATATTTCAGGAGGCTCTTGAACCAGCTACGCACCAAGGAATCCTTGTAAGTGGCTAGGATCTTGCAATAGTCCAATTCGTGCTGAAAGAGACTCTGAAATTTTCTAGCATTCGGCAAACGTAATTGTATGTCCAGGTGACCTTTGAAGCCCACTTTTATGGTCTGAATCAAATTCATATCCGCAAATATAAAGTCTTTTGAAAATGATATGTTCAATTTGTTCAAAAATTTAGTATTGTAATAATTTTTGGGATTCGCAAAATCCACTGAAACAGCCTGTAAGATTAAGCAAGTAATTTACTCAATAGAATTATTTAATTATAAAATGTTTACCTCTGTTAGCCATATAGAGTAGATTACCAAAAACATCAAGTCTCTCAGAGCCTTCATCTTGACCGACTGAATTGATAAATTTTATTTGTATGTAAAATTGAATTGAGTCTTAAAAATTATAAAGCCATTATTAGCAGACTAATGACTATATCATTGCAAAATGCCAGCAATCGTTATGCAGGTCACAAACACCTCATTTTTGCTATTCATTTTCCCATAATAAGTATATAACTTGGCTCGATATTCCCCGGGTTGGATGAAAGCCGGTATTTCCGACATAGGCATCAGCCAACCATTGAGAAAGTAATGTCCGGATTGTACAGGACATTTGTCAAGGAAGTTTCCATATTTCAAGAGTGTTTGATACAATTTTTTAAGCATGTTATTTCTGGCCGCAGTCACCAGCCGGCATACATCAAATTTGTATTGGAATACCACATTCAAGGCGTCCGTGCTAAGCTTGCGATAGTGAACCAGAATATGACCCATAAAACCGGACACTAGAGGCTTGGCAACAATCATGTCCATATATAATCTTGAGTTATTTATACTCAAAGTAAAGTTTTGTATTTGATTTGAGTTTGAAGTAGTATTGGTAAATAAAATAATCACGTTGGAACCCTGAAAAATTCTTTTACAGCTTGATTGAGAGATACGAAGAATAACTCACCATTGCCAAGGATCTTAGCTCTATCAAAAAAATGCCAATGATAATGAAAGGTCTATGTGAAATGAAAGTAAATATTAGCATGATGACAATACGTCTACGTGGAAGCAACTAAAATTTTATTATATTTGGCTTAAAACTTTATGTATAAATTGAATATAGTATAGCCTTTTTGATAGATTCAACTGAGCATATCGGCTTTTAAAATAATAAGCCTGAAATAAGTAGATTATTAAAAAGTAATTCCCTCGAAAAAAATCTTGCAATTTTTAATAGGCATGCACCAAATAGAGTCTTAGTTCCAGGAAAGGGATTATTCTAATTCGTTTTGTATGCAGTCCGCTAGGTGGCGGGCTTTCAGGGTACATGAATGGATTTCCAATTGTACTAAGCCTATATCGTCTGTTGCTGTTTATTTTATTCGACAACCTAGAATTTCTTTTGAAAGAATGAGCAATTTTAAAAGACATCTGATACTTTTATATGATTTATACTTTTTTATTTGCTACAAGTTCCATTTTATTTTTGAATTTTAATGACTATGGATAAGTCCAAAACAGATTGCTCTGATTTTGTCTTTTGCTTGCCATAGAAAAAATGACATTTGACCCTATAGTCTCCAGTATAAAGATAGGCGGGTATTAATCCTTGGCCAATACCCCATCCATGTAAATAATAATGGCCCACGGTTACTGGACAGTTGGACATGAAATTCGAATTTTTTAGCATGCTTAGATAGAAGCTTCTAAAAATTGTGTGCTTCATTGTACTGGTAACACCACAAACATCAATAATATAATCAAAGACGCGTTGATAATTCTTGGAACTGGCCAGACTTATTTGAACATCAGCTTGGCACCGAAATCCGGTAGTTAAGGGCTTAACTATAATAAAATCCATATTGATTGTATTGTTGATAATATAAATTGTGAAATTATTAAAATATTTTTGATTAAATTTGCTTTCGGCGGAAACAAAATTTAAGGAAATCTGAAAATTTATTCAATTTTTAGCGAATAGGTAAATATTTGTGTGATCAACTCACGGTTTCTCCAACTTCAAATGGGAGCAATACAAATAAAGAAATTATTTTGAATATGGTGATCATTGTCAGAGCGAGAACAAAACAAAACTGCAAAAATAATTCGAAATCATAGACTAAAAACTAAACAAACACTAAGTGAATTTTAATCGAAATGTAATGTTGCTAAATTGAATTTAAAAAAATATAAATGCATATATAATTTTGCTCTTGAAAAGTTGATTTATTTATTTCTAGTATTTATTGAAGATTAATATCAGCGTAACAGTCGAAAATAGTTTCCTTATTTTTGTTGACAAATGAATACAAAAACATTGAAATGCGATAGAAACCTTTGCCAAAGAACGAAGGCAATGACATCTGATTAAGCTTATAATTTTGAATATGATATTGACCCGGTACAAAAGGGCATTGGTTTGGTAAATTGCTAACTTTTCGTATGGCTTCGTACCAGATCTTAAACATGGTCAATCTCGAGGCACATATAACGGAGCACACTTCCATATTATAATCAAACACTTTTCGAAATTTCTTCTTCTTTCGCAACTTAAAAGCTATTTCCAATTCCGTGGCCATATCAATTTTCCTGATTAGGTCCATTTGTGCGGTGATTGTGGAATTAATCACTGATCCTGTTAAATTTTTAAAGTAAATCGGGTTGAATTCCTTGCAAGATGATTCGACTATCTCAGTCTTGAAAATTGTCGTTGGACTGTCGGCCAGAGATTGGTCTATGAAAATTGAGATAACTACTAAAAAATACTTCATTTTTGTACAACAAACTCAATTTTTAACCAAGTACTGAAACAAATAGTCGTGGACTAAACCTTTTAAATATATAAGATGTATCATAGAGGCTCATTATTTGTACTATTATTATTTTTAATACAAATATTTGTATTTCATTTTAAGTATAATTGTATCATTAAAGTTGATTTGAGATATGAAAGCTTTTATGTTTGGGCTATTTTCACAATATCTGCAATTATAATATTCGAATTAAAATCCTCTAGATCTACTGGATATTTGGGTTCATTTCACAATATCTGCAATTATAATATTCGAATTAAAATCCTCCAGATCTACTGGATATTTGGGTTCATTTCACAATATCTGCAATTATAATATTCGAATTAAAATCCTCCAGATCTACTGGATATTTGGCAAATGGCACATGAGACTGTACCTGTAATATCCTAGCAAAAAGGGGCTTCTTGTTTGAAATTACTATACATCAGATTTGATCTAACCAATTTTTTGATAAATTTCCTAGTCTTCACGATTTGATAAACAAACAGAAATTGTTGAAATATTTTCCATAGGATTTTCTAAATTCTTAATAGCTTTTTGTTCAAACTTAATTGGAAATAAGATTTTTGGATTTTTGTATAATAATTACTATTTCAATTGGATTTAGTGGAGTGTAAAGCTAAAAAAAAATAATAATAACAACAAGTCTAATTATCATGAAAATAAATTATAAATTTAACAAATAATTCACCGATTTTTACAATCGCATCTTCTCACTCTATTTCATATTCAAATTGCTTTTAAACAAGTTCGGTTATTATAAAAATGCAGTCTCCGCAATTTGGGAAACAAATCACTCTTATAATTTTATTATTATTTCTATTGAAACTTCAGGACCTTGTGGCTGTGAGTTTTTCAAATATTTAATTATTGGTATTTTCGTTAATTGCTTGTTTTTATTTTTTAATAGCAAAAAAAATTGGAATTTTTAAATGTCAACTGCCAAAGCAATCCCAAGTATTTTCAGCAGTTTAATGCATCAATTATTGGAAAAAGTCTTTATGCCGATATGATTACCAAAACTACAATCACGCAAGGCTTTAAGTCAAGAGTAAATGTGGAGCTCCGCTTAAATAATTCCAAGAGTTATCATAGTCTGATTACCTATGAAGTTGATGTCTGCAATACCCTGAAATCCTACCGAAATAATATATACAAGAAATGGGTCAATAGTTTTCTAAAATGTGGAAATTTAATTAACAGATGTCCAGCGCCCCCAGGTACATATTATATCAAAGGTTTCCAGTTGGATGATGATTTGATTCCTCATTTCTTATTAGTCGGAGACTATCGTTTGAATGCTTACAATTTCTATGGACGCATGGGAAAGAAAAGAGAAGAATATGTTGTAAATTGTGTTTTCATTACAAAATTGGTTTAATCAAATAAATATTTGGGATTTTTAACCTACAAAATTTAGTTCGGAGTCAATTAACCATGACTGATTCTAAATCTGTCAATATATCAAAATCATTAACAAATATTTGAACCTAAGCATGAAATGTCTCCGGATAAAGAAAGAGTGTATTAATAATTTTTAAAACAAAAATATTAAGACTTTCTCTTTTCGGTAGTCTTTAATTTGGCAAGGTTTCAAGCTAGGTGAGCCTTGATGATGATTACGAATGCCCTTTCTAAGATAATGAATAGTTTGCATTTTATAGAATCCAGGAAGCAATTTCAATAAACCATCGTAATTACAGTAAATAACAAATAACAGATCAAACTGTAATTAAAATAAATAACGGTATAAAAACCACTAGCCAGATTTTAGCTTTTTCAATTTTAAAGTGTGGTTCAAGCTGACTAAATGTGTTCGAAATTATTACTTTTGTTCACGTTGCTCTATCCATTGGTCGTTCTGAGCAAGGCAAGTTGAATTTTTAATTATAAATGTATTGTATTTAATTTGTTTGTCCCAACAGAGAAACTTGTATATGGAAATAAAAAGTTTAACTTTTAATCCAAAATATATTGAAAAATTTGAAATGAATATCTTGGGAAATCGGAATATTGTGGTTGGCAAATTATCTGTGAAAGATAATATTAACAAGGGAATTTGGTGTAGTCTGAGTAGTGGTATATTCAATCCAGTGACTAAAAAAACTGTAGATTTTGTGAATATGGACATACCGGTCTGTCAATTTTTGAATAATACTTCCAACGTTAGATTCAAGCGAATCAAACAATGGGTGAACAAAATGTCTAGAAATGGAAATATACCCACCAAATGCCCCGTCCTAAAGGTAAATGATTTTATAAAATGAAAAAAGGAAACAAATTTATAACTTTTTCCTCTATTTTTTTTAGGGAATCTATGAGGTGCATGGCTATAACTTGGGTGAAGAAGACATGCCTATGTTACTAGCAAATGGCTTTTATACCTTCAAGGCTAATATACATTATAAGCAAGATACATTGGATGAGAATTTACTGAATGTCACAACCTTAATCCAAGTTATGTAATGAATAAACTGAAATCTATTAAAGCTTATATAAATTTTGAAGCTTAGATTTTAATGTTTCTAAGTCTTGTCAATTTTAAAGTCTCAGCACGTCTGGCTGAATGCAACGCCCCTAGGAAGGCTACAACAAGCATTTATTTGCACCAACTGGCAAACATTCAGTCAACCAGTCAGTCAGTCAGTCAAGTTTACTCACTTTGCTCTTTCTCTCCCTGTCCCCCTCCCCCTTCTCACTCGCCCACTCTCTTTCACTCTCTCATTCTCTTAGATCCGAAATGCAGTCAACGTGTCTATGTTTACTTGGCGTACGTTTTATTTATGTACACGAACCACTGCAGAAAACAATTGCACGTAATTCTGCTTACGCCGTAACATTGCAACAATGCCCGGACTCTGGGATTGTGTACAAAAAAAAAAGAAGAGGTCTTTTTTGTTGCGGCTGCGGTAGTCTGGCCGGCCAGAATGCAGAGACTGTTACAGATACATTTGAAAAGCTGGAAAAACCTATGAGTTTAATCAGAGCAACGGCCACGGTTAAAACTAAGGCGCCATTTTCAATTGTCGTATTCTGATGTTGTCTAGTGTTGGCCAAATAAATGTCTATATATATAGGCTTTTTTTTTTGTGGTTTCATCCGACCAGCTGCCTCGACCCGCATACACAGAAAGAGATATAGAGATACGTTTTGCTTTTATTTACATAGGCCGCTCTGGTCTGGTCTGCCTAACTGACTTTTGATTTTAAGCTCTTCGGTCTTAACTCAATTCCCTTTCGAATTACAAAGCTTCAGCTGCAATGGTTGCGATACATTTGTATCTGTGTGTGGCTGTATCTGGTAGGTTCATCTATACATATATATATATATGTATATGCACTTCTCTTTTCTTCTCTTATTCCTTAGTTATTTACACATGCATTTACGTGCCTCTCCGACTGTTGGCTTGTGTAAATAGGCATACAGGTTGCACGGGTCTCACAGGTTCTCCAGGTTGCTGGCTTTTCCTGTGACCATCAACCGACTGCCAACTGTCAACCGACGATGATGACGATGACTGTTGTGTGACTTTTGTCTTGAAGTTTGAATTATATGGGTTGGCTGAAATAGGCGAGCCAAAGACAGAAGGCACACTCAAACAGTGAGGGAAAGAGATAGACATATATATTTATATGCTGATACACATCCAAGTTTTTAAAGCCGAAGAATTTTTTCCTTCGTTTTTTAATGAAGTGACTTGGCTGGTGTTGCTCATTAGGGTGGATTTGGTCGCTTTAAGTTCCTGAATGACTTTGAGCATTTAAAAGGGATTTGAATTATAAAAAGGCAAAAACCTGAAAGAAGTCAGTGTGTTTTCATTTATATTTAAAAAACTCTTTTCAATTTAATTGTAGGTCTCTTTGTGGGTTTTTGAATTGCCGACTAACCTACTGGCTTTTGGTACAGAGGAATTAATAGCTGGAAATATATAATAATTTATTTTTATTTTATTTTAATATATTTTGATTAATCTATTTAAAAAATATTTGGGAAAAATGTTAGCAAAGTTTTGAGAGAAGCCAATTCATCAAAAAGGGGAGAATAATTGGAATAGGAAATTTTGGACTTATGCCATTAATGACATAATTTAATGAAAATGGGTATTAACTTTAGTAAAGACTCGTATCCCAAGAAAAATTTAAAGATCATTAAAAAAAAGAGGAAAAAATTTAAAAATTTGAGTCAAACAAAAAAAAAATATGTCGAAATACCTTTCATACATATTCGGTCCACAAAGCTCAGAAGCTTTCTCCTATAATTCCAATAAAAAGTCTCAAGTTCTAAGAACCTTTCGGTTCTTTTAGAAAAGTTCCCATCTCAATCCCAATACGAATAATTTCAATTCCACACATTATTCGACTCTTTTTATGGAAGTCTCAGGAATCAAGGAACATTTTCGAGCAGGTCTTTCATTTCTTATAAAAATAATAGTTTATTCTGTCATAGTTTTGATTGGCACACCTACAACTTAACTGCAGCAAATGAAATTGCAGTTTATTTTTGTGTCTTCTTGTCACTCCAATTTAAATGGCAATCAGAAATGCAGTGGAGGAAGAGATTTTCACACTTGGAATAAAGAAATATTTTCTGGCAAATATGCTGACCCTAAAATAAACAGAAATGAAACGAGCAGCAAATAGCAGCATGGAGTATGGCGAAGTAGGATCCAGAATGCCAGCCAGCAAAGTGCCAAACGGCACTCGTGCGAGTTAAAGAAAACGTCATCATAATGCCAGGGGAGAAAAAAAAGAAGGAATGTTGCAGACTCTGAGAAGGCCTCGTAATCAGAGGGAGCAACAGTCACAGAGGCCTGGAAATATGCAATGCGAAAAATCAACACAGCAGAAGGACAAACAACGACAATGATGATCATAATGATGATGATAATGTTGAGGATGACGATGACGACGACGACCCCAATTACCCTCGTTTTGAATTGTGAATTGTGAATGAGCATGAGAATGCGAATGGGAATGCGAATACGATTGCTGTAATGGCCAGGCCTAAAGTAAAAGGCAGACCAGACCAAGGCAAAAAATCTCTGCATATTTACAGGCGTGTTGGTATGGAATACTTGTCACCTAGCCAAGGCAGAGGCGACCGAGCAGACTGGGCAAACAAACCGTTGCCAGCCTCCATTCAACTTGGCCATGTAATTGAGCCTACAGCAAATGCAACCTACTCTGCCGCACTATCGAATTGTAATGCCGGTCTGGCCCATGTTGTTATTGTAATCGACACTTGGGCGGCACCCGGCTCGGCCAAAGCGGTAGCAAGGCGATTGCGCGCTCACTGCATCCTGGTGGAATATGCACTTTGTAGGGGCAACAAATTGCACTGAATCGCTGATTTTACGACTGCGCATCTGGAAATAAACAAGGCTCCAATTGGCTGGCCGCTTAGGTGCTCATAAAGTTTTCATGGCCTCACCGGATTGGCCGAATCCAAACTAAGGGCAGCTGTGTACTGCGCAGAAGCTGTGAGCGGGAGAAGCTTTAATTTCAGGACACGGCGATTTGCTCAGCAAATAGCAAAAGGAGTTGCCCAAGCGGCGCCTACGTGCATGCCACGTAGGTCTCCGTGTATTCCCAGATCCTTTTTTTTTTTTTGTATTATTAGCACACACTCGGTTGTCTGGCTGGCTGTGCCTGTGTGTGATTAAAGCTTAGCCCATTTGAATGCTGGGTGGGGATGTTGCCTTTTAAAGTGGTGGTGGGTTCTCATATATCTTTCAATTTTCTATAGCCGGGCTAATTGTATTGGAATGTTATTGTTATTGAATATTTGGGAAAAGATTTTTTGGGTATTTATAAACTCAATATGAATTCTTGATAAGTCAGAAAGCTCTTTAGTTGATTGAATTAGTTAAGATTTTGAATAAATTCAAAAGTAGAATTGATTTATTTTATTTTCATTTTATTTAATCTTTTGATAATATTTTTTGTGTTCGTAATTCACTATTCTCTTGGCCTTGTTTATATTTATTGTTATCAATTACTATTACTTTATCCTTGATTTGTATATTTCAACCCTTAAAATGCTCAGCTTTTCTGTGTAGATTCTGTCATCTCACTCAGTTCCATGGAAAAGGTAAAACTCTCCAATTGGGGGAGGTTGAATTCGCCTCCTTTTGCCCTAAGGACGGAAGCTTTTTTACACTTAAAAAAAATTGAAAAAAATAACCCAAAGATATATTAAAAATATTTAAATTTATTTCACTAAAAATAACCATTATTATTTTTTTCAAAAAAATATTTTTAGAGCAACCAATTTAAAATAAGTGCCTTATTTTTTTCAGTGTATATAATGCCTGTGCCCCAAAGCTTATATTCCAGTTACTTTGTTACAAGCGTTGATTTCTATTTTTTTGTGGAGAGTTTTGTACTTGTTGCCTTTGTTGTTGTTGAGAGTTGCTAAATTGAGGCGAATTCAAAGAGCCAACATGTTCGAAGCCAACAAGAACACAGAAAATTTGATCGTAATTTAAATATTTTTAAATAAAATATTTGGCGTACTTTTAGCCATCTAAAATTAATTAAAATTATTAAGGATAATTTTGAAATATTTCTTAATTTTATGGCATAAATAATTTTGCTTACATTTTGTTGTTTTTCTTAAATTTGGTTGGCCCTTTGGGCTCGTTGGTCCTCGTATTTAGCCAAGTTCGCAGACGTTGGCCACAAAATTGCTATACCATCATCAGCATTGTCTCCTTAAGCTTGAGGCTCGTTCATTTGCCGGCAACTGTTCGTTGCTTTGGTCCTGGCCGCCTTCGTGAGCTTATGTCGTCCTCGACTCGTGGACTCTTTGTTGTCGGCTGCCTTTAAGCCAGCCAGGCAAAATGTCTGTCCGGACACCTCTTGGCATTTCGGTCTCTGGTCTCGCCGCTCGTCTCGTGCATTGTGTAAGGTTCGTGTTCGTTTGGCCAATGTTGCACATTCGCTATGCCGGTGGCAAGCAGCAGATTTTTTTCGGAATGCGCTAAGGATCAGTTTTGCGCGAATTACGGTTACGAAAGGTTGCTGACAAAGGCCAAGCAAATATTCTTAACATTTCGCGGCTCGTGTATTTCAAAAATAAAAAGTTTAAATTTTTTGCAACGGTCGTGCGAATCTAGAAAATTGTGGCAATTCTCTGAAATTTTCAAATCAAATCGCCAAAATTCCGCTGCCCTAAACTGACCTATATCAAGTCTTTCGAAACTGACCTATCACAAATATATTTGAAGAAGACCAAGGAAGATACTTTTGCAAATATTTTTAGGAGTTTTTTGAAAGCAACAAAGACTGTGTGAATTTGTAAAAGAAGAAGAAAAAGAGGAAAACTCGAAACTAGAATTAAAATAAAATTAATCTGGAAAACCAAAAGTATTCGTAGTTAGTAGACTATAATTAAAACTAGCTTAGAAGGATCTAAAATAATAGTTACAGAATCTACTATAAATTATCATATCAGTTGCATTTCGTGGCTTCGAAAATAATTTTCTTATTAGCAGAAAAAAGAATGTGTTTTTTCTGAATATCGCTCGCTTAAATATTGAATGGTTGTGAACAATTTAAATATAGTGGCAAATAAAGTGGAATATCCCTCGAATTCAGCTTCTTTTATAAAGGTATCCAGATCATAGATACTCTACCCAGCAATAAGTTGAATTAGCTTGATCCACAAAACTCTATAGACTTAGCCGAAGAACTTTCTATAAAATAGAACCTAGAAATAGATCTAAAAAGTTATCGCATAAAGAATTTCATATCAACTGTACTTCGTAATTTTAGTAAATTATGGATTAAAGTGTCTAAGTGTGCTATTTGGTGTCGAGTTTATAAAGTGTGTGTGTGAGTGTAAAGAATAATTTCAAAATAATCTAAAATATAATCAATTAAGTAATTCACAAAAAAATAAGTCACTCTTCCATTAAATGTGCAAAGAAAGAAATTAAATTTTCCATTTAACAATCCAAATTCAAATAAAGCAAAGAAGATCTCGAAAAACATTTGAAAATTTGAATAGCTGAAAATTATATAATTGGTAAGTAAACTTAAATATTTTCTGTTTGAAAAAAAAGTGAGAAATTTCGAGAAATTTTGAGAAATTGGAAAATACAATTTTAATGAAAAATTAAGGTTTTAGAAAGAATTTTATTTTCTTATTGTAGAAATGTTAAAGAGTCAGTTGAAAGACTTCCATTTTATAGGGGAAAGGCAAAAATTAAAGTAAATTTTAAAAATCTTAAAAATGGGAATTTTAAAAAATTCAGTTAAAAGACTTTCATTTGATAGGGGAAAGCCGAAAATTAAAGTAAAACTTAAAAATGGGAATTTTAAAAAATTCGAGTATGAATAAAACTGTATAAATTGAACTGTACGTTTGAGAGTCCCATAATATTATTAATGTTATGAATATTACATTTACTCAACTGAACACTTGAGGGTTCCTGAATGAGTTTTAAAATGCAATTTTTTTTATTTTCAAAAGTGATCATAAATAACAACCAAGAAGCCTACAATAGATCAAAAACTTATATTTAAAATAATACAAATACATATTATAAGAAAGCCAGTAAAAGTTCTCGAAAGGAACTACCAGAAATTTTTTAAGGCAATTAGTTCAAGCTAAAATTATATATTGGAAATATCAGAGAGCTAAATTATATCTGAGATTTTTCAAACCATTTAGAATCAATTGATAATATGACATGTTCTCCGGGCTCTAATTAAATGTGCCTTGTGCAAAGTGATATTTCAACTAAAAATAAAATAGAAAACAATTGAAATAAAAATCAAATGCCTACTAAGTAATCTGAAACAATAAATCCTGTCACTTGGCTTGTCAAAGTTGTTGGGCTCTTTAATTAAAGCATCACGGGACATGCCCAAAAATAAAAATAACTGCAGCTGTAAGCTGAAAATATGCCGCTATCGATTTTCATCAAACCAATTCAAAAAAGGAAAGAAAAAAAAGCTATGCCATAGAGCTGTTTGAATCTGCTCCTCTACTCTTCAATTTCAATTAAAATGTTGAACAAAATTGCTTTTGGCATTGAAGTGCAGCGTCATCAAGTTGCAAGTTTCAAGTTGAGAGAGTGGTCTGAGGGAATGGGAATTTGCGACAGTTGCTAAACAAACGTCAAACCAAGTAATTTCAATACTGGGGGATTTGTGCTGATTTTCCGGCCATATAAGTGATTTTTGCATAGAGTTCCGAAACCAAATCAGAATCCAGTTGCAATGTATCTGACTGTCTGCCTGCCATCTTCTTTTGCTCCCAATGAGTGTGTAAAGTGAATTGCATAAATGTGGAAAACGTTCAAGTGATTTCGAGTGAAGGGCCTGAACTGCACATAAAGTGTTTGGTTGCATGCCTGGCCGATTCGACATGACTCGTCCTCACTCGTCCTGACTGGCTAAATGCAGCTCTATTGGATTGTTGCCTGTGTTGCATACTTTGCTGCATCATTAAATCAATTGATGAGCCTGAAGTTATAGTTTAATAAATCGCTTTACCTACGTGTCCTTGGCTATTGACAATATGCTTCAAATTTTAGCTTCTGAAGTGCCTTGGAAAATCTCAAACAAGCCAAGCGAAAAATATTATGGGAAATTAATTTAATCATCGAGTAACAAAAAAATGGGACAAAGCGAATCAAAACATTTCATCAAATGTCAAAAGAATGCAAAAATTTCTGTAACAGTAAAAAAACCAATTAAATGTATTTGACAAAAACAAAAGCGAAAAAAAAGAAAATGCATAGGAAAAGTCTCTTTGGAAAATAAAAATGTAGCCACTGCCTCGTCTTCCTTTTATGCATTTCCAAAACAAAAGAGACACAACAATAAATATGCAGACAAAGGCAATCAACAAAGTCTGCCGACCAGAGCAACCCACAATTGTCGATATTTGATTTGAAAATATTTTCGGCCATTTTCACTCGTTTTTTCCCTCATTTTTTTGTTATTTGCTGTTCTTTTGAATGCTTGAAGTACTGCAAAAAAAGAAAGAAAAAATAAATTTGCTGAAATAACAAATTCAAATTGGTTGTAGGTGACTGAATTGTTGATGTTTTAATTGTTCAAATTTTAAAGTTCGGGAATGAAAGAGATAAAAAGTTCTTTTGTGGTCTTTAAAATCGAAAATAATAGTCTGAAAAGTGAGTGAGAAAATCGACTAAATTGATTTTGCTTTCGGGTCCTTAAATTTATTCAAAAAATATTTACTGGATCGATATGAAATTTTGAAAGAAGAAAATTGAAAGTGTAAACTTTTATTATTTAGTTTATAATAAAATTCGTTGAATTATCTTTTGGTTCTTAGAATCTGTTGAATTAATTTTTTATAAAATTCGTTGATTAGTTTATAATAAAATTCGTTGAATTATCTTTTGGTTCTTAGAATCTGTTGAATTAATTTTTTATAAAATTCGTTGATTTCTCTTTTGATACTTAAAAACTGGTGAATCCATGAAAATTGAAAACCATTAAATAAATAAATAAAATAAAACTTGACGGCCAAAATATTATTATATATATTTTTTAATTATAAAATAATATTGAATCTAATTATATTATTTTTATTTTTCTTTTTTTACTTTATTTTCTTATAATTTTAAGATTAATTAATAAACATTTTATTTTTTCAATTAGTTTTTATTATTATTTTATATGTATTGAATTAATTTTTTTTAGTTTTTTTTTTTATTTAATTTTATTTTTATGATTGGTATTATTAAATATTGTATACATTTTAACAGTTTTTTCCTATATTTTTCAAATTGTGTCGATTTTAACTTTTCCCCTAATTATTTTTAATCTTATTATTTTATTTTGAAATTAATTTTTTTTTTCTAAGATAAATTTGGACTAATATTTGTATTATTATTATTTTTTAGTTACGAATTTTTTTTATGTATTTAATTTATTTATATAATATCATTTTCATTTATTTATTTTAAAATATAGTTTTTATTTTAATATTAAAATTTTTTGTAGATTCATTAATGTATTTCTTTTTAATTAATTTAATATTCTTAATTTATTACAATTATTATTTACAATTTTAAAACAATAAAATAATTATTTAATAGTTTTAAAAATCATTCGATTTATATTTTCTTGCCTTCGTCTATGCAAAAGTTGATGTGATAAATTTATAAAAATCCTTTCGAGACTAAAGACAGACTAATCAAAATAAAAGAATGTCCCTTTTTTCGGTTCGTTTAACAATGGAAGCCAGCAATAGCAGAGCCAATCAGGGAGTCGTCCGGCCAGAACCAGAGTAGGTAAGGCCTGCTTCTTCAGCTCCCTAGGGCATAATATGCGGGTGGGGGGAGTTGGTAGCTGAGTGTGTGGCACGGAAATCGTTTAAGCGTCTGCAGTCGTATAAAGTTTAATGAGCCGCAATTAATCGTACATGACAACACTATAAAAACGTTTACGAAAAATTATGTCCTTTTCTCTCTGTTGCTTTTTTGCTTTTCGTTTTGTTTTGTTTGCTTTCTGAATGTGTGCGTCGTTATTTCTTTTATTTTTTGCTTTCTTTTCTTTTTTTCCTCTCCCACTTTTTTTTTGGATTGTTGTAATTGCTGGTGTCTTTGTTGGCATGCCTGGTAGTTGTTGTTGTTGCCATTGTTGGCATCGTTGTTGTAATTCTGCAAATTGTCTGAATGTGTCTGTCTCTGCCGGTCTGCTCGAGTTGCTCTATGAAAACGAGTATGTGTAAAATAGGGAGACACCACTCTGGCCCCACCTAATGGAAGGTGGAAGTTAAAGGGTCACACTGGCTGCGTTTCTGCCTAGTTTGTGTGTATGTCGGGGGGAAGTTGGCTTGGGCAGGGAACCTGCCATTTTATTTTTATAGTCATGTTGTAGGCGTATGGTGCTATTTTGATGAGGGTCCTCTGTTAATGGGGTTATCCTAGAAGGCTCGACAAAAAAAAAGTTCGAGTTCAGCTTTGTAATTCAGCTTTTAATTGGTAGAGGGACGAGTTGTGGGAGGCTTTAAAATTAAAGTTTCAATCAAATAAATTTTAATCAGAAAAAAAAATTAAAAATAATTTGAAATTTCAATAATTTCACATTTAAAATGTCATAGGCAATTTCCAATATTTTTTATTGCTGCTATTTTTCTCACTAAATTTGGTTTCAATTTGTCAACGAGAAATGCAATTGCCTTTTCCTAATTAACAATTTAAATAAATCGCGAAAACATTTACAACAAAATCCGACAATGAATGAAATTTAATTGGAAATTTAATTGCTTTTGTGGTGGGGAAATTTTACAACCATTTTCCCCTCTGACAAACTCTTTTTTTTTGTTGTTCATTGTACAATTTGATATATCCAGTTTATATTGATATTTGTTGAGCTCTTAATTTAGATATCCAAGTGTGTGTGTGTGTGTGTGTGTGTGTGTTTGTAGCCAATTGGCTTTGTTATTTTAATTATTTGCGGTTACATTTATTTAAATATTTACCAATTCAATTAAGTTCTTTTTTTTTCGTGATGACTGTGAATTATTCTATTCTGTGGAAATTGTGATTTATGGAAATATCCACTTCTTATGTTCAACTTCTAACTAAATAAAGTATACAATCTTTATCAGATTGGGGGTAGTCTTTCTTAAATTTTTTTTCAAGTTTTGCTGACAAATAATTTCAATTAATAAAATGTCATATATCTGACAAATGGTAACTGCAGACCTCTTTGCCAGATCTCAAGACGACAACCCTGGCAATAAGTTAACTGTAAACCTCGCAGACAGTTATTTTTTTTCCTCCCTCCCCGAAGAAGACCAAAGAAAAAATGTGTGATTTTTTTTTTTTATATAGAAAGCAAGTCAGCTTAGGTAAGTAAGAGGAAGCTGGTTGTGGAATTGAAGGTGGAAGGTCTCTTTTTGCTGGCTGGCTGGCTGAATGGCTGGCTGCGTGCCAATTATAAAAGTGATTTTCCTGTAAGCTACACGACCCGGCAGACGTAAGTCCCACACACACACACACTCATACTCACATTCACACATATCTCACTTCCGTCAACGGGAAGTCATAAGAAGTTGCTGCCAACATTGGCAAAGTCTCTGGTAAAATGTCTGAATCAACGCTGACGTGTTCCCTGTTTGGTTTTGGGCTAAGAAATGCGATAAATTGAATGACTGACGACGCAGTAAATACTTTTCAGACTTGCACAGGCAAAGAGGAGTTTGGGAGTACGTAAGACACTTGCCAGGGATATGCGGAGCATTCTGCATTTGGAGAAAATCACTTGGATCAATTTCAACCACATGACAAACTGCTCAATGGCTTGAGTTCTTACTCTATTCTGGGATTTTCGTTTTAGTTGACAAGTTCGTTTGCTGCACATGTATTTGATTGTGGCCAAAATGCTGAAATTGACAAGCCATGCAATGGAAATATTCGAAAAACTAAAATGAAGACGTCATTAATTTGAGCACAGAGAAAAGTTTTGTAATCATTTTGAGCGTAGAGCAACTAAATTAAATTTGTCATTAAAATAGATAACTAAATTTAAATAATAAATAAAATTTAATTAACAAAAAATTCTCAACTTGAAAGGTTCACTTTATTTATTCCAGTGTATTTGATTTAGTTAAAAACTCCAAAAATATTCCCACTCACAAAATGCACCGCTAGAATTTACTAATAGTTGTTGGTTTTAAGGGAGACTCAAAGTAAGCAAAGAGCGAAACTTGCTTGATAAACCTTGCAAAAAGTTCTGCTCTCTCCAACAGAATTTAGAGTTGCTCTCTCGTTTCTGTTAGTTGTTTTATGATTGAGATCTTAAATCAGATAAGCAGCTAGCTGCTCTCTGAGTAGGAGTTATTTTGTGGGGTTTTTAGCAAGCAAACTGACTACCATAAAGCAAAAATGTGTTCGCGTAAAAAGTTGATTATATTTAACACTGGCTTTAGTCTATTTTGCTTATATGGTTTTCAGTTTGTTGCATTTAAATCGGAAGTATTCGCTTAGCCGTTCCGCGAATTTTTAAGTAAATAAGTATCGTTATGTTATCAGCTTAGCTTAGTCATTAGATCTCGGCATTCCTAGTTGTTGACTCGATGCTCAAAAAAAAAAAAACTGTTTCTTGCATAAATAAAGAAAAATCAAATCAATTGCTCAAACGCAAAAAATTCTTCATATGAGCTATACCGCTATAATTTAAAAAGAGTTGCTGGGTTGCTGGCTTAATTCCTCGATTTTCGGTGATCGTGGTGAGTTCGCGATTTTCGTTCTTTTGCCGCTTTGTTCGTGGTGAGTTCGCGATTTTTACCTCTTCGTTCGTGATGTGTTCGTGATTTAATGTAGTTCGTGTTTGATTAAGACGGTTTTGACGGTCGTTTTTTTTGAGCAAAAAAAAAAAAAAAAAGATTCGAGTGGGATCCGTAATGCCATGGTGAGTCCAGTTCATCTATCTCTTTTTGCCCGTTGTCCCTTAGTTTTGTGAACGGAGTCTTCTTTTTAATTTTAAAACTTTATGGTTACATTCCCTTTAATAAAGAAACCACATGAAAAAGAAGGAAAGAAAAAATAAAAGAAATAAAATCAGAAAAAAAAAATCCCAACGTTATCTTCGGGGTGCCGAAGATTACAGACTCTTTTCGAAGTTGTTTCTGCCGTAAATCACATGAACGGGGTTGGTCAGTTAATAGGGCCGATTTCGATTTGTATGACAGCTATATGATATAGTAGTCCGATTTTAATAAAATTGAGTACAAACGCGTATATTTATGTAGAAAACGTGTTAGACGAGTTTTGAAAAGATCAGTCAATAAATGTGCGAGTTATTTCCTAAACCGATTTAGGATCGTATGGCAGCTATATGATATAGTAGTCCGATCCTTACGAAATTTGGTATTTATAATTATTGCTATAAAAAACGCACGCATGCCAAATTTCAAAAGGATCGGATAATAAATGTGGAAGTTATTGCCTAAACGGATTTAGGTTCGTATGGCAGCTATATGATATAGTCGTCCGATCCTTACAAAATTTGGTACATATATTAATTGCTATAAAAAACATATGCATATTAAATTTCAACAGGATCGGATAATAAATGTGTGAGTTATTCGCTAAACCGATTTAGGTTCGTATGACAGCTATATGATATAGTGATCCGATCCAGGCGAAATTTGGCACAATTATCTATCGTTATATAAAAAACACGCATGCCAAATTTGAAAAGAATCGGATAATAAATGTGGAAGTTATTGCCTAAACCGATTTAGGTTCGTATGACAGCTATATGATATAGTGGTCCGATCCGACCGATTCAAACTAGTGTACTACCTAGGTAAAAAAGAAGGCTATATACCAAGTTTCAGCAAAATAGCTTTTAAACTGACGGAGTAAATCTGATATGTACAGACGGACAGACGGACAGACAGACAGACGGACAGACGGACATGGCTATATCGACTCCTCTAGTGATTCTAAGTATTCTAGATGTAACTTTTGTGGGTCTACGATGTTTGGTTCTGTGCGTTACAAACATCAGAGCAAAGTGAATAGACTCCTTTTTCTTCGAAAAGAGTCTAAAAATCTAACAGCGCATTGCAGGTCAATTCAGTGCTGCTGGTTGCCATTCATTTTGGCACATGCAACATCAAAGCGTTGTACAAACATTTAAAGATCAAAAAGCCAATAGCCCATTTGACCCGCTGGCGCAAATGGTCAAAAGGGACACACACACTCATAAAAACACATACACATACATTCTGTGCGAGAGGCATACATGATGGCCATGGTCAAGCGCAGACAACCACACATACACAAACATCTGCTGTTGCCGTTGATAGACCAGAAAATGTGAGGATGAGAAAAGCAGTAGCAGCAGGTTGGCTTTGAAAAATAACAGACTGGCTAGCCGGTCCAGCCAGGCTAGCCTGGCTCTTTCAGTAGGCATTCGGATGCATTAATAAAAATTGTGCACCATATTGGTAAATCCATTATGAATATTACCAGAGAATGAGAGAATGGACGAAGGATAGAAAGGGCTCGAAATGATGAGCTAAACCAGCCACACTTTTTTTCAAACTCACGGTTCGATGAATGGTGGGCGGGAGGGGTGGTAGGAGGAGGGGGTAGGGTATGGTTAGGAAGATTGAAATTGAAATTTGTGTTGGCTTTGCTGATTCAAATAGTCCGCTTTGCCACGAAAGTTTCCAGCCAACCGGTCCGGTCAGCTTTGCAGTCATTCAGCTCCTCTTGGCATTTTCCGCTCTTCGTAATTGTGTGCAAAAAGCAAAGCAAATGTTTACGTAATAAATTTACGTGATTGAAATATGTCGAGTTGGCAGTAAAATGGCCACCAAACTGTTTGCTTCCCCATCCCGCCCCAAACACACACACACACACATGGTACTAGCGTAAAAGCTTTAGAATTCGCGTCTGGGCTAACGAATTGCCACACTGTTGGAGTGTAGCCCTCGGGGCCATGGCCGACACTCGAGCAGCCGAGACGCCAGACACCCGAATTTCCCCAACTGCACCACGCCCCCCTTTATGGGGTGTAAATTTTAACACATGTGCAACAACATCAAGGGCATCAGGCGAGAAATTTTGCAACGGCAACGGCACCGGCAACACTCACTAATTTCTATTAGTTGCAAAGCTTTTGGCGATGGATGGCTTTGTTGTTACTGTTGTTGGTGTTGCAGCGGTTACTTTGATGCCCAGCAAAACCGCAATTTGTGCAAAAATTATGAAACGAGACTTTGGGCAAACAGAAAAGCCATGCCTCACTGACTTTTTATGCATTTAAATTAGTAACTGGGAGATTTCTTCTTTTATTGCAAAAATCTCCTCCCCCCCAAAAAAAAAGGCACAAATGAAATATAAGAGAATTTTTCAGAACATCTCAAAGATTATTTTTGCGAAAGAAACTTATATGAAAATAATAATTTCTAATTTGAAAAATTTAATATACCTTTTAATATTACCACTCAGCGTGACAACAACAACAACAACAATCCGACAGTAAACATCATTAAACCTTGAATAATGAGTAATTGATGGCGCTAAACTTTACCTTTGGGCAATCAATGGGAATGCTGTCAGTCTAAAGTGAGAGGGCGGGGGGAGTGGAACGCAGCGTAGAAATATCTCACTCATCATGGTGTCTGTGTTTGAGTTTAAGTGGATTTCACAGTGTTGACAGCCAAACTTCATAATAATAATAATAATCAATGTTGAGACAAGGTCATGGAGATCCAAGACAACGGCAGTTGAGTCTTAGTCTGGGCTATGACGAAGATAGCGAGCAATGGGATAAGCGATAATAAGTTTGTCAGGACATAGACTCCGGTGTGGAGTGCACCTGACCGGGCCACGCGATTTTGATGTGGGTTGACAGAAAAGGTGGCTGAAAGTTTTCTAGAAAATTCTAAGAGTGGAAAAATGCTGGACCGGGAGTTTGGAATTTATTAATTTTCAAATTTGCATTCATTGTGTGGGGAAATTCTCATTTTTTATTTTTTTTTTTAATAATTGAAAATCCTATAAAAATCAAAAGGCGTTAAATAAGTTTGAGGCCCTTAAATTTTGTGGTAAAAATAAAACTATAAAATTTGAGAGACCAAAAAAAAAAAGAAAAAACCAAGAAATAAAGTCAGTGAAAATGTACGCCTAAAAGCTCAAAATAACAAGCGGCTTAAAAAAGGACAAAACAAAACGAGAGAGAAAAAAAACAGTAAAAAGCAAAACAAAAACTTCCGCATGGAAGGGAGTTGGTAGTCAAGAGCGTTGGCGTTGGTAGAAGTCAAGGCATATGAACACACACACACACACACATACATAGAAAAATATTTCCTACAAAAGAGTTGATTACACAAAGGAAAATTACGACGAATCATTTCCGCTGCTTGGCTGCTTACACGACCAGTGACGAGGCAGTCAAGAATAGGGTGGAGACTCGAGCGGCTATAGAAACAAAGAGCCCCTCCCAAACCGCCCACGACGCCTACTCAAACGCTGGTGAAAAATCACGAGTGAGATAGCAAAAGGGCAATCCTACCTCCACCCTCACCACCCTGCTTGCCCCACCAACTAAAACAAGCCACCATAAACCTTTTGCGTTGCCTTTAAAAACTACTAACGAGCAACAATCGTTGTGGGAGTCCCATAGCAGGGAAGGGGGTGAGGAATATGTGAGTCTTTCCAACTTTGAGGCGTCAAATGTTTAATATCCCGGCACATTGGAATGAACATTTTGAGTGAATCAAATAAAGTTATTATTTTGGAAACTCCAATTCTTTGGTTAATCTATGAGATCGGACAGTCAAGGACTTGAGTTAAATTATTTTTAGAGGAAAAACTCAAGAGTTAAGGTATAAAAAAAAGTTATCATATGAGTCTCAAAATAAGCAAGATCCCATAACTCAAGAACCCCAAAAATCCTCTTTGAATTAAAGAAGAAACTTTTAAAATTTTAAGAAGAACATTTTCCAAATTTAAGGTCCAAAAAATTCTAAGCTCGAGAATTTAGCATCTTAAACTTTCTTCAAGGCTTTAGCGAAATATTGGTAGAAATACGCAAGTCTCATTATTATTATTTTAGGAACCCTCAAGACCATCTTTGAATTAAAGGAAAACATTAATTTCTTTATTCTATTTGGGAACTTGAACAATTTGAAAGAAAAGTTCAAGAAAACTCTCTTAAATAATTCTAAAATATTGAGGTTATGTTAACTGAAATATAAAAAGTATTTAGTATACAATTCCATTCCAAGGATCTGGAAAGTCCTCTGGACTAGTCCTGAAACTAGTCAAAATCTTTTTTGAGGAATATTTTTCATCACTTTAGCTGGAGACCTAGTTTAACTTATTCGTTCTAATAATTTACCCCATTCAAAGGTGTCACATTCTTGTCTTTAAAGTTGAGATTCCTCGAGACTCACATAAATTAAATCTAATTGAAAATTCTTTATAAAAAAAAAAATTAGCAAAGAAAAACATCCAAGCAGATATCCAGAAGCATAGAAAAACTTTGTGTGGGTCATAAATTTCGATGTCAACCATTAGCATATATGTGTATGTAGGTATAGCCCAAGCCTATGGCATGAGATGCCTTGACAGCTTTTTTAACTTTGGCGATTCCACGACCCTAAGCTACCTCAACGACGGCGGCAGACTTGTAAACGTCAACGATCGTCTAATGTTTCCATGCGTCATAAATTTCATTGAAAAGAACTTCCGTTGCACCATTCGTACGGGTCTACCTGGACTCAAGGGGGGAGTGGGGGTGTCTAGGAGAAGTACTAAGGGACTGTCGTCTGCCTGACTGCCTAGTTCGTTGGCTACAAAATGCATAAGGGAAATGAATTGCTTTACGGCCACCGCAGGAGAATGTTGCCATATCTTCCTCCTCCTCCAAAAAAAAAAAAAAAAAAAAATAGAAGGAGCCGAGCAGCGTTTAAGAAATGTGCAACTGTAAATCAACACCGCATTTATCTAGATGGGCGCAATAGTTTTCCTACATGTAAATGTATCTGTGTGTGTGTGTGTGTGTGGGTCGGCCATTTTGTGTAGGCGTTTATAAGCTGTCGAAAGTAGTTAAGCGTTTTTCATAATTTATTTATGGCTGCTGCCGTTGCCTCTGCTCTTTTGGTTGGAACGGCTGAAACGCATTAAAGTGCTCAGTTTATGGCCGGCAATAAAATGGGATTAACAAGTCGGTGGAGTCACTACAAGTGCGGTTAAATATGTCTGAGAATATTTAGTGCATTTTCATAATGGTGGCATACATTTTCCCAACTTGTGATCATAAATAAAACCCTTTGAGGCAGCCTCGAATAGATACTTTAAATTGGGAATGTGTGCTAAATTAATTGCTTCAAATTTTTGAGAAGCTCAATTAAATTTAAAAAATGCTTAACATTTCTCTTTCTGATTTGGATGATGAAGAAAGTTGCAAGCACAGATAATAAATTTGTTCAAATACTCGAAATTGTTCAAGTGTTGCTTGAATCATCAAAAAAAAAAAGGAAAAGTGTAAAGTAAAAGTTGGAAAGCCAAAATCATAAAAAAATAAAAATAAAAATATTTTATAACAATTGACAAACATTTCTCAATTCATTCTGCCTGAGTGGCTCCCTACCAATCCTGTCCCATTCCAAACATAAAAAAAAACAAACTTGCTAAAAAATATTTTTCTGAGCAATTAAATGTTGCCACTTGACAGTCGAGAATACAACAACAACAACAACAATAAAGTTGTAAAAAATAAGTTGTCTCTCCATAGAAAAAGTTTTTGCCACACCAAATAAACTAATAAAAATAAAATTCCGAGAATTTCATAAAATTGTTAAACAAGTAAAAGTCCAAATCAAAGAACAGAATCAAGTGGGCTGGGGAGGGCGGCGAAGAATCCAAAATAAATAAATAAACCAAGAGGAAAAAGCGTACAAAATCATCATAAATAAAACGCATGTAATCCACGATTGAGTGCTTAAGTTGATTTTCATCTTTTGGGGAGGAAAGAATCTCGAAAAAAAAGAAATGGCGACAGGGAGTCGATTCACCCTCTGTTTGGTCTGATAAGCCAACAAAATGCTTGCATGTATATTTACTTTCCGGCACACGTTGCGGTTCTGACTCTTTAGACTTGGCAATAATCATAAAAAAATACAACAACAACAACAACAACAAGAGCAAACCACTTCACTGCATATTCCATATTGAAAAGTCATCAATCATGAGAGGACGTGGTGGAGCTGGTGGAACGATCCAGCAGACCGCAAAATTTGTCAGCGTGGCTGAAATTTTAGTTGGCCCAAAATACTCAGAGCATGACGAAATTTCGGAATATTTTTCCTAGAAAGTTTTTTTTTTTTTTAAAGCTGCTTAAATTTTTCGATTGGCCTGAGAATTGTTGTGAAATAAATTTACAAAAAAAATAACAAAAAAAAAAAAGCGAAAACAGTTTTGTAGCATGCAAATGAGCGCCAAACCCAAACAAACTGAACCTTTCACAATGGCAAAACAAAATCAAATGAATGGCTGAATAGATAGAAACACAAAAACCGAGGCCATTTCAACTCCCAACACTGACTTGTTTCGACTTGAAAAAGTAGCCATTGCCCATCGTTAGAGAAACCCCAGCAGACAGACAGACAGACCGACAAGTGGCCAAAGTTTACATAACATTAAACAAAGCGCACAATAGAGCACCAACTTGAGCCGAGAGACTGATGAGAACCGGGAGAACCAGGGGAACGAGAAGAATCCAAAAGACTTCAGAGCAAAGCCAAGTCAAGTCTAAAAATGAATAGGAAAAGGCGCAATAAAACACAAGTTAAGTGCACACAAAAAGAGCACAAGAAAAAGAGTTGATGGATATGAATTACACAGAGAAAGGGAAGAGGAAGAGAAAGCCTAGAAGAAAGCCAAAATTTGTTTAGATACTTTTTTGTGGGCTTCTTTGCTTGCAGCTCAAATAAAACCGAAAATATTTTTTGCATAATGAAGAAGAACTAAAGCAAGACGGGGGGCCCAGCCCAGAGACCAGAAGAAACTGTTGAAAAAGATTTATGGTATACACAGACGAGGTTAAAATAATAATGACTTGAGTTCTATTGAGGTAAAAATCTATGCCAGAAATTATTGAGTTCAGCGAAAAGTTTTATTTTTGAGTTTTTTTTTTGGCCAACCGCAGAAACTTAAATGCCGAGTTTCACTTTCTTGTTGGTCTTGCACCTTGGCAACAAAATTTCCCATAGACTTCCCCCCTCTCTCCCAATAGTTGTAGGAAATTATTTCATTAACAACTTCAATTGGTAGTCGTTAGTCAGGCGGATAAGTTTTCCCTAACATGCTCAGCTCGGCATTTCGGCATTTTCGCATACTCGAGAAGGCAGAGCCATGTTATAATCGTGTTAGTTCGAAAAGTTTTTGGGTAAATGTTTACCAATGACTGAGTAAGTGGCAAAAGTACTAAGGCACTAATTGTAAATTAAGTTTACCATTGTGGCAATTAAGAAGCAGACTTTTGCCCAGGAGAATCTAGTCTTGGATTTTCTGCAACTGATAGTTTGGCTGTGGTGGAATGAAAATGTTTGTTGAAATATTTTGCCGCAAAAGCTGGCAAAAAGGCATTTTATTTTCACTCCACCAAGTCAAAGTAAACCACAGAACATTAAAGCAACTCAAACGAGCAAAACCATTGACCAAAATGGGTCACTAAAAACAAAACGAAAACACATATGAATGCTCACAAATTTTGAATATTTTTTACTCCCCGGGGTGTAATTTCCATTCAAAAAAAAAAAAAAAAAAAGAGAGCTCGGCTAAAATTGTTTGACGGTCAGCTCATGTGTGTTGGAATTATTAAAAAAAAAAGTCTATTAAACTTGAGCCCGAAATTAAAGCTTCTTCTTCAACAAGTGAAAAAAAGAAGGAATAAATAAAATGGCGGCTGGCAACAGTTTGTTCCGGTCTTGGGGTTTTTTTTAAAAAATTCCTAGCCGACTAGTCTCGCTGATGTTTGCTGGCTGTTTACTCGCTGCACTTAATGTAATTAATTTTAATTAAAATCTAACATAATGGGGATGCAGCGGCTTCCAGCAAAAACTGTTTCAAAAAGAAAAAAACAAAAAAAATAAAATAAATAAAATAAAGGAAAAAACCAACGACAAAGAATAAAAAAAAAAAAAAATAAGAGAACTGTTTGGCCCACCACAGTAATGAGCAAAAGTCTGGTTGTCTGTCGAACTTGCTCAAGTGTTGGGCGACGGGGAGAGTGAGGGCGCGGGAAAAGATAGCCTGCTTTTTAGCGTAATGCTGAGTCGCGTATCTGCAGTGGCAAATCGGTGGGGGTGCAGTGCAAAGGGAAAATAAAAGTGTTGCCCCCAACACACACACACACACACTCACACATGCACACTACTCTACACTCTTGTTTACTCATACAAGAATCCGCCTGACCATGTAAAGGGAGAGTGTATTTCCATGTTTGTGTGTGCCTCAGAGTGTGCTTGTCTGTGTGGTGGAGTGTCCATGTGAGCTTTTGTTTATCTTCTGGCTTAATGCCGGGGGAAGAGGGGCCGGGGTAGTTATATTCACTCCGTTTACATTCAAATTGAAGCGTTTGGCAAACATTTTAAAGCAACTTTAAACTTGAAATTATGTTGCAATTTTAGTGTTGTTCTGCTTGTAGTGATGCGGGCGAGAGAGAGCACTTTCAAAATGGCTAAATAAATATTTAGAAAAATATTCAGCATTCTAAATAATCAAATAAAAATAGATTAAATAAAATTATTGTAAAAGCAAAATAAACTAAAAAATTATATTGCTACAAATAAATAAAAAGGACAAATAAAAAATATATACAAATAAAAAGAAAAAAATGGTAATTAACAAAAATATAAAAATTAAAAAATTAATATGAATTTTTACAAAATAATCCACGGATAAATCAGTTTAATTACAAAATAAAATAAATAAATAAATATTAAAAATAAAAATATATTTAAAAAGTTAAGAATATAATAAGAACAAAATTAATTTAAAGTTGACAGGATTTATAAGGGACTTGAAAAAAAATTTATATAAGAAAAAATAAGAAAATCGAAAAAATAAACAAATTAAAATATAAAGAACAAAAAAAAAATAATAATAATAAAAATTACGTAAAAATCGAAAAAAACTAAACAAACAAATAAACAATATTTATATAAGAAATAAAATAAAAAAAAAATAATAAGCAAATTAAAAAATTTAAAAAAAAAATAATTAAACATCGAAAAAGAAAGCGAACAAACAAATTAAAAGATAACGAAAAAAAGTAGATATGTTAAATTATTTATACTTAAAATAATAATCGAAATAAAATAAGTTAAAATCGAAAAAAAAACAAATAAAATAAAAATAAAAACAATTAACAAAAAGTACCAAATGTTAATAAATTAACAAAAACTAATAAATAAATAAATAATTAAATTAAAAAAAAATTAAAAGTTTTCATGAAAATGAAATGAAATTATGTTTTCTTTTTTTTAATAATGTAGAAATTTTTATTAATCCAAAAAATAGGAAAAATATAAACCCTTAAAACTTTAAGTCAGCCAATTCTGATTTTTTCTTCTTCTTCTTCTTATTGTCGCTCTCATACAAAAAAGTCAATATAAAAATGGTTTGCCTTAGAAATTTGAAATTTTAAAGGCAGGAATTCTTGAGACAGGAGAACAAATCCTTTTCACTTTTAACAAAATTTACGGCGAGACAAACTGATTGTGATACCTGAAAGGTGCTTGCCACATATGAACAGGCAAACTGACGGGCAAACAATGCAACACACACACACAAACACACACACACACAAGCAGCTCATGTGTTGAGGCTCTCCTAGACCGAGAGTAACGAGACATATTGACAATGGCAAAACGGCTGCCACATTATTTTTAGCCTTCCCCCGTTTTATTTATATTTGGTTGCATTTGGTGTTTGTGCCTTTTACCTTTCGGCCGTCGGCTGGCTTGCACTTTTGTGGTGCACTTTGCGCTATAAACAAATAAAAATGTTCGTCCTTCTTTCATTCTGCCGAGACGTTGCCGCCTTTTTTTTTATTCCGTTTTTTTCGCCTACATATATTTACGTTCGGTTGCACAAAGCACAAAAGCAAAGCAAAGCAAGAGGCAAGGTAAAAAATATAAAAAAAATAAAATAAAACAGTCATAGTCGCCTATTTCCACTCACCTCGTTCTGCTCACTTTAATTTGCTTGGCCACGTTTCGTTGGGCTTTCAAGTTGCCTGGAAGTTGAGTATGTCTGTGTGTGTAAAATGTGGCGCGTAAAATAAATATAAAAATGTTGCACGTGGTTCTTGCAAAAAATTTAAATAAATCAAAGTGATGGAAAGAGACAGAAAGAGAGAGGGGGAGAGAAAAATGAAACAAAAATTGTCTGAAATTCAATTTGAGCTGCATAAAATTTAAAAAAAAGTAAAAGAGAGCAAAGAATCAGCTTAGCTCAAGAATTTTTTTGTTTTTATTTAAAATTTAAAAATTGAAGGCAACCTTAAAATAAAATCATCTGGCATAGTTAACATCTCAGGAGGTCCTGGAATCAAGTTACCTGATTAAGCCAAAACGCCTAATAACCTCTTTTAATTGAGGAAGAAGCAGAAAGAAGATAGAAAAACTGAGGGGCCAATTTCGTGAATTAAGTAATCATAAAATGTTTGACTCAGCCCGAGTGCATCCAGGGAAAGTTTAGAGCTGCTGAAGTAGACACACGCTACCGAAAATGTCAACAGACTAGGAAGAGCTGTAAAATTCCAGCTTGAAACAGGCAAAGGCGAAGCCACCAGCCAACGACACTGTTCTTCAGCTTGATGGCCGTGGTGATAAGGGGCAAGGGGTACGGCAAAACACCAAACGTCAGCTGAAACTGACAGTGCAGCGTAGAGACGAGCAGCATGGCAGTTGCTAGTAAATATTTCTGGGAGAGCAGTCGGAGGTGCCCAGAATTGAGTGCAATTTTTGTATGGGTGGAAGAGGGCGAAGAGGGCGCAATGGGGTTGGGCGGGCTTGACAAAAGTCAAGAGCTCATGGGGACAAGGGCAAATGATGTTGGCGGTGACGGGTTAGCATAACATTAATTAAGTTTGTAACGACAAATGCCAACACGACAGAAACGTAAGCACACACACACACACACACACATACACGTGCATACAACAACTTAAATAACAAGAACAACAAAAACAACGTCACACATAAATCAGCCAAAGCAACTCACACACAAAGAGAGACGCAAACACTAATGCAAAGCGACAATGATGCCAACAGCTCAAAGGATGTTTTGAAGCTTGGCAAGTGGGAAAAGTGGCCAACATGGAATGACAGTGAACTGAGAGAGACAGATATACATATATATATATATATATGTATATGCATAGCGAGGGGACCCAGGCCAAGGTGGAGTTAGAGGCAGACCAAATCCAGCAGCTTTAGTTGATGAGTCTGGCGGTAAAGAGTAGACTGAGTCGTGAAATTTACTCTCCTCCTCCCCCCGCTAACCATCTTTCGTCCTTTCACACTTTACTGAAATGTCATGACGATGTTAATTTTATAAACTCTGCATACTTTTAGGTGCTCCGAATTTAAGCCATTTCACTGAAGGGTTGAAGTGGTGGGTGTCCAGACTGCCGTCGGTTGTTGTCTTTGCTGCGACATCTCTTAGAATTTCTCTGCATGTGTGTGTGTGTGTGTTTGTTTGTTTGGCTGCTGCTGTCTCGTTAACACGATTTGGTTTCCATTGCATCAGCTCCTCTTGTTGTTGTTGTTTTGTTCAGGCATTCTTCTTCTTCTTTTTTTCCGCTAGTTTTGCAAAATTTTGCGGTTTTCATTCCGACAGTTTTTAGCTTGATGGCGGTCAACCAAAGCGACATGTGTGGGTTTTGTATTATTTTAAATATTATAAAATATTTGAAGCTATTTGATAATTGCTGGGTTAATTGATATGAAGGTTTTTTTCTTTTTTTCATAGAATAATTTAATCAAGTCCAGTTTGCTCTGTCAACTCAACAAATTGTGTACTTAATTCCGAGTTGGGCATTGTGTATCCAAGCCAAGTCAATTCCTAATTTGATAATGTCTACTTTCTCAAGATCCTTGGAAAAGTTATTGTTTACATTTCGCGTAAGTGAATTGTTTATTTACTTTTTGCCATCTTTCCCTATTTTGCCCGGTCTGCTTGCTGTCTGTTTGTGTCTCCCAGTCGAGAGACTAACTCTGGGTATTTGTTATTTGACTTAATTTAATGAAAATGTTGTGCAATCTGCAATTTACAAAAACTACAGAAAAAAATAGAGAAATTTCTTGAGTGTGTTGACAAGCGTCGCGACTTTTATGCGGGCTTCTCTTTTTCAAGTAAATCAAAAGAGATTCACCTAAAAATGTAAATAAAAGTGAATGCAAAAAGTTTTTGCAATTTTTTTGTTGAAATATTTTGGACTTAATTTTCTTTCATTTATTTACAGATTTCAACTAAAAAGTAAAACACTTTATGAGATTTACAACTTTGGTCAACTCGACTTTATGCAAAACTAATCTGAAATGATGAGCTATCAAAAGGGTAAGTTTAACAACATTTCGATTCCATTTTTAAGCTCAATTTAAATGGCCCAAAAATACTTATTTTTTTATCGAGTGCTCTCTGCCAGTGCAACTTGGCTTTGCCGGGCTTTATTGAGGGCCCATAAAAGCATTTATGTAATTGCTGTTATCGACAAACTGGCTAAAATGGCTGGCAGCTATTTCGATGGTTTTGGTGGGGCTCACTTTTGATACAGTTTTGATTGGATTGTCGCCCAAGTTAATTGAACGCCGGCAAACAACACACAAAATGGTTGTTAATATTTTTAGGCCTAAGCCAGTGGGAAACACTCCCTACTTCTCTTGGCCCTCTGCCCTGCCGGGCCCTGCAATTAATTTTGAAACTACACCCGCATAAGCACACACACACACACACAAAGTAGAGCAGACCAAATTGTATCGTGTATAAAAATCATACCAGTTTTTGGCTCAATGGAGCGCAGTATTGCAGACTTCCTACCCGGCCCAGCCTGGTCTACTCTGTCCATTGACCAGCCACAAATCGCTGATTCATGCAAGCTCATTAGGGGGCCACACAAGCGTTCAAAATCAGCAAGTCTATGGCAGATATGGCAGTCACTTGTTCCATAAGCCAGTCACATTCCTACCCTACCCAGAAACCCTGACAAAAAAAGTATGCAGTTGCTTTTCTATTGTTGTGAAGATTACAATTTGTATTGGCAATTTTTTATTGATAGTCTCGAAAGTAAGCCAGGCAGTCGAGTCGATTCGGTCGATTCGGTGGATTCGATTTCTTATTTTGTTAGTTGCATCTTTTTGGTCTTTCGTTTCGATTTTCCGTTCAACGCATTTTGTCTTTTGTTATCGTGGCCATCGTCGTCTCCATCTTTTGGCTAATACTTTAGCAAATTGTTTGACAATGACCCGCGTAAATTTCATTTCTACTTGATTTACTGTAAATTGTATTCCAGATAAATAAAATGTTTTCTCTTTTTTTCCCCCTCTCCACCTCTCCACCTCGCTACTTGCCAAATGCAATCGACATGTATAAATTGGTTTGAGCTTTGCATGCGATTTGTATGATTAAAAAAGGGGCATAAATATTTAGGAGATTCATGATCTCTCAATTTGTATATGTCAATCACAGAAAGGTCACTCGACTGGTCACTCTTTTTAAATTGGAATTATTTAATTCCAAGTAAACAAATCCTCAGATCAAGACCATCATTACATTTGTTGTCTCTTCAATCCAATTTCGAATTTACCTCACCGCATGAGAAAGTTTTCTTCTGTTTTTTTTTTTTTTGGAAATCCAAGAAAAGTACAACTAAAACTTTTACTCATTCATAAACCAAATGAGCAGCAGGCCAGGCAACAAAGACAACAAAAAAAATTGCAAAGGCAACCCACGCACGTATGAGATTTCTTATTTACGATAAAGAAACACACAAAAAATCGCAAAATACCAAAAAAATAAAAAGAAAAAGTTAAGAAACCAAACAAAGCGAATAGAAACATTGGCAGACGGCCCCCTTTTTGGGGCCCAACTCTTTTGGGGGAGATCGAAACTAGTCAAGCAGAAAAAAGCCAGAAAAGACAAGACAAGCTGAGAGAAAGAGATGGAAGCAACAACCAGTAAAAAGGCCAAATATTGAATTGTGCGTAATTTACGATAAAAAGGGGAAAATTGGAAAAGTTTCTTTCTTGTTTTTTTTTTTTGTTTTGTCTTGAGCCAAAATATGTGTAGCCATTTTGCCTTTTGTCATGAGATTCTTTTCCCTATCCAAAAGTAAGCAAAAGATTCTGCTCGTTTATTTATGAAGTTCGTGTCGAGAGGGCCTGACACGTGCGGGGCAAGTAGGCTGTACCACTTCTCCTCCTCTTCCCCTTTTGCAACAAATCTACACGTAAATAAAAATTGTGATTGCCTCGATTTAGGCAAAGGAGCATAAAAGTCATTTGACTCAGAGCCAATTGAGGCATTTTTATTAAATATTACAAGTAGGCAAATAAATTAGACTCTACAAGAAAATCAACGACATTTTGGTAAATAATAGTCCAAGGCGTTAATGGGAATTTTGGCCAGGAAGAGACTTGAATAGGAGCAAGCCAAATAGTTTTATTTGGCCGAAATAAATTCTAGAAAAAATATTGTCTTATTAAAGTCTTAAAATTTAAAAATATATATATATATTTATATTGTCTTGGCAGTGACCAAAATTTACCGTCATAACAAAGAATTTGAGACAGAAAAAAAAAGAAGAAGCAAGTCTGCCCAGGACAACAGAATTGAATTTGTTGCTCTGGCATACGAAATCAGTGCAACGTTCCAACGACCTCAGCACACATGTGAATCAACACACACATACACATACACACGTGTAGAGAAAAGCAAATATAGACAAACACACATAGGCCCGGTTTGACAATGACGATGTCGATGATGATGATGATGGCGTCCAAATTGTATGCAACGACTTTTGTGTCAAATTTTTATGCCGTGCATGGCACGCAAACGTGTGCAAAAAAATAAAATGGAAGAACCCGAAATAAAAGACTGCATATAAAACTACAGACAACGAGCATAAAAAACTGCCCAAACGGTTCGCTAGTAAATTGAAAAGCCTGCTCCTGGCTTTGGGTTTGGCCCAGGACCCTGACAACAGAGACAAGAAAGACCGAACTGATTCAATTAAATCAGTCCAATTGAGGCAAAAGACAATCCAAAAAAACAGAAGAAGAAGCGAAATGTGCGTGTGTGGAATATTTAAAACTAAACCAAAGATTTATTCTTCCGGCTTTCTCCAAAAAAAAAAAAGTTCCACTCATTTACTTTTAAAGATTTTAAATCCCAACTTCCGTCAACAAATTCTCTATGAATCTTTTCTTTACCCGGGTCAAATGGTGAGGTGGGGTATGGGGGGGGTGGTGTTCATTTTTATACAAATAACTGAACATTTTGTTTACGCAACACTTGTGCAACAATTTTTTAATGTCTCGACACTTTTTCTGACCGCCACATGTTAAAATCACTGAACCATTTTGACTTTTGTCAATATGTCCCCAGACATTGCTGGCCCTGTTGATGGCCATCCCGTATCGTATTAATATCTCAATTTATAGCAATTTATAAAAATATGAAAAACGTTGAACCCTTTTTTTGTTTTTTGTTTTTCCATAAATGCTGCCCTTCCCGCCCCCGCTCAACCTACCAGCCTCTATCCTTACAGCCAAAGACCACACCATAATTTTATATATACAAATTTTTTTCTCATCCGTTTGTGTACATTTACATTTTATATATACATATATATAAATATATATTTTGTCGCCAGTTTTCAGTTCGCTTAACGAAGCCAATGGCCGAAATGGTTGGGAAAAAAATTGTGGTTCGGTTTGCCAGCAATTTTTACCAATTTAAAAAATCCGATCTGCGAAACCTGCTGTGTTTACTTTAAATATGAAAAAAAAAAATTAATTTTAAAAAGAGAATAAATAATTTCTTAAATTTTTGTTAGTCTAATAAAATCTATAAAAAAATTCTGAAATTTAAATTAAAAATTGGTGCAATACATTTTTGAATATAAAAAAAGATTTCTTAAATTTTTGTTAAATTAAATTAAAAACAGCACAAATAATTTCTTAAATTTTTATTAGTCTAATAAAATCTATAAAAAAAAAATAATGAAATTTAATTTAAAAGTTGGTGGAAATAATTTTTGAATAAAAAAAAAGTTTGGAAAAAAATTTTTTTGAATAAAAAAATATTTTTAAAACAAAAATTAAATAAAAAATAAAAAAAAGATTTAAAAAAAAAAATATATATATATATATATATATATATCTCAAAAGTTTTTTTTTATATTTTTAATCAATTAAATTTACTTAAAATTCTTGAATATTTTAAATAGTTTTACTCAGATTTTTCCCAATTTTTCTATGGATGAAAAAATCTTTAAGAAGCAACGAGATCAGTTTTGTGTGAAAAATCACTCAAAATTGTGTTTAACTAAGCGTAAAAATTATAAGCAAATTAATTTGCAAAATCACAGCAACTGCAACAAACAACAACAATGATGGCTGCCTGTAATTTGTTGTTGTTGTTGGTTGTTGCATAAAACTTTTGTTGAGTTTTATGAAACAATCGGGCGAGAACGCAGGCTTCACTTCGAGGCAGGCAGACCCCGGAAAGGCAGCCTTCAGACAGGATTGCTCTGCCTTGGCAAAAAATAACAACAACAAAGTGAAATTCAGGCAAGGCAAAACCGTTGCTAAATAACCGACAATTTATCTGCAGAAAAGTCGTTAGACTGGGGGATGGGAAAGAAGTGCAACTTTGACGAGCTTGCAACTATTTTGCCTTGGATGGAGGAGGCAACTGATTGGGGTTCTTTGCTGCCGTTTAGTGAAATAATTGAGTGGTTCTACAGATTTTAAAGTTCAATGTGCTCTTTAATGTTTCGAGAAGTACTTGAACGGATTCCAAATATTTATAAAATTTGAAGGGCCCCAAAATAGGAGGGAATATTTCGATCGATTTGAGAGGGGGTTGGGAAAAAGAAAAATATTAAATTCTAATTCTTGGATATAAAATTTTGCTCAAACTTTTCATTGCCAATAAATTTGTTCTGATTTGATCAACCCTTATTTTCTTCATTTCGAATAACCCACAAAAATCAAGTGAATTGCTTTACAAAAATCCTTGCAATTAAAACTTAGAAACAACAACATTTTTATTAACAAAATAAATGAAAGGCACTCAACATTTTAAGAGGGAAATCATTGCCATCATTAATTTGCATAGAGAAAGAAAATCTCGCGGCCACTTGAAAAGGGTCCTTTGGACATTTCTGGGGAAAAACTGAACCACTAATTTTCTCCGTGCTGCTGCTGCTGCTGTTGTTGTTGTTGTCTTTTAATTTACGTAAAATCAACAAGGGAAAATTCAAAAATAAATCTCAAATCAAAGTCACATGTGGCCAACAAATTTAAAGGACTCACCAGGAAACTCTAGCCACTGGATTGACTTGACGAAGGCACAGGCTCATTAAGCAAGCAACAACAACAACAACAACAATAAGAATGTGAATATTCATTTAAAAAGGAAACATTTACATTTATAAATTGTTGCCTGGCATTTGAAATACTTGACAAGGGGGCGTGAGTGCGAGGTCCTGACACTGTCTGCATTTAATTATGGCCACCAATAAATGTCTATCATTTTGAATTGAGTGGTTGGGTGGGTGAAAGGAAAGCTTGAAAGTCTTGAGAGGGTTAGAAATTATTGACAACCGGCCTGATGACTACAATTAAATGCAGAGTTGACTTGTTGGGGGTAATAAATTCCTCTTCAAGTTGAGAGGTCATCAAAGTTAGTTAATATCAGAAAAAAGTATCAGATCTATCGAATCCCTGACGATTTCGTTGGGTCTCTCATTACCACCTTTATAATTAAACCCAATTAATCTTTAACTAATCAAAAGAACTGCATAAGAAAAAGGACTGCACTCTCCCACAAAAGGGGGAATAAGCAACTGACAACTTCATTTGTCTTTGTTTAAGACCTTGACAACAAGCCCAGAAATCCCTGGTACCACCCTGCTCCCAGGCATTCGCCTTAGCTTATCAGGGCACCGCCACACGCTGTTTGGGGTTTACTTATCTTGACAGCAAACATTTACAAAACGACTAGAGGACGAGACTGACTCGTCCGCGTCCGCGTCCTCTTCATCGTTCTAACCAAAACAAATGCACTGAAGTATTTTCCAATCTTTCGGCTTTTTGGGGATGCTTCCCCTAAAGCATTTTTCTTTTTTAAATACTCCTGAGGTAGATTAATCATTGACTTTGACTTTGCTCCACTTGTTTTCCTCCCCACTGAAGTCACCTGCGTGGCAGAGAAACTTGAACCAAATCCAATTATAATTGCGCTTATCAAAAAATAAGTTTTCGATACTTTGCCCCAGCCTTTGTCGCCATAAAATGGAGTTTTGCGTCGTTGCCAATTTGGCCAATATGGCAATTTAATCCCAAGTCTCTACCACAATCAGTTTAAGTGAGACACTCGATTTATTCTGCTATCCAGGAAAAAAAAAACTTTTGAGAAAACTGAACGAGAGCAGTCGTTCTGGATTTTTTTTTTTTTTTTTGGTTTCCTCAAAAATTGATTAGTTTCTTATAAGAAGGGAAAAGTTAACCCTCGAAATTAAGACCGCCCTTCATGCCAAATGGATAGATCCAAAATAATGCCCACAAAACAAATACAGAGTCCTTTAAACTCAAGCAGCACCCCTTTTCGAAATTTTTGAATATCAAAATCATCAGGCTAATGTCAAACTTAAAAATTGAAGGCTTTTTTGCAGGCCAACAGGGTTGACAGAAAGCCAGTTGGGTAAAAGGACGAAAGTCGCCGTCAGCTGGGCACAAATGTCAACGCCTTGGAAAATGATTTTACCTCACCCTCCCCCCACCGCCCTCTCCCCATCAATCCACCAAAAAATTCTATGTTACTCAATCAGAGACGCGCAATTAAAATTTGTACAAACAAGACGGATTTCCACTCGACCCACGCACCCTGGCGGCGGCTGTCTTCTACTTCAGCTATTTCTTCTGTTTTCAAGCATAAATAAAAAGTTTGTTTACTTTGCATGTTTTTCTACAACAACCACAATGACAGAAAACCGAGAAATAATAACAAGCGAGTGGAAACATTTGCATAAACAAAATAAACAGGACTAAGATGCGGAAGAAGTTGTAATGGCTCCGCGTATCTGCGTATGTGTGTGTGTGGGTGTGTGTGTGTGTTGGGGAAGAGTATAAAATCGACATTTTTCGAAATAAAAAATTCGTATACACTCGAAAATTTAAATGAAAAAAAAAAAAATCACTTCATTAATGCGTCATTTGTAAGGGGGAAAAAAATTAGTTAAAAAAAATAGGAAAAAATTGCCACACAGTCTCACATCCGGCCAAAACACACAAGCACACGTACACACGCACACATAGCCAACATATGCAATATGGCCGCGGGGCAAGTTTCTAACGGAAGTTGTCTCTTTGCCATACCGCCCAGCCCTCTTCTTCTTCTGCTTCTTCTATACTCCACAAGACTTGTCCCCAAGTTGGCGTTGCAAAACTTTTCACTGGGCCTTGTGTGGGTCAAAGCGGGCCTGGTGGGGGCAACGTGTGACAGTCGAGTAAAAGTTGATTATTTTTTACAGGGATCGAATGGGAGAGGCGACGGGGTGTGAGCTCTTTAGGTGTTTGCCTGCTACAGTGAATAATGACTTTTGCTACCAGTGGAAGTGCCAAGGCCCTGCAGGCCCAAAGCCAGGACAGACAGGCTTTTTCGTTTTACATTTTACGTGCTTCTCTTCCTCTTCCTTCTTTTATCTGTGTGGATTCGCCAAACACCACAAAAGCCCTACCCCTGCCCGAGTAGACAAAAAGTCGGCCCGGCCTGACTTGGCTGTTGTCGCAAAGTTATGCAGGCTCATTAAGTTGTTATACAGTTTAGAGAAAATTGTCAGCTTGCTTAATTTGCTTCGTCCTTGTTCATTCAGGTCTCTCAGAGCCTTGGCTCGAGCATAAACAAAAGATTTCCGGCCGACTGGGGGGTGTATTGTTTTTTTCTTTTGCTTTTGCTTTTGGCTTTCTCGTCGTTGGCATAGCTCATGGAAAATGTTTAATGAAATGAATTTTAAGAGAAAATATATTATTTGGACGAAAGTGAAATGAAAAGTGCGTGGGCTAAAATTGTCTTGGCATTTTATTTTCCAAATTTATTTTGTATAGCCAAAGTGGGCCGACTTGGGCCGGATGTGTATTTTAAGTGTAATTAAACAGGCTTGGCTCTGGGGTGGCCAGTGTCGTCAAAAATGACAAAAGGAAAGTGATAATTATGCTTATCTGGCCGGGCAATTGTTAAGGACTAAATGATCCCATCGTTTCCTCTTCACATTCCACAGATCCATTCAAATAGGGTTGAAAAAATAATCTTTTATTTTTAACAAGATAAGGCAACTTGAATTTTCATTTAGTTTGAACAAGTTGATTCGAATATGGTTATTTGTTGCTCTGCGCTTCATTTGATTCGGTAATAAGCCAATTAATTGTATAATCAACTTTTTCACACATTTCAAGATTTTAAAGTGTTTATAAGCCCGGTTATAATTATTGCTTATTTATATCCTTGGGGCCTTCATAAAATTAATCCGAAATGAACAACAATTAAAATCGAAATATTCACACAACCATTGCAGTGTCATAAAAAATGTAAATCTAATTACAAGTCAGGGCGACAATCATTTATGGCACCTGCATTAAAATTTAATTAAGCGCCAATTACTCGAAACATTTTACAGGGTTATTTTATATAATCGACATTCCATCTCGGTTGGCTGAAATTTCGCATAGCCTCAAAATGCATTTGGTAATTGTATTTAATGGGTCAATTTGATAGAGAGCGATGAGCTTAATAATGGCCTATAATTAACAATTTATTTGGTTTCTGAAATTATGCAAAGCATTTTCAGGTTAGTTTTTCGATAAATTATGGATAGCATTTTATATGAGAGTTAATGGGTCTTTGCAGAATTTATAAGAATCTCAGAAAAACTCGATTGATTTTGATATAATGCGGGATCTGTGAAACCTTTATATTCGTTTAAATTTAAAAAGTTCTGATATCCCTTGAGATCCTTGAAATAAGTTACTAAACTTAGACTGGAATTCCGACAGGGTCTTTGGTTTTTAAACTCTGAGGAGTTTTGGGGGAAAAAAATTGTAAGAAAATTAGAAAGAAACTCTAGAAAAGTTTCTTTGCTTTGAGTCAGGTTGGGTTCTGTGAATCCTTAATATTTATTAACATTCAATAAAATTTGAATTAATTTAAAAACCCTATAAAGTTAACTTAGGTTTTATTAGCTATTCCATAGAATTTTTTTAAAGCTCTTACGAATTAAAATGACATCAGAAAGAATCTCGGAAAGAGTTGCTAAAATAATTTGCTTTGGCTGGGCTTTAGTTGAAATAATTTTTCTGAAGGATCTGACAAATCTTATAAAAAAAAGAAACAAACATTAGTTTTATACTTTGTTTGGGTATACTGAGAATCCCTAAAACTCTGAGGAACCTGAAATACCTTGCTTACTTTTGATTAATATTTTAATTGAGATTTTTAAGACCTAAAAAATCTCTGCAAAAGACTAATCTTTGTTAGAAATTTAATTTGTTTAAAATAATTCAAAGTCTTCTTAATTTGACTTCCAATTTGAGCAAGTATTTATTGTCAACTTGATGAGTCTTCAGCGATTTATTCAAGGGCTTAGCCAACCAAATTAGCTTTCTTGAGAGCCAAAAAAAAAGCCACCATAATTCACATTGGTCTCATCAGATATACGAATATGCAAAAAAAAAAAGAAAATAATGAAAACATAAATAAGAAATATTGGGCAATATAAAATGTGTTTGCATGTGGGTTAGGTTTTTATTCTGTGGGGGTGACTTCAGCGTGAGGGTGCCTGTTCAATTTATTGAAATTACCCTTATGGAAAATGCAAGTTCCATGGGGTTGAGACAGACACACTGACACAAGCTTTGAATTTGCCCGACTATTCTGACATTTCTTAGTTGGCTTTGCTCTTCGAGTGTCAAATTGAAAAAGGGTGTCAATTGCTTGTAAATTTTCTCGCATTTTGTTGTTGGCTTCCTCAGCCGCTGTCAAGTCAACATGTTGCCAACAATTTGGATTTTTTTGATTTTCATATTTTTCGTTTACTGTGCCAGCTGCAAAATATGAAATTCAATACAATCCGACATAAAAAAGGGAAAAGAAAATCAGATTTAGCATACTTCTTCACCTCTTCTCTTGCTTTCCTGGGTAGTTCTGTGTGTGATTTGTTGTTATTTTTATTATTTATATGAAAATATATTTAGCTACTTTTATGAAATCTGTTTATGTACCTACAAATTTATTTATTGCATTGTTCTGTGTACTTGGCCAAACAATTCAAGTGAATTTCCTGAGAAGCTGACTTCGAGTCTTTTCGATATGAATGCTAATTTGGCTGGCCTCAAGTGTGGCCAAGTGTCCCAAAAAAAGAAAAAAAAAAATAATTCCCTTCAATTAACTTGGCCGAAATCCACTCAAAAAAGTAATGATTGCTTTCTTCCACACGAGTGCATGCAACAGTTGCTAATAATATGAAATTTTGTGGCAGATATCACACACTTGATTAAGTCGATTCAATAAGCGTCAATCTTTCAATTTTATTATTATTTTTTTTTTTTTGGCCTCGAAATTCGCGCGTGGCTGTCAATCTAAAATCTTCTCTTCTTCTTCTTCTTCTTCTACTGCCAAACGAAATGATGAATTTCAATTACGATTTTTGTTTAGGGGAAGAAAACAAAAGGGGGTGTAGATTTGGCAAATGCATTTGGCAAGCAACTGACACTTTTGCGATTACGTGCTTGACCAGAAATTCGGGCCATAATGAAATATATATATATATATATTCCGAGGGTGGAGGCAAAATAAAATTGCGTATTAATAAAAACACTTCAATTTCCGTTGCCAAAATAAAAGACAATGCGAGGGGAAAAGAACAGAAAAAAAAAGAAGTCTTCTCTTCCTTGGTAGAAAATTGACGCCTTCGAGTCGATTCGTCGCTCGACTCTTGGTGTTGAATTTGACATTGCCTAAGCTGTCAGTTTGACAGCTCTTCACCCAGCCACTCCAATTCGAAGCCAGCCGACAGTTGCGTGGCCGGAAGTTGGCTTACGTGTGAGATGTTAATCAGCAGTCAAAATTGTACAGACTAACAGAAAGAGAGAGAGAAGGATCCTTTGTGAAAACTGCTCACATTTCATCAGATAAGCAGCTTGTCGAGATTTACGAAATCGAGCTGATTATGTCTTCTGGCCAAGCCAGCCAAGCCAGCCATCCAGTTCGTCACCCAGTCACACGCTCATTTTCTTAGCCCAAGGCAGGCGCGTGTCAAAGGGTGGCGCCAGGCCAACGTCAACTGTTTACCTTCTGGATTAACCAAGCAAAGACAGTCATAACGAGAGTGAGAAAGGCAGAGCACCGGGGGAGGCTCTTGTTCAATGCTTATTACATGCTGTTTTCAATTTTTATAGTTGTTCTATGGGAAATGGGAAATGCATAAATCAGTTTGACTCTCAATTTGATTATAATTTACGGCACACGGTTTGCTGAAACTGTTTGAGATAAGCTGAAACTAAAAGACCCAACACAAAAGGAAGTAAAATATCAGGTTTACCTTTTTGTGGAGCAGAGCAAAGGAAATTGATTTGATGTGAGAACTTTTTTTGTGTGAGAAAAAAAAAATAACACACAAAATGTTGTTTTTTTTATTTCTTTAATTGGAGTACACGGGCTTATAAAAGGGAAAGCTTTAGATTGGTTAAGCCCTTGTTAATTTGAGTAAAGCTTTGAAAAGGGAAACAGCTTACAACTGACAGCAGAACCAAACTGATTTAAAAGAGTTAAATTCTTGATAAACTTTTATTTTGATTTGAAAAATTCAACTGTTTCTGTTTTCGTTTACCTACGAATTTATCACTGTAAATCAAAATTTTTAGGGTACAAAGGGCAGAATCCAATGAAAACCAGTTAATTGATATAATTTTTCAAAATAAAACTGAAGCGCGTCGAACCCTCTGAAAAAGGAATCTCAACCTTCTGTTTCCGAAAATCGACTCGCCATTGATTTGAGTTGGTAAATTTTTTAAAATGTTATTCGATGCGTTCACAAAAAGGGAAAGGTAAAAAAAGTATAGAAAATTGATCGGTTACCCGAGGGAGAAAATTCAATGGTGGTGACATATGCGGTTGATGTGATTGAACTAATTGGGCAAATGTGGTGAACGAAAGAGAAAATTTCTAGGTAGAAAAATATGGAGAAAATAATTGTAAGAAAACGAGAGGATACACTATTTGAATAGTCTTAATCTATTTAAATAATGAGCAAATCAAGAAAATAACCCAACTAGGATTTTAAAAGGATTATATGGAATGAGGAGCTCCAGAAAATTAAGCTTATTTCTAAATAATTCAAACCATCAAATTAATTTTAATATTTTTTTTAAGGAATTCTGAAGAAAAATCTTAATAGAATATTTCTAACTTTGTCTAAGTTTTTTCCTCATTATTATTTATACTCTTATCCTTAAAACTTTTCCCAAAAAGAAATGTGTTTCGAATTCTCCAAGTCTACATTTTTATATACCTTTACTCCTTTCCTGGCTGTTTGATATTGTAATGCGATATGTCAACAACTTTGTCGGGGTCGTTGGTTAACCAAAAAGAGAACATTTTTTAAAGAGAGAGAAAAAAAGTAAAAGTAGCGAAGGTCAACATCATCAAGATGTCTGCTGCAACAAAGCTGGTGGTGGCCAAGACAAACATCTACACACACACACACATGATGCGGGAGTCTTGGCCTGGCTTGGCCTGGCTTGGCCTGACTGGTTTGGCTCCTTAGTTTGCTAGTGAAAATGATAATGTTAAAGTTTTACAACTTAAGTCGTCAAAGTCAAACACACTCTGGGGAAATTACAAACACATTCGAGAAAACAAAAACAACAAGTTGTGTGTGTGTGTGTGTGAGTGCAGCTGCCCCCGTCAGAGGAAGGAGCAGAAGAACAGTGACTGAGGAGGTCAAGATGAAGTTGAAGCTGGTGGTGACTTTATGTATGCGTATGAAATATTCCAAGTTTACCTTTTTGTCTAACTCACCAGAAATCAAGAGCTCAATTTACCTAGTAAACCGGGCAATGCTTTTCTTATTCTTAGTCATCTTCTTCTTGTTGTTGTTGTTGGCTTTTATGCTTTTACAACGCTTCGGGGTGGTATTAGTGTAAAACACGCCATGGGCACCACTTTAGCTACTTTCACTGACTTAACTTTGAGATATGCCAACTTGAAAATATCCCACTGATAGTGATAGAGACACTCATTTTCCGTATTTTGCCCCCACGCACCCCATTCTCCTGGCGTAACCATTAGCATAAATAAACGTTTCTAAGTACGCTCCATAAAGGTGTAAATGCTGCTAATAATACCAAAGCAAGACGAAAAGCCAAAGAACACACAATCAAATACAAACAAACAAGACTGTGCAACGTAAACCGCCAAGAGCTCTTTGCCTTTTCGCCCTGAGAGACTTTTCCTTGTCTTAAAATTTTATGCATTGACATAAAATTTCTCTTCTCATTCTCGCATATAAAATTTTGTGTAGACATCAAAAATGAAACTGGACTCGACTACTTTTGTTCTTGTCCCTTTTACATATAACATTTTATTGGAGGGCTACAAACTTTAAGTTGTTAATAAGTTGAAGAAGATGATGAAATTAGCTGTAAGAGGATAGTAAATAGGAAGGAAATGATCTTTCTATGAATTTATGGGTTCATCTCTCCGTTGGCCATTCAAATGTCGTTGACAGATTATTTTGTGATTAATTTAGAAGTCAGGAACTTAAAGGAGTTTAAGTTTCCCGCTAAAATATTTATGGGTTTAAATATGATGATTACCCAAAAATGACTTTATTCATTAACGATCAATTTAAGTTAGGATAATCTCGAGGGACTTAAAACAGCTCAAGTCTTTACTTAAAATGCTTGTATGATCATTTATGGGTTGAGATTTGATGACTTTACAAGGATGACTATATCATCTAAGTCTCATGCTTCAGAGGGATATAGTCCTCTTAGACCTCCTCTCAAAATAGGAATATGATTCGGTTTGTTCCTGAATAATCGAGCTTACCTCTGATAAGTCATTATCGCTAGAGGGTTACTTGGAATATAAAGAACTCTAATCTTAGTTCCCCATCCAATCACACCTTCGAATAGAAAAGTCAAATAAAAAGGGAGGACTCATTAAAATGCTCAAACGTTCTGTTTATGCACCGAAAATTGCGTTTGTTTTATTTTTTTGTTAATGTCAGAATATTCTCAGCCCAAGGGCCAAAATTGAGTTCAGAGCAGCTGGTTTTGCTTTACACTCATTTCATTTCATTGCTAAATGCACACAAAATAAAACATTTATTCATTTCATGCCCACGTTTATTGTTTTCCAAGTCATTTTCAGCATTTTATCAATTTGACTCAAAGGCAGGCGCCCGTCACGTTGGTAACAAAGGAGCCGAGACTCTGAAAAATTCGAGAAATTTTCTATTGGCAAAGGAGGCGTTGGCAATAAAAGAGTAACCATTGTTTCCGTTCGCTGTCATTGATAATGAAGACACACTCTTTTGGGAGGCAGACCAAGTGAAGTCAAGTCAGCCGGGAGTTCCTCCCCCTCATCAGATACTTGAACTGAGCTGGCTGCTGCCTAGTTAGGTTTTTTGTTCTCGACTCTCGGTTCGGCCTTTTCTCCATGCCCCAATCGGAACGTGACTCTCTTATCAATGCGACTTATTTTGAAGACTCTGCCAACTTGGCCGACTGCCTCGCTGACGATTCATTGCTATCGTAGCAGCAATTAAAATTTGTAGCTATTGGTAAAAGTTGAGCAATAGAATATAAAGAAGTTGTGGGTGAGTCTGATGCCGTGGGAGGGGTGAGGGAGCAGCCGGAGGAGCTTTGAATTCGATTTCGTTTGGCGCATCGTTTGCAAATCATTTTGCAATTGCTTAGCTCAGGAGGGTTGGACACTACTTTTATTTACCCACTCACACCACACGCCCCCATCTTTTTCTTATCCTCAGCCATACCACTGGCAGACTGTGTCGCCCTTTGCTCATTTTTCACAGTGACAGCCCCCGAAATGGGCGTTAATTGCGTGGGTTTGGTTAAGATAAGAGCGCGTGATTTTTCTACGAATTTCAAGACCCGAGGGCAGACCAATTCAATGCTTGAGAGTGGTAGTGGGAGTGGGAGTGAGATGGCAAGGAACCGGGGTATTTTTGAAAAATCGGTGGAGTATTTTTTTCAGTATTCTTTTTCTACTACAATTTAAATGAGTTTTTATATTTTTTTGAGGCGTGCCGTTGGCCTATTTTGTTTGTGCAATTGTCAGGACGCGGGCCCAGCCGATAAGGTAGACTTTTCCAGTGCTTTACTTTTTTTTTTGAATTGGTAAAACGTGCATCAAATGGCTTAATTATGTCTTGAGTATAAGCTTTGATCTTTCGACTTTTGAAAGGATGACCTAAAGTCATTTTATGCTAAGCCAAAGTAGCGTAAATTCGTAGATAAAGAATATAGAAATAAAAGGTAACATAAAAAAACTCACCAATTCAGATTTAAAATTTATAATTCTTTAATTTTATATAAGTCAAGCCAGAATCCAGATTTCAAGACACTGAACCTTTAACCTTCTGTGCTGAACTCAAATTAAGAGGAGAATTTCTCTTAAGGTCCAAGCTAAAGTAAAAGCTACTATATCAGCTCACCTTTAACCATTGTCTTGCATACTTTTTATAGACCGCATGCACACACTCTCACATTAGCACGACACACTCGCCTCCATTTAAATGCGCATATTTCACAGTAAACATGACTTGACAACATGCCTTTTTCGCTTGGTCTAAATATGTAAACAAATAGTTTTGGCAATTGCCAAGTGGGGCATACCAAACGGAGAGACTGGTAAAGAGAAAGAGAGTTGGTCTGGTTGGTCTGCCTACAACCGGAGTGCATGTTGTGGCATGCGGTTGTGCAACGGCAACAACTTTTGCAACATGCAACCAACCAGACGGCTGGGGTTGGCAAAATAAACGAGGCTTTAAATCGAACTTTGCACCCTCTGTGGGGTCGCCACACAAAAGGCTCTGCCATGTCCTGGCCCTGTTCTGTTCGGATCGACTCCATTCTGCTCTGTGCAAATTCTCTACCTCAACCAGGTCCTGACCAGGGCAAGGTAGCAACGCACGCCTAAATTATGTTAACCTCAAACGAGACGGTGGCCAGCAATTTCAACCCATACTCACTGTATTCCAATTCATTCCATTTTACATCAGCCAACTGAAACGACAGGATGGCTACACGACCATTTAACATGCTGCCAACATGCGTGGCAATTTTGCAAATTATAAATTTTCCACCTGCGCAATATGTGTGCTAGGAAGACTCAACCAAGCCAAGCCAAACCGAGCCACCCACATAACTGTAGTTTAAACTTTTAAGCGCCCAAGCTGCAACAACAATCCGACAATTGATCGTTGTTTCCGGTTTTGTTTATGCTTTACACTTGTTTGACTTGCCTTGGCTGCTTCCTTCATTCTGGTTGTTTGCTTTTGTCTGGCTTCTCTGAAATTAACTCGAGACAGAGGCTCATAAATGAAGATGGTTTAGGTAAATTTATTGCTAAGTTGTAAAAACATATATCCGGAGAGAAAGTTGGCAAAAAAAGTGGTTGGATATCTGAGATTCCTGGAGAAGAAATCCATTTCAAATTAGAATCTTTGAGATTGCTGGTAAATGCTTTCGATACAGAATTAATTTCTAAATCGAGATATAAATCTTTATGGACTTATAATTGCAATCTTTTAAATAAACCCATGATACTTTTGGCGTAAATGCTTTGTCTTTTTAATATAAAATACGATAAACACTTGAACTAAAGATGAAACTTCAAATCCATTTTGGAATATTTATCTAAAATATTCATTTTGAGAAAATTGTGTAGATTCATTTGCATAGAAACGAAAACGGAAATGACAACAATTTGCGTAAGAGCAAATTAAATATTGTAACTGTAAAATAAATTTGATATGCGATACACGTGGTAAGAGACAATCAAATAGGACAAATTGAAAGGACAAAACGAATAAAATGAATAAAACGACTAAAACTGAGCCAGAAGCCAAGAGAGCTAAATAAAAGTTGGGGGAATTGTAACTGCATAAATAAAACTGGCTGGACAAAAAATAAACAATATGCAAAACATGACAAAAACGGCTCGACTATACCGAAGCAAAGACCATAAAATGAAAAGATGCCGAGGGTCATGACAGATATCAAGTATACGCACTGCGGCATACACCTGACTTGAGCTGAGTTCTTAACTAACGACAATAAAAGTTGCAATATGCAAAGTAAAATTTCAATAAAGATTGATACCAACTCGAGGGGGAGTTGCGAAACAAGGTCAATTGGAAAAACATTTTCCAAGCATATTTGCCATCAATTTAACATAAAACGATCATAAATCTTTCACAACATATAAAAGTTAGTACATATTTCGTTGTGATTTTCAAATAAAAACAAAATTCCAAAAATAAATATTTAATAAACATAAGCGACAAGCACACACACACACATTACAGGACTCCACATTGCTGCGGAGAAGAGCCATAAAAAAAGGCGAACAATTTAAAAAAAAAATAAGCCCACATATAGCACAGTGGGGCAAACTGAGAAAAATTTAAAGTTTAAGACAAAAATTATGGAATAATTAAAAAAAATTCAAAATTACTTAGAAGCTTTAATTAGTTGAAATTTTATTTTTATCAAGCTGATTTCAGCCCACTGTGCCTTGGCAAACATTCCAATATTTATGTGGCTCTCCGTTTATGTATCGAAAAAGTGGGAGCGCATAGCAGAGGACGTTCAGAATGAGTGTTGGTTTATGTCTCAATTGTGACATCAATTTGCATTTGATGTGCCATTCAACAGCCAAATTAGAACGGCAGACCAAAGCTCCCTTTTCCCGTTTATTCGTTTTATGGCCCTCTCTTTGCCAGGACTTCATTTATTGATTGACTGTTTGACATTTTAACATTCCCAGTGATATATATATATATACAATATAGTTTATTCACTAACAGATTGATATATATGCAAAAGTATCTGAAAGAATTTGCTCTGATTTTACTTTTAAGTGCAGCGATTTCTTTCATTTATTTCATTCAGTGTTCTGCTTGATCGGAATTGTTTGTCTTTTGTCATTTGTTTGTTTTTCCCTCTTGCAGAGTCTCTTCATCGAGACAAAAGCAATGAGAAGAGTTTTTCTTTTTCTCTCCACAATTTATTGAAAAAATTCCGGCATATATTTAAATATTTGGCGAGAGTTGAAAGGGAGTGAGGAAGTTGTCTTTTTTTTATTTGCGTGTGGTGGTTGATATTTCGTATTTACTTATTGTCTGGCTGTGGAATTGTTTCATCAGAGAAGTGAACTAAATATAAATCGATTGATTTATAACTTAAGACTTGTAATGACAAAGAGAAACTCATTTAAATAAAGACAGAAAATAATAACAATTTATTTTTAACTGAAAAACAAAAAGTCTTGCACAAAATTAGTTCTCTCCTAAGTGAAGCAAAATGCTTTCAGTAAGTTCCCAACTAAAATGATGAAAAACTCGAAAAAGAAATATATAAAAATGGAGAAAAGAAAAAACCTTTCACCGCTCTTTACTTAATCTGATTTACCCTAGGCCAGGCCAGGCCAGGCCAGGCCAGGCCAGTCCAGTCGTCTGTCCTTTGGTCCTGGCAAATCCACTGCTCTGCAGTGTGCATACTTCAAACCGCACACTTAAAATATTTACGCAATCAAAATTAATGCAACTGTCATGTTTTTGTCATCCTTCCTGTTGCCCTCGACGGTGTCACCCACTTTCGAATGCATTTAGCGTTAAATGCAAATACACTTTAGATTTTCAGTAGACCAGACCACATGGCTATATCCATTCGCATCCCTCTCCTGCCACCCTCTCAAAATGTATGTTTAAATTTAAACAGTAAAACCGAACTCATTACCAACAACAACTACAACAGCACCAATAAGCAGAAGAAGAAGAAGAAGAGCAATTGAGAGCTGTCCAGAGGTTTTGCAGTGTTTGTCCTGAATGGAGAGGAGGGTGGAAGCTGCAACCAAAAAAGGGGAGAGAGTCTTGCCAAATTACCAAAATGTCCTTTTGCGCAATTTTGTGGACATTGGAAATCGCTTTGATTGAACCGCATGCAGACAACAACAACAGCAACGGACAGCTGATTCAGCCATTGGACACACTACAATGGCCGCACATAAAACAAACAGCTCTTCAGTTCACTTCATACCCGATAGCTCTCTTCCCCCTCCCCTAGCCATCGGCCCAACCTTCCACTTCCACAATCCACTTGCAATTGCAACTGTAAATGCGCTTCGCTGCACTTTACACGTAGCCGGCCGTGTTGAAATTGTCCATGTGTTCAACAATCCGATACGTTCGAATCACATTCGAAATGTTGCGATTGGTTTTATGTCGCTTGCGCGAGTTAACATGCCCCCTCACTCTGGCAACAAGGGAAACAACACCGACTCGGCAACAAAAACTGAGAGCCGAGGAAATAACGAAGATCACCAACACGAATTCGAACCAAGTACATATGCTAAAATTTGTAATAAAGAAAGATTCTTATTTCATACCCCAACCTACTCAGTTGTTTTTTTTGGAAGCTTTCCTCCCCTCGGCCACAGGATTGTAATTGGCGCAGCCGGACTACGGACAAGGGATTAACAATGCCCACTACGCTTATCGTTCTAATTCTAAAGAGGTAATGAACATGTGACAGCAGTGTTTGTGGAGATTTCAGTAGTGAGTGGTGAAATAATAAATTAAATAAAAAGTTATTATAAAGAAAACTTAATGACGTGCAAGTGCAAATAAAACAAAAGAAACAAACAAAATCAAGTTCAAATTGCTCCACAGGCGACCGTATATGTGTACATCAACCGCTGATAAGGCACCGGGATCGCTTGTGGGACAATTTACCACAATTATACCAACAACTTGCTGTTTGTGATGACCGTATAAGTGTACATCAATCGCTGATAAGGCACCGGGATCATCCATACACCCTAACTCATAAAATGATACCAATTAAAAATGGTAAATTAATAAAAATTTGTCATATCAAACTGCTGTGTGTGGTGACCGTTTGTGTGTGTCGGAGAGAACTTGGTGTGCGTATTTGGGAGAGTATTGGTATGCTTTTTGGTAATTTCGTCAGAATAGTAATTTCATCATAATAGTAATTTCACCACTATAGTAATATTGCATCAGCCTATATTTGCATTGCGATTGGTTGTTGTAGTTCTGTAGTTCTGAGAACAACGGTTTTGCCGCGGCGATAGACTCGCGTCGCTGTCGCTGAGTGTGGGTTGTTATGCATAAATAAAAAGAAATGGTAAAGAGCTAGATCAGTCGAATATTAGACTTCATTGTGACCAGTACTCGACGCGCAAGAAGTGAATTGTGAAAGTGTACATCAGTCGCCGCCAAGACTACGAGATCCTCCGCACAGTGGTAAAAAAAAAAAAAAAAAAAAAAAAAAAAACAAATGTGAGTTGTGTGATTAACGACCGAATATGTGTACAACAATCGCTGTTAAGGCACCGGGATCGTTTTCATTTGTCAATTTACATGAACGCAAATTTATTTTGCAAATAAATACAAAAAAAAATTAAAAATTAAATTAATAAATAAATAAAACTTGGACAATTGGTTTTCATAACAATAAAAAAAGAGAGAAATAATAATAAATAAAAAATTAAAACTTATACAGCGTGATACAATTTCCTTCGGAAAAATCAAGTAAGCATGTATGTGTTTGTGTTACGCCGCATGTAAAACCCTTGCGACGTTGACGCATCACTGTACATTGACTGCCGCCTAGAGCTAATGTCGCGCCACAGTGGCGGCGCGATGCTTGACGCCGCGATCGCTTGTACACTGTTGAATTCTGTTGAATTATTTTTGCACACCACGCACTGCGAGAATAGAACTACTCAAAAAAAAAAATAAATAAATAAATAATAAAATAAAAAAAAAAGCAATAAAAATTCATTAACGAAATAGATTGAAAAAAAAGGAAAATAAGAAAAACAACGAAACAATCCATAAACAACTTAACGTCTATTGTTGTCACATGTTCACTAACCTCTAAAATGCACTCTATTGAATACTTATTTAATTCATACATTACAGTTAAAATCGAAAACATAAAAAAAAGGAACTACAAAGAAGGAAGCACAGCAGCACTACACGAATGACATACAAACATTAATATACATCTAAACACCGGGAAACAAGGACAGAGAGACACCAGTCCAAGTCGAGCCTAATGATAAAATATTTAGAAAAGAAAACCGTAGAAACAAGACAACACCGAGATTTTCACTACACAAAGTAGATAGAGACAATGGGGTCACTTTCCTAACAACTAAAGGTCAAAAGTTACACAAACAAAAAATTAGAAAAACAGTTAAGAAAACAGTGGACGAAACATAAGATAATAATAAGTAAACAAAATATAACTTTAGCATTAAATGTAACGTTTATAAACACAACACTCATGTTAACATTAAGATATCCATATTTAAAAAATTGTTAAATTCAAAATATCGTCCGAGTTCGTGGCATACACTAACAACACGTCGCCTAATCACCCTTCTCCGATCCGGCCATTCCCCTTATGGCCTTCTCTTCGGACTGGGGGGGAGGAGTTAACATGCCCCCTCACTCTGGCAACAAGGGAAACAACACCGACTCGGCAACAAAAACTGAGAGCCGAGGAAATAACGAAGATCACCAACACGAATTCGAACCAAGTACATATGCTAAAATTTGTAATAAAGAAAGATTCTTATTTCATACCCCAACCTACTCAGTTGTTTTTTTTGGAAGCTTTCCTCCCCTCGGCCACAGGATTGTAATTCGCGCCCGACTGAATCGTATTTTACTGATGCCGCCCCCCATTACCCACACCATTGCTAATCTCTGAATCCCCCCGGAAAATGCTCTGGCAAGTAAAAGCGAAAGGCGCCACCTATTGGTTGGATGAGGCAAATGAGCCGGGGAGTAGATAGATTCAGTCAGGTTGACTTTGAAAATCAATTAACAACATCAAACAAACGCTGCACCGACCAACAGAAGAAGACAAACTCTACGCACCCTTTGGCCCTTTCTCCTCCTGCCCAACGCTGCCAGGTCTCTTTGCCTCGGTTGTGCTGGCAAACGTGCGTAAATTGCAATTGTAAATCAAATATGACAAATTCGGGTTGGGCGAGACGGCAAGAGGGAGAATGTAAAATTTGCATGTGTGTCAGTCACATTAATTGTCGGCGGTCATTGGATGATGTTGGAGATTGGCAGATGGATAGATGGCCTGGCTAACAGGCTGGCTGCCAGGCTGGATGGCTGGTCAGCAGGGCTTGGTTTGCATTTTATTGTTGTGTTAATGAGTATGCATATGATGTGCACAAAGAAAGAGAAAGGGAGAGAATGCAACTATGGGGACACCTCATTCGATGGAGCTGAGCAATTTGCTGATGTGACAAAAAAATATGTTGCCATAAGGCAAATTATGAAAGAGAAAATTTTAATTAATTGAATAAAACACGAGCTGCAAAAGTGAAATCAAAGAAAAAATAAGTCAAATTAATTGCATATTAATTGCAAAAAAAAATAAAAGGAGAAGACAAACATTTATAAAATAATAGTCATTTAATTTTGAGAATTTTTAAACAAATATTTAAGGCTTTCAATTAAAATCATATAAAAAATAAAATACCTTATGGGGCTTTTAGCCAGCTTAAGCGGTTTCCTTGTATAAAAAAACAGTTCTTTATTCTGTCCAGGTTACTCTTATTTTATTCATTAAAAAATATCTCGAACGTCCCATTGACCGTATTGATTTGTCTATTTAATTGAGCAAAATCCTTTTCAGATTTACTTTTTCAACAGGTTCATGACCTCTTGACATCGTATAAATCCAATCAAACAACTTTTCTAATTAATAAAGTCGAACTACTTAACAAGTCAACTTGACTTGAGCAAAAAAAAAAAAAAGAAATATATAAATACTGAAAGAATTTTCCTTTTAACCCTAGATGTCTTTCCACTTTGTCAAATCAGGAAGAAAGAAATCCCATAAAATTATTTGCACTGAATGCAAAAATGGCATTAAATATTCTGAAAATTTATGAGCACGTCTTTCACATAAAACTACAGGCCTCTACGATCTCTGAACTTTTGCAACTTGCAACTCCATCCGAAATCTCTCAGCTATGACGTGATAATTTACGGAAATCTCTCAGCCGCCCTTTCAAATTCAACTTCTTAGCTCGAGACATTTACTTTTATGATGTCTAGGATATAATTATGCGCGATTTGTTGTTGATAGGCCGAAAGAATTGGGGCTGGAATTGGAGTTTGGTTAGTTTTGGGGAGTCAAATCAGATTATGCTTACAATTTTAATGGACAATTTATGAGATTTTTGCCATGACTTTGGCTGGGGGAGAGAAATAAATACAGGGTTAAGAGTGCCTCATAAAATTATATACGTCGTTTTTGTGGTTTGATTGTTGAAACAAGGAGGAGAAGGGCAATAATAAAACTTTATTCAAAAGACAAGAGATTTAGGATTTCCAGTTGATATGGAGATTAAACTGAGATTGAGGACAAGCCAATGAAGGGCCAATTAAGGCAATCAGCAAAAAACATTTGTTGGAGGTGAAGAAGGCTATATACTCTTTTTCTCAGATCTGTACCGGAAATTATTATTGTCAGATCCGACAGCAGATGTTGAGATTCCTTAATCAATTTATATCTAAGCCAATTCTTTATGATATAGCAGTTCGATCCTCAAAATTATTAGTAGACATATCTTTCGGATATATACTCATATTATTATTTAAATTTGATATGGTATATGCTTTAATATGGTTTGAAATTTGATTGGTTATCGAATAGAGGAGTATTGCCAAGGAATTATAACCAGTTACATAAAATATTTTATCCCACGATTCGGCCGTTCCATCCAGATGAAACTTAGTAGCTCAGATCTATATACATTTATTTATTTAGTTAGGTTAATTTCATAATTTCAATTAGGCGAGCTCGAATGAATGACCATATTCTAGTTAGTTTGAACTCTCAGCTGAACTCTTAGAATTCAGAAAATTTTTCTGTCTAGCGAAATTTCAATATCTTCTTGCAATTAAAACCAAACCACATCGTCTCTTCTCTTTATCTCTTTTGCCAGAATAATACGTCTGCGGTATGTGGAAAATATTCCCCAAAAGACCTTTGGGCAATGAATTCTTTCCACTTTTCTTTTGGCAGTTTTGCTAGACTTTGCCATCATTAGGCAAAGCAATGGACAGGATAAGCAGATAAGAAGGGAGGTTGAGTTGGTTTTTGGTGTCAGAGTTGACTGTTTGGCGTTGATAACTGGGAATTAATTAAATGTCGCGGCGAATTAAATTTAAATAAAACCACAAGAATTTCCAACAACAAAAAAGTCAATGAACGTTCTAGCATTTCCAGAAGGGAACTAAGCAATTTAGTTTTCGTTTGAAAATTTTATAGTAGAACAGTGAGTGGATTTATCTTCGAAGCCACCTGAAAAAAGAATTTCCTTTTGTTTGGAGATGCTTGCTTTGCCAATTTCATGGCCTTTTGATTCTTACAACTGCTTGTTCCAAGTCTGCCTGAGCTTCAAGTGAAACTCTACGGAAGTTCTGACTTAAATAAGAACTAAATTGAGTTCAAAGAGATCTTTATTCTCTTATTAATAAATTCTAGTGTTTTATTTTTCCTGCTACTTTAAACTCACCTCCAAAAATACATTCTAAATATAAGCCAGCCAATGTTTAGTATTCGACAGTAATTAGCAGCAATTAATTTAGATTAACATTTGATAGTTCCCAGGGTATGTGAGCAACATGCAATGTGTCCGTGGCTCTTTAGTCTTTCCAACTGTCTGGCTAGAGCCACAAATTTGGCTTTGACCAGGTGCTTTCCTGTTATTCTCGTTGTAGTTGTCAGTTGCTTTTAACTGACAGAGATTAATGGCATTACATATAAGCAGAGTATTATTTTCATTGAATAAGGGAAAAAGGAGTATGAAATTTACCATTTTCATGTATGCTTATTTTTTTCCAGGCTTGAAGGATCCTAATCTGGACAGACATACTAATAAAGGTGAGTTTAGATAAAATTTAAGAGGGAAAGAAAATATTTTTAATTCTACTCGCTTCTTTATTGACCATCTTAAAAATTAATTAAAAAGCCACTAAACACCTCGTTGAATCATAATCAAATTATAAATTGTTTTTCCAAATTTTCAAACCGCTTACAAAGCAACCAAGCAAGCGGCCAACAAAGAAAGCCAAACTACACATACCACGGCATAGCCAGTTTACCACGATAACTATAAATTCAAAGGTCTCGGGACAAACCGCAGCAAACCGCAGGCTTAGACAAGCCAGTTCTTTGAACCCTCTCTCGAATCGAGTCGAAATATTGCTCTTTAAAATGCAATCAAGCTGAAAATTAATTAAAATTTTAAGCGGGATATGAAATTAATGTTCAACCAAAGAAGTGAGGTGGCAACCAAGACCAAGACAAACCAAAAAAAAAAAAAAAAAAAAACATGGAAACTTTGTTACAAAAAAATGAAAGAGAAGAAAAATTCCACAAAGCAAAGGCAAATGATATGGAAGATTTTTCCTCCCGATCTCCCACGACTCCTTTTGGCTGAGCTTTTAATTTAAAACTCACTTGTTACATTTTCAGCATTTCCCAACTCTGGCAGGTCTCGTCTCGATTTCATTAAAAATGTTTTTATGTGAGCATTATCCTTTTACTTTAGCGGCGCCTGGCGTTGTTTTTAGTGTGCAATTTAATTTGGCTATGAAACACGCCGTGACGAGCAGGTGATGGCAGGTGGTGACTGTGGCAAGGATGAGGTTGGTGGGATTTCGTTAGCCATATCCTTGACACTTTCACTTTTCCAACCCCTTGGCAATTGCTTTCTGGGTTGTGTTTTAAGCAGCTTAAGCTTGTCAATGACGTCGTTTCATTTCTCTTCTCTAAAGGTGCTCATAATTTCATGCTCAACGCACACAAGCATCACTTTTTCCTTACCGTCTCCCCCAGCACCTGTGATTGCCACTCGTATTTAGCGCTTTTACTCTTTTGGCCTTCCTTCTGTGTGTGTGTGTGTGTGTGTATGTGTGGTGGAAGAGGGCCGGGGAGGGGTCTTGCGTGTAAGTCTGTGTTAGTGTGTTTTTGTGCCGCCGCAATGTTGCGCTAACAATTTTGCTTCGTTCTTGGCTTTGAGTCTTCACAGCCTTCCCGAACAGACAACACTTCAAATCCAATAAACTTAAGTGCGGCACCACTGGTGGCATTCCTGGCCTGGTCTGGCCTGGTCATATCCTGAATATGTCCTGCTCTAACCTTGGCTTGTGAAACACTTTTTATTTCTGCCTTTTACTCTCTTTGAAAATGTCTCTTTGAATTGTCCTTGGTATTCTGGCTCTGCCAATACTTTTCTTTTATGAAAAATAAAAACCCTTTATTAATTTGGTTTTATTTCGGGCATAAATGTGGTCTAGGACAAGCAAATGTGTGGGGAAATGCAAAGGAAGTATAAAGGAAACCTGTGAAATTATTGAAAGAAAGAATAATACTGAAGCCGTGTCAAAAAGGTTTTACTGTTTTGATTTTTGGGATCTGCATAATTTCCACTAGCAATTTGTATTCTCTTTAAAAATGTCAACAACCTTTTCAGTCTTAAATAGGAATACGTTTTTAATTTTTTTGGTTTCGCTAGTGAGACATAATTTGTCTCCCGCCACCTTGAGTCAATAAGGCCAAACCATTAGCCGGTATACTTTAACCTCATAAATCATAGGCCAGACCAACAACAACAGCATTGCCAAAATAAATAATCTAAAGATACCAAGGAAAAAATAAGGCCGCTGGGGGGAGGGGCACAGCCAGCGCCACATATCCAAACATTTAACATATTTCACTTAGGCAAACATTTAATCCCGTAAAACTTGTCTGGTGGCTTCCTTGGCCCCCGCCAAAGCACCCGTAAATGGATAGAGGGCAGAGGGCAGTCAGTGTCTGAAGGCATGAGGAGAATTTCATATGCAAGCAGCGCCAAACTTCACCGCAGTTGCCACAACATTTTCATTTCCGTTGGCGTTTTATTTTTATTTCTTATTACACGTTATCAAATAATGAATATCAAATGTAATGCTTATCATTTATTTGCCAAGCCAAAAACCGAAATGGAATAGCTAAACTGGCTGAATGGAGTGAGAGCAGTTTGCTTTTTGGGGGAGCCTTTCGGGCTGGAGTATTTCAGGTGGCAACATATTATAATATTTACTTAATTTTCATTTCTAATTTTTTTTTCTCCTCTTCTTCTTCTACTTCTTCATCCCAAGTTTTTGACTGAGGCGAGGACAGGAGGCATATGAAATTGCTACCAGAGCAGACCTTGGCCGGCTGGTTTGGGTTTGGGTTGGGTTTGGAAAAAATGCTGCATAATAAGAAGCTCATAGCGAAAGTTGCTGGCAAAAGTCAAGTGGAAAGAAATTCTGAAATGGTCTGGCATTGAGGATTCCATTTCGGTTAGGTCCCTTTTTTTTCTTCTTTTTGGCTGGCAGGTGGCTCTGTGGTTTGTATGACTTAAGCTGCGTCTAAAACGATAAGCAAAAAGTATTTGAATTTTTAATAAAAAAAAAAAAAACAGGAGAGAAGAATCCCTCACACTTTGGGCTCTTCATTGATTCATTCTCAAGTGGCAGACTTTTCCCCCTCCTCCAGAAATTATTCAAATACGCCGACTGACAATGCCGCCATTTTCTGTCATTGGCTGTGAAAATTCACAGCTACCCCCGCTCCCCTACTCCGTTACTTTCCCACCGAATTTAACTTTATAGTAGCTAATCTGTTGGTCAGCCACATTTTGTTGTCTATTCGCTTTTTTTTTGGAATTCCAATTTGAATACTTGGCGGTTTCTTCCGCAGCCTGCACCGCTCAAGTTGCCAGGATCCTATATATATTTTTTTAGTCTCTCTCTTTTGGACCAACCAATATTATTTTATTCATGCCTTCTTCTTCTTATTCTCAATGTTACATTTTCTGGTTGTTGTCGCTGTCGTTGTCATTGTCGCTTCCACTGTCGTTATTGTTCGTGAAAAATCGTAATTAGAATTGGTAATGTATTCAAATTGACTTTCATTTCCGTTTCGGTTTGGTTCTTCTCTTTTAATTTTGTTTGTTTCAATTGTCGTGTTTTCTTCTTTTTTTTGTCAGTTTGCTTCATCAAGATTTTTAAAGAGAAATTCTCACTTTGATTTTGATAAGAACTAAAGTTTTGTTGGCTTATTTATTAAGAGGATATAGATAATCCAAAGTGATCTATGACCAAACAATTCCCATCCTTCAGGTTCCTCCTAAGTTTGCGGTATTGGCTATATTTCAAAATCTTTGTTTGCACCGTTTCGAGCGTATAAAAGTTTACAGGAGCAAAAAGAAAGTAGCTTGGTTTCCGAAGGTGGCAACGGCGTCGGCATTGAAAACCGGCAACCAAGAGAAAACAAACACTGAAATCTTCTCTGCGAAAAACTTTCACAGTAGAGAAAAGCTATCAGATAAAGAAATAGACAAAGGCAGCTAGAGAAAGAGATAGACTTCAAGATAGAAAGAGATAGAGTGCGAGCAGACCGTAAAGAATTCAACTAATAAAAATCAAGCACTCAAGTGCGAAAAAATCGCGAAAAGCATCATCAAATAATGTGCCACTCAAACCGAATGCGAAGCGTAACCAACTTCATTCATTCCCTCTCAATCCCTCCACTTTCCCGACCACAAACCCACCCACCTATCTTCATTCAACCATGCGCCCACACAAAGACAAATAGAATAGAAAAGAAACGAATCGAATCGAAACAAAAAGTAAAAGGCAAGTTAGCAGAACCAACCGAAAGTTGAAATAAAACTATGCTAGTTGGCAAAAAGTTTACCCAAGCCAAGCCAAGGCAAGACAAAAAAAGAAATCAAATAATAATATAATGGAAAATTGTTAAGAAAAGGCAACTACACACCTAAACACACACCATCACATCTTAAAATAGGTGAATATTTTTGCTTATACCCAAAGTTCTCTTACTATCGATTCCTTTAGAAGGAATAATTTTTACAGAACTTTAGTGGAGAATTCAGGAAAGTCTTGTGACTTTTTACATAAGAGAATTTTCTTGGAATCGAGCGAATTTATAATTTCTCTGAGAAATAATTTATGAGTAAAAAATTCCTGAATAGATTTTCGAGAGCTCTGAATATTTTATTTAATTTTAAATCACTTATAAGAGACAATAAATTTCTGAGCTTTCAATCCGAGAGGTCCTAATAAAAAAAAGAGTTCTTGAAAAAAAACATTTTAGATCTGAAATTATTATCTTCAGACCAAAATAACTGCTGGGTTTCTTGAAAGTATCCCAAGGATACTTTGAGTATTTTTTATGTGGTTGGATATCCTATATATCCTTTATGTCATAGCCAACAAACTTTGATGGCAAAAGGCAACTCTTCAGTAGTTTCTCTCTCACTCTCTGGCCATTCTTTCAACTTTATTTCTGAAGAAGAGTCAGTGTCTGCTCAATTTTGCGGATGCGTTGGCCACACGTTTCCGCTGCATGTGTGTGCGTAACGGAAAAGCAATTTTCCTTTGTGTCGTGCACAGGTTTCAATTTTTCTCTTCCTCCCACCATTTCCATTTTTTTTTTTTTTTTTTGTCTTGCAACTGATCTGGCAAATTTGTTGTAACAGAAATAAACACTTTATTAAATGCATTGGAATAAACGGAATCTTTTATATTTTAGTTTTTCTTTCTATTTGTCTTTCACACACACAAACACACACACCGAAACACAGTCACGCACACATGAGCAGATTCCATTCGAGTGTGCGACATGTTAAGCTCTCAAGGATAAAAGTTCTTCCTTGAGTCCTTAGCCAGTGGATTTGGTGCTAAGCTCATCGAAAAGATACTTTCCAAAAAATAGTCACATTTTTCCTCTGATTTAAAAGAAAAGAAAAAGTTACTTGGATATTTAATGGATCGGCGAAAGTAATTTAGTCAAAAGACAAAAACCTTGAAATTAAAAGAAGAGTGAAAAACTGGCTTAAGGTATTTTTTTATTTTGCATTTACCACATGCTCATCTCTTTTTTTTTTTGAATTGTTATCACACACACACACATACGGACACACATGCACACATATATGGGCCTTAGGATTGGCGTATATAATCGAAGGCAGGAATCAAATTATGCTAGAATTGAGATTGATTTTTTATTCAATTTTAATGCGACACAAACGAAGGCAGATAAACAGACAGAGAGTCTAAACATACACACACACACACACACACACACAAACACACTCATACACTCACCTAAGAGATATCAGCAGAGGCTGGGCTACCCACTTTTTCTCATTGGATGAAAATTATAACAACGATGCCACACAAGGGAGAGACTCTCACTGGATTAGGTCCCTGTCGATATCAACAACATCATCATCATCGGCAGTAGCTTCATCGTAATCATCATTATTGTGGCCCCCTTATGGAAAACTTTTTGAATATTACAACATAAATCGATTAGCTGGCAGTAGCATCAAGTGGAACCAGCAGACAACACATATACAGACTCTCCAACTAACACATATGCATAAATTCTTATATGTGCGCGTGTGTGTGTTTAGAGCACGCCCCGAGTCCTGTTTATATGTCGTCATGGCTTTGGCACTGATTGACACTTGAAGCAAAATTTTTTTTGCTCTCTGCTTTTTGGTGTTTGCTTGTCAAGCTTCACCCACACCCACCCCTCCCCCTAGCACCCTTGGCATGCTTGGCTTTTGCCACTTGACTCTACGGCTTGGAGGATTCTGTCAGCCATCTAATAAGCGGCGTTTTGGGAATCCTCCACAAATGAACTAGACAAGACACACACACATCCACACACATACACAAACACACACAAATGCAGATTCGTATGTGTAGAAAATAGCTTCAGTCTATGCGGTGGCAGCTCATCAATACATCACCAATATACTTCATCCTTCTAGCCTTCTAGCCTTCTATCAAAATCAACATCATGAATCGTCCTCCGGCAAATTGGCTTTCAGGTTTCTCCTCTTCATTTCTTGCACTTTTCACGTTATCAGCACTTGGCATATTATAACCCAACGACCTCGATTTTCTAGCATAAATTGAAAGGAAATTAAACATTGGAATGAGCGAATGAATAAGAAGCACAAATTTATTCAATTAATGATTCCGTATATAAATATTTTCCTTATATTATTGTTGCTTCTGGCTGCTAATTTAGCAGGGGAAATTGTTTGTTTATCACCAGAATTTTCGAGGTGACCTGGTCAATTTGATTGAGAGATTCTTCCGATTTTTCTGAAATTACTTTTTAATGAATCAAATTTTTGTCCAAAGAAATTCGAGTCAATCCATGAAATCAATAAACAAATACAAAGTCAACCAGATTCCATAAATTAACTAAGCCAAAATTTCTATAAAAATATCCATAAAATTGTACATGATTTTCGCCTTTGGGGTGACATAAAAAATGTTCCATTGCAAAAGGTGTAATTTCACGGAAATCATAGAAGAAGAAAAAAATCAGAGCATAACGAAACTACACATATGAGAATGACGAAATAAAGCCAAAGTCATCCCTGAAAAGGGGGTTGCAAAATCGAGAGATCCAATCAATTGTCCTGACAACAGCCCACCGAAAAGTATTAGAGGATTCATACTCCGAGACAACGACAAATCCCATTGTGCCTTCAAAGGGAAAGTCACCTTGCTTTTTTTTTCTTTTTCAGCCTCCTAGGAAATAGTAACAAAATCTGCTTTCGCTTCTCTAGTCCAATTAAAGGGTGAACCAAGGTATAGTAGTATAGCAATTTTGATTTGGGCCAAGTACACTTGCTTTGTTGCTGAGATTTTCATTTCTATTCTGATTTATTTCAGACAACACAACAGATTCATAACGATTAAGTTTCATGGTTGAGATATTTTTTTTTTTTATTTTTATTTCCTTTTGCCATTTCTCTAGACTTTAAGCTTAATTTGTTCAATTCTGCTTTGCTTTCAGATTTATTTAGTTTGTTTTAGTTACTAAACAATTTGTTGAGAGTCATTTAACCCGGACTCGCTTGTGTTGTCTGGGCAACGCGTGGGAAACTTTTCCTATGGAAAATGTCAAGTTTTGTCAGCATTCTGGCAGAGACGATACTGCTTGCTGTTTATAATTTTCACGCTAATGAATGAGATGCACTCATTTGTTACTAATTGATATGAGAAAGTGACATGGCTTTTTATTGCCCAGGGGTTGTGGTTACCACGAGGTGGTGCTGTTGGTTGTGATGAAAGAGGTGGCTTTTGTTGGTGGTGGCTTGCTTGATAACAAAACAATATTCAAGTCTTGAAGAGGGGGTGTGGTGCGGTGGGCGTTATTTGGAAACTGAGGGATGCATTTGCCTGCTTAGATTTTGCAATTCATTTGCATGTGAATTTCGGTGATTAAGGGAAAAACTCAAAGATTTTTCTGTACGATTTGAGCTATGGGAAATCTTCTCAGTACGATGAAATCCTGAAAAAAAATCACAGTTTTTTCATTTATATGACAAAGAAACCCATTGGAATCAATTAAAAATAATGAGATGAATAATTACAGGGAAAGTAGCTTACAAAGTTAATTCTCGAAATTTTGGATTTTTAAAATTTCCCAAAGTAAAAGCTAACATTCTAACACGTGTAATTGTCTTAAACTTTGGCTTCCTCTTGGTCAGCAGAGATTCATGGAGAGTTCCGAAATTCTCCAAAAGTAAAAGTTACTTTGTCCAAATGAATTTTTACGATTTTCTGTTGTTTTTTCCACTTTTCAGCGTTTTATTTTTATAACATTTTCTTATAATTTTTGTTGTCGTTTTTTTTTTTTTTTTTTGCATATGACCCAAGGGAATTGTGAGCTTGTTAAGCGACTTTCAGACAGGTGTTTGGGGTTGGTGTTTTTTTCAAGGAAAAAGTAAAAGCGAAAAGCCCTGATGATAATGATGAGCTTGTTTGACCCGATATGCCCTCCCCCTCGTGTTGATGACTTAGGTCCCTGGAGTATTTTGTCAGTAATAAGTGTGATTGTTTTGCTCTGGACGGCAGGAGAAGTATCAACAAAAGAAGTTTAGCCCTGAGAATATAATATTTATATTTATTGTTATTTAGCATAAAATAAAATTTTTGCCTAAAATTACTTTTCTCTTTCGGTGTGGCTTCAAAGCTTTACAAAATCAGACAGCCACCGAGGGTTGGCTGTAGTTCTCTGGGGCAATCAATTTCAATTTTTAAGCCCTTTACACCAAAGACAACATTTTTAATTAATCGTTGGGATTACAGAGACCGGACTGGACGTGGCCTGAGCCCCTAACGGCAAGCTTCCAACAAATTTCAGAAAACCACTTCCTCTCTCCATCTCACTCTGTTTTCATTGTTTGTCTCTCCTCTGGCCATGTTCATTTTTTTCATTATCTGTGCCATTTATTCTATTTTTGTCGCACAACTCAACTAAACGAGCGACAAATTGCCGACCCCCCTCCCTTCCCAGCGCCGCTAACAGTTCAGAGTGCCCATCATCCTGGTCGAGCAAGCCTGATGAACTTTTATTGTCCCAAACGTCGTATTAAATCTGCCCTACGTCGCTCTTTTAATCCTTCCACGCTTTTTTGTCATCGATGCGTTTTTGGCCACCGCACTTGTGATGGATTTTTCACCATAGTTCAACTCGAATCTGTCCATATGGTCAAACAAATCTCGGGAACAAAACGAGAGAAAAAAAGAAGAATGAAGAAGAATATTCTCATTCAGCTCAGTCAGCCATGGCAACGTGTCTGTCCCGGGGCTTAGGAAGAGGGTCCAAAAATTTCATTCGTTCATTTAGCTCGAATTGTGGTTTTGGTTGGTTTTTTTTTTTCATTTTATTTATTTTTTTTCCTTGGGTGTTTTGTGGCGAAAATCTGTTTTGAAAACCAATAAATCTGATTTATTGGCCTGAGCTCAGCTTCATTTTCACGGATCCAAAAAAAAAAAAAAAGAATAGAAATACTCAAAAATTCTGCTGTCCAGCCAAATTGATTTGTGTCTTTATATGAAATAGTTAACAGCGATTTTGATTTTAATTATTTCGAATTTAAGTTAAAATATTCAAGGAATCTATAACAAAATCCCTTTGGTTTTGATTAAATTTTATTCCTAGTTTCCCTGGTTTTGCCATTGTCAGTTTTATTAGTTGAATCAAACCAAACCAAAAAAAAAAAAAAACAATAAAACTCCATTCCAGTTGGCCAATCATTTGCAGAGCATCAGCTCATTTAGGGTTTTAATGCCCAAAAAGGGCAGAATAGAGTCATAAATTACAGAAGGTGCTAAAAGCCACAAAAGTAAAAATCTCAAGGAAATAAAAATAATGACACATTTCCCCATGATTATTTCTGCCATGATTCAGTTATTCAGTCAAAAACCAACACATCAAATGGAAGCAATGCCCAGTGGGCAGTACCGAGCAATTCCCCTTCACCTATTGATATTTTTCGGACTCATCATTCGCATCTTCATCATTTCATCATCATTGTGTGAATCTGAAGAGCCAACCGAAAATAGGGTGAGAAAGGGACAAAGAGAAGGCGGTGGTGACGACATCGTTAGAGGCTCGCAAATCTGCTGTGGGCAATGTTGTTTTCCTAACAATCGACACCCGACGCGTTAAATACACACGATGAAATGATTGCCAGGGAGCGTCCCGGTTCGGGGGGTGGGGTTGAGAGAATTTTGTTTGTAGCCTGTGGCGTTTTTTTCGGTTTTGACCACAGCGCACAGCGGCTGGCCCAGCTCACCGGGGGTGTTGACAATTCAAATGCCATAATTGCGACAACGACAACGACGACTCCATGGGCACTCTCTGATTTTGACTACTGCATTTGGTTTGGTTCGAAGAAAGGTGTGTGCGAGAGTGTGTCTGCCTCGTTATTTCATGTTTGACACAATGTCAACTTTGTAATAAGTTTTGTCAGCGTATTGGCAAAAAAATAAGTAACCAAAAAATAGGTGGTTGGGTTGTCTGGGCCAGCCGCTAGTTTCCAGAGTTTGATCTTACTTTTCTGGAGGGTTGCCCGACTGCCTGCCTGCCTGCCTGCCTGCTGCTGTGTAGTTTCGCAGCCCTTAAAATCAAGGCTACGCAATTTTAATGAACCCTCCACTGCTGACTTTGTCCTTTTTTTATTTCTATATAAATTTTTTTTTTTTTGCTCTCGCCCTTGTTTGGTGATTTTTGATCCTGTTACATTATTTTTTGTTGTTGGTTCCATTGTTCTGAAACTCGCACACTCGCATCATTTGCTTTGATTTTTTTTGTTGTTTTTGTTCATGTGTTTATTATTAGCCTGGCAAGCACATCCGACGTCATTCACACGCATTCGGTGAAACGGTTGGCCATGATCTCGGCTTGGCTACCCATTTCAATGTTAGTTTAATGAGTGGAATATGTCAAATGTCCCTGACTCTTTGGTGTTTTGTTACAATAACTACCCTCTTGATTCCCTCTTCCCTCTCTGCTACTGTCTCGCTCAGCTTGCTTTTCTTTGATTTGGCCAGGAAGAGGGAGAGTCTCTGCAATCATTAGCATTTCAAATTACGCAAAATATTTTGAAGAAATTTTTTATTTCATGTTTTCTTTTTTATATTTCTCTATCAACTGAACGACACGTGACATAAGGCAAGCAATTATTTCAAGCAGTTTAAAATGCAGCGATCAGGATTTTTGGGATTCTCTGAAAGGTATTCAGAAGTTTGAATCGACCAACTAATTTCTAAGTCAAATTTGTATCTCGGCTTAGAAAATCATCCAGCTTCAACTTTCACATACTTTGTATGCTGCCATATGTTCAAGAGTGTCATTGGTTAAAATTAGACAATATGCCCAGCAGTCAAGCGGCTAAGCAGGCGGTCGGTCTGCCATCATTGAAGATGCCGCAGAACCAAAAACAAACCGCGAACCACCAAGGAACCAAACCAGGACGCACACTTATCAGCATGTTATCTCAGAATATGCGTGTGTGTGTGTGTGTGCGTGTTCAGCAAACCGCGAAATGAAATCCATAGATCAGCCGAATGAAAGGACATTGGAAAAAATATATAAAGAATCATTTTGCATTGATAAATTAAAAGCAGCCCAAATGTTTGCTATTGCTTTGACATGTTTGACAACAATGAACCCAAGAGGGTGGTGAGAAGAATCCGAGAGTGAAAGAGAGCGGCGCCTTAAGCCGCTGACAAATGCGATTTTCTATAGAAATTGAAAAACCAGAACGAAATGAATCAGCTAGCCAGCTAGTGAACCACCCTCAAAGGGGTGGCCAGAGAAACGATTCCATCATGATTTGCCTAGCCAGGAAGGCCGCTTTGGCATTTGCATTGATTTCAATTAATTTCCTTGTTGTTTGAACCGGCCAAGCTTAGTCCAAAAGCGAACAGAAGCAAGAAGGGACCTGATTCCCTGGTCCCTGGTCTATTGTGTGTGAGATTGCGTGATTGTAATTGATATTTGGCTTGCTTGGTTTTGGGCTGGTGGTTGCCGCGAGTCAAGTGGTTTGAGTATTTTTCCCCCACCGCCGGGCCAAAGCACTAGAAACTTGAAAATATGTAAATGTCAAAGAACGTGGAAGACTCTCACGTGACAAGTTTCTATCTTTCAGTGTGAGCCAAGAGCTAAGCCTTTGGCATTGTCGCATTTGCCATTCTATGGAATTATTCAGCCAGCCAGCCAGTGAGGCAGCCAACAGCACTCAGCTGTTTGCATTTTCCTCCAGCAAAGGGGGTGACAATCAAAACTGAAAACCAACTGTCATTGACAGCCATTTGGCTTTGTAAGGTGTTTTGAGCTGGCCAACTTCATCTTCAGCAGACTCTACCCTGATGATATTAGAAGCCTTTTACCGGGTATTTGGAATTGTCTTCAAATGATTTTAGCATTTGCGGATTTGTCATAGCTCTTAGTTCTTTCCTTCCTTTTATTTTTTTTTTTTTTTTGTGAATTTCAAATGAATGGAACATCTGTTGGAGTATCTCTAATGCTAATGTGTTTTTATAAATACAAAAAAAAAATAAATAAATAAATAAAAAAAAAAAAAAATACCAAAGTAATGAACTTCGGAAGCCTTAAAGGTGAATATTTGTTATATAGAACCTACCAGGAATTATCTATTAAAAAATTGGTCTGCTTCCCTTTGATTAATAGTTAAGTAACGTGTACAGTCAGCTCCCTCCTTGGGGGAATAAAAGCTCAATTAATTGCTTACTGTAAAAAGTTTGGTATATTTTTTTTCTTGCCAGACGAAAACGCTTGAAACTTTTCCATGCAAAAACCACAATCGACACACAACAATTAACAACAATCGATGCCCTCAAGCACTGCCAATTAACTGGCAAAACAAAGCCAAATGAAAGGCAATCAGTGGAGAGTTTAAGATAAACTGTAAAAAGGAAGCAAAAAAAAAAAAAAAAAAAAAAAATAGGAACCATAAAAACTCTTGAATAATTAAAGCCTCGGTTATTTATAAATAATTTTTAAGGGAAACAAGCACACACACACACAAAATCGATTTTCGAAACTCTGATTGTGGGTGTGATGTGTGGTGAACATTTTAATTTTCACACGCATGACCAAATTTAATGACCCTTCAAATTGTTTGAGGCTAATTATCCATTTCACTTGAAATTGTGGATTTTCGTTGGTAATAGCCAAAATTATTTTCAATTTGTCTGTAATGTTCTGGTCAAATGGAATTGGATTTGAAAATTGTGTATGTCTTTTTTTTATTTTTTGTGTTGGAAATCGTTTTTGTTTCATTGAGAATCGCATTGGATATGTAAATTGACATCATTAAATGTGTTTAGACTTAATTAGTTTGTGGCTTTTTATTTGAAATAAAAGCATAAGAAACAGTTGTAACGAATATATTTAAGCTTTCACTTTAGTGGCAAAGATTCCAGCAATGAAATCTGAATTGATTCCTATGTCAGGCCATTTCACATCGGAGGCCATAAAAGTTGTTGGCTCACACACGCGTCGCGGTTTAAAAACCAATGTCAATAAATTTTCACTAGAACGAATTTATATACAAATCCTCTACAGCTTTATGATAGACCAGTCTGGGCCCAGGGCATAGCTCAGACAAGTTGTTGATGGGGCAACGGGGTGATGGGGTGGCGGAAATGGGCAACGGCGTCTAAATGTCAATAAAAAACACATTCTGCCACACACATTTGATTTTGGAAAATTGCCGAGCCCCCCAATTTCCTGAGAACGTTTAGCGAGCAAAATAATGTTGGGAAAATCGCATAATTTTTTTTTGGGTGACACTGGCAGAGGAGGCAAGCCGATGTAGACTGACAAAGAAAAAGGGTTCAAAAAGTCAGAAAACTTGAGGAGGCATCAAAATTGCCAGGCTGATTTGGTTGGCTCATACCCTGGCCAAGGGCAAGAAAATTAACAAGAAAAACTCATAAAGCATCCTTTGCCTTAGTTTAGACATGGAATAAAACTTCTTCGCCGACCCCAAGACAAAAAGTCACATATGAAGAAAAACTACAAAAACAACAAATAAATATAAAAAAAAATTCTTGGGTAATAAAATTTGCGTAAATAGTCCAATTTGCATTGAATGTTGCCTTATTTATGTGCTTGTTGTTGTTGTTGTTGTTTGCAGAGTATTGGAATGAGAATAAGCATAATCAGAGACTCTCCCCTTGCTCGGCTCGACTCCTTTGACTCCTTTTCTCTTTACCGCAGCCATCAAAAATGAATCACACTTTTGCCTTTTGTTAGGCAGTTTCTTTTTCCTTTTAGCCATTTTGGTCTTTACACTTTTTGGCTGGCCTTTTTTTTTGGTATCTTTGGTGTGTTGGTGAAGTGTAAATTTGGCAAATTTTGTTAAAAGCAAAATAAATAAAAATCAAAATGGCTCCCTCGCAGCTCAGAGGCAAGCAGCTTGGCTTCACAGGAAATGGCCTATTTTAGTTTGGATTCAGTCGTGGCCGTTGTTGTTGTTGTTGTTGCTGCTGCTGTTTTGGAATTATCAACGGACCATTTTGAAGGACAAATGGCGCATATTTTATATTTTGCAAATGGGTTTTCTTTTTTGGGGGGCTTCTTCCTCGAAGGGAGGCCACTGATAAGTTGGGCTAAGATTGCTTCCGATTGTTCTCTCAAATGGTCACAGGGAGATAATTTTGAAAGAGCCGCACTATTTGCTTCTACATTTTATCTTAAAGATATATATATTTTGCTTGAATGGAGTGTTGACAGCTTGGCAGTTTTTTTTTTTTTTTTTTTTTTGGAAAATCTGGAAAATTTAAGCTCAGAACTTGGAAATAGCCAAAATAACAAATTGAAAATATGATTACATTTTTGTTTGCGGAAAAAGTAGCTAAAAGATATTTATGAATTTCAAAATTTTCACACCCAAGGTGTTGTTGTTGTTGTGATACTTTTTGGCGCAAAGCTAATAAACCTAAACGAGAAAAAGCCACAAAAAATTAAGAGAGTTATTAGCTCGTTATCTTTCACACTTAATATTTACACAGTTGGTGGCCAAAAACAACAACAACAGCAACAAAGGCAGAGATGAGCAGCCAAAAACCAGTAAGCAAAAAATTAACCCAACAACAACAACAAGAACAATAGAAAAGATTGGCAGTCAAATAACGAGCTGGTTAAGAGGGACTCACAATAGAAAGAGACAGATAGAGTGTGTGTGTGTGTGTGTGGTGAGGGGAAAATGGTTTAAATTCAGTTTGCACGCTTGTTGCTTAAAATTCAAACAATGTGTTGTTGTGTCGCCTTCACACCCAAACATGCATAATTAATATGCAAAAGCAAAAACAACAACAAGAACAACAACAACAACAACGGCAACAGCAAAGTGAAAACTTTTGCCATACCAGGCCAGGCTTGCCTCGAAATTGAAAGGGTTTTTAGGTTAGGTTACTTTTTTCCAAAAAAAAAGGTATGAGCAAATCGGGTGGCATACCGAAAAGCTGAGAGACATTTTGCTGCTTCATTATCACAGCTTCCGCGTCAACATCATTTCCGCCAAAGCAACACACACACACACACATACATGGACAAGGGAACCAGTTGCCATTTTGTTGTTGTTGTTTGTTGTTGTTATGCATAATTCATATGTGAATGGCAACAATAGGTGGCAAGTAACGAAGCACAAGTAAAACCTCAAACTCGACTAAAAATTACGAAAAAAAAGTATTTTGTGGCGTCACTGAATGGCAGTGAAAATGGTTTAATTGAAGTGCACACACACACACACATACGTAAGCAAACAAAAGACAAACGGAGAAAAGCACATATAAAAAATACCCAGCAAACAAAAAGAGAAGGCGTTGCGGAAGTAGTTCCAGAACTGGTGAAGAAATTTAAAAATCCTGAAAAGCAATTTTAGAAAGGACTTGAGAAAATATTTTAGGACATCATAAAAGGTAAAAAAATAAAGAAAGCAGTTCCAGATCACTTCCAGAATTCGCTCAAATAAGACTAGAAAACCTTGGGGAAAGAAAGGGACAGGCGAAATGCCCAGCAAGAAATTTTTAATAAATAATTCAATGGATCCTAGAAAGTTGATTAACCACCAAGCAACTCCGGTGTGTTCTCAGAATATATTTGACCAAAAGCTATAGTAATTTCTTCTAATAATTATTATAAGTATCAGGAAGAAGATAATAATTTCCGAATGTTTGCTGGGTTAGAGGAATGCCCCAAATGAAGAGAGAGAGAGAGAGAAGAAAATGTCAACTTATATGCGGGAAATTTGCATATTTCAATGCATGCAATTAGGCGTATGTGTGTGTTGTCAAGTTTGTGGTGACAATTTGGGGTTGATTGCTATATGGTTATTTGAGAAATTAAAGGTAAAGTAAAAATTCTCAATCTGGCAATTGCTTCGATTTGGCTTTAAGGAAAATTCTCGTTTCAAAAGTACTTTATTCATAACCTTATTAAACTTTTTTTCTCCTGCCACTAGCCAAGTTAATTTCATTTGTCTTCTTTGTCTATTTTTGCTCTATTCTCTCTTCTAGCAAAATCACGCCATTTTCCGGTGAATGGTCTGAGCACCAATAACACGCTTCAGCAGCAACAGCAGCAGCAGCAGCAACAGCAGCAATATAATTTACAACAACAACAACAAGTCACTGATACACGCAACATTTACAACAATCCATATACACCGCCGCAAGCACAGCAACAGCAACAACAACAGCAACAACAACAAACACAAACACAACAACGCACTGCACACCTTTACAAGGCCTTGTCTGCAGCTGCTGCTGCCAATGTTGGTAATAATAGTTTAAATCATCCACCATATGACTTTTCCACATCTTCCTCCTCATCGAATGCCAACAACGAGCAGCCTTGTTCATTGTCATCCGAAGCAGAGAATGCCTTTTTAACTCATAATAACGGTAAGTTGAAAGTTTTATCTTCGCCTTTACCTTTTCTATACAAATTAAATTTACACAGCAGTTCAAAATGTGAAAGCTGTATCCATAAAATGCTTTGAATTTCATATAGCAAGAATTTAAACAAATGACTGAAATTATAAATTCTCTGATCCCAGTAGAGTCAAAGGGTTTACCTGGTAGTACAGTCTTCCTTCCATTACGACTAAGTCAATGAATAACTTATATAGAATGGAACTACTATATATTTTGGGGTCTTTCGGAAACCTCCAGATATTATTGTTTGATCATAACTAAATCTGATAGTTAGGTCATAGTTATGCAGATATCAAGCTCAAGTATCAAGCTTTTTTTTATAAGTGAGGATCCTTTTGACCTTTTGATATAGACCTATATCAGTTGAGGAATATCTCCAGATTTTATTGATATCAAGCTGAAGCTTAAGTATCAAGCTCCATTTTATAAGTGAGGATAATTCTGACCTTTTAATATGGATCTATATCAGTTGAGGAATATCTCCAGATTTTATTGTCCAATCTTAATGAAAATACTCGGAGTACTCATACTTCTTTAAATATATATGCAAAGTTATAGTCCAAAAGCTCATATTGATTTTGGCTTTATCCCTAAAATGCATTGTCCTTTTTGGAATACTTTTATGTAGGCAATGAACCGACTTTTAGCTAGACTGGCTTACTATATCATGTAGCTGATAATACGTTTATCATCGGCTCAAGAATATCTCCGTATACTGTTCAATCAATGAAATACAAGATTTACAAGATTTGGCTCCACGAACCTGCAGTGACCCACCTACTCCAGCAATAGCCCAAATGCCTTAAGCTCATGTTTTTTTATTTAAGACATTAAAAAGAATGTTGCATTTAAATTGCTAGCAACGAATTCAATTAATTCATAAAGCAATTAAAAAGAACACAAGTTGTGCAAACTGTGTAAAAGTCTTAAATAATATTTCCTTTGGCCGGTATAACAAATCAAAAAGGGACTTGACCAAGGTGGACCTGATGAGGGTAGAGTGAAAACTGAGTCACCTGGCTTCGGTTGGCAGCCAGTTTGCCATAATTTGCACGCAATTTGCATTTCAAGTGGCAGACAACCGAAAGCCTTCTCAGTTACCCAAACAGAATTTCTCAAAGCTTAAGTTGTCCCCCTGCAATGCTTTTACCTTCTAATTAGAAAAAGGGGCAAAAAATGTGGCTCCCGGGCCGATGTAAGTGAAATTTATGTGAGTGCTTATAATTTGTAAAAGCCAAACGAGTAAGAGTCTCACTTCCACGGAGCTATGTTGCCCCCGCTTAGACAATCTCTCTGGTTAAGTTGTTTCTTAAGTTAAATTGGGTTCTGTTATAACGCCTGATATTTATTAGAGGGACAAACAGCTGTTTGGCTTTTCAGATTCAGTTAAGTTTTCTAGTTACTCTTTGGTAATTAGCATTCCTCTTGTTTACTTTATACGAACTGAGAGTCGGTTTTTCACTTATTGAATGTGAAAGGCAACATAATTTCTGAAAGGAAATGAGATCTTTGTTACTGACATTTTCCTGGCTGCCTGCAAATCACAAAAAAAAGAGATGAAAAAATCTTGAAAAGGAAGAAAAGCTATAAAATGTGGCAAACGGCAGTTGCCACTAAGGCCAAAAGACCAGAGTCTTCCGAGACCAATGTCGGTAGTTGGGCAATAAAAATCATTAAAAAATATAAAAATGAAAGCAGCCTTCACCGACTCCTTCAGTGATGAAGCCATTGAGCAAGAAAAGAAAGAGAGAGAGAACTGAATTGAAAATCTTAACAGGCTGAGGGGTTTTGGTTAACAAGAAACTAAACGAGCGCCAAGCGCCATAAACTTAAATCACGATTAAAAGTGTGATTATCCTTGTGGCGCTACAAATCGCCGCTGCAGCTGACAACGCCAGACGATGACTCCTTGGCCAAAGGGATCCATGCCGCTTCTATAAGGATGTTGTGGATAGTTTGTTGCTGTTGTTGCAGTTGTCCGATTTTATATCTTTACTACGAGCCACAGTCTGGGGCCAACAACTTGGCTGAGTGTACATGTGAGTGTCTTGTCTGTTTTGTTTTGGCTTGTTTTGTTTTGTTTTGACTTGACTTGTGTGCTCTGCTCTGGCCCAAAGGATAACTGGCAAACTATCAGCGTATGTGCAGCGACACGCACACTCACACAATATAGTAGATAGAATACAAATAGGAACAGAGATGAAGGCAGAGTGTTGGCAAGGCTACACATAATTTGTGGGCATTGACTGGCTGGCTGGGCTAGCTAACTATGGCACTGGTAATTGAAGCTGTACAAGTCATATGAGACTGGCAGATGACAACGCTGATCTAACGGTGAATATCAACCTAATACAGAAGTATTAAAATAATATTGAAGGTGGAAAACCTGGTGAATCTTCCTTGCTTCAAACTTGGAAGAACTGAAAAGTGCTGGGCTACTTTAAAATAAAAACTGAAAAACTGAATAACTAAAATTAGAATCTCTGCAGGGCTCCTTCTTCTTCGGAATATATTAAATATAAATATATTTAAATACTAGCAAAATCTAGATTTATTTTTTAATACTTAATTTAAACCGAAGAATACCATTTTAAAATGGCATCAAGTATTTCATTGGCTCTTTAAAAGGGGTTTGGAATTTTTACATGGTGTTTTTCTGATTTCCTGAATCCTTTTATGTCCCCCTTTTTTTTGCATTCACCTCTTTCTTTTGATAGAATAAAATACAAAATAGAACAACAAAATCAGCTAGCCAAAATGAAAATACAACCGGACGCTTGTCAGCCAAAGAAGACCTAAAAAATAAAACTACAAATAAGCCGGAATTAAACCCTTTTTATGTGTGCGTGAGTGTGAGTGTGTGTGTGTCTGTGTGTGTTGTCCCTGATATAATATGGCATTATTTGGACTTGCTTTTTAAATAAATTCGAAATTCGAAAGCGCAATCACACAAATAGAACAGAAATCAAAGCCGATTCGCTAAAAAAGAAAGATACGTATATATATTTATATATATTTCAGTGCCCCTTGCATATGTCCAAAATGTTGTTGTGTCAATTGACCATTGTTTTTGAATGGCCCCTTTAGCCCTTCTTGTCTGTTACCCTTGTGGTCCTAAATTTTTGCCAATTCCTATCAAGCAAGAGCTTCGGTCTTGCTTCGATTTCAGGGCAAATACAAACAAACAAAACGAAATGCAAATAAACAAACGAGTAGAACAAAAGGAGCAATCTGGGGGGAGACGAGCCGACGGACAGCCTAGCCGGCCGGCTTATCACAATTGACCCATCACCCAACAACTGGCCAGACTGTCAGCCACGCACCCCCAGAGCAGGACAATTGACTCTCCTCGTGTTTCATTGATGAACTTAACTTATGTCAAAATATGCGATAAGTAATCCTTTTTGCCTTGACTGGGCATCGAGCTCCTTTCGACTCCCTTTGTCCCTTGACCTTTTTTTTTGTTTTTTTTTTTTTTGGTGTGGCTCATCGTGGGCCTGTGTAAATATTTTCTTTCAAGTGATAATTTTCTGTTGCTGCCAAGTTTCCCTTGTTTTTGATGGCCTCAAATTTTTCGTACATTTGTCATTAAATTGCAAGAGAAAACTATGGCAATCTATTTATATTTTCCTTTCGGCTTGAGAGGTCGTAATGAATTGTCTTGGCGACAAGACAGGACATGACCGGACAGGACCTGACAGGGCAAAGGGGATGCTTTTAATTTGAAAGAAGAAAATACACTGAAAAGATTTTCAGAGATTTGAAAAAACTTACCGATTCCCAAATACACTGAGAAAATGTCTAAATAGTTCAAATCTATTTAATGAGGTTTTACCAGGAAAACTATGCAAGGTGTTTCTAAGAAATACCCAACATTCTGGAATATTTTTCTCAGTGTACTTATGTTTACAATTACAATTTCATGCCTTTCGTTCTCTCTCCCCCACACACACACACCCATACACGCCCATCTTATCTAATGGTTTCGGGTCTGTCAGGTCTCTCTGCACTTGTGCGTTCTCAAACCTCTTACCACCCCGCCGAGCCCACATCGAGTCAAGCTTTATGCCGAGATTCTCAATTAGGATAATCTCCAAATGACTAGGCAAATATTGGCAAAATTTGAAAATTCGTTGCGGCCATTTGCCGTTTCTGGTCAGGCCAAGAAAGTCAGACTAAGCAAAGCCAAACTGGACCCCCTTTTTTTCTGGTGCCATTTCAGTTTATAGGTCCTGACTTTAGCTCTGGTCATTCCATGGGGTGGTTCCTGTTTATTTGCACTTGCATTTTGCCAATGATGCTTATGCGTTCGATTTTCAACCATTCTGGGCCTTTCTTTCTGGGTTATAAAATTTGCCATCCTGTCGCTGGAAATGCGTCTCTTGGGGAGAGAACCAGCCAAGAGTGGCAGTTGGAACAGCCTGCCCGGTGGATTGGCTGATCCCAGTCGAAGGGCTTGGTACTGATATGGGATTCCCCTCTATTATATGCACATAAAAATAAATTCCAAGACTTTATTATGCCCATGTCCTTGTCATTGTGCAATGAACTGTGTTGTCTCGATTTTGCCGGGGCTTGAACAATTTTTGCACATGCAATTGTGGTTGTTGTTTCTTCTTCGTCATTTTCGTTTTTTAAGGGTTTTCGGCTTGCTTTTGTATGCTTAATTCTATTTGACTAAGCGTGTGTTTATTTTTATTTCGAATATTTAATTTGAAAATGCTTGATTGAATAAAACGCTAAGCGCTCGAATGCATGTTAAAATGAGAGAAATGATTATTTCATCGAATTACTTTTGGAATCTTATCAAGCTTAGTTAATGGTATAGGAAATTATAGTGAATTGTTCAATTAAATTGAAAACTTTTCAATCTACCCAAAGAGCCTTGCCCAACGTTCTGTGACTTTTCAGGCCAAATCAGAGTGCAATGAAGCCAAACCGCCCACACTAAAAACTAGCCAAGTCGAAGCCACAAAAAGTCACTTAGAAATGACAATTGAATGCACTAAAAACCTTTCGAAAATGTGCAAGAGTCAAAGAAAACTCTGGCCGACTTTGAGGCGGCATGGCAACAGTGGAAAAACCTTTATCTTTCAGGCGATGACGCCCAAGACGCTGCCAAAGTGGCCACAAACAGTAAACACAATTTGGGCCGAACTGGCAATTCCGAATTCATTTTATCAACAAACCAGCAGGGCTCGAAAGTAGGCTTTAAATTTAACTTACTTACTTAATTCTGAAGTGCTTAGGCAGCAACTCTAATTTCTCTCTGAATTTCAAGTGGGCTGTGGCCACACAAGCTTAGGAAAAGTACTTCACAGTTCTCCCACTCCCACTCTCTGTCTCTGTCACTGCTTCTGCTTCATCTTCTCTCACTCATTGAGAACCAAACAAAAATTTGCTTTTAACCCTGGGATACTTGAGCATGTCTTTTGGCCGCTCTCAAGTACGAAATTGTGGTCAGGCCATTATAACTTACATAGTAAATTTTGTGTTTTTGTTGCTGTTAAGTGTAATTTGTTTGAAATTTTTAGTCACATTTCTATAAAATGAAATTCACCCACATTTTTGGTTTGAAAATGTCTACGTATCAATTTGAATCAAATGAAGTACTCGATTTGCTGGAAATCTTGAAAGGCAACACAAAACTAGAAAATGTAAATGTCCTCCTAATTTATTGAGTGGACAAAACTTGTTCAGACTTAACCTACACAAAGCAGAGATTTTCCGTATTTAAATCGCTGAGTAAAAAACCAATCAAGTAGAAAGTTTAAAAGCAGCAAAAGTCAAAGGACATAGTTATTTTCGCTCGTCCCAGTTTCAGGCCTGACTGAGTGCAATTTGATTGTGACATAGTTTCATCTCTAGTCACGTGTATCCTAAAAAAAAGGGAAGGAAAAGAGTTGGTTCAGGCTAAGCCGTAAACACGATTTGGCCTGAACTCATTACGTGGCCCACAAAGTTGCTCGAGTAATAAGGTGAAAAGTAAGGCAAATTATAATGAAAATGGTCGGAAAATAAATAAAATGCTAAAAATCTTTTACGAAAAGTAAAAATAAATGTCACTCTAGACTGACAGACAAAATATACCAGCAGAGAGTGTAAAACATAAATGGGCAGTTAACTTTGCCACTGGCCAGACAAAACACACACCCACACATCCAGACAAGTCCGCTCACACCTGACCAATTTGTGTGCACCCAAAAGTGGTGCCAGAAATTTAATGAGGTGCCATTTATAAAAAAAAGTAAAGGGGGAAAACAGACACAAAATTTTAGTGGGGAGCAACCAAATATTTAACAAGCAGATACACACACACAGACACACACGTTTGGATGTGATTCATGCCATGAAGGAGGAAAAAAATGAAGGAGCAACTCGCACATAAAAATGGCTTAAAATGATCATCATAAACGTTGAGTGAGCAAATATTGCAATAAAAATAAATGACTGAAGGACGTCGTAAAATATTTATACGTGATGTACACACTCACACACAAATACATACGAAAAAAAAAAACACTTTCATGTATATATAGGGCAAAAGTGAAGCCAGCAAGTCCGGAAGTGTTGTAAAAAAAAGCCAAAGACAAAATAAGAAGACTTGAAAAATTAAGAAATGCAAGGACAACAAAACAGGAAGACGACAAAAACAAATAAGAAAACTGCCAAGTGGACAAAAATATGTCTTCTTCTTTTGACCCACTGTTCAATAAAAAAAAGTGGAGAAAATATAAAATTCTAGAGAAATAAAAGAGAAAAAAGATAACTTTGATTTTTGGTTTGATATAAAAAAGAATATTCGAGTAATAGGAAAAGACAAGACATCTGATAAAATTATAGGAGTTTTAAGAATTTTATAAGAAATAAAATTCGATTTATCACAAAAAAGAAGAAGAACATATTAAAACCAAATATTACTTTGCTTAAGATTTTTTTTCTTGAAAAACGTACCATATTATTTCTATAGTTTCTATATTTTTTTTTTATCACCTTGCTTTCATTATGGTGCATTTTATAGCTTGAAATTTTTGGCATAAAAAGAAGAGAATATCCCATTTTGCAATAGTTGCAATCAACTCACACCAAAGCTCCTGGCACTTGCCTCGTTAGCCTCTCGTGTTGGTGAAAAGCTAAGCCATAAAATTCTAGTGCCATAAAGACAGTTTACAGCCGTTGGCGCCTACAAATAGGTTCAGGCAAATACATTCTAGAATGTTTTTCAAATCTTCAAACATTTTTCAAATCTCACAAATCTTCAAACACATTAGAAAAAAAAATAAAAAATATTTTTTAGACTTAGAGATTTTTCCCTTTTAAAAATGATAAATTCCATAGCTTAAAAATTTGAAAAAAAAACACTTGACTTAATCAAACTGTTGGTGAAAATCTTGGGTCTGTTTGATTTGCTACCCCTGGCAAAATTTTGAGCCTGCATTATTTTGCTCTCTGGAACTGCTTTTCTCTCTCTGAAAAGTTGCCATGGACTCTCTCATTTACTACCCCTTAAAAGTTTCGTCAAGTTTGTTATAGTACTTTCCTCCTACCCCTAAGCTGCAAAGCAGGGGTAGTTCAGATAAAGCCTTTAACAGAAGCAGTAGCAGACTCACCCCTTAGATAATGTTAGTTAGAAGTCTGGAATATCACAGAAGAAATTAACAGAACTGTTAATATAAATAGTTTGGTTTCATCATATTTCTGTAATTGAACTGAGATTCATAGAACTCATGGTTGGCTTTAAAGATGATAAAAATATGTTTGGAACGGCAGCAGATTTGATCGGTATAGTCTCAGAAATTCTTTACCAGAGCTCCTCAGCACCCTTTAAAATTCTGTTACATTTCAGGGAAAAGAACTTTCAATCCGGGCTGTGTGGGATTAACGGTATCCAGCCATAAAATAAGCTTATCAACAACAGCTTTAAAGCTCGACCAGTCAAACCAAAATTGTAGGGGAAGTCTTAATCCCTTTTTCCATAGCTTTTGAAAGCTCCAGAACAGCTTTTTGCAGGCACCCTGAAAAGTCTCATTAAATGAGAAAGAGAGCCTATCCACTCGGAGTCTGTGAGATCTGTAGAAAAAAAATATTACTAAGGACTGTTGCTCATTAACAATTGCCTCGGCAACGACAATTGCTTTGTATGGCTGCGTTGACGTCGACGCCGATGCCGAAGCTAACGCTGACGTTGACAGCATTTTACACACTATGAATTTTTATGCTCCGAGTAACTGTGATGCTGCTGAGCTTACTGTGCGAGTGCCTGTGTATGTGTGTGTATCGTTCGTACGCTGCATACTTTTTTAGGTGCTTGACTGTTATTTTGGCTTTTGCATAACTTTTATTGTGTGTGCGGTTGTGTGCGGCCTCGCACAGCTGGCTGATTTTGCAAGAACAAAAAAGGTAAAAGCCAAACGTTTTTGGAGAGCAACAACAGAGAAAAGCAGCAGGCAGCCAACGTGAGCATGCGGAAGTTGAAAATCGTCGACGTTGACGTCGCTGTAGTCGTCGTCGTCTCGTTGTGTGCTGTTTTTGTCTCTGCTGCCACGACTGTTGCTCATCTCTCAAATATATCTCCGTGCATGTGCGTGTGTGTGTGTGTGTGTAGGAACGACAAACGAAATGTTGAAATGCGGCCGGTAGTCGCATCAGGCTAACGCCGCCATAACGCAGCGCATTCAATGTGGCAAGCGCAACAATGAACTGTGTTTGGCCGCCGCCATCATCATCGTTGTCGTCGTCGTCATCATAAACAGAGCAATAAGCCACGTCGTCGTTGTCGTTGTCGTTGCCGCTGCCGTTTCACATTTACGTTCACGTTTCAGCATCAGCTAAAAACTGAACAGAACGCAACTCGACTGAACTGAGCTGAAGTGAACTCAAAACAAAAGCCACCAAAGGCTAACCAAGCAAAATTAGAAACAGCAACAGAAGAATCATCGGCTTGAGAATTTTTATCCTCTCGTCTCCGGTGGCTTTCGTTGTCGTTGCCGTTGCCGTTGTCGTTGTCGGGGTCGGTGTCGCAGTCGGTGTCGTCGGTGTTTCAATGATTTCGTTTGCTATTTTCTAACATCGTGTTTCTGCCGTTAAAATAAACGCTCGTAGTTTTGTGTATGCGAATTTCTGATATTAGTTTTCTTTTTACTTAACTGCAGTTTAGCTTACAATTCCAAACAGTGCACAATAAAATAAGCAAAAAAACTCGAAACTAACAAACGCGATGAAATTGTTAAAAAATAAAACCAAAAAATATTTACAAATAAAAAATGTGTGATTTTGAGAAAATTCATAAACATTTGAAAGACTCCGCAATTGAATCTCTGAATTTTTCATTTGGCGCCAAAAAAGTATGCTACGATTTTTTTTATACAAGCTCAGATATTTCGAGTGTCCTCTGTGTGCGTGTGTGTCTTTGTGTGTGCTTATGCCATCATAACAAGTTGGCAAAAGCACAACATCAGGGGAGCAAACTTAATTTTCTAACCACCTTGACTTCCCCCACTGCCACTCTACACTTCTCTAGACTCTTTAGTCGACGTCTTTTGCTTATTACCCAGTCGGCTATATTGGTATGTTTTGTGGCTGCTCTACCGACTTATTCCCACTCCTCCAGTTTATGAAAAAAAAAACGAGCACACAACAAAAACTTTTCACATTCAGGCGGCATTTTTGACATTGAAGCCAAAAACTGAGACAGGCCAGGCAGACTCTTTCCCCCTCACAGTTGGCTATTTTTATTTTTTTTTTTAGGTTTTTCATTCCAACATGGCTAAAAATCTATGTGACGCAAGTTTTGTTGTTGCTATTTCCATTCCTTTTTTTTTTTTTGTATTTCAACTACAAAACACACCGACCAGTTGAGAAACCTAGCAACCACGCGGCGTATGCGTAATATTAATGAATTTTTTATTTTTCGTACGTGTATGGTTTGCCAAAGCTAGTGTGTGTCTGTGTGCTAGTATACGTGTGGCATGGAAGTCTGTTAAAGCAGCTGTGGTTCGTGTAGGCAAATAGTTGAATGTAATTTAAAAATTTTATGGTTTAAGAAAATTTTGATATTCACAAAACTAAAAAAAAAAATAAAAAAGACATTGTTTTTTTTTCTTATTTCTATTAAATCGGGTCAGAAGATTTATCTTAAAGTTCTAAAAGAATGTACTTCTTGCTAAATAAAAATTTAATTGCTTCATAAAATTATGCAAAATTTCTATTTGCCAAGCAATTCACTTTAAGTTTTGTCTAACAATTCTCAAGCCCAATTTTGGGTTAAATTTATGTGTATGGCTTTCTTGACTGCTCATATAATAAACCTCGCTTTCAATTGGTTTCGGTTTCCCGGAAGCAAAATATAATAAATTTTCTGACAACAATTCTAACGCAGCGTTGATAATTCGCGCGCAAATAAACAAAACACTTGAAACTGGTAAAACTAAACACTAAAACACTTTCCCAAATAGCCGACGGCAACATTGTGTGTGCGAGCGAGACAGAAATAGAGATAGATTGAGGCACAAAATAGCAAAGCCCCAAATTTCCACCAAAAATTTGAATTAACAAGCAAACCAACCAACAGACAATGTATGTGTTGCTGTGTTTGCCTGAGTGAATGTGTGTGTGTGTGAGTGTGTGATTGTTAAATAGAAGAGTTTTTGGGGGAAAACTGCTGAAGCTAAATTTTCAATATTTTCACACACGAATAAGCATAACCGCGTAAAATCGACACCAAAAATTTTGCTTTCCCATATTTCAACAGCAAAAGTAATCAACTAATCAAAAGAGAGAAGAAGAAGAAGAAAAAGAAGGACCGCAACAAACAATTGAAAACATTATTTCCCACAAATAAGCAAAAATTATTCAAACTAATTTACCAAAGATAAAGTTAAGCTCGAAAAACTCACGAATAATCTAAAAAGCCCAAAAGGCAGTAAAACTAAGAAAACGGAACAATCAAAAACGGAAAAACGAATTTAAAAAAAAAAACTTTTATAAACTTATTTTTGTCACGCTTTGATGCCAATTAAATGTACAATGAAATTGATTGTCCAAAAGGTAAATTAATTATATAAGTTTTTTATATTCTAATTAAGAGAAATTTTGTTAAATCAGAATTTAAAAATAATTCCGAAATTATTATATATAATTAAATTCTATTGGAATAAAATTGAGGCCTTTAAAATTATGAATAAATGGGGCAGAAGAATACTGAAAATCCTTGGAAATTGGCAGCGAAAAAGAAATTCGAATTTAGTCTTTAGATTTTTATTTGAGCAGTATTTTTCTCAGAAAAAATATTAATTCATTTGGCCATCATTTAAAATTTCTCAGAAATCAGCTAATCTTGAATGTCTGAAATATAATCCGAATAATGAATATCAAGAGAAAAGCGTTGAGACCAAATGCAATCTAAGATATCGAGGATAATTCAGAGCCCACCAAACAGCCCAGCATTTTCCATAATGAGCTCAATTTGGCTCAGACTCAGACTGCTTGTTTTACCCTTTGGAAGGGATAAAGGAAAGAAAAAAATGAAGGACCTGCAACCGCAAAGTCCTCGCAGATATGTCAGTTTCTTATTGCTATAGTTCCTGTAGTTGTTGTTGCTGTTGTTGGAACATATCGTATGTAATTTCATTATGGCACTGAGCAGCACATAAAAGAAAAATGTTGAGCAAAGGCGGCCGGGGGAGTTTTGAGCCAAAAGGGCTAAAAGGCAAGTAGGTGGCAGAGCGGAAAAATGCCACTCTGCATTTCAACTTGGTTATTTCTTTAATATGCCCTAAGTAGGCAAATGCTAAAAAGAAGAAGAAGAAGAATAAGACGAAGCAGACGAAGAGGAAGCTGAGACAGTACAACTGATGAGTTGAAAGTGCTTGGCCAGGGGGCGGGTGGTGTGGGCTGTGTGTGGTGGTTTAAATGGAAATAAAATAAAAAATATGTTGCATAATTTTAAGCTTTGTTCCGACTTAGTACCTTTCCACACACACACACATACACACACATACACACACATACATACGCACAGATACATGTGCATTTGCAGGCTCAGAGGCAGAGATCCTTTTGCGTCAACTTAACAACGTAGAAAAATATCCAAGGCAACAATAAGAACAATAGTTCCCTTGGGAGTGCCGAATGCCAAAAGACAGAAAAAAAGCCCCGCCTGGCAAAAAGGCAAATGGGCTCACATACACACACACACATACACAGACACATACGCATGCAAATCCTTTTGCCGGCTGCTGTGGCTGCTGGCTCCTGTTGCTGTTGTTGCCATTTTATTTAAACATTTTTATTTTATTTCCATGTCGCTTTTGTAAGCGTCTGTGGCAAGCATTCTGCGAACCTTCGACTTTCTTCTTATTCCACTTCTTCTTCATCTTTTCTTCAGCTCTTTTTCAATTTTTATTTCGCCGCGTTGGGCGCTAAGGGCAACACGCACATGCCCACACACACACACAGACACACACACGCACGCATTTACTTACCATACCAGAAAGGATAAATTTTTACATATATAAAAATTTTTTACCTTTTCACAAAAATGAAAGAAAAGAGAAAAAAAAAACTAAATAAAAATAATCTGCTCTCCTTTTTTTCTTCTCTCCTTCTTTACTGTTTTGTTGCGCTAACTTGAAACGGAATTCAAATGTATATTTAACTATGTGTGCGAGTGTGCGTGTCTGTGTGTTTTACAGGAAGCACATTTGCTTTGCCTTTTTTTTTTTTGTATATTCCTTTTTGCCTTGGCGCATCTATTCAGCCCAGGAACTTTAGCTGCAACTTCAAAAAAAAAAAAAAAAAAAAAAAAATAGAGAAAACATTCAAGCTTTCACCCTTCCAGCTTTTCAGAATCCTCTCAATTTTTTTTATTCTTTATTTTCTTTGGCTTCAACCGATGAGAGACAATCACTAACGTAACATCTCATTCGTAGCAACTGAAAAAAATACACACACACACACACTTAAAGAAATCTATTGCCAACGACTTGGTATATTCTATATACAAAAGGGAAATATATATATAAAAATTATTTCTTCTTCTTCTTTTTTTTTTTGCTATGTAAATCGTATGCGGTTCTCCTGCACTCGACATTTTGTATGAATATCTATGGGCACACATGGGCACCTATTGGCATAGAGAAAGAGACAAGCAAACGTAGCTACAGACTTCCTATTTGTGTATTTGTTATGTAAAATGAATAAAATAAAAATAAAACAAGAGCAACAAATAAACATACTTGAATATATTGAAAAATTCCAATAGAAACAGAAAGACACACACACGTACACACACAAAAGCCGGGACAGTCTTGCTGAAAGTATTCAACATTCATAATCGAATTCAAATCATTTTGAAAGATAGAAGAAAACAACCACAACAACTACAGCAACAACAAAAGGAAGAAAAAATACAATCACACTGAGAACACCCAAGTCGATAATTTCAATGATTCGGAATGATAAGTGGCGAGAAAGCTGATATAATCAAAATGCAAGAGAATATCTGCAATTGAAAATCCTATTCAAATAGAGAGAGGGGGGGAAACCAATTTCAAAATATGTATATCAATCTGATAAGCTTTAAATATTCAAAAGACCTTTAGAATATTGTGTAAACAATTTGGCAGTTTGAAAATATTGAAAATATTTAAATGATTTTTAAATTGAATTTATGAAGAATTTCAATTTTTTTTTTCCTCTTTCATTTCAGGTAAGTGCAAAATTGCAGTGCCCAAGTGATCAAGTAAGCTGAAAGTAGATTTGTCTTTTATTGACTCTGTGCTCAAAATTTCTTTATTATCCAGACTAAATATGGCAGAAAAAAGAAGAAGAAGAAGAGGGGGGTGGGGAAAAATTAATTAAAATAGCTAAAGTTAATTTAACAAACATCAAGCAAAACACACAGAGAAAACCTCTACAAATACAATAAATATGCCATAACAACACTAAAGAGTACAGCCAGAGATATGGGGACAAAATAAAGGAGCTGGAAAAATCTCTAAATATTCATGTACACACACGACAACAACAGCAACAAAAACAACAATAACAGCAAGAGGAACAACAGGAACAAGAAGAGCCCAAAAGCTGTGCAATTTTCCACTCAAACTTTTCGGACACAATCCAAAAAGCAAGCAAAACTAAACCGACAGTGTCACAGAGATAGAAAAGTGAGCGGGAAGAGCCTGAAAAGCAATAGTCAAAAGTTTTTGGGGACTTTCTCTGCTTTTCAAATAAATTTAATTCAATGTCTTTTCAGTCATTCGTACAATAGTTTGTCCGGCACACGTTGCATTGGCAAGGCTAAATAACTCAGGACAAGCAGGAGGTAAACACACTGAGACCCAGCTAGCCAGAGACAGAGAGAGAGAGAGAGGAAAAGTTGGTTGATGCTCAAAATAGCATTGAAAGCAGCTAGCTCCTTTATGAGAGATTCATTCAGGCGAAGCTGTGGCATATTCATTGGCTTTTCATAGCCATGTTTGGATGACCGAAAAGGCTTCATTCTGGAAGACTGAATAAAGTTTTTAGCCAACCTTTTCGCCCCAAACCTTTTGCTCGCTCTCTTACTCTCAATCTCAAAATCTCTCTCTCTCTCTCTCTCTCTCTCTCTCTTTCTCTCATTCTCTCATACCATTCATTCATCTAGAATGAAATGCAAATTGTCGGCGCCAAGAAATGACCAAAAGCAAAACTTTTTGACACTTAATGAATTGTCGAGTACGTGGCCAAGGATATGAGTATTTTTGGTATTTCACTATTTCTCAACGCTACCTACCCACTTTCCTCCTCCTCCTCCTCCTACTAGAAATTACTGATTGCCTGAAAGTAGAAGTGCCAGGCAAAATACTGCGTATGTTTAATATTCAAGCACATGTTTACTTTGACATACTTCTAATTGCTCAGTCCGGATAAAAGGGTTCGCATTGTTGAGGCCGAAGTCTGTGAATTTGTGTGTGGCCCAAGACTTCCACTCTGTCCTGTCAAAGACAGTTCATCTTCATCCTGTTGCCGTCGGTTTCAGGAAATAAAAATTTGGTCTCAAGGCTACTCTCAGAATGCTGAAGACCAAGTACTTTTCAAGTAGGTTGCTCCTAGAAACCAAATGAAAAAATAAAGTTAGATCCGAGTGTAACTCGATAAATTGATGAATCTGTTTCAGATTATTCCAGGTAAAGGAATTGTTCAAGATTGCTTGGTACATTTCGGAGATATTTGGAGAATCTCAAGTAGACCTCTTCTTCTTGTCTGTACATATCGAATCAAAATCATTATACCAGTTTTAGCTGCTCTTCGAAGAGAGTATAAAGTCTTGAATTCATTTTATTGAGCGGGACTTTTAGTCGGTCTTTCTATCGGTCACTTGGCATATGGTGTTGCATATTAAGAAGATGTGCTTTTTTTTTTTTTGCTTAATAGTCAAATTCAAGTCAGTCTGGGACAGAGGAAACCTAAGCAACTGTCTAGCCCGGCTTGCTCAGGGCCTTTGTCAAAGGAAGTTGCATTGAGACTTCCTTGGCAGCTAAGGAAATGGGCTGAGTGAAATCAAGACTATGTTCGCTTCTTGCCCTTTTGGCTATTGACTGGCTGAATGGTTGCTGGCATGACTGGCTAAAGTGGCTGACTATTTAAATTCAATCGTCTCATTTTTTATGCATTTCCTTTTCCTTTTTAATTTTCCCCCAAAATGAGTGGCCAAAAATGTTATTTTTCGTATAGTTTCTGCTTCCGTTTTATTTATTTCCAAAAGAGGAAAGGCTTAATTGAATCTATTTCAAAACAATTTTTGAAACGGAAATTATTTTTATTTAAAAAATTTAAGTCTGCGTAAATGTTTATTTGATTTGTACATTTCCAAAAAAAAAAACTAGAAACTTTTCAATTAGAAAAAGCACAAAAGTCTTAATTGAAAGCTTGTCCATTCAATTCGATACCAAGCATTCGATACATTGGCCATTGGGGCCATTGTCATCTGACTCCAAACTAGAGTTTTCTTTTTTTTTTTATCGAAGTCAACAACCTATTAAGTCATATGGGATGAGTGCTGCAAGCTGAGGACCAGAGTAAAAGGGACATTGATGACTCCTGTCATGTCATCAAAGAGGCTAGACCAATGGCTAGTTGTTACTTGTTTTAGACTCACCAAAACCTCTTCTTTTTTTTAACGCAGCCACAGAGACGCAAAAAACAGTCTAAAAAGTTTTACAGCCTCTGTACTCAAATTGTAAGGGTGTAAATGTGTGTGATTTTTTTTTTTTTTTTTTTTTTTTTGTGTAGCCTGCAAAGTCTTTTGTTATATGAGCAGCCTCGGCCAAAGCAGACACATGGTAAACATGTCAAATTGACGGCATGTGTTCAAAGTGAAAGCAACAAGGGCATGGGCACAATGAGAGCAGGGCAAGTCGAGGCGGGGCGAACTGGTCTTCTATCTAGCCAAATGACAAAGCCGAAGCGGACTCCTCGACTGCCGCCCCTTAACCCATTTTTAGACTCGCTACTGCTTCTTCTTCATTCTTTTCTCTCAGAGTGTGAATTATTAAAAGCCACGGCACCCAGCAAAAAAATATACACAGATGAGTGTGTATGTGTGTGTGTGTATCACAATGTCTAAATTAGCCGCATTGGCCTGGGTAGAGGTTGGGAGGGAAGGGGGCTAGGCCAGGCATTGTTTCACTTTCAGCAAATGTAATCATCGTCATGATTTCCATCATCATTATCATCTTTATTTTCATTATTTTCATTGTCAGTTTCATTATCATTATCTATGTCCTCAGCTCAGTGTCTCTGGGCATTTCCGCTTACTTCTTTTGCTTTTGTCTGAGAAGATGCCATGGTGACGTTGTTTGGCTAGCTGACTGGCTGGTGACTCGGTGGACTCTCTGATGGCGTTGAATGTTGACAGGTTTTTGGTTTGGGCTTGGCACACTCAGCTCCGCCTTGTCACTCATTCGCATAAACAGTTAATTATGCATAATATGCATTTTGCTGTCATGTTGCGCAATTTCTATCCACACACACACACTCACACACACACTCGCACACACTCTTACCATATTTCAGGCTAGCAACTCAACTCAGCTGAGGCTTGCCTGCATTTTTCTGACACGCTCTTTTTGCTTTTTGCCCTCGCCTTTTTTTATAGCCCGATGTATTCTTTTCGGTTGTTGTCGTTGTTATTGTTGTCGGCAAAATGGCGGTAATGTTTTTAAATGCTCTCATTTGTTATGCCTCTGCTGTGCTTGTATGTGTGTGTGTCTGTCTCTGTCTCGCCTTCTATACCGGCGTAATTGGCAACGGTAATTTGATGTGTTCAACTGTAGTTGCTGCCTATTAGTTCATATTAGCGGTCTAATTGGGTTTTCTCTCATTTCTCTTTTTTATTATATTTCGAAAAAAAAATATAGCAAATGTATTAATTATTGAAAATGCAATAGCATGTTTATGGTTTCATATTTAATTTCATCATAAATAAATAAATTAGTTTAATAATTGTTTGGAAATATAAGTCAAACAAGCGGGATTGTGTGTTAGAAATATTTACAGAGAAATATAGAAATGGAATCCGGGCAGACAGGGGAATGCAGAGTTTTTACACATGTGCGTGATTTTGGCTAACAAAATGCACTGAACACGAAAATACAAAAGAACACCAGTTTCATAATCAACGACAACAAAGAGACCTGATCCACTCACACAGGCACATTCAGTGTATAAGAAAAGAGAGGTAAAGCAGATGTATAGAAAGACCGAGAGTGAGATAGAGAGAGAGAGAGAGGAAAAAAGCGAACTGCACTGTCAGGCATCAGTCTGTGGCATGTCTAAAAGTAAGCGACATACGCGACAAGTCGCATGTGGCAAAATGGCGCCCCGTTTCATTTATGATTTACTTTTTTACCAGCTGCCAGGCAAACAAAAAAAAACCCACTGAATGAAACATGACAGTTGAAGGAAGCGAGCGAGACAGTTGCCGTGGCAGAGCAGAGAGCGATTTCTGAGCTGGCCGAGGAGGCAGATGAAAATGCGTGCCATGTAGCGGCACATTTGGCACTAAACATTGTAATTATGTATATCAAATGTTCCCCATCACCCTCTGACTTTTTGATTATCTATTGTGCCACATTCATTTGTGGTAAAGGCCACAATTGCTGATTATTATCAAATGATCACACATGGTCGCTTCTTTTTTTTCTTATTTTATTTTACAAGTCACAACATTTCGCATTTGAAATATTTTTCATGCGGAAAATTGTCATTGTTGGTTGCATTATTAATTAATTTGCTTTTTATTTTTTAATATATATTGGTATAATTTTTTTTGTATTATTCTATGCTCAATTGCTGGTCTATTTTATATCCGCAGATTGCATTGTTTTTAGCTGGAAATATTTTCACATGAATGAAATTTTCCCATTTGGGGCAACATGGAATTACATAATATGAAATCATTCATTTAATTATGAAATTTTGATGGCAAATGTAATTCAAAAAAATTTCTTTTAATATTTTTATTAAATTATTTTGAAACAAATTTTTAATTTTTTAAATTGTGAAAAATAATTGAAAATGAAAGGCTTGAAAATTCACAAAACGAATAAATTAGATTAAAATTTTTTAATTGAAGAAAATTTATCAATATCAGAAGAGATCAAATTGAAACAAAATATTATATTATTTATTTTTACAGGCAAAAATTAAATGTTTTTCACAGAGAAAATCTAGCCAAGCCAAGTGTTTTCGGACTCATATTTCTTCTCTTTTTTTTTTTTGTCTGACGGCTTTTCTTTTGTATATGAAAGGCGCTCACTATCTTGGCCAGCCAGACTGGGTTTGAGCCAGACAATGGGCTGGAAAGTGGTTCAGTTTAGTTGAGCTCAGTTCGGCAACATTTCAACTGTCGGCTGCAATTTTAATTTAATTTTTAAAATACTTAAAACATTTTCTATGCTTTTCTTTTGTTTCTTCAGAAAGTTCTTCTTTTTGTTTTTGGCAGCGGGTAAGAGTGTTTGTGTGACTCGGTTTCTGTGGTTTAGTTAAGGACGTTAACAGGCTGGGCAGGACTAAGGCGAAAATGGAAAAGGCAAAACTAAAAAAAAAAAAAGACACACACAGATTCACGTAACTTTTACAAAAATAATGAAAAGAAATAAAAATAAAAAACGGGCTAGCCGACTCAACTGCATTTGTAAGCAGTTGGCAACGTTTGTGCATAAATGATGTTCATTGTGTTTCCTACAAACACATAACACATACGCCCCATATGCCGGGCCCAGCCAGGCCAGGCCAGACCGGGCCAAGCCAAAACCAGCCAGACCAAAGTAAACAAGCACAATTATTGTGTGTTGTGTCTGCCAGAGAGACAGAGTGAAAGAGTGAAACAGAGAGAGAGAGAGAGAGAGAGAGAGTGTGTTGCTTGGCAAAGCCTTGGTTTTGCTATCTCCACACCAAGTGCAATGTCAAATATGTGACTACGTCGGCGGCGACTGTCGACTGGCAAACAAGACAATGAAAATGCTTCACTCGTCTCTGCCTTGGGCTGGACGAGTATTCAAAAAAAAAAAACAAAAGCCAAAAAACCAAAAAATAAATACGCACAAAAAATATACACACACACACACACACACAGTGACACTCTCACTAGACCCGGGGAAGCTCGGCTTCCCCACCATTTGCAGTCCTGAGTCCTGCCAAACTTCAGTGCACACTCATCTACTCTGGGCAATGTCATTTTGTCATTCAGTAAAGTTTTTGTGCCTCGACTTTTGGTCTATTTTGTGCTCTCTTATTCTCTCCTCTCTGCCATCTCTTTCAATCTTGTGAAAATCCTGTTCCAACTGTCAGTGGTAGCAAACTTAGTCGCCGTTTGTCGTTGCCATTGCCGCCACATGGCGAAAATACAATTGCTTTTATGAAATTAAATTACGGCACACATATTTAAGCTCTCTCTCACTCACACACTCACGCACACACTCATACACACTCCCTCTTCAGACCCAACTGACTGGCAAGAGAAGTTGAGAGAATGTTGCACATTCTTTTGCAGCCAACAATGAAAACTGCACACAACCACACACACACACACACACACACACACACTTAAAACATGATAAAAAAAGATTAAAAATATATATAGTATTGTAAAAGACTTTCTGGAATAGTCGGTGGAGTGGTGGAATGTTACTCAGTAGATTGGAGCTTTAATGCGATAATGTTGATTAAAAGAAAATGAATTAAAATCACAAAAGTCAAGTGAGCACTTGTCCAAAATATAAAATCCAAAAGGGAATGAACAAAAAGAAAAGATAGTCGAGAATAATACAGCTTTCGAAAGATGTCTTCAAAAATAATTATTAACTATATTCAAAGTAACGTTTAAGTAAACCTCTTAAAAGACCAAGGAGAAAAATAAGGAAACGATAAAAAAATAATAATTTTTACATATTCAGAAATAGCTTAAAAAGGAAGAAGAAAATTTCATAGTTCAGAAGAGACTGGAAAAATAAATAAATTTAAAAAAATATAATAAGTGAAAAAAATTAAATTAAAGTAAAAAAAAATTAATAAAAAAAATAATAAAAAATAAATAAATTATCCGAGTCGACTAGTCACTCTTAGCGGACGCAATTAAAAAAGTTCGTCTGAGAAAAAAAAAAAAAATCAAATTTTAAATTTAGCCGCTCACTAATAATTATTTTTATTTAAAAAGAAAATATTTATTTATTAAAAAAATAAATTCCCCTTTTTTATATTTCCGTAATACCAAGCAAAACCAATTTAGATTACACAGGAGACAAAGCAAATTGCAAAACAATGAAATGAAAGATGTTTCTCTGTGGGTTCAACCCTTTTCAAGAAGAAGAAAAAAAAAATGAAATACCAAATCAAGTCAAAAAACGAATCATATAAATCGTTTCACAGACCAAGGGCGGGGTGGAAGTAAATTAAAAATCCCATTTAAATTAATCCTCATTGAGAAGAAAATCAAGGATAAAGGTAAAAGGGAAAACCCTGGCCCAACCCCCAAAAAATTACAAAGACCATATAATTACAATCAGGGCAAGCTTCCCCATGTTAGTCGTTGTTGTTGTTGTTGTTGTCGCCAAACGTTGTCGTCATCAACGCATTACAAACAATTCCACTTTAGGCACGCAGCCACAGCCACATCAGCTTGTGGTTGCACGGCTAGCGCACATTACGAGTGGCACAAGAGTGAGCTCTTCAGTTGGGCCCCGAAGTGAGAGGAAGCGGAAGAGTTGGGAGAGAGTTTCCGCTTCCCTGTCACTGGGCATGCAACACCTTGTTGCCCCTGTTCTGGCAGCATCCTTGTATTTAGTAAAACTTTGCTTGTCCAATTGCTAACAAGGACAGAGAGGATTTCAGTTCGATTTGCCGTTTGCTCCGGCTATCTTTGTTGTTGGTATTGTTGTTGTTGGTTTGGTTGCTTTGATAAGCTTAAGTCTTGTTTACCAATTTTGAGAATTTTAAAATCCCATTTAATTTGCAATGAATCTGTGAAACAATCAGTCCAAACTGGACACAAACTTGGCCGCACATTTTCAATTCATTGTTCAAGTCAAAAGGTTTTTGCAACACCCACCCTCTCTCTCTCTCTCTCTCTCTCTCTCTCTCTCTCTGTCTCGTTTAAGCCAAATAAACCAAGAGAATTCAACAATTTTAGGCAAACAGACAATTGAATAAATGTTGGCATTGAATTGATTTCTATTTAGTTTATTTATTAAATCTTTATAGACACACAATTCCAAATAGCCCAAAAATAAATGTTAGTTTCTCGAATGATATCTGCATCAGCATCCGCATCCGCATCACCAGCAGCATCAGCATCTGCATCGTCTTCGTTTCTCTCTTTCTAAAAGCTTACTTATTGCATTTGTAATTATATAAAATTTTGTTGACGTGTTGATTATTTAAAGCATTTATGCAAGTTTTGTTTTTGAAAATATTCTCAACATGTTTATTGTTTTTCCGGCTAATCGTAATTATTTAATTACATTTACATTTTATCCATTCAACCATCCATCCAACCAGTTATCTATTCCATCTGTTTCTCTTATTGTGGTCTCTGCCATTTGCATTGTATATTCTTTTGTTTGCTTGATTTGATAATGAAATAAATTCGGTTTTTTTTATTTAATTTTTTGAATTTGTTTCCGAATAAAAAAAAAACATTAAGGAATTTTGTTATGTGTTTATTGAATTCAAAGTCATTAAATTAATAAGTCAACAAAAAGTAAATAAAATTAAATATATTTGAAATTGAATTATTTGTTTGAATGATTTGAGAATACAATGTAAATTGTGGAATTTGCCATAAATTATTTGATTGATGTCGCTTTGTGGCTAAAATGTTTTTCAATTTACCAAACAGTTTCAGCAAAAATTATCAATAGAAAAATGATCAAAGAGTTAAGAATTTTTTCAAATTCTTCAATTTTCTATCGAAATAAAAAAATAGGAGTAAATTTCCTTTGAGTAAGAATAAATCAAAAGCCATGATGAATGTTTTTCTCTCTCGCTGAGATGGGGTCAAACTGTCCGAGCACAAAAGTTGAAATTTATAATCCTCCAACCAGGGTTGAGATACAATTTGAACCAAATCAAATGGCTGACAATGAGGAATGACCATTGTAATTTAAATCTCACCTCACCCGGCTGCCCAGCCCAGCCCAGCACAGCCAAACACCATCACGGTGCACTCAGAAACTGGAAAACAAAAATTTGGCAACCAAAAATACACACAGTTTTCGGGCCAGGCCAAAAGCAGCTACAAAAACAATGGCAACAACGCAAAAACACAGAGCTACCAAAATGCCAAAGAAAATAGTTTAAGTGCAAAATTTTACGCTTTATCGAATTACCCGCGGGTACTTTAACTTACTGGTGAACTTTTCGTTGAACTTTTTCGGTACCGCCAGCAAAAAAAGTTTTATTTTTTGTTACCAACTGGTCGAAGGGTTTCTTCTTTTCTGGGGGTGAAAATTCTGCAATTCTGCAGGTGCTCGACCTTCCTCCTTCCGTGGGTGGGGGGGAGTGGGTTGACTGAATTTATGATTGTGAGGTGTTGCAATGAAACTAATTTTTGGTAAAATTTGTTACATTTTCTTTCTGTCAGTTAGACCATTTGTTAAATGAGTTGGCAAAGGTAATCGAAGAGTTATGTCGAGAGAAAGAAAAGTTGTACTTTTCGATTGTTGTTATGGCTTGGGTTATTCAGAATTGCTTGTAATTTGAGAGTAAAATGATTGCTAATGCCGCCTTGACCTGATTCCTATTTTTGGAGCTTAGTCTTACCTTTAGGCCATTTGCAGGTTGCTTGCCCATTTTCTGAGCCCGAGCCAAACAATACAAGAAAATATAAATAATGTTTAACGTTAAGCCTTCAAAAGTGGTCCAGAGTCTAGAGCAAACAATTTAACCTCAATGCTTTGGCCTAGACTGGCCCGCACTTGCCCTGGCCAGGGCCAATAAAAAAATAATTTATAACAAAGCGGCCAAAACCAAAAAAAAAAAAGAGAAAAGTGTGCAAAAAAAAAAAAATTGTGTTGGGCAAAAGAAGAGAAATGTTAAAGTAAGATTTATGCAAATCGGAAGTAAACATTAATCAAAATTTTCTGCTACGCCCTCACAGATGCTCGGCCTGTTTGTGAAAGGAAAAAAACGGAAACAAAATAGAAAAGCAAAGTATACATTTGTGGCGCCCTTATGCCGTGAGATTGCACGCTTATGATTGGCATTCTGGCCCATGTGGGTCATAGATATACAAACCAGATACAGCCCAAAGGACAATAAACGGCAAAGAAATGAAAGTTTTTCTTTCTTTCTTTCTTTTTTTTTTTTTGGCAAAACTTGCACAACTTTTGGCTTGCAATTTTTTCTATGCGAACTTCATAAATTAAAACTTCATATGTCAAATAGCGATGCTCTGAGCATTTTTGTGTGCCAGTAGTCTCTGTAGATATTCATTCTTTTTTTTTCTATTCTTCTCTCTTTTGTGCCTTGGTTGTCTCGGTTGCCATGTCATTTATATTGAAATGTCAAATCAGCAAAACGTGTGTTTCGCTCATTCTCAACTGTCCATCCAAATTGCAAGCTCCCTGAGTCCGCCCAGCCTGGCTGACAATGCCTGCATAGGCGCCATGTTGACTGACTTTCTCTCTCTCTCTCTAACTCTCTTGCTGTCTTTTTCTTGGTCTGTGGGTGTGTTTTGGTGTCTGTCTCAAGCAGTGCGTGAAGTGTTAGTCAAGTGCCAAGCAATTAGTCTTCGTTTTGTGCAAAATTGTCATTTTGAGTCAATTTTGTTTCTTTAATTTTTTCTTTTTTTTTTCTTTTCTCTTGTTTTGTTTTGCCTTTTCTTTTTGTGCGATCAGATAAGCAGATGACTCTGACTATATATTCTGCTGTGGTAGAAAAAGGGGCTGCCCAAGCAAAGTGGTACTTCAAATTTTGATTGCTAATTTTGACAATAAACAAATTGAGTATTTTCAATGAGCCATTGATTTGGCAAGTTCTTGACTAATTGCTGGGGCGCTGCCTCCCAAATTTTAAAGATTTTTTGAAGGCTCAATTTCAGTGTTTTTGATGGAGTTTTTATTTGTAAGTTTATTTCATTTTGGTAAATCTGGTCTGACTTAAAAAATATTTCAAGTGCTTTTGAATATTAATTTTTTATTATCGATAAATAATGAAGATTTAATATCGGTTGGTTATCGATAACAATTTGCAATGTATTTATTCATTTACTTCTTAACTACAACATGAAGCCGGAGTGGGATCCCGTCCAGATCGCTTGGTTATCGATAGCTTGGTAAATTCTTCAGCAGTGGTGGGATGAATTCCCACCGTATTGAACATGGTCTTGATGGTCAGACCCGATTTCAGGGCTGCAGCAAAGCCTTGTATAACCTCTCCAGCTACAGGTCCAATGTAGTGCAGTCCCAAGACCTTCTGATCCCCGGTAATTTCAGCCACAGCCTTGAGATAGCAGTGACGTACACTCTTCTGTGGTATGAAAAATTCGGTGGGCTTAAAATAGCCATGGAAAACCTCAATATTATCAGGACCATACAGCTGATGGGCCGTCTCCTCGGACATGCCCACACACGAGTACTCCAGAGGGGTGAAAACGGTGGTGGCCACATCGGCATAGTCCATCAATTGCTTGGAGCCACCAAAGAGACGACGAGCCAGCAGACGACCCGATAAAATGGCCACTGGTGTCAGCTCAGGGCGGCCGTGAACAATATCACCTACGGCATAGATATGTGGCACATTTGTGGCTTCCATTTCATCCACCACAATCTTGTCATTATTTACCTTGATGCCAGCTGCATCGAGATGTAAATCTTCGATGAGTCCCCGGCGCCCAATGGCCCAGAGCACCGTGTCAAATTCACTGCTGCCTTCATCCAGGGTGGTGGTATTCAGATATTTCACCAGAAGCTTTCCATTCGTCTGCTTTTCCACTGAGCTCGGCACGGTTGTGGTTAGGAATTGAACACCTCGTTCCAACATCATGGCAGCCAGAATCTCCGACATCTGCCGATCAAAACCGCGCAAGACTATAGAACGCACCATAACTGTGGGATCATAGCCCAGGCCCTTCAGAAAGCATGCACATTCGAGTCCCACATATCCAGCGCCGACCACCAGAGTTTTCCCAGGTTCACGTTGCAAGCTAAAAATATCATCACTAGTGATGCCGTATTCCACGGAACCGGGTATGGCTGGATAGCGTGGACGGCAGCCCACAGCAATCACTATATTCTCGGCAGTGACCTGGCGCTGGTGACCCTCCTTAGTCACATACTGAATGGTATGGCCATCCACAAACGAGCCCACAGAGTTCACATATTCGACCTTCTTGTCCCGCAGATCCACTCGAGTCACCCAATTGACCGACTTGATATGATCCTGCACACACTTGACCAATTTCTTCCAATCGGGTTGAATATTCTTATCATTGACATTCCAGCCATAAGCAACAGCCTCATGAACAGCCTCGCCCAGCAGGGAGGCCTGATGCATTAGCTTTTTGGGTATACAGCCGACATTGACGCAAGTGCCTCCCACACCCCATTTGGTGCCCACAGGCGTGGGTTTCACATAATCGAAACACATAACACGGGCTCCATAATCCACGGCCTCTTTGGCACAGGCCAGACCGCCAGAACCACCACCCAAGACTATTAGATCATAGCCATATTTGGGATTTGAAAGAAAGTCACCTCGTGTTGGGATGATGGGAGCCTTGGAATGAGTCAATCTACAGAAATGCTGAAGACGCAAGAAAATTCTCCAGGAATTAAACATTTTTTTTTAATTTATAATCAGTTTTTTAGATTGTGTGTGAAAAATTGGAGCAAGCTGTCAAATTTGAATAACTTGAGAAGTTTATTCAAGTGATTGATTGTTTGGTTGCTTGAACCAAAAACTATGCCCAAGTTTTGAGTACTATGGATGCAACAGATCTTTAAACGGAGTCCGGTCATAAAAACAGTTTAAGAAAACTGCGCACAGTTTAACTTTCACCTGATTTTTAAAAACAACACCATTCAAAGGACTTGCCAAATTGGTCCATTTAATCGATTAAAACAGCTGAAAAAAATGACCCAGTTAGGCAAGCTGAAAAGGGTGGATTCTGGCAAGGTTGAAGGGGAAAGAGCCAATTTCAAACTTTTAGCAAAGCTCATTCACACTCACTGACTTTAAGTATAGAAATGGAATATGAATTCCGTTATACTCTTTTCGAAAAAAACTTTGTAAGGACCTAACGATTCAGATTCAGATCTGTCTGAGAACATCATCAGCTAAATTTCGAATGAGTACAGTTCATATAAGGGGATTAAAAAGAGCATGTGATATTCAGGACTTTGCTTTGATTTGTTTTTGCCTTGGTTATGTGTGTGTGTCAGTCAGTGCGGCACCGTCATTTGCATTCAATTGCAAAATGATTTATGTCGGTCAGTTTTCTGGCCTATCCACAGAAATGGCTTGGTGTTGGCTTGATTGGCTTGGCACAAAACGAAAAACATCTATTTTTTTTTTTTTTAGATTCCAAGGGAAATTTCACTTTGAATTTTCAGGGTTGAATCGGGCACAATTTTTGAGATTTCCTCTGGGCTTGTCAGGCCTCTAGTTTTAAAGTAGTTTTATGGCTCTAAAAGTTATTCTACCAAATCACTCAAATATTTCCTTTATTTCCTTTTCCCAAATAGGCCAAACTATGTCTTAAATTATTGTCCAACATTCTATATAGCTTAGGCAAATTCATACACACACACTCACGCACACACTTATACAGAATCTAGTAAAATGGTGAAATGTCAGTTTCAATGATTTATGTTTTGCCATGGACCATTTGGAATTTTTTGGCAGGCCTGCCGGACCAAACAACCTAGACCGCAGGACACAACCCTCAACCCAATTCTCAACCAACTCTCGACTCAAGCACTCGAACCCTTGGGTAAATGGCGCTATGGTCTGTTGCCTGCCCAGTGGACTTGGTTATCCTAATTTCTAATCTAATATTTTGCGTACAAAAAATAGGAAAGAAAAAATTCTTCACTTGTATGCTTGTCCATGTTCATGTCTATTTCGTATGATTTACTTTTGCGGTTTTTGTTTTTGGTGCGTTTAACCGCAAATATTTAATGGTTTTATTTCCGTCGCTGAGTGTGTCCCTCCAGATATATGTGAGAGTGCCTGGTATTTTCCATTCTCTGGCATATTTATTAGTTGAACCAAACGACCTAGAATTTGTAGTTGCCATGACTCAAGGTTAAAGTTAAGCCTGTAAATGATGGCTGCAAATATGTGTCTCTGAATTAATTCCGCATATATTTGGAGCCTTCAGATTTCTTCTTAACGTGAGTATTCAGGCAATACATCTGCAGTTTCATCACATCAAGAATTAAAATTAAATGCATTGAGAGTGTTATGACTGAGGCGATTACGGTAATAAAGAACGAAAAAATATCAATATTACTCCACCATAATGAATACAGCAAGACAAAGAGAAATGTAAAGATACGCTCGAATACAAAGAAGTTCCACATTAAAATCATAGCCACCAAACCGCCGAGATGTCGATGCTAAATGGAAATCAAATTAATATAACATTGATAAAAACAAAAGTAAAACATACCTGAAAAAAAGCTGGCAAAAGCAGGAGAGCATTAAAGGCCATATTCATTGTCATCATGGCATTGCTGAACTCGGCGAACTCCGTGATGGGTGAAGTTTCCGGTTGTTTAGGTGATAGAAATTTGCCTATTATCGGCACATAACTCCATAGGCTCACATACTCGATGGGAACTTGGGGAACAGGGCTAATTAAAATTTAACAAGACAAATTTGAAGAATTATTTACCTTTTACAATTTTCTTGATATCTTTGGCTACATAGGTAAATAGGCAGTTGTATAGAAATAGATTAATGGCTGATATAAAAATCATTTTGATTTGTTTAGTTTTTACAAATTATAGAATACATTTAGTTCAAGTCGAATGTCTGTGAAATGCTTGCTTGATTTGTAATTTTCTTTTCTTTTTATTTGCAGGTGAGTTCAAGTGACATGGATTTATTTTGATTTGCATAAATTATCCAAGTAAGAGGAAAAACAATTTAAATAAACAAATTAATATAAACATTATGCGCCGACATCAACGCCAACAACAATAACAAGAGTAACAATAACAATGCCACTCAAATTGATGCGATTCTTAAGAAAAAGCAATAAAAGTTTCATTATAATTCAGACAAGACAGGACAGCCATTTTTATTTTTTGTCTCCCTCAGAGCTCAGAGGAGCTCCTGGTGGGACATTCAATGCATGTTAATGCGGTAAAGTTGAACGAGTTCTCAGTCTCAGACCCGTACTCCTGGCATAGGCCTAATGTGCTGACAATCGCTAGATTCCAGCCAAGCACTCAGACATTGCAATAAAGCCAACTTTTCCTTTTGGTTGTCACCCCACCACCCACACCCACACCAACACCCACACCTTTGCTTGGGCTATCTGGTATAATTTAAACTTTAAAATGACCAGCTCGAATATCTAGGCAACGATTCCGTTCTCATAGCTCCCCAAACTTTACCTAAGAAGAGATGCGGGAAAGAAACAACAAAGCTGTAAAAAATGCAAAACTTTTACCAATAAACATTAGGCAGTGTGAAAAGTTTGTCTTCGCTATCGTCTCACCTTACCAACTTATTCTCTTTTTTTTTTATGGTGTATTCTTTCCTCCTGATTTGAATTGCCATTCCAGCCTGCTGTTCCGAAAAAAGAAAAAAACAGAAAGCTTTAATTTTTTCCTATAATGTGATTTCATTGCTCTTTCTCTTGTCATTCCTTTGCAGGGACCGGGAGTATCCACCTGAAATGTTTTTACAAAAGTTCATTTTTTTCTTAATTTCGTTGAGTGTTTCCATAATGAAGTTGAATTTGTCTGACATTCTATTTTCGTGAAGACAAATAAAAATTTTTTATTTGCTAGACTTAAAAATTTGATGACATTATTATTTCAAGTACTTCTTGGTTTGGCTTTGATAATTTCTTTCTTTAATTTTACATTTTTTTTTTCTTGAAGGGAAAATGTAACCAATACAATTCTACTTCAAAGCCTAAGCAAATAGCTTGAATTTCATTTGATCGAGCTTCAAAGAATTCCCTGAAGAAAACTAATTTAGTTTTTCTTTTTTTTATAGTTTCAGTCAAGTGAAATCGAACCCAAAGTACTTTTTGGCCGGGCTGACTGGCTCTGAAGTAAAACAGTTTTAAATTAATTAATAAAATTCTCAACCATTTCGGATAGATTGAAGAACCTAAATATAACGCCAGAGCAAACATCTAAAAGGCTCTTTTTACCCTACCCATTCCAATCCAAATTTCCTCTTTCTGTGGCCTCTGCTTTGGTCGACTTGGTAAGAGAGTTGCTTGTATTTTGGCCACAACCTTCTCGAACACACACACACACCCTGACACATATGGCCAAGGTAAATCAGGCCCTTAGATATTTAGTGCCTCGAGTGACGATGACGGGTGGGGAAGCAAATAGAATCCAAATACTTCAATAAACTAAATCAAATATTTGTACTGGCAATAAACATTTTGAGGCAAGATAACAAAAATATTCTGGTCAAATAAAATCTACAAAAATAAATCAAATAATTGCTACCAAAACTTTTCTTTCGATAAATATTTCCTGGCTAATGAAATAAATATGAGTATTTTATTTATTTAGAAATTAATATTATAAAGTGGTTTTATTCAATTTCTCTTTGATTCCAGAATATGACCAAGAATTTCCGGTTTCATTCCATTTTCACCAACAATGAAAAGACCGTGCTCATTAGGCGTTAATTAGGCATTTGGACTTTAATCTTTGTTTGAGTTATTCAGTTTTTTTTTTTTTAGCTTTTTTGGGAGCAACACCTTTTTGATGTTGCCAACGGCTCGGTTGAGTTTCAATCCAACTAATTGGGCACAAATATAATTAATTTTTGATGAATTATTTGAAAGCCTTTTCAAGTTTCGATTTAATTTAAACGCCAAACTTTTTGTTGTTTACATTTTGGGGCCGCAAAATAATTGCAAAGTAATTGAAATTTTCGAGGGATTCTTTATGTACCATAAAAAGATGACACGAAATTAATTTTAGTTGACTTGTTTCGCTTTCATAAGCTCGAACTGATTCAGCCTTTTTGTTTTGTCAAATTGTTATTGGCCCAATTTTGACTAAGCAAAACCAACAAGCTCTCTAAGCTGCCCGGACAAAAGTCATAAAAATATGCCATAAAAATACCGACTAATCCAGAAATTGGTCAGCAATTGCCGAAACAAAGTTTTATGAGCAGAGACTCGAAGCCAGAAGATGGCTCGAAAATGTTTTAATTGCAGTGAAATATTTAGGCAAATCACATAACTTGCATTGGGGTCCCATTAAAATGTCAGAAGAGGCTAAAACAGCAAAAACCCAAACCGGGGCGAGACTGCTTGTGTATCACATAAAATCCAAAATTTCCTAGGCCCCTTTTTAGTTTGGTTTCTTCGGCTCAAATCTCTAGTTGGCTGGTGTTTGTCTAATACCATATAAACCGACCTTTCTGTTTCATTTCCCAGTTATGAGAGCCCAGTCAAAAACCACAATTAAAATCCATAAAATAACTCCCTTTCTATCCTGCCTAAATAAACTCTTGGATTTTATGTTTTCATATCAATTGAATGGCAAACAAACCACAAAATCTTGTAAATTACTTCGGAGTGGGTTTATTTCTTTTTTAATTCATCAGCATATAAAATGTTGAGCAAATATTCAAAAATTATGTTTACTCTTTTCTTTTTTCAATGCCTTGTGCCATATTTGAGTTTCAGCAAAGCTTATCATCGGCTAATTTTTCCTTTGCCTGATCACTATCGTTAATTTTCTGTACCTCTCTAAGAACTTCTTGCATTATTTCCACTTCATCCTTGATGAAATTCAATTCTTGCTCCCACATAAGAGGCGATAAGGCAGCTTTGGAGTCTGTCAAAAATAGAATAAGTCACTAATCAAAAGATTATTCAATTAATTTACCATTTCGAAGCATTAGGATACGATATAATACACGCAAGCCATCACGAGTCGTCTCTTTTTCAAGTCTCTGTGTTGCTAAAACATTGATACAGTTACTATAAATTGCTTCCCATTTTTGGCATAAGCTCCGTGCTTGGCTATAGGAGCGTTCCAATTGGTCTAGGGAATTCTTAAGCCCCAAAGCCTTTAAGGCAGCATCCTTGGTCACAGAGATCATGCGTTGACGCATTTCTTCAATTTGTCCCAATTTGGTTTTATCGTAGGTACGGATTTCCACCTGGGCCAACACTTAAATAAAAATTTATTAAGCTAGAGAAAAGATAAAGAAACTGAGATGTGCACTTACTTAGGGCATCACAACGGTCCATGCAATCCTTTTTCGAGACAAAAATATCAGACATTTCCACAGCATCCTTAATAATCTTTTCATATGGCTCAAACTCTTTGACCGTACGTTTCAAGGCCTTGCGAAAAATCTGTAATTCTGATATCGCCAATTGGTGCTGTTCGATCAATTTGTATAGTTCAATATGGCGGGATTTTTCATTTTGAATGGTCCTCGCTGCTGTACGGTTTTTATCGAAACATTCTTTGATAAAGACATTCACATCGATAAATCGCTTCCTTAGCTTCTCCTGCATTTTGTACATTTTTCGAATGCGATGAAGATTCAATTCAGTCTGTCGCTTGGCATTGACACGCATCTCCCTTTGCAGGACTTCCATGGCTTGTCGCTCACGCAGATTGCTCAGGTACAGTAAGTCAATCGAATCGCCAGCTGAATCTGAATTTGGTTTCTTGCTTTGAAAAAAAAAACAAAATAGTCAATCTCAATCAATGCTCTCAGTAGATAAATTTATTTCAAGTCCCACGAATCGGACTATTTAATTTATTTTAAGACTACAAATCTTTATTGATCTTGAGAATCTCTACGCTATTCAGAGCCCACTTACAATAAATATTTAATCAAGAATATATATACAAAGTTTCACCTGGATTGCACTACTATAATCATTAATTAATTTTGGATCACTTACACAAAATATTTGTTCTGCTGTCGAGAGACCCAATAATCGCTGACTGCTTCTATAGGACCCATTTCGAAATTGCCAACGATATCGATTTCCGTAGTGGGCTTCTTTCGTGGCATTTTGATTTATATATATATATATATTTTTTTGTTTTGTTTTAGTTTTGATTATTTTTTTTTGTTTTTATGTGTGGTAAGATGTGTGGTATAGTGTTATATTGTCTGTTGTTTCAATGTGCTACCTATCTGGTTTGTATCTGTGTGAATGTTGATTGAAGTAAAGTGAAAAGGCAACTAAATTGTTATATAATTTGAATCAATTGATTGCTAAACTAGGCACAATTCAAAATGTGGAAAATATTTTGAGGACATAAACTAATTGAGTTCTAAAGCATTTTGTCAGCCAGCGAGTGCATGTGCCACAAATTAGTGCAGCCAACCGTATATCCCGCATAAAAGTATCTCTCAATTATGATACAAACAGATGCAGTGACAAAACCAAGGAGAATATGAACACGGCAGGCACTGCGTAGCAGACAAACCACAGGAGAGAATAATTTAGAAATCAGACGGGCGTCTGCCACAAGTCGTTTCCTTATTTCCAGAAGCTGCAATGTTGCATAACGATAGACAGACAGACAGACTGGTACTGGTACGAAAAGACTCTCAGACAGACCTTAGCAGTTTGCAATCAAACGTATTTCCTTCTGTGGGTAAGCTCATCCCATCTTTTTGGTCCGCCTCCCCCGACACTAAGCCTGTTCAAATGAGCGAAAAAACGCATCATTTAATTTTACTTCCCCTTTGACAATCAGTTCGTCTTAGAGTTTCTGTTCTTAATCATATTACGGAGTCTTAAAGATACTTTACAGTTTTATATTTTTGCTGGCCTATCAAATTGTGAAGACAAGAGGGGGAAAAAGAATTGGGACATTGCTTTTCCTCTGTTGAGTCGATTATAATTTGGTCACTCGGTCGATTTGGGCCATTTCCATGCATCCATATGAGGATAATCTTAAACGCTTGAATGCTCATTTACTCAACTTGAAAGGTAACCCAATCGGCCCAACCATTCCACCCAGGGCATGTCGAGACCAAGACCAAAGCAATACAATCCCCAAGCCAACCAAGGCTCAAGCTTCTGACGTTTTAAGTTTTTAATCATGCTTTGTGGGTGGGTGGGAATGGGATGACTTTGTCCTTTTTCAGTATTTATGAGACGATTTCAAACTACCCCAAACGACTTGACTCCTTTCTCTCTCTCTTCTTTTTTTCAGGTTTGATGTTGTTGTAGTTCTTGACCAAACGGGATGATTGACCATCCTGTCTTGTTGGCTTCACTTCATCTTCGGTTCATTCGCATTTCTATCATTTATAGGCTTTCATTTTCTATTTTTGTTGTTCTCCTTTTTTTTTTTTTGTATTTTTATGTGGGACATTTTTCCAATCAACTTGAGTGTGCTCTTCATATGTTTTCTTTTCTCCGTGCCGATTTAATATTTTCTTCCATTTTGAGCTTCTCTTTTCATTTCGAAACTATAAAAATAAATATTTTTTAATACGTTTTATCAAATCGGCTTAGATTTATTGTGCCTGTGTGTGTATCAGTGTATCTTTTAGGAACCAGAAATTTATCTATCAATTCATATATGTCGGGTCACAAAATGTGGACGAACTTGATATGGACTATTAAAAGTTTATAGTTATTTTCGAAAATTGAAATACTACAAAGAATTTTAGTCAGCGTAAAGACTAACCTGATTTTTGTCAGTTCCAGAAAGTTTTTTAGTAGGACAAATGAAATCAAAAGCTTCCTGAAAATAAATATATAATCACTAGTATTATTAAAAATAAAACACAACATAAGTTTTTAAGAACATTATGAAATCATTGAATTTTTTTACTTGATTGATTGATTTTTTTTTTTCATATAAATATATACATCTGAATGCCTTTGTGTGCCCAATTAAAGATATTAAACGCATTAAATCAGTTGTTGATTGCAATTTACAGCAAACTGTAATTAAACACAAATACAGTGAATCACATATACACCAATCACACAGAGAAATATTTAATAGAGGAAACCAACTTGATTCCGAGTAAAAAGATGGAGAGACAAACCAAGCGTGGCAATGAAACAATTAAAAGCATGCCAAACATACCATATTTTGGTTGCCAATAAGTCTGCTTATATGCACATGTAGACATATGTATGTATATATAAGTATTTGTGCATATGCATGTGTGTGTGTGTGTACATAATCGATGAATCTATAATATTTAAGCATTTGTCCTTCGCATATCACAGTATGGTTCCCAGTGACAATACAAATCATGCATGGCTCAATTGATGAGCAATAACAACAACAACAACAACAAGACAAGCAGCAACAAAAATTTCATCTAATTGCTTATGAAAATGCACAATAAAAACCAAGTTGCTCAAGCATTTTGGGTTTGTGCAAATAATTGCACATGACTGGTCAATTGCGTCATTCGAAACAGTCAACCGTTTATGATTTGAAAAGTAGCCACATAACCATACCGAAATATTATTATGAGGCCGAGGCGTACAATTAAACACATTCAGAAGACAATTAACAGATATTTGAAAATGAAATTTGTTTTAGTCCTTTTTCCAAACACGATTTCAAGAAAATATTTTCTGTTCAAGTTAAATGAAGAACTTTCAGAATGGTGAAGATCGTCCACTCTTTTTGAGGTTACTTACATAGATGTGATAATGGTCTTTTGAGGTCAAATCCAAATCAGATATATATCTGATATAGTTGTTAGATCTAGCTCATATAGGTTTCTCTATTAGTTTTCCAAATCTCCAAGTCGGAAAGGTTGGTCGGTGTGAAGGCTGTAACATATTAATTGTTATCGATAGGCCCCTCCGAACTAAGTCTATTTATTAACTTTCAATAAATCCGGAAAAAATAAAAAAAAACTCCTGGATCATTTCTAGTCTTCTATATCTTCTTCCTAAGAAAAAATAATTAGGAAAACATTTTTACAGGATTTTTTTTATTTTTTTATTTCCATACTCTGACTATGTAATGGAAATAATTATGATTGCTGTACTTTAAAATTGTTGACAAATTATTATTGGACACAATTAGGGGGTTTGAGAAATGATGGCAATTTTTGACCAAATACACCAGCCCACCTCACCCCGATCGATGAGGCCAATTGCATATTCTCCTGTTGCCATTCCTGTCACTTAACTTAATTAGTCAACCTGCCAGGCTGTCGGTTTGTCGGTCTGTCGGTCGGCTGCAATTTTCTGCTGCTTCTGTTGTGCTCCTCATGCTGCTGACATTGACTAGACCGAACGGGGCAGGACTGGGTAGCCAACTGTTGCAACGAAATAACCACAAAGTTTTCTGTTTGCTGCATAATTAAAAAGTTTGAAAAGCTTTTGCCAAAACCAGCCAACGTTGCAGAACCAACAGAGCCACCCGGCAACCGTTGTTCGGTATTTTCTCCCATCTTGGCCTCCCCAATATGTCGGTCCTCTCTGGGTGAAATGTCCGTCTGGTAACTATTATAAACCGGCGGTTATGCGGCGGTTGCAGTTTTTGCATGATTGACAAGCTTCCCATGTCCGTTGAAACCCACCAACCCTTTCTTCTCTTCCTCTTCCTCTCTCTCTCTCTGTTTCTCTTGGCTCTCATAATAAAAACCTAGTCAAGGACAGGAATGTGGCAGGTTTCTTTCCATCTCCTTCCATATTTTTATGTGCGTGTGTGTGCGATGGCATAGTGAAAATATTTTGCATTTTATTAAGTTTTTTTTTCTAGCATTTTTTATTTCTTCATATTTTTCATTTTTTGCGCAATGTTTACATATTTCATCAGATGAGTTTTGTTTTCGGTAATTAATTTCACTGGCATTGCCGGGCCAAATAGCCAACAAAAAATATGTATGTGCAGTGTGAAAAGTGAATAAAATAATAATTTCGTTTCGTTTTATTTTTATTAATGGGGCGAATAATTTGGAGTTAATTGGTGTGGATTAAGTTTTCGATGCGAATTTGTAATTATATTGTGAAGCAATTAAGTGTCTCTAATAAAATAATTTCAAGTATTCCCTGGGTGCCAAATTTGGCGGAAATTAAATTGACTTGGAATTAGTTTAAGTTCATTGAGCAGTTTGCTCAAATGTCTGGAGACAATCAAATATGTAGAATTATTGTCAAAGACCACTTTGCCTGTTTTTCCCTCCAACCCACGAAAACCCACCTGGGATTTCAGGTAAGACCAAAACTTAATGACAGCTTGTAAAGGTTTCAACTTTTACAACTATTTATGCTGGCTATATATATTAGTTGTTGTTATTGCACATGTGTTGGCCCGAACCTCAAGTGTCGAGAAAGGGCCTAGGAGCCTCTCGGAGGCAACTATTAATCATTTAAAGCAAACGAATGCCGAGGAATGCTTGCAATTTATTTTATCGTCATTTGGCCACCCGCATTACCCATGCCACTCACACTAAATGTGCTACAAATCTGTGCGGGTTGGAGCACACACACACACACCCATACACACACACACACAAACGCAGACTCACGCACCTGACCACATGACATTAAACAATTAAAATAATTACGCAAATCTCTCATAGGATTTGTCTCACTTTAGTCAAAGTTTTGTGCTGAGTTTTTTCCCCTCTTTATTTTTTTTTTTATGTATTTTTTTCCATTTTTATTTATTCAATTTGTTTGTGCTTCATTCTCTGACCTCGGTATTTATTAGGCACTTTCCATGTGTGTTTGTTTTTAATTCAAATTAATTAAACTTTTAATTGACACGCCATTTATATGGTCAGATTTTTTTTCATGCTCGGAATCAAGCATATTTATCTGCAGGTTCTGTCCTTGTTGTTGTTTATGTTTTTGTATTATTTTTTCATATTTTGATTGATATCATTTATTGACTCTTTATTAGTTGAGCAATTTTAAATAAATTAGATTTGAGTGGAATTTAGTGGCCTGTAATTATGGTGAATGGACCAGGGAAAAACCTTTATGAAAATATAAATGTGTTGCAATTAATCAAAATTCGGATGTGCTTTAAAATTGATGAATATGTTGATTGTTGAGAATTGTAGCCAATTTAAGGTTTGTCTTTATTTAATTTACACTTTCTATTATTTGCTTAAGACAAACTCAGGAGTTCAGTTCATGCACCCAAAATAGGTCAGCATTTCTATGCAAATGACAATCTTAACTTGGCCCATGACACCATCAACAACCAGCAAATGGCAATGGCCATAAAACCAGTTAAATAGATAACATAACCCAGCCAACTAAAGTAGTCCTGAGCAGTCTGGCTTCTGGCAGAGTAAAGTGCTCCACCAATTCAGGACAGATGGGAGTGAAGGAAATAGGAATTATCAGTTGGCAAAATTAATGCTAATTACTTGAAAAATATATGAACGTGTGGGTGTAACAACCACAGAAACAACAACAACAACAACAATGAGTTTCTGCAATTGTTTTTGTTGAATTTCCTGGACCCGGAGACAGAGAATGCATAAAATATGAAACAAATGCAATGCTGGCTTGGGGAAAAAAACAGAGACGACAGAAAAGGCTTCTCAGTTTCCCAGTTTCCCAGGCACACCGCCCGTCTTTGGTCTATTTCATAATGAATAATAATAAAAATTGTATAAATTATGTGCGCGACGCCGTCTTGCTCAACGCCTGCGGCCAGACAGGCCACCAGGACACACACACACACACACCCATACACCTTTACAAAATGAAAGAACTGCACAAATGAAATGCAGAAATGTAAATCTAAAATAATTTACGCGTCTTTGTTGACTGCTGCTTCTGGTGCTGGGCTTGATGAGGGGCTGGTGGAGGGCTTGGGTGGTGAATATAAAAAATTGCCGGTACTTGGCTGCTCTGTTGGCTCTCATAACTGTTGCTGTTTTCTAGGATTGCCATTTTGGAGTGGCAACAAATGAAACAGTAAAGAAGCTGAAATGGCCGCCATATCAACGCCATTGCAAACTCGGTGGTGGGGAAAAAAAATTCCCAGAGAAAAAAGTCAGGAAGAGTCTGTTAGGGGAGAAAAGAAGTTGCTGGAATATGGAGGGAGGAAGCTAAAGTTGTTTAATGCAAGTTATGTTTGCTGCATTTGCATTTATGGAATAGAATAATCCATTATCAGCCATTTTGCAGGTTGCCCAGGGCTACAAAATGCGCCAAACCCTTACCAACAAACTGGGTAACCTGAGCAACACACACACACACAGATACAGATACACATACACACACACTTTGCAAGAATCACATAAGCCCTTGGACTTTTGTTATAAAAGTGGTACCGTTGATAGGGCGTAGATTAACTTGGCCAAAGTCAGTAAAAATGGTAACTGTGGCCGTAGCAACAAAAAAAAAAAAAAAAAGGATTAAGACATTTTGAATAGGTTGCACACACACAGACAGTCCACAAACTGGCTAACAATGTTAAATGAGGCTATAAATGTGAACTAAAGGCATAACACCAGATACTGAATAAACAGGGACAGAGAGCTTCTAACTTAAATAATAAATGATGTGTATACGAATGGATAGTTTAGTATAGTTTAGGAGAGCTTAAGAGCATTGGGATTGAAAAAGTAGCTAAGAATTACAAGAAGCTAACACGAAACAAAAGGGCAGTTTTAAAGCTAGCAGCTCTCTTCCGATAAAGCTTTGTGATCTTGGGTAAGTCTGAAGATCATATTGGAATATTAGAGTATGAGAGAGGACTGAAATAGTTGGTAAAGAATTTCAAGAAGCTAACACGAAAAAACATGGCAGTTTTAGAGTATAAATCTAGCAGCTCTCTTCCGATAAAGCTTTGTGCTCTTGGGTAAGTTTGGAGATCATATCGGAATTTCAAAGTACGCAGTCTAAAAAGTCCATCTGAGAGACAGCTTGAAAAAATCTCATCTTATAAGCCAGCTCTACATGATTTTCCTCTTAAGGAAACGATATGATAAAAATATATGTAATATCCTTGAGACATATAGGAAAATGCTCCTCATTTAGTTTTAAAAACTTAAGCACGCAGCATGAATTGGAACCCCTGGGAGAAAACAGTTTCAAGAAAGATATTTTCCAAGCCAACCAAAAATATACACACATATACTCACACCCACACTGCCACAGCTATAGAGATTCATATTTACATTCACACTGGAGGATTTTTCCCTCTTGTTTAGAGCTCCAGAGTGTAATGCGTACTATCCTCGGGGTATTGAATTAATGTCAAATTAGACTTCAAAATGCGTGTAAATTTCACGCGCGGCTACAAATGAAAATTACATAGACACACTCAGTAAAATGCCAACCGCAGAGCAAAATTCAAAACAACAACAACAACAGCAGCAGCAGCAGAGCTAAAAAAATAGGAAAAAAAATAAAAAGATATACAAAAAAAAAAAAAAACAGAAACTCTGAGCAGAGCAAGAGCACAAATTATAAATCCACAGGGTATAACAAAGCTAGTGTCGGTTTTTGTCTGGCCTGGTTGAGTTTTGCGGCATTTACCGCACTCATAATCTACGCAGCTAACACACACTCCCACGCACACACACACACACACACACACACATACCCCTGACAGTGTAAGAGTGCTGCCACTTTTGTCTAGCCTCGGGGCAATTTTGCAGTGTTAAATTTTTGCTCTGCACAATTTTGTTGTGTGCGTTTTTGGTTTGGCTTTTTTTTTGTGAGTTTCTTTTTTTTTTTGTATTTTTTTGAATGGTAACAAAATTTCCCTCCAGCTATTGGGCCAAAACTCACGCGCCATGCAGTTTGAAGTGTTACCTCCTCCACCTAGCTCATCCCTCGCTTTCTTAGTCTCTGAACTGTTTTTGTTTTCATGTGTGTGGTGTGTGTCTCGTTTTGGGAGTCGCAATAGCTATGGCATCATTATCATCTACCGCCAGCTATGTTAGTGTGTTTGTGTGTATTTCAGGCCGACAGCACTTACCCCTTGGTTCGCCGCACCCCTCTGGCCTGATTGTATAGTTGTTTTGTCATTGGTAAAGCTCAAGCGAAAATTTGGTTAGAGGCGGCAACTCTGTTTCAGTTTCATCTTCTTCAGTCTTTTTGTGTAGTGAAGTGTAAACCTGAGTTGTGCTCATCATCCTCAGCCACGTTTTTGCTGCTGTTGTTGGTGTTTGTCCTTGTGTCGTGATTGTGTTGCAGTATCACAATTTTACATGCATTTGTTTTCTTGTTGTCTCCTATACCTTGATTAAGCCTTAGGGCTCAACTGTACCAGTACAGTAAAGCCGAATCTTGTAGCTTGGTTAAATTAAAAGTTTAGGTAATTTTGTTCATATTTTTATGTGTTATATGGCTGATTTCATTAGATCTTGGAAAAGTTAAGCAAAATGGTTTGGTTTCAAAAATTTGGGCTCTTAACTATCTTGAGAATTTCTCTCTCTTTTTCTTACCCTCAACAAGGATTAATCAATACTAAATAGAGTGATTCAGACGCCTTAATATATCTTAAAATTATTACTTGCTTCTTGATTATTTTAATGGGAGATAGGATTTTTATTCTTATGTGAAAGCTTTTGCCAGAGATAACATTTTCCTAGTGGTTGTTGAGACTTAACTCCTTTAATTTGCTTCCTTGTTGGGTGATAACTTTTTTTCAATTTCGAAAGACCCTAACCCTTATCAATTCAATTATATTATTTTTGATAAACTTTACATTTAATTGGCTAAAATTTCGAGCTGTAAGTTATAATTCTTTTGGGCCTCTTGAGTGGTAAAATATTCAAGAAATTTTTTTAAAATTTCTCACCTACTTCATATATTTTCTGATAGAGTTATGAATCCATTTAATTAATACAAAGTCTTGTGGTAGTCTGGCGCATAATGTAGCTATATTTCCGTACAAGTAAGATTTCAATATATAATAAAAGGAATACATATCTATGAAAGTGATGAAGAAATTGAATTTTGCAATGAGCTGGAGGGCGGGGTAAAGTGATAAAGATGAGCTGGGTTTCAGGAGAGGAGTAAGAAAGCCCTCGGTGAGTTGAATGACAGCATTACCAATGATATTGCCTCATTGGCTAATGGGTGGGTGTGCACGTGTAGGTGTGTGTTTGTGTGATGAAAACGAAGACATTTGAAAGGAGTTGCAGTGGCAGAAATTGCATCCAGCATCAAAAACGGATGATAATGCTGCTTTGCTCAGGATAAGAAAGGTGAGGGGTGAATAGCACACATGTGTGTAGGTTGTATCTGTGTGTGTGTGCGTGTGTGTGTGTTGTGTATGCGGTTGGCAAAGCTGCAAATGCGCTTTCAGTTGATTAAATTAAATCGCTAAAGCAGCGCACAGCAGCCCAGAGAATGGAAGACACCAGAGAAGAGAGCCTGGCATCGAGTTGAGGAAACAACGCAAAGCCAGAGTGCAAAAGATGCCAAATTGAGAGAGGGAGACAGAGAAAAATGCAATTGAGCTCCTCGCTAGTCGTCCACTCTGCACTCAGCTTAATGGCGACGACAAAATGCAAGCAGCCACCTCGAAGTATTTACCTTCTTTTTTTTTATCCTCCTCTTTTTTTTTGGGGTTTACCCCAATGGCGGTTGCCATCAGCTCGGCCATGTATAGAATCATCAAGTCTCTACAAGACTTTTGTAAGCTTTTCACCTGTCCCGCAGCAGCGGCGTCAAATTGTCAAGCGAGTAGACACAATGCCAACGAGTCAACCAGCCAACCAGCCAACCAGTCAGACAGACAGTCCGCCATATCGAAAGACAGTCTACCGGCAGCGGCAACTGCACTTCCGCTTCCGTTGTAGTCGCTGTTTGGGTTGCTTCAACTCCGTGGCTCTGTTTCTGAATTTGTCGCTATGTTTGTTGCTGTCCTGTTGTAAGCCAAAGGCAAGCAGCTTTGTTGCCTTTTGCGCTTCATTTCAAGTATATTTCCTCTACTCTTACCTTGCTCTTTTTCCCCTATTTCTTCTTACTCTCAAACAATAACTTAGTGACGCGTGTGTGTGTGTCTCTGCTCGATTTGAAGCTGCTCAGGTCCGTCTTGGGATTAGAGATTTTTGTCAATGAAGGTAATTTGCGGAAGATTTTGTCTAGAATTTCAATTAGATTGACATTTTCTTATGATGTGTATTTGGTATTTTCCTGAGCGTTTTTTTTTTTTGTTTTTTTCTATTTTCTATCTTTGCTTTGGGTCACAGAATATAGAGGGAAATATTCATCGACTAAATTGATTCTGTCTGGCTTTGGTATGTGATTTTAGACAATTTTAATAGAATTGAAACTGTCTTGTTTTTGTTGAAAAAATATTGCTCTATAATATTTCCGAAGAAACCTATTTGATCAATTATAGATTTATAGAAAAAAAAGATTTAGTTTTTTTTCTCAAATAGTCCATAGATTTCCTTACTTGCCTTTTAAATATCCAATAAGATAAAGTTCAATCCAATTGTTTTCTGCTATTGTCATTAATTTCCAAGAAACCGCAACAGCTAGTTAAGATTCATTTTTCATGACAATCCGCTTACCGAAAGGTGAATTTAATATTAATGAACAATTACAAAAATTATTAGCCCTCAACGAAGACAGTTTCAGTCCGGTCTGCTCAGATCTGCTTAAGCTGTCAGCCGGGTCGATTTGTCAGCCACTTGGTCATTATAAATGTCATGCCAAGTCCGGACTATAAAGACAGACAAGGCACTTGGGTTGGTAATTACCACAAAGAGTCAAAGCTGATGCCAAAACACTGAAGCCGTCGACCTACATTTCAACGCCAAAGAAAATGATCTGCAGAATTGCTTTAGCTGTTCCCCGCTCCAATTTGCCTGGCATCTTTATCTGCTGTATCTGGTGTATTCAAAAATAAATTGCACAATTGCTGAGAACTGTTGAAATATTTAGCGTAAGGATGATGGAAGGCAAAACGATGGATGGAAGGCATATCGATGAATGGGCAAAACGGAGACGTGCTAAATGCCAAAAAGAAGTTGCAATCAAAAGCAAAATTTTCATTCTTCCTTTTTGGGGTTTCCTTCACTCCCGGCTGTCTTGGTCAATCAGTGGGCCATCACTTCTGGCCTTCATCATCCTTGGGCTTTGCACATTTGCAGGCGACGTGTTTGCCAGCAACTCTACTTCTCGTTTGTCAGCCATCTTGACAGTCATTCAGCCAGCTAAATGTTAAACGCAGGCCGCGCGTGCAATTGCTCAAATGTCTTCAAACTGCCGCAGACTAAGCGAGAGAGAAAGAGAGTGAGAGAGAGAGAAAAAAGAGAACATAAAGTTTGGCCAGTTTCGGGTAACTCGGCAACTACAGATGATTTGGTGGCATGGCGCGTGTCCAACGAAATGTTCCTGTAAACTGTCTATCTTTTCCTCGCTTTCTGCTCTCTTTCTCTCTATCTCTTTTGGCTTAGTTTCTTTCTGTTCTTTTTTGGTCATAAACTTTGCTTACGTGACAACTTTAGTTTATTTCTTAAGTTTCTCCAAGGAGCGCGTTATGCGTCGTTGCAGGACTTTTACTTGACTTGGCGTCCTCCCTGCTTGACTGACTGACTGGCTGACTGGCTGACTGACTGCTTGACTAGTTGACTGTTGGACTGGCTCATTGCCTCAGTAACTCTGACTTGGTTGGCGGCGTTGTCACTCTCAGCATTTGTCGACCATGTCAACGTGTTGCTGTTACAGTTATATTTTTTTCCGAGCTTTGCTTCCTTAATGTTGTCATGAAGCGGAGAATGCACTGGAATGCCTAACGGCAACCAATGACTACAATCCTCGAAATTTGTGCCAATGAGCTAGACAAGGCAATGCAGGTCTTAGGGTTGTCCGAAAGGCTCTGAAAAATGAAAGAATGATTTTCAGAAAAAATTATTTGATTAGATTAAAATTCTTTAAGATCAAAAAATAAAATATTTTAAAGCAAAAATACTTTTGTAAATAATTTGAAATTCTTCCGAGCTATTATTTTCTTTTAATACTTCAAAGCAGCTGATGGAGTTAATTTATATTCTTTCATAGTCAAATTTAATTTAGAAAATATTTTAGGTGCAATTAAAGTTGCCCTGATTTGGCAGAGCTGACAACCCTATGGGTAAATTCTGAGAAAATGTTTTTATGATTTTTCTGTTTTCTCAAAGAAAATTCTTTTATTCCGACACCGTCACCAGCTGAGGACCACCAAAAAAATAATACTTTTTTTTTGGAATGTAGGTAAGAAACAGAAAAAAAAAAATATATAGAGAGAGATAGGAAGGAAGGCGAGCAACTCTTATATAACCTAGATTTGTTGTGACATAAAATTATTACGAAAAATGGTTATTACCCCGTTTACGTTTGAGCGAACGCATTTGTACGTGTTGACAATTTGTTAGCTTAGATAATGTTGCAACAACAACAACAATAACAACAATGGCAACAATGCCAACGGCAACAGCTAAATGGTTAGTATGAAGGGTGCCCGCCTGCCAGAAGACGTGAAAGGCAAAGGCCAGCCCGAAAGAAAGTCATCATCCTTGCGTGTCTTCTTTTCCACTTTTTCTTTAACTTTCGAGTGTATTCTTCTTTTATTATTTTTCTTCTTTTTTTGTCTTGTTTTTACCCTGACAATTCTATAAATTTTTGCCTGACTCTAGAGCCAAAGGGTTGGCCAAATTCTGAAACACACACACACTCACACACAGAGAAAGAGAGAGAGAGAAACAGCGGGTGTGACAGTTGGTCTGTGCGTGTCACAAAAGCCTGTCATTTTGGACGCCCAAATGCCAAAAACTTCCTCTAACCCCCGCCAGCTGGACTGGCTTGGTCGTTGACATGTTGGAATTTTAAAATTCTTTCAATGGCTTCGTATATATATGGAAAATGGTATATGGAAATGGCAATGGAAATCACAAATGGCAAAAGTTTAAAGCTTGATTTCTTTTACTTCTTCAAGCCTCTCCAACCCGTCCACTTCTTCCTTCTTGTTGGCCGTGTTTTTTTTTCTATATATTTTTATACTGATTGCCAAACGTTGGCAGCTGTTGCCAAACGTTTAGTCAGTCTGCCGCAATCCCAACAAAAATCAGCAGCCACAACGTAACCATCCGCGCTAAGGATCCACCTACTTCCATTTGTGGGCAAACGATGGGTTGAGCCAATTTTATTGTCACGCTGATTGTCACAATCAGTGGTATTTGCCGTTGACCAAAGTGAGCTTCATTGTTTAAAATTCTTTACATATACTTTTGCAACTCTACTCTCTCTCTCTCGCTCTCTCTTTCACTCTTTTATGGATATCTGGTTTTTGTATCTTTTATACGTTTTGAGCTCTGCTGAAATTGGCAGAGAACGTTTTGTGCCAATTTTATTTTTCATACTCTACATGGAAAATTATCAGAAATATTTTGAATTTATGGCAATTTTTTGTCATAGAAAGTTGCAGATTTTATATAATCTATAAGATCCATAATATTTCAACAAAGAATAGTTTGAGGGCATATAAAAGTCGGTCAAGCTTAAATGGTTTACTTTTTTCATTTTCATTGCAAGTTTTTCAATAAATTTGGTTATGGTCAGGCTTTGGCATTGGTTGGGTTAGCTAAAGCGGAAAGGTTGATTTGTCAATTTGTTTGGCTCGGATTGGTTTTAATTGGCGGTTCTTTCGAAAGAGATTTGCATTTGTTGTGTTTCGTTTTCGTCACGTTTCCTTTTAAATGAGATTGAAAGTTTTCGACAAGCTGTCCAAATATTTGGAAAACTATAACTTATTTGGTTGCTTTTGTCCCAGCTTCATTACGAGTGCAACTGCTTCCGGTAAATGGAAATTTCCTGTTGACTCATTCAGTGAGTCATTAGCGTGTGCCAAAAACGATGTCAATGTCTTGAAAATTTTGGCTTAATTGGATTTTTGACAAGTGAACGCGCCTTGACATGGCGACAATTTTTGCCACTTGCCTTATGCATTTATGACTGAATGAATACGAATTGCAAAAGGCGAATGTGCAATTTTGCAAATTAATTGCGAAATTAGTGAAAACATAGAGAGGGGTTGTGGGTGGTTGTATATGCGATTACAGGAAGGGGTGGGAAATTAAACCAAAAGTAAGTTTTACTAATTAAAAGCGCTTTCAATTACAAACTGATTGGCAGTTTTGGTTTTGTTACGTTGGCTGCGCCGGTTTGGTCGACTCGTTTCCCCCTGGGGTGATGGCCCAGAAATCGGAAGTGCCAAGTGTTTGGCCTGGCATGGGGGAGGCTTACAATGGCCTTCGCATGTGTCAAAGATGGTTTTGGCTCAATGCTGCTCATTAAATTGACAGTGAAATGTCCCCCTGGGATTGATCGTTAGCAAATATGCCGACTATGTCAGAAATCACTAATTGGCGTTGGGGGGCCCGATTCGAAGGACTTGTCCGATAACATTTTAAACTTGAACAATGACAAGCTTACAAAAATAAGGCCAGTCCAAATTAATCGAAAAAAATATTCTTCTCAAGTTTTTTTTCTTTTCTTCTTCTCTTCCGTTTCGTTTGCTTTTGCAAAGTTTCTTGTTCAAAGATTTTAGCAAATAGTTTTTCCTTGAACGAAAAAGCTGCAAAAAAAAAACGAAGAAAAGGAAAAGGAAAACCCTTGATATTTCTGAGAATGTATTGACAAAATATTTGCCATCAACACGTGCCTGTGTTTTGATTCCTTTTCCTACGCTCGCCAAGGACCTGCCATGTCTTTGGCCTTTTGTTTTGTTGTATAGGCAGAAAGTGTTTCAACTCTGATTATATTTGCTTAGCATTTTGTATTAGCTTAACAATCTGCACGTGCACATGTGGAGTTGACGGCAAAGAGTGGCTAAGGCAAACATATCGTCAGCAGAATTGAACAACTCCTTGTGTATCCGAGCGATACAGTTTGTTTATGGTAACACGAGATTCATTTTTAAGACAATAGTTGGCAAGTGCCTTTAAAGGTTCTGAAATTTGTCAAGATTTTTATAATAAATCAAAATAATTTTAAAATCTTCTTTAACTCACCGAAACTCTTTTCCTCGCCCACTAATTTTTCCCTGATTATTCTCTTCTCTTTCCAGGTAAGTCGAGCAACAACACGACACGCAATTAAAGAAACATTTGTGTCGACAAGCCTCCTGGCAGCCCAAAAAAAAAGGTAACAGAAATACTTCTCAGACAGAAGTGAGTCTGGAAGAAGAAGCAGGAATGTCTGAATGAGCTGACTGCTCTTCAGCAGGTCTGGAATAGAGACAACAACAAAATTACATTTTTTATAATTAAAATCCAATTTGTGCTAATTTAGCATATTTGTCTCGCATTACATAGACTAGCCGGGCCACGCCTTTCTGCTAACAAAACGCCTACGCAATGCAATGAAAATTGAGCAAAATTCAAACAACACAGAAGTTTGTTGACGCGCGGAGTGGGGTGGGCGATGCGGGGTGCGGAATGCGGAGATAGGCAAGGCAAAACGAAGCGCGAGCGACTATGAAAATTAATTGAAACGCTTAGACAAAAGTTAGGAGCGACAAGTACTTAATGCATTTAATAGAAGTCTAAGTGTTGCCTTATCCTTAAGTAGGATTCGAATACATAAGGCGGGCAGCAAGACAGACGTGTATGTTTGTCTTAGTATCTACGTCTGTGTGGGTGTGTGTGTGTGTGTGTTTTGGTTCGAGAAAAAGTAGCGAGAAGCAATTTAAATCTTACTAATTACTTGGGCGACAAATTACGCCAGCTGCCTGAACGGAGACACACCTCCTCAGCCGACGACACCACCATCCCATTCACTGCCCACTTCTTACATCTCTGTAGAGTTGTAACTTTGGACTTGAAGCAGGTGAAGATAAAATGCTTCCACTTCTTCTTCTTCTTGTTTCTCGCCTTAAAACGCTACATTGTCTATTTTGAAAAATTAAGTGTCATTTGGCTGTCTCCTGGGTATATTGTTTTCAACGTGGCATCTTGGCAACTACTTTTCCCTCAGCCAGAGGACTTCAGGGTTAATTTTACCTTGAGACAGTGCTTGGAGCAGCCTGAGAGCGGCTGCATGTTTAATTCAACAGCAATGGGAAGCGACTGCTTGCCGTCATTTAAGAATGAGATAGTTAAGCGTAATTACCAAAGGCCCAGCCAATGATCCTGAGACTAAGACCTGTGGAAAGGTGTCCAAAAAAAATTTCACCATTAAATATGTACAGGTAGTTTTTCGCTTTAATATGTGAGTTAATTACACCCAGGCAAAAGGTGAGACTCTGAGCTTTTATACAAATAATAACTTGAATTGAGAGTGGCTCATTAAGCCAGGCAAAAAAAAAGCTCTTGAAAAATTAACCAACTTGCATTTGATTTCTGAAAAAGAGTCACTCAAAAAGTTGCCTAACTCTGTCAAGAATAAAACTGGAACAAACATAAAATGTTTTCCAACTTTGTCCAGAATAAAACTGGATTCCTTAGACTTTTTGAAATATTTTCTGGGAACTGTAGAAATTATTCAATGTGCTCCAAAGGAAAATACACCCATTTCTAAATGTCAAAATCACTTGGGTAATAATTTCATATTATTTGAATTGAAGTAATTTATGGGTTGTATTATTAATTATAGTTAGACAATAGCTATCATTTTTAGTCACTTGGAAAATAAATTGACGAAACACATGCAAATTCTATTTATTTTGCTTGGCCTGTCGACGAGGTCTTCCTCGATTTCAATTCTTTCGACCATCTGAACTATTTTGTATAAATTATTGATGAGTGCAAAAAAATAAAAGAAGAATAGGTTTAATGAAATTGTAAAGAGAAAATGGGGGGAGAAAATTGGCCTGGGCACGATGACAAAACTGAGTCTCTTGGTCTGATTTGTGGGGCAGGGCAAATCGTCTCGTTGTCGGCAATGGGAAAGGAACTAACGGCTTGTTTGTTTAATTATTTATTTATGCAACTAAATGTATAAAATTGATTCAATTAAAAGTAGTGGGAAAAGCGTTTAGGTTGGTCTAGTTTGCCGCAAACTAAAGCACTTTATTCCATTTGCTTGGCTTGTCATCCATTTTCAGGCGTCCCTACAGTCTGTTCGTTTTTCATGATTTTCGCCTACGGCCAGTGAATTTTAATGCCCTCACATAAATTGTAATACCAAGAGGAATTGAAACGGGCACAAATCAACTGGCTCCTCTGGGCCAGCAAATGTGGACCTCACGAACCACAGTTCCCCTTGGAGCTTTGAGTTCTTCAAACGTCAATTTTGGACTGTCTTCAGGAATTCTGGATTCAATTTTTTTTTTGTTTCCCTTTCTTCGTTTTACATTCGGCATACGCAATCCATTTCTTATGCCAAAAACAGAAACAAAGACAAGATGAAATAAATAAATAAAAAACGGAAAATTAACTACCAAAAGAGAGGGGGGAAAATATGGCTGAAATGAATTAAAAACATGCGCCATCTGCAATTTGTTACGAAGGCACAATTCCAATTGCATTTGCTTCACTATACCAATAAGTTTTTTGTTTTATTTCATTTTTGTCTCTCCTCTTTTGTTTTACTTGGCCAGCTTCTCTCTCACTCTTTCTCTCTCTGTCTCTCTTTCTTGACTTAAGCCAAAAATTGCAATAATGTTGTATTACGTGTTGAAATTACGTAAAAAGATTTTCAATTGTTTTCCAAGTGACTGTTTTCTTCGGACCACCCCACCAGCCCTCCCCTTCTCCTACCCCTTTTGCTCACACACTCTTCGTGCCTTATTGTTTTTCATTGGTTTGGTGGGCAACTGCTGCTGTTTATTTTCGGCTTTCCATCTTCTGGCTTCATCCTCTCGCTCTCCGCTGGCTCTGGCCAGTTTAGTGTTGGCCATGTGACCAGTGTTCTCGTTTGGTCTACAGCAAGAAATAATGAACTTCTGTTGCGACAACTATAAATTTATGGTTGCAATGTCCGTCCTGGTTTTTGGTTTAGCCTGGACCAAGCATCTTGTGGTGTGGCAATAACTTTTTCTCCAAGATTTGCCCTGAGCCATTTCAAGTTAGTCGAATGAGAAAAGAGCTAAATGACTGCAAATCAGGATTAACAGAGCTGGGATCGGTATCGGAGAGACTCGACCTGCTATTTTTTAAGAGAAGATCTCAGAACAATCTTAGAGAAGGTAGAAAAAAAAAAAACTATAGATCAAAAGTTCCTCAGATTTATTTCTTAAAAATTTGTGCCAAAACTCTTTTCACAATTTGTCTAAATTGCCAAAGAATTCCGAGTCTTTTCATCGCAGATCAGTGGTAGAATTTTCTTAATTAACTGAAAGTTTCTTGTTTGGCTGGGCCACTCATTTCAGTTTATAAAACTTCCTGTTGAAAATCGTGGCCAAAAAAAAAAGTGTCACTTTTGGAAAACTTCAACTGCAACTTAATTAATCCGTCCACTTTTCAATAAAGAAAAGCTCAGTTTGCCCAAATGTCAATACCATACAAAAAAAAAAAAAAAAAAAAAAGAGCTCGGTCTGCAAATACCAGAAAAATATGCCAAAATAAACTTAAAGAAGGAAAATAAATAAAAACGAAGAAGAAGAAGAAGAATAAGCAGAAATGATGAGGAAAACCCAAAGTTTGTGCCTTCGTGATTCTCATCATCGTTGCTTTTGTGGGTGTTTGTGTTGTTGTTGTTGTTGTAGTTGTTGCAGCACTCGACGATATTACAAAATCCATTAAAATTCTATTTCCTGCCATCAAACTGCCCAAAGTTAAATAAAGCGCGGTAAGAGAAGCCATGGTTTTTTTTTTTTCTTAAAAAAAAAGCGTTTGGAACTCGGTAGAAACGCTCAAAAGCTCGGCATGTCGAGCGTCTAAACCGAATAAGAAACCGAAATAATAATAATAAACGACAACAACAAATTGGCAAACAAACAAACAAGCAAGCGGCAAAGTTTTTGGCGGCACACAAAATTAAAGGCAGAAAAGCTGCTGCCGTTGACAAAGTGATGGCTTTGCCCTAACCCGGCGCGGTGGAAAAAGAAGGCGGAGAAAGTGGCCTGAAGAAGATTTCAAAAACAACTTGAACAACTCGAAAATGCAGGCAGGCAAGACCATTGACTGCATTTTAAAGTAAGTTGTGTGCAGGCAAGGAGAAAGTAGAAGGGGCAGAAAAAAAAAACTAATAAGCCACGAAACAAACTGTTGAGAAGCTCAACTCAACTCAGGAGTCGGGATTTTTTGGTTTCTATAGACTTTTGGTTAGACCATAAAGTCAACTGCAGTTGGCAGCCTGGTGGGCTGGGAAGCGGGCTGCCATTAAAAAGGTATAAACCGCGCACAGTTAATAAAATTGCAAGTGGTCGTCAGACTTGTCGGAGTCGTCGGAACGTCATCATCATTCTAACCAGGATTTTATCCACCATTTGGCTTCCTTGCTGTGAAAGTTTGTGCTTTCGTTTTTTTTTTATTTTGTCCTTCCCTGTCGTTTGCTTCTTGATTTGACATTCTGCTGGGCTGCGCTCCTCTAAATAAAGTTTTCTGCTATTTTCCTTTCTTTTTTTTTATTAATATTAAAATCAGCGTCGTCCTTGTTTATTAATCTCTGCATAAAACCAAATAGTCAACCATTCGAGTCCGGCCAAGTCAGCAATAAGAGGACTCAGTTGTTTAATATAGACACGCATGCTCATTCCCATTCCCCCCTGTTGCCACAGCATTTAAGCCCTACGGCAACATCAATAAATGTTGTACAAACATGACAAAAGCAACAACAAGAGCAACTGTGAAAATGTTCACGCTTTTAGTCTCTCGGAAAGACTTACCAAGGCAAACAGAATAAAAAGTTGTGCAAATAAACCGCAGTTTAGTTATAATGAATACAGCTTAACTTGGCTAAAATGAGTTGCTCGGAAACCCCGACTTTTTCCACATACTCTTCCACGCCCGCACTGCTCAGAGCCACTAATCTTCCGGCTTCCTCAGTAGTTTTATAGTTGATTTTTCGCACATAGATTTTCGTTTTAATTTTAGCGGATTTTAGTGGTTAATTAAAAAAAAAAGAGCCAGAGCGAGTGAGAGAGCCGTAAACCGTTTGTTATTAAAAAATTTTGTCTGGGAATATTTTCATATTTCACAGTTTTTGGAGAGGTCAGCGGAAAACTCTTGCAGATTCCCTCAAAAAAATTATATATATAGAAAAAGTGTATCTCTTAGATACTTTCAAGTAGTGAGCAGTAATCTAGCATTTAACGTTTCTAATTTAACATTTCATTAACCCTGTTCAATTGACTTTGGCTATTGACCATTATCATCTTGTCTGGGCCCCAAGCAAGCTAAATAAAAATAGCACCAACAACAATAACAACAACAACGGCAGCAGGAAAATGAAAGAAGAACTTGAATTTTATTAGGACAATTTTTCAACATATTGAATGAAAGTTTTGCACGACACCTACCGCCTCTGACCGCCCAGCCCCCCGACCAACCTAGCGACCGACCGGCCGGAAGTAAGTTCAAGAGTGGAGTGAAAGATGGGAAACTGTTGACAAGCAAAATGTCGCTGGCGACTGTCAATGAACAGTTAATATTTTTGTGATGATGCGCAATATGTCAATGACAGACTTTTGGCTCTGGTCAAAAGGGGAGGTCACTTTTTGCTCAAAGTTTATAAATTACACTCTGGGAGTCCATGTCAAAAGATTCTCAGCATTGTCGCCTGCTTGCTTGGTTGCATGGCCGCCGCTGACACGGCAACATTTCTCTTCTTCCATTTCTACCATTTTTTTTTTCTTTTTTTTCTCTGTATATTATTTTTTTTTCTTAACTTTGCCTTACGGTGGCCACCCACTAATCGTGTCAATTAGGCATGCACTTTTGTATGTAATTTTTTTTGCTTTCTTTTTGCTTTTGAAAAATTAACAATAAATTCTTAGAAGGGGCGAGACCGGCAGTTGGGGTATTGAAATAAACGCCATAGATAAATTGGCAAAGACCCGCAGCAATTTTCCGGTTTCAATGTCGGCATTGACATTGTCATCGTCATCATTGCTTGTCGCCGTCGTCGTCTGCGTTTGTCTGTCGCGTTTTTTGTCATTTATTAGGGCTGGAGAGGGGAGCCAGCAGTTGACTCCCCAAAGCCCGCAGCGCTTCTGCCTTTGATCGTTTTTTTTTTTTTTCTTTCTCAGCAGAATTGTCAGCACCCCTCAAACTACCCAACTTGGGAACAGATTCATAGAAAACTTTCTTCTACTGTGGCAGTCACCGAAAGGTGGGGCTCTCTGCCAGGGGTGTGTAGTCTGAGTATGTGTGTGTGTGTATTTGTGGTGGGGCCGACGTTGATGATTTTTCATTGCTCGAGTTTTAATTTTACACTTGAGTTGATTTCGGTCTACGGACGCGAACACGGACACCGGCAAAATGCTCCCCAAACGTCAAAGTTCGAGAAGGAAAAAGAGAGCCAGAGAGCTTAAATGCCAGGCAGTAGATAAAATTGAAGGTTGCAAAAAAAAAAAAAAAAAAAAATTCACTGAACTAAAGAATTTAAAGCTTTTAAGTGGCATTAAAGAAACCTCTGATGTCTTAAAATATCTTTTGAAAAATTACAACAAAATTATTCCAAGAATAGTTTTGTATATAATTTTATTCATTAAATATATATCGAATTTAATAAAATTATTTCAGACCCGTTGAATATTTTAATTAAATTAAAAATGAACTCAACACACCAAATAATATATATATATACAATTTCTCTCACAGATCTCTTTGACCTATTAAAACAATCTGAGATAAATCAAAGATAAAACCTGCCATATACGAGTGCTCAGCATCCGAGTGAAAAATCAATGATATCTGAATTCATTATTTCAAATTAATTAAAAGTGAATTTAAAATGTTCAACCCTTTGAAATATTGTTTCCTCTTTTCCATTTTAAATTGTTTTGTTTTGAAGTTTATTGAACCTTAAAGAGTGTTTTTGTTTTCGTCAAATTCCATTGAGTTTGGCATAGTCCTTTAAAATGCCCACCACTCTTACCATAGCTCCGCTCTACGCTTTCAATTCGGGAACCCCTCAGACTGTGATTTATGGCCATGCCGTGCGCTACTTTGACACCGCCCGACATTTGACAAAAGCTGCCAGATCGGCAGCCACTCCACCCTGCCACTGCCATAGCCATAGCCCCTGTGTACCCAGTACCTTCAAAAGGCGAGTAAAAATTTCTAGCCAGTGACGCCCTCAACGTTATGTAAATGATGAGAAAGGCTGGCGCTATGCCTGGCCAACTGCTGGCTAACTTGGCTCGCTTCCTGGCTGACTTGGTTGTTTAGCAGGTTGCAGATAATTCATCGCTGACATTGCGTACCAATTTAAGGGTTGAATGATTTCGCCCAGACCCAAAGGGTTGGACCGTCTGCTCTTTTTTCTTTTCCCTCTAACTAGGTGCGTCGTCTGGGTCCTGGTCCGTGATTCCTGGCCCTGAAGTTTTAACTCTACGGGTAAATGGCTAGTGATTTAGAAAAGCAAAAAAAAAAAAAAAGGGTCAAACGACAAGTTTCCAGGCCATGTGTGTGGCTTACCCTCCACACCTCTCCGCTCCCGTAAACCGCTTAATTAGACATGTGAGTTGGGATTTCCAGGCTGGATTCGCTTTGGCGACATTTTAAAGTGCAACATTTTTAAGCTTGTAAATTTATGTGGATGTGAAAAGTTTCCGTTGTGGGGTTGAGTGGATTTTCTCTTAATTGCATCAATTGAAATTAAGTGTTTGGTCTCTTTCATTGTGAAACCTCCGCAGTCCTGGTGGGAGCAAATTCAATGTCATGAAACGTTTATTACCACATTTTGGGTTGTACTTTTCGAGCTGGGGTCAAGGGTTGAAGTCCCAAAATATTGCAATTTAAGTGAATATTAAGAGTGATTCTTTAAATTAATGTTTTCATTTTGCTGAAACCCATTCAACCTTAGCCAGCCAAATTGAGCCAAAAGAAAAACGACAAACGGAAGCAACTGAGCACACTTAAGTGAAGCGCGTAATCCGAACCACACAACAAAATGCCACAGAAAAGTCAAGAAAAATTAGAGGAAGGGGAGAGGCCAAGGAGTGAGTAAAATAACGAGCAGGCCAGGCCGGACCAGTCAAGAAAATCCTAAGAAAAAAGGATCAAGAGCAGCTTTGCACGTTTCCTGAAACCGAATACAAAGGCAACTTACGCCAAAGTGACCAGCAAAACGGAACAACGGAACTACGAAACAATGTGGAATAGATCCCAAACAATTCTCAACATATCAGTCTCTCGGTCTACTCACCCCTCTCTACAGATTCCTCCTTCCATTCCATTTCATTTCAGTTATGTCACATACTCTAAAAGTTTTCTTCCTTCCCTCAGTTTTTTTTTTTTTTGAACGCATGTGACAACGTTAAACTGAAAATCATTGCACGGTCACGTGTCAATCTCTAATGCTTGTGGTGTTCCTTACCGCCTCACCCTCACTCTCATTCTCGTTTTGAGTCAGCTTAGCTAAGAATTCGTCTAACCCTGTCTGAGGGTAAGGAATGCCGAAGAGAAGCTGGCTTGGTCTTGGTGGCTCTGTTGTCATCTAAGTGAAACTGTCAAAGCACATTTACCTTGCCGAGAAGTCTGACTGCTTGACCTCACTTTTGTAGTCGAGCAAATGCGGTGGTGGGTAAACTTTGCTCTCATTTAATGATACGTTCTTTTATAATGAGCAAAAAAGGAGAAGAAATAATCCACGCTGATTAGGACAACCGAAACATATATTTTCTTTTCCATTTTTCATTGGACATTCACATGTTTCAATTCTCTCAAGGTGTCATCTCTGAATTAAGTCTTTATAATATTTTGGTATTTACGAGTAGAATAATCATGACTACGGGTCTATGCCATTCCGACAAGACTTGGGATTTCGGATAATTTAGTCAAGCCCACTTTTATTTGTTTACTATGGAAAATGCAAGTTAAACATTCTCATGTCTTGGCCTTGATCAAAATACTCAAAAAATATTTTCAATAAAAAATTGAATACTCGCCTCACACTCCCCGGACACATGAAGGAAATGCATCAAGGATAAAAGAAGCCTGAGCAAAAATTTCACCATCAAACAAGAGAGTAAAAGCAACTGTGAAAGTGAGTGTGTCTCTATGTGTGCGTGTGTGTTTACTCAAGCATCCAGTAAGAAACAAGAGCCCAAGAGTCAATACAGCCAAACCGAGAATGCCTCAACCGTGCTCGGACCAGTCAAGCCGGCGGATTCAATCAGTCAGTAGGTTGAGCATCTTTTTTCCTGCCTTTCTTTCGTTTTTGCCTTTCTCCTGTTTATCCCCTCAACGCACTTTGGTGTGTTGAGCGTGTGTGTGTGTGTGTGTGTGTGTGTGTGTGTGTGTGTGTGTGTGTGTGTTATGTTTAATTGAATGCGATTTCATTACGGCCATTGCCTCAGTACGGCTCAGTTCAGCTCTCTTGAACGCAATCCCAGAGCCGAGATGAGGCGAGTCCAGTCGAGTCGAGTCGAATCGAGTTGAATTGCCAAAACCAAAGTTGAATGGTGAAGTGGCAGGAGGTGGACAGAGTTGAACCAGTTTGCCTTTATCATTGAACGGGTTTTGCTTGGCGCCTGACCGAACGGAAATTGAGGCATTATTGTGATTCACTGATTTTGCTCTTTTATACCCATCACACTCATCCACTCTCTTTCTCACACACACATACACATACACATGCAAGCTTTCACCCCAACTCTCAGCAACTTCAGTGGCAGTCACCGTGCGCTGCTGCCTTGTTGATTTTGGCATTTCAATGGGTTTTTGTATGGCTATACGATTCGATCAGATTATTAAGTGCACACACACACACACTCACATTTATAGTGGTCAGTTTTCTGTGTGTCTATGTCTGTGTGGGTGGGTGGTATTCACGAGCGTTCAGGCCATTGAATTGCTTTGCTGGTCGGTCCACTGGTTGGGTTGCTCGGTCTGCTGGTTCTTCATGAGGTGCGAAACTAATTTGCGCTGAAATTAGTTTTCTTTCTCTGTTGAAAATTACGCTTTATAGCACATGACCCGGCATTCTCCCCCCTTGCCCACTGAATTTAACAATTTCTCACTCACTCACTCTCTCGCTCTCCCTGTTTCTCTCTTTGAGGCTTGGCTTGTTGCATGTGCGGATTCTCTACTGTTTTTGGTCTATTGCATTTGCCACCAAATTGCCAGCTTCGTATAGTACATATTTTTTTGCACCATTTTAATGAGCCGCACATGTCCAACGGCTGCTGCTATTCTGCTCCCCTTCACCCCTCCACCCCGGTTCACGGTTCCAGTTTGGCATTGTTAAACATTTGAGGCGCTATACAATTCTGTCTTGGGGGCATTAACAAGGCGTGTGGCATCATGATGTCAGTGATTAGTGGCATACGCTATGGGATTTCATCTACACTAAGTATATAGCATGCAGGATAGAGGCAGTCCAAACCCCAGCAGGTCAGTGAAAGAGAAATGCAGAGAGAGTGAGACAGAATTCCTGGTAATTCCAAATTTCTGAAACTGACCAGGCAATGAGAATCTTTAAATATGCGTTGATCTTTTAAATTGTCAGAAGTTTCTCCAAACTTTTTTTGCATAATTTCTTAAAAGTAGCCTTGTCAGATAAAAATTATTTACATGGATTTCTCGAATTTATGCCAAGTGAAATCATTGAATAATTTGCATGCTTTCCTTTACTCATTTCTGTTGTTTTTTTTCGGGGCATTTCCGATTCAAAAGGCAGGCGAGAAAAAGTTGAAAAACAATTTACCTAAACTAATCCTCCTATTCCCGACGTTGTCGTTGTTTTCTCTTTCTTTTTTTTGCATTTTGTTGACAAGAAAATGTTGTTAACTACACGATGACAAAGAAGAAGAAGAAGTATAAGTAGAAGTAGAAGAAGAAGCAGAAGATGATGATGAAGAGCTCCAAAGTTGCTGGATGATAAAATTTTCGCATGATATCGCATTTTGAAATATGAAAATTTTTCGGGATGTAAAGTGCTCGCCACCTAAAAAACTCATAAATATTAAAATGGAAAATTTTACGTTTTATTAATTTAACGGTAGTAGCAAAAGGCGAAAAGTAGTAACGCCAACGAAACGAACGGTAGTTTCGCTCTGCTTTACGTGTAAATTATATAGAACAAGAACGACGACAAAAGCTGACTAAGGCCAAAGGTGGCAACTGTACCCACTGTCCGCCAAGCAGGCCAACCAAGCTGAGAGTTGTTTAGTTTTTGTTTTTTTTTGTTTTTTTTTTTTTGTCGCCTTTTTTTATTTTCGGGCTTAAGATTTGCATAAATTTGCATGGTGCGCTTCAATTGAAAAACAAGTCTCGCCAACTTGTGACATTTTAAAGAGAACGCATAAATTATGCACTGATGCCATAAACCGAAACGGCCAAAGAGCAATTCAAGGAAACCAGCTAGAATTCAGGGTAATCGCATGGTCGCAGGGGAGGTGGCTGCTGGGGGGAGTGGGTGGTGTGGTATGGACTGAGATTGCCTGCTTTATGATTTACTCGACGCCTGAATGCAACTAAATCATTGGCAAATCTGTTGCCCGAGTAAATCTTTTGCTTGAGCAAAATAAAATATATATAAAAGAATAAATAGCCGCCTGCCCAGGCTGGGAATTCAAGCAACTGTAAAGTGGAGGGCTCTTCACTTGGCTCCTCCAGCATTTGAATTCACAGAGGCGCTGCCGACATGTCGCCGGGCACATTAATGAGCTCGAACTCTCTCTGTCTCCCTCACTAACAATATTTCATATTCCTTTGCACACTCTTTTTAAATGTAATTTTAGTTTGGCAGCCTTTGAGAAATTGCAGTTTTCACACGTGCTTCCCATTAAATGAAACGATTACAACGCGATTTCAACTCATAAGTGAAATTTATTTGCAGTAGAACACAACAGTCTCTGTATCTGGGGCTGGGGTCTAGCTGGTCCCTGCTTGATTTTTATGATTTAAGTTGGCAGGAGGTAGGGAGTGCATAGAAGGAGTGTGGATTGTTTCCACAGTTGTGGCAATTTGTGAGCAAAAATTGACCGGGTGGAGCTGAAAAAGGAAAGGAGAGATTTTGCTTGACATAAATTATGACTACTAATGAGCTTCAAGCAAAGACATGAAATATTTTTAGACAATGTCTGTGATATTTATGAATTTCAAATAAAACTAAAGTGAACAGGAAAATCCTTGGCTAGTTGTGAACAATTTTAATTGGCTAGAGCAGATGAATTAAGACTGTGAAAAATTGCCAAACAAAACGGAATTCGTGTTCTTCTTTGACTAATAAATTTTGACATAACCCAAAAAAAAAAAAAAAAATGCTATGTTATGATTAATGTTTGAGGAAGTGAAAAGCTACAGAAATTCTTAGAATTTCAATGTCTAAAGAACACTCAAGTCTTTCAAGTAGTCTTCGGATAAACTGGGTAAAATATGAAGCCATCTTATGTCTATTCTATTTGATTTAATTCAACATTAAGATAGTACATTATTTTATTCCAATAGATCATTTGGTATAGCTTTTAGGAAGGGCAATTTCCTTGGAAATATTTAATATTAAATAGACTTCCTGGGAATCGAAGCTCCTTCTATACCAAATCAAACAAATCAAAAACATTCATTTACATATTTGATATATTTTCGGAAGGACATATTCAAATCGTAGATCTTTGGTTAGTGTAAATGTCACAGGCCAATTAATGCATTAAAATGGGGTGCTCTGGAATTGTATGGGCCTTACTTATATACAATATCTATAAATATGCCATGCATGAACCAGGCTAATTAACAAGCAACTCGGGTAACAAAACCAAAAACGTTTCCAACTGGCCAAATAGTTCAAAGTGAAAATCAAGTTGATGTCGAGAATAGAGTTGAGTAAAGGACAAACGCATCGACACACACACACACACACGCACATGTAAGTGAGGCAAATTAATTATGCATTTATGTCGTTGCAATATGTTACACACACACACTCACACACACACGCACACACATTAACGGAAATAGGAGCAAAGGAATGGGAAAAGTGGGGTGGGAATGGCTTTTATAACAATGCAGAACCGACCCAGCTTGACTTGATCTGACCTGACCAGGGCTGGCTCAGCCCACCCCCTACCCTAGACTTCCTTCTTCGCCCCTTAGTTAAAAGACAATGAAGCAGGCAGCTTGTGTCCAAGCAATTGACGGGGCTGACTGCCATCTAACCCCGAACATTTGACCACAAACAATAAATGCTTGCAACTAAATGCACTTTAGGGGCAAATGCGTTTGCACATGCATATACGTGTGAGCATGTGTGAGTGAGTGTTCGTGTGTGTGTGTGTGTGTGTGTGTGTGTGTGGGACGCAAATTAAGCACGACAAACAAACAAAATGGAAGCCATCGCCATTCACATTTGCCTCGACTTCTGCTGCTCGGCCAAAACTCCTTTTGCCGTCGACTCGAGACAAGCGCCCAACCAAAACGTGTCATGAGTGATGTTGTTTCAATTGCTGATTTAATGCGGCGCTCCAACTACTTGGCGTTCGGTTTGAGGCTTCTGGGATCGTGGTTGTGTAACTCAAAGGGGGAGGCAGCACTTTCGGCAAGACAAGCAACATGCATCTTCTTGACAATGCGACAAACGATGACGACGACGACAACGACATGGAACATGGCCCGACTGGTCCGACTGGCCCGTAGATTCAAACTCTAACCCAAAGTACCACAAACTCTGACTGTCGCCTCTCCCTTCCCCTAACGGCATCCCCTGTGCCAAAGCAGAGACAAACAAACAAGCTAAGCGACATATATCAACAGGCCCCCAGCAGAAGCTGAAGCAAAAGCAGAAGCAACATCAGCAATGCCAGAAATGACAGCACTGGCCAAAGACACCCCTGCACCAGAGGAGGTGGAGGGGCCAAAGTAGGACCAACAGCCCCTCGTACATCAGACCATTTGCTCGTCTGTCATTGTTGACTGCACTTGTTGTGTAGCAGCAGAAGCAGTAGTGGCAGCAGCTCCAGGGCACCATCCCTGCCAGCGATTGCAGCATAAAAGTCAAACAGTGGGACAAAAGTGATTTGATCATTTACCAAATTTAATAGAGATCGGCTGAAGTTTTTTAGAGAGTTTTCATAGGATACTTTGTTCTCTACCTATACTGAGAGATCCAAAGATTTATAAAAATATTTTTTCACTTACAAAAAACCAAAGCTAGAACTCAAGAAATATTTGATTTACATTTATAAAAAATTTTATAAGAATATTTTGAATACTTTCATTTTTAGAATTTCTTTGGGCCACAAAGAAAACTTATAGAACTTTTTTGTTTTCCTTTGAAGTCTATACATATTCTTGAGATTATAAAATATTTTAAATTTTATATCATTTAATTTTACTTCTTTTTTCACTCTTAACTCAAAAAGAAAAAAAAACTTTTGAAATATTTTCGTGCCACTGTGCCGAATTCAGTGCTCTTTAAACTAACGAAAATGCAATGACGACATCGTCGTTTACGTAGCCGGAAAGGGTTAACCTGATGTTTATGTTTTAGCTGGTGATGTTGTTGCTGTTGTTGTTTTTGTTTTTGCTGCTTTTACTGTTGATGTTGTTATTATTGTTGTTGTTTTTGTTGTTGTATCTTGACTGGCTGTCTTTTGTTTAAAGATGATTAATAGCCAATGTCGCTTGCTGTAGCACTCAATGCATTTCCATTATCATCAACATCAGCATCAGACAACAACAACAAGAATAAGATTTGAGAATTCTTGCAGAGCAAACTCATCATGAACATCAACATGGATTTCCCTGTGACTTTAGCCCCTTCTTTTGGTCCATCCTCTGTCATTTTATATTCCTATAGTTTTAGCCGAATTACTCAGTTTGAGTTTAGTTAGCTCTAAAAACTGGCATCATGCCGGGCTTCCCCTCTCACCACTCACCACTCCCTGCACTAGTTTGTCTCACGCTCCCCTTCCAAATATCCCTCAATTTCTCCGCATTCGCGTTTGCCAAAGTCAAAGTCGTTTGCTATTCATTAATACTCTTAGTTTTTTTCGTTTTCTTTTTTCCTCTTCTTCTTCTATTTTTCTTTTACCCTAAGAGTTGTTTGCTGGTCTATCTTCTTCTTGCTGATAATTAGCTGTACTGTCTGTTGGTTTTGACTCAACCGATTCTCCTTCTCCAATCTTCTTCTCCTTCTTCTTCCTGATTGTCAACCAAATGTTGTTGTTATTGCTGCTACTGCTACTGTTGTTGTTGTTGTTGTTGTTGTTGGTGCTTTTGGTCTTGTCATTTTGTTTTATGTATTTTGTGGCTGCATTACTTCCGTTGATGTTTATTCTTAGCTGCTTGCATTTGACAAATGACATTTTTGGCATTGTGCTTGTGTTGGTCTGAAATGGCAGGCCAAAGCAATTGCCACAATTTTCACTTTAATATCCTTTCAAGTGAGTATAATTAATTGATGAGGCTATATAGTCAAACTATTTTAATTGATATTGGGAATTTTCGAGCTAGCAGAAAGTAAGAGATTCAAATCTTTAATCAGAATAAAATCTGAACCCAATAATAATTATAGAATTTTATTAGACCTTAAAGATTCTTTTAATAATCGAGACTCCAGTAAAATAAATTTCTTAATTAAATACTTAAGCTGGATTTTTATATAAAATTCATAAAATTTCTTTAAGGAAGAAAATCGTTTTAATTGATCCTGAATATCTTTTAATCAAAACTTGTTCCAATATTTATTGGAATAAAAAAAAATATTTTTTAAGTTTCTGCTACCATTTTAAATTCCCAGTGCAAATTTCTGCACTGACTCTCTTTAAAATCACTTTCATTCAACTATAACAAATTTGTAAAATTCAAATAAATTTCATTTATGATCAGTGTTTTTGAAAAGGTAGAATTATAACTGATTCTATGAACAGTCTGTTTATGCCGAGCCTGTCAAGCCATCAATCAAATATTCTGCAATTATTTTACCACAAACAGGCACACGGCAATTTCATTTACAAATGCTGACAGCTGTCATTAAAACAAATAAACCAAACCAATTTTGAAAACAATAAAAGCAAGAGAGAGAGAGAGAGAGAGTGTGAGAGAAAGAGAAGTAGAGAACCAAGCAGGAAATACGCATATAAAGTTTTGCATAAATCCAAAGAAAGAAAGCTCAATTAAAAAGGCAAAGAAAAAGGAGCAAACCTCCAACTAACATGTTAACTAACACTACTTTTTCTTGTAGCAGTTGTTGTTGTTGTTGTTGTTGTTGCTGGCAATGCAATAATTATAAAAGTAAGCAAAAGTGCGCATAAAAGTCGTTGGCGTTGCTGTCGAAAAGTTTACCAACCCAACCAACCCAAGCCAACCCAACTCAGCCCACTTCATGTTCTGCCCAAGTCCAGAAAAAGTAGAAAAAAAAATGAGAGAGGAGTAAAATTAGTAGTAGTTTTTACTCCTATACTAGCACACTTGGACAATATAGTTACTTTCTCGCGTAGTTGTTAATAACTTCAGCAGTCATCAAGGAAATTAAAAATTATTAATAAGTACCCGATTTCCACTGGTTCTTTCTGCCTTTTACTATTTTATGCCACTACGATAGTTTATTGCAATTTTTGTTGTTCCTTTCGTTTCTGGGTTTTTTCTTATTTTGTTCTTAGTTTCCTGCGGCCCCTCAGAAACTTTCACGGTTGGACCAAAAACTTGGGCACTATAATTTTACAGTTATAGCTTTTGCAGTGTGCAACTATTTTTCGTATAAAACTTTTAATGGAATTCACGGGTACCACGAGACCAAACCAAGCCAAACCGAACCGACGAACCGGAGAGGGTGAACCAAGTGGCCGATAGTGCGACAGCGCATCAAAAAATAGACACAAATTTCATTGGAGGTAGATAACAGAAATGCTTGGTACAGGAAGCTCAACTAAAATGAGCGGAAATGAATGGTTTTAAATAACAGCAAATTATGAGTAAAGTTTACACCAAGTGGACGGAGTGGAGTGGAGTAACTGGCCGAGTTGGCCCAAAAATGATTGGAGTGGCTGAGTTGGTCCAGCTAGAAACTTGCTTTCGATGGGGCTGTGAAAGCTTTTTATGAGTTGCTTGTTCGTTTTTTTTTTCTTATTCCTGCGGATGCTAAACTATTTTGACCAACAAGAAGCAAATATAAACTGCTAATTGTGCTGATCAAGTAGAGTTCTCAAGAGGTCCAGAGAGCACCCCTTTCAGATAAGAATGAAAATGTGCTTATTTTGAATTGAATGGCTTTTAATGAGGCTGCAATATTTTCTAGACTTTTCCCTCATTTTCTGAGCATTATTTTGATAGGATAATTTAATTATAGGATCATTTGTTTTGCAAATCTTTGGGGAATTTAAAAAAATTTAATGTACCCCTTTTATTTTTTGAGCCCTTAAGAAAATAAGACCTGAATAAATGAAAAAAAGTGTATATCCTGCGGCATTCAATGAAGAAATAAAATAAAATGCAGTTAATAAATAAGCAAATAAATTAAAAATACATCAACTAGGACAACGCCAAGAGGGCAGAGGCCAACAGGATGAGGTTGTGTGTATCTGGTGTGTTTGTGTGTTTGGTGTGATGCGTACGGCAATGCAGCTAAATATTTCAGAAAATTTTGTTTTCACTTTTGGTGGTGGAATGGAAGCGGCATGAGGCAATGTTTACCATTTAAACAAAATACACGGGTTACTGCTTGAGGCACTGTTTATTTTTGCAAAATATGTTGGGCACATATTTACACACACACACATACATACATATAAATATATATATTGGCTTGGCTTACATTTCCAGTGAATTGGAAGGGGATTGTATTTGGTTTGAGTTGGCTCGAGAGTTTGCGCTTTCGTATTCGCTTTGGCGTTTTGGCCTCGCTTTAAATTGCTTTGGCACTTAAGTGGTTTTTGCACCCCCAAGAATCTGAGAGCGTGTGTGTGTGATGCGACGTGTGCCATCGTTTTGCCTGTTAAACGAAAATTACAAAATGTTTGTTTAATTAGAAGTTGTGCATGCTCTTCCCACTCAGCCCAGCCAGAAAACCACTTGCTAGTCTATTGAAAATAATATTTAACTGGGTATTTCTGTGCCTCAATCAAGGCACACACACTTGTGTGTTTGTGTTTGGCTGCGTGTGCCTCAACTGGAGTCTGTGCGTGTTTCCAAAGCCACCATCGAATATGGTCAACTTGACTGAGAAGTGGCCACTCCTGTGGCTTACAGATGTTTTAGTCATCGTGTGCTCAAACCGAGAAGCTAATAGGAATTTTTTTTTTCAATATTCAACCGGTTTTGATTTCTTCAATTTAAATAATCACAAATCTGGCCTACCACTTTAGTAATCTGGCTGATCGCCTTCTGAAAAAAGAGTCAATGGTAATAATCTCGGTAAGCTTAGCGCACCTAACTCCCACCATTGATTCAGTCAAATGCAACACTGCGTATAACGGTCTCTTCCGCTGGACACCAAAAAAAAACATAAACAAACTTTTCCTACCGAAAGTGCACACAAAATGGCGGGAAACGTGCTAAAAGTTTGGATACACTTTTTCGAGTTGCTTTGCCGTTGTTGTTGTTGTTTTTGCTGTTGCTATTCTCCTTTGTCCAAGCCTCGTTTAGGCACATAAAAAACAATCTGTTGCCACCACTTTTAGAGTTTTTTATGGTAGAGATATTTTTTTTTTTTTTTTTTTTAGTTGGCAAAAGTTTTGTGACTTTTTACGGTTTTATGAGTTGATGCAGTGGACTTTAGTGTATTCCATGGCATATTACTTTTACTTGCACACTAAATTAAGTTTAAATATCTATTAATCATAAACTGTTTACTCTCTTTCAGGTGAGTGAAAATTAAACTGTGAAATTCCTTTGGTCCATCAGGTAAATCTTTTTGCATGATTAGAAAATGACGAGGCATGTTTTTTTCTTCTTTTATAATTTTGCAATCCTTTTTATTGTTTTTATGTTTATCACCAAATAACTAAATAAATAAATAAAGGCAAGAAAAAAATGTTTTTGTGTATAAATTAAAAGTGCCTCAAGATTTGCCAGCTTCAAATGGGCCTTAGTTTTAGACGTGTTTTGGTGTGCTAAGGAGAATTATTCCGATTGAAACCGTCCAAAACTGAGGCCAATTTTGTGGCCAAAACCTGCAAAAAAAAATATTAATATAAAATAAAAATTGTTTCACTTCAATTATTTTTATATGATTTAAGAAAAGTTAAATCAGCCCTTCAGCTTTTTATTTAGTTTGCTCACATCACTTGTAAATGACATAAAAACAAATCATTTGATTCGGTAAAAAATTTAAAAAAATCCACTACACCTCTGAAATCCACTAGCACTTTTGATTTTATATTAATTTTATTATTTTGATGACAAGCCAAAGAAAAACTAGCTAGCCAAATGAGTAAACAAATGAACTAACTAAATTTCAAATTCTCCAATCAAAAACAAACAACACTGCAAACAATTTTGGAGCTCATTAAAAACAAATCATTAAATTTAATTTTATTAAAATTTTATTGTTATTATTATTATTTTTTTTTTTTTTTTTGTTAAAAAATTAAAGTGCTTAAAAATGTTGAGTGCCGGAGAAAGTGATAAATAGTGCCAACAATAAAAGTGACTAAATATAAATAAAAACCAAATGAAACCTATAAAAAATAAACAAAAGCCAAAAAGAAAGCAAACCAATAATAACACAATAGAGTACAAATCATTTTCAATATGATTTATATAACGTCTATATTCATTTTTATTTTATGATTTTTTTTACAAAATAATTTATAGTTAGAACAATGTGTGTTTTGTTATTTATTTTCTTTACTTTATTTGTTGAATACTTTTTATCATTTCTCTCTCCTTTTGACATGTTTGTGTAATGTAAAATATTTTGTGCATGCTCTTGGTTTGCAGTGTTCTCTTGTCTATGATAAAAATATTTAAAGCGAAATTTATGCAAATATTTCATATTTTATGATAGTCAAACTAAGCAAACAATGAAGGAAATTTATGATGTTTTTTTTAAATAATCAATGAATGCAGTAATTTCCTTCTATTTTTTTTTTTTCAATAATTTTAAGCACTGATTTCATTTGTTTACTGTCACTCAGTAGTTTCTGGCTTGCTAAAAAAAAAAAGAAAATATTTTAAATAGTTCAATATCCTCATTATGTGCATTCAATTAAAATAGCTTTTCATTCTTTCTTTATTTCCAATTGATTGGACAGCCGTACTCGTTATAATAAACATAATCATAATTTTTGAAATTAAATAAAAAAAAAAGGAAAGCAAAATGCAAGTATTCGCATATCCTTTTCGATTTTGGCTCAACTATTTTATTGGAAAAGAAAATAGCATGACCATCAAACTGTAATTGCGTGGAAACTCATTGCAAATTTACGACCAACCAAAAAGTCGTTGAATTCTTTTTTGCTCTCTTTTTATTCGACTCGATTCTATTTTTTGTGAATATTTCGTTTATTTATCAAATGAATCATGGCTTGAATGCTTATTGAATTTCTAGAAAAAAAAAGATTTATTGAATTGTAAGACAGAAAAGGTAATTTTACTTTCAAATTAAACTTTAAGAAAATTTAAAAAAAAAAAATCTAAACAAAAGAAAAAGAAAATTGAAATAATCCAAAAAGTAAATTTTGTCGTCTGGTTGACCCTGGCTTTTCCCAATTTTCCTTGTTTTGCTTGTATTCAAAAATCACCCACATTTATTTTTAATCTGCAGCAAAAGAAAAGGGAAAAAAATATTTCTAGTTCTCTTAAGCTTTATGTGTTTCTAATAAGCGATAAATCTATGCCAAAAAAACTCAGAAGTCAGAAAGGGAAGGACAAGAGAAGAGAATGGTTCTACTTGCCAACATAACCTGGTTTAGGAAAATGCAATTGCCAATGGCAACGATATATATTAAATATTTAGAGACATACCCACACGAATACAATAAGCTTTTGTTTGTGTGGGTGACTTTTGGTTGAGTTTCATTTCCAATCGACTTGGCCATTGTTGTGAGCTTCCATGGAGCATCAAATATAATAACTTTTCTAAGAAAAAGGGTCACACACACACACACACACACACACATGAATAGAAAAAAATGATTTTACTGCTTTTAGGCAAAGTAAAAATCTATGAAATAGGAAAAGAAGCCTTGTCAGTTGCCACAACTTTGACCCGCTTGGCAATTTCTCAATCAATTTCCACTATACTATGCTAAGGGACTAGGACTCTCTCCCTCCCCTCAAATTCTGATAGTAGTAATGTTCTGGGGATGAAAGTGAAAATACTTTTTGGGGCCAAGGTGGAACCACAAAAGTAGTTTGGAATATTCTCTTTTTTGAAAGAATATTATGACTCTCATACCATAAAGTAATTTTTCAATATTCACACCCACAGAAAAAAAAAGAAAAAAAGAAAAGATTAACATAATTTAGCAATTTTCATAAAGCCAAGTCGAGTCAAGAGCCGAGCCCTAGCCCCAGCCAGGCCAGTTTTTCAAAACCTTAACCCTTTTATATTCTCTTGGTTGTAATGGCTATTTGGCAATTTAATTTCTTGCACGCACAATCGACAAGCTACGCTTCGACTACTTCCCATTCCTTTAGCAAATATCTCGGTGTGTGTGCGTGTGGGTGAGGTTGTGGGTGTGGGCGGAGGTGGTGTTAAAAACGCATTGAAAATCTTCATCTGCAGTCGGTATGTATAGGGCAATATTGCCAGCCATAAATCCTGCTTAAATTGTGCATGCAAGGGGATTTTTGTTCCAGAACAGCAACCCGACCATACTCCAACTCATCTCAATGCCACTTAGCTGCCGAACGGAAATACCTCAGCTCAACCTCAAACTCAACTCAACTCATTCTCGCTTGCTCTTTTCCCCTTTTCGCTTGCAAGAAAAAAAAGAACCATGTTGCTTGTCTCTTGGCCTCCCCGTACATATGTTAATAACCGTTGGCGTATGCGTTAGCTGACTCTCCTTCTATGACCTGCTCCCCCCCGTCGCACTCCTTTGCCATCTCTTTCTTTCTCAGTTGCCCAATACTTTTGTCTCTCTCTCTATGGCCTGGGTTGTTGCTTTCGGTATTGCCCTGGTTTTGAGTTGGTTCTCCTTTTTTATTTGATATTATTACGATAATTTATTTGAGCAATAAATTTTCTGAGAGAAATGCCTTAAATTTTTTGTTGCACAATGTTCAGCGTTGCCATATTTTTCAAACGGCACTACAATTGAGGCTAAAATTGTAGTTGAGCGAGTTGTGAAAGCTAAAGAGATTAGAGATTAGATCTGGGCTTACTATTTTCCTGACCTCCGTTGTACTTCAGCAGTATATTTGATTTGGCAATATAAAAGAGTTAATAGCTTCTCTGTATCATATCTGGAAAATGAAAGAGAGGAAATCATAAATTCCATTCCAAAAAAAAGCAAATATTAAAATAAATGAATTATAGAATATATAATACATGAAACTGCTATAAATTTCCTTAATATAAATAAATATGGTGGATCCTTTAATTTAATAATTTTTTGTCTTTTTGTCAAGTATCGACAACGGGAATTAAGTTTCCTGTATAAAGGAACCCCAAATTAGATTGGATAAGGAAGAATATTTGTATATCTTGCTTGAATTTTCTCCGAATGAATAGGGTTGGATGTTTTTCCAAACTGTAAAGTAATTATTTCAGATCGACAAAACTCATATGCCGAATCTTAACTACCTTCAAATGTCTTTTTTAATTAATGTTTCATTCCAAATCATTTTAATTTTTGCATACCTTTTGAAAATCTTTAAAATTAGTAAGATAGGGTTCTTAAGAGGATATATCTGTTTTTCTAATATCTCCTCACTCTCTGTTATCTTATAAATATAAAGTTTTCGGAGCTCTTAGGAAAATCAGATATATCCTCTTAAGATAGGGTAAGAGTCTTACTATATCTTCACTCGCTGTTACCTTATAAATATATAACTTTCGGTGCCCTCTATATTTTCCTCTTCTTTTACTCTTTCAAACTTTTCATTAAAAAATAAAATATTCTCTGGATATTTGATAATTCTATCTTTAAGTTTGTTTAAATATTTTCTATTCAAATTATTTCCAGTCTACAAAAGTCAATCCCCGGCTTAACGCTGTTTCCACCACTCACAATCTCTAGGAAAAGTCAAAGTATTAAGATTTTCAATGGCAATAACAAAATCAAACTGGGCCCTTAACTTTCGAGCTCAAATCTCAAGTCATATCGTATCTTTTGTATTTATATGAGAAAACGACACATACAAATGAATTACCTGAACACAGACAGAAACCTTAAGGAGCCGTTAACCGTTACTCAATCGACCAGCCACACTCACCACACTGCCCTGCTCCAGAGCCTTTTCGTCTTTCATTCTTTATTATTATCATTATAATATGGTGAGGTAGAGAAAGGCTTCAGCCGTGTAGACTAAGGCGGACATTGCCTGCCAGCTTGCCAGACTGTTAGATTGCGAGTTGCCAGCCTGTCTGTCTCTCTGTCTGGCTGTCTTTCTTTCTTTCTTTCGGTCTGCCTGGTATTGGGTTTGATGGCTGTTAGGCTATTGAAAAGTTAAGTCGCGTAATCGATTGATTTGCAAGGTGGCCAGGAAAGCGTTCTTACCATTTTTTCTTTGGCGAAAAGTCTGTGAGTGGGGATGAAGGTAAAAGTTTTTTGCCTTTGCGTTTGCTTTTACCTGCCGCTTTTGTATTGAAATTGAGATTTATTGCAAAATTTGAATTATAATGCAATTTATAATATGAAATGGTGCTCCAACTGCTCCTCTGATATTGATGATAATGATGATGAAGCTGTGTCCGCTCCCGGCCTGGAAGGGTTTCAATCGGCCGAGTTAAGGGTTAGAGGCCTTTGTAGCTTTGTATTCTAATATGGATAGGTTGGGCTTATTGTTGTTGTTGTTGTTGCTGTTGTTGGTAATGTTGTTGCTTCAATTTGATTTTCGTGTGGTCTGATGGCCACGCAGAAGATGAAGAAGAAGAAGTAGACGGAGCATGTCGAGTCGAATACAAAAGCCTTTGAAAATCGCTTGGATTTGAGACGTATTAAAATGACAAGCACTTGGAATTAATTTTCCATTGTTGAGAGCGACAAGTTGCCTCAGATTTGTCTTGGCCTATGCTGTGTGTGTGTGTGTGTGTGTGTGTACGCCAACACAGCGGGGTGCTTTGGTTATTTGCATGATTATACGGCTGAGTATTATGAGTCCGAAAGTGAGCTTCTTGTCAGCATCACATAAATCAGGTTGGCATGATTAAAATATCTCTTTCTTTCTTGACTTCTTCTTTTCAGCTTACCTTTCTATTCTTCAGTTATTGGGAACTATCAGCTTCAATATAAAAATATATAGTTTTTTGCTTTTCAAACTGTAAACATTAATTTCCTGAAGTTAATTGCAAAATTTCGAAACAAGTTTTGTTGATTGCAGTCTCTGCCTTACTCAACTTTTTGTTTTTATTGTTTGCCCGAAAAAACAAGTCGACAGCATAAGAAAACCAAGTAGAGAAACAATTTCAAATTCATTCAACTGTACGTGCTCCCTCAAAAAAATGAACACAACAAAAAAAAGGAAAAACTCTCAGTTCAATATGTAATTTTGATTGAAATATGCCTGTTTACGAAACGGGAAACAACAAATTTACATACACACACATTATACATACTTGCATATGTTAACAAAAAAAACAAAAAAAAAAGAAAAACTTTGGAAAGACAAGTTCATGTGAGTTTAGAAATAAAGAAGTTCTTAGTTTTACCTAGGAAAGAATGCTAAAAAAAAGGAGACTTGAAAGTAAATTACACTGTCAAAATTTAATTTTAATAAACAGAGAGAAATAAAGGTCCATAATAAGTATATAAGAATTTCGATCTTACAATTATTGAAAGTCTGTCAAAATTCTTTCAAATTGAAACCTTTTGAAAGTCGATTGAATTAGGTTGGAACTAAAGGTCGGAGTCTCGGTATTCTTTGAGAACATCAATATTTATCTTGAATCCCAATTAATTTGCTGATTGCTATAAAGGTTAAGGTTCAGTTCTATGCATGTTTTCTATATTATCCTAGAGTGACATATTTTCTCGTTGAAATCTTAAAAAAGTTTAATCTAAATCAAAGAGTAAAGTTCTTTTTTTTGTTATTACTTTTTATTTTTGGTGTGACTTAAACTACATTTAATTTATATACATTTCGGGCAGTGTATATTTTGTATAATGAAGTGTGTGCTCGCAGTCAGACAGGCCGTCACTCTAACCAACCGACTCACCGAGCAAGAAACCAAGAATGCAACTCTGAGGGAGCCTATGCGTTTACGCGGGGCTGTTTGCTATTTGCTAAGCCTTGGCTCCTGTGTGTTTGAGCGAGTGTGTGTCTTTCTGCTTGTAAAGCAATATTTCAATCAAAACAAGAAATAAATTACAGGCTTCACTAGCAGAGAGGAAGACAGGCAGAAAAGCAGGTTAGATAGAAAGAGACCGAGACTGGGTAAACTAAAGTAAAAGCTGCAGAGACATGGCAGATAGCAGGATGGGAGGGCATAGGCTGAGTTCGGGGTCGGGGTCGAAAGGGTTGAAACGTTGAGCTGGCACAGTTTGAGACAAGGTTTGGGCAAGACAGCGTTGTGCAGCCTTGGCATCTCGAAAAGGCTCGACACGGCCAGGCCAAGGCAGGGCAAAGGTTCCCTGAACAGACCTGACAGGAACAAGTCAGAGGGGTTTCGGTGGAGCTGAAAGGAAATAAGACTGCAGTCAAAAACAATGCAGAAACAAAAAAGACTACAGTAGAAAAAGTTGAGTACATTTTTACCCCAAGCCAAACTAAAAAGTTCAAGTAGAAAAGTAAGAACAAAACTATTTTGTAAACACAAACACACACTCACACATACACATACACAAACTAACCACCCTCGCCGAAGCTCTCTGCCAAAATCAAGTGTGCCCACGTAGGTGAAGTTGAAGGAAATACTTCTGTAGTCTTTCCAACCTCTTCTAGGTTTGTGACAGCAGGCGGCGCTCGCAGGCAATTCAAAATGTCAGTCAGTCAGTCAGTCCAGCTCGTAAAAAATAAAACAAAAGCATAATGACGTTTGTAGTCAAGATTGCCCAAGTCGACATCATGCCGAGAGTTGACGACAGACGCCTCAGCGCCAGTTGCACGCACACATGCCAGAAGCCAGGCAATGGGCTAGTTGAATAGCTTCACGAAGGCACTGGCAGTTGATAGGTGACTTTGGCTACAAAAAAGCAGAGGGATAGGCTCACATTCCCTCATCCTTTCAATGAGCTACTCATAATTCAAATCAATTAAAACACATTTCCCCTGAGCTGGAGGCAAATACAATTAAATAAATGCCAATTCAATTGTACAATCAAATCAAAATAATAGAAATGATTAAAGGAATCTTATGTAATAAAAAATTCAAGAAAATATAATTCAAATAAAATTATACAAGAATTTAAGAAAACTACAGAAATTTGTAACATTTTTAATTTTAACTCATCTTCTACAAAGCATTTGCAAGCCTTGAGACAAAAATCATAGTCTACTTTCCTGCGTCGCCTTAATTCATAATTTGCTTGTATTCTTAAAGTCTTTCATGAATTCCCGGAAATTCTGAAGTCGTTTTAAATGCTTTTTGGGTATTTCCCTTTGAGCCTATTTGTAGTTGACTTATTACAAGCTCTTTGCCTCAGCTTCTGCCGCTCTGTTATCGGGCACAAGGGGAGGATGCCATTTTGGCATATCAAAAGAAATAAATATCAATTTGTACCTGAGCTGGAAATCGAAAAAGAAGAAACGTAAATTACATAAATAACTTCGCGTGGGCATTTTCTTTACATATATATAATATTTTCTTTTTTTTTTTGGTAGAGCAGTCAACTTGTCGCGCCCATTTTGGGTCGCGTCTGGGTACCCATATCCACATGTCCTAGCCCACACACACATATTGCACAGCAGGGCAGGGCAGAGCAGGGCATATAAAATGCCATAAATCGGTAAAAATCCATTTTAAATATTATTATGCGTGCAGACATACGTTTCATGGTTCGGCTCTTGCCTGCTTTTCTTTTTTTTTTTTTTTTTGTATATTTTTAATGCTTTTGTACGACGCCTGAGATTTTCCCTTTATTTCAGAGCTCTTTTTCTTTTTGGTCTGCATTTGTTTTCATCATTTTTATATGGGCTAGCAAATGGATACGTGTACTTAAACAAGTTCAACATGTAAATACTTTCATATCATTTAAAAAAATACTAAAATAAAGCATGAATATTTTGGCCATAAAATTGTCTTGGTCTAGACTGAGATTAGTGGTTTAAATAAAGCCAACCAAAATGCATTTAAAATTGAGACAAAGAACAGATGCGAAAAACGTCAGATGCACTCAAAGAGTTCAACACCTGATTTGTGGCTTTTAGAACAGCTGAAAAGAAATATTGAAATATTATTTTGATGATCCAACCACCTTATAAAATCGAAAAACAAAATTCCTTTAAAAACCAAATTGTAAGAGACCAGCAAAATGAGTTTGTTAACTGACAGGCATTCAGGCATTGCAACACTAACTAAATTGAACTAAACGAATGTCAGCCACACTGCAAGTCGACTTACCTTTCAACTAAACGACTCGAGAACAAAATTCCCCCAGACTCAAATCGGAACCAGACTAGGTGGCGGTAGTGGAGTGCGGCAGAAAGCTGGGCTGACAACACAGCTCAATTCTACATAATTTATTTAAAGTGCCTGTGCAATGAATAATAATTTAATATATGAATTATTTATGCCAAACCATACAAATCCCTTGAGTATTGCACTCATTCAGCTCACTCATCCCATCCCATCCCATCCCATCCCGCCCCAAAGACCGCCCACGTTCTCAAAGTGGCCACCCACTTGGCCAGGCCGGTTGGCCTGTTCGAACGAAGAGCTTATTGAACTGCAATCGAGTCTTTCGGTTGGCCAGCACAAAAATTGAATAAAAATGTCTACAAAATAGTAAAAATAAAAAGAGTAAAGGACACACTTCGGAGGCAGAGTGGAAAATAAATGTAAACTGTATTGCCAGCAAAGGTTAGCGCCGCCGTCTGGTCTGGGCCTGGCAAAAATTTTGTAGACAACCGAGAGTGCAAAAAGAAAACATGGCAAAAGGCGAAACTTTATATTTTTTATACTTTTTCAGTAGAAGTTTCCTCTGCCATGTCATTGGCCTGTCTGTAAATCTGCTCAACTGCCGCCATCGCTCTCGGAATCGCCTTCAACCAGTACTGTGGTTTCCAGTCAACGTACAAAATTGACTTGATATAAACTTTACTCTTTTTTTTTTTGCAACTTCATTTGCCGGACGATGACGTTGCCACCGCCAGCACTGCCATCGCTGCAACACGCAATGTTGCTATAAGTTTTCTTTTTTCTTGCAATTTTGTTTTATTTTTTCTCAATTTTTTTTTTTTATTTTTTTTTTTTTTTGCGGCACGTTGCTTGTCAGACAGCTTCGAGTGTCTCATCTCTACACGTTTTATGAATCATAATAAAATCGTTGGTGTAAAGTCTTTGAAATGCACATTCGCTTGCCAGTTGCCATTTGCTGAGCCATCTTTTTGTAAGGCTTTTCACTAGACGCGCTGACTGACGACTACAGCTGAGTTGAGCTGAATGTAATCTCAGAGATGCTTAATTGTCTGAAGATGGTTAGGGGGGATTCTGATATAAATGCTGATACTCCGGAAGCCATTCAAGTTTAAAAGTATATTTTAATTTAATATTAAAATGCCTAGACAAAAAAGGCTTTGTGTGCTTATTTTGTCCGATTTGCCAAGGCTTCAGATCTGCGACTTTTTAGACAAGAAAAACTGATTCAAAAACCAAAACCCAGACCCAGAAGATTTCTTTAAGGAATTTAAAAAAAAGGAGTATTTTTTTTATTCGACTTCTTGCAAAGCTTTTGTCTTATGAAATACTTACAAATAATTGTGGAACCCAGTTAGCTAAATCTTCTGAAACTTGTATAGCTTATTGATTTGAGATTGCTTTGAGTCATTGGAAATTATTGAGTGGTCGTCACTGTCAATTAGTCAGTTAGGTGGAATTCAAATTGACGGATTTGAATTATCTGAGCCAGCATAAATCAAAGCCCCAAGCCAACAAATATTTGTTGCTCTGAAGTGCTTATTGGCGAATTGTCAGCTTGGGTTTGATCCAATAAAGCTAATGCAATTAAAAATCTAACAACTTGGCCAAAGGAGCCCAGCTTGGCTCCTCACTCAGGCACTCAGCTAGGAAAATGGCTACTTCAATTCCCGTTGTACCCGTTGTTGGTGAATGGCAATGCCATTAGGCGTAAGTGGCATTTTCCTCTTGATTTTGGTGGCATTTGACTTTATTAACGGAAACGTCTCCGGTGTGTGGACAGAGTGAGAAGTTCAAGAGTAATGGACACTTGTGACCACAGAAGATACAGACATTTTCTTGCTGTTGTTGTTTTTGTTGTTGCTGTCCAGGTGTAAGCATGTGTGTGCGTGTGTGTGTGTTGGGGGAATTCTAATCTCAGCCACATCAAAATGGGTCAATATTGGTGGGCTCAGGCTCCTTCTGGAAGCTTACCTCAGCAAACACGCTCAAAGCTCATGTAATATTCACACACAGACACACAGACACAGAGCCGTACACACAGGCATGGTGACATCTTTAGCCATACTCACACACACTGACAGGCAGTGAAGTATGTTTGCATTTGGTTTATGTAGCTAGGCGCGCCCCCAGCAACCTTTGTCACGTGTTGGCGGAACGCGTTCTGTTCGTGACACAACTTTTGTGGATCCCGAACCAACCAACCAGTAGGTCCATCTCACAACCTGTCTTGCTTTTTTCTTCTTCTGCTTCTTCTTTCAATTTCTTTTGAATCTCAGTCCTGGCCGGGGCCAGTCCGAAATCATTCATTTTGTTTATTTATTTTACTAATGGAATTATTTCTTGTCCCCAACACCCACCCATGCCAACTTTTCGTCTCTTCGGGAACATTTTTTTTTTGTTTTTTTTTTTTCTGCCTTCATCCTGGTATATTTGTATTTGTCATACACACGTTCGTTTGGGTGTGCGAGTGAGTGTGTGGCTCTGTGTGTGATTTGTGTTGATTCGCTTCACTTATTCTTAGTTGCATTTTCATTCATTCCTATTCATTGTTCCGTTTTATTTTACTTTTTTGTCATGTTTTTCATATACTTTTCCCTCACCCTCTGTGCCTCATGCCTTTTCTTTGTCTACCAAAATCGCTGTGCATGCTGCGTTTATGGTACGTGTCTTTTGTTCAGGAACTTTGTTTTATTTGTCGCTTTATAACTTCCTTCGTCGTTTTTTATTTATTTTTTTTTTTTTTTTGTGATCTTTCATTCTCTCTAATTGATTTCGTTAGTAATTGGCGTTCTCTTTTTGTTGTTGTGTCATTTTATTTGCGCTTAGCTTCCTACACGTGCTTTAATTGGCTAACAGGACCAAAACGATTCAGTCTTCCGTACACATGAAAAAAGCATTTCTTATAATTGATTTCATTTAGTTTGCATTGATTGAAGAATCTTTTTTATTTTCTTTTATACATAAAAATAAACAGCATGTGAATAGGATTTGTCCCAAAAAAAACCTATCTCTACCGAGAAAAAAATAGCTCAAGCAAAAAATTAAAAACAATTTTTTCTTGATTATTTTTTCCAAAAATAGACAAAAATGTAACGAAAAATATGAAGGCTTCCAAAAAACAATTATCCAACTTCAACAAATTGATTATGTTAGTGAAGACAAAAAAGCCGACACTAGCAAGAACAAATCAACTAACCAGGCCCGAACCCACATGCTTGCCACAACCAAGAACATTGCTAAATGAAGGGTATACGGAATGAAAGTCATTCAAGGATTTAAAAAATAGAAAAGAAATGAAATGAAATTTATAAACGACAGCAAATTATTTGCTGTCAGACTGAGGTAAACTTTTGCGGGGTTGGGTGATTAGAAAAGGGATTCACGTGTCTTACTGTGTTCGTGCGTGTGTGTGAGTCTGTCTGCCCTCATGAAGTCGTGCGTGTATAAGAAATTCCACAAAGATAGAAAAGAAGCGCGAAGAAAATGCATTGCGTGTGGAGAAACTAAAGCGGCTCGGCAAGCCAAACAAAAATCAAGGAAAATTGATATTAAGAAATTGCATGAAGCGAGTAAATGAAGCGTGGCAAGCCAAAAAAAAAAAAAAAAAATACACGCCCGCCTAATGGACTGCTTGATTGCTAACAAATACCAAAGACAGTTGCGGTGTGGTTGGGTGAAATGAAAAAAAATATATATATATTAAAAATTCTTGGAAAACTAATCAATGTCAAAGACGTTGATTGTGCTGCTAAGTCGGCAAGACCGACGACACAGAAAGATAAAAGAGAAATACCTTAATGTGGCGGGAAAATATATCGATAAAGTTTTTTATGAGAAGTTGATTTTTTTTATATTTTTTTTGGGCTATGGTGTTTTGGTTATGGGCAAGCGTGATAAGCAGAAATTAGAAAATAATTTTCATTGTCGTTGGAAATTTATTAGCTGCTATAAATTGGTAAACACATAACGGAAAAGTGGGCGTGTATTGCCATTGGGCGTGACGCTATTTGCAGTTCTTAATATGGCAATAGCAGAAGGAAGTCAACATTGTCAACTATCAGAGGGAACATATTCAGGGAGCGGTCCTAATAGTTGGCAGTTAAAGGTTTCCTTAAACCTTAAAAAATGGTCAAAGAAATTGAGTAATATTATTGAGTCATTCTTAAAGTAAAACAAATAAGTGAGCATTCAAAAATTGTGGGTATAAGAATCCCTGAATCTAATTGTTCAAGTCATATCGGATTCTTGATTGAATCTGTTTGTGTCTTATCCATTTATGCAGTATAATCAGCTCTTTACTTTTCTCACAGGGATAATACACTTCACTAGTGCATTTGTAAATAAACTTGAATCGCTTGCTGCATTACAGAATTGCCTTCAATTCTTCATGTTGTTTCATATAATTTGCTCTGGCATCAAGTTGAAGTCGTCGTCGTCATCATCAGACATTCAAGGGGGTTGATCTGACAAACTCACATGCATATCCACATAACAATTTCACAATTCCAATGGCATCCCAAAAATATTATCGAATACCATTTTCAGTCATTTCATTTGCAACCAACCAACCAGCCAACCAGCTGTCATATTGACATTTCTACTTAACATCTCTCACTCTATATCTTCCACTTGGTAACTCTTCAGGATTGCTGTTCAATTTTTAATCGGTTTTTTTTTTATTATGAGTTTCAGTTGTCTTGCCTGATATCGAATTCGTATATTCGAAGTACCGAACTCATTATTTTTATTAATACGATTTTCATTGCACTTCACTGCCCTTTTTTTGCATATTGCATTTTGTAATTTTAATTTTCATATTTATGATAATGATGATGAAAATGTTGAGCAAGCTGGAGTTGATGTGGATATTGTGTATGCTGACAGGGATGAGGTTTCTGTTGAGACAACTCTCCTGTCAATATATTTCATTGTTTTCTAGGGATTTAAATGCTTCACCGCGCCACTTGAATGAACTGCATTTATTTGCAATTATTTGTTTTAAGCATTAAAAATTACAAAAGCAAAAGAACATCCGTCTCATCCATTTCATTCGTCTCTGGGCAGCCCAAAATGTGCACTGTCATTTCGATTCGTTTCATCTTGTTTCGCTTCTGTCCGAATCGGTTCAGTTGCTCGGTCGAAGCTAAGGGATCGATCAGAGCCAAGGGTGGTCAGGGCTGTGGCTGCTGGAAAATGCGTTTTTAATTGCTGTCAAAAAGGTTTTCACATTATATACACCATGACTACAGCTGGTTGAAAACTGTGAGAGTGTGTTTGCTGAATTATGTCAAACAAGTTGTCAGGCAGCGGGCATCGGGTGCTCAGTGTTCGGCAGGACGGAATGCCTTGGGGCGGTTAGCCAGTTCATTGATGTGCTTTACGGATTTCATTTAAACCAAAGTTTTTTTTTCTTTTCGTCCATTGTTTCCTTGGGTCTTTAGTGTGGCCTTTATGGTGGTGTGAAAATTAACAGAAATTGACAGGGTCATTTTAATCTGTTTTCTACCACTGAGGTGTCAATGAACAAGAGATTAATCATGGTTTAATCACCGCAAAAAAAAAACATATATATATATATGCGTAGTTAAGAAAAAGAAAAATTCCAGAACAGCTGCGAACTGTCAAAGACCTGAGTGACATATTTCAAGCCAAGCAGCCCTGGCAGCATCAGCAGTCAAAATTTTGTATTGATCAAAATGTGTCCTTTAAGTCATGTGTGTGTGTGTGTGTGTGTAAATCATTATTAAACTCACAATATGTGTGGCTGGGTGACTGACAATCTGTCTGGCTGACTGACTGACTCAGTCCTACCAAGAAGAAAGCCAGTCAATGGAGCCAAAATCAATGTTGGCCTGGGGTGAATTTTCGCTGAACTAAAAAGCAGCTGAATGGGCTCATAAGGTGCCAAGAACTGCTTGATGGCTTGCTGAATTGTAATTTTGACTTTGAATAGGTCTTTGTTGGATGGAGTCTAGATAAAGAAACTTTATTTTTTGCCTTCAGTCAGTTTGTCGTTAGCTTTCTCGTTTTGACTGCCTTGGGCATTCTTCAGAGTTAATTCAATTTTCCTTTCCTTTTTTTTTTTTTTTTTTTTTTGATTTGCCTTTCATATGCAAGTGAAGACATACACCTGCGTCGCCTCTCTTACAAAATCCTTTACAGGATTTCTTATACCCTCTCTGCCATATGAAATGCGCAAATACGCTTAATACAATTTATTATTGTAATGTAATAAAAAGGGCTGAAGCGCAAGTTGTGTATCTGAAGTTGAAGACATTAGGGTTCTCATAAAAATGTATATGGACAGGACAAGTACAAAAACATGGAATTGAATCAGAAATGCCATTGAAACGAAATTGAAAGTAAATTCTTTCCTTTCTGGCTTCTTGTTGTTTCATTTTATTTTAGCTGATTTATTACTGCAGTGTCTCTCAGACATGCATAAGCCTCTTTTGATCCTTTCCAATCCATTCACGTAACAACTGCAATACAAATCCCTTTTAAGTCTATTCGGAACTGTGAAATCAATGTCAAGGAATTCAAACAAAATTAAATCGGTTTTTTAAATTAAGATATGAAAGTTCTTTGTATAATTTTATTAATCATTTCGAGTGTAAATTGCCAGTGGGTATTGTTTGTGGCTGATAAGCACACCGGAAATTGTTTCTTCCTAAGAAACACACCTCTCTTTTACCAGTGCCAAAGTAGAATAACCCAGGCAATAGATGATCGATATCACAATGAACGGGCCCCCGTCGGTACTCCATACGCCGTCTTTGGTGCCAATGTCGATTATGGCAACATACTCTTTGCCACATTTTATAAATCTGTTATAATGGATGCACAGAGTATAGTAATAGATACCGATAAATATGATGTTTCCAATGCTCAAACTGGACGGAGCAGAAAGAACCATGGTTTCCTTATTGATCATACTGATATGCATTGTTACGATTTTCCGATGCCGTATTTGGCGGACTTACTTAATCATTGTAAAAATAAAAGTCATAATCCGAAAGATACTTGTCTGGCGCCAGTTTTACATTTTACACAACCCATGCCAAAGACTTTAAAAAGTGATTCGATTTCGACAATATTGGCTAAAAAGCATTTCATCCTGTATTTGATTAATTTTATATGGACTTCATATTTGTTTTAATAAAATTGAAAATATAAAAAACAATTTCTAGAAGAGGCTTTCGCTTTTTTTTTATAAAATAATATATGAGGTGCAAAAGTTTTTTTTTTAGCTCTTTTTCGTGTAATCAGTTTTATTCATTTAGTTGGCTTATTTCATTTGTCTTGGCACGTCCAAATGCCAACTGGCAATGGACAGAAATTCTTGGCGCAACTGCTACAATCTTCCTTCTACACCTTTTGAAAAAAGTAGCGAAAGTAATCAAAGTCGTCAGACCAAGTTTCAGGCAAAAGCCGAAGCAAAAGGCTGCCAAAAGCATGTGCAAAATTTCAATGAAAACTTGCCAAACTAACGACGTTTAACACGGCGTATACGTTACATTTGAAAGAGATTAAATGCTTCAAACGTTCGTCCGGTCTATGAATGTGAGTGTTGTGTCTGTGTGTGTGTGTGTATATCTGTGTGTATGTATGCGTTTATAAAGACCCCTTTTGTGTGTGCTCGGATGAAATGAAATTCATTGGAAAACCTTGTAAGAATTTTTAATTACTTTGATTAATTTGAAACAAGTTTTCGTCTTTGGCCTGAAATACTGAAAAAGTTTCCAAACAAAACTTCTCTGTGGTCATATTCCCCCCAAACTCTCAACCCCATCTAGTATCATTATATAAACTTGAATAAAAATGCATTTGACTTTAAGAGTTTCCTGGACTTATGACCTTTTAGCTTCGATTTTTACAAAAAAAAAAAAAAGTTCAAGAAATTATTCTTTTGTTTTTCTGAGTAATTAAATATATAAGTTCTATTTTATGGAAGTAAAAGTGAATTAAAGTATTTCATAACATTTTTTTTTACAAAATAACAAAGTTCCATTTGCGTTCTTAGTCTACATTTCAAATATCGAAATAAAGTGGTTCCACTATGAAAGATTCTTTTTTACTTATCAACACCATTTTGGTGGTATTGGCAATGATACTTCTCCAAGGACTAGACTCTCTTGGAGCTTCCTTCGACCCATTTCGCAACACTGGCGACTGTTCCTATGCCGATGGTATTGAATTAAAATTTGTTTGCAAATCAACGATAACCTCAGAACAAAAAGCTCGCTGGATCCATGTACGTGCGACAGTCAATTCTATATACGGTGCCTGGGCTGATGAAAGCAGACAAACCGTTTTGGTGTCGATATATGACTCCAAGTTGTTTAGCTATCAAACTGTGAAAATTGACGTAAAAACATATGGTTTCTTAGTGAATCAGGGTTCAGCACTAAGACAAATTCAATTGACTCACTCTGATATGCATTGTTTTAATCATAGCTTGAGGTTTCTGGCGGACTTGCTAACATATTGTCAGGGTCAAGATTATGATCAGAACGTCGATGTGCCTCACCCAATATTGCATTACGCTGATATGGGTGCTGCTGCTATTGCTAATAACCTGCGGCCAACTCCAATCTATATTATAATTTCAATATTACTGACAAAAAGTTTCTGTGCTTGAAACAAATATTTACTCCGATCTATAGTGAAGAAAAATTAAAATTCTGAATTGTAAAATGAGTTTTACTCCAATGGTCTGGGTTCTGCCATTTTTAGGAATAGCAAGTGCCAAGGATTACGTTATTGATTACGTCTGGCAATTGTCGTCATACTGAGGGTGTTGAGCTCATTTTTAAATGTTGTGCTAAATATTTACGCTCGTTGGAATCACTACCGCGTTCCCCTAAGTTTACTGGGATGAAATAGCTGAAATCATATTAGCATGGATTTTTAAATCGTATCTCTTCTTGTTCACCTCTGTCAAAATCCGTGCCGATTAAAGCTTGCATGCAACCCTCGAAAATATACCCATTCTGGAAATTGAATTCAGTCATTCGGATATGCATTGCTTTAATTATATGTGCAATTTGGTAACCCATATAATAAAACTTGCTAAATTCAAAATAAGTCTATTCTGCACTATTCGGAACTCAGAGAGGTTCGAGCGCCAATTGAAATATATAATTTTTATGAATGAAATTAAATTATGCATGCATTTGGTGATCTTTTATTTGACCCATTATGATTTCTCGAAGCAAGTCCTTTAGCTAAAATAAAAATTTGTTTTCACTTTTTCAGAAATAAAATTCACTTATTGTCACTAATTTTCAGTACTGTTTATCTCAGAAATTTCTTTAATACGCCTTTCAATAGTAAAAGCTTATTGCCTTGCTTCTGATCTGTCATATTGAAAAGTTCTTGTGAAAATGGTTTTGGCTCCGATATTCTTGGCTTATGTCTCACTCCAGAACTATCCAGTCTTTTGATAATATAAACCAAGACGAACATGGAGCAGAAACGCATTTTTCTTCGAATATAAAATATTGCCCCAATTTTGATTACGAAAAAAAGAAAATTTTTAAGACGGAAATACCAAAGTTTGATATATATATATAAACATATTTGCCTAGGAGCTTTCAAAAAAATTGTATCAAATTTATGATTGTGAGAATATGAACCAAAGCAAATCGACTGAACCAAAAAGCATTCCAATTCACTCCCATTCCAACGCTTGCATAATGTATTCCTATGGTTCCAATTAGAGCATTTAGATTAATTTTCGGTGAATTTGTACATGTGTAAATCAGTTCAGCCAAATAATCTGCACTGTGCGGACTGCAGTGTAGCTGGGAGCAGGGCAAATTCAGGGCAGTTCTACCCTTGCCACAATAAAAATTTAATTCATTCGATAAGCGAATCGTGGAATTGCAAGATATCAGAGGTGATTCACTGAAGGTGACCAAAAAGTGAATATAAAAATACTCATCCTGATAGCCGTAGATCCTATACAGGGCATTGCTTTTCACTAACTTATCATCGTATTTCAAATGGGTCTCCTCCCTCAGCACACCATTGCAAAGCAAATGAAGAGGGGTCTCTGTCAGGAAAAAGCAGGCTTCTTGGAGTTGCTCAAATGCAAGATTCGTTAGATTTTCACAGGATCGCGAATGGACCAGACGAATGATTAGGCACACACTTGAGAGAATAGCCAGATTTTTTATATTCATTGTTAAACGTAAACCAAAAATACAATTGACATTCAAACAAAATTGTAAGAAAATATAATTTTTTATTTAACAAAAAAAAAATTGTTTATTCTTGTCAAGTGGCTAGTTTTTTATTCTTATCCGATCAAAATCAAATAAAATAGTGACTTTTTTTCCGCGACAAGTTTTAAGCAATTCCGCAAAAATTTAATATGCTTTTCCATCTAAGTTTGGGAATTTCTGTCAGGGACATTTCATAGGGCGGAAAATTCTCAAGTATCATTAGCCTATAAGCAAGGACGTTTTTTCCACTGCTTCAGAGAATCCAAAAGAGTACTCGCCTAGTTTTTAGGGCATTCCGCTTCTAGCTTTTAGATTTAGTTGAAACTGTACAATTTAAATTTTTAATAAGCACAGGAAAAAGAACATGAAATATTCTTGGCTAAGCATTTTGTCATTTATAATTTCATTTTGTTTTGATTGAATTAAAAGTGACACAAGTGGTACTGAAAATAAACAAGCAAACCAAAAAGACAAAAACAAAAAAACAAAAAAGTCATATATTTCTGTCAAATTTGATTTCATCAAGCCCGGCTCATTCCCACTCGTCCCTAACTCTGTTCTGCTTCCCTAATCCACCCACATGTGATTTGCCCGTGACTCTTTTGAGCAATTAAAATTTTCATGCACTGGTTCATCTTTTCTCTCTGTGTTCTTGTTGTTGTTGTTGCTGTTATGATATTGCTAGTGGTGGTGAATGAATTTTTCAATGCGTTGGCTTTTTGCCTGTTCCAAAAAAAAAAAAAAACAAACAGACATCTAAAAAAAGAAATGCAAAAATTACGTATACGCCAACAACTTCAAATGGCGCAACATGGCGTATACAAGTTGTTGTTGCTCTTGCTGTTGTAATTTTTTTAAGCTTTTCTTTGCATTTGGTTTTGTGTGTGAATGCATACATATGTATATTTATATGTGTGAGTGTATTTCTTTGTTTGTATGTGCTTGCCGCGATTGTTGGCATATTCGCCGCACATCGGTTGCCATTTCCGTGGCACGAGGTGTGTGCAGCAAACACAAAAGCAAACGGCAAATGGCAATGCCAACGGCTACACCAATCCACGCCGCTTTCCCCTTACCATCTTCGGCATAGAGGTGGCACATACAAGCGACTGAGGCACTGCTTGTTTTATCTATAAAATACGCAATTACAACATGTTGCCGCGTTGGTTGGTTGATGCCATTTCCCCCCACCTTGTCATACCTCTCTCACTCTCCCTCTCACTATCTCTTTGTCTCTCTCTTACTGTCATTGCTTTATGAATTTATACATAACCGCCCAGGCCACCTTCCCGCAATTCATCTTGGCTTGGTCACACACACACACACACCCAGCGAGTCGTTGTGATGCACACACGCTTTGTTGCATCCACTCAGCATTTGCCATTAGTGTACAAACATATACAAAAATGAAGCCGAACGTTAAACTCGGGCGCGGCCGAGTTTGGGATACCCTGTACCTAGTAGACGGAATTAAAAAAAAAAGGTGGCAACCCTAGTCGGGTGGTAACCCTGGTCGCCTGCATTCACATAAAACCTCTGGTCTTAATATTCCTTTGAATCCAAAAACACATTGTTCACAATATTGCAAGCACGCCATCTATCGGACTGCTCATTCGGCAGTTTACCAGTTAGGCAAGGGGAATTAAAATCTTGACCCTCAAAATTTGTTTTTTGTATATCTCGAGTAAATATGGTCCAATTTTAGTCATGTTTGATATCAATCGAAAGATTTTTAGATTCCTAACAACTTTTAAGAAGCAACTAATACTTAAATCCGAAAGGTTTAGACATTATATGGCTTTGAAAAAATGATGGGTTGGAAGGGGGGGCGCGGGGAGAAAAAAAAATAAACTTGACCAGCGTACACACATAAGGAGTCCGAATCCCAAGTTTGGTTATCCTAGCTCTTATAGTCTCTAAGATCTAGGCGTACGCGCGGACAGACGGACAGACGGACAGACGGACGGACATGGCTATATCAATTTCTCTAGTCACCCTGATCATATTGTGGGTAACTTTGGGGGGTCTCCGACGTCTCCTTCTCTATGTTACATACATTTGCACAAACTTAATATACCCTTGTACCTTTTTAGGTACAGGGTATAATAAAAGAATAACCCACCAGTTGAAAAAAAGGGTGAAACAGGAGTGAGTTGCAAGCTGGTGGCAGCGCAAAAAGAGCTGCAGCATAAGTGGTAAAAGAAAGCTGTTCAAAAACTACGAAAAATAAAAAGCAGTTTCATTGCCATGTTTTTAGTTTTCAACCTGCAAAAAAAAAAAAAAAAAAAAAAAAAAAATGCCCTAAATTTGGGGAGCATTTCTGAAAAATCTTGAGATAAAAAAAAAATATAAGAAGAAATTATTTTTCATATAAAATCCAAATTTTCTTGGCATCTAAAATATTTTTAATCTGAGCTCTTAAACCTTTTCTGATACAATCTAAAAAAAACTGTTTCTCTTATTTCTTAAAATTTTGTATGGTTCTGATTGAGATTTTCTGGGTTAGCAAATAAAATTAATACAAATTACTTCAAACCAGATCACCAACCTGGGAATTCTCATAAAAAAACGTAGAGTGTTTCGTTAACAAATCACCGACTATATAAGTTTTCTTTTCTGACTTTAATTTAATATACCTTTCTTTTTTTGAGACCCTAAAAAAGGGACAAAGCTTGCTCGTTAGAAGTGCTTGTTTTGGTGAGAGTTTTTCGCCGCTTCTCCAGCTTTGTCTCATCCTTGGCTTCAGTTGCTGTTGTATTGTCAACACTATTGTTTTTATTCAGTCAACTCAAAATGGCTGCTTGGTATGAGTCGTGCCACCATCACGTAAGTTACAGACCAGGAATACCAGAACTTCGCTGTTGCTGCAGTTACATAAAAAGGTACTCGTAGAATGCGATATGGAATGCTTGTTGCACTCACCTCTGCCACAGGCTGTAAAAAAAAATGAAAGAAGGGGGAAGTGAGATTGACTGTGCAACTAAGTTAGTTTTGTATATTTTGTAGACGGTTAGCCGTTGGGCCCTTTCCATTTAGGTACTAGTTTGGCTGAAATATGGGAACTCTGGTGGTGAGATTATAGGCTACTCATGTGAGCCTTAAATTTTTCATGTCTTTAAGCAAGTCTCGATATTTTTCTTGATCTAACAAAAATAAAGGACATTGCCCTAAAACTCTCCCCTTTGGCAGAGGTAGCAAGGAGTTGGCAGAACTTGTTTAGAGTGTAAAGTCAGTTGCCAATGGCAGTCAGCCAATATGCCAAGTTGATCATTAACACTCCAAACAACAACAAGAACAACAACAACAACGAGAATTCTATGAAATGGAGACTCGCTATTTAACAGCTTCGGGCAATTGCAAACGTAAATCAAATGCCACATTTTGTAGTGGCATCCGCGTGCTTTGCTTGCTTGGATTTTATTTTTTCATTTATTTGCAATTTTCCAAAGGACTGAAAACACTGAAGGGGGTAGGGGAAGAAAAGGCGAGAAAGGTATAGAGTAACCAAGAGCCAATTGACGTCAAGACCGAGGCAGCCAGCTTCAGAGACACCCTTCTTCATATGAGTTGGTTGGAAGCAGCCATCCGCATATATTCAACCATGTAGTGCAGTGTAACACAGTGCAACACTTGTTTCCAATGACTGTGGGGTGCCAGTGGTGAGGTGGGGTAAATGCTACTCTACTGCCTCAATTCAACTGCTTTTGCTTTTGCTGTTGCTGTTGCAACTGCTGCACTATTTCTCCGCACTTGGCTTCTGCTTGGGCTGCTTCACCCAAACCGTCGGATACAATTTTGATTTATTATTTTGATTCCTGTTACTTTACTACCTGCCCGGATGCTGCCAGTCTCCCTGCCATAAACTCTTGCTCACTCTCTCCACTGCCTTATTGGCATCCTTGTCTCTTCTCTCGCTTTGTGTGTTTTTTTTTTCTTTTTTTTTTTTTTATTCACACGGTTTTCTGGTTTTATTGCTCCAATTACTTCATGTTGCACGCTCTGCTGTGTATGCCACTCGAGTAGTTTTTATATATTTTTATAACCCATTCCCTGCTCTCTCTCTTCACTTTAATTTTTTTTTTTTTCTTTTTTTGCTCTGCTCTTTGATTGTCATATGAGAGTTGCTTTTTAATTTTGTCGCTAGTGTGCATTTCTCACCGAGATTTTATTGGGTGGATTACACAGTTATTTTTCTGCTTTCTTAAAAAAAAAAAATAATTTCGATTTATCGAAATTTATTTTTACTTTTTTCGGTTGATCGAAATGTTAAATGATATTTAAATTAGCAGATTTAGGTATTCAAAGCTATTTGTATGGTCTACTTAATCAACCAGCAAGGCACTCAAATGTCTGGTGTATTTTGTCATATGCCCTTTTTATGACAATAAAGTTATATGGAATTTGGAAATTTGAAAAATCACTTGGACTCACTTGACTCTTATATTTTTTTTATATTTATCTTAATATATTTTCCTGATTCACTTGTGACCTCCAAACTTAAAGGGTATCTTCTAGTCGTTTATATTTTTTTTATTGCATTTTAACAAGTTTCTGACTGCCTAAGGGAAATAATCAGCATACAGAGTGTGCGAAAGAGAGAGCGTGGAAAAGAAGTAAAGAGTAAAAGAGACCGGCCATTGGAATCAGGGCACACTTAAGGATCCCTCAGGCTTTTGTTCAATGACAGTGTCAATCAGTCAGCAAGTGCATGCCAGAGCAATGCCGAAAGAGATAGAAAGAGCTAGCGAGAGCGAGAGCGAGAAAGTAAAACACGCCATGATTTTATTTTTTTTCGTAAACCAAACTTGTCAAATTGTTGGCCCATTTTTCGCTGCATGTTTAATTACATGCAATCTGGCAAAAAACTGTTAACTGGGTCATGAACAATACAGCCAAACACACACTCAACTCTATATACATAAGTATATATTTTATTTTTTTTTTATATAAATTCGCAAATGTATGTACGATGCCATTTGAGTGCTTATAGAGTGCATTTCAAAATGTGTATGAGTGGCAACAAAAATTGCACCGGCTGGCAAACATTTCAAAAAAAACAAAAAAATGAGTAGAAGAAGAAAACAACATTCAAATTGTGTCGCATTTAGCTTAACGCAAATGTCGGCAAGTCCAACCGAGCGGCTGGCGCTCCTCACTACACCCACCGCCATCATCGCCGTCAACCAGTTCAGTTCAGCTCACTTCAAATGCCGCAGTTGTGAGCCATTAAATATGCATGGTCGGTTGGTTGAGAGGGAGGGCGGGTTCGGAGCAGTCCGGACCGGGAAAGACGCGGGGACATCTTGTATACCTTAGCAACTAAAAGCGGTAAGGCCAACAACTGTCGACCAGTTTGCTTTTTTCGCCTCGTAATAATTCAAATGAGATTTAAAGTCAGACTTTCATACACAGAAATAAAGCGAGCGAAAGAGTGAGAGGAACAGAGCCTGGCAGAATAGAATAAGAGAATAGTTTCTCCCATTGCACTGCGTGTTGATGGGCTCAGCCAGCCGCAAAGTATGCAACAATTTATTTAAATAACAGCCAAGTAACGTCTTTCTTTTCCATGCTTTGTTCCATTTCTTTTCATCCTCTCTCTGTCTCTGTCTTTCGGCTGCTTGCTCTTTTCCCCCTGCCTCAGTGGTTATGCATTTTGCACAAATGTGAGCACTTGCACTACTTTTAAAATATAGGAACACATTCACTGACACAGAACCCACTAGGCTGATTTGTACTCAGCCAAGGCGACAAGCTAAATACCCTAACCAAGGCATTTGTAGAGTTTTTTTTTTTTAATTATATCTGAATTCAATTCACCCTTTAAAATATATCTCACTATGGTATCTAATAATGTTATATATTTCCTATAATATTTTTTATATTTAAGTTATTATTGGAATGGACTAGGTTGCCCATGAAATCAGTATACCCTTTGGCCTATCCGGTGTGGCATATAAAATAAAAAGAAAAATAGAAAAGATAAGCAGCAGTGGCACAAACACAATGCGCCATTTTGGTGAATTTAATCTGCTCGGGGAAGTGGCAGAAGCAGGCAAACAAACGGAATTCAAAACGAAAGCAAAGAAAGAAATACTCACACACACACACAGCCAGAGACACCCGCACAAGGCTTTCACACACACACACACATAGTGAAGGAGAGACACAAATGCCAAATGCTCAAGTGGCCCGGGCAAGGGATCTGGTTCCTGGTAACTGGTTTCTGGTAGCTGGCTTTGGGCTTCTGGTTTAGCTTTCTTTCTATTTTTTCCCCACCTCCTTCTCTCTCTATCTGTCTCTCTCTGTGCCACTTGCCACTAATGACGTTAGCAACACCAACCAAAGAGACACCTCCACTAACGTTCGCCTTCCGCCTTTTCAGACTCTCTCATGGTTGCCTACGATCGCGTTGCATGGCAATGGCGTAGCCGTCGTCCTTTGCCACAGTGTGCATTTTGTATTAGTGAAAAACTCTATACTTGTGCGTGTGTGTGTGTGTTGGGTTTTCTGGATTATGAAATTGTAAATGATATGCGTGGTATTTCTTTTACCATGTTGATATATTTTGTATATATTTTTTTATCTCCTTAGTGCTTATTTTTTTTCCATTTCCGTTGCCCTTAAAGTCTTTCGCATATGAATAAGTTTTATTTAATTTATTTCACATTTCAGAGACAGAAAAGGTCATAGTTTTTTTTTTTATCAAAGAGTCCCTTCAAATTGAATTAAATTTACCAATCAATTTTTTTCATTTTCAAAACCACAAACTATTTAAAAAGTCGTCAAAATATTTCGTGCAACAGACATTTCCTTTTATTGTGATTAAACGAAAATGAAACTTGAATTGCCGCGCCCCAAAAAAAAAAAAAAAATCTTAGAAAAAAATCTCCAACCATTGCCAGTTTAATCATAAAAATTGTAACCGAAAGAAGACGAAAAAAAAAAATGAACCGAAGTAAAACTCATAAAACAACATTTGAAACTTAACTTAATTAACAATTTTTATAACCAAAAACACAGCAAAACGGGAACAATTTTTTACAACCGAAAAAAAACGAAACCAGAGAAAAACGCATCACCAACCGAAAAAGAGCGAAAGGGAGAGAAAAAAAAGGGCAGCCAATTTAAGCGGCTTATGGCCCAAAAACGACAGCCAGCTAGGCAACCAGTCAGCCAACAACTCCAAGCGATTTGGTGAGCAGGAAAATTGTTAGCCTCATTCCCCCTATCCCCCCCCTGATCCTGTCTGAAAGCTGCCCGCGGCATATACCGCAATAAATACCGCACAATAAAAGCAAATCTATAAAAGTGGTGGATCAGCGGTGAATGGAGCAATGCAGAAAATAGAGTAAAACGGGATGAGGGCGCAGAGGCAGAGGGTGAGCGTGGAGTGTGGAGAAGGCCAAGAAAGGCGCAGCCTACAGCACAACACGCAAAGCGCTAACGAATTGCTTGATTTTCCCAAAGTTTTTCAATCGATTTTCACCAGCCTTCTCTTCTATACTTACAGCGCCCCCTCACCTTGTCGACCAGACTTATTCTTTTTTATGTATTGTTAGATTTTGTATATTCTGTGTTTTTTTTTTTTTTTTTTTGCATACTTCACACCATTGACGCGCCTGCAGGCGAAATGCCCCGCCTGCCCCAGAAAACAGAGACAAAAAAAAAAAAAAAAAATTCCCCAGCGAGCGCGCAATCAACCAACCAAATGGAAAGTAACGAAATCCCCAACACTTTATTTTATTACATTTTAGTGCCACCATCAATGCCGACACCCTCGCCTCGTTTTCCAAAAAAAAAAAAAAAAAACAGAAAAAAAACAAGAAGCCGGCATACGAAAATTCCGGAACATATAAAAAAGGGGCACTCGCGCGATTTTGTATAAAAGTTTACTCAAACTGTCTGAACAACAACAACGACAACAACGACAACAACAAATCCCCTGCTCACTGCTCACAGTTTTGTTTTATGCTATAGCCCCCTGCCTTCTGTCCTGGTCAGTTGTGTTTGTTGTGTAACAAAATCTGTTCATTCAAATCGATTATTCATTACTCTGGCAGAGTTTCTTTCACAATCCAAAGTGATCGTATTATTTTCGATTAATCGGAATTTTCATGTTATTTTATTGGATTTCAAAAGATATTTTTTTTTTTCAAATACAAATTTTCCACGATAGTTTTGAGAGTTCTAAAAGAAAAAAATTAATCTGGTTATTTGTTTTTTTTAAATCGAATTTTTTTATATTTTGAGGTATAAGCTTCTCATAGGTAATTTGTGAAAGAAATGAGCTTTTTGCTTGATCTTTAAGCTCAATAGTTGGTATAACTGATTCCCGATTTAGTTGATCTCGTTTTTTTCGCAAAACTCTTTTATATTTTGATTGCTTATTTTTGCTTGAGTTAAATTCCAAGCGTATTGTTTTCATAAATTTTATACACCGAAATTGTGGTTGCTCTTTTATATAAATGGTCCCACTGTGGTAGTCAACATAGTTTCCGTTATAATTGCTGCAGACACATAAATAGTAAACTGCTATAAAAAATACAACAAAAATAGTCAAAACAAGCCAAAAGGGGCGAAAAGGCATTATAAACGAAAGACACCATAAAAAGCAAGGAAAAGCGGAAAATAAGAGGGGACACTAACAAATCAAAGGAGGAGCACAGCGTAATGTCGAAGCGGGACCCAACAGCGGAGGGGAAGGGGTAGGGCAGTAGAAGTCCGTAGTTTGTATTTTTTTTGTTTTTGATAGCCACCGTTGCTAGCCTCGCATAAAATAAAACCAAAGTGTAGTAAAACGATTGCAAAGTGAGATTGGAAATTACCGACACATAAACACACACACACAGGCACATATGTATGAAAGGCGGGAGGAAGGCGAAGGAAGAAATCGATGGACAGAAAACGTGCAAAAATTACAACAAGCAAACATGCAACAAACGACACTGCAGGGCGTGTCGAGTGGCCTGAAGAAAAGGTGCCATTTTGGCAAGAGAGAAAGATGGTTGAACTCTCCTCGGTTCGGATGAGTGGGCCAAATGAACTGAGCTCGAGTTTGAGGCTGTCTGGGCTTGGGGTTTGGCTGTTTGGGTTGTCAGCCATTTGCACATTACAATGCAATTATTTCGAGCTGCTTCAACTCAACAAGCGCAACGGGCCAAGAAGGCAAGGCAAAAAAAAAAAACAAGACAGAGGCTAGGATAGGTGAGCCTTGCAAGCAACCGCATGCCAGCAACAACAACAACAACAAGAGTACCAATCAACCTGCTTTGATTGCCAGCTTGAAGCTGATACCCAAGCCAAAGCAGTCACCCCCCGCAAGGAGAAAAGGGTTAACGTACGAAAAATTAAAACGAAAATTTCACCAGGCCTGAACTGGTTCCAGACTGGGGCATCACGTGACTGACTGACTGACTGACTGACTGGCCGAGTGGCAGACTGAGTGGCTGGCTAACCGACTCAATGTCTGACTAACTAAACCAACTAGCAGGGGAGTAGTCACATCCACAGTCCAAAGAGGCAGAAGGTGGCAGCAGCCAGTGAAGCCTTTCGTGGTGACTTGATTGCACTTTGAACTTGACTGACGTGCTGAAGAGCCAACTGGGCGATCCAATTGCTTTGCTCTACCGTTTCATCTCTCTCTCTCTCTCTCTCACTCTGTCTACTTGTTTTGGTGGCTGTTCTTGACTGTATCGCGTGCCTGAAATAATTTTCGAAAAATGCCTCGTTAATGTTTCTATTAACGGATTAAAGAGTAGCACAGCAGTGGGTGGAAAAGAGAGAGAAAGAGTCACGTCAATCAGTCAACTTAGCTACCCACAAACCAAGCCAGCAATTCCCCATCCTTTGAGCCTGGCATAGAGTGGCGTTGACTTTTGAACTAACTTCAATTTGGTTCTTCTTTTTTGCTTTCTACGATTTTTTATTATTTAAGTCACACGTTATGTGGGCAGTAGCATATTTTTGTTTTATTTTTTTCTTTTTTAGTTGTTGTTAGCACATTGACACGTTTTGCATAAATTTGCATTTAAACATGTCCAGTCAAATAAGTTTTTCAACAGCAACAAAAAAGAGAAGAAGAAGAAGAAATATCAACAAAAATTTGAACATGTCAGTCCATTAGCTTGGGCTCTGATAAAACTAGAAAAAATTATGTTTAGTTCTGACCAGCAGGGTTGGCTCACACAATTAGTCAAAAATTTGTAGTTTCTAGATAAGCCAGAAAGTGGGGGAGAAAAATAAATACAGTTTTTATACACTTATTTTTTTCAAGTATTTTTTATTAATTTTTTAAGAATTTGAAATAAATTTTGAAAAGCACTTCAAATTTTGTTACTTTAATTCGATGTAAATTTAAATCAAAAAGCAGTAAACTGAAAAGTGTCTCAAAAAAAAAAAAAGAAATTCACTTCAGTCAAAAAAATCTCTCATCAAACCCGCTCCTGAACACCCTCCCAGGCCACCCATATGGAATGATAAAAAAAATGAGATGATACATATTTTTTTTATTTTTATTTTTGCATATTTTAAAGCATTCAAACATTTGCACAGGTGGTGGCCAAGCCGAGGCTGGACAAGAAATAAAAACAGTAAGAACAAAAAAAAAAAACATAAAATGTTTTACGTACATTTAAAAAATCTAACAAATGACATGAACTGATATGGAGAAGTGGGAAGGACAGAGCAGGAGTAAGAAGAGCAAAGGGACTGACAGAGTATCAAGAGACTAAATTACCAACTACAAATTTACCTGGGCAAAAAAAGGAAGCAAAAAAAAAGAAAACCATTTGCATACTTTTTGGCAGTTTTAAATTATTCAAAGAGGAGTGCACAAGAGCAAAGCGGTGACAAAAAAAAAATATATATAAGTAAGTAAATATGAGAACATAGAATGTGTGAGAGAGAGAGAGAGAAAGCGGGAGAGGAGAAAAGGGCCACCACAAACATGCCGTTGGTAGTGACAATTAAGCTGCTGGCAAATGCCCGTGGACTTATGACGGGCAGGAAGTCTAAAGGGCTGGTTAGTTTTAATACACTTTTTCAAATGAAAAATAGTATAAGCGGTCTTTAAGACTTACGGAGTTCAATCTGAGTAAATCAGATTAAATTATATACTTTGACTCCTTAAATATATAGACACTAGTCAGATCGAAGAAATTCCTCGACGGAACACTTTTTATTTAGAATAAGTGAAATCACTTTCAGCAAACTTAGAACGTATTGATTATCTATATGGATTATCACTTGTGTAGAGCTTCAGTAGCTTCGGTCATATTTCCATTAGTTACTCACTGCTTCAGATATATGTGATATGATATAAATCTAATCGATTTACTCATTTGCCACATGAGTTCCCTTAAAAAAATAAGTACCCTGTAAAAAAGAGTATTTCAGATTCGGCACCTTCCATATGAAACTTTTGTTGTTACTGTTGCAGCGCGGCAGGTCCAAATTGCTTTTTGCGCACACGCCCGTAAATATGCAACAACATTTTTATTTAAATACCACTCCATTTTTAAAATCAAATCCTGACACACGCGAAACTGTTTCACTCAGCCCCTTTGGACTCTGTTCCACTCTGTTTTGGAATTTTTTCCTGCCTTTTTCTTCTTTTTTTCACAACCTTTTCATTTTCTTCCGTACACTTTTATTCTTTTGCTTAGCGTTTTGTGTGTGTGTGTGTGTTTTTTTTTTTGCGACTGCTTTTAATTTTCATTTGTTGTTGGTGCTTATGCCTTTGCTCCTTTTTATTTTCATCTTGTTTACTTTAACGTCATTTTCAACTCTTCGGTGTTTTCTTGAGCACTTTGCACGCTTTGTCTTTGCATAGCGGCGGACTCCTTCAAGCTGCCCAATGCCGAGAGACTCTTCTCTCCCCTCTCTTTCTGTGTCGCTTTGTATCTTCCTTCAGGCTTGCCATTGTCATTGTCATGTGTGTGTTTGTGTGTGTGTGTGTGTGTGTGTGTGTGTCGACTCGTTTGGCTCCTTGGGGCTGCCTCGGTTGCTGCCACCGCTGCTACTCGTGAAGTGGCACTCATCCGCACTTTTAAGCCCTACTGAATTCCTTTTATCCCTTAAATAAATATCTTCATCCACACCAGCAGTGCAGCGAATCACTCCCCTCCCGCTCCCCTCGCTGCTCACCTCAAGCGGCATCTTCTTTGTTGTTCGGCACGACGGCACACACAACGTTTTATGGCCAAGCCCTGCCAATGCCACTTGCCTTAGTCTCAGCCATTGTCTTCATCTATGCCGACTCCCAGGGAAGCTGTTGGTGCTTCTAGTCTTTTGCCATCGCCACGGCGCTCCGGTGAGGCCAAAGCTTCATTTTCGCTCCTTCTACACTCGACTTAATACTTCAACGCACTAAAAGATTTTTTAATAGAGTTCTTCCAAAGACGCCGACGACACTTTCGATTGTCTGGGAAATTATACGTGGACCTTCTTTCAGAAGAGCAAAATTAAAGTTGAACAATTCACAAAGATATTTTATGGGCAAATTAAAAAATCTTCACCGAGCTGAAAGGGATTGAAAGCAAAATCTTTGCAAACGTAACCCTTCATTATTTGCTCGGGCTATGAACCCAATCATTTTATAATGATGAAAACTGCCATTGAAAATAAATCAAAAACAAAAGACCACACTTCATTTCCCTAACAATCTTTATTTTGGCACAAAATGCCAATGAAACAAAGCGAAGAAGCAAATAGTGTGATTGAGTGCGAGGCAAAAAAGGACGAAAATAAGAGCAAGCGTAAAATTACAAATCAAATGTACCGCAAAACTGAATGAAGTCAACAAAGGATGCCTCAACTGGCTAAATGACTCGAGCAAAAAACAGAAAATAATGAAACGGGTTAAGGGTGAGAGCAGAGACAAGTCAAATCGAGACATGAGAGCCCCCCAATGAGCAACTCAGACAATTGACGATACGTCATACTGATGCCGTCTCTGCCAGTCCGACGGACTGCTGACTCCCTGACAAATGCTAGCAGGACATGGGGCATTCAGGCAATGAGCAACTGACAACATGGCTGGCCAATCTCCCGGAGAGGGTTCGAGCATAAGAGTGACAAATAAATTGGCAATTCCCAAGGGTAAAAAGCTCTGCTTTTCACTGAGCTCGTCCCGGCCCGCTTCATTGCATTGTGTGTCTGTTTTTTCGGGGTGTATTTTATTTAAGCACATAAGTTGAAATATTCCAATTGAGTAAGTTTCATTATTGCAACGACAACAGAAACACATCAACGTGCACATTTTATCAAATCAAACAAAAGCGAGAAAAATAAAAACAAAACACTCATTTGAATTCTTCACTGTAATAAATTTTATTTCTGCATAATTTCGAAAAAAAATAACATTTTGTGTTTTGGAAAGTTTCAATCAAAATAGGGTCAACTATTTTAGAGGAAAATATTGGAGAAATGTGACTCGAATGGTTAATTGAAAGATTCTCTCTTTAAGTTTTTCGACCCCTTCCAAAATTGTTTGGACCCAGTGGACCCGAAACAGGACGAAAGGCAGACCGTAACCAATCTCAAACTCGAAACTGTACCCAAGCCAGCCTATAAGTCAACAATTACAAATTACTAACTGAAGTTGGCTGTTGTTGTTGTTGCTTTTGCTTTTGCTTTTGCTTTTGTTGGTGCCAACTAATTAAAAGGCTGCAAGCGCGCGGTTTGCTTTCGGTGTTCGGTTCATAACAACACAGGAAACTGACAATGCCACCAACAACAATAATTACAACAAAAGGAAGAATAACGCCATCATGCGTAGAACCAAAAGCCAATAGCAACAACAACAACAAAAGCAAGAACAAGAGCAAGAACCAGGACCAAAATAATATAATGGGCGAGAGACAGTTTAAATAAAGAGAATGAGGTTGCTCTTGTAAAGAAGAAGAAGTAGGTGGAGTAGGAGTAGGAGTAGGAGGAGCTGTGGAGAGGTGAGTTAAGGAAGCACCGTTTGCTGTGATTTAATTAATTTCAATGCATAACGTCAACTGTGAAACCGGAACCCAAACTCAAACCTAAACCGGAGCCGTTGCCAATGCCATCGTTCAACATCACCAAACTTGACACCGAACTAAAGACAGTGGTGGTCTGGGGACACCGAGAGAGACCAACTGGAAGCGCTCTTTGGCTGGGTTGGTTGGCTTGGGTGGTCTGGTCTGGTCTGGCCGCTTGGTAACTGGACTGTAAAATTAAATTGACTACGATTTTTTGTTGTCTCTCGAAGTATATGTGTGTCTTTTGCTTTAAAATAAACGCTATAAACAAAATCATGGACACTCGAAACTAGCGGCTAAAGCAAAAGAAGAAGAAGACAAAAGCATAGAAGAAAACAGTTGAAAAAGAAAGAGAGAGAAATTCCATTCGGGGCAGCCAAGAAATGTGGCCATAAACCTTAAAGTTGTAACCCTTCGACTGTTGTAAACATTTTTCCGCAAGATTGCATTTTGACTTTAATTAGCATTTTTGCATTTACCCCAACAGGCCAATTTTATTCCCTATTTTCACACAACCAACGAACTCTGACCTCTTTCAGAGGGTTGTTTGCTAGGCCCATGACAACTTTAAATTTACATTTTCTATTATACTCGATGGCTTGGATATTACAATAAAATCGAGTCCTTGCCCAAGTGTTATGAAATTGTCATTCCCTTAAATAATAAAACTGGAAAGACTGGCTTGAAACAAGCGAGAATCTTGGGAATTATATACTCTCGCCAGGGAAAATAAATTTTACAAGAAATTCAAAACTAAATTGATTTATTATTGAGAGTTTTTCTTAGCCGAACAAATAATTATAAAGACTTTCAAAATAGTTAAAGATTATTATTTAAATTTTGTAGATTTAATCTTCTCAAGAGCTAGTAAATATTTTGTTAACATTTTAGAAATATAAATCAAATTGATTTGAAAACTTGAATGAAATAAATCCATAAATATTTATCTTTTCATTTTCACAAAAGATAATCCAGCTTAGATTTGACTCCACTTAGTTCAATGAAATTTAATGTCTTAAGGAATTATTCTAAATAATTTTCTGTTTTCTATTCTATGACTAATCGAAATATTCTTCAATAATATTTGACTAATTTATATAAATTAATGTTTCTTTCTCATTACAGGTAAGTTTGCTTCCAACCTAAAAAAAAAAAAGAGTCCTGAATAGGTGAGTCCATAAAATCTCATATCACTGGATGGCCATAAAGATTATCAACAAATATTTCATTATAAGCAAAGATGACCAAGTTGCCTAGGCAAATCAAGCTATTTGGGCCTTAGGAAAAAGAAGAAACTTCAAGTCAGCATAACTAAAAGGCCTGGGCTAATGTTGATGGGAAAAATGAGTGAATGAATTTTTGGGCGTCGATTTGCCATTGGATTGTATTTTGTGCTGGTGGGTGCGAGCCCAGCTGAGGTGGGTGTGGCTTATGCTGGTTTTGGCTTGACTGGCTTGGCTGGTTTTTGTGACAACCTCAGTCAAGGAAGAATACCAAAGGCAACGGGCACAGGAAATCCAACACTAATAACGCCTAATGGCCTTGCCTTTTTCCGGGTTCTCTGCCCCCACGACTTGGCTGCCTGCAGCACTTGGTGTGTAATTTATTTTAAGCAAATTCGTGTACCCACACCCTGGGCTCCAAGGAAGAGAAATAAGGAGAAGAAGAAGAATGAAGGAAAAATTCAAAGCAAAGTAAAAAATAAAAAGCCAGCAAGCAAAAAAGCAAATTTCATGTAAATTAATTTTTTTCTTTTTTTTTTTTTTGCTTGTCTTTTCCTTCTTCTCTTGCATTTTGTTATTATAATTTTATTTTTTATTATCTTAGCGGCTGCCTAGAGTGGTGGTGGTGGTGAATGCGAATCCAAATTGAAGCCTGGTCTTCTGCTTCTTCTTCTTCTTCTTCTTGTTCTGGTTGGCCCACATTTTATGGCCAGTACAACAGAGCTCCAACTTGGCCCTTGCCCCTGCCACTGCCTCTATGCTCCTCTAAGCATATTAAAGTCCCACATTTTGTTGAGGATTTTTGACTTTGTGTCATTTATGCGCGAAATTTATCACCTTTTTTTTTGTGTTTTTGTTTTGTAGTCTGGCGTTGATTTCATTACTTTTTTTTGGGAGGGAAATGGGTATTTTGATGGTTGGGTCATTTTGCGGTTGTTGTTCTCTGAGCGAGCCTGGGCAAAGCGATTAAATCTGAAATTTTTGTTAGACTGAGTCGACCAGGGTCATTAGAGAGTCAAATTGTTGCAGTCGAATGCTTCGACGATTTGCTTATCTGCAAATGTTTTCGGTTTTTTTTTTTACTTGGTGTTTGCCTATTATTATAATTTTCTGTTGGATATTTTTTTTTACGGCAAGTGTGAAAAATGTTTTGAAATTTATCAAATTTTTAAAAAAAAAACAAAAGGATTTCCTTTTAACTTAATAAATGTATTTTATTTTAAAAATTGTGAAATTATTTGAGCAACGAAAACGCAAATTATTTGTTGGTGTATTAATATTTTTTATTATTATATAAATTATTATATACCTTAATACACTCTTGTGATTTGGTTGTTTTTTGTGGTTAAAAAAAAAATATTTTTTTTTGTTTTATTGATTTTGATTATTTAATAGATTCGTTGGGGAAGTGTCGGGTGACATACTTTTGCCTCTTTTTCGCTGAAAACTATATTCTGGGGCCGCTGACATTTTCTTGAGTTCCCATTCTTCGGCATTTATTCGCAAACACACATCGATAAAGACGCAAACATCAAGATTTCTCAAAGCTTGAGCCACCAAAAAGGCCTCGGTTAGGACCTCTCTTTCCCTCTCCACCTTACACAGAATGGCATCAGACTTGCAGATAACCATAAGGCATAAGAAGTACCAAATATGACTTCTACAATTTCGAGCTTCTGCAAAAAAATATTTACCAAATATTTTCAAAATATTTCCTGAAATAAGCTCAACTCACCGACAATAGCATTACGTGCCATAGAGCAGGCGGCATCAAAGGCATTATTTTCCAAATGGGCCTGGGCGATTTCGTACAAGAGATAACAACGTTCAATGCTGAACTTGGCAAATCTCATACGATTCTCCAGGCGAGTGACACGGCGCCTTGAAAAAATAGCAAGATTTTTTTGATTACTTTGAAAATTAAAAGCTGGTTCAGAGCTTACTTATAGCGTGTAGTCTTGGGATCATTGGCTTCCGGCTTTCGGTTAAAGATAAACCCTTGAAAGCCAGCTTTTTCTGGCATTTCAGCGGTCTTATCAACGGGCAATCGGAAAAGCTTCAACAGCCTTTGTTTGCCTTCCACGAATTTCAAATTACTCGGAAGCTTGTAGACACCAATGCGGGCCATACCCAATAAATTAAAGACCTCATTGATGAATTCAAACTTCCAGGGCATTATGCGATTCGTCTTAATGGCCACATAATTGCCCATGACTTCTTCCACGAACTCGGTGAGTTTCTAAGAATATGAAAATAAGTTCAATTAGTTTTTCAGAAATTGATTCCTTCCCTTACATCAAGTTTTCCCATGCAAATCAGATGCCTAATACTCTTGAGTATCTTAAACATATTGCGCCGGGTTTGATATTGTATGCGATAGAGATTCTCTTGCTTGGTCTTTCGATGTAGTTCCATACTTAGGGAATTCTTTTGCTTAACACAATACAAGGGACAACGAGTGTGCAGCATTTTCTAGGGAAACAGAAATGCTAAAAGAAATTTGCAAAACCAAAATGAAAGAGTTACCGTAAATGCAGAAATGGTTTTAGATTTTTCATTGGCCAGTGTATATAGAAATGGTGAGCTCACTTTACACTGAGATATTAGCATGTTTGGATTGTCACGAATTTTCTTGAGAAAGGCCACATCCACCCAGGACTTATTCAGATAAGTTTGATTAAAGATTTTAAATTGACGTTTTCTTCGTGCAATTTCGAGAGGTGAGAGATGCTCCTCCTGTTTTTCCAAAAAGTATTAAAGTCAAAGTATGGTCTTTTAAGATCTTTAGTTCCTACCTCTTTTTCTGCTATGCTAACCACATCACACTCTGATCTCTCCTCTATTGGCGTCTTCGAGAGGTCAGATATCATTTTAGTGACCAAATCCTGAACCTCACCAACGACTTTATTCGACAGTGTGTCATCAAAATTTGAGTCCACCTAAAAATTCCAGTCCTTATAAATTGTTGGACAGTATCATAAGAACATTTTTAATTACTCACCACAGCAATACGATTCTTAATCGGAGTAAGTTTAGCTGCTGGGTATCGGGTCTTTGAATCATGAAGACTGACTTTGAAGTCTTCAAATCTATTGGCTTCATAGATGGGATCGGCCAACTGCAAATAGGTGGGCAGTCCATACTTTTCACGTCTTTCCCTTAAAATTTCTGAAACAAGAATTATTTGAATTTTGGCATCAACGCTTTAAGCTATCAAAACGCACTCACCTTCAGCTCGTTGACAATCGAGCAGGGCAGATTGAGCCTTGCCAATCTTTCTACTCAAATGACTTCGTTTCAGTAGGGCTCTTTCATCATCTGGCTGCAGATCCAACATTCTGTTGACAAACTGAAATGCATGTGAGATTTGACTTTTATTGGAGAAAAATGTTGCCCAATCGTGATAGATGCCGTGCAGCCGTTCCCGTGGCCAGGATATTTTTTCCCATGGTGCAACTTGGGCTTCCACTCTATTCGATGGTGGGTGTGTTGGTCCGCTCTGACTCATAATTCTTTTTTATTAGATAAATATAAAAACTTATAAAAAACTTTAAAAAAAATTGTAAAAAAGTAAAAAATTAATAAAAATATTGCTTGTTGTTCGTTTGTGTAGAATAGAAAACTAACTGAAATTAAAATGAATGAAGTAACTCCGAGGTTACTAGATCCAGTTAAAATTTCGATTCAGCTTACTTCTTTCTATATTGATGGCTCTATGTCTGTATTGTCTGTCCTGGCTGGGTGACATCCCCTTTTTAACGTTTCACTTTAATTAAAACTATAGCAAATTGTAAAAAGTAGTTAGAGCTTTTGGGAATGGTCTGTGATAAATACGCCAGCACAGCCATAAGAAACAAATTAAGAAAACCTGTCACAATAATTTCCTGAATACAAAACTGAAACAGCAACAGCAAAAACAACATTAACAAAAATACCAATTTACTTAGCCATTCAACCACCGAAAACACAACCGCGACACAAAGGACTAACTCGGCTGTCTTCTAATTTCGACAGTAGAGAGTCAAAACCGTAACAAATCGCATTTAAATTTACCTGCCCACGGCTGCCTTGGGCTTCTAGGCCTGAAGGGTAGATAACCTTCTCCACCCCACCAAAAAAAAAAAAAAAAAAAAAGATGCGATAATTTATAGCGATTCATTTGCCGACAACAGTGGAATACTACACACTTTTGGAGGTGTCCTTGTGTAGTAAATTTTAATTTAAATTTTATACAGCGGCAAGGCAGCTAGAGTGGTTTAGGCAAAAGGGCAAGTCTTGGCAAAGATTTAAATATCTGTTGCGAGACGGGGTGACAAAGCAGAACAGCGCCGGGACAAGCCAACAAAGGCAGAACAGAGCCACAGCGAGGCCAACGTAGAAGCAATAAAAATAAATATTTTTATTTATGTGGCTTAATTTGTAAAGCGTGCAAACAACAACAACAACAAAGGCAGATAATAAAAATCAAAAGTCAAATCTTTGGAATCCATTTTAGAACGACTTGGAGATACTCTATGAAATCTTTGTAATTTTCTCTTCGTCCTTTTCTCTTTAATAGTTCAAACAGCGTGAAACTTGATAGAACTCTGGATAATATCGAACTAAAATTGAATGACTCAGCTTTTCAATTATAAAATATTTTGAAATTTTTTAAAATTGGAAAAAATTTAATAGTGATACAAGTTCCTTATAAATAGTTTTCGTCCTTGGAACTTTATAGATTCTAATAGACAATTTGGAAGATATTTCGAAAAGTTCATTTCGAAGAGAACAATTCAGCTCATTTCAGATTCATTTGAAATCCTTGAGTTGACCGAAAATATGAGAATGCAACTGTCCTTGCTCACACACAAACACTCACGGGAATGTGAATATTTATTGTTGTTGTATTTTTTGCGTACAATTAGTTGGAGAACAACAACAAAAACAATAATTGCAGTCACACAAGCGCACATAAAACAAAGGCAAATGACAATTTGAAAAGGACCAACAAGGCGAACGAGACGGACGAGTTGGGCAGAATAAGCCGAGCGAGTGCCCCGGTAAAGGTGACTTTTTTGTTTTTTTTTTTTTTTTTGATTCCTTTTGTTGTTTCGTTTTGCTTTTCGTACGTTTCGTTTCGCTGCGTTTGCTTTGTTGTTGTTGTTGTTGTTGTTGTAGCAGTTCTTATTCTCTCATGTTTTGAGCTGTGTTGTGATTGTTGCCGGTTTGTCATTTTGCCGCCGTTGCCGACACGTGTAACGGTACACCTGGCTTAACCCTCTGGCACCCAGCGGATTGTTCATTCGCAGAGAACGAGAAAGACAGAGACAGCGAAAGAGCAACAGAAAGAGAGAGAGCGTTAGTGTGAGTGAAGTGGTTTATCCCGCTTGTCCTTTTTTGGTCTTTTGCTCTTTTTTTTTTTTGTGCTTTCCTCCACTGTTGCTTTGTCATAGCCTCAACCCTTGCTTTTTTGATTGTTGCTTTTTATTGTTTTGCATTTTAATTGTTAAAATTATTGCATGCTGGAAAAACACACACACACACACATAACAAGTTTGTAAATTGCACTCTGTGTGCCTTTTCAAGTGCTCCTTCACATGTGTCAGCCATAAAAGTTTTTCGGTTTTGGACTATGAAAAATCCCTACGAAATGGTTCCTCCACAAATGACTACATTTATTTTTATTATTGTTTTTTTTTATTGCTTTGTCCAATTATAAAATTTGTTATATTTTTATTGTTTTTGTTTTTTTTCGAGTATAATTAAAATTATGCAAATTAATCAGTCTTTTAAGTGGCTTTGTTGAAGGTTTGAGGTGAACAAAGAGTGGGTCCGAAATCAGCAAGCCAGAATGAACCAGAATGAAAAATGAATTAAATTTTGTAAAGAGTTTCGGAATATGAAAACTATAATAGAGAAATTAAAATACAGCAAAGAATTAAATGAAATTGTAAAGAAATAAATGTGTATTTGGGGTTCCTAATTTTTCGAAAATTTATTCATTCTTTTATTCATTCTTTTATTCATTCTCTTTTCTACCAGACTCCATTAATTCCAATTTTCTAGGAAATTTCTTTAGATATTTAAAATTCAATTCTTGTTCTTCTTTATTTCTTTTATTCAAATCTACTCAGAATTGTCGCTTTTTAAGTCTTTAAGGCTTTTCTTGCCACAGTCCCTAAACAATTACGTGGCAAATCTCTGTAAGCTCCATTCGAAAACACAACACCTAAGCACGAAATATCTTTAGTATGTAACTCAATATGAGCTCAGCCCCTAAACAATCAAAATGTCATTGCCCAGGCCAACGTATGCCTAAAGAGAGGCAAGAGAAAAAGAGAGGGGTATATGTATAGAAGAAGCCTAAGAGAAAGAGAGGGAGAGGGAGAGAGGGATTGCATAGAACCAAAAAACCATAATCAAATTTTGTCACATTTAAAGCACTTTTGACACATTTTAAAATCAAATTTTATGGCCAAAACGTTGGACAATAAAATGAAATAACAAGAACAGCAACAAAAACAAATAGAAGAGCAGAACAAGCCCATAAAGCTCATGATAATATTGGAAATGTACAAAATTTGCGCTAAGGGAACAATGAGCACAACAACAACAACAACAACGATAACAGTGGCAACAACAACAACAATAAGTATTACAACACATATGCTCTCAAGGGTAATGAAGTGAAAATTTTGGATGAACGAAAGACAGAGAGAGAGAGTGAGAGAGAGGGAGAGAGAGAAAGCAAGACAAAATATTGAGAGTCATTGGAGGCTCGAAAAAATATAAATATTTCGACTTGCTTTCGAATTTCTGTGACTCTCGGCTTGTTGTTGGCTTATAAATGTCATTGTTGTTTTTGTTATTGTTGAATTCGTGTATACTTAAATCCAATTGACAATTTGAAATTAAAATGCCGAAAAGTGCAAAGAACACAAGCAAAACTAAAAGAGTCCATGTCCATGACGCTGGCAGTTTCGTACTTCCAAAATTCCCACACTCTTTTTGAGATTTGCCCTTAAAATATTTGTAGCACTCTTTTGGGGTTATATAGGCTGACATATTGGTAATCCTGAGTCCACAAAACCGATCTGATGAAGCTTTGGCCATAGATCTAGAGGGTCTAATTAAGAGTCTTATCGCTGAAAAGAGTACTCAAAGAATAGATGAAATTTTGTTATCATTCTTACATCTGATATTTTTGGCATTATTGTTGTTGTTGTAGCATGTGTAACTGTAAAGCTTAAATGAAATGCAACGTTGCACAAAATACGAGAACAGCCCTGGCAAGAGGTACCTCTTCAAATAAACGGAACATTGCATCTGTGAGATACTCTTTACATACGAAAGTATCCACGCATATGTAGGTGTGCATCCATGAGCTAGTATCGTATCGATATTTGTGTGTATGTGTGTGTCTGTGTGTGTGTGCTCATTCAACTGTGTATGCCAGGAATAGAAATTGCAATGTCAGCAATTGGCAGCAGCAAAATCTAAATAAACATTGTCACAAAATGCAACGCCCTCGTCTTGCTGCCTCCGCCCAAAACTTCACTCTGCAAATAAGGCAAAAGGGCTAGCTGCTGTATTGACTACAGGCCCAGACTGCCTGGCTTGTCAATAAAATTGCCAGGCTAGGCGGCAGACGGAGCAGTCGGGGTTAGGAGAAATGCTTGGAGTGGCTTGGAGATTTTCAAAGGGGGCAAATAGCGGTTCGATAGTTCGGATAGACGAGAGCACCAAATGCAGTTTTGCATTTTTGTTCACTGTAGCCGGTCAGAGATATACGCATACATACACACACACACACACACACACACACACATAAATATCCAATAGATACAAATATACACATGGCAGATAAAACGTAGATACACATGAGCTTGGATCAGATAGAGATACATTTACAGATACATCCTGTTGCTTGAATTCTGGGGCTAACTGGACGGACTGAGCTGAACTGAACTGGACTATTTGATAGTTTGGTTTGGTTGGTTAGTTTCGTTGGCTGATTCGTTGTTGGCGAGGGGATGGGTTGAATGGGTTGAATGGGTTGAATGGGTCGCTGGGCTTGCCTTGGCACTTGGGACTTTTGTCGTTTGCTTTATAAATAAATGCATTTTCATTTGCATCTCTTTCCCTCTCGCTCGGAATTCTCTTTCACCCGCTTGATTTGTCAGTTTGACACGTTGAACCCAGTTTTCTATAATCTTCCACCTGCCTTTTCCATTTATTTTTCAACTCCTTTCCTTCTGTCTCACCCGTTCGTATTCAAATGTTCTTCTACAATATTTGTATTTTGTAGTTTTTGTTTGCCTTGACAGTTTTTACTTTATTCTGAACCAATCTTCTCACTCCTCCATATTCCTCTTTTTTCTTTTTTTTTTTTTTTGTCAGCTTCGACATTAGTCGACACCATTCAAGTGTTACGCTCTGTCTGCAAATATCTGCAGGACATAATTTTAATAAACTTACCAACATGTTGAGCTGGCCAGAGGGATAAAGAGATGTGAATTGTCCTAGAGTCTCTATGACCAAGTTAGTGGAAAGTCACAGCATGTGTGCCACATCAGGTTTATTAGAAAAGTTACCATTTATGTCAGTTTCCCATTGTTGGCAATATGAAGCAAGGGGAAACCCTTCTAGCCAAAGTCATTTAGAATTTCTGCAATACATTACACCATTTATAATTGTCTGGTTTTGGTCTTGTAAATGCTGGGAAATTCTAACCATTAAGCGTGATTATAAGCATACTTGAATAGTCTCATTTTCTAAAGATAGTTTTCAATAAATTGCCAAGGATTTGAACCAGTTTAAGTTATTCAAATGCTTGTGAAATTTTGTCCCAGGAAATTTATAATTTTCTCTCACTTTGTTTAAGGTTAGAATAAGCCGTTGGATTTCCAATCCTTATTTCATTCAATATTTATATATTTTTAAATATTTCCCATAACATTAAACAGAATTCACAGAACTCACCTTGAGAAGTCAAATCTATAATTCTAATCAAACATTGTCTATGTGAAGTATCCCAGTATCCTTAGTTAAACAAATCTGGTAAATGTTTTTCGGTCAGACAAATTATGGCAAGCCGAAGAGACTCTCAATGTTCAATATTCTGAGTACAATGCAAATAAAAACAGACTCGGAAAATATACAACTGGCAGCTTCGGATATGATAAACCACGATAACTGGCAAACCAAAACAAATTCACATTTCCAAGGGGTTCGAGAAGTAAACGGAGGCACAACATTTTTGAGAGGTGTGCTCACAATGCCTGCGGCCTCTACACTTTGCAAGTTTCTTCCTACTCCAGCCTAATTTTCGTCTTCCCATTCAACTGTTTTCGTAGTTCTATCGGCCTCTGTTTATATGAATGCTTGTTTATCTGACCATATGTGTCTGCAATTTAGTTGAGCTGAGCCAACAATGTGCAACGATATTTGCATTTGTGCTGTGTGTGTGCAATGCATTTGGCATTTTGGCGCATTATCGACAGTTAACATGGAGTACTTTTGGCTCAATTCTGTCTGGGTTTTAGGTTTTATTGATGATTTTGTAGCAATTACTCGCACCAGCCGGTCGGTCTGGCTTTGAGTTTTGCATTTTTCCACTATTGCTTGTTATTGGCCCGGCTATTCATTTGATTGACTGAAGCTAGGTAATTATTCTGCCCAGTTTTATTTTTCTTTCTGATAATCATAGACGCAAATAACAATAGATGGAACCTGGCAAACTACAATATTGTCGATGAAAACTAGTCCTATTTGTTATTAGAAAAATTGAAGGAAATAAAGGTGGAGAGCTTTTGATTCAGGGCAATCAAATTAAAATACTGCAAGTTAAATTTGCTCAACAAAAATGTAACTTTAAGCTGGGAAAAATCAACAATCAAAATCTGTAATAAATTTTGAATAACTGACTTAGATTAAGTTCTTTCTTTGCAAATACAAAAATCAAATGATTTAACTCACTGAGCATTCGAAGATGATTTCCAAAGAATTCACTTTTTCTATAAAACCAAAAAAATATCTAATCCGGTTTAATTTGCTCAAAGGAAATGTATAGAGTGCTATTCGCCCGGTCTTATCTATGCTCTCACTCAAATGCGATATATCAAAAGCCTAATGCGAAACAAGTGCGAATTTCCCATTGAATGGCGTGTCACGAGGCAAAGTCTCTAACCTGGTGTAGAGAGAGAGAGAGAGAGGATCACAGCTAGAAGAGTGAGGGGATGGGTATGTGACAGAGGTAGTCAGTGAAGTGATGCACGGGAAATGCGAATCAAAGACGAACTCACAAACACATAAACACTTGAATGTTAATTTTTCAATGGGCCTCAAAGGCTACAGTGGAACTGGGTGTGGGTGTGTATCTGTGTGTGTGTGGGTGGGTGGAAAAGTGTGTAACATGGAATGTCGTAGAACGGAAGCTTTTCACGGCACTTAATCCATATGTCGCACTGACATTCAAGAGCTGCGCCAAGAGTTGCAAGCTGAAGGCCAGGCCAGGCAGGGCTGAATACTTCGTAGCAGGAAGAAGAAGAAGAAGAAGACGACGCATTTTTTCGGTGCGAATGAATTATGTGCGACATGTACGAAAAATTACGCGCAAAAATTGCAATGATGAAAAATTAAATTTATATTGTAGAATCACAAGTGTGAGTGAGAGGGGCTAAGTGAGAGAGAGAGAGAGAGAGAGAGACGAGTGTTTGGGAATATGCACCCCTTTTTGGGCTTGGGCGCATTTAACACGCTTTTTAAATTTATAATGACATTTTTTGCGTGTGTTTTTTTGGGAAGTTTCTGCCAAGGGTTGATCCGGCAGCGTCTTTTCCATTCACGGATCAAAGATGAGCAGCCTAATTCTTTATTTTTTTGTGCCAAAGTTTTTGCGCATTTTAGCGTAGAAAATGCAATAAATTAAGCAAAATACTTGAGAGCTTCACTCACCTTGAGAGCTTCTGCAGCCCTTGCCGGATTTCTCAATTGCTCCCCTTTTTCACAATAAAAGGGCCAGGCGAGAGAGCAGCTCGTTTTGTTCTTCATGCATGCCTGAATGTCCTGGGCAACAACAACAACAACAACAACAACAACAACAACAACAACAGCAGCAGTAGAAGCAGCAGCAACATCAGGGACAAAACACAAGTTGAGCAGCCGTTGTTGCCTTGAAACTTTTCAGTTTTCTAGTGCTCCTCCCCCTCTGCTCTTTTTTATATAAAATTTTTGTTTTTTGTATTTTTTTTTTTTGCCTTTGTTTGACTGAGCGCGTGATTAAATGTAAAATTGGATTTTTATTATTTGTTTGCAAAATATTCTTCCCACTTGCCTTGCTTGTCGCCTTTTTCATTTTTTTTTTTTTTGGCAAGTTTTTTAGCTGAAGGGGTCGGCCAAAGTGGGAAGTGGGAAGGCCGAGGGGAAAATATGCGAGCATATTTTGCGCAATTTTTCAAGGGGTTCTCTTCTTGCTCTGTCTCTCCCTCTGCCTCTGCCCCTCAACACCCCTCCGCAAGGATTCATAATGCGATTTTGTTAACCCACTTGTGCCCACCTTTTTGTGTTTGCTGCTATTTCTGCTTCTTATTATTCTTTGCCGTTCTTTATTATTATTTTGTATAGTTGCTGTTATTGTTGTTGTTGTTGTTGTAGTTATTTTGTGTATTTCGTAATGCGTCAGCTGTTTAGCATGCGCTTGGCATTTATAATGAGTGCACTCAGCTACCATCTGCTCAGCTCAAGCAATCATTCCCTACCCGCCCCTGCTCCTTGCAGCTTACTGTATCTGTGTATGTGTATGTGTGTGTGTGTGTGTAGTTTAGGATGGGTTGTGTTGGTTTGCTAAAAGATTTCTGAAGGGTTGTCGGTTTCAGTTTGAGTTGACGAGCTAAACTGAACAGCAATTTTGGGTTAGCTGGTTGCTGGTCTGCTGGTCTTTTGGCTCTCTGGTCTGGCGTGATTATATTCATTTTAAAAAGATTATGAGATTATTTAAAATAACAACAGCACACAAAGTTCAGCCAAACATATGGGGTTAATGATAAAAGAAAAGTAAAAAGAAAAAGCAGCTCACAGAACGTGATAAATTTAAATTAGGTTAAAAACTTCATGAGAAATATTTCAAAAATTCAATTCAACGGCAAATTGAATTTTTTTAGATCAATTAAATTGATAGAAAAGTAAATTCCAATTGAATTTGTTTTGAAAAATTTTATAGTTAAAAAATGTAATTTTTAATAAGGTCGAAATTTCTTATTAAACAGGAAATACTTTAAGTTACACTTGGCCAAATCCACGGCTTCAGGTTCTGACGCCAAGTCTTATGACAGTATTCTTTGAATTACTCAGTGCTGAAATGAACTCTTCCTTTTTCATATGATAATGACAATGATTGCACTGCTGACTCTGATGTTCTTAATGCGCTGCCTAAGCTGATGACAACTGTTTCCTTTTTTTTTTTTTTTTGAAGAATAAGAATGGTTAGATGGATTTGTAAAACATTGGGGGTCAGTCAAGCGCAAAGTAAGGAAAACATGTGTGACGACGGACAGAAAGGCGCAGAGTCTAGCGAACAAAAAAAAAAAAAAAAAAAAAAAACAAAAAACATCAAGCGATTTTTACATCAGCCTCCCAGACTGACTGGCTATCCGGCTGGCTGCTGCTGTCTTGACAGTTGTACAAGAGATTCAAATTTGCCAAATAAGCAGCAGCAACAGCAACAACAACAACAGCAACAGGGAGAGGGGTGTAGACAGAAGTCTGGGTAGATAAATGGCGACATGCTAAAGGAAGTGTCAACTGATTGCGCTGAGCTAGGCAAGCATAAAAAACCGTTGAGTCCACAGCCCAAATAAAGAACAAGACTGAAAATTTTGACAAATCACAAATAGAAGATTGTATACTCTTTTTGAAGATGTCAAGCGTTGCGGGCTTATAATGACCTTCTCTGTGGCCTTTTGAGCTCTCCCAGCCAGAATATCCAACACAATTTCGAAAAAGTGTATAGAAAATCAGACTGAACTCAACTGTGAACTGTGCACGTGACGTATACGCCTCGTTGTGCGTGTGAGCGACAAATGACGAATTTGCTGCCATCACCGCCTGCACCACCAAACTGACAGTGCCTGTCCTGCTACCATCAGCCCCCAAATCAAGTTGGGCAGCAATAATAACAACAACAACAATAAAAACAAACAGCTGAAGAAAATCTGAATCAGATTCAGTATTTTGTTTCTTATATTTTTTTTTCTTTGGTCTCTGACAATAAAGCACAATAAAAAGAAATTATGAATAAATAATACGCGACAATGGCGGAAAAGTGGAGAAACAGGCTAAATAAAACCAGGGGAAAAGATTTAAAAAAAAATAAGGAAATGTGTTGAAAGCAAGCCAACAAATGCGTCATCTGTTTATGATTTATATAATTTATAATATTTGACACTTAAAATAAGGCAACGAATGGATGGGGATATGAGGTCAGAGAGGTTGATTCCTTGGAAAAAGGTAGTCTTCAGGGCATTTGGTCTACCAAAAAAATATATTCATAAGCAAATTTCTTATTTTATAAAGTGAAATTAAGATTTTTTGAACATTTTTTTGTCCTTTTTTATTTATTTAAAATTCATACTAAAAAAAGCTTCATTTTTTGTCTAAAAAAAAACTTTTCCATTTTGTAAATTTTATTATTATTCTTTTGGTAAATTTAATTAATTTCAACATTTATTTCCGCTGTCTGTGCAAAAGTCCTTTCACAAGACCTTTCCCACCTTTCCAGATAAATTTTTATTTATTTCGTTCTCTTTTTTTTTCCTGAGCACAATTTTTATTTTCCTATTTGGCTGCAGGCTCTCTCGCTGAAAAGGATTTCAAATTCCAAAGCCAGTGCTAGCAGTGAAATGAAGTGAAGGACATGCGGCCAAAAGGAAAGCAAAATTTCTCATTAGTAGCAAGCAACAACAACAACAAAACCAACAAAAGCAACAATAACAAGCAAGTAGGTAAAAGCAAAATCAGCAAAAGTAGAAGCAGTCGAAGTAGAAAGCATCGCAAATTTCCTCTAATGAAATGTTTGCTCGCCACTTGTGACATTCGCGCATCCGTACGCCATTTCTTTGATTCCGTAATTTTATTTTATTTTTCACTTTTCCATTTCAATTGCCCAAGACCATCTATGAATCTCATCCCATGCCATTGCAATTGGTCGCGGAAATCGTGTTGAATTGTGCGCATTGAGCCGGGTAGTTCACTTCCGGTCCTCGTCTTGCTCGGAGTCCTGACAAACGGTTTCGTCTCTTTTGCCAACCCTTGATTAGTGTTAATTAGATTTACCCTGGAGTTATTTGTGGGTCGGCCACCAGGCTTGGGCTACAAATAAGTCATGAAATTCCAATTACTTCGCTTTTGAATAAGATGAGAATTTTTATTTTATTCTGTAAAAGATAAGCTCAATTTTGCATTAATCCAGTCCAGATAGTAAGTGACTTTGGTGAATACAAGTGGGTCCTTAGACTTGCAGCCCTTCTGCGTGATCAGAGAAGCTATGCCAATGAGCATTTGTTTGGTTGGGAGTACCATGGGACTGCCAGAGTTCACATTGCAAGATGACTCCATGTTCGGAACCCGTCCGCACAACATACCCCGAAAGAATCGATCTTCATAGCCCATGCTTATGCAGAGATTATTTGTTTCTACCAAGACTTGAGTGCTGTGCAAAACCAGATCACTGTATATGTGAGCCGCATTTTCGGGACCATAACCCACAGTGGAGGTCCAAGTTGCTGTGATATTCCCCACGGACTTGGAACTCTTTGGCAATTGAATGGGTCTAAAGGACTCTGAGTACTTGACGAAAGGTATGAGAATCATGGCTATATCATTTTGATACCTTTTGTTGAAATTTGGATGCCGGTAAAAACAGCGCTTATCCACATAGATAATCAATTTCGGCTTACTATAGTTCTCTGATCCCAAGATAATTCTTCCTTGCGCTGCGTACTTAGTGCAAGAGGCGGCTGTGAGTATCCAATGATGAGACAGAAGTGCTCCCATACAATTCCATATCTTTAGCTTAGACCCAAAGAATCGTAAGTGCGCTGAATAAGGAGCTTGCTCTATTGATATGGGGTAGCCTCGATTGAAGACACGTTGCGACTCCGATATATAAGGCATTTGGTGTACAAGCTGTGGTTCCAAATCGTCCTCTTCCATAAAGAAAGCATCGTTAAACTGACTCAAGCCCAGTGCAATTAATGGAAAAATCATAAAAAGCTCTAGATACATTCTATGAGTACGGCTTGACTGTAATAAAGGGACTCGATCGAGTTCGAATTCTTATATAAACCTGAATTGCTGGGCGAGGAAAAAAAACAGAGCTCTGAAAACAGAAATCAATAAAATAATAAACAAACATTTGTGCAGCTGTTCTCAGATTAAATAATTTCTAACAAAATTGGTTTACATTATTAGCCCAGTTTTATTTGAAAACCATCAAAGTTTTTTTTATTATTTATGGAAATCCAGAGAATTCCCATTTTGAAATTCCATCCAAGTCATATTGTTCTAAGCTAGTTCGATCCGTTATCCAATTCAAATAGTAAGATACCCGTGTAAAGCCCATGGGACCACCAGCCAGACAGCCCTTTGAGTTTGTAAATGAGGCCACTCCAACCAGATATCCAGTGCGCTTATGTAGTAAAGCTCCACCCGCATCAACTACACATCCAGATTCACCTATTGGAGTGGCCACGCACAAAGTTCCCTCAGTGATTACAAGTTGATTGTAGCCGAGACCCAGACAATCATAATTGCTGATGGCAAATCTTTCAACAGCTGTGGTGTTGCCATCGTGAGGCCACTCATAAGTGATGGTGTATTCATAGGCTAGAGTATCCGATTCAGTGAAGCCCCATGGCAATTTTACTTTGTTCAGTATATGCGAAAATCGAAAAGCTCTGGCTCTTATCAGCGCAATATCATTGTTCAGATGCTCATTGAAATCAACATGCTGGCGGTAATTGCTTGTCGGAACTTCGTAGAGTATACGCGGATACTTTCGCTCGATTTCCACGCTCGTGCTGCTGTTGGTGCAATGGGCCGCCGTGAGTATCCAATTAATGGCAATAATCGTACCCACACAGAACCATCTGCTTTTGGGATTCTTAAAATTCAGGCCTACCTGATACGGTTGCTCTATCTGTCTTATATTCACAGTGTATGCGTTCGTCGTATTTTTAAGTAAGGTAGTGTTTTTCGTACTGAGGCCATGTATGCCAAAATCAATGAGAAATACAAAACTCAAGAGTATCGACTGAGTTGCTTCCATTGCCGAGTCAGACTGTAGTTGAATTGCTGGCTTAACCGATCATTTATATATACATGACCATGCTCTGCCACAAATACAGCTGACAAAAACGAGTAAAATATTACAACTTTATTACCAACTGGTGCCGAGCTGAAGTTTCTTTTTTTTCCAAATGCCAAACATTTAAAAGTTAATCAATTGCAAGTCTCGTCATACACTTAAGACTGACTCAGTTTTATTTTGCGAAATTTCCTCTAAGCTTTTAATCAAACTAAAACTAACCTTAACGGAAGACTTACAGCTCTCAAGAGTTGGATGAAATAATCAAAGTATCCAATATATATCGGAATGTTTCAACCTTTGAATTATAAATTAAGTTTCCCTTTATTTATTTATTTTCTAAGGTACAAAGAAATTGAATATTAAAAAAAAAAAAATTATTTTTCAAAATCCCCGAACTATTTTTGATTTAATATGCTTTCTAAGTCTTAACAAAACTCTTTAGAACTAACAAAACTAATCAAAATTTTGCCATTTCTTTCCTCTTTTTTATTTTCAGGTAAGTCAGCAGAAATTGTTTCCTAGCTTTGCTCAGCTTTAACATCGTAGCTAAGTAAGTTTTTTTTTTATGATATTTTTATGACTTATAAATATATAAAACTCCAGATATTGCCAACGAAAAATCTTCACCCTTCGGGTTGAAAAGAAAATAAGAAATTTTGTTGCAGATGTTTCCATTGCGCTAACCAAAAATTATGAGCTTCAAATTTAATTTTCCTGCATTTTGGCCAACAGTTTTCCTCTCAGTTTTGCAGACTGAGGCATTGTTTTTATGGTTTATGAAGTGTTGCAAAAATATCTACAGATATGCACGAGGAAAATGAAAACAGAAAAAAAATACATACAATAAAAACAAAGACAAGGACATTGCAAAGCTACCAGAGCTGAGTCGGCAAATAAAAAAAAAAATAAAAGCAAGTGAAGAGTGGAAAAGAATTTGGCAAGGAGTTTTTTCAGAAGTTTTTTTCTTCCACAAAAAAAAGTGCTTACAGCAAGATGAAGATGGAAACGCTGGGAAGGGATTAGTTATTTGGTGGATTGGTTTGTTGTTGGCTGTATAGCCTGGCCTCATAGTGGCCGTCGTTTGTAGCCACTTGAAACAACATGCAAAAGGATTTTCGTCGATTTTCGAGTACAGCTTTTGCCACATGTGCGCGTTTTTCCTATAAACATTTTTGGCCCTCTTTACGAGTTTTTGTAGTTTTTGTTTGGTGCTGCTGGTTGGTCATTTTAACTTGGCATTCAGTTGGTGGATCTGTTGTTTCGGATTCACTCTTTGAGCTTGCCTCTTCCCTGTTGTTTGCTGCTTAGAGTGTTTCAGTTTTTTCTTTTGAATTTTCTTTTGGCCTTTTTGTTTTTTGTTGGCGTCAGTTGTTGCATTCGTTTGCCAGTTGGCACTTTAACCACTTAGAATGCTGTTGTTTCCATTCTCTCACTTAAACAAAGTCGGCGTTTTTAACAGTCTATTTGAACCAGCCGTGAAAATCTATGCAATTCTGGATGCCATCTTCATTTTCTGTGAACGTTTTTCAACAATTAAAGATTTTCCTTTCTGAAAAAACACAACCAAAATAGCTGTTAGATTTGCCATAAATTAACCACTGACAAATCAAATTCCTATCAATTTTGTACACACATAACTTTTGGTTGGGTTAAAGTACAAAAAACAAAAGCATGAAAGGCAATCGCAATAAATCCGCATAAAATCCTCAAACAATTTCAATGGCAACAGACACAACAGAAAAGAAAAGAGAATGGAGAAGGAAAAAAATAAAAATAAAATGAACAATCAAATGGGAAAACATTCACAGAGCAGGAAAAAAAACGAAGGAACAAATTAGAAGAGCATCAGCTTTTGGTAGCCAATGACCAAAAAGAGTAAGAAAACAAACAAAAAAGGGAGCAACTCAGAAGTGAAGGGAAAAGTCAAATTGCACAATTGACAAAAAAAAAAAAAAAAAAAAAAAAATTGAGAGAAGCAATAAGACATTTGAAAAAGGGAGAACAAAGAGATAAACAAAATATTGGAAATCATTGCGATATAAAAGATGTACCAAATATTTAAGGCTTCTCCCCAAATGCATACTTCATTTTATGTAATAAATGAGGCATGTTTCTGGGAAATACACTATAGTCAAATATTTAAGGTTAGTAATTAAGAACGATTTTCAATAGAAATAAACGGTTTTAGGCTTTCTTCAAATCATATTTGAAATGGTCAATTTAGTCAGGGAATCTTTCAGGCTACAAATCTTGCCTTCCCAAAGTCATAACCGGCTTTCTTATGCCGGCTAGGTATTAATTCCCATATGAATAAGTGTATGTATCTTCCATTCTTTAACACTCTCACCTCGTCTGGTCCAAGTCCTAAAAATATGCAACAATAATTCGAAGCTTTTCCAAAAGCCCTTCTATCGGCCAAAGCAGCCACTCGGTCTGGTTAGCCCAGTCAGCTCAGCTAGTCCAACCATTTCGGTCAGCTCAACCATTTCAGCCTTGTCGGTTTGGTTTGGTTGCTCAGTTATGCAGCCACACATCAGACCGGGCCGGGCGGCCGGACACGCTCGACGGCAGCCAATTTTTCACTTTTGCAGCATAATTTTTGGCGCTTCTGCCTTCCACTCAAAAAATGGGGGGAAAAAATAACGATATCTTTGACTGCACTCAGTGCGAGAATGTTTGCCTTTTACCCCAAGCTAACCGAGCTCGTTCAGGGTGCCTTCTTCATACATTTTTTCCATCTCTCTCCGCTATTTTTTCATTTGCCAAATATTTTATATGCGTTGCATTGCACAGTCTACCCAAATGCGTTGAAATTGCCGAGCCAGCCATTTTATGAGTGCCGAGAGAAATATACAAAGGGATGGAGAGGGGAACGAATGATTGGGCCAAAACCGCCAGCTGCCTTTTTTTCTCTCTTTTTTGCTTTGGCCGCAATTGCTGGTCATTTTATGGAGGGGGACAGCGGGACTGATGGACTGACTTACTGACTGATTGAACGTTGGCAGTTTCCTTCTTTTTTTTACGGGCCATTTTGCTAACAGCTTTGAGTGGGTCCATCTGAGCAGACCAAAATAGTCATATATATATATATATATTTTTTTTTTTTCAAAATAAAATTGAGGTCAACAGCTCTCAGAATTTCATTCGTGTGAGTTGAATTTATTCTATTCTATACTCGGTTATTCTTGGGCCAGCTTCTATTTGTTTGACCTTCGGTGTAGTTCTCCTAACATCTTGAATATGCTGCAGATATAAACTGACCTTTCTTTTTTGCTCTCCAGTGTTCAGCTTGATATGATTTTATTGTTGCTGATGCAGCAGCCTAAATTGGACAAATAAAAAACTTAAATCGCTTTGACCTTTTCAGCGAATTTTATTTTATTAAACAATTGAAAAAAATGTTGAGAACAGAGGCACAGCCTAATTTTCATTATAATATTCATAACTATTTTATGCAAGTCTCATCACAGGTGTTTCGAATCTCTAAACACATTTCAATGCTCATTAATATTCAATCCCATTTGCCTCATTTGTAATTGAATTTTACTTATGATTTACAATGCCCAATAAGAAAATTTGGAAAACCAACAACAAGTAACTGAAATACCATATGCATCGATTTGTAATTCCTAGGAAAATGTAATCCACTCAAAAAACAAAAAAAAAAACAAGAGAAAAAAGAAAGAATGAACCCCACTCAAATTACGAAACCCGAGAAGCAACAAACACTCATTCTCTTGAGCCAAAGATTCAGCCTAAATTAAATGCTTATTAAATTTTCATGGGTTAACGAAGCAAAACAAGTGAAAGCCACGCACAAAAAAAAAAAGAAAGAAGAAAATTGCGAGCGAAAACAGAAATGTTTCCCCAGCCAATGCGGCGTATGAGCAACATTCAATGGATAATGGCAATGAAGGTCTCTGTGCGCCCTGGTTCGTTTTGGGTTCTCTGGCAGTGATAATGCTCTGGTCTGCGAGGCATTTGGCAGGATGGTCAGGAGTAAAATCAATAAGCAGCAACAACAAGGCCAAGCAAAATGTCGACGGCTTAGCAGCTAAATTGGATTTGTGAAAATAGAAGAGGAAAAAACGGAGTACACGCATTCCAAACACACTGGGCAAGGGGTATAAAGAAGATGGGGTTGTACGGAATAAAACAAGTAAGCAGATAATATGACATAAATGAATGGGAAATGGTATTGGGGACATGCTAGAAAAACTGGGTCTGCCAGAGAGATTGAAAGTGGTAAATGCCGGGTGACGGGGTAAAGGGGAAAGATGATTTTCTCTGATATTGGTCATAGAAAAAGTAAAAGCGCAGATTGTTTTTGCCCCACTGGGATTAAGATTTATACGCGCAACCAACTTCTCCTGCTCATTGTCACTGATGATGATGATGATGAGGAGGAGGAGGAGCAGAGAGAGGAGGAAACAGATTCTGGTGAGCAGAAAAACCAACAACAAACATAAAAATGACGCTATTAAATGTTATTGAAGCTGTTCAACCCCCCAGCCCCGCTCACAGAACACCATGCAACTCTCCACTCGAATGAAAGCGAAAGAGTAAACGCATAATCATCAGTTTTAACGAGCCAGCGAGCAAAGCCAAAGCCAACCCACCACCCAGCCAATCTCTCCTTCCTCAGACGGTCTTGACCCCATCATAGCGGGTGGAGACCAAAATCGCGCGTATGACTTTTCAAATGAATGACAGCAATTAACGGACAGTCAATGAAGCTGGCCTATTGTTTGCCAAACCCAGACAGCTCCCCAAGTCACTCTACTGTTTGCCGTTGCTGGGATACCATTTTTGAACAAGCTACGCCAATAATTCTTGCCTATCAAGGGGAAAATAATGAAAAAAATTAATAAGTTTAGTTATGGCCATCACAAGCCCCGATTAAATCGATTACCGTTTCACCAGAAAGAAAAGCTATTTTATCAAAAGTCGACATAAATCAAATGTCGGAGTAGATTGTCTTTATCGAAAGTAAAGTAGATATCGACCTAGTTTCAGCTTTACATGGCTGGCTTAACTGTTCGTAAATAGTAATCAAATTTCGGTATATCCGAGCTGTTCACCTTATCCTTTTGATTTTATTTGATTTTGTGCTATATAGATTGTTTTTTTTTTTTGTTTGGCTGGCCATTAAAAGCCGCCATCAGAAAATGCAGTCAATGCCAACGTCAACGATTCCTTTTGGCCATTTGCTATTTTGGCTGTTATGGGGCACATAAAAACCAACCGGTTGGCTGGTTGGTTGGCCAGAACTGTGCCTATGACTCTTGGCTATATTGTCCTCTGGAATGGTTCTTGTCCTGTTGCTGTGGCTCCTGTTGATGCTGCCATTGGTTTGGCTCGTGCGTTATCAGGTCTGTTGCCCATCGTCGGGTGTCGTTGTCTGGCCAGTTTTTTGGCGCGTGAAAGGCCCGCAAACAAAACTGCTTTGGCTGGCGAGACCACTAAATCTGTTATTTATATGACATTGGTGACGGGATCCTATCGCACAGTACACGCATTTGTGAGCATATTTTTCTTTTTTTTTTTTGAGAAGTTTCTCCTCTGGCTATAAGGATTATAAAGGAGCAGCTTAAAGAGAGTCTGAAAGGGTTGTCAATCTTGTAAGAAATTTCCTGGCAAAATTTTAAAAATTCTTCCTATTCGAATTCTGCATTTTCAAAACCATTTAATAAATTACTTTATGGCAAAAATATTCCAATTTGAAAATTCCCTTTCTTATCGAAATAAAAACCAGAATATGGCGTGACTCCTTTTTTTTTTGGGCAGCTATTCAGACCACACAATGGCGAATAGGCTGCACGCACACTCAAACAATTTTTATTGAAAATGCAAACTGGTTCAACGACTCGCCAACTCTCTCACTGTCTAGTTTCACAAATATAACCAATAAGCCGCATACTCACACACGCATACGCCCACTCGAATTGGTAACCAAAAATGGCATTTCAAAGGCAAACCAAAAACATTTCGACAACAACATTTTCACGTATTTTAATGAGCTTGACGGGGTGTGTAAAGCAGCGAGTGTGAGAGAGAAAGAGAAAGAGAGGGCCTAGCAAAAATTATGCATCCGTTTGGGCATTGGCACACACGTCGTATGTGTGATAAAATCCCCTCAAAAAGCGTTTCAAATGACGGTTTCTGCTTTTTTATTTCCACCACACTTCCATTCATTCTAAACTGAGTACACACACAGTCCACATTTGATTGTTAATGAGATGATGTTGAAAACAGCCAAACTCACACACACATACACACACGCACAGTTGAATAAATTTTCATCGTACGTGTGAGGCTCAACATTTGAAATCAGCTACACACTCAACCCCAATGGCCTAAAGCATTTGCCATTTAAATGCAAAAAAGCGATAACGACCGCGTAATGATGAAGTGCAGCACCAGCAGCTATGTCCGTGGCCGCACTAGTCGCCGGGCCAATCGAATCCCCTAAAAACTCTAACCATAGTGTAACATCTGCAAAAGCCACAAAACTCCGCTTGTCATTGCCCGTTGGCCATTGTTGACCCAAAAATTGCCAAAACTATCGGGAGTGGGCAACATTTATGGGCTTCCGAAAAATCAGCTAATACTTTTTATGCCATTGCCCTCCGATATCTGCCAATACCCACGACAGTCAGTTATGTATATAGCCAATGATGATGAATGTGAAGTGCTCGTAAGTAGCAAGTGTAGCATAAATTAGTGGCAAAGTGTGAAAATTGACTGATATATTGGATGGGGAAAAAAAAATTCATTAGGATTCGAGAAAACCTTCATGTGCTCTGTGGCTTTCAAATACTTGAAAATTGTTTTAATATTTCTTTTAAATTTTAATGTTTCCTCTTCTGTTTGAGAGTACCTTTTGCAGTCGATTACCAAAATTTTAAGCTCATCTCCGCACTCTTGCTCTCTCATTTTTTGTTTGGTTATCTCTCAGGCCGGTAACGGATGCATATAAATTCCGCTCGTGTGATTTTCAAATTGCATTATATTTGAACCCCTAAAGAGTTTAAAAGTCTACTTCAAGGGAAGCAGCTGGGGGTTTCAAAGCTAATCAAAGGCTGAGCCAACAATTTACTTAGCTTTTACGTCTCTGACCCGGCTGGCGGCTCCAGTAGAACAGACTTCCCTTAAATTTTGCAGCAGATTTTGTTGCTGGAAGCACATGGTTTTTCTGAACCCTGGTGCTTGGCACTTTCATCATATCAGGCTGTGAGGTGGTGAGGGATTCATTGGGTCCTTCAGTTGGCTGGATTGTTTGGGGGTCTCACCTCATGCATAAACCAATTTGCTTTGCATAAGCTGCGTCGCAGAGAGACGGCGAGTCTCGTCTGTTGCAATTGCTGCAATTTCTGGACGAGACTGACTGGACTCAGACTGCCTCGGATTTTACAGTCGATTCTGTTTGTCCATTTTATGCATTTATGCGCCTTTGTCTGCGGTTTCTCTTCGTTTCTGTTGTTTTCATTATGTTTTTTTTTTTTTTTTTTTTTTTTGTTTTTTCGTTCTGTGCTTGTCTGCGGCGTCGGGTCATTAATTTTGCTGAAATACAATTCGAGGCAACTGTGCACGGAGAGGTGGTGGCAGTGAAGTCTCTGTCTGACTTTTGGGCCTCTGACTTTTCGGAACCCACGTTGGTAGTTTAACCCTTTTAGTCCAATCAACTGACCGACAACAGCAACGGTCATTGGAATCAAACTCATGCTCTCACACATTCTTAGCGAGCATTTCCCCAGTGGGAAATTAGGAAATTGCATTTGCAGGCGTCGTAACGGAATTTACGCGATGCAGTCTACTTCTGGCACCATTGCCAGTTTGTTGCCACCGTGTTGCCTGTATGGCTAAAGATTTGCTAACGGCGATAGGCAAGTCGTGGCTTTCGTATTCATTCGACAGCTGCTGGAAATTGCCAAAATGTAAATTTTCCATATGCCCAGTGTTGGCGTTTTGTTGCACTTTGCAATGCACACTTCACTCGCATCCTTCCCCTCAACTGGTTCCCTGCTCTCCATTGCCTAGACCATTCGTTTATCCAGAGCCTTAGCGTTTGTCGGCCGGGTATGAAATAGAGTGGCATATAAATTTATTACTCATACGCCGTGCATGCCGGACTCGAAATGTTGGCTAGTGAGTTTTCGAGCAAATGTGAGTGTGGGCATGGGGGTCCCATCATCATAATCAACTGTTGTGGTTATCGTACATCATCATCAGCATTATCATTTGGCTCTGGGTCTACTTTTTTCCGGAGCTCTCCAAGTAAAATGTGCAATGTGAATTTGGAAGATTTTATTGGATTTTTTTTTGGAAAATATATTTTGCATTTAATTTGGGGTTTTAACTAATCCGGACAGCTTAAGATTAATATAAAATAGTAAAAAAAAACGAGGGAACTAAGGAATTTTTTTTTATATTTATTTACATCAATTTCTCAATCAGAATTTCTGCATTTCTCTCAGGTCTTATATTGTCCAGCATCATATCAAATGCTTATCGTTTCCTCAGAAATCGAAAAGGTTTTTTTTCGAGAAGTTCACAATGCATTGGATAAACTTTTTTCTGTCTCTTCAGTTAACAGAAAATATCCAAAGAAAATAAGAAGACACAGCATATAAAAACATCCCGTGGCTCGGCTCTGTTGTGCTTCTCAGTTATTTTGTTGTCAGTGCACTTTTCAGTTTCAATTTATTTAAATTAATTTGACAATCGCTTCCACGACACATTACAAGGCGTTTATCAACGATTTCGCAATGTGTAAACTTATTTAATTTTTATCGACTGACAAGAAGAATTCAATGCTCTCCACTCACTCCACTTACTCACTTTTTCTGTGGACAATGAAGTTTTTTACTAGCAAGCAAGTAAGCAACAAGCTATGAAAACAATAACAACAATAACAATAACAACAACAATACAATGGTCAATGGTCTTTCCTTCTCCGTTGAGCCGCGTGCCGGCAGGGAGCAGACACTGAAAGGCGCCTTGCCTGGCACCACATTGCAATTTAAATGCAACAGCGGGACATTTTCCACTTACCTCAACTCTCTGGCCCTCAGCCTCCTCTAGCATTTCCTCACTTCGTCTTATTTCTTTTTCCTCTATTTTTTCGTTCAAGTTTTGTTAAATGAAACTCGTTTTGTCTTGTTGTTTTTTTTTTCGTTTCTTTTCTTTTCTGTCTGCCCGTTACATCTCTCTCCCTGTTTCTGGCTCGGCTTCCGGCTACCTTGTCATTTTGGTACGTTCTCTTATGGGTGCAAAATTCACTTCCGCTTTCTGTCAGTCGTAGAAAATCACACGCAGCCACGTGACGGCAGCAACGGAGGCCATTTTGCGTTTTGTCGCCAACGCTGACAACGCGGCCATTGCGAGCAGCCATCATTATTAATATGGCTCCTGGTTCCTGGCTCCTGGCACCCGACAGAGCTGTGGAAAGAACACAATGTGAGCGACATTTGCTTTTCCACTAACTTCCGTTGCATGGCTGTGATTTTTTCAGTTGCCTTCACACCGGCTCACCCTCTCCTCACAAATGCATTGAAATTCAGTTCTTTATTTTTTTTTTTTTTTTTTTTTTAGTATTTTTTGTATGTTGTTTTTTTTGTGTTTTACTGTTGTTGTCGATGGCCGGCAATTTTGATTGCTACCGCCACTGCCACTGTTCTTGGTTCAGGTCTTGTCCAAGTCAAGTCTGTTCAGATTTAGTCCTGGAGCAGGTGTGCCCGTCAACTGGCAATCAACTTTCATTTAGCAGCATCATTTGTCACGCTTGTTTATTGCCCGGTTACGTGTTGGTCACACTTAATGGCTGTTATTGTCACAGTCACAAGCTTACTAACCAGTCTCACTCTCTCCGCCAGTCCTGTCCGGTCTCGTCCATTTGAGTTCATTCTCATTCCAGTTCCACTCTAATATGACTTCCCTACCAGATCAGACTGACTGTACTTAGTTAACCTGGCCTTGGCTTGGTAAAACTTAATATGCCAAGGCATTTAGCTGGTAGCTGGGTGAGTTCCTGAGGTCTGTCTGATATAAATATAAGATGATTGGCACATTTCATGAAAGTCATTATTATTCTGAGTTTCTGAAACACTGTCCAACACTTATCCAACGCTATTATTAGATATGCTACATTTTAGGTTATGTTGAAAAAGTACTGCCACAAAATTATTCCTAACTATTCGGTTAAAATTGATTGAAATAAGAACTAAAGGGTTTCCTAAAATATTAATAGGAATTTTAGAAAATTAATGGATTCTCAACAGCTTCTTCCAAATTTTTAGAGAATTTTCCTGAATAATTAAACAGTTTTCAGCAAGATTCTTAAATAGCGGCAATCAATTTATATGGTCAGCCAACTAACAATGGCAAACAGAAAGGTAGATAGTAAAATGAAAGTGTGGCAAAGGATGTGTAGAAGGAAAGAATGAGAGAATGTGCATCGAACGCCACAGAAAAGTGTGGCATTTTGAAAAACTCCCACAGAGACTGTCGGTGGGAATTGCAAGTCAGTCAGCCCAGTCAGGCAGGAGTCTAGGAGTCATTCAGCCAGTTAGCCAGTCAAGCAGTCAACCAACCAGGGGGATAGTCTCTCAGTTGGCTGGCCGGTCTGTCAGATGGCAAGCAAATTACTAATTGGCAAGCAAAACGCTCTGCTTGTTTTTAGACAAACAACACACAACCAAGGAGACGAAGGCTTATGCCCTGGAATGAGCAAAATGTTGGAAGGACAAGAGGATTCGGGAAATCACAATCATTTTGTTGGACCAGGGAATCGTATGAAGTTGATGGTATGAAGGTGGAAATTCTGGCAAAGCTTCATTAACTCAAACTATGCAGCATTTTGCGATTATCAAATTGTCTTTACACACATGAGGCAGTCGAGTGAATCTCAGAGCCAGTACACAATTCACTGGGTTCCTCCACAGTTCCCCATCTTTTGGTCTGTCAGCTCGACAGGACACGATTCCACTTCAACTCAACTCAACTCTTTCTGATGGTTGATGGCAAATACGAAGTGTAAAAATTGTTGGCCACTCTGCCAGGCAGAGTCCAGGATTGAGACTAACCGCAGAAATATGAAGCGCATGCTGCAACAACAACATCCGCCACAAGCCAAGAGCCACCACCTGAGAGAATCAGAGTCGCTTACACACCCCCCGAACTAACGACATTTGGCAAAATGTCGTTGAAAAGTAGAAAATCCGAAAATGCTTCAGGATATTTTGTTGAGCAAACAGCCATGCAAAAATGCAGCTAACGTTGAAAGAGGTAACCAAAACTGATGATGATGATGATGAAGAGAAAGTTGAAAGGAGCAAATACTTGTCATGCAGAGACAGTTGGCAGCTGTTTTAATGCCACCACCGTCACCTTCACCGTCACCATCACCGTCACTGTTACCGCTACCATCATCTTCACCGGATTCATTTTGCCAACCAGAAGTGACAAACTGCTTTTTGGTGCCAAACCGTAACATTTCAGACCGAAAAGGACAGACTGAATTGGACAGATATTTTGCCACATTATCACACCTGATGACGGCAATGGCGATTTGAATGAAGGACTTTGAGAACAGCCCCTTAAATTTGTCTGCGGTAATGACTTGAGGTTGGCAATTGATTGAAAGTACCCGAAGCGCTTAGCTCTTAGCTTTTTCTATTTTTTTGAAAACTTTAAAACTAAAACTATTCAAGTTATTTGTAGACGAATTATCTTCCCAATGAATAAGACCTGAAAAAAATATTTAAATCTGAATATTTTCCAGAAATAGAAAGAAAAAGGATTCCCAAAATTCATCTATATAGAAGCAATTCGTATACCTTTAGTATACACCTCAGGCTTTGGAAATGACAAAAAACAGAGCTTAAAATTAATATAAGGCTTATTGAAAATTACTGTGGATTTTGTCTGACATAGTAAATTTTAAATTAGTTAAGTTTTACTTGAGAATTTCTAACAATTTTTCAATCAGCAAAGTTCAACTCTCCTTAGTTGGGTAAAATAAATAAAAATTAACTCATTTAAAAGAGCCCTCAACGAAACATACCAACTTTTCGAACAATTTGGACTGAAATTAAGAATTCAATGCAGGCTGCCAGCTTAATTTCGCTCTAGCCCAGTTAAGAGGGAAAAAGCCTCAAAATAGAAAAAAAAAACACAAAAGGCTAGATAATTTTACTAAGGCTAACAGAAGAGGGAGACAGAGAAAGAGTTAGAGTGAGCTTACCAATACAAGCACACATGTAGTCACTTTTAATAAACACGAAGAGGCAACAAGAACCGCAAAAGCTCTTCTACTCGCCACTCTCTACCTCTCTCTCTCTCTTACGCTCTCTTATGCCTCTCATTTCATTGGCATACAAACTCACTTAGCTGAATCCTTGTTAAGGCAAAAGTATGCTGGTGTTTGCTGTTATTGTTGTTTGCTTATAAATGTAGATGATGTTGTTTTTCTTGTTGTTGCATTTGGCTGCTTGCTTGCTTGCTTGCCTGGCTAAACAAAACTTTCGCCAGTGCCGAAAATTTAGGTCACTGTGTTGCAAGCGAAACTTGCACCATGTTGTGGCAGATGTTGTTCTTGCTGCTGCTGTTGTTGTTGTTGTTGTCGTTGTTGTCTTTGCTGTGGCTGCAAATATTTTCCATTTAATTAACGCATAAGAGAATCAACACAAACAACAACACGAAAGGCCTGCCAACCAGAGGGTGACTGTCAAGATAGGAGCGAGAGAGGCGAAGAGAAAAGTTGAGTTGAGCCGCCAGTGTCGCAGATTAAAATAAATTGCACAGAAATTTATCATTTCGAAATCTGACCAACAACAACAAAAACAATAACAACAACAAGAGTAGGGAAATAACCAAGAACACACAACTTGACACAGTTTGGCAAAAGTTGGCAAGAAAGTGGAGCTTAGGGTCACACTTTTATATGCATGTATATGTGTGGGTATTTCCTTTAGTGTGTATGTGTGTGAAAATGAGTATTTGTGTGAGCTTGCCATAATTAATCATAATAAAACTAAAGACAGCTGACCCGAAAGCAGACCAACACAGCTCAAACCAAAAGGCTGGCCGAGCCAAGTGGCCAGCCACCCATTCACTGATCCTTGTCCTAACATCCTCACCCAAGCAACACTCACTCAGCCAGACAGACAGACAGACATTCTCCTCTTCCTTTTTTTTTTTTTTTTTTTGCTCACTCACTCTCAGACAGGCAGGTGAAAAAAAGGCCACAATTTTCTAGCATTTTCTTTGCCATAAAAATAAATGAGCCAATTAAGGCGGCAGGCGGCTGGCGGCAGGCAGAATCCTAGCCCAAGTGGCTTGGGGTCGCCGCAAGTGAAAATTTCGCTTTGGGTACTCTTGATGAGGGTATTCCTAAAATTGCGAAGGCATCAGGTGTGGCGCATTAACACAAATACAAAGTCTCCGGCCAGAGCGCCTCTTCAGTTCAATTTATGCCCGCGTTGTAGGAAAATTTATTTATACCTTTCCTTTCCTTTTCTTTTTTTTTTTTTTTTTTTTGGTTAGTGTAGCCATCTTCTCTGCGGTGTCTTGTTGTGGGACTCTTGTTGACTGAGGTTAAGTCTTTTGAAAATTTGTTGCTAATGAAACTAAAAGAGCCGCTAAAAGATACGCTAATTGTTGCTAATGTCAACATACAGGTGGTAATTCTTTTTTGAGCTTCTTTTTTCTTTTTCTGTTTCAGACAATTAAAAGTAAATCTTTCTTCTTTTTTTTTTTGATATGGAAAACTTTAAAAACACTAAAAATTTGATTAACACAAAACTGCTAGGTCCGGAGTAAAAAAAAATATATACTCAAGCCAAAAAAAAATAAATATTTAAAGCATTAAAAAAAAAACATAATTATTCAATTTAAAAATTCACAGAAATTCATAATTATTCGAAATCTTTTTATTTTACCTATTTGCAGGTACGTAAAGTTGTTGTCAATTGAAATACCTCCAAGTCATTTCATGAGCGAGCTCAAAAAAAAATCCCCTTTAACAAATATTAACTTATTAACAAAACCAACAACCGCAAAAATACAAATTATTGTGGCTATAATTTCATTAGAAAAAAATACATGAACAAGTTGTTAAGTGATAAGTTTTTTTTTTTTTTACTTGGCCAAAAAAAAACTACTTTGATAATTAAATAGGGTATATCGATTTTTAAAATCCAAGCACTAAATAGAAAAATTATCAACTTATCACCTGATCACTTTTGATTGTTTTATACGACTCACGTTTTTTAATAAAATTTGTATAAGCTGAATATTTCAAAATGTTAACCCGTTTCTCAAGTTATTCGATTTATTTAACCTGCAAGTTTGATCAGTAAGTGAAGCAAAAAGCTTGTCAGAAAATATTAAAAACTAAACGAACACCAGCTGAAGTTTAAATGAATTGTTTTGATTTTTTAAATTTTTGTTGTAGATTCCGAGGGACAGCAATAAAAACAATACAAACAAGGCTATTTATTTTTGTTTTTTTTTATTGTTTTATATCTTAATAAAATCTGACGGTATGGAAACCTGAACTAATTAGAAGCTTTTCAGCAAAACAGCTGCTGATTATGCTCTGGCTACTTTAATATGGCAAGTGGCATTGTTGTCATTGGTGTTGTTAGTGGTGGTGGTGATGGTGGTGGGTCGACTAGGGCCTTTAAGTCTAGAACAACATTTCCACCATTTTCGCTAACATTGTGATTGTTGTGGTGCACTAGTCCGCCAGCCCCCTCCGCGCTGGATAGCTCAGTATTCATTCCCGTACTCATGGCATTGTCATAGCCATTGGGCTTCTCATTAGCATGTTGTCGCGATGGTGCAGGCAGTGATGGCTTCGGCCCATTGGGTGGCAGCTGGAATTGCTGGTCGGACTGGCCTTCGGCTAGATGTACCACCACAAAGGCAACGCTGGCACCCAACAGCGAGCCGGCCACAACATCCGACCAGTGGTGTTTGTAATCCACAACACGGCTCAGGGCGACAAAGCAGGCCAGAAACACGCAGAGCAACTGACACAGAGGCCGCATTAAAGTGCCGGCTAGGGCATTGGGACATCGGCTGCGGCGTTGCAAGTGCAAAGCCAGAAAAACGAGGCCATAGAAGGCCAAACTAGAATGGCCACTGGGGAAAGAGATGTGCGCATCTCGCAGCATCCTTGATGACACCGTTGATTGTGGCTTGCAGGTGTAGTTTTCATGGTAGACACGACCCACACGATATAAGCTATCCGTACAGTTGTCGCCACCCCTCAGTATAGGCTGGCAAACGGCCAAAAAGTGAGGTCTCAGTCGGCCCACCGTGTGCTTGCCCACATTCTTGAGCAGACCCTGTGCCGCATACCCAAAGAGAAAAAAACGCAGGCTATTGTACAATGGCCAAAAGTGACGCCAACGTCGATCTCGTCCCGAGCTGCAGCAGTTCAATAGTTCCATTAACGAGACCACAGCCAGTGGCAGATCGAAAGCCAGCAAATACAGCAGAGTGGAGCTTACTGTGCTATCCCGGTACGGATACATGAGGCTCTCGTCGTCACAATAGAAGCCTCGTTGCGTGGTTGTGAACCAAAAGTGCTTGAAATTAACGGTCAAAGTGTAGAGTATGAAGAGTATCACGCCATCGGTTGCGAAGCGTAAGAGTATCGGTCGACTTGGCATCGGTATTTTCATATTGAAACTCATATTTTGCTTTGTTCCCGCTTGGCAAACTTAACTGCTGCTCAGCTCACGCCTCACTGAGCAGAACTTGAAGCTGTCTGTTGATCAATCCAGAAAAGTTATTCAGAAATTAAGCTTTCAATTGTTTGACAATAATCGATTTATTCTGAGAAATATTTAACTAATCAATTGGGGAATTCCCATGCAAATAATTCGTAAAAAGCATTACTAATTTCTTCAATTCAAACCAAGCTAAGCTTATTACCAAAAAGCTTTTCAAGTTTCTCAAACTTTATTTCTTGCAAAGAGAGAACACCTTGCTTTATTTGCTCTCTTAAGATCAATACTCTCTTGAATTCTTTGGGAAAAATGTAAACAATTTAGCCGGCAAAATACCAAACCCTATTTTATGTCTAATTTAGAGTTTCATGAATATAAATGATACATAATTATATAATTATATATGAGTAATCTAAATTTTATTTAACATAAAGATTGCTCATAACCAAAAAATATTCTCAGCCAAAATAACATCGATCTTCTTATAAAACTTTTTACAAAAACCCAAATTAAAGATGCCATCCCAAGTTCCAACGAAAATCTGGCTTTTCGAGCATTACTCAGCAAAAAAAAAAAGTTTGGCTAAAAACAACAATAACTAAATACAGGTAGACCAAAAGGTCTAAAACAAAAAACAAAAAAATGAACCATGAATCATCCTCGAACAATTGAATACGCAAATGTGGGAAACAAAGCGGAAAAAAAATACCGCCAAAATAATTTTTCAAAGTGTCAATGAAAAAAAAAAAACAGCTCACACACTATAAAAAGCATCACAGAAATTTTGATAGTGAAATTTCAATTATGGTTGACATTGAAATAAAAAACGATTTACTGTTAAATAAAAAGAAAATGTCACAAAAACATAAACAAATAATTGAATTAATCCAAAAAGAAAAGTGTGTCAAGTGAAATAAAACAAAAATGTAGAGAAAGATTGTTGATTGATTTTTGTTTATGTATTTTATAAATGAAACGAGTTAATTGTTTTGAATTTCACTTACAAAAAGACTGATTGAAAATATTTTTACAATTTTTTAAAAAGGTGGAAAAAATTTTAAAAATTAAGAGAAAGCATTTTTTTTTTCTTTGTATTGCAAGGGATATGTGAATTTAATTTAATTAAAAGAATAAAAATAAAACAAATTAAAAATTTAATAGTTTTTTTTTTTTTACTTAAATCATTACAGTGCTATATCTAATAAATACTTATCAAATAATACCCGAAAGTTTCATGAAAATATACAATGACGCAGAAAATGATTAAAACTAAAAAACGAATAGAGAACCCTAAAAATAATTTGGTTTTTTAAAATTGCTCAATTTTTTATTTTGTTCTTTTGAATTTTGTAAGCTTTTTTTTGGCTTAAACTTTGGTACAATACTGATCGTCAGTAAAGCTGCTGCCGCCATTTACACAATAGGGGGGTGGAGTTGTGGGGCATACATCCTGCAGGGTGGCCGAAGTATCCTGCCTGCTGAGACCCCCGCCCAAGACTATTTCACTGTAGGGTGGCTCAAACATTTTGGCTACATAGTGAACTGTGAGCAGAGCCCCCACGATGCCCAGAACGGAGCCGATCAGCACATCGGACCAATGATGCCAGCTGTCCATGACCCGCGAGAGGGCTGTGAACCAGGCCAGCATGATCAGCAGAAACTGGAAGAAATGGCGAGTCATTTTGGAGCTGCGCCAATTCATTCTGCACTGCAGATACATGGCCAAATAGACCATGCCAAAGAAAGTGAGACTGGAGTGACCACTGGGAAAGGAAAGGCGTCCTTGCCGTATGTCCGCCACAGTGAAGCCTTCTCCGCCGGCACACACATAGTTCTCCACATATCGGTACTGATTGATGGGATCCGAGCAGGTGGTGTCATCAGTGAATTGCGGCTGGCAAACGGCTATGAAGTGCGGCCTCAGACGTCCTATGGTATACTTGCCCACCTCGGTGGCATCGAAGACCAGGAGAGCACCCAAGCCATAATATGTAAATTGTCGGCATATTTCAACCAGCCAGGCTTGGATCTGCCAGTTGCCAAGCTGGACACTTGTGGCGAGCTCACCGTCTCGCTGGGACCGCCGGAATTCCACTAGCACAAAGACCAAAAGAGGCACACCCCCCAAAAGCACGCCCAGCATATATTCGTTCACGGTATTCGGCTGGAATGGATAGCGTATTGTCTCATCATCGCAGAAGAAACCTCTCCTCGTGGGCTCTATAATGAATTCACAGACTACGACTGGTATGAGCAGGACCACAAAGACTAGCAGACCACCAAGCAGACGCTGCATTAGTTTTCTTTGGGCGCGTGTGGCATTTATGGCTGCGTTTGAGTCCAAGGCTTCCTCTGGCTGCCTCTCCACTTCGATGTCACTTGGTGTGGATTCTCGCATAGTTTTGGCTTTTATTTTTTGTTGTATCTGCTCCGCTGATGCTTTTTTAATTAGTAATTATAATGATAATTTTATACGCGTAATTAACTTGTAGTTGCTTTCGTTTCGATTCTCTTTTATGTTTCTTTTTTTTTTTTTGTTCGTTTTAATTTTTACCCGCACGTTGTTTTGGGTTCGTTGTCAGTAGCTGACTGAGTTGATTCACTGTGGTTAACGTTCTTTTAATTTAACGATCATTTGCTCGGATCTGTCTCCCGGTCTCTCTTACTCTCAGGCTTTGGCCTCTCTCTTCGGGTTGTTTTGTTTTTTTTTTTCTTTCAGATAATTTCTTTAATTTATCAAGTGTATAAAATTTATTATTTAGATTATTTTACAAGACTTTTTATTTGCTTGTAGGTGCAGGCGTTCCATCCCACACAAAGAGAGCTCTTAGTTTGCCAAATTCGACTTTTGCCTAGTCGCTTAGATTAAACAATGAGCGCTAACACAAATTGGCTTTGTAGAATTCGTGAGTAGTGTGCAGTACACTGAAAAAATTTAAAGGTAGACAAAGATAAGTAAGGGAAATATTTTAAAAACACCAAAAATTCAATTTTATTGGAGGAACCTTTTAAATAATTGAAAACTTCTATATTTACTGGTTATACCCGAAGGAATATAAATAGCATTAACCGGCTTTCATGTTGAATAGAAATCTCTCCTCTTTATATAGAAAATAGGTGGCTCTAAGAATCAAAGCTTCGATTTCCAAATAATTCCTTATTAGTTCAATCATATATTTCAACATTATAATTATGAATCTACCAGTGAATTTTTTCAAATTTAAAATCAGTGTAGTTTGACAATTATTTCTTTCAGTGCATCAAAAAAGCTCAAGATCATTTTGATAAGATAAATCAACGTGTGCCACATACGTACTTCAATTGAAAATGACGCAGTCTGTCTACGCTTTTCATATAGCTTTATCATGTTTTTTTTTTTATAATTTTTGTGCTAATTCATCACAATTCAGACAATTTTTTTCTATGCTTTCCACAGTTCAGGCCAAGAGATAGCATTAAATTGTTTTACAATGGATCTACCTCAGTTATTTATAACGGATACGAAAAGGTAGTTTTCGGCAAAGATTATTTTGGGAATCACTTCATTACACCTCAAGCAAACCTCAATAAAATTTAATATGCGGAAATGATATGTTGAAAATTTATGTACTTATTTTACTTAAAAAAAATAGAAATAGTCACAATCTGTCAATACATCAACCTATGAATATCTTTATAGCTTTTTAAACTGGAACTCTTCACAAAAAAAAAAAAAAAAAAATTTGGGCATAGCTTTAGACCAGAAAATAATCTTGCTAACCTGGAAATATTTTCAGTTTCTCAAGCAATTTGGTGATAAGCAAAGTAATTTTTTTTTTATTGTTGCACCTTTTAGATTATGACAAACACTTGATAATGGCAGACATAAAAGCATTTACAAATTTTCATAGGTCAATAAAGGCGACAAGTGTGACTCATAAGAGTCGGCCCAATTGAGTAAAATTTATATATTCAGTTTACTCACTGCTTTATCGAGGCGTCACTAGCATAAGTAATTGTCTATTGTTCTACGGCAGTGATGCATTAAATAGGCGCGTCTCCCTACCCAATCGTCAATGATTTGTATTATCTGGGCATAATGGAGCAGAGTCCATTCTGGCTAGAGGAAAAAAAAGGGGGACTAAAAAAGAAAAGTGCAAGCGCCTCATCCAAATGCTAATCTCTTAACCGAAGAATGGTCCCCTTTGTTGGTTACTTTGTGACTTTTGATCTTTTGACTGGAACTGTACAGAATTATAAGAATGAGAGAGTGTTGCAGTCGGCAGTTGGAGCGGGGAGTTTCATATGCACTCAACATAAAGTTTAACTGTCAATTGTATTAAAAAACATTCAGAGCTGGCGTTGTCGTTGGGTCGGCTAGTGGACGTCAAACGGCGCGACCTTTAATTGAATGAATAAGCGACATTTGATTGAATTAACTGGGTTGTTTGACTATGTGAATGTGAATATGTGGTTGCTTTTCTCTGTCTCTCGATTTTTGTAAAACAGAAATTTATATGTGCTGGGATATCTACATATATTGACCGGCTATTTTGGGCTCTTCAAATATATATATTTTTGTTTTTACACTCTATCCTTTTAAGGGAGTTCACGAAAATTGAATAAAATTCCTTGAGAATTTTTTAGCCCTCGCCGAAAAAAACTTAGCTAAATTTATTTATGCTCCCAAGGCCTTTAATAGGAGTAGAGCATTGCCTAGTCGACGTTTGTCTTGCTAGCGTTTTTATTTCATTTATTTTGTAGCTCTGCGGGTAAACCATCATTGGCATTTTAAACGAACTTTTGAACTTTACTTTTAAATTCATAAAGGAATCAACTTAATTGGTTGAAAATTCTTTGTTTTATTTTTTTTCGCAAAACGAACACGAATTTTTCACTCTAATTTTATAGATTTTTCAATACGAAAAAAAAATCATTTAATTAAAATTCTTTTGGAGGAGATTTCAATTTTTAAAACACTTTTAAACAGAACTTATTAGTTTAATTCAATTCGTTTATTTTATTCATATATTTTTGAGATTTTTAATATTAAATAACTAAAAATTGTATTTATTTATTTTATGATCACTTCACAATATTAAAGTCTCAATTAAGACAAGATCACTTACTGCTTTGACCAAAAAAATAGATAACGTTTTTCAAATTATTTTTTTATGTCGTGTTAATATCTTTTACGATCACTCGATTTATTGACTTTCCAGCTTGACTTACCAAAGACAACTACCTTTATGACTGTCAATGGCTACTGCCGTTTACTGTGTAAACAAAATAGCCAAACTGACCGACACCCGCACCGTTTAGTTTTGTGTGTGTCTTGACTAACTAAGTTTACTCTCTCTTTCTCTCTGAAGTTTAGCTCTCAATGTGTTTCTCTCTTTGGATCTGAGCACGGCTCTATTTGAAGGCATGTATTTTGTTTACACTTGATTTGGCTTCAGAAAACGCGAGAGAGTTTGTTATCAGTAAATCGTGCGCACTCTTTAATTGCATTCCACTTGTCTTGTGGACTCTAAATATGTGGATGATCGTTAGCCAAAGGTTCTTGTCCACACTAAAGAGAAAAGAGCTTTGGCAGTTAAAGCTGCTTGAAGCTCTCTTGTTTGTTTTAGTCATATTAAATTGATTTTAGCTTTTCATTCCCCAACCGAGTAGAAATTCAATATCTTTTGATAATTTTTTTTACAATAAATAAACAATTTATTTAAATGAGTAACTGTCCCAAATAACTAATATAATTTACCCGCATTCACTAATAACCGTAAGTGGCTCGATTATAGTAGCCGGCATAGCCATAGATCTGTTCATTGCGCGGCCATTGGCGCCGCTTGACTCGCACACGTCTGAACAGGTGGGCCACGAAAATGGCCACAAATGAGGCCAGCGCCAGACCAAGACCGGACCCAACCACCACATCTGTGAAATGATTCTGATTGGTGGACACACGCTCCAAGGCCACCAGCAGGGCTAGGCAACCACAGGTGAACTGCAAGACGGCACGCCAAAGACGCAGCCAGGGTGCAAAGAGCCTCACCTGGGCATAGTAGATGAGAAAGCCCATGGCATATGAAGTGGTCACCACAAAGCCACTGGGAAATGAGTGACGTACCAAGGCCAGCAAATCCAACGATGCCGCAAACTCTGTGCAAGAGTAGTTCGCAATGAATAGTCCAAAGTCTTCCTCAACTTGATTAGCGCAAGTCTCATTCTGGGCCTCGCCCCAAGTGGGCTGGCAGATATCCATAAAATAAGGCCGCAGTCTGCCCGTGGCAGACTTGGTTATTTTGATCACCAACAGACTCAGGCCCAGGCCAAACAAATAGACTCCGATAATTTTATAGCACTCGCTGATGAAGCTGGGTATGCGCGTGCCCACAAAGACGAATCTCTGCTTGAGCTCTGCACTGTTCGCGACAAAGGCAGCCCGCAGCATTTCCACCACAAGTATGAAAGAGGCTGGCAGGGCTATCACACCAATGGTGAGGTGTGCCTTGGTCAGCCAGGGTTGGCGATAGGGATACCGCAGGCTGGCATCGCTGCAATGAAATCCGCGCTCGAATGTAGGCAAACGCTGAGGCAGGACCACCAGGGCAGCGCAATAGATGCACAGAAGCAGCAGAAAGTCAATGATGAGTCGGGAAAGCAGACGCGTATTCGGATTGCCGCACATTTTCAAACTGTAAGGCCAACCAAAATTTGAGACTGGCCAGCTTTGCTACCTGGTTGATTGGACTGGCTGGTTGGTCTGATGTTTGTTTATTCGTGGCTCATTTAATTTACATTTGCTTGGCTTGAAACTAGTTTCGAAAATCTTGTTCTTTGTCCAAGACTTTGGTTAACAATGCAGCTGCTCAAATCTTACGACCCCAGCCCAGCTTGTGAGGTGTTTTGCATGACTTAAGTATGCTAATTTCAATTAATTTATTCGAAATGAAAAAAAAATGAATAGCACGAAAATTTCTAAAGTTTCTTGGGCTTCTTGGTATATTACATGTGGTGGGCTGCGTTTGAGCGACTCTTTGGGTCTTATGTTTTGGGTCTGCATTCCATTTGATTGGACCAGACAAAAGCAAAAGTAACTGTACAAATTTGCGGCCTATATTTTGCCAAAATTCTTGAAAATTTTAAGAATTTGTCATGGGTCAAAAAACTATAAATTTTTAAAGGTTTAAACTTATAAATAAAATAAAGAGATCTCTCCAATTCCCTAGAACTTTCTCCTAGCCCAATTGATCCGCAATTAGTAAAGGAAAAATCCAAATTTAATAGTAACCTTTTTATGCAATTATATTTTTAATGTTTATTCGATCATGATGATGTCGTCATCAGTGACGGCCTCATGGGTGGGCTCACAATCCATAATCACATCAAATTTCTCCAGACCAGCATCGACGTCCATCATCTCGCAGGGCTCGATAACTAGATCCTCCTCGGATTTGGGGGACATTGCCCGTTCAGCATGTCGCTGAAATGCCGCCAGATTGTTGATATAATAATTCCGGACCTGTGGCCCAGTCTTGCTGCGTACAATGCGCGAAATCAAATCAAAATTTTGACCATGCTCATCCAAAGCCAAGACCATCAGCTGCTTTTCCAAGATTCTCCAGTCACGGAAGTTGCGAGAGCCGCCAGTTTTCAGGGCCCGACGCAATTCATCGCAGTCGTCTAGCCAAGTATCTGCCTTGTTTTTCAACTCCGAACGCTGCATGAGGAGCTTCGACTGTAAAAGTCCAACTTGAGTTATGAAATCGGTGCATTGCCAACCGCTAGTGTTGTCTTGAGCCAGGGCCAGCAAATCTTCGTTTTTCACGGGTGGCTCTGGGGCCAACTGCTCCATCTGGGGCAGCAGGGGAGATGGCAGGACCGGAATTTTGATCCTGGGTGCTACGCCTAAAGCCGAGTTCGTGCTCTGAGAATTGGGAGTCCTAAGGGCTCTCCAGGTCACAACCTGCTGAGGGTAGCTCAGTTCATTTTGAGCCGGTGCCCAAGAGTAGAAAAAATCTAACAATTCTGAGATGGATCTCCATGGCATTGCCTCCTTTATTTTGTCGAAGCGTGTGCCGTGTCGGTTCAAAAGTAGCTCGTAACGCTGCTTCTCATTTGCAGACCACAAGGCCTGGGTATTTGTATAGCGAGCCACTTGTTTCAGAGCCGTCCCACAGTCATAATTATGAGCCTGTAACATGGTGATGGCCTGTTCCACACTGAAGTTGTTGGTCCTGGTGGCCACTCCCATATATTCTTGTAATTCTTCTTCGTTGACGATTTTGTTGGGAGACCAAATTAAAGTCTCCACTTCGCTATCTTCGCGATAATCTGCCGCCTTTACCGTTGGCTCTACCCAGTCGGGTACATCGACTTGATGATCCGGACCAATGCCCACTTTGTCTACATACCCACGTGTTCCAGTACGCAAAACATGATGTCTTGGTGGAGTCAAATGATCTACCACTTTTCCTTTCTCGTCGTCATCCAAATCCAATGAAAATGTCGGATCTGGCTTGAAGCGATAACTTCCATATCTCATGGAATTCGGTACCAATCCTGCTGGTTGATGTTGTTGTTGAAGCTTTTGCAACTGCTTCAAGCGCAAAGATCGCGGACGCTCTCCAGACCCGTTGCCACTCATTATGAAAATGCTTGATAAATTAATCACACTATGCCAAAAACGCTTGAAACTTAATCTGCCTCGTAGCCTAACAATTTGACAATTCGACCAGGGTTGCCCGGAGAAAACAATTTGGTATTGGTTAAATCAATGAAAATATTATTTCAATTAACAAAGTAGGCTTTTCTTAAATCAAAGGTAAAATTGATTAGTTAAAGAAGCTAGAAAATAACAAAGCAAGCGAAAATAAAAATTTGTCTGGAAAATATTTCTTAAAATAAAAAAAAAGAAATCTAACAAAATATATCAAAGACTTTTAATCATCTGAAACATAACAATATTTCAAATTTATAAATATTCCCATATACACATTCGAAGAACTAAATTCTATTGACAACGGGGATAACCCTAGGAACTGGTGTGGTCTTTAAATAGTGCGGTCCTAATATAAATGAAATTGGGACACATATGTCTTCCAAAGGGGTGTTATATAAGTATCAGATTTAAATGAAATACGTCGATGCAAGAGTTAAAAGAAATTTGATCCAATCTTGCCATTTCCGGTAAAAAAAAGTGTGTCCCAAATTTCATCGTACATTTTTTAAATCACAGGCACATATTTAGACTGACAGACGGACTGACTCCGCTACTGATACTGACCAATATGGAAAAAACTTTTGGGGGTCTGGTACATTTGATTCTGTGCTGTATATGGGAAAAGAATATATAAAATGTCCTCTGGTTAGCATTAATTTTTGGAGCTCAAAGTAGCCAAAGTTTTTTCTGCCAGAAATTAAAGAGAAACAACATCTGCTAGACTTGATTAACTCTTCAAGAGTTCTGCTTTCAATAGCTTGAATTCTTGGGCTTTTTCCATACATACTTTTATTAAAATTCAATATTTAGTTAATTATTTGAAAATTTAGACAGTTCTTATATGTACCAAATATATATATCATATACTTTTATATAAATATTAAAGTATATTTTTCCTCTTCTTTACAGGTAAGCTAAGCTTATTATATATTGCTGTTTGTCCGTAAGTTAACTATAAATTATATAAAACCATTATCAAATTCCACAGTCACTTATCGATTGGTTATTAATTTCTGTTTACTCTACTTATCGAATTGTTGGAAAAAAATATTCCATGAAAAAATAAATAAATAAAAATAGCAGATGACAAATTAAAATCAATAAGATTCACTTTCTATGTCACCCGAGTTTATCTGGAGGGCTTATTTAAATTGCATTGACATAATTTAGAGACCTTTTGTAACTTTCTAGATAAAAACAAAAAATCACAATTTTCTCTCTTTCTAAATGTTTATTTATTTTGCTAAAATGAAAACAAAACATAATGAATGATGATATGAATTTCAATGATTCTTAATGAGCACCTTTAAGATTTTTCTTTTTTAATAATTTCATAAAAATTTATAAGCTCAAGGCACATAACCATAGTTGTGATAGGGTTGAGCGTATTGAGCCTGGGCGGGATGCGTCAGATAAGGCAGAGTGCCAAAGGTATAGGCCGGCAGGGCAGGGGTGGGTCCCGTGGCGGAGGCTGCAGTCATTCCTGTCGTAGATTTGGCAGAGTTTTTCGGTGAAATCTGCTGTTTCTTCATTGTGCCATAACCGGCTGAGCCGCCTGGACGATTCCAACGCTTGAAAGCAAACAAATCGGCCACATAAATGGCAGTCAGATAGGCAAAGACCACGCCCAAAACCACACCGGCCAACACATCCGACCAGTGGTGCCAGTAGTCTGTAACGCGAGTCAAAGCCACATACCAGGCAAACATCACAAAGAGAAACTGCAACAGATGCTTGAGCAGTTTGGAAACGCGTGTGCTCAGCGTGGCTTGCAAGTAGATGGCCAAATAGAGCATGGCAAACATCATGAGGCTGGCATGTCCACTGGGGAAGGATTGATTCAGCTCCTGGTAGTTGAAATCTGTCATATTGGCATTGGTGCAGGAATAGCTGTCGATATAGCGGCCCAGATTCGGGCTATCCGAACAGGTGGTCCCATCCGGCAACATGGGCTGGCAGACGGCGAAGAAGTGCGGACGCAACCGACCTATGCAGGTCTTTGACAGCAGTGTGGCAAAGGTCAGCATGGCCAGGCCAAAGTGATAGTAGCCGGCTTGTTTGTAAAGCTGGCCGAATCGATGGCTCATACGACAACCCTGACGTTTCTCTCCCAATCCTGGGCCGGGCAGCTGCTTGAAAAGTTCCACCACGAGTATTACCAAGGTGGGCACGATCAGCACAATGCCAATGACCAGGGGTCCGGCAATCGTGCTTTCCCTCAGGGGATAACCCAGTGATTCATCGCCGCAGAAGAAGCCCCGCTTGAAGGGTTTTACCAACTTGAGCAGCACAAAAATGGCCGCCAAGAGGGCGGCGTATAGCAGCAGATCGCAGATTCCGCGTGCCGTCTTCACGTACTTAGACATGGTCCAGTGGTCCAATGATTTGACTTTCGCAGAAACTAATTTCACTCGTTTGACTCGACCACGCACACACACGATCGCTACTTGCCGCTGCAATCTGGACGAGGCAATCTACCGTCCGAAATGACTTTACTCTTTGGCAAGCCGCGTTTAACTAACTGAATATCTTACACCTTGCCATCGGCTTTGGATATCCCTCTCCCTCTCTCTCTCTCTCTCTCTCTCTATTCAATGGGCCAACTGTGGGTTTGCCTCTCAGCTCAGCTCAGCTTGGCTCGGCTCAGCTGTTTCTGCTCAATGGAGACAGCTTTGAGTGGCACTTGACTACAAGCTTAGGCTGGTTTGGCTGAGTTCTTGTTTTTGTTGTTGCTTTGCGGTCTGTCAGTCACATATTCGCATTCCGGCGCTACTGTTTTTCACGTTACGCCCTCAAGTCTATAGTTTGTTTTTGTCTTTAATCTACACCAAACAACAACAATAGTGTTGTTGCTGAGGCAACGTTGCTTGGTGGCCGTGCTTCCCATCAAAATTTGTTGTTTATTTATTTTTAATAATTACTGTACAAGCAAATTATTCGCAGCTTTTTCGGCTCGATAATGCACTGAGAGAAAATTATATAAAATATTTATTTGAAATATATTTCCCACAGTTGGTAAAAAAAAATAAAATCTTTACAAAAAAAAAATGATTTCATTTTTACTGAATCCTAATAAAACATGTCTCCAAATGTCTAAGAGGTATTGGCTGCTTATTTTTATAAAGCTTCGAAATTTTCTGGAAATGAAAATAACCTATAAAAAACTTTGATAAGAATTTCTTTGAAACTCTAAAAATAGCATTAAAAATATCTCTTCTACGATTTATTTTTTCAGTGCATCATGATTTATGCAAACACTTGCCTTTGCTGAAATCTGCAAAGAAAGCAAACAAACAAACAAACAAACGAATATGTAGACAATGAAATACCAAAGCCAACCACCACCCAACTCAGAAATCATATAAATGAATTGCCAATTGCAATTCAAAAAAAAAAAAAAAAGAAAGAAAAAATTAAATGCTGGAGAAAAATTGAAAACTTGTTTAGTGTATAATTTTAAAACCCGTAAGAGGGAATTTGAAGCGCCTTCAAATGAGGCGTGAAGACGAGCGGGGCATTTCGAGTTGGAAACTTGTTTTCATGTGGAGAATTATCTTTGGCTGAAACGGTTCTGAGTCTTTCAAGCGCATCTTCTTTACCGCTGGCAACTTCTCTTTAACATCGATGCGTGTGCATAATTTGTGGCCATTTACTGGAACCGTTCACACTGACCAAAGTCAGTCTAAAGTATCCGGTGAAGTGTTAAAGAGACGAAAGGCGGAAAGAGAGATGAAGCCTAACACTAATTGCTGGCAATAGGCTCATGAGCTTGCAATTTATTTTACGAGGGGTTTTCTCTGCTCTGCGTCAGCGCAAAGATTGTGATTCACTTAACGATTTCATTTGAAAAACGACTCGCTTTTTGCGATTGACCCAATTCATTAAAGCCACTTCCTAAACATGGCTGGTAGTTTTACCTGGGCTCACAATGACGTCACTGAATAACAGCATTCTTTTCGCCCATGAACAGCTGTTTGAAAAGCTTTCAGCAATTCTCACACAGGTTAAGCTGAAAGCTTTCAATCTGTTGGCGATCGCTCGTTTGAACCATGAAGTCATTAATTCAATTGCTTTTTAAAATATGAAAAATATTAATTTATTATATAATTTGGGTGCTTAACCCCTTTTGTGCAATTCCATAGGCGGAATATTTTTAACTTATGGATATCTTTATAAATAATCTTAAAGTCACCCGTTTTCGGAAAGTAGAATGGAACTTTTTCAAAGATTCTCTGCTGAGTATCTTCTCTATGAGCAGATTCGGAAATCCCATTAAAAATCTTCAAGGTTAACCAAGCAATCTATTTTTCACGGCCTTGTAATTTACTTTTTTGTTGCTGCAATGAGTTGGAGTGAAATCATCCGAAGTCCTCCGTAAACATCAAATATTCCATAGGCTTTAAATTTGTAAAAAAAAAAATAATAATTTATTTATAATTTTAACCTCTTTTGCTTAATTCCAAAAGTGGCATATTTTTAAGCTTAATTGTGATATCCTCTACAAAGAAAAGGTCTTCAAATTTGAAGCTCGTCCTAAATTCATAATTCCTTAATAGCTTGGCCAAGCTGACTTTGGCTGATATCAAAGCATAGCGCCAGCCTGTTGAAAAAAAAAAAAATTTTAAAAACACGAATTTTATTCCTCTAGAATCACGACTTACCTATGCAATTCCTTATGCCCTTTGTGAACGGTATATAAGCATATGAATGCTTGTTCTCCAAATTTGAGGGTAGAAAATTTTCTGGATTGAAAGTCTCTGCTTCGGGACCCCAAATTTCCTTGCTACGATGCATATGAAATATATCCAATGCGATTTGCACCCCTTTGGGTATCACAATACCATTCGAGAGTTTGACATCTTGCATAGTTTGGCGAGAGACCACGGGAACCGGAGCCATTACCCTCATTGACTCATTTAATACGAGATCCAAGTAAACCAGTTGTTGGGTATCTTCATAGGTAACCTCGAAGTCCCCAGTTTTAGGAAATAAAATTTGAATTTCTTCGAAGACTCGCTGCTGGTATTCAGGAAACATAGCCAACAACATGAGAGTGTAATAGACAGTGTTGGCCGTGGTCTCGAATGCTCCGAAGACAATCACATTGGACTCATCCTCCACGTGCTTCCAGCTAAAGACTCCCCTTCTTAAGAGATCAGTAGCTAGATTTAGGAAAATATTTTTATCCTTCAGAGAAGTTGTCTCTGTGGCCTCATCCATTGGATCATCGGAGAGTTTCCTTTGAATTATCTAAAATATAGGATATGTTATGTGCTTTTGTATACCTCACCAATTGAAGACTTTACCTTTCTAATAAATCCTCGTATGGCTACTTTAGCTCTGTGATAACGTTCTTCCTTGCCATAGAGCTGCCGCAAGGTTTTATTCATAAGCCAAGGAGAGAAACACATATCTGTCATGGTTTCGAGTAGACTGCCAAAATCAAATCATTTAAATAAATTCAAATTTTTTGTTACTTCTCAATTGAACCCACCATTGATAGTCTCCCAGGAGAGTATTATTTTTGAAGCTTTCCTCGAATTTCACATCACTTCCCATTGTGGTCTCTACACTTCAAGATAATCAAGAAAAATATTACAATAAAATCCCTGGTTATCAATTAACCTACTTACGAGTTGCTATGCTCAGAGTGAAGCTTTGTAAAATTGGTATCAAATCCATTTCTCCCTTACCGATAAGCTTGTCAAAAGTTTTCAAAAGTTCGCCTGTTTCAAAATTAAATATGGGCAAAAAACTGAGCAACACCTTGTGTCCAAAGGCAGGATTCAATAGTTTTCGATGTAAGCTCCAACGTGGCTCTTGAATAAAAACACTAAATGAGTTGGGGATCTTTTGATAGATTTTTTGTTTTGAGTAAGAATATAGAAAAATATTGGAGGCAGTCAATTTGAGAGATAATTCTTAATGCCTTATTTAGGTCCTAATAAAATAGATATATAAAAACTGAGGAAAATTCTATTTAACTAAATAACACCTAGAGCTCCAAGTAAAATAAATTCAAGGTGAACCAACCATTCATACTGAATAGTCCAGTTCCAGCTCCATCGTCCACGGCTTTGTACAGCAATCCTTTATTAATGCAATGAGTCGAAGTAAGTATATCCTGAGTCATTTGAGGATCCGTAACAATCAAAAATGGTATAGGACCCAGCCAAGAAAAAATGGCGCGGCCGTGTTTATCCAAATAATGACCGAATTCTTTCAGTACAGCTACACAGAAATAAAAGCACAATTTTAAAATTTAATTTTTCACAGCACTTTGTATTTTTTTGTACCTTCTCTATGCAGTAACTTATGGGCCATACCAACAATTGGATAACCAATTGGCCCAGGTATTTTTAACATAAATAGGTAATACTTTCTACGGGACCACAAAAAATATATCCACAGCACAATTAGAAAAACAGTCCATAATCCAAACGAAAACATTTTAAGTCCTTGACCCGTTTTAAATAAAAATCACAAAACCCGAATCATCACCGAATTTCACTTCTCGTTAACTTCAGTTGGGCAAATGTGCGACCGTCCAATTCGAAATCCGAATTCACTATAGCCATAAAATGGCGTTTGGATCGGTTTTATATATGACAGCAGGTCAACGCCGGACATAGTGCCCATTTCGGAAGACAACAAATAACAAAATTACAACTATATATTTTCGATTCCTTACGGTTTCAAATACAATCGATGTATACGCTTCAATAAACCCTACACGTTCATATGTAGTTTTATTTATTGTGCATTATGGTTGGGAATACAAATTGCTATAAATTTCAAATACCCGAAAGTGTCATGCCAGTAAGCAATTATTTTGGTCTGGAGTACGTCAAATTAAATAATACATATATAAAAAGAGATTGAATAGACATTTGAATACACTGTCTTTGAAAATAAATCAATCATTTTTAATTATTTCTCTTAAACCCTAAATCAGAATTATATCTGATCTCACTATATTTATCAGAATTTTTTGCAACTTCAAAGACTTAAATTTTTGCATACAAGTCAGTTAGTTTTGAAAAACTTTATTTTGAATCCGATAAGAGATTACCAGGTTATTCATTCTATTGCCCACACCCAGATGCTTTAAATATGTAAAAAATCGCAGTTATCAGGAAAACGTCATCATGCCTCAAACATCGCAGTTTCAATTGGGATTCTCGACAAGTCTTAGTGTGAATTTGTGACAGCTAATTTGATTCAGATTTTATATAAGCAAAAAAGTCACGGAATATAATATTTATTGTAAGATTCCCTAGCTCTGTAATCTATGCACATTTTTCATGGCCGACTAAACAGTATCTAAAGTCATAATAATTTGATTGGTCTGTAATTAATAAGCAATTAGTATTTTTGTCATGTAGTTGATTGTCACTAAAAGTAAAAGCTTTTATCGAAAATAAAAATATAATATATAAACATGAAAACATATTTAATTGTCAACTTATGATATGTCTTTTTGTTTGGAGTTTAATAAAAGTCAATTTGATAGATATATATTATTTTTATTTCAATTTAATTTGATTTGGAAACCACTTCTAAATCACAAATAACATTTCCAAGTCCCGACTTAATTTAAAGGATTTTTAGGTAAATTTTTCAATCTTAATCTAAGTTCGTTTTTCTATTTCCAAAAGTGGCGTGTCCTTTAACTTGAGTGTGATGCCCTCTATAAAATAAAGATCTTCCAACTTAGCATTTGTTTTAAATTCAAAATTTCTTAAGAGCTTAACCAATGTGATTTTGATGGACAACAAAGCATAACGCCAACCTAAAAAATTATTATTATTAGAAATTATTTTTAAAATATATTTAGAATTTATATCTAAGACTTACCTATGCATATTCTTGAACCCTTGGTGAATGGTATAAATGCATAAGAATGTTTGTTTTCCAAGTTGGAAGGTAGAAAATTTTCTGGGTTAAAAGTTTCAGCTTCGGGTCCCCATATCTTTTTACTACGTTGCATATGGAAAATATCTATGGCAATTTGTACTCCTTTTGGTATCAGTATTCCGTTTGAAAGTCTTATGTCTTTGGTATTCTGGCGGCAGACCAACGGAACCGGTGTCATTACCCTCATGGACTCATTTAATATGAGATCCAAGTAAGCCAGTTGTTGGATATCTTCATAGGTAACCTCAAAGTTCCCAGTTTTCGGAAATAAGGTTTCGATTTCTTCGAATAATTTCCGCTGATATTCAGGGAACATAGCCAAGAGCATGAGGGTATTATACACAGTGGTGGCAGTGGTCTCGAATGCACCGAAGACAATCACATTGGATTCATCTTCCACTTCCTTTCTGCTGAAAATACCTCTTCGAAAAAGATCTGTGGCTAAATTGAGGAAAATATTTTTTTCCGTTGGAGAGGCTGTATCTGGAGCTATGCTCATATCATCGGGAAGTTTCTTTTTAATTATCTAGTTAACAACAATTTTGAATTACTTTTTAGATATTCTCAATTTGAGTCTTTACCTTGCTAATAAAGCCACGTACGACTGCTTTGGAAGTCTCATAATGTTTATCCTTGCCACAGAGCTGTCTCAAAGTCTTAATATTAAGCCAAGGTGAAAAACACATTTCAGTCATACTTTCTAGTAAACTTAAGAAAATTTGTTTCAAAATTTGACGTAGTTCTCTTAATAATTGATTTTTTAAACTTACCTTTGATAATGTTTGAGTAGTGAGTTGTTTTTAAAACTCTCTTCGGCCTTAACATTACTTCCCATTGTGGTCTCTGCATAAGAAGAAGTTTGTTAATACACAAGGCTTGGCTTGGCCAACTTACGAGTTGCAATGCCCAAAGTGAAACTTTGCAAAATTGAGATCAATTCCTTGCCGCCATTTCCGGCTAACCTGTCGAACTTTTCCAAAAGTTCACCCGTTTCATGATTAAAAATCGGCAAAAAACTGAGCAACATTTTGTGGCCAAAGGCTGGATTCAACAATTTTCGATGTAAACTCCAGCCGGGTTCTTAAACGAAAAGACTTTTTCAGATCGAAAACATGAAAAATACATCTTCAGAATTTTACCATTCAAGCTAAATAACCCACTGCCAGCTGCGTCGTCGATGGCCTTGTAAATCAAGGACCTATTCACGCAGTGCGGAGATGTGAGAACATCTTGGATTAACTGTGGATCCGTAAGAACCAAAAACGGAACTGGACCAATCCAGGAGTACATGGCATTTTCATATTTTTTCACATCCTCTCCAATATTCCTCAGGATAACTGCACAAAATAGGAACACATTTAACAAAAGATCCACTAAATATTTCACTGCGCGGTACCTTCTCGATTAAGTAGTTTATGGGCCACTCCAATAAAGGGATATCCAATTAGGCCATGTATTTTCAACATTAAAAGATAGTATCCTCGTCTTGACCATAAAAAATATAACCACAGAACAATCAAAAGGACACTCCATAATCCCAAGGAAATCATTTAAGATAATTCTTATATTAAATTTCACTTTTAAGTCCAGCAGCGTTCACCCGTTCGACTACAAATCCGAATCCACTATATTGAAAAATTTTCGTTCGAATCCGATTTTTATTTGAAAACGGGTCAATGTCAGGCAAGCTGCTCGTTCAATTAACCCTTGTAACCCCAATATTGCTTACGAGCAACTTCATCAGTTCGAGCTCATAAGACTTTAGACTTAAACTCTTTAAAGCTTTTTTCTTTTTTTACACGTGGGAACTAATTGATTTGTGAACATGTGCGAACGGTATAGTGCTTTACATATAATTGATAATTATATGTATGATATAAGATTTATACTTGCAATTCTATTTTTGGAGTAAAGGGCGTACATCGACTTGTTCGGGTCACCATACCATCTTTTGTTTGATTTTAAATGATGTAGAAGAATTATACCAATAAGAATTTAAATATTTTTATAAGATTTTAAATAAAGCATTATGTCTCGCAATCCTTAAGGTATATGTATTATTTTTCAAAATGTTTAAAAAGGCTATCTCAGCTTCGGCACCCTAAAGGCACCCATCACAACGCGTTTTATTTAAATAAAACTCCAATTTCATTGATAAATTTTGCAGATTTTAGTTACATTTAAAAATAAACATAACACATCAGAGTCACAAGCAATTGAACTACATGAAAGATAATTAATTAAGAATGCTTTGAACCTTTTAAATACATTATTCATAACTTTTGCAGCTATATTGCCGCAGTTCAATAAAAATTAATTCATGAATTGATTCTGGGTACACTGCACGTGCTTCGAATTCAAACGAATTTAGTGCGTTTCAATTAAAAAAAAAAAATGAAGAAGACAAGTAAAAATAATAATCAATGAATTTTTATTTTTAAATTAAAATATTTTATTACAATTTTTTCTTGTTGGATTGTTTGAAAAGCTTTTTTGATCCAAGCAAAAGGTAGCTGCTTTGAGAGATCAGACGAAGCCGTTTATCGTAAAGAAGACAAGCTTAAAGCTTTTGTCTTATATGGTTTTGTCAAGCTTAGCTTTATAGCAAAAGCTTTCATTTTGAATATCGTTTGAGACGTTATTTTTCAAATTAAACGTGCTTACTTCACAATGCCAAGTGTTATTGCATAATATTGCGAGATACTTAAAATAAATATAATTCTTTTGACAGCCTGAGTAAAATATTTTTATAAATCATACATATTTCCTGATCTGGAATGTCAAGTTTACGGCAACAACAGCAAAAGAAACCAGAACAAATTCATTACGCTATGAAGGGAGTGCGCAAGTGGAGCTCCTTCAAACCTGGGCTTGTCTTTCTCTTTCTCCCTCTCTTTTTTGCGTTATCAGTTTATTTTCTTGTTGATATTTTGTTTTATTTTTAATCAGCGCCGTTGCACCTTTCCCTTATCAGGCCTATGTAGTGAATGTGTGACAATTTTGTAATATTTTCATTTTTAAAGAAATGCAATAAATAAAGAAGTAGGTAAAATTTTGCTTTCCAATTGAGAGCCAAACAAGAATTGTATAAATTGGAATTATTCTGTAAAATTTAAACACCTGACATCGAATATATTTAGTATATTTGCTGTTCATATCCAGACAGTCTGAGCTTTTTATTTGCCTATTCCCAGCTGAGGTATCTTTAGACTGGTATGGGCTAATCACGCATAATTTACAGATTTGTGTCAGTATAATCTTCAGCCAAGAGTAAGCTATTAAATAAATTACAGCCATAATATAAATATTTCAAAATTATTATAGAGTCTAAATAGTCGATTCAACCGCAAATGGAATGAATGTGAATGATTCTCACCTGAAAACCTGAAACCCTATGATTCTCTCTTTCTCTTTCTCTATCTCTCAGGCCTTACTACGTTCTTAAGTTCAACGCGTGCTCTTGCGGTTTTCATTCTGATTTAATTCAATAGTTGAAGCATTAGTCTAAAATGTTCTGCTCCCAACTCAATACCGAATATCAAGTGAACAGAGATTATGTCAGTTTGTGGTTTCTGTCGAAAAAGCTTTGGTCTTGTGCTAAACAAAAATTACATAAATAACTAAAGAAACATGATTGATCCCATTAAAAGAGAATACAATTTTTTTGTTTTGACTACCTTATTTTCCTCTCTTCGAAGCAAATAGGGAAAATCTGAACTATTTCCTCAGAAAAAAATAAAACCGTATAATCTGCTGACTCAGATGCAAGTGGATATTCTGAAGAAATGAATGGCGATTCAAAGTCATGCTCTGTGCAAACTCCAACAATGACGGCCACAAATCTTTGTTGTCTTTATTAACATTTACTCAGGCAAACATAAAATTCATATGCACATTCAGCATCGTCAACACCAACAACAACAGACAAAGACCTAACCTACATCAACAACAAGAAATGCCATTTAAGTACTGAGTCGAACTCGAGAGCCCAAGCAAAAAGACACCTCATTGTGTCTACCACTCCTTTGGAATATTGCAAGTTTCTCGAATTTTATGCGAAAATGGCAAATAAATAACACTAAAAGCAAAAATACACAAAGTAAGGCTTGAAACTATTTAGCAGTTTCCTTATTAGCATCGTTCCGCTGGGAAAGCCGCTGCCAATCGTAAGAGAACGAAAGATATACGAGTGCACTTAGCTCTTCTCTCTCTCTCTCTCTCTCTCTCACTCTCTCTCCTCTGTTTCTTCTGACTTTGTCGACGAGCCTATTGATAAGAATGACTGAAATTCAATATCAATGCGAAAAAAACAACAACAACAAGAAAACACCATGAACTAAGCAAAGCAGGCAGCGTTTTGTTTGCTGTGGTTGTGCGCTCCCAGCCATCCGAGCAGTCGCTACCGTCCCTCGATCAGATTGAGACTGCTTTGTTTTGCCTTCCTCGGTTGGTGTCGTTTTCGTCATTTCGTTTTTGTGGATTTTAAACAAAACCTTCAAGTAGTCGTCTAGCCGCGCATAGAGTTCGAATAGAGCGCGACCAAAACGGTTCGGTTCGTTGGCTCTTGCTGTCCAAACAAACCCAAAAAAAATCAAGATAAAAATAATTATTCAGCCAATGATGGACAGACTCTTTTCTGTTGAGTAGTGTCTGATTTGATTGACGATTTGTTGCAGTTTCGCTTGGAGTCGTAAAGCTAATTTATTTAATTTTTTTGCGACTCCGAAAAAGTTTGCTTTTTATGCACGGCGTGCACGTGCGATCGCGTGTGTGTGTGAACTATATTTTGTTTGCTACTCGTGGACTTCGAAATCTCTTAGGAAGTCACAAATTACCAAGCTATAAAATAAATAAAAATTTGAAGAAAATTAATGCGCAATATTTTTGTGGCATAACTTGAATTCTGATTTAAAGTGAAAGGTTGGCAAAAATTATGTTGGACATACCAAAAAAAAGAGATAACAAGAGATTCGAATTAAAATGAGCTAAGCAAAAACGATTTAAAAATATTATATACATTGTACATGTGATAAGAAAAAAAAATTTAAAAAATCGTCTCTAAAATTTCTAGACACTGTGGCATTTTTGAGTTAGCCAAAACAAAATTGAATTATTGAAAAAAGCAAATTTAATTGTTTCATGGTATCAGCAAAAAAATATTACTTAAGAAAAAAGTTTTGAACTGTTTCGAACATCGTCATAAAGTTCGTTAGAGTAAATCAAACTTAATTCCGAAATAAACTCCGAATTAAAATTATCAATACTCAAATTTGAGAACCGTATTTATCTGGTTAAATATTTTTGTCTACCAAAATTAACTCCGAAATTCAATACCAACACATGTATAACAAATCCGAATATTCCGAATATTTTGCTGTACCGCAAACATCGATCATGCGAACTTTCAAGCGCGGATTCTTTTGCTCGGACCTCTCCCTACACTATCCCTACAACGAATGCACCATCACTGTACCCATGCTGCTGGTCATGATGCTACTCTTGCCCATGCTCTTCATCAGCGTTGCGGAAATCATGCGCATCTGCAAACACTTTCGCATGCGTCTGTATTTACCCAACTTGTGGCGTAGCGAAGCCACCTTCAGCTTCGGTTTCATTGCCACCTACCTGACCACGGAACTGGCCAAGCATGTGGTGGGTCGCCTGCGTCCACATTTCTACACGGCCTGCCAACCACGCCTCCACGATGGAACCACCTGCTCGGATCCGCAGAATGCCGATGTTTATGTGGAGCACTTCTACTGCACCAATCGCAATCTATCGACCCGACAACTGCGCGAACTTCATGTCTCCTTCCCAAGTGCCCACAGCAGCCTATCTTTTTACTCGATGTGTCTGCTGGCCTTCTATGTCCACAGTGTGTGCCAACGGCGTGGGAGTATCCGCGTCTTGCGCCACATTCTGCAATTTATGCTGATCATGAGTGCCTGGTACGTGTCGCTGAGTCGAGTGGCCGACTATTGGCACCACTGGTCCGATGTGCTGGCCGGCGCCGTCTTGGGTGTTGTCTACGCCGTGATCACGGCCATCTATGTGGGCGATCTGTTGCGTGCGCGGCCCAGACCAGGCGGTCCCTCTACTTTGGGCTACATTTGTGCGCCCACCAGCAGTTGCCACCACCATCAGTTGCACCAAGCTCTCTTGGGCGAGAACAACAATTCCACGGCATCCACAAAAGTGCATTTTCTGGCCACATCCACCACAATGACTACTTCGTCGACAGCGGCCGCCGCCTCAGCGGCAGCGGCCTCTTTGGACCTCGATTGCGATTACGGACCGCCCACATCGGGTTCTTCAACACCTCCGCCACCATCGTCGCTCTGCCCTGGCAATGCCGTCTAAGTTGACAGCAGAAAGCCCAGTGGCTTATCATTTGCCTCTTTCGCCCTGGGTGGCTGCGATTCCAATTATTTCCCCTTTCGAAAATCGAAGTAAATTATTTTAAAAATTTGTGATAAGCGCGCGGCGTACTCTTTACCTGATTACTTTACTCTATTTTACCTGACTACATACTAAAGTTTATTATGTCTGCCTTACTGGAGCATATCATAAATACGTATGCACTTAATGGCCCACGGCTATTTTCGACGACGAAAACTATTTATGAAATTCTGTGGGGGCACATTGGGTAATTCAAATAAATTCAAATTTGTTTGACCATGGGACTGAAAAGTTTCTATAGGATTAAATATATGAGAATTTTCTAATATTAATTCTGTCAATATATTTTTTGTTAGAATATTACAAAAATTATTAATTACTTTTACTCAATTTAAGTTCAAAACTATATTCAAATTGTTGGAGTATTTTATTTCAAGATTAAATAGGAATAATTCTTAGTTCAAAAAAAATTAAAAAACTTTGTCTTCCAAAAATTTACTTTTACTAAATAAAAAAAAAAAATAATACTAAAATTTTAAATATTTTTAATACAATTAAATTTCGTTCCTTCCCATAACTTTGTTGTGACAGACAAAATAAGGCAATCAATAGCTTATAAATATTTTTATTCATAAAAAAAAAGTCAATGTCAACTTAAAAGATAAAGGAGTGAATTTCACGCACTACGAAGCCGGCTCAGTACCCGGTTAAGCCTTTGTGCTCTCTACTATATCAATTGCAATGACTTGTTACCCACAACTGGTTTGTTTCTTAAACAATATCGCAGTCACGTCGGAGTTGCAGTCGCCGTTGCTTTGAAGTGACCAAACCGCCAACGCAGTCAAAGTCGGCAACGAAGACTTTTTCATTATCGTCGCCGTCGCTTTATAGATTTTGCTTCAGTCCTTTGCGACACATCTTGATAATGAACAATTTTATTTTATTATGAAACAATTAAAATATTTATAAATATATATATTTGTTTTTTAAATTAATGAAGTGTTTAGCGAGATTCAAGGAAAAAATTTTATTATCTTTGGATTTTCAAGATTTATGATTAAAATTTATGGTATTAGATTTCAATATTTATTTATGTTATTTACGCTTGAGTTGCCAGATTTGTTTATTTGTTTTGAGTGCTTTGGCTAAGAATTTTAATTTTGTTTTATTTGTTGTTTTAGAAATATAAAAATTGCCTCAAGTTCGGTCCACCAAAGTCATCAGATTCTTCCACTTAAAAATAAATCAATATTTATTGTTAAATAATTTATTAACAATCTTGGCTTGCTTGGTTTTGTTTTTCTACAGTGTGGAATGTTTATATAGTGTCTTTCATATATATTAATTTATTTCATAAATTAATAATGAACCATAACACTGATTTCACGAGTTGTTTTATTCACGCTGAAAGCATTTAAAGAATTTCCAATCATACCAAATACATATAAGTTATCTGGCGCCGTTTTAGAAGAACCCAACTACCACCGCCAAAACAATAGTAAAGCCCCAGTGAAAAAGGAATATATATACAAGATAATTACAGAAGATAAGAATACGCAAGAAATTTCCGAGTAAAAAAATATACTGATAGTCGACGTCGATAAACTGAAAAAAAAGTAAAACAAAAACCAAAATGCGGTCTTAGTATTCAAAGTGAATGGGTAAATAATAGCTTCTTTGTATTGTGGTAGTCACATTTTGTACTCACATATCTAATCACTTGATAAATAAATAATATAATCGCTTAGTTGTTGTTGGCAAACACAAGTCGATTTTTTATTTCCCAATAGCAAAGGTTTTACTTTTACCAGGGAGGCAATCGACTCGTTTTTAATACAACGTAAATTCACAATTGACACTTGCGTTTTTATTCTTTGGATTAACTAAAACGTGTAACTATTCGATATTTTTTTAATGAAGAATATTTTTTTTTCTCACCTGATAAGTCGTAAATTCTAACGTGCCGTTTAAGGCGCCAGTGTAACTGTAAATATAAAATAATAAATATTTTATTATTGAAATTGATATTCTCAACAAATTGGTTTGTACTTATAATTGTGCATAATTCATGAATAATTCTGATATCCCCTTTTGGCATTTACTTGATTATCTTCATTATCAGCGGTTTCCCCAATAATCTCTCTTAGTAAATTGTATATACATATGCTTTTGATGCCATTTCACTTGATAAGCCACAAATCAATTTTCTCAAAATTACATTTCCAACTAGTTCAATCAAGCCATTTCCTAATTCCAACTAATATCGCATATTGATTTCTGCCTTTTCAAAAGACATTTCAACCGCTCCATCAATGGATATATTCTATATGTATTTATAAGTCGATAGATATTGAACCTTATCCGCCCCACGATTGATGTTTAAATTCAAGTACAATTCAATTCATATTACACAGTCACCTAGATACGATTATAAATATACTATATGCATTTTTTTTACATATGTATAGATACCGATACCTGTACCGAACTAAAGAAAAATATATCTATTGTGGTTTACTGAAGCGCACTAAATTCAACCACAGAGCAAGTACAAAAAAAAATACCATTGAAAATCAAAGGCAAAACTAAAGCTGAGCAATTCTTTTTTAAGCACACATAAAATATATATAAGAAAAAAATCTATTTGAAAAAAAATAAAAATCATTTTGCTAATAGCAGAAAAACGAATGTGTGCAATCTTCTAGATAACAATTTTCAGACGCTTGAGTTCAAAATCTTTACATCTGGACCACTCTGAGCACAGATTGCATTTTATTTGAACATTTCATTTTATCTTTTTTTCACTTTTCTTTCAATTTCGAAATGAATATAATTTTTGCCATTTATTTTCTTTTACCTATGCCAAAAATCTAAAAGTCAAGTCAAATTCTTATCTTTCAGCTTTGCTATAGAAAATTTAGATACCATAATTATTGGGAACCCCATTTTTTTTTTTAACTATAATATTTTCAAATAAGGCGGAAGTTTTTGAATTTATTTTATATTTGTAGGTGATTACAAATATTTTCTTTGGAAATAGTTCACCAATTTGTTGATTATTGAAAAAGAATTAAATATTTTCAGCGATTGTAAAACCAAAGCTTACATAAGTTATTATAGAATTTTATAGACTATTATAAAAATGTATTTATTTATTAAACAAATCAGACATTTTAGTTTTCAAGTGTCAACGCAATTTATTTTTGGAGCCAATTGTTTGCTTAATGATTTAACTATATATTAATACAGATTATTTCTTGAAGTACCTCGTTTTATTTAAAGATTAAATGGTCTTGGATCTGGTAAAATAAATTATCGGTATAATATAGTTCTTACCGTTAGCAAAAAGCTTTAAGTCAACAGATTAAATTGCTATATGTTTCAGTCCCTTTTGAGTTCCGGCCTTAGCTAAAATGAAATACTTTTATATAGTTTGTCTTTCTCTACAATTCTATTGACATTTCCTCAGAAACTTTTCCCATCTATACTTGTCAGCGTGTGCGCCTGTAAATACGACAACGTTTATTGTCATTGAAATTATTATGGCCACTGCGAATTTGTATGGAAATGGCACATCAGCTGGAGATGTCAACCAGCCGAAGTTGTCTACCAATTCAGCAATTTACAAAGTACATCAGTAGACCATCAGCGTCATCAGTGCCATAAGCATCGCCCAAGTAGAGTCGAGTAGTTTACCAAAATCTTCCAAGCAGAGTCAACTTCATTGTAGGTAGACAAAACATATTCAATGGTTGCCAAGGGAAAACCTGTTTTTCAGTTTGGCGTTTTCCATCGCAGGCAGAGAGATGAATTGTTAGTGGAGTGAGGGAGGAGGCTGGGACTCTGTTGGGGGTGCATGTCTTACGTATTCTTTTTTTTCGGCGTATGCGAAAATTTAACGAATCATGAAATACGATAATTGAACCATGCACAAGAGTTCGCCGTAGTCGTCAAATAGAGGCAGCAACAGCAAAAACTTAAGGAGAGGCAAAGGCAACAACAACAACAAGTACATGAAGATGAAGATGAAGAGAAAGAAGCTGAGGCAGTGGCAGCAGCAGTTGTTGTGGCATCCTCAGCTTCACTTCGCAGCTTTGTTTGCCAGTTTCAGTGCGTGTACAGTTGAGTGAGTGCGTGAATGTGTGTGTGTGTGTTAGTTTATTTGTATCTGCGTATGTGTGTGGCATAATAAAATTTTATTGTAGCCGAAAGTTGCTACCACTTTTTCTCGTATCTGGCTGACGGGGCGTATACATAGTTTTTTTTTTTTTTTTTTTTTTTTTGGCCAGACTCTCTAGCCTTTGTTTGAAGAAGGAGAGAAAGAAAGTGTATAAATGAGATAGACAGAGTCAGAGAAAAGGTCTGGAAAATAGAGAGAGTGAAAGGCAGAGGGATTCGCTGAAATGGAAGCAGTGGAAACACCCACATAGTTTTTTGAAAATTAGCGTCTACTGTTTTGGGCCTCTGCCTGGTATCTATGCGTATGTATGCGCCACAGGGGCAACATTGTCAGATGCTTCGATTTAATATTTGCTAGAATTCTGTCTTCATCATCATCGGCATTCGAAGCTTTTTCGCGGCACACTAAAATATCTCTGGCATACTTTTGAGCTTTCTGATTTTTCTTTTTTTTTTTCTACTATTAAATTCTCAGAGTGATTACCCAGAGCTTTGTAAAGTAGTCTTTATTTAATTGAAAATCGCTGTACATATCAAAGCGTTTAAATTTTATTATTTTATTACAAAATATTAAATATAAAAGTTACACTAGGAATTTACCTTAGCAGAGGGAGCCAAGCCAATCGCCTATTGGAAAAATCTTTGATAGTTAAATTTCTCGGCATACTTTTGGGCGCTGGCTTGGAATGTTAAAAAGCAGTTAACCTTCAAGTTAGCCCCTAAAAGTAAGCCGAGATAATTTGCCCAACAGTTTTGGCTTATAGTTTTTGTAGATGCTTCTCAACCTCCTTCAAATACCTGGAGGGCAGGCAGTTGGCTCTCATTGCTTCTATTTTCGAGGTGATCACGTGTTTGATGTTAGCCTCACGTTGCTTTTCAGTCTCAAGCCATTGCAGACGACGTTGCCGCTCTTCCTCGGCCTCCTGGCGCCGCTCGTGCTCTTTGTAGAGAATTTGCTTTTTGAGATCGTTTTGGTATCGCTGTCGCTGGCATTCCCGCTTGCGGTCGAGCTCTTTCTGATGCTCTTCCTCTTTTCGCATACGTTCCATGACAATTTTGAGCTCCTCCTCGGCCTGTGCGATTTCCAAGGCCATACGCTCTTTCAATTCCTGGGCCTGCTCTGAGCGTGTCTTAAGCAGTTCTCGCTTTTCTTCGCGCTTCTTCAAGATGGCCATTTTCTCTTTTATTCGATATTCACGATCGGCCCGATCACGTTCCTTTAGGTAACGCAGCTCAGCGGTGATGGCTCTTGCATCGCTGTCCTGGACGGCCCATTTGTGGGCATCCAGCTGACGCCTTTCAAGTTTCTTTTTTTGGAGCTCTCTCTGCTCCTGAAGTTTTTTCTCCTCCTCCAACTTTTGTTTCATATAAGCGGCTATGCGCAAATCGGCCAGGCGCTCCTGCTCAGCCATCATTTTCTTGAGCATTGCGGATATTTTATGAATACGTTCGACTTCCTCGCAAAAACGCTGCTTTCGCTCTTGAGTGAATTTCCGACTGGCCTCATCTTCAGCTTGTAATAAAAAGCAGGCCTTACGTATGCTCATGGCTTCCTCCTGGACACGCTTAGCCTCGAGCAGGCGCATATTTTCGCGATCATCCAATTGTTTGCGTATTTCCTTGGCATACTGAGCTCGTTTTTGGGCCTCTTGTCTGGCCTTTTCATCCACTTCGATCAGTGCCTTCTTGGCCCGCTCATTGACCATGCGGGCCATGCGTTCATCGTCCTTGCGGAGAGCGTGAGCTAAGAGCTGTTTTTCCTGGATCTGAGCCTCGCGAACAGCCTTACATTTGGCATCTAGAATCAATCGATTGGCTTTTTTCACCTCCTCCTCTTGCTCTTGTCGAGCGAGGAAGGCACGATTCAAGACAGACGTTTTCTCGGCCTGAACTAAGTCGCTTAGTCCACCATCAGAGACATCATTGGTTTGCGCCTTGCGAGCATCATCGATCTTTTTATAGTGGTTCCGAACCTCAGAAGTAAACTCATGTAGCTGCTTATGCTCTTGATATTTTCTGTCTATCTCGTCTATTTTCTCTTGGAGTGTGGGCACCTTGCCCTGCTCTTTGAGTCTATTGAGATCTTGCGGTCTCAGCACAACCTCCTTTATTTGATTCCGTTTCCTTTCCCGCTCGTTCCGTCGTAGTTGTTTCTGGTCATAGGCCACATATTTTTCGCATCCTCTATGGAAGTTGGCGTATGTGGAAAAGCCTGACTTGATGCGTTGGTTATTTGATAGATTTGGTGGGCGGTAGACAGCTGTCTTGGCTCGTTGACGAAGCTCTTGTGCTTTTTCCTTCATTTGCGCTTCGGCGCTTACAAAACGCACATTGGAGGCCGAGAAACAGGGCATTCTCTAGCTTAAGTATAATGCCAAAATGTTTAAAAAACCACAGTAAAAGAAACATAAAACAATTAAAATTGTTGGATAATTATTGAAAAATACAGTGTCATCAAATCAAACACAAAACTTCAAGTGAGAATTTATCGAAAAATCCATTTTGAGTTTCTCGAACGGATAACACCAAAGTTGCCTGGGTAACTCAAACAAAAGTTTTTGTTTAAATTTTCTCGGAATTGTTTATATAACAAACAGATGTAAATTGCCAAGGTAATCCTTGGAATAGCGGTAGCCTGGCAACATTTTTATGGGGTGTATTAATATGGAAATAGTCACACTTGAAATCGTATTGGAATATTTTCAATTCGTGTCAAAATATTGATTTCAGATTCGCCCTTCAAATTTTATCAATTTAATTTACTTTCAAGATTGGAAAGTTTCGAACTAATATTTCTTTTTTTGGAAAATTAAATAATTTTTATACTTCCTTGGAATTCGTCTGAGAGCCAAAAGCAACAAAAATTCAGTGAAGCATAAATCTGGATGCCTTATGATTTATATGCAGTGCTCAAGGACAATATATTCTTACTCATACATATACAACAGTCCAATGATGTGTATGAATGTGTGAAAGCAGTTGGCAATTATGCGACATACAAAAGCAATAAGCCAACAAAATTCACACATTGTGGCCATTGCGCTTGAGAGCAAAAACTTTGCCACTGGACATAAGAGATATCAGAAGATGGAAAGTCCCTAGCCCCAGCCATTTCCTTTCCGAAATCCAACAGAAACCAAAAACCCAAGACTCAATCCCAAGCCCAAATCCAACGAGGCGTTCTCCTCTCATCTACCCTGCCAAAGTTTATGGTCACACATACAAATTAACTTGACCAAAGAGCAGCACCAGGACAAGAACAGGAAATTCAACCACGCCCACACTGTCAAGTCCAAGCAGACCAAAACCTTAGAGTCAAACGATTTGCCCAGCTTTAAAAAAAAAAAAAAGAATCTATGTATTTTGGAAAGTTTGTTTTTGGGGTGAAAAACTTTCACTGTGCGCTGCATTCATTCGAGTGTTAAAGTCTCAACTGTTAAGCTTCTCAGCTTTCGCTTGGGAGGCCTTAGCCTGGCATTGGCAATGACAAGAAGGGCAGGAGCTGAGCACAATCCGGAGGGTAGGCCAAGCTTACGGCAAATGTAAATTGACATTTTCGAGTGCACGATTGAGCAAATGAACGGCTCGGTTAGGTATTCTCATTTCTTTTTTTTTTTTTTTTGTTCCATTTTTTGCGCTCCTTACCCATTCTGAATGGTTTGAGGACAGCATAATAGTAGTTAAGTTGCTGCTAGATTAACTAGGCTTCAGGCACAGTGGTTTCAATTAATTTGCTGCCGAAGTGCAAAACTTGAAAAGTAACTCAAGTTGCTTTGGTCACATCTTGGTCTTAATTTATATAGAAGTATCCAAGTGTTATTCTTTATAATTCTTCAACCCTGAAAATATATATTTAAATCTGAACAAATTGTAAAGGAATATAAAGGAATAATTATTATAGTGAAGGATTTGTCCCACTGTGCGCAGTGTATAAAATCTTATCCTGGAGAGGCCCTAAAAATACCGACAAGCTTCAACATTGCTGGTTATGCTTGGCCGCTTCAACTATGGACCTGATTATATGCAAAGCATTATTAGAGGCAAAACGCCCAGTTACCTCAATGTGCTCTCGGTTCTCTCAGCCGTTAAAGGACAAAGACTAGGACATATCATTAGGGGCAAAAACCTTAAGCCAGGATCATGGTATAATTTATGCGCTCAAATTGGGTTGCTAGAATGAGGGCGTTAATTAAACTTCAACTATCTCCACCTCTCTGTCTCTCTCTCACTCTCGGTGTGTCTGTCCTGGTGTGTATCTGTGAATGCGTTTGTATGTGTGTGCGTAAGCAGTAGATTAGTTGGCTAGCTTAGTGGTTTTATCACATGTATGAGAACCCAACTAATTCTTTCATATATTTTTATTCTGTCTCTGTCTTTGCAGGTGAGTCTGAATTTATTTTGTGGTCTTAAAAATACGGTGAGACTCTAACATTTTCCTTTTGATTTGATTTTGTGGCTTGTAGAAAAATTAAAAATATATTTAAATAATCATTTTTAAATATTTTTCCCATTTAAATTTGTGTCATTGAAAACGAATATGACTTCCAATTTAAATTTCAATAAAAATCGTAAGCCACTTAAAAAATTTTTAATTAGTCTCTTGACTTTTTTCCAATTGACATAAGAGGGCAAAATAATTAGTTTCCCTGTTCTTGGCATTTGAATTTGATTTAGTTTTTTTTTACATTTTTCATATGAAGCGATTAAGATTTATTGATGAGATTTTTGCAGAAAACTGCTAAAACAAATTTGCATAGACAAATAAACCAATCAAAAACAGACGAATAGAACGAAAAGTATATATAATGTAGAGCTTGGAGCAGAGAATTGGGAACAAGAGTTCGGGGCAAGTCTAGCAAATTCAATGCGAACTTTGTGTGTCATTTGACCTGATTAATCGTAGGCCTTTGAAGACGGGACGGTAGTTGGGGGCCAGGGAAAAGCATACGCTTTGAAATTTATATACCAGGGTTTGCTCTTCGTTTGCCTTAAAAAAAATATGCCCATAAAATATAACCCAAATGAATCAAAATATATGCTAAGCAAGGCAGAAAAAAAAGTTGTTTTTTTTTTTTTGCTTTCTCAAAAAAAAAGAAAAGGGCTGCACATAAAAAATAAAATAAAATTAATTTGCAATGAAAATGTGTGGAAATTTATATGCTTGAAGAGAGAAACTAGAGCATGTATGTTTGTGTGGGCTGGAGAAATAAAAAATTGACCAAAACATAAGTTCAACAGTGCGTATGAGTAATGCTTTGAAAAGGCCGGAGAACATTTTCGGAGGCCATACACCTCGCACCCTTTTTGTGCCAGAGTGCTGCGAAAAATGTTGTGAAATAAATTTAAAAATAAAAAAAAGCAAAATAAGGCGAAGAAAACATGAGAATATTATAAATGATGTGTTGTTGCCAGACGACCGAGATGAAGATGATGGAGAAGAAGAAACAGGCGTTGTTGGTAGGACAACAGGAAACTGCATGAAATTGCTTCAAGTGGGCGAACAAAAAGTTGAAGCTGAGTGAACTTGAAAGCGCACACACACGTACATACACACTCGCACACAACTAGAGTAACTTCCTCAACCACTTCCATTCCTGGCCACGATCAATATTTCACACAAACTTTTATGCAAAGTTGTCAGCATAAGCTAAAGAGAGAAAGGAAAAGAGGAAAAATCCAACGCATGATTATGAAAATTTTCAACACACACTCACACACATCATACACCGGAAATCGAATGTCTGTCAGTAAAATTTTTTTATATAAATATATGAGAGCAAGAATATCATAAAAAGTCGAGAAAAAAAAAGTCAAACTGTGCAATCTTCTCACTGCCCTGCCATAATTTATGCAAATATCTCGATTCACACAGATACGCAAACACACAGACATACCCTCCCCCCTTTCATAGACATTCTCACACCAAACTAATAAACCTGAAAGAGTCATAACCACAGGCAAATGAATCATACACATGCTCGCCTAGAAGCCTGAAAGGCTAGAAGGCACTTGACTTTTGACGGGCTGCCATTTGCCTTTTGTAATAGGCCCGCTGGGTTTACAAGTGCAGAGAGAGTATCCGCCACCAAATACACGTATGCGTAATGCACACAGCCATTTTGTAGCCAGACTATCTCCATCTACCGAACAGGCTCTTCCAGACTCTCTGACTTTTCCAATTCATTGAGACGCCACAGACTCACAGATTGCAGTATTAAGACTCCGTAGTAGTTGTTGTTGCAGTTGTTGTTGTCTTTGGCACAACCAAACTTTTGGTGTCCCTGTGCAATTGCTGTCACATTCAGTTGGAAATCCGATTTTCAGTCTCTTTGGCAAAAACTCAAGAATTTACTGCCAGCAAACGAAGTGAAAGAAAACTCCAGAGAAAATATATGCATATTTCTACGAAATTCTTTTGGTTTGGGCCTAAAATATATATATCTTAAGTGAATCTAAGATTTATAAATTCAAATGATTAAAAACAAAACCAATACACACGACTTAGATTTCCCAGAAAAATATGGTCTACTGAAACTTTTATGCTTATTTTTGTCTTCATCAAATTTCCTTTCTTTCTTTTGGCAAAATCTAAGAAATTTCATTTTATACTTCTCAATTAGATAGAAATCAAATTAAAGCTATAAAAAGAGTAAAGATATAAAAGTATTAAATATATTCCAATGAAATTTCGATGGAATTCAAGTTTAATCATACAGCAAATGTATATACCGGTTTTGCATTCGAGACTTTCATTCATATAAACGGAACCCTGAAAGTGCCACAAGAAAACAAAAAAAAAAAAAAAAAAGAATTATAATTTATATTTAATCCAAATACACAAACAAGTCATTAAGCATATTTGCCAAGACAAGACAGCAGTGTGTTCTTCTTTTTTTTTCAGCATGTAAAAATGAAATTTATGAAGACTGCAACAAAGAATTACGATGTCTGATGGCAAAGACGACTACACTGTTTAAGCTTCTTCTTGTTGCTTTTGCTCTTCTTCTTTTTAAGGGAATCTTTAGTTTGTTTGAGTTTAAGTCTGGAATTTTATTCTTGTATTTATGGCGATGCTGATAAGATTTTTTTTTGGACGGGTTGAGTCACTCGGTATATTTGTCATCAATAATTCTGGTGAGGAATGATTTTTTGAATAGAGAAAACACATTTAAAATTCTGTAAGTGACCACAGATAAATAATTGAATAAGACCGAATGTATGAGTTGCCAATTCTTGGAATAGACAATTGAAATAATTCCACTGCATATTCATATAAATTTAAGACACTATCAAGGTCAATCAAATAATCTTGAATCTATAGAAATTTTAAATGATTATAATCTGGTCAGATTTCTGTTTAGGTTTTGTTGAAATTGGTCTATTTGGTTGAGCGCTGCTGTTCATATAATCGAGGCAAAAGGCATTTACATTTATAGAGAAAAGCAATTGAAACCGCAGTCATACGCCCTGTTCACAAAGTACGTGAGCCGGCCACCAGACTAGGCAGCACACACAAGCTCATCATTATCATCAATGAATTTCAATATCATCATCATTGTCGGAATAATAATCATGAAAGTGTCCAGTGTACCGACATCAATGTCATCATTGTGGACACTGACGTTGGCGCCGCTCTCGATGATCCATTGAAACTTAAAATAGGCAAGCCAAAGCCACCACACCAGTGAGGCATCAGTGAGGCAGATGAATAGGGAAATTGTGGTGCGGCAGAGTTCGGAGCAGAAGAAAAGGAAGAATCAGCAGAAGTCGGTAATGTCGATGGCGATTACGTGATGTTTTAATCAATTTTGTTTGCCATATTTACAAATTGGCTGACTGGGCTTGTAAACAAATTGAAAGTACGTCGAACTGCAGCCACACAATCCACCAGCCACATCCGTGGCCACACACATACACACACACACACACACACACAGATCCATGCTTACACTCACAAAGAGTGCAAAAATTATTGGCAAGAGGCGAGAAATGTTTATGCAAATTTGTAAATGTTTTTAATTGATTAACGAGCAGAGAGAAGCGACGCCATACAAATAAAATTTTTGCAGTCCATCACACATTTTTGCATATTTGAAATGCTTCTTCTTTTCTTATTGTTTTTATTACAATTTTCATTTTTATGAAAATATTTACAGCAAATAAAAACAATAACATTTAAAATAAAAATTTAAAATTATTATTTTTCCTTTTTGCTGATAAAAAATTTGCCAAGACAAATAAATGACAAATAAAGAATAAAATTATTTCAATTATTCAATTAAGGTGTATTTTTAACTTAATTAAGGAACTAAATTTGATAAAGTCAATTTAAATCGAAATAAATCAGTCTTTTAGATTTGATTGAAAAACTATTTTGATGTGATAATTTCATTAAATCCAAAAATAATATCTCCAAAATATTTTAAGGACTTATTAGGGATTCAATTTGGCAATCTTATAGACTTAAGAATACAGATGTTCATGGGCTTATTTTTCACCCCAAAACTTTTATAGCCGAATCAATAGGCGGATTTACAAGAGCAGATTTAAACAATCTCAGCAGCTCCTTAATAAAGAAATATTTCCAGATTCACACACACACACGCACACAGAGACAGGTGGGATGTGGCATAAAGAAAAAGGGCGGTAGGCAAATGCATTCATTAATAAATTATCGAGGCATGTAACAAAAACAATAACAGCAAAAAACCTCAAACCCAAAAGAGTAACCGCGTAGACACAAGAAGATGTCAAGAAGAGAGGAGACTGCCACAACCAAAGCGACAATATACAAAACCGCCAGAGCCATCCACAACAGAGTAGAGAGCAGACACACCAGTGAAGCAAGCTATGAAGGAGCATGCCAAAGGACGATATCATTACGTAAACGTAAAACTTCCGCCTTAGAAATTCAATTAAACTAATAAATTTTCCATTATCCTTATCGATGGCAGCCTCCCATCCCACCACAGACATAGAGAATATAGTAGATGAAACTGGGCGAAAGAGAAAAAGAGAGTCTGTAAGAGTCCCCTCTATGTGGTTGTGTGGCAAAAATTTAAATGCGTCTAAAGTAAACATTGCCTAGGAGAGGGAGAATTCGGTGGGAGTCGACCAACACATGTGTAAAAATAATAGCAACAACAACAACAAATAGCAACAATTTGCATAAATTAAAACTTAAAATCAACCGACGACACACAACGCAGCCCACATTCTTTCCACTCTTATATACTCTGCGCCAGCAATTTCTAACTAGGCAGAGAGTACAGTGCTCAAAGGATATAATTTGGTAAAGATTGATTATATCAAAATCCAATCTAAACTTCGCCTAATCTTTTTCCTTATCTCTCAAATCTGGAAATGAAAGTAACACACATTCTAAATCTTAAGTTTGTTAGATCAAATAACAGATAAGATTTAGAGAACTGCAACTCAGGAACTTTATTTGTATGCCCTTTTTTTTTGAATACTCTCAAATTATAAAATGAAAATATTTTGCATATTTCAGTAGAGCTGGTTTCAGAGGTTTCCCTTTTGTATTTAATCGTCTCTTGGTTACCAGATTGCATATGAATAAATATTTCATACTTGAGTAAGTTATATCCTCCTAAAAGGTTAATCAAAATCTTTAAATTTTATCCCACTGTATAGATCAGATGTGAGTTACAACAAATTGAAAAATGCCAAATAACAAGGCAGGGACAAAAGTAACCGACTGGAGTTGGGTGCAGCTGTTGAAGGTGGTTTTCAAGGGGGTTGGGGATGGGTGTAGTTGGTTGACACTAGGATACAGGCGTGATTGCAAGGCGTTGTCTGGGTGGCTGGTTAAAAACTGCTATGCAAAATTAAAGCATGTTGCATTTATGTAGACATTCGGGATAGAGTGGGAGTGGTGGCTGAGAAGTTGACTGCGTTGTTGTCCATTTAAATGTGAACATATTAAAGGGATGTCCACACAACATACGAGAAATTTACATAGCCCGGGGAATGCAAAAGAGTACAGAGGGATTTCAGAGTGCAGTTTGAGAAGATTGGTGGGTCGAGAGTTGAGATGTGAGAAGTGGAGTTGGTAAAGCTAAAATTGTTTGGTAGAAGCGAAAGGCTTGGATTCTGTTGCAAGTAAATACGATGGCGACATGCCTCAGCTCCGGCTTTGCATGTGGAACACCGCAGCTGATTTCTTTGTCAGGACGTACACACACACACACACACAGGGAGAAGGAGAGATTGAGAGACAGAGAGAGAAAGAGAGAGGGTAAAAGCTTCAGGAATGGTGCTGGGTTACTTTTAGAAGAACGATGGTGGCAACGGTAGCGGCAGCACAAACACGTAAATTAATCTGACAAGTGATACTTCTGGCCTCAAGCTAAAATCCCAGGGACCGGGTGAAACCAGAGGACTAGCCACACAGCCGCACAGCCACATGGCCACAGAACCACAGTTGGGTTGCCGTCAAAATGTCGCTAGAGTCAGGGCGAGAACGAAAGAGTGAGATGAGAGGCACCCTGGACAGCAGCCATGTGGCCGGCATAAGAGTCCTTTGGACAGCATATACACGACACAGGAAGCAACAGCAAAAACCAGAGCACAACGCAGGACATTGCTGGACTCAAAAGCCCATAGGAGGACTACTAAAACTCCGTGGACTCAGAGGACTCAGTACACTGCTTGCCTGTCAGTTGATGAGACGCTGACGTAGACGGACACAAGGGCACAATTTTGCAGGCAGTCAAGTCAACGTCGCCTATCTGAGTTCTGGTTTGGCTTGGCCTGGCTTGGCTTGGTTCGGTTCCGGTCTTCTCTGGTCTTCTCCGGGCCGAGCAGTTTGCCTGGGGAAGTGCCCACTTTTATTTACATGCATTACAGTTATTTTGTATGTAATTTATTTCTTGTATGCATGTGAGTGGCTCCACCTCCCCCAACATTATTTTTGCTCTTGCCTTTTCACTTTTTGCAATGGATTTTTGTTTATTGGTTTTTCAACTTTCGGTACAGCTTTAGACTACTCTGCATTCGGCAGGGGAAGTTGAAAGTTTTGAGTTTTGGTTTGTGTGGCCAGCTAGGAGTAAAGTGAATGACAATGACAACCCTGAACACACCAAGACATGGAACATGGAAATCAGACTAGAATCGTTCGAAAAATCTTAGAATAATTGACAGGCCCCATATGGAAATATTCTAATAGCATTTAATTAATTTAACATATTAAAGAAGTAGCCATATGTATTACTATTTTAGACAATAGCACACTTCAAGATATTTGAAATCCTATCAATTGCTTTCATATGAGATATTTGATACGTTTATTTCAATCATATTTTTCAATCAGATACTTATTGAATTTCAAAATTTTAATTAAAATTTACCGGCCTTCCGCATGCAATTTATACACATTGAACTGATTTGAAATTATATGCAATTTTCATGACTTACAGCGCGTGTATGTTTAATGGCAATGCAGATATTGAAATTACTTTCCTACTTATTTATTTACTTGTTTGTATATCCTTTTGATATCGACTCGAAATGTGCAAATGTAATTTAAAACTTGAAAATGCAAAATAAATTAACACACTCCAACTCGGAGGCCAAGATATGCCTTTAACTTGGGGAGGCTCGCCAACCCTTTTTGTGGCTCAGCAGTTTCAAAGGGTTGCGGAAATGCAGTTTACCCTTTGTACAAAAAGCCAAGTGGATGATGGTGGCTGGCAGCGAAGGTCAGCACTGCAGGCGTCAGCAAGAAATGCATCAGCTATTAAAATATTTTACAAAATAAACTCCCTTTTTGGGAGAAAGGGAGCAGACAGACCGACACACAGACAGATACAAAAGCTACTGCACTACTTAATTTATGAGATTCGCAAAAGGAATCAAAACTGGGAGTGTTGGGGCAGCGGAACAGCAAAGGAGTCCATAGCAAATCCATGGAGGGAGAGTGTGAGAGATTGCCAGGGTCGCAATGCACCAAATGCCAGGGTCTATTGGTTTGGCCAACTCCTTTTCCGTTTCTTTCTATCTTTGCCATTCTGTCTCTCTGTCTTTGGTGGTCTTGTGTTAATGCAAAACGAACTGGTTGCCTGATTAATTGCAAATTGCTGGGGTGTCTACCATTTGCATGCGCTCACTCCCTCAGTTCGGTTAGACCACAGTAAAGGTCGCGAAAGGCAAAGTACATATCGATCCTGATAGAACCACCAGCTTGTCCTGTTTCAGGAGTTGGTCATGTCTTTCGCAGTGCTTCCACCATTTTTCGCGACTTCTGTTGGTCCTGTTGGCTTTATGTGTACTTCTAGTTTATTATTTTTGTAAACCCCCTCAGCCATTTTTGCCACCGCAGAGCGTCATTTATGCAGAGTGCCAAGCCCGTGTGCTCCCTGACTCCAGACCAGCTCGCACCTTTGATGTGTACGGCAAGTCAGTTTGTCGTCGCCACCGTCACCGGTCGGTATTCTCAGCCATGGCCATGACCACGATTCCATCTCTCTCTCTCTCTTTCTCTCTTTATAGCTGGCACTTTCATCTGTTGGCTTTTGCCATTTGCGTAGCCACGCTGCCACTTTTGACCACTTGAAGCAAGAGAAACAGCAACACGGGGCCAAAAAGGGGTTGGCCACTTGATCATTTGCTGCTGCCGTTTGAGCCTGGCCCGCATATGCCAGGGGATGCAGGGATAGCAAGGTGTTGAGTGGTTTGAGGATGCTTTCGTCTCGTCTGGTCTGGCAGCTTGACGGCATCAGGTCATTTAGTCAGAGCTTTGCCAGCTGTTAAGTGTTTTGTTTTGGCTCTCTCCTGCTGCCTTTGAGTATGTTTTGCTTCAGTCTACTCTGTCCCAAAGATATACCCCACCACCCTCTTGTTTTTTTTACTGATTAACTTTCTGCCTTGAAAATATTCAGCGAGTCCTTATTTTTGGTGCTTTTGAAAAATTTGTCTAGCTTTTTCGATACATAAATTTTCTGCTCCTATCAAGGCGATTCCTTCCATTTTATGCTCCTTCCAATTTCAATTGTCTTCTCTTTTTTTTTTAGAGGAACTTTTGCGATTTTTATCGCATATGCAAATTTCACTCAGCTAGACAAAAAAATTTTAAGCGCCAAGCACTTTTGGCTTTTCATTTCTTTTAGTTTTTTTTCTCATCCTTTTTGGCAACGGAAATGAAAACTACCAAGGAAGTTGTAGGGGAAGTTATAATAGATAACATTTGGTTTTCCAGATAGTCGATTCGTTCGGCGAAATCGCTCTTTCCTTGTTTTATTTGCATTAGAAGGAAATTGCAAAAGCTTTAATTATTCTCTTTGTGTTTTGAACAAAAATTTAAGTTGCACTTTAACTTTTAATTGGATTATATTTTTTATTATTGTTTCCTTATTAAGTCGAGAAAATTTTCACTAAGTTTTTAAAATTGTTCCACCGATTTTTGTAATTTCATTTAGCATTTCCTTTTTACAATAATTTCTTTATTTTTGTATGATATTTAAAATCCCATAAGCATTTAAGAATGTAACTAAAATATATTTATTCATTTTTTTCTGATTGCTTCAGACATTTTTGTAGTCATTTAGTTAGCCGTCTACTTATCATTTTGGCTTAAGCAAGTTCAGCTTGGTTTATGAGCAAAATGAATTATGTTGATTTGCCACGCAAAATCTTAAAAGGATCATTAATAAATATTTTGGTTTGACTTCTCGTTGGTCGCACTGTTGTCGTCATCACAGCATCATTGCCATTTCTGTAGTTGTTGTTGTGTTTGACTCGTTTTGGTATGACTGAATGCCTTGGCCTAACTGTCGGTTAGTCTCTTTGTCTCTCTGTCTGGTTAACTGTCAAACGCCAAAGCCAGGCGGCCTAGCTCGCACACAAGAGAGCTTAACATATTCGCGCTTGTTTCTTGCCGGTTGAGTTTTTGGGTCTCATATGCCTCGCGGCTGCTCTGTCACTCAGGCAGTTGAGCCCCCACTGGTGACGGGTGAGATGGCATTGGCTTCAGCCTGGACTTGGTCTGGCTTGACTTGGTTTCCCAAACAGACCAAATCGCATGCAAAAATCCACTTCCATTTCTACGCTTTTGGTAATCCGCATTTTAATGACTTATTTTCTCAACTTGCTTTTTGCCGTCTCCCTTCAGATTCCAAGAGACTCGCATATGTTCCTTGTTCTTGTGGGGTGGCAGCTGTCTTCCCTCGTTCTGTTGATCTCTTCTAAGTAGACAACACCTACAAGAACAGAACGACAACAACTTAAATCCCTCATTCCACATAAAGTTGTTATTTTTTTTTTTTATTTCCTTTTTGAATTATATTGAGTGCAATTTTTTTAAGACCTCTTAGAATCTGTTTTATTTTCTTTTTCGAAAGGGTTATAAAAGTATATTTTTAAATCTTTTTACGACAAAATAATGACTTGGTTTCTTTCATTTCATTTCCGACAAATTCTTTATGAGTCAGTTCCATCATTAAAAGCAAATTAAATACATAACACTCTTCGAAAACTTTAAAGTTATAAATAAAATAATATTAAGAATAAATTAAAAAATATTTACGATTACAAAAAAAAGGAGTCCCAAAAAAAAAACTAATAATAAATTTCGATTTCCTTCTTATTGTTTCAGGTATGTTTTTAAGACCTAAAACTGTCCGTGTAAGTAGCTTAAAAAATATTCGAAGAGTGCTCGGAATACCTTTATAAATTGGATCAGGGATTAATCAAATAACAAGTTGACACCAACGAAATTTCAACAACGCCTTTTAAGGGGCAATTAATTTTTTTTTTTTTTTTTGGGTAACCACAAAATCTGTCAGAAAACTCTAAAAAAAATATAATTCCCGGAATAAGTCAGCCCTCAATACTCGTTGGTCGGATTTTTATAGCTTTAATCAGTTTTGCATTTTAATATAAAAAAATAAACAAAATCAAAAAAAAGAAGCCGCTCAGAAACCGCAGAGGTTTTCATAGTTTACGATCGTTTTGCTTTGTTTTATGACTTTTTTGTCTTCAATCGAAGGCATAAGCGAATATTTTTTATTAATTTTGTATGCTATCAATGGAGTAGGCGTGGATTGGGAATTTTTTTTATTTTATATTTTACGGACCCTACACAGCAGACTTGAAAAGTCTGTCCCCATTGACCCAACTGACTCACTCATTTGGCTGGACTCGAGGAAGTTTGTGTGTGGGATTTGAGTTTTGAAATTGGCAAGAGGTGTGTCTGTTGCATTTGCCAAAGTGTGTGTGTGTGAGTGTGTATCGAAACGGAAATTAAAAAGTCTTTAAACAACTCACTGAGAAGGCAGTTGGTCACCTCGAATAACCCAAACCCAGACTCATCAGGTGCACCTCAGCCAGGGCATGTGGCGTGTGTGGAGGATGTTTCGGCAGTTTTTGATTAGAATTTTTGAGTGAGGTCAAGCTGGTAGGGGGTTAAATTGATAGACATCAAAACATAGCTCGAGCTCAGAAAAATGCCAGATTGGATGCTCATATAAGAATTTTTGTTCTCAGAATCGGAAAGAGAATTCAAACCTTTAAATGCTCACGTTCCATTTCGCTTACCGCAGATGTTGTCTTTGGCGTGAAATTTAAGGTTAAATCTTTTCACCCTCTTCCATTGATATTATTTATTCAACAATTTAATATTTTCAACCTTGCACACGTTTCTTTGGACTTGGCAAATTTCATTAACAAAAACAAAAGACCTACCAAAAGATGCAAATTCTCATTTTTGGAATACACTATAACCTTTAATAAAGAGAGTACTTCGGTTATCTTTTATTCAAAATTCCAAAAGACACGGGGAATACTTTCATCTATTTAAGAAAACAAATATTTGGCAGAGTATTTTGGAGTCTAGAAAATTTCAATTTACTTTGGCATAGACCCTGTAGAATTCTCTGCTTATATAAATTTTTTCATTAAACTGAATTTTCATATACAAAAAACCCACAAATTGTTGGCATCAAAAATTCATTTTTATCATCCTCATAGACAGCGGCGGACTCTCAACTCAGCACATCTCCACCCGTCCGTTCTGTTCTGTTTGTCTGTCTGGGCTGCAGAAGTACAGATTGGGATTCGGTTCTTTGGTACTCCTTACTCCGTACTCTCCTGTACTGGATTTTGTCTATTTTGTTGGACTGTTGTTTGCCTAACAATCCAACAGAGCAGACAGACGTCTGCGTGCCTATCATAATGCTTAAATATTTATAAATTTAAATTTCACGTGAAAAACAAAAGAAGAAGGCCGCCTTTTGTCTATATCGTTGTTTGGCAATCTGCTTGTTCTTTTCTCCCTCTCTCTCTCTCTCTCTCTCTCTCTCTCTCTTTCACTCTCCAACCATTATCTTTGGCGACAAAAATGCAACGGCGCACAAATTCAACAGAAATTGAGAAATGTCAAAAGGAAATGGTGTAATTTTGTAATTTGCACTCGAGCAAAAAGAAAATGAATTAATCTTTTTAAAAACTTATGGTTCATGCTCTTCGGCACAAACAGTTCGGGGGAGGTGGCATACATTGAGGGTGTATTGCCATTCGAGCTTGCAACATGTGGGGATTAAAATTCCAACTGGCATATCAAAAAAAAAAAAAAAAAGAAAATAAATAATAAGAGTGAAGAGGCCCCAATACTGTCAGCATTTTCCTGATCAACTCGCTCTTTGATTTACGTGAAATGCTTTATTTTTTAATGGGAAATATTTTCACAGAAGAGTCATTAAAAGTGTCACTCCCTCGTATTCCGAATTGAATAAAATTATAGTGAATTTCATGGCAAAAACGGATTTGTGAAAAGTTTTTCAAGTACACACTTAATTTTCGTCCAAAAAAAAAGAAGGTTAATTTTAATTTATTTATTTTAAATTAAATTTATTTGTTCATTAAAAGAATTTTTTTCAACTTAAATAATCCTTGCCCTTGTCAGTTTGTGTGGTTATTGAAAACACATAAAATTGGAAGAAGCCGGGAATTTCTTATTTTGTAAACAAATTAATGTCAAAATGAATGTCAGATGCTCAAAACATTCACTCACCCACACACTTTCTCACAGTGGCTTTCCCAGGCAGACTCCCTCACCTATTACCTCTTTGATTCAGCCACTTGGCCTCGAATCTAGCAAATGAGAAATCGTTTAATAGGCGCATCAATCAGTTAGGTGTACTCATAAAACACCCAGGCCAAGATGGACTGGCTGGCAAAGGAGAAGGAGAAGAAGAAGAGACCCAACCGATGCTGCAGCGACAACAACATGAAAAGAAGAAAAACAAAAACAACAAAAAAAAACATATAAACATGCAGCACATGCACATTTTTCTTTTGAAGTGGCTCGGAGTGGAGCTTCGGCTTCTATGGCAGCGTCCACAGCAGCAGCCGTTTTGCTTGTTCAATGTTTGGCTACATGTGTATCTTAAAGATACAGATAAAAAGGCTTGTTGGTTTCTCTCTCTCTCTCGCTCGCTCGTTCGCTCTTTTTGTTGCCGCGACCCTCGCGATTGGTTTAGAGCAACCAGTCTTGGTCCAGAGTTTCTACTCACACTCTTTAATTGTTAAGACAAATCATACGCTAATGGCCATAAAGCGAGAAAAGCGCATCCATGAGATACTCGTTCCGCGGTGAAGCACTTTGGCTATGCGAATACGTGTCTGTGTGCCATAAAAGTAGACAAACAACAACAACAACAACGACAGTGACTTCTTCCTATTCACCAGCGTCTTCTTCTTCTTCTTCTTCGTCTTCTTCTGGTTTCAGTGCACCATTAAAAATTAAATAAACAATTTGCCGCAGTTTCATTGGAAAATGTGTGTGATTAAATGCACTTGATGGCTTCAGTTTTTGGTTTGAATTGTTGTTGTTGTTGTATTGTTTGTGCTCTGCTTGGCTGGTGGTTTTATGTGTGTGAATGTGTTTGCTTTTATGGGCATACAAGTACCGCGAATTTTTCAAACAATTTGGAATGCATTTTTTTTCCTAAAACTTCGGTTCTATTTTTTTTTTTCAATTTTTTTGGTTTTGGGCCATCAATTTTATGGCAAACGGATGTGTCGGTGTTTTGCTCAGTAAATGTTTGATTTTGACTTTCAGATAAGTGAGTGCTTTTGATTTTAAATATCAATTCTTTGGGGGTGGTGGCCTGCTTGTTTCCCCAGAATGAGGAAGCTAATGAAATATTTTTAAAAATACTTAAGAATATTAAAAATGTCGATGACTCTTTGGCTACAAAAAAAAAATAACGAAGAGGAAGAAGCGAATTCCCAGGAACTTTTTTTTCAAACCAATCAATTGGATTTAAATTGCTTTCCAAAGTAATTTTAACTAGATGAATTAAATTAATACACGACCACAGACAATTGTGGTAAATTTGCCCATCAATTCATTTTGTTAATTGAACAACTACAACAAAAGGGATTACAAATTGTGGCTGCAGGATATTCAAGAATACAAAAAAAAATAGGTCTTGCATTTTGCTGAAATCATTCTCTTTTTTTTTTTTAGACAAATCCCACAAATCTGGCCAAATCAAAGTTAATGCAAGTGCCAATTGCCATGCTCGACTGTCAATCAAGAGGGTAACCCCTTTTTTTTTGTTGGATTCGTTTTGTCTTTTGCATTGTCTTTGGCACTTAAGTCGTCGTTGTCGTAACTCTGAAAATTTGTTTCCGAAAAGCTTTTCATCTGCATTCCTCTCCTGTTCCTTTCTATGTGCGTTACCAATTTTAAAGTTCCCATTGGCAGGAGTGGCAGGGCTTGTGTAAATTGGGTTTGGAGCGAGTGGAGAGGTGGGGTGGAACCTTGGGTGGCTTCCAGCTGTCCGCCCTTTGCAGCAATTACCAAACCACACAACAATCGTTCAATAGCAAAATAAAAACGACTTAAAAATAGACAAGGGAAAAAGCCAAAACAAGAAATACAGCAAGACAGAGAGAAAGACAGAATCTGGCAACTCTGAAAGTCCCCAGGAATGAGGCAACGACGACTTGCCAATGCCAAGTTGTTGTTGCCTTCAATTTCGAGACAATCGCAAATTGACAATCAAAGTCTTCAAAGACAGTGGAAAACTGCTGTGGCAAAAAAAAAAAAAACACACACACACACACACACACATACCAAAAACAGCCGAAATAGAAACAGCCAACAAGGCATCTTTCTTTTCTTTTACACATTTTCTCTTGCTAAGATTTTTCATTCCTTTTGGTTTGTTGGCTTGTACCCAAACCATGTGTGTGGGTTTTCTCTGTGGGTGGGTGTGCGTGTGTGTGTGTGTGTTTGAAACTGCAGAGCAGACGCAAAAGCATTTGATTTAAATTGAGTTTGTGAAAATTTTCGTTGATTTGATTGAAGCAACTAAACTTGCACCAAAACGAAACCCAAGACAAGACAAGCCAAGACAAGGCAAGCCAGGAACCAGGAATTCAACCAAGCTCAACCAGCTTTTAAATTCGAATTGTCTATGCTTTCAACTCTTTCAAAAATACTCTTTATATTATTTAAATATATATGTCTGGCAGCCTTGAAAACTAAGAAATTTCTGAAATAAAAGTTTTGAGACCATGAAATCATTTAAGGTTTAATTGGATTTAATTTTGATTCATCATCTAAATTCCTACTGATTAAAAGCATTTAAAAGTCTCGCCAGAGTTTCCAAAGTTTTTCTTAGTTTCTTTTATTTACCTGATAGAAATTCTCATTAAATGCATTAAAAATCAACTAGTTTGCTAACCTCGAAAATTTAACATGCTAAAAGTAAATATTAAATGAAAAAAAAACTCTTTTGAGAGACAAGTGAATAATTATGGCAAAATAAACTTTTTAATATATTTTTTCTCAGACAAATTTAAAAACTATAAATAAAAATTCCTTGTTTTAATATAAAAACTGTCTGGCCTTGTATTTGCATTAAGACTCTTATGCAAAACAGATTTAATTCAATGGTATCGATTACAGCCAATTGTAAAATGAATTTTATGAGAGCAAGTTCAGTGTATTATCATGATTACCCAATAAAAATCAATTGGTTATGCATAAAATTGATTACCCTTTTCGATTGATTTCCTCAATTTTTTTGAATTAGTCAAACCTATTTTAATAGTCGAGGAAATTTAAAACCAGAAATCAAATACAAAAGACACAATAAAGAAAACACTCAAGAGCGGGAGGAAAACACAAAAAATCACTGACAAATGATAATGAGACAATTTTGATTATACAAATAATAAAAGTGAGCGCCTCTGCTTTTGTCCACCAGACTATGAGTAATGAACCATGAGCCCAGTCGATATTAAAAGTGCATAAAATAAAAATGAAAAGAAAAAGAAAAGAAAACCAGATCAACAATAAATGGGAAGAAACTGTGACCGACCCATTTGAAAGCTCAACTTAGGCATATAAATTTGGTATTTTTATAACATTCCGTTTTGGCATTGTGAGCTGTGATTTCGTTTCTTATTTTTTATTTTATTAACTCTTTATGGATTTGCCAACTCAACCAACCGACCGACCAACGGACCAACTCGACTGCTCGGCGTAGATTCCAGGGCTGTCTGTCCGCTTTGCCACCACCGAGGCCTTGGCGATTAAAATGTTTTTACGACTTAATGAGCCACTCGCTCGGTCGTTTGCTAGCGGGGCATGTGGGTGCCATTAGTGCCACAGGCTGAAGTGTCTTGGGGCACGGAGTGAGAGACAGTTGCTCGGTCTGGCTGACAATAAAACGATGATAATGATGATGTGGCGGCTCATAGAGGTGACAAAATTGCTGTATGCTGACAATTCTGACGACCAGCGTCTGGGGAGTTGGCATTAAGGAATACTCCTGGTGAAAGGAAATATTTTTTTTTTTTTAGAATGAGCGGGAGAGATAAACGCGGAATCTCAGTAAATATAAAAGAAAAATTTACGAGCTCAGACAAATAGAGATTAGCACTGGCGAGTGTTTAATGACTTTGATGATTCTCTCAACGGACCTCAAGATCCACAATCTCTGAAATGAGGGCAAGTGACTAAATTAGAAAACCAAAATTCAAGTAGTCCCAAGAATATTTCAAAAACATCACATTCTGAGTGCCATAAGAGTTTTGAAACAATCTTTGACAAAGCCAGATATATGTATCTATATCCTAGTTTAAAATTCCATTAGCCAGTAAAATGAATTTAGAAAGTTATTTCCAATCGGTCAATAAATGAATCAACCACACGGCTCACACGCACATCAGATTGTTTTAAGCGCTGACAAGAAATCTGTGTATTTTTTGGAACCCAGATAACTCAGACATATCTTTGGTTGTCTACGAGCACATTGAATACAGTTACAAAGAGATGTTGATTGTATTGTTTTAGGTTGGCTTGTGAAGCCGGTGAAAACTTACTTGCAATATATTCTCGCTTTTAATAGCCTTTGATTGTCGTTGTTAACATGAACTTCACTTGTAGACGACTTAAAACTACAACAGAAATCCATTTAAAATCAACAGCAACGACAATTTCAACGATGACCACAACCAAAACACCAACAATCGTCGGCGGCCTTTTACCAAAACCAGACAAAAAAAAATTAACAACACCAAGTAAAGTCACAAAACGGTGAATGGGGAATACCCTTGACTTTAGAAGCTACAAAAATTTTGATACCAAAAACTCTGGAGTTCCTAAAGATATCCGGGAAAAAATATTTATCAAAAACTTTTCAGATACTTTGAAGTCTTGAACACCTTTTAAGGAGTTCCTAAGTATAATAAATATATAATTTATCTGGGAAAAATATATATCAAAGACTTTTCAGATACCTTTTAAGGAGTTCCTAAAAATAATGAATATATAATTAATCCGGGGAAAATACAGATCAAAACCTTTTCAGATACTTTGAAGTCTTGCTCACCTTTTAAGAAATCTCAAGACTAAAGATAGTTGAGTCTTGTCCATATCTAGGCCCCCCTTGATATAGAGCATAATCTCAACAACAACAACAACAGCTACAGAAAATATGTCTATAAAATATGTGGCTCATTTGGTAGAGGGAGGGAGCATAAAGTCTGGTTCTGGTTTGCGGTCCTGTTTCAGCTTGTCGGCTTTTAGTGATTTTGATTTCGATGTCGATTTCAGTTGTCGTCGCTTGTTGTTTATATAAATGATTGGAACACGAGTTCAATTTTTAAAAAGCTAGTCTACTCCTACTCCGCGAGACCACCTGACTGGTCTGTTAGCTTCTTGGTCTGTAGGCTGTCTGCTGGCACGCCCCCAATCAAGGCGTTGCTTGTGATCTTGAACTTTTTTTTTTGTTCCTTCTCGTCTGCGCTTTCCACTTCATTTGCGTTGAGTTATGTCGCGAACTGTTTTAAACTTGGCTGTGATTTTTTTGTTGTTTGTTGTTGTTTTAACTGGGATTCGATTTTATTTTTGTTGTTGTTTTTGTTTTTTCTGTTATAAAGCTTTGCCAATTTATTTGTCGGCCTTCCGTTGTGTTTTTGCATAACTCTTGCGGTCCCAGAGGTGTCTCGCTTATTTCTAAACCTTTACGGGTTCGGGTTCAATTTACGAGTATCTAGATATATTTTTGTGTCTCTGTATTCATGTGTGCGTGAATTTTTGCCTTTTGTTGTCGCATTTAGCATTGTTTGCTCTGCGCATCTGTGCGTCTGCTTGCCTGTCTAGACTTTTGGCATCCATGTCAAGGATTCCTCCGCCTTCTTTTTTTTTGCCTCGCACAAATGTAATTTTTATTGTTTTGCTCTTTTGGGAGCTATTGGGAAAAAATTTTGTGGTAGAAAGAGATTGAAATTGCTTAGAGATTTTTTAGCGTTTTGTTATGCCGAAATAAAGAAATTATTGAACTTCATTTTTCAAACGATAAAATAAATCTTTCCCCAGTTATATGGAAAAATGCTTAGAGACTCTAACTGAAATAACCATGAAGATGTTTCTCAGGAAATCCGAAAAATTTAATTAAAATTTATATCAGATTTAAGCTACCCAAAATACAACCAAGTATTTCACACTTGTGCTGAGACTGTTTGAAAAACTCCAAGCAAACTATAAACAATTTTATCTTAAGTCTCTTTCACCTTTCTCTTCATAACCTTGCGACATGAAAGACACAAAAACAAAGTAAGAATTTCATGGCAAGTGCAAAAACACTCGCAGATTTCTAAATGTTTGTTTGTTTGTTTGTGTGGCTTATGTTTTCCGCATGCCCAGGCGGTTAGCGACCACGCAACCACTGAACCACAGAATATGGCCAAAATTTATCCCCGCACCAATAAAGATCTCATCAAAAGGCAACATGCAACGTGTTGCCACATTCAGAGGATATCGTGCGTTGCTCGTTGATTCTGATGGAACCTGAAGTGGCCTTATATCTTCACTCTGTCCTCTCCTTCTGCTTTTGCTGTTTATTTGTGTCTAGTCTTTTGACTTTATCTGTAGCCTTTAATTTATTAATATTCTCATGAACTTCCCACTCAGATTCGCAGGCTTCGCGCTCTCTCTCTCTCGCTCACTTTTCTACCCTGAACACTTGTGTATAAATTTTTCAATTTGCGATCTTTGAACTGTAGACAATGAATTCTTTATAGCTTAACCTTGTCTACCACATACTTCTTGCCATCTCAGACTCTCCAGTCAACATCTTCACTGGCCTTAGCCATGTGTTGCATCTTTTTGTATCTTTTCGTGTCTACAGTTTATTGCATTTGTGTTCTTTTGAGCCTCTTTGAAGAGTCAGCCAAAGTCATCTGTCCAACTTGTTGTTGTTGCCGATGATGATGTCTTTCGCCGATCGTGTGCGTTTATAAATAGAAAATATATACATATACATTTTTTTTTCATTGGTCTTTTCAATTTATCAAGTACAATTTCCTGTTTTCTCATAACGGTTAATAAATTTTCTATGTTTCTTAGCAATCATTCAATTAGCCATGTTTATGCCAATCAGGTTCAATGTCTTGACCCACTCATTCAGCAACCCATTTCACACTAACCTGGCCCACAAAGCTGAAACAAAAGTTTATTGAAAAACAATAACAACAACTAACAAAAAAAAAATCTGATCACAATCAAGACAAATCTTCTAAAATTAACCGCACGAAGTTGCCGTGAACTTCAGCTTACCAAAAAAATCATTTTGAACTTGCCAATCGAAATTGAAAAACTAAAATTATTGATAATAGACTTTTGTTTTTTTTTTTGGTGGCCAAATAAAAAAAGAAATAAAATTAATGTCGCCTCAACACGAAAACACGGCGAAACGAAATCTTCCCACATTGAGCGCCGGTCAAAATGATCACGAATGCCAAAATGGAGTGTTGCAGAAAATTACAAACCGAACAACGGGTTAAAAAAAGATACAAAGAAAAAGCTCAAATTGCCAATATCAGCAACTGAGTGAATTTATTGATCATGATTATTGCAGTTAAAAGGAAAATCAAAAGAAAGAATTATAAAAACGAAAGGAACAAACTTTGAGATACTCTTTCCAAAAGAACAGACTTAGATCAAAACTGAAAGAAACTCAAGACGCTTAGAGAAACTCAAAAGAATGTTTTTTATATTTCTCAAAAATCATCTCTATAGATCAGCCTCCTCATGGGTCAGAAATACTCGAAAAAGAGAATGAAAAATCTAAAGTCGTGGAAAGCAAAATGAAGATGCCCTCGACGATTGGCATTCAATGAGGCTGGACTACAGGGAGTGAGATAGGCAGGTAAAGAGTCTGGGAGGGTACTTAGTGAGACAGTCAGTTTATTCCAGCAAGTGAGTGGGTAGCCCGAGGCCAGCTACCTTACTACCTGTTGCCTGCCCAATGCCTGATTCCAAACTTTGAATTATTCTTCTACGGCATTTTCACTGCTTCTGATTCGTCTGCTTCCTCTCTTGGGTTCCACTTGGGCAATTGCACAATACTCGGTTGACTGTGGTGTCTTCGAGGAGCTGATAAACTGGACCGCTGCGGTGGTTCTTTATTGACTACCTTCGTGTCTTCCTGGCCGATGTTGTTCTGTATCTTGTCGAAGTAATTCATACAATTTAAGAAACGTATGGGTGGTTGGCGTGCCAGACGATTCTTGTCTGGTTTCTGTGTGCTTGGAGCAGAAGCAAAAACTGTGGGTGAATTGAAATCGGAAATTCATAAATAAACTTTGCCGTTTATTGATAAATCAAACTGAAGCAAAGTTCTCTCAATTCTCGAAAATCATTCGAAAGGCAATTTTAAATAGTTTCTTTCTCGGTGACTCAGACTGAGTTTGCTTTTGAGTCATTTTCTATACAAAATAATTTTATGACTTTTCCACTTTAACAACATGAACACCGACAATAAACCGAAAAGCCAAAATATTTACCATTTTATGGCCTTATTAGTTTGCCACAAAAGATCTCCAAACAAAAACCGCTTTTGTTACAAAAAATTTTATTCGGTTCTTTTTTTTCTTTCTTATTCGAAACGAGATTTTAATTTCAATCATAAAAGCTGCATTTGCATTCGAGCAAAATGGTCGCCTTTTTTTTGAAGCTTAAAAGAAGAAAACCTCATAATGAATTGACATTTGTTAGAGCTTAAGTCTATCGAAAATACTCTTTATTTAGAGGGCATTGTAAAAGAGGTGTCAGAGGGATTATTTAAAACTGAGAAAACCCTTTCAATTCGGTATTATTTTTTAACACTTTTAAGGTGTCAATTGATGGATTTACATTTTGACAAAGTTGTCAAACCTTTTCCATTTTGATGTTAATGCTTTGATGCTTTGAATTAAAAAAAAAAGAAAGTAAGAGTATGTTAATATATTTTTGGAAGTTTTAGTTAACGGTTTCCCTAACAAAAAAAAAAATTCAATGAGGGAAAAACTCTTTTTAGAAGACTTAAAGAAAAATAATTGTGTAATCTCTTTGAGCTTAACGATTTGTTTTGGTCAAATTATATAAACAGACTATTCAATTATTTTAAATGTTATGTAAGCAATGAGATTTTGGTTTCTTTAATTCTTAAAAAAAAAAACTTTTAAAAGCAAACACCTCCGGATTGAAAGATGTGCCCGCATTGGTTTTAAAAGATCGTGGAAAATTAAATTCAAATAAATGTAGAGAAAACACACAGGCATAATTTTCATATTCATAAGCTGGAACGAAACATTTGCCTATCTGGGGATACCATCAGTAAAGCGGTCTATCTAAAAAAAAAAAACATTGACAACCATGTTAAGTGTCAATCAAGAGCAAGCAAGAAGCCAACAAGTCCGTTTGGTTGGGCGTTAGTTTATGAGGCAAGCGTAGAGTAGCCGCTGCAGTCCTGTCAAAAACACAACAACAAGAGCACAAATCAAGCTAAAAACAATCCCAAAGACTGTAGAGAAAGGTAGACGATACACACACACACACAACGTCGGGCAACACTAAAAGATACTTTTGTATCTAAACGCGTCATTGTTTTCAGATTTTTTCGTGTGTGTGTTGGCGAAGCTTTTATTTTGGCTTTTTATTTTCTTTTATTGCTTTTGTTTTGTATTTGAGTAAAGCTCTACCGCAGTAATAAACAATCAAAACAAATGCATCAGGCGACATTTTATTGGGCACGGTTGGTTAGCCGGACAATGCCGCAATGACTGGACTAAAAAACAAAAGTCAAAATATACTCTTTTCATCTACACTTGGCTATGTGGGTGCTTTTTCTACGTATGTGTATATGTGTGTTAGTGTGGGTCTTTGGCTTATTTATGATGTCTGCTGCAACTTTTCAGCCAAAAGCAATACAAGTTTTTCGGTTGAGCTCAGTTAATGGCAGAAAGCCAAAAATTTATATTAAAACCACAGAAAGTACTTGGATTTGGCTATTCATTCGTAGATGCCAAAGAGCCTGTCAATAATGAGAAATGAATACCCAAAATAACCAATGAATGCCCCGCTATTCATTCATAAGTCAATGCAACATTTGCCGCGTCTGGCATATTGCAAAAGTTTTCAGCAGCCCTCAAAGCACCCACTCAATCCCCTTTTTTTTTCTCTCAAGTTCAAAAAAAAAAAAAAAAAAATGATTTACCTGCTTTGGCTGTCGAAAGTTTCTTTGGCAAAATAATAAAACGAAAACGACAAAAAAAAAAACAGAATTTGTTGAACTTTTAATCTCATTATACGCTGACTTTTGTTTCTTCTGGCTGCGGTGTAGGTGTTAAGATTTTTGCGATCTTTCCTATGCCCCACTCCGCATACCCGTTAGCGTTAGCAACTGTCAAGTTAAGTCCATAAAGTTGAGTTTGGCATTTTCTGGCTGACTCTGAAAAACTCGACCACAATCCAATTGCCGGCTAACCGAGACAACTAGCGAGCTGAGACAACTGTCTGCGGTATTCTCATTAGCCAACAAAACACCATCAACTTGTTTTGGTGTCCATCTGTCTGCCTGGCTGTCTGTCTGTGAAATGAAATGTTATGGATATGCCAGGCAGTCAACGTTGACATGACCATTTTGGACGCGGTCTAAGCCATGAGAAGCCAAAGTCTATCTAGCCTCTTGTTAAAGTTACCTAATGTGATTAGTTGCGGTACCAAGAAATTCCAGCCTCAGGCCCAGAAGACTTAACAGTTTTATTATTATTATTTTTTTTTTTGTTACCAATCCAGCATATTCATATTTAATCCTTAAACCATTTATTTATTTTCTAAATTCTAAAAAAAATTCCTGTCTGGGTTTTTCTTTTTTTTTATCAGCGTTTAATTGTTCATGCCAGAAACATAATTGTGAATGAATCAAATCCGCCATATATTCCTTTAAATTGTATGACTCATATGTTGTGCCGGGCTTGCTGGCACTTGTCAGCTGTCACGTCAACCATGTCGGCATATCTTTTTAGGGCCACAACAAAAATCACAAGCCAAAAGCCCCGCCAAAACAATAATAAATTTTTTAGAAACTATTTTTTTTTTTTTTTGCTTCTTTTTTAATTTGCTTTTAAAATTGTGTACGTCTAAATTTGTAAATATAATATAAAATTAAAGTGCTTATTTGTGAGTATGCATTGAGTGTGTGGATTTGCTTGCCTGACTCTATGCCGATTTTCCTGGAAAAAGTTGGCTCATGGCTCCTCACTCACGCATTATGTATGCCAAACTCTGCCATCGATAAATCAGTCAAAACTGTCAAATGCATATAAATTATATGCAGGCCAGCCAGTTGCTAAACTCTTTACCCTGGCTCTCATTTCCCACCTCACTCTCACACTAACACTATCTCTCTCTCTCTCTTTTTGCCTGACGGCTTTCTTGGCCAACTCTCCTGGTGGGTGTGTGGATGGTTAAGTTTGTGCCAGAACAATAACAAGCCACGTATTGCATAAATGCAAGACTACTCCACCTTCTCTTTCCCACCCGGGCCCCTCGCTGTCACCCTCTCTCTCTCTCTCTCTTCACCCACATACTGTTAATCATATGCCAATGGTAGACATTACCAACTGGTTGGTTAGAACGTCGACAGCTCTCTGGCTTGGCTAGGCTCATGATGATGATGAAGATTTTAATAGGCTCAAAGGTATCACTTGGCAAACTGTCCATGTGTGTGTGTGTATGCGAATGTGCGTGGGCTGGAGCCTCTAAGCTGTTAGGCCAGGTTAAGGTAAACAACGTCTCATTCAACGCTATACCAGCCAAGCTCATCGGCCACAGTCATCATCTTGAAGCCCAACTGCATTTAGAACTTTGTCGAGTGCCATTTGAAATAACGGAGGGAGTCGAGTGACTTACGTGGGCTTTTGTTGGCCGGCATAGACTTGTCCTAATGGACCATGACTATAAAGCAGATACACGCACGTTTATTTAGCAAATCATATGAATATTTGATTTCGATAAGCGACAGATTAAACCGATTCAGAGAAGTGAGAAAGGATTTGCTAGAATATTAAAATTAATCGCTATCTTTTTCTCTTCAGGCGGTTATAAATCGATTGAAAATTCAAATATAGATAAACTGACTGAGCTCCAGCTCTGAAAAAAGATATCAAAAATTTCTCAATACAAACTCGCTTTCTCCAAAATTTTCCTTTTAATTCGAACAATTACATTTTTGGTTGTTTGGTATTTCTTTTCCGATACAATCTGATATGAAAAATAATTACATTTGGTTGAAAGAAATTTCTCTTTTTTTCATAAACAGAAGCCCAGCTAAACTCATACTCATACTTTATTAAATAAACGTCAACTTGATGTCCACTTGGCTATCAAATTTGATAATTTGGCTTGAAAAAAAGTTCATTCTACAATTTATCAATTGACATCAGATTCAGATTTTGTTCAACTAATTTACATATAAAGATACTTTTGAGTATCTTTTGGAAGCATTTAAATGCTGGCCACATTTCGAGTAGTTTTTAATGAGGCTGTTGGCAGTTAGCTGTTGGCTGATGGACTGACCAAAGATCAATGGCTATAGATATGCCAAGCAGTTGAAGATCTAAAAGACTTGAAAGATTCTTCTCAATGCATAAATGCATTTTCTCAGTGGGATTTCAATGATGAGATGCCAAAATAAGAAACAACAAACTTAACCTTTTTTGTTTTGTCTCACTTATTTCTCACCCTCTCAGTTATGTTCATGCATATCTCGCTTGGCTTCCTATCCTATGCTATCTGCTTTTGATAAAAAAGTTCTATGATGATTTCAAATAATGTTTGCCTGTCCCAATGATGCAGCAAAAAAGTCGTGATGCTTTTTTTGTTTTTTTTTTTTTTTTATTTTACCCACATTTTTTCCTCTCTGTGGCATAAATCAATAACTTTGGTAAAAAGCAGCAACTTCAACTTCAGCTGCCTCTGCAGCAGCTTCTCTACTTTTTTTTTCTTATCTGGCTTGCGTGATTTGTAAGAAAATGCAAAGACTTGGGGAACCGAAGAAAAATTATGTAAATTATTGTTTTACACAATGAGTTGGGCATTTCGACAAGGTATCGAAAAAATAAAAATAGATATTTTTATTCAAGCAATTATAGCTGACCAAATATTTACGTAACAATTATGATTTTTATCAAAACAGAAACACGATTATTATTATTATTATTATTTTTCTTTTGGCCTAGCAAAAGTGAAAACTGTTTTTATTGAACCCTTTTTTTTTAAATAGGCAAGTTCTGTCACATATCCGTAGAAAGTTGAACTCAAACTTGTCGAAGCAGAAGGTCATGATAGGAGGGGGAAAAAAAAATATAAGTGACTGACTGCACAGTAGCCAAATGACAATGACAGCGACAAACGACAACAACGACAGCAACAACAATGAAAACTGACAATTGACAGCTGCTGCTTGGGCTTATGACAACATGCAACAACATAAATGTTGCATGACGCCAGCCAGTCAGCCACTCACCCAGTCAGCCAGTCAGCCAATATGCAAATGAGACATGCCTCGGCGTAGGCGACAAAAGACACTGAGGAAGACGCTGCGCAGGCGCAAGAAACTAAAAATCCCAAATACAAGAAAAAAAGGTTGACAAAGCCATGCATAGCGGGGAGGCAACAAAAGAATGCGTTGGAAAGAGACAGACTGATTTGTGTGAAGAAACTGGCGAGGTGAAATGTTACAAGATTTCTTTGGCAGGCAGTGTGGGACAGAGTGGGACGGCTGTACACGACAGACTTGGTAATTTGTGCCAACTGTCAAAATAATGTAGTCAAAATCCTACCGATCCCCTCTGGCTGATTCACCCTCCTCCACAAGATCAGACCTCTTGTCTTGCTCCCTGAAATTTTTCAATTCTTTAGCTTGTTTCTGTTCGCTTGCCGGAGAATCACGCGCAATGAGCAATTAAATATGCGCAGTCGTGTGTGTGCCGCCTGCCAATCTTTCGAATCTTCCAAGCACCTCCCTCCTCTACGTCTCTCTCCTTTGGCATATGTCATGCCCAGGGCTTTCTTTCAGAGAAGCAAGATTCTGACCTGACCTCAATATACCAACGAGCTTCGCCGACATCAGCAGATTTTTTTTTTTTCTTTAACCCAAAGTCAACTGGTTAAAACAGTGGAATGCTTTTCTTTCTTTCTTCTTTCCTCTTGCATAGAGTTGCCAGATGAACAGCCAATTTGACCAGACTTAGAAAGATGAAGAAATTATATGTTTCCTCAGATTGGATGGAGCTGATTTTCTAAATCAAAGGAAGCTAGTTATTTTTTAAGAACTCTTAGACTTGCAGAATTGAATCAAATTAGATGATTTATTTTAGAAACTTAATATTCATAACTAATAAATGGAGTTGCCAGATGATCAGTCCCTTGACCAGACTTGGGATGATGAAAAATTGTATATATCTTCAAATTGGAAAGACCTGATTTTCTAAGTCAAAGGAAAGAAATCCTTAGACTTACAGAATTGAATCAAAGTAGATGATTTAATTTAAACTCTCATTATTCCTATTTTATATATGGAGTTGCCAGATGAGCAGCCAATTTTACCAGACTTAGAAAGATGAAGAAATTATATGTTTCCTCAGATTGGATGGACCTGATTTTTAAATCAAGAATAACTAAAAATATTTTATAAAGAAATCTTTAGGCTTATAGAATTGAATCAAAATAAATGATTTAATTTAGAAACTAATCATTCTGTTTTTATATGTGGAGTTGCCAGATGATAAGTCACTTTGAACAGCAGGAAAAATTATATATTTTCCTAAATTGGAAAGGCCTGATTTTTTGAAACTTTATATTTTACAATAATTTTTTCAAATGTAAAAATTTCAATCTCTCAAAATTTCCATTCTTATCTTTTCAGGTATGTAATTTTGTCTACTCTATTTTTTTTTTTTTCTCAACAAAATAATCATAAGAATTTTCGAGCAAAGCTCTTTAAATTGGTGGGGGTAAGTAATTTAATGGATATTTTTGTTTGTCTCAATTGTCACAAGATTTATAATCTATTTTCTTGGATTTTTTTTTTTCCATCTGCCTGTGAACGACCACCAAAGTGAGTGGCATTCCCCTTTTCGAATTTTCTGACCATTTGAACTGCGTGTGTGATCTTTCAGACGTTCTGCTTGTTTGAGAAAAAGAAATATATTTTTCTCAGTCACAGATTATTTAGTTGACAAGCCACAGGGCAACATACCGAAGGCTACTTATGAGTCTTTCACATCTATAATAATTTACTCTCTTTTATGTGGTGGCTCATGTCTTGGGAAAATGTACTCAAATTAAGCATGGCCGGAAAGGAAATAAAGCGAGTGCCTAGCCAATAAGAAGCCATTATTTTCAAGTGTTTATTACAAAAACTAAAAACAAAAAAAAAGAATCTCTTTAGTCTTTGTCTTTATGGCTCTTTGTGTTTTAATAAATGCCCTGAAATGCTGCAGTTAGACTGGCAGGTTTTGCTGGAACTTTATCTTTGAGAACCTAGTACGTTTTGACTTCCAAAACTTTACCTCAAAGTCTATGAATAAAAAATGCAAGTTAGCAAGAAGAAGAAGCAAAAAATTACACAACTTGACAACGATAAAAGTTTCACATGCAGCTGCCAACAACTTTGCCAGTTGGCAATGCACAAAATCAAAACACTAATTTATTGTACACACACACACATATACACATATGGCCAAACAATTGGCAAAAACAACTCAAAATGCACCACAGAGACTACAAAAAAAAAAGAGAAGTAGGAAAGTTTTGCCAAAGTAGCCGCCAATCTGAAGTTGTTTCAGAGACTGCGAGACAAGCGACTCAGGCATCTCCACTTGCAGTCATAAATCACTTTCGCCCAAAAGACCAACAAACAAAACAGACTTGCTGAAGAGGGGAGGGACCAAAAAGAAAAAAAAACTTGAGCTCATATAAAAATTACTACCAAACTGAAGCCGTCTAGGCAGTTGGCCGAGCCTTTGTCTGGTCAAAGAAATTGGTAGAAAGAAACGGCCAAGTTGGCGACAAAAATATTATTGCAGTTGCCCAAATAAATGTGGAAAGAATTCTGAAAAAAAAACAAAAAAAATCCTGCCAACATAAACAAACGTAAACTACCCGCACTCCTCTCCCCTCCATCCATCTGCCAGGGTAGTTAAAAATAAAAATTCTTTATTTTTTCAAGTACACTTTTGCATATCCTGTGTGCTGAAACAGGAGCAGCCACACACTTCAAGTACCAACACACACAAACACACACACATATTTTGAGAAAAAAATTCCTTTACTTATTTTTATCCTTACAATAAACAAGCGACAGTCGTCTGCATATTCCTTCAATGCCTTGCCAACATATTTATTTTCATTCTTCTTCATCGGCTTCGTTTTTACTTATTTTTCTTTTTTGCTAGAGAACAGTGGTTCCAAGTAGCTTGGAATTCTTCTCACTTATATAGAACAATTTGAAATGTGGTATTTGTTCCACTGTGCCTAAGCATACTATGGTAATTGGGTGAGCAAAGGCATCAACCAAAAAGTGGTTGCCCCTAACTAGCCTGCCAAATTGTCCTTGTTGGCTGGCTGGCTGGCCTCGACTCTCCAGATTTGATTCGGTTGTATTTTCCCACTCCAAAGAATTTCAAGGCCCATTTTAGTCTCTGTAAAATTACACCAAAATGCGGGCCTCTACAAAAACAAACCCAAAATACATCTGAGGCCGACCACATGCTTATATGGGGAGTGAGACGAGTGTGTGTTTGCTCCTGTCCAAAGTGTGTTTCACATCAAAACTAATTTGTTTATTTTCCATATTCCCTCGGTCGGAATGAAAAACCTTTAAAACTGATTTACATGAAATCGAATATGTAACTCGAAAATTGGTTTGCCAATGCAATTTATGATTTTTAAGTGCCTTCAAAATCAACTTAGTAACTAAATCGAAGCCCCTAGGAATATCAAATTTGATTTTATTTTGAAAAAAGGCTGGTCTCATCAATAATAGTTTTCCCTTTCGATTCCTTTATTAGTCCACCCCAGAAACTCTGTGCTCTGTTTATATCTCAAGTATGATTAACGATGCTATTTGGTCCATCCATCCAAAATAGTTTTAGCTGCTGACATGTCAGCCAGTCGCCAGATTTTTTTCTTCTTCCCCCTCCGAAATTAGCTTCGTAATTGTCGCCTTTTTGTATATTTCCATTATCTTTATTTTTCCATGTCTCGAAATTTTAATGCACCCCCCGCATTTTGGTTTTATTTTACATTATTTTATATGTACTTTTCTTTGGGTTTCCATTGTCAACTGTTGTCAATCCGTTGATTGATTTCTTTTCGTCTCGGCCACTCGAAAAGTCTACACAAAATTAGCTGCACTCCTTTCCCTTTTTTTTTTTGGTGATTCATGAAAAACATTTTCTCCATTGTTTTTCTCACTGATCTATCAAAATTTAGTTAAATAAAACTTTGAATTCGAAAGATAATCAAATCTGAAAAAAAAAACAAAAAGTTCTTAAAAAATAATTTCGAAAATTAAATTTATTTTAGTTCCCATAAATCTTAACCTCTATTGCTCACACCCATTAAACAATCAATTCAAAGGCATATTTCAATTAAAATGAAGCCTTTAATCATTATGATAATTAATAATTGATAACCCAGAATATTGAGAAAATCAGCTAAAAAAAAAACAGGCTAGAGGAGAGAAAGAGAAGAAATAATCAATAAGCGGGCAATAAAAGACAATTGGAAAATGCGCACAAACACACAAAACAATTTCATAATGAGGCATGACAAAAAAAGAAGAAGAAATGAGAAAGACAAAAAAAAAACTGAAAAAGCAGATAAGCGGATAAGCAGAAGCAAGGCAGACCGACCCTGCCAATGAACCGTTAAGCCATCAGGGCGGTACTTGAGGTCAGGGACACTCGTCTCTTGCTGCTTCTTCTGCTTCTTCTATTCCATTCGATTGTTTTATGTTTGAGTGCATGTGCATGTGTGTGTGTGTGGAGTAATTAAACCATTAAAAATGTAAAATTTTTTTTGGGTAATTTTGTCGAATGTGAGACACGCATAACGGTTCATGTTGGCGACCCCAGGGATATGAATCGAGCAGGCCGCCAAAGAGGAGCAGGGCTGCCTGCTCAATTGTATTTACAGTTGTTTCTAATGCATTTCACTTATGTACATTTCGAGTGAGTGATAAAAATTCTCTGATAACAAAAAAGTCAAACGTAGCAGAAGAAGTAGGCAGTCACTGTAGTCGTGTCATTCGAACATGTCTGATCGTGCGTGACTTAACCCACTCAGATCCCCCCCTACCACCCCAGCATTAAGTCAGCTAATCACATTTTCCATGGCAGACTGTCAATCGGAAATTTTTTCTCGTATTTTTCTTCAACTCTTTTGTTGTTCTTTTTGTGTGTAATTCTAATTCATCCTTTTTGGATGACAATTCGCTGCGCTTGGAGTGGCGCTTCCCGATTGGCCCCACCCTTGTTCTTCTTTTTTTATGATTCTTTTTTCCTCTCTCTTTTTTTGACAATTTATTGGAATTACATTAAAATTTCAAATGCGCGGCTTTGTGTGGCTTTTGTTGTTGTTGTTATTATTATTCCGCGTTGCCCGCTTCTAATTGAATTGGAAATTTTTTTTTATCTTCTTCTTTCTTTTATTGCTTAGTCACGCGTCTCAACAATTCAGAATTTACCATTAAACTAAAAATTTTTTTTTTTTTGATTACAACAAATTAATTATTAAAGATTCTTTGGAAGAGTCCGCCCTAAAATTGAATTATTTTGTGGTAATTTTGTTTTTTTTTTTTTTGCAATGCTTGTCAATTACTTGTGAAGTTTATTGATATGGCCTCAATAGCTTGACAGCTTGGACAGGTCGAGTATATTTTTATTAAAAGCTTAGTGAATCATATAAATAATTTTATAATTTTTTTTTTATATATTTTATTGATTTTATAGGAAACAAAATTGACTCACCTTTTAATTGTGGCAATTAAAATTACAGACCATTTTATTTATTTTATATTTCTGTAAATCAGAGAAATAAAAAAAAACTATATACATATATATGTAAACATATATTATTTACATGAATAATAATAATAAAAAAAAAAAAAAAAATATATATATATATATATATATATATATATATATATATATATATATATATATATATATCTAAAATAAAAATGAGTATAATCCACTTTTGGCTTTAATTGTTTAAGTTTATTGACGTTGCCGCAGAAAAAAAAATTAAATAAATAATTGTATTTTTTGTTTAATTATTTCAATATTATTTGCATATTTTACAACTTTAATATGCATTTATAATTTATTTAAAATAGGTAAAGTAAATTTTACTTGTTTAAAACTGGCCTAGATAGCCCGAACATTTCATTGAGTATATGAAATTAATTTTTGTAATGCAGTTTTAAAAACCTTTTAAAAAATATATATCACATAAAAACAGAAACCAACCAGCCCAGAAAATCCTCTTCTCACAAAAAAAAAAAAAAAAAATTGTACGCACACAATAAAAAGAAAGGACAAGTTGGTTCAACATGGAGAGCCTGTAATAAATTAAATTTAATTTACAGACCGGGTTTACTTTGTTTCATGTAACAGGAACAACAACAACAACAACAGCAAGAATGGAAGCCACTACAAAAACAAAGCCTGAAATGCAAACTACTGACAAAGAAAATAAAATTTATTGCATTATGTATGCATTTAAACAAGTTAATTATTTGTTGTCTTTTTTTTCTGGACTCAGTTTGCTTTTATTATTTTATAAAGAGAACAAAGCTAGCAGGTTTGAAATGCAGAAAAAAATGTCAACAAATGGCAGGAAATTTTTACTACACAAAAAATCAACCAAGAATTGAAACCTAACCCGGGGTTCCGCCCCCTTTGATTGCTCGCTTCGGCCCCCTTTTGGTAAGGGAATAAGGCACAGAAACTTAAAAATAATAATTCCAATAGAATTCCACTTATTAACGGGTGTGTTGGCAACCCTGGTATACTATATTATCTTAAAGAAAATATACCAAAAAACATTGAAACCGCGCGCCATCTAGTGTCTTATTGAGGCATTTTGATGCTTATTGGCTAATGTGGTCTTTGTCCATAATTAAGCTCAAATGGGAGGGTCGAATCAATATGAAAATATGTATGAACTGGTCCCTACTTAAGTCTTCTGGATTCCCCTATGTTCCCCTGACTCTATCTAGATCTATATCCGATAGGTTGTATAGAAACTTTTCTATAAATCTTGAGAAGTTTCAATATCACAAAAATATACAACCAAATAAGCTCAGATGGGAAGATCGGTTCAATATAAAAAAATATATAATCTAGTCCCTTCTTAAGTCTTTTGGATTCCTCCATATTCCCCTGACTCTAGCTATCTTTAGCTCCGATAGAATATATACAAAACTTTTCTATAAATCCTGAGCAACTTTTTAATATCAGAAAAATATAATTTAATATTCTAGTCCAAGAATAATATAACTCAATTTATAAATTAGCAATGTGAGAGGCATAATCGAAATTTACTTGGAAAGAAAAATATAAAATTAAATAAACAAAATCCTCTGCATAAATATCGAAAGGATATCATAAATATTGCAAAAAGGATTTACAAACAAATTTTCACGCTCAAATGGAAACCTAAACTTGTGCTCTATAAATTTGAGTGAAAGTAAAATCAAAATAGAAAAGAAACAACAAACCGAAAAACTGAAAGCATCAGCAAAATGGTTGACCTTAGCAAAATAAGATGAAAAAAAATAGAGCCGATTTATTTCTACACTTTTTAAAAATAACTAAAATAAAATTAAGCCAGTTTTTTATTTTTCTTCTTTGCCCACGCAAGAAGTGTATAAAAACAAATGGAATAAAATAAAATAATACCAGGGAAAGAGGCAGGACACCAAAAAAAAGGGCAAAGCCTGCATAATCAAGTGGCTTTCGATAAATATAGCGAGGCAAAAAATAAAAAAGAAAGAGGAAAAGAGGAAAAGGGAAAGAGCCCTAAAAAGAAAATACTGAGCGAAAAATACAATAAAATGAAATTGCCTTACCCCTTGGTTGTGGGCCAAGTTAATCGAATATGTTTGTTAGAGAGCAAAAAAAGTTTTCAGGCGTAAAAAGGCAAAAAGGATTCAAGGACTGCTGAAAATTTAATTTCAACTCGGCCAAAACAATGCCAACCCAGAGCCTCAACCATATAAGAATTCTAGCAAGAATTTTTCTACTTCTTCTTGAGAAAGTCGCGAGGTCTACAGCTTAAGTCAGGACGGTCTAATTTTTTTTACCTGCTTTTTGACCCACTTTATGAGAGCGTTGTGATTGCTGCTCCCAGTTTTTTTTAATGCTCGTCTAAATTGTTGCCATATTTCCGGGCAAAATCCTTCAGACATTTTTATAATTTCCAGTGTAAAAATTTCTTAGCTTTAATTTCTTTTCAAGTCCTCAGCCATAGAGTTCAATTAAGTGCTGAGATATTTGGTCATCCTCTGAACCCATCAAGCTGCCTAGTGCGCCACGTGGCGCTCAAAAGAATTGAAATACTTTGAACATTCAAACAAATACTTGGTATTCCCCTTTCCAACTTTCAACGGACTTGTAAAAGCAACCGCATTAAACTGGCCCAAAAAAAAACCACCACACGTCCAAGAAAAATCCCCAAGAAAATCAACCACTTGACAATACAAAAGATAATTAAATAAACAATGAACACCGGACTAGAAAGAAAGCGAAAAGAAAGGGTTTCAAATGGCAAAAGAAAAATGTAAATTGGAAAAAAACGCAAAAAAAAATAAGAGGAAGAAGAAGAAAAAATTCCGTATCCTTATAGAAATTTCAACCTCTCGATGGAGAATGAAAGGCGTAAAGCCGTAGAACATTATTAGAGGACACAAAAGCAACGTAATGAATAAAGAAATAAAGGCGATAAAAATTGAGTGCTCTGGCCTGGTTGGGACCAAAGGGGGGGTCGCTTTCCAACAAAAGGTGCTAATGCAGAAAAAAAGAAGGAAAAATTTTGATGAAATTAAAATTTCTTAAAAATAAAAGAAAAAAGGGAAAAGAAAAAATTTAAATAATTCACAAAGTGTGTTGGAGGAATTTTTCTTTTTTTTTTTTTTTTTTGTTCTATTCGAAACAAGAAAAGAGAAAATTCGTTTGCCGATTAAGCAAATATTTTATTGTCTGGATAAGAAAAGTGTATTTTCCAAATCAGCGCATTCTAAAAATCTCCTCAGCCCATAAAAAGAAAACTAAACAAAATTCCAACAAGCAACTCAAATTCACATTTGTTTTCTCTTAAGATAAATATACAAAACTGCAAAGCAACAAAAACAACAACAGTAAAAACAACAACAAAAACAGAACATCTGAAACAAAAAAGCAAATAAAATTGTTTTGCGTTAAAATTGCAATCATGCAATGAAATGGAAAAGTTTACACAACGTGTGCCCCTCAAAAACGGGCCAGGATTACAACAACAACAACGGCACTTACTTGCTTAAGCTGTTGGTTTTTTGTTGTTGTAGTTGTGGCAACAACAACAACTAGGAAAGATTCTGACATAGTAAAAATTGTAGGCCCGAGACAAAATGCTTCAGGCCGCCAGAGCAAAGACTGATGCAAAAATGAAATAAAATATAAGAAAAACCGGAGCAGATTCATCAAGATGAAAATTGAATATACTTTTCTCCCCAGACTATTTGGGCTTTGACAAGGATTATTCGAGTCTACTCTGGACAAATCTTAAAAAGCAGATTAACATGGGAACGGAAATTGATCAAATCTAATCCTCATTTGATTTATCTAAAAATTTATTGGTGAAACTATATACAAATCCTACAAGTCCTAAATTATTATAGTATGGAATAAAGAAACTGGGAACTGAATGAATACCTTTACAAGATGTTCTTAAGATGAAAAAAATTCTAACTTTTGATAGAAAGAACTTTCATAAAAATCTATTCAATCCTTACTGTTCTCAGTTGTACAGAAGGTAAGGTTAGGTAGAAACCAAACCTAGGACAGCCGGTAGTAATCTAACCTAACCTACCGGCTGACTCCTGTAGTAATCTGACCTAACCTACTGTTCTCAAAATGGAATACTTTCTTCACGAAGCCTTGCTTAATCCAAGCTAGCCCAGCTTAATGGAACCCCACCAAACCAAACTTAACCTAACCTAAACTAACATAATCTAACATAACCCAACCTAGCCTAAGCTACTGTTATCACTATGGTATCCTTTCTATCGCGAAGCCCTCCTTAATCCTAGCTTAATGAAACCTCACGAAACCTAACTTAACCTAACCTAACTTAACATAACCCAACCTAACCCAACCTAACCTAACCTAGTCTAACTTGGTACAACCCAACGTAAACTCTATTCTTTCGTGAATACAGCTCCGCTGATATCAGCCTCTTTCACACCGAAGTATCCTACATGCTGATCTCGTAGGAAAAGAGTATTTAGAACCCACACAACTGACAATGCCAGAGACGAGACAGAAAAGCGCCTAAAATGGCGACGTTGTTTTCGTTGTCCGCATCAAAAGCGGAAACAGACGACGCGGTGTTGCCATCGTCATCATTGTTACGAGGAGAATTGCAACTTTTATGTTGGTAGTGTTTTTCGGTGTTATTGTTGTTGTTGATATAGTTATGATGTGGATAGCATTTCTGTGCCCCGAGGCAGCGCATTGCAGGCACAGACAGACGTTCATGATGATGTTCATGGCGGTAAAGTTGTGACAGACGACAAGGAGGCAGTCAGACATTACTTGGTTGGGGGATGGGGGAATGGGGGGAATGCGAAGTGCCTCTTAAAAGTATTTAAAAAAAAAAGACTTGTGTAAAATATTTACTTGAAGCTTTAAATAAGCAATTTTTCTCGGTTCAAGATTTTCTCAATTGATTTTTCGAGCAAATTTTTTTTTTTTTTTTGCTTGCTCCCTGGAATTGCTGATTCCTGGTCTATCAGTCACTTTGACTGGGTGTTTTCAAAGTTTGTGTGTGTTTTTTTTCTTTCGATTTTCTTTTATCCTTTAAACTGCATCATTCTTTTTGCAGTTGCTTTCTTCGTTTCCTCATGATTTCTTTCTCAGTATTTGCTTAGTTGCATCAATTTTTCAAGCCCTTCGCCGCTCTATTCATTCTGTTTTCCAATCAGTTTCATTTTCACACACAATTTTCTTGGCCATTTTTTTGTGCTCCTCTCCTTTTGTTCTTTTTTTCCCCCCATCCGCTTATCTTTACTATTTTCATTCTCTGTTTCGGAATCGAGTCTTCGTGGTCTCTGAGCTCAGGCTTAGTCTATACTCTCCATTCGTTTGGGGCTGTGCTCTCTTTTGGTCCAAAGTGCAAAATGTTGTAAGTTAAATGGAAACAATAATGGGCTTCTCTCACCGTCAGCTCGATTCGTTTCGAAACTTACTTTCACACACACACACACACACACTCATATACACACATCTTCAAATTCAATGGGGCCATCGTTGAGCAGATGTTTACCGTTCATAGCTTCCTTTTATTTGCTAGTTTTCCTATTCCATTTTTATTCTATTACTACTTTTTTCGTGCTCTTTTGTTGTGTCTTCTTCCTCTTCTTCTTCTTTTTGGTTTATTGCCTTGCACTTTTCACTTAAGTTTGCCTGCCTCTGCCTGCCGATATGTCATTGTTCGCTACTTAGTACAGAACTATTTGCCTTGGCCCTTAACAGTCCATCTTATTGCATCTTTGCTTCATTTGCTTTTCTACAATTTACGTTTAATTTGACAGTTGACTTGGCTTATTGTGAACTGGATTGCTTTCCAAATTCCTTTGCCTCATAATAATGATTTTTATTGATAGGTCAAAGTTGCTAAATTTAACAAATAAACCAATCGCATATAAAATATGATAACTTCAAATCAAATCTTTGCCAAAGTCACTTGAACAATTGCTTACGAAATTGAATGGAATAAGTCTTAAAAATTATAAAAATCTTGAGAACTATTAGAAATACTAAAATTTTCATCGGAAGGAAAGAACGAGCAAAAATTAAGAAATAATTATTCCAATACGATCTTCGGTATGCTAAAGACAATAAATTAATCAGTAAACGCCTCAGACTTGGATTGATATAAGAGCTGTATAATGATGTAGCTCGATCCGATAAAACTTGGAACAAATATATGTTCTAACATAACTGAATTAGTAGTCTGATCCCTTTGAAATTCAGTATGGAAATCCTCATCCAAGTTCCTAATAATAAAGAACTCTGTAAGTCCTGAAGTTATTGCTAGAACCGATTTGAGTTCTACAGATATAATATAGTTGTCCGAACTTGGCAGAACTTCGTCATATTTACAGACGCAGCTTTAATATCATTATGATCAATTTTAAGCTAAGAGACAACTTCCCATAGAGCAGACAGCTTGGACTTTAGTATCGAATCGATTTGTCTAATGGAACTGACTTTTCTATGGAAAAATTTTAAAGGATCTAGTTCTGTACATTATAACCCTCAGAACCAAATAAGTACACTTTTAATTCTTCGAAAAGAGTATGAGAATAATCTCAAAATTATTTCCTCTTTCAGTGCATCGATATCAGGGTTTTCCTTTTGTCCGCTTGGCCTCGTTTCCTAGCCTAATAAAATATTTTTCATTAATGATCAGATAACCTTTGGGGGTCTTACCTCTTTCTTTGGAAAATCACAGTTGACTCTTTCAACTTTTTTTTTTTTTTTGCCAAAGTAGGCAAAAAGCCGGAACATAACTCTTTAGTTTGCTTTGGCTTTGCTTATCTTTGAACAAGGCAGCCGGTCCTTTTGGCCAGGTATTAGCCATGACCATTTTAATTAAATGCAAGTCCTTGCTAAAAGGAATGCAAAACTTTTGCCAAAGTGTTCAACAAAAACAAAAAAAAAAGGAAAAAAGAAAACTAGGCACACAAACCTGAAGAACTAAAAGTAGAGCCCAGAAAACCAAAAGATGTTAAAGTAAAATCATACCAAAAAGCTCACACTCATTTGGAATATAACAAAGCCAACCGCTGCCACAACAGCTCAGCCAACAACAACAACAAGAGGAATGAGAACAACAAATAGTTGAGATAGAAGTAGAGGCATTTAGAGGCAAGCAAAGAAAATAGTTGGGACCAACTATTTGAGCCGCCGTTTTCATATGCACTCGGTGGCAAGTTGTGCCATAATTTTATGCCATAGCAGAGAAAACTTCTACATCTTCTTCTTGCCTGGTCCTATGCAACGCCCACAGCCACGCCTCATAATAATAAGAAATTAGAACTTACGGCAGCCACTAAGACTGTCCACAGCAGCAGGAGCCATCCAACCAACTAACCAACCAACCAAGCGACCAACCAACCGCTGCCATAATCGTCTTGTACTTTTCCCATTGCCATGGTACTTTAAGCCAACCACAAAATGTCCTGCCAGCAACAACAACATCAACAACAACAACAATAATAACAGAGACCAAGAAAAAATATAGAGAAAATTCGCGAGAATTACTTCCACAAAGATAAAGAGCAAAAGAGATGGCACAAAAGAGCTTCAAGATATACCAGAGAGATGAAGTGGAAAAGTTTGCCGTCTTAGCACCTGCCTTGGGAAATGAGACAATGAGAATTCTCTAGATTTTGTTGTCGTTTGCTCAGACTCACTCACACACGCACACACACACGGACGCACTCACAAATACCACGAATTGGGTTCTGCAAATAGTTGGAAAAGGTGAAAACAAATGGTGCGCTTTAATCAAGAGATTGTTAGAGTCCTTGGATTAAATGAGACAATTCAACAAGTTATCAAGACTATTTGCTCCAAGACTAATAAAAGAAATATCAAATGTACTTGAGATTTTAATTATCTAAAAATTCAATTCATTTGGAATTTTAATAAGAAAATTGTAATTCTCATTCCGTATGTTTGACTTTCCATCTAAGACTAAGTTCAGTTTATTTTAATATATCATATGATATGGATATATATTTGAGGAATATTTCAAAGAACTAAGGAATCCAAAGACAAGAGATAAATAACCATGAAAGTCCTTAATATAATCAAATGTCCCTTGCTTTGATCTTTATAGGGTTCAGAGGAATAAATAAAACTACTGTTCATTCAGATCTGATTATATAGATCTAAGAAAGCTCAGGATTTTGAATTTAACCCAGGATTCCTAGAAAATTCGATATTCCACTTGGTGACCCAAAATATGATGTATAATTTGGTTTTGTCTTCTACCCGGTTCGGCGCTTTGTCATCTTCTTCTTCTTCAATTGCACTTCTTGAACTGTACTTCTTCATTTTGTTCTGTGCAACCATTATTCCCAGAGCACAAGGTAATCGCAAGTGGTGAGGAGAGCCCCCCCCCCCCTCCCCCCCTGTCTTGCCTTGACTTGTTCGGCTTGGTGCAGTGAAGTGAGGCAAGCGCATTATTTAGGATTTACCTTTATGTTGTTGTCAACAATGAAGTTTTGTTATTGTTGTTGTTGTTGGTGCTGCTGTTGCTGGCCTGCCGACTGCACTAGCACCAGAGTCGTCTGACTCTGACAAGGCAGTTTTTTTGCCTTGTCCCCAATGCCCCTCGTCTTTTGTTGTCGTCGCTCGTCCGGCCTCACCCACTTGCTTGGTGATGAGAAAATGCGAGGCTCGTGTGACATTTTCATTATCGTTGTGGGGATATGCGCATCTATTTGCCATCCTCATGATGTCCTGTATCCTGTCTGTATGACTGAGTGTTTGCCTATGTGTGTGTGTGTGTGTGTGTTTGGCTGAGACGTTGCCTGACAGCAGACTGCCAGCAGAGATAAGGTTACAAAATTATTAGTTGGGATTTACTATGCTCTAGTTTTAGTGGCCTTTTCAGGATGTTCGTCTGCGGCCCACTCGATGGACAAGGGACATAAATATGTGGTTTGCTACATAATATTCTTTTCTCTATTATTTCTTGTTTTTTGTGATTATCTTAAAGTTTCAAATAATTAAATTTCGCTGAAGGAAAAAATTTAATCTTAGCTAGATTTGCCACTACCGAAAGATTTTATTTAAAAAATAATTTGAATAAGTTGAAGAAAGAAAATAGAGTGAAATCTCATTATTTACTCCCCAAAAGTAACTCGCACATTTCCTAATAACTTTTAAAACAATCTAACTTCGGACAGAGATTGTAACTGAGACAAAGAAATGAGCTTCGACTCTCAGTGCGACCTCATCATGAACGAGTGGCATCCCTAAGCCGCAGTCCCGCTGACACCAGAGTTGATGCCAAAACACAAATAAAAATGTGGAATAAAAAAAAAAATACAAAATAGAAAATAGAAAATAATATACTAAATAATGAAAAGTGTTCTCAGCGGCAAAGACAAGGGCAAGGGGAGCTATGGCAGCAGCATCGGTGGCATTGGTCGTGTAAAGAGTAAAATGAAAATATTATGGCAGCAAAGAAAAACTACAACAGCAAAAACAATAATAACAATGACAAGAAGAAGCCAATGGCAGAGCAGCTTGCAGAACAAAAGGCAAGTCAAGTCTGGGCTAAAGGGCGAGTCAAGGGGAGCCGACTTGAATCCCAAGCAAGCCGAGCTGAGATGCTGGACTAAAAAGAAGGCGATAGGGTGAGCCGGGAAACTGGCACAAGTCGAAGTTGAAGCTTTGGCAGCATTGAAAGAAAATATAAGTACCAGGCGAGGCAGAAAAAGAGAGAGAGAGAGAGAAAGAGAGAGGAAAAGTGAAAACGAAACGAAGCTGGCTTACTTGCTTTTCGGCTGCGAGCTTCACATGCTCCCGGGAGTACACAGGCCAAAGCCAAACCGGCAAATGTCAACACAAACAATGGCAACGGGCTTTGGGAGTGGGTGGATTGGATATGGCATAGGGGGTAAGGAGAGTAAAGACAAGAGGAGTCAAAGAGTAGAAGTCTGTGTAAAGTTCTTCTTGTTCGGTCAGGTTAGTGCCAAGCCCACTCTGGAGGCGGGCTGTCAGGACTGCGGGCATATTGCGGCCGAGAGACTCTCTGGCGCATATTGGCCATGTTAACCCTTTTGGCTTGGCGCTTAGTTAACCTTACTTATAAGCCCCGTTGCGTTCGAGACGCAATTGTGTATAGCCCAGCTGCAGGTGTGTCTATATAACTGCGTATGTATGTGTGTGTGTGTGTGTGGGTGTGAGAGTGTGATGTCCTTTTGTCAATGCCGCGGCAGGGCCGGAGTTTCAGTTGAACGCTTTGGCTGCTCCCTCGTCCGTTGCTTTGCCACCGCTTGGAATTTTGCAATTTCTTTGGGATTTCGAAATTGCTTTTTCTACTTTTAGCTCAGAGCACTCACACACACACACACACGGGCTTTTTTCCATCTCCTCCCGCTTCAATAACTTTGGCTTGCACTTATTGCCCGCCAAGTCTATACCCATTTCACCTTTACTACACCCACAAACACAGATAGACAGAAATGAAGAAGAAAAAGAAGAAGGCAAAAAAAAAAAAATCGATCAAGAAAAATGACTTTTGTGGGTTTTCGTAATTTTCATTGCACGCGTAATTGAAATTTTCAAATTCCTGCTTGCATTTTTCTTTGCCTCACTTTTTTGTCTGTCTCCCTTCGCCATTCTCCCTCTCTCTCTCTCTCACTCTCTCTGTCTGTGTATGTGGCTACCTTTACCATTTGCTCTCCATCAGCTGTCAGGCTTTAGGGCGCTTTTTGTCCTATTTTTATCAGGCAAGACACAAAAATGGAATTTATATGATGATAAAGAAAAATAATGTGCCTGTTGCCTGAATTTTGCACTCACTCACTTCTCTTTTAAAATTTCATTCTCTTGCCAATATTTTCAGGCCATTTATACCAAGCTCGCATTTAATCTGTCTTTCTCTTCTGAAAATACTTGAACTTTTCTTTTTTATTTGATTTTCAAGTTAGCCGAGCTCTTTCAGTTTTCATTATACTTTCATTATTTGCTCAAATTGTCTTGATCTTTGTAGCTTTTGTATTACCCAAAAAAAAAGTGTATATATTTATTGCACAAAGCCAAGAGTTTGGCAATTCTAAAGTTGAAGTCAGCCAATAAATTGAAGGTAATTCGAAAAAGAATATTCTTTTGAAAGGGTTCATAGAATAAATTTAAAACAGACTATTTCGGTTTCAGATAAGTATAAATTCTCCACTTAATATCAATTAGTAATCAACTCATCGATTAGACAATTAAACAAAAATTAAAGGCAGAAAAATCCATAAAAAATAATTTTATATCGAATTGTGAAAAACGAAAAACATTTACGATCACTAAAAGACTTCTTGATCGAACTGCGTTGAGCTGAATCACAAAGACTTTGGCTGTGCATAATCAGGCTAGAAAAGAGTGAATGGGGGGAGCTGGCTTGGCATGGAATAAAACTGGCTTGAAAGTGCAGCAAGTTTATCAGTTTTAGTGTCACCAACTTGGTAGAGGAGGAAGGGGAGGTTGGGATGGTTGGAACGGAGATGTTCTGGGGGTAGGGAGGGTTGGGATGGTTGGAACGGAGATGCTCTGGGCTTGTCTGCTCGTTAAAAAAAGGTTATCAATTTAATGGCACCCTGAGGTCATTGTGAGAGCTTTTGAAATTCTTCTGCGCTTTAGAAATGTTTCGTTTGTTTTCAGATTTTTTTTTTGTTATTTTTGCGCCTTCTGAAATGACTAAGCGCGCCAAGTCTATGTCAGATTTTTTTTCTCTCTCTTTTTCATAAGCCAAGCAATTACAACAACAACAAATACAACAAATATATCAAAAACGCCAAATGACTTGAAACGACCATTCAATTTTTGCTTTGGCTTGTTTACTTATTTCATTTTTTTTTTTTCTTTCAAATTCAATTCACGTTCTACAAATTTGAATATGAAGCGTTGTTATGGTTTCTGGTTATGCTCTTGTTGTTATTGTTGTTCTTACTGCAATGTGTGGCCACAGCTTGGCTAGCTGCGGCGGGGCAGCTGGCTTGTCCAATGACTCAGTTCCGAAGGCGTCGAAAGATTTAATCGCCTTTCGGACTGCGCTTTTCAGTCTCTCCCCCAACCCCTCCCCCTCTCATTTTTTCATTTATTTTTCCTCTTTTTGTTTTTGTGGTCTCTGACGTAAGTCCAGTTTTTACTGGTATGCCAAGTATCCACGATTTTGGTCTTGCCCCTTTCAAAACCCTCAAAGTTTTTTTCTTTTTTTTTCAATTAGTTTTTTGAATAATTCCTAAACAATTAGCAAAACTGTTTCATTTAATTTCCTTAAAATAGAATATGACTCAAAATACTTTAAATTTAATAAACAAAAATACACTCATTCACTTTTTTTCTTTTTCCATTTCCTTTTGGTTTTCTTTGGTAAAAAGTTTGTTTATTCAAATATTTTTATTTAATACTTTTAATTATTTTCGTTTAACTTGAAATTGTTTTGCCTTTGAATTAAAAAAGAATCATTTCATTTAGAAAATATGTGAACAAATTTCCTGCATGAAAAAAAAATAAAAACAACAGAAACTTTTCCTTTTACATAAATCAACACAAATCGAGCACTTCCGCTATACATTTAAAAACGCCCAAATGCTTTAAACCCAAATAAATTTCAAAATTGTAAGAAAACTCATGTGCTCAAATTGCTTAAGCCAAGAAAAGAAAACTAAATTCAGTTAGAAGAGAAATAAAACTATTTCCACTACTTTGCTCGAATTTTTTTATTTTTTTTTTTTTTTTTTGCGAACCAACCGAGGGCGTATTTTTTTTCCTAGCTTTTGTATTGACAATTTATTTGCAATGCAAATTCAATTTGTGGAACAACAACAACAACCAAGTCAGGCTTAAAACGTAACGACAAGAAACGTATAAGGTAAATTTCCAAATGGACATAAATTTTCCAACCATTTCGACTGGACAATGCAAGACTCTGACAACAGCAACATCAGCAGCAACAACAACAACAAGAGCAACAACAATTGATATACCAATTACCCAACTGCAATTGCCAATTGCTAAGTATGTGACAGAGGGGAAATAAAAACTGGTCAACGAAAAAAAACCAACGCCAACACAGGCAATCAGCCAGGCTGCCTGCCAAAGCCAATCTGGCCTGGGCAATCTAGGCAAAAATTAGGGGCATTAGAAGGTGCTTAAAACGACCACATTTGAGCATACAAATATCTGAGTATTTTGTAGTATTTTTTTTTTCATATTTTTTTTCTTCATTTTGTTGGGCTTGGTAGGCGCACAAAACTGGTAAGAGAAACCGCAGTCACCAAGCCTTGAAAGATCAAGTCAAGAGGTCAATTCAAAAAGTGTGAAGCACTCGCTTGACTAAGCTTGACTTGGCTTTACTAGGCTTAGTTTCTGGCTATTGATAATTCTACAAATTTGAAAAAAAATTCAGAATTGATAAAACCGAAGTGGGAGTACTCTTTAAAAGACCCTGAATGTAGAGAAAAGTATCCATGAAAATACAAACTTCTAAGATCTGGAAACTTACTATATCTATCTAACGCTAGGAATTATTAGATATATATATATATATATATATATGAATTTTCTTGATATATCCGAGGTATATCTAACAAGTTAAGCCTTACCCTTTTCTTCTCCTGAAAATGAGTTCAGAGCCTTTTTCTTCCTTGGAATAGGTAGACCCTTTTTTGTCAGTGTAACCAGATTCCTCATGAACTGACATAGGCCTTTTCTATTGGATATATACATATATACTGTCCTGATATATCCGAGCTATATCTAACAACTTAAGTCTTTTCTATTTATACTTTCCTGATATATCCGAGGTATTTCCAACAAGTTAAGCCTAAGACCTTTCCTTCTCTAGAAAATGAGTTAAGAGCTTTTCCCTCTTTGAAAAAGTGATTCTTCAGATTCTTCGTGAACTTAATCACAGATTTCCCTAAGTGAAAAATATAAAACCTTAAATGCAACTTAAAACCGGCAAATCTCTTTTTGTTTTGTTTTTGTAATTCAACCAAGTTAGTCGAGTTGGCATTTAAGTTGGCATTGCCAAGTCACACTTTATTTGCAGATTTCTTAGAGCCGATTGGACCAGGCTTAAAAGTGTGTGTGTGTGTGTGTGTGTGTGTGGTGTCCATTGGCAGCCATCTCAGGTCTCATCAGAAATACACACACAAACACACACACACACTCGGTTTTCAGTTGTCCATTTAATGAGCCATTATTATTTCGTTGCGGTTTTTATTGGCCAACAGAATTTTTAGCCTGGTGTTTTTTTTTTTTTTTGGCATTTTGGCCATATTTGTCGCAACTGCCAATTTTGGCTCAAGTTTCAAATTGTTCGTATGTCTCGATGTTTTAGTTTGCCTTACTGATTTGTTAGTTTCTCCTCTACAATTGTTGCTTTTGTTATTGTTGCTGTTGTTGTTGTTGTTGTCATTGTTGTTGGACTGTCATGCGTGAGTTGGGCATTAATTGGCATATGCTGTGCGCTTTTAATAACTGTTTATGGTGGCTTGCTAGACTCTTGCGTAATTTGCTTGCAACTGTCCCGTTGTGCCATATCAGACAATATACAATTTTGTGTGGTCTTCGCCATAAGCCGCCCACAATTCTTAAGTTCAATGGACCCAAGAGTATTAATCCGAAACCACAGAAGACTTTAAGAATTTAATCGAAACATCTGCAGATTTCTGAGAAAAATTCAGTCTATTTTTGCGGATTCCTTGATACCTTCTTTTTCTTTCTTAATGTTTTCTGTAAAAGGTTTGAAATCAAATAAAACTATCAACTGATATCAAAACATAATGAAAATCGGTCTATAGATATAGGAGATATCCGAAAAACAAAACCTCGGGGTAAAGATTTCGATTCCCTTTGACTAAGTAGCAAGCACGATCGGTAGATGGCGCTCTTGCGTTACTGTGAATATGGGTGACCTTTTTATATCTTAGAGTAATTTTGGAACTATAATTCTTACTTGAATGTAATATTCAAGATTCCCAACAGTTTAGTGTTGCCATTTTGCTGGTAACTGAAACCGAACTGTATTGCTTAGAGCTCCGTCGACTAGATGAAGCGTAGCCTAGTTTTGACCCGCCCGACTTCAAGGTTATCCTATATTTTATTGAAGACTTTCTCAAAGAATTTAAGGAGCCTTCCATAGTTAATTTAAGTCAAATTAAAAAATTTTTGAGCTGAATTTAAATGCTGAAATTTAAGATTTTTTGCCAAGAAATAAAATGATTTTTTCTAATTAAAAAATATTCCAAAAATATTCTAAAATAAAAGTTCTAATTTGACTAAAACAATTTTAAATTTTCAACAATTTTAAATCATTTTTATTATAAATTGTTTCAATTAATTTGCGAAACTAGAAAATTATTTATTATTTTCTGTATGAGTAATTCCTTTCATAGAATAAATAATTTCTGGTGAATAACTTAGCTGTTTTTTTTAAATTAATAAAAATCACTTCATTTTATTTACAAAAAAAAAATAATAATAATAATCTTTTAGTTTTGTGAGAATGTGTGAGCATGTGTGCTCGTTTCCTTTTGTATGTAAATTCCAATTTATAAACATTTCGAGTGATAAGAAAATATTCTTTCGAAACCGAAATCGGTTCACTCAAGTGAATTCCAAATGACGACTTAAATGTCAATTTTCACTTCATTTGAGTAAAGAACTTAAAAAGTCTTTATCGGCCACTAGAAAATATATATATATATATATATATATAATTTTTTATAGTTTCTGATTTTTTTTTTGTTTATTTCAATTGTTTCATTATCAGCCGAAGCATTAGAAAATATCCACAATAGTAAAATGAATCGTAAAAAATCAACGAAGCGAACATTGAAAAAAAATAAAATAAAATTTGTGCCACCAACAACAACAACAACAAGAACAATCACTGCAACTAATCGAGCATGCATAGAGGAGACCAAAGTCTTCCAAGTTCTCTCAGAAGTTGGATGCATTTTTTGTCGTTCTGTTCAATGGCATGCAACGTAATGTATTTATGTGTTTCTGTATATTTTTTTGGGTCGTCAGCTTACCGATTTTATCAGCTAGAATGACTGAGAGAAAAAAAAACTAAGACATTGCCTTGGAAATCACAGAAAAAACAAGCAGACTGAGCAACAAAGCCAAGCAAAATACTTTAAATAAATTATCATAAAAAAATCAATTGCAATAAATAATTTAAATAAAAAATAATTTTAAAGAATCTTTCAGAAAATATTTAATTAACTTCAATATCAAAAGGAATAAATTAATAAATAATTAAATGCAATTAATAATTTAAATAAAAAATAAATTCAAATAATTTTTCAAAAATTCCAATAAATACAAATTTAAATCAATTTGAGTAATAAAAAAAAAATCATTTTAATATAAAAAGCAATCATAAATTATATTATTAATTATTTAAATGAATAAGAAAAAATATATAAAAAATAATTTTATTTAACATTTTTAAATTTAAAAGAGAACATTCTATGAAAAAAAAAATATCTTACAATAAAATATTTAAATAAAAAAAAATTATATATAAATAAATACAAAATTAATTTAGCTAAAAAAGGAAATTACCTAATTAAAACTCAAATAAACGAAAACATATTGATAAATAAATAATGTTAACAAGGGGAAAATAATATAAAAAGAAATTGATTATTTTAAAATAAAATATAAAATAAATAAGTTTAATGAATAATTAAAGAAATATTAAAAAATATAAATATAAAAAAATAATAATAAATGAACATTATAAATAAAAATAACATAGATAATTAATTAGAAAATTTATAAAAAATAATTAGAAAAATTAAAAAACAAAAATATATTACCAACTGGAATCCAAAAGTGTATGAAAATTAAAGAAATAAAATACAATAAAATAAATATTAAATAAATAGCATATTCCTTTTTAATTCAAAATAATAGAAATAGAAATATTATGGATCCATAACGTCGTGGCCTTTAGCTTAAAATATACATAAATTTATTTAATTAAATTAAGAAAAAAAATCTAAAAAGACCCCAATTTTTTGGAGAAAAAAAGATTAGGCAAGCCTTGTGCAAAATTTATTATTTAAAAAAAAAAAAAAAAATAGTTATATAAGCAAATTTATTTATTTGTCTGTGAAAATTGGAAACAATTTAAAATGCGCAAGAGTCGAGCATAAATTCCCTGATTTCTGCCTTCCAAACATATAAGGCAATTAAAGATCCCCGTCCAGGGCATTTGTCAAAGTTTGTTGGAATGAAAAAAAAAAAAATCAGAGACTGTGACCCAAGTGCTGCTGGCTTGTTTGTGTGCCCCAAATAGCAATCCGAAAAGTACGACTTCTGAGCTAAAAGCCAAGCGAACGACTGAACCCTCTTTTTCAGATATTTATCGGTGCTCTATTGTCTCCAGCTCCCGCTGGTCGCTCCATCGCAGTTCCCATTGTCTTAGGTGGCCCAGTCGGCAAATGCGTCAAATGACAAATGATTTAAAATTTATTATCGGTTCAGCCGTTCCAAAGCTCTTTTTTTTCTTTTTTTTGTCAACTGATTTGGTTGTTTATTTTTTGTGAGTCCAAAGCAACCACATTTTTTTTGGAAAAAAAATTTACAAAGATATTTTCAATTTTGCCTGCTTTCCCAATTTAACTTTTTATTTTTATTTTGTTTATGTGAAAAGTGAAACTATTTTTTGTTTTCTTTTTTACGGAAAATTGAACGTTTTTTTTTTCTTTCTTCTTTTTCCAAAAAAAAAATAATTGTCTCTTTCCTTTTGATTTGTGATTAATCATCGAGGCGTATTAATTGAAATTATTTGACTGATAGTCAGACAATTTCAATTCGAATTCTTAAAATATAATCAAAATGAGAAATTGAAATAATAATTTAAATTTTATAAAGATGAAAATACACTTTTCAAAGCAACTGGCTGCTTGGTTTGGTGGGTCAATTCGATTTCACAAAAAAAAAAATTTATTTTTTTTATTTTTTATTTTACTTTTTTTTTATTCATAAAAATATAAAGAATTTTTTTTTTATAAATTTTTAAATATTTTTTTCATTTTTTTAGTAAAGAGAAAACTAAAAAAATATATAATTTTTTTTTATGAAAAAATAAAGAACTTTTTAATAAATTTATAAATATATATTTTTTATTTTTATTTATTTATTATTTTATTTTATTTTTATTTATTTTTCTTTTGTATTTAATTTGACTTTATAATAAGATCTCCATAAGATTTTTCCTCTCGGGAAATTTACCATTTGTTTCTATATTTTTCAGAACTCGAAAGTCTTAAAAAATATTTTCTCATTTCCAATTCCCTTTTTCTCGTCCTTTCAGACTTAAATTGAATCATTCAAAAAGAGTATTCCGAAATTGATATAATTCAAAGTTTGTGGGGCTGTATTGCTCCGGGCTTGTTTGTTGCCCAAGTTGTTGCTTAAATTTGCGTAAATGCATAAAAATTATAATAATTTACAATTCGTTGATTTTGCCAGCGCAAATTTGCCGAATGCAGTTTACCAATTTGAATACTGTTGTTGGCCAACAACACACGCACAAACGCACACAAATAAACAGAAGCCAAAATACACACACACACACACACACACACATAGACAGGCAGACCAATACTTTTGCATATAACGATCCATAAACTATCACAATAAACAGAAATGAAAATACAAACAAACTTGCAAAAATAAACTTGATTGAAGCAGGGAAAAGGGCAGAGAGAAGATAAAGGACCAAATAGGGAAAAATAAACAGTTCCATGGAATGTTGAGGGACGAGGGGGGTATGGGGTGTAGAATTGACTGAACGCATATTAATCAAGCACATAATTTGCTGGAACGTGAATAACGAGCGATAAAAACTTGGCAAACATAAAACTGCAAGCAAACTGTTTTTAGTGCAACAACCCAAACACACACACACACACACACACACATACAGAGAGAAACAAACAAATACACGATAAAATAATAATAAGAATAACAAAAATTTTATGATAAAAACCATAAGCATTGACTAAGACAAACAAGGAAGAAAAACTAAGAAGGGAAGAAGGAAAATTCGTAGAGCGGATTCCTTGATAAGGAAATTATTATTTTTTGGAAACCTAAGGGATTTTTATCGGAAGTAGAATACAGTTTAATGAGTTAGGAATTAATAAATCCATTTCCTATCTCAGATACTGAGACTATCCAGGGAATAATAAGTATCCGGATCTGCCCAAAAAAAAATACCTTTCAAAAAATCGAAAAAAAAACCTATCCTTTGTTCCTGAAATTTCTTATAATTTTATAAAAAAAAAAAATAAGTTTTTGAAAATATAATTTAGAAAAGAAATCCTGAGATACTGAGGTTAGCCAGGAAAAAATATATGAATCTTTCAAATACTGAGATACCGAGATTAACCAGGAAAAAATATCCGAATCTTTCGAAAAAAAATGAATAAATAATTAAATATAAAAACTGAAAACATTTAATAATTTAATAAAAAAAAAAATAAAAAATTATTTAGAAAAAAAATACTGATAAATAAAGATTATTCACGAAAAAGCATCTAAATCTTTAAAATAAAGAAGAATTTTTTAGAAATCTTTAAAAAATTATCCACTGTTCCTGAAATTTCTAATTATTTCCTATAAAAAAAAACTTAACTGAAAAACACAGTTTATAGAAAAAAAAATATTATTATTAACTAAAAACTATAGTTTATAAAAAAAAATACTGAGACTCTTAAGAAAAAACGTATCCAAATCTTTCAATTAAAAAAAAAAACAAGTCTTTTAAAAAATTATAAAAAAAAGTATTCTTTTATTTCTTAAATTTCTAACAATTTTATAAAAAAAAATAAATCTACAAATTATGAAAAATACCAAAAAAAAATAGTTTTTTTTTTATTTTCTTTGCCATAAAAAATTCTCTTTTTCCCTAGTCAATGTAGGCCTTGTTCACTGTACCATCTCTGGTTATTTGTGTGTGTGTGTGTGTTTTTGTTAAATTTGTGTCTGTATTTGTGCATTGTTGTAATGACTGACTGTGTAACAGTAAATTTTCGCCGCCTTGTTGTCGGTTAACCAATTTTGAAGAGCAATTTTGTATTGATGGTGCAACCAAAAATTGACGTTGCGGCTTCTGCACGGGGGGGCGTGGCGTGGAGGGGGAGGAGGAAGTGCTAGTCAATCCGCCCACACTTAAACATCTATCCACTCAACTAAATATACACACATACACATATACATATATATACAAACACATACAAACACACATATTCAATTTGCCTGCAAAAACATATGCAGATTTGTGTATTTGTATTTGTATTTATATTTGGGCTTGTGTACAGTTTATCGAGTGTGGTTGTTGTTTTTGCTAGTTTCTTGTTGTTGTTGTGGTGGTGTTGGTGGTGTGTTTTGTTCTGACTGTTATTGTTGTTGTTGTTGTTGTTATTGCTGTTATTATTGTTGTTTATATTAGAGTTGATTTTCAAGTGAACAGTTTACCGAACGCACACGGCATGCATGCAAATTACGCATACGCCACCGTACCATCAACGCTCTCGCTTGGCATATTCGCTCGCTCTCTCTCTCTCTCTCTCTTTCTCTCGCTCGTTCGCTCTAGTTTGTGGTTGGCCGGTTGTCAGGCAGTTATGCAATTTCCTCTTAGACCTCCCCCGCACCGTCCCTCACCAATCTCCCATTTTGCTCAGCCTCTTCTTGATGATGCAGCCCATCACTACTTGGCCCGTTGCCGCATTGCTTATTCACCCGATAATTTCGATAACCGCCTACGCCCAGCGACAAGCTCCTTTCCGGGCCGCATCACTCACTCATACACACACACACACACACACACACACACACACACACAAGCAGGCAAATAAACAAGCTAGCTTGGCCCACAAATGTCGAGCAGCCGCAGCAGCCCAGCCCCACCACCATCACCGCCCAGAACTTTATGGGTTCCCCATGAGTGTTGACGGCCGCCCGCTTTTAAATTGAAAGCACTTTAGATTCACATTCAATTAATTAATTTAAGCAAATTGTTTGCTTCAAATTAATTGAATTTGCATTTAATTTGCCCCTGCATTCAAAAGCGCTTCGATGAAAACTTTTACGGCAACATTCCGAGGACCCAACTGAATCAAACTACGCAAAATTGTTGGTCAATTTTAGCAGCTTGTCAATCTTTTACTTGATCATTCACCTACTCAAACAATCAATCAATCTTTTATACAATTCCACTTTAGCTAACCCCGAACTTGCCGCTCAGTTCACCTTTAATTGATTGCCCTATTCTCTGGGCGTAAACTTTCCTTGGCCTGTCAGCAACTCAAAATTATGTGACTTTAATTAAAGATTGACAAATGAAAATCTAGAAAATCGATACTTGAAAATTCTTAAGCTGTTTTAATTCAGGAAAATTGCCAAGAAAATTATCTATAAAAATTTGGATCAAGCTTTTCATGAAATTTTATACTTTTTCCAGTCAAATTATCCATGAGATATTTGGAAAATCCAAAGCTGTTTTTAGGATTTAATTAAGTAAAGTTGCTGAGAAAAACATCTATAAAATTTTTATCAAGCTTTTCATGAAAACTTTTACTTATTTTTTCTAGTCTTATTATCCTTGAGATACTTGAAAAATTCTAAGTTTTTTTTTAAGGATTTAATTAATGAAAATTGCTAAGAAAATTATCTATAATATTTATACTTTTTTCTAGTCAGATTAGCCTTGACATACTTGGAAAATCCTAAGCTTTTTTAAGGATTTAATTAATGAAAATTGCCGAGAAAATTATCTATAAAATTTTAGATCAAAGTTTTCATAAAATCTTTTACTTTTTCCAATCAGATTATCCTGGAGATATTTGGAAAATTCTTGAGATAGTTGGAAAATCCGAAACTTTATTAAGGATTTAATTAAAGAAAATTGCTGAGAAAATTATTTAAAAAATTTTGGGTCAAGCTTTTCAGGAAAACTTTTACATTTAACCAGTCAGAATATCCTTGAGATACTAGGAAAATCCGAAGCTTTTAAAGGTTTTAATTACATAATTATCTATAACACTTTAATTAAGCTTTTCATAAATTTTCAAATAATTAATTTTTTCTTTTTCTATTATTTTCCAGGTAAGCTTCAAGATCCTGGGAATTATGAGTAAGGAAGAAAAATACCTTTTGGAATTTCACACAAGAAATCTGAAGAAACCGATAGATTTATTTTTTATTAAACATTCTTTCACACGAAACTAACGTTTTGAAAGCTCTTGGCCAACTGAAAACTAAACAGCCAAAAAAGGGTTGACTAAAAAAAAATATGGCAAAATATCAAAAAAATATTTCATCATCAAATTTCATCAGCTCGACCGATTTGAAAGGAAAAGTGCAAAGAAAGAAAAGAAAAAGAGAGGGGGGGAGGGTGATGGGAAGAGATAGCCAGAAAAAACAAGTTAAGCGTGTGGCCATAAGAGTCATTATAATTATAATAATAATCGTAATTATTATTTTTAAGCCAATTAACCAGTCAAGTGGAATGAGTGGCGTCCGGGCCAAGTCGATGGAGATGGGGAGAAGGGGAAAGCGCGGCGCAAATGCGGCGCCATATAAAAGGCGAATAATTTGCGCTTTTCACACTAATTAAATGCGAAACGAATAACGAACAGACAAGTGACAAATGAATTGCAGGGCCAACAAAAGTGCCTTAAAAATAGGGCGAGACTGGCTGAAGAGGAGCTGGCTTCTTCAGCTTGGTGGAGTTTTTGGGGGGAGATGGTGGTGCAAGGGAAGTTGGCTGCAAATTAAAACAGCAGCATGAAGCGCTACAAAATGATTAAAAATGTAAATTATAATTCAATTTCATTTGAAAGCAAGAAATAAAGTGAGAAAGAAACAGAAACAAACGCAACGAGCGAGAGGGAAAAGGCAGACCAGCAAAAGTAAAGTAAGAAACGAAAAAAACACAGTAAACTAAGTAAATGCCAAGGAGCTGTAAAGTGGTTTATTCTGAGCGCTTCTAAGACACTGCAAAAGGGGGGTGGGGGAGGGATGAGTCGGTTTGGTGGGAGCGCGAAGCTTTAAACAAAATGACGCGACAAACTTGGCCACAAGGCAGCAGAGAGAAGGAGAGAACGAAAAAGGAGCAAAACCAAAGGCAACAATAGAAAAAGAAACTGATAAAGTAGCCTGCCAGGCAGCTGAGAAGATTCACCCCAAACACACCCTCTCCCCACCCCCCTACCCCTCTCCCCCACTTTGTTCTCAAGAAGACAAGCTGGAAACCTCTCAAGCAGAAAAGACAAATCGAATTTCTCAGCGAAAAAAAAAACATACAACAAAAAAATAAAAGGAAAAAAATACCAAATGACATTAGGGCGTGGCCTGGGCTAGTGGTGAAAGGGGTGGGGGAGGGGGACCCATCAAAAGTCAAGTGCAAATGCAATTTGGTTATGCATTCCCCCATTTTCTTTTCTTTTTTATTTTTATAAATTTTTAATCAGTTTATTTCATTCCCTCTGATTCCAGGATTTGTAGGGATCGTATGTATTTAGTTTAGTATTTTTTTCAGTATTTATTATATTTTTAATCAGTTTATTTCTACTGATTCCAGGATTAGCTTCTATCCATTCGTATTTATTTAAGTATTTTTTGTTTTTTTTTTTTTTTAGTATTTTTAATTAATTTGCTCCTACTCATGCGTATTTTTTTTAGTATTTTTTGTACTCTTAATCAGATTATTTCAATTCTGCTTATTCTAGGATTTGCTCTAACCTATACGTAATTATTTAAGTATTTTTCAGTATTTATTACGGTATAGTCTTAGTATTTTCAGCATTTATTTTAGTATATTTTCAGTTTTTGTCGTGGTATTTTTTTTTAGATTATTTCATTTCTGCTGATTTAGTATTTATTATAATGTAGATTTAATATTTTCAGTATTTATTTTAGTATATTTTCAGTATTTGTCATGGTATTTTTTAGATTATTTTATTTCTGCTGATTCTAGGATTTGCACCTAACTATGCGCATTTATTTAAGTATTTTTTCAGTATTTATTACGGTATAGTTTTAGTATTTTCAGTATTTGTCATGGAATTTTTTTTTTCTTAACTAAGTAATCGAAGTCTTTTTTCTTACTCGAAAAAGTCTCTGATTACCTGGAGGATTTCTTGTCAAGTATGTGGCCATTTGATATGCCATAACGTGTTTTAAACTGAGTTATTTTTCCCTCCCCCACATTCCGCATTCCACTCAGCCCGCACTTCTTCTGGGTTTGTTTTTAACCTCGTTTTGGTGTTGGCTTCTATTTCTTTTCTTTTGCTCTGTTCGCTGAGTGAAATGAATCTGCAATTCTATTCCATTTTGCGTACGCCATTTTATCCGAGCTGCAGTTTTTCTTCTTCCTCTACTTTTTGGTGTGAGAAAAATGGCGTTGGAATCCATGACTGTTGCTTGCCAGGCCAGAGTTGATGGCGAAGCTGCTTGGCCTGGATGCTCTTGATGATGATGATAATGATGATGATGTTATGCCAGGTAGCCTTGGCCAGGTGTGGATTTAATGCGCGAGTTGTGGAAAATGCAAAGCAAAAAAAAAAAAAAAAAGAAAAAAAAAAAAATGAAAAGTGCCTTGAAACGGCATTTCGGTGGTTAGTTTCTTTTTCCATTTTTCTTTGGCCGCAAGAAAAATTGTGTAACAGATCCAAAAGCATCCAAATGCAAATAACTTTCAGTTTATGAACAGAGCAAGCCAAACTTGCTGGATAATCAGCAAACGTTTATGGCAGTGCAAAAAACCACTGGTGATCTGCTTGAAGAGAGAAAAAAAAACACTGCAGCTTCTTGAAATATTTAAGAATTTGTAAATAAATGAAGAAAATGTCTGCTACCCTTTTTCGTCTTCTGTCAATTTGCCAGACGCTTCCATTTTCCCCTTTTGCTATTTTCGTCCTTTTCAGTTTTGGTTGAATTGCCAAAGCTTTGTATAAATAAATTAGATTATAATTAGTAAAAGAAGAAAAATATAAATATAAAAAGTTGAGACTGTCCAGGCCGAATCAATAGGAAAACTTTCAATTCAAAGCTAGGGAAGAGGGAAAAAGAAAATTATATTTCCAGTACAACTGAAAGGGAAATTAAAAAAGGAAATAAATAAAATTTAAAAATTTCGGAAATTAATGAAAAATATTCAAAATGAAAGGAGGAATATTTTTTAATAAAAGATAAAAATATTTTAACCCGATTTTTAGAGGACTTAAGAAACTTCTTTCTATAATAAAATGAAAGGAAGAATATTTTTTAATAAAATATAGAAAAATTTTAATCAGAATTTTAGAGGACTTAAAAACCTACTTTCTATAATTTAATTTTTTTTTAAGTCCTCTGAAAATCGGACTAAAATATGTTTATCTTTTTTAAAAGATATTTCTATCAGACTAAAATGTATATCCTATATTTTAGAAAGAATCATAGGAGAGGTTTCACCATTGAAAATATTTGCCCTCGGAATTCCCAGAATCTTAAGTCTTATATAAATCCTATCTGAAAAAAAAATATATTCCAGTTATTTCTTCCTCTCACTTCCTGCCCAAGTCAAATAGTTTATTTCAAAAATAATTAAATTCAAACCACCCTCAAGATTTGTTGAGTTCTCCACAATTTTCAAGATTTTCCGGTTGTCCCCCTACCCGATTAGGGCACGCCCCCAATATGTTAATTTGAAGTGGCTTTATTTGCCGCATTCTCCCCTCATAAAAGCCTCAACTAACACAACAGCTGATTGGAAAACAATTAAAAAGAAAAGAAAATTTGGAAAATGAAAAATACAAACACACATGTCGAGCCCTGGCAGACTGCGAGGAGACTGCCGAGCTGCATTCCATGCAATGCAGATGGTAAAGGAATTCACTTTCCACTCACAGCAGCTGCCACTTAGACAAAGGACGTGGTTTGATTGAAAGAATTATGACCTGGCTAAGTACTTTTGCACTTGACAGAAGCCACAGTGAAAAACGAAGAAGAAGAAGAAGGCGATGGGCCCAGCAAACAATGCATCAATCAATAAAGATTTCCGCACCTAATAAGCGCTTAGCCCGGGGAATTTTAGAGCAGTCGAATTGGTTATACCCTTTACAGGGAAATTTCTGGCAAAACTGGACTTGTGACACTATGAGATTTAGTGATACTAAGGAAAGCTATAGATGAGATTCTCTTCCTTTTGGGAACTTAGGGAATTCTTGAAATTCTCAAGGTTGTTGGCTATTCCGAGGTTATGGACATGACCGGGTCTATATCAGCTGTTTAGGTCCCAAGTTTCAAGGCTCTAGCCCTGTTAGTCCCTTAGATTCAGAGTCTTCTTCCAAACTAGTTCCCCAGTTCTCCCAGTACGAAGTCTATGCTCGAAGTACCTTAGGTTATAGGGTATACAAAACATTGGAGATGCTGAAAATTTCTATGGAAATCGAAACGTTTTACGCGCACTCAACCAACTGGAAATATAGCAGAGGCACTCGCATTCACTAGGCGGCAGTAAGCTTCCGTTAAGGAGAAGGAGGGTGGATCTGTGGAACTGGCTGGGCCATCATTGACGCTCCTAACCAATTAAGCAATGGCAGAATAGTCCGTCTTTCTTTCTTTTCTTTTGGGCGGGCTGTCGATGTGTTGGCATTGGGAAAAAGGTGTTAATCGAATTATGACCCCGTTGCACTTTCAATGGCGCGTTCAGTCAGAGTACAGTCTGGAAATGCAGCTGATGCTGTTGCGCTTGCACGCTTTTGTCCAATTCTGTTCAGTTTTGTTTTTGTGTGTGGTTTTGCTTTCGGTTTTCTCACATTTGTGGAACGAAGACTGTGGTAGACGTTCTCATCATCATTGACAAGGCATTTCCATATTTTCAAATTTGAATTTTCTATTTTCACAATTTGTCGCCTATCCTTTTGTTGTTGTTGTTGTTGTGGTAGTTGCTCAGACAATTGAGTATCATTGTGCTCGGTCTGTTTGTATTTCTTTCCTTCTCTTTTTCCGATTTTCTTCCTTTTCATTTTTTTTGGCATTTTCAAAGTCAAGCCAAGAACGATACCAGACCAGACCAGACCCAACCCAACCCGGCCAGACCGAGCCAGCCATGCCAGTCAGTCAGTCAGGCCACCCCAGGGCCTACTGACTCTTTGCCCTCCGCATCCTTCAATGCATTCGTAAAGAAAATTACACACATGTGTGGCTTTTCCAGCGTCATACTCGTCGTCATCGTCTGACTTGGCCTGCCAGGCAAACCGATTCCACATTCCACTCCCTCTATCCACTTGGGTAGCTGTTCTGCGTAAAATTTGAAACACGTTAATGTCTCTGGTTGCATTTTAGCAATTTTGTGGAATGTTTTGCTTGACAGCACATTCAAAGTCTCCGTGTGCGTTCGCTCTTCTCTCCCGAAATGCAATTGGCAATTTTCAAAAGCTGGCTCTTCCTCTGACCTGAGACTAGTCTGATAAGAATCCATTTTGGCCAAATTTAAAGTGATTTGCTTTAGTGTCGATAAGATGTATTCCCTTTCTCTCCCCCTAAAACCTGACACTTACCCAAGAAGTTCTCCTATTGAGAGAAGCTCGAGTTCATCACTTGATGGGGCTCTGATCTGATCTAGCAATGCTCGATATATCTTAGGTTGCACTCTTTCAAATATATCGGTCTAAGACCTGGTTGGAACCAGGGATTTAGTACAATCTTCTGAGTTATTTACCTATTATTTGAACTAAGGAACTTGATGCCTTAGTTTGGCTGTATACTCTCAAAGATATAATCCTGACTAACCGTACAGTCAGTCTTAGTCTCAAACGCACAGCTAATGTAGGGTTGAGATAGCTATAGATCTGGCATCTTAGTTCTACAAAGAGATTGACTATAGGTCATGAGCTATTCAGTATTTTGTCTTCTTAAAGAAGTGAAGAAGGAGGTTTACATTACTGGAGAGACCTGGGAAGCTCCGAGAGTGGATCTGATTTAACAATCCAACGAACTCTACCAGATTTATTAGACATCGGAGGTCTATATCAAAATATACCCCAAAGACGAACTAATCGTAAATCTTAGTATAATTTTTGGGTCACAAATTGATTCCCTATAATTTTACTAAAATCGAATGAAATCTTTTAACTATATAGTAGAATTTTCATAGGCCCATCCAATAAGCTTAGGAAATTCTCTTAACCTCAAGAAATATTTATTTGATCGGGCTTGAATTGCCCAAAGTAAATTAATTTCAATTTTGAGGGCACAACTTTTTGGGATACTTAATATATTTTGTTGCCACACACACACACACACACTTAGACCAAATGTAAATTGACTAAGACTCAGAGAGAGAGAGAGAGAGTGAGAGAGAAAGGTTCTTAAATAAAAAGGACCTTCTTGGCAGGCACCACGTGGGCGCTGTCAACATAGCAATTACGAAACAATTTTGAGAGCATGTTGTACGAATTGGTAACCAAAATAGGAATGCTCCCGTTGCCCCATCCCCCCCTCGTTCGCATCACATTGATCGTCATCGAAGCTGTCAACAAAAGATGAAAAAGCAAAAGGAATAAAGGCAGAAATGCTTGGCATAAAATTATGCAGATGCACAAAAGTGACAACGACCGAGGTTGGGTTGTCATAGTGTCGAACCCGAGCACTCTTCCCACAACAACAACAACAAGAACAAGAACAATTGCTGATTCACACAAACACACACAAACACATCAGCACATTTGGCAGCAGTTTTCAACACCTTTCGGGAACTCACGCTTCATTTGCATGTAACATAAAGCGGAGGAAGAATGAAGACCAGCCCAGGCAGACACACTTCTCAAGCGACAACAAGAAGAAGAAGAAGAAGAGGCAGAAAGAATGCCTCCCAAAACCACACGACCACCAAAGCAGACGCATGTGGCAAAAGTTGTCTGCCTGATTCGCCTGCAATCACCTCGGCTTCTTCTGCTCCCTCTCACCTCCCCTGGCCCACATTCTTCGTTGGCGTTGTCGTCGCTGTCGTCGTCGTCGTGGTGACAGCACAACCGACTGACAACCACAAAGTAAGACCGCATATATCAGAAATAATAATAACCCAAACGACGCACAAGCCAAAAACCCAATTGAATGCTTCTCATACAGTCAATGCCACTCCTGGGGCAACGGAGAATCAGGACAGTGCAGGGCAGGGCTGGTCGAGGTAGGGCAGAGTAGGGCCGACTTGAAGGGGTTACACAAAATGTATTGCATATTTTGTCAACTATATTCGGTAAAATATCAAAAAAAAAGGGCATAAAAAAAACTTTAACGAAAGAAAAAAACTTGGCTCCCACATATCCTTATGCCTGTCAACTTTACAAAAAAAAAAAAAATAGATGCAGGCAAATAAGAAAGGTGATAAGCAATTGGATTTCACCAGAGGATTTCTCAAGCCAGCCACTGCCAGGACCACGACAATCATCACGATGATGATGATGATGATGCAAATTCTAAAACTCTTCTTCTGTCAGCTAAAATAAGGTTGGCCCTTGGGTTAGCTGCTGATTTGATAAAAGCTTTTCCAAAAAAAAGAAGGAAAAACTAAGCCAAACTAAACTAAAAATGCTCCAGTAATTCTGCTCAAACTTATGCAAATAATTTTTGTATCTATTCGAAATCACCAAAGAAGTCCAAAAGGTTTTGACTTCTTTATAATTTTAGATGACATCGTGAAGGTGTTCCTGAAAGTATTAAAAAACCCCAAGGAATTTCTTGAACTCTGTGAGACTGTAATACTTTTGGGAGATATATAGAAAGAGATCTTAAATTATGAGATTCTTGAGGAATAAAATTTGTTGAAAATTATGAAACTTTTCGTATTTCAAATTCCATTTCAAAGAGTTCTTTAAATAGTTAGAAAAATTCCCGAAATTGTCAGAAAAATTATTCTGAAAAATGTGAAACTTTTCGGATTTCAAATCCTATTTTAAGAAGATCATTGAAGTGTTAGAAAAACTCCTGAAATTATCTGAAAATCTCGGAAGTGTTATCTATTAAAAAGGTCTTCAAAAAATTTAGAGGAGAGATTGTAAATAAAAGATCGAACGTAGGAAAATATTTATCAAAAAAAGGTCCTGAAAATGTCTAGAAATATATTGCAAGAATAAGAAATTTCCGAGTTATCTGTTGTTTTTTAAAAAAAATCATTGAGAATCTTAGGTAGAGTCTTAAATTAGTTCCTAAGACTAAGTGAACTTTAAAGATTTTTGGAAATCAGAATGTTTGTAAATTGAAGACCCTGAAAGTTCCTGAAAATAATATATCTCTCAAGAGAAATTGAAGACCCTGAAGGTTCCTGAAAACTATAATCTCTAAAGATCTTTGTAAATTGAAGATCTCGGAGGTTCCTCAAAACTATAATCTCTAAAGAGAAATTGAAGACCTTGAAGGTTCCTGAAAACTATAATCTCTTAAGAGAAACTATCTACAAAATAATTTAATAAGATTACAGAGTATCCGGAAAAAAATGTAAGTGGAGGAACTCGGATTCCTGGTTTCTTAAAATTGTAAAATTTCATAAAAAAAAATCTCAAAATCACATGAAACTTTCTTAGCTAAAATATCTGTACAAAAAGCTCCCAAAAAAGATAATTAGTCGCTTGAGGCTATGGAAAATCGAGGAATCAAGCGCTGAATTCTTGGAATATCTTTCGAAAGAAAACTCCTCAAATTCCAAGGAATTCTTCTTTGACACCATTATTTATTTTACAAAGAAAAAATTACTCCGAAAGCTTTCAATCAATTCGAGTTTTTCGGCCACTTTCGTTTTAATTGATTCAGTGAAATAAGGTTTTCTTGGGAAAAGCATATATCATATTCGTCTTTCATTGTTGTTGTTGTTATTATTGCTTGACATACTCTGGCCTGCTTATAGTGGTCAGAGAGTTGACATTAACTTGCTTATATTTCAAATGGATTTTCAATGAAAATGGTCGAGCATTTTCCTTGGCCTATCGTGAATTCCTTCAACTTTATTTTCCAGCTTACAAATTGCATTTACGATGCAGAAAGAGCACAACGGAAAAAGACAAAAAAAAAGAAAACGTATTACAGAATTAAAGGGTCTGTCAAAGAGTGGGTGAGAGAGGGGGGGAGGAAGTTGGAGTGGCTGGCAATCCCCTTTAATTAGTACGCCTTTCGTTTAATGCAATCGGGAGAATATTTTTAATTTAAAACGCGTAATTCAATATAGTACAGTAATTTTCTCTCTCTGTCTGTCTCGCTCGCACTCTCCCTGTTTATGGGAAGAAGGAGGAAGTGAGCACTCTGGTTGTGCCGTTCAATTTTTATGTCCTTAAAGGGAGTAAAAGAAATGTCGAAAATGTAACGGTGAACATTTTTGCGTGCTCGGCGATCGATGAGGCAGCCACACAAAAAGTACCGTTATATTTTTTTTTGAGAGAGGAAGGCTTTTTTTTTTGCGCCCAAAATGAGCGGCTGAGTTGGCCAGGCCAACTGATGACCTGCATTTCTTGCCAAGGGGTTTGCCACATACACTCCACTTGTTGTTGTTGTTGTGTGTGTAAATTGAGGCAGGAAATGCGCTGCAAAAAAAAAAAGTGAGTTCAAAGCTGATTTTCAGGTCAAGAGTTCGAAGCGCTGCAGAATAAAAAAAAAAAAAAACGAAATACAAAGGACCTGCAACACTTTTGGTCAGTTTTGCAATTGTTGTTGTTGTTGTTGTTGTTGACCAACATAAAGTCATTGTTCTGCTGTTTGTGTGTGTGTGTGTAGTGTCCTTTGCTGACTTGCACTCTCTTGTTTTTTTCTCCTTTTTATGTCCTTTTTTTTTGTTTTTTTGATTTTAAGTGCCGATCAAATTTCTTAATTGAAGCTTTAAGTGCAGTCAACAGAGTCCTGAAGAGTTGGCCAGCGGGTGGGGTGAGGTGATGAACACAGCTGCTGCTGCTTCTTCTTCTTGTTCTTCTTTTTATTTTGTGCATTGCCTCATGCCTGCGTCTTGGGTCACTCAACTGCCTGGTTAACAGTTGGTTTACACAAACAACACCCACACAGCCAGCCACTTGTGAGAAAGAGCAAACTATATGTATATATGTGTGAGTGTGTGTGTGTGTGTGAGTGGTGTGGGCTAGCTGAGTCAGTTGCTCTCGTTGCGAGAGAGAGAATGAGTGTAATTGGAAAATTAAGCTTAAATTGCAAGAAATGTGTTGTTCGATTTGTTTGCTGCATTTTTTTTTTCTTCTTCTTCAGGAAATGCTTTCTTTTTTTTGGGTGAAATTTGAGCTTGCAATTTTTTTTTTTTTCTTAAAATGTTCAAAATTAAAAAGAAAAATGTCCTTTGCCTGTCTAAAGATCGCTAAGGGAATAGAATTTTTTTTTTTTTTTTTTTTGCATAATTTGCAATGTCAAATGTCAAAAGCAGCCCGCAGCGGCAATCGACTTAAATGCTCAAACATTTTTACACAACAGGAAATTGACTTTTCAGCGACAGGCAAGCCAGGAACTGCAAAAAAAAACCAAGAAGAAGAAGAAGACATAACGGCAGCAACGAAAGAAAGAAAGAGAGAGAGAGAGAGAGAGAGAGAGGATTGATAGGAGTACAGTTAATAGGTGGGTCTGGCGTTGCCACATGGCCTGTGAATTTTGAAAAGATTTACTTCATCTTCTTCTTCCTCTTTTTCAGATTTTTTTTTTTTTTTTGGTTGGGCTGTCAAAAAGGCTTCAGCGACAGCAGCCACAACTTCCGTTATATGCCAAAACTCACTTCCCCCTCTCTCGCTCCGTCTCCCTCTCTCTCTCTCTCTGTGTCTTTCTCATGTATTTGTTGGCCACTTTCATTTACAGTTTTGAGCAAAAGTTAAGCCATTAGCGAAATGTCCTTTACTTTGCTTATAAAGCAATTCCCAGTTTCTTTTTTTTTTTTACCGTTTCATTCCTGTCCAATCCTGTCCACTTCCATTTCCCAGATTTGGTCTTCTCTGCTAAATGACAACTTCACTGTCAGCATTTTCAACTTTGCTCGATCTTCTCACTCTTTTGTCTTTCTGCTTCTTCTTCTTCTTATTCATCTTCATATTATTATTGTTGTTGTTGTTGTTGCTTTTTTGATGCTGTTGTCATTTTTCGGGGTGCTAAGCAAAGTTTTTCGCTTGCCCCAAAAGTCCTTGCCCCTCCCCTTACCTCCCCCTGACAAAATGAAAAACTTTACTGCAACGTTAATGAAGTTGAAGAATTTTTTTTAATTCGGTTTTAGCTGACAGTTTATGGGGCTTTCAGGCAGGCCAACTAGTTCAGAAAATCTAAAAAAAAAAGGAAATAAGTAGAATTTATTTTGTTTTTTTAGAACAATTTGAAAATATATTTCAAGCTAATCTTTTCTTGCCTTTTCTTTTGTATCTTTTCAGGTATGTTTTCCAAAATGTTTTTGAATAAGAAAATTTGAGGTAATTTAAAGGATCTCGCTAATCTTTGGAACAGTCAACAAAAAAGTTAGCCTTAGGCTTGACCAAGCTTTAGAATCACTGTTAAATTCGCTCTGTTATTTACCACTGTAAGTTAACAGTTAATTTTTGAGGCCTGGCTAAGCGTAGATAAAATTCGTGTGAAACAACCACCCCAAAAATTTACCCAACTTCGTGATAGCGATTTCCCCTATTTTAAGCTGCAGCAGTTTTTAACCTTCAAAATCTGTGAGCTGCTCTGCAGACGTTTTCGTTAAGTTTACTGAGAGAGAGAGAGAGCACTGCAAAGGCAGCGTGCAGCTTATGGCGCTGCCCAAGTCAACCGCGGCAGCACCAGCACCAGCGCCAGCGTTCGCGACAGCAAGGCAGAGCACACACGACAAGTAACCAGTCAAACGAGTAAAACAACAACACTATCAGGCGCACACACAGCATCTCAGAGAGAGAGAGAGCGCGAGAGCACACCCACACACGATAGATAATTTGCGCGGGCTCTCTCGCTGGCAGGCTGAATGAGTTTGACTGAACGAAACCTACACCTGCGCACCAACTTAACGAAACCACAGGCGCTCTCTCGCTCTCTCATGCCTGGCTAGTCAATTCTTGCGCTCTCCACGCTCTTTCGATACACACAAATTTCGTTTTCTGTTGGCTGAGGCGCCGCTTTGGCCAGTTCCAGAGAAACAGTTAGTTTTGAAACGTCACTCGTTGCTTTTACATCGTTGTGCATGAGATACGCACGGTCGCCGCGCGGAATGCGTTCCAAACAACACACATAACAAACGTCAAATTATAATACAGCACACAAAGTCGAGGAAAAAGGCACAAAAAAAAATATTTAAGCGACGTTTCGACTTCATCGAGCCGTGTGTGTTTTTTCCTTAAGATTTTCTGTGTTTTTGTGCCTGTGCCTGTGCGTCGTTTGCGTGTGTATAAAAATTTTATCTGTTCATGTGAATGTTTTTCTGTGTAACCAAAATAATAACAAATCTCTGAAAAGTGACCTGCTAGCCAAGTTAACGTAACGGTTTTCCGCATCCAAAACAACCGAAAAGGCATTCCCATTTGGTTGGCTGGCCTCTAGGCCAGATATTTTATTGCCTGAGCAAAACACCAAACCCAACCAGGAAAGAAGAGAAGGAGAGGAGACAATTTTTGCCGCAGTGAAGAAGACATAAAATTCAACTAGAAGAAGTCTTAAGATTGCGCCAAAGAGTCGTAAAAATAAAGCAGATAGAAAATGTGCAAAAAATAAAAATCAAAGAGTCACACACAACCGAAGAGAAGAAGAGGAAGAAAAATTAAGCAAAAAAAAAAAAAAAAATGTCACAAATTTAAGCAAAAAGGAAGAAAAGAAAAAATATCAAATCAAAGTTTAAGTGAATTTACGTGAGTGCGCGTATCAGTGTGCGTGTGTGAGTGTCACTCAGTGTGCGTGTGCCAGTGTGCGTGTGTGTGTGTGCAAATTAAAGAAACACACACCAAATCTCTTTTACTCTAACGGGGCTCTTCTCTTATACCCCGCAAATCTTTAATACTCTTCCTCCTCCTCCTCTGCTACTTCTTCATCTTTCTATCATCTTCTGTCGGGAACGGCTGTTTTAGCCCCCAAAAAAGCCTTCAAAATTAAGTTCTCAAAAAATACACACCACACATACCACCCCACGGACAACATCTACGACGGTGGCACCGACACCGACGACGACGAATGTCCATTGGAATCGACCACAATGAATCCCTATGAATACGACACCACACTGGAGTGCCGTGATGCGGGCGGCGGACCAGGACCTGGACCCGGACCCGGACCCGGCACTTTACCCATGACCGGTCGACATCATCATCAGCAGCCACAAATGCAACAACAACAACAGCAACAGCCGCATAGCCAAACTCTCCAGCATCAGAATCAGCAGAATATGCAAACGGCCCAACAGCAGGCAGCGGCGGCTCAGTCACACTACGATTATGAATATCAGCATTTGCCGCATCGTCCACCGGATACAACAACAAATACAGCAACGCGTACGCACGGCAGACAAGGTGAGTGAGAAACCGAAAGAACCAACGAAAAAGTGCATAAAGCAAAAATCAAAACTGTGCGTGCAAATGAGTGTTTTTTTTTTTTGAGTGCAAAAAAATCGAGTGGGAGAGCAAGTGTCAAATTCTTTAACCCTTTAAAACAAAAGGTGTCGCCTGTGGACAAAAAATCGAATAATTTATTTAAAAGAAGAATGCTTTATTTTTATGGTGGAAAATTTAGGAAACCAAAGAAAATGAATTAGCTTGGTGAAATTCTTTAGATTTCGATGGGAAATTTTAAAAATCTAGAAAGTTTGAAATTTTGAAAAACTATAAAATTTCGATTTGTAAAGCAAAATAAAATTTTCTTCAATTAAATTAAAATTCACATAAATTTTTTCTTTTCAAAATTTACAATAAAATTGGATAAGGAAAAAAATTACAAGATTTATTTGAATAGTTCAGAATTTAATTTAAAATTTACAATAAAGTTGGGGAAAAAACAAAATCTTACAAAAGCTAAAAATAAGATTTATTTGAAAAGTTCGAATTTTAATCCATTAACTAAGAATTTGGCTGCCTCCGACAGCTTTCAATTAAAATTCTTAAAGTTGGAAGACATTTTAAAAAGATTTTGAAATTTTTTAAAACAAAACAATTAATTGTTTTGAGTTTTCCAAAGAGAAAATCTGTGATTCTGAAAGTTGGAAGACATTTTGAAACAAACAATTAAATCAAAGCGAAAATCTGTGATTTAAAATTTCTATGAAATTTTCAAAGTTTATTTAAATTTCGAATTTTTCTTTTCAATTAAGCAAAACCAAAGTAAATTTGCATAAAAGTTTTCCACGACTGATTAATTTGAATCTATGAATATTTATGACAACTTCTCATCGAACTCCGAGGAAGCCAATTGAAAATCCTAGTTTCCTTTCAAGACTCACTCAACCGTTAAATGAAAATTTAAAATCTCAAAATGCAGCCAATAAATAAATATGATAAAGTGAAAAAGGAGAGGTGGAGAGACAGAGAGAGAGAGGGGGTGGAGTAAAAAAAAAACTTGCCACAACTTTGAACAAATTAGCGAGCTTATCGCGTCGCAAACATTTTGCATAAATTAAAGGCAAATTAAGTTGAGACTGTTTCGCAGGTCGCAGGCGGGTTAAGCAGTTCCCTCTGAGCAGAGCAACTACCGTTATTCGAGTGTAAGCGAGTTGTGACTGCCGAGCGTGTTAATTCTTTTATTTCGTTGACAGAATTTCTGTGCTTCCTCTTTCCTTTTCATTATTTGTCTTATTAATAAAAAAGGAGACTCAATTTTTATATTTTCATTTCTTTCATCTCTTTCGCTCTTTCGTTCGCCCGAGAAAACCTTTTGTGGTCTTCGGAAAACTCCAGCAAAACTTGCTGCCGCTTCTTCTTCTTCTTCTTTTTTATAAGGATACTTTTGCCGCAGCCGCCGCAGGCAACCTTTATTCACTCTTCTTCTTCTTATTCTCTTTTTTTTTTGAAGCGGCATTCGGTTACAATTGCCGGCCTAACTGGGCTTCCCGCCTGCTCCCGCTCTCAGCTCTCGTCTGCATTTTAAAGTATTGTGAAAACACATAGTTTCCTTTTTTCCTCGATTTGCCTGAAGCGACAGGATTCGTCTGATTGCGCTGACATTTTTTAAGGGTTTTTTTTTTTACATTCTCTTTTTTTTCGCATCTTCTTGATTTTGCCTTATGAATTTGTGGCGCTTGGGTAAATTAAATTTTGGCCGCCATTTGTCAAACCGAAGTTGTTTTTTTTGTTGCTTCCTTTTTAAAATTTGCCAGGAAAAATCCTTTGACAATTTGCTTTGTTGTGTTTTGGGCGATTTTTTATAGTTTGCTTTTTTTTACCCAGCGGAAAATTGATTTATGAAAAAGCCAGGAAAATCGTAAATTTTGCTTGACAGATTGGCTGGAAATTTTGAAAAAAAAAAAATGCGAAAATTCGTGAGTTTTCAAAAAAAAAAAAAATTGAAAATTAATTTTTTTATATTTTTGAATTTTTTCTTGCTTAGAAAAAAAAATTATCTTCAAGAATTTTAAATTTAAAAAAAATTGAAAATTATTTATTTTTATATTTTAGAAATTTTTCTTGCTTAGAAAAAGCCAAAAAAAAAATTTCTTTATAAATCCCCAAATTCCTAGATTTTCACAATTTGCGTTTGCCCATTTTCCTGCTGGCATATTAAAAATTCGTAAATCTTCAAAAATAGGAAATCTGAGGAATTGTAAACATTTTCCAAATCAACAAATTTAATTTCAAAATTTATTTAAATATTTTACGAATTTTTCTCAACATTTCCTTTCCTTTTCATTTTCTATTTACATTTCAAATCTCTTGGCAACTCTTAAATTTTTCTGTAAAAACAAACACGCCGCATTTATTGACGCACTTTGGAAAACCTGAGCATATAATAATTTCCATAAACAAAACCCAACCCAACACGCACGCACATAATTTGTGGCTAAAATAGAAGAGGAAGAAGAAGAAGAAGGCGAAAAAAAACGAATTTCGAAAAAAAATAAGAACCAAAAATAATTTCCCAAATCACCTGCCAAAAATGAAAATCCAAGCCAAAGGCAATAATAATTACAGAGGGGGTAGGGGGTAGGGGGTAGGGGGGAAGGGGAGTGACAGGGAAATTACCCACTTCACCGCGGAAAATCTAAACAATTTAAAAAAAAACAAAAATAAAATCCAAGAGAAACATCAAAATTGTTGTTGTTGTTTTTGTTGTTGTTTGTGCAAAAAAGAACAAATAAACAAATGAGGCAAGACGAGGCTGATGAAAAAAATGTGTGAGAAAAATAGGTAAAAGGGAGCAATTTCCCCTCTCTTCTTTCTCCGTCTTCTTCTTCTTTTTGGTTTGAGAAACATTTGCCAGCTGGTCGACCTTGCCAGATTGAATTGGCTGCGTAGATTTTTAGATTTCAATTTCTTCTTCTTCTTCTTCTTGGTGCTTTTTTCCCAATTTTTCGAAGAGTTCAGATGGCCAATCTGATAAAGTGGTCTGACTAATTTGGCTAATTGGCAAAAGCCAAAAGGCAGATGCAAATTTTTTTTTGCAAAAAAAAAAAGAATTTAATAAAATTGTGAAAAATTAAAAAAAAAATATAATATTCCATTTGAAAATAATAAATAAAATTTAAAAAAAAAATTAAATATTCCATTTGATTTTTTTTTTTATGACGAAAAAAGAAATAAAATTTCTCAAATCAAAAAAAAAAAAAAATTTTCAGAGGAAAAATGTATTTTTTTTTTATGATTATAAGAAAATTCGATTTCTTGTTTGTGAAAATTTACGAGCCTTGACTTTTTGCAGCCCTCCTCTCCCTCGCCTACCCACCCTTTGGCCCACTTCAATATTGAATTTTATGCTTGCGCCAAAAGTGAAGCGAAATCCTTCGACACATTTTCGATGCTTCTGCTTCTTCTTCTTCTTCTTATTCTCAATGTTATTGTTGTAATTTATTGTTTTGCTGCTAGAAAATTTATTTGCCCTTTGTTGTTGTTGCTGTTGTTGGGAATTTACAATTTTCGGTTTGCACGTCTCTCTCTCACTCTCTCTGTCTCGCTCACTCCTTTGCCCGCATAACGGTAGGCAATCCGCAATTTCATTTTATAGGTTTGTTCTCTGCATTTCATCTTCTTCTTCTTCTTCATTTTCTTTACTTTCTTCTTCTCTTGGCTGATTGTTCTTCTTCTTCTTCTTCTTCTTCTTCTTCTTCTTCTTATTTGATGGATTCTCCTTCTTGTGTTTTTTGTTATTGTTTTTGTTGTTGTCCTTTTTATTTCATTTCAAGCTTCAATTGTTTGCAATTGCTTTTATAACACTCCCGCCTCACACCTCCCCCATCCCCCCACCCCACCCACTCAACTCAACCCACACACTCAAACAAGTAATAAAAGAATGAGTGAGTGAGTGAATTGGTGGGTGGCTGAGTGAGTGAGTGAAAGAGAGAGAAAGAGATAGCCGAGTGGACCGAGAGTGAATGGAAGAAGACAAAAGTGGCCTCCTGGCGACCAAAAGGAAATGCCACAAATAAAGTTATGTAAATTCCGTTTCATGTGTGCTTCTTAAAATTTCTTCAATTCTCTCTCTTTTGTGTGTGTGTGTGTGTGTGTGTGTGTGTGTGTGTGTGTGTGTGTGTGTGAGAAAAGTTGAAATACCGAAAAAGGAAGTCGGAAATAATAAAATGCTGGATTCCAAGTAGGTTTTTTTGTGGTCCACAAAGTTTCCAAAAAGAGGGAGGAAATTTTTTTTTTGATAGAAAAAAAAATAAATCCTGACCTTGGTTAATTTGTTGACACTTTGAAAAGACTTTAAAATGGGAGCTTTAAGATCTGAAAAATTTAACCCTAGAAATGACATTTTTTTTAGAATTTCTTTCTGCCTGGAAAAACTAAAAAAACGAAAAAAAAACTCATTCCACTTTCTTTTCTTTTAATTTTTGAAAACTGTCACTGGCAACATTTCTTGTTATGTTTGCAAAAATTCCAACTTATTACTTTCCGACAGCTGTCAAAAAATATGCAAAGTAAAAAAAAAAAAGAAAAACTATTCCCTGGAATGTACGCAAAATTATGTAAATCAAAGCGATTTGTAACAAGCTCAAACAGAGAAAAAGGGAGACAGAGAGAGAGAGGAAAAAAAGAGTGGAAAAATGTCACAAAAAAAAGGTAGCAAAAAAGATGCCCTAAAAGAATTGACAGAGCATAGACGGAAATTCAAAATGTCAAGCGCAGAGCAAAACAAGGAGAAGAAGGAGGCAAGTCAGGGGAGACGGGCAGGCCAGATTGAGTCGGTGGCTGTAAACAGCAGGAGACTAACGCGCCCCTACCAAACTCTAGTTTTATTTTTTTGCCCAAGCAAAAAAAAAAAAAAGAGAGAGAGGAGCATAAAAGAAATGCCGACAAACAGCACAGCAGGCAGAAAATCTCTAAAGAAAGGAAGCACTTCACATTCAATAGGATAAGAATATTTGAAAAAAAAAAACTCACTCACCCACTCATTACTCATTTTACTCATTATTTGAGTAAATCACAACCACCTCTAAAATTAACACTCGAAATTTGTGACCTGCTCTCACTCACTCACACACTCTCACACTCACTCAGTCGGTGATTGCAGTCTTGCTGCAGCTGCTTAGGCTCGTTAATGCCGTTTTGTCATTTGTGGGATTAGTCAACTTTGCTCTGCCTCTCTTCTTCTTCTTCTTCTTCTTCTTTATGGTTCATTTGAATTTTTAGGTAGACGAAAGGCATGAAAGAGCACAAGTGTTTTTTCTTGAGCTGAGCGAGCGAAACGGGAATAAAGTAGAAAGAAGAAGGAAAGGATACAAAAACCAACGCACTGCTGTGTTTTAATTTGATTTTTGTTAGGCAAAGCCGCTTAGGGAGAACATCACACACACACACACGAAAGCATGCCAGCGCATACACACACACACACACACATAGAGACGACCTTAGTAATTTTATTAGTCAGCCAGACGAGCTCGTTTGTGCGGGTGCCTTTTTTTTGAGTTGGTTTGGGTTCTTCTGTTTGCCTATTTTTGTGGACCTTCGATTTTGTTTTTAATACAAAATTAATGCTGAGTTAGTGTTGGGTTATTTTCAAATTGAATTAGGAATAATATATTGTTTCTTTGGGGGATTTTTTAGTGATTTTGTTTTTTGTTTTTTTCAAGGTGACTTTCAAAGTGAATTAGGAAAGAACAAAATCCTGAAAAAAATATATATTATTTTATTCCTTGTCTATATCCTTGGCATCTGCTATTCTTCATATATATATTTTAAGTATGTGGCTATCAAAAATTTCTTGCATGATTTTCTTCCGTCTACAAAGTATACAAATTTTTATGACCTCCGCAAGCTTGGCTGAACTCGATCTCCCTCTCTCGCTTTGCTCCTGATAATATGGCACGTTCTAGGGAGACAGAGAAAGGGAGAGAGACAGACTGGCAGACTTGCTGAATGATTGCTAACTGTAATTGCAGCAATTGCTTATCCCTACACATTCGCAATGCCAAAAAGCAAAACCAAAACCAAAACGTAAATTAAATGAAACAAAGCAAACAGTATAGCGGATCCCCTCCTCCCCCCGCTTACTCCTTTTAGCCGAGACAATCCCCAGAGAGAGCAAAAGAGAGAGAGAAATGGCAACTAAACTCGAGTCAAAACGCACGAAAAACTCATAAAAAAATATGCCAAGGAATCTTGGTAGACTTTGTTTGCTTATTTATGTGCTTGTGTGTGTGTTTGTGTGTTTGTGTCTTCTTCTTCTTCTTCTTCATCAGTGTTTTATTTTTTTATTGTCGAACATTAAATTTATTATTTTTTATAGAATGTTTCACAACTGAATGCAAATTTGTTCAACTCCCCCCAAAACCCTCCCCTTTCTCCCTCTCTCTCTCTCTCTCTCTCTCTCTCTTTCATTTGTTTTTGTTTTCCTTTTTTTTTTTTTGATTTCTTGAATATTTTTCAACGCTTTTGTGTGTTTTACGACAACGCAGCATTTTTTAATTGCAACGAGCGAACGATGTGTATGCAAAGTTTTATTATTATTTTGAGAAAGATCTTCTTCGCCTAGTCAAGTCATAAAAATTATGTTGTTGTTATTGGTTGTTGTTGTTGGTTGTTTTGGGTACTTGAAATGCACTCTGGGTTTTCCAGAAGTTGTAAAAACTAAACGTAATGACAAATTTCTTAGCTGCAACAAACAAAACAGTCGACGTGCCGGGTGGGAGGGAGGAGGAGGAGGAGGGATGTGTTTTATGTACTAAAACATAAAGACTCCTTTATTTCACTCATTCTGTGTATGTGTGTAATTGTGTTGAAAGCCAAGTAGAAAAAAAAACCCCGAAAACATAAATGGGAATCGCTGAAGACGTGAGAAACCGACGAGTTTTTATTGCCAAGAGCGAAGAAGAAGAAGAAGATAAAAGTCCTGGCAAAAAAAAGACGACTCTCCCGAAGGTCAAGGAACCGCAATAGAATCACTTGGCCCCAAGAAGAAGAAGAAGAAGCAGAGGAATGTTGTGTACAAAACTTTAGACTTTAATCATTTTTGCATTATCTTTTTATTTATTTCTATAAATATTTTACACACAATATGGGCCACTCGAATGAAAAACATTTCACAATACAAAACGGAAAAAAAACTCAAATGAAGCAGAAGAAGAAGAAGTAGAAAAGATTGAAATGGAATGAAATTGTATATAAAAGATTTCATTTATCAGTTCAAGCTAGACGGAAATGCTCAATGGCAACAACAACAACAACAACCTTTGCTTTATAGAAACTTTTGACCGATATAAAGAAAGAATTAATCTACTCTAGATTCAACTAGGCGGGGGGGGGGGGGGGGGGGGGGAGTCTGTAATTTTAATGAGAATTGTATCAGAATTTGTTTAGAAAAATTAAAAATATAAATGGGAAGGAAAAATCGGAGGTCGTTCCGAGAATTTTGGTGAAGAAATCAGAGGTCAATTCGGAGGACTCTCCGAACACTTGGAAGAAGGAATCGGTGGTCAATTCATAGGTCTTTCCGAACATTTTGAAGAAGAAATCGGAGGTCAATTCGAAGGTCTCTTCGAGTATTTTGAAGTATAAATTGAAGATCACTTAGATAATTCTATATGGACTCTCCGATTATTTTGAAGAAGGAATCGGTGGTCTATTCGTAGGTCCCTCCGATTATTTTGAAGAAGAAATCGGAGGTCCCTTAGAATAGTCTATATGCCGAGTTATAAGGCTATCAAAATCATAAGGCATTCGTAGGAATTATATAAAAATTATATAAAAATCTCCAAAGCCTCAAATTGGTTATAGAAATAACCCGGTTAGTTTTTGGCTGAACCCAACAAAATTAGGGATTTTATTTACTCATATAAACAACCATAAGTATACCTAGTTTCACCTTGATCATTATGACATTTATTTCCCTAACAGATCCCTGAATATATCTCATATAAAAGAGAATAATCTGTGATATTCGTAATCCCAAAAATTTCGGATCTATTCCCTTGTCTCTTAGAGGTTTCGGATTCCTTTTCTCAGTCTCCTAGTAATTTGGATTCAGAGCAGAAATCAAGTTATCTTTGGCTTATCAGCTCTCTCACACCACTCTATGGGTATGTATGTGTGCTCCATAAACTGAGCAACTCTCATAAGGAAAAAGGAATTTTTAAGATCCCAAAAATCTGGCACCTTCAAAGAGGCTAAGCCAGATAAAATAAAACAACAAAATAACAATCCAAATAAGACTGTACACAAATTTCTGGGTACCTAAGACACTTGCCAAGCGCCTCTCTCCCTCTCACTCTCTCTCTATCTCTTTCGCTCTACTCGTCAGAAATGACAGCTGTCAGTCTAGTAAAAATAAAACCGAAATTGAAGTGAATTCTTAGGGCTAATAAAAAAATGTTGGCCAGGACATTTTTATCTTTAAGGAAAGGCGAATTTCATCAGCCAAGTTGACCGATAAAAATAAAAAAAATGCTAAAGAGGAAACACTTTTAGCTGAGAGCGGCTTATCAAAAAAAAAAAAAAAAAAAAAAAGTACCCACAAAACGGGAAACGCGTTGTTGACAAATGCGGAGAGAAAAATCACAGAAAAATTCATTTTCATTTCTATGGCAAAGTGCGAAAGAGACGGCAAAATGTAGATAAAAGATAAGCAGAAAGCAAAGGGCCAAGGAAATACGAAACAAAACAATAAAATCAAATTTAAGATACATGAGAGACCAAAACAAATAGGCACACAAGTAGAAGAAGAAGAAGAAGTAGAAGAAGAAAAGAGAAATGAGCAGGCCAGAAACTAGGAGAAAACTCGTCACAATTGCCTGTCTGCCTGTGTGTGTGTGTGTCACATCTGCTGGCAACATTTTCACAAGCCTCTCTCCATCCCACTCTCTCTCTCCCTCTCCCTCTAAGGAACCTACATACATATGAGGATTTTGTATGAGCTGTTCATTGGCCTGAATGGCCGAGGGTGGCAGGACAAAGGCCCAAGTTGTTCCCTTTGAAAATGTAGTGCCAATGACAATTGACAATGGGCGGGAAATAAAAAAAAAGGAAACATAAAAGAGCTCAAACTAATTTATGGCCACTTGAAATTTTCCAATAAAAATAAAGAAAATTCTGTCAATATTTTGGTTGGCTCATTTGAGGTGATTCTGGGCCAAAAAAAAAATATTAATGAGCCAAGAATTTGCAAGACAAAATTACAAGTTTCCCCTGAAAAGTCTCAGCTGACAAGAAAATCTACTTTGGCTAGAAAAAGTATCTAACGAATTTGCTTTGCCATCTTCATAAAAGATACAAATGTATCTGTATCTGCCTTCCTTACTCTAATGGAACTTTTATGATGAAATGAAATCTTTATGCACTTTTTTTTTTTTGCATTAGAGCAAAATTCAATGAGACAGGGAGAAAGTCATAAAAAATAGCCGAGAAATATTTCGAGGGAGAAATACTTAATTTTTTTTGGCACATTTGCAGCCTATCAAGGCGTCAGGTTGCGTAGCCAAAAAAGGGACAAGGACTCTGAAATTGTTGTCCCTTTTTTTTTTGCCTGGTCTCTTGAAATGTGCCTGCATTTTATGCATATCATATGACCTGACCAGACCAGACCAGTATCCAGACTGTCCAGGCCTACCTCTTCTTCTTCTTCTTCTTCTTCTTGTTCGTCGTCGGCGTCAACGTAATTTGCCACCCTCGTCGCTTTCTGGCTGGCTGGTTTTGTGTGTCTTCTTGTCATTTTGGTTGTCTGGCCTAATGAAAGGCCGTTAGTGTCCTTGTATGTATCTCAAGGCTCTATCTGCTTTGTTGTTATTATTATTGTTGTTGTTGTTGTTGTTGATAAAAATGCGGGAGTAAAGCAAGTCTCGGTCGTAAAATAATAATAGTCCCCGCGTCTGGGGATTCAAACTGGTCAGCCTCTTACTCTCTCCTTCTCTCTCTCACTCCCTCTCTCACTCTAGCTATCTCTTTCTTTTTAGGTCTACGCTGCCTATCAAAGTGTAAATGTTACCTAATGTTTTTATTTGATTAGCCTCTCTTACGTGCCGCATTCTTTATTTGCCTTTCTTTTCTTGAGTTGCATTTTCCTTGGAATTTTAGTCTTCTTTTATTTTCCCTTCGCCTTTCTGAAGATTAATTGTCTGAGCGTAAATTTTTTAATTTCATGGAAATAATGTTGGTAGAGAAAAATCGTAGGCAAACGAACGAAATCATTGAGCTTCGTTTTGGAATTTAATTTGAAAATCAACGAAAAAAAAATAAGGAAAATCTGAACAAATTTGTTGGTGATTTGTCGTGTGGAAAAAATAGCCAAAAACATTTTCCGAAAAAAAAAACGAAAAAAATATTCTCATTAATTTTTGTTGTTGTTGTAAATGAAATCAAAATGAAATCAATTTAAAGTGATTTGTTTGCCTAAAAAAAAAATTTGAATTTATTTAGTTTAATTTAAATTTTTTTATGTACAAAAAAAAATTCTTTAATTAATCTTTGAAAATTTATTCTTTTATTTTCAGGTATGTTCAAAAAATTCCCAATTGCTTTTATTAGAAATCGTATTTATTTGGTGGTAAGTCTTATACTCTTTTTGAAAGAAGAAATGAGATATGAGAGGCCCCTAAAAGTTACTCCGGGTTCGTCGATTTTAATAGAAGAAATTATATATCCAAGTTTCACAATTTTTCACCGAAATCGTACAGATCGAACCACTATATGTATAACTCCCTAAGTTATCCTAATGGGCCTTGAGAATAACTCTAGGTAAGCCCTGAACAATCTGGAATGATTTTGGTATACAAGATGGCTATGGGTATATACCGAGTTTGACTTGGATCGACCTACTATATACCTAATTGATCTTAAGTATATCTCTGGTACCTATTAACCTATTTTGATCAAATTTAGTCTTTGGTATTCCCATACCACCAAACATATGTGCACCAAGTTTCACTTGGATCAAGCTACTATATCTTGAAACCGTCCTAAGAATATCTCCAGTATTCCTTGACCGTTCTCAATCAAACTAGATATTTGGAATGCTTGAGTAAAGACAATCATGTCATTCGAATTTCATCTGGATCGAGCTACTATATCATCTAGCAACCCTATAGATCTACATCGACTTGACGGATATATCGGATATTAATTGGCCAATCCAATTGAAATTAAAGGATATATCGGACATTATTATCCAATTTCTAGAAAACGAAAAATTTTTCACACATTTTTTTTTTACTAGTTTTCAGTTAACTGGAAAATACTTTTTCTTTTACTTGAAAATCATTTTAGCAGCTTTGCTCTTATTTCGGATTTTATTCAAGTCAGAGAAGCGTGTCAAAATGCCTACAAGTGTGCCACATTTGTATTATGTGCACTTTCAATGAAAGTGAAAATTTCAATTACATGCCGACTGTACTCTTTACACTACAACCCGCCCCCCCCCCCCTCTCTCTCTCTCTATCCGTCCCTCTCTCTCTTTTCACCCACATACCATTTGTTGTGTTAATTGTACAAAAAGAATAGACAAGATCCAAAAGAAAAAGAGAAAAAAAGAAATGGAACGGGCACACACACACACACACACACACACACACACACACACACACACACATAAACACACTCGAAGAGAACGAAAGAATAGCTCAACTGAAAAGTGAAATGTTTGCACTTATTGCCAAAGCCTTCAACACCTCCTCCAACCTACCAAGCTCCCTTCCCCCTCTCCACCCACCGACTCCTTTGTTGTAGCTGGTACAGCTTTGTGCTCTTGTCTGTTGTTCATTCTTACATTTTATTTCAGTGCAATTTATTTTTATATATGTGCTCGGTGCCTTACAAATTACGCATACGCCAGGTTGTCTGAGATTTTGCTTCTCAGCCCAAGACAAGAATGGCAAAGCCCAGCTAGGCGGGGTGGGGCGGGAGGGTGGGTGAGACACTCAAGGTAAAGCCGTAGAAATAACAATAATAATAGCAAGGCACTCTTCAGCCAGGCCGGCTGAATTAGGAGGTGTATGTATGTGTGTGAGTGCCACGGGGCGGAGGGAAGAGGGGGGGGCTCAGGAGTAAGGGTAAAAAAGATTTGCTCGAAAAAGTTTTCAGCAAGGCGCATAAAAGTTTTTCCTGCTTTTCATTCGCATTGTTGTTGCTGTTGTTGTTGTCTTGGCCTTTACACTGGCAAAAGCTGCTGCCTCTTCCTCTTCTTCCTACTTATGTTTTTTTTTCCATTTTTTTCACATACTTTCATATTGCCTGCAAATAATTTACTTCAACTCTTTCTGGGTTTCTTTTTATTTATTTTTTTGCCCTGACTTTTGCTGGTTTTCCTTTCTTTTTTGTTAAAACTTTTCTTCAGCTGCTGCGATTTTTATGCTCTCTTCTAACCAAAAAATAGTGCAACAATAAAGCTTTCATAGTTTTTTTTTTCTTAATCTTCTTTTTTTGCTTGTTTGAAGCAGCTGCTTTCTTGGGCAAAAAGAAGCTTCTCTTTGTCAAATCTGATTTGATTTTCAATCGTGAAAGCTTTTTTTGCCTTTTTCATTTTTGAAAAATCCCAAATTCTTTTCTCAGAAACCTAGAAACTTATTCATCTTGAAGATTCCAAAATCGGTTCTCGGAAACCAGAAAACTTTTTGGAAAATTTCTTCTTCCATATTTCGCTTGATTGAAAAGCTTTCGCCACCAATTTTGGTACCATAGAAAATCTCGATATTCTCCATGACTGTACCAAGTTTCAAGGAGTTTAGATAATTGGATCTGCCTCCGTCGGACCAATTAATCGTACAGGACCTACCCAAGATGGCGCTCTCTCGATTTTATTTATATTTTGATTAATTTTCCATCAAGTTAATTCAATTTTTTATGCCAATTCAAGGTAAAAACTTTGTTAGAATAATTGTCGTACCTTCCCAGAGAAAGAGAGAGAAAAATGAACGAGAAAGAGACTAACCAGAATCTCTCGAGCATCTAACCAGACACTTCAGCACTTTTAATAAATTCAACAGCAACAGACAAAACAACAATAACAAAGTCAGCACCAAACTAAAAAAAAAAAAGCAATAAAATATTAATGAAATTCCAAACACCCCCCAGTGTCGGTATGCCCGTAAAGGGCAGGAGGGGTGGAAGGGGGGGGGGGGGCAGTCAGAATAAAAAAAGGAAAAAACTATACTATCACCTTGAGAGCAATTTTTTGTGTTTGTGCTAACAAAGCACGCACAGCTTGCCGACAGAAGGGCCAGGGACAGACAGACCTGGCCAACAGAGCCAACAGACTTGGCCTCCTAGATAGTCTGGCCGGGCAGACCAACCGAGGTGGGCAGAGACAGAAAGAGAGGGAAACGCATGGCCCCAAGTGATGCGGCCACTTGCCACTGTCGTTCAGTGTGAGGGGGGGGAAGGGAGGGTTGACTTCCGTTACGTGGTTTTTGGGGACAGAGTTCAGTTCGTCTTCATCTTCTTCTTCTTCTTGTTTGGTCATATTTTCGCACCTCTCACTCTCGCTCTCTCTTGCATTGGCCGAAGAGGACCGTGAGAGAGGTCGAAGGGGGGTGCGGGGGGTTTGGCAGGTGGAAGCGTCACATTGGCCGGTGATAAAATGAAACGCCAGCGAGCCAGACAAATGGCCCAGAGAGTTTCGAGCAAGATGATAGGGCCGAGCTGGAAAATCACTCGGAAAACTTGGAAAAAAAATATGTGTTGGGGACAATAACAATTTTCACCGTCGACGCTTTCGTCATGTAAATTTTCCTTCAGCTTGCTCCAAGTTGCACTGGAGAGAGATGAAAATGTTGATGAAAAATATTACAAAAATAAAAATTAAACAAATTAAAAAAATGGAATTTTTTTCGAAAATAAAACAAATAAGAAAATGGCTAATTGGAACTGGAAAAAAATTTAGATAGAAAAAAATTTCGTCACTTTGAGAAAATTCAAAAATTTTAAACTAATTTTTTTCAAATTGAATCAAAATATTTTCAATCAAATGGAATTTTGTTTTAGCCAAGTTTTTGCACATATGCAACCAATCAAAATGCTAAAATTTAATAGAATTTTCTTTTAACTTTGTTGGAAGACAGTTTCCCTCTCTCCCAGAAAGAGAACAATGCAACAAATTTTGTTGTTTTTGTTTTTTTTATTCGTGGTAAAAAATAAAAATTGAAAATTTCTATTGAAACAAAAGCAAACTAACAAGGGCAGAAAGGTGCCCCCGAGCCTGAATTTCCTGATGGGTTTTTGCCCAGCTCCGGGAACATTTGTCGTTACTCTTTACATTTTCCCTCTTCTTTTTTTCTCTCTCTCTTTCTGCTTTACTTATTCCATTTTCCATGTAAGTGAAGAAGTTCCTATGCCAAATTGAATTTAGTCTTCTTTTTTTTCTCACAAAAAAAAAAAAGATGAAATTGATTTTAGCTGGAAATGGAGTAGGGGAGGGGTGTGGATGGCCAGGGCGGGGAATCAAAAAGATAAAGATGAAATTTATTTTGGCTGGTGAGAAGGGGAAAGAGGGGGGGGAGCAGGGAAGATTCTTCAGGTCCTCTCTGCGGCGGCACGGAAAACAAATTAAACTAAATTCCCCAATTTCATTTTGCGGCAACAAAGTAGACAAAACAACAACAACAACTACAAAAAAAATGCAATCAGTTTGCCAATTGCATTTGCTAGTTTCTCCCAGAGCCGAAGACACTGGCAAAGTAGCCAAAATCAGTGAAAAGAAAATAAGTCACAAAACCAACTGATTTATTCAAGAAATTTTTATTCTGGGAAATAAAAAAGTTTAATTTTCATAAAAAAAAATATTAATATTGTTCCAATTTTTTTTTAATACAAATTTTAAACAAAAATAAATAAATAAATAAATAATAATAATAATAATAATAATAATAATAATAATAATAATAATAATAATAATAATAATAATAATAATAATAATAAGAAGAAGAAGAAGAAGAAGCAGAAGAATTAAATAAATTATAAAAATTAAAATGTATACTAAAAATATTTTTATACTTTTTCAATCAATTTTATTGAATTATTTTTTTTTCGAACTTTTTTTTAATTTTTTAAAGTTGCCCAAAAATTTCTCTAATAAGTCAAATAAATACTTTTATTTATTTTTTATAACTTCTAAAAATTAAAAAAAAAACCCAAAAGTTATAGAAAATAATTAAAATGTTTTTTAATTTTTTTTTAATAATTTAAAATTGGGGGTTTTAATTAAAAAAAAAATTCTAAAATCATAGAAAATAATTATAATATTCTAATAATATTATATTCTTAATTTTTTGTTTTATAATTTTAAAATTCGGTTTTTAATAATTATTTTTTTTTTTATTTTTTTTTATAATTTCAGAAATTGTTTTTTATTTTGTAATAATAATTTTAGAATTTTGAACTATTTTTATTTGTTACTTATTTTTTTATAATTGCATTTTTTTAATTTTATAATATTTTTTTTTTTTTTTTTACAAATTCAGAAATCGTTTTTTTTTTTTAACTCTTCTCAAATTAATTAAATGCTCTGAAAAATATTTTGACTTTTAATTAAAAATTGTTTGAACCGCATTAAAATGACCTTGATTTTAATTTGTTTATATTTTTTATGCCTGTTATAATTGTTTCCCATTTTATTACTATTATTTTTTTATGAGACAAAGAAGGGCAAGAGTCTTGAGCTTAACGATTCATAATTAGTCTCACGAAATAATGATAAGTTTGAAATATTTCTTAAAATTTTAATCAAGGTTTTTCAACACACATTTCAACTGACCTTAAAAAAATTTGAAAACTTCAAAAAAAAAAAGTGTGAAAAAAAAATTTCAAGTTGTGAAAATCAATATGTGCGTGGCGGGCCAGGCAGAGCCGAAGAGACGAAGAGGCTGCGGTGAATTTCATAAATTTTTCAAAGCTGGAAAATGCTATTTATATTTCATAGCCCGAATGAAAAAAGAGAGAGAGAGAAAAAAAAAGGAAAGCAAACTGTGAAACTTTTGCGCAGCACGAACGACTACAAATCGTGCGTACCAAAGCAAAGCTAAAGAAAATAAAGAAAATAAAAAAAATATAAGAAAAGAAAAACTTTACACTTGGCCATGGATATGGTATTTGATATGAAAAGAAAGAACCAAACCGATATGGCCGATAGGACAAGGCTGACGGTTTACGGCTTCGTTTATTACGTGAGAAAAGAATATAATACAGACGGGATCAAGGGGGGAGAGGGGGAGGGTGGCTAAGGCTGTTGACAGCACTTTGGTGATTGTCCTGCGACAATATTTATTTATTTTCCAAGCAAGTTGAAGTTGAAGCTGGCCTGGCCAAGTTGGAGGCACGTGCAAATGGCCAAGTTGTGCCAGTTAGGCCAGGCTTAGACTAACTGGGAAAACTTTGGAAAAATTATGCGAAAATTTCCATGAAATAATTCTACGGAAAAATCCTGTCATTTCCTGGGCAAATATTTTGATATCTGATATATAATTTGATTTTCTATAATTACACCTTTTGGGCCTAAAGCAAAATGGCAGCCATGGAAAATCTCTTGGCCATGCAATATGTCAAATCAAACAAGTCGGACAGGTCGAGTTCCCCTTCCCACCTGGATAAATCAGTCACTGGCATATGGCCAAGTTGGAACAATTAAGTTTGACATGCAATGCCAGTTGAGTTTGACTTTTTGGTCAGGCCAATAAATTTATGGTTTGAACAAATTTGTTAAACAACTTCAACTTAATTATACAATTTGCGCATATAAACGTGGTCAAACTGTAGCCCCCGCCCCCTCTCTTAGTCGAGCTCTTTAAAATTGTTCAGAATTTTCACTTGACTGATTTTTTTGTTTTTTGTTTATCCTTTTATTGATTTATGCTAATATTTGACAAGCTAATTAATATGGTTAATTTTTTTTTCTATTTTGCTGCTAATTGAAATTTGTGGTTTTATGGGCAGGAAAATCTCAAAGGTACCTGTTGTGGTTCTTGGCCTGCGGTTAATTGTTCTTCTTGTGGTCAGATTGAATGACAAAACAGGCACAGGTCAACACCAGGGGGAGGGGGGAGAGAGAGAAAGAGAGAGAGAATATAATTTGTCTACATCTCTCTTTTCCTTGTTTATTATTATTTCATCCAAAAGATTAAATAATAAATTCATTGCCCAAAAAAAAAAAAAAATTCATATGGCCAAAAGACCCGGCCAAGTCAAGAATAATTTTCGCCAAGCAAAACAAAAAAAAAAAAAAAGCTCTCTCATTTCTTATTTCCATCATATTTTTTTTTTTATTTATTTTTGTCTCTCGCAGACGAAATGGGCCCACTCAATTTAAGCCATTTCTTCCTTCCTTCATTCATTCATTCATTCATTCAGCCGAGCCAAAAACAAAACAAAAAAAAAAAAGTTGACAGTGTTGTCTATGTTAATTTTTATTTATTTAATTTATGTTTATTTGCCTCACATAAAACAGATGGTGGGTGGCAAAAGCGAGAAAGAGACGGAGGGAGAGCGAGAGAGAGAGAGGGCGAGATCAAAACAGACAAAGGCATTTTCATAATTTTCTTATAATTTTATGATTTGTTTGTTTTTTTCTTCTTCTTTTTTTTACTGTTATTTGTGTCGCGCACATTTTGCCATTTTATTGTTGACATTTCATTGGTTTTGTTTGACAATGAAAACACTTGTTTATGCCGAAAAGGATAAAAGGCGGCAAATAAATAAGGAAGCAGGCAAAATAAGAAATCAAATAGGCGCCACGATTTTCTCCCCGGCAAAAGAAAACACAAATATTTCCTCGAAAAAAAAAAGTTTTGTATTCTCGGATTTTTCTTTCAAATTTTATTTTCTCAAAAATTCTTTTTTGGTTGAATTTCAATTATTTTCGAATCGCCTAAAAAATATTTTTTTAAAAAATTTTTTTTTTTCATTGCATTTTTATTTTTATGTAACATATTTAATTAATTTAAGTGTTTATTTTTTTTTAATATTTTTATGTGAAAGAATTAAGAATTTTCATAGAGATAAATTGATCTTTTTTTGTATTATTTTATTATTATATTTAGCTTTTTAACTTTAATAACTTTTTTATTTTATTTCGGCTTTATTTTTTTTTCAATCTCATTTATTATTTTTTGGTAATTTATTTATATTATTTTTATATTCAATTTATTTTTATTTTATTTTATTGTATAAAATTAATATTTGATTTGTATTATTATTATTTTTTTAATATTTATATTATGGTACCGAATTTTAATTTTTTATTTATTATTTTTTTTTTTTTTTAGTTTGATTGAATTTTTTTATATAATTTTTTTTTAAATTTTTTAACTTACCAATTAGAATGTATTCCAAATTTTTTTATTATTCATTATTTTTATTTAGAACTACTTTAGGCAGACCTTATTTATTTTTCAAAATCTTTTTACTGACCAATTTAAGCATTAAACATTTTTTTTCTTAAAAGCTCAAAAATGTCCTAAATATTTTTACCTTGTTCTCTATTATTTTATCATAATTTTTTATTACTTTTTTTTTGAACCCCTAATTTTCTTGGAAAAAATAAAAAAAATATTCCAAAAATTCTCTCAGAAAAATACAATTTTTTGGAGCTTCAAAAAGCAAAATTCTCCCCTTGGGCCAAGACCCAACGTTATATTTATATGAAATTATTTTTGGTAACATATTTTTTTTTTACGCCAACTTTGTTGCTTACAAACCGTTACAACTGCCAAAAGAAAATTGTTATAATAAAGATAAGAAAGACACGTAAAAAAGAGAAGAGACTCACGCGTGTCTGTTTAATTTCATGTGGGTTGGCCAAAAATATTGAAGTGAGCTTCGAATGGTTCTGACAACGAGAGGAAAAGAGAAAGGAAACAAACAGAACTGACTTGGGGGCAGGCAGCTTTCCTGCTTCTTCTTTGGCACACATGACCACATATTTATGCAGAATTTAAATTTTAAAATAACAAGGCTTCCCTGACTCCACTCCTCCCCTCTCACTCACTCCATCTCTCTCTCTCTCTCTTTCTGTCTCTTTTGGACTTGTGGGTGGCTTCAGGTATTTTCTGCTTCTTTGTTTTTTGTGACTTTTTGTTTGGTCGAGTTGCTTCATTACCGAAAGTCTTCAAGAGCAAAAAAGAATCCTGAGTTGGTCTTTTGCTTCTCTTTGTTGTTGTTGTTGTTTTCCTTTTGCTCTGGAATATGTTGGCAAAATGTCATTTTGTCACGAAACGGGCACAACTTCATCATCAGCCTGGAGTCCTTGATCATTATGTTTATTATATTGCCAAACACACACACTCACACACACACACACATGCTCAGAGAGAGAGAGAGAGAGATTTTTCTTTTTTTTTATTTGTTTGCTTTGCATTTTCATTTTCCACGTTTTGTTTTTCTTGACATTTTCCCTTTTCTTTCTTAGTTTTTTTTTCCCAGTTTCACCCTATTGCCTTTGGTTTATTTTGTTTTGGTTATTTCGGTTTGTGTGTTTGGCTTATTTCTCTCGTTCACTTCAAACGTTCTTTCAAGTGTTTGTTGCATGTTGGCAGGAATCTCAAACAGTTGTTGACAAGAATGAAATGTGGCTAGCATTTTTTTTTTTTTTGCCCTCTTTTTCTTTTTCGTTTTTACCTTTTACCTTGGCCAAACCCCAAGCGTTCTGATTGTTTTGTCCTCGTCGTTGTCGTTTCTGTGTTGAAGCAATTTGCATATTTTCAAACATTGCTTATGACGCACACACACACACACACACACATACACACGCATACACACGGTTCGACATGCATGGACATGTTCATATGGCCGAAGGATATATTTGAGCAAAAGTGGACAGCAGCTCGTCCAGCCAACAAGTCAATTAGTTTTGGCCAAGTCGCTTTACCATTTCAATCGAAACAACAGGAGGGCTTTTTCATTTCAATTTTCTTGGTAGCACAATTTCAAATTATTTTCACAATTTTAATGATATTCTAAGAAATTGATTCCCCCCTTCGCCCCCCCCCCCCCCCCATTCTAGTTTGATTATTTCCTTTGTTTTGTTATTCACTTAAGTGGTGAAATTTTGCTAATGACATTTTTGGCAAAAATCAAATATTTAAATGGAATATAAAAATCTAAAATTTCCAATCCGATTAATTTATTTCGAGAATTTCTAGTTTGATTAAATTTTGCCTGAAATCCTTAACGTGCAGTTAGCAATGGAAAATATCTTAGAGGAAAATCTCTTGTTAAATACTTTAAGTCTTTAGGTGAGGGGGGGGGGAGGATGGGTGGGTGGAGGGTGGTAGTCAGAATTCTCAGGCAGGTGGAGTAGAGCTCATTTAGAGCTTTAGATTGCACGGCAGTGCAAACAATAAATCCATTGTGGCCAAAGTGAAATCGGAGGCTTAAGAATCTGGAAGACTCGAAAGGCCACTTCATCACCCTTCTTCGTCACGTCAGCCACGAAAGCAAACACTTGAAATCTCGACAATGATGATGATGATGATGATGGGGGGAGGGAGGGCGGGGGCAATGAAAAAATGAAAAGAAAAGGAATTCGAGGACTCTGGGTAAAATGTTAATCAAGCTGATTGAGCTGTTCTTGTTCTTGTTGTTGTTGTTGTAGCTTGAGACCAGCCAAATGGAAGACCAAGCCTTTGCTCCAACAGTGCCACTTGTCACTGCAAAAACAACAAGAACAAATAAACAATCAGGCAGCTCCAAAAAGCGTTTATTAACATTTTCATTGGAGCAAAAAAAAAAAATAAACAGCCAAAAAAAGAAAAGGGGAAATAAAGCTTAAGGTGAGACAAAAAAAAAATAAAATAAAACTCCACAATAAATATGCCTTAACTTCTAATAAAGACAAGGCCAGAACAAGCCAACAAAGAAGAAGAAGAAGACACACACACTTTTTTTAGGGTGGCAAAAAAAAAAAAGAAAAGAAGAATTTTCATGCAAATCCCAAAGCAAACAATTTTAGCCAAATGTGTAAAGGTTAACCTACTCCAAGGGTAGGAGGGGGAGTTGCTTGAGTTGGCAAGACTGATAAGAAGATAAAAAAGAAGACGAAGACGAAGAAGCTGTAAGCCAAGACAAATGCAAGCACCACCAGACTGATGAAGTTGAATGAAAAAGAAGAAGAAGGAAATCGATGCAAGGCAACTTCAAAATGAAAATGGAAAAAAGGGGCTGTAAAGTGGGTGGATTCTGGTTAAAAGATGCGGGTAACAGTCTGTCTAAAAGAAGCAGACATAAACCGAATAAGACTTGAGTAAACAATCCATAAAGTGCCGGCAAACGCACATTTGTTGACACATTGCAAACTGAAGCCGCCCTCTCCCCCCCATACCACTCCAGCCCCTCTGAAATTTATGCAGCACATATGCTGCTGCAACAACAGCAGGCGGCATTCACCCCCACCCACCCCTTCATTCTGTTTAAGAAGTTCACTAAGAAAGTGTCAAGCCAAAGGGATAAGTGATATCATGAGGGTACAAAAAGAAGAAGAAGAAGAAGAAGAGTAGAAAGAAAAACTAGCAAATATTTGAAAAAGGTGTAGGAAATTATCTAATATGCTGGGAAGTTTAAACATGGCGCAAAAAAAAAAATTGTACTTGTTTAATTGGTAAAAATTCTACGGCCATTCCTTTTGGGCAGGTTAGAATTTACCGTTACCCACGTGGCATACAAAATGCTCAAGTTGTTTACACAAGCATATAATGACATTGGTCTGGTGGTATGGCTCCTCGCAGCCATATTGGTTTTTGCTGGCAACGCTTGGGTGGCGTGGAGTGGCTGGAATCGACACGGCACTGCTACTCCGGCCACTTGCCTGCTTTTTATACAACATTTGTTTTTCTTTGCATAATCTTTGGCGCTTAATAATGTTTCGGCAAACGAGGCAAACGGACTGCGACAACAACAACAACAAGAGCTGGGATAACGGTAAAGACGACAAGAACGTTCGCGTCACACGCAAACTTGTGGTTCGTGCTGATTTCTTTTTTTTCCACTCTCTCTCTCTCTCTCTCTCTCTCTCTGGCTCAGGGTGGAGTGTGAGTGTTTGCCTGGGTCTACCCTGACGTGTGGCGGAATGCTTTCTTCTGCTTCTTCTTGAATTTCGTCTTTGTCACGACTCGACCAGCTGTGTTTTTTAGGGGTTGCTCTGCTTCTTCTGCTTCTTCTCGGTCGCCATCATCTTGGTTGACGGTGACTAAACGCACCATTAGTCTTTGAAAATAGCTTAGAGCAAAATTTACATTATTAAGCTCGGCGCTCTTCACTCTCAACAATGTCGGGCCTTGTGTTTCTTTTTTTTCCATATATTTCTTTTTTTTTCCTTTATTCACTTTTCCTTTTGGAGTGGCCAGGAAAAAACAGAACCAAAACCAGAAAGCAGTTTGTCCTGGCCAAAGGGCCTTAACATTTTCCTTCGTTACTTTTTTTCCCATTTCCATGTGCCCTTTTCTTTCTTTTGTCGTTCATTTCGCTTTGTATGGATATTTCTGGTACTAACGGTATTGTTAATGCTGCGTTATTACAACATAATGTCAATATTTATTTTTTTGACAATTTTGTACAAATGTTTGACGACGGTTTCCCCTTCTCATTCCTTTGGCAATTAAATAATATGGGCAACCCCGAAAATTAATAACAACAACGACAACAACAATGAGCCTCCTCCTATTCTTCTTCTTTTTCTTTTTCTTAGTATTCATCAAGTTCTGAGGCTGCCTAATTGGTTAGCAAAACATTAAGCAAAGTAATCATTTTATTTAATATATTTTTTTTTTGCTCCGTGATAAAATTATTCAGTCTTTCAGGAAAAACTATTCCTAAGTTCCCCAACTTTTTAGATCTTCATCAATCTAGTTTTGAAATATCCAATTCTATGGAGATAAACTTGGATTTTAATTTATAAAGAAACTAATAGTTCAATCTTGAAGAAACTTGGTATATATAGATTTCTATATATAGGCCCACCCTATATAGAATTTTATTAAGATCGTTCAATAGGCTCCCGAGATATTACGGGTTCATGGGAGTGCAACTTGGGTTAGAACTGAGTAACTAGATTGAATAGAAAGCTCTGGGTTAGGCTGGGTGTAATTTAATCTCATCATAATCCCATGCATTTCCCAGGGCCTTTCAAGACTTTCCCTCCAAATCATCTGTGATTAACAGCAATGAGAGTAGTATTTAGTTACTCGATCGAATAAATCATTTAAGCTTAATGATCTCCACTTAAAGCCTTATAACGAGGGCTTTCTAATGGAATCTCTCTTGAGTCTTCATCTTGATTATATGAAATATTATGTGACTCTGATTTTTAATCATAATTCTTGTTTTTCTTCATCTCTTTGCAGGTATGTTTATGATGTGATCAATTTCTCTCCCTTATATAAATTGTTGTGAGTGATTTGAGTCGATTAAACAAAAAAAAAAAAAAAAAACGTTTAACACTTTCACTCTTGGCTTGTGCTTAATTGTTTGATGAGTGAGTATCAAGCCATCTGATTAAAAACTAAGATTTGAACAACTCACCCACTCATAATTTAATAATAGAAAGTTCAGCACAAAAAAAAAAGAAAAAAAAAATAGAGTTTGCTTTAACAAAAGACAAACAATTAGCAAAGTTTTTTTATGTTTTTGATTTTTCTTTATTATTTTGTGACTGCTGACAAACGAGCAAACTGCTTCAACAAAATATGATTTAATGTTCGTTGTTTCTTTTTTTTTTCATCTACCAATTGTTTGGCTTTTGAACCCATTTTTTTTTTCATACATACCACATAAACTTATACAATAGACAATTTTGTCTTATTATTAAACCATCAGGGTCTTGGGTCTGGGGGGGAGAAAAGTCGGAGAGCTGAAGCTGCAAATATGGCAAAGCCATGTAGAATCAACAACATAAACCACACAAGACAGCTAAAGACTAATTAATCATATGCCGGGGTTGGAGTCAACCGAGCTCCCCAAGAAGAAGAAGAAGAAGTAGTAGAAGAAGCTGTGGCCCCATTGGGTTCGGCCATTGGGCAAATAAACGGGGCACAACAGTCAAACACACTCTTCACTCTACACACTCGGCTTGCCTTTTAAATGGAAATTAAATTGCTCTGGCAGCTGCAAAGGCGACAGCATCGTCATCATTATCGTCACTGGTGTGGCCAGGCTCCCTACCCCCCCGTCCCCAACACTCATCATAGCTCTGCGACTGGCTCTATCATCTCTCTCAGCTAATACAAAAGCCTAAGATAGAATAGCTGCAGTTGGCGTTCTGCGTTTGGGTTTCTTGGGTCCTCTATCACTCCTAAGCTAAAGTTTGTGTTTGTCGGTTAAATTTATGCCACTTGAGTCATTAATTTTCATAAATGAATCAAACAAACGGCTACGCATGTGTCTTTGGTTGTGTTGGTTGCGTTTAGACGACAGCCTGAATCTCTAATCGAATTCAATGAAAATGAGCAAAAGAGCAGATAACTTGATTAACGCCCGACACAAAATGTTAAAGTGTAAATGCTTCAATGACTGCTTGAGGATTTTTGGCTAAGCTTTTTATTTGGACGGTAAGGAAATTGAAAGTAGAAAATCTCAGGATCCTCAAAAGGGTTCGGTATTATTTTTAGATACAAGCTAAGTGAGCTCATTAGGCGTAAATTAGGCTAACGAGAAAAGGAATCAAAACATGGGATCACTTTGTATAGATGAAATAGTCTCAACGCTTTGAGAAGGTTCAGGAATCAAAACTTGGGATCAATTGTTATAAATGAAATAGTCTCAAAGATTTGAGAAGGTTCAGGTTTATTTTCAGAGCGAAGCTAGAACATGCTCTCCACATATCTCAGGAGCTCTATAGGGTTCCTACTTTAGTTTTCAAACGAAAACTCAACAACTCATGAACCTTAATTAAATTTGCCAAACCATGACATACTCTAATTGGATCATTTATTTAAAGACCGTTCTCTTCTTTTTGTTTTTTGCTGTTCACTTCAATCTCTGATAAAAGCCAAGTGTTCCCGTATTACGCCAGTGAATTCTTTGTATTTGTGAGATCATCAAACAACTTGTGGCATAAATTAGAACAAGTGTTTTCAAAATTTTCGGTCGGATTCCCAGAAATAGAATCATCACGCTCCTACTGATTCACTGATTTGTCTGTTTACACTCACATAACAGAACAACGACCCACTGAAAATAGCTCAATCAATCAGCTGCTAAATAAATATGTAAAAAAATAAAGGCCAGCCAGCATTTAAACAAGCCATAAAAAATAAAGAACCAACAACCGCAAATACTTGACTCTTCAAAGTTTTTTTTGAATAAACAAAAAAAAGAATCGAGGCACACGAAAATGTGCTAAAATATTATTTGCTCTTTTCCTGGGGGAGGGAGAGGAGAAAAGAACAAAGTGTGAGACTCTACAAATAATTCATCAAAAGAAACTAAAAATCCATATGAATATTAATCAAAGCACAAATCAACGAGACAAGCCAAAACATATGCCAAAAAAATAAGGAGAGAGAAAAGATCATGAGTAGCGGGGGAAAAGCCAATAAACAATTTTTGATTTTTTTTCTAAAAAGCGGCAAATTTCAAAAAAGCTGCCAACCAAGACAGCTTTTTTCTATTTGGTTTCTTTTGTTTATAAATTAAATAATTCCGACAAGGCAAAATCCAAATGGCCCTCAGGCTTTGAGATTTTGTTTTACTTTTTATTTTCTACCCACGCTTCAAAGATTTGCTTTGGTTTATTGGTAGAAGCTGCTGGTAAGCCACTTGGAAACAATTAAAGCTTTTTTTTGACATTTTTTGTTGTTGTTTTTGTTGTTCTCTTTTCGTCATTTTAATAGTGTTTTCCTTGAGTTGTTGACAAAAATTTGTGATTTGTCGTTTTGATGGTTTATTTTACCTGCGCGAAGGCATGGGTCATTAACCATATTTAGGGGGTAATAAAGTTGTCATTTTGGCCTGACACTCACAGAGTGAAAGGCTAACAATTTCTGATTGAAACTGACAAGATTTGCGAAGATAGAATTTCAAATAGAACGTGTGAATTCTCAAAGATAACAAGAAATATTTAAAAAAAAAAAAAAAAAAATTGAATAAAAAAATTGAAAAAAAAAAATTGAAAAAAATTGTAAAAAAAGTAAAAAAAAATTTGGAAAAAATTAAATTTGAAAAAAAATTAAAAAAAAAAAAATAAATTTAAAAATGACCCTGAGTCTTCATAAATGAAAGTTTGAAAGACAAAACATTCATTTTTGATTGCTTCAATTTCAAATTGAAAAGCTTCAGTCAAAATAAAGAAACAAACCCAAAAAAATTACATCAAACAAATAACCAAAATTGAAAGTACTCCTTAAATAATTTTAAGGTGTGTTTTTTTCCAATGAATTTTTTATTTCTTTCTTTTTTTTTGAAATGATCAATTAAAACCACTTCAGCCGTGGCAAAAAAAAAAAAAAAAAAAAAAAACATCTCAAGGTCTTTTACTCTTCCCGTAAAACTGTCACTGAAAAGGCCTAAACAGACAAAAGACAATAACAACAACAGCAACGACAACAACAAGGAGAGCTACGAAAAAAAAGTAAAATCAAAAGCAATCAAATTGACAAAACGTCAGTGTAATAAAGCGTTGATAAACCGCAGCAGAAAGCTGGCAATACAATAAAAGCCAATGAAACTGACTTGGCCAGCAATGAAAAGGAAAAATTGATTAGCCCGGCCAACAGAGACGGACACAAATTGAACAAAAAACAGACAAGAAAAAAAATGAAGAAGAAGAGGGGAAAAAGGGAACGGGGAGCCCCCAGCTTGGCGGCTGCGGCAATCAGCGAAAACCACAAAACCAAGCGCGCCTGCGCAAACGGCAACAACAACAACAGATAACAACAACAGAAAACAACAACAATGCGAAAAAATATATATCGACAGAAAATTACACCAAACTCACGAGGAGCTCAGCGAAAAAAAAAGATTTCGCTGCTGCACACAAAATCAATGAAAAATGCCCCAGCAACAACAACAACAACAGAAGAGTTAGCCAAGTTGATGAGGAGGCTGCTGAGACAGCATTCAGACACGTTTGTTGCCAGAGCAGCGCTGCCCAACCAATTTACAATTTAATAGCGAATGCCGCCAACACCGCAACCACACTCAGCTTGCCAGCCTTTTGCCAACGTTCGATCTGCGATCGGCAAAAGAGCCAAGAAATAAAAAACAGATAAGGCAGCAAAAGGGTTAAGGCCTAAAAGGCAAGACAAAACAGAGAAGCTTCAAGTGGATCAAGTGGCTAGCTCAGACTTTTTTTTTATAGAAAAAAATAGAATGAAAAGTTTTATACATATTTATTCCAAGACAAAAGAAAGATTTTTTTTGATTTTTTTTTTTTTTTTTTTTAAAAAACATCAAGAAAAAAATCAAAGAATTTTTCAAAAATTTTTTGAATTTTATTGAAAATAATCTGACATTTTTTTTATAGGAAATAATTTATTATGCCATTTTTATATTACAGAATTAAAAAAATTATATGAAATATTTCTAAAATAATTTTTTAGATAATTTAATTTTTTTTTTTTTTGAGATTTCCGATTTTTTTTTATAAATTAATTCAGATTTTTTTATATACAAATTTTAATTAATTGTTTTTTTTTTTAGAATTTTCTAAATTAAATTGAAAATAATTTTGATTATTGTTTACTTTTTTCCGTTTATTTTTTATTCTCAATTTTTTTTTTATAAAATAGAAAATTGAATGAATTCTTGAAAAATATTTCAAATATTTTCGAATTTTTTTTTTTAATTTTCGTTTATTCTTGTTAGGAAGTAATTTATTTTCTGATAAAATCGGAATGCATAAAAAAATCATATAAATGTCACAGCCCACATTTTTTAAGCCGGATTCGGCTTACTAAGTTTCTTCAGGCTGACCCTACATTTACCTCTCCACCCACTTTTGGGCCGACTATTTAAGACATTAAGCCAGGCCAAGTGCTTCCTTAAAAATGGGGGGAACAAAAAGAGAAACAAAATTTAATAACAAAATGAAAGAATGAACATTTGGAATGAAAAGAAAAAGTGTATAGACAAAATACACATTAAAAGTAATAGCGCATATCCTCAATTTCCAAAATGAAAAGAGCTGAAAGAGAAAACCAAAAAAAAAAAAAAAAAAAACAAAAAATAATAATAATCTCACCCCACTTGTGGCACTTTGGGGACAGCAGCGAGCTTCTATTCTTTTGTATGTGAATGAAAGGCCTACCGATTTGTAGGCCCCAACCAAAAAAGGCCTCGGCCATAACAACAAACGAGCGTAACAACAACAATAAAAAAAAGCCAAAAACAGAGCCGAAAATTACGCATGCCTAAACGGTCCGAACAGACAAAACGAACAGAATCAGAATTATGAGCCAGAAGGAAACAACAACAACAGCAGCAGCAACAACAATAAAAAGCGATTGGCTCTCTAACCAAAAAAAAAAAAAAGAAAAGAAAAGAAACAATGTTTTTGGCCAAAGGCAAAGGCAAACCAAAAGTCAAGTCAGTTGCTGGCTCTCTCATACTCAGAACCGGGCCGGGCCGAGTCGAACTACCTGCACCAGTGTGTTTGGGCATGGCTTTGAGTTTGGGTTTGGTTTTTGGTTTTTGGCCCGACTCGGCTTTAAATTGAATATGGCCAAAAGCGGCATACAAATAGCTCGACTTTGGTCTTTCAGAGTTGTTGCAGTTTTGGCTGCCGCTCTTTTTTTCTTTAGTTTTGCTATTTTTGCCTTATAAGGTCGCGCACATAAATAAGCGCAGCAAAATATATTGCAACTAGGCAGGCAGTCAGGCAGGCAGTGAGCCAAGTGAGGCAAGTCAAGACTTCTTGGCCGCACACACTTGAGAGGCGAAGCCGACTAGAGGAGATAGCTACCAAGTCGGGCCGGGCTGCTGTAAGCAAGCGTCGTGCTCTAGCATCGACCACAACAACCACCAAGACAATCACCAATAATAACAACAACAACAGCAACAACAACACGAACAAAGTAGAACCAAAGTACCCAAAGAAATACCATCAACAATCAACTGATGAGAAAAGGAAATGAAAAGTCAACATAGGGCACCACAATAGCACAATTCGTATGCTCAAGAAGATAGAGAAAGAGCGGAGAGCAAAACCAGAGAGGGTAGAACGAGTCTGCCTGATAAAGTCAAGCACACAAAAGTCGTGGAAAAGTGGCTGCCACAACAAGAAAATTGCTGGACCAAACCTAAGAAAACTTCCAAGACTGAGCGAGAGAGAGAGAGAGAGAGAGCAAGAGTGTGGGCAAGGAGGGGAGTATTGGGAGAGTAGTCACAGACCATTGACATTAGGCTGACCGCAACAGACTTGATAGTTTCGGCTTCAGCTGACTTGGTCTCTGACCAGGCAACCAATTGAGGCGCTTCATCGTTTTCAGCATTTCGAAATGAAAATTACTTTTGTTTAGCCCAGCCGAGAGATGCAGAGAGGGGGGAGGCGAAACGGCCAAAAAAGATTAGAATTTTTTTTTTCTTGTTTTGGTTGGTCGTGTTGACTAGCTTTAGTTTATGACCAAGTCGATAAATGGGATAAAGAAAAATTCTTGTGCTTTTTTTCGAGCAATATTTTATTTTAAGTTTCAAGGAAATTGAATTTGTTTAAACAAATAAATTATTCAGAGTAACCTGAGCTAAATTGCTTTAGCTAAGAACTTAAGATCCCAAGATATGGAAATAAGGTTAGAAGGGGAAATGAAGTGGCTTGGAATGATAAAGTTCGGAATTTTAAGATCCTGGGAGCTGAGAAAATAATTAAAGGAGAAGAAAGGGTTTTGGAGTCATTATAGATCCTGAGTTATGAGAGATTGAAGTGGTTCGGAATGGTAGAGTCCAGAACTCAGGATCTCATGAGAGTTGAAAGGAAATAATGTTCAACATATTCGAAATTATTAAAAGTTAAAGTGGTTCGGTATGGTAGAGTCCTGAACTCAGGATCTCCTGAGAGTTCGAAAAGGTAATACTCAAGACCCTTGGTTTCAACCAATTCGAAATTATAGATCCTGAGTAACAGGAGATTGAAGTGGTTGGGTATGGTAGAGTACGAAAATCAAGAATTCCTGAGATTTGAAAAAAATAATACTCAAGAGCCTTCAAGTCAACAAATTCGAAAATTTAGATCCTGAGTTAGGAAAATGTGAAATTCTCCAGGAAATTATTATTTCTTATTCAGATAGGATAGGATTCCTGAATCTCAGATCCTAACTTTAGTATAGAGAAAAGAAAAGATTCTGAATCCCGAGAAACCTTTGTCAACTTTGCTGGTTTCTTTACAAAGCCAAACCAGCCGAATATTTCACCTAACTGACCACTCGCCATTCCTCTCGGTTCTTGTCAAAAACTTTAAACCAAAAGCCATTCAACCCATCAGTTTCATGTCTCCTTCGAGCCATTCAAATTACTCATTTGCCACTTTGGCTAAACAATATCAGTCTGCCTTTTAAGCTACCACTCATTACTTGCCACTTAGACTATCTTTTCCAAAATACCAAAAAGAAAGAAGCCACCTTTTTTTCTTCAAAGTCATTTGTCAAACTCATTGAAGGTTGAGACTATGTTTTTTTTTCTTATTCTCTTATATATTTTTGCTAGTTATTTGCCAGGCAAAAAGTAACTAGTTTAACCAAAAACTCCTCCTCTTTTTTTACTGCAAGCTGAGAAAAGAAACCACTTAACCTTCAACTCATACATCACAGACAATCCAGACAAGAGAGTCTCAAGTTTTTTTTTTGTTTTTTCTTTTTTGACAAGACAAAGTTGAGTTAATGATTTTTAAAGTTGCTTTTGGGATTGGAAATTTTAGTAGCTCGACTGGCAAGTTGGACTAATGTTCTAATTAACCATATGGCGGCTAGATCATTAACCGTCTGGAACCCAAAAGGTAAACGAATCGTATGGTCTCTCCTTGGCTTCGCCTTTGCCAGAATTGCGAATCATTCCTCAAGCTGTCAAAATGTCTGACAGCTAATCAGCAATAACTGTCATTTAGCAAATAGTTGCTCATATTTGCACTTAAGCAAATAAAACGAAAGACTGAGAGAGAGAGAGAAGGAGGGAGAAAGGTTCGAACCGTATCGTCTGTGGATGCCATTGGCTTGTAACACTTCCGTTAAAATCGCGTTGAGGTTGTCAACGTTTTGTGGTCGGGTCGGGCAGTGGCTGCTGCCACTGTCGTTGTCTTCTAACTGTGACTCATGTCCATAACAGTCAATAAACATAAACATGGGCAAGCAGCTCTCATCTAGACATTCATACGAACATGCTTGATATTCTCTTCTAGCCAACCGGAATACACCAAAGCCACCAAATGAATGATGGACATCGAGTGGCCTCCCTCTCTTGGTTCTTGGTTCCCTTGGTCTGTGCTCGAAGCACATCATTAGCCCAAAAATAGTCGTAGCCACCATCTCCGATCCAGTCTGCCTCTCCCAAACCTCCTGGTTTTTTTTTTTGTGAGCTCCTCTTCATCTTGGTTGTGTGTGTATGTTTTGTGCCCATTTGGTTGATTTCCTAGGAAATGAGCTGCTTAAATGTTTAAGCTAAAACGGTAAAAACGGTGTACATTTCCAAGCTGACCAAGCTGACCGTAGTAGTCGTTTTATTCTTTTCCATTTTCTTTACACAAAAAAAAAAAATGCAACTCAAAATCCGCCTCATATTGAGTTAATACTCTGGTACATATGTGTGTGTGTGAAGCTATTAACCTTCGTTTTGCCATTGGGACGAGTAGTCAGTATGCTTTGCAGTTTTGGGGATCATCAGGCACCCAAACAGCCAGCCAGCCAGCCAGCCAGCCAGCTAGCCAACTTAACTGCCAAAGGGGCCGCATAATCATCATCATCATCTTTTTTCCTCTTCCACTTCTTCAGGAACTTGGAGCTGCAGCAAACAATAAAAACAAGTAGAAAAGGCCAGTTGGCTAGTTGTAGTCTGTGATATATGCCCTGTCTTGCCAACTAGACAAGACAGAACCGAAATGAGAAATAAGCGAAAAGGGTTCAAATGCAGCAAAATTTACAAATAGATTGGGGAATACCAAACTACTCACAAAGACTGCAATTTATAGGGAATAAAAAGGAAGAAGAGGCAGACGAAAAAAATAAAAATAATAATAGGAAAAATCTGGAGATTCCTAGAGGGAAAAGCTTATAGCTTATAGTCAAGGAAAGCCTGGAAATTTTAAAGAAATCTAGGAAAATCTTTAAGATGTCAGGTTAAAAGGGTCGGGAAAATTTAGGCCTGACTTTGCCTATTTGTTTTTACTTTTTTTTCGCAAAAAACAAAAAGTGGAATTTTAAACAAGCCTCTCTGTCATTCTCTCTCTCTCTCTCTTGCTGCCCCTCTCTGTCTTTTGGCTTTTCGATTCGGTTTCGTTGATTTTGCTACCCGTCAGTGTTGATTGACCTTTAAGCTTGAACTTGCGACTCCACACGACTAGCGGCAAGCTGGGCTAACTGTATTTTCCAACTGCCAAGGCACTTGACTGAGGCTGTGCGCCAGCTTACCTGACTTACCTGACTCTCTTTTATTGAGGTCCATGGCAGCCGCACGGTTTCGTGCCAATGCCACCGCCACCATCGCCACCACCGCCGCCGTCACCATCAACGCCACCGCCAGTGTTGCCTCAGAGTCGTTGGTTTAATTCACTTATAATTTCTCTGGTCTGTTGCCTTCTTCTGCCCCCGTTTTGGAGCGCATTGCTCGTCTCATATTTCACTTGATTGCAGGTCCCGAGACCGGGCTCAGCTCTGATGATGGCCTGGTGCATCGTGCCATTGCCTCCAGGCCACGCACAAGAACCTCTTCTCTCACTCTATATCTCTCTCTCTCTCTGTCTGTCTGTCTGTCTCGCTTTGTCTCTTTGGTTAGCTCACGCTTTTCAGATTGGTCAGGCCGAGTTGTTGGCCCCTCTTCTGCCTCGGGGCTGGCAGGATTTGCGTGGCCGTTGCACGCATTCATCTATGAGTTGAGTGCCACGATTGTGGGAAAATAATATTTTCATTGATGATTTCTTGTTCTGCTTGGTTGCCGTCATTCAAACGACTCTCGATGCCGACAATTTATGCGAAATGAGTGCAAAATTTTCGCTGCAAATGACCGACCAAAAAAGATCATCATTCAATCAGACTGCACTGGCTGGTTTGGCTGGGAAATTGACACAGTTTTTTTTTTTCTTTTTTTTTTTGGCTCTCAGAGCGGCTACCGTGGCAGCTCTTGAAATTTTGTAAAAGAAAAAAAAAAGCCAACTGGAAAGTTTTCATGGTTAAAAGTGAAAATCCCAACGGAACATGGAAAATAATTCACTCAAAATTTGTTTGGAAATTTTTTTCGTTACCAAAAGAAGAATAAACCATTTAAAAAATATAAATTATCTTTTCAAGTTTTTATTAAAAGTTATGAAATTTTTATTTATTTATTTTTTTTTTGGGTTTGGCATTCAAAATGTCAAATGTAGACCCACACAAAAATATAATTTTTTTTTTTTTTTTATTATGCGAGTCAAGTCAACATTACATATATTTTTTTTAAATGATTGATTATGGCATAAAAAGAGAGAGAGAGAGAAAGAAATAAAAGAGGAGAAGCAAAAATCTCAGGGTTGCGGAAGAGACCGACTTTGAGGAAAAAAAAAAAAAAAATAAAGTCAGTTGAATTAGTCGAATTATAGGGCGGCGAATGTCTACCCCTTTCATAGGGTTAAAGTGTGTAACACATGGGCCTGAAATGTCACAAAGAATTATTAAATTTTTAAACGGAGACTTGAAAAAAAAAAACCATGAAACAATTGGAATATAAAATACTCTTTTCTTGGTTAATCTTTTTCAATTTAGTTGGTGAAAATATCTTGGTAAACTTCTGAGTTATGCTGGGAACTGTGGTTGCTTGACTAGGGTTAATTAAGTCCTATCAACTTGAAATTTGTTCTTAAGCTTGCTGAGACTCTAAGAGCTTGTCATATGATTTAAGAGAGCTCTAGCTCAGGATACACAGGAGTTATAGAGAACTCCTTGAAATTTGTAAAACCCAAAAGATCTCAGTTTGAAAGGGTAAACAAATTTTTTCGCTTGTTTGTTGTCGTCTTGGTTTGATCGATGAGCATTTAAAATGATGTTGCAGTTTTTTTCTTCTCCTTAACTCTTGAAAGCCAAAAGGCCTGTGAATCATTGCACTCCTTTTTTTTGTTGTATTTGTTGAATTAAATTTGGTTTGACTCGGTTGACTTGCAATAAGCCAAAAAAACCGAAATTAAAATAATTTTTGATTTATGTTGTGTGAGTGCAGTTAATTAAAAATAACAACAACAAAAACAACCCCGCCATAAAAAAAAGAAGCAGCTTCATTGAAGTATCAAAAAAAAAAATAAAGGCAGAAGAAGAATAAGAAGAGGCGAGAAAAGGAAAACATTGTAAACTGTCAAAAATGACAGATCGTTTTGTTAACGTTATTCTCGAGACAAAGAAATGAGTGGAGTATTTTTGTTGGTGAATGGTGAGTGGGAGAGAGGGGGGAGTGGGATGGGGTAAAGAAATGCCGCCAATGAAGTGTTTAAAAAACTTGACAGCTCCACTGACAGAGGGCAAATTCTTGAATTGGCCAAAAAGTTTGCCTAACGAAAACATTCAAAAATTCGATTGTGAAATTTATGCTTTCTCTCTCTCTCTCTCTCTCTCTCTGTCTCTCTCTTGTGCTATTAGCATTTGCAGGCATTTATGTGTGAAATTTAATTAAAAATTCTTTCACTCTACTTCTGTGCATAAATTTTCGCCTTTTGTCTTATAATCTACAGAAAATTACTAAAGCAACCGAAGGAGAAACCAAGAAACTCTTGACAATTTGCCTTGTTGTTGCTGGCAATAAAAATGTCATCATGGCTTTCACAATTTTTCTCAACTTACTGATATATATATATATTCATTTTCTTTCTCTCTTTTTTTATTCTTTTACTGTTGTTGTTGTTGTACGCATTATTTTATAATAATTAAAACTCCTGGGCAAAATGCAAATGGCATGAAAACATAAGAAAAACCACTTTCCCCATCCACAGACACTTGGGTAGAAATTTTCATCAAGTCATTTTCACACACAAACACAAAGACAAAAAATAATTTTTATTTAAAATGCTTTTCTTTTTAATTTATTTTTTACTCCTTTTTTTTTGCTGCTGCTTCTTCGTTTTCTTCTTGTTCTTGCTAGGACTTTTGCTGGGCCTCCTTCATTTTCACGCTTCTCTTTTTGGTTTTGCTTAATTGCTTTGTTAATTAAATGTGTTAAGACGCATAAAAGGATATGCGTACGACAGCCCAGCCGCATGCTCAGCACATTAAAATTGTCCCTCACAACAACAACAACAACAACAACAGCAACAACATCTGCTCTTGCATTTTGTCTGGCCACTAATTCGAAATATATTTTACTTTTGCTATGCCTCCCCTCCTCCCACCACTCATCATTTCCCAACCCAGTAATGCCATAAATTATTAAATAATGACCCAGTTACTCACACACACACACACACACATGCATATGCTCAGACTTTGAAATTCATTTATTCAAATTAGTGAAATAATCCAACTATCGTTAATATGATCATTTTCTTAATGAAATTTATTATGAAGTGAAATATGTGTATTAAATTTAGAGAATTCATAAGTGTCAAAAGCAAAGGACAAACTGAAATTTAATTAGCTGAAAATTTGGAAATAAGTTTAGAGTTGTTTTCCCAATGAAGTTTTAAAATCGAATCCAAAATTTAAAAGAAAAAAATTTTTTAGTTTTTAAAAACTAATTAAAAAATGGAATCAAAGTTCTTTAAAAAATTTTAGGAAAAAATCTCAGATTTTCTCAAAACTATTTTGAACGTGGAATCCCAACTCACCAGGGAAAATTTAAGAAAAAAATTAGAATATATTTCAAGACATCCCGGAACTTGTTTGAAGTTGAGAAAGAAAAAGAAAAACAATTAATAATATTTTTCAAACTAGTTTGGAAATGAAATCAGAACTCTTCAATGGATATTAAAAAAAAAAAAATCTGAGAATATATTTCAGGATTTTGCCAAAGCTAGTTTTAAAATGGAATCCGAAAAAAATATGAATATATTTCTAGACATCTCGAAACTTGTTTGAAAATGGTTAAAAATTAAAAAAAAAAAAAATAATAAAAATATTTTTGAAACTACTTCCAAACCATCGCATTTCTTCAAGGGATAATTTAGGGGGAAAAAACAGAATATATCCCAAGTTTTTTTCCATAATAATTTAAAAATGGAATCGAAATTCGTTAGAGGAAATTTGAAAAAAAAATTAGAGAGATTTGGAATCTAAATCATTAATTTTCTTCTTTGCTTCTTCTTCTACTTTAAAGCTTCAACTAAATAGAAAATTGTAATAAAACGGAAAAAATATTATTCAGGCTTCTGGAAGGAGTTCGATATACTCCAATAATATTTGCCTAGAATTTTCTTTGGCATGCAATTTTATTTACATTTTCTCCTTATACTCGAGAACACGCAGACCGACCTAAACTGACAGACTAAACAGACACAGACAGATAGAAAGAGAGAGAGAGAGAGTGAGACAGTTAAATAGTTAGGCCAAATGGATTGATAAATAGTTATAGGGTGAGTGATTGGAATGGGTACAAAATGAGGCTTTAGCACATGACCCAGTTTAGAGAGACCGCACGACTGTGACGACGGCGACGACGATGACGCCAAAACTTTGGCAAGAGTAAAAGTTATGAAGTGCCAATGTGTGTGTGTGTGTGTGAGTCAAAAATAATAATAAAAAAAAGAACTACAAATGGTATAAAAATATTTTTTCTTGTTTTCTTTTTTGGTAGTTTAGTTTGTTTGGCTTGACTTCTTGCTCTGGTTCTCTGCAATGTCACGACTGAAATAAAAAACAACAAAAGAAACAAACATATAAATATAATGGAAATATTTATTGTTTATGCCCATAAATATGGCCAAAACAGAATAGCGTGTGAAATGTTCTACAATTGAGACTGTTGCTGACAATAAAAAAAATTGGCTTCACATTCCTGAAGAAGGCAGAAAGAAATAAAAAAAAAAATTGGGGCAAACCAAGAAAAATTATCTAAATATTTATTTTCTTACTCAAAAAACCAGACAAAGAAATAAATAAACAAAGAAAAATTTATAAATATTTAAAAGAAAGTAGGGAAAGAAGAAATGAAAGGTCTATACGGATCTTTTGGGATCCTAGAAAAAGTGAGGGATTTATTTTTTCCGATAAAAAAAAGTTTGAAGTTTGGAAAGAAAGGTTTTTCCTAACCAGACATCTCTTCCTTTCCCCACTCATTTTTACTAGTTTTTCCTATTTAAAAATTCTTTCAATAATTTCCACAAGATCGTGTTCATCTCAAGACCGAACCGATGAACTCATCAGCCAGAAACGTGACTTTCAACGCCCTCGAAAATAATTCCAACTTGCTTGGCAGGCATATTTCTCTTTCATCTGGACTGGACTGTTCCACCTATAATGAAAATGAATTTGACTGATTAACCAATGTAAATTGATTGTCCTCGCTCAATCTACATATGAAATGAGCTGGGGGGAGGGGAAAACCAGAAACGAAAAGGGAGCAGGTCAGAAATTTTTAAATGCCCACGTTGTCCTTTCCCTTCTTCGCTGTGGGTGTGCTGGATGATTCTTTCTTTATTCTTTAAGTTTTTTCTGCTTCTTCTTCTTCTTCTTCTCCTGCTTCTTTGGTATTTGTAATATTCTTTGTTGTGTTATTTTTTTTTTTTTGCTGTTTTGGTTCCGCTTTGCCTGTCAAAACTGACAAACGCAAATGATTTATGTGTCTTTGCATGCGTGTAAATGTCATTAAAGTATAAAAAAAATATAAGAAATATATTAAGTTCAGAGCAAGAAGTGGAAGGGTCTCCAACAAGCAGAAGAAGAAGTCAAATCACAGCCAGGCTGACAGAGTTGTGTAGTTTTTTTCTTTTTGTGCTTCTGAGGGCCTCATCGATTTTGCTGTCTGATTTTCAGTTTCAACTGCAAAACTGTTGACATTTGTCGACTTGGGCTCCCGCGACTCCTCCGACACACACACACACACACAAACACAAACACAAAACTATCGACAAGATTTTGACATTAAATAATGAGTTATGCCGCTGACGTTGAGAATTTGCAACACATGCCCTACCCCGTGGGATCCACGCTCTGAATTCTGGGCTGGGCCGCACTCACTCCAAAATGTCAGAAATGATGCGGCTTCTTAATGGCTTCGGCAACGGCTTCAGCATTCTCTTGCCAATGTCTTTTATTTTCTGCTGACTTTGCATGGATTTCAATTGCCTTCGCGGGGGGCGACGGGGAAGAAGAATGAATTTCTAAAATTGAAGTTGAGGCATTTTAAAGCCTTTTCTTGCCACAGGATGAGTTGGTACTTTTTTTTGGGGGAGATGAAATTTACTTAGGAATTTATTTAAATATTTTTATTTTTTTATTTAATTTTTGAATTTATTATTTTATTTATTTTTGTTTTATTTTATTTAATTCTATTATTTTAATTTTTTTATTTTATGAATTTTTTTATTTGTATTATTTAATTTGTGCTTTATTTATTTTCTTTAATTATTTTAAATTTTTTATTTATTTTATTTTATTTTAATTTTTTATTTATTTAAAATATTTTTTTATTTATTTTTTTTTCGAATTTATTTTTGTTTTATTTTATGTATTCATTCTTTTATTCTTTCCTCATTTCTTTGTATTATTTTAATTTTTTATTTATTTAAAATTTTTTTTATATTTATTTTATTAATTTTATTTATTTTATTTATTTCATTTTATTTATTTTATTTATTTTATTATTATTTTTTTTTTTTGCCCACTTCTCTCAGATCTGCGATAGTTCTGCCTACGCCTTGGCGTGGGGGCGCTTGTTGATTTCCTACTTGACATATTTGTTATAGATTGCCCAGACATTTGCAGTCTTATCCTCATTCCATCTACAACGAAAACAAAAAAAATCTCAAACCAATTTATCATCTTGACTTGACTGGAAATTTTTGCATGTGCTTTCAATGTTTTCCCCATGTTCTGCTTGCCTGACTGCTCAGCCCCCGTCAAGAACGAAAGAGAGATTTCCCTTTTAATTTTTTTTTTGTGTGAATCTCCCTAATCGGTCACATTGTGCTGAGCTTCTTTGGTGTAGCAAAATGCATTCATTTAAATTTGACCAAGTGGCTTTTGTATAAGCTTGGCTTTCGCGAGCTGTTGACGGGCACTCTGAGCACTCATCAGCAACTGTCGGCCCAAAACCAAATGTGCTAAAACCAAATTAACTTTTTCTTCTTCTTCTTCTTCTTTTTAAACTGCCCTGTCAGCTTCTGGTGGCGCCAAAGCCAAACAACAACAAAAACAACCATTAAAACTCTAATGGAGTTGCTCGTTTCGCTGTTGTTTATTTATTTTTTCTTCTTCTTCTTCTTCTTCTGCTTTGTTATTTTAGTTGCATAAAATTTACTTTTATTATGCAGAATTTTTCAATTTTTTTTTTGTTTTTTTGTTTTTTGGTCTTGTAGTTTTGCGCAATTTTTCAAAACGTTTTTGCTGTGGTTGCTTTTGTTGTTGTTGTTGTTGTTGGGCTGGCCGGCCACATGTGACCATGTTGACAATGTGTGGCACATTTTGTTGTTGTCTGAGGTGCAGGCTCTTGTTTTTCTTGTTGTTGTTGGTATTTTGTTTTTTGAAAGTTTACTTGGCTTTGCCTTAAACAGGCGACAACAAAAAAAAAAATAAAAAACCTATGACAAACTTCGCAGCTGTTTGTTAGTTGTTGTTATTGTTGTAATCCCCAAACATGTTGCTGGAATTTTCAAATTATTTTTTTTTTGGCATTGTTTATATAATCAAAATGAGTGGGTGCTGATGTGAAAGGAAATAAATATTTTTGATAAAAAAAAAAAAACAGAAAAAAATTAAATTGATTTAAAAATTTCAAATGAAATTTGCTGCCTGCCTGAAGGTCCTTGTCGTGGATCCTATTAGTTGAACCTGGACTGCCAAAGGCATATCAATGTCAAGAACGATTAATTGGCGACTTGTTTACTTCCAAGAATCCTCGAAAACTTTATTAAATACGGAAATTTGAGAACCCCAAGAAAAAAAAAAAATAAAATAACACAAAAATTCCTCATTAATTTGTATTTAATTCAAGGGCATCCAGACAATACAACAACAACAACAACAAGAAATAATGAAAGAATGTTTTTCTTGTTGACAAAAAAAAAATCTCGTTAAAGTTTCACAAAACCAATTGAAACAGAATTGAAGAAGCAGAAAAGAAGAACGCAAAAATAAAATTACCTCAGCAACTGTCATTTTGACAGCCGGCTCAGCTGTCAACTACCAAAAAGGCAGTAAAAATAATGCAACGGGAATGAGCCAAAGAGAAACAAGAGAAGTTTAAAGATTTTTTTTTTGCCGAAATTAAAAGTTTATGAGGCATTAAAATGGTCAAAGAAAGAACGCAAAAAAAAAACTTTGACCAAATCAGTAAAAGTTTCAGGTTCATTCAAGTGAGGAGGGAAAAGTCATTAAGAGAGAGACAGAACAATAATGATGACAATATTAAAACTGTCAGAACATTCGATTCTCGAAATTATCTATCTCTTCTTTATACACCTTGATTAAGAGTATTAAGAACCAATGACCAGACCAAAACCCAAAATCAAAGAACAATAGACGCACCCCTAAATAAACCCACTCTATCTCCGTCTCTTTCTATTACTATAGCCACCCTCAAGGATCTTAATAAAAATGACATTATTTGTCAGCGCCATAAACATTTTTATTTTTGTAAATGGAATTGCAGTTTGTCCGGGCCGTTAGTTTTTGAGGTCCCCTGGTTAGGAGCTATACACCATATATACTATATACATATATCTGGGGGAGGTGAGGGGTGTGAACATTGCAACATCTGCAACTTATCCTTTTTTTTTCAGGCCCTGCCAAAAACTGCAATTAATTATTTTTGATTGAGTCTATCGCCTTATAAGGGTTGTTCCATTCGGTTGGCTAAGCTCTCGCTCTCTCTCTGTCTCTCTCTCTCTCTCTCTCTCTCTGTCTGTCTGTCTCTCTTTCTCACCACTCACCATGACAATAAACATAATCGCGAAATTTGTTAAGTATTATGATCTTCGGAAGGGAAGACTTTTAATTATCAAGACATGTGTTGGCCAGAGACAGAAAGAGATGGGGGAGAGACAGAGAGAGAGAGAGAGAGTTGCTGACAGTTGTGGCTAATGGTATTAGAGTTCCTGAGCCATTTTGATGGTATTGGCGGATTAAATTCTGGAATTTGCGGCTGGTTAAATTTTCCAACCCAAACGAAAGGGGGAAAGCACTGAGGAATAAAAATATTTGGCAATCATTTGTAAAATTCTGTCCAACCCAGCCCTGAGGTCTTTGCGGTTGGGCTGGGCCAGCAGGGGGTTAAAGCTAGAAATTTGAAACTAGCCAAAATGAAATTTTCTATATGCAAAAAAAAAAAAAGAAAAAATTAGGAAATTATGAATTGGGTGGAGTTGGTAGGGCCAAGTCTGGAAATTGGGTTAACCACATGGCTGTGTGTGTGTGTGTGCGTGTGTATGAAAATTTTTAAAGCGAAAATTTTCGTTGACATTTTTCATTGTGTCAGAATTGTTGACTTCTTTCTGGCTCAGGCGGCGCCTTCCTCTCTCTCTCTCTCCCTCTCTTTCGCCCTCGCTCTACCTTGTGTTTTGTTTATTTATTTATTTTTGCATTTTCTGCACGTCTCTGTGTTTGTTGTTGTTGTTGCTGTTGTTGTTATCTAACACGTTGTTGCTGTTTTGGTCGGTCTCTGTCAATTTGACAGCTGCTGGCTGTTTTGCTTCTGTTTGGCTCTCGTTATAATTGTTGTTATTGTTATTGTTGTTGTTGTTGCTGTCAGCTCTGTCTGACATTATGTGTGTGTGTGAGTGTGTGTGTGTAATTTTATGGGTGCGCCTGAAGTGAAATAAAGTCAGCCTAGGAGTCTGCGGTTGCCTTTATTATTTTCCTAAGGTTTTTTATTTTCAATTTTTTTTTCTGCCTTTAAAATTGAATAAAATTTAACGAAAATTAAATACAAATTTTTAGCCAAAAAATAATAATTTTAGGAAAAAAAATATGTTTAAAATTGTTTCGAAAATTTCGAGCTATTTTTAAGGATCGAAAATTTTTTGTAAAAATTTTTAAATAATCTAAAAATTTACTTTCTTCTCTTTGCAGGTATGTTTTGAAATTCTATAAAAATAAAAAAATCCCTTTGGTATTTAGTAAGTAAAATTGAACTAATTTAATTTAGTTATTTTCGCTTGTTTTACTTTTAATTATTTCCCCAAATGAAAATGAAAGTTTTGACCAAAGAATTTCTATTTGAAAACTATTTTGCCAGACTTCCTCAATAATTTCCGGGCTGCTTAGTTTTATTTTTGGTCTCTTTGGAAGAAAACAATTTGAATCGAAAGTGTTTCGAATATTTCCACACAATCCTAACAAGATTCCCAAGTGCAATTCAGAGAATCACTTCCGTTGCTTTGCTCTCTCTCTCCAAGTGGAAATATCAGGGGGCTACCTCAACACAAAATTTCTTTGTCTTGAGCTGGGTTAATCAGAGAAAGAAAGAGAAAGAAAGAGAGAGAGGGAGTCTGAAAAAACCCCCAATTTATTTACGTCATGTTTATGGATGGTTTATTTCCTTTTCTTTTATTTTTTTTTGTTGGTTGGAATGTGTACAGGCGCTTTTGCACTTAACGACACTAAACTCATTAGTATTTTCCATTTTTCAATTTTTGCGAAAATCGTAAAAACTCTGCAAGCTACAAAAATAGCGCCGCCCTTTTGAAATTGAGGGAGCCACCATCAGCACCATCAGCACCAGCATTACCATTACCATCACCATTGGAACCACCACAAGAGCCACCACAAATTACAAATTGAAAGTAGTTTGTTGTATCTACAAGGCACAAGCAGTAAAAATCTCCCAACCGACTCTAAAAGCATAAGCAAAGTAGCTGCGGTCGACGGTCAGCTCAGCCCCCAAGGCGGCCACAATTTTCAAGCCCACCGCACGTTCCGATAGACATTATCCAAAAAGTGGAGAAGGCATACATGTTGTGCACTTTTTCCTAGGGCTGAATTTTTTTGTAGACAAAAAAAAGATACTTTTAAAAAAAAGATACTTTTTTCCTGGTCCATTGGAAGCTCTAAAAAAGTAGAATTTTTAAAAAATTTGATGTATTCCAAATCCTAAAAAGAGTAGACATTTCTATCTTCAGATTTGATAGCCAGATTTTGGTCTTAAAAAAAATGTATCTTTTGAAACTGAACTGAAAAAAATATACTATTTTCTGGTCCTTTGAAAAAATAGAATTTTTCAAAAATTTTGATGTATTCCAAATCCTAAAAAGTGTATGGACAATTCTATCTTCAGATTTGATAGCCTGATTTTGGTCCTCAAAAAAAAAGTATCTTTTGAAATAATTTGTCTGCCTTTTTCGATTCTATTTATCTAAGAATTTAAAAGAAGAAATAGTAGGAAACCGGAAATGTAAATAGTTTGGGTAAGCTCTCAAGACAAGACCCCTCATTCCCCTTGCTCCCCCTTCCCCGTCCAAGAAAAAAGATAGTTGTCACTGTTGCAAGTTTCTCAACCCGTTAAACCGCCTGCCACAAAATTAATGCCACTAGTTTTACTTTATTTGTATCCCAATGTTGTTTTTCTCTTTCAAATTTTGTGCTTTTGGAGGCGAAACGCCTGTCGCCTTTTATTCAAAATGTCGAGGACAAATGTTTGTCAGTTTGTCTTTTCTTATTTTCCGCCTCTTCATCTTCTTCTTCTTCGTCTCCTTCTACATTTGGATTTCTTTTATAATTTTAGGTAATTTATATAAAGAGCAGAAAGCCTCAAGTGTCGAATGTTTAGTCCCTTTAGTCTTAGTTTATGTTTGAGATACATTTGTATCTTTTGCTAATCCTTTTGGTCTAAATATGCTATTACCACAACCAAATTACACAGACAAACATTTTTAGATATGCTTTTATATAAGTATATGCGTATATGCGTATGTGTGTGTGTGTGTGTGTGTGTGTTTGTGTCACAGAGCAAACCTCAAGTAGCTTGGGCGACAATGACAAAGAGCACACCGAATATAGGAAAGTCCAGGGTATCTGTTTTGCTGCTGGCTGCTATTTCCGGGGGATTAGTGGCATTTTGGCTTTGGGCTTTTTGACTGAGTGCCTGGAAGAGCAAAAGTTTCCACTGCTGCGGCTTCCTTCCACTGCTACTGCTGCATCTCTAAATGATTATTAATTACTGCGCTTAAATTTATACACATGTGACTGAGAGCCAACAGCTCTCCCTCCCACTCTCTCTCTCTCTCTCTCTCTCTCTCTCTCTCTCTCTCTCTCTCTCTCTCTGTCTCTGTCTTTGTCTCTTTTTTTATTAATATTGAAATGTTGAATCCAACGTCGTCATTGCAGTCATTCAACACTCGACATGACCCCACGCACACAAAAGTCTCTAGCCTTGGTTCTACCCCTACCCCTACCCTGCCCTCTCGACGTGCTATAAATGACTAATTCATTGTCTTGCCTCCCTTTTCAAAACATTGTCTCGCTAGCTCTATCTATCCCTATCCATCTATCTGTCTAGCCTGTCTGCCTCTCCTAATCTCTAAGGCCTTTGTTTATTTTTAGTAGCCGCTACTTTGCTATTCTTTTTCCATACAATTTGTATTTGTCCAACAGTCTCACCGACTGACTGGTTATATTTTGTCATTTCGATTCATTCATGCCATCATTCCATCATTTCTCCAACTCGAGGGCTCAATTCTGATAACCATCGAAAGCAGCCCTTCAGTCGGTTCGCCTGGGCTTTGGCCAAAAATATTTTTTGGGTGGTCCACAAGTGGAATTCTGAATTTTTAATTTATTTATTTTAATATATTTTTTTCGGAAATATTTTGTTGTTTTGATTAATGATTGTGTTGTCAACACACGGAATATTTTATTTGGAAATTAGATATTTATTTTTGGCAGAGGATTTTCTAGTCTTACCAAGATATTTTTGGATTATTCGAACGAATTTATTTTTGAAAAACTTGGAAAATTTATTTCTCAGAGTCGCAAACAGCAAATGAAAGTCGCCTGGAAATTAATTAAAAAGCCATTAGCTTTGCTCAGATCAATATGTCTAAGAATTCTGGTATTAATAATGTCGGCACTTTGGCCTCAGAAGGTGAAAGACTTGAGGCAGACCCACCTCGAAATCTGCGCTGGCTAATGAAATATTTATGGGGTCTCTCCCGATTCTCTTGTATACTTGTTTTCGCTGTGCCACGCCCCTTAATAAATCATAATAAAGCGCGGGCGCTCTCTTTTTTTTTCTGTTTCGGTTGAGACCCACAAACCTTGACCTATGACCAGGAAAATAAATCCAATAGCTAAAGGGCTCAAATATGAAATTGAGCAACTGACTGAAGAGTGGGATTAAAACCTGGCAAGAGTAGTCCCCCTTCTAGCCACTCGCTGACTTTATGGATTTTAATTAATTTCACTGGCAGGCCTGAGTCTCAGCCAGGGCATCATCAGGCGTCGCTGTAATAAGAAATTCAATTTCCGCTATTTCATTATGATTTTCTACTTGCAATTTAAGAACAGACAAGACGCCATAAGAATTATGCCCGCCGGCCCAAAAGGAGACAAAACGTAGACTTTCTCACTCCTTCAAAAAAAAAAAATTTCAAAAAAAAATTTGTTGAAAAATTTATTAAAAATTTACAAATAAATATTTCTGTTTTGTTAAAAATAAATAAAGGCCCAACGCATTTTTAGTTGGTTAGGTTGGCTTGGTTGGTGGCGGCGTCTGACGCGTGTTTAGAATTTAAAATTAGCCCATTTGGAATAAAGCAAAATAAGTAAGAAAAAAAAAGAAAGGAAAAAAAATAGAGAAACGTGCGTCTCCAGCCGTCAGAACCTGCATCACTTTTTAGTCTGGCCGTCAGACAAGTCAATGTCAAAATCAACCAGCTCCAGGCTGATGAAGTCGGCGCTGCTCTGGCGTCTTGAGGAAATCTGTATAATCCTCTGGTCACAAATCTCAGTCAGCCAGCCTCGACTTTGGCTCCAAAGAAAGCGTTTCAAATCTAAGCAAAAAAAAAAAGTGAAGAAACCATAAAAAAAATGTTGTTTTTTCTTCTTATTTTTAGAGGATTAAGTCGGATGAATGCGGTGCTAATTTGTTAATTTTATGCAGATTTTTATAGAGGCGGCATAAATTGAAGAAAAAAAAAACATATTAAAGATGTGGGAACCTGGAAACTTAGTGGGTGCTCTTAGACTTGAGGGAAAAAAACCCGGAAGGAAGATAATTTTTTGTGAGGCCTGGTAGATTTATTTAAATATTAATAAAATAGAGAAAAAATAAAAAATTGAAAAAGTATTAATTATGAGAATATGAAAGATCTTGGAGGAGCTCTGAGAATAGCTCAGCTCTGTATGGGTAGACCACTTTAAGTCTGGGATTGATCCAGCTAAAACTCAACACAACTCAAACCCAACTATTAATTTAAAAATAAAGAAACTAGAAAAATATTTAAAAATTTATAAAGTTTTAGTTATGAGAATATGAAAGATCTTGGAGGAGTTCGGAAAATATCTCAGGGTAAACCACTTCGAGTTTCGGTTTGATCCAACTAAATTTTACTAGCCCAAATATTCACTTACTTAATTTACCAATCACTGCAAGTTTCCATTGAGTTGATTATAATTTTTTTATTTATTTTTTTTTTTATGATTGCCGCCTATCTGAGAGTGAGTTTAGCCCAGCCCAGCCCAGGCCTGGCCAAGTCAGTCTAAAAAAATTACGTGTATCATTTTAACCAAAAATTATTGCACAATCGGTAAATAGTCGACAAAGATATAAATACTCGAAATGAAACGCATGTGTTTATTTATTTTTATGAGATTGCTTTGCCAACACTATTAAAAAAATTTTCGGCTTCATCACACTCGCTGGGCTACCAAAAATAAAACTAACGAAACAAGTAAAAACGGTTTGAGTAGCTCATTAAAAACTTTCAAGTTTTATTATTATTTTTTCTTGTTGTTGTTGTTGTTGTTGGTTTGGGTTTTGCTTTTAGATAAAATGAAAGCCTCTGAGCCGAAGGAAAAACATGACCAGCCCACGCTTTTTGCCGTTGGCCTGGACAAAGTCTTTCATTTTGCCTCATTCGCCTCGTTGCATGTCTTGGCCCGGAGTCGCCAAAGCTTTGGAATCTCTGGCTAATGAAGTGTTATTTCATTTTAGCTTGGCTTATGCTGTTTTTTTTTCTTATATTTTTTTAAATTGCTCAATTCCACTGCAGCTGAGCTGCTGGGCCAAAATGGCAATGAAGATGCAACAGAGCCAAACTGAAAATCGTTTTGGGTGCAGCACGCAATGTTGGCTTGAAATTGTTTTTTATTTTTTTTTTTCGAAAGATGCTTTAGTCGGCTTGGCCTGGCTGACACCTACGCAGCCAACATAAATTACAAGTTGAAAGAGATTTTTTTTTTTTTTGGTCTCCCCCTCAAAGTCTTTCTATGCCCGGCTAACAGCTGCAATTAAAGCCAACAAGCAAAGACCTGAAAAATGCGCCTTTTGTCCAGCCCTCTCTTTATCTATCACTTTGAACAAGCAATTTTCGCTCATCAGCTACAGGAACTGCTACAACAACAACAACAACAACAACAAGCGACAACGCCCACGCGTACTTAAAAGATGCTGGGCCAAAAACACACTGCGAACACACTGAATGAAAGGCCTCGGGAATGTGCAAAGCAAAAAATGGTCAACATGAAACCGTTGACATGCGACATTAAAACCAACCTAGCCACTAACAACAACTACAACAGGGCAGACTAAAGGAGTCCCCTTTGTTTTGGTTTCCTTTTTTTTTTTTGCAGGCCCATTGCGTGCCATCCCAAGAAAAATATCCACAATACACGCAAAAAATCGCAGCAAAAAAAAAAGTTTTATTTTTTTTTTCATCCTCATCCATCCACCTCCTCGCTGGCTTCCTTTTGCTTTCCATAAGAGCAGAAAAAAACTAAAATCACTGCCCAAGTTGCAAAATGTTGTGTGCGTGCAACGATTTTGGTCTTGGCGGTCGCCGGTTTCTCCCTTATCAAATGTATTTCTGCTTTCCTCAGGCATATAGAAAATGCCTTTACCATTTGGCCAAAATCGTTGTAGACTACAAATGCCGCCAGCCAGTGAGCCAGTCAGCCAGTCAGCCAACTTAGTTAGCCACTCAGCCAGGGTCAGTCAGCCACGAGAAGTCTACGACGGCGTCGCGCCATGCAATTTAAATAAATAATTAATTTCCTTCAATTAACCGCCAGGGCAGTGTGTCGATTTGTTTTGCCAGTCAACTCAGCTGAACCTTAAGTCAATTGCTTGGTGTGGGTTCCAGCTTAAGGCTGGTGTAGCTCTTTGCATTTCTCTGGCCTGAAAATGTCTGAAAAGCCTTTCGAGTACTTTGTTTTTAAAGGAGGCTAACCAGTTCCCCAGAGATACTCCTAGTAAAATCTGGTAATAATGAAACCAATTTCATATTTAATAATGATCCCAAACGGGTTCGGCATATTTGAGGAGCTCTAATTTTAATAAAAGACCTGGAGAGGTTTCACTCAAAAATCGGAAAAAATAGATTTAAAAATTTTTTGATATATTTTTCAGTAAGAGATTGTAAGTTTCAGTTGATAAGGATCCCACAGGGGCTCGGCATATATGGAGAGCTATACTCTTTATTGAAAACCTGAAGATGGCAGATTCAAAAATCGCAATGCAAATAGTTAAGAATTGACTAATGAAGGCTTCAGTTGATCTTCATCCTACAGGGTTTCGACATATTTGGAAGGATATACTTGTCATTGAAGACTTGGAGATGTTAGACTTAAAAAGACTTGATCCCACATGGGTTCGGCGTATTTGGGGAGCAATACTTGTCATTAAAGACCTGGAGATGCTTGGCTAAAAAATTGGAACTAACAAACCAAAGTTTTCCCGAATATTTCTTTCAATAAAGAATCCTGAGTTTGATGTGGATTCCCAGGGTTTTCTTACAATTAAAAATGACAGTTTTAGTTAATTTTCTCTTTACAATTTAAATGTGCCTTAGAAGTTTTTGAATCCCATGATTCTCTGTAGTTGCCAGGAGTGCCACAGATCATAGGCTTTTTCTATATGGATCCAAGCTTCTCTCCACAGAAACCTGGCCAAGTTCTAACAAATCAAAGAAACGCACAATAGCAGAAATTTTTCACACACACCCACCAAAAAATGTGTGCCTCAGGCAAAAAAAAAAGAAGCCTCGGAACAGTCAGACCAACTTCAAGTTTGGCCAAGACTGTACAAACAAGACTGAAGAAAGAAAGAAAATTGCCGGATTGAGATTCGTAGAGGTTTTTCCTCGGCCTGCCAAAGCCTACTCTTGCCTGGTAATTTAACAAGCAAACAGATTGTAATCGATTGTTATTTTTCTGGCACCGTTAGACCTGGCCAACTTCGTCTTAAACAAATTGTAATAGATTTCACTTAATTTATTATAAACAGAAAAAACATCCAATTGAGGATAATCTCTTTCGTCTTCTTCTTCTTCTTTTTGTTCTTTTGGGTTCTGTCCAAGTTGATTTTGTTTGAGCAATTTAGCCATTAGGCTGTCGCCATTTTGCAAGTTTTTCTCCTCATAATTTACATTCTATTTTTCAAGCTTTTTTCCACCTACGTGATGTCTCGTCTAATATGAGTCTCTCCTCTTTGTTGTTGTTGTTGTTGTTGTTAATAGGTTTCCATGAGGCGTTGCGTCGGCGCACAAATCACTTTAAAGCATCGCCTCGGTTTTGGCTTTCAAGTAATTTTCTTTTATGTTTATGATCTTTTAAGTCTCTTTCCTACCCGCAACGCCCCCGCCCCTCTTCAGCCACAACTTGTTAACTGTTTATTTTAATTTAATTTTCCGTGCCAACGTCTACCTATTTTTTTTTTTGTTTGTAGTTTTTAATGTCGTTCAACTTTTGCTTTTGGTACGTGCCCAGAAAAATCCAAAAGATACTTAAAACAATACTTTGCATTTGACTTTTCCCTATGCGTGTGTGCGCGTGTGTGTGTGTGTAACTTTATGGCCTGCTTGTTGGGGTTATAAAAGCAACAATAACAACAACGACAAAAATGAGCAGAACGAAAAACTACTTCAATTTTAATGACAAGTCACTTACATGAGTTTTGTTATTTGTTTTTTTCGGTCTGTCTGAACCAGGCTTATCTGACGGTACATTAGGTCTAATTTGTGTGTATGTGTGTGGGATAATTTAAAGGTCAAAGTAATGAGGAGACAACCAAAATCATGAACCCCGTTTGAACTGGCCAAAATAATTGACAGAAAATTAAGGCCAATTTTTTGGGCCTCTTCAAAAAAAAAAAAGAACTTTAGTCTAATTTTGCAGAATATTGTCTCTTTTAAAATTCCAAAAAAAAGTTCAGAAAAGAAAGCCTATCAAAAAGCCCAATCGATAGGCTGAAAGGAGCCAATTATATATAATTTTTAGTCTCTCTTATTTTTTTGCCTGGGCCCACAACTTTTAACTATTTAGAGCAATTTGCAACCACACACTCCCACACACAAACACACACACACATGACCAAGTTAGGAGTCACCCACACATTAAATCAGCTTTTGGAAATGCAGTAAAAGGCTTCAATTTTCAAATGAAAGGAGCCAAGCAAGCGCAGCTGCAACCCGAAACGTCAAGATAATAGATAAAATTTTAGATACAAATGATAAAAAAGAGTAGAGAAAAAAAGAATGTATGGAAAAAGTTGAAATAGTCGTAGGTAAGTTGGCCCTCGACCAATTTCCCCAACTAACACGCAATTTTCGCAGTCAAGCAAAAAAGAGAGGGTGCCGAGGGGGGCCAACAAGGAAGGAGCTCATAATGAGCCCAGCAAAGCCCACATGGCCAAGTCAGGCCAAGTTGGCTTTGGCGTTGGTAAATGCCTTGTTGGCTGGCTGGTTGAATGGCTTTGATGGTGCTTGGTACGCGTTGTCGCCAGGGCCAAAACGACGTGTGTTTAATAGGAGTTTTTTTTTTCTTTTTCATTTTCACTCACCTATGACCTGCTCCTCCTTCCAAGAAAATGAGAAAAAATATTTTTGTTTTTTTTTTTTTTTTTTGGCCTGAGCAATTTGGGTATCGACAAAAAATCCTTTGCACGCACAGTAAGCACCTCACTTGAAATTGCCATGGCATTTTCAACTTGGCTCCTAGCAACACCCACCAAAAACTATTCCAGTCCATAATGGGCACGCATATGAGAAGGCCGAGTAAAAATAAAACCCAAAGAACCCATCATCGTTTCCACATTTGCCAATCGAATGCTTTGGTATTTCTAAGGCAATTGCCAAGCACACAAACACACACACACACACACGCCTGATGGTTTTGCCTAATGTGTGCCAAGGAGTTAAAGGTTAATTGTTTGGAGCCATTTTCCTTAAAGGAAAAAACAAAAATTGAAAGAATTTAAGAAAATTTCTGATTTTCTGAATTTTTGAAAAATTCTCAAATTTTTATTACAATTTTCCCCAAAAAGTTTCCACCTTTTAATTCTCAAACAATTCTCTCTTCTCTTTTCAGGTATGTTTCTCGATTTTAGAAGGCCCTCGAAGCAAGTATAAAATTATGAAATCTCAATAAAAGAAAAGAGTGAAAATCAATTCCTTTTGTCTTGTCTAATTAAATGAAATCGATGCCAGATCAGAAAAGTTCATTACAAATATGGAATTTTTAGCTGGAAGCAGTAACTGGCAAACCTTTTATCAATTCCCAAATGAAAAACCAAGTCCAAAAGGATTTCAAAAAGCACAAGTAGAAGAAGAAGTAGAAAAGTAGGAAAAAAATAAAAAGCCAGCATCATTTGGACTCATCATAAATGCAATCAGCAAAACTGCAAACAGCTGCCAAGGAATGCCAAGCGCCTTGTTAAGTAACGCAGTCATCAAATTATAAAGGATTCTTCTACTCTTCGTTTTTTTTTTATACCAAAATATCCGCAGTCAGGGCATGTAATCAATGTAACTACAACTTGTTTGACAGCTCTTAGCATAAATACTTGACAACAACAACAACATTAAGAAGAAAAAAAAGAAGTTGAAGAATAGAACAAACGAGGAATAACAAATGCAATGAAACTCAAGGAGTATTGGCATAAGATAAGTCTGAGACTCGCAGTCTACGCAGTTGTTGACAGTCAGAAGGTGTAAGACGGGCCAAAACGGCCACAGATACAGATACACAGAGTGAAACGGGCTAAGCCAAAACCCTGGGCAAAAGTTTTGAAATCAATACAGAAGAAGAAAACCGGCAAACATTTCTTTCTTTGGCACATTTAACGAGTGCTTTGCGCACACTTGAAGAGTGGCCAGCCAGCCAGATAGCCAAAGAGAGAGAGAGATACAAAGATACTTTATACAAATCCGAGAGATACAATTGTTCTACTGGCAACTACTGGCAATTGTGTTGCAACAGACTCATCATCATCATCATAATCATTGTCATCAATATTATTACAATGCTCTTGTTGTTGTTATTGGTTATTGGTGTTGCCATTGTTGTTGTTGTTGTTCTACTCAAGTCAAGTTGATGCGCAACTTTTTTGTTTTTGTTATTCTGCTATGAGCCTGGGAATACTTGGCCAACTGTCTGTGATATCTTGAAATGCCGTTTCAATCGATTGCTCTCTCTCTCCTTCTCTCTCCGTCTCACTCTGTCTGTAAGTCTGTGTACCTCTTAAGCTCTTACCCTAAAGCCCTCCTACTTGACTATCCTTTTGATCTTTTGTCTTTTGCAATTACAATTATATTTTATTTGCTCGAGTTGACACAAGAGACTCAGACAATCAGACCAACTGATAGACAGAAAATATATAAAAAGATTCTTTTTCTTTTCCTTCTTTTAATACTCTATAAACTTAAAGATTAAGCGAGGCATATCAATAGACCGCGTAATTGAATTGGAAAGTTGGAAAACTTTTTAGGATTGTTTTGATTTATACACACAACTCTTGGAGTTCTTTAGTGGAATCAAGGAGATTTTAGACTCAGACTATATACTGAAAGATCCCAGACTATATTTCATAGCAGACCCAAGGCAGAAGTCGGAGAATTTCTGAGATGAAGGACCCAAGCCATAAGTCTCAATATTTCTAAGATAAAGAAATCTTATATTTAGTTTGAGAATTACTCAGGGTTCCTTGAAACTCCTTGATTCCTTGGTTAGTCCCAACTTCTAAACTTCTTCAGTTAGAAAGATGAAATTTTATATTTAAATTCATATTAATGGAATCCTCAAGAAGTTTCTTGAAAAAATATTTAGAGATTTTAGAGGAACTCAGTTTTCAGGGAAACTCTGAGTCTAACTAATTCAGCCAAGCAAATCCAAACTCCCCTGATTCCTTCAGTCTCTAATAGCCTGAGCAGTTTTGAAAATCAATTATGCCCAGTCAGACACACTTGGAGCCTAAATCTGAGGCTGTGGCTGTGGCCGAGTCTGTGGTCATAACTGCCGCCATCGACATAGCCACCGCCTTAGCATTATGTCAATAATTTATTTTAGATATTTTTTTTTCTTCTCTCTCCCATTTTTTTTTTTATATTTTTATTCTTTGCTTGAAGCACGTACACAGACCTGACACATGTTCTAGCAGAATTCTACATGGGTAATGACATCAATTCTCCGGTGTATCAGAGCACTTTTCTTTCTACCACGGCAGCTGAATCTTATGCATTTTTCCTATGCTCCTTCTTCTTCTTCTTTGAAACAATTTGTAGTCTTCGTTTTTTTTGCTTCTTTCTTATAAGAAATAAAGCAGAGAGCTGTGGAGCTAAGAATTCTTCCAGTTTTATGAGTTTGCCATTTGCTCAAATAATTGTGTGTGTCTTTGGATTATTTTTATTATATTTTTTTTTTTTTTGCAGAATTCCTTGGTGTATTTTTGTAGTAATTGTTAGTTTTTAAGGGATTTTTCTTTAGCCCCCCTGGGAGAATTTTAAATACTTGGGATTTTGCAAAAAAAAAAATAAAGGAAATTTTGATGATTTGGGGGAAATGAATTAAGACTTTAAAGTAACCTCGAGTTCTTTTAAAAGGGAAAAAGTTGAACTCACTTTCACAACTTTCTTTCTCTCAAAACATTAAAGTCAAAACGATAAAGCACGCAATTCCAGAAAAGTAAAAAAAAACCCTTGGCATAAATATCTGAAAACTATATATATATACCATATATAACTCTCCATGCACATGTGTGTGTATGTGTGTGATATAACAATACAATTTCCCACAAGTGCAGAAAGAAGAAGCAGGGGGGGAGAAAAAAAGAGTCAACCAAAACTCAACCGGGCTGATAAAATGTGGGCTGGGTGGGTCGAGAGAAAAGAGTGATGATGGTGGAAAACGCTAACCAGCCAGAGAAATTCCTCAAGTACCTTTGCGACTGCTTTATGGCTGGCAGGACAAAACTGGAGCAACCGAAGCAACTGGAGCAACTGCAGCGACCGCAAAAGGGCCAAAGCGCCAGTCCAAAGGGTAAAGCGTAGCAAATGGCAAACAAAGTATGCACATGTGTATTGGATTCTATCTGTGTGGGTGTAGTTTTTTTTTTCGTTTCCTTTTTCGCCTTGTTATATTTTTATACATTTTACTTCGTCTTCTTCTGGTTCTTCTGGTTGGTTTTTCTTTCCAGCTACAATTGCCATTATGTTGTGCAACAAAATTGTTTGCCATTTCGCCATATTTATGCGAATAAATGAAATACACACCAATACACACACACACATATACACACATACCACAATTTAGCCAGAATTGCATACTTTTGAGCTTTGAAAATGGAAAGCCAGAAAGAAAGAACTGACAAACAAATTTATTAGTTGCCATTTATTTGGCCTTTTCTCAAAACTGATTGGTCAATTGTGTGTTTTGGGGTCAATGAGAGAATTTATATTGGACAAATTCATTCATTTATTTATTTATTTATCCTTGGCAACAACTAATAAATTCCTAAAGGCGAATTGAGCAATTCTTCACTTAATTCCCTTTCTTTTTTTTTTAAATTAAAAATTGTAAGAAAAAATTGAAAACTCAGACAAATTAACTAATTTAATGAGATTTATTTATTTGAAATTTTAAACTATATTCTAGGTTTTATTCTCAGGGAATTACCTATGACCTTGTCCTTACTTTTTCCGAATCTTTCCTGAGAATAAAATTTAATTTTATTGCTTCTTCTTCTTTTAATATATTTTTGTCAGAATTTTTCCCTCTTTAGATCTTTCCTGAATATTTCAGGACCTCTTAAATAAAGTTCAATTTTATTGTTTCCTCTTCTTCTAATATATTTTTGTCGGATTTTTTTTTTTATTTAGATCTTCCCTGAATATTTCAGAACCTCTTGAAAAACTTCTTCATGGATTTATTCTCTGGGCTATATCCATGACTTTATCCCTATTTTTTTTCATATCTTCGAAAGAATTAGAATTTTTTTCCAAATTTTTTCCTAGATTTTAGATCTTTCCTGAATGATTCAAGAACCTCTTAAAAACTGCTCACTTCTTCAGAATTTCCTTGTTTATTTATTCCCTTAAGTCTTCCCAGTTTTCTTATAGTTTGTCTTGTCAAATAAGTTTGGCGTTTCTTTAGGAATATATGAAAATTTCTTTTCATATATGAAAGACTTTTGAAACCTAAAGAAAACTGTACTTTTTCGCCACCTCCCCCATGGTATCTTAGGTATTTTTAATTAAAGAATTTATAAATATTCTTATACATAAATAATGATTTGTTCTTTTTATGCTGTGGCCTTTCTGGACACATAAGGGCAGTAAGAAGAAGAGTGCATAAGTAGAGGAAGAAGAAGAAGAAAATGACTTTGGCCATTTGACTCGGCAGCTGCAGGCAGAAGATGACCTCTGAGCCGCTCACAAGACTTTCTTGTTACTTGGAGAAAAATATAATTCTCTCTCTCTCTCTCTCTTTCACTCAGTTCTCTAATTTTCCATAAAAATGTGGAAAATATTCTTTTCTTTTTTCTATTTTTTTTGGTGCCTCACAAACAAACCAGTTATGGTCTCTCTTTTTCTCTCGGCTAAGCGCAGACAATGGAGACTGCTCTGATGGACTGGTCTGCTCTTTCTTTTTTTTTAGTCCCAACTTGGCTTGTCTATAAGCTTCAATATCCATAAATGTCCAAAGTGTTTGTTGTGTTCTTTGTGTTGTTCTTGTTGTTGTTGTTGTTGTTGTTGTCGTTGAAGCTGGTCATGACTTTGGCTGGCCGGGTACTGCTTTGTTGTCCCAACTCTTGAGAGGCTCTCCTGTCTCTCCAACTCGCTGCTTGTCTCTCTATCGGTCTGTCTGTCTGTTTGTCTGTCTTCTTCTTCTCCTTGTTGTTGCCGTGGCTTTTCTTGGCCCGGGCAAGAGATTTTTATCGGTTTCTACTTAAGTGATTGTCAGTCAGTCAGTTGGCGTTTGGGATGCCAAACTTGTCCAGTTTGTCCTCTGGACAATTCCACTTCCCCTCTCCCACTCTACCCCTCTCTACCAGTCAGTCTTTGGCAATTTATTGAAAGCCTTTTAGGATATTTCCACCTCTGCTTGGACCGTCTTGGCCTTATTAAAACCGGCGATCAACGTTCGCCATGACTAGGCAATTTTTTCGTTATTTTAGGTGCCGCTGATAACGAGTCGCCCGACTCCCCTCCATCCTCCCTCACTCACTTAGTTAGGGTGCCGATAAGCCTAGCCGCCAATTTAGGAGAATTTTTCTTAATATGGTGAAAATTTGTGTTGTTGACTAAAAAGAAGAAGAAGAAAAACAAAACAGATCGCTTGATTGAAAGAAAATTTCTGCGCTTCTTGCCATTTTTTATGGTAAACCAATTTTTAAGGAAAAACTGAACTAAACAAAAAAAAAACACAAGAAGAAGAAGAAAATTTGTCAAGTGGCAAAAAAAAAAGCGCGCGCGCAAAAAAAAGGTAGGAAAATTTCTATGGAAAAATAAATTCTATGAAAAGAGAGAGAAACCTTTAGAAATTTGTTATATAAACAAAAATACGCACGACGAAACATGGAAAAGCTCAAAAAGACACAAACACACACACGCACACAGAGGGAAAAATAAAATAGAAAATATTCTTCAGTTGAAAAGTCGGTTGGATTGTGTATACGCCCTGTTTACTATTTATGCGCATTTTTTTACACAACCCTCACACACACACACACACTAACATTTTAGAGAGATATTTTTGGTTGGGTTTCTCTGCTTCTTCCTTTTTTTTATACATATTTTTATTTAATTTACCTTATGCATGTGAATGATGATGATGATGCTGATGTGTCCTACTTGACTGAGGTTGTGTGTGTGTGTATGTGTGTGTGTGTGTGTGTTAATTCTATTGAAATGCTGTCAAGCTCAAAACCAAAAACCAACGCATGAAAACTCAACACTCCCTCTCGAAAAAAAATAAAAATATATATAAATAAAAAGAAAGAACCTGGCCTTTTCTGAACCAAAAAAAAAAAAAAATTGAAATAAAAAAAAATTCTAAGCTGCTCTCTTGTCTGTTTAGCAGGCTGTAAATATTTTTTGCTAGTTGCCAACAAAAAGACAGCAAATTTTCCACACACTCATCAGTTAGTTTTTGGAAAATTATTTTCATTTTTTTTTTAAATTATTTTAGGCAAATTAGAATTTTTATGTTTGCCTTTTTTTTGAAAATAATTTTAGGCAAATTAGAATTTTTATGTTTGATTTTTTTTTTTCCAAAAAAATTTTTAATTAATTAGAAATTATTTGTTTTCTTTTGTTTTCGAATTTAAGTTGATTTATTTGCTTTAATTTTTGAAGCCAAAAAAATGTATTTGTTTTGATAAGAAAAAGAAAGAATTTCACTTCCTTTCAAAAGTAAAATGGAAAATTGTAATTCATTAATGGATACATTTAATTTAAACTTTAAACACACACATACACACACACACACACACAGGCATACCCTCAACTCCCTAAAAGCTACACTAACATTTTCGAAATTTATTTTTATATTATTTTCCTACTTTGCGGTTTTGCCTTCCCCCTAGAAAATCATATATTTTATTTACACTAGAAAAACTAGTAGAAGAAGAAGGCGAGGAGGAGGAGGTGGAATAAAAAGAAGAAGATATATAAAGTTTGCCAAAGCTGCTGCACTTTTGAGCCAACTAACCAACCAACCAACCAGTCAGCCAACCAGCCAACCAGTCAGCCAAGCAAGCAAATGCTGAGAGCAGCCAAACTCTTTAGCAATTTTGTAATTAAATTAAAAAATATTTTTTTCAAGTGGTTTTGCGTTGTAAATACAACAAACCAAACTTCAAAACTGCAAAACAAAAAAAAATAGAGGAAGGCACATTCCAAACTCTTAAATTCTTTCCCCTGGAAAAGGAAGTTTTTCTGCCCACACAAAAGGGCTGAGTTCAGATTTGCCCTTTTCCTTTCGTGTGTGTGTGTAAATATTTTTTTGCAATTAATTTTGAGCGGCTTATAATGTACTTATTTAGTTTTTTTTTTTTTGGGATAACAAAAACAAAAATAAAAATACCAGAAAAAAATGCCAAAGAGAAAAATAACCAAAGTGGAGAGTACACACAACATCTAGGAAAGTTTTTTATGGACAAATGTAGAAAGTTCTTAACATGCAACGACCAACATTGAGGCAACACCCCCTCCCCCTCCCCCGCCCCGCCACACTCCTGGCAATAAGCCCGCCCACACACACTTAGTGGCAAGCAAGTAAGCTGGGGAAATGCAATTTGTGGGGCTAAAAAGAAAAGGTTACTAAAACTAAAATTATTTCAAGTAGGAAGAAGAAGAGTGTGTAAGAGAGAGAGAGAGAGAGAGAGGGGTAAGACCATTGCGAAATATTATTTTCCCTAACATCTCAAAGGAATTTAGTATCCTACACAGTTGAACAAGGTCTTCAACCTGAAGGGCATCTTGAAGAGATCAATAAGCTTCTTGGAATTCGAAGAACTCAAAAGGGAAATATTGACCAGGAAACTGCTCGAGGCAAGTCTTAGAATTCCAAGACCCTAAAGGAAATATTGATCAAAAACCTGCTCGAGACAAAATAAAAGAAATAAAATAATCCGAAAATAATGTATTTATTACGGAATCCTTCAATCCATAAAAAAATCTCGACTGTCCTACCAATTTCTATAGCCTTTGGGAGCTCCTTGATTCCTTGAAATAAGAAGCTTGAAACATTTTTGCAACAAGAATAAAATTTTAAAGAGGTTTCCAAATTTCTCAAGACCTCAAAAGGAAATATTCTATATTCATATATTCTTCAGGAAAATTTGAAAGAATAGAATATTATCTTGGCTTAAAGAAATGTAAGAAGAGACTCCTTTACCTGTAATAGACTTGGTATCCTGCTATGTTTCTATATCTTTTGGTAACTTTCTGAGCTCTACTTTGAAATCCTAAAATGAAAATTTCCATAAATTTTTTGCCTTCAAAGAATCAGGATTAGGGGATTCCCTTAGACTGAGGCTGACCATATCCTCACACTCTCAAGACCCCAAGGCTATACTCTCTTTGTAAGATTGTGAAAAAATACTTACCTGAGATTCTTATGAGACCTCAGAACCCCTCCTAAAATCTTATAGAAATCTAGGAAAGGCTTACTCATCCCTAGCATTAGGGGATTCCCTCAGACTGAGGCTGACCATACCCTCACACTCTCAAGACCCCAAGCCTATACTCTCTTTATAAGAAATCTAGGAAAGGCTTACTCATTCTCCTCGAAAGGTTCAATGTCCTTGAAGACTTATTTATGTTTACCTAGACGGTGATAAAATAGAAGCCAACAAAAACAAAAAAAAAAAGTGGAAAACTGTCACCACTTACTGTAAATATTTTCCATGTTAAGTAACTGTAAACAGAGCAAGAAACAAGCCAGAAAAAGATTCTCTTTGCCACTCTTTTTTTTTTTTTTTTGTCACACCTTTTGGCTACTTTTGAGTCAAGTCAATGTAAATATGTCCGCTAGATGGCGTTAAATGTTTATTTTAATATTATACTAGCTTTTTACTTTTTTTTGTCCACCCTTTGCAAAAAAGAAAAGAAGAGGAAGTGTAAGTGGAGGAAGAAGAAGAAGTGGAAAAATTTAAATAACAAAAGTCGCCATTTTCAACGCCATTGCCCGGCTTGCCGGCTGCTTGGACACTTAAGTGTTTCTGCCTGGGCCACGCTGAGAGTGTTGCCAGTCAGCCAACAACAACAACAACAACAACGACAACAAAATAGAAAAACATCAACGTCTTTTGCACTTTCACCTCCCACAAGAAGAGAATTTTTCTCCATTTTTTTTTTTTTTTTTTTTGGTCTGCTTTTCTTTTTTGGTTGCACTTACTCAGCTTGTGCCACTGACGCCATTTTCTGTTGGGCCCTGTCTGTGTGAATGTGTTTCTCTGTGTGTGTGTGTGTGTAGGAAAAATGTAGGTGAATGCACCGTTTGCAATCAGCTTGGCTGGACGAAGCGGCTGCAGTGGGGAGCTGGCAAAGCATTTCAACTGGCTGGCGGGCCTTTTTGGCTGGCTTCATTGTTTTTGTTGTCGCTGTTGTTGTTGTTGTTATTGTTGTTGTTTTTGTTTTCACTCAGCCATATTTTGTTTGTTTGTTTTTTCATTTTTTATGCGCACCATTTTCTTCCTTTGCTCCTGCTTCTTCTAGTATTTCTTTTTGTATGCCCAGTTTGCCTTTCAACACGGGCGTTGACTTTGGCGCCTTTCGGAGTTAATATTTTAGTCAAGCCGTGTGACAGTTTTGCCCTGAAGCTGGCAAAAAGCAAAGGTAGAAACCAAAAGGGGTAGAGAGCATGAAAAAGAAGAGGGTGGGAAGGTAAGATTTGAGTAGTCGGTTAAGCCTGAGAGAAACTCCAAAAGAGATGCACTTGCATTTTTAATAACACTTTTAACGTTTGAGGTTTCCCTGCTTGCCTTGAGGCGGCCTCCTCAGTCTTCTTCTTCTTCTTCCTCATTCTTCTTCTTTTTGTTAGCTCAAGGCTTGAAGGCTCTGAACTAAGAATTTTGATTGTTTAAAGTGGAATTAAATTTTTCCAAATTTTTTTTTTTATAATTACAAAGACAATTTTTTCACCCATTCCAAATGATGTAGAATTCAGTACAATTTAAATTGGAAGCTTTTCAGAAGCAGCAGGGAAGCTCTCTGCCTCCCTTTTTTGCTGCCTTTTTCGAACGCCTTCTCTTTCTTTCGAAAACCCGTTATCCCGCTCTCGCACTCTCAGTCTCTCTCGATCTAATTGGCTTTCGTTTTAATCTTTTAAAGAAGCGCAGTTTGGCTATTCCACTGAATCATCAATTAAAGCGTGAAATACTGAATTAATTTGTAATTATTATAAAAATTGATGAAGCAATCAAATTAAAATTCATTTAGAAAATAGATAAACATTTTTTTATTAGCTAAAAAAAAAAAAACTAAACACGTGGAAAAAATTAAGAAAAAAAAAATAGTTTCATGTTCTTTTGAAATAATTTATAGTTTCGAAAAAAATCCCGAGGCTTTTTTTTCTGTTTACAGAAAAATGATTTTATTTCCTATTTTTTTAAGACAAATTAAAATTGACACTTTGAATATTTAATCAGCGAGTTGAAAGCATAAATCATATTGTATTTTGTCTTTGGAAATTAAAATGAAATTAAAATTTTATATCTTTGCATATTTTAATTATTTAATTATGCGATTGGTCTTGAGTGTATCCGATTTCCAATTATAAATATGAATGAATCTTATATAAGAAAACTGAAACGGAACGCCAATAAAGTTGTTAAAAAAAATATATAAATAAACAAATTATTTTCATTTTATTTTTTTTATTACTATTTAAATTGTCTTATTTTTATGACTGTTAATTGAGTCCATTCATTAGTTGAACGCAAAAAAAAATCTAGGTAGGCCTTTTTTATTTGTTTTTATGTATTTTTACGATAAAATGAAGAAACAAGAAAAAAAAAACCGCACCCTGAAAAATAAACGGACCACACAATTTGGAGAGTTGCTGATGACGCCCACTTTTTGGAGAGACTAACCGTTTTGTTTTTGCCTGCTGGTCTTGTTGTTATCTTAATAATAAATAAATATATATGGCAAGACAATGCAAGTGAAATAAAAACAAAAGCCAATTCCACTTCCGCATTGTGCATTGTGCGAATGGCAAGGAATTGTTTTTGGCTGACTTTGGCTATTTACCCCAGTCTGGGCAATGGCAAAGCCACCCACGCAAAAAAAAAAAAAAAACAAAAAAAACAAAGCAGAAAAAGAAAAAAAAAAGAAGTTTCGCTTCCGCGTGCTGTGCCAGCACACTCCCTTAGCCTGAGACTCCCCTTCCCCGTCACTCCCCTCAACGGTTGAGCATATAAAAAGAACTAAGTCAACAAAGTAGCGGTCTTTCATAGTGGTAATGTCATCAGAGAGTAACAGCAGAGCAGCGACAGCATAAACTGAGGGAGAGAGCAAGTACCGTAAGGAGTGCAGTTGGGCTAAGCAAGCAATGAAAGGCGCCTCACTTACACTTTTGAACTAGAGAGGGGGCGGCTTCTCTGCTCTGTCTGTTCTGCTCTTTCGTCTATTTATTGAAGTCGCGAGTCGTCGGGCAAGTCGATGTGGTTTTGACGTCAAGTGTAGTCGTGGAGTGTGGGGGTGAGAAAAATGAGTGACTGTTGAGTCTGCCAACTGCACTTTAAAGTTTGTTTTAGTGAAGAAGATTTTTACATTTTTTGTTTCTGTCTTGTTATTTATTTCCATTTCGCTATTCCTCTTGTCTTTTTTTGTTTCGCCTGCCATCTGCTGACATATGTAGTTCATTAGTAGCCAACAAGTTTGGATTTCCTTTCTTTTTTATTTTTGCTTTTTGCATATGAATGAATTGTACATAAGATTTGAATTAGGGCTGTCAAATCTCTGTCATACATCAGAATTGTGTGTGATGAGGAATGTAGTATGAATTTGTGAGTGATGCGTTAGACTGCAGGGACAAAGGGAATACAGTGGTACAAGAGTTGGAATTTTGTGGAATACAATTTCAAATATTTATTTTCGGTTTTTAAAAACTAAACTCTGAAACAGTTTATTTCCATTGTAAGCCAAATTGACTTCATTTTTCATAATTTCCTTGCCACTATACTCATACCATTGTTATGCGCTCCTGTCACTCATTTGAAACAGTAAACATAAAAATAGCTTTAAAAACAATTGCACAAATATGATGTATCTGTTTCATACATTTGGGGGCTACATAAACAATATTTCCCAACACGCCAAATGCTCGACCATCTGCCTAAGCCAATTGTCACTGTCCAATGAAATGCGAGCCAAAAAAAAAAAGAAGGAAAATTGATTGATTAACACATCAGAAACAAGAAGAAAACCAGCAGCAGCAAAAGTGCCACTCTTTCCTCTATCCCAAACATGTAATATTCATAAGGGTGTTGTTCTTCAGTCCCACACCACCTCTACCATACAGGCAACTCATTAATATTTCAGCTACCGAGCTAACCAAAGCAAAACCAGGCAACCAGTCAAAGCGACTGGCATAATTAAAACTGACTTTTGTGAAGGGGTCACTCGGTCGGACTACTCTCTCACTCATACTTTCACTGTCTTTATCATTCCCACTCCCTAGCGGGGGGATGCCGGCCTAATGTGCCAAGTTTTTCGTCAATGTCCAAATGCCTGACAGTTGCCTGAAATGATGATGACAGTTTGGATGAATTAGTTTGTTTAAGTAATGCGCTTAATTAAAGATCCAAGCCGATTGCTGCTAGAACATTTCATTCTCGCCGTTTTTATCAGTAATTTTGCAAAATCAAAGAGACAACTCGAACTCGAACAAACAAGACACAAGCCTATTTAGCATGCCACCTTTTGACCTGTATTTGTTTATTTACATATTAAGCCATAAAAAGGTTTCCCACTGCTTTCCACGACATAAAACGGAACAGACATGGTATATTTTTATTGACATTTTTAATGCGTCACAAGACATAAAAATACACATTAATAAATGTAACATAGTTTTTCATGCCACTGTCGACTTGGCTAATAAAAATTGACATAAAACATTTCAAATATCTTAGAATGGCACACAAAATATATAGAAACATCAAAACAGAAAGAAATGTCACACGAAAATATTGTGTAATTTTAACGGGGAGAATCAAAACACTCACACCACTGTGCGCTGCTGCTGCTCTCAAATTTTAACAGTTGATCTGATCTTTTGCTCTCGCAGACTTATGCTCTCGCCTAAGCCAGCGTGCCCGGCTTACCTGGATTTTCGCTCTCTCTCTCTCTCTCTGTCTGTTTGTCTTTCATTGTGCTCAAGTTCATTCTTAGTTAGTTACGCAGGTAGTTGCCGGCCGGGCGGCAAGTGATTTAGTGAATTTTAGTCGAAAGTAAACTTTTCAAATTGTCGGTTGCTGCTGTGCTGTTCGCGTTGTGTATTTACAGTTATTTTGTTTTTGTTTTACTATGTTTGCTTTAGTCGCCTGCTAGAAGGTATTGAAAGAGTGTGCAACTTTGTTTTTTTTTGCTGTGAGCTTATTTAATTTATTTATGATGCTTCATGCTAATTAAACGCATGTTTCATATTCTTGCTTGCATTTCGCTCATGCCACCATTCCGTTGCTCTTTCCATATATTTTTATTGCTTCTGGAAAATACATCAAATTTCAATTAGTTTGTTATTGGGGGCGACCACCCGCTGGCGGATGCTGTTGCTGCCGTTGTTGCTTCTTTCCTTCTTTATGGGCACTTTATACTTTGACCTAATTTTCTCTGAATGCCGCCTTCATCGGGCTAGACAGACAACACCCTCGGAAGGCAGCTGGCAGCGAGACTTTGTTTTTAACTGCATTTCTTTCCCCACACAACCCACCCACTCAAATTACAACATAAAAATTTATATTAATTTCAATATTAGACTCATTAACATGCTTTTTTCCTCGAAAGTGTATTCTTTGGTCTATCGTAAAAGTCTTGGAGACAAGTGAATTCCCCCAAGAGAAGACACTAAATTCAAAATTATCGTAGACACATCATAAAGTTTAATACACTCAATAAATACAAACATAAATAGAGTTTTTATCAGCACCCATCAACATATAAAAAAAAAGTTTAGCTTAAGGTGGTCAAAGCTAAAAAAAATTCTTAGGAAATCCATCAGAAATGCAAAAAAGAAAGAGACAAAAAATATATTCATCAAGCCTCCTCACCAAAGAGACAAGGCATAGCAGAGAGCAGCAGCAGCGGCGTCGCGACTGCCAGTTGACTTCGAGTGCCCTCTCAGTGAATTTGCGTAAAATAAAATGCGAAAAAGAAACGAAAAAAAGGAAAAAAATTCTGCGTAATCTACATCAGAGCAGACGACAACTGCCAAGCGTAGCCCAAGCCAGTCTGCACAGTGGTAGAAAAATTTCGAACAAAAACACTAGATTATTAAAAAATTTTCCTTTTTAAGAATTTGGAATATTTTTATCATAAAAAAAATATATTTTTTCATTTCATTACCAATTCAAAAGTAGAGAAATTTGAATATTTTTAATTTGATTCGAACCACTGTAGATCAAGAAGAGGCTTGAAGTTTTTGGCATAAATTGAAATGAACTCGGCGCACTCTACTCTATAGTAACCAATTTGGAAACTAAGGGAATCGGATAGGCGCGGAATTTGCATTTAAAATTCACAAAAACAAAGAAGGGAAGAAACAACAACAACAAAAGTACAAGGCATAAAAAATATGAGATTAAATTTTTTATTCATATAATTTGTTTTTTTTTTTTATCAGTCAACGGAAATTGTAAAAAAAAAGGCAACGGAAGATATTCCAACACTTGAATGACTTTTTCTCTGTTTTTAGAAAGTACAAAAAAAAAATAGATTTAATTACAAAATAAACTAAAAAGGTTGACAAGTGCATTTGGCTTCCTGTAAACGAAGACGACGAAAAAATTTACACTGCAAGTTCACCTACTTCTGGTCACTCACACCCCCGCCCCACACACTCTCGCAGAGAGAGCAGGCGATGAATATAACACTCACACAGGCAAATAAAAAATAAAGTATCGATTACACAACATATAAGGCAAAGGCAAAGGCAAAGGGGGGGAACAAATATGAATGAGTGAGTGAGAATAAAATAAAAGAGAGCTTGGGTGTTGAGTGATGTTGCCTTTCAAATGCCGTTATTTTTACAAAGTCTGGAGATTTGATATTGTCAGTTGATAAGATCGTAAAGTTGACTTTTTATTATTGAATCATAAAGAAAAATTTCTCTAAAATTAAAAAAAAAAAAATGATTAAAATATCAAAATTTTATATTTATTTTCTTTTTTTCTTGTCTATTTTCAGGTATGTATTTCTAGAATTTCATAAATCTTTTATTGATTTTCGGGTAAGCGACAAAAAAAAAAATAGAAACCAAAACATAAAAGTCAAACTTAAAAATGCATTGAAAACAAATAAAATCGGAAATGTTTGTGGGGGGGTCTTCGATTTTTGCCCGAGTCCCCAGAGTTCCCTCAAGGCAAAAAGGAAAGCAAACGTAGGTGAAAACTAAAAAGCACACGCACTGAAGGTCAACTCAAGGTGGAAAATATAAACACACACACACACACAGACTACAACTTTGCCATTTCATGGTGAATTTTTCTTCTGTTTTTTTTTTTTTCTACAAAAAAAATTTTTATCCATTCGATGAATCCACGTGCGCTCCAAGTAAGCATCGAAATAACAACAACAACAACAAGAAAGTTACAAACAGCGTTGAATACAAATAAACGTGTGGCATTTATATTTGTGGCAACAAATTTATTTAGCATGAATTTTCAACGAGAGCGGGAAAAATCAAGCAACCCACAAACTGGCAACCAAGCAAACAACGAAACAAGCAAACAGACAGACACACAGTCTGTCTATGTATGTGAGTGTGTGAGAGAGAGACAGACTCTGGTAGACAGTCAAAAGGGAAATGCAGGGAAAATTTGCGAAAAAAAAAATTTGATATAAAATTCGAAGCTTTCCCAGCTCAGAGCGAGGCAACAAATTGATTTTTGCCAATAACAAAGATATAAATTTAAATGTACATATTTAGATACACACACATACACACAGATACACAACGCACCTACAGATACACATTTCAAATATTGAAATTTCTGTGGTTTATTTTAGGGTTTTTGTTAAATTACCAAGCCCACATTGAAGTGGTTTTCTAATTAGAAGCAATCAAATCAAACAAAAAAAAAAAAAAGTCGAAATATTTTTTTTTTTTTTTTTTTTGTTAAATCTATTGAAATATTCTTTTAGTTAGTCAGGCAATCATTTGAAATTTTCCAAGTAAACAAATGATTTGTCAGATTACTCGGAACCGCTCGAAAGTTTAATAAAAAAAAAAAAAATTAATTTTAAAAGTCGGTCGAATTGCTTTGATTTCGATTGGGTTCACCAAAAGTCAAAGTCGTCTTGATTAGAATAAAAATATTATTTAGGTCATTCGAAATAAAACCAATAAGATTTATGAAATCTCGAAATTCTCAAGATTTCTTTATTTTCTCCCGAACCTGATTTATTTGAAATATACCCAAGTTCCAATTTGACCCATATTAGAATTACTACAACCCTTTTAATCAGCTTAACTAATTAACAGTTTCAGTTCATTATTAGGCCATAATTAAAACTCCCCCCTTTACCCAGAGTTCCGGCCTAGCTTAAAGACATAAACAAAATCAAACAAATGAGGGTCAATAGGAACTTTTTTTGGGGCGTTGACAAGAGACCACGTAATATTGGAAGCAATACAAATCAAATAAACTAAAGACATGCAATTTTTTGAAAAAAAAAAACACTAAAATTTCTGATCATGAAAAAAGAATAAACTTTTAAAGCGAATGACCAGGCAAAAAGATATGAGAGGCTTAGATTCATTTTGAATATGAAATGAGCAAAGCAGAAAACACTCTACATCCATTGAAGATTTATATATAGATATAGCCCAGGTATTGCCAAACCATGACTAGGCAAAAAAAAAAAAAAAAAACCACTCGAGTCACTCAAGGTTCGAGTTTCGGGGAGTTTCGGGGTTCTTGATTTTGTTTTGGGTTCTTTAAAGTTGCCTCAGTAATTGTTGGCTATGCCAGCCGAATGTCAATTAAGTGTTTTAAAATGTGGGTGAATTAGTTGACCTGGCTTATGGGAAATTATTACCAAAATTATAGGTTTGATTTGAGCTCAAAAAAAACTGTGGGCTTTTCGGAATTTTTTCTCAAAACAAAGACAGGTCTTTATTTTTATTTGTAAACCTCGGAATAATTGATTTTTTTTTTTTTTGTAATATTTTTAAATTTGTTTATTTTAGATTAATTACATAGCTGAACCTTTTGAAACTGAAAATAAAAGCAGCTGTAAAATAAATTTATTGTCTAGTTGTCACATCAATGGTTAATTTCACTTGAAATAAATTCACTTCATTTTTCAAGAACTTAAAAAGTAGTTTAAACCGAAAGAAGAAAAAGAAGACAAATTTTATGCTTGAACAAATTAAAGCGCAAACCGACAAATCGACCAAAGAAGACCCATCAAAAAGGTAATCAAAAATTCAAGAAAAAACTAAGAAGAAGACGAAGAAGCCCCTCAAAAAAAAGCAGGTAGCATTTAGATCTTGAGATCGGGTTCTTTTGAGAAAACGGAAATGGCAAATGAAAAACGTTTTTCCGGCTACTTACATAAAAATTATAGGTTAGCCAGCGCAGGGGAGAGGGTCGTAACATTTGATGGACTCTCTTGGACATCTTCGATGAGTTTGGAATGACCAAAAGATACCATGTCTCCCTCACATTTTTTGGTGTGGACAGTTCGTCAACACACACACACACACACTTGCATTTATTGTAATTTTCCACTGCCCTTCTACCCTGTCTGTCTTGGTTTGAGTTGTATTCTTCTGCTTATTTTATTAGCCGTAAAGTGGCAATACACAAAAAGCGAAAAGGTGTGGTTAGGTCAAGAGTTAAATGAAAACCCAACAGAGCGTGTAACAGACCCACACCAAACCAACCCCCCTCCCTGGTGTCACCAGCATTTCATACCAAGCACACTTAGCCCCGTTGACTGGTTTAATTTTAGCCGCATTGTGGGCTACTCTGCTCTAATTTTATCACATGCAACAATCGAGCACACACATACTCACCGTCTACGAGGGTAGGGGCAGGGGTAGGGGTATAACTAAAGAAAGCCAACTAGCATAGTGTGGGTGTGTGCGGATTGAGCTGACATTGTTGAATGAAATGCAAGAGTGACTAACTGGCCACACATTGGATCTCTTATCTGATGGTGACTTTCATTTATGTAATTTTTTGTTTTTTTCTTTTACTTTTTTCCTTTTGTTACTGAAAGGATTATTCATAAAATTGTGCGATTATTAAATTGAAACCATAACCCAGGAATTTCTTGTGATTTATTACGAGCTCCTAAGGGTGCAAAACAATGGGAGTTGCTGGTTGCTGGGTAATATGGAATTATTCTGGGATTATAAGGATTTTTTTATTCCTTGCCTGGGAGTGTCCAATTCTTGGATATCTTGAGACCTATCGGGATTTTTGGGGACCCCAATTTTTGTATATTCTTTTAAAGATCTAAGAAATGTCTTCGAGTTCTTAGAGAAAGAAAGAAAGACCTTGAAGCTGCTTGTTACCTCTAAGGACTTAACCCTAAATATCTGATAAATTATATATATATCCATATGGGACCTTCCCCGACTCTCAAGATATCTGCAGCTACGAAATCTGAGAGGTCTTGAAATTTGATCAATTTCAAAGAATCTCCCTGAGTTTTTTTAAGAAAAAAACCCACCCCAAAGGATATATATTTTTTATGCCATATGCATCGAGATGAACAATTGATTCTTCTCAAAAAAAAAAAATCGTGCAATTGAAACCGAATTATCCCATGGCTGATTTTCGCTTAGAACAAAAATCAATCTTCGCTAAGGAAGCAAACAAAGGCGACCAGCAAATGATTAACCTAGAATGATGTCTCCACGGAGGGTTGGGGGGTTTTGGGTAACAATCAAGTGATTGCTAACAACTTTTGACACATGCAGCTGAGCGTAGAGACCACCTTCCCATTTTATTCTTTCGACTTGGTCAACTGGCGTTAAATGCCGCGAGTTCTCCAAGTGGGCGACTTGGATAGTATCTCACAGATACTGTCATGTTGAATGGGACGCTAATAATGGCATATTAATATAGCTGTAATAGGATACCCATTGGGTGGTGGGACTAGCGGGTGTTGCCGATGGTTATCGTTATCGTTGTCGTTGTCGTAGCCGTAGTTAGCGCTGAAATTATTTATGCCTAAGCAAACAGTCGAGCCAAAACTCGCCGACTCGGACGCTCATAATTAGCCGTAGTTATGGCAGCCAAACAATAACCCACACAGCTGCACACCTAAACACACACACAGAGGAACACATGGACACACATCTACTTGCATTTATGATATATGAAACGATATATGATATAAAGCATATGCCGACGGTGTGCCTTGTGTAATTGAATACCTTGAATGTTGGTTTGCCTGGTTGCTGTTGTCGTTGCCGTCATCGGTTGCACACTTGATTAAACCTTGGTCAGTTGTTGGCCTGGTCGCTTAATTTAGTCCGGGAGAAGACTCTGGCTCTGGCTTATGGCCTGGCGTACAAGAAGTCTCTTGGAAATCGGTCAGCCTGTCAATCATTTATATGTATATATAGTGAGTGACAAAGAGAGTCATGGGAGAGTTGGGGGGTGAAGAGGAAAAAATATTTTCCCATTGCCCTGCGGCTTTGTGGTTTTAGTTCTTTCATACGTATTGTAGTTCCTTTTCCACATACTCTTTTTAATGGAACCTGGAAGAGGTTTTCCGACTAGGTATATTTTCTCTGATATTTTGGGTTTTAATGTCTGAAATTTATTTTATATCAAATGTGTAGGTTTATGATTTGGGTAAATGGGTTCCTCATACTCTAAGAAATGTGATCCTAGATCTCAAAATTTATTCTTAAATAATTATCTGGTTATAAGGAACCAACTCCAACTCTTTACTCTTCTATTTGAAATATTTCCGCTGATCTAAAAATCTTTATAATTTTATCCTTAATGCCTTAACTGAGTTCCTCTCTGGGACTCTGGAAAATATTTTCCTTGAACCTGAGGAATTATTCTTTTTCAATAATCGGATTTTACTTAAGTAGATCCAACTCTTGATTCTTGAAATATTTTCCTGATCCAAAAAGGTTGCCTAACCTTATTCTTTAACTGGGTTCTTAACTCTCTAAGAAAAGTGCTTCTGAAGCCTCAATATGTATTCTGATTTGATTAAAGATCCTATTAAGGTAGACCCAACTCTTTGCGCTTCAAATTGAAATATTTCTCTGATCCAAAAAGATTTATTATTTTTTCCAGATCAAACCTAACTTGCTTCATTCTTGACGCTTCAATTAAAAATTTCCTTCAATTCTTAAGCACTTTTCAAATTTGATTGAAAAAGAGCATATGAAATTCTCCTTTTCGAGTGATAAACTAATCATTTCCAATCGAAGGCATGGCATGTCCACGTGTGGGTGTTTGAGTTTTGAATTTCCTAGGCCATGCATTTTTTATGCCTTTCGATTGTGAGGTAAATGGAGGCGTTACATTTCCAAATATACCAGGATATATACTATATATATATACTTATAATAGAGAAAGTGTGCTACGGTTTATTGTTAACAAATTTGTTGGATATTGCGTGCATTTAATTTAATTAATGATGACAACATCGAAATTGCTTGGAGAAAGCCAATTAAACCAAGGAAATTGATTGATTTCAAAAAGAGTTGATTCAATGTTGGTGACGGCGTTTTTTTTTTCTTTTTTTGAGTTTTTCTAATTTCTTAGTTTTTTTTCTAAAAAAAATTTTAATGCATTTTTAATTGTTGTCTTTAATTTTCTTTGAAAAACATTTTATTTTTCTTAATGACAGTTGGATTCCATTTCCAAAGCTCATTTTTTCGGCTATTTAGAACAACGCAAAGACATAAATTTAAGAGAGAGAAAAGCAAACAAAACAATCTCTTCAAACTTTGACAGACAAATGACAAAAAACAATTGTTAAAATATACAACAAAAACAACAACAATAATAATAAAAAACTGAAAAAGAAAAGAAAAGACCAAGAGGAACATGTCATTAACACGATCTTCAAAGTGTCGGAAAGAATGCAAAGTTGGCTTTGTCTGTGGGCGTTTCGTTTTTTTGGGAACAACTCAACATGTGTCTTTATATTCCAGACCCTGCCCCGCCCCTAATTCCTCCGTGTTTTTTTTTGTATTTTTTTTGGTTCCCCCAATTTGTTTTCTTGCATTCCTTGGTCAAATGCATTTTTCCTTTGACAATTTTTAGAGCTTGTTTTAACAGCTTTTCCATTCATTTCGTTTGGTGATCTAAAAAAGATCTTTGACATTTTTGTGGTTGATTTTTTGGGAAATTGTTTTCTCAGTTGTTCTGACTTTTGATGGGTCCCAAAAAAAAAAAAAAAAAAAACCAACAGAATAATAATGAAATTCTCATGAGAACTTTTTCATAAGCCACCTAACAAATTAAGGGTATTAAAAAGTTTTTCTTACACTAACACACACACACACACACACACACACACACACACACACACACACACACACACACACTCCTATATGGTAGCAAATTTTCAATTTGACTGCAGAGAGAATTAAAATTTTGCACGTTCTTGCATTTTATTTATTTTTATTTTTTTTTTACATTCTCAGAGGAGCTTAAAAAAAAAAAAACTTTTTGCACGATTAGTTAGCCATTAGTATGAAAACTCCTAGTCAAAAAGAAGAAGAAGAAGTAGAAAAAGAAAAACTCATATCCGTATGAACTTTTCGTTCAGTCCGTCTCTCTTGCAGTTTTAATTCGAATGGAGCTTTTTGGTCGGCAGCTTTCATGCTTATTTTGTGTCCTTTTGTTTTAGTCCCCTCAGTTTTTGGTTGAAGGCATTAAAAGTTCAGGGCTTGGCAAACATTAATCATCGTATGGCAATGGCAATGGCAATGGCAAAACCAAGGACTGAACCTGATTCAACTCTTAGCCTGGTGCACATTTTGGATTGCGATTTTCAAATTTTGCTTCTCCTTTTTTTTTTTTTTTATTTTGCCTTCGATGGCTCCCAAAATCCAAGCTTCATTTGCATATCTCTACCTTTTTTTTGGGGGGATGCTTTATTCTTGTTGTTGACTGGGCAAAAGTCACAGATTTGGCTTAAATTAAAAAAAAAAAAAAAAAAAAAAAAACATTTCTCTCTCTCAAAAAAAAGGTTAAAATCAATTTAAAGTTTCGTGGCATAAATTTGCACAGCATTTTAGTTTCTAATTTTTTTCCCACAAATGATAAAGTTTTTTCAAATTTTTCTAAAGCCAAAAAGTTTGTGCCATCTTTTTATTTCGTATTAAATTTTTAATTGACAAGTTAGTTTGACTAAAATATTTATATCAAAAACCCTTTGCACACTCTCAATTCACTTTGAATTGTTTGGAGGCAATCAAAGCACTTAAAGATCTTGTTGACAGTCACTTAAGATGCTTGACAAGTGACACCCCTGCCTCCCTGGCCAAAACGATAAACAATTGCAACATTGCTGAGAGCTCAAATGCACAGTCAACCTGATGCGCCCCCCTTTTCCGGCCAAAGCCAACTAACCGACTTCACAGCTATTTCCATTACCCTAGGCACACACACACACACACACACTCACACACACACATGCACATGCACAGACTTGCTTATATTTATTGTAATGAAATTATTTAACTTAAGCGGTGTGCCTGAAATTGTTACCAACAACAACAACAACGATAGAGCTTCCGTCTTTGGAGTCTTCAGTTTTCGGAGCGCAGCTGCCATCATTTCAAACTCAATTAAAACGTCAGCGAGCTCTTGTTAGTTTTTGTTGTTGTTGTTGTTTGCCATTGGTGGCTCTCTTAGTTATTTGCACTAACAACAACAAACTAACTGCTCAAAGTAAATTTAACGCACATGCTAACTGATAATTAACTTGAAACACTCACTCAGACCCAAAGACCAGTAGCTTTAAGCTTTTCACTATTAAAGACAAGTTTTAAGGTTTATCCAAAAAAAACACAAAAAATTTAAGCCGATTTTAGTTAAAGATTAAAACCTTGATATTTGTTTTTTTGTTTTCTAACCAAACTTGTCTTGGTCATGCAAACCAAACTCTTTTTTAATTTGACTCGTCTGAATTTAGTTTTGTTTTTCTTCTTCTTTTTATTTTAATCACTCAAGCCGAAAATGTCTGTATTTTTTTACAAAAACTAATGAAGCGTTAAGAGTTTTTCTTTTTTTTTCTCTCACCAAATTCAATTTGACTATTTGTGTTTTTTTTTTTTTTTGTAAGTCACACCCAAAGTTGAGTGAACACGCTTGAATTATCCAGCAATTTTCTAAAGCAATTTATGGGCTTTTATTTAAGAATTTCTTAAGCCTTAAAAGGTCAACAAAATATTTATTAGAAATTTTGTCAAAAACAAAAAATATACAAGAAAATTTTTTATATAAAAATAATAAAATGAAAAATAATTTTACTCATTGAAATAAAATCTCTGATCTTTTTGGCATCAGACTTGAGTCAAAAAAAAAAAAAAAAAATTTACATATTTGCAGTCTCTGCAATTTCTCTATAAAATTTTTGCGTATAATTAGAAAATTGTGGCAAAAATAAAATTAAAAAAAAAAAAAAGGAAGGAAAAAAGGAAAACACCCGAGGCTCATTGTGTGCTCCTTGTTATTGTTGTTAGTGTCTATCCAAGCATGTGTGTGTGTGAAAATGTATGTCAATGCTGCTTGAGTTGAGCCAACTCAGCAACACCAAACCCAGCTATCCACTCCCCTCCCTCCCTCCCTCTGTCTCATTCTCTCTTTGCGTCGGGCCGAGCACATCAATTAGTGTCTTACAAAGCCTGCCCCCTCCCACCGCCCCCTTGGTATATGCCAGGCATTTTTGTCTTAAATTTGTTGCCACTGTTGCACAAGGCCAAAAACAATGCAACACACACACACACGCACACTCACACCCATATCCATATGAACTTTTCAGTTGGCACTCTGGAATCTCCTCTCCTTTGTGGGCCTTTATCCTGGTCTGTCATTTCAAGTGTAAATTTTTCTGACGTGTTGTCGTCTCTTCTTCTTCTTCTTGCTGTTGCATCCTTTTGAATTCGATGCGTTTTGTAATTGCTTGAGGTTTAATTAAAAAAATTCTTTATTCGTTTTACTTTTTGTTGAAAGGTTTTCCACCCTTTCATTGCCTTCTTTTAGTTAAAGCTCAAAAGTTTCTCCTTTAACCACAAAAATGTTGCTTCCAACAAATTCACAACTAATCATGTAAGGATATTTATTTTGTTGTTGCTTTTATTTTAGATTGCTACAAAATTAATTTGAAGTTTTCAGACAAAATCGAAATTACGAAATTCTCTGAAAATAAAAGTATCTGAGAAAAGTCTAAAAATAAAAGTATCTGAGAAAAGTCCAAAGCTTACTTTTTTTATGAAATTTAATAATTCGGGGAAATCATAAGAAAGTTGAAGAAATTCATTATAATTTTTATGGGGCTTCTTTTGGGAACTTTTTTTTTTTATTTGCAATCAAAAATTATTTATCGGGTTTCTTTTTTTTATTTTTTTAATTTCCTAACAAAAATATTGCCAAGATAGCCGAAATAAATCCCACACAAACAAAATAATAATCCTGGCAAACAAATCAGAATTGCAAGGGGCCCAACCCACCCTCCTCCTGCCTCCTCCCGGCCCCCTTTGCAGCCATTTCTCTTTTATATAAATTTTAGTGCATCTTTTGGCTATCGAAGTGCAGTGAACAATAAAAATTAACTGGAGCATCAATAACAAAACACAAAAGCCATAAAATTGGCTGCTAACGAAAAAGAAAGAGATTTTCCCAATTCTCTTTTTCATTGAAGCACAAAAAAAAATATTTGCAATTTGGCAACTAATAAAAAAATATAGAAAAAAAAAAATAGGAGAAGAATTATTGCGACTAAAATTCCATAGTGTGTTTTCAAAAATCGTTTTATAGATATATTTTCTTTTTTTTTTAGTTTACAGAGTTGCCACAATTGCAATTTGCTATTGTTGTTGTTGCTGTTATTTGTGTAGCGAAAATTTAGCGACACTCGCTGGGGTGTCATAAAAATTGATGGATGCGCCTCAATTGGTTTGGCTTTTTTTCTTTTTTATTTAAATAAAAGTTTATACTAAACAATGCAAGTCCAAAAAGATGAGGGCAAAAATTTGCGATAATAAAATTTATTTACAATTTATTTTTATATCAAACATTTTTTTTTTTATTTTTGTAAATTTTTCAATATTTTTTAAAGGCTTCTTCTGATTGGAAATGGTTAGAGTGGTGGCGAGAGGAGGGGTAAAAAAATTCCAGAAATTGGGAAGTGCATTTGTCAAATAAATAGAAAAGCTCTGCGATTGAAATTCAATCCATTGACACAAGAAAAAATTTATAAAATAAAAAAATAAAAGAAAAACAAAAAGGAAAAATGAAAGAAAAATATTTTGATTGCATCTTTTGTCCTGGGGCAGACAATGGTCACTGTTTGAGTAAAATATGTCATGTGCAATTTGAACATATCGCCAGATAATGATGATGATCAAAATAAGAGAAAAGAAGTGGAAAAGCTCACACCTCCCCGCTCCCTTTGCCCCAGAGCATTCGATCTAGCAATTGAACTGTGCCACAAGAAAACCGTTGCCAAGAAAATGACGATTACAATTTTCTTTTTATAAAAAATATTATATTTTTTTTTGCGGCAGTGACAAAGGAAAATTACTTTGAAAAAAATTGAAAGAAAGGAAACCACCAAGTATTGTCATTTTGCCTTTTGTGACTGAAAAGAACTTCAATTGCAGATTTCCTAAGAACTTTAAATCCTTTAAATCAATCCACTAAATCCTATATACTTCTCTCTCTTTTCTTTTCAGGTATGTAAATAATTTCTAAATAATTTGAATTTCCATTTTGGTAAGTCCAAGCTGAGCTAATCTAATCAAAGCCAAATGATGTTTTCCTTAAAGTAAATCATTTTAATTGTCTTAAGCTGTTTTAGCTAATCCTGATCAGGTGGGGTTGGGGCTTGGGGGAGCAAGAAGCAAACCTTCCTTTTGGCTTGGATAGAGCAGAGTTAGAGAGTGCGTGCCTGGCATTTAACATCAATAAAACATGTACTAAAATACCCAAAGACAATAGACAATCTCACACATGCCTGCGTTTAACTAACTAACCAACTAACTAACCAACTTATAAACTAAACAAAGCCGCGAGCGAAACGCAGACCAAAACCAGACAGCATCAAGCTCAACTTGATAAAGTCGACTCGATATTCTACAAATGACTGAGTACTTGGAGTGATAATTTAACACGTACCAAAAGACATACAAAGACAATGGGGAGGGGGGAAGTGGGGTGGATCTAAGAAAGAGGAGCAATGAGTATGGTCTCACGTCCTATATGTTTGGCTTGGACCAAAGTCCAAAGTCCTGGCTGCGTCATAATCAAGTGTGCTTGGGCCAATGAAGCCGGCGGCACAAAATGTCAACGATTTGATAATGGACCATGACAGCCGCTCACATAAGGAAGCAAGGAACGAAGGAAGGTCTGGATAAGTCTGGAGGGAGAACAAACTATGGATTTGATATAGTAGAACCAAGCAAAGAGATTGGAATAAGTCCCGGCAAAGCGTGGCAAATTTATAGCTGGTCTTTGAGTACAGCCCTGACCATTAGTTGGCATTTGTTTTGTGGGTGAAACACATCATAAAAAATAAAAGAATCCAACTCGGAGTATACACAATGGACAACAGAAAATAATAGAGGAGAAAGACCAAAAAAAAAAAAAAAAAACCAGCAAGACAAATATTTGAAAAATTGTACGATATATAAAAGCTGTTAATGCCAAAGACTACGATGATGATGGTGGCTGGTTTAGTTTTTTTTTTTTTTTTTTTTGCCTTTTCTTTTGGATTTTTTGGGATTCGCTTCTTGTTTTTTTTCTTCTTCTGAGTTTCTTTTTCTTGGTGGTGGTTTCCACTCTTGAGAATGTTAGCTGCCACAACCTTACCACTTGAGCAGCTGTATCGATTTTGTATGCAATCAGCTTCCTTTTTTCTCTCTGGACAAAGGAAAAGAAAACACTCGATTCATTGGATACACTGTTCGAAAACAGGGGGGATATATCTTGGTTTCTAATCATTTCATAGAGAAAAATTTACTTCCGAAAAGTCTAAGCATTTAGAAGAGTAGCAGCATTTTTCAATACTCTGTAGCTTTTAGACTATAGATGGCGCCACTGTTGGTAAACTTAGCTGGATTGTTGTTAGAAAGATAACAAGGTGATCTGATCTTAATCAAAAGCATAAAAAATAAGAGATATGGCTAATGTTCTTGTCACAGTCTCATAAAAAGGAAATGAAAGTATATTTGCCCACTAGATGGCGCTAACATCTACACAGTTGCAAGAGATCCTTTATTTATTGATAGAACCTTAGGGCCTTCTATATTTTAATTATTCCTTAAAATCGTTAATCAATTAATCATACTATCCGACAGATGGCGCCATTCTTACAGTAAAGAGTATTTCGAGTCCCAGCAAATCCCAATTAATGATACTATCCGCCAGATGGTGTCACTCTTACAGTAAAGAGTATTACCAGTCCCAGCAAATCCCAATTAATTATACTATCCGCCAGATGGCGCCACTCTTACAGTAAAGAGTATTTCGAGTCCCAGAAAATCCCAATTAATGATACTGTCCGCCAGATGGCGCCACTCTTATAGTAAAGAGTATTTCGGGTCCCAAAGTCTCACGTATCTCAAGTCTCAAGTATCTCACTCTTTTCAGCTCATCTTTGAATGAAAGTTATTTAGCTCTGAATATTTTCTATACATTTTTAGTATTTATTTTTTTATTTTTTTTCTCGGTCTATTTATTTATTAAATTTGTTGAAATTACACGCAACCAGCAAAGACGCTACAACAACAACAACAATCATATAAGAAATTACAACAAAAAACTTGGACATGTCTACACGCCCTTTCATAACTAACACATTTTTGTTGGCATTTCCTTTCAATCTATTTCGCTTTATATGTGTTGGCTTCCCGCCCCCCACAGACCCTCTCTAACTATATATATGTGTGTGTACATATGTGTGTGTGTGTTTGCATTTATTACTCGCTTTCATTGGCATTTATTTTGGCACATTCAATGCGGCAATTCCTCTTGCCTTTCAGCTCTCCTCCCCCCCCCCCCCTAGCAAGTCTTTTGTGGAGAGGGAGTAAGTGCTTGTGGGGGTTGCTTGATTGCTGGGGTGGCGGTTGGGGTTGTATCAGATGGGGGTGGGTGTGGGGTCTTCATTTTTGGCGCTTGTCCCAACAGTTTGGGTAAATAGTTGAATTCAGTTTGTCTCAGTTTTGGTTTGATTTAGCTTTCAACAGAATAAAAGGAAACGAATCTCTTTCAAAAGGAGTTTATTGACTTATTAAAAGAGTTGGAAACCATAGAATTCTGACAGATATGAAGAGAAGCCTTTCTTATATGAAATTTCAGGAAAATGAAAATGACACTCTTTGAATTTTCTTGAAAATTTTTATTTTAATTTTCCAGCTATTTTTTCTCTTGTATCTTTTTACCTTTTCTGTATTTATTTTGTGGCCTTCAACTAAATCGACTTTTCCTTTGTTGGGTTCGTTTTCTATTTTATTTATAAAACAGAATTATAAGAAAAATTCTATGAACCCAAAAGAAAAACATTTTCAGACCCAAAAAAAAAAGAAACACAAATCCTACAAGAAAGACCAAAAATACCAAACACACATGCACACTTGCGATTTCAATTTGTGCGCTTTAATAATTCACAATTCAATAAATGCTAACAAATTGACATTGTCCCAACAAAAAAAAAAAAAAAAAGTATAAAAAGAAGAAGAAGAAGAATTTCTATAGATTTTTTTCCTTTCTTCTCTGCCTGAGAGGCACAAAGTCAAAGCAGCCCAGGCAAGTTTCCCACCACTCTTCTGCCGGGTTCTCTCTCTGTAATCATATGAGTCAGTTGTCTGGGTGGGGTGCAGGCTTTGCCAAGGGAAGGGGGGGACCCAGCCAAATCAGACACAAGCAGACACAAGACCAACCTACCAATTACATTGCCAAGGAATTAACTTGAGCGACTTTTATGTCAATTCAATACATTTCATTTACTTGGCCTTCTTCTTCTTCTTATTATTATTATGCTTCTTCTTCTTTTTCTTCTTCTTCTTATGCTATTACTTTGTCTGCCTAAATAAATTCTTAGTAGTTTTATTTTTTTTTCTTTTGGGCACAAAAATATTCGGCAAATTAATTTGTAATTTTAGTGCTCAGCAAGTTGGCCTGCACGTTCTTGTCGCTCAGCCAACTTCAACTGTTGTCAACTGTACACACATGCTCGCTCTCTCTCACTCACTCTTCTTTTCTGCTTGCATATCCTGCGGCGCTGACAAATTATGTGCAAATAAATTGCTTTTTGTTAAGTGGCTTTGCATAAGAAGTTAGATTTTGTGGTTCCTTTTGCCTCACAATATTTTCGTGTATGTGTATGTGTGTGTGTGTGTGTCGACCAGAAATACTTTTACCTCGATTTCTTAGCACATTTTTCCCCACCACCCAACAAGCATTTTACTTATTTTATTTCACCACAACCGTTAGACTTATTTAATTGTACATGAATATTAAAGTTGAGTAAATAGAGGAAATACACACACACACACACAAACACACATACACTTATATACAGGCAAATGGGACTGTACAAATCAGATGAAATGAGTGGTATATTCAATTTGATGTGTATTAATAGACGTGTCTTTGCATTTTCTATGGCTTTTATTGAGCTTTTATTTGGCTCAAATATTAACCTCACCCAAAACTCAACTCTCTGAGAAATTTATTTTCTGCTTCTTCTTCTTCTTCAGACAATTGTTAAGTGAATAAATTTTATGTGCTTGGATTGTATGTAATTTATTTAATTATATTCACAATCAAAAGTCTGTTCAGCTCACTGGAAATCTTTAAACTTGAAATTATTTAAAAAAGTTCTTGAGAAAGACAAAAAAAAATGTGTGAAAAAGTTAAAAACTCATAAATTTTAATTAATAAAAATAGTCGATCTTTAAATTGATAAATCTTCGGGCCTCATTTAAAAAAAAGGGAAAACTACACGCTTTGGCAAAAATCAATAAAACTTTCAAAAATATTCTTCTTCAGACAAAATAAAAAAAAAAAAAAAAAAACAAGAATTGACCAAAGAGTTAGGCTAGCTAAGCCCCACCCCGCTGGCCGTCTTGCTTTTGCCCATATAATTAATTATGGCAGAGGCGTTACAAGCCCGACAAAAAGAAGCGGAAAACTCTTTGACAGAGATAAAAACAAAATAAAAACCCAGCCAGAGGAGCGGGTTTAGAAGATTTCAATGGCTTTCAATATTTTACACAGTCCGAAGCTTAATTACAACAACAATAAAAAAGAAGCAGCCGCCAGCACAACAAGGGGCCCAAACCCAAGCTGAAGCTGAAGCTGAAGCAACCTGAAGAAGTCCCACTAGATTGTAATTTTTTTTTTTGTAGCCAAAAGAGACCGCCCGTCATCAATGGGTTAATGTGCAGCACTGCCCGAGTCGAAGTCATTTATATTAATTTTAATAACATTGTTAAATATGAACGAGCTTGGCTTCTATCTTTCTTGGAGCCAAGAGATCTTTTCGATTTTTAGAGTTTTTCTGGTAAAAAGTGTTAACGATGAAACACTTTTTTTGTTGTCAGTTTGTTGGCTTTTCTCAGAGTTTTTGTTTTTGGTCTATTAAAAACAAATTAGCCTTAGTTTTGAAATGCATTTTGTCTAGTTGATTAGGCATTCAAATTTTGCGAGTTAAAAATTTATGCTTTTTTTTGTTGTATTTTGCAATGCCAAACGTGTTGTTGTAGCCAGAAAATGGTTTTTAATTGACACATAATGCGGTTAGGATTTTGGGCAAATACCATTAACTCTGTCTCACTCTTGCATTCTCATTGCCACTGATGATTTTGAAATTATTAAAATTGATTTTTATATGTTTTGTGGTGAGTCTAATGATTTTATTTCTATCGACAATGAAATAATTTGTTTAGAATTTTTGATTTGAAATTGTCGAAGTTATTTAATGAGAGAGAATAGAATTTTTGTTAGTATTTCTTTTAACCCTTCAATTTGACTTTGTTTTGACCTTCTTTTTTTTTGGAGTGTCACAAGCAGTTCAAGTCAAAAGCAGGCGCATTCCTTTTTGGCCGCATGTTAATTACTTTTTGTTAGCAGATTTGATGAACTATTAACCGAGCCTGGCTCGACCATGACTAAGCCCATCTGAAAAGTGGGACAGGCCGGTTCGGTTCAGCCCAACTACTTAGCACTTGCCGAAATCCCTAAAACCCGAAAACCAGCAGGATACCAGAACAAGCAGAACAAGAAGAAGAAGAAGTAGAAGGGGCAGCAAAAAACTACTCTACTCTCATTTCCTCTGCTCCACCCCCTGCACACTTTTTTTTTTGCTCTTCTTTTGGTAATTAATCATCATTACATTTTCGTAAACGAAGCGGATTTTAAGTGGGATTTGCCTTGGCGACAGCAGCCTGGACGGCGTTGGCGTTGACGCTGACGTTGACGTTGACGGCGGCGCAAGCCGTTTACTCTCAGCTTGTCTTCATCTAGAGATTCACAGATTCGAGTTTATCCCCCAGCAACCCTGTGAAAACCAAACATGCTCATTTAGTAATGATTCCTTTCCCCAACCAAACGGAAGCACTTTAACATTTTTTCTTCTTCTTCTTCTTTTTCTTTCTTTTATTTTTTTTTTGTTCTTTGTTGTCCAAAAGAGAAGAGAAGGACTATTCATTTTGGCATTTCTGGCTCTGCATTGACAGCTCGGTCTGCTTATCTGTCCTGCATTTGACATTTAGCATTAAAAACGCTTTAATAATAACGCAATAATAATGCCCGCTTGTAAAAATTTTGCTGATACAGACAAAAAAAAAAGAAGAAGAAGCAGAAAAATTTTGAAGATATTTATCATTTCATCAATCAAATTGGGCCCGCGATAAGTGGAGGTGGTGGAGGGCAAGAAAAAGTTTTCATCATTTAATTTGGTTGCCACAATTATTCCCGAACTTGCTACCAAGCCAAAAGTCTGCTCAAGTCCTTCAAAGTATCATCAATCTTTTCTCTCGAGTTTTTCTTCTTTCAGACCAACCAAAAAAAAAAGAAAAACTTATCAATTACAAAGACTGCCGGCCATTTTGTTAACACACACACAAACACACACATTCACACGCGCACACACTTGAATTGACATAAATCTCATAAATGCATGTCATATTTAAAAAGCCAAAAGCAAAAAAGAAAATCGAGCTGGTCAAACTCTCAATGTCCTTGAAGGATTCTCTTTTCTTCTTTTGTATTATTTTCGTTGTATTTGACATAAATAGTTGGTTTATTTATTTATTTTATTTATTTATTTTTTTCTTGCTTTATTCCCATTGTTATGTTTATACTAATTCTTTCGGTTCCACTCTCCTTTTCCCCCTCATCTGGCTGCATTTGAATTATGACTTAAGCTGACATTTCATTAGTGAGCATTAAGTGAATTCGTTGAGCAAGTTGAGTCAAATGAGGGAATTAGTTGGGTGGGCCAGACTCGGAGCTAGGGTATAGATTCCTTCGCTCCTTAAAGATATTCTCATGTGACCTTGCCTATTCTTTCATAGGAAAAAATTAATAAAATTGAAGAGTAAATCAAATAAATAAAGTAAATAAAATAAATAAAAGAAATAAAATAAATAAAATAAATAAAAGAAATAAAATAAAATAAAACAAAATAAAATAAAATTCAAATATTTTTTAACTTTTCATGAATAGTTTCACCTTTTCAAATAGAATGGAATTTTACTTAAGCAATGCAAAACTAACCTCACTTTTCTAATAGCTTAAATCATTTCTCCTTTTATGGATCATTTAATTATTATTTTATCAGACACTTTGGGCCTGTCATAATTATTAAATAGTCCAAAGAAATTTTCTTTCAATTTCTCAAAAGAAAATTTGTAAATAAATGTAAATATAAATAAAATTAATAAATAAAATTTAATTAAATAGAAAATCGGAATCAATCTTATTACATTTTTAATTAAAAATTTCTGTGATAAATTAAAATATTTTTAGAACTGAATTCTTCTTCTTCAAAGTTTGAATAAATTTAAGTATTTCGAATCAATTAAAAAACACCAAATTTCCAAACTAAAATCAATTTAAATTTTTGCTTTATTTCCTCAAAATTCGGAATAAACTTTTTGAATATAAATTAAGTTAGCCAATTTATTTTTTTCTTGTTTTGCAAATGATTTCGAAGTCACTTTCATAATTTTTTGTAAATGTCAACAGCAGAGTTATTGAGTCAAATTTTTCCACCCATAAAAAAATATATATTTTATTTTTACCAACTTTCGTTTATTAATGAAAAATCAAAAAAAAAAAAGAGGGAGAAAAATTATGCTGAACAAATTTGAAAAAAAAAAAATAAAATTAATTTAAATGTCTTTCTAATGAATGTTTTACAGTGTCAGTTTTATTGATATGCTCTTCTTCTTCCTCTTCTATTTTTTTTTACATATTTTAGCATTTTGATTATTTCGTCTTATATTTTTTTCTTTTGAAGTTTTCTTTTTTTTCATTGTTATGCTAATTGGGAGGGAGAAAAAGAAAAAACTTGCATAACCATTTCGAACGAGATACAAAATATTCCTGATGCACAATAAATTTGTTGTTGGTTTGGTTTGTTTTGTTTTGTTTTCCACTTGCATTGCCATATTAACAGTTGAAAATGTCAACTGTCATGTTAGTTGACACCGAAAACCCCTCCATTCTACCCCAGCCCCCCCTGGATCACTTGTTTATTTTTTGTGTTATCTTTGGTGGATTGCGTGAAACTGTGAAATAATTTGAATATCATATGCAAATTGCTGATGGCTTTGAGATATTTTTTTTTTGTCCCACCGAAAGAGAAATTTTTTGTAATAGGAAAATATATATATTTTTTTTGATTTATTTCAAATGTGGCGTTCCTGTATAATTCCTCACCCACGCTCTTTCAAATGCCAAACTAATCAGGCAAAGATTGAAGCTGTCAGAGATTTTGCAACCTGCCAGAAAAGGCATTCAATTTTTATCCACCTTTCTTCCTGACTGTCCAAAAAAAAAAGACTCATATCAAGCTTCGTTAGCCTAACATGCCGGCGTGTCTGGAGCCCAAAGCCAAAGCCAAACCAAAAGTCAAAAGCGTCTTTCAAAAGTCATTGCAATTTCGGACGAGGCCAGCGAGAGAATTTCGTAGGCTGCGTAGGCTGTGGCCCAAAACTGGACAAGACAATTCACGTACAGTAGCCGCCAGCCACACATGTTCAAAGAAGAAGAAGAAGACGACGAAGAATGCAGAAGAAGAGAACATAAAAAAAAGTTAATGACTTTGAATAGGCCGTCCTTTTCTTTGTGACTGTCTACTCCTTTTGTTATTGTTGTTGTTGTTGTTGTGACTGCTTATGCAATATAAACGTAATAAAAGATCAGGAGTGGGAGGAGTGAGCCAGGAGAGAAGAGAAGGAGAAATAAATTACGACGCAGGCGCGCAGCGGTCAAACAATGCCAAGTGTAGTCCGAAAAGGCTTTGGCCAATTTCAAATCAGTGGATCAGTGGAGGAGCAAGAGCCAGACGACCGTCCAGGTCTGCCTGTGTGGGTTCGAGATCTCTTGTGGTCTGCTCTGGTCTGGCCTGGCCTGGCTTCATTTGAATGCATACAAAAAGACGACGCCACCGCCGCCTACTCAATTCGGAGACCAACTCCTACGGCTTCATTTGCCATTATCTTTTCTGCTTCTTCTTCCTCTTTTTTTTGTTTTTTTTTTTTTGCTTAGTTAGTCTGGTTTAATTTATCGACACACACAGTCTGTGACTGCCACTGCCACGAGGCAACTAAGCCATAAATTCTTCAGTCTTCTGCCCCAACCCCACCCCCTCCCCCTTCTTTTTCGAAATGATCTTCATGCAAATATGAAATTTTTATTATTATTTTTCTTTCTCTCTTTTTTTTCTTTTGGCTACTTTATTTGCTTATTGAGTTTATTATTGTTGTCTTTTTGTGGCCGCTTCTGGTTATCATCATTATTTTTATTATGGCACCCTCACTCTTCTTCTTCTTCCTCTTCTTTTTTTTGCAACCCGTTTTGTCAGGCACTTTTATTTTTTTAATGCGCTTAATTCTTTTGTACTAATTCAATAGACTCAGTTTTGTGACTTTTGTTTGGTCGTGGTCTCTGCCATAAAAGTAAAACTCGTGCTGGTCGATTGTATTCTTCTTACAATGTATATTTCACTCGATGATTGTCTATTGTGGCAATTTATGAGGCAGTTTCAATTGATCTTTATGGTCATTCCATATGGAGTGCGTGAGTGGAAAAAGAAAAAACTTATTCTATCAGACTTGTGGGCTAGGCAAGTCTGATTTGTCTGGGGGCTTTAATAATGAAGGGAATATATTTTTCAAGTCCTTTAAACCATTTGGTTTGGCTCATTTATCTTGGCTAACTAATTTCTTCCTGTTACTTTCTTTTCAACTTGAAGTTTTTTAGATAGGTTTTTTGGTTTCCTTTCCTGTCCTGTGCATTTGCCATGTTTCTTTGTCAATTCAAAGAGGTTCATTTATTTGGGGCTCGCAGTCAAGATATCTACATACGAAAGTCCTGGCAGTCGATTTATTTTACTCTACTCTGCCAAAGAGTCCAGGCTGCCCGAATGCCGCCGTCGCCCCTCCGCACCATTTGCAAATGCAGTTCAAGTAGTTTTTTTGCCTTGGCGCTTTTTTTGTGCACTTCCGGGAACAGGCTAAAGCGTTTCCTTCTATAAGGATTTATGCCATATACGATGCAGGATAAGATGGTATATGTATACCTTTGTTTGTGGGTCTGTGAGTGGCTTATAATCTAAGCACTCGGATCGCTAAGTAGCCGGGCCAGGTCCGGGCTCTCTGGCCGGCCCAGCTGGCTGTCCGAACTTGCTGTGCACTTAATTTGCCCTTAATTAATTGACCTGCAGTCAACTCTGGACTACCTTTTCACTCATTCTTATTTTTTTTATTCTTTTCCCTTTTGTGTTTGCCATTTTTGCAAATGTTTTGTGGGCATGCAAATCGCTGGCTCACAGGCGCGTCATTCCATCAGTCAGTCAGTTGGTTCAGTAGACCAGCAGTCCTCGGCTCTTGCCTCTCATTTATTCATTCATTATATTTTGCATTTTTTTTTTTTTTTGTAGTTTTTTAGACTCTTTTCGAAGAAAAAGGAGTCTATTCACTTTGCTCTGATGTTTGTAACGCACAGAACCAAACATCGTAGACCCACAAAAGTTACATCTAGAATACTTAGAATCACTAGAGGAGTCGATATAGCCATGTCCGTCTGTCCGTCTGTCCGTCTGTCCGTCTGTCCGTCTGTCCGTCTGTACATATCAGATTTACTCCGTCAGTTTAAAAGCTATTTTGCTGAAACTTGGTATATAGCCTTCTTTTTTACCTAGGTAGTACACTAGTTTGAATCGGCCAGATAGGACCACTCTTTCACATAGCTGTCATACGAACCTAAATCGGTTTAGGCAATAACTTCCACATTTATTATCCGATCCTTTTGAAATTTGGCATGCGTGTGTTTTATATAACGATTGATAATTGTACTAATTTTTGCTCGGATCGGATCACTATATCTTATAGCTGTCATACGAACCTAAATCGGTTTAGCGAATAACTCCCACATTTATTATCCGATTCTATTCAAATTTAGCACGCATATTTTTTTTATTTTATTTCACTCTCTCAAGTGGCGCTGCGGCCACTCGAGTGGCTTTGGCTTTGCCCACTCGAAGGTAGAATTCATTTGGCTGGCTTAGAGTGGCGCCGGATTGATGTGGGGGGGAATGGGTTTTTATTTTTTTAACCACATTGGCCGTGCTCATTTAATTTGGATTTTATTTTCTCTAACGCTCTCATTATTAGATTTTTTTTATAATAAAATTAAAACTTAATAAGCTCGTTAATAAAAATCCAATTGGTTTTTCTGGTCTATATATATCCTTTTTTTTTTGTATTATTTTTGTATATTTTTGATGTAAGTTTATTAATAAATTGCCATTTACAGCTGCAAATAAAATTGATATTGAAATTAAAATTCTTTTCTCTTTTCATCATATTTCTTTTTTGTTTATTAAAAACAATGAAATTGGGTCAGTTAAAGCATAATATTAATTTTTCATTTTCTCTTTTCTTTTGCAGGTATGTTTCAATTTGAATTTTAATATTCTCAAAACTGAATAAGTTGGAAAAAAATTTTCAAAAAAAAAATTTCGAAATCCAAAAAAAAAAAAAAAAAAATCCCAACGTTATCTTCGGGGTGCCGAAGATTACAGACTCTTTTCGAAGTTGTTTCTGCCGAAAATCACATGAACGGGGTTGGTCAGTTAATAGGGCCGATTTCGATTTGTATGACAGCTATATGATATAGTAGTCCGATTTTAATAAAATTTAGCACAAACGCGTATATTTATGTAGAAAACGTGTTAGCCGAGTTTTGAAAAGATCAGTCAATAAATGTGCGAGTTATTCCCTAAACCGATTTAGGTTCGTATGGCAGCTATATGATATAGTCGTCCGATCCTTACAAAATTTGGTACATATATTAATTGCTATAAAAAACATATGCATATTAAATTTCAACAGGATCGGATAATAAATGTGTGAGTTATTCGCTGAACCGATTTAGGTTCGTATGACAGCTATATGATATAGTGATCCGATCCAGGCGAAATTTGGCACAATTATCTATCGTTATATAAAAAACACGCATGCCAAATTTGAAAAGAATCGGATAATAAATGTGGAAGTTATTGCCTAAACCGATTTAGGTTCGTATGACAGCTATATGATATAGTGGTCCGATCCGACCGATTCAAACTAGTGTACTACCTAGGTAAAAAAGAAGGCTATATACCAAGTTTCAGCAAAATAGCTTTTAAACTGACGGAGTAAATCTGATATGTACAGACGGACAGACGGACAGACGGACAGACGGACATGGCTATATCGACTCCTCTAGTGATTCTAAGTATTCTAGATGTAACTTTTGTGGGTCTACGATGTTTGGTTCTGTGCGTTACAAACATCAGAGCAAAGTGAATAGACTCCTTTTTCTTCGAAAAGAGTCTAAAAAAATTCAAAAAGTGTGAAAAACACATTGGAAATGCTTTAAGGTTTCTTAAATCAAACCTTAAAGATCTTCAAAAAAATGATATCTGAGAAACTAATGTCTTGAGTGTCTCTCTGATTAAGAGAACAAGATCTCTCTCATTCCCATGGAAATCCTTCCCAAAATGGCTGCCTCTGTTTAAGTTAAACTCTTCAGTGCTTTATTTAAAGCCGCAATCAATTTAGCTTGACTGTCAATAAGCCAAATGTGAAAATCAGTTAAAATACACAAACACACACACACACACACACATACTCACACACTCACACTGGCAAATAAGTAAACGTTTATTAACCCGTAGATGGAAAATTTTCAAACTAACGGGCAAAATTTTACAACAAGATACAAAACACTTTGGTAACATGTGTACACTTAACTAACACAGATACAATTGCACTAACACGCGTGCACACACACATACATCTATGTGTGTGTTTGTGTGTGTGTGTGTGTGTAAGCTCGCTTGTATGTAAACATGACGAAAATAGTTTCAATAAAAGCTAACTAACAGGCTACAGCAACAACAACAACAACAATTGCAAGAATTGTTGTTGTTGGTGTGGCAAGTGTACACGTGTATAAGCTTGTTGCCCCAAACACCCCACCCACAATTCAATCTGCCCCAGAGGACGATGGCTTCCATTCCACTCGCCTTCAAACCTAAACCAGGCCCCTCCTCCTCCCCCTCTGCCCAGTGGCCGCCAATACCTCCGCAAACTGTTATTGTTATTATTTATGCGAGCCAAACAGCAGCTTCCGTTTGTGCCACATGCGCCGCTATTGCAACAACAACAACAACAACAACAAGTATAGTGCAACACGAAAAGGAAGCCCAGGCCAACAACGGTTTTATTTTTTCCTTTCCTCCTGTTTTCTTTTTTTTGCAATGCACGCAGCGAGGCCTTGACTGCAATATGGAATGTTACATAACCGGAGGCGTTGCCTCTGGGGGCGTGGCAGTGGCCGAGAGTTTTCATACATTTTTATAGATTTTCAAGGAGGTCAAACTTTTCGTTGAACAAAACGAGCCAGCAAAACAGAGCGTTTTTGGTCTGCGGAATTGTGCAATTTTTTTTTTTTTTTTTTTTTAGTTAACAATTTATTCACTTATTGGTCAAAAGCAACAATTCGGCCAAATTGGGTTAAAAGAATTTTAGGTTATAAACGAGATTTGAAAAGTATCTCTGGCTTTTCCAGCTTAAAGTCTCTTCTATGGGAAAGTTTAAGGTTCTCAGGAAAATTTACACTTTTTTAATTAATCGAAAAAATAAACTTTTTAATTAAAGCAAAAGGAAAACCCTTAAACTAAAGTAAATAATTAAGATGCAATTTTTTTTTTTTTTAAGAATTTCAAAGGAATATAGTGCCAGAGTTTCCAGGTTTTTTTCATATTTTTCCTTATCACCTTTAAAAAGGGAAAACTTCCGTTAGAAGAATTTCCCGTAAGAAAGAGATAGAACACTTTCCAGAAGATCATAATTTACATGATTCCTTCGCATATTTAAAAAAAGAAAAAAAAACGAAGAAGAAGAAGAAAAAGTTTTATGCATGCGGCGCATAATTACCAGCTAAAACTTTTATTCCAAAAAAAAAAAAAAAAAAAAAACAAATTAAAAGCAAAAAAAAATAAGAAAACTTGAACTGAAAATTTTAGCATAAGAAAAGTTTACTCCTTAAAGAGCGGCAGCCAGCAAACATTCATAAAAGAAAAACTCTGGAAAAACTCTCCCAAAAAAAAAGAAGACAGCAAAAGAATGAACAAAACAAAAAAAAAAATGAAGAAGAAGAAGAAGCGGCTCAGCCGGCAAACCAAAAACAAACCACCGCAAAACTTTCGTTACTTTTCAATTTCATGCATACACTTTTACTCAGGCCTCGCCACTTTTCTGCTTAAAACCCAACCAAAAAAATAAGAAGAAGAAGAAGAAAGCTTTGCTTGAAGTGGCCGCAACTTGAGACAGAGTCCTGTCCATAGGCGGGGGTCAGTAGCTGTTGTTGGCCGGGCTCCTCCAAATGGAAAATATAAAAATTAAAATCACCATGCTTACGTTTTACGACTCTCCAAAGTCTACTAAAAAAAAAAAAAAATAAAAGGAATCGGCGAAAAAAAAATTTACCCCTCAACCAAAAAAAATAAGGAAAATAAGGAAAGAAATTTAAATTATATGAATACAACAACAACAACAAGAACAACTCGAATGTGAGGACTCTAACAAAAAAGTCAAGTGCTCAGCTTTTTTTTTTGCTCCTTTGCCCTTGCTTTTGCCATTAGTGTAGGAATAATAAATAAACAAAGAAATCAAAAGAGTGGGAAAGAAAGATGGGAGTACTGCAATTTGCCACTTGAAATTGAAAGGTTCAAAAGAGAAAATCATACAAAACGAAATACACAAAAATGAAAAAAAAAAAATAAAGGAATTGCTGTGAAAGATTAGAAAGCTTTGATATTTGAGGGAAACAAGTGAAAGAAAAAAAAACAAGTCACTTTTGGGTAAACATAACCTCAACAAATTTAAAAAGTAGGAAATCAAAGTGAAAAAATTTGAAAGAGCCAAAGAAAGAGAAAGAAGAAGCACTTACTTAACCTCACTTTGTTTTTTTACCTTGACAAATCAAAAGAGTAAGAATTGAAAAGAAAACATAATTTCAACAAATCAAAACTGTAAATAATCAAAAGCTTAGAGGGGTTTGGAGCACTAGACTTCTCATAAAAATATATTATATTTGGCGACCTTTCAAATGGCTACATAACCTGACTTTGTCATTATTTATATATTTTGCATTTATCAGACAATTAAGACGACCTAAAAAAAGACCTTACGACTCATTAAAAAATATTGAAAATAACCTCAAAGATTATATAGTAAAATCTGATAAAAGTCAGGTCCTTCTTTTCGAGAGCAATGAAGGAAAATCTTCACATTATAAGCATTTCCCCAAATTGATTAATCAGGAAATCAAAACTTATTCAACTTAACAAGTCATAAGATTTATAGGAAAAGAAAGCGTTTATAACCTCAAAAGTTATATGACAAAATATATTAAGGTTCTATATTTTATTCTTGAAGACTTCAGACTACAAAATCGATTTATACGAAATACATAACCTCACTTAATATTTATTTCCACTCTTTAATTTAACAGGAACTTCAACTTAGACTTTAAATAAAAAACTGTACTTTTTATTATTCAGGGAATCATTCATGGGCAGTAGAAACCTTACGGGTTCACAAAGTTTTGAAAAAGCAAATATTCTAAGCTCTTTTCTTTTTCCCTTTTTCCTAAGATTTCCTCTGGCTAGCAAAACATATCAAGAAAGCAAAGCAAACAAGCCAACGCAACATAGACAAGAACCGACAAGTTCAGACCTGCAAATGCAAGCTTACACTGAAATTGTCTTGCACGTGTGTATGTATGTGTATGTGTGTTTGTGAGTGCCACGCCCAGCTAAATAGCCTTCTTGGTTTTAGGTTATGTTGACAGCTTGTTGCACTTGGCCTAAGGCTCATTAATAGAGCGATTATTTTTTTTTTCTCTTTTCTTTTCACATTTCACACTTGACTTGTGGGTGCACCAAAAAGAGAAGCAAACAAGTGAGAGAGAGAGAGAGAGAGAGAGAGATGGCATGTCTAGGGGCGCTTGTTGACACTCATTGAGACGAAAGTACTTAACTGGCACTAGAAAAAGCCCACCAGAAACTAAAACTAAAGAACGGAATATTTCTTTTTTTTATTATTTCTTTCTTGTTATTGTCAAGTTGCTTTTTAAGTTTCTTTTTTTACACACAAGCAAACACACACACACACACACCCACTTAGACAATTTACAACTTGAGCTTTTATTTTCTGCTTTTGTGCGCTTAATTTGTTTGTCAGGCTAGTGAATTTCTAGGCTTTTATGTTCAAGCTCAAGCCAACCAGACAATGGAAATGGCGAGCAAAAAAACTAAAAAAAAAATAGGCAAAAGAAAAATGTCAAGCATTTCCACACGTCCAAGTGTGAAGAGGGGGGTTCTGGTTGGGGGAAGCTTGAAAGCTGCAGTGCCGAAGAAGGTTAAGCAGACTTGACACGTGGTGAATTATGGCAAACACACACGTTGTAAGACTGTGAGAAAGAGATGGAGACACAGCTAGATAGAAGAAGAGAGCGCTGCTTGAACTAGGCAAATCGGAGCAAGTTTAATTTTTCTTAAAAAAAAAAAAAACTAAAAGTTTCAACTCTTATTTATTTCCATAAGAGAAGAGAATTTTGCAAAGTTTTCTTTTTTTTGCTTTCTTTTGCAAATGAGTAGAATTATTTTTCGGAGCCTAATTTTATGCGCTGCAGTTTTCCACTAATTTGTGTAATTTTGCTCAAATGAATTGAAGTGGGTGAAAAAGTTGGCCGAAACTTGTCTTTTTTATGTGCCTCAAACCCGAACCAGCTGACCTAGTTGAAAAGTATTTTCTAAATTTTACTTTTTCATTTTGTCCCCGCTGCCAGCAAAGCAAAGTTGAATGTCCTGGAAAATTATTTGCCAACTCAACTCACCAGGCACCGCAATGAAAAATGTGTCAAATAAAGCGTTAAATTAGATTTTCATTTCGAGATTCCATTTTTTTTACCTTGTTTTTTTTTTTTTTGGCAACTATGAAAAGTGAAAAGTAGGTGACGCTGACGATGACGTTGCAAAAATAAATGATTCTCTTTCAGGAGTTTCTGCTTCACTCCCTTGCCTCGCCTGCCTTCCTTTCTTCCTTCCTTTTATTTTTGCTTACAAAAAGTTGGATTTGAAAATTGTTATTTGACGTTTATTTTTGTGCGGAAAAGTTATAGAATCTTTTGATTCATTTTCTGAAATGAATGAATTTTTCCCCCTTTTTTTTGTGAGACAAGAACTCTTGATTATTCGAGAGCTTTTCAGCCTTAAAGTAGACTTGAGAATATCAGCATTTTTGTACTTTTTAGTTTTGGCCCCCCTTTCTGATTATTTACACATACAAAAGTGGCAAAGGTTGTACCGAAAACCACAAAAGTCTGACTGAAGAGGAGGCCTCTTCTAATAGGATTATGGCAAAGTAGATATGATGGCGTAAATAATAATGCCAATGTCTATACAATAAAACTAAAGCCAAACAAGAGAGTATTCGAGAGTGAGATAGTCAGAGAAAGAGATGGTGGTTGGGGGGGTGGGGGTGGTGACAGTAACTTAAATCTCTCTTGGCATTCGGTGGGCTTGTGGTTTTAGCAAATCCGTTGATGCGGTGCGGTTCACTGACTGACAACCTGTCTGGTGAACTTTTTCTTTTTCAAAACAAAAAAATCAATTAAGCAAAACAAAGGGAAAAGAAATTGGCTTAAAATTTTAAAATTTTGAAAAATCTTTTAAAAAATAAAAAAATTGATTTTTTACTTAAAATTTGATTCTAAAAAAAAATCGCTAAAATTTTCTAGCATTTCTTCTCTTTTCCTTAATTTTTTCTGGGTTTGCATGACGCATTTAGTTTGAGCATAGAAAACACCTACACCGAGACGTGTGCCAAAGTCACTGGCTTCGGGGTATATGAGAGTGTTAGAAAGCAGTTTCCTGGGGTTAAGGTGAGCGCTAAAAAAAGAACGAAATAAAAAAAAAAAAGGAAATCTCCCAAAAACGCCAGGACATGAAACGTGACTAAGCTGACAATTTTGTGTCGAAGCGTGCAAGTAAATCTCAAAGTTGTTTTTTTTTTCTACGGTGTCTTGGACTAAATAAATCCTAGGCCAGCTAAAAGTTTGACAAACACGCACTACTAACTTGGCTGAATATGTGAGTAGTTGGCTAAAACACCAACACACAGAGACAGAGCGCGCGAGGGGGAGTGACAGAGAGAGAGAGAGAGAGAGAGGGAAAGCTTGGCGGATACTAAAAGTACATGACAGGCGACATTAATAGTTTTGGTTGTGAGACACAAACAGACCATGGCAACATTTAATAAACTACACAATGCCAAAGCATACACCCACACACACACACACACACACACAGATGATACACGGCCTAAACAAATACAACTTGGCCAACAAGGGAGCACTACAATTTTGGGAACAATAAACCAAAGTTTGACAACTTTCTCTATACGCAAAACCTTTACACGGCTTATATCAGAGTGAGAGAGAGAGAGAGATAGAGAGTGTGTGTATGTTTGTGTGCTCTTGCAATTTTGTATGCCTTCATGTATGTTTGTGTCTATTTATATGTCAGAGGCAGAGGCTGTCAGGCTTGGCCAAGCGTCTAACAAACTAGGCAGACACGCACTTAGGCAGCCTGGCAAATATAAACACAATACAACACGCGTATACGCATAGAAATGGCCCGCATTAAAACGCTGTCGACTACCCCAAAACAAAAGCAAAGGGAAGAAAGAGAAATAGCAACAGAAAAAGAGATGGCCAAAGATGGCTGCAAATCCCTGGGCAAGCACATAAGAACAGGTGCATTGAAAGACAAAGAATTGAATGAAGAACGGCGAGAGTGAGGGCCTAGAAAGAAGAGAGATATATAGTTAGTTGGTGTGAAAGAGATGGCTGCATTGGGCAAGTGGGACAGACAATATTTCATACAAAATAGTTCAGTGGAGCTTAATTCCTTGGAAAATACTCCCCCCCCCCCTTCCACCCGAACCCCTCACTTTACATTGCATTTGTCTAGTTTCTTCTAAAGCTAAAATGGCTGCATTGAAATGTTTCAACAAAAGCGCAAGCCTATTCAAAACAATATTGCGCATACGCAGCGTTGTGCCCAATGCAATAGGCAAGAGATTTTCTATTGTTTTGAACAAAAATTTCCAAAAATTTAATTTTCATAAATTTAAGAAAAAACGAACTCAATTAAAACGTTTGAACCAATTCAAACAGACTGAGATAGAGAGAGGGAGAGGGGAGAGACAAGAACCAAAGAACACCAAGAAATATGTTAATTAAATTAAAAGCTATTTGGCAAGAGAAATGTGTCAGTGGAGTGGAAGCAAAAGCAGAAGAAACAGAAAAAGATGAAGAAGACGACAGCAACGACAGCCATTGTGGCATGCCAACAATGAGAGGTGTCTGCCAACACCTCTAGCCAAAAGCTGGATGCGGAGAGGGGAGGATGGAGTCTGTTTCCACCTGGAAGGGGTGACTTCTTCAACTTTCTTTCTTGTCTGGTGAAGCCTTCTTGGTGGCATCGCTGGCTTTGTTGGCGTTGACGAGAAATGTAAAGCACTTTTGGTATGACAGCTGAAATGTCAGTTAAGCATGAACTGGAAATCAGCCCCAGCTGAGGTGGCTCAGGTGCAGTAATGCCAGGCCAAAAAAAGGCAGAGCACCAGGAGCAGCCAGCAAACAGGCAGCTGACAACTGAGAGGTGTTTGCTTCAGCTTGTTATTGTTCTTCTTTTATTTCTGGCACTACCCTTCTCTCTCTCTCTCTCTCTCTGTCTTTCTTTCTCCTTTGTAGCTCTCTGTTTCATTGGGTTAAATTCTGTTAAGTGAAAGAGGCAAACACAGATGAATGAGTTGCTGGCCGAGTTTATGAATGTCTGGTCTGTAGGTCCTTTCACCGATTGTCTTATTTTGCATATAAAATTTAATTGGAAAGGTTCGAATCATATTCAAATTGTTAAAGATTTAATTTTATATGAAATAAACCAAGTGTTCTTAAATCTTGATTGAGGCCACTAACTTAGTTAGAATTTATTGGAAGTAATTTCTTGATATTTTTGGAAACGAAATATTTTGAATTTATTTTCTATTTATTCTGTCTTCCAAATCAATGAATCAAGTCCCTGGGGCTTTAAGATCTCTGAACCATTTCTTAAGTAGTTTCCAAATACCTTCATATATAATTTTCTCTCTGGAAAATAAGCTTTCAAAATCATTCAATTTAAATTTCCCAAATATTGTCCCAAATTTCAGGACTATTCCTTTTATATGTCCTTGCAAGTTCCCATAGAAACTGTTAGTTTCACAAAGGATATTTCGTTATGCTCATGCAGCAATGCGCTAGATTTTGGTTGGCAGACATTTGCAGCTGCTGTCATCTCAGGCCATCTCCCAGCCGCCATGTCACCTTACCCCTACCCCCTCCCCTCGTGTCCAGGGTGGTACTGCTGATCTGCGTTGCTTTTATGTGTCTCTTGGCCGCCCTGCCTATCTCTATATAATTTTGTTGGTCCTTTCCATTTTTCTCCTACTTTCTCTTCTTCTTTCGCTATGTGTGTCTCTGTAGTGGGGAAGTTTTTCATGCTCGGTCTGATGAAATGCCATTACACATTTTGCGTGCCAAAAACAAACGGAACAGCACTGAAGCCAACAACAACGACGATGACAACGACAAGGACAATGCCAGCCCAATGAAAATTCGCATTCAAAATGGTTGGCACACAAAAACAGAAACAACAATAACAACACAAAATAAACAACTCACACAGACACACACAAACACACACAGCCAAGTAAACGCTATGGGGAGTTTTGTTGTAGAAATGAAGATAAGCTGCTTATCAGCGCCATTGCTGGCTGCCTTGCCTTGCCTTGCCTTGCCTTGCCTTGTCTCTGTTGTTATTGTGTTGCTTTTGTTGTTGTTGTTTCGTATGCTTTTGTTATTGCTGCGCTTTAAGTGGCTGCGTCCTCCGGCTGCCCCCGATCTATTCCCTCCATTTTTGGGCCAGGATTGCAACAGCCACTTTTGGGTTCTGTTTAGCCGCCAACGTTGCTCTTTTGTTGTTTGGGAATTTTTTTTCTCTTGTTTTTCCCCCATTTTGTTTTTTTTTTTTCGTTGGTTAGTTTCTCTCTAAGCTTTTGACTTGGCCAGCAGGCAGACAATGAGAAAGGCTAACTGAGCCAAGCCAAAAAGGCTTTCCCCCTTCTGCTTTACCATGAAAATGGCAATTGACATTTTCTGCTACTCGTTTTTTTTTTTTTTTTTTAATATTAAATAAACTAATGCGTGGCGGTTTTCTCCCTCTCCCCGCTCTGCTGTATGCTTTCTCGGTGTATTTAAATGTAATCGTTTGTGTATGCAAATGTCGTTACCACAACTTCAAAAGAGAGGGGAGTGCATGGAAAATAAAAAACTTAAAAAAAAAGAAAGCTCCTCAACATTTGAGGTTAGGTTTTTTGAATTGGCAGAGTTTCTGTTTTTTAGCTTTCAGTTTAACTTTTGCACTCTTGATGACGGAATAATTTGCTTTAAAATGCAGGGCTAATGTGCATTTAGTTTTGCATTAGAGTCAAAATTGTGTTTGTTGTTGTTGTTGTTATAGTTGTGCGTAGGTGAATTACCCTCTCAGTTGTTGTGGTTGGTAACATTTTGGCCAAGTGGTTTGAATTACATTTACTTTTTTGAGCTAAACTAGCAGAGGGAAGGAGTTGAGTTACCTAAACATTTGGGCAGAGCAGCATATGTTCCGTTAGCTGGGAAAGTTTTACTCATTGGAAGGAAGTTATTAAAGAGGCTATTCTGTGGGTCCATTGGATTTTCTTAAAACAAGTCAAAAAGAGTTGGCCTGTATGAACTCAGAAACTGGGAACTAGATACTTGTACAACTTGTACAAGTGAATAATAGCAGCAAGAGTTTTTGTATAAGGTACAGTCGCTTCAAAGAACTCACGAACTAGTTCAGAACTAGAACAGGAATTGGCATGTATGAACTCAAAGTGAATAAAAGCAGCAAGAGTTGAATTGCACAGAGTTTTTATATAAGGTACAGTCGCTTCAAAGAGCTCACGAACTAGTTCAGAACTAGAACAGTTACTCATAAAACGCTCTTAAGCATCTAAGATCATCCGGAAATAAAACTGAAAATTTTTACCCAAAATATTCTTCATTTCTCCACAATTTCTAAAAAATTTTATTAAAAATAATACCCACGATCCATTTAATTGTGTATTGCAAATTCCTAAGCCAAACTCATTCGGAATTCTAATAAAATTTTCCCTTCCAATGTTTTGTGTAATTTTGCCTTAATTCAACTATAAATTTTCTAACCAAAAACTCATTCACATGCGCGTCCCTTCGCCTTTTACCAAAAGTGGATTCGAATGCTTTAGAATTTACTCATTGAAATGATTTTAATCGCCTTAAATCTCCGACATAATTACACGCAACAAAGACAAAAGGTCCTGATAAAATAAAACAAAAAAAAACTCTAGAAGGATAGACAGAATAGAATGTGAACCTCTTTTGCCCGCCCCTGACTCCTGGACTTAAACTTTTAATCACAGCTGACTGGCAACAATTTTTGGGTGAGGATTTTTTTTTTTTTTTTTGGTAGACGAAAAAAAAAACAGGAGAAGGAATATAGCCTTGGAAATTTTCAATTCGAGCTGCTTCTTCTTCCATGGACCACGGAGTCAGAGAGGCAGGCAGGCAGGCCACAAAAATTCCAGTGCTCTGGTGTGTTTAACCGCGTGAAATAATCTTTGCTGGCAGCAGTCATTTCGTGAAGCTTCTCTATTCTTATTGTTGTTTTAGTCGTTGCTTTTGTTGTTGTTGTTGTTGTTGTTGCAGGGCACTCAGGCGCGTTTCATTATAACGAAAATCCGCTGCCGCCGGCGTCCACTGTCACTGCCTGGCAGTGGTGTCATATTTTCCGCAGCTTAAATTTCCAGCCGGGCCACTTTTGTGTATGTGTGTGTGTGTTGCTTTTTGTCGCATCCGATTTTCTCTGGCAGTTATTCGAGATTGTCCGAATTAGGGCCCAGAGTAGCAAGCTCACTGACCAAAATAAAGGCAGAGTATCTCGAACTGGGCAGCCTCTTGTTTGTCTCTACGATTAAGCTGACAGTAAAAAAAAAAAAAGGAAAAGGACGAGAGCCTAAAAACCAAGAGGAGTACAGTGAATCTTCACACATGTATTGCCTACTTTTTGAATGAAAAGTGCGAGTTGGAAAATCTCAACAAAATTTAAAGCAGCCGTCGCTTTTGGCGTTTCCGGTTTCTCTTGATTTTTTATATATTTATATATATATTTTTTTTTATTATTTTGTCGTTGCTTTTGGCAGCACATCCTGTTTGCCAGAAGCGCACAAACACTTTGTCCTTTTGCAAGAAAGAGAGAGAGAGAAAAAAAGGAAAACTTTTTTAAGCCTATAAATGAGCTTAAAATTTTCTATGCGAATGAATGCGAATGCTTTTGAAATTTATTAAAGAACATTCAGACACTCTGGCCAAAACAAGAAGAAGAAGAAGAAGAGGCAGACAGATACACTCACACACACACACACACACTCAGAATTTGCCTATGTATTTCTATCAAAGCCATTTGCATTGCCCTCGATTCAAGTTGAGATGAAAAAAAAAATTCTTCTCTTTTTACTGTTTTGCCAACAAAAACGCAAATTGAATTTTATTTTGCTGTTTTTTTTTGTTTTGTTTTTTTTCTTTTGAATTTTAATTTTTTTTTTTATAAATTTTTAAATTGCCTTTTGGTCTCCCTGTCTCTTTCATTTTAGAGACAATATCTGTTGTGTATCTCGAAAAAGTTGAGAGCACAAAAATTGAATTGAATTTTTTTTCTATGCTCCTGTTAAATAATTTGATTTTTATTTTGATTGCTATACACACACACACACACACACACACACACACACACACACACATGGAAACCAAGTTTAAAGTATTTTTGTTTCGTTTTGCTTTCATTTACTTTGGAGTTGCTTAAAAATGCATTGCATACTTTTAGTTTCAATTGTAGAGATTTTTTTTTTTTTGTTTTATTTATTTTGAAATAGTTGCAAGTATTTCATTCAGAAATATTTTGCATCTTTGTTGGCAAATGGCAAAAACTATTTTATTAAAGACTTGGAAAACCCCTTTTGTAATGAATACAATTTTATTTTGTTTGTTTTTTTTTTAGGCTTTCTCCTTGAAGGAGGCACGCCAACGGCACCACCGGATGTCCCCCCACGCAATCCGACAATGAGTCGTATGAATAATGGTCGTTTAATTTCCGGCTCTGTTGGTAATAATCCAAATGATTTGGGCGTTGATTTTGAGCCATCGTGTTTGGTGCGAACACCATCGGGCAACGTTTACATTCCTAGTGGTAATCTAAGTGAGTAGAAAATTAATAAACGAAATGATTTATTTTTTTCTTTCTTAAATAATTGAAAAATATCACAAGAACAACAAAAAAATTAGCTAAAACAAAAAGAAAAATATTTCAGTTTCTTTTATTGCTTTTCGCTAAAAAGAAAAACTTTCACTAAAACTTGTACCATTTTCCCGGTTTCCTTCTTCTTTTTGACCCCAACTTGACTTGGGCAGCAAGTGTTTAGCCATAGATATTTCGAAATAAATACCAGGGACATGTGTTTTTGTGTGTGTGTTTCAGGATATTTTGTCATTTATTGTTTTTGCAAGTATTTTGCTGCAGTTCCGTTTGCCAGTTGTTTAGACATTTTATTTTGTGTATGCATATCCGCAGGCAAAGCTTTTTGGATAACAAAAAACAGAAACATTGAAAGTGGAATGAAAAGAAAAAAAAGCGAAAGAAACAATAATAAAAAAAAAAAAAAATCCCCATAGTCAGAATCGCGACGGCATTAAACACACTGGAAAAAAGCCAAACGGCTTTGGGGCCTTTGGTGTGGTAGTTTCCAAACAACAACAAAAATAGCAACAACAATAAAAGAATGCATTTCGAAAACTAACAACCAACAAAAGCAAAATTTGAACGGGTATTTGTGTGTGTGTGTGTGCATTTGTTTGTGGTTGGTTGCACATAAAGTGCCCTAAACTAGTCGAAGCATTTAACAGGCAATAGAACTGCATATTTTGAGTTCTTCACCTTACCAACCCTGGCCTGCCTGCACTTGGCTCAATCAGCTTTAATTTTTAAATTGGCCTAAAAAGAAAAAAAAGAGTCGACAAAATAAGGAAAATATTTTCCAGAATCATAAAGTAGGCTTTCACATTTAGGATTTGGCCTATATGCTGCAATTTTCCTCCTCTATAAAAGTGAAAGACTTCATAGTCAAAGTGATTCTAAGAAGCTTTTTCTGAAAGGACTTTCGGTCTTATCCAGTCAGTTCGGTCTGTTTCCTTTCCCCAGAAAGCACTAAAGTTAATGAAAAACTATTTTTTCTTCAACAAAACTCTGCTACTGCATTTTTACATTTAGGCAGGAAAATATTAACAGGAAAAAAGAAGAAGAAGAAGAAAAACAGAACAGAAAAAGAAAACTACAGCATTTTGGCATATCAACAAATACGCAGAAAAATAATAATAAAGAAAAAATCAAAACAAAACAAAACAAGAAGACCAAACAAAACGTAGATTCACCAGTATGCAAGTGTGTGTTTGCGTATGTGAAAGCAAAAAAAAGAATTGCATACTTTCAGGCTGCCTAGTTTGCATACGAATTAACGCCATCGTGCGTGGATCTGCACAGTGCGTGAGCCTCAGTGTATTTGTGTATGTATTTGTGTGTGCTTATGCCATTGTTATTTGCCTGTTTCGTTGGTCTTCTCAGACTTGAGCAACCTTGCTCCAGGCAGCACTACTCCCCTTTTGCCTATTTTGATTTGTTTTCTCTTTTTTTTGTTGTTTTTTGTTTTCTCGCCTCTTTCTTAGTTTTCTTTGCTCTTGTTTTCTTTAGCTTTCTTTTCTGTTTACTTATTTTCTTTCTTTTATTTGAATTTCTTCTCATGCATTACTATTTGCCTTATTGCAGTTGTTGTATTTTGTTCCATTTTTTTTCTAAATCTTTTGTCCTCTTTTTTTTCTGCTTCACTTTGTCTTTTGCATAAAACCAGAATAATCTTGACTTGTTCCATATAACAATTTCCTCTTTCTAGTTTGTAGTTTCATTTTCGTTTTGTAAATTAATTTTTTAACTAATCTTTAATATTTTCATATAAATAATTTATGAATTAGTTTTTGCGCAATATGAAAATTTTATTTTATTTTATTTACCTAAAAATGCCGTTCAATCAAATGACAATTTATGAAATTCTATTTGAATTTTACTGCATAAATTGTTAAACATGCAAAATGTCAACTGATCAAACACACTAACACACACACGAGGCGCCACTTATTTAAGCTGCCCCGCAAAGTATGCAAGAATTAAATAAAAGCAAAACAAACACGCACACACACACGCACGCACGGACACAAACGAGTGGGCAAATTTGCAATCACACAAGTGCACACACCGATAATACGTATTGACTGAATTTTGTGCAAATTGAGATTTCGTGGACATTTATATACATTTTAATCCAAAAGGGAGAAGCTAGGGGCCAAAGCGTTGGCAACGAGGCAAACGCCTGGCCAGTTGGCCACACTTGATTGTCACAGTTGGCCGGTGTTGTTTTTATTGCTGGACCAGTTGGCTTGTTTATTATTTTCGAATGGAGCCTGTTTTGCTGTTGCTTTTAAGCCAACGCCCAATTGGTTATATTTTTTTATTATACATTTTTGTTTTTTTTTTTTTGTTTTTTCTTATACACTTGAGTTTTTTTCAGATCAGCTTTTTATTTGTTGACTTTTGCCACACATGCGGCAGACGCAAATGAAGTAGAAGAAGAAAGAGGAACTGGCATAAAAACTGAAATATTAAAACACACCGAGTCTGGTATAAAATGAGCAAAAAAAAAAAAAAGGAAAAAAAAAATGAATCACTTGCCCATTTTATAGTTTAAAAATTTCAGATTTTTTACTTTTCTTTCTTTTTTTTTTGTGCAAATTTTTTGGTTTGCTTTTTGAGAAAAAATTTTTATTCACCATATGCAAATAAATGTGTGTGTGTTTATTTTCTGTGCCTGTGTGCATAAAGTGGACATTCTGGGCGATTGGTTGCCAGGCCAAAAAAAGAAAAATAAAAACTGTATAAATTTCTGACTTGTACAAAAAAAAGATATATTTTTCTGGACATATTGAAAGCCCTATAACCTTTAAAAGCCTCTAACCAAATCTGTGTGATTTTTTTTTTCTTTCTTTTAAATCTTCGACCAATTCTTTAATGTCAATTTCAATCAAAGTCTCTTTTAGTTTGGTATAATTAAATAGATTTGAACAAGTTCGAGAATTCCTTTTTAAATTTTTTATAAGTCACAAGGGCAATTTTAGTCCTTGCCCCTCAGGAATTGCTCTTGAATTACAAATCATAAAAACCCCACATTCTTGACCATTTCTTTACACATTTCTTTGTAGTTTTTTTTTTTTTGCACTGCAGCAAAGTGGTAGGCTAGATTGTTTTATTTTATTGTAATAACAACAGTTGGGGCTGTGGCATTTTCATGCGGCAAATGGTAAACTGACAAAGTTTACCCCTCTCTCCTTTTGTCATATATATATATTTTTTCTACCTTTCGGTTGAGTCTCTTTTCTAGGTTTTTTGCTGGTCTGGCTGCTTTAATTTTTTATCGTTTCGAGGTTAGTTTCGCAAAACTTTTGCTGTCATTGACCTCGCTCTCGCTGGCTCTGTGCCTTTCTGGGGCCACCTCAAAACCAAAGACCAACCAGAGGCCAGACAACTGACAGCAACAAAGTCGTCTGCTCTATAGATTTTCAGAGACCTCCACAGACTTTCACAAACTAAACGGCATTCACATTTAACTAAAAACTAAACTACTGCCTAGTGAAACGCCCAGTTCACTTTTTTTTCTCTCTCTCGTTCTGGAGGGTCCTTCTGCCCCGACTGTCTGGCCAGTGTGATTTGAATCGGTTCTGTTTTGGTCTAGTCTGTTCCGTTTCGTATCGCTCTGGTCTCGACTTGACCACCCAGCCAGCCAGTGTCCTTCAACTAACTTTGATCAGAGACTGAGAAATGAGGCCGGCAGGCAGTTGAGTCTATATTGGCAGAGAGTTCTCATTTTGCTGGGCTCCCTCTGTTTTATCAACATTTCAAGTAGTTGAAATAAATTTTCACAGACAAGAAGACCCAAACTAGCCAACCAGCCAACTAACAACTACCAACTGGTCTGCCACTCAGCAAAATATAGAAAAAAAAATACACTAAATAAAACGACTACTTTAAATTTGTATAAATAGTGAAAAAAATTGTAGCGTTTGTTTTCGTTTTTTGTCCCCCCTAGAAGCCAAGCTAAACTGAAATGGATTTGAGCTGGTGGATCCTTGGGTTATTCCGCTTGTTCAGCCTGCTACTAAAAATTCATTCATAATGGGTTTTTGCAAAAACTACAATTCTCCTACTATTCTCTGTACTCCACCCTCCGATCCGCCCTTCAAACAAGATACTATTTCACATATATATATATATAGTGTGTGTGTGTGTGTATGTGTGTTGGTATAAATTTTACGTTTTTACGCAAACTGAAATTTATTATGGCGCAGTATAGTAATTTATATTTTATGCCTGTTAAGTACCCGAAGCTACCCTTTGGACGCGTTTCCAACATTTTATTATTATCACAAAGGAGCGAAAGAGAGAAAAAGATAAAGGAGCAGGCTGTAGATATGCAATAACCGTCTATGAATATGCAGAGTTGGTCAAAATTGCAAGGAGAAGGAGAAATTCCATTTTCATGAGGCATTATTTTGCACCCTCCAATGCACCATTTTAATTTTATTTAGTGCGAATTTAAAACAAAGTACAAAAAAAAAATCATAATAACAGAGAGCCATCTCTGAGAGAGACAGAGAGAGGGAGAGGGGGAGATGTGCGGAGAGAAGTCCACTTTTCTGCAAGGCCAACAAATTGGTTCAGTATTAAACGTAACCCTTGAATTGCTCGGCCTATACAGTCATGATCAAAATAATACAAGCAATTCAATAATTAATTAAAGAGAAATTTATTCAAAGAGAGTTTGTCTTTGTGACGTCAGCTGGAAGTTCTCTCAGTGGCAGAAGCAATCCTACTCTCTTTTCTTCAGGTTTTTTTCAATCTCAAAGTCAAACGAAACAATTTTTCAAACACAAAAATTCTTTGTGTAATTAAAAAAAGAAAGAGTTATCTTTCGTGACGTCACATTGGCTTGCTCTCTTTTACCATTCGATACCTAAGTTTTTGTACTCGTCTGTTTGGGCAAATGGAAGAAGGAAAAAAAAAAACAAAATATTGAGGCAGGTTGGCCGGCAGACTGGATGGTTGAGTGCCTGTCTGAGTGGGTGGTTCTGTTGGTAACCAGCAGCTGATATTTTTATGTGTTGCTTTTGCTGGTGCAAAAAAAAGTTGTTGCATTTATGACCAGGCAATAACCATTTGGCCAACTAGAAATTGGCATTTTATGTCTTTGGTGTATCTGCGTGAGCGCCTTTTGATTTTTGAGTGCAGATTGTTGGGAATTTATTGATATTGTGTCTACATATACATGTATGTTTGTGTGTTTGTGTGTGAAACAGAATAAATGGCAGGGTGTATTCCTGCCAAAAGGATAAAAGCCTTTAGTTTTTTTTCTTTGTAAAGCTTTTAGCAACCTAATGGGAATTTTGTTTACTTGAAATTGCTTTGTATCTTGTCCCTAAATGGTAAATCTAAATTTCTTTTCATATTTGAAATTTGTGTGAATTCCTTTAGTTTATCAGTTTAATTAACTGTTTAGCCGAAAAGAATAACTTTTGGCATAGGCTAAAAATTCCTTGAACTCCACAAGAAAAAAAAAATAAATATATTTACCAAGAAAACTGTTAAAGGAGAATTTCGAGCATCTTTTTCTATTTTCTTTTTTGTATGGTAAGAAATTTTCAAGACTTCATTAAGGTAAAGGGGTTCAGGTTAAGGCAAATCTCTGATGTTTTCACCGCATTCCCAGTTAACCAGGGCGCAGGAATGATGAGTGTGGATGACGGGGTGAGATGATCCGCCACCTAAGAACCGCTCTCGGCATGTGAAATATTAACAAAACAATTTCATGTCCTCAACTCTCTCTCCACCTGCTTCTTCTTCTTATGCCCTTCTTGTTGTTGTGGCATTTTTAGCCAACCATTTAAGTTTTTTTTTGCCAGTTTCTTTTTTGAAATTCTGCATAATTATGCGGGGAATGAATGCCGGTATTTTGAGCCCTGGCAGCTGCTTTCAGTTGGATTTTTGTTTGTTTTCATTTGAGCTGAGCCAAGAGTTGAGCTGAGTGGAGTTTGCTTGCCTATCTGCTTGCTGCATAATTTATATGCGTTTTTAATGATTTGGCTTCCGTTTGTAGCCAGATTTCAATGCCTTTTTCAAGAACAAAACATACACATGGCTCAGTTTTTTTTTTTTTTGCTTTTTTTGCTTTTTTTTTTAATGATTTCATATGAAGTGGAATGTCTAGAAAGGCTTTGAATAAAATGCCATGCCGCAAGATTGCCGTCTATGTAATTAAAATTGCAATGCAGCCCCCAAAACAGGTAATAGCAAAAGCTGCATATATTCTTCTTCTTCTTGTTGCTGTTCCTGTTGTTGTTGTTGTTGTTGTTGCTTTTGTTTGCCTTTCAGTTGCACATAAATATGTTAATTAAAATAATGTTACCCCAGCGTCAGAATGCCTCTTTCTCATCCACACGAAAAATGACTTAGAATGACTGCACACAGGCATCACACACGTCGCAAAGCAGACGGAAAGACATACCAACACACACACACCTACACAATTTTCTATGATGAAAATTGTGGCACATGTGAGTGACTGAGAGATTCCCTTTAGGGTTGCTGCTGCTGTTGTGGCTTCCGTGGGCTGCTTTGTCACCATTTTGAAATTTACGCCATGGCAAACTGCTTAACACCTTGTCTGAAACCATCAAACCAAACTCCTTGTTTCTATGTTTTCATTTTACTGAGCAGCTGCCTCATTATGTTATGTATACGACATGTGGACCCACGCAGACAGGCGCGCGCACGCACGCACACAATGAAGGCCAAACAAAAAGAAGAATTTCCCTGTTGCATTTAAACAAGCTAAAAAAAAAATGCTGACTTCCTTCTTCTTCATGATTTTGCTAGGTTTTTTCTCAAATTAAAAATTGTTGAAAATGCATTTTCACTGAAATCAGAAAAAAATAAATATCTTTCACTCATTTCACTTATATTTTTTCTTCCTTTGCTCTGCATAATTATGAACTTGAAAATTGTTTGCTAGGAAGTAACCACTTGGGCATAAAGTGTTGCCAGCACATTTTTTCTTTTTTCCTACTTATTCATCTTCTTATTTATTATGAGTATTTTTTTGTTCTTTCCTTCTTATTTTCTTTAGTTGTTTGGACTAAGAGTAGATTGCATAATTATTTAAATACATGTCCCTCTTACTGCGGAGAGCTTTTGTCTTTCAGGACTTTCGCTCGTCTTGAGACATGTCGAGTGGTTTTCCTTTAGCTTTTCTTTGCCTTTGGCCATTTCATATGCGTTTTCTAATTAAATTTTTCTTGAGTACGAAAAGCATATGAAAATTTTTATCATTTTTTTGGGTCGCATTGACCAAGTTGTTAAAGTTTTAAATTTAGCTGACCAGCTACTCAGACCATGAGTCGGTGCCCCCAAGCAAAAGAAGTCATTCAACTATTTGAAGAGCGAATTTGATCTCCGCCCCTTTTCCTGTGTCTGTTGCCGTCAGTTTTCATCAGTTTCTTAGCATTTTCCTTGCTGGCCCAGGTCATTGCAATTTTCTCCTGCCATACATGAACAGAACTGTCTACACACACATGCAACCAGTCAAGTAAAACTGAGCACATCAGCATGCAAGTCGCGTTTCCTTACCTTACAATACACTATGAAAATTCATTTCAATTAGTGAAATGGTTTTGGGATTTCTACGGCAAAAGCCACACACATACACACCCACACACACACATATACTTACCTGTTTATTCTGCTCTTCTGCATTCACTGACATTGGCAGCGGCGCATTGCATGCAACAAGAAGCGCGACCACGCGACCCCCGCGAGTATGCATGGGGTTTTCTTGTTGGCAATTGTGCCGTTGTTAACTCTTCAACTATCAAACCATCTAGACATAAATTTGTATTTGTGGTATCAAGTAAATATAAAGGGAAACAAAAGCCAAGCAAACATTTCCAAAATCAATTTTCTACTTTCCAAAATCTTCTCATATTTTTAAAGTTTGCCTGAGATCTTTTTTTTTCATGTAATAATTTAAGATTTAAGAAAATTGTTTTCCCAGTTCCAAGAAGACGTTTTTCTCACTTGGAAATTTGTTTGCTGGGTAAACCAAAATTTACTAGTCTGCCACGTTACATGTCTGCTTATGAATGCATTCTTTCAAATCAGTTTTGCTTGAATATGAAATAATGAATGAGCATATAAAATATTCAAATAAAGAGGTAATTTTTATATATATAAAATCAAGAGAGTAGTGTAATTTCCTTAGCACTTGGAAATATTTGATTTGAAATTCAATTTAAAAGGAAGCGCAAATTTTCCCAAAGGATAAAAATAAATAACTCACCTAGTTTCGAATTCTGTGCTTTTTTGTTAATAAATAATTTTTTTTTTTAATATTTGTTTAAGCAAACTAATGAGAGAAATGTTAAAAAAAAAATATCCCCCTTGTTTGGTTGTTTTATGTTTTGTTGTAGTTTTATTAAAGTTGATCCCTCGACGACATTTTAATCAACAACAACAAGAACAACAGAATTGGCCAACTAACAAAATGTTTTTCTGTAATGTTGATTTTTTTTTTATTTTTATTTATTTATTTTTTTTGCATTGCTCTAAGCGTTTGCTAAAATAACAAGGGAGCCCAAAGTTTTCCCCGGTTGTTTTTTGATGTTTTCGTTATTGTTGTTTCATTTTTTTTTTTTCGGTGCACGCGTTGATCTTTTGATACCCTCGCCGTGCTCCCCCAGTTTTGCGGAAAAGTATGCCAAATAGCTGGCAGAGTTTAATTTTGCTTTATTTTTTTGTTTGCTGGCTTGTGTGCGCCCTCCTGGGGGAGCGGAATATGCTTTACCCTACACATTTTTTTTAAAGATATTTTTTTTTTTGTTCACCAAGAGCAACAAAAATTGAAAGCCGAAAAATCCGTGAAAATTTTGCAAAAAAATAAAAGGAGAAGAAGAAAAAGTGTACCCAAATTTCACAAAAAAAAAAAAAATGGTTAAAAATTTCGAGTCCTAATGAGCTTAATTTGAAATCTCAGTCATAAACTGTCTGCCGACTTGGCTTTTTTGTATCTCTCTCTTTCTCTCAAATTCCAGGCTAGACAATTTCTTAAAGTTTTTGTAAAATTTTAAGGACTCATAACTAACCAAATAAAAGAGCAAATTACCCTAAACAAACATAAAGACACACACTTGCCTGATTTATGAAAAAAAAAAAATTGTCTCCGGACTTATTTTGCTCAAGTCTGAAATTCTGTAGGATTTCTTGGTGGTTGGCAAGTCTGTCTAGGCCGATATTACACATGTAGAAAGGCTCTCCCACACACACACACATACAGGCAATAATAGTAAATTTTAACCCCGTCAACCTTTTGGGCCATGTCAGCCGTTTGCTACTTTTACTACTTTAACAATTCTACTTTTACTTCTTTGCTTTGCTTTGTCAGAGATTCGAGGGTAACAAGCTGCAAACAGCCAATGCCGCCCCCGCCCCCCATCCACCCTCCGAAGTCTTGAGACAAGTCAGTGGCAGACCGAACTTGGCTAGTTTGGGGCCATCCTGAGGTGGAAAGGCTTTGTAGACTCGTTAAACTTTTTGCCATTGTAATACTTACATTCTGCTTGGTTGAGTTTTCTCTTTCACTTGGCCTAAGCAAAATCCTCCCTCTCTGCACTCCCTCCTCCCCCCCCCCCCCTGGAAATCTTTATGGTACTCGGTGTTTATGTTTGCTGTTGTTTTTGTGTTGTGTTGTGTCTGTTTTCTAGGTAGTTTTACATGTCACTGAAACTGGTTACACTCAATGGTTATGCGCATAATTTATAGACTGTGACAATATGCTTTTTATCTCTCTTTCTCTTTCTTTTGGCCAAATTCGACTTGTCCTTGCTTTGACTCAATATTGATTTGTCCTGCTTCTGGACTAACTCAGTTTTTCTCTTTTATTTGATCTTGGTTTCTCTCTTCCACTATTGATAGGGGAGAAGGTAGAATATGACTTTCTTTTTATTTGGCCACACTTTTCATTTTTGAAATTTTTTCTCCTCGGTTTGGCTTAGTCTTATTCTTAATATATTAGTTTCTTTTATCGAGGGATTCTTTCAAATTATTAAGCTTTCTATGAAATTGTCCTGTATGGTGGGAAATCTTATAGAAACTACTACTTCCCTCACAATGCAACTAAATGAGCTTCTTTTTCTTATTATTTTTTTTTTTTTTGTCAGAGTCATAGGCTCTCCGTACGTGTGTGTGTGTGCTGTGAAATTCCAATTTTGTGGTGAAACAATTTTGAAAAGCCATGACAAGCTGCCCTGTTTGGGCATTGTTGTAGTTTTGCTGGCTGGCGGCGTGTGTTTGCCATTAACATTATTATCAACATGGCCTTTGCAAATTATCAAATATCGTAGCTGTCAGAAGCACTGCCCGAAAGATACTGAGAAAAAGAGACAGAGAGAGAGAAACTATGAGAAATAGAAGCCCATGATTTGGTGAGAAAAACAGAGAGAGTGAGAGAGATGGAGGAGGCGAACAAGAGGAAGAGTGCGTGATTTCAGGCTGGGTTGACGTGATTGATAAATGAGATTTACCTTTTAGTGCGCCTAATTGTATGCAACACACACACACACACACACAGATACACCCGCATATTCTGAAAACTACACTTCCTTTCTCTCTCTCTCTCTCACACACTTTCGGCTGCACTCTCTGTCTCTCGTTTAGCTGCCCTCGCTTGGTAATCACAAACGACATAATGACAGCAATTACGTGCATTAATTTAAAGTCAAGCGACAAGCCAACAGCAACCCGTTTAGTTAGTTTGGCTTTGGCTTTGGCCAAGTTGAGTTTAGTTGAGTTAGTTTGGCTAGTTAGTTAGTTTACAGTCAGTTAGTTAGTTAGCTGAACTAACGGTTCGGTTTTCGGCCTTGTCACCTGAGCTCTCTCTCTCTCTGATTGACTCTATCGCTTTCTATTTTTTTGTTGTCTTCCGTAAGCTGTCTCTGTTAATTAGCCAAAAGCCACATGGATAATTTGGCTTGAAGACTTTGTTGGTCTTTAGATTTTGAAGCCAAATTGACATGTGAGTGACAATCGAATTCTCTTTACAATTGAAAGGGTTTAATCATAAAATAGAAAATGGCTTTTGATCAAAAGGATACTTTTGTCATTCAAACAGTTTATTGATTCATTCAATTTCTTAAACTGCTCTGACATTGAAATGACAAAGACCACAAAATGTCATTTAGATTCTTGGCTTCCTTTTATTTTATTTATACTTTTTTCTTAGAAAATCCCCAATTTTTTCTGGTGGGGTTGCTTAAAATTTTTTCCTTTAACCCTCATTAAACATTAAAACAATGACACACACACGCACACACACACATACACACATAGAACCATAGAGGCAAAATGATGAAGGGTAGTCTAAGAAATTCCGACATGTGTGTTTGGCTTCCGTTTGGCAACGGATATGCCAAAGTGGTTTTCACTTGAAATGAGCCATGACACATTGCCTTGAATTTCTTTACAAGATGTGCAGAGATTTTCCTACGATAACCACAAAGTGGTGAGGGGGTGAGGGGCGAGGTGAGGCGAGGGTTGAAAGTCGATTATCAGGCAGCCACGAGAAAGAGTTTATCTTTTATGTCTTTCCAGAGAGTCTCAATTTACATGGAAATTTCTATAGGTAATAACTCCCCCGAAATCTGAACCTATCCTCTTTTACTCTTCTACTCTATTATAAAATCTCTATTGTTGTTTATTTGAAAAGCTTTCGTTCTCTCTGGGGCATTTATCGGAACTAAACAATTTTTCACGTTTGTCATAAACATAATCAGTGTATTCTGTATGTGTGAGTGTGTGTGTGTGTGGGAGTGCAACTGGCAAAACACATTAAGCAATTTATTATAAATAATTAAAATAGTTGGCCAACTCGAATACACACAAAGGCATTTACGCCCTGCCGCCCACTTCATATTGCCTGCATTATTAATGGACCGGCAGAAAAAAAAAAATAGGAAAATAGAAAAATCCTTTCTCATTATATTCGATTTAATTTAAATTTGATAATTTTTTTTCGAAATTCACGCCTTGTTGGGTATTATAAAAAAAAAAAAAAAAAACAAATCTTTATCTCTTTGTTTAGTTTTCAATTATTAATTTTCGATTTTATTTGGCTTTGATAATTTTTATTTATTTATTGCTTGTTTTTTTTCTAAATTTCAATTAATGATTTAAATTGTTAAAAAAAAGTGGCTTGATATTTTTTTTCAGATTTCATTTAATACTTTCACATATTTTAATATCTTGGAATTTTCAATTTAATATTGGTTCGAATTGTTTGCTTTGCCTTGCCCATAAAATTAATTATATACTAAAAATCCAAAATATTGACAAGCTTCGAAAACACAACATGTGGGAAAAAAGCCAACTACATGATTTTCATATTAATATTGGGGAGAATGTAGAACACAAGAATCATACAAATATTGCGAGAAAATCAGAAAACCAAAATGAAAAAAATAAAAACATATTTATGGAAAATGTTAGCCAATAAACTTTTGACCTCATTTTGTCGAAACTACACGTGAACACACAAACACACACACATGCACATTAATAATGTAGCATAAACTGTTTGCAACATGAGGAAACATATTGCAGAGAGGGGAGACATGGGGTTGGAAAGGTCTGACTTGAGGGTGGTTAGCAGGTTTGGCCAAGAACAAATTGACAGCCTCTGGCAAAAAATATTTTTTTATAGAGACAAACCGAACTTGGCCAACCAAAGAGAGTACTACCACTCACTGAGTGGCTGACTAAAACAACCTATCTGGTTGGTTGCACTTTTTCATATCAAAAAAAAATAATAATAATAATAACCAAAGGGAGGGGTATAAATTAAAATAGACACTGGGTTAGAGAGGGGAGGGAGGCATTCACTTTATTTATGCCTTAAACAAGCAATGTTGGACAGTTTTGCTAGGCTGCAAAGATTATAAATTATAAGCAATACAGGCAAAAGCCGAGGAGCCACCTCAGACAGACACCAGTGCAATTGGAATTGCCGCCTACACAAAACGGTTATTTATGTGGTGTCAATGGTGCCAAGTATGCCAAGCCAAGTGCAGTCAAATAGAAGAGGGCACAAAAATGCAAAAACAAAAACAAAAAAAAAATAAATAAAAAAAATAAGTATACCACACCTGCCATCTCGCTCTCAGCGAGATAGAAAGAGAGGGAGAAATTGCTGTCTGTGTTTAGTTGAGTGGAAAAAAGAAAAAAGAAAAAAAAAAATTAAAAACTTTTACCAAAGAAAACCAAAAAGACCAAAAGGAAACCAAATAAATCTGTGTGTGATTTATTTGCTTGACAGCAATCATTAATTTGTTAAAAGAAAAACCAAAAAAAAAAAAAGCTTAGCATACTTTTCAGCCTCAAGACTGTCAACTTTTGTTTGTGCCAAAGATTCTCTATTCAAGCTAAGCCAAACAAACAAAAACGAAGAAGAGAGAATCCAAATTTGAATGACAAAAATAACCAACCTAAAAACCAAAAGCAAGCCAACAAAATAATCCGACACATGCGCTGCCAAATGATTGCCAAGGCACACTAATCCCAAGCTGGAAATGCCTTCCTTTCTATCTTCTACTCCCTCACACACACCCTCTCTCTCTCTCTCTCTCGGTGTCAGTAGACTGTGTCTTTTCATAAAACTGAAATCACTTCATTTTATTGCCCAGAAAAACAACGAGGAGGGGCGAGGGAATTTCAAAGCTGACACTTTCTGTGTGCTTTGAAGAGCTTAAATCAAATTGTCGCGGCAAGATTTAAAAAGAAGGAAAAAAGAACACACACACACACACACACACAAATAGGGAAAAGGGCCAAGTGAAGCCATTTTAAGAACGCATGCAATCAAATGAAAATAAGCTTGAAAACATTTAAAAGAAAATTAAAAGCAATTCAAATAAGAATTCTCTCAAGACTCTAGATTAATTCTAGATAATTTTTTTTTCTATTCTTTGATGGGTCGGATGGATATATAAAATATATATATGTTTTGACTAAAATGGAAATTTAAAATATCCTTTTCACTTTTTTCGTAATTTAGCTAGAACGGTATCTCGAATTTGATTACTCAAGTCTCTGCTCTCACGATTCTCGATATCCAAGTCCAGATGCCTGCTGCCATCCATATATCGGCATTTGATATGTTTATTAAATTCCACACCAGCCGATTTCTGATCTGACAGTGAATGTAATTCATTCGATTTATCTAGATCTACATCCAAACGAGGACCCAACAGCCAGTTGGGATCATCTGGTTCACCACATTTGTTCACAGAGATATTCGCATTGCGCCTACGAGGCTCCAAAATATCCTTACGTTTCCAAATGCCAAGCTTATATTCTGAACCATATTTGCTCTTAATACATGTCTCAAGTTCCAACAGACGGTTCGATGATGCACGATCAGTCAATTTCTGGGGGTAAACTTTTTCCACTTAATAATTTTGCTCTCATTCAATCAATCAACAAACTTACCGGCTTGGTAGTATTTCTACAGATTCTATAGGCAAAGAACACAATGAACATTGCAATAATTGCCGTAAACCCTATAGTTCTGACATTCACGATGGGATTTGTAACAACTCTCTTTACATCGACTATTTCCAAGCCAAAGGGTGGATACAAATACCTGGCTATTTTGAATGTTACATTGGCCAACAATCCAATTGGATACGGTTTTCGTATATCCACAAAACTGATGTTATAAAAATCTTCAGTATCTTCCGATGACATTCTATTAAAAATCAGAAGGCTATTGAGAAAATCTTTGGGGGAAAAAGAAAAAAAAAAAACGAATTTCAAACCTTTTAATATTATTTTAAATAACTATAAAAAAAACTATGTGTACGATATGCTCACTTGGAATTTTCTAAAAATTAAATATTAAATAAATACAATGACTGATAAATCGAGAGTAGAGTTTTTAAAATCCAAAATGGAAAACCAAAAGGAATTATTTTTAAACTTTTGCAATCGATAAATCATTCCTCAGATTTTCGAAGGGGTAGATGATAGAGAGTCATTGATTTATTACCGGCCAACTTAAATCAACTCGATTGGTGGCTCCAAAAAAAAGAAAGAAACACTGAAATAAAATACAAAAACCAAACCATCATCAGTCACCAGGCAAATACAAACAAAGTAAACCCAAACGAATCACTTGCATACATTACAAAAAAACTTTGGAGAAGAAAACAGGAAAGGTAGAAAAGGAAAAAAAGACTGCCAGGATATATGCCAATGTCCTGGCATATGCCTCAACTTTGGTCGGGCCAAGCTTGAGTTTGGTTTTGTCTGGTTGTGAGTCTGGCTCTCTGAATCGGTCTGCCTAGCCTGTGTGCAACTAACTTGGCCAAGGCAATGTCTCTGTCTTCGTTGAGTGCGCGTGTTCTCAGCCAGAAACACGTACAAGAAATCATGAAATGTTGCCGCCATCATACCGAAAATTGTATGGTAACGTGCCGGCAATCAAAGTACACATGAGATTGAGCCAGCCCGAGAAACAGAAACAGAGAGAGAGCGAGACAGAGAGAGAGACTGTAAAACAGTCACGGCTGCCACAGACACAAATACACGTCTGATTTTTACCATACACGTAGCCGATGTGACTGAGACTTTCTAACCGTTACTCTTCACTTTACTCAGACACCCACAAGAAAAGCCTAGTTGAAGGCACACTGAGAACATAGACAGAAAAACAGTTTCCCTCATACATATGTGGCCGACTATGTTTGTGTGCTTGTTTTTCTTGAATTTTCCTGCCATTTTTTTTTCTTGTGACTGCTTTTTTGCCTGTTTAAGTAAGCATGCAAATGTCACATACACTCAGCCAGTTCTTGTCAACATCCTCACTCTCAGACACATTCTCAGCCTCAACTTCAGCTTCAGCCGGGTCGTGATAAGCAGTCTCAGTTATCAAGCCAGTGTAGAAATAGTTTGGTATAGAGTTGTGTATGTTTTTTACCTCACATAAATTATAAATTTTATTTGGCCCACCGCACTCAAGGTTTTTAGTGATTTCCCCGAGCTGCTGGCATAGTTTGTTTTCGCAAAAATTCTTATAACTTTCTAGATTTTATGGCTATCGATTTGGCTTTAAAAATGTTGCCTACTATTTGGGGCTCTGTCCCTTTTCAAGAAGACAAATGCCTGGACATTACAACTCATATGTATGCCAAGTTGGTAGCCAGGAAAGAGGCCTCAAATACTTTTGGGGTTATTTATGGTTAAGCAAAAACAAGGGCCATATTCTCTTGGAGATGATGACCCAATCGTTTCTTTACATATGAAATGACCTGGTTTTAGTTTAAATCAAAAATTCAGGACATACAACGAGAGGTGTCAATAACGGTGGCCACATAGTCACTGACTTTTCAGTCACTTTGCAGCCCTGCCCTGGTCTGGCCCCCTTGGAACTTGTCAAATCTTGCCCCCCAGAATAAAATCTACGAAATGTGTGAAATATCAAGCAGAGAAAAATGTAATTTACAATTACTGCACGCACAGACAATTTATTTTCAGCTGCCACACAAATAAGCTAAACATTTTTGTGGCCCTGGACGAGCGTACTCAATTTTCCACAAGACTGAAGGGTGGGCACGAACTGGAGACTCTTGCCCGATTCCCAGGTGTATAGCAAATCAAAAAATCGAAACCGTAACAGAAAGCAAATACGAAAGCAACTTGCAACACACGCAACACGCACGCCCAGGCAATCAGTTAAATGTTTGTTCAACTTCACAAAAATAAAAAAAAAAAGCGAAAAAAAAAATTCCACTCAAACCACCTAAGCAATCTTACCCGCTCATCTATATATTTGGAATGTGTTTGATTGTGTCTGTTGTATCATCGTCTGTCTCCAAGGAGTCGCTGAAGTACTCGCGGCTTCTCTCTGTCCGAAAAAAAAAATCGAGTTTGTTGCTTTGCCAAACCGCAAAAAAACCGTTGCAGACACAAATGAAATTGAAGAACCAAAAGTGGTGATGTACGTTTGAGAGAGGGGGAAGCCTTGGTTTTGCGGCTGAAGCGCTTGAAGAAAGCTCAACTTACGCGCAGACGTACTGATTTTGGCTTTAAAAAAATGAAAAAAAAAATGAAATAAAGTGAAAAACTTTTGGCACGTAATGAAACTGACAATTTAACTCACTTGGTAGCTGGTTCAGTGTTGAAAAATCGTGTTATCGATTTAATGCGTGACATTGGTAGACGAAAAAGAAAACAAAACCATTCTATATAAATGAATAGGAAATCAAGAGAGAGAGAGAGAGAGAGAGAGAACGATGGGTTCCTCAGTAATGGGATATATTTTATTTATGCTTATTTGAAGTGATTGGCAGCTTGTTTGTCTCCAATTAGATATAGATTCATTATAGGTTTTCACTGATTTATTAATTGATCTACTATAATCCTGAGAAACCTTTAAAGATATTTAACTAATTTAGTTGTATTCTTTTCTTCTCTTTTTAGGTACGTATTCTAAAGCTAAAGCAAATATATTAACCTGGTCTATGAGTAAGTTAATATTAATAAAAGTGAGGTTAAGTCATACTGACTGATATGCAAAAGTGAGGTTAGCCTCATGGGGAGGTGTCAGATTTGCTCTACTCCTTATACGGAACTCAATCTTCATATGGCCGATATAGCGAATGATTGCTGAGACACCGAAGACCACTGCTGAGAGGTCAACTTCCGGCACGATCTCCAAGACGCATTAACCCTCAAGATTTTGCCAAAATTCTTCGACGTCTCTAAGACATTTTTTCCCCCTTTTTTCTCACTAATATGGGGCTCTTGTTAACTAGCTGAAATATGTTGAATTCAGGGATTCTTCACTTAATAAATCAATTTAAAAAAAAAGTCCACAAACAATTTGGGGCTTCTTCAAAGAAAAGTGAGGTTATGTGGAATATAAAGTAAGGTTAATTTTAATAAAAGCTTGTTTCATTCAATCCGAATGTTTACATTTTACCGATACCAATCAGTAGTGGCAATCAAAAAAAATTAAAACATTTAAAAATACCACCTTTGTGTATAAATGAATTTTTGCAAACAATTGGCCAAGATATAATTTTATCACTTCAATTACACACGGCAAATCCAGTCACAAACAAACCAATAAAAAAATTTATAAGCCAACAAAACAAAGCAAAATGAAATGAGAACAAAAAAAGAAAAACAAGAAAAAAATGTTGAATTGTTTTTTTCAATCTCAATAAAAACAATAACAGCAATGATAAGAAATAATACAATACACAAATGATAATAATAAAAATAATGATGAAGCAAAAAACAAAATGAAAAAGGAACAAGAAGAGTAAGAAGATGAAAATAATGATGAAATTTAACGCGCTTTTTAAATTCAAACAAAAGGCCAAATTACAAAATTGCAAAAGCCAAGCGGACAAATGCAGGCGCATGCTGGCAAATCTATGCAAGCACATTCATGCATATTCACGCCTTAAACCATGCACACATGCATACTAATTAAACGGGAATGCAAAATGCAAAAAAGGCAAAAGCAAAATGCCAACAAAATGTTAATGAACAAAAGCAGCAGCAAAAAAAATACGACAGGCCTGAATCAGTGTGAGCTTAAAACTTACAACGACTTTGCTTAAGAATTGTCAACATTTTCATTTTGATGAACTGTTTTACTCAACAGAAAAACTTCTTCACTCTCTCTGAGCTTGGCCCAGCTTGACAAAAAGCTGATAAATGCCACACGCACTGCCAAATGGCTGGCAAACGATTTCATGTACTTATTATTATTATTATTATGCTGATTGTTGTGACTCTCAATGCTATTGTGGCTATTATTGGTCTTCATGTTGTTGTTGTTGTTGTTGTTGTTTGCCTGATTATTATTATTATGGTTGTTGTTGCTGTGGTTGTCGTCGTTGGATATCATTACGTTTATTATTAAAATGCAAATGAGTCGAAAAGTTGCAGGCAACTTCAGACAAAAACCGAGCCAACTCGCCTGTCATGCAGCCAGTCATCCAGTCAGTCAGTCAGTTATTCATTATTATTATTATTATGATTATTATTAATATGTCCTGCATGCCAATGAACAATTACCCAGAGTGAGATACAGATAGACAACAAAAATTGTTACAGTTTAAAGTATTTAAATTTTGGAATGCCTGTCGCCGTGGAAGCTTGGCTTGGGTTGCGGATAAACAAAATTAGCCCAAATTGTTGATTTCAAATAGATAACTCATTCAAAAATCTACCAAAACCCATACACTCACACACACACAAACACATACACTCAGTGAGTTATTCAATCAAAGCGGCCTGTAAATAATTATTTGTGCCTCTTTTATCATAAAATTTATGGCATTGCAATTTTGTTTATTTTAGCTCGCCGGTCGAACTCTCCCATCTCACCTTTAGTTTCTATATTAACATAATTTCAATTTACATAAAATGGCGTTAAATATTACAATTTTCGACAGCTGCAAAACTGACATTATGTCTCTCTGTGTGTGTGTGTGTGTGTGTGTAGGTAAACAACAAAAACAAATAATCATTTAAAATGTTCATAACAAAAATGCACTCCCAAAGCTTTATTTTGCCACCCTCCCTTCGCCCAACACCCTTTAAATTTTTAATGATTCTAAAAAGCCAATTGCAGGTGTGAATATGTGAACATGTCGCTATGCACAGTTATGTGTGTGTTTCTGTGTGCATTTTCTGCTTCATTACGTGCACAAAATAAGCAAACAGCAAAGGCCCGACAATTAAATATTTGATATTAATTTAATAAATTGAATAATTTACAGAATTTACAAAAATTTCTGTTTGCTTGTCAACCAAATTTGAGTTGACGTTTCATATCTTTTGTGCACTTGTCCAACGATATCTTGATTTGGCTTACACAGTTTTTTTTTTGGCAGAGTTGGGTGCCAAAAATAAGTAGATTTCTCGCTTTTGGCAGGCTAGTTGGCACGTTTTGAGTCACTGTTTTTTTTTGCCCTGAATAAAGCTGGAGAGACTGTACTTTTCGATTGTCACTTAACCTCCTATTCTCTCTAATTTGCAAAAGGCTTGTAGGTCTTCTCATAGCAAAAAGTACAGTTGATTCGAATGTTCTCTACCCTGACTGTACTTTTTGGGTACAGTTATTTCAGAAGGCATGCCCAAGCACAACCTTGAAGCGCCATCAATGGCACAAAAATAAACTTTGAAGTATTTTGAAACTCGATTATCATAACTTGACTAAGAATCATAATCAAATTAAACCATTTGACACTAAACTTTACACAACAGCAACGAGTCTAAGTGAAAGACTGGCAAACCCATTCAGAGATCTTTTTGGCCAAAAAGATGCTAAAGAACTTTACCAAAGCGAGCCACAAAAACTTTAAACTTTTCTGTGTTGCCCCCGAAGCACAAGCTTGTTCATGAAAATTTCTATTTCAATTGAATTACTCAATTAGAAATTTCTGCTACATTTAATATGCCATTGAAATTGTGTAGATTCATTTTGCAAAAAGAAGCAAAATGAGTAAAGGCAAAAACCCCTTTAAAATTGTTTTGAATAACTAAAAGGAACGAGTGAAAATTGTATTAGAATTGGGTCTGCCAAGAAAGTTACATTAGTCAAATTTTGTAGGTTTTCCAGTTGTGTCAGCAAAATTCAAGTTGAAACTGATTTAGAAAGGTCGCGGTAAGTCATTCAAATGTTAAGGTCTGCTTTTGTATAGCCCAGCTCTATTTCTGTTTATAGTTCTCAGTTGGCTGTCAATAAAATTGGCTCACAAGTTTTATGCATAAAAATCCCTAAAAGCATAAGACAATATATAAAATGCTTTCGCCACAAAATAGCAAGAAAATTTATCCCACAAAGGCGGAGAAAATGTGATACAAGTCAAATGGCTAGCCTCATTGCCATGCTTCATGGCCATAACCAAAGTTAAAGCCGCAAATCTTATGTCATGCTTATATGCTTTCAATGATATGGCAAAAACAGCAACAAAAATAATAACAATAAGGAGAAGGAGTAAAAGGCATTGTTATGTCAGGGATCAAAATGAACATTTCTAGTTGAAAGACAACCAACGACAGAGAGAAAAAATTTGAAGCTTTAGCATTTTTTTTTTGGTCCTAATTCGACTTGCATATATTTTTTAATTTCAGTATTTCCTGGATAAGTGGGAGCAAGTAAAGCTCAATTAATTTTAACCAATTCTAATTTTTTTTTCTCTCCATTTTTTTTTATAACCTCAATTTAGTATAGGTCTTTGGGAGTTTATTTCTGAAATATTTTTGTAAAATATTTTGATCTAAACATTTGCCCCAGCTTAGTCTGGGAAGTTTTCTCACCCGCTCTATCACTCTCTCCCTCTCTCTCTTTCTCATACTGTCTATGTGATAGAGTGTGGCAGAAATTTAGTCTTGCCACACTTGACTTTATGCAAAAGCCAAGCAAATAGGCCATAAATTCATATTTTATTGCACTAGGCTTTTTGCTTTTGCACTTTCAGCCAGCTCACTTCCTCTTTCTCTCTCTCTATCTGTCTCTGTCTGTCTCTATCTATGTCTGTCTATTAGAGCTGCTTGTCCTTGTATGATTGTCTATGTTTTCTCCGGTCTGTCTCTGTGGGTGAGATATTTCTACATAGACAATTATGTCAACTTGATCCATAAACTGTTTTGCTTAGGCTTATTACACACACACACACACACACACACACTTATAGACTTGCTTCAGTTTGTGTTGACAATGCCTTTGCATACTTTCAGGTGCCTTATGAAAATGCCACAACCAACACACACAAAGAGAGAGAGAGAGATTCACACTATTCACATATGCAAATCAATTTGGAAAAGGATTTTTGCGTAGTTTAACTTTGAATCCTGTAGTCTGCAAAATTTTGTGAGGCCAAGAGCTTCGGACAGCTCAATTGCACATTTTATGGACAATGGCCAATTTGTGATTTTCCCAATTGATTGTATTTGATTTGAAACAATCATGGCAATGCAAAGTTGTATTAACCATTTCGACCAACTAATTTCTTTTACCTAAAAAAAGAAAGAAAATATTTTTAAAGATTGATTTAAAAATATATTCTACTCAAAAACTCAAAAGTCAGACAACAAAACAAGGAGCAGTCAAAAGCCTTTTGGCAATTGACTAAAAATGTTTTTAGCCTTCTGTCCATTTAAATAATTTCACAAAACAAGAATTGAAATAAAGGCTAGGCTTTTTTTGTCCAACTCAAAATCAAATATGAAAATAAAAAAAAAAAAATTCTCAAATATTTTGCACCAATGAAAATTGCATTTTAAATGCTGTGTTAATAAATTTTGGCTTGTCGAAAAAGCAAAAAATATCTATGCCACTCTCTCTCTCTCGCTCTCGCTCTGGGTAATTTCTGTATTGATATGCAAATTTTGAAGCAGCTTAGACTTCACTTTGGTTGAAAATGTTTTTTTTTTTTACTTTTTGTTATGGCTCGTCCAGAGCGTCAGAATGATGGGACGAAATATTTAGTTGGTTGTTTTGCACAGAAAGGACGTACGGACTTTTCAAGCACTTAATGCAATTTGCATTTCGATGTTTTGGTCAGTAGAGTCTCTCTCTCTCTCTGTGTGCATGTGTGTGTGTGTGTGTATTATTGCATGCCTTGCATATTATATTTGCATAAAAGCCAAAACTACTCATACGCACTGTTGTACACACGTTTCACTTCTTATATTTTTTGCTGTGTCGGTGGACCAAACATTTCTCTCTCACTATCTATCTCTCTCTCTCTCTGTCTCTTTTAGAGTTTGTGTCTCTTTCTGCGTGTACATGAATTTCAATTTTGTGTATCGCTTTGTACGCATTTTGCGGCTGTCAAACGTCAAACAAGCAGCTTAGTTTTTCCATTTTCTCTTTCTCTCTCTCTCTCTCACTGTCTCTTTTGGTTTCTTTCTGTAGCTTTCTGGTTTTACTAGTGTCATTGTTAGTGTTGTTAGTTTAATCAAAAAATTATATTATTTTTGGTATTTCCTGTTGACAATAAATTTGTATTGTGTTAAAGTGTCAATTATATTGACATCTGACAGCATTTACGCCCAAGGATTTTACTTTTCCAAAGAAAATTAAATTTAACCCTTGAAATTTTTCACCCCGTTCTAAAAGCAAATAAAATAAAGTAAAATAAAACTTGACTTTAATGTTCGCACAAAATTTGTTAGGAGGCCACCGCGAGGCAACACATTAAACGTGAAACCAAAACAAAGATGGTTAAAAGAAAATGAGACCCAAAAATGAAAGAACGAAAAAGAAAAAAAACATTAATCAGCGTTAAAAGTCGCATTAGCAGTCAACAAAATGGGAGCGCCGTTTTAGGGGGCCGCGGGCAACGCAAATTGCACGCAACCAAAGCCAATCCAACATGGAAAGCGAACACACAAAAAACTGTCGAAATGAAAAGTCGAAGAAAATTGGTAAAATCGTGAAAACACGCAAACCGGGTACGGTCATTCTGAGCCGAAAAACCAAAAAACAGTAACAACAACAACAACATGACTAAAAGGGGTGCCAAAAACAAAGGCCACCAGAAGGCATAGGGACGGAGACGGCGGCCGGGGGTGACTCCTGCCAAAGAACGTGGCAAAATGAGTGACTGCCAGTCAAAATCATTAAAAACTCGTAAAAATCAAGGAAAATGAGTAAACAAAAGCACAGAAAAAAAAAAAATAAAAATCAAGAGAGAAAAAGGAAAGGAGAACTCCACCAGAAATGATGGAAAAATGAAAGTAGGAAAATATAGGAGGGAACGGCAAGAACCCACGGTTTATAATTAGAATTTAATCAAGCGCAAATCGCAAACGCTCGCAATTTACAAAGCTCTCTGTCCCCGCACCAACCCCGCCTTACCCTATGCCCTGCCTTTGCCACAGTTGTTACAGCTTTTTCAAATAACAAAAAAAAAAAGAATTTGAGGTTATTTTTTGTGCGGCAGAGTTTGCCGAGTGGGCTGATGACAGGAAGCCCAGTTTTCTGGCCAAAACATTAACAGACATGTGCCCGTTGCTATTGTTTAAAGTGTAATTAAAAGCGCCGTTGTTGAAAACCTTTTAGTGCTCTGCCTGCTGCCATCAAACAAATAAACAAGCCAAACCAAATCAGGCCAACAAAGTCAGCCCAACTGATTTCCTTTAAAATCAAAAAAAAAAAGGTCTACCAAATTATCGTCACCGTAACATAATGATGATGATATTAAATTTCTCATCTAAAATCGAAAAAAAAGGTAACCATGGTTTTCACTGAAAACAAATTGATTCTTTAAGGGCAAACAAAAAAAAAATAAAAAGAAAAATTCTGCAGAAAATTGAATTTTTCGATTTTCGGATTTTCCTATTTGCTGATTTTCTGATATTTTATTCAGACCTTTGGCAAAACAGTTTTAGGCAGTTTGGTGAATTTTTTCTTTTTTTTTTATTGATTTTTGCCTGAGTCATCTGACAAATGATGTCAAACAAAAATGAAAAAAAAAATAAATAAATAAAATAAAAAAATGGTAAATTAAATTAAAATTACAAAAATAAATAAATAAATAAAACTCCAAATAAAAGGAAAAAAATCGAAGCCGATTCCAAAGTTTTACATAAAAAAAATAAATTTTAAAAAAATCGAAAAATAGTTGCCAATCGAAACCAAAACCGAAACCAATTCCAAAGTTTTACATAAAAAAAAAATTATTCAAAAAATAATTGCATACATTTTATAAAAAATTACATACATTTTTTTTAGTTTAATCAAAAAAAAAATTATTTATTTTTTACACATAAATTAACAATTTTTTTTCATTCATCTAAATTTCACAAAAATAACTATAATTTTTGGTTTCCATCATTTCATTTAATTTCTTTTTTAATTTTTGCTTTGCCCAATACATTCTATTTATAACGGTAAATGGCATTCATACACTTTGACATTCTAATTACGGTCAACAAACACGATTTGCTTGTCAAAAGTAAACTTTTGCCATAAACAAAAATTTTAATGGAGCAATTAAAAACGTCTCAGGTTATAAAAATATATATAGCCCAACTAAGAGTTAGCAAGCAAGTTTTCATAAATAAATATCAAACTATTTTTGCAACAAAATATGGAAAAGAAAAAAATACAAGGCCAAAGCTAAAAGTAGTTGAGATTCGCGTCACTTAAAAACACGCACAGGGCATTTTTAGGAAAACACGAAAAGGTCTCTTCATGACGCCGTTGAAAATGTTTCAAAACGATGACGCATGCAAGTGTAAAAATACCGTTAAGCATCTAAGCCAAGCTGCTTTGGCATTTCACTCCTTACGGCTGAGTAGTAATTTTTTTCTATTTTTTTTTTTTTTTTTTGACCCTCATTGATATGCAACATGGCAGCAGGAGATTTATAACAAGCGGATAAACGCACCCTATATATTTTTTTCTCTTCACTCTTACACTGGTGCTTCCTCTTTTTTTTTTTGTTCTATATGCTTATCGGAAAATCAGCAACTGCAAATATCTTTATAAACACAGAAGCCCCCCAAAACGGCAGACCCCAGCAGACCCTCATTGACAACTTCCAGGATTGAGGCGAAAAGGGCGTACTAAACAAGTTGTCGTTCCAACAGCTGCAATTTTGAATAGCTATACACACACACACAAACACACACACGATTCTCATACACGCATATTTAACCCCTTGATATTAAAACGGGGGAAAAAAAACGGAACGGGCAACAACAACAAATCGGCCTTTGTCTAAGCTCGTGTATAGCATGAGTGTTTTTTCCTAATTCAGCCATCTTTTTTTTTAGCCCTTTTCTAACTATTCTTTTTTTTCTGCAATTTTTTAAAGACTGACGGTTTTTTTTTTAGCAAGCTTTTGTCATGTTGTTGTTTGTTCCTCTGGAAGGACTCTATCCAGCCAGGACAAAGGGCAAGCCAAACAGAGAAGGAGGACGAACAAAGCATAGTCGACTGGCAATCTATTAAATGTCCTCATTGTGTTTACTTTTAGGCGTAGCAGACAATAAAACTGTTGAAGTGATTAAAAAATAGTAGTCGACTAGTCGACTAGTCACAGGGATTTATTTACTCTTCTTTTTTTTTACATACGCACAAAGTCATTTGATTTGTTGGTCTCTCGCTCGATGAAAAAAAAAAAAAAAAAAAAAAACGGAAACCACAAGGAAAAAAAATTGAAAATCGATCAAGTCTATAAAGCGTTAATGGATTTCTAGACTAGACAAGAGTGTATTGAACCGAGATTAAAACATAGATAAAGTGATTAAAGTTGTCTGCCAGAAAATGGCAAACAAAAAAAATGATTTCCGCTAAAAATGAATATAAAAATCGAACTTTAAAATTTAACAAAAAGTAAATCTTTAAATTTATCAAAAAAAAAAAAAAGAGAAAGAGTTAAACAAAAAAGTTGCGACTCAAAAGAGAAACCTTGAAAGTTTATAGCCCTCCAGAGCAATTTACAATCCTTAACGAGTCAAGGAAAATCTTTGACTAATCGTTTTTTGATTTCTCAAAACTCAAACCCTCCTCCGGGCAAGAAAATGACAAAGGAAAATAATCAAGCCAAAAGTTGAACGTGAAACCAACAATAGGATACTCTTTTTCAAAAAGGCAAAAAGGAAAATCTTGTAATTTGTATACCCTGCATGTAACACAGAGAAGGAGACATCGTTGACCCCCCAAAGTTACCCACAATATGATCAGGGTGACTAGAGAAATCGATGTAGCCATGTCCGAGACTATAAGAGCTAGGATAACCAACCTTGGGATTCGGACTCCTTATTTATGTACCCTGCTCAGGTTTATTTATTTTTGCTCACCCCGCCCCTCCTTCCACCCCCTCACTTTTTCAAAGCCTTGTAATTTCTAGAGCTTTGCGATTTTGGTATTAATTGCTTCCAAAGAGTTGTTAGAAATCAAAAAATCTTTCGATTAATACCAAACATGATTAAAATCGGACCATATTGACATGAGATATAAAAAAAACAAATTTTCAGAGTCAAGATTTTAGTTCCTCTTGCCTAACTGGCAAACGGTCGAATGAACAGTCCGATAGATGGCGTGCTTGCATTATTACAATAATGCAATATATTGTGAGAAATGTGTTGTTGTATTCAAAGGAATATTAAGACCAAAGGTAGAGGTAGTGTATGTAGACGACCAGGGTTACCACCCGGCTAGGGTTACCACCCGGCTAGGGCTACCACCAGTCTAGGGCTACCACCCGTCTAGGGTTACCACCAGTCTAGGGCTACCACCCGTCTAGGGCTACCACCCGTCTAGGGTTACCACCTTTTCTTTTTTTGGCCACGGCTTCATTATTTTTTTAATCGAAGTAGGCGAAAATTTTTGTGTCAACAATTTGAAAAACCTGAATAACCTAGTCTTTGTGCTCAGTCAGCAGACGAAAGTCGTAGGGAAAGCATTATTTTTTTTATTTAAAAAAGTTTTTTCTTTATTTTATTTTTAATTGCAATTGTCTTTTAACACTTTCTACTGTTCCGTAATCTTGCCTAATTTTACTATTTTTTTTTTTTTTTTAATTTTTATTTATGAAATTAGTAATTGCATATAATTTGGAAAAATATTTGCAATTTATATCAATCTATGACTCTCAAGAGCATTCCATCTTTTTAAATAAGGCATCAGATTGTTTTCTTGTATTTATATATATATTTTTTTTTTTTTATTTATTTATTTTTTTTTTCAATTAAAAAAGAAACAATTGCTATACTTTATCATTCAAATCGGACGTGTCCAACAAACTATTTGAAATGTTTTCATTGAAAAGGGTAATTTTACTATTTTTTTTTTTTAATTTTTATTTATGAAATTAGCAATTGAATATAATTTCAAAGAATATTTGCAATTTATATAAGTCAATCACTCTCAAGAACATTCGATCTTTTTCAATAATGCATCGGATTGTTTTCTTGTATTTACATATATATTTACTTTTATTTATTTTTATTTTTCAATCAAAAAAGAAACAATTGCTATATTTTATCATTCAAATCGGACGTATCCAACAAACTATTTGAAATTTTTTCATTGAAAAGGGTATTCAAAAAGGGTTACATTATGGCCAAGACGGCCTACCTTCTTTCGCAATCAACCGTGTTGGGATCGTAATAAACGCCTATCAGCCACGTGTTTTATTCTTTTCGTAGAGAACCAAGGCTGACCCTTTTCTTTTTGTGGTTTTATTTTCTCTGTTATTATGGCGTCTTATCCACAATTTGGGCCATGTATTATTATATTTCTTTTCTTTCTTTTATTTTTTATTTTCGTTTTTTTTTTTGTTTGTGTATTTACGTTGTAACTTTGAATAATGTCATTTTAATTACCTGCAACACTTTGGTTTTGGCCGTTTTAACCCAAAATCCCATGAAAAATGAATGGAAGAGGTTCTTCGTTGGGCTTGTTGCCAAGGCAAAAATCACCATCAATTGGTAGCGGCAACATAAATAAATAAATAATTAGAATTTGTGGGGGTGGGGTGCACGAAGCGAAGAGAAAAGGAAAAACATCCATTTTAATTAAACTCGAAAATGTCAGCACGTGCAAAAATGTGCGGTCTCTAATTGCGCGGTATTCTTTTTTTTTATACCAGGTATACATTTTTTTCCACTAATCCTAATGAAATGAAAATCACTTGCTAAGAAAAAGGGAAATGCCGGAATAAAAAGAAAAGCAAGCAAAAACTCCAAAGTTGAAGAAGAAGCATGAAAAAAAAAGAAAAGTGCGTCAAGATTTATGGCCACAAATGCCTCAAATGGCAAAGCATTTTTAGTGCTGCTAATTTCACTTACATTTTTTATACAAATCCATCTTCACAAGTTCTGCTTTCCGTTCCCTCTCACAGTCGCACTGTCTCTCTGTCTGAGTCTCTAAGTATCGTCCTGTCTGTCGGTCTGTCTTAGGCTCAGCCGTTGATTTGATTTGTTGCCCAGGCTGCCGTATTTAATTATAAAAAGAAGAGAGAACCAAAGAAGAAGAAGAAGAAAAAAAAAAAGAAATCCGTACACGCCAAAGCATTTACGGCTAAAAAGGTATAGCACCATTTAGTAATACTCATCAAAACGTACAAACATGCCAGACAATTTACCTTTGAATATTTTATAGGCGGGCACTTTTATGGCAGGCTACACTCTGGGTCAAAAAAATCTCTCTACTTTCTTGGTTATTTTCACTACCAAATCCAAGTGATATTCTCCGTGAATATTGCCTTGGACTCAGGTGTAAATTAGTTTGTCAGGTGCCTTTCAAACCGACTACTTTGGAGTGGCTTAGCACTGCCACAAAATCCAATCAGCTGCTAAGCCGACGTAGTCGCCGTGGGTCTTCTAAACGGTTTGGCAGTGATTAAGAACCAAAAGTTGGAAATTTTTTTTTGTTTTCCATATATTGCTTCAAAATGAAACTAATTGCGTAAAGGTAAGAGATAAGGGCTGGTGGGGGATGTATGTATGGGGCTTAGTTTCTAATTCAATTGAAATTGATGGCTAAAAGGAGTTGCCAGAGGGCAGAAGAAGGGGCACAACCCCGATTTTATTGAAATTGAAAGAAATTTTAATCTCTTTTCTATTGACCAAATTAATTATTTATTTACATTTGCTAACATGCCAAGGCTTATTCAAATTTCACTCTGAAAAATTTTCAATTGATAATTATCAAATCCTTTACAAAACACACACACACACAAACACCAAACCAACGAACCAACGTGCCCATTCATCAGCATCGAAAAGCCCAAAATCGGTTTGTTTCGTGTGCATTTTTGAATATGCCCTTTTGCTTGAACATAGCCACACTCGCATTATTTTCGCAAATATGCAATAAGCCCACGAGCATACAAATGCTCTATCAAATAATTTCATTTCCGTGCATTTATTGCTGTCATTTTCAATTAACTTCCGGCCTTTATAGTTTTCAACCGAAAATGCTCGGTCCAGAGAAAAAAAAAAACAAAAATGGCCGGCAGGACTAGGCGATGGGCCTTTGGATTTCGCTCTGGTTTTTTTTTCGCGCTTATCAAAATTAATTAATCGACCATCAGCAAAATGTAAAAACGAATTGAATGGGAACTTTGCGAGCTAGCAAAATGAAAAATTAGTAATAGATGAACAATTTCCATGGATTTAAATCAAATTGTTTTCTTTAACAGTTTGCATACACCAACTGAGATTTAACTTTCTTTATTTCGAAATCAATAGATCTAGCTGATAGTTGGTAGGGAATTGACTGTAAAATAAGATGGATGGAATTTAATTGGTAGGTTCGTATTTGGCTCTGGCTTAATTAATATTGTGTACAACACTTTGTATAACACTTTATATGACACTTTATATGACGCTTTTTATAATCGATTGTATGACAATTTCTGTCTATGTTAGAAAGATCTCTAATTTTTTTAATATAATAGATTGTATAACACTTTCATTAGCACTTGATATAATCGATTGTATAACACTTTGCGTCTTTAATTTTTGCGAAAAGACTTTACCTTACTCATAACAAACCATCTAAAATTTTTGAATATAACAGATTTTATATAACACTTTTGTTTTATTCAATCTTAATTTATAATCTCTCTTTTTTTTTTTTGTTCAAATATGCCAAGCAGATTTCTCACACACCATCTTTCACTCATGCATACTTTGATTGTGTTTGTCTGTGGGTGACTCTGTCAACCTTTTCTAGACCAGCCTTTCAATTTGACCTTATCCACCCAACCCGATCTGCATACTTTTGCTATCATTGCAAAATTTCATTTCCGCTTTTACCTACACACACACACACACACACGCACAACACTCGGCCTGTCAGATAAAATATTTTTATGCCTCGGCCTGTCGCTGTTTTTGACAATTTTCATGTTTCAATTTTTCATTATGCGCCCACACAAAACACACACACACTCACCCACACACACCCTGCAAAACATCAAAATCACCTGATTTTATTTGTTGTTGTTTTTTGCGCAGAAAATTATTTATGCATAATGTCAGCGAAGTGGAATGTACACGATGGCTTCCATAGAGTCATTTCATCCTGGACCTACCGAAATTTTGATTTGAGTGGAGGCTTTTATAATCCTCATATCCGTTACGCTAAAATATTTCCACAAATATCATACTTAACGATATATTGAAATGTAAAATGCCCCCAGCATAATGATCGAAATTTGAAATTTTTATTATTTGCCAAAAAGGAAGGCTGACTTTGGCTTTAAGGGAATTTTGTTTTCTTGTGATGCCACGATTTTCGTTTTTTTTCTAAATTAATTTCGAAACATGGTTTCTAAAATACATCTAATTAGGCGAATTAAATGTAATTGATTGGCAAAAGCATTTTAACTAATTGATGAAATCTATCCACACAATCAAGAAAATAAGAACGAGCAAACCCAAACTCATCCAACAATTTTCAAGTATTTTTTGTCTTCTTTTTTTTTTTTGATTCGATTGTTGGTGATTTGGAAATTCCCTCTCAGACTGACCAATTTCGCAAATGAACGCATAACAAAATAAACACACAACCCGAACCAAAACCAACTTAATCGAATGAGTCTATGCAATGTGATGCATGAGGGAAGCAAACAAATAGCGACAGAGAGACGAGGTATCAAACTGTGCGTTAATGACAAAATGAAACGAAATCCAAACATAAATTACCCGCTTATCAATTTCATTTATCTTTTGGATTTCTTTCGGTTCACTCTAACTCGCCGCGCCTTCTTCTTAACCACTCAAGACCAGCCAAGTCAAGCCAAGCCAAACTGAGCCATGGCAAGGCAAGCCAAACCATTTGATGGTTTTGTAATTGAGTAATAAACTTTTGTATCGCCAAAGTTGTAAGTTTGCGTGGCAATGACCAGGGAAAACGAAAAAATATATATACACACTCTGACCAAATCGAAGGCAAAAGAAGACAAAGCAAAACTAAGAAGTTCAAAATTCCAAAATAGCTAACCATAAATTTAGCTTTTCGTGATAATTTACCAAAGTAGAAAAAACAAAAAAAATTATAAGCACAGTTAAATTTTTCCAATAAGAAAAACGAAAAGACTCAATTACTCTGAAATAAGTGAGAAAAGCTTTCCACACTTTTGCCAAAAGTACTGATGATAATGTGAAGATAATTTCAGGACATTCATAGACTCATTTTAAAGTTGAGACTCTTGGGTATTATTTTTCGCAGTCTCACCAAATGTTTTGTTTTTTTTTTAAAGCCGCTTTGGCTTGATTGACTTATTTTTGGCAAAAGCTTAAACTTCAACCCCCATTAGTTTACGCCTAACTGATCACTTGGGGTTCTGTTCTGATTACCATTACTAAGGAAATACAGACAACCCCTCAGCCGAGGCAGTCGTAAAAGTCTAAAGTGCAAATGACATTTAACAAAACAGCATTTTTCATGACCTACCCGTGCATATTTTCTTTCTACTTCTTTTTTTTCAAGTCGTCACACCCTCAATTTTTAAAGCTTTCAGCCCATTTAAATCAATCAGTCTGGCAAGTGAGACAGCCAACTAAAATAACCACCCCGGGCTGTATAAGTCTCCGCCCCTCTCTCTCTCTCTCTCTCTGAAAGACAGGCCACAAAAACAAAGTCATTTATATCAATCAGCTCTTTAAAACTACCAAATAAATCTTTGCAAATCAAATAAAATAAAAACTGTAACTTTAAGCTTGAAATGCTTTCAAAAAAAAAGAGAAGAAGAAAAGGAAGAAGAAGCATTATAAATATTTATTTGCCTGTTTATTAAATCTTTGTTTTTATATATGAAAACATAAACTGGCAATTGTCCAGTCGTTCTTTTTTTTTTTTATCTGTCTGGACTGGCTGGTTGAGTGACTCCCACTATTTCTGGGTAAAAAGACTTTCTGAAAATTGGTCTCCCTTGTGATAACTATAATCGCATTTATTGTCTGGTGTGGTGGAGCGGGGGTATGACTTGGGTTTGGGGCAACTGCAAAAGCCTTTGGCAAGAAAAAAAAAAAAGCTTTCCACTCTGACGAATGCGCGGAAAAAGGCAAATTCATCAATTACTTAATATAATTACTTTTGGCTTTTGGATTATGCATACAAACAGACACACACACACACACATACATATACATAAATATATATATGTAGCCTTCAGAATATTTGGGCAGAGAGGCAGACACATAGCCAACATTAATACTTAATATAATAAATTGTAGCCAGACCAGTTTGTCAGTTGGCTCGACCAGTCAAATGGGGTTCCTGCAATGGCATCTCTAGCATTTGACTTGCCCAGGCCAGCCGGGCCAGCCGGGCTAGCCTGGTAAGTCTCCCTTTGCACAGGGGAAGCTATCAAAACACTGCAGAAACCACCCAGACCGGAGCAGCGAACATTTGATCGCCCAACTGTCTGAACAGAATTCTTTTTTTTTGTTTTGCCTGGTTTGGGAAGCTGTAGAATTTGGTTGGGCAACTGAAACGCCATACACGCAATTACCAGTAGCTCTGATGAAATTAACAGAGACTCGACTCGACTCGACTGGACTCTGTCTGACTGAGTCAGTCATTTCACCCTTCTCTCGCTTGAATTTGTCTCCCTTCATTTTTAATGGCTTTTAAAGTGCAATGCAAATACAAAGTGAAAAGTGCGTGGCCCAACAGCCACAGGCTCTGGCCAAGTTTTGTAAACAATTTTGCGGATTGTCGGAGGAAATTCTTGTTACACTCTTTGGCTATTTCTGTTATTGGATCGCAATGGCATATGTTTTGTTTAACAATATCGAAATGAAAATAATCGTTAAATCAATATGAAAAATATCAATTTGCATTGTTGATTTAATAAATGATTTAATATGATAGTATCAAAGGTATCAAAATTAATATTATTAAATTGATATTTATTTAATTTTTTTTTTTTATTATATTTCCAGGTACGTATCAAACTGAAAATAATCTTGAAATTAATGCAAAAACCCGTAAGTCATAAAGATCAATTTTTTTTTTTTTTGTAGAATAGAAAAATAAAAATAAAATCAGATATGGCATTAAAGTTATTTACGAAAATCTCTCAAGCTGTGCTGTCAATTAAATTTTCCATTTTCATATTTAATTCCATTTTTTATGAAAGTATTATTATTTTTTTATATTGTCAGGGCTGCTCATATTTAATTGCTTAAATTGCATAGAATAATACTCATTAAAGATGAAATTGACATTTGCCAATGAAAATTATGAAAATCATATACAAATTTATTAAAAAAAATATTTCAAGGATGAGAAGAAAAAAAATGATTAAATACCCTTTTACCTAATTGTCAATCAAATTAAATTATATGCAAATTATTATTATTACTTTACCAATTTTTTATGCACTTCATTTAAACAATAACAACAACAGAATACTCATCATAATCAAAATACAACACACACACACGTATATATAACAAAGCAATAACAACAACAACAACAGGAGCAATGTTCACAGCTTGACGCTAATTGCCTTTGGTGCATGTGTCAGCATTTTAATGAGCTTGTAAATATAATTTTATATATTTTATAATTTATATTTCTCTCTATTCTATCAATTAATAAATTAATGTAAAATTATTAACTGATAAAATGTGAAAATTCTGATAATTTATTTTGCGCTCTGACATAAATTTGATGGCTTTGCAAAATTTATTACTTGCTCAATTAAATACATTTTTTTTTTTTGTTTTTGTTTTTTTTTTTAGAATTAGGTGTTAAGCCCCAGGGAATGGGTCATATCGAAACCATTATAAAGTGTCGGCATTTATTTAATATTTTGATGGCATTAATTATGGTTTTTTTTTTAAGAATTCATATCGATTTTTTTTTAAGCTTTGAAAGAGGAATTTTCAGTTAGTTGAAGGTTGGAATATTTTAATTAGATATTTTCAACAAGACCATTCTTTTTCCAGACACTAGCAAATCTGATAAATGCCTGCAACTGGCCATTTCAGGGCAGGGCATATTTTTTGGCTTCCAATTACTGCCAGCAAGGCTGTCTGTGTCACTTGCTGTTAACTTTATTAAATATACTGCCAATCTATATGACATTTTTTTTTTTATCATATTTTGTTGGATTCGTTTGTGGTTATTTTTATTAGTCCAACGTTTATGGCGGCATAACAATTGCACAACAGCAAACAACAAATAAAAAAAAAAAACAAAAAATATTGTCGAGAAAATCAAGGTAAAAATTTTGTTGTATTTTTATGCAGGCATTTAAAAATTGCCTACAACAACAACAATAACAAAATGCGACATATAAAATATGCACAACGAAAGAGAGGATCCAACCAGACGGGTAGAGCAGTCTAGGTGCGGTTCATTAAGTATGCATCCTGTTATGCGGCCCCAAAAAGTATGCAATTGAATTTTAATATTGCAAGTTGATGGTCCATGTTGAGCCAAGAACAAAACAAATTAAAATAAAACATCAAAATAATAAAAAAAATATATATATATTTTTTTTTTTAATTGTATATATTTTTTATGTATATATCTCATATGCGTTAATTAACACAAACTTTATTACAAAATGGCGGCTCAATATATTCGTCCCCTTTGCTCGGCGAAGCTTTAATGTGCCCACATTTTTCTGGGTGACGGTTTTTATGTTTATGTGCGTGTCTGTGTGTGAGTCAACATAATGAAATTATAAGCGGTTTGATTTTAATATAAATTACTTTTTATGAGACAATAATTGATGCTGCTGCAGTCGCCGTCACCATTGCCATCACCATCACCATCAGCGTCAGTGTCACCGTCACAGCCACTCACACAGACTTTTATTTTCTTTATTGTTTTTGCTATTCTTGTTGCTTTTATTTTTGTCGTCCACATTGACATGATGCCTGGTAATGTGACGGCTGTCGTTTGATGATTAAATGTCAGCGGTAAAACTTATACCCCCGCAATCGTCTACTCCTTCCGCTCTTTTTTATTGTACCCTGCAAAAGCAGTAGTCTCGACTCATTTATTTTAATGCAATTATAAAAATAAGTGACTTATACATATATACATTTTTTTTTTAACATTCGACATTTATTGGCTTTTTTCATAGCTGGATGAGGGTTTTGTTTTTTTTTTTTTTTTTTAAGTCTCTGACTATTTTGAAAATGATTTTAATTAATTGCCACATTATTGACCACTCAAATAGGCAAACTACTAAAAACCTAAATAACAAGCTTCAATGGATAATTTATATATATTTCGATAAAATTCCACATGCCCAATAATTTCAAATAAAATGCATTAAAATGAAAGGCAAAAATAATAATAGCACAAATATAATTTCGAGTATTAAAAACGAAAGAAACAAAAAAAAAAAATGAATAAACAAACAGAGGCAATAAATATGGCCGAGCTTTTCAGTTCATTAAATTGAAAACAAAAGGCAGTCAGGCTGAGCTACCTCTCCTCTGCTCCCCTCTCTATTTGAATTTGTATACCTGCTATATTCTTTTTGTTTTTTTAATTTGGTATTTTATTTTAATGTGTAATTAATTAATTTATGCAAGATTTAATGTCGGCTTTATCGCAATTATTGTTATTAGTTTGGCAAACAGCAAAAAATATTGAGAGCAGATAAATAGGAAAAGAGCAAAATGGCAAAATGGAAAATGCAGAATTTGCTTATTAAAGCTCCAAAAAAAAGAAGTAATTCATTACATTAAAACTGAATAATTTAAAGACCGGAAATGTCAAAAAGAATTTTCTAAGTAGAAATAAAATAAATATTTAAATCGAGATGGCTAAAACTGGATACAGTTCGAACCAAAGAGTCAGAGAAAAAAAATTTCCATTTACATTGACATTCACATATTTATTCCCGAGAATGAAGCAGACATCACGTCGCAAAATTAGTTAGAAAAAACAACAACAGCAATAATAACAACAAATAAAAGAGCCGTTGACTTTGGACAATTGTCCAAGGTTTAATTGGTCTAAAAATTGCACGTCAACGTAGATAAATTTTTATTTGAAAAAGTTTATTAAACATTTTCGTTCACAAGCTGCTCACGTACAGGCAACACCCTCAGTTACACCCCACCCCCAACCCACAATCGCCCATTGCCCATTGCCCAGTGCTCATTGCCTATCGACCAACTGCCACGCCCCATTAAAAGCTACAGTTGTATAATTTGACCTGTGCCATACCATTTATTCTTGTCCTTGTTGTTGTTATTGTTGTTGTTTTATGTCTCTTATTCTTTTTTTTTTTGCATTCGACGTTTCTCATTCTAAAGTTTGTTGTTCTTTTTTTTCTGCCGGACTTCAATTCACGTTTTTAGCCAACAATTGTTTTTGCCAGTGCTTTTTTTCGTTTTTTGTCGAAAGGTTCCATTTTGTTGTAAAAAGGAAATTTCGTGCTATTATTGAAAAACTTTTGCATTCTCCAAAAAATTATATGGCAAAGTTTCTACTTTGTAATTACATGCAGCAGTCACACTAGAACTACAAATAAAACCAAATATATATTTTTTAACAAGCTCAAACCAAACCAAACCAAACCAAACCAGACCAAAAAAAAAAAGAGCTCCAATAAACCTGAAACTAAATCAAAAACAAAAATAATGATAAATATTTTGTTGCTACGTCTATTTGGGTTTTGTGGTAATTTTAGCTTCTCCAATATCGAGGGAAAATTTTTAATTAATGTCAAAAACATTTTGATCCTTTGAAAAATATGACAAAAAAGTTGAAACTTCACAAAAAAAAAACACAAATTTTATGGAATATAAAATAATTTAAATGTGTATATGAATTTTGCAATAAAAAATAAAAAAAACTAGGTGGAACCAAATAATATGAATTTCCCAACAGAACTTTTACCCCCAAAACAAAAGGGTATACCAAATTTTATATTGCCAAGACAAATAACCTGATTAAAGTTTATTTAAATGAAAACTTTCTGCAGCTTCAACTTTCACAAAGTTCAACAGAGGCAAGCATAATTTCTTGTTAATTTAATTAAAATAATGTAAAATCATTTTCTAGCCCAAAAGCAAAGCCATTTAAATAATCCTTCCCAAAAAAAAAGGAAAAGAAAAATTTAAGCCTTAACACTATTAAGCCGGTTAAACTGCCAAACGGTAAACAAAAACTTAAGACGAGCGCCTTGGCAATAAAGCCCCTGGTCAAAGACTTTCGGTGACAAAAGAGCTTAAGACCGACGACATCCTGACCATTCTAAACCACCTTGAAAACTTATTTATAGAGATTCAAAACAGAGAGACGAAGAGAGAGAGAGAGAGAGAGAGAGAGAGAATTGGTAGAATTTGAATCTCTCGGCAAAGTGTTATCAAATAATTTATGCGTCTCTTCGTTTGTTGGGCTGAAACAACAAATTAAGTTTTTGTTCAACAAAAACAACAAAAGATATGAGGGGAAGGAAGAGACTGTAGTCGGGCGGGTGGTGGCAATAAAAGAAACAAGGGCAGAAGCTACCAGGTTGACAGGGTGGACTGGACTGGCTTGGTAATCCACGTGCTGGAACTTTATTCTAAACTTGCTCCAGACTTGGGCCATTGTAAGCGTTGCTATTGTTCTTGTTGTTGTCTGTGTGTTTTGTTGCCACCGTTGTCGTCGCTACTTTTAACTCATTAACTCGGCCAAAAATGCTGGGCCGCCGGGCCCCCCACCCCCCTTTCTTGTATACCTTTTGGTCATTAAAAGACTTATTTTCACACTTGCATAAACTCATTTAAATGAGCGAGACAGAGACAGAGACACAGAGAGAGAGTGAGTGAGAGAGAGAGTTGAAAGGAAGAGCACAATTTTCTTAAGACAAAAGCCCGACAACCACCCCAAAACTTTATACAATTTTCATACACTCCAGAACAGTTATTTTTGGCTACAACCAGGACAGTGTCAGGGCTCGAATAAAAGAGAGAAAGAGATAGAGGTGATCCGAAGAAGAAGAAGTAGACCACCTTATCACACGGCACGTTGGTAGCAGAGCGCATCGTGACATAAAATTAATGCCCAACCGACAATTTTAATCGGCAACAATTTTTGTCTTGAATTATAGCCAAGAAGGCATGACTTGTCTTTTTCACAGCGCTCCCCTTCTCCCCTTGAAACTTTTCTGCAACAGCTTAGGTAGAAAAGATTTGCCTTTTTTCTCTGCTTGGCAGGAAGAACGTTTTTTTTTTTTTTATTATTTTGGTAGCCAAATTTAGAAGCAGAGCCAGACGAGCCGGATGCGTATATTTAAAACTTATTAAATTGCTATAATTTATACGACTTATCTGTAAGGCGTTTTTCTTGCTGCTGGAATTGCCTGTGCTGTTGTTGTTGTTCTTGGCTCTGACTTAAGAGGGTTACACAGCCCAGAATAAAAAGTACTAAGAAATTTAGCCCGAGGGCATACACACACACAGTAAGAAACTTGCGACAGTTGAGGCAATTAATTTACATGCAAATCATGACGAAAGTTTTTTTTACTCTCTCTCACTCTGTCTCTCTCTGTTGACTCTCTTTCCCATTCTCTTTGGCGTAGTCTTGAGTGAACTCGTTCTTGGTTGGTAGAGGGCCCTTTAAAGTATGCTATGTTTTTGGCTTTAAAATTTACCACTCACACTTAAGATTAATACCACAAAGGGAGAGAGGAGTTGAGCCACCCATTGTGTGAGATAGTCAGCCAAGAGAATGAAAGAGAGAGAGAGAGAGAGCCTCCTTAGAACAATATGTCGTCGAGGGCATTTTAAGGACCGACGACCCTTTTTGGGTTAACATTGCTCGCTGTCCGCATTGTCGACAGGTTGCCGCATCGTTATACAAACTTTTTCTTTTCTCTTTGCTTTTTACTTTGTGTGTCTTCTTCTTCTTTATTATTGTAGTCTGTTTTATTGTCTGTCTGTCCCTAACAAATTGTGCCGTTCTTTATTTTTCTGTGTGTTTCTTGCTTGATTTATTGAACAGAAAAAACAGTGGGAAACAACAGGCACAGTGAGCGAGAGGGAGAAAGAGAGAAGGTAAAAAAAACACCAAACGACTTGCTCATTAAACATTTAGTAATGAGTTTAAAGTTTTTAAATGGAATTTTTGATTATAAAGCCAACTGAATGGTGAAGACACCAAGAGATGTGCCCGGGCCAGGCTTTGCGTGTGTCTAATGACAACAACAACAACAACAATAATGAAAACAAGGACATGGCAACATTTTGTTTTTGGTGGATTGTCAGACTGGGTTGGTAGGCTGTTTACCTGCTTAGCTGGTTAGGTGGTTGCTTGATTCGCGCCAGGTGACAAGAAGATTGGTTTGCGGCACAGATTAGCGACCTGTCGCGTCCCAATTTCGAGCCCACTTAAGTCTTTTTGTAATTACGAAAAAGTGATTAGGATTTTAAGCTTATTTAAAAAAAAGAAGAAAAAAAAGAGGTCGAAAAAAAAAATCCAAAAGAAAACGAATAAATAGAACAAAAGTGAAATAGCTTGGAAATAATTTTTGAAAAGAGCCGACTTAATATTTTTCTTCATTATGTTCCTTCTGAGGTCGTGCAAGACATAAGAATATTTGTCTGGCTTTCTCATATGACAGCAACAAATTTCTCAAACCCTTTGTTTCAACCCCCTTTGCCAACCCACTTGTATTGTCATTTAAATTCCAACAAATCTCTTAAAATCCCAACACTCTGTGTTTACCCCTTTCAATTTTTTTTGGAAGGAATTCCATAAAACACATATTAAACGCTTTAAAACTGAACGGAACAAAACATTGAGCGGAATTCAACAAAAGTGAACCGAATCGTGCAAAGTTGAGCAGAGCCAGTCAACTGTGAGCTGAGCGCTGAATCGAGCTGAGTTGAGTTGAGAATTGAGGACGTCGACAGGGGCAATAAAGTCGACCCAAAAATTGCTTCCTGTGCACATAAAAATACTAAAAAACATGCCGAGTCTTGTATTCTCTCACTCTTACTCATTTCTTTTCATATATGCCACATTTCTTAACACACACACACTCGCACACACACACACTCGCAAATGCAAACATTTGCTGAGCTTGGCAAACAAACAAATAAAAACGAAACACTTTTGCCTCGATTGAAACGCCAAGTGTGTAGGAGAAGGAGGAGAGAGGCGAGGTGCGCGGAGTCTTGAGGCCTTCTGAGAGAGGCTACCCACTTAATACTTAAATGCAAACGTGTAAATTATGTGATTTTTCCCCGGCGGCCATGTTTGTTTCCAAAACTCCATTACCCAAAGGCAGTCAGACTAGAATGGTGATGGGGGGTGGGGAAATTATTACAGGAGAACTCTGCTTGGTGGGTAGTTCCAAATTTTTTTTTTTTCACCTGTGTTTTGACTTAACCAAGCAATTGTCGCTTCGCGTTTTGCCATTAAAAAATAAAACAGTAGCAACAGCAAAGCTAAAAAGCCCCAAATAAAAAAAAAAAAAAAACGAAGCCCCCTTTAGCTTTTCCCACCATTGCCACATTTCACTTTACCCTTTTTTTTATGAGCTTTTCATGTAATTTTATTTGATTGTCGCACGCTTCGGCGCTTAGAATTTAAGACTGTTGCTTGCTTGGCCAGAGTTTTTTATGAGATGCTTTCTTTTAGTGCTTAAAATATTAGCAAATATTCATTAACGACTATGCAAATTGTCGTTAGTCAGGTTAGAAGAACCAAACATCAAGGCTTGATTCACAACAAAAGCCATTCCAGTTCACCTGAAGTTGGCGAGACGGGTGGGCAGGGGGTGTAAAGTGTAGTTAACACACAGTTTACACTGATGGAAATTTGCTTGGCCTCATTAAAATGGTCAACTAACTTTAAAACTTTGCCAACAAGTCTATGAGATTGCTTAGAAATTTTTATAGTTAAAGACTTGGTTAATTATTCAAATCTTTAAAGTTGTCTGGCAAAATCCAATATTTTGTTCTTACAGTCTGAGCCAACTTTGTCTGTTGTCATGGTGTATTTTTGTTTAAATTAGACATCAGAATGGTGAGAGGAAGCTGGGGCATATGTTTTTTGCCCAGATACCTGGAATAACCCTATAAAATTCTTATTTACTAGTCTGCCTGGCCTAGGTCTTGGCTTCGTTTCAGCCTGACACTTCAACGACTTTTTGCACACTCGAAATAATTCATAATTACACAAAATTGCTTAAAACTCTAAAAAAAAAAATTAAGAGTTGAGAATTTCTCAACTGTTGAGGCTTTGCGGGTGTAAACCAAAGTGTCTGTGTGTGTGTGTGTGTATGTGTGGAAAAGTGCAGCCAACTGGAAAGCAAATTAAAATGAAATCAAGACCAAGAAAAACCTCTTAAGAGTTGGGCTTTTTAATGTTGTCTACACACACATACACACACACACTTACGCACGGTGGAAAATGTTTATGAAATTTAATTTTAATTTAAGGAAAGAAAATTTTATAAAATTTTCTTTTTTTTGCATGCAGCATAAATCACATTTGGTTATGTGGCTTTTTTGGTCAGATGGTAATGACACCGAAGGGGGAAGAGGTGATATCTCTGGAAGAGAGGTGTAGAGGTGGATTTACCGGGTAATGTGTTAGTCTTTATGACAACAGCTTGTTGTTGTTTTTATTATTGTTATTTTTCGCCAGAGGGTGGATTTAACAACACCTTCTTGCCAGTCATCCACACACCCACACTCACACACACAGACAAAGCACATTATGCAATAACCATTACCGACAGCTGTTTTCTCTGCGTTTGTGTGTGTGTGTGTCACACTATTTTTATTGTTTTATATATTTTTTTTCACATTCTGGCAAAAGTCTGGTTTGCTTTGTTGGCCTTTCCACAACAACCTTCTGACAGTGTGGTTTTGATTCTTATTGCTGTTGTTTTAATTTAAGCGATTTGCTTTGGGGTTAATAAAATGTATAAACACCCCGGGCTGTCCTGTCAATTTTGCATATCAAAAACATACTTTTTTTTATAAAATTATTTATAATTTTATGCCAACGATTTGGCCTGGCCTGCATAAAATATCAATTTTATTTGCGGTTGTAAATTTTATGTAATCACACATTAAATTTCTATATCAAATACATAAAAATTTTTATTTTTTTTTATTTTATTTTACATTTTTTTTTTTTTTTTTTGGTTTGGCTCGAGCACTCCCATTAAATAATTTCCCTTGAAGCCCTGAACGATTTACTCAATCCTAAACTTTATTTAATTAAATACGAACCATGTGGCTTGAGGCTGCTGGGGTAGGAGCAATTTTTATCTAACTTGCTGCAGACATAAAAACACACGAGCTCATTCAACTTAGCAGCTGCAGCAACCGCAACAGTTTAGACAACTACCAACCCCAAATTACACACACACACAGAGACTGGCAAAAAATTACTCACCCCATATACCTAGAGAAAATACATAGAAAATGGCTTGATCTTTCGATAATTTCAGACTATTTACGAGTGAAACGCTTTATAGCCACTAATTTTCGTTTATGGCCAAGATGTGTAAAAGACGTAGACGATTGCCTTGCCTTGCCTTGCCTCACTGAGGAGTTGGAGTCTTGAAAAGTTCATTGAAATGCTATTTAATTGCAATTAAGCACAAAATTTATCAAACTCAATTGAACATTTATGTGGCAACGGGTAAACTAAACGTGCTGCTGCCACTTTTGGCCAAAACAGAAATCCTACGGAGTATGCCTTTTGCGCTTACACTTGACTAGTCCATACCAAAGACTACGACCATTCCCGGTTTGTCTGTGATTTCCACACACATGCACAATCAAAAAAAAAATATTGCCAAACTTTGTGTTGTTAGTTTTTAATGTTAAAAGCAAAGCTGCTGGCAAACAAGCTCCTTCAGATCATTACCAACATTTCTTTCTCCCTCGAACCCTACTACTGCTCTGTCTTGGTCTCTAAGTAATCGAAATGGCTTTGGCAATTTAATGAAGAAAAAATAACCAAGAAATCTCAAAGAAATTAAACCAAGTTCAAACAACTTTAGAAACGAACACAAAATTTTTAAAAATAAATAAAAACATTTTTTCTTTTTTCGATCTTAAAAAGTGTTGAGAAAATGACTTCTTCTTCTTTTTCATCTTTTAATTTAATTATATTTTTAAGTAGTTTTAATACTCTGGCGACTGCCAAAAAAAAGTAAAAGAAAATTGATGAATATTAACAAGAAAAATGCTCAGACAGATGCCAAAGGTTTGAGGTTATGTTATATGCGAAAAAAAAATAAAATGAAAAAAATGAAAATAAAAAAGTACAAAGTGCAAGCGGTAAATGTATATGTGAATATGAAAATGAACGCATATTGCTATCAATGCCAGACTTGGTTACACATTTTGCGGTAGACTCACACACACAGAGACAAAAAGACCAGACAGACAAACAGACAGACAGACGGACAGATAGAAAGAGATTCTCTCACATGTGTCGCATGTGGCATAAATGTGTGGCTATATCTTTCTATATGTATATAGATATATGTGTATCTAGGGTGTGCGTGTGTGTGTGTGTGTGTATGAAAATTGTTCGTTTGGCTTGTGACAAACGTTCACTTTTACGAAAAATCGTAGTAATTTCAGCCAAAAACGACAACACACACACACACACACAGAAACGATTCAGTGGGTCGGAGTGAACGCGATGCCCAGCAAATCCCTGCCACCTGCCACTCTTTGTCCCAGCTTCTCTTGCTCCCTCATACCCATACCAAACAGCGAAATGAGCAGCCCATAAGAGTATAGAGTAGTTGGCCCCAAAGTAACCCAAATGGAAATGGCCAAAAGCCCTCCAAACACCCGCCCACCAAAAGCCAACCAAAAAGCATTCCGAGACCCGTTCCCCGTAATGGTTTGTCAGTGGGAGGACTCCGCCTGTCGCCCCCTTTTGCAATGATAGCGTGAATAATGTTTGCGTCATTTTTTATATGTTCTGTACATATCGTATGCGTCGTATCTAGATACACAAATACACACTTACAGATACATAGATACATATACATAAAGCGAAGCATTAAAGCTACCACTAAAATTGTCGAGAGTGAAGCTCGGTTTCCAAGACTCCCCTTCGAGGGGTGCTGAGAAGCTCTTAAAGAATTGCAGAAATGTCGGGACATTTCTATGGCAATTTAAAGGTTAAACTGCCAGCTAAATAGACATTTAGTGTGTCGAATCATTAAGCCAGAAAGTTGGAGCATTTCGGATGATTTGAATGGGGAGAACTTTTGATTTAGGGGAGCCTCAAAGCTCAAATCGGTGAACCCAAAAGAAATCATAAAAACGAATGAAAATACTCAAAAATAAAGACTGAGCAGTTTTTCAAAGACAACAATTAATTTGGTCTATCGGTTTGGATTGATCTTGTCCAGCTCGGCGAGACAAAGAGAATCTCTGCAAATAACTTAAACTTCTTCTGTTCACCAGCTACCCCATCCCTGTCACTCTCTTTCTTCATCTTTCATTTAATCTGTTAGAAAATTCCTGGGTCCTTTCAGTTAAGCTTCACAAGCTTCAGCTTTCAGCGAGCTTTTATGAACCCTGATTTGGTTTTGCCATTTTTATGACCAAAACGTGTTACGCGTATGGGGTTTTGGTAATGTCTTTTCCCAAAGAATTCCTGTCTCTCCGACTCTTCTGCTCTTTTCTGTTCTGTCCTGTTCTGTTCTGTTCTGTTCTGCTCCGTCTTTCAGTCTATCTCACTGTTTATCTGTGTGCATGTGTTTCGGGTCATACTTTTGTGAATAATTAACGAATGCTGCATAATAGCAGTCCAAACTGCAAAACGACCATAATAAATTCACACACACACACACACATACACACCACTTAAAGTGTGTGGCTGGTTAAAAACGAAAAAAAAGAATTAGATGGAAATGTATAAAACCAAGTCAAGATAAATGATATCATATGAGAGGATAGAGTGGAGTAGGGAGATAGTTAAAAATGAAGCCAATCAAATGAAAATACTAAAGCTTTTATAAATCTTTAAAAACAAATGGTCAAATATAAATAATATATTCACCAAGACTTGTTCAAATTAATTCTAGAGAAGGCTTAAGTCAGGAATAAATTTAATGAGAAAAGCAAGTTTGATTTCTAAAAAGCTTTCCAAGAATTTATAAATCTATTTTGAGATTAATCAGAAATTAAAGCAATATTCTTTCCCTCTCTCTCTCTCTGTCTGTCTCTGTCTTTTTCATTCTTTGAAATCCTTTTGGTATCCTATCTATTTCATTTGGTCAGTTGATTTCCTTTTAATTTTCTCTTTTAGTTTCCTATTCCACGGGGCTTTCCAAAGTATTCTATAACCTTTTTACCAGTTTTTGTCCAGTTGCTTCTATTTTTTTTTTTATACAAGATATTATTCATATTTTGCCAGAACCCACTCAGTCAGCTCTCCCTTGCGACGATTGTTGCCGTCTCACGTCACATAATCGAATTATCATCATGGCGTCAACAAATGATTTCAGCTTCTGCCAACATCATTCTAGTCCTCTGTCCAACTCGCTGTGAATGCTTTCATCACTGCTCCAAAGTCCCCTTTCCCCCGCTTGGCTGCCTTTTTTTTCACTTCACTAAACGGGGATGTCAGTTGGTGGGTCTTTGCCAGGATTGTGGGGGGATAGTCCAGAGAACCAAACAACCACATTCAAATACGAAAGCCAGCGAAACCTTTAAGCCATTTTCCTTTTTCTCTTTCGTTTTTCATTTTTTTTTTTATGCCAACGTCATTGTCGCTGGTCATTTTCCCCTGCTTACAGCTTTTCATTCGTTGGGATACTCGGTGCTTTTCTTTTTTTCTTTTTTTTTTGCCATGTTCTGTCGACGTTTGTTTGAGGTTATGTTGAATGTCAGTTTGTTATCCTTGTGCAAATCCTTTTATACAAATGAAATTTGCGCCAAATGGCGATAAGCAAAATACAATAGTGTTTGACCATGGCTTGCTTCGTTTCGTTTCTTTTTTTTTTTTTTTGCCTTTATAAAACCAGACAAATATTTCACCCAACAAGTTCAGCTACCTTCACTTCGATTCTGCCGCTCCCCCTCGGTCTTTTTGCTTTTTATATCTGCCCGGGTTTTGTGGTTTTTTGTGACATGTCAGGGTTGGAGCTGGTCAGGATGACCAGTTCAAAATTAGGTGTGATTTTAATGCCAATCTGTTCGAGATTTTTTTTTTTATCTCGCTTTTTACAGGGTTTAATTGATTTGCGCTATAGTGAAATTCTTACCACATTAATTGAGTTGGCTATCAATCTAACTGGTCTCATGTTTCGCTTCTCTTTCTTTGCAGACATCAACAAAGGCTCACCCATCGATTTCAAAAGCGGCTCTGCCTGTTCCACACCCACTAAAGACACACTCAAGGGTTACGAGCGTAGTACGCAGGGTTGCATGGGACCCGTCCTGCCGCCTCGTAGCGTCATGAACGGCCTGCAAACACATCACTACTCGGCGCCGATGAATTTCCGCAAAGACCTCGCCGCCCGCTGTTCATCGAATTGCGTGGCCATCGGTGCGATTGCGGCCCTGATTGTCCTCTGTCTGTTGCTGATCTTGTTGTCTACCACCGGGATATTGCACTGGTCTCAGGCCACGCCCTGTACAGTTCTAGTCGGTAATGAGGCGGCCGAGGTGACGGCTGCCAAGAGCACGAATACGGATCTTTCGAAATTGCACAACTCTTCGGTAAGAGGGAAAAATGGTCAAGGCATCAACGGAGCTGGAATCAATGGTGGCACAAATGGTGGCGGATCCAATGGACCCGGTGGTATGGGTGGTGGCGGCACCGCCATGGTTACCACAGCCACCTCGAACAGTGGGACAGCCCAGGGCCTACAATCCACCTCGTCTTCGGCGGAATCCACTTCGGCAGCAGCTGCCTCTGCCACGGCCACATCCTCGCAATCGCAATCATCGTCGTTAACGCCTTCCTCGTCGCTGTCATCGTCTCTGGCAAATGCCAATAATGGAGGTAATTATGCACAAGTTTTAATTATTTTTAAATGAGTTTCTCAAACTTTTCTGCAAAAATTTCCAAACCTATGGCCAGCTGGTTTTGGCTGACTGGCTGGCCAACGCCCCCTGGCGGTCATTTGGTTCAACAAATAGAACAAAAAAAGAACCTTGATTGTTTTTGTAGGCGTCGCTTTTGTTTCAAGCTTTTCGGGTTTTGGAAATTCCCACTCCCAAATAGGACCCCGAGACATGCGATTGCAGGGACTAGTCGAACGGAAGGAGAAGAGGATGTGTGTAAGGGGTCTGCAAGTTTATTCAAATGCTATAAATTTTCATTCCCTTTTTTTCACAGCTTCTACCCATCTCCCTTTTCATTATAAACCAAGAGTTTTCATTTCTTTCAATTAAAGTTCAACTTAAGAGAGTTTCGGCATTTTTAGTTTAGCACTTTTCCCATCCCGTTTTATCTCCTCTTCTCACACTCTTTCTATCTCTCTCTATCCCTCTCATTCTGTGTAATATTGCATTAATTACTTTTTAAAACTGACAGCAATTGTGCATTCGAAAAAGACAAAACTTCTAAGGGCATTCGGAATTCACACTAACACAAAGTTGGCTGCAATTTCCTTCTGCTTTTTTTATTAGATTTTCATTGGCATCGACTTGAATAGACAAGAACAAGCAGGCAAGCATAGTTAGGCACAGACTATTTTTGGTACAGTTGAGCAGATTTTCTTTTTTTGGACCTCATCAAGCTTTTTGGGTCTTAATTCAAGATTTATTTTAGAGTTGATTCGAGGATTCTAAAGCCAAAATTGTGCTTGATTTGCTTTGTCAAAATGGCAGGCCAATAAAAATTTCCAAATAATTTGGGTCCTATTTGACAGGGCAACCCTAATAAATTAACTGGGCTAAATAGAAGGAAGATATTTTTAGTTTCCACAAACACACACACATATGCTTCTTGTCATGACACCATGACACTTAACGTTTGGCAATTAAGCTGTCAAAACTTCTGACATGAAAACTCACGCGCACTCACACAATCAAAAAGAGAGAGAGAGAGAGGAAAAGACCTTAAATCAAAATCAGCCTAAGGCTTTGCCAACTTGTCAGCCGATTTAGTCCTCTCTTGCATGCAATGAAAATTTTCTGAAAATTGTTATGGCTTACAAGTCGAAAAATTCAACATTTTTTAGAGAGAGTTAGGGGAGGCGTCCGAAATTGATTAAATTAAAAATACATTTTAAACTTAATTGAGGCATGCGTGTTTGCTGAAACCACGCCCACCGATTAGTGAGCTCCTACACAGAAAAAGAAGAAAACGAACCAAAAGTATAAGAATAACCCTTGCTAGTGTCAAAGTTAACCACAAAGGCAACCAAAAGTAATGAAGCTTTCCACTCAAGCCCCACCAACCCAACCAAGCCCAAGCCCAATCCATCCCAACTCAAGCCAAACCAATTCGCTTTACCTGTACCGGTGTCTTTGTGCCTCTGACTCTCAATCTATCTATCTGTACTATCTATCCATCTATGCTATGCTCCGGTCTCTGTATGTGTTTTGGGTGTGTGTCTGTGTGTGGGTGTATATGTGCCCGTTTCTGTGAAGGAAGTCAAAGCGATACAAAGGCAATGTCAACGCAGCTGTCAGTTGGTCCTGCCAGTGGCATTGGCAATGGCAGTGGCAAACCTTGGTGGAATTGGAGGTGGTGGTTGCGGCGGCAATCGGTTAAAGCAACTAACAAAGAACAAGAAGAACCACGACAACGCTCACGACGCAGTTTAATGGCCAACAAAGAGCAGCAGCCCACAATCAAGTTGTCTGACTTTCGGAAAGGGGCAGATACTCTGGCTCAATTTGAAGTTGACTATGAAGAGGATGAAAATGAAGCTGCTGCGGAGGTTGATGGGTCTGGTGTTTCCACTCCTGCTCCTTTGCCCGATCATGATAATGATAATGTTGATGCTGCTGTTGATGCTGCTGTTGATGATAATGATGATGATGTTTTGGCTACAAAAAGTTTCAGCGACTTAATTACAAGTGAAAGCAAAGTCAATGCTGAAAAGTATTTGGCTTTGACTACGCCACCAACAACAGCAGTGAAAACGGAAGACATTTTGGAATTTATGGCTAAAGCAGCGACACGTGATATAACCAAGCCAACAAGAACTCCGCCAACAACAGAAACTGTCACTTTGATAGCAATAGGAGACCCAGAGGAAAGTAATTACGATAAAACTTTCCACAAAATCGATAACATATTAAATCACCAGACAAGAAGTAGCGAAAACTCTGAAAGCTTTACCCACAACAACGACAACGACAACAACAACAAGAACAAGAACAAGAACAAGAACAAGAACAAGAACAAGAACAAGAACAATGACAATTATAGTATGGATGATGATGATTTTGTCTATGAAGATGAGACAGGTGAGGCCGATCAAACAATAACCAACTATGAGGATGACAATGTTGCAGCCACAATCGAACCAAAATCAACTGGGCCACAATTTGACAAATCATTAAACAACAATTTACACGGTCTAGGCCAGAAAATCAAATCAAAGTCAGGTAAAAAGCTACAAAAAATGAAGGCCAAAAAAATTGCAAAAAATCTAGAGGACAAAGTAAAAGACCCTGACAATGGCCAAAATGAAGATGATGGTAATGGCAAAGATTCAACGGATAAGGTAACCACTGCTGGTGGTGATGATGGTGGTGAGTCTCGGGCCGTTACTTCGGTTATTGATGACGATAATCAAACTGACAGCAGCAGCAACAGCAGAATCACCAGCACCACCAGAAGCCAAATGTCTGACAAGGATGACATTGTTGAAATCAACACCAACACGAGCCGAGAGAAAAAACAGCCCCCACAGATTATTGAAAATGATTTTCAAATCAAAGAGCAAATCAGCTCAACAACATGGGAGCCCGAGTTAACTACCCTGGAAGCTGAGACAGAGTCTGTCTCTGCCGTTAACGATAACCATAATGAAGGTGATTTTGCTGACAACTATGATGATGGCCTAGCCCTAAACAAGAAGCAAGAACAACTGAAACCAAACGAGGAGAAGTTGGAGTCGCCAAGACAGCAACGTCATATAAATCAAACGATTGCAAATGAAGTTTTGCCATTTGATAATGAGGACATTGACATTGTCAAATTAGACAAAGACGAGACAAATGCATTTGAAGACGATCTATACAAAACGAATCAAGCCATCAATAAGAAGACAAAACCAAAGACAGACGAGACGACTTTGACACCGCTGAAATACTTGGATCAAAACGAGAATGAGGTGCTTAAATCAAGCGAATTGCTGGCACCGCAATCACCGCACTTACAACCCCTCAAACCCTATGTGAGCGAGAGGTATGACCAACCCAGTAAACGGATATTGGTCAACCTGACCATAGCCACCGATGATAGCCCGGGCTCGATTTACACATTTCGCGTGGCAGTGCCCACGGGCCAGGCCGGCAATGAGGATGCTCCACAAAGACTCGAACAAGTGTTGACACATGAAGAGCTGCCTAAACCGAAAACAAATGACGAATTTGAGGGAAATTGCCAACCCGAGCCACCACCACGTATGCCTGATTGTCCTTGTAGTTGCTTACCATCGGCTTTGCCAGCTTTCATGGCTGACGATGATGATGATGATTTTGTCTCGACCACCACCTCCACTGAACGCCATATAGAAATGGCCACAATTTTGGGTATGACCGAAGCTGATGAATCGGAATCAGTTGAGTTGGCCGAAGGCACAACAGCATCAACAACAACAACTGCCTCGGCAAATGCCACTGACAATGCCTCTGCCACTTCGGTTGAAACTTCACACACTCCAACTACTAACACCAACAACACTGATAACAACATGAACAGCAGCAGCTCAGCTGATTTAACCATGTCCGGTGATGGTGGCGAAAAATTTGCATGTCCTGATGTTATGCCCATACTCATACTCGAAGGTGATTGTGCTACAAAATTAAATAAATTAAATAACAAACACAAACCGACTTAATCTTGTAGCTAAACAGGCTTCCAATTAACCAATCTAATTGCTGTACAGTTTATTAACTTTAAAAGATAAGGCATCGATACCTTTAAATTCATCCAAGCATATGTAAACGAAATATCACCTTCAAGCATGAATATGTTTGCCTCAACATCTCGAATATGTAAATCACTTCGATAACCTTTGAATATGTAAATCTTCTCATTAAAAATGAAACTAACCAAACGGAACTTCATTTGTAATTATTCCGACCTCGCTGCATTCATGGAAATCATATACATTTTTAAGGACTTTTTCAATCGATCGATCCAAGAGTTCTTGAATATATTTCTCTAACAAGACCTTGAAAACAAAAAAAAAAAAAAAAAAAACTGCTTAAAAATAGAAGGCCCACAACAAATATCGTAGGACTAAAAAGTTTTGAAGTTTGACTCTTGGAAATGTTATGAAAAACCCACTCCACAAAGTGGGACTTAGAGACCTACGTGCGTTAAAATCAAAGAACTTAGTAATTTTTTAAATAATCAATTGGAAGTTAAAGACAAAACCTTAACAAGATAACTTTGTATATTTTTGATTACCAAGTTATGGAAACCATTTGTCAAGAATCCATTAATCTATCACATATCATATCATATAGTTTTAAGAACATTTATTATATATCACTCATGAAACTCATACAATTAAGTCACGAAACTAACCCAAAAATGTTTGATGTTTTTTTTATCATCACCATATAAAAAATGCTCGCCTTTGCCCGCCCTGTCTCAGGAGCACGTACCTTCCCGGCGCGTAGTTTCCCACCAGATGGCACTACTTTTGGTCAGATCACACTCGGCCAGAAGTTAACCAAGGAGATTCAGCCCTATAGCTATTGGAATATGCAATTCTATCAATCGGAACCAGCCTATGTGAAATTCGATTACACTATACCGCGTGGAGCTTCGATTGGTGTCTATGGACGTCGTAATGCCTTGCCGACCCACACTCAATATCATTTCAAAGAGGTGCTGAGCGGTTTCTCAGCCAGTACACGTACAGCCAGGGCGGCACACGTAAGTAGAAAATGAATAGGGTTGCTTGAATCCAGGCATATCGTATTAATTCATCAACTAAGCTTTTGACTAAACTGTACTTTTCTGTTTTTGTCTTTTACATGTTTGCACTTTGCATCTGCAACAAAATCACATATAAATCACATATAACCTAATATTTGGGTACACTCGCTGTTCGCTTGCTTGTGCTGGGTTGCCATTTCTGCAGTTATCGATAACACGCGAAGTAACCCGTTATATGGAGCCGGGTCATTGGTTCGTCTCGCTCTACAATGATGACGGGGATGTCCAAGAGTTGACATTCTATGCCGCCATAGCCGAGGACATGACCCAGAATTGCCCCAACGGTTGCTCCGGCAATGGCCAGTGTCTGCTGGGTCATTGCCAGTGTAATCCTGGTTTCGGTGGCGATGATTGCAGTGAAAGTGTCTGCCCGGTCCTGTGCTCCCAGCACGGTGAATACATCAATGGGGAGTGCATTTGCAATCCCGGCTGGAAGGGCAAGGAATGCTCGCTACGTCACGATGAGTGCGAAGTGGCCGATTGCAATGGTCATGGTCACTGCGTGAGTGGCAAGTGTCAATGTATGCGCGGCTACAAGGGCAAATTCTGTGAAGAAGGTAGTTGGAATAGGACCATTCAAATCGGACTAGCTGATTTATATTGCTCATAACTAATTCTTCTTTTCTTTTCTGCCTTCTCTAGTTGACTGCCCCCATCCGAATTGCTCGGGTCATGGCTTCTGCGCCGATGGCACCTGCATTTGCAAAAAGGGCTGGAAGGGTCCTGACTGCGCCACCATGGACCAGGACGCCTTGCAATGTCTGCCCGACTGCTCAGGTCATGGCACCTTCGACCTGGATACCCAAACCTGCACCTGTGAAGCCAAGTGGAGTGGTGATGATTGCTCCAAAGAGCTCTGCGACCTGGACTGTGGCCAGCATGGACGTTGCGAGGAAGATGCCTGCGCCTGTGACCCCGAATGGGGCGGTGACTACTGCAATACGAAGCTCTGCGATGCCCGCTGCAATGAGCATGGCCAGTGCAAGAATGGCACTTGCCTGTGCGTGACTGGCTGGAACGGCAAGCACTGTACTATCGAAGGATGCCCCAATAGTTGTGCCGGACACGGTCAGTGTCGTGTCAGCGGTGAGGGTCAATGGGAGTGTCGTTGCTATGAGGGCTGGGATGGTCCAGACTGCGGCATTGCTCTGGAACTGAACTGTGGCGATAGCAAGGACAATGACAAAGGTGAGTCATTAACATCATACTCTCAAAGGCATACCAAAATTAATGAATGAAATTTGTACACCCCCAGATGGCCTCGTTGATTGCGAAGATCCCGAATGCTGTGCCAGTCATGTCTGCAAGACCTCACAACTTTGTGTCTCGGCTCCCAAACCCATTGACGTGCTGCTCCGAAAACAACCTCCTGCCATTACGGCCTCCTTCTTTGAGCGCATGAAATTCCTCATTGATGAGAGCAGCCTACAAAACTATGCCAAACTGGAGACCTTCAATGAAAGGTAAGTGCTTTCTAGTGGCCAAGTTTTCAAAGCCCAAACCCCTACCCCTAAAAAAAAAAGAGTCTCAAATTCAGCCAAAAATATGTTTTAAAAAAAGGCTTTTTGTATAGTTTCCAAAAATTGGTTACCAATTTGTGTTTATATTTTTTGGCAAACGTGAAAAACGTTTCTCAAAAACTAAAAAAAAAAAAAATACCTTTGCTGTACATTCTTAGATGGTTAAATAAAATACCCGAAAAAAAATCAAAAGCCAATTAAGAATAATCAAAATAGTTTGCATAATTAATATTTTTATATGTTAAATATTTACGTTTTTTAGTTTTCGTGCCCTCGTCTAAAAATGAATCCCACAAAAAAAAATAAAAAAAAAAAAAAAAATCCAAACATAACTCACACACTCACACAATCCCAAATCCCAACTTAACTATCAAACCTTGTAAATAAAAATCCCTATATGTCCTTTGTTAAATAATGAAAAAAAAAATGTACCCATAAAACGAATGAAACTATTTTTAACAATTTTAAGCATTTACCAGAAATTTCTAAGTATATAAAACTGATATACCAGGAATAATTAAAATAAGTACGGCACAATTTCATAGACATCATTTAGGAGTATATTTATTCTAAAGTAAAATTTTATATTTATTACACTATTTTTCAAAACAAAACTCCATCTTTGAATAATCATAAAACTAAATATATCGTTAGCTGCCATAAGAACAGTTTCCAAATCGAAGGTTAGATTTTAGTAGACTTTGGGAAATTATTACTAAAAAAAAAACATTTAACTAACACATGGTAATGGGTTCTCAAAAAAGAAACACTTAACCAAAAAAAAAAAAAAAAAAGAAAAAAATCAATCATGCTAATTCAATTATTTTTCTCTCTGCTCTCTTTTTCTTCTCAACACGCGCGCTCTAAAAATCAAAAAAAAAAAAAAACAAATTCATTACGACTAACTAAAATTTTAATTACCATACCAACTCACTACTAATTATAAAAAAAAAAAATTAAAAACTGCGACTCTCGACCACTCAAAAACAAATCATATGAAAAAAAACAAAAAACAAATGCGTATCTAAATTCCGAAATGCTTTGCATTGACTAACGAATGACTCGCTCGTTTGTTACTCGTTGTAAAACACATATCCTAAATTCATATAAAAATACTAACAGCATTTTTTGGAATTATTTTAATGCAAGGTAAGCAAGCGATGAAAAACGGTTACTAAAATACTAAAAAAAAAAAAAAAAATACTACTACTTCTTCTACTAATTCTCGATGGTTGTTTGGTACACTCGTTTCATTTTCTTATCATTTTTTTAATTCGCTCAAAAAAAATTTATTTTTTTTTATTAATTTCTTACTAGTGTAGTTTTTTGCATTAAAAGAAGCAACCAAATGATTTCATTAAGTAGTTAGGTCTTTTCAATTTTTACATCATATTTTTCATTTCATAAACGAGTAACGAGTATGCTCTTTACTCGCTACACCAAGCAACCAAGTAAATGCGTTATTTTGGGTTTTAATTTTAAGCTAAAAAAAAAAACATTTTGTATTTAGGTTTAAAAAACAAAATAGGTCACATTCCAGAGTTATTCTATTATATTAAATTCGATATCTATTTAAGATTACATTTCTACATACTACATAATACAAAGAATACAAATAATATTGTTGAAATTGTAAAAACCATTTATGTTTTGTGCGTGTGAATTTTTGATCAACTCTTTTCAGTTTTATTTTATAAAAAAATATATATATTTTTATATATTTATTTTTATTTGAATTCTTAGCTAAGTAGTTGCTTTTCAGTTAGTCAAATTGATATGCTTGTTAGCCTTTTTATAAGCCTCGAAAATGAGATCCCATTTTTGCTACTCAACTAACTGAATTTTTTCCCTTTTCTACCCTTCCCCCCCAACAACAAAAACAGTCGCTCTGCAGTTATACGAGGACGTGTGGTCACTTCCCTGGGCATGGGCCTGGTGGGTGTACGCGTCTCCACTACCACAGTCCTGGGTGGCTTCACCCTAACCCGTGACGATGGCTGGTTCGATATTATGGTTAATGGCGGCGGCGCAGTAACCTTGCAATTTGGTCGAGCTCCGTTCCGTCCCCAGTCGAGAATTGTGCAGGTGCCCTGGAACGAGGTGGTCATCATCGATGTGGTGGTGATGTCCATGTCCGAGGAAAAGGGTCTTGCCTCAACCACGACCCACACCTGTTTCTCCCATGACTACGATCTGATGAAACCAGTGGTCTTGGCTTCCTGGAAACACGGATTTCAGGGCGCCTGTCCTGATAGAAGCGCCATTTTGGCCGAGTCCCAAGTCATTCAGGAATCACTGCAAATACCCGGCACTGGCCTGAATCTGGTCTACCATTCCTCACGTGCTGCCGGCTATTTGTCCACCATTAAGCTACAACTTACTCCGGATACCATACCAGCTTCTCTGCATCTCATACACTTGAGAATAACCATTGAAGGCATCTTGTTCGAGCGAGTGTTTGAAGCTGATCCTGGTATCAAATTCACCTATGCCTGGAATCGCCTGAACATCTACAGACAGCGTGTGTACGGTGTCACCACTGCAGTGGTGAAGGTGGGCTATCAATATACTGACTGCAAGGATATAGTTTGGGATATTCAGACCACCAAGTTGTCAGGCCATGACATGTCTATTTCGGAGGTGGGTGGCTGGAATCTGGATATACATCATCGCTACAATTTCCATGAAGGCATCTTGCAAAAGGGCGACGGTTCCAACATTTACCTAAGAAATAAGCCACGTATCATACTCACTACCATGGGTGATGGCCACCAGCGTCCTCTAGAATGTCTGGATTGTGAAGGTCTGGCCTTGAAGCAACGCCTACTGGCCCCCGTAGCCCTGGCCGCTGCACCAGATGGCAGCCTATTTGTCGGTGACTTTAACTACATCAGGCGGATCTTGACCGATGGCTCTGTACGTACTGTAGTCAAGCTGAATGCAACCCGTGTATCCTATCGCTACCACATGGCCTTGAGTCCTCTGGATGGTACTCTATATGTTTCCGATCCGGAATCCCATCAGATCATCCGCGTACGCGATACCAATGATTACAGTCAACCAGAAAACAACTGGGAAGCAGTCGTAGGCTCAGGCGAACGTTGCCTGCCTGGTGATGAGGCCCACTGTGGAGACGGTGCCCTGGCCAAGGATGCCAAGTTGGCCTATCCCAAAGGCATAGCCATTTCCAGCGATAACATTCTCTACTTTGCCGATGGCACTAATATACGCATGGTGGATCGCGATGGCATTGTCAACACTCTGATAGGCAATCATATGCACAAATCCCACTGGAAGCCCATACCCTGCGAGGGTACCCTCAAGCTGGAAGAGATGCATCTACGTTGGCCAACCGAATTGGCCGTCTCGCCCATGGACAACACTCTGCACATTATCGACGATCACATGATCTTGCGCATGACTCCCGATGGACGCGTGCGTGTGATCTCTGGACGACCTCTACACTGCGCCACTGCCTCCACGGCCTATGACACTGATCTGGCTACTCATGCCACTCTGGTCATGCCCCAGTCCATAGCCTTTGGTCCATTGGGTGAACTGTTTGTGGCCGAAAGCGACTCACAGCGTATCAACCGAGTCCGTGTCATCGGCACCGATGGACGCATAGCGGCCTTTGCCGGAGCCGAATCCAAGTGCAATTGTTTGGAGCGTGGCTGTGACTGCTTTGAGGCTGAACACTACCTGGCCACCAGTGCCAAGTTCAATACAATTGCAGCCTTGGCCGTCACTCCTGACAGTCATGTTCATATTGCCGATCAGGCCAACTATCGCATCCGCTCCGTGATGTCTAGCATACCCGAGGCTAGTGCCTCCCGAGAATACGAGATCTACGCCCCCGATATGCAAGAAATCTATATCTTCAACCGTTTTGGTCAGCATGTCTCCACCCGCAATATATTAACAGGCGAAACCACCTACGTTTTCACTTACAACGTGAACACATCCAATGGCAAGTTGAGCACTGTGACCGATGCTGCTGGCAACAAAGTCTTCCTACTCCGTGACTACACCTCTCAGGTCAATTTCATTGAGAACACCAAGGGACAAAAGTGCCGCCTGCGCATGACTCGCATGAAGATGCTGCACGAGTTGAACACACCCGACAACTACAATGTGACCTATGAATATCAAGGACCTACAGGACTGCTTAAGACCAAACTGGATTCAACAGGACGTTCCTATGTTTACAACTATGATGAGTTTGGACGCCTCACCTCTGCCGTCACACCAACCGGACGAGTGATTGAGCTTAGCTTCGACCTCAGCGTCAAGGGAGCCCAGGTCAAGGTATCAGAGAATGCCCAAAAGGAACTCTCTATGCTCATCCAAGGCGCCACAGTGGTGGTGCGCAATGGTGCTGCTGAATCCCGTACCACAGTGGATATGGATGGCTCGACTACTAGCATCACACCTTGGGGACATAATGTTCAAATGGAGGTAGTGCCCTATGCCATACTGGCCGAGCAGAGCCCTCTCTTGGGCGAGAGTTATCCTGTTCCAGCCAAGCTGCGCACCGAAATAGCCGGAGACTTGGCCAATCGCTTTGAGTGGCGTTACTTTGTGCGTCGTCAGCAACCTCTGCAGCAAGGCAAGCAGAGCAAGGCTCCACGCCCTGTCACCGAAGTGGGACGCAAGTTGCGCGTCAATGGCGACAATGTCCTGACCCTGGAATACGATCGTGAAACTCAGTCGGTGGTGGTGATGGTCGATGACAAACAAGAGCTGCTCAATGTGACCTATGATGGTACTTCGCGTCCAGTCAGCTTCCGTCCCCAGTCCGGAGACTATGCTGATGTCGATTTGGAATACGATCGCTTTGGCCGTTTGGTTAGCTGGAAATGGGGTGTACTCCAAGAGGCTTATACCTTCGACCGCAATGGACGCCTGAATGAGATTAAATATGGCGATGGCTCTTCTATGGTCTATGCTTTCAAGGATATGTTTGGCTCACTGCCTCTCAAAGTCACCACACCCAGACGCTCAGACTATCTGTTGCAGTACGATGATGCTGGCGCCCTGCAGAGCCTTACCACGCCCAGAGGACACATACACTCCTTCTCGCTGCAGACCTCGCTGGGCTTCTTCAAGTATCAGTACTACTCGCCGATCAATCGTCATCCCTTTGAGATACTCTACAATGATGAGGGTCAAATTTTAGCTAAAATCCATCCACATCAGTCGGGCAAGGTAGCCTTTGTTCACGATGCCAGTGGCCGTTTGGAGACCATCTTGGCCGGACTATCCAGCACCCACTACACCTATCAGGATACCACTAGCCTAGTCAAGTCTGTAGAGGTTCAAGAACCGGGCTTTGAGCTGCGTCGCGAATTCAAATATCATGCTGGAATACTCAAGGATGAGAAGCTACGTTTCGGTTCGAAGAATTCTCTGGCCTCAGCTCGCTACAAGTATGCCTACGATGGCAATGCTCGCCTCAGTGGCATTGAAATGGCCATTGATGAGAAGGAACTGCCCACCACTCGGTACAAGTACAGTCAGAATCTCGGTCAGCTAGAGGTGGTCCAGGATTTGAAGATCACCCGCAATGCCTTCAATCGCACAGTTATTCAGGATTCAGCCAAGCAGTTCTTCACCATTGTGGACTACGATCAGCATGGCCGGGTGAAGAGCGTCCTAATGAATATCAAGAGCTTTGATGTCTTCCGTCTGGAATTGGACTACGATCTGCGCAATCGCATCAAATCGCAGAAGACCACCTTTGGTAGATCAACAGCCTTTGACAAGATCAACTACAATGCCGATGGCCATGTGATTGAGGTCTTAGGCACCAACAATTGGAAGTATCTATACGATGAGAATGGCAATACAGTGGGCATTGTGGACCAAGGCGAGAAGTTCAATTTGGGCTACGACATTGGTGATCGCGTCATTCAAGTGGGAGAGGTGGAGTTCAACAGTTACGATGCCCGTGGCTTTGTGGTGAGACGTGGCGAACAGAAGTACCGTTACAATAACCGTGGCCAACTGATCCATGCCTTTGAGCGAGAGCGTTTCCAGAGTTGGTATTACTATGATGATCGCAGCCGTCTGGTGGCCTGGCATGATAGCAAGGGTAATGTCACCCAATATTACTATGCCAATCCGAAGACCCCGCACTTGGTCACCCATGTGCACTTCCCCAAGCTGGGCAAGACGATGAAATTTTACTATGATGATCGCGATATGCTCATGGCTTTGGAACACTCGGAGCAGCGCTTCTATGTGGCCACCGATCAGAATGGTTCTCCACTGGCCTTCTTCGATATGAATGGCGGCATTGTCAAGGAACTAAAGCGCACTCCATTTGGACGCATTATCAAGGATACCAATCCAGAGTTCTTTGTGCCCATTGATTTCCATGGCGGTCTAATTGATCCACACACCAAACTGATCTACACCGAGCGTAGACAATATGACCCAACGGTGGGTCAATGGATGACTCCACTCTGGGAGACTCTGGCTACCGAAATGTCGCATCCCACCGATGTCTTCATCTATCGTTACCACAACAACGACCCCATCAATCCCAACAAACCACAGAACTACATGATCGATCTTGACTCTTGGCTGCAACTCTTTGGCTACGATCTCAACAATATGCAGAGCAGCCGTTACACCAAGATGGCCCAATACACACCCCAGGCCTCTATCAAATCGAACACCCTGGCTCCAGACTTTGGAGTCATCTCCGGCCTGGAGTGCATCGTCGAGAAGACCAACGAGAGGTTCAGTGACTTTGATTTTGTACCCAAGCCTCTGCTCAAAATGGAGCCCAAGATGCGTAACCTGCTGCCTCGTGTAAGCTATCGCCGCGGAGTCTTTGGCGAGGGTGTCCTCTTGTCTCGCATAGGCGGCCGTGCCCTAGTCAGTGTGGTGGATGGCTCGAATAGCGTGGTCCAGGATGTGGTGAGCTCAGTGTTCAACAACTCCTACTTCCTGGATCTGCACTTCAGCATACACGATCAGGATGTCTTCTACTTTGTCAAGGACAATGTCCTGAAGCTGCGTGATGACAACGAGGAATTGCGTCGCCTGGGCGGCATGTTCAACATATCAACCCACGAGATCAGCGACCATGGCGGCAGTGCAGCCAAGGAGCTACGTCTGCATGGTCCCGATGCTGTGGTCATTATCAAATACGGTGTGGATCCCGAGCAGGAACGCCATCGCATACTGAAGCATGCCCACAAGCGTGCCGTGGAGCGAGCCTGGGAGCTGGAGAAACAACTTGTGGCTGCTGGTTTCCAGGGACGCGGCGACTGGACCGAAGAAGAGAAGGAGGAACTTGTCCAGCACGGCGATGTAGATGGCTGGAATGGCATTGACATACACAGCATACACAAGTATCCACAGCTGGCCGACGATCCTGGCAATGTGGCCTTCCAGCGCGATGCCAAACGCAAGCGACGCAAGACGCAGGGAAGCAGCCACCGCGCCTCCAACAATCGCCGGCAATTAAAATACGGTGAAGTGAGTGCGTGAGTAGGGGATGTAGGGGTGGGGGTAAGCGAAGCTAGTGAAACATCCATTGAAGGTGTTGGAAATGATGGTGAGCAAGACTATTTAATCCAAATTGGTGGCAACAACCCGCAAGACGATAGCAACGAAACTATCGAAACTGAGTTTTTGTAGGTGAAAAAGCAAAAAAAAGGGTGGTCAAAAGCGCAACACAAATAAACAAAATTAATATTACCAATTAATATAAACTTTAATTCATTTTAAAGTTTAGTATTAGTCATAAAAAAACACATACACACACACACATACAATCCACTCACACTAGGCACCCCCTTTTTCAAAACTAAATAAGAAATGAACCCAAAACGAACGATTCCACAAAAAAACAAAAAATTATTTATAAAAAAAAAGAAATAGTATATAAAATACTAAAAACGAAAATCGTATAATATGTATGTTGATGTTGAGTTTAGACTAAAAGCAAAAAAACAAAAACAAAAGAAATGTGTATGTTTAATGTGGCATTTGTCAGCAGTTTATAATGTTTAATTGTAATTTTTTATTAACAAAAAAAAAAAAAAACAAAATAGAACTTGGTAGTTTGAAAAAATTGAACGAATTTGGTAGACACAAAAAAAAATGAATATTTTTAATTTTTAACTTCCCTTTAAATGGCCCCAAATAAGTAAGTTTTATATGTCTTGTGTAAATGTGTGAGTGTTTGGGGAAATTGCCAAAATCGTTCAATTTTTTTCTTTCTTTCTCAAAACTACCAAACAAAAATTGATGTGTAAAACAAGCAAGAAAAAAATAAAATATATATACGGCAAATATTTCGTATATAATAAAGAAATTGAGCACAAAACGCTGCATATAGTTTTGTAAAAAAAAGGTACAAGAAGAAGAGGAAGAAGAAAGGGAAGTCACTTCGATCGCAGCCCTATTGACATCATAAAAAGTATTACACAGCAAACAACAACAACAACAACAAGAATACCACAACAAAAAAAATCACATTTAAATTACCGAATAAAACGAAAATATAAAACACAATTAAAAAAAAACAAAGAAACTCCCAAGGCATAAATAAATAAAAAAAAATAAATAAAAAAACTTAGAATCAATGTAAAAAGTTTAAAGCCTCTTAAACAAATATAGCCACTTAGTCTAGCCCACTTGACTTTTGAAAGATGAAAAACTGCTTCAATTTCATTGAGAAAAAATGCTTTGTATATAAAAACGAATAAAACAAAAAAAAGGAAAAACTAAAAAACTTATATCCCTATGCTTTAACATTTTACGCGTAAAAAAAAATTATTTTTATTATTATTATTATTTTTTTTATTTTAAATATTTCAAATATTTATTTATAAGTCATAAATTTATTACTCGAATTTATTGAACTTTGCGCGTCTACTTAATTTTCGCCAACCAAAAAAGCCAAAAACAAAAAAAAAATTCGAAAAATCGAAAAAATCTCTCTTCGACAGAAAAATACTCTACAGTTTCTCATCAAGCTAAAATTTTTTCCGTTTTCTTTATTATTTTTTTTATATGAATTTGCATTAAAAACTTTTTACGAATTGTGATATATTTCTAAACATTTCTTATTGTCAGGAAGTAAAAAGCAATTTAAAAACTTGCATTTTGAAATGTTTAAAGACGAAAGATGAAAATTAAAAAAACAAAAAATCGAAGTAAAGCAAATCGACTCGAATGTTTTCGAAAATACAAATAAAAAAATAAATAAATAATTTTATTAGTTTTAAAATTTTAGTTTGTACTCAGTTTTGCAATATTTAGTTGAGATATCTGCCATGTTAATTTTTAAACAAAAGCAATGCATTTCTTATATTTGTACTCCAAGCCAGTAAAAAAAAAATAAAATAAAAATTGGCCATTTTACTTTTTATGACCACAAAATAAAATATATTTTTATCGAAATATTTAAGTGTTTTTTTTTTTTTTTAACAAGCAATATTTTTTTTCCTCTTTACAAAGTGCTCGAGATTTTGTTGAGATTTTTTTTTTTTAAATTATGAATATTATTATTAAACTATTTATAACTAAAAGTAAACTATTATTGACTATTGAGATATAAAAAATTAGCATAAAACAAATAAACATTAGTGCGCATATTTAAATCTTAAGACAAAAAAAAAACGTAAAATAAAAAAAAAAAATAAATTAAAATAAAATGCATATAACCATTGACACACATTGTAAAATAAACACAGACCTAAATTAGTCACTAAGCTTTAGGATTAAAAAAAAAAATACATAAAAATAAAATACAAAAAAAAACTAAAGCAAAAAAAAAAATAATAATATTAGCACCTAACTATTGTGAAAAATGATCGGCGACAGAAAGCAGAACGTAGTAATTAGCTAAAGTGTTAGTAATTTTATTAAATAAAATTATAAAAAAAGTAAAGAAAGAAAGCTAAAAACAAGGAAAAGCGAAAATTAAAAAAATATACAAATACTTAAGTGAAATTGTGGAACTTAAAGTATATAAAAAAAAAGTAAATTAAATATGATTATGTGAAACTAAAGTTGTGTGTAAAAATAAACAACCCAAAAATACTTCAAAGAGAAAACCAAAATTTTCAAGTTTTCCGAACAAAAAAAAAACAGCGACATCACAAAATTTTCACACACAGCAAAATAAATTGTAAAATAGCAAGAAAAAAAAAGAAAACGTATATAAATGTATATTTAAATATTAACTAAGATTTAAGCAGAATTAAAAATTAACCAAAAAAAAACAAAAAGAATATGAAAATCAGAAAATGAAATTGCAGGCTAAAATCGTGACTGAAACAAAAGAAAAATTATGCAGAAAGCAAAATGCTTAAATTTACAATAGATTTTCTTTTGATTTGTCAACTTTCATTTTCATTTTTATGACACAAAAAAAAAATACAAAAACAAAAAAAAAACAGCAATAAGTAAAACCATATGTAAATGCATACGTATTTATAATATTTAAGCCCAATGTCAAAGGCAAATTTTGACATAAGGTTGAGAACATTTAAATTATATAGTCGGTTTGCGAATGATCAATAATTGTATTGTGTATGTCTTAAAAATAAAAAAAAAAACATAAGGCAAGATGTGCTAAAAAAAAAAAAAAATTAAATAAATAATAACATCCGAAAGCAAAATGAAAGAATAATATTTGATGACGAACAGCAAATGAATAATTGTATACAGATAAACAAATACATTTATGGCAAAGAGCCGATGGAAAAAAGAAAAACATTAAAATACATCCGTATAAATATATCTAATATTAAATAATAAAAAACAAACAAAAAACCGATTTCAATAAAATGAAAAAGTATAAAAAAAATAATATATCGTCTTATTTATTTATTTTTGGGAGGGCAACACATTTAATTGTGGCGCTGAAAAGTAGGCAATAGTTTTTTTAGGCTTGGCTTTCTGGCTAGCTGCTGGGCACTTCTGTTCGCCTGGTATTTTGGCTTATGAAATTTTCTTAGTTTTAAAGAATTTCAAAGCGATTCAAACTTGAGCCAAGCCACCCTGTACTTCCCTGTAAAATAGAACCCCCCTTTACCACCCGCACCCAAATCAAATACATTTGTTTTGTGCCTGGGAAAAACAGAAAACCTTTATTTATAAATAAGAAAGAAATATAAAAAGAAAAAAAAATAACTACCAACGCTTAGAGGCACATATAATGTTTTACATTTTATAGATTAGATTTTATGCTAAGCATTTGCCCACAGGATTCTCCACAAACCAGGTACTGCCATCCGATTGATTGACAAACTTTGAGAAAGGTGCCGCCGGCACCTCGGATCCTTGCAGCTCTTTCAAAGCCTCCGGTTTACGAGTTAAAATCAAAAGTTTGCCATTCAAATTTTCGCTAATGTTTTGCAGTTCGCTGACCTTTCGCTGCTGATCGAGTACAAATATATTGTAAGACAGACCGTAGAGACCGAATAGAATGTCGAATTCGTGACGCAGCTCGGCCAAAGTGATGAGCTTTTTGGTGAGTTTGTGCTTCAGTAGGATGGAAGCCTTACGGCCAGTGCCAAATCGTGGCTCCACATCAGGGGCCAAGCTCACATTCAACCAAGGCGCATTGGGCAGTTGCAGATCCTCAGTCGAGCAAATGGTGAGATTGAGTGGCACACCCTTTAGGTCCACCAGTTCGCTGATGAGCACTTGCTTCTTGGCAGCCACGGCAGCATTGTATTTTAGGAAATCAGATTTGATGGCCGTCTTAATCATGGGCTCATAATTGACCAGTACTTTCTGGAGTTGGGCAAACGAAGCCTGATCCACCTTGGCGCCACTTTGTAAATCGTGATAGATAAGCACCGGATCGGTGGGTATAAGTTGAGCCTTTTTCTTGAGCTTTTGCACACGATTGATAACCTCACGGGCTAGACCCTCCTCCAGTAGCTCTTCGTTAGGTGTCATATCCATCAAGACCAGAATTTGATTATCGCTGTGAGCCTCGAAATTGCCGCCAACCTGGTCTGAGGTGCAGTAGATAATGCGCACTTCCTCGAGCTCGATGCGTTGATCCAAAATGTTGAAATAGCCTTGGCTGACTTGTTTCTGGATTTCATCATCTTTCAGAGCCTTGATGGCAGCCATGACTGCTTTGAAATTACCCTTTAGTCTTTGGCCAAGTGTCTGGGAGAGGGGAAACTAATTAGTTTAATTCGTTTTAGGAAATATTCAACTCACCTTGTGATCTGGCTCGGCACGTAGTGTGACACCATATTTCTCCTTATCTGAGCTCAGAGTGAGTTTTCTCACATTCAGCTCACTCAGGATAAAGTCCTTCAAGTCCTCTACGGCCTTGAGTGTCTCTGGCTCCTTGTGAATGACTATAATCTCTGAGACTGGATATTTCACGGGCAGAGTACGACGATCACGCATAACACGACCCAATTCCACCACAGATTGCATCAGGGCCACAGACTTTTCAATGTCGCTACGGATGAGCTTGTGCTGACTTTTGGGCATCATTTGGAAATGCACGGATTCGTCATGCTGCAAGGAGCCAGCTGGCTGGAATAGGGCCAAACGCTTGAAAATGTACTCGCTGAGGAAGGGCGTAAAGGGGGCCATCATCTTGACCATGGTATACAGCACATCATAGAGCGTATCCAGGGACTGAATGCATTGCTTGGCGCCCAGCTCACCCTTGATGCGACGACGATTCAATCGAACATACCTAAGGCACAAAGGGTTTAGCATGTTTCAGAGTCTAAAGTAAATTTGACTCACCAATTGGTCAGCTGATCAATGAATTTGGTTAGACGTGGCACCACCGTATAGAGTCGATACATTTTCATTTCGTTGGAGAAGAATTCCAGAAGGGATTCTTTGAAGGACAAGATCCACACATCAATGACCGAGGCATTTTCCATGTTATCCAAATGTCGAGCCTGGTCGTAGGTATAGAAAGATTTGCCACCCAAGTCCTCCTTCTCATAGCGCACAATATTCTGTAGCAAAAAGCGATAGGCATTGTACCAGGGCAAGAAGACGTCCTTGATAATATCGCGGACACCTTCCTCCTTAAAGCGAAGACTCTCGGCGCGCACCACTGGTGAATTGATGAGATACAAACGAAGGGCATCTGCGCCATATTTGTGCACTACTTCCATGGGATCGGGATAGTTCTTCTTGCGCTTGGACATCTTCTGGCCATCGGCAGCCAGGACCAGACCGCTGGCAATCAAATTCTTGAACGGAGCCTTGTTGAAAAGAGCCGTCGAGATGACCAGCAGAGTGTAGAACCAGCCACGGGTCTGATCAATGCCCTCGGCAATGAAGTCAGCCGGGAAATTGCTCATAAAGTCCTTCTCATTCTCGAAGGGGAAATGCTGCTGAGCAAAAGGCATAGAGCCCGATTCGAACCAGCAATCAAAGACAGGAGCTATGCGCCTCAAAGGTGGTCGTCCTGGTATGGCCGAAGGAATTTCAATCTTATCCACAGTCTCGCGATGCAGATCGTTGATATGGACGCCAGAGAGATCCGCCAGTTGTTTGATGCTGCCAATGACCACAGTCTCATCACCACTGGGTGAACGCCAAATTGGTATGGGTGTGCCCCAATAACGGTTGCGTGAAATCTAAAAAAGGAAAAAATTATTTTAATAATTATTTCACTCAAATCAAACTTGACTTACGGCCCAATCTCTGGCTTCCTTTAGCCAGTTGCCAAAACGTTTCTCCTTGACAAAGTCGGGCACCCAATAGGTCTTTGAGCTGGAGGCCAACAGATTCTTGGACATATGCTCCACGCGCACAAACCAGGAAGGCACTGACTTGTAGATCAGCGGTGTATCCGAGCGCCAGCAGAATGGATAACTATGCTTGACCTGACCACTCGAAACCAAATTGCCAGTGGCCTTCAGCTTGGCAATGATATTCTTATCGGCATCCTTGACATATTGTCCAGCAAAGTCCCTAGCTTCTTCCGTAAAGCGACCAACATCGTCCACGGGGCAGATCACATCGCCAGACTTGGTAATGAGACCAGCTGCCAGGCAGACCCGGTAATCGTCTTCTCCAAAGTACGGAGCATTGTGAACAATGCCCGTACCGGAATCTTCAGTAACATATTCATCAACCAAAACCTGGTGGCCCTTGACTTCGGCGCTACGCTTAGCAAAATAGTCGAAGAGCGGCTTGTAGTGCAGACCTTTTAGGGTCTGGCCGGCGAACTTTTCCTTTACTTCGTACTCCGCCTCCGTTTTGTAGACATAAGACAATCGGCACTCGGCCAGGATATACAGTCTATCAGTTTTGACATCACGTACCTTTGGTAAGGATAGAAATCATTACTTCAAATCCGCTCAGGTGACTGAAGAGCTTACCTTGACATAGGTCATTGTAGGATGCACACAGCAAGCAAAATTGGAAGGCAGTGTCCAGGGCGTAGTGGTCCAGACTAGGAAGTAAGTATTGGGCAAGGTGACGGCCTCCAGAGCCACAACCACACAAGGATCCACCACCTCTTTGTAGTTCTGATTGGCCTCGAAATTGGATAGCGATGTGGTGCAAGCCGTGGAATAGGGCATAACTTTGACGCCCTGGTAGACCAGGCCCTTGTCATAGAGCTGCTTGAAAATCCACCAAATGGACTCCATGTACCAGGGGTACAAGGTCTTGTAGTCGTTTTTAAAGTCGATCCAGCGACCTACGCGAGTCACAATCTCCTCCCACTCATCGGCATAGCGCATCACAATCTTACGGCATTCGGCATTATATGCGGCAATGCCCATTTTGGCCACATCCTCTGGGCCACGAATGTTCAGCATCTTGTCAATTTCGAACTCAACCGGCAGGCCGTGGCAATCCCAGCCAAAACGCCTATCCACATGATATCCCTGTTGGTAGGCATAGCGGGTCACAATGTCCTTGATAGTGCCTGCCAGGATGTGGCCGTAGTGAGGTAGACCTGTTGCAAAGGGCGGCCCATCGTAGAACGTATACCTGCACGTGGCAATTGCGATTACACTAGGCTGATGCAATCAGAATTTACATTACTCACTTCGGTTTATTCTTCGAAATCTGACTGCACTTCTCGAAAATGTTATCTGCTCGCCATTGCTTCAATACATTCTCTTCTTCTTGGGGAAAATTGATATTTTCTGGCACCCGACAGACGTCGGCACGTTTCAATTTCGACATATTTTTGCGGCACCGTTTGCGGCAAATTCTTTATTGCACGCTAGAGCTGGGAAACTATCGATGGTACTACCGAGGTATCGAATTTTCGCCCTGGAAATATCGAATGGCACATCTATCGGTAGTTGCTCAGTTCTTTCGCGTTCTGGTTCCTTTAGAAGTTCGCGCTCCCTCTCTTTGGAAACCAACCAGAACTGGAACCAGTAAAGTGAACACACTTCGCTCTATCGCATAAAGCAGCCCAGGGCTGGGCATATGCAACTCTATTTTGATTTTAAATATTTTTTTTTATTTAGTTTTTCGTATTTGTTGTGTATGTAAGTGCATTCATAAATTGAATTTTTCATTTATTCACTTGTGGCTAAATCTACCACAATATTAAATTATTTGGTCACGTTTAATTTCAATATTCAATTTGTTAGCGTTGTGTACAAATACTTTTGTAGGTCGGTAATAAAATATGATTTTTATTTGTTAATCTTTACTTTTACTTTTGGTTTTAGCAATTATCGTATCAAGTGTAATGTTATGTTATCTTTTAATGCAAATTGTCAAAGATTTCTCAATTCCCCATTTAGTTGACATCTTAATTTAATTCAACTCTTTTGTTTTAAGCTTTTGTAGAAAAATGGATTATTTCGTTTTGGTTATTCTTAAATGGGTGCAAGTTATTTTAGAATATTTGTTTCTTGAATGTATATTAAATTATGTTTGTTATCTCATAATTCTGCTTGTGTATTTGGAGTATTTTTAATTGGTACTTTCGCTCTTCTCTAAACTTAACGAATTTAATTATCAATAAAAATTTTCATCATGAATATTGCATTTTCTAATTACTTTGAACAATTTTATTTATATTTCATAACCAATTTAAAAAAAAGTTTGATTATACTGATGCTATTATTAATTTTCAAGGCTACTCAACTCAAAATGAAAATTCCTACAAAAAATTTGTTGGGTTTCCTCTTCTTAACCTCAAATCACTACTTGCTGTTGAAAAGCTTTTTATAACATTTAACTTAATCTGATAATTATTAATTATGGTTATCTACATTTGAAATGTTTTTTATTATTTGCTTAGCCCTTTTATTAGTTGGCCAAAGTCAATATTTTTCTATATATAATTATATTCATATATATATATATATTTTTTTTTTTTTTTGTTTACCAAATTTCTTGATTCAATTTGGTTGATTTTGTTTTTTGTTTTTGAAATTGTTTTTATTTTTCTTGTTTCAATCAGTCAGTCAGTTTAGGCATCTGTTGACTTTTAAATTGTCGTCATTGTCTTCTTTCTTATTTAATTTTTATGAAAATTGTAGAAATCAAATAAAAACACATACATAAAAATTTGTAGCATTTCATGGCTCGTCGTCTTCATTTGTTTCAAAAAAGAAAAAAAAAATCGCTTGTATACTTTTTTTTTGTGTTTTTTGTTTCTTTTCTTTTTTTTTGTTTTTGTTTTTAATTAAAGCTCTCAAGTACAAAAATTTGTTTGTTTAAAAATGAAATAAAAAATAGCAATAAAAAATGTTCGACGCAATTTGTTCGATTCATAATGCAAAATTTTCTTGTGTTTGCTTGATTTATTTGTTGTTCTTGTTGTAAAGTTGTTTAGTTTATTTTATTCGAGTTTTATTTTCATTTTTTTTTTCGTATATAAAAAGTTTTCATTTTTTTTATGCCTACAAAAACATTTCCTTCTTTTTAAACGTTTTTTCCTTACGTATTTTTTATTTTTTTATTTTAAATATTTTTAAGTGCTTAGTTCTTAGGGCGTGTGAGTGGGTGTGAGTCTCTGTGTGTGTGTGTGTATGTGTGTGATGTAAGTCTCTGCGTATTGGTTTTGGTTCCTAGACAAACTCCTCTTGCTCCAGCCAGGGATGCTGCAGGCACTCGGCCGCCGAAGCCCTGATAACAGGATTGTACTCCAGCATGGGTAGGAGGAAATCTGAGAATTTCTTGGCCTCCACAGGATCCCAGTCGTATTTCTCTATCAGCACATTTAGCAAGCTCCAAGGCTTCAGTTTGGTGATGTTCCTCAGATTCCCTGGAAGATAAATAAAACAATTTTGAGTAACTAAAATCTCAACTTTCATGGAGTATCACATTTACCATAGCTGGTGAAATATTTGAGACCATGTTTGCCTCTCAGTATCACCGACTGGGGAATGGCACCCAGAAGTTCGACTATGTGGGCCAAGTGATCTTCGTCGCGTGTGTAGGGCTCCGAGGCGTGCGGATCAAAGAGATAGTCCCCGGTAGCCAGTTCAAAGGCCAGACAAGCTGTACTCCAGATATCGGCGGTATAATTATAGGGGGCACCCAGCAGAACCTCAATCGAACGATACTGACGTGTTTGAATGTCCTCGGTGAAGTGATGATACTATGATTGGGGGAGGGATATAATATTTAGATTTAATTGGGGATTTGAGATAATTCCAGGATACTCACATCGTAGCAGGCATTTCCAAGATCGGCGATTTTAACCCTTACATTGCTATTGTTGATGAGCGATTGTATCGTATGCGTATAGGATTGATTTTGACTTTGATTCTGCGAAGGAATTGTTTGGGCATTGAGATTTAATTTAGTTGTTGTTGTTGTTGTTGTGGTTGTTGTTGTTGTTGTTATACTGTTGTTTAAAGCCGTTGATGTTGTTAATATTGGTGAAGATGTTGTTCTGGTTGTTGTTGTTATTGTTGATAGTAATGTTGTTGTTGTTGTTGTTGTATTGTCTTTGCTAAGCTCAGTACCACTGCCATTGCTGTGATTGAACAGTTCGATTGTTGTTGCAATTGCATCTTTTGTTGTCGATGTGGTTGTTGTTGTTGTTGTTGTTGTTACCGTTGGCATGGACATGGGCATGGTCATAGGCGTGGGCGTGGGCGTGGCAATTAGTTGCGTAAACGTGTACGTGCACGTGCTAGTGCTGCTTGGTGGTGGCAATTGTGTTGATTGTGGTGTTTTTGGTGGGTGTGCAATTTTCGAGTTGACAGCTAAGTTCGGCAGCAAAGTGTTGATGTAGGGCAAAGGATTGGTGGTGTTGGTGGTGTTGTCTGTCTCAATTGTGTTGGTGTTGGACGTGCACGTGCTTGCTATATCTGTTGGCATTATTGTGTTCTGGGAATATTTGTTGTTGGTATTGCTGGCTGTGATTGTGTGGGTGTTGGTGGTATATTGAGGATTGCTGCTAGTGGCATTGGGTGGCAGCTGCTTTTATTTATATATATATATTATTTTGATTTTGAATATATATATAATATTTGATATCACATAGAATAAAGAAAGAAAAGAAGAAACGAGAACAAACATTGGTTTTTTTTTTGTTTTTTTTTTTTTTTTTGGTGCAAACATTCATATTATCTTTATATATATACATAAAAACTACTTTGAAATAGGCTTAGATTGTGTCAATCCTTGAATCACATTTCAAGATTCTTTTTTCAAATTAAAAGATCTTAACTTTTCTCGGAAAATTCCTTGAGGTGATCTAAGCGAATAGCTTGATTATACACAATTTAAGCCTATTTTTGTTTACATTAAAACAACATTCAGAATATTAATTTGCTGGAAATTTTGTTAATTGGATTAATCACATTTAAAGGAAGTGTAGAATATTTATAAGGCAGGAAGCGTTTTTTGTGTTTTCATAAAGCTTTTCTAGTTTTGCTGGTATAAAATTCTCTACAAGCTCTTTGAATATCATATTCCATTCACATAAACATTGAAGCGTTGGTTAAACTGATCAAGAGTAAATTGTGTCTAGAGGGTTAAGGTTTTAGGTTTTAACAGTTAAAAGTGTAAATATGTTGTTAATGTTGTGTTAAATAAATCAAAATGAACACAGCTTGGAAAAGCAAACTTATAAAGCTTATTTAAATAATAATTTATTTAGTAAGTCCTGAGAAAATATTGCTAAAACTTTTGGGTTCTCCTCGAAGTAATCTAAGAGAATCTTTCGAAACAAGTTCAAACCTTCATAAGGCCGAAATACCTGAGATCGGTATTTCCTGAAAATATATCTTGTTTTTTTTTTAGCTTCTATTCAAAGGAAAGGCAATCCTTGGGAAGATCATAGGTTTATATATGATACATTTAAGATGGGAACTACTTCGAACATTTATAAGGTAAAATCAATACCTAAGAAATGAGGTTCTGATATCTCTACTTATGTAATGAATAATTGTAACCCAATAAAATAATAATTTTGTCAGTATTTCCTGGGAAAATATAAAAATTTTTCTAGTTTCTCATAGGATTATATATGATATATTTAAGATGGGACCTAGTTCGAAGATTTATAAGGTAGGATCTGATAATAATTTTATCAGTATTTCCTGGGAAAATATAATAATTTATCTAGTTTCTCATTTAGTCAAGATAACTCTGGAAAACTCGTTAATCTATATATTATGTCTTTATAATTATAATTTAAAAGGTGAAATTCTGGGATCTCTACTTATATAGTCAATACTCAAGACCTTTCTCATGATTAGGAAAATAAATGGAAAATTTCTTGGATGGCATAAAAGGCAGTATTTTTCTCAAAAGAATCAAGCCTTCATAATTCCCCAGGATGAAAGATTAAATATAAATGATTTATTGGAATATGTTTTGTGTACAAATTAAAAGCATAAACTAAACACTTAACTAATCATTTAACAAAGAACAACTAACAGCTTCGATCAAAATGAAAAAATTGCTGAATCTAGAAATTCCAGCAACTTTTTTCAAATCGGTCGGAACAAGAAAAACAGATCAAGCAAAACCAAATTGAATAATTGGGTAAATGAAAATAGAAAAGCAAAATTTTACCTCTTCCGTGGGGCAAAGGTCAACGTTAATGGTGACATTTACGTTAACATTATTTGTACTTAGACTAACGTCATTTTCGGTAGGCGTATCGCTGGCTAAAAAGCTATTTTCACCGATGGTATCGGACTCAGTGTCATCATCATCCTTGTCAATAGAAGACTGCGAGTTGGTTGATTTTACATTTCAATTTTGCATTTTCGAATATTCCAAAAAAAAAATGTAAATAAAAATAACATAAAATAAATTTTATAAAAAAAAATTAAAAGAAAATAAAAATTGTTAAAATTGAGAGAAATTATTTCTTTTGTGTGCTGTTTTGGTTTTGAATGGGTTTCTTTGTTTTGTTTGGTAGATTAAATATTTTTGTTTCAGATTAATCATATGTGAGGGTGTCGAAAGAGAGTGCAAGCCAACGTCAATCTCACAGGACATAATACACACACACACACACACACACACACAGAGTCACGCACTCTGGTAAATAGAAATATGGAAATTGTCCTGCCTTCGGGAGTGTCTCTAAGTTGGAGTGTGTGTTTGTAGGTGAACGCGTGTGTCTGTTGCCTATTTGGGAGAAAGAGAGAACCAAGGGAAGCCTAGGAGAACTACTCACCTTGGCAGTGATTTTCTTTTCAGCACGATAACGATTATTTAAATTCGTTGAACCAAGTATGGGACTCTCCAGACCCCCCAGGCTGGCCAGGCCACCGTTGCACTCACTGTCCCCCAACAGGCTGGAGTACTTGGAGGCCAGCGAGGAGGTGGTATTGGAATTCAAAGTAGACGAGGTGGTGTCATCCTTGTCCAGCGATGACATGACCACAGCAGCCAAAGGAGTCGAAGAGGTTGAGTTGTTAGCAGTACTGTTGCTGGTATTGGTGGAGCCATTCGGTTCGATGAGGGCACACTTGGCCCGGGTCTTTGTCTGCTTCTCAATTGAGCTGACTGTGAAAGAAAGAAAAGTTAATGACTAAAACTTTTCGATTTAGGTTCTTAGCACTTACTATACGAGTCTGGAAAGTCGACGCCCTTGACACGCAGACTATTGATCTCATCATCGATTTGCTGATTCATGGCGGCCGCATTGTCAATGACCAGCAGGATATTCTCAGGCTTAATATCGGTGTGTATAATGCTGCACTTGCTGTGCAGATAGTCCAGACCCTCCAGGACCTGTTTGATAATATTCCGTACTTGGGCTATGGCCAGACCCTGATAATTATTCTTCACTATCAGCTTGTACAGGCTACAGCCCAGGGCCTCGAAAACCAGGCAGGTGTGCACTCCATTCACCCCACGAACTGTGAAGTGGTTCAGCAGGCGCACAATTCGCTCTCTCTTCACATCCATGGGATCTGCATCACGTATGGCCTCGAGTAATCGTATCTCATCTGCAGCAGTCTCAATATAATGAGGGGCACTCTTTACCACCTTCAGGGCCACGTATTTTTCATCTCTAAGAGAAATTGGAAAAGGCAAATATGAAAACTTCAAGTTGTTCAAATCTAAGGGATTTACTCACTTGAGATCCCGACACAGCCAGACGGTGGAGAAATGACCCCAGCCAAGTTTGCGCACTACACGAAATCGGTTATCGAAAATGTCACCTATGACAACCGGATGATAGCCGCCACGACAATATTGTGAGGCATCCTCCTGCTCCTCATCGGATCCGTAGAGGCTGCTATCCGGTGAATCGGGATAGATTTCATCTGTAGTACTGAGTGTGCCACGTGGTTCGGACCTATAGAATAGAGGATCATCAATTAAATTGGATTCTTAATGTTTTTTTCTTTATAATCTTAGTAATCCCAGAGGTTTCCTTTCTGCTGATTTCGACACTATTCGAGTCCCCAAAATTGCAAATATCTCTCACCGATTATTTTAAGAAAATTTTGATACCTCAACCGGTTCGAACCTGTTTTCTTTTTTAGTTTCAATCAAATTTATTTTAAGAAAATATGAAAGCAACCCACATAAAAGCTATAATATCCACAGATTGCGGTTCTGGAGCCTGGTCAAGGGCCGCTTCGGTTGTCAGTCGAAGCGGACTGATTTGTTTGATTGTGGCCGCTGGCAAATTGATGGTCAAAGGTTGCTCTCGGGGTGGCAAATAATTTTCGGGCATTGTAAGGATTCGATCTCCTGGCACCACAAGCTCAAAATCACGTATTCTGGAGTGCTTGGGACGTTTCGACTGATGCCGCAGGGCAATTAAAATGGGTCCAGCCGAGACGCAATTACGCTTTTTGGTAAATCTTTTGCGTCGTTTCTTTTCCTCCACCTCGAGTAGGGCCTCTGTGACAGCCTCTTGGGCAGCTCTTTGTTCCATTTCCGATACGAAATTAAATTCACAACTCAGGGCCTTGGTAACTTCCGGGTTGATAGACGGCTGGAGCGCGGGTTCTGCAATTGGCACCCTCTCCGACCAAAGACTCAGGCAATGCATGAAATAGAGGAAGAGCAGGACCAGGCAGGCCTGCAGGCCATAGACAAAGAGGGGATCCTCGCCCAAGGTGTCTATAATGTAGGCCAAGGGCACGCTGAGCTGTACCAAATAGAGGCTAATCAGTTGATAGAGCTCCCGAGTCTGTTGGTAGATTGTGGGTCCACAGTGCTGCCAAATCTCCCACAGCGGAGGCCAGAAAAGATCTTGCCAGGCAGTTTGTGTATTATTCGCATCCTTGGGGCAGGTCAATTCCGTTGACGATGGTGGGACACTCATACGCTGGCGTCTTCCCACATTGCCCTCACTGAACACCCACCAGCTGTCAATGCCGCCGGCCATGATGTCTTGGATTAGGCCGATATATTCTCCCTATCCACCAGATATTCACTTCGCTGACTTTGGCGTTTTTTTTTTTAATTTTATTTTAATGTTATTATTGTTGTTGGTGTTGTTGGTGTTTAGTCTATTGGATTTTTCGCGCGCCTACATTACAAGTCAAGTGCAGCCGCGGCAATGACCTTGACTTTCGAATTGCAGTGCAGAGCAGAGCAGTGCAGTGCCTTAGATTAGTTTTCGCATTGTTATTTCATTTCATTTTTGTTTCGGTTGGTTTGGTAGACATTTTATTTGATATATTTTTTTTTACTTTCGAATGGACGCGTTATGTAAGGCATTCATATGTTTTGAACAAACAACGCCGCCACCACCACCAACCGATTTCTACCACAAACGAATTTTAATTATGAAAAGTATCTTTCAGTAGGTTTTTTTCTTTTTTCTTTTTATTTATTTATTTTAATTTTTTGTCTTTCGTTCGGTCGATGTGCTTGACGTGCCGTTCAGCGACTGTTTCGTTCCGTGGCGTCTTTAAAAATATTTCAACTCTTTTGTTTTTGTGAAGAAAACACAAACAAAAAAAAAAAAAAATTGAGCAACTCAGCGAAGCGTCCAACTAAAAGAATTTTCGCATCTATTCTATTTTGTCACAAACTAAGTTTAGGCACACGGACCGCGGCCTTTCTCTCTCTCACTCTCTTTGTCTCTCTCTTTCGCTCTTATTTTTTCTGCTCAGTGAGAAACTCTCACATACGCACACATGCAGAAATAAATCATCTTATGGTTCCTATATAGCTTGCCATATAATATATATATTTTAGTACAAGTATCTTTTCACTTTTGGCGTCATTATCCAATGTACTTCATCAAGTCAGTGCCGGGTCACACACACATACAAATACATTTGAAAACAACAACATTATGATTGTAATCATTATGAAATTCAACTTCATTATCTTGATAAATATTGTGAATTTTCTTTGGGAATGTGCCAACTTTTCATTCCAATATTCTATATGAATTTGCTTGTAAAACATTGCATTTCATTAGGGGTATTCAGTTCAGAATATTTTTGAAAAATTATTTTGAAAAAAATTCTAAAATTTTATTTGAAGATTTTAAATATTTTTCCCCAGGAAAATCTTGATCGAAATATTCTAAACTAAAATAAATTATTAAACAAAGAAATGTCAAGAATTATTTTGATTACATTTTTCAATTCCGTATTTCTCGAACCAGCAATAACAACTGCGAAATAAATCTAATAAATTTCCTTAAAATGCTCAATCCAGAACTAAGCTCTCATGATTAATTAATCAAAGAAAGGAGAGGACAAAGAAAACCATAAAAGAATGCAGACTTCTCATGAGTCAATCTATTATTCCTTCTGGTTCTTGGTATGAAGACAAAGCTTAGTCATTTTTTAAGCTATAAGAAAAACTTTAAAAGTTTTTATGGTCTTCAAAATGAGGAAAACCATTTGGCATGAATCACCCTGATTTTGTTCTTTCCTCCGCGCACACATTGACACCTTTTATCTTCTTTGTTTGTGATGTGAAAAATAAAAAGTAGATGATGAAAAAATCTCAGTGTGTTTGTATGTGTGTGCCGAGTTCTTCCTCAATATTATTATTTATAGACGATTGGATGAGAAGCATATAAAAAACAATAAATCGCTGTTAAATGAGTGCAAAAGCAGCACACGCGCCTCCATCCCCCCGCCTCCCTCGCCCACTCCTAGCCAGAGCTGTGTGTGTGTGTCAGAAAACGTCATCGTTTGCTCGAGTGCATTGGAATTGGGATGCACAGACACAGAAACAGAAGAGGAAGAGTTGGATATATATATTATAGAAAGAGACAGAATATGTGTGTGGGTGGATAAAGCATTTGGCTCTATGGGGGGCACGACATCATTTGGCGTCACGTGGCTATTTTGTGGTTACAAGCAAATTAAAAACGTAAACAAACCCAAAAGTCTACGTCAAACAAGAGAACTTTGTCATTGTATGTGTGCGTGTGCGTGTGGGTGTGCGCGTGTGTGTGTGAGTTGGTTTTGTAGTGTACCGAAAGGGGCTAGGAAGTGGTGGAATTCTCCAACATGTGGTGCAAATTGTTGGCTTATAAATAATCAAGTAGCTGAGACTTATTCTATTTCAAGCACTTCAACTCACACAAGATTGAGGCCAAAGGAAGCAAGCCAAATACAGAGCGGCACACACACACAGAGAGAGAGAGAGAAAGAGAGGAAGGAAAAATAATTTATCAACTTTGTGAAAACTTGATGGGAATTGAGGTCTTTATGAAAAACTTATGCCATATCCAAAGCAACAAAAAAAATAACAATAATTTTTTTTTTTAATTTAAATGCTGAAAAGCTTTTGACACGACCTAAAAATTGGTAGAGTCCCTGGGGAACTCCAATATAAGAAACCTCAAGCTTAGTTGAGGTCATTAGGGTTAAATTATCCAAAACTTAAGGGATTATAACTTGAAGCCAATGATATATTTCCTAGGCTTACCGAACTCTCAACTAGACTCAGTTTTCTATAGAGTAAAATCAATATCTCTGGGAATTAATTTCAAATTCAGAAACTATCAGTAAGCAATTATGGAAGGCAGTTTAGGCCTATTAAAATTTTGTCAAACCTAGAATAAAGTGTATATAAATTTCCAGCCAAAAATTTAAGGAACCAACTTTTCCAGGATATCATATCTTCCATGTATTTTCGATACAAATAAAACTAGTTAATTTTTTCTAAGAATCGATTAAGTAAGAGCCCTGCTCTGGGAAGTAAAAATGTAGACCTGAATAATAAATATTAATTTAGTAATTAAATATAATCTAAAGATCTCGGTTATCTCTGGGAAATGAAAGTTCAAGCCTATTGAGACCTCATGAGGACCTGATGAGCTCTGGGGAAGCCATAAAAAAATTTTCTCAAATTGCCCATTTAAGGTTCTCCAGTGTCCTTCGCCTTGGAATCGTTTAGCTTGTCAAGCAAAGCATTGGCATTTTCAAGCATAAACGAACCAACTCGATTAGTCACTGTCCTGGGTCTGGGAAGGAGGTTAGGTTAGGTTAGGTCATACGAATAAAAAGACCGTAAAGGAATTAAAGGACCTTTGGTCGAGGCAGTGAATTTAATTGTCAGATGGTTTTCATACGTCGCAAGCCCAAAGTAAACCCTCACACAATCATTCTGCCCAGGTTATTCCTCTAATGATCGATTGACTTTTACTATTATTCCGATTGAAGGAAAAGAAAGGTGTGTGGGGGGAGGGGGGGAAGTGTAAATGTTTACTTACAGGCTGACAAAGGGTCCTCGCAGGGCAGGCATATCCCGACGCCGATTGAGTGGTGGCGATAGCGACAACGAGAGGAAATCCTGCTGGGCTTTGTCCTCGTCGACGATGCTGGTCGGCGTGCTGTAGATGCGCGTCGTTGGCAGATAGCCAATCTGCTGCAGAAAATCATCCCGATAGGACAATTTCGTTGTTGACTGAGAGCTGGTCAGCGGTGGCGCATACAGCGAGGGTGGCGGTGTGCTCAGCTGCGAGGCAGCCACCGAGGACAAGGAGAGCGGCTGATGGGCAGGCGAATAGGCGCCGCCACTGCCCACTCCGTGATGATGCAAGTGGAGATGATGGGAGGCCGCGGGCGGTGGTGTGGCCATTGTGGGATGGAAATGGGGATAGGGTATGGGTGAGGGACCGGGGGCCGCCGTTCCGTAGTGACCATGGCTGAGATAGGGCGGCGTGATGATTTTGTCATCGAAGCTACGCCGAAAGCTGAAACCCTTGAGGGTGTTGCTGTAGTTGCGGTGCGACAACGGCGAGCTACCCAGGTCAATGGAGGCTGCCGGTCCCAGCAGTTTCATTGTGCTGAGGTAGTTGCTCGACGGCTGCCCTCCGACGCCGACGTTGGATGCCGGACTGAGGGTTTGGGTCTTACCGCTGGCCGTGGCCGTGGCGCTGCCCAGCATGCTCAGCGCCGGCGAGGTGCGCAGCTGCGGACTTCCACTGCTCGCCGTGGTCGTTGTGGTGCTGGATAACGGTACACTGCAGGCCGAGTTGGCCGCCGACAGTGGCGGCGAAATTGCACTCAGTGTGGAGATGCCGCTGTCGCTGCTGCATATGCCGGCCGGCAGAGCTGTGTGCGTGTGTGTGGGTGAGATCAACGAGTGCGATGTGTGATTTTTGTAGGCCACACTGCCCACCGAGCTGCTCGAAACGACGCTGCCATTGCCGACGTTGACGCCGACGCCAACGCCAACGCTGCCAACGCCAGAAACCAGGCTGGACAGCGTGGCTGCGCCGGCTATGCTGCTGTTGTTGGGTAGTACGGGTGCCAGCTTGCTGGCTCGCCTCCGCCACTGCTCCTCCTCCTCCTCCTTCTCCAACACCACAACCAGCTCGGCCTCTGCTGCCTCTGTCACTCACTAGCTAAATTTCACAGTCCCGTTATGTGTTGGCGACAGAAAAATGCTGCTGCCGTTGCATTGTCGTTGTTATTTTACTTTTGCAGTCGCTGCCTGCGTTGGCTTTGCCGCTACTGCTGCTGCTGCTGCTGTTAGCTGCGACGTCGCCTAATCCTGCGCTGCTTTGTTCTCCTTTGTTTGATATTTGATTTTGGCTAGTTTTCTTTGTGTTTCTTTGTTCCTGTTTTCCCTTTAACCTATTACGCGTCGTTTGGCCTAGCAAATCTTAGAATCGCAATCTTGAACGTCATTTTTAGCACGCAATTTGATGGACTCTGTTTAACTTTTTTTTTATAGCATATTCTCGTGCGTTCGAAAACGAAAAAAAAATCAATGAAGCATTTCCGTTTCACATCTAAAAAATCAACAAATTTTTAAAGCCCTTTTCGGTCTTACTTTATATATAATTATTTCCGTTTTTAGCTTAAATTTTTGTTGTAACCCAAATTGCGCATAAAAAACGTCGACACTCTCAGGCACACACAAAACACACACACACACGCACACACCCACACACCCACACACACATTCACACACAAATTTTTCCACTGCTTTGCCTTTGCTTTTCGGCTTTCTTTCTCTCCATTCTATTTTTTGTCTGCTTTTGGGCTTTCAATGTTTTAATTAAACACTCAAGAGCGCTCAATTTCTTTGCAAATTGAATTGGCTTGAATAATTAAACACGTATCAGTTGGGAAATTCCAACAACATTTGCCAATTTGCTGTGTGTGCGTGTGTATTTTGCCTTTCCTCCTCTTATTTTGTTTTTGTTTTTTCCAAAGCAGTTAAAAATGAAAAAACGGATTTTCTCCTATCTTTGTTTCGCTTCGAACTTCAGGAAACTTTCGCGCACGAACACGAACCTTCGACGGCCGACGGCCTTTTGGTTTCTGAGTGTACCAATTGGGCTGGGAAACTATCGATGGAAGTATCGAGGTATCGAATTTTTACCTTTTCGAGCTACTATCGATAGTTTCCCAGCTCTCCTAGGACCTCTTCAACAACAACAACAGCAACAACATCCATGGAGCCTCAAAATATTAGTGAGCCAATAAAAAAGAAAAGAAAAAGAAGCCATGAAACTGATCTGTCCTCCAATCCAATCCAGCCAAGCATCGCTTGAGACATAAAATATTTTGTATCAAGAAGACGACGAATGGATGGACAACCAAAGCGCTTTTGCTGGCCCACCAAAAAAAAGTGCATCCCACCCAAAAGTTTAAATGCTCCTTATGTGGGCCTGAAATTAAATGCAAATATAAGGAGACATGAAATCACTTCACTAATTCAAAAAAAAAAAAAAAAAAAAAATTTTTATATTATTTATTTAAAACAAAAAAGCATTTTTTATTTTTAATTTTCTTTTATGTTTGCAGAAATGTTCACCACTGTGCGAATATTTAAGCGAAAGTAGAATGTCTTAAAAGAAAGTAGAAACCAAAGAGACTGCAGAATATTTTCAAAGAGACTGCAGAATATTTTCAAAGAGATTGCAGAAATAAAAATAGAGCGTAAGAATGTCTTAAAAAAAAACTGCCAAAGAAGGCATCGAAAATATCGAATGGCGACGCTATCGATATTTTCCCAGCTCCGCTGCTGCTGCTGTCGGCATTCTCTCTCTCTCTCTCTCCCTCTCCCACGCACACAACTCTCTCATTGACTGCGCATGCCTTCACTTTGCGACACCGTTACTTTGTGATTGCTGTGAAGGTATTTTTGTCAAATGAAAACAACCTTATCAAAGGCAAAGCAAAAAGAGAGTAAGCGCAAGAGGGGGAGGGAAAGGTAATGGGTGTCAGCTGTCAATGCTCTCCAAAACAAATACAAGTCAAAATTCCCAAAGTCAAATTCAATTCAATGCAACACTGGACGAAATTGGAAAAGCCCGGGAGATCGGCAAATTCTTGGACAGGCGCAGGTGCGGAACTTTATTTTATAGGAAATAAAAGATCTTATATTTGGGGTCATGCCAGTCAGCTTTCGTCTGTGACAGCAACGGATTGACCGTCTTGCCAGTGTGTACACATAAAATTTAGCCGGGCTTGGCAAAATTGAAGCCTCAACGATTTAATTAAAAATACTTGCAACAAATTGTGTATAATAAATTTTTATTGATTTTATTTTCATGTTTTATTTTAATCTGGTTAATTTTGAAAACAATAATTTGGTTGTTTGTTTATAATTATTTCTTTTTTCACGTAATGCTCAGATATATTATTATTATTATTAATTATTTGACTTTCGGTACGAACAATAAATATACACGCAAAAATTTGTTTTGTTGTTGTTGTTGTTGTAATTATCATTAGATTAATAATTAATTTAAATATGTTAATTTTATTTGCTTTGATTCCAGTGAATTGTATGCAGAATGTTTTCAAATAAAAGAGTAAAATTCTGATTGAAAAAACAAAAATTTATAATAATAATCAAAATGTGCAATACTTTACGGATTGGATTAGTATTTTATCGGTTTTAAGAGTTAATTTTTTATGCTTTCTTTATTTACATTATTCGCATTTTATATAAATAAAACATGGACACCCATGACACTTTGAAAACAACTAAATTTGAAAATATTTCCTAAGCGTTTCTTTTTTTTTGGATTTCAAAAAAAAAAAAAGAAAAATTAAATAAAATACACTCATATTTATATTATATATAGATAAATCAAATAGGAAAATTTTTGGCTAGGCTAAATTAAGAATTTTAATACATATATAATTTTTTATTTTTTTTTAATAAAATGGACAATTTTTAATTAAGTAATTAATTAATTTTTAGATAATTTTCGAACTATTATGACAAGTTCCACAGAGTTGCTTTAGTTTACATAACAATTAATATTTTTGTTTATAAAGAAAGTGCCAAGCAAATAGCCTAATTTCTATTTAATATTTTTTGTTTTTTTATTTTTATATTAAATATTTTATTGTTTTCTGGTATAATTGTTTTTGTTGATATAAATGTTTACTCTTTATAATACATATTGAAATTTTTGTTTATAAATTTTTTGTATTTAAGACAAAATTTTTTTTTGCACTTTACACAAAATTAAATACATTTCTAAGCTTTTTTTTATATGCAAACAAAGTTTTAAGTAAATACCTAAAATATTAGAAACTATTTTATTAATTTTATTTAACATGAATAATTGAATTGATTAGAAATTTTTAGGTATTTTACATGTCAAAAATTAACGCAGCATTTTCGGTTATAGTTTTTCTTTGTTTTTGAGGTTATGTTCGATTTGAATCTTTTCCCTTTCAATTCAGCTCATGTGCAAGTTTTGGTTTAAATTAAATAGTACTAAAATATATATATATAACTAAGTGTTAATTTGTTTAATATTATTTATATATTTATATATATATTTATATAGTTTTATGAATGTTTGAAATGACTGTACTAATTTAACAAATAATCCAAAAAGACAGACCGCCCTCGTTTCCTTCTTTCCTTTCCACAGATGTTTGCCAATGATTTTTGACAATATTTTTCACTTGGTTTATTAAATAGTATTTTTTTTTTTTAATTTTAATTAATATATATGTTTATATATTAATTTTTATTTTTTTAACATTGAAAAATTAATTTTAAAAAACGTACGCTTGGTTTTTTTGTTTCGTTTTTTGTTTTTGTTTTGGGCTTAGATCGCAGGAAGTATGTGTCTAATATTTTTGATTTACCATATCTAAATGTGAAGAAAGAGAGAGAGAGAGAGAGAGAGAGAGAGAATAGGTGAGCATAAAAATAATGAAAAAATTGTACAAAATATCAGATCAAATGGCAGTGTGCAACATTTCAACTAAAAAATACTTAAAAAAAAATTAAATAAAAAATTTTAAAAAATATATAAAAATAATTAAAAAAAAAAAATAAATAAAATAAGATATAAAAAATATATATAAATTAATGTTAATATTTACATTCCCATCAGATGAAAAACTTCCAATAAAATAAAAACTTGAATATCTTGAAATTTCTTCTTCTATTTTTTGAAATCAAAAAAATGCAGTTTCAAAAATCTCTAAAATAAAAAAAAAAAATGAATTTCAAAAATATGAATTTTTTTTTTGTGTATTTTCAGGCAGAATTTTCAGAATTCGCTAAAATAAAAAAAAAATGAATTTCAAAAAAATGATTTTTTTTTGTGTATTTTCAGGCAGTGTTCAAGGCGCACATAAGAAGTATCCTAGCCAAAGGTCCCCATGATTTTTTGGATGGACGTGTTATATGAGAATTCTGTTTTTTTTACGGTGGTCTGGAATTATTTTTGAAGTATTTTTTTTAATAGGAACAGTAGGCTCAAGTTTTGAAATCTTCAAATTTCGGAAATTATTTCAACTCAAAAAATGTGAAATTGGAAAAATGTTTCATGGAAATTTACAATGTCTAATTTTTTTATTTTTTTTTAATTTAAATTTCCCTCTTGTTTTTCATATTTTGAACTGTTTTCGTTACTTTAATTCGGTTGGATTCGCTGTGAAAATGAGTGTCGAAAAATATATGATTTTTCGATTATTTCAAACTGTGCTTTTTTCTTTTTTTTTACTTTCTCATTATACATTTTTAAATAGTTTTTGTTTTGTTCTGTTTTAAATTGTTTATAAAGAACTCGATTAATGCGCTTAAAGACTAAAGAGGTTTATATAAATTGTATTTTTGGATTTTTTCCTTCGATCTCAAAGATCAGAGAGATCCTTGAATAAGGTATAAGAAATTGGGAAAGTTTTTTCTTTTTTTTTTGTATTTTTTAACAACAACTTCGATGGTCATAAACGCTTAAAGTTTTTGTTAGATAGATTTGGTTATAGTTTTAGACCAAGACTTGAAAGCACCCAACAACCCAGCTTAAATCCTTTTATATACCTGGCGTGTATGTGGTCTGTTCTGTTGTATTCAGCGATGTGTTCTCTGTGGCAGCCACGGGTGCTCCGGTGAAGGGATTGACGCCCACAGGAGCTGCCCCGCCAGGCGGGGGCATGGCAAAGACGGGTTGACCTCCGCCGCCCTGTTCACGTCCGGCTGGCTGTGTGGTCACAGGTACCCCGCCTGCTGATAGATTCACATCATCGAGATCAACGTCCTCCTAAAGAGTTGGGATAAAAGTCAATATTATTAAGTTTCGTTATTTGCCTGGGGGAAATTAAAGCAAAAGCCAAGTTTATTTACAAAATTTGTGTCAGCCTTTTTGTTTAGTCCAAGAAAGTGTTTTCTTTTTTTTTTTTAATAAAAAGCTTACTACAGATTTAAGCAATGCTACCAAAATTATTTACAGTTAGCTACTTTTTAAAATAATAAAAGGAAAAAACAAATGAATACAAATTTACCCAGTTTAGTTTTATTTTTTTCTTGTTAACTTGAAATTTGAAATATTTTAATTTGCTGGCCAATTTTCTTAGACTTTTTCTTTTTGGTTGTTTTTTTTTTTTTTTTTTTTTTTTAATGTTGGTGAGATTTTTTTGAATGCTTTTTTTTTTTTAATTCATGCTGTACTCGTGCCGGTATCATTTTCGATTGTGATACTTACAAGACGTGGCTGCTGTCCCAGGTGAGGTGGCAGATCGTTGGCCTCTCGATTGGCATCATTGCGCTATTTGGCCGAGCAAAGCACACACACACACATAATCACATATATAGTTGTATATATATAGAATTTTTTTTTTTTTATATATATATGATTAGGTGTGAGTTTGGCAGATGTTTTTGGTGGTAGTAGTAGAGGTTGTGGTGGTTGGTGGTTGGTGGTTTTTGGTGGTAATTGATGAATCGATCAAAAAGTAGTTTTGAGGAATAAAAAAAAAACAAAAATTAAATAAACCAATGAAAATAAATTAAAAAAAAAAAAATTAAATAAATATATAGTCATGATTTTGGCAGTTTTGAAAATTAAAAAAAAACTTTTTTTTTCCAAAAAACAAGAAAAGCAATTTTTAGTTTTTATTTAATAAAAAAATTTCGTTTCTCTGAAGAGAGAAATTTGAATTTTTTAAAAGAAATATTTAAATCATTTTTTTTTTTAAGAGATTTTTCAAACCTTTCAGAGAAGAAAAAAAAATAAAAATATTTTTTTTTTTCAAATCAAAATGAAAAAACTTTGTTAGTAGAGAGTTAAAAGTTTTGAAGCATTTGATGATTTTCGTGAAGTTTTGACAAAATTTAAAAATTCCTTTTTTTTTCAAATTAAAAAAAAATCAAATTAATAAAAAAATAAGAAATGATCGAAACATTTTCCTTGTGGTGTGTTAGAGGTGATTTTACCTTTATCCAAAATCGTGTTTAAATTATTAAAAAAAAAATCATATGACGTGTACTTACCGCCAAAACGAGAGTATAATAAAATTAATTCTAATTACAAATGCCAAGCGAGAGAGAGTGAAAGAGAGAGAGAGAGAGAGAGGGGGGTGGAGGAGATAGAATCGGGCTTAAGGCAAAATAAAAATAAATAATTTCCATGCCACTTTAAATTAAATGAAATGCAAAATAATTAAAAGCAACAACTTATAAATTGTATTTATTAATTAATTAATTAAGCTGATTAATTAAGAAAAAATATTATATATTATTCATTAAGCTTATGAAATTATTACAAAAAAAAAAAAAATAAATAAATAATTAACAAAAAAAAAAGAAATGAGAATCTCTCTTGGACTTAAACATTTGCTGGACAAAAATTCGCTATACACACAAATTAATTAAATTAATTGAATTATTCTTAATTTTGAGAGCCTCACAAAAATCATCAAAAATGGTTCAGTTTTATATATTTTTATATAATATATAAAGAGAGCGAGCGAGAGAGAGAGAGAGCATGATGGTTGAAAAGCAATAATTTTTTTTTTTTTACAAAGCTCAAAATTGTTTTTCTTGTTTCTTTGTTTTCATTAATTCTTTTTTTGTTTTTTACTTAATTAAATTATTTTTTTTTTTATAATTTGGTGGTTTTTATTTTTTTTAAACTTCTTCACTCACATTCAAATGTGAATATTGATCGTGCGATTCATTCACTGGCGGCTTGAATTTGCCACAGCAGAAGTTGCAGCAGCAACAGCAACAGCAACAACAACAACAGCCCGTCAACACTGTGCAGCATATAACCAAAGCCTAAAAAGGAAAAAAGAAAATTCCAAATATTTTAGAAAAAAATAATTAATTGGAATTTTTAATTAGTTTTGAATTCACCTTGACAGCCGGCGATGTGACCACAAAGTAGGCATTCACATTCTCCTCACCAAACTGCTCAGCTATATAGAGACCCAGGGAACCATAATTATCATAGATATTCCTTTTGGTCTGATCGCTCAGAATCGAGTGGGCGCGATTTACTTCCTTAAACTAAAAAATCCAAAAAAAAAAAATTATATAAATCGAAATATATATATATATATATGGAATATTATATAGAATTACCTTTTCGGCAGCATCAGCATTATCTGGATTTTTATCTGGATGGTATTTAAGTGCAAGTTTTCTATAAGTCTTCTTAATATCATCAGCTGTAGCTGTTTTGGGAAGTCCTAATATTTCATAGAGCGAATCTCCGGATGTGCTAGAAAAAATCCAAAAACAAAAAATCAGATTTCTTGGTAAAAGAAAATAATAACATATTAATCTAACACGCCTGACCCCGAGATTATCCAAGATCTTGTTTAGATATAACCTGCATTTATCTAATTGTAAAAGTCAAGGGTTCTCTCGTTTGAACAAATCTGGGGGAAAACCCTAAATTCTCGATGTTTCGAAATAGTGCCGATATGAGAGAGAGAGTCTGCTAACCAACATTATCACATTGCTATAATCTTCAACGCTGAACCGCATATATATAGGCGGTGACTAAGCGACGCCGACGCTGACGCAGCCGTCATAAGGCCGATTTGGTTGCATGCGACTTAGCTGGCATGCTTTGGCTAAAGTTTAAGTGCCCAGACCAGGGTTGCATTATTCAGAGTACAAGGGCTTGCGTAAAGCTAACAAAGCTATTGACATTGGGCGTAAATAAGAATTTCTTTGGTATGAGGAAATTTCAGATGAGGAACATAAATCCCCCCTCTCTCTCTTCCTAAGTTTATTTGATATTTCTTTTAAAAAGAGTATACAAATTCAGCGTTTTACAAGTATTTTTAAGATTATTAAATTCCATATTAAAAAGAGCTTTGTTTGGGGTGAAATCAACGAGGGCGTTTCTACACCAGAGACTAATCGGTCTATTTTTGTTTAACCTTAGACCAGACCGCCCCCCCCCCCTCCTCGCCCACCCGATTACCTGGCTGGCCTGAGCAACTGCACAATAATGAGTTAATTTTTTTTTCCACAGTAGTCACGGACTATCTAAGCAAAAGTGCAAAAGCTTTTGCCACATAACCAGAAGCAATTCAGACCAACCACCCAAGGAGGGGGGAGGGGGTAAGTGGACGAAGGGGTTTGAGTCGCTTTGTTGCAATCTTGACGATGGGTCGGTTAGTTCGTTTATTGAGTCGGCATATACGATTCCACAAAGCTGATAAGACCAAAGAGACTCATACGGTAATTTTTTTTTTTTTTTAGCAAAATCCAAGCGAGTTCAGGGTGATTCATATCGAATGGTCAGTTTTCATTTATTTGTTCAAATTGTTTGTTTACATTAAAAAAAATAAAAATCCAAAAAAAAAAAACGTCGGTTAAATCAAATTGCGCAATCCGTAAGATAAAGACTGAACTGTCGCAAGTAAGATAAGATTCTCTGTAAACAAGTGGAATGTTTGGATTTCGAGTGTCGAGTTTATTCCAATTCGAAATAATCAATGCAAAAAGCCAGAAGTATCAACTTAAATTGGACACTAAAAGTCTGAGCATTTGATTATTTTTCCTTGCTCTAATTTCAATCTGAAATTCCTACACTGAGCCAGCTCAGTTCAGGGGCAAATTCAACAAGGACAAAAAAAAAAAAATGTTTGTGTTGAGAAAAATATTTCGAATAACTTGCCAAGTCAATTATTTCCCACTTGAGAGCTACAAATTTTTTTTGGCTTGGTAAAATTTTCATAAATCCTGATTAGGGGTAAAAAAGGGTGGCGGGGCACATAGCCAAATCTGATATTTATGATATCAAAGATAATAAAAAAGAAATTTTGACTGACTAACGGGCGAGGTGGGCATATGCGTGTGTGTGTGTGTTTGTGTGCTGCTTTCGCACTTGTTGTTATCAGCGATAATTTTTTTTTTAGCTAGTTTGACATTTTTTCTTTAAATTCCGAAACCCTAGAAAATTAGCAAACCACACACACACACACACATACACATGGAGACACGCAGCGCTGTAGCTGTCAGCAGCTGGTGGTGACAGCAGCAGCAATTCCTAGTCCCAGGACTAAACATTTTCCTGCATGTATTGAAATGTTTGGCTGTGCATGTGCATGTATGTGTGTGTGTGTGTGTGCGTGTGTTTTGTTATCCCAGCTGCCGCCGCCCCTGCTTGCGCGCGCTCTCCTTGTTTATATTCCTGGACACAACCAATCGCTGTCAATTTGTATGTTATCCAAACTAAGAATACGACGTTTTGGCTCGGCGTTGCTGCTTCTTAGTTTTTTTTTTTTCTTATTTGGTTGGTGTTGTTGTTGCTGCTGCCGCGCGGAAAATCAATTGAACGTCGACAGCGCTGCCAACGCGCAGCTGCTAGAACACGCATACACATACACATATAGGAGCAGCGATGTGAGTGTATATATGTGGGAAGATTTGTATGTGGTGCGTATGCAGAAAAAAGAATTTTTGCAGGCAGACATTTGTTGGACAAATGTACTTACGAAAGTTTTCTTTTATCCATGCCACTCATTCTGTTGCCGTGTCTTTAGCCAAAACACCAAGTCACAATATTTATCAATTAATAATTAACACTTGCTAACACCAATGCACAATCTCACACAACGCGCTCACGTTTGGCCAACTGTAAATCTTTGACTAAAATTTGTTATAAAAACACTCGCCCTCAGTTTTGTTATAAAAACACTCGCCGCCATTGACTCGCCCAATCTCAATCAAACGTCAAGTCTGACAGTTCTATCTGAAGGTTCTTGAACGGAACTAGTTTATTCAAAGAACACAAATTCCGACTGCACACGTGCTTGAGAAGCGGCAACAGTTTATTTTATTTATTTTTCAAACAATAAAAAGTAAATTAAAAATCATGGGCAAAATCAAGGTGGAGCGCACTGATGAAGAAGATGTTTCGATTAAAGTCAGCGGAGATGTGACGATCAAAGAAGAGGAGACCTACGACGATAAATTGTTATTTGTGAACGCAGTGGCGAAGCCCATGGCAAGCAAAAAGTTGGCCAAGAAATGCTACAAGCTCGTCAAGAAGGCCATGAAACACAAAACCTACCTCCGCAATGGCCTGAAAGATGTCCAGACACGGCTACGTAAAGGCGAAACCGGGTAAGCTAATTGGAAGTTGAAGATTCTCCGAATCAAGATTAATTTGTTTCCCTTGGCAGGATTTGTATTTTTGCCGGCGATGTGACGCCTGTCGACATTATGTGCCACCTACCCGCGGTGTGTGAGGAGAAGGGCATACCCTATGCCTATACGCCCAGTCGAGCGGACCTCGGAGCCGCCATGGGTGTCAAGCGCGGCACTGTGGCCCTGCTGGTGCGCCAGAATGAAGACTACAAAGATCTCTACGACGAGGTCAAAGAAGAATTGGCCAATTTAACTGTTCCCGTCTAGGCCTAGATTTCCCCTTATTTAGTTTTATTCGAGTTAAGTGCAAAAGTCTACAAAATAAAAATAATTAAAACACATTCTTCTTCTTTTTTTTGCTGTCCCTTTGGGATCTTTTTTTAATGAATTTTTTTCTCGTTTTTTTTTTATATTAATATTTTTACTTTGTATTTTTGTTTTCTTCTCTGTTTTGTTTAAAGTGACGATTGTATGCAAAAAGAACTTTTTTTTTTTTGTAATTTTTTTTTTATCTTTTATGTGTTTCTGTTTGTGTGTGTATGTGTGTGTGTGTGTGTGCTTAGTCGTAGTCTAAATAGATTTTACATTTACAAAAACTTTCAAAATTTACATTTATGTAATACAATTTATTATATAGTGTGAGTGCTTAAATATTTATATAATATGCGATACGATTTTTTTTGTATTTTTTTTCTTTTTTTTTTTTTTGCATAAAACTTAAAATTCACATGAAAGTTAAAAAAAAAAAATAAACAAAATGAACAAATCAAATTCTTATTAAACTTTTGATCAAAAGTTTTTTCTTTTGCCTTCTTTTCTATTATTCTACATTTATTTTATTTTTATTTTTTAATTATTATTTTATTTTTTTAAGCAAATATATATTTTTTACATCAATTTTTTTTTAGAGTATTGGGTGAATTATTTTCTTTAAAATTTTTATTTTACTTGTAAATCACAAACATTTTTTTTTTAATAATTTTTTTTTTTTTTATTTTTTTTTTTACAATTAAACAATTTTTTTTTTTAATGCACACTGATCTAATTTAAAAGTTGACAAAATTTAATTTTTTTTTTTTTAATCTAGTGCAAAGAGACATTAAAAACTAAATTATTGCTGGAAATCAATTTTTTTGTTAAATAAAAAAAAAATTAAAATTAATTTAATTTTATTTTTCATTTTTTTTTTAAGTCTTAAGATTTTTATTTGGGAGGGGAGGAAGTCGTTAATTAAATTTATTGGGGTATTTTTTTTTAAGTTTTTTTTTTTTTTTTTTATAAAATAATTTTAAAATGAATATACCGTTAGCTAACACTTATTATTTTTTTTTTATTAATATTTTTAGTTTAAATAAAATTTTTAAATTTTTTTTTTTTTTTTTTTAGCAATTTTCTGCTTTTGCTTAATATTTGAAGTTGTGTGTGTGTTTGTGTGTGTGTGTGAGGGTTGCAACTAAAAACACTCGGTGATTAAATATATATATTTTTTATAAATTTATTTTTTTGTTATTATTATTTGTTTATCATAAAATCTACGCCCTAAATACAAGAATTATACAATACAAATATATTATTTATAGATCAATATATATATATATTTATATATATATATTTATAGGGGTATATAAGGGGGTTATATACCATACTTCAAAAATTACACTAGACACTAATTTCTGTTTTTGTTTTTCCTTTTTTTTTTGCATTATTTTTTCTTTTTTTTTATCGATTTTTTTTTAAGTGTTAAATTTTTTTTCGCCTTTCTTTTTGAATTTTTTTTTTATTAAAAGCTTCGTTTTTTTTTCTTTAATTTTTTTTTTTTGTATGAAAATAGAGAGATTGGGAAGAGGGGAGTGGTAGTGGGAGTGAGGGGTAAGTGGAAATTTTGCTTGGCAAATCTTGAATTTTGTGGGGAAAATAATTTTTGGGTAATTTCTTTTCTTTTTTTCAGACTTTTTGTTTTCTCTGCTGCGGCATTTGAGGCTTCATTTGTTGTTTTTCTTTTCTTTTTTTTTTTTAGTTGGCTTAAACAAATTAATAATAAAAAAAAATTAAATAAAATAATTACATAATTAAATTGTTTAATTATAAATTTGTTTATCTTAATAGTTTTCACGCATTATCAAACTTAATACTAATTATACGCATTAAATACGAAAGTTTTTTTTTTTTAGATTTTTTTCTTTTTTTTTTAATTAATTACAAATTAATAGAAAGTTATTAGAAAGGGGCGGAGGGGTCTGAAAAAAATCAAACACTAAAAATTAATAAGCAATAAAAATTTGTTGTTTTTTTTTTTGAGTTTTTCGTTTCTTTTTTTTTTTGTTGTTTTTGTTCCTTAGAAAGTTTTGCCTTTTTTTTGTATTTTAGAATTTCTTTTTTTTTGGGGTTTTTTATGATTTTTTTTTTACATTTTTCTCACGTCTCTTTGATGCCACAGCAGAGTTGTCTGATTTTACCCTACGAAAACAAAAAGAAAAAACATTCATTTTCACAATTTTTCTTCACTGAAAATAATTGTAGAAACCCGAGGTGGCCTGACCCAATTCACGAATGGCCGCAAACGGATCCTTCTCCAATAGATCGTTCCCTGTGCTGGGCTGGGTGTTGACCACCACCGGCTGTTGGTTGACCTGGGCCGCCGCCTGGGGTCCCTGGCTCAGCACAGCCGCATAGGTGGTGGCCGATGGCGTCTGGTGGCCATGGTGACCATGGTCACCGGAGCCCTGGGCATTGACCTGCGGCTGTGGTGTGCCTGTCTGAAATAAATCCAAGTCCTGACCGGCCTTGAGACCGGCATAATTGTTGTAAATCAAACCCAAATCACCGTGGCTGGTGGGCTGCTTGCTATGCAAATGGGGCTGCTCGGCATTGGCCTGGAACAGGGCCTCAATCAGATTGGTACCGGTGTCCAGGCCACCCAAGAGACCGGGCATATTGTTGTTGTTGTTGTACGAATTGCCATTGCCCAGGGCCAGGGGCTGGCGGCGATACAGAGGTACTGAGCTGCCGTTGTGCAAATTGTTCAGACTATGATTGGGATTGGGTGGGCCGAGGCCACCCACGCTCACACCGCCGCTGCCACCGCTGACCGGATTGTTGCTGTTGTTATGGTTGTTGTAGTTGTTAAACGGTGGCTTCTCATTCATCAGGGGATTCACAGCTAAACAGGGATGAACATTTTAATGTTGTAAATTCTTGAGAAAATTTTGGGAAAAACTCACAATTCGAAATAAAATTATGACTGCCGTTGGCCGAGGGTCCTCCTCCAGACGCAGCGCCATACAAGCCAGGATTCATTTGATTACCTCCCAGGGGTAGCTGCTTGGCCTGCGACAACTGGGGCGGCGGCGGCTGCTGCTGTTGTTGTTGTTGCTGGTGCTGCTGCATCATGGCAAATAAGCGACTCTGCTGCGCCTGTTGTTGTTGCTGCTGGCTGAGCAAGAGATCTCCACCGTTGACCATGGGTCCGCCGTTGGTGAGCACAGAGTGATTATTGCCGGATCCAGCTCCGGTTGGAACATTGCTGGGTGTGCTGATACCCACCATGCCCAGGACATCTCTCAGAATGGGCTGGGCTATGTCATTGGCTCCATTCATGATGGAATTGAAGACCAGATCGATTTGCTGATTGAAATTCTCCAGGGGCGGTGAGGATTCCAGCTGCTGCGGCGGTTGCTGTGGCTGGGGTTGCTGTTGCTGCTGCTGCTGGCCTTGGTGTCCGGGTGGATACATCATGGGGTAGTGGGACTGTGGTCTCTGCTGCGGTGGTGGTGGCGGCAGGCCATGTGGATTGGCATTGCCCATCATGCTGGGCGGCAGAGGAGGGCCTTGATGCGGCGGTAGCTGCCCTGATGCCTGCGGTGGTTTGTGTGGTGGCGGTGGCATCTGCTGTTGTGGTGGCTGCTGGTGGCCATGCTGGCTCAGGCTGGTCGTGGCCTGGCTGAGCATATCGGCAAACTTGTTGGCCGCCTCCTGACCCACTGTTTCCATTAGCTTGAAATACCATTTGTATTGCTCCTCCTTGGGATTGAAGGCCATCTCGTAGATGCTCATGTTGGGCGGCAGCAGATCATGCGGGAAACGCATGGCACTGGGCGAGGGTGAGGGTTGCTTGCCGGCTCCGCCGTACATGAAGGGCGGGGCAGTTGTGGGTTGCGGTGGTCCGGTCGGGGGCTTGTCGTAGTTGTTGTAAGCCCCGCCGCCATTGTGACGCAAATAGGGCGGTCCGCTCTCCATGGGGCTCATGGGTCCATTGGGCACACTGCCGCCTCGGGCCAGAGACATGGGCTGGGGCTGCTGGGGCGGCGGTGGTCCACCGTAGAGATGATGTGGTGGTGGCTGCTGGGGTTGGGGTGGCGGCTGGCCTTGGCCCTGGTTATAGAGGGTCTTCTTGGCCAGGAATCCTAGTTCGCTGGGATTGCGCATGGCCTGAGCCTGGGCTGCGGCAGCATTTGGTGGGGGCGGAGGCACACTGCCGCCACGCAGAGCCTGGTTGCCAGAGTTGGGAGGTGGTGGTCCGCGGTTGGCCGAGCTGATCGGTGGCTGCTTGTTGGGCGGCAAGGCACTCCAGGGATTCGTCTGGGGCGGAGGACCCCACAGACTGGCATTGGGATTGGGGTTTTGCTGGGGATTCTGGAGTCCACCTGGCGGACGCATCGGCGCCTGCCAGTAGGGAAACGGTGGTGGTGGTCCAGCCCCCGACTGTGGTGGTCCTGGCGGTCCGGGTGGCAGACCGCGCATATGGGCCGGCGGAGGCGGTGGTCCAGGTGGTGGTGGGCCACCATTGGGTGGTGGTGGCGCTCCACGCATGCCCATGGGTCCAAAATGATGAGGCATAAACGGCATGCCATTGGGACCCTTGCCTGTGGCAGCTGCCACGGCCGCTAGCATGGAGTACATGTGATTGGCATTCATGGCCGCCATTGGATTCATCTGATGGGCACCCGGTCCAGGTCCCAGCATGCCAGCGGCATAGTGAGGAGCCGGACCCTGGGGACCATGTCCTGGGCCATGGGAATTGAGATATAGGGCCGTTTGATCCCTCAAGTAGGCCTCCGGCTGCAGGGAGCGGGGCACAAATTCAGGAGCCAAAGGATTGAGCACATACCCACGTTTCAGTTCCACTCCATCCAGCTGAGAGCGCAGATTCGACCAGGTTATACCGAAGAGCGACTTGTTCTCATCGCAGATCTCAATGAATCGTTCCCAGACCTTGCGACAGCGTCCAATCGAGCAGAGAGCCACCGGATCCCCCACCACAGCCACCAGAGATTGGGCACGAGTGATGGCCGTATTCAGCAGCTTTGAATTGCTCAGGAATCCATAGTCCGTATCCGCATCGCCAATGCTGGCCGAATTCGAACACATATTGCCAAAGGGAGTTTGCTGCTTGCCCTGCGGCAAGCAGGTGCGCCGCGTCCTCACCGTGGAGAGGAAGACGGCCCGAAATTGCTTGCCCTGCACATTGAGCACACGTTCCACCGAAATGCCGCCCATGCGTCGCTTCCTCAGCTCCGAACGTATGCGGAATACCTGATCCGCATATGGTGTCATAATACCGATGCTGGTGTCGTTCAGCTTGCCCCAGGCACTGGGCCAGCGTTTGCGCAGTTCCGAGACTCGTTCCACCACCTCGTAGACCTCGGCATTGTTGTAGAAGGCCGTGGAGTTCTTGTCCTGGACATCCTCGCCTCGGGTGGTGAAGAAGGTGAGCGGATAGAAGCGTTCGTGACGCGGCTGCTTGCCGGAGGCCACCAGTTTCTGTTCGTAGAATAGTTCCGAGGTGAAACGTATGATGGCCTCGTGGGCTCGGTAATTCTCGCACAGGAGGATCTTACAGGGGAAATTGGAGGGATAATGATCGTAGAGACGTTCCAGCAGCGAGATGTGCAGTTTACGTTCCTTGGCAAAGGCGGAGAAGAGCTCGGGACTCATTTGCATGTGATCACCGGCCAAGACAATTCTGGTGGCATCATTGGCCAAAGCGAGCGGCATAATGGCCTCACACTCCATGGCCTGGGCCGCTTCGTCCAGAAAGATGTGTGTGAAGAGTCCCTTGGGCAGACCTAAGCCAGCCAGCTCCATGCTAATGCTGAGCGTGACCACCACAATGCGATGACGCATGATATCGTCCAAACTGGGTCGCCGGAAATTGCCCACGCCATCGGTGATGCAGTACTTCTGGACCACACTGTTGACCGTGGCCGACCAACGTTTGTGGTAGTAGACACGCAGTGGGGTGGCCTCCTCCAGGCCCTCCTCGATCCAGGGATGTAGGTACTCTTTGATATACAAGTCCGCGGCCGAATTGGAGTGGGTGCAGATGAGTATCTTGGCCTCGGGCTGGGCCAGCAGCTGCTTGATGGCCTGGGCCAGGGTATATGTCTTGCCAGTGCCAAAGGGTCCTATGAGGAGTATGGGCGGTAGCTTAATGCTCAGGGCAGTGGTGATGGCATTCACAGCCTCGCGTTGCTTGGCATTCAGCTTAGGCTCGCAGGCATCGGCCCACTGCTTTTTCGGAGTCCAGGGTATGGCCGGCTCTAGCTCCGTGGCCGGAAAGATCAAACGAAAGTCAGTGATTTTATCCACAGCATTGTGCCATTCACAGTAGGGTATTCGGTTCAGCTGGAACTGTATGTCCACATCGAGTTCGGTGTCGGCCTGCAGGTTCATGGCCTCGACGCATTTGGCCGAGAGTTTCAAGTAGATGACATTCTTGCCCTTGTCCTCGATGAGGGCTTCGAACACAGCCCGGGGCTCGGTCTTGGTAGAGCCCGGCTCCTCGGGAGCTGCTATATAGACGCTGCTGCAATTGGAGAGTATCAGACGACCGGGGGAGGTGTCCTCGGAAATATCCTTGCCGAGACGCATGAGGGCAAACAATTCACCGGATAGAGAATACTTGGCCGTACTGGTGGCCATGCCTGCCGGGGTGAGGATATAATTCGATGCCACGGTGAGACGAGTCCGGACATTGAAACGAGCTATTTGCTCATATCGGGCTATCTCCTCCACGTAGAGCAGTTCGTGGGTGCGCGAGCGGTAATTGTTCTGGGTGAGTTTTTTCTCCACAATGGTCGACTGGGTCAGGGTGAAGGTGGCTGCTCGAGGGCAGGGATAACGTTCGAGCAAATCACGCTCGTGCTGCAGATCACTGAGATAGGCATCGGTCTTGAGGTGGGTGCCTATGGTGGTCTCGAAACGAGTGAGCGTGGTATTGGCCACATCCCAACGGGTTGCCGTGCTGTTGATAATGTCGCGCTTGATTTCCTCGATTTTCTCGGCATCGCTCACTGGCAAGACATCCACACAGAGATGACGCACTAGAAGCGGCTCTTGGCCCACATCAAAGCAAATGGCTTGACGAAAGGTGCCATAGATTTCCGTGTGGAATTCTACAGTGATTTCGTGGTTAAGCAGTTCGGGTTTCTCAGACTTATCCGTTTCGGTTTCCGTGTCTGCAGGGACTGCAGGGTTAACCCACTCCTGATCAGACTTTAATTCTACACTCGAGTCGCTGTCGCTGCCCTTGGTGATGTTTACTTTGATGCTTTTTAGGGCGAAGTGATTCCGATGGGCATCTTGCAGGAGGGCCACCGCCTTCAGTTGTCTCGCGGTGGACAATTCGAATAGCCATTCACGCTTTGAGGTTTTTGAACTAATGCTGGTCACCAGTTCCTGCTCGCATTTGGCCTCCACATCGGGCACACGCTCGCACATCACACGCTCGGGAGCTGTGGCCTGGACCCAATGCTCTAGGATCTGCTCGGTGTATGACTTGCCGTAGAGCTCCTTTTCGCAGGCTTTTTGAACTCGCATGCGTCGGTATTCGAAGCGCTCCTTCCACTCGTTCAACTCGTCTAGGCCGTGGGCCTCCACACACTGGGCCCCGTAATGGCAGGTATTGGCATCTGCGTAGGTCTCACAGAGGCTGTATGTGTCCAGGGTATAACCTCGAGGCGGTGGACGCCATTTCCAATCGCGACCTAAGAGTGAAGAAATTTTAATATATTCTTTTTTTTTGAATTCCTGGATTTGTTCTTACCCTCATCACTCATGATGACCTTTTGGTGGCTTTCGGTCTGACAGTGCTGGCGCAGCTCAATGCGTGTGGCAAAGGTGATGGCACAATAGCTGCAGGTGGTTGAGGCCTGAGCGCCGGGATCACCAGAGCCGTCGCCAGAGCTGTCGGTCTGCTTGACACTGCCACCGGCCAGTTTGATGGCCGCCAAGAGCTCGTTGGTCTTGTTTAGGCTGGTGTTGGTGTTGGCACTGGACAGGGTGCTATTGGAGCTGCTGCCTGAGCTGCTTGAGCTGCTGAAGCTGGAGGCTCCGCCCTGGCCGTTTTGCTGCTGTTGTTCTCGCTTTTTCAGGCCCTTATTGCTGAGCAGTTTACTGTACTTGTCCAGGGGCAGATTGTTGGTGGCCCAATGGTCCAACTTGGTGTCCAGAATGCTCATCTCGTCCTCCAGGCGAGCATGGGGTATCTTTTGAGCCTGACCCTTGTGCTGTCCATTCATAATCATTTGAATGATGGACTTGTAGCGCTCCAGGGTCTTTGAAATATCGGCAAAGATTTGCTGCCCGCTCAGTTCATTGATCCACTTGCTGAGAAAGTTTTCGGCATCCTAAAAAGAAAAAAAATGGCCCTTGAATTAAAACTTTCCCCCCTGGGAGATTTGGCAAACTCACCCCATATTTGTGTAGCTTGAAGAGAGAGTGGACCAGCCAGCGCCGCGCCCGGGACACACTGGCCACGCATTCGGTCTGTTCGGAGAGCAGGGTGAGCACTTTGTAGGCATCGGCCAGGCAGCCTTCGTATTTACCCAGCTCCAGCAAGCATTCACAGCGTCCCAGGAGACAGGCTATCTGTTGATCTTTCTGGGCTCTCGACGAGCCACCTGATGGGGGCGGCGTTGTGGCATTAGCGGCTGTGGTGAGGATTTGATCGTACAAGGTCGCTGCTCTGGCCCAACTTCGTCGTCGGACCATGTCATGGGCCTGCATTTCTTTTTCGGCGGTCATTTTTTTTTTTTGTTTTTTGTTTTGTGTTTTGTTTTATGGTCTGAATGGATTTTGTAGAATATTTTTATGCATGCGTGTGGCTTTTTTTTTGTCGTTTGCTTTTCGTTGAATTTTTTATCGTAGGTTAATTTTTTCTGCTTCTTATTTTTTTTTGTTTTTTGTTTTTGTTTTTTTTTTTTATTATATAGCTTAAATTTATACTTACTTAATTATAAACAATTTACAAATAGATTGAATGCTTTTTTTTAACACTTTTTTGGGGCATTTTGTTCACTGCAAAGAAACGAAGAACGAGAGGAAAATTATAAAATTTATTGCAAATTACAAAGAATGAATGCAAATGCCCCGCCCCTCTTTAATAAAAAAAATATATAAAAAATTAAATTAAAGTGGAGCCTGAAAGAGTCAATGGAAGCTTATCTGCTTGTAAACAAATAAGCATAAACAACAACAACAACAACAATAACAACGACGAGAAATATATCGAAGGAAAGAGAAAAGAAAAAGCAAGTATTTGCCAGAAAACAATAAATTTTTGGTCTAAATTGAAGATAATCCAAATTACGTTGAACTTTTGAGGTTGATTCATTTTCCAAAAAGAAAAGATGAGAGCAGAAGAACAGAACAGTTACGTTTTGCCTGGTGGGTGGGTGTATCAAACAACAACATTTTCACACACACACACATACACTTATGTGTATGTATTTGTGTCGTAGGCTCGCACATAATTAACACTTAAACATTCTTGCAGATCAAAATTTTTGAAAGCCTTTCTTGGCTGGTTTTATGTTTCTTGTTATTGGTCAGTTCCATCTTAGCCAGTCAGTAGTTTATTCAATTTGTTTAAGCCAGCATTCACACACATACAAAAACACTATTCAACTGTTTTTTTTTACCGGTCAAACATTTTGCCAGCTGCTTTTAAATAAAAGATTTCTGTTTTTTTCCTCTTTTTTTTTGTGCCATTAAAAAAATGAAAAATATTTTTTGCTGTTCTCACTCAGCTGCTCTCACTCACTCCTATTGCGGCATATTTTATGCACCACTGTTCGCTATTCTTTCTGCTTCTTTTTGTACCTGGCGCTGTCACAATGACATTTGCTTGCTTGAAGCACTTAACAGGGTTGCCCACTTGATATAAAAAATATTGTGTGAATAGTTTTCTTTTTCTTCGCACTTTCGTGTGTGTGGGTGGGGGGTTTGGGTGGAGGCAGTTTCGGCCGAAACACAAACACACAAAGTAAATGCACAAAAATATTTCAATTAGAATTGAGCGTATACATTTCATTGCTTATGAGGTTATGTGCGCAATTATTTGTCTTTTCTTTTTTTCCCCATTTTTTTCTACAGCCAAAAACGAAATGTCAAATTAACCGTTGCTGCCTTTTGTTAAAGCCATACGCAATGATTGGGCCAAATAATAAACCAAAATATATGCATACATTTATGACAATTGTCCATACAGACGCACACACATGCATAGGCTTGTAGGCACTTGCAATTGTATTTGTTTTTAGCTTGGGGTTATTCGCATTGCACATTTTTTTATATTTTTCTTCTCTTCACCATTGGCCCATTTAGCTAGACGTTTTTCTTCAGATTTGTTCGCGCAGAACTAGCCAAGCCAGCTGTCATTTTGCAAGCGCTGAAAAAATTTCACACACACACACTTTTTTTTCTCGATTTGCACCATAACACGAAAATGCGTCTTGCCGATGGCAATTGTGTGGGACAGCTGGAAGTGCTTACCTTTGCACTAACTGTTTATGTTTTCTACACTAAAATCTAATTACATTTTATATGGTTAAGCACAAAAAAATGCACATCACGAAAAATTGTTAAAAATAAGCTAATAAATCGACAACGAATGCAGTGTGAAAGCAGAATGGGCAAAATGTGTGGACAGTGCTGCCAAGCTACTCAATTTGGACTCAAGTTAGACAGAGTGGCAACTCTTCGAAAGGTAACAACTATCAGCCCCTCTGTAGATGTCGCTAGCAAAAATTTCACAAGCCCGCCAAATTCAAATAGAAAAATCTCATGATTTCCAGATTTTTGTTTTATTTCTAATCACGAGTACAAATTAAAAATCACATACAATACAATTAAACATGGTTAGACAGATTCAAAAGACAAATACGCATACAAAATCAAAATAAACTCTTGGCAATTTTTATAATATCCATAAGCAATTTTAGCTCTTTGGCTCCACGGATGCCCAGTGACTCCCAATCCTCCAAAGTCATATGTATAAGCGTTTCCAAATCGATCTCCTGACGAGTGAATATCTCAGTTAAATGCTGATTGCCAGTGCGATTCAGTAGGGAGTGCACACGTGGGCTCAAAGTGGGATGCTCCACCGGGGAGCCCTGCTTGAATTCGCGTTTGACTCGTGGGGAATTCCTGTTTGCTGACTTGGCTGAGCCCTTGGCTGTGACCACAGCTGCTAATGTCTGTGACACTGCCGCAACAATGGTGGCCGTCAAGGCAGTGGGACGAGTGGCCCTGGTATCGCCGCAACGTCTTTTGCCCCTATTAATGGATTGACTACGTTTGCGCGTGCTTCCGCCACCACAACAGCCAGAACCTCCGGTTGGAACTGCTGTACTCTCGGCCGTGGGTGAAAATATTGAACGTGTACGCATAAATTCCTGAGAAAATCGTTGAGGATTTGTCATCCGTCGCGATGGTGGCTGGTCCTTTGGAACAAACAATCGATCTGAACGCGCATTGCGCGAGGGACGTTCTCTCTTTATTCTAGTGGACTCTCGTCTATCGCCACTTCTGGAATTTCTCGGCGTGAGAGTAGACGTGATATTCTCAAAATCAAACGTCTGCGTGGAAAGCGGTGTCAATGGCGTCAGTGGTGATCGTGGATCTAAAAAGTTTATATTAAATATTTGATTATTTAAAAGTAATTTTTTTAAGTATACCTCTCCAGGCACGATTATATCTTTCCATTTTATAATTTTATTAAAAGAGAATTAGTATAAATAAAATAAAATTGCATAAGAGCCACAAAAAACATAAAAAGCAATGTCACCGATGCGATTAAGAAAAAACGAGAAAAACGTGTGTGAAAAGGAAATGGCAAAGATTTTACCGTTTGTTTTAAGCGCGCAGCCAGGGAGCGAAAATTCAGTGTGACCATCTCTTCTCAAAACGGTACCCGCAATACAGGCGCGTCTTTTGAATATTATAAAAAGTGCAAGTATAAATCGAAACAAATAAAGCAAGGCAGTAAATTAAATACTTTTTAATAAAGTCTTGGCAAAAATGTATATATTTTTTTTCTCTTTTACAAGCCAAATTGCATTGTTTTGTTTTCAATAAATAAACATATTATTTAGAATCTCAGTTAGCCATTAGCAAGTTTAATTAAAGCCACAACCACAAAAATTTAATGATTTTCTTAAGTAAACCGGGTTAAGACAAAGATAAAACGAGTAACAACTTTTTAAATGCGTTTTAACAATTTCAAATCCAAAACAAATAATTCAGTTTTAAGGTCAAAGAACCCTAAACAATAATATTCAATAATAAAACAACTTTCCATGTCGTCTAACTCTAAAACCCGCAATCAATGTTATTATTGTTTTGATTAGAGTCGATCCAAGCGCGTTTCATTAATAAACCAAAATAAAAAATAAAAAAATCTGCAATGAATAATCAAAATGCTAAATAAATAAGCCAGACAGAAAACAAATTCCAAAATAAATGCAAAATTCGAGATTATCGTGTAATTAATATTGAAAATTACAAATTCGTTATTTTAATTTAAGAATGTAGTATTTTTTATTTTTATTTTTTGCTTACGAAACTTTCTTGAAAGCATTTGATTTGCCACCCAAAAGCAGATTACAAAAAAGCGTAGAAGCAGCAAAAATCTCAGCCACCTGTTTGCCAGCATTTGTTGTGACCACCGTCAATTTTTTGTTCTCTCCTCTTTTGCTTTGGTGTTTTGGTTTTGCTTTGCTCTCATCTGTCTATCTCTCGTCGTCTCTCCACCCCACCCAAGACCATCTCTGCTAAGCCGAATTGCTGGGGCTCTGTCACTGCCACTGCCGCTGCCGACGTCGCTGTTAACGAAGGCAACATGTGTTTTTGTTGCTGCTCGTATTGTTATTGCTGCCGCTGCTGTTGTTGTTGTTGTTGTTGGTTCTGTTATTACCGGCTTTTGCCAAAAACAGCTGAGCTCGGACTAAGCAAGCTGCCAGCTGCTCAATGTTTATGTTTTTTACCCAAAAGAACCAAAAACGACTCTTGGCGCCTGCGTCAGCCGAGCCAGCGCCGAACACTCGTCAATGTCGTCGGCTGGCGGCTGCTTATAAAAATTAAGGTGCCCGTTCGTTTTCTTGTTCAGTCGTCTAACGGATTTCAACGGTAAGCTGGGCTGAATTTCGATTTGAGTCGCTGCTTTTGAAGTCACTTTGTTTCCATCTCTCTTGCTGCTGCAACGCAAAAGTTGTCGTAAAATCGTTTCGTAAAACAAAAAGGAAAAAGTAAATAAAAAATTATTGCAAAAATTCACACGGTGTGTGCAAAATAAAACAAAATATTAACTGAGTGCAAATAATCAAACACAGAAAAACTACGCTCAAGAGCAGAAATAAGAAGCAGAAAAATAAAAGACATACACAAACAACAAGTGCGTGAAAATTGTTCGGAGATTTTTTGTCTGAATTTGCATGAGTCTGTGCGTTGATTTGTGTCTGTGTGTGTGTGTGTACGCCTCTTACGTTTTGTGCATATAAAAAAAAATTTACTGCTTTCTGTGTTAAAGTGCGCGCTTCTTGTGGGTGTGTGAATGCGAATGCAAGATTAAAACGGAATTTACGAAAATTGCAGGCAACAAAAAAATTTGTATAAAACCAGGGAAAATTTAATTCTTTCCTTCTTGTTTCTCACACTCACACAAATATATCTTTGCTCGAAAAGTTGCCCGGTCAGTCTAACCAAATTTTTTCGGTTCTGAAAGCAAAAAAAAAAAAAAAAAATTGGTAAAAAAAAACAACACGCAAAAAAAAAAATAAAAATCAGTGAAGTGTTAAAAACAACAAAATAAATATTAATAAAAACCAACAACAAATCAGCTTGCGAAATTGAGTTTTTGTCTCAACCAAAAAGAACTTGGGTAGGTGTTTTTTTTTTGTATATTTTTGATTCTCCTTCTCCTTCAAATTCTATTATTTTCAATTATTCCATGCAAATTAAATTAAGCAATTAAACAATAAAAAAGTTTAGTATTTCTATGTGTGTGTGTGTGTGTGTGTGTGTTTGTGTGTTTTTTTGTGAATGGTTTCTTTTTATTCGATTGCCAAAAAAAAACACGAACGAACGAAGTTTGCAAAACTTTTCCATCATGTGCAATAATTAAAATTTACCAATCATCAATTGTTGTTGTTGTTGTGTTTGCTTTACAGTTAGTCAGGTTATTGTTGTTGTTGCTATTACAGTTCTTGTTCGTGTGACTGCCATTGCTACCGTCGCCGTCGCTGTTGTTGTTGTTGTTGGTTTCTGTTTACAAGTTGCTCTAGTTTGCTGGGACCTCTTTTGAGTAGATTTTTTCATTATGTATCAGAAATTGTTTTGGTTTCGTTTGCTACAACAACAACAACAACAACAAATTCAAATAAAAATCTCACAAAAAGTTTTTTAATATCTCCACTCATTGATGACTGAGCGAGAGAGTGAGATAGACTAATCCAGAGAGTGAGAGAGTGCTCTGTGGGGGAGGTGAACTGCACCCACACAAACACACATCTAATTGAACAACAAAAAAGTACAAAATATCATTTATTTCATTTACCTTCCACAAGTCTTTCAAATGACACACAATTGTCTGACGAAACAACAACAACAACAAAATAGAGCACAAAGCCAGACAGCTGCGGATTAAAAAAATAATAATAATAACTAGCTAAAAATAATTTATAAAATTAGTAAAAAAAGAAATAAACAAATAAAGACAAACTATATAAAAAAATGAGAAAAAAAATTTATCTAAAAAGCTGGGAAATTGCACAATTTTCTTTTTGACTTTAAATAGATTCAAATCTGTCAACTGAGTAAGCAGAATAAATAAATAAAGAGCCAAAATGGCTTTTGTTCGTCCTCCTTTTTTTGGCTAATTCATTTTTGTCTATTTTGTATTTTGATTTGCTTTCTTTTCCCTTTTTGTTTCTATTTTATTTATTTTGTATATTTTTTGGATTTTCTGTGGCTACGTCAAAATGCAAATCGGCTCTAAGTCTAATGGAATTGTTTCAATTTATTTCAAAAATTTATACAAATATTTTTTTTTTTGTATTTTTTATTGCAGTTTTATTTCTTTTTTTTTGTAGCTTTAAAAATGAATTGAGTTTATTGTGTGAATTGCTTGATAATTTATACCAAATTCATTTTATATCTTTCAAAAATACCGTGCAGGTGTCTGAGAGTTCAATTGAAATAGTCACGTCAATAAAAAAAAAAGAAAAAAAAATTATAAACAAAGCTTTATAAGTACAATAAAAATTGATCTTGAACTTGACATCTTAAACCTGTTTTACATCATCATCATTATCATGGGATGTTGCCCACAAAACCTACACCATTGCCAGCCAAGCCGCGGACACTCCCCTCTCCCCTCCTCAAGTCAGATTAGTGTGGGCTCTGAATAAAAACAATCTCATCGGTTGTGTTAATTCAAACAGGTTTTGTGTAGTTAAACAATTTTTTTTTTGTTTTTATATACCTTTTGGTATTCTATTTATTTGTATTATTTATTTGCATTTTTTTCCCTCGATACTCTGCCTTTTGAATTTGTGGGAATTTCCCTTTAATTTATGCACTCACTTAGCTCAGTAGATTATTTCCCGAGAGAAAAAAAAATTCTCATTTTTTCCCTTTCACCTTTTGGTCTGAAATTTTTGTTGGCCAGTGTAATTAGGTGCGAAAAAAGAAGGTGAATAATTTGAAAGCAAAGCTAAACCAAGTTTGTTTCAAATATTTACAATTTACTCGAAAATAATTAGAATGACTTCATCCATCAAATAAATTGTAAAGATATTTTTTACTTTTAGTTTAAAATTGGGAATTTACTTTCAGATTTGATCCTTTTTTAAAGGGCTTAAAAAAGCAATTTGTAGTTACCAAAGACTCTTCAATTTTTTGGCCAACTAAACAAATTGCCAATTAGAGTTGAATTTTATCTCACTTTTTGCAAAAGTTTAGCAAAAATTTTCTCAAAAACTTGCCAACACTCAATGTAATCCAAATGTTTTGAATTTTTCTCCTTTTTTTCTATTTTTAATTTCAAATCAAAAAAAAAAACTCACATGGGTATCTGAATTTATATATAAATAATTTCAAGTCTTTTAACTTAAATGGAGAAGAAATAAAAAAAAACCTGCACTAAGCCAAACAAACAAACAAGAAGCTAAAATGGAAATAAAATTGCAAGAAATCTTTCAACTGGAGCAATGAAAATCTCCAAGTCTATGGGAAATCAAATGGGCATGGTAAATTGTGTAAGTGCATTTTAATATGCACTCCGAGGCAAAAGTGTGGGTGTGGTGTGGGTGTGGGTGTGGTGTGGGTATTACGAATCGTTGCTTGTCCTTTGTGGCTTTTTAAGAATCCTTACTAATTCCCAAACGAAATGTTGCCTGTCGTATCTTTCGGGGGCTCTGTGAATCACTGAATGAATATGAATGTCTACTCTGCCTCCTTGACTACCAACTTGTCTGCTTAAGCCTGTTCTGGGATTTGTTTTCTCCCAAAAAAAAATAAAAGATTTTCCGTTGAACGTAAGAAAATATATGATGTTGTCGCTTTAGCAAACACTGGCCACCAAGGACCTGGACCAAGCCCAACGACAAAGTCGAGAGTTCACATAAAAATAGAGATACAATTTGCCAGCAAACCCAACAACTGACACACAAACTGCTCACACTGGGCAGAAATTTTGGAAAATTTATTCATTCGGCACTGAGGCGCCATCTATCTGACTAGATTCAGGTGGAACTCAGTAGGCCTTGAAGTCTTTCGATTTGATTTCATTTCACTTGCCAAGTCAGTTCATCTCTAAGTTTTGCTTGATTTAGTTCTACTTTATTATTTAATAATTTGTCTTCTTTGATTTTTTTTTTAATTTTATTATTTGAAATAGTAAGCAACCTTAGTCTTTATTGATGGGGCTGCAAAGCATTACCAATTTTCTCAATCTTTTGTGATATATATTTTTTTATTTATTATTATTATTTTTTTTTTTTTTTTAATTTCAAATTCGATTCTTAATACTGTTGTTTTAATTTAAGCAAGGATTTCCATCTGGAGAAAAGCGAGAGTTTTTTTTTTATATTTATTTTTTAAACATTTTCATTAATTTCAAATTGGATTCTTACCACTGTTTTTTTCATGGAAGTATGGATTTCCATCTGGAGAAAAGTGAGAGATATTTTTTTTTTCAATATTTTTTTTTAATTTCAAATTTGATTCTTACCACTGTTTTTTTCACTTACACATGGATTGCCATCCGATATACATATATATAAATATATATATTTTTTTAAGTTTATTTTTATTTTTTCAACATTTTTTTTTTTTTTAATTTCAAATTCGATTCTTACCACAGTTTTTTTCATTTAAGCAAGGATTTCCATCTGGAGAAAAGTGAGAGATATTTTTTTTAAGTTTATATTTATTTTTAAAACATTTTCATTAATTTCAAATTGGATTCTTACCACTGTTTTTATCATGAAAGTATGGATTTCCATCTGGAGAAAAGTGAGAGATATTTTTTTTGTTTCAATTTTTTTTTTATTTCAAATTCGATTCTTACCACTGTTGTTTTTCACTCACACATGGATTGCCATCCGATATACATATATATAAATATATATACTTTTTTAAATTTATATTTATTTTTTCTAATTTTTTTTTTTAATTTCAAATTCGATTCTTACCACTGTTTTTTTCATCTTTGCAAGGACTTCCGTCAAGCGAAAAGTGAGAGATATTTTTTTAAAACATTTTCATTCATTTCAAATTGGATTCTTACCACTGTTTTATTCCCATCGACACATGGGTTCCCATTATGAGAAAAGTAAGAGATACGGCGACAAAGCAAACAACTGATCAAATCTCAGTGTGGTTGACCGGGATTTTTGTTGCTCCAAACGGTAGAGGGCGCTGCTGCTGCTTTTGCAATAAAGTGGAAATATCTCAGACAAGCAATGAAGAAATGCCTTCGAAAATCATGACCAACTGACTGAATCAGCTTCTTTGACCGAATTCAAATAGTAAAAAGACAGGACTGCAGTATTAGGAATAGATTGAGGAGATATATTGGTTGGCACAACAAACTGCTAAGCAGCTAGCCAAACCAAGTGGAGTCGAGCCAAGCCAAGTCGAGTCGAGTTGAATCGAGTCAAGTCAGTCACTTGTAAATGCAGTCAAGTCGAAGCCAGTAAGCCAAAGAAAAACCTGTCAGTTGAAAAGTGAAGAGTTTGATTTTGATTTTTCAACTTTTATCGGAACACCAAAAAAAAAAAAACGCATAAAGAGAGAACCTTCGTTTTTATCTATGCAAGAATTTTTTTTGTTCTTCTTTTGCCTTTCAAGTAAGCCCTGTAAAATTAGAGACTGTCGAAGGCTTTGATTGCTATTGCAGCTTTTCAGATTTGCCTTTGCTAGGAATTCTTTGATGCATACACACATACACATACACATACACTCGACATAGATACACATATTCAAATTGGTTGCTTTGACTAATTTGAGTTCGAATTTTGAGTGTCTCAATTGGTGGCCGATTGACCAGGCTGAAACCAAACCCCTTTTCTCGCTTTGAGCTGAAAACGGAAATGCAATAAAATTGTTGGAAATTTAAAGGATTAAAGGATATATGAAAGCTGAGTAGAAGAAATACATATATGAAAAAAAAAAAAAAAAATAAAACGAAAATTTTGTGGCTGATTTGAGGTTTGATTTTCTTTCATTCCTCTTCTTCGTCTTGTTAGCCTTTAACTTTGGCTTGGGTGTCCTTTTTGTATGTGTTTGTGAGACCATGAAATGAATTGCATTTCGGCTCAGCTTTTCATTTCTTGTGCTTTCCCAGCTTGTTTGTCAATTGGATTTTGGCATTGTAAGTGAGCGGTAAAATTTTCCTAACTCTTCCAAATCTATCTAGATCCTTCTAACCATGTAACCATGTGTGTTTTCATGTATATATATGTGTGTGTGTGTGTGTGTGTGTGTGTGTGTGTGTGTGTGTGTGTGCGTCGTAAATGGGCAATAGGGCGTGTTGGTTTCATTGCTACTCTAGATTTTCGAGGGTTGGCCCCAACTTGAATGGCTTGGGTTTTAACAGACAAGCTAAAGGCTGGCAACAAAATGCTTAGGTCGTGAAATTCCTAAGCGTTCTGAACGCCAGGTCATTTTGTCTAAACTGTAAGAGGCTCGATATGCTCAACAGCCAAGAGCCAGAAATTCTCTGCCAAACAACAAAAAGGGTTCAAGACCTCACAAAAACTCTTTAAAAGGCCAAATGCTCGAAACACAAAAAAGAAAAAAAAAGATATACAAAAAAAAAAAAATCTATCAATTTTAGGAAACTGGCAGCACCTGTCGGGTAGTTTTTGCAGGCAATTCATCACCGAAAACATTTCCTTATCAGCCATTCCAAAAACAGTTAAGAATAGCTCAGCCACAACTGCCATTTTCAATTAATATCAAAAGTCTGCTGAGGAAAAACAAAAGGCCCAAAATGCGAAATAAAAAACAAAAGGCCTGCTCTATAAAATTCTTGGAAATTTACTCAAAATGAGTGGGCAGAGAGAGTATTGCCTTTTTTTATTTATTTAATTCCATATACTCTTTACTTATTTGGTTCGAGTTAATTCTCTCTACACATGAGATTATCCCTCTTTAAGTGAAATATTTTTCTCATTGTTTCCTTTTTGCCTTATCCATTATTGCTTTGAGTCACTCAATTATTCTGGCTTGTTTTAATTTCTTTAAATCACACTTACCCTACCTCTTAACTATTTTATGATGCATTTCCTAAATCAATTACTCACTTCTTTATGACAAATTGAATGGGTAAAATTGTATTTATTCTTGAGTTTATACAGAATATTTGTCGGAGCTATATGGTTCCAGGTTGCCACTAAATAATTATAATCTATATAATTCCAGATAACCACTATATAATCTATATAACTTCATTTTATTTTAGGGCTTACCTATATTGATTATGGTGGTTATATCTTTAGCCTATATAATTTTGAGAGACCTCCGACAGTTTGGAAGTTATCTAAAAATATAACTAAATATTTATATACCAGATATATCGTAAGATTCTAGAGATATTTCTAGCCGATTATGGTGGTTATATCTTTAGCCTATATAATTTTCAGCGACCTCCGATAACTTGGAAGTTATCCGGAAATATAACTGAATATTTGTATACCAGATATATCCTTATATTCTAAAGATATTTCTAGTGGTTATATCTTTAGCCTATATAATTTTCAGAGACCTTCGACAACTTGGAAGTTATCCGAAAATATAACTAAATATTTCTATACCAGATATATCCTTAGATTCTAGAGATATTATCATAATTTCTATATCTCTTGAGTTGTTGATAACCTTTTCGATTATTTCTTGTTTTTCATAAAAAAATATATAAAATATTATTGAAATCTTTCCACCACTTCTTGCCTCACTTTCATTATGTTCTACTTATTAGCTTCCAAGTTGATGCATCATCTAACCCACACTCAGCTCTACTCAGCTTCTTACCTTACCTTTTCCAGACTATATTCCTTATCTTAACTAATTCCATACCCTTTTTTTTCTGAAAATAAAACATATAAGGAGCATAGACAAGAAATAAGAAGGCAAGCTAAAATAATAGCCCGAAAATTATCAATTTTGGTGGTTGAGAGACTCGCACCCTTTGGGTATTAACTGTATGAAGAGTCGCATTTCCGGCAAATAAACGAAACCAGAAGAAACCAGAAGCTTAGAGCCTTAAGGTCAACAAAAAAAAAAAAAGAAGAAGAGGAAGAAGAAGAAAAAAGGGCTAAGGGCGAATCAAACTGACAGAGAGGCTTTGCCTCGGTAAGGGAAAACGATTTTTCTTTTCGGTTTGTGGCCCTTTTGCAAAGGCCGTGGAAATCCCTTTTGGAGAATTTCATTTGTTTTTTGGAAATCAACTTATAACCATAAACAAGTCAAAAAAAAGTCCTGGCTAAAAAAAAAACTACTACGGGACACTCGAACGGCTGACAGGATGTGCAGGTCCGAAACTGCCTTGGCTTATGCTTGGAAGGATACGCTCAGCCGTGGGCCTTTGAGGAAGAGCTGGCAGGAGCTGGCAGGATCCAGAGTCCTTTGGCTGTTGCAATGTAAGCCCGAGTTAGACTTTTGCGTCTTGAAGCGCAACGAATGGCGAGGCAGGCAGAACCGCGGCCACACCTCCGTCAGCTTTTTGGCGCCTCGACGCCATTTTGCACTTCAACTCGTTGGGGAAATTCTCGACGTGTATGTATGTATGTGTGTGTGTGTGTTTGTGTGTGTGCTTTAGGATTTTTGCATGTTTGTCTCGCAAATTATGCGCCGAGCACAAACAAAAGCGGAAATGCCGCGCTGCTATGCCACACTTTTTGGCACACCGAAAAGAGGGCTTCTTTTTTCTGTTTTTTTTTTTTTTACTCTCGCCTCCCCCTTGTTGCGGTTCTCGATTTGAGTGTGTTTGTGTGTCTGTTTGCCAGGCCTCATTTTTTTTTTATTCGCAGGCCCGGCGCACTTCCTGCTCATTGCATATATCCAACTTTATTTTTTGCGCTTCCAGTCAGGATATAATAATTGCAACATGGCGGCCTTTGGGAGAGGTGTTGGCTATGACTAAGGCTATAGCTATAGCTATAGCTATGGCTATGGCTGTGGCTGTGGCTGTCAGTCTTCTGGCCTCACTCCTGCCCATTAGCAAAAATTCTAGTTTGGCCCCCTCTCATCTATTTCAGAATTTATACTCCATATACTTCTCATACATATTCAAATATGTAGGCAACAAACCATGTGACTCTGTGTGTGTGTGTGTGTGTCCCCCTTCATTGTGTGAGATCTTTTGTCGTGTGTTATTATTATTATTATTTTTTAATTCTTTTCTTTTAACATCAACGTCAGAGGCTTTTGCAATTTTTCTTTTGGCATGGAAAGTTTCTCTTCCTCTGCTTTTTTCTTTTGACTGCTCATTTCAGCGAAAAAAAACAAGGCTTTTCACACTCAAACCTGTCCTCATTTATACTCTTTATATAAATTATGTACTTTTTTTTTGATCCTAATGAGTTTGGAAAGTTTGAAGAATTGGGGAAAAATAAATTTCACAAATTTTTTTATAGACTCGAAAAGTTTTTAGATTGAGCCAGAAATATTTTTTTTTAATGAAAATAAAGTTCACCAATTTCTTGGAAGATATCAAAAATTGAAGAATTATTTTTCAGAATTTAAAATTTTTTTTAAAATTATTTTGAGCACGTTTCATTTTGTGGGAAAAACTGTTTCCTTGGATCATCAAAAAATTCCTTGATTTTCTGGCTGGATTTTCAGCATTCTCATTTCTCAGTTTTTATAACATTTTCAGAATATTCTTTCTTTTTTTTCTGATTTATTTTTAATATGTTCCAAAGTTCTCATTGTGTTGATCCTGTTGCCTCATTTGTTCCATGAAAATTGGATTTGTTTTTTGGATTTTCTTGAAAATTTTCGTTTGTTTTTTATTTAACTTTTTTTTTGTGTGTGTTTTTTTTTTTGCATTTTCATTTTGGCTGACAAAAATAGCGCTGCATTCAGTTTGAGTGGGTACATTTGCATAGTTTGTGCGGCTCGGCTCGGCTCGGTCTCAGCTGAGTTCCCTGAGCTTTTGGCTGGCTGGCTGGTTGGTTGGTTTTTTGGGCCAACTTTGGCAATGGTGGCTGACAGGTGTTTTGGCCTTATCAGATTCGTTGCTGTTAATTTTTCCTTTCGACTGAGCATTTTTCTCTGGCATATTTTGTGCCATTAAAGCCATTCCCACATTTTTTTTGCCTCATCGAGATATTTTCTATTTTTTGAAATGCTGCCTAAAACATCTTTGGCATAAATTCATGCAATTTGTGGTTTATGCATATCTAAAATATAAACTGCCATTGAATTATGCCAGAGACTTTTGTTGTTGTTGTTGGTTTTATTCACAGATAGCCATGAATTTTCACCATTTTCTTTTTTTGAAAAACAATTCTTTTTGGTTTTTAAAGATTAGTGAAATAAATCTTTATGGTCTTGCAATGAAATTGTGGAATAAATAAAAACCAAATTATTTCCTATTTTATTTATTTCTTGAATTTGTTTCAGTTTGAAGTGTTTGGCTCAAGTGCTAAAAATTTGTGGCTTTTTGTGATTTTAATTTCAACTATTTTTCATAAAAGACTTTTTGGGATTATCTAAATTTAAATATGGAAAAGATTCGAAAAATTTACTGAGTGAAAGAGATTAAATCATTTTTTTATTCATTTCAATTTTTCTCAAAGACTTTTTTAGATTTGACAAGATTTTGGGAGTGACGGAGAAAGAGAAAGAGAGAGAGATGGAGGATAAAAGAATAATTTCGGTTCTCTTAGTTTGCTTTTAGATTATCCCAAGTTCCATTTAACTTGATAGTTGCTTTTAATTTTTTCCCCCCCAGAAAAAACCTTTTGAGTATTTGCTCATGTAGACCAAGTTAACACAGACTTAACATGAATAAAATATATTCTTTTATCCTGTCATTTCATTTTACTATTTTGGCAGTATTTTGCTTACGTTGTTGTTGTGGTTGTTGTTGTTGCTCTAAAGATTTTGTTGTAATGCTTTTAATAGTATTAACATCAGCATAGTCAAGGATACAAAACAATATTTTTGTCCAAGTGAAAATCTCTTTCTGTTGGCACACCAACTAATCCAACAATAACACCGACCAGGGGCATGAAAAACTAAGATTGACAGGGTAATACAAACGCGACCCGACAGCCCAAAGGCACTGACTTTTTTTTTGCGTGGGGTTTTGGCAGGGAGAAAGGGCAGACGGGTTCATCTGTCTGGCATATAAACACTACTCAGCTGTCAGCCAAAGCAGACATAACCTGCAAAAACGCACAACAATAGGGCCGAGAGAGAGAGAGAGAGAGTGAGAAAAATAAGAGCAGAAAAAGTCAGCAAAACGAATGGCGTAGAGAGCAACGCGAGTTCATAGAAAATAACAACCAAACTGACAGGCAACTCGTAGAGGGGGTGGAGGGGAGAGTGAGGAAAACCTCTCTTGTCTGACAGCCTAGCCAGCCGTATATCCATCCATCCATTAGCCGTTCCGTTTCGTGTATGTTTCCATATAGTTAAACTATATTCATACATGTCTCTCCCTGTCCCCTGTCCCCTTTCCAGTGGCTGTTCTAAATGATGAGATGGCAGCTGTTGTTGTAGTTGTTGCTGTCGCCGTCGTTATCGTCATCCGGGTACTGTCCAAAAAAAAATTCTATACACACACATGATATTCATCACTCGTCTACTTGTCAGTCGGCCTACATCTCTCTTTCTTTCTCTTTATGCCTTATCAACTCTTCTTCTCTCTAACCTTTCTCTTCTCCTCCTTCTCTCACTGACTTGTTTGTTTGTTTCTCGCGTTGCTCCAATTTTTCGCCAACATTGTAATCCTGTTATTGCTCTCCTCTGTACTTGTTTAATGTACTTTATCCTTGACAAAACATGAACAATAAAAATAATACAAAAAAGAAGCAGAAGACTTTTTTAGTTTCTTCTTTAGAATATTTTTTATTTGTATTCTCTTGCTGCTTTCTTTGTTGTCACACAATTTTTGTTTGTGTTTGAAGTAGTTTTTCAAGTTGATAATTAACAGCTTTTCTTCTTCTGTAAATTTTATATTCGCCTTTGTTTATAGGTCTACCAGGACCACTCCAAAACTTAACACTTCGCTGTCCTTGTTTCAGCTGACTGAAATGATCTCAATAAAAAAAATAGGCTCAAAATATGATAATAACCTTAAAAATAAATTGACTATAATCTAGAAAAAATCTGACTAGCAGAATTTAGGGTCCCATAATTCTTTATCTTTGAGAATTTGTATTACTTTAGAATTACTCACCAAAGCACTGACAGACGAAGGCAAAGTTTTTTAATGTGAAATATAAATCTAGATTTTGCCTTGATAATATTTAGTCATAAGCTATCTGGTTTCATATAATTTAATGTTTTTAATTTCTCATTTTCAGATTTCTTTATTGGATTTTTAGTTTTTCATTGATCTACTGATTTAATAGGTAAGTGCCAGATATTAAAACTTTTAGGGGAATTTCAAGTCAAACCCAATTGGAATTGAATATTTGATTCCCAAGGAATGATTCCGAAAATACTTCCCTTAGAAGCATAAAGACTTCAAACTAAACTAATTTAACTAGCTTCTCAGTAATAGTTAGAGATCTGCTTCTAAAGTAATATATATGGAAGTCCTTCTTTGAGAAGTATAAAGTCTAAAGTAAAGTGAAAGTAAGATATTTTTGAAAGTACTTTCTAAGGAGAAACTCCAAGTATGCTTTATAAAAATATATCTTTATGTGTGGAAGTCCTTTTTTGAGTTCAAAGTTGCGTGAAAGGAAGGCCTTCTTTTGGAAGTATTTCTTACGAAAAAGCTCCAATATTTGAAAGAAATTATTTATAACAATTTATCATATGTAAAGACCTCTTTTGGGAAGTACTTTAGGAGCAATTTTTAACCGAGTACCTTCTGTTTGGAGCCGTTCTCTGAATTTAATTTACTTTATATTTGAGATAGGAAAATAAATATTTCAACCACTTTCAGTTGTAAGCTTTATTATTATGTTCTCCATTGTGAGTCTAAGCCTCTTTTGGGGAGAGGTCTGGGGGGGCGCCTAATAATTCATGTTAAGTGCATTTGTGTGTTCGGCAGTAGAGCAGAGACTTTCAAGTAGATTCTCTCTTTGATTGTTCTAACTACCCAAAAACCGAGTCAAACTAACTAGGTCGAGATTGCAGCACACTCTAGCCATAAACAGTGCTCATTATCAACTTCAAGTTGGGCCATTGTTATTAAAATCATTAAAAAAAAAAAAAATAATAAAAAAATAAAAGAGAGGGGAAAAAAAAACTCAAGAACACTTGGCTGGGCCCTTCGCTGATTTGACTTGTAGATTGCGCAAAATGCCAATGAATATTGATTTTGCATCATTAATATTTGCAGTTTTCAGTTTGCCATATTTGCCGCTCGTTGATGGGGCCTCCTCTGCAGTGTGGCAATTTCCAGTGGGCGTTTAGTTTTGTTATTTTATTTTTTTTTTTAATTTTTCAATGAAGGTTGCAATTTTTGCAATTGTTTGTGGGGTTTCATTTGTTGTCGTTGTCAAAGTTAAACGTCATCGTTGGCCAAGTTTTAAAATTGGCTTTTGTAGTTTGATTAGTTTTATTTATTTTTTCAATTTTGTCAAGTGAAAAATGTCAAAGTGCTTGGATTTTATTATCATATTTATGAAGAAATTTTTAAAGTTATTTAAATTTAATCCAAGGTTAAAATTAATTTTGTTAGAAGAATGAATGGTGTCGATGGAGGCCTTTCTTTCCTTGAAACTGATCATATTTGCAACTCTTAAATTTACAGTCCAAAGTAAGTCAAATAGAAGACTTTTCTTGGGAAGTGTTAACAGAAAGTTGATTATCTTTTTTTAAGACCTTTGCAAGATTAGCTTCTAGACTATTCAAATTTTAATCCTTATATAATTTATTCAAATTTAGAGAGCCTTGTAGAAATAGTAAAATGAAATGAAAGACTTATTTTTAATGCTTAAGGAACCCCTTCTTAATTCAAGAGAGACCAGCTTCTAGACTATTGAAATTTTAGTCCTGAGTGATGTGAATGAGAAGTAGTCATACTTAATCAGAAACTTATTAATGTATACAAATTGAGAAAGCCAATAGAAGTCTTTGTTTTCTTTCAGAAAAATAATCTTTCAAACTCTAAAAATTGCATTCCAAAGTAAGTCAAATGGAAGAAATTTCTTTTGAAATAATAACAGGAAATTAAATACTTATTTTTAATGCCTATGGCCTTTCAGACACTAAAAGTTTCATACTCAAGTAATGTGAATGAAAGACCTTCCTGGGGAAGTGGTTATATAAAATCTAAATCATATTTATATACAAAAATTTAGAACCCCTTTTAGAAATTTAAAATTGCATTACCAATCAATGTAAATGGAAGACCTTCCTTCGGAAGTAGTCTTATTCAGAAATAAATTTTTAACTCTCAAAAACTTCAACCCAATGGAAGTTAAACAGAAGACCTTCTTTTGGCAGTAATCTTGACAGCCGAGACAAAATTACTTAAGGCAAACAACAAATTAACCAACTCTGAAGCAATAAATAAATACTCAGTATTTGTTTAGATCTTGTTATTTGAGAAACTGCTAATGAAGCATCAAGGCACACGACGGTCAAACATGCCACCACCCCCCTTTACCCGTAACCTGAGACAAGGAAAGCCTCGTTTTGAGGGAAACTGAAATCAATAGGTGAAGTGTACGAACAATTGTGAGAAATGTTAGGGTCATATAATTCGAAATAGAAAAATGTAAATAAACATGTTGAACAAAAAAATGAAAGAAAACAAATCGTTATGAATGGAAAGCACGAGGCAATAACAAGAACAAAAATAATGTATAAAAAAAGCCAAAATCAAGGGGCTCAAAAGAAGGCTAAACTAAAGAGGAGAAGACGACGAAGAAGAAGACGACGAAGAAGAAGAAAAAGGTCGCCAGTTTGAAAACGTGAAAAACATTTGTTTAGCACTTGAAACATTTGCTCGAGTGCACAGCTAAAGAAATATATAGTCACCCTTGCTTTGGCTGTTTTTGGGTTCTTTGACCAGGCACAAGCAGCTGCGTCCCACCGGTTGGCTTTGGCTAAAGCCTGTCAACCTTTATATGAATTTCTTAGTTACACTCCAGTCTCTCCAACCACACTTTAACCCAAAGGGAATGCGTGTGTCCGCCTCAAAGTTTTAGTATTTCTTTTTTTGGATTTTTTTTTTTTTTTTTGCAATTTCCCAGCTGAGTTAGAATGGGTGAAAATGTGTGTCATTTATTTATGTATTTTAAATAAGATTTGTTATTTGCTTTGGGTCTGAGATCTCATGTTCAGGAATTTTTAAACCAACTTTTAGATTTTTAAATTTCTTTTTTTTTTCAATAATTTTTTTTAGTAGTAATAATTTTCAACCACTGTGCCAGTCCAGCTTAAGATATATTTTATTATCTTCTTTTTGTTGTTGTTTTTGTTGTTTCTGTTATGCGTCACCGTGACCACAGTGCCATTGTCATCAACAAGCCAACAAGCAGCCAGCAGAGTAGATCAGAGCAGAGTTGAGTCAAACGGCACCCACCAACGTCGATGCCGCTGTTGCTGTCGCTGTCGCTGCCACTGCCAGTGCTGCCGCCAAAAAGCCCAGGCAAAACCGAGGAATACAGCGTAATTGCAATTTGCGTAATTGTGCCCCCCAAGCTGAATGAGAAATGAGCGGCAATGTTGGCGGTGGCAATGGCGACTGTGTCGGTGACTTTGTTGATGCTGTTTTTATTGTTGTTGGAGACGAACACGGACATGGACACGGACATGGATGCGGACATGGATGCGGACACGGACACGGACACGGAGATGAAGATGGCGATGGCAATGTCGGTTGTGACAAGAGCAAAGCTGGCGACTCTTTGGGTTTTGGGTTGACGGCGTGCTGCTCGCTTGGCAAATTGTACCCTGGCCAGATGATTCAGTCAGTTGGACGGAAACCGAGCTCGTGCCAGGCAACCAAAAAAAAAAAAAAAAACAAAATATGAGAAGCAAAAAGTACTTAATAAACAAAATACAAAAGAAAAAGAAATGCTAGCCCAAAGTAAACAGAATAAACGAGTGAGCATGTCGACCCGGTCCGAGTTTTCGGTTCGTATTTATGAACTCGCACAGACGACGACCCGTTGGGTGTTGCATTGTTTTTTTGTTCTCTCAACCCATTCTTTCACTCGACTCCCCTCTCTCTCTCTCTCTCTCTCACCCCATCATCTCATGCCACGAATAATATAATTTTCAGTGCTCAATTCTCTGATGGTTTTTGGGGTAAGCCTCAAGGTGTGTGGGCGGTGGCGAATGTGACCGTTTGTTTGACAGAATGCAAAACTGCATGCGCGTCTACAAAGTTTTCATATTTTATTTTTATGTGAAAGATATTTCTGAAAAAATAAAAAAACACAAAAACGAGAAAGAAATATTTTAATATGCATGCCTGGACTTTGGCCCGAAGCTTCCAATGGGGCCAACAAACCAAAAATTGCTGTTCTGGTCTGCTATCCAAAAGGGGTGGGGCGGTGTAGGTGCGGATGCCAGTTGGTTATCAAGGGGCCCGAAAAAAAACAACAAAGTTTTCAAGTTTTTGAGTAAAAAAAAATATTTATATATGTATATAGTTCAAGCAGGGCGTGGGGTAGGGGGAATCAGACATTTTTTTTCTGTGCCAAGGGCCAAATTAATATAGTTGAAAGTTTCAGCCTAGAGGGAGGGTGTTAAGCGGGGCAGGGAGGGCAGAGCTTTGTATCTTAAAATGTGGCTCTGAGCTAAAGGGGAATTAGTTAGGATTTTTCTTTGTTTGGTAATTGGAAAATATTAAAAAAAAAATTGTTTTTTGAAATTCGAAAATATATAAAAAAAAATTTAATTTTTTTATGCCTTAAAATCAAAATATTAAAATTTATTTAAGCAAAAAAAAAAAATAATAATAATAATAATAATTAAATTAAAAATCTTTGGTAATTGGAAAATATTAAAAGAAATCAAAATGTTAAAATTTATTTAAGCAAAAAATAAACAAAAATAAATAAAATAAAAAATCTTTGGTAATTGGAAAATATTAAAAAAAATTTTTTTTTTTAATTCGAAAATATTAAAAAAAAATATTTATGTACTTTTGTTAAATTTTTTTTTAACAAAAAAAAAAAAAAAATAATAATAAAAAAAATCTTTTGACAAAAAAGTAAGAGCAAAACTGACAATTAAAAAGAAAAGAAAACAGTAAAATACACAAGTAAACAGAAACGGCCAAGACACCTTTTTGGCATCCTTGATAAAAAACAACAATAACAATAACAAACATCCTGCCCCGAAAAAAAGAGGCCAAGTTTTTTTTTCTCTCATTTTTTTTTGCGCCCATTTTCAAGTGCGCCAAGTAAAGCCAAGGCAAGGAGAAAAAAAGGTAATAAAGCATAAGGTAGTGGAAACAAGTTGACAAAAAAAAAAAAAAAAAAAAATACAAAAAATTGCAGTCAAAGCAAAAGCAAACCACAAGACGTTGAGATTTATAAACAGAACACGTTGGCTGTATCGTTGTGGCCAAAGTTGGCTTTAGCCATGCTTGGTCGCCTTCACCTTCCGCGGCTGCTTCTCTTGCACTTTTCTTGCCCACTTACCTGAGCAGTGGCAAAAAAAAAAAACATGAAAAAAAAAATGAAAAGAAACCAACGCCCACGCTGCTGGGCTTTTGACTGAGGCAGTGCGGCCAGGCCAGGCTAGGCCTTTCAGACCTTGCACTGACTCTCTTGTTGTTGTTGCTGTTGTTGTTGTTTTGCTCTGCTTATTGTCAAGTATTTAAATGCTGCAATTTAGGCTTTGTAAGCCTGGCCAAGAATTGCAGTGCAAACGCTTTCATTCTTCTTGTGTCTGTGGTAGTTCTTGTTGTTGTTGCCACTCCACTTTGCCTATTGTTTGGCTTTATGGGCCATTGTGGCATAAATCGCTTATAAGAAAAAGCCTTGCGCCTTGTCTACACTGTTTTGGTAATTTGTCTTTCACACCACACACTACAATACTGCAGAAACTCCAGCTCTATACCCCTCTCCCCTCGCCTCCCCCTTCATCACCATTCACTTGTATCAGAAATAAATATTTGTTCTTCAGCTTCGCTCAACAGAAGTAGCAAATTTAATGGCCTGGCTACGCGAAATTCACAGCCATTTTCATAATGCAACAAGAATCCCAGCTCAGCTCAATTTCCGCCCCCACCCACCCTCGCCTCAGTCATTTAAACAAAGACAAAAGCTGGATGCACTGCATCTTTCTCCTGTTGGCACACAATCTTAAACATTTTCTCTCTCCCTGCCCTGCCCTGCCCTGCTCGGTGTTCCGTGTACGTGATCGAAATGTGAGCCATATAAAATGCATCAGTTATTTGGTGCATTGTTCATGCTTTCCATTCCATATAAATTTTATTTTCTTCTTCTTTCTTTTGTTTTATTTATTTTCATATGCACTTTGTGTATTGAAAATATTTTATTTTAATTTTTTTTTTTGCTCTTTGAAATAAAAGCGTCTTTAATAAAGCTTGGAAAAAAGTATTTAAAACTTAAATCAATTTTAATAATTTTCTTTGTACTTGGGCGAATAATGATTTTTATGTCGTATTTAAATAATTAATATTCTTCGACTCTACGGAAATAAAATGTATAGGTCTGCCGTTTTGTACTTCTCAGATAGAAATTATTCATGACATCGAACAAACGCCAAAAACCAAAGCTTTTTATACGCTGCACGTTCCAAAAAAAAAACCATAAAAAGTATATACGATTTAAAAGAAGCTTTAAGTTTTGAGATACTCTTTTTTAAAGCAGACAATTTAAATGAATACCAGGAAAAGTGCAACAGTGCGTATGCTTGATTTTTAATAAATGTCTAAGAATTTTACCAAGGTTCAGCCTGAGCTTGAGAAAAGGTGTAGAAAACCAAAAGAGAGTGAGTAAGTAAGTAAAGTTTGACTTTTGTGGTAGGCCAAAACTTTTTAAGAGATTTCAGCCCCCTCCCCCGCACTCCATTACGCATACGACCCGTTGTACTTTGTTAACCAAAGGTTCCGTTACATTTGCCTTGCATATTCTTTTCGTTTTGTTCTGGCAAGAGTCGATTGGTTTTCGGGCCTGCATATTAAATACGTGGCTTGGTTAGCATCTTTATTTCATACCAAGAGCAAGGCAAAAGGCATCAGCACTTTTGGGCTCACAACGCGGCGCTGACTCACGTTTGCTTAGGCTTACGTTGGGCTGCCCAAATTGAGGCTCTTCTTCTTAATTACGCATACAAATACACAGGAATTTCGCGACTCCCTTTGCGGGGGAAGGGGTAGAAAGGAAGGGGTGCCAGAAGTTTGAACTTGCCGATTGTGAGCTCTCTCAAGCTTAAACAAACATTGACGAATGTTTGTGTGTCCATTCAAGCGTCTTGCAAATAAATTTGCAATTCCCTCGCTTTTGTTGTTGTTTGTGCGATTTGTTTGTGCGGTCGCTTGCGCTTCAAAAGGTTTTACATAAACACTTCCGAAGAGTTTTTTTTTTTTTTTTATCACTTTTCTTTTACCTTTTTTGCCGGTGTTGGATTTTTGATTTAAATTTAATTACTTAAAGGAAATTATACACAAATTGGTTTTTATATATAAATTAGCCTTTGTGTGTTGCCATGTGTGTGTGTGTGTGTGTGTGTGGGAGTGTTGAAAGTTCAGGCAACTGGAAAAATGTTGCTTTCAACAGGATATTTTCATGTTGACAAGGCACAAGTGTTCTGACCCGAAAAGCTTAAAAAAAAAACTGACTAGCAAAGCAAATACACACAAACACACACACACACACGCACACACTCACATGTCCATGTCAAAGTGACCCTTAAAATGTGGCTTAAATTTATTAGACAACCTTTTCTGTTGATTTAAGGCTTCATCTTTTTCGTATTTTGTGCATCTTAAATAAATTAAATAGATCAATTTTAATGGTTATTCTTGATTGATTGAGTGCTTTTGGCCCAAATTGTTTTCGCTTTGTGGCTTGGCTTGCCTTTGGAGACCAATTTTGTGGGTTTTCGTTTGAGCTAAATTATTTGCTAATTTGAATTTTGATTGCAACCTATTTGAGGTCTCTCTCAAAATTCTTTGACAGAAAACAATACTCCTGCGGTTGAATGAAATCCCTTTCAACATGTCATTTCCAAATACCCAAACATTTCGCCATTTCAAAAAATATATAAAAATTTATGACTAAATTTCGAGGAATCCAACAATGCCAGTCAATTTGAACAAACCAACGCCATCAGCCTAATTGTCGAAAGCATTAAGTGTGCCAAGAAATGGTCACCAAAATTATCGTTCTATATAATCTTGGCAAGACAAAAAAAAAATACATTTTTATGCAGTTATAACACTCTCATATACTAGATTCCTTATATATATATCACAGTTCAAGGCTAGATTTAATGCATTTTTATGTGCGGATGACGCTCAAGGGCGTTGCGGAACGGAAAAGCTCCCTGCAAGCCAACTAAAAGTAGATTACACAACCAAAGCCAAAGCTAGGCAGCCCAAGTACTTTTGAAAAAGAAAAAAAAAAAAAAAAAAAAAAAAAAAAAATATATATATATATATATATATATATATATGATACATATATTTTATATATTAAACGACAGAGCTGAAATGTATATAAAATGGCAATAAAAATGCAATTTTTTATACCAACCGCAGAGGCGTAAAAAGGGAAAACTAAATAAATACGCAAAGCCAAAGGGGAGATTTGCTCTTCTCTTAAATACCCTAAAGATGTTAGGATATTTTTTTAAGGGCCTTACGGGATTTCAAATATTATTTTAAGCTTTTTAAAAATGAATCGAATTTCCAGGAAAATCTATTAAAATATTTCAGAACTTTCGAGAATTTCTCTAATTAAAAGTTTTAGTCTGGCTTAGAGCATCTTAAGAGTCGCTAAAGCCGAAACTTTTATCTTTGTCATAAATGAAATAAATGCAAGTCACTCTCAGTCAGCTCTGACGACCTTGACTTATAAACATCAACATTTTTGCTTCTTCTTTTTTTTTCTGCAACAATTATTTCTTATAATTCTTTTTTTAATACATCAACACACCCACACACACACATACACATACATACCACCGTTAGAGGTGGGCCAAGCTGAGTGGCAAGCGGTTGAGCACTTCATGCAATGCCAGAGAACATTTTGCGCGCTTTTGAATTGAGGTTACTGCGGAAAAGCAGTAAAAATCAAGTATAAAACAAAATAAGAAAATATAAGGAAAAAAAAAAATAAATAAAAATAATAAAAACTCTCGACTTAATGCAAATCAGCGCGCAGTGGTTACAAGTTAAGCTGAAAACCCCTCAGATGTGGGTCGTCCGTTTGCTTATTTAAAATGATATAAAAACAACAACAAAAAATGTTGTAATTGCTCGGTTTAAAATAAAATAAATAAAAAATTATATATCTAGAAGGCTTAGAAAATTCAGGGAACTAGATTTTGTGTATCTTTGAGATACTTTAATAAAATAAATTTTATAGACAGTCTTGGCATCAGCCAAGATTATAACTTACCTTCTTTTATGGTGTCATTAAATTACCTTAAATTACCATAAAATTAAGCACATAAACAATCTTTGTTTGAAAGATTCTTATTATTATTTTGAGATACTCAAATTTCATGCATCAATTAAGTTAGACATGACAGCAAAAGGCTTATGGAAATTTGAAGAAAATTTAAAACAATTTCTTGAGAAAGGGTTAATCTGAGAGTTTGCAGGCTTTAAATTTGCGAAAATTTATTAAAGCCAAAGCTAATTATAACAAGAAGAAACAAACTAACAAATAAAAAAAAAATTTTTTTACTCTTTTGGCCAAGTAATTAAAAACATTTTAGTTTCGTTTAATGTTTTTGCAATTATATTTATATACATATACTATTATTTTTTATTAATTATTTCTTAAGCTCAGCTCAGAGCAGCTGCAACAATCAAAAAGCAACAACAACAACAACAAAATAACAAGCATAATGACAACAACAAAGAGCAGCACTGCGGGTTATTAACAAGCAACTGCGATGGCAGCCATAATAACAGCAACATCAACAAGACATAATGAAAATAAATACAAAACAAAAATAAAAAAAAAAACACACACACACACACACACACAAAATCATAACAAATAAATAGAAAAAAATAAATGACAACAAAGTGTTGAAAAAAAAACGAAGAAGAAGCTACTCAGGTCTGCCCCTCGGCCAAGGTCAAGAGTGGCATTTTTCTATTGATTTGAAAAAAAAAAATATATATTTACTCAAAAAGAATGAGGAAAAAAAATATATTTTTAGACCCTTGATGGTCTCTGAGAAGCTCGGAAAAATAAACAAGCTTTTGAATATGAAATATATATATATTTTTTATATTTGCTAATTAGAGTGGTAGTCAAAGCAACGACTTAAAAAAGTATTCAGCTCGGCAAGCTTTGAACTGCACTTTTAATTCGGGTGAACATGAAAAATAATAAAAAATGATAAACTTGTTTGTTTGTTTTTTTTTTTATGGAAATATAAATATGAAAATAAATAAAAAGATAAAGCCATATGAATTCATTCAATTTAAAATCAAAGTCGTCAAATATTTACCTTAAAGGGTTTTTCCTAGCTGTTGTTATTTTTCGAGGGGTCTTTTATTTTATTTAATAAATAAAAAAAAGGCAAATTAATTGTATTTATTATATGCCAATTAAATTTTGCCAAAGGAAAAAAAGGCAAAGCTTATTTATTTTTTCATAAAATTAATATTTTCCTTTTTTTTCGGAATCTGAAAACAAAGCAAGAGAATGAATTATTCAGCAGGCCATTAAGTCCCATTTAAAGGTAGTTTTGATATTAAATAAATATTAAAAAAATTAAAAAAATATTTATTATTTATATTTATAAAATTATATTTATATATTTGGTTAAAGAAAAAAAATATTTGTATAAAGAAAAAAAATTTCTATTTATTTTTAATTATTCGAAACAGGATTTCTTTTTTATTAGTAAAGAAATATTATTTTTTTTTGTCTTACCTAAGGCATATATAAATTTTAATTACATAATGATATCAAATATTTATAGCTTATAATTATTTTCATTTTAAAAATAATCAAGATTATTTTAGCTTAAAATTAAGAAATATTTTATCCATAGAATTTCATTTATTTCTAGCTTATCTTTTAGATTTTTATTTATATAAGTATTTCAGTTTAGTTTATCTCTGCTTATATTTATAGCAAATTCTTGATATAAATTGTAGCCATCTATCGAATTACTTTTATTTAATTCCTGGTGCAAAAATGGTTTATGATAAAAAAAAAGTATTTTGTGTGAGGCTTAGGCAGATAGTCTCGAATTAAATAGTAAGACAAATGTAATCCGTTGTTATTGCTGTTGTTGTTAGTAAAAAATAACAACAACAACAAAGGTCCACAGATTTTCATGTGTTAATACCAAGAAAATTGAGGGGACAAAAGAAAATCAACCAACCAAAGAGTCAACCAGCCACTTGAATGGCTGTGAATGTGAATAACGTTGGTGTGGTTTTAGTTATTGCTATTGTTGTTGTTGTTGTCGTTGTTGAAGGGTGTCAAAATGTGCGATGCTGTGCTGGATGGAAAACTCAAAGCGATTTGCCAGTTCGTCAGTTTGCTGGCTGCCTGGCTGCCTGCCTGCCGCCTGGCTTGCCAAGCCCCTGAGGCGCATTTGGCTTGAATGACTGATGTACGGACAGACTAACTGACTGTTGGCATGCTTCACTGACTGTCTATGTGAGAGGCTGCGTTGCTGTTTAGCATACCAGTCACATTGATTCAACGTAGAAGGCAGCTAGAAAATTGGTTATGCCAATGAAATAGACAGGCGGCAATATTTATTCGCTTAGGTGTTGAAGATGTTGTGATAATAGACAAAGCGACTTACCGAGATGAAAAAGATACGGCAACAATCCAATAGATACATTTTCTAAAATGTCAGCTTAGCTTAACTACTTGACGATTGAGTATTTACAAAAAAAAAAAGCCAACACACACACATGCACACTTACAGAAAATAATTGAAGCCATATTTAGTGACACAACACTATCGGACCAAAAAAAAAAAAAGTTACATAGTGGTGGTGGGGGGTTGGGGTGGTAGGAGTTGTCAAAAAGTTGTTGGCATGCGCCAAAAATGTGTAATGTGACACAGTTTGGAAAACAAAAATACACACACACACAACAGCGAATATCAAAAAGTTGCTCGATTCAGTGACTAACTGACTGACAGCTGCTGTTTGAGAGGGGAGCGGGGGAGATGAGGTGTTGTTGTTGCTTTTTTTGTATCAACTCTGACATTGAAACATTTAGCGCTTTGTACTTTCAATGTATTTGGTAGATACATTTGGCATCTATAAGATACAGTTTGTTATGGACGGAGAGAGGGGGGAATACGCACAGTGCGCATACATAATTAATTTATAAATTGTTACGACAAACGACAGCAGGCTGTACATTTTCTTTTGATGCTTATCAAAAGTGTGCAGGCAATTTGGAGTCCATCCCCTCTCTACCCCCCACCCCTCTTGACAGCTGCCTCAACATTTCCTTTTTTCCACTCCAACTCCCGATAGAAAGCCAAGTCAAGCCAAGCCAACCGAACCAACCATTTCAGTCAAGCCAACCTGCCCACAATCTATCTACTCAGCCAAAGAGAAGGAAGTCAGCCAAACAGTCAAGGCAAGACTGAAAAGCCGCCTGACTATCTCAATTAAGCGCAAATTGAATTAAATACTTTCGTATGTGAACACAAAACACACACATTCCAACGCAGACATACGCATACACCAGGATATATCGTCTCTTAAAAGAAAGAAGAAGAAGAAGAAAAAAAACAATAATAAAGCGTAGAGAAGAAACAAGAAAAATGAGTTTGGCTAAAAACAAAAGACACCAGACAAACGGCTAAAAAAAAAAAGAGCTGGCAAGGCGTTTGCCAAATTCTGGCAAAACTGAAGTAGGGCCAGAGCTCAGAGGACAGAAAGCAGAGCTGGGAGAGCTAAAAAAAATAGGCCAGGCGATATAATTTTATTTCACTTAAATGTGTTTTTATGGCTACGCAAACACACACACACACACACACAAACATACGAGCGTTCTACACTCTGCATTCCAAACCACAGGAGCTGAGCACACTGGTTTGAATTATCTTTGAACAGAAGGTGGAATTTTTAATGTCTTATTGAATTTCTTTTGATATATTTTTATAGGATAATGTAAGAAAATAAATATATATAGAAAGAATCGTGGACCTTAAAAAAAATCTCAAGATCTTAGTCCCCTAAAAGATAAGGTTAGAACTTAGTATCTTGGATTCCTCTCTGGATCTTAGGTAGATCTCAAGATCTTACCCTTACGTATCTTGTTTTCCGCTCTGGATCTAATTTAATTTCAAGATCTTACCCTTTAAAAGAAAGCTTAGAACTAAGTATTTGGATCTTAAGTTAATCTGAAGAACTGAGCTCCTGAAAGATATGGTTCACAGCTGAGATGTCTTGGTTTCCGACCTGGATCTAAAGTTGATATCAAGATCTTAGCCCCTAAAAGACAAGGCATCAAATCGTCTGCTAAGAACTTTGTATCCTGGGCTCCCTCCTGGAATCTTAATTTCATTTTCATCCGATTTCATACCACTGTGCCAAATGTACGTAAGGCAAATCCGTAACGCCGCCGAGACTATTACGTGGTTAAACGCACAATGTCCACACTGAAGGGCCGGTCTGGGATTGAATGCTGAGAGGAATGAATGAATGAAGAACTGGACAGCTGGTGAGATGGTCAGTTGGGATTGGGTTGGCTGGTCAACCAGCTAGCCAGCCCAGTTGGTCAGTAATTCGTAGGGGTAGACACACCAATACAAACAGTCTTATACACAAACACAGAGCAATTGAATCTTTTGCTGGCTTTGGAGGGAGCCGACTTTTATTCGTACAATTTTCCACTTGTTTCTACGGTAAACTCCGTTAGCTTCGAACGAAGTCTGTTCTACATCTTCTCCCTACTGATTTTAGATCCTATCTGCTGTCTGCTTATACTCCCTTGCTTCTGGTTTTCCCCCTTTCCTGGCTTCTTTGGCCGGCCAAGGCTTTTGTTTAGTTTTGTTTTGATTTGGCTTTCTCGGCACGGTTGTTGGCTGGTTTGGTACATTTTGTTACAATTTCATTCTCTTTCTCTCTCACTTCTTCTATGTTTTTGTTTTGGTACGTTTTTGTATTCACCCGCCCGCCCCACCTCACATACGCTCACCATTCGTAAAATAGATAGTGGCAGAGACAAGAGAAAAGAAAGGCAGAAAAAGAGCTGAGGGATTTTGTGGGTGCACGACTGTTGAGTCCTTTGGCGCGGTTGGCTTTGTCGGGAATATTTCCTCTTTCATTTTTTCCTTTTCTTGTTTTTTTTTTTTTTTTTGTTTTTGGTTTTCATTTTGTGTTGCTTTTGTTCTTTTACAGTGTGACTGGGTTTTGCCTTTAATTCATTAGACCACAATCCTATTAAATCTGGTAGGCAGCATCACAATTTCTTTTACAGATACACGCCAAATTGGAAATTACTACATAGAAATTGTGGTTGGCAGGACAAAGTCGGAAGAGTGATAAATCCGGCAAATGGAATAGTGAGTGTCAATTGGCATTTAAAGTGATTTGCTTTTGGGAAAAGTATCTCTCAGATAAGTCAACTGCGATAGGCAAATTTTATGTTAACAATGCAGAAATCTCTTGAAAGTTTTTTTTTAACGAAAGAAAAAGTAAGAAAATTTAAAATTTATTTGATTTTTGAAATGCTAAAATTAAGTTTTTTTTTTGAGATTTTGAATCCGAAAAAATTTGAAAACGATACGAAAGCAACGAAATCTTGTAGGCTTATGATTTTTTTATGGTCTTTTCTGTAAGAGATTTTTCACTGGTGGTCTTGAGAGACTTTGAAAATCTCTTGATTCCTTAATAGTTGCCCAGATTCTCTGCTGATCTTAAATGATTTCAAAGTGTCTTTTTTTCTCCGATTATTTCCACTGAATCTCTTTCGCGTCTTTCTTTTGTGGTCCCAAGATTTTTTCGTGCCTCAAAGAAAAAATTAGATGTTTTTTTTTCCTTACTTTTGGATTAGAATTTGGCAGCTTATTGGCTGGAGCACGCTCGTCTTTAGTCCACGTTGTGTTGTGATTTCCGTTTCCGGCAGACACACACACACACATACATCGAGGCATGTGTGTCCACGTTTTGTTCCTCTCTTTTTTGTTTTGTCTAAGGCTTTTTTTACGCCTCGCACGTTTTACGCCAACGCGTGCCACAAAAGCCAAAAAATCACAAAAACACCCAAAAAAACAAAAAAAAAGTGAAGAGGAGAAAAAATTCTTTGGCTGAAAAGACAAACAAAACAAGACAACAGAAACCCACAGCCACCAAAATTTTGGCCCAAAGCAGAAAAGCAAGACCAAAAAAGAAAAAAATATAAATAAAAATAAAAATCAAATTAAAATGAAACGGAAAAAAGAAAGAAGGAAGAAAAAAATAACAAGAGCAGAACTTCGACATGTTCAGCTAATAAATTCGTCAGCGTAATAATTTTTTTTAAGTACGAGGCAAGTGGCAAGTGGGACAGAGGGGGTGGCAGCTCAAAAGTGAAAAGTAAGCAGGAAAGCAAAACAAGACGAAGAAGTACATAGTATCTTCTAAAGCGGATTTTCAACATTTTCTCATTCAGCTCAGCACTCGTTGTCTTTATTGATATGCGACGTGGTGGCGCCACCGCCGCCATTGCCATGATGGAGTCAATCGCGTCACAGGAAATCAAAGCTTATCAGTGGCAAACGAGAGCCCTGACTCGTAGTTGAAGTTGCGCTGATTTCACGCCCCCCAGGCATACCAGGATACCGCCATCTATCTTGGGTTTCACTCTGTCTGTGTTTCCCTAGCAAAATTTTAAGCCCTCAACGCTTCTCCTGACCGTCCGCCACGCCCTCTCCACAACAGTTTCAGCACCAATCTGTCTGTTTGCCTTATTAAATTGCATGACGTTGGCAACGCGATTTTGGCTGGCTGGCTGGCTGGATTTCTCTACCCCCCTCTGTCTCTCTCCCTCTTTCATTCTGTCAGTTTTTCTGGCCCTTCCCCTTTTGGAATCCTGGCTTCGGTGTAGTAATCGCATTGTGTGGAAATTGATGTCAACAGGTTAATAAGATCTATATTTATGGTGCATGTGGCTGTCTGTTTGATATCTGTATATATGTGTGTGTGTGTGTGTGTGTGTGTGTGTGTGTGTATCTGTGAGTGTGTTTGTAACGGGGTAGATAAAAGATTATTGCCATGGGCGCGCCTTTACACTGCGTTGCGTTTTGCTTTGGCCCCGCTTTTATGTTGGATGGTTTTCGGCTAAGTGGATGAGTTTATGATACACAATATGATTTATATGGGTTGCCTTTGCCTCACATTATGGCCAAGTATAATTCTCTCTCTACCTCTCTCAACCTCTCTCTGTCTCTGTCTGTTCTGTCCTGCCATCATTGTCAGTGTGTGTGTGTGGCTGGCATGTCATGTGTGCTTGTTTTACTAAATGTTAAGCCGTTTAACAAAAGCGTTTTTGTCATAGTGAATTTGGTGAATAAAAAGGGTTCAAACCCAGTCAATTTCGGGATATCAAGAACAAAATCAAAAATGTTTATTTATTTTAATTTTTCCATTTTGTTTTATTTTTAAGGATTTATTTCGGGGTAATTCTTTCAGTTATTTGGCATAAATATTTTTCCCCAAATCGTTTCCAGAGACAGGAAGAAAAAAAATATATATTTTTTATTTTGAAGTTTTTCTTATTTTTGTGATTTTTCTCTGTCCCCAAAAATACTCCTTGTCAAATTATATTTTTCATTAAATCATTTCCAGAGGAATAAACGTATATATTTTTCCATTTAAATTTTTCATATTTTTGTGATATCAGATAACTACCAACGCATAATTTTAATTACATTTCAAAGTGAGTTCACAAAACTTTAATATTTCCAATTTTGTGTTTTTATTTTAATTATTTTTCTGTGTCTTTCAGTTTGCTGAGTTTGAGTGGTTTTAATGTATGGCAATGAGGAGACTTGGGCTGGTTATTTGAAAATATACAGGGCATACAGAGAGAGAGAGAGAGAAAGAGAGGGGAGCAGTGGAAAACAAACTTTTTTACACTCCATTTAATTTAATTAATTTTCTTTCGTAATAAATTTTGTTTTTTGCCTTGGCCCAGACCAGAAAAACCAAACCAGACCAAAACCAGACCGGAGCAGGCCCGAGTCTCAGCCTGTCTGGGCTGTCAGACGATGTGGTTGTTGCTATCAGCTTCTTCTTCTTCTTCTTCTTATACTGCTTGTTCTTCATCTTTGGGGTACTTGGCTGTGTTATAGGTTTGCCGTTGTTTCTGTTGTTGTTGCTGCTGCTGCGATGACGACGATGACGACAACGATGACAGTAAAAAAGTTACGCGCTTTGTGTCATAAGAAAAATTAAATTTAAATAAAAAATAAAAAAAAAATCTCTAGACTTCTTCTACCCTCTTCTATCGCCCTTGTATTAGTCACTCCCAGCACCCGAAATAATATCGTTTTAATAGTAGAACATGAGTGGTGAGGTTGGAATCCATAAACCAGGCTATGATTGACTTTTCCACTTGGCTGAGAGAGATTGTGGGTGAGAAATGTGTTCCGCTGAAGTTGTGGCGTGGTTGGGGTAGAGGTTGGGTTGGGCGAGAGCTATCTTTAATCAATTTACACAATTTCCTCGTCATTTCCGCGACGCCTTCGAAAAAAGAACAGCTCCTACTCCGGGATCTTTCTATTGATTCGACTTTGGACAACGTTCGCTTTTGGCTTTGACTTTGTCTCTACCATTTCTTCATTTCTTCTTTATTCGCTGAGCATTGCTAACAAGCCAGTCCAGCTAAATGGACACAAAGAAAGAGAAACCAGGAATTGAAAACAGACACAGGGTGGAAGAGATTGATGATTGGGCTAGCCTGGTCCTGACTCGGCAAGGGGAGGTAGCTTCTTTTCTATCTTTGAAAAAAAAGCTTGCAAAGTTGGCATTTTTTTTTTTTTTTGTTTTTTCTGATTCGTTCAGTTCTGCTTCCAGTTTTGTTTTTGGCTCAGAAGCTTAAAAGATTAACATCTTCACGAGCAGCAATTAAACATGTAGTCCAGTTCAACCGACAGATTTGGCTAGAAACGTGAAAACAAGCAAAATGAATAAAAAGAAAATGTTGGCCCAAGTTATTGATACACAGTAATCCTAGGCAGGGACAGGCGGAACGGCAATCAAAGGAGCCCAACGTAAAGAACAACCACAAGACAAAGCCCAAAGACAAAGTAAAACAAGTTGCAGATTAGTAGAGAATTTCACTGACTTTTAAATACACTTAAAAGTTTCCGTTTTTTTTTTTTTGAGGTTAGAGTTGAATGATGGAGTAGATAGAGGGATCTTAGAGCAAAAGAAGTAGTACAGTCAGGCACTTCTTTTTGTGTGGTTTCAAAGCTTTTTCCTTGAACATTTAATTTCTTTATATCAACCAAGATAATCTAGAAGATCTACAAACAAAATAAGAAGTACAGTCAGGCACTTATTTTGGTTTGGTTTCAAAGCTTTTTCATAGAACATTTAATTTCTTTGTATCATTAAAATAATCTTGAAAATGTTCAAGCAAAATAAAAAGTACAGTTATGCACTTCTTTTAGAGTGGTTCCAAAGCTTTCAAGAAGTATATAGTTAAAAAAACTTTGAGATTCTTACAGATTTCTTAAAAAGATTTTCAGATAAGTATTGAGCACCTTTTACCTGCTCAAAGATCTGGGAAAAAATGAATGATGATTGATTAGGTGTTGAGGCTTTTCCGTTTTTGAACCTTATCCATCTTGACAGAATTGAAATACATATGCCTCGACTTAATTGTGGGTAAAGTGTATAAATAAAACCAGCTGAAAGGCATTTTCCTTGGGCCTCTTTGACCGGAAGCTTTGGCGGCAAAGAATTTTCTTATTTCGTATATTTTCTTCCCTTTCATTTGTATTTTTGTTTTCTTTTATTTTTTTCAAATATATATAAAAGTATTTTCAGTACGTTTTTGGGTTTACTTCTGTTTTGTGGGCGGCGCACATGACTGGAAATTATTTAAGCAGCTGTCAGCTTTGCACCGTGGCAGTCCGAGTCCACTTGGCTACAAATTGGCAAGCTGCCTTCTACTACTCTCAGCAGCTTTTGCTCCTGCCTTCTTAGCCGAGGACTTTGTGCCGTGCTGACTTGACTTTATAAAGGGAAAGCAACGTTGACTGCATCAAGATAAAAAGCTACTTGGGCAAATAAGCAAGCACAGGAAGAGGCGGTTGACTTGATGCCGATGATGAAGACTGGCAAGCCAAGGAGCTGGTGATGCTGCTGATGCCGTTGCCAGAAGTATTGGAAGAAGGCGTAGCCTAACTACCATACGATGACTTATGTATATGTGGCGTCATTGGATTCTGTATTTTGAGGGAGTTCTTTTTTTCGGGCTTTTGTATACGAATGCTTAAATCAAGACAATTTACGGCAAAGTCTAAGGGAAAAAGTTTTCTTATTTTTGCTGCATTTCAATCAGTGTTTCGTGGGGTGGGTAGCTTCGATTGCTTTCTGCTTGGCAGATGCCTGCAATTGCTTTTCATTTGACTTTTCTCCACTCGATCTTTCTATTGGGCAGGAAAGAAGAAAAAATAAATATAGACTTATATAGCCAGGTTCCTGTTAAATTGATGGGATGCTGCCGCCCACACGTGTTGCCATTTTAACAGCTTAGGTGAAACTCTTTTTCATACTCTTGACGTGTTTTTTTTTTTTTTTTTTTTACAAAGATGTAAAAGTATGCCAAATTGATGGGGATATACGATCTGTATAAAATATAAAAAATAAATCCCCTTTCTTATTTGTATACACTCATAAAAGAATGTTTAATGGTCTGGGCTATAATTTATCCCAAATAGATTTACCTTCCTTGAAATCTGAAAGGATGAAGGATTTCACATAAAGTACCAAAAGTATATTTCATATTAAGCTGGAATTCCCAGAAAAATTCTGGGAAAAACTCTTTAATTACTCTTTATATTAATTTGCCCATGTCATGGAATATATTTTCGTTTAATCTCAACTTAATTTTCTTGCTTTCAAGATGCTGAAAATCAAGATACCTTGGTAATTAATAGTCCAGGCTTAAGCCTCTCAAATCTTGATAATTACCGAAGACTTAAGCGGCGTCTTTCTCTTTATTTTCTTAGTGTCGCATTAAATTACAAAATAAAGTTATCAATTTTGGTTTTATGCCCTACTCTTTTCGCCCTAAACATGACAGCTAGAAGACAAAGTGTAAACACTGCAGCGAACTCTATCCCAAAAAAAAAAAAAAAAAACTGAAGCCAACAAGTTTGTGCATGACTGCATAGCAGTTTGAAAATCTAACCAAAAAAAAAGAAGAAAAACGGAAAGCAAAGCAAAGAAATATACAAAATCTGTAAGGGACGAGGTTTCTCAGCACGTGTGGTGAAACAGGCACACACACACACACACACACATGCTCAGTTGATTCCGCACGCATACTAAATGCTAAGAGCGTAATGTATCTCACAGATATTTAATCTAATAAAAGGTTTGTGTTGGCCATGAAGCTACACAACAGCTCCACGCCGGCTTGGATTTAGCTTTTGACTAACTCCAAAGCATAAAACCTTTGGGATACACCGAGAGGAGGAAGAACGGCCAACGTGGAATGTCAACCCATGAGAACGCCATTCAGGGGCGGACAAACGAGACGACACGCACGGCACGCCAACTGAGGCGGCGTCTGCGGTCACAGTCAAAGTTACCAACTGCCCTGCCGCACCGGCCCCTTCTTTCCACCTTCAGAAGTTTGCCTGTTTGTATTTTGGGGTGTTTGGGAATTTATTTATTGGCGCAACGTTTTTTTTTTTTTGTTTTATCCTCTCTCCTTCTTTTTATCCTTTCGAGCAGCACCATTTGGGCGACATTTTATGGCGGGCTTTATACACCTGCAGTGGCAAGTGGCAAGTGCCACCAGTAGGAAGCAGCAGGATATCTCATGTGTTGCCAAGCCTTTCGGAGTAATGGGTTAAATAAAAAGCCAAATGCTCTGCAGCGGGTGTTCAACAACAAAAACTAAGAGCAATTTAACTATAGCTTTAAATACTTAATTGTGAAATAGTTTTGCTCCGGCAAAACTGTGTAGAGTCCTGTGGCTTAGCTTTGCTGGCTTTGTCTCTTCCATTTGCACAATTCGTGTTTTTTTTTCAGTCCGACATTCCCAGAGTCCGAGGTGTGGCAAGAAAAGTTTTTGGCTATAAAAAAAGAAGCAAAATTAATTTCCAAAAGTAAGCGAAACAAAATTCGAAAATTGAAAATTAATAAAAAGAACTTTTTATTGAGTCAACCTTTTTGGGGAGAGGCTAAACGGAATGCAATGAAAACAAAAAAGGTTTAAGAAAATTTACAGTTATTTAAATGTTTGAATTAAAATTGTAAAAGCAATACAATAAATATTTGAAAATTACCCCAAACAAATTGATTATAAATTTAGAAGAAATTTCGGAAAACTTGGAAAACAGGTTTAAGTAATTTTATGAATTGAGAAAGTTTTTAGAATTTGGCAAAATAAATATAATAATTATATTATCAGTAAAATAATCCATTCGATTTTTATTTGAGAATTAATAACAAAGAATATGTTAAAGATTAATTGAAGGGCGGGCAAATTTATCTATTCCAACAATTTAATTAATGCCCAAATAATTCCATATCAAATTTAGTTAATCTTAACCAGAATGTTGTAATGCCATTTTGATGGTTGTTCATATTTCAACCACTGAAGCATTCGGTTGATTTCGTTTTTGTTAATCTTAACGGATTTCTTTCATCAGTATTCAAGATACATTCTTTTTGTCTCTTTGGCTGTTTTTTTTTCTTTCTTTTCTCCCCTTTATTTTGTTGTAAGGGTTGTTGGTTTTGTTGTTGTTATTTGTTGGTTGGTTTGTTTGTTTGTTTGGCTGTCTGGCTTTGGCTATATCCTTTTCAAGTAGCTACCAAACAGCTTGGTAATTAAAGTGAAATAAACTGTGGGTGGAGTTGAGTTAGTAGATATATTTTAGATAGAAGGAGGAGAAGGAGGGTGCTGGCAAAAGCCGAGGATGTGGTGTCGGCATCCTGGCAATCCTTTACATGTTTGTCTAGCTGTTTGCTGTTATTCGTATCTTTAGACAGTTACACTATACCTATGCCGACTTACCCACACTCTTCTTCGTCTTCTTCTTCTTCTGGTATCTCATTCTCGTCGTCAGGGTAGCTACAAGTTATGGGCGTGCTTCCTTAGTTGTTGTTGTTGTTGTTGGCAGCAATGTTTCTGTTTCTGTTTCTGTTGCCTGTTTCTGTTTTTATTTCACAGTCACATTCAACGTCTTTTTGCCATACTTTCCTCCTCTTGTTGTTGTTGTTCGTACAACGTAAAATTAATTTGCACAGCCGTTTTTCATTTCGTTTGTCGCTTCAATGTTTAATGTCTCTCTGTTTCTCTGTGTGTGTGGGTGTGCGTGTGGGTGAGTTTTCTTGTGCGTTCTTTGCATATTTTAGCTAGATTGCATTCATTTCAAAATCCTTAGCTGATTCAACCTAACCTCACTCCAATGCCAAAACATAAAGTTACACTCACTTCTTTCACTCTCATTCCCCTAGGAGAAAAGGTAGTGGCTTTAATCTATTACTACCGTTTTGGATGAAGCTTTCTCTACTTTTGCCTCTCTCAAAACTCACGCATTTCTGTCGTGGATTCAAGCTCTTTCCAGATCTCTTCTTGTTAGATTTATATTCTAGTAAAAAGTATGTTTCTTGGCCTCTGCTATGCATTTAATATGCCACCATCATTCTTTGCCCATATTCTCCGTTCGCCTTCTTGGTGAAAATTTATAACATTTTTAATGCAAATTTCTATAAAATTAGCGACGCGTCTCTACCAAGGAATGAGTAAATTTCTTTTCATTTTCTCAAGATATTTTTTTCCCCACACCTTCACCATTTTCTACTTCTTCTTCTTCTTCTTCTTTATCTTCTGTTTATGAACAAAAGGCTTTTGCTAGGCAAACTTAAGTGGCCTCATTACCAGGTGTTTCACCTGGCCCCTCCAAATTAAATTGAATAGAATAAAATGGGCGAAATGAGTAGAGATTTGAGTCGAGTCTTTGGTCGCTTTTGTTTGTTCGTGTTTTAACAATTTTCTATTTAGTGTGGCTTATTCTGCTTGAAGCCCGGCCAATTCACCAAAACTGCCCGAATGGCTGAGGGGTACGGTCTCGACCTCCATTTGAAAATGAGTTGTAAATCGCTATAAGCATTTCATCTTCCAAGTAGCTCAACGTTTACGATGATGTTCTTCTGGAAAATAAACATCAGGTGGGCAAAGCTGAAAAAGCGGAAAAGTGTTTGTTGTTAATTGGCTGGTTAAGTGTTGGTAAGCAGCAGTGAAAAACATCTTAAGAATTTTTGTAAGCTGCATGGAATTTTCAACTTCTACTTGAACATTCAACTCAAGTGAGTTTTTATTTGGGTTGGAGCAGGCCAGTTAAAGAAATGAGCCCCCCAAAAGGGATGCTGTGATAAAATTTTAATTATTAAATCAATTTTATAGATTAGTAGTAAATAAATAGGATAATAGGACTAATAATGGAGGATAAAATTAAAATAAATTGGAATATTAAAGTGTCTGGGAAATGGAAACATCTGAGGAAGATAATTAAGTCCCAATGGGACTCAGGGATTATGCTTTGAAAGGAAAAGTTCTAGGCGGAAATGTTATACAAATTGGGAAGTCTTTTCTCCTTTGAAAGAATTTCCACACGATTGACTAAATTCTTTTGGTAAACTTGTAAAACTCTAACAAATTCCTTAAGTCAGAAGTCATTTGAATTATAAAAGAATCGTGTTTTTTTCTATATCTTTACAGTTGACAAAAGGCTCAAAGAAACGAATGACTTGCAGCGGAACTTATACCAAATATAAAAGCATCTACAACGAAGCATCAAGGATTTAGTAGTCACATATCCTATGAGCCACGTAAGTTAATTTTATTATTTTCCTCTTACATTTCCGATTTCCTTTTCACTTAAATTTATGCCCAAGTGAATTTTTAAAAGTTTTCCTTTTCCATTATTATCATGTTAATCTAAAGTTATTCGAGAAAAGTCATAAATTTGGAAACCTTAAATTGAAATATGTATTCCATTATTATTAAATGGAATACTTAATGCAAAATCATCTCTATCCAATTTAAATAAGGGACACAAATACCAATGTAATTTGTAAATAACCAAACGAATCAATATTAAATATGTATAGGAATAAATTTTTTTTTTTTTTGAAAAGCTGCCTGTGATAACCCAAAGCGAATTAGCCCGACCATTGAACTAACCCTCAAGCCTCTTTAGCAATTTTCCCATTCCCAAAAAAAACGAAAATTTCACCATTCGATGAAGGCATTAAGTAGACAAAGTCATCAAGAATATCAACGCCCACATAACATTTGACAAAACTCCCAAGGAGCCAGCATTTGAATAATATTTTCAAGATGATTTTATGGCAGGAGGAAATGGGAAATAGAGCAAAAAAAAAAAAAAGCTTGACGAAAATTGCCAGCTTAAAAGCAGTCGAACAGGCCGAAACCAACCAGTCGATATTTCATTTTATGATACCAGAAAATATAAACCACTTGACCAAAATTACACCTCTAAGCGTAACTCCTTGGCAGGGTTGATTCTTGCCTTGTGGGAGTGAAGGATTCGGGCGTGCAAAAGGCCGTAAAGTCGTGGCAATGGCAACGGCAGTTGGGCCACGGCAACCGAAAATGTATAACAAAACCGAATATCAAACCAAACTGAGCCCTCCTACAAAACTTGAGCAAATTTATAGACAAACTTGTGCCGGCTTGGTCATTGCAGTATTTCTGATCCCCTACACCGAGCAGCACATCGGCACACCTACAGACACTCACTCGTAGACTTTTGAAAGTTTTGCTTGAATATAATATTCATAAATTTAATCCCAACAAACACTTTTCGTGTATTTTCTCTAAGCTTTTATTTTTACTCTAACTCTTTTTTTCTATCAAGCTAAAGGTTAGTCAATTTTTTGGAATGATGTCCGAAAAAAAATGTCTTTAAATAAGATTTGGAATTTTTTCAAAAAAACTAGGTAGGATTTTTATTATTTTCAAAGTCAAAGAAGCTAGAACTGGTTAAAAATTTTAACCGTAATATTTCAGTTTATTTATGAAGAAATTGGTATAAAAATATATTATTTTGAAATCTTTAAATTTTATTTTCAATACTCTTGAATCCTCAGCCTCTCTCATTAAATCAGATCTGATACTGATATTCAGTATTCGGAACTTGAATGCTTTTTGACTTTAAGGATCAGCATAGCTTTGAGTTCTGAACCAGTCTTCACAGCAGATCAGTGTGACTATTCAGAACTTGAAAGCCTTTACCAGTTGCACAAAAAGGAAGAGCATACAAAAGTCGGCTTTTGAGAAAGTTTATTATGTTCTCGGTTTATTTCTCTGGGATTTGATGGTGTTGTTTGTTGTTGGCTGCTGCCACGTTTATCATTGAAGCCAACGTAAAGTATTTTCCACATTTTTGCAACATTTTCCAGCAGTTCAGATTCAGTTTGACTCGGTACACTTTTGGGGTTTGCAGTATTATTTTTTCCCCTTTCTTTTTTTCTGTTTGTGTTTTATTTTTATTTGCCGTTGTTATGCTGACTGTGGCGGCGCACAAGAAATAAACAAAATAAATAATTCATAATGCAAATAGGCAAAAATCCAGAGACTAAGCGGCGGCGGTAGCGGTATTGGTAGTCGGAGGCTGCGGCAACGAGGATATAAAAGGCCGCCTTCGGCAAAAGTGCTGCTGCAACTACAACCTTCTCGCCCAACCTTTCCGGTTTCCTCCGGGGTCTCATCCTCACCGAGGGTCTCACAAAGACCTCCAGACTCTCAGGCTCAAGGACTTCTGCGTATGTGTGTGTGTGTTGGTCTGTGCTGTCGGGCTGTGTACATAAGCGCTTTTGAGGCGAAAGGATTACCAAACGAATCAAGCATTCGTCCTTTATGGTCTGCTTTGTGTTGCTGGTTGGTTTTGGCCTGGGTTCTTTGATTCGCCTAACCAAAGCAAAACATAACCAAAAACTTACACTGGATTGAATGGAGGCATTTTGAAATAACCATTGCGGCCTAGCGCTGCTCTATAAGTGTGTCTGTGTGTTTTTCTGCTTCAAAAAGATGTCAAGTGTGAGTGCTATTTGAGTGTTGATACACTCGAGAAAATCTTAGATAAGTTTTTTGGTATTTTTTTATAGACTTTTGTCACATCCAGACTATGTTTGACTTAATAGACTGATCCGAAGAATTTTTAGAACAAATGTCTAGTCTTGATTGGTTTATCTTGACCTTTCTATCATAAAAATGACCCAAATAATTTTCATATTATTAGTGAAAACCTTGTAAGAAATTTTTTAGTGAATTCAAAAGTAAATTGATTATTTTTCTCAGTGCATAATTTCTAACCAGAACTTATGGTGTGTAGAACTAAGCCACGGTTAAGGGTTTTACGGGCTTAAAATAGTCGAGCAGCCGAGCCAACAATAAGAAGAACAACAAAAAGCACAGGTAGAAACGTCCAAAGCCACTGGGCGTATATTAAATAAATAAGGGGGAAACAAGTGCAGCATTAGACGTGACAGGGAAGGAAGGGGGGGAGAAAGCGTTGAGGGTTAAGCTAAAATAATCAAAAAGTAGGTAGAGGTAAAAAAAAGCTAACGAAAGCAGCGTAAAAAAAAGTTTAAAGACACAGGGTGAAAAAAGAAAAAAGGTAAAACGTAAAAGAAAAAAAAATGCAGCAGAATCGGATTAAATGCGCCGAACTTAAACCTGAGCGTGGCTGAGGCAAAAGCCAAAGCGGCAAGTGCCCCACTGACTGAAGTAGTATCAGCAGTTGTTGTTGTTGTTGTTGTTGCACGGTTTAAAAGAGATACAAATTGCAACAAGACGGTCGCTGCTGCTTTTTTATAGTTCATGGATGGATTTACGATGTTGCACAAGTCGAGACTTTGAACTACATTTGTCGAGGTTGATCCGGTAAAAAAAAGAAGAAGAGAGAAGCAGAAAAATATACAGAAACTGAAATGAAACCAAAACTGAATAAACCTTCGGTTAAGTTCTCTGGCTTATGCACTCTTTGAATAAAAAAATTGGAGGAGTACAAAAGCTAACAAAAAAAAAAAAAAAAAGAGTTGAGCTTTGCAAACCGAATGGAAATAATGCCGTGAATTGGTGCTGATGTCCGTGGTATCAGTCCAGTTGGGACTAACAAGGTTCCCTCAATGGCTTTTCTCTCACTGCTCACTCGACCAATGGCACTTTTTAGGAGAGTTTGGATAAAAAAAAAAATAGAAAATAACGCAATGTTGCAACTTTTTGCTTGAGACCAAGATGAAGTAGTAGAAGCACAAACAGTTGCAAGAGTGCCATCAAAATGGCAAAAAGGCGCATATAATGGCGGCCGTAAAAATCCAACAGTGTAGAAATGGAGTGACAGAAAGAGACACACACATACAGAGAGAAAGCAAGAGAGAGAAAGAGAGAGAGTGGAAGTGGTTGCAACATAAAAAGTGGCTACAAAATTGCAACATTCTAAGCCAGTTTAATGTACGTCCGCCACCACGCGAACAAGGCAAAAAATGAGACGACTCTGTAATGGAGCGGGTATTGGCTGGGTTGGCTGAATCAAGGAAATTACGGATTCAAATTAGCGGCACTCAATCTCAATCTAAGTTTGCCCTGTTGTTGCCAGAGTTGCTGGCACTTCAACCGCCAGCTAATGCGTTTTATTTCAGGATTCTGCCACTTACTCATACTCCTTTTATTCAGTAGTGCTGATTCTTTCTTGGACCTATGTACAATCTATACAGGGTGTTCTTGACTTATTAAAACTAACACCGAAATTTAGAGACTTTTTCGAAAGTAATTAAAGTTAAAAAGTATATTTAATTACATTCCTAAAATTATTTTCGAATAAAGCAGGGGATTTTCTAGTATTTCTCAATTCTTCTGGTGACACCCTGTTGCGAAAGTGGTTCGGCCCATTTTTATGCAATTTAATCAACTTATCGCGTAAAATGCACACAAGCATTTCCCCCTTTAGCCAGGTCCAGAAGTGACTTTAAGCCAACTCAAAAGTACTACTTAACTACTCCTAAGACCAAACCCCACATTTTCACAGAATCCACCCCTTTCATCCACCACCTACTCTCTGGCCTCATCTCTCTGGGCTTTTTTGCCTATCCGCTTCACTAGCTTTTCCATGGCAAAGTAATCAATGATTTTTCAGTTTTGCATTAAAATGCAACCAACTCACTCACAACCCTTTTTGGGCCAATGCTATTTCCGTGCCGCCACCCCATCTCGACCACTTTGCGCTCATCGACTCTGTTGCTTATTTAGGGCTAATTAAGTTTCATTTAATGGCCGCCGCGGCTCTACAGTTTAGCAGTTTGCTTTTAGCTTCACAAATAAGAAAATGGAACACTTTTGTAGAAAACATTTTTCAAGAGAGTTTCATTTTAATTTTTTCTTTTTTTTTTTTTTGTTCGAGTCAAGTTTTCAACTGTTTTAAGAGTGGTGAATTGGTTTGGTTTGGTTTTGGAAATTCCCGGAGAGGCAAGAAGATGAGTTTGAAAACCGACAGCATCTGCTTGAAGTGTTGTGTAATTTAAGCGGTTTTCAAACTGAACTTTCCAACAAGAAACTGTTGCCACTGACCTCGTCCTGGTCTTTGTCCCTTTCCTCCCTTGGCTCTTGTGGCTCTTTGGGTCAGGCATGTGTTGCCTAAAGGCTGGCCATGTGCTATTTTCATTGGCTGTTGAATGTTTAATTGCAGATTAAAGTTTTGCCAAGCCGCATTTTTTCCCCTTAACCTGCTCCGCTTTTGCCCTCTTTATTAAAGTCATCATCAGGCACTTTTTAAAAAAAAAAAACGTAGCGTGAAAACTTTTTAGATTTAATTTTTTATTCCTTGGGCTTTTTCGTTTCTCTGTGTGTTCTAACAATAAAGTAAAAGCACTTAGTTGGCTTTTAGACATCAGAAAATAAGAGAGGAAAATGAAGAAACGAAATATCCCCCGCTTAGTCCACGTCCACTAAAGTTTCTTAGTGGTCCCACATTGCGTATACGCTATCAATTTTTTGGTATAAATTGATTTGCGCAGGCAAATATAGCCTTATTTATGGCTTCTCTTGAGCTGGACAATACAATATGGAAAAGTCCTGGGAAATTCAGTACAAAGTTTTTAAATTCTTTTACTTAATTTTATTCTTTCTTTCTTTTCTTTTTTTTTTAATTAAATGTTGAAAAAGTTTTTCTTAAGAATGTATAAAAGCATTTCCTTTTCCTTGAGATGGGCAAGTTGATTAGCTCCACAGTGCACTTAACTGATGAAATTCTATACAAATTAGAATATTTTCACTGAAAATTCGGCAAGGAATTTATAAATTTTAATAATTCGAAAAAAAAGGCAACATAAATCGGAAGAAAAGTTACTTGGAAATATTTTGATTACAGAAAATTTCCAGTTAATTACCGATTATTAATTTATATAGGATAATACCAAGCAACTTGTCTGACTTTTCCTATAAAGTTTATGCAGACTAAATTGACCAGAAACCAATAAAAGCTCTTATGTCTTGGATTAAATCTGCTGAAAATGTTCTCCAGAGACCATTTGGTTAAAATACATTTACAATTTTGGCCCTCACAAATGCTTTGACTATGTAGACAGAGAGTAAATTTAGCTTATGCATGATTTAATTTATTAAGCTTTCGACTAAAACGCAATTTGGCATAATTATTTGTGTCAGAGTTTTTGGAGATTATCAAACATGTAAAATGACAAGAGAAGTTTCCATCTAAACTAAAAGTGACATTTTAGGTTTGAGCTAAATTTAATGGCGCTTTCCTCAGATACACTGGGGAACTGTCACAAAAGTCCAGACCGACCAGAAGTGCCGAAAACAGTTTCCCCTCCTCCACTCGGCAAACTTGTCAAAGAATTAAGAACCAATTTGACGCAAATGTATGCAAAATTAATGTAAGCTGAATTGATTTTCTGGCAGGCTGCTGCCCTCCCCTACCTCTCTCTCTCTCTCTCTCTCTTCCACTCTTACTATTTTATATATATTTTTTTGCCCCGTTTATCTGGCAAACAGATTGGCTGATGGAAGGCAGTGTGGTAAAAGCAATTAACCAAATAGAATATTTAAGTATTTATCTATCCCACAATGGCAATGCAAATGTAAACGTAAACGCAATTAGCCAAAACCACCTCAACCAGCATCAACAGAATAACAAAGACCAAAAAATAAAAAAATAAATAAACCTTGAGCGTATACCAAGTAGTCTCGGATTTGCTTTTATCTAATTGCTCTGACTAAGATCCAAGAGGTACGCAAGTAGTCAGACGGTAACTCATTTGTCAGAGATTTCTCTCAACGGTTTGTTTGTTTTTACTTTTGACATTGAATTCAAAATGACAAGGCCATTTTCATTGGCTTCCATTTCAATTGCTATTTATTTATTTATTTATTACTATTTTTTGTTTTTAGTTTTAGTTTTACCATTGTTTTTGGAAAAACGTTAAGAGCCTTCTAATAACCTGTAATTAGGCATTTTAAATTAAAGCCTAGATTGATTTGGGATTTTTGGAAACTAAAGTTATTTTATAGTTCATTTATTTCCATGGAAATATTTGCAGTACTAAGATACAAAAATGTTTGAATTATATTTAAAAAAGAATCCTTTTATTTTAATGAGTAGTTCATTAAAAATAATTTTCGAATTTCACTCCAAGGGTAGATTCAACATTTTTTATAAATTTGATCTTCTTTTCATCTGTTATATTCTAATAAATAAATATTTCTTTTCAAAAATATTCAAGCAGAAAATTTTCTAGAAATTACTCAACAATTCTCAATACATTTCCCAATTGACACTCATTCAAGAATGAATTATTTGTTTCCATAATTTTTCTCAAAAACTAATGGAACTGCCCTCGGTCCTATGGCAATGCATGTATCAAAAATTTCTGCCTAAAATGTGGTTGATTTGTTGTTGTTGTATTTTTTTTTTTTTTTTTTTTTAGACTCTTTTCGAAGAAAAAGGAGTCTATTCACTTTGCTCTGATGTTTGTAACGCACAGAACCAAACATCGTAGACCCACAAAAGTTACATCTAGAATACTTAGAATCACTAGAGGAGTCGATATAGCCATGTCCGTCTGTCCGTCTGTCCGTCTGTCCGTCTGTCCGTCTGTCCGTCTGTCCGTCTGTCCGTCTGTACATATCAGATTTACTCCGTCAGTTTAAAAGCTATTTTGCTGAAACTTGGTATATAGCCTTCTTTTTTACCTAGGTAGTACACTAGTTTGAATCGGCCAGATAGGACCACTCTTTCACATAGCTGTCATACGAACCTAAATCGGTTTAGGCAATAACTTCCACATTTATTATCCGATCCTTTTGAAATTTGGCATGCGTGTGTTTTATATAACGATTGATAATTGTACTAATTTTTGCTCGGATCGGATCACTATATCTTATAGCTGTCATACGAACCTAAATCGGTTTAGCGAATAACTCCCACATTTATTATCCGATTCTATTCAAATTTAGCACGCATATTTTTTTTATAGCAGTTAAAATATATACCAAATTTCGTAAGGATCGGACTACTATATCATATAGCTGCCATACGAACCTAAATCGGTTTAGGGAATAACTCGCACATTTATTGACTGATCTTTTCAAAACCCGGCCAACACGTTTTCTACATAAATATACGCGGCAGAAACAACTGCGAAAAGAGTCGATAATCTTCGGCACCCCGAAGATAACGTTGGCATTTTTTTGGTTTAGTTTGGTCTGACAACAGAAAAACCAAAACGTGTTCAGCATTTTGTAAATGTTTTCTATGTGCATTGAGCGATAAGCATTTTAATTAGTTTTCAATGATTTTTATTGCTAGATAAATGGAATGTTAATGAGATGCTCAAATTAAATGTTGAAAATATATATTCGAATACATTTAAATATACGGAAGCTATGTAGGCTGGAATAAGAGGCTTTAAATAAAAGTAATGTAAATAGAAATAAATTTTTTTTGTTAAATAGGAAATAAAATACTAAAGTGTAAGCCACTTGTGGATATTTATTAATTCATGTTTTGTCTAGTGTAAAGTGAGTAGCAAACGCCTTCTTTTTGAAAGGAAAAATCAAAAGTTTTATTTAGAACAAGTAGCAAATTGACAAGACAAAGCTCAACTGTCAGTAAGTATTCAAAGAGCCAACTCAACCAGCTGAACCAAAGACACTTGTAACACCAACACAACAAATCACAGACAAAACTGTCAGATATGAGAGACTCGAGGGGAATAGAGTCTTCTGACAAGACCAAGCGAAACTATGAAAAAAGAGACTAATATTAATAAATAAATAGAACAATTTTTTGAGACCGGTTTCCTTCAAGGTTCCTTGAACATTTCTTTCAAGTACAAAACTCGGCTCATTGAGTATAAAATTTTCACCCTTTTTGCACTTAAAAAACTAGTTTCTAAAACTGGATCGACCAGCACAATATAACACATTTGAATATTTATGAATTACAATGACAGAATAAAGAAAAAAAAAAAAATGCAAAATAAAAGTATCTAACAAAAACGAGATGGAAAAACTTTGAGCCACAATTATCATCATTATCTTTTCACACTTTTGTGAGAATTATCTTTAGAAAAAAAATATGATAAATACCGCCAAACAAACAATCAACTTGAGCAGAGAGACAAAAGCAGAAAATAAATGTTTGAGCACTTGAATTTCTTGACCTTGGTGGGCCAGAGCTTTTTTCGAGCCAAGTCAAGTGAGTCAAGCCAAGTCAAATTCAAAGAGAGAAAGAGAAGAAAAAATCAAGTTAATAATTCAACTTGATTTGTACGTGCTAACAAACCAAACAGCTGTTTCGATTTCAAACAACGGACGCCTGCGCATTCGCCTAAAATATGTATATATATTTTCCCCCTTCTTCTCCACACACTGTAGTCATAAATATCAATAAACGTTGAGAGTGTGTGAAAAGCAAAACGGCAAAAAATATATAAATACAATAAGCCGCAAAAATAGAAAACCCAAAAACACAGCTGACCCAGCCGCTGCGTGACTAGAAGATACTTGGAGTCAAAGATACAAATAAATGATATCTGAAATTTGAGTTGGAAACTTGAAACTACTTGGAAAATTATTGTTGGTATTTGTGGTTAACAGAAAATTTAATATTTCACATTACTGAAGGCTGAGATTTTACAGAAAATTATTTGAAATATTACTGTGAAGGCCCTTCAAAGAGAAATCTAAAGCAAAACTATCTTAAAGATTTTAGAAATATTATTTTTGAATTCTACATATTTGGCCAGACTTTGATAATTTAAGCTATAAAATAAACAGATTGATAAATAATTTTTAAAATATATATCAAAATGTTTCGTGTTATTCTTGAAATGCCTCACAAAGTCTTCTCTTTTGAAAATAGCATAATAATAACAAAATGACAAGGCAACTTTGAAATTGAGTATACTAGAAAAACATTATTGTTTAAATTACCACAAATTGAATTTGAATTATTTTAGTTCTGAATTAAATTCATTTTAAATTAGGAAAGAAATTATTTCCATTTTCAGACAATGGAAATTGACAAGAATTGATTGAGATGCCTGTTAAGGAAGTTAGGGTTTCTGCAAGGTCTCAATGTCTTTTGATTTGAGAAGGTCTTTTAAAAACAATCTGCCCATCAATTAAATTTATACAGACGTGCCGAAAAGATACCAACTGAGAGGTAAGAGAATGCTGAAAGGAATTTCAAAATCAACTCAGTCACTTATCTTGAGAGTGTGTATGCGTGTGTTTATTTTATCGGTATGTGGTTGAGCCAGAGAAACACATCAGTTAAGGCGTTCAAATCGCTTGCTAAATATTTCAGCAGAGAATAACACTAAATGCACTTGACGGCATTATAAATGCGCAACATCAACGCCAAAATGCCTGGACGGCGAGAGACCAGAGAACTACCAACACCAGCAACAAGATGCCAAAACAGGGTAGTCCTGAAAGGTTGGGTAGACAGTTTAGGGAAATGAAGCAATGTGGCAGAAACGGCACAGCAGAGTTTATAAATTGCATTAACATATCACATGCAGGCAGGGAATTTCAGCAGAAGGCGAGAGGGCGAGACAGGGCGGTGAAGATGAAGAAGAATTTTAGATCCAAGAGCCAAGGAAGACAGTTTGTCTTCGGGGAGGAAACTAAAAACAACAACACCGAGAATGAGAACAAGAAGAAGAACAACAGCTACGGCTTGATTGCCAACTATTAACACCATTAAAGACGAAGAATTTAAATAATTCCCGCATGAATTAAAACATTTTCTCAACCTGCCAAGGCAACAACAGACCAGACCAAGTTAAAACCAAGCAGCTAGCTTGGTTTCGAAAGGGGTAGCAGAGGCTTTGCCGGAGTTTCAGGGTTTTAGGGCAGACCACCTTCTGGGAGGGCGTGGCTGGAGATGGAGAGTCTTGACAGAGAGGCTAGGAAACTGAAGCTAAACTGTCATAGGGAGATAAACAGCTTTGGGCTAAGCGTATGGCCCAGGCTAAAGACAAATAAGTAAACACGCACATACACTGACATACACTTCATTACACACACACACACAGACACACAGGCACACTCACATATGCACATACACGCCCTTTTCAGCTGGCTTTGGTACGCCTAAACAGCTGCGAATGAGCATATAAATTACTAATACGCACTGTTGTCGTCGCTTGCAATGTACGACACATACAAACACAAACACAAATGAATTCTGGCTGGCACATACTACACATATTCATTTAGTCAGCACTCTCTCTATATGTGTGGGTGTACGTGCGCGTTCATCCTAAGCTGATAATATGTATAATTTCCCAGACAATCTCACATTTTAGGTACACAAATAAATGGCATTCAGTTCAGGTGTGTAGGCGTTGGTGTCCTACCTGGCCAAATATTTTAGACAGACACTGGGAAAAAAAATTGCATTTATAAAACTGATAAAAATATTTATTTATACACCAAGAAAAGAGGAGATGGAATAATTTTGTACGCATTTTCATTTGAAACAGAAATAGAAAAATTCTAAAAATAAAATTCATAATTTCAACTATTCTTAGTTATCCAATTATGGCAAAAAGTTTTGTACTGGGCTCAAACTAAAACGAAATTTTCTGTGTTCTCAGCTTCGATTTGAAAACTGAATCTGACAACTTTGTAGCATTTCATTTTGTATTTTCATGGATTATTTGTATCTAAAATTTTCTCGAGTGTGCCTTATCTCACTCATTGAATTTAGTGTACAAATTCAATATGGAAAAATCACAGAATTTATAATCAATCAATTTTGTGAGATTTTAGTAAATATTTAGTTATTTAGTTTATCACTGCATTGGCTAATTGAATTTTATTTATCTTGATTTGCATAACTCTCTGTAGTTTTCTATTGTTTTAATCACAATAAATCGGACTCGTCTCTATTCAGACTATTTTGCCAATTAAGAGTGATTGTTTCGACTTTGAGTGAGATTAAATTTCGGCTTTTGTTAATTTTTCAGCTTTTGAAGGTTACACAAAGAAGAAAGGTTAAATTAATTATCCCAAAATTAATAAGCCTTCATATAATCATTATATTGTATTGAATGTTTGATTCAACCAAATTGCAAGTAAAACACAAGAGACAAATGTGCGTTTGTGTTGACCAAACAAGCGACACTTGACATTTTTATAATTCATTAGAAGTCTATTTGCAAAAGGGCCCTGTCATAATAAAAGGAACAGCACACAAGTGGCAAGCACGCGATTAAGACAGACATCATATGAAGTCTGTGGAAAAGTCCCTCGAGCCGATTCAAAAAATTAATTACACAACAAACAAACAAAATTTTCCGGATTTGGAACTGAGTGTGTGTGAAAATGGCAGGCCTGGGGTATCTATAATTTTCGTATAATATAATTATTATTAAATTGAATTGAAATTACATCTTCGTTTTGCCAGTTTTGCTAATTACTCAACTGATTAGAAATAATTTGATGTGGTCGTTGGGTTGACTTCGTTGGTCGTTTGTTTTTATTTTATCGAGTTGGGTGGAAATTGAATTGAGAAACCGGTTCCACATTCTGTGTGCTTGGAGTGTGACTAAGTTTATAACCAGTATTGACTTTGTGCTGTGTATTTGGGGAAGAGAAGGCGACCGAGTTGTCTAGTCTCCTCTCTTCTCTCTTCTGTTGATTTGTCTAATTAAATCCAAGCAATTCTCTGATTGTCTGTCCAATTGGCTGGGTTCTCCGTTCAACCGACTCTTGACTATTTTATTTATTTGTTTGGCTGCTTATGTTTATTTTGCCTTTGTTTGCCGCTAGTGTAGTTTTGTATCTGTCAGATACATTTGGCACGCTTGTACATACATAAAAATTCTATACAATATATAAAATAACCAAATAGCGTGCCTAATATGCCAAGCTTGTGGCTTAAATGAAACAAAAAAGTCTGTCTGATTTTTTTTTTTTTTGTATTTTCTGTCTAATAATCAATTATTTTTAATTACCAAGAAATATTTTTAAAATCATTGTTTTGCTTCTTTATAAACAAGTTTTTATTTATAAAAATTTCAAGTCTCTGGTCATTTAAATAAAATAGAAAAATACAGATTTTAAGGCTCATTAAGCGACTTATGAATGTGTTGTTTTTTTTTTTTGCATAATTTAATAGAACATTCACCTGGTTTTATGTTAATTGTTTAAAATTTAAAGGTAAACAAATATTAATTGAGAGAAAGAGATAAGAAATTGGATTTAATATCAAAGACAAGTTCAACGAGTCCAAATTAAGAGGCCGCTCAAATTTTATTTTGCTCTTCCAAGAAATTAATTTTTGTTTCCTTAGGCAGGACATGATTTCCAAATTTATTTTTATGAGATGATAAATATTCAGTTGACTTTTTTTTTCGAATTTTTATAGTATATATTTCTACCCCTATTTAAATATATATGGCTATTTTCTGCTTGATTCAGCTGTAAATTTTAAAGGCTTTAAAAGCTATTACATAATATATGACAAAGCCAGAAAAACCAAGAGAATTCTTTGACATTCAAATTAAAATTTGCAATAAAGGCTGAAACAAATGTGAATTTGTAGAAGGCTGGAATTATATGGTATAAAACCATATATGTTATTTTCTTTTCCTTTTTTTTGTAATTTCATTTCCCCAAATGACCTCAATATGCTTTCATGAACAATAAAAATTTAATAAAAAGCATAAAAAGCCGTCAGAGCAATAACATTTAGCATTATACTTGACTTTAGAGCTGCATACCTCATTTGAAATGGCAATCTAAATGAAAAGTTTTCATTGTTGTTGGCCACCCGTTGACAGAAGACTTTTTGAAAATCGCCAGAAAAAGAAAGGGTAACAGGGTTTGTATGAGTATTTGGTGTGAGAAGCAATGAAGTTTAATTTAGAGAAAGCAGCAACATCAACGTTTCACTGAAAGTTTCGGCCACATAAATTACGTTTGATTATCAAAAACAGTTACCAAGGAAACTACTTACAATGACTTACCAAAGCAACATTTCACTATATAAGGAAACGGAACAGTTATGCTCAAAAAACTAGGTCTTGTTTTTCACTCATTTCTGATGATTTCTAAAAAAATTAAAAGATCTTAAAAATTAAATTTGAGATGGCAGAAAATTGAAATTATTTTATTAACTTCAATTTATTAAATTCGCCTCAATTGTAAGCTTCGGATAGGATTTTTAATAGGATTTTTTTGGTATAAAAGGGAAAAACATTTCACCTTCTACAATAATTATTATTTTGACCAAAATTGTGTATTGGGTAAAAAGAATTTCTGTTAGAAAATTTTCGTTGGACTCGTGGTTAGGTCTAGACGAAGTGTGTCCAGAGAGACCAAATGAAAATAGAAAGACACCCACAACTATGCCAAAAGCTACAGGATAGTAAAACCCTTATAACCCCCACTGCTGCCCTAAGTTATTTAGCATGTTACTATGTGTACACGTCAACGGCAAAGTTTTGCCAAGAAGCGCTTCGTGGGAGTAGTTGGGGCAGGGAGAGTGGAGGGTGGAGGGCGTGTTGGAGGCTTTCAAAATGTTGGGCTTTCATTTTGAGGCTTACAATATTCGGGATATAAATTTCACTTTGTATTTGCTTTTTGTATTTATTATATGCCTTTTGACTGTCCTCCCAAAGTACCCTTCCAGTCCTACTTTGTCTGCAGAGTTGTCTGTCTGCGGATTTGTGTATTTCCAGTTTTTCAATTATATATCCACACATGCATAAACAAAAGTAACGAAACACAAAGTAGATAAGTTAAAACAGAAGGCAGCAGACCGAATTTTTTGAAGAGTGGGCGTAGGGCGTGAGTAGGATGGGTAGGCTGGTAAGCAGGCTGGAACAACAAAGTTAACAAACGCAAAACCAATTTAACTTCTTGATTTCTGGTTCATTTTCATAAATAAGTGCAAAAAGTGGCAAGGGCAGCCGCAAGTCAGTATGGAATGACACCACCACCGAACCAACCGAAAGATGCCCTTTTTCCACCGGAAAACACAGTCGAGCCACTTGTTGTTCTTGTAGTTAATGCCTGGCACGGTTTTACGCCTTGACTTTTGAAGCTGCCACAAACAGACAGAGACAGAGACTGCACGAGTAAGAGTGAGAAAAGTCCTTGCCGCTTGGCTGGTTTTGGTCTTGGCTTTGGCTTTGGCTTGGTTTGGTTTGGTTTGGCTTTGCCATCATCAGCTGCTTTTTGTATGCTCATTATGGCAACTTGACATTAATAGCATGAAAGGCAAAAGCAAGCCACACACACACACACACACAAGCACACAAATACAGTTATTTCACAAGCAGGAACCACACGTGAAAGGTCTTGAATACTCACACACACACAAACATACAAACAGCCTCAAGCCTTAAAAATCAACCACTGAAATTCACTGTCAAAGTCTAGTTCCTGTCCTGGTCCTACTTTTCCAACCCTCTCTGGTTTTTCCACAACCTTTTCCTTTTCTTTCATTGAAAATAATTAAATTTTCAATTTTATTCACATGTGAAATTATTATTATTGTGGATTTTTTGGTGCTATTTGCTTTCACTCTCCCCGTTTGTTTGTATTGCGGTTTGGGGCTGAGCAAAAAAAAAATGTTTGTTTTTTTTTTTTTTGGGCATGAATGAATATTAACTTTTATTTTATTTTTTTTTGAGTGCAATTCTATGTAAATTCTAGAGTGATGCCAAAAATATTTTCAAGTCAAACGAACAAGCGGTTGTGGCAATCTGAGCCCCAATTCCAAAATTCTCATAGGGGAACAGAAATATCTCCAGAGAAATATTGAGAATTGATAGAAGAAATAACAAAATTCTCATAGGGGAGCAGAAATATTTCCGGAAATATATTGTGAGCTCATTTTTTCCGCCTGTATTCAGGATCACCCAAAGAAGAGTCCTGCTTTTTGTTTTTGCTTCCACCGTAGCTCATTTTCATTAGTTTGCCTGCAAACAGCTTTTGTAATTTAATTTTTCCTTTATTTTTATTCACACCAAATTGAACAAACAAAACAAAAAAAAAATCATAAAATACATTTTCTATATTTGTTTATTTCTGGTTTACTCTGCTGATTATTATTTGCATTCATATGTTTTGGGGGATTTGGCATATACATATGCTTCTTTTTTTTCTGGTTATCCGCAAAAGCCAAAAAGTTTCTGGCGTAGAAAAAATAATCTGCTGACCAAAATAGAACGCATAGGGATAAATACATGTTTGGCATATTTTAATAGAACACACAGAGAGGGAATTATATTTGTTTGTCTGTTAGTTGTTTTCTTTATTTCTTTGATAAAATATTTTCTTTTTTGTTTATCCGTAACGCCTTGTGTTAAATTGCATAATTAAATTTTCTATTAATTATCATAAGGTGGCCATATAAAAAGTTGTTTTATTTTTGTTTCTTTAGCTTTTCTTTAGTCTGACTGTGATGGCTAAGTTGGCTGGCTTGGAGCTTTGTTGGTCGTTTTTATTTTGGTCTACTCAAGTGGCAAAGTTTTATTAGCTCTTCTTTGGTGGCTTTTTGTTTAATTGCAAAACACCAAAGAAGAAAGTCTTGCTCGGTCAGGCCTGCATTGGCTTGGTTTGGCTTGGCTTGGCCTGCAGACCAACAACTTCGACTTTGTCTTTGACTTCTTAAGGATGTTCATCTCTTTGGTATGTTTGTGTGTCTTGTCTGTGCTGGTATTCTGCTGTGCTGGTGGTGACTTTTGTATAAGACCAGTAAAGTTGTTTATTATGAAACTTTTACACTCTTCTTTCTCTCTGTGTCAGTGGCTAAAAGTATTTGGTGCGAAAGTTTTCTTATTTACCTGTCGGTATTTGTTGAAAGAATAAACTGGGCACAAAGGAGCAAAATTCAGACTTAATTATGTTTATGTTTTTTTATTGTCTCGAAAACTCTTTCATTGAAATCAAAATTTGAACTTCTGCAGGTGACTCTGTTCTCCACTTATTTTGTCCATATTAACTCATAAAATAGTTAAACACATGTTTATGCTAAAAAGCTTTTATAGTTTCAACAAAGCCAAAAAAAAAAACAAAAAAAAAAAAAAATTATAATAAAATATTCCCCAACGCGCTGGCTCTGTTCTTGACTGGGTCTGATGAGCACCTGATAACCAGGTGTTAAGCCATTGCCAACTGGCTCAACGCGCGCATAAAGTGAGCCATGTGTACAAAATGTAAGCAATTTACTAAAATGAGTTGAATTTTAGGTAAGTGAGTCAAAACTGATCTGACACCCCCCTCTGCCATACTGCCTCATAGAAAGAGAGAGAGAGAGAGAGGCTTGCACACTGCCTGTCTGGCTTTATGCAAAAGTTATGTAAAACGAGTGGAACAAGCGCAACTTTAATGAGTTTGCTAATATTGGTGAAAATATTAGGTAGTCCTAAATGATTTCAGTGTGGAAATTTTAGGCTTACTTATTCCGCAAACTAAGTAAATTTTGCTAGGTTTTTTTCTGGGGGGGGAAATATCTCTCTGGCTTAGTGCATGTTGGTAATACAATTTGTTGCCTCCTGGCATTAGGAATGGCAAAAATTTCAGAAACAAACATTTATATGGCTGATTATGTAGACTAAAAATTTAGTGCGATTAATTAAATAGCTTAAAAATGTTTATCTTCATTTGCATAATTGGAAATTTGAAAATGAAAATTGAAAAGTTAATTTGAAGAAATTCACGATATTCGAAAGACTAAAAGAAAAGAATTGATTAAGAATTTCCAAAAAGAATTGTTTTGAATAAATTGAAAAAAAAAAAGTATCCATTGTTTGTTTACTTTTAATTAAAAAGAAACAATCAACAATTTCCTCGGGGCAAACATTTCTATTTCAAAGAGCAGGAACTATCAATATCTAATTCCAGTTTTTTTTTTCTTTCTTGTGGGTGGCTAATCCTTTTCGGCCAACAAAACAAAAATAATTTCTGGCTATAGAAGAGAAAAGTTGGTGTAAAAGTTGCTGTTAGTCTTTGTTGACTGACAGCTTAGCCGAAAGGCTGCTTCAACACATTCAATCAATACAGTAAAAAAGAAAAGGTTTCATTCATTTTCATTCAGTTTTAGGCTAAAGAAGCTGGCGCATCAACAGCTGCCGCCACTTGGCTAACTTTGCGGCTAAATGGCTAAAACCAAAAGGGGTAAGAGGGCTGGCTAAAATGAAAGAAAAGTTGGCTGGATAGCCTTGGCCTGGCTTAGTCTCGACATTCTGTCAATTTGTTGTTTGTATTTTGGCCGACGCTGCTTACTTGGCCAAAAGTTTATGGAAACTTTTCATTTGAGTTTTGGCTGAGTGATGCCATCTTCTTTGTTGCACTTTTACTCAAGATTTTCGCTTATAAGTTTGTACAAAATTATAAAAATATTGTTGCTTTTGCTTTTCTATCCTATCCTGCGGTCTTCAGACTTTTGTCGCGGTGCTTTTGTATTTTATTTTGCCAACAAAAGCCGCCGCAACAAAAAATCAAATAAGCAAACCATACAAAAACTTCAACTACTTTTTATCTTTGCCTAAAGTTTAAGCCAAGTCAACCAACCAACCAACTAAGCCAAGCCAAGCCAAACCAAACTAGCCAGGCCAATACAAAGCTGAAAGGCATCAAAAGCCGGAAACTAAAAAAGCTGTGCCAAAAAAAAAGTTCAGACAACACGCAGAGAACTTGTCGATTGCCACAAAAAAAAAAAAAAAAAAAAAAAACAAAATACAACAAAAACGAAGCCAAACGAAACACTTTTTATTTCTTAGTTATTTCTTTTTGCCTTTGTTGGTAAGTCTTCTTAGTGGTAGATTTGTTGTTCATTCCTCTTCTGTATTCGTGCCAACAAATAATTTGAATGTAGCTTGTAGATTTTCACTCCAACACCCAAACTTCTCAGCCACTTCGTCTTCTTCTTCTTTTGTCTGTCTTCTTGCTTGTCAGGCAATGAAGTAAAAGTGTTTGACGCCACAGCTACCTCTGTCTGAGATCACATGATGTTCCTACTCTAACAAGACAGCCAAACTTAATACGCCATAATACACTGAGAAAAAATTTATATTACTTTCAAGCTGAAATAAGAAAGAGTGGAATATGACTTTTCAAGGTTCTTGCTCATTTTCTAAGAGGTTTTTAAAATAGTTGAAAGAACTCTGATATTTCTTAATTCTTATAAAACTTAATATGCCAAAATACACTGAGAAAAAATAAATACATAACATTGAAATTCAAAAGAGAAAGAGTAAAATAATAGTTGAAAAACTTGTGACTTTTCTGAATTCTTATAAATCTTTTGTATTATTTTTAACTAATCAAAAAATTCTTTATTTTTCTCTTTTCAGGTATGTAAATAAATCTTACTCCTATCCTTATATATAATAAATTAAAGTGAGTATATGAAGTGGGTATTGATTCTTTAGAAATGAGCCTATCTATATTCAAAGTGAGGTTAGGTATTCAGGAATAGGAATAGATTAACAATTGTTATACTGAAACTCGGGCTAACTAAGCTTCTCAATTTAAATAAGGTTAGGAAGAGTGTAAGCTGATAATTAGTCTCTGGGAAACTACGAAAATATCAAAGCAAAAAATGTAGTAAAGACAACAGCCATTTAGTGAGGTTATGTATTAAAAACTTATCTTTGATCGATGTTCTGTTATTTTTATTATAGAAGTTTTTTTTAGAATTATTTTTGTATCCAATTGCCTTGTCGGAACACACATACAAATAGGTTTATCTAAAGTGAGGTTATGTTAGCTGATTTTTATTTTGGAATAGTTTTTTTTTGTTTACTCTGGGATTTTTCTGAGTATTTCGTAGGTTGTAAATAATTTTTGTAGAATTTCACAGCCTAAAGCGAATTTCGCTACTTAAAAATTCATCCGTTCTTGTTTTGTTCGGCTTCTTTGTTTGCCTTCATGCTTGCTTTCCAATTTGGGGATTTTCAAGTAAAACTACAAATGATTTTTCTTTTCTTCTTTCTTTTTAAGTCGGCAAACTTCCACCTACCGATTACCGACTAACTTTGTCTTCCTGCCTGAATTCTTCGAATTCTCATCTTCCAGGCACTCAACTACTTTGTTTGGTTTTTGTGTTTGTTGTTATTTATTTATGTTTGTTTTTCTTTTTTTTTTTGTATAGTTTGGTTGGCGTTATTATTTAACTTCTGAATGCTTTCAATTTGATTTCAGTTTTCTTGAGTATTTTATGCTGATTTCTGGTCTTCTGGCTTTCTTCGTCTGTCTGTCTAAGACGGATGGGTCGGATGGTGTTCGGTGTCCGGTCACATCTATTGTGCATTTTTGGCTTAGCCATCTGGCAACAGCTTCTTCATCATTTGGTGGTAGCAATTGAAAACAGCCAAACCAGCTGCTGTTTTGCAGTTTTCCTTTTCTTTATATATTTATTTTATTTTGATTTTTTTTTTTTATATTTTTGCTTCTGTAGACCAGAAACCGACGTCGCACTTTTAACTTCTGTTGGTCATTTTGGTGTGTTTGTTTTGTTGTTGTTGACAGCAGAAAAATAAAACTTTGTGTACCACAAAAGTTTGTTTATAAATCAACTTGTAGATTTTTGTTGCTGCCTTTTGCTTTCGACAAACTTTACGTTCTACGAAGCGAAGGAGGGAGAAATTGCGTGCCACACTGCGTATGCGCAATTTCAATGCCTTGGCAGCAGTAGTTGGTTCCAGCTTTTTGTATTCCCTGCAACTCGTTTTGGGAATTTTATGCATATTTACATTCATTTTGTGCAAATTATTGAGAAAAACAGATTGCACCTTGGTGAGAGTCTTTCGTTTAGAAGATTTTTTGTTTCACTTTGCCAAGTTTATTCCTGGTCTGGTTGCAAGCTTGTTGCATTTTTAGGTCATCAGCCCTCCCTGTTATTTGCCTTTCCCTTGTTTCACTTGCATATTTATTATGCTGTTATTTTCTTTATGGCATGCAACAGTTTTCAACTCGGCATTCGCTATTCAGCAAGTTTAATTTTCCATCTCTCGGAAAGCAGAGATTATAATCTTCAAGTGATGTTGCAAGTAGATTATTATTTACGCTTGCAACGACAACAAAAACAAGACAACTACAACAGAGTGGATTAGCTTGTTTCAACCGCTTAAAGTTGTGTCATTTACAATACCACACGAGAAGGGCAGACTGGTAGGGCCGGGTCTGGAGAGCATTCCCAGAGACAAAGCAAACTCTGAGACCGCCAAAACGGAAACAAATAAATTATTGTTGTTGTTTTTGGGGGTTTTTTGGTAGAGTTTTCTGCGTCTCACTTAAAAGTGATTCACTTGGGATTTGGTTGACAAGCACAATTTGTGGTCGGATTTTAACTGATTTCTGAATGCGTTTTAATTGTTTACCTAAGCCTGCGGGTTCAAGCGAATAATAAAACATGGTCTATAAATTAATTATACTCCAAAATTACAATTAAAATGTAGAACTATTCAAAAATGAAAGAGAATAAATTAATAAAACAAAGATTCCTTATTTATTTGTGGGAGCATAAAAGAACTAAAATATTTTGAAACTAAAAAAAGAAATCATAAAATAAATTAATTAATTTTTTTTTTTGCTATAAATTTTTGACAAAGAAAAATAATAGTTTAATTCTTTACAAAAATTAATTATTCTCTATGAAAATCATCTACAATTATGTCAATTAATTTACCACAAAAAAATTCTCAATAAATTAATTTGATCAGGAATTAAGAGCTCACAAAAATTTATACTCCTCTCCTCCAAAAAAATATACAATTAATTCAAGAAACCAAGGATTTTCTAGGAAATTTCACAAGTTTAAAAGAAAATTTCCATTGTCTTGAAAATAAGTCATTAGTTTTGAGTGATGAGCTGAATTGTTTGCCAAATGGCGAGCAGACAGCAATTGAGTTGGGCCAAAAAAGCGTAAGCGTCTGATTAATCCACAACTAACCCTTTTCACATCAAATATTTAAAAGACAAGCAGTGTAACAATTTTCGTGCAACTGATGCCGCTATTTTTGAGGAAACTGATAGACAAATTGGGTCAAAAAAAAAAAAAAATAAATAAAATAAAAGAAGCAAGAAATTTAGCTTCAGGGCCTATGACAAGACTTCCTCATTATTTATTATACTCTGGGTTGAGGGGCTCACGAGCTGACGAACTGCCCCAGCTGTCTGAGCTTCCAAATGTTGTGCGGTGATTAATTATTTATTTTCAAACTAAAAATTGTTTAAAGCTTGTTTCCTAGTGAATTTGTTCGATTCTTAATTTTTTGAAAATTCAAATGATTTGTGCCTTTGGCTGTGTTGTTGAATTTCAGCTTATTTTTGTATTTACATTTTTCATTGTGATTGTGTCGGTGGTAGTCTGTTTAATTGTCTGTGCTGCTGTCCAACTTGTTTGTTTACTTGTTGGGCCCTTGCACGTGTATTTATTTGTTAATTTTCTGAAATGACATTTATTTTGTATTTATTTTTTTTATTTCGTTCAGAGGCTAACTGAAAGAGACGAGCCATTTGTGTTGTTGGCTGCTCTTTTTTTTTGTTTTTGTTATTTTTCTTTTGGGATTAAATTGTAGGCACAATTGTTGCTGACAGAAAATTAATTGCATTTAATCAGTGCAAAAGCGAAACTAAAAGGACAGAGGATAGGAGGAGCACAAATGAATGGATATTCCATAGACACTGAGTTTGATTGGACTGGCTGGCTTTCTGGGTCTGACGGTGCGGTGCGCTGTGGTGTGGCGGTAAAAATCGTTAATGGGTTTTTGATTAATTGTCCCGCAGACACTCGACATTGACTGGCCTGCCCGTCCCGCATTGGCCACGGTTTTTTTTTTACCTTTTTCATATGAAAAACACAGACAAATTTGCATTTTGTTGAACAAGTTTCTTTTTTTTATTATAAACATTTTTATTTTTTAATGAATATAAAGAAAGTCTCAGTTGCAAACGAAGCGTTATAAAACAAAATTTATTGCATGAGAATTTGTAATAATGAGAACATGTGTCTTTTTTTATATTTTATATTTTAATTTTATTTGAATTGTCTGATTTTTCATTCATTTTGTATTTTTTTTTTTATCTTTTCTGTTTGTATTTGCATTTGACAAGTCAAATATTCAGTAATAAAAGCAATTTTAATTAATTTGATTAAGGTTTTAAATGAAGCAAAGGATTTAATTTTTATTTTTAATCCCTAGCTATTTTATTTGTTGTTTATTAAACAATTGTTTCATGTCAACGCCAGCAACCAACCAACAAATACAACAATAACAGACACACTTTATTATTAACAACTTTCATAAGGGTAAAGAAGAGTCTCAGAGTGGGAAAATTAAAATTAAAGTTAACATGACATTCTGGACAGGCAACAATTAAAAGTAACTGAGGCATTTTAATTGCTTCGCCAAATGGGATTATTAAATATTGAAAAAACACACACAAATAAACAAAAAATAATGTACAAAATTGTATTATAAAAATTCCAATAAAAATCATAATTCCTCGTAATAATTAAAAAAAAAAAATTCTAGTTGAAAAAAAAAACAAACAATTTTAATGGCCTCATTTGTGTGCATAAAAATCAGACTAATTAATTGTAAATGACAAGCGATAAAGATTAGTATTTCATTTTTATGAAATTATGAAATTTAAACAAATAATTAAATTTTTTTCATTTTACATAAAAAAAAAATAGTTGCAGAAAAAAATATTACCATACTTTTCCACTCAAATAATTTCCTCAGCTTTTAAGTTTTTTTTTGAGGCCATTAAAATAATAATTAAATTCAAACAAAACAAAAATAATTGAACACCTTTTTTTTGGCTTTAAAAAAATAATAATTTCACATGAATTGAACAAATATTTTTTTTTTACTTTTTATCTTCTCGATTTGAGTTAAACCGACTCAACAATAGCTCATATCTTGATATATTTTTCTCTCCAAATATGAGAAACAAATAAAGCCAAATCGTGTAATTCAAGACCAAAAAAAATTGAGATGTTTGCATTTTTTCATTTTAATTGAAGCGAAGTGAAAGAGATCAATCGAAACCAGCCCGCCTGCCCAGCACTCTGGCAGTGTCAGTCGAGATTGCATGTGAAGGTTTGTTTTAGATTTTCCTCTAACTTTTTTTTTTTTAACAAAATCAAGCATGAGGCCGATAAAGATGATGGCAACGTACAGGATGAGTAGGATGAGTTTGACAAGACATTGAAAGATTGGCAGTGCTGCCAAAAAAGTTGTATTTTTTTGGCAAAATGCAAATGACAGCGCGTTGGCGTTGGTTGGCAACATCACGTTGCATGAGGCAGTCAACGCGTAAAATAGTTACTCAAAAAATAATTGTATAAAATAGGAAAGGACGGTTATGAAGGCGGGCAGAAAACAGAAATGCGTTGCTGTTGGTTCAAGGAAATGAGAATGTCGGTAAAAAATTTGTTGATATGTGAAATTTTAATTAAAACAAAAATGAAAATAATGCAATACGAGAGGCGGGTAAGGGGTAAGGGCGAGGAAGGGTGGAGGAAAACTGCAACAGCCAACAAGAATGTCAAACGAACGAACGAACCTGTCAAAAAATATCAAAAGCACAAACATGCCGAAGGCCACCCACTAGACTTTGCTGTTGCCAGTGACGCCTTTGGCTGTGCCAGCGTTGATGAAAGAAAATAAACGAAAACGAGAAAAGCAACAGCAGTAGCAGCAGCACAGCCCTCGGTTGTTACAGAGCTTTTAAGTGCTGCCAACAAGTAACAAACGACAAAACCAGCAGAAAACTGCACCAACAATATTTCAGTAACAGCATTTTCAACAACAACAAAAACAAGAACATAAACAAGAACAACAAACAATCATAATCATGGCTGCCTGGCTTGGCCGCCATCTTCGGCTGTTTCTCAGTTCGAGGCTATCCTTGCTGGCCGGGATCTCCTGACTTGGTTTTGGCAACTGCTGCTCATTAGCACCTCATGGTCGACGCATCTTGCAACCGCACACCTTCATGCTGGGTTGCGCAACAGGAACTCCGCCTCTCTCCCTTATCACTCACACTCACTCTCCCTCTCTCTTTTACTGTCAGTGAGGGGAGGGTTGGGGGTTTTTGCGTATGGTCGTGGTTGACTTGATGTTGCGTCATGGTTGCTGCTGCCATTGCCAACAACTGGCAAAGTAGTTGCCACTGCCACGCACGCTGCGGAAATTTGTTGTAATGAAGTTTAGCGGTGAATGCTGAAAATCATCGAGCAGCTGGAGGAGGTGTGTTTCCTGAAAACTGTTGCCAAGCAGCAAGGCAACTACTTTTCGAATCTTTTTCATGCAGCATGTGGCATGCTTTTTGCAAACTGCAAACTACATCCGTACTACACATGCTAGAAAATAATAAGGTACAAAATAAACATGCGAAAACGAGGACTGAAAAGGGAAGGGCAAAGCAGGGGACAAACTTCCTTAAGACATAATTAGATTTCAGACTTTTTTTAGAGGACTCTCAAAGGCTTTGATCAAGTTTTCTTTTTCAAAATAAACACAGTTCACGTTTTCTTTTTACTTTGAAGTAGAAAAGTTTCTAAATTTTGGTATAACAAAAAAAAAAATTATAATTTCTTTAAATAAATAATTTTTTTTTTTTTCATAAAAATTATTTAAATTAATCGGTCGTTATGTGCAGATAAAAATTCATATAAAATAAATTGACATATTTTTGCTTGATTAAACAGTTTAAAATTCATTAACTAATGTGTCTGGTTTTGATTATTTATTAATTTCTGAAATTGATAAATTGGATTTAAAATAATTGCTTAATTGCTTAATCAAAGTGTTAAAAATTTATTTAATTTTTTTTTGACGTAATTGAATTACTTTGGTTATTTAAGCTGCTTTTAATTATAAATAAATTGAACAAATTAGAAATTTATTTAAATTACACCTGTCTTGAATTAGATTCTAAAATGGGTTTTCCAATGTTTCTTGTTTATTTATTTATTTAAATAAAAATTTCTTCACCCATCAAACAATTTCACCTGTCTTGAATTAGATTCGAAAATGGTTTTTCCAATGTTTTTTGTTTATTTATTTATTTTGTTAAAATGATCAAAATTCGCTAATAAAAATTTCTTCACCCATCAAAGAATTTCAGCAAAGTTTCATAGCGAAAAAGAATTTCTGTGAAAACGGAAAAGTTTCCCAAAAAATCGGAGAATTGTAAATAACATTTTTGTTATCAAAAAAAAAAAAGAATCCATAAATAAATAAATCAACTTTATTGTTTATTCGAATCACCCAACTATGCACTTGCATGGAGAGAAGAAATACATTTTTATTTGTTAAAAAAAGTCACCCTTGACTTGATTGGCAATGTGTCAGAAACTACCTTCGTTTGAGGCCAATTGAACTAAAAGTGAACTGAACTTTTACTCTTAAATTGCCATTTGGGCTTCCACTTGCCACTTTGAGAGTTGACTCGAAGTGAGTTTCTGTGGCAGCTTCTTGTGTTTTGTGTCCAAAAATGACCCTTAATAAAAAGTTCTGATAACTTTTTACAGCAACACAGAAGCAGTGGCTAAATTTTTTTTCTCACACATTCCCAGTAATTCTCAGGATATACTTTCCAAGTGATTAGGTCGTTTTGTTGAAAGAAAAAATATTCTATCAATTTTTTTTTTTTTTTGTTTTCTTAAGCTAGAAATGGCCAAGAAAAAGTCAAAAGTCCCCTGAGCAAATTTAATAGCTCTACGGGGCATATGAGCGAGAAAGAATATTTTTGTTTTTAGTTTTTTTTTTCGAAAAACTTTTAACCAAACTCTCTAATTTTTTTTGAAGAGTCGGGGAATTGGTTTGGAAATTGTGGCCGCCGGTTTGTCACTACCCGGGAGTCTCAGTAAATCTAATTTCAAACCACACACACACACACCCACATAGCCCAGCAAGTGGGTCAGGATTTGGCAAACCAACCACAACTTTTCTCTGTAGGCGTCACTCAACTGCAGATTCCCTAACTCTAACCCAGAGTCAACCCATTCAGTCAGAGAGCAAGTCAGTCATTCATTCATTCAAGTTGTATGTTGGCAAATGTCAGAGTTGCTAGTTTCATTCCAGCAAAATTTCTGAGCTCACTCACTTTTAAGTTATATGTTTGAAAAGTTAACAGTACATTTTATCTCTCGTTCTGTGTGTGCAAGTGTGTGTGCGTGTGTGTGTTTGTTCCTTACATATGTAGCTTTATGTCCAAAGTCATGGCAGTTGGCTGTGTGAACTCGCTAAAGTTGTGAGTCTCATACATTTCTGTGTTAACTGCAATTCTGCAAGTGGCAGCAGACACACAACACACTGACAACAACAGAGCTTTTCTTCTTCTTCTTTTTCTGCTACTTCTTTTTATTCTTTTCATACTTTTGTGATAATGCTCTTTCCTTAAGTTGGTAATCCAAGTTGGGCAAGTTGTTTATGGCCGAAGGGGACATTCGTGATTCTTTGGCTATGAAAAGTGTCTGCCTGATTTGACTCTGCGTAAACCTTGAAATATTTTCCTTCCAAACGATTGCAAGCAAAATAAAATAAATTTTTGCATCTCGTCAGAGTATCAAAAAGTCATTTTCTGCTTTCCCCCCCCCAAAAAAAAAAAGAATAAAAAACGCATAAAAAGAGTAGAGTGGCATCCATGGTATTTGGCACTTTTGAAACTCTTTCAAGTGTTGTTTTCAAAATGTTTCGTTGGCTGACCCACTCAAGTGTATGCGTGTTTGCATCTGAAAGTGCATACATGTGTGTGTGTCTGTGTGTGTGCGAATATGCATTTGTCGCGCATTTGCTGCTCATTTTTACAACAATATTTTTGGCCCAGACCACCCGCAGATTTGACAGAGCTACCGCCTAGCACTCCACCGTCCCGCCCAGCACATCTCAACATGCTTAGATGTGTGCGTTGTGTTCGCAACCAGAAACGGTAAGCATGTGTAAAGCTTGACACTGACGTTAACGTTAACGTAACATAGACGTAAACGTAACCGTTGACTTTGGCTACGGACACGGCGGCTTGTGTGCTGCTGACGTTGAAAGCACTATTTGTCTGGCTTTATTGTCTGCAGGCGTGGGTGTGAGCGAGAGGCAATCAAAGAGTATAAAGGGTCCAGCCATTCTGGCAAACTATAATTTAAGCTTTCCAAATATTAATCCCAAGTAAATAAACCAAATTTGTTGAAACTTAAAAAAAAAATAAATAAATAAAAATATGAAAAATACATAAATAAATTTAGTGTAACACCCTGTATAATTGTGAGTGAGCATTGGTTTGTTTCTGCGAGATCTCCATATGCGTAGGAAACAAATGCTTTGGCAGCCAAACAATTGCAACAGCCACTACAAAAACAACAAAAAAAAAGTAATGCCAACTGCAGAGGCAGCCACCAAATATGTGGCAGTTGCAATGTTCCCGGCATCAACGGGTAGAACGGAAGTTACCAAGCAAAGCGGCGGAAATGTGAAATCAATGTTGTGTTGCCTTCGTCAGGATCTTCTTCCGCCGCACCCCCGCCAGCATCCACCTTCCAGCAGAGAATTGTGCTCGTTGGTTTTGAGCTCCTTTCTTTTGGGCTGGCGTCAGCCTGCCTTTCCCGTCTGTTTAACATTGAAAATTCTACACCATTGTTGTCAATGTTTGTTTTCACATTGTTGTTGTTGTTGTTGTAGTTGTTGTTGTGCATTTATGCTTGCTTCAAATTATGAAAAATGCAGGAAAAAAAACATCAGTCTTTTTTTTTTTGGTTTTTTTGTTTTGTGGAGCTTTCTTCGCCAGTTTTATTATGATGCGAATCGGCTGCTATTTTTTTGCCCAGCGAAATGTGCAAACAAAATAAACAACATGTTCAAAGACTTGCACAGACATGTTCAGTCTGGCAGAGACATGCATGGACATGCTTTACACACATGCAATTATGTCTGATTTACAAATACTCATATGCTTGCTTAGACACACACATCCGGTTGGCTTCTCTTTCCCTTTTTCTCTCTCTTTCCCTCTTTTTCTTCTTCGACACTCTGATTTTCTCTCACTCCTGATTTGCCTAGGAATATGCAAATATATTTTTCAACTGAATCGTTTTAAATTTTCTTGCAATATTTACCACTATCTCACTCTTTCGATTTTCTTATCCGCTTCCTTTTCATTTATTTGTGTGTGACTGTGTCGTTTTTTTTTTATGATTTAGTCCATTTCACTCTTGTTTTATTATTTATGTTTTTTTGTTTTGTTGTGATTTGTTTAATGTGCCATTTAGTTTATTGTTATTTTATTTGTTGCTTTTTTGCCTGGCACTCTTTTTGCTGTTATTCTTATCTATGTTCATTTGGCTGATTGTTGGTGTTTTTGTATTTCCTGTTTATGCCTCGTCTTTTATTTGTTTATTTTGCTTTGTGGTGACCTTTTCTTTTTTTGAAGAGAAAAATTTAATATTACCTCTGCTGGGATTTGCCATTGAGGTGTGTTGATTTTGTTTTAATTCCCCTTTCTTTTTGTGGTTTTGTTTTACTTTTTTTTTTTGTGGTACCTTTTTTTTTTTGTTTTTGTTGTTGGTGTAACATTTTTTATGGTAATTTTACAAGCTGATTTTTGTATGCTTTGACCTCTCTTTCTATCCTTTTGTTTTTTGGTTTTGTTTGCATTTGTTATTCTTTGCCTTCCTGCAATTTTGTTTTAGTCAACTCTTATTAATTTTAATTTAAAGTTTTCCTCTTTTTTTTTTGTTTTTTTTTTGGTCAAGCTCGCTTGAATAATTAAGCACAATTTTTGTGGTGTAGTTCAAAAGACATTGACAAGGTAAATTACACCCAAGGGCTAAGGTAGTTGAACTGTTATTGGCTTTATCACGGGAGTATTTTGGGCTTGGAGTACAATTTTTTTAAACTTTTTAGTTGGGCGAAGTGAGTACAGAATTTTCGAATCAAAAATGTCTTTCCTAGTTGGAAACAAATTGTGAGAAAATATTTTTAATCATATGATTTCACCTGGTTGTAAACTTTACCCTAAGGCTGGCCAATTCTCTGGTGTAAGCGGATATCTCACTGCAGTCTTTTACTTATATTTCCGTCGATGCTTTTCCTAAAACTAACATTTAAAATTTTATCACAACTAGCACAACATTTCCGCCCTACTTAACTCTTTCTTTTTGTTTTTTGTCATAAGCCGCAAAACAAACGGTCAGCATACACTCCAAAGCACACACATACATACAAAAGTGGAAAATTATTCATATGACAGAGACAGAGAGAGTGAGAGAGAGAGAGAGAGAGCATAAAGAATGCATAACAAGGCAAAGTTTCTTATAAGCCAAGCCAGCCACAGATCCACACTTCTTGACAAAAAAAAAAAAAAAAAAAAAAAAAAAAACAGCTCATGTAGAACTATCAGAAAAAGTAGTTGCGGCTTTTAAGCTAAGCAGTTGGGCTTATCAGGCGTAAACTTTTCGCTAAGTTGTGTCGCTCAAAAAGTTTTTGTTTTCAGGCCACATGGCGTATGAGTAATTTTTGGCTCTTTCTGTTGGTTTGGGCAAAGCCGAAATCTCAAAAAAAACCCACACACACATCAAACCAAACCTCTTTTTGTTGGCCCAAAAAAAAAAAGTTCTGATTGAATCAGTTTTTTTCGCCCCCTCCCAAAAAAAAACAGACTATGAAAAATCCCGATAAACCTTACAAAAAGAGTATGAGTTTTGCTAGAATTGTGAAAGTCTTGACCATGTCGAAGAGGTTAATCAGTTTGCTGACCAAGTTCAAGTCGGGCATAATTTCTTTTCCACAAACTCTTTTGGACATGCAGCTCAACCCAAAGACAAACACATTTATATCAATTTGAGACGAAGCCTTTTTTGGTTGTTGTCTTTGTTGTTGGTTTACCTGGCTAAACTTGCCAGTCAACATTTGCCTTTGTTGTACCCAGGCTAAGTACTCAAAAATGTGTCGAAATTACTGTGCGTACGTGTGGGTAAGTGTGTGTGGGTGAGTCTGTCTGGTAATACTGGCAACACTTTTACTTTATTTTTTGTCTGTTTTTTTTTTTTTTTTTTTTGACAACATCCTTGCCTTCATCAACTCTACGACAAAAGCTGCTTAACATTTCCAACAAAAACACACTCAGCTTTGTTGGGGTTGAACAAAAAAAAAAAAAAAAAAAACAACAACAACAACAAACATTGTAAACAATTTTGTGCAAGTCTGTGCTTGTTTTTGTTGCGGCTCACAACGGTGTCGAAAAATATTTTACACCTTTACACAAGAGCGCAATCTACCGGCCACTTTTAACTACCGTATCGAGAGAGCAGGTAACTTGGTATCTTCTCCTGGTTGGTTGGCCAGGTTTGTCTTTCTTCTTCTTGTTTTTACTTTTTTTTTGTTTTGGGCCTTATCTGGGCAGCCAAAATGGTGAAACCAAAAACACAAAACACCACAGCAACAAGGTAAACATTTTGTGGTAATTAAGAAAAATTACCTTGTTCCAAAAAAATAGGAAAAAATGTAGCCGAGAAAACAGGGTGAGAAAAAACAACAAGAAGCTGGGAAAAAAATACACAAGCCAGTAAAAGTAGCCATAAAGTAGCCTCAGTCGGAAAGGAGGACAAAAGTAGACTAAAAATCAGGGTAGACCAAGGACAGAGGGCGAGGGGAGGAGGAAAGACTTGAAAAATTTACACAACCACCCCCCCTGGACACCCTCTCTCCAATTAAGTCAGCTGGCTGAGGCTCTCACCATTTTTATTTTGTTGCCTGTCCTTGTCAATGCTCTAACACTTACCTCTCCCTTCCCCTTCACTCTCTCTATCTCTCTCTCTCACTGTCTGTGTCTGCTGAGTTTTTGCTGAAGACCTGAGTTACTTTTCGGTGTTAACTTTAAATTAGCAGCAAAGTGGAAAGTGTTGTCGGTTTGGCTTTTAAAATGTTCTGTGGTCTATTTTATTTATCATGAGAGAAATCTGAGTGCCTACCCCCTCCCTCTCTATCTATCTCAATATTATTCTTCTGTCTCTTTAGTCGAGTTATAAAAAATAATGTGAAAATGTCTTTTCTGATTCTTTTTGTTTCTTTTCTTGACTATTTTTATTTTTAATTTGCCTAATGTTAAGGTGCTTTATGAATTCCGTCCTCGGCTTTCTCTCTTTATTCTTTCTTATTTTTTGACTTATTTGCATTTGCCTTTGTCCTTGGTTTGGGAGTCTCTATTTTGTCACTAATGTGTGTGTACATTTCGTTAATTAGTCCGCCTGATGAGTGAGACTTTTCCGGAAAAGAGACTTCGGGGAAAACCAAGTCCCAGCACATTTGCCACAGATATCCTGATTTATATCGCTAATAAATATTCAAATTGCCGCTTTACCTTTTTTTCCTTTCTCTCTTTCTCTCTCTCCCACGCTTCCTTTCTCTTTCTATTTTTTTGGCTAGCTTTTCACATAAATTTTGACTGCTGCAGGTAACAACTTCTGATTATTATCTTTATTTTGTTTTTCCGTTTTTGTTTATAGCAAATTAAGCTCAGATTTATTCGATTTCAAAAAAAAAAAAATTGTGCACATAAACAAGAGCAAAATTTCCGGAATATTTCAGTTGAAATTTTCTTTATTTTTAAGACCAAAACGAACAAGCTTAATCACACATTAGGCCCATGAATTATTGTTATTTTGAATTCAAGAATATTTTAGGTTTGATTAAATATTTCAGTTTAAGAAGATTAAAAAAAAAAAAAAAATTCTAAATCAAAATTTCAATGAAAAAGATATATTAGCAAGTTTTTTTTTTTTCTTTATCTGTTATGTTGAGTTTTGTATTTAAAATAAATATTTAATTTTAAAATTGGTATTTTTTTAAATAAGCAAAAGAAAAAATGTAGAAAATTTTATTTAAGAATTTTTTTTTTCAAATTGAATTTTCCTTGATATTGATAATTTTCCGATATGTCTATTTTCTTGATATAATTTTCCTTGATATTGATAATTTTACCGATATGACTATTTTCTTGATATCATTATTATCACCTGTTCCTTTCTGTTTTGCAAAATTGAATAGTTTTATTTGAAACGGTATTTTTAAAGCCTTTCAAAATTGCTGACCCCCACCAATTCAATGCCCTCGCTCTCACATGATTTCTGTTTGATTTCCTTTGCCTCTGTCTCTCTCTCTCTCTCTCTCTCAGAATTTTTCTTCTTTTGCTTTCATTCTAAAAATTTCAACTCTTTTGTCGAAGGCCCAGCACCTCACATTTTTTGTTTAACCAAGCAATCCCAGGAATGGCAGCTGTGCCACCCAACCGAGCTGACTCTGCTGCACTTCCGTCAAACGTACGTGGCTGGCACAGGTGTATGTGTATGTGTGTGTGCGTGTGTATTTGAGAGTGTGTATGCATTTTTGGCCCCATAGTCGTTGTCATCGTCAACACTCATGTTGGGGTTATACTGGCATTCCCTCTCTTGGTCAGGCCTTCTCCTTCTTCTTCTTTTTCTGTTGACAAACCGCTTAGCCAGCTGGCAGCAGAAACTGAAATGGCAATGGAAACGGCATTTTTGTTTGGCCATCAGCGACAACGTGTGCGTGCCCCTTGATAATGGGCACTTGTAGGGTATCAAACGGTATGTTGCATATTTACACACACACACATATACACAGAGAGAATAGCAACCCAACTGCGAGACAACAAAGCCAACGAAACAATAGCCAGAGAAAAAAAAGAATGCAAAAAGAATTTAGTAATGACAAAAGGGCGTGTCAGAGAGTAAGTGAGGGCGGAGAATTGAGTTTGTCCTACCTGACCAAAGACATTTTAAGCGCATTTCAATTGAATTTCTACAGAAAATTGCGAATGCAGCAACAGCAGCAGTTGCACCAACGAACACACAAAAACACGCACTTTTCAAATGGAACCCGGCTGTCTGGTCAGGTGGCAATCATTCGAGCGTGGGCATTCGTGAGGCATTCCTTTTTTTTCCTATCACGTAATTTGTACCATTTTTGAGCATAAATAGTTGATTGATTTTTTCGAAAGAGAATTTTAGTAAGGGCTAAAAGTATTTATTTTTTTTGAGTCAAAAAAGAGTAAAGTGACAAAATTGATACAAATCAATTTTCAAAAGGTAAAGATATTTTTTTTTTTTTATTTTATTGGAAAAAAAAGAATATCAAATTCGGCTTGCCAAAGATCACCTGTTTGCCTTATTTGCCATAAATTCCTTTGGACCAGAGCAACACTACGAAAAGCTACATTGAAGAAGAAGAAGAAGCTGAAGGAGGAGAAAGTCAGTTTTTGTTGTCATGGTTTTCTCACTCCCTTTCACATCAAAGACAATTGAGACTACCGGGGAGAACACAGAAGAGCGTTGCTTTGGTGCTGCTGCTGGCTTGCTCAATTGCAAAAGTGACAAATTTGATTAAATTATAGCGCTATTGCAAAACGTTTTATCTTCGGAGTTGCACTTTGCCACGCAGCAACCGAGCCAAGAGCCATGAAGCCACCCACTCAATTAATTGTTTTTGCCTTTTGCCAACGCGAGAGCGTTCCGCGTTGCCACACAGACAAGCAGACGCATACCAAAACATGAACACTTCGCACAGACACTTCCACACACATACACACACACCCAAACATAGATGGGAGGGTGCTTGGCTGGCTCAGTTTCTCCTCGAGCTTCTCATCTGTTGTGTTGCCAAAGCATATTTGTCTTCATCTGTCTCGACTGTAGAATAGCGTCAACGTTATATTCTCTATGCTCCCGTTTGGGTTCTGTTCTCTAGTCTGCCTTTTTCCCCATGTTGTAAGTAAATTGTACAACGTGACGTATGAGTAATATGATATGCATGCTTCGATTGCCAGGGCCATGCTGCGTGGCCCGTTCAACTTGATGTGGTAATCAGTTTTGATTTTATTAGCAGAAACACACACACACACAGAGACGTACTCACGCAACAAAAGCATAGAGAAAAGCCAAAGGAGCTCACTCATCAAAAGCATTTAATGTCTTGAGACTTTTTTTTATATGACTTGTTACCATGTCAAGTATCAAATGAAGAGAAATGCATAAATGGCAAGTCTTGAGAGTCTTAGTTGCCTGATGCTCATGTCTTGTAATTTCCAAGTTGATGTCATAATTTTTTTGGATAACTTAAGAGAAGTGGGAGAAGGCGTTGGGGAGTTCTGGTAATAATTGTTAATGAAATCATGTACGGAAATTCTCAAGAATTCAGCAGCCCTCTCAAAAGTCTTTTAGCTTAAAAATCATGTTACCTTCATGCTTTAGCAGAATATTCTTAATTAAATTTCCTATTTACGTTAACAACGTACTCGCAAACACACACACACTCAGGCAGGCACACCGACACACATCTACCTAGCCACGGGGGGGGGGGGAGCTAGTGAAAATTTTATCTGAAAAGTTATACTTAATTGCTCGCCACAAAATTCAATTGTTCCGCAAACTGACTGAACTAACTAAACATTTATTTGATTATTGCGTCTAATAAGCAAAGAGATTAAATTAGTTTCACATCGTAAAATTTAAATTCACCAGCTTATTTGTGGGTAAAACTGTGTGAAGAAAGGCAGGCAAAAAATAACTAGCAAATGGATTACTGACAATTTAAAAATTAAAAAACATTTGCATAAAATTAAAAAAATAAAATATATTAAAAAAAAATCATTAATCATGCAAAAATAAATGAAAAATAATTTAAAGCTTTTTTTCAAGAACACAAAATTTTAATTAAAACACAAACCTGTGAAGAAAAGTATTAAGTATTTTTTTTGATTGAATTATTCATTTTCGTAGAGTATGTAAATTTAGGAACTATCATAAAATAGAATATATATCAGATTTCCAACGAAAAGGATTTTAATTATATCAAACTGAATTTTTCATTATAATAAAGCAATTTTTATTTAAAAATTTTCAAGAGAAACTTGTTTTTAGTCTGAAAAATCCAAACCCAAATTCAAAAATGTTGATCATTAAAAATGAGATGATATTTATTTTTAAATTAATTTTACAAATATTTTGTGCACCATTTTCATATTTCTTTTGAAATTACGAAAATTATTTTCTGTTAATCTTATTTTTAATTTGAGTGCACTTAGTTGGGCTTGTCGAAAACATCAACGCCATTAAGAATGCCGCAGAATTAAAGGCACAAAAAAAAGAAAAATTAAAATAAATAAAACAAAAACCATTCTTAGTTACGCGTTTTTTCATGACACAAAAATCCAGAGGAGATTGAAAGGACAAAAGTTCACAACATCACCATATAGACCATAACCAAGTCCCCTCCCTCTCTGACAGGTCTGTCGGGGCTTTTGACAATTTCTGTTGTTCATACCTGTCCCTGGATATGGGTTTATGTAGTTTTGGCCAGTAGGTTAAACAAAAAAAAAAATTGCAATGTGTCAGCAGCCAGCAACTATAGCAATGTTAAACATTTTATCAACAGACAAAAAGAGAAAAATAGAAAAATAAAAAACGAACAAACTTTGCGAAATAAAATCGACAGGAAAAAAAGAAGCGGAAAAAGGTAACGCCGAAATGTTGATGCTGGAATTGGGTGGAAATGGATTTTGTTGGCTTGAATTGGGGCAGTTAAATTTCTCTTTTTATATATATATAAAAATATTTTTCGAACATCAAAAGCTGCGGCACACACCACACCCCTCTGCCATCGAAAGTCGCCGACTGAATGAGCTAGAACGTAGAGAAGAATTGATGTAAAAAGTGACGCTACTTCCAAGTGTTTGTATGTGTCCACCTGTTCCATCCCTTGACCTCACTCTCGATCACGTGGTGTTACCATTTATTGGTGCATATAACTGTTTGCATTTGCCATCATGCTCTCTGCTCTTTCCTGCCGGAAACTTCTACTCTGCCTCTCTCCAAGAGCTTCCCTTTTATTGGAATATCAAAATATTTCTTTTTTTCTTTGTTTGCTGTAAAAATGATTGAAAAATATTGGCCCGTGCATTTCAGGCAACTATAAAAAAAAAAGAAGAAACCAAAATTTTTCTATATATTTTTTTCAAACAATCCGCCCTGCTCTTTCTTTTTTGGAAACTCTGTAAAATTTGAAGCACCAGCCAAATCAATTCCTACAAACATAAACTAAGTGCCCTGTTATAAAAAAAAAAATCAGAAATGCTTTTATTATTTGCCAGATTAAAAAAAGAAAGAGACCTGAATTTGACAGTTCGCTGGGTATTAATAATTTCAACAGATTCATGTGTTTGCTCCAGCCCCTTTTAAAATGCTTGGCAAACACAACAAGTTCAATTTAATTTTTTAAACTTTTTGTTTTTTGGAGAGTCTGTGTGTGTCTGATAAAAGGGTTAATTTGGAATTGGCTTGCAAATTTCGAGTTTTAAGTGTTGACTTTGCTCTTTTCATTTAACTTCACAAAGCGTAATGAATAGACCGTCTGTTTGTGAGAGAGAAAAAAAAATCCATTGAATCAAAACTTAGTTAACATTCCTCGTATCTCTTCGATATTTCCAGGGTATCCTACAAGGAATAATGCTTAAGCTCCTAGTGATTCAGCTGATAACAATATGCCTACTTATAACGAGTGTTAAATCGGGTGTGCCAATTGGTAAGTCAAATTAAAGGATCTACGTTCTAAAGATTCTCAACTCGAAGTCCTTTTGTTCCTTAGGAACCGGTGGACCTTCACTCATCTATGAGAACAAGGATGCTTTGCTGACCTGCGTTGTCTCAGAGAATACGGCCAACAATACAGTGATATGGAAAAAGGGTGAGGAAATTTTAACCGCTGGCACGGTTCGTGTCACCAAGGATCATCGTATAAGAATTTTACATGATGAAAGTGAGTTGCGATTTGCATGTTAAAAGGTTTAAAATTAATATAAATTTTTGTAGATCCAAAAGGACGCAATTTGGAGGTTGGGGGTGAGGTTTGGGTGCTATTAATAAAGAATCTTAAAGCAAGTGATTCGGGTGCCTATATTTGTGAGTTAAACTCTGATCCTGTACTACGCAGTATACACATACTCACAGGTGAGCTCAAAGGAAGCGCCAGAGAGTAAAAAGTCCTGAATTGAAAAGTTTCTTTTTTTTTTTTTTTTTTAGTGAAAGAACTGCAGACATTAAATGGAGCAGCCACAAATAGCACTGATTTGTCCACGGTGGAGTCAAGTGATGTCTTCCTTATACCACCACCCCTAGATGCCCAGGATAATCGGAGCTTTTGGGGTCCTAGTCAAGTGCCGTCCCAATTGACTCATGACTTTACCGAATGCTGTGAGCGAGCGAACATTTCCAGTCAATGCATGGGCTTCTGCAATGTCCACAACATCCTGGATGGCACCACAGGCATTGACCCGGAGGCCTGTGAAAAAGATTTTCCCAGCATTGTGCGATGCATGGCTGATGGCCGGAACCATGTGCCCTGCTGTGTGGAGAAGCAAATTCCCGACTTGTGCCAGGATATGTGCCGCGGCGAGTACACCCCCTTCACGGACCGTCTGAAAACCCGAGTCTCCTGTGTCCAGCATACTTTGAGTGGACTGCAGTGCATTTTAAAGGGGGTCCAATTGATACCGAGTTCACCCACTGCAGTCACTGTGAGCAGCGTCAGCGAAACTGGTGTGGTAATTAGCTGGGCTCCACCCGAGAAATTAGCCAGTCAGGTCTCTCACTACACCGTGAATCTGACCACCTTGCACAGTTTCGATGAGGATGAGCTAAGTGGAGAAATCACTCACACTGCCACCGATACGAATAGCGAAAAGTTTACTTTGCATAATGTGCCGGCCAATCAAACGGAGCTTCAGCTGGGCGGACTTACTCCCTTGACCATGTATGCGGTTCTTCTGACGGCTGTCAATGAGTACGGTTCGAGTTTGCCCAGCGAACGTTTGCGTTTCTTTGCCCACACTTCGGCCTCCCAAGCTGAGTCTGACGCTGGCACTACGGAGAAGCAACAAATGCCCACCCTACCGGATGTGAGAAGTTGTTGTGAATCCAAGGGTATGACGCATCGCATGTGTCTGGACAAACTGTGTGATCCGCAAAAGACGGATTTGGCCACTCTGCCGGATTTCATGGTCTGTGCCCCCTGGTCGAATATAACCTTTACTTGTCTGGCCAATAATATAGATCATACGCCCTGTTGTCGGGCCCGAGGCATACCTTCGGCCTGCTTCTCGCTCTGTGCCGGCAAGCTGACCACTCTGGACTTTAGCTTATTCAAGTAAGTCAAGCTTGCTTTCACATTTGTTTCTTCAAGATTTTCATGGAATTTCTTTTTCCTCCTAGATGCCTACGCTTTATGTCTGAGTACAGCAGCTGCCTGTTTCAGGGCTACGGAGTTTTGGCTGATCCGCCTTCGAAGCTACGCACGGTGGCCAAAACAGACTCTTTTGTCATCTTGGATTGGAACAAGCCCAAAAGGTTGGCCGAAACCATCACCACATATCATATTAAATTCCGTCGCCTTGGTGTCGGTGATGATTATCTCACCGTTGAAAAGGTAAGACGAATTTATCTAAGGATGCCTAAGACTATACTATTTCTATATTTTAATAAAATGGTAGAACATTTTTGACATATCCTTGATCAGCAAGTATCTCCTGATTGCATCTGTCACGTGCGCTCAGTTTTTTGTGCCTGTCTGATTGTCTGTCTTGGGTAATTCATTAACCTTTTGTACCTCTCTTTCGGTCTCTTTGTGTTTTGGCAGCATCAACCACCGCTTATTTTGGAAGGCCTCGAGGCAGATATCTACTATGAATTCTATGTGGTCTCAATTAATGCCTATGGAAAGAGTGAGCCATCGCCGCGTCTGATTACACGCACACAGCCCGCTGAGGTGGCCAAAGTCACGACAGCCAAATACAACATGACAACGTGTTGCCAGGCATCTGGACTACTGCCGCAATGTGCCCCACTCTGTACATACAACATACGCCTCTCGGATATTGAACGTCTCGGTCCAGCATGTCGGGCTCAAATGCGTGAGTATCATCAACGTCAACAAGCGTACAGCCAAAAATTCATGGCTCACAATGCCCACCGGCTACTTCCTTCCAGCCAAAAAAAAAAAAAAAACAAAAAAAAAAAGCAGCACTAATTAGTGTCAGTCAGGCCAGTCTAACCCCAGAGAGAGTAGCCCGAGTCGTAGTCAAGCTTTTAGTCGGATTTTTGTTAATTTAATGAGGCTCGTTTTTGCATTTTTGTTTTGTCTCGTTTTGTTTCATGGCTGCTGCAATTTTGAATATTAAGTGGCCATCTCTTGTCATTGAGCCTATGAGAATGGCTGTGGGAAGAAGAATAGGGAGTAGCATGGTCCAGAGAGTTGGTAATGAATTTTTGTACTTAGGCAAATCGATTTTGGTTTAATGAGTTGCGGTCCCACCCAGAAAAAAGAAAACAACAGACCATTGAACCGAGAGGGCAAACCGACAAAGAGAGAGAGGGAGAGAGAGTGTTGGTATTTTTGCCAAATGAATTGGAAATAATTCTTTTTTCGGTCTCTAAACATGAGTGTAATGAGTGGAGAGTTCCTTTTTCTTTTAGGGGCAAAATCCATTGAATTCTTGTCATTTGTTAAGTTACTTTTGGGTTAATTGATTGGGTATTTCTTTATAATTTTGAACAAGTTTGGGACCAAACATGAAAATAATTTGAATTGGTTTTTGGATTAAAAAGGCCAGGAGATTTAAAAAGCTTCTTTTAGTTACACAAAATTTCTAGCAAAAAATTAATTCTTCAGAAAGTTAAGCAAATACTTCCACAATTTTGGCCAATCATGCTCATCAGTTTTATTATTATTAAGTCCCACCAAAACTCCACCCATTCCATTTGCACTAACAAGATGACTTTGGTTTACTGGCAAAACAAAAATCTGTGCTCTTGGTTATTCAGCACTTTTTTGTTTTTGCTTTTGGTGTGTGAGTGAGTGAGTAAGTGATAACAAGTGATAACAAATCGGTGTTAATTTCCGTGTAAATGCTACATTTAATGTACAGTCAGCACAACTTGGCAAAAATCAAATTAACATATAAGAAAGCAATGTCAAATTAAAGTCTGAGAAAAAATAAGATATTAGAAAGATCGCTTCGAAATGAATCATTTGAGTCATTTGATGGTTGTGTAGATTGATAATCAAGCTATTCAAACATATAATTGATGTCTTTATGTGGCACAAACTGAAGCTCACAACATTTTTGCGTGTGTGTGCCCAATCATAAGTACACTCAACTATGAAGACCATCAAAGCAGTTGGCCATGACAACACCGATGATTTTAATGATTATGATGTTGATGATGATGAGTACACAAGCGAGGCTATCGAGATTACCACTGTCAATGAGCCGTGACTGACTCACTCACTGGCAGATTGACTGACTGACTGACTAGCTGGTTAAATTTTGACTGGCATATGCAAATGACTGTGATATCAGATGCCTCATCAATAGAACCTGTCTCCCTCTATCTTTTACTATATTCTCTCTCACTGTTTGTGTTGCCTTTACAGCCATTTTGGCACGCTGTGCAGCCGGCGGACGCGATCATACGCCTTGTTGCAGTCGACGCGGAGTTATCAATGCCTGCATGCCGCTCTGCCGTGGCGTGATGCCTTTGGCTATGACAACAAAATCAACAGCAGCCGCAACTTCTAGTGGAGGAGCCCCCAAAATTGGAGCCACCAATACATCAGCCGGAGCCAGCAATGCACCCGACTGCTTGTCATATGCTGGCAACATACTGCAGTGCTTTGAGGAAGGTAAGTGGGGAGTAGCGAACCCAGCCGATTTAACAAGGCGCCTACCAATGTCAATCAAAACAAAAATAATTAAGTTTTTTGAGAAACTCAGTGAAAACTTTAAGCTGGCTTCTGCAACTTTAGAAACAATTGAAAAAACTGAATATTATTCTGGCCTCCATTCGCTATCTCAAAGATTATCTCTTGTTAAACTAATTTCAAATTTGTCATTGCTATTTTGTTTGTTTAATTGTTTGACTCTTTGCATATTAAGTATGCGCAACGTTGCACAAAATGTTTCGCTGGCTTGCTCCAGACTCTAAGCCAATATTGGCCAATTAAACTTGCATTAAAAAACAAACTTTGTCATGATTGTTTATCTATCTGTTCCCCCACCCCTGCCAGGCACCAATAATATACCAGGACCACCTGAAGATGTTCATGCCACAGCAGTCACAAATACCAGCATAAGTCTGACCTGGACTCAGCCCGATGTAGACAACAACAGCACTCAGCCAACGGATATGTTAACTGGGGATGAATTGGGTGCTCCCGTGGCCGGTGAAGTTGCATTGTCAGCGGAGACTACCCAACAACAACAACAACAACAACCACAACAAAAGCAGCCAAATGGCGCCACAAGTGGGCCGACAGATGATATTGATTTTATAATACAATATGGCATAGTCAATAACATGACCATGCATGAGACAGTTGCCAAATCGGAACATGTGAGTATTTTCAACCAAATAGAAAAAGCAAAAAAAAAAAAAAAAAATGTGGAATAGAATTTGGTAAAACTTTTGCCTTTGTGGTTTGTGGCTGTCGACTGGATCGGCTTCATTTTGGATCATTGTAATTGTGTAGTCGATAAAGTTTACCTGCTGTTTTCAAATGGCTTTTCAGGTCTCACTCCATTTGCATGGCCTACAGATTTCGATAGCATTATTCCCTTGGGTATGAGGCAAAAAGTGGTTATGGTTTTTTGCTACTTTTTATAAGAATTTGTTCAGATGAAATTGTTTGCCAAAAATAGCCTTGCCGACTAAGCCAGAGAGCATAAATTTCAAATGCAAATGGAATTGGAAAATGCAGACAAATTGCTCTCACAGGATCTTTTATTTTTATTTTATTTGTTTTTGCCTTTCTTTATTTTGCCCCCAAATCATATTGATTTCAGCTAAAATCGTCCTTGGGGGCATTGATAAGAGCCCATAATTTGAGATTAAATTGTTGACACTTTACGTTTTTTGTCTGTGGATAATAACAGACTTAAACCAATTTCAAATTTAAATTTCTCACATTCAATGGATTATAATTATGATTCCATTCATCTGACAATCTATCAAAGATACAATTCATTTAACCAATTCATAATTGGCTTAAATAAACTTTAATTCAAAAAAAATATCTAACAACTGATAAATAATTCTATCCGCTAATCCTATTTGAAGTTTTCTTTTTTTCAATTTTTCCACATTTTATATATAAAATAAAGCAATTCAGATCTGCAGCAGAAAATGCATTCAAATAGTTAAAAAAGAAAAAAAATATATATTGATAAAGTTTGAAACCTGATGGTCAATGACAAGGAGTCAACTTGGTTTGAATGTGTCAGGTTTGTTCGGTTTGACTGGATACTCTGGTGTCTAAGATGAGAAAATTTGGCAGCAGCAAAACGTGACCATAAACTGGTCGAAATTGTAGCTTAAAACTTCTACAGAAAAAAAGTAAAAACCCAAAGAAAAAATACGCTATGGTTGCCTTAATATTCTGTCCCCTTTTGCATTTTTGTTTTTGCGTCAATGTTTTCAGATTTTTATTTCGCTTTAGTGCGGTTCATCTGCTCTTGGAATTTTCATACTCTATGCTATAGTCTATACTCTTTAATTATCGAATTTCGAGTAACATGCTTGCCTGACAAGGAAGCCAAAATAAATGTTCAAAAATCTTGAAAAATGGAATGTAGAAATCCATAAAAATTAGAAAAATTTCGAGAGGGTATTTAAAAGTCTTACAATCGGTTATGCTTGAATTCCACTTGTTTACTCATCTTGCAGCATCTGGGACTCCAAATGCAGCATCAGCTCAACGCCATACCCATGGTCATCAACAGAGTTATTGGCCTTCGCAAAGTTGCAAATGTTAAAAAAGATGAAAAAAAAACACAAAAAAATATGAAAAAAAAAGTATAAATAAAAGAGCAGAGCAGTGGAGCATGAGGGAATTTAAAAACTGGTCGAAGAGTTTGTCGCGTGTTGATGCGCACAAAATGTTTTTAATGGTGGCGACCTGTCGACGTTGAGCTGCCAATGCAGCAAAACCGCCGCGTGTTGCCAATTCGATATTGAAGATGCAATCGCCTCGCCCCTGTCACTCTGCTTGGCACACCCCCTCCGAAGCTACCACTTTAAATGCTCGGCCTTCTCCAAACAAGCTTTAGTTTTTTTTTTTTGTTTTTTGGCTAAAGGGGTAAAATACTGGCTGAGGGGAGGCTGGAAATTCATTCACCCGTTTCATTTTGGTTTTTATTTTTTTTGATTCTGTCACATCTGTTGCCGTGTTGTTGGCTTAGCTTGGGGTTGGCTCTTGGCTTGGCTTAAATGCTTTTCAGTTTTTCACTCGCCATGCAAACACACATGTGTGTGCCGTCTTTTTTGTTTTGTCGCATAGCTTGCTGCCGCCGCCGCCGACTGGTGTCAAATGGTTTAAATGCGCCTCGATGCAGTCTCACACACACACACGTACACACGCATAGACTCTGTTGCAGCAACGTTGACTGCCAGTGTCGTTATTGTATCTATAAGTTCGTGTAACCGTAACTCTTTGTGTGGTCGACTGTGGCAAAAAGGCGGCAGCCACCGCTGCCATTGCACATTACTCCACCCCTCGACAAGAAAAGGGGTCGTTTGTGGATTCTGTGCGTCGATTTTGTGGCACTTATTTTCTCTCTTTTTCTTTAGTCTTTATGCCTCTCCCCTGTTTGTATGTGTGTGTGTGTATTTTTTTATTGTTTTGTTTTGTTTGCCAGCTGCATTGCGTTGACTCTGTGTGACACTTTTATGGACAAACTTAATTGCTTTTGGACGTGTCAGAAATATTGTTGCTTCAGCCTCAGTTCACGGCCCAAACTGGCCCCAAAAAAAGCCCCCAAGCGTAGCGAAAAAAAAACCGAAAACGGCAAATATACGCAGAGAATGAGAATCAAAAACAGCCGAAAAATTGAAAGACCAAAACTAACGGTTTCTTGGCTAAATTGTTCTTGCTCCAGCCGCATAGTGGGTCTGAAACTATTCATAACCGTCTGAAATAACTAAAGACTTTTCCAGCCGACACTTTTGTTATATTCAAAATTTAATTAAAAACTAATCAGTTCAATTTAAACAATTGCTTAATTATCCAGAAAATTGATGATAGTACCTTTGTTATGTAAAGAAGTTCCAGTCAGTTTCTTTATACCAAATCCATTCACTGTTTTATTTATGAGCCTTCAAACCGAATGACTTGCAAAGAGCCTGCTTTGTATGCGATATTGTAGACTAGAATTCCTCAATGCCATATATAAAATTCCCTCCTGCGGGAGTAATTTTGTCAAACTAAATTCATGGCCCACTGTCCAAAATGGTCCATATTAGTGGCAACAAACTCACCAAGCCAAGCAAGCGAGAGAGAGAGAGAGAGAGAAGGCAAACGTAAGGAAAGACTGCCAGGATGTTTGGGAATGCTGTGTGGCTCCTGATTGAATCAGTGCCAATAATTTGGCAATTTCTATTCGTCGCCAGTGAGCGCGGCATGGTGTCACCATCACCGACGCCAACAACAACAAAAGCAACAACAATATTATTTGATTCCGGCAAGTGGAATCACTGGCCCACAGGATATTACCAAGGCAATGGCTTCAGAACACAGACACAGAAGAGAGAATAAATGAGTAGAACTGGGTATGGGAAGGTTCCAAAGCTATAATACGAATAGAAGAGGTCGGTGAGTCCTCTAAAAGGGTTGTTGCTTTTGCTCGGTTGAGCCGGTTGATGGTTGTCAAGCATTTGTAATAAGGTTTTTTGACTTCATGTAACTTTTGTGATGATGATTTTTACTACCGCCACAATAACAACAACAACGGAGAGAAAAGCATAGCGAAATTTTATTTCAGTTGGTCATAAAAAAAAAACTTTTTAATATGCTTGCAACACACCAATAAAAAAGAGAGAGAAAAAATGCTCAGTTCTTTCTTAACTTTCCCTAAGCCAAAACAGAAATTAGACACATTAAAAAGGAGACTTCAATACAGAAAAAAAATATAGAGTTTGGGTAGGAACCAGATGGCTAGGCTGGCCTGGGAAAAAGAAAAAGTGGACCACCCTTTCTGTTTATGTGCTTTGTCACTGTGTCACATTCCCCGTCCCTCATTTTTCTGACTAAATGAGCAACTAGGGACTTTAGTTTTATGGCTTAAGTGTCCTTTAGCTTTTTTTTTTTAGCTTGGTTAGAGGGTTGGTTGGGTTGTGGAAAGTCAACACAAATCGCTATGCTTTTTGAATATTTTATTTGCTTAAGTAGTTTTAGGAAGATACACTCCATGGTTCCATGCTAGGCACGTCGCACCTCCGCCTCACCTGACTGGTCACCGTGCTGGTGTCTTTCTCTATTAATTATTCATTTGGGGCTAGAACTGACTCGGTCCGCTTGGACCAACTTGTCATGCCAATTGTGTCAAATTTAAGTTGTGGTTAATGTAATTATACCTGAAAAGGGACCACATAATAAACCGACATCAGAGTTAACACCCAACTCTCTCCTAGGCTTTTAGTGTTTGTGGTGTATTTTTTTTTTTTTTTGACCAAACTAATAAATCGTTTGTGTGTTTCTTTTTAATTTAATGTCTTTTAGATAAGTTTTTAAAATATAAATTTCATGGCTTTTGAGTAGGGTTCACCTTATCACTGGCACCTGTACAAAGTCTTCGGTAAAAACCGAAAACATAAAAACAAAAATCAAAACACAAAAGAAAATGTCCCTTTGAAAGTTTATTTTTTCCTGGAGACACACGCAGCCTACACGATTTTATTTTTTTCTCTTTCTCTTTTTATCTCAATCAATCTCTATTTATATAAATCTTATTTGGAGGTATGAGAAAACTATCAAAGAATTTATCATTGTCACTAGGGCCCAAGGAAATTCTTTGGCTTCAAAGGACCAAAAATAAATTTAGTCTTCAAGGAAAACTGCTTATTAAAGCTGTCTTAAAGACTATTAAAATTTAAAGACTTAAATAAGAAATTATCTAAAATAACTTATTTATTACTTCGTATGAAACTTGAATAAATTTTAATCATAAATTCTCTCAAACTGAAACTATTTTATATTGAGCTCAGTCGATATTTAATCAATTGAATTATTTATCTGTAATTCAATATTTACTTATTAGAACTTATGAAAGTATTATTTATCTTATAACTCAAAATAAATTTACTTTGTCTAATTCAATTCTCCTTTCCTACATGGATTTATTATCTAGAAGCAGTCTTTAAATTTCTGCAGAGTCGCCCTTCTCTTTACTCACAGAGAATTCACTTATGTGTGTATAAGAAATTAACTAGTGCCAAAAACACATTAGCCGCATTAGAAATGTACACACAAAAAGGCAGGCTGGCAGGCAGGCAGGCAGACAGATGAATGGCCAAGACGTTATAGAGTGTAGCTTAGATGGTAGATGGACCGCAGACAGACTTTTTGGCCGGCCAACATCATAATTGACAGACCAACAAGACACATAAAAAAAAAACAACAACAACCAAAAGAAGCGAATTGCCACAAGTGCAAAACAAAGAAATGGAGATTTACAGCTTGGTACAAAGATAGGAGAAGTGAGGTGCTTCGCAGAGGGCAGAACTTGGGCTAAAATAAGAAAAGCTTTGTGAAGCGCTGGGCTGATATTTCTCTCTCGGTTTCATATGTCTTCGGTGGTGTCAGTCTGTCAGCCTGTCTTGTCCAAAGCGTTGAACAGGCCCAAGCACACACACTCACACATGCTCATTCATGTGATTTTGGCTACTGAGGTGGCCCACAGACACCACTGACATTGATTTAAATACAAAAAAAAAAAAATTCTTTAAAACGGCCACACAGCTCGGCCGTAAAGGGGAAAGGGAATGGGAGAGCAGACCACCTCTCTCTCTCTCTCTCTGTGTGTGGGTTTGGCTGGGCAAGCGCGTAAATCAAAGCATCTCAGCGCGAAATGGCAAAAGCGCATATTAGCCACAAAACATGAAAATTAACAACAACTGCGACCCAGACCATAACTGCAAAAACAACAAGATTAACAGCAGCAAAACCGTAGCAACAACATCAGCATCAACAAATGAGAGACATCAACATTACCGACCATGCTGAAAACAAGTTTAATGCAAAAGCTTTAACATCAACATTTGGCGGCTGTGGTCAAAGCAGAGTTGAAAAAAAAAAATAAATACAAAAAAAAAAATACCACTCCTCCCTTTGCAGCTTTACAGTTTTGGCCAAACAAACCATACAAACATTTTTTTAGCCATAAAACAAAATAAATTACTTAACGCGAAAATTTTACGTACATTTTGGTATGTAATGAAAAATGCAATAACAAGTAAAAAGTAAACTGCGACATCTGCTAAACAAAATTCAAAGAAATAAATAAATAAAATTTTTTAAACAAAATAAGTTCAACTATGAAGACCTAAATCACTTGATTTTGAAAAGGTTTGGGGCTCGTCAAAATTTAAATAAAGCTTTTCAAAGGGCACAAAAACAATGAAAGAATCAATACCTTTTTTTATCAACATCATCAAAAAAAATGAGCAAGAAACTAGTGAATAACTTTCCAGACAAACAAATAAACTTATCGATCTTGGCCAATCAAGGCAGACAGAAGGCAGACATACGCCATGCAGTCAATGTCAGACCTAATGGCCACTATCCATCATTTTATATTTTCCCTTTTTTGACATCATCTCCCACTCCCTTCGGTCGAAACCCAAACAGTCACTCGATGACTTGGCCAGCCACTCGGTCATCAACTTAGACAGAGATTGCCTGGGTCGATTCATACTTATGCTCAACCCTTGTTGCTTTCAATTGTTTCGTATTACTTCTCTTCTTGCCTTCTTTCTTTACTAAATTTTCCTTTTCTTAAACATTATACAAACTGATACTTTTTTCTGATTTCTTCTTCTTCTGTATTTCTAACCCAATTATTCTGGGCTTTTCCCCAAACTTGGCACTCAATCAGTCCCTTTCTAAGCTGTTTTACTAATTTCTTTCTGGTTACTCTTCCATTCTTCCTGAGATAATTCACTACCCTTCTTTCGTAATTCTTTTTCCATTAACTGATTTCTTTCTGGAATCTTCGAACTATTCATTATACTGACTCACTTATCCATTCTTTCCTTAGCCCTTTCTTTCTGGATTGTATTCTCTTTCGTATATTTCTTTGTTCCCAGCTTCACTCAATTCGCTTTTTTTACCTTACCATCCCAACTAATTAATTTCTTTTTCTCTGGTTTTCAAATAAATGACTATCTTCTCTAGAAGTGGTTCCCCCAAGCAAGTTCTTTTTTTGACCAAATTTCCACGTTCTTTGGCTCTCCAATTTAGGCTACATTGAAAAATCAGAAAGTTTTCAAATATCCTTGTTATGCGTTTGAAAACTGCCAGACAATCCATGGAACAAAAACAGACAGACTAATAGAAAAATACGAGTTATATAGCAACAGATTACGCCAACGATGTTTAATGCAGCAAACTGTTTGCCCAACTAAAGAGTGAGAGAGAGGGAGAGTAAACAAATGACATGAGCAGAGTGCGGTGAAAGGAAAAGAGGGTTTTGATGTTGCTAACGATAACTAAAATCGGGATAGTCATGCTAGGATTTCTGTCAATTTCAACGATGGCTTTTGAAACAAACTGCTGCCAAAATGAATGCGAATATGTGTGGAAGTGAATGTTTGAATCCGTAAATGAATACATGAGTATTCTACGTATGTGTGTGTGTGTGTGTGTGTTCACAATGGTATAGCATAGCCAGATTCTAGTGAAGTTCAGCCAAAACTATACCAACAATGATGATGCTGATGATGACGCTGAAGGCGAGGTGGCACTCGATCCGCTGTCGTTGGCAGCGGCGGTGGTGTCATTTTGTGGTCTAAATACCGCAAATTGCACTGCGTCGTAGCAATTTACAAAGAGTACTAATCATGGCGACATGTCTTTCAACAAAATCGTAGCGAAACCTAGCCAAGCCGAGCCAACCCAAGCCGCAGCCAGTCGCGCTCCACTCCACGCCACTCCACACATTCTCCTCTCACACTGTGGGCAACCAATGTTGAGTGTATTTTTGATTTTTCTGTTTTAGACATTGATTTTTATTTATCGTGTGTTTTTTTGTATTTTCTTTCTTTTATTTTTTTTTGTCGAACGCTGTAATTATACACTTAGGAATTGACCACCAATGAAACCAGCATCGATTTAGCAAATTTGGAAACGAATGCCTTATACCGAATTATAGTCATGACGCGTGGAAAATTTGGCACATCGCTGCCGTCCTCAATGCTACTGGTCAATACAACAGCCACGGAGACGAGTGCGAGTGGCCACGAAAAAGGTAAATCAAAGAGTATTTTTTGGCTTTGGACAAATTTGTCTAATTGGTGTGTGACATTGGACAATTGTCCCAGTTTCCAAAAAAAAAAAAATTACAACTGTCAATTTGACTTGCTACTTTTTGATAGAAAATACCACCACCTGGGGTGCTCCATCGCCGCCACACTCATTGGCTGTGGTGGCGCACAGTGCCACTTGGATGCAATTGACTTGGCAGCCACCAGAGTACTCACATCCACATGAAAGGATAACCTATAGGTGAGTTAACCAAAGGCCAGCAATTTCAAGGGTTAAAGGGCTTCTTAACAACCTTCTGCCTCTACCCTGCAGAGTTTACCACAAGGTGATGAAATCGGAGCAATTCAATAAGATTGAAACTAAACTGGCCTGGCTCCGCATGAATAACCTGAAGCCAAGTTCTCAGCATGTCCTTTACGTGGAAGCTGTGGGTGAAAAGGCCACTTCATTACCCTCTGAGACTTTGGTGGCCTGGACAGATCCAGCTCTGCCAGCATTTGTCGATGTAAGTTGAAGGAAAACATTCATAAAATAAAATAAAACCAATCAGATTGCTCGGCAATCTGTTATTCGATAACTTTGAAAAGTGACACTAATGGGCCAGAGATATTCAAATTGGAATGCTGACAGACCCCAGCCAATTCTTCAGGGAAACAAGCACGTTGAACTTTGTTTCTTATGAAAAATTCCCAGAAAATTTCTTTTGATTGTTCAACCTTAAAGCTCGACACCCAACTAATGTACAATTTCCGTATCAACATTTTTTTTTTTTTTTGCAGCCGCCCACAGTGCATCCAGCAGATAATATACCCGAGGGCGGTTCTATGACCATTCTCTGCCTGGCCTTGGGCAACCCAGCGCCCACAATTTCCCTTTACGTAGGTGGACATTTAGTGCGTCAGGATACGTCGAGACATATGGTAACTGTGATACACAATGTCTCGGCCGACATGGAACATGTCTCCTGCTATGCGGACAACGGCTATGGAGTCCCCATGCAGGCCACCAGACGTGTCAATATTTGCTGTAAGTGTGACAAGGACGAGTGTGGAAAAGATTTATGATTATGCCACATCACATCTGCTTGCCCTGCCTGACCTTTTGCTCTCCCACAGATCCACCGAAAATTCAGGCAGCCGGCATAACTGTGGCCTCGGTGGGCGATGAAATTGAACTGCGTTGCACGGTAGATTCAAAACCCAAGCCAAAGACAATTTTCTGGCGAGACCACGATGGCCGCATTCCCGTTATCCACGGTGGCAACTTAGACATTTCCATGCGTGTGAATCTCTCACGGCCCACAATTTACACTATGTCGCTTCGTATTAAAAAACTGCAGGCCGACGATGTCGGTGACTATTTCTGTCATGCTGAAAATCCTTTTGGCTCCTCCACCACACCAGTCTCTGTACGCATACGCAAGGGCTCGGCCCTTAATCACAATGTCACCGAATGTTGTGCTACCCAGAATGTCTCCATGGCCTGTCGCCCAGCCTGTAGCTATTATGTCGACTTTGATGCCATTGCCGATAAGCCAGAGTGCATTGTGGACTTTGATAAGCTGATGAAGTGTGCAGCCGATGGTTCAGATCATCGAAACTGTTGTGGAGATGAGAATGTTCCTCGGAAATGCCTCAACTGGTGTCGCGGTGAATCTGTCCGCTCTAAAGAAATTTGCAGTTTACAATATTCCAAAACCATAGTGGGATGCTTTGAAAAGAATCGTGACCGTCTGCCCGGACCGCCCGAGAATATTGTGGTCAGTGTTATATCGGATAACGAAGTGAAAATTAAGTGAGTATTCAAAGAATTATACATATAAGTTAATCAGAGAGCCTGAGAAATAGAATTTAAAATACTAAAACTTGGTTGGACTAAGCCAGCAAAGAATGGTTAACCTTTTTTAATATTATGAGATGTTAAAAAAAGAACAATCTCATCTACACAAGATGCCTTTGTAAACCGATACATTTATTTTGTTACCGAACCCAACACACAATTTCCACAAACCACACAAGCTCAGAGCAGCGCAGCAAGTCAACGGACTGGCTAGGTCACTAAGGGGATTCTAAGAGCCTCCCAGCTAACTTTACTGACTCTCAGTGTAACCAAGGGAAAAATCCCAGTCTAGTCACTGATGCTGATGTGGATACTGCCCGGCTGCACTAATAGACCGCAAATCCATTAAAGCTGAGATTTTTTTTATCTCACTTTAATACACTCGGTCAACGTCAAAGGTGGTCCACACACACACACACACACACATACACTGACAAACAGCTGCAGGGTGTATTCTCTGCATTGCTATCAACCGGTCCGCATTAAATTTATTAAAATTCCAGACAAGTTTTTTGCGCTTGCAACAAATATTATACACTCATAATAAGGCAGTAAATACACAGCAAAGAGTGAGTGGAATTCAACAGAAGGCTAAAGCGAAAGAACAGGCAAAAGAAAGGAGGGGAAGATTGGCAAAAAGACTTGAGTTTCTCAAAACTATTTCATTACAGATGGGATGCGCCAACAAAGAATCCAAATGCCGTTGACGGCTATAGAATATTTTACCGTGAGGCAGCCTCGATGCCATCCTCTTCGGGCTCTGGCTCCTCGGCCACGTCCACCGTACCATCTTCCTCGTCGTCGAGCTTGCCCAACGAATCATCAATGGAGCTGAACCAACAGCCCGGTCTGGATATGAATAATGCAACAAGTATGACCGAAGGCAATAATAACAACAATAACAACAACCATGTGGGCGCCTTGGAAGTACGACGCATCGATGTTAAGGACACAACAATAAGCATTAATGGCCTCAAGAAGGATGTGCTCTATGAGTTGGTTGTGAAAGCTGGCAATACCTACGGTAAGTAGAGCGTGCCATAAAAGATAAAACCCCTCAAAGAACTGGCTTCTTAATTTCAAGGATATTCTTTCTTTAATCTCATTCTCTTCTGTCTCCCTCTCTGTGTTGTTCTTTCAGGTGCCAGTGTACTCACCGAACCGATTAGATTCACTCTGGGCGAACATCATGTGACCTCGGCCACCAGCAGTTACTCAAGCGCTGTGGGCACCATCAGCGGCATTGTAGCCAGCATTTTGGCCATTCTATTAGCCGTAGCGGCCATTGTCTTCTATCGTCGTCATCGGGCCAATCATGGCAAGGCCAGCAATGGTAATGTGGCCTTTGAGAATCCCACCTACACCAGGGGTCTCGAACAAGTTCAGGTTGGTATTCTACATATTTTAAAACTAAAGCTTATTTTCAGATATGAATTTGTGCTATTTTCGAAAAGAAAATATTTCATAAGGCTTGACCAAAATGGACTAAGCCAAAATGGCTTATACTAAAAATCTTTCGAGTTTCATCTCGGTCTGTCAATAATTTTACTATAGATTAAATGATTCCTTATAAAACTAATAATTTTTAGGAATCATTTGTAAAAATTTCAAGTTTAAGAAAAAACTGAGCTTTCAACAAATTTGAGAATCGCAAGTCTCATGCTTTTGTGAAATATATCGAAAATAGTATAAAAGTTTCGGCTTGCCGATTCTGGTTTTCTTCATTTTGGCAATTTTTTATATATTTTTTTTTTTTTGGTAAGCCAGCTAAACAGTTTGTAGCTGTCATTATTTTTTGGTAGGCATAACCCATATCCATTGCCATATCTATATAATTTGATGTTATGCGATTTTCTTCTTGTTTGCGTTTGTAAGAATAACTGCAATGTGTCTCTTTTTTTCCCAAAACCACATGCTTTTTCCTCTCTACCAACAACAACAACAAATACAACAACACTACCAAAAAAAAAATTAAAAAAATACACACTAAAGTTGCCCACTGTGACATCCGCCATCACGACACAAAATGGCAACAGCAATGGCAGCAGTAGAGGCGGGCAGGGCGGAGGCACTGGCAGCGGCAGCGGCGGCGGTGGTGCCACACATAACGGCGGGAATAACAGTCATAATGGCATTGCCGCCACAATGACGACATCCACGACAACAAGCGCACCAAGAGCAGCAGCAGCAGCAACAACAACTTCAGCCACCACAGCCCTGACGGGGAATGCCATGAATGGCAACAGCAGCAGGCAGCAGAAGCAGCAGCGCAACGATGGACGGCATCGTGGTGTCACAGATGCGGCGCATCACTTTCACAACCCCCTCAGTAATACGCAGTGCAATGAAGTAAATCCCACAATTTATGAAGAGCTCAAACTTGGCCAAGAAGGTGCTGGATTTAAGAAACTTGTGCCATAAAATGACAAACGTGCACAACACAAAACACCCACACACACACACACATACCGACACACATAAGCACCCACAATCGCCAAGGAGCAGACAGACAGATGTACAGACTTGCCAACCATGGCTAAAGTATTTTTGTGACTGTATCTAAGGGCGTGCGTCTCTGTCTGCGTATGTGTGTATGTGTGTGTGTGTGTGTTTCTAAACAAACCAAGAAAACATGTAAACGCTAAATGTAGACATAGGCCGTGTAAACAGCGCGTAGCGCTAAACCGCACCAGATACACCCGCACCCACATACACTCTCTTTCTCACACACACACACAGACACAGACACATATACTTTCAGCAACGAGGACATCTTTACAAATATGCATTGAGAAAAATTTCTTTTTCCGTTTTGATTTTGAGTAATTTTTGCGTAGTTAATAAAACAAAAACAAAAAAAAAACAAAGGAAATATTTGCAAAAGAAAAAAATTGTAACGAAAAATAAAAACAATGAAATAAATAAGAATGGTAAACATTTGGTTAGAGGAGAAGAAAAGTATGTAACATATAAATAAAATTTTGTAGCTTGTAACTGTGATTGAAAACGATTGTAAAATAAATTTAATTGGTATGTAAAACCAGAAAATAATATTAAAAACAAAGTATAAAACATTGAATACCAATGAATAGTAAAATAATATTTGTGCTAAAAAAGTCTATTCATTTCGGTTGGCTTGGCGAAATCATTTTTTTTTTTTTTTTATTTTGGGAAATTTTTAGTTGCTTGTAAAAAAAATTTATTTTTTTTTTTTAATTAGTTTTATGTAAATCTTCATTGTTTGAAATTCAAATCATTAACTCTAAATTGATCAGAAAATAATTAACATTCTTCATTTCTCATATTCCTCAAAAATTTGCTAGAAAAAAATATTCCCTCATTTTACTTGTGCTCACCCAGAAATTAGTTAAAATTTTCAGTCAAAGCGTAGGTAAGTATTGCTTGAAATTTGAAAGTATAAATTTTGCTTTAACCAGAAAGACTCGACTTACCTGAAAAGAGAAAAGAAAAAAAAAAAGAAAATTTTATTTTTATTTATTTTGCTAGGAAAGTAGAAGAATTTCTTACAGTGTATTTTGGTAGACCTGGCAACAATATTAAGAGCAAGATGCCAATGAGGTCTGACTCTGCTCTTTCCCTACTCCCACACACACACACACATACACTCAAGCAACCTGTGAGTAAGTGTAATGTTGCATACACCAAATGTCTACATTGGCTAGCAAATGTGCGTGTGTTTGTGTTTAATACAAGCAAAGACCTAAGCCATATGAAAAACCACCGAAACCGAAACCATCCACCCACAGGCAAAATAGCAGAGGCATTATTACATGTATTAGTGGATGCCTACAAACATGGTAAGAAATGTACAAAGCAGTCAGGCACAGCATATGCGAAATTGTGGGCAAAATCAAGGATAAGGAAATCGTGAAAGCAAAGAGGAAAAAAAAACAAGAAGAAAACGTAAACTTACATATGTAAATTTCTTTTTATTAGAATATCTGAGCCTGAGTTGCACAACATGATATGCCATAATGCGTTATGATCTGATACTGATATGGATGATGTCTCAACTCTTACCCCGCTCTAGCAATTTTACTTGGGCCAGCATAACTCTATCAATGTAAATGTGAAAGAGTCTGCGGCAGGCCGACAGCCTGTGCCTGGCCAGATTATTACACACTCTCCCTTCTTTTTTTTTTTGGTATTTGTTGTTTCGGTGTAGTCTTTATGCAAAATAAGCAGAAGTGGCAGAGCAGTGGCAAGAGCAGCCTTGTAAGTAGGTTGAAATGAATTTAAGTTGAGCGTGTAAGTTGACAAACAATGAAATTGAAAACTTTTTTTTTTCTTTGTTTTTGGCAAACAAAATGGAGCACATGACGCACTGAACCCGCTGGATTCTTCAGCTTCTTTTGCTTTCGTTGGCATAAAATTTTTCTGCTCTTCCTTTTCTTCTACTTTTTTTTGACTGCTTTAATAAGTAAACAGCTTAAGTAGCCCCCCTCAGTTCGACATTTTGCTCCAGTCATATTTTCATCATAAACTCGTTTTGTGCTTGTCTATGCGCTTTTCAACTTCCGTTCTAGTTTTCTTTTTTCCACTCTCTTTTTTTTTTGCATTTTCATTTGCTATATTCTTTTTTCTTTTTTTTTTTTTGTTGGTTTGATGCTGGTTTTCTATAAACGCGGTCTGAATTATGCAACACGTTTAAGTGGCGCAACACAAACTCTGCATACATATGCACTTTTGCATAAGATTTTTATGGATTCCTTTTGAGCTTTTTCAAACATCCTGAAAGTTCGAAAGAATTAAGGGTATCTAGAATTTATAAGAACTCTGAAGAAGTTTCAGTTTCTTTTGAAAAATTTACCTTTCAGAATCTTAATTATATCCAAATAACTTACAGGGTATACTCAAGTCGTTTTAACCAGGGGCGCCTAACAAGCTTTTACCTCCCTTATTTGTGGCTGAAGTTTCGCTTTACATGGACATAAAGTAAAGCGTGTTTACTTTGCCAAGCAAGCAGATAAAAATAAATCATAAAGAGTGTGTTTATAGACAAGAACAAAGGGGAGGGCCAGAATCTTGTAATTCTGTGGTCTCACACAAGACTGTGGACACTGATAGTCTAATGAGTTTCTGGTTTCTTAAGATGCTCGAGATTGCAGGCAGATATCAATAATTAACTAAGTCAATCAAGATAAAAAAGATGAAAAAGGGAATTCTATTTGTGAAAATGTCAGTTCCTTGAATTTTAGCAAAAATCGGAAATAAACCAGAAAATTTCATTGCAACTCCATATGGTGATTCCCAAGGGCCCTTTGTGGCGAATCTTTTTGGCCAATTGAAATGGTAAATAAGGGCAAAAAATATATGTATTATTGATGACGCATAATATTTCCATAAACGAGTCATAAATTAAATCATAAATTTATTGCCTTGCCCATAAAAATATAAAGACAAAAAAACAAGAAAAAAATAAAAAAGAACAAACATAAATTTTGGCTTACAAATCGAAATGAATTAAAAAATATTTCAAGACAAATTGATTGGTGATATTGGCAAATTTATTGGAAGGTAACGAAAAATTTTATTAAAAATATTAATACAAATTTGTAGAAAGAGTATAACGAATTTTATATACACTCAACAATATAACGTTTATTTTATTTACCACGCTTAATTAAATACAATTAAATCAAATATTTTTACGGTCAGCCAAACAAATTTAAATTCGGAATGCTTGACCAATTTATTTTTGCTCTAAGTCATAAAAATTATACAATCCTCTTTATTTTTATTATTATTTTTTCTTTTAAAAATTTAAAATTTAAAATATTTGAATATTTGCATAGTCACAGTTTTATTTATTATATATCAAATATTTCAAATTTCAAATAATTAATTGAATTTCTTTTCCGATTTGAAATGACAATTTTAAGCTTGATAATCCAGTGTTATTTAGTTTTAGTTGGACTGGACTGGACATGTCATAAAGAAATATTCAATCTATTCTACACTCACTTGCCACATGCACACATAACGACAAACAAACCACAACCACGGATAGTTTAAAATCTGGTAACCAAGCTGAGTCGAGTTAAGCCTGGTCTCGGTCTCGATTGGCTGCCTGGACTGAGTTGGGCCTAGAGTACATAAAAGCCAATTTCACAGGGTGTCCTGTGATTTATGGAGAGGCCACAGGCCCGTCTCCTCTTCTCTCTGTTTTTTCTCATTCTCTTGCTCTTCATCAGTCCCGATGTAGAGCGGCAGCTTTTATTTATCGCTAAACTAATAAATCTTGGCATAAAAATGGCAAATATTGTATGCGCCATGTTGTGTATGTGTGTGTGAGTTGTTTGGAGTATTGTGTCTATGCTATGCTGGCCTAAAAAACAAAACAACAACAACAAAAAAACCATTCACAAAAAATACACAAATAAATAAAAATAAATGTCCATAAAAGAGCAAACCACCAAAGAAACAAAAGCACAAAACAAAAGTATAAATTTCAAATTCAATAATCCTTCATAAATTTTTTTATTTTTGTATTTTTCTAGTATTAAAATAAAAATTTTTATATTTTTCATGTATATATATTTCCTGGTCGACAAACAATTAACTCTAATGAACTGCAAAATGCCGGCGGTAACAATAAAAAATATATATATATTTTTTTTTTATAAAAATAAAACAACAGAGACGCTGCGGGTCAAAGTCCAGTGGGTATGTATAAAACACAAGGAAGATTGCCTTTTCTAGGTTGCTATTTATTTTTTAATAGTCTAAAATTATTCCTGGTAAACAGATTTAAGTCCTTTGTTTCATTCTTTTTTTTTTTTTTTTTGTCCTGGCCCCGTTTGGGTTATTATTATATTTTTATTGCTTTATTTCTACAGAGAGAGAAAAAAAAAAACACTTAAATAATTTTTTTCTTTCGGTTTCTGTTGTTTTCTTTTATACTTCTTTATGGTTCGGCTTTGGTCACAGGCCTATGAGTTTTAATTGCCCACACGGCGTAAGGCAATTTGTCGCCTTTCCAGCAGTGCCAAACACATTCCAGGAACTGCCACAGGAAGAGCCACAAAATCAGGAACAAAAGCAGAAGCACAAATTCTGGGTCTGAGTCGAGTGGTAATGAATTGCGTGAGCTTTGCATATAAGAAAAGATATTTTCCATAGTCCGCGAATATAAACAAAAATTAAATATTATTTATAATAAAAACCATCACACGCACACACACACATACACATATAAAAAAAAATTAATCTAACATAATAATAAATTTTTATTTATTTCAGCCCAGTAACAATTTATTTGATTTTTTTCGACCTTGTCTGGCCTTCTTTTTTCTATAAAAAAAATACGTGTTTTTCTTTATAAAAATAATAATAATTAGTTTTTTTATGACTTTACATGGTATTTTTATGTTTTATTTATATTTTCCTCACGCTTCTAAATGTATATTTTTTTTTGTAAAGTTTTACCCAACAATGTGTTAATTGTAATGTTTATGCGACATGTGAACAAAATCCACAAAAGGGCCGAGGCGTTAATAAATGCATGAATATATAAATATTTTTCCTTTTTATTATTTTATATAAGGTAAACAAAAAATGAATATTACACAAGGACACCACTTAAATGGTGTATAAGATTTACTTATAAATCAATATAATTTTACTCATTTTAATTTTTTTTTGGTCTTATAGGTGAAATTCAGAGAAAAAAATAATACTCTTTGAAACTGAGCTATATCTTTTCCAGAGCAGTGAAAACCCAAACCTGAAGAACTTGGAAAAAGTTCCGGAAAGATAAATAAGAATATTGGGTACGAAAGGATAGGGAATCAGAATAGAGATAGAATGGGTTCCCAGAATAGGTTCCCTTAAATTTTGGCTGATATTTTAAATTAGTTAGATAGAAAATATTTCTCCAAATAAAAAGTGTATAGTAAAATCGTCTAGTCTATATTTTTTTTAAACTGAATATTTTTTTTCTTTACAATTTTTATTGCTTGCGCATCAATGAATCCCAGGCAATATAAAATGGCAGCTTCTGTGTGTGGGCTTATCGTTGTGTGTGTGTGTGTGTTTGTTTCTGTGCGTGTGTGATTGTTTGTGTATGTGTATGAGTTTGTATCTGGCACCGTTGCGCCTTACTCATTTTCACTTCCTGTTGTTACGCTTAATTGCCTGATTGAGCTGTGAGCTCGTTGTAATTTAACAAAAAAAAAAAAAAAATGGAGAAGACAGAAATGATAGTGAATTTGCCAATAAGACAGTTTCTTTCCTCTTGGACACTTAAAATTATTTACTGGTCATTGTCTGATTTTAACGTGACTTTTACAGCGAAAAAGATTGATTAAAATGGCACGCAACTGTTATTAATTCAGGGCAGAGTAAATGACTTGAAAAGAATCTTAAAAATTTGTCTTTAAGTGACAATTTAAGAGAGAAAGATAAAAAGCAATTTCAGAAATCATTTTTAACGATATGGAGTGTCTTTTCTCTTACGAAAGAGAAATCCAGACATAAAGCATGAAAAATCACTTTTGGCATAAAAGAAGTAAACATGCGATGGCCTTAAAATCTTGACCTTCATTTCTGAATTAAGAGTAGAAAACTATGATTTTTTTTAGGTTAATAACAGACTTAAGCTTCTTGCAAACTTGTCACTTTTCAAATCAAATCAAATTCTCCAAATTTATTCTCAGTAAAACTTCGTAGTCGCATTATTTTGTTTATGCAACAAAATTACTAAAGTCAAAATTGCAACTAGAATTTTTATTTTACTGTGATTTTATGGCACTCGCCGTTTTAGTGTCCAATTGAGTTTCGGTTTTATCATCAAACTATCATAATTTAATGCAAGTTTGCACACATCCTAACATGGTTATAAACAACACCATATAAAGTTATCATTGTAGAGCTGCTGAACAAAAGCAACAGGCAGCAGAAACAGCCAGCAAAATGAAGACAAGCCAACCAACCAACCAAAATGTCTGTCGGGAATGACAGAAACAGCAGGGAACGCAACAGGAAACATAATGATGCCATTTCGCAAAACAAAAGACCTTTACCCGCTGGCCAAAGCAGCTGAATAGACAGGCGACAGAGATAGAGACACGGAAGACAGACAATCCGACTGCCAGACAAATGGGATGCAAAACAGGACCACAAATAAAAGGTCCACCCACAATTATTATATGGACAGAAGATAAAATAACAATATGGAGTCCACCACTGAAACAAAAATAAAACGAAACAGAAAATTCAAACACATTATGCCAAAGATATGCCAAGACATTTGTTTTATGTGCGCCACATTGCGTATGCTTAATGTATTTTTTGCTACATCGTGTATTTATGTGTGTGCATAAGAGCCGGTGCATGTGTGTGTTTTGTGTTGTGGTTTTTGGTGTTTAAAAAATGAGCAAGCAAAGCAACTAACCTGTGCCTTTTTTTTTGCCCACAACCGACAACGGCCACACCAAAAAGGCACAACAACTCCACATGCAACCCAGTCAACATGGAAGCTGTCTTTGGGGAGTAGGAGGAACGGGTATAAAAAGCAGATTATGCATCAAAAGAAGTTGGGGCAGCAGGTGGGGGCCATTGTTTTTTTTTTTTTTGTACGCACTGAAAAAGCAAATTTGTAAGTGAGACTCTCTCTGTCTCTTCTCCAAGGAAAGGGCGGGGTGAGGTAAGGCGAGGCGGTTGATGCTACAAAGTCCCAACACTTTTGTAAACACAGTTTACAGTGCGGTTAACAAATATTCATGGCGCACATGGCGTATGAGTGCTTTGGGTTTTCTTTGTTGCTGCTTTTGTTGTTGTTGTCGTTGTCGTTGCTTTTGGTAGAAACGCACTTGATAAAATACGGGCAACAACAACAACAGCAGCAGCAGCAGCCAAAGAACCAACGAAAAAGTCAACACAAAAGATGACACACACAACAAAAATGTGCATACCAAAAGAAGTGAGATCGGTGGGGGTGCACCGAAAGCAAGTAAACAAAATATAAAAACAAGTCTAAAACACTTCATTATACTTTCTAATTTTTGTTGGTCATATGAATGTGTGTGTGTGGCAACAAGGGTAGCCCCAAAAAATATATAAACACCCCCACATACGCCATCCAAATACAGGGTGCTTGGAATTGATATAGTCTTGAGTGGATTTAAAACTTTGCTTTGGCATTGGAAAAACTTGAAATATTATTCCAAATAGTCTGAAAAATTTGAACATTTCGAACTATATTTTTGAGTAGCTAGAAGCATGACAAAAAGAATATAATTTACAGCTCAGGTCAATATAATTTTAAATATATAATATTCCCCTTATAATCAGATACCCTATATAAAAGTGCTGTCAAATATTCGTTCACCCTCAATTCGACCGTCTGGGGTATTTGTGCCCTGCATTAATTGCACAAGTGTGATGTTGTTAAATTACAGAAAAAAATGTTAAACTTGCTTAAGCCTGGTAATGAGATATCATGGCCTTTTCTCTGAGACTTCCAACACCCAAACCATTTCAGTGTTACTGCCACACATACAGAGGCCAACTCGTTGGCCTCAGATTTTAACTACAACATGCGAAAAGCCAAGGAGACAGAATGTGTTGGCTACTGTAATGCTTAAGCACGAGTGGAGCTTAACGCATTTTTATACACACACACACACACACACACACACACACACACATACGCACATAGGAGGGCAAGGCCAGAAGAAAAGGAGCAAGACAAGAGGCTGACTCACTGAGGCTGAACACAGAGAGAGAGAGAGAGAGAGGGTGAGAAACTGAAAAATATGACACCCTATTTCCGTTTTCCGCCACTCTGACAATAATGGCTGACAATATGGCGCAGCTTACGCTTAAAAGTGATTGCCATTGCCGTTGCCAAAGTTTTCTCTTGGCCTCTGCCTTTTCCTGAATCTCGATGTCTGTATGTGTGTGTGTGTGTAAGTACGCATAATCTTGTGTATGTGACTGTGTGTGTGTGTGCTGCCATGCAAAAAAGCGGGCAAAAGATTATATGTCTGGATTTTGGTAATTTAAGCGGCTTTTTGTTAGCCCTCATTTGAGCCTCTTCCACCTCTTCCACCAATGCCGCATACTACCTAACAGTACTACCTTTTTCACAAGGGTTATCCCACAAAATTTCCAACGTGTAAGTTTTAAATTAATTTTCATTAAATGTTTGCCGCACACACCCAAAATTGTTTTAAAGTGATTATGGTCGCTAAAAAATTATGCCTCTCTAATAGCGGCGCAGAGCCTTGCGCCCTAACTCAGGATAAAACCCTGCTCAACCTCCGAAGCGGAGGCCATGACCACGACTATTTGAAGCGGCATGTTGTTGGCCCTAATGGTAATGTTGGCTACATTGGCGGCATTTTTTATGGCCTAAACGGGGCGGCCCACACGTTTTCCACTCAATGCCAAAAGTGCGGCCTACGTATTTTATTTCTGATTATTTGTATGAAAATTTTGTCAAACAACAAGGTTGACATTTTTCGGCTTAATTTCAGTCAGTTCTTGTATCTTCAATATACATCAGAATATTTGACATTTTTGATTAATTTAAAAATATTTCGTAGAAGCCAAACGGAATTCTGGGTGATTTTTTCAGTCCAATAAAATTAATAATATCAAATATGTGAAATTTCTAGGAACCAAAGACACTTCATGGTTCCTGCATAGCCAAACATATAGAAAATAGACAATCTGAGCTGACAAGTTCAGCAATTCCGATGAATAGTCAGATGGATGGATATGACTATATCAATATCTATAAGTATCCTGAAAATATCGTGGGTAACTTTGAGGGGTCTCCAACGTCTTCTTCCCCTAATTTATATACATTTGTACCAACTGGATACACCTAGAAAATATAGAAAATGGAGGACCCGTTCCGATAAGTTCAGCAAACCCGATGGATGGTTAGACGGACAGAATTGACTATATCAATATCTATAAGTATCCTGATAATGTCGTGGGTAACTTTGAGGGGTCTGAAACGACTTCTGCTCTTAAATTATATACATTTGTACCAACTGAATATGCACCTACCCCGACACAGGGTATGAATAAATATTCGTATAACAAAAAACGATAAAATAGCCAATTCAACAAAACTAAAATTTTTGACAATTTTTAATTAAGAGTGTCAAAAATAATTAACAGCCTAGGCAATAAATTCAATTGGCACAATTGTTCGATTTAGGAATTACATAAATTTTTGTTTTAGATTTCAAATATTTAACAACCGAAAGTATTCGCTAAATTATACAAAACAAATCTGTAAAAAATCAGGGCATAACGAATTTAAAGAACTTAAAGTTCTTTTAAGTCCTTGATAAGTCCCATTTTCAAAGTCATATAAATATAAATAAAGAGTATACCAAAAATTATTTATTACGATTTCTTGAAAAATTTTTATTTTGATGAATTTAAAATATATTTTCCTTTAACAATTATGCATAAATGAAATTCACGGTATGCTGTTAATTTTAATACTCATATTGACTAAGTGATCTGTGGGCAGAGTATTTTGTTGTTGTCTTTGTAGTTGTTATTACTGGAGGCAGTATGAAATACATGACGCGAACATAATTAGTGTTAATTATGGAGTTAATGCAGTCGACATTGTAATTTAATAGTTTGTCGAGGGTGTGGTTTTCCATATTCCTCAATTCTCTATTTTTCTGGTTACGCTGAGATTTTTTTTCACCCCAAACCCAATGTGGGCACTTTCATAATTTATCAGAATGCATTTAAAATGCAAATATGTTTTAATTATGCCTTTAAGTGATTTACATTGTTATTTTACATAATTGCCCATCATCAACTACAACGAATGATAAAAAGAATCCGGATTGTAAAATGGAGTGCATAGGCAAAAAGGAAAATTATTTTATTGATAAATTGATGAAAGTTTGGGATTGTTGAGGCAGACACAGTCAGCGTATCATCCTGGGATTTCGAGAGTTTTTCAATTATGTTTAATTTTTTCCCTTTTATGTAGCAAAATTAAAATAAATGATTTTATTAATAAAAAATAAAGAGAGATATGATATTTACTTTTTTCAAAAAGACAGAACTAGTTTCAATAACAAGTTGTGTTAATATTAAAAAAAAAAAAGAATCCAATAATATTGATCCAAATATAACAAAAAAAAATTACAAAGGAAAGGCTCTCAAATCAAACAATCCATTTCAATTTGAAAATAAAATGATGGGAAATTTTCTGGCTAGCAATGAAAACTGTTTGTTGCCCCTAAAAATCACTTAATTCTCCGAGAACCTTGTTGACACCAAATTGAAAGTCAATTTCACATTAAAACCAAATAAACCAAAAGCAGGCCAATTTCAAATTTCCAAGAGCAGAGAGAGAAGGGCTGGAAAAGGAAACAGCAAAGAAAGGAAAAAAAATTACCCGTAGCTAATAACCTGGCATTGTCAAACTAAACTGTCTAAACACGCACACAATGTCGAATCGGGCGAACCCAAAATCAACTCTCCTGCCAGGACTACATAAAATTGCACATGACACATTTGTGAGGGTGTACGCTTTGTATGTGTGTGTGTGGGTGACAGGATCTGTGTTGGTTCACCTTTACAACCTCTCAACTTTATTTATTAAAAGTGCTTATTACTTTAACACTTGAGCGCGATTTAACACGATTTGCTCAAGTATTTTTGTACGACAACGACAACGACGGTCCTGAAAACGATGATGATGAAGCTGAAGATAATGAAGAACAAGACCAAAGAAAGAAATAAGGACAGACAGATTCCAGTTGCTTTGCCAAAGCAAACGAGTGTCAAGGCATTTCTTCAATCTCTTTCTCTCTCTCTGCGTCTCTGTCTCTGTCTGTGTGTAGATATCTCTTCCAGCACCACAACAACTACTTAAGCTGAAGCTGCACAACAACAAGCAGCTCAACTCTTCGTATCTAACTCCTTTTCCACAAATATGTGTGCACTGCAGTTTAAGGACGCTCAGCTTGGCTCACCTTCAACAATTCTCATCATCTTTCTTTCATGTACACCGAACGAGCAATGCTCAAGCTGCTTTATTATTTTCACTTTTTTCTTTCTTCTTTTGAAAAAGGAAAAAGTATGAAACATACCAACACATTCACATTTATGCAACATAAAAACCCAGCCAACAACTTGAAAAATATTAAATCTAAAATACCAACGATAGTTTTGAAATACTAAAAAAATGCAACTTTGGAAACAAATTTTTCAGGAATTATTTCTATATAATCCTTTTATTTTTTTTAGAGTTCTGAGAAAATTGTTTGCTGGGTTGGCAAGTTGTATGAGTTGGATTGAATTTGAGTTGTAGTTGCCGCAACCGCTTGAACGTCTTAGTGTTGGTTTCTGGTGCGACTTATAAGTTGGCGCCGTTGGCCATGTTTGTCCTTGTGCTGGTTGGTCTTTGGCTTGACTCTTCAAAGCTGCTGGGGCTACGTCCCTGAAAGTCCTTTCCTGAGAGCTCACTCTAATCTTCGCCAGACTGCTGGCTGTCTGTTTCTCTCTCATCTGTCTCGTCTGTCTGTCTGTCTGTCTGTCACAGAGTGTTTGACGATAGTTTAGCTTGACTGAACGCGCAACTAAACCGACATCTTTCTACCCCCTTGAAAAGTACGGGTGTACTTTTCGTTTTGGTCGTCATCCTGGCCTCTGATATTGTCTTGACTGTGTTGACGACATGTTCAGAGTATTTGTTATAGCTTTTATTGTTTTATTTTTTTATTTTTTTTGACTTAGCATTAAGTGTGTTGATTTCATGCAATTAACTTTTTGTCTGTTTGCTTTTGTCTTTCGTGCGTGCGTTTGTGTGTGTGTGGCCTTGGCAGCATTTCCGCTTCTGCGTGACACAAGGAAAAATAAAACATTAAACTCACTGACATTATTTGACATACACGTGAGTTTTGCAAAAAAAAAGGAAAAAAAACATAATAAAAACAATAACAAACATGCTGCCAACACTGCGTATACATAACACCAAAATATGTGACAGCTTTAAATGTTTTTATTTTTATATTGTTTTTGGTTTTTCTTTCTCCTTTTGTTTCATTTTATAAGCTTTGATTTCGTTGGTCATTGTGACTTTTGTGTGGTTTGTTGTATTATTATTATTATTTATTATTTTTTTTTTTTTTTGGGATTTTATGAAAAATTTAGTTTTACTTGTTTGCTTTTTACAGCTGAGGCAATTTTTATTTTTATTTCTTACTCACATAAATATAGTTTATGTTATTGCTCCCCTTGACTTCATACGTCCTTGCCTGTCAGATTTTCTCTTCCTGTTTACCTTTGCTTTGTCGTTTCTGTGTTTGTGAAAATGTCATTTGTTTTAATTTGCTAGCTGTACGTGAAGCGGATTATTTTAATTTATTTTATACTTATGTTTCTTTCCTTTTTCGATGGTATGTCTGTTTTTATTTTGCTGGAATTTCCCTTCTCTCTTTTTTTTTTTGTGAGTGAACACGTCTCCTGTTTCGTAATGTTGACGTGTAGGGATTTAAAAAGTATTCCAGCTTTGACTACTTTATTAAATTCCTTTGATTTTTCGCCTCTCTCTCTCTCACACTTTTCCAGTGACTTTTATTAAAGCCTCTTTTTAATAAATTTCAGTTAAGCTCAGATTTTCAGCCCCGTTTTTTTTTTTTTTTTTTAAGTTAAACAGGGACGAAAATTTTAATCGCATTTCTTTGAAAAGCTTCGGGGTCGTTTGGTCAATACCAACAATCAATCAATGTGGAAATATTAAGCCCTTGGTCAAGCCAGAAAATGAACAATTTCCCCAAAGCGGATTTCCTTTTTTCGACTTGGATAACCTTAAATTTAAGGCAAGATAGATTTTACCTGTTTAATTGAAATTCCTGGCTTGCATCTAAATAAAACTATTCAACTGAAGCCATAAAAAACAGATACTGCCAAATTACTATAGCATTCGACTTGATTAATGTGTGTTAATTATGAAACAGCTGAGTGCATATAAATCATTTGAGTGGTAAAATTCTAGGAGCGCCTGTGAGCTCTCGAGCAGAGGGAGGCAGCCCCTGTCAAAGACATTTAACTTTTGTATTTTGCGTTACGTGCTCAAGTTTTGAAAAGCGCGTTTTCAGTGAAGTAGATGAAAGCATAAACGTGGTGACATCCAACACTGGAAAGCTATAGGGAAAGAAAAACCGAAAGAGAATGAGGCTGAGGCTGAGAGTGGGGCAGTGACGAGCCAAATTCATAGTCAGTCAACATAGAGAAAATAAATGTGTTATGCGTGCGCTTAAGTGCTCATTAATTTTGAATGACAAACTAGTATGTTTTTGAATGTGAATGGCAAAATGCTCACGGCTGAGAGCAGAGAGTAGAGAGCAGAGCTAGAGAACAAAGTGTAGAGGCGAAAGCAACCAAGCAACCATTTAATCGTTTTGAAAAGCCACAACAACACGAAACAAGCCTTGCCAATGTCTGCTAATGATCAACAACTTTGATGAAAATTATAATGATGATGATGTTGGGAGACCATGATGGAAATGTCTATGATGAGCAGCTGACTGACAGGTATTGACGCCCCGGCTGATAACAGGACGAAAATGATGACTCAACCAACTTGAAATTTCTATTAAAGTGATTGAGTGTGTCTACTGTTCGTGAGAATTTCCCCAAATTGGCATGTCATACAAAAATAGGTAATTTAGTTATTCGAGCCTGCCAAGTCGACCATTTAAAATTACATTTGCCATAATGACAAAGACCAAAGAACGATTTATCTTAGTTTACCAAAAGCTCGAGGAAGTAAAAGATTCCCGACCTTTTTCTATACACTTTGAAAAAAAGCTGATAATCTGGGTTGGATAATTCTCAAATTTATGATTGCTAATATCGAAACAAAGAGTATTAAGGAACAAAAAAAATATTTATTTCCTGGTGAATATCAATTCCCAGAATCTATTTATTTTCTAGAAAATCTGAACTCATAGAATTTTTCCACTTTGCCACTTGACAAATCACTGTGAAATATCAGCAATTTGTATATATTTTTGTAAAAATCTGAGCCAGACAAAAAAACATAGGCAGAGAGTTCTCAAAATAGAATGAAAGAAAGAACTCTGCAATAAAATGGAGAAAAACTCAGCAAAGTGGTGCGCCCACAAGTCTGTTTAGTGTGGAAATGCTGAGAAAACCAAACACCCACTCAGGTATTTCAATTGAGATATTTGAGTTGTTGCCATTTGGTTGTATTTGTGAACTTTGCCTTCGTTGAGCATCTCCCGCTGACAAGCTTCAAAATTTGGGAAATGTTTGTAAAGAGACGGTTTGACTATTTGGCTTTTGACTTCATTTCTATGTAAGCCTTAGCATAGCTCCAGAGTCAAACCTTTATTTGTGGCTTCTTGATGTTGTTTTCAATGTTGTTTGGATCCTTGCTGCTTTGAACATGTAATGATTTCATTCCTGGAATCATTTGAATGGCACATGTCGACAACCGCCGCAAACAGAAGCAGACACAATCAGTTTCACATTTTATTGGTAAAGGCAAACATGGAAAAAGAAACAAGATACGCTCTGGCTTATGATGTTATACATATAGCAAAAGGATTATTGAAAATAAAATACAGAATACCAGGAAATATTTAAATAATAAGAAATTATTGAAATAATTTCAAATTGTGATAATATTATACAATTTCGCTAAGCCTGCAAAAAAGGATCAATTTACTATTTAAACTATTTTCATCACTGGAGGCCGAATGAGAAAAACAAAATCAAAATTGGAATGTTGTGCAAATGAATCTTTTCTGATTTCAAAAAGCTAATTTAAGAACTTCAAAATCTTTACATCTTTTCGATTAATTAAATTTTTGGCATATCAACATTATTACATTGTGTCTTTAATGATTTCTTTCCCCACTCTCGATTCGAAGACAACCCATTTTGGGCTTTCTCAAGTGCCTGGAATTTTCGATTCTATTATCATCGTGCACTTTATTAATTAGTTTGAACTGAGCACACACAAACCAACAAATCAATCAATTTCTGCTTAAACAAACCCATTCTCAAACTTCGCCCTCTCTCTCTCTCTCTCTCTCTCTCTCTCTCTCTCGCTCTTGCTCTCTATTTTGGTCTCCCTCGCTACCATTGACAGTGACATTTTTGCAGAGTAAACGAAGCGGCTACCAGAGCCATGCAACATTGCACTATTTCTCCGACAAAATGTCAGTGATGTGCAAATCTTTGTGTCTCCATAAACCAGCCAAGCAGCCAGCCAGCGCAGCCCGGACTCTTTGAGCCATTAGCCGGAATGAAAGTAACAGCAACAACAAACACACTGGCTTTTGGTTAAAAAGCGGTATTCCATCATTAGGAATTAAGCCAAGTCAGTGCGGAAGTTAAGTACTTTTCAAGTGCCGCTTTGGGTTCCGTCTCTACTTCTATTTCTCTAGCTACCTCTGTCTGTCTGCGCCGAGCCAGGCCTGATAGGAAAGGCCAGAGAGATGGAGGCGACAGACTGAGTGAATTGCAAAAAGTGCTAAATGCTTCAACTCCCCCGGAGAGTTGGTTTGAGTGTGGGCCGTGTCTGAATTGAGGACTGACTTTGTTTTGAAGTTGAGCCTGGGAACTGCTGTGGGTTTCGGTTCACTTAGGGGCAGCAAAAGTTAAAAGTTACAGGGGGCATGGGACACCTACAAAAACTCCCCTTCTACCCGAATGAACGGAACTGAACTGCTACTCCGGTTGAAGTCTTTGTTTTTTTTTTTTCGCCAACTTTTATGTGGGAGGTGTTCATGTTTTTCTCTGCTCTTCCAAAGGGAAGGAGGTTGACGTGAAAGTTGTACTTGTAGTTGTTGTTGGTGCTTTAAACATTTTCCCTTTAATTAAAATTTCAACGAGCTACACACTGTCGCACACACACGGGCAGGGCCCGCATAAATTAACTTTCGCCTAGGTGATTTCAAGTCAGGGCGTCTGCATATGTGCGTGTGTATGACAGACTCCCTAGTGTGTGTGTGTGTGTGTGTGTGTGTGTGTGTGTGTATGCGAGCTTTTGGAAAGGTGTAAGCGTGGTGTAAGTGCCTTATCTTAATGCGCGTCATATCTACCTTAATTCATATAATAGGCCAACCACGAAACCAGTCAGACAGACAAGCCAAGCCGCACCACACCATAGCAGACCAGACCAAGCTGAACCAGATCAGCCCAGCCTAGAGCAGCCATCTCAGTCAGCCTATCCAAACAGTCAGTCAGTCTAACAACCCTTTTTATATGCAAATTGTTGCGCGACACTCATACGCCCCGTCGCCTTCAATGGTTCAACTGACTAAATGAATGAATGACTCGCTGACTGGCAATGCACACACAACTTACAATTTTGTTTTTCATTCAACTTTTTTAATTTTGACTAATTTTGAAGAGTTTGTGGAAGGCCGCAATACCGACTTGTTTTCGCCTGAGTTACGATGCAACTTTTTTCTATGCCTTCATTCATGTGTCAATTTAAGGATGGCAAATAAAAAGATGAAAGAGTATATATGTGTGCAATTTTTTGTTGAAAGAAATAAAATAATTTGCAATTTAAATAGTTTTAATTAAGTTCCACTAATTTGGCCTCGACGCCGTTGTTCAAAAACTTGCTCAGCCTGGGCAAACTAATTTTAAAGTGATTTATTATTTAAGCAGACGGATGGCCTGGCTGGGGTACAGCACAAATTTGGTCTGGCCAGACAGTCAGTTAAAGGAGTCGCCAAAATGCCTGTGGTCTAATTAACTAGGTGTGTTGACTGAAAGCCATTTCATCTCTAACCACATCGCCTGGTAACTTCATTTGAGGTTAAATGATGATATATTGATAAATGAGAATCACCGAGAGTGGCTCGGACCCAATTAGTCTTGTTTGTATTAATTGATATTAATTGACTCAATTGTGTGTGTTAATAAAATATTAAAAAATAATCATTTTAAGTAGAGAAATATACACCAAAAGATTTCCTTAAGAGAGTTTCATTAACTAAATTAAAAGAAAAGAATCCTTTAGCATTACCTCTTTCTCTTTCTACCACAGTGAAACACTAAAAAGGCCAATCAATAAATGAATTGTTTATTTATTTAAAAGCTAAATTCAATGCCAAATAAAATGAAGCAAAATATAAAACAGTTCTCCCTCCTTAAGTAATAATTTCACAATCATCAAAGGTCCAAAATATAGAGGACTCACAGCCACCCGTACCATAGGCAAATGTATGATTATAGCGCCTCACCAAGTACAGTCCCAGCAAAAGCCAAACAACTACGAACGCCAATAAGATAACCAAATACATTTCATCAGAGCCCAATTTAATAAGACTTCTACAAGATAAAAGGAAACAATTTCAATACAATAGGGAGAATTCAAAGAATTTTTCTATACCTTTGCTTATATGGCTTGCAAATGTAATTACAATCACAAATCGAAGAACCACAATTCTCACATTTGGCATTTCGTACAAATTGACCACTACGGATTTTTCGACGATATTTGGTGACGATTTCCGTGATGCTATCCTGAGTCTTCTCCATGATAATTTGCAGAGGAGAATATTTTCTAATCAACCGGTTGGCCATTTTGAAGATGAATAATTATTATTTCGATTTGTTTTATAATTTGAAACTAATTTGATTGAAAATTCAAAACACAAATGCCTCTGCACTGAAGTGTTTAATTCAATACACAAAAGGCTGAATAATGATAATTTATCAATGAATTAAACCAATTTTATTTGTGTGAAATATAATTTATATAACAAATGCTCAATTTAAATGGCTTTAGTTAGAAGTAAAAAGACTAAATAAAGTGATCATTAAATTTTAAACTGAACTGTTAAACGTTTTGTGATGATAAAAAAAATCAATACATCCAAATTGAAGACAAAAACAAAAAATAAATTGTCAGTAATCAGCATAATATAGAAAATGCCATTAACATCATTTTGGGATGCCCAAGTTGAAATTACCCATTTATGGTTGAGTTTCAAATGAAAATTAAAAAGAGGGTAAGAGATGGGCAACAAATTGAGGGCAGTGCTTTCTTTTTTTATTTATATGGAACCAGTTTTATTTCCAATAATAAAAAAATGAAAAAAAAAAATGGGGACGAAAAAATAAAACCACATAGCCAAAAAGTAATTAACAAACAAAATGTGAAACCAAAGCAAACAGACGATGACGGCAACACTTAAAGCTAATGAAAATTTACCCAAGTAGCTGCCAAGAGGATAGGATAGGGATGATGATGTTGATTACTGAAATAACAATAAAAGCAACAGCTCAAACCAAAAAGAGTTAAAATGCCTTACAAATATGAAAACAAGACCAGTGAAAGAGCCAAGGGGAAATGTTCTGGTAAAGTTAATTAAATCAAATAAAATTTAAGTAAACCACTTGGCTCGTAAAGGCTGAAAAATAATAAAAACAATAAAAAATACAAAAATGCACTTACCAATGGCATACAATTAAAAACAAATAAATTTGGCAATAAATTTTTACAACCAAAAATAAAGGAAACAAGAAAAGAGAAACTCAGTCGAAATTGTTGAAGCAAAAAGTTGCGATATTTTTTCAGCTTTCAATTATTAAATGAAAAACTGCAGCAGGGCAAGGGTCCAAAAGGAAATCGCACCCTGTAATTTGTTACAGAAGAGTCGAAAGAGGAAAATAATTGACGACATTCACACACACACACACACACTTGTACATCTGTGTACACTCACATGTACATTAATTACCACAAAATCGTTGGGTCAAAAGTAGAAAGGCAGCAAGCATTCTTGCTGATGTTCTTGTAGTTGCTGTTGGTGTTGTTGTTGGCACCGACCACACAATTTGCGTGAAGCCAAGTGAAACTAATGCGCTGAAAAGTAGACTATGAAAAAATGCCCAAGCCGTTCTAAAGCCCGCCCCTTAGCCATCAATTTGCTGGCCCGACTGACCAACCAGCAAGTCAACTTTACCTACGACATGTAAGCGCAAATTGCAATCATATTAAAAGGAGACAGCCCGACCAAAAAAACAAAAAAAAATGCCTGGATAAAACGAATAACCCACGAATAAAAGCCAACCAACAAAACCCGCAACGCGACCGAGTTAGGCAGCCAGAAGCCTGCGAGCGACCAACCGCTTTTAAAATGAATGTGGCGCGAAAAGGCATTCAAAATGGCAAAGACCCTGAAGTTTCCTCCGACACCCCCACACCCTCCCCCTGCCCCACCAACAGCATGACCACACTCGCTGCACAAAACAGACCGAAAAGACTGAAAATCCGGCCAGGCCAGGGCACATTCCCGGCTAAACTAATCAAAGCGGCCATCATCTCGATGTTGGTCGACATCAGCGTCATTGGCAACGCCATCAGCCCTACCTATGGGTTGCGGAAGTCGGCAATGCTGCCATTGCTGTCGGCCTGGTATGTGCCGAAAAGCCAAAAAACCGTAACACTTTTCCCAGCCACATTCCAACCAAAAATGCTGCAGACAAAAAGAGATTAACCAATGGAATAAGTTGGACGAGTGCAGCGAGAAATTTAGCTGCAAATGTTCTTTAAAATAATGTTAATTTTAAATAAAACAAGATAATTCTAATTTGAAATTAAATATTTTTTCCTAGAGAAGATAACAAATTCAGACTGCAATGATTTTCCCTTTCTATCAAGATCGGAAATCAAGCTTTAATTAACGATTGCTGAATCAACTTGAAATAAATCCCATATGCTTAGAAGGAGAAAGAACAAGCTTTACTAGCTTTTGATGAAAACCAGTCTCCTGGCAGGACAATCATATCTACTGATGTAATAATCACAAGCACACAATCTCCATGACCACATAACACTAAAAGTACAAAACCATCAACATCAGTCATAATCATCGTCCTATCACAGATACAGACACGCACACACACTGCCCTCCTACTTCGTGTGGAAGTAAAATTAATTGTGCCCACATGCAACAGGAAGAAGGGGAAGACATAAGCAGAAAAACTTTAAACAATCGCATTCACACATCCGCAGGCAAAGACAATTGAAACTTTTGCCAATGACAACAGGGACAGAATTGCAATGACAACCAAAAGCTTGAAGCTTTTCTGCCGCCCCTTCCGCTCTCAACTGCCAACTTCCTTCTCAGACTTCTATAAATTTGAAAGACATGACAATTCCACTTTTTCTTTCTCTTCTCCTTCTCCTTCTCCTTTTTTTTCCTGTCTTGCACTTGTTTCCCTTCAGATTCTCTTGGCCTGACATGGGACAAAACTATCACTGAATTGCATGGGCCAGCCAAAACTGCCCAACCCATCTCATGCACAAAAGATGAGTCAAATCTGTGCCTGGTCTACGCCTGGTCTACTTGACTGGCTAGCTGGGTCGTCAGTTGTTTGTTTGGTCGGTTGTTTCGTCGGTCATTTTGCTGGCACAATAGTTGGTAGATTCGCATGCTGATCGGTGTGGGTCTGTGGTCATCTTGTTTTTGACTCCAAAACCATATTCCATCCATGCATTCAACTTTGTTCTGGCTTTCCATTCATTCTGACATGCCAACTCCACCCACTTTAACTGTTTCTGTCCATCCCTTAATTTTTGTTGTATTCACATTCGGTTGTGGTTTTGTGCCCCAGCAAATGCAACAGCTTCGATATTGTCAGCTCGGTGGATTGGTTGGTCGCTTTCGTTGCGGTTCATTCAGTTGCACTACTGATATGTCGTCATTATCGTCATCGACTTGATGGCGAAGTTTCTGCAGTCGTTCGTACTCTTTGGTATCGTTGATGTCGCCATGGCATTCTTCAATGTCTTCCTTTAGTAGCACCCTGGGTTTCATACTTTTGTATTGAAAAGTTTTCTTGCGCGACAACCCAACCGAAAGCAAAGCACAAAATAAACGGGTTTTATACACGAGCCTGGGTGTGTACACCATTGGAAAACTTTGACTTGAGCATAGGAAGATAACCCAGAAAACAATCTAAAACTAACAAGAAAAAAAGCAGCCAACTCTTGACTCTTGTTTTAGATATTTCCTAAGTCATGTATAAAACATTTTAAGTCTACAAAAGAATAATTAGATTTTTTCTCTGATATTTATGGAATATATAAAACATCGTTTCGAAAATGACTACTGGGTAAACAGTTCAGCAAAATTGCTCGCTGCAGTGAAGGCATCTGCCAAAGTGTGTGTGCTTTCCCTTAGCTACTTTCAGGCTCTTTTCCTGAGCTCGTCCGTTCCCACATTCCAAGTGCATGTGTATGTGTGTGTGTTGTACGTGCATTGTCCTCGTTGCCATTGTTTAATGGTCACATTAAAAATGCCTCATAGTCGGCGTTGTCGACGTCGTCAACTTTTGACCGCGTTTGCTTCTGCTGTCTCATTTTTTCACTCTATTGAAAAGACTTTTACTGCACCGAGCTTGCCCAAAAGTATGCTATACACAGCGAAACCTTGTGGCCATCAGTACATTGGCCTTTGGACTATGTATTATGAAGGTAGCTACTGGGCTGCCAAGCTGCCAAGCTGCCGAGCTGCTGGGCTGCATTTGTATTGACTTGGAGATACATTTTGCAAAAAGTAGCTGCAGGTGAGTCTTTGGGTGAATTGTGTGCCTGGCACGTGAGTGCATTAATAGGAACTTAAGCTTGCCATATGAATGTCAGTACTTGAAATTGTGTTTAGCTTTCTGCAAACTGAACTGGTTTTCTCTTGCTTTTTCGTGGATTTGCAACATTATACGTTTTTGGCAATGCAACAGCTGCATGCTAAATAAGGAATCCGAAGGGCCAAAGCAAAACTGATTACATGAATTGGCAAGTAGAATAATTGTTTGACTCGGTTCTGATTCAACCAAACTGATGAACAACTGCTCCTTCCGGATTGTAATACTTCTGCTATATGAATGGAGTTGTTAACTTGTTGGAGAAGAAATCCTGCTCATTAGTTAGTCAAGAATTTGAGGCTGTGTTCTGTGAGTCTAGGTAAAACTTGATATTGCTGATGTTGAAATGAGAAATTAGCTCTCATCAGGTAACCAAAAACCAATTAAAATGTTACAGAATTGTTTTATGACAAATAATCTAAAATTGATAGAAATTGTTTAAATTGGATGGCCTTGATGTAGACTTCCCCAATCACTCTCTCTCTCTCTCTCTCTCTCTCTCTCTCTCTCTCTCTCTCTCTCTGTCTCTGCTTAACATTTTACAGTCGACAGTATTAACCCATATACGTTTATATAGCCCAACCATAAACCTTAATTTTGTAGCATATTAATAGAATTACAGTGATTATTAATTTAACCTTTACAACTCAATCAAAACAAGGTTGAAACGTGCCATCCTTGAACTGCAACGACCTCCCAAAACAACCAAACAATAATTCTTCTTCTTCTTCCAAAAAAAAAACCAAAAATCGACTAAAACAATTAAATTGAAATATAAGCAGCCGCACAAATACATTAACAAAATATCACGCACTCACCGGATATGATATTAAAATAAAACATTAACTTTAACAAACGTCGCCATTCTTGCCCATGGAGAGAGTTGGTAAATTTTCTACACGTTGACGGGCATGATGAAATGCCCTGACATGAGCGGCTGTAATTAAGACCAGAAAAAAAATAAATATGATTAATAAAGAAAATCAAGTAAAACTGTGTACAAAACCGAGAAGGGGTATAAGAAAGTTTGAGAATGGAAAGTCCTCCTCTCGACTCTTTGCAAATCATTTACAAAGACCCAAAAAAAAGTTCTGAAATGTCAACCAGAGAAAGAGACAGAGAATGAAACCTGGCTAGTCTGAAATAATCGCGTGGTAATAAAAACAAATTTCCACAAACGCTTTCGGCCTAATTGTACGATGGTAAACACCCACATAAAAAAAAGAAAACCCCGAAAGGCCAAGATTTTGGGAAATGCCAAGTGAAGGAGTTTAGCTTAACCAATCAAGTCCCAAGTCTCAGGACTAACGAAAAAATCGCGACATCCAGCGTGACAAAAAAAATAAAATAAAACCAACAAACCAGCCAACCAAAATCGAGTTGCATGTGAGCGGCGCATAAACAGAAAACCCACTCAATGCAAGAGAACTACAACGACAATGGGGCTGGTTACTTGGATAAGCACAGAAACGAGAATCTAGAGAGCAGAGAGACCAACGCAATGGCAAAGGTATAAACACGATAAGAAAAAAACTGCGACTTCCTTTTTGTGTGACTTTGCATTAGAAGTTTTAGTCAAATGGTTGGAGGTGCGGTGAACTTCTTGACTCGAGAGAGACATGAAGAGTTAAGAAGGAGTTGCCACACTGAGGCAAAGGTGGGTAAAAAGTAAACTTGAAAGACTAAAATAAAAGATTCAGAGGACTCAAAACAAAGCCACCTTTGGATATCTTTCAATTAAGTTTTCTAAATAATTTATGGCCTAAGAATAATTTGCGAAATTTTCTGAGTATTTATCTTCTCATCTTGGCCTGTGATTCCTGGGTAAGTCGTCTGGAACCACTGTGCCTACACTTAAACCACTTAATAGCTGGAGCCAACGTTTGCGGTTAGTTTTGCCATAGACCCCACGTGAGTGCGCCTACGTGCCGTTACCGACTTGGCATGTGGCAGGCTACCCACTCGGTTGACTGGGGAGGCAAGTTTAGTAAAGCTCAAAATTCCAAGCCTTCTCACACCACAGCCATCTTCACCCGAGGCATTCCATTCTAACCTTTCTCCTTCTATCACAAACTACCCACTGACTATATGGGGAAATAGGCATTGAAGGAGTTGTAAATGGAGTGGTAAGAGTTTTGGAATGGAGTGGTTAAGGGGTCATTTGGGGGTGGGCAAAATAGTGCAATGAGAAAGCGCAAAGTAAGAAAGGCAAAAGCAAAACGTTTTAGAAAACGTAACGAGTGCTAGACTCACTTCGAGATTGGGGTTGGGGCTGGGGTTGGGTTTACCGTTGGTTGGTTGAGTGAGTGAATTGTGGTTATTCATATTGCTTTTGTTGTTGTTCTTGTTTTTGGACCACAATTAGGCAACTGCTGGGAGCTTGGGGAGGCGCCGGAGGTGGTCGAGTGCTAAACAAAAAAGAAGTCGCGTGGCTATATTCGCCGACCATAAGTCAGTCACTTGCACATACACACATACACCTACCTACAAGAGTGTAATTCAATGTGCCACAGCAAGAGCAACAACAACAATAAGAAGAACAACCAATAACGACGTTAACGTCGACGTCGCCATCGCGTCGTCGGTGAGTTCTCTAAGAAAATTGGCTCGACGCGAGGATTTTAGAGTGGACAGGCAAACGGTCACATGAAACACAATTCAAAAACACTTTGACCGGCAAAGTTGCCAGACGGAATTTTTCTACTTTTCCTTGCAAACGTGTAAGCACATAATAAGAATAAAAAAATATATATACAATTACAACAATAACAAAAAAGATATCAACAAGAGAATCTTGAACAGAACAAAAACAAGAAAACAAAAAAAAAATTGCCGCCATCTTCGTCTTCTTCAGCGTCTTTGTTGTTGAGGCCTTTTTCAGTGTTTTGTGTGTTTTCATTTTATTTTTCTTTTTTTTTTTCATTCTTCTTTTGTTGTGTTTGCTTAGTTTGATGCTCCTGCCAACTTTTTCTTAACTTACCAGCTAAGATATTTTAATAAACTTCTTGGCTCCGTCGGCGGAAGAGAGTTCATTAAATTTCAATTCGTCTTAAAGTATCCTTTTTATGTGTGTCTGTGTCTGTGTGTGCGAGTGTGTTTGTGTGATAGAAGCAACTAAATCAATTACAAAATTAAAAAAAAGAAGAAATCTCAAGAACTTCTTGGGCACAAGGAAAGGAAAGAAAAACAAAAGTGTCATTAACCTAATTGCCGCGGTAAGCCAAACAACAATTCAAAGCAAAAAAAAGTAAATAAATAAAAATAGAAGCCAAGCAAAACGAAAAGAAACAATAACAAAAAAGAGAGTGCAACGTGTTGCAATAAAAATCATTTACATAAAACAGGTAAAAAGCTAAGAAAAAAACTATCCAAAGCGTTTGTCGAACTCTAAAAAAAAAAAAACACCACAAGAAAATACCAAATGAAAACCAAGAGAAATGGCAGAGAAAAAGAAAACGAATTCACAAATATAGAAGAAAATTCCAATGCAGTTGAAAAACTAAATATCCTAGGGATATATCAAGACCATATATATGTGAGGGCAAAGACACAGACTACCAGGACACGCCACTTGAAGTATGCGATATACCGTAAGGTTGACTAAAGTTGCCATGATTTTGATGGTGGCCACCTTCTGAATTGAGCCACTTTTGAGCTTTTGCATTTTCCCAACTCTTTTCTGGGTTTTCTTTGAATTTACTAGGTCTGCTTTTGCCTCAACCATTTTTGGTTTACTCTGCTTTCTGCTTTTGAAGCCTGCTCCACTGTTCTTTGTTTCTGCCTACCCTTTTTGGCCAGCTTGTCCGTTTGTTTGCCAAAGGAAAAGACCACCACAGGTCGTGGCAGTTGGAATTTTCGGTCAAAGAGAAAACGGTGCAAGTCCATTGCAGATGCCATTATTCCAGGTACTTTGCCTTCCTGACCCCTTCTCATCCCTCTTTTTCAAACTCTTTAAAGTAACCAACTCGGAGCTTGTGTGTTTGTGAAGTGCGAAGCGCATAAAGCAAGGCAAATAGTACGCGATATATTTTCACTCCAGCCACCCGAATGTCTACATCTGAAAACCCCAACAGACAATTGGGTGAGTGGGTGAGTGGTCGACTGTATTGGTCTCCCATTTGGCTGGAGTGCTCCTCTCCAGTTTGTGTGTGTTTGCGCGTTTGTATTTGCTGGCAAAAGGGGAAACTGTAAAGTGGTCGGTAGACAGCCATTGAACGACTCTCTGGAGTGGTCTTCAAGGGTCATAGGCACTGGACAATGGATACATTGATAACACTACCCACTTACACAATAACACTCACACACACATACATATAGGCACTGAACAGTCTTTGAGTCAGAACATATGGCAAGTGATTTACAAAATTGTGTTCTTTCTGACCAAGTGTGATAGCCAAGATAAGAAAGTTCAGACAAAAAAAAAAAGGAGTATAACTGAAGAAGGTAAAGAATGAAAGAAATCACAGTCAAGTTAAATTGGCGGTTATGTTCCACTGTCAAAGGGGCGAAAAGGAATCTTGGAAAAGGAGACATTTACAGTTAATCAGACAACAAAAGAAACCAGCCAATGAATGGGAGAGTTGATGATGATAAGCCGAAAGGGCGAAAAGTAAATGAGAGATTCTTTCAGAGAATTAGGAACCATGATGTCATATTTTTTATTTGAATGGTTACAGTTCAGATTTAGTTTGCCTCTCGAGGTATCCCCTATAATTTCTGATCACTTAGGATAAGATTATATGGACTGTAAAATAAGTATTTATGATGTTGTTGGTTTTAGAAATATCCCGTCTCTTTTTATCTTAACCCACTTATTTTATTTGCTTCAAGCTTAAGGTTTTCAGATCTCTTGCCTGATAGCTCCCTGATCTTATTGGTCAATATACTTTCGATATAAAAAATCATATATCTCTCTCTCTCTTTTACTCTCTTTTTTAAGCTCTTTCTCTGTCTTTACCACTCTATATTTTAATTCTCGATAATTCATAAAAAGCTCTTTCGGAATTATTAAATTTTTACTCTTTTTTGAAATCGATCTCTCTTTATTTAGTTTCTTATTCATTAATTTTACTCTCTTTATTTTCGCTCCTTACTCATTATGACCCTCTTTTTATTGCTGACTTATTTGTTTCGGTATTTAGGTCAAGTGACCGGTTAACCGTAAAAAGGAAATCAACAATGAAGGTGTAATAAAAATAAAACAATGAACCCAAAAACTATTCCATATCTTACAAAATAAATTAAACAAAAGAATCCGAAATTAATCGGGTTAGGCCATAAAAACCCTTTCAAGACTAAATGACAAAGCAATAAAAATCTCTATAAAAAAAATAAAAAAAGAAAATCACTAAACTAAAGAGTCCGCTAATTTGCATATGTGTTTCTGGGTGTGAAGTGCATGTGCGTGTATATGTGTCTGTGTTTCTATGAGGAGCAACACCTTAAGACGCTGCACGAAAGCCTCAAAGGAAAAACCCGAATCAGAAGTTGGACTCCTGCAAACTGCGTCGACGCAGCGACGACGTCAACGGAGTGACGCTGCCTTAGCAATTTCTGACCACAACAAAGACCCCAAGTTCTGTTTTAGCGGCAGTTAGGAAACTTTTCTTTTTGTTTAGCTGAGATTGGAGCCACTCTTTTTTCTAGGTAACACAGAAAGAGAACAGACCACAAACAGAGAGAGAAAGAGAGCGTGAGCGAGAGTGAAAGTGAGAGTGTGTGCCAGGACAATGTCCAACGAAGAGAACGAAAACGATTATATGGCTGGCCTAGGACGTGGCTCTGTGGATGACGATGTTGGCGTTGGAGTCGGAGGTGTTGGCAATGGCGAAACTTTGCTGAGTGGTAACGAGCCCATGTTTGGCGGCGATACAATGCCACAAATTAGTTCGAACGCACAGCTCGAGGGAAACGTTTCACCGACGCCGACGCAGACCGTGACGGCCCCATTCGATGATAATCAAATCAACAATAACAACAACAGCAGCAAGCATCCGAACTCCAGTCTCTCCAACAACAACAATAGCAATCTCAATCAAAACGATAGTAATCGCAGCAGTCCAGTAAAGAGCCCCTCCCGACCGGCCATCAGCTCCTCCAGCTTCCAGATCCAATCCGAAGGGGCCTACAACGACGACGATGACGAGGGCGACCTAACAGCCGCAGCAGCAGCCACACCAGCGCCCACAGGTGGCGCCCTAGGACGCTCCCCAGCCGGTCCGGACTTGTGGCAGCGCCAGCAGCAACAACCACGCAGCGGTGCCGGGCCGGGACGCCAGAGTCGACCCTTGAGTCCCGGCTATTTGGATAACATGAGTGAGAATTCCGAGCAACCGCCTGTTGTGCCCTTAGTGCGTTCTAAATCCCGGCCGGAAATCTCCAGCTCTGCAGCCTCACGCTATAATAATCTCTCGTATTGGAAGGCCCGTCGTGTGGTCTTTTATCGCAATGGAGATCCCTTCTTTCCTGGGGTTGAGTTGCGCTATCGTCCCGGTCGGGATGTCACCTCATTGGATAATCTCCTTGACAAAATCTCACCCAAAATGGACTTGCCACGGGGTGCTCGATATGTTTTCTCCATGGACGGTGATCGAAAATACCATCTGGATGAATTGGAGGATGGTGCCTTCTATGTGGTCTCCTCGTTCAAGGCCTTTAAGGTGAGTCAAAAATAAAACACTTTGCATTTTGCAATCGCATTTTTTGAAGTTTAAGTGTAAATTTCACTTGACTTTCTTTCATGTTCAACTTACAAAATCAATAGAAATTTGAATATTTTGGTATAATTTTATATACCAAAAAAAAAAAAAAAAAAAAAAAAAAACAAGCAACAAAAAATCAAAACACTCTCGATTGTGCCCTGCCCTCTTTATAGTATATCTTGTATAAAACTATATACCCTGTGTTTTGGTATATATTTTTTTTTTATTTCTTGCTTTTTTGCGGTCAGCTTGCCACTTGAAACTCCAACCACCTGAGTACAACTTCTGGTCACTTGGCCTAAAAAACAAATCTCTTTGTATATATATAATTTTTTTTTTTTTTTTGTTCGTATGATTGGCAGAGGAAGGGTTTGAAGGGGAGAAGCTTTCAGGATTTTTGCATGCAAGCAAACTTTCATTTTCTCTTGGTCAGGTTTGAATTTTTTTTTGTTTCTTTTTGTTTTTGGCGAACCAACCTCTTCCCCTGTTTTATTTTCAAGAGTGTTTTTTTTTTTTTTTTTTTTTGTGGGAGTTTACTGCTAATGTTCCTTACACGCAAAAAAAAACCAAACACACAAACACACAGAGAGAACACCTTCAAACAATTAACACGGCTCGGTCTGGGGTGCCAATGGAATTAGGTCTCCTCGGTATGTTCTGCCCCACTTAAAAGACCAAGTGAAAGTTCTTGACTAAGTGGGTGGTCACTTGCTTAAGAGAACACAATTTCATAATACCCAGAGAGCAGAGAAAGAGTCGAAGAGAGCTTGGAGAGAGTTGAAGAGCTGGAGGAAGGAGACCCACTAGAGAGCAACATTTTACTGAGTGCTTTCGTTTTTGTTATTGAAGAGAGTTTTGTCAAGAATTTTGTTTATTTGTTTACACTGCTCTTGTTAGCTTCTGAAGAGGACAATAAGCATCGATTGTTCGACTCAAGTTATCGAAACATACAGACAAATTGACTATTAGTCAAAAAGAATTCAATGAATTTATGTAAACATATAAATGAATGCGAGCAAATAAATTGCCAACTTTTTCTAATTAAATTATTTTTCATTGAATGTATTAAAAGTAATATTGAAATTCAAACAAAAATCAGAATACCTCAAGTACCAAAAAATTTCAATCATGGCCAAAGTCAACATAATTGTGCGTGTTTAGGGAATTGAGTCTGTGGAATTTTAATAGCCTTTCAATAATGCAGTGCAGTGCAGTGCAGTGCAGAGCCAAGGACAAAGGAGTGAAATCTCAGAACACAAATCACTCGACACCGAGAGAAGAGTGTGCGTCTTCAAGACAATCAACAGACTGCACTTCCTCGACATGTCGCTGAACAACTATCGAAAAAGTTTTCAGCCACCTTCCGTTGCTTGATAACTAGAAGAAAAAAAATGGAAGAGCAGACAACTACCGAGAGGAGTAGCAAAGTGAAATCAGGCAAGCTATAATCGATAGCGACAACAGAAAAGCCAGGTCTCGTGCCGCATCTCATGTCTGCTCTGGCTTATTCCGTGTCTGCCTGTCGTATACGTAATGTCGGTTGGCAAAGGCTTTTTGCCAGCCACGTCTAATGCACTCTTAAAGTCAAAGTACAGGAACCAAGCCAAAGCGTCCAAGACAAAGGCAAACCAGTGTAAGCCACCCGTTCAGCTCGTCCAAGTTTGCTCGCTGCCTTCGTTTGACGTTGACGCCTGCAGAGGCAATTCTGCGCTTGGCCGGAGGCAGGCAAACAAAAGCGCAGCGTGAGCGCATGAAGAGCACACAAAACTCTACCAAAACGAAATCAAAACTTATGATGAAGACGCCAACGTCAAAGCCGGCAGCACACACACATAGCCAAAACACAAAAGGCAACAATGAACAATAGAAGAGTCAGTTGGGGCCAGTCTGAAGAGGCAGAGAAGAGGCATGCCGCATGCACACAAAATCTAGAAAATGCATAGAAAATTCAACGCGGCATCCCCGTCGGTCGGCTCAGCTCGACTGGGCTTGATTTGACTTGCGGGCTCTCTCACGCGAAAAAGGCCAATTTGGAGGAACTTGTGGCGCGCGCTTCACTTAGGGAAATTAAAAAATTTATGCAAACTCTTGTAACGCTAAAAAGGCGTAAAATGTAAACTTGCCACACTCCCCCAACAGCCCATACCAACTTGGCAAACAGGTCAAAATTAAATCCCTAATAATATAAATTAAGTCGCCAGCTAGGGACAAAATATTAAAAAAAAAATAAATAAATAAAATGAAAAACAATTTTTTAATATACTCAAAATATTCAAAAAAAAAAAAGAAGTCATAAAAAATTGTTTACCAAATCATTTATGATAATTTATGCAGGCCAGCCGAACCATTTGAACCATGTGAACCGTGCGTGACTAGCCTGACCTGAACTCATTGCTTTTGGTCAAACCGTAAACTGATTTGATTTTGGGTGCAGCCAAATTGCCTTTCCAACCTTGGGAATTCATAAAGAAAATAATTGCTCATATGTAAAACAAAACCCAGCTGCATACAAAAACTGATTGTGAAAATAGCTCGAAAATATGCAAAAATTCTGCCTGGCTAATAATTTGTATAATTCAATGCAAAGGTTCTTGTAATCTATGCAACGCAAATTAACGAGGGTAGCTTTAGAAATTTATGAAATGCAATAGAGTAGAAGGAATGCCAAGGGCAGTACATGACTTTTTAGATTCAAATATAAGATACAACCAGAAGGAGGGCAATACATGACTTTCTTATATGAACTAGCGTTTTTTTTTATAAAGAAGAAACAGCTCAGATATATATATAATTGAACAGATCAACGATCTATAAACCATTTGAAAAAAATTAAGGCAAAGGACAATACCGGACTTTTTTATATGAACAAAATATGGGATTAATTTTATTGATCAAGAACAAAGAGATATATAAGTTATAGAAGTATTATTTGGACAGATCAAAGATCTATATAGATATTAATATTTAAAGAATTAAAGCAATGACCAGTTCAGGACTTTTTTATATGAACAAAATAAGAGAACAGTTTTACTGATCAAGTACAAATAGATCAGAGATTTATATAAAATTATACAGGTGATAATTAAACAGATTAATGATTAATGTTGAATCTGAAAATAACTAAAGCATAGCACAATATATACAAAATATAATTCAACAAAGGATATGAGATCTTATTTACTGAATTTGTGTTCAAATAGATCAGATATGTGTATAGTATTATAAATGTGATAATTGATTGAATCAGGAATCTATGTAAAATCTGAAAATAATTAGACAAATATGATCTACTTTTGCTCATTTCATAACAAAAAAAAATACTATATCAATTTCTGCTGCTCCAATTTGGATCAAAACTCTTTTCCAAAAATTAAACCATCCAAAATATGAAAAGGCGGGGTAAAATAGTTCAAGAATCTAATCACAGAAATGTAATGTTTTTCGAAAGGACTTGTGGGAAAATGTTCTTTTGTTCACCTTTTCTCATGAGGCTTGGCTTTTTAATGAAGAAATAAGTGAGGCAATTTATAAAACGTCCACGAAGGCACTTTCTTTTTTATCCTTATTTTTCTGCCTTTACTTTCTGAGCTCTTCTGTTGCTTTTGCTGACCACCCCGAATGCCGTGTCATAAATACGCCTTTCCTTTATTCTTTTTCTTCGTTTTGGGTGCAGTAAGTCAAGCCAATTATGAGTGATGGTTCGGTCGGCAGATGCAGAGTCTCAAGTGAGTTGCATGTGTGATGGTTGCACCATCAAATTGCTTGAAGAAAAATGAAAGAACACGCAGGAGAGTTTCAAGGTTTTCAAGGTGGAAAAATAAGAAAATAACACATATACACACACACCCGCAGCAAAAACAAAAAAAATTAGCTTTCCTTTGGGTAATAAAAGGAATGAAGATTTTTGGCACAAACGTGTGCGGCATGCCAAAATGCTTGAGGGCATGCAACACGCAAGGTCACTAGACGGCTACGACGACGACTACGGCGATAGTAATTAACGGAAAACAACTAAAAGGCACAGGCAAGGGGCCACAAATTTCACGTCAATTTCTCAACAAATTATGACCAACAAAACTGCAGTGACATGTGAAACAAGATTACACGTAGACTCCTCTAAAGAAAGAATATTAAGAAGAAGAAGAAGAAAGTAAAGCTGTTTTGATAAATATTCTAGCCGGTTACGTGTTGCACGCGCCTCTAAAAGATGGTGAAAATTTGTGGAAATCACATAGAGCGGGTGAAAGAGTTTGCCAGCGCCACCAACTGACGACATAAATTGCGCATTTGCGTGAGGCTTTTCACTTTGCCAGCAACGAAAACAAGAAGAACAACAACGACAACGGGGCAGATGACGACGGCGATGCTGTTGACGATGGTAGCAACGTCACAGCACGCTCACACACACGTCTCGATTCTCAGCATGAAAACATGAAACTGCGACAAAAGGTGCAAGCAACACGAATGCTGTGGATTGCAGGGCGTATGAGTAATGTGTGCTTTCCTGGCTCTTCACCTGTTTTTCTTTTTTTTTTTTGCTTTTGCCCCACGATTACGTGTGCAGTTTTTCATTGTTATTGTTGTTGTTGCTGGCACTTACAATGATTTTTTAATTGCTCGACAGGGCAAACATAAACAAAAGATGCAGGCAACGAGAGCGGAAAGCAGAGCAAGCAAATGACTGGAGGTACCCGAAGAGCGCATCAACCTGCTGCTGTCCCGGTTTGGTGGGTCATCAGGCCAGACAGGTAGACAATTTGCAAGCTGTACTCCTCTCACTCTCTATCTTTGTGATACCCTTCCTCTGTCTTTTTTATCCATTAAGCTGGCTGATTGAATTGACAGTTGGCACACGTCACCAATGCCGAAGCCCCCCCAACCCCCTCCTTCAATTGGCGGCATCTGCCACTGCAGTTTACTTTTTAATTGCTGCTGCTTTCCTGGCACTCTTAATTTGTTATTTCTTTTTTTTTTTTTGTTCTTTGTTTTTCTGGGGTCCACAAAAATTCAGCCAATAATACGCATCAAAAATATGAGAAAATTCTTTGTACAAATATATTTATTTTTGTTTTATTTATTTTTTTTTGCAATTGAATTGCATTGTAAATTCTCATGCATGTAAGAGAAAAAATTTATCAATAATTTCAATTGATAAATTGGCAAGCCAATTGGAAAAAATTAATCCAAAATAAACAAAGAACTGCGAAAGTAAACAAAAAAGCTCAAACATTTTTGGATCTATTTAATCCTGAAGAGGAATTTCTTTCTTTATCAATCAAATATATGTATAAAATATTATGGCCAGTTTTTCATCAGAATTCATCAATAATCTCTTTGTCTCTTTGGGCCCATTAAGTCAAATCAACTCAACTGCACTCTGTTGATCCTAAATGAGTTCAATTTGTCTGGATTTATTGCCTAAATCAAAACAAAATTAATAACCGAAATTGTATTTTAGGCCAAAGGTAAAAATAATTCAACCGAGCAGATAGCAAAAGGAAGAGCCTCTCTTTGAGATTAATTGAAGTCAAGTTCAAAGCAACCATAAATTTTGTATACACTCAGGAACACACACGATTTGATTCCGCGTATCCAAGCAGTGTTTATGTTTGCTTGCCTATTAATTCACCCAGCAGACTTTTATTTTTAGCCCCAATCAAATACACTTTTTATATAAAAATAATTGAAATTAAATTAGAGAATTCTTTCCTATATAATTTTCACATAGTCTTAAAAATTTTGTATATAATTTTATTTGATATCCAAATGAATTGCTGGGTAATACTCAACTCTTTGGATATATGAGAATGTTCAGTTAAAAGCTTAAGGCGCTTGCAATTATGGCGAAACCTGTTTAAAGTAGGTAAACATATGAGAATATATGGACAGGAGAGACTTGTGGTGAAATCTAAGACTTGCAGCCTCAGCTGGCCTATTAATATTAAGCATACGCCATGTTGTGAGGCGCATCGACTCAAAACATTTTGCCTAAGCCCTCGTGCACACAATTGCTTTGGCATTGTTCCTTTATTGTTGTTAACCCGTATTGTTGTTTTTGTTGTTAAATTGTTGCATTCCAAAGGCCAGAAGCGCTAGCTTAAATGGTATTAATGACCACTTTAATAAATTAGTATGGCAATGTCTTAATGGTGCCCAAGGCAAATCGCTTATCAAACTGTTTGCACAAGCCTCTATGGCTTGTGTAAATTTTTAACCAGGTAAAAGGGGTAGTAAAAACTGGTATTATCGGTCAACCAGAAGGATGCATCCTCAGTCTACTCAAAGTTAACCATTTAAATGAAATGACCAGCAATTTTAATTAAAATTCAGCGAGCGTAAAACAAAATGACCAGCAATGAAATTGCCAGCTCAGCCAAAAATTTCAATATGCATGTAATGATAACTCGCTTATTCTCATTTGTTTGCTAGGTGTTAAAATGAAAAACACATGACAGGAAACAAGTCAGCAAGCCATCGAGCCAAGCCAAAACAACGAGGCCATGTTTTTCTGCTACCGCCGCCCAACCCGTGCACCTTTTCTCACCCAAAAATATGTAATAATAACAATTATTAAAACAATGAAAAACAAATGAGGGTAAATAATAAAACCAAAACAAAACAAGCCACCTTGGCAAAAAAAAAAAAATAATGAGAAGCTTTTTTAATGGACAAAATACTAGTCACATTTAAGGGTATCAAAATGGTACGCCGAATAAATCAAATTGTGTACAATTAATTAATTTTTTTTTTACCAAAGAAATCTTTGTTGATTTTTTTTTTTAATAGTTTTTTCTCTTGCCCAATTTGACTTGCCTGCTCCACGGTATACAAAATATACGTTACACAATCAGTAGGGCTTTATGCCATTTCCAACTACCTTCTGGCCCACATTTTGAATGTCCAAACTATCGAGTCTGCCTGTACATTGGGACAGACGGACCTTTTTGCTGTATAAACATGACAATTTAAAACGCATTACAGTGTGGCAATTAATTAAACTGTCATTGGTTCGAAGATTTCGAATTGCTCGCGGCCAAAGAGTCAAAATAAATTTCCACTATACCACCGAACCCAAAAAGTAACGAGTTGAAAGAAAAACAAATACCAAAAAAAAAAGAGAAAAGAAAGGAATTTCACAATTCGTGTAGGGTTTTGTGTGTATTTCAGTTGTGGCAGTAAAACATTGCGTAAATTTATTGAATTGTAAAAAGAACATATATCAGCGTTTTTAATTGCAAAAACAACAACAATAACAAGGAGCTGAATAGAGTTGGAAAGGATGTTAAATAAATGGCCGAGGACAGTTTTAAACTGCCACGGCTGCTCGCCATAAAAGTTTATTGACTGAGCTCTTCCCCTCTCTCTCTCTCTCTGTCCCTCTCTCACTCTGCTCTACATCAAAAAGGCTGGGCCTATTTGCTTGTCTAGTCATAATATGGCGAAAAAAAAAATTGCATAAACAATTTAGCAATTTAAAAATCAAGAGGGTTAGAGTGAAAATTTGTTTTTATAGTTATTATTTTTTAAGGCTTTTACGCTTATTAAACGCGTATTGGGGGAAAATTGTTTTCGAAAATTTAAATTCACATCAATTATTTTTTATGTTTTTGGAAAATAAGCCCATCATTTTAAATGGTCGCACATTTTTTGCCAAACAGCCTAGAATTATTTTTCATAAACAAAAAAATAAAATAAGAATATTTAAGAAAAGAGTTTATCAAAATAAATTCAAACAAAACAAGAAACAGCCAAAAAAAAAAAAAAAATAAAATAAAATGAAATTGGCCAATTTATGCGCGCAAAAGCATAAAAAACTAAAACAGCTGCCAAAACCGAAAGTAACCAAAGACTGCCATGAACTCCGAAATACGTAAAACAAAAAAGTAAAACTTCGACAAAAAAAAAGTCGAAAACCAAGCCAAATGACAGTAATTAGAAATTGTAGTAGACTTTTTGTTTTCGGTTATTGCCTTGGCCAATGCAGACCCTGGCAAACTTGCTTATTTTTGTTGCCAACACAAAACAAATGACAACAAATTTTTAGGTGGGCCGCCAACAACAGCCGCAATAAGAAGAAGAAGAGTAACAAAACAGTCAAGGCATCTAAAACAGTTTAGCCCTTGCCAAGGCAAAAATATGCAAAAATAAATAAATTATTTACAGGCCCAACAAAACGACCGGGGACTGGGCCAAGTTGGTTCGACTTTGAGTTGGGAATTGGGAAGTTTGCCGATGAGGAGTAGGGCTGGTTTTCATTGCATTGCCTGCTCATATTTTCATAATATCAAAGCTGTCGTCAAGAGATTCAAAAGAACTTAAAATACGCCAGCAAGCAGGGAGAAACAAAAAAAACGCGATTTGCCTGCTTCGCTGCGCTGAAAAGTAGGCAACATTTTTGTGACCATAAAGTGTTCAACAATAAAAACCAGACAAGCCAGACAGCAATGACACACAGCGCCGAAAGGGAAAAGCGTTGGTAAGAGGCTAAAAGGCAGTTGGGTTGGTTGGATATCAAAAGTGTCTTTAGCTTTAGGAATTGATGGCGCAAGACTACAAATTCGACTTGTCTAAGCTGCTGCTGAGCTGCTTCTTGGCCTGAGTGGGCCGGCATATCTGTGTATGTATTCATGTTTGTGTGTGTGTGTGTGTGTGTGTGTGTGTGTGTTTGTTAATGGTGAAAGTTGTAAAGCAGCTCAAGTAGTAAGCGGAAGTGTTGGCCATATGCTAGGGCCAAAAGTGTAGGAATAGAAGAGAAGGTGGGTTAACTTCCGTCATTGTCTTTTATTCCCCCCTGCCTAAAGAACTTTCACTCGCCAAATTTGTTTTTGGCACTATGGAACAAATTGAAGCCCTAAATAAACAAATTCATAAACTAATCTAATTCTAAAAATTTTGATCTAGCCATGCAGATTCTCCTCAGCAGACAAGCCTCAGCGGTTTGATCTAGCAATGCAGGGTTCTCCCCCTAGGGGCTCTTTCCAATTTCTTCAAATTGTTCTTAAAATAAAATCCTAACTTTTCAAAGTCAAGTCAATCATATAAACAAATAATATTCATATATTGGATTTATTCGACTAAAGTATACAAAATCTACCTTCTCTCAGAATTGTGGCATTTTTTATGGAATAAAATATTCGCTCTTTAGAAAAGATTTATCCTTATAGATTTACCTATATTATTATGAAAACTTTTCCCTGTCAAAGCCATTGTGTCTTGTCTATACCAGCAAGAATAACAACAACAATAAGCAATGCCACAGCGGCAGCGTAAACATATTGAAAAGTTTTCAGAATTTGCAAACAGTTGTGCCGGGTTGTCAACCACAACAACATAGACGAGAGAGCGAGAGAGAGAGAGAGAGAGAGAGAGAGAGAAAGCAAGACCATCAAAGTCGAATTCTCTTGCCAACACCATCAACACTTGAGGCCAACATCTTCGCCAGCAACTCCCCTAGTATTTCGTTTGGCCTTCCCTGGCTTCGTAGTCGCCTTTTCCTGGCTAAGCTGAGGCAGTAGAACTTGGTCACGTTGTCGTCACGTTTACTGTTGTTGTTGTTGTTGGTGGTTTCTAAAACTTATGAGTTTTGAAATGAAAACTGGTACAAACGGAAATGCAATTGAAACGTCGCCATTGTTGTGGCTCTTGCTGGTCTTGTAGTTGATGGCTGACGTGTGACTCAAGTGTGTGTGTGTATGTGTCTAAGCGTTTTATATGAAGTTTTTGCGCTAAGCTATTTGAAAATGCCATTAGACCGTGTCACACACACACACACACACACACACACCATACTGCTAACAAAGACACACGTTTGTCAAGACTTTCTGCCTCACTTTTTAGTCATTCTTTTTCTTTCTTGTTTATGTTTTGCTATATGCAATGCAATATTTTTTGCGCCATATTGTCGCGGTTTGGCGGGCTCAAAACTTTTGCATTTGCACATATGCGACAAGACAGTTTGAAGTACGTCAGCGGTTAAGGCGGTTAACGCGGCCTACACAAAAAGCCATCCTATCATATGACAGAAATTTTTCAACAAAACCAAACAACAAAAACCGTAAAAAGAAATAAAATATATAATATATATTTTAGAGAAGATTTTTCCTTGAAAATATAATTTCATTAATACTGAAAAATTTTCTGCTTGGGCATACACGGCGTATGATGATTTATTTAACAAGTAGCGGTGGCAGTTTCAGTACTCGTTTCGGTGTCCGCATCCGCGTCCGCGTCCGTGTGTACCGTGTGCCCCGTGCCAGTGACATTAATTATATCAACTGTGATAAATGCTTTTTTATATGGCTCACATAAAATAAGCCAAGCCAAATTATTCAAATTCAGCAAACCAAAGCAAATCAACTAAACAAATAAAAATACATAAAAAGGAAAAAAAACCTTGGCACATAAATCAGTGCACAAAAATTGTCACGTGCTCTAAATTCATTTATTTTCACTTTTGCCTTTATTATTATACGACTACCAAAAAAAATAGAAGCATATTTGTGAAATCAAGTCAAGGCTCGGGCTCGTTGACCAAAAATAAACACCTAAACATAACTGAAACGCCCACAAGGCGCAAAAGTCCTTATGTCGACCACAACGGAGATGACCGCTTATCCGGCCTATTCGCCCCATCAGGCCCCACCGCCACAGCCTGGCGAAAAGCACACATTGCGTGATTTCTGGGCCAAGGAATCGGCTGTGAATGCCTTTCTTCAAACCTCAAATGTAAATATAACCAACCCAAAAAAAAAAAACTAATTGGTGTGAAAATTTATGACTTATATTTTGATAGAGTTCAATTCAAATGATACCCCAAAGATTCACTGCACAAGTTTTGATTTCAATTGAAACAAAGTGACAGTTCATTTTGTAGTCTTTAATTGGATTCACTTCGATCTTGAAGCCCAGATTAATTACAGTCTGACAAATAATTGAAAAACGAATACATTTCTCTCTGCCATTCCTAATTGAAGTGTCAACATTTATTTCATTTCAAATACGAGTTCATTGATAAACAGATTTGTGGGATTTCCTTTAAAAAAAAAAGCGAGAAGAATCTGACAAAAGTCACGCAGTAATTTTTGGTGTTGACTTAGGAATAATTGTGATTTGTTGGAAATTGTTTTAATTGTTGGATTCGTTATTGTTGGCTTGTCATATTTTGTTAGCTGTTTGAATTTTAAATGCACTGATTAAGTGCCTAAGTGATTTAAATGCTTGGGGGAATTTTTCGTCTGCAATCATAAATTGAATTGGAATACAAAACTTTTGCAATAAACTCATAGCGCCTGGAAGGTCCAGACAAGTGCGGCAAGTGTGGAATAATAAATGTGAGATGGAAATTTACCAAGCTCTTCGAGTTGGAGAGAGAGAGTGAATATCAAATTGGCAAACTGCTTAAAATTTGCAACGCATACAAAATTTGCAGTTATAATTTATCAGATTTTAGATTTGGCAGACATTTTATAACAATTTTGCACGCTTGGCGTTTGTTCACTATTTGAAAAGGATATACATGCCAGTGTAGTAAGGAGCTCCCCTGTGCGTGAGAGAATCTCAAAGTTATAAAGTATGTCTATGTATGTGTGTGTGTGTGTGTATGTGTGTGTGCTTGAAATTTTCATGTGTTTTTACTGCATTTCAATTAGTTGGTCTCATATTGTACAAACGGAAATAAAAACTTTCTTCCTAAAGGTTTCAAAAGTTCAAGTAAAACAGCAACAACAACAACAACAGCAACAAGAATATAACCACAAAAAAAAGATTATTTTCCATTTATGCAAATGTATTTTTCAAATATATTTATGACATATTTATGTGAGTAAATTAAAATTACAAATCACTAAAAGAAAAACGCATCCAATTATTGTAATTTCTCAAATGGAAAATATTTCCCCTTTTTTTTTTGCCCCCTTTTTTGACATTGTCAGGTGTTTGGAGATTTGGTAAATTAATTTAATTAAATTCATGAGTCTGTAAAAAAAGCGAATCAAATTTCCTACTCATTTTTTTAAAATAAATTAAAAAAAAACTAAAGTTTGGTAGGAAAATTTGCATTTACATTCAGGAAGGAAAGAAAACTGAAACTAATAAAAATTTTATATTCGTCTTATGGCCAAAAACGAAAAATGCCAAGACGAAGCATTTAAACTAGTTTTGCTGGCCAACACAAACAACAAAAACAATATCAACAGAGAAAGAAAAATGCAGAAAGGAAAAGAATTAGAGAAAGAGAGAGAGAGGGAGAGAGAGAGGGAGAAATTGGAGTACATATTCTGAACGGAAACGGAAGTCAAATAATTCCGACACGTATGTCCACGCCACTTTCGAGTGTAACGCATGAAAAAAACAACAATAACAATAACAACGCCAACAAGGACGACAACAAAAATAAGAGACCCAAAACATACACAAAACAAAACAAAAAAAAAGAAATATGAGTTCGTTTGGAATATTTATGCGAAAGTCTGCCCTCTACACACACACACCCACACACACGCTCACGCACACACCCACATATTTGGATGCGATAACCCAGCAAACAATTTCTTCTTTGATCTTTTAATTATTCAGTCAATAAAATTCTAAAAAGAAGCAGTTGGAACTTGCCAAAGTGATTCTTCACAGAAGATCTAGGGTTTCTACCTGAAAAACTTAAATATTCCTCTAAAACTTTAAGAAATAAATTCGAAGAAACTTTCTCAAGCTTTTGCTGTCTGCTTTTTGACAATGAAATAAATCTAAGCAATGACCGTCTAAGGCTTTCCTTCTGGCCTTTTGGTTCAGAAATCATAAACACAGGGTTGTCATAAACAATGACATATGCGTTGTTCAGAGCAGGAGGAAAAAAAAAGAAACCAAAGCAAAATATTCGAAACTTTGCATATGCATGAGCAGCAAGAAGATTGAGGGTAAAACGGGGTAGATGGGACCAGGGTGGAAGTGAGGTGACTATAGTGTGGCATTACATTTGTAAAATCTGGCACACGAATGCAATAAATCACAACACAGTAGAAAATTTATACCAACACACACTCACACACACACAGACACAGACACGAGCTTGGAAGAATAGGCAAAAGCAAAGTAGTTTGAGAGAGGAGCCGTTCATAGGGGAAGTAGTTACCATACGCATGCATAGAATGACATTATTATTATTAATGCAAGCACGCTTTGATGGAGAGCCCATCCAACATTCTACACCCACGACCTTCTCCGCCTACAAAATATCACAGCGAACCTATTGCCACCAACTGCGACTTTGAGGAACTCTTGAAAATTATTAGGGTCACATGTGTAAAAGGATATTTCCTTATTAACTCAAACACACAAACACACACACATACACACTTCTTTTGTTTGTATATATCCAATACATTCCTCTCCCTTTTAGACACGTACACTACACTCACATTTTATTATGGCAGAAAATAATGAGCCAGAAAGTGTCAAATTTGCATGCAAAATAGTCGCTTCAACCTACCATTTAAAATATTTGCTATTTGTCTTGTTTTTGTTTGGCTTCAAGAAAGAGAGTAAATGTGTGCATGTGTGTGTTTGTTATTTTCATTGGCAAGAAAATTCAAGAAAATTAATTGCAATGTTGTGAGAATATGAAAGCTAGTGGAAAATTTATGTGCCCTATAAAAAATGGTTTACAACAGACCAACCAATATATCAATTTTTGATGAAATTTATAACTTGAAAAAAAAAACTTTCTTCAAAAATTTGATAATTCATTGATAATGCTTGAAAGACTTTGAAATACTTCTGTCAGTTTTATGGGTTCTATTAAGATAATCATATCCGATATTAAATCCCTTTTTTCAGGAAATGCAAAAATCCTAACCAATCCAATCCAATCCTAACCGAAGATTATATAAGTTATACAATTTTAGAAAACTGACAAAATTTTTTAACAACAAAAATAAATATTCTAAAATAAAAAAAAATAAGAATCCAAAAAAAGATCTTCAATTTAAACCAAAGATTTCTTGCAATTTTTGAAATGAAATGAGCAGTTGTGCCTTTCCGAACCCTTTTTCAAAATAATTAACATAGATGCACTTTTACTGTTGGCCATTTCATGTATTTTATCACTGCCAACTTATTAGGTTATTCCAAAGCAAATGAATTAACCATTTAGTACATAGAGAAAGCAGTAGACAGTCCAAACTGTCTCCTACAAGAATACAAACTTCAAGGCACTCCCATAAAACTCTCCTAAGTAGGGTATAAATATTTGCAATTCAAAATACACAGATGGTAACTGGCTGGCTGGATGGCTGGCAAGCAGACTGTAAGACTAAGCCAGCCAAACAGAACTGAAACTGAAGGAAGAGGCTTTTGCAGAGGCCAAAGGAAATGAGAGTCTATGTTGCAATGTGTGCGTGTGTGTGTGGGGGTGTTGCTCTGTATATGTGTATGCTCAGACTCATACAATGGCATAATATATTGGTGTCTGAGGGAAGAGTCACAATGAGGGACAAAGAGAGAATGATTTGAGAAGTGAGTTGGAGTAAAGAATCAGCTAACTGGCAGCCAGTTGGCAGCACTTTGCAGCCGCAATGCGAAAACAGTTAGAGTCAGAGTTACGTGTTGTGGGTACCATGGCATTCTACCCTCTCATTTGCCTTGGCATTGCTCAAGCTGAGATCCCTCCCTATCACCCCTATCTCTCTCTCTCTCTATCACGCTCTTTTAACGCCCAGCATTTCCCACAAACGTTTGTAGACTCGTTGCATGTTGAAAAGTCGTCTGTCAGACATGATGAAAATAATGGAGCAGAAAATGTCACTGGCTATGGTAAAGACATATGTGATATGTATATATAAAGGAACATAAATGGAATACATACAATAGAGGTCAAAACAAGAATATTTTTACTTCAAAAATCTTCCAAAAGAGAGGCTTTCTTTTAGGGAAAACCAGGTCACACCTAAGACAAAAACTCTTTATAAAAAAAAGTAGAACAAGATTTTTTTTGGATTAAAACAAAAAGAAAATATATTTCCTCAGAGAATTGTTATTTTATGCTGCCCTTGAGTGTGACGATTTGAATGGCTGGTTGGCCGCAGAAAGAGAATTTGACCTAGCCTGGCCAGGCTAGGCCAGGCCGAGCTGGGCCAACATACACGTCAAGTTGGTTGAGACAGGCAGCAGCAGCCTGGAATGATTTAGTAAATTCGAAATTCCTGAACGTCTTTGCAGTTCCTCATTAACGTGCCCCAGCACGAAATGCAATTAAATGACTTCATACCCTTAAAAACTCCACTCAATCCATCCCAGAACAAACTAAACAAAACGGCTCTCTCGAGAGTCCAAAAACAAAAACAAAAAAAAGAAGAAAGGAAAATATTTAACACATTCATCAACAATTTGTCAGCTAAACTGCGTAATAGGGAAAACAAAACAGCTGCAATAAAGCAACAACAACAACAACAACAACAACAATAGCTGAAATTATTATAGTCGAAGCGATTTGCATAAACGTTTAGCCGACAACCAACTGACTAGCCACGCCCACCACCTCCCCGCCCCAGCAAGTAAATGAGAGAAGTAATTAAATTCAAATCAGTTTTTGTGAAAATTCTGTTTTTCCATTTTTTTTTCCATGCTTTCTTTCTTTCTTTCGTAATGCTATGCAATCCATAAATTAAGTAAACGGCCATTTTGTAAATGTAACGGTATTTTTTTACTTTTGATGTGATTCTGAAAAAGAAAGCCAACCTGGCAAGCCACAAAATCACTGCGTTGTCTTTTGATTATTTTAAATTATCATATGCAGTCTGGAAAAGCGACATTTATATTAATTTATTGATACTTTGACAAAGTGCCCCACGCCCATGATGTCTGCCAGGGTTTCGATATATACTATACCATACTATACCATGCTATAGGTATAGTATGAATTATGGAGAATGGTATTGAATTTTAAGCTGATAATTTAAAGTCGTTGCGGTTGAATTGCTGTTGTGTGTATTCAATGGGAACGGCATTCGGTTGGTAGGAAAATGATTAATGACTTTGCCAAGCCATATTGACTTTCAATATTGGAAGGCAGCACTCAAAGCACTTGAGGCAAAGGAAATCAATGATAGGCATCAATTCTATTCACTGGGAAATCAATTCGAATCTTATGCTTAATCAGAGAACTTCAATGAGAGTTTTCTTTGTAAATTTTTGATTCTCAGATAAATCAAATTAAGAGGCAGAAAAAAGAAAAAAGATTCAAAAGTAAGAAGAGAAATGTAAGAGTAGTTTTGCTACAAAGGATCTCCGGATTCTTTCATATTTTCAATTATCGAAATTAAATCTTTTCAAGAGAAAATTTCAAGTAAAGAATGTATTTAGTAGAGCTTTGATTATCCTTTTTACCAAGCCGTAAATTCTTTACGACTAAAATAAACACTTTTTGTAATAAAATCCTAAAATGTTTTAAGAATAAATAGTAAAAATAAAATGTAGCTAATTAAAAACTAATTTCATTTCAATTTAAAACCTTTAAGAAGGTCGAGTTCCTAAAGAGTTAATTTAGCTGCGATAAGGTTTTAGAAAATTGCTCGAAAGACCCTCGAGTCACGCTCGAAAAGAATTCCTTGAACCTTTTTCGTTCTCCTCTTAATCGTTAAAAATTTTGTCAAAGGCGATAAATCTCTTTTAGGCAGCTTTTTATTTTAATAAAATTAACACGAAAGCTATTTTAATTATAGCCACAGTTGACCTCCATAAAATCCGAAAAACAAACAAATAATAAACAATAGTTTTGGGCAGAGCGGGTCTCTTGCCAAAATCTCAAAGGAGAAAAAAGAAATCATACTATAGAAATAAACGATGATGTTGAATGCCCAAAAGGAAAACAGCTTTCGGTTGACTGCTCACATGTAGGAAATAATTAAAAGTCCCACCCACTCCTACACGCATTCCCGCATTTACCTCCCTGCCTCTATAAATCATAAAAAATATTATGTTTTATGCGTGTATGTGTGAATTTGGGAAGCTAAAAGCAAGAAGAAAAAAAATTAAGTCACAAAACCAAAGCTCATAAAAATAATAAAAAAAAAATGGAGGCCAACATTTCTTAGGTCATAAGCGCAATTAAGGTCCTTGGGAGCCTTCAAAAAGGGGTACATACAATGGGCCAAGTACAATAATGAAAAAGCCATTGGCCAGAGTATTTCATGTATAGGAATAATTAAGCCATGAGCCTCGACCTCTTTCGAGGATCCACAAAAAAAACAATTTTTTTTTTTGCTACTTTTTTTACTTTTTTCGGGTGGTCATAAAATTTTCTTTCCTCCATTTTGCGAGTACACATTCGGAGTTGGTGAATTGTGTGAGCTCGAAATATTTACACCTAAAACAAATAGTAAATGTTGAAATTATTTATACACGCACACACACACACACGCACACATCTACTTGCATATAAATGAATGGACGAAATGGAAGCACGTCGATGGCCGACGAAAGAGTCGACGATAAGTCAACAGCCATGCCACTTCCGCACGAATATGGCATAAAAAAAAAATACTGAAAGAGAAAAAAATGAGAAAGAAATCTTGCAAAAACAAAAAATTCGAGGAGTTGAGAATAGAAATAATAAGAAACCCAAAAAGTCAACCACAATAAAATAGAAGAAATATTCCGTCGGAGTAGCCTGAAAATTATTTCGAAGAAAAGAAAAGGATATAAGAAAAATATAAATAAGAAACTTGAGAAAATTATAGATAAAAATTTAATTTGATTAATATTAAATAATTCAATATTTTAGTCAAATATTTTGGTATATTAATGCGAGTCTCGCCAAAAAATATTCAAACAATCAGGTTAGCAACAGGATAAACTGGCCAAGCTGAAATTGCAAAACAGGCAGAAAAATATGCCAAACAAAACTATTTAAATCAAAGAATATATGAAGGACTCCAGCGATGCCAGACTGAGGAAAGCCCTCTGGCCATCAGCATCTTTTCGCAATAAGAAGCCCGAAAGAAAGAATTTCCAAAGCTTTTGCTAAAATAAAAATATGCTAAGGCCAAGCAACAAGGAGAGAGTGAAAGGGAGCGTGGGTCAGGCCAAAGGGAAATTGCGAGTATTATTATGACTTTTATTAATTTTTCCTTGGTTAGGTTTTCCCTCCTTTTTTATTTTATTTTATTCGTCTTTCCACTTTGCTTTCCTCGACGAATATATTTAGCTTCTTTCTTTTTTCACGTTGGTCAAACTGAGGGAGTTGGCAGAGGAATTTCATTGGGGCTGAACTGTTAATTTTTATTATTTTGTTGCTTTTTCGGTTTTGTTTTCTGTGTTGCCGCCTTGGCAGCTACCATGTTCGAGTCCAGTTCAAGTTTTTCACTAAACAACTTTGCACGCACGCGTTCGCCACAAAAGAATAAAAAAACTGAAACCAAAAAAAGAAAGAAAAGCCACAAAATAAGACAAGAAGACAGCTATGACGATTGACAATTGCGGTTTGTTGCTTTGGTTCACTAGAAATTTTAATAAAAATATTAAAGAAATATCAGACTAGAAATTCCATCAATATTTTTTAGTTAAGAGTGAAATGTGTGTGACTAAAAAAATTAATAAAAAAGTTTTATCTATAAAAAAAAAAAAATTAAAATTAAACTTATAAAAAAAAAAAAAAAATAAGAAACAAAATGAATTACTGCAAAATTAAATTCTTACTTAATTTTTAATTTAAAATTGAGATCGAAAAATATCTAAAATGCTCGAATTCATTTTTTTTTACAATTTTTCCATTAATTTTTGCCTTGAAGGCTTTAAAATATAAAATGTACCAAGAGCACATTAAACGTGAACGTACAGTGGCATTGCCTAAGAACTAGTTCATTTATGAACTGTGTTCCTGAGCTCGGCTTGTATTTGTTTGGAGCTGCTCGATTTACCTTTTACTTATTTGCTCAAACTATTTGATGCATTTGGTCTTGGATTGGCCCATTTTGATTTCAAGAGAAAAGTTTTTTTCTTCATTTATAATCCAATCGAATCAGTGGACAGGAACTAAGCTAATCTTTTTATTATTGACTTTAATTAAATATACATATTTTATTTTTTTTTTTCAAATTCTTTCGCGCATGAAAAAAAAGTTTAAATTAAGAAAATATATATTATAAGCTAAATACGAAAATATGTGAAATAAAAGCTTGGTCAATGGCCCGCCCTGGTCTAGGCCCTGGGAGAATAAATTGGTAGACAACTTGAACGAAACATGTCAAACTCGCTTTTGTCGCCAGACAATGTGAATTATTTTGGTCGATTGTCTGGCGATGTTGTTGTAACTTTTGTTGGTATTATGAAAATATTCGAAATTCCATAAAACTGAAAACATGAAATGCCAAAGCTAGCATACTTTTTGTTTAGTTTTTTCCCCTCTATTTTTTCCAACACTCGCATAACTTTTAACAATGTGAATAAAAGAGCATTGTCAGGCCACTAACCTTGGGCACAGTGGGCTGATTTCAAGCAAACAAGAAATAATAATAAAATTAAATTAAATTTCATTTCATTTTTATATTAATTATTTATAATTTATCAAAGCAGAAGCTAGCTCAGCGAATATCACTCATACTGTCTTTGAGGCTTTCAACCTAACCTCACATATTTTCAAAAGAATTCATTATAATTTGAAAAAAAAATCATATTGTTTGCATTTGTTGCATTGTATTTCTTTTATGGTTTTTGTTTCATAAAATGAAATGATCATTGAAAATTCCTCAGCGTCATGTTTTCATTGTGTTGTTAAATAAATTTATCTCTAGGCTTTTGCCATATAGCAAACTAAATATGTCTGAAGGTATTTGTTCCTGTATTGATTTGTTTATTGAATGTGAAATAATCAAACGTGTGGTGGACCAAACATGCTCATTTTGTTTCATCCCAAATTTTTTTTGTTTTTTTTTTTTTTTTGTTAGAATTGATGAAAATAACATTTTCAATGTTACGTTTGCACACACACATACACATACATAGATAGTAAATATGTATATGTGGGTGTCTTTCTATTTCTAATACGTGTCCAAGTTGAGTTGATTGTCGTGTCAAATTTACGGCAAGTGGCACAGTGTCAAGATTAGAAAATTCTATTTATAACGAAGGCGGGACAAGACTAGACAACTAAGAGGGCCCGAGGAGGTAAGCCTTGGTAATAGATTCGAACATGTTTGTCTCCGACTAGCCTGCCATCAAAATTGATATCACTCAGGTAGGAAAAGAGCCGACAGCTTTCGCTTCAAATGTATCGGAAACTTTAGTTGTATGTATATCCGTTGGTCTCTATGTGTGTGTGTGTGTGTGTGTGTATATATGTTAGCAACAAATTCAATTTAATTCAATTAAAGTCCAAAGCATTGAGTTACGCCAAGCTAAACTTGTGGGTAGGCAAAAGCACAAAATCAACAATTCAGGTAAAAAGAATGAGACCAACACTAAAGCGATTTATTTTGACAAGCTCGAGGGCAAAACATTCCCAACAAACAACACAAACAACAACAACAACAACAAAACAAATACTGAAAAACAACATCAGCAAGAAAATAAATTTCTAGACAAGGTGTGATATACTCAACACACACATATACAGCAGCCCATGACCTTGTGGGGAATTTTTAAAGGTTTTAAATTACGTGCAACAAAATAGAGCACAAATTTGTTGCTGTTTTTATTGTTATTGTAGCAGACATAGTTGGCAGAAGGGTTTTCAGGTGTTACATTCGGAACAATGGAGCACAGGACCGCATTTGACATGAACTAGTTCCGGGGCAAAATGTTCTATTTTGAAACCATCTAGGCAGGTCTTAAAAATTTTCAAGTTTGAATTCGAAATATTATCATTTCACTTTTCCACAAGATGTGGAACAACTTAGCTGTCTTCTTTTTAATTATTTAATTAATAATTTATTTATTTTATATTATATTTTATTTTCATGGCTTATTCCTGAACCTTTTGTTGACTTTAACTAACATTTATTTTATTAGTTAGATATTCAAAAGTTAGTGTCCTAATTTAGAAACAAATAAATTTAAAGGATGCTTTTATTTATTTAATTTTTTATATATCAGGAAACCATAAACTTATGCCATCGGTTCAATGGCGTTTGAAGGTTTTCATTTTTTATTTTTTTTTTTTTTCTTGTTATATAATTTCATTTAATTTCCGATTAATCACATAACCAAATGCAGTTGCTTTATAGTTTTTATAGTTTACTTCGATTCCAAACAAAACCTCCACAAACTTCAAAACCAAATTAAATAAAATCCCTTATCTATTTTAATTTAAATAGTTGAACAGACTTGAAAAATAACACATTGGGTAGACCACATAGCCAACTCATTTGTTTAGACCGCAATAAATGTTAAACAAGCCAACCAAAGTGACAATGGCACGGGCCAGTAAACACGAAAAGAAACGCACACACAAACCCTAACCACTTTGGTCGGGAGATGTATGAATTATTTAATAAGCAGAGGAAGTGAAAGCTAATCCATTGAAGTTGGCAGATGAAATTGAATTCTGGTGAATTATTTTTACCGGGTCGTAAATATATATATGATTTGTAGAAAGGAGACCACAAAACAAAATGTCACAGAAAGCTAGACCGCAGGCTAGAAAATCTAAAAATAATATGCCAAAATATTTCTGAATAGCAAAACTCTGGGCTAATTATATTTCATAATTTTTCGTTGAGCAAAACCACAATTGAAATCTAAAGGCAAAAGCAAAATTGAACAAGACAAAAAGAGGATCAAAATTTCTAAACATTTGTCAATTATTCGAAAAAAGGTAGGACCAAATAAGACCGTCTCGTTTGGCATATCAGATTGTTAAATGGCCAGAGGCTTCAAAGATATCAAAGACAAAGGAAAGAAAAGAAAAAGAAAAATGAATTTTGCATTCACATATGAAATTCGAATACAATACGAATTGTAATAAATATCCATAGAAAACCACTTCAAAGTGGAAAAGCAATAAGCTGAACAGTCAGGGGGCCCGAGACAAAACAGTTGGAGGGGGCCAACGCACGAGTCGTGGCCAACAAAAGTTTTCCCTGTCTTGACGGCTTGCATACCAAAAGGCAAAAAGGAAAACGTGAAAACTGTCACAAAAGTAACAAAAAAGAAAAAAAAAAAATCTTCCCCCACCTCTTTGCTCGTTCCATTTGTTTGCTGGGGAAAACCCAAAAGCGTGTTCCACTTTTGTTTTTTCTTGTTGGCCACTCGAAAGCATTGAGTGGCCTGGCTGGCCTGACTTCTTGAGCTTTGGCCACTCTTGTACCAGTTAAAGTTTCATCTTTTTTCGCTAGGCGGAATGTGGCATGCCACACGTGTTTTCACACTCTTTCATCTTGTGGCAAATTCGGGGGAAAAATACTTGCTAGATACTCAAGCAAACCGAATTGGGGGAAAACAAATCAATCTTGCCCGAAGCCTCTTGGGTTGCAGATAATTCAGATATATTTCGTTATAGTTTTCGATCAGTGGGATCAGCTCAGGAATATCTTTATTTAGTCGAAGAAAAGAAAATTTAAACTTTCGTTGCCATAGAAAAGAGCAACAATAAAAACAAACTAAGAAAAGCTTTGCAAAATACCAGTCCACTTTTTATTTTGGCGCGAAATGCTGTCAGCGCCATCAAGCGGAAAATTCTGAAACTATAAGAAATTGTTTAAAAGAGAAGAGAACAAGTTGGCACAAAAGCAAAGCGGGAGAAAACAATAGTACACATATAAATGAATGGCAGGTAATGGCCGAGACTTGAGATTGTTAGTAGCTGATTTGGCCCAAACAATAAATATAAATATATGCATGAATTTGTAAAGAGGGTATGCATGTGTGTGTGTGTGTGTGAGGCAGTGTTTCGTGTATTTGTATAAAGTGCTTTTGAGTGAAGTCAGAGCTGAAATTGAGAGTTGGCAATTTGAATATATTTTATATGGCGAAAGCAGCTCTCACTTGGCCGAGTCGAGGCTAGTGTGCGTGCAGGTGAATGAGTGTGAGTGAAGTAGGCATAAAGTTAGGTGAGAAAGGATAGCGTAACATGCGGCGTCTTTGATGGGGGGTCAACACTTTCTTTTTTTCTTTTTTTTTTTTTGAAAACTTCGTTTTCATTTGGCAATTGGCAGTCGCTCGGCTGAGGCCAAAGTAAACGGTTCTCAAACTATCAAAAACTTTTTCTATAATAATGGAATAATAAGAAAAGAGGAAAAACCAACGCGATATATTTTCTCTTTAAGAGCGAATGGAAAAATTGCCGGGCAAAAAAAAAATCTTCAAGTCGAAGTGTGAAAGGAAAAAGAAAATTAACTCATTTGAAGTGCAATTAAGTTTTAAATACTTTCAATTAACTCACTTAAAACACTCCGAGAGAATTTTATATAGTTACATTTTTTTCTTTCTTTTCTACGTTTTGAAATTTGTTTTCTTTGATTTTTTTTTCGAGTTTGATTTGATTATTATGAACTTAATGCGTCCTGCTTGACTTTGCTCTGGCAAGTGAATTAAAAGTGCAAGGGCATCTCAAGCTCAAAATAATCAAACACATCACCGAGCTAAGAATATACTAAAAGAGAAAAAAAAAGAAAAAACTTTCGCTTAAATGTACATCGACGAGGATAGCGAGGAAAGTTCGCCCTTTGTGATGCTCACATCGCCGACAAAATCTTGGGTCAGTTCAGTGTAAACAATAGAAAATACACACACTCACACAGCTACTCAGAGATTCTCCCACACATCTTTTAATTTAATTTTTTTTTTCTCCACTGACTTTTGTTCTAAAGTAAAATAAAAGTGAGAAGAGATAGAAAGAGAGAGAGGGAGAAGGAGAAAGAAAAAATCAACAAGAAGTTGGCAAAAAGTTTAAATGACTTTTGTTGTTTTTCTAAGTGTTTTTTAATGGTCTACGTGTGTTGGCCGAAGCGACTGCTGTTTCGCCAAGCCAAAGCCAAAGCCACCGCACATGGCCAACTTCTTCTGCTACGCACAGTTCGGCTGACATGGCGTATGCGCAATTTTCAAATAATTCACTTTCCGTCTGCCAATTCGCTTGCCACTCTTGTTGCAAGCTAAAGTTTATGAATGCTTTTGCATTAATACACTCCCACACATAAACTTAGGTTATAAATTCGATTTGACATTAAAGTATTCGGCTTGATTTGGAATTTTTAAAAAACTACCAAAATGAAATTTTAAATAGACGCGACAAAAATATGAAAATAATAAAAACTTGAACACAGCTTTAGCTTTCGCTTTAGCTCAACTCCATGAACAAAGTAATTTAATTAACTCCTCCGAGTTTTGCCACCAAAAACAGAACCTCAAGCATTTTCCAAACAAACAAAAAGCAAAACTATTGAGAAAAAAAAGAAAAAGGAATTAAGAGCCGAAAGAGCATAACTCGGTTGCTCGAAAAGTTTTTGGCTTAATTTATGGTTAATATTATTTTGGCTAAAACATAACCTCGAGCCCAAAAGCTCAAATAGAAAACAAATTCACAGCTGAAATTTTATCAATGACCCAGGCAAAAAACAAAGGCATTCATTTTAATTTATTTTATTTTTATTTTTTGTATTTGTTTATTTATTTGTTTACTTGTTTGTTTGCTTGTTTATTTGTTTTGCAAAGAAGAAAACTAATTTCCCCCTGAGCACTATCGAAAATATATATATAAAATGTACGGTTGAGTTAGATGGATTTAAGAAGAAGAAGAAGAGAGAATGTGTTGGATTTTCTATAAGAGGTGCTTAGCTTAAATATGCGTAAAATACAAAAGTCTAGGGAAAAGAGGGTCGCCAGAGAGCGACCCCGACGTGTCGCAAGGACGCTTTGTCGTTGGCTTCACTGAATTTTCTGCGAGGCTGCACGTCAAACGAACGGGGACTTTGAAGTTTTCCTTTTGGTTAGCTGACCTCCCTTCCCCCCCCTGAGAGATCGGTCCTGCCGCCCAACTTGCCTAAAGTTTAATTGAGCGCGTAATTTAAGCTTTTTCGTCAGGCAGTAGAACCATAACAAAAACTCAACTCAACTGGCTCCAATGGGAACGGGTAGACTTTTCTTCTTGTTCTTCTTCTTCATCAAAAGCGAGCCAACTTGAAGTTATTTAAGTTAGTTGCCAAGTGGTCTGTGGCCAATTTTAATATGTATTTGGTAAAGGGCTTAGCTAATTTGCTTAGAATTTAATTTAATTTCAAGATTTTCCAAAGCTTTTCCACACTCTCTAACTTTTGCCCTATTCAAATAAATTTTATTTTTATGGCTGAAAAAAAGAAAATACTGTGGAATTTTAATTAAAATTTAAATTAAATTGCCACACAATCAAATACCTTTTATTCTCTTACCTTAAAAATTGTTCAGCTTAAAAAATCAGTAATCCATTTTATTTCAATTAAAAATACAAAATTAAACAATGATTGAATGAAAAAAAAACCTTCAAGACAAGTACAGTTTCTTGTCCATATTCAAAACATTTGATTGCAGATTCAATTACAAAATCAAGCAGTGACAATTAACTTGAAAATTTTTGACAAATCAATGCACTTTTCATCAATTGAAACAAAAATTTGACAGAACCTTTCAAAGCTTTTGATATTGGCCAAAATATGCCAACAATTCAAATTCAATATATTTCCATTTTATTCTCTTGCTTTTAACAAAAAATCTGATGAAAACAATTTCAAACAAATCGAATATTTAATACTTTTTAAAGAGGCTGAATATATATATATATATCCAAGGATATAAGAAAAATATCTATTTGAATATGTCAAGAATTTTGAAAGACTTAAATTATATATGAATTAATATTCAGATTAATCATTTTATCCTAAACATATAGAGAAAGTATATATTCTAGTTTGATCTAAATTCTGAATTCTGATCTGAATTAATATTCTGATTAATCATATTATCCTTATCATTTAGGTAAAATATATATTCTAGTTTGGTCTTAACAAGATCTGAACTAAGTTTGAATATCTTACGGATTCTGTGATCTCTTAGTTTATAATATACTATAGATATTTTCCAAAGAAATAGGGGAAATAAATATCAATTTGAGTTTCAATAAATCAAAAATTCTTGAACCAGTTCGACTCCTAAATAATTTCTAGAATGTAATTCCACTTTCGAAGAGTGTATACAAAAAAAGACAATTCTATAAAATCAAACAAAAAATGAGCCCAACAAAGAGGCCATTCAAAATCAAAATAAAAATGAAAAAACAATTTCAAATCAAATATTCATTCATATGTAGACTCGTTTGTGTAAATATTTTTAGTGTTTGACTAAGGAATTCCTGTTTCATCCTTTTCATATTGTTTTTTTTTTTTTTCTATATAGGACAAGCTGTTTCGAATTGCTGTTGTTGTTGTTGTTTTCATTGGGCATATAGAAAATATTGGAGCTTCTCTTTTTATTACAATTTTTGTTGATTCTATTTTGTTTTGTTTGCAGGTGAAAACGAGTTGAACCCTTTTGTTTGTTTCTTTTTCTGTTTTTTTTTTCTCTCTTTTTTCTTTAATTTGAATTTATTCATATTCACACGAATAAGAACGTTGGAAAATATAATAAAAAACATATGTTTATTATTATGTTTTCACAGAATTTTTAATTGATTTTATAGTCGTGTTGGTACTGTTTTCTTTTTTTTTTTTTTAATAGAACTCAAAAAGAATTGCCGAATATGCACAATCCGATGAATAATTTTTTGTTTTTTATCCCCTATAAATTTGAATATAAATAAATCGGGTACATTCAATGAATGGCAAAGCAAAATAAATTGAAAAGTTATTAAAAGCTATAAAAATAAATACAATTTTTTTTCCGCCCAATATTGAAAAGTTTAGGACTCTTTGATTTAATTCATAAAAACAGACTAAATCAGCGGATTTGAAAATTTATTGAAATTTTAAAACTCCAAAAAAAAGGGTTCAAGATTTTTTGATTTGATCCGAAAAAAATATGAAATTGAGAACTTTTTAAAAAAGTTTATACAATCTGGTTAATTTTACGATAAAAACTGAATACAAAGTATTTGGAATTCGCAACAGTCTTCTATTGTTTTATATAAGCTCGCCTTTTTTATCTATTTTGTGTGTGTGTGCTTTTATTTTTATTTTTTTTGTTTACATAACCTCACTCTGGCTATGTGTATTGACATGTGCGGTTTTTGCCTTTAAAAATTGTTTTGTGAGAGAAAAATAGTCGACCGAAGCGCATAAAAATGCATTTACATACAAAAACTGAAACATACAAACGAGTATATACAATTTTTGCATTTTGCTGAATTTCAATTAAAAACCTTGATTGTAACCTTGTCCACATTTACACCACCCTCTTTCTCTGTCTTTCTGTGTATATCGGACAATTGAAATAATTCAGAATTCATGTGAAGCATATGAACCAGGGGCTATGGGAACCCAAATCCAAAGACTCTTGTAAAAAAAAAAAAGAGTTTGAACTGGTTTGGGTTTCTCGAAGAACTGACTAAGGAATAAAGTGAAGTGGGTCGGGTCGTCGTACGCTCTGTCGATCTATCAAGTTTGTGGGTCTCACATTTCCTCACCCACTCAATTGTTGTCGCACAAAGCAAATGTAAAAATGTGGAGAATGAGAATGTGAATGTTTGTTTAAAATGAATTCACATTATTCTGCATGTTTTGTTTGCCTGCTTTCGACTTTCTCCGGTGACTCACCTGCCTTCATCCACAATAAAATTATACGCCTTTGCAAACAGAATCGCCTAGCAAAAAAAAAATAAGGAAAAGTAGACCAGAGAGATTCCCAGAGAGAAACTGGGGCAGCAAGGAGAAATGTAATTAAAAAATAAAAACCTTTACCAGGCAGTTTGGGATTTTAAATTGAATTTTCACTTAACAAAAACAATTCCAAGAGAAAAATAACTGTAAATAAATATAGAAAAAAAAATATAGCTTATTCGAGCCTAAAGATTCTCTCCACCCTTGTAATCTTAACCATAAATACCAATCTACAAATTATTGAACAAAAAAGAAAAAAAAACAACAACAATTATATAATTCAAATTGAAGTAAACCCCAAAAAGCAATTTCAATTTCGATTGTCCACCCACAAAATAGAATTTTTGAAAAGCATTTCAACGTTTTCGATTCTTTCTCCCATTCGAATGAAATAACCTTTTTCTCACGCCTCGGCCATTTTGTGAAAATTTTACCAATTGAAAATCCAAACAACTCAACTGGATTCTCTAACCTGGCCCCGCTATCCCCCCTCCATGTCCACCAGCCCCCAAGCCAACCACACTTCTATTCTCTGAGGCCAATATTATGCCATTTAGTACAGGGCTTAGAGGGATACAGACTGCCAATGATTTATCTAAGCTCAGGCGGGCTAATCTCACACACCCACACACACACACAGACAGATTTGGGGAAATACAAAACCAACAACAACATCAACAAAAGACAATGACGGCTACGTCGACTAATCATTCAATAAGATAAAAGCAAATGCCAATACTGACCCTGAGAGTTGAGCTTAACTTTTTTTTGATTTTTCTTCTATTTCCTTTTTTTTTTATATAGATTGGAAATGTGTGGGGGTTTTGGGGACTTGGGTCATAAAACAAACGCGTAATGCCGAAAGCAACAAATTTCGCTGTACTCTGAACTGCCTTAGCCAGGGCAAGGGAAACTGGCAGCAAAGTGAAAATGAAATTTATATAAACCAACTTCACAGAGAAAAAGGTTCTTTTAAATGCTCTAACCATTAGCTGGGCACTTTCAGCTCATAAGAAGAAAAATAGACAGAAAAATTTAACCAAAAAATGGGAAAGGCAAAAAAAAAGGCTAAAACCAAAAAATTCTTGAAAACATCAAAAATATAAAATTAAGTTGGTAAAAAGGATTTATATATTTTTCATTTATTTTAAATTAAAAAAAAAAAAAATATCTACCAAAAAAAATTAAACTAAATCTGTTTAAGTGTATTCAAAATTCGAGTTGTAAATTTTCGGGTTGGATTTGATTGAATGGGTCACGTTTTTCTTTAGCTTTGCTTTTGTTTTTGTATATCGAGCTTGGCCCTGCGTGGCCAAAAACAATTTAATTAATTCCAGATTTGCGCGAAATTTTTCACCAATTGTATAAACAGAAAAGAGAAGACGCCGACGTTTGGGGCAAAGTCACGCCCTGGAATATTGTTAACGCCTTGGATATTTACATGAGCTATTTTTGCTCTCGCCACTGTAGTACTATTTGCTTTTATATTTTTCTTCACTTATACCGTCCGATTTATTCATTTACTTATTCCACTTTATTTATTCTTCTCTTTGGTCACACACACACACACACACACACACACACATACACGCATACAGCCCGCCAGTTACGGTAAAAAGAACGGCATGTGGTACGCATCGCCAGGGAATCAGGGTTGGGGCTCGAAGCCAGCCAGTCGAAAGCCTTCCATAATGGAAGCAGATTTGGGCACATTATCGACCACATCGGGCTCGATAAAGCGGAGTGCCGGCCGTGTGATACGCATCATCAATAATTTGGATCATTCGGTGCAGGTGAGTTCAGTATCTTTCAAAATATACAAAAATGTTGGTAATATTTACTGGCAGAAACTAGAGAAAGTCCAAGTGAAATGGTTTCTATGATTGCCAGATAAATAATAATAAAACTATTAAGAAAATAAAATCGAGAGATTCTATGACCCTCTAAAGCCCAAAGTGAAACAAATAATTAAATTTAAAATTTTGACTAGAAAAAAAATGAGTCCAACTTTGGTTTATTGCCTTAAGAAAATCAATATTTAAATCTATACAAATATTCGATATTTTTTGGAAAGAAAAAAAAACTTCCTCTAAAGTAAACCAAGGTGGGGAAAGTTGAGGAAGTCAGCCGCACATGTTGGTATCGTTTTCAATGTGCTTTTGATTGATGACACCGAGGCCAAAGTGCAGCCAAGTCAGCCAGGCACTTCAATTAATAAGCCAGCCAAAAGTCGACACTTCTGGGGAGTTAGAGAAGTTGACAGACTCACGACCCAAAAATACAGAAAGAACGTGTTGCATGAATATTTTAAAATTCAAAGCACAAACAAGAAGACATCAGTAAAAGTAAAAATTTATGTGTTAACTTGGCAACTTTATGGATAAAGTAAAAATTCTAACCATTTGCAATATTAAAAATAAATTTTCAAATTGTATTCAATCATTTATCATAGTCGCTTTTCCAATAAAATCAATTTTGCTGATATCTAACAACTTTTCAAATATTACAAAAAAAAAAAAAAACACTAAATACTTTTACCTATAAAATCTGCGAGTATTTTATTTATGAAATATTTTTGGAGAAAAAAAAAATATGCCAGATGACAAAAATATTCAAACAATAAACAAAACCATATTCCCAAACTCATCACTTAACCTATGAAAAGGTTTGTGAGCCATAAAATAAAACCTGGCGAAAATAAAAAAAAAAAAAATGAAAATTATTGAAAAAATATAAAAGAGGACAAAATGTATTGCATATTTAATAGTGCAAAATTCATGCATAAATCAATGGCGACCGTGGCAAAAGATAGCCGCATTGTCAGGGTGTGGGTGTGCCTGATTGGCTGCATATGCATGGGTGTGTGTGTGTGTGTGTGTGTGTGTGTGTATAAGTGTCTGTTTGTGTATGCAATGCATTTTTGCCAAATTTACTTAACGGCTTGTTTTTGTTTGTATTTGCATTCATGGCAGTTCTCGGTTTTATACACTTTTCGGAATTCAAAAGTATATGCGAATTTATATGCAGTTGAATCAATTAGGAAATTCTTATTCTTTTTTCAATATTTTTTTTTTATAAAAAATATAAAGAGCATACCAATTCCCCCCCCCCAAAAAAAAAGAGTAGCTTACATTTTTATTTATCCTAAGTCGTCCTAATTCTGTTGTCCTTTTTTTTTATAAATTTTTGGAAAAATTGTTCACTTTCAACTTTTGCCTGCATTTTTATTTGTATAAATATTTTCTATAAATATTTTATGATCATCAACTTTTATTTATATAACGTAAATCTTGTCGATGACTTTTTTTTTTTTTTTTTGTTTGTATAATATTTTGCTATATGAAATATAATTTATATTTTTTAATTTGTGTTTATGCCACGCATTTTAAGCCATCACAACTGATAGTTTATTTGAACTTAACTGACTAACTGTCATTAAGAGATTTGTGCATAAATAATATTTGGAATTTATGTATATATTTTCTGCAATTTATTTCATAAAGCTTCGAAGGGTTGAACCAAAAATTCCCTAAAAAAAAATGTTCTATATTCTATTATAAGAACTGTACTAGCAACCCTCGGCAATTCAAATAATATTAATGAAAAAAAAAAATAAAATCAACAAAGATGGCCATCGGCCTGCAGCATCATTAGTTGTGGTTTTCATTTTTCAAATGGAATATAATTTTCGTATATATGTATACATATTTTTTTCCTTTCAGAGGGGCCTTTCGATAGCACGAAATGTTGAATTTTATTTTAATGACCGCGCAATTAAAACGCATTTTTATTATGAATCGAGTTGGCAACACCAAACGAAAATGAAAATAAAAACGAGAAGTCCAGTTCAGGCGTAAATTGCATTTATTAAAAATTTATGGTATAATTTTTTCCCAGATAAAAATAATTGATACTTATTTGACACACTTTTGTGGTGCCAGGGAAAAATATACACTCCACTATGACATTCAAAATGTGAGGTTAAGACGAGGTTACAAAAAAAAAATAAAAAAGGGAAATGTTCACACTTGTCAAACCAAAAATATGAAATTAACCTTTGCCCCGAAAAGTAGGTGGCAATCATATGAAAAATCAATTGACTGCAATTTTTTTTGTTTTTTTTTTCACTGCCGAAAAAGCAAAAATCAAGCCACGGTCAATTTGGCAATTTCCGCTGACATACAAAGCAGACGAAGTGACGCTAACGGGACCGTGTTGAGCCTATCAAAGTGTAAGTCCTCTCTCTCTCTCTCTCTCTCGCGCTTTCTTGCTCTCAGGCCGGCTACTCTCCTGGGGTTGTAATTTTTTCGATTATTAGCAAAATGCTTTTAAAATATGAATTGGCATGCGAAACGTTGCTTTTTACCGTTACCTTTTTGCCACTCCGGCCGACGCGACGCGACGCCTGTCTTTCGGCGTCGTCGTAGTAACGGTAAACTACGATACGTTTTATGGTAATTTCACTAAGTGCAACCCAATTTCTTTTTGGCGCGCCCTCTGCGCGTGCTATTTTATGAATCAAAAAAGAGAAAACGAAGAACAAAAACAAAAAAAATACTGTACACGTTTACATGTACTCTACTCTACTCTACTCTTTCGATCCCTTGTGTGTAGGTGTGTGTGTGTGTGTGTGTGAAGTTTGCGTGGGCGTGCAGAGGATGCATTTTAAAACTGCACCCACATCTATGCTGCATTTTAGAGTAATTTATACCGGGCTTACGTGCCACATGTAGTTTACCGTTACTACACCGTTGCTGTGTAACGGTTTATACTCCTTTTTCGATTACCTTACCGAATGTAAATTAACTTAGCATTGCTCTTTTTTCCCCCAAGTCCAAACTAAAGTTGTTGAAATTATATATTTTCTTCTGGCTAAGGGCGAGGTCAGTAGAATTTAATTTGTATTCTTCTTCTTCTTCATCATCATCATTGTTGCCCTTTTTATGATTGAGAGTCAATGCAATTAGATAATTGTCCATGGAAGAAAGAAGAAAACGGAATAGACTTTATAATAATCCAAATTTAAAAAAAAAAGAAAAACATTTTAATTTCCTCACTTGTTTCTATTCCCATTGATCTTCGGCTTTAGCAATGAAAATGTTAACAATTCAATTCGCTTGCTTTTCATTACTAATTAATGGCTGAATTTTGTTTTGAAATTGAAGAATGGAGGAAAAAGCTCCGTCAAGTTTATATTGAAATAAGCAAACAATAAAGAAAGCAGATAAGAAGTAAAAAAAAAGAAGAAAAACAATTCCAAAGCAATCGACAACGAACTGAGCAGAAGACACACACTTAATGGAGTTTCAAATGCAAATTTGACCAAAGTACAAAAGACAGACAACAACAACAACAACAATAGCAAGAGCCACAATGGCAGCAGCAGCAAAATAGGAAATTTGTTCAACTTGCTCGGGTATCGTGGAGTACTTGAATTCAAGTTGCTTTTGTTATTGTTGTTGTTGCTGTTATTGCTTGCACTCTAAGCACTCAATGGCCAAGGCCAAGGACATGTCGCACCAGAAAATTGAGGAATAAAACAGCAAAACAAGTAAAACCAAAAACAAAACAACAACAAACTTTTGTATATTGGCAAATATTTTGTATGGCAAAACATTGAGAGTTCGAGTGTTGGTGGAACCAACAAAGCGGAGGAGGGGAACTCGGGCGATTCGAGTTGAATTTGAAGCACAAATAGCAGCACACAATGTACGTCAGAGAGCCGCTGATTGCATTACATTTTACACCATCATCAGTACACCAACAGCAACAAATTTCCAACTTGCAAAGTCTTTATACTCACTCACACACACACACCTAGAAAGACACAGGCGTCGTGTGACTGCCTGCATAACGTCTTTGTTTGTTTGTATTTTGCTCCATTGCTGGCTGGCAAATGCAATTGAAAGCCACAATAAATGGCTGTGCATAATGGCAAGCCACTCAATATGAAAGAGAGAGGAGGCTAGGAAAAACGAGAAAGACACACACAGAGTTGCTCATTCTAGCTATTTTAAGGCTAGACTTGAAACTGATTTAAATTTGAAATTTCATAACCAATGCAACTCTGTATTCACGTTCTCTAGTTCCGATATTCCGTTCCAATGTTCAATTTGACTCGTTTCAATTTTTATTAAACAAAAAATTTAGTTTAAAAATCCGAGTTACTCATTTATTTATTTTTATTAATTTCGCTATTTGCTTATGACAATTCCTATTTTATTCTGATTTGTTATTCGTTGTAACTGATTTAAATTATTCATGGAACTCTGTGTTCTGATTCTAATGTTCCATTCCAATGGTTCATTTTAGTTTTCAAAGAAGAGATGAAATATATCCAAATCTATTCAAATATTGAAAGCTTCATTTTAGCTAAAAAAAAATATTGACAACTCCAAAGTATCCGAATGGAAACATGAACCGTACGATTTGTCATCGGTCTAGTGATGATTCGGTTTGAGTATGTATGTGTTTTGTTGCTGTCATAAAATAATATTTGACAATCTAAAGTGCAACATGTCGTCTTTTGCATATTTTTGACAACTCTTTTGCCTGCTCTTTTATCAAACCAAAATCGTTGTCCTCATTTTGATAGCCAAGCATTTTTGTTCATCAGTTTTTCGAATATTTTCGACTACCCATAAAACATTTGTTTATTTTCCTGTGCAATTTTCCATGCACACACGAATTTCACGAAACTATTTAGGCCAAAAGGTACTCAAAAAAAAAAAAGCCAGAGTGGTATTGAACAGCAAACACTGCCAAGCAAATTGAGACAGCCGATGACGCTGGTGTTGACGTCAATTTTGCTGAAAGGAAACATGAATGAAGACTACTTGTTTGTCTGATTTGGTTGGCTAGAAAATACCCTGGACGGAAGTCTCCGGTTATAAAACCGACTAACTGGAAAGGCGCTGCTTACGTCAGATATGAAAACCACAAAAAAGATAAGACAATAGTTCTTTGTAGCTAGACTGTACCTGTTTTCTCTGTTGGCTTTAATGAAAGATGGCGCGATAATAAAACAAAAACAAAAATTATGCATTTCATCTTTTAATTCCCAGAAACTATAAGCTAAACTTGTAGGGGTTCCCCATGGGACTGTAGATAAATAAAGGCAAGAGTAAGGATTTTATTAACAATTTAAACAAGTCACTGCTTAAGCAATAAATTATTATTGTTTCGTTTCTTTAAATTTTTGGTCTTTTCTGAAAGAAATTATTTTACCTTCTTAGTAGCTTTTGAATTCTCTTCCTACTTCTTTAAGTTCCGAGCAATTCTCTCTCTCACTCACTCTCTGTGCCTCCTTTTGTTTTCTACATGTATTTTATTGGAATTCTTGTGTATGAAATGAAAGCGACCCACAAATATTCAAAAAATTTCCCTGGTTTTTGACGTCAGCAAGATGAAATCAGCCAAATTGTGTGTGAGCCAAAGGCTAAAGGGTTAAGAAAAAACAGGGTATAACCGATTGAGTCCAGACGTTGACAAGTATTCATTGCATATTTCAAGTGGGTGTAATCCCAGTGTAGACAAAGTTTGAGTGAAAGAAATTTGAAAACAAACCCACGCTATGCAACTGTGTGCGTATGGCTGGGACAAATACGTTCATTTTGACTTCCTTCCTGCAACTGTTGTCCTGCCCGGTTCCGGCGCCCCTCCAATATTTTAACCTTGGTCCACACTTTCCCTCATTGAACTTGGCAGACTTCTGGTCACCTGGCGCAGTGCCAAAACTGCACGTAATTGGCTTAATAAACGCCATTTGTTTGAGGTCACGTGATTGCCAGCTGGCTACGTATATCCCTACATACATATACATATGTAATGTAATTATTTGCAAACATAATTCTATTTGTTTATATTGTATGGTAATTGTGGCAAACTAATGGTTCCATTCGCCTACCTTCCCACTTTTATCTAATTTATTCATCAAACTGGAGAATTCCTGAATAATTTCCATCACTCCATCACTGAATTGATCCTGCTCATTTAGAATTTAAATTTGTTTTAAAGAACATATAAATTATATATAAATGAGAGAGCCCAGCAAATTAAACAAGAAGATATAGAACTCAGAAAACGAAAGTATCCTGTTTCAAGTGATTCACGAGTTTAATAAGAGAATTATAAAACGGAAGGAGAATTTTAAAATCACATTGGTCAGAACCATAAAATAATTGCAAGAAAATAAAATAAATAATAATTATTGGAGACATAGACCCTGATTTAATGACGCAATCCAAAGAAAACAAAGGTTGCTCAAATTAAGTCAGAAAAAAATTAATTGAAAATAATAAAAAATAATTCAAATGGATTGAAAGAATGCAATATCAATTCAGAACCACCATAAAATGATCGCAAGAAAATAAAATAAATAATAATTATTGGAGACATAGACCCTGATTTAATGACGCAATCCAAAGAAAACAAAGGTTGCTCAAATTAAGTCAGAAAAAAATTAAATCAAAATAATAAAAAATAATTCAAATGGATTGAAAGAATGCAATATCAATGCAGAACCACCATAAAATAATTGCAAGAAAATAAAATAAATAATAATTATTGGAGACATAGACCCTGATTTAATGACGCAATCCAAAGAAAACAAAGGTTGCTCAAATTAAGTCAGAAAAAAATTAATTGAAAATAATAAAAAATAATTCAAATGGATTGAAAAAATGCAATATCAATTCAGAATCACCATAAAATGATCGCAAGAAAATAAAATAAATAATAATTATTGGAGACATAGACCCTGATTTAATGACGCAATCCAAAGAAAACAAAGGTTGCTCAAATTAAGTCAGAAAAAAATTAAATCAAAATAATAAAAAATAATTCAAATGGATTGAAAGAATGCAATTTCAATTCAGAACCACCATAAAATGATCGCAAGAAAATAAAATAAATAATAATTATTGGAGACATAGACCCTGATTTAATGACGCAATCCAAAGAAAACAAAGGTTGCTCAAATTAAGTCATAAAAAAATTAAATGAAAATAATAAAAAATAATTCAAATGGATTGAAAGAATGCAATATCAATTCAGAACCACCATAAAATGATCGCAAGAAAATAAAATAAATAATAATTATTGGAGACATAGACCCTGATTTAATGACGCAATCCAAACAAAACAAAAGTTGCTCAAATTATGTCAGAAAAAAATTAATTGAAAATAATAAAAAATAATTCAAATGGATTGAAAGAATGCAATATCAATTCAGAACCACCATAAAATGATCGCAAGAAAATAAAATAAATAATAATTATTGGAGACATAGACCCTGATTTAATGACGCAATCCAAAGAAAACAAAGGTTGCTCAAATTAAGTCAGAAAAAAATTAAATCAAAATAATAAAAAATAATTCAAATGGATTGAAAGAATGCAATATCAATTCAGAACCACCATAAAATGATCGCAAGAAAATAAAATAAATAATAATTATTGGAGACATAGACCCTGATTTAATGACGCAATCCAAAGAAAACAAAGGTTGCTCAAATTAAGTCAGAAAAAAATTAAATCAAAATAATAAAAAATAATTCAAATGGATTGAAAAAATGCAATATCAATTCAGAACCACCATAAAATGATCGCAAGAAAATAAAATAAATAATAATTATTGGAGACATAGACCCTGATTTAATGACGCAATCCAAAGAAATCAAAGGTTGCTCAAATTAAGTCAGAAAAAAATTAAATGAAAATAATAAAAAAATAATTCAAATGGATTGAAAGAATGCAATATCAATTCAGAACCACCATAAAATGATTCCAAGAAAATAAAATAAATAATAATTATTGGAGACATAGACCCTGATTTAATGACGCAATCCAAACAAAACAAAAGTTGCTCAAATTATGTCAGAAAAAAATTAAATCAAAATAATAAAAAATAATTCAATTGGATTGAAAGAATGCAATATCAATTCAGAACCACTATAAAATGATTCCAAGAAAATAAAATAAATAATAATTATTGGAGACATAGACCCTGATTTAATGACGCAATCCAAACAAAACAAAGGTTGCTCAAATTAAGTCAGAAAAAAATTAAATGAAAATAATAAAAAATAATTCAAATGGATTGAAAGAATGCAATATCAATTCAGAACCACCAAAAAATGATTGCAAAAAAATAAAATAAATAATAATTATTGGAGACATAGACCCTTATTTGAAAAAGCAATCTTTGAAAAACAAAGGTTGCTCAAATTAAGTCAGAAAAAAATTAAATCAAAATAATAAAAAATAATTCAAATCGATTAAAGAAAGAAATTTATTGGAGACATATACCACAATTCAATAACGCTGTTTTGAGGAATATAATATTTTTTAATTCCTTCGCGCCAAAACAAAGGGTGACAAATCCGTTTCCCGAATAAAATTTCGTACATAAAATTATAAGTCCGATTTATTTGTATTTTATATTAGCGTTTACAATTTATTGTTCTTCACTTAGAGCCTTTATTTATGCTGAAGCTTGGCCGAATACCTTGCTTGCATGTACCAACGAACGAACAAAAACTAATATAGATTATGCTGAAGCTGGGCCGATTGCCTAGCTTGCAATATACTAAAACGAGATAGAAACAAGATAAAAGCTCGTACAAACGCAATCCCTGGAAAACAAAGGTTTCTTAAATTACGTTAGAAAAAAATTAAATTAAAAAAAATAATAATTCAAATTGATTGGAGAAAGAATGAGATATAAATAAAGTTAAACAAAAAGAAACGAATTTCTGCTGCTGCGTCCCAAAACATCAACTAAAAAAAGCTGAAGAAGATAGTTCTTAATTAAAATGGGAGGAGAAATCAAAATAATAAATAATTATTCAAATGGATTGGCGAGAGAATGCGATATCAGTGATGAAAACACATAAAATGGTTGCACGAAAACTATATGGATCAGTCAGAAACCAACTGTTAACCACTTTAGCTTTTTAAAATTATGAAAAAAAAGTAAGAATACTGGGAGCGGAGGGCAAACGATCCAAGACTTTATTAGATATAAAAAATAAAAATATTGAAGAAGATAGTTTTAAATTAAAATGGCAGGAGAAATTAACAAGTCCAAACCGAACTGGTCGGAAGCTCGGTGAGGACTGAAATAAATGTGTGCGTTAACTTAGAAAGTAAACTCCATAAGCCTATTTGACGGAACTAGTTCAAGCGCAATGCAACTCTGTGTTCATGTTATACTTCGTCGAACACTGTGTTCATGATATACCACGCAGAGATAGACAATATTTAATTCGAATCTGCCAAATCATTGACCAAAAAGAAAAAAACAATCCATTTAAAAATTTGTTTCTTTCGATTGTTTGAACAAACCATTGCTAAGAACTGAACCAGTTCAAACTAAATGCAACTCTATATTTCACGTGCAACTCTGTATTTTCCCTGGAGTGGGACAACAAAGAGATTCAAAACTAAGAACAACTGAACAGCGCCAAATTAATAAATGGCCAACGTTTTTACTCGACTTAATTGTTTCGTCTTTATTATTTTCTCGTAGTCTCTAAATCAACGCATGAAATGTCAATTTCCTAGGCATCTTCTCCTCTGGATGTCATTGAAACTGAAAAAAAAAATAGTGCAATGTCAGGAAAGCAGAAGAGGCCAGCGTTCTCCTCTGGCTGACCTCTTTCCGCGCTCGAAATCAGTGTTGCCAGACTTTAATTCATGAAAGTGCATTAGTTTTCAGCAAATTGCACAAATTCTCAATTGCTTCCTTGTTTTACTGAGATTTCAAATTAACAGCTAATACTTTGGTCATTTCCAAACTGATCAGGCCTGAGAAACTGCACTCAATTTTTCGGCATCTCTATTATCTCCGTTTCAGCTAAATGATATAAAGACTAAGAGATTTGTTCGTATAGAAATAGACGGACATTGATATATCGATTCCTCTAGTAATTCTAAGTATTTGGGGTCTACGATGTGTGGTTCTGTGCGTTACAAACATCAGAGAAAGACGAGGAGGCTTCGCCTCCTGATTGCTCCCCTCGTTCGCAATGCAACCCCTAGTGGGGTGTGTGGAAATTTGTGGACGGGATGAGATCAGTTTTTCTGTAATACCTTTCTATCCCTGAACTGAATTCGGGCTTTCCCAAAACTAAAATACCCTGCACCACTGAAGCCAGAAAATTTTATTTTTTTTTTTTTAACATTTTAGCAAATTTTACAAATTTACTTTTTTTTTAGGATGGGGGTTGGGCGCATTGATTTTCGGATCAACATAAAAAATTGACCTTTCGCGTGTCCTATTGATTCTATACACCAAATTTCATAGCTCTAGCTTTTATACTTTGCGACATATTTAAGATTAAGCAATGAATGAATGATTGTGACTGATCATCCGATGATCCGATTTTACTCATCTTGGTGTCAACGAAAGGTATTTTTTTGCACATAAATAAATAACTAAATAGTTGGAACTTTAGCTGCAAAAATTACAGCGCTCTTAAATTATAAAATATTGTACAGGGGGGTGGGGAGCTACGCCGAAAAAAATATTCCAGCCAACTATTTATTTTCAAGAGGACAGCATGTGGACCAAATTTGGTTATCCTAGCTCTTTTAGTCTTTGAGATATTTACGATTATTCAAATATTAACTAATGGCTCCCCTGGGGAGAGGGTGGGTCGGATCAACAATAAAAAATTAACCATGTCCTATAGATTCTTCACACAAAATTTCATATCTCTAGCATTTGTAGTGTCTGAGATCCTTGCGTTCATGCAGACGGACATGGCCCAATCGATTTCTGTAGTCACCTATGGATGGTCTACGACGTCTCCTTCTGGGTGTTGCATACATGCACAGCTTTCCAGTATACCCTTTCCCTTCGTGTAAAGGGTATAATGAATATACTTATTTATTTTAGCGAAAAGAGTATAAAAATGCCAACGCTATTTTCGGGGAGCCGTAAACAATATTAATTAATTCTAAGAGTGATTTAAGTTGGTATGACAACTAGGTATATGATGTAGTGGTCCGATTTTTATGAGAATTACCAAATATGTATATCTTTATATAAAAGTTGTGTATACCAAAATAATTTTTGGGTGTCTACGATAAGTGGTTCTGTGCATTACAAACATCACAGCAAATCGAATATACTCTTTTTTCGAAAAGAGTCTAATAATTCAACTGGGTCACTCTCTTTTCTTAAGCCAAGACCCGAGGTCACACAACATACATATAATTAACAATAAGTGTAAGGAAAGAAGTGTTTCCTAGGCAAGGGTAGACGGCGGTTGCCAGTCTAAGCGGAAGTTGCGTGCCATGCGAAAATTTTTGACACAGGTCAAGTGTTGAAAACTAACACATACAAAACTCCATTAGTTTGTATGCGTGTGTCCGTGTTCCTCATAATTCATGTTTTATGGGCGAACGAATAATCACTTAGACCAGACAGGATTCCAGAAACTAAAATTCGTAAAAAATTGTAGGGATACAAAATGAGAGAATACAATATAAATTGCCAAGAACCAGTGAAGATTGGAAAAAATTAAATGAATTATAAATATTGAAGACATTCAATATCAGAATTCAATAATGTCAGACTTGAAAAACGAAGGTTACTCAGATTAAATGAAAAAAGTTAAAATCAAAATAAAAGAAATAATTCAAATCGATTGGTAAAGTAACGCTGATAAGACCCATAAAACAATTGCAAGAAAATAAAATAAATAATAATTAGTGGAGACATATAATATCAAATTTGGAAGCCTCAAAGCCAAGAAGGTTGCTCAAATTAAGTTGGAAAAAAAAATTAAAAAAAAAAAATAATTCAACTGGATTGAATTCAATTCAGAACTGTCATAAAATGATTGCAAGAAAATAAGAAAATAAAATAATATTTGGAGACATAAACCATGATTTGATGACGCAATCCAAACAAAACAAAGGTTGCTTAAATTAGCCACAATAAATGGCTGTGCATAATGGCAAGCCACTCAATATGAAAGAGAGAGGAGGCTAGGAAAAACGAGAAAGACACACACAGAGTTGCTCATTCTAGCTATTTTAAGGCTAGACTTGAAACTGATTTAAATTTGAAATTTCATAACCAATGCAACTCTGTATTCACGTTCTCTAGTTCCGATATTCCGTTCCAATGTTCAATTTGACTCGTTTCAATTTTTATTAAACAAAAAATTTAGTTTAAAAATCCGAGTTACTCATTTATTTATTTTTATTAATTTCGCTATTTGCTTATGACAATTCCTATTTTATTCTGATTTGTTATTCGTTGTAACTGATTTAAATTATTCATGGAACTCTGTGTTCTGATTCTAATGTTCCATTCCAATGGTTCATTTTAGTTTTCAAAGAAGAGATGAAATATATCCAAATCTATTCAAATATTGAAAGCTTCATTTTAGCTAAAAAAAAATATTGACAACTCCAAAGTATCCGAATGGAAACATGAACCGTACGATTTGTCATCGGTCTAGTGATGATTCGGTTTGAGTATGTATGTGTTTTGTTGCTGTCATAAAATAATATTTGACAATCTAAAGTGCAACATGTCGTCTTTTGCATATTTTTGACAACTCTTTTGCCTGCTCTTTTATCAAACCAAAATCGTTGTCCTCATTTTGATAGCCAAGCATTTTTGTTCATCAGTTTTTCGAATATTTTCGACTACCCATAAAACATTTGTTTATTTTCCTGTGCAATTTTCCATGCACACACGAATTTCACGAAACTATTTAGGCCAAAAGGTACTCAAAAAAAAAAAAGCCAGAGTGGTATTGAACAGCAAACACTGCCAAGCAAATTGAGACAGCCGATGACGCTGGTGTTGACGTCAATTTTGCTGAAAGGAAACATGAATGAAGACTACTTGTTTGTCTGATTTGGTTGGCTAGAAAATACCCTGGACGGAAGTCTCCGGTTATAAAACCGACTAACTGGAAAGGCGCTGCTTACGTCAGATATGAAAACCACAAAAAAGATAAGACAATAGTTCTTTGTAGCTAGACTGTACCTGTTTTCTCTGTTGGCTTTAATGAAAGATGGCGCGATAATAAAACAAAAACAAAAATTATGCATTTCATCTTTTAATTCCCAGAAACTATAAGCTAAACTTGTAGGGGTTCCCCATGGGACTGTAGATAAATAAAGGCAAGAGTAAGGATTTTATTAACAATTTAAACAAGTCACTGCTTAAGCAATAAATTATTATTGTTTCGTTTCTTTAAATTTTTGGTCTTTTCTGAAAGAAATTATTTTACCTTCTTAGTAGCTTTTGAATTCTCTTCCTACTTCTTTAAGTTCCGAGCAATTCTCTCTCTCACTCACTCTCTGTGCCTCCTTTTGTTTTCTACATGTATTTTATTGGAATTCTTGTGTATGAAATGAAAGCGACCCACAAATATTCAAAAAATTTCCCTGGTTTTTGACGTCAGCAAGATGAAATCAGCCAAATTGTGTGTGAGCCAAAGGCTAAAGGGTTAAGAAAAAACAGGGTATAACCGATTGAGTCCAGACGTTGACAAGTATTCATTGCATATTTCAAGTGGGTGTAATCCCAGTGTAGACAAAGTTTGAGTGAAAGAAATTTGAAAACAAACCCACGCTATGCAACTGTGTGCGTATGGCTGGGACAAATACGTTCATTTTGACTTCCTTCCTGCAACTGTTGTCCTGCCCGGTTCCGGCGCCCCTCCAATATTTTAACCTTGGTCCACACTTTCCCTCATTGAACTTGGCAGACTTCTGGTCACCTGGCGCAGTGCCAAAACTGCACGTAATTGGCTTAATAAACGCCATTTGTTTGAGGTCACGTGATTGCCAGCTGGCTACGTATATCCCTACATACATATACATATGTAATGTAATTATTTGCAAACATAATTCTATTTGTTTATATTGTATGGTAATTGTGGCAAACTAATGGTTCCATTCGCCTACCTTCCCACTTTTATCTAATTTATTCATCAAACTGGAGAATTCCTGAATAATTTCCATCACTCCATCACTGAATTGATCCTGCTCATTTAGAATTTAAATTTGTTTTAAAGAACATATAAATTATATATAAATGAGAGAGCCCAGCAAATTAAACAAGAAGATATAGAACTCAGGTTGCTCAAATTAAGTCAGAAAAAATTAAATGAAAATAATAAAAAAATAATTCAAATGGATTGAAAGAATGCAATATCAATTCAGAACCACCATAAAATGATCGCAAGAAAATAAAATAAATAATAATTATTGGAGACATAGACCCTGATTTAATGACGCAATCCAAAGAAAACAAAGGTTGCTCAAATTATGTCAGAAAAAAATTAAATGAAAATAATAAAAAAAATTCAAATGGATTGAAAGAATGCAATATCAATTCAGAACCACCATAAAATGATCGCAAGAAAATAAAATAAATAATAATTATTGGAGACATAGACCCTGATTTAATGACGCAATCCAAAGAAAACAAAGGTTGCTCAAATTAAGTCAGAAAAAATTAATTGAAAATAATAAAAAATAATTCAAATGGATTGAAAGAATGCAATTTCAATTCAGAACCACCATAAAATGATTCCAAGAAAATAAAATAAATAATAATTATTGGAGACATAGACCCTGATTTAATGACGCAATCCAAAGAAAACAAAGGTTGCTCAAATTAAGTCACAAAAAAATTAAATCAAAATAATAAAAAATAATTCAAATGGATTGAAAGAATGCAATATCAATTCAGAACCACCATAAAATGATCGCAAGAAAATAAAATAAATAATAATTATTGGAGACATAGACCCTGATTTAATGACGCAATCCAAAGAAAACAAAGGTTGCTCAAATTAAGTCAGAAAAAAATTAAATCAAAATAATAAAAAATAATTCAAATGGATTGAAAGAATGCAATATCAATTCAGAACCACCATAAAATTATCGCAAAAAAAAAAATAAATAATAATTATTGGAGACATAGACCCTGATTTAATGACGCAATCCAAAGAAAACAAAGGTTGCTCAAATTAAGTCAGAAAAAAATTAAATCAAAATAATAAAAAATAATTCAAATGGATTGAAAAAATGCAATATCAATTCAGAACCACCATAAAATGATCGCAAGAAAATAAAATAAATAATAATTATTGGAGACATAGACCCTGATTTAATGACGCAATCCAAAGAAAACAAAGGTTGCTCAAATTATGTCAGAAAAAAATTAAATGAAAATAATAAAAAATAATTCAAATGGATTGAAAGAATGCAATATCAATTCAGAACCATCATAAAATGATCGCAAGAAAATAAAATAAATAATAATTATTGGAGACATAGACCCTGATTTAATGACGCAATCCAAACAAAAGAAAGGTTGCTCAAATTATGTCAGAAAAAAATTAAATGAAAATAATAAAAAATAATTCAAATGGATTGAAAAAATGCAATATCAATTCAGAACCACCATAAAATGATTCCAAGAAAATAAAATAAATAATAATTATTGGAGACATAGACCCTGATTTAATGACGCAATCCAAAGAAAACAAAGGTTGCTCAAATTAAGTCGTAAAAAAATTAAATGAAAATAATAAAAAATAATTCAAATGGATTGAAAGAATGCAATATCAATTCAGAACCACCATAAAATGATCGCAAGATGACTGAATTTCTAGAAGAATTGTAACAAGCAAAAATAAAATGAAAATAAAAAAAATATTATTCGAAATAAAAGTGAAAAATAAATGAAACTGAACTGCTCGAGAGTTCAGCAACGAATGAAATGAATTGCGCAAGTTTTAAGGGTATAGGTTATGCGGCAGGGAGATGCCAACTTAGTTTTTGAGAAAGTACGAGAGAATTAAATTTCAGTGGTTGCTAAGTTTTGATAAAATATTAAAAATAGATTTACCTGATTTTTACCACTCTTGGAATGTTATTGATTGGTAATTTCTTTGCTGTCATTTTTTCAGTGTCGCGTTCTATTAAATTTACGCACCTCGCAACCGTTTGAGGAGGTATTGGAGGATTTAGGCCAAGTGTTGAAAATTAATGGCGCCAAGAAAATGTACACGGGCACTGGACAGGAGGTAAGTTGTTTGTTGTTGCTTTTGGTTTCCAGCCTGGCCGAGAGCAGTTGGCCTTGACACCAACATGCGCAGACCGACCACATAATGATTTAATGGAAAAACCAGGCGGAGGGTTGAGGGGTGCAAAATGATTTGACAAATTGTCGACAATTAACCCGTGAGTGTTTTGGGCACACTTGTGACCTCCACAATTGTTGTCACGCAGGTGCGCAGTTTCTCCCAATTGCGGAACGAATTCGCCGATGTGGACACATTCTATTTGGCCACGGGCACAGCCATGATAGCCGGCTCGCCAATACGTAGGTCACGTTCGCGTCCATCGGTGGTGGCGGCTGCACCCATACTGCCCACCGAGGAGTTGCCTAAGGTGCCATTGCGCGGAGCCCGGCCACGCAGCAAGAGTCGACCCCGTATCCTCTATGCCCCGGAGAGCGAGATTCTTCGGCAAAACGGGGAGTACACCATGCTGGACATTATGAAGGAAGAGCCCACAAAGGTGACCATACGTGGTCTCAGGCGTACCTTCTATCCGCCCGTACATCATGTGCCGGCTGACAATTCACCGCCAGACAAGAAGCTCCAACTACAATGGGTGTAAGTTAAATGATTCTGTGCCTTGATCCTCTTCATAAATGAGTATTCCTTTTATTCCAGCCATGGCTATCGAGGCATTGATGCTAGGCGAAACCTTTGGGTCTTGCCCTCGGGTGAGCTGCTCTATTATGTGGCAGCTGTGGCCGTTCTGCTAGATCGCGACGAAGATGCCCAACGCCATTATATAGGACACACCGAGGACATTATGTGGTGAGTTTCTGGTGTTTTTTTTTTTTTTTTTTTCTTCCAAAGAAAATTAAAATTCTGCAACACTTTGCTACTAGCATGGATGTACATCCTTCGCGTGAGCTGGTGGCCTCGGGTCAGAAGGCTGGTCGTGATCGTAAGTCTCAGGCACATGTGCGTATCTGGAGCACTGAATCCCTGCAGACCTTGTATGTCTTTGGCATGGGTGAATTGGATAGCGGTGTGACTGCCGTAGCCTTTTCCCAATTGGTAAGCTTAATTTTTGCTTTAGGCCAAACTGAAATTTACATTGCTTTTGTTTAAGAAGAATGGCGGCAGCTATATTCTGGCTGTGGATAGCGGTCGCGAGAGCATCCTGTCGGTTTGGCAATGGCAATGGGGCCATCTCCTTGGCAAAGTGGCCGTAAGTGCTTGGAAATTCTTTTGCTAGCTCGATTGCTTAATCATTTCTCTTGTGCTGCAGACGCTTCAGGAGGGCTTATCTGGGGCCGCCTTTCATCCCTTGGATGATAATCTAATCATCACACATGGACGTGGTCACTTGGCCTTTTGGCATCGACGCAAAGATGGCTTCTTTGAGCGCACGGATATAGTGAAGCAACCGTCGCGTTCCCATGTGACCAGCGTGCAATTCGAGCCAGATGGTGATGTCATCACAGCAGATTCGGACGGCTTCATCACCATTTATTCGGTGGACTCTGATGGAGCCTATTTCGTGCGCACCGAGTTTGAGGCCCACAACAAGGGCATCGGCTGTCTAATCATGCTGGGCGAGGGCACTCTGCTCTCCGGCGGTGAGAAGGATCGTAAGATAGCTGCCTGGGATTCCCTGCAGAATTATAAGAAAATTGCAGATACCAAGGTGAGAAGGGGGAATCCTTTTTAATAAATGCAAAGACTCACGCTTCTGTTTTACCTCAGCTACCGGAGGCTGTGGGGGGCGTGCGTACAATTTATCCACAGCGTCCGGGTCGTAATGATGGCAACATATATGTGGGCACCACTCGTAATAACATCCTGGAGGGTTCACTCCAGCGTCGCTTTACTCAGGTGGTCTTTGGCCATGGCCGGCAGCTGTGGGGCCTGGCTGCCCATCCGGACGATGAGCTATATGCCACGGCCGGGCATGACAAGCATGTGGCACTCTGGCGTAAAAACAAACTGATTTGGACCATACAAACGGGCTACGAGTGTGTCTCTTTGGCCTTCCATCCCTTTGGTTCGGCCCTGGCTGCTGGCAGCACTGAGGGTCACCTGCTGGTGGTCAATTCTGATAATGGGGCGGTGATGTTGACGCTGCGCGTTTGCGGTTCACCCTTGAACTGTGTGGCCTACAATCAAGGTAGGTTTTCCATGGCGAATTCCTCGAAATTTTATTGACTTGGGGAGTGTCTTCCAGTGGGTGACATGATTGCTATGGCTTCACAGAATGGCAGCATTTATCTGTTCCGCGTGTCGCGAGATGGTTTCTCCTACAAGAAGGTGAATAAAATTCGTGGTTCCCAGCCGCTCACACATCTGGACTGGAGCATGGATGGCAATTACGTGCAGACAGTGACCATTGATTTTGATTTGTTGTTTTGGGATGTCAAGTCTCTGTCGCCGGAGCGTAGTCCTATAGCCATGAAGGATGTCAAGTGGCTGACCAATAATTGCACGGTGGGCTTTTTGGTGGCTGGCCAATGGAGCAATCGTTATTATAGTAGTCCTAATGCCATAGTGGCCACTTGCAGTCGTTCGGCTGCTCAAGATTTGCTTGTCTCTGGCGACGCCGAAGGTTATCTGCGTTTGTTTAGGTGAGTCTCTACAAATAAATAAATAAATTAGTAAATTTTATAATTTATTTTATTTTGACTTTAATTCAGATATCCTTGCATCTCACCACGTGCGGAATTCCATGAGTCCAAGGTCTATTCAGGCATGTTGGCCTGCGCGCGCTTCCTTTGCGGCGATCACACTCTTATCACTGCGGGCGGTACAGATGCCTCACTGATGGTCTGGGATGTGGTCGAGGAATAGCTGAAATGGCCACCGTGGCGCTCCACTGCAAATGAGTACGAATCCCGGTATACGGACTACTGGCGGCGGCGCACTTCGCGAGTATCTTCCACGGTCTTGGATAGTGACTCTGTTGAATACCAGTAGAAAGCCGTAGCTCGTCTCTGCAGTTTTGCTTACATATCGAAAAAACGAACCAAAATTGGCCAGCGTTCCCTTTAATTTTAGCAAAATCAAAAAGATTAAAAGAAATTTTTATATTAGATAATGGCACAATTTACTATTCAAACAAAAAACCATGAAAAAATTGAAACAATTGGTTGATTACGAAAAAAAAAAATCAAAATTCACTAGCAAAAATTAAAACCCACGCATGGGTCGAAAATGACGTCGTTAGTGACGCACGCACAATATTCTTGGCTTCCTTTGAAAGAAAATGAAATTCTTCCGTTTGCTGCAAATCTGCATTTGTTTTGTTTTTGGTTTAACTTCAAACAGACTTTAATGCCACTGGTGGAAACAATAACTTTACTACATAAATATAAAAGCAACTATAAATTACGTTCTACGTAAAAATTTCATCTTCCAATTTATAGTCTCTCTCATTACTGTGCTCGCGTTCATCCTCCTCCCACACTCTTACTCAAACAAATGCAGTAACAGTAAATCACACACACATACAACAAGTGCACTTATATATTGAGATTAACAATTAATAATTCTAATTATTAATAATTAATAACATAAATATTTGAATGTGTATTGTTATAGCAAATTTTTAATATAAGCGTTGAAATAAATAAACGACGGTTTTAACAAGCTTTTCTTTGTAATATTCATTTTGGACAGCGCGGGCACGTTGCCCGGTATTTTATCGCGGTAACCTGACAAAAGCTGGCTGCTGGCTTATTGTTGACCGAGATATCGATTCTTTTTATCGTAACTTTGCAACGCCAATTTAATTTCAAATTCCTTTTAAAAAATCTGCTTTAATGCCTAATATCTTAAAATAAAATAGTTTAAATTTAAATAATCTGTAAACAGCCAGCATACAATGTGATAATAATTAACAACAAAAAAATAACAAAAAAACGTGCCAGAGTGTAGGCAACTCTGCCAGCATTTGGCTTGCATTTTAACGAAAAGTCACCTCTGCCGGTTTTGTTAATAGTTAAAAATGTATCCGGTTAGTTCTCAAAAAAGATCCTGGACATTTTCGAATGAGGCGCAGCTTCATGCCTTCAGAGTGGAGCAAAACACCAAATACATAGATGAACATGCCGAAGAAGCTCAGGGTCTCGACCCAGAAGAATATTTCCTTACGCCCGCCGAGGAACGACTTTTGCTAAAACAATATGAGATATACTTGGCCGACTTTTGCCGGCGATTCGAGCCACAGATGCCCAAGTGCGTTATTGGTACCGCCTTCAATTACTTTAAGCGTTTCTATTTGAATAACACGCCCATGGATTACCATCCCAAGGAGATTCTGTAAGTCTCAGCAATTTCAATAGGAAATGAACGAACTTTAGAGAGTTTATTGTTTCCAGAGCCACTTGTGTGTTTGTTGCTTGCAAAGTGGAGGAATTTAATGTATCCATCAATCAGTTTGTTGGCAACATCAAGGGCGACCGCAACAAGGCCACCGACATAGTTTTGTCCAATGAGCTTCTCCTAATAGGTCAATTAAATTATTACCTTACCATACACAATCCATTCCGTCCAATCGAGGGTTTTCTGATAGACATTAAGGTGAGTTCACTAAATGTGTCAATCCGTGAGTAACGAAATTTCCTTCGACAGACCCGCAGCTCTATGCCCAATCCGGAGCGCCTGCGACCTCACATAGATTTATTTATAGACCAGACCTTTTTCACTGATGCCTGCCTTTTGCATACACCTTCCCAAATTGGTCTGGCCGCAGTGTTACATGCTGCTAGCCGCGAGCAGGAGAATCTCGATAGCTACGTCACGGACTTGCTGTTTGTGGACGCACGTGAAAAATTACCAGCACTGATAGACGCTGTGCGGAGTGAGTAATTTATTGGAACATCCAGACTATAGTGATATATTCTTTTATTCATTTGTTTCCAGAGATACGAATTTTAGTCAAACAATACCAGCCGCCGGAACGTGACCAAGTCAAGTTAATTGAAAAGAAATTGGATCGCTGCCGCAATCAGGCCAATAATCCAGATAGTGAATTGTGAGTCTTAAAACTAAACAAAATGACTTATTAATAAAATTGGAATATTATAGATATAAAGAGCGACTGCGTCGCATGTACATGGATGAAGATGACCTCCCGGCTGAAGATGCATCGTTTCACATAGCTGACATCAGTTCCGAGACTTCAGCAGCAAATATAAGCCAATAATCTATTTATTTATCATACATTTTTACGGAATAAAAAAATAATTTAGCATATTCATAAAATCGGCTCAACCGACCGGCTTTTTGTTTACACACACATATGAGGCCCGTTGTCGCACACGCATATAAAACATATGGTTGCGCAGAGTTTATGCAAATATATATCGATACTTTTTTCAAGAGGAACAATCGAAAGGGGCATCGATTGCTTAAACCAATTGGTTTCAGGCTTGGAAATATTTTGAGACTCACAAATATTATCAGAATTAAAAATATTTGGAGAACGTACGCTCAGACTCTGTAGACGTGGGGGGAACACATACAAATTTAAGTACTATTTGTTTCATATTAGAATCACTATGCTATTATAGGGGATCTACATTTTCATGTGATGTGAAAATTTTTCACAGCACCATCGATAACGACAAAAACCTATCGATAGTGGTTCAAAAAGGTAAAAATTCGATACCTCGATAGTTTCCAATTGGTTTCCAGTTTAGAAATTCAGCCGAACTGCACGTGTAGTTTCACTTGCAATTAAAATTTAAGTTTATTGGCATTCAGAGCCGCATAAATTTTGCATTTAATCACATAAAAATGGTAAGCCATTAGACAAATTTATTAAAAAAAATGTAATTAGTCCTTCAAAATTTCATACTTTATGCGAGTTTCGAGAAGTTTCTATTCATTGTCGGCTCGCGTTCTGTTGTGTAACACCGATAAAGGAGAATCTTCGGGGGTCATACGGCTATTGTAATCACTTAAATGAATTATGAAATTCATGCATGTGTCTAATTTTAGGCCGCCGCTATCAAGAGAATTATTCCCATGCTGGACCGCATCCTCGTCCAACGTGCTGAAGCCCTGACCACAACGAAAGGCGGTATTGTCTTGCCAGAGAAATCTGTGGGCAAAGTTCTGGAAGGCACGGTTTTGGCCGTCGGCCCTGGTGGCCGCAATTCTGTAAGTATTTGCAAATCTATTTCACATTTAAAAAACTGAATTTAAATGTGATCAACAGTCCACTGGCAATCACATTCCCTTGGCCGTGAAGGAGGGCGATCGTGTTTTGCTGCCCGAGTTCGGAGGCACCAAAGTTCAATTGGATGGTGAAGGAAAGAAAGAGCTGTTCCTATTCCGTGAATCTGATATCCTGGCCAAATTGGAATAGATCATTTTTTAAGCCATTACGCGTGTCTCGTAATTCTATGAATTCTTTGTTTTGCTATTAGTCTATAAACATCCACATAAAAATCACCACCTCAAAATAAACGCCTGTTTGCAATGTTTTTGTTTGCAATCTGACAAAATTAAAAGTGGTTAATTGTTAAAATTAAAAAAATCTATTTTTATTTAAGTAAATATCTAATCTAGTTTCAAATTGGCCAAACCATAGACTTGGTTAAAGGCCGATCTCTGTTTAATGTCTGGCAGACCTTCCACAGCAGCCCGTTCTCTAGAAATATTAACCAAGGCCTCGAAAGAGCGCGGCTCCCAGATAGCTAAATCGGAAAGCATTTTCCTGTGGATTCGAAGGGAACTTTAGAACAATTTCGGCTTTAATTTAAGGTACACATACTTATTCAGCAATATATCCGAACGAGCCAGACCATCTTTGAAAGTCTCTAAGGCCAATCCATATTGCTGGCAACCGGCTTCGACACGCGTTGTCCACAGCGCAGCCATATCCAGTTTCTTTAGCTTACGTCCTTTGGTGGCATAAGCCAGTGCACGATGTACACTACGTATGGCAAAGGTGTAGACATTACGAGGACGGCTACGAAAATGCTAGAATGATTAAACATCTTCAGTCAACAAATTTTAAGTTAATGCAGCGCGCTTACCGCTGCCATTTTGAAAATGCGTCGCTTTCGCCAGAATTCATCCGGACCACGGGCACGCACTAGTTGTACCGCGTTTAGAAAAACCATCTTAATTGAATGTATATTATTTTTTAATAGTTCTTTCTCTAATTTTATGGGCCAAAACAAACTGGCTTAAAAGAGACTAGAAATTTTTACATAACCTGCACGTTTCGCAGGGCTGCCAAGCCTAACCCAGTACTTATTACGAATTGTTAATAATCAATGGCAAACATTTTTGCAGGCATAAATTATTTATCAACAAGCGCATAAAAAAGATCACTGTAGTTTTGGTACTTTGTTTAATAAATTTCCGTACAGTTTTTATAAAAGAAATATACTCTTTTTGAAGTTGGCAGCCCTATGCTGCAACCAATCAGCTGTTTGGTTTATCATTGCCGGTGCATTTCAGCGGAATATTGCAAATGTTGTGAAAAAATTAAGTTTTATATGATTTTTTACAAAAATCAGCACAAATAATCTTGTGATTTAATTGTAATGTGCGCAAACAATCAACATCCGAATACCTCAGCCGGTCAAAACGGCGCAATGGCGAATCGTGGCCTTTGCTACGAAGGCCGTCTCAGTTTGTATGTTTTTATAGGCACAGCAGCCTTAGTTTTGCTGCCATCAGGTTCACAGATATATTATGGCATTGTACCAAATGTATGGGGTGCCGTCTTGTGGGGTCCAGTGCTCTACTATGCCCTTATCAATATGATCATACGATTTATGCTACGAAATAACAAATATCAGGTGAGTCATTCATTAGTGCCACAAATTTTGCCTAGACTTATTTATTGTTATCGTTTCTAGGTAGCTATACGGGCCTCTTTTTTGGGCTTTGTGGCAGCCGTCAGCGGGCTAGTTATTTGCTTTGCCCCCACAGCCTGGCAACAGTTTGGAGTCTACGGCTGCTTCATGGCCTTCTTTCATTACTCTGAATTCTTGGTGATTGCCTGGTCCAATCCACGCACCCTATCACTAGACTCCTTCATGCTTAATCATTCAGTACAGTATGGCCTGGCAGCAGCAGCCAGCTGGCTGGAGTTCGGCTTGGAATTATACTTTCTTCCCAGCTTCAAACGTTATAAGCATATTTGGCTACTTGGAGTGTTTCTCTGCGTCGCTGGTGAAATTATACGTAAATTGGCCATAATAACCGCTGGTCTCAGCTTCACACACTTGGTAAGATCTCCAAGAACTCCAACAATTACAATTAATCTTATATCCAATTTCAAAAAAGGTGCAAGATGAACGCCGCACGGATCACAAACTCATCACCCATGGCATCTACAAATACACCCGCCATCCGTCGTATGTGGGTTGGTTCTGGTGGTCAATTGGCACCCAATTCATATTGATGAATCCCATTTGCATTTGCATTTACACACTAGTCAGCTGGCTCTTCTTCTACGAACGCATTTATGTCGAGGAATACACTCTGCTCAATTTCTTTCAATCCGATTATGTACGTTATCAAAGTCGTGTGCCCACCGGCTTGCCATTTATAAAAGGCTATTTAATTGAGTAGTATTGCATGCGATTGTGCTTATCAGGAGATATCAAAAGTTCATTGTCAGCCAAACACAAATCAGTAGAAGTAGTTTAAGATAATTTAATTAAGATTTAGATTTCTTTTTCATATTTAAATTGTAAAGTATTTTGTAAATATATCAATTCTTATTTATACACCTATACTTTTGTGTTATTCCTACGTATTTGGGTGTGAAGTATGACGATTTCTTTATCAGTAGATAATTCTTTTTAATTTTTTATATTGCTAGAAAAGAATTTGGAAAACAAGTTCAGATTGGTTCACGCATATCAAATTGATTGTGGAATTTTATCAAAAAAATTTTAAGGGGGCGATCGGCTGAAAATAATCATATCTTTAATACAAGATTCGCTTCTTTTGCAAAAATTAATTCCTGAAAATATTTCTTGAACTTGTTCGAATATGTCAGTCTATATGTGTAATTTTTTTCAAGAGAACTTTAAACCCTTCGTATACGATAAACGGGCGCTTATCATTTTTGCCCAGATTATAGATAGTCAATATTAACAAAGCTTTATTTATTGGTAATTGAGTATTGCATAGCCTCAGGAATTTAACCTAAATTATTGCCTCGATCAACTTTGAATCTTTTTCTCTCAATTTTAAGACTAACTTGTTAGCAAAACAAAAGTTGATGTCTTTCTAGGGTTAAGACTAAGCAATTTAAATAATTTTGTTTGCTTTTATTTTTGTTATTTATTTTTTTTTTTCGTGTGTGTCTTTATTAATAAGCTTCATTCAATAAGGTCGCCTCCTTTTATCGGCTTCCACAGCTGCTGACGTTTTGCCGAGCAGAATGAATAAGCACAAATAATACAGCAAAAAAAAAAAATAATAATAAATTGAATTGAATACAATAACAGTAAAAATAAAAACACAAAAAAAAAAGAAGGAAAAAAAATGTGTATATGAAAAAATTCAATTATGCCAAATAATAAATTTGTGTGTGTTGTTTTTTTTTTTTTTTTTGCCTGTGATTCTCTCGCGTGTCAGTTATTAACAATTTAAATTCGAATATTGCTCTATCTATAAAAATACACACACACAGAGCACCCCTCCCGAATCGTGCTTTGTTTTTTTTTTTTGGATTTTTCGTTGTTCATGTTTGGATTTTTGCTCTTCAAGTTAAGCTTTGATTGTGACTTGTGTGTGTGTGTGTGTGTGTGTACGTTAATTATCACGTCTATATAAGCATTAACCGAATTACAAATATGACCGCAAGGGGGCGTTAGTGTGCTGGTGTGAGTTTTTATCTGTGTGATTTCTATTGCCAGGTAACTGTTGTGCGTCTTTGCCCGCTCTCCCCCAAAACACTACTCGGTGAATGTGGGGGAGCCGGAATAAGTGCAGCCATGATTCTTAATGATATGACCGGCCGCATAGTTGCCACATCGTATGCAGACATCCAAAGATTTGCCCTGCACAAACTGCGACAGAAAGCCTCCAACGAATGCATCCCCAGCCCCATTGGTATCCACAATCTCATCAGCCGCCAATCTGGTTACCGGAAACTCTTTGACCGAGTCCTGCTGTATCAGCAGCACTGGATCACAGCCCTGCGTGAGTATGGCAATGCGGGGTCGCTGTTTATTCAATTTGTCCAGGCCTACCAAACGTTTGCCAATCTCACGCAGATCGATCTCGGCTGGCCAGCCCGAAGATTCGGCAAAGGCCTTGGCCTCTGCCTCATTGCCAAATATGATATCTACATAGGGCATGACCTCCATGAGCGGCTGCATGTAGACTTGCGATATGAATGGGGCGCTGAGGTTCATTAGGAACGGTCGCTGCTTGGCTAGGGCTGTTGCGGCCACATACATGATACTCTGCGGGTCGACCGTCAAGAAGAAACCCTGTAGAATTTAAAGAAACTACAATTAAATTGATCTTGGTTCTGAGTGGAAGCGAATACCCACTGATATATAATAGTAGAGGGCATTCTCCACTAGTCTTTTGTTGATCGGATCTTCCAGGTGCTGGATGGTGAACTTGTTGGCTGCCGCCAGATTAGCGCACAGTGATCGATGGGCTCCAGTTATCAGGACGGCACAAGTGCCGGTAGGCGTTTCTGGGTTTACTTGGTAGTGTGCATCCAAGCCAGCCTCCGTAGCCTTCTCACGCAATATATCGGCGTATTTATCCTTTCCCACACAGCCAAAGAAAACGGCCACACGTTTTTGTCCTATGATCCATTGGGCTATGCGTAGGGAGTTCTGCACTGAGCCGCCTGCCAGATAGTCGGCATGGTATTTATCCTCCAATTCGCCATAGATGGGCATGTGTTTTTCCTCCGCTAAAATGGCGTCATCTTCCTTCATGGAATACTTTTTCAGAAATTCCATAGACACAGGGGCTGAAATATCCAGCAAGGGATTGCCACATCCCACCAGTATGCCCTCTCTGCGAAAAGAAAAGGCAAGGTTAATTTGAGAATCTAAGGCGTTGACCAGCCACGCCTCCCACCTCACATTGCTTGACATAATTTTTACAAAAGAATTTTTATTTTCGGGCTGACCGCACTTCCGACCGCTAATGCGCGCAATTAGTAATTGAATAAGCCAGTCGTACAATCAGCTGTCGATGAACTACGGTGATAGCCCGCATCTCCGGGTTCTACAGTGCAGGCCATTCTAAAATGTACATACACATAAAATTATGTGCATATATGTATTTGGTTGAGCCGTTGTGTCATTGTGTCTAAATTTCCGGCGCTTAATAAGTAGCCAAGTGAGCTCGTGATCTTATCAGTCGATTGATTGGCAAATCTTGTTTTCTTGGCACCAGCGCTACCTCGATGTTGCTAGGGTATTTTTAGTTGAAATGTCAAGAATTTTTCAGAGGCGAGTGTCAAAAATTCGCTTGTTTACCCATTGGGTCAACGTGTTAGTGTTGGAGGTATAAAAATAGACAAATGTGCTTATCAACAACGTGCTTCTTGTTTTCTGAAGTAATTACGCACACACTCACAGCACATTCATTATTTAATATAGAAAATAACAATGTTGTTTTTTGTTTTTGTGTTTTTTTTTATTAACTTACTGTAACGCACTCTTCATTGCGATATTTGTGGAGCCGCGAATTTGCATAAGCAATTCAGTGGTGCCAGGTAGCGAAAAACAAAACATGCCAAGCACATTTTGTGCAGTGCCATGAATTGACTAAAAAATCCAGATTGCCCGCAAATTTCGAACAAAGGGTAAATTTAAGTAAGCTGAAAACCAAGAACTACACTATTTTATACAATTAAAATATAAAAAAAATCTTTTCCTTGAAGATTGGACTAAATTTAATATATTTTAAAAAAATCTTCTGTAATAATTGAACCGCGCTGGAAAATGATTTTTTTTAAATATGCTTGATAGGTTGGCAGGTCTGATTGCAACAGCTGAGAAGTGTCAGACCAACGCGAACATGAAGTTGTCTGCAGCCAACTTAGCGCCTCTTTCTTTCCGGTTGTCAAAAAGGTAACGAAAGCATATAATTTTTTGGCCAAGCCGAAACCAAGAAAAATTCATAATTATGTGTGGCATCTTCAATAATAAACCTTTTTTATTTACCGATTGCAGTGCAGTGACGCCCTTTATTCTCAAATATGGCCGACGTTGATGTGTAAGTCTATAAAAAGAAACCTATAATTTGGCATTACTACAAGCTCCAGTTTTTGTTTATTTGATGAAATTAATTGGTCCGTGTTTATGAATTTACGTTGATTAGACTCCTCCAATTACTGAATTGTACACGTGTCTAAGAAATATTTTTAAAAACCCAACAGGAGAAATACTAAATTGATTGTTTTTAACTTTTAGTGATATTCCTTCCGCCGCACCCATTGTTGGTGGTGCCATGGACATTAACACAGCTCTCCAAGAAGTGCTGAAGAAGTCCCTGATAGCTGATGGCCTCGTGCACGGCATTCACCAGGCCTGCAAGGCTTTGGACAAGTGAGTAGAATATTTTAATCGAACAGCTCCCAAAAAATCTGCCTAAGCCGGTTGTGGTCCACTGTGATGAAATTAATTGGTCCGTGTTTATGAATTTATTTTGATTATCAATCTTCCAATTACTGAGCCAAAACAAACCAAAACCGCTTATGCTCGATCGTACGAATTTTTACTGATTTTTACTTTCTTTTGTTTACAGGCGCCAGGCTGTGCTTTGCATCTTGGCTGAATCCTTCGATGAGCCCAACTACAAGAAGTTGGTCACTGCGCTTTGCAACGAGCATCAAATTCCCTTGCTCCGTGTCGATTCGCACAAGAAATTGGGCGAATGGTCCGGACTCTGCAAAATCGACAAAGAGGGCAAGCCACGTAAGGTCTGCGGCTGCTCTGTGGTCGTGATCAAGGACTACGGTGAGGAGACACCCGCCCTGGATGTGGTCAAAGAGCATCTTAGACAAAACAGCTAAACTGCCTGACAATAGGATATGAACACCACGGGACAGGATGTTGTCGATGTTTTTTTCTAAAACCAACACAAAAGAAATAAAAATTAAGAAAAATCACCACCACAACCCAGCACAATTTTTCAACAACTCCAGGTTTTGGATTTTTGGAATGTTCGTTGCTTTCTTGTCTCTTTTATTAAATTAACCATAAATTGTGAGTAAAAAATTTTGTCCGTGTCTATTGCAACCTTTTTTAGGTCTGCTCCACCAAACAACTACCCTTGTGTAGCGGCCAATCCTTCAGCTGGCATTCCCTATAAGAAAAGATGTTACTGCCAAAATCGCTGCACCAAAATTTCTAACACTCACCGTGAGCAATAATGCACCAGTTTGCAGTTGGCGCATTTCTTAGAAGCCAGGGCCTGGCAATGGCCACACTTGTACAGCTCGGTCTCAGAACTCTTTTCTGTGGAGGCATCACCGCCGGCCTTCAAATCTTTTTTCTCCAAGGCAGCCTTCTGCTGTTCGTCCAAGTGTTGCTCCAGCTCACAAAGCTGCTCTGTGCCGTAGGCATGGCTGAGTCGTGTGGCCATTTCCGTGATCTTATCTCGGTCACTGCACAAGAAGATGGCCTCCTGGGCTTCAGCAATTTGAAAGAAGCCACCGTCGCGGTCCGACTGCTTGATCAGCTCTTCTTGAATTTGCGGCAAATCTTCCAAGAGCAGATTCTGGGACTTGCTGGTCTCCGATCCACTCAAAGTGAGGCGGCTCAAAAACTGCTTCAACTCTATCAAAACTGGCAGCTGATCCAGTGTAGTCTCATGCAACATGCCCAGCAGCTTGGACAGCTGCTTGCAACGAGCCTCATTGAAGCTGTATGTCTCCATTAGTTTGGGATGCAAGAGCAGCTGGCGCACACAGAACCAGGCCTGGGCCTCACACTTGACAATCTTGACGGCATCGACGTCCTGTACACTTACCCACTTCTCCTCAACGAATTTCTGCAAGCCCTTGCTGGTGTGGCGCTGCCAGGGTCTAAAGAACAGGACATCCACCATCAGCCAGGGTATGTCGTGGGTGACCAGCAGACGCCGCATGGCACTGAAGTGAAAGAGATCCACATTGTCGGCCAAATAGTTGAGAATGGAAATGCACCGCAAGCCAATCTTATAGATCAAGTCGCGTTTCTGGCGCTCCAGCTCGGTTAGCACAGCCTCATCCACATCCACTTTGGTCTCGTTCTCATGATAGCCCATGCTCACCAGTCCAATGACCTGGGCCACGCCCTGGGCACAATAGTCAATCAGATCCAGAGCCGCATCGGAGAGCGACTCACAGCCACTGGGATGGTATAAGGAAATGTCCAGCAAGGCCACCACGGCTGCCTCATGGTACAGCACCGTGTAGATCAGGAAAGTGGCCTGAGGATTCGGATCTATCTCGAGCAAGTGCGGCAAGACTCGATTCTTCCACAGAGTAATGCAGTAGGCCTCATGGATGAGTATCTTCAACTTGTCACGAGATATCAAGAACTCCTTGACCTCCTCTTCGCGTTGCTCTGCCGCCTCGATGGCTGCCTGCTGGCTCAACTTAATGATCATTTCGTGCACCTCCAGCCATTTGTTGTTGCCCACTTCGCGGACCTGAAAAGGGCGCAAACTCTCCACAAAGAAGTACAGTTCCTCGGGATACACAAAATTCACCATTTTCAAGGATTTTGCGGAGTTGATTTTATTGTGTTCTACAAAGTGTTTGCGTCAGCGACTAAAACTGATTGAGGTGGCTAAACAATTGTCCAGTTGTCAGGAAAAAAAGCGGTTGCTAGGTTGGCTACGAGAGTCACCGGTGAGTTTGTTGATTTCCGATATTTTTCGTAGTTTGTTTGGGGTTGGAAAGGTGTCCAAAGTTTTCCCCTTTTCCCAATCCAAAGTAAATTCAAATTTGTTTTTTCAACATTCAGAATTTATTTAAAATTAGCCCGTCAAACAAATTGAGAGTGTTTGAACCGGGAAATTTAAATATTATTTTTATATATTTCTGGAATAATTCTACTAATTCCATCGAGCCTCGATTTGCTTCGGAACATTTGACTAGATTTTGCAAAAAGCTTTTCTTCGCGGAACCACTTGTTGAGTATGGAATATTTGTCAGGTTTCTTAATTAAAAATACTTTAAGTATTTGGCCATTGCAGCTAAAACATATTTAACCGATCTAATCGGTTCGAAAAGTACACAAAAATTTGTATTTTTTCTCTTTGATAATTTGTAAGTTTGAGTTGAACGATTTTCCGAGTTTAATCGTATTTGCCAATTCGATATAGTCTGACCTGTTCCTTAAGGTCCTGATCAGTCATGGTCTGTAGATTCAATTCGATTTCCTGCTGACGTAATAATTTAAAAATGGCCACCAGTTGCTCACGTTCAATTCTAAACAAAATTCAAACTGGTCTGAGAGAAAGGCTTATGATTTTTTTTGATAATTCCACTCACCTTCGTTCTTCTTCCAACTGCTCAGCTGTTAGGTTGTTTTCAATCAAACTAAATTTAAGAAAAGGAACCAATTTTTTTTAAATAAAAAAAAAAAGAAATTATTTTCCTACCCATTTGGACGTATGTTGTCAATTTCGGATTCAGATTGGCTTTCTGCTTCTTCGTCTGTTTCTTGGCCACTTTCGGAATTTTCAATTGCCCCGGATTCCTCTTTGTTTGCATTTCCTGTTGCACATCCCTCTGACTCCCTGTTGACCATCTCTCGCTGCAAACAGGTGTATATACATTTTTTAATGCATTTCCCCAGTTGATTTGGGTTCTCTACTCACGGCTCGTAATCGGAGGCCTCTCAAAGTCTGTGAATGCATACAGGACAATATTAAGCAAAGTAGAGTGATGATTATCGAAATTATATAGCAGGTGGAAGGTGAAGGATTGAATGATAACAATAAATCATGCATTTTTGTTGACCGCGTTTTTGGCGTTTGCTCTGCGCTTGAGAAAAACAAAAAGAATAACAACAACCCTTGCACAAAACATATGCTGCGACAGGGTTGCATTTTTCGTAACTTAGACAACATGTGAGCGCCATCTACACTTGGGTTATCTCAATTTAATACAGTTTTTTCAAACTAAAATGTAGATGGCGTTGATACCGGTAAAATTTATATCTAAAGGAAACTTCTTTTTTTTATAGACTGTTTATTTTTACAACCAAATTTAAAAGATTTTATAACAAGCCAAATATATATTTTATGTAACAAGAGCAGCAGTGTCATAAACATAAGCCCATCTGTTCGTGGTGAATTCCCAAAGAAAGGAAGCCCATAAAAAAAGGGCATTTCATAATTGTCTTACACAAGAAGGTACACGGGTTTGGATTGGCCGCCTTTTGTGACTATAATAAAATTGGTCATAAGCAGACCCGAGGCCACTCCCCTTATCTGCTTCAGCTCAATTAGCTGTCAAGAGCACAAAAAATGCAGCCCAAGACAGAATTCTGGCCTTCTGTTCTCTTGGCCAACTCAAAACTAAAATCATAAAAATCTGGACATTTTACAGAAAAACTTTTTACCTCTCCACTTTTCCATTCATTACATTTTCATTATTTGTCTGTTTTGTTTGTTGTCTCTCTTCTTCTTTTTCCAAGAATCTCATTCAATTTTATAGACAATTTTATGTGATTACATTTTTTTGTTCAAAGCCAAAAAAAAATTAATTTAAAATTTATTAAATTGCAAGAAAAAGATTAGAAAAAAAACTAAAAATTATGCAATGACAACAAAGAAATAGAAGCTCCTCTTCTCTTTCTTTAGCTGTTTTTTTTTTTTCAATTACAACAACAATTTCAATATTGTTGCAATTTTAGTTGTTTTCTTCTTCTCCTTCTCTCTTGTTTGGTTGGGGGAAAATTTTCCTCTTAGGCCATAGAAAACAAATTTTGATTATGAGAACACGTATGCATAAAATATGATTAAATCCAGCACAACTCAACTGTATCTCCACGCCCTCCCCTCCTTCGCCTTGCCACTCGGCCAACTGAAGAAGCTGTGTATTTTTCGGGCTACTTCAATGTCTTTCCAGCTGCTCCCGTGTCCCCCCTTTTAGGCTGTCTGCCAGCGTGGGTGAAACTTTAGGTCTCTGTGTATTTTTTGCGCGTCTGTGTGTGTGTGTCAAGAGCAGTAACCTTAGTGTTGAAACAAAAAAAAAAAAAAAAAGAACAAACAAAATTCATTTCTTTGGAAAATTTTGCTTGGGTCTGTTTTGTCTTCTTCTTCTTTAATAATTTTTAATTGAAAGGTTAAATGTTGTTGTCATCTTTCTGCTTATTTGGCAAATAAAAAAATTTAAAATTTAAATCAAATTAGTGGGAAATTCTCAGCCAAAACCATCACTCTCAGACCAAAGCAAATGTTTTCAATTTATCACAAAAAAAAAGAAATAAGAAGAAGAGAGAAAACCGGGCAAGATTCACAGTCAAGGTTGCTGGAAAAAAAATCGTGAGGGTGGTTAGGTGAGGGGAGGGGAAGCAGTTTGGCAACAAGTTTGCTCTACGTCTTCTTTTGACAGAGCATGTATGTATGTGTGTGTGTGTGTGTGTGTGTGTGTGACCCTCTCTGACTGAATTTTTACAAATCAACTGCATCCGTTTTCGCATCCGTTAGGCTCAGGCAGCATCCCCCTCGCCAGCACCACACTCCCCTCACTCGCAGCAAACCGACGAGGTAAAAATTTAACCTTGAAAGCTAAAAATATGCCCATGCAAAACACACACACACTAACACACATGTAGCAGGCGGTCTGTCAAAGGCAAGAAAAAAATGTGTATTTTTTTTTTTTTAATTCAAGTGCAAAAAATACACCAAATATTTATCAATAAATTTTTCTTCAAGGTTTTTTCCATTTTTTTTTATTTTTTTGCACGAAACCACAGTGCGTATACTTTATGCCAGGCATTTCCGGTATTCTTTGTGGTTATTTTTTTTTTTTACCCTCTTCTTCTGCTGCTTCTGTTTCTCAGTTTGGCCTGGGCTTAATTATGCACTAACAGGGCACAGGCACAAGCACGGGCTCGGGCACAAAAGCTTTTCTGGCACATGTGTAACGAGTTTTTATTTCTTTTCAAAGGTGTGAGGGGGGGGGGGGAAGAGGGTGGGTGTCGATGTCACAGCTTTCGTCAAGTGGTCGGGCGCTTGTTATTTCCCTCCCACTTTGAACTTTGTTTTGCCCGCCGAGGCCGTTTGTCCTTTATTTGATTTGCTTATTTGGAGGAATTAAATCAACACTTTGTCGTCGTCCAGGATCCGTAACGAATTCAAAAGAAATAGCAAAAATTCTCTGTTCTTTTTTTTTTATTCATGTAAGAAAAATCTTGAACAAAATGAAGCAACTCTTTCAGAGGTGAACAAAATTCTTAATTAAAGGCAACTTGGGTCGATTTCCATTAATTTTTTTCTTTTCTGAAAGTCATAGCAAATCCTGTCAATTAAAGACTTATTCTCCAGTCCAAATTGAAGAGAACAGAAATGCCAGAGGACTTGAATAAATAAACATATTTTCTAGCCCAAAAAAATTTCTTACCTTGTTTTGACACTCTAATACACTTTTCGATGGAAAAATAGTATATCCATTTTTCTCTGTTGATTATCAAGTGGTCTGTATCACTAGGCAAGTATATATCTCTCTGTTTTATGGAACCTTCTTATATAACCAGATCGGATCTCTATATCATATAGTTAAGCTATAGCTCCCACATTTAGTCATTTGATATATAGAATGAGTAATACTTGGACCTATCGAATTTTATGAGGATCGGATATGAGATATAGCAGGATCTAATAAAGGTTGTAGCACGGACTCTGTTACTTAATGACTGCGTGTAGCAGAGATAGTGATCATATAGCAGAACCTAAATCGGATTTGGCAACGTCTTCGATATTTATTGAAGGATCCCATTTGGATTTGATATATGTAATTTTTATATAGCAATAAAAATATGCATCAAATTTCAATCGGGTATATGGTAGCTGTCATCCGAACCTATATCGGCATCCGAATCTATATATGCATCAAATTTCAATCGGGTATATGGTAGGTGTCATCCGAACCTATATCGGCATCCAAATCTATATATGCATCAAATTTCAATAGGGTATTTGGTAGCTGTCATCCGAACCTATATCGGCATCCGAATCTATACATGCATCAAATTTCAATCGGGTATATGGTAGCTGTCATCCGAACCTATATCGGCATCCGAATTTATATATGCATCAAATTTCAATCGGGTATATGGTAGCTGTCATCCGAATCTATATCGGCATCCGAATCTATATATGCATCAGTTTTCAATCGGGTATATGGTAGCTGTCATCCGAACCTATATCGGCATCCGAATCTATATATGCATCAAATTTCAATCGGGTATTTGGTAGCTGTCATCCGAACCTATATCGGCATCCGAATCTATACATGCATCAAATTTCAATCGGGTATATGGTAGCTGTCATCCGAATCTATATCGGCATCCGAATCTATATATGCATCAGTTTTCAATCGGGTATATGGTAGCTGTCATCCGAACCTATATCGGCATCCGAATTTATATATGCATCGAATTTCAATCGGGTATATGTTAGCTGTCATCCGAACCTATATCGGCATCCGAACCTATATATGCATCAAATTTCAATAGGGTATATGGTAGCTGTCATCCAAACCTATATCGGCTTACCGCCTGCCTTTACTCACTTATCCCACTCATACAGTTTGTCGTTGAAAAGAGTCTTTATTTTTCGGCATCCAAAATTGTGTTAATTAAAATTGAAAGCAACCTAATGGTTTTTCTCTGTCAAAAGTTTTTTTTTCTTGCTTTTATTGGAAATGTTCAAAATTAAAATTCACTTAATTTGAATATAATTTTTTTATTTTTTGGTTTTATTTGAAAATTTGTTTTTATTGTTGCACGTTTCAGTTAAACAATTTTCTTTTTTTTCTCTTAATTTATTTATTTTTATAATTTGTTTTTTTTTTATGCTTAAATGATTCGACATTTTTGAACTGGAAAATTTATGGGCTAAAAAATAAAAATAAGCATTTTTTATTTATTTATTTTTTTTTTCAATTTTGCAAAGTGATATATATATTTTTTTTTTGGTTTAAGAAATTTTTAATTGGCATTTCAAAAAACATTTAAACATAAAAAAAAAAAAAATTCCACACAAAAATATTCTGGCATATAATTAATATATTTTTTTTTTAATAAAAACATATTTTTTTTATTTATTTAAATTGGTATGCATAATTTTTTTTTATATATTTTATTTTTTTTTTAATAATTTTATTATTTTTTTTTAATAAAAAGCCAAGCTCTGAGTAGAAAGTGAAGAAAGCTCTTAGAGGATAGTTTAATTAATTTATTTAATTTATTTTATTTTTTGTCTACTGGAAAGTAAGGCAGCAAGTTCAGAGATTATAAGAAATTTTTTTCTGGGTTCTTCAGTTTTTTGGAATTTGTTTTCTTTTTTTTTTATTTTTAATTTCAAGAGGAATTCAATAAGGCAGCAAGTTAAGAAAGAGTTTTTCTTTTGTTTTTGTTGTTGTTGTTTGTATGTTTTCAGCAAGTGTTTTTTTTGTTTCACATTTAAGCCGCTTACATTTAACAGTTATATAAACATTTATTTACATATATTTCCATATATATCTTTATTTATTTTAATTAATAATTTTTTTTTTTTTTTAATAATTTTTATTTTTTTTTTTATTTATTTGTATAACTATAAATAACTACATAAATAGTTTTATTTATTTTAACCATATAATTTTGTTAGCCAAAAACTTGAGGGAACTCAGTGAATCACTTGAGATTATTTCTGTTCCACTTCAAAATCAAGTTTAAATAGTTTACTGAAGCCGAAATTGTTTTGCCTAAAGATTAAATATATATATATATAATTTATTATTATTATTTTTTATTTTTGCCAGTAATTTTAAATACTCTAACCAAAAACAATTTAGAATTGGCCAAAAATTTAAAGACAAATATTTTTTTTTTCAAATTTTTCCATGAATTTTTTCTTTATTTTTAATTTAATTTTTTTTTTCATTAATCTATTTTTTTTTATTATTTTTTTTTTATTTTTTTTTATTTATTTTTTTTTTTAATATTTTCGGTTAGAGTATTTCACTTCTCTGGCAGGCCAAAGATTTTTTTTTTTAAATTTTTTCATAAATATTTTCTTGTTGAATAATTTTCGAAAAAGCCTTTTTTGTCTGATTATTTTAGCCAGTTAAATTCGTAGTATTTGGGGGAAAAGGGCAACAAGTCGAGGAAAATAGTTGAAATAAGTTTTTGCTCATTTAGTAGGCACTTCGCATTGAAACGAGTTTATTATTTTCATTTTTTTATATAAAAAAAATATAGTAAAAGAAAAATAGAAAAGAAAACTGAACTCTCGAGAAAATTGTGAACATATTTTCTTGGCCAAGTTGATTTTTCTTCGAAAATTGTTAACATTTTCTTAACCAAGTTGATTTTTATTTCTCACAATATATATATTTTTTTTTATTCTGCCAAGTTTGTTTTTTCTCTTTACAATTTTTCTTTTCTTGCTTTTCTTGGCGAAAATGTTAAAGTTATTTTTCTTATTCGATTATTTAAAATTTTTATTTTATTTTATTTTTTTTTTTCATATTACAAAAATAATTATTAGTTTAGTTAGTTTGCTTGCATTTTTGAAACACTTGGCAAGGCTTTTCATAAATATTCGTTTTTTTTTCAACTAATTCAGCCAGTTTAAAAAACAACTAATTTTTTAAGCCTTTTTCGTCCTTTAAGAGGAGCTTTAATTTTTTTTTTGGGAAATTTTCTTCTTTATCACAAAATTTCACTACGAGGCGCATTTTTATTTTTTGTAAATTTTTTCGTGTTTCAAATTTCAAGGTTTTTTATTGGAAATCGGTTTCACGTTGACCCAGGTGACTCCTGAACCCCGACAGATGCTTGCCCAGACTGCGACCAGCGTATGAGTTGGCTGACTCCGTCTCATAGGTGGTCGTGTGATATGTGCTTGGGGGAAAGTCTGAGGGGGCCAGGAGTAACCCTCACGTGCGCACGAATTTATAGACTATTAGAAAGACCATGAAGGAGATGGCCACCAGCACGACGGCAGTGATGACCTTGGCGCAGGTATTCAAACCGGATTCGTGTGGATTGAGGGGTCTCGAGCTGGTGTGGGTGGCCGACCGCCGGCGCTTGGTGGCCAGACCGCGGGCCAGGGCCGGGAAGGCCAGAGACTGGGTGAAGGTTAGCTTGTGTATGGACTCGCTGAGGGAGTAGGGTCCGACGGAACCGCGGGCAGCTGCCCGTAGCAGGACATACTCCAGGTCGAGGGCATCAAAGAGCGAATAACGGGCGGTCATCGTGGAGCTGCGGCGACGATCGTGACGCGAGTCACGCTCACGATCTGACTGAGGCTGCAGCCAAGGATCGGAGACGCGCTGCTGTGCCCCCGTTGGGCCGACAGCGTAGGCAGAGGAGGAGCAGGCACCGCTGCTGCTGCCAGCGGCTAGATTAACGCTGCCGCTGCCACCAGCCACGCCCAGGCCCCCGCCCAAGCTGACTGCCGCCACGGAGGTCAGCGACGACGTCGTCGACGACGAGGCCGAGCACAGGCGCAAATTGGTGGCCAGGCCGTTGTCATGGAACTCATTGGCATCCTCAATGGAGGTCTGGTCCGGCGAGGTCTGCGCCCGCTCCAAGGCCGCCGCATGCTTCATCCGCAAGGCAAACAGTCTGGCATGATCCGGATGCAGCAGAGCACTCGATTTCCTACGGTAGTTGGCCGCATTCGGCACCACACAAATGCTGTTCCGCATGCCCCTCCTGCCCAGCGATAGATTCGGCGAACCGTGAGTGGGTGTGGTCGTGGGCGAGACATGACACGAGCCGCCTCCGGTGGTCAGGCCACCCGGACCCAGCGGCAAGTTGACTAGCAATGAGCTGCCTGGCGGTGCTATCAGAGCATTCGGCGAGGGCGAGGCCTGCACCGAGTCTATGCCCGAGTCGCCGGCATGCAGAGTATCACAGTACAGCGAGTTCCTACGCTCCGTTGTGGTCAAGGTTAGATGATTGCTGGACCGCTTATTGCCACCGCTGGTACAGGCACTGGAACTGGAGGTGCTCGTCCCGGTGGTATCTCCAACACTCCCGCCATTGTTGATGTCATTGTTGGGGGTGGTGCTGGTGCTGGTCTCGACAATGGCGGGAAAGATAAACGACTGACCATCGGCTTCGCCGCGCGGTGAGTCCTGCAAAATGGACAAATCAGAGAGACAAGAGTTTGGAGTGTTTTGTGGTGCCAAAGTGCCCGGAAAAAAATCAAATAGAATTAAGTGCAAAAATTGTCTGGGAACGAGAGGGTTCAGGAAGAGTCAAGCCTTTGCTAGGTGGGTGAGTGGGTGGGTGGCGGGAGCAGCTGGTTTAGAAGTGAATTAAAATTATTCATGTGTGAATTATTTACAGAGCGCGGTGAAGGTGATGAATTTTTCATAACGCAAATGGATATATTGTATATACATTTATTTATTTATTTTTTTTTTTTGTTCATATTTACAGTTCTTTTGTCTGAAGAATTTATACATTTTTTGAAGGAATTTTCAAATTTATTTTTTTTATTCATAGATAAATTTATAGATCTCAGGGGAAGTCAAAGTTGTTTTTTTCAAATTTCTGTAAAAGCCCCTGAGATCTTGAGTTGCACTGGAAACCAGGTTTCAGAAATTTTTTTGAAAATTCTTAAGATTCTATCAAAATTCGAAGTGTCAAAAAATATATAAAATTTCTTGTTGGTCTAAGAAGTGCATAAGCAGAATTTTGATATTAAAAAAAAAAAATAAACTAAAAAAAATTCTTTTCAAAAGTCAAAAAAATTCTAGTTTTAAAAAATAGAAAAACAATCCACCTCACAATACTTGGGTATTTATTTTCTAGCTTATTAAAAAATTCTAGAAAAAGTTTGGAAAATATAAAAATTCAAAAGTTCCAAGTTCAAAAGGAAATGAATTATCCATATTGAAAAAAAATAAATATTTTCGAGAAAATTTGACATGCAAAAAAAAAACTTCTTTTTTTTTTTGAAAAAAAAAAAAATTGTCGACTCTAAAATATTTGTAAGAAAAATTTGAAAATTAGTTTGTTAGATTTGAAAAGTGGTTAATGAAAGTAGTTAAAAAGTTAGTTAAAGAAAGAGTCTAGGCTTAGTTGGATTGATTGATTGATAGATTGATTGAAGTTGGAACCATACCCGCTGGCCCTCGGGACCGCTGTTACGACGCAACTGTATGAAGCCCTCCTGGCGCAAAAGCGGCTGACAAACAAACCGAAATATTTAAGAGACCAAAACAAATCCGAGCCCAGAAAAAAAATATAATAAAACACACACCGAAATGAAATAAACAAAACAAAATTTTAAATGAAATAAAAGTAAACCGCAAAAAGCATTTTGTAGTAGAGTAAAGAGTGGAAGAGAGAAAGTTTTGGAAACAAATTAACGAGAAAACGACACAACAAAACTCGCTAAAAAAAACCACAAACACATAACCTCACATAATTAAAAAATAACTCACACGCACGCACACATACACCAACACACACAAACACACACTCACTTATTCACACGTCCTCTTTAAATTGAGGGGAGATTAGCTTACCTGGCTGGGCCAGACCTGCAGCAGGGGCAGGGAGCAGGATGGCTTATTGGCACTGCCATTGACTCCCGCACCGCCCACTCCCGCCGATGAGGAGGTGCCCGAGCCCTGTGATAGGCTGGTGTAGTGCAGATGATTGAAACGCTGGGCATCGCTGGCCGGCTTGGTGCGCGTGGGGCTCTCATAGCCTGTGGAATCGTCCGACGAGGTGGTTTTCGGCGAACGCCAAAATCTTTTCAGGCGCAGTTCGCGCCTTTTTTCTTGTTTCTGCAAATTAAGAAAGAACATATCGAAATCAGTGATTTCTCATATAAACAGAAAGGCAAAAAATTACTGTTATTCATGTCAAATAAATTGACTGTACTTGTTTACCCGTTATACCAAGTGGTCAGCCCCACTCATTCAATGATTCAAATTAAATAAACAGCCTCGTTAAAATTATATTTACATGTGTGTGTGTATAAGGCAAAAAGAAGAAGAGCTTTTAATTGCATTTAAATTAATTTTTCCTCCTGTTTTTTTTTTTTTTTTTTTTGCTCGTTGGTGTTAAACAAACCAAATTGGTATTGACACACGTCCAAATGCATTTGTAACTCCCAGCCTCTCACGCCCCTCCACGTAGCTTCAATAAATATTTATCTTTCTGGGAGCAAAAAAAAAAAAAAGAAAAAAGAAAGGGAAAGCATCCACCTGTGTTTCCACATACACAAAAAAAAGTGGGCTGGTTTGGACGCATTTTCTGGGCCTCTCGAGGTCCATTATTTTTTCAATTTGAAACGCGTATTTTTGCCCTGAATTTTTGCTTTTTTCATAAGTGTATGTGTGTTTGTCTGTGTGTGCATTAAATGATTGTTTATAATACACTTTCTCTCTGGCAAATTGGTATAGTCTATGCAGTAGTGGTGTGAAACTATCGAGCCACTATCGATAGTATCGATGTTTTCTTAATTTTTATACTATCGAGGTTTTTTTTTTCGATAGTTTCGATAGTGTACCATCATTTCAGAATGCTTTCGAAAATAACAAATTAAAAAATCCCAATGTTATCTTGGTCCGATCCTTACAGAATTTGGTACATCTACCTATCGCTATGTAAAAAACACGAATGCTAAATTTGAAAAGGATCGGATAATAAATGTGGGAGTTATTCCCTAAACCAATTTAGGTTCGTATGATAGCTATATGATATAGTGGTCTAATACGGCCGATTCCGACAAATGGGCTGCCTAGGTGTAAGAGAAGGATATATACCAAGTTTCATCAAAATAGCTTCAAAACTGAGAGACTAGTTTATATAAAAACAGACGGACAGACGGACATGGCTATATCGACTCCTCTAGTGATTCTAAGAATTCTAGAGGTAACTTTTGTGGGTCTACGATATGTGTTTCTGTGAGTTACAAACATGAGAGCAAAATGAATATACTCATTTTTTCTTCGAAAAGAGTTTACAAATTAAGAATACACGGAGGATCTTAGTATAAAAAAAATAAATTTATGTTTTTGGATATGAATAAACTTAATTTCGAATTCCAAGAAAAACAAAACCGATATATCGAAAACTATCGAGGTTTTTTTGTAAAAACATCGAAAACCTCGAGGTTTGGAAACATCGATGTTTTCACACCACTACTATGCAGTCTAATATACCGACAATGCCTGCGGGGTGTCTGCCTGGGCCCTTTTTGTGTGTTGGAGAGCTCGGAGCTTACAATTTTTGGTAGCTGAGTTAATGGATTTAGTATTTTCAAATGAATTGAAAAGGATTTTTTCCAAAGCAACGGGACTTTTTCATTGAAAGCTTTTAAGCAAATATTTGTGAAATTTTGTGTAAACATAAAATTTCCCTTATATCTGGTTTGATCTTTTAGGTTAAAGATTAACATAAATTTCTAGGGAAATAATCAGTTTAAATCTTGAAAAAATTGGTAATTACTAGGAAAAAAGCCTGTAAGTCATTGGAGTTCTTTGAGAAATTTAGTCGAGACGATAAAACTTAAAGCTCACCAAAAATTAAAAAAAAAAAAAAAAACCCAAAATATTCTAATCTACCCTAGACCAGATAGGAGGCCTGGCTTAAGATTTCGGAAATAATATTTAGTCTATAGAAGGCATATATATATGGTTTTATATCCCTTTATTCCTCGGGTTCAAAACGATTCTTTATTTCCGTCCCTTACTTTTTTTAGCTTGTTCTTTTTCTAGCTTTTTTCAAAACCAAATGTCCAGAGAGCTTCAGAAAATTCCAATATTTTCGAAACTCAAAGAAAATACTCCAAGAGTTATTTATACCCGAATAAATAACTTTACACTAACAATATCAAAGCTTTTGTCTTAGATCCAAAATACTTAAAGGTTAGTACAGTCCACTATCAATTTAGTTGAGACTCTTAAAACTTTAAGCTCTTGAAAATACAACTTGAAATTATTAAGCCTCTTAAATCGGAATCCAAAATATACTTGAAATTCTGTAAGCCTCTTTGAAAAGAGCATTTTTTGAGCCAACAAAAAATGAAGAAAGAAACCCCTTTCAATCTTGTGCGTGCTCGGCAGATTGTCTGTGGATTTTTTATTCCCTCTGTTGACAAAATGTTAAAGAACAACAACAACAAGAACAAAAGCAACAACATGTTTACCCCACATGAGTATTCATATGCAATATTCCCTTTTTGCCGATAGACTGCATTTGCATAGAGAAGTTTCTTTTTGTTGTTATTTTTAGTCTACTTTTTTTTTTTTGTTCAGTCTTTTTTAAAAAATTGTGTATATATTTTTTTTTTTGTATATGTTGAAATCCATGTAGGACGTGACTGTTGTGAAGAGAGCATATTTACCTGCATATTTTTTAAATAACAAATCCGTTTTATGTGTTTGGTTTTTCATCCCCAGTCCGTTGTTGGCGCAACAAGAAAATCGATGGAAAACTGCACAGGCATAAAAATCTGAAAATGCACAGAGAAAGAAAGAGTGAGAGAGAGAGAGAAGATGTGAAATCTGTGAAGTTTTGACTTGGGGCAAATCAGATTGAAATTGCAATTTTTTTTTTTTTTTGCTGCTTGGAGAAAGCAAGCGAGCGTGGCAATTGCAGGAGGACTTGGCAAGAACTATGAAAAGTGAGTCTAGGAACAAAGCATCATTTCAATTACACAAAACGCAATAAACATTTCGTTATTATTTTTTTTTTATTTTTTGATTTTTAGTTCGCTTCCGCCGTAGCCAAGGAAGAAAATAGGAAATGCTCCTTGACTGCGGCACATTAACACGACAAGGACAACAATGGCAGCGTCGCCATTAGTGTTTTCGACAAGGACATTTCACACACTCACACACACACACACATGGTCAAGTTGAAGGGCAAACCAGCATGCTTGTGGAAAATAGAATATGTTTTTTTATTTTTGCTTTCATTTTGGTCTTCTCTTTCTCTTTCCAGCAGGACATAAATCAACGCCACAGCAAAGGACCAGACCAAAAAACACTGGATACCAAACGCACACTATTCATCTTGTCGGACAATTTCACACACACACATACACACACACACACAGATGGCATATGGCTTTGGCCCTGGTCTGTGGTCTTGGTAATTATTGAAGCTTATTAAAGTTGCGATCTGATGTGATTTCATTTGAATGTCTCTCCCCAACCGCCAAAAACGGACAGAGCGAGATTTGTGGAGGCAAGTGTTTTTAATTACAACTTCTTGGAACTTAACTATTATTTTCATTAATTAGGTGCACACATGTTGCTCTTCTAATGGCTTTCTCAGAATTTCATATATCAGGAGAAAGCAAATTACATCTAAGAAGCTCTATTAATTAGGTGACAAAACGAAACTTGAAGGTTTAATAAATTAACCTCTGAGATTATCGAAACATTCAAAGATCAAGGCTGGAGAGATCTTTAACATGACCTCACTTAACTGGAAAGGAAAACCTATCAAGGAAGCTTCATGAAGGTGAGTGTAAAAAGCACAAAGATTTTGTAAGTTTTTCCGAAACGGCCAGACTGAAATCCTTCAAATAATCAAAGCTCAAGGCTTGAGAATTCAGTAATATAACCTCACTTAAACTAAGCAGACTCGAAAGCAATAAATATCCAGAAAGCTTCATTAAAAGTAGCTTGAGGATTTTTCAGACTTGGCTGCGAACTAGGAAATATTCAAACAAGGCTTGAGACATAACATAACCTCACTAAAGTTGAGGAACTCTAGAAAGCTTAAAAAAAAACTTGAAGATTTTATGTTCCCAAAATGCTTCTATATTTTAATCCGGTTGAAATCACCGGAATACCCATAAAGCAAAGATTCCAAAGCTTCCAACTTAACCTCACTTAACTTTAGGAAAGGAAATGTCAAAGAAAGAAGCTCGATTATTTTATAAGCTTTCTTGAAATACTTCTAAATTGTGATCAGGCTGAAGCTCTTGAATTATCAGTCTGGAGAATTCATAGCCTCAACATAACCTCATATAAGTTAAAAAAGTCTGAAAGTTCAATTCGCTGAAAGCGATTTTTTAATATCAAAAAGTCTAAAAATCTTAAGAAAATTATTTTAAAAAAAATGGAAAATCTTTCGAAATCATTTCTCAATTTCATCAGAAAATAAGAAATTATCTATTCCGAGTTTTTTTTCAAATCCCAGGGAAATCAGAAAATCAAATATGTTAATCGGCTAAACAGATTTCTAGTGAAAGGCCAAATATTTGGCCCACCAAATTAGTCTGTCAGTGTGTGAGATTATTTGGTCAACTTCAATAAAAAAAAGTTGCCACCTGTCAACTATTTCTTTTGTTTTGTGCTTGTTGCTTTTTAGGCAGACCATGTGAAGGACAACATGTGTGGAATGCTTTTTTCTTTCTTTCAATTTTTTTGTTGTCCTTCAGTGGTCTGGTCTGAAATGTGTGTAGTGTTGTCCAGTCTGCTTGAATGCCTCCCTCTGTCTGCCAATCGATGTCAACGCTCATGGCCATTGTCAAGGCAATCTTGACTGCTTTTTTTTCATTCTTTTTTTTCCTACTACTTTCTTTCTTCTTGGACAGTGTTGGTCGGGTTTTCTCTCGGTTTTTGTGGCTTTTGCTTTTTACGGTTTTTGGTGGCGCGCGTGGCTGATTTGTCATTGCCATTTGACTGCCCACCCACAAACTTGACAGTTCGAAATGTGCTCGAAATTGCCCGAGTGTTTGTTTGCCTTGCTTGAATATTTATTTCTCTCTTTCATTCTGTGTATTTGTGTGTCTGTGTGTGTGTGCATATCTTTCGTTGATATGGCCCATAAATCGTTAAGCATATCATTGCAATTACGTATTTACTTTTTGTTCATTTTTGTTGTTGTTATATTTGTTTTGTCGTGGCCACTCATTTCCTGGCCTATAGGCTGGTCTGGCCCCCGTCAACTTGCCGGCCTGTCGATTTCCGGCCAACAACAATAACAATGAATAGAAGTAGAAAAAGAAGAAGAAGAAATGTGTCGCTTCATATTTTAAACTCAACGCCTGTCATGATAATGTCCTTTCACTTTTTGCTGCTGCTATTTTTCTGTCGTCCTTGAAGCGTGCCATGGCAAAAGGCACCCGCGCACGCCACCAATTATACAAATTCTCTTGGCAAACCCCTTAATTCCTTCTACCACCACCCCCCCCCCCCTCCTCTTCCTCCTCATCCCCGCTAAAATACAATTTTCTAACTCGCTTGTCGTTTATTTATTTTTTTTTTTTGTGTCGCGCGTGACCAAAATTTTTAAATTGAAATAAATTTTCCTTTAGTCGGACTCGGTTGTGTGTGTTTGTTTGTTTTATTTTTCACTTGTTTCTTTTTTTTTGCTAATGTATCTCTTGTTTATTATTATTATAGTTGTTGTTGTTATTGTTGTTACTGTTTGCGCCTTGTTTGTCCTTGTTATATTTTTTCTTGCTCTTTTTTTGTTGTCGTGTTTTGTGTGTTTTTTTTTTTTTGGTGGCATTTCTTTTTGCTTAGTTGCTTTTGTTTGTTTATTTGTCTGTTGCAATACAACAAAAACAACCATAACAAAATTGTAGTGGGCGAGTTTTGATACAAGTTTACTAACTCGCAAATATCGTTATCGTTTTTGTTTAACGTGTACACTTTTTTTTTGTCTTTGTCATAATTTTTATATGTATGTGTTTAAATTATAAACAAATTGTGGCCTAAGGCCAGGTGAGGCTAACAAAGCCAAGAGGATGGAGTATTGGGAAGGCAAGGCAAGACACTCAGACTGGCCCAAACCGGGCCAGGCCAGCTCCTTTGAATATCAAAGTTCAGGGTCATGTGCAAGGACACCCAAAAAAAAAAAATAGAGGAGAAAACAAGTCCAATTCTTCTATTATAGCCATAAGCCTCTTGGCCTTTGTCTCGGGATCTTGAGTTGGTCGGCTCGGTTGTGGGTCCAACAAATATTGACAGATCGCAGGCAAACGTGTCCTGCCTTCTAGACTAGACACATTCACAATTTCTATGTAATCGCATATTTAATTACCAAAAAGTATTTTTTTTTTATTAATTATGAAATGTCAGCTGGCCTAAATGCCAGGACCTTTGACCTCGCTGTCCCCACTATTACTTAAGTGAATTTGCCTTCAGAGGAGTGTGTGTGTATGTGTGTGTGTGTGTGAAATTCTCACTATTTCTCCCAGGCTCTTAAACAAATTGCACACGTGACTTGCCAAAAAGAAAGGCCACAAAAACAGGTGAAAGATATAAAAGCGATTAAAATCGCAAGTGAGGAAAATAGTTGAGTCTCCCCTTCCAAAGCAGACTTTTTTAATACTCTTTTTATACTTGCCCTGCCAGTTTGTATATATTTTCAATCTGAGTTGTCATTTCATTCAAAAACAAATAATTCAAGTCTTGATTTAATATCCATAAATTTTATTTAGCTTTCAGTAGAGTTGAAACAACTCTTTTTCTGCCTTCCGTTTGGCAGTGTATGTATGAAAGAGCAGACAAAGCAATTTAAATTTTATTACATCCCATTTAGTCAAATGGTTTCTATAAAAAATGAGTGTGTGCGAGTGAAACCAAATTATTTATGTATGTGGCATGGAATGAGCTTAACTTGTCTTTCTCTCGGCTCGCACCTACTCGCTCGTCTCTCGCCTTGCCTGCCTGGCAGTGAGTAAACTCACTTATGTGTAAATTATTGCTGCCTACTTTTGTGGGCACAAAAAAAAATAAAAGAAGAAAAAATATGTCGTTTTCACTTTGTTTGTTTTTGTTTTTTTTCTGTTATTTTTATGTTTGTAATTCCACACAATCTTGAACGATTGCCAAGGCAAATAATCATTTTGTTGCCCAGGAAACTTTTCTCTGCCAGAAAAAAAAAAATCGGACAGTGACCCTTGACCAGTTACCAACCAAATCAGGTTGACAGTTGAACTCGAAGAAACCCTAATATTTTTTTTTTAGAAAAGAAAAATATACCTTTTCTAATTTTTTTTTTTTAGATTTAAAATAGGTTGAGTTAGCCGTCTCATTCATTTGCATAATTTCCACCCATCAATCTTGAGAATTCAGCAGACTTATTGTCTTGAAAAATTAAATGTGGGATTAGAGAGGGTTCTCTCTTGTCGACCCACAAATTATAAATTGAGTTGTCTAAGGCGGAATACTGACATTAGGCTCTTCAACTTAATAAGCCTAATTAGGGTCTTTGTTTTAATTGAAACTTTTTATTCCTTTCTAGTTTCGAGAATCTGACAAATTTTTTAAAGACTAAAAAGAGTAGATAATTTCAAACCTAGAATTAGTTAAAAATTAATTTAATTTAAAATCTGAAAATAAATGAACTGAAGTTGAACTTGAAAATCTTAGAGCCTGTAGAAATCGCTTGGGATCATAATTAATTTGTATTCATTCCATCAAAAAGAGTTCTTGGTCTTAGAGAACGGTCACACTGACTGAGGGCTCATTTCAAAGGAGGTCTTAAATTTCAATATTAGTTTGTCAAAAAGACATATTCCGAATAGGTCTGAGAACCCATAGCCCAACTATTGGTTAGGAAAATTACCTAAAAATATTTTAAAAATGCTATTGTTGTTTTCTTCCAAACGGTCACACTGGTTGAGGGCTCATTTCAAAATCTTTACAATTATTATTCGGAAGTGTCAAATTAGTTTGTCTGGAAGCCCAACTATGATCATTGTTAGGAAAATTATCTAAAAATATTGTTACTGTGCTATTGTTTTTTTCTTCCAAACGGTCACACTGGCTGAAGGCTTAATAAGTTTTTTTTTATAATCTTTACAAATAAAATATTAACAAATTTATTTTCAAATGGCTTTGAGAAGTTAAGGCTCAACTGTGAGCTTAAAATTGGCTAAGGCATATTTAAAAAATTCTATTGTTTTTTGCAAACGGTCACACTGGCTGTGGGCTGCATAGATCTTTTCAAAATTTTAATTATTATCTTTCTATTGTCTTTTATTTTTAAGAAAAAGAAAAGGCTTCAAAAAGGTGAATAAAAATGTGGCAATTTTTTTTCCCCCACCTCAAAAGTTACTTAAAAAATGCCGAAGCTATTGTGGTTGCTTCAATTTTATATTCATTATGATTCAGTTCAATAAATCAGAAACTTTTGCTTGGGCTTTTAAAAAAATTGAAGTCAGTTGGGTTGGCCACTTTGGCAGGCTTAAAGGAAACCAATTTTTACATTCAATTGAGCAGCCATTCAAATGGCAAAATTGACTGAGTTCTTTATTTTTTTATTTTTTTATTGTTCTTTTCTTTATCAATAATTGTTGCTATTGTCGTGGCTGTCAAGTGGCACCCTTTTGTTGCCCATTCTTTTTAACTTTATTTTATATGAAACCAATTAACTTGACTTAACTTTCTTTTCTCATTTATTTATTTTATTTTTTTTTTTTTGGTTTCTTTTGCAGTTGAAACTTTTCATTGAACCAAATTGTTTTTGACAACATTTTGTATCTTATTATTTGTGAAATTCACCTGAGTAATTTCTTTTAATTCTTTCGGTTCGTCAAAGGTCAGGTCAGAGTCTTTTGTTGAATTTATTGTGTGTTTTGTTGTGGTCCCCTAGTGAGGTGTGTGTGTGTGTGAGTGTTCATGGCATTAACATTTTAACACATTTTACGGCCAAAACGTGACATTTGTTGTTGGTCAAAAAAAAAAAGTAGAAAAAACCGCAAGTAAGCCAACATTGAAGGAGTAGAGAAAAACCCACAAGCACGTTTTCAGAATTTTCCCTTTTTTTCTGCCAGGCCAGCAAAATTTTTTACTTTACCCTTTCTCCCCTCTTTTTGTTTTTTTTTTGTTTTTTTTTTTTTGAGTATGGAAACTACCACTTGATTTGTAGGGCTTTTCACTTGGCTTCTTGGTCTTGAGTTGGTCGAGTGCGAGTACTTTTATTGTAGTGGCTTGTTATTGTTGTTGTTGTTGTAGCTTGTCTACGTGGCACACTTCCGTCTGGGTGAAGTGAGGTTGATGATGGCAGCGGCTGCTGCAGCAACCGGAAGCGCCAAACACTTTCCGGTCACGCAGTTGGCCAACGTGGCTCCTTCAAGACGCCACGGCCATGGAGACGCTTGCCAAACTCTCGAGCAGTCACTTAAACTTAAGTGTCGTTGTGTGTGTGTGTGTGTGTGTGTGTGTGTGTGTGTGGTTGTGTGCCAACAAACAATGGAAACTAAACTTACTACGAATTCAACAAAGCAGCAAAGAGAAGAAAGAAAAGTGAAAGAGAGAGTGTAGAGTTTTCCCAACAAAAAAAAGCCACTCAAATTTTCGAGAGGGTCGCCAAATTTGTGACCACAAAAAGCGACTAAATTGAAAGGACACTCGACATTTCCTTTTTCACTTTGTATTCAAGCAAATTTTTCTTGTTCTCTTTTTCACTTTTTTCTTTTTTTAATTTGCCAAATTGTCTTTTAATTGAAGTAATCTGAAAAGTGGCAGCAGCAGCAACAGAGACAGCTTTTTGGCCTAGTTTGAAAAGTCATTGGCCTGACCCGCATTACGCATACGACCCGTTGGCATTTAGCCACACCATTCACCCATGAAATTACCACTCCCACAAATCATATAAACCAATCGGCTATTGGTAATCGAAGTCGTGCTTCTAACGACCATTTATTACAATATTTAACTTGTAAGAGTCCATTCGACTCAGACAGACAACACAATAATGGCAAAATAAAATAACCAACGAGGGAAAATGGAAAAAAATAAAACACTGAAATCCACCACCTGTCGTGTTAATAAGTCAAATGAGAATGGTATTAAATTTGTAGCATTTCCATGGGAATGTACAATAAAAAAAAGCAACAAAGAAACCAGCTTGTCAAATACCAGGAAGACAAAGAAACCGAACGAGCCACAGATGGGGCAAAAGTGCGATAAGAAAGAAGAGTTGCTGGTAAAGTTTTTAACCAGAAATGTTTTTCTCCACGGATAAACAGAATTTGAAATTGAAGTGTCACAGAGAGCTCTGACAAAGTTTCAAATTTAAGTGACACTGAGCTCGCTTCTCACTTGTCTTCCACAAAGTTCAAAATTGAGTAAGTTTAAGCTTTTCTTTGTAATTCTCAATTGTGTTTGTATTGAACTGTAAATAAGCTTTACCTTGCTATTCATATGAGGTTTGAAATATTTGAAATTATGAGTTTTCCGCGAAAAAGAGTTGAGCTCCAATTTCTGGAACTTCTCTGTGAGTCTTATTGGACAGAATTGATTTTAGTTTTCTTTGATACTCAGAAAGACAGTTAAGCTTGGAATATGTTGTTTTTTTGGGCTCTGAGATTCCCAGGGAACTCAGTTTGACTTATATATATTTTTGGTGATCCTCCAGTTAATCTCAGAACATTCATAAATTGGGTCTTTCTCTGCGGTTCCCATGGAACAGAGTACAGTTTGAATTATACTTTCCCCGATTCTCAGGGAGCTGAGTAAAGCTTGAAATTTACATAAACCGATCAGTTTTCACTAAGCTAGAAATATGTTATAATTGAGTATATTTTCTACGATTCTCAGGAACATGAGTCAAGCTTGGGCTATTTAAGAAATCGGTATAATTTCTCTGATACTCAGGGATCATAAAGGGAACTCTCATCTCTGACTCTCATGGATCAAAGTTAAGCTTGGAGTAATATCTAAATCGGTATCTTCTTTGTGAATCTCAGTTAATAAAGTTAAGATTGAACTTTAAGGCTTTAAGCTTTCGCCTTTCTCTGTAATTCTCATCGGTGAAAGCTTAGCTGAGTGATTTTTCGAAAGCCTGAATCATCTGAAGACTTAAGCGTTTCTCAGGCAACGTTTGAAATCTCATTAAACAAATCTGAGTTAACTCCTTTGGTAATTCCTAATAATTCTCTCATTTGCTCTGGAATTCTCAGGGTAAAGTATAAAGCTTCATTTCCATTGTATAGGATTAGGCTTCTTTCCTTCTTGCTAATTTTCGCTACTTCTTAAGCAAACCGTGTTGACTTTTGGCCATAAGAAAACAAAGTCAAAATACCTAAGTTTTTACGTTTTTTGACTGTTTGTCTGGGCTGCATGTCTTTTGGTGCTAACTATGACCGAAAAATTGATTTAAGCTGATGTCATTTTGACACGCTAAACCCCAAGAAGAAGAAGAAGAAGAAGAATAGCGAAGGAAACTAACAAAACTAACAATCGTCGTCATTGTTGTAAATAAGAAAACTATGCGAATCCATTCGCCTTTGTTGGCAGCAACAAAAGGCAAAAGTTGGAATCATCTTGCACTTGACTGCATTTTCTGCCATTCAATTCAATTAAGCCGAGTTTAACTTTTCTAAAAGTTCAAATTGCATTAAACTATCGTCTGCCTTGTGAGCTTTCGAGTATCTTTTTGGCTTGCTTTATTTTGTAATTGTTTTGATTTTGCTCATATTGGAAAAAAAAGCCTTCCAAGCTTTCTCGACTTTTTTTGAAGTGAAAAAATGATGATGCCTCTAGGCCTTTTCACTCTCTCTTTGAGTCACTCATTTTCTCTTTTTGTTATCCTTGATAGGTGAGAATTTTCAATGACACTTTTAGGTGTGAAATTGTTGGCATGTCTTTCAAGTTAATTGAAAAACTGTTGCCATTTTTGAACCTTGATCTGTTCTGGCCTTTGTTTGAGTTTCCAATGATGTCTGAGAGATAGTGTCCTCCCCCCGCACCCTTCCCACCATTATGGGAAATTCAATTTGTGCATACTTGAACTTGCATAAAATTGCCCCACTGACCCCACCCAACCCCACCACCAATGCAGTCTTGTCTGTTGCATTTTTACAACTTTTACGTGGCGGCATGTAGAATTTCCACACCTCTTGGCCTCATGGTCGCTGCCACTAAAGAAATATATAGGCGCCTTGAGTTTTATGCACTCACACAGAAATAAGCGAGTCAGCATAAAAGTTTTGTTCAATTTAATATAGACAATGCAAACGGGTCGTATGAGTTATTTGGCCAACCAGACAATTTGAATAAAATGAAATTCTTTTATCTGTTTCTTTTCCTAAGGCTCTTTTTTTTTGTTGGCCACATTCCTGAGCCACTTTGGCCAAGTCAAGGCTTTGGTAATGCATCCAAGTTTATTCCCTTGACTCGGCCCAGATGGCAAACAGAATTGCAGCCAATGAAATTGCTCCTTTCTTATTAAGTTTTTATCTTCTCCCCTCTCACTCTCTGGTTTTCTCTATTTTGCGCTCATAAATTATGCAAAATTGTCTCATTGCAATGTCGACATTCGGTTTCATTCATTCCTGTCATTCTTTTTCTTTTTTTTTGCAATTGTCGTTGCGGTTTTTGTAATCAAAGCCAACTGTGCAAATTAATTGTATAAAATTCTCTCAGTCTGCTGGCAGACCAACTCACCCCTCTCACCAGTCTCTCTCGCTCTCTCTCTGTCTTACCAATTTGTGCCTTTTGCAAGCATTTGGCCCTAATTTGCTTAAACAGGCAATTAATATGCGTGGCAACGTTGTCAACAACAAAGCCGCATAGAAATTTCTCTTGGGTTTCGGTTCGCATTTTTCTCTTTCTCTCTCTCTCTCTCTGTTTGATGTTTTGTGGTAATTCTTTTGGCTTAAACAAACTTGTCAAATGAGTTGATGAACCTTTTTCTGCAAGACTTTCTTTTTTACTTATGGGATTCTCTACTTGGACTTGACTGGGACAACGGGGCGTATCCGTGATGCACACTTGGAGATCAAGTTTTTTTTTTGAAGATTTTAAAATATTATGCAATTTTTTTTTTTTTTTAGATTTTTGGCTCTACTCTTTCCCTTTTTTTGGCTTTGTTTTTGTTTTATACTTTGTGAATATTTTCCAATAAAATTCCACGCTTTATCGACTAAGCGAAAGGTATTCGCATTTATATATACATTTTCCCATAGAATTGGATTTGAAATTCTTCTTGTGTATTTTGCATAAAATGCACATGTTTATGTAGTTGAAATAATACACACACACACATAGAGAGAGAGAGAGAGAGAGAGAAACAATCATATATACATTTATGTCTGCCATTTATATGAGTAGCATATGCAAATTTTTATCTAGGATAGAAAAATTCTTCTCTCTGCAATTTTTTTTTTTTTTCAAAAAGGATTTACTTTTTCTTTTTTGTGAAATGAAGCGGACTGATTTTAATTATGCTTTGATGGACGAAAGTAATATGATCTTCTATTATCTTCTATGGCTTTACTGTCTCCCCTCCCCCGCTCACTCGTGGCAATTTAAAATCTCAGCTTAGGCGTTGAGCCATCATCCGTCGCTGGTCCTTTGTCAGTTGTCTGGTTGAGAGCATTTTGCCTTGCCATTCGCTTGGCATAAAACGCTTGTGCGCTCATTGCATTTTAATGAGTTTTTAAAGCGTTCATGTTGACAGTACCAGCCACAGGATAAAAGGGAGAGCAAAAGAGAGAGAGAGAGAGAGAGAGATAGAAAAAAGGAAGGCTTTCGGTTTTAGTGTGTTTATCTTGGCGAGGAAGCTGCTCAGACTGCTCAACTGTTTGCCAGTTTTCCACTTGCCACCTCAGTGGCTGAGACTGTGGCATGTGGCATGTCAATGAGCACTTACACTAATTTCCAGTTATTTGCATACAAAATTAGCCCAAGCCAGCCAGGCAAATAAAACGCCTTAACTCTCTCACTCTCTCTCTCTCTCTCGGTAATTATGATTGTAATATTTCGGGATCATTTATCATTTTCTGGCCAATTGGTTACACTTTTTTCCATATCGAAAGCCAAAAGAAATCAGTCAAAGTCAAGCCGAATCTGGTGCATATTTTTACCAAGCCCACTTCAATTTTAATTTAGTTCATAGCTTAATGAGATTCGGAATTTTGTTTGCCTGATTTATTTTTGCTCCCACTCGAAAAGAAAAAGACGAAAATTTCACAGAAATTCAGAGCAGGCAAATCGTCAGCCTGTCTGACTGACAGCCATCAATAATTTATAACAAAAAAAGATAAAACAAAGAAGAAGAAAAATTCATAAATTATTTCTCAGGCCAATCGACGGGCAGAATATTTTTCAAGCTTGTCCGGGCAATTGAAAACGGAACAGCTTAATTTGTCATACCAAAAAAAGACTAAAATATTTTCCTATTTTTTTCTGACAAATCTTTTCCCGCTATCCCCCTACCCTTTGATGTGGTCAAGCGAAAATCAATAATAGGCAAATTACTTTTGTGAAGTTTCTCGCGGGAATTGAAGTTGCTTGGAACGATAGTTCAATTATTTGAACTAATCGGAAGTAGCTTGAAACAGATTATTAGCAATGATTTGTATAATAAACTTGGATTGCTCTATTGGCCATCAAGAATTCCAATTCAATTTCAACTCAAAATGTGCAATTGCAATCGCAGAGCACAATTTTATTGAGGCCAAAGTGAAACGTGTGGTTTATTGAGGCGTAAACCTTCTTCATTTTGCTTGAACGATTTGGTCTATAAATAAATTTTATTACCAGGTTTGTATAGCAAATCAAAGGATAATGAAATATTATGCTTACCTTTAAGCAAAGTCAATTTGAGTAATTGAAAGGTCCTTTCAGTCCTTTCAGTATTTTGTATGAAAGTTATACGATTTTGTAAGAGAAATTATACAAGACTAAGACCAGATTGAAGATGTAAGAGAGAGACTCACTTATATAAAGAATTACTCTAAGTTTCTGATCATATCAGTTTCACTTCACTTAAAAATCAAGTTTGCCAATTTGTTTTGGAAAGATTTTTCATATCAATTTTCGAAAAATTACTCAACCATAAAGCCCAAAGCCACTTGGGGAATTTTGTGGCCACATTCAATGCTCGAGAAAGTTTTGATAACAAAAACCCCCTGACAGCTTGCAGCCAAAAGCTGCTTTCAGTTAAAGATTCTTTCACGAGCTAAAAGTGTACATTTTCAGGTGAAATTTTCTTTCAATCAATTCAAGAAATTTCCAAGAAAAATACACAATTAAAGGGTAAACTAAATTCTTGGTGTAAACTGTACTGGTATGGCACATACCACTGTTCCCTGGTAACCCTGTTGCTTTAGTTGGTTAGGCAAATTAATTGATTTTATTTCAAATGGAAAAGAATATTTCCAATTAAAAATAAGCAAACCAAGCTCATAGAAATAGTTTTCGTTTTCCTTAAAAATAACCTTTTTTAGCTGATAAATTTATCAAGTTTTTTGAATTCATGGATTAGTTTTGAGCTTTCCAATTTTCAAAGTTTTATTTGGAAAATTTCTCAAAATTTCCCAAGGAAAGACAAGTGACCAGAGAGAGAGAGAGAGAGAGAGTCTAATGAGTCAGTCTGAGACTGAGGGTATAATTTTTTATAAATGTTTAAATGTCTTGTTGGCTTGGTTCAAGTGTCGGCGAACAATGAAAAGGCGTCGGAAGAGACCACAACAGGGCCATAATCAGTGCGTTTTCCGGACATGCCGGTCTTGTTTGTTGGCTTGGCAAACAACAACAACAACTACAACAACAACAACAAGAAGAACAAGAACAATTTAATTAAAAATTTATGAGCTTGTCGCTTGCTATTGTCTTGACAAAGCCGCACAGGCAAATATGAGTTTATAAAACCCACAACACACACACACACACGCACACATGTGCAACCGGAAATGGCCCAATGCTATTGTTGTTGGATTTTAGTTTTGTTTTTGTTTTAGCCTTGACGGGCGTCTGTTTAGTTTTTGTTCTCACCGACTTTTGCTAATTGTAAAGTCGCCTCGCACACTTGGCTAGGAGGCGGCGGTTCCGCTCTCGCTTTGCCCTCTATTTGCCTCTGAGTTTAATTACCAAAGTTTTCTTGCCACTTGCCAAGATAAGTCTAAAAGTGTTGCCCCCTTTTTCGCCCCCTCTCGGAGGGTGGAAAAAGTTTTTGCATAAAGCGACATAATTGAATTGTTTGCTTTTTGGTTGTTTGGTTTTGGCCAACTTTTATTTTTTCTTGCTTCCACTTTTGGTTTGGTTAAAGAAGGGCTTAGTTTGTTGTTCCTGTTCTTGTTTCAACTCATTCATTTCAATTAATTTGTAATTTTCTCAGATATACTCGCTCTTCCACTTTTTGAACTTTATCATATCCCTGGTTGTTTTTGTTCTTGTTGTTTTTGTTGTTGTTTTGCACACTAATTACAAAGCCACTCTCAATTAACTCGACTATATTTATACGTTTAGAGCGCACTTGGGAATATACTCTCCTTTCTCTTTTCCATTTTTTGTTTTATTTTATTTGAAGCCTGTCAGTTTATTTTTAAACTCGCCCACCTGTCCTGTCCTGTCCTGATGAGCTAAATTACGCGCATATGTGTGTGGGTGTGTGTGTGAGTTGGGGGAATAGGAAATGGCTATGAAACAAGTGAAACAATTGGCGCTCGCTTGGTATGAAATTTATAGCAGGGAGCTGCGCTTCGGAAATGTCAGGGGAGGATATAAACTGTTGGCACAAATCCACCAGTTTGTCACTCCTTTCTCATTGTCATCGCTTGGCCAAAGCCGAAAGAAAAATCATCCAAAAAAAAGTGCTGACAAGTTTTATACATTTGGCCAAAACGAGCCGAGCAGCCATCGAGCCGTCTTTGCTTATTTATTTTTATTGTCAACGCACACACACACACACACACACACACACACGAACAAAGCGGGTATCAAAGTGCTCAAAAGGGAAGGCCGGGGAATGCGTATCAAAACGTGCGTAAAAAGATCTCTTCTTTTTTTTTGACGATTCACTGAGCTCTTCTTGGTTTGTTCATAAATTGCGGTTTACATTTCGCAAATTTCCATATGCTTTTGTCTCCCCCCCTCTCTCTCTCTCTCACACACTCTTTCTTTCTCTCTCCGCCAATTGTTGAATATTTTACATTTTTTATTAGCTTTTGATACGTACGATTTGCCGTCGCCAAAAAAATTTCCTTTGAATTGGGCCAAACTCTTTCAGGATTCTAAGCGGTTTTCCTTTGGTTGGTTTTTTCCTTTTTTATTTTTCTTTTTGTTCTGATTAACAAAACCGAGAAATTCAAGAGTCATGAAGCTTTCATTTTTTTTCTGTATTTTTTTTTTCTGTTTTGGCCTCATTTTAATAGCCAGGCCTGGGCTCTATTGTTGTTGTTTTTGTAATTGCTTTTGTTGTTGGTTTTTCGCCGTTGATTTAAAGATCTCGTGCCAGTTTTTTTTTCTCAGTCGACTGGATTTTGCCTTTGTTGTTGTTGTTGTTGTCGTTGGGTGTATATATATTTTTTTTTCACAAATTAGTCGCACGAACATTTTTGCCGTTGTGCCACTAAATGCCAGCAAAAACCACACAAACACACACACACACACACACACACAGACACACAAAGAGCAGGCCAGATTAGTCAAGTCAGTGTAGGCAGTAGCAGGACAGAGGCTTTGGTTTTGGTTTCGGCCTGGTCTGTGGCAAAGCGGCAAATTGTTTGCAACATGCAAAGCAAATGCAAAGGTAAACTCAACTCAACTCAACTCTGAAATAAAAAAGAAAGAAATAGGCTAAAACTGGCAATGGAACAGTCCCTGGCAAAGTCAGTCAGGCAAGCCAGGCCAGACCAGGCCAGGCTAGGCCAGGGTAGTTTCTCGGTTTCACCTATTCTTTTGGTCTACCCGGCAGACTGACAAATATACAAAAAGACATGGCATGTTACTTTTTTTATAGCATTTTTGAGGGCACAACCATCATACAGGGGCTTTCTCTAGGTGCTCCAGAGGCATGGACACGAAATGAATATGGATTTGCTTTTAATTACCAGCAAACTCAACACAAACTGAGGCAACCCACAAAACTGTGTGAGGTCGACTGGCAAAACCAAAAGGCGTGTTGCTATTTTTGTATGCGTTCTTGTTTTTTTGTTTTTGGCCACGAAATTATGACTTTGGCAGGCTTTTGGCTTTTTTGGTTTTTCCTGGTCTCATTTTTGTTTTGGGGTCAACGAAGGAGGAGAGTATCTCTTTTGATTAGAAGGTTTCAAGTGATTTTATGAAAAGCCAATGCTTTCAATTAAATGGGACACAAGCTATACGACTGAATCCATTTCATTTACTCGGCCACAACTGTCGTATCAATCATCATCAAAAAAGGGTAGAGGAAAATATCCATTTGATTCCTCTGAGAATTTTGGTTTAAATAAATAAAAACTTTCAAGTACTTTTTGAAAAAAAAGGAAAAAAAAAACCCTCCTGACATTTGCAATTTTAATTTGATATTCAAGTGCAATTTGATACCAATTAAAAGTTTTGACAGTTTGCTAGATTATAAAGCACATTTTGATGTTGAATTAAGCTCTGCGGTTGGCTTCGGAAATTCGAAACTTGTGAATGAAAAAAAAAGGAAATGCTAAATTAAAAATATTTCAAGGAAATCGGAAACCTGCAGAAAAAAGGCATTTAAAAGTATTTTTAGGTAAAAATAAAATAAAATAAATAAAGAAAAGGTTCCTGAATAAATTAACTTTCTGGTTGAAGGTTATATCAATAAATAAAATAAAAGAAAAATTTTAAATTCTTTTTAAGTGAAATTCAAGTCGAAATAAATTAGTAAGTAAGTTTATCCTGGCTCTGAGGGATTACTTCTATCAGAACTATTGCATATGCAATGCAGCTCTGTGTCGATCGGAACTAGTTCATTTGCATTGTGCTTGCTCTTTGTATTCTTATAATAAAGGTTTCAAATATTTTTTCTACTTAAAAAAATTTAATGTTTTTTTAAATTTCAGAATTTTATTGAGACTAAAACAAGATTTCGAAATCTCATTGATCTTCGAAAAAATCGGTAAGAAATTTATAAGTAAAACTATTTGATGGAAATTTTAAAATACGTTTTTTTTTTTTTTTTTAGGAGTGAAAAATAAATTTTGTTCTATTTAGAAAATGTCTTAAAATTATTGAAAAATAAATTAAATTTCAATTTCAAATATTTTGGAATTTGTCTTACTTAGAATTCAGTTCGATTTTGATTAGATAAAAATCGAATAAAAACCTTTTGAAATAGTTTCTCAAAGGTTCTAATTGAATTAGCTTTTCTCAATGCATGCCCAAACTTTTCTTCTTCTCAACAATTTCCAAATGTTTTAAATGTTCAAATGTATTTCTTTTTCAAACTAGACCAAAGCAGTCTCTCTGTCAAAAGGGAACCAGAGGATTGGAGAGGGACTGGGCCAGGCCAACGAGGCCAGCGCCTTTGAAAAGTATTTTACGCAAAGTGGCTACAAGGCAAAAATCTTGGTAAAACGGGCACATAACTTTTAACAGAATATGTGCCTAAAAAGTATGCGAAAATACACACACACACACAGTCACACATATATTTTGGTAAAAGAAAAAGCAAATAGCCCCAGGGCTACTCAAACTCACGTCTTGCCGCATTGTTGTACGCTTGCTTGCTTCTTTTTGGTACATGAAGACACATGAATTTCTATATGGATATATAAATTTTCAGCATATGTGTGTGAAGGTGTATGTGTGTGTGAGTGTGTGTGCGAGTGTATGCGCTTAAATATGTATTGCTTTGCATATTTTATAAACTCCACGTGCAAACACATCCGAACTACAAGCCAAAAAGACGAGGCTGACAAGACACACACACATTCACACACACATACACAGATAGAGCTGGTACAAGGCAAAAGACACAAGCGTTTTAACTCGATAATATTGATTGGTCGATTTGGCCAAAAGGATGGACAGACACATTCACACACGCACTCACACACACATACACATACACACGGTATGTCTGCCAGCGTCACGTGCGGGTCAGTTTAACATTTTTGTTTTCTTTTTTTTCAGCAAGTCTGGTCATTGTTTCATTGTCACTGTCAGGGTCATAAATGGCAATTAATGAAGAAGAAGTAGAAGCGGGGGTCAGGGTTGGCAAAAAAGGGGCGTAAAAATAAACTTTTTAAACCCTTTTTTTTTTTTGGTATATGGAGAAGAATAGTAGAAACAAGACTTACCATTTAACAGGAGGCTTTTTGGGCTAAGTCCTGCGTCAATCTTGTGTCAGGCCCTTGTCCATTTTTATGCACGCTCACACACATACGCACACTTACACTGAGAGAAATTTTTTGCCAAAAACACACAAATTCACTTAAATTTGTTTTTCTTTTTTCGCTATTTTCTCTTTCTCTTTTTTTTGGGATTTGAAAAATTAGATTGAATTAGGATTTTTACACATTCGTTTCACTCGTTGATTTTTTTTCCCTTGGGTTGTTGCTGTTGTTGTCAGATTTGTTTGTTGTTTGTTTTGCAAATTTCTTAGAATTTTTTCTTTGGTTTGTTTTGCGTATTATTTTCTTTTTTTTTTTGGTGTAATTTTTGTTGTGTATTTTTGCCGTTTTCTTTTTCACACTTTGCGTAGCACACTTTTGGGAGCCTGATAAATTGCTCTTTGGTTGATCATTTTATGCCGCGACACAAAGAACCAACCCGGCCAAACCAAATATGACGTGATTCCTTTTATTTTTTTTATCTTTTTCTCATTTTTTTTTTTTTTTGGTTTTTCCTTTTTTTTTTTTTTTTGGTTTACTTATGACTGGGATATGCATAAATTTTTAATATTTCAATTTCATTTTATAAAAAGAGCGCGTCACAAATACTTAAACAATTTGCCACACACGAGCTTTAAGATTTGCTTCTTCATTTGATGGAAATACACACACACACACGCACACAGACATGCACACCTGTGTCTCTATATCCCTATTGACCATTTAACTGGTCGTCTACATTTTCATTATCTATGTATGCGTGGCACTGGGCTAAGCTTGAAGAAGCCATGTCACGGGGCTCCGACCAGGCCTAGGCACGGACCGGGTTACAGCCCCAGCCCAGCCCCACCTGGTCTCAAGTGCACCATTAGGCATTTGTTAATGGCTTTTTCACACACACACACACACACACACTGACAGGCTTATGCAGGCTGCCAGTTTACAGTTTTTGTTTTTTTTTTTTAAGCCCACATGTGTGTGTGTGTTTGAGCTATAAACTCATTTAATATGCTTTATGACGTCATGTATGCGCGCGCCTCTCATAGTTTTAACTAGCCTGTCAGCACCCACCTACCCTGCTGCTCCCCCCCCCCCCTCACACTGCGACAATTGTTAAACTTTTTGCCACCTAACCAAGACTGGCACGCCCCTTCTTTTGTTTACCTATTTTTATGCATAGTTTTTCTTTTCTTAAACATTTTTCGGATAGGCCCCGTCGTCTCTCTATTGTTCCGACACTCTGCTGGCCATTTGAAATGCAGATAGCCTTGGCGGACGGACCGACCAGAGACCCAGTCAGTCCGTCCTGTCTGCTGTTGTATTCCTCCTTGCATAATCTCGTTTGATTTATTTCACTTTTACTCTATCTACTATTTATTTTTTTTATTACAACTCATATGCTGAGTTGTTTATTATTGAAAGTCTTTTTTTATGGAGTATTTAGCCTTGTCTTGGATTTGAGTTCGGGTTTGGGCTATGAATTCATTTGGCAGTTTTGTTTAGTTTGCCAACTTGTTTTATTAATTTTTGTTGCAAAACTTTTATTTATTTAGGTTGCTTATCTTTTCACTTTTTTTACGACTCAACAGGAAATGCAAAAAAAAAAAAAAAAAATTTCTTGAACAACTCACAGATCCTTCAGGATCGACCTGACCTTCAAAAAAAAAAAATTAATCAATTTTTGATTGGCTTGCCCTTTTCAAATATTTTTTTTTTTATAAATATTTTATTTGAGATGAAAGTCACCTGAGGAATTTTAAAAATTCTAGACTGTTTATTTTTTTGTTTTTAATATTTTATGGGAAATGAATTGATTTATTTTTTTCGATTTCTTCAATTTTTGCAGACGAAATTTTTTCAACGTTTTATTTTTTCCCATCATTCCAGTTTTCTAAGGTTTTGGGGACTTTCAAGTTTTTGTCATTTCAAATGGAATTTAGTCTTAAAAATTTTTTCAATTCCTTTTATTAGTTTCTGGCAGATGATTCCCTCATTATTTGTTTTGTGTCTTAAAAAGTGTTTTAACTTTTTTATAGTTTTTTTTATTTACAAGAGAAAAACTGTTAAAATTTTGTAGCAGTTTCAAGCCGCCAGCTGAATCCATTGAATTTCTTCTTCTTCTTCTTTTTATTCTTTTCTTTTTTTGCAATGCATTTTTACTTTTGCTTTGTTTTTTTTTTCCCCCGTTTCTTTTTTGAAGTGAGCTAAAGTTAATGGGCTTCCTCCTCGGTTGAAGTTGTGTTGGCTACTGTTTCACCCCCTCCCCCTCTCACTATCTCTCTTACCTTCTGCTCAACACTTTAACACACACACACACACACAAGCACAAGACTTGACCGACCGTTTCAAAAACAAAAACAAAAAAAAAAGGGAAAGAATACAAATTGCCGTTATTCTATTGGCGAGTCTGATGAAGTTTACGTTTGACGACGAATCGACGAGTGCTGATTTGCTTTTGTCCGCTTGACACGTCCGTTGGCAGGCAGCTTGAGCAACAAACTGTTGTCCTGGTCGCTGGTCGCTGATGGCTGCCGAGTTATAAGCGAAGCTTTCGTGAGATCCTCGTGTTGTGGGCAGACTGTTGCTATTGCAACGGCCGTGCGAAAGCTTTCGAGCACGTGGAGCTTTGCGGAGAGTCACACACGTGAGGCTGCTGCTACACGTTTTTTTTGTCTTTGTTTTATTTATTTTTTTTTTTTTTTGTTTTATTGGACAATGGACAAGCATTTAACTGTTATTGTTTTGCCTTCTTTTTACGTGCTCGGCATGATGGTTGTTGTTGGTGTTGCAGACGTGTAACAAGTGGAAGCACAAAATTGGGCTACAACGAACCAAAAAGCCAAAAAAAAAAGCTCGCATCTCGTTCTTTTTTTTTTTTTTGGCTGCCTTTATTGGTGGTTATTAATTAGCACCTGGTTGCTAATTGAATTTCATAAGAAGAGCTTTTATGTGTCTTGTTCTATTTTTTTCGTACTAGTCAACCTGTTGACCATTTGGTCAAGAGTGTGTGAGCGAGAGAGAGAGAGGGCGAGTATGGGAGCACCTGGTCCCACTGAATTTAATGTCTCGGTTTGATGTAGTTGCTTTGTCCTTACACAGTCTGTAAATAGCTACACCAGCAAGGGCCTTGCCTTGCTCTTGAAAAGAAAGAAATCAGCCAGGCAACCAACCAAACGGCAACTGAAATATTTATTCATGTAAGGTCGCCTCCTATGCAAGAAGCTATTTAGACTACTCCGGACACATTCTCTCTCTCCCTCTCTCTCTCACACTCTTGTACTCTGTATGCACTTATCCCATTCCAAAAAAAAAGTAGCAGACGGTAGCTGCAAATTTTAATACCCTGGACATGGACATGGACAAGGACGCTGGCGTTCTCTCGTCCACATTGAATGCGGCAACTTTTTATTTTTATTTGTTTGCCTCAAATCTCCAAAAATACTACCACTTTTGTATAGTACGAATATATAATTGAAATATAATTGGAAAATAATTGAATGTGGCAAAAGACTTTCACAAAAGCTGCTATGACAAATTGATATAGAATATTTTCTATATAAACTTTTCAATTCATAAATGCCTCCACAGACACTCCAAAGACCTTGAAATTGCTAGGTGGTAATGGCAAAGGCTCTGCTGCTGCCTCCAGAGCCAAGGCCAAAACCAAAAATGGTGGCCCATCAAAAAATTTCACCTCGAATTTTTGTTTTTTTCTGGCTATTTTAAACTTGTTTTAAAAAAGAAAAGTTTATTGGAAAAAAATGGGGAAAACGAAAGTAAAGGGATTATAGAGATAATAGATGGATGGACATGGAATATTTTGACAGATTACTGATTCTTTCAAGGGAGGCTGTATTTGTACAGTTCCATGTTTTTTTTTTTTTTATAAAAAAAAATAAATAAATTTAAATAAATCATAAATACAAATCAGAGAAATATTTTATATTTTTATATATGTAACCATATTTTTACAGTTGAAGTCTTGAGAAAAATAATTAATTTTGGGATATTCGCCTATTGATAAAAAATCTAAATTCTTTGAATTTCCAAATATTTCAAAAAATTATGGATACCATTTTGGTTAACTATTTTTTTTAAATTAAAGTTTAAAATTTTCAAGGGGAAAGCAAAAGGCCAGATTAAGTGAAGTAAAGATGGCGCGAAAAACTATTTAACATAAACTTGCTTATGGCGCCATCTACATGTCATTTCACTTGAAATGTTTTGCTGCCCTTAAATGTTTCTCTCTGCTCTAACAGGTTTCTCCTTTCACTTAGAGGCTTCTCCGTTCTCTTCGTGGTTTCTCCTTTCACTGAAAATTCTCCGCTCTGTTCGGAGCTTTTTTTGTTCTTAAATATTTTAACCAGCAACTGCCCAGCTGGACGACTGAGAACTAGATGGCGCCACTTGCTCAGGCTGTGACAATACCTTTAACCTTTTTGTTCTGCTTATTTCCCCCTCTTTCCTTTTGCTTACTTTCGTAAAGTAAAAAGGTAAACAAAAAAGAAAATATACCCTCAAGTTGACTGACCCCATACAAGTTTTACAGTTAATAACGGACCACTCAGCCACTTCGCACTCACAGACCCCCAAATTCCTGTTTACCCCAAAATTTGGCCAAATATTTGAGAGTTTTGTATGTGCGACGGATCTTAACAGGTCAGTAATTCCCACATCAGCTTTTAATTTTTATGAACGCCTTTTAAATCTGCTTGAAAAGCTGGCCAGAACCGAATTGTAAATATTTGGAAAGCCAAGAGTTTGCACTATCGATTTGCGGTTGGTTTGGTTTTAGTAATTTCATCCTCGACCACAAATTAAATGAGACAAAGAGACAAGCGATAAACAAACAATCGAATAAAACAGAGACAACGAAGAAGAAGAAGAAGAAGAGTTGGAAGGAATTAGCTAGCTGGTTTTATTTGCTTTTCTTCTGGGCGAGAGAGAGAGAGAGAGAGAAAAGTGCCAAGACAAATGAAACTTTTCGTGTTCTTCGTATTTCATTTTTATTATTTACCAAAACAGAGATTCGCTTGAAATTCAATAAATTAGTTCATTTTTGTTTTTCTGTTTCTTTGTTTAAGATTTAAATGGAATTTAAACTGGTTTTTACTGCCAACACAAAATGTCAAAGCACAAGAAGAAACCAAATCAAAAAAAAAAAATAATTATATGTTTTGCCAAGCGGAAACAATTTTCAAATTTCATAGGCCTTGTAGAAATAATTTCATTGAAATTAAACAAAAAAAAAATCATAATAAAATCAAAGAAAAAGTCAAAATCTGATGACAGCTAAATTTTGTGACACTTTGTCACGCCCTCAGTCTTTAGATTCTCAGAGCAGACCGCAAAACACTTAGCAAATATGAAACCCCAATGTGTCAGTTGGTTTGATTGTCAAATCTTTAATTTCGATTTAAATATAAAAATACAAAAATAATCATAATAATAATAACGATCAAGGTTATCCACGGGGTAAACAAAATTAAAAGCCGCTTTTAATTGGAACACACGAATACACAGCCAAAGCCAGCGTTAAAAGCAGATGATACTTAAAATCAAACCTGCATGCATAATATCTCAACCAAAAAGAAATAAAATAAAAAACCCAAAAAAGAAAAAAAATGAAGAAGAAAACAATACACAAAAGCCGAAAAAAATTTACAATTTAAAAAATGCACACAGCTGGTGGTGACACCCTCATGGCTAAAGCTCCACACCTGGTCCACTTTGACAGATTGTTTCCATCACCAAAGAAGAAATCAAACGAATCATCACAAGCTGAGAGGGAGCCTTTTCTTCTGCTTCTTTAAATTTTTTGAGGTTTTTCGAAATTCTTGGAAAAAAAGACTCACCAGGCTAACTCAAAATTACCAAATTAATTTTAGAAAAAAAATTTGGATTGAGAGAAATTTACAGGTTTTTCGAAATTCTTAGAAAAACGACTCAACAGGTCCCTTTCGAAATAATCTAGGCTCTTTTGATTTAATAAAAAAAATATTCTAGTATTTCCTTGATTAATTTAATTATAGAAATAAATTTGTATATATTTCAAGATTTTTTCGGAATTCTTAGAAAAAATATCTCAAAATGACACAAGCTGTTTTTTTAATTCAGTAAAAAAAATTCTAGTCTTGACAAGTAAATTTGAACTGAGAGAAACTTCCAGGTTTTTCGAAAATCTTCTTTCTAGGCTTTTCCTTAATGAAATTTAATTTTACTAATAAATTTATATTAAGAGAAAGTTCCGGATTTTTCGAAATTCACCAGGACCTTGAGAGACTTTTAGTCTTAGAACCCAGTCAGGTCCCTGGTATATCTAATTTACCACAATGATTTAATTTGCCTAAAGAAACCATCATCTGTTTGGCTTTGGCTTCCACACAATCCACACTTGCCTTCCACATGGCCAGCCTACCCCAGCTTCAAATAGCAAAACCCAACACTCTGAACCATTCAGTTAGCTTTTGATCAAGCTCACCAGATTTATTCAAAAAAGAAGAAAAAGTATGCCTCTGGCAAACGCAGCCATTTTGCATATAAAAGCCAAGCGTGAATGCTGTCAGCTCTCTTTTTTTTGTTGGGGGACACCTACGAAAGACCCAATCTGAACAGGCCAATCCAATTGAAAACGATCTCTACCAAAATATCACTTAAGCCTAGCCAAGTTACTGTGCGTGTGTGTGTGAGTGTGTGGAACGCGTTTTGTTTGGCCCCTCTTAACTGTAAATCGAAAAAAAGAAAAAGCTTTGAGAAACTCACCACGCGTGTGTGTTAACCTCGCGCCGCTCCTTCGTCGCAGCTCGAGTCGCCCCGTCTGCGTGTAATAAAAGAAGAAAATTTCAAGTCTTGTCTTGGGCTTGGCGTCTGTCTCAGAGCTCGAGAAATTGTGCGACGCGTTATAGCGAACAGTGTAAATGGAGCTTTGATAGCGATCGGAAGGACAAACTCTGCTCAGCTGCTGCTGCCGTCGCTAAATAAGACTTAAAATCTCTGTGATCTCGGTTGTTTCGAAAACAGTGTGGAAAACAAAAGTGTCTCCTAAAACAAATAATCACCAAACCAAAACAAAAGAAAGACAATTATTTTGTAAAGTTTTTCTTTTTTTTGTGCTTTTTTTCGGAATTTGAAAGATGGCCAAACTCTTTCTAGTTTTGGCCGTTGTGGCTTTGGCCAGTACAGGTAAGCAAAATTAAAAATAATCGAAATAAAATAATCAATAAAGACAACCGGAAGCCTGGTCAATTAAAATGTCCTCGTCTGGCCTTCAAAAAATGCTTTATTTCTGAAAATGTGCAAAAGGTTGCAAGGTTACAAAGATGTCGTGTCATGTCACTTTTAACCTTGATTATGCAATAAAAATAAAAAAACAGATACATTAAAACCCAAGAAAAAGGAAGAGGGCTAAAAAAAAAGCCACCTGGCCCAAGTGCGCAGGGCTGCAGCCGAGTGAACGGCTGTAAAAGTTTAATTCACTGGACTTGTCTTAGCCTCTGGTAAAACAACTTTCATTTTTTTTTCAAAAATTGTTTTCTGGCTAATCCAAATTGTTGGGTAATCAGAAAGATGGAGAGGGAGACCTACACTCAGCGCTTCACCAAAGAAGAACAATATCCAAATTCACTTTTAACATAGAAAAAGAAGAAGAAGAAGACTGAAAAAAATAGGGGGAAGAATTTAGAGAAAATAGATCAAAATCAGAATGAATATAAATTAATGGACAATTAGAGTGAAAATTTATATTAATGGGAGAAAAGTTAAGAATTAAAATTTTGAAAGAATTAGCAAATAAAATTATTCTTAAAAAAAAATGAAGGAAATAAGTAAGAGACTATATAAAAAATTAGTTTATATATATAAAAAAAATGAATTAAATAATACAATGAAAAAATAATGAAGGAAAAAATAATTAAATAAATTTGAAAAATTTTATGATAAAAAATAAAACAAATTTGATAAAATAAAATAAATATATAGAGAGAACGAAATTAAAATCAACATTAAAAATAATAAAACTATCTTTATCAGAAAATTAATAAATAAAAATATATATTTTATTATTATAAAATAAGTAATGAGTTTATGGAAAGAAAATTCATAATAATAAATACAAATTTATTCTGATCTAAATGAAATCAGATAAAGAATTTGAATATTAAAAAAATAAAATATTAGAAGCGAAAATAAAGAACAAATAAATAAATTAAAAAAAAAATTGAATAAATAAAAAAAAAAAAATAAATAAATAAATAGATAAAATGGAAAAAAAATATATAATAATGAAAATAAGAAATGAATAAATAAAATAAAAAAATAAATTTAAATTAAATAAATTAAAATAAAAAACTAAATTAATTAAATAATAAATAAAATGAAAAAAATCTATACACATATAGTTATATATAATAATCAATTCACTGACCTACAGAGTAGTTAAAAATCAAATAAATAAAATAGCTTTAAAAAGCCAAAAAAAAAAAGATTAAAATTTATATAATTTTTTTTATATTTTTATTGAATTAATATTTGAAATAAAAACTGGACCACAAATAAATAATAGCATTAATCGCTTGACACAAAAATATCATGACATAAAAATAGCTTGACCCAAAGAATAAGACAAAATCTCTTGGCATAAAGAAGAGATTGAAATTTGGTAAAAAAAAAAAACAAATAAATAATAATATTATTATTGACTTTGTTGAGTTTGTGACAGGCCATCGATCAATTAAAATTAAATAAAAAAATATATATATATGTGTGCATCTGGTCAAAATAAATACGATTTAAATAAAATGAGGGAAATATGAAAAAACAAATGAGCAGGTGGTGGTGCGGTCGGGGGCAAAACTAATTGACATGGCCAGCAGTTTATCACTTAGCGGTTATGCAAATCATTTCTGACTCGAATCAGTCGCCCCTCCCCCTCCTTCTGCGACTTCTACTTTAGCTTGTTGCTCTTTTGCTCTGTGCAAAATGTCAAAGTTATAGATCGGTGGTCCGGCCGGTTGGCGTTCTGGTCGGTCGTCAGCGTGCCTTGCGGTGACATCGTATTTCAAAATGGCAAACGTGTTTAAAATGCTTTGACCAAAGCCAAACTGACTGAGTGACTGACTGACTGAGCCGGCCAAATCCAGCGAGGGCGACGGGCAGAGAGGTGGCTTTTATTATGGGCATATTGATTTTTTTTTTTTGCTGTTTTGATTATTTCAGTGTAACAGGAAATGGCAAGTTTTTGGCCTAACCTAACAAGACTTCCGGTTTTTCTATTTGTATGGTATTATTTTGTTTTCTCTCTCTCTGACAATTTCCTCTTGTTGTTTGTTTTTTTGCTGGCAGCCTCGGCCATTGAGACACGTTTCAAGCGTCAGGCCACCACCGAGGAGAACAAAAAGGAAGAGTCCTTTGAAAAGGAACTCTGCAAAGACAAAGATGCCGGTGAATGGTTCCGTCTGGTGGCCGGTGAGGGCGACAATTGCCGTGATGTCATCCAGTGCACTTCATCGGTAAGTTAAAAAAAAATTACAAAAAAAAAAAAAAATAATTTTTAAAATGTTTCCTTCCTTGTTTGGTTTTCTTCCCATTTTTTTTTTTAGGGTCTGCAAGCCATTCGCTGTCCTGCTGGCTTGTATTTCGATATTGAAAAGCAGACCTGCGATTGGAAGGAGTCTGTGAAGAATTGCAAGTCCAAGAACAAAGAGCGTCGTGTCAAACCTCTCCTGCACACCGATGAGCCTCTCTGCCAGGATGGCTTTTTGGCCTGCGGCGATGGCAATTGCATTGAGCGCGGCCTCTTCTGCAACGGCGAAAAGGACTGCTCCGATGGTTCCGATGAAAACACTTGTGGTGAGTCTCAAATTTTCCGAGCTTAAGAAGAGACCGGTTTCTTTTTCTGACATTTAAGAGAAACATGTGTGTCTTTTTTTTTGGAGCCAAAAAAATAAATCCCAAAAAAGTGCAGACAAAGACCGGTTTCGTAAAGCCCTTTAAGTCAAAGAAATCGGATTTTTTTTTTTTTTTTGTTTTTCTGTTTTCGAAAATGTCAAGTGTGAAATGGAAACAAATGTTCAGAAATGTCAGACAAAGAGCCAAAAAAAAGGTGTGGAGGTGTGCAAAAAATGCTTTTGCATAACTCTTAAAAAAAAAAAAAACTTGTAAAATTTATAAATATTTAATAAATCATTAATTTAAACAATTACAACATTTTTAACCTTGGCCACACTCGGCCAAAAGATTCATGTGTAAATTAGCTTACATAAGCCGCTTAAAAAAAAACTAGATATATTTTTAGCAATTGCAAAAAAAAAAAGATAAAAAAAAACCGAACAAAAGCCGGGTTAGTTTTGTTCATTTTCTCAATGGTAAACAAAAGACTCGCAACTCTCTTTGTGTTCAGGTTTCGCTTAAAAAAAACAGCAACTAATTTTAAATAATAATATAAAAAATAAAAGTGTTTTTTTTTATGCTATTTGAGTTGGTAATTTGCCAAACACGATTTCGGGTGAGACATTTCCCAAGAGCTTTGATTTTGGCCCAGCCAAGCGAAGACGACTTCAAGGCATACAAATGTGCATATTAAAAACCAATTAAATTTGCCCGAAAAAACAAGACTCGAAAATATTGCCCATAAATTAAACTAAAGAAGAAGAAAAGAAAAAAAAACTAGAGTATTATTTATCAACTGGTTAAGTTGGCCAAAAATGCTTATTTTAATGGCAATTCTATTTTTCAATAAACACGTTAATGGATCGTGTTGGCTAAACCCAAAAAAAATATGTATATGATATGTGCAGTCTAGCGTTAATTCAATAAACAAAAAAAAAATTATATATATAAAAATAAAATTATCAAGTGGTTGAGTCAAGCTATTCGTGCCAGTTGATGAGTCCACTTCAGCGTAATAAGGAAGCAAGCTTTTTGGGCTTTGCAAAAAAAAAACGAAGAAGAAGAAGAAAAAGAAAAATTATAAAAAATATATATATATTTATAGCTTTTTTTAGTGAGGCCAAAAGTGTGAAGACACTAATTAAAATTGAAGCAATAAAATAATAAAATAAATCACATTTTGAATTTATTTCATTTTTAAAGAATTTTTGCGAAACGTTTTACAAATTCCTTTAGGATTTGAGATATAACATATTGAAGGCGATTTATTTTCAAAATTAAATAAAAAATTCTTTAATAAAAATCAAAAAGAAATCTGAAGTAATCAGTTATAAAAAAAATCTAAGCTTAGGGAAGCAAATCAATTTTTTATTTCTTTTTTTTTTGTCAATAATTTTTGTGACTTTTTTTCTGGCAAATTTTTTATTATATAATTTTTATTAATATATATATTTTTAATTATTCATATTTTTTTAAAATAATTTTTGAGAGAATTCTTGGTCTTTTTTATTCATTTTTTTTATAATTTTTATTAATAGTTTTGTTTTCATTTTTTCTCAATATTTTTGTAAATTTTTTTTTTTTTTTTTTCTTCATTATTTTTATTAATAGGTTTGTTTTTATTTCTTCTTATTTTTTTTCTTAATATTTGTGAGAATTAATTTGTTTCTTCTTATTTTTTTTTCTATTTATTTTTATAATTTTAATTAATAGTTTTGTTTTTATTTTTTCTCAAAAAAAAAAACTTTTTTTTGGTAGTTTTTTTTATAATATATTTTTCTTCTTTATTTTTATAAAAAGTCTTTCGATTTAATTTGTTTATTTCGACAGAAAAAGGAATTGTTTATTTATTTTTTTGCTTTCGACGGGTTTTGAAGAGATTCTTTTCTTTTTCTGTTTTTATGCAGAGGCAAAATAAATTAATTTTATGTATTTGGATTCCAATGAAAAAAAACCCCCACTTAAAAACAAAGACCTGTGCGAAATTCCGCACACACCCAGGCCAAGTTAAGAAGTCAACAAAGCACAAAAGAAATAAAAGCTAAAAAGACACCCTAACAAAAAAAAAAAAAGTCAGGAATATTTAACAACAAAAAAAAAATATATATATATACAACCGGTTCGCCGATGACATAACTTTTGGCTTTAATGATGCTTTACATTATTGACATGACTGGCGGCCAAAGAGAAGAGTATTCCAAGGCGAGAAAAAAAAGAAGCAGTCACGACTAACAAAAACCAAAAACACAAAAAAAAGTCAATTTTATAGGCTAAAAAATTATTTTCAATTTGTTTAAACCGTTTTGGCCTTTGCATGCTTCGGCAGCATTTCACTTTGACAGAGTGGAGAAAAAAAAACAAAATAAATAAATAAAAATAATTGCCACAAATTTCTTTGCCAACTTTCGCAAAGTCGGCCCCACCCGGCACCATCTCCCACTTCCCCAACATGTTTGTGGCCAGATTTACGACCATGTCGTGTTATTGGCAAGTGCAAGGCTTTTGAGCCCAATCAACATTTGCATACCAACGTTAATGAGTCGGAAGGACGGACACACACGTGGGAGGTGTTGGCTGGCCAAAAGCAGACACTCTCTTTTGGCCAGTTGACAAGCCAAAAGTCAGAGCCCTGGCCAGTTGAGCGTGGCTTGCATGCCAAGCACCTGGCCAAGTTGTTGATGGTTTTTGCCGCTTGATTGATGTAGGGTGAGAGGGGAGGAGTAAACTTTGAAATATTTTTCACATTTTTTTTTTCCGTATAAACAAAACATTTTTCCATTCACTTTGGGCCGTCGAGAGACTGGCAAAGATTTGATTTACACATTGGCGGTTTTTCCGTGCTTTGATTGCTTTTCCGAACAGTTCACTGACCGTCACAAACACACACACATACACTCTCTTGGCTAATTGATAAATATTTGCAGAAACTATCGAGTTGAGTGAACCTAAAATTTAGACAATGCAAACAGAATAACTAAAAAGGCCCAGCAAAATTCAAAGTTTCATAAAATCTTTTTTTTTTTTGAAACCTGAAAAAATTAAGAGAGAAATTTTTATTTAAATATGAGTAGGTTTTTTCGAGAGGCCCCGGTTAATTTATATATCAAATTAAAGGTAAAATAAGTGGATTATAGGTGAAGAGGGAAAGGTTTAGATTTGGCCTAGGAAATTCGATATTTTCATAGGATACATCAAGCCTATAGGAACCTGAGAGACAGAGAAACTTGGTAAAAATATATGAACCTAGTTTTCACAGAGTTTCAAGAATTAAGGAACTGTAAAAAAATATAAACCTAGTTTTCACAGAGTTTCAAGAAAATAAGGAACTCTTAAAAAAAACATGAACCTTGTTTTCACAGAGTCTCAGGAATCAAGGAAATAAAGCTAAGTTAATTAAGGAATTTGAAATAAGAAATATGAAAGTGGTTTCCAACAATTTTAAAAATCGTGAATTATAAAGAATTATTAGAAATAATAGATTCATTTTTTATTAATCCAGAACATTCTATAACCCAAATCATAAAACTTATCTCATATAAAATTCCCACTTTCTTTTTGTTTTTACCACCATCAGATATTGACAATGATCCCAATCGTGCTCCACCCTGTGATCCCGCTGTTTGTGTCCTGCCCGATTGTTTCTGCTCTGAGGACGGCACTTCCATACCCGGAGATCTGCCAGCCAAGGATGTGCCCATGATGATCACCATCACCTTCGATGATGCCATCAACAACAACAACATTGAGCTGTACAAGGAGATTTTCAAGAACCGCAAGAATCCCAATGGCTGCGACATTAAGGCCACCTATTTCATTTCCCACAAGTACACCAACTACTCGGCTGTCCAGGAGACGGCACGCAAGGGTCATGAGATCGCCGTCCACTCGATCACCCACAACGATGAAGAGCGTTTCTGGTCGAATGCCACCGTAGATGATTGGGCCAAGGAAATGGCTGGCATGCGCATCATTATTGAGAAATATGCCAATATCACGGATAACTCGGTGGTGGGTGTGCGTGCTCCCTATTTGCGTGTGGGTGGCAACAATCAGTTCACCATGATGGAAGAACAGGCCTTCTTGTATGACTCCACCATCACGGCTCCCCTGTCGAATCCTCCACTCTGGCCCTACACCATGTACTTCCGCATGCCCCACCGCTGCCATGGCAATCTCCAGAGCTGCCCCACTCGCTCGCATGCTGTCTGGGAGATGGTGATGAACGAGCTGGATCGTCGTGAGGATCCTGCTAATGATGAGTACCTGCCTGGTTGTGCCATGGTGGATTCCTGCTCAAACATCTTGACCGGCGATCAGTTCTACAACTTTTTGAACCACAACTTCGATCGTCATTACGATCAGAATCGTGCTCCTTTGGGTCTGTATTTCCATGCTGCCTGGCTGAAGAATAATCCAGAATTTTTGGATGCCTTCCTTTATTGGATCGATGAGATTTTGGCCAATCACAATGATGTTTACTTTGTGACAATGACTCAGGTGATCCAATGGATGCAAAATCCACGCACCATCAGCGAGGTGAAGAACTTCGAACCCTGGAGGGAGAAGTGTGTGGTCGAGGGCAAGCCCGCCTGCTGGGTGCCCAACACCTGCAAACTGACATCCAAGGAGGTGCCCGGGGAGACCATCAATTTGCAGACTTGCGTCAGATGCCCCAACAATTACCCCTGGGTGAACGATCCCACCGGTGATGGTTTCTTCTAAGTCAGCGACAAACAAAAAATAAAATATATATATATCTATATAAAAGTCGAGGCGCACCTTAAAAAGTCTGTGTGCCTCATGCAATCACCTTCACCCGACTACGCCTTCTCTTGACACTTTGAAACTGAATTTCTTCTGCTCCAAAAAAAATGCAAGACTTTTTTTTGTTTTGTTTTTGTTTTCCTTTTCTTTTCTTAGTTTCATCAACTTCTTTTATTCCTTCATCCTCTCCTCTTCTTTTTATATTTTTTTTGACTGACTCTGTTGGTGTTGGCCAGGTTGACGGGTGCGTCCGTTGCTCTGTTGGCCGCCTGCCTGGCATGGCGCAATTGGCCGCACCCGTCCAATGTACCAAGTTGCCTGCCAACAGCCGCAGTCTTTGCTGTGTTACGTTATACAAAAACAAAAACAACAAAAAAAAAACAAATCAACAACAACAAAAACATTTACAAGAAAACGTGTTAAACAACAACAACAACAACAACAAAACTGCAAGCCCACAAATCAAACTCTTTTTGTTTTTGTTTAAAATCGAACAAAAAATAAAAATAAAATATAAAAAAAACCTTTTTGTAGTTTTACGTTAATTTGTATGTGTATAATTTAATAATAATAAAACAAAATAAAAAATAAAAAATACTTGAAAAATATTTTTTTATAAAAACCGAAATAAAAAAGTCTCTTAATTTTTTCTTTTGGAATGGAAATGAAGCACAAAAGATGTGAATGAGAATGAGTAAATTTTTTTCTGAAATATTTCAAAAAAAAAAACTTTTGATTTCATATTTTGAACGCCCTCAGCAACCGTTGACAATCGACTCGAAATTATGCTACTTTGGCTACCCACTGACTTACTAACCAGTTTGATGAAATACGCCCCGTTGACTTGGCCGAAAAGCCGCATTTGAATAGAAACTGAAAACAACAACAACAACAGAAAGAAACGCGTTTCAATTGCGGTTTTCAGTTTCGATTTCAAACACCCAAAAAAAAAGAAGAAAAAAAAAACCATTTGAATGTGTGCACATTTCATATGTAAATTTTCTAAGCCAGTCAAAATCTACAGGTTTTTAGGTGGCAACCGGTCTAGAATCTAAAAATATTACCTTTTTGGAATATGCAAAAAAAAAATTAGATATATATTTATTTTTAATTATGTATTTGATAATTTGTATGCTTGGATCAAAGTCAACACTGTCCCCTCTGCCCTTTGCTGACGCAGATATAAAATTTTGTGCAATAATCAAAATCAAATAAAATCAAATCATGCTAATTAATTTTAGGTCATTTGCAAATATCGATGGGAAATACCAAAAGGAGACAGCCAAACAGAAAAGAAATAATCGCATAAACCTTAAGTTTATTTTTCATTTCACATAAATAAGTTTTATCACCAATCAAGGCAAGCGTCTCTGCGATCGCAAACGCGATCGCCCCATAAACAAGTTCCACCGACTGGCTTACAATATCTCATATATATATATATATATATATATATATATATATATATATATATATGTATATATAAAATTTACATAAAGTGTATTGTGAACTGAGAGTATAACTTTTACTTTTTACCTGACTCGAATCGGGTAAGTGAACTAGTTGCAAAGTGCTCGATTTGCCTGAATTTGCCAACACCACAGAGGGACCAGAAATAAAAGATAAAGCAAAAAAAAAATATAAATATAAGACTTCAAAAGAAATAACTAAAATTTTAGAAATATTTGCTTGGCAGTCTTGAGAAATAAATGAAATTATAATAAAGAATTTGGCTTTCGCTTTACAAATTTGCTGCTAGCAAAAAATCAGAGATTAGGTCAGAAAATAATATCTTTAATCTGGGTAAAAACAGAGAATTCCTAAATTGAGAAACTGTAAAATATCGGAGCTAAATCATTTAGTCTAAATTATGCATTTGAGGAACCATTTTAGTACACCCAAACTAATCCCAGAGTTCAAGATTATCTAGAACTAAGTTTAAGGAAAGTTAAGGAACCCTTTGGAACCATTGAACTAGAATTCGAGATTATCTAGATTATGTGTTTTTTTCTGAAGAAATTATGAAATCTTTAAAATAGTTTAACATCAAAGTGTGACTCTCGGTCCCATAGTCCTCTGGCCTGTTGTGCGTAGGCGTTGCTAGCTTAATTGACTCTGATCTTTGGGTTAGCTGCCGTTTCAGAATTGACTACTTCCTTGTTCTAACAAATCACCGGTTAACCTGTCTGACATAGACTAGCCTTCCTGAAATGACGTCAAGCAGTTTTGGACGTGTTTGACAAGCCAAATGTCTATTGACAGTTTGACAGTTTTCTCCACTCAACAAAAAATGGCTTATAAATTGCTAATGAAGAAAGAAAATTGAAAGTTTGTTATTGTCATTGGGTTCGATCTAATTTGCCTAAGACAAATATCAATATTTAAATATTTAAATGAATTGAAAAGACAGAAAGAAAGAAAGAAAGTCTTATTTGGCGCCCTGCAGGCCTTGATGCTCTCCGATCTTGCCATAAATTTTGAAAAAGTCAGCCAACGGCGTTCGGTCTGCCCTGGCAGCATTGCTTTGCTTGGCCGATCGAACTGACTTATGCAACTTTTATTATGGTTTTTTGATGGTTATGCATTTCTTTTCTTGTTTTCTTTGACCAACATCAGCAGGTCAGGCAGTCAAGAGACTCGGACGGGCGGGCTCATCTTGAGCTGAGTTGTTTATTTTCTTTTATTTTTATACTATTTTTTTTTCTTGGCTTTTTTTGTTTTCAACGAACATTTCCTTCATTAACAATTCCGCTTTTTGTACAGTTTTCTTGCCACAATTTCTCTTTTATTATGCTCTAACCGAATGCAGTTGACTTGATTGGTTATCAAAAAAAATAACACTGGCAAAAGGAAATAAGTCCTGAACATTTAATTAGAGCTGAAAATATAGAGCTCAATTTTTTCCAGGAAGAAAACAGGTTTTGCAAGTACCTCAAATTAATTATTATTAACAGAATTCTAGTTCCAAAGGTCGGAAGATCACCTCAAGACTTTCCGTTAAAACCATTCAGAATATTTTTGATTATAATTTTCGTCGAGAGCCCCAAGAGCCTTAGAGAATCTTTGGAAGAAGCCGGAAATTAAAGTTCCCCGATCATTTTGTTTATTATAGCTTTGAAAAACTCAAAATCTTTAAAGAGGTCTTACAATATTATTTTTAAACAATGATTCCCAAAGGGAGACCCACAATTTATAATCAAGATTTTAGCAAGTTCCTTAAAGGTTTCTCAAAATTATAATTCTCAGGTAATATCCTTATTTTCAACATATCTTTTCAGGACCTCAGTAATGTCTTTCTAATAAAAAACTCTAAGCTTCATATTAATCCAAAATACCAGGGTTTTTAGGCTTTCTTCAACTGCATTTTAGAGTACCATTCGATTGCACATTTGGCTCAAGAAAAAAAAAAACCATGACAAATTAAATTTAATGACTATGAATTTGTAGAAGTTTGAAAGTAAAAAAAAATCGAATGTTTTCAACATTTTTTTTTCTTTTGATTTGTTTTGACCTTTTACAAACGGCGAAAAAAAAGCTCAAAAGGTTACAAAAACTTAAATCAAACTCCAGTGAGACTAAGGCAAACAAATTAAAAGAAAAAAAAACTAAATTGAGGGCAACTAAATGTTTAAATTATGTAAAACACAAAAAAACAAAAAAAAATGTATATAAAAATTAATTTTTTTTTCTCTGTGCATTTGTGACTTTTGTTATTGTAAATAAATACAAATAAAAAAAAAAAAAAGTTTTCACTCTTCGAAAAAATGAATATCAGCCGCTGGGGTGCCATCATCGACCAACTCAACATTTTCACTCTAATTGAAAAACCAGTTTAGCCGTGTTGATTAAAAAATAATAAGCTGACTTCGGGGCTGACTTTTTTCTTCTTCTTCTTCTTTTTTTTTTGTTATTTTTAATTTTTGAGATTATATCACAAAAGTGTAAAAACAGTTGCAGACGCAAAATTAATTGTAACTATCAAACCGAATGCAATCATAAAAAAAAAAAATACAAAAATTTGCAGAAGGTGAACAGCTTTTGTTTTTGATTTTTCGCTCCCCTCTTGTTTCTTTATTTTTTTTTTTTGTAGCTTCTGCTACATCAACCAGCCAAGATTGGCGCACCCTTCACTCACGATGCCAACAGCATCACCAACATTAACAACAACAACAACAAAGACAATACCACCAAAGTCAGAGTGAGTCTCGAAAAAAAAAGAAAAAATCGCTTGCCATTCGCCAAGACAACTTTAATTGACATACACAATTAAATTGCAATTTTAATGTGTTGCAATTCCAAGAATTTCAAAAAAAAAAATAAGCAGAACAAGAAAAAAAGAAATAAAGAAAAAGAAAAAAAAACAGCTCGAAACATTACACATACGCCATGTTCCACGCGGTTCTAGCAAAGGTGGCAAACTCGTTTTCAAGTTCAGGAAATCACAGCGAGATTTCTTGATGCCTCGAGGCACCTTGCAATTCTTTCCAGATCAGACACGACCTCTCAGCAGGTATTTGAAACTACACCAACTCTCCGACCACAAAGTCAATACAAAGTCACGAGAATCTAGTAAAATCGACTAAGAAAAAAAAAAAACAAGCAGAATAAATGATTCATTTATATTTATGGTATACAAAATTTATAGATCCAATTAAAAAGGCACCTCAAAATAATATGCAATCGAATTAATTTAATTAATTTTCTTTTAGAAAATTATCCAACTTTAAGTAGGTTTTGATATTAATGAATTTTCTGCTAAAATAATTCCAACACAGAAAAGGCCATAAAAATATTTATTTACTTTCAGTTTTTATTTTGCAAGTTTGATTTCATATGAGAAAGAAACCCATAAAAAATTGACTCATTCAGTTCATAACAAAAATTAATAAAACTTATGAAATCTGAGATAAAAAAAGTCACACTTAAAAACCCATAAAAATTCATTAATCAAGGACAAAAATTTTATAGAAATTTTGTAGACTTTTTCTTAGGAATAAAAAATAATAATAATAAAAAAAAAAGGAATTTGGAAAAATATCTCGAATGAAGGGAAATAAGTACTTAATTTAATTTGGAAATAATTTAATACAAAAATTAATTAATCAAAGACAAAAAAATTAAGGAAAGAAAGTACTTTATTTAATTTAAAAATTAATTAATCATTGACAAGAATTTTACAGATATTTTTAAAGCTTTTTCTTAATCAAAATAAGAAAATTAGTAAAAAAAAAATGAAGGCTTTAATTTAATTAAGACATAATTTAACTTAAACATTAAATAAAGAAAAAAATTATATAGAAATTTTGTAGACTTTTTCTTACGAATAAAAAAAAAAAATTGAAAAAATATGACAAATGATTTAAAGAAATTATTTAATTTAAATTGGAAATAATTAAATTCAAAAATTAATTAATCTAAGAAAAACAATTTTATAGAAATTATCTAAGAAAAAAAAAAACAAAAATAAAACAGAATGAAGGCTTTTGGAAATAATTTAAGTTAAATATTAATTAATTGACGATAAAATTATATAGAAATTCGGAATGAAAATATTTTAAAACAAATTCTAGAACGAAGGAGTGCCAAGCTGTAGGCCTTAATCTGGTTTAGATATATTTTGAGCTAAAAATTAAATATTCGAGAATAAACATTTTATAGAAATTGCTATATTTTTTCTTATTATTTTTAATAAATTCGAAATGAAATAATTTGTAAGAAATTCTAGAATAAAGGAGAATCTGAATGAAATTCAGGCCTTAATTTATTTTATAAATAATTTGAATTAAAATTTAAAAATAAGTTTTATAGAACCTTTCTATTTTTTTTATTTATCAAAATAAAAGAATTTCGAAAAAATCCTTAGACTTAATTAAAAAACACTTAATTAATAGGTGACAAAAAAAAATTTTATGGAATTTTTTTCATACTTTTTCTTATTTAATAGAATTGAAAAAAAAATCCAAGAACCAAAGAGTGCAAATATTAAAATTGATTTAAGTCAAGATTGATTTGCAAATTTTAGCTTAAAATGAAAACAATTTGAGAAATGTATGAAAATGTTTAAATTATTCATAAGTGTTTCACAGCTGAGGTGATAAATTAATGAAACCCTGTTATTTTGGTGTTTTACAAAAGTTTTTATATCCGCAAACAAAATCCGTTTTTTTATTTTTTTTTGGAAACCAGAAAATAAAAATAAAAAAAACTCCTGGCTCAATATTATTGAATAACAAGCCCTTTATTATTATTATTTCTTTTGCTGCAGTTTACATAACGAGCAACTGTTAAGATGGCCATAAAGACAACAACAACAAAAACAAAAACAAAGATATCAAAATCAGCAGCAGTCACAATCAACGGCACATAATCAATTTGCCATAAATTATAAAAAATTTTCGTGATCTTCACACAATAAAAATTGCCAAAAAAAAAACGACAGGAGAAAAAACACTGAAATAAGTAAATTTGGCCAATGAGTCATTAGCGGCCAAAACAAAAAACAAGCGAGAAAAGACTCGAAACAGTTGGTAAGACTTTTGCTTTGGGATTAATAAAAACTGAGCTAAGGAGGTTTAATAACCTTTTGGGGTCTTAGCCACGTTATCGAGAATTTAATGCCTGGCATGTGACCGGCAAGTTAAATGGTAAACCAAAAAAAAAAAAAAAAGAGACAACTGCACATATCAAAATGGTTATTTCAATTATCCACTAGGAGGCATGTTTGTGTTGGTAAAAAAAAAAAAAAGATGCCAATCTCGAAGCTACCAGCAAAGTCAGACAAACACCACACACACACCCACACCCACACACTAAAGTGGACAAGTTAAAGACCGAAACTAAATGTTAATTTCATATTCACAGAGAATACAAAGAAAGACAAGAAAACAATCAAGCCACAACCACCAAGTGAAATGAAGAAGAAGACTTGCCTTGTTGCCTTCTCATTAATATGCCACTCAAGGTTGGGTGAAAATAAAAATTTGTATTTTGTATTAAATTAGCCGACATGATCAAAAAAAAAAAAAAACCAAGACGTGTAAGCAAGCCAAATGACAAAGAATATTTAACCAAAAACCATAAACAGTTACGACATCAGAGAACTGAAAGAACTGCCAAGTCTGCGGCTGCCCAGGGGCCAAGGGAGGAACTGGCCGAGATTAAAGACAATTCGAGAAGACATACTGAAATTCAGGGTCAACGTCAGAATGTCGCCATTCAATCAGGTCTCGATTGAAATTGATTTATTATTGAAAATTATAAATTATTTCTTCGGTTATATAAAAAATAATCAACGCTGATTTATGTCCATGAAGATGCATAAATGACAAACTCACAGCTGAGCCCAGTTGACATTTTATCTAGACAATAGATGAGGGCCACCCGCTCGAGCTAGATCGACTAAGGAATGCGCTTTTTAAGCCACCACAAGTCTTAAAAGAATTTTCGAAATAATAGCTTTTTGGGACAGATGTCGTATTCATATTTATATATCAATTTTAAGAGTAAAGACATTTGGTTCTATATCCAATAGAGCCAGGGTTTTCAGATAATCAATCCTTGCCGATTGGAGCTTAATGAAATAGGTTAACTCATGGATTTTAAGTATCCAAAGACTCAACTCAACTTCCATGCCTTCTCAGGATTCGAAGAGAAAAGAGAAAAGGAAGTTTATAGCATTCCTGTATCTGTTCAATGCCAAGGCCTCCCCAGGGTTCGGAAATCATTATCTTGAAGAGGGTGTAACTATTAAGAGCACACCCAAAAAGGAAGATCTAACTTAGACGAAGGTTGTTGAGATCATGAATCTAAACCCATTCAAAAACTATTTTACCAGAATAACTCCAGGTAACGATAGACCGAAAATTGAGGCATCCATAAAATTTCTCAACTTTTAGATCTTCTCAGAATTCAGATATTACAGTGATTTAATAAGACATTTATTCCTTACTTTGATACAGTTCGCTAACTAGCCAGTGGCTTTCGTTGCTCATAACAATTTATTTTTGAAAGATCTAAACCATTGCTTGGTTAACATTTAATAGCTATGATCCAATAAAAGATCCAGTGGACATTATCTTTAAGCCGGAGTGGCTAACCTTAGCAGCACTTAAATATTTCGTTTCACTAACTTTTGCATACTTTCAGAATATTCAATAGTCTCAAGTTCGAGATTATTAAATTTAAGAAGATGTTTATTTTATTGATATTTTTTTTTTATAAAAAAAGAAGAAGTTTATGGGGCTTTTCGAAAGCCTTGATCTCTGAGAATAAAAATAAATCTTGAATAATCCTGGAGGGTTTTTATTGGACTTTTAAAGACCTCCCATCTCTGACAATCAGAGTTCCTGGACATACATTTTCAAAGTGTATTTAATTTCATAAGCCATTTACTTTCTTATAAGGTGTCTGAAGCTTCCAAAATTGGAAGCAGCCCAAATTTATTTTAGGGTATAAATATGTTAAGTTTTATGAGGGAGAAAAAGATGGTGTCCAAGGTGGGCACCACAGACATGAAAACAAAAGAAGGTGCAGCCAGCAGACAAAGCCAACTGAGACTGCCAACTGCAACCAACACTCTCACCCACACACACACAGAGCCACATAAAGTTTGACAAAAAAAAAAAAAACAACACACCTGCCTAAATGCTAATTAACCTTTCTTCAGAGACACACACACCTTAAGTCTTGTCTTTGGCATTTCCGACTTCACTCATGTTGAATTCGAATGGGATCCACAAAACTAAAAAAACAAAAGTTTCCCCTGTTAAAGCTTTTGCGCCGCCGCACAAAGACGATCTTTGGTCAGAGTTGAAATAAAATATTCACCACACAATCAGGCCAAATGCAAGGCGGCCACACACCACACCAAACCTTAATAAATAGAACTCGTTGCCAGTGGCCAACACCTAGTGTAAGCGTGGCTGTGTGTGGGAAAAGTACTTGTTACTGGATCCCTTAAACTACTCCGTATAGCCGATCGTTTCAAAATTTTCCCCCCACATTTCTGAGCGACGGTACGCAAAAAATTTTTAACAATACATAAAAAAAAAACTAATCAAAAGACTATGAAAATAAATTTAAAAAAAAAGTGTTGAGAAAAAGTGTTAATTTCAAAAAAAATAAATATATATATATTTTTCAATTGTTTGTAGAAGCTCTGGTGGCATGGCGCGTGTGTGGCCAATTTTGAGCATTTTGCTGCTCGGCTGTGTGGCTGGTAAGTAAAATAAAAAAAATAACTAAATAATAATAAATAAATAAATTAAATATAATCAAGTTTGCCACGTAGTTGGTTTTTAGAAAATGTAAGCATTTAGTTTTTTTTTTTTTCTTAGCCGCCCACTTGACCTTTCCCAGTAGCGAAAACTCTTGAGATTTGCCAAGGTTGTGTAGCAGCCACATTGTTCGAGGCAAATAAACTTGAAAAGTTGTTTAAAAATCATTAACCGCATGCAATCCAAAAATAATAAAAAACATAAGATGAAGAAAAAAATATCTATCAAACAAAGAGAGAAAGAAAAAATGCAGACGATGATGCAATTTCACGGAATTTCCTATACAAACGATCGATTTATCATAAAAGGCAAACCAGAAATGGCCCAAGACGGGGCCTCGTCTCTCTCCTATTCGATTCCAGTCCATACAAGAGTTGACACCGAAAAGTGTGGCAAGAGGACAGCACTCAACAATCTGGTGTCTTATATGCCCAGCCAGCCGGACCTGGCCATAAAATTAGCATAGGCGCTCGCTGTCTCTGAGACTACCGGTCCGGTCCGATGCGAGTTGTGGCTGGTTGTTTGGTTCCGTTTAATAATTTCGTCCGCCAGCGTGACAAAATATCGTTTATGCAATCTTTAATCTGTTAAACTGCAAACTGGTTTTCTGTTTCGTTTCGATTTTGCCATGGACCAGGCCAGCAGCAGCACCAGCTGCCGCCATAGGCCCAGCCAAATAGCGGTAGAGTCGGCGGCAACAACAGTTAGCCAATACACAAACCAGTTTCCCAGACTAGTTCCACCTTACATGATAAACAACCTGGTCCATTAGCAAGTCGAAAAAAAAATAATAATACTTTTCTCTCTCTCTCTCTCTCTCTCTCTTATTTGCCCTTTCGTTTTCATCTTTTTTTTATTGAAATTTTTGATGAACAGAAAAAAAAAATCGAAAGTTGTTTTGATCTTAGCATTTTTTCCCCCTGACAATTCAACCGGTTTGAAGAAGCCGAAAGAACAGGTCAAACAATGATTTCTGAATAAATCAAGCATAAAACAAAATTAACAATAGAAGAGCTAAAGAAAATATCCGGCCGGCAAACTTGGATTCATTCAGGCTTGAAAATACTAAAAAAAAGAACGTGGTCAGGGTGAAACCCTGAAAGGTCTGTAGGAACTGAGGAACCATGCCATTCTTATGAGATCAAGTAGATCTTAGATAAGAGAGTCTTACGAGATCGGCTCAAATTAAAAGAAGAACTAGTTGAAGTCTAAGGTAAAATTTGAATCAAATTTAAAAGGGTCTGATTGCTGATATATGCTTTCCTTTGTCCCAAAGAAATCTCGAGAATCAGAAGATTGCTTTCTCATTAGCTTCGAGACAAGATTTTCCAATCTTATTGGAAGCTACATGGTTACTCTAAAAATTGTATCGTTTACCCTTTTCAACCTAACCTTAAAATAACAGAAGAACTAGTTCCATTTTAAGGACCTTGAGAGTTAGGGGAAACAAGCTTCCACAAGACTCTTGATAATGATTTGGAATATGCCAAAGAATTAGTTAGGAGAAAGTTTAATCCTTTGCATTAAGTTTTTTCTCAATCTAACCTCACTTTCTTTCCGCAGTCTACAGCCAAGAGAAACTCGAGGGTGTCGATGTGGAAGAGGCCTGTGCCGATCGTCCAGCTGATGAATACTTCCGTTTGGATACCGAAGGCGATTGCCGTGTGGTCTACAGGTAAGCCCAAAAAAAATTCCAATAGAACACTTTTTTGTTTATATTCTGAAACTTGTCTGCAAGTCAAGTATTTCGAGAAGATCTCACTTTTTTTTTTTTTTGTTCTATAAAAATCATTTGCAAAAATAAAACAAACAAACAAACAAACAAAAAACAAAAATATCCAAATATTCTTTTAATAAAGATGTGACAATGGCCGTGAAGATGGCACCAAGAGACTGGCATCGATACGCTGTGCCGGTGGCTTGGCATTCGATGTAATACGTCAGATTTGCGATTGGAAATCGAATGTCAAGAATTGTGATGTACCAGAAAGTAAGTGGGTCGGCCACTCAGAAGAGTCGCATAAAGAAACCAAAAACAAAAAAGAGCCACCACGAAAAGTACTTCAAAAGAAAAGAGCTCTCCCTCTCTCTCTCTCTCTCAAACTGTCTGTCTCTTTCTGTGTCTCTCTCTCTCTCTCTTTCTTTGTCTTTCACTATTCTTTGTGTCTCTCTTTGTGTATGTGTGTGTGTGTGTGTACTTTTGTCTCTCTCACTCTCAGGCATCTCATCTGTGAGTCAGTTACTAACTCGGCAAACCTTCCACAAAACCTTCAATTAGACATTTTACATCAATTTCCCCAATTTACCCGATCAATATAAAACCAACCAAAGTTCTTTTTAGCAGAAATTTGAACAGAACAATAAAAAAAAAAAAACAAAATCTTGAGAATTATAAACGGAACAAAAAAATAAAATCAAATTAAAAAAATAGCCAGAAAAAATACGAAAAAAGTTATATCCTGACAACTGAACAATTTCATTTTTTTAGATGTACAAAGTCGGGCTTGAAAGAAATTCAATGCCCCTCTGGTTTGGCCTTCGATATACATAAACAGACCTGTGACTGGAAGGCCAAGGTGACTAACTGCGAAGAGAAAGAGAGTAAGTCTATTAGAGTTTTTTTTTAGCAAGCACCAACAAATACAACAACAACAACAACAAACACACTCTTCCTTAGATTAGAAATAGAATAGACAAAAGAAAATCTTGAACTTTGGTTTTATCATCATAAAAATAATTTTAAATAATAATTAATTAATTAATTAATTAACCAAAAATCGCATGACTAATAAACCAAGACATACATTTTTCATTTCAAAATTTTTAGACCCTTTAATGGTAATTAACAAAATTAATATAAAAAAAATATATATAGATATATATTTTCACCGATTTAATGTGAATATTATTTTTATTAGAGCCACGCAAGGTCAAGCCTATTCTGAAGACAGATGAGCCCATCTGTCCCGAGGGCAAATTGTCTTGCGGTGACGGTGAGTGCCTGGACAAGGAGCTCTTCTGCAATGGCAAATCCGACTGCAAGGATGAGTCCGATGAAAATGCCTGCTGTAAGTTTTTCCAGATTGCCTCAAGTCTGAAGCCACAGATTTTTCAATTGGTTTTCCTCTGAATTTGCAGCTGTGGATGAGGATCCCAATCGGGCTCCAGAATGTGATCCCACTCAATGCGCTCTGCCCGATTGCTTCTGCTCGGCCGATGGCACACGCATACCCGGTGGCATTGAACCCCAACAGGTGCCCCAGATGATCACCATCACCTTCAACGGTGCCGTCAATGTGGACAATATTGATCTGTATGAGGATATCTTCAATGGTCAGCGCCAGAATCCCAATGGTTGCTCTATTCGTGGCACCTTCTTTGTCTCCCACAAATACACCAACTACTCGGCTGTCCAGGATCTGCATCGTCGTGGCCATGAGATCTCCGTCTTCTCGCTGACCCACAAGGATGATCCCAACTACTGGACCGGTGGTTCCTACGATGATTGGCTAGCCGAAATGGCCGGCTCCCGTCTGATTGTGGAACGCTTTGCCAATATCACCGATGGCTCCATTATTGGCATGCGTGCTCCCTACCTCCGTGTGGGCGGCAACAAGCAATTCGAAATGATGGCTGATCAGTTCTTTGTCTACGATGCCTCCATCACTGCCTCCCTGGGACGTGTGCCCATCTGGCCCTACACTCTCTACTTCCGCATGCCCCACAAGTGCAATGGCAATGCCCACAACTGCCCCTCTCGTAGCCATCCCGTCTGGGAGATGGTGATGAATGAGCTGGATCGTCGTGATGATCCCACATTTGATGAGTCGCTGCCTGGTTGTCATATGGTGGACTCCTGCTCGAACGTGGCCACTGGAGAGCAGTTCGCCCGTCTCTTGCGTCACAATTTCAATCGCCACTACAATAGCAACCGTGCTCCTCTGGGTCTGCATTTCCATGCCTCCTGGCTCAAGTCCAAGAAGGAGTATCGCGATGAACTGATCAAGTTCATCGAAGAGATGTTGGGACGCAACGATGTCTTCTTTGTGACCAACTTGCAGGTCATCCAATGGATGCAGAATCCCACCGAAGTCAACTCACTGCGCGACTTCCAGGACTGGAAGGAGAAGTGCGACATCAAGGGTCAACCTTACTGCTCGCTACCGAATGCCTGCCCCCTGACCACTCGGGAATTGCCTGGTGAGACTCTCCGTCTCTTCACCTGCATGGAGTGCCCCAATAACTATCCCTGGATCCTTGATCCCACTGGCGATGGCTTCTCTGTCTAAGAGAGTTCCACTCTTTCTTCTCCTTTCTAAACAACCAGAGAACCGCACTTGCTTGCAGTTCCACCGAGAGTCTGATATACTAAAAATCTTAAAAAACAAAAACAAACCAACAACAACAAACAAACAAAAATACTCAAATTGTTGCATCAAACTTTTTAAAATTTTCTCCACAAATCTCACTGCTGTATTTTTATTTATTTTCAAAACTTTGTCTGTCCTTTAATTTTCCTTTTTTTGTTTCACTTTTCTGTTTCACTGTCTTTTTATTTGTTTATGTTGAAGATAAAGTGATTTTGTGTGTTTTTTTTTTTAATTTACTAATTTCGCTGCTTCTTTGTTCTGTTCAAATTTCACAAAAAACCAGCGCCAAAAACAAGAAAGAAAAAAAAAACGCAGCAGCAGAAAATATCTTTGTAATTATATAAGTATTTTTTATAAGAAAATATAAAAAATATTCAAAAAATATTTAAGAGTTTTTTATGGGAGGGTTCGAGCAGATATTGGGATAAATCTGAAGAAATAAATTGACAAGTTATTTTTTTGGAACTTGTCAGGATCAGTTAGTTTGGAAGGTTAGAGAACTTGATAAGTTTCTGAAAATTCCAGAACCTGGGAAGATGAAATTCCCAGACCAAACTTCATACTTATCAAAAGAAAGAAAGAGAAAACCTGAGCTAAGTCAAAAGAACCACAAAGAACTAAGAGAGTCTGCCACTCATCAAAATCTTAGTTTTTAAATATTTCTAAGAGAAAATTTTATATTAATCCAGATTGGAACAATAAGATTGAGAAAGCCTCCGAAGATTAGTAGAATTCCAAATAGTTTAGCAAATTATTGAAACTTGACTTACGTATGATCCGACAGCCTGATAGATGATTCATAGATGAATTTGAATGTTGATTAAATGCACTAATTAATTTTATTTTTATAGATGAATTTGTGATATTGGTGATAATTGATGCTGTGCTGTTGTATCTGTAAAATTTAAATTGATTTTGATTAATATATAAGTTTTTCTTTGATCATGCATTTTATTTGGGAACATGTAAATCTCATGTTAAATTGCTCATTAACTAATTCCTTTTAGTTAGTTAATTAATTAATTAATATTATTAAATGTTAGTTAAGTAATTGATGGATTGGCCAAACTAGAGCCACAAACGCACTTGTTGATCCCAACTAGTCGAGGCCAGACACATGCCATTCGGACAAAGGCTGATGCAAGTTATCCGATTCTCGTGGCCAGACAAAGTGCCTGAAAGAAGTGAAGAAAGCAAAACAACAAAATGAAAAAGTGAAAATAAATCAATATAAGCAAAACAAAAATGAGAATAGAAATAAATACCCACCCGTGTGCTTCTCCTTCATTGTGTCCCATGAGTGCACGTTGCCCTCAATGCCGGCACACATAAGATAGCGACCGCTGGTCGATAAGGCTAAACGGGCACAAAATCAGATTAAAAGCAAAACTGTCAAAAGATTCAAGGCGAAAGCATTACCACAAGAAGTGAAGCCCGTGTTCTTCTGGGGTGGCTCATAGAGTCCGATTTGTTGGTCCGAGCGTAAGTCATACATACGCGCCGTTTGATCCTCTGAGCAAGAGGCAAAACCAAAGCCACTTGGGTGGTACTAGGGATACAATGAAATGTGATACCAGACTCGGTTTTCTATGCTTTGAGCTACTTACACAGACCGAAGACACATCCATGTCATGGCCAAAGAACATTTGCTTGTGGCCCTGTTCGCGTACATCCCAGAGCTTGGCAGTTTTGTCCACAGAGCCGGTTATGTAAGTCTTCATGTCGGGTGAGAGAGAGAGACCGGCTATGTCACCAGCATGGCCATTAAAATCCATTGTCTTGACACCCTTTTCCAGGTCCCAGTGGCAGCTGTGAAAGTTAGCCATTTAGATATATTCATATTTTCGCCTGATTCACTCACATTTTCATATCTCCCGAGCCGGTAATCAAATGTCCATCGTCTAGAAATCGGCAAGAGCTCAAGAAGCCTTCATAACCGACCAATTCACGCACCATCTTGGCCACACCTGAGGCATCTCGATTGTTCACATCATAGACGGTGCATTGATTGTCCATACCACCGCAGGCCACAAAGTTGCCCGAGGGTGAAAAGGCCACTGTCATTACCCAGGCTGAGCGCAGTGGAATAATCTGCACTTTATTAGCTGTCCAAGAGTCCCAAATGATCAGTTTGCCATCTAGAGAGCCGGTGACACAATGGCGCGAGTCGCCAGCAAAATGCACAGAGTTCACCTTATTTATGTGACCTTTGAGTGTTTTTTTGCAAGAAAACCTTATTTTGGGCACATCTCCCATGTCACCACATTTATCACCCAGCGTACAGTCTGCCTTTGATTTCTGGTCATCCTGCAATATAAAACGAAAGATTTGTTATAATAAATCAAAATTTATTTTATTTTAGAGCACCTTGAATTTTTGTATCATTCCATTGATCTCATCATAGAGTTTTTGTGTATCTGGATCTATTTTAGGCATATTTCGATTTTAATTGAATTGCGTAGCAATTTTTGTAAAACAACCGTTATATTTGGGGAGAAGTCACCAGCCAGCACCGCGTTAAAACACAAACTAACTAATGTTGAAATAATTGTTTTACTTACACTGTTATGATGGTTTTCGTACTTGTCCGCCTGGATAATGCAATTAACTAATTGGATTACTATTTAAACGCAGACAAAAATCGACAATTAAGACATATTGAAAATTATTTTGCCGCCTGGAACTCAAATGTTTTTGCATTATTCACAATAAACCATGCGCATAAAAGTGGGCTGCCAACTTGTTTGTATACAAGGCATGCCAACATTGATTAAAAACTGTTTCGAATTTTCGATATTAAGGCGCGTATTCAAAAAATCGTGTAGATTTGAACAAATTCAACTAAATTTATTTTAAAATTAATCAAGAAGTTATTGCTGTCTTGTTCTTAATACATTTAAAAATTATCTTTTTCCAAAATGCTTACCAAAGATGAATGTTTTATGTAGACAAATTTTAATTTATATTTTAAATAAAATTGATTTTGAATTATTCCGAATTCAGTCAAGATTCAGCTGGCAAAGAATAATTAATGTTTCGATAAATTTTATAAGAACAAAATCCAAAAAGAATTACAAGTTCCGCGAATTTCGATAACGGTTCGTTTCGGAACCATCTTCTATTTATCGTCTTCATTATTCATTTTTTTTTTGTACAAATTCACAAACAAACCTGGGCAAACATGAGGTTTTAGAATAATATCTGAGGTACATCGGCGTTATGGAAACGCTGCCATGTGCCGCTGAAGGGGCACAATTGCAAGAGCAGCAGCATCAGCTGGAAACCCATACGCAGCAGTCGCAGCAGCAGTTTGTGAATCTCAGGCAAATTGATATGGTCAATATATCCAAAGAGTCAATATTGATATCGCTAGTTGCCCAAGAACAGGCCCTCTACAATCCAAAACACCAGCACTACCGCAGCACACATCGCAAAGATGAAATTTGGAGAGAAATTGGCAGTCATGTCAATTGGACAGGTTAGTGGTCATGGTTGATTTCATACAAAGTAAGTCAACTAATTGTTGTTGATTTTTAATAAGGCACACAATGTAAGGCTAAATGGAAGGCCATGAGGGATCAATATTGTCGAGAACTGAAACGCGCCAAATCGAGTGCCAAACCCAATGTGAAATGGAGATACTTTAAGGATCTGGATTTCCTTAGACCTTATGCCCTGGCCAGGAAGTAAGTTAACACAAAAAACGTAACTTTTTATTAAAGAAAGTTTCTTTCTTCAGCTACCGAACGCGTGCTCCAAGCAACAATGGCCACAGCAACACATCAGTGGTCCTGCCCAGTGTGCCTACGTTGAATAATACCCCGCACTCATTAAGCAGCAATAGCAGCAGTCAGAACCTGGCTCTCTCCGGTGATCCCAACAAATTTAACAATATTAAAATTGAAGAAGCGAGTACTTCACTTTTAGAGAATTGCAGTTTTGTGCCTTCCACTTCCTCTACTGGAGTGACTACCTCAACAGTGACCGATAAGAAGCCTGATGCCACAGGCCTTATAACCGACTTCATGGACGGTGAAATAAACCACGTGATGCACCAACAGCAGCAGGAGCAACAACAACAACAACAGCCTCAAACTCAGCAAGACAACAATTGGAATTACTTAACGGATACGAGTGGCAATGACGTTGGTTCTAACAACAACCTCGCAGTTAGCCGGGAGAGTGTCAACACATCATTCGTCGATACTCTTTACAATGATGTAGTGGCCATGGTCACAGCAAGTCAATCGGCTAACAATCAGACGCCGAATGATGAAGAAGATGATGATCCCATACACACGTTCCTGAACATGGAGAGCTATTTTGAGAAAGAACTGATAACGCTGATACAGCAAGAAGATATGATCTACAATTATAGTAATCAAAATTATCGCAATGTCAAACTGAAGCTTGAGGTTTGGGATGAAATAGCACGCAAATTAAAGAAACCAGGTAAACAAAGCAAGTCAACTCAAGTTTCAAAATACTTTGAAATATTTTTTCCTTTCCTTTGTTAGTTAAACAATGTCGCCAGAAATGGAAGGCCTTGCGAGATCAATATGCCCGTGAGCACAAGCGTCTAAAGTCCTTGATGAATCAGGATGCCCATTCGCGCTGGAAGCACTACGATTCTTTGGGTTTCCTACAAAAATACATACAACAAAAGACGTTGTAAGTTAGGGGGAATTTTTCCAATGTTGATATAGTTGAGTTAACTTTAATATTCATTTATATAGAGATGGTGAGGCCCAGCTGAATATGCTGCTCCCCAAGCATGAGCCTGTGCCCGAGTTGGACGAGCATTCACCTATGCAGGCCGAGTCCAATCAGGATCTGGACGAATCGCCCGTACACAATCAATTAACCATGCCGGCCTTGCCACACTTGACTGGACCACATAAAGTGGACTTGTCGAGTGCCTTGGAACAGCAGCAACAACAACAACAACAGCAGGAGGCACACAATCAAGCTGGAGACTTGTGCGTGGTTGGCTACGATAAAATGGACATAGAAAATTACATCAACGGAGATGCTGCCCAGGATGATGAAGACGAAGATGAGGATATGGAAGCGGTGTCAGAGCAACCGCAGCAACAACAACAGCAATCCCATGTGGTGGACTTTCCCAATGAAGATGTCTTCATAGCCGTGGAAAATTTGGGCAATTCCCTGACAGATTCCACAGCCAAGTCGGCTCAGCCAGAGCAGCTGAATGAGGCCAGTGCAAATGACATGCAGCAGCAAATACAACAAATGCAAGTGGCAGCCAACACAGCCACAGATTTCAAGCAGAAGCTGGAAGTGGCCAGCAACACAGGCCCGCGCTATCAGGGCTCGATCACTCCCACTACCAGCCAGACTGTAGGCTTTGCCTTAAACTCTAGCAGCAATAACAGCAACAACAACAACAACATTAACCACAACAACAGCCACAGTAGCAGCTTGTCGGAGGAGGATGAAATCGGGGCTTTCTTCAAGGCGGTAACAATGAAAATTCGTAATGCCCAATTGGATGCGGTGGCATTTACCGATCTACAAATAAATATCTTACGTGTCATCAACGATGCTCTGCGCCATCAATAGTGGAGAGTTACAAATTCAGAGAGACTGAATTTTCAAAAAAAAAAAAAAAAAAAAAAAAAAAACTAAAAAACTTTAAGCGGTTTCAAGACCTTTTAGCAATTTCTTTTTCTTTTAGGTGTTTAAGTGTTATACAAATAAAAAGCTTTTTAGTTGAGTTTTATTTAATTGTATATTATTTTTTTTATTTTTATTTTTTTCGTTTAACCTTAAAATAATTATTTTATTATTTCTTTTGTGATTAATTAACAGAAAATTTTAAACCTAAAAGTTGTTTTCTTAATTAGAAAATGAAAACATGTTAATTGTAAATATAAAAAAACAAAAAAACAATCACAGCAAAAGTTAATTAGCTCTTAGGTGCTTCCAATTAAAAAAAGAAAGAAAAAAAATTATATATATAATAAGAAAAGAGTGGAATAAATACAAAAGAAAATGTTATATATTTATAACAATGTTATTGTAATAACAACAACAACAAAAAACACTACGTAAAGGCAAACGAAAAAAATTGCACAGACAAAACGAAATATATTTTTTTCAAAATGCAAAAAAAAAAAAATGAAATGGAAATTGTTTGACTATTTTTGGACTACTCTGCGTATGCACCCACAATTTACCCCTCTGCCCAGTTAAAAATGTACTCCTGGTTTTGTTCTATGTATTGCCACGACTCCTGGACTAAACATGGCTGTGAATTGGCATTGGTTTAGGCCCTGCCAACCGGGCAGAAAAACCGGTTTGCCCAGACCAGCCAATCAACAAGCAGCTGCCTGCAGTGCGAATGAGACAACTATATTGCTGGACGAAGTACATAAAGAGGCGTTGCCCAGCTGGCGGCGCCGTTAGGTTGGGTGTGGTTAGGCAAAATTTCTAGGCGCAGCTGTTTCGTCAGCACATTTTCATTCCTTTTTTTTTTATGTAAAAGTGAAAATTTTTTAATAAACATTTTCCAACACACACACGCGCACACGGGAAACTGATTTTGATTTTCTGTTTACGAAAAGACAAACAATTTGGCTGACTGCCTGGCGCATTGGCCATATGCCTTTCCGTTTGTCTGGCTCATCAGTTTCGTTTGGCGAGGGAAAATGTTTGTTTTGTTATAATTTTCACACGCTTGATTGATTTTTCATATATTTTCAATGTGAAGAGGAGAAATTTAATTTCTCCTTCTCTCTTTCTCTCTCTCTCTCTCTCTTTTGTCATATTTTTTGACCTCATTCCTGTCAGTTTGGCTTTATGGTTTATCAAAAATTGGTTCGCTTATTTTGTATCTTTTGGCCAATTAATTTCAATTTGCTCATTGGTTGAGTGCGCGAATTTTTAATTAAAAGTTGAGACAAGTGATTGAAAAATTATCGATGGCAATCTGCATATTTCAAATAAATCATTAAATGAAGCATAAATGAAAATATGAAAAATATAAATTAATTTTTTTATATTGACCCAAATTCTTTTAAAAGTTGGTAGATTCTTACAAAATGTCTCACAAACTTGTGTTGGCTTTAAAATTGTCTGCCTGTCTAAATGAGTTAAGGAAAACACAATTTCACAATATTTTTCCAGGATAGACGGAAACTATTTTCACACTTCATTTAACTTGTATTTTTTTTTTTCTATATAAAAATGATAAGAATTTTTCTAGCCTCTGGTAAAAATTGTATAACAGTTAAAACGATTCGCAAAATAAATTTCCAAGCTGCTTTCCACCACTTTTCGAGCTGAAAGTGTATCAAATTTGCTGAGATTAAGAGATGCTCCAGTGAGCTCCTTTAGGCTTGAGGCCAAACGATTAATATTTTTTAGAGAGAGAAAAAAGAAAAAAAAAATCATTTCCTTCTTGGGAGTGAAAATCTCAACGCCTACAGGTTTGGGTCACAAGGCTCAAAAGACAACTCAAAATACAAAAAAAAAAAAAAAAACAGCTTGAAAAGTGAAGTCAAAGAAACGACAAAATGCTGACAAAATGCTAAAAGGACTTTTGGTTGTCACAGGTTTTGCCAATCTTATCACATAAATAAATTGACAAAAAAAAAAAAAAAAAAAAAAAAATTGAAAGAGAAGAAAAATGTCAAATAAGACTGAAGTTATCATAAAGCAAATGCAAGTGGCGCAACCAAACGATTAAAGACCAAATGCGAAAACGAATCAAAAACAATGCCAGAGAAAGAGAGGGGCCGAGGGCGAGCGAGAGAGGCAGAGAGGATTTATTGGCCGTGTTCATAAAAGTGGTCAAGAAGCGAGTAAGCGAGTCTCTGTTGCACTTTTAAACTGAATTGTTTCCCGGAACTGCTCACACTACACAACAACAACAACAACAGCAGCAACAAGAATAACAAAAGTAAAGCGCTGAAAAGCTTGTAAAACATTTTGTAGCAACTGTGAGCTGACTTGGTCTCACCAACTCACCTCAGCCACTTCAGGCGGCGTCTCTGCCTCGGCCTGTCCAGCCACACGGCTAAGCAAAAAAATGTTTTATTCATAAAGGCAACTTGGCCAGCGAGATACTTGCCACAACAAGATCGCCACTTGCCCCCTCCCTCACCAGCAACTCTCTTCCCCTCTCACTCACTCATTTCTAGCCTGTGGAAGCTTTGGGACTCTCTTGGCCAAACCTATGCTAATTTTTTTTGTTTATCAGCCGCCTAGAATCTATCCAAAAGCCAGTGGACTGTTAGAGAAAGGCCAGCCAACCTCAAGCCCAATACAGATCACACACGATATTTTTATATATATGTATATATATATTTCGAGGGGTGCTGCTAATTGGCAAATTTACAACTTTGTAAAGGCGACAACTGCGACAGGCCAAGGCACTGAGCCGGCCAAATGGGCCAGAAAACAAAACGACCGCAAACAATGGGCTCTTTTAGTATCTCTAAAACGGTTTTCCGCATTTGTTTTTTCCTTTCTTTTCCATGTGTCTCAAAAACTATAAAAATCAACAACAACAACAGCAGAGAGAGAGAAGGCTTACCCCAAAACAATCCACACCCACTTTGTGCCAGTGTCGCCTGCCTTGGGAGCTCAAGCAACTTTCACTGCTGCCGGCCAGCGACCCACAAAGTATGCAACACTAAACGGTACATTTGAAAAATGTACTTTTTTCCAAACCCTCCCCATCCGCCTCCTCCTCCTCATCCTCCTTCGAAACATTCACACACTCACTCCTTGCCTAAGCCAGCCCAAAATTGACTAGGCACTGTGGGCTCAAAGTGTGAAATCCTAATCAAAATTCGATAGAGGAAAGTGAAGAAATATTTTAATCATGGTGGATTTGTCAATAATTAACAGAATTTCTCGATTTTATAAATTATTGTTTCTTTCTCTTTATCTTAAAATTTCCAATACATATTAAGCAACGGAACCTTGAGGCTGATATTATCTAGATTACTACTATTATTTTCTAAAAAAAAAAAAAAAAATCATTTGAAATCTAAAATTTCTTGATTATTTCTTACAAGAAAATTTCTTACTTGAGGACTTATAAAGTCTTTAATTTCGTTGTGATCTCAATGGTGATAATATCAAAAGATCTTTACTCTCATCTCGATGGTGACAATTGAGTTATAACTAAGATTAAAAGATCCGATTAACAGACTAAACAAGTCGACAGAGAAGACTTGGGCTCGTTTTTCAAAAGGGGAAAAAAGATTGATAGGAATAAAAGTTAATGTTGAGTAAAGCCATTCAATTATTGTCATTCAGGCAGATTCTGAACAGCTAAGAAAACTCTAACACTTATACATATATATTTGGTTCTTAACTAATTCTTGCAACCTAGAAAAAAATATATATAAGATACAAAAGTGAAAATAATAAAATTTTAAGCCCAATAAAAATCAATAAATAATTTAAAGAAAACTTAAAAAAAACCCTTTCAAGCTAAATATATTTATTTATCATAAAATAACTATAAGAGATTTTCAAAAGTACCAGTAAATTCCAGTAAGTTCTCTTAAAAGATACCTTAAATTCGGATTTATAAATTAACCAATATTATACCAATAATTTAGTAAATCTTTATAACCATTTAGATAAGATTTTCAGACCTTTAGACTTTACGGAAAGAGAGTGTTGATGGACTCATAAGTTGACAGGCTGGAAAGAGAAATGGGGGACTTGATTTTCATTTTATGTAAAGAAAATATTCCTATAAAATAAGAGGAGTAACTGGAAATTTGTAGATAAGATAAGACTAATTATTTCTCTAAGATTTCTTTATAGGGTTGGGGCCACCAAAACAAATAACCTGAAAATTTTCTTTTTGATAATTTGAGCTTTTATATTTTCTTTCACTATTTTCTTTATAGTTTGAGTCAGTTTGGTCCCACTGTTCTTGGTGGTTTTCCTAGGAAGTTGGGGTGGTGTATGAGTGTGCGGTGGGTGAGGCTGTGGTGAATGTGCTTTTTTGAAAGGGTACAATTTTTATGGTCCCTGGTTTTAGATATATGTATTTAAGTTGTTCTTGTTGTTGTTGTTGTTGTACATTTAGTGTTAGTTACAAGGCGCATAACACTTTGTTATTTGCGCTTGACAAAGTTGGCAGAACGAAGCGTCGGTAAAAGTGCTCAGTGCTTTTGTTTAAAACGTTTTTCCTACTTATTTTTAGGTAGAGTTTTTTGTGTTGTTGTTGTTGTGTAAATTTTCCATGTTTGGTTGGTTGATCAGTGACAGATAAACGCACACGACTTGCCCGATTGGATGCTAATATGGTCAAAAGCGATGCGCTCGAATGCTTCGGCTGGTTTGAGATGGATTTTTCCTATTTTTTTTTTTTTTTTTTGTAAAATTTTAAAGATTTGTGGAAGCTGATAGGAGGTTGGCATATGTAGACAGGCAGGGCGGGGCATTGCAGGGCAGGGGCAGGGGCAGAGCAAATAAATCTCATATAAAGGAAGCGGATAACGGATATTTGCGGAATTTGTAGACACGTGTGCGTCGCGGCACAAAAGAGCTAACGGATATGCCACACTAAACTGTAAAATAAATGGCCTAAACGGAAAACATTTTGGCGGAGGCGTACAGAGTGGGTAGCGCCCGGGTCGTTGGCTTCGTAGTCATATATGTTCGTATCTATGAGAAAGTATCTGCTAGTATTTTCTGTATCTGCTTTGGCAACTGGCAACTAACCAAACTGCCAAAGTGCCAAAATGCCAAGCGCGAGAAGTCCAACACCTTGGGTGCTGCTGCCTCCACCGGATCATGATCCACTTCCATTTGCCGCCAGACAAGAAAAAAATTAATAAATAAATAAATAAAAAAAAACAGCTGAATTTCAGAGTCTCCGAGATCTTGGCAAAATGTCAACTTTATTAAAAGAAATTATAAATTGGTATGCCAGTCAGCCGGACCAGGGCAGGCAGGCTGGCTGGAAGGCTTTGGCAACCCTTTAGGGCCTTCAGCCACTTCAGAGGCACCGCGCGCAAAATTCCAGGCTCACACATCATTAAACGAGCAAAAAATTATAAGAAAACAAAATAACAAAAAATAACTGTCTTTTGCCTGGATACTGAGCAGGCCAGGGCAACCCAACAGGCCGGCCTTTGAGCCATTACAATTACTGACAAAAAGCATCAGGACAATAATAAAAACCATAAAAAGTAAATATTTGCGAGGGCTGTGCCAAAGGTTTCTACGAGTTCTTTTGGTTCCAAATGATTTCTCTAGTTCTATGAAAAAATAATTGAGCCGCCCTGACCAAGTCTGGATCACTAGGAGTAAATATTTGCGAGGGCTGTTCAAAAGATTTCTAGAAATGCTTTCGTTTCCAAGAGTTACCAAGTTTTTTCCTATGAAATAATATTTGATATACCCTTGCCCTGACCAAGTCTGAGCCACTAGGACTAAATATTTCCGAGGGCTTTTCCTAAGGTTTCTAGGAGTCCTTTTTGGTTCCGAATTACTTGCCAAGTTCTTTACTTACGGAAAAATATTTAACCCACCCTCGCCTTGACAAAGTCTTAACCACTCAGAGAAGAGTTCGGCTCGGCTTGGCTTGGTTTGACTCGACTTGGCTGAGCTCAGCTCATGTCAAGGCATTTAGAATTATGATAGAGTTTTTGATGTTGTCATAAAAAAATTTAATTGAAATACCAAAAATGGCAATGTGAAATTTAACAGAAAGCAGACGCAGGGAGAGGGAGAAAAACCACAAAACCACAATCCGTAAATTTTCAGCCAAAGATGAAGATGTCAAAGTCAAAGAGATCCAATGTCCAGTGGCACTGGCAGTTGGCAGTGGCCATAAAGCGTCTTTTAATGTGTATATTTTTGGTAGGCATTAAGTATTTATTGCAGCCAACAAGCCAATGTATCACTCAACTCAACTTAACTCAATCAAGCCAACCAGTCAGCCAGCCAGCCAGCCAGCAGGAGAAGATCACTGAGACCAGGCCCAGAGGCTCATGAAGATGTCAAAATGAGGCCACTTAGGCGCGACTTTTGAAAATCAACTCAATCAGACAAAAAAAAAAAAGAAAAGAGAAGAGACTGAAAAGTGAAACGGTGATGATGACAAGAAAAGAAAAAGAAAAAACTTGACCAACTGCTCTGAGCAAAGTCTTTAAGGTGTTGCCAAGACAAACAAGCCCGGCTCGGGCGGAGTGGAGCGAGTCTTAGTTTTGGTTCTCAGTCTTCTGGCCACTTCATAGTCTGGCTACATTTCAATTACTTTGTGTCCCCATTTAAATGAAAATACCACGCATAACCGAAGCCACAGTATCACCACCGCTCCCGAAGGTGGTGGCAACTCAGTCTCAGCATGTGGCCACACATATGCCCCGGCAGGAAGGCAGAGTGGCTGGGATCGTTTTGTGGGTAAGTAATCATAATCTTAAGGTAATAACAGCCACATTACATGTCACATTAATAAAAAGGAACACACACACACACAAAGAGCCCAAGGAGCCACCTTGAAATTAATATAATAATTCATATTGTAATAATTTAGCATGTTTATTTCCACAGCCACAACAAAAAAAAAAAGTATAGGAAAAAGGTGGGCATTTTCCAGAGGTTTTCTTCTCTTGCCTTATTAATTTTATGTGACTTTTATTTTTTCCGTTGGCCCACACATCAAGGGGGAAACTGTGGAGGGCCTCCGGTCCAAATAATCAGTGTGTTGTTTGGCAAACATTTACATCAAGTCTTTTAAGCCTGATAAATGGTTCGGTCGAGTGAAAATGGTCTTCTAAGAAGACCGAAAAGAAAAAGAATCCAGGAATTTGGGTAAATGGGCAAATGGCAAACGCATGATTAGCTTGGGTAAAAGTAAAATTGGCCAAGTGGAAGTATGAATTCGGAAATTTATTAAAAAATACTCAAGAAACTTTAAGAAGTTTCAGTTTACTCAGAGGTCCCTAGATAAAATTAGGAAAACTATCAAAAAATTATCTAAGATTTTTTAAGCTAAAAATTAATTTTTAATAATCTTGAAAATATAATCCAAGCGGTTCTTTGGTATTATAAGATTTATTCTTAGATCTTGAGAATCTCTGATAATTTACTTAAATATATTTACAATATTTACTGTCTTATGGAATCGTTCTATATCTGCTATTCCTGATTTATCAGAATTGGTTTCATGTTTCATACTTTCCTTCTTTAGCCATGTTTCCATGGGCATGAGAAACACTGGGCTTGTTAGTTTTAAATAGTTGTGGCTTTCCTAAATCGATTAATATTCGCATAAGCCCATTGTTACACTCCATCCAATTATTTCCTTTATTCTAATGGTTGACATTCCTTAAGAATGGAAAAAAGATACTAAAGTGAATCTGGAGAGATTCAAAGATTTTAAAACCCTCAAAAGTATTTAAAAGAAGGTTTAGATATATCTTAAAGACCTTTGACAATCAGTTTAAGAAGTATTTGTATAGATAACATGCTCCTTATATGGAATCATATTACCCCAACACCTTTAAGAGTAATTTTAGGAGGTCTTTAGATAAATATGTCAAGACCTTCTACAGTCTTTATAAAAATATCATTTGAAGGGAACCTTCGGACTCAATCATCTTCCACAGTGATTTGTTGAACTTTTTATAGATTATGGCTTATATAAGAGCTTAAGGTATTTTAATATTGGATTTTTTTGAATTATCCTGGAAATTCTATATTATCCCAAAAAGCGACCGGATTTTTCACTGGTCATAGAAGCTAGAAAAAAGGGTTTCAAGGAATTACTTACTCATTTTAAATACTGATCACCCCAGTTTCCCTCTATAGTCCTTGGAACCACCTAATCCAAATTGATCTAAACTCTACTGTAACCTAGGGACCTGAGTATTTTTGCTCACTTTGAACTCTGTAAGATTGCCGCCCGAGAAAGCACTGTCGCTGCTGCTCATTTTGGTGGCCAAAACTATAGACTTCTCTGGACTCACCCAAGGTCCAATGCACTTTTACGTGCGATTGTCACACCACCGCCACCACTGCTAAGACACCAATTCACCACTTCCCTGGCCTGGCCTGGGCTGGCCCGGCTTGGCCTGCTGACTGGGGAGTCTGTCCTTTGGCCTGACTGTCTGCCCCTTTTTGGTAAATGTAGCTACTGTTGTTGTCACTATTATTGTTGTTGTTGTATAAAGTAAAAATGTAAACTTCCGAAGCAACAAAAGTACAAGCCGCCAAAAGACTTGAACAGAAAAAAAGAGCAGAACAAATAAAAAAGGAAAATACCCAAGCAGCCTGAGAGGCGGCAATGTTGACGGCGCGCTCACGACTGACACGGGGTATTTGCATATAAAATTGGTAATATGCAAATATTTTGATTGTCTTTGACTTTGTGCGCGCTTATAAAGAATCTTTCAAAGGCAAGAATGGACAGAACGGAGAGAGACTCAAAGGCCGACAGGAGCGGACCGAACCCGAACCGACCTACCAATGGAATGGTCAACAATTCAGCCCAGCGCACAGTTGGAATTCTTGGATTTGTGTACAAAGACAACAACAACAACAACAGCAAAAACTAGAGCAGACAAGACGACTACACAGTTCAAGCAATTCAGTTTCAGTTTCTTTCCTGGATCTCCGCTTCTTGTTCTTCTTCTTCTTCTTTTTGTGGAAGAAGAAGATGCTACTGTGCATTCAATTGTGAAAAGTTATTTTGAAAGACTTGAAAAATTATTATCGAACACCTGTACACGTGTGTGTAGCTGTATTGCTCAACTTGTAATATCGTATCAATTTTTGTCTTCTTCTTGTTCGTGATTTTTCCAAGAACTTCAGAAGAGGAAAAAAGTAATATTTGTCTCTTGGGGCTTGCAGCATTTTCCATACAATAGGCCTGCGCAAGTATGTAGGTATGTAAATTTTAGCCTCTCTTGTCTTATTGTAATCGTAGTTTTTGTTGTTGTTGCATGTTTTCGATGCAAGTTAAAAAGTTATGGCACTCGTCACATAAGTCCAAAAAGTGTTGCCCATAGGGAATTAATTAGACAGAGGGGATAGACCCTGGCTGGGTTACTCAGACAAGCCATGGGCGACTGGAGTGTTTAAAAACTCGACTCACACAAAACAAGAGTTCAGGGCAGACACTGCGACGACGGCAACAACGTTGACTGCCACAAAGAAGTTGTTGACAAAAATTGAATACAATAAAAAGCAAACGATGGCAAACGGTGAACAACGGTCAACAAGTCCATCGATAAGTTGCACCGTGGGTCAAGCATCCGCGAAAAATGTTTGAAAAATATACTTTCATATATAACATAGAACTTAGAATATAGAAGGTGGAATATGGAATATAGAATATGGAATATAGAATATGGAATATAGAATATGGAATATAGAATATGGAACATAGAACATATAACATATAACATAGAATATAGAATATAGAATATATAACATAGAATATAGAATATAGAATATATAACATAGAATATGGAACATAGAACATATAACATAGAATATAGATTAAAGAATATAGAATGTAAAACATAGAATATAGAACATAGAATTTATTTTTAATACTTTTGAAATTTGTTTCTATCGCATTTTTTTGATAACTAAAATCCTATTTTGTGTCTTTTTCAGCAATTTCAAAAGTTGACCACAGTTTCATTTAGGCAAGCTCTCACCATATTTTCCCCGCAGACTGCTTGGCTTGGAGTAAAAGTGGTCTAAACTGGACTGAAGTCATTGGTACGGAGAACGGTTAGTCGACTCTGGACACCAGAAAGTGGACACTGGACACTGGACAGTGGACAGCGACTATCGTCGTCTACCGCTTTTGGCGGAATGTTAAATGCTAAAAATGAACAAATAATGACGAATGCCAAAGCGGCAAAGCACTTTGGCAGCCTTTTCGATCCTTTGCAATTTCACTGGAAATCGATGCGGCAAAAGACACAACACTAACAACAACAACAAGAAAAACAGATGAAATTGAAAAGCTGGGGGAATCAAGATTTATGCCCGCGCCATTGCGCGCATCATAAGCTGTCAAAATGGTTTTCGGCGATTTATTAGCGCAAATTGAGTTTTAAAAAGAAGCTGCCGAAATACACACGAAGATTTGACAAAAAAAAGAGCTTTGGAGACAAAAGCAGTTACATTTTGATCTGAGTTTGGGGCCAAGGTAAAATTTATAGTTGGCTTGGTTTGTTGGCCACAGTGACAAGTGGTAAGCTTTTTGAAATTCTGCCTATCCATCTGTATCTGAGAATCGGTGTACCTGTATGTATCTTTTGTATCTGCATATATAAAGTATCTGATTGGTAACTGTTCATGCAAAACACACAATCTGTCTGTGTCCATCTTCTCAACTGTCTGAAAAGACCAGAGGAGCAGAGTCAGCGATTGTCATTGGAGTTTGAAGTTCAGATAGTTTATTTATTTATTTTTTTTGCAGCTGGTCTCGCTCTCTGATGTAAAAATCTTTGGGCCTTGCGCCTCGCCTGTCGCCGGGGGCTCGGCTCGGCTCTCTCTCTCTCTCTCTCTCTCTCTGTTGTTGTAAACATGTCAACAAATAAATCGTCAAAGTAAAAATGGCATTTTAAATTGTTTTTGACATTTGTACAGAGGCTGTCAATGAAATGAAATCCAAACACAAGCAAGCCCACAAAACCAGCCCCAAGTCAACTCAACTCAACTCGACTCAACTCGACTCGTCTTGTCTCAACTCGAATCGACTCAAGTCGAGTTAGTTTGACAGACTTTGTGTGTTTGGTGGACGGTGGAAGATTCTTAATCGTTGGTCATCTATTTGGCTTGGTATGCTGCAGTATTTTAAAGTACTTTGGTATTTTGTAAACTATCCGCCTGATTATGGTTCGGACTACCCTTGATAACATTTCTGGCATACTTTCATTTCATTTAATGATATCAAAGTACTTAGTTTTTCACTCATTATCTAGGTTAATTTTACCTAACAAGTCCAAGCCGGGTGAGTAGTTTAGCTGGTTCATACTTTATTTTGCGATTAGGTCTTCAAAGCTATTTTTATGAAAGATTTACTCTTGGTAGAACAGAGCAAGGAAGGCATTCGATTTTTCAAAGATTTTCTATAGTTGAATACAGACTTATAATGTCTTGCTAGAGAAGTATATTTATATATTAATCGATCTGAACCTATATCAATATGAGTCTTGAAAAATATATTTTAATATATTGTAAGAATGAAAGAATCTTCTTTCCGTTTTCCCCACTTCCAAATTTCAGAAAGTTATAAACAACTTTATATGAATAGGAATTCTTATAAGGTATTTCACGATTAGGATTTTTAGACTTTTTTAATTTTGACAAAAACTATATTTCTAAAGATTCTATTTGTTTCGATCACAGATTTAATTTAAAATCAAATTTCCTAGATCTAAAGTTGGTAAAACCTATTGAAGAGTTCCTAAAGATTCCATTATAACGATCTCAGATTTAATTCCAAGTCAAATTTCATATTACCAAAGTTATCAAAAACTATCTAAAACCTTGTGAAAACTCCATTAATTCGGATCTCAAATTTCAAGATCAGATCTCAAGTTTTAGTTTCCTAAAGTAGGAAGAAACTGTAGAAAGATTTCAAAAGATTCCATTATACCAATCTCAGATTCAATTTAGAATCAATTTTCATTTCTTCTAAGTTGTCAAAAACTATCCAAAATTTTCTGAAGATTCTCTTTATCTCAGATCTCAGATTGAATTCCAAATCAAATCTTAGACTTCTGAAGTAGACAAAGTCGAGTCCTTTCCTTTCTTTCCGAGCTCAGATTCAATCTCCCACAGAACTCTATAATTCTCTTGTTGCTTTCGATTTTTCAGAAATCATTTCTATATCTCATGGAAGCAATTAGCAACCCCCTTTTCAGTGGGCTCAAAACAATTGTCAGAGCCAATTTTGTTGCATTTGCTGGGATGTTGATGTTGCATTTAAGCGGCATGTTGCACATTTGGCTGCGCCTAGTTAACACGTCTGATTGTCAGGAACGTTTATGGGGCATGAAGCATTTGAGAGCGCAGTTGAAACAAATGTCACCATCAGGACTTAGCTGAATTCAGCATCAGATGGCTGCAATTTGGTGTCGTTATTGTTATTTGGTCATTAGCATTGAACGATACTCAAAGTTTCGTAGTCACCACCTGTCATGGAGAGCTCCCCGGTTGCATTTTGTGTCAGCTTTGGCTGATTGCAGAATTCATAATGTAAGCAATCCTGAAAGCTGAAACCCAATTCAGGGCCGGGCAGCCACCCCTTTTTAGGCGAGGCCAGCCAACCACTTCAGAGTTTAAGAAGATTTAAAAAAAAGGGAGAAAAATTCGTGGAATACAAAAAAAAAAAGTACTGACAAAATATTTCTAGCACTTTGACCTTTTTTCTTTCACACTTTTTCTTCTTTATTTTTTTTTTTTTTTTTGGGAGGGTTTTTTATCTGTTAAGCTTTACACATTTAATTTGATTTCTTTTTGTGGATTTTTTCTTGCTTTCTAGTTGAACAGTTTTGGACTTTGAAGTTTGATGCCCATTGAGGAGGGCAAAGCATTTGGTTCATTCCAAAAAAAAAAAAAAAAATGCCACAGGTGTGGCCTTTGCCACTTTGCTGCTCATTTAGCTGGCTTTCTCCCCCAGTCCGGCTAATTGTCTAAGAAGCTTCAAATTTTTACATTCATTTAATTAAATTTTTTTTGCTCGTCTTCTTCTTCTTCTGCTATGCTGATTAAGTGGCCAAGACATCCAGGCGACCCTTCACAAATCTTTTGAAGTAAGAGAAAAAAATTACTTATCTTTTTGGTTGTTAATTTAGCTGAGAAGCTGTCGAAATATTTAACGGAAATTAAAAATTGTGCAATGAAATTTTTTTCCCACCATTTCCCAGCTCTCCTCTCTTTTTTGGCCTAGGCTTTTATTTTGTCTGTAGTCTCTGCCAGGACTTGCAAATTAAGTAAGTCAACAAAGCACTTTGCGGATTTGCCTCAACTTATCTGCATAAAATTGAGAAAGCTTGGGTGTATTCAGCGACACTGATACTGCCCCGAAATGGTGGAAAGTGGAAGCTGGAAATGGTCGGAAGATGCAGATTCTCTTTTCCAATTGTATTTACATTGCGGCCAACATCAGGGCGAAGGCAGGTGGCAGGAGGCATGAGGCGACTTTGAAAACTTAACGAACTTGAAATAATGCGTTTGAAATTTAAAAAACGTGCCAATTTATGTTAAAAACTTAAGCAAACACGGAAAACACCAGCAGGCCAGATCAGCTCCGCTCAGTTCAGTTTAACTCGGATTTTTTTTTAATTAATCATTTGCCATTTTTATATTTCTGTTTGACTTGTCTATGAAAATTGCATTAAGCAAAAAATATGCAATCCCCACCTCCTCCCCCGCCTCCTCCTCGTAAGCTTGTCGAACAAGCTACTTTATTTTCTTGACTGCGGCCAGCCGACCAATTAAGCAGCCCAACCAGAAAACCTGCCAACGCAGTCGGTATAAATCGCATTAAACAAACTCCCCAAAAAATACAAAAAAATAAAAATATACAGAAAAAAAAGTAAAAGAAACAATACTGTGACAGCTGTTCAGTTTTCGATTTATTCGAATTGGTTTCTGGGTTGTTTTCAGAGATTTTTTATTCTTAATTGCCAAGTTGGACAAGGACATCGATTCAGTCAGTCGCGAATTAAAAATGGCTTAAACAATTGTTGGCAAAACCAAAAATGGTGTTTATTAAATGGTGGCCAAGTGATAAAAAGACCAACACTCAAACCAATACAAAAATCATTTCAATTCATTTGGTTTATGAATATGGCAGCAATCAGTTGACTCATAGCCTGATTTATGATGTTTGTAATTAATATTATAAAAGAGTACCCATATCTTTCAGTTAATATCTTGGACAAATAAAAATTTAATCGTAGGACAAGCTCAATGGGAAGATTAAAATCGGTCTTTGAGGCTTTGGTCTTAGATCTCAGGAACTCTTCCTTGCTATACGGTGAAACTTTGAAGAGAAAGTCTCGAGACCCTCAAAATTTAAACCTCTAAATTATTTTTCTTATATATAAGAAACTGTTGGAGCTGAGATCAACTTGAAGTTAGAGAAGATAGCAATAATAAAAGAGGTGGATTAATGCCTAACGAAATCTCTCAATATTGTAAAATAAATGTTGTATATATAAATGAATAAATCAATTAAGATTCTTTTAACCAGAAAGCCCTAAAATTTTGGAGCAAAACTGAGCTTAAAGTTATAGCAATTTTCCACGAAGAAAAAAGTGGCCCCAAAGCCTTTAGAAATCTATAATGTGCTAAATATATAAAACTGAAATAGGGGAATTCATAAGATATTATAGCTAAGAATCTTCAAGTCCAGAAAGCTCTAAAATTTTAGAGGCTTTTTTCGAGTTTAAAGACCAATGAAATGACTCGGCTGAACAGAATATTTTATAGCTCTAACTTTATTCCGAGTCTGAGAATGGAACAAAACCACTGAAAAATGCTCGACTTTTCTAAAGACCTTCCTATAAATTAAATATAGTAAAAGCAAGCTCGGAGTACCCAGACCTCTTACATATTTTTTAAGGAAATTCTGAACAGAAGCTGAAGAGAATATTTTTCTGAGTTCCTTTGAGTTTCATCCAACCTGAGAAAGACCTAACTTTGGCACACTTCATTTTGATGGCATAATTAGAAAAGTAAAAGAACATGAATCCAGCAAATGTTTTCAATTAAAAGATTATAAATATGAAAAAAGAAATCAGCTAATTAGGCGTCATAAAATCGGGAACATTTTTCAAAAACAAAACTATAAATAAAATTGTAAAGTTCAAGCGAAAAAAGAACTCAACATTTTGAGTAGAATAAACACTTAATTTTTGTTTATAAAATATGAAAAAATAAATTGGCTAAGAGAAAAAAAATATATATAGAAAGAAGAAGAGTCGAAAAGAGTTGAATCATTTTAGGGTAATAAAAAATAAAAAGTGAATAGCAAAATCAGAGAAACGGGCACGTAGGCCAAACTAGCCAACCACATGGAATGAATGTTTCGGTCTTTATAGTCTGATCGAGTGCAGTCATCATAAATAATATAAACAACCAAACACAACACACACACACTTACACACTTACACCAATCGGAAATCAATTTCAACAATGAAAAGTATAACTCACAAAATATACAAAACAAGCTGAAATCCAAAGGGAGACTCGGCAAAAGTAGCAAAGGCCGTGGGCCAAGGGGCCACATTCTGTGGGATTCTGTCGAGGAGTGGCAACATATGGTGCCACCTTGTGTGGCACGGTAAAACCAACAAACACACAAAGAGTGTGTAAGTGAGAAGGGTGAGTCGGTTTTATGGCGCGTGGGTGGAAGTCGAAGAGGGCAGAAAAAAGATTACCGAGTTATATATGAGAATGTCTTAACCCCTTCCTGCCCCCGAGATCTAAACAAACAAATTTGGCCAGCCACCGGGGGAAAGTATGAAAAATATTCCGGCTATTTAAAAGAGGAAAACTCAAAGAAGCCATAAAACGACAATTTAATTTGTAAAAGCAAGACCAACCGATTAGCTTGAATTTAATTTTCAATGACACACATCAGGCCCCAACCCTTCCCTCTCCCCCCTCGAAAGATTTGAACGGCTGCTGCCAAACTTGGGCGTCGGCTTAATTGCGCTCATTATTATTTTGGTGCAATATTATTTTAAAGGAGTCTCACCCCTTTCGATGTCTTTTGAGGGCCTGTCAAATCTGTTTGGAATTTTGTCTGCCACCACCCCCTCTCCCTCTCCCCAACCCCCTTCCGCTTAGATCCTTTGGAACTGTTTGCATTTGGTTTTTATGTCTGTGGAAATCGAGGCCGTGACGTCGTTGATGTCAATCCAAATTGGCACTGCATTAAAACTGGGAGCTTCGTAATTGTTGAAATAATTCTACAAATGTTTGACGCCACATAAAATGCGAGAAGACAAAGCAACGATGATCCAGAACATAGACAGAGAGAGTGAGAGAAGAAGAGTTGTAAAATCGCAGAAAGGTGTGAAATATATTTTTAATTATTACCGAAATATCTTTAGAATCTAAACAAACAAAGAAATAGATTTTTTAAACCAAGAATTTCTAAAAAAAAAAAAATGATTTAATCAAGATATAACTTTTTGGGCTTGCTAAATTTCTGTCGAAGCCAGATTATTCCAGAGTTACGTGGATTAAAGCCATTGCAGACAAATAAATAAATAATTAAATAAATAAATAAATAAATAAATAAATAAAAAATATTAACATATTTAAGAAGTCTCATATTGCAATAGTTCGAGAAGACTATTGTAAATAAATAATTTAAAATAAAAAAAAAACAAAATTCATAGAGCTAAAAAGAGAACAGAACAAACGCCGTAAACGAAATGATCCGAATAACAATAAATAAATTAAATAATAAATAAGAATAAATAAGAAGACAACTGAGCTGCTCATCAAGTTGAAGCGAACTGAAGTGAATCGACTTGGCAATCGAGAAAGTAGATTTCCAAAGCCTACTTGTCCTGATCCGTGAAACAGTTTTTCAGCCAACTTTGTCTATTTTCATTTTTAGAGAATGCCCACATCACATTTTAGAAATCCAAAAAGAAGCCGTAGACTCCAGAAGTAAATCCGCAAATTGTGAATAGTTCAAATTGATTAATTTGGTAAGCAAGCTAGTAAATTTCCAAAGCTCTGACTCTGAGCTACTGTTCTTATATGAACCAGTTCATCAGCAATGCAACTCTGTGTGTGTTTTTTATTTATTTTGATTTTTAGAGAACGAAAATATTACATTTTGGAGACTCAGACAGAAGTCGCAGACCCCAAAAAGTAAATCCCCAAATTCTGGAAACTTATATTTGATAATTTCGGCAGTTTAACAAGGTTCGTCCCACTACTTCCAAAGTAACCAGTTCATCAGCATTGCAACTCTTTATAAGCTCTGTGTTCATTCAGAAGTTTATCCACTTGGTAGGAGATCTACTTGATTTCCAAATCTTTTGCTTTGAGGCACTGTTACCACTGCGATCTTTGTCGATTTTCATTGGGAAAACAAAAAAAATAATTTTAAGATTCAAGCAAAAATCGTACAGCCCAAAAGGTACCCCTGGATAGCTTGGTATTTCTAGATAAAGAGAATATTGTAGAGCCCAAAAGTTACCCCTGGATAGCTTGGTATCTCTAGACAAAGTGATAGATTCAAATCCTTCTTTATCTAAGTGAAGTAGACCCTCAGAATGTATGAAAAATGAGTGGATCGAAGCACTATAGCTCTGTACCATAACACCCATATCGGTCTCGAATATTAGATAGACCAAACTCATTTCAATTTGGCATCTAAAGTCCTCATAAATAGAGGTATATATCTACGACACTAATGGGCCAATTTCTGTCAAATTTGATCTTTTAGCATAAAATAAGTTCTGGCCCAAAAGGAGTTGGAAAGAACCAGTGAGCCCAGCAAGCCCCAGCCACTTGTTTCATTTAACTTTTGAAGCCGTTGAACTTTTGACCACCAATTAATCAAAGCAAATTTAACAAATTTATTTATGCAACATATGGCAAAAACAAAAAAAAAACATGACTGATACTTGTCAGAACCGTGTGTGTGTGTGTGTGTGTGTGTGTGTGTGGGAGAAGGGTATTGTAATTTTTCAGAACCCATTCTCATTCATTTGCGGCATGAATAATTCAATTTTAATTAGGTTTTTCGAAACAATACAAACGGTCTGATAAATTTGCTATAATTTCTCTGGGCAAAACCATAATTTGTTATATGAGGAGAAATAACCAAGCCGCCCGCATAATCGAGACTAACATTCATTTTTTTTTTTGTTTTTGTTTGGGGAACCCAAGCAACTTTGCTGGGCTTAAGTTTTAAGCACAAAAGAGATAGGTCAAACACTATCAAAAGTCCTTGGGTCTAAATTAGCCAGCCCGGGCCATAAATTTCCCAATGACAGCGGACTTTGTTTAAGCCAAAAAGAGAGAGAGAGAGACTGAAATGGACCGAACTATTGGCAAGTTATTTTAATGCAGTAAGCCAATTAGTTGGATAGCCCTTTTCCCTTTTCTTTTGAGGGGTTCATTTTTAAAGCCTTGGACCACTTTTTGTGGGCGAAAAAAAGGGGGAGTAAATGGATAGGTGGGGCGGGCTGCGGAAACATATGACAAAGGCCTTAAGAAGAAAAAAAAAGTTAATCAAGCCAACTAAAAACGTGTTGACAAAACTTTCATAATATAGTCTCAGCCGTAGCGAGTCAAAAGACATGTGATAACTCATATTATTTTCCTCGATGTCATCCTTCGAGGAGACGAGCAGACTTTTCCACTTGGTATGACAAAAGTTTAAATTACTAGACCAACTGTGTCAGCCGGGCCTCCCTCGTTCTTTTGCTAATGCCAAAACATGTGTGATGAATTGTCAGACAGTCGGGCATGTGGGTAGGCATAACGGTTAATACAACTTTAATGGCCTGCTTGGCATACGTAACAGACCCCCCCTTCCCCCACGGCTCGACTAGAATAGACTGATGCCTCCCCCACCCCCCTGACTTTCTCTTTGTTGGTCGTGGTGAGGCAAAGTTGAGACAACTTGAGCTGAGTGACCACAACAAATTGAGCTTATCATTGACGGATTAACACTAAACACACACACACACATACACACAGACTGGCAGATAGAACCACCCGCAGCTGAGACCTGCACCCAGTCTCGGGCCCTTTTTGGGTCTTTTGTTTTGGCCACTTGTTTTGGCTGGGTCAGAGAATAAATCTGCACGTTTGGAAGGTGTCGACAGTGAAATTAGCCAGGCAAAAAGGACATATTGATGAAGCCTTAAGCTGACCCAAGGTTTTTTTCATTCCAGAAGGGGAAGGTGGTTTTTTTTTCATCTTCTTTTTTTTGTTTTTGGTTAAGTGGAAAATCAATGCCGAATTCAACGCGACCAACAAACATGACAAGTTGAGCCCTTTAAGCCGCAAGTTATGCCAGCCACGCACTCACACACACACACACCAACACATACGAAGTCGAGGGTTGACTTTTTGAACTGTTTTGCTTGCGAGTTTGTTTTTTTTTTTTTTGGGTGGTTGTGTCATTCCCTGTGTATGTGTGTGTGTGTGTTGCGTTTTTCTGTCAGTTTTTGGCTTGTGCAAATGTGCCCTTGCAAATCCTGTTAAAATTGCATTTGGAACATGTCAACAATTTTTGTCCAGTCAGAAAACCACAATCAACCAAAAAGACGAGGAAGAAGAAGCAGAAGGAAAAAAAATGATTCCCAAAAAGAAATCTCCTTTTCTATGTTTCCACTTGTTTTTTATTTTTTTATGATACGTTTTACATTTATTTCTCTGTAATTCATTTCGATTCATATTTACAGCATTTTCAACATCGGTTATCGCCGAAATTTTCCTTTTTTCCCCAAATTTGATTGTGTTTTTTTTTTTTTGCACATTTGTCTGGGATTTGTGTGGGATTGTTTTTGACTCATCCTGTTTTTTTTCGTTTGTTTTTTTTTTCTATGCTGGTTCATTTTTTATGTTAGCCGCAGCTGTTAAAAGTTGAGACGACTTGGGCCGGGGTTGAGGGGTGAACTCCCTCTGAACTGTGGTTCTTTGTCTCTGGCAGTTTTTGACAGATTCTCACTTGGCTGGTGTAATGCGGTTTCAATTAATTTGTGGGCGTGGCCGTGTGAAATAAGTCAACCAAAAAATGAAAGAAAGAAGTATCAGGTGCATTAGAGTTGGGAAAGGGGGAGGGTGGAGTTTCTTGGAAAAATTTGATACTTTTCTATTTCAAATTGAAATGAATTTTGCTTTATTAAAAGTTGAAAATTTTTAAAATTAACCAGGAAATTCCTCATGATTTTTAGATTTTCTTTATAAAAAAAAAAAAATTGGGGAAAATTTTAAAAGAAAAAAATAATAATTTTTTTGACTAAAAGTGGAAAATAGAAAAAAACTTTGAGGAGAGAAAATTCAATAAAATTTAAAAAAAAAAATCGAAAAGTCTTGTCGAAAGCCTTCTCTTCCTTCTCTCTCCTCTCTTGTACGAAGAATTTCGTTCCTAATTTTTTTTTTTCTTAAATTTTTTTAAATTTAGCTAAAATAGTTTCAATCCGAGTCCCACCAATTGCGAGCAATTATAAAATTTTAAAGCCAAAAAAAAAAACATTTGCCAAATTAAAATATTTTGAGACTTGTAGAAAAAAAATCAAGCCATTAAATCTCAAATAAATTTGAAAACTTTTACTAAATTATGGCAAAAAAATATTTCTTTTTCTGCAAAAAAAGAAGTGGAAAAAAATAGCTAAAGAAATTATTAAAGAACTCGTTGAGTAAAATGGAAACGCAGCTGCCCAGAAAGACCACTACATAAATTAGCTGTCAGAGTGGCAACGACACACTCGGTTTATGGCCAAGTGTGCATGTGTGTGTGTGTGAGTGTGTGTGGGAGGTAACAAGCTTACTTGTATAGCCACAATCATTGGCCAAATTGGCCATTCCTCCAACTTCTGGGAGGCTCATAAAAAACAAAGACAAGTATTTAATTTTGTAGCTAGCAAAACTGACAAACTGACAAAAGACACACACACAAAGTGGAAAGAGAAAAAAAGTAGAAGAAAGAAGAAGCAGAAAACAGTTAAGCAATCGGAGCAAGGCGTGGGTGAAATGAAAGAGCACATAAATAAAATGAAAAATCTACTGACTGGAAAATGCAGTAGACTCTGTACATGGCCAAAAACAAAAAGCAAAAAAAAAAGGGGGGCAAAGAGAATCGAGAAAAATCCCAGTCAAGACTTAGTTACCCCAAACCAAACCAAGCTGTCTTTTGGTCGGACTGACTAGTAGAGTTCCATAGCTACTGCCGGAGAACTTCTCCGGTCTATGTACTGTCACAGTGCCAGAGTACATAGACACTTTATATAGGCAACCCAAGCTACCCAAGTCAGGCAGTAGGAGACGGGGTTCTGGCGTTTGCGCAGTTCAGAAATACACCAAAATGTTGGCACCTCTTTCACTATATAGAAAAACTCAAACAAGCAAAACAAGAAGAAGAAGAAGAAGTGGTGAAAGAAAGAGAGGCAAGATTTGGTTGTAGTCGAAGTTGTCTCTGTCGGTTTGAGCTGGAGGCAGAGTAATAAACCGATTGGTTGGGAAAACAAGAAAAATTATAAAGTGCTCTGAATGTGCAGGAATGTAAATTTAATGAGCAAAAAATTAGCCCGAAACTGCTGACAAGTCCACGAGTCAAATCACATCGAATCTTTGTGTTGACCAAGTCAAAGTCAATTTCAAAGAGCGAAAGCCTCCAAACATGGTCAAAAGAAAATTTACTAGGCAACCAATTAAATATACGGAGGGGCGGCAGGGAGGGGAAGAGTGTGTGTGTTTTGACTTAAGTGCTGGCTGACAGACAAAGGCCATAAATATGTCAAAGAGTCTTCTCCCTTCCATTTTATTTTTTTTTTCCATATACATTTTCTCACTCTTTTCATCACACATTTCTGGCCATCTTTTTTTGTTTTTTCTTCACTCTTTTTCGCCATTTTAAAAATATATTTTTTTTTTTTTGTTATCTTGAGCCTTTTCTTAGCTGTTTTTCTTTATGGCTTGTTTGACTAAATTGCAACAAAATACTTTATTTAGTTGATATCGAAGACTGACTGCAATTCAATTCCCTCAGCAAAAACAACACCAACAACAAAAAACAATATAAATTTTATAACAACAACAAAAAAAGGAGAAGCAGAAAAAAAAGCCAGAAAGAATACAAAAAATTGAGTATCCACTCGGCAGTTGGCTGAGTTGTTGTTGTCATGTTTGCTTGTAATCGTTGTTGCTGCGGCTGGCGTTGGCCTTTTTCTTTTTTTTTATTAATATTCTGTGTCACAACTATTTGTTTGGACAGTTTACAGTGGTGCCAAATTATTCGAATTTAATTGGAAATATTTTTATTTAATCATTTTTTTTAAGTAAAAGAAAAAGATTTATAAAGATTTTAGCAAGTCAAGAAAATTTTATTTGATTAATTTTGAATTTTTTCCAATATTTTTAATTTTTTTTTTTTTTTTTAAAGGAATATTTTTTATTGGGATTTTAGCAAGTCAAAAAAATGTATTTGATTAATTCTGAATATTTTTAAATATTTTTTATTTTATTTTTTTTTTTTTTTTGTAAGAGAATATTTTTTTATCAAGATTTAAGCAAATAAAGAAAAAATTGTATTTGATTAATTTTTATTTTTACCAATATTTTTTTATTTTATTTTTAAGAAAATAAGACAATTTGATTAATTTTTATTTTTGCAAATATTTTAGTTTTATTTTTATATTTTTAAGACAATATTATTCAAAAAGATTTTTTAAGCTAAAAAAAAAATTTATTGAACTTTTTTTATTAATCTTAATTAATTTTCAATTTTGTTAATTTTAATATTCATTTTTCCAGGATTCTTTGAATTTTTTAAATAATTGTACAGTATCTAGAGGTTTTTAGTCTTATCATTCATAAGAATAATTCCCCATAAGACTTTCCATAATTGCTGTTAATTTTATTTTCAATTAAGTTCAAGTTATTTATTATTATTTTTTTGTTTTAAGTTTTGTCCATTATTTTATTTTAGGAATTTTTAAATTTATTAAATAAATTTGTCTAAGCGATTTTCTTATATTTTTTAGCACAACAATAACAAAAAAAAAAAAAAATTAATTATATTTAGCTATCCTAAGCATTTGAGTGAAATACATTTTTTCGTATAATTTCAGAAAAATATTTTACCCACAGTCTGGTGCTATATTAAGTGTCTGACCATACAAAAAACACAGAAAAAAAAGTAACCAACCAGTAGACCAGACCAGCATCATCAACAATAACAACAAAAAACACAATCTCAAAGATACTTTGGCCAGTCAACGATAAAAAAAAAAAAACAAAAACGACGGAAAAGAAAAACATGAAATTCCAAAGTCAAAGTAAAAATGCTCTGCACTCTCTTTTCCATGAGCTTCAAACGGTTTATTTACACAAGCTGAACTGGCTGGCAGAAAGGCAGGCGGCAACCAGGTGGCTGCCCCGCAAGTCTCCCATAGAAAAGCCTTGGCAGACAAACAGGCGTACAATGGGACAGAGATAAACAGGCAGAGGCCGAGTAGACAAACAGACGGACAGGCAACAACCATTTTGGAATAATAATACACAAACAAACAAACTGAAACTGACTAAAGAGGTAAACATAATGTAAATTTTTTTTTTTTTGTAATTTCCAAAAAGGAGTAACACAACGCCAACAGATAAATGAAGCGGAACTGTAGCAAACACAAGCAAACGAAAGAATGAGAGGGCGAGTCTGTAGCAGGGCAGTATGAGTCTGGCGAGGGTGTGAGTGTTAGAGCAGGAAAGCACTAGTCATGCTGTGCAACCTTTTGTGTGCGTGTGGAAGTGAAATGTGCATAGGGCGGAGGTAACTGAAAGTAAACGAGACCGGTTCACTTCAAGCGACCAATCAGAGTCGAGCAAAACAGACAGAGGCGTTGACTGTGCTGCGCAGCACTCAGCATAGTAAATGCAAAACTGGTTTCAAGCAACCAGCCAGCCGGGCAGCCAGGCAGCCAAGCAGGCGTCGACGTCAACCTCGGCCCAAGGCAACTCAGTTGGACTTTTGCAATGCGTACGTGCGGGTGCTGAGCGCGTTGGTCCGTTATTGTGTGCGTCTGTGTGTGTTCATAAATCTACTCAGTCTACGTGTGATTCGTTTTAGCCGACGCCAAGTGAATTAAATAACTATAAAAAAAATTATTCATACTAAAAAAAAATACTTGAAATTATTATTTAAAAAAAAGTCACAGCTCAAAAGAAAAGTGTTTTCGTGATAAGCAAGAGGAAAAAAAAAGGAAATTTACAAAAATCTTACTTCTTCCAAAAGTTACTCATACGCCACGTGTTCTCTATTAAGAAAATTTAAAAGCGTGCCAAAAATTAGTTTAAAACAAAAAAAAATTTTCCAACAAAAAAAAATCTCAGAACACAAACTAGTGTTGTGTTCTATTGATTTGCCATTTTGTGGTTATGGAAAGCAACGCATTTGGTAGCAACCATTTGCCATCACAAGCGCTTGTTGTACTCTCGGAGGCAGCTTCCGGTTTGCATGAGGCTTTGCGTGGACAACGTCCGTTTCCAGCGAGAGTGAGTAGTGCAAAAATCAAAAAAAAACTTATAACAAAAATAAGTCTGGAAGAATTGGTAGAAGAAGAAGTGGAAGAAAAAGACCAGAAAGATTTGATCGTATACCGCATGCCAATCGCGACATATTTATGACAAATGCCGTTGACTTCGTTTGCCATACAAAATTAAAATCATAAACTGAGACCGCTCCAACAACAACAACAACAACAACAAGAAAAGTAGCTCCTTGGCCAGAGAACTGAGAGTAGCCAAGTAGCCAAGTTGGCCCGCTATAAATCAGCACACCGAACCAAACAATGCGCATTGTAAAAACAAACCAAACCAAAGTCAAGAAGACGCCAAACTCACTTTGGCTTACCAGCCAAGCCAACCAACTAGCCAGCCAGCCAGCCAGCCAGCCAGTCAACCAGTCTGTCAGTCAGTCAGTCAGTCAGTCAGTCAGTTAGTTCAGCATTCCAATAGCCCCTGACAATCGGGGGACCAAAAGAGCGACGCATGCGAATGCGTTTCCAAACGCCCCATTGTGTGCAGATTTTTGCGACGAACAGATTTATGATAGCTGACCTGATGGAAGCCTTAAACTTATACTACCTATGGAACCAGTATCAAAAAATATATTAAACAAAAAAAGAAGAGAAACTAAAACGAAAAGACTCAGAAACTTAAACGTTTTGGCACGACTGCCGATCGTTTGATCGCTGCTAAAACTTCATCACAATCATTCTCAGTTTTCAGCCTCTCAAAATCTGACTGCCTCCCTCATCAGTCAGTCAGTCAGTCACTTAGTCAGTTAGTCAGTCGGTTTAGTTGGTCGGTCGGTGCTGCTGTCATCATTGTAAACATGAGCAATGATCTTGACGCTGATGCTACAAATGATGAAGAACTCTCCGAGCTGATCAACTTGAATTCAATTCAAAGTCAGCTCAACTCGAAACGAATACATTTCGATTTGTTTTTCCTCCTCTTCTTCTTCGTCTTCTTCTTCTTGTCTTGAATTTGAATCTACAAATGTTCAAGTTGTCATACATTAAATGGAATTTGCTAAGACTTTTCTATTTGGAATTGCGAACTGATTTAGTTGTTCGATCAAAAGTTCAAAATTACCTATGAAAATTTAAGAATTTTGAAAAGATTTTGATAGGATTATTTCTGGTGTCTCAAGTCTTACTAACCTCAAAGTAATTCTCATAACTTGTCAATCATTTTAGGAGTTAAGTTTTGGCTTGAAAAATATTGAAAATTGTGGAAGCTCTGACAATTCTGTTTCTATAGGAAATTCCTAAAAAATATATTGGGAAGGCCTTCTTAAAAATCCACAAAATAGTACAAGATATTTCTTGGAATATTTCCGACTTGGAATTGAAGTAAATATTGAAAGAAAAATTATGCTCAAAAATGGATTTCAAATATTTTAATTTATATACAATTTTGTTTTTAGGATCCTGAAATATTTTCCTCTTTTTTTCACCAGGCTCTGTCGATTTGAGAAGGTCTTGGAAATTTAATTCTCATAGAAGCCCTCTTGATAATCCATTGTATATTTCAAGATATTTTTTCGAAATATTTCTGCTCGAGATTTCTAGGAATTATTTATCAATCAGAAAACCCTAAAAATCTTATGCTGAAATAATATTTTTGAAATACTTTTATTTTATTCTAAATCAGCTCAGTCAGAAATTGAATCAGTTCAGTTTCTCAAGATCCTGAAATATTTTGCTCTTTGCTCCGCTAGTCTACTCTTTCCTCCTAATCTGTTTGAGCTAGCCTTCTGACTGGCTTAGCACGCTTTTTAGTTGGAAGCCCTTCACAGCCTTTATAATTTATAACCATAAGGGAATTACAATAATAAAAATTAATAAAAACAAGTCGGGTGAGCATATTAAATGCAATGTCAAATGGTTTAATGTGAGTGAATGTGCCTCGCCATGTCCAGTGGGCTTGGGCTCGAGCTCGGACCCACATAACAATTTAACCACCCGTCTGACGTGACAGTGGCAAACGTGGTACAACAACAACAATAACAAGAACAAAGTCACCATAACAATTTTGTAACCACAACAACGACAACAACAGCAACAGTGGCAAAAACCAGTGACTGCGGCAGGGCGGCAAGCGGAAAAGGTAAACAGACTGACTGACCGAGGCAAGGCCAAAAAAAAAAACAAAAAAAGAAATGGCAGAAAAAAAATATGTGTGGAAAATTATGAGGACTTCTGGGACAGACAGACCATACAGCATATGAAATGTATAATTTTTCCCCCCATTTCTCGACTCGACCAGGTGAGTCAGAGAGCCAGAGGGAAAAGGAGACGGAGAGAATAAATGTTGGGCTTGAAATGGTGGCAAAGCGGTTAATTTAATTTATTGCAATTTATCAGAGCAGGCAAAAATGTAGGCAGGCAGGCAGGCAGCTCCCGAAAGGCACACAATCTACGAGCCGTGTAATTTGCAAGGAAATAATCACAATGGCTGAATTCTTAGGTACTCGAATGGCATGTGTAAAACTAGTTAAAAGATACACTCCAAAGTATTTTTTAAATGGCCGCAAATTATAGCAAATGAGCCATTCGAATTTCCATTCGAGAAAGTAAGGGAAAATAATTTGAAAGATAAAGTAAAAAAATAGAAAGATATTATATAAATAGAAAGATAAGTATTTGTATAAATAGATAGATGAATAGATATATAGATCGATATACAGATAGGTAGATATATGTAGGGGTTAATATATAGATGGATAGAAAGATATAAATCGATACCTTGACAGATTGATACGTGGATATATAGTTTTATGGATAGATTAAGATACAGATAGATAAATATATAGATTAAGGGAAATATAGATAGATATATAGATATAGATGGGAATATAGAAATCATCAAAAAAATGCGTAAGTACAGACTTATGCATAGACATACAGATCTATATATATGTACGGACATATATCCATATATCTATATGGACGGTTAGCTAGTATATAGATTTCATAGATAAATTAATACCCTGATATATATTAATATAGGCAGCTAATATTTGGACTCAATAAAACTCAGAAAAAAACAGTCTTAAAATGATTTCGAAATTAATCGAAGATATATACCCAGATTCCTAAGGAAATGAGTCCCTCAAAGGGACTCCAGTTTACTGGCTTCTTCGAATAGGTAAAACATATCAAAAATTCTCAAAGGAACTTTGGGTTTTCGAAAATAAATTTCTAAAAAATATTCCAAAATTAGTTTCTTTAAAATCCTAAAAAAAAATAAATAACCAAGGAGACTTTTAGTAGCCAAGTTCAAATTCTGAGAAGGTTATTGCATTTTTTTTTTAATGGTGGTGATAAATCTGCAAAATTTCCTTTAACTAAATGGCCAATTTCAGGATATATATAGTATCTATATATAGATATATGTAGCTTTTTTTTATGCGGCCACAAATTGAGATTTATTTTTGTGGCAAGTTAAACGAGCAATTGTCGAGAGTCTGATTTATCGGCCAACTTAAATAAAATTGACAATTGCATTTTGTAGACAATTTGCTAGTCTTTTGCTTTTACTCTTGTTCTTGTAATTAAGCGGTTTATTGTTTTTCATGTTGTTGCTGTTGTTGTATCTGTTACACATCTGCCTCAGAGCTGCCTTAGGGAAATTTATTTGGTGCAAACAATTTAAAGCGCCGCCGTGGCAGACACATGATAAATGCCGATAATTCAAGTGTTAAAAGCAAACAAGCTCTCTCTGGCATTATGCAAATCTCTGCAACAACAAAAAAAAAGGCAGACAAAATTTTACATACACCCCTCCCGGGCAATGGACCAAGCCATGTCTTACCCTGCCCTGCTCTGCCCTTGTCTTTGGGATAACAAATCACCGAGCTAACAATTTTAATGCCTCTAATAGAAAAGCAAACAAAAATGCTGAGAGCTTCCATTCGAGGGTTGCTGAGCACCTGCTCCACCCCCCCTGCCCTTCAGCCAAGCCGACTTTGATTAAGGCCAATAAATCAATTGTTAGAAATGCGCTGACTAAAAAACAAAATTTCTCATTAAAAACGCATCGAAATAATTTTGATACTTTTTATCGAATCCGAAGATGTGTTGGCAACTTTGCAAAAGTTAAACACTGATTGACCATTCCCAGCCATCTGGGTCACACATGTGTGACTTTTGGGCATTTAATCAGTGCCACAATCATTTTGGGGCATCACACAAACACTCCCAAGTGAATTAAGCCAAAATGCAATTCATGCGGTCACCACAACTCCAAGCCTTTCTAACCCCCAAAAATCTCCCCCTTCAAAGCACTTTGAAAGTGCAATTTATATTTGTCGGTGTTCAGTGGAGTCTGCCCCCGGCTCCCTCGTCCTTTGAGCTGACTTGCATTTGTTTTGCGGCAACAGCTTTTCGTTGCTCATTAGCAGGGATCACAATCTGAACCGGCTTAGCCGGGCCAGCTGATAACACGGAAATTAGTCAACTTTAATTTGTGAGATACTCGATGGGCTTGAGTCGACTTTAAAGGGGTTTTTTCTAGCAGTCTCTGAGAGAATTGACAGAACTTGGGAGATCTAAAGGAATCTTTGATTTATTGTGGAATCCTCTAGAGCTACGGATTACTCCTTTAATACTTCAATGCTTTGGTAATCAGGGACTACACAAATTAAGTCAGGAAATATCTGAATAATTTAGGTTCTTTTGAATAATCCTAATACTCCATGAATTCAGAGTAAACTTAAATTGGTTCAGAAGTGACTTCTAATTGTCATGGTAATAACAATCCTTCAGGCCTTTGGGAACCTGAATGAACTGAAGCTAACTCCAGTATTTACTTCAAGCCTTCAATATCTTTCCTTAATTTATAGAATTTAAGAAAAAGAATCCAGAAAAAACAGCATAATCCAAACCATTTTCCCAGTCTCTCAAACTTCCACTTCAAAGTCATAAGGGATTTTCCAAGCTATCAGTGAAAAAAATCTCAATATGTTTATTGGCTAATCTTCCATCTACACCTCAAAATACTTATATTCCGATATAGCCAATAAATTGCCTAGTCAGTTTACCCCCTCACTAATTGCCCTTGCCACACGTTGCTGCCACTCTTCACCTACTCCTTGGGCTAAGCAAGCGTAAAATTTACACATAAATATGCGCATTACTTGCCAAACGGAAGGGAAGCCAGTAAAAATTATGCGCTCTACATGACTTGGCGCTAAAATTGGCCAATTATAAGGTTAGTCAAGAAAATCAAATCTAAGAAGAAATTATTACTCTCACATGAGGTCTAACAAGATGTTAGAAGGTTCAAGAAAATATAGAATCACATATAAACTCAGAGAAAAACATTTATCTGGGATCTTGAGATTTTCTAATAGAAGAAATTTTATGAATCAAAAAAGGAAAAATTTAAGTAATTCGAATATATTATAGGATATCATATGGATCTTATCCTAATAATTTGGATGAAAAGAAAAAGAAAGGGAAAGGAATATATGGAAACCCTAGGGCGCTCTAGTTCGTAGACTTTAAAGATTGCTTGAAAGGTCGGATTAATCTGAAGATTTGAAATATTTTAGAGTAAAAATTTTCTCTGTGTGGATTAAGGAATTCTTAGCTCAAATTCAAACCAAAACTTCAACCTAATAAAGATCCTAATATCATAGCTAAAATATTGAAAATTCTGAATAGAAGTCAAGATAGTAAGGATAGCATCCAGCTTTGTTATATTTCATTTTCTAAGGTTTCAGAGTTCTCTCAAACTTTAGCAAATTTGAGGAATATTTAAAAATCTGAGAGATCTCAATCTCAAGCCCGGAGGCTTGCCTTGGCCCAGAAGTGTGCCACAAATCCAGGCAATTTTGAGGTTAGAAAGAAGTCGACCTCCCCCCAAAAATACGAAAAAATGTTTAATTTACGACAAATAAATGTTAAACGGCTCAAAATTGAGAGATTTTAGAATAACGATATCACAAACAGTATCATGTATGAGACGAGGAAATTCCAGGGATTTCGTATGAAGGCTGGGAGGAGGAGGTTGGCAAATTTGTTAAACTGTGCGAGTGTGTGTGTGGCAATGGGGTGTAAAATAACGAGAAAAATTTGCAAACTCACACATCAATGGGTCTTCTTCTGATATGGGGTGACTGAGAGGATGTGGCAAGTAAGTAGGCGGGGTAAGCTTGATAAAAAGGATAAATCGAGCGTAGTGAAACTAGGAAAATGTGTTGACATGTGTGACAAGTATTAAGTCTAAAAACACGAAACTCACCCCCCTCGCCCCATTAAGAAAAAGACTTGTAAAAATTTACATGTAAATTTGTGTCTCTCGTAAAAGTTTAGACAAATTTTGTGGTCTTCTTTGCTCTACCCTCCTCCCCATCCAAAGATACTGATAGACTGGTTTGTTTGGTTTTATATTTTTGCAGTTACCAGACGCCAAAGATCTACACAACATGTCACTAGTCGGCAACTATAGCACCCACTTGCTGCACAATTTCCATCCTCATCTGCTGCAGACTCTCAACCATGGCATGCTGGCGGCCAATGGAGCGGCAGCGGCAGCAGCTGCCGGTGCCCCGGGCAGTTATTTTGCCAGTGAACGTTCGCCGCTGGGCAAACCGTCGGTCTTGTCGAATTTCTCACTACCCTCGGCCTTCTCGCCGCCCAAATATATTGGCATCTCCCTGGATCAGGTGAGTTGGATAATTCTCGATAACTCTTCGATTGACACTTGTCATTATTGAAAAAAAATATATTCTCTTTTTTTAGAATCTCTTCAATGGCAGCGAATCATTTCGTACGGATTCGGCCAGTCCCACTTGTACATCACATGAATCCATGGAAGGATCACAGGATTATGATGCCGTTGAAAAGGGTGAAAGCCCGCGTAGCAATAATTCTCAGGATCCCAGGGATTTGAGACGTAAGTTTTTCCAGGGGAGGATTTCTTTATTTTTTTTTATTTACTCTGCAAATTTGCATGTTGCAAATTCCTTTGTGCGTGTGTGTATTTTTACTGATAAAAGTGAAATTTTGGCAGACGGCAAAACCTTTTTTTTTTTCTATATTTGATAAAAATCTTTTCGTATTTGTTTCAAAATTTTTACTTTGTGTGCCTTCGTTTGAGGCAATTTTAACGCTTGAGTAACTTAACTTTGACAGGCAGTCAAATCCACCACACGGACAGACTGAAGGATTGCTGGAAAGAAGAAGAGTCTGAAACGCCAAAAGGTTTCATGGGTTTCCTGTACTTTTTTATTAGTTTTTCTGTTATTTCTTTTTTTAGACAATTTAAATCAATTTGTAGGCAAATATTTGTAGTCTCACACACGCACACACGCACACCTACACTGGCCTTTTTTTAGAGCTTTAAAAGGGGCCAAAGAATTGCCTAGAAATGCGTTGCTAATTGGTCTGCTCGAAATCTTTGGGGAAAGGGGCAGGGGTTGGCGGCAAACAGATGTACCATATGAAAATGATAAATCGGAATTCTACTGAACTCAAAAAGTCAATAGGAACACGTAATTAGCCCAGAGGCGTGCCCTGGGTAGGGGTGCTTTTCTCCAGTTGGGTTCTTGAGTTCATAACTGGAGACTTCTCAAAAGTCTTTAAAATTTTCAATAAACTTTGGGGACTTAAAATTTAAATTTCAATATTTCTATTCCTTGAGAGATCAATCCCTTTTCCGTAAGTTACGCCACTGTTTTACCACTTTATTTAACTCATTTGTTTAATGTATATAAATCTCTGGTATATATATGCATATTCATATTTGCCCAAAGGCTTAAAGAGTGAAAAACCAGTTTTTCCGCCCTCTTTCCATATTTGACTTTGGGCTTAGACCGCTCGGTCTTCAGTCGAGGCCATAAATTAAATTCAATAAATAATACACTTTTAATTAGCTGAATGCGCATATACATACATACAGGCCTGGCCAAGTGACAACTATAAAGATGTTTCACTTCCACCCTCAAAGAGGAAATCCTTGAAACACGCGTCACATGCCAACCGAGCGTTAAAAGTCAAAGTATTTGAAATATTTGCTTAGCAAAGGGTTAACTGGGTGAGGGTAGAAGGACTGGAGACCTCTCAAAAAAAAAAATACGTAAAGCACTCTTCACTACAAAGCGGAAACCGCAGCGCATCCTTTCGGTCTGAGCGCACGACCTGGCTAATTACCAACCTCCCGGCTTGGCCACTTCTCCAACCCCTTCAATAATTGCTACACTTGTCGGTGTCTTTTCTCTCTGGAGCTCTTTAACCACACTTGAGCCAATTATGAAAAGCTTTAAGCAGCCATTCAAGTCAACCAACCCCAGCCACTTTCATCCCCCCTCAATACAAATCCCTTTGACAGTCTAGATGAAATTTCATAATGTTTGCTCATTTATTGTATTTTTTTTTTTTATTATATTTCTTCGAATTGGTCTCTCTTACATTGTGGGCGGTGTTCAAAGGCAACGCAAGTGTGGCAAATCGCTTTGATTGCATTGTTAAAAACCATTTGAGATGATGTATTATCCTTTTTTGTGCATTGCACACTTGGAATTTTCATATTAATTTTTCTCTCGTTTTTTTCCTTTTTATTTGGTCACAAATATGTGTACAATAACAATAACAATATTAATGGATGAACGAAATTGGTTGGTTGGCTAAAAGGAGTGGTATAATTTTTGCCGCCTGACTGCTTTGGCTGTGGATTTGTGATTCTGATGGGCTAACCACCATTTAACATCTAAAATATTGTTTTAGACAATCGCAAAACAGTCTGAAGAGGCCCTTTCAATACTCTATAATTTGTTTCCATTAATAAAATAATAAATAATTGAACAGTTATTGCGATCTTCTTAAAGAAAACGGCGGAACGAGCGAGCAAGAACAAGATCGTTCAAGTAACTCGTTCAACAGCTGATCGCTTATTTCAGGGCTGCCAGATTGTTAATTTCGCGTTCAAATTTCTTTGCATTTAATTTTGTTTTTTTATTTCAGTTTTTTTTACCACAACTTTTGTTTATTGATTGATTCTATTTGCAAATTTTGATAAGAACTTAAGTATTTTATGTTTTTGCTATTGTAAAAAGGAGTGAAAACAAAATATTTTCATAATTTTAATAGAGTATTAAATTGTGGTCGGTTTGTGTTTATGGAATAGTTGCGAAATGAGTAGTATTCTAATTTTAATTTACCACATTTGTATGTGTGCTTGATAGAGAATATTTTGTATTTAATATTATTTTAATTGCCGCCGCAGTCACGTGCAAAAATTGGTTTTTGTTATTCCTGTTTGATGTTGTTCTTGCTGTGGTTTCTGCTGTTGTCGACGAATGGTTCGGTTCGCTTCTGGTTCAGTTTCACTACGTGCTGCTGACAGCTGGAAACAGCCGAGCCAACACAATCAACCACCCCTGGCTCAAGGAGCCACTGCCTCCCCCCTCGATGCTTTGTAAACAAAAATTACGAGTGCGCTAAGTACGTGTTAAAAATGTGGAGCAGCCAAGCAGCAATTAGAAAATGCCAACAAATCAGCCAAATCCAATGGGGGGGAAACCTTTAAAATTTATGGTAGAAATTTTTGGGTGGATTGGGTGATGGAGGAGGTGGGTTAGAAATTTTTGAAATACCAAAATTGAAATCAATGGCTTTGGATTGTAATGGCTCTGATTGATGATTGCGGCAATGGCTTAAAATATATATATGCTTCTCTAACTCGCTGCAGATCTGCACAATGTGAGCAAGGCGCACACGGTAGCCTCCTCAGCCTCCAGCTCCTCATCCTGCTCGACCAGTTCCGCTGTGGCGGCTATCAGCACGGCGGCCTCGATAGCCATGACTTCGGTCAGTGGCACTCAGAATACTGTGGTCACACATCTGGGACATACCACGCATCCGCATCACACACATCATCCGCATCATCATTTGGCCACTGCTGGCGGTGGCCCAAGTGCAGCCCATCATATGGCCCACCCACACCCGCATCCCCTTTCCCATCATGCCGCACATCATGCTGCTTTGGCCAGTCTAAGTATGGCTGGCTTACGGGCTGTGCCCGGTGGTTTGAGTCTGGTTAGTGGTTTGACTGCTGCCGCTGCTGGTGGACCCGTGCCCGAAATCTGTCCTGTCTGTGGCCTGAAGTTGAGTACCGAGGAGTGGCACACCCATTTCCTCACCGAGCTGGACCGACTCTACAAGCTGAGTGCGGGTTTCGAGCGTGCCAATTTGCAGGCCACCTACATGTTTGCCCCGCCCTGTCCAGCCCAGGAGAATGCCATACGGACAAGTCACAATCGCTGGGAGGTAAGTTTAAAAACTCTTCCCAGATTTCAGTTTATTTGAGTGGCTCGAATTTTTTAGACCTTTCAACGAATACGAAACAATCGTCAGAATCGGTTGAGACTTAAGGTTCGCAAACGTAAATACGGGGAAATGTACATGATGGAGAGTCTCTACTGTAGCTCATGTCCCATTTGCAAAAGGAAGTACGCTTTGGAGACGGGAAAAGTCCCACCAGAAGTAAGTCGAAAAAGTAGCTCATTCATTTCTCAAGGCTTACAATTTCCTTGAATCTACCAAATTTAGGACGACCCCAAAATGCAGGAGGAAATTGAGACCGTCGATGTGGAGAGCTGTAATGATGATGTGCCCGATTCGGGTACGGAACCCCCATCATCGATGCACAACAACAATGCTCAGCCGGGCAAATTGGATGGCATTCTATATCGCACAGCCTGTGTGATTAACCAAAAGGAGAACCACGGCCACCATAGCCACACAGATGAACAGGATGTGACCACAAATGTGACTGCCACAAGCAGTAGCACCGGCAGTTGGCAGCAATCCGAGGCAATCTCTCAAGCACCCACGAATCAGGCACATATCAGCGGTGAGTCTTAAGATAAAATGATTCTATAATTTTAGAAATATTCTGGGAATTTTCTAAGTTCCTTTTGGAACTCATCTCTCTCTCCTAAAATGTTTGTAGAAACCACCCTGACCTTTTATAAAATTGTTCCAAAACATCAAAGCTTAAGAATTTATTCTAGCTCTCCTAAAATATCCTTAGAAAACCTCTTGAGACCCTTCTGAATTCGACAACTTTTTCTAAAAAAACTCTCTGTCATTAAATCTTTTATCTGAATTTTTTATAATATTTCTACTAAGTTCCAGAAGTTCTCATAGGACTCTGGTAAAACCTACCTTAGACCTTATTTTAAGATCCCAAAAACTCATTCTGATCTTTATAAAAACGTTCCGAAAAACTCTTCTTGAAATCACCGAATCTTTTATAATAAATCCCCAAATAAAATCTCTTATATTTTCTGAGGGTTCCTAAAACTTGCCTAAAGCCTTTCCTGAGTCTTTCCAACTTTATTCAAATTAATCTAAAACTCTTCCCCACTCTCTTTTTGTTTAGTGAAAAATGTCAGCGAGCTGTCATCGACAACGCATCACTATTATAATGCGGATTCGTGTGGTGTGGGCGTGGCCGAGCCAGGTCATAAAGAGCTAATGATGGAAACTTCAACGTCCTGTCAAAATGATAGCGATGAGGATGTCATTGTGGACGATGATGATAATATGAAAACCCTGACAGCCAAGCCAACAAGTTATGCCAATAAAACACGTCGCACTGAAGAGAGTATAGGTAGCAGCAGGTGAGTTTCCCCCCCTTCCAAAGGACCAACCCCCGGCAACTCTAAATCTCAAATGATTATTCTGTGCTTAACAGAAGCCTGGAAAATATCTCACCTGGGGAAGAGCGTCCACGTTCCGAGCCACAAGTCAGTAGCACCGAGCCCGGACCCATGGATATTAGCAGTCATCATAACAACAACAACAATAACAACAGCAACAACAACAACAATAATACCACAACAGCCGCAAAATATGGCGAGGCAAACATGGAGAACAGCTTGTCGCAGCTATCAACGATGGGCGTGCCGGGATTAACACAATTGGACACAAAGGTGGGAATTAGTTCCGATTTAAAACCGGACGATGAAAACAAGTGTTTCATTTGTAAGGTAAATTTGAGTTTGCTTCAGTTTTCTTTATCACTCCCTTAAACCACACACACACATTCACACACACACACTCAAACCACTTCTTATCAAGCTGAAAAAAAAATCTCCTAACTCTTTTCTACACTCAAAAACTCACACTTTCTCTTTGTTGCACTTTTGCATGCCTCTTTTGGAATTAAGTTGGAGTCTTAAGTCGAATTTCCCTAGACAAATTTATTTATTTTTTCTCCTTTTTCTGCTCTCTGTTTGTCTCTTCTCTTGTCTTTGTCGACTACAAAAATTGAAGACAGGCATAAAGGATCTCAATACAGATGCGTTTTTACGCGGCCGTAATTTTTACTTCCATCAAAGCTGTGCCAATGTCATGAGCAGTTATCGCCTCAACAAGGAGCTACTCAGCCAAGCGCAACAGCGTCCCAGCGACCCCAACAATCCACCGGCCAATACAGCAGTCACACCGCGCAGTCTCTCCCCAGCCCAATCCCCGCAACAGAGCATGACAACGAATGCTGTGGAGTGAAGTGAAATGGACTGGATTCACTAGGGACTGAATGATGGCAAAGGCGGGAGGGGTTCAAAAAGCCGGGCGTACGGTTGCAATCAAAGCGTGAATTTATTAAAATTAATTAATAAAAACCACATTATATAGTACATAAATATATATATATAATTATATTTGGTTAGAGAATCTATACATATAGGTGGAAGGTACAGTTGAGTTCAAAATAATAGAAGCACCAACTTGAAAGAGTTTCAAAAAAATTCCATATTCCAATTCTTGGCTTTAACATTTATTTTTTTTTTTTACTTTTTGAAATCCTTTTCCATTTCTAAGTGAGGTTTTTTTCTTGTGACGTCCTCTCTTTCAGTTTCTGCTCAATTCAAAGAATTCTTTGAAATTTTAACCAATGTTAAAATAGACTTTCTACTTTCTTTAGCTCAAAAAATTCTTTGAAAGCTTCCTAATTACTTCGTAGGCTTAAAGTATACTAAACTCCCTGCAATCTGAGAGAACATATTTGTGACCTCATCTAACCTTACTCTCTTTTCCAAAAAATATTTGAAAATTCCAAACAATTTCTATTGGCAAACTCTTCTCTTCGATCTTGTCAGGCTTCTATTATTTTCACCTCAATTGTATGGACAAAATAAATGCATAATTGTGAATGATTTTTATTTTATTGTATAGCTAATGAACAAAATTCAAAGAGACGACAAAAAGAAAAAAAAAAAACAAGATAACAATTAAAATTGTTTAATTGAGCATGACAAGTTGGAAAGTCTTTTTTAAATGCCGCCAAAAAGTAGGCAATGATTTCTGTGTTCACCTTTTTTTTGTGTAGCCTCCGCCCACCCCTCTTCCCTAAAAGGTGTGTGAAATTATTTTGTATTTGATTCAATTTTTGTTGTGCTGTAAAATTCACTGGCTTTAAATTGGAATTCTCCAGGGAATTTCTCTTTTTTTTATAAAATTGAAAATTGTATTTTATATTAGTTAAATAATTGTGCTTTGATAATTAATTAAAAAATTTTTGACGTGCTATAATTGTTAAATCAATTACCAGAAATAAGATCAAATTTAAAAGAAAAAAAATAGTTTTTATTTTAAGCCTAAAAATATTTATGAAAAATTAAAATAAAATTAAAAAAAAATCATATACGATTTTTTTTATTTGGGTGGTGAAACATTTTTTCCCATACTCATTCAGGGCTAATCGAATCGAGTAAGCAAAAAATAAAAGAAAGACTTTAACCGAATTCGAAATGCACTAAAAATTTAGTAAGAACTTCCAACGTTTCCTAAGATTTTTAGCTTCCTATATCGATCTCTTTCACTCCTTGGTTTTGCAGTGCTTTATTTCACTATAATCATAATCGGCTTTGATTTTTGTTTCTTCCGCCTTTTACTCGATTTGCCTATCCTATATTTTTCACTCTATCTCTCTCTCACACTCTGTCTTTCTTTTTCTCAGCATTCTCTGAGTCTTACAAGCTCTTTCAGATTTCGTAAGCCTTCTGATTCCGATGGTCTGTTTTTAAAGGGAATTAAGTTCTTGGACACTGGCGAAGCTCTATCGGAAAGCTTTCACAACAATGGAAAGTTTTTTGTTCAACTGATTGCGCCTCTGACAATGCAAAATGAATAATAACATCAGACACAATAACCTCTGCTCTCGCCTCGCTCCCCTATCAGCATATCTGCGTATTTATAAAAAAAAATTTATTTATAAACTCAAAGCAAAAATAATATTTTCTTTATTAGACTGAAAAGATAACAAATCAATCAAATTGTTCGGTCAGCACTTCTTAGCCAAGCCCCTACCTCCGATAGATAAGCGTTTATAAATTTTCACGCAAGAAAAGAATATAAAAACTGAAAAGATTCCAAGTTTGCTGGGGGGCAATGTCAAGCCTATCAGCAAAATAATAAAAAGCTAACCACACAAGCACACCAAATAGATTAATGAATGAGTGAGTGGAAAGATTGCTAAAGTATAAATAGAGATGAACCAGAGAGCCGGCCGATCAGTAAAAAAGCAGACAGCAAAACTGTAGCAAACAAAAGCTAAGCAAAAAAAAAAATGTTCTCCAAACTAAACGCACGCCTGGCCGGTCAAGTCAGCAAGACGCAATTGAGATTGGCCTCGGCCGCCACTGTGCCAAATCCTCAGTACACGTGCTCCGAGACGGCCGTCTTTGAGCGTGAGCAGAAATACGGCGCCCACAACTATCATCCCCTGCCGGTGGCACTCAGCCGGGGCCAGGGTGTTCATGTCTGGGATGTGGATGGCAAACGTTACTTCGATTATCTAAGTGCCTATTCGGCCGTCAATCAGGGCCACAGTCATCCCAAGATCATCAAAGCCCTGGTCCAGCAGGCCCAAAAGCTTTCACTGACATCACGGTGAGTACAAGAGATTTACGTGTCTGGGAGAGGTGCCAATTGTGAGAGAAACAATAAATGTGTTAAAAATATGTGCCAAATATTTGGTCGAATATGTGTTACGGACCGGACGTGCCCCTCTTTTTATTATCACCGAAGCTTATCAGTTCTCCGGGTCCAAAGACATCAAGACAACAATGAGTTTTCTCAACTTTAATGGGCTATTTGTGTTTTGTTTATTCACTGCAAAAATAGTCTAATCTGCTTTTATTGAAATCTTTATAAAGAAGGTGCTAAAACCTGGTACGAAATACCACGTCTACGACTTAACAATCTGAGCTATTGTGAATAATTCAAAGAGGTCTAAAAAAAATTATTACTATTCAAAAATTTCTTAAGAAAATATTTGAAAAATTAATGAAAATAATCAAAAAAAAAAAATTTCATGATTTTGGTTCAATCATTTCCACTGAAGTCCTCCGAAAAAATATTATAGATTTTAAACATTGGGAAATATTAAAAATAATTATTATGAGCAAAAAATCTTGAATGAAATATTTGAAAAAATAATTAGAGATAGTTAAATAAAATGAATATAAGTTTTGGGTTTAGGACTTCTTTAAGACTCTGAAAAATTATTCCTAAAAAATAGGAAGAACTAAAATTTAGGAATAACTTAAATATTAGAAAATGTTAAAAAAAAATCAGAAAATCTTGAAGGAAAATTTTAATAGATAACAAGTTTTGATATAGCTTTTTGGATCCAAAATTTCAAAATAATATGAGAGGGATAAAAATGCCTGAAAAACTTTTCTGTTTTAAGATCTTTTTAAGACCCTGAAAAAAAATTCCAAAAAATATAATTTAGGAATAACTTAAATATTAGAAAATTTAAAAAAAAAAATCAGAAAATCTTGAAGAAAAATTTTGAAAGGTAACAAGTTTTGATATAGCTTTTTGGATCCAAAATTTCAAGGTAATATGAGAGAAATAAAATTTCCAAAAAAAACCTCTTTGATCAAAGGAAAGCAATTTTCAAGTTTTATTTCTCAAAAACCTAAGACCAAAAATGAATATAGAACCCAGAAAAGCTTGTGTGTTAAATAATAATGAATGGAGAATTTCTAAAGATTCTTGAAATAAATCTGAAAAATTTCCTAGAGAAGCCAATTACCGAACCATTAAATCACAAGAGAACAGCTGTAGGCAGTCACAGAAATTGAATGAACTTGAAAAAAACACCTTTAGAAATTAAGTCCAATTGAGTTGAACAAACTGCAGTCGACTATAAAAGTAATACTGATAATAAAAAAGCTTCGAAATTGTTGCCAACTGAACAAAAAGAAAAATAATATTTTTTGATTAGGAATTTCAACGAGGCAAACGAAAAAATGAAACTCGTTGAAACTAGCCAAGGCAAATTGCAAACTAGAAAGAAACACTTGACACTTGAGTGTGAGCAATTAAATAATTTATTTCCAATGATTAGACAAATCGAAAAGAACAAGTCAAGCAAGACTAAAGGTTATCGATTTCCCCGAAATGATTTTTACTCTGTGTCTTTCTTTTGTTTTTCAGAGCTTTTTACTCGGATGTCTTGGGTGAATATGAGGAATATGTGACCAGGATATTTGGTTTTGACAAGGTTCTGCCGATGAACACAGGTGTAGAGGGCGGTGAGACCGCTTGCAAATTAGCCCGCAAATGGGGATATCTCAAGAAAAATATACCCAAAAATCAGGCGAAAATTATTTTTGCCCGTAACAATTTCTGGGGCAGAACCTTATCGGCTGTCTCGGCCTCCAATGACCCGTCTAGCTATGAGGGTTTTGGACCTTTTATGCCGGGCTTCGAGCTGATTGACTATAATAATGTGAGTGCCTTGGAAAAGGCCCTGCAAGATCCGAATGTCTGTGCCTTCATGGTGGAGCCCATCCAGGGTGAGGCCGGCGTGGTGGTGCCCGATGAAGGTTACCTGCGAAAGGTGCGGGAGTTGTGCACCAAGTACAATGTTCTCTGGATAGCCGATGAGGTCCAAACGGGCCTGGCTCGCACCGGTCGTATGCTGGCCGTGGACTATGAGGAGGTCCAGCCGGATATTCTGATTCTGGGCAAGGCCCTTTCGGGTGGCATGTATCCCGTCTCTGCAGTATTAAGTAGCAATGAAGTGATGCTGTGCATCAAGCCTGGCGAGCATGGCTCTACCTATGGCGGCAATCCCTTGGGTTGCAAGGTGGCCATGGCTGCCTTGGAGGTATTACAAGAAGAGAACTTGGCTCAAAATGCCTATAAAATGGGTGAGCTCCTGAGGGGCGAACTTTCCAAGCTGCCCAAGGATGTGGTTCCCACAGTGCGTGGCAAGGGCTTGCTCAATGCCATTGTCATAAGTTCACGTAAGTCTGAATGAGAAATTCTTGAGACAAAACCGATTCAACTAAATTCTTTCTTCCCATTCTTTATAGAATATGATGCTTGGGAGGTCTGCTTAAAGTTGAAAGAGAATGGTTTGTTGGCCAAGCCCACACATGGCGATATCATACGTTTTGCTCCACCTCTGGTCATCAATGAGACCCAGATGCTGGAGAGCATTGAGATCATAAAGAAAACCATTTTATCTCTGGTCTAGAAATCGAATATTTTGACTATCTTTACTTGTATTATCCAACAAGGAATTACAAAAAAGTCTGACCAATAAATATCATTTGAATCTTTAGCAAAAATATTCTTTGAATCTCAAGAACTCAGGACTTTAATTTCAAGAACTCAAAATAGGTGGCAAAATATTGTCTAACTTTTTCTTATATTTTCTCTTCTTTTTTTAGCATTCAAAATACTTTCTCTCATTCGCATATTTTTTTAGGCAAGAAAATTCCAATTCCATTTTTTTTATTTTTATAAACATTGTCATCATCTTCTTTTTTAATTAAAATATAAAAACGACCACCGGGGTAAACGTGCCGCGGTCGTTAGGCAATAAACTTGACTATACCCAAACGGCCTCACCCGCACCACCCCCAAAAACGCAACTCTACCTTCAAACAATTCTTGGGGCAAGGACAATTACAAGGCGGAAAATGTCGCATTCCGGGTCTGTGTTATCTCCAAAGCACTTTAAAAGAAAAGAAGCAATGCCCATAAAAAGCGAATTAACGCCAAAATGACAGGGACCCAGGAGGTCAGAGAGCCTGACAGGGCTACAAGAATGTTGTGCCCCCTAAAGCAGCCCTCAAGTTGTATCTCTTGGTATTTTGTGTCCTCTTATCGGCCAGCGAAATGGTTGGCCAACCCACTCAACGTCTTGACAAACATATTTCCGCTTATGCACAGGAACTTCTACAAAGAATTATATAGAAATTCTTGATACTCTATAAGTCAATATATGGAAATATATTGGAGACTAATTATAATGAGATTATAGAGATTAGGGAAATGAGATAATAAGGATGCTGGACACTTCCAAATTCGTTCAAAATGAGAGATAATATAAAAAAAATTTCTATAAAAATATCTACAAGTTTGAGGAATTTAAGAAGCTAATAATATCATATAAAATTTTTCAGGGAATTAAGTTTATGATTAGAAACTATTTTCGGGATCTTCAAAAAAAATTCGCCTTGATGAAATGATCTGAAGACTCTCAAGAAAATCCCTCAAATTTTCTTACGAAAACTAAAAATAAAAACTTCAACCAAAGTCGACCAAACTTTAATAAACTTTGACTTTTTCCTTTTCGGTTAGTGTAACAAAAATGGTAACAAAAATTTCTTCTTTTTTTATATATTTTTTTGTTGGGGGAGAGTTGAAAAATCTTTTGAAAAATCTTGATTTTTAATTTTAACGCTTTATTTAATTATGTGAAGCTGTTGACAGCAGACTAGACAACTTCAAGTTCTCCAAAAAAAAAAAAAAAGAAAGTTGCTAATAAAATGCTTAACTGTGCATAAGGTGGCACTAGATATGATGATAAAGCCAACGGTGAGGGTGGTGAGATTCCTCTCAGACTGAGGCAATAAAACCCACAAAAAATGGGCTAAAAATTGTACTTTTTTTGCTAGAGTTTGACTTCCTTTCTTCCTTTTTTTAATAAAGACATTTTTTTTTGTTGGTGCAGCCGGTCCAGGGCAAGCCGATAAAATCCAAAGATTATGGACAATGGTAACAGGGTGTGGTTTTTAACACCCCAGAAGCCTCAGACCCACTAAAAAGAACAAACAAACTGTTGGTGAACCTTTCAACTGTTTCCTGTTCTCCTTCTTTTTTTTTTTTTTGCTTTAGAGATAAAGTAGCCAAGATGTTGGCAATTTCCATTCAAATGCAAAAGAAGACGTTGACCAGAGAGGATTGCCCTGAAGTTCACTCGAAAGATTTGCCCTTTTTTTTATGTGCTTAAAGATAAGATTTCAAGTGCTTTTTTCTTTTTTTATTGGACAAGTTTTAATTAAGAATGGTTCCAACCACCTGACAATTTCAGCTTCCTTAACAATTGCTTTTCAATTGGCTTGAACAAATTCTCAATAAAAATCCAAATACTTAACTTCTCAACGGATAGGAATCATTATATATATATCTTGCCGACGAAATTTGCTGTCAATTTGTTTTTCTTGACAATCTCCTTCGCTTTACCTTTTGGCCTATTTAATTTTGGTTCTGGCCTTGTCACCTGTTGGCTGACTCGATGTAAATCTTTAAAATCAATATGCTCTCAACTGACAGGCAAATGGATAATTTAACATTTTTCTCGCACACCTCCTGAGAGGGTGGGTGGGCTTGGGCAAATGCAACTGGTAATGTGGAAATAAATGCTGAGATGCCTTGGGTAACAGACAGCTTGGCAAATTGAAAATGCCCAGAGAAATAGTTGGCTGGGCTAAACAAATCAGGTTAAATTTTACTTAAAGTCGAAAGAAAAAAGAGGAAACGATTTTTTTTTCTCATTCCGAAAAAGCCATAGGAAAAATCAACATTTTAATAGGAAATTTGCAAATTTTTTTTTTTTTTTTTTGTTATGCCTAAAATGCCATAAATTTATTAGAGCTTATCAGAGCGAAGGCTCACATGTGTGAACAGCCAATTTCCCTTGATTAAAGGGATTTGCTGGCTAACCAAGACAATAGCAAAAACCATAGGAAAAAAAATAACAAGAAGCCAGCAAAGTCAAATGATAAAATAAAGAGAAATGCAAAAAAAAAAGTAGCTTATTACCAAAAAAAGAGGGTGTAAAGTAGACAACAAAAAAGTGGTTAAATATTTTTTTTGGGGGGTAAAAAAATAAAGAAGAGAAAAGAAGTTGGCTTAGGGGTTGGGCTATAATATTTTTACGCTTATGAGCGAAATCTTTTGTACTTTACTTAATGTTAATAATCTTCAAGTCATAAACACTTTGGCTGGCCCTTTATTTTTTTTTTTTTTTTCGTAATAATTGCAAGGTGTTTTGGTTTGCCTTGTTTTTATGGTTTTTCTTGTGGCCACGAACAGGGCAATTCTTTTTTGTTTTAATTTCCTCCACATTTTTTTTTTTTTGTGATTTGCTTCTAATTGCCTTTTGAGTTTGCCTGGGATCCTTATGGCGTTTTTCCAGTTGTTAGTCTCATAAGATTCAATTGAAACTCAAAACAGCAATTATATGGTAAAAAAAAATAAAATAATAATAAAAGAGAAGAACAACAAGAAGAAGAGTTGAGTGAATTGAGTGGGTGGGCGGGTCATTTGGTTGGAATGATGCGCAACTACAGTTATGAAACTGTTCTGGAATATTAAACAAGAGCGTGGCCATTGACAAAACTCACTTGAATTTCTTATACTCTTTTCATTGGTTTTCTTTAATAATTTTAAGTCAAATTTCCCCGCAATCAAAAGGCTTTACATTTGCTTTACTGTTAGAGTATAAAAGTCAAAGCACGTAGCCTGTGACTCCTTTTTTTGCTGCTTTTGTTGGCTGAGGGGAGGTTTGTGTATGTGCAGGCCAAAAAAGTATGCAACACATTTTTAAATGTCACCAAAGAGACACGTGCATTAAACAGCCCCACGGCAAGGACAACAAGACTCCCAACAAGAGTGGAGTAATTTACAAAACTCAACGGCAACGAAAGTCAAGCCAACAGCAGCAGTTGACTTTACGCGTTTGTCTGTGCCGGCGCGCAATTAGGCTGTGTGTATGTGTGTGTGTAATGGACAAAAAATGACGGGCAATTGTAAGCGACAAAAATAAACCAAATTGATTTTGATGTAATGAGTTCAAAAGGGTTTAACACACACACACACTTGAACAACTGTTATGCCGACTGCATATTAAAATCTGGCCAAACGAGCAACTCCTTTGACTTTTTATTGTGATTGTGTCAGTCCGCTGTCAATTTTATGAAGTACAAAACCAACAATTGTTGCCAGGGACCACAAGCCGGAAAAAAAAACAAAGTAATGAAGCGAATAATTTTAATTGATATTTAAAGGGTTACAAATTGAGAAAATATGCCATTGCAAAATAATTAATAAAAAAAAAGGGAGAAAATATAAAAAAAAACTTTTGGCCAAGCAACATAAAATTTTTAAATTTTATAAAAATTGCGCCAGTTCGCTGACAGTTCAAGTCTTGTGTTCTCCTTATTCGTTCCACGAACTAAGTGAACCAGTTCTTGTTTTACTCGCTCCGTTTGCCAACAATCGAATAACATCGATAGTTTCCCAGCTCTACTTTGAAGTTATCAATTACAGCCTTCACAATTGTCAATTGTTGTTTGTGTGTTGGCTATTTCAGACAGAAAAATGTCGCAAGCCAACAGTAATAATTCCCATAATACCACCGAACCAGCCAACCCAACTGCCAACAGAGCTGTCATTAGTCTGGATGAATCCTCGGACAGTAGCAATGATGTTCAATTTGTTATGGAAGTGCATCCTGTAAATTCCACCATAGACCTGTGTGTCTCACCATCCACTTCAGCAGCAGCCGCAGCTGCAGCTGCTAATTGCAATGGCGAAATTCTTAAAACTGGCAACAATTCGGAGTCGGGCGAAGCTGGTGAGTGAAATCGAAAACCCAGCCAGTGATTCATATAATTTGTAAACTCGTATTTTTCCATAGCTGCTGCCTTGGAGTGTCCCATTTGCCTGCAGACTTGCATACACCCAGCCCGTCTACCCTGTGGCCACATCTTTTGCTTTCTATGCGTAAAGGTACGTATGAGTATGCCTCCGGAAACACAGGCAGACACGATCAAACTCGAATATTCATGACGCGTTTGTTTTTTCTTTCTTCGGATTTTTTTTTTTTTTTTTGGCTATAATGAGCGTACGCCTGAACAAGCACGTACAAGTTCAAGGCTGCCCACCCTTTTTCACGAATTAACAAAAAAACAAATATGCTTCCGCATTTATGCTCGATTTGATTTACAAATTGAATTTGATTTTGCAGGGTTTTGCTTATAAGAATCGCCGCTGTGCCATGTGCCGCCGTGAGATTCCAGCTGAATTCCTGGATCATCCTCAACTGGTCAATGGGATCAATGACATTTGCGCCACTCGCGCCACCGAAGATGGCTATCAATGGTATTACGAAGGACGTAATGGTAAGTGTTGCTTGGAGAACACAATTCTCCCAATCATTTCCATGTAGCATAACCCACACCAACCCATAGGCGGCTGGTGGGCCTACGACGAACGTTCCAACAACGATATTGAGGCATCCTTTGCGAGTTTTGAAATCTTCAAGCGAAATAATCCGGGAGCCACTTTTGTGGCCGTAAATGAAGCAAAATACGAGGCCAAACAGTCCCAGCTCTTCTTTATTTCTGTGGACTACTATTCGGATGACAGCGATTTTGATGGAGACTATGATGACCCCGAGCCATTACGATTCGACACAACATCCGAGGACAGTGATATGGAGGCCAGCGCCTCAGATCCCAGCAAATTGCATTTACAAATTTGTGGCAAAATCTATGTCATCGATTTTATTCGTATGCTTCAATATCCCAGAAAAAATCCCTTGCATAAACGTAACATTTTACGTCTCAATTCAAATGATAAACCAATCAATTCGTTGGGTGTAGCCGGCCTGACATTCAAAACAACCTAAACATCCATCCAAAAACTAAACAAAAAAAAAATCAAAAAAAAAAAAAAAAAACCTCTAACATTCCCTTCCCCATTTGTGCCATATATACACATAAAAAATTCTCCATACTCTAAAATGTAAGCAAAACTTGTGATAAGACCAAAAACAAATCTATGCCAAAAAGACCAAAAACAACAAACTTCATTTCAACTACTTCGCACAGGTTGGTGGCAATACGACGATCGCACCAGCCAAGATATCGAAGAGGCCTATAAAAAAGGTGAAAAATCCTGCACCATACTGGTGGCCGGCTATGTCTACATTGTGGATCTGGAGGCTCTAGTCCAACAGCGTCAAAACGAGCCCACCCGCTGCCGCCGTGTCAAGCGTGACTTATCCACCATACCCAAGAAAGGAGTGGCCGGCTTACGCATCGAGGGCAACACCGTGGCCACGGACTCACATTTTTCCCAACAGACTCAACTGCATCACCTAAGGCATGGCCAGACCAGCACCTCCAACTCCACACCCACTGCCGCCGCCAGTCTTATCTCAACCATAGCTGCCACGGATGCTGCCATACGTATTGCCAATGACCTTATTGATTCTACCCTGGCCCATGCCGACGAACTGACTCGCAATCTGGCTGCCAGCAATATCAGCGATAGTGTCAACGATCTCAGTGGTGAGCATACCCACATCACAAATCCCCCCCTGGGCCTCCAAGCAGGACCACAAAGTAGTTTAAGTGAGGAAACCACTGCCCGTTCGCTAGGCTCCTCCTCGTCTCATTCAAATTCCATACAGGATCTCATGCGCAGTGCTACCGAGGACCTCCTAGATACCACCCAGCAAGTCATTGAAACCCATCAACACACCATAGATCTCTTCGAGCAGGCCCTGAATAACTTCCAGGCCCTGACTTTACGCAATTTCGTTGACTCTAGCGATGAAGATGAACGAGAACCCGATGAGGAAGATCTAGTGACGGGTCAACCACACCCCCCAAATACAGATCATTAATTTTATTTGGCTATGATATTTTTATTAAATCCCCTCACCCGTCCACCCACCAAAGACCTCTATATCGATATAGAAAATGAATATATAAGTTCCTTAGCAGGTCACTAAGCAAACTAAATGAGAATGCTATTTGGATGTTAACTAGCCGCAAGCTGTGCGTACCTGAGTTCAATTATGGCTAAGCTCGAGTGGGTCTCCAATAAGAACCCCCAAATCCAGATCTAATAAGTTTAGCTTATAAATACTTGGACCCACTTGGAAAAAAAAACAAATGAAAATTATAAAAGACAGCCTTAAGAACACAAGAACTCTTATACTCAATTATCATCTGACTTGGTCAGTATAAGAGCTTTCAAAATATATAGATATATATATTTTTTTTTGGTACCCACTTCCAGTTCAATGCGCCAGCTTTTTGAGCAAATAAGAAAGTCTGCAGGGTAAAATTACACATTACACACAAAACACGGAAATATTCCTTACAAATCAGCTTAGCTAAAGTTGTAAATAAAATCAATATATATATATATATATATAATGCAAAGAATCAGTATATAGCCAGATAAATATGGCCATGTCAATTTAGTAGAATCTAAACTTTGAAACTTCTCAATTCAAATCAATTTGCTTAGCAAACGTTTCTCCTCCTTTATCTCCATTTTATCCCAGTGAATTCGACAATATCATAAAACTCTAGAACGATCCAAAAAATAATTAATATTATTAATCATAAGGATCGTGATTATTTAGTTAAGACAGCGCCCAAGTGCTTTCAGACATAACATAAATAAGTTAACAAAATGTATTATTTTTTTTTAACTAATAATTTGAAAATTTTGTAACACCATTTTTAGATGAAACGACTACAGTTTGTATACCGACTTTCCTACTTCTAACAGCGAAATGCGTATTCGTTGTCTCCCTTATATCTACGGCAATTTTAAAGCTCTTCTGAGACAAAGCCAAAAAATTGGTAACTTCTTCTTTTTTTCTTTTCATTTTGAATGGGAAATTTGGAAAATTCATTACTTTCTTGGTCTCATTAGTTTTCCAAAAAAAAATTATATATTTTGACAAGGTTTTCATGGTATTTAAAAAAACTCTTTACCATATCATAAAAAATGTTCACTCTAAAAATGGTGATAGCCCTCAAGTCTGTACTTACAAATTCAAAAAAAAAAATAAATAAATATATCCTCTTTTGGTTTTTATTCAGAAAACAAATTCAGTGCCAAATAAGATCATAGGCCTAACATCAAAATAATGCATGAATGTCTGATTATATATATTTTGAATCTAAATTAATTTTAATAATGGGTAATATTTTATTTGCTTGATGCAAGTTTTATTAATTATAGATTTTAGTCTTAAGATGTTTATTGTATGCCAAAAGAAAACTTAATGGCAATAAAACTAAATCAGCCTTATAAAAATAAATGGTTGTTTTAAATCAAAAAAAAAAAGGAAAACTTTTATTAAGTGTGGGACTCTCTGGGTAGGAGATCTCGGGAACCCTCAACAAGTCCGAACTGTGTATTTTCTAATCTCCAATCAAATCCTTAAATTTCTTGCTAAAAACAAATATTTGATTTCATATTGATTTAGGATACACTTGGCTCTGTCATCTCAAACAAAAGCAGGGTCTTTGGTTCTGACAGTTTCGACCCTATTTCTATTTCAACTGCTTCACAAACGGACTCAAAGACCAATCAAGCCAAATGCTAAACTATTGAGTCATACGCAATGGACCAAAAGAATAAACCAGCCAGGCACGCATGCAGCATATTAATTTCTCGGAGGGTCTGGGGCAAGTCTGGTCGGAGGAAAATTGTTAGTGTGCAAACAAGAAACGGACGATCAACAGGCTTAAAACACACACACACACGCACAGTCATTGACTTGGGCCAAAGACAAACAATAGTTGAGGTAAGTCGAGCCGCCAGAGTTTGGCGCAAAACGATCTTTGGACATAAATATATGTTCGAAAGTGGTCTGCCAAGATGAGTCATCTTTGTTTACATAGAAATTATGCTACCTGCTGCAGTTCAGGTAAAGACTAATTGGATTTTTTCTTATTCTGGTCTTCCTCTCTCCGAGTTTCTTGGCTCTCCGATTTTTCAGACTTATCAAAAGAGCTCAATCTTTTTTTATTTTGATTTTCCCGCTAACATTAAGCAAAGCTTTCAGCAACATGATCGTTCAAGTCGAGAACTTTAAACTTGAATAAAGCTCAAGCCACTCTAGCAACACCTTGCCAACTATTGCTATCCCTTTTGCTCGCTCACCCAACACCAGCAGAGCTGTGGTGGTTGATTTTATGCTCTCTCTCGCCCAACTCTCTCTTGTTTAGACTTTTTTGCTCTCAGCAACACACACACATGCGCAGTGGAACAACCTGTGCTCCAAACTGGTTTCGAGGGAGGATTTAGGCCTTTATACATGGCAAATACCACAAAACAACGTCAGAGCCAAGAGAGCGTGCGCCAGTTTTTTTTTTTCTTTCGTATTTTGGTTAGTTTATTTGTATCTACCTTTGCGGACGGTTGGTCGGGAACATATAAAACGTTATCTCAAGCGCAACTTGAAAACCAGTCGCTGTATTAAAAATAATTATTTTTTAAAGAAAAGAAAGAAGAAGCAAAACGGGTGCAAAATTTACACAAAATATGTAAGCAATTGTTAACCAAGTCAATGTTAAAACTAGCCAAAAAATAAAAATGATTTAAATAAACGTGCAAAAAGCAGTGAAGAAAAGAAAGCATTTATTGATTTTCTTGGCTAAGCTTTTCTGAAGGCAACTAAAAAAAAAAAAAAAAAAAGTATCCGCCATAAGCTGCCCTGTACATGTGTGCGTGCGTGTGTGTATGTGTTTGAGCTGTTGGTGTATGCTGTGAGTGTGTTTGTTTTGGCCATTGGTGTATACACCAACATACAAAAAAGTATGTAGCAAAATTTTCATAGTGTTGTTTTAGTTTCAAATACCCTGCGAAAAATCAAAATCAAATTTTGAAAATCTTAAATAAGTCAGTCTAAATAAAATATCCATTTAGGTCTAAAAGAAAAAGGTAAGAGTTAGATCCAACCAACCAATTCCAATTGGAAGTAAAATTTCAAAATTCATAAAATCATTAAAGTGTATTAAAAATTCGTTGAAACTTTACAATTTTTTTATGGTGGCTGTAATATTGTTGTTGGCTTTATGTTCTAGCCGAAAGCAGGCACCAACCATATAAAAAAAAGAAGCGGATAAGTAATATAAAATAAGTAAAAGAAGAAGAAAACCAGCAGCAGCAGCAATTTTCTGAACGTGTATGCATGTGTTTGCGTGTTTTCGTGTGTGTGTGTGTGTGTATGTTTTTGCAATTTGCCTTTTATAGACATGTACGTCAAATAAAACAATAAAAACATGATTTGAAAGTGAAAGAAACTGAAAATAGCTGTTAATTTTGAATAATTGATAATCGCAAATTTGCCGAGTGCAATGCAATTTTTTATTCTCTCTCTCTCTCTCTGTCTCTTTCTCACTATCTACGTCAGAGAGTAATGCCGTTACATTTTATTCTTAGTGAATCGATTGTGGCAAAGAAAAAAAAAAAGAAACTTACAAAGAAAATCAGCTTTATATCTTTAAACATTTTATCACATCGTCAGATGTACGCGTATGTGAAGGTTTTGCGTGCGTGTGTGTGTGTGTGTGTGCTGCTTTAGCCGGCCATAACTAAATCACCCCACTCTCCCACATTTAGTCAAAGCGAGTGCAGTGACGTTTTTTTTTTTTTTTGTGTGGGACGTTGCCATTGTCAAAATGCTCTTTTTGCTCTCTTCAATTATTTATTTTTTTGTGTTTTTTTTCTGGTGAGAAAAATAGTTGAAACTAATTTTGAATAAATAATAAAGAGTATGCCTTTGTCGGTATAACAAGGTGAACTACTTCCTCTTTTGTTTTCTTTCCTTTATTTGCTCCACTTGCTTTGTGGTGATTCCACCAGCGTAAAAATATAAAAACTGACGCCGATTTGACTGCCCCTTGCAAACCATTCAACTTGCCCACCTAATTCCACAGAAAAACACAAACATACACTCACATATACAGACAAATATATATGTATATATGGATATGTATATATTGTGAATATCCTGGGCCGCCTTTGACGTCTTTTGGTGGTCTATTGATTTTATGTACAACAACAACAAACAAAAGTATATACAAATTATTATTTAGTCGTACACCTTGGCCCGTTTCATTGATAAAAGATTATAGAACGCACAACCAAACAGACAACCAGGCTAATATATATGTGTGTGTGTGTGTGAATGCTTTTGAGTGAATGTCCGTGCGTGTGTGTGCAGGCAAAAGTTTATACAAGTTCAATTTACGCTCTTTGTTTTTGTTGTTGTTTTTTTTTCACTAATCCAATGAACTCTTTTTTCACAGCCCTCAAGCCAATCAAAACAGAAAATCATTCAGCATGTCGTACAAAATATAAATAAAAAAACAAAAACACAAAAGCAAATCTGCAGAATTATAAAAAAAAATTGATTCAATCTAACGGAACATGCAGCCGCTCAGCGACACTTTGGGCCTAAGCAAAAGTCGCGATGATTTGTTTTATGGCACAGCCGATATGCATGAACAAGAACAACAACAACAACAACAGCAACACTGGATAAGAAGACATCATGGCAGCAGCCCAAATCTATCCCTCGACCAAACGGATAATTTTCGCAGAAGGTAAGCTCCAACTTGCAGACACGTGCAAAAATCCTCATCACAATCACACCAGCCTCAGTGGTGAAATTGTTAGGGTCGAGTAAACAAAAAAAAACACCCGACGAACGCTTCGTTTTTCTTTACTTTTTTTTGCTCTGCCTACGCTTTGTCTCTGCTTAAGGCAAAACACACAAATACATACACCTGATCAGCTCTATGTGTGCGTGTGGTGCGGTTTGATCATGTGGCCCCACCATTGCAAACAGGTTTTCAAGCGGCGACAACGGTTCCCGTTCCCTGAATTTCAGAGTCAATCTCCGTAAAGCACAAACACACAAAACACACACAAACACATGGACCCAAAATTAAAGCTTGATAACAATAAAATATTTTTCATGTATTGCGAGTTTTTAGGTGAGAATGAGAACGCAACATCCAAAAATATATATACAAATATATAAATAATAAAGTCGCGAAACCGAAGCTGATAATATTTTATTTGGAGCCACTCTCGGAAAGTATTCGTGGAATCAGTCTGAATTAATCAATCGTGTTGTTCGGATCGTTTATATAAATAAATGTGTGTTTGTTTTTTTTTTTTGCGAGGCCCATCGGTATAGTCGAGTGTGAAAAAAAAATAAACATCCAAAACAAAAACAACTTACCCAGCTTATCGTCAAATCAGTGTCTGTGACGCAGTAGAAACCAAGAGAAAAGAAGAAGAAATATATCAAAAATTATTACATTTCAACTAGCAGAGTAAAAATTGTTCAACGAAAGTGTTACAGAAATGTCCCCCACACACCTCCGCAACGAAGTTTGCCATCACCGCTCACCTTGACGTCACTTTTTTTTTTCATCGCAAAAAACACGTCGTTCGAATTGTTGTTGTTGGTGTCGCGCGAAAAAAAAAACATAATAACACACACACACACACAGAGAACTGAGATTGCGTTTACTTCGACCGCAACGTTTTGCTTGCCGACCACTTTTTGTGTTTTTGGTAACTCTCGGTGCTTGGCACCATTGGGTGGCAAAACGTTATTATTGTTGTCGTGGCTCTTCATTTTTATAGTGCGTATTGGATAGCTGAAATATTTTGTTGCTTTTCTTTGCTTCCGCCCCCGCACACTCGCACTTGTACTTTTACTACGCCAACCACAACTTGCGCGCAAAAAATAAATAAATTTGCATTAATGCAGCGCGTATGAATGAAAGTGTCAATAAAACAAAGAGCACAACGTGAAACGCTAATTACGAAAACAAACAACTTTTAACCGTGAAAAATTATAAAAGAAAAGCGTGCTTGCCAAAATGGTTTTCTTCATTCGATTTCTGGATCACAATATCGAGCCACCTGACAAAAATGTAACCAACGAGAAAAGGTAAAAACAAAAGCGATCCTTTGCGAACTAGTACCAATGAACAATCGGCGCTCTGACTTCCTTCCTTGTCTAGCCTACGGCAGACACTTGTAGATCAGGGCTGCAGAATTGTGTAGTACCAATCTTTCTTTCTTTCAAACTTTTCTCGGAAATTTGTTATTCCTTTTTTATCAAAATGCCAACGGTGCAGCATGCACTGACTCATCCCCACACACACCGCACTCTCATTTGACAAAACAACAGTTAATTGACATTCCACGCTGAGTATGCACAAAATTCGAACACACACACACATGCGCAAGGTAAAACTGAAAAAAGCATCGTAAGCGAAGTTTGTGTGCTCTTTTTTATTAGATCTTCTTCTTCAATTAAGTAATATTTGTTATTTTTTCAAAAGAATAGAAAAAACTTTGAAAGTTCATAGACATTTGCATTATCAGCCTTACAGGTTTGAAAAATAATTAGCATATAACAAAAATTAAATGTTGGTAAGCAAACTGCATTATAATTTGAAAAGACTATTTGTATGAAATTTTCGAAACCCAATAAATTTCCGCGTTCTATGAACTTATCATATGAAAATATTTAAAAAGGTCAAAACGTGCTGCATACGTCATGACCAACAACAATTATAATAATTTTCTAAACAGTTAATTTTTGGAGTAAACAAAAAATAAACAAGATTTTCGACTTTGGTGGCTGCTTCAGAATTCCAACAAATGCTGCATTCCGTGCGAGTGACAGAGATAGACAGATATAGAGCTCAAAGCTGATTGCCATTTTATGTTTGTGTGTGTGTGCATAGCAGGTGATTTCCCTGTTCAACTGAGAGTTGTGCCAACTCAAACTTTCATTGTATGGACTATTTTTAGTAAATTTTTTTGTACACCTGCAAAAAAAAATTGAGTGCTGTTATTTTTTTTTATCTTATCACAAATTCTATACAAACACATTTCATGCGCGGAGTAAATACCAAAAGAGAGTCTAACATTCACACGCATATTTATTTGCGATTTATTTAAATACATAACATAAAACAAGAATAATTATTATTTGTATACTCTTCAAAAAAATAAGAGTGTATTCAAGTGGTCCTAAAAATTCTTCAAATTGGCCAACTGACCCACAAAAGAGCTTTGCTCTACCTTTACTTTGCATAGGAGTCTCTCAAATCTGAGGTCAATAGCCGAGTCTGATCAGTATATTATCTAAGCCCGAATCGGTCATACATACTAAAAAGGGTATGTGATCGTCGGCAGGCTAACGACGGTGTTTCTTTTTTTTTTTTTTTTTGTTCACTGTGTCAACTCAAATGTCAGCCATTATAAATGAGCGGTCAGATAATGGTCTCTATATAAAAAATATAAATAGGCAACAACCTATAAAGCATAAGAAAGAACATTTTGATTACCATGCAAAATATGAAATTTATAACATAGCCCATAATAGCGGTATGCCAAAGTCTTAAAGGTATTCTGATTTGACAGGTTCGTTTTTATCTAAAAAAAAAAGAATAGTTGATTTTTTTATAGGGCAGACCTGTTTTGATTTTAAAGAAGCTTCTAAGTTATATATTATAAATTATATGTACAGTCTATATAACTAGCTACCAACTTTGCTTGAATCTTTGAATAACTATCAATATAATTGGGTTTTTAAATTTTTTTATTAGTCATATTTTATTCTTAAAATAAAGTTGATTTACAGAGCTCCAATATCTTGGAGAGACCTCTCGTATTTGATTTCTTTGTGTATTGCGAACAGTCCCAGTTTTATCTAAAGAGTTTAATAGGCTTACTATATCTTTGAGTAATTATTAATATAATTGGTCTTCTAACTTTTTCATTAGTCAAATATTATTTTTAGAATCAAGAACTCCAATATCTCGGAGAGACCTTTTGTATTTGATTTCTTTGTGTATTGGGAACAGTCCCAGTTTTATCTTTGCCGAACTCTGATAAATAATTCGAACAAATATTCTCTACTTTCTTTATAAATAGCATGGCGGGACTGCCAAATGACTTCACCCATTTGGGAATTGCCTCCACCGACTTGCCATTCAAATCTCCGGATTCACCGCCACACCTGCAGCATCACAACAATTATGGCGAGATCACCGACAGCAGTGCCGAAAATACATGCCAACAGCGATGGCCCCATCATGGTGGAGCAGCGGCCGGTGTCTTTGGAAATTCCGATAAGTCGATCAATTGGATGTACGGCTTGTTTGGCTGTATGAAGCCAGTGTTGTCGTTCATTGGCAAGGCTGGTGTGATTGATGTGAAGAATCAGCGTCACGAGGATTGGGAAATACCCTTCGATGCTATAGCCGACCAGGAATGGCTGGGCAGCGGAGCCCAGGGGGCGGTGTTTAGTGGTCGACTCAAGAACGAAATTGTGGCTGTGAAGAAGGTTAAAGAGCTGAAGGAAACGGACATCAAACATTTACGCAAATTGGATCATGAGAACATCATCAAATTCAAGTGAGTTCGGAAGGGTTTGACGAAAATGTCAGTTTCTGATTTTGGGAACTCTTACAGAGGCGTCTGCACCAGAGCTCCCATTTTCTGCATCGTCATGGAGTTTTGTCCCTATGGACCTCTGCAAAATATACTCAAGGAACAGCAAGTGATGCGACCGTCCCGTCTTGTCTCCTGGTCCAAGCAAATTGCACTGGGCATGCACTATTTACATACCCATAAAATCATACACCGAGACCTCAAGAGTCCCAAGTGAGTAGCAGCAAATAGATTCGTCTAACCCTTGAACTATATCGGGATTTTTATTTATATTTCAGCATACTGATTAGTACAAATGAAGTGGTGAAGATTAGCGATTTCGGCACTAGCCGAGAATGGAATGAGATCAGCACTAAGATGAGCTTTGCCGGAACGGTGGCCTGGATGGCTCCCGAAGTGATTCGAAACGAGCCCTGCTCTGAGAAGGTGGACATTTGGTCGTATGGTGTGGTGATCTGGGAGATGTTAACCTGTGAGATACCTTACAAGGATGTAGACTCTTCAGCCATAATTTTTGGTGTGGGCAATGATTCTCTAAAGCTACACATACCCAGCACCTGTCCAGAGGGTTTCAAGCTGCTGGTCAAGCTCTGCTGGAACAAAAAGCCACGCAATCGTCCCTCATTTCGTCAAATACTCACACATCTGGACATTGCTGGGCCGGAGCTGTTGCGAAAAACCGAGAAGCAATATTTTGAAACGCAACAGACATGGAAAGAGGAAGTTCGCTCCCATCTCAAAGAGATGACACAAAATGGCACAAACATACACAGGCAAGAGCAGGATCTGATTAAAAGGCGTACAGCGGAATGGCGACATGCCCAGGACATACGCATGGTCTATGAGGACAAACTGCAGAAGACAAATCAATTGTATTGCGAGTTGGCCGAGTGCATGTCTCAGATACAAGAGAAGGAAAAAGAAATAGCTGAGTAAGTTTTTTTTCCCCTTATTCGAAGAAGTTTTAATCCAAAACATTTTGTAGGCGTGAGCGAAAGACCTATAAGACCAGCAAGCGTATCGGCAACACAATCAGGAAAATGCAGCATTACCGTCGACGACTGCCCCCATCCTATGAGCAGTCGAGCTCACCGAATCCGGAGACCACACCAGAGGTGAGCCGATTGAAACACCCATGACGACTGTTAAAGATTTGAAATAATTTTTAAAATTATTTTTAGAGCCCCGTACGTTGCGTGTTGTATGCTCAACTGGATGGTAATTGTCAGCCCAAATCGTATTGTTCTATTAACAAAAGTAAAAAGGCTTTGCGACATCGACGTAATGGTTCTGGTTCCTTTGCTCCCGGTCCACCCAAGTACAGTCCCACACGAGATCGTCGCTATCAGAGTGAGCCGGAAAATCGTAAGGTCCAATTGGTGGAGCGTCAGACCCAGACGGATGCCATGGATGTCAGCGAGACGGACATAAGTCCCAGTGCTGAACAGCCAATGGGAATGCCCATGGAAGTTCCACAGCCGCCGCCACCTACACATCGTCAGCTGCCCATACAATTGCAGCGAGTACGCGAAATGGCCCAGGCCCAAGCTCAGGCCAAGGCTGCCAACAAGGCCACCAGTCCTTCGAACGGCAATTCTCTAAGCAACAGCGATCTCACCTTTCAGGATGCTTGCTCCAGTCCCGATCAGCTCATTGATGACGTGATGAACAGCAACGAACGTCTCGACTGCTGTAGTGACAACGAAAATCTCGATCGCTTGGGCCGCAAGGTCAGTGAGTTTATCACTGAGAATCGTCTTTCCATACAGTCCAATACTACTGAGAACGGCAATAGCGGTGGCAGTCCAGTCCTGGCTCACGCGGATAATTTGGAGCAAAGCTCCACACCTGCCAACAATTGCAATGCCAATGCCGAAACTCATTGCGAGGACAGCTGGTCGGACGAAGAGGGCGAGGATACAGACTACAAATATGCCCTGAGAAGACGCAGGTAAGTCGATTCATTCAATTCCATTCAATCCATAAACCTGATTTACTTTCTTGCCTTGTCTAGCATTGGTCGCCAACCGATTGCCCGTGGCATGCGTCCCAGGCGTAGTTACAGAGCTCCTATGGCCCAAAAAATTGCCATACACAAACGTAATATCGTTGTATCCGATGAGGAAAATACCTCCGAATATAGCCACTCACCGTCCAGTCAACATTCCACATTGGAAAGCAATACCGATTTACCGGCTGTCTTAAAACAGCAGAAAACCACAAATGCTAACGCTTCCACCAACACAGCCAGTGGCAGTGAGGCAGACTCCTCAAGCGATTCCAGTGGAGACGATGAGGATGAGGAACGTGAGGTACAGTCACCACCACCACACCTAACGCCACATTCTGCCTCCCAATTGGCCAGCACAGCCCGACGCAGCAGTGATTTCATAACCATACAGACCTATGAGGCTGATGGGGCTGTCAATATGGTCTAAGCCTTCCAGCCGAAGAAAAATCTATCAAAAATACTAAAATGAATAGAGTTGAGTCAAAGAGGTTCACAGTTGAGAAATTGACAAAACGGGTTTCTGAGAATCTGTTGGAGCTCTTGAAAATTTCTCTTTGCTCAGCTCTATTCAGCACACCTTATATACTCAGAAAAAGAAAAACAAAAGATTCAAAAATAGAAAAGAAAAATTCCCTTTCAAATTTATGGTATTATCTAATGTGGTTTATCTAAAATGTTAAGTATATGTCTTTATTTAATTTTCTGTGGCTAGTTTAAGAATCCGAATTATGTTCTAAGATTTCGGAATCTAAATTCCATAAATTGTACTCTTGTTTCACTGTCTCTCTCTCTTTCTCTATCTTTATCTATCATCTCTCTCTTAGTTTTTAAGACAAAATAAATTAAAAGAAATATTAAAAAAAAAAAATTATATAAAAAAATTAATTTAATAATCCTACAATTGAATTGTTTAAGCTGCCTTTGTAATATATTTAAAATGCCGTAATTGTATGTAATGTTTTAGTGTTTAAGTAGTTTTTGTTTTTAACTTAAGAGCTTAAAAAAGGCAAGGCAAATTTGTTTTTAATTAATTGCAGTTTTTTTTTTTTGCCAAGACAAAGACAGCCTCAGGCAGTGAAAAAAAGAATAAAATAAATAAATAATAAAATGCAAAACAGTCAGGGATATTTTTTTTTATATAGATTGACAATTTAGCTACAAATGAAATGTAAACTTAAGAAACAAAAAAGAAGCGCATAATTTTTAATTTTTGTAAAGAAAATTGTGAGAGAAGCCGCTCCACTGCGGCTTCTGCAGCAATTGAATGTACTTATTTTTAAAAATGCACAAAATTAAATGCTTCAGTGCCTTAAAGCGTAAAGAAAACAAACAAGCAACAACAACAAAAATTAATGTTAAGATATAAATAAAGAAATAAAATAAATCGAAGCTGGGTTTAATTTTTTTGGTCCATCAAGAAATGAAAATTGCCAAAGAAATTAAACTGGAAAACAAAACAGCCAACGAATTACAAATTTAAAAAAATATTTCTATATATACACTCGATATACATACTACAATATATACATATATATATAATTATATATACACATATATATATATATACACCATAATTATATATATGCTAATTATTTACACAAAAAATACACAAAAAAAAATAAAACAAAATGAAAAAAAGATTAAAACACTCTAGCTGGATGTTTTAGCTGTCCTAGTATTTTATGTTTAAACTTAAACGACTCATACGAATTAGTTATAATTATAATAAATCAACAAAAAAAAAAACTTACAAAAAATCTGCATTTTCTTCTTGGGAACCAATTTTCAGTATATCAAATTAAGCCGATAAGCTAGACAAGATCCAGGTAATTTTGGTTGCCGAGAAAGTCTTGTAAACCATTAACTGATCCAAGTGATCCACCAGAAATGATCTGTTTGTAAAGTCGTGAATCGTTCGATCTTTATAGGGGAGCCAGACAGACAGAAGGGCCTGGCTAGGTTCATTTCTCACGTCGCTCTTCTCCTCTCACTCCAAATTGAAAACACTCTTTCTACCTTCAAAAGCTATAGGTGGCCTCCACTTTCTTCAGCTTTCTCCCACAAATAAAACAATTGATAAACATTTTAAACATTTCACTTTTTTTTTGTTGTTGAAAAATATTGTTGAAATGTCTTGGACACAAACTAAATAAATTTATTTGCTAAAGTGGTTCACAAAAATTCATATTAGCATAGATTAAATTAAATTCAACTATTAGCTTCAATTTCCTTATACACCTCACGTTTATATTCATCTAGGCCACCTTCAATAGCTCGCACAGTTCGATTACCACAAACCCAAAGCTCTTTACAAACGACTTTTATGAGACGTTCGTCGTGAGAAACCAAAATAACGCCACCCTAGAAAAAAAAATATATATATTATTTTTAATTTAAAATCGGAGTAGTGACATAACTATACCTTGAAGGCATTTATAGCGCGACCCAAAGCATCGATAGTCTCAATATCCAAATGATTGGTAGGTTCATCGAGTACGAGGAAATTTGGCTCAGCTGAGGAGAAATTAATAAATTATAAAAAATTCTCCAAATAAAAGTTAGTACTCTTTTTTAAACTTACCCATACACATTTTAGCTAAGGCAACACGTGATTTCTGCCCTCCCGACAGGCTGGCAATGCTCTGCAAGGCCAGTGGTCCCGAAATACCAAAACTTCCCAATTGCCGGCGATATTCCTCGTCCGGCCGTCCCGGAAACAGCTCAGCCAACACGCCCACACAGGTCACATTCATATTTAAATGGTCCACATGATGCTGGGCGAAATAGCCAATACGTAAGCCTCGATGCAGCACAATGGTCCCGTGAATGGTGCTCAGCTGGCCCACAATGATTTTGAGTAGCGTGGACTTGCCGGCTCCATTTTCACCAACAATACAGATACGCGAATCTGAGGTAGCCGATAGGTTGACACCCTTGAAAATGGGCAAAGGATCGCTTTCATTGTAACGGAATGAAACCTCTGAAATGGCCAAAACCGGAGGATTAAGTGGCTCCACTTCAGGAAATTTCAAGGTGACGATAGTCTCCTTTTCCACGGGCTTAAGCTCGGGTCTGAAAAAATTAGATGAGCTCAGTATATTCGCTAAGTATTTGATATTCAAAAACTAACAGTTTTTCCAGCATTTTGATTTTGGATTGAACAGATGAAGCGCGATTTGCATTGTAACGAAAGCGATCGATAAATTCCTGAACATGAGCACGATGGGCCATTTGAGCCTCGTATTCCCTTCGCTGAGCCTTCAACTTTTCCGTCTTGGTCTTTTCGAACTGCTCATAGTTGCCCCTAAAAAAAATAAGTAATAAGATTAATTTTAATTTAATGCTGAGTAGTTTCTTGTTTACTTATAAGCCTCCAACTCCTGGGAATGTAGATGCACAATATCCGTCGGCACAGTGTCCAAGAAATTGCGATCGTGGGAAACCACTAGGATGGTAGTAGGCCACGATTGAAGGTAGTTTTCTAGCCAAATAATGGCCTTGATATCCAACATGTTCGTCGGCTCATCAAGCAATAACAGATCCGGCTTGGAGAAGAGAGCCCGAGCCAAGGCCAAACGCATACGCCAGCCACCGGAGAAAGAACGAGTGGGTCGCTGTTGCATATCCGCATCAAAGCCCAGACCCTTGAGTATCACAGATGCTCTGGCCACCGCCTTGTCGGCCTCAATATTTTGCAATTGGGCATAGGTTTCGCTGAGCTCGGCACTTAGAGCTGCATCTTGTACGCCACTGTTTAGGGCGGCTAGAATTTCCTTCTCACGGGCTAAAAGATTCGTTCGAACCGTATCACACTCGAGGACACTGTCTACGGCCGGCGTGTCATCGCCCACCACTTCCTGCTCTACGTGTAATACGGAAATATGCGAAGGTATTTGCAGCTGACGATCGGCAATCATTCTAAGCAGGGTGGTCTTGCCCAGACCATTACGACCTACCAGGCCATAACGGCGACCAAACGATAACAACAAATTCGCATTCTGTAGAAGCACTCTAGGGGGAGGTAAAAAATTAAATTAGAAAGCCAGAAAACAGAGAGGTTGTTACTCACTTTTCGCCAAAGGCCAAATCAAAATTCTCGATTTTAATATCCATAGATCGATTGAGACCTTTTTGATCTAGCTTGGTGTTCTTCTTGTTGGTGACCTGAGAGGCTGTGGCAGTTTGGAGCTTAACTGCAACGGGCATCATGCCTTGCTTGGTGACTTCTTGGCGTTTCTCTTGTTTTTGTTGCAACTTAGCCTCGGCTTTTTCTAATTTCTTCGAGTCTACTTTCTATTTAAAAATAAAAAGATGAAAAGTTATACTCAAAGAAATCATAAATAAAATCTTTTGGCTTCTTACATTGCCAGTATCTTTATTGGCCACCCATATGCTTTGCATATCTTTGTCCATGCGCTCCATATTTCTGGCCATTTCCTCGATGTTCACTGGTGCATTCAGCACCTTTCGTTCCACATTCTTCGAGCTACCCTTCATTATGTTGAAGAACTCAACACAAAGGCCCCGTATATTATCTTCGGACTTCTCACAGTCAATACTCTGCAGAATATCTCCCACAGCATCGAAAATGTCGTCACACGTTTCAAAGTCATCCACACTCCCCGTCAACACACCTGCAATTACGCAAAAAGCAATTCACAATTGGCAAACGATAAAGACGGGGCCACCTTACCCTCCACATAATCCTTCAGTTCGTTGTCCATGGCTGGAAACTCACGTTGCAAAATTGTGGTGTATTTGCTCATTTTGCCGAATATTATAATTTCTGCACTCGAAGTTGTTGGCAACGTCTACTGATTTCGAGGGGTGGCGGTTGTCACAAATCCACTCAACGTTGAACACTTATACGTTAATATTAATTTAAAATACTTTATTTTCTAACTTTCTGGAAAAATAAGCATGCAGTTTGTCTTAAATGGTAGGGCTGGGAAACTATCGATGGTACCATGGAGGTATCGAATTTTTACCTTTTTGAGCCACTATCGATAGTTTTTTGTCGCTATCGATGGTGCTGTGGAAAAATGTTCACATCACATGAAAATGTAGATCCCCTACAATATATCAAATTTTCTTTATTCCAGCATAGTGATTCTAATATGAAATAAGTAGTACCTAAATTTGTAAGTGTTCCTCCACGTCTACAGAGTCTGAACGTATGTTCAGTAAATCTATATTTGTGATCCTCAAAATATTTCAAAGCCTGAAAATATAAGTGAGCCAGTAAAAGAGAAAAGAAAAAGAAGCCATGAAACTGATATGACCTCCAATCCAATCCAGCCACGCATCGCTTGAGAAACACCTTGTATCAAGAAGATGACGAAGTAATAAAAATGTGCAACGTGCCAGATTGCCAACTTGCTGGCCCGGGGAGGACTTTCGATAAAATAAAATTTAAAATTATCTATTTAAAACAAAAAAAGCGTTTTTTATTTTTAATTTTCTTTTGTGTTTGCAAAAAAGTTCACCACTGAGCGAATATTTGCAGAATTAAAATAAGAAAAAAAAAACAACAAACAAAAAAATGATATATGTAATGGCAAAAATAATTCTGCATTTTATTAATAAATTTAAATACCTTTTACCAACTAAACCAAAGACCGCCTCAGTGCCATCGCTAGCGTGTGAGAACCCATATGAACGAATTCATGAACATCGATACTTATCGATTTATGGCCTCGATGCTTACGACAATTACTCGCCTGCATAATTCAAATAATATTCGGTAATTTAATTTTTGCAACTTTTCTAGTGATTGTTTTATATAGTTGAAACTATACCAGCGGCCAAATGTTCTAGATAATTAAAGTTATGCCATAAAATGTAATAGTTTGAAGAAGAATAAGAACACAAAAAAAAAAAACATTGGTTACTCTTTTCTAGATTACTTTTAACCACATAAACAATTTTCTTTTACACTAATAATAAATTTAAGATAGCAAAATCATTTTTGCCCTTTAGATATGCACAAAAGCTGTTCAAATTTTTCACAAGGCTCATCAAATCGATTTTGCAGCATACTCAAGGCTTTACGTTCACGTGAGTCGATAATGTGGCAAATTACCTCCTTTTGATGTTCAAAAGCTTTTAGCCCACTTGTACCGCAACGTAAATCCAGGTGGCGAAAACGGTCAATATCGCAGGTGCAGCCATCAAAAAGGAAATATTGCTTAGGACATTTTCCCTCGGCACGGCGTTTAAAAACCACATAATTTCCCCAGGGAGTCATGGCAAGAACACGATCAGTTGTTTTGAAGGCACAAACAAACAGCCGCTTCAAACTTTCCATTGTGCCACTTTCAGATCCGGCCACAGCTAAGCTCATGGGGTATTTAGAGTACCCCGGATAATTTGAGCAGGGTTTTGGCAAAGGTGCATACGGATGAGGTGTATTGCAGCAAGTCACTTTGAACGGGGTCGTCTTATGTGACTTGGCCGCTATGGTTGGTTGTTCTCCTTCTTCTGCTGCTTCTTCTTCTCCTCCATCTGCTTCACCTTCACCTTTAGAGGCCAGATCCTGAGGCTTGGATTCGCCACGAGCTTTTTTCCATTTGACAGGCTTACGCGAAATCAATGTTGGTTTAGCATTGGGTGGTGGATTTTTCATCACAGTATTATCTTTACATTTGGTACAGCAGGGACAAGTGGGCTTTCTGGTGAAAATTTTTCGGGGGGGTCGTGGTGGTGGTGGCGGTGGCGGCGGCGGGGTAGGAGGTTTCTCTTTCACTTCCTCCTCCTCTGCCTCCTCTTCGTAAGGCTCCTTCTCCTCAAGGTCGAGCTCAAAATTCTCAAACTCGAATGGTCCATCGGAATCATCTTCTTCTTCTTCGCTTGTCGTCTGCTTAAAATCACTGTCCATGCACAGTTCCTTGCAATATGGACTGTACTCCTTGTCGAACTGCAGAGTATCATTAATCGACTTTACATCACACGCAACATTGTCCTGCTTGAGACATGGCGGCAAGGCCACCCCGGGCGGACACTTCTTAAAATTCTTAATGGTTATCGCGTGCACATAAAAGTTGGAATGTTTATTGGACTGCAGAAGTATTTGATGGAACACACTCAACATGGTTTCCACGTTGCGGAACATTCGTATAGTAGACGATTTGGCCTCCCGCGTATCCTCGTTATAATTCGTACCTTTTATTAAATGTCGAAAGGGATCTAAAAGATAGAAAAATTCATCCTTCTTCCAAAGGGCATACATTTGATTCCGTATCTGGAATAGAGCGTTATTGTGTTCGTTTAGGGTTTTGATAAGCACCTCGTGAAATTGACTACTGGTCACGCGATGGTTGCAGCGCCAAACACCTTCACCCACATTGGGCAGCATCTTCAGCTCAAAAACATATTGGCCGAGACGCAGCTGTGTGGGAAACGTGTCTAAATTGATTTTGGGTGATTCAGATTCACACGGATTCCAACAGCTGCGACACAAGTCATGGCCATAGCAGATGAGCCGATCATACATGCGAGTATTCCAGGTGGCCGGATGGTCAATTTTGGAAGCCAAAATCCCTGCCACACCGGCCATCAAGCTACCGCAATTACTCATTTTCTTAAGGGGGTCCAAGGAAAAATGCAAATTAGACTTGAGATACGCATAATTCTTATTGATCACCTCGAACTCAATAGACCTGGTCTTGCTATCCCTGATAAAGATTTGGCCATCTGGCGTGACCAGCCGAACCACCACCAATTCCCGCAAAGTAAACGATGATGTAGGCGTCAGATTGCCCAAGGTGGCTATGAAATATACCACATTGTCTATGGTCTGCAGACAAACCAAGGTGGCCACTCCCTCACCCGTCGTTCCTGATTCCTGAACACTAACCAAATCGTCAGCTCGCCGACCATTTATATCAAGCACGAAATAGGCACGATTACGCCGCCAAACCAGCACATAGCCATAAGTGGTATAAAGCAGGCAATAACGTCGCGTACGAAAAAAACACGCCAATACTTCCCTCAGATTTTCAATGATATGGGTGGGCTGTTTCATGGGTGGTAAATTTGGATCACCTTGATAACGCGGCTCTAGCTCCAAACTGAACGAATGTCCTTCTAAGCAAAATTTACGTCTGACCTTTCTCTCATTGCTTGAGTAAACCTTGGGCTGCCTCAGACGAAAACTGGAAGAAACAGAGCTGGAATTAAAGAGCTCAACCCCCTCCTCGAGTAGTTTATCAATATTCTTTCCAGTCCAGTCCACTTCGGGCAACACATAGATCAAGGCAAAGGCCTTCAAATAAGTGGCAAAGTCAACGGCCTCCTTTTCATCGGCATCTTTCTGGACCTTGACCGTAGAGCAAACCAGACCCACGGCGCAGCCTATAGAGTCAGCCTCGACTTCTGAACGATTTTTAAAACCCTCCAAGGCATAAGCACTTTCATAGCTTTTGCTTGTGGCTAGATCGAAATAGTGGCTAGACAAAGGATAATCAATTTATGAATCAATGTAAGCAATAACAATGATTTCCCACCTTCCGCTGCCACAGCTGCTATAAATGGAACGTTTGCGTTTGATTCTGTTGATATCCGGGCAGCTAAAGCTGAGTTTTTTTAAGCTCGGACGAGTCATTTTTTATATTCAGATAAGCCCAATTACAAGATAAAAAACAAAAACGAAGAATACAAAAACTAAACACGACTTCTGTGGTAAAATTTACCAATTACCTCGAGAATTTCAGCATAAATTTGGTGATTTTGATTAGACAATCCAAGTGATTTGGATTTAAATAAAATTTACACCAAACACAAAGTGGTTTAAGTTTTGATTTAGTTTTATTGGTTTCGAGGAATTAAATAAATAGATCGAGCTCACAGACGCCGACCACGACGACCGCCCTTGCGACGGGTTGAGTCTGAGGGAATGGGAGTCACATCCTCAATTCGACCGATTTTCATTGAAGAACGGGCCAGAGCGCGCAAAGCCGATTGAGCTCCAGGTCCAGGAGCTTTGGTCTTGTTCCCTCCGGTGGCACGCAATTTTATGTGCAGCGCTGTGATGCCCAGAGTCTTACATTTTTCGGATACATCCTGAGCAGCCAACATTGCGGCGTAGGGAGAGGCTTCATCACGGTCGGCCTTGACTTTCATGCCGCCGGTGACACGTGCAATGGTTTCACGTCCTGATAAATCCGTAACGTGCACAAAAGTATCATTAAAGCTGGCAAAAATGTGTGCCACTCCGAAGACGATTTCGCCATCTCGCACCTGTGGTCCAAGGGACACTTGTACCTCTTCTTTCGGTGCTTTTGATTTTCGTGGAGCCATTCTGCAAATTTCATCACATTTATAATGGTCGGCATTTAAAAAAAAAAAAATAGGAACTTACTTCTGCACGCCGTCAAATAAAGCTGTTCCAAAGTGAACGTAATGAACTATTCACTCCGCGAAAGAACAATATTCACGAAACCATAGTTTATTCACTTAACCGCCAAAATACAATTTTTCGAATGTTAAAAATTTTAAATCTTACACTTATGACTTTGAAAACTCTTTAATTTTGTTTTCAACCAGTTTTCCCTTCCAGTCCAGCTGCACCAAGTTACCGTAAGGATGATTTGCTAACTAAACGATAGAACATTAAATAGAACTTTTTTTTTTAGAAATTCAATAACTCTTCAGCTCTTACCTTTTCATATATTAGCGGTTTCATTTTATCTAAATGAAATAAACGATATAATGACAAAACAAAAGGCTGCTCGGATTTAAAGCCACGTTGGTGTAATATACCCAAGAGATCAAATAGAAACATAAGGCAACTCGTTTTCCATTGCCTTAATAAACGTAATTTAAAATACTTCAATTTCTCTAGGTCTTTTACAATATTCAACAATTTAGTATTGTCTATTTTGCCTTCAATTTCCAAAGATAAGCATTCCAGTTCCTGAATTTTCGAAAGGTTCGGGTAATCTTTTTGGTTTGCATAAACAAGAGCCTTTAAGTTTTTCAAATGTGTATCGAGCAAAACAGTTTCCATATTCCCCTTTAATTCTAGTACAACTAATTGATCAGAAAATTTTTTAATCAGGGAAGAACAGGACTGCAACTCTAAGCCTGACTCGTAATGTAAGGACAAATGCCTTAAATTTGGTATTTTCCAGTTTTCAGCGTTGATGAATTGAATATTTTGTAGAGATAGTTTTCTCAATAGAGGGCAATCAAAGCCAGCACCGCTTGAATCAAGCTCAATTATGTTCTTAGGTTCAAATTCATCCGAAAAATGTATATACAAATTAATTAAGTAAGGTAAATTAAAAATGCTATATGGCAGTGAGACACTATATTTTGAGAAATCCAGTAATAATTTTTCCAAAAAATCTATTTGTTCTAATTTTTTCACTAAAAATATATATTTTTAATAAAAAAACGCTCTTTTCACTTTTTTCATATTACTTACGTTGCTCTATTGGTGGGTTCTTTAAGCGTAGACTTCTTAAGGTAGGAAACTTTCTGAATTGATCTAAAATACCTAATTCATTTTCTTCCGTAAAGTTCAGTTCGAGGTGAGGGTGAGTCATGTCTAATTTTTTTTTTTTAATCAAATGTGTGGAATTATGTAGTTTTGGTTACGTTAATTTTACTATTATATTTTGAAACTAAAATATATATTTTTTAAAATAATGATTTTTACCGAAAAGACTTCACTGATTTGATGTTTGATTATTTAAAATACATTTGCTTCATCAAGCAAATTGGAAGTTCCGTGTAAGAATTATCTTGTTGTTCTTTTTAGTAACTAGTTCAGTTCACTCGTTGAGCAACTCTGGTTCGCAGAGATTACCCACAACCAAGATTGTAAATAAATAGGGGAAATATATAAAAAATGTCAAAAATCGAAAGTAAACCAGTTTTTGTTATAAATATGCAAGACACCGAAAGATGCACAGAATCGCCACTTCAAATATCATGCAAACTTAAATCTGGGCGATACAAACTGCGCAAAAAAAACAAGCGTAGCAGTGTTTGGAATGTCTATCGGGAGATTCTCAAGGAAAATGGAGAAATACTAAAATGGAGGTATTATTGCTTGGGTTGTAAAAAAGTAATGCAGTCGACTGGCGGCACCACATCCAACCTACGCATACACAAATGCCATGTACGCTATTTGAAATATAGAAGTCGTTTTGCCTATGGTAATGTTGACTTAAGCGACATAACCTCCGATCAGGCCTGGATTAAGACAGAGTCCGATGATGTAGTCAACAGAACTAGCAATTCCACTTCACCGCCATATGATAGCTTATACCCCAGTAGTGATCCCGAAGATGACATACAACAAGAAGAGTCGGAAAACGTAGAAGAGGTCGCTTTCATAACCTTTTATAAACCCGAAAGTTTTTTTCAAAAATAATTTTGCTTCCAGATCCACGAAGAACTTGGCATAGAAAAAGACGTCTCGGATGCACCACGCAATTCAAATAATCTGATCAAATTCTTTTCCGAAGAATCCCTTGCCGAAGATATCGGCCAAGATCAGCCAATCGAACTGGACTATTCCCAGTTAGCGCAAAACACAGACTACCAACAGGAGACAATCAAACCGACAAATAACGATGTCATCGATGGCAGCGCCCTCGCCGAAGCGGAATCGTATGCCAAGGCCTGGGCCCATGCATTCCTAAAGCTCAACGAAGATCAAAAGTTCTATGCCAAACGATCCATTGATGAACTGCTGGTCTTGGGCAGATTAGAAAGGCTCTCCATATCCACTGTGACAGCCTTGACAACAAATTTATAAATATTTAAATGAACAATTCTATGCATAAAACTGTTTAATATTAGATAAAGAAAAAAAAACAAGCTCATAAGCTTTTTGACTTTAAATGGACAAAATATTTTTTAAAACCAAAAATTCTCCGAGACTTATAAAATTTATTTACCTTAAAAAAAAAAAAAGAAAACAAACACCACATTCTTTTATTTTGCAATTTTTTTATTTTTTCCAATATTTTTTTTTCTTTTCTGTTTTGTTTTAAACCTCTTTTTGTTTTCTTTGTTACCGTTTACATACATTTTCTGTGTATATTTATTCTTTCTTATCTTTGCTTGAAATTACATGTATTTTTTTTTTAAGTTTTTCTGGGACTGGTTACTTCGGGCAGTCGATTTGTGAAAAGATATAATAATCAAGATGTACTTTTTTTTTATGAATGATGATATTTTTTTATGAGTGTGTGTGTGTGTGTGCAACATCTTAAAAAGAATTCACAAATCGGACAAAAAAAGAAACAGCAAAACATTTTTTTTCTTTTAATAAATAAAATAAACTTAAAAAAAATATATTTTTTTTTAGATATATATTCTTTTTATATAATACAATATAAATTTGAAGATTCTGAATTTAAATATTGTTTATTTTGGTTTAAAATTTGATTCTTATTATTTTTAGTTTTTTTTTTTGTTTTAGAATTTTTAAAATTCCAACTTATATTTTGTTTTGTTGCTTTTTGTCGTTGATTGCTGTTGTTGTTGTTGTTGTTGTATTGCCCGTCTTGATTATTATAAATTTTTTGTGAATAAAAAATTTATAAAACGCTGCCCAATTTAATTTTTTTTTTAGAAAAAAACAATTGCCTTTTTGTTTGATGTTGTTGTAGCAGTTTTGCTGATGTTCTTGAAATATTCTGCATTGGCTTGTTGTTATTGTTGTTGTTGCAATTTTATGCAGTGCTTTCTGTTGTTGTATTTTGCACCTCTTGACCGCCGTTCTATGATGTTGGTAAATAAAAATCGGGTTGGGGAGTAGGGAAATAATTAAAAAAAATATATATAAATAAATAAATAAATATGTTTAAACACATTTTTTTTTTTTAGGCAAAAATATTTTGCATTAATTTCTTTTTTATATTAATAATTTGGACAGGGATGCGAAAGAGTTTAGGTGGCGTAATTGTTAATTGTTAAAAAAAAAAGACCAAAACCAAAGCCCTTTTTAAATGGTTGTTCTGTTTATAGAAAAGTTGTTTTTGTTTAATATTATTAATTAATATTATTAGTGTTAGTAGTAGTATTATTATTATTATTTGTTGTTGTTGTTGTTGTGTTCAATATGGCAAACGTTAATTTTATAAATGGGCGAATTTCTCTTATGGTTTTAATGCAGTTTTGAGTTAGTTGTTTTCGTTTTGAATTCCCGCCACCAAACCAAGGTGTATTGTTGTTGTTGTAGTTGTTATTGTTGTGGTCGCTGATGCTGGTAGTTGTTTTTGTAGTTGAAGATGTTGACATTCTGTTTTGTTTTTAGTTCATTACCTGCTGTGGCTGTTGGTCCAAACCGCCAGGTCCATTCGATTTTCTATTCTGGCGACGTGGACGCTGCTGCGGACGTGGTGGTCCCTGTCCTTGAACTGAATTCAAAATGAAGGATTATAGAGTTAGTCTCTGTGATCTGAATAGGTAGACACGGAATACTTACTATACTCACCACCGTCGCGGCGTGGTGGACCATTATTGTAGTTGCGCCGGAAGAAGCGTCGTGGAGGTCCGCCGCTGCCACCACTGCGACGAGGTGGACCACCATCACCGCCACGCTGGCCGCCATCACCGTTTTGGTCATGAACTCCAGGTTCGGCACTGCTGCCATCACCACCACCGAGCGTACGGCGCTGGGAACGCGCATAGTAATTATTGAAGCGACGTGGACCGCCCTGGGGGCCGCCACCGCGTGGACGCGGGCCACCAGGTGGGCCACCGCGACGGTAGTTCTGGCGTGGTGGACGCTGGCCCTGGCCGCCCTGCAGCTGCTGGCCATCGTGCTGATGTTGCTGCATCTGCTGATGCTGGGCGGGAGCGGCCAGGTCGCTGCCTTCGTTGTCACCATCGGTCGGTTGCTTGCGGCGACCCTTCTTCATCCAGGGGCGGTAGCTGCGACGCTTGTCCGCTGCAAATTGACTGCCGCGCACAGGCTCACCAGATGGGCCGGTGACATTGGCAGCCTCGTTACCTTTCTCGCCGATGACCACATCGAATTCAACCACTTCGCCGTCGCCAACCGAACGCACTGCCTTCTTGGGATTGTTACGGGCAATGGCGCTTTGGTGGACAAAGACATCCTCTTTGGTGTCGTTGCGATTGATGAAGCCGTAGCCGCTCTTCACATTGAACCACTTGACGGTGCCGGTGACTTTAGTGGCTGCGCAGTTCACGTCAAAAAGGAAACAAAAAATTTTTAATTTGAGGTTATAAACGATTGTCCATAAGATTTAATTCAATTAGAAAAAAAAAAAAAAAACATTGTAAGCCAACAACAATATCAGCTAAAGTGTGTATGTGTGTGCGGGTGTACACAAAATAAATTAACCAAAACAATGAGCACACAAACAAACGTCTGCATATGTATATGTGTGTAGACAAAAAAGTTTTCCCTGCGCGCGCAAGTCAGAAAGAGAGAAAACTAACAAATTGGGTTGCCAGGGCTATGTTATGATAAACGGGAGTTTGGGGGGACAACGGCGGTTGACCCGCGCCGGCAAAAGCTGAATTTTCATTTCATTTTCTGGCCGCTGCCGCATGCCGGCGAACATTCGTATGCATGTATGTATATGTACATACAAAATGGCGTCGCGCGTATATTTTAAGACACAAACACACACACAGGCACACCACAAATACGCACATTTTTTTTACATATATTTTTTCTATACGCCTGATTGCGTTCCTTTCATTGCTATTTTGGTAACTCTGCTCTGATCCGCCATGTGTTTGCATGAATGAAATTCGTATTGTTTCGACATTTTACTTACCAATTATTTCTTTTGGTGGTGGTGCGGGCTTGCCCTGCAATTGCTGTCCATCATCCTGTTGGTCATCTGGGGATAGCGGTTGCTGTTCAATTGGTAGCTGCTGAGGCTGTTGTTTTTCTGAGTCTGCCATCTTTTTCTACTACGTTCGTTTTTATTTTAAGCACACACACAAACACGCGCGCGCCTCCGAAAATCAAAGCAAGAAAACTAAAGGGTCTTCTGTGTGCTGTTGTAATATGCAACTTTGTTTTCCTTGATGTTTTTCTTTTTTGGTTGTTGTTTTTTTTTTATTTGACGACGGTTTTTGCGGCTGGTGTTGTGGCACTCTTTCAACTACCACTTTTTGATGTTAATTTCGAGTGAGCGTGATGTAAAATCACTCGCAGGGATTTTAGCTTCTTTCTATTTCTTGTCTCGCAACTGGCAGGAAGTAAAGAGCCGCTGTCATTTTGACAAGCGTTAGAGATTTGACAGCTGCGGCATAAAATGCGCCAGCGTTGATTATTTCCTATCGGTGGCTGTTTTTATTTCAAGTTCTTTGACCAAAATAAATAGTGGCTCATGTGCTTAACGTCTAAGAACTTGAAGAAAATAATAGGCTCTATAAATTTAACCAATTCAAAATATAAGTTTTTGTATTTAAGAATATATATACTAAAATTCAAATTTTTCTAGACAGTGTGACCAGTTTTTGTTTACTTTGTGTGCATGTAACAAATCGAAACTTGGCGCGAGTTTGAAATAACGACATAAATTCGAAAAACGTTTAATTGTATTTACTCAAATTTACAATAAGTTACTTGATTGAGGAAAACGAATAATAAGAGCCCACAATTATTTGCAATCTGTCAAGAAGAGATCCAACGAATTAAATTTGTCATAATTTTTAAATAGATGGGCAGCACTGGCTGCACGCAGTCGCATTTTCTAACATTCAAGTTCGATAGCGCCTTGTATGTTTTGCCATCTCTACGCTGTAGCTTTCGTACTTCACAACAAAACAAGAGCGTTGTATAAATTGTTTATAATTATAAATCTAAAGTTATTAATCACGTTCAGTTCGACTGAAGTAACAGACAGCCGCTGATAAAAACAATTTTTTTGTGCTTGCAATACTTAACATACGCCACAAATATGCCACAATTTATGGCCAATTACAAGCATACAAAGCCGAATCAAACGCACATAAAGTGAATTATTAAATAAAAACCAGGTGCATATTTAAACTAATTTAAATGAAACAATCAACACTCAAATCAATCAATAAATTGTGCCAAGCCAACAAATTTAGTTGGTCATCAATGGGCTTCCAATAGGAAATATATGAATCTGAAGGGCGGGTGAAGTGTAAGGGAACGGTGTTCGTCACATCGTATGATCCGCGCGGCCTCTGATTGGTCAATAGGCTTGTGCATACAGTGCGTATGTGTATGTGTGTTTTGTTTTTCTTGGCCTGTTATTACGCCGCCACCACATACATCAAGCCAATAAAAACTGTGTTATTTCATAAACAATCCAAATAATTACGTTGGTAATTTTATCCTCAGGTACATATATTTTTGTGGTACACGTAAGCGATATAACTAGAGACACCAATATGGACCAATCAGGTCTAGACATGGATTTAATGACTGGCCCCATGGGCGACTCATTGGAATTGTTTAAGGAGGAGGAAGCACTGAATATTATAAAGGAAATGATTCCATCGGGTAAGTTTAAATCAATCATTAATATTGTATAGCTTATGAGATGAGCCCCAACTTTTTCCTTTCCAGCCATGTTGGATAATTTTTTCAATGAAATGGAGCTAGACCAAGCCCAGTTCGGTGAGGATATGCTGCAAATGAACGAGACTCCGCCACTACTGGAGTGCACGATGGACATGAATCAACATCTAACACAATCCTCACCAGCTCACTCGCCACAACTTTCACAACACAATACCTCTCCAGCACACATTAAGGAAGAGCCCCTGCAAATGCTTCAAAATGGTAACAGCAACAGTCCTCTGCATGTGTCTATGCACTCGCCGGTTTACAAGTCCGATCCCAACATGCACTCCAACTTTGGCGTATTTACTGCGGAACCACAACCCTCGTCCCCACAACTGCTCAAGCCGCAAACTCAACCCACAACAACCATACACCATATGGATGCGAACCGCTTGATACAACCACAAAATGCTGCTACCACCATCTTGTACACTCCGGCGAATACAGGCTCTTTGGTTTATCAGGCTGGATCCACCTCACCACCCACACAATCGCCACCGCCCACCTCAGGCCAAAAATCTCAGGCTCAGACGGCCCAATATTACCCCAGGATGTTGCAGGCCATGCAACCGGCTGCCTTGCAATATGCTCCGGCCCCAGCCCAAGCCCAGGCACAACAACAACAACCACAGCCCTTTATCTTACAGGCCAATCCGGCCACCACTTTAATGTACACCACGGGCAGTGCCACCATTCTGACGGCCACCTCTATTCCAGTCTTGTTAGAGACAGGCTCTACTACTGCAAAGACCAAGACACCCATAACCAGCAGCAAGGCCGAGGCCAGCACTACTACTACACAGTCGACTCCCCCCAACAACAGCAACAAAGTGCCTATCAATCGTGTCCAACCAAAGGTCAAAGAGGTCAAGCGCTCGGCTCATAATGCCATCGAGCGTCGTTATCGCACTTCCATCAACGACAAAATAATCGAACTGAAAAATTTGGTAGTGGGCGAGTCTGCCAAGCTGAACAAATCTGCCGTGCTACGCAAATCCATAGATAAGATACGTGATCTGGAACGCAAAAACTATGAACTCAAGGCGGAAGTTCAACGTCTCCAGGGTGAGTTAATGGCACGCGATGGCTCCAAGGTCAAGGATCTGCTCCAAGTGGGCAATACTCTTATGCCTGGAGGCAAGAAACGTCGCCAGCAATCCATGGCCTCTGATGGTGGCAGCAGTGCTGCTTATGGCCTCACACCGCCCCGCAGTGACGTGTCGGATCCTTCATTGTCACCGGTGCATTCGGATATCTCCATGCCGGCCTCACCATTTGGCGGCTCCACAGCCAGCTGCAGCAGTAAGGACGAGGTGGTGGTAGTGCCCAGCTCAATGCGTGGCATGGCCACTCATTCCCGTCTGGCCCTGTGCATGTTTATGTTTGCCATCCTGGCCGTGAATCCCTTCAAGGCAGTCCTCCATCGTGGGGCTTATGGAGACTTTGACGAAGCCCACGGCGATGAGCCGAATATGCAAAGACGCAGCATACTTTCTTACACAACCGATGGTGAGTTCAATTCCTTTGATTTTCTTAGACGAACATGATTTATTTTTACATTTTTCTCTTCTCAGGTGATGATGGCTTGTTAAACTGGCAACAGACCTCCTCGTCTCTGCTGCTTTGGCTTTTGAATCTTTTGCTCATGCTCGGCTGTATGGTGAAACTGTTGGTTTATGGCGATCCCCAATTGGGCTCAGAACATCAAGCCTCGGATGCATATTGGCAGCACAAGCAACGTGCCGAGTCTCACTTTGCCCAGGGTCAGGCAGAACAAGCATATGCCGGCTATCTCAATTGCCTTCAGGTCTTTGGCATTAATTTGCCCGGCTCGCGTCTTGAAACCTACATGATGACCACTTGGCAATTTCTACGTTTTCTATTCCATCGTCTGTGGCTGGGCCGTGTGCTTTCACGGAAGGCAGGCGGCCTGTTTTGCAGTGCCGAGCAACGCAAACAAGCCTTGGCCTCGGCCCGGGAATTGGCCCTGATCTTCAACCGGCTAAATCAATTACACTTGACCACGAATCGGCAAGATGGACTTGGCGTGATGATGGCTCTGTATGCCACCAATATGGCAGACGTGGCCCACAGCTTGCTGACCCCTCGAGAGACCATCAGCATCTACTTGACGGCGGCTTTGCGATTAAAGACAAGTGGACCGAACTTTGTCCATCTTTGCGCCCGCTGCTATCTTAGTCTGGCCCGTCAAGAGTGTCTCAAGAATCGTAACAGTGAACAGACTCAGGATCTGCGTTGGGCAATTAATGCCTATGGCTATAAATATTTCAGTGGACATGTCTTTAGATATGAAATTCGGCCGCAAGATGACTTCTTCACAAAGCTAAGGAATCCCTGTGATCCGGTCTCTTATGTGTTGAAGGCAAGTTTCTCTGCTTATTAAAAGCAAAAATTAAAATTAATCTGAACTATTTTCTATCTTTAGCAATATCGTGAGCATCTCTTGTACAAGGCCACACAGTGCCTGGTGGGAGCAGGTCACAAGTTGAGCAATCCCGCCATGACCGGCAGTGGTGCCGGTGATCCCACAACAACCGACCAAAGTCAACATAGTGGCACTATTGTCAGTAATGTCCTGAAATATACATCCATTTTGAGAGAGACCCTTGGAGCTGATGAGCAAGATCCGACCGTAATTTGGTGGGCCACTGTCTTGGAAATCGCCGTACACTGGCTGCTGGGCGAAGACACATTGGCTGAGAAACTCTACGATAGCATTAAACAAATGCCCAGCGAATTGCAACAGAACAGTGATCACTTGCCGAAAGCTCTGCAGGCTGTACTTCGGGCCAAAATGATCTTATTAATGTAAGCTTAACTGCAAACTGTATACAACTTTTACTAATAGCCAGCTGATTCTCTCCTCCCACAGGAACAATGGCAACACTTTGGATAATCGTCTCAAGCAATCCATAAACAGCATTTGTGCCGAGTCTAGCGCTCAACTGCAGGAATGTCTGACCGTCAACCGCATCACAAATGCTAAAGGCATTAAGCTGGTAAGTAGGAATTCCGAAAATAAATCCCAGCCAGCCCCAGCAATTCAGAAATGACACGTAGGTGCATTGTAGTCGCATTGTCTGTGTGTGCTCTTGGCCAGTTTTATTTTTCAGGCAATACAACTGCAGTGCAAGCTCCGTGCATTTCACAAACAGCGACACGACTCAACCAGCCAAATATTTCCCAACTTTTAATTTAATCAAAAATAAATCCTATTTTCTATTACTTTCGTGCAGCTTTTCCAGCTGCTCACCTGCGATTGGCTATTGGAAACACGCACGGCTGTCTGGGAGCTGGAGTACATGAATATGGAAGATGATGGCTTATATCAGGTGCCCGGTGATGTGCTGGAAAAATTCCAAACCGATTTGAATTCACTGCGCAGCATTGTCGAGGATATACCGGTAGATAAAATCAATTCAAAGCCTGAACAATCTCATTCTACTATATTTTTTTAGAATGCCCAATCGCGTATTTATTTGTATGAAGCTGTGTGCCGTTTGATGGCTGGTGCCTCACCTTGTCCCACGCAACAGTTGCTGGATCGTAGCCTACGTTCTCGTCATGCCCATTCGTCTATATTCTGCGGCAGCAAAGATCGGCGTCATCAGAACTTCGAGGGCGGTGAGCGGGAGCGAGCTGCTGCCATGTATGTGGCCTGTAAATATTTGCCGCCCGCCTTGCTGAGTTCGCCGGGCGAGCGTGCTGGCATGCTGGCCGAGGCGGCCAAGACCCTGGAGAAGGTGGGCGACAAACGTAAATTGAAAGAGTGCTACCAACTGATGAAGTCCCTGGGCAATGGCGGTGTCACTGTCAAGGCTTAAATTAAGTTAGCTTATAAAGATATTTTGCATACGCTTGGAAGCAAGGACCTACACTTTTGAGCAATTTTCACCAACACCAAATAGAATTCTCTAATATTCAAAAAGAAAAAATATTACCGCCTTACTCGAGGCCCTTTCTTTCGTTACTATTTTAATGTTTAATATTAAAAAGCATTCGCTAGCTTAAGCCAATTATTATTAATACTGAAATTACTTGAGAAACTTTTGATGAAGTTCAAACAAATAATTAAGTTAAATGGTTGCATATATATATCGATATATTTTTTTGGCTTTAACAGTTTATTTGGCAATTGTTTGTAATTTTGGAAAAGAGTACAATTCTTTTTTTACTTTGTCTTTAATTGCACTAATGGTTATAATTATTGGCTTAAATATTTAATAAATAAATAAAGCAAAGAAATCCCAATAATTTTCGTCATATAAAAGGATGGTCAAAAAAAAGGTCTTTTCACAAATGGCCTGAGCTATGTTGCCTTTACCCATCGAAACCTATTGGTCAACAGTTCTGAGTTTCCTGGGTAAGATTGACTTAGGAATTTGCTCTGAATTTCGAGATCCATTTTTGTTTTTTAATCAGTTCAGAATTATTTCTTGGACTCGCATACCACTTGTATTCTGTGGCATTCGAAATTTGATGTTCAGCTCAAGGTAAGCATTCCGATTTTGAGTCTTGAGCCAGTTAATTGGAATGCTTCGTTGGCAATGGACATCTATGACTATGATAAGAAAAGAGTTGAATTTTCGGATCGTCATATAAATTACAATAATTGGATACTGAAACTTACCGCCGCTCTCGAAAAGCCCATCCACTGTGAGGTGAGCCAAACCAAATCAAGTCTTGATTAATTTGAAATTTGTTCTTCAGACTTTTATAGCCTTTCAGGAGCAGATACCCGAATTTGCTCATTATTTTTATAATGCCAGCATCTATTCCATTTGGAGATCCCAGAGAAATCGGTTCATATTCGCGTACACCAAGGAACTCGATGAGAACACCGATGATTATTTCAAGGGCTACATTTTTCAAGGTAAACTTGAAGGACTAGACTAAAATTAATATTAAATAATTTTGTAATACAGATCAACCAAATATCTTGTTGGTGGAATCGGAATTTCTAAATAGCTCAGTTTTTGACATCAAGACAAATCGCTTTGTGGGAGCAAGAGATTTTTCAGTGAATCCCCAGCCTCCTGAATTTCTCAATGTTCTTAAATTCGACGCTATTGAAAATAAAATCTTGACCCTCTCTCGACCTTTATTGGAAAACAAATTAAAGGATCTTCAGGGCAGAGAAATCATAATTTCTATGTTCAATTATCTGCCCTTTATGGTCAAGTTAAATGTAAGTATCTAGGCTAAACTTTTGTTTACTTATTCAATTTTGTTTCAGGTTCAAAGAAGTAACAAATCCTTTGTAATAGATGGCACAGAGGTGCGCATTTTATTGGAATATTGTGCTCAACGAAACTGTACTCCCCAAGCGAGCCCAAATGAACCCAGCGACTGGGGTAGCGTTAACTTGAATGCCACTGGAACTGGACTGTTGGGCATGGTGCTGGAGCGACAAAATGACTACGGTATTGGCGGCATATATTTCTGGTACGATGTTTATGTGAACATGGACCTGACCAATTTCCTTGGTCGTTCCGGTGTCACTTGTTTGGTGCCGGTGCCTCATCGTCTCATCAACTGGGCTTTACCCATGCGTCCTTTTCAAGCCACCCTTTGGATTGCTGTACTCTTATTCCTTACTTTAGAGACACTTGCCTTGGGCATTCTCTATCACTTTAATCCCACAGCAAATACGCAGCTAACCAGCTGGCGAAAGAGTCTGAACTTTGGTTATGTGACCAGCTTAAAGGTGTTTATCAATCAGAGCACCAAATACAAGGTCACCACAAATTCCTTACGTACGGTTTTGCTGGCGTGCTATCTGATTGATTTGATTTTGACCACAGCTTATAGCGGTGGCTTGTCAGCCATTCTGACCTTGCCCTCTTTCGAAGAGGCCGCCGACTCACGCCAACGCCTTTTGGAGCACAAACTCCCTTGGACGGGTACTTCATGGGCTTGGATCTCAACAATCTATCCCTCCGAAGTAGACAAAATAATGCAAACTATTTTTAAAGATTTAATCAATGAAATTTCTAGCCCATCATAAAAGGACTCTTTGAAAACTATCGTGTGTATGATGCCGAGGAAATTGGAGCCTATGCCCTCTATAAGGATATGGGTTTTGTTATGGAACGACTGCAATTCGGTTAATTCGAAGAACTCTTAAAATAATTTCGAAAAATTATAAAATAATTTGTCTTTAGGTCATGTGGCTAACACGGAAATGATACCAAATGAAGCCCTGCACCGACTTAAGCTAATGGTGGACGATATTTACTTTTCCTACTCCGTGGCCTATGTACCAAAGCTCTGGCCCTTTTTGAATGATTTCAACCAGTTCATCCTCTCTTGGCACTCATCGGGCTTTAGCAAATATTGGGAATGGAAAATTGCAGCTGATTTTATGAATTCGCATCGTCAAAATCAAATTTCCACTTCACAAAAACTAATCTTGGATTTTGGACCCGTACCTTTGGGCATTGACAATTTTACCGGATTAATTATGCTCTGGTGTTTCGGTACTATTTGCAGTTTGATGGTCTTTCTAATCGAAATTTGGTTCAGTAGGCAATTCATTCAAATCTAATCCACTATATCCTTAGGAAAATGCAAAACTTAACCTTGAATTTTAATGGAAGGTAAATAGGTAATTTAAATATATTTAAATGGCCTGAATGATTTATTCCAAAATGCAAACAAATTACTTAAATGTTATTTCATCCAGGCAATCTAATATACTCTACATTCAAAGGGTAAAGGTATACTGAAAAGCTGTGCTTGTATGTAACACCCAGGAGGAGGCATAGGCGGGTTAAAAGTAACCCAGTTATGATTAGGGTAACTAGGATCTAAGATCCGATCCGATCCGGGGAAATATTAAGTTAGAGGAACCACTACTCCCTTCTACACCCTTAAGAACCAGATTACTCAGCCTTAAAATAAAAAATCTTACAAGCAAAATATCACCATAAATACAGGAATTATCTTATTGGAAGTGAAAGGCTATTGGGTATCTAAGCTTAGTCCGTATTAGTTTTATTATATATTTATTATTTTTAGTATTCAATAAATAAATAAATCAACAATAATTGTAAGTCAACACGGGTAAAGAGCCAATTAAGTTTGTAGCAATAAAAGCACCAAAACAAATTAGTTATTCTCAAAACGTTTGAAAAAATGTTAGCTTCAACTTCGCCAACATATTGGTCAATAGTTTTGAGCTTTTTAGGTGAGTTTTACTTAGCCTGAAACTTCTTCATATTTTTTTATCATCTTCTTCTTCTTCAGTTCAAAATTATTTCTTGAACTCCCATACAACTTGCATTTTGTGGCATCACAAATTTAATGTTCATCTTAGTACAGAATTGGCCATTTTGAGTCTCGAGTCACTTAGCTGGAATGCTTCTTTTGCAAGAGACATCTACGACTACGAGAAGAAAAGAGGTGAATTTTCGGCTCGTCATATAAATTACAATAATTGGATTTTAAAACTTACCGCCGCCCTGGAAATGCCCATCCATTGTGAGGTAAGTACAGGATTAACTCAAGGCTATTGCGTCATTCATATGCGGTGAGTTGAAAGCAAAATTTGAAAGACTTAAATCACAGTTATCACAGGCCTTGTTCCTTAAGTCTAGTCTCAAAAGTTTGTGTAAATTCAAAGAAGGCAACTGTATGAAGTAGAAGAATAGTATTTTTTTTAATTTGTACAAATAAATTTTATGAGTCTACCTTTTCCTCCAATTCTTTGGCAATTCCCACATCCAAAGTTAAGGTCAGTGAATCTCGTTGTATCTCTTCGTTTAGCCTCTCACTCACAGCCTTGCTTATCTGGCACAAAAATGTGTCTGTTACTGGGAAAATCCTAATCAATCGAAGATGCTTCAATTTCGGGCTGTACTTGATGACATCGAAAATCTTCTCATTGGGTGTACCGCTCAGAGTGCCTAGAGTAAGGCACTCCAAATGTTTGAATTCGCTCAAGTATCCATATGCCATCGGCGGCCACAGGTCGCAAATAAGTATCCTGAGTTCTCGTAGACCGACTAAGTGACGAGCCTGCTGCACACTTAACGGCATCTGTCGCAATTCAAGCAACTCCAAATAGCTGCCGTAATTTGCTGCTAGAATCTTAAACAATTCTGTTCGCAAATCCAAATGCCAACGGGATATCAAGTGTTGTCGCTTTAGTTTGAGAAACCTGCCAAAATGCACTTGATTTGCATCAAAGTTGTTAAGCATCAAATTCTCTAAATTTGGCAAAAATTGTTGCAGTATATAGAGCTCTAGGGAGAGCCGATATCTACTCTTAAAGTGTATGGAAAGTGATCGCAAATTGGTCAAAGGCTGAAAGATTTGCATAAAATCCTTCGCAGTTAGTGCTTCGGAAATGCCATAAATATCCAAAGATGTCAGTTGTTTAAAATGTTGCAATTGCTGGACTGCGAATATAAATTTTAATCAGAACATCATTTTGACTGCCTCCCCTTTACTTACGCTGTTCTGAGGTGCCAAAACTTATACTTAATTTTGTAAGTTTTTCGGCTTGACTTAAAGTCTCCAAAATGAGAGGACTTAAATGCTGTGGTCTGTCTGAGTTAACATTAATCAATTGTAAGAATTCTAAGTTTTTACAATATTGCAACAAGAGCTGCACAAAAGATCCAAAGAGTTTCTCCTCCTCACAATGTCCCAAACGCATGTCACATTCATAAACTCCTTCGCCACAAATTTCCAGAAAATATTGCCAGTCTGCCGTTGACTTTAGCATACGAAAATTAATTTTTGCATAGCGATATCGTATATATTCTTTAAATACTGCTTTGAACTGATGATGGGCTCTTGCAAAATTCAAAAGATCCTCGAGCGCACCCATATAAGATAGAATTTTGGCATAGCAATCATAATTTAAATTAAATATCTCTGGTGGTCGATTTTTATTTTTTCTTATTTTACTCATTAAAAATGTTACAGGGCAGCTACGTTTCCACATATTTTTTGGGGAATTACACTAAATTCTGAAAGTTTAAAAACATTTTTATTATTGATCATAGTGGCAGTTTTATATTAAAACAGTTTGGGTTTTCTTAAGTATTCAATTTACCATGGACAAATTTATGAGGTATTAAGTATCCCAAAGTAATCCACTTGCCAAAAAAAACTTTTCGATATCGCATTAAATTCTTTAAGGCCAATTTTCTTTGTTTACTTTAACAGCTGATCAAAACAGGGACACCCATCTCAATTATCGATAGGCGACACTGACTTATCGATTTGTTTAACAACAACATAACTTGAATTTTTTAGACTTTTATAGCCTTTCAAGAGCAGATACCCGAATTCGCACATTATTTTTATAATGCCAGCATCTATTCCATTTGGAGATCCCAAAGAAATCGGTTTATATTTGCCTACACCAAGGAGCTCGATGAGAACACCAATGATTACTTCAAGGGCTACATTTTTCAAGGTAAACTTGAAGGACTAGAGTAAAGTTAATATTAAATCATTTTGTAATACAGATCAACCAAATATCTTGTTGGTGGAATCGGAATTTCTAAATAGCTCAGTTTTTGACATCAAGACAAATCGCTTCGTGGGGGGAAGAGATTTTTCAATGCATCCCCAGTCTCCTGAATTTCTCAATGTTCTTAAATTCGAGGCTATTGAAAATAAGATATTGAGCTTGTCTCGACCTTTATCAGAAAATAAGTTAACAGATCTTCAGGGCAGAGAAATGGTCATATCAATATTCAACTATCGGCCTTTCATGGTAATTGACTACGTGAGTAGATTATATATCCGTAAATGTTAACAAATAATATAAGCTACCAAATTAGGACTCGGAAAGGACTGATCGCGCAGAAGAGAAATCAACCAAGAAAACCTTTGCTATCGATGGCACAGAAGTACGTGTTTTATTAGAATTTTGCGCTAAACGCAATTGTTCAATTCAGCCGGTCACAAGTAAGTGAAAATTGTATTTATAAAGAACTGTTTAAAAAAAACACCATATCTCAGGCGAGGACAGTGACTGGGGCGATGTCTATTTAAATGCCACTGGAAGCGGAGTGCTGGGCATGCTGCTCGATCGTCGTAGTGACTATGCCATTGGTGGCTTGTCATACTTTTGGTACGAACCTTATATGAGCTTGGATTTAACGAATTTCTTAGGTCGCTCGGGTGTAACTTGTCTGGTCCCTGTGCCTCAGCGCCGTATCAACTGGGCTCTTCCAGTGCGTCCATTTCATGCCACTCTGTGGCTCTGTGTTCTCTTTTGCCTCATCCTGGAGAGCTCCGTTTTGGGCATTTTCCGTCGCTATGATCATACAATCAGTTTCGAACTGTCCAGTTGGCCAAAGAGCTTGTACTTTGGTTATGTGAGTAGCCTAAAACTGTTTATCAACCAAAGCACCAAGTATCAGGTCACAACCAACTCCTTAAGAAGTGTTTTGCTGGCGTGCTATCTGATTGATTTGATTTTGACCACAGCTTATAGCGGTGGCTTGTCAGCCATTCTGACCTTGCCCTCTTTCGAAGAGGCAGCCGACTCTCGTCAACGGCTATTGGAGCACAAACTCCCTTGGACAGGCACATCGATAGTGTGGATTTCTTTAATTGATGTTGATACAGCCGAAGTGGGTTACTGAAAATATTCTATGAGCAATATTTAAATAATTTACGCTTTTTTTTTATCAGCCCGTCATACAAGGTCTGTTTAAAAATTTTCGTGTCTATGATGCTAATCAAATTGGAGCCTACGCCCGTACAGAGCAGATGGGGTTTGTCCTGGAACGGCTGCAGTTTGGTAACTCATATCAGATGAACAAATAATTTGTAAACATTCTAAAATTCTTCGATTGTAGGTCACGTGGCCAATACGGAAATGATACCAATTGATGCCTTACATAGACTCAAAATTATGGTAGATGATATATATTTTTGCTTCACTTCGGCTTTTGTGCCTAGGCTATGGCCCTTTTTAAATGATTATAACCAGTTCATACTCTCTTGGCACTCATCGGGCTTCAGCAAGTTTTGGGAATGGAAAGTGGCTGCCAAATATTTGAACTCAAAACGACAAAATCAAATTGACATTTCACAAAAACTAATGATGGACCTGGGCCCGGTGCCTTTGGGTATTGACAATTTTACTGGATTAATTATGCTGTGGTGTTTTGGAACTATTTGTAGTTTATTTGTTTTTCTGCTGGAAATATGGAGTGGCCGACCTAGACGTTAATTCTGCAGCAACAGCACCATATCCGTCACTCGTGTTATTAAGGGATCCAATTCATTATATTCAATATGTTGTTCCCACAAGTTGGTGAGCGCATCTCTTGCCAATTTGTTAGCATTATCTCCGTTTGAGGTATTTGGAATGGCAAGTGTTAAAAAGATCACCACATCTTTAGCTATGGGGTTTTCAGTGTCGCAAATTGGGTGCAGCGCCCGAGCTGCCAGGGGTGGAATCTGTAAAAGCACGCAAGAAATAGTTTTCATTTTCCATTGTTAAATTAAAAAAAAAAATTTACTTCATTTAAGTTCACAATTAAAAGAACTTTGCCCTGTTTGATTTTCTTTTTGTATTGTTCAATGGCATAGCCATAATCACGATCCTTTAAAGCAAAATCCTCACGATTCATTTTTATATGCCGCCTTCCATCGCCTGAAATTTAATTAAATATAATATGCAGTTTATTTATTAATCGTTTCGCCTTTACTTACCAAAACACTTTGAGGTTTCGGCAACAATATCATTAATTAGGTTCTGTAATTTATTTTCATCACTCTGCTTTAAAAATAAAAATACATTTGGTGTATTGCGCTCCTTATTGAGAAGTATTTCAATGTTGTGGGTAAGCGAATTCCAAAGGTAATCTTTTTGCAGTGGTTTCTGATTGCGTAGTTTATCAAATTGACACAACTTTCTTTGTTCTTCATGACTTTTAAAGTAAAAGCTTTTTAATATTAACGCGGCAATTATAATAACTACGGCCAAATAAAAGAAGTTGTTATTGTTCTTGCTGTTTGCAGATGATTTGTTGTCAACTTGACTTTTTTCTAGTGATTCTGGCTTGTACGGTGAGGAGGTCCGACGAATTTTTGCGGAATGCTTGGGTGAAGACGAACTTGGTGCATCCCCGGATTCGGATTCGGATGAATGCTCGGATTCTTTCTGAATATCTTCTTCGCTTCCGGACTCATAATTGGCAAATTGATCATCCTGGTTGCGATTGGGTCTCTCCAAAGACACCAGTGGCGTAACAGGACTACGGTACGAGTCTAACGCTTTTTTTGTAGACATTATTTTTTGATATTAAAGCGTAATTCCAATTATTCTTCTGAAATGCCGGCCTCCACAACAAGTGTTTTAAAGTTGCTTTTTGAGGGACATATCGAAATGTAGGGGTAGCTATCGATTGCCAGAATAAATTTCTATCGAATTCCCGCCAAATCTTTTTTAAATTTGAGTTCGTACAATTTCGCAAATAATTTTATTTATTAAAAAGATTTATTTTAAATTTAAAAGAATTATTTTAAATTTACATATTTATGCATGGTGTCCAGTTCGAGGCGGTCCAGGCGGCCGCGAACAAAAATTTCATCAATTGCCCTTTTTGCAAATAATTTTTGCTCTCCTGTTAACTTGTCATATTCAGCAGACCAAGCTTCAATGCATTCTGTAGACTCCTCAAACTGAACTTTAACACCATTTGGCTTACTAGCTGGGATGTCGTTATTATTTTTTTCCGCATCGTCAGAGTCATTCGGTCTATTTGCACTATTTTCATTATTAACACTCATATTGCTTAGGTAGGTCTCATAGCAGCGATGTCTTCGTAATTTTGCATAGTTTTTCATTCTAAGAAGAAATGGCACTACTTGTTTACAGACCGAACAATATATCTCATTTCCGAGGATTTGACCATCTGCTCCTTGAATTTTGCGAAAAATATGCCAAATTTCGTTGCGATTTGGAGTGTTAACTGTTAATAATATATAGACCCCATTCTCAATCTTCGATTTTATATCCTGTAATATATTTTCCCTTGTTTCTTCCATTCTATTAAATGACCGACGCAGTTGAAATGCGATGGTTGCGGAAGTAAGAAAGCTATTATTACCGTATCTAATAACTTATGCAATCGTAACTAATTTTTGTGTAACTAAATTTAATTTATTTTAAATGCTAATTAGTTACATAGTCTATGTTTCTTTAAATTTAATTTTCTCCTTCGTCCTCGTATTCGTCGTCCTCAAGAGGCTCTATGGTGTTCAATGTGAGCTTTTCGAGGCGACCCTGAACGAAAACCTCATCAATAGCTAGTTTGGCATAGAATTTCTGATCTTTCGACAACTTTTGGTATTCTGAAAACCAAACCTGGGCATATAGTGTAGGTTCCTCATTAAGATTACCTTGAACATTGTCAGTACGACGTTGTGAACGCCTTCGAGTTCGCGAGCTAACCCTTGTCCTTTCAACTCTCTCTTTACCCTCCGAATCAACTTCATTTTCATCGGAGTTATCATTTCCTCCGAGGCTTCGAAGGTACTCACGGTAGCATCGGTGTCGTTTTAAATTTACGTTGGCCTTGTGTGTGCAGTTCAGAGCCCTTTTGCATTCTTTGCAGTAAACTGCAGTGGGATAGATAATGCCTCTGTCGTCCCGAATTCTTAGAAAGATCTTCCACATCAAGCTGCGATGCGGTTTTTCAATGGAATATAGCGAATAGGTTTCATTTTCAACTTTTTCTTTCACTTCTTCTAAGTTTATTACTTTAGCCATTTGAACGCCTGGGAATTTAATTTCTCTTTGATTTCATTTATGAAGTACGACTAAATAGATGCGAAGCGCTTCTAGTTCTAGCTGGTTGACAGTAACGAACTGTTATATGTATAACAAAAAATTCTCACCCACTGAAACCTATCGAAGTATTTTCTAAGAAAAGCGGTTAAAAAGCCAAGCAAACCATAAAAACAAAAATTCAGCTATACATTTTCAAATCAAATGCTATTTATTATAATACTTTAAAGTTTTATAATCTATACAGCCTTTGTAAATGTTAATGGAAATTTATATTTTTGGGTATCGGTAATACTACAGATACTCCCTCGACACTTAATTAAAAATATTCTTTTTATTTTTGGTCATATTTTCTCCACGAATTCTATTCATTTAAAGGCTCCAATGTGTTGAGGGTTAGACGTCCCAGACGGCCTCGAACAAATACTTCGTCGATAGCTCGTTTTGCATAAAACTTTTGCAATTCAGTAAGTTTCTGGAATTCCAAAGACCAGGTTTGTGCGTAAATTGTTGATTCCATTTCGTTTCCGTTAATAAGTTGAGCATCTAAAAGGCGCTGACTTTGTTCGGAGGCTGAGATCTCTTGGTTGGCATGGACAATGCTGTTATTATCATTAGTATAGGTTTGGATCGACGAAGGAAGAAAACGACTGAAATTTGTGGCATTAGGAGAAGGAGGAACTTCTAAAGGTTTCGGTTTGTCTTCATTGCTGTTTTCCATTCGGCTTTCATTCATTTCAATATCAACTATAAATGAGTTTTTGCCTTTGCTGCTTTCAATTTTCTTCATGTAATTCCGGTGACATTTATGCTTTCTCAAATTTGTTGTCGATTTATGTACAAATGACATTACAGTGTCGCAGCCGGTGCAGTAAATTACATCGGAAATCATGTTACCACAAGAATCTTGCACCTTTCGGAGGACCTGCCACACAGTACTTCGCGTAGACTTGACATTTGTCACCAATTTGTATTCGCCTTCGTGAATTTTTACCTTAACGTATTCGAAGTTCATTGCTTAACTAGGAGTCGTTTTTGAATAAATTCGACGGCCACTTGCAATTGGTTCTTGACGTTGTTCTAGATGTGTGAGATATATCGATAAATTTTGACCAACGAGGTGGCAACGCGCTTTAACAATTCGACTATAAATTTACGCACGTTGCACCGGCTTGGACAAGTTATTTTTGTTATTTTCTTTAGTTATTCCATATATTTTTGTGTTGGTGACAAGTTGAACTAGTCTGCAGGCTTCTTACAATGGCCGTTTCATACACTTGCTTCGATTTTCTCGGCTTTCAGGTGAGCTTACTATCAAGATGCCTTAACCGCCCGCAACTGCAAACTCATAAATTGTTTTGATCTCAGGAGGCTCTTAAAAAGATGCGCGATGTGGACGACAAAATCATCTATGCTTTAAATGCCTTGCCCACAGAATCTTTCAAGGGGCAGATCAACAGCGAAAGCACATGTCGCGACCTTTATGCCAAGCTACAACAATCACACAGCAACCGGGACGCAGCCATCCGAAATTGCATAACATTATCGGCAACAAGTTTGAAATCGTTGCGGGAACAACGCGACCTTAATCCAAACGATGTGGAAACGGACAATAAGTTTAAGGCGGAACAACGGAAGGTGAGGTGAGTTATGATGAAACGAATAAAATTTAATACAAATTTTTTGTAGTTGCGAGTGCTCCAATCAGAACTGAATATTGAGGATATAGTGAAGGAGCGAACATACAAGGCATTTAACGAACGTTGTCGGTCGTATTTTCATGCCGGACAATAAGTTTTCATACACAGAGTGCAATTGCATAGTTTTAAGTAAATTTTATTAGTTCTATTACAAAGGCAAGGGCTGCTCGAAGGAGATTTTGTTGCTCAAAAGAATAGAAAATTATACGTGTATGAAATTGTAATAAACTTGGTACAATATTTTTTATATCTTAATCTGTTTTTGGTAATTTATACTTGTCATGCATTTCTTTTATTGTACATTGATGCGCCTCGGCCAAGACTCCAAGTATAATTTGTGTAGCATCTTTTAAATCGTTGTAGGTATGTAGCAACTCAATATGCTTTTGTTTCTGTTGAGCCAATTCCATATCCAAACTTTGCTCGGATTTTGGTTTCACTTTTTCATCGTTTTCCATCCTGTTGCTTCTTTTTTGCCGGGTCTATTCGAGATGATGTTAAGAGTTGCCACCTGACAGCTAAACAGCTGACTGGGTCAGAGTGCAGTTTATCAGAGATGATACTTTCAAATTCAGACATATGGCCACACCAACAGCTGGGTCAGGGTGCGCAATCTGCTCTCTCGCTCACATCAACAGCAACAAAAACAAGTGTTAACGGTGACGCATGTTGCTCCAAGTTTTTCTTAAATTCATAGGTAAAAGGAACCCATTTGCGAAAAAGTGCTTACAACTTCACGCACATGTGTTGCGGGCATTGTAACAAAGTAACAAAAGTGGCCAAACCCTCTGTAAAATCCAAAATAAATGTGAGTGAGCCTTTCACATGCACACATACACATATCCAAATTTATACACATGCATAGAAATACAAATAGAAATGTGAAAGTGTTGTGCCCAGCCTAAAAAAAAAAATTGAAAGTAAAATTGAAATAAAATTGCGAAATAATGTGAGCAAAAGACTTATTTGCATTGTATTGGAGATTTAAAAGAATTGCTATCAAAATGGAACGAAATGGCACGTGTATTGCACATATGCAAATGTAGAAGTATTTGACAACCCTGTTTACATATATACAAATATATTTTTTGTAATTTGTCAAATTTCACGTGCATTACAAAAAAAAAAAAAAAAAAAAAAATGAAAAAAAAAATTGCATCTACGATAACTTGGAGCAGTAGGCTTATTTTTCACTACACTTTTTCATTCAATTCTTAACTATCAATTTCTATAATATATACATCAAAAATATATAAATGTAAATACACTTGCTCGCATAACTCTGCGTACACCCCTAAAAAATTTTTAAATTAAATTTTGAATTCAAATGGTAACATATACTTCAAAAATATTTAAATGTAAATATTTTATAACAGCGTAGAATAATTGAAACGGAAAAGATAGTTTCAAAAAGGATATTTTCACCATGTCGACCACACATAAACAACGTTATAAAAATGCCGGATTGGACTCGACGGAAATGCGTCGACGACGTGAGGAGGTTGGCATACAATTGCGTAAAAATAAACGAGAGCAGCAGCTGTTCAAACGGCGGAATGTCGTCCTCGATGTTCCGCAATCCATGGATATGGAGCGCACTAGCAGCAGCGAGCTGCAGGTAAGTACTTCTATTTTTCCGAAATATTGAAATAATCTTGCCCACCTTAATTGTAGGGTGGCGAAATGCACATGATGGATAATTGTGGCCAAGGCATACCACAAACTTATCCAGATAACGCCGGTGAAGGACAGTCGGTGGCTTCGTCTTCAATTATTAATGAGGAGATGATACAAATGCTTTACAGCGATGTACAAAGTGATCAAGTGGAAGCCACACAAAAGTTCCGCAAACTTCTCTCACGGGATCCAAATCCACCCATTGAGGAGGTTATAGAAAAAGGAATTGTTCCTCAGTTTGTTAAATTTTTAAGCAACACGGATAACGCCACCTTACAGTTTGAGGCTGCCTGGACGCTGACTAACATTGCCTCCGGCACTTCCTATCAAACCAAAATTGTCATAGATGCCGGAGCAGTGCCCATATTTATAGAACTCCTCTCCAGTCCACACGATGATGTTCAGGAGCAGGCCGTTTGGGCCCTAGGCAATATAGCTGGTGATTCACCCACATGTAGAGATCATTTACTAGCTTCGGGCATACTGATGCCGCTTTTGCAGTGAGTTGCTATTACCCAGGATATAATTGAAGGAAAATTCAATAATATTTACCTTCAAATCTAACCAACAGGGTGCTGAGCAGTTCCGAGCGATTAACTCTCATTAGGAATGCCGTCTGGACGCTTTCGAATTTGTGCCGTGGTAAGAATCCTCCTGCTGACTTTAGCAAAATTGTGCACGGCTTGCCTATTCTGGCACGCCTGCTCAACCATACAGACATGGATGTCTTAAGCGATACCTGTTGGGCTATTAGCTATTTATCCGATGGGCCCAATGAAAAAATCCAGGCAGTCATTGATGCCGGCGTGTGTCGACGCTTGGTAGAATTACTGATGTGAGTATTCCATTAATAAAATGCGATCAAATTTAAACACATCCCTTTATCTAGGCACCCGCAACAGAATGTCAGCACGGCAGCCCTGCGTGCCGTGGGGAATATTGTAACCGGCGATGATCAGCAGACTCAGGCGATATTAAATTGTAATGCCTTGCCCTGCCTCAGCCACTTGTTGAGCTCACCAGTAGAGATTATTAAAAAGGAATCCTGCTGGACTATATCAAATGTGGCAGCCGGCAATCGGGAACAGATTCAAGAGCTCATCAATGCCAACATATTCCCCCTGCTTATGAATATTATGCAATCGGCTGATTTCAAGACGCGAAAAGAGGCTGCATGGGCGATTACAAATGCCACCAGCAGTGGCACAGCTGAACAAATTCACTACCTGGTGCAGGTGGGCTGTGTGCCGCCCATGTGTGATTTTCTGACCACCATCGACTCTGACATCGTACAGGTGGCACTGAATGCCTTGGAAAATATTCTAAAAGCGGGTGAAAAATTCCCAGTGCGTCCGAATCCCTATGCTATGGCCATTGAAGAGTGCGGAGGTGATTATAAAATAATTATTTCTTATTTATCTAATAGAAAGAAAAAACTAATACGGAGCTATTCTATTTATAGGTCTAGATAAAATTGAGTACTTGCAGGCCCATGAGAATCGAGATATCTATCACAAATCATTCTATATTATTGATCAATATTTCAACAATGAAGAGGAAGATAATAGAGTAGCTCCCATAGCTGGAAATCAACAATATGAATTCAACCCGCAAATGGGCAACGCACCAGAAGGTGGTTTCAATTTCTAGCAACGATCTCTGGAGGTTGTGGAGGATAATGATAACAACAACAACAATAATAATAATAGCATTAACATTCAACAACTTTAGCAATATTGTGCAACCAGATTTCTAAAGGATAACAAAATTTTAGTCCACAAACAAAATGCTAAACAAATATATACATTTTTTTTTTTTTGAAAGTGCAGTCATTAGTTTTTAAGCACATCACAATATTTTTGTTTAGTCTTTCTTTTTTTTTCATTTTGACGAATTATGCTTATTTCGACGCTGATTGAAAAATCTCTATATATATAATTATATATATAACTCAATTTGTAGAAACTTTTTGGAAATGCTTTCAAATGAGTTCATGTAAATACATATATATACTTTTTTTTTTGTTATAAATTTTTATTGAAGTTATTATATTTTTGCTTTTATACTCGAGCGCAGTGCAGTTCAATTTTATACAAAAATCTTTTGAATAATTGTTGTTAGATTTATAAACACTTCCCCCCCATCCTCTCAATAAACCCAACTAACCGCATTGAAACTAAATATAATGAGATCCTGGTAAAAGCGGAATGAATTATAAGCTTGCAAAGTGATTATTTTGTTTCGTTTTGTAATTTAATTTGATTACTGACTATTATCATGACATTTCAATGTATTTTAATTTATAAATTTTTTGACAAATCAATAAAAGGCAAAAAAACTAAAGCACATTTTCTTCCGATTTTTTTCTTGATCAAATGTTGCTCAGGTTTTGGGATAATTTCAAACCTTTTTTAGCGTTTCACAAACTTGACTTTATAGGGTTTTGGTGTGAGCACAATACCGGGCTGGAGCACTAGAGAAGGTGTCTCGCCCGGCGGTAAGACAACATGGAAGTTTTGTATAATCTTTACAAGAAATGAAAATATGCAAGCCCTGGCCAGGGCGTCACCCAGGCAACGGCGCCGACCCATGCCAAAGGGCATGAAATATTCATCTTTGAAACATTTGCCTTCGGCATCCAAGAAACGCTCGGGGCGAAATTCTATTGGTTCGTGCCAGTGCTTCTCATCTATGTGAACCGAACGTAGACTGATGAGTATTGTGGTATTCTTGGGTATATCATAGCCACCAAGAGTGGTGGGCCAGAGGGCACGACGTGGCCCTGTGATGGGTGTGACATGAAAGAAACGTTGTACTTCCATAATAAAGGCATCCATATAGTCGAAGGATTCGCGACGACTTAGATGCGGGAAAATATCATCCGTGGCACTATTCAGATTGGCGGAAACTTCCTCAAAGAGACGCTCTTGGACTTGGGGGCGCATGGCCAGAATCATCAGAGCCAAATTTATGGTATTACTGGTGGTCTGAGATCCAGCGATAAAGAAATCCAAAATTGTCATAACTAACTGCGTCTCATTGAAGGTGCTGGCATCATCCTGATTTTCCATTTCGCGCAGATAGGCAAAGATGAGATCACTCTCTTCCGGTTCTTTTTGTCCTTGCTTTAGGCGGCGCTTGTGATCGGCAATGGTGCCATTAAACAGACTGTGCAGTTCGACATTCAGCTGACGGATCAAAGAGTAGCCAGTGTAATCTGGGGCGATGAACCGCAGCCAAGGAAACTGAGCCAAAAGCCCACCGCAGATATCGAAAACCTTAGAACGGCGATTCATTAGCTCCAGCAGAGTCACCAGTGTAGTGTCCTCCTCAGTGGCTATGCGTTTGCCGGCAATAAGACACCAGAGCACATTTAGCACACTCTGGGCCAAGCTGGTCACTGGCTCAATGGGCTCTTCCCGAGTCTTGGTCAGGTGATCGAGCAGGGCATCTGCCTCTCTCTCAATATGATGCTCCATTTGGGCACGACCGTAGCCCACATGACGCATCTGTTTCATGGCAAAATTACGATGTTCATACCAAAGTTTTCCATCGGTGCAGGTGATGCCCTTCCGAGTGCCCATGGTGCGCAGACGCAGAAAGAAATTATCGGGCCTTCCCTCAAATACCTCTTGCAGGTGTACATCTCGTATCATAGGATAGCCCAGAGCCACTACCACATACTCTTGCCCCAGCTTCAGACCCAAGAGATTGCTATTGTAACGTTTCGCCCATTGCTCAAACAGAATATGTTGTCCACCTGCAGCACGCGCCTCTTTTCTGAACTGCAAAGTATTCCCCATCCATGGCAAAAATTTGGGACCTGAAATTATAAATGTTTTACTTAATATTTTATTAATCCTGAAAATAGCCCAAATCTTTAGTTAAACTTTAATCAGTTTTAAGTTAATCTTATCGAATATTTGATATATGCCAAGTCATAAAATAAATCCTAAAAAATCAAAAAAACTATATGTAGTTTGGTTCTTATCAGTAAGTGAAAATGATTTAATGGCTTTAAAGTTTATGGTTAACAATAATTTCAGCAGCTGAAATTTTATCGGCAATCAATGAAAAGCTGTTTTTTTCCCAATTTAATTTTTTTCTCACAACTTACAATTTGCTTGCCATTCCGATAAATGTAAATGTTTTGTACAGTCTCCCAATTAGGAATAACATGACCATATTTGAATAGAAATAAATCCAAAAGCCCATTTAAATCTAAATTAATCTGTAGTTGTTTTGTCTTTATACCATTTTGGGTATTATATAAATAAATATTTCATACTTGTCAGAGATCAAATTGAATTGAAACATTCTATTCAATTATTAAGTAATTCTTAAAAGAAGAACTACTCCGAATTTAATAAATGCAATAAATTCGATTGCACGTGTAATTGCATAAGACGAAAAAATTAAATTAACATCAAGTTTGAAGGCAACAACAAAAGGAAGAATAAGACACCCTAAATGGGATGTGACACCGTAAATTTGGTGTTGCCTCTATAAATGTGATAAATTTATCAATGAAATTCATTTAAATGCCAGACCCGAGTCGGATCGTATTATCGCCTAAATAGCCATTCATTTGTGCTTTGTTCACACCCATGCTGGCGAGTGGTGGGGCAGGTCCAACAGCTCAAAAACCGTGGGTGGAAAGACGATAGGAAAATATGAAGAACTCTTCAGGTTTTTCAATAAACAAATCAAACTTTAAACTTTTTTTTTTTTTTTTTTTGGTGTCGTCTGACTTTCTTGCATCAGCCCAATTATTCCCTATGATTTCAGAAGACTAATTAAACTTGTAAAATTTTCTATTTGTGAAACTTGTTTTAATAATTAGAATTAATTATAAACTAGTATCAATATGAAATTCACTTTTTCACTTTACCTGGGGGGAAGTTTTTCGGTCGGCGCAATGATTTTATAAGTGAATAGATCACAACAGCAATTAAGATGGTGAATAAAAATATAAAGACACTCATTCTAGAATCTCTGCAATTTTATCGGATTATTTTTTCGAAACTGTTTTACCTCGAAGCACTCGAAACACGGAAGAGTTGAAGAAATACGTCCGCTTCTCACGATCGTTCTAGTCAAACTAAATCCAATAGATACTCACTCACTCAGGCTGAGACCTAGCAAAAAACAACAGCTACACTTGAGACATTCATGTGTGGGCCCCCATCGCTTTATCAGTGGGCAAAAAATAAAATACAAATTGGCCCCCCAAAACACCCGCCCTCCACTGGCTCTCCCCATTTGGTTTAAGCAATTTTTGCCGAAAACGTGATGCCGGCGCTGTTTCGTGCCTGCCCATGGGCAACTTTATCTTCCATATAAAGAACAATTCTATGAATGTTTATGTAAAAAACAAAAAACAAAAGTGAAGATATTTACATTTTTTTTTTGTTTTTTCGTTTTTGGTTTTATTTTAAAAAGTCACATAATCAATAAAGTTTTTTTTTCTCCAAATTCTGATTCCATTTTGAGGCAGTTTATAAAAATCCCTTTAAAGATCGAGTAAAAAAAAAAAAATTACATACATATTAAAACTTAATAAATAATATATATTTGTACATATAAAATGAAATATGAAATTCGCTGGTGAAAATTGCATATATGAAAATGCATTTTCCCTTGATAAGTAGACTGGGACATTGAATGGTTTTTAAAGTATTCCTATTGTGCTTATGAGAATACAGAGTTCTTAGCTATAATATATTCAATCTCATTGGTCCAGGGATTTTTAAATGCACGCCATTCACTCTGTAATTGTGTATAGCCACCATCTTTGCAGCGGAATCGATACACTTGGGTGGTGACTTTTTCAGGAATTTGCATAACCATTTTATGAGATTCAATCAAGGCAGCAATATCCTCGCTATGGAAATATTCATAGAAACTGGTGCCTAGGATTTCCTGAGGTAAAAACCCAATAACCAAGGTGGCACTATTGAAAAAAAATATATATATAACTTTAAATTTTAATTTTGATTAATAAATTAAAACTTACCGCTGATCAATGAACAAGAATTTGCCCTCCCCCGAGTGCCTTGAAATAAACAAAATATGTCTTATATTCGGATGATTGTCCAATGAGGATGGCACTGTGGAGTTTAGGACATTTGGTGGTATACGGCCTATGGCTACCAAGCAGGATAGATTAGTGGTCTGCTCATCGCTATCGCCATCCTGATCTTCATCTTTGATGGGTGTCCAGGATTTCAAATACCCCGTGCACTGGATCACACGGTATTTATGATCCACGCTTAGCTTGGATTTTCGCTTGGTAGAGCTGCGTGAACTGGAAGATGTGTCGGATTCCTCTTTAATCTGTGTATTTGCTGCTCGGAGTTTCATCCGGCAAAAGAAGGAGCGTCGAGCCCCAGGACAAAGACGGCACAAGCTTTGTGGCACATCCGTTTTCACAGGCAACATAGCTGGAAATAGATTACATTAGCTTAGTTAGTTTCTTTTTTTCAAATTATCTCTACTCACTTTTCGCATCAATCAAACGCTCACGTGGACATTGTTCCAAAGAAGACAACTGCTCTTTGACCTTCCCAATATCTTTGGGATGGAGCACATCAAACCAACTCTGACCCAGCAGATCGGCCTGTGTGCAATTCAAAACAGTTGACACCGAATCTGAAACATACAAAATACGTCCTCGATCACAGCCCACCACAAACAGGAATCCCTCTGAGGCCTGTAATATAATCATTTTCAGCTCCTGTTCCGATAGAAAACTTGGTCTATAATCGCCACCATTATAGGGATGGAGACTGCCGCGTATACCCCTTAAATGTTGCACAGCCATTCTCAGGACTGTCAGTTTATCCAGTTTTCTGTGCATGGCGTAACACATTGGTATCATCGAGGATAGCTCATTTATATAGGTGTTCATTTTGTCGCGACGTCGCTTTTCAATTTCACTATGATTTTGCCTGAAAACATAAATTAATTTATTTGCTAAGGACTTTTAAAAAGAAACTTACTTGCGGTTTTCATCTGAGGTTCGTGCAGATTTTTCCTCATCGAATGTTTCATCTTCTAGCTCTTCGATATTATCGCTGTAATAAATAAATAAAAGAAATTAATTATAAATAGCTCCAAGTTCAATTAAATGAAATCAACCCCATTTGGCAACTGTTGCGCATTTCCCCTCATTTGCTGGGCTATTGCAAAACTTTTACCACCCACGCTTTGGCCAAAAGGAGGGTGGTTGTGTTTGTATGCTGTCATATTATAATGTTACCTGGGCACGTACACACACACACATACACACATGCATACAGAAATAGGCGATTGCTCACAAATACTTATGTAATTTTATATATGCACTAAAAAACAATAAAAGAAAAACCTACCAATATTGTTCCATGCCAAGAAAAGCAAGCGATTCTTTAGTTAAGATTCTAGATTTTCTTTTTTCCCCAATTGTTTTCAAGAATTGTTTTAATTTAATAATTTTTATTCTGTTTACAAAACACCGAAGCACGGAAAAACACTCGCCGATAGGAATTGGATTTGCAATACTTTATCAAATCAAAGCTTTTCCTGCAGCTTCAATTTGCCAGACCAATTGCAGGTGTAAGTCGATTTTATCTGGCAACGCCATAAACCAATTAAGCTTGTTGCAATAAAGCTTTTCTTTTCTTATCGTTGCAATGGAAAACTCAAAGCTCGGCATGATAACGGAATCGCTCGGGCTTCCAAAGTCTTGAATAATTTTATTTTTTTATTTTGAATAGAATCGATTTGTTTTACTTAAAATAATGTTTTATTTATTTTTTAGAAAACTATTTTACTTAATTAATAAAGGCTTAAATAAAATTGGATTACCAAAATAATTCAACAGTAAAAAAAATAAAATTCCTTGGGACAGTCACAAAAAAAAAAAAAGAAAAAAAAACTGTAACAACTCAAACAATTAAGAACTTAAATATGATACATTTTATCCAAACAAATTGTTATGACCTGCATATAACGATCCCAAAGGCAACGAGTTTCCTGATCCCTAAAAAAAATTAAATATATTATAAACATTTTATAGAGAAGACATTTAAAACCAACCTGGATATCTCCAAGTCAAGAACACTCTGTGTTATCGAGGCCAAGAATTTGTTGACCTGCTCACGGTTCCAGCCATTTTGACGCCAGGGCTCAACCAATTTCTCACAGAGATCTACAAACAAATCACGCAGCTCACGATTGCGATGCAGATTGCATGCAATAGTAATCAAAGCACGCCAGTAAGATCTATAAATACATTTTTAATAGTAAATCATATTCCATGTTAAAATGGTCTAAATCAACAAACCGAAAGTTGGTATCCAATTCATGAAAAGCTCGCTCCAACAAGACCGGCTTGAGACGCAAACAAACAAGGCTAAAAAAAATCCTTTAGTATTTGATTACTTAAATTGTATTCAGCTCACTGTTTAATTTCTTTTTCTTTGTCGAGGAGGCAGCGCAACTCGCGTAAATCGAGTAAAAATTCCTTATCCATTTCGGTATCATAATACTCGGGTCCTGTGTGTTGATAAGTATAGGTCCAAAAACACATTATAGAATGTGAGCAGGTAAGCAAATCTCCAAAGCTAAGATATTGCAATTTCTTCTTTGTGGTTTCAAACCGCAAGCAAGCCAAAAATACTATACAGGCATATTTCCTATAAAAAAAATTGCGCAAGATATAAATATTTTATAAAATTAAAATATTTTATTTACTTACTTTGCCAAATCCATGGATATGAAAAAATGCTGCTTAATATTGTTGGTCAATGTGCCGGGCAACTCCTCGACAGCCTTAAAAATGCGTTTAACATTATCAAATTGACGACGGCAGGATTTTAGTTTGACACATGTCTTCTCTGCCACCTCGTCCAAGTCCTTGCGATAGCGCGAGGTAAGCTTTTTGCCAAGAATTTCTCGAGCCACCACATCATCTATGGAATAGTACTTTTCAATAATAAGGTCCCGCGTATGTGGTTCCAATTGAAAACAGGACTGTTCGAGCAGCTTGGTTGGTGCATGCAAAAGTCGCTCTATCAAAGAATACGTGCGATAATGATCCAAGACATCAGAAGCGATTAAATCAATTGGTGCTCCCATTGAATGGCCAAACCCTTTTTGTTTCAAATAGCACACTGCCTCACTGGCTGCAAAAACAAAGTAACATACATATATCCTCCAGAATTTCTTTGAAAGCCTTTTTATGACTTACATGAAAATCCTTCGATCCATAGCTGATAGATTTCTGGATCGACTAAAGTGTAATTGCTGATGAACACATCCACGTCCGCCTATGTACAAGAATTTTATATTTGTTTATAAACAAAATTCTTCAAAAAGAGTCGCACTTACCATTTTTTATGGCAATTAGAATTACAAATAATAAAGCAACAGCTGTTTCCACATAATTTGTGATGGCAACCCATGAATTACCAATGCAGCCCTAAAGAAGCGCGAGCTTGAAGAAAACTCCAATTACTTCGCCGAATTTGTTACCATGAGTAAATTATCTCTCTTTCTACTTAATACTTTATTTTTAATTAAATAAAATTTAAAATTTAAGTAAATGAAAATAAAAAATGGATATTAGATAACGTAAATTAATGGTATATACTGTAAGATTTTTTCTAAATTAATATCAGAACTTCGTAAGTACATTATTTACTGACTCCATTCATTTAAAAAAGACAACATTTAAAAAAAAAACACTTGTTCGTAGCTGTTTGATAAGCAACTTGTTCCTCCATTTTTTCGTAAACAATCAAATCGATTGTTTAAGGTACAGCCTCTTATCGGTTGCTTTATTCAATTGAATCGCACTTGAACTGTGACTTGTTCAAAAGCATTGCAGCTTCTTCTCAGAAGAATGTATTCCATAATTACTATATGAGTTTCATTCATAAATCGTTGAATCTGAAATAATGAAAATGAATGGGCAAGGTGTATTTAAAAAAGTAAATATTTCCAATGAGCGAACTAGTGCGGAACTTCAATTAATGTATCGAACAATTATCGAGCCTCGATAGTCGGGAAACTAGTTCTTTTAGTAATTTTAGTGGATCGTTCAATTGAACTTATTCCGAACGTTTGTAGTTTTTATTAAAATGTAATATTTATTATAAATAACAATTATAATATCCAATGTAAATATTGTGCGCACGTGTGTGTGCGATCGCGCTTATTCCATAATTGAAACTACATTAGCGCATTGGGAAACGTCCACGTAAATATTGTAGTAAAATTTATGCGCGTGTGAGTCGTGTGCTTCCCTGTGCTTCACCATGGAACAGGTCGATTCAACAGAGCAATTGCAACTAAGCAGGATACGCGAAGTGAAAGATTTAGGTTCATTAACTGACGATGTGCGTGATGTGGTCAAAGAAGAGGTGATACTCGAGAGTCCTAGCCATCATCACCAGGTAATCGAAACGGAAACCAAAAACCAAACAAAACTGGCGTTGGCGGCAAGGGTGGTTGGCTGGTTGGTTGGTTGGTTGGTCGGTTAGTTGGTTGGCGCTGCCTGCTGCCTGCAGCGCAATGCGCAGCCAACGCGCAGAACGCTACGTGTGTATTTGTGAGTGTGTGTGTTTGTTTGTTGGTGTGTGCGTGTGTCTGTTTGTATGTATGTTTTTGTGTGTGAGTTTGTATGAAAGTTCGAGTGTGGGGCTGTACGTGTGCGTGTGTGTATGAATGGGGGGGTGGGCGGCGCAACAAAAATGCGCGCGGTGCTTGCGCCCTACGACCCACTGGCTGTCTGTCGCCTGCGCCACCACCACAACTCCAACGTCAGATTTGTGGCGCAAAATTGTTGTGTATACCGATTTTCATTTTTCCATGCTGTGTTGTTTACTTACATTCAAATTTTCTTTCGTCTTCTTTTAACAAAAAACCAACGATAAAAATTCAATTCACATCAAATTTGCACTCCAAACGTAATCAACGACATCAACGTAATCGAAAATACCGAAAATAAAACAAATATTCATGTGAACGTAACGCTGTGATGTGCGCCATGGTAATGCAGTTGGATACAAAAGTTCGCATGGTCACTTCCTCCTCCAACGATAACAGCGGTAACGGCGGTGTTGTTTCAGTACCCGTTTCCCTGCCCATTGGCTCAATGATCACGGGCACAGCGTTTAATGTGATTACGCCTGACCAGCTGCCGCACTTCAAGCCGATGCTGTGCGTCGACAACAATGGCTACCTGTCCGGCAGCACAGTCAGCATGGGCGGCGACTTAAAAACAATTGTCATACAACAGCAGCAGACACAGACGACCGGCAGCGGTGGCGGTACCAGTAGCACCACCACCACAGCCACAAATACCATTGGACTGAATCACGATGGCTCCGGCAGCAACAATAGCCATGACAGCATTGCCACACTCGAGCATACGGGCGGAGGTGGCGGTGCCGGCACCACAACCGGCTCCACTGGCTGGGCGGAGACCTCATCTAATCAGCACATGGAAGTCTTTCCCATCCGTTGCAAAACAACCAGCGCCGAACTCTATCGCAGCAAGCTGGGCTCTGGCGGGCGCGGTCGCTGTGTTAAATATAAAGACAAATGGCATACACCCAGCGAATTTGAGAATGTCTGTGGACGTGGCTCCAGTAAAGACTGGAAACGTTCAATCAAATACGGCGGCAAATCACTGCAGTCACTTATCGATGAGGGCACACTGACGCCGCATGCCACCAACTGCAGTTGTGTGGTTTGTTGTGATGATGAAGCAGGTGAGTTTTTCAAATTTTCCAAAACTTGGAAAACTTTCCAATTGTCACCCTATACCCAATAGGTTACAGAATTTTCTTTGACGGCTGAAAATAAAGTAGGCGATGCGTTTTCTTTTCACTCTTTCACCGTTTCCAATTTTAAAGATTTCATATGATTTGTGTCGATATGGATTTTCCTTTAAATGAAGATTCCAATAAGTCGGAGGAGCTAGGTTCGCTTAGTCCTTTAATTGATTTTTTAATTTCTTTGATTTTAATAATTAATTTAATTGATTTTCTTTTTTTTTTTCTTCAAAATTGTAGCTTCCGGTCCTGTACGCCTATTCACGCCATACAAGCGACGAAAGCGAAATCAAACAGATCTCGATGTGGAGCCCGGTCCCAAGCGTAAACGGAATACCCATAGTAACAATAACAACAACACCAATACGAATAACAATAACACCAACAACAATAGCACCAACAATGTGGACCCAACGACAGCCACCGCCACCGTTGTGGATGATAACAATATGTTTCTAACCGACGATAATATCGCCTCCAAAGATGAACCCTGGGCGGCGTTAAACGATAGCTTAGACACCTCCACCGAGTTGGTTGAACAAACGCAAATGGGCAATCCCTATGAGCGTGAAACGTTTGTGGTCAATATAAATGAGGCGGGCTCCATAGCCCTCCTGGATGGCAGTCAATCGACGAAAAATATCGAAGTTGTCTATAATACAATGGTGAAGGCGACCCATGATTTTAAGCGTCTGTTAAATGAGATGAAACAAAACTATGAGCGCCGAATCGATGTACTGCAAAAGGAGCGAGATGCAGCTGTCTCAGCCATGCGGGTCCAAGTGCATACGGATATTGATGATCCCAATATTTCGGGCTCACTACATGGCAATGAAATCATATCGGCCAAGAAGGTTAGTCCATTCAACTTAAACAATTTTATTCAGCTTAATAATTTGTTTTGCTTTGTCTTTTTCAGTGTGCAAATTGCAATCGAGAAGCGCTCGCCGAGTGCTCATTATGCCGGAAGACGCCGTATTGCTCCGAGTTTTGCCAGCGTAAAGATTGGAATGCTCATCAGGTAGAATGCACAAGAAATCCGCAAGCAACAACACAACAGGTTATGCTCTTGATCGATGATCAGTCCTAAGCAACATAACGAATTGTAAATACAAAAAAAAAAAAAATTTTACTACTTAAAAAAAAAAAAAATACATTTATCTACATTTATTATCAAGTAAAAAAAACGCGAAAAACCCGTGCCCCAATCCCTCACACGCAACAATAAAAACAAAAAAAAAGTCCTTTTAGCAAGTTTAAAAATAATAATAATTCTAATAATAATTATCCTAAAGGAAAGAAAACTCCTTATCCGACTTTAGATTTAATCAAAATCCAATCCAAACCCGACCCTACCCCCCTTACATTAATGTAATTCTTAAAAAAAAAAAAAAACAAAAACTATATAAATATATATATGTATAATAAACATTTTACTATGAACGTAGGACATGCCAGAAAAAAAAAGAAAAAACAAAAAAAAAAGCCACAATTAGAAAGCTAAAATCAAAGTAAGTGCAAAGGCATAGAAAATTATTTAAGCTACAATTCGTAATTAAATAAAATTAAAACAAAAAAAAAATCGACCCAAAATATACAAAAAAAAACAAAATTATAATATAACTTGTAATTCAATTTAAATTAAATTTATAAATAGTTGCAACTAATTAAAAAAAAAAAAAAAAAAAAAACATTTTCCTTACACACACACACACACACCCATTCACACATACATAAACACACAGAAAGAAAAAAGTAAACTTTTTGCATTAAATAAAAAATAAATAAGGAAAAAAAAAAAAAAATAAAATGATAAACGGAATTAAAATGCATATTCGTCTATGTATACATTTTTCATTAGACTCTAAGCACATAGTTAAACTTTTAAACATTTTTATTATTATTATTAAATATTATTATTTTTATGGATACTACTGCCCCAACGTTACAAGCATCCAATAAAGATTTCAAAACAAGTGGAACATCCAAATAAAAAACAAAATAAAAAAACTAAAAATTACTTTTCAAATTGAAAAAAAATTCGCAAAATAGATAAAAAAAAAGAAAATGTTACAAAAAAAAATTAATAATAATAGCTGTGTGTATAAATGTGTCGTAAATTTGTTTTACCTTCTAAAAAAAAAAAAATAATAATAATAAAATCTACACCATTTTTGATATTGAGGAGCTCAAATTGGCAATATGAATTTTTTTTCACGATTTCTTTTTTTTTTTAGGGAGAAAAATTACCTTTTTTTTTTTAATTTTGTTGCATTCAGTTTTTGGTTTTTTCTTCTTCTTTCAATTCAGAAAGATGTGTACAGTTTCCTTTGAATAAAAATTATTCTATTCTAAAAAATATTTTTTTTTATTTCTTTTAAAAATTATCTTAACTTTTTTTTTTTAATTCTGAAAAAAATAATTCTGTAACGTTTTTTTTTTTTTTTGAGAATCCTCAGCCGCTGTAACAATTTTCTCGTAGTTTGTAGTTAAAAAAGAAAAGCTAAGAAAAAATAATAAACAAAAGTAAGAAGAAAAAAAAAAGAAAACATTCATATAGTATGCAAAAAATATATAAACAACTAGAACTAGCTATATATTCCGATTCACGCACACCGACAAATACACCGACACACACACAAACAAGCAAACACACACAATTTGAAATGCAAAAAGGAAAAGAAAAACATTTCAAATCAAAGAAAATAAAAATGAATAAATAAAAACAAAAAAAAAAGTCCAGACAATTTAAATTTTCAATTCTTATTTTATTTTATTTTTTTTTTAACAAAAACAAAAGAAACATGCCAACAGAATCCAAGGAAGAAGAAGATGAAGAAGAAGAGGTGAAATTGAAACTGCTTTCATTTGTGATTCTGTTGAAAGTGTTTCCGTATCGAACGATTGAAAAACAAATTTGAAATCTTTATTCTCATGTCTGTAATGGTTTCGGATGTTGCATTAAATTACAAAAAGAAAAACAACAACCAATAAAACACAAATCAAATCCAAACACAGGCAACAGCAACAAAATACAACCGAGCAGAGTAACAAGAAGAAGAAGAAGAAGAAGAAAAAAATAAATAAAAACTAGAAGAAAAAAAGAACACAAAACAAAAGAAATGAAACGAAAACGGAAGTTGATGAAGAGAAAGACAAAAATATATACATAAATTTAAATGTAAAAGAAAAAGTATTTCATTATAAACAAAATGTCTGCGGCCCACAAAGAAAATCTATCCAAAGATCTACGAAAAAATGGGTATGTATTCACCTTTACAGAGGAAGCAACTCACTACAGATTCAAAGTCATTCGAGAAAAATAGGAGAAGAGCTGAGACCTCCTAAAAAGGAATGGAAAAAGGATCTAACCCAATTCTTTCTGTGAAACTTTGAACTATTCCTATTTCATTTTGGAACTCTTTAAGGACTTGTCTAAGCTTTGGAGCCTAATTCTATGGGAAATTTATGCTTAATTAAAAAAATGCAAATCTGAAACTAGCAAATAATTAGAAACTAATTTAACTGGAGAGAATTGTTCCTTTGTCCTAGTCAATAAAAAAAAAATTTATTGATAATTTGAAAAACTACAAGTTAAGGGAACAAAGTTTCAAAATATCCAAATTGGGAATTTCGAAAAAAATAAAAAAATAAAAAGATTTTTGAGACAGATCGAATTAATTCATCAGGCTTTTAAACAATTCCCAGTATTTTCTAAAAATTATTTAAAAAGATTTTTTTATCCAATCTTATAAGAATTCTATATCAATTTTTGTCTAATCTATTCAAATAAATTGATGGATTTAATTAATATAATTTTTTAAGAATTCCCAAAATTTTCTTAAAATTATTTTAAAAGATTTTTTTATCCAATCTCATAAAAATTCTATATTAATTCTTGTCTAGTCTATTCAAATAAATTGATGGATTTAATCAATATAATTTTTTAAGAATTCCCAGAATTTTCTTAAAATTATTTGAAAAGATTTCTCATAGGTATTCTATCAAATCTTGTCTAATCTAGACAAATAAACTGATGGAGACAGCCTGATTAGAAATTTAAAAAATACGAATGCGGGGATTAAATTCTCAAAATTGCCAATTGGAAATTTCGAAAAAATTTTTTGAAAAGATTTTTAAATCAAATCTCAAATGCCTTGGATTATTAATTATTTTTTTAATTTATTCAAATAAACTAATGAAGATAGTCTGATTTAATCTATAAATTTTTTTTAGCCATACCCAGAATTTTTCTTAAATTTTTCAAAAAATTTTCAACCGCCCAAATAAAACTCGTATTTTTCTATATTTTTTTGTTAGTTTTGTCTTATGCACACGTTTCCATTTATTATTGCATTTGCATTTTTATTATCAGTATTCTTACTAAATCTATATGTGTGTGTGTGTGTGTGTATTTGTGTTTATATATAGTTTAGTACATATACATATATATATATATATATGTATTTTTTCATATATGTTTATGCTTTTATCGATTACCAAAAATAATTTCTTAAAACGCGTTTACTCGTTTAATTTATTTATAAATTTTATTCTTTTCTTTCTTTTTTTTAATTTTTATTTTTGTGTGTGTGTTTGTTTTTTTTCAGAGAGGATTTTTTTTTAATTAAATTTTCCAGCATTTATTCGATAAAATTTTCGTTTTCATTTTCAACTCAAAACTAAAGATCTATGAGAAAAAAAAATTCATATATATATAAACATATCATAAAAATACAATACAATAAATATTTATAAATATTTTCATTTGTTTTGATGTTGTTGTAATTTGTGTGGGTGGTTTAATTCCTTTTTTTTTTTTTTTTGAAACGAAACCGACTTTAATTAATTCATTCATTTTGGATATTCTTGGGAAGCATCTAAGTTGGGTTGTTCTTTTCTTTTCTTTTGTTGTTGTTGTATTTGTTTTGGAAACTAAATTTTTTAGGGGTTTTATAATAATTAATTTATAGTTATAATAATCAATCGATTCAATTAATTAATACAAATATAATAAACAACAGGCCTAAAAATTTAAACACTTCACAATTGGCTAAATAATAAAAAGGGTAATTTTTTTTTTTTATAAATTTTGTTTAAACAAAAATTCATTGCTGCTCAAAGAAGAAAATAACTATAAAATTAATTTAATTAACAGCATAAAATTTGACAAAGAAAAATGGGTTAAACACAACGTAAAAAGTTAGTAAAAAAAAATAAAATAAAATAAGAAAAGAAAAAACAAAGCAAAACTTGTACAATTTGTTTTTTCTTTTTTTTTTCTTTTGATTTTTTCTTTTTTTTATAATTTTTTTTTTTTTGGAATCACAAATGTTAGCTAGTTTAAATACACATGTAGGTAAGATATTTGAAAAAGGAAAAAATTAAGTGTGTGTGTTTTTTTTTTTCGTTTTTAGCTTGGAAATGCTCCTGTTTGTGTTGTTGGTGGTGGTGGTGATGGTGGTTAGAGAGACTTGCGTGAGAATTGGAGAATTGATTTTGTTTTGGGTGTGTGTGGTTGTGTGTGTGGGTTTGGCTGATTTAAGCAGAAACGGCATTGAAATTTTTCGGTTGTGTGGTTGTGGCAAAGTGCGGCAATGACGAGCCTGTCGTCTGGCTGCTTCTTTTTCACTCCAGATTTCGCACCTCGAAGCGCTTGTACGTGTAATTGATAAATACCCAATCCTTAGCAATTTCTCCACCCTGCGGTATGGGCGCCGATGCTGAAAAAAGAAAATCACAAGGAAATTGTAAAAATATGCCAAGAAAAATAGGGAAAAACATTTAGAGAGACTTACGTATCTCAAGTGAAACATCCGGAAATTCATCGAAATTGGACGTATCATCGATGGAGCGCACTTCCACCGGTATGGCTGCGGGGCGTTCGCGTATGTGCTCCCAGTCGACGCCACGAAAGAATGGCACCGACTTCAAGTCCTCGAGGCCACGCTGTGAGCCCAAACGGCGATCGGCCTCGCAACAGAAATTAATGATGGTCTCTTTGGCCTCCTCCGATATGGGTATTTCGGGCGGGAATATAAGGGTCTCTCGCCAATTCATTACCTTGCGATAAGTATCCTGTGGGTTATCAGAACAGAATGGCGGATAGCCCATAAGCATCTCGTACATTATGACACCCAGTGACCACCAGTCACAGGCGGGTCCATAGCCAGTCTGCAGGAATACTTCGGGAGCTATATAATCAGGTGTACCCACAGTACTGTAGGCCAGAGCACGACGATTGCGTTTCCACGATTCGGCTCGTCGTTTCGAGTCCATGGGACTAGAACAAAAACCAAATCAAATCAATATTTGTTTTTAAGGATTCCAAAATCCCAAAGTATGTCTTACCTGGCACAGGTGCCTATAAAATCGGATGGTTTTGCCTGCGACAAATCACGATAAAAGTCTGTGCGATGCGATTTTTTGAGGCCAGTACACAGACCAAAGTCCGATAGCTTTAAATAAATAAATTTAATTTATTTTTAAGGGCAAATAAATAAGATTTCATATTATCTACCTTTAGGTGACCGCGTGCATCCAACAGCAAATTATCTGGCTTGATGTCTCTGTGTATGAAACCGAGTTTGTGTATCGAATCAATCGCTAACGCCGTTTCACTGATATAAAACTGTGTGCATTCCTCAGATAATGTATCTTTTTTCATAAGCAGCGTCATCATATCGCCGCCAGGCAAGAATTCCATTATTAAATATAAATTGACCTGGTCCTGTTAACAAAAAACAAAAAGAGGGAAAATGGGTTAAGACTGTTGTTCAGTTCAGTTTCAAAATTATGACTCACGCAAAATCAAGTCTGAGTAGACGATAATTGGGAGAGATAATTTTTTTTTTAATATTAATTTTACTAAATTAAATTCCAAGTGCAAATCAGTTTTTAATTTAGAAGAAATAAATATAAATTTCATTGTATAAATCAAATTTCTAAAAACTAATTGAAAATATTTCAGAATCAATAAAAAAAAGTAATTGAATTTTAATTTTGCAAATCTCAACGATGTTATAACTTATCAAGCAATAAATAAACAAACATTGAGTCTGCCATTCAAAACTCACACACACACATAAATATACACATAGTTGTGCAAAATACAATTGGTATTGGTATGTTGTATGCGTGCGAGTGTGTGTGTGAAAGAACTTTCACCGCGAAATAATTTTTTTTTTTGCGCTTGGCAAGAAAGAATGAGCTCAGGCAAAAAAAAAAAAAAAAAAATACCCTGCATTGCCCCTTGCCCTTTACACACGATTTTCAGCAGCGCCGATAAACGTAATAGCAAGACCAACGACAACAACAACAACAGCAAGAACAAGAACAACGAATGGCAGAAAAGAGAAACACAAACCATATGATTTTGCCTGCTGGTCTGCTGGCGAGGATTTGCACTTGTATTGGTTTATTGATTTTCTGGTTTGTGTAAAAAAAAAAAAAAAAAAAAAAAAAGCCCACACACATTATTCCATTGTTTTTGTGTGCTGCTATTTTCAGGGCCCCCCTTCTAGTTGGTACTCCCGCAACTCACCTGAAAACTGTAATACATCTTGACCACCCATTGATGATCGGCCTCGACAAGTACATCGCGCTCGGCGCGTACATGTGCCACCTGCTCCTTTTCCAGCATGTCCGCTTTGCGCAAAACCTTCATGGCATAAACATGTCCAGTATCCTTTTTTTGCACTAACCGCACCTCACCGAACGCCCCGCGACCGATCACTTTCAAAGCCTCGAAGTCTTCGACACCCAAACGTAAGCGTTTGAGGCGTAAGTATTCCGTTTCTTTTTGGGCATGTTGTAAACGCTTCTCCTGTCTTTGCGACTCTGTTAGACTTTCGTCCTTCAACTGGGCCTCCAATTTGGCCAGCCGTTGTTTGCGTTCACCGTATTGTGTCACCAGGTTGCTATAATAGTTTTCAAGCGTCACCTTGGCCTTGGTGGCTTTGTCCAGTGTGTGATCGCTGAATCGAATTGAAGAACCGTCCGCGTCCGCTATTCTGCTCATCATCTAATTGTGTTATTGTTTCTGTGTGAGTGTTGGTGTGTAATGTGTGTTTTGTGTGTGGATTCACTGATGCTGCCTAGCCTGGCACGCGTATTCCGAACTTGCACTAAGCGCACGCACTGCCTCTGGGAATAAACTATTTATTTTTCTTAGCAATTTTGTTAACTCCTTCCACTTTTCTTTTTTTCGTGGTTGTGGTTCATTTATTTCTTTACTGCGTTTTGTTTAGTATGTGCGTCAAGGTAGCGCTGTTTCGCAAGCGTCGATTTTGGGCTGTCTGTTCCGGAACTAGCTCTACTTTTATAACGAACCCGACACCTGAACTAAGTGGGGCCCTAAAATCAGCTGAGCTGATTCAATAGTGGGGTAACACTTTTTTGCAATGCTCCAGTCTGCAGCTGATTTATTAGCTCTTCAAAGAAAATAATGAGGCTTTGTTGTTTTTTAAAATGCTTTATTTGCATAGTTTTCTTTAATAACGTCGTCTAATTAAAGGTAAATATTGTAAAACACTTTGTTTCCAACATCTTAGTAGTTACATATTTTTACAGTGAACGACAACAGCCTTAGTTATGGCCCGCACAACCAATTTTTCCGATTTGAGCATTGACTGTGTGATTTTAATTTTTCAACAATTGCAGAGCATAGAGGACCAATTAAATTTGGCGCGTTGCTGTCAAATTCTACGTGATGCTTTTGTTTACCTCAATCGCGATTATTTCACTAAAATTGTCGACAATGAATCCAAGTTTAGGAGCTGGGATGAGTGGCAGTGGTTTCTTTGGATGTGTGGCGACAACGTAAAGACTGTTGAACTGTACCATGATGATGAACATCCTATGCAAATTTTGCCACTAGTTGCTAGATTTTGCAAGAATATCGAGTCAATCACGTTACATAATGTAACCGTTTCAAGATCACAGCCTTATCTACTGAAAATGTCTAAACTTAGGTCAATTCAGGTGCGCAATTATAAGAGTACCAGCAAGAATCTGGTAAAGTCCATCGGGGTATATCTACCTAATATCACTAGCATAAGCCTAGAAAACTTTGACCAAAGCGAGTGTAAGTTAACCGAAGCTATTACCGATTTCTTTTTTAAATTTAATGAATTTCGTTTTCAGTGCAAGAACTGCGTCATTTTAAGAACCTTGAGGAATTACGTCTATACGAAGATGTCCTAAGTGCAACCCAATTTAGCAATGTGGTGAAATCTATGAACAAACTGCGAGTCTTGCAATTGCGCAATGCCAAAAAATCGCTGACTACAACCTCACTAAAATATCTCACAGAACGGTGTCCAAAAATAGAAAAATTATCCTTTTTCGACTGCGAGGCTGACTTATCGACTGTGGCCCAATTTAATAATCTGAAGTATCTGCAACTCACTTGCCCAGATCCACTAAAGACACGTCTTTTCAAGGCTCTGTCCCGAAATTGTGCCTCTAACCTGGAATATCTCGTCTTACATCGTAGACGTTGGATCAATGCGGAGCATAGTAAATATATTAGCGAGTTAAAAGGCTTAAAATTATTAGTCTGCAAGGCTCGAGATGACAGTAGTATGAGCTACTTGGATCAATTAACCCAGCTGCAGTGGCTTTCGCTTCAGTGCTCGCGGCAAATCAGCGAACTGGCCCTCATGAGTTTGGTGTGCAATAATGAGAGACTACAATTTTTAAATATTTGCTATTGCACTTCGATTAGCGATGACTTTGTGATTAATCTTTTAAATATTCTGGCCAAACGAAGCGCGTACGCTGGAGAGAATCGTACACTGGAGATGTATGCAGCGGCTACGGATATAAGGCGAGACATAACAGAAAGAGTAAGACTTAATAAGCGCAAGCCTAAGGCTCAAATTAATTAGGCTATTTTCTTTCAGTTACCTACCGAGTCTCGTTCGGATTTATTACATTTATTTTTCGAATGTAACGATGGTATGATTTGTGATGGTCATTATTATTTTGATGAGCCAGAATTCGATCGTTGAAAAAACCTTGCTAAAGTGATAACATTCCAACAAAATCCAAAGCTAAGTATTCTTATTCTGGGATCTGCGGATATTTCGTGCCGTAATTGTGCTGAGAGCATAATAAAATATGTTGTATTCAATCTGTTTTTTATACACCTAATTTATATTTAATACTGCACAATGTGTTTGTTCTTTATTTGTAACTTTTTTTAAGGAATATATTGATATTGTCTTGTAATTTTATAAAAGCAATAATAGCCTTTATTAAAAATGAAAAACAAAATTTTTAAAATTTTCAAACATTTCTTTTCGCGCCTCTTTTAGTCAGTTTGTTCAATTTGTTAGTTCCAAGAAACATGTTCCTAGGGTTCGTTCATCCAAGCGAAGCAGTTCCGCTTTGTTCGTTCTCTGCAGAACAACTTTGTTTTTTGTTGGTAAAAGTTTGCAAAGTTGTTTTTAGCATAAAACAAACAATAAAGATAGCAGTAGGGACGCCAAAATGCTTTCGCTGCTACAGGAGAAGCGTCCACTAAAGCGCACACGTCTCGGACCACCGGATATATATCCGCAAGACGCCAAACAGCGCGAGGATGAGTTGACGCCCACGAATGTCAAACACGGTTTCACCACAACACCGCCTCTCTCCGACGAATTCGGAACAGCGCATAATTCCAATGTCAATGCCAGCAAGGTTAGTGCTTTTTTCAGCGGTGTCCTGGCCAAAAAGGAGGAGCTTATGACCCTGCAGGACACCATGCGGAAAAAGCAGCAAATCAATTGCAAGGACAACTTTTGGCCGGTCTCACCACGTCGAAAGTGTACTGTAGATGCCTGGTTCAAGGACTTGGCAGGCAATAAGCCACTGCTTAGTCTGGCCAAGCGAGCTCCCTCCTTCAACAAGAAAGAGGAAATTTTCATAACGCTCTGTGAGAATCATGTAAACATGCAAAGAGCCACCTGGTTTATCAAGCTAAGTGCCGCCTACACCTTGAGTTTCACCGAGTCCAAGAACAAAAAACGCAGTGTCTACGATCCAGCCGTAGAGTGGACCAGTAATATGATTAAGTTCATGAAAGAGCTGCTGCCCAAGCTGCAGGAGTATTACCAGCAATGTAAGTAAAAAAAAAAACAATAACAGGAAACATTATAAATAATTTGATTTCTTTAAAAAGCTCACGACAAAAACAGCACATCGAACAATTCAAACAGTGCCCCTGGCGTTGGTTCCGGAGGAAATGCAGCCAGTAACGGTCAACCAAATAATGCGAATCCGGTTGGCGGACCTGGCCCAGCCACTAACAATGTTATACCTGTGCCTACAATGGCCAGTCCATTGCCCTTGCCACCCATTCACAGTCCAGCCAATGGCCAACCCAGTGGAAGTGGCGGCACTGGCAGCGGCAGTGCCAGCACAGCCTTGGCTCCTTTGAGTGGTAGCGGTGTTGTGAGCTCTAACAGCAGTGGTGTAGCTGCTGCCGGAGCAGTCCCTCCCGGCTCCAGCATCTCAGGCATAGGCAGCCAATTCGAAGATAGTCGTAACGCCCTGAAATACTGGAAATATTGCACCCAATTGAGCAAATACATGTATGAGGAATCACTGCTGGATCGTCAAGAGTTTCTAAATTGGATATTAGATTTGCTGGACAAAATGCGCACTCAGGCTAGTTTTGATGAGCCGCTCAAGAAGCTAATTCTCAGCTTTGCCCTCCAGTATATGCATGATTTTGTCCAGTCAGAGCGACTATGCCGCAAGATGGCCTACATAGTGTCCAAGAAGTTGGCGCAGTTGCTAAACACGGCAGTGGAGCAGCAGGCCCAGATCAAAACCCAACCGATGGATTTGGATTGCCCCGATCAGCAGCAACCGCAGAAGCCCCAAGTAGATCCCTATGAAATTGCTCTGCAGGAGTATATGAATTGTCCGCACCACCGGGACATTGTGCTCTACTTGAGCGCGATACTCCAAATTATCACAATTGAATGCCCCACCGCCTTGGTCTTAAGCGGTATTGCCGCTCATCGGGCGCCTTCTTCTCTGGTGGGCAGTCCTCTGGATCATTTGCCATTAGCGCCTTCTGTTCTGCCCATGCCCACACGATGTTCCTATACCAACAATGAAATACGCCGTCAGCTGAGAACCGCCGAGGAGGACATTGTTCTGCGCACTCAGCATGCCGAGCAACGTTGGTTTGCTAATAAATGGCTCAATGCTGGAAAGAATCATTACACACATGTCTTGGCCATTTTGGATCACCTGGACACCCATTGCTTTGAACGCATGGATTCATGCAATTCCATTGACACGCTATACGCCAATATTTTTCCACCTCATCAGACTTTGCGGCCAGAGTCAAATCCAGCCAATGGAGAACAGGAAGGACCACCTCAGGCGTATGAGCCCAAAATGGATGCGGACACGGTGAAAATACTCTGTGAGTGGGCCGTGTCGAGTCAACGTTGGGGTGAACACCGCGCCATTGTGGTGGCCATTTTGCTGGACAAACGCCAAATCGATGTTACCTCCACGCCCATGGACCAGGATCAAGCAGCTGGCGGGGGCCCTGGTGGCGGTGGTCAAGATGATAAGGATTCAGTTGCCTCCGGCGCCGGTCTAATTGATGGCCTTCCCGTCTTCCAACACGTCCTAATGCATTTCTTGGATCACGATGCCCCAGTCCTGGACGAGCACAACAGCGGAGCCCAGCAGCGCACAGAGTTCACCAATCTTGTCCAGCTCTTTAGCGCCCTGATACGTCATGACGTCTTCTCGCACAATGCCTACATGCACACACTCATCTCCAGAGGAGATCTCCTGCTAGAGTCCACGGTACATAAGACAGCAGCCAAGACCACCTCAGCTCCACCGCCTACCACCCATCCTTTCGATGATGACTTTGGCACAGGCATTGACTTCAAGCACAACGAATTCGATGACTCAAATGTCGACGACGATCTCGATAAGCTGGTTCAGAACATCACCGAGAAGGGTCAACAAGATGCACCAGACAGTCCAAAAATAGGCCCGCCAGGCGATTCCGAGGCTAACGGCAACGCCGGTGGCAGTTCCACTTCCACCATCTCCCGTCATTACATCTACACAAAGCACTTTCCCATACCCCTGGATGATCCCACCATGTCCACATATAGCAGTGAATCCAATCAGCGTTACATCTTGCTCTTCGGTGTGGGCAAAGAACGGGATGAGAAGAAGCATGCCGTAAAGAAAATGTCCAAAGAGATCTGTAAGCTATTCACCAAAAAGTTCAGCATCGATGTGGCCGAAGGTGGCAAAGTCAAGAAGCATTCCCGCAACGAGTTCAACTTTGAGGCCACCACCTCGAAATGCCAGCACATGGCTTATTTCGATCAGCATGTGGTCACAGCCCAATGTGCCGCCACCGTACTAGAGCAGCTCAATGGCTTTGCCCAGGGCAATCATAGCTATCTGCCGGTCCAAGAACATGTGGCTTTTCTCTTTGACCTGATGGAATTGGCCTTGAATATCTACAGTTTGCTGGAGTTGTGCGATCAACTGCTCAAGGAGCTCTCCGAGGTGGAGCAGCAATTGCAGTTGAAGAAATCGAATATGGTGCGTGGTTATACCACCAGCCTCGCCTTGTATATAGTGAGTATCCTGAGACGCTATCACAGTTGCCTGCTCCTCTCGCCGGATCAAACTCTTTCCGTGTTTGAGGGTCTCTGTCGTACCATACGTCATGTCACGAATCCGGCAGAGTGCAGCTCTGCGGAACGATGTATTTTGGCCTATCTGAGCGACCTGCATGAATCCTGTGTCCTGCTCCAGGGCAAGGAACAGTCAGCCGAGTATTATCAGCAGCTAAGCTGTATCAAACGATTCAAGGATATATTCAATACCCCCGAGCAATTGAGGTGAGTAAATGATTTTCTTAAACCGAACCAGACTGATGATTGCCTTCTTTTTAGTATTGCTCCTCAAGGCTACAATCCGCAGCTTTTGCAAGAGCTCTTTGTGGCCCCCAAACGGGGTGGAAAAGTGGAAAGTCACTGGATACGCTTGCTCCATGAATCTCCAGCCAATGTGTACAGTTTCGTGTCGAATGCCTTTATTTCCGTGTGCCGGGAGACCGATAATGAACGACTTAACGATGTGGCCATTTCTTGCGCTGAGCTCACCGCCAGTTGTAATGTCCTTTCGGAGGAGTGGATTGCCGCCTTGCAGAGCATTTGCAGTGGCACCAAGAATCCTCGGTACCCGCATCTCTATGATCAAGTGGATATCTTCAATAGCAAAACGCACAATTCTTTGGCTGTTTTTGTGTGCATTCTGGTGGCAAGGCACTGTTTTTCTCTGGCGGATTTTGTAAGCAAGTTTGCCCTGCCCACTTTGGCCAGATCGGTGAGTGCGGGTGGCGGAGAGATAACCGTGGATGCCGAGGCTGGAGCCAGACTCACCTGTCATTTGGTTCTAAAGCTGTTCAAGACATTGGAAATACCCCAGCCGGGCATGTACTCGGTGAGCACTTCACCCAATCCTCTCCATGCTGTGGGCAATGCCTTTAACATAAAGTTGAGCTGCGATCGTCATTTGCTGGTGGGCGCTCATAAGAATATACCCATTGCGGCAGTTCTGGCCGTACTCAAGGCCATCCTGATAGTGGTCGACAATGCTGCCCTAAAGACGCCTGTGCCTGCCGGCAGCAGCGGTGGTGTGGGCACTGGAGCCTTTGGCAGCGGCAAGCGCAGCGGCTTCAATACACCCGTCCATCCCGGTAGCACACCCAAGAGCAATGAACAAAGACCCGCTGATCTCAGTCAGATACTCGGCACCAGTGATCTCCAACTAGGCAGCTTGGGCTCCGAGCATGACTCCCTGCCGCAACAGCAAAGCAGTGGCCTCAATGCCTCCCATGGCCTGGGTGGTAATGGCAATGAGCAAATCTCTTTGCTGGAATTTGCCCAACACGTTCTAAAGCAAATCTGCGCCCAGGAACATGTGCTGGAACGTTGTCTCAAGAATGCCGAGCAGCTGTGTGACATGATTATCGATGAAATGCTATCCTCGAAGCAGGCACAACGTGTTCTCCATATGATCTGCTATCCAGAAGCTGAATTCAACATAATTTCTGAGCTAGATCAAAGGGCCATGATTGTGCGCATTCTTGAGAATTTGGGTCAGTGGACCTTACGTATTTCCTGGCTGGACTTGCAACTGATGTATCGTCAGTCGATGAGTAATCAATCGGAGATGAACACCTGGCTAGATACGGTGGCGCGGGCAGCCATAGATGTCTTCCAAATGGAGGAAGTTCCGCCAGCTCAGGGCATGCACAAAACCACTCACAAGGCCAAACCATCAACTTGGCTAGTGGCTCCATTGATATCCAAATTGACACCCTCAGTACAGGGCCGAATACTATGTGTGGCCGGCCAGGTCTTGGAGAGTATGAAGTATTTCTCCAAGGTCTCCAAGTCCGATTGCAATAGCTCGGGTAGCGGTGATGAGCGGGAAAAGAGCAACAGTTGCCACAGCAATCAGAGCTATGCCCTGGGCAGGCATAAAAAGATGCCGCTGAATTATCAGCCCTTCCTGGGTCTGATACTCACCTGCCTCAAGGGTCAGGATGAATACAAAGAGAATCTACTGGTTTCACTGTACTCACAGCTTTCACATTGTCTCCAGTCCTTTTCAGAGGTGAGTAGAGCCAAAAATTCCCTTTCGGAAACGCTTTTAATACCTTTCCCTTCTCCAGCTGGACACTATAGGCGGTATAGATGATCCTCAGGCTCGTGAGGAGATCCTGGATGCCTTGCAGCTCCGTTTCTCTCTAATTGGCGGCATGTTTGAGGCGATACAAAAGAACAGTACTCCGACTACAGATTGGGCCATACTCTTGGCCCAGCTGGTTTGCCAGGGCGTGGTGGATTTGAGCTCGAACCGGGAGCTCTTTACCACTGTGGTGGATATGCTAGCCACCTTGGTACATTCCACTTTGGTTTCCGACAGTCAATCAGAGCGCGATGAAAATAAAAAACTTTACCTGAACTTGATGAAAAAATTGAAGAAGGAAATAGGTGAAAAGAATAATGCCTCCATACGAGTCATCCGCCAGCTGCTGCCACTATACAAGCAACCCACAGAGGTGAGTCTGGAATTGAATTTCCTGTTGAACAATAAAAGTAAACTGATAATTTTAGGTGATTGCCTGTGAGTATTCGGGTGTGGATACGAAGGGCAATAAGATCTGCGACATGGACAAGAAACAGCTGCGCATATCGGACAAGCAGAGAATAAGTGTCTGGGATATACTCGAGGGTCATAAGAATCCTGCCCCACTCTCCTGGGTCTGGTTTGGAGCAGTCAAACTGGAACGTAAGCCTCTCACCTACGAAGAGGCTCATCGCAATCTCAAATATCATACGCATAGCTTGGTCAAGCCCAGCAGTTACTATTATGAGCCCCTGCCTTTGCCGCCGGAGGATATAGAACCAGTGCCGGAGAAGATTTGCATCGTATGTCCAAGTCAAGTTTTCTTGAAACTGGAAAGAGTCAAACCCTTTTTATTTGTAATTTGCAGAAGGATGAAATGATGAAGGCCGATACTCCTTCGTCAGTGGATCAATCGCCAAGTGCTGTGGTTGGCACAGGACGTGGACGTGGCAAGGGCACCACCACCCGGAAACGTAAGCCCAAGAATCCCAAGACACCGCCGGTTGTGAACAATCAACAGCAGCCACAATTGGCGCCTCAACCCCAGCAGCAGCCCAATCCTCAACAGCAGCAGCAAATGCAGCAGCAGCAGCAACAACAGCAACAGCAGCAACAACAGCAGCAGCAACAGCAACAACAACACATGCACCAGCAAATGCAACCCAATCAAATGGGTCAAATGCAAATGAATATGCCGGTGAGTCAGGCTGCCACAAGGAAACCAACCCCGAACACATTTTAATCTTATTTGTTTTTCTCCAGATGAACATGCCACAATTTGCACCGAATCCAATGATGCAACAAAATGCCATGCTCCAGCAGCAACAACAACAGCAAATGCAACAAATGGGCCCCAATCAATTGCAACAGCAATTGAATGTGGGTCCGAATGGACCACAGAATCCACAAATGAATTTCATGCAAGGAGGCGGTGGCGGTCCCCAAGGTCCAATGGGACCCAATCCGAACCAGCAGCAGCAACAGTGGCACAATGCACCCCAGCAACAGCAGCCACAGCAACAATATCACAATCAATATGCCAATCAACAGAATATGCACAGTAAGTTACTGAATATCCAAACCAAAACACTCTGCTTATGGCTTCCATTTTGTTCATAGTGAATCGCATAGAACGTCCACCATTGAATGCCAACTCCAAACAGGCTCTAACTCAGTTGCTGCGACAACGTCAACCTGGTTCCTTCCAGCAGCAGCCACAGCAACAGACTCCGGGTGGCTTCAATCCCATGCAACAGCAGACGCCGCAGGGACCGCCTCAGCAGCAGCAGCAACAACAGCAGCAGCAAATGAATGCCAATCAAATGCGACAACAACAAATGAATGCCCAGCAGAATCCTCAGGCAGCAGCAGCTGCGGCAGCCGCCTTCAATGCTATGCAACAGCAGCAGAATGCCCAGCAGCAGCAGATGAATCCGGGCCAGCAACAGCAGCAATTTGTGCGTGGCAACATACGTGGCCTGGCTCCAGGCCAGATGGGTGGTGGACCACAGCAAATGGGTGTAGGCGTGGGCGGCATGAATATGGGACCCCAGGGAATGGGCCCACAGAATCCCATGATGCAGCAGCAGATGTCCCAAGGCATGGGTGGTGGAGGTGGTGTGATGAATCCGAATGCCAATCAGCTGATGCAGGGCGGTGGAGCTGGAGGCGGTGTCGTAGGTGGTGGCGGAAATCAGCCCAATATGGGCATGGGTGGCATGCAGCAGCAGGGCATGATGAATCCTCAGCAGGCGCAACAGGTACAATTCCAGAATTTCCAGAATCAGTATCAGCAACAGCAGCAGCAACAACAACAGCAGGGCATGCAGCAGCAGGGAGGCGGTGGTGGCGGTGTTGGAGTCGGCGTGGGCATGGGACCCAACCAACAACAGCTGCCCAACCAGCAACAGCAAGGTGGTCTTATGGGTAACTTCAATCCTCAGATGCAACAGGCCCAGCGGAACAATCCTGAGTTCATGGCGGCCGCGGCAGCCGCAGCAGCGCAACAGCAACAGCGCGGGGTGCCCGGCGGCATGATGGGCGGCAATCGGGGTCAGTACATGAATCAGGCACCGAATGTGACCATGACCAACATGATGGGTCCAGGGCCAGGTGGAGTGCCTCCCTATGCTCGCCAGCAGTCCGCTGGTGGTGGCAAGCCAGGTGTGGTACCCACTCAGCAACAGTTCCAGCAACAACAGCAGCAGCTTCGACACCAGCAAATGATGCAAATGCAGGGCATGGGCGGCGGTCCCCAGCAGGCCGGCGGACCTGGAGCTGGCGGTGGCATGGTTCAACAGCAACAGCAGAGTATGAACCAGCAGCAGACACCGAATCTGGTGGCCCAGCTTCAACGTCAAATGCCCAATCCGCAGAATATGATGGGTCAACAACAACAATACCAGCATCAGCCGCCTCCATATTAAACTCATCAAATACTTCCAGTTGTAAGCAAATTAGATATAAAGAAATATTTATACAAAACTAGAAATAAGAAGAAGCAGAAATTTTTTTGTAATAAAATCTACGAAACCGGGTCAATCCTAGTAAGTGATTGGCAGGATTTATTGTATAGAAAAAAAAACTGTTATTTCTTATTGAGATTTATTTAAAAAATTACAAAGTTTTGAATAAATTTCTATAGCTGTGGAGCAATAAAATAAATACCTCATTACTGAGGGAGTTTTGTATAAAAAACAATTAAATCTAGGCGAATTAAAGTTGTGACATACATTATGAATAAATTAATTTTTTGTTGACTTATTTAATGCACAATTTAATTTGAAAGACTTCTAAAAATTATTATCCAATATATTTTGATGTGCAATTTTTTAAAAACTTAGGCGTAGATCATATTGCTTAGATGCCATAAATATTTCGAATTTTTTTAGGTACCATTGAGATACTTTAACTCAATGTGGTCTATGAATGAATTATATTAATTCATTACTGTCTACCAATTTTACTTGAATAAAATAACTGATTTTTTATGAATATAATTGTTGTATTTTTTGCAGTGTTTCAGTGCATATTTTTCTGGTCATTTTATGTTTTCGCAATCTGGTCACACTGGGCCAATCAGCTGTATGCGCGAGTCTGTGTTTGTTGCGGGTGTGTGAATTAATAGAAGCTTTTTATTTTCTTTTTACTTGTAAATTGTTTATCAATTTAAATGTTATATGTTAAATCCCCAATTCTCAATAGTGCCCCTCTTTAATTCCAAATTGCTAAAGATTCCCTCGCAAACGAGAACCAGGCCACAACCGAATTTTTAATTCATTGATCGAATTTTCTCTTCATACGGCGCGAAGTGAGCCCTACGGCTGTGTGATTTTTCATAAACAATAGCAAAAATTTCCACATCAGTTTAGAATTGCCAGCACTTGGAGAAGGAGGCGGTACTTAAATCAACATGAACAGCAGTGAGGTACCGGAGACCAGTAAAAAGCGTCAAAAAACAGTAAGTACTCGTCATTAATTTTGGTATAGTTTTTTTTTCTTTTGTTGGGGTATTTGTACAATTGTGTCAGTGTTACCAATTCCCCCTACCCCACAACGCCAATAATCAAACCGACATTGACACAGGTTGTCGTTTCCGTTTCTTTTTGTTTTTCTTTCATATTTTAACAGCTGTTGACATTCTTTCATCTAATTTTCAAGTTTTCTTTTTATTTATTTTTTTTTTTAACTTCCAATTTAAATTGAAATTATTTTTATTGAATTTGAATACACGTAATATTTAGAAGAAGAAAAAATATTGAATAAAATCTCATAATAACGTCACAGTGGCACATTGTCCAGCTAATCTAATCAAGGGCTTATCAGAGTTTTTCTTCTACGAATCGTTAACCCAATTAATAAAATTAGTTTAATTTTCAAATTTTAGCGTAACAAAAAATTAAAAATTTTTTTTTATATAAAACGAAGGAAACGTGTACACATAAAAAAGAGTTATAAAATTTTTTTTTTTAATTGAAAATTTAAATTTTGTGTAAAATCTCATTACTTGCATTTCCACATTTTAGTCGATGAAATAAAACGTGTTTTGCCAGCAAAATACAAAGTAATCAAATCCAAAAAGAGGCTTACAAGACGATTAAAAACAAACAAATTTTGCTGATTGTGTTTACAATTTCTGCTGATTTTAACAAAAAAAAACAAAACAAAAAATACATTAATTTTTTTTCCGCAATGCTTAAAGTTTTATAGATTTTTTTAAGTTTTCTGTCAAGACAAAACTATTTGTTAAATTTTATCACTTGATTACATAAGAAATTGCAACAGGCTTAATCTTGCCTTTTTTTTATTGCAATTTCAACTCTTTTTTTTATTTTTATCTTTTTGTATTATGACACAAAAAAAAAAACAAAGTCAAATCAAAAGGAAAGTACTGCAAAGATTGTAAACAAGTTAAATGCGGCGCTCTCATCGAGCTGGTCTACCGGCTAGCTCAAAACTTGGTCAGCAGCATAACTCAGAGCCAAGTGGTCAGGCATGAAGTAAATAAAGTTGAATGACCACCGTTCATCAAATTATTACAAAGAAAAAAAAGAGTTATGTATGTGTGGCTGTGTCTCGCCTCTCTGCAGGTGGAAAAAAAATCTGGTTAATTTTTTGATTAGAAAATTGTTTTGCTTTTTTTCTTAGCAAATTTTTCTTTTTTTTGGATTCTAGGTTTTTATTGCCTGATCATTCTTATTTATCTCAAGGTCCATAATCTTAACTAATAATCATAATCTTAACTTAACTAAAAAAAAAATTCTATTTACTACTTAAATCGTTTACCTCAAGGTCCAAAATTTTTCGAATTAACCTAAAAAAAAAAAAAAAAATTTCTTGAGTTTTTGAAAAAAAGAGTATGAAATCTTCGTGACTTGGCAAATGGGTTTTCCTCACAATTTAAATGTTCCAATTACTTTGGTATCTTCGGTATGTTTAGTTGGTTTAAATACCAAAACGTAATGAATACAGCTGGACTTAGGTATACAGCCCCCCTCCCCCTCGCACTCCTTCTATATGTCAACATCTTTTGGGGCAGCATTTCCAACAGCAAGAGAGCTTTTTATTTTGGGTGCACTTGACTCCGCAGCACCCATGGAAATTTAGTTGCAGTTTTGAGCTTCAACAAGAAAGTTCGTTCAGCCTTGAGTATTCATTTTTTCTTTATTAAAAGAAGAAACAAAACTCTCACTTATCAGTTGGGCCCACCTAGCGTCACCTTGGCGTCTGTTCAGCGCACTTTCTTTTTTACCACGGCTGCGGTTAATTTGTATTATTCCATAGTCAAGCATTTTAAACAATAAATAAATAAAAAAAATACTACAAGCTGCGCTATTGTTGTTATTGTTAATTGTGTTTGTTTATAATATTTTTTTTTGGGGTGAAAATAAAAAAAAAAAAATGTTTACAAAACGTGTCAATTTGCTCAACTTGAATCACTTCAACAATAACAACAACAACAACTCTTCGGAACCAGGAAAATCTTGTCTATTAAATCATGAAAAATGTACCGAATTGGTAAGTCCTTTTCGAAAAATACTTCCGATTTTATACTCTTAAAAATTTTTAAATAATACTTTCTCAAGTTTGTCTTGTTTGTTGAATAAAACAGATGTGAAATCAAGAATTCAAGACAAAACGAAAATAAATAAAAAAAATAGAAAGAACCACAGCAGCCGTCAAGACCAATCGAACAACTTTGAGACTAGAAGACCCAGCTCAGCGGAAATATAGACAGACAGACAACCAGACAGATAGATAGATGATCTTACTCTCTCCCTCCCTCTCTCTCTCTCGCTCGCTCTGTCGGTCTTTTGGCTCTCTTTTGCGGCAGAAGTGGTTCCATATAATCCCGTAAATATAATTGAAAACTTTCAGTTTGCTTTTGACGCTCGTGTTGATATCTTTGAATGGTCGAACCAACTAAAAGAGTATCCAAAAACAAAACAAGAAGAATTCAAGAATTTGTGCTACACTGGCTTTTTACCCCGGTTCATTTGAATAGATTTGCCAAAACGAGTTGAATATTTTTATAATTATTAAAAAAAAAGCCTCTTATCAACGAAAATTGTGCAGAAAGTCAAAATGCCAAATCAGCCCATTGGTTTTTATCCCAGCTTTAAAAGAAGGGTAGGCCATCTGCTGGATAAATAAATAAAATAAATTAAAACAAAAAAAATGTTAAATAATTTGCAAAAAAAATTTTATCATGAGGAAATGAAATTAAGCAAAATTTATATTTGTTTTTATCAACTTATTTTACCATAAATTCACTTGTTTAGTTTTGCAAAATGTTTGATTTTAAATTGGAATTTTTCGAAATGGTCAATTTGATTTCATAATCGCTCGTGGCCTTTTTGGTGTTCCGAGGAGGTCAACAAACTTTTCAAATTCTGCAAACTGATTAGTTCTTTGAAAGAAAGAATGAAATAGCCTTAGGGTCAAAGCAGACTCCAGGTCTGAGAGGTGCCATGAATATTTATTTATGTTAATTTGCTGACTTCACTGCGGGGCCCGCGGCTTTTTGCTATCTTGACCAAAGCAAAAATAATTTTTTTTTTTTTTTTTTTTTCAGTGCCTACAAGTGGCCACCAATGTGACGGAACAAAAGCATCATGTGACCCGAGAGACCAGGGGGAAGAATCTGGGCTTATGCCGGGGCTTCCGTGGCTGTACAGTCTGGCTGACAGGTGAGTTGATCCGAAATAAAAAACTCATATCTCATCTGACCTAAATTGATCTCTTTGGCAGGTCTGAGTGGGGCTGGCAAGACTTCGATTGCCTTTGAATTGGAGGCTTATTTGGTTTCGCGTGGCATACCAGCTTATGGTTTGGATGGGGATAACATACGCACTGGTCTGAATAAGAATTTGGGCTTTACTCCGGCGGAGAGGGAGGAGAATATACGACGAGTGGGGGAGGTGGCCAAGCTGTTTGCCGATAGCGGTGTGGTGGCCATTTGCAGTTTTGTCTCACCCTTTGCCGATGATCGGGAGATGGCCAGGAAGATACACAAGGATGCCAATTTGAAGTTCTTTGAGATCTTTGTGGATACACCGCTGTCGGTGTGTGAGACGAGAGATGTGAAGGGGTTGTACAAGAAGGCTCGGAAGGGTGTGATCAAGGGCTTTACGGGCATCACCCAGGAATATGAGAGGCCGCAGCATCCGGAATTGGTGGTCAATACGGATGGTTATACAGTGCAGGAATCCACACAGCATTTGGTGGCCCTGCTGGAGAAGGAGGGCATCATACCACGTTCACTGCGGGATGTGGACCAACTGCCGGAGCTCTATCCAACCGATGAGACCGCCCGTCTGGCTCTGAAGAATGAGGCCAGCTCGCTAAAGACGCTGCCTGTTACCACGGTGGAGCTGCAGTGGATTCAAGTGCTCTCGGAGGGTTGGGCTTTTCCACTGCGCGGCTTTATGCGCGAGGATGAGTACCTCCAGACGCTGCACTTCAACACTTTGCTGAGTGGCATGGATGGCTCCTACCGGGAGAATCACTCCGTGCCGATTGTCCTGAGTGCCAGCGCCGAGGATAAAGAACGACTGGACGGAGTGTCGGCTCTGACCCTCGAGTACGAAGGCCGCCCTGTGGCCATTCTACGCCGTCCGGAATTCTACTATCATCGCAAGGAGGAACGCCTGGCCCGCCAGTTTGGCACTAGCAACCCCAATCATCCGTACAGCAAGCAGGTCTACGAAGCGGGTGACTACCTGGTGGGTGGTGAGTTGGCTGTCCTAGAGCGCATACGCTGGAATGATGGCTTGGATCAATACCGCCTCACGCCCAACGAGCTGCGTCGCCGTTTCAAGGAGATGAATGCCGATGCAATTTTTGCCTTCCAGCTGCGCAATCCCATTCACAATGGCCATGCCCTGCTCATGCAGGACACACGTCGCCAGCTGCTGGAACGTGGCTTCAAGCAGCCTGTGCTTCTGCTGCATCCCCTGGGTGGTTGGACCAAGGACGATGATGTGCCGCTGGATGTGCGCATGGCCCAGCATCAGGCTGTGCTCGATGCTGGAGTGCTGCGTCGTGAGGACACTGTTCTGGCCATCTTTCCCTCGCCCATGATGTATGCCGGACCAACGGAGGTGCAATGGCATGCCAAGGCCCGCATGAATGCTGGTGCCAATTTCTATATTGTGGGTCGGGATCCGGCCGGCATGCCACATCCCGACAAAAAGGCCTATCCCGATGGCAACCTCTATGACGCCACCCATGGAGCTCGCGTACTGAAAATGGCCCAAGGCTTGGACAGCATGGAGGTGAGTTGATTTAGCTTATTTCTTGGTCAAACTTATGTTGCCCCTCCTCCCCCGCAGATTCTGCCTTTCCGTGTGGCCGCTTATGACAAATCAGCCAGTCGAATGGCCTTCTTTGATCCACAGCGCAAGGATGACTTTGAATTTATTTCGGGTACAAAAATGCGCACCTTGGCCCGAACTGGAGCCAATCCGCCCGATGGCTTCATGGAGCCTCATGCCTGGCAAATCCTTTCTACCTATTACCAAAAGCTGCCTCAATCATAAAAAGAAAACGCAAAAATACTGCCACACTCAACTTAAAACAGGCTCAACGTGCAATCCAATTTTAGCAACTATTTCCATTTCCAAGAAAAAGAAAGAACTTTACTTTTTGTTTATACTATGTGTGTGTGTGCGTGTGTGTGTTCGTTTGTTTGTTTATTGCTCCCTCAGCCTCCTGTGTGTATGTGTGTGTGTGCTTTGTATCCAAAAATGTTCATATCGTACAATTAATTGTATTTAAATTTAAGTTGTCCAATTTACTGTTTAATTTATAAGCAAAGTTGATTTTTTATGTATTGGGTTTTTTCTGAAACAACAACAACAAAAATATATACATAAATTTTTACATCTTTAAGCTATGCGTGCTTTTTTTAATTTAAATAAAAAAATTTAATTTATGAGAAATGATTTTTGCCTATTTTTTTTAAATAAACTCAGTCAAGCAACAGGCGCGCAGAAGTAATAAGATGGTTGCGTTTAGCAAAGACACAAACCACCGCAAGCCTAAGCTTACAGAGGTGGCGGAAAAAGTAGGACAACAGTGGTGGCTGAAATTATACTGACACATAGCATTGGTGGACACTTGCCCAAAGGGCGATCGCTTTACAGTCGTGGCTGAAAATAAATGGACACCCAGCTTAAGCCACACAGTGCTGAGCCCTCTTACCCAAAGGGCGATCGCCTTACAGTGGTGGCTAAAAGCATATTGCCACCTATTTACAGGGTGATTGCTTTACAGTGGCGTCTGAAAACGTATGGACACCAAGCTTAAGCCGCACACTGCTGGGCCGTTTTATGCACAGGCCGATCGCTTTACAGTGATGGCAAGAAAAATACAGCTGCCCAGTATTCCCCCCCAAAAAAAAAGAAACTAAAGTAATTTTGATTATTTTTATAAAATGTTTTATATTTTTAAATTATTAATTATTTATTAATTTTTCACAATATTTATAATTTACTGCCCTTCATTCTTGTTATTGTAATTTTATTCGTTTTTTTTTCTTTTTCTTTTTAATTTTATTTATTTATTTTGTATGCACTTATGGACAATATTCCTATATATATGTATATATATATATATATAAACCATTTTACAATGGATTTCGTTTTTATTGGATTTATTTACGTAATTAAAGTTATTGCATTATTAGTTTTTTATAAATATAACGGTTTATTGACAAAGTCTGTGTCTGTGTTTACAGTCAAAAAAACAAAACATTTATATAGCACCCTTTTTTTTTTTGTTAGGGGTATTCAAGAAAATTTTGAAAAGAGAAATTCTGGATTCTTTAGAATTGTGCGCTTAGTTTTTATATTTATTAAATTATATGTAAAAAAAAAAATCATAATATTAATGGCATTTAAATAAAAGGAGAATTCTTTTATATGAGCAAATATATAAAATGTACAAGAGAGTCTATGTGTGTGTGTTTATATGTTTTTTTTTAATTAAAAATTAAAAAAAATGTCAATCAAAAGATTTACAAAATTGACAACAACCATCGCAGCATGAGAATCTGCCACTGAAACATTATTAAAAAGGACAATTTTATTTTTTATTTTATTTTTTGTAAAAAGGAAGGAGTTTTGGAGAAGTCAGGGCGGGTTGGTTTTTTATTTTTCTTTTTTAGTCAACCTTTTTCATTTTAGAATTCATTGCTATTTTTTTTTTTTTTTTTGTGTATATTTAATTGTGTTTATTTCATTTTCTTGTGTATTTTAATTGCATATATTTTATTATTATTCTTTATTTTTTTTTTAATTCAAACAAATGTTGGATGGTGGTTTAAAAACTACACAAATCTCAAGAATTTTTCTTTTAACCGTTTATTTTGTCTTTATAATAGAATTTATTATTTTTTTTTTTCATTAAATTTGAATTTTCTCTGTCTATCTGCACCGTTTGTAGTAAAAATTTTATATAATTTTTTAAATATATATATAGGTTTATGTGTGTGTGTGTGTTTTTTTTTATGCATAATTTATTGTTTTATGTTGGTATCATGATTTGAAATTGGGAGAGTTTTGTTGTTGTTGTTCGGGTTTTTTTTTTATCGACTTAACGGAAGTTAAGAAAACTATTACCACATACATTATCATAATCATAATCGTAATAATAATAATAATTAATTACCACCAAACTGTACCAGAGCAAATTGCATAATTGCCACGTCAAAGCAGACTGCATCTCGATAGCCAACTGCCTGGTTTTGGCACATCTGTCAGTCTCAGCTGAGGACCACCGCCTTTTGGTGGATTGTTTACCTCCTAAAAATATAAATTCGTATTTTTTTTTATTTAGATAATTTTGAATATATTTACCATGCGCTTTTCCGTTTTCGCTTTGATATCACTGGCGAGCTTAAGGAAGGCCTCCTCCACATTGATGCTGGCTTTCGCTGAGGTCTCCATAAATTTAATTCCATATTCGACAGCCAATTGTTCACCCCGTTCCTTTGAAACCTACAAGAAAAAATAAATCAAGATCAGACTAGTTCAGTTGGGCCTTATCTCTTTCAATACTTTTCTTGAGAGTTCATTCAACCAATTATCACTTAGGCTTTGATTAGCATAATTCTATATGAATTACCTGTCTCTTATCATTGAGTTCACATTTATTGCCGAGCAGCATTTTTTCAACATCCGCCGAGGCGTTCTCTTCGATATTTCTAATCCAGTTTTTAATATTCTCAAAGGATTTCTCCTGTGTTATATCATAGACCAGCATTATGCCCATCGCTCCTCTGTAATATGCCGTGGTAATCGTACGGAAACGTTCCTGTCCAGCCGTATCCCTAGTTTTGGATAAGAATTAATGAATTAATTTCTTTTTTGGGGTTTGAAAAAAAAAATCTTACCATATTTGCAATTTAATTTTCTTGCCATCTAATTCAATTGTTCTAATTTTAAAATCGATACCTGTGAACAAAAAAAAAAAACGAGAGAAAAGAAAGAAGCACACGTGATAGAAAAACATTTAAATAATTTGGCAAGAGACGAAAGTAATTTGCTGAGGCCAACCTACTTTTTTTTTTTTATTATTGTTTTCGAAACAAACAAGCCCAAAAACTCAGACCCTGAACCGTAATAAGAATCCAACAAAAAAATATGACTAATTTTATTATTGCGATGATGAGAGAAAGAGAGAGAGTGAGAGAGAGGGAGGGAGAGAGGGAGAGTGAGCTTAGGGAATTGGGTTGGAGGGCGATCGGAAGACACACCTAATTGACAAATGCGGAATTGATTGAGACAAAGTGTTTTTTTGTTTTGGAATGCAAATAAACTAAAACCGAAATTGGAATTCTGGGACAGAGGAACGTGCCAAAGTCAACAATGCATTGAAAAATTATGTTGCGTGTTATCAGGATTCTCCGATGCTGGTGGAATTCTTTTGGTCTTTTGATAAGGGAAAGAAGAAACAAAAGCAATGAAAACAATTGGCTTGACATAACCATTTAAGCGGATATATAGTATTTTCTGTGAAGATTATCGCAATTAGTTAAAACGTCATCAGAGACGACGGAAGAAAATTGAAATGATTTCATTTCTATTTTCGAAGCGATTGAGCGCCCCCTGCAAAATCGACGTCTCTGGCCTGGCCACAATAACAACAAATCATACACAAAGAGCCAAAGAGTAGATGAGCATTAAAAAAAAAAGTGACTCATATTTGTTGTTGTTGGCCAGGCTTGAGAGAGAGAGTGAGAGAGAGATAGAGTTTCTTTGAGTTGTGAGTGCGAATTTGCTGTGCCCGGTGGCGGTTAAAATTAATTAAAAAATTTACACGCACACAAAAAAAATATCTCTACACACACACATACACACACATATGCAAACATTTGTCTGATAATGATGATGTATGCACATTAAAATGTTTGCTCACTGATGATGTTTGGTCTGGTTGTTGTTTTTTTTCGTGTTTGGTGTTGGTTTTATTATTGTTTGCTCTCACCTATGGTGGATATAAAAGTGGTATTGAAAGCATCCTCTGAAAATCGAAAGAGTATACAAGTTTTGCCCACACCAGAATCGCCTATTAGCAGCAATTTAAACAGGTAGTCGTACGTTTTGGCCATTCTGTGTGTGTTTGTTGTTGTTTTGTCGTTTTCGTTGTTGTTGCACAATAACAGAAAATCACAGCTGAGCTTTTTCTTTCTTCTACGTTTCTTGTTACGTTTAAGCTATTTGTTTAATATAAAATTTATATATATATCTATATATATATATATATTTGTCTTATTGTTTGAATTGATCGGGCCCGTTCTTGAGAGTTTCTTGCAAGACTGCTGGTGCTGCGGCGTTGTACACGTCGTCGCCTTCTGTTGGCTTGCGTTTTGCTTCGTTTGACTGTGACGGTGGTTGGTAATCAGTGGTTTTCGAATTATAATTATAATTACACTCTCTAAATGTGACCGATTGATTTGGTTTTCCTTTGCCGAGTACTTTTGTTATTGGCCGTCGGTTGTTTTAGGAAAATGCTTAGACGTAACTTTTTCTTTTGTGTATGAGTGAGTGTGAGTGTTTTGTGGTCTTTTTGTTCGGGCTATATAAAAATGGCGACGTAGTAAAAAGTACGTAAAAAACTCTAATATTCGACACACGAAATAAATTTTTAGTTAGTGTATGGCGCGCGCACACCACAATTATTTATTAAATAGCGCGTTGTAAAATTGTTCACTTTTCGATTATAGTACTGCGCAATGGCGAATAAGTGTTGGACAACTAAACGATTAATCAGCAATGTCTATCGATTATATAGCTTAGCAAGGCTGATTTGACATTACCACTGAAATATAGGTGGCGCTTTTTCATAGGAACACGAAAGAGTGTAATTTAAATTTTATCCTTAAATCAAATGAAATAATGAAACAAAAACTTATTATCCTTATTGTTTATTACCCTTTCCAGCTATGTATGGATCCAAATCTGAGAGGGTTGTGGATATTTTTGAGAATTATCAAAACGTACATTAAAGTTTCAGTTTGAATTGCTAGATGGCCCGCGTAAAGCAGAAATATGCTTGTACAACACTTGTTCAAAACAAACAGACCAGTGCTGCAAGTCTCATTATTCTAGTTCACTTGTTCCGGAACGATCGAATTTTAGTTTTTTATATTGCTCTGTTACAAAAAGCGAAGAAAAATGAAATTGTGACAAAGATACTTGCAATAAATCAAATACGGATTGTGTTTTAGTTAATAGCTGTGATTTATACTCAAGTAACGGTGGCCGGAATACCCAATTCAAACAAATGTGAAAAGTGCAATCAAAGCAACAGCAAAAGAATTCCAGTTAGAATTTATTGTGGGAGCGCACCCACAACTAATACAATAAGAGGTGGTAATGTGAATTATGGGGACAAAGGAGTCTAAACATGCCTGCATTAGTTACGAGGATGCAGTTAAACGTGGTAAGTAATAAAAAAATCTCATATTCAAAATATTCCAGACTCGTCAGGCTGGGAAAATGGGTCAGTCCGAAAGCAATAACGACGTCAAAGACGTCAGAAGTCTCGCTAGCGAGCTCAACAGAAGTAACAACAAATAACACACATATGCATTTGAGCAAACACACACAACGACAGGTGTAATTACGCTTTATCGATTCTATTGTTTTTTGAGACTGTGTGTGTGTGTGTGTATTATTGTTGTTGTTTTTTTATATCTTTCCTCCTTCATTTAATTCTTAGACTTCTCATTGACCGCTGAGCAAAGAGTTGGTTCTTTCGACAATTACGTAGAAATTTTAATTAAGTCGACAACAAATTTGCGTGCATTGGTATGCGTGTGTGTCTGTGTCAGTTCATGTAAAAGAATTTGCCTTGGCCTTTCTCAGTGACGTCACAATAGAAATGCGCTTCGCTGGCGGTGACTTTTTTTTTGGTCTATGGTTTTGGCTGAGAATGCGCCAGGGTTCAATATTCGGAGTATGCGCAGAAAGCTAGCCCAAAACAAAGAAACCGCAAACAAATGTCAGACCAAAAAATAAATTCACATTTTCTTGTTATTGCTTTTCCTTACATATGTTGTTGTGCTTTTCCTACATTTTTTTTGTAATCCGATTTTCAAAAAGAATGTGACTGATAAGCTTTCAGCTCACTTTGCGGGCAGTCGCGTGCTCCGTCTATTAACACAAACCGGTTCACATAAAATCCCCACCCCCTGGTCCCACACACGCTGCTGGCGTGACGCCGCATAATTCTTTCTCTAATTGTAGAAATATTTAGCATTTCCATTTTTTTTCTTTCTACTCATTGGCTAAATTAATGTTTACTTTTTTTAACTTTGCAAAAATAAAAATTATTTTATTGATAATTAATTGATTATGTACCTAAAAAGCTTTGCGTCAATTATTTTATTTTTTTTATACAAAAAAAAAATTGAGCTATACACTTTTGAGGAACAATAAACAAAAGTAGAAATACAATTACACCTACAATGAAAAATAAAACAAACATGTGCATGTGCACTTCTGATTAATTCCACCAAATGAATCAGCACCTAAAAAAAAAAAAAAAAAATTGAAAAGGAACAATGTGTATGCCCTACAATTTAAGGGGAAGGGTATATCAAGTTTGGAGAGACACCTCAAAGCTATCCACGGGGTACATAGAGAATCGATGTCCGGCCGTCTGACCGCCAACTTTCTGGCCTAGCTATTGCAAACTATTTGAGCTGGGACAATCAAACTTGGGTTTCGGACTTCTTAAATTTTATTTTCGCCCTTCCTTTTACACCCTCACTTTTTCAAAGCTCTGTATTTTCTTTAGTCTTAAGTTTTTGGTATCAGTTGGCTCTGAAAAGTTGTTCAAAATCAAAAAATCTTTTGATAGATATCATACATGAATAAAATCGGACCATAATTTTAAGAGATATGCGAAAACAAAATCTCAGAGTCAAGAATACAATTCCGAGCGTAAAAACTGTCCGATAGATGGCGCGTTTGCTTTCCTGTCTAATATGTGTGGTAGATTTCAAAGGAATATTAGAATTAGATGTAAATGGCTAGGACTGCCACCATCTACAAATTACAGGGTATCCCAAACTCGGCTGAACCCGAATTTAATATTCGTCTTCAGTTTTAGTCCAAAAAAAATTATATATATTATATCAGTAATCGGGTATTTCTTTTATATGAGATTGTTTGTTGTTAAAAAACACAATAGACCCAATCTTTGTAATCTTTTTCAATGATTTTTTTTATCATTACTTGAAATTTTAAAAATCATAAAGAAATCAACTTCTACTCAAATCAAATGACTAATTCAACATTTTGTTTGCTAAAGTTCTTGACAAATTTAATTTATTTTAAACGGTTCAATAAATACACTAAAAATAAATAAAAGATCTATTTAAATCATTTTATTCTAATTATGAAAAGAAATAAATAAAAAGGTTTTTTTAAATCTAAAAATATATATCTAATTTTTTTTTAACCTTAATTTTACTAGTCGCATAAAAAATTAGCATTTATTTTTTCTGGGCTTTAATAAAAGAAGAAGAAGTTGTAATATTTATTTTATATTTGATTGAGTTTTCAATTATCACGATTTTTAATATTCTACAAAATGTTTACCTTTTTCAAATTTCCCCCCATTTGAGTCATTAGCGGCGGTCAGGTGCCGAAACCGCAAGTTAATCAATATTCAAAACTCTCTCTCACTCTCCGATTTGCTCTCTGTTTGATAGTTTCGGATGCAGAACTACGACGCCTTAAAGATGCCTTCAAGAAGTCGGCGGGAGTGGGTCGGCTTTATCTCAGTCGGAATGCCTTCCAGCAGGATGTGCTGTGCGAGGGGGTGCCGCCGAAAGTCACGGATATGCTGTACACCGCCTGTGGTGGCAGCCAGCGTGGCATATCCTTTAAGGATCTACTCTGCGGTTTAGTCTTGATCACACGCGGCACCCAAGAGGAGAAGACCAAGTGAGTTAAAAAAAAAGAAGGAAATTTAATTAAAACTAATTTGTTTTTTGTTTATACAGATTTCTTTGGAATCTTTATTGCAATGATGCGGGCACATATATCATCAAGTCGGATTATATAAGAAATGTGAATTTGCCGCCTTTTGAGAATGTTTCACTGTTCGCCCAGGGTGAGCGGGTGAATTTTGAGCAGTTTCAGGATTGGATAGCCAGAAATCGGAATGCCACAATGCTGTCGAAATGGCTGCTGGCTGATAATTGTGTTAGTTTGACATCGGAGCTGGAGACACCCACTTTTTATCAGAGTCTGGCCGGTGTGACCCATCTGGAGGAGAAAGATATTGGTGATTTGGAAAAGGAATTCTGGCGTCTAAAGAATACCTCACAGAATGGACAAATTGATTTGCAATTTTTGGGTCCACTCATAAGTCCGCCGATACCAAAGAATGCCTTGGCCGGGCTCTTCAATGCCTTCGATGAGAATCGTGATGGTCATATTGATTTCAAAGAGCTTTGTTGTGGCGTGAGTGCTGCCTGCCGGGGTCCCGGCGTGGAGAGAACCCGTTGTAAGTATGACGAAGAACTTTTCCAAAATTATTCTTAAAATTCGTTTGATTTTAGTTTGCTTTAAAATCTTTGATGTGGATCGGGATGGTGTGCTGAGTCATGAAGAGACTATGCAAATGATCAATGTTCTACTATTTGTGGCCAAAGAGAATCGCGATGCCCATCAGTACAAGGATCTGACCAAGCAGGATGTCATCACCGACTTGGTGGAGTTTGGTCAGCGAAAGTATTTGGTCTCCCAGGCTGGCCAACCTGGCAGCTCTTCCATTACCCGCGACAATGTCTCTCTCACGGCAGAAGATTTCATGCTCTGGCAGGTTCAAGGTGAACTGCATCTGATGCAACCATTTCTGGACCTAATCTTTGAGCTGTGCCATATAGTCTTTGGCCTCTGGCCACAGTGCAAACACATGGAGAATGACATCGTGCGTGGCTGGCTGAGGCGAGAAGAGCGTCGCAAGTACCGAGTTGGTCAGTTTTGGTATCTGATAGCCCGGGATTGGTGGCTCAGTTGGATGCAGTACACCCAGCATACGGCCAGCACCTGTGACTATTGCAAACGCAGTGCCAGCCAGCGCAGCTCCAATGTGGCTCACATAGATGAGGCCCTGGTATGTGATGAAAGCTTCAATACGCACAGCCTGGATTCAACGGCCGGTCCGGACAACTATTCCCTGGGTTCGGCCAGCAGTGGCATTTCGGCGGGACGTCACTGTGGCCAGACCCGACCGGGACCCATCGACAATACCAGTCTGATCACGGCCAATCCCTATAAGAATGTGAGAACCCTGACCGGTGAAGGTGGTCACTTGAAAAATGACACAGCTCTGGTGCAGAATCACGATTTTGAGCTGGTGCCCAAGTCTTTGTGGAAGGCCTTAAATCGCTGGTATGGCGATAATTTACCCTTACCTAGACAGGTGAGTTAAAATTGAAATAAGTGCAAGTGAATCAAGTTAATCTCTGTATTTCCATTAGGTGATTCAACCACCCAATTCGGATGTGGAACTTGAGCTGTATCCTCTAAATCTGCGCATTCTGCTACACCAGGCCCAGCCCACTCCAGCCCCCGCATTGAGCAGCGGTCAGGTCAATAGCTGGAGCACAGTGAGCAGTGGCTATGGCGTGATAGCCTCGGGTGGTGGCTATGCCGCCATTGCCGCTAGCAATGTGCCCCAGCCGCCCAAGAGATATTTGGCCTACACGGCCGCCTTCAGCCGCCTGGCCACAGTACGCCAAGTGGGTGAGTTTCTCTGCGAGCAACTGCGCCTCAAGTCGGAGGATATACGTCTGTGGCATGTACCGTCGGGTACGAGCCTGGAGAATAGTGCCATTTTGCTGGAGGAGGATGCCATGTGCCTAAAGGAACTCCTGATCAAAGACAACGATCAATTGTTGCTGGAGATACGCAATAAGGATCTTACCTGGCCCGAAGAACTGGGATCACTCTCCCTGGGCCATGGTCAGAATCACAGTAGTGGAGCTGTCGCTGAACGACGTCTCACCCGCAGTTCCATCATGTCGGTCCATGCCCCCGGAGCCACGGGTCTGCATAATCTGGGCAACACTTGCTTTATGAATGCCGCTCTCCAGGTTCTTTTCAATACCCAGCCCCTGGCCCAGTATTTCCATCGGAATATGCATTGCTTTGAGCTGAATGCAGCCAACAAGTTGGGCACGCGCGGTCAACTGGCCATGAGATATGCCGAACTGCTTAAAGAGGTCTGGACGGCGAGCACTCGCTCGGTGGCCCCACTAAAGCTACGCTTCTGTGTGAACAAACATGCCCCACAATTCGATGGAGGCGGTCAACACGATTCCCAAGAGCTCCTCGAATGGATGCTAGATGCCCTGCATGAGGATCTCAACCGGGTGACGGACAAGCCCTACAGTGAGCTCAAGGATTCCAATGGGCGGCCGGATAAAATTGTGGCTGCCGAGGCCTGGTCCCAGCATCATGCCCGCAATCAGTCCATCATCATTGACCTCTTCTACGGCCAGCTTAAGTCCAAGGTGAGCTGCCTGGGCTGTGGCTATGAATCGGTGCGTTTCGATCCCTTCAGCTTGCTCAGCCTGCCGCTGCCGGTCGAGAACTATGTCTACTTGGAGGTCCTGGTCATCCTGCTCGATGGCAGTGTGCCCATCAAATATGGTCTAAGATTGAACTCGGATTGCAAATATTTGGATCTGAAAAGCAAACTGGCTACTCTGTGTGATCTCCAGCCCCATTTCATGCTGGTCTGTGAGCTCTGGAATTCCCAGATCCGGCAAATTCTATCCGATGAAGAGAAGCTACGCACCCAATCGGCCAAGGAGTTGTATGTCTATCAACTGCCCGAGCAAAGCAATCAGCGTTCCCGTTCAAATTCCACCCTCAGTTCCATGAACATTGAACAGGGCCTCAAGGACATACAGCGTAGTTCGGGTAAGACCAAAATAGAGTAGCTCTCATAAAAATCAGATTATTCAATTCTTTCATTTCCAGCTGCACTTTTAACGGCCCAGGATTCTCTCAACTCTTTGAACATTCTGCCTCATCCAATTTCGAAACCTTTCTATAATCCTCATCTACGCGAAGAGAAAGGTTTTCTCTGCAATGGTCATGCTTCTATGTCTCTGGAACAGGAGAGTCTTACAGATGCCGATAGTGATTCCCCTCAGCATCATCATCATCATCATAACAACAACAACAACAATAATAACAATGAAAGCAATGATGATGTCGCCGGAAAGGTAAGCCGGTGCTTTGGAAAAAGAGAGTGCATGCCCCACAGTCTTTTTTGCTTCAAGGTATGGCTTTCCTATAACATACAAAGTATTTAATATGTGACAGTCAAGCCTGGCTATAAAGAACTAAAATGAAAAGAAAATTTTTATATTTAGGAAAGAATCAAACTAGAAAGGCTTTTAAAGCAAAAATTACTCAATTCAATTAGAACTCAAATTGGTCTTAAGAATTTCATTAGATTTTGTAAATATTTTCTACGAGATAAACGAAACTGTAAAAGCTTTAAATTATCAAAGAAATTATTAATTCAATCTATTGTTTTTTGTTTTCTATAAATTTTCCCCTCAAAGTAGACTGGATTTCCTTATAGCCAGGCTTGACTGTTTTAGATTTATGACTGATTTTTTTCAAAAAAAGAATATATATATATATATATATGTCCTGTTTCAAATATCGCAACAAATTAGGATAAACCAACTGAATAAGCTCGAAGGTTTATTCCCATTTTCCAATGACTTCTTTCAACTTTTTGCCAACGCTCTTTGCGATGAACCCGAAAAAAGGGACAAAAATAAAAAAACAAATCTAAATATTAAATACTGTTATGTTTACGCGAAAATTTACCGTTCACACTTCCCTTTGGTTTGGCCTACTTTTGTTTTTTTTTTTAATGTAATTTCTAAATTTTTAAAACAAACAAAAAAAAATTAATTACTAATCAATTAGTTAATTTGTTGTTGGAGTTACTCTCTATTTTTCCTTACACTTTTGTAGTTTTGTTGTTGTTTTTGTATTTCGCTTAGCAAAAGCAAATCACAAATTAGCAAATTGCAAACAAATTTTTATTTATCTTTTTTCTAGTCTACCCGAAACGTTGGTGCTTCCTCTCCCCCCCCCCCCCCCCTTCCCGTATATCTAGTGAATATTTGTTAATTAGTAATATTCTGTGATGTTGAAACTATTCAAATTTGCTATTAGTTTTGAGCTTTGCAATTGCCTAGAGATTTGATTGGGCTACTTTTATTTATAAGTATTTATCCGGAGATATCAGAGAATCTAAACTAGTTAAAATCGGTGTAAATAATATATATATGTATATAGATCTATATGGCCAATAAAAAAGCTAGAAGGCTTACATAAGTAGAACTATTTTAAAGTCCCCTCTAACCTCTTCCAGACCCTAACGATTCCAATGTCTTCTTGTTTCCAAAACTAGGAAATTTTGTATTCAAATTTCCAAAATTATAAGGTCCAAGGTCCGATCATAATTATTGTATATAAAATACCCACAAAATCAAAGAATTCCATTTCATCTCCAAACAAGCTTTTAGTTGCTTAAACAGTCCGCTAGATGGCGCTCTGCTTTATTACACAGTTCCTGCTTAGTTTGATAATTTACAAAATAAACAAAAAAGAATTCAAATTCTAAAATTATAATTTTTCTCTGATTTGACCAGGGTTGCCAACTCTTCCCTAGACAATTGCTTAGCTCAACTAATAAATTAAATAATTCCCCAAGCACCTTTAAATAAACAACCAATCCATCAACAAATTTGTAAAAAAAAAAACTTAATTATTTTCTTTTGCACTTTTGGTAAAAAATAAATAACATTTAGCTCAATTTATTTAGATGCAATTTCCTGTAAAAAATTTAATGCGTTTATCCTATAATATTGTTGCATAAAATTAGTTTAATCTTTGCTTTAATCACAAATCTAAAACCACCTAAATAATTCATCCCAAACTGAGAAAAAATGAAACAAATTAATTTTTTAATATTTTTCTCCTCTTTTTTTTTAATAAAAAAAGGAATCGGTTATTTTGAGTTGCTCACCGGAAAATAATTTCATGAATGGAGCAGCGGCGCAACAAAAGCGGGTTTCATCTATTAAATTGTTGCACACGGAAAGCAATACAAGTTCGACTTCGTATACAAATCATTCGGGTGAAAATTCCATGGAGAGTTCCCTGACCGAAGAGCCCATGCCACCAGATTTGACGGCGTCCAGAGGGAATCATCAGGGTAGCAGTGATTCCCTGAGGGAAAGTCATACCTTGGAGGCCACCAATACCACCATCAGTACGGGTGATGAGGAGCTCGATGGGGAAGAGGAGGAACAGCCTATAACCACCTCGCAGCCGGAGAGTCAGAGCATCAATCAGACCAGCAGTGGTGTCTATTCCAGACGATCCTCGCAGCCCTTCAAGGTGGGCAAATACCTGGTGGCCGTGCATCGCAAAATCACGCGGCATGATAGCTACTTTCTTTCCTATCACAAGACGCGGCCCAGTCTGTTTGGTGTGCCCCTGCTGATACCCAATTTCGATGGTGGCACCCACAAGGACTTGTACTGTGCCGTCTGGCAGCAGGTCAGCCGTTTACTTAGTCCCCTGCCGGCCACCTCGGAACAGCAGGCCAATCATGCGGCAGATTGGTAAGTTGATCTAAATTCTCATATCTCAAATTATTTCAAGTATTTTTTCTCTTCCAGTGACGACAGTTTGGGCTATGATTTTCCCTTTACGTTACGAGCTGTCAAGGCGGATGGTCTGACCTGCGCCATTTGTCCCTGGTCGAAGTTTTGTCGCGGCTGTGAGATTCGTTGCAACAATGATTATGTGCTGCAAGGTGCTCTGCCTCCCATAAATGCTGTGAATGGTAAAGTCCAATCAGACTTCAAACTTGTTAGCCTATTTCAAATTGATTTGATTCTTTTTTCAGGTGGCTCAGCCACGCCCACAATGAGTGCTAAATTTCAATCGCTACCAAATCTGGAGGCCAAACGCCCACCGGAATATACCACATCGCTTTCCTATACGCCCACAACGAAATATTTTGAAGACTTTACCATTGCCATTGACTGGGATCCCACAGCCTTGCATTTACGCTATCAAAGTACCCTAGAAAGGGTAAATTCGAAAATTTAATTTATTTCTAATTATTTCACTAAAGTTTTTCCATTCTTTTATAGCTTTGGTCTGATCATGAGACTGTGGCCAAATGCCGTAAAGAGCAAGTAGAACCGGTGGACTTAAATCATTGCCTACGTGCCTTTACATCCGAGGAGAAATTGGAGCAGTGGTATCACTGCAGTCACTGCAAGGGCAAAAAACCAGCTACCAAAAAATTACAAATTTGGAAATTGCCACCCATTTTGGTACGTCAAAAAAAAGAAACCATTTGAAAAAATTTCCTAATTTCTTATTCTTTTTACTACTTTTTAGATTGTTCATTTGAAGCGTTTCAATTGTGTGAATAATAAATGGGTCAAGTCCCAGAAAGTTGTGCATTTTCCCTTTGATGACTTTGATCCCACACCGTATTTGGCCTCAGTGCCTCAAGAGACTATTTTGCGTCATAAAGAGCTGTTGGAATTGCAAGCGGATAGCAATCAGCCAGGCGTGACTCCTTCTCTGGCCATCAAGGCCAATGAAATTGTCAATGAAGCTGATGAAATTGACAGTGAGATGAAAGTGAAGGAATGCAAACCAGCCAATGTGGAAACTGAGCACTTAGCCAAACAGAGTCCCAAGCAAATCAATTCAAATAATACAGCCAAAAGAAAACGTCTCATTTCGACTAGCCTGACCACAACACCCATTGTGGATGGTGAATTTGAGGATTTCCATCAGCATAAATTGCAAGCTGATGTGGATAAATTTGATCCTCGATACAAGCTTTATGCGGTGGTGGTGAGTTTTTGGGATCTTAAATTTCTAAAAAAAAAACAAAATTATTAAATTTGATTTTCTCAACAGTCTCACTCTGGCATGCTCAATGGTGGTCATTATATTTCCTATGCCGCAAATGCAACTGGTTCCTGGTATTGTTTTAATGATAGCTCCTGCCGTGAAATATCCCAAAAGCCTGTCATTGATCCGAGTGCGGCGTATTTGTTATTTTATGAACGCAAGGGTCTGGACTATGAGCCCTATTTGCCCAACATTGAGGGTCGCCAGCTGCCAAATGCGGCCAGCCTGAATTTGGAGGTAGATGAGGCCGAAAATGATCTTAAGAAACTCTGTGCGATATCATAATTCGCGGCCATAAGATTGTGTTGAAATGGTTTAAGCGAAGCCAGCGATTTTGTTTTTTTTTTTTTTTAGAATCGTTTCTGTTTTGTTGCAAATCACTTTATTAGTCCCTTTTTTTCTTCTCTCGTTTTGTTATTTACTATTATAAGATATTATTTCCATTTAAGTCATAAGAATTAAGTCAGACACAATTGCACATACGCCCATATTCATTTTAATTCTTGTAGCCATTCATTTATCCCTTTGTTTCGTCAACTAGAAATTGTTATGAGCATTCGCCAAGCGAATTGCCATGTGATTTTTGTTTATGTTTGTATATATATATATGAGAAAGAAAACATTTATATAACAAGAAATAATAATTATTATATATGTATTAATTTGTAATTCCATTAGTGCTTAGAATTAATTTGTTAAAAGTGTTTTTTTTTTCAAATCAATTTGCCGTCATAGCTTTGTTTTTGAAATAGAAAAATTTATTGTTTATTGTCCTTTTTATGTATATCAATTCTTTTTCGGTTTTGTGCTTTGTATTATTAATTATTTATACAATTATTTCAATGTAAACAAAAAATTGTAAATAAGATGAAAAAAAAAGAACAAGCGAATCTTTTTTTATGTTCGTCTCATAATTCTGATATTAATTTCGTTAGCAATAATTAAATACCAAAATTTCAAAGAAATGTCAATCAATTTACCAATTGCATATTTGCCAATTTAAAAAAATAAAATAAATAAACTCATTTGTATTTTACAAATATCCATAAAAGATGAAGAAGAAGATCCGTAGACCGAAATCTCGGTTCTGAACTTAGTATTGCGCTTATCAAACGACTTAATTGTGTCTAAAATGATTATGTATTTGATATTTTACAAAATTATATATAAATATTGTATAAATAATACAAGCCAATCTGTATAATTATACACCTAATTAATTTATATAAATACCTGCAAAAACAAAACAAAATTCTATATATACAAAACAAATTCAATAATCAAAGCTTAAGTTTAAATATAATAAAAGAAACATACAAAGACAAAAAGAAAAAATAGCAAAACTTTATCGCTTCAACTAGAAATTGTTTGATTAGTCTAAAGTCACGGGGGAATATAAATTTTCTATTTTTGTCAAGGCTATCAAAGCCACTCAATTTTGGCTAGCTTGATTATTTAATACAGAACTTGTTGGAAAACCAATTGACGATCACTTGTAAATCAACAGAAACATTTGAATTTACTTATCAACTTTGCTGATAATAAAAATTCAAATTCTCTGCGCATGATTAATTTCGATGAGAGGGTTGAAATGTTCAGGTCATAAATTTTTAAAAGCTGTTGAAATTTTAAATTCAAAGTCCATGAAATTAAATTTTTATAATCCCAACAAACAATTCGAAGAATTTAAACAAAGTTATTTCTGCTTTAATTTATTTTCACCAAGAATTTTGCAATTTGAATTGTTCTCGAAAGAGTTCATTCTCGCTTAACCACTTACTGGTGATTTCTGACAACCTGATACTTTTGCTGTTATTAGATACACAATTATTTATTTTTCAAAGTTAAGCTTAAAAAAAACTGAGGCCTGTGACAAAAAGCAAAACAAACAAGTGTTTGCGTGGGAGAACGAACAGCTGATTTGCGGCTTGACATTTGCCTTGGTGAACACGTGAGCAGGTCGTAAGGTGAACATGAACTTGAACCATTTCCGCACCCTGGAACGAATCAAACAAGACTTGATCGGTTTTCTTCAACCCAAAAAATTAAAAAGACAGTTTTTAAACGATAGTTTTTTTTTATTATTTTTTAAATGTGATACGATATTTATTATTTTGTGAACGCGATCGCGACAATTATTATTTTTATAATATAAATTTGTAATTCTTGCAAATAGATAATACATAAATGTATATGATAAATAGAGTAAATTCTTAGCCAGAGTTAAAAAATAAGCAATGACAATAAAGTCCACTTTTGTCCAAGGTTTTTATTATTTTTTCTTGTTGATTTTGGGAATTTCTTTGTTTTTATAAATTTATTTTATTTTATTTCGTTTTTTTTTTTTTTTTATATTATTTTTGTGTATACGAGATAGACATTTAGAAGCAGCTAAAAGAAGAAGAGCTCATCGATTAATTGCCAGTCCCGGCAGTGGTGGACAATTGGCCGGGCACTGAAAACTGTGGCCGGAAATTAGCAAAATTGCCAGCAGGTCCACCTGTGAAGGCAGTTAGGGTGGTGCCTTGGAAACCAGCCGGGAATTGCGCCATCAATTGGGCTAAAATAAATAAATAGCAATAATTTAGTTCTCTCCATAATTTCTTCTAATATTATGATAAACTCACCTGCATTGGAGGCATTGCCAGCTGTGGCCGCCAGACGAGACAAGATGGATCTTTCCGACATTTGTAGGCGCTGGGCCACCGGTGGTATGCGTGCCAGAGTGGCTGGCAGGCGGGATACATCGCTCTTCATGTCCGAGAGCAACTCCTCCAGCTGGTTGAGCACCTTGTGTAGCACAGCATTTGCCGGCTTATTTCCCGCCAGGGATTCTTTGCTCAGATGCTGATGCGATTCAGCCAGGCATTCCACCTCGGCAAAGCGGGCATTCAAGGACATGGCCGGATGGCTGGGATCTTGAGCCAGATTTAAGAACGCTGCCCTTCTCAGCTGCTCTTCAATGACCAGAGCCTGCTCGAGCAGCTTGAAACGACGGGCCAGAAATTTATTCTTAATTTCCAGGAAATTGCCCTTGCCCACATCCATTTTGAAGGGTTCATTGATGATGGCGAACCGTATGTCATTCTGAATGTCCTGCCAACGGCCATAGCCGTGGGTAACAATGCCGGCCAGGAGCCAGTAGTCATGGCGACGATGCCAGATTTCATATTCTCGACCGGGCACAGCGGCCTTCTCTTCGTTCAGCCAGAGAGTGTGCAGCTCTGTGAAGCCTCCGTCGGCGATGTTGAACATGAATTTGCGCTTGAGCACCTCGAGGCTGTCCTCGACCTTGGCCGGATTCACGGCTGGCTTAAGGTCTTTGGGTGAATTGGATGAGGCATTGGGCTTTTCCAGTTCACCATCCTCCTTGACAATCATCACATCATCATCATCGTCATCTATCACCGTGGTAGTAGTGGTAGTGGTGCTAGCGGGTGCAGCAGTCGTGGTGGAGGCCGGGGTAGAGCTGGGCTTCTCCTCTGCCTTCTCGGGCTCTTCTTTTTCCTCGCTCTTGGGCTCTTCCTTGGCGGTGGCCACGGCGGGCTTCGGCTCTTCCTTCACCTCTTTCTTGGTTGCCTCCTCTGTAGGCTCTGTCTTGGTGGTGGCCTCCTCGGTGTCTGCCTCTGCCGGAGTCTCCTTAGCATCTTCAGTGGCGCTGGTTTGCTCCTGCTTGACAGCCGGCTTCTTGTCCTCTTCCGCGGCATCTCCAGTGCTTTCCTGCTTAACCTCGGTCTTTTCGGGTGTAGCCGCCTTCTCGGCGGTGAGGTCAGCCGGTGCTGGGCTCGGGGCGGCTGAAGTGGCTGGCGTAGCACTGTTGCTAGTGGTGGCGCTCTTATCCTCCGGCTTAACACCGGCTTCTGCTACCACTCCTTCCGTCTTGGGCAGGGCGCGTACCGGTTCACAAGGCTTCAGGATCAGCTCGGGCATGCTGTAGTAGCCATTGATGTGCTCGAATTCTTGAACCTTCTTGCGTATCAGCGACATCACACCAATACGGGTGAGCACATGCTGCCGGGAAAGACCCTCCCGGGGCACTCCGTCAGCAAAGGTCTCAGCATTATCGGCTCCCGGTTCGCAGAGGTGGCGCATGAAGAGGGACACGTAGGCCTTGAAGTTGCGCTCGGTCTTGCCGCGCAGATCCCGGACCAGCCACTGTGAGTTGAAGGCATCCTGGGGCGGCATGCCATAGCGCATGATGGCATTGAGGAAACTCTTGCGCTGGCGGGCATTGAAGCCCAACACCTCGATATTGCCACCCACACGGGCCAGTAGCGGGGGCAGAGGACGATCATCACGTCGCTCCAAGCGCCGTTTGGCCTTGCGCTCGCCGCCATTCTGTTCATCAAAGTCATCATCGCCGCCATCCTCATCGGAGCCGGCCGAGTACTCGGAATTGTATTCGGAGCCATTGTCCTGCCAGTTGGAATCATCGCGGGTGGTATCAGCGGCCACCACTCCACCATCGGTGTAGTTGACCTGTTTGCGCACACGCTTGCCCTTGCCCAGGGAACGACCCACATCCTCCTGGTGCTGCTCGTAATGATGACGCAGCAGTTTGACCCAATAAGCTGGATCGGAGTTCTCGGCATCTTGCTTGATGATCTCGGTTTCCTCTTCCTCCTCCTCCTCCTTGGTGGCATAGGAGGCCACCTTAAACGAGGAGAGATACTCATTGGCCCAGGACTCTTTCTCCTCGATGCCACGATTGGTTCGATCCAACAGTTCGGCCACAGCCTTGTCATCATAATGAATTGCCTCCTCCTTGTCATCTTCCTTGAAGAGATCCTCAGTGCCGAATCTCAAAATATCATCCAATTCCTGTTTGGTGAAATTGGCACCCTTGCCACCCATGCCGGGCCGCACCACCAAATGGGTCAACATCATCTTACGCTTGGCCACCTGTGTCACACGCTCCTCCACCGAATTGCGGGTTACAAAACGATAGATCATCACCTTATTGGCCTGTCCTATACGATGGGCCCGAGAGAAGGCCTGGATATCGTTGTGGGGATTCCAATCCGAATCATAGATAATCACCGTATCAGCCGTGGCCAGATTAATACCCAAGCCACCAGCTCGAGTACTCAGCAAGAACACAAACTGCTGAGCTCCTGGGGCATTGAAACGATCGATGGCCTCCTGACGCAAGGTGCCCGTAATGCTACCATCAATACGCTCGTATTTGTATTGCTCCCCCTCGAGGAAGTCCTCCAAAATATCCAACATTTTCGTCATCTGTGAGAATATCAAGACCCTGTGATTCTGGGACTTCAGCTGCTTCAACATCTTCGAGAGCAAAACCAATTTGCCAGCCGCCTTGGTCAGGGAGTTGATCTCATAGAGACCCCCAGCCGAGGTGGGTGCCTCCTCGGCGGCCGAGGGAAACAGATACGGATGATTGCAGCATTTCTTCAGATCCATCATGATATTGATGAGGGAACAAGATCCACCACCACTCTTCGAATTCAGAGCCTCATAATTCTTGGTCAAAATAAATTTATAGAACTTCTTCTGCATGGCCGACAATTCCACGCGCACAATGAACTCCGACTTGGAGGGCATATTCTTGAGGACATCGGTCTTGAGTCGACGCAGCATGTGGGGTCCCAACATTTCGTGTAGACGCTTGACTTGCTCCTCTTTGGAGACATCGGCGAATTCCCCTTGGAAGGCCTGCAGATCATTGAATTTGTCGCGACTGAGGAAATTGAGGAGATGGAATAATTCCTCCAGGTTATTTTGCAAGGGTGTGCCGGTCAGCAGGAGCTTATAGGCGATGGTGTAGCTATTTAGGATGCGGAAAAATTTACTCTGGTTGCTCTTGAGACGATGGGCTTCGTCGACGACCAGGACAGCCCAGTCTATGCTGCCCAGGCAGGCGGCATCCATGGAGATGAGCTCGTAGCTGGTGAGCAGGACATTGAATTTGTATTGGGTGGTGCGGAGGCGGCTAACCTTGCTGCCGCGTATGGCGCCCTCTTCGAAGCTCAATTCGTTTTCGCGTATCACGGCACGGGAATCCTTGTCGCCGATGTAGGTGATGCAGTAGAAATCTGGGGCCCACAGCTCGAATTCACGCTCCCAGTTGACCAGGGTGGAGAGGGGCACAGCCACAAGGAAGGGACCACGGCAGTGGCCCTCCTTGTACAGGGAATACAAGAAGGTCACAGTCTGGATGGTCTTGCCCAGACCCATTTCATCGGCCAGAATGGTATCGATGCCCTGACCCCAGCTATAGCGCAGCCAGTTGATGCCCTCGATCTGATAGGGATGCAGCTGCATGCCTGTGCCCTCTAAAAAGGCTGGCTGACCTTCGTATTTCTTTTTCAAATCTGTGGTGGGCTTTTCCGGCGGCGGTGTGTAGTGCTTGACTGGACGATCCTCGTCATCCAGATCCAACTTAAGCTTGGATTTGCGACCCTTCTTGTTCTTCTTGCTGCCGGAACGACTGGTGTCCGAGGTGCAGACGGCCCTTAGGTCCTGGTAGTAGTCTATGGCCTGACGTAGGCCGGGCATGTCATCGCAATCCTCCTCCCAGGTGGACTTGTCATAGGGCAGCTCACGCCACTTGACCAGATACATGGTGCTGCCATCCCGGGCTGTGCGATGATTGATCACACGCTGCACGATGAGCCATTCTGGCTTCACGCCGTTCTTGTAGAAGCGCTCTTCCAGCTCCTCCCCATCGTTGTTGGCCTTGATGCCGGCCTTATCCTTGTGTCTTTGTATGCGTTTGAAGCGAGTGTCGGCCTCGTCGAGGGACTCCTCGAATTTGGGAGGCTCTTCCATGTCGTATTTGCGCTGGAAGGAGCGTATCATCAGGGGATGATGGACATCCAGCTGGACTTCGGAGACCCACTCGCAGTGCCAGTAGGACATATTGTGCCATTTGATGAAATATTCGCGTATGCGTGAACCCTTGGAAGCTCCCTTGGAGGTGGAGGGTTCGTTGCCTGATCGAGCGGGATCCACATGCCACCGCCAGGTGATGATCTTCTCCGCCTTGCCGGTGAGCGGCGGGCAGCTGCAACGTGGGCAGCGCCAGTCACCATCGGGTATAGTGTCCAGTGGTGGATTCAGGCAGAAAGTATGATAGGCCGAGGGGCAGGAGTCGCAGCAGAGGAGTTCGCCGCCATCCTTGCAAACACGGCAGAACTCCTGATGCTCGTCATCGTCCTCCTCTTCGGCAGCCCCGCCATCAGCCTCGCAGTGCGGGCAGGACCACTTGCCCTCTGGCGGCTCATCCAACTCCGGCTCAAGGCAGACCAAATGATAGGCCCGCGGACAGGTGTCGCAGAGAATAATCTCGCCGCCCTGCTGACAGACCTCGCAGTAATCCTGATGCTCATGCTCGCCATCTTCACCCTCGGGAAAGTTCTTGGTCTTCTTGAGTTTGTTCTTCTTCTTGAACTTGTTGCCAATCTTGGTCTTAGCCTTCTTACGTACCACGGGCACATCCTCGGCTCCGGGTGTGGCCGATTCGGTGGTTTCCGTCTTGCCTGCACCACTAGAACCGGCAGCTGCACTCGGTTCCTTGGACTCATCGGCACTGTCATCCGATTTCTGCAACATGCGCTCAAATTCCAGATCGGAATCTCTTTCGGAGGCCCCACTGGCATCGGGCTCTTCGTCGGAGCTATCTCGCTTGCGCTTGCCAAACTTGATCTTGAGAGTGGGTACTTTTCCAGAGGGACGACGTCCCTTCTTGCCACGACCGCTACGCTTGCGTCTTGGCTTCTTTTCCTCCTCCTCCTCTTCGTCTTCTTCCTCCTCCTCGTAGATGTCATCGGGTTTCTCATTGCGTGAGGAGCGTGAAGAACGCGGCTCGTCGGGCTCATCCCCAGCCGTGCTGCTGCGTGCCTGCTCCTGCTGAATATGAGGATTGCTCTCGCAAAACTCACGCCATTTGGCCGCTACCAGCATCATCAACTTGGGTGCGGCTATTTTGGGATTCTCCTTCTGCAAAATGGGACGCACATGTTGCATGAAGGCCTTATAGGTAGTCAAAAGCTGTTTATCCTCCTCGCTATATTCAATGTCCACATCGCAGACATTAAAGGCCGAGCACACATCCTCCACAGAGGGCATGCCTGGTGAAACAATAGAAAGATTTGGTAAAAAAAAAAAAATAAAAATTTGTCAAAATTATTTAGCTTCACCTGAAGAGGCTGACTCCTTCTCCTTTTGGGCTTGTTTTTCTTCTTTGCGCTTGCGTCCACGCTTTGAAGTGCTGGGATATTCGACCTCCTCATCATGCTGGACAAAATCGCTATCCTCTTCGCTTTCATTCTTCTTGCGCTTCTTCTTTTTACGACCCTTTTCCTCGCCCTTGCGAGTCTTACGTTTCTTGCCTTTCTTCTTTTTACGATTATCCTCCGGATCGTAATCGTCATCTTCATCATTCTTTATGAAAGAACAAAAAAAAATTAAAATGTCTACAATTTTTCACAGAAACAAAAGTACTCACATTCGGTTTTAGTGGAGCATCGGAATCGTTAGATTGCTCGGCCACTTGAGCACTGTCATCGACCGCCTCTTCTTCTTCTACAGGAAAAAGGAAATCATTTAATAAATTGAACAAAGTTTAGCTTCGGTTGGCCGAAGATCATGCAACTCATTTCAAAGAATTTAAGTTAATCGAAACAGATCGATATTTTCATTCTTTGAAAAAGAGTTGTAAGGAGCAGTTTTATCGATTGTCACGTTTACCGTTATCTACCGTGGTTCATGTTCAAGCAAAGAGGAGCTGAAATTTTTGAAGCCTATTTAAATAAAAAGTTGAGTGTTGGTTTTTTTTTTCAATTCAATATTTTATTTGATTCTTTTTTTTTTTTTTTTTTTTTTTGCTTTTTTGTTAAGTTTCTTTTTTTTTCTTCTCCTCTGTTTTCGTTTCTTGTTGTGGCCTTAATAATTACTAGTATATAACAATATCTCTTTTTTTTAAGATTTTCTCTTTTGCTGGTTTTGTCAGCGATTTTGCTCTTAAATTTACAATAATAATAATAATATAATAATAATATTTTTCTCATGTCTCTTGATCTGGTTTACTCTTTTTTTGCGGCTTACAAATCATGTTCTTTTTTTTTTAAGTTTTATTTATTTTTTTTTTTTATCAGTAATAAGTTCCCTTTTTCGGTTGATTTGTGTGAGTGTGTGTGTAGGTAAGTTTTGATGGTGTGCGTGTGTGTGTGTGTGTGTCTGCGGTGTAAATGTGGGCGTGGCATTTTTATATAAAACTAGTAAGTTTCTTTTCTTTTTCACTTATCAAATGTCAATGTTTGTATATAAGTATATAATATATAATGTGTTTGATTTTTTTATTTTTATTTATTTGTATATAAATTGTATATATAATTTTTTAGTTTGTTTTTTGTTTTTGTTTCTTTTTGTAATTGCTACGAATCGATTTTAAACGCTTGATGTTTTGCAACTTGATCTCATTGTTTCATTTGATTTTCCCTTTCGTTTATATTTTTTTTTTTCTACTACTTAAATATGGTTTATAAAAAATATTGCAACAAAATAGTTAAAAAATTTGTTTTATTTTATTACAATTCTTATACTCTTTTGTTTTGTTTTGCTTAAATTTTTTTCTCTCTCTCTTTTGGACACTAGTTTCAGCAAATTATTTAATAATCTTTTCTTTCTTTTTTGTTTTTAATTTTCAAGCTAAATTTTAGTGCTCATTTTATTGGAAGCATTTGAACCCTTTTTTTGTTTTGGATTAGCTCAGATATTTCTATGTAACTTAAAGCAAACAATTTGAAAGGATATATTGTTTTTATATAGCTCTGATACAACCGCATATACATTAAAATTTATATTATTCCTTTTTACAATTTTCATTTTTGAGCAAAAATTTTCGAATTACGCCAAAAAATCCAAATAAAATTAAATAAATAATTGTCTCAGGCTTAAAGGGTAACATAAAAGATATATATAGAGTTTTCAATTGTTCGCCACCGATTGGCAACAATTTTTTAGGTAGGTACAGTGGCTTTAAAACAAAAAAAAAAAAACCCTCTACAAATGCAAAACAAAACTAAAATAAAAAAAAAAATATATAAACACAAATAACAAATTAACTACATAGTTCATTTCTTTTGTTTGTTTTTCATTCTTTTAGTTAAACGAAAAATTAATTTCTTTTTAATTTTATTTTTATATATATAAAAAGCTGCTAAAATAACAAGCCGTTTAAAAGTTCAGTCTATTGTTAGGCACGCCCGCATGCAACACCGGAATAAAATATTATGCAGTGTCCATTTATGTGAAACATATCGAAAAAAATAAAAAAATAAAATAAGCTAGGCAAATGGGCTGGGCAAACATTAAGAGGAACTTCAATTGTGTGTGTGTGTGTTGGTTACTTTTTTTCTTTAATATTTTTAAGGAAACATTCGAAGAAAAAAAAATTTAAGAATGTTGACTATATTTACACAATCAATTTTTTAAAGCCCATTTGAGCTGGAACAAATTGAATTTGGCACACTGTGCGCCCGCTAACAAATCAGCTGATTTTTTTCATTGCCTGCAATTCTGATCTTCAGGCGCAGCCAACTTCAAGCAGCACTACATTTTTTTTCTTTTTTGACACTCAAAATATTTAGATTCGCGTGAATGTATGTGTGTGTGTGTGTGTGTTTGTGTTGTTGAGTCAAGTGAATGCGTAAATGTGCGAGTGAGACACACACACAATTTCTTTTCAAATGATTTGTCCCTGGTTCACACAAATATGGAGAATATAAAAAAGAGTTGGAAATAAAATTAAGTGAAAAAGGAAAACGAAAAATCATACCCTATTTTCTATATAATGTATATTAAAAAGTTGATAGTTTTTTTTTTTTTTGTTTTAATATTATATAATTATTAACACACAAGAGACAGCAGGAAGTGAGTAGGGAGGAAGGGGAGAGGAGAGGATCTCGCTCTCAATTTAAAAGGATTTACATTCTTTTCAATTTTTTCTTTTATTGGTGTTGTGTTTTCATCTATTCCTCTCGTTATTTTTTCTTTACTTGTTTTCTTTTGTTTTTTTGTTTTGCGCTAATCAACAAAAATTTGTTTAAGTCTACAACTCGTCTATATATATATAACTTCTTCTTTTTTTTGTTTTTTGCAAATTTTCCTCATTTTAAAATATGTATTTGTTTAATATATGTTGGTATATATATTTAAATATATATAAGTGTGTGTGTGTGTGTGTGTATTGTGTAAAAGATATATGCACTTTATTTCTTGCAAAATTTTACATTTGAATAATAAAAAATATGATTTTCGCGACTTGATTTTTTTTTTACTTTGCCTTAGTTTTTTTTTTTTTATTTTAATATATAATTTCAACATTTTTTGTAATTTTTTTTTATAAGGTTTTTTTTTTTAGTACAAATTTTTGTTTAGAACTTTTTTTGTTGTTGTTGTTTAACTATAATAGAGTGTGTGTGTGTGTGTTTCTTTATATATATAATAATAGTTTTTTTTTTAATTATTTTTTTTTTTTAGTTTTTGTTTTTGCCTTTTTACATGGGTTTATGGGCAGCTGCTGCACTTGTTTTTTTTTTTTTGTTGCTTTTTTTTATTTGTTTTTCCTTTGCTAGTTTATCGGTTATCGGTTACAGTAGCGGTCATCGTCAGTATTGGAATCATCGCCATCATCGGAGCTATCGGAACTGTTATCGGAGTCACTTTCATGGCTATCGTAGTTCTCTTCCTCTTCTTCCTGCTGTTGCGATACGTGCTGCATTTGCTGATGTTGTATTTGTTGGCCTTGTTGCAGTTGCTGATGATGCAATGCCTGCTGCTGTTGCACGTAATTGTGTATGTGATTGTGAGAATGCGCCGCCGAGTCCACCAGTTCTTCATCTTGTCGTATCGTTTCAACGGCATGATGATGCTGCTGTTGATGCAACATTTGTTGTTGTTGTTGTTGGTGCTGCTGATCTGGATAGCTTGGGGCCGAGTGCTGAGGCGGCGGCACTGGGTCCGAAGTGGCGCCAACAACATTACCATTGATCAAAGTCTTATCATAGTCCATTACCAGCTGCTTGATGTGAGCCAACTTGGCATGGAGATAATCGAATCTATCCTTATCCTGACGTATGGTGCGATCACTGTTTATGCGCTCGTATTCACTCACAATCTGGCATTTTATGTGATCATAATCGCCGGTTATGTCACGCCGTCGGGCACGCTCCAGACGTTCCGAGAGATCATGGAAACGCTTGCGCACATCCTCCACACGTTGCAACAGCTGCTGATACTCATCATAGTCACTCTCAAATTCAGTCTTGTAGCGGCGTCGCACATCCAGGGTCCTGATCGGTTCATATTGGCTAAAATCAAAGGTCGGCATAGAGCTGGCATCTTGCTCGCCATAGGAATTCACTGCCGCTGCCAATTGCTGAGTGGGCGAGGGATGTTTGGCCGTTGTCGATTGCTGCTCCTCCTGCTGATGCTGTTGGCTCTGCTGGTGCAGCTGTTGTTGTTGTTGTTTCTGATTCGACTTTGGCGCCTGATGTGGGGCCAAAGATGGATAAGCCTGCTGCTGCTGTTGTTGTTGTGTTTGTTGCTGTTGTTGTTGCTGCTGCTGGTGTGGCATGCCCTGGGCGGCCCAATTGCTGCTATGACGCTTTTGGCTTTGTTTGTCGTGACCATTGGTGCTGCTGCTACTCGTTCGCTTCTTGGAATTGGAGGCGGCATGGGTGCTGTTATTGTAAGAGTTGTACTCGGCATGGCTGCGCTGCTGGGGCGGCAAAGAGTTAACTGCAGACTGAGACTGCGTCTGCTGCAGTTGAGAGAAGCTGCCACTACGCTGCTTGCCACCGGCTGGCACAAAACGGCTGTCATAGGCGGCGGCAGCAGCAGCGGCTACACTAGAGACAGAGGAGCTAGTGGTCTTGGGCGGCGTGGCATTGGAAGATTTGCGACTGCTTGACTGCTGCTGATGCGGTTGGGCTGTGCTAAGGGTCGGCTGTCGACTATGGCGATCCTGCTGCGTCTCATAGCCACTGGAACCGCTGGAATTGCTGCCCGTGGAGTTGCGCTTATCTTTGCTATTGCTGGAAGAGGAGCCCGTCTTGTTTGAGCCACCTCCACCACTGCCACGCCTGCTGTTACTGTTACTGCTCTGGGAGAGATAATTGCCCGTATGCTGATCCATGCCCATAATGTCGTCTATATTGTCCAAGACCCGATAGCTTAGATCATTGCCCTGATCTTCCGTAAAGCCCGACGATGCTGACTGCTGTGATCTCTGGGGCGGTGTATAGGCAGACGACCCACCATTCCGACCATTATAATTGCCTCGGCCTGATAGCTGATGGGAGAAGGAGGAGGAACCGTTGCCGCCGCCGCCGCCACCACCACCGCCACTGCCACCACCAATTGCCTCTTTTTTATAATGACTGATGCGCTGCTTCTTAGGCTGGACCGTGCTGAACATGCTCTCATCGTACTCCAGACTGGTGCGCTTTAGACTCCCAGTGCCATTGACTGAACCGCTGCCGCCGACAGTCTGGGGTGGACTGCCCGTGTGCGTGGATGTGGGACTCTGGCCGGATGTTGAGCTGCCCGCATCTGAGCTCATGGGCGGCGTAAGATTCTGTGGCTTATTACGTTTCAATTGCTGCAATTCCTGCTCAGTGAAATACGGCCAATTCTCATCCACATCGTTCCACATGGGCCGACGCAATTTGTACTCATTTTGTGACATGATGGCTATGTCCTTGAGTATGCTGCAAATGAGATGACGCTCGCGGTCCTTGATGCCCTCGTTGTCGAGTCGGGAATATAGCTCGGGCTTCTTGTACGGTTTCAGGGCTAGCAAATGTATGAGACGCTCTCGTATCTTACGACGTGAGACATCTGACATTTTGTTGCTCGAACCATTGACGCCACCGCCTCCGCCTCCGTTGAGGTGATTCAGGGAGTTATTTCCAGATTTGATGTTGCCATTGTTGTTCCGAGAATTGATGCCGCTTGGCATTTTGGAGCGCCCCACACCATTGTGCATGGCATTGGTCATATGGCCTTCTCTGGGTGAACTGCCGGCCTGCGCATAACCCTGCGAGACTCCATTGGCCAAGGATGTGGCTAAGCTGGTGGCCGCATTACTTGATGAACTATGATAGCGTTGATGGCTGACTGTTCCGCTACCACCCAAGGTACTGGGATTCGGTGAACGAGCTGAGTTGTTGTGTTGTTGGTGTTGTTGTTGCAAGGGTCCTGTGCCTGCTGTGCTTGCTCCCGTTGACGTGCTTAGGCAATTGAATGGTGAAGAAACTAACTTACGACTATTGTTGCTGTTGTTAAAACTATTGCTGCTGCTGCTGCTGTTGGTATTGTTGTTGTTGTTGCTGTTGCTGTTGTTGTGGTTGTTCCCGCTATGATGAAATGCCGTTGATAAGCCATTGGGCCGCGTTACCTTACGCCCAATATCCGATAAATTTGGCTTAATCTCACGTATACACTTGCTCTTCTCCGTCTCCTCGGCAATGGCCATTTTTGTGCGTGTCGTGTCGTAAACATCATCATTGGCATGTATACGCATACGCGTGGTAATATCTCCCAGGACATCGAGGCTTTGCTGTCTCTGTTGTATACATTCGAGGGATCCCTCCACAGAGTCAATGGTGAAGCCAAATGAGTGTCCACCAGCATTGTTATTAATTTTATTGTTAGAATTATTATTGTTGTTGCCATTATCACTGTTTGTAGGGGGTAGGGGGAAGTGTATAACACCGGTATTGCCATTGAAACGGATTTTGGCCCTCTGGCCGGGTGCCAAACGTTTATTATTTTCATTTCTTTGATATTCCTCAATTGCTCGCAGGGCCGAATCGGTGAGCTTGACAAAAATGTACTCTTTTGAATCATCGGTATAACGGCGGCTTTGTGACATACCATAATTGCCGGAGGAGAGTGCATTTGGCAGACATTTTGCTGACGCAATCGAATTGGTCATAACGCGTTTGCCGCAAAATTAATTATAAGATTTTTTCCTTATTTTGTTTTTTTTTTTGGGTTTTGTTTTGTATTTTTTTCTTAGTTTCTTCTTTTCTTTTCTTAGTTTCTTTTGTCTTTTTAGTTTAGTAGGTTTCTTTTTGCTCCTGCTTCCTTTGCTTTGCTTTGCTTCGGCTGTGGCTGCTGCTGCTGGGTGAGTTCAACTTTTGAGCAGCCAGTTTTGCAAAACGAATTTTATTTTGTAGTTTCCAGTGTTGGTTAATGAGTATGTTTGTTGGTTAGCGCAGCAGTCCTGGTCAGCGAGCGGCGTTTTGTTCTTCTTCTCCTTTGCCTTTCCGTTGTTTGGTTGTTGAAACTGTCGCTTGTCTGTTTGTGAAACAATTTAATTATAATTTGGTTCTTTCTGATTTGATTTTCTTAATTAATTTTATTTTTTTTTTATATATATATATGTATATATTTTTTTGGTTTTTGTTTTTTTTTTTTTAGTATTTTGTAATCGTAAATAAAATTTACGTTGTTGCTAAGACGTGATACATACGCACAGAGATTTAATACACATTCACATACAAACATTTCTGCTCATTACTCGAGGTTTTTTTTCTTTTGTTTTTGTTGCTGTTTTACTCACTCTCTCACTCACACATTCTCTCTTTCGGTCACTCTCTGTGATATTTTTTTTGAGCTAAGCCTGTTCAGAGGCAAGTGTTTTTTTTCTTTAACTTGTAACAAACAACTCTTGTTTTTTTGAAATTTTTTTTTTTTTTTTTTTTTGAGAATTTCACTTCCGTATCAGAGCAGAGCCAGTTTTCTTTAAAAATATATGTGAGTACTTTCAAAATATTTACACGCACACAGAGATAGATAGGCCAACAAAATAAATAAACCAAAAAAAGAAAAAGAAGCGAAAATATATGTCTTTGCAAATATGTAATAACACAATTTCTTTTGTTAAATAATATAGTATTTTAATTGGGTTAAGGTAGGCAGCCTACACACATACACGTACACACACACACACATTTAAATGCATATGTGTGGCATTGTTGTTTTTCTTGTTGTGTGGTTGCCTTTGTCTTTTAAGTGAGTGTGTGGCTGTGTGAGCTCTTTTGCTGGGTTTATAGCCCGTTATAATAATAAGTCTTTTGGGCCGATTGAAAGTACACGGCGGCGTAAGCGTACTCTACTACTACTCCTTGTGCCAGGTGCTCAAAAACATATATACATATGTATGTATCAGAAATCAAAGCAAAGTTTCAATTTGACACAACAAAAACGCATACATGCTTAGGTCAGCCGTAAGCAAAAAATCAAAGACAGCAGCGCACACATACATATGCGCATCACTTTGATTGCTTTTGATGGCAGTGGTGTTTTCGATTACTGTGTGCTAGAGCGAGATAACTGCTGTTTTGATTGACCGAACAGTTGCTCTTCTTGCCGTTGCCGTTGTTGTTATTGTTGTTTTCGCTTGATCTTTTTCTTTTCGCTTTTTTTTTTGTTTTTTGTTTTTTGCTAAAAATCATCTGTGTTGTTCGAACTTTGATTTTATTATATATTTCTCTTCTTTTTTTTTGCTACTGCTGCTGCTTAATTATATTATATTTTAGTTGCCACCTACATATAGATATGTATATATAAATTTGATTTTGAGTTGCATATATCTTGATAGTTTTTGTTGGCCGAGTTTATTTAGCACTTAATAATTCTCTTAGTTTTAACAAAATTTTCTAATAGCTTTTTTTCATTTTGCAAACCACTTTATTTTTCATTTCATTTTTATTTTATTTTTTTTTTGTATTTCGTTGCTTACTTTTTTGTATGAGTAGGCGAGAGGCCGATTATTCATATGTATGCGTGTTGGTTGGTATATATTTTGGGTTTTTACGCGAACCTCGGAATACTTTTACTCAAGGCATTTTTGTGGGCTCTGGAAACTTTGCACTTTTTTAACTGTCTGTTTTTTTTTTTTATCAAAACTTTGAATAAATATATATATATTTTTTTATTTTACGCGTTTTTGATTGCGTTGTTTTCTGATAGCCAGAATCAATTTTTGCATTTTTATTTCCTTCTTTGAACGATTTTTGCTTGTGTGCCCAAGGTATCTTAATCAACGTACAAAAGGTATCTGCTAAATGAAATCGAAACGAGTTGCTTTCAAGTGGTTGCCCGTTGCTGCTCTGTGCACTCGTTTATTACACCGCACACACCCGAGCCCCTGCTCTCATATCGACAAATACACGCGACGACCACGGCAACGACGACGAGTGCGACAAGCAAGATCACCGCAACAGTCTATGCCGTTCACACACACACACACATTCACACATACATACGCACAAGTCAGCAATGCGAGCGGCTCTCTCGCACGCTCACTTTACCTTTTATAAAAATTTAATTTTTCTTTTTTCTGTTTTTGTTGTTTCATTTGTGTGTGTGTGTTGTTTTTGTTTTTTTTTTGTACGGCTGCTGCTCGTGTTCACTCACACGTTCGTCGGTGCCGTGTCGTTTGAGTCTTGGCGCAGCCACAAAAAGTCTCGTCGTTTCGTTTGACGGTTTATAGGTTGACTAGGCTGCTGCTGCTGCCTTTGCTTTAGCTTTTGTTGTTGTTGTTGCTATTGTAATTGTAGTTATTGTGGAAGTGAAGCGTAGAGCAAACATAAAAACAAGTTTGCAATTTAATGCGCGCACAGCTCGGCAGGCAGGCACTCACATTTGCGTTCCGTTAGTTAAGAGAGGGCTCATGTCTCTTTTACTCTCTTTTGTTTCATGTGTAAAAAATGTTTGCTACTCCGCTCACTCCGTCTCTTCGTGAGAGAGAGAACACATTGACAACGTTGTTTTGTTACGTTCTTCTTTCTTTCTTTTTTAGCTTTATCTATGCCTTTTCAACTTAATAATTAAAAAAAAAAAACCTTATATTATGTGAATGTGTATTTTCTTCTTCTTACTGTGCTGCACACGTCTCAGAAAACAAATAAATTGTATTTAGAAAAACAAAAAATAAAATAAATACATACATACAAATATAAATATATAAAATTAATAGAATTTGCTTACTTTGTTGTTTGCTTTTTGCATTTACATGCCCTTAGTTCAGAAGTTATATTAAGTGTGTGTGTGTGTGTTGGCGTACGTAGAACAAAGCTGGTAAATTAATTTTCTTTTAATATAAAGAAAATAAAAACACTAGTTTAACTGTACTTACAGCTTTATAGTTTCAACTTGATATTGTTTAAATATTGGAACAGCTGTTTTTAGTCGCTGCCTTTTGGTGTCGCTTCAGTTTGTATGCGAGAGATGTGAGTGTTTTTTTTTTCCGAGTGAGCCCCCACGTAAACACGTAGAGTTGTTGTTGTAGTTTTTTTTTCTGGGTAATTTAAGCTTATTAAGTTTTATTTAATAGCCTCCTCCTTTTTTTTCTCAACTGTTGAACCACAAAAACGTGAAAACCCCCCGCACAATAATCAGCACACAGCTGAATGTAGCCGCCAGTGTTGTAAAGTACACCACAGGTTATTGGTCTATCGATGAATACGAATGTATGTGTGTGTGTTTGTGGGCAACACAAGAAATAAATAAAAATTAAATAATAAAAAAAAAAAACACTCGAAAAAAAATTGAACCCAAAAATGTTTCTTTTTTGGACAATGTTGATTGCTGCCGTTGCTGGGTGCTGCCACTGGCCGTTCCTATTTGTTGTTGCTGTTGTTGTTGTTGCTATAAAATTGTTACCAAATTTAGTGAAAATCACGTTTTAAACAATTTGAAGTAATTTTTCGTACTTATTTTGTCTATTTTTCTGTAAGCGGCTGCTGATGTAGATTTCTTGTTGTTTTTGCTGCTGGATGATTTCGATGATTATTGTTGTTGTAGTTTTGTGGCTTTTTGAGATTTCTGCGTTTGATTGATTTTATATATAAATTAATTCACTCACACTTGAATTGTTTAAAAAATATAAAGAAAAAATTATTATAAATATTTTTTTTTTTTTTATTTTTGTTTGGTTCTTTTATTTTTTGCAAACACTTTTTCCATTCCCTTCTGAACGAACGCGAGCGCGAACACACTTGTTTACGTCTTGACGCTACCACGATCTTACGTTACGTTGCACTCAGCTGTTTTCTGTTTACGTCGTATGCCATAACAACGACATGACTCTCTCGCGCTCACGCTCTCTCGATGATTTTTTTCACGAGTAAATTTAAGAGAAGTTAAAGAGGAGTTGCTCTCTCTCTCGCTGTCTAGCTTCTATTAGAGTTGTTGATTCACTTTTGACATTTTTACTTTACTTTTTTTTTTTTGCATATAAAAATTTTCCGCTTTCAGGTACTTTTGGATTAACCAAAGCCAAGAGATCTTTTTTTACGAGGCTTGCTGTGTAAGTTTATTTGAGTGAGTCTTGTTTTGTTCGTTTAAGTGTGTGTGTGTGTGTGTTTGTGTCCCTCTCTCTCTTCTCTCTTCGCTCTTTTTGTCGTTTGACTTATTTACGAGTTTAAGTGGGCTTATCTTTCTGTTTGCTTTTAAGCTAGGAATTTGAGAGCTCTTTGTCTATTTGCATTATTATTTTTTTCTTTTTTTTTTCAAAAATGTCTTTTAAATTCGTCAAGTCAAATAAAGAAATATTTTCAGGAAGAAAACAAAAAAAAAAAAAAAACAGGCCACGAGAGATGCGGAATGGTTGAGTGAGAGAGCAGCGCACAGGTTAGTCGGGTCGAGTAGGCAGGCAGGCTGCTGTGTGTATGTGTGTGTGTGTAGTGGGGGAGAGCGGGTTGGCAGCTGTGTCAATTGGCTGGCAAAAACAAAGTCATAAAATTAAAGAAGCCGTTTGTCTCGCTCGGCCCAGTGTAGTCGTCACACCTTATTGATCTTTGGGTGTCTCTACTGTTTCTCTATCTCTTCTGTCTGTCTGTCTGGCTAGTCTGTCTGTCTGTCCTTGTTTTTGTTGTTGTAATGACTGACTTGACTTGATTGTTATTGTTAAGCCAAATAAATTCTGGTTTAACTTTGAAGAAAACAAAAACAAACAAAAAAAAAACTATTTTTAAAACTTAGACGACTTCTTTCAGGATATTTTGTTGTTGTTTTTTTCTTTTTTGTTTTTGTATAATTCAAGGCCATTTTTTTCGTTCAACTCTAACGTTCATACAAAAACAACAACGACAATAATAATATTTTTTAACAAGGCAGTGAATAAGCCATCAACACCAAAATCATTAGCCAAGGTAACTTTAAGTTCATTTATAAAAATAAAATTATACACACTGCCGTTGCCCCTGGAGTGTCTGTCTGTCTGTCCGCGTCTCTGTGTGTGTATGTGTGTGCTTTAATAACAACAAATTTGCAGCAAAGTTTAACAACAATTTTCATACAAATTAGCCAACAAATAAAACGACAATACAAATTTCATTTTCGGCATTTCAAGTTTGAAGTAAACTGCGACAGCGCCGCCAGCGTCGGCGTCGCTATCGACAGCGTCGGACGGCCATCTGTTAAAAACGTCAGTTGAAACGGCGTTCCAATAGCATTGAGAGACCCCGTAGCCGCTGCCGTGCCGAAAGGCCAATGCACTGCTTGATGACAACGACACCAGGGCAAAGTATTTGTATGTGCGTGTGTGTGTTGATTTTTTTTTTTGGGGAGAAGAGCGGAAAGGATTCCATTACATGAGACATCTGGACAAGACAGGAGCAAGCAACAACCACCATGAAATATAAATAAAGCAGATACACTTTTTTTTCTAGGGAAAAATATTCTCGATTGAATAAGGGAATAAAGAAGAAGAAGAAGAATGCCTAGAGGGGTTAAAAGACTCAGAGCAGAGCTGAGTCGAGTCGAGCCGGGCAAGACAATAAAATAAATACAAATACAATTTTGATATAGAAGACAGACAGAAAGAAATAAATACACACACACACATGCAAGCACAGCTCGACTCAGCTCACATCTGTGATATTTTCACGACGCTGTGTGCGCTTTTTGCCGATTAATGCAAATCGATCAGCTTAGGCGTATGTAATCGATATACTAAGAAAATGGGCCAAACAAATTTGCCAGCTAAAAAAATTAAATACCAAAAATTATTTTAATTACATAGCCGAGCTGCTTAATCAAAAGTATTCTTCTTCTTCTTCTGCTTCTTAATACGTGCGCAAAGCATTAAATTTTGTAATTTATATGCAGAGATATTTCAACAGAGGCGACAACAACACCAACAACACAAAGAGTGCACGTCAAAACAGATGTTCCATTTTTTTTTTTTTTATCTTTTTGTGCATTTGTGTGTGTGTTTGTGTGAGCAGCAACGGCGACAGCCAAAAGTGGAATAAGCGACAAAACACACGCGCTTCACCACAGCCAAGGGAAAAGAATTCAAAGGGAGCGGAGAGAAGAGCAGAGAGAACAAAATGACGGACGAACTGCAAGGCATAGAAAAAAAATAAAATAAAAGAAAGAACGATTGATATGACGCTGATGAGATGATCAACAACAACAGCTAGAAAGAGAAACAAATGCAATTTGCTCTCTCTCATACACACACACACATACATATACACTCTTGTGCGGTTTTAGTGTGAAATGAATAATCAATTCTAGTATGGCCGATAATTGAGGCTCATTTAAGAGAGCCAGAGCGAGAGAGAGAGAGAGCGTGTGTATTTTTTTTGTTCACCCTCTCTTTCTTACACACTGTCTGTAATGGGTAGAGTGGGCAAGAGTTCCCCATTTGGGAATCCCAAACGGTACAATTTTTTTTTTTTTTTTTTCATAATGGAAATACCAAATAAAACAATTCTCACGATTTATTCTAAAGAAAATCATGATAAGAAAAAAAAAAAAGTTTTGTGTTTTTCTAAAATATTCGATATATTTTTCATTTCTATTTTTAGCAAGGAATTTTTGAAAAAAGTGATTCATCCCAGCCAAAATAATTGGGGACCTCAGCAAGACGTCAAACTAAATTAATACTAATTGATCATTTCTTTTTTGTAAAAATATTTTACTTTCATTCAATAAAATATTATGGGGAAAGACCCTGGATTTTTTATGAAAAAAAAGTATATAATCAGTTCCACTTGAGATTAATTTATTTTTAAATATCTTTATCAAAATTGGTTAAGACACCCCCTCCCCCTCTCTCTTTGACTACCAAGAAATCGTTTAAAAAGACAAAGCCACAAAATCCGAAAATCCTGTTCAATGAACTCGAAATTCTTAGTAAAAATCTGAACCGATCAACGACCGATTTAAGCAAACGCCGGAAATATTGCATAAGTTTTTTATATTTTTATCAGTTTGATTTAGTTTTTAGTTCTTTTGACCGTGAATTGCAAAAAAAAAATGTAGCTCATGATCTTTACAAGTGGAGATAAAAAAATATTCAGACAGGAAAAAAAAACTCGAGAGATAAGATATTTTTTGGCCTTATCTTAATTAATTAGAAAGAAAATAATAAATAATTCGAAACGAAAAAAAAAAAAAACAAATCTCTTTTTCTTTGAAATAATTTGTTATTTGTGGCGGGTCTGTTAACTGATTTATATCTCAAGAATAATGCCGGCCAAAACTTTTTATTTATTTATTTGGAAGTGGTTCTAGAATATATAAAAAAAGAGTTTGGGTAAGTTTTTCTGACGTAGATTAATCAGTTAAATGCTAATTAAGAGAGCGTCAGAGCAGGGCTTTGATTTTGGTTACGGATTACTTTCAGTGTTGGAAAATACCCAAAAGACATTGAAATTCTTTGAAAGCCTAGACAAAAGCATAATTGGCCCAATTATGTGGGGCTTTGTTGATAAAATCTTTTTTTTTTTTTTTTTCTTTAACACAAAATTTGTTTATGAACTTTTCCATTAAAAAATAAATAAACGAGTTATTTGCTGAGCTTTAAAGCTTTCAACTTTTTAAATTTGTTTCGTAATTTTTTATTTATTTTTTTTTTGTCGATATCTTCTTCTTCTTCCACTGTCAAAAAAATCTTCAGATTCAAATCAAACCAACAAAAACAAAAAAAAAACAGGCTTAATTTTAAAACTAGAAGACAAAATATATCGAACAAGCTTGCTCCGAAGCTCAGCTGTGTGTGTCTGTGTGTGTTTTGTGCTTTTTATAATTTAAAAAAACTTGTCTTGCCAGATTTTCAGTATTGGACTTCTTTTTGGAGCAAGCAAAGCGCTCTTGCCGTTTCATTTTTAAAGATGTCGGCAATTTTCAAGCAACTGGACTAAAACGGACTCAAAACCAAAACAACAACAACAAAAAATATTGAGTATTTTTTTTTTTTCAGAGGTGCTGGCAACCAACCGGACAAACCAAACCAAACCAAACCAACCGATCGGTTTGACTGGTATTTCCCCTCCCTCCTTCGTGCTCTCTGAATACCTCCTCTCTCTTCTACCCGTTGGTATCTCTTTCATTATAAAAAAAAAATAAGAAATAAAAAATGAATATACATTTTTTTTTTGTATTTATTTTAATATTTTCGTGTGTGTGTGTGTGTGTGTGTGTCTATATCTTTGAAAATGACTGAAGGTCAGTCAAACTGAGCGTACAATCAACTTTTTAATATTTCATTATACATTTTTGATTGTTGTTTTTAATTTATAATTGGTGCATCTTTGTGGGTGCACGGCAGCAGCCTCTTTTCTTCTTCTTCTTCTCTTATCTTTGTTTAATAACAATTTCTATTTCATTGATGTTTTGAATTCTAGATGACAAAGAGTTTTTTTTTTTATAAAAAAAAAAATAAATAAAAATTTTATTCATTTTTTTTTTATTGTTAATTGAGTTTCCGCTAAATTTAATTCTTTTATTTTTTTGCCTTTTTCTATGGTTCATATGCGAAGTCTTTGTTTAGTCTTAAAGAGAGAGAGAGAGAGAGAGCGCGAGAGAGGGAGAGAGGAAAAAAAGTATAACAAACAACGGCCCTCACCTTGCCTTTGTGTTGGTGCCTTGTGTTTCCGGCATGAAAACAGAAGAAATCGCAAAGCACTCATTTGTTTGACAAGTTCGCAGCAGAGCAAAAGAGATGGAACTAGTGCATTGTGCGTGCTGCCTGCTGCTGCCTACTGCCGCCGCCTGCTGCCTGCTTGCCATTCCAATTCCATTTACAGTTTTCAAATTTTTGACCTAAGCAATTATAATCTGCACTGTTTGGACTGTGGGACAGGGTTGTCTATAAATTAATCACATCGATTACATGTATTATCGATTGCATTAGATAATTTTCATTATTGATGAAATACAAAGGTGACTCACACCAAAAACAAACGGATATAGATAAAAAGAAAACCAAAAGAGAGAGAGAAAAAAATATGGGAGTTTAACCTAGATAAATTGATTTAGAGGAGGCGTGCGGGGCAACCACAAAAGTTGATCAATTACCAAACACTTAAATACCAATTTAAATAATTTCTGTCTTTCTGTATGTTTGCGTGTGAGTGTGTGTGTGTGGTCAGCATATAAAATTAATTGATTAACATAGCAAACAAAAAAAAAAAACTGGCACTGACTGCGGTGTTGGCTTTCCTTTCCTTTTAGCCACAAAACCACTCAAGTCAAATAATATGTTTCTTTTGGTTTTATGCAAGAGATTTGAAGTGGAATTGGAGTACACACATACACACACACACACATGCACATTGCACAGTACAAAGCGATCAAGTTAAATTGCACTTTGTTTGTTGAATGCAGTCGACAGTAAGGTAACCACAGAGCAACAACAACAACAACACACGAGAGCTGCGGTATGCAAGTAAAAAGCAAATAAATACAAAAAATAAAATAAGAGAGAGAGAGATACGAAAATTATATAAACACTATATAGGCTGACAGAGAGACAGACAGACTGGCAGGCAGGCAGGCAGGCCAGTCAGCACAGCGCAAGTATGACTAAACCAACCGCAAACAAGCAGTAACCACACAACAAACACAACAACAAAACTGGCAAAAACAAAACCATGTAACAAGTCGGGTGGCAACAAAAATATCAAAAGAAATAAATAAATAAATAAACGAGGGCTCTCTCAGCCACTACGACACTCCAACCAGCGCAACACGAAAAACAATAATAATTATAACAACAACAACAACAAAACAACAGAAACAATCTCATAGCTTTTGGTGTTGTGGATAATTTTAATGTTGCTGACTTTTTGATATAAACATTTTTTTTTGTTTTTTCTTGACGGCCAAAAACTATGCCAAAGCTAACTAGGGATTACAGTAATTAACAAAAAAAAAACTAACCAAAACTATGACAATTTTAAATGTTAAACCTGCCACAACAATTAGAAAGTTAAAAAAAAAAACGACTTGGCAACACACCCAAAGCACTGAGAAATTGGCCCAAATCAAATATCATAAATTTATACGAAAGAAAAATGAAAAAAAAAGTAGGTGACACATTTTTTTTTTTTTTTTTGCCCTAAATTAAAATCATGTTAGCAAAGCACACCCACCCAAGAGTCTAGCAAAAATATAAACGAATACTTGCCAAAGTATCGACTAAGTGCATCAAGTATCGTTCATAAAATGAACCATTTAGTTCCAAGCGATCAATCGATCAAATTTGAACTAAATCAAAATTATCCTTAAATAAAATAAATTATTGAATTTTTAACAACAAAACAAAACCCTGACAACCCTGTTCAAATTGTTTTTGTTCTCAAAGAAAAATTATAACAATTTTTTTTTTTTTTTTATATAATTAACAAGTTGTCACAGAGTAGTCAATATTCTAGACCGAGTAATTAGGTTTGTCAAAGTGCACGTGTAAATGAGAGCAACAAGACAGAAAGAGAGAGCTAGATAGAAAAAGAAGAGAGAGAGAGAGAGATGGAAAATCTGGTGGATTGTGTGGGTGCAGAAAAAAAAATAACAATGGCGTTTGGCAGCAACAAGAAAACCAATGGCATTGCCATTTTAAGTTTAGCATATTGCGTTTTACACACACACACACACACATACGCATACATTCAATGCGTAAACATTTCCATATGCAAATATTAATGACCTTCACTTTCACCTCTTTTATTGAAACGCCAAGAGACATGTGTATGCATTCACACACACACATACATGGAAATTTTTGTATGTGTAAGCAAATATACAAAAAAAAAATTAAACAGAGGAATGTAAGCCAAAAAACAAAACGAGTACCAAGAAATATTAAACTGGCTATATTTGTTTTTATTCCACGAAACTATCAACAACAACAACAACAACAACTAGGTCAATTATTCAAATTTTTATTGGATATAGAAGCAATTTGCCAAACAAGGAAAAAAAAACTATATTATTAACACAGAAATTTTCAGATTGTAGAGTGGTTCGAAATTCAAGGAAAAATAATATAATAATAATTCATAATTCTGTGAAATTCTTGAGCAATAAAAAAAATATATTCTTGATGGTTTGTTTTTTGTTTGTCTCAGGCGTATCTGTTCCTACTACAATTTGTTTACTTATATTTCAACAATTATATGTCTGTGAGTGTGTGTGTGTTTATCTGTGATAAATGAACTGAAACAAAAAAAAAAACAGCAAACAGCGCGGCGGCCTTCTCTGCTCGTGATCGTTGGCAACACCAACAACAACAGCAAAAACAATTACTGTAAATAGGTGAAAAAGACAACAACAGTTGCACAAATATTAAAACGACAAAAACAACTGACGAAAAGAAAAAAAGAAAAAAACTATTACGGTAATCAATGTCAAATGCTGCCGATTTCATTCGCAGGCACAACAACAACAACAACACCAACGACGACGACAGCAGACTACTTGACTAAAGCTCTCTAGTGGGTCTTATTGTTATTTTTTTTTTCTTTCAATCACAAAAACAAAAAAAGAGCACGTAAAGAGACCAACAACAGCAATAGCAACAGCAACAACCACAAATTGATTGTGGGCGCTCAGCCAATCAGCAGCAACAACAACAATGCTTAGGCCCACTCCACGTAGACTACTTAGCCTCCACTGGCTCCCCTCGCTCTCACTCAACAATGCCAAAAGCTTTTTAAGCGATTGTCAAATTGTTTGGAATTCTCCAAGTGAACGTGCAAAAAATTAAACGAGTGATGATAAACGAAATTACAAAGCATGTAACACAAACACAATCACACACACACATGCACATACACAAAATAAGTAAGAGCAAAATTACATTTTATTTTGTGATAATTTCTGTCGCTTTAATTTCCGTTAAACAATGCACACCCTTCCTACTCTCTGTCTCTTTAACCATATCACCCCTTCTCACTCTTCATCTATAGATTTTAGGCGTAAATCAACTTTTGAAATACCAGCATACACACACACACGAACACCTAAAAATCAACCGCACCAATACCCACTTGTTGGCAGGCTTTATCAACTGCAATATGCGAGTGAGAGAGAGAGAGAGAGCGAGATAGCAAGCATGGCCAGCCAACGATCAGATCGGCGACTGCCTGCTCTGGCGTGTTTGCAAAAGCATAGCAAAACCAAAAACAACTATCGGTATGTATATATGTATGTAAACACACATACAGGTAAACATTGAGGCCGCCGCCGCACAATACTTTCACTTCTTGTATTAAATTTTATTTCTGTTGTTGATTGGCACACACACACACAAACAAACACACAGGGGATATGTGTAAAGCTTTTTATTATAAAGAAAGAAAAAAATAATAATTTCTTGTTTTATTTATTTTTAAGCTTTAAGAAAATATTTAAACAAGTAAAACAATGCAGTGATTGTCAAACAAGTTGGCAGCTCTACTTCCGAGTCAGAAATTTATGGCAAAAAAAAAAAAAAAAGAATCAAATGAATTCCACTTAAAAATAATTTTTTTTTCAAAAGAAACTATTAAAATTTTCCTACTCGATTGGCAAGAAACGAGCAACGGTTGTTTTGAAAATAACGAGTGATCAAATTAGTCTCTAATGACGAACAACTTTTTTTTTTTTTTTTGTATATTTTTTTTCCTCCTCTTTTAAACTATTTTTAGAAATAAGACCAATTAGACAGCTTTGTAATTATTATTATTATTATTTTTTAATTATATTTATATTTGTGTTTGTATGTATTTTTTTCTTTATAATTTGCGTCGTTTGTGTTAATTATCGTGGTACTTTTTTTTTTTTGCCAATCTGACTTGACCTCAAACGTGATGATCTTGTTTTTTATTATTATTATTATTTTTTTTAAACATGCTCATAAAAATATTTTAAATTTGGATTACGCTCATTTTCTCAAATGAATTTTGAACGCATATTTGAGCGTTTCGGATTTAATTATTCAAATTTAATAATTTGCACGCCTACAAAGTTTTCTGTTTTTCTTTTTAATTAAACACAAATGCATATTTATTCCATTTTATCTAAGTAAGCAAATGATAGATAATCGAGGTTACTACATATATTAATTTTTTTTTTTTGCGGCTTCTGATGATTATTGTATTTGCTAAAAATAATAATAATAATAATGCAATATGCATTTTAATATTCCACAAGGCAAAGCAATATATATATAGATATATATGTATATCGAATAATTATTTTACAGCTGACTGCTTGGTATACAAGTGCCATTGTGCTATCTCTTTCTAGCGCATACTATTTTAGCCCCCCACCCGCTGCAGCAATTGGTTATCGCTTATGCAATTTATGCAATGTCGCATTATTTTGTTGCAAAATATTGTTTACTTGTGGCCAATGACTAAACGACTCCTTCTCTCTCTCTCTTTCTTTTTTTTTTTTTTTGAAAGCTTATGCAAAAATAATTGTTGTTAAATTCCAATAGATTTCATGTGCAAAAATAAACACTTTCATCTACTTAGCCGCACACACACACACACACACAAATACATCCACCAAGCGCCACTCACGACATCGACACCGGCAAGTGAGAGAATTAGCAGAAAATACATATTGCTTGTGATATTTAATAACCAAACAGAAATGTAACGAAAAAAGAAAAGAAACAAAAAAAAAAGTTCAAAAAGAAGAAGAAGAAAAATGCAGCAACCACCTTGTCTGGCTATATGAGATGTGTTGGTAGTTCCTCAAGCAGGCCACCACAGCAAGCATAGGCAATAGTTTGGCGTTACCAGGTGAAATCAAAGACACAGTCACGGAAACACACACACACACACACATACAGTCTTAAATATTTATAAATATGTATATACATAAAAAAGATCGCAGGTATTTCTGTTTAGTATTGTTTTTGCTTTTTATTTTTTTTTATTTTTCGGTTTAGCTTTCTTGCACGATAGCAGCAGCAGCAGCATTGGCAGAGGTTGGTGGTGGTTGCTCTGCTGCTTTGACTGCGCTCTGACTACGTGCAGACAGCTGTTGGAATGTCGCGTTGCGAAATATACACACAAACAAACACACACACTCACACACATATATATATAGCAGCAACGAACGAATGAGCAGAGAGCAAGTGTACGACGAGAGTGTGGAAGTGAAGGGGGAGAATGGAGGAAGAAGAAACTAATATTGGGATGTGGAGTGCGGACAAGCCGACCGGGTGTTTTTGTAGGAAAAATAGACTCGACTGACGTCACACTGCCATTTAATGTAGTTGCGGAGAATTTTGTTGTTTCTTGTTTTTTTTTTTTTTATTTTGTCACAGCATCCAGCCTGTGTGAGAACATGCTTATCGATAATTATATTATATCGATAGCCTGAAATAATTATTGTTGTTGTCTTGTCTGAGTATAAAGAAGAAGAAGCAGCCGTACGCACATGTTAAAATTAGACACTGAAAAATTACAACTCCCACACAATTCACTCCCACTCAACAAAGAGAAAATGCAACAGCCTGTCAAGCGCCATTTAAATAATTTTCTCGAAAGAAGAAGAAGAAGAGGTCGACTACTAACCAACTTGTTAAAAACATACTCGTCAGCTGCCTTAAAGGAACCTTGGGAATTACCATATATTAAGTCTACGACAGGGGTTGATGGTTAAAATTATTGTTGTTGTTATTGTGTTTTATTTTTATTTTTTGCATTTGTGAGCGTGTAAAGTCCAAAGTCAATAAATGGTGTCTCGGTATGGTTTTTTTTCGTGTACCTTCGAGCGAATTCTGTAGAATTTCTCTGTTTCAGTTTTGCTATTTTTCTGCTTCTTTCTTTCCTACTCAAACTGTCATATATATTTAATTATTTATCTAAACATGTCAGCAGCAGCTTGCATTTTTTTTGTACTTTTAAGCATACATACGTTTCGTTTTCTTTTTTTTTTAAGGCAGCAGACAAAAAAAATATATTTGATTATTTTTGCGGGTTGCCTTTTTGTTTTTGTGTTGTGTTGAGAAGTGAATTTATTTATAAATTAAATTGAAAACGCGTAAATTACGAGGTAGCGACAATAGAGAATCACACGAAGGCGGACAAAAATTGACGACAACACGACGACGGCAAGACGAGTGCGGTACACACGGACGGTTGACGTTTGCGGTGGTTGTTGTTGAAAGAGACGAGAGACGGGGCCACCGAGAGCTGGAACGCGCGTGCACACACACATACATATACATATACACGGATACTCTGGTAAGCTTAAACGAAACCGGGAGCATGAACGACAAGAAAGGCGGGGAGTGGGGGGTAGGAGAGGCGACAGCCGTCGACGCCGCGGTGCGAATGAAAACTGGCGAACAAACGGGTCCACTACAGAGACATATGCGAGCAGTTTATGTGCATGTGTATATAAGTATGTATAAAATATAACACACGGCTGCGGTAATGATATTGAACGGCACGAACAAATGTAAATGGTGGCAACGTCTATGCCAAAAGTGGAGAAATCAATCAAGTGAACAGCGACGCGCAGTAAGGGAGTGGAAAAAATATGCAAATATATATGTTTAAACAGTGTGAATGCAACGATATTTCCAAAATTCAACAATTATTCGTTTTTCATATCATTCTTTTATAATATATATATATTTTTTTTCTTTCATTTTGCTTCATTTCGCATATGTATCAATTTTTTTTTCTTACACAATATTTATATGATTTTTAATAGTTTTCACAGAATTTACGCACTTTATTGTATACTTAATTGAGCACTTGCAATTGATGCTTCTAGTTGATTGGTTAATAATGCACGTATTCCCTTAAGATAATTTCAATAATTTACAATGCAATTTTAACAAAAAATCTCTTGGGCAAAGTCAGAAATCACGTCATGGCTGCCACGTCCAAGCAACAATGAATCGGGCAATTTCCAAAGCGGCCCAGCAACCCTGAGTTTCGATGAGTGCCCCGTAAGGCGATATGGGTTAGAGCGAGATCAATATACTTTGTCTTTATATATTGGGCTGCCAACCGTTTTGCTAATTAATGACTCGAGTTAGCAGCATTTCTTTAATTGCAATAAGTTAGCAACAAATTCACAGAATTCGTTCTTTCAGTTCTTTTCTTTTTCTACAATAATTAACAGATACGCGTACGTAAAACAACGATAACATTTGTATTGATACACGCTTGTAAGTTGTAAGTGCTACTTTAATTTCTGTGAAAAAAGTGTATTTTCCTTCAGGAAATAGCGGTCTTAACAATATTTAATTTACCGACAGTAATTTATCATAAAATACTATCCTTGGTAAACTATTACATTAATTATTTAGCTTAATCTAGAATCTTCCAAGTATTTGTTTTCTTATTCTTATTGTTTGCCCGCCTACAATTTGAAAAACAAAAAGAGCGCAGCTCTCTTCACACACCATATGATTCGCCCGCGCAGCTTAACTTACTAAAAGCGCAAGCGGGATGGCTATCTAGTACCGGTGCTGCATTTGCGAATCACGACCATACAAAATGCAATAATAAATTTGTGTAGAATGAAGGAGACGTGAAAATGAGTAGAAAAAGCCCGCGTCACATGTATATTTCACAACAATAGCCGATAATTTATGCGTTTTTCTCTTTCAGATTATATTGAACGTAAATAAACTTAAATATAAGTAATATAAGGCCACAACAATTGAGATATAAACAATAATAAATAATAAATTACTGAGCGGAATTACAGCAGCACAGCCGCTGACGCTTTTCTCGCTCGCTCGCTTGAACATGACCACGGTTCGATTCGTATTCTATTTTTTTTTTTTACACGCCGAATTTTCAGCGGAGAAAATTTGTTAAAAAATAGTTCACTCACCCTGGAAATTATCGTCATTTTCGTCTTCTGATGCCATGCTTGCAATTAATTGCAAATTTGCTGAGTTTTATGTACAATAACCGCGTATTTTAACACAACAAATAATTGAGCACACACAGACACGACGAGAAAAAATAGACAGATTTACTTGTAAGCGGCTTCAACAAATATGGCGGAGAGCGAGCCGAAATGAGAATGAGAGAAAACCAAAATAGAGTTGATTCCGATAAAAACAGCAAACACATTGACAGCTGCTGTCAGTGTGTGCGATAACAGTTACCATCTCAGAGAAAAATTTTCAGCGAAAACGTTTTGCAGTAAAAGAAATAACAAAGCCGCCAAAAATAAATACATATGTGGAATAAACGGAATGTAAAAAGTTTTTGGTAAATAATTTAAACTTTTTAGACAGACCCATTTAATTGCGAATTATGTCGTCCATTATAACGCGCAAGGATGTCGAAGGCAGCAATGACGCCACCGATGAAATCCAGAAACTGGCAAAGAAACGCAGTGCTGGTGCGGATGCTGGACCGGGTGGCCTCGATGCTCCAAAGAAATCACGTTTCGATGTGAAGGAGAAGAATGGGGGCACCAAAACCATGGCAAATGAACAATTGGCCGCGGCATCGTTGGCGCCCTCCGATGTGCCTGCCTCTTCGTTGAGCTCTTCTCAGATTAAGCTGATGATGGCGCATGCGCAGCGGGAAATTGAAGAACGAAAACGTGCTCTAAGCAATCTAAGGGACAAGGATCCGCTCTTGGCCTCAGTGCCACAAATCGGTATGCCCGTGGCCCTGGCCACCCAGGCCTTGGCCAAGAAACCCACGCCCGAGGATGCCGAAAAGGCCAAGAAAATAGCCGAGCTGCAAGCTCAAATTCGAGCTAAGCTCACCGGTAATCTAGCCAACCTCATACAACCTACAGCAGTGGCTGCAGCTGCAGCAGCGGCCGCCCAACAGCAAGAGCGACCCAAGCCTCTGATCTTGGACGAGGAGGGACGCACTGTTGATAAAAGCGGTCGAGCCATCAACATACCCACAGTGACACCCACGCTCAAGGCCAACATACGTGCCAAAAAGCGCGAAGTTTTCCAACGACAAACGCATGGCCCTGACCGGGGTGGATCTGGTGGTTCAGCCGGCGGTTCTACTCAAGACGAGGCTATCAAGTTCTTTGATGATCGCATTGCCCTGAAACCCACATTAAGAAACAAGCGGACCCTGCGCTTCCATGAACCCGGCAAGTTTCAGCAGCTAGCGGAACGTATGCGGATGAAGAGCCAACTCGAAAGATTGCAGAATGAAATATCCCAAATAGCAAGGAAGACAGGCATTTCTTCGGCCACCAAATTGGCCCTGATAGCACCTAAACAAGATATGCCCGATGATGTGCCAGCCATGGAATGGTGGGATTCGGTTATTCTTACTCAGGACTTGGAGACGATGGATGAAACAAGCGGTAAGATAAGCATCAGGCAAACAGCCATAACCAATCTCATAGAGCATCCCACGCAAATGAAGCCACCAAGTAAGTGAAATACAAAAATCAAATCTGTTAAGGAATTAACCAGTTTTCACCCCACAGATGAGCCCCTGAAACCGGTGTATTTGCCCGTCTTTCTTACCAAAAAGGAACGCAAGAAGCTACGTCGCCAGAATCGACGCGAGGCCTGGAAGGAAGAGCAGGAAAAGATACGTCTGGGTCTGGTGGCTCCGCCTGAACCAAAACTGCGTATCTCCAACTTGATGCGTGTCCTGGGCACAGACGCCGTGCAAGATCCCACCAAAATCGAGGCTCACGTACGGGAACAAATGGCCAAACGGCAAAAGGCCCATGAGGATGCCAACAATGCCCGCAAACTGACAGCCGAGCAGAAGAGTGAAAAGAAGATACGCAAAATCAAAGAGGACACCACTTGTGGCGTCCATGTCAGTGTCTATCGCATACGCGATCTTCAGGACAACCAGAGCAAAAAGTTCAAGGTGGAAACCAATGCCAAACAACTTCAAATGACGGGCAGCGTCGTCCTGTTTCGAGATTGTTGCGTGGTCGTTGTCGAGGGTGGACCAAAGCAACAGAAAAAATATCGTCGCCTAATGCTGCATCGGATCAAATGGGAAGAGGATATGGTCAAAGGCAATGATGGTCAAGATGTACCCAATTCCTGTGTACTAGTCTGGGAGGGCACCAGCCAAAGGCGTCACTTTGGTGAGATTAAATTCAAAATTGTGCCCATGGAGAAAATGGCCCGCGAATTCTTTCAAAAGCATCAAGTCGAGCATTACTGGGATCTGGCCTATTCGGGTGCAGTTCTGGAAGCGTCGGTAGATCAACAGTAAGCCTGTTGTCTTTAATTTTTTGTTGACCTTTTTATGTCTACTTTAGGACAAAATTGATTAAATTTTCTTTCCATTTTAGAACTAAATCGTGAAAACTTGTATTTTCATTTCTTTGTGTATAAATCTTCTTTGATATTGGAATTTAGGAAATCCGTGAGACCTTGCGATTTCAGGCGTTCGATTATCGCTGCCAAACGCTCATCGTCCAGAGCATTTTCGGCCTGCTCCCGTTGGTCCAGGGCGTGTTGCTCTTTGACGCGATTTTTCAGCACCTTTTTGATAACTTCTCTGATGGCCTTATTGATTTCCAGGGTAATGTCCAAGAGCTGGAGATAGGTATTGGGTTTCAGATAGCCGCATTGTTGGCACTGAGCCACCTGTTCGAATGTGTCCATGCTGGAGCATACTATCAGGCCATGCTCTTGGGTTGTGGTTGTAGGGGCCGATGAAGTGCCGGCCAAGCCATAGCCGCCCCGATGTTGCAGCAAAAGCTCCTCCACTTTGGCCGAGGGATTGACAAAGACATAATTTCTATACAGGCAGGCAGTGGATGCCGTGATTATGTCATAGGTAGAGATGCCGCATTCTACTAAGGCTGCTCCACAGCAATTAATGGCTGTGCTGAGCAGGCAACCGTCGTCTTCGATAATAAGTACACGGATATCCAGTTGGAAATTGAGGAATTCATTGCGGCAGACAAGTGGTTCCAGGGCCTTGGTCAAGGTGTTGCCCAAGTGTTTTTCACGTTCGGGTACTGATTCCAGCTCACTGGTGGAGAAGGCGGCAAAATTCACATAACAATTAATGACTCCCATATTGACACGCCGGGCACTCGCACGCAAGAGTTCATGAGGTGGAGCCACAACGGCCAAGACTTTGGTCTGCCCGTACTCCATATATGCCGAGCCGCGTGCTGTGGTCAAGACTCCAGCACGTAAAACTGAAATCAACACATTATTCATTCATCACTTTCAATAAGATTTTGGAAAGTTTCCTACAAGTTGGTCTAGGCAATGCCTTAATTTCTGTAGGCTTTTCCAGGCTTTCGAACAGGGCCTCGCAATCCTCAGGCGTGGTATATAGCTGCTCAGCTACAGTGGCCCCATCCAGAACTGTATTTTTAACTTGTGTTAAGAGTGAAGACATTTTTGTCAAGCAAATCGAGTATAAACAATAAACATGTGAACCGCGGCCAAATGTTGAAAGTGTTATCGATAGGTAATTGCAAACATGCTGCCAGCCTAGCCATTTTATAGCTAGATCCAACACAAAAAAGCTAAAAGCTAAATATTTAAATTTTAAAATAAATTACATGGGCAATGTCATACTCTTGCCTTCAGATTTAAAATTTACGTTTTCTGCTTTATATTTATTTGATTGATAATAAATTTTTAGCATTCTGTCTATTTTTATTGAGTTAATTCGTGGCAATATTTCAAATCAGCCCTGGGTGTTCAAATCGATAACGATAAATTCGAAATGTCAAGACTGACAGATTAAAAAGCGCTTTGTAATTCTGCCTGAAAAGTGAAAAAGAAGGAAAAGGCAAACGCCGTATCACAATTTTCTATATAAATACAAAGCTAATTTAAGTAAAAAAACACAAAACGAAAGCCGCTTGAAACACCTTGAATTGGGTAAAAATGACTGGCGAAACAAAACAAGAGAAAAAAGTGCCCAGTGGCACTCCTGGTGGAGACTCCAAAGACTCGAAGTCTAAGCAGCTGGATGCTAAGAAAAAGGTAGATGAGGCCCTGAAGGAAAAGGAGCAACCTGAACTTTCCGATGAAGATCAACTGCTGCAGGAAGAGCTGGAAATGCTGGTACAGCGTCTTCAGGAGCCCAACAAGGCCTTGTACAAGCCAGCCTTGGAAACAATGGCCAGACTGATTAGGGCCTCCACCACGTCAATGACTTCAGTGCCCAAGCCCTTGAAGTTTATGCGCCCCCACTACGAAACCATGAAGGCAGTCTACAAAAACATGCCCGATGAGCAGACGCGTCAGCAATGCGCCGACATCATTTCCGTACTGTCCATGACAATGGGCAGCGGCAAAGACTGTCTGGCCTATCGTTTCCTCTGCGATCGCACACAAAAGATTGGCGATTGGGGTCATGAGTATGTGCGTCATTTATCTGGTGAGATTTCGGCTCACTACCACGATACCACCGGAGACTTCCGTACGCAGCTTATTGAGCTAGTTAAACAGATCATACCCTATAATATGGAGCACAATGCCGAGGCTGATGCCTGTGATCTGCTCATTGAAATCGATCATCTCCACCTGCTGAGCAACTATGTAGATGAATCGGCCTATCCCAGAGTCTGTCTGTATCTGCAGTCTTGCTATCCCTATGTTCCCGAGCCAGATAACACCATTATATTGGAAACAGCCTTGCAATTGGCCCGCAAATTCGAACAGCACACCCAGGCCATGCGTTTGGCTCTGATGCTAAATGACATGGATAAGATTGGCGAGATATTCAAGGAGCCCAAAGAGCAGGCTATGCAAAAGCAATTGGCCTTTATGTTGGCTCGTCAGCAGGTTTGCCTGGAATTGGATGAATCAGTGCCAGATTACGATGACCTCATGGAAATTATGTCCAATGCCAATCTGAATAAGCATTTCCTCAACTTGGCCCGTGAATTGGACATCATGGAGCCCAAGACACCTGAAGATATTTACAAGTCACACTTGGACAACTCACGTTCCCGCTTTGCCTCAATTCAGGTTTGTGCTCCTACCCGCTTTCTTAAGCCGAACTCTGCTTATTTCGTCTTTTATTTTTTACCTTAGGTGGACTCGGCCAAACAGAATCTAGCGGCCAGTTTTGTCAATGGCTTTGTCAATGCCGGCTTTGGCGTAGACAAGCTCCTCTCCGAGGATGGCAATAAGTGGCTTTACAAGAACAAAGAACATGGCATGCTATCGGCCACAGCCTCTTTGGGCCTGATCCTGTTGTGGGATGTGGACGGTGGTCTCACCATGATTGACAAATATCTCTACTCCACGGATGATAACATTAAGTCTGGTGCCTTGCTGGCCTGCGGTATTGTAAATTGCGGCATACGCAACGAAGTAGATCCGGCCCATGCCCTGCTCTCCGATTATATTTATAATCAGAATACCTGCATGCGCATCGGCGCCATTCTGGGTCTGGGCATTGCCTATGCCGGCTCGAATCGCGGCATTGTGATTGACACACTAAAGCCTGTGTTTGCCTACGGCAAGACCCAGGCCAGTGTAGAGATTTTGGGCATTACAGCGCTGTCACTGGGTCTCATCAGTGTGGGCTCCTGCAATGCCGAGATCACGGAGATCTTGTTGCAGACCATTATGGGGCTGCCCAAGTCGGATTTGAAGGACACATATGCCCGTTTCCTATGGCTGGGTCTGGGTCTGCTGTATTTGGGACGCCAGAAGGCCACCGAGGCCGTGATGATGACCTTGGAGGTCTTGGACGAGCCCTACCGATCTATGGCCACAACCATGGTAGACATTTGCGCCTATGCTGGCACTGGTAATGTTTTGAAAATTCAGCAATTGCTGCACATCTGCTCGGATCATTACGAGACCTCCAATGCCGAAGAGGAGAAAGAGAAGGGAAAGAAAGACAAAAGCAAGGAAAAGGTAAGCAATTCAGAAATTCCCAAATACTTTTGAGCCACCTTAACAAAATTCTTCTAATTATTTAGGACAAGGAGAAAGAGAAGGAGAAGGAAAAAGAGCGTGAAAAGGATCTTTCGGCTACCCAGGCCATTGCAGTCCTGGGCATTGCCTTGATAGCCATGGGCGAGGATATTGGAGCCGAGATGGCCTATCGTTCATTTGGTAATCTCCTGCGCTATTGCGAGCCAACCATACGCCGTGCTGTGCCTCTGGCCCTGGGTTTGATCTCCGCCTCGAATCCCAAGCTGAATATCCTAGACACACTGAGCAAGTTCTCCCACGACAGCGACTCCGAGGTGGCCCACAATGCCATCTTTGCCATGGGCCTGGTTGGTGCCGGCACCAACAATGCCCGCCTGGCCTCCATGCTGCGTCAATTGGCCCAATATCACTCAAAGGATCCCAGCAATCTGTTTATGGTGCGCATAGCCCAGAGTCTCACTCATTTGGGCAAGGGCACCCTCTCCCTCAGTCCCTATCACAGCGATCGCCAGCTTATGAATCCCATGGCCGTGGCCGGCTTAATGGCCACTCTGGTCTCCCTCTTGGATGTGAAGAATTTGATTCTGAATCGTTCACATTATCTGCTGTATACCCTTGTGCCAGCTATGCAGGCCCGCATGCTGATCACCTTCGATGAGGAACTGAATCAATTGCAAGTGCCCGTACGCGTGGGCATAGCCATCGATGTGGTGGGTCAGGCTGGCAAACCCAAGACCATCACCGGCTTCCAAACACACACCACGCCAGTGCTCTTGGCGATTGGCGAGCGTGCCGAATTGGCCACAGATGAATATATTTCATTGACACCGGTAATGGAGGGATTCGTTATACTAAAGAAGAATCCAAATTTTGTCAAATAGTTGCAGCTGCCGCTAAATTAGAAATTATCGTTTAAGTTCTAGCGAGACTCAGTTTCCCGCCCTTCTCCACATTAACATAACCTGTTGTCAACAGTAGCCCACAACTAACAGATCATTTTATAAACTATTATAATACCGGCAGATTATTAAAAATGTCTAAAATATCTAAAAAAAAACATTGGGTATGGCTTTTATTTAAATTTGAAAGTTGAAAGAGTTTTGGAGGATTTCGATGGGGTAAACTTGGTTGGGCGAGTACTCTGAACTGTGTATCGATTTGCTCTGGATTGAAAAGCTATAGCCTAATCTGATAATAACGGATAATTGAGATGAACAGAAGCTGATAAATGCGGGGTCAGACTGAGGCAAAAAAATTCAATGGCGCTGAAAAGTATGCTACATTTTTTTTCTGAGAATATTTTCATTTTACTTCAACAAATTAAATTTGAATTAAATATAAAAAAATAGTTTCGATTGATATATCAGAAACAAATCTATATTTATATGAACCTAATGGAATTGTAGAATTCAATAAATATAAAAATAATAATTAAACAAATAATTTTACCACATTTTTTAGGGGAGAATGAGTATTTCAATTCCTAATGGAATTGTAGAATTCAATAAATATACAAATAATAATTAAACAAATAATTTTACCACATTTTTTAAGGGAAAATGAGTATTTTTTTAAAAGAAGAATGTTTTGAAATGAAAATGAGTATTTTTTTAAAAGAAGAATGTTTTGATTTTTGTGACCAAGCATTGATCTGTTTATTGTAATTATTTTTATTTTCAGACCAGACATCAGCCATAGACCAACTCTTGGTACGCATATATATATATTTAATTGTTTTTTTTTACATATAAATTTCTTTTACATTTTTTGTTTTAAGCTATTGAGACATAAAATAACAGTAATATTAGTTACATAGGCATAGAATTAAATATTGGTATTTGGGATTTAGTTTTCAATTTGCACAAAACGATACTCAAACTGATCAAATTTGAATTATCAGAAAAAACGGATAACATTTTCTTTTTTCTCATACATAAAAAATAAAACATTTAAATAAAATCTATCGTTGTGCAAATTGAATTTTGATTGTTCCAAGTGTTTAGTTCGCCTGAGTCGTAGTGGTTGGTGCAGACTGAGGTGGCTCACTGTTGCTGTACGGTGGCTGTTGTTGTTGTTGTTGTTGTTGTGTTGGTGGAGGTGGTGTAAAGACATGCAGCATTTGCGGTGGCAGAGGCGTCGGCTGAGTTGGGAACAGTCCGCCCATAGATGGTTGAACCTGAGGATAGGAGGGCACAGTCTGGGCAGCCGGATATGAAAGAGCCATGGGCGCACTCATGTATGGTTGTTGTTGGGGCAAAGCGGCTGTAGAGAACATGGGCACTGCCGGTGGTGACACGGTGGCTGCCGTGGCCTGCGGATAGGGCAATTGGGCGGCGGGTATGTCGCTCATGTTTACACTGTGCTGTGCGGGATCAAAGACATTGCCGGGAACGAAAACATTTGCTGGTGGAGGCACGGTGGCGGCCAATGGTGATTCTGCACTCACGGGTGGTATTTGGGGAGCTGCTGGTTGGGGTATAGCAGATGGTAGCGGCGTTGGAGGCGGTACAGATATGGCTGGCTCTGGCACTGATGAAGTTTCGTTGGTTGGTTGGGCCTGCAGAGTGGCTGAAATGGGATCTGAAGTGTCATCCGGGTTGAAATAAGTCTTGAAGAGGCTCTGGGCTGGCGGCTCAATTGTGGCCGGCTTAATCTCGGCATTGGTCGAACCGAAAGTGTTGGCCAGTGGCGGAATATAAGGCAACGTTGGTGCTACAACAGCGCTGCCGATGGTACCAACTGGATGGGAAACCGCAGCTGTTGGCAGAGTAGAGACGGCCGGCGCTGTTCCAGGCGTGGCGGCTGGTAGGGCACCGGGCACAGATGGTGGAGCCGGTTGCACGGGTATCCGGTGGAGATAGCCATAGCCAATACCACAGCCTAGGGCGCCCTCACCACCCCAGGCTGTATTCGGCTTGATTGTAACCTCCCGGCAGGCATCGTCATCCAAATTGTAGACATACATTTTGAGGGGCTGCTGTTCATGCGTTTCAATCAAGGTGAAAAGGTCATCATTTTCCTGGCGTATGGCATCGGCCCCTATGACGTAGTCACTGTAGGCGCGCAGTCCAGCCAATTCGGCTGGGGAATTGGGATGCACTTCCAGAATGTGCCAGACACTTTCATTGGCTCCCTCGAATGAACAGAAACGGATGCTCACGCCGAGCAGGCCTTGACCACCCCAACTGTTGCTGGGGGTCAGAGTCAGTTCGCGTACAGTTTGCGTTTTGCTAGAGTAGACGGCGAGACGAACCGGCTTATCGACATTTTGCTTAAGCATTTCCTTGAGTAGCTCGTTGTCCTGGTCCAGTCTGTGGCCAGCAATGGTCACGATAAAATCGAAAAAGGCCTCCAGACCAGCTTTCTGGCCCGGCGAATTGTCTTGCACTTTGAGTACGTGGTAGCCTAAGAAAATTATGTTTGTTTAGCTTTTCGGTAAAAGGGGGGTGGCGGGTTGGTGGGCATGTATGTGTAGTGTTCTAATTGGGGCGCCGCCACTGCTGTTGCTGTTGAAGCGTTTACGTGTACGTTAGACTCACCTTCGGTTCCACCGCCGGGTATATGGATGCTTTGACTGGAGCCCATTGCTTTGTTCTAAGAATAATTAACTAATTTATGATAAATTAGAATAAGCAATTGATTTAATGTCAATATTTGAAGACACTAAACAATTTACGTTCTTCGTGGCAATTTCTCAGTTAAAAGTTCTGTGGTTCCGTAATGAACAAAGTGAATCTAGTTGGAAGAACCAAAAACCAGGGCTGACGTATTGGGCCAAAAAAAAAAAAGACCGGTATTGCTTTATTGAAGCATAGAATATTTTATTAAATAGCTTTAACAAAAACTGTTTGATTATTCGACAATTTGTTTCAGTTTACACGATTTTATTTTTCTGGATAATTCGATTGCTGAACTGTTGTGACCTGACAACAACTGACTTCGATCCATCAAATTTAGTTTTTGTTGTTTTTTGTTATTAATAACTTAAGTTCATATTTGGAGTTTCTATTTCATTGCGGCTGCAACTTGCCATTGTTGTTGGTATTTTGCCACAGCTTCGCGGTGTTTCAGCATTTCTTTTTCCATATTATCAAGAGTATCTGTTGAACTTTTGAGCTCCTTAGAAATATATTCAATACGCTTTCCCACGTTTTGCCTTGAGTCCTCCAGTTCCTGTTTCACCAATACGGGTCCAAATAATTTGTATACTTTGTTTTCAGGTCCGAGTAGATTTAATTCATCCAAGACGCATTTGTTTTCATTAAGCTGGCTTTCCAAAACAGCGCGTTGTTTTACCACCTTTACACAAGCTTCAAGCATAAGAAATGTTAATAGCGAATAATTAAAATGCCTGATTTTTATACCTACATTTCTGAAGATTTTGATAGGCCTCTAGCTCGGTCTGCATCTTTTTATAAAGCGCTGCGCTGTTTTTATCCATTTTTCTGGTAATTCTATAAAATATATATTTTTGTTAGAAGTGATTCAGACGAACACACGTTTGTTTTTATTCGCAGTAATTGCTTTGTCTAACGTGAACCATACGACTGCTTACTGCATATCATAATTCAACACTGAAATTGTTTGTGTCCTACCTTTTTTACTATTATTTTCAAAGTTTATTTTATCTAGAAGGAAAATAAAAAGTTTTATGTAGAATTTAAGGTTACAAAGGTAATCGGTCACTAAAACAATCGATTACTACGATTTTTGGTAGCCGTATCGATGCCGCCCATTCTGTTAGAATGGCAAAAATTCAAAATATCTCAGACCCCATGGTTGCATTTCAGAATTATTGGATTTTTCAATCAAGTTGGCAGCGTGACAGCGTTGGTGGTGGGAGTTGGCAGGTCGATAGCGTTGGTCTCAGCAGAAGCATTTCGCGCCGAAAAAGAAAACACTCATTAAATGCAATAAATAAAAATAAACACATTAAAACCCAATCATATATGACAAATGCTAAAGTGAAAATGTGCTAATATTGAAAAACAGACATTTTTAATGCCGAAAACCTTGCAACAGGCATCCCAAGTGCGCTTTGCCTGTGCGTGTGCTTGACCAAAAGGCGGCGTTGGCGTTTGTGTTTGTGTTCAGAAAATTTGTCGAGTTACATTTTCAGGTAAAACTTAAACAATGGCCCCTGTGAAAAAACGTGAAAAAGATAGTAGCGAGAGCGTTGGGTCTGCGGTTACTAACCCTGCTGTTACAAATGGACACACTAATGGGGCCTCGACGTCGACGTCAACTTCAGCAGCAAACACTGCTTCGGCGGCCCCCATTTCTGCTGCCACAGCCGAAGCCGTCAAACTCAATGGACACCAACAAGAGCAGGAACTCTTTTTACAAGCATTCGAGAGTAAGTGCACAGATTACCTAATAACAAATATTTTCCCTAATGATTTCTGTGCTTTATAGAGCCAACTCAGATTTACCGCTACCTACGTAATCGACATGAGACAAATGTAAGTTGTTTTCTTTGTTTGTGTGTGTGTGTGTGTGTGTGTGTCCGTGTGTGGGTGCCCTCGTTTGTTTATACTTTTGGACTACTTGCTTGCTTGTCATTTGCAGCCAATATTTCTGAACCGCACCCTCAGTTATATGAAAGAGCGAATGTCGCGTAACAACAAGAAGCGTGCCTCCTTTAAGGTAAACTCAATATTGGATACCATTACCCAAAAGTCTGAAGCTGTGACACAAAACTACCTGCATGTCATTTACGATTCCCTGCATGAGAAAATCAAGTCCGAGGAGACGGAGGAATTGCTGCAACTGCTCTGCCAGCCTGGGGAGTCAGTTTGCGTGGAGACCACCTTGTATAAGATCACAAGAAGTAAACGCAAGGACAGCACCCTAGACTTTCAAGAGTTGCTGGTAATATTCAATTTTATAAATTAACTCAACAGCTTTGCATTAATGCTTTACTAAATTTACACACAGAGCAAATCATCAAAAATTGTGTACAACCCAAAGGATCGCATAGGAGAACACTCGACCATCTCAATACCGCTACAAGTAATGCACCCCATTGGCGAGCAGCATACTCTCTACAAGCTACTCTTTCGCATCAAAATGCTGCAGTCCACCTGCCAGGATGAGAACACAGCCACCCCCAACAAGCGGTCACGTGGCCATGAAAAAATCTATGGCTCCGAGTTGATACTCTATGAGAAGTCCAGCGGCTTTATTACTGAAGGCGAATACGAGGCCATGCTTCAGCCACTCAACTCCACCAGCATCAAATCATTTTCACCAAAGAAATGCACCTGGGAGACCATGCCCGATAGTTACATTCCACTCTCACTCACCTACGATGTATACCAGCAGAGTCCCATGTTGAAATTCCATCTGACCCTCTCTAATGAAGAGTTGCCCGCCCTCATACCTGCTCCCGAGCTCCAGCGCTATGTGACTCACCTCACGGGCAGTTCAGCTCCTACCAACCTAGAGGCCGAGGCCGAGTTCAATAACAATTGCAGTGTTAAAACGAGCAACGGCAACGCTAACAGTCTATCCAAACCTGAACTGGTGCAGATTGTCTACAATTTCATGTACAGCAATAATACACGCCAGCAAACAGAGTACACCCAAGAGTTGAATTGTCCCTGGTGTGGGCTGGATTGTTTGCGTCTGTATGCCCTGCTAAAGCATTTGAAACTATGCCATGCTCGTTTCAATTTCACCTATCAACCAGCCAGCAATGGGGCACGCATAGATGTGACCATAAACGATGCCTACGATGGTTCGTATGCGGGTTCACCATATGACTTGGCCGGGCCTTCGGGCTCGTCCTTCGCTCGGACATGTGGACCCGTGCGACGCACTTCGGTCACCAGTTTAATGGTTTGCCGGCCGCGTCGACAAAAGACTTGCCTAGATGAATTTCTAGAACTAGACGAAGATGATATAACCAATCAGCGTTCATATATAACCGGACACAACAGGTAGCAAAATCCTCGATAAAAATCACAAGAATTTAAATTCGAGTTTTGTATTCTGCAGATTATATCACCATACTGAGACCTGCCTGCCTGTGCATCCCAAAGAGCTGGACATAGACTCGGAGGGTGAGAGTGATCCGCTTTGGTTGAAGCAAAAAACCATACAAATGATTGATGAATTTTCCGACGTCAACGAGGGTGAAAAGGAGCTTATGAAATTGTGGAATCTGCATGTGATGCGACACGGCTTTGTGGGCGATTGCCAACTCCCTTTGGCCTGTGAAATGTTTCTTGATGCCAAGGGTCATGAGATTGTACGGAAGAATCTCTATCGGAATTTCATTTTGCATATGTGCTCTCTTTTCGATTATGGCCTCATAGCCGCCGAGACCGTCTATAAAACAGTCCAGAAACTCCAGGGTCTGCTCAGCAAATACACTGCCGGTCAGGAGCTAATGCAGAGTCAGCGCGAGGCCCAGCTCAAATATTGGCTAGAGGTGGGCATGCACAAAAAGCAGGATGAGCAAAAGCACAAGTCGCCCCAGAAGCAAACCTCCGCCAATGCAGCCAACGCTGAGCATGCCAGCAGCTCAACAGGCAGCGGTGCCTCGAATTCCTCAATGCAGCCACCAAAACGTATGCCGGCCAATATCAAACGGGCCAGTGCAGCGGCTGCATTGGGCACTGCTGCTACCTCAGCCCAAGAAGGTGGTGGCCCAGCCAATGGAAGTGGCGCTGGTAGCAGCAAAAATGTGGCCAAAAAGAGTGCCGATCATCAGCCAGCCACCTTGGCCAATACCCGTGAACGTCGCTCAGATCCGGGACTGAAACGTAGCGCCAGCGGCACTCGCCTTGGTGCTGCGGATAACACACGAGCAACCTCAACACTGCCCAAAAGAAAACTCAATCCAAAACGTGAGTTAGACTTGCTCCCCCACCCCCTCTCCCTAACTTTTACCTAAACTAATTGAAATCAGCATAACACTTCATCATCATTGCAATTTTCACTAATCAATTTCATATCTATTTCCGTAGTTTTTTCTTTAATTCCCATAGATGGCGCTTTTCAGATCAATTCAATTTAGACTGTTATTTTTATGGTTCTTTTGAATATTTACAAAGCGAACTAAGTTCGAAATGATTTAGGAAAAGATGCAAGCTACCTGAGGACAATGAGATTTTCAAGTCTGTCAAATATCTGTCTAATTTTTCTAAAAATAAAATATTCGGCAGTCCGAAGCTTAACCTTAGCTAGCGTAGATACCACATCATCCCATTTGAACTCATTTGAATTCTCATCCATTCATAACACTAGGAAAAATTAAAACTACAAACTTTCTCTATACCAAGCAAAATTTTCCAAATTTTTTTTCAAAATTGATTTTTAATTTTTTTTTTCAAAATTTTTTTCGTCTGGCCTAAAAGCGTGAAATTGTGTTTCTCTTTCTCTTTGTTTTTTCATTTGTTTAACCATTTTTATTTTGGCAACCAAAACAACAAAACAAAAAAAAAAATAAAAATAAATAAAGCAGCAGATTTGGCTGATGTGGTGGAGCAAATGGAAATGGAAGTGATGGAGTCTATGGAATTAGTTGGTGATGTTGGTGATAAATATAATAATGATGATGATGTTCAAATTGTTCAAGACCCAGAAAACTGCAAAAATCTTGATGAAAAAAACTGAGTGTATCAAAAAAATTTTTTCTGGCTAAAAAAAAAGTTTTATTTTTTTTGTTTTTTTTTTTTTTGAAATAGTTTTGAATTTGTAGAAATTGTGTTAAAATGTATAATCAATTCTTCTTCATGCATCGTCACAGACAACAATGCTGCCACGTTGACAAAGCGAAAAAGATATAGCGATGGAGCAGCCGTATCCGCCTCAACACGCAACTCATCTGCCATGAGCAGCAAAAGCAATAATCACCATACACTGCCAACAGCCAGCAACAACAATGGAGCTGCTGCCAAAAAGCGTCTATTAGCCCATCGTCGATCTGCCACGGAACGAGTATCGAGTATAAAGACAAATGGTGCTGGCTCCAACTCCACCCAAGTCCACGGATTGCGTACTCGGATGTCAATGCCTCTGACTAAATATGAACGGCGCTGACAATACCAAGTTCAATTCAATATCCTTCTTTATAATTATTCATTCTCAATTTAGTTTAGAATATATACAAACAATTGTAAATCTTAACAAAAAAAAAAAAACACAATTGATTTGGTAAATTTTAAAAGTCTTTTTGTTATTATTATTTCATTTGTATTGTGACTTATTTTTGCATTTGTTAGCATCAAAATTATGGAAAAGAAAATAACAAATGTTTCAAATTAAATCGGTAATCCTTTATTTTCAATTTTGTTAATTTTAATCTTGATATAATGAAATAAATAAAACACTGCTACAGGAATAGGGAAAAACTATTTTAATTCATTTCTCCAAATACAGAGTATGCATATATTTTTTTTTTTTTTATATCTGTCCAAGGGCAAGATTAATTTGTAATTAGCACAGAGTAGAACAAACAGAAGAGTTCATAAATATATATTTATCTACATTTAAGAGAGTTTTTAAAATAAATACCAGCTTAAAACAAAAATCACCCTCCACAATTCGGATATTGATGTAAAGTGAAATCAGAAAAACAAAAACCAAAACAAACAATAAAATTTGCTAATATATTTTTACAATGCACAAAAGTAAAATGTTTTATAGTGTTTTCGGTTAAAAATCAAGTTTTCTATTTCTAGCTATTATATATATAAATATTTGATACCCTGGGGATGCCTTTTTGATGTTTTTTGTCCGTAAATCACATGAAAGGGATTGGTCAGTAAATTGGGCCTATTTGCGTTGGTATGAAAGATATATGATATGAATATGCTAATTTTCCTTTGAAAAGAGTATAAGAAGCCAACACGATTCCTTCTAATATGAAACAAGGTGACAGCCCTGGCTTGTTTAATTCACATAAAAATCAACAATTTTTAATTCTCAGGCTTGAGTTTCTTTCTTAACCGCAGTATGCTGCAAATTGATCGGTTCCAATAATAGAAGAGCGGCGGCGACTCAAATAGTAGATCAGTTTTATTCTGTTCAAATTCAATACAGTTCATTATTACTAAAAACTTATGAATGCAATGAATGCAACGAACATAACAATGGAATCGATGTGGCCAGATTTTTAAAAAAAAGACGCCATCTAGCGTCAAGATAAACGTCGTCTGATACAATGTTGCCAGCGGCTCGAAAGTTGTCTGAAACAACGGAAGGCCAGTTGAGGAGCGAAAAGTTGCAAAAAGACCTGCAAAATTTTTGGCGACACCATGTCATTATCCACAACAATATCGGATGAATTATGTATCTATAGCTGCGATCTAAAGCTAAGAGAGATAAATAAGATTTTGAAAGCCATTGACATCACTATATATGAAAATAATGATCAAAATGTGAAACCTGGAATAGATCATTACAGAAAACACACTGGACTTCTATATATAAAGTGCAAAGATGGTGAAACTGCTAGCTGGATAAGAAAAAAAGCTGATTTTATAAAATTTAAGTCAAAGGTGGATTTTAAGTTTGTTGACCAATGTATTTCAATAAACATAATAAGTGGAAATTTTTTACATAGTTCTGATCTCAGCAATGAACAAATTTTGGAATTTCTTGAGTACGCAAATGAAAATTTACCGGCTTCCAATTGGACTATTCTCACAAGAAATAAAAGAAACACAAAGGATTTACTGATGGCATTTTTAATAGATGAACATTCCATGGATCGTTTAATACAAACAAAATTCCTAGTCAATTATCGTATGCGAAAACTTCAACTTTATCTATTTAAGAAATAGAAGTACCTCTTGATCTCAAAGTTGTGCCAAATATTACATTATGTATATACATATATATATATATGTAGAACATAGAAGTTATATATATATATATGTGTCATACCAAACATTCAGATGCATCTGCCATGACCTTGCAGGAGTAAAATCTAAATAAAAAAGATTGAATTTGGTTTGACTCATAAAAAATTTGAAGCATTCATATCAGATTGATACTCCGTATTATGTTAAAAACGTTGTAATTAAGAAGAAATATTAAATTTTATTAGTTCTCACACAGACTTGATAACCACTGTAATCGAACATGATTGTAAATAAAAAAGTTTATCATATTTAATAAATATATACATTTATATTTTTTTTTATTCGGTTTTGAAGAATTTGCGTCATTTACAGTTTATGTGGAGGGCCGTTTTTTTTGCTGAAAGGAAATGCAAATGTTAGTTTTGAATTTTAAAACAAAAACATTCTAGTGAAGCTTATACACAATTTGCGTGATATCATTTAAAGCAAATATATTTTCCACATAAAACTAAAAATGCTTTGCAACATAGAAAGGTACAGAAATCAAATAAGCAGCACTATTGGTGTGGTCATAAAATGCAATAATTTTAATTTTGAAGCAACCTCATCTGGAAGTACTTCTCATCGATGTGACGGCAGAACTGCACCAGGCGGGTGAATTTTTGTACGGTCTGACCCAGAGCCATATTGGGTAGACTCGTGGTTAATATTGAAAATAAATGTCCAAAGGCAATGGCATCCAGTTCACATGGCTGATCTCCATAGAAAAACGGCGTGTCAGGGGTCTTGGTTAGTTTGAGCTCCAGCATGTCGCAACATTTCGTTACATCCTTAATAACATCATCAATTTCATAATTGTTCCAATTATATACTTTTAGGAGCCTCAACGCATTGCGCCGCTTTTCGTGATTTTGAAGTACTCTTAGGGGCCAGGGATAGATGATGCCATTTCGAGGTGCTGTAATTTCCTTGTAGACGCGCTCGTTCTTAAAGCTTATAAACAACTCCGCCATGGTGAATATGTTTTCCACTAAAGATACATAGGCGCGCATATCATATTTTTCGTCTTCATCCATCCAGCTACCGATTCCCATGTCTTTTTGTTGAACGAAATTTACAATTGGCTCGAACTCAGCAAAGATGAAGGCGCCAGCCCGTATAAACGGCAGTTTGGTCATACGGCCACCAGGAGACATAAATTCGGCATTAGCACACGATCTTACTCCAAACGGTAGATTACACATTTTTAAATAAGCTTTTACTGCTAGGCAGCTTGCATATTCTGGCAATAAAATTTGTTCTACCTCAAATGGCTGGTAAAGTGTAGCATCCTCTGGCCAAGGCTCTTCGGCCAATTTTTCAGCAGTGTGGAGTTGGTTCAGATATTGTGATGTTTGCATATTTTCTTGCTTTTATTATTGAAAAATATTATTTAACCAGAAGTCTACGAATTATGATGTGCGCAAGTTCGTGAACAAAAATATAATCAGCTGCGTCAAGATAGCGGCAGTTCGTGAAATGTTTTTATTGAATTATCGAAAAGAAAAAAAGTCCGACCATTTTTGTTCTATATAATATGTAACCGCCAAATCTAATTTAATTCAATCTGTATTATATAGGTTAAGAAAAATTACATGAAATTAGCTTGAAAAATATATATGAATATACAACAATATACAAAAATAAAAAATAACAACGTAATAAAACAATAAATTCGAATAGAAGGGTTTGCCTTTTCAGTTTTGCTTTTACATTTTTACATCATTTCATCAGATTTCCTAAAATATATGACAAATCAGAGCTCAAAGTCTTTCCTCTTTCCTTCTCTCTGTTGCTGATTTGTTCAAATTTTGAAATCTTTATGCAATAAAGCGTATTGCCTGTTGATTCAGGCACATAACCGCCCCCTTTTGGCTTGATCGGGCAGTTAGCTCGGAATTATAGAGGGCGCACCGATCAGCTGATTCGATGCAACCGTGCTTTATCGGCGCCAGTCGTGAAATACAACAAAATGAATAACTCGGAGCATTTGGCAATTGGTAAAAAAATAAACAAAAAAGTAAAATTTATTACTTCTAATGGGTCGAATCTATTCACGCAGGCTCTGCGAAGCCAGTGTTTCCTGATGATGGCGTTCTCAGGCTGTTTTCAATGCGATTTTGTCCTTATGCCCATCGAGTACACCTTGTCCTGGATGCAAAAAAAATTCCATACCACAGCGTCTACATAAATCTTAAAGAAAAGCCTGAATGGTTTTCAGATATTAGTGCTACCACTAAAGTCCCAGCATTGCAGGTGGTTTCTGAAGTTGGTGAACCCATACTCATAGAATCCTTAATTATTTGCGATTACTTGGATGAGAAATATCCGCAAAGACCACTATATCCAAAGGAACCAATTCAAAAGGCCAAGGACAAAATTCTTATCGAACGCTTTAGTGAATTCATCAATGCCATTTACAACCTTTTGTTGCATGACAATCCTGTGGAGCTGGGTAATGCTGACCTTTATGCTGGCTTGGACATTTACGAAGACGAATTAAAATTACGCGAGACTCCCTTTTTCAATGGAGAAGAACCAGGCATGCTGGACTATATGATTTGGCCTTGGTGTGAACGATTTGCTGCTTTGAAATACGATTTGGGTGATGGTGTAGAATTAGACTCGAAGCGTTTTACCACATTGGTAAGTAATTAAACCAATATCCTTTTGGAAAATTATTGAATAATTATTACAACCTTGCAGCTTAAATGGCGTGACTTAATGTGCAACGATGATGCCGTAAAATGTTTTTATTTAGATGGAGAAATCCATGCCAAGTATATGAGTTCAAGGCGAGCCGGCCAGCCAGACTATAATATGCTTTCGTAAGTAAATTCCAATAAAATTTGCCGTTGGTATAAAAATGTTTTATTTAATTTCAGTAATAAGGCCAAGCGTCCCAAGTTAAATTAAAAATTAGTGTTTTAAGAATTTAATACGATTTAAAAATAAAATTGTATGAATTATCTTACAATTTGAAATTATTTTTGGCGATTTGTGTTATCGATATATTATCAAAGCATAACTAGTTAGCTTCGATAATTTAAAGTTTACCTTTATTCCATAACAGAATTTCACACGAAGGTGATTAATTCGAATAAAGTCATGGTTGTTCCAGAGAAGCACTTCAAGAAAGGCAAGTTTGTGGGAAAAGAAAAAATCTGAATAAGTTCTACAATATTACGCACTCATTTCAATAGGTTCTGAGAAACCAGAGCTGCCTGAGGATGAAGTTTTACGCCTATTTTCTATGCGCTTTTGTCCCTATTCTCAGCGGGCACATTTGGTTTTGGATGCCAAGAAAATCCCACATCATAAAATCTATATTAATCTAAAAGAGAAACCAGATTGGTACACGGACTATAGCCCCCTGGGTAAGGTACCGGCCTTGCAGCTTACTGGTGTGAATGGTTGCCCCACTTTGGTGGAGTCTCTTGTGATTGCCGAGTATTTGGATGAAAAGTATCCAGAACGCCGTTTATTTGCTGCGGATCCCTTGAAAAAGGCACAGGATAAAATACTTATAGAACGATTTTCCGCAGCTGTGAGTGCTTCGTATCCCATTTTCTTCACCAACACGCCTCCCGAAGACTCCCGTGAAAAACTGGAAGCTGCTCTACAAGTTTTCGAACATGAGATAATTCAACGTGCCACGCCCTATTTCGGTGGCCAAGAAATGGGAATAGTAGACTATATGATCTGGCCTTGGTTCGAACGTTTGTTGGCCCTCAAACTTGTGTTGGAAGACAAATACGAGGTGTCCAGAGCACGTTATCCCCATCTGCTAAAGTGGCTCGACTTGGCAAGCCAAGATGAAGCTGTCAAGGTCACTGCTATTGATCCTCAAACACATGCCGATTTTATGTTCAGCCAGCGCAAAGGAGAGCCCAATTTTGATCTGGCTTTTAAATAAACGGAGTTGACAATACTTCTGCTGGTTCAACCACTTAATTAGTATTAAATTAAAATTAAAATCTCCGGAGCATTGCTCACTCAATGAAGTCTTGACTGAAATTGTTGATGATGTCATTTTATTTATTTTGAATTTTTTTTATCAAAACTTTATAATTAATAAAAGGAAAGTTTAGATATTTTCAACCAGCAAATTATATTTGGGCTTACCCTCATTACGTAGACGCAAGAATTCCGCTTGGATCTCAGCTTCCACATAGAAAGCTTTAACTGCCACATCATCTTTCATGCGCTCCAGCCATTGTGTCTGTCAGAGTTAAATAAAATAGGCAGCTCAAAATAGCGGAAACAGAAATGTTTATGCCGGACTCACCAAATATGGAAAGCGCTGTTCATCATAATTGTAGTTCTCGCCCAGTTGTACCTTCAGCAATTCCAGGCGTTCGCACCAGGGCCAAATCATATAGTCCAGTATGCCAGTCTGGGCGCCACCAAAAAATGGTGTGCCCCGTAAATTCAATTCCTGCTCGTAATTGTCTAATCCACACCAGAAGGGCTCCAGGTCTCCGCCATCGGAGGCCCGAAAGAAAGCACCCAACACCGTGCCAAAACGTTCGATAAGCAATTTCTCCTGCACCTTTTTCAAGGGATCACGCGGGTACAGAGGTCGCAGAGGATATTGCTCATCGAGAAACTCGCAAATCAGTAGTGATTCAGTCAAGACAGGTGGGCCCGTTTCTCTGACCAATTCCAGAGCTGGTACCTTGCCCTGCGGATTAACATCATACAGCCAGTCAGGTTTCTCTGTGAGATTTATGTAAATGGTGTGATAGGGTATCTGTTTAGCATCCAGAACTAAGTGCACACGCTGGGCAAAAGGACAGAAACGCATCGAGTACAATCTTAAAATACCATCTTCGGGAACATCGGGCGGGGGTGAGCCTGTGCAGGCGGAGCTCACATTAGTTTCATGCAGAATTGAAACGGAAAGATCCTCTTTGCTTACCCTTTGCCAAATGTCTGCCATTGCTCATGTTGCTCACTTTAGTTAAGCCAACTGACTGATGTGCCAGAAAATCTGGCTAGGACTGATATATAGAAAACGATAACCTTCAGTGGGAAGTTCGAATTACCCTGGTAAACTTGGTGGTGACTGCACCGGCCTTTGTGGCTGTGAGCCATGACAATAGACAAGAGATGTGAATAGATTTCAAGTACAATTTTATTTTCAATGTTATTGGCTTTGTTTTTATTAAACTTTAGGCCAGCAGATCGTAGTTGGGCTTGCCGGCTTGACGAGAGCGGAAGAATTCCACATGCTGCTCGGGCGTGACATAGAAACCTTGGACAGCCGCGTCCTTTAGCAAGAGTTCAATCCAATTGCTCTATTCAAACCGAAAAAAAAACATTAGGACAATCTCCAATATCTAAAGGACTCTACTCACCAGCTGAGGAAACCGTTTAGCGCTAAAATTATATTCGGAGCCTACAACCGCCTTCGCTACGGGCAAACGTTCAAACCAAGGCCAGATCATGTAATCCACAAAACCGGGCTTGGCACCACCAAAATATGCTGTCTTGCGCTGCGCCAGTTCCAATTCAAAAACATCAAGGGCTGACCACAATTTTTCGAGATCGTCATCGACCCCTGTCAGAATTCTATAAAAAATGGCTGGTACAGTGCCAAATCGTTCAATCAGAATTTTCTCACGAGCCCGCTCAAGTGGCTCCTTCGGCAGCAAAGGATTCTGCGGATATTTTTCATCCAAATACTCTGCTATTATCAGGGACTCTATAATCGCGGGCTGACCAGGTTCGTTGACCAGCTGGAGAGCCGGCACTTTCAGCAAGGCACTATACTCAATCAGCCATTCCGGCTTCTCGGTTAAATTAATGTAAATGCTGTGATAAGGTATTTGTTTGGCATTTAAGACCAAATGTGCCCGCTGAGCAAAGGGACAGAAACGCATAGAAAAAAGTCGAAGCACCCCATCATCAGGCAAACTGGGACGTGCTGAACCTATTTAATTACAATTACTAATTAATTTTTTTTCTACAATTTTCAACAAATAATGAACTTGTTAACTGGTTTTTTTCCATCCAACCTTGGACTCCCGCCAAACCACTTACCCTTGGCAAAGTGTTTTCCAGTCATGATGAATTCTCGACAAGCTCGCATAACCAACTAAACAAAAAACAATAATCTAAAATGCGTAAATAATCGTGAAAGCTTGATTTATAAAAGCTTTCATTGATTCCTCTACTGGAGCTTTCTTCGTTCTGCTCAAAAACAATGATAATAACAAAATTTTGTATATCATTTCGTTTTTAATTTGTATAATCACGATGACTGTAAATATATATTTAAATATGTATATTAGTTTTTTTTTATCTTTACAAGCTAATTTCATTTTTGTGTTTAATTGAACTGCACTACACACATTTAGAGAGTTTTTGAGAAAAAAAAAACTATATTAATAATTATATTCGTTCGGCGGCTTTCACAATATTCAAGAAGAAACTAAAATCGAAACACTTAAGTTATTTTACAAATATTTCATATATAAAATGTAAATAAAAACATTTTTATCCTTATTAAAATAATTCTTAAAGATATTTTAAAAAAATACCAAAAGATTCTTCCTTCTGTTTTTTTTTTTTTTTTTGGTTTGCAAAAAATTAATGTTTAACAATTTTCGATTCAAATTTAAATATGAAACATAAAAAAATAATTCAATTAATTATTCATATTTTTATGCCATCCTTTTTATGATAAAAAAAAAAGAATACACGTACGGTTAAATTGCGCGTTTTAATTATTATTTTCGATTTCTAAATCGCAAGTGGGGGGAATCAAATATTTTAAAACTACACATACAATTTATGTTAGTACATTAAAATAAGCTATGGAGCTTTTGTTTCCTTAAATATTACAATGTTTTTTTTTTCTTTTGTATCGTTGCCTGACGATCGACCTTTCGTTTTAAGTTTTTCGTTTTTTTTTTTTTTTTGGGTTGCTTGGGAACCAAAAGACCGACAGAAAATGGTTTTGACTTTGGCATCAAAACTAATCGGCAATGGTTTGATTTAAGTCCCTATTATAAAGTTTAAATTTTTTAAATATAAAATATGCTATGTTGTTGCATTTTGATCACGGTTCTTGCTGTTTTTTTTTTTTTCTATAAATATTTTGTTTTGTTTCGTTTTTTTGTTTTGTTTGTTTTTGTTTTGATTACTGGAACGACTTGTTGTTGCTTTAATTAATATTTATTTATTTTTTGTTGTTTCCATTTTTGTATCTCACTCGTTGTCCACTGGTCTAGGGATTTCTATATATGCGTTGAAGTTGACGAGGCATTTCGATTGGCTGTGTCGTCAAAGGCGCTGACACCACTGAGATTGGAGCTGCGCTTGTGCAGCATTGAAGATTGAGAATGACGGCGATTGCCATTGGAATATTTCTTGGGTACCACTGATGCCGCCTGTTCTGGCAATTGGCCACTGGAATCGGAAGTTGTGGTTGTCGTTGTGCTGGCGGCATTGCTGCAAAATGGTATCAAAGGGTTTGGGGAGAAAGGCAAGGGCAAGGGCATGAACATATGAACATATTTATATGCATTGTTCAGGCACACACCTTTTCTGTTCCCCATCCTTTTTGCTATTGAACATGGCCAATTCAATTTCCGTATGTTGGCTGTTCATATGTCGCACCCATTCCGCTGGCGTATCAAACGAGCTGATCAAACAAAAGGTAACATTTGAGTATTTAACAAATTGTAATAAATTCTATTTTCTCTTACGTGGAGCATAAATCGCACAGCAAAGTCACATGGTCCATGTTGTTCTCTTGTTGCTGTAAAAAAAATATATATATTTTTTGATATTAAAATATTAGAAATATATATTTATATGGCTTACCGAGACTCTGCGTCGCTTCTTTGGCACATATGTCTTCAGAGCCCTTAGGGCCAGGTTGCTGGTGGTGCTGGCGCTATTGGAGTTGCTACTGGTGCTGCTGTTGCTATTGTTTGTGCTATTGCTGCATCCAACAGTGTTGTTGTTGTTGGTGTTACTGCTACTGCAGATATTTGCCGATTGTATGCGTTCCGTGGGCTCTGCGGCATGGGTGCCCAAATGACGTACCAAGGTCTTGGTGTCCTCAAAAGATTTCTGACAAATCTCACAGATCAGCAGCTTGTAGTTGTTGTAGTCGCGCAGTGTGTGCTCTTCGGTTTCGTCTGGAGGAGGTGTGCTTCGATTTGCCTCCATTTTCACAGAGCTTATCTTAAAATCTAATGGCTGCTTCGGTGACAGAGGCGGTTCATTGTTCAGATCGTTGTTGTTGTTGCTGTTGTTGTTATTGTTATTGACATTGCTGCTGGCGGTGGGCACTGGTGGGTTGGTCGACCAATCCGCTGGCTCTTGCTTGATGTTGAGGAAATTACGCGGATGTGGTGGCGAAGACAGACGAGATTGACTAACCTCACCGACATAGGGTTTAACCACATGATCAAAATGGGTGGCCGTAGGTGGCGCCTCGTGGGAAAAATATTCGTGGGCTGTAAGACAAATTTGATCATAATTTTTTGTACGCAAGTAAAAAGATTTTATAGAATGAAAAAATCCTTACCACGCTCGCAGACTGTGCTCTCCCGGTGAAGACGCCGCTCGTAGACTAATCCCACCTCATCCCGCTCACAATGCGGGTGTTCTTCGGCATAGTCTCTACGACGCAAGCTGGACTCTGTATCTGAGGACGGCGCTGCCAGTGGACAACTGCTGCAACCGACTTCTGTGCAAATGGACATGGGAGCTGGCAAGGTAGCAGCTGCTGCAGCAGCAGCGGCGGCAGCCATGGAGGTGGAGGCTTGGGCTGGCTGTGATAAACTCTCTACTTGGTTGGGCGCATAGCAACATTTGTCTTCGGGATCAATGGCCACCTCTTTGTTGACCGAAATGCCGCCAACTCCACCACCACCGCTCACATGAAGCTTACTGGCTACACTCAGCAGACCCTGGTGTGCTGCTATTTTGGGGGACTTGACAATCACCGGACTATCTTTTGGCATAACGGAAGCACCGAGACCGCGGAATTGCTGCTGCTGCTGCTGCTGTTGCTGCTGCGAATGGTGATGGTTGTGTGGGTGTGGATGATGGTGATCCAGAGCGTATCGGGCTGTACTGCAGTTGTTGGAGTTCTTTCCTACATACATATCACCGGTAGGAAGTTGCGTGGACAGTGTTGATGGTGGTGGTGGTGGCAAAACTGTACGTCCGCTATTCGAAACATATAAAGCGCTACTGGAATCTCTTGGATGCAGATGCCCATGTCCGTGTCCGTGATGGTGGTGATGTAGGTGCTGGGTTGATGATACTGATGTGGTTGGCTGCGGTGTATTGGTGGAGCTGTTGTTGTTTCCGTTGCCACTGGTGGCGCTGGTGCGGCAGAGTCCTCGTATCTTCAAAATTTCTCCACCACGTAGCACCTCATTCAAAATATCATTGGAGACAGTGGCCTCTCCGCTGTACATGTATTGAACAAGAATTTGTATGGCACGGTGACTCAAATCCGGCGGAAGCACAATGTACAGGACACCATTCGGTGAGGTGATCGGTGCCGTCTCGAACATGGTGGCAAAAAATTGACTACACGAGCTGAGTATAAACTTGTGGGCTGATATGCCCACAGTGGGTATATCGGAATTGATGTTGTTGTTGTTGTACGAACTGTACAGTACCACATCGGCAAACTTTTCGTTTCTGTTGTTAAAGGAAATCAATTGTAGTACTTAAAGTTCATTTCGCATTAAGCCATTTAACTTACTTGTATAGCGTGGCAATGGAAGTGTTCAAATAGGACAAGTGCGAGTCCCATTTGAGATGATAGTTTTCAGCGGCCATTTTCCAGTGGACAAAAAGCTCACTGGAGCATCAACGCCTTGTACGAACAATAAAAATCAATAAAAAATAATCAATATTTGGCGGGCAATATTATTTTGTATTATTATGCCAGGGCTGCACTAGCACAAAGGAATACAAATTTCAATTTCATCGTTGCCCAACACTGTTTTAGAGCTTCTTTTGTTTTGTTTGTGTGTGCGCTTTGCTTGTTTTTTGTTTACCATGTCCGATCAATTTAATGAGCGTCTTATTGAATTGGTCAAAGCAAACCCCATCATTTATGAGAAGAAACCGCGTGCTACTCCATATGGACCAGACGGTAAAATTAAGAAGCAAATAGCAGAAACATGGAAAAGCATTGCCCAATCACTTAATGTTGATGGTATGTTTTAGTGGCGAGAGTAAAAACAACATATTCTGAGACAATTTTCTTTAGTTAGCACATGTCTAAATCACTGGCACAACTTGTGCGAAAGACTGCATATCGAATTGAATAAAGTAAAAGCCGGAGGCGTTGGCTCAGATTGGAAGTTCCTGCCAACATTGCGTTTTGCTTGTAAACATATAGATCATATTTTGGCCTCCCGTTTAATATCGCCGGTGAAAGCAATTTCGATTGCGGATGGAATTTGGAATGTGCCCAAAACCGAGCAACTTATTGAGGTGATTCACGACGAGGATGTTCTCCAGGAGGCCATGGAAACTAGTCAGTCCCGTACACAGTCCACTGGTGTCATGTCACAATCCCCCACACCGATCTCTGCGACCACTTCCGCCCTGAATGCTAGCCCCCAAGTATTGGGGGCCGATGTATTGAAACGTATGGAGGCCTTATTGGAGGGTCTGGGCACTATAAACCGTCGGAAGGCCGAGAAGCGCATTCTCTCATATTTGTGCAAATGCAATTTACGTACGCTTAATAATGAACCAATTGATGATGTTTCTATTTAATTATTTTTGATAATTTTTGTAAATTTATAGCAAAATCAGCAAACAAAAACTACCTTCGATTAGTTTGCAATTGGGGCGGGATGGGACAAAAAATCGAATTTAGTCACTCACACACACACACACAAACGGACCAAAAACTCCTACTATGACGCAGTTAACTTTTCGCCTATTGGTCAAAGAATGCGCGCGCAAGCAACAATCATAAATAAAAAGGAAACTAAACTAGAGAGGACTTTTTACCTTTGGCATGCCGAATATTAATTCTATTTTCAATGGATATTTCCTAGCTCATAAGCTCAGCCAAACTTACCATAAAAAAAAAGACCGAAATTACAAAGTTTGACTAGTTTTCTATTTCTCCGAATTATTTTAATTTGCATAAAAAATAGATTTTTTTAAAAATAGTATAGAAACCGTTAAAAAACGCGTGTGTTTGGGGGTCGTCGCCACGGCTTGTTGCCGAAAACCCCATCAAAGAGGCGACGACGCCAAATAAGCATTTAGTTTATTAATTTGATGACTCCACACATAACAAGAAGGGCGCGTCGCCTACACCACCACCGCCCCCAATCCCGCCATTCACCCAGTTCAAAAGGAGTTGATTCTGATAGGGGGTAGAAATTACGTTCCGGCTACCTTCGTTGCGAGCAGCAATTTTTATGTTGTGTGCAGCGTATTAACACCAAATTTATTGATTGATTTCACTACACACGAATACATCGCCACATTCAAACAAACATACACTCAAACAAAATCGATAATCATGGCAAAGCCTAAGGAATTATAAAAATGATTTGATATCGCACAAAACTTAAATGGAATTAATTTGTTTGTACATATTTAAATAAATAATTATTGATATTGAAATTTCCTTTTTTTATTATTATTATTTTTTATAAATTTAATTCACCTTTTTTGCTTTTAGTATTTTTAAGATTTTGAATTGCTTAAGTTTGTGGTTACTGTTTTTACACGCGGTTCCGTTATTATTATTTGTTATTGTTTTGTTATTTTACATTACACACACATACACACACGCACTTGGAAGTGCACATAAAAAGGTTTGAAATTCGCGCTGGCGCTGCCGTTGCCGCGTTGCTTAGCGTACAAGCGCAAATGTACGAATAAAATAATCATACACAGCACAGAAATACAAGAAGGACTTCATTGGGTCCCGAGTCCTTACGCTACGCTAGTTCGTGGTTGGAGCCCTGGGAGAGAGTAAGAAATAAAGAGAGCACAAAACTTTATTCACGTGCGCATTGTTGTTTTTTTTTTTTTTGTTTTTATTGCTCTTATTGCAATAGCTATTACTGTTGTTATTGTTATTGTAATTGATTGGCACTTAAGATTGATTTTCCGTTAGATTTGTATTGTGATCGATTGATGTTGGATTAGCCGTTTCTTTCTCTTCCTCGGAGCCAGAGACAATTGCTTCATCTACAAATATTGGCGACTTGTTTGGTTCGCTTAATGAGCGATCCTCTTCTACTGTGGATTTTAAGGCTTCCAACTCAAGCTGTATTTGACTGGCAGTTGAGGTATCCTGCTTGAACAGTTCTCTGAGAAACATGGTGGCATACGCAGCGGTGGGCAGTGAAAATTCCAAAAGCAAAGCTGTGTATTGTGCCGCTTCAGAGGGCACAGGGGCGATGGAATAATTTTTTAACTTCTCCCAATCGGAGGCTATCAGAGTGTCTTCAGGCTGAAGGTAGCGACGGAATTTCCACTTCAAGTCTATGGGACAAATAATTAGTTTGCGATAAGCTCCACCTAGGGCATAGGTTTTGTCCTTGTGACGTAGCAGCTCAGATGACAGACCCTCTTCTTGGAGAATTTCTTCATACCATTTGCCGCTCTCATTTTGTGGGTAGGTAATATCATAGCCAGGTAAAGGCAAGACCACATCCCAGAGTTTGTATTTGTCAGCCAAAATGTCCTCCTTGGTGACTGCCTTTACTTTCAGTTTGTAAATTGACTCTCCTTCGATAGCTTCTGATGGTGAACTGTCGAGAATTTCAGAGTCCTCCATAGATTCATTTTCTGTCTCCATTGTTGCATCTTCTGGTTCACAATCCATGACATCGACTTCTAGTTGATTTTTGTCCACATATACCAAATCGCCCTCCACCACTTTGAGTCCCATCTCTTTGATTCGGCGCGAAGCTATTCGATTGAAGACTAAACTCTGATAGGCATGAGGATACAGTAGCAGCATGTTTCTGGGTATGCGGCGTAGTGCAGCAGCGTAGTCGTGTTCACCAAATTTGGCCAAACCGTCCAGCAGTTTCTTTTCTATAAACTTGTCGCCATGGAACATGTCGGCAGCTGCCTTTGAATCGCGATTTTCCCACCATGTTTTCCGTATCTCCCGCATAAATTCGATATCATTGTCGCGTGGTTTAAGGATCAATTCACAGGCGAGCTTATAGTCACGTTTAAGTATTGCCACTCCCACTTCATAGGTAGGCACACTAACACTATTTCCAAAACGTTGCAGCCCAAAGTAGTTTATAAATCCTCGTTCTCTGACCGATTGCAAAGCCTTTTCAATATCCTGTCTGTCTGCTTGAATATGTCGCAAGACTATGTTAAAGCGATTGCCCTGCAAATCACCCAATTTCAGTGTGGTGGGACTGAACTTGAAGTTGCCTATATGCACATTTCGCAAGCCTCTTACGGCATTTGAAATGCTTTCCGGGGTTCGACGTTTAATGCAGAAGGCTTGGGTGGTTTTGGCGCGTTTGTCCTTAGTGCCAGCATAATTAACCTGAGAAGGCCGTAAACTAATGAATGGAAGGGGAAATAAAAGTTATTGATCTGGTATTCTTCATTATTCAAATACTCACTTTAAACGACTGGCTAAAGTGGTGGCCACTTCATTGGTATCAATATTCATTTTGTGTACCAAAAAATGCACATACTCGTGAGGGAAATTCCAACGATTGTCACCTAATTTGAACATAAATAGGATTAAGCAAATTGTATATGATCCTATATTTTATTTAGCTTACTCCGTCCTTGCTTAGGCTTCATAATTCTTATGATTTTCTTATCTACGTCGGGCTCATCATATGGACCAGGTCTTTGCTGTGGCGCAGCCTGATTTATTGTTATAGAGTTTAATTTACCGATGTACAGTTGCTTGATCATCTGATGTATGTGAGTCCGTTGCTCCTTGTCTAAAGATGTAACATCGATTTCCACTTTGCGATCTGATTTCTTATCCGCCTCCGACAAATCGGAAATTTCTTGCCAAACCTGGTCTCCAATGACATTCTCCAACTCATTGCGCCACTGCTGCAATTGCTCCGGATCAATGGGTGCAACTAAATGAAGAGGTTGCAGAGATTAATAATGTTATAGAAGTAATAGTTTCTCTACCTTCATCTGTTACCCTGGGCAGCGTCAAGTCGTTCAGTTCTAGCACGCGTCCTTTGCTGTCAATTTCATTCACATGAAAGTCTGAATAACGGGATTTAACAACGCCGGTAAAGCCCGGCAAATCTGGATTGGTATATTCTGTGATGCCAACTTGATTCTCACGCAGAGTGGTTTTTTGTTGGACATTCCTGAAATAAGAAACGGAGCATGCATAAACTTTCCGCATATGTTTTTTGACAGGGCTAGTAACGAACCTGTTGCTTGGGCTATCATCATTCTGTTGCCGTTGATGGTCTTGTTTTTGGTCACGCCAATTGTTTTTGTTATAAGGCTTGGACTGATGCTGCTTGCGCCCGAATCCTCCTTTTTCCTTTCCCATTTTAAAGAAATTGAAACGTGCTAAACAAATCAAATCAAATTACATGTGATCCAAGTTGGTAATGATTTTTTGGAACTAAGTTCCGGATTTTGTTCAACATTTTTAAAAAGTGTAAATAAGTAGTAAATTCATAAAAACAGATTAGGAGGTCTAACAGTCAATACTAATTTCTTAAAATTTATTAGCCAAGCTCCAAGCAAATTACGAATATCTTAGACCAGATTAATTATTACCTATTATATTTAAGATGCGCGCCTTTTATACGTTCAAGTGACATCGGAACTAGTGCTGCAAAATACACAATTCAAGATTGTATAGGCTCTTTAAAGACATTTAACAGCACTGGTGAAATGCCTCAAAACACGCAAATGTGAACACGTAATAAATGAAAATCGCGTCATACGCTTATATATTTTAATTAAGTTACTAAAAGTGAATATTTGAGCCTTAAAATGCTGCCAAATTCTAGCTCTCAAGAACAAACCCAGCCGTTGAAGCGGAAAGTGTATATAAATCCTAATTTTCGTCAAATACCACCTCCGCTGGCCTTGCAGCCCCATTTACCATCTATACATATTAACCCAGAATTTTTGCTGCGGCAGCGAGAGCAGGCCCTACTAAAGCTACAAATGCAGCAACAAGTGGTTGCGACTGCCATGCTTCAAGCTGCCATTCCTGCCTCCCTGCACTATCAACTTCCTACTGTGTCCGAACCTGTGGAGCCTCCAGTGCCTGTGCCACCACCAGCAAAAATTATTAGCAAAGCAAGGACCTGCATTGTGCGCAAGCCTCAAATAAAAAAAGTTCTTCCTGTGGTAGAGTTGCCTGTTGTCCAGCCGCCCCTGGTGGCCAAGACCAAACGGAAAATTATACGACAAGGTGCACCAGCCCCTGTGGCTGTGAGCCCACTAAAGCCCACCAAGTTAACAACACCACCAGCTGCCAAAAAAACTCGGTATAAGCTCGTACGCTCCATCTCACTGACCTCCAGTAGTACACCTTTGGTAAAGAAGCGTCGTTCGCGCGATTTTGTTGGGCGCTATGCCTTGCAGCGCAATAACAACCAAACTGCGGGCAGCGCATCCCTAAGGTTAGTTAATCTTTGATATTTTCTACAAGACCTATTCAAATCTGATTTTTTTCCAGCCTGAAACCACTGCTAATGAAACCGAGTGTCAACAAGTCCTTACGGATGGTTAGTATACATGGTGTCATGTACAAGAAGACCGCTAAAAACAAGTTGACCAAATTGGATGCCACTAAGCCTTCCAGCAGAGACCAAAAATCGTGCCCATCTTTGGAGAAACAGTCGGGCCACTTGGGTCGTACACTCTTTGTCAGTGGAACGAAGTTTGTGCTTGACCCAACGGGCTGTCGTCTAACACGTGTCAATACCTCCCCCACTGCAACTGTTCCAACTTCAAGCCAACGTAAGCCAAAGACCTCATCGCGACGTCGTATTGATATTGGTGGCTTGACGTACATTGCCTCTCCTAAATCTCTAAATGTGTTCATACGTACAACCACGCATGAGTCTCGGGCCCATCTTATGACTGCCAGGCACCGTAGTTTACAGATGTTAAATCGTTCACTGGTCAAGACAAATGTACCCTGTGGCATCTTCCAGCGTTTGGGTAAATGCGCAGCCTTTGGTCGCGGCAAATGCCGTAAATTACATGACAAGCGACAAGTGGCTATATGTCCAAGGTTTGTTCTAGAAGCTATCTCTTCTTAAAATTAAACAAAAACATTTTCCCACTCATTTGTAACTAATTAAACCAGTTTTCTTCGAGGTGAATGCACCAAGAACACGGAATGCCTCCTCTCCCACAATGTTACGCTTGAAAAAATGCCGGTTTGTCGTTATTTTCTACGTGGTACTTGTGTCCGCGAGGATTGTCCATATCTCCATAAGAAGCTCAGTCGGAAGGCAGAAATTTGTATTGATTTTTTACGTGGTTATTGTGCGCTTGCCGCCGAGGTGAGTTGCTCTCTGATTGGTTAATCATTTGTTAATTCCCAATTTCTTTTCTATTTTCAAGTGCAATAAGCGCCACGAGTTTATTTGTCCGGAAAAGGCACGCAAAGGCAAATGTGAGCTTACCAAATGTGCTTATTGTAGGCAGACGGTCAAAACAAGTAAAACGAGAAGTAAGAAAGTTGTAAAGGAAACAGCACAAATTATTGAAGAAACAACTCCATCGGTTAATTCAATTGATGTGCCTACAACTTCTTCTTCTGAAGAGCAACCAATAAACAAGACCTCTCATATAACATCACGTTATTTCAAGTGCGATGATGATGAAGAGATTGCAGCTACTTTGCCCAAAGAGTGCGTGAGGACGGACAAGGATTTGGAAGGCAAAGAGGATCTGGAGTCAGACACCGAAGCAGATGGTGATACAGTCGTTCTACGGCGAAGGCCCAAATTGGGCAACTTGCCCGCATATATACCACTTGATGAGGCATAGATCATGTATTACGACTGGAAAGACTGCCATGGACACAATGTTTCAGGTACAAATTTTTTTATGTGTAACCAATGAGCCGTAAGTTTAAGATTATATTTTACTCTCTTTTCCTTAGTATATAGGTTGAAAAGTTTTTTAAATAAATTTCTATAATTTATCAAAAATAATTGGATCAAAGTGTTTGTATTGTTCTAAGGGCAGAAATTGATTTTAACTTTTAGCTCTGTGAATTTGTCTGAATAGTCCCAACGGCACTTTTGCTTTTGCCACTTGTCAATTTGTTAATAATGTCGTGTGTGATCATGAAAACAATTGTCAACCGTTTCTCTTGATTGCTTTATCAGTAATTGAAATATTTTCTGTAAAATGTTTGCATTTCCGATTAGACAACAATCAAATATAAAGCACAAATTATATGCTATTTTTCTATTGTTGAATTTTTTTGATTTTGATTGATTTATATTATTCGAGAACATAAATTATCATCATGCAAGAAATAACAATACTGGGGAGTAATATAAGAGCTTTCGCTTTAAGCTCGGCGTCACTCCAATTAGATACTACGAAATGAAGTCATCTCTAGTCCTTTTAAGTTGTGCGGCCTTGTGGTTGAAGGCACACTGTTCGTTGGTGGTACAGTTGCCATTTGGTGAAGTGCGCGGTCTTGATAAGGACTATTATTACAGTTTTACGGGTGTGCCCTATGCTGAGCCACCGATTGGATCCCTGCGATTTGAAGCTCCTCAGCCATATCAAAGAAAATGGAACAGTACCTTTGATGCCACCGAGTCGCCAGCTATGTGTATGCAGTGGAATTACTTTTACAAAAATCCGACCAATGGTAGCAGGCTACTAGGAAATGAGGATTGTCTAACCGTGAGCATCTACACTCCCAAGGACATCGCTACTCGAACTTATCCGGTCGTAGTTCTGATACACGGAGGTGGATTTATGCATGGCAGTGTTTCTACTTATAGCCCACATCGATTTATGGAAACTGGTGAAGCTATTTTGGTGGGAATCTCATATAGGTTAGGTGCGCTTGGATTTCTTAGTACTGTAGATGAGAATGTGCCTGGAAATTACGGTCTCAAGGATCAACGATTGGCCCTGGAATGGATTCAGGAAAATATTGCTGCTTTTGGCGGGCAGCCCGAAAATATTTTGCTTATGGGTCATTCAGCCGGAGGAGCTTCTGTACAATTCCAAATGATGAAAACGGATTTCCCCAAACTGGCTAGAGCGGGTGCTTCAATAAGTGGCGTAGCCACTAACCCCTGGGCTATGGCACGAAGTCCACGCGAACATGCATTTGCCCTTGGTGATTTTCTAAACTGTGAACACGATGGAAATTCATTGATCCTTAAGCAATGTCTTCAATCAAAACCGGCAGAGGAAATTGTATCGCTGGTGGAGAAGTTTTTTGTCTGGGATCGGGTACCTACAGTCGTGTTCGGTCCAGTGATTGAAGACCCGTCCATACCAAATGCCTTTATCACCCAAGATCCTAAGGAAATCTTATTAAATCCAAATGCTCGAATTAAAGCTCCCTGGCTTGTATCCTATACCAAAGAAGATGGTGGGTTCAATGCCGCAGCGTTTTTAGAACGACAGAACGGCACAGAAACTGAGCTAATTGAGATTCTAAATACATTTTGGCTCAGTTTGGCACCTAACTTACTCTTCTATCCTGATCATGGACCCTCCACCTTTGCCAAATCTATTGCTCTCCGTAAGAAATATTTGGGAAATCGTCCATTCAACAAGGAGAGCTACGCAGGCCTAGAGAATATGTTTACCGATGTATTTTTCAAGAACGACATTGAAGAACTTCTCCGATTATATCGATCTCTAGCTTCAAGTCCATTTTATGCCTATCTCTATGATAATCCAACCATAATTGGGGCTGGACAAATATTATCAAACCGAAATGACTTTCCATTTGGTAAGAATTTCATTCTATAGTTTTTTTTTTTAATACCTTAATTCAATTTCTCTACCAGGTACTGTGCATGGCGATGACTATTTTCTAATGTTTCCCGTTCCCTTCAGCAGCCCGACAATGCGGCCAGATGAAGAAGTTATTGTACGTAAATTTTATAAAATGCTGCTCAACTTAGCCACGGGGTAAATGTAGAATTTTCTTTATTTAAATGATATTTTATTCATCCTTTAATATTCCACAGGAATAAAGTGACATTTGGCGAGTGTGATTTCTTGGATAATAGGAATAAAGATCAGATCCAGTTAATGCATATAAGTCGATCTAATTGTGAAAATCTCGAGGTGCAGCAGTTGCCTTAAAGTCTGCAATTTAGAAAGAAAAAAATGGGTACAAGGGCTTAAACAAAATACGAACAAATCATTAAATTACAGCTTATAAAAACTTTATTCAAGATATTTTATATGATTTGGAATGTGATAATGCACAATTGATTATTGTTGATTTCGGCTGGGACTATAAAAACAATTATACAAATCACAGCGGTGATCAACAAAGCGGTTCGTAGTCGCTGTTTCAATTAGGGCTCAGAAGCTGGCGATAAGACGGCTTACTCTCATCTGAACAAATAATGCTCACCAGCTCACCCAGTTAGATAGCTTGGTGGGCAGGCCGCTCGATAAGGCCGAACAGTTTCGTTTGAGATTTCGTCAAGTACAGATCATGATATTTCGTCTCTTTGGGATTGCATTGGTGTTTTATGGCCAGTGTCTTCGAGCAACAAATTCCCAGCTAATTGTTGACCTGCCAAGCGGTAAAATTCGTGGACGAGATAACGGCAATCATTTTAGCTATGAATCTATACCGTATGCGGAACCGCCAGTCGGGGCTTTGAGATTTGAGGCACCTCAGCCGTTTGCTGGCAAGTGGACAGACATTTTTAATGCCACCGAGCCGCCTGTTACCTGCTTGCAGTGGGATCAATTCACAGAAGGAGAAAACAAACTGATCGGCGTTGAGGACTGCCTGACTGTGAGTGTCTATAAGCCGAAAAATGACAGTCGGACTAGTTATCCGGTGGTGGCACAAATTCATGGTGGTGCCTTTATGTTTGGCTCAGCTCGTATCAATGGACATGACCGTTGGATGGCTAATGGCAATGCGATTGTGGTGAAAATCAGTTATAGGGTCGGTCCATTGGGATTCGCCAGTACTGAGGATGCCGAACTACCTGGAAACTATGGCCTTAAGGATCAGCGTTTGGCTTTGCAATGGATTAGGCAGAATATTAAATACTTTGGTGGTGAGCCTGAGAATACAATTGTTCTGGGCTTCTCCTCTGGTGGTTGTGCTGTGCATTTGCAGCTTTTACGCGAGGATTTTAAGGATTTGGCCAAAGTGGCTGTCTCGTTTAGTGGTACTGCCCTAAATCCTTGGGTGATTATGCATAGTGCACGTTCCCGTGCTTTTGAATTGGGTCGTATTTTGAATTGCCAGAAGGTGACCAGCTCTGCTGATCTAAAAACTTGTCTCAAGTCAAAGCCAGCTGCTCAGATTGTCAGTGCAGTGCGTAATTTCTTGGTATTTGGTTATGTGCCTTTCACAACTTTCGGTCCAGTGGTTGAATCAGCCGACACACCTGATGCTTTTATGACACAACATCCTCGCGATATTATTAAGAGTGGTCGATTTGCCCAGATTCCATGGCTGGCCTCGTACACCAAAGAGGATGGTTCCTATAATGCAGCCGCTTTGTTGGAACGCCAGCCACATCATGGGGAGGAGTTAATCCAGGACTTAAACGATCGCTGGCACGACCTAGCTCCGTATTTGCTTTTCTATCGTGATACTCTTAAGAGTGTCGAAGCAATGGATGATTACTCAATGGCCTTGAAACAGCGTTATTTAAACGGCAAGCCCTTTTCGGTAGAAACATATCAGTCTGTCCAGCGTATGTTTACCGATATACTGTTTAAAAATGGCGTGGAAGAGGCTATTGACTTGCATCGCCAGCACGGAACTAGTCCTGTTTACACTTATCTGTACGACAATCCTTCCGAAATGGGTTCTGGACAAGTTTTGGCCAAGCGTAATGACATACCAATAGGTAAGCAATTGCTTTAATTAATAATTATTTATTTAATCCATTTACATTAATTTCATTAGGTACCGCGCATGGCGATGACTTTTTCCTTATATTTACCAGCGATCTAAGGACCAGCGTACGCCCGGATGAGGAAATTATATCGAATAAATTTATTAATATGCTGGTAAACTTCGTGTGCAGCCCTACTGGATATTTAGCTTTTGGCACTTGCGAATTTGTTAATAATGTTGATCAGCCCCAATTTCAACTAATGCAGATAACACGCGATACTTGCACGAACACGAGGGTTAGCCGTTTCCCTTAATAACTCTTTTAATAATTTAAATACTGCCTTTATAATAATAAATGACTCTTTGGAATTTTGAACAATCAAATATGTAACAAAAATTTTCAAAGTCTTCCTTTGTTAATTTTTCCTCCTTTGTTCAAAGGTGTTGGTATATTTACATAATAACGGTGAATTGTTCAATTGTAGGAACTGATTCTTTTGAGATCCGCTAAGGTTCGTTGCCGTTTGCATTTGAAAGTTTATCAAGTAATAATTTAATCCTATTTGCTTAATGGATTTCATTTAATACCAAAATTATTATTTGTTCAGCCGTATAAAATAATGAAAGAAAAATATACATGTTTGTGTGGCTGTGTGTACATCAAGTGCATTGTACTTAACTTTTAATAACCATTGTTGTTCATATTATAAAACCTGTTATTCAGCTCAAAATTGTTCTTCTGATTTATATTATTTAATATCTCACGTGAATTGCGATTTGTGATGCGTCAATTGTTTCGAATAATATAAGAGCCTGCTCATTTAAATCCCCATCACTGCAAGCAGATAGCTCAAAATGAAACCATCTTTAGTCCTCTTCAGTTTTGCGGCCTTGTGGTTGAGAGCACATGGCTCGATGGTGGTCAAGTTGCCATTTGGTGAAGTGCGCGGTCTTGATAAGGAGTTTTACTACAGTTTCACGGGTGTGCCCTATGCCGAGCCACCGGTTGGCTCTTTGCGATTTGAAGCTCCTCGGCCATATCAAAGGAAATGGAGCAACACCTTTGAAGCTACCAAGCCGCCGGCCATATGTATGCAGTGGAATCAATTTTACCAAAATCCAAGCAACGGCAGCAGGCTACTAGGAAATGAGGATTGTCTAACCGTGAGCATCTACACCCCCAAGGACATCGCTACTCGAACTTATCCTGTCGTAGCTGTAATACATGGAGGTTCATTTATGCATGGCAGTGTGTCTATTTATAACCCAGATCGATTTATGGAAACTGGCGAAGCTATTTTAGTGGGAATCTCCTATAGGGTGGGCCCACTTGGATTTCTTAGTACCGTAGATGAAAATGTGCCTGGAAATTACGGTCTCAAGGATCAACGATTGGCCCTGGAATGGATTCATGAAAATATTGCTGCTTTTGGCGGTCAGCCGAATAATATATTACTTCTGGGGCATTCGGCCGGCGGAGCTTCTGTACAATACCAAATGATGAAATCGGATTTCCCCAAACTGGCTAGAGCGGGTGCTTCAATAAGTGGCGTGGCCACTAACCCCTGGGCTATGGCACGAAATCCACGCGAACATGCATTTGCCCTTGGTGATTTACTAAACTGTCAACATGATGGAAATTCACTGAGCCTTAAGCAATGTTTGCAATCAAAACCGGCTGAGGAGATTGTATCGCAGGTGGAGAAGTTTTTTGTTTTGGATTACATACCATTTGGTGTGTTTGGTCCAGTGATTGAAGACTCGTCGATACCAAATGCTTTTCTTACCCAAAATCCTAAGGAAGCCATATTAAATCCAAAAACTCGTATTAAAGCTCCTTGGCTTGTATCTTATACCAAAGAAGATGGTGGCTGGAATGCTGCAGCATTTCTGGAACGGCAAAACGCCACACAAACTGAACTAATTGAAACTTTAAATACACGTTGGCTTAGTTTGGCGCCCAATCTTCTTTTCTACCCTAATCATGGACCCACTACCTTTGCAAAATCTCTTGCTCTTCGTAAAAAATATTTGGGAAATCGCGCATTTAACAAGGATAGTTACGCAGGCCTAGAGAAAATGCTAACAGACATACTATTCAAGGACGGAGTGGAGGAAGTTCTACGATTACATCAGGATCAAGCATCAAGTCCAATTTATGTCTTTCTATATGATAATCCCACAATAACCGGGGCAGGGCAAATTTTAGCAAAGCGAAATGACTTTCCATTTGGTAAGAAAAAAAATTATTTTGTCTACACAAATATTATTTGTATTAATTGTTCCAGGAACTGTTCATGGCGATGACTATTTTCTTATGTTTCCCGTTCCGCTTAGCAGCCCCACCATGCGGCCAGATGAAGAAGTTATTGTACGCAAATTTTATAAAATGATGGTCAACTTAGCCACAGGGTAAATTTAGAATTTCTTTTTTTTAATTACGTTTTATTTATCCTCTAACATTTTCAGCAATAAAGTGACATTTGGCGAGTGTGATTTCCTGGCTAATAGGAACAAAGATCAGTTCCAGTTTATGCATATAAGTCGATCCAATTGTGAAAATCTCGAGGTACAAAATTTGCCTTAAATTCTGTAAAGAAAATAAATTAATTTAGATTAGAGTTGAGTATAATTAGAAAAAGTTTTTTATTTTTATTTTACTTAAGAGCTGTCACTTAATTCTTCGTCGTTGGCCTCATTATCGCTGTGCTCTTTTTCATTATCATCATCGCTTTGTTCCAAATTTCCGTAAAGTTCAATTTTGCTATCCAGAAAACGGAAATCTTTTAAGATGTGCAACTTATTGCTAAAGCCAGCTATAGACATAAACTTGAATGGTGTTGTCTGCCACACGGATGAGTAACAGGCCGTATGTTCTACTGGTATATTGGCCTGGAGTTCACCATTAAGGGTATAAAATTGTATGTGATTATGTTCGCCGCCAATTAATACCGAGTCTTCTACGAAATCGCAAAGATGTACACGGCTTGGAAAATCGAAAGCTCGTGTGCACTCCAAGGTACGTAGATGCCAGATAGCTGGTCTTGGACCACCACCACAGAGCAGCCAATCGTCATTAACGGCCAAATCCCCGATCCATTTTCCCCAATCTGGACGCAACAGTTGTGGGCATTTATAGGGTTCAAGCATGGCAGTTGGCTCCTTTTGTTTGTCAGACCAAATACGTACTGTGCCATCCTCGGCTGATGAATAGAGGTGGCCATCGTTATCGCCCACCACAGAATGCACATAGTCTACATGGCCCCGGTATTCCCGCTGTATGCGTCCATCTTCTAAGGAAATCTGATAGATGACTCCATCACCGCAACCGGCGTAGAGTGTGTCTGTTTCAGTGCATAGCCAAAGTGAATTCACATCTGGTACTTCCATAGCGTCCGCTTGCATGGGTATTTTAACTTCCCATGCTCGTTTCTTTGCAAGCATTTTATCTTCCTCATTCCAATTGAGTCCGTAAACAACTCCAACGACGCCAACAATTAGAAAGTCGCGATGAAATGCTAGGCAATTGACATCAATATCCCTGCCTTGTGGAAATATTTTCAATTTGCCCGGTGGCTCCTCTCTACCACTGTCCAATTCTTTTAGGCTAAAAAATTCCAAACAAAATTAGTTTTTGGTTCTAATCTGAAAGACACCACTTACTCAAGAACGAAAATATCGCCAAATAAATTCCCAGCAAATAAATATCGGTTGGAAGTAGATATCGTCTGGCACAAAACATTATTGTAAGCGCGTTTCAAATCTTTCTCCTTCATTTTATTTTGTTATTTATACAGCTTACTGAAAAATCAACGCGTTATTTATGCCGGCTTAGCTATTCACAACGATGCGGAAACACGCACAGATGCTTTTAGAGATGCCAGACTCTTTAAATTTGGTTCAAACTTGAAGGAAACCTGTTAACTGTTTCTCATTAATTTTTAAAAACAAAAATTGGCAAAAAAAAAACCATGTGCTTGGAATTTACAATATTGATCGGCCATAAATAATTGATTACAATTTTAATTGCCAAGCAAATTGTACGGCATTAATTGAACGTGAGCGATTTGTATTCATTGAGTGCAAATAAAGTGACTAAGAGGATGAGCATGAAATTACAAAAAAAAATTGTAACAAATGCAAAATACTTTCATTAAATAACGCTAATGATAATCAGAGTTTTAAGACAAAACGTGCATTTTTAAAGTTCACTGACTGTCTGATGGATGGGTTTTTATCGAATCGCAGTGACCAAGACAATTACTAAAAAATGTGCTGACTCAGAATCTTACAAATTGTATTCCAATGTTTGTTTACATATTATAATTTTGGTAAACAAATCATTAATTGGCCATCAAAGCGATTGATTTAATCAGAGAATTATAGATATGACTTGATTTAAGCTGGATTTTCATTCACCGTGTGAATTTATGAATCATGACTCTGATTCTGATTAGTGTAAACATAAAAATTCAAGATTTTTGACGTCAGTTTATAAACGCGTGCTTGACGACATGAACCTCGAATTCTACTCTTTTCGTAGTGGTTTAGTCATCATCACATCACAAACGTCTTAATAAGTGTAACATAAAGAATGTTTTTTTTTTATTAGAGACCAGAAACTTCCAGCCTGAGAAAATATAAAAATTTAAATCAACTTTATCACAAAAATAAATTATATTAAAAAGAGTTCCTGTTAGGCGACTACAAATAATTCTAAACGGTATTTATCGTCGCAATTCTAAAGATGACTGCCTCTTACACTCTTAAAAGCAAACTAAAATGTTTTCAAATAAAAAACAGACATTATTTTCTCATTAAATGGAATTCAGGTTTTTGTTCTTATGTTGTTATTGTTTATATTTTGCTTGGAAATCAAAATAACATAATTTTTGTTGATGTGATTTTCAATTTTATATATTAATTTGCATTGTTTTTAATTGTCTAGTCTTTGGTATTTACTGTTGTTTTTTTTTTTTTTGTTTCGTTAAAATGTTCTAATTTAAATGCAAATTTTAAATGGCATATTAATGCCGCCGTCGGTAATTAATGATTTCAGGTTGATTCCAGTGGAATTCTCATCTGTTAACCGGCGCCGAATTGTACTCGCCCCCGCCACCGCCGCCGTCGCCGCCGCCAACGTCGCTTCGTTTTAAGCATTGAATAAAATATAAAGAAGTCTTACACAAAATTCCTGGGGTAACATAAAAATGACTACTAGTCAAAACTTTTATGTGAACACCTTTAGAAAAAATGTGGTTTTCCAAGAACCAGAATAAGGAAAACGAAAACAAAGAAACCAAAAAAAAAAAAAAAAAAAACCAATTGATACTCAAATTTTCAAAATGATTGAATTTTAATAGTATGCAAATTAAAATTTGATAACTTGAAATATTGTGTGCCAGACAAACGCCATTAATTTGAGCGATTTGTTTTTGACGACTTTCTTTGATTTTTATTGATTATAAATCTCCGATCGGTCAGTCTACGTTCGCTCAAACCAAAAATTTCACATGGGGAAATACCAAAAAAAAGAAAAGGAAACGAGAGCGACAACAACAAATTGCAACAAAATATAAAAAAAAAAACTATAAACAAATAAAAAATAAAACAGAGGCTGCTGTCTGAGACTTGGCGCCACTGTAATCTTTCAATATCTTTTATCTCCCTATAGAGAGGGATACCCTATTAAATTAGTAAATGCAAGGCATAAGGGTTTAAGAAGAAGCTTGTGATACTATCGAAATTTTTTTAACTTAGAAAGGATTTATGACTATAAATCAGACTGCCTCTCGGTGATAAGAAAATTATCAAGTTCATCATCACCAAAGATCAGATTCCTGAAAATTTAATATCCCAGAATTTGAGGTATTTTAAAACCATCAAGCAAATATCCAGACTTCATCCAGATAGAGTATTTTATAGAGTAGAAATTCCCGCCAATAAATATCAGTTTGTTTTTCTTTATATATTCAAGTGAAAGGTTTAAATGGAGCGCGTACGCCAAGAATAAAGAAAAAGAAGAAGAAGGAAAAGAAAAAATCGTTCTTTTAATTTTGTTTAATGATAAGCGCGACTAATTTGCATAGTTTGTGCGGAGAATGACCGCAAATTAAATTTTGTTTGCCAATGAAAGAAAGAAATTTTGGCTAAACCAAAACAGCAACAAAAACAAAAACAAAAACAAGAAGAGAACGTCATGGAAGTTTGTTATTGCTCACTAGAATGTTTTGAACATCATTAACATTGTGGTGGTTGTTGCTGTTGTTGCTTTGAATTTTTGGGAATTCCGAGAGTTCTGACTTGGCTATAAATTTCTAAACTAACTTGTTTGTTGTGTGAATGCTTCATTGTTGGTTGTGTTTAGATTCTCTCCCATAACCGAAGCAGCTGACTGAGCTCGTCGGTCTCTGTTTATTCTTTCTTTTATTATTATTATTATTTTATTTTTTTTTTCTTTGCTTGGTTGGTTGGTTGGTTTGTTATGCGAAATTAGTTAGTAGATGGAGAATGTTTTTTTTTTTTTTTAACATAAAATTGAGAAACAAATCCAACCGGATCTAGTCTAGTGTTTAAGTCGGTCGATCTGAATATTTTCGGAGCCAGCTGAGCTGACTTGTCCCTTAAGAAAGAACCTAAAGATCTAGGTAACTGGAAATATCGAAAATAGTATTTATCTTCGGCAATTCGGTAGATAGTCTGACCTCTTTGATTGCTTTTGGCATATCTACTGATGCGACGACTACTGGTTGTACGCCTTTGCTGATTAAGTGCTTTTGAGATATACGATTGAATATTTAATTAAATTGTAAAATAATTTATATATGAATATATATAATAAAAAGAATTAATCGCATTTTAAAGCTGACGTCAATATACAATTTGTTATGGTCAAGTATTCCAAGAGTCTAGATCATAAATTGCAATTTTGGCGGTTATTGGACTGTACACGTGTTGTTACATATATTATATAAAATACCTATATAATTTTATTATTTCTTTATTATTCAAGATCTCTGTCTATGGGTTTTCAGTCAACAGTGACTTAGTAATTTTGGTCCTTTTGTTGGCTTGACTATTTGACTTGGGTTAACATCAATTTGCATAAATATTTGAAAAATAAATTTGCTGCGCATATAATCGCACCGACTTTCTTCTCAGGTATTTTGGATATAACATTTACGTATATATTTCAAGGTCAACTACTTTCTCGTAGACAAGGTAAACGACTTTAATTATCGAACGGCGCCAGAATTCAATGAGATTTGTCACTGAACTTTTCTCTTTAGCAGTTTTATTAGTGTATTCTTTCAATTTACATTAATTAACGATACAAACTGTCTGTAATCTGTTGCACGCTTCAGATTCAAGTTTTTGAAAGTACCGAGACTTTAAATATAAATGTCAATGGACTCTAATCAGCGGGAATTTGAAATTTGAAGGCATCAAGAAATATTTGAAAATTTTAAATACTAAAAAAATATGAAATACGTGTTGCACATTAAAATTTGAATTAATACGAATTTATTATATATATTTATAAAGATCAATTTTTTATATTTTATTTAATTTTTTTCAACCAGTTTGAAGCAATTGCACGAGCTCAATTGTCATAATATAATGATGTGCTGAAATTTAATTACCCTCTGAGATGACAGAAGTGTACAGCAAATCCCCCAAAAAATTGATACACTAGACAAATCAAAAATTTATATATTTGTTTTATGTGTGAAAAAAAAACCCGAGAGTATCATAAAATGTTTATGTTTCTTTCACACCTACCCCACTGATTTAATTGTAATTTAATAATTTAATAATTTAATTTATAAAATTGCAATTTTGGAAGAATTAAAATTTGCATACACAGCGTGACTAAGTAATTAAAAACAAACTGATGATTTGTTGGAACTGATCGGATCAAATATCACTTGGCAAAAGCAATAAATTACAATGATATCGATATGGGTCTTTATTAGTCATAAACTCAGATAGAAGTGAATTTTAGGGCTTTTGCAAATCTACGCCCAAAGTTAATATACTTTCTTCTTGTGTTCTATTTTTAACAAATACTTTTTTTCGGAAAAAGACGAGTATATTCGTTGTCTTCAGAGGTTTGTAACCCGGCTTCTTAGAATCCCAAAAGTTACTTCCAGATTGGTAAATCTTTGGAGCTATATTCGTGTATTTCTATCAAACTCTTTACTTAGTGTTAGACGGATGGGACTACCTTATCTTGTAGCTTATCCACCGATCTAAATCGGTTTGATGAGTATCTCTGAGTTGATAAATTTCATATCTGCTTTTCCTATATGATTATACACTTATACAGTCGTATCGGAGAATTATATAGTATAGGTCTCATACCGGACCGCTGTTGGAAATATCAGCGGCAACTCCCGACCCAACTCATTCATAGAGTCTGTAATCTTCGGCACTGCAAAAATATCTTACACCTGATACTTGATATGCTTTTAAAATTCCCTTTGTTACCTTCCTGTAATTTATGATTACTTGATATTTTGATATTGTTTTTTGTTATGTCTTGTTTGGCGCGAAATATTCAAAGTTCAACAAAGTGTGAAATATTTAAGCAATTTCTCAAATAAATTTGCACATGGCTTAGAACCCGTTCCATTTGAGAAGCGACATTGAACAGCCTTGGCGGTGGCGTCAACAGATAAATTTACGTATTTCCAACACCCCAATCTGGCATCTGTCCGTTCGTACCTGTCCGTCCGTCTGTCTGAATATCCATCTGTCCGGTATGTAGATAAGCTTTCGTTCTGTTTATGTCAAATACGAAATACTTGGAATTTGTTGTGTTGATTTCTGTTTTTTTTTTTTTTTGGTATTTTGTTTTTACAATTCACTCGGCTCGCTAATTAAATGAAACAAATAAATGAAAAAATCCCTCGATTTTATTTATTTTTTAATTTATTAACAACATACCAAACTGGCGCCAAATGAATTAACTAAAAGTATCAATCTGATTTCTTTATTTTTTTTTTGTGTTCATTTTAAAATGTGTTTTTTTTTTCAAAACTTGAAACTGAAAAATTTTCCAAAAAAAATTCTGCCTAAAAAACAATAATATCAACTGAACTATCAACACAGAGAACCCAAATTTATTGAGTCAGATTTGTTTTGACGGAGCAAGTTTTTACGCCATCAAAAAATACCAGAGTCAATCTAGACCTAAATTATATTAGATTTAAAAAACAAATATTGATTCATCGTCTGATTCGCATGAAAGTGATGAGACAAAAAACGCAATTCCATATTCCAAAGCGTAAATTAATAAGAAATTTGAATGGCGCCATGAATCTCAAATCGGATTCCCCGTTGTGTTTCCAACTTTCAAAAACGTATCACAAAAAAAAGAATTTCATATTTTTTGGCTCTCTTAACTGAACCTCAAACTAAACTAACAAATTTTTACCTCTAAAAAAAATTAGACAAAATTCTCCGGCTTTTTGGCTCCAACTAGAAAATATTCGAAGAGATCTTCCCAGACCTGTTATGGGTCCTCATTGTATTTTTTTGAGAGAATTCAGATTTTTTTCTCTCTTTTTTTGAATGGTGAGATGAATAAAATTTCATAATTCCCTGATTATAATTTGCTTTTGTTATTTTTCTGCGAATTCCGAATCTGCCTATGACCATTGGATTTTTATTTATAGCATTTCACTGGGTGATCTCTTTCCCCTTTTTGTTTGAGTAATACTGAAGATTTAGAGATGAAGTAAACCATAAATATTTCTATGAAAATCAAAAAAAAGAGAGATAAATTCCAAATTGATAACAAACTAGAAGTAGAAGCAGAAAGAATTCCAAAAGATCGACCCTAAGATACTCTTTAAGTTTGTTCAATTTTGGGAAACAAGTTACCCCAGTAGAGTTGAGCTTCCTAAGCTCTGATTAAGCGAGACATTATATTATATAGTAAGTGTCTATATTGCAAAGGAATAAAAGAAAAGATTAGTCTAGCCAAAAGGATATGGGTTCGATTCCGATCAGTTAGTTGGTTAGAAATTATATTTTAGTAAAGATTAGTAAAGTCGAAAGGATCTGGGTTCGATTTCGATCAGTTAGTTAGTTAGAAATTATATTTTAGCCCTTACTGTGTCCTTCGAATCAAGTCCAATTAAGTTTTCCTTGGGTCACATTTTCTACTCCTTCGAAATTCACATTTTTTCCTAGTGTAAACGGTATAAAAATAATGCTGAGATGAACGGTTTTTTCGTGCTTGTTTTAAACAAGATTTTACGACTTGTTTGCTGTCATAATAACAAGCGTTTATAAAGCTACCGCTACAACAACAACAATAAAAAAAAAAAACAGACGCGACGCCCAAAAACCCAAAACGATGACGAAGATCGGTGAAGCGCGCTTCGCTCTCTTTCGTATTCAAAATCTTTCTCTGCGTAGGGGCTGGAATCTGACCAGACTCCGGCGGGTTACGATTCGAACACACCAAATAACCGGCAAAATTATTTCGCTAAGCGTTGACTGAGACTGAGACGTCGACAGAGAGCTGAACGGCTTGGCAGTTTTGAAATAAAATATCACGATTTGGTCAGAATGGATTTAGATTTAAACAAACGTTTCAAGCGTAAAGAACTCACTCAGAGAAGATTAATTCAAATATTCCAAAAACATAACAAAAGAAGCAAAAAGAAAACGAAAAAAACTGAGACAAGTGCAGTGTTAAAAGAAATAAAAGAAAAGCTAAGAAAAACTGTGAGAAAAATAAAAAAAAAAAACAAATTCCAAAAAAATGTCCGACTTTTCCATATGGACCGTGTGTGTCGGTCTAATCGTGTGCTGTATGTGTGTGGGGCCCAGCGAATCCTATGCCCTGGGTCAGTCCAAATTTGGAAAAATCGAAAAGTTCCCCTACCAAGTAATGCTGATCGGCAAACAGCTTTGGCGCAAAAGAATCCTCTGCGGTGGAACCCTGCTGGACCAACGCTGGATTCTGACAGCTGGCCACTGCACCATGGGTGTGACACACTTCGACGTATATCTGGGTACCAAAAGTGTAGACGATACCCAGCAACTGGGTGGCCTGGTCCTCAGGTCCAACAAGTTCATAGTCCATGAGCACTTCAATCCAGATTCAGCGGCCAACGACATAGCCCTGGTCAAGCTCCCCCGAGACATTGTTTACACGTCGCGTATACAGCCCGCCATGTTGCCCCTGAAACAGCGCAACGAGCACTTCACAGGTCAGAGTGTGGTGGCCAGCGGCTGGGGTGCCATGGTGGAGATGTCCAACTCAGATGCCATGCAGTATACAGAATTAAAGGTGATCTCGAATGCCGAGTGCGGAGAGGAATACGATGTGGTGACACCCGGTGTCTTGTGCGCCAAAGGCCTGAAAGATGAGACAGTCTGCACAGGTGACTCGGGTGGTCCACTTGTGCTCAAGGGCACCCAAATGGTGGTGGGCATCACCAGCTTTGGCCCAGCCGATGGCTGCGAAACAAATATACCCGGCGGCTTCACACGAGTCACACACTACCTGGACTGGATAGGCAGCAAGATTGGTGGTCCTACCCAGCCCCATCCCCATCCCCACCAGCATCGTCATCAGCAAATGCATACGCATCAATTTAGAGACAACAATCTAGTTTGAATTGATTTGAGACGAGTGGAAACCACTCAACTCCAAACTGACTGAATTTGTTTAGCTTTAAACAACAACGAAAATTATAGAAAATTATTTAATTTTTTGTAAAAACAAAACAAAAATGAAATAATTTTTTAGTTGGAATGCCTCTCATGTGATATTTGTGTATAAAAAATTAAATTACACCGTGTAACTAGTTAATTTATTTTATACTCATTTAAATTATTATTATTTATTTTATTTCTAAGCAAAAAAAAAAAAAAAGTCTCGATAAAAACAAATTTATGAAAACAAAAAAAAGAAAACAGAAAGCAAACAAAATTTAAAAAATAAAAACAACAACAAAATCTAAGAATAAAAAACAAAAAACACAAAAATTAAAAAGAAAAAAACATGTTTGATTTTTTTTTTTTTATTTATTTGAAACTTTTTTTTAGTCATGCTGATTTTTGGTTTAGTTCAAATTTTAGGAATTCCCATTTTGATTTTGTGATAAAAAAACAAACAAAAGTTTACGTGATAATTTTCACCTGCTTAACGAATTTTTTTCTTTTTCTTTATAATATCTTGGAATATCGATCTAAACGAAATATGCTGATATGTGATTTTTTTCCCTCTTTTTTTTTTACAAAATTATTAAAAACCTTATGCATAACAATGACGCATGCTAACGACTTCGACAACTTCAACAACGTCAAAAAAAAAAAAAAAGAAGAAGAATATTTTACATAAAAATATTAAAATTTTCTGTTTTCAGAGGTGCTCAAGAAATTCTTGAGCGCAATTCTTGAGTTGCTCACCGGTTTCTTGAGCAGTCCCACTCGATAGTCGAGCACGCACTTCGAGACCCGCACAACGTCATCTGGTATTTAGTTCCGTGATAAAAAAAATAAATTCCAAATCTAGCTGATTTGATTTAGTTGGTATTGCTGTTGCTTTTTTTGTTGTATTTTTTCTTACTAGTTTCTAAAGGAACGCAAAGTTTGATCAACCAAAACAAACTACCGAATTGAATGTGGATTTTCTGATAGCCATAAATTTGTTTTTTTATACTATTTTTGAAAATTTAGAAACTATCAATTTGACCACTCGAGTATAGATAAATCAGAATTGAAATTAAAAAAACTTCTATAAAAATAATGGAGCGATCAAAAAAAAGTATTTGAAAAACTCCAAACATTTGCTAATTAAAAACATCTTGAATTAATTTAAAATAAAACAAAACAAAAATTAATTTGTTAGTATTTAATTTGATGTTGGTTAAATTTATGAGCCTATGCCAAACAAATTGATATATCTATTTTTTATGCTTCATAAAATCCCTATTTAGTCTGTTGGACAAAAACTCACAACTGTCTGGACTTAATAGCTTCTGTGACTTCTTAATTTAAGCTCTTTCTGATTTCTGATCATGTCGGCTTTATTAGAGCACATTTTATGACCGGCATTTAGATTTATTTAAACAAACTGGTTCATTTGACTAATTTAAATTAGACCAGTTAGATCATTTTCAAAATCTGACTAATTTCGTGACTATCTCTCTCTCTCTGAAAAAGCCAAGGGCAATTATACTATATATAACTATATAGTACCTACTACTTTCCTAATAAATCAATAAATCTTTGGGTTAAAGTTTGCCCTTGAGTCATGTGACTAAAAAGTTAATAATTAAACGCTTAGCTTAAATTGTATACAGTTTTTTGTCTTGGTTGGAGTACAAATTTCAGGGCCTGACAAATTGAGCCTTGCACTCAGCATGCTTGGTTTTGTAACAAACTAAAAAGTGAATAAAATCGTGCCTGTGCCAGCAATCATCAATTGACTCTTGTTGGCAATTCAATTAATACTTATAAAATGTAAATTATTATTATATATTTTGCCCCCCTCCACAGACAGTAGCTGGCCTGGCATAAAGCAAATTGAATGAAACTAAAAAAAAAAAAAATTATTTTAAATAATTATAGTTCGCTTTGTGTGGATCGATGTGAACTCAGCATTATTCGTTTTATTCTATTGTTTCGAGTATTTCAATTTTTTATTATTGCCAGGCCCTCGACTGTTTTATAAATAAGGAGAGGCCTTTCATGATTTTAAAGTATGTTTTATTGTCAAATATATAATTAAATTTAGATAGCTTCTTTTACTTTTGCTCTAATTTGCCATAATTAAAGCACTTGATTTGATTTTACAATGAAAGGTGGGAGGCAATGAATGCTTAAAGCTCTTGACATATTTAAATGCCGTTATTATTATTTTATATTTAAAATAAAAAATTGACTAAGTCATTAACCTTAAGAGTTTTTAAAAATTTAATATTTTGTTTGTTTGTGCGAGATTTTTAATAGTGCCATTAAAACAGTGTTGCTTTCTTTGAATATCATTTTGGTGTGTTAAGAAATCAGAGCTTTGGTTTGTTTAAAAATTGAATTTTTGGTTTCTAGCATTGAGCTAATTGCGCCTTTTTCTTGAGCAGACAATCAATGGCCTGGACCACCTCCAAGAAAATAACATCCACGTCGCGCTCAGCATTAATCTATGAATTGAAAATGATTTCATTGAATAAAAATAACTTTTGATATATATATTTTTTTTGAGTACACTCACGGTCAAGGTTTTGCTATTGTATTGCTCGAGAATAGCGCTGGTATTGGATTTGAAGGTTTGGAGACGGGCACGGATGGTCTCCTCGTTGTCATCGGCGCGCTTGACGGCAGCCTTGGCGGCACGGGCCAGAATACGCTGGACCATAGTGTCCTCAGAGCATTCAAAGTACAAGACCAAATCGGAAGGTGCAATTTGTTCCTCAAATGCTATGCCTTGGTTCTTCTCTCGTGGGTATCTAAAATATATATACATTTTTGATAATTGAAAGATTATCAGATCGGTAGAGAACAAACTTACCCATCGATCAAAAAGCCCTTGGAATTACCCTTTTGAGTAGCAATGGCCTTCTGCAACAGGGAGAGAACCTCTTCGTTGGCCACCAGACCACCTGAAGACATGATTTCTTGCAACTGACGACCCTTGTCAGAGCCGGAAGCCACTTCATCACGCAACAAATCGCCGCTGCTCAAGTGTGTGAAACCATATTTCTCCACAATTTTGGCACATTGCGTGCCCTTGCCGCAACCCGGACCGCCCAAAATCCAAATGATTGGCATTTCCGACTAAAATAAAGAAAATTAAAAACAAAAAAAAAATACTCTTAGGAAACTTTGAAAGAACAAAAAATTTAGAGCAAACTGATTTGATTTCGGGAAGTTTGGTTTAGATGGGAAATACGACAATTTCATGCAGAAGTTAGCCTAGCTTGTAGCTGCATTTCCAAGTCTTAATTGATTTAGTGTTTTCATTTTTGATTTGAAGCTGCTTCACATGCCCATCAATATACATGAAGTACTCGGATACGGATACGGCAAAGTGTGAATTACTTACGAATTGCTTTCGTTGCTCCTGGGCCTTGAGCTTGTCTTGGGCCTCCTTCTTCATGGACATTTGGTGACATATAAAAAGCTACATAAAATGAATTCAATTGGCAGAGAAACTCAACAAACTTGGCTTTCTTAATTCAATTTGGAAGGGGTTAGTATTTGTTCAGCATTATCCTAAAGCCGAAGATATATACAAAGCCACTGGGACTTGACAGACTTTTTCGAAGCCATTCGAATTTTTTTTCTTATATGATAAAAATATTTAATATTTTCATAGGAAGATTATTCAGCTTGATCCTGAAGCGGAAGATATATACAAAGCCACTGGGACTTTATGAAGCCATTAGAATTTTTCTTATATGATAAAAATATTAAATATTTCATTATTCAAGGAATTTTTATAGGAAGATGGATTAGTTCTTTATCAGCTTTATCCTGAAGCGGAAGATATATACAAAGTCGCTGGAACTTTATGGACTTTTTCGAAGCCATTCGAATTTTTCCTTATATTGAATATTTCATAATTCAAGGAATTTTCATAGGATGAGGAACTTGTTTTTATTCGGCTTTATCCTGAAGCGGAAGATATATACAAAGTCACTGGGACTTTATGGACTTTTTCGAAGCCATTCGAATTTTTCCTTATATTTAATATTTCATTATTCAAGGCATTTTCATAGGATGAGGAACTAGTTCTTATTCAGCTTTATCCTGAAGCGGAAGATATATACAAAGTCACTGGGACTTTATGGACTTTTTCTTAATTTTTCTTATATAATAAAAAATATTAAATATTTCATTATTCAATGAATTTTCATAGAATGAGGAATTAATATTTTCTTCATTGTTATCCTGGCAATAGAAAATATATACAATGCCGTTCAGACTCTAAGTTTCTTATATAATAAATACATTTCTGGTCTTTTATCTAGTTCTTAGTATATAGTTTTGTATTATTATATGGGCACTCTGCCAAGGCAACTTTGAGGGACTCGATTTGAACTTGACTAGGTTAAATTTGTTTCACAGAATGAATGAAATTTTCTATTTATATTTTCAATAATTTCAGTGTTAGATTAACGACTGACATTGATCATGAATTGAAATGGTTAATGACACGAACAAAATGCGCAATTGATTTCAAAACAATTCCATCAAAATCAACACAAGTAAATAAGTTTTCAATAATCGAAATATATTTTGGAAATATTCAAATCGAAAACAGATATTTTCAAGTTTGTAAAAATGTAAACAAAATTTGCAAATTTCTCAAGCAAAACAAAATAAAAAGGTGTGATGGGTGTGAATAGACTTTAAGTGGTCTGATTCTATTATTTTTCAGTATATACGAAAATTGCCGAAAAAATATATATTTATATTTTTTTTATGTTAATTTTCTCTGTCGATGATTTGCTTATATTCCGCACTGTCACACCTCAGTTGAAATTTATATTCCCAGTGATTTTTTTCTTTTTTTTTTTCAAACTTTCATTTTTTTTTGTAGTTTAAAAAATTAGTTTAGGACATGCCAGTCCTTACAAGGATGTTTAAAAATAATATAATATTATTTTATTTTGTTCCGCTAAATTTTGCTCATTTCACTTGACTTTCTTGGGCAAATTTATGGGCAATTTTGGATGGATATTACTTGGGCCTCAGAAACATTCAAATTTTTATTATAAAATGTTTGCTTTGCTTTTACGTAAGAGTTTTTTTTCTTTCTTTTTCTTTTTTAGTTCACTGACTTTTGCCAAGGACACACATGGCCTAGGTATTATTTTTAATTTTTATATACCTTTGATAACTTTGAAGGCACTAGGACTTAATCAGGTGTTTTGGTTCTCACAACTTTTCTTTTATTTTACAGACACTCGCATGTGGTTGCATCCGTTTTCGGATCTCAACTGGCGCCAACTGAAAATACCTTAAAGGCATTTTTTATTAACATTTCATCTATCGAAATGTTTATTAATTTCTAAAACCTGAAAATGGTTAACAAATTTTTGTTTTTTGCTTTTGTTGTTGTGGTTGCTGGGGTTGCAAAGAAACCGGCAAGATAGCCAATGACTGGCTGGTTGGGTTTGCATAGCTTCCAATAAACACATTTTAATACGCTCTATGATTATTTTGTTTGTTTTGTTGACCATTTTTGGCGACATGCTAATGAATCAAGCCTCAGCCAGAAAGAATAATAAAAATTCCTGGCCACAGCAACTAGTTTAATTTATTCAAAAAGACGTTAGACTTTGACGTCAAAAAATAATAAAAAAAAACTTTTGGAATGTGAAATTTTGTTGGATCAACCAAACTGTTGTTGTTGTTTTTGTTGTTTTTAGTGCCTATGATTTTGGCCATAACTTCTGCTCATTTGTTTTGCTAATTTCTAAGAGTGACTAGCAAATACTCAAATTTCTTTGGGGAATTCACAGACACAACTTAACCGGTAACAAACAAATTCAAATTCGATTGACTTTTATAAATAAATAACACAAAACAGCTGATTGAGATTTGTAAATTATAGCGACTCGACTACAATCAGAGAGACCGAGGCAGTGCGTAATGAGAGCAAGGTCGCTTAGAGAATTGCACGACGAAGAAGAAGAAGAGCTCTCGAGTTCTTAGAGTGCTAAACGGTCAAGGTCAAAACAATTGAAACTACAATTTTAATCACTCGCCTGAAGCCAATTATTTGTACAAAAGAAGGAGTGGAAGGGAAGGAAGATTAGTAAAGGAATTTCAAAAGAAAAAATCGTTAAAAACTTGAACAGTAACAAAAAAAAAAACTAAAAAGTCGCAGGTTAGCAAGAAATTCACACACACTTTTTCACGCACTGCAACCACACACGCACACAATAAAACACACAAGCACACACACACAGACTCACCATTGTGATGTATATTAGAAAGAAACGTTGCTGATGCGGGCCTTTCGTTGAAGAGGAAAAATAAATTTGTTTGATTTAATATATTTATTTGCTTCGCAAATTTGTTGCTGTGGTTGTTGTGCGCAAAAAAATATATACTTATATATATTCACAGGTCGTTTTGTTTGCTTTCTATTTAAATAAAATAGTTTTTCCCGACTTGCCGAAATATGATTTTCCACCCTCAAGGCAGCATGTGTCTATATATATATATTTCACAGGTCGTTTTGTTTGCTTTCTGTTTAAATAAATAGTTTTTCCCGACTTTTATTTCCTTGCCACTGTTAATTTTCGTCTGTTTCCGGCTTTTTTCCTAGCTATTTTCTGTTTTCAGCTATTTTCTGAGAAAGTACAGAATTTTTGCAAAGGAGAAAGAATAATGCGTACAGATTTTAAAGAGCACAACAAGAAACTGAAAAGCTTTTGTGCTGCTACTGCTGCCTTAACGGTTTCAATACGCGCCGCGCGTTTTGTTGTTGGCTTGGGCTTTCTGCTTAATGAGAAACTGAGAAGCTTTTACGTTGAGCTTTTTTGCTAGTTCCTCTGGGAGATTTTCATTTATTTTGTATATTTTTTTTTATGCAAATAATTTTTTCACTTTTGATTTTGATGTTTTTTGCCAGGAAACAGTTTTTTTTTTTTTGTCTTTGGTATATAGGCAGCCTAGCGACTAATTTGGATACGCCCTACGCCTTTTTTATGTAAGATCACATTTAGATGGGGTTCAAGATCTCTAAAAATATCATTTGGATGACGATTACCATCGACTTGGATTGCTTTATCGCCATATTTCTTATTCACAGTCAAGAGTCCCTTCTTATAGGCACCCAACTTCTGTCTTGGTAGCGAATAATTCGTTGGTAAGGGACGATCGATAAGTATTTTGTCAGGAACATCTAGTAAAAAGATCAAATCGGGGGGACCTAATAGCTGCTCCAACATCTGAGTCTCCTCATCGTTGCAGGGATAACCATCAACGATATAACCTGTTAAATGGCCTTTCTGGCCCATCACTTCTTTTTCTACAAGATGGAACATCTCCTTCAATGGCACCTCTTTTCCAGTCGTTCTAATGGCCTCGAATTTCTTACCCAACTGTGATTTTGCCAGTATCTATTATGATATATTATGAATATGAAAAAATATGTGGCAAGCGAAATCTACAAACCTCCTTTTCCACAATACAAGGCGGATTTATTACCTTGAATCCAAACCTATCAACAATCTTTTGTGTTATAGTGCTCTTACCACTTCCCGGGCAACCCATCATCCAAACGATTGGCATGTTCTGAAAAAATATATAGCATTTTATTTCAAAACCCCACATATACATATATTTACCATCTTTGGGCCGTAGGCTGCCTAACAAATAATTTTAAAGAAAAACCAAATAACGTAGAAATGAAAAATAAATGAATTTGAAAACTAAAAATTTCTCATGACCTACTCAAAAAAAAGAGGATTAAAAAACAATAATTTGGATGCGATTTGATTTATTGTTCTATTGTAATACTTGAATAATTTGATAACCTAGAGGACTGAAAATTTATTGACTTCCAATTGTCACCAATTCTAACGAGATATAACGATTTTGTTTCCACGATTTTTTAGTATGGTATCTAGGCCAGTCTGTATATCCTTAAATACTTCGGTTTCATCCCGACTAGCATCAACTTGCACAATTTTTGAGCTATAGATTTCAAGTACTGATTTTGCCGACTTTTGATAGTCACTATAGGATAGCCTGGGTGCAGGGTTGTTAGAAGTTCTAGTGCTGGCGGTCTCTTCAGGTACTTCTAAGGATACAACCATGTCGGGTGTTCCCATCATATCTTCCAGTACTTTAGAATCAGGTGCATTGAACGGGTAGCCATCAATGGCGAATCCCTGTACACCACCACGATGGCCCATGATTTCTTTCTCCAGACAAGGTACAATATCCTTCAATGGTACCTCCTTACCAGTATTTCGTATTTCTTCAAATTTCTTTCCCAATGGGGTTTTGCTTTCAATCTAAAGGTTTGTTTTATTTTTTACTAATCGAGTAAATATTTATATATATATTTTTTTAGTTTCACCTCTTTATTCACCATATCCTGGGGACTCATTAGCTTGAAGCCATATTTTTCAACGATTTTACTAGCCATTGTGGATTTGCCACTGCCTGGACTGCCAATAACCCACACAATTGGGACATTCTGTAAAGAACTGAGATTTTAAGAATTATTTTTCTATATTTTAAGATTTAATTTACCATGATTGGAATTTTCTTTGCCTGAAAATTGAGCACTTGTTTCGAAAAAAAGGTTTTTTTTGATTAAAAATATTTCAACGCTTACTTTTTCAACTTGTGTGATAAAGGAAGGCTTGAATTTGTTTCGATTCACTAACGGTTAAAACTAAAATTGGAGTTGAATTGGACTGCTGTTTATGCAAGCATTGAGCTATTTCGTTGTTTGTGGGAAAATTTTCATTTGCTGAGAGGATGACGACGTAAAAGTTTGGTGTCTTGGGTGTACGTTTTTTAAAGCCTTCATGGTGTAGATGCAAATCAAAAGCGATGCTTAGATCACGTATATTTTCATTATCATAATTGGGATATTGAAGGATTTGGAGTTGTATAAATTGAAATTTTTCAAATAAGCTTTGAAATTTCATATATGTTGCATCAGTTTTGAGAAAATCTACAAGACTTTTTGGAGATGTCTTTTGTCGATTTGCCTTCTTGGATTCTATTTTTATGGGAGTAGAACTTTTTCGCTTGCGTGTGTCAAATTGGAACGGGACCTCTTCGATCTCCTTATCTTGGTGTTTATAGGTTTGTGGACATGTTATTTGGTGTTTTAGGGTTTTCATTTGCATATCAATCTTTTCAAAAAGGGGAGATGCCTTAATGTGTTCCGGAATAGGCATTTGATTTAAATTCAAGTGTACCGTAGCCCAGATGCAGTCAGCGCTGGTGACTTCCGTGGTTGAATTTTTTATTTGTTGGTGATTGAGCACAATGTAGCCGGCACGCGATAAGGCAGAGTAAGCTAAATATTTGTTGTATTTGTCACTTGTTGCTTCGCCGAGGAGTAGTAGATAGGCCTGCTCTATCGATAGAATCATGCCGTGAAATTCAAGTTGTAAGCGTCCCAATTCTAATAAAAACAAAGCTTCATAGTATTCCAGATAGAACTTGCCATGGTCACTATAGCCAAAAGTTTCGAATTTCCCATCTTTATGGAGTACTTCCGCAGCCTGTTTTTCTAGTTGCCAAGTTGCAATAGAGCGGCCACCGAGACGGTCGATTCGCGAGACAGAAAGCTGGGCACGTAGGTTGGCTATAGATTTTTATGAGTTTATTTTTACTTGTTTATGGATATTTAAATTTAATCACTTACCGTAAGCGTTTCTGAGCTCTTCCAATTCGGCGGAGCTGTTTTCATTCTGAACACGTTTAAGACCAGACCGTGGCTGTGGAATTTCAACATGTCGTTGTTTGGTTAGTTCTGTAGGGCTAAAATTAATATTGTTTCATTAATAACAATTAAAATTTTGCTTTCATTTGCTATTTTTACTTTAAAAATGTGGTTTTGGGTATGATTTCAACAATTTCGTTGACCGCGCTCATTGTATTTCTAAGATCAGCTGTTTGAGCTCGCAATGGGCTGCCACATAGTTAAGAATTAAACCGATAACTTAACGATAGCTATCTTATCGAAATTTGGCGGGATATTCAATAGTATTTAAACAGCCACTCCATTGCCACGATGTTTTTTTTTTATTTTTATTATTTAGAAGTAAAGTTATTAGCATTTTATATTAGAACACATACTAATGGTAAAATTATAATTTCTAATATTTTAATTATGCAATTGTGAAATATTTTAGAGAAGTGGGATTTCTTAGCCAATATAATTCATATCATCTGGTAACACTGTATCAAAACGTTGATTGTTCAATAACAAATTAAATAGCTACAAAAAGAAAAAGGTAAATTAAATTACGCAGCTTAAAAAGTTTACAAATTGTATCATTCTTAAAGTCCGCTAAGCGTAGTGCAGATATAGACAAATATTCTATGCATTAAAAACTTATTACTATATTGTGGCAGTTGTAGTTTGCGTCCACGTTTTTCTTTGGATGATCAAAAAACTTGCTCCCAGATTTCCAGTGTTGCTGCTGAAGTTTAAGCCTTCACGTTTGAGACACTTTTGGAAGAATATGGACTGTCCGGACTTGCAACCACCAGCAGCAGTTCGTGGTATGTGTGAACTAGACCGCGCGGCCTTTAAAAAATGTGTACAAGTACCTAGACTCCGTGTGGCCGAGTCGCAAGCACAGCGTGTGATGCCTTTAGTAAAGAAAATGATGCTTAAAATGGAGCATCTGCTGCCCGTGCGATCGTTTGAAAACGGGCGGGAAATTCTCCTACATCCCTTGGCCGTCAAAGATTGGGAGTCCCTGCCCACAAGTGAACTGGAAAAAGAGCTTGTCAAAAGAGAAAACTTCACCAAGTCCGAACTAGAGTTGGGTTATGAGAATTGGAGTGCCAATGAGATACTCAAAAGTGTACTTCCCCAGGGCGAAGAAGGACTCACATCCTACTCTCGTATTGGCCACATAGTTCATCTAAACCTACGGGATCATCTGCTTCCCTATAAGCAGCTTATTGGTCAAGTGTTGTGCGATAAAATAGCCAATTGTCGTACAGTGGTCAACAAGGCGGCCACCATAGATAATACCTATAGAAACTTTAAGCTGGAACTGATTTGTGGCGTGGAAGAGTATCAGGTCGAAACCAAGGAGAATGGCGTACCCTTTGAATTCGACTTTTCCAAGGTCTACTGGAATCCTCGTCTCTCCACTGAGCATGAACGCATTGTAAAATTACTGCAACCGGGTGATGTTCTCTACGATGTATTCGCTGGGGTTGGCCCATTTAGTGTACCAGCAGCCAAGAAGCGTTGCCAAGTCCTGGCCAATGACCTAAATCCCGAAAGCTTTCGCTGGCTACAGCACAATGCAAAGCGTAACAAGTGTCAATCAAACTTAAAAATGTTTAACAAAGATGGAAGACAATTTATATTGGAAGAGTTGCGTCAAGATTTGCTGCAACGTTGGCGTAGTTGGACAGACGACACCAAAAGTGCCATACACATAACAATGAATCTGCCCGCCATGGCTGTAGAATTCTTAGATGCCTTTCGTAATCTCTACACAGTAGAAGAATTGGCCGCATTACCTCCCGACTTGGTTTATCCCACTGTGCATGTGTACTCTTTTGCCAAAGGCGAAGACACCAAAGCCCTTGTTCAGCAGCTTGTAGAATCCAATTTAGGCGAACTGCTAGAGTCCAACTTGGAGGGTATTAGTTTTGTCCGCAATGTGGCCCCCAATAAAGACATGTATCGTGTATCATTTAAGCTCAATCATAACTTATTGACTACTCCGAAGAAAACTGAATTGTCACGAAAGCGTAGCGCTGCCGAGGAGTCTTCGGAATATCCAAGCCTCGGTTTAAAAGTAAAATGTGTTTAATGCAAAAAAATAAAGTAAATGACTATTACTCTATCCTTGTTTTTTTTTTTTACTTTTAATTTCAGCTACTTCTTAACTAGAATGGGTCGCAATAAAGCTCAGGCTAAAGGCAAGAAAACTGGGGCAGGAGCTGCCTCGAAGCCGATTGCCGCGGCTCTGAATAAATCAAAGAAAGCCAAAAATCTTTTTAAGGTGGCCGATCACAAGGTCAAGAAGGGCAAAAAACCCAAGGAAGTCCGTGGTAATTTGAAGCAGGTAAGGCAAAATCCTTAAGTTCTTCCTTCTCTGAGATAAGGGGTATATAATTCCTATCTCCCATTCGCAGATCAAGGAGGCAGTCAAGGCCAAACAAGAGCAGGTTGATGCTTCCCTGAAAGTCTTACACAAGGATCTGGTTATCAAGAAACCAAAGGCGGTAGTGCCTTCAATCAAAAGTACCCAAAAGCCACCGGCAAATACCAAAAAGGTCGCCGACAAACTTAATAGTCTCAAGTTTTAAGTAGACTTTTTTCCCCCTTAGTAGTTAGTTATCTAGTACATTTTAGATAGAATTTGATTATCCAATTAATTGGAAAAATTATAATTAAAGTCTTACCAAGTTATAACTAAATTAATATATACCAAATTTGAATGGTCTGCAACTATGTTCATTTCGATTTCGTTATATCGGTACGGATGGATTATAAAAAGGCTTGTGAATAATTTTCAGACGCCTGGATCCCCATAAACTTCCAACCCAAGAAACTAATGATGTTATTCAGCTGATCAAATTATTTAAAATATATTTTAGGTCACTAACAAAAAAAAAATAATGAAGTTCATAATTAGCTCGTGTTACAAGTTTTACTCTTTTGAAATTTGAGAAATTTAAGCAGGAAGAGTTCCGTTTATCGCACTGCTCACTGTGGTGGCAGCCTCTGTGGTTGTTGTTGTGGTTGTGGTAGTTGCCGGAGTCCAGCCCAATTGTTCTCGTATGAACTGATCCAGAATAGCTGTATTGATACCTTCAGTCTGTAGCTGGCTAATAATTGCTTGGGTTTCGGGCAGGGCCAACCAACGCTCATAGACCGGCTGGAGAGCTGCAAGTCTGTTCCAGAATTGGGCAAAGATGCCCTGCTGCACTATTTTGTTTTGAATGAGAGCCCGTATGGTGAACTGTGGGTAATACAGTTGCAGTTCGTTCAAGAATCCTTGCCAGCCAAAGACGGTAGATGACCAATATGGGAACGGATTGATCAAGGAAACCACAAGTTCGCCTTCTTCCATTTCCAGAGGTCCACCAGAAGCGAGCAGTTGCTTATTGACCCATTGCTGGAATTGTATCACCTCGGGCTGAGAACGTAGACGCCAGCGGGCTGTGAACCCCGTCTGACTGTTAATGATTCGGACAAAGGCCTGGAACTGGGCATCGTTGATCAGATAGCGGGTGATAAGTTGGTTTAACGGCTTGAACTGAATCAATAGATAGATCTCCTCCAGGTCCTGAGTAAGAGTGGGTGGTGGAGGTGGCGTAATGGGTGCCACCAAGCCGGGTTTTACTGGCACCAAAGCCTCCGTAAAAATGGCACCACTGCCCAGACAGAGCAGGAATAACCCGGTCAATGCCACAGACATGATCACTGTACTATGGAATAGCCAAGTTGATGCTGGGTCTTTAAATAGCCGCTAGTTTGGGCTAAATGAATTAAAATTAGATAAGCATTTGTGGGAAAAAGAATTTTTTGTCGCAGCAGCCTTGTTGACTCTTCTGCTTACGTTAGCTGATAACGGTAAGCTTCGATCTGTTTATGATACTCTTTGGTTTTGTATTTCTTAGGCCTAATCTGTCCGGAAGTTTACTATAATCGGAGATAAAAATGTCGTAAATAAATATTTTAGATCGGATAACTTCTGGTCATTATTTGGGATAAATAAAATAATTCTCAAAAATTAGCGGATAGATCGAAAAGAAAGAAAAGAAAGTAAATATTTTTTCATTATTTCTGAAAGCGCTTTATTTTCAAGCTAAATTACCGACAAATTAAACACAAACAAACACAAAATTAACATATCCATAGGCTTAGGTTTAAGGAAAAATAAATTATTAAGTCGCATCACGTATACGTATAGATCGAGGGTGATTTAAAAGGCTCTGACCGTTGCTCTCTATAAGCGGCGGTTACATATTCAATTTCGTACTTAACATAAAAACATAATTCGTACAAATTCAATCGCAGGGATTTCACATTAAAAATCCTTTCCTATTTTAGAATTACATAAGTTTTCTATTTATATAGGTATATCCATATAGTAAGTTCCATAGTCAATTAAACTAACTTAAATGATAAACGCAAGTGAATGAAAAGCCAGTCGAATTCAGCCAGCATCGTTGCCCTTGCGTCGCATCCAATTGGGTATGCAACCACGTATAGCCTCTCCTAGCTGACGATAGATCATTAGTGCCAGAATGGGCAGTACAAGTCGAGCATCCTTAAACAGATAAACGTAACAGGCCACCAAGAAGAGCACTAAATCTGTGGAGTAACTTAAGGCTGAGCGAACTTTCTCGTGGGCCTCTTCTTCCGAGTGAACCAGGGCCAGGCTAGAAACCTGCTGCAATCGATCCCTATCAGCAGCGCTTAGGATTAAAGCCGACTGTGAAGGGCGTTCCACAGAGGAACTTGTCGAAGCAGGCCGGTTGAGTGAGGAATCCCTGGATCGAGTGCGGCTGCTGGAGGGCACACGGCGTTTTATCACCCTCTTAACTTTCACTAGACGCGTGCGACCTCGAGCATCTGGACGAGCCTCAACCGTCTCGCTCATAACGCTTTCAGTCTCACTGGTGTTGGGCTTGCTTCTAGATTTGGAGGCTGGCAGTGGTGGCACCACCAGCACTGTGGGATACTCCGGTTCCTTTTCCATGTCTTGAGTTTCGCTATTGGGTGTCTCGGCAGTCTTCCTGGGGGTGTGCATGGCTAGATTACTAGCCACATCGCGCACGTGGACCAGTTGTTCGCGTTCCGAGATAGAGAGACGACGTTCGCGACTAACTGGAGGCGGTGCGAGCAATAAGTCATCAGTGGGACTGGGAGCACGGCGCCTGGCCAGAGATTCTGTGATATCTGCATCGTCTTCGGCATCACCGACTTGGCCTGACTCGGCGGCGGCACGGGCTGCGGCTCGCTTTAGTTCATCCCGGTCGAGGTAAAGTGGCGTATGATATTTATGAGTGGTGCCCACTGAACGCACAAGATCGCTGTAGTGATCCACGGCTGCATGAGCCTCTTCCTGCATCAGGCGTTCGGCCTCTTGACGCTTCTGTTCTTCTTCCTCTTTGGCCTTCCGCTTGGACTCTAGATCAGCTGCAATGGCAGCAGCATTAGTTTTCTCCAAAGGATTCGATATCTCCTGATTGGCTTCGGTGTTCTTTTCGGTGGTTGAACGTTTGTCGCGATTAAAAAATGATTTAATACCCTTGGCCAAATCCATTTTCAGACTACTGGCAGCAGCTGGACTTGGGGTTGTTGGAGCAGGAGCAATATTTTCTCCCCCGTTTCCTGACGCCGAACCAATGAGTGGAGGAACTTCCACCTGTCCATTTGAGGAGCGCTTTAGAATGGGTTTAGGCACAAAGTCAGGACTAGGCAGTGGCACCGGGCGTGTTAATACCACGGCCGCCTGTTCTGGTGTGGGTGCCCGGTAGGGTGTGAATGTCCCGGCATTCATATTGCGTGGATGATAGGTCTCCAGATCGCGAGGACTGGGCGAATGTGTGCGAGCCATCATTTCCCGTTTGAATTGCTCAATGGAATCCAAATCGGACGAAGCTGTACTCTCTGTGTAATCGCTGCCCATTTCATAGCTAGACTGCTGGTGTGGATGTGGTGGTTCCTCCTCGTATTCCAGATCCTCATCTGCATCTTCCTCACTGTCTTCGGCTGTGCTCTCCGAATACTCTTCATCCTCAACCTCCTGGGAATCTTGAGCCTTCATGAACATGGCATTGGCCCGGGAGAGCGGCTTCAGATCACTGATATTCTCATGAGAGCCCCATCTGTTGGTGTTGAACTGCTGCTTGAGGTCCTGAACCACATCCGCAGATTGACGGCGCATTTCACTTCTTCGTTCAAATGACAAACGCTCCGCCTCAGTCATAGAGCCCAGACGTTTGCGTATGGTACCGGTTTGGGGAGCATTCGCCGGCGTAGCGATTTTGTCTTGGAAGATCTTTTGTTTGCGCGACTTTTCTGCTTGCTCCAATTCCACGGCCTCATAGAAACGAGCCATAGCTCGTTCATAGAGCAACTCAGTGGAACTGACTGAACGTCGCAAAGGGAAGGTTTGCAGATTACTAAACTCCAGAAACGCCAGATCTGGCGAGCTAATCGAAATAGGTGGCGCCTGAATCGCATCCTCCAGGTCCAACTCAAAGGAATCCTGTTCTGCTTGAGTTTGGGAGATAAATCAAAGTTTTTATTACAGTTTTGTTTATGCAAAAATGAATCACTTACTGTCTTTATCCTTGACCTTGCTATTCTTGTCGAAAACGACGAGCATAAACTCGTTACTCGTGTGGACATCATCGTGTTTGTCAGTTGATCTCTTTGGAGGACGATTCACCGGCGGCGTGGAATCAGAGGTAGTTATTGGTGGTGTTTCTGGCACAATTTTAATAGGTTCAATTTCAGGCTGAGGCGAAGGTGGTGCTGGTGGTGGTGCACTGATTTCAATCGTGGGATTGGGCAGTTTCTCTCCGCCTAGGGCGCTGGTAGCAATGGCAATGGCCAACGACGGTACATGTTTGGCCGGACTTAAGGCATGGCCAGAGAAGCGACGCACGTTTTGATTGTCACTCAACTGTACCGGCTCAGCGCTGCGCAGGAGTGCCGGAGTGGATTTGATAGGCTCTGGTGGTGTGGGACTCTTCCTTAATGGCAGAGGCTTCTTGGGGGGAGTGAGGCTTCTTTTGGGCTCCAGTGGTTCTGCAGGCGGCGGTGGCAGTGGTTGTGGCTTTGCTGCCGGATGCACTGGAGATTTGTCTTTGTTTGCTGATCCACTTGGTTTCAAGTTGAAGATCTTCAATGGCGAGGCGGTGGGAGTTCGTTGAGGCGACTTAGGGGACTGATGTGGTTTTGCCTGGGGCTCCAATTTATCTACTATGGCTGTTTGATTGATGACTGTGAGGTTGAGCTTGGTGGTGGGCTTATTAGGCTGAACAGCCGCCGAATCGGCACTGCTCATGGAAGGACTCTTGCGTACATCCATTTTTAGGGCCAAATCAGAGGTGCCATATGACATCTCACGATGCAGTTCTTCATTGTCAATTAGCTGAGGCTTGGGCTTGCGTGCCGTGGCTGGCGACTGCCTGGGAGACATGCCAGTGGCTGCATCCGCATGTGGACGTGGTGGTGATAGTGTTTTTCGACGCGGTGGCACTGGCTTCGCCTTATCTTCGTTTATTTTATGGCCGGACTTGGGCTTGGTAATGCCTCGCTTGGGATCTGGAATAAATAAAACCTCCGACTCCTCTGAGGGCTCACTCAGTCCATAGGGGTTTTCAGCCTTGACTCGAAACTTGTACTCCGAGCCCTCTATCAGATCATGCAGTGTGGTGCTGAGAGAGCGAGTGGTAGCCGCCTTAAGCCAAACATTCCAGCCTATCCGAAAGTATTCCACAATATAATTTCCTATCTTACAGCCGCCATCATCGACTGGGGCTGTCCAGGAGAGAGTGGCGGATTTGCCAAAGCTCATGTTCAAACGAACCTTGCCTGGCGGATTGGGGCGAGCCGTGACTGTGACCAGAAAGGCTGTTGTATCCTCGCCCAGTTTATTCCAGGCTCTCACCATATATTCGCCACGGTCTTCACGATGTACATTGTCAATTTTCAGCAGGGAATTCTTCTCTGTGCTGGTTATCTCAAAACGACCGCCTTGGCCGACCACTTCACCTTCATGGAGCCAAGTGACCACGGGCGGTGGCTGGCCAGCAATGCCCACTTTCAGACGTAATACCTCGTCTGCCTCAACTATCAGTCCATCCTCATATGTACGAGGCAGACGGATTTTGGGCGGGGCCTGAACCGTGAGCTGCGCCTTGCTCACTACATGACCGGCACGGTTGGTGGCCGTGCATTTGATTTCACCCTCGTCTGTGAGCGCCACCTGATGTATGATCAGGACACTGACGTCGTTTTCGTTGACAATTTTCGTTCGTCGGCTGCTAAAGATCTCGTAGCCATCCTTAAACCAATTAACCTCCGGTGGAGGTTCACCCAAAATACGTACACGAAACTCAATTCGCTCGTCCTCCACGGCAGCCGTATCCACGAGCTCATCCGCAAAGCGAGGCACAGTTATCGGATTCCGCTGCTGCAGTGTCACGGTTAAAGCATCTGATAACTCACTTGGCTCAGAGCGTCCCACAATGTTCTCTGCAAAAGCTCGGAACTGATATCGCCAGCCCGGTTCCAGGCCACTAATGGACACTTCGCAACCGGGAATGGCCATAGGCGTGGAGCGTACCCAATGTGGAGAACCCATGCGACGATGTTCGACTATAAAACCAGTTATAGGGGATCCCCCATCCAGAACGGGGCGCTCCCAGCGCAAATTAACTACATCGGGCTGCTGCTCGGAAAGTGGTGTCAAAATAGGACGACCCGGGGGCGAGGGACGTTCTGAAAAAATAAAACAAAAACATAAAGGTGGAACATTATTCATTTAAAAAAAATTTTAACCCACTAAGACCTTAAAACATGTCGTTTGCATGTTTGGACACTCCGAAGGCAAATACAATTTTTATACCCTGTACCTAAAAAGGTACAAGGGTATATTAAGTTTGTCAAATGTATGTAACATAGAGAAGGAGACGTCAGAGACCCCCCAAAGTTACCTAATGTATGATCAGGGTGACTAGAGAAATCGATCTAGCCATGTCCGTCTGTCTGTCTGTCTGTCTGTCTGTCTGTCTGTCTGTCTGTCTGTCTGTCTGTCTGTCTGTCTGTCTGTCTGTCTGTCTGTCCGTCTGTATGAACACCTCGTTCTCAGAGATGGTAAGGCCTAGAAAGTTCCGGTTTGTTGCTAATAATCATTTGTTCTGCAGGTTAGATCAAGTTTATTATATTTTTTTAATATCCGATTTAGGTTCGGAATAAAAAGTATAAAACCACAACAACCTCAAAAAAAGGAAAAAGTTTATAGGCCATAACTTTTTTGTTTGCTATCATATTATTACGAAAGCTTGCAGTTAGAAGTTCTTATATGTTCGCAATAAGGATGTGAAGTTTCGATCTAATCAGACAACTATATCATATAGCTCCTATAGGGCCGATCGAAAGTGCAAAAATCGTTTTAACGTCATAATTTCTTTATCTTTAAAGATTTTTTATTCAAATTAAGAAAAAATGTGAACTTGAAAATACTCAGCAGCTGTGCAAAGTTTTAATAAAATTGGAGATCTACATCATATAGCTTCCATAGGCCTAATCGGTCAAAAAATCCGATTTCTGTGTTTTTTTGTCAGAAAACGGGTTATTTATGAACCAATCGCAACCAAATTAAGCACAAGACAGTTTTTAGTATAAGTTTTTAATAACTCCAAATTTTATTGAAATCGGATGACTATATCATATAGCTTCCATAGGGCTAATCGGTCAAGAAATCCGATTTCTGTGCTTTTTTGTCAGAAAACGGGTTATTTTTGAGCCAATCGCAACCAAATTAAGCACAAGACAGTTTTTAGTATAAGTTTTTAATAACTCCAAATTTTATTGAAATCGGATGACTATATCATATAGCTTCCATAGGGCTAATCGGTCAAGAAATCCGATTTCTGTGCTTTTTTGTCAGAAAACGGGTTATTTTTGAGCCAATCGCAACCAAATTAAGCACAAGACAGTTTTTGGTATAAGTTTTGAATAGCACAAAATTTTGTTGAAATCAGATGGCTATATCATATAGCTCCCATAGGGCTAATCGGACAAAAACTCCGATTTTTTGTTTTTTTTTTTTGTCAGAAATCGGGTTTTTTATGCACGAATCGCAACCAAAAATACCATATGATAGTTTCTTTTGTAATAACCCAAAAAGCGAAGTTTTAATCTGATCGGACTACCATAATATATAGTCTCCGTATGGCCTCTTGGAAGTGCAAAAATCGTTTTAACGTCGTAATTTTTTTTGGTCTTAAAGTTATCTCTGTTAAATTTGGGAATAAGTCGTGCTTTAGAACACCAATCAATTGTGCAAAATTTAATCGAAATCAGATGGTATTTTTATTATTTTGTCAGAAATACTGATTTACGCTCCCTACAGGTACAGGGTATCTCAAACTCGGCTGCGCCCGAGTTTAACGTTCCGAATTTTTTATTTTTATTTATCTTAATCAATAAATTTGTATTTAACTGGGTATAAAAGTTTTCAGTATTGTGAAGTGCAATTATAGTTTTAGATCGGTCTAGAACAGCTTGAATATCTAAAGGATATTTTTTAAGATCTCTGAATAGTTTTAGTCCCACTTCACATACTAATTTCCTTCGAAAATTGTGTTTAAAACATTACTATGCTGTTTTTACTTTTTTTCTTTAATTTTAGGCCAAAACACACACCGCAACACAGACAGATTCAAACATAGCCACGACAGGCAACCACTTGAGTATGTGAGAATCTAAAAATAACCAAATTTCTAGCGCTCCCACCATCTCAAAGTGGGCTATGGTGGCTGGCTGGCTGGCGATTGTCAATTAGAATTCTTTTTCTATGCAGGAATTTTTGAATTTTGCGAATTTAGGATAAAACTTACCTGCAGATTTCCAATGTACATTCTTTTTGGGACGACCACTATGCGCGTGGGCTTGTAGTTTGCCAGGCTGATTGCCCATGTTGATACAAATAATTCAAACTTGATTATATTGTGCACATATATATATATTTATATATCTAAATAATATATCTATATATATACTTAAATATATATAGGAGCATCTAATTTATTTATTCATATATATTGCACACACAGACACACACGGGTTGAGGAGAGTAAATCTGTAAAAACCGAATAGAGAATTTTTTTTTTTAACACGCGCTACTCTATTTCAACTATTCTGTCATTTTTGTTGCAATGAAGCCATTTTTTACGGCGTTGGGTAATCCGTTCCTCAGCGCAGCATTTTTCCGTTGATATTCCCTGCCGTTGAGTGTCAAGCAACTGAGCTTTTTGTTCCGTTGATCAGTCGGAGAATGAACTGAAACGTATATCGGGGAACCACATAATCCAGTTCCTTTCAGCTTTTGTCCATGTTAGTCGCAGTGTTTTGCTATTGGTTTATTTAGCTTATAAAGTAAGCAATCCGAAATTATGACAATTAAATATTATTCCCACTTCGTAATATTTGAATCTTTTATGCCAACATATCGATCTGGTCTAACTGGCGCCAAGAGCGGACTACATATTCGCACTCCAGAGTAATCGGTGTTAAAGATGAGTTGGTAGCACTACAAACAGTTTCAAGTTGGCAGGTCAACACAGTTGAGTTTTTTAATTTTAATTCTTTAATTCGCTGAATAAATGCAGAAAACCTGATCAAAATGCTATCAAATTTGGTTGTGACAAATCAAAAGCTTGTTCTCATTATCGGTAGGTTTTATTCTACAACGATTTATTTAAACCACGATATTAATTTAGAACACGCAATTGCAGATGAGGCAAGTGTAAATCGCGAGCGTATTGCACAAAAGTTCATCGGCCAACTTTTGCGCGAACAGGGACAAGAGGAGGGAAGCTTTAATATGCAACAAAAGCACGTGGCTAGCTACGAACCGTTGCTACGTACCGATTGTACAAACAACAACATTAATAACAACAATAACAGCAGCAGCAGCTCTCCCGAAGAGACTGCCTGCAAAGGTGGCCAAAATCTAATTCTTCCAACATTGGCAGATTTGCTGTGCTACCAGACACCCGCATATATCTTTGAGTTTCTAAATAAGCTCCGTCGGGCTGAACACATACGTCGAATATTCCTGTGGGCCTCGCCTCAGCACTTGCAGCATGAGCATGCCGAGTACATTTTGGCGGGCTGTGAGTACATGGCCGAGCTAATTCTGCGGTTAGAAACGGACACAACGCTCTCATTAATCTCACGCAAGCCTGGTGGTGGTGTGACCAACAGGCGTTACACATGCAATGTAACCAAATCCCAGTTTGAAGTGATGCCAGTAGCCAATCCGGCCGAGTCCGCCAGTGTTGCAGTTAGCTCACCAGCTGGTCAGGATAATGCTGACAAAAATGGTGCTGAGTCATGCGGTGGTACCTTTAAGATCGAGCTAAACGAAGATGAAATGGTGGCACGCAATGCCCTCACACTGCCATATGAAAAAGTGAGTGGAGCGTCCGAAGGCAATATTATCTATACGCCGGAAGCTGCAGATGATTTTGATGAAGAGGATCCAGATGAGGATTTATGCATCTAGAGCAGATCAATGGTCAAATACAGTACAAATGGTCTTGGCTTTAACATTAAAAATATTACTACTTAAATCTACATTAACAAAAGAATACCTTGAACAGAGCAAGCTCATCATCCGCCCTCTCCCCACCAAGGAGAATCAAACTGTTAGATTGCAGATAAATTCAAAATTTATTATGTTACACTTTACGTACTTGAAGATAAAAGGAAAAAACTGTCAGCATAGAGAATTGGATATTTACAAAAAGTGAATGAAAGACATGGAAGAAACTTGGCAACTTAAATACTAAAAACAAAGAAAATATAAAAAACTGTTAGTTCATAAAATGTCTAGCTAATGTTTCGATTGTTCCTGAAAGAAAAAGAGTGGCGATCTTTTTACATTTATATCACATTCTCAAAGACAAAGACGATTGACAATTGTTCAAATTTTAAAGTGTGCCTAAAATTCAAAGAGTGCTTTTAATTTGAAAAGGGAAATTTTTTCGAAAGGATACTGAATAGATTCGATTGATTTCACATACACACGTACAGACACACAGAAACAAACAAACATATAAGTATATGGACAGATTATTTACATGACACTTTGTTACTTAAGATTAACAACGACGACGACAACAACAACAACTACAACATGATAAAACTGTTCTAATGATTTAGTGAACAAAAAACCTAAAGGCAACAAAGAAAAAAAAAAACTATATTTGGTCTGTGTCTCCTAACTACGCTTGATGAGGGCATCCACATCACTTTTTGGATCTAAAGCCAATGAGCTCCAGCTGGTGTCGCCACAGAGCGGCAGAGCCGACAAGGCGGCATTTGATATTTGGGTGCCAGTCAGACTGACGGAGCAGGTGTCACGGAGTTGAAAGAATTTGGCTACCAGCTCATCAATCCAGTTGTGCAGGCCTGCGCCCGTCTGACGGCCATTGGCCAAGGCATGTTGATGCAGAACCTGACGCTCGACATCGCTATGCAAATACTGAAGCCATTCGGCCGGCATTTCAAAGTCCTCCGGTAGGGCCACAGCTAGGCCGCCGTTAACCTTGAGAGCCAGCTCCTCGGTGACCACAGCTTGGCCTTCATAATAGGCCAAGGGAGTGACCAGGAATTTTACTTGAGCATAGATTGATGTGCGGCCAATTAGTTTGGCCGTCCAGAGGCCCGGTGTTAAGGGTGGTTTGAGCAAGGTTTTTGAGTGATTAATTATATCCGTTTGGGATTCCTCCACATGCAGTTCGTTAAAGTCCTGCAGTCGCCCCAAAGGATCCAGCCAGAGCAGGGTCAGGTTATAGGAATGTGCCGACAAGGATTCCTGACTAGGCAGACCTTGATATGTATAACTGAGTATTAAATCACTGTAAGGACCCAGAAGCTTGGCAAAATTACGTGCCACTTGTTCCTTTTGATCAAAATCTGTGGACACCTCAAAGTTCTTCAAACGTTTGCTAAATCTCACATTTTTGGCCACCTTGCCGAATTGTACGGGTCGTATTCGTGTCTCCAGCTCCAGAATTTCTGTGCTATTTCTACGCCTGACACCATAGCGCACCAGGAACCCTTTATATTGATCTCGATGCAGGTAATGAGTAAGTTCCTCCAACTGGACTGGCTGTAAATGCATGGAGCGGGCAGACAAACGTACAAGACTCTCGCCTACAGTACGGGCCAAGTCGTCGCCAAGGCCGTGAGTATCTTCTCTGTGATACAGCGATTGCCAGTAGCCATGTAGATTGGCATATTCACTTGTATACGGACCAAATAGCCATTCCTCCAGTTGCAATAAGACCGCCTGGTTAATAATCGGCTCGAACTTACGCGCAAAATACAAGTCCTTTTGTTCCGTGCTCTGCAAGCGTGGCCAATCTTCTGGCTTGAAGTCATTCGGACTGCATCCGCACCAGTCTACCACATGCTTGTACTGACACTTGCAACCCAGCTTTCGCTTCCAGTTGGTAACATGAAGATTGTTATCCACATAGGTGTTGCAGTGCTCAGTATTCCGCAGGACGGTGTGAAAGAAGGACTCGGCTGGCAACAGAGTATGTCGGAAAATGAGTAAGAGCTCATGGAGCAATTCATTCTCGGGTGCTGGCTTGGTCACGTAGGCAACGAAGGGTCGTGATAGAGCTACCCAATCACTGCCACCATCCACTTGTATGCCAGCTGGTAATTTACGATCTCCGATTCGCCACATGTGTGTATCGCACTCCACAAAGGTCTTGTCCAGACCTTGTTTTTGGATGAAACGCTGTGTCTCACGGCCATGACTCTTAACAAAATTTCTACCTCGGTTGGCGGTGAGAAAGTCCACGAGTTTGTCCAGAGTTTTAACGGGAAAATCACTCTCGCTGAGATTGATGACAAAATCCCATTTCCAGTTGGATTTCAATAGATCTTCCATGGACTGCAACAGCATGGTCAACAAAGATGCACCACCCCAAATGGTTGAAAACCGTGTACGGGCCAAGCGTATGTTGGGAAATTTCGGTTCCAGTTCCAGCAATTTTCTATATAGATAATCCTGGCGCTGTAAAGAAATTAATTATTACTTATTTACATCAATATTTATGCCGCCACTGTCCAGTACAGTAAAGGCCGACAATATTGGCACAGTAGTTTATTTTGATACAATGGCGGCATATTATGGACACTGTCGATATAGAACAATTAGCACTTTGAATATTTCCGGCCAATGACCCTGGTAGACAGTTTTTAATTATATAATTTCAGAGCCCCACTTCTTACCGCATCCACGTGTATGTAGTAAACATGGTGTGGCGCATAGAGTGCTCTAATCAATCTATGGACTTGGCGCAGTGCTCGCCCATTTAGGGTCAGGAGGAAGGCAATGCGCACACGTTCTGCACCTTGCTCTGGACTGGTGGCTGCCACCTGGGCTGTGAATTCTAACAGGAAGAAGTCAATTAAAATTAATTTACATCATTTAATTGCGGCTTAATTGTTTACACTACTCACTGGCTATGCCCGTTTCGTAGACATTCATGGCAAAATAACCGCCACAGATTTCCTTGGAATTACCCAGGCATTTAATATTGCAACTAGAATCTGGTAGCTTGGAGGCGTTGGGCGGTGCATCGAATCCGCAAAAGCATTCCCTGCCGTATTGAACGCCGGCATAGGGATAACCAGACTGCAGACATAATTCCAGGCAATACTTGGGCGAGTTGTAGATCTTACAGCTGGTGAAATACCCACCCAGCAGGCGATGGTCCTTTTCATCCCGATAACAACCTAAGGAGCCGTGGGCAGTATGATTACCCGCCGGACAGCTGCTTGTTAGTTTGGTGGCATAAAAACGTCCTGCCTGGATGGAGCAGGCGATTTGTGCGATATGTTGACGGCAGTCTTTCGTTTTGGCGCGCTGAAGCGCCGATATTGCTTCCTTAGCTTTGATATCACATACGGGCTCGAAGCCCAGTTGAAGGGCCTTGATGGTGGTGTTAGTGGTGTGGGGCTGAGTCTGTACAGTGAGTGTAGGTGCCACAGTGACTGGTAATTCTCGGCGGTTGACAGGCGAGGAGGATGTCGTGGCGTGGACTATTGATGAAACTTCTCTATAATCGCCTCTCCTTAAGCCAACCGTCAAATCCAAGTCACCAATATCCAGGGACTTATAAGCGAGAAACACTTGTATGGCAATAATTAAGAGTATGACAATGAGGAATGGCCGATAACGGCGCATCCAGCGCATTGATACAGTCTGCGATTGCTGGTTCATTTTAAGAGGCTCTGTAGAGGATGTCTCGCTGGTTGTTGCTTTGATAGGTTGTTGCCGTCTTTATTTTGCTGACTGGGCCTGGCATGACCAGCGCTATAGCGAGACAACTGCACGGTTGACTGTCTTGTGGTGCAGTTGATATGTGCATTAGTGTGGTTCTTTGCTGCATTTCCCTCAAAAACGCATGCACATGCACATTTTACACATTTTTACGATGGTTTCGATCTTCTTCTTGCTTGGCACAACATTAGCTGCCATTCAGTGCAGTGCGTGGGCAATATTATAAATTACGCGGGTGTTGGCGTCAACATGTGAATGCTAATTTCCATCGCCAAGAAAAAAAGAAACATTTTTGTTTTGCTTTGTACTTTTAATCATATTAATTGATATCGTTTTTTTTATTTAATAGTTGTGATATCAATATGGTCGACCCCAATCGCAAAATAAATCGTCTTACTGAGAAAGACATAGAATTCCTCAACGAATGTGAGGCCGCCTATTCCCTTCGATACACCACAGATGATTCCGACTATATGGAACATTGTCAGAAACCCTTGCCCGAGCCGCCAATCGAGGAAAACTGGGCGAACGGCAATGGTCCGGGGGGAGGGGGTGGAGGCGGAGGTGGCGGATCCTACCATAATCGCTATAATGGTTCGGATGGACAACGTCGTGGAGGTGGTGGCTGGCATAAAAGAGCCTACCACTCTCATCAGCACAATAATGTTGACCGCGGATACAGGGGTAAATAAACAAACATTAAAGTCTTACTAATTACTGAATAATATGATTTCTTATTTTAGGTAATTACCGCCACAATGTTTATGATCCAATAGGTCGCCGCGAACGTGGCAACTACAGTGGAGGTGGCGATAGAGATCGTGATCGCAACTCTGAACGGCGCTCAGGGCCACCCATGAACGTAAGGCGTGACTATGGCAATTTTGTACGTCCCGCCAAGGATTAGGAATAAACAATTTCACACTCTTCTTTGTATGTTAGAATATTTTTATTGAACCTTAAACAAAAAAAGTCTCCAATATGAGTAATTAAATTGTGCGCAAATGTTTCTTAAACAGCCGACTCGGATAGATCCTTGGGTTCTTCGGTGGCAGTATCTGCCGCCGACATGCCCACACCCATGGCACTGAGCAGATTTGAAACCGGACCTGCTCCACCCACTTGAGACTTGTAGCTGTCCATCATGTTCCTCAAAGTGTTTACATTGATATTGATTGGTTCAAAGTCCTCGATATCATCAAAATCGTCCTCTTCGGTCTTGCCCGAGGCACTCTTGCCACGAAACGTTTTGCCAATTGTGGTCTTGGATAACTCCCTGTCCATTTGCTCCATATAGGATTTGATATTATTATCTAAGCTGAAACCCTCCTGGCCTGATAGAGCATCAAAATTACGTTCCAGATCATCCTCGTCGGCATAGTCACTCATTTCGGAAGTGGAGTCCCAATTGTCCTCGGGTATCACAAAGTCCAAAAAGTTGCGCACATGAGTGCTATCCTGTTCCTCTGATGAGGCCAGTACGGAATTCCTCTGACAGGCCTTTCTCATTGAATTGTTCTTCTTAACCTTGGCCCGGAACTGCTCTTTGCTTTGGGCTGGATTGCTTTTGCTGCTGCTGGCTGGCAGCTCATCATCATCGGAGTCTAGTTCTTCCGCACCACCCTGTGACTCAATACCTTCAAAATTCGATTCCTGTTCCAAAAATTCGGACAATTGTTTGGTAAATTCCTCTGCATTCATATCCCCATTGGGTTTGTACAGTTTCTTCGGACCATATCGTTCCAAAAGCATGGCATCCAGGTCATCTGCCGTAATGTTAAGCCAGTCATCTGAATCGCTGGGCTGTAAATTATTTTCCTCATCCCGCAACTCCTCGGCACTGGTATCGCTGCCTTCATGCAACAGGTCCAGAATCTCACTACCCACCAAGGGGGCTGTGCGGAAACGCTTTTGATTGTTCTTAAAGTACTCCTGGGCAGCTTCCATGAGACGGTTATACTCTTTGCTGCCCTCTAGATTTTCCCGAAAATACCCTTTCGACTGTAGACTACGCAAATAGGCACGCCAGGCCGGTGACTGCTCCAGCTGATCCCCAACGCCTTTGGCCTGTGTGGCCAAGATTTCCAGGCCGCTGGAAATTTTCACACCCAGTAATTGCTCCTTATAGCACTCCGTATCTGCTGGATTGGTAAGCTGCCAGCCAATTTTTCTTTCCGGCGTGTACTGATTATGCATCAGCATGGCATAAAGACAACGGGTGAAGGCTACATTGGTGCGCACACGCTTTGATTCCGGGGGAAAGAAACGCATGGTGCGTAGAGCCTTGGCATCCAGGGTGTCCCGTTCACAGAAGGCTCGAGTGGCAGCTGCTATTAAGCTGGGTCGTTGCTTCAGTAGTAATGCGGCACTCTGTGGCAACTGGACTATTTGACGGTGGATTGATATGTGTGGTTGGGCTGGCTGGAACTCCTTCAAGCGAGCATCAATGCAGTTTTGTATATCCCGAGAACAGCGGTAGAGTGTGGGATTGAGACGTATGCGCTGGACAGCTGTGGCCATGGGCATGGGCTTGCCTTTGCTGGTGGAGGGCGAGTTTTGGACCAGTTGTATGCCGCCGTTGACAATATAAACGCGCTGTTCGCAGGTATCTGGATTGGCCCAGTCAGGCAAGACATCGGCTGCCTCAATCAATAGAAACTCTCCATCGGCATCGCAGACACGGGCTATGCAATCGGGTTTGGCTCGCGTCAATTCGGTCAGCAAGTACACAATAAACCATTCATCGGCTATATTATCGCCATAATGGGTAACGCCGTGCAGATGAGGGGGCAGGGCTTCATCTGAAAATATGCAGATATAACTGAATTGTCTATTTTTAGTTCTAGGAAAATCCACACAACTCACCGTCACCTTCAGGGCGGCTGTCATTATGCGCCGGGGTCTCATCGTTAAGCAGACGTTCCTGGGCACTCCCTGTTCGCCCTTGTAATTGAAATTCATCCTTGTGCCAAATATAGCTACGCTCTGTCACCTTTTGTTGTACAATGGCTAAATATTCAGCCTGAACCTGAGCTAACTCTTGGCGCACTTGCTCCTCATCAGCATCAGGGGTTGTCTTGGGGAATATAAAATATTCCACGAAATCATCTTCACGCACAAATTCCAAATTGGCGCCTATTAGCTTATTCATTCTTTGTAATTTAATTGGTCCTTTGTTTTGGTTTTTCTTCTTTTCTTTGTCGTTGCCGTGACTCAGGGGGAAGTTTTGTATGTATGCCAGGCCGATGGGTGGGCGAAGGTGTTAAGTCCTCGCAAGGCGTGTCTCGTGGAGCCTTTGCGTTAGCAATTTCTGATTTTTCAACTTTTTATTTTATAGAAACGTGTTTAAAATCAAATTTCATTTATTAAAAGTTAAATAAGTTTTATTGCTGAGCGCAACAAACACGCACGGTTACCATTCACGTTGTGAATCAACAGTGTTGGAAAGCGCTGACAACCAAAAGGCGCGTTGCACTAAGTTTATTTGAATTTTTAGCTTGAACAATTTCTATGAAACTTAAATAAGTATATTTTAATATATTTCATTGTCGAGACCATTTTATTGCATTGCCTAGTTTCATAATTTCATAGAGTAGATTTTAGCACGGGAGATATGCTTTAAATGCTTTTTGAGCTTCTATACATTGTTGTATTCATATACTTTATATTATACTGGACCCATTTTTCTGATATCATACCTATGCCTTTAATAGAAATATTCATATTTCTGAGCATTTTGTAGCATTACTTCAATCGCTTTCTTGCCCTGCATCACGCCATTACATTCCATGTAGTTCCAAATGGAAGCCATAAACACACAGAACAAGATGACCCCAAAAATGATGAACTTGAGCAGTAAATAAATCGTACGCAATCCAACCGGTGCAGCAAATTCGATCAGCAATACTAATAGTACAAATAGGCATGTGGCCGCACTATAGTAAAGAATACGATCCGTCTTTAGCTGGAGTAGGGAAGCATCGCACAGGGTCAGAGCTTCGTTCAGTGCAGCGGTACGGGCAGCTGGTAAATTTACTTCGCAATTGCATGTATTTTCCTCCGCAGATTTTTCTGTTTCTGATTCTCCGATATCACCGCTACCAAACTGGATCGTTGGCATATCACTGAGTTCAGCAGTTTCGAGGTTTCCATTTATAAGAAGCGAGCGATTTTTTAGAGTTAGCGATTCTCTACATGGTCCATCGCCGCCAGCGCCAAGATCTTGCGGCAGTACCGTTAGCCTTAGCCTAGCTAGTACAGCTTCATGATCCGAATAGCTAAACTTTTCACCAGGAACACGATCTGGAAACGGAAGCGCATACTCTTTAATCTCTGCCTTGATATTGTCTGCTCCACGCACAAAAATGTGGTCAATACGAATGCCCAAGGGATTTTTTTCCAAAATGCGCTGAGATGTATACGAATTCCGTTGGCATTCGTTTGTACGGAATGTGTCGGAAGCACAGCTGTCCTGCATTTTCGAAGTGTATAAAAGCACCTTATATGAAATATCGTCCGGCTTAGTGTTTAAGTCACCGGCCAATATCTGGAGCACAGAATTTCCCCTTGTGGCTTCAATAAATTGTGCCGTATCGAAGGCCTGGATAACGCGGTGTGTTTTATACTCATCATTTTCATTGTCATATTCGGCGTGGAGGTGAGCGTTGTACAAATGCACCATCTGACCATTCACCAAAATGCGGCAGAGTCCTACGCCCTTTCCACCGAACCAATCCGCGTGTTGCACACGATGAAAGTAACCATTCACAGACCAGGCATGGAACAATGTCCCCAGTATGGGGTACTTGGAGAGCACCAGCAAGCCAGCACCTATTACACCACTGTGAAAATAATGGGCATAGGGTAGAATACTCTCCGTAATCTCCTGAAGCCGTTTACTGTCCTTTTGGGACCAGACTTCTTGAAGCGAGACGATGTCATATTTTCCACTGCTTAGCTCCTTGGCAATGGCTTCGATGCGCTGAGCACGGTCACTCGACACATACGGAATGCCCCTGAAATTGATATGGGCATTTAACAGGTTTCAACTTTCCTTTTATCATCTCTGAAAACGCTCGTGACCCAAAAATCTTTTGCTTGAACCTACCAAACGTTCAACGTCAAAATGCTTAGCTCCAGGAGCATCGTCTCTTGTGTTTTCCCTGCAAGTAGAAGGGCTACATTGACGAGTCGCACACACACTTTTTAAATATAAGACTACATTCACGTACGAGGCATTGATTAGATTATATTTTCGGAAATCAGAAAACAACGCAAACAAATAAACCCCAAGCGCGTCAAGTTAGCGTCGAAGTTTGGAGCTGTATTCTGGAACCAATTTTGTATTTATATATTTGCCAGTGTTGCAAAAGCAGTATTTTTTGCCCGGCAAAATCTATCTATTTTAAAAGACCATTTGCTGAAATATAATGTATATGGCGGGCACACTGAATTCTGGCTTTTTATACCCTGTACCTTAAGCTACAAGAATAAAATAAGTTTGTGAAATGTATGTAACACAGAGAAGGACACGTCGGAGAACCCCCAAAGTTACTAAACCTATAATCAGGGTTACTAGAGAAAGCTCTAAAATCGTTATAACATCTTAATTTCTTTGTTTGCCCAATCTAGAATACAAGATGTGGTTGCGAAGCTTTTATAAAAACGGTATCAGAGCTAATCTTAGTAATATCTGTTCTTAAGCCTTAAGGCACTCATGAGTGTTTTTGCAATATCAAAATAAGTAATTAGTTGTTTATTATTTAAATTATATTTTAAAGTAACTAAATGTATTAATAAATACCAAAAAGTTTTGATCGCCTTCTCAAGGACTTCGTGGAGCGTTTTGTCTATTTACCAAAAACATATGTTTTTTCGCGCGGGTAAATTTAGTACGGTGCAACAATTTTCTTCAAAGTGTAAAAATAAAAAAGTTAATTTTGCAAGACGATTAACTTTTTTGGTCTAAGGTATGTATATTAACTATTGAAATAAGTATTTGTTTTTATCAATATCAACGACATGTGCATTTTAACAATGAAATACCAATGAGTGCCTCAAGGCATTCTTGGGGCTTAGAGTGTACTTTTTCAATATGTTTTTAATAGAAAGTAATTTACCAGTGCTTGGAATATTTGCGACTTAAACGATCTTTATTTACTAAATTTTAAGCTTTGCAATTTAAAGACTGCGAGAAATGGTAGACCTAATGCGTAAACGCCATAAACTGTCAGATTTAACCGATGAGCAATTGCTATCTGACGAATCAAGTGATGATGGAGACGACGAGCTTGATATGGCCGCTGCACTGAATGCACCCTTGGAAGATGCTGATTCGGTATCATTTGCTGTTACTGCCGCCGAGACTGAGGAACAAGCAGGCGAATCCACCAAGAAAACACCAAAAAGACCCCGATCAAACCACTCAAAAATCTTAAATTCCCCTTCTGCCGGTCGATATACGGGTTCCGGTAAGTCTCCATTCTAAAATGGTTACAAAATGCATAATATGAAAAATATTATTTTCAAGGTAACTCATCATTGCCATCAGAAATAATTAACTTGGAAACTCCTCTGCAAATATTTTGCTATTTTTTCAATGAGAATATTATTAATGAAATTGTTGATGAAACATTAAGCGCAGCAATAGCCGACAACATTCAAAGCCAATTTAAATTGAATATGGATGATATTTACCATTATATTGGGATTGTAATCTATATGTCCCTTTATCGATACCCAACTTTGAAAAGCTACTGGGGAAAACACGCTTTTGGGCCCATTCGAGCTTGCATGACGCAAAGCAAATTTGAATCAATTAAGCGCTACTTGTGTCTGCGAGATGAGAGCAAACGATTGGAAAAGGGTGAAGCCGGTTACGATTCACTGTACCATTTGGTGGATATGGCTGCAACAAATGCCTATATTTTGTACAAGCGTATATCAAATAATGAAAAAAAGAACCCAAAAAAAGTTTTCAATCTTCCGGATTTCCGAGAAGAAATTGCTGCGGGCCTCGTAGGATTTCAGCAAAAGCCATTAGTGGGTCGTCCCAGGCGTGAAGCATCGCGATCTCCATCTCTTCGTAGACTTGGGCAACAAAGTCCGTCAGTGTCGTCTTCTCCACCAGCTAGACTTAAAATTGGAGCAAAGTCAAAGCATCCTATAGCCGACTTGCGTTTGGATCTGAAGGGTCATTTTCCTATTTGGCTAAGTCGAGATGGCGGGAAAAGATGGTGCAAGAATTGCAAAACATCCCAAACCCAATGCATTTGCAAAAAATGCAATCTTCACCTTTGTTGCACTGCCAACAAAAATTGTTTTTTTGAATATCATAATAAAAAATGAAAACTTATACTTATAGAATATTCGTTTGATTTTTGAACTCTAAGCACCAAGAGTGCCTCGAGGCACTCATTCACATTTTCTCACCTAGCAGGTAAACGGTTGGCGGAAAACTTTTTCTGATGCCATTTTTGAGCTCAGTGGGCAAAATTCATTTAATTTGAACAGCGCTTTTAATTTAGCATAACATCAAAACTTTTTTAGTTTTTATTTATAAATAAAAACAAGCTATATTCTAAACGCTAACTGCCGATGCTAACTTGACGCACACAGCTGGCACCGCGATGAACGACCAAGTCTTGAGAGAAGCGCCCTCTGTAGGTGGACCAAGTCGAAAAGGCCTAATTACTTGACAACTCTCAGACCGTTTACAAATTATTTGTAAATCTGTTAAATTTTGTCATGAAAGGCCATGAATGGGAAACTAAATAAATACACGCCGCGGATAGACGACTTGATGCCCGAGCGGCAATACCGCTGTGACCAGCAGGATTGCCGGGAGACGTTCTCCAATCAGGGGCACTACCTACTCCATTTGGCAAAAAGACACAAAATCATAAGAGCCAAGGAAGAAGAATTCACCTGTTTTCATTGCCCAGTCAAAGACTGTATTTACCATGTGGACTTTAAAGGAGCACGAAGTTTTACCAAGCTGCGCCTTTTGCGCCAGCATTATCAGAAGGTGCACATTGAAAAGAAATTTTCGTGCGAGTTCTGCAAACAGAAATTCCTAAAGTCGCACCAATTGGTGGCACATGCATGTCTTGAGTTCCTCTGTCCTGTGTGCCAGGCCAGCTATAGCAGCAAGCCGGCCTTACAGACTCATATGCGTCGTAAAAATCACATTGTTGATAAGAAGACCACCGAAGTGATTGGGAAAGCAACTAAAATGCTCATACCGTCTCTACGAGAAACGAAAAGGCCAAAACTGTCTACTAATGTGCCAGAAGATAATCTCAATATGAAGCCACCAGTCTTGCAGTCCACACCCAACCTAAACAATACTTTCTTTTGCTATGAGGCCGGGGAAAGTGATACCCAGGAAACTCATACGGACTTGCGTACTATTAAAAAGGAAACATCACAAAGCACCAGCACTGAAATGATTGAGGTGCGCCACGAACATAATGACTTGCCCGATTTTACTCCAGAAGAAGTGGAGCGACTACTACGAGACATGGAAACCCAAACGGATGATGTAGACCTGGACTTCAATGATCTTAATACTGAAGCACTTGCGCCGCTGCTGCGTGACATACAGACGCAAACACCCGACAACAAACAACACCAGGGCACCATGACCGAAGAAGATGAATGGCAGCCCACGTCCTCTGAAGAAACTCAAAACGGATTCGCCGCCTACCAAGAGCCCATGTTTGGCCCACTCACCCAAACTTCTGCCCACATACACACTCAGACATGCGATGAACTATTCGAAGAACTGGGCCTCTCGCACATCCAGACCCAAACCCATTGGCCCGAACCGGAGGCAGAAAGCGATGGTCTCTATAACACCCAATACACCCAAACCTGTGATGAGATGCTGGAAGAGTTCTTCGAGAACTTTCAGTCGACCTACACGCAAACACGTTGGTTGGACTGGCAGGAGACCGAAGACACAGGGGACTAACATCTGGCCGAGAGCAACGTGGTCAGCTCCGAAAATGACACAATTCAAGCGACTCAGCATTATTCATTTAATTTCTAAACTAAGTCACAGTTATTAACTTATTCCAAGTCTGACAAAATGTTAACTAATCTTAATCTTGTTCTGTTGAATTTTATCTAAGAAAAGCTGAGAGCACTAAAAAAAAAACTGCCAAATCAAAGATCCAAGTAGTTTTTCCAACCCTCGCATAAGGAAGTCACCCACCTCCTCACTAGATATTGGCAATGGCAGCAGGAATAAAGAGCTGGACAGCCAGAAGATCATTTAAATGTTCGGCTCCATCCACGCCCAAATACTTCTGTATCCAAAAATGGCAGATGAAGGAAAAACCAAAGGTTAGGGCCGTGGTACTTAATATAGCCTCCACCGAGGACTGCTTGCCACAGAGTTCGGCATAAAAGAGGCCAAAGAGGAATTCATAGCTCTTCGTCAAGGTACTTCCACATGTCCGAGTGGTGCGTCTTATGTACCTTGGTCTTCTAAGACATCTCCGGGATACCTTTTAGCTCTGCAAAAGCTATGTCCAATTCGTAGGTGACCACATATTATTTAAACAAGACCATTTGATCTTAAAAATTGAGAAACAGTTTGTTTTTGTTTTAGAGAACATTTTTATAAGAATTTGATTTTCTGTCTGTCAAATGACACTTAATCTATTACAATCTAAGATACCTTAAAATGATAAACTATTTTAAACGCCCTCATTGGCTGGTAGGCCCAAGTGCTCTATTTCAACTACAAGTCAATCTAATCTAAGTTTAAGTCTAGGCTAAAATCTCCTCCTCCGCTTCTTCTTGGGCGAGAATCTCTTTTTTGACCTTGTGGTCCACGTCGTTGATCCGTCGCTGGAGATGCCGCCAAAGTGTGCTCTTTGGAATCTCGAAAAGATTTGCTGCATGATTCTGTGACATACCCTCGACCAGGCAGGCTTGCACCGCCTTGGCCAATTTATCGCGTAATTCGTCTTTGGGTGTGTTGTCGCGTCGGCGGCAGGCCACAAATTCGGGCAGGCGTCCTTGGGTGGCCAGTCGCACCTTGTGGCGGTGCAGTGTGGACATGGGAATTTGTAGATCTTGGCTGATACTCTTCAGGGACTCCCCTCTTTGTAGGCGCTCGTAGGCTTCGGCAAGCGAGGGCTTGTCGCGATTGTGTTTCATGTAATCGGGATTGTTACGCACACGACGCCAGAGCACTGTTTTGGAGATGTCGAAGCGATCGGCAGCTTTTTGGAGGCTCAAGCCCTCGGTGAGCACAGCTTCTACGGCTAATTCTAAGGACTCGTTCAAGGTGTCTTTGAGCTCGCCCTTATATCCGGCAAATGTTTGAGAGAGTTGTTTCTTATATTTCTGATTATGTGGACGACGCGGTCGGACTTCGACCTGTTTTCGTGGTTTCACTTCGAAGAGTTTTTCTTCGGTCACCTCGTCCTCCTCTACGGCCATGGCTGCTTCTGACTCCATATCCACTTCCTCAGTGTCGGTGGCCATGCCAGCGGGCATATCAATTAGTGGGTCGGTTGAGCCAACAAAGTCTTCCTCGATTAATTGTGATTCGTCAACGTCGTCATCGCTGCCTGCTGCTTGGTTGGCATCCACTTCAGTTACGCTGCTCGTTGTGTTATCAATTTTAGCCACAGGCTGTGTGATGGTGAAAGTTCCTGTATTTTCTGTCAATATGAATTGATTGCCGCTCGTCGTGCCGCCCATGTGTTCAATGGAGTAAGTGGTAATCTTTGGCTGATCGTTGTAGACGTCGAGAAACTCAAGAGCCCGTGGCTGCTGCTGTGAGCTTGTGAGAATCGAGCTTCCACTCACTTCCAATTTGGCTACCACAGCACTATTCTCCTGCTCGACATCCTCCTCTTCCAGCAGTTCAGCGTGAGCAATTTGGAGTCCCGATATAGATTTGGCCGTCTCCATGGCTACACTCTCTGCATTGGCGTTCGTGGCGGTGATTGCCGTATTGCACTCGAAGCTGATGGCCGATTTGATGCCCATTAGGTTTATAGCTTCCAGAAATTCTGACAGATACGCAGAGGGCAGATTGGTCTCCCCTGTGTAAATGAATGACAACATACTCTCCAGAAGGTCCCCCCGAATATCGGGCAGAACGATCTTGGCTTCATGGCCCGGCGGAACGTCCACCAAAATATTTCGCATCAAGTCGCTGCAAGTGCTGAGCACGAAAAGATGTGCTTGAACACTCACTCCATCTTTTGCCACCAGCGTCACTTCGCAACTTTCTGTGTCGTTGCGCAAAATACGCTGTATATCTAAAATCGTCGCAGAGTGACCCATCCATTTTAAATGGTTCTGCAAAACGTTAAAACATGAAGACACAGTTTTGCACTTGAAGAAATTTTAATTACCATTTTGTGCCTTGTTTGTTATTGTTGTGTTTTGAATTCCACAAATTGAAACGCGACGAAAATGAGAATGAAATTTTACTTTGACGCAACGAAACAAAAACGAAGTGTTTCACGAACAAGTTCACTACCCTGAACGATGTGCGAAACCAGGGCTGCTCAAATATATAAAAATATCAAGGCCCCCAAGAGAATTAGTAAGGAATTACTTGGGCTAAAGCATAATTTATTTTTTTAATAGCTTTTCCAAATAAATACAAGGCAATTTATAGGTAGTTTCATCAAGTAGGCAGGGTGTTCCCACATGATCGTTCCGGAACCACTTCAAATCTATTCATTACATAAACTGTCACTGCAAACTATTGAATTTTTTTTAGATAATTCAACAAATATACAGTCGTGTTGATGGCGGCTTTAATAAGAAATCTGGGTGCCAGAATTGCCTCGGCTGGCCTAGCAGCCAAGCATGGTAGGTTTCTCTGCAGTTCCAAGTTTATGGTGCTATCTGACCTCCAATTTTTTTCATTTCAGTGGTGCCCGCTGGTCGCGCTGCTCTGCGCTTGTCCAGCACAGCTGCAGCAGATGTCAAGCCGCCAGAGAAACGTAAGTAATAGGATAATTCCAACTAGGATTTGATCAAATAATTGCATTCTTTCACTGGACAGCCACTGTACGCAAGCCAGACGAGGTAGCTCGTAGTCACTTATCGGATTTCGGTCGTTATGTGGCCGAATGTCTGCCCAAGTATGTGCAAAAAGTCCAGCTGACCGCTGGCGACGAACTAGAGGTCCTAATTGCCCCAGAAGGAGTGGTGCCTGTTTTACAATTCCTCAAGGATCACCATCAGGCTCAGTTCACCAACCTGATTGATATTGCTGGCATGGACGTGCCCTGCCGCAAGTACCGATTCGAAGTTATTTACAACTTACTCTCCTTGCGCTACAATTCTCGCATTCGTGTCAAGACCTACACGGATGAGCTGACACCTCTGGACTCGGCCTGCGAAGTGCACAAGGCAGCCAACTGGTATGAGCGTGAAATCTGGGACATGTATGGCGTGTTCTTTGCCAATCACCCCGACTTGCGTCGCATTCTCACCGACTACGGCTTCGAGGGTCATCCCCAGCGTCGCGATTTCCCACTCTCAGGCTATGTGGAACTTCGCTACGATGATGAGAAAAAGCGCGTGGTCTGTGAGCCCCTGGAATTGGCTCAAGAGTTTAGAAAGTTTGATTTATCAGCACCTTGGGAGCAATTCCCCAATTTCCGCAATGCAAATCCCCCAGCCGAGGTGGTCCAACCAGCCTCAGACGCTGCTCCAGCCAAGAAGTAATTCAAATTCTTCTCCGAAACATGTTACAGCTTGTGAAATGCTAATTCTTTAGATGAAAAAATATAAATAAAACCAACTATGATAATATGAAGAGAAAACCAAATGATTTATTGAAAATTACCCAAATGAGGGAAATTTAATTTTGTGCCTTTTACTCAATATGTTAAAATCATTTTAATCTATTTTATACTGGACAAAGAAGTTCTCAACAAAAATTACATATATATATTTATATTTTTTTTAACTCCTCAATGACAAATAATTTAGTTAAAAATCTCGATTTTTGTACTCGATTAATTCACCTTTAAAAAAAATGTCTACGGAAAATATTAAGTTTAGCTAATATTTTGTATTTTCTTTCACTTAAAGTGCAACTTAGATTAACATTCACAAAAATTGATTAATGCACACACAGAATTGTTTTTTCACTTTTTAGTTATTTTATTACATGTATAAAACATTTATTAAAACAAAGTCAGTTTATCAGGTTAGTTATTTTATTATTATTTTTTTTTAATAGCTTATAGACAACGAATCAAAATCGTGCGCCTGCGCAGCGAATGCCTGCTCGAAGACAGGTCGGTTTACTTAAGTAAACTGGCGGCTACAAAAAAATCTGTCTATTTAAAGATATATTGTATATATTATTTTGTATTGTACTCTCTTGAAGAACCTAACACTTAATTGGCATTCGAGCTTTAAAAAAGTTATTTGCTTTTACGCACCGCATTGCTGGCAATAATTTCTTCCTCTTCTTCTTTGTCAAAATTCCATTCATGATACATACAATTTCACACGTAATTCTTTAGGTATTCCATTATTATTAGTTTTTTTTTTAATAATTTTTTTTTTTTTTGTTCTTATACAAGAACATATACATATATGTATATAATAGGTACATAAATATAATTTTACATTTAGCTCGTTTTTTCATGTATTTTAATTTTCACTTTTTTTTTCTTTTTGTTTTTTTTTTTTTTTTTTGATTCCTTAAAAAGCTCAGGCGCCGTTTCCGTTTTGGTTAGACGCTACAAAGTAGTTTAGTTTTAATTTACAAAAATTGCATATGCTATTGTATGCAATTACCAAAAACAATTTGGCCTGGCACCACAGTGCAAGTGGATGCCAGCCAGGCAGTCCTTGTGCAAGGCAACCGGTGCCTGGCACAGTGGGACTGCGACAAATTAGAAACAAATTTTCAATGCAGGATTTTGTAATCAAAAACAAGCATTGTCAAAAAAAGAACTCCACAACTGCTGGAGTCGCGACGAATGCATCCTGGCTACAAATAACAAATTGACAGACAATCGAACGAGCTGCTAGGATTCGCTCGATCGCTGTGACACAAATACAAATGTGCGCGTGTGTGGGTGAGACTCCGCTTTATATCGATTCGGTCTTATGATAATGACGAGCTCCACCGCCACCACTGCCAGAGACATAGGAGGATGATTTGCTGCTGGCACTGCTGCTGGTGCTGCCACTGTTCAGCTGATTCTCGTTGGTAGCCGTGGCGGCCTCGTTGTTGAGGCGTTCGTGGTACTCTTGAAAACAGGGTACAATGCATAAATTCGTCTGGCATTCGGGACAATGGTATTTGGTTTTGCGTCGCAAAATTCGACCATGTCCATCGATGGTATTCCAGCAGAAATTGCAGCCCAATGCCGGACCAGGTCGTATCATGGGGCAATGACTAGAACGTGGATTCTCCAAGGTAATGATTTCACGTTGCGTCTGCAAAAGAGTTCGAAAGTGAATGAATTGTATACAAAATTTTGCTTGGAGTTGTGACTTACCTGCGGGGATGACACCGAACGCTGAAGTTCCTCGTTCTTCACACGTAGCGTGGGCAAATGCTCAAATGAACTACTCGTGGTCGGCTGCTGGCCGGGATGGAGGTGTGTGTTGCTGCTGGTGGAGACACCGCCGGTTGACTTGGAGCTGCGCAGCTTGTTGCCCCCACTGGTGGCTGACTCACTTTTGCTGATGCGCTCCATCATATGCGGTGAATGTGGCGAGCGCGAGCGTCTGCGCTCGGGTTCACTGTTGCCCGGCACGTAGGTGGGCGAAAATGAGGGCCGACTGCTGCTGGCCGGCGATGAAGTGACCACGGAAACCACTGTGCTGCTTGAATTGGCCGGCGTCGCAGCATTCTCACTGGACGAGGGCCCAGTCACCACGCGAGTGGGGACCAGGTACTGCGAGGAACCGGCCGGTGGCGGCGAGCTGGAGGCATAAATCGATTCGGGCAGCGAAATATGATGCGGATGGTGGAGAGGAGCTCGCGGCACATAGCTGGCCGAGGTGCCCGACAATGGATGCGAGTATTGGCGATGGAGCGGCGCAAAGGGATTGGTGCCTCCGGTGATGCTGCCACTGCCTGTGGCATGCAGCGAATGCTGACGCGGCAGCAACGGATCGGAGTGCTGTTTAACGAGATACGGTGTGGAGCCCGGCACTGTGAGCAGGTGTAGTGCGGCCGCCGGCTCAGAGGCATGACGCTCAATTCTCGGCGGCACTGTCAGCAGGTGGTGATGCTGCTGGCTCTGCTGTGACTGCTGCTGGTGCTGTTGTTGATGGTGATGGTGGTGCGGCCCTGCCGTGGAGTAGTCCGTGGCCGTGTTGGCCCCAGCTGCATTGAACGGATCAAAGTCCAAGGTGGTGGCCGCCGAGTCCGGGGAAATCTGATTGGCCGTGGAGGACATGCTATCGCTGTCCCGCTTCACCCTAGGCTGGCGGGTGAGCACACGCTTCGTAACCATCACCGAAGTCGGCTGGGCCGTGGTCTGCAAATCCGTGGGTGCCTCGCTCTCTCCCAGCCCCCCAATGCTGGGGGTGCGCTCGAAACTGCTGCTGCTGCCACTGTTGGTGCCATGGCTGGCTATCAGCGACGGATGCGGATGCGTCGATCCATGATCTGCAAAGGCAAAATAAACATTAAAGCTTTCGAGTCTCAAGGGGGGTGAGGGGGGTAATGGATTTGAATGGATTAAATTAAATGCCTTGAATATTTTGAATTTTTTTTGTTTTATGTTTTTAGTTTTTAAATTTTATTCGTTTCTTGCACATTGAAGCCTACAGTCTAAAATGTTCCTCATCGTTTTTTCTTCTTCTTCTTTCCTTGAATTTTATATAGTACACAATACATATAATTTTTTTTATTATTATTATTATTTTTTTTTTTTATAACTTATGATACATTCGTTTACCGTTGACTAATATTAATTTAATATTAAATATCTTTTTTTTATTGATTTATTTATATAATATATATCATATATATTTTTTATTTGTTTACATTTTTTTTGTATTTTTTTTTTTTAATTTTAACACACACATACAACTACCATAGTTAATTGGTACTTTTTGCAATTGTTAGGAAACAGAGTTAGTTTATACTTATTGTTTCTGCTATTTTATTTTTTTATATATTTTTTTTGTTTTGCTTTTTTAATTTTTAAAAAAATTTCATTATCAAAGTATTTTTTTTTTTTGGTTTTATTTATCTCCTATGACTTCTAACAAATCACTTTTAGTTTTTAGTATGCTTTGCCACAATATATAAAAAAGATTTACTATTTCGATTTTTCTCTGTACGTATTTTTTCTTCTTCTTCTTTTTACTATTTTTTTTTTTTTTTAACCATTTTTATTTATTTTTTGCTTTAGCTGCTGCAGTCTCCATTTAGGATTTTGGGTGGTTACGAGTTGAATATTTTATTTCTTTGTTGTTGTTGCTTTTGTTGTTGTAGGTATATAGAACATATATATATATAGCTTGTACCGATCTAGTCTATTGTATATTTACAGTTAAAGGGTGGAAATTACCAAAACAAAAAATTGTTGAATGCTGAAACTCCAAGGTACAAAAATAATTAATCGGTTAGGATCCTCTTTATTTTTCGATATGTGTTCAAAATTGCACTCAATTATATTTTTTTCAAAATTCTCAGAAAAAAATTAATAATATTAATAAAATAAGGAAACAATTTTTTTTTTTTTTTTTTTTACATTGAAAATCTTTTAATATATCATAACAAAATTGAGATTGGATAGTTCCATTTTTTGTTTTTGTTGGACTCGAAGAACTAATATTTTGATTTGAAATAATACACAGAAAAATTACAAATTAAAGAGTATATATATGCATGTGTGTGTGTGTGTGTGTTTGAGTGCATGCTTTTTATTTTTTCGGTAGATGGGAGACATTTTAAAATTAATGCTGAATTTTGTGTGATTTGGAACAAAAGTGCTGGATAAACTAAAGATAATAAAAATAATGTATTGGCCCGATTAATTTTAAAATTTCATCTTACATATTTCTGTTTTTTTTTTTTTTGGTCTAGAAAAAATGGAAAACAATAAAAGCTCTTACATTATTCCCAATTTGACTCTATGCACTTTTGTTTCGAGTATTTCGGGTATTTTGAGGGTGAATACAAGAAAGAGCTTTGGATTTTCATTTTTTTGCTCGACCGAATTGAAACGAATTTTTCATTTTCATATCAATTGCCGTTGGTTAAACACTAATAAAAACTGTATATTGTTATATTTACAATGTGATTTTTCTTTCTTTTTTATATATATATATTTATATAAATGTATAACTATATATGTACTACCGATTTCTTAGTTAACAATGGTAAAAATGTACGGCTCAAAACATTAAGCTTAAATAACTAAGTTTTCTATAAATTATTACAAACTTTTTTTTTTCTTTTCTTTTGTTTTTTTTTTTTTTTCTTTGCCGACTTATAATCCTTTCAACGGCTTCGAGTAAATATTAACGTTGGATTTCTGTTTTTTTTTTTTTACACGTTTATGCTGAATTGGGTGCTGCTTTGTTGTTGTTGCTGACTAAATATTTATACTTGTGTGGGTATTTTTGAAAAATGTTACAACTTTGTTTGAGTGGGGAATTGGCTGACGGGAATCGTCCAACAGAGAGTGAGTGAGAGTTATTAGCTTAGCTGCCTTCCATTTCTTCCTTTTGTTTTGCTCTATTTAATACCTGTATTCAATTATATTTCTTTTTGGTTGGCAGGTGAAGACGGGAGTGGAGTGGAGTAGTGTGAAGTGGTGTGGGCTGATCACGGTGGAGTTGTCTTATGATTTATCCAAATATTGCAGTCCAGTATTGACCAGAGGGGCTGCCATGGAACTGGTCACGGTGGCCACCAGGGGCGGGGGCAGTGGGGCCGCCACTGTCACGAAATTATTTATTAAAAATGCTGTGGCTGCTGCGCTGTGCGCAACTCCCATGGCTGGAACGGGCATGGCTGATATGCTCATTGTTTCCGCTTCGCTAGCAGCCATGGCAGCTGCTGCCTGTAGCAAGGTGGCCGGACCGGCTGGCGTAGTCATAAGGCTGCCGCCAACTACTCCAACTCCGCCATTACCAACACCAGCACCACCACTGCCATTGCCACCGCCGCCGCCACTTCCAACGCCATTGCCAGCCAGTTGCTCCATTTGGAGGGCAGCCACAGCGCCCATGTGATTGGAAATTGTATTCTATATTGAGTTAAAATTAATACTCTGTAAATTCATTGCAGCGGCCGGATTGACATTAATGGTGCCCGCGCCTGTGGCCGCGGCGCCAGCGCCAGCACCCGTCGTATCGATGTAACGCTGTCGGGACATGGTATGCAGGCTCGCCGGCGAGTCCATGTAACGGGCATCGAACAGGCTCATCACAGTGCCGGCAGCCGCTGCACTGGCATGGTGGGGGGCACACATCAGCGAGGGTGTCGGCGTCTCGGCCTGCGGTGGTATTTGCATATTGAGGGCAGCCGTCTGCGCTGCCGCCACGGCGGCCGTTAAAGTCTCATAGTTTTCGTTGGTGGTATCATCGCCGGGATTTGTGGATGGTGTCGGTGAGGGCGACAAGTTTGGCTCCTGTTTAACAACGCGCGCCTTTATGCTGGGCCGGGAAACCGGATAGCCGCGCTTCTTGTACTCCAGCCAGAGAGTTCTATTGTTGACGCCATAAAGACGCGCCGCCTTGCAGAAACCAATGCCTCCGGTACGTACAGCCTCCAGAGCGCGTATGAAATTCTCATCGCCCTGTGGATTCACTGAACGCTTGCGCTTGACAACCTGGCCACCGGCGGCACTGTTGCTGGCATTGCCGCTCGCACTGCTGTTGCCGCCGCCCGCACTACCGCTGCCAGAGCCACCGCTTCCTCCGCCGGCACCTGCCCCGGCCCCGGTATGCACCGGCGACTGGGTGGGCGTGGGTCCTTGACTGTACACCGATTGCACCATATTTGACTCGTTGGGTGATGTGGGTGAGAGGTTCTGCGCTGCTGCTGTGCCATAGTTGCCGACTAGATTGTTGACGGCTATGATCTGGGGCGAGTAGGCCTGGCCGGAGGCCCCAGCTTGCTGCTGCTGTTGTTGCTGTTGCTGCTGGTAGTGCAATTGCTGGAGATGCTGTTGTTGTTGTTGCTGCTGGTTGTTGGCCTGCTGTTGGGCTTCGTGCTGCTGCTGTTGGCGCTGTTCGTTGGTGCCGCCGCCTCCGTTGGTGCCTACGCCGTTGCCGCCACTACTGTTGGCACCGGTGCTCTGGGTGCCGCCGCCGCCGCCCGCCCCATTGCCAATCAGGTTGGTCTGGCAGGCGGGCAGGGAGAAGCGCGAATAGTTTGAGTCAACAACTGTCCATTGCAGACCTGGGAAGGGGAGAGAGAGAGAGAGACAGCGTATGAAAGATTTGTTTTTTTTTTTTGTTTTTTGGTTTTGTAATTTTTTTTTGTTTTTCAAATTTTTATTTCGAAATTACTGAGACTCTTTCAAAAAAATGGGGATCTCTTTGGTTTTGATTCAACTGTTTCTGCTTTGTTTCTCTCATTTCGTTCGTTTGCTTGGAGGCTCTGAGGAGTGTCTGAGAGGACAATCGAAAAAGTTCCGGCAAATTGAAATTTGAATTGGCCATTTCGAATCGTAGGTGAACAATTTCAAGTTTCAAATACAGGATACTCTTATTTATTTTTATATTTTATTTTTTTTTGTTTAGTTGTTTTGAGTTGATAGAGTAAAAGTTAAAGAGTAGAAAGATTGCTAATGCTAAATCATTTTAATTTTGGGAACGCTAATCGAATATCAAAAAGTATTTCCCAATAAACAACAAAATATAAGAGAGGTAATAACAATTGCAAACCAGCAAAAACAAAAAAAAAATTTTTTTAATTTAAAAATTATTTGAAGAGTTAAATAAATCGAAAGTAACGAAATTCAAATAAATGAATTGTTTAAAAAGTTTTTGAATTTGTTTATCAAGTTTCAGTTTATAATTTTTTCGGAATTTTTCTTCTTTTTTTTTTTTTTTTGTTTTCTTTGGACTCTGTGCTAGCTCTCTCCCGTTCCCAAGTTCAGGCAGGATTTGGTTTTTGGAATATATCATACAAAATAGAGTTAACATATAAATTTTTTGTTCAACATTTTTTTTTTTTTTTAGTGAAATTTATGCTTTTTTTTTTCTTTTTGGCACTTAATCGATATATATATATTTTTTTTTTGGCTTTGGCTTATGGTTCATATTTAGCTTTAGCATTCATTTCTCGAAGCATTTGGCATGTTTTCGTTTTTTTTCACATTTTTAAATTCACTGATTTTAATTTACTTTTTATACATTTGATGTCTTAAAATTTAAGTGCGAAGGCACACACAGAAATGGCATGAAATGTTTATGAAGTTCACGGTACAATGAAAACAAAGGCAGGAGATAAAATGAGTTAGCAAAATTAAAAAAATAATTTTTTTTTTTACCTAATCAAGATGAACGAACGAGGAGGAAATACAAAACAAAAAAAAAAAAATCCCTCCCCTTGATTTCTCCTTGCTGACTTTCCCACAATGAAAAAGGATAGAATGGAGCGATGATTTGATACTCGAGATTCGTTGGTGTTTTTGTGTTAGATTAGCAAATCGACAATTAAATGAAGTTTGAAAGAGTTGGCCTGGTTGACTTACCTGAATGTGACGATTGCGAGTTGGGTGCATCGTGTTCCGAGGGTGTTGTGGCGCCAGAAATATCCAAGGGCATCGATTGATTCACTCCACCAATATCCACTTCAGGCTTCTATCGAACGAGAAGAGAAATCAAAGTCAGTACATTTAGTCTACGGATGAAATGCCAAGTTAACGTGACCAATTTCATTACAATTTGCATATGTATGTGTCCGTGTCCGTCATCCAGATCCGAGTCCTGTGGCTGCTGATCCAGCTCCGTGCTGGCCGATTCCTTTAACATTTTAGCGGCGTGCAACGGATGGCCGGCCAGATTGCCTAGGGCAGCTGCCGTATTCGCTCCATTGCCAAACGAGATTTGGTTCATCTGAGCCAGACTAAGTCCGGCACTGCCAGCGGCCGCAGCATTGGCTGCCTCTAAGGAAGCATTATGCTGCTCATCGGTATTGTTGCGTTCCCCGGAGCCTGGAAAATGCAAAGGCATGGAAATTAAAATTTGTCATTCACTTACAAAAAGAGACCCTCTCTTTTTCATCGTGACGAAACTTTACCCAAATCACACTCACCGTTATTCGAGGATTTACGCAAGCGCTTGCGACGCATGGCCGGTGAGGTGCCAGCTCCCAGCGGCGAGGGAGTTCGTCTCAGTTGGTGGTGATGCGTTTGGGCCGCTTGCACTTGGTTGCCCGCCTGCTGTTGCTGCTGCTGTTGCTGGTGGTGATGATGATGCTGCTGTTGCTGCTGGGCAGCCTGTTGCTGTTGTTGTTGCTGCTGTTGCAGTTGCTGCTGCTGATGGTGGTGATGCTGTTGCTGGGCCGCCTGTTGTTGCTGCTGCTGGAACTGCTGGGCCTCACTGTTGCTCCAAATAGAATCACTCACACTGCTGCCACTGCCAGCTCCCAGGGTGCCCGCGGCAGCGGCCGCACCGGCCACTCCACCAGCTCCCGCCTGGCCCACCAGCTCGGTGCCCTCACCGGATGACTTGCTGTCGGACTTGGTGAGATTGGCCGGGTCCGTGGGCATTTCGGCCAGCCCCTTGATCTTGAGCATCTCGGCCGTCTTGAGTATGTGCGGCAGCTGCTCCTGGGACACATTCACCTCGCCGTAGTACATAAAGTCGACCATCGTCTTGAGATCATCGTACTGCACGTCTTTCAGTATGACAATCGGATGCTGACACGGATTCGTTGTGAAGAGTGCCTATCAAAGTAAAAAGTAAAAGTGTTGGCAACTGTTCAACTGCTCTCTTGTTGCTTCTGTACTCACTTGAAAATATGAACTGCAGGCCGATAGGACTATTCTGTGGGCCTGCAGCTGCCGACCCTCGGCGGCCAGCGTGACATCCACCAGTGTGCCATTGTGCAGTAGCGATGAGCACACCGATATGAAATTCGGCTGATGATTATTCCAGCGTAGACAGAACTGCTGTACGGACATTGTCTACGTCTTCTGTGGCCGTTCTCGGCCGCGCTGTGGTTACTTCTGAGTTGTGTCGTCAGCAGCGTTGTCGGCAAACCGCGGCACAACCGCCGCCGCTGCTGCTGCGTACTTTGTCTCACTACACCAGCTACAATTCTGGCAGCGCGCGCTTGTATATGTGTGTGTGTGCGTGAGTATGTTTGACGAAAAATGAACGAAAAATATAAAATAAAAAATCCAACCAGTGCCAGTAAACGGCACCACCAACTACACTAAAGTTGAATTCCAGAGGCAAAATGACGAAAATACGCTGATAACAATACTTTTTATCGCCTCGGCTGTCGTGTCGTCCCGTCGCTGTCGTTCTTGCCGCTATTGATTTTTGTGTTTTTTATTTTTGTTGTTGTTTTTTTTTTTGTGGCTGTTGTTTTTTTTTCTTCAGCTTTCTGCGGTTGTGGGCTCTTTTTCCTTTAATTAAAGTTTATGTACAATTATATAGATATTCTTTTTCGGGGCGCCCCTTCAAGTATTGTTGGCGGAACTGGTTGGTTGGTTGGTTGGCTGGCTGTCTTAGTGTATTTGATTTTCTTCTTTTGGCGTGTGGCGGCGACGACGCTCGGGGGTTTTTTATGCCGCACCGTGATATACATATGCACGCATTGCTTCTACATTAATGCATATATTTAATTGCTGTAGGAAACAAAACAAAAACATAAAGATTTATTTAAAATAAAGGAAATATAAACCAAACTAAATAAGAGTGAAAAAATACATATTTTTGAAAATGTTTTCATTTTGTTGTTGTTGCCTTTGTTGTTGGTTTGTGGCTATTCTGCGTGTTGTTATTTTTCTCCCCTTGCTTACGCGCGCGCAGCGCAGCTGCGCTGCGCTCACTCTCGCTGGGTTTTTACAGCAACAGCAGCAACAACAACAATTGTAATTATACAGTCGCGAAAAGCAGCAACACACCAACAAACACACATTCGCGCTTTCTCACACACACATGCAAACTCAGATAGGCACACACAGAGGAATTAAATGCAAAAATGTGTGTATGTGTTCTGTTTTTGCTATGAGCGCGCCTGCCTAAAGTTTTATTTTTGATAAAAACGTAACGAAATCTAATAGCTTCTGATGCGCGCTGGCGAGACCTTGAATTTTCTTTGATTCTTATGACGTAATTAGCGCGTCTTCGTTTCCCTCTACCACCCGCAACCGTTTTCTAAAAAACACACGCACACACACAACCAAACACACATATTAAACCGACCCGATGGTGCCTCGTTTATTTCATCGTATCGACATTTTCAGTGGTATTTATTTATATGATGTCGCGCGTTAATTCTAACATGAAATTTATGAGAAATCAGGTGGAGGCACATGTTTGCCAAACACATTTTTATGCACCTTTAATGTAAATAGTGACAAAACATTTGGTTTTATGTTTTATATTTTGATCTTTGCTTCATTATTTTGCACAAAAGAAAACACGAATTACGGGGAGTAGAAAGTCCAAAAACAAAATGGCGCGCGCTTGTGAGAAAATTTCTGGTCTTCAGACACAAAAGAACATTTTAATCAATGTCATTTCTTGAAATTCTTGTGCATAGCACTTTTTGCCGCTTATGTCTACACTTTTCACATATTTTCCTTTTATTTTGTTTACGTAAAAACTTATTTTATATTAAAATATTACATCTCTTGTGTGTGTGTGGGCAATTCTGGCAAAATGTTAGAGAACTAGAGTTGCAAAAAAATCGATGTCAATATCGACATACTCGATTTTTAGGGTTTCAGACAAAATATCGATTCTAGTTTGCTATCGATATATCACGTCTAAGTGAATGACTTAGAAATATATGAAACTTATTTTATAAGTAGAGAATTAAAACTTACTTTTGTATTTAATTTGAGAAAGATGCGTTTTGTTTTTCAGAAAATCCATAGAAAACATTTTAGTTTGAACATAAAATTGCCCGCCCGTTCGTGAACTGAACATTTTTTTGGTATTTAAAAGAACAGTCAGGTGGCAGCGCTGGATCTTTTGCGCCAAAATATTTCGTTTGTAAATATTGTAAAAATTAAAATTTTTTCTTTGAGTACAAGTTCAAGCGTACCTTATAGTCCAGTGAATTTGAAAGATAAGTTTTAAGGAAACATTTTAGTTTTATTGGTTATTTACAAAAAAGAATTTTCAGCTAGTTTACATCTAAGGAATTGAAATTGGTCTAAGAAATTTTGCTAGATGCTTATTTCGCAGCTCTACTTTTTAAGCTGGATTCTAGTGAAAGGATGGGCTTCAATGTAAGCCAAAGCCCTCAAAATGTAATCCGGAATCGGTGGTGGGGTAGGCAAGTGGGCGCCTTTTGGCTGATAGCCATTTTCGTCAGCTGTATATTCCAGTTCAATGGGGGTTCCATCGGGAGCCGTATATTGATATGAGCCGGCAGCATAGGCACTGCCAACACCGCTCTCCTTGGCCTGAATATTATTGGAAGTGGCATACTCATAATTGTAACTGCCATCAATGTTAATCTCATTCTCGTACTTCAAGACGGTGGCCTGGGATTCGTCCACTGGAGCACCGTTGGCCAAAGCGCATAAGGCAACGAAAACAAGAGCCTGAGTAAGGGGGAAAAAAATAAAATGTAATGAATCATTTATTTGCTTAAATTCGATTTTCACACGTACGATTTTGAACATTTTTAGATATTTGAGAAGTTGTTTATTGATCTTTGATTGCCGTTGCAGTTGCTACTGATGTTGAAATCAAAAATGCTCGATACTTTTATAGCAAATTTAAGTTTGCCAACAGCAGCACTGACCTACACCTACAACAAGCTGGCAAAGGCATTTGTTTCAGTCAAAATAAAATATAAATAAAACAAAAAATGAAGCACTCAAAATCAAATATGAATTTTTAAAATAAGCTCGACGAATTATTAATTTGCGCATTTCAAATATATTTCGGTATATGACCGAGTTTTATGGCTATTTCTTCTGTATCTGTATCTAAATCTATATCAAAACAACCATCTGATATTGTTCATTTTATGCTAACAAGAAACTTCATAAGGAATCAAAAAGACCAAAAATATATAAAAACTTACATTCTACAAAAATTCATGCTCGGCAATAAAAAAATGAAAACAATAAGCGGCTCTGATAACAATGCTTCATTTTTATCTAATCTTGACTTAAATTCATAATAAATACATGAATTGTTATTAAAATTATGAATAAACATACACACACACTCACACACACACAGGCAGCAGCAACGGTGACAGATGCAAACCGTTTTATTTGAAAGCAACGGAACAGCTTGCCAGCTATTTCTGATACGGTTTTAGCTTAAGTCGTTTTTTTTTCTTTGCTTTTGTTATTAATTAAATTCGACCATCGCCTAATGGCGACTGCTGCTGACGAGCCACCAACCACTTCGACATGAAACACATTTGCGTGTCATCGTAAATTTTGTCAAGTGCCGCTGATTAATAAACAAATCGATGCAATGGAAGCCCAGTCCCAAGCTCCCCTCTCTGACCCGCCCTGTCTTTATCTATTTGAAAATACAACTTTGACATGTCCACTGTGCGGGTGACAGTGCCTCGGCGCTGTGAATTTAATTATAATACAAATAGAAAAATATACATATCTCATCATTTTAATGGCATCTCGAAATAGAAACTCTTTAAAATATATTCGACATTTTTAGTATTTTCTCAGCGCCTCTTGGAGTGGTGCGTGCATTCTGTCCGGCGACCGCGTAAATTATCCAAAATGAAGCTAAATTTGCTGGCCAAAAATGAACCACCATTGTCAGAGAGCAATTAGAAATATAAATTATGGTTAATTCATTCAAATATATATCTGCTCTTTGTTCCAAATGTATTCAGTTTGAGGAAGTTATTAGATTTCAATTTTTTTGATTTGGGCTAATTCCCTTGATCAGCTCATAAAAAATACTAATTTATTATTAGCAAATTATTTTTTTGCTCTGTAAAAAGTTAAGGTCTAGAAACTTCTTAAATTCGATTTGAGTGTTTTTCAAAATAAATTTAACTGGCGCTTAGACCAATCCAAATTCCGAGTCTTTATTGAATAGGATTTTTTGTGAAAACAAAAAATAAAACTGCTCACCTCCACTAAAAAAAAAAAAACAATAAAAAATAAAATAAATACGAATGCTAAACTCAGGCTTGGCCGAGTTTTGAATACCCTGCCAAGAACAAAAGATTAGGTGGCAGCCCTGCGCTGGTGGTAGGCACAATTGACTATGTTCATATCAATAATGCAAGCACGCCATCTATCGGACTGTTTATTCGCCTGTTTGCAAATTAGACAAGGTCATATAGTTTTCCGAATATCTTCTTTAAATACGGTCCAATATCAGTCATATTCTATATCAGTTGAAAAGGTTTTTTTTTTTACAACTTTTTGGAATCAACTGTAGAAATTCCAAGGCTTTGAAAAAGTGATGGGGTAGAAGGAAGGGGGGGGGGGGGGGAATAAACTTGATCAGCGTACACATATAAGGAACCCGAATCCCTAGTTTGGTTATCCTAGCTCTAATAGTCTCTAAGATCTAGATGTTCACAAGGACGGACAGACGGACGAACATGGCTTTATCGATTTCTCTAGTCACTCTGATCATATTGTGTATAACTTTGGGTCTCCGACGTACCCTTCTTAGTGTTACACAAATTTTCACAATCCTAATATACTCGTACTCCTAAGGTATAGGGTATAAAATATATATGTATTTATTTCTGTATCTTAGAGAATCTAGTTTAAAATCGCATTTGAATTTTTAGTGCGCCTAAAAATACACTTTGAAATTATATATAAAAAGGTATAGTCGAATTTTTGTGGTAAAATAAAAATGGTACATTTTATTTTTTTTTAAGCTCAATATTATTATTTTGTTATTTTTTCTTAAGACAATTTTATTTGTAAGGAATCATTCGGCAAAAAATAATGTCATGTTAAAAGAAAGTAAAACCATGCTTTTTATTTATTATTATTTTTTTTTAGGGGAATGGTATAAATTTAATTATTTATTTTTTAGTAAATCAATTTTTCCTAATATTGTTAAAAATGTCTGCTGTTCCTTAAAAGTTGAGATATGAAAATCTTGTGTTTTTGCTAAATCGGTTTAAGGAATAATTCGATATTTTTTGACCGATCTCTTTAAAATTCGAAACACAAGTTTCTTATATAAAGAGGTGCCAAATTTCATAAGGAATAATCCGCCACAATCTCTTCCAAGCTCGGCATTAGCCTGAGATAAAGCTGTCATACCAACCTAAGTCGGCCCTACTTACTGACCAAGCCCGTTTATGTGATTAACGGCCGAAAAGACTTCAAAAAGAGCTTGTAGCCTTCGGCCCCCTGAAGATAACGTTGGGATTTTTTTTTCGATTTTGATATTTAAAAAAGTTTATTGAGGGAATTAAAAAATTATATTCCCAGGCTTTTATGTAAATAGATATGAAAACTAAATTTTTTATTGATCATTAATTTCCCCATTACTTCCAAGTTCAATAAAAACTTCACGAAATTTTGTTTGGAAATCACTTTGTTGTTTTAATTAAGAAAAATAAAAACATTAGATGGTAATAAAGCTTTTCAAGTGGCATCCTATAAATAACATGCAAGCCTGGTTAATTCAAATACGATTTAACCGAAGAAAGCCTTGCGCTGTACATTACGGGGAGCTTGTTGCTCCTCGTATTGTGGGTGAGTGCGGATATATTCCAAAGCTTTCAGGATCTGTGGTGGAATTGGTGGTGGAGTTGGCAGATGGCTGCCCTGAGGCTGGTAACCATTCTCATCGGCCACATAGGAAATCTGGTAAGATTCACCTTCGGGTGTGTAGAAGGAGTAACCACCGTTCACCTGGCTGCCGCCGAGTCCACTTTCCTGGGCAGCGATTCCATTGCTGGTCTGATATTCGAATTGGTAATGTCCATCGGGTTGGATATCAGAATTCTGGGACACAACCTGAGCTTCGCCATCACCGCCATGGCTAGCAATGGCGCGGCTACCTCCGCGGAATCCAGGGCTCAGTGCAGTTACACTGGCGATGGCAATAGAAGCAATCAGCAACTGTGAATTAATTTGTTTTTCGATTAGTTGGGTTATCCTTTTGTTGAGGTATCGCAGGACTTACAAAGCGGAACATTTTGAGTTTTTGGGAATGGTTTGTGTGCGCACTGGATGATTAGACCGAGTGGTTTGCTGGCTGACTTGGCCAGAGCCAACTACTTTTATACCAAAAAAAACTAAAAAGCATTCTCAAAAGACAAACTTGCTCGCCCATACAAACTACAGGAAATTAATCCAAATAACAATAAAAAAAAAAAGAAAAAACTGATAACTAAAACTAACAACAATACCAAAAAGCTTATGTTGATCAAACCCGAGCGACTTAAATGACAGTCGTCCATCTCAGAGTCAAAATTCAAGCCAAACGAAAGCGAAAACAATTGGAGAGGAGAAGAAGACCAATCAGGTTGCTGGGTGTGTGGGTTCGCCGAGACCACATGCGGCAATGTCAATGCCGAGTCAGAGAGCCAAAAAGCCAGAGAGACAGTCCCTGGACTGGACCAGTGGTCGGGGCACACCCAAAGCTGAAAAACTAATTTGATTAAATGTATTTTAAACAGTATGCACAAATTTAGCATAATTTATGGTTCCAGTTGGTCTGCTCTCGGTGTTTTGGTCATTCAGTTTGGTTGAGGGCCTTTGCTGACGTTTGTTAGATTCAGAGAGAGTGTGTCCGGGCTTTGTTATAAAATATATATTTGGCTTTATTGTTAATTTATCTTTTGGTTTTGGGCGGCAACTTTTAACAGTTTCTTTTGTCAGCGTTCGAAGAGAGGATGCCTTTGCTTTGGAACGAAATGTGCGCGTTTAACAAATTGGTCCATAAAATTGGCCTAATATCTAATTAATACTTGGAATAAATGTCATTAAAAACTGGATTTTCTTGTTCCCGAAGTGTTAATTCAACCTCGCCCTATCTGTCAAATAATAATGACAAACTATCAACTGTTTGCCCCTACACATTATTAAATCATCACATGTCCCACCGACAAGATCTTTTGTCTGCGATTTATTTTGGAAGAGGATTCTAAATTCAGGTATTCGTAACACAATAGAGAACCATAAAAATACTTTTAATATCGACATAGTATGGCCTTGATTGTTTGATTGTCTATGCGTTTAAGGTTGATTAAACTAATTTGGAATTTGACTTATTTCAGAAATAATATATACGAATTTCCATTTTTTTAATTAGAAAAAACAAATCTTTAATTTAATATTAATTTTTACATTATCAAAAAAATCAAATCAACTCCCTCGAGATTGCAATAAAATTCTATTGGAGGGTTTTTTAAAATTTTTATAGCTCCTTTCAAAGCTGCATTCATCAAAGTCTTAAAAGCTTCTTTATTAGTCAATTTATTTTTATGCAAAACTACTATTTCAGCTTAAAATGAATCTTCTTGAAATGTTTTATTAGGTTTTTGTTATTTTTAGGAACTAAAAACCTAAAGCCATCATCAATGAATTTAAATTATAATTTAGATCAAAGGTGCAATTTTACAACAAAGATCAAAACATTAACTTATGTTAATGCAAATCTGATAAATCTGATAAAAGCGGCAAACTGGTTTTTATTTTAATTTTTATGCTTGCTCCTTTTGAATTTTTTGATCGACTCATTTGGGGTTTCTTTTTGGTTGGCAAAGTTTTCGTAAATACCCAAATTAGTTTCGCATTTCGAATGCGATATGTCAATTTTTTTGTCGGCTATAATAATTCACTGTGATTCTAGGGTCACTAAATTGGCATATTTTAGTCATTTATAATATTTTAAAGTTGTCTAGTTTATTTTTATATTATCTATTCGGTTTATATATTTTTTATGCAGATCAATCTGACAAACTCGATGCACAAATAATAAATCGTAGCGTGAATATTCACACGAGTCTAGTCAAACATATTTAATCTTATTTAGAAAAAGGAAAAATGTAGTCATTTAAATCGAACAAAGAGAATATAAAGAGCTCGGAATATTTAAATTTTGTGATTCAAAATTGATCGTTTTATATGGGGGAGATTTTCAGAAATCCCTAAAATTATGTTGATTTTATTCCGGGCCTCAAAAGTTAGGTTTGGTTGGAGGAGCTATAGAAGTCATAGCCAACCGGATACCCTAAGTCTATAGTTTTCTAAGATCGTGTAAAACATTCAAAGGGACTATAGAGAACTGAAGTCCAACCCGCTTAAGTCAGGAACCAACTTGTAGAACCAATGAAGCTCTCCAAATTCTGAAGTGGAATATGAGCTACTTAATTAGGATCCGGAAAGAATATGCCTCTAACATATAGTTAATGTTTTCTTAAAATTATGGGACAGCAGTTAAGCAGATGCTAGACTTTTTGTAATTCTTTTAAATCCCCAAAGCTGCTAGAGAATTCTTGGGCCGAAAATCATAGTCTTCATATTAGATGCTCTGGTCTGTTGTGACTTTTAACAAGAAGGGCCGGCTTATTCTTATGAAATTCCAGAAGCTTATCTGTAAGCTTGTTTTTATTCCTGTGGCAGTCAATAGCCTTGCTTCATTGCCTTTCCGCCTTTTCAGAAGTGAGAAGCGAGATGAAGGCGATAAAGAGATTGCTGAAACCTTTCCGGAATTCTTTAGGATTTCAGAAAATTAAGTAAAATGGAAATTTCATAAATTTAGTACAGAATACTTCATGCCTTTCATTTTTCAGAACCCTCAATTAATGCCCATCAAAATCAATTAATTGAAATCTTATCTTGAAAGTCCTTGAAACACAAAGCAATATAATCTATGTAATTTTAAAATTGACTCATCTTTTTGATATTTTCCAAGACTCCAATTTTTTTTTGTCTTGTAAATTCTTTTGAGCTTGTAAAACTTTTACGTCTAATTAAATTAATTTTCGATTCGGAAAGTTTTTTAATTAAGTTGGCCCAGTTAATGACAATGCTTTTTTATACGATTTTTTTTGACAATCTTTTTTTTTTTATTTGTTTGGATTGTAAAACATGCCATTCTATTTTTTTAGATTCTTTGAAGATTTTTTTTTCGCTTTTTTTCCGGTGATTTGCTTTTTGTTTTGGTTTCTTTTGGGGATGGGTGAGTGCTGAATGAATTTGTTATGTAGTTGAGAGAGAACATTTTATATAAAAATTCCTTTAAAACTTTAGAGGACGATATCTTTGCTGGTGCAGCAGCTGTTGCTGCTGAGGTTGCACATATTGCACACGCTGTTGGGAGCCAGCACCGCCTTGTCGCTCCTCCTGATGGGGATGCGTGCGAATGTATTCCAAGGCCTTGAGAATTGCTGGTGGAATGGGAGGAGGTGTGGGCAAATGGGCCCCACTGGGATGGTAGCCATTCTCATCGGCTGTGTACGACAACTGTATCAATTGGCCATCGGGTGCATAATAAGCTGAAGAGCCGCTGGCATAATAGCCACCAACACCGGATTCCTGTGCTGCAATGCCGTTGGAGGTCTGATATTGATATTGGTAGCTGCCGTCCTCTTTGATGTCGCTCTTGAAATCTCTGGTCTCGGCTGCCGCATCGTAGGCATTGGGACGTGCCTGGGCACAGGCCAGCATGGCTGCGGCTAAAATGAACTGCAAATGGTGGCGATTAGTCAAGTCTGGCCCGGACTGGTGTTCTGGTCTCTTTCGTTTCCATTTACTTACGAATTTGTACATGATGGGTCGGACTTGGGTTCGAGTGCTGTTGTCACTTTGAAGTCAAAGTTGAGAATGAATACTACTTAAATGTTATGTCAGCGCATTTATAGCATTTTTTTTCTTGGCATACCCAATAATAATATACCCGCCAACAAAACCTCTTAAAATTTGCAGCATTGAACCTGAACTGCTCTCAAAAAAAAAAAAAAAAAAAAAATCGGAGTGACTTCTGCATCCCTCTCACTGAGCAACCTTCTGGTCGCGGCGTTTAAAGGCAACGGCCCAGCATGAGTTGCTCGTTGGCAGTTTACATACAGCAGAGGGCAAAAAAATTGCGACACCAGCAAATTTATCTGATCTTTTTTCTATTTCAATCCTATTATTAAAAAAAAAATATCCTAATAATTCCTGACATCTTAAATTGTACTAGCCTTCAAGTCAGTTGAGCCCCAGAAATAGTTGAAAAAATTAAAAAAGTTATTAACCAGTTCGAAACTACTTTTATTTTGACCGCTCCTGTGCTGACTTGATATGAAAAATTTGAGCTTTTTTTGGCAAGTGCTGTGAAGCCCCTTTGACGTCTCGGCCACAGCCTCTTCCGCTTCACGTCGCTCAATTTTTGGCCAATATATGCTCATAAATTTTATGCTGCTGCGGCTCAGACTTCGCCTGCTTGGCTTGGCTTGGCCCGTATGAATATGTAGATGTGCCTTAGCCATATGAATGAATGGGCCTGGCTATGACGATGGCTATTTTATGACCGGCATATTGACCTGAGAAACTCAATTAGAGTTGCTTTGCGTTTGAATATGTTTTTGCTTGGTAATTTTTCATTAGCACCTTTTCGGTTATATCAATGGTTTAGCATTTAGATTCTTTTGTTTCATTTTTTTTTTGGGGTGGGGAATTTATGACATAATTTATGTGGCTTATTTACCAAGTAAATTAATTTCAAGATTTCAGGGGGAAAAAAAGGAAATCTGGTTGCTTAAACTGGAGAAAAGTTGGGGAATAAAGGGGAAATTGCCATTTTGGTTGGGTTTTAATTTAATCACAGCCAAAGAAGGTAAATCATTTAAATATTGAAAGCGAAATCTGAAAAGAAAAAAATCGCAAGTCCATAAAAACTCTACTTGGGGCCATAATAAATCGTCTACGCAAAACTTTTTAAATAAATCGTTCAAGAAAAAATCAAAATCGATTAAGAATGGTTATGGACTAGGTCAATGCATTCATTTATTATCAATATAGCAACCGAGCTAAAATAAATTGAAATCCCCACCAATCTTGGCCTAAAAATATATAACCCAAGATTCCAAGTGTGTGTGTGTGTGTCTTAGGCAGCAAGTATGCGGCATCCACATCAGAGGAACGACCTTGCCACAACGTGACGTCGGCGTCTGGCACTCAAAACACAAAAAAAAAAATACAATGTTGAATGAACATGTTTTTCGGCTTGTATTGGCCACGTAACTTTATATTGTATATTTTCGACGCCATTGATAAGGAAAATGAGTGGTGGGTAAACCAGCAAAGACGTGACTCACGCCTAATCCCGAGTGGAGCTTAGCTTGTCGTATGGGTAACAATTTGTGAAATTAAATAGAATTTTTGGAAGTGAAAGAAACTTGTGGCCAAGTAGAATTATAAATAATATCTAGACATATTTAGATTTTTAGTTTTATAATTCAGGTTAATGTGAAAGGAACTCTGTGATTTGAGTTGGCTCATTTGAATTTCTAAGCTGAAACCAATCAATCGATTATCTGGCTTGATTAAAATAACATAACCTTTGATATTAATCTTTTAATTTAATTGTTAATTCATTCATAAGAAAATATAATAAACTTTACGACTACAAATTTCCTATTGCTCCATAAATAATTTGAATCAAAATGCAGGCCAATTTAAAATAGTTTTTTTTTTTGTATTTTTTTTCTACGCTTCCATAAAAAAATAGTATATCAATTTTGATTAAAACAGGCTCGGGCCAAAATGAAGAAAATATTTATGAAATTTTTGACTGGCAGATCCATAAAAAAAAAGTCGAAACAAGCTTATCGATATTCCAGTTTGATTGGCTGTGATGTTTTTATTTGCCATAAAAAAAAAGAACATGGACAGTAGAAAATATGACCAAATATAGATTGGATATAATACTATATATGATACTATAGATCAGAGGTTAGTTATATTGATTTATGATGACAGTCGTGTTCTTTCCGTGAGCGAATTGGTCACTCTCATCACTAGGACGGCCAGAGCAGATACCAAATTGGCCAAGACAGAAAAAAAAGAAAGAGCACGCGATTTTTGCCATTGGCCTTTCATAAGATTTGTGAATGCTTTTTATAAATAGCCTGGCAACAAGATGCCAGATGCCTACCAAAATCTTCTCTCTTTGCTGGAGTTTCACTTCCCCCCAAAAGCCGAAACAGAAACAAAGTTAATGTCAACTTGCTGTGGACCACAACTTACGCTTATGCTCTTTTCTTAGCCATCTTCTTGGTTTTTCTTTTGCCCTCTTTTCTTGTTGTTTTTCTTGTTGTTGTTGTTGGCATTACTTAGCTTTTATGTGGACGATTTTATGCCCGAAACCGGGTGTCCGTTAAATGCCGCTTGGTCGGCTTTGGCTGAAAGCAAAAGTTGTTACGTTTCGTTGGTCATTTCCTCGTGGAGACATTCACAATGCCATGAATAAGGAGTCTGTGGATGGACAGCTTTAAGCTTATTTTCTTTTTTTTTTTTTTGGTTACTTTTTGTCAGCAGCAACAGCTTCCGGAGGAGGTAAAAAAAAAAAAAACAATTTTAATCGACCAATTGCTGGGGACTGCTTGCCTGACTGAACTGGTCCGCTGACCTGGCTTAAAAGCAGTTGACTGACATTGCAGCTACTCTCCTCCATTAAGGCATCAATCCGTCTTCATGCACATTAAACTGACCTCTCTCTCTCAAAAAAAAAAGAAAGAGCAAACAGAAAAAGGGTACATGTTGCACATGTTTCCCTTTTTTTTTTTTTTTTGGGGCATCATCCGGTTTGCTCACCTGCCTCACAAATAATTGACCCAAATTCGTTTCCATTTTCATTGGGTTACTGCGACAAGGTCATTCAGGCATATCAGTTTGTTTATTTTTTATGGATTTTTATTTGTTGTTGTTGGGCACTTTCAATTTAAGTCTTCGTCGATGCGTCGCTGCATTTGAATATATTTACATTGGATAAATATGTATGGATATGGCAGAAAGAGCAATTCAATTTAATCGACTCTTTTTAAAGACTCAACTTAACTGTATAAATTTTTATGATATATATTTAAATAATAAAATCTGCAGCAGCCATGACAAAATTTTGATCTTTTGTGTATTCAAATGAAATGATTAAAAAAATTTAATTTCACAGTTTGGCGGCTACTTTTTGTTTTAAGCTTTATGACAACTCTTCTATTTAATTGTTCGAATCAGATTTGAAAGAAGTTTGACTGCATTTGTAATTTATTTATTTTTTTTTTCTTGATTTGTAACAATAGAAAATTACTACTAGTTTTTATTTTTGGTTAAATGAGTCTTTTTTTATTTTAGCGCATAAAAAAAAATCATCCCACAAGTGTGCTTTTTATCTTCTGTCTAGCCAAATTTAGAGCAATTGTCTATATGCTACTTTAGCGTTTTTATTTTCTTTCTTTTTTTTTTTTGGTTAGATGAATGAACATTTTTATGATCTGTTTATACATTCATTTATTAGTTATTCATTGGCTTGGCATTTTCGAACTCGTTTGTTTTTGTTTCATGTTTTTTTTATTTTTTATGGCAATTCAATCCACAATAGATTTTAGAGAGCATATCGCATATCCCATATAATCCAAACAGAAACCGCAAAGCACCGCAGGCATTTTCAAAGGCCAATCGAATGTGCTCCATATTAACAGCTATTTATATGCATATGTATCGAACCGATATAGATAGAGATACACCCTACTCATCCCACACCAAAAGCCAGCCAAGTCAGACCGAACCAAGCCATGTAATCCATGTAATCATATGCCACTGCAATCTGCTGGGCTTGGCCCACACTTATGACTATATGGCCAATAAAGCTTATTGATATTGGAGTAGCCATAACCGCAGCTGCCTCAGCGGCAGTCATAACAATTGTCATGGACTCAAACCCGGGCTAGCCGGCTGGGCAGATTGGCCTGGCCTGGCCTGGCCTGGCCACTCTCACACACAATGTCAACGACTTTCGAAAAGTCTTTGACTTTGTAATATTTTCGGTCAGTTGGCCTGTTGATAATGTGACCTTCATTTCAAATATCGAATTCACTTGATAATATAGTCGAAATTCAATACTAATTGTTTGCCATTATTTAGACAAAACTGTATATGTAAAAGACCTTGATCTATTTTCTTTTATTTGGAAAAAATAATAATTGCAAATTTCAAATCAATAAAAATATAATTTTTTTTTTTGGCCATAAAAATTTCCTATCGATTCGACAATTTAAAAAAATTGTCAACTTTCATTTCCTTTCATTTGGCAGTTTGGCAAAATTAATTATAATTTTTCATAAGATTTTATTGGATTCGAAGATGAGAAAATTTCTCATATCGAACTAACGGAAATATAAAATTGATGGGTTTTTAATCTTTTTGGTTCTCTCCAGAAAGGTTTCGAATTTAATTTGCATGTGTTGAGTTCTGGGATTTCTCGCTTCATTCAAAGCGTTAATAACTAAAATTGATTTGGTGATTAGCATCAAGACTACAGTTTAGATTAATTTGTGGCCGTAAAGACAAGTTTCCAACAATCCGTGGACTAGGGCGGGGCTAGAGTGCATTGAGTTTGATTTAAATGGGCCTGCAAAGTGTTGGCCGATTTGTGAATAGACGAGTCAATTTATAATTGGTTAATTTAATTAAAGTGTTAATCAATTTCAAGACTACTCTAGGTAGTCTTGATTTCATTGATTTCGACGAGTGGAATTTGATTTTGTTAGACAACAAAATTGATTGATGAAAAAGGTGCTAACTTTTTGCTTCTTCTCAGGTGTCTGACCTCATCTCTCTCTCTCTGGATTCCTGCTGGTAGTTTCGCTTGATAGACCCGCCCAACTGGAATAATAAAGAAAATACTACCACTTCTCATCTTACATGGTTTTGAATTCAAAAATCTTTTTTTTTAACCAAAAACTTTATTATTTTTGTTTTTTTTTTATTATGTAATTTTAACGCTTTTGGTTTTAATTGATTTATGCTAAATTAGATGTGTGTGTGTGTGTGTTTGTGTTTTATAATTAATGAATTAGCTTTAACACTTAATTGTTTGAAATGTAAAAACCAAAAATAGAAATAAAGACTGGAAGAGTTGTCGGTTAAGCTCTGCGGGCGATTTGCTTAATTCAAGTGAGCAAATGAAAATTGCTGGCGGTGGTCGGTTTCGTTTTCATCTGACCTGTAAAAGCTGACGATGAAATTATTAATGAAATTTTTAAAAGACTCCAAAGTGGAGAGTGTGAGCTTTTTGTATTTTTTTAAGTGGTAAATTGGTGGTCATCATTATAAGAAATGCTTTGAACATTAGTGCCTTTGAGTAATATTTTTTTTGGGTAACAATTTTGATGGGACTTTCATCTATTTGGTTGGGTATAAATAAAAAGCTGACCCCAAGTTGACCACTCATCACATATTGTTTAGCTTTTAGGGTTATAACAACCAACTTCAAAATCTATCTAACCAAGCCAGGCAAAAATGTCCAAAATGGTAAGTTAATCTGGCAAAAAGAAAAAAAAGGGATCAGACTAAGACAAAGGCAATTGGCAATCTACCAAAAACTAAACGAGCTAATTCAAATGTATTTTATTTTTATATATATTTTCTTCTCTTTTTTGTCTTCATGGACTTAGTTCGTCGTACTTGTTGCTGTTGCTGCTGTGTTCGTTTGCGGCACTGAGGCATCCGGCTTTAATTCAGATCCAGCCGATGCACATGCCGAGATACGTAGCTATACCAATGAACTGAAGCAAGAGGATAACAGCTACAACTATCAATTTGAGACTAGCAATGGCATTGCTCAGCAGGAGCAGGGCGTGGGCGGTTACTATGCCTCTGGCTCATCACAGTACTATACACCCGAGGGCCAACTTATACAGTTAACCTATACGGCCGACGAGAATGGCTTCCAGCCACAGGGTGAGCACTTGCCCACACCACACCCCATTCCAGAGGCCATATTAAAGTCATTGGAGTGGATACGCAATCACCCCGAGGAGAATGACGAAGAGGAGCATCACCATCAGCACCAGCACGGATTTGATGGCCATGCCAATGGTAATGGCAATCAGTATTTGCAACAGCAGCCACTGACACCGCCCTACGACAAGAAACTTTAAATTATTAACCCAGCCGGTCCAGCTAGGTCCACAAAGACCGAGAGAGAGAGAGCTTAGCCATGTCTGCCCTTGGCGTTGGAGAGTGTCGGCAACATGTGCTCTTTCTACTAGACTGGTTAAAGTTTTCTTGCTCCAGTCTTTTGCTGCTGGTAATTTTTCATTTTTCCCCTCTTTCATATACGATCAAAGTGTTTCTGGCGTTTCTGTGTACATTTGCTGTTGACTTGTGTGTCAACAACAGCAACAGCAACCATGTTAAATGTTGCAGACACAGAGACACTTTGTTCTACTTGTCATTTGACTATTCCTTTCCATACATATATACATGTGTACATATATCCATGTCTCATGCACACCCATCACCTACCCAAAGAGAAAAGCCCATCCCAACTATTATCAACTACCTCAAGCTCAACCTAAAACTCAAACTCGACTGCTGCTGCTACTTTGCTTTTTGTGTCCTTTTGTGTTGTCGACGGCTCACTGACGTTGACATTTATTGCCAGAGATAATAATAATGTAATAAAAAAGAAAAATACAATTTAATATTGCTGTTTATATTATAAATACCGCTACGCTTTTGTTCAGCCTCTTTGGGCCCACTCCCTGTTGATGGACAACTTTGCTGTCCATATGGTAAGTGGAGGTTGGGTTGGGTTGGATTGTTTTGGGTTTGGGTTGTGTTTGCTGCTGGGCATCAGCTGCCTAGCTCATAACTTTTCCATCATTTATAAAACATTTCTTTTTCATTTTTTTTGTTTTATTTTCACTCTGTCAGGCCATGTGCTTCAATTTAGTGAACAAAAAAAATCAAAAAATAAAAAAAAAGAAATAAAATCACACGAAAATTTTCAATGGCAAATTAGTAAAATGTTTAACATGTTGGTAGCTTTGCTTTTGTTGTTATTGTTTTATGCAAATTCGTGGAGCAACAAAATAAATAAATAACAATAAAAAACCTAAAACCAAAATGTTTCATTTGCTTCATTAAGACTTTACTCATGGGCGCTCAAAAGAAAAATATGTTGCAACTTGCAATTTAAAATTGTATTTCGTGTGCGGATGTTTTTTGATTTTGTTTTTTCTTATTTTATTTATTACTAGTATGATGTTTGTTAAATTAACAACATTTGGTTGTTTCTCTATTTGTTTGTTGTGTCATCTCACAGGGGTGGCTGTGGCTACTGTTATTATCGAGGCCGACAATTTTGCATTTATGATTTTTGGATATTACCAAACCGAAAGCTGGAAATCCACTGTCGTCCACTGTTAGCGTCTCTCAATTTCAACTTTCAATTTACATATCAAATGTTTGAAATCTGTTTACAGTCTCTTATTTATTTGGCGGCCCTATAAATAGTTTGAAACTCACAGATCGGGCACATCAGTCGAATAAGCGCTGCTCCGCCAATCAGTCCCACTCATCATGTATAAGCTTGTAAGTATTTCGATTGACAATTTTCGGATCTATCGGATTAATTGGAATAATTTTTAATCTTGCGCCTTAGTTGGTAGTCTTTGCCCTTTTGGGTTGTGCTCTGGCTGCTCCCAATGCGGATACTCAGCTCACCAGCTTCTCTCAGAATGCGGAGACGGATGGTTCTTATGGCTATGATTTCCAACAGACTGATGGCACTAGTGTACAAGAAAGCGGCGTTGGTGGTGCAGGTGCCAGCGGTTTCTACAAATACATTTCTCCCGAAGGCCTGGAGGTTCGCGTAGACTATGAGGCCGATGCCAACGGCTTCCGCCCACAATCTAATGTGCTGCCTACACCGCCACCCATTCCAGATTATATCCTGAGATCTATTCAATTCATCCAGGAACATCCCACGCCCGAGGAGGAAGCCGATCGCATTGTGCGTCAGCAACAGCAGCAGTAGTTTTTCACTTTCATCTAAGCTACCACCACCTCATAAAATATTAAAATATAGAGTGAATTTAATCATAGAAAAGCAAAGAAAAGTGTACACATGCTTAGACTTACAGACCAAGAAACATGAGTACGATGAGCTAGTGTTAATTCAAGTGATTTGCAGTCAATTCAATTCAGACTGAGCAAAACTTAATTAGTGTCTCTGTCAGCCTTTAAATCGCTGCCTTAGGTTTTATGCTGTTGGCAGACACACACAAAGGTTCACGCGCGGAAAATTTTCTTAAATATTTATTACGAGGGCTGATCAAAAACAAGAAACACTGAAACTTTACTTTTTCCGAAATTTGCTTTAATTTTATCGCGCGAAACTGATATCGATTAATATATCGATATCTGTTATGAATACGGCAGCACTGACAAGTATCGATCGCTGAAGCGGCAATGCAACGCTGATGTAATCAAAATTAAAGTTTAGTTTCTTTGCAAGTGAGTGAGAAAAGTGTGATATTTCGAATAAGCAAACAGCCCCACTCGACTTCTAGATTATTCATTAACATTTGACACCGAGCAAGTAAGTTGTTGTGTTTGTTGTTGTTGGTTTGCCTTTGTTGTTCATGTTGCCGTTGTCGATGTCGATGCCTGTGTTAGTCTGGACTGATTTTCACATGAAAATTCAACTAGCTCTTTGTGGAATTTCATTAAGACACTTACACGCACACATATTTACAGTTTACCTCCTAGCCACACGCTTCCACCAACGACTTCTTTGTGCCTTTCTGATGTTTTTGTTGTTGTTGTTGTTGCTGTATTGTAAGCCATTGAAGCGTGTGGCACGCAAAAACAAAAATGAAATCACATTTCTTTTGTAACTGGAGTAAATTGCGGTGTGTGAGTGTGTGTGTTTGGCAAGGCAAAACCAAACTCATATCAATTAGCCACGCTTAGTAGCGGATATGAGTAGTTAATTAAAAAGATTAAGGCACATAAGTAATTTATGTTTGTATACCATTTTAGTGAGAGCAAAAACTCTGAGCTCTATTGTCCTTATACGGCTTTAATAAAAAAGCCAAATATCGCAAATAAGTTTAGTCTCTGTGGGTGTAGTTTTTGAGGGCGTGTGTTGTATTGTGGGCGAGGCGTCTAAACAAATTATACAAATTTGTGCCTGAATTTTTCATCAGTTTTACAGACATTTGCCAACACTTATGCAAATACGTGTACGGACGGCCTTGTCAACTACATACAAAATTTTGCATAAATTTTTACTACTTAACATTTGTGGAGCGGCAGAGTGGTGGAGCGATTTTTAATGATGGCTGTGAGTGAGACGCCCGAGAGTTGTTAAATGGGAGAAGATGTGACAATGGCAATGCCTAAAACGTGAGAAACTGGTGTGCTATATGGAAATAACGGGAATGGGTAGATAACGATGTCGGTTATTATTATTTATTTTTTCTTTCTGTACAATCTCTTAAAGTTGATGGGACAAAGCTTTGCTGTGTAGTCAGAAACAAAAAAAAAAAAAAAAAATTACAAAACAACTTTTATTTATCATTTTGTCTAAAATCTAATTATAAATGCGCTGTGGAAATGTGGTCCATATTTTATAATATTTTCCAAAAGGAAATAGTATGTCAAGTTTCGCAACTTTAGATAAAACCTTTTGACACGTGTTTTCCTTTAAAAAAAAGTACAGTTTCGCCAGATAACCAGTCTCATCTGGCTGGCTGTGACTCACGTGGGCGGCTTTGCTTTATCAAAACAACAATTTTTTTTTAGATTTTGTGTAGGGTGCATAGGATATTTTGAGAACAAGTATTTCGTATTTATTGTTTTAGCATTTTGAAGCATAAATTTTCCATAAAAAGAAGCACATGAATTATGCATTTTCCTTTAAACAAAGAAATAATTTTAAATTAATTTCAATGTTCTAGGCTTTAAAAGAATTATAGACAGTTTGATATTTTTGAAACATTTATTTCAACTATAAAAGAGTTTTTATGCCGTTTGTTTCAGAAGTCCTACGAGAGACTTTGGATCTGGTTAGATAATTTTTGGTCTTGTCATTTTGGTGAGGTTTACGATGAAACTTTTTATTAGATTTTAATATGCATTTTTAGATTGCCTTAGTTTTATTTTTATTTTTTTATTTTATTTTTATAGTTTGGGTCTATAAAATATATTTGTGGTTTCTACCTAGATAGTTTTATTTAGATGTCTCTGGCTTACACAAGGTAATCAAATTCGACCTCGAATTCTTCGTTTATGACTCTCCTTTTATTTACCATAATTTAAGCCAAGTGCAGTGTATACAATTCCAAAGTACGCCCACGACTCTCGGGACATTTATAACCAAACTATTCCGACCTCCCAACTTCCGTCCCCAGACTACAATCAGAGAGGAAACTGACAAGTTTACCCTTTTCTGTTTTCCCAGTTATATATTTTTTTTTTTTTTGTAGTGTAGACCGGACCTTTTCCATTTGTCCTTAGTCCAGGCCCCAAACACAAAGCCCACATGTCCATATTAAAACGCTTAAGCAACAGACAACACACACACACACACAAAATGACTTTGTTTGCAGCCTGCTCAGCCTGGCAGGCTGACAGCTCTTGCCATTATTGGGGTCGTGGCGAAGTAGGGGCGTTTCCAGAATTTTGGGTTGGGTGGTAGACACTGTCCCAGGCATGTGTCACGTAGTCGAGGTAGATAGCCGAACAAATGTTTGAAAATGACACCACTAACATTAAGTAGCCACAAAACTACCAGTTACACACAAAAAATATTCCAATTCTATAGGCTCTCCGCCGACACTCCTCGAACCGGACTGCCCTCGAACGGGGGACTACGAAATGAGCATTTCAATTACGCTAAAAGTGAATGGTAGAAAATTAGTCAAGACAACGCCGAGGAGCTTGTTGGGGCAACAAGTCTTTCCTTTTGTGCTTTGTAATCCACAAGATTCAAAATGAAATTTCTTTTAACATACTTTTTCCTAATACTCTACAAACAAAACATTTAACTGGTTATTTCGATTTTAGATGAAATATATACTTTTTGATTTTATATTAAAAACTCTAGAATGTCTTGAGGAACTCTTCATATTTTTGGTAGTTAAATTTGAAGTGGTATATCGATTCGTATACAGAGTAAATCTAAATAAATATAAAATAATTATAGGTATGGTATAGGATGCTATATTTCTATAGAACCTTAAGAAGAGAGTATGTATTAGTCTAAGAAAAACCCGGTAAGACAAATTTTAGAAGAATATAGAAAAATATTCGTTTTCTGTTTTTAAGAACTACAATTTTCAGAGATCCCAGACGGATCAAGCAAAGTCAGTTTCGAATACAATCTTGATCTAAAAGCTATAGAAATGTAATCATATATTTTATATATAAATTTAGACTTTGAGATATTTGAGTTCCCACAATTATCTCGCTGTTTTCCAAAAGAGCAGAGTATATTTTAGTCAAAGGAAAGAACTGATTAAGTTTCCAAGGGAAAATCACGAAAAATATTGGAAATTATTTGCTTTATAATTTTATTTTATGGAACTAACTCATCTGGATCGGAATTCAAAAGTAGGATAAGGACTATCCTCTACTTCGAAGTCAGTTTCGAATACAATCTTGATCTAGGAGCTATAGAAATATAATCATATATATTATATATCAATTTAGACTTTGATATATTTGATTTCCCACAATTAACTTTTCCTTACTTTGGGTCCAAAAGAGCAGAGTATATTTTAGTAAAAGGGAAAAACTGATTAAGTTTCCAAGACAGAATGATGAAAAATATGAAAAAAAAACTAAAAATAAAAAATTGTTTTTCCGTATTCTACTTCAGTTTTCATTTAACGTGCATTTTTCGTTTACAAAAGCCTTCAAGCCTTTCAAAGAGGACAAGCAAATGGAAAAGAGATAGAGAGAGAGAGAGAGAAGAAAAAGTATGCGCTCTTTATTATTAATCATTAGAATAGTTGGGCAGAAAAGTCAATGTGGCTTGGTGTTTGGTGGTAAAGTGGAAATTGTGGAGTGTTCGGTCGTTTCTGTCAAAATGAAAAATAATTTCCAACAATAATTGCCGAAATACTTGAGCTCTGGACTGGCTCACCGACTAACCATTCATCCGTCCCCAACACCCACGTCATAGAAATTCCAATCCCCATCAAAAAAAAAAAAAAAAAAAAAAAAAAAACCTGGAGAAGAGCTGTTGAAAATTACAACAACAACAACAACAATAGCAATGAAAACGAAAAATAAAAGAAAGCACACAAACTACGCAGACAAACGAAACCAATTTATTTCCCAAGTAAAAATCAATAGCCAAGAAACGGACCCACCAACTAACACCCGAAATACTCCAAAAAATTCAAACACACACACACACATACTCATACTGTTCCAAACAAAACGCGTTAAAGCAACACCAAGGACTGAGGGAGGGGTGAGGGAGTGATAAACATTTTTATATATAGCATATAATGGGTGTAAGGGAGTCCGTGTGTGTGTGTGTGTGTGTGTGTGCTTGGTTGGCTCCATCAACATGTGCCCGCGAGTCTTTTTTTCAAGCGGAGCTTCCCCCTAGGAAGAAAAGAAAGAAGAAGAAGAATAAGAGTCCGGATCAGATGGCGGATGGCAGGGAAGACAGAACGGAAATGGCAACTGAATGTCAGGGTAAATGGTGGTCACGAGGCGTACACGTTTAGCTTGTTGGCCAGACCAGACCACCTTTTCTTCATTTCCCCATGTCTGTCGTGTTTTTTTCATTAACAACTTTTGGTGTGATTCTGTCTGTGTGTATTTATGTACTTGTGTGTGTGTGTGTGTGTGTGTGTGTGTGTGTGTTTGAGGCAGCTACAACTTAATGGTAAAATATGCATTTGACATGCGATGAAATACAATAACAAAACAAGATGATCAAGTCGACCGACTGACCCAACAATTCACCACTGGCCATGTGGTCCATTCACAAGCTGCTTTTGCTTTTGCCGTTGTTTTTGTTTGTTTTGTTTTCTTTCTATTGGCCAGAGAGTGGCCATAAATTAGTGTGTCATTTGTTTAAACTTATCGTTTTATGTCTTTACAAAATCGACAGTGAATACCAAATTGAATGTTTGCAAACATTTGAAAATATTCGAATTTTTAAGAAGTTTGAGCTTTATCTCAGATATTATATTTTTAGCTATAAGGGAAGTATTCAAATATTTGAAATATATTTAACGATTACTTAGAAGTTTTTTTTTAACTTTTTTGAGACTTCAAAGATATGAAATTTATCGACTTTTTCGAGCTGAAAAAAACTTTTATTTCTTCTTAAATCTTAAATAAGTTTTTTAAGATATTTTTATAATTTTTATATATTTCTTATTATATAGAACCTGGTTCTATATGATATATTTTTTTCAGAATTTTTATCCTGTTCCGCTTGGTCTGTCCGGTCTCTAGATTCTACACTCCTTTTTTCACAATTTTATAGGAAAGCTTATGGCCATAATTATATAAATTTAGAATTTTAAAACTAGTTAGATTTCACTTGCTAAGCTTTGTTCAGATTACAGAATTCTTAAAATTTAGGAAACGAAACCACATTTGAAACCTAAAAATAATTAAAGAACTAAACCGATAACGATACTGAAATGTCTGGTGAAACCGAAACCGATACCGGTCTTAAAATGTCTGGTGAAACCGAAACCGATACCGATACTGAAATGTCTGGTGAAAACGATACCGAGACCAGATCATGAGTATTATTTAGGTTTATTCCCTGATATAAATTTCATTTGATCCTATCCTGAGACCTAAGCTTGATTAATTTAATTTTTCTAATTACTTTGATAATCTTTTCTGATTTTACTTTTCCACGATTTTTACCTTTCAATTCTTCAAGTTTATTTCTATTGAAGAGTATATATACTTATCTCTATCTTATCTGAATTTTGTATATTTTCCTGCAAAGTTCATTGAAGTGAGTTCTCACTGTTTGGCCAGACACAAATACTTGCACATATTCCTAATCACACGCATGTGTGTTAGATTTGTTTTCCATTTCTTTTTGTATTTTTGATTTGAGAGATTATCGCCTTTTTTCCTAATTGTTAATGCCTTTTGGGTCAGTCATGTGAGTCGTTGATATTGACGTGAATGCTATCGCTAATGCCATAGCCCATCCTCATACCAATCGTCATCATCATCATCATCATTATCAACGTTATTGGGCACGCTTTCGTGAACAAATACAAAAAATCTTTGACAAAATGCCAGAGCAATTTCCTCTTTAATTGGCCACACTTCAATCGAGTATTTCGATGGGACCAGACGGATTTTTAGGTTATGGTTTGTTTTTATGCAAATGACAGAGAGTCACCCAAAAAAATAATAAAAAAACAGGAATCTACAGCCAGGTCTTTTACAATAACTCAATCAGTTTTATTTTTGTGTTTGTTTGTGTGTGTTTTTTTGTTTTTTTCACTGCCAATCAATGTGTCAATTAAAATGCAAAGGGCCCGCCTAAAAGTATACTTTGGCAAACCCGAGTTGGCTCGCTTCTGTTCACCTCCTCCTCAACATACTCGTATTTTCTTGTTATCAACTTCATTTGCATTTGCATTTTCACGTTTTATGCATAAATAACAATGTGAAATGCAAAAAATAGAAAATGACAGGGCAAAAGTGGCAAATAAAGAGCTGGCGGAAAGGTGTGTGTGTGTGTGTAAACAAATATTTTAATATAAAAAAAACAAAGACACATTTTATGTTTGCAACCTGTTAACTCAAATCTGTCTCGCAGTCTAAAAAGACCGAAAGAGAGAGAGACAGAAAGAGAGAGAGAGAGAGAGTGAGAGGGAGAGAGTGGCTTTACACACTGTTGACTTAACAGAGCTCTCGACTCGGCTTCTGTTAGGTTTTTTTTTCTCATTTTCGGTAGCCCACCCAATTTCAGTTGGCTGACTGTGAATGGCATAAACGGTTTTAATTTATTTCTTGATGCTTTTTTTTTTTGCTATAAATATTTGTAGAATCCACACCCAAATAAGAAACTATTCAGACTGATTTAAAGCCAATGAACAGCAAAGGAGTTTTTGGCCAACTTTCCTTTGTGCGGCCAAAGTTCATATTCAAACACAAATTGCATTATTTTCACACACACACACACATACACAGTCAAAAGGGTGGCTCCTTCGACACCCAACAAGACATGCCACAAAAGACCGTTATATATGCCGCGACGTGTGTGTGTAAGAATGAATGAGTCTGTTGTGTACATTTTTGCGCTTATTTAAAAAAAAAAGAAAAAGTTTATCGCAATTTTTTTTCTTCTCGTTGTTATTGTGAATTTTGCATAAGGACATGGCCATGCCTGGATGAATATAAATACATATATGTATGTGTTTGTCTGCTTGTGCTGGTTTGTTTGTATTTTTATGGGCCCTCTGGCTGAACACTGAGAAGCTGCTGCTGCTGCTGCTGCATACAAACGCGTACACTGGAGACGTTAAAAAACGGACGTTTACTCCCAGTCTCTCCCCCTGCCACCATCCCCCAGGCCAGTCATATCTCAATTTTCATCAGCTCTTTCTTTTTTTACCGCCAACAAATTTCATTCATATATATGAAGCGTCAAGTCGTTTATTCAAAAAAAAAAAAAAAAAAAAAGAAATTCCATTAAAATCAGCTCTGTGGCCACAGAGTCTTTTATTCTACTTTTAGCCTCTTTCGTAAAGCTTCCGCCTCTTAAGATGACTTAAACTTTATTGTTCAGGATTTTCGGCACCTTCACTGAGCAATGAGCAATACCAAAATAAATTCAAGTCTACTCAAATTATTAAAAAAAAACATATGCCTTAAGTTTATCCAAACTCTTTGATAAACCTCTCCGGCCCTCGCCCCCCTCCCCCCTCTGATCAGAAGAGAGTCAGGCAAGTGTTATAATGTAATTTGCCTCTACACTTTTGTTTTCCAACACATGTTCTGATTCACACACACACACACACACAAGTACACTTGGAAAATCATATGGAAATTAGCCTTTGGCTGTTTGCTTGTGTCTGTGTGTGTGTGTGATTGTGGTGATGTGGCGCTAAGCGGTTGACTGGTTTGGTTAAGTTTGTCAGTTTTTCCAGGGGAGCGGTGAAAATTTGTTTCCGAACTTTTTTTTAAGCGTTTTTCTTTCTCAACAAAAAAAAAAAGAAGTAGAGGAGAAATATTTAAATGTTAAAAATAAATAAAATGCTCAACACAAATTGTGCGCTCGTTTATATTTTTGGGCCCGTTTAACTTTGGCCGCCTGTTGCCGCCTTTAGGCCCTTTTCGAGACTATTCAATCTCGGCCACATTCCGCCCATATATTTTTTCCCCCCCTCCCTACCATTTTAATCGATATTAATATGGAAATTGTGGGCGTTTACACTATTGAAGGGCTAAGAGTATATATGTATGTGAGTGAATATGGATTGTTAATATTTTATGTCCACAAGTCACAGACATTTCATGTTGTTGGTTTTCACATCCTTTTTTTTCTGTTTTTCTGTGAGGTTTCAGCCTATTAGCTGCCAATCATTTTACGCTTGATTTCAGCTCAAGTCGGGTGGATTGTCAGGCGAGGCGTAGGCATAACTTTCGAGCAGATTGAAGAAGAGTGGACTGGGTGGTAAAAGTCCATTGCCATTATCATTGGCATTCTGCTGTCATTGCTCCTTTGCCCACGTAAGCGCAATTTGTGTGCCATTAACATGATGACGAGCATCATTTTAGTTTGCCGGCTTAAGCCGGCTGCGGTGTCTCTGTAAAAGTGCCATCAAATCTGAGTCTCGGCACTTACAATTTATCTAACTCTTGGGAGCTGAGTCGTGTGTATGTGTGTGTGTGTGTGTTTGGGCGTGTAGCTGTGGTTTCAATTAATTAAAACAAATTGAGTTTAAGCTCGAAGAAGAAGCCGACCCAACTGAACTGCCAGTTTTGCTGCCTATTTCCAGGCTAGAATTTTGCCATTGATAGCGGGCCAGAGCCCAAGAAATCATGCATGGGTAGTTGGGCTCAGTCTCGGCCTGGTCGGGAGTGGTGTGGTCTGTTTTTCAATTAATTATTATTTCATTAGCTTTCATTACTGGGCCATCCAGCCGACGCACTGCCTTCTTATTAATGAAGTGTCTGACTCTCGGGCTTATTTTCTTGCCTACCTGATGAAATGGACGACCACCCCTCCCTCCCCCTATCCACCCAGTTGAGGCAAATAAATGGTGTGTTGACTTTTCTGTGCTTTCATAATTTTCATTTTTATTGGCTTTTAATGAATGCGAAATTGTTGGGGATTATTAATACTTGCCATTATCCTTAGCAAGGCAATAAATTTGATTAGAAAATGCTTGTCTCTCTCGGTTTTTTTTTTGCCGAGAGACTCGGTACAACATCATGAGACTTTTAATAGCCTGGGGACCCAAGATGAATCTCTCTTGATATTCACATATGCTTAGAAATTTCCGAGCAGAGAAAGGCAAAAGCAACAAGAAATATTTTCATTTTTCTATGGAGAAAAATGTGTCAAGGATATGTTTATTTTTTAGATGGCTTTTAATTCGTTTAGTTGAATTTAAATGAAGAGAGTACAAAATTTGATTATCTAAATGCCCTCTGAAATATGCTCCTAATGGTCTAAGAATAAAGTGGCTAAAATAGACTTTGCTATGACTTTTAGTTAGCTTGACTGCTTGGGGGAAATTTCAACTTTTCAAAGACTTTGGACAAAAATTTTGAGGAAAAAAATTAAAGCAAAAAATAAATAAAATAAAAAAATGACCAAAATGCTTAGAAAAATTATAAATATTTAATTTGCGGTTTTTGGTTTTGCTCACAGCTAAATTTTTAAGGCTAAATTTGTTTGATAAAATGCTTCAAAATATTTTATATAAAATAAAAAAGGAAAAATTGATTCTATTAAAATTAAATTAATATTTTAATTAAGTAGTCAATTGGGCTGTAAAGTCAAGTTTAAATTAAATGGAAATTTTTATTTTACTAGGAAAAAGTATTCGTCATATTTTTTATTTTACCCGGAAAAAATATTTTTCACAAATTTTATTTTTTATTTTTGGCTGGAAAGTCAAGTTTAAATTAAATGCAATTTTTTATTTTACTCGGAGAAAATATTTTTCATATATTTAATTTTTTTGGGCTGGAAAGTCAATTTTAAATTAAATGCAATTTTTTATTTTACTGGGAAAAAAATATTTTTCATATATTTTATTTTATTTTATTTTTTTTTTTTGGGCTGGAAAGTAAAGTTTAAATTAAATGCAATTTTTTATTTTATTATTTATTTATTTTATTATTTATTTTTTTTTTTTGGTTGGAAAGTCAAGTTTAAATTAAATGCAATTTTTTATTTTACTCGGAAAAAATATTTTTCATATATTTAATTTTTTTTTGAAATTTTTAAATGCACTTTTTCTTTTGACTGGCCTCAGTGACCCTTTTGATTTTCCAGATTATTTTATTTTGATTTTTTTTATTTTTTGTTTCGATTAACTCAGCTGAAATTCATCTGACCTTTTTGTTTAACTTGAAATTAATTATTTATAAATATCGAGATATATTTGGTCTTCCTCGGCTGGCATCAACTTGAGTTTAAAATCTTTCTAGTTTCTAGGTCTTTGTTTTTCTTTTGTTTGACCCATTTGAAAAATGGCAAAAAAGGGTTGAAGGAACTTCTGGTAGAACAAAGATTGTTTTTTCCAATTTGCATGCCAAACGCTGTGCCAGTCAGGTAGACAATTGGTCAGTCACTCACCGAGTCATTGAATCTGTTTATGATGTGCTTTTCTCTCTCCAGCAAAGGTAGGGTGTGCGTGTGTGTGTGTGTGGGGTGCGGGGGGTGTAAAAGGTAGAATTGTTGGCTCTATTGAATTGTCATGTGATGCCATCAAGTCAAGCTCAATGGCAAAGCTTTGTCCTACTCAGCACTCTGAGTTGCCCATTGCAGATTCTGTTTTTGTTTGTTTGGTTTTTCCTTTTTTTTTTGTCCCCCTCCTTTTTATATTTGTTTGTTGCCATGGCAATTGAAAGGTACACCATTGTGTGTCTGTGTGTGTGTGTGTTTTACACTAGCAATTGCATTTAAGTGGGCTGCCCGTTTCATTCATTGACTTTTGCTTGTGCATTACGCAGCTATCTCTGTCTCTGTCTATGTATCTGTATCTGTAACTGTCTGTGTATCTTTATCTTCAGGACAATTGAATTGAAAGTGTTGTGTAGGCAGGTGTAAGTGTAGGTGTGGGTAGGGTGTAATACGTGTCTAACAATGCACATCAAGCACGATGTAGGTATTTCAATTGAAGTGAACCAAAGTACGTGATAACACCCACTCAATGCCATTGTGGGTGACAGTTAAAGTGGTTATTGCTTATTGATATCAAATTTGATTTGCCAAAGCATGCAATGAAAGCCATTCAATTTTATTTATTTTACTTGTGTGTTTGTCTGTTTGTGTGTTTGTGTTGAAAAAGTCTTATTTGTGAACATTCGCATTTTCATTGACAAACATCGCAGATGGCGCAATCTAAATCAGTTGCCATTTTGAACCTGTGCAACGAAAATGGTTAGAGTAAATGTTAAATTAACCGCATAATGTGATTGCTTTCAGTCTGATGATAATGTAATTACATTAAGCATTGATCTGATGCTCCATATGTCAACCGATAAACACAGAAAAAAATAACAAAAAAAATTGAAAAATATAAAAAGTCATTTTTTTGTTGGAAATCATCGAAATTCTCTCAGGAATCCATTAATGACCGAAAGGAGCATATGATATTTTTTTTATTTTAATTGATTGATTATTTTGTGACAGCAAAACGAAAGCTTTCTGCTTCAGTTTAACTTTTACGATAATTTGACTGTAAAATGAGTCGTATTAACTTTATTAATCAAATTACGAGCGATTTTCGTGTGTGCGCTTCAGTCTGCTCGAATCCGCTTAAATTGGGGGATCTCTTTTTTTCTCCATTTTAAAAAAGTGGAATTATTTGTACTTTTGAGAAATTTTAAAGTTATTAAAAATTAAAAGCTCTTTTTATTGTTTTGTATAAAATTATTTTTAGAAAATTAATTAAAATATTTCATAAAATAAATCATAAAATATTTTAAATCATCATTATTATTATTATTATTATTATTATTATTATTATTATTATTATTATTATTATTATTATTATTATTATTATTATTATTATTATTATTATTATTATTATTATTATTATTATTCTTAATATTAATATTATTATTTTTATTTATTTATTTTTTTTTTGTTAGTTTAGCTTTTATTTTTTTGAATTTTTGTCTTCCTCATTTGGGAAACTAAAATTCTAGTTTCACCGCGTTTTTGGTGAAGCTTGAAAGTTTGAAGTCTTGAAAATATTTTTAGTTATTCCTAAAACTTTTTCGGTTTCTTTTTTTTGGAAATTCTTTATATTGATCTTTTGTTTAACAAACTAAAAATGCCCAAGGCAAATTAATGCAGACTCGAACCATGCTGAGGAAAGTTTCTCAAGATTTTCTTTACAAGAATTTTTGACTTATTTTCCAGATTTATTGACTAGGTAATTTTTGGGCCTAAAAATACTTGAATATATTAGATAATCCCTTGAAAGTTAGGAATTTTTGCATAGTTTACCAAATTGTTATTTCACAAAGAGCTCACCTTCTGACTTACGTGATTTGATTACCTTAATCCTTATGATTCAGGCAATCATGCTGAACCCCCAAAAAAAGAGGATGAGAAAAAAAATAGCCAAATGAAAAACATTAAAAGCCTTAAAGAGCTTACTTAATTTTCATTATTTTCTTCCAAGACATAGCACATGGCAATTGTGATGATATTTAGAGCCTCGCCCCTTTCCCCACTGAACTCAAAGGACTGTCGAGATAAATACAATAGTCACACAGCAGGAAGGTGAAGCTCCTGCCTATAGGACTCTATGTTTAGTGCCTTGGAGGATTTTCAAGTTTCAGAGTCTCAGAGTCTCAATCACATGGGCACACCACATTAAACAGCCAAGACGTCGTCTTTTTGCATGCACTGACACTTAAAAGTCTATTGCCTAAAAGAAGAAGAAGAAGAAGAAGAAGAAGATGAGGCGGTGGAGGAGTAGGTGAAGGCGACGACTAACAACGCTTTATTTTCATAATTGCCAGAGCTTCTGGTTTTCACGTTTAATTACTTTTGGGGCGGCTTTGCCAGTGACTCTGTCTTTGCCTTTGCCTTTGCCTTTTGCTTGGCTGGTGTAATTTTCGGCAGAGGCGAGTGTAGACACAAATTGCCTAATCAGTTTGACAAAGTTGACGACTCACTCACTGACTCAATAAATAACTTGATAAACATGCTAAAAATGAAATACATATATATGTATACTACATATATATAGAGAGAGGGAGTGATAACAAAGTCAACAGGCTTGCCGAGTTCAAGGAAAGACATTTTCACATTTTCACATTTGGTTCAAAAAAAAAAAAAAAGCTGACTACAGTTTTTTTCTTAATTTGTTGAAATTCTTCATTTATTTATTTATAAGTACAATTTGTTAATTGTATGCACACACACACACACACACTCATACAACCAGACAGACCAAGCCGGTTGAAATGCTTGTTGCTTTGACAATAAAACTTTTCATTATTTTTCTTCCTCAAAAAAAAAAGATATGCAAAAATTCTTTGTTTGTGTATGCCAGAGTATTTATGATACAACTTGACTTTTTGTTGTTGTTGTTTTGTTTTTTGTTTTTGTTTATTTAACTTTATTGTTAACCTACATACGAGTGCCCCCACGCCGCCCCTCATCATTTTGGCCCAAAAGTAATGCCTTTAACAGTAACAGCAACAGGAGTGCCCCACTTGAACTCACAGGAACTCTCTCTTTCTCTCTGGGTCGGTCTCTCTCTCTCTCTCTCTCTCTCTCTCTCTCGCTGTTAAGATAATACGCAAGCGCAAAATTCCTTCGGAATTGAATTTGTAAGTAATTTCCTTTTGGCGACATTGGCACAAGACGGTTCAGATAAGCGTACGTCGGCGTTTGGGTTGGACGTGCAACGCGCTAGTTCCAATTGGAAATTCAAACATTTTTCGAAACGTGTTTTTATTTTACGTTAAAAGTGAAGAAGGCAAAACAAACTCAGACCACAAAAGAAGCCAGAAAGACCATTGAACTGTTTATGGTCTGACTAAATGCTTATTGCTATTTTCTTCTTCTTCTTCTTCTTGTTCCTTATAAAAAATAGAAAAGTGAATTTCTGTGTGTGTGTGTGTGTGTGTGTGTGTGTAGTGTTTGGCAGAAAATTGATGAAAATGCTTCCAACAACAACAACAACAACAAAATACATAATTGTGCATAGTTGAAGTAATTTTCTTGATGTGTTTTTTGGTACAATATTTTTTTGGGCAGGTGAGATACAATTTATTTTACAAGTCATTGCCTCTTAGTTGGTATTGTTATTTTATTTTTTTTTTTTTGTTGTTGACATGTCACTGGCATTGAATGAATAAGTTTTTTGCTCTCTCCCTTTGAGTTTGTTATAATAGAATAAAAACCTACACACACACACACACACATTTTGTCATATAGTAAAAATACTGTAGATATAGATTTATTTCGCTATGGAATATATAGGTTTCCGTTTGTTATCTGGGGTCATTAAATTTACTTTGGCTTTTACTGTGATTTCCCGTAATGCAATTTGGACCTTTGGACATTTTTTTTTTTTTTTATTTTATTATTCGACTTGTTTGTAGTGGTCGACACAATAAAGCTCTGGGCAACACCTGGGGGTGATATATTTTTCGTTTTCTATTAAAAGGGAGAAGAAAAAAAAAATGATGTAGAAAACCGCAAGCCACACGCAAAATTGTCTATAAAAAAATACCTTTTTGAAGCGACCCACCAAAAAGACTGATAAAAAAAATAGAAGAAGAAGAAGAAAAAAAAATTATAGCACCGCCCACGGTCTTGAATTTTGGTTTTGAACGATAGCCCCTGACCTTTTGGCATAAAAATGATAAATGAAAAATTAGTGGAAACTTAAGTTGAACGAATTTGTAATACCTTTTTTTTTCTTGGTTAGTTAATGGAAAAAGTTTTCCAAGAAAAGCTATAAAAGCTACTTGAGTCACTTGGGTGCAGTTAATTTAATTAACTATTTCGTCTCGGCTACAAAGTCTCCAAGGATATATTTAGTTTTTTTTAACTGGCTTCGTAGAATATAAATATATTTTTGAAATTCTTGGAGAGTATCAGAATTTCAAATATTTCCCCAGGCATAAAAGGATTCAGTCTTGTCTTAACTCATTTTGCGGTGCTCTGGTTTTGGATTACACACTCAAATTTTTTATGGCCAAGCACCTTTTAACTCAAAAAAAAAGATGATTCTTATTTTTTTGAACTTGTCTTTTGTCTTCTCAGATTTTTCTTGGATTCTTTTGTTTTTTATAGTTTCCAAGTTGAAGCGCTTCGCTCTAATAACCATAATATGAGCTTTAAGTATCCACTCAGCCAGCAGCACTAAAAACAAAAACAAAAGAAGCTTTAAAAAAAAAAAAAAAAATTGAAGACAAGTCAAGAAACTTGTCAGCCAGCATAAATCTCTTGCCTGATTAAGTTGCCAATGGTCTGCTGCTTCTTCTTATTCTGCTTGCCTTCTGGCCAAGAAATTATTTAGCCTGACACACACACACACGCACACTTTTTTTTTTAAAATGGAAAACACACTCAATTTGGTATGCTTTTAAACGGATAGATGGCAAGCACTTTACTTTACATACTGCTTATCTAAATTGTTTCTACCAACACACACACACATACATGCAGAGCCCAGCCAAGTCTGGGCCATTAGTGAATTTTCCAGACTCGCAAGATTTCACTCATAAATTTTGTTGAAATCATTGCGGCTGGGTAAATTTTTCAACAGCTTTTCTCGGGGGTGGGAGGGGGTGGGGTAGGCAGAAAATTCACATTAGCTATTAATAAATTGTTGAAAATGTTGTCGCAAACTTTTCTGTCTTTGCAGACTTTTTGGGCTTTGCCAACACCTAAGAAAACAAGAATGACGAAGTGAAAAAAAGATATAAATGTATATTCACAGCTGTGAAGCTTCTAATAAGTCGACTGCTAATTAAGTGCTTTGAAGTTTGATAAAGAGAGTGTGTGTATGTGTATGTGGGTGTGTGTGTGTGTGAATGTCAAAGTTGCCTGATTGGGTGACTGCGTTGGCCTTGCTTCTATCAAATATTCCCCCGGCTTGTTTTTTTCACCCAAATCAAATGGCCTCTGTCTGGCGAAATGTCAGTGAGTGGTGCAAATCAAAAATTCTGGCATTTTGGTAAACATTTTCGAAATACACACACCCACAATCATCTCGAACGCCCACCACAGCTTGCCACATAAATCAAAATTAAAAAGACTGCTTAAAAATCGGTAACGACAGATGTGCCTTTTCCAAAAAGGAGTGGCGCCAGCCTCAAGGAATTTATCTACTGAGCTTAACCTTTTTGATTCGCCCACTGATTTTCTCATTTCCACCCCAACTCCCCCCCATTTCCAGAAACTCTTTCGCCACATTTGTCCACATCTTTTAACACTTTTCGCTTTTCGCTGGAGTCTGGGCCAAATGCCAAATCCAAGACTGTGTCGATGGTTTAATGGCTGTTTATGGGTATCTCCGTGTGTGCCTGTGTGTGTGTGTGTGTGTGTTCTTGTTACTTACAAATCTCTCTTGAAAATTTTTTGGCGAAAAAATCTTTATGGAAAGGGAGTTGGCCTGGCGCCGATACTTTTAGATCCTTTTTTGTGTCGCTGGCATCGCAGCTGCCAATGTATCTTTTTCATTGTTGGTTTTTGCTGCCTTCGCCTGCTTGTTTGACATGTGTTGAAGCAGTAAAACCTTTTTTTTTTCTTTTCGTCAGCTTAGCTAAAATGCTTTTGTATGGAAAACCAAACTCAATCACTCTCAACCTTACATATTGTTATGAATTTTTGCAGTGATTTCAATTATTTCTTGGCTTTTTTTTGTTTCTTCAGTCTTTGCAGAATTGGTTACGCCTCAAGGCGTGCTATAAAATGCGAAATCAAAACAATTTGAGAATAAAAATATTTTCACTCTGCCTTTGTTTGCACAGATTGAGGCATTCACAATTTTCAAAATAAGAAGAAAAACATATCAAAATTATAGAACAAATAAGTTGAGCTAGTTCATTGAACATGCCAGATTATCACTGAGGCTTATATAAATATTTAAATTTATTGCCCAAGATTTCCTTTTGTTGGCAAAACAATTGAAACCATCCAGATATGTGTCAATCATTTCTAATTTGAAAAAGGGTTTTTATTTTTATGTTTCAAGAAATTTTCTGGCCTCTTAAAATGTCACTAAGATAAAGAATATATAATGAGAGCATTGAGGTCTTATAAAACCCGATTTATATAAATATTTCAAGAGGGTGGGTCAGAAATATTCCATCTAAAATATTAATAGTATTGTAGTGCCTTCAAATTTTAGGGTTTTAGCGAGGAGGCTTAGGTTAAGAGTTCTATTTTCAAGATGGCTATAGTAATATTTTCAATTAGATAACCCTTAACTTGAATGGGTTTGTCTTTTTAAAAAAAGAGCTACCCTGATTCTACAGCGAAGAGGCTTAAGTTAGGAGTTCTATTTTCACGATGGCTTTAGTAATATTTTCAATTACTTGAATGGGTTTATCTTTATTAGAAATAGCTACTCTGATTCTACAGCGAGTAGGTTTAGGTTAGGAGTTCTATTTTCAAGATGGCTTTAGTAATAGTTTCAATTAGATTATCCTAAACTTGAATGGGTTTATCTTTTTTAAAAAGAGCTACCCTGATTCTACAGCGAGGAGGTTTAGGTTAAGAGTTCTATTTTCAAGATGGCTATAGTAATATTTCCGATAATCCTAGACTTGAATGGGTTTGCTTTGATTTTAATATTTTGAAAATAATTTTCAATTTATATTTACAAAATAACACAAGTTTCTCTTGTCAAAATTGCTTGTTCTAAAACCCAAGAAGATGGAGCAGCCCAAGCCAGCTAAAGGCCAACGTGAAACACCCAAAGAAAATCCTCCTGAAGATGCAATGAAAATTACCTTTATTAATCGGCCCAATATGTTGGATTATAGTCCAAAAGCAAGTCGCCCTGTCCGATATCGTTTCGTCGTGACTGTTTATGCAGTCTCGCTGGTATTCTCAATGGTGGCGATTTTGCAGTGGGAAGTGATAACTATGTCGTAAGTTCTTTTCACTCGAAATATATGGGTATTATTTTGGGCATTATATTCTTCCTTTGAATTCTCAGAGATTATTTAAGGAAATACTTTTCGAAGACGATTCAGATGAGCATGTTTTTTATGGTTGTGGGAGCGATAATACTTTCGATTTTTATATTCGTGAAGACCTTGCGTACTACTTGCTGTCTCAGTTGGCTCACCTTGATTGTAATTGTAGGTAACTAAATGTATGTTTTTCTAAATTAAAATTATTGAAATTCCCCTTTCAATGTAGAGTTTCTAATTATTGGCAGTGCACCTTTGGTGACCAGAAGTCTGACTCTCAATATGCTCTGCTATTATCTGATTATTTTGCTGATTTTCTTGGTGCTCCTTCTGGTAGCTTCGTTTTTACCGGTTGACTTAACGGAACATGTGGCTCCCATATTTTTTACTAGTGCTCTTTGCATATTCCTGAGTATAATGCTCATTATGATTATCGTGAAACCAACGAGATCCTACAAAGAAGTCGAGGAGAGTCGTATAATTATATTTGCCTACTTTGCAGTCATCGCAATGGTTGTGCTATTGGTTAGTCTTATGTTTTCCTCATTTTTAATAATATTTATTCGTATAATTTATTCTACAGTTTACTCTGTATCTGGGTCAATTGATTAAGGGTGGCTTGTATGCTGAAATACGGTCTGAAGATGATCTCTTGGCTGCTTTAATTTTATTTTGTTATTTTTTAATCCTCTTTATGATGACCTGTTACGGTGGTTTTCCAGTTTTTATATCTCAGAGGATAACCACGAGATCCTATAATTCAGATGACAGAATTTCCGAAAATTTACATCATCATTCCGTTCACAGAAATTTCGATGACAAGTCCCACATTCATGATGCAAATCGACATTTTCATAGTTTCGCTTCCATAAATAATACTCTTGATCCAATAAATAGAACCATTAATATGGTTAAACTGGAAAACAAAACCCAGGCCAGTGCAAAGGTGACCATTTTGAAACCTCATGGTGTTCATATAAAGGTTCTGCACATTGAGAATATAAATAATGAAACTAAAATAATTGAAAATATGCGAAATAAAACTCAAGTCCTAAATGAAACCACAGCGAAATCTGGAACATAAATGGAATTAGAAACTGTACAAAATTTTCCAAAAAGAAAATTAAACAGAATCCCAAAAAAATTCCATGAAATTGTGAAAATATTATTTCCATAAAAAAGAAATAATTTTATTTTACAAAATAATAAATTGGAAAAGTTTACAACTTGAAAATGGCAAAATACTCGTTTTTTTTTTAGTAGAATTTCAATGGAATTTGAAATTGTCTGTTTTATTTTAATGTGAATTATTCTGGGTCCAGATAAATGAAAATTACTTGTTTTGATGGTCCCCAATTGTCCATGTGATTTGTATCAGAACCCTTTGGCAATGTTTCCGTTTTGTTATTCAAATTGTGGGAAAATTAACATTCTAAAATTTCAAGCCTGATAAATTCAGATGGCTGATTTCAAAATTAATTTTAAGCAATTCAAAGACAATCCTTTCTGTTTAATTTATTAAAAAATAAATTCACTGCTGATTTATTTGTGTGTGTGTCCCCCATAAAACGAACCCTTTTAAATCTTTATGGCAATTAGTATAATGACCAAAATATCCAGCAAAACAATAAAAACTGAGAAATAAATGTGTGGGGGAAAAAGTCCCACCAAGAGCAAAGTAAATGAATAAACCAAACAAGTCAGTTGGTTTTTAATTTTTAAGTAGCTTTTAAATTACCCGCAATACGGCGGTTAATTCAGTTGGTCTTGGGCTCTTGGGGAAAACTTTCAGGAGCAGAGACTGGCCTGTGGTTGATGCTGGCAATTCTAACAATTGGCTTAGTTCGAATTAAGGCCAAGTTTGGTAATCTAAATAGATGACAGGCGCCATCTTAAAATCTTGAATATTCCAAGCCGCCATAGTCGACATTCAGCACTTCATAATGACATTCATCCATCATCACAGTGCCATATACCACAATGACAAGAATCATAACATCAAGAACAATGTTGCCGCTGTTCCAGATGGTGGGTCACTCAGCTTCTTCGATTCCGATTAAGTAAACAAAATATATTTTTTGTTTACTGAGATGTTGATTGGTCGCTTTGCTTTTCTAGGCCTTAAGTAAATTGTGTGACTTGGCTAACTTGAGTGGTCTGGCATATTTGCAGAATGACGAGGTCAAATGAAACATCTATCTGTGCTGACGGAATATATCTGTGGATACAATTTTGACTTTTATTGAGGAATTAATTTTTCCATTTTTTGTTTATTGGAATCATTGAGAAATAACATTCTAATTAGAAAACAGTAAGCTCTGTCAAATCCAGAGAAAATTAAGTAGAATTTTATATATTTTTTTACTACCACCACCGGTAGATGGCAGCACTGTACTTCCATTAATTTGATGTGATGATTTCGATCCTTTTTATCTCATACGTGTATCTATGCTCTTTCATAAAAATTTATCGAGCAACCAGGAAATTTATTTTATCATAAAGAACTTTTATTGTACTACATTTATTTCCGGTAGATGGCAGCACTTTCCTAACTTTTTTATAGAGTGTTTCCTAGTCCGAATGGCTCAATGTTTTCTTTCTTTTTTTTATTTGTTTTTCTTTTGTTGTTTTGGTCACTTAAGCCTACTGATTTGCCTAAGTGATGGCTACGAAATAACAGAAAAAGAAAAGTATATAAGTGTGTTTATTTCTCAGCTATGTGTGTGGTCACAGAGCAACTTATAAAAGCCTTTTGGCCAACTCCTCCAATAGGCCAATAATAAGCCATTTTGGTGCACATAATTGGCAGTAGCATGGCCTAAGTAAATAGCCATAATTAATGTATACAACTCGAAATGTGAGCGAATCATTCTTAAAAAAAATACACACCATGTATGAAATAACAAAATAAGGAAGAGAAAATCACACACACACACACACAAGCAGTTCGAGGAAATTTGTTCGACAAACCAAAGTTAAAGTCACGGAAATTGCTGTTTCTTTTTTTTTTTTTGGTTCGTGCGTGTGGTTAGGCCAGTGTGAGAGTATGTACACATCACCGTATGGGGGATAATGGTTACGCATACGCCATGTTGTGCAGGCTAGAAAATGTGCAATAAAAGCGATTTTTTCATTGCCAAATACAAAACAACAACAACAACAACAACAACAGCCCGAAACATTGAAAACCAAAGCTTCAAAAAATAAATAACACGAAATGTATTTTATGGGGGTTGCTCTGTGTGTGTGTATGGGTGTAAATTTATGTGCCTGTGTGAGAGAAGTAGAGCCAGAGCCAGAGCAAAAAAGAAAAAAAAAATGAGAGAATTTTGCGTGTGCTTTGACAAAATCGCATTGGCAGCCGGCGGCAGCAACACATCCTGCGGATATTTGCAGCTCGTTGGATTCGAATTGCCAATGGTAAAATAGCAGAATGTTTCGAAAGCAACAGAAAGAGCCAGGCTAGCTCGGAGGCTGTTAGCCAGAGCCCCAACCAAAATTGCCTTTATGATGCCGCGCCAAAAACAAAGTATTTTTCATTATAATAAAAAAGATGACGAAAAAAAAAAAACAAAATATGTTGACTTTTTGCTTCTAACGCTGTTGTCATTGTTGTTTTTGTTTTTTTCATCAAATTAGATTTGCATGCAATGATTTTTTGGTGTTGCTTTTATTTCGTTAGGTGCTTTCTTTTTTTCTTTGTTTATTTTGCCGAAATGAATTTATGCATACATTTAGTTTTTTTTTTTTTGCTTTCGTCTTTGTTTCTATTTTTGGCCTTTTGGCTTGTTTTGTCTATGCCCAACCATAATTCTACTTAAGTCTAATTTAATTTCATGACATATTGAGCTTACGTAGAGCAAACTTTGCCCAAGTAGAATCAAAAAAATTAAAATAAATGTAAATGGTAAAATTCTTTTACCAGAACGCAGAAAAGGCTGATTAAAAAAAGCCTGGCTCAGAAATTTATACAGACCCTCGAGGGACTCATTGTCAGCTGGAATAGAAAATATATAGGGGAGATGGGTGAGATGGGTGAGAGGAAAAGGCAGCGAGTTGTCAATCTGTTGACGACAGACTGTCTTGGCTTGTCTTTTGCCTGTTGCCTGCTGTGACATTTCTTTCCTTTCCTTTTGTTTCCGTGTTATTTTTGCTCTTGTTTTTCCAGTGAAAAAAAGCTTGTGAATTATATTGAAGCTCAGAGGAAGCGAGACGTTCATGTTGCCAATTTTTATGAGATTATTCATTTCCAGCTTTTCTCCGACAAAGCTGATTTCGAAAAATAGTTTTCGTAATAAGTTTGGTCAAAGCTTTGAGCGGTGGGCAGTGGTGGCGGTGGCGCTGGTCATGCGGGAGGATTTCGTACAAGGATGTTTACACAAAGCCAGAGTGGTTAGAATGAATGAATGAACGGATAAATACTGAATCAGTCAGCTAGGAAGAGGAAGTTTGAGTTCCGCAGGCACTCAGAGAAGGGGGATGGGGATGGAGGGGAGCTTACGGTTTGGTTACAATGGCAAATGCCCACAACAAGTCTAATTAAAAAAGTTTTACGCTTAACCACTTAAGTTACGGAAAATGCACAAAAAGACACACATACACACACATACACATTTTCGATACACCCACACATGGACATAGAAATTTTATACCCTTAACATTTAACCCAATGACACACATGTTTGTGTGCGAGTGTGTGTGTGTGTGTGTGTGTGTGCGTGTGTGAGCGTGATCTGCGGGCGCATGTGGGCGTGCATTTGTATGTGTGCCTAGACAATCAAAACTTTTAGCCTGGGGCAAGTTCTATGGCAACTTCAAAGGCAGGACAACAACGGATATAACATCAGCAACAACAATGAAAACAACAACAACAAAAATGCAAAAATGAAAAAGAAGAAGCAGAGAAGAAAGCCAACCATGGATGCGGTCATAAAATTAATGAAGCGCCGCAGTTTCACTCTCGCTGCCGACGACTACGTCTCTGTGTCACTTTAACGCTTTGGTCCTGGCCTCAGACACAAGCTCATTCTTGGCTTTTAGCTGTCGGCCATAATAGACACATTAAAGTCGTCATTGTGAGCATTTTTGCTTACCCCACCCTCCGCCCTGCCTGCTGTTGTCATTCTGCGTCCAACTGTCTGGCCAAGCGAGAAACAATTCTACCACAAAATGTCTATTTAAATATGCGCAAGACAAAAAAAAGAAGAAAAAAGATTGAGCCAAATATTTAAGCTAAAATTTTGCTACCCTTTGGGGCATTTGTGTTGGCTTGAACCGTCGAAACTTGGTTGACTGTAATCTCTGATATGGCCAGACTTAATTATCTGCCACGCTTTTCGCAACTGACCCACAAGCAATTTTTCATTGAGTTTTCCTTGCTTCTTTCTCTGCTTTCTTTAGAATTTGAAAACCTTTTTGGTTTTATTGTTTGACTGGCTTTGTTCTCCCTTTTGTTTGTTTCAATTTAAATCTTAAGTGCACTTGGAAATTTATCTGACATGTGCCATCTATGCAAAAAAAAAAAAAAGAAGAAACTTTGCATTTTTATTTTTGGTTTGTCTGTTTGTGATTGTAAATTTCATTTATCAAATTTTGTTATGACACAAATACCTACCAAGCTCTTGGTGCTTCAACCCTTTGGCCCAAATGCTCTCTCTCTCTCTCTCTCTCTGGGCAATGCAAACAAACTTTCATATAAATCAAGAAAGTCAGGTGAACTCTTCAGCCAAAACTGAATGCCAAGTAAAAACGTGAGCAACACTTACACCAACCAACCAACCAACCAAGCCACCAACCAACGTCACCAAAAACAAAAAGTATGCAGTTGGAAAAGTTTATTTTTTCTGGAAAAGTTTGCTTCACATACTAGTGAAAAGGAAATCTGTTCTACTCGGAATTCAGTCAGTCTGCTTCCTCTTATCATCTGTTCGGGGAAAATGCATTCCATCAATTTTGCATTCTATTCGAGTTGCAATAAAGCAATCAATTTTAAGACACCCACAAACAAAGGGCAGGGAGCAAGTTGAATGGAGATTTCTAAGCTGAATTCTTTGCACTTTCGATTGGGCCAGACGATGAGAGAATAGTGACGCTAACACACTGTAGACTAATGGACTAAGTAACTGATGGATGGACTTTTGGATAAACCAGAAAAGACTGTCGAGACCTTAAGTGCTCTTTTTTGCTCTTTTTTGCTGCTCTGTGGCAGCTCTCATCAATTGCAATTGCTTATAAATGAAATAGTCTTTAATTTCAACTTAGTTACTTTGTTCACCATCTATCAATCAATATTTATCTAAGGCGAACCCTTTCCCTTTTTGTGGAAATAAAAGAAAATAAAATACTACATTCATTCATTTTCATTTCAATACAATAATAATGAATATTGAGTGTGACTATTTGCCAGTCCTTTATGATTTTTTGCTGGCACTCTCCGTTTGTCTGTTTACACTATCTGTCTGGTGCCAAAGTGCCAGAGGTCTTGGTCTTATTGATAAAGTTAGCCTACCATCTCACCCAGAGTTAGACCATCGCTCATTTGTACTGTTTCTGTTTGCATTATGCGGCTATTTGCACATTTGATTGAATAAAGTTATGTACACTTGTCATGCAATAGAATGATTAGGCGTCTGCCACCTTTGCCCAACTTCAAGGATAATGGCAACACTAATAAATATATATATATATTTTTTTTCTAACATTTGGACTTAATGTCTTTAGAAAAGGCTTTGTTTATTTAACTTTCTTGGGGCAAAAATAATTGAAGCAATTAAATAAGGAAAAAAAGTCTTGAATATTTTATTCGAAAAAAAATTGTATTTAAATTTGAGTTTAAAGATTCTTTGAACTCGAGAATTATTTGATAATTTGTTAATTTAAAAACTTTTATTCGAATCAATCAAAATAGCAAATGAACTTTTCTAAGAATATATTTGTCTTAAGACCTTTTAGTCTCTTTGAATTTTCCAGGAATCGCCAGCTCCTTGTGAAATTATTTATGTGTATTTAAGTAATCCTTGATTTAAGCTTAACTATTTTGTCTTTGAGAGTCCACTTCATAAATTTCAAAGTCTGCTTACCATCTTTCCCATTCCGTTTAAATTGTGGAAAATCTTTTCTTTTTTTTTGGTTTCTTGTCTGAGAGTTGAGATTTTCAAATTAATTATAAAGTGATTTGTTCTGCTTCTGCTTCTGTCTTGTCTTTATTGCCATCGTTTAAAAGTTTTCAGCACATGTTTTTCAAGTTTAATGCATTTTCTTTTGCCCAGAAGAACTCTTTCTAATGCAATTAACATTTTCATTCATCATTGGACCAATTAGTTTTGTCTCGGAAAATACAAACAAAAGGATGATGGCAGGCAGCAAGAAAAACTTTTCCTCTCTTCGGTAAATGATTTAAAACTTGTACAAAACTTCAATGTCCATCAAAAAAAAAAAAAAAAAGCAGAACCTTAAAGATTTGTTGTAACTGCTGTTGAAAAGTTTTAATTATTACACACTTGCTACGTTCAATTTGTGCGCAATGTAACAAAATTATAAAGTTTTTGTCAAGTTCAATTATGTATTGTTTGTTAGGAAATTTCTATACCTCTCTGCCGAGAGTTTCACGAGACGCTCTAAGAATAACAAGCCATCAAAAATTCTCCATTTACTCTTAACTGTCTGGGTATAATTAGTGGACTCTGGTCTGGTCTGGGCTGGGTCTGGTCTCTTTTACTTAACAAAAAGTTCACCCTGGCATTTTAAATCAAACAAAAAAGATTAACACATACTGAAACAAAAAAAAACAAAAATTAAATTCCTAGTCTATGTTTGAGCCGGGCATTGAAAGTATTTTGCCCATCTTTGATTGGGAAACCCAAAAACAACGTTCACGTTTTGTATTCTTTGTTTTCATACAATTCTTTCTTTATGTATGCATTGCCATTTTGCAATGGGGCATTGTCGTCGGATGTTTTCGGTAAAAGATATATATTCATGTTCTGTTGGAATCTTCAAATCTTTCGCTTTGCAGATCCAGGGGTCACGAATTTGTCACCGAACATGCATCCTGTTTCATAGTTATATTTTTTGCTAGTATGATATTGCTGACAATATTCGTCTTATCCGAAGATCTACGTCGTATGGGCTGTATAAGATGGATAGTACTTTTCATTATAGTAAGTTTATAGGAAAATATTTAATCCAATTGAAATGTGTTCTTTCAAGTTTTCACTTAGTTGGAGACCACTATAGTCAGCGTGGCATATCTTGTTCTTCAATCCTATTTAATGCGTATGATGAGTTGTTTCGTTATTGTTTTATTTTTTCTGATTTGTGGCATCATGTTTGCCATGATTCTGCCGGTGAGTTAAGGGATATTTCTATTAAAAATATTAACTTTATTTGTTTTTTTTTTTAGTACGATATGACAAGACAGCCATTATTCTTATTAATTTTGGGCTTTACAATATTTATCCTGAGTGTTTATGCTATTATGGTGTATGTGCTTTTGAAAATCGAGTGGGCCTTTTGGATTTTCGCCTTTGTTATTTTCCTGCTGATGATGTCTGTAAGGTTATATTTATGTTGGCTGCTTATGTGTTTTTGAATTATCTAGTTCTCCTGTCACTTGCAGTTCACCATCTTTCATGCACAGTGCATTTTGGGCAACTCGTATGTTCGTGTCCGATTGTGGGATCACATGCTGGCAGCACTTGTATTGTTCTACGATTTCCTAACCCTGTACTTGGTATCCTTCTATTCGATTAAAATAGTCATAAACTAATGGAAGCTTAAATGTATATATGTATATTTTTGTCAATGGTTATACAGTCTTAAGTTTTTTAAACAGGCATTCATACGTTCCGCGAAAACGCCTGGTAATTCAGCTTGATTGCAACCGGTTGGGCCGAGTAGGTGCAACATTATATGGTCCTGGCAGTCGACCTGGCCATCATGATTACAATCATGTCCATAGCGATCCAAATAGCCACGCACAATCTCGGCTGAACATCTCGCATCGACCACACAACTGTCATAGTCTGTAGAGAAAGATATCAAAATGAATTTCTTGAAACAGAAAGACAGGTATATAGGGTCTCTATGATTAGTTTTTTCCTATATCAATGTATAGGAAATGGGCCAGGTATTAACTTACCCTGTGCCAGTTTGTGCTGCGCTCTATTTCGTGAGTCCTGCCAATATGGCTTACTGATCCGGTAAATATTATAAAAACGGGCTTGGGTATTATTCGTTGTGGTATGGGCTATACACTCAAGGCATTCTAAGGTTGGAGCTCCTGGGAATGAAAAATTTTATGAATTCATCAGATTGAAATGTTATTTTTCTTAAATCTGGGATAAACATGTTTTTGAAAGCGGAAGTAAAGAATATTCTTTTTGCTTTTACCCGGAACTGGCTGTGCCAATATCAAACTATCTTTAAGTTCTGTTTCTGTTTGTTCCTCCTCATTCTCTTCTTGTTCAGTGTCATCATTTTCCCCAGATGATTCTTCCATTTGACCTTGTCCCGTCTCAGCAACTAAAGAGTTAAATTTTGCCAATTTTATTTAAAATTTGCCAAGAATTTCGAATAATTTTTATAGACTTACAGACTTCATCCGCATTTGAATTTACAATAAGCGAATCATCGATTGTTTGTTCTGTATTTTTGTTCAAATAATCTAAATACTCATCAGAGTAATATTCTGAGGTTTCGTTTGAGCTTTCTTCAGAGGATTCTGTACTTTTGTAGATTGCTTTCATGTTTTCCTTGCTATGGAAAATCTCACCTGCTTCCAAAATATCTGAATCTTCATAGCCGGACTCGATTTCATGCGTCACCTTTTCTTCATTCAATTGAATATGCAAACGGCCGAGATGATGCTTTTGTTTCAAGTGCAAGAAAATTGCTCCGACAATCAATAGAAGGGCAATTAAAATTGCCGCAGTATTAATGACATTTTTAAACCGCCAACGTTTTTTGATTTGCGGAGGTGGATTGATATCGCTTTCTATTAAACTGTCCGCGGCACAACTGTTCGATGGAGCTTGCATTTTTATTATATTTTTATAATAATAGTTGAACTTGTTAATTAGTGGACTGCTTGACTCTAACTAAATTCAATTAAGGGAATTTTTTGTATTTTCTTGTTCAGAATTCAGCAAATTTGCACTCACTTTGTGATAACCCCAAAGCGTTTGGAAGCTCTCGATTATCGCGCTATTTTTGTTTTCTTTTGTCAGAGCTCTCTTCCCCAGAACACATGTCGGCGTGAATTGATAAGCCCTTGTGTCTCTAGCTTTCTTCCTCTCTTTTTGACTTTAATCTCTTGTTTTTTTGGTCTTACTCTCCCTCTCTTAGATTGTTACGTTAAGTAAATAAGAAAAATATGTCAATGATACCTGAGCCAGGTTGGTTGAAAAATAGTATATTTTTATTTGAACTATTTAATCTGGAATATGATGAAAATAATGACAAAATAATCATTTAATTTAAGGGAATAATTAAACTCTATAAACTTATAGTTTTCTTCCAATCAATCATTCCAAATAGTCAGACACAAAATTATATAGTTTCTAGAAGAATATTAAATTTGTGTTAAAAGCTTTTTGCAAATTCTGGTTATAATTTCCTAAAATGTTCATTGACCATAAATGCACAAATTTATTTGCAATTATCGAAAATATTACCAACTACGCTCAATTGGGCTCATAACATTCCAGTTGGACCAGAAAATGGGCATTCGCCTATTTTCTTTTTCAAGGAATTAATTAATTTTCTCTAGGCAGGCAAAGAGGCTTTAGAAACATTGAATATGGGTTTTTCGAAAGTTCTTATCATAAATGCCTCGAAACATTTTGTCATGCGTTTGGTGAAAACTTCCCTTAACTGAGTTGTGTGACAGCCTGTAGGTCCGAGTAAATGCATCATAATATAATCACGACAATCGATATAGCCATCGTTATTGCAATCAGTTGCATAACGATCCATATAACCACGCACGACTTCGGCTGCACATTTGGGTTCTACAATACACCTGGCATAGTCTGGAAGGAAAATAATTTATGGGGATTGTTTGTTAGATAATTCTGAAGAACTCACCCTGTCCTAGTTCATGGTGGACTCTGCTTCGTGCGTCGTGCCAGTAACCGAGGTTTATGCGATAAATACCGCAACTAATATTCTTACAATATTCTGGTGTATTTTCCGTAGTGGTAAATGAAATGCAGCTAAGGCATTCAATTGTTGTCTCACCCATGGACTGAAAAACCTCAAGCCATTCATCGTCGATAGCTGAAAGAAAAAATTACCTTTGAAAAAACTGATCTGAATCTTGGGATCAAAAGTTCAATTTTTATCCCCTTTCTTACCTGGAAGATTTTGATTTTGTATAAATAAATAAATTGCTGTGGCACTTAGCAAAAGGGCTATGAGAATTCCCATTTGAATTAACATATTTTCGGCTCGGCAATTTTTTTTAATACATCTTTTCATTTTTTTTAATTTTAATATTTTTTTTTTTGTATTTCAAATTAATTAAAATTCATGAGCCTCTTAATTAATAGATTGCTTGGATAAAACTAAAATGGGCTGAGGTAATTTCCAGGGTCTTATTAATACCCTAAATATGTGTGGGCATATAAGTGAGTTAGAAGAGCCCAGCTTCTGAGCTCATCAAATATATTTCAGTCTAGCCAGATCATTGATCATGGAGATTTCAAATAAAGATTCCTGAATACGGCAGAAAAATTTAATGTCCTTAATAAAATCTTTAATATAAAAAATGTAAGCCAAGCTTAGGGTATTTAAATGCCTCCATAGCCGATTCATTTATTTTATCAGCGATACAAAAATTTTGCACTCACTTTTTAGATAACTCCAAACGATTGCGAATCGTTGATAATCAGCCTCCTTTATTGTTGTTGATATTCTTCGCTCTTCTTATGCTTTGTTTGGTCTGGCTCAATCCGATATAAACTGATAAGCTGCCGGCTAGTTTCACACTGCTTCTCTTCTTTTCGCTACACACTCTTTCTTTTTCTCTTCTCTCAGTTTCACGTTCGACACATAAAACCCAAATGTGTGCGCCTCATAAGGTGTCAATTGCATTTCTATCCTCAGTAGCGGAGATATAAAACTTTTGCACCGAATGGGCTCTGGATCCCCAAAGTGGTCTGAGACTCAAAACATTCACATTTGTATGCGGAAATTGTAAACAAAAAAATATAAATGAAGGAATTTTTTTTTTTTATTTGACGCTTTTACGAGGAAACTAAAGGGCCGAATTAGTGGCATAAAAACCGTGAATTGTCAAATACAAAAATAGTAAAATCCCACAAATAATTCCAGGATAAATTTATTACTTGATATAAGCTAGTTTTGGTGGCAAAATGTTTTTTTTATTGAAACCATATGACTTTTTTTTTAACTGGTTCAGGGCCACAAAATCTTAAAGATCTCTGAAAGTTTCATTTGGCAGATTTTTTAATTTTCCTTCAAAAGCTTTTTGAGTTTATTTCTTCAGATTGAAATATATTTGAACCAGCTGGTTTATCCATTAAGCCATAAGATTAAAATGCAGTGTCACCCAAGGCGAAAAACAATTTTTCTCTGGTGTAAAAAAGTATAAAAATATCTGTCAAATTTGCACTCACTTGCTTGCCATTTGCCTGGCAGCGCTTTATTGGTTTGACGACTTCACAATTTTTACAGAAGAAGACACTTCTTTTTTTTTCTTTTATTAACAGACTGACAGAACCCAGAGATATTGATACAGCCATTGTCACAAACTGTTATTACCCTCACCCTGGCAGTGGGAGTGGCCCAGACTCTTTTATCCTTAGAATTTCTCTATCAATTGGCACTTTTAGCTTAGTCAAATCGAGTGGTGAATTTAGCAAACCTGTAATTGGTTTTTTGTCCAAGTCAACTAACATTTTAAGGACTTCTCCTTGCGTCCTTCGTCTCTCCCACTAAAGTGACTTTGCTTTTGACTCCCTCTTGTTGGCTCTTTGCTTTTGACTTTTTCTTTTTTTTTTTTGCACAGGTGCAAGAACTAAAGTGCCTTGTCATTCTGTTGATTATTTTTTATATATAAGCGTGTATTTTTATTTCTTTCTTTTTTTTGTTTTGTTTTTGTTACGCTGGCAGCTGGCAACTGGCTTGCCGGTGTGTGCCAGTGTGCTTTGTCCTTTCGTCCACTCCCTGGGATATTTGTTGGCTTTCAAAGCGAAAATGTGGATAATCCAAATGTCGCCATTGTCTCAGACTTACCCACCGTAGCAGTGGAAAGTCGAGAGTCCCCTTTCATACATATGAGCGACTTTGTGTGGGCAGTCTAAGCTCTTTGAAATAAAATAAGCAGCGAGCAGTGAAATCAATTATGAAAACATTACGAGTAGTTTGGGCTAAATGCCTTTTTATGCCAACGTCTCTGAAGGTCGGTCGACAACTTTTTCTCCTTTACCACAAGAAAACCTAAAAAAAAAAGGCGAAATATGTGAATGAAAATATTTGTATGTGTGTGTGTGTGTGTGTGTGTGTGTGTAATATAATACGGTAAATGTTTTTTCGTTTTTTTTTGCTGCAAAATTTTCCACTCGAGTTATTTTTTGAAAGAGCTCTCAGCTTCTGGCATTTAAAAAGCGTCTCGACAAGCCAACTCAATTCATGTCCCTTGGCTTGCCTTGCCTTTTTTGGCATACCCCAACTGGCCGCAAGTGCAGAATGTGTGCACGAAAAATGAGTCAAATGGCACAAAAATCCAAGCTCCGGCATTTCTGCCACTACTGCACTCGATTACAACCACTTTCCGGCTCGATATTTCTTGCCCTCTCCTTCTTTGCCCTCCTCTCTCTCTCTCTCTCTCTCTTTCAAGTCTGAGGAACCACTCTGAATGAATCTGGTGATGTACAGGGAGCACGTAGCGCCCTAAAACAAAGTTAATTAGATTTTGTTGCAAGACGGCGGTTCGAGCATTATTGGAAACCAAATGGTTGCCAGTTCACTTGAGTTCTCTTTACACAGTTGACCACCCAGGGTGAAACTAGTTACAGCCAGCACAAAGGCAAAACCGAAGGTGGCCAGGGCCAGGTTGGCTTGCCTGTTTAATTGGTGTGCAAATTTTATTTTATTACCCTTTGTGCTAATCCTGTCAAGCTCTTTACATATCAATGTCTATCTTAAGGCCAAGCTAAAGCAAAATACTTTCCTTCTTTTTTTCTCTCTCTCTCTTTTTTGTTGAGCTTGACTAATTTTAATTTTATATGGAACATTTTGTTGCGGCTTTTTCACTTGAAATGAGTGAACCGTTGCACGAAGCCGGTGGTCGTGCAATTACCGTAGTTAATTTACCACTAGCTGAAAGTACAGTCAACCAGACAAAATTGCACTTCAACTTGGTTGGCCCTTTCCGCTCTCTCGTATTCAACACGTAAGCTAAAGGCAATTTTACTTTTGCCAGCTGCGGCTGCGGTTTTTCCTTTTGGTTCGGTTCCGTTCGCTTCGGTTTCACTTGTTTTGTGGTTGTGTGTGTATGTGTGTGTAGGTTTTTTTTAATGCAGTTTTTATATTTTTTTTTTGCATACACTTTGCCACGGAAATTAGGTTGGTTTGTTTCCTTCTCTATTTTATTTTTTTGGGTGGGCCATTAAGTCACGTAGGAATAAAAAGAAAAATGAAGTCATTATTTGAATAATTTACTGGCCGAGAGCTTAAAATAAACCGATGGAATGATTAAGGCAGAAACTTTGAAATAAATCATAGAAAGCCGTATTTGTTTTCCTGCACCATAAATAATTTTTGCTCTACTCTAACAAAAAGTATGTAAATGCTATCTACGGGTTCTTGTATATTTCAGACTTTTTTTCGGAATTAAAAAAAAAAGTTTATATTCTTAATTTTCTTTGAACAATATTAAATTTGAGTGAGATCGGTCGGTCAATATATATAGGAGGTATTTATAAAACCGATTAAGATCCATGAGATCTCTAATCCAAAGAAGTGAGATTGGTCGGTCAATATATATCGGAGTTATTTATCTGTAAGATTTCCAATTGAGATCGGTCGGTCAATATATATCGGAGTTATTTATAAAACCATATAACATCTATAAGATCTTCAATTCCAAGGAAATTTTGTACTTTTGCTTTTATCCAAATACAAATCCCAAATCCTAAAATTGAAACAGCTCAGACAAAGATCATTTGAATTATTCCTAGAACTGCAATGTATCTCTTTTCTTTAAAAAATTCTAATTGAAATAATAAACTATATTTTTCCTTGGAAAAGAGTATGAAAATCAATGGCAAGATGGAAAATATTTTTTAAATTTATATGCTAAGCTGACTCTTGATAAAAACAATTTATTCTGCAGGCAAATTGAAATAAATTTTTGTCTAAAAATAAATGAAAAGATTTCAATTGCAAATTTTGTTAAAGAATTAAATTTTCTAGGTTTTTTTTATTCGAAGATTTTGTATCGAATTTAATCTTTATTTTTCAACATATTTGAAAGATTAAAAACAAATCAATTTTGGTGTTGCTTGGATGGCTTCATCAAAAAATAATTGAGTATGAAAGTGGATTTTTTAAATAAACTAATAATTTTTGTTTTATTGTGTGAATAAAATAATTCAATTAAAATACTCGGCCAATATTTACCTAGGAAATTCTAATTATAAAGATGTAAATATTTTCCTTATGGTTTTAATCTTTTTATAATTTTTTTTTTCTCTTTCAAAAGTTGTTGCATAAAGTTTTTTGTTTGAACTAAAAATAAAGTTGAACTTGCAAAGTCTTTGCTAAACAGAAAAGGAACACAAATGACTATCTTTTTGAACTTGTTGGAAAAGTATTTAAATTTAAATAGAGTTTTGCGAAAAATAATAACTTTATGGTAAAATATTTTTTAATCACAACATGTGGAAATCTTTATTTTTCCGCAGATCCAATGCGTTTCCACGGGCAAAATGCACATTTCCCACAGAACGAGGATAAACCAACCAGAGGCGAAAAAAAAACCACTCACAAGTACAGGCAACTTGGGCAAACAACAAAATAGAAAAAGTTATATCATTAAACTAAACAAGATTGTACATATGTAAATGTGAGCTTGTTAACATCAAGCTGAAAAGCAACAAAAACAACAACAACAACAACCAGCAGAACGGGGCATATGATAAAAAGCAACCGTTGAACTTGAATGATTGAAAATGCAAATGGTTGGCCAACTACCGCAGTAGGAAGGCAGAAGGACGAAGTACGAAGGATAGGAAAAGCGAATCTGAAATAGACACATGAGAGTTAGACTGAGAGGCGAAGCGAGCTGGCTAGTAAGTTAGAGCGAAAAACTGAACGAGCGAAGCAATCAACTGGACGCACATGGCATACGCGGCGTATGCGTAATACGGTAATAAGAGCAACAGGAATTATACGCCTGCTGGCAAAAGGAATCTAAATCAACGTCAGTGAAAGCACACCGACCGCTCCGTCAACACACCCTCGCCGTTGACCATTAAAGTGCTTGGGCAATGACAGAGTCAAAATGTATCGTTGCAAAAATTGGTTTTGTGCTCGCAGCAACAACAACAACTACGTCGATGTGGCATTAAACGACCCAGCATCAGCAGCAGCAGCAGCAGCAACAGCGGCATCTAATAATCTAAATAGTGTGCGCAACAAAAGCAATCATCTCGGTCACTTGCAACAACAGGGCAACAATATCACGAACCCAGCAACAAACCAGCGAACCGGACAACACCATAGCCATGAAGATGAGACCGCAACGGCAGGCAGTGGTGCCACAGCAACAACAACAACAACAGCAGCAACAGCTCACGTGGTTACGTTTTTGGATGATGCACCAAGCGGTAGTAACGGTGCTATAACCTCAAGCCGCATTGTAACCACAGCTGAACTACATCAGGCTCACATGTTGGAGCATCATTCTAATTTGGATGCCATCGAGCCGGCCGATGATTTCATCTACGGTCCGGGGGCGGGTCTCTCCCTCTGCGATGATAGCTTGCCATCGGCCAAAAATTGCTATCGATTGGTCATGTTGGGGTAGGTAAATGAAATCCATATGGACTGCAACTGCGACAATCAAACCAATTGACTGACTAAATCATTCCGGCACTTTCTTGCTCTCTTTCTTTCCGTCTTTGCAGGTCCTCACGTGCTGGGAAATCATCGATTGTGGCACGTTTTCTGGGCAATCGATTTGAGGAGGCCTATACGCCAACCATTGAGGAGTTTCATCGTAAATTGTATCGCATACGAAATGAGGTCTTTCAATTGGATATTTTAGATACTTCGGGCTATCATCCGTTTCCTGCAATGCGTCGTCTGTCATTTCTAACTGGTGAGCAGAACAGAACAGAACAGAATAGAATAGAAAAAGGAACAATCTACTTACTAACTGGTTTCCCATATATGCCAGATTTGCTTTCCGCCTCGAAAGAGATAGAAAGCAATTTTATTTATTTCATATCAAACGCACGTTTCATCACTTAAGTTGCCGAGTGTCCCGTTTGCTATTTAATGTCCTATAAATTATCATAAAAATCACACTCAGCTGTTGGCAAAAAGATACCAGCAAAATTCTCCCATCCTCTCTGCCTTTGTCATTCCCAAAAATAAATAAACAGTCCGCTACACACACAGAAATACATCTTGAGTCATATGAGAATGAAAATAACTGGCAAGGTTATTGACTATATACGAGGGTGGTCATAGAATTAACGAGCCGCACCATCAAATTGGTACATTAAATTTTTAGAACCATAAAATTTATATTTCCATTTTTTTAAGGCTTTCTTAAATTTTCTTTGGTAATAATTCCTTCAATATTTTTTTCTTGAGATTCTGCATTCCTTATAAAAGTAGATTTGATTTACTACAATAAATTCTTTAAGAAATAATAACGAATTTCTTTTATTATTATTTTATTATACAATTATACAATATTCAATACTTCTTATTTTCTTTCTTAAGATTCTTCATTCCTTATAGAGGTAGAATATATAGTGATTTACTAGGATAAATTCCTAAAGAAATAATAATGAATTGTAATCCACATTTGCATTAAAATTTGATACTTCCAGTCTTAAATAAAGCTCGAAACAATAGGAAAATTTTCGAGACTCTTGATTCCTTATAAAGGTAGAATGTATATTGATTTACTAGGACAAATTCTTAAAATTATAATCCATATTCGCATACTTCCAGTCTCGAATTAATAGGAAAAACTTCTTGAGATTCTTTATTGCTCAAAAAGGAAAAATATATTTTGTTTTAAAAAAAAAATACAATCCATATTCGCATTCAGTTTTCATACTTTTGGTTTTAACTAAAGTTCAAATTAATAGAAACATTTTCTTGAGATTCTTCATTCCTTATAAAGGTGGTATATATGTTAATTTACTTCGACAAATTATTAAAGAAATAAGAATAAATTATAATCCATAACCGCTGAAGAATTCGTTCCTTTCGGTCTTAAATAAAGCTTAAGATTATAGGAAATCATTGGTAAACAAAAGAACATATATCCCAGTTAAAGTTTAATATCAACCCTAGAATCATAGTGGCATCAAAGGTGTCAAATAATAAATAAATATAAAAAAATATATATAATTTATTATATCCGTTCAAAGTTAATTTATAATCCAAAAATCAATGATGAATCGAAGATTTCAGCCAACGTATGCAAACTCCCTCATCCTTAATAGAATAGCAGCCCTCGGTGTCACGATTCTTTGTATATATTGATAATTTATGTAAATCATATATCCTGGGTTTATTTAGCAACAGCAAATTGTCAATGTGCGAGAGTGTAGCTCAGTTTGTGCTTGCCATATAAATAAGCAATAAATTTGCATTAACTAAATCAAATGCCGATTAATGTTAATTTTATGGGGAGAAAAATTTTACGGAAACTCAACTAAATTTGATTTGACCTTATTTTTATTTGCAGGCGATCTATTTATTTTGGTCTTTAGCATGGATTCGCGTGAATCTTTTGAGGAAGTTGTCAGATTACGTGAAAATATATTGGAAACAAAATGGGCAGCCCTAAATCCAGGTTCTGGTTTCAAGAAAAAGAGTTTACCCAAAATACCAATGATTTTGGCTGGTAACAAATGTGATCGGGAATTCAAGTAAGTCCAACGAATCCAAATCACAAAATAAAATGTATAAAATGATTGATTTCAAAATCTCCTTAGGACGGTCCAATTGGATGAGGTAATGGGCTATATAGCCGGACAGGATAATTGCTGTACATTTGTGGAGTGCTCGGCCAAACAGAATTATCGCATAGACGATTTGTTTTACGCCTTGTTTATGGTCTCAAATTTGCCCTTGGAAATGACCCCGAACCATCACCGACGCCTGGTCTCCGTCTTTGGAGCACCCTCACCTCTGCCACCACATGGCGCCAGTGCCGGCGGCAGTAAGAAGAATGCCCTCTCAATCAAGAGGCGCTTCAGCGATGCCTGCGGTGTGGTCACTCCCAACGCCCGGCGTCCCAGCATACGCACCGATCTCAACCTGATGCGCTCCAAGACAATGGCCCTCAACGAGGGTGAGGGAGTGCGTCCTGGCTCTCGCTGGAATCGCTGTAGCTTAATGTAAGCTCAAGACAAAGTTTCTTAGGTTGGGTTTGGGGACCATTTGGCCATGTGATAGTAGTCGATTGAAGGGCATTTGGTGAGCGGATTCAAGGCAGTTGAAGGTATTCGTAGTCTTAGAAAGGAGAGAAGCCTAATTTTAAATGCAGCATTTGGGTGATTTTGATATTTAATTGTTTTGTTATAAAATTAGTCATAAAAAATAAGTAACGATTAAAAAAAAGGTAATCAATAATTTATGGCATTATTCAAAGCAAACTTGAAATGAACAATTTAAATTAATTAACACCATTTAAATAGAAATAATTAAAGAATTTCGAAAATCAAAAAAAAAAATCTTATAAAAACAAATTTTGTCATTTTTTTTTTTACCCAAAACTTTCTGGTTTTGACTCGAAAGAAAGAAAGACAGACAGTTAAGTTAATATCCTGGTTCTATTTCCTTTTGAAATAGAAAATCTTAAAAATTAATAATTAATTTAAATATTAAAATTATACACTCGATTCTTCTCCTACTCAAATTCTTTTCGGTCTGTGAGGCACAAATGAAATGAATAATTTGTTTGGAAACGCCCATAAAAAACCATATTCTACCCATGAAACTAAAACATGTAATTAACTAACAAATATTGATTGAATAAATTACTATTTCCTCTTATGTAAAATGATTATTATGGTATATTAAAATTCTCGTTTTTATTATTATAAAAAAATGTGCGGTAGCGAGCAGACGACAATAAATGTTATGACGTAGAATTGGTAAAATTGTTATTCAATTTTGTTGTTTAGTTTTCTAATAAACAAAACATTTAAATTTAAATTGTTGTTATTGAAAATTTTTGTAAGCTTCTTTAATTCAAGCTTAATAAAAAAAACTAAAAATTTAAACAGAAACTTGGCATATCAAAAGAAATGCAGAACCAAAAAAACAAAAAAAAAAGACAAGTATAAAATAATCAAACACAGGCAAATACAAAATATCAATCTATACTTAAATATTTATATATATTTAAAATATCATAAATACTCGAAACTAAATTTAACTAAACTCTTGACCAATTAACTTCTACAAGGACAAACTTGCGTACACCGAGCAACAAACCAAATTCGAACACCTTTCAACGTTTTTCGTATCGTTCATAACCCGAATTTATGAGTTGGCAAATTCGTGTTTCCAAAACAAAAAAAAAAAACAAAAGAAATAAAAATTAACTAATATTAAAACAAAATAAAAATGGTGACCAAATTATTCTAATGATAAAAAAAATAAAATATAGTAAATTAAATTTAAGCATTTAATATAAAAATAATCATTTAAGAAGCATGCGTTAAAAATTGTTAACGAATTCAGTTGTTTAAATTTTAAACTTTATTATTAAAATAAAAAAAAAAACCATTTGAGCGAGTAACCCGAACAAACAAGTGCAAATATTTACAAGGAAAACGTGGCAGCCAAATGAAGCTGCGTGAATTCAAGTCAAGAATTGAAATCTGAAAGAAAGCGAATTTTCGCCTGAAATAAATCAAATCAAATAAAATTAAATTAAATACACTAAATTAAATTAAGTATTATGTACATAAAGTTTATTATGAAAAGTTTACCATTTGATGCTTTGGATTTGCATTATTTTAATATTGAGAAATGAATTAAATAACAATTTCAAATAAAACCACCAAAGTCTTTTAAATGCAAAGCAAACGAGTACTTTTTACACTCATCAAGGTATCGAAGCGTTGGTCACCACAAACCCAACCTGTTTACTGTGCATGTGCGACTCGGAAAGCAGACAATTAATCAAGTTCTCTTGAGTTTACGCCTTTGCCCATCGAAAGCTAAATAAAGTATAATACATAATACAAACACTTGAAATTAAAGTGTGAGCTTATTAATTTTATTAATGTGCAAATATTAATAAAGAAGATAATCACAGCACAGCTTGGAGTGTTCATAAATTCACTGAAGAGCACTTAATCCTGCCATCTCACTCACTCTGCATGCCATCAGCATTCAAAGCGGAATAGACAAGAACGTCGACAGTGCAGCGCAGCTGCAGCAGACTAAGCAAGCCTTTTCGAGCGTAGGCAAAAACTATAAGAGTGAATGAGTCAGAGTGATTGTAGGTGTTTGATTCTATGTTGATTTGCCTATTCGCTCCGTTCGTCAGTCTGTGTTCACCGCTCTTGTGAGAAGGGATTAAGTTTTTGTTTTTTTAAGAAAAAGTGCTGAGAAAAAAGTAAAGTCTTGAAACTGAGATTAAGAGTGAATTTACTATGCCGAGTTTATTGTGCTGACGATTACAACCAAATAAATTGAAAAATATAAAGTAAGTGCTGCATTGAATTAACGGAATATTTATGGGCTTGTCTGTAGGTTTGTGCATTTCACATTTGCCATTTCGCTTGGTCAACGAGTGTAAAAGGCAGGCAGGGTGGGAGGGTGAAATCAGCATGGCACGCCACAAACAGAGCCGAGCATTAATGGAAAAAACCAGATAAGAGCAACTCAATTAAGCGAGGGAGCAGCAGACAAAAACTGCAACTTTGGTTTGATTCAGATATGTGATTTATATGCTTGGTTGAGTGAAATTCAGCTAACTGTGTTTTTTTGGATTGAGTGTAATTTCACAAAATATTTGAGTGTGATTTGAGAGAGTAACGAGTGGATACTTTAACTATATAAATTTTTTTGACAAATCTTAATTTATCAAAATTTATAATGATTTATTTAAATTTTACTTTAAAGATTTTCTCATTAAACCGTTAAAGCCTTTAAAAAGCTTTTCAAAGCTTTTTAAAGTAAAAATCCAAGGCAGCAAACCCAAAAGCTTGCCAGCAAAACTCTGCAACTAGGACAACAACCGTAGAGCTTTGGGGAAAGCTCTGCACCTACACTGCTCAAAAAAAACCCTATTTACCTTATGATTTGCAGGGAATGAGCAACAATTGCCAAATTTAGCAAAGCTTTTTATCGACCCACTCGCAATTTATAAGTCTGATATAAATATGTCGTGTTAACTTCAAAACTTCCACCTGCCCGTGGGTGTTTGCAGTGTAGACTCGCAGCCTAGGAAAATGTGTTAACAGTTTTGACAAGAATGGGACACCTGCTCGGATACTTAATAACTTTAGCAGAGAAAGCAAGAAGACACATTCTCCAAACAAATCACAGCCGTGTTGAATATAATCTGTGGGCAGGGCCAACAATTTGCGATGGCATGTGCCAACAACAACAACAAGTTGATAGCACGTCTCTATAAATTAGAAAGCATGCGGCGTACAATTTATGCTTTACAGACGCGCGCGCAACTTGGCCAAAATAATTGGCCGTTAGCAGTGAGTTAGCCCGGCAGGCCAACGTGTTTGACTGCACGTGTCCACACTTGCAGCCGATGTCCTGCCGGCCCGCCAGCCTCATCGTGACGATGCACAGACAACCATGAGTACAAAATTTACGCTCAATTGAGCAATAGAAGAGCGTCAAGCCAGAAAGGGGTCAAAAAAAAAAAAAAAAATTCATGCTGAAAACTGGCCGGGAGGTATGGACCACTTTTGGGCTTTGGAAAAAGTGCATTCAATTTTAATTGTTTGTCTGATCGCAGACAGGGACTATTAATAGGCTTATGGCTTCCATATGCTTATAATTGTATATGTGTGGGTGCTCGGGTCTTTATGAAATTCCAAATGGAATGGCTTTTAGTTTAAGCACGTGAATTGTGCCTCATGCGATAATCGCTGCATTGTGGAGGTGGATGATTGGCCGGCAATTTGCATAACCACAAGTATCGGTGTTATTGTTGTTGTTGTTGTTGTTGTTGCTGTTATTGGCTAAATTGTCATTGGATACAATTGCATTAGCCATGGTCATATAAGCCTTTTGGCAATTAGGGGCAAAACTCCGAATTGGATTTAATTGCAGCCCAAAGCCCAATAATATTTTCCAAATTTATTTGCTTGTCAAAAATGCATATAACTCGTTGCCAAAGCTTCACACAGACCCACAGACACACCTTTCCCCCCCTCTCGTGAATTAAATATATTTTAATTTAAGCCAGTCAGCTAATTAAAAGTTAAGCGTTTTGCCAATTTGATTTTTGCCCATTCAAACAAACACACACACACGCACATATTCGTTTGGAAATTATCTAAAATGTTTTGCATTTAATTTATATTGAAAATGTAGTCAAATAAATTGATAATCAAATCCGTTTGGTATCTATTTTTTTTTTAATTCGAAAGAATAGATTTTTGCGGTTCCTCGAATTGATTCATTTTCTGATCTACTTCAATTAAATTGTAGTAGCTTTAATTTAACTCTCATTCAAATCGGCCATCAAACATTGAAATTCAAAGCCACATCGAGCCAACTTTTCCGGCCTATTTTTGGTTATTTGTGTGTGTGTGTGTGTGAGTTTGTGTCAACAAGTCAGCTACACCTGTACAGGTTACTCATTTACTATTTCCACAACAACAACAACAACAAAAACTTCGACAGTCTACGCAGCAGCTGAAATAGTAAAAGTAATGCAGACAAGTTAACAGCCAAAAGTGGAGTCTTTTATACCCTGCAAAACACACAGAGAAAAATAGGATGCTTTGGTCTATGAGAAAGAATGTGACAAGTCGGAGTAATCGGTGACTTTGATAGGGAATTCAAGGGAAAATGTTGTGGAGACTGGAAGTCTTGTGGAGACTGGAAGTCTTGTGAAGACTGAAAGTCTTGTGGAGATTGGAAGTCTTGTGGCGACTGAAACTCTTTAAAGTGGAAAGCATTAGGATTATAAATATCGAGTGTTCCTAGAGGTCCTGGCCATCCTGCTCGATGGTAGTGTGACCATCAAATATGGCCTAAGATTGATCTTCGATTGAAAATATATGTGTGTGATCTCCAGCCCCATTTCATGCTGGCTTGTGAGCTCTGGACTTCCCTGATCCGGCAAATCCTACCCAATGAAGAGAAGCTCAGTCTTTCTTACCTATAGGTCGATATAGTCTTAAGTCTTATGGAACCAGAACTTAGTCAGAGAATACATTTTGCATATATACATCAAGTCCTAAACTCAAGGTTTGAATAAAATCAAATTTATGAGAAATTAAGAGTGATTCTATTATCTTTCTCTTACTTCGGACTTATCTCTATTCTTTTCCTTATCCATCGGACGGAATAGCCTTCTGCTTCATAGTTACTTTCTTCTAGATTAAACAATTAAAGACTAAGCTGCTTACTTTTATATTTTCAGGCAGAACCAAGGATTTCTCAAAACTTTAGTTCAGTGTCTAACAGAAAGGGTATTCAAAGGTCAGTCTAGTCATTTCAGTAGTTCTATCAGGCCGACGTCTTTATCGTTAGAGTCCTCGTTGTCGCAATTTTCTCAGTGGTTGTTGTATTTGCTTATTGTGTTTGTAAACATTGCTAACAACTTGAGTAATGTCGTCGACAATGGGCCACAGCGAATGGGCGGGCACGTCTGTGGGCCGCCACAGCCTCCTTTTACTTTCTGCTCCAAACTTCTCCAACCTGCCTGCCCTGCTCTGCGCCTCCCCCTTTGGTGTCGACATTCAAACAGCTGTTACAATTGTTAATATAAAAGGCAGTCAGCATACATTGAGACGGTGTTTTTCTTGCAGTGCAATGAGTAGGTGAGCAGGCTCGGAAATACAGGTGTGCCGGTTTGTGCGTGTGTGTGTTTGTTTGTATACAAAAAATAGCGTTGTTATACCGAAGCTAACTGAACTGCCAGCAACTTGTAAGTGCTCAAGTTTTTCAATTAAAAGTTACTACCTTTAGCTTTTTTTCTATATGTCAACCTAAACAAGATTGGTAAATCTGATTCTTCATAAAACACACTCACTCACTCACACACACACACACACGGAATGACAAATGACATGCAAATCAGTGAACAGCAAAAGAAAGTCACAACAATAACAACAACAACAACAACAACAACAACAAGCAGCAACAAGAAGCAAGCTCAAAATAAACAATAAGCGGAATACATAGAATGGCAAACCTGGTGAATAGTGAATGGCAACTAAAACCGCAGGTGTTGAAGTCTTTGGTGTATTATAAATTCATAAGAAACAAAACCAAAAAAAAAAATGCAAAGAGCGAGAGAAAATACCAGAAACGTCAAACAAATTGCAAGTTTTCAGTTGCATTTCCGCAAAACGTAACAGAAAATAATACCTTATGCCGGCAAGAAAGCTGAATTGCTGCCACTGCCACTGCCACCGGCAACAACGACAACAACAACAACAACAATGTCGACAATGCAGCAAGATGGTTGCTCTGCATTGCCCTAAACTATGTGCAACAGGAGCCAGCGAATTGTGCTTGAAGTCTTATGGAGGCACTCGGTATATCGAATGCCAACCGTTGAAGCCCGACAAATTGAAGGTGGTTCGCAGGTTGGTTTCCCCCTGGCCAAAGAGGATGAGTGCTTTGGCGATAACACTTCTGACGTTGGCGCTGCTGGAAGGCGGACTACAATGTCTTCGATTTGCCAGGCCAGACCAATGCATTCCACTGCTGTTATGCAGCTCCATTTCTTCTCCTCACCCAGCCTTTCCTTCTTTCGCTCTTCTTCTTCGTCTCCTCCATTATTTCGCTCCCCCGTGATTTCTCTTCCCTGTTTATTTTCGGTCTGGCCGCTCGCATGACAAGCTGAAATGTTGACGGCTCACTGACAATTCGTGTATGCGACCAGGTGTGCCTGCTTCTCTACATGTATGTGTAGATATAGTACTATCCCATAAAGTATATATAACGGGTGTCACTTTATACTCTTGCGCTGAGTCGGAACCGGACAATCGTAACGTTCTGGGAATATCACCGAGATTTGACATAGTTGGCAGGTGGGACCTCAAAATGATAGTATCTTTAAGTACAGAGATATATATCTATAAGGAAAGAGATTTTTATTAAAAATCTCTTAAGTATTTCATCTTTTCTCACTCATTTTCAAGTTCAATTTTGGGGTCTTTATTCAAAAAGAATTGCTTGGTTTTCAGAAACTCTTCAGAAAATAAAATAATCTTGTTATTATTAAATTTATAATTTCTTAGATTATTTCAGAAATAATCTTTCCCATATTCCCTAATAAGATTTCAGATAATTTCCCATGACCTTCGAAAAATTTCTTCCATTTCTTCTCCCTGAGAATCTTGAAAGATTTCTCGAACTATTTGTTTGAAGGACCCTATAATTTTTGACACACACACCAGTGCACATAATATATGTGTACAATATATAAATGATTTTGTGTTGGCGGCGTAACATTTCTGTGCTCTTCTGGTATTCATGTTCCTGCGGCTCCTTCTCTTTACTTCTCTTTCGGTTGGAAAAATCATACAAAGTTATGCAAATTTTTGATGGGGCCAGCCGACATCGACAGGGCCGACATGCTTCATTCTCTTGTTCTTGCTCAATTGTTGTTGTTATTGTTGTTGTTGGATTTGTAGCCATTCGCTGTCACCATTGCCATCAAGGTTTGCTGTTGGCGCATTGGTTTTTGCGGTCTGGCATGCATAATTGTTGGTTTTTAGTTACACTCTGACACACACACACACACAATCACACACTCATACTCACACACTCATATATGTAAGAACTTTTTGTTTACGTTCCTTATAAATGGAGCAAGACAATAAAGAAATGAAAAGAATCAACAAAGACTACAAACCATTTAACATTTTGGCCAAAAGCAAATCGAAATCAGTTATAATCAACATTTTCCTATAAAATAACAATAATGACTATTTTCTCTGTATATGTGTATGTATGTGTGTGCTTATATCATATATAGTTTTGTTCTGCCCTAACTAGAGGCGATCATCAAAAAACAATTCTGTTGGTCTGCAAAAATAATGGAGGCTTGTCCGACCCTGGCCCTGGTCAGGCCGAATCTTTGATAAGCTAAATGATAAATTGTTTTTATTCGTGACATATGCATAAGTATGTGCATGTGTGCGTATACTATGTCTGAGCCCAGTCCACACTCAGACGTGCTTAGCCGTCTGGAGCCCTCAAAAGTAGGCAACACATTTCGAATGCTGTGTGCAAGTTTCCCAGTGGTCTGCTCTGGTCTGCTCTGGCCAAATAAAAAACTTCTTTTTGGTGAAACCAAAAACAAAAAAAAAAAAGAAACCTTGTAAACTGGCCAGAAAAGTGAAATCTAATAAGCTTAAGGCTAAACGTGTTATGATGAATGGACCATTGTCAGATGCACAAAGAATTCTAAAAAATATACAATTTCTTTTATTTTTCTTTCAGTTTCAGAAGTTTCTAAAAATTGGTCTCCCACTGTTTTGAAATAATTTTCTCTTTAATACACTTTTCTTCTTCTGCTTCTAGGTTCTTGTTCTGATTACGTTCAATTGACGTGTTCTTTTTATTCTGCGTAGACTTTTCTGTTTTTACTCGTATTTCTCGCACAGCTAATCAACTAATAAAAAAAAAAGGAAAAAGAATAAGTAGAATTTTCATATTCATTCATTAAATTAAAATTTCATCTCATCTCATCTGGTTTGATTGCTTTGTGCCTAAGTGGCATTCACAAATTCACGAATACCAAGCCCAAACTCAAACAGTTGTGCCGCTATCTCCCTCTCTCTCTCTCGTATTTGTATTTGCTGGTGGTGGCTCTGTCAGACTGAATTTTATCACCGTGGCGACGAATGATATTCCGCATTTTCGAAAGAAAAAAAAAGTAAATATAACACGAGAACAAAGAAGGAATCCACCGGATACATTGGCTGGTCCAACAATTGAAATTCATAAAGCATCAATAGCTTGGCCATAAGCTGGCTTGGCAAATGGTTTTGGTCTCTCATCTCATTCTCTCTCAGTGTCTCTAATTTTTTATGTATCGCATTTCAGTTGGAGCGTTGACTTTGGCCAGGCGCCTTTTTGTTTGAAATCATTTGATTTAATTCAAGTGAAAAATTATTTAAATTAGTTATCAAACGTGCGGTGACGCTCTGTCACTGCCCCACTTCCTCCTCACTACCCAGGAGATTCACACACACGCACACATCAACAAATTTATACAATTGGCATTTTGTTTGTTGCTTTTGGGCTCGAATTGAAGATTCGCTTTGTTTTATGTTGTTGATTTTGTTTTTCCGTATTTTCATTTTTCTGTGTGGCATTTGTAAATGGAAATGAAAATTGATTCAAAGTTAAATGAAAAATATTGATCAAAGGAATTTCTTTTTCTTTTTTTGCCTTCTACGCGGACGGAAAATAAATTTGCCTTTTTTATAAATATTTTTTCCTTCTTACTTTTGGTTTTTTTTTTTGATTGTGGTAAACCAGGGCAGGAGTGGGGAAAAGCCGGAAGAAAATATAAAAGAAAAGATTAATCAAATTAGTTTTTATAGGTATTTTTAGTTTTATTATTATTATTATTATTTTTTTTATAATTATTACATTATTAGTATTTCTCTTCTTCTTTATTTGTTTTAAGCTTAGGACTAGAGGGTTTCCGTTTTTCATCAACTTTTCTTTTGATTTCACTTAATTTATTTTTCTGTTTTTTTTTTTCTATATTTAATTTAAGTTTCTTGTGACTGAATGTTTGTGTGTGTGTATGTGTGTGTGTTTATTAATAATTAATTACAATTACAATGCTTAGTTGGAAATGCATTAATTAAATGCATAAAGAATCTAAATAACTAGCTATATTTAATTATAATTTAATAATTTGTTTGCTTCCTTTTAAATATTTCGTATTCAAGTTTACATTTAAAGATTATTATTATTTATTTATTTTTTTTTATATAAATATTTCTACAATTTCTTGTTCTTTTTTTATGTAAATTTATTTTTATTTTTTGAAGCAATATAAAAATCGTTTGGTTTGTTCGAGAACATTGAGTATTCCAAGTTTTAGCAAAAAAATCAAAAAAAGAGTTTTCAGTGAAAAATTTTCTAATTAATTTTAACATAAAAACATTTGTATTTTATTTTTATTTCCTTTCAATTATTTTACACATTTAGAAGTCTTTTGACAAAAATACATTTATATATACATTTTTTTGTTTTGTTTTTTTTTTTATATATGAAATGTATTTTCGAATGGATTTATTTTTGTTTTCATATTTCCTAATAGGAGACTAATTTGGCCAGGCGTAAAAATGGATTCTTGAATGCATTCTTTTTTGTTAATGTTATTTTTTCATGTTGGAGTGATTCCTTTTTTTTTCTTTTGCATATTTCTTAGATACAAAATTACATTATAAATACATTTCACGCTTGTACAAAATGTTATTTCTTCTCGATGAACATAAAAAAATTACATACAAATTACACAATACACGTATTATTATTATTTTTATTTTTTCCTATATTTATTTATAAGATTTATTTTTATATGCATTCTTTTCTTGAGATTTTTTTTTTTTTGTAGTTGTTTGGTATTTGTTTGGTTTGCGCTGATAATATGCATGGCCATGATTTACGTTTACAATTAATGCTGCTTTCGTATGAGTGTGTGTGTTGGTGTGTGTGTGTGTGTGTGTTTGTGTGTGTGTGTGTGGGATGATTCGTATTGTTCATGTCCTTGCCATAAGTGAGTTTGCCAATCCACATCCTTATAGCAGTAAATTGTCTAAATATTCGGCATATTCATCTGCATTGCTGAATTCCATTCGATGCGTGTGACTGTAATGAGCAAAAGTTGGGATTTTTCGTTTCATTTGCAGATACCATAAAAATCTTAATGACAAATCAATAAGCCAATGTGGGTGTTTATTGTCTTTAATTTGCTACTCTGACTTTGTGTGTGTGTGTTACAATTTACCTTGTGCCCCCGGTCACATCTCGCTTTTTTCGTCGATCCTGGGAGAGGGCCTCCACGCAGAGGACAATCAGTTTGCCATCGCAGGATTGGCGCTCTTGATCGAGCAGCTTATTGCCCAGCAGATTACTGGCAAAACCATATTTCTCGCGAGCACTGGAATGCCAGGCATCGCAATAAGTGTCCATAGAACGTTCGCCATTCGGCAGAGAACCATGCCAGATAATTTTCATTGGCCTGAAAAGATAAAAGAACGAATTATGCAAGCTGTCTGGGTTTCCAAGCAATTTGCTTCACTTACCACAAAGGATCTGTTAGGACATTTTTACCACTGAAACTGTAGATGCGTGGGGCCTGGGAAAAGAATCCACCTTGTCCATTGAAAATGCCCTTCCAGGAATTGAAGAGCACATCGCCTCGGGTGTTCACCACTGGCAGATCACGATCAGCCATACGGACAATGGAATCCAGATTTTGTACTCTATCAAAAAAAAAAAAGGAAAAGCGTATTGAAAAATTCATGAGATGGAAAACTTTTTCCCCTTCCTTCCACTCTGTTTGAGTTTGGCAATTACTGGGAAGCAAACACAAAATGCACATAAAAATATAAATAGGCAGGCACGTTTTTCTTAGCATTTCTTTTCATTTATTTATTTATTTATTGTGTGTTTGTGTGTGTGTGTGTTGTGTGAGGTATTCAAGATTTTGTGGCTTGGAATTGTTTTGAAAAGCTTTTGTAAAGCTTTTTGTTTCCGCTCAGTATCAAATATCAAGATTAAATTTCCGTTAATGAGTTTGGCCCCTGCACACAGTGCGTATGACTAATGCCAACAAGCACACCCCCTCGCACACCCCCTCACACACACACACAGACACATACACTAAGATGCTCCCTTCGAGCTCTCGTTTTCATGTACTTTGGTCCTGGCAATTTATTACACCAACTGTCGAGTGTTTCCACTAAGCCAAAAAGAGCCAACAAAAACAAAAACAAAAAAAAAACTAAACCAAACTGAGGACCGCCACCACAGAAAGATGCTTAATACTCGTAAAAAATCTAAAAGCAGATAAGACACACTCAACCTGGCAACTGACAGGCATCTCTCGGAGTGCCTCCACCTCCCCCTCCTCATCTGCTTCCGCCACAGACTCACTGGCCAGAACCAGCCCCGACCCAGAATATATGCATTGTATTATCTTTTGGTGGCATTGTGGGCGGCTTACACTTACCTGGATGAGAGGAACGCTTTGAATGTGCCCAGCAGACCTGCTCGTCGTCCTTGGCGATAGCAGGCAAAATCTGCTCCTCGAATTCCTTGCATGTCACCGACATAGGGCTCATTCAGAGCAGCCACACGAAGCTAAATAGCAAACAGAGAATAGCAAAAAAAAAAAATAAAAAATTAAAAGAAGAAGAAGAAGAGGAGAAGACAACACAAATGAATAAGTATCTGGCATTATATTAATGTTTGGGATTTATATTGAAGATTTTTTTAGAATCTAATTAATATCAAATTTTAAATGTCTGCAAATTGTTTACTTTAAATTAATTGAAATGAAAATAAATAGGGCAAAGTTAAAACAAATAAATTTTGAAAGAAAAAAAAAAACTAATTAAATGGAAAATCTGTTTTTTTTTTGGAATTAAAGTAAATAAAACAGTTTGATTTCTAGCTAAATGAATGGATTTGTTTATTTTGAAAACATAGAATATTTAGTTTTAGGTGATGAGAATTTATTTTTAACTCAATGAAAAATTATATTCGATTTTATTTTTAGTTGAATTATCCAAGAAAACTTTCTTTTAACTTGATGGGAATTTTAAGTATTTAATGTATCGATATGCGCTTTGTTATCGAGGCGCTATCTTGACATTTTAGCTGCCATGTTAACTAACGATAAGTCAAACATTTTCCATATACCATTTTATTTAAAATTATAAACTAGTTGTGACCTTTGCTTTGATGAAAAGAAATGAAATAAATAATTTAAGATTTTCATTCCGATATTTCAATAAGAAGAACATTTCCAAGTCTCTCATTCCAATTTTCTCATTAATAAATAAAGAGAACTTTGTACCTGATTTTGAGTTACATTTTTTTCTTAAGTCTCTTTAAAAATTTATTAAACTCAAAAGTGAATTCTCTCCAACTCCACCGAAATGCTAATCAAGTTAGCAAACCAGACAGACAATTGATTTTTCTCACTCCTGGAATAATTACTCTTCCCTACTTTTTCAAAACTTTGCCACCGAATGAATAAAACTTTTTATTGAAAATAATGTAAAGAAAAATATATTTTAAATAACAGGGGGAAAAAATAAAAACGAAATAATGCTTCCATTTGAAGTGGATTGAAAATTGTTTGGTCATATTTATTTAGAAAGTAGAACTCACCATGCGCGGATACCACTGCAAATATATATGTATTTAAATAAATTTTTTATATTTATTTAGATATTGTTTTTTTTTTTTGTTTCCGAAAACAAATTCATAGAGTCGTAAGCATTTAGAAATAAATAGAAATATTTTTTATTTAGACAAAAAATTGAGTATTTATTTATTCAGCTATTTGAACTAGGCAAAAAGGAAAAAAAAATATGTAGATAAAAAAATATGCTCAACTCTTGTCAGTTGTCATATGGGCAATTTTTCAGTTGAAATCGAAAAAAAATAAGGCAAAAAATAAACATCTTCGATTCTTCAAAGCCAAAAACAACTCACATTTATTTCTAGTGAAAACAAAAATCAAGCTGAGATAAATTTCCTCAGCTTTGCCAAAATGCAAAAAAAAAAAAAATTCTACATAATCGAAAAGTTTCAAAATTCAATTCGTTTAATTAAAAACATTTTCAAACTAACAAAACCAAATTAAATTATACACGATTCTAGTTACAAAAATACACGTTAATTAGACACGTTTTCTGTGTCAATGCAAAATTTATGTAATATAAATTCCTATTTTTTTTATTTAAATTATTATTTAATTTTTTTTTTTGTTTTTTGTTCTAGATACGAATATTTGATTTAATTACCGTTTCGTATTCAGGCGCGGTTGTAAACTGCATTTAATAACAATTAATTATAAATAATTTTAGTAGTGTTTATTAGCGAAATTGGTAGATATTTTATTTACTATATAAATGACATTTTTTTATTTATTTATTTACTTTTTTTTTGTGATTTTTGTTTCGAATAATCAAAGTAGTTTTTTCTTTTTTTATTGAATTTGAAATAATTGGATAATAGTGCTGTTTGCGTGTGTGGTAATTGCAAAATTCTGTGGTCACAAATCTTTCACATTTTGAAAGGAAATTTTTTTTTTTGTAATTTAGCAAGTTTTCAGAACAATTTTTATGTAATTGGCAGGTGGTTGCCTGGATGAGACTTTGACTTTGACAAGTCCTCTCAACTCGAATTAAAAAACAACTGAACCCTTTTTTCACTAGATTTTTAGAGTATTAAATCAATATGTAGGGTATTTCCCAGTGACATTGATTAATTTTTCCATTGGATAAAAATTGCTCTGATAAAAAATATTTTTGAAATATAGTAAAAATTTTGAAGTAACTTACCGTTGGCGAGTTAAGCGGTGGTGGCGGACTATTTAATAAGTTTTTCGATTGCAAATCGAAATGCACAGCTGGCACTACGGTGGTGGGGGGAGCCGGCGTGGGAATTGGCACTAATGTACCCAGCTGAAAGTAATAAACAGAATAGTCTTAAATTAAACAACAAATATACTAGAAAATTTATTAAAAAGACTTAAGCCTTTGGGGGATTATTTTCATTGTGATTCTGAGTATTACAGACAACGAATCGGTCATAAAATCGAGGAGTGATGAAAAAGTGTGAAAGACTTTTTTGGGGCAGTCATTATGAAATGAAATCTCTGGGTCTATATTGAAACTTTTGAGCAAATATTTGCATTACGTGTTGCTAAATACGAAATTGGCTTGGCACACAAAAAGGCTGTGCACTGTGGCTCTGGCAAAATTTTTGGCATCTTTTTTTTTGGCGTTTTTTGTTAGCTAAATTAAGGTCAATTTTTTGACAACATCTCGGCGACTATCAGAAGGCATAATGCTTTTCGTCTCTGCTGGCATGGCTGTTGCCTTTCTCATTTCATCGTCTGACAAAAGTTTTAATTACTATTTTGAACTTTAAGTAGCCGACTCGTGTACCGAAATCTAATTAGCATGGCGGCGCTTCTTGCTACAAAGTGGCACAGCTCTCGCTGTGTGAGTAAAAGAGAGAGATTGGGAGTGGGACTGCCAGCATTTGGTAGGCAGCAATCAGTTGCCACCAGCAGACAGTTAGCCCATCAGTCTGTCATCCGCTAACTCCACAAGACCAACCAGCGCTGACAGTAAGCCAAACAGAGCCAGCTAAGTTGAGCTCTCGAATTTGTATCCGAAATTCCCAAAAGCAGAGAAACAAACAGAAAAACTGAATCGTACATAAGCATTTTTCAGCTTAATTTTGGCCGTGTTAATGTGCTCGAGTCTCAACGTTATTATTACCAAAAAGCCCAATTTGCATGTAGTCTTCCACTTCTTCTACTTCTTCTTCTTCTTTGCCAAAATAGACAACATTTTATTTGTCAAAAGTATTTAAGTGCCGCCATCAATGGCACAAAGCTTAGGCTTCCCAAGCCAAGTCCTGCCAAAACAAAAACTTTGCTAGTCTCGGCTACCAACAATGCGGAGCCTGTGAACTGTGGCAATATGAAAATGGAATTGAGTTAGTGGTATTTGGGGAGATGGCTTTCTCTGCCAGAAAGCTTTGAATCCTTTGTGCTTAGCGGAAACGGAAATCGAATTTTGAACAGTTTTCAACATATTTTAACCTTTTTTATAGACACAATAAAACCATTTCCTATTACACAATCCGAACTTGTCTAAATTGGATGAATAATAAATTCGCTATAACTAAATTGAATAAAAAGAAAAACAATTTTATTAAAATAATATTTATCCAGATTTACATGGCTTTTTGTCAGAAAAATATATAAAAATCCGAAATAATTAAATCTAGATTTGCCTTGGTTTGCAGATTTTTCGAAATATTCAACTTGGCATATGAGCCACATTTACTGACTGATTCCATTCAAAAATTGTATATGAAAGGATCTGATAGGTATTCAAACGTATACCATTTTTCATTGCGATCATATAAATTCTAATCAGTTTATTACCCATTTGAAGTAATTATGAAAATTATGAAAAACTCATACATAATGAATTGTGTCAAAATTGATTAATAATGAATCATTCAATTAGACTTAAAATGTTGAGATACATATAATATTTTTGGTTGAACCCATGTGAATCAAAATTTTGAGTTTTCTAGTCTGAAAAATGGGTTCAAGTTTAATTAATATGGCATGGGTATTGTTGGCAAAGTTTTCAAGACTTGGCCACTTTCTCAACCCTTGAGTAGATACAAGCCAGTCAAGCGTATTGCCTTTTATAAATAATGAAGCAAAAGTTTGCATTCAAATTGACAATTTAGAAGCCATTTGACATTATTAATTTGGTCTTTCCGTCTTCATTAGAAGAAGAGTGAATTTTGTGGTCTTGCTTATCATTTTCGAAATGAAATAAACATGAGATTCCGAATTTTAAATGATGTGGAAAATAAATTATTTATTTTTTCAAATGCTCAGAAAAAAAAAACTTCCCATTTCTCTCAAAAATTATACATATTTTTTTTTTAATCTTTTGCAGGAATATATGACCACTCCAAAATAAAACAGAGTAAGAAATTTCTTCTTTTTCACAAAAAAAAAAAAAAAGAAAAAGTTTTGCCCTCGCATGCATGTTTTGTATTTTTGTCAATAAATTGCTGGCTGACTGACTGACTGGGTGACTTGTTTGACTTGTTGGGTGACTGGCAACTTTTCTCGAAGAGGAATAAAATTTTCTTCCTTGCTCAGACTTTCTGTTTGCTTGTCTGTGTCACTTTCATGGCCTCTTGCCTTGGCAATAGCGAATTTCCTTTTTGTATCGTTAACTGGCTCAGGCCAAAGAGGCAAACGCAAGTCAATATAATTGAATAACGTAAGCACACACACACACACACACTCACATGTGTATACATATCATTCCAACTCAATCACCCCAAGACATTCAAGTCGCCCAATCAGTCAGTCACCCACACCCACAGGCAGAGCCACACACATAAATAGATGTGTGCCAAGTCATTGCCAATCAGTCAGTTCGTCTGCGACATTTAATGTGCAAATAAAAATAAATATAAAAAACAAAAAACAATAATAAACCCACACAAAAAAACAATAGCAGAAAAAGGTATTTTAGCTTGGCATGACAGAGTATTCTTCTTTTTATCGAGAGCTCAATTTAATTTTACGAGCTTGGACCATTCGTTTTTGTTTTCAAATAAAATTGTCAACGTTTAAATTAAAAATCAATCTGTTTGAGATTATTTAAATAATTATTTGAAAGGATTTTCTAAAAAAAAAAATATCTAACAAAAGTTATCAAAGACTTCAAGTTTGTCAAAGTTCGTTTTAGACAAAAAGTGTATGAACGAAAATAAAACCTTCTTATTTTATGATTGAACGAAAATAAAAGACAGAAAATGGAACGAAAATAAATAAGCCAAAAAAAATAAATAAACATACGGTAAATGGTTTCGACTTGGCTTACTGCTCACTGCTCACTGGTTGACCTCTCTTTCCTATTTCTTATTATTTTGCTGACATTTTATTATATGCATTTGTCTGCTTCTTCCTTTTATTTTTTTATGGATTTTTTCTTTTCTGTCAGCTATATTTAAAAGCCATTCAATAAAATAATAAATATAACCTCAAACTCTAAAATATATACGAAAATTTGTAATAGAAATTTTCTTTTTTTATATTCTTCTTCTCAGTTGAGTTGTTTGTTTAGGCCAAGTTAACTTACCGCAATATATTGCCAACCCTTATTGACGCGCACCAGCAAAGCCTCCTCTTCGGTGATATAGGCCAGTGTGCCGGGTGGATTAAAAGCTGATTTCTAAAAAAAAAAAAAAGACCATAAAATCCGGAGATATTTAAAAATATGGAAAAAAATTATAAATAGAAGTTCAAACAAACCTTTGTCATTTCATCGATATTCTGGAATGTGACTGCACCTGGCACAATTCTCATATTCGATGAAGAAGCTGAAAAGTAAGGTTCCTCGCCCTCGTCGTGCTTATGGGAATGTGATGTCTGACGTGGCGGCTCTGCAATTGTACAGCAACGTAAATATCAAAAATCATTCAATCGCCATAATGGAGCAAATTAAAAGAAGCCATCAGAGCAGCCATGACAGAAGCCAACTAAGAAGACCAGCAAAAATAAGTAGCCAAGAAATTTGAACATTTTTGCACACATTTCGGGCAAACACACATACGCATACATATACACATACACATACATATACAGAAGATTTAACACATACATAGACTAGATTACATACATTAAAATTTATGCTCATTGTTGATTGCTCTTGGGCATGACTCGTGTATATTTTTTTTTTTTGCTCTTGTTTCTTAGGACTTTGGTGTAGGAGTGTATGTGTGTTTGTATATGTGTGCCTGTATGTGTGTGTGTGTGTATGTGGTTGGCAAGCAAAAAATATATTTGTAAAGACTGAAAGGGTTTGCATATTTCTTTGGGCTAGTCAAAGTTGATATACTCTTTTTCTGATTCGAAAATTTCGGGCATCATTCTGGGTTCTCCTAAAAAGGGGAAAGTCGGAAATAATTGTTAATTCTGGGTTCTACTAAAAAGGGAAAAGTCAGAAATAATTTTAAATGCCCATTGGAATATATATTTTTTATTTAATCTATGACTTTCTCTTTTATTATATAAATCTTCAGATTTTAAGCTTGCCAGAATTAACCCTCTCATTTTTTTTCAATAATTTCAATTGTTTAGTTTATTTTTTTTTCTCGGTCCGATATCCTCTCAATATATATCATTTTTAGACTCTTTTCGAAGAAAAAGGAGTCTATTCACTTTGCTCTGATGTTTGTAACGCACAGAACCAAACATCGTAGACCCACAAAAGTTACATCTAGAATACTTAGAATCACTAGAGGAGTCGATATAGCCATGTCCGTCTGTCCGTCTGTCCGTCTGTCCGTCTGTTTCTATGCGATTTACTCCGTCGTCTTAAAAGCTATTTTGCTGAAACTTGGTATTTAGCCTTCTTTTTTACCTAGGTAGTACACTAGTTTGAATCGGTCGGATCGGACCACTATATCATATAGCTGTCATACGAACCTAAATCGGTTTAGGCAATAACTTCCACATTTATTATTCGATCCTTTTGAAAATTGGCATGCGTGTGTTTTATATAACGATGGATAACTGTACCAAATTTTGCCCGGATCGGATCACTATATCTTATAGCTGTCATACGAACCTAAATCGGTTTAGGCAATAGCTCCCACATTTATTATCCGATCCTGTTCAAATTAAGCACGCATATGTTTTTTATAGCAATTAATATATATACCAAATTTTGTAAGGATCGGAATACTATATCATATAGCTGCCATACGAACCTAAATCGGTTTAGGGAATAACTCGCACATTTATTGACTGATCTTTTCAAAACTCGGCCAACACGTTTTCTACATAAATATACGCGTTTGTACTCAATTTTATTAAAATCGGACTACTATATCATATAGCTGTCATACAAATCGAAATCGGCCCTATTAACTGACCAACCCCGTTCATGTGATTTACGGCAGAAACAACTTCGAAAAGAGTCTGTAATCTTCGGCACCCCGAAGATAACGTTGGGATTTTTAAAATATTAATTTCTTTATATGTATATATATTTCTATATATCTTATCCTATTAATTTTTTTGAATGACAAAAAGACTTAGACTAGAGCATTCCAGCAATTCCTTGACTTCATTAGCAGAGATAATCTTTAAGAATTTCCAGACCTAAAGGGCTCAACTCTTCATCTTATTTATGATTCAAACATAATTTAAATTGCATGTTTCAGAAATAATAAAAAAGAGTATAATGAAAAGACATTGAGACAAAAAGTCTGGGTAACCGAAATATCATGACGTTGGCGAAATTTACTCAAAATGTTTACATGTACTTCATTAATGGCAATGGCAATGGCAATGCAAATGGTAAATGGTTATGGATAAATAGCAAATGATTTAATGATGATAAGCTGAATTTTATGAATATATGAATAAGAGGAAGAAGAAGAAGAAGAACACTCACACAGATAATTAAAGCTATTTAAATAAATATTTTTCTTAATTTTTTTGACCGCAATCAAAAAAAAAAGTCCATGCAACATTGATTGAAATTGTTTTTGTTTTTTGTTTTATATGTTTTTTTTTTGGTTAGAAGAATAGTTTTACCGGCTGTGCCTTCGGGTCTGTCGCGGAGATCTTGGAGTTCACGGAGTGCTTTAAGTTCGTCTAAAGAGGAACGGGCACCTTTTAATTACAATATACAAAATAATGGTATAGGAATTTCATGACTGATTCAAATATTTCGGTTTTCATTTTGATTCGTTTTTAATGAGCTTGGGAATACAAGTGAGCTAGTGAATACGACATGATTATTTACATCAAATGCTGTAATGGCTTGAAAATTGTGTGGTCACTACGGGCGGAACAGCTATTTTAGAAATGTGTATTTATTTACATATCGATAGACTGGCCACACCCTTCTTCTGCTTTCCCTGATCTCTTTGTACTCACCTGGTCGGCCATAGTAGGAGGCATCGCCGAAGAAAGTACTGCGTGAGTCCATGCCAGGTTCCCCTTTGGGTCCGGAAATGGATACACCTGGAGTTCCGGGAGGTCCTGGCGGACCGGGTGGTCCGGGTATGGGAATGTATTGAACACCGCCGGAAGTGTCGCCATCGGCACTAATGGGGGCTGGCATGCCAGGTGGCCCTGGTAGACCATCTCGACCATCTTGACCACGATCGCCTTTTTCACCTTTGGGCTGTGAATAAAATATGGCAAATATTTAATAATCCTAGTTTTGCTTGATAGAGTGAAAAGCCCACAGGGCGTATGCGTAATATTTTTTTTGCTCAAACTGCTACTAATTTCCACACTGTTGAGTTGAATCATTTAAATTCCATATAAAATGATGTTTCCAAATAAATTACCATATTTAAATTTCGTTCAAATCTATATTAAATTTTCACTTCATATTGAGAAGTTTTTGGTTAAATTATTCAACTCGATGTGTAAATATATCAAATGTATTCTCAATAGAGCGAAACATGCTAAAGAGTATGCAAAATGCTTATTTATTTATTTAAATATGTGAAACACGTACACCTTCACGTCCGCCAGCATCGCCTTTGGCACCTTTCGGACCCACGTCGCCTTTTGCTCCAGTCATGCCAGGTCGACCCTGTGAAATAGAGACACACGGCACACACACACACACACACACACACACGCAAGCAGGCACGCAGAAGAGAAAGAAAAAGGAATGGAGGGGGTAAAGAGAGAAATGCTTAAATTATTTTGGCCTGTTGTTAATGAAAATGAGCAAATGGTTAAGCTGATAATGTTGTCGATAGTCGAAAAAAAAATATGTATAAACTGTTTGGCCCATAAAAGCTGAAGTCATTCAAAAGTGCTTGAACGTAAATGGCCAACAAAAAAAAAATTCCACTAACTAAACAAAAGTAAAGTTCACTTTACTCTTTTCATTTTTTTTTTTGCAATTTTAAAGTGAAACAATTTTGCAGTCACAATATTTGCCTTTTTTGAACTCCCACTTTTTGCACAGGCTGGCCGAGTCTAGTTGGTTTTTTGCCGGTGTTTTCTGGCTGAGAATTGAGTCAAAGTTTTTCGTTTTCGGGTTCATTTCATTGCTGCAATTCATGTAAATACACTGCTTGATTTTGATTTCCAGCGGCGGTAAACGATGCCAGTTGGCAAACGTAGACTCTTCGACTCTTCGCCAGGCAAAAGTTTTTCTTTCTACTCTTTTGTTTGCATGGAGTCGATGATGTCGTGGGCCAATGCAATATTTTTCTCTTTCTATTTTTGTTTTAGGTTTTTTTTGTTTTTTTTTTTTTTTTTTTGGTATTGTTTTTATTGTTATTGCGGAATAATGGGGGAAATTCTAGCGAAACTGCAATTGGAATTGTATGCAGCACTCGCGTCCTGAATAGCCGTGATGAAAATGCACTTAAAATACTTTTGCGTTTGAGTTTATTTCGCCAAGTTGAATGCGCACGCCTTTTCCTCCTATTCAATTCTAGTCTGCTCGGCGTGCGAGTGTGTGATTCTTTGAAATAATACTCATAAATTTGGAAAACAGGAAAAGTCTGTTGGTTTATGAGACTCTGATTTTGATTTAAAAGGCAAGTTTTGCAGTACAAAAAAAAAAAAATAATCTTGAGTTTAACCTTGTGACTTCGACTTTGGATTTGAGTTGATGAAAGGCTGATGAAATAAATTACCTGAGGTGGGAAAGACTTTTGTGTCTTGCTTACCGAATGTCCTATATCGCCGGGTGCTCCTGGTTTGCCAGGCGGCCCGATTGGCCCAGCGGCGCCCGATTTGCCGCGTCTTCCGCGCATACCTTTTTCACCCTTCTCGCCCTTCGTTGCATTGGTAGCCATGCCTTCGAAACCGCCGGCGAAAAAGGCCTGGCCAGGCGGACCCTCAGGACCGCGATCGCCTTTGGGTCCGCCCAAACCGCGCAAGCCTTTTTCGCCCTTTTCACCTTTTGCCCCAGGCAGGCCGGTCAAACCGATACCTCCGACTGGACCGGGTTCGCCGTTCAAACCAGGAGCCCCATCGAATCCATGCGGTCCCCTCGGACCGGGCGGTCCCATCGGCCCGGCCGGGCAGCTGCACTGGGTGAGATTCTGTCCCTGTCCAAAGGGCCCCTCGGCATAGACCACCTGGCCAGGTGGTCCAATCGGTCCGATCGGTCCCATTTCTCCAGGCAGGCCACGATCACCCTTCAGGCCCGGCGCTCCCGGTTGTCCAGCCAAGCCGGGCACGCCTACCGCTCCTGGTTCGCCTTTGCTGCCGCTCGGTCCATGTGCACCTTGATGACCCTGGTTGAATTTGAAAAAAAGAAAAGAAGAAGAAGAAGAGTTGGATGATAAAAGTGCGAAGAAATGATTTACGATACACAGGATATTCAATGCCCAGGGGGCGACACTCACGCCTAATTTGGCCGTAAAACTCAATTTCCAACGTTTTGTCGTACGGCAGAAATTCAATTCAAACTCATTTTGAAATCAAATCAATTCTGAAATCCACAATCCACACAAGCGTACACACACACACACACACATGTACATTCTCAAATATATCCACACACGTTTACGCATCGATGAAGAAATTTATGCGCCCAAATGTATGCAATACTTTGGTGACAAGCCTGGAAACACAAAACCATTGCCCCAAAAAAAACCCAAAAAAAAGGAGACCAGGCCTTGCCAACAGAAAAGGCTCCTAAAAAATACAAATATACACACACACATATATACTCTCTCCATCTCTCTCTGTGTCTCTGTGAATTACCAGCAGGCCTTTGGTCTGGCCCGAGTTTGATTTTTTCCTTTGGTGGCTTTGGCCTCTTTTGGGGGTTTCAATTGTGTGTGCCAAAATGGGTGGATATTTCAATGGGGGAGTGACGTGTGGCGCCCCTCGAGCCTAACATGCTGCCCCGACCAACAACATTCTCAAATCATCCCCAGTGTCGTCTTCCACATCATCAGCGCCTTAAATGGTTTGCCATAAATTTGCGCTCCGCTTCGTTCAACTTCTTTGCGCAGCGAGGAGAGGCAACAGTAAGACAGGAAACCAAATCAAATGTGAATCTTATATGGCTTGGCTTTAAATTGACCCTATCCACCTGATTGTATGTGTGTATGTGTGTGTTTGTGTGTTTGTGTGCGGTGGTTATTTTTAGTGGCAAGGCTTTGTGGGCAAAAATGGCTTGAGGGCATTTTGGAAATGGGTTGACTGGTGTATGTTTGAGTGTGTGTGTGTATGCCAACTGCGCTTGTTGCTCCCGGCTGTATGGCAACTTAATGCCAACTAATGAATAATTAATAAGCTATACACACACATAGAGAGGCACACTCGGAGAGACACTCTTCCGCCGCCATTACAAAATACGCGTGAATGCTTCCGGCTTGCCAAAGCAGATGTGTGTAGATGTCTCTTTCTCTCTGTGTGTGTGTATCTTGTCAGTCTGGCTGTCTGTCTATATGCTTCATTGAATGCCTGGCAGGAGTAGAGGAGAGCTCCGAATAGATTCTCCTTTGTAGGTTTCCCTGCTCTCGGTTTCTTTTGAGCCTAATGAAATGAACCTAATTGTGCGTGTATTCATACATTTAAAATGCTAATTTCAATTTTAGTTTTCCTGCTCCGCCATATACGAAAATATCTGACAAACAAAAAAAAAAAAGATACGGAGAAACCAATTTTTGGTAAATCCAAACGAAAAGACTTTTTGTAATCAGTCGACATTGAGATTGATTTTTGGGATTTATTTTTGGTCTCGGCTGATGATTTTGGTTGCCTCAACTTTCATGCCACATAAAACTTTTGCATAATTTCTTTTTATTTCACGCACGATTAAATCGGGTGTGGTCGTAAACCTTGATTCTTATCCCAAGCTGAAAATGAAGGGCGGTCGAAACTACTCGAAAAGAAGAATTTGTAGTGCCCAAAAAATGCCAAAATAAAAAATAAGAGCCTTGGCCGTAAATAAATAATATATCAAAGGTCAAATAAATCTTCAGTGTTCAAATGAGGTTGACACACCAGACGGGGGCAGGGGGAGATGCGAAAAGCCAAACCAAGGTAAAAGAATAGAAATGAATTCGGGCTTCTTCGCAAAACTCTCAATCAAGAGTTATGCGATATCGGAAGTTGGCTGACAATCCGTGAAACGCCCACACCCACGTGCCAGACACACCCACACACATAGACGAAAAAAACAAACAAACAAACGCATTAGCTGCACACAAGCCCAGAGAGCTTTAAGCTTGAAAGGAAGCTAACAAAAAAAATAAATAAAGTATGCGTAGTTTTCCCTAGTTTTATTGGCACTTTTTCCCTAACATTTAAAGTCGTTTTGCTTTTTTAGAAAGAAAGTAAAGTTGCCAGGACAACCGCTACCAGGGTGGAGAAATCTTTCCGAGCTCTAAGCTTAGCTAAGCTAAGCTAGTAAATTGCAAACTGGTGTAATGGCAAAGAAGTAAGCATCGCCTAAGTAGGATGAGCTGGCAAAATAGCCAAAAACTTATTATGAAAATAATATGAAGAGTGCGAAGCCTCCATTTTGCCCAAAAAAAAAAACCAACAATGCCAGTTGCAAATGAGGGTTTTCTTTTCAGCTTTTCCTCTACTTTTTTGACTTTCCCACACGCATGAATCTCTCGCTCTCAACCACCCCAGCCACCCTTCTGCTTTCTTCTCCAATTTCCGCAAAAGTAATATAACAATAATAATCTGAATATATCTCGGCGTAATGGTACAGTAAACGCTCGATTAAGTTAATCAGGTTAGAGGCTTCTCTGGTAGATTTTCTTGAAATAAATTTGATACTTTTCACAAAGTAAGCCCACATTTCAATATTTAATTTTAACAAAATAATTAATTTCTTCTTTATGGATGGCCCACTGTCTTGGTGGGGCAATAAAGATGTAAACTGAATATCATATGGGCATATAAACGTTTACAAATTGCTTTTTGCTTGAGGGTCCTGGAGAGTGTTGCCCTAAAATAGGCCAAGAAATCAGATGACAAGGTCAATTGAACCCCATGTGCCCAGTGGCTGATAAAAATTTATGTGCCGAATTATGTTTTTCCGGGGCAAAAAAAAAGGAAAGGCCACAACCCAAAAAAAAAAAAAAAACCAAAAACTCAACATTATTGTGATGTAATAAATACGAAAATTACAGTTAAATATTGAACACACACACACACACACACATAGGGGGTGAAAGCTTTTTGTGGTTTCTTTGGGAAAAGAAAATCACATGAGGCGGAGCTCGGGTTTCCTTCTCACGTTTTTTATGTGAGCTGGCCAATTTTCGATGCTTTGAATTCTTGTGAATGTTATTTTGGGCCATGTGTTTCATTCAAAATCAATTGAGCAATCAATAGAGCAGAAATTATTATTTGAAATAACAAAGGCGTTTACTTTTCTACTTTCTCACAAAAACACGCACACACACACACACATAGACACACACACACGTACAGATTTGGTCATTTATTAGTGGCTTGAAAGGAGTTGGTCAACCTTTTCTTTTGAACTTACCCGTTCGCCCTTTTCACCAGTCATTCCAGGATCGCCTCTTTCGCCCTTTTGGCCCTGCTGGCCCCGTTCACCCTGACGACCCGTTTCTCCTTTTTCACCGGGCATACCCTTGGGTCCAGGTGTTGCACTTCGAACTCCCATCGAGTTGATCATTAGAGATTCCTGTTTGTGTGGGCAGAAATAAGCAGAGTAATTTGTTAAATATTTGCTTGTTTTCTGGGTAAACTGGGTACAGGCTGCTACTGGCTAAAGGATACACAGGTTATTTTCGATAAATGCTTTTCTTGTTGGATATTTTTTGATCCAATTCTCTTCATATCCGGAAAATGACCCTGTTATGTTTTTGGTATGTGAAAATTTGATTAATGATCTCAAGTGGCATTTTTTTTTATTTATTTGTTTATTTCTTCTCTGGCATTGCTAATGTGAATTTTTCGCCAATTTATTTCTTCTTTTTTTTTTTGGGCGGAGTTGAGGAACACATTCTAATGATGCCCAAGAATTGTTGTTGTTGCTGTTGTTTTTCTAGTCCATTAAATTTGTTTGGCCCATATGTGTGTGTGTTTTTGCTGCTTATGCCAAATATATATTCATATAAAAGAAATTGTTAAATGTTTTATACCTTAAAAGTCCTGGATGGATTCCAATTTATCTGTTATTTATGTTTGTTTATAAAAATGTTACACATGTTTTTCATAAGGTTGTATAAGAATGAATATGCGCGGTTAGCATCAAATTAGAATACATTATATAAATAAATGAGTTAAAAAAAATTCATGTATATATATTTTTTTTTTATGTGAATAAAAAGTTTTTAATTTTTGTTGTTCGCTTTACGAGTTTGGCTCAAAAAAAAAAAAAGAAACAAACAAAAAAAAGCACTCAAAATAACATTTTGTAAACATAATTGACTTTTCAACAAAGCTCTGATCCAAAACAGAAATATAAGCAGATATATGTATAATTTTTTTTTTTAAATAAGAAAAATAAGACCATATAAAATATTTATCAAAATAAATTCAAAAAACAAAAAAAAAAGGAGGGCACAAGATAAGGGAAAATTATTCTTCGTTACTTGTCGTCATGTCAACAATCGCAAGAAGACAAAAAAAAGTAGCGCCAATAAACATAAAAGCATTTTACTCTGCTCGCTCTTCTTCTCGTTAGTCCTCTAACGCACTCAGCCCAAGCCCCTTCCCTCCCCCCCCCACACTCCTTCTGACAACAAGGTCAAATTGTTTGACAACAAATTTGAGCGAAGCGTTGGTGTGAGTGGAGCCTGCGTAGGGAAAGACAGGATGGGGGTAAGGGCAAGGGCAATAACAACAAAAGCTTTTTAACCTGCCCCCCCCTTCCCACTCAAAAAAAAAAAATAATGAACCCCAGCAGCTTTCCCTGAGACTTGGAGCATATAAAAAACAATGGGCGGTTGGCAGTTGGCTAAGCGGTTGCCAGGAGTTCGACCATGCGGCCCGTAGGTGTGGCGAGGGCGGTGTTGGTTGTGGCATTTGCCTGATTTAAGTAGCTTGACACTTTCATAACCGTAACAGTGCGATAATGATTACGACCACACACACACACATACACAGACAGAGGCATCAGGCCCCAAGCCACTCTCGGCAATTCAGAAAAAGAGAAGCCGCCAACATACGGCGTTAAAATGCGGCAGCAAAGCTCAGAGGAATAAAGGAAGCGAAAAAAAAAATAAAAATAATAAATACGAAGAGAAAAGTTTCACTTGCATGAAAGGGTTCAAAAGTCGCACCAACAAAATGTCGACGATATGAGAGAGTGTCAGAGTGTATCCTCGTATATCCTCTCATAATGGTGGAACTGCTGCTGTGCTTGTATGTGTGTGTGTGTGTGTGAGTATGCGTGTTACCGCGTTTAACCGCGTGAACTGCGCGCCATGCGCTGATAACGGTAATTGCCACAAGCTGGCATGCCGGCACATTGAATCTCACCGCCTGCAGGCTTACACACACACACACACACACACACACTCTGCCACTCTCCTATACAGTTAGTCTGTCAGGCAGTCAGTCAGTCAATTGCCCCTTCCAAGCGGAAATGTGTCGGCATTCTCGTCTCTGTTGGCCGCTTCCACAGCTTTGTGTTTGCGTGCTCAAGACACTTACGTTTCGGCATTTTTTTTGAGATGGTTTTTGTTATTCTTGTTTGTGTTGTTGTCGTTCTTGTTGTACCTTTGTGGTTTTAAGATTATTAGCAAAGATAACCCATTTGCGGCGGCCACACCAACGACAAAGCCAACGCCAAACAACGTGCCAACGAACCTGCCATCCTTCCCAACCAGCCCAGCCAGCCAGCCAGCCAGATATGCCAGCCTGCCCAGCTGGCACGCCCATCAAATCTTGGTGGCAATACTTTTTCTTGCCTGCTAATACACTTCACCAGCGAGTCAAGTGTATTGGGCCTGTTATAAAGAATAACAGCTTAACCGAATTTACAGGCTTTTCCCGACACAAAAACAAAAGGCTTAAAAATGAAGAAAAAAAAAAAAATACCGACACTGGCGACTTTTAAAATAAGTCGGCAATAAAATAATGTGTTCAATAAATAAAGCTTCACCAAGCTGCTACTGAGCTGTGGAGAAAAAGAAACTACAAGGGATTAAGCAAGAGAATATTAAAAGATATTAGGTATACGACGGGTTGGAATATTTTCGAAAGACCAAAAGAAATTCTTACCAGCAAGTTGCTCTAATAAATTGAATTTATATAAGCTTAAATTAAATTTGAACAAAAAATAATAAAGTTTTTTCCTAGAATAATATAAATATGAATGTTTATTTTTGGTCAAGTATGAGATACTTGTGCCTCGTGGACTAAATCAGGAAAGTAAAAAACAAATTTTTTTTTTTGGAAATCGGATTAAGTTCTTAAATTGATATACCCATTCTTCCATGCGAGGTTCCATAATTTCTATAAAATCTTTCTACTCTTCAAAATTTGAATTTTTCTTTCAAATTGCATTAGCTTTTTCAAAAAGACATTAAGATTTCGTTCAGAACCGAAATCGGTTATTGAGGAAATTGGGCTCCCAGCATTTCTTTTTCAAAAGCAAAATAAATTAAACACAAGCTTAAGATAGATTATGGATACATTTTTCAATTCAAGTTGAATTGACTTTTTAAAAAAGTTATAAGGATTTCATTCAAAACCTAAATCGGTAATTGAGGAAAAAAGCAACTCACTGATCATTTTTTTCTCTGAAGAGTAAAATAAATTAAACACAAACTTAAGATAGATTTTGGATACATTTTTCACTTAAAGCTGAATTGACTTTTTAGAAAAGTTATAAAGATTTAATTCAAAACCTAAGTCGGTTATTGAGAAAATGAGCAACACCCTGATCATTTTTTCCTTTGAAAGGTAAAATAATATAAATTACATTTTGGAGCTAAGGTAGAGACTATACAAGTTAGTGATAAGAAAAAGTGTATTTTGTATTCTATCTTCTATTCTATTCTATTCAGCCCGAAGCTCACTTTCTCATAAGCAGTGTAATCGTTGTTGTTGTTGTTGTTGTCGACATCGCTTGGTATTTGCGGCTTTTGGTGTGCACACCGCACCATCAAGGAAGGAAATTAGTTTAGGCAAATTGTGTACCTTGTAAAACATGACTGACGTTTACCATAGCTGAGAAAATTCAACAAACTGCTCTGGACTCTGAACTATTCATAAGGACCAGACAGAGGTAGTACGTGATTGAAAACCGAACGACAAAATCCACAAACCGACAGACTCTTCAACCAAATTTTAACTTAGGAATTTTTGCTTAGAGGTAAATAAATATAAAATATATATATATATTTTTTTTTTGAGCCAAACCATAAAGTATTTATAAATATTTAAATAAAAATAATTATACAAGTTGGTGAAATAGAAATATTTAATTATTAATTTCACCTGGGGTGAAATTTATGAAATGCACTTTGCCAACAAGAAAAATTGTTTTAGGTCTTATTCAATCTTAACTTATCTTACCTTAGACAATATAAAAATAAAAACAAATTATTTTCATAGAAATCAAAAATTAATTTTAATTGAAGTCCTAAAAATCTATTCGATTTTATTTAGACAATTTTTGATTTTCTCATAAAGCAAAGCGCATTTGAATTATTTTGTTAAATCGAATTTAATTTGTAAGGAAATTATAGATTTGTTTACTTACATCGTAATTCTCTGGCAAACCAGGTGGGCCCGGCGGTCCCGGAGGACCGACGACTCCGGGTAGCCCATCGACGCCTGGTTCACCTTTTTGGCCCTGGATACCTTCCGATCCACGAGGCCCGACGTCGCCGCGTTCCCCCCGATCTCCTTTGAGACCGGGAGCACCGCGTTCTCCTGGCACACCGGTGGCACCCTAAACGAACCGGAAGAGAATGAAGAAAAATGGCAACCGAAGCAGCCATCAAAATAAATCACATTAGTAGGCGTCTTTAGCATAGTCTGTTTTCTGTTTTCCATTCTAGCCAAATGTTATTATTAGGGGATTGAGTACGGAATTGGGAGCGAGTGACAACGGTTTGTGTTGTGTTTTTGGGGTGGTTGGCTAGCGGTTACTCCTAAACTGACTATGTGGTTGATTTGCATAATCGTTGTGTTTTAGTCCGAGCTCATTAATCTACGCGGGGCAGCTGCTTTCTTGGTGCTGCTGCTCCCAAGAGCCAGGTCGGGGCGGGGCTAGTGTGGGAGGGTGGGCAGAGGAAAAAATGTGTCTCCAAATGTTCTTAATCTTATGCAAAATGGTCATGCTGTTCGCCATTTGCGTGTTCTGTTCGTGCTTCTTGGGTTTTTTTTTTTTGGTTCGTGTTTAGTTGGTCTCTCGGAACTCATTCAAGTTGTTGTAATGTTCTGTTTCTTATCGTCGTTCTTTAAATTAATTGCTATTAGTTAAGGGATTAGCAGTACAGCAACAAAATAGTCACAGGAATTTCCGGTATGCCCGCTAAGTTAGCCATATTTTACTTTGGTCGAAGGACAACGCGACATTTTGACTGGAAATGAAAAATGAGTTGTCCGGAAAGGCAGAGGAGGGGACAAATAGATTTTGGTTTTTTTCATTCTTATTTTTGGGCTATAGCGGTAATTTTGTTTGCTTTTGGTTTACTACAAGGGTCAACACAATGTCTCTTTAGTCTTCATTTTTGGTAGCTCTGTTTGTTGTTATTTTTGTTTGATTGCTCTGGCATGCTTTATACATTTTATGGTTTATTCTCATAGCTGACATATTTGAGCCACTGTGATGAAGAAGCCAAATATTTGGCCACATATTTCGCTACAAACCACTTTTCTTTTGATGTACTCCAAGGCATTGGAGAGGCTACGTGCCACAGGTTGCTACAAGGTCAAACGGTCCAAAAATAAAATATGAAAGCACAAAAAAAAATAATAATAATTTATTTGTATACGTTTTTTTTTCTCATGAGTAATTCCTTTGAGTATAAAAATTCAGCTTTGATATTTGCCAAGTTCTTTGGCCCAGCTCAAAAGTGCTTTTCAAATGTTTGAATTGATGTTGACTTTAGACTAACCTAAATCTAAACTGCATTTGCATTATGTCAATTCTTTTGGATTAGACGTTTCTATTTTCTCGGTTAGCTGCACAAAATCTTTAACCATAACTTCAGCTATTCACACAGACCCAGCCCGAGATAGAAGAGCAGAGCCAAAAACTTACAGAATAAACGAGAAACGTGGGCCAGAAAGATACGGGCACTTAAAAGTAAAGGCCAAGTGAAGCCAAAAGAAGCCAGCCCAGCTCAGGCCAGCGCCAAGCCAGCTACATTGTAGACATTGCCTTTGACCCACTCACACACACACACACACACACACACATGTATAGCATATTGCAACGCTTGAAGTGTGTACAAAGAGGTATACTCGAAACTACACTTGCTACTCCAGAGTGTGAGAGTTCTTCTATATGTGTGCGTGTGTGCGTAAGATTTCTAAAAAAAAAAAATCATGTACTTTCATGTACATGTCTCATTTTCTGTACAAAGTCCCTTCAAGAAGTGAGAGGCTGGTTTCATGAGTCTGAGAACAGAAATAGATCAGAAGAAGTCTTAGTCCGAAAGGAACCTATAAATTTGTGGGATTTCAACCAACTCTTACAGGTTCAAAAAAATAAAGTCAAATCGATTTGCACGACCACAGAAATTGGAAATCCTTGATTATATAAAATTAGTTAACCCTAGATATTTCAGATTAATCAATATCTCAAATGAATTTCACATTTTCTCATTTTAAAATTTGGACTTTCTTTCTAATCAATTCAATGCATTATTTTTGACACGATTTGCGGATTATCTTGGGGCATATATTTCGAAGGAGCAACCCTCGTTTATCTCTGTCTCTGTAAGGGATATATAACAACTTTCCGTAGAACTCTTATGTCTGACAAAGATGCTGCCAACTGATGAGATAATATAACGAGTAGCATTCAGAGTGGGGATAAGTGTTTAAGCGTGAGCTGCCGCTTACGTTCAAAGCCATAAAGAAATTTTCGTTTCGTTTCGTTTCGCTTCGTTTTGGTTTGGCTTGGTTTTTTCTTATTTCATTTTATTTTTTTCTTTCTGTTTTTCTTTCTTTTTTTCATGTCGTTTTGGTCGTTTCCTTTTTCTATTTTTCCCATTTCCGGTTACACACACAGGCACACTGCAAATTATGATGTTTGACATAGGAAAACATCAAGTCGAAGCTGCTGTGTGGAGAGCAAAAGTGCCCATCTTAAACCGTTATGTGTGTGTGTGTGTTGGTGCCTCCAGTTCTGGTTCGGTACAAAAAACTCTTCAAGATTAGACGATGTGTGTAATGAAATTGAAAATGTGTTAGATTCATGTCAAATATTGCCTTTTGCCATTTTCCAAACCAGCCGTATAACCCGTTTCAGTTAGATAGAGAAAAGTACGAAGATCTCCAGGAGCAGGGATGTGGGGATGTGTGGGAGAGTAGGAAAGGGCATAGATAAAATGTTGTACTTACGGTAGTACCAGGAGCGCCAGTCTTTCCTTCCTTGCCCTGTGCACCCGGCGCACCACGCAACGACTTACGTAACGTTTCGTTGTCTTTGATGGCTTCTAGGATATCAGACGCATTACATGTACATTTGCCAGTGTATTTCTGAGGGGAGCGGAAACAGAGAGAATATAAAAAAGATTTTTTTTTTGTTTTTACATGTCAAAAATTTCAATTACTTAAGCAAAAACCCGGTGAGGGTCAACTTTGCCTAATTGACAATTTCATTTTGTGGGCTCATCTTTGAGGCTACCAAGTGAGCGGCTAAGAACTTAATCATTGTCAAAATGCCTTTAGGAAAAGTTGGAAATATTTGTTGAGCAAAAAATATATACTTACAGCCCCCGGACTCGTCGTGTCTACAAAAGGTGGGTATGTGGCCGATTCGCCCTTTGGCCCCGGTGGACCAGGCGGACCCGGCGGACCACGTATACTTTCACCTTTCGGCCCGCGTTCACCCCGTTCACCTTTGATACCGCGCAAAGCTAAAGGGTATGAAAAAAAAAAAAAAATTAAATTACTTTAGTATTAAATAAATCAATCAACTGTGGAAATCCTTACGTCTTTCGTGTGGGTATTGCGAATTCTGTCCGAGAGGCTGAACACCGCTGGTATCGTAATTATCTGTCGCCTGTGAAAAATTAAAGCACAAATCATATTAAAAATAAAATTCAATTTTTCTTTTTGTTTTACTTTAATTTTATTGTTGTTGTTTTTTTTTTATTTAACCAAGTGAAAGATAAAGCGATTGTTATTAATTTGTATTGATTATGTGCGAATCGCGTACTGCAATTAACTTATTGTTAAATATTTAATTATGTACAAAATCTACTGCAGTTGAAATGACCGCATTGTTGACCAATAAAATTGGTCATTTTCAACAATTTCTTTTAACCTGCATCCGGTCATTAATAATTTAAAATTGCTTAATTTAAGTGGATCAATTTAGAAGCTTAAATTTAATTTAATATATGAAAAAAAAAATGAGTCGAAACAATAAGCCAAATAAAGAAAATATTGTAAAAAAAACAAAAAAAAAAACATTGGGTAAAATTTACTTACAGGAAGACCCAACATATTATCGTCTACTGATTCAATCTAAAGAAAAAAATTTTCATTAAATAAAAAAAAACTTAAGGAAAATCATAAAATTTTAATTTAAAAAAAATACATAAAAAATCCAAGATTAAAAAAAATAATAATTATAATAATAAAATTCCAAGAAAATTTAAAAAGTTAATAAATCTTAATTAAAACCAAGAAATTATATTTTTTCAAGAAAATTTGAAAAGTTAAACAGTTCCAAGAAATTATTATTATTATTTTTTTTTTGTTAATTTAATAAAATAAAAAAAAAAATAATATTTAACATACCCAGTCAATTTCAGAATCTTGATTGTTCTGGTTAACAAAGAAGAACAACCAAATTTTGTAGGAAAACACAGAAAAACATAAAATAAAATACGAAAAATAAAAAATTCATTAAATAAATAAATATCTTATTAAAAATATAACTAATTTTAAATGAAAACATACCAGGTCAGTAATAATGGTGGTATCATTCTAGTTTTTGGGATCAAGCAGACATTGGGTGGGGGAAACAGAACAGAGTAAATAAAGAGAGAGAGAGAAAGAGGGGGTAAATTTGGATATATACATCAAAAATAAAGAGGAAATCAAAGAACATACCAGGTCAGAATCAGTGCTGTTATCAGACTAATAGGAAATTTTTAAATAATATTTTTGATTAAAAAGAAAAGAAAAAAACAAAATTAAAAAAAATTAAAAAAAAAAACCTACCAGATCGAAAATGTCATTTTCATTTGAGAGTTCTTCTTCTAAGGGCTGGAAAGGAGGGGGATATGTAAAGATAATAAGTAAATAAATATTAAATAAATCAATTAAAATAAAAACAAACTGAAATATAATATTTATTTAAAATGCATTCTGACTAATTCACACTAATTGATCACAACTGTTGAGGCATCTCTGGCCACTTGAACTAATCATCCCATGTATTTCGATGTTTACATTATTCTAAATCCACTTCGAATATATTAAATATCAATTATATGACAATGAAATTCTATTATTTCCACTTAGGTAAAATGATTTCCAAATGCCTTTCAGCAATTTGCAAGAGAATTGACTTTGGCAAAACAATGCATTAATTTATTAATTTTATTCTCATATAGAAATGAGGGGGACTTTTCTGTCTGGAAGCTTTTGGGTTGAAAGACTTACCTTCTCCGTGAAGGGCTTGCAGCTTGTATTGAGAGCATCCGGTATTGTATATAGATTTAATTCTGTAAAACTACCCTGCATTGAAATATTGATGATTTAGACAGAATGTGCAAAATTATGAAATTTATTTAATTGAATTTTTGCATAATAGGTTCATGGTAAGCTACCTCCTAAATGGTTAGGCTAAAAAGTTAATTTTTTGAAACGCCATTTTACCACATATTTAGAATCAATATATTATTTTTTGGGGGGTGCGGGTGGGGGTGGGGGTGGGGCATACATAATAGATCAATCAATTTGTATGCTATTTTCGTAGAAAATTGTAAACAAAAATATTAAAATGGAAACAAACATTTCACGCTTACTGCTAAATTGTAATTGCTTCAAATTGTTATTTATTATTTATGTTAATTTTAGGAAAAGCATTTGCCACTGGTGCTGCTGCCACCCCCCTCGTGGTTTCTGAATTCATACTATACCAATTATAAATTAGCCATTATTATTGAATACGTAATACGACAGAGAGAGAAGAGATTGAGCTAAAATGGCAAACCACAGATGCTAAAAGCAATCTCACCCCCTTACGGCTGGGCAGACGAAAATCCTGGTCCATTAAAGGCAATGAACCTTTGGTGAGAGTAAACCAAAACCATTTGAATGAAGTGAAAGCAAAGCTAAGCAACCGAAACAGGGCACACAGGACATTGAATGCACATGAACTCAAGTTCCGGTATCATTTCAAATAAAAATGCTAAAGGCACAAATGGCCACAATGGCGGCTGAGACCAAAATAATAGCAGACCAGGCCAGAGAGACAGAGACAGAGAGACAAAGAGACTGCGGAGGGGCCACAAAACCAGGCAGTCTATGTCTTGCTTGCCGGCTATTGTTGTCGATTGTCTGTTGCTCTGGCTGCCAATGCTGTTGTTGTTGTTGTTGTTAACTGTAAATGATAGTAATGGCTATGAAGCTTTTATACTTTTCAGTTAAAAGTTTTTACTCGGCAGCTATACTAAGTCGACGAGTTTCGGGTTAAGAGCGTGATACTAACGCTTTGACAATGGCTTAATACACACACACACACATTCACACACACACACACATATGTATATTCGCAAAGTGTGGTTGTCAATAAACATTGAAGTGTCCTCTCTTGTGTCAGACAGGCAGCAAGTCTTTATAGTCTTTCTGGTTTTCTCAAGTCTAAATCGAGTGCGGATATTAAAGTTTTTTTCTCTTTATTTTCTTGGCTTTTGTCTTCTTCTTCTTCTTCAACTTTTTGTGTGTGTTTGGCTTTAAGACGAGCAAAATATGCAGCGCGCACACACACACACACATACAGAGTAAATGGCCAGACCATTCAGACCAGGCCGGTAAAATCATTGTGCCTGGCTTAAATAAAACAATGCGGCTGGTCTTTATTTCTGTCTCTTTGTCTCTCTTTTTAACTGTCTGTAGTTTTGGTCTTTCTCTATTTGAGTTTGTCTGTCTGTTTGTCTGCTTCTCTGTATGTTTATAGCACAATTTTGTGCTCTATGTCTTTGTGTATATTTTGGCCACGTCTTCTCTGTTTGTCTTTGTTTTAATAGGTGTGTGATGTGTGTCTGTGTTTGTGTAGGTTCCATGAAATTAGTAGCTAGGAAATTCACTTGAAACGGAAATTAAGTAACAGGAACTGGCATTATTTTTTTTGGGTGTGCAGCTTTTGTCATTTGCCTACTCTCGTCTGCTTTGAAATTTAAGCTTTGAGAATAATTTCCAAGAACCAAAAAAAAAAAAAACAGGTCATACTTCAGAGTCTAATGACCCCATAAATAGATGAATTATTTCCTGAAGGAAATCAGAATACTGATTTATTCATTTGTTTAGCTTTTTAATCAAAATCGAAAACCAATTAATTGCCAACAAATATTTAATAAACTGCCAAACCGTTCATATTCTCCATGCGGATTGCCAATCAAGAAACTAGTTAAGGCTAATTCATATGATATTTGAATAATTAATTTACCAAAAACAAAGACAACAGAAAAATACATCTCGAACTAATTAATTGTCGAGGGGATTTCCAGGCAAAAGTTCTCCGACCTAAATGGTCTGAATACAATTTCATTCAGGTGGAAACTTGGCCAGCTCTTCCAAACAAACTCAGCGAAGAATAATTCGAATTTAATAACTTTCTTTGTGCACAAAAAATTATCCAAAGCAATATGAAAATTTCAAAAGTCTCCTTTCTTTAAGTCAGCGTTCTTTTTTTTTTTGGCATTTGCAAACCCTTTTCCTTTTTCCAGAAGTTATCAAAAAGAAAAGTAAAATAAAAAGGAACTGATAAGATAGTCAAGTGGTGGGGGTGGGGGTAGAAACATCAAAGCTGTTGCTGCACAACGATGGCAACAATATTGCAAATGACAGCAAATAGCAAAAAATAAGGAGATGGATGGATACTAAAGTCCAAAATAAAATGGCACAGAAAAAAAAAATAAAAGTCCTCAAAAAAAATACGAGAAAAAAAATATCGTAAAGTAAATAAATAAATAAGCAAACAAATAAAAGAGACCTAGAGAAAAAGAGACAGGAAACCGACAGCCCGACAGAGAGAGAGAGAGAGGGAGAGGGAGAGTAAGTCTACGAGTCTCTAAAAAGATGAGAGTGACAAAGGGTCAAGCCCAGACAAAGGCAACTGCGTCTGTTTAAATAATAAATAACTTGCCGCAGGAATATAACTGAGAGCAGGATAACAAAAAAAAAAAAAGAATAATAATAATAAAAAAATAAATAAATAAATAAAAAAAGGAAAAAATGGTCATCTAATGAAGGACACAAATATGGTATTCTGGGACTGTTCAACTCGACTGAAATGTTGACTGTCGCTTAATAAAGACATCTTTAGGTAAACAATAATAGAGGTCAGCTCAGAGAGAGACAGACTCAGCTAAACTCGAAATAGACGGGATTGCAAAAAATAATAAGCCCACAATTTGTGCACAGCGATAATAATAATTTTCCCAAATCGGGCTAGTATATAAGATTTCGATTTAGAGATCCTAAAGAACCTAAGAGTAGTGTGTTCTTTTTTTTACCCCAAGATCAAACAAAATTCCTGGAAAAGGTGAATTGGGAATTTGAAAAAAGTAAATGGAAAGGGACTGACTTAAGCTCAAGGAATCTATACAATCTTGAGCCTGGAGGGAGTATTAAATAACGAGGTTTATGCAGAGACTCGAACCATTCAGCTCATCAGTAAATTTAAAAAAAACTCACAATTTTTCTCGGCTTATTATAAATAATTATATATATTCCCAATCGGGCAAATATATAAGATTTTGTTTTAGAGATCCTACAATACAGAACAATAGTGATATCTCCTTTAACTTAGAACCAAAAAAAAATTCCTGAAAAAGGTAAACTAAGAATTCGAAAAAGTAAATGGAAAGGGAATCTATACAATCTTGAGCCTGAAGACTAAGATAATTAGATCTAAAAAGAATCCTAAAAAAAGAGGGTCAGAGTCGACATATTAATAAATAAATAAAATCGAACCTGAATATGCGAGAACTGGATAAATGAGAGTAAGAGGCAGGACCCGTAATTTTAAGCCCCGCAAAACCTCTCTAAGCGAGGCACAGAAACCTCTTAAGGAGAGTTTTTTTTTGGTTCGGTATTATCATTGAGAGAAACACTACCCATGAACCTGAATTAGAGGAAAACTTGTGAGAAACTTGTGGAAACAGATTGAAGTCTCGCTTATCCAGATTCGACTTTATATACATTCCCAATCTCAGATTTTAAAACGATTTCTCACAAGTTAATTTAGTATTGCTTTGAATTTTCTTAATTTAAGAAGAAAAATATTCTTAAGTTTTTCGTGATGTGTACAATTTTTCTAGATGCCACGCTTCCCGTCTACCGCCAGAGGCAGACATCCATTTGACAAGGAAGAGAAAGAAAGCTGCTACCCCAACCTCTTCTCTTCGCCAAACTTAAAAGCTGCAAAAATACCAACTATTCTGCTCGGTCAAGTGGCCTGGTGGCTGAGTGCCATGTGCAATTAACTGAGTTCCACACACACGTACGCTGATTCATATACTAAACCATTCTATATTCTACATTCGGCTTAAAGCCTTGCGTGTCTGTGTCTGACTGTCTGCGCGTGTGTGTGTGTGTATTTGTATGACATGTGCATTTTCTGTTTGTTTTGCGCTGCACTGTTTATAATTAAGGCCAGAAATGAACTGAACTGCCAAAGCAACGTTTTGCCATGTGTTATATGTCAGTGCGGCTTAGTGTAGCGTAAAAGTGGGCGCTCGCGTATTTTAACCAAAACCGGCACAAGGCCAGCAAACAGAACAGCAACAGAGCCATTCAGAGCCATCTAGAGTCATGCCATGACGAAACTACTTGTCGAGGTACAAATAGCAAAACATTTATTGCCCTATGGCCATGTATGTTGTCTAGAAATCAAGCCAAGCCGAGCCAAGACAAGGGTTTGTTTTCATTTCCTTCCTATTTTGGTCATATTGAAAAATAAAATAAATAGCACGCTAAACAAATAATATTGTTGGGGTTTAGCTCCGTCCAAGCCCAAGAACAGTCAAATAGTTTTCCAGTATTCCAAGCACGTTCAAAACACACAAAAAAAAGGGACTTGGTAAAAGTAAAAAGAGAAAAAATTCAAACTGCCTACGCAGCATTGCGGTAGCCCTGTCAATTTGTCAAAAATGTGCCAATAATAGAGATCGATTGGGGTCAGCCTAGGCCTAGGCCAAGACCTGAAATAGATTATGGATAACCTTTCCAAATTTACCATTTAACCAGAGCAATTGTGTGACACGCTAAGTTTTTTTTTTTTTTTGAAATTGATTTTCTATGATAGAAAAACAAAAAACCCTGGCTTTTATTTTCAATTCATTTCATTTTTAGATTTGTCACTAACTTTTAATCAGTGCTAACAAAATTTAGTGTTTAATTTAAAGTATTTCAAATATTTTTATCTAGCCGAGACAAAAATTCAGAAATAAAATGCATCCGCTGGATACGACTACCAAAACTTTCATATCCGAGAATTTTGATGTGCTTCTTGTGCGTTTGAAAATCTATTTGAGTGCAGCATTTGTAACTGGCAATAGGAGTTCCGCCGATATGTCCAATTGGCCGGGCTATTATATTTTCTGCTCCAATATACCAGTAACGAATGTGGGTGAGGCTGCCGAGTTTATCAATTCCACCCTCAGAGAGACATGCTCTGACATCAGTATGATCAAATCAATGCTGTTCCATCAGGCTGCCAACTCTGATCCCCGACGCTGGAAATTCGAGACAGACGAGAGATTCTATACCACAGCTCTCACCGATCTAAATCAGATGCAAAGCTTCATAATGCGATTATGCAAGCGTTGCAAATGCTTTATAGAGAGTCGAGCCTGGATTCAGAAGCAGCTGGAAGAGGGAAAGACGCATCAGCAAATTATGCATTATCGTTCGCTTTTGCGAATTTTCGATGAGCAAACTTTCGAGGAAATACGCAAACAACTGGAGCCACTCTTTGATTTCATGAAAGAATTCTACGAGGTCATTATTAGTGAGAGATTCGAAATTTAAACCCGTCAAATAAAACTTATTTGCTTGAACTTGTCATTAAATGGTTCAAAAGGAGTAAAGAGGTGTGGGGGAGGGGGGATGGCATAATCCTGTCCAACTATAAAATTGTACATTTTTAATTAGAATACAAAATATGAAATAAGTATAATTTATATCAAGCCTGACAAGGCCAACAAGCAAAAAAAAAAAAACAAAAAATGAAATAATGAAAACAATGAAAAGCTTAAAGCAACAACAACAAGAACAACTGCCATGAAAATGCCCTGTGAAAATGAGTGGGCATTAAGATTAGCATAACTCGTTTCCGGCAACAACATTTTTTTTTCCAACCTTGTTGTTTTTGCTCTGTGGTCTCTGTTTTACATAACGACAATGCCAGTGACAACAACAACAACAACAACAACAACAATAAAGATAGAAGCAGCTCTTGTAACGGAAACGGATGTATCATTTTTTTTTTTTTTTGTTTTTCCTCTGTCTTAGGTCGACTTAAATTCCGCCGAGCATAACTTCGAGTGTGTTCTGAAAACAGGGGAAAATTTTTAGGAAAATTGTGTTTAAAAGTTATGCCCAAGTTAATAGATAATTAACCACGTAAATTAGCAAAGCAACAGTTTACAAATATCGTCAACATTAGCCTCCTCATCCTCCTTCACCTTCTCCTCCTCCCCATCATCATTATCATCATTGTCATGATTAAGCGGAAAAATATTCATCCTCGAACAAATTTGAGCCTCTTCATTCGGCCAGGTGTGTCAGGTGTGTGGGTAGGTTGGAACCCGGGAACGGTGTGTGGGTTAAACACGCACTCGAGTATAACCGAATTAACTCTAATTACTTTGTAATGTTGATTGAGCCTGTTAAAGCGCATTAAATATACAAAACAAAGCAGGAAAAAAAATGATTTAACATTTTCCAACATATTTAGGAACAAGCTTTTTGCCGACTAAAACACGACAAAAATGAAATAACCAAATGATAAAATCATTTTGCTGTAACTCATCAGGCAATTGTCGGAATTTGGCATATTTGAAAATGGCAAAGCTTGGTTGTCGACTCTAGCAAAATTGGGAATTGTCAAGTTGAACTACCTTGACCTATTTGAAATTATATGAAAAGCTTTCCACCTTCTCCTTATACTTTTGGAAAGAGGCTACACAATCTTTTCACTTCTAAATTATTCAAATGTCTGCCAACAGGGAAGGCAGATAAAAAATTTATATATGATGCGGATTATTTCGGGCAATTAATTTATTTAAAATTAAGCCAAAATAAATAGTTCAAAACAAAGGTGAAAAAAGAATCTTCCTAGAGATTTTCAATTGATAAGGAAAAGTTGGCAAATTTTATTTGATTGATCAAAGGGATCTTCCTGGAAATACTCAATAAATAAGGAAAAGCAGGGCGAAGGACAATTTGAATTGATTAATAAAATATAACTGAAATAAATAATTAATTTTAAGTCAATTAAAAAGACATTGAAATTTATTGTTATTATAATTTTTTGATCCATTGAATTGTTTGAATTAAACAAAATTATGATTATCTGAATCATTTGATTTATATAAAAAAAAAAAAAATTGCGCATTTTATGTGGTTGAAACGTATATAAAAAAAAAAAAAATACAAATACCAAATTTAAATTCACCTTTTATAGCAGCGCCAACAACAACAACAAGAACAAACAAAATGAAACTGTTAAATGGCAGGTGGGTTGACTTGCCACCGACTTGTTGGGAGAGTAAGCGGAGTATAGTTTCTAAATCACTTTCTGACAGCCGTTTGCTCCACTACAACAACAACAACAAATAGAAGAAGAAGTAAGAAGTAAAAGTAGCAGAAGAATGACGATAACAATCGCAACGTCAAAAAGTTGCGCACTTTTTTTTTTGTAATTTTATTTCATTTCCGTTTGAATGCGTGTGCCCAAAAGGTGTTGCTGTGGTGGTAGAAATGGAAATGGCATTGGCCAAAGTAGACTCTGGCCCAAGGTAGTGGGTGAGACTTTTTAAGCAAAATTATAGCTACATAAAATTTTACGGCCATTTTGAAGAGCAACAAAGAAAAACCAAAAGTAAAAAAATTTATTTTATAAAAAAAAAAAGTTTAATTTTGTTCACTTGACTTTTAGATGGTTTAATGGTTTGAGGGGGAGTTTTTTTTATTTTAATTTTTTTTTTTCTGTTTTTGTCTTTGACTTTTTGGCTTTTGTTTTTGTTTTGCATATAATCAAAATAAATTACTTTGCACATTTTGCGGCATATGAATAATTGAAAATGCTCAGGCACATTAAAAAACACCGAGTGTGAAAATGAAAATCATATGTATGAACCTGAACGAAGTGAGACTATTAAAAAATAAATAAATGCATGCCAATCTACACACCCCATACCAGCACACACAAACACACACACATATACATATACATAAAAAAAGAAGAAAAATTTCGTTGGTAGTGTGAATGCTGATGAGATGAAGCTGTGAATTTTATATGATGAAAGTGCCATTTCCGCTTCATCAACATCAATGAAAGAATTTTCAGCACAATAAAATTGAATTTACAAAAAAAAAAAAAAAAAAAACGAGAAAATCAAAAAAAAAAAAAAAAGTGCAAATTCTTTTAAAATATTTTGTCAATGCGTAAATGCCGGAATGTCAATTTGTGTAATTTATAAGCTCAAAGATTAATTTGCTTTTGCGTAAATTTCCATAAAAAGCCATTTGCAATTTTCGGCAAGTAAAGTTGTCAAGCTTCTCAAAATAAATGTGTGCTTTTCTTTTGGAAGTAATATTTATTTATTTAAGAGGCTGGCATTAATGCAGCCAAAACTAGTTCAAAGAGAAATGCAAATATTAATTAAAATATGACCTGAAGTAGAACTAATTGTTCAGCCAGAAGGCAAAAATTCATAAATTTAAATAATTGTTGGCTTTAAGCTTTTCCAATGGAAGAAATTTCCCAAAAATTTTGGGTACTGCCTAAAATTATGTTTCATGCGAAACAACTCGGCCTATTCGAATTAATCCAATTTATTTTTAAGTTTTTTTCTTAAACAAAATTTCAAAATAAATATTTTCCTGTTTTCTTATTTATTTGTAATATGTGTGAGATTTATTTGTGAATAAAAATAAAGCACTGAGAGGGTGTATTTCATTTAGAGAATGACAACGGAATTTTTTTTTTTTTCTTTGCTTTCTGCCATCTTGTTTTGTTTTATTTTTTGTCACTATTCCTGATTTGTTTTCTTTATTTATTTTTTATTTATTTTTTTTTTTTAATTTTGCTAAAAACCTACGACTAATTCTCAAACGAGCTGACACAAATCTCGAAAGTTTTTGCGCCAACATATTCTGCAGGCTGTCACTAAGTCTGTTCCCCCCTGAGTTGCTGTCGGTCTGCCTCTCTGTCAGTTTGTTTGCTTAAATGTCTGTCTAACTGTTTGGTTGGCTGTGTTACTTTTTCTCCATACATATATATTTATTTTTTACTATTTTGTTTGTGGTTGAAACAATGCACACAGAGACAGATTAAGAGAGAGAGAGAGGGGAGAATGGGAAGAAGCTGTGCAGATTATGCCAAGGCACAAACACAGAGATAAACCTGGTAAACATATCTGGTAAAATGCAACAATGGCGTCTCTCCTACATTTGCCAAAAGCGCCAACTACAATTAGTTTAAAACAGAAAAGGAGAACAACAAAATGAGTGAAATAGAGAGAGAGAGAGAGTGTGTGTGTGCCAACACAATGAAAGCGTACATTTGCCGCAGGCGATGATGGCTGCAAAACTCTGGGCAAAAAAAAGTGTGTGAACAAGTCTGAGAGAGTCTGTAAAAAAAAAAAACAAAAAAAAAAGTGTGTATGCGTGTGTTGATTTAGACAGCAAGACATATTTAGACCAAGAACCTAGACAGACAGCCAACCTCTAGAGAATTTCCTGTGCTATCAACTAAGTAGCACAAAATCTAGTAAAAACAATTTCACACCAAAGCAAACACAGCCAAGTAAGCCAACTCAATTCTGAAATTAAAATAATTTTAATCACTCACACACATTCAATTTCACAACTGAATTTATTATAAAAATTTTCAATTAAACCAAACCATGTCTGAACCCAAATCAAATATCTTATTTGTCAGCGCTGCGGTGTTCGAGTTGCTGAACCGACTCCTCCTGCCACGCATAGAAATGCTGCGACAGATTTTCTGGACACGCATGGTGCCGGAGACCCGAGCCGACGAAGAGGAAGACTGGTGGCCGGACTATGCCATCTATTCGCCAGCCCATGCCTTCACCGATATGAAGGGTCTGCTTTGTCTGACCCAGACCAGTCTGAAGGGTTTGCCCGATGAACTGCAAGCACTTTTATATGAATTCCAGAGAATGTATGAATCGGTTAAAAGCAAACTCAAGCATCCTGTCCGTCGTCGTTATCGCTTGGTGCTCAGTCTCCTAAAGGATCTGAATGTATTTGTGAAGAGCTTCAATAATCACTGCAATCTGTTTTTGCAACGACGACAAAATCTTTACGATCGGGCCAGTGAAAGCTTGAGTACTACGGATCGTATAAGTCTGAAAATATTCGATGAGCATTGCTTTGTCAAGGTCCATACTAAAATGGGTAATCTCAGGAATTTCATACAGGATTTTGTGAATCTTTTTGAAGTTGGCAAACTTGTAGGCTGAGCTCAAAGTGAGAGAGAAATTCTTTTGTTTGGCAGAACATGTTTGTTTTTGTACTTTCTTTTTTTTTTGGTCCTTGGTAATAAAAATGTCTGCCTCGAGAGTATTGAGAGTATCTACAAAAGCTTTTTATGCTTCAAACCCAATATACTGTACGAAAATGTAGTGTGCCAAGTACAGTTGAGCAGAGACAAACGTGTGTACAGGTTTTTCTTTTTCTGCTTTTTTTTTCTCTCAGTTTCCAAAGCGGTAAGTATGCTTTTTAGATACGTTGATTCGTTGTTGTTGTTAACTTTGTTGTTGTCGTTGATAGAATGGCCAGAAATGGTTGTGACACACTTATGTGCTCGCTGGCTTGCTAGCTAGCTTGCTGGCTTGTGGCTCCCCAGTTGCCTGCCTACCAGGATTCGCAAGCGAACGGCAAGAGGCGATGAGGCAAGAGGGCAGAGGATGAGCGAAGAAAAAACCGACAAACGGACAAACAAAAAACCAGAAAGAAAAAAAAAACGAATGAAGAAGCCAACGGCACAAAAACCTCCATGTGAAGTGTGTCATCAGTTTAAGGTTTTTGTGGGCAAACACTAGCCAGCCCGGGTACCTCCCAAAAGTACTCTCAAATCGCCCAACAGCCCACAGATTGCCGAACCGTCACCGAACCCGTCAACGTTGTTGTCATTGTTGCCTCGCCTGATGCTCTTGTTGTTATTGTCGTTGTTGTTGTTGTTGTCCTCTGCTTGCCATCTGTATTTTCATAATAAACAAATGGGTTGCAAGGTTGGTTGGCTTAACTTTTGGGTTGCTTCACTTGCCAGATAGTAGGGAAGCCAGCTAGTCCCTTTCGTATTTGTAAGCACAAATCAGAGCTATTTATATTGTGGCCAAGTTAGAGGGTGGACTGAGATCTGATGGCAAATTTGCCCACTTTACACTGTTGCAATGTGCGTGGCAAAAAAGAAAAAAAAAAAAGTCAACTTAAAATGGCTCTTTGGCTGCTGCGTTGGGTGGGCTTGGGTTGGGTTGGTTGAACTGTCAGCTTGGTTGCTTGTCAACGCGCTTGCTAACTTTTGCCTGAAGCATACTTACACATAGACAGACTCACTCACTCGCACACACACACACAGACACAGACAGAGTATACTAGCTCTGCTAGATAGGAGCCCTTAGGTTATTTCCAATTTGCAAAAGTAACCACAGGAGCAGCAAAAGTGCAGCATACTTTGCCGCGCACTAAAGTTCAACTAAAACACCAACAACAACAACAACAAGAACCTCAACATTCTACTTATCTATGACAGGATAGGCAAGACTGGGACAGACCTGGTTCTTAGTTTGGCAAACAGCAGCATCAGCAGGGGAGGGAATGGAATACATTTTGCCCTCTGTCCCAGTCAGTCCCCGGACCATATTGACAAGACTGCTTCTGCCTTCCTCCCTCAGATTGTCGTCAATGCAACAAGTTTCGACTTGTCAGTTATTCAAAAGTACAGCAACTTCAGGCCAAGCTGTACAATTCAAAGTCTTCCCATATCATCATGCTCCTCCTCCACTAAACTTTTGTTCAGCCTATCACAGGCAAAACTGAAAAAAAAAAATAGAAGAAGGAAGAAGAAGAAGGAACCGCAAAAGTCAGCATGGAATTTCGAAAGTTTGCAAAACCCTAGCTGCAATTTCCAGACGACCCCGAACTCATGCATTATCAAATGACATCGAGTCAACTTTTACAAATGGCAGCACTCAAAAGGGGTAGGGAAATTCCTTGCCTCCACCCCTAAAAACAAAATAAAAAGAAAAGATTCTCTTTAGCAATCTTGAAAATACCTATCTAAAAATGTATTATTTGAATTTATTACCCGATAAAATATATACTAAAATACAAAAGAGCAAATAAAAGGTGTGAATAAAAGCATGGAGAAAAATGAATGGAAGGGGGATACGGAAAAAAGTGTTGAAGAAAGTTTTGAAAAATGTAAGCAAAAATTATTTATCCACTTGCAGTCGAGAGAAAGAGCCAATTCTGCTGGTCCATTTTAATAAAATATTATTATAAATGTAACGGAAGCTAGTTTCTCAAATGTTTGTATACCTAGACACAACGGAAATATTCATGGATATTCATGAGTGTGCATGAGAGTTGCAAACTCTGAGTTGGTTTGTCTTTATGCCAAAGTTATGGCATTTCCATTTTTATTTCATATGGGATACACTTTTTTTCAAGAACATTTTAAAGCTACCCGAATTCATCTCAAACTTGATCCGGAACCGAATCGAAAATAATTATATTAATCTAGTTCATAGAACTCCTTCTAGAAACTATCCCAAGAATTTTCTTAGCAATTTTGAATCTATAATAAAGCTCGAGTCCAAGACAATATGATCCGCTTGGAATCACAAAATGACTGCATAAATTTTCTATAAAAGAAAAACAGTATAAAAATGCATAACTTACTGGAAGTTCTTGAATATATATTTCTCTTCCATATACACTTTTTTCAAGAACATTTTGAAGCTACCCGATTTTATCTCAGACTTGAACCGGAACTGAATCGAAAATAATTATATTAATCTCATAGAACTCCTTCTAGAAACTATCCCAAGAATTCTAGAAATAATCTTCAAGATTACAAAAGAGTTTCTTAGAATCTATTAAAAAGCTCAAATCCAAGACACTATGATCCGCTTGGAATCACAAAATGACTGCATAAATTTTCGATAAAAGAAAAACAGTATAAAAATGTGTAGTTTGCTGAAAGTTCTTGAATATATATTATTTTTTGCTATATATAAAAGTATTCTCTTTATTATTTTTCTTTTTTGTTTTTATAAAATTGTTCTCTTTGCTGAGTCGGAGTCTTATTTCTAGTGTTGTTTCCATGCAGACACATTTGGATATATTCATTATTTATGACCAGCTTTGGGAGCAGAGAGAAGTCAGTGGATTCGGTATGCGTATACATTTGGGCCTGGGCCTGAGCCTGGCCTGGCCGGCAAATCTAATGGAATGTGTTTTCTTGAGTTTTTTATTGCACCACTGAGAGCTTGATAGTGCCAGTCTCGCACACACTCAAATAGGTGTGTATGTTCTTCTTCCTCACCCAATGACCTGAGCAAAGTTTACTTTAGCTTGTAAAAATAAAAAAAAAAGATATCTAAAAAAAAAACCTTTTCAATATTTGTAAAGACTTGAGTGATTTATTTGGGTCAAGTTTGCTTGGTTTCTTTTGTAATTAATTAACAAAGCCACATTTATAGCCTACTTATTAATTAAGAAGTTTATTTATTGAATTAATTTATGCCCATTACGAGTACTTCACAAATCCAGAAATACAATTCAATCAAAAGTGATTTGAATAGACCGAGAAATGCGTAAGAAAAAAAAACAAAATCATTAAGAAAATGGATAATTTTCATAGTCAATTATAATGTGTGCTAAACTATCTATAACAAATGACAAAAGCTGGCTTAAATAAATGCTAACGAGATTGTAAGTACTCGAAAATGGTTTATGCGTTATATCGAATCATGAAAATGTCAATTGTGAACTTGGAAAAAATTGGAGTTTGAATTGAATTTTGATTGTTAATTGATCTTAAGAGAGGTTTTAAGGGACATCATTGGTGGAGGAGCAGAAGAAAAAAGCTGGATTCATTGTGATTTTATCGCAAGCTAAAAATGCAACTCTGTAATACAAAATAAAATGCTTAAATATCAGAATAAAATATATTGTTTTATTGCTCATCGTTGGCAGAGAAAGAGAAGAAGAAAGCTCACTCAATTTTGATTTTATCGATAGCTAAAAATGCAACTCTGTAAGTCTAAATAAAATGCCTAAATATAAGAATAAAATAAATGGAATATTTAAAGTATTATATTAAAATTAGTTAATAATATTTGCAAATTTGCTACGCTAGATTAAGGTCTTAGCTTTGATAGGCTTATATAATTTTAGATAATCACGATTTTCAGATTTCCGTTTTCATCATTTCAGCTTCCACATAAACGAGTATTCAAAAACAAAAGTCAAAGTCAATTTAATATAAGTGACTGACTCTTTACTTGTGGGAGTCTATGAAGGATACGTGTGTGTTTAGGTTGGGTTTAGGGTAGTGGGAAGAGGTGTGTCCTTTTGGGTAGGCATACGTCAAAGTTAAATGCATTAAGAGTAATTGCCTGCAGACTAATTTTCCTTTTGGATAATTAGGCACTAATGAAACCTAATAAGCCTTGTTATAAGCCACATAGGCACTTTTTCCACTCTGCTTCTTGGCAAAAAAACCACAACTTACAACAAATTCATTTGTTTACAATAAACCACAGACGAAAGCAATCGAGTCTCTGTGCAAATTACAACAAATTGCTTGTCAATTTACGTGTAAATTTTTATAAATTTCCAATATAAAGTAAAAACGTTTTGCGCCTCAAGTTACCAGGCCATAATTAACAAGGTAAAGAAAAGCTAAAAGAGAAGAAGAAGAAAAAAAAACAACAAAGGGCGTTGCGGCAACTACAACAACACTGAAAGTCTTTGTAATGTTACCAACTGCTAATGAACTTCGCCTCCCTTTGTTTTGTTCTTGGTGGCGTGCCAAAAAAAAAAAAAGAAGTCAACAAAACGGCCAGCAAACATGAGGCAAGTTGTGTGGCAGGTAGCAAATAGAGGTAGCCAGCATACAAAAATGACTTTATTAGGCAGACCGCGTCGTATCGCGAGCCAAGTCAAATGTTGGAAGATGGCTTGAGTTGGGGCCCCGAAAAGCTTTTATTTAGAAATTTTATTGCAAAACTTTCGTTTGTTTTTTTTTTTTTTTTTATACACACACTTTGCCTGGCCTTGTCCCCTCCCTTCAGTCAGCTAGACATATCGAAATCGTTAGCAGTTGTTGTTGTTGTTGTTGTTGTTGTCCTGGATTCTCGGAACCTCGGTTGAGAAGTATTCGACAAGGCAATGTCGGTTTTTTTATGCGACACTTTGAATGTTTTAAATGGTTTTTTATTGCCTTTGGCGTGAGTCAATTCATTGGCTCCTGCATTCACTGTTGCTGTGGTTTTGTTTTGCTTTAGTTTTTTTTTTTTATTTTCAGCTGGTTTTGTTACTTCTGCGCTTTGGCTACCTTTGCTGCATAAAATTAGTTTAATCACTATGCACACCTCAATGGTCGAAGCGGTCGAGACGGTCGAGTCGGTCGAGACGGTTGAGTCTGCCATTGCTATTTAACCGGTGGGTGGCCAAACTGTCAGAACTCACCCAGAAAGCCATAAGTAAAGCGTAAACAATGTCAACCTGGCAATGGTAGAGTCAAACTAGAAAACTGGTGGAAGTCATCGCCACTCACTGAGCGAGCGAGGGGGGCGCTGGGCTCGAGTGTCAATGGAAACATTAACTGGGCGTGCTGCTAAAATTAGCACAACAATTACATAGAGGTGGGTATTAAATGTTTTGCAGTTGACAACGTTAGTTACAATTTGTTTCCATAAGAAACAAAAAAAAAAAGGTTCTTGTGTTTGTTTGTGATTTTGCCCACATTACGTATACGTAATGCTTCATTCCAACCGCATTGTTTTTGTCGCAAGTAAATGAAATCGACTAGGTTTTCATCAATAACAATAAGAAGCTTAGAATTTGTCGAGATCCGGGCATATGCGAGAGCTTTACAAATGGAAATTGATTTATGACCTGAGATGTGCACTCGAATATGCTTTGAAATGCAAAATCAGAGATTTATCAAAGAAAGGTCAATTAAGTTCTGAAAACCTTTTAGAAATCAAAAGAGAGAAAGAAATATGAAAAATTTAACCTCTTAAATTGTACATATTTCAACGTCTATTTTGTGGCAATTCATAAGCCACTTAAATTGCCAACAAAAACAATAAAACTTCAACCACAAAAAGGCTGACAAAACCCAAAAAAAAAATAAATAAAAATAAAAGAAATAACAACAAAAACAATAGCCTATTTTATGGGGCAACCTGTTAAATCCCTAAGACCATTTAAGCCACGAAAAAGTCACACATTACGCATACGCCATGTGTGGAATAAAACTTGACCCGCACCAGCTCATACATACGGTGACTTTAGTTTTTAGTTACCCAACAACAACAACAACAATAACAACAAGAAAATAAAAGGCTGTAACATAACCCGTGTCATGTTTATCAATTTATCTTGTTTGTGTAAATGTTTGTTTACTTTTTAGGTTAGGCGAGGAGTGCTTCTAATGTCTTCTAATAATTGCAATGGCCTTTTACATTTTTTTTTTTTTGTCTTTTTTATTCCTGTTGTTTCGAAAACAGAGACCGGGTATTTTCTCACCTACGAATGTTGAGTGAAATAAACCCAGAGATATAAACAATTTCAATGAGAGAAACACACACATAGGGAGACAAACTGGGAGAGGGTCTTAAACATTTAAGCCCATCAACTGGCTGAGGATATGGTGGAAAATGTGCGGCTGTCATGAAACATTTGTCACAATAAACTTTATTTGTTTTCGTGTAGTGTAGAAATATATTTTATTTACAGAGCGTCAAGGCGCCACTCTATGTCCTTTGTCCTTTGAGTGTGTGTGTGTGCTTTTTTTTCCATTAAAAAAAAATACAAAACTTACTCGGTCGTTCTATGCGTGCTAGACGCACATAAGCCTGGAACAGCCACAAACAGAGATACATAGAGAGAGTGAGAGAGAGAGTAGAAAAAAAAGGAGCGAGCACCTTTCGACTTGAGCCGAGCCAGCTTGGGTCTAGGAAAAAGCAAAAACCCCAAGCGCTGTCATAACATCAGAGACATTTGTTTGTATTTCAAGCAGGAAGTCAAGCATTTAGCATTAAACATTACACACATTTTCCACATCACTAATTAAGACCATTAAGAGCAAAAATAGAAAAGGATAGGGTGAAAAAAAAACAAAAAAAATAGAATAGAATAAAATAAAAACACAAAAGAAAAGCCTAGATAAATTCCAGTCGAGCACACACACGTGCTGGTTTTAATCATAATTGATTGCCCGGAATGTTTATTTTATGTAATTACACTCGAAAGATTTAAATGTTTATATAGCAGAATATTAAAAATATTTATATATACCATAAATAATGCCAAAGTCATTAACCCATAATTATGGAAATTACTCCATTCGATTTTTGAAAGCGAATAATACAATGGCTGATCTATTCAGTTTGAACTAAAAATAGTCTTAACAAAAAATTAGATAAATTTCTAAATTGACCCCATAAATTATTATTTGATTCAGATTAAAAAAAAAATCCAAGCTTTTGGAGCAAACAAGTCCTGAACATTTTGAATTTTAATACCCAAAAAATATTCTATGAAAATTCCCAAGAATCTGAGATTTCCGTAGATTCAGGTGGACTCAAAATATTCCAAGCTTTTGGAGTAGAAAATTTCTGAGCTTCGTGAATTTCAAAACTTAAGAAATATTTTATAAAAATTCCCAATAAACTGAGATTTCAGTAGATTCAGGTGGATTAAAGACCTTCCAAGCTTTTGGAGTACAAAATTCCTGAACATTTTGAATTTGAATACCTAAAAAATATTCTATCAAAATTTCAAAGAATCTAAGATTTGAGTAGATCTTGAAAGATCCCAAATTTTTGGAAATAGATCTTTAGCAGACTTTAATAAATTGCTGAGAATTTCCTTAAATTTAAAAAAAATAATCTCAGAGCTTGTTTAAGAAATTCCAAGATATTCTTTACTTTCTTAAAAAGTAAACATAACCTTAAAAGTAAAAATTGCAGTACACGCAGACTTGGCACATTTCAATGAATTGTTTATTATTCAACTTGGTGAATATATTTTTTCAGAGTTTATTCATTTATTTTACCTGAATCCTAGCAGCCACGCGTTCACCGTTATATCGATTGGGTATGAACCAACCTTTCGTCGAACCGGTAACGAGCACAATGCCGAGCAGGAAGAATAGAATTAAGGCGGTGATGACGAGTTTCGCGCGCGTCGATATAACCATAGCCATTTTTGTATTATTTTTGGTATTTTATTTCTAAATATTTACACGATTCCGAAACACACTTGTTTGCAATGGAGGACAAAAAAAAATAATAATAATGAAACGGAAACACTCGCGCACTCGAGAAATTAACACGGAAACTATGAAATTAGCCTGGAAAAAAGAAATAGAAATTTACAAAAATTTGTTGCTAAAATTATTTCATTCTCTTACTCCTCGATTAAAAATGGTTTGAAAGTTATGGGGAGAGGGGGAAAATAAAATCCAAAACAAAATATATTTGACCTAAGCAGTGTGGCTTTGCCGGCGTTTGTTATTTTCTTGGCCTTCCCCTTGGCTCATTCATTGCCCTCGCCTTGTGGCTCTAATGGCTTTTATGCCACACGTATTAACCTTGTAAACTGCCTTCTAACATAAGGCAAATCCAAGAGTAAGAAGACAAGGAAAGAAAAAAAGAAATCGGAGTAGGAAAAGGCAGGAGTGGGTTGGGGTGAAGGGGAGAATGCTTTGCGGATCAGAGTTGCTGGCATTGGGAAGTGTTGGTAAAGCTGCCACAAAAGCGTTTACGCACATGCCACAAACAAACACACACACACACACACACATGGGCACACAATTTCCTGTAAACGCTGCAAATGTAACACGTTTTATTTAATTTTTTTCTGATTTTTTTTTCTTATTTTTTTTTTGGTTCGATGTTATTGTTGCCTTGCTTTGGCTTGTCAGCATTTTTTTTTTCTCCCCACTGATTTGCGGCCGTAAAAAGCAACAACAACAACAACAAAGACAGCGACAAAAAAGGAAGGCAAACAGGAGGTCCAAAAAAGTGAAACATCCAAGAAGAAGAAGAAGAAGAAAACTTGGTGAAAAGTTAAGCTGCCAACAAGTTTATTTGCAAAAATATTGAATTATAGCTTGTATAACAACAACAACAACAACAACAATAGAGGCCTCTTCGAAAAGCCAAGAGAAAATAAAAGTTGGAACTGGAAAATGCCTTGTCTAGATTTACTCTCACACATGCACACATATTGTGCGGCTTTCAAAAAAAAAAAAAAAAAAAAAGAAGCTGGAAAAATGAAATCCTTCTTTTCTTATTTTTTTTTTTTGAGCAGCATAAAAAGCATAAAGCGAAGGCTTGCGGCTGTCTATGTGTGTGAGTGTGTGCGTGTGTGTCCTTGAGTAAACTCAAGTTGGCCACGCCCACAGCTCAAAAAGAAAATAAAACTGGCCGGGGAGGTGAGGTGGCAGCAACACAAAAAAAAACGAGCGCAAACTTTTCAACCTACATAATTGCGGCAAAAGTTTCACACACACAGACACACTCGCACACACACAGACACAAAGAGCTTCAGCTAAATACTGACTCTTATATTTAAGCAAAAAAGGTGGCACAAAATCATTAAAGAAAAAAGTATAAGCATTTAAGAGTTTGAGCAGAGGAGAAGAGCATGGGTGTAGGTGTGTGGGTGGGTGTGAGTGTGGGTGTGGGTGAGGCGCCAAGAGGCACACTTTCTGAAGGAGTCAAACAAAAAAGGTTGAAGACTTCACATCTCCCAGGTGAAAGTTAAAATAAACTAAGCCCAGTTTGTTGCTTTCCTTTGTTGTTGTTGTTGTTGTTGTTGTTGTGTACCTGACCAAAAAAGCAGTATCCTATATAGCTGAGCGCATAATTACGATAATCGTGTCAGTCTAACAACACCAGCCAGCCATTTTGCCAGCTTTCCAGGCTGCCACCTTCGTTCGCCCGCCAAAAAACAAAAAAAAAAAAAACTGAGCCCATTTAAAATCAGCCCAGGCCAACCAATTCCTGCCAGTTATTGAGTCAACGAGTCAGCGTTGCAAAAACAAACTTTTTGTGTCCCCCCTCCACACTCCATCGCCGCCATCACCCTGAAAGCCCTTTCAAAAGTAAATAATAAAAAAGAAAAGTACAGAAAACCTGAAGGAAAATGAAAAAAGGAAACTTTTGGCCGCCTCTTTTTTGATTTTATTTTAGGCCCCTGCCGGCTACTTGGAAAGCTACTCTTTGCTTACTTTTCTTCTTCTTCTTCAACTTGTTCTTTTTCTTTTTTGGTGGCAGCATTAAAATTCTTAGGAGCTGGCAGACCAATCCCCTTCTAAAAATCATAACACAGTTTAAGCTTAAAGTTTGACATGGCTCAAGTTTTCTAATGAAATTACCAACTGGAACTGGGATCCTTTTCTTCTGCTTCTTCTTCTTCTTCTTCTTAGATGGTAGGAGGAGCAAAAAAAAAAAAAGGATTGAAAAAGACTGTGAAGAAATTTCTGGTCAAGCCGGCAGATAAGGAAATGCATATCTTTTGTGAAATTAAGTACGCAAAAATGAGTAATGACTTCTGAAGTTGTCAAGGCAGTCAAAGGGTGAACCGAAAACTAGTCAGAGTTTTTGTTACCGTTGGCAGGGACACATTAGCGTTTAATGAAGATAATGGCTCGAAATCCTCAAAAAAAAAGGGTTAACCCAAACACAAACACACCGATTTCGCCTTTGACTTGGAATAATTTGGGATATTTTTTCTTTGTGGGGAAAAATATAAATATTTTCTGTCTAATCAGGTTAAGTTTTTTTTTTTTTTTTGTTTCTTTAGCTTTTGCCTGAGACATGTAATTTTTAATAAGCACCTTTCTTTATCACACACACACACACACACAGGCAAACACACATGTATAGAGGAGGAGTATGATAAGTCTTAGGCTACGCCTATTGTATTACTTTTGACTTGACTTCCCTCCTGGGGGGTTAAGCATGTGTCACACATGTGTCCTTAATAAGCCGAATGACATGTCGTCTCCAACACAAAAAAAAAATAAATAAAATAAAAGACAAATGAAATTTCCAAGTTATGCGCGTTTGATCGATAGCAAAGCCAAAAGACATGAAACCTTTTTGTCGGGGTTGCCTGAGATAATGAAAAAAAAACACATACACACACACACACGCATGTGGCAATGATTTAAACGTGCACATCAACTTTGACTAAAATTAATAAAAATAATGACAACAACAATAACAACAATGGAAATGCCAACAAGAAGTCATTTTCCAAGCAAAACTAAACGGGCATTTTTCGCTTTGGATTTGTCCGAGGAAACCCCTCTTCCTTCTCCTTTTTCTTAGAGTATCTCTTCTCGTATTAAATTCTTTTTTCCTATATTTGAGTCTACACAATAATTAAAGTCGAAAATTTGAATAATTTATGCTGATTGCGGTGGGTAAAAATTGTAGGAAGGAGGGAGAAGGCTTTGCCTGCCTCGTCTTGACATTGATTTGGGTTTAATGTGTGTTTGTGTGTGTGTTTTGGTCTAATTTTTAGGCTTTTGCCTATAAAATCATAAAATTATACACACACACACACACACACATACACAGTCTAAGTCTGCCTCAGTTTATGCTTAAATAATTTAGTTTGATTTATTATAAAATTTCACGGTTCACATAATTTCCTTTGGCCCCCCCCCGGACTGGCCCCTTTCTTCTGAAAAGTAAGTTCAACTTCAACCTTTGTCCTTGCCACTATTTGCCACTCGTCTCTCATAATAATTGTAATAAAAATTTGAATTTTATGTGCTGTGCACACTGCAGACAAGTCTTTTGCTTCTTCTTCTTCTTTTTTTATAGGTAATTCTTTTTATCACTGATGAAATAAATGACTGCATGTATGTATGTATGTGTGTTTGTGTGTGTGTGGGTAAGTATAGTCCGGGTGATAATAGTTTTCATGGTTATGCCAGTAATAAACAGAAATCAATAACCTTGGGCTTAATACCCACTCAGATGTTGCTTGGGCCAGGACTTCCTCTTGATTTTCCCATACAAAGTCTGAGCAAAAGTTTACAACTTAAAGTTTTTTATTTTGGTTTTCTTTTAGAAAAGTTGAAGGGAAAAATTTATAAAAAAAAAAACTAAATTTTATGTAGTATTTTATTTTCTTTTCTTTTCTGTTGTCGTAAAAAAATAATCCATATTTTGGGTGAGTAAAAATAAACTTTTCCTTTCTGGCAGGCAAAGTCAAAACTATGCCAAAACAAAGAGAAGAATTTTCTTCTTAATAATCAATATAACATTTTTTTTTTTAAATATTTGCCGAGACCAGAAACTTGAAAAGTTCAGCTCAGCTAAAAGGGAACTTAAATAGTTTTGACTAATTATTTTAATCAAAAATAAAAAATTATTTATTTATAATTCCAAAAAAATTTCAAATTTGCGCTCGATTCGATTTTCTTTTTTCAAAATAGTTTGGACTATTTTAATCAAAATGAAATATAATTTTTTTTTAATCTCAAAAATTTGAAATTTCAAATGTATTTTTTCCCAGGCAAAATTAACCTATCAACTTTTTTAATTCCGATTTTTTTTTAAATTTGTGTTCGATTCGATTTTCTTTTATCACAAATATTATTTTTCCAGGCAAATTATTTTCTAAATTAAATTTTCAACATTTTTTTTATCTCAGAAATATTTCAAATTTGAGTTCGATTCGATTTTATTTTTTTCAAAACAATTTTTTTCCAGGCAAACTAATTTCTAAATAAACCTATCAACTTTTTTTTTTGTTCCCAAAAAATTTCCAAATTGAGCTCGATTCGATTTGCTCTTCTATCAACTTTTTTTGTGATCCCAAAAAATTCCCGATTTGAGTTCGATTCGATTTTCTTATTTCAAAATTTTTATTTCCCAGGCAAAATAGTAATCGAAATAAATCTATGAACTTAATTTGTTTGTGATTCCAAAAAATTTCAAATTTCGATTCGATTTTCTTTATTAAAAAATGTGATTTTCCAGGCAAATTAATAATCTAAATAAACCCATCAACTTGGGCCATAATTGAAAATACTTTCAAAATGATAACCCAAAATCTGATTTGATAAAAAAAATGTTACAAATCAGTTTCGATTTTGTTACACTAACACAAACACACACACATACACACACTCGCGTTGGCCTGTTGAATGGCGACAAATTTTTTTGACAAAAATATGCAAATAAAATAAATATTGAAATTGAATTGTAAATTGTTGGTGTAAAATGTTAAAAGGTTCCTGGAAAATTTCTAACATTTGCATTACGATAATCATGATGATGATTATGGCCAAATTGGTAAATCTATCTGCATATAAATGGAATTGCATTTTCCCAGAACCAAAAAAGGAGTGGCTGGAGTTTCCATTTCAAAAAAATGGATATGAATGAAAAACAACAACAACAATAAAATCAAGCTGTCATATTGTCAGACACAACAACAACAACAGCAACAATAATAGTTTAGAACAGACAGTGTATATAAGGAAACATGACCTCCCCCCTCCCCCTCTCTTCCTCTTGAAAAAATTACTCAATTGTAAAGAGAAAATTATCATTATTATTATTTTATTTTTTTCTTTGTTTGATTGAATTGATTATTAGTTTAAGCGGGAATTTTAATTAAATTCTCTTTAGCCAACAAAGAGAAAGCTAAATATTCCAGGATTTCAGGCTGACCGATTTAAGGATTCATAATTAATGGATTAAAAAGAATTACACAGGCGTTTCAAAAGGTTGCGACAAGTGGGCGGTAATCATTACTATTTCCCACCAGCAATATGAATTACAAATTTATGAATATTTAAGCAAAAGAAACTAGCTAGGGGAAAGAGGCTTATCGATGGAAATGGTAACTCAAAAAAAATCAATGCCAGCATTTTATGTGTTTAACCAGGAAAGAGTTCATAAACTGTTTGATGAACTGACTGACGGGTCCCATCAGGCCCGAGTCGTTGATATTCTTTTATTTAATAAATGAAATGTATTTGCCCAAGCCCAATTCCTTTCATTTGCGTTAGCACAAGAAACAAAAGAAGCCGCACAAACAAAGCCATAATGAATTACGCATACGCCCAGTGGTACCGCAGCATATTCATATATGCCTGCTCACTGTTTTGGCTAAAAACCGCAAAATCCTGCATTGGCCTTGTTCGCTAAATATTTTGAAGCAAGTTTCATCAATTTCATTTTACACAGCAAAAAATCCCCCCAAAAATCCCATAAACAAGCAATTAATTAACGAGCACAAATAAACAAGTGAAAAAAAATAAATAAATAAAAATAGATGAATTCATAAACTTTCAAACCATTTTGCGTAGGAGTAGGCTGGATTTTGTATACTTTTCTTTTTCATATATTTACCTCTTCAACACATTCGATGAGAGTGAATTAAATATTTATTCTCTTGGCTCAAACCAAAAACTTAAATTGCTCTAGTTTTATTTTTATTTTGGTATATTTTAAATATATTGAATATGTTGAAAAATCACAGATAATTTAATTACAAATATTTATTTATTTATTTATTTTTAAATTTCTTTAAAATTTCACTTAAATTTTTGTGTGTTTAATTTTGTATTTTAATTCAAAGTTTTGTTTGTTTTATTTATTATTTTTTTGATCTCATTTAAAGTTTTTTTTTATTTTTTTTTTTTTTTCAATATTTTGTTAATATTTTTTATTTATTTAATTTCACGTTTTTTTATTTGTTCATTGATTTTATCTCTTTTTTTTATTAAAATATTTTTTTTTAATTTTTTTTTTTTTTTTGAGTATTAAAATTTTTTTTTTTGACTCTCGTTTTTTTTTATTATTTATTGGAATATTGTTTTGGTATTTATTTATGAAAATACACAAACTTGCACATTATTTTTTTTTTTTGGGAAGTTTTTTTTAAAGCTTGTTAACTTTGTTGGAGTTTTTGACTAACCAAGCAAAAATGCATTTTTGGTTGATTGATAATTTTTTTACTTTTTTTCAGTCGTGAGCGAAATGCAATTTAAAGTAAAAAAAAAACTTGATTCGGGCAGTGACTATGAAATGGAGTTTTCCGTTTAGTCTGTTGCTCTTGTTGTTGTTGTTGGATTAATTTCGACTTTGTCTTATTGTCAAGTTGACACAACCGAGTGCCACACTGCCGCGTCCGCCACAACGCCAACAACAAGTTGAATAATAACAATAAATTTTACCACTCGCCTTGAGCTAGAATAACAACAACAACAACAACTACCGCGGCGATAATGAAAAAACCGCGCGCATGCCAAACTAATTGTAAATATTTGTGCAACCAAGCCAACAATTTTCTCTGTTTACTTTTTTTTTGCCAGAAGCAAGCACGAGACCGAGCACCGTGCACTGCTTGTTAATTTATTTGTTTTCAAGTTTTTCTCTTTTGTTTTTTTGTTATTTGAAAATTAGCAATTTGTCTTTTTGAAAATTGTACAAGACAAGACAATTTGATATGATTTGAGGGGTATATTGAGATATGGCGAGTTGTGTGAGGATATGTTTTTGGTTTTGGATTAGTCAATTTGCAGGCGTTGTTTGAAACGCTTGCGTCGCCTTTCCTTTATCTTGGATCGCAGCATAATTGAATTTAAATTGACTTTAGTCCTGATAGAAATTCACTCCATCATTCTATTTGATTTCTCTATCATGTTTCGGTTCTTCTGCTTTGCTCCGTTTCTGTTTTGTTGTGACGAGCTTACACTTTGGCCTGATATATTTCATTTAGGCATAAATCACTTGGCTTTGCTTCTTCTTCTTCTTCTTCTTTCGACTTTTTCTTTTCTTTTTTTTTTAGATTTTATTTCATTTTCTTTATGCCTGAGCAGAGGCTTCATTTAGGCTCTGCCATGGCAGCAGCAGCAGCAGCAGCAGCAGCTGCTCTGCAACAACAGTGACAGCCACACACGTTTATCCACAAAACACACATCCTTCTTAGGCACAACAACAACAACAACGACAACAACGTCGACGACGACGACGATGATGATAAAATGGGCGATGACAACAACACCGCCGACAACCACAACACCGACGACAACGACAACGCCAACGACAACGACGACAATGACGACGGCAATGAGGACGAAGATGCAGAAGGAGGCTCGCTCGACTTGTCTCACTTTAGTTAGTTTCTAGTGTGTGCGTTTGCCTTTGCCTTTGTGAGAGTTTGAAAAAAAAGCAACAACGATTTGTGGACTTTGCCGCACGCACATCTTAACTGTTTGCAGCACCGAACGCGACTGAAAAGGTAAACGCACTCGCGTCTCGTAAACCAAAATCACAGCAACATGGTCCCCACACACACACATACACACACACAGACAACCCCAGTGAAAAGTACACAGACACAGTCAAACAAATGAAAACGGCAGATACGCAGCCACAGACAACAGAAAGCAACTCGGGTTAGTCTAACCGATGTTGTTGGTGGCGCTGAATAGGCGGAGAGTAAAACCCAAGAACCACTCAAAAGAGAGCTTGAGTGAGTTTTGCCTCTGGCTAACTTGGCGTATACGCAATCTGCTTGGAAAATTCGAGTGAGTTTTTTTCCGGTCAATTCGATTTGAGTCCGTCTTGAGTTCTAATTGAGTTCGAGTTAACTTCGAATTGAGTTCAAGTTGAGTTCGAAGGCAGTTCGAATTGAGTTCAAGTTGAGTTCGAAGGCAGTTCGAATTGAGTTCGAGTTGAGTTTGTCTGGACTCGCCGCTAGTGGTTGAAATGGCGCTAATAAGGGTAGGTTTTCTCTACTATTTCAGGGGTGGATTTCTGTTTTTCGCTAGAGGTGAAAAGCTTTTCGACATAAATATTTCGAAAGAATTATTCAAGTTTCAGTTTCCATTAAGAAAAAAAACTACTCGATACAATTCGAAATTTCCACATCACTCTGAAGTACTTTAATTTTTTTTTCCAAAAACCATGAACCGATTATGCAAAGTTTAGAAATAAATATGGGCCAACGTCTCACTTACCTCGAAATTGCCGTGTATCTTCGATCCGGCCTGGCCTATGTAAACGGTGGAAGCAGAGGTGAAAGCCACCTCCAAGGGATCTCTCACCACATTAGTGCTGTTTTGGAGCTCGCAATCATAGTAAAAGACCACCTTGTCACTGAAGACCTGGAAGGACAGGGTGTCCCATTTTTTGGCCACATAGTTCACGGGAAAACTGGCCACCTTTTGTCCCATGGTATTTTCCGAATTGGCCATAACCAGGGTGGCATTGTATGTGTTTTTGACAACCGGTGACAAGTGCACACCCAACTGTACCACCGTGTCCAATGAGTTGACCACGCTAAATAAATAGCCGCCAGTCTGAGAATTCTGACGAAATGTAATCAGAATGGCGAATTCGATGAGTTTATCCGGCAACAGCAGGCTTCGAGGTGATTTCACATCGGCTGTGGAGTCGAATTTGTAAGCGGGAAAACCATCATTCGATTCCTCGAAACTAATGCCAGGAAAGTTATTATTGTTCATCACATCAAGCATGCGATGCTCGCCAAAGTAATCTGGGAAAAACGGGAAAATAAAAATTAAAAACAAGATTTCTCAGCATCCAGGTCCTCACCAGAGGACCAGCTACTCCGTAAGCCTTAATAAATAAAAAAAAAAAAACAGATTTCTCAATTTTTTTTATTCATAAATAAAGATAAACTAGTGTGAAGTGTCTAACATTTTCTAACAAGAGCATTTTTCACTGCAGCACCGAAAAGTATGCAATGAAATTTTATTCTTTGGAATTTAACAAGACAGCCCAAAAGTAGGCAATGGCTTTCATGTACATTAACCCTTTAATAACCAAGGCCTGGCTCAAGAGCCAATAAATCGCCAATATATACAGCCGTTGACAACTAATTAGAACCGACTGTGGTGGAAACTTTCAATTTTTGTTTTTGATATATAAGAGGTGTTTTATACCAAAAATTTATATACAGTATGAATCTAGGATATTTAAACATTCATTTAAAAAAAATTTAGCTCAATCGATTCATCGGAAAAAAATTATTTAGATTTTTACTGCTCTAAGCTCAAATTCAGCGAGACAACTAATTAGAACCATTGGACTTTTTATTTAATATTTAATTCAGTTTATGAAAATGCGGATCAAAATTATTTATTTTAAAAGTAAAAAACTTATTTCGTCGTGGGAAAACCTCTTTGCTTCAAAACGGAGCCATGGCGACGTTGCATTGAGGCAGTAAGACTGCTGCACCTGTCTACAGGTATGGCATACCACACTTCCTGGATTTTCTCGGAAAATATGTCGAGATTTGATATTTTTTGGGAAGCAAGAATTACTTCAATGTCATTCCATAAATGTTCGATTGGGTTTAGGTCTGGACTGGTAGACGGCCACTCCAGAGCAGTCGCTGAATTTTCATTTAGGAACTTTTTAGTAAGATTTGCAGTATGTTTTGTGGTGTTATCTTCTTGGAATTTCCAAATGACAGGCATATCTTCATCTGTCCATGGCAACAACACATCTCGCAATATATCACGATACTTTTTGGAATCATGTATTCCCTCAATAAGATAAATTGGACCAACGTCAGCCCAAGAGAAACATCCATAATTGCTTAGATTGCCACCACCATGGCTCAAAGTCGTTGAGACGTATCCAAGATTGAGTTCCATGTGTTTTGGGCGTCTCACACGGTTGATACCATCTTATCCAATGCAGTTTCATCACTTTAAGTCATAATTTGCAACTGATGGGATCACAATTCGGGATATGCCCCAACAAGTGGAATATGCAGTCTTCTTATTTTTAGAGTTACAAGTGGGTTCTTCTCAGAAATTCTCCTATGGAGTCCAGTCTCCACCAAACGTCGTCCAACAGTTCTTCGTGATATATCGAAGTTATATTAACCATTAAACTTGCGCAGAATAGCTGCAACAGTCTTCTAGGAATCCGATTTGGAGTTACGGACGACTTGATGATCCATGTGAACCGTGGTTTTCCGGGTTTTTTTTCGCACGTGGAACGTTTTTACTGTGTCATACTCGGCGTACTGGTGAATCGCAATAAATATAATTTTTTTGGAGCATCCACGATGTGTCCCAATGTCTTTATGGGATATATTGCTTCTGAGTAATTCAACAATTGCTTTACGCATTTCAGGTGTACATCTGTGGCCCTTACCTATTATATCTGATTTTCTAAAAATGTACATCTATTCAATAATAAGTCTATTAAAAGAAAAAAACAATGGTTTACCGAAATAATAGGAAAATTTTAATTTATCACTGTAAATCAGTATCGGTTCTAATTAGTTGTCTCGCTAAATTTGAGGTTAGGGCTGTAAAAATTGAAATATTTTATTTTCCGAGAAATCGATTGAGCTAAATTTTTTTCTAAATGAATGTTTAAGTATCCTAGATTCATATTGCATATAAATATTTGGGATAAAACACCTCCTATATATTAAAAACAAAAATTGAAAGTTTCCACCACAGTCGGTTCTAATTAGTTGTCAGCGGCTGTATATAAAAAAAAAATATATTATATTAATAACAATTATTGCAAATTAATTTAGCTACAATTTTAATCAATTAAAACAAATCAATAAAAATAAATTTAATTTTGATTTAATGCAAAATAATTTAGCTAAGATTTTAATCAATTAAAACAAATCAATAAAAAAAAATTTAATTTCGATCTTAATACAAAATAAGATTTTAATCAATTAAAATAAATTTAATTTCGATTTTAAGGTAATTATTCTTGTTTTGTGTAAAAAAAAAAATTAAGTACTTTTTTATTGTTATTTTCAGGTGCTCCCAAAAATGTTTTTTTTTATCGCTGGAAATTCCTGGTGAAGCTATTTAACATTTTAAAATGCTACTTTTACGGTGATTTGCATAGAAATGAATACAAAAATAAGAAAAAAACATTTGACAAAATTTAATTTTATTTTATACTCCAAAAAATGTGTTATATGCTAATTAACTTTTTATAGACTTAAGGAGTCAAGCTGCTCCCAGACTTGATCAATTATGAATAATAATCTGACCAAAAAAGATCACGGAAATTTTATTCCAAAATATTTTCGGAAATATTTCCGAAAAAAAAAACAAATTACAATTTCAATTAGTGTTTTGAAACTTACCTTTGATTGAGGTAATCGAAAAATCCACATCGCTGACAGTAATCTGCACCAGGGACAGAATTAAGAGATTTAACCACATTTTGGCCAAAATCAGCGAACTGCAAATAATCAAATAAGCAAACACAAATTTGTTCAAAAATATCATTTTCAAAGTTTGCTAAATAACTGTGAGCATTTGTCTGTATGTGTGTGTATGTGTTTGTTAGCATTTAGTTGATTATGTTGTAATTGCATATGAATAACTGGCAAATTGAACAAAACCGCAGACACTTCATCTGCCAACCACAATTATTGGTAACACAACCAGGCAAGCCTTCAACTTGGCCCCTGGGCCAGGACTTCAGGGCTTGGGTATCAACTTTTCCTGCTTAAGCAAACATGCAGAGGTTTCTTGCTCAAATCAACCACTAATGCAACATTGGAAAACCGCAAGCACACACACACTCGCACACACCTACGCCCACTTGTCTCATTCTGGAAGCCACAAAATGTTGGCGGGGTTTTCTCTTTTTTTCAAGCATAAAACAAACATTTGGAACAATGGAAAATAATAATAAACAGATTTTCAAATGCCAAAGTGGGTCTGACTGAATTAGCATTTAATTTGATTTCGAGCCAAGGCAAGCCCTCTCTCTCTCTCTCTCTCTTTTATTTCAAGTGATTTGTAATTAGCAAAATAAATTGGCAATCAAACAAGAAGAAGAGAGAAGAAAAACCCAAGACACACCTAGTCGATTAAATCAAATTATGTTTAATTATGTTTACGAGCGACGGGGGCGGGGGTCATAGGTCAAGACATGAGCTCATTAACTTGTTCAAATTCATAAATCAAATTTTTTTTTGTCAACTCGACTCATGTGGCAATCACCCAATAAATCAACAAAGCCAATAAGAAACTATGTTTTTTTATTGATAATTGACCATCCAAGGGCAGAGTGAAAACAAAGAGATAAGTAAGGAATTTCAAATTTGTTGAATACATTTCGGTATTAGTCTGATTTACTCGCCATTCGGTATGCATAATCAAAAACAATTAATAGGACACACAAGCCGAAAAAAAAAAAAATAGAAAAAAACAAGTTGACCTCAAATTGTCAACTAGACTGAATCATGAATATTTATCAAGTTTTTTCTTATTTTTTCGTTGTTTCTCCAAAGAAGCCAAAGAAATGTTGTATGCAAATTTGAAAGTGTATCTCATAATTACATCATGTATCTGTTGGATTCTAATAAGAAATACTTTTGGCTCTTCCCCCATTACCAAATGATCAGACCCAGGGCAATTGTGGACTAATAAAAACTCGATTAGTTTGTTTAAGTTTTTAATGAATAAATTGAGTAAACGGCCAAATAATTGAAATATTCGAAGCTCTAGGGTGGAACATAATTGAGATACAAATAGGTATTATGACATTCGGGTTGATTGGGAAAAAAAAAACTCAATTCAAAAGAAACAGTTTTTACTATTTCTGAATTCAAGTAAATTCGGGTTAAATAGTTTTCCCTATTTTCAAATTTAAGTGAATAGATTTTTGGAAATTATTTAAAGAATTCTCAAAAATTAATCAGAAATTCAAACAATGATTTGATCAATTTATTGAGCCAGTAATAAGTGTCAGACTTTTCCATACTCTTTATGCAATTCTTAGAACACAATAAATTTCCAATTTTTCCAAGAAATTTTGCCTTAATTTTTCAAAGAAAAACTTTTCCCGGAACACTTAAAAAATTCTTTTCTTTTAAATACTTTTTGATCTTGCTTCTAATTTTTGGCAAATCTTGTGCAAATTAATGAGTTTATTTGCCAAATTCAATTCTTTTGAACTTACAAAACAAACAAAAAAAAAAGCACTCGATTATTTCAAGCTGATCAATTCAAAACTGGTTTCATGATTTCAAATGACAAAACGAACCAAAATAAAAATGTCAACAAACCAAAAGAATGTGGCCAACCGAATCAAATCAAAACAATTCAAATCTCTTATCAAAAATAATAAAAAAAAACAAGACGAATTCCATGCAAATTAAATCGGACATTTAACAACTTCATTTTGGAGTCTAAAAAAAAAATAAAAATAATTTCAAATATATTCTTCCTCTTCTTTGGGGAATTTTCTAGTGGTTTTATGAGGGCGTGAACATTGCAGATTATCCGCAACATCATCATTATCTTTGCCAATTTGTTAAGGCAAATTCTATGTGTTTCTTTTTTGGTTTTGGCTTTGGCTTGTCTCAAAACATATTACAATTGCCTTTTTGACATAATGAGGCAACATTTATGCAATTCACAGACACAATGCGGCCGTCTTGTAGGCACTTTGGACGCTACACGTGCCGGGCCCCCGCCCAGGGCCTAGACGTACCAGAATTGGCTCCTCGGGTGTTGTCACAAACAGGCAGACACTGAGACAGCCAGACCGGGAATACCACAGCTCTGTCCATCAGTGGAGACAAGCCTCCTGCTTGGAATGGATTGCACGTATTGCCGATTAGTTTGGGGCTCCCCAGAACAGTTGGAGCAGCCTCTCATTCAGTCTAAGGCCAAATTCACTCTTACCGACTCCATTCAACATTTGGGAAAGTGTTGAAAATATTAAACGTAAAAATATGTTAGTCTACCTCGATGATTATCAATGAATGCTTGAGCTGACCACAGTCAAGGTCAAAGCAATAGTGTCAAGAGAATGAGTTCAGCCAAAGACAAAAAAAAAAATTAAAATTAATTTTTATATAAAAAAAAAAAAATTAAAAAAAAAAAAAAAATTTATTAAAAAAATAATTTAAAAAAAATTAAAAAAAAATTAATTTAATTTCTTAAAAAAAATAATTAAGTTGACCTATAAATTTGAGCTCAATTGTAATGCAAAAAAAAAAATTGTCTTGAACAATTTATGAATCATTAAAAAAATTTCCTGTTTCTTTAAAAGAATGAGGAGGGGTGGAGGGGAGGGGGACGGAAAAAATTTATTTATTATTATGATGACATACATCAAATTCCTTATGATCTATAAAATTTGATGGAAACTACAAACCCGGTGGCAGCAGCTGCCCTCTTGGCTAGGCTAATGCCAAACAGATAGCACCGTTTTTTTTAAGATTTAAAAAAATATTCTTTTTTTTGTTCTTCTCTAAATCAAAATCGATTGTATATTGAAACAAATCAGAATGTCGTAAAAAAAAAAAATACACACACGGGCACATTCAAAAATCGTCAGAGCGTTGCACATTTCAAACAGAAGCGGAAAGTAGCAGAAGAAACCAAACTGAAGAAGAAGTAGAAAAACAAAAAATGAAAGGAAAGACAATTCCAATAAAATTTTATTTTCAATAGTAAATCGGCTCAATATGACTTAAGGGCAGGGCAAGAACCAAAAAAAAAAAGGGCCGCACTATACAACGTAAGCGGGGTGCGGTGCGGTATTTTTGGGTGGTGGTTGTACTGGGCGTATGTATGTGTGTGTGTGTGTGTGTGGGTTAAAATTGATGCCAGTGTGTCATCAGCATGGGTGAACAGTTCAGCTTTTGAGCAGTGTTGCGCTGCCTTCTTCTTCTTCTTCTTTATTTTCTTCTTCTTGTCTTTTGCTCGCGCACTTCTTTGGCAGCATTTTTTTTTCAATTGTCTCGCTGCTTCTGTGTGTGCGTGTGTGTGTGTGTGTTTACTATTAGCTCTGTTGATTTTATGTTTTTCAATTTGTTGTTTGTTCAAATGCTTGTGTCTCCCTCTCTGTCTCTGTCTCTTTCCCCCTCCGCCCTCTTCTTTTTTTCTTGCTCTTTGGAAATTTCACTGTCATTCGGCTCGACAACACTTTGTCAACATTTATTGCTTTTTTCAACTAACTCGCTCCGCACCCCCTCCCCGCCACCCCTTAGTCAGTCTCACCAGACGACATTGTCGACTTGACAATTTGTTTTGTTTGATTTAAAGGATTTGCATGCCAAATTTGACTTTATTTGTTTGCTGTTAAGTGTTGGTTTAAGGTTAATGCTAATTCCAACAAACAAAACAAAACGAAATCAACCACCCCAACAATAAAATACACACACACACACACACACACACACACACATGCAAATAACACACCCAATTAGCTTGCAATATCAACAAGTTTTTCAAATTTTTTCTTCTTCTTCTTCTTGGTTTTTTAAAAGGTTTTGAGAGCCCTTCTTTGGCAGGCCTGCCTGGTTTATTTTTTTATGAAAATAGATTAGCATAAATTAAGCAACTTGATAATTTTTGGGGAAATGCAACAAAACAAGTTCTTCGACTTTATTGGCCACCAGCAGAAATTTCTAAAATTCAAAGTTGAACAATTTTTATGATATGAAATAAAATGAAACTCGATAGTTTAAAATGTGATGAACTGCCTACCAAAAAAAAAAAATAAGTGGGGGAATTACAAAAGAAATAATTTAAGCAAAATAATCATTTCAAGTTTTACCAAAACAATAAAGTTTTCGAATTAATTTGAAACTAATTTTTGATCAAATATCGATTTCGTTAGATTAATAAAGACTTAGGACTTGACTAATGAGTTGGAGCCGAAGGTTCTGGATTGGTACAAATAAATTCTGATTAAAATTTAAAACATAAAAAAAGCCTGAATCAGCTTTGAAAAAAACTCAGACATTTATTGACCAATCTCATTTAAATTAGATAGTTTGATTAATTTTATACAGACCAAGTTTCATTTGGATCGAACTACTATATCATGAGGCAAAAACATATTTATTAACACCATCAAGGTTCTGTGGAGTTTGTAATATTCTATAGCCCAACTCCCTGATGTTAGTCAAATCTAAAATTTAATTTATCAGAGCTAATTCAATTACTACAAAAATCGGTTCTGGGAATATCTCAGACATTTATTGACCAATCTCATTTAAATTAGATAGTTTGATTAATTTTATACAGACACACTTATATACCAAGTTTCATTTGGATCGAACTACTATATCATGAGGCAAATATATATTTATATATCAAGGCTCTTTGGAGGTTTGTAATATTCTATAGTCCATTTCCCTGGTGTTAGTCAAATCTAAAATTAAATTTATCAGAGCTAATTCAATTACTACAAAAATCGGTTCTGGGAATATCTCAGACATTTATTGACCAATTTCAATTAAATTAAATATTTTTAATATTTACAAAGAGATAAAACTGCATACCAAGTTTCACCTGGATCGAACTACTATATCCCAAAGCATAGCCATATTCATAACATCATCAAGGTTCTTTGGAGTTTTGTAATGTTATCACTGGTGTTAGTTAAATTTATGTCAAATCTAAAATTAAATTTATCATAAATAGAAAAAATAATTATTTTCGAAAAAATTAACTTTTATAATTTCACACAAATTAAATTTTGAGGTCAATCAAAATTAATTGTTCCAGAAGTATTCATTATTTTTTTTCGAGTCATTTCTCAATTCCATGAAATCATAGACTATTTTTGCCACTGAGAGTTGGTGGCCCATTAAAACTGGCCAAGTCTTTGAAGTGTTTATCCCGAATTGGCACAAAACATCATCAACTTTTTCAATTTCGAAAGCAAAACAATGAAATCATAAATAGTATTTGGGATCCCCTCTTAGCTTACAGACGCACAGTAGCCGCATTGGGGCAGTGGTAGGATTGTTGGTAATTATCTGCATGCCACTGGCGGCAGTAGCTGCTAATGCCCCCAGCAGACTCTGTCTGTGTTGCCAAATAAATTGTGGCCACCCTTTTTCCACTAGAAAAAAACAAAATTTATATGGCAGCTGCAACAAGGCAATGAAAGACTGGCGAGATCGAAGAGATTTAAATAATCTTCAAAACGATTTTTATAGTTTTGCTTGGCTTTTTTTCTGCCTTTGCAATTCTTGAGTGGCACTCATATTGCACTTGGCCTGTGGCTGTCGACACGCAGAGAAAGCGTTTACGAATCACTCCGTCATTCAGTCAGTCAGTCGGACAGTCAAGTAGCCAATTTTAGTCATATACAACATGTTGTTTCTGTGGTCCAAACTGAAAGGGGGAAAAAAAGACCAACTTCATTGAAATGTGCAACAGGCAAGCGAGGCAAGTAAAAAATAAACATCGGAAAATGTACAAAACTGCGCCCGCCCGTCCTGTCCTCTCCTCAATGGGAATGTCGAAGCTGATGAATGGGGTGTGCCTGCCCCTTGTCATCGTTGTGTTCTTTATTGCTGTCATTATTATGTTTTTGTGTTAACATTTGCATTTATCGTTGGGAATAAATAAAAAACAGAAAAGCCGGAGAGAACACAGAACCGAAAAAAATACCTTTTTTTTTGTAAGTCGGTTTGCCTGCTTACCAATAATTTATCAGGATGAGAGGAGAGTTGGTTGTCTGTCTGCTCAGTTGGTTAGCTGATTGGAATTTAAAGGGATCAATGTATTCCGTTTTGGCACAAGAAAAAAATATATATATTGACAATGAATTTTTTTTCAAGTTAATTGAACTTTTAAAGTCTGCTTGACAGCTAAAAAAAATGACACAAAATTTTTTAAATTAATTAAAAAAAATTGTAAAAAAAAAAAATTATTTTCTATTTTTATAGTCTTTTGGCAAAACAAAAGCAATACTTTTTCTGTGTCGATCCCAAAAAATTGCACGCAGTCTGGCTCTCTGGAGTTTTGGCGTTTGGCCAGCCTCTCCACCCACTCTCTGCCCTCTGCTCTCTCTCTCCCCTTATTTACTCAACCAGCCAACCAGCTGAAATGGAGCAAAAGTTCATAAATATTTATTTGCGACCATTTAGAACATTTATTAAACAAAAACCGAAACTATCTTTCTTTTTCCATGGTAAAAAAAAAAAATATGTTGATTCGTTTATTTCCGTCAGTAATTTATTCTTTTATTTTTAAATGGTTTGAAATATTTTTAGAGGCGGCTGGAACACTTGAACCGAGCCAGCTGGACACACCAAAGAAACCATGACTTATGCAACATAAGAAATTGGCTAAGAATAAGAGAATAACGTATACTCTTTTTTCAGGGAAATATGGCTTTTTGGATTTATTTTATTTTATTTTATTATTCTATTTATTTTATTCATTTTTTTATTTTGTTTATTTTATTTATCTTATTTATTTTATTCATTTATTCGTTTACTCATTTTTTCTGGGAAATATGGATTTGGATTTATTTTATTTCATTTAATTGATTGAATTATTTTATTTTATTTTATTTTATTTTATTTTATTTTATTTATTTTATTTATTTTATTTATTTTATTTATTTTATTTATTTTATTTATTTTATTTATTTTATTTATTTTATTTATTTCATTTATTTTATTTATCTTATTTATTTTATTCATTTATTCGTTTACTCATTTTTTCTGAGAAATATGGCTTTTTGGATTTATTTTATTTTTTTTTTTATTTATTTTATTTATTTTATTTATTTTATTTATTTTATTTATTTTATTTATTTCATTTATTTTATTTATTTTATTCATATTATTTATTTTATTTATTTTATTTATTTTATTCATGTTTTTTACTTTATTTATTTTATTTATTTCATTTATCTTATTTTATTTTATTTTATTTTTAGAAATTACAGAGCTCCTTAAAATGAATCAATCTGAATTGTCTTACAGACCATTTGGAGCCGGTCCAATTGCTTTTATTTTATAATGAATTGAAATGATTTAAACAAAATCCTGAGAATATTTGTATAATTCTGATAAATTGTTTGCTGAGATATTTGGGTAATTAAGCTATTTGCCTTTGACCTTGACTCTGGAAATTTGCCTTCAGGCCATTAAACGTGCCTATGAATTTGTCTGCATCATGATTCTAGAAAGTTCTTCTTCTTCTTTCTTTTTATGTTTGTTATGATTTTAATTATCGCTAGGGCTTTTTAATAAAATCTGTAAGCCTAAAATATCTTCCACATATTGTTTTGCATATAGACACGATATCTTTTGTTTATGTTTATAAAGTATGTTGAAAATTTCACACATTCTGCTGCATTAGAAAAAAATTTGTAAGCTCAGCCGGTGGATGCTTTGCCTGGGCCATTTTGTTTCTTTTGTTGTTGCTGTTGTTGTTGTTGGGCTCACGCATCATTTATCATATTTAAACGGTGGCGTATGCGTAATATGTTTGCCTGATATGCCGTTGGCAAAAAAAAACTGAAACTCACTGTATCTCTACCGAGACCCTCGCCCACCCCCTTGATTTCCTCTTATGAGTTTAGGCTTGTGTATTTATGAGTCTGGGCTGGTTTTTTTTCACTCTCTCTCTCGGTTTGGTTGGTTGTTATCAGTGCGGTTGCAGCTGTCGCTGTTTGCTCTGCATTGTGGGAATTCCTAGCGACACATTAAAGACATTTTCACTAAACTTGATTGCCAATCAATTGTTGATAAACATGCTAAAAGAAATATGTATATATACAAGCTTGCCTCAAGGCTCAATCCTGACAGTTGCCAGCCTCACCTAGCCAGTTGATAAAGACATCAGCGAGAAGCCGACTAGACTTGAGCGTGTGGCATGGAAAGTTAATAAGCAATTTTACTTTGGCCGTGTTTGTCCTCGGGGCCAAAAGCAGATAGAGTGCATAAATAAACTTGTTTCCCACTGATTCCGGCAAAGGACAAAGTGTCCAAGAGACACATGGACCATTCCGTTTGGCCTGTCCTGATTTCAGGGTTTATAATTTTTTTTTTTATATATAACCCACACAATCTCAGAGTGATCTAAGCAAGTCGACCAGACTTAAGCTAGCTCACTGTAGTTGCGGTGTTAATAATCAGAGAAGACGTGAGTGCCTCTGACAGGGAGTGGGCAATCTCTCTGGGCAACTTCTGCTTCAAAGGTTAAGTAGCCAGCTCTTGTTGAGCTTTTCCCTGAGTGGCACTTAAATGCTTACACACATGCCAGTTGGGGCAGAAGGTAGAAAAAAAAATCAGGAAACGGAAGTTATAACACGATTGATGCCGATAAGTCACATACAATATTACCAGGCACTGCCTCATATTAACTTGGCTATTTGTGAATACTTCAGACTTGAGCCTATTCTAGCTTTTAGTCAATCTATTTGTATTAATTGAAATGGAAGCAATCACACGGAAATTTATTTCTTTTTTTTTCTTTTCGATATTTACTAGCTAAGCAGCTCAACGTCTTCTTAATAACAGAAAAAAATAAAAAAATAAACGTGACATTTTGCCAAGTCTACTTTAACCTCTTCAAAAAACTGAGTGGCTTCAAATATTCCATATATATTTATATATATTTATTATCTGTTCATTGAGCTGTCTATTTGGTTTGATATTTTACTTAATTCAGCTGAGTAATTAGTTCATTGTTGGATTGCTCAAGATTATTGTTATTGAAATTGAAAATATATACTCGATATTTCCATTATAATAGACTGATTTAATCTTGAATTGTTCATGAATAATAAAGTACTTGAAAATTACAAATAGTTTAGTCTATTTACATACTAATTACGAGGCAGATAAATTGGTTTATAAAAATATTTTTATTTTTTTTTTCAAAAAAATTTTGAAAAATATTTCAAAAAAATATTTTAATTAAAATTTATGAATTGTTTCTTTTCTTTTGATGGTCTATTTTTATATAGAACTTTCCAGACAGATGACATCAGAATTGGCTTTTATTTTAATGCCTATTTTATTTTAGGCTAAACAAATAAAAATATATAATTGTTTTTTTTTTTTTATAACTCAAAAATTCCTCTAAAGCTAGAATATTTTGTAGAAATATTGCAATTCTGATTTGATATTTTTTTCTAATTCTAAAATCTAATTTATTAAGTAATAAAAATTTTGGGTAGATTTGCTGCAGCTTGCAAGAAATCTTGAGATAATACGCAGTATCAAATGGCTTTCTGCCAAATTCAAAGGAAATCTTGGGAAATAAAGAAATTAAATTCGGCTCTGAAAATTGAAATATTTCGCTCTTGATTATCTCTCATTATTATCTCATCTATTGCGTACCCAATTAATCTTTGTCAACTCAAAAAACCTTTATGAACTCGCAGCATATCACCAAAATGACATCAAGTGTCCATTTGCCAGCTCAGTTACAAATAGTTTATGAATTTTGCATCAAACTAGCCAAAACGCATAAATTGCTGCCAACAAAATAGTCAACAGAAAATTGAGAAAAAAAATTAAATCAAAAACATTTTTAGAGGACAACCACAATCGCTGACCAAATGTATGAGAAATGCAAAACGAAAAATGCATTGATACCAAAAAAAAAAAAAATAAAAATAAAAAGGCCTGATAGACTGCAGTTGACTGTGGCCAAGTTAACAAAAATTGGCAAAGCAAAAAAAAAAAAATTTGCTATCTAAAATTTATGACATTTTACACAAAATAACAGAAATCAGATAGCCTCACATGTCCGTGGTTATTATACAAAAAGAGTCTATTAAAACAACAACAAAAGTAGTTGTGATTTTTTTTGTATTTTGCATAAATTTTAAAAAATAAAAAATTGAATCGCCTAAATGGGTAAACATTTTCTGCTAGCCAAGGGGCTATCGATATGTATCTGTCTCGACTATCTCGGCTACCGGCCAACTGGCAAGTCATCTAAACGGACAAAAAAAAAACACAGACAATAAATGACGATGACAACAACAACAAAAATAACAATAACAACAACGGAATTTACACACAATGCATACGAATTAATTAAGAGTCGAGTTGGCGCTTCAACTGGTTCGTTTTAGTCTGTTTTTTATCGCCAACCAAAATCAACGCCAACTCGTTTTAGCTAATTGTATATCGATCCGAATTAATAACATAGATAAGCCAGATCTGGGAAATAAAGTTCTTAATTATATAAAAAAAAATATAAAAAAAAAACCCAAGCAACTAAAATGCTCAAATCTGATTAGTCTTAGCCGAGACACTTGACTCGATCTCCAAAGGCAAAATGCCGTCAATTAGTTCTGAACATAAACAAGGTGGGCCGGGTGAGGCCATGTGGGCCGGGGTGGGCCGGGGTGTGGTGAGTGTGGCTTTAGGCGCCTGCCTTAAGTGTTGCGGCGCTAAGCGTTTAATTTACTTTGCATACATTAAATGGCAAATTCAAAAGCCCCAATTGGCTGGCGACACACATGAGACAAAGCGTGTTGCAAATAATAAAAGCACTTAAATGCCTTGCTCATGACATTTGACAGCTCCCCCTGTCACATCAATTGCCCGAGACAACAATATAACTAAATACTCAAAATGGATGCGTATGAGGAAGACAATCCACTAAAGGGGTGGGGGGGGGCTATATCTTCTTTATTTCAAATAAATTAATCCAGAGCAAAATCAGATAAAAAAATCCGAAGATTCCAAACTCTTTTCGAAGTTTTTTCTGCCGCAAATCAAATGAACGGGATTGATCTGTAGTTAGGCCCGATTTGGTTTGTTATAAGAGCTATATTATATAGTGTGCCAAGTTTGGAAGAGATCAGTCAATGAATATGGGAGTTCTTCCTTAAACCGATTTAGGTGCGTATATAGTAGTCCGATCCTTACAAAACTTGATAAATATATCTGCCTTTATATAAAAACTATGCGTTCCAAATTTAAAAGAAATCGGTTAACAAATATGAAAGTTATTCCCCATATGATATAGTAGTCCGATCCAGCCGATTCGGACAAATATTCAGAAGGCTATATACCAAGTTTCCCCAAAATAGCTTCAAAACTGAGAGACGAGTGTATATAGAAACAGATGGACATGGCTATATCAACTCCCCTTATAATTCTGAGTATTCTAGAGGTAACTTTTGGGGGGCTACGATGAGTGGTTCTGTGGTTCTCTTTTGTCTTCGAAAAGATCTTTTTTTTTGAATTGTTTAAATTAAATTGTTGCCTTTTTGTTTTAAAATGTTTACGAATTTATCATAAAATAATCTAAATATTTAAATTCAGAAATCCAATTTCTGTGCTTTCCCCGAAAAATTTCAACCAAGATCTCAATTATCTCAAGGTAATTCTTATTTTGCTTCATCTTATCTCTTCGGGTTACCACAGTCCGATATTGATAAGATAATATAAAAATAAACTAACATAAAAATTCTTTTATGAAATATTTGAATTTTGCCTTTTCAGCAATTTGCTTGCAACGTGGGAATTTTTCGAAATTTTTGGAATTTTTTGGAATTTTTTTGTCAAGTGGAAAGTTCACAGCTAATAGTGTTGGTTTTTTGTATGAAAGATTATGCAAAACATTGCAAATGTTTAACCAAAATGATTTCACGGTCTTTTTTTTTCTGTTTTTTTCACGTTTTTCTGCCCATTCGAAGCGAATCGATGGTAGCCAAGATTTTCCCTTGCTTTGCCTTTTGGCCATTATTCATATCTTTGTTTATGAGAGTTTTTTTCTTCTTCTTTTTCTCATTTTTTGTTGATTTTTAATCGATGCACAATGCAATTGCTTGTTGATTCATCAAACCCGTTCCTGGGTCTTTTAATAAGCCAGTGTACCTTTTTTTTTTTTTTTTGTTTATGCTGAGTTTTGATTTTGTATCTTTTTCTTCACTCTTCTGCATTTTCATAACTTGTGGACATTTGATTTAAAAGTTTACTTTGCTGATTGCATTACCAGGCCCAGGCCAGCCACCAGGCTGACTTCTTGGTTAGACCCATGGAAATGGTAATGGAAATCGGAGGTGGAGTCTTGACCATTTGAATTCAATTTGTTGCTCCAACCAGCCAACTGTCTAATTGACCGACTCGCCTCAACTCGACTCGACTCGACTCACTGTTCAGCTGGTTTCGTTTAATGTGGCAACGGTGTTAATCAAGCAACAAGTTGCACAAAATATCGTATGGCCCAGAGCCATGCATGTTTCGCATTAGAAATGTTTTCAAGAAAACCATTTGCAAATGTGGCGCCCAACTCATAAAATCGAAAAGAATAGAACAGAACAGAACCAAACCAAACCGAACAGGGCAGAGCAGAGTAAAGCAGAGGAGAGGAGAGCATTTTGATCTCTTAAAAGTGACCCATTTCAAGAATTTTTAATCGCCCCCCCCCCCCTCACACCCTCCTCAGTGCTATTACAACACACAAACACACAAACACACACACACACATACATACATCTAAGTATATATAAATTATTTTAGCTATTTCCTCAGATACTGTCATCATATTTTTTAGCTGACTCAGCCAGTTTTGCCTTTTGATAGAGTATGACAACACTTTTTTTTTATGCCGTCATTTAGCGCTCTGAAAATATTAATTAGCATTTTTTATACTTTAAAAAAAAAAAGAATTACAAATTTGAATTTATTCCTTGGGAAAGAAGTTTGAATTGTTCGATCAGCTTTCTTTTTTTTTTTTGTGAGGACCAAAAATGTGTGAATATGTCAGACAACACCCTTGGGTGCTCTACACTCTTTCCACACTTAATTGGAGCAGACCAGACTAGAACAAATACAACAACAACAACAACAACAAGAAGAAAAAAAGTAATAAATAAAATGTTTTACATCATTTGAACATTTGTTCTGTAAAATTGCCGACTGCTGTTTGGTTGACTCTTGTGTTACCACGAATTAGAATTGCAACAACTACAACAACAACAAGAACAACCACAAGCCATATATATATTTTTAAAAAATATTGTCAAAGCTGTCAGAAAATGTGTCATATTGCATTGTTCGGTTGGCTTCCAAAGGAGAGCAACGAGCCCAGGCCTGGCTAATAAATATCAACCATAGTTTTTCCAATATGTTTCACAAATTGAGCAAAAATATATGTATATTTTCTTGCTAACGAATTGTCATTTTAATTAAGATAAGTAAGCCGAAAGGGGAAAAAAGCCTTCAAAAAAGTTAGGAAGAATTTCACAAAAAATATATTTTGCTTTATTCAATTGAGAAATCTGGTAATTTGGTATGAGTAATGCTCGAATTCAGACTGATTATTTACTTATATGCCAAATCATACACAATTATGTCACTTCCAGGCAAATCAAGTTCCGATTGTTCCAGACTAGTTGGAAACCGATAAGCTGTGCTCGGTGCCGCCCCGGAGTGCTTAATGGGTTAATTCATTCAGCGCTTGCAGATAATTTCAAATCTGTGTGTAGTCTTGTCAGACTTAAAAAAAGGAAAGGCCGAATTTGGAATACCCTGTAACTAATAGATGGAAATGAAAAAGAAAAGGTGGTAACCCTAGTCGGATGGTAACCCTAGTCGGTTGGTAGCCCTAGTCGTGTGGTAATCCTGTTCGTATATATTCACAATAAACCTCTACTCTAAATATTCCTTTGAATTCATCAATACATTGTTCACCTTAAAGCAAGCACGCCATCTATCGGACTGTTCTTTCGACCGTTTGCCAGGAATTAGAATCTTGACTCTGAAAATTTGTTTTTCGTATATCTCATGTGAATATGGTTCGATTTTTGTCATGTTTGATATCAATCGAAAGATTTTTAGATTCCTAACAACTTTTTTAAAGCAACAAATACCAAAATCCTAAAGTCGTGGAAACTGCAAGGCTTTGAAAAAGTGAGGGGGTGGAAAGAGGTGCGGGGGGAGATAAAATAAATAAACATGAACAGTGTATACACATAAACAGTCCGGTTTCCAAGTTTGGTTATCCTAGCTTTTATAGTCTCTGAAATCCAGGCGTTCACACGAACGGACCAACGGACGGACGAACAGACGGTCAGATGGACTGACATGGCTATATCGATTTCTCTAGTCATCCTGATCATATTGTGGGTAACTTTGGGGGGTCTACGACGTCGCCTTTTCTATGTCACCAACATTCGCACAAACTTTATATACCCTTTACCCTAAGCTGTAGGGTATAAAAAATAGAAACGAATCTATTTTTTTTTTTATTATTTATTCCGCAATTAGCAAAGAAGGCAAATCTAAAGAGCATATATAAAAATAAACAAGGAAAAAAAACTATTTGATAATTTTAGCCGGGGGCATCCGCAGTTTTCTCAACCCGCTCTCCCTCTCGATTTTGTCTAAAAAAAATAAAATAATTATAATCGGAATTATACATAATTCATTTGCAGTTTCGATTTCAATGGCCTATTTAAACCGATATTTAAATATTTATGCCATTTAATTGTCTGGAGAAGAAAACTTGGCCTGGATCAAAAAATACTTTATCAGTTCATCTCAAAAAAAAAAAAAAAAAAAAAAAAGACATGGAACCATAAAAAATATATGAATATATGTTTTCATTTAGAATAAACAAATAAATTGAATTTTATATTATTTAAAAAAATATATATATTTCCTACAAAAACCAGCTAACACCAAAGGCAATTAAACAAGTCCATAAAAAAGCCAGCAAAACACACACTTAAAAGTTAATAAAAACAAAATCAAAAAAAAAAGAAGAAGAAAATTAAATGAAATTATTATTATTTTGTTTAAAATTTAAAGGCTTATACAAATCGTTAAAAAATAAATTGCATATTGGCTTACCAAGGTTGGCGGGCCTGGTCAAAATGTTTTATTCCTTTTTAGTTTTTTTTTTTTTTTTTTAATTTCTTTTTGGATTTTGTCCAAATGGAATTGAATTAAAAGTGAGACTCCGATGGCATCTGCATAGTTTTGGAATAACGTCGACAATGACACTTGACTGCTTTGATTTCCGGTTTTTGGAAGCCGCTCACAATGCCACGGATACAGGCCGCACGGATGCCCGTGGCGTTTATCGTTCCTTTACACTCTTTTTTTTTCTCTTTCTTTCTTTCTTCTTTTTGAGCAATTTTTTTGTAGCTTTTATATTTTGTTTCGGTTTTTTTTTTTTGTATTATTCAAGGCTCACTTCACTTGGCACATAATTCTGTGGACAAAGAACAACGACGCGTCATCTTTATCGCTTGACAACTCTTTAGTTTGGCACACACACAAACAGACATACACACACACACAGACACAGATACACAGGCAAAGGCAAAGCTGACACTGACATTACGAAAAGCATTTAGCTTGATAGTGGAAATGGAAAAAGTGCACAATTCATGCTTCGATTTCATCCGGGGATATGCGAAGTGGTCAACTGTGGCAGTCGATGATTATTTTTATTCCACAAAGTGAAACAATTCCGGCATAAATTATGCATTTCATTGGCCGACACAACAAAGGCTAAATACAAAATAAGAACGTGCCACCAAGTAAAGTAGAACAAAATAAAAATCAGCCGACTAAACGGACAATCGCACACACGCACAAAGACAACTCGAGAAGAGCAAGAAGAGGGGGAGAGCCTGAGCTTTATCAGCAACAACAGCAGCCGGCTTACTCCCTCCCTCACACACATAAGCTCATCCACACAAACATTCATACAGGCTTGCATTTCAGTGCAAGACAAAAACAAAACGAAATGGAAAAAATAACAAGATCGCGAAAACACGCACCACGTTTAAAAACTGCCGGCGAGAATTTTGCTGCAGCCTCACGTCAAACCAAACCAGCCACGATTGATGTTCGTTCACGACTGACGCCGGCAGAATTTCACGAAAACACAAATCGCACAGGTTCGAACTCGAGCCCAGCCGATGAGAGCCAACACGTTCGACGGCGGCTCTTTATCAAATCCAAAGCTAGACACAAAAGGTCTGCACGGAAACGCGAATAACTCTTCAAACTCGCATAATTCTGATTTTGTGAAAAAAAAATTGGTCAATCATTTTTCGATCGTTGCCCAGAACAGACATGATTCGCTCGCGCACTGGAAAACGTTGCGCGACCAATAATGAGTTTAGTGAAGAGGAAGGTCATCCTGAGGACTCTTCGAAATACACATTAATTTTTATAGTTGCAATGGTTTTTTAAGCAAATGGAAGCTGAGCAAGGTTTATTTTTTAATTTATATATAAGTTATGGTTAGGCGTCCCTCCTCGGTGGTCTCCAGTTTGGTTAGTTAAGGAAATGTCGTCCAGTCTTTTTGAAATCTGATTATCGATTATCTGATCAAAATCAACTTTGATCAAACCCAGGAATGTTGTTTGAGCTTCCCCGGAGAAACGTTAATTCCGCAGAAATATTCCAGCTTCTCCGGAATATTCGATGCCGCCCTTCGGTTGCTTCGGAGTCGTTCAGGGCCTTCTGAACTTAACCTCTATTATTCTAATTTTTTTGTTTTTTTTAATTGACGTAGACGTACAAGGAATAGTACAATCAAGTGGCCCAATGAAACCAAGCGGAAGCCTGTTTACGCGCGGGCTACCAATTTTTGTCGAAATTTGTATTTTATACTCGGGTTTACCTTTTCTAGGACTTCGTCATTTTAATTTATATATAAGTTATGCCCAAATGTAATTAAAAACAACAAAATCACATTCCTCTTTGTGTGTACTGTGTTTTTTAGCTTTAAGAGGGCTGATCGCATTGCCATGATGTGCAGCTCCAAACTGTAGTTGGTCAAAGTGGTCACAAGCAGTTCCCCCAGCAATGCGCCCCTGTTGAACACCTTGAATGCAACCTGATTCAAGGCATTCAATTTTTGTCGAAATTGGTATTTTATGGAAGGGTGTACTTTTTCCAAAACCTCGTCATTATGAAACGCAAGCAATTGTTGCTTGAATGTGTTCCGCTTTAGGATTGTTGCATAAGCAGAGTTTACAATGTCCGAGGCTTCTGGAACATTCCTCTTGTAATGCCATGTCTATTTCGCCATGCCCCAGCTGATGTTGTGCCGGGTAAGTTCGATCCTAGTTGCTCGTCGCCAGGTGCACTTGGGTCGCCCAACTCTTCTGCTTCCTTGGGGGTTCCATTCAAGTGCCATCCTGGTGATGCTACCGCGGGGTTTCCGTAGCGCGTGTCCAATCCAACTCCAAGCGTTCGCAATAACACATCAAATATGATTTCCCCATTTTTCCTTGTTATTCGAACCGTCACTTTTTTTTATTGATTTTCGTATCCTTGGTGGATGCGGAAAAAGATCAATTTCCATTTTCCAAAATTGGTTTTGCGAAAAATGTTGTCATTGCCGTTTTTATTAGAAAACCATAAGTGAGAATGGCACCCAAAACGATTTCGATCCATTATATCGGTCTTCGTGAGCCAATCGATAACAAACATATCGATCGAGGGCTGCATTTAGCAGAGTTGCGTCGCCCGAAATTCGGACAAATTCCTTAAGTCGCCAGCAGTCGCAAAAGTCGTCGCATTCGACAAAAGAATTTTCAATTTTGTGGGGGGTGGGCGGTGTTTTGAGTTCATTTCCTTGTATGTTTCAATGCTAGCGCTTCTGCTGGAGCTTTAACTGGAGCTTCAGCTGGAGCTTCTGGCGGCGATAATAGTTGGAAATCCTGGAATTCCAGCTCGGGAAGTTGAAATTCCTGGTTTGATTCTGGCATCCATCGGGTGGGACCAGAGTGATACTGGGCTGAGGTGGGTAGGGTTGCAAGGACAGTTGAAAATGTGATGTGTGGTGTGTTGGGGGATTTGGCAGAGGGGACAGGAGTCGGAGAGACCTCCACTGGGTCAAAAAGGGGTCGGGCTATAGCTTTATAGGTGGTGAGCATAGTCTCTTTATCCAAACCCCAGCCAGTACCAGCAAGGCCTTTAAGGATTTTGTTCCGTCCTCGAACTCTCCGAGCCACGACCTCAGAGTGTCTGGCAAACGTACAGAGGTTGTCAAACGTCACACTTGGCGCCTTAGGGTACCTGTCGGTAGGGGTACTCTGGCCATTTACATGGATGTCAAGATCCCTACCCCGGTCCAGGGGGTGATTAGAGTGCCGGATGACTTGCTCGCAGATAGGCTGTTCTATTGATCCTAATGGTGTTATGTCGTCTCGTTAGAACTTTAGAAATAGCACTCTGATGGCCGTCAAGCTACTTACATTCGATGAGTTCCTGGCTAAGACCCACGCCAGTCCCAAATATATGGAAAAAAAAAAACCTAAAATTTATTGCAAGCGAGTTTGAGATGAAATGGGCATTTAAAATGCCAACCAAACTCCCAAACTGTAAACGTTATGCATTCCGAAAGAGAAAGGTGCAAGATGTAAGTGGATAATAAAAATTCATAAAATTTATTTTATAAAACTTGAAAATTTCTTACAGACAACTGATTATACTTTTAAGAATGAGTCAACGCTAATGACCTTCGTGGAGTTGGTGACCCTTCTCAAAATCCATCCATTTGATGTGAAAGAGAGCATCAAGAAGGTGGGCAGTAGAAGGATATATACACCATGAAGAATTCAAAGACCTCCAGACTATATGTATATAGTGAGAGATTTTTTTTTTATTATTTAATGTAGCTTTAAATCTTGAAAAAGTTTCTTGCTTGTAAAATGTAATTTTTCACAGTCTTTAAATTCCGAGAACATCAAAAAAGGGCAATGACTGGGACAGCGGCCGCGTATTGCTACTTTGACTGGCGCCGCGGAGCGGATAGCAACAGCATCGAAAATTAACTGTGACTGCTGGCGACTTAAGGAATTTGTCCGAATTTCGGGCGACGACTGATAGTCGCGATCGAAAGCAGCAGCACAGTCGAAAGCACAAAAATTAGAAATGGCGACTGCTGCTGATTTTTGTCTCTGCTTTGACTGCGACTTATAATTTTTCCAGAAGCAGAAGCAAATGAAACGGTGGAAATGAAAGAGTGGAGTTCAAGTAAAACGACGCTCAACTATTGCTGAAGCCGATACCACATCAAAGGAAAATAATGTCAAGAAAAAAATAAATATGATCCAACTAAAAAAAGCAACGTTAAAAAAATAGGATTTGGCTGTACATTGTCAAATTAATTCATTTAGATTTTTATGTACACAATTATTCATATGTTTGTTATGGTCCTACGGTTGACCTGACTCAGCTGCAGAGTTTCTCTCGAATTATATTTTTCGAGCAATGTGGTCAACCAAATATTGCGACTCATTTTCGCCTTCGCAAAATACGCACATTGTCATAAAGCACCGTTTTATTTGTTGTACGACAATTACAAAACGCGCATGTTCGAACTCGATCCAAGCAGATGAGAGCCAACACGTTCGAGTTCGACGCGCTTCGATGGCGGTTTTTTTTTCCAAGTCACAAAATTAAGGCATAATTTTCGTACTAATTAATAGTGTTTTGAGCCACAGTGCCGCACTACTGATTCAAGGATGTTTGTGACACTGTGCGAAGGCGACAAGGGTTGATGCCGGTGTGTGCAGAGAGAGAGCGAGAGAGAGGTCTGATCGGTAGGGCTTTCAGAATGCGAGAGAAAGAAAGCCGAAGCAGAATTAAAACTAAATCGGCAGGCATTATCTCTCCTTTGATTTATTTAACTATTTTTTTTTTTTTTATAAATAAATAGGAGGTCTTTTTTGTGTTTAGTAAAAATGGTAGTTTGCTTTAATTTATGCAGAATCATCTAACTTTGTACTCACCCTAATTAGAATTTCCGCCAAGCCCTTTGAGATTTTCGCATCGGCCCAAAACACGTTTCACCAAGGACTCAGAGTCTTAAGTTGGCTGGGCGAAAACTACTTTTGGGATTACAAACACAGTGCCCACCTGAGTTTTTGTGAAAATGAAGTCGCTTAACTATAAATAGAAGACAAGTGGTAGGCCCAACCACTCCAGCCAGCCCCCCACCCCCAACCCGCCTAACTTTTCTTGCTTAAGTTGGCAGTTTTTCACTCTTCTTCTTTGTCGTCGTTGTTGTTGTTGTTATTTTTATTATAGAACTAAAAAGTGGGCAAAATTTGAAAGGCTCGCATGTGTGTGGCAATGGATGAAATTATTTTAATTATTTATACATAATAAAACGGTAAATTATTTTCGCCCAAACTCACAAAATCTAACAAGAGCCACATTTTAAATTCTATAAATAATTGAAAAATTCGTATATGAATTTGCTTAGCCGTGTGCCAAAAAGTTTAATAAATCCAGCAAAAGGGTGGCCCAACAAATTCGAAACTCCCCTTTCCATTTGCAAGAAACGTGCCAAAGCGCATTCATACAAGTTGTTGGGCCTTAGAGCAAAAGAGAGCAAGAGCGGGAGAGAGTAAAAGAGAGCAAGAGCCGGCATTTGAGGTTTGCTCTCTTTCTGGTCTATGCCGGTACGTTGGCTGAGGCAGCGCTGCCAATGTCGTTTATATGTTGGCCCTTGTGTGTGTGTGTGCGTGTGTGTGCATTTGGGGCTTCTTGCATTGTGTCCACCGTTATCAACGGCTTTCACAAAACGTACCAAGCTGCACTTGTGCTTTATTTTTAATAGAGCTTTGCGCTTATCGTGCGAACATTGCAATTGTTCCTGCTGCTTTCTTTCTGTTGTTGTTGTTGTGGCCGTTGTTGCTTGTGTCGATGCAATGGCGCGAGTCGGTCGATTGGTCCATTTGTTTGCCGACCATCCAGACAGCCAGCCTGTGAAATCCTTCGCCTGGCAATGTTTATTCAAGCAGCAGCCACCGCCGCCTCCGTCTCGGTCAGTCAGTGGGCAGATTCACTGGGTGGCTTCAACAGCTTCAGACCAACTACCCCCACACCCCCTCGGCCAGTTGTGTCTGCTGTTGCTGCAATGCCGCATGCCTGTGCATTCATCTGGCTGGCTGTTTGTCTGGCTCTGATTTTTTGTTTTTTTTTTTCATTGTTCTTGTTGCCGACGCGCCGTGACAATGCTTGTGTGTGTGTGTGTGTGTGTGTGTGTGTGTAAAAGTCAGTGTCTGCCTTTGTAGTGGTGGGTGTTATTGGCAGGCTTAAACGGCTTTTAGCGCCAGTGAATCAGCCAATACATAATCTGCTTAATGGCCATTTTGTTGCATTTTTTGTTTCTCTCACAAACACACACACACACATACACGCACAACAAGCACAGCGATAGAAAGCTGAATGATTTGCATAAAATATTTATTGCACTAAATATTTCCCCAGATCCCAGGCAAAACACACACACCTGTTGAACTGATAAAGTATCATAAACTTTAAAAGCGACATTTAAATGTGAATATTTAAATTTAAACAAACTAAGGCAAGCTTAGAACGGTACTTTTCACACACACTTACTAAGCCTCTGTCATTTTGAGGTTAAATTGAAATTTCCTATTACATCAAATTTTAATACAAAATTTATCAATTCTGATTGTAGCAAATAATAAGTTAATAAATAAATAATTTTAAGGCGATATTGTAATCAGTCAACCAATTAAGAAGATTCCAAATTTTGAATATTTAAAGAGTATAAAATCGCGCACTTGCAATGCTAAACTTGTTTTATGTTTGTGTCTTTTCAGTGATTAGCATTGAAATGCTTTAACTTTATTTGCATAAAAAAGAAGCAAGCACACAACAAATAAAACTGCTAGCAAAAAGCAACAGTCTTGCATTTGTTTAACTGAAACTACTTAGTAAAACAACAAAAAAAAACTTTAACATTGCGAAATGAGACTTATGGACCTCGAACTCTTTATTATGTGGCCACAAAATTTGCATTTTCTATGTACACACAAATCATTCCGAAATATTTAATGTTACTTAAAAAATGCAATTGTAATATAATTCAATGTGTAAAATTTATATTTCCCTTCAAAATTTCCCACAAATTATGAAAATTAGCGCCATCTGTTGACGTTTTCACATATTACTGGGAACAGTTTATCGAAGATATCAAAAGTAGAGGGATATGACAAATGACAAATTTTACAAAAATGAACTGTAGATGGCGGGCACGCTTTTAATTAAGTGGCAACGCATTGTCTGATTCATTGGCGCCATCAAATCCATTTCAATTTATTTCTTTGATTAGCGAATCGGCAAAATCAGCCGGAACAGCTAGAACCTTCCAAAGCAAAAGGCCGAAAATTAAAAATTTTAATATATTGGCAGCAAACTTGAAATTAACAAAGTCCCGTTATGGCGCTGAAATTTAAAATTTTAAATATAATTTTCGCAATCTTTTGAAATAAAGAAAAAAACAATGAAAATATCACCACAAAAGCCAGCAACGTTCACAATTTACGCCTTTATCATTATTATTTTTTGAGTTAATCTGATTAAAATTATATGTTTACCAGAGTTGACCTATTTAATTTTTTTGGAAATGTACACGCGAATTTGGTTTTCAAAACTTATACAATTATTTATATACTAAATTTGTACGCCAATCATACCGCTAGCGCTGGGCTATTTTCGTATTTAACAGTTTATTTACATTCGCCACAATGTTCTTTTGGTTTCTATTTAGGTGCTTGAAAATCTTCTGGTAGAGCTCCTCCGGCATGCCGCACAAGGAGGGATACAGTTGTTGTTCCAGCAGATTGTATTGCTGTGTTCGCATGGGGTAGAAAACATGCTGTTTTAGTTGAATGGAGAGCTCGTCCAGTTTGCGGAATCTATTGAAAACCGGCTTGCCTTTGGCACTTATATATAAAATATGCCGACCGATGGACACGCAGGAGCTGTAGCCTTTCTCTTGCGACGGTGGGGCTGGGCTAATGGTGATTGTCATAAGATCACCCAAAACAACTGCGGATAGTCGTGATTGCAGAGTTACCACCACAGCCTTTTCAGCCGAGGCCTTGTTGTGAAGAGTGCGCAGTTCCAAGAAATAAGCCGTGCCATGGTTTGATTTGGAATATCTCAAAGGCTGCTTTGTGAGAATGCGAAGATTTTCGGCGTGATAGCAGCCCACTGAGGGCACCGGCTTGAGCAAGTGTTGCTTCTCTCGAAATTGTTGCTCCTCGACGAAGCCAGACTCCAAGGCAATTGCATAAATCAGTAGTAACAATAATTCAGTTGCTTGCAACTCTTCAGCTTCGTTGTGCTCCAAAAGTTGCTTCAGATATTCGGGTATTTCTTCCGTTGTGGCGTATTCCAAGGTGAGAGTATCCTCACTCTCGCTCTTTGGCAATATTTTTTCGGGAATTGTTTCTGTTAAAGGTTTTCTTGCTGCAAAATATTCAAATGCACAATTGTTATAAAAGAAAGTGTCTTGCCTCTATTTTTTACACTTATACTTACTGGATTTTTTCCCAGACATTTTGAACAAAATAAAATGTGTAACATTATTGAATTATAATGTGAAATAAACATTGAAACCTTTGTTTTATTCTATTTTTTACGTAGTCATCGCTTGATATCAAAACCGATTCTATCGACGCTTATATCGATATTTCTATATATTTCGATTAGAATCGAAACAATCGATACATTTGATTTGGAAAACGCCGGCATAAAAAAATAAAAACAAAACAAAACTTAAATGGAAGAGGAAACCTATTTTGTGCAGCAAGCCGAAAGTCTGCGTAAAACAGATCTTGCTGCGGCCAAGGCGTGGATTTTAACAGCGAAGACTCTGTTTCCCAATTCCTTTGCAATCCAGATGCTGGCCTACCAACTGGAGAGAGATGATGCCAAGAATATCGAGGAAGCTGCAAAGTGCTTCAGTCTCATGTAAAAAGCTTGAGTTAGCTTCTTGGGTTTGCATTGATGGCAATTTCATTTGCAGGGTTATATCTTTCCACACATATGCCGAGCTTGCCGAGCTGGGAGCGGAAATTATTGCCTTGACAAATGCCCTAAGGGAAAAGGAGAGCACCCCCGATCAGGAGTTCTATGTGAAGATGTACAAACATTTGACCCCAGATGTCCAGCACAGTGTGCTGCTTCACACCATCCAACACAGTGAAAATAATTTAGAGCAATGCAAATTGCTGATTCTGATGCTGAACAAGTTTCCGAAAACAGCCACAGCCCAATCGGTGAGTTACTTGATTTCAGACCTTGACATATATATCAGAAGCCTCGGTAATATTTTTGCAGCCACGCTTGCTGGAGATGCTGGCAGAGGGTATGAAAACCGATGCGGATTTGTATCAACGCATCTTGGTGGAAGAAGTCTTACCTTTGATTCAGCACAAACCACCAGAGCTGTCGCCAGCCCTAGCCTGCCGCCTGTACACCAGTTCCTTTGAGTACTATCTGCGTCAGATCATGGACGATGAGAAATGTGATGCCAACGAGGCCTGGAAGAATATATTCAAAGTTCTAATGCTTTGCGGCCAAATGATGCGTTGGGAACCCTTTCTGCCCTTCAACAAGACCTGGGGCCAGAACGTCTACTGGGAGAAGCTAGTCGACATCATCAAAAACAGTCCACCCAGCAGCCCACAGGTTCTCTTCTATGGCACCACACTCTTCATTCACTCCCTGCATGGTTACATACGAAATTGCAAGCTGCGCATAGAAGATGCCGACATCAGTCATGTACTGGTTGAAGGCTTCACAGAATGGACTCCAGATGGGGCCGAGGTGAGCATGGAGCCACCCAAGTTCTCACTCACCACCAGCATAAGTCAAGAGTTGTCCAAGGCCTACCTGCATGCTGCCCAATGCTGGCAACTCCTCAACACGGAACAGTTTCAAAGTGATTTCTCTCAGCTCCTACAAGCCATTATAATTGAGTGAGTCCCCCCCAAACCCCACGCCCGAAACAAAAGAATTTATAATACATTTTGACAATATTTTCAGACCCTTGTCACCTTGGATACCCCGATTTGTGTTTGATCTATCCATTTATTTTGGTCATCGCGATGAAGCCAATAAGCTTATGACAGAAATGACCGCACAAACTCCCAGCAATTTGGTGCAAAGTCTCCAAATCGTTAGCCTCAATCTCCTGCAGGGCAGCATGAAGGTGAGCCATTTCTTCCATTCTTCCTCCTGAATTCACTTCACATTTGATTACCCCACAGCCTCAAGGTTTCCAGTGCATCATCAATATTTTAAGCGATTTGCCCACTACTTCTGGCCAATTGCTCGATAATGTGACAGTGCGTGGCCATCGTCATATGATTTTCCTGCCCCTCACCCGTTCCGCCTTAGTTCAGTATTGCACCCGCGCCATTATCAACACCCTCAGTGTGAGTAAACAAAACATTCACCCACTATCTATCAACTTGGCTAAAGAATTATTTTCTATTTTACAGCGCAAATTAAATAATGCCTCGGATCGTTTGCTGGGTGATTTGCTGGTCTTGCTGCAGCTGACCAATGGAGACCTCTTGTTGAAGCAGCAAATCTTTAATCTTATCAAGCAGCGCAAAACCTTCAATTTGCGCACTTTGTCCACTTACATTATCACGGCTGAATTTATTGAGGAATTGTCTTACATTTGGCACTCGCAGCAGGATGATAGCAATGCTAATTTCGAGTTGACTGGCTCGCCCACCAGCGGCACTGTGGCTACCAATGCGCCCACCACACGGCGGATTGGTACACGTGGCGCCGACAAGGGGGCCAGAGATGAGTTTCGCTCTTTGATACGACAACAGATAGCGCGTTCCAATGAGAATGTCACCACTCTGGTGGCAAATTTCATCAGCCAAGAGCAGCTGACCTTGGCTCAGCATTTATTTGGTGTGGAAACAATTATAATAAAATAAATAATTAACTAGATTAGTCTAAGGATCTAATAGCCTCGTTTGATATGTAAATACACGTTCAGGTAGCTTTGGTAATTTAGCTTTGTGTGGGTAGCTTTGTATTCACACCCCGCTCTATGCTGCTCTTTGGTGGGTTTTTTCCGGCATTCTCAACCAAGTTGCTGTCGATTTCTATGGGCAAACTTGAGCCGAAACTGTGTTTGATATAAGAAATTAATACGTTATAGGCAGCTGTGCAGACATTGACAAAGGACACTCGGTATTTGGTGTCCAGGTAGCGAAAGTTTATATACTGGGCCGCCGGCCAGGTCATCCAATCTAGCATATAGATGACTGTGAACTTTTCCAACAGCTCATTTTTGGTGGCCTCCATAGTTTTTCGCTCTAGATAGCACAAGGTGTAGAAGAACAAGACTATGCAGATTGGCGACATGAACAATTGATCTATGAGTATCTTATTTATGGTGTTTTTAAAATTTCGCTGTGGCATCCACAAATCCATCCAACGGTAAACGTAATGATGGAGTGGTCCTTGGACGGCACCAGTTACAAACATTCTATACATACGGTCTGCGTCGTAGTGCTCTTCCTGGTCACTACGCACGCCACTTTGATATTCATATTCTTGGGCGGCAATATCGCCCACAACCATCAGTAGACCCGAGCTGATTGTGTTGGTCAATAGAAGATATTTGCCAAACATTTTCGACCAGATATCCTTGGTCCAACGGACCAGAGCCGGCTGGAGCGTGGTGCTGGCCTCATTCTTGCTGCTCAAATGCCTTTGGAATTGACGAAACCCCGTCAGTTGGGTATTTCGCTGGTTTTTGACTATTTGAGCCAAAATTATTCCTTTCACTTTGGGCTGGGCGGGACAGTTTATTAATCTTATGCCACGAATGAAAAACATTCTGGCAGCAGCCCGGTTAACAATTTTCGTCCACAAAGAATTTGAAACTTAAGTGCGCGCTGTGTCTGATGAAATTTTCCTTATCTATATTTCTTGTTACGTATTTTGCTTATAAAAAAGAATCAGCTGATTAGTACAGCAAAAAACTGGCAGCCCTGGTACTCTGGCAACTTGGACAGCACTGGAAACTCTGGACAGGTTGTAAACAAAGAGACGCAAAAAAGTTTTTTTTTAACCAGCTGTGATTTTGTTCTGGCCGTTTTTTATGTTTGTAAAATGAGTTGGCGTAGCAGTCTCACGAGCATTCCCGGAGCAGTCACGCATTTCGTGAGTGAGAGTGCAGCCACAGCCACAAACTATTTGCAATCGCTGCCAGGCACACCGAATTCCTCTATGGTAGAGACGAGTACCGAGGAGAGCGTTGGCGACCACAAGGCGCTGCCCATACCAGCCTCGCTGGTAAAGGAGCAGTGGCGCCTTATTTTCACCTCCGATGCCAACACCCAAGACCTGCAGGCGGCCATAGCTCATTGTCGCGACCTCGTCTTGCTGACCGAGGAGTGCAGTGAAGAGCGTCGCTGGCTGGTACGTCATTTGGTGGACCTGCGCTACTCTCTACAGGAATTAGAAGAGGCTCAGGCCCTTTCCACCCAAGATATGGTGGTGGTCAATGCTATCAAGTCTGTGGTGGGCCACCACTTCTTACCCCACCAGCCGCGGAATCGTCTACAAGCGGCAGCCAAGCGCTATTACTGTGACCACTGCACTGGCATAATTTGGAGTGTGGTGCAGGCCTCATACATCTGCAGCGACTGCAACTACTTGGTACACCACAAATGCATAGACAGCGTAGTGCGTGTTTGTGCCCACGTCCTGGCCTCGGAGCGACAGTACCCCATAGCCACGATCTGTCCCGAAATCGGTCTAGCTGCCCAGCGCTACAAGTGCAGCGAATGCTCTACACTCTTAAATTTCAGTAAGTTTATTTGAACTGACCAAAAAAAGTGAAGGACCACCCACAGTCTCTACCAATTGCAGAGAACTCCTGGATTGAGCCCAGATTATGTGATTACCGTGGATTGTATTTTTGTCCCTCCTGCCATTGGAATGATAGCTCCATTATACCAGCACGCATTATACACAATTGGGACTTCACACCGAGAAAAGTCTCACGCACGGCTCTCCAAGAGATTCAGTTGTTCCTGGACAAGCCGCTCATCAAATTGGAAGAGGAAAATCCCAAATTGTTTGTCTTCCAGACCAGCCTGAATGCCGTCAAAAAAGTGCGCCAGAATCTAGTGCACATGCGTCACTATCTGGCCGCCTGCAAGCTCGCCGCCATCCAGAAGCTCATCGACTTGGAAATGTCCGGCAGACGCTATCTCATCCAATCCACAGATTTCTATGCCCTCAACGACTTAGTCCAGGTTGAGCCCGGCACTCTGGCTGAATTCCTCAACAACGTTTTCAAAGCCTTCGACCAACACATACGCTCCTGCAGCATGTGCCTAGCCAAGGCTTATATCTGTGAGATTTGCAGCAACAACGAAGTGATCTTTCCCTTCGACGACGGCTGCCTCAAGTGTGACAAGTGCAATTCCATTTACCATCGTGTTTGTATGACTCGTAAAAATGCAATTTGTCCCAAATGCATGAGAATACAAGAGCGTCGCCTCCAATTGGAGCGTTCGCCCAGCAAACTCAACGATGATGACGACGACGAAGACGTGGTGGAGCCCACTTCAACATAATAAAGACTTATCATTGTTTCTTGTTTTACATGTTATATTTTTCTGTCTACTTTTAACTTGTAACAATAAAAAAAAATAATGTAATCATAACTGTTCCCAACCTTCACTGCGTCTTCTTGCCATATTTTTGCTTATTATGGAATTTGCGTGGATTTATGCCGTAGGCTTTGAGGCGTTCATCAGTGATGCCATTGGTCTTGGAATTGTTTGTCCTGTCTTTCGCCTTAAAATTGTGAGTCTTGCGTACTCCTGGGTTCGGGCGATTTCCAGAGTTCTGGGATCTCTTGAAGGGATTCGAGTTGGCAGTTGCGTTGAATTTATGGGCGGGCTTACCGGGCGGCCTAGTTTCTCTTCTGTTGTTGAATGGTTTTTGCATGTTTTTCTGTGGATTCTTAAAGGGATTTGGCTTGGCCTTGCTAGGCATTGCTTTATCTGATTTTACTTCATTTGGAGCTGGTCCATTGGTCTGGGGCTTCCCAGTCTGTGGGCTAGGCTTGGCTGGCTTTGACTTCGTGTTGGCCTTATCTGAGTCGCTTGTCCGTGGGCTTGGCTTGGTGTTTGCCTTATCCAAGCCATTTGTCTGTGGCTTTCCTTGGGGTGATTTTGTCTGTGGGCTTGGCTTGGGATTTGTTGAATTATTTTTCGCCTTTTTCTTTGGCACAGGACTTTCGGTTGTTTCAGCTTTTGGTGCTTCTAATTTGTCTCCCTCATTCGCAGATTTATCATTTGCTGGCTGATTACTCGAGGCAGCTGCCTCGGCTGCCGCCTTGCGTCTCAAACGCTTCCTCTTGGACTTGGTCATGACCTCCGTGGCAATTGGCTGTGCAGGCTGTGCTTCCTCAGGTTTTTTTGGTTCTGGAACTGCTTCGGTCTCCTCTTTATCTTCATCGTCCGATCTTGAAGAAGAGTAGGATTAATTTTTTTTTTAAACAATTTAAAAATATTTTAAGCTTACCCCTCGCCATATAAACTCTTAAAGATCTTTCGTTTGAGCTCTTCATTTTTGGCTTTCATTCGGTACAAACGTTGCTCTTTCTTTTCGACATAGTCGGGACGGTTCTGTACGGCCTTTTTGAGACTGGCCCACTGATTGAGCTCTTTATTTTTTGCCAATAAAATCTGAAAATTTAATAGTTTTAATTTTCTTTCATTTGTGATTTTTGAATGATTTGCTCACCTCTTCTATGGTCAAACCAAAGTCATTTGGAGTGGTCTCCACATATTTAAACCGGCAGGGCTGATCGCCCACAATATCCTCATATTCCATTTTATAATATTCATCGATGTATTCGCCATAGGTCTTCTCGTCCTCGGGATTAAAGACAGGTTTTTCAGCCTGGATCATTTCCATGAAGCGATTGCGTCGCCCTCGTCGGCCCTTACGTCCACGAGTATTCTCAATTAATTCCTGCTGCAGTTGCTCTTTGGCTGCTCCTGCTGTATCATAATCACAGTCCATGTTGAAATCATCATCTTCACAATGCAAATCCTCCTCAGCTTCTGGATGGCCCTGCCTTGGGTCGTAGTTGTCCCAGTCCTCTATGGCCAGCTCATCAATATCTGAGGGACACTCTGGCTTCTCTTCGCCCTCGTCGACATCGTAATATTCATCATTGAATATTTCCTGCATGCGTCGATCGTGGGCTTCGGGATCAAAATCACCATCCAGCTCATCATCCTTGAAGCCCAGCTCGTCATTGCCAGTGACTGCTTTGAGTTTTCTGATTTTCTCCTCGATTTCTTTGCGCTTCATTTCCTTGATCAGGTCCAGTTCCTTCATCTTCTCCTTTTTCTCCTGCTCTTTACGTTCTTTTATTTCCTTACGCTTCTCCTTGCGCTTGTCATCTGTGCGCCGGACAGACTGTTCTACGGTGCGTGGATAGCGTTTGATAAACTCAGCATCCGGCTCCTCGAAGCGAAAGTTATACTTGTGCTCGAATTCCGCCTGTTTTTCCAGCTCCTGCTCGTCCTCGGAGAGGGGAGCCCTATCACCCACTATCTCATCGTAGGTAGGAATCTCAGAGGCATCCGTATTGGCATAGCCTTTGTTGAGTATGTAATCGCGGAGGAAACTCTCGTCCTGCGTTAGTTTTTTGCTACTCCAGTATTGCTTTAGCGGAGCCAGCTGCTCTTGGGCAGACTGATCAATTTCGGCTTGTTTCCCGGCCAGCCAGTTGGCAAAATCCGCTTCTTCGGCCTCAGTCTGGGCTTTTGTTTTTGTGCGTTTCTTGAAAATGCCGCCAAATTCTTCATCTTCGGAAGAGGGATCTTCCTCCATTACGCTCTTGAACTCAGCCTTCAGACGTCGCTCGGCTTCCACAGCCGTGGGTGATAGAGGGCGATCTTCTATATCCTGTTCTTCATCGGAGCTCTCAAATTTGCCGTTGTGCTCTAGCATCACCTTGCGCTCGTAGTCCTTTAGAGTCACGGGCTTAGCCTTTTTTTTGTTTTCAGCATCATTTTTCTTGGTTTCCTCATTTTCTTCCAAGTCAAAGAAACGTGTCTCCTTATTGTAAATTCGCGGGTCTTTGCTTTTGAGAGAGGCCAGAGTCTTGAAGAACTCTTTATCGAATTGGGGATCGACTACCTCTTCGTCTTCAGAGGTTTCACTATCACTGTCGAATTCAGACTCGGAGACATCCAAACCGCGATCCTTATCTGAAATTTATAAAATATTTAAATGGTTTCTTGTCAACACTTATTGCCTCTTACATTTTTGTAGCAGCTCTTTCTTGCGCAACTGGTTATACGTTTTGGCGTAGTTTTCATTGGTGCTGATACGCAGATCGTCGGCGTCATCATCGGAGCCGTCGAATAATTTGTTGCTCATTTTAAATTATCTAAATTCTTAAAAGTTATGGTTACTTTAAAATTTGATGTTGAACGCACGTGTGACCAAAAAAGGGTATCGGTATCGAAACCATCGAATTTAATCGATAGGTAAGAATGATAAACGATTGTCATCTCTAATTGCATAGAATAAATTTCTTTCCAAGTTGTTTTTATTTTGAATGTTGTGAACAACATAAATTTAACAAGTTGATTGACATTCCAAACACATGGCGGAAACGGAGGATCCCCAGTCGGGAGCCACCAGCCTGCCCACCGACAAAGATGCCTCAAAAAGTGAGTATTCTGCCTTCGACAAATTGAAATATTTTATTTATTTTTATTTTTGTGTTTTGGCCATAGTTTGCATTTTACTGAACGCAACTGGAAACGTGCCCATCATAAAGAAGCGCACCTGGACAGTGGATCCAAATAAGACAGTCAGCTGGATACAAAAGTTTATCCACAAATACCTCAAATTGGATGCTAGTGAACAAATTGTAAGTAAAGAGCCCTTTTCGGAAAAGCAGACAATGATATTCTGACTCATATGTTACAGTTTTTATATGTGAATCAAACGTTTGCCCCTGCACCGGATCAGATAATAAAAAATCTTTACGACTGCCATGGCACAAATGGCAAGCTGGTGCTTTACTATTGCAAAAATCAAGCGTGGGGGTAGAAAAAAAAATCAATAAAATTGTACGCAGTCTATCTCAGTTTTCTTTTAATTACTTTAATATTGTGTAAACTTGTGTTTTGTAATTAAAGTGTCAGCGTTGCCATTTAAATTTCTGACTTTATTACCTTGGCTGGAAGCCATCAATAACATCTATTAACGAATCAATTTTCTATAAACTGAGAAGAAACTTAAGCGGGGTTGGTGCAGCCTTTACACATTTAATCACCACGTAGAGCCTCCAATTCATCAGCAGCCTCTTTGGATATTCTGTGATATTTGGCCATTGTTGGTCGGTAGTAGTAGGCCTGGTAATCATTGCGCTCGGACATCTTTTTGCGAATCTTGTCCTCGAGCAAACTAAAAGATAATAATATTATAAAGTGATTTAAGCCAGTGCTGGAGTTTCTTACCGAATTTGGGCCTTTTCGTTTTCTTCATATAGGTAATGCAGAGATTTCTCGTAGTTCTGTTGCAAAGAGTTCAGCATGTAGCGCGCAATAAACCGCGAGATGGGATGCTGCAAAATTCAAGGTTAATCACAACAATTTTTGTATGTCTCAGCACCATGGCTTACTTTCTCATATTCCCAGTGCTTGGGCTCGTAGCCCTCTGGTATTTCTGCTAATTGCGCGGGTCCTACGAAAATATTGCTATACAGAACCAAAGCTGTGATGGGAATTACACCCAGCATTACGTAAAAGTGAAGAAGATCCTTGAATTTATCCCACTGGAAACGGGAGGGCTTGATAGTCATGTGATGATGTCCATGATCGCCGCCCATGCGACGCAGTTGTTGCTGCAGCACTGAAATGGACAGACATAACATTAGAATTGAATGTGGTTGCGTAATGGAGTTTTTGCAATGTTTCTACGGCTTTTGAAGACACAACTTACCATTCCGGCAGACAGGTGTTTGCAGTACAGACCGGTATTTGGCAAACTGTGCCGCTGGCAGCATTAAACGGCTCCAGCTAACCATTTTTCGGCAATTTATAAACAAAGCTCTCGCCTTTCCTTTTCCAAATTGACCAAAGCGAACAGGGCTGCTGCGGTTAGATCGATGTATCGATATGACCGATAGTCCGATATTACTGTACAAACAATTACAGGATCTTAGCAAACTAAATATATTCATTAAATGATAAATTTCCTTTTCTAATTATTAGTATAGCAAAGATATTCCTTAAATTTTATTTTCTTTTTTTTAAATCTCAAAACTAATCGGAAAGCAATGTGACCGTAATTTTTTACTCACAAATACCAAACCTGGCCTTCTGCAAAATTCGGTAACACTGATTGACCCAAACTTTTTCCAGTACTCCCCGATCCCGCAACTGATAAAAGCTTTAGCGTCGTAGAAAAAAGTAAATAATACTAAGTGCTGTGTTAAACGAAACCAAGTGCGCAATTCATACAAGAAATATCATTAACATACTCACTTCGATATTTTATCTAAGACTTGTTTTTCGAAAACTATTCTTAAACTTTTATCTCAATTTGCTGTGGGCGTCGCCCTTCGGTGTTTGCATTATTTCAATTTCTTGGTGGCCTCGCAGCGCCAGCACCACAACTGCCACCACTTTTACCGTAATTTCTCTCGGTGGCTCTGGTTCGTCGAAAATCAATCAGTTTCTTATATTACGAAGTTACCCACGATATGAATCAGCTTTCAGATATTACATGACGATAAGCTTAAACAAACAAAAAAAAAAAAAAAAAAAAAAATAGAAAAAAACATACTCAATCTATTCAAACTACTGTGACGTCATCAATCGAATATAGCAAGCATACAGAAACATACCAATTTTGGCTAATGTAGTCAGTCAATTGAAGTTTTTGTTTTCCTTTTCCAGCTCATCCGCCTGCACAATTAAAGTGAGCTCCCAGAAGAAAAACAACAAAAACAAAGCCAGAGATAATCGCTTTGTATTCTTAGACACACACAGGAAGGGGGCAATGGACGCCAAATCCCATTTTCTACCGCGATTACCAGGTAATCAGAGAATCTGTATTTTTTTTTTCAAATCTCATATAAATAGATTGTTTTAAAAATTGTAATTTTGCGTAATTGTTGCTTGGCGTCTTGAAATAAAACCAAAAAAATTATATATAGAAACCAGTTTAACTCGGCTTACTAAAAATTGAGATACTATTTTCAAAGATATTGAAACTATCAAAAATATAAATGCTGAAACTTTCGAAAATAGTATCAAAATTTTGCTTATTTAGAGAAAAAAAAATAATAAAAATTAGACCGCGCTTGCCTTACTAACCCAAAAGTAAAAAAAGTCTACACTAACCAAATATATTAGTATCTATAAATAGTTGATAATTGTGTGCCTTGCTTGGTCTCCCCCACCAAAACCCCTTTCCAACAATTAAAAAAAAACCTCTTTGTTGTTTAAGTGTGCCACTAAACCAAATCATGTCAAGAAATTAGATTACGTTGAGTTTTGTAGCGAAGCCAACAATTTTGTATATATTTAAAAATAAACGTTAGAAACTAATGTAAATTTTTTTTTTGATAAATTCTTAAGTTTTATTTTTTTGCCAAATTTAATTGTTCTTGTTGTGTTTTGCCTAATTGTTTGCTGTCAAATTTATCTTATATTGAGTGTTTGCCCGCTCGCTCGCTCGCCCGTACTTTTTTCCCCCAACTAATTTTCTTAATCGAATCTTAATCTTTGTATTGTAATATTAAAAAAAAAGTATTGAAATTGAAACAAATACTCATCAAATCCAAATTTTTCTGATTCATATTTATTCACACACTTACTACCTACTCAAAAAAAAAAAAAACAAACAAACTCAAAACTCAATAACCGAACTAACTTGTTGCTAAGGCCGTCAGAAATACTTAAGTGAAAAAGCATTAATTGTAAGATTACGTTTTTGAAATTTTCAAACTATCAAAAAAATAAACCTAAGAAATTAATAACATTTTTTTCTTCCTTTCAAATCCAACGAAAACTCACAAATATAAGGTCCGGCTATAAATTCGATTATCGAAAACTCGGAAGATCCACAGCCCAGTCTATCCGATTTGCATGATTTCGAACCAAAATTGGAATTCGATGATACAGAATTATTGAATACTGCACCCTTGCAGAGTATGTATTCCATATAAAATTAAGTGATCAAACTTTTTTTAACTCTAATTTCTTTCAGAAGATGTTATGGTCAGTGATTTTGTCTTGACTGATGGTGAGTTTTTTACTTGATTGAAAAATATATATAAATTTTTTTAAATTTCCATTGATCTTGCAGATGTTGAACTTGAGGCCGAAGATGTGGTAAATCCGTTGGAAGACGATTTTGAGGATCAACTGCGAGAGCAATCGGAAATATTTCAGGCACCCAAAAATAAGTGCGATTTCCTGGGCACCGATAAACAGGGACGTCATATATTTGGCATTTATGCCTCAAGATTCCCAGAGAAATCCCAATTAGAAGGTTTCGTCAGGTAAGCTAATAAATTTTTTATTTTAGTTCAAACACTCAACTTTTCATATTTTTTACAGAGATATTATCAAAGAGATAGAACCATTTGTGGAAAACGATTATATACTTGTGTATTTCCATCAGGGCTTGAAGGAAGATAATAAGCCATCAGCTCAATTTTTGTGGAATTCTTATAAAGAATTGGATAGAAATTTCCGAAAAAACCTAAAGACACTCTACGTTGTGCATCCCACCTGGTTTATAAGGGTCATTTGGAATTTCTTTAGCCCCTTTATCAGTGATAAATTCCGTAAGAAACTAGTCTATCTGTCGAATCTGGATGAACTGCGTCAGGCTCTCGGTTTGAATAAATTAAAGCTGCCCGATAATATTTGTGATTTTGACGACAAACTGAGCCGTAAAAATTCATCAACACCGCCAAATATTCTTAATGCCGAGTCATCCACACTTGACGGCAATTCTGGCTCTAAATCCCGGCAGCAGGCCAAAATGTTGCCAACCACACAATTTGGCGTGACGTTAAAGTTTATTGTCATGAACAGTCCATGCCTCAATTATATACCGCCAATAGTGCGCAAATGTGTGGATTCACTCTCAATCACCGGCATGATCGATACGGAAGGCATCTTCCGACGCTCGGGCAATCACTCCGAAATTATGGCCCTCAAAGAGCGTGTCAATCGAGGCGAGGATGTCGATCTAAACGATGTCAATGTCCATGTCATTGCCGGTCTGCTGAAGAGCTTTCTGCGTGATCTTTCCGAGCCCTTGCTCACCTTTGAGTTGTACGACGATGTCACCAAATTTCTGGAATGGCCCAAGGAGGAACGTTCTCGGAATGTCACACAATTGATACGCGAGAAACTGCCCGAGGAGAACTATGAGCTTTTCAAATATATTGTGGAATTTCTGGTGCGCGTTATGGATTGCGAGGATCTCAATAAAATGACCTCTTCAAATCTGGCCATTGTCTTTGGTCCGAACTTTCTATGGTCTGTGCGCAATAATACTTCCCTGGAGGAGATTGGGCCCATCAATGCATTTGTTGATTTTGTCCTGCAAAATCACAAGGACATCTATCTGATTGATGTCAATCAGCGTACAGTCAACGTCGACTAGCATCGATGACTTCGTTTCCCCCAGTGACCCCCACCACAACCATCACCCACAACACAGGCACTATCATCCTCCTCTCGTCGGCAATTAAGTCTGTAATTTGTAAAAATTGTTTCAACCTAGTGGTAGATTTATATATTAAAAAGAAAAAAAAACAGAAGAAGAAGAAAAGAAAAATACTAATCTAATCTATGAGTGCTCGAAGGAATCGAAAGTCCCCTGATAATTTTCAACTAAAATTCTTTCTTTTCTGGGCTTTTATTTTTTGTTGTGTGTGTGTGCGTGTGCTTGTGTGTGTATAAAGTGATTTTTTTTTAATACTAAGTTGAATTTATTATTATAGTTTTATTCGTATGTGTGTCTCTGTAAGATATCTCAAAAATTATACTCTGCTTCTTTCTTTCCCTCTTGAAATTATGTAAACGTATTAAAAAAAGAAAAAGATAATGTTATTTACCAAAGAAAGTAATTGTTTGTGTTTTACAAAAACAATAACAATCAAGAAATGGTGACGAAAAAGGCACAAAAAAAAAAAAATAAACGCACATTCCAAATAAAATAAAAATCGTTGCAGCAGCCAAAAACTAAAAACTGGCTAAACATTTTTTTAAACTTTTAGAAAAACACAAAATAAATAAAGTAAAGGTTAGATTATTAAATTTCCTTATAGACATACAAATTTTATATAACAAACGACATTGTTAAAATAAAATGTTAAAAAAAAGAAACGAAAATTATCAAATTCTTTTTTCTCTCTCTGTGGGATCCAATTTGGCTCAGATAAGAAGACAGATTTGAATTTTTTACGAATACAATAAAAAAAAAACATAATTTGTGTGGACCCTGGATGCGTTTTTGGTAGACGCATTCGATGGTTTGTGAATTCTTTATTGATGTCATTTGAACAAAACTGGTCCATTTGGGAATAAAATAAATGAAGACGATACTTTTACCAAACTAAATGTAATATTTAAATATTGATATTCTTAAGCTTCCGATTGAGGTCGTTAAATTTCAATATTTTCCGTACGAAGAAATCACCATAACGATGCGAAACTTTTGTATCGGCAATATGAATCATATCATCATCAATATAGAAATCGAGCTATGAGAAAATGGAAACAAATTAATTGAATATTTTATAAAAATAAAATTTCAATTCAAACTTACCTCAGAGCCGGACTTGAAGTTGCCTTCGAGGCCACTCGAACCCTTGCTCCAGACTAAATTGCGCATTTTGTGCTTGAAGCAGAGCAAACGAATCAACAGCTTGGAAACATCATCATCGCTGGCATTCGGATCTATGAAAGAGGCCAGCTTAGCCAGGGGCAGGGTGGTGTACAATTTTAGATAAGAACGGGTGGTGGGCAGGTCCTTTTGCTGGCGCACCTCATCCATAAAGACCATCAGTTGGTGTTCCATGGGATCCTTGACATAGTCCTCCATGGGGGCTTCGGCAGCTGGCGGACAGGGACTGACGAAGCGTGGGCAGGCAAAAATGAAGAACGATTTGAAGACATCGAGATCGCCGCACTGCATCTTGAACATGGCGTCGTGGTAGTTCTTCTCACGCAGCACCTGCTGTATGGACTCGTCGATGCACTGAGGATGCAGGACCAGACAGATGGCCAACAAGTGATACATTTGCTCGGCTTGCTTGTTGATCTGATCGTTTTGGTACGAGCGTGTGCTGTACAGCTGCTTGGTGCGCTGGATGTAGAGCAAAATTTCGGAGAATGTGCGAATGGCATCTGCATAGCGGCGCATCATCATGTAGGCAAAGCCAACATAGTAGGAGGTAGAGATTTGACATGCGGGTATATGCGAATAGGCGGATTTCTTGTGGATTTCAATGGGTTCCAGGACCTTGATAGCCTGGTAGTAGTCGCCAAGCAGGGAGTGGACACGCAAAAGGCCCACCAAGGAGAAGTAGCCCAACATTTTGTAGAAGGACAATTTTCCGAAGTCACCGGCAACAGTCTGAGGATCAACGCCTTGAGAAATGGCCTCCAGTTGCTTTTTGATATACGAGATATCGACCAGAGAATGCAACACATTCAAAATGCAGAGAATGCTCCACACATTGCTGTGTTGGACGCAGAGCTGTTGGATTTCGTCTTGCGACTTGTCCGTCAAACGTGCACTAAAATGGAAGTTTTTGTGAAATTGACTAAAAGGTATATATGCATATATACATACCGGTATTGGGCAAAGTTTTGGAACTGATAAACAAATTCATCGACCAATTCCCACAGCCAAATGTCGGGCAGTTCCAACATTACAGGGTTTTGCGAGGAAATTATCAGATTGAAGAAGTCGCAATAGTTGAAGAAAGAATTGATGCGTTGCTCCAATTTGGGTCCACCTGGAATACGGGCGTGGATGTGGCGGTAGTACAATTCTTTGTACAAAATCAAGAAGACCTTGTCATTCTCCACAATGGCGCCAACCTCTTGCTCTTCGGGCCAAGCGCACTTGTCGAAATGGTGGTCGCTAATCTGCGGGAAGGTATTCTCATACATATTCTGTATTTCATACAGATTCCCCTCCTTGATGGCCTGACAGAAGTTGATCAAGAAAAACTTGACAGTTTCCGGCATGCGGCTGGCGTAATAGTTACGCTCGTACTCCAGATCCAATTGTGGATCTCCGGTATGCGCATATTCATAATAGTCCTGTACGAAACAATTAAATATATAAGAATTTTAAGTTTTTCGCATTGTTGATGGTGGCGGAAAAGTTGGGTTATGTTGTTGCCGAGTTTTAGTTTTTATTTAGTTAAACTATTGACAATATTCGACATTTCAGAGAATACACTCACCTCATTGTTATAATCGTCACCGCCGTACATTGTAGCAAATTATTTATTTTCTAATGCAAGCAAATATTAATTTATTTCGCAAAACCTCGACACGCCAACAAAGTTGGGAAGAAAAGGGTTGCTTCGCTTTATAATCGGTCTGGCTTGTCATCGATGACTCGATGCCTTAACTACGTACTTGGTATCAATAAGTTAAAGTATCGATACAATATAGTTTCTGTTAAAATCTAAATAGATTTAAAATAAAATTAAATTAAGAATATGTTCACCACACCAGTCTTTTTAAGTAATAAATATTTTTAACTATTAAATGACAGAAAATCAATTATTTTAAAACAATATACATAACAGTGATACTCTAATATTGGTATTGTCAAATAAAGAAGATTGTAAGTAGTGCTAATTAATTATTAAACATTTATTTTATTGAGCATTTACAGAAAAACATAAGAATCATGTTCAAATGGTCCAATGTCGGCGGCATGAGCCATAAGTGCTGGAATGGTGCTTTGCTCATAATTGCCAGTGAAATAATGCTCAAAAGGTCCGGAAGCAAAGACTCCGACATCTTCAGCGCCATGCGTTTCCGAAGCCAAAGGAACTGTAGATTGAAAACGGAACTCGGAATTGGTGGTGTCTACATCGGTTAAATCAATATGTCCTGATTCATAGCTGAAGGTCTCCTCATAGCCGGGACCGTTGGCATACGAAAGTATAGTAAATGGCAACTGATCATCGGCCAAATTGGGAGCAAGTGTGAGAATATTCTGCCTACGATACTGCAAAAATATCAGAAATTATAAAAGACATATCAAAGCCAGTTGCCAGGTAAGCTTACCGGGTAACCGTTAATACTCATGGTATGCGAATGATCTGAAGTCACAACTATAAGTGTGTCGCTTTCATCTGTCATTTTCCTAGCCAATTCCACAGCATTAGCAAATTCAACCGTTTCTTCTAGGGCCTTTCGTGCCTTGGCACCGTGGTGAGCCGTGTCAATAAGACCGCTTTCCACAAACAAAAAGTAACCCTCTTCGTTACGGCTTAGGAGCTTAATGGCCGCTTCAGTCATTTCGGAAAGTGAAGGAACGGGATCGTCAGGACTTTTTTGACTCCGCTCAGAATTGTACGGACAGTGGGAAGCACTGAACAGACCCAATAGATAGTCGGTCTTACTCAGGTCCACACTGGACAGTCCCTTGCCCGACCAGACATATTTAGCCTCAGCTCCACTCTCTTCCTTATCCTGTTGCCAATCGGCAATTAGATCGCGGCCATCTGTACGAGCACCTAATATATTTTCTTCATCCTTGATAGACTGATCACGGAAATTTGAACGACCACCGCCCAACACTACACGCAAATTCTTGCCCACAGATCCTTCAACCAACTGACGAGCTATGTCCACATTCAAATCCGGACTGCAGCCATCCAGACCCACCGCACCATCATTTTCCCACTTCCGATCTGCCACATGAGCATAGACAGCTGCAGGTGAGGCACTCGTGACACGTGCTGTTGACACCACACCAGCCCACTTTCCCGCATCCTGTGCCCATTTGGCTATACTCTCCATATGTGTACTCTGATTTATTGCTGCTTGACAATCCCTGCGTTTCACTTCTGCATTAACTCCAATTGTGCCGTAGTTGCCCTTTACTCCGGTCAAATAAGCCGTTGCCGTGCTGGCCGAATCTGGAGTACGCTCATCGACAGCATAGGTCTTGGAAAGTCCCGAGTATGGGAACTTCTCAAAAGAGACCTGCTTATTGCTATCACCCATAAAAGCACGAGCAGCCGCTATCGTGTGAACAGACATGCCATCGCCCATAAATAGAATAATGTTTTTGGCACGGTTTTCATTGAGTTGTTTATGGTAGGCCAGTTTATCAGACAAAATTGTCTGAGCCTTATCATGCCAAAAACGTGTGTCCAATTCTTCATTCAGAGGAGCATAATCACGTGACACCTTCAGGCGAGGATGTTCAGCTGTAGAAAATATAATTTACATTTTTCGATTATCGAGATTATTTTATATCAAAAGATTTACAGAGATACAGAAAGAGTCCTTCTGATTTTTATTATCACTTTTTGCCACTTCTAAAAATTAATCATATTTGGAAATGTCGTATGACGAATGACTGAGCTTTTTAGATAATTGGGCCATGACTTACCTTTCTCGTCTAGCTCCTCCTGATTGGGTGCATGACGTACGACCCGTCCGGTTGATGTCGTCACCAGAGCCAGAGTCAAGGCACTTAGAATTAGGCAAATAGACTTCATTTTACAGGTTCGAAATTGCTTGAAACAATACGGCTTGACAATTCTCCCCAGACTAATTAGCCATACAGCAGTATGACCGGTTATATAGGTTTCAATAATTCGGGTATCACCTCTCCATGGACTGAGCTTGTATATCAAACGATTTAGTGATTTCAGAGACAATCTCAAGTGTCGAAGAATCGCTGTTTACTAATCTCAAGTACCCATAAATAATATAAAACCGAACGTAAATAGATTTAAAAGAAATCACCTGGACGAAGAGAAACGTGAATAACAAAATTGTGCTCATAAATTTCTCACAACTCAAATTTACTATCACAATTGACAAATACAAGCCTCACACGTTTATTATATTTTGCTGGTCATCAGGAGATAATCGGTGTTTAAAAAGACCGGCGGAAAACTCCGATGAGTACAGTATCCAATTGACTGGCATAGTGAAAGAACCTACCATAAAAATGAGTCTACGATTTCTGCTCATTTCGGTGCTACTGGTGGCTTCGGTCGCCCTGGCTGCCGAGGATCCCCTTCACCCCGATCTGAAGCAATCAAACAATCGAGCTCCAGCCAATGCTGAAGAGGCTAAACAATCCTATTGGCTTAATATTAGCAAAGACTTTATTCAAGAGAAAATGCAGGCCTCCCGCAATACAAAGAAAGCCAAGAATATCATCCTCTTCATTGGCGATGGCATGGGTCTGGCCACTTTGGCCGCTGCTCGCAACTACATAGGCGGCGAGTCGGAGAAATTGTCTTTCGAAAAGTTCCCCTACACTGGCTTCTCCAAGACCTATTCAGTGGACAAGATTGTGCCTGACTCGGCCACCACCTCCACTTCGTATCTGTGCGGTGTCAAGGCCAACTACGGAACAATTGGTGTCAATGCCCATGCCCAACGAGGCGATTGCGCTGCCATGGCTGATCCGGATACTCATGTTTATAGCCTGGGCAAATGGGCCATGGATGCCGGTAAGGCTGCTGGCCTCGTCACCACCACACGTGTCACACACGCCTCCCCGGCTGGTGTCTACGCCCATACAGCCGATCGTGAGTGGGAAAACAATGCCATTTTGGAAGAGGCTTGCGGCGAACAGGCAGCTGGTCTGGATGACATAGCCGTTCAGCTGATTCACGGCGAAGTTGGTCGTAAACTAAAAGTGATGTTGGGTGGCGGCAAGCGCAACTTTTACGATCCCGAATTCTATGACAAGGGACAGCGAACGGATGGACGAAATTTGGTAGAGGAATTCGAAAAATTGGCCGAGGACAATGTATTTGTGAAGACTCAAAAGAAATTGATGAAAGTGGATGCCAAGAACACGGGTCGCCTGCTGGGTCTGTTCAGCAAGAGTCACCTGCATTACCATTTGGAGGCCTTGGCTGATCCTGACAATAATGAACCCACACTGGAGGAGATGACTCAAAAGGCCATCGAAGTAATGCAGACGGAGGAGAATGGATATTTCCTATTCATTGAGGGCGGTAAGATCGACATTGGTCATCATGGTACCCTGGCACGCATAGCTTTGGATGAGACGGCCGAGCTATCAAAGGCTGTGGCCTTGGCCCGTAAAATGACCAGTGAGGATGACACTTTGATTGTAGTGACCTCAGATCACTCGCACACCTTCAGCGTGGCCGGCTACCAGGCACGAGGCAGCGATATCTTTGGAGAGGCCGAAATTAATGCGGCCGATGGACTACCCTATTTGCCTCTGAGCTATGCCAATGGCAGGAGCTTCGAAAGCTACTACAATACCGGGGCCCATGAACGTGAAAATCCCAATTCCGTGTTATTGGGCGATATGATGGACGAGTTCCCAGCCATGGTGCCTCTGGAAAAGGAAACTCACGGTGGTGAAGATGTCGGAGTATTTGCGTCCGGTCCCTGGGCCCATCTCTTTACCGGAGTCTACGAGCAAAACGCCATCCCTCATATGATGGCCTATGCCGCTTGTGTGGGTGATGGTCTGAAGGCTTGCGATTGAACTGTTTGCCAAATGTTTAGAACGTAATACACCAGGCAATATCAATAAATACTCAACAATATTGCAGTGATTATCGGTACTTGTTTCCATTAGAAATTATAGCGACTTGACGGCTTGACGACTGGCCTTGCTTCAGGGACAAGTGGTGAAAACTGTAGTTGTAAGATTGTCGCAGATTAGGTAACTAAATAGAAATTAGTTAAGTTTTAACAAGGTTTCTGGAATGGGATTTCAATTCTAAACTAAACATTTGAGATAACTGTACTTCTTCAAAATTTGTCGTTTAATCTAATATAATCTAGCCAAAGATAAAGAGAAAGAGAGAGTTTTATGGATTTTTTTTTTTCATTGTTCAAATTATGTTTTACTACATCATCAGGGTTTCTTAGAAATTTGATATTTCTTACCCCAAAAACAAAAGAGGAAGCAAAAGTTGTTTTATTTATTTTGTTTGTTATTCCTTGTTTTTTTTTTGTTTATATAAATTAATCAGTACATTTTAATACATACTAAGTTATAGCTTAATCTATACTGTCAGAACTTAAATAAAATTTTGGGCGAGGTGTGAATTTGTCGGACCTCAGGTTATTCCTATAAAATAACGGCATATCTTTTGCCACCACTGCGTGGCTGTACTATCGAAGCGTATTTTTCCCGTAGTTCTAGCAAAGCACGTTGGAACTCTTCCATGCTGCTCTCCAGGCGATTGGGTTGCAGGTAGTACTGTTCCAACTGCTGGTTGTCTGACCTGCCAGCAGGCTCGCCTAGCAAAATGACACGACGCCAGTCGGCAGCCTCACTTGTGCCACGATCGGGTTTTGTGTTAGCTGCAGATGGCACCATGGGATCATCCGGGTCGTCTGAGGGTATAGTCGTCTGGGCAGCTACCAAATCTGTGTGAGTGGGCTGAGTTGGAGAGGCCACAGAGGAGGAGTGAATGAAAGGCGGTGTTATATTACTGGGTGGTGAGGCTGTGGCTAGTGGACGAGTGGGCGTGTCTTGGAAACCAGTTTGGGGTGGCTCAAACGGGAAATCATTAGGCGAATTGACTGGCACAAACTGACCATCTGCTGTGAGACGGAAGAGTTGTCCAACGCGATTACCATTGGGAGGTGCACTGCTGGGTGGCAGTACCATCACATTACCAATTGGGGGTGCGAAGCTCTGGTCCAGTCCCAAACCAGAATTGATTTCATTAGTTAATAGATGCGAACTGAGTGGGCTCGACATGCTCCAAGGTCCCATTCCGGTGCCGGTTTCGGGTGCACCCATTCCTAGTCCTGATCGGAATGGGAAACAGGGGAAACAAGTACCCGGACGACCAGGAGGTCCGGGTGGACCTGGTGGCCCAATCATTGGACGGAACGGTCCTCCAAAGCCACCGCCGCCATACCAGCCGGGGCCAGGTGGACCCGGTGGACCGGGAAAGCCTCTCGGTCCATCCCGACCAGGGAATCCAATTAGACCTGGCAAACCTCTAGGTCCTGGAGGTCCTTGTGGTCCTTCTGGACCAGCATCGCAAGTACATCTTACCAGAGAGGCACTCGAAGTATTTGCTAAAGATTATGTCAAGCTTGACAAACTGTTCCAGATTCTCCCTAATAATGTTTACTTACCCAGAAGAAGCGTAGCCACACAAAGTAATAGAATCTTCATTTCTTCTTCTGCTTTGATCTGTTGTTCCCCAAGACTAAATCGAAGAGATTCTCGGGCTCGATCTTTTATAGTTACGCCACAGACATCCGAAATATTTAATGTTAATTTTCATTTTATCTTAACGATTCAACGAAACCAGCTGAAACGGTTTTTCCACATTTTCATGTTCCCTTTTCTTTTACTATTTTTGAAAGAGGAAAGTACATCAGAAAATTACCATAAAAGATAAAATTAGAGAATCCATTAATTTATCAAGTTAGACTGTGAAAAATATCATCAATATAAGAAAATAAATTTGTGAATCTTTGAGCTTTGATGGGGCGGAAGGGACTTTAGACCTACGAACCTGAGAGTCTCCGGGTTAGCTTATCCCCGGATAGATTAAAGTACAAGGCCCTCTTGAGTCAAGAAAGAGTTAGAAAATAGTATACCGTCTTCGATGTTTCCCACAGAAGTCTACACTTGCTGTTTTATTTCAAAATTAAAAACATTTTATATTACAAGGCAATAAGAAAAAAAGAAAGAGAAAACACATGATTTTTTTTTAACAATTTGTCGTAAATATCGAACACTTGGACAGGTTTTCGTAGTAACTGTTCTTGCCCCCATAATATTTGAATAAGAAAATCATTTAAAAATAGAGGAACCACCTATTTTAAATTTCTTGGCTGTGGATATAGCTAAGGCGTCATTATAGAATTTCTATTTTCTCTTTTTAGGCCAGCTTTCGTTGATCTTGACATTTATAGTTATTTACGTTTGGAGTTCAGTTGAGGCGGGCTTATGAGTTCTTTTGGAACATCTATTATCCAGTTCCATATCAACTCTCATGTTGTTCTCAAATTCAAGTCATCAAATCAAGCTTGGAAATGAATGAAAATGTCAATCACCCGTATATGATGTATATAAAAATGTTAACTTTATGGTCAATCAGATATTTCAGTCAGAATTCTTTTCATTTTATCCGAGTGTCAGTTTTATTTTAGACTTTGGTTTAAGATTTCAACTCAATGGGCTTTTCCTCACTGGCATTCCCATAAAATTTTTATTAACCTTTAACAAACAATTATGTTTTTTTGTCGTTAAAAAGAAAGAAGAAAAAACATTTAATTTTTTCGTAGTAAACTAAAAATAGAAACGCTAATTAACATTTGACTGGCTTGAGTTGTTTGTAAAGTTCCTCAAAATCAAAGTCTAAATATTTAACTTCCTCAGACTGTAGACGGTACTTGACGATTCTTGTCTGAAGTATTTATTTAATCTTCTTCAAACTTTTTTTTTCAAAGGAATTTCCATAATTCTCTTTGTTTTCGTTTTTGTTTTTATTTCTTAGAAATAATCTGGTTAGTTGCAGTGTTCTGGCATGGTTTTTGTTTAATAACATTTCAGATTTCTTAGCACAATCTAATCGGTCTTAAAAGCTTAATGGAAAATGCCGTTAAAAAATAATTATCTTCCAAGTCAAAAGTAGGAATGGATTTCTGATATGACCAAGACTTCCACTAAATAATCCGACTCTCTCTTTCTTTTTTGGAGGATTGTTTCGATTTAAGAACCCCAAAATTTAATCAGTTCTTAGTTAAATTTCATTCAATATTGCAGATTATTTCGATTTAAGAACCCCAAAATTTAATCAATTCTTAGTTAAATTTCATTGAATATTGCAGAATTTATTTATTCAATTATTTATATTAAAAGTCTTAAATTGATAAGTAAAATAAAAAAAGTGCTATCTAGCTTTTAAAAAGTTTCCAAGAGATTTCAGAAAGGGTGAAATAATCTGGATTATCTCTTGGTGTGACCGATAAAGCATTAAATAATTCTTTAGGCGCACTTAAATATATGACAGCAATTGTACATTAATCCCCAGCAAACAAAACCAATCTCCAGGTCTTATCAACTTGGCGATCTAATCTAGTTTTTGTAGTGACAAATAAAAAAAAAGGGAATTTCTTTTCGATTTGGTTAATTCATTCATATTGACTTTATTAATTACATCAACTATTGCTAAATCAGCACATAATCTTTACATCAACTTAATTGGCATAAACAATTAAAAAAAAAATTTGAAATTGCAGTTTTTTTTTATAGATAAATTAAATTTGATGCGCAAACCCATACACACACACACAGTCAGGCAAATGCACTCATACACCAATTGAATTATTCGTGCAAATCATAATAAATATATTTAGTTCAAGATCAATGATATCGATTACTTTGGGAGTTTGCTAGCTTTCAGTATAGATTTCTTTTTTTTCGATTATAATCTGTCCCCTCACTGAGAATGGGATATGCTAGAGAGAGAGAGAGAAGGGGGTGGTTAGTTGTAGGAGAAAACTAAAAAGGAGATTAATGGTGCTGGTGATTCTGTTTTGTGCACAAACACACACAAAGCATATAACTAAAAAACTACACAATAAATACAAAAATTTAATTTGTAAAGGAGAAATAAAACTGCTTAGTCTATTTTCACATTGGAATAGATTTTTCGCACAAATAGATTTGTGCCCACATAGCCGACGGTGCCGCAAATGATGCCCAGGGCTCCACTGAATAGAGCCATATATCCAAAATAGAAGGCTGTTTGGAATAATCCAAACATTCTAATAAAGAAATGAAATAGTTTCAAATAAAATTAGAAGATATCCATTGATTTATGTAGTGTGTCTACTTACTTTGTTTTAAAGAAGAAATAATAAAATGAATAGGCATAGACATAAATGGATGTAGAACCGGCAGCCATAAAGCTCGTCCATTGCCACCGATAATCCTCAGCATTTAACAGGAAATATGTGCAAACAATTGTCACACAAACCGTGACCACAGTCAAAATTGTAAAGACAAGCAGCATAAATCCATAAACATAATATATTTTATACGCCCAGAAAGAGGTGAAAATAAAGTACCTAAAATTTATAAAAGAAAAGTCAGCAATCAAAGATTTCCTATTGCTTGGCAAATTCACTTACATTTCAATGAAAATGGAACCAAAGGGTAACACACCACCGAGTAGAACTATAATCGCCGGTTCCATATACCATTTCTTTTCGGGTATGGGCCTGGGTACTGCATTTACACGACAAGGAAAATCTGGCTGACCATCCAGGTTTCGTCCCACCACAGTGCCGACGAGTGTTAACGGTAGAATCACAAAGAGGCAAATGCAGGTGACAGCTACCATGGTACCAAATGGTATGGCTCGCGAGGCATGATAACCGATGGCAATAAAGTTGATGAAAAAGGCAGTGCCGCAAACAGCCACCGGCACTGTAAAGGCCGAGGCCAACATTTGACGTATCCAGAGGCGACCTCCCAGACGGGCGTACAGGGAGCCACCGAAATAGCCATTGATTGGTGATGTGGCAGCGTAGACAAATATGGCCGTAGAGAGCATAGAACCACGTCTATTTTTGAGGGTAAGTAATTATTATTTCATGTTCTTTTCAATGTCGATAGAGATTAGTTACTCACTCTGTGTAAAGTTCGCCGACGATGGCAAACATTATGACGCAAAATACCACTGAAATGAGCTGATAACCGGCACCAATGAGAGCCGAAAATAGCAGGGCATTGGGAGGTGAACGAAACACATCGCCATGCACTTGTTTCCAGCCATACTCGTCACCCAAATCACGCTCCTAAGTTATTGAAGATTTAATTAGTTCGGAAGGAGTCAACAGTTTCACCTCTTACCATGTCGTCGACTTCCTCATCCTTGCTATAGCGAGCATAATCCTTGCGCAGTGTACGCATTAAGATCATTGAAACCAGACCTACCAAAAATATGACCATCATAAAACTGTTAAAGATACTGAACCAATGAATCTGTAAAAAGGAACACAATTAGTTTTCTGTCGAAACTACATCAATTTGGACTTACCCGATGCTGGAAAAAGTTTGGATCCAGGTACTTATCAAACCGATTTTTAAATTCAGTTTTAATTGGCTTCCAGTTGACCTCATAGGAGAATTTTATTTTGGCATCTACTTTCAGTTCCTCCCGTACTACGGTGGTTAGATTAATGTCCACAATTTGTTGATCGTTATAGCCGATATCGAATTTCTTGTGCGTGAATATGTGATATTTGCCGGCTTCATCCATTTCTCCGACCTTGCCCCAAATGGGCAGCCCATCGATGTACATTTGGTACCAATAGGCATTCTTTACGGCATAGGTGAAGGCTTTAACCTTGTCCTCCGTTAGTTTGACCATACAAATGACAGTACGTGGAACATCGGTTTTGAATTCCATTTCATAGCCACTGAACTCTAATTCTACACCCTGTAGGGCCTCGCTCAAGGTCTCGTGGTAGTGAGAAATTCCCGATTTTGAGCCACTACAGAAAGGTAGGGAGAAATAGGCATATGTTTCTTGCCGGTTGTGATACGGGCCTACCGTATTCATCCAAAGTACCACCTCTTCCTTGTCATTGTACTAAAATAAATGTGGTTAAGCTTGGTCTATTATTCCCGTATTACAAATATTTGCACAACTGTCGATTCTAAATGCCAACACTAGAGCCGCAAAAAAAGACTTTACCTTGTGGTTGTGTTCGTCGGCAGACACGTAGCAAATCCACAGACACAAATAAACAACACAAAACTGCGTTAACGTGCCCATTGCGATTACTTGATCCGTACGCAGTTACGGTTGCCCCGCTCCGGTTGTGCGACCTAGTAGGTGCCTCTTAATTTTCGTTAAATTTGAGGTATTTTAAAGCAGGCTACTCAAGTTTTCTTATAATTTTTTTTTTTGAGATATCAGCTACTTTCAACAGGGGTGGGCACACATATGGCAGCACAGTATTGTATTTTCAGATTAGCTGCAAAAGTATCGATACGTAAGACTATCGAAATTGCGTGTAAGGCAGCACTGTTGAGAAGAAGCGGCTAAATCAAACTAATTGATTTGTGTTTATTGTTGCATACATTTTATTGAGAGAATTGAGATAAAAATAATGGGATTTCCTAATTAAATCAGCGATGTCTTATTTTCTTATTTATGTGTCCGCTCTTTTTCGCCGTTGCACTTGAACTTGACGTCAATTTACTTTTTGTATTAGAGGTGGGAGTGCCAATGATGTCTTTGCTGCTACTTTCATTGCGATGTGAAGGCGAATCTACAAAAGGAGTATTTACAAAATTATTATTGCTGATAGTTTTAGTATTATTCATACCTTTGTCTTCTCTTGGCGTGCTCTTAATTGTAGTTGCACCATCATGGGCGGTTGTTGTGTTTTGATTAATTGAGATTTGGTTATCGCTAGAATCTTCATTGGTAATAGAATCAGATTCACTGGCTCGTTCGGCTGAAATCAAAAATTTTTAAGGAGGATTCAATTTATTTATTTTGTGAAACTCACGATTGCAAATGGCCATTGAGGTAATGCTGGACTTGGAGAATAAACGTTCGGCCTCTTTGAATTTGCGATTTCGCTTGTCTGCTTTCGAGTTTGTGGCCTTGTTTGATGTCAAATAGCGTTCCCAGCCGCGGATAATATTGCCACAAAGTTGCGTGTCCTCTAGGTAGGAGCCCTCAAAGGCGTAAATCTGTCGCTCCAAATTGGCAAGTTGTTCCTAATTTGTTGTTTGAATATGTGAGTTTAATTCATTAAACAACGCAAAAATGCAATCTGGAACTCACCGATGTTTCTGCCTTCTTTTTGATCAACTCGGCCAATTCTGCGCGGGTGTCCAATTTCGCGTTCGTCTTGCTTGATTTCTTTGGCTTGTTGCCATTTGTCTCACTGGCATTTTTATTTGTCGGTGAACTCATTTTCAATGGTTTATATCAAATGCTATATATATTTATATTTTGTTTGACTTTACTTTATTCTAAAAAACCTGACAATTTATACAAGCAATGCACCAATTAGGGATGGCACTTCGATAACAAGTCGATACGATAAACTTTTTTAGAGATGAACGCTCTGTTTAGGTAAAATTTATAGCGCCATCTACAATACAAAACATTTTCCAAACTTAATCAAAACGCAAGTAAGAAAGAATATAATTTGTAATACTTAGTAGGACAAATAAAAAAAAGGTACAAATCATAAGTAGCTAAACAATTCCAAAGCCACATGTAAAAATTAATGCAGCGGTGAAGGTAGGATTCGTAAGACTAAAGAAAAAATGTCAAGAAACTAAATAAAAAAGTATTAAATAAATACAACATAAAAATTTGTATAAAATAAGAATAACTGACCGGCTTAGAGACTCAACTAATAATGAATCCATCAATAGTGGGGAGCTCCTTATTTTGAATACCTTTTGATACCGAATACTTTTTAAGCAAGTAATTAAAAGTCTCATTAAAAAGTATTTTCAAACTTCTTTAAATAATTCAAATTCTTTCTTCATTTTCAGATTGGTCAATGAACTTTCGTGTTATTTAAATAAAACAACAAAGAGTCTACGTCATTAATGGTTGCCCATCATGATGAGGCTGGGTAACTATTTTCTATGCTATTAAAAGTTTGTTGAACTGCCGAAAATAAAAACGAAAGAAAAAAGTGAGAAGACGCGCTTTTCTGATTTTAAGCTTCTGTTCTTTTGCTGCTCCCTTTCGCTGGGCCTCTTTTACTTTTAACGCACACACACAAGCGCAAGAGCCAACGCCGTTAGACAGAGAGAGCAAGAGAAAGAGAGACCGCTTTGACTATTTCACTTTTAAAAACTGACCGTTTGTTGTACTTGAGATGGGAAGGTGTCAGCTTGTACCCATTTATAGTTAATCCAACTACTTAGAAAGAAACATTAAAAAAGAAAAAATATCGACGACTTTAGAAAATGAAATCACAACGGCAACGACCGTGCCTGCAGACCGAGCCGGCAAATAAAGTCTGCGATTGCGCCGCAGTCGACTTGCAATTGAGACACACTGTCCGTTTATCTCCTTCTATGTATGTCAAAACTAAGGCGCGAGAGCGCAAAAAACAAAAAAAAAAAAACTTTCATTTTATTTAAGCAAACAAGACACAAGGTGCGGCCCGGCAGCACTTGGAAAAACTTATTTTCATTTGGTTTTTATTTTGCGTTGCCCAGGCAATTGACTGAATGCAGTTTACAATAATTTTTATGATGAATTGCTTGGCCGCGTGTGAAATCTGCAAAAAAAAAAAAAAAAAAACAGAAACAGAAAAAAATTTCAGAAAGAAACAGAGTGACTGACTGACTATGAGGAAAAGTGGAAAACTGCCAGAAAAGTGGAACAACAGCTAAAAAGAAGAAGCGACGGCCACCAATAACAACAACAACAAATGGCGGCGAGCAAGGCGTCAGCATCGCAACAACAACAACACCAAACACTCTCGACTAATTAGCTGCGTTTTAGAAATTCAGCAACATCAGCAGCCGTGGCAATGAAAACAAAATCGAGTTCAATGCTTTGGCCACGATGATGGCGCGTGTTTTAGTTACTCTTGTTGTTGTTGTTGTTGTTGTATGTTTTCGACTTTTCCAAGAATTTACTCGACAAGTATAGTTTGTTGCCGCGCTTTCCCACATGCCAGTGAAAATGAGTTGAGTTAAAGGAAAATGCACACACACACACACATACACACATAGGAAAATTAATAAAGAATTCATATCAAAACTTTTACAAATCGAATTGGGCAAGTTTAAGTTTTTTTATTATGCTTTTGTTTCCTTTTTATTTTGACAGTGACATCACTAGGCGTACTTTTTTATTTTTTTTACAATCGATGACACAAATGCACTTGCCATAAAAAAAGCGTCCCACTCACACACACACACACACGCGGAGCTTGTCTACTGCAACTCACCGGTTTATGCAAAAAACAAAAAAAATCTAAAATACAATCAAATCAAATTTTGCTACTCTCTTAAATGCGCTCTCTTTATTTGTGTTGCTCTTAAAAGCAAAGAAACAAAAACAAAAAGCTTTGCCAAATGCCGGAAGAAACTTGATCTTGATTGTATTTTTTTTCATGCTCTCTTTTTTTTCCTATGCAAGCGAGTCGAGTGCGCAAAAAGTTCAAGTTGAATGTCGTGCGGCCTGTCAGTGGGTGGCTGCCAGTGTCTGTGTGTTTGTGTATGTGTGTGTTATCGCTGCCGCTAGATTTGTGCTTATTTTAGTAGCTTTTTTGTTGTTGTTGTTGCATTAGAGCATTTTTGATTTGTGCTCTCTCTTGTTTTGTTCTCGGCAATTTTAGAGCTTTTAGGCTTGCTGCACTTTTGAGTAGAAATTCGACTTTGCTTTGATTTTGATTAATTTTGTTTTGATTTGTTTTGATTTATTCAATTGTTTGTAAATTTATAAAACTAATTCACGTCATTTAATATGAGAATTGAATGTTAATCAATGCAATTAAAAGTCACTTTGAATGCATTTCCAAGTTTTTTTTTTTTATTTCAGATTTTTATATAATGTTAATTAGATTTATTGAATTAATTGTTTGATTTCTACTTTTTTTTTTCTAGTTTCTTTAACTTGTAATAATCCAATTAATGCAAATGACTTAAGCTAAAAAAACTGACCTTTTCCAATACTGACCGGTTGCATAGAGCCAAGAAAAGTAGACAATCTGAGATGAAATGAACATTCACCCAAAAATCAAATATTCATAAACCTTCCATTTCAAAGAGACAGCAACGCCGCTTCAAGTCAAGCTTGAAAAGCAAAGAGCAAAACTAAGAGAGGAATAAAACTAAAGAGAGAGAGAGAGAGAGTGAGAGGGACATAGTAAAAAAAAGAGAGTCTTACCGAGGCAAGAAGACAAGACAATTTTCGAATGGAGTGCACGAGGCGAATGAACTTTGTGGCGCTTGACTTGTTGCTGTTGTTGTTGTAGCTCGGTGGCTGCGCTGGCATGAAAGTTATGCAACGCAACACACACACACAGACACACGCATAGACACGGAGACACGGAGCCACTTTGAGCCGAGCTTGGCTTCGGGTTTTTTTTTCTTTATTTGTGTTGTTGCCGCTTTCGGCAGCCACACTACAGCCGAATCCGCCAAGTTAACTGTAATTTTTTTCTGTCTTCTTCTTCTTCTTCTGCTTTTTTGGACTCCTCTCTACTTTTTGTGTATGCTGTTTCGAATGCAAGAGCTTCGCTTCCCATTGACTGTGAAACTTGATTTTTTCTTCTTCTTCTTCTTTATTTTATTTTATTTGATTTGATTTATTTATGAATTCAATGTCCTTGGCTTCATTAGGTAATTAAAATAATATTATCTATATTTCGTTGAGAAAATCAGATTATTATTTTTTAATTTGATGCTTAAATTTATTGACTATTTTTATTTAATTTCCTAAATTAGCAATTCCTTGATTAAAAAATTTAATATTTCTTTTTAGACTTTATCTTTTTTTTCCCTGAATTTTCTAAGTCTTAAGTAAAAGCTTAATACCGATTTAAATGATCAAATTAGGATTAGTATTTTTCAATATTTGTTTTTGTTTAGTTTTCTTTTTTTTTCATGGGCCTTTCCAAATCTCCTCGACCAAACGATTGTTCTAAGCTTTCAATTCTGATTTCTTATTGGCCTCGGGTGGACAGGCATGGTTTGCCATTACCCTCTCTCTCTCTGTCGCGTTGGCCAGCCAGCCCCTCCCATCTATCAAACGTTGAGTGGCATGTCACGAGTTTTGTTGCCAAGTTTGTTTTTTGCCACAGTGCACATTCAACAAACATTACTGTACATTCACCCACTTTTCAAAGTTCAAACACACACAAACACACACACACACAATTGCGAATTGCTCTGCTAGAAAAACAGAAAATGCATTCTAGCCGCAACGTTGGCAGTGGCAACAAAGCTGCGCATGCGTGCACTGCAGTTTGCAGTTTATCTTCTCTCTCTCTCTCTCTTTCTTTCTTTCTCTATTTTTCTCTATCTATCTGTCTGGGTTTTCGCAATGGACTGTGTGTTAGTGTAATAGAAAAAAAAACTGCTTTCTCTTGATGCCAAAATAAATTCGCCTGGTCACCACAACTAAACATTGCATTGAAACAAAAATGGCCGCCAACAGACTTTTTTAGATTTGATATAAACATTTCCGATATCTTCGAGAATATATGTATATATACTGTAATTAAATTCTAAGCTTTTGGAGGAGCTAAGTGCATTTAACCTAGAAAAAAACAAAATGAAACAGCACCAATGAGATTTTCCAAATTATTTTGAAAATAAACAATTTTGGGTTTTTCATAAACCAATTTTTTAAATGATTGATTATGAATTATTCCATTTAATTAAATAACTTTAAGGCTAAATTTAAGACCAAAATAGACTAATTAGGAATTTTTCAATTTAAAATTTATGGGAATAAAGTTTTCGATTTTTTATAGACCGATTTGGACGAATATTGATTTATTTAATTTATTTATTAATTCATTAGGACTTAAAAGGAAGATCTCCTATTTTAATATTGATTAAAATATATTAAAAAAAAATATTTTCAAAAAAAAAAAAATTATAACCTCAAAAAAAAAAATAATAAAAAATGGCCTAACTGAATTTTATGTCTTTAATATTTTATTTTTAGAATTCAATAATATTTTTTTAAGATTTCAGAATTTCCTAACTGAATTTTATTTCCTTAATATTTTATTTTTACAATTCAATAAATTTTTTTAAGATTTCAGAATTTAGGAATTTAGTTTTTATAATTTTCTTTCTGTGAAAAAAAACAGTACAAAATTTTTAAAGAAAATGCAACACTGAATATTCTTCTAAGTAATTGTATGTATGTGTGTCTGTGTGTGTGTGTATTTGTGCTTGTATTGTTTTTTGTATTTGTATTTGTGAATCTGTGCTAGCAGAAAATTTACGGTTATAATGCACTTCACCATTTCACTTAGTGCAATTCTTTTGAGCTTTTCTTTTGCTTGTTGTTCTGCTGGCTCGGCGATTACTGCTGTTGTTGTTGTTGCTTTGGCAAAAGCACCGTTAGACAAGAACACAGTGACGACCGAGACCGAGGCCGAGGCCAGAGGAAAGAGTCGGGTGTTTATTACGCTCCTGTTACAGCATACAAAAGCGGCCAAGACAAGCCAAGCCAACCCAAGCCAACCCAAGCCAAGTAAAGCCAAGCTAAGGCAGTCAGTGAGCCAGCCAAGCGACTCAGCCAAGTGAGTAGTAAGCCAAGTTGTAAAAGCCATTGTGAGAGACCCAAAACATTTTGATCGTCATATGTAATTTTCATATCTGCCAAAAAGGAAATTAGTTTTTCATTTTGCTGGAAAAGTGCAGTGCAGCAGAGTCGGTCAATTGTTTGCCTGGCGGGCCAGCGGTACCAATTTTCTGCCCCTTTTTGTGGCTTCTCTTCTTCTTCTTCTTCTTCTTTGTGTTATGTGGGCAAAGCCCAAGCGACCAATCGACCCAGCGGAGCAGCCAATCGACCGCAGTTCTTGGCAATTTTTGCTGCTTTTCTTATAAAATTTATAATTTCAGTTATTTTAGCCCGGCCAGCAACGTGCAACTACAGTCAAGAGTTTGCCCATTTCATTGTTGTTGTTGTTGTTGTAGTTATTGTTGTTGTTGTCCCGGAAGTTCTATGCGCATGCGCATAGAGCGCGGCAGCACAGAACAAAAAGGCCAACTATCTCTGCTAGCTAACAACAACAACAACAAGAAAAGTAGCAGCAACAACAACGATTGCTGCAACTAAACAACAGAATTGGGTCACTGGGAATTCTTTTTGTCTCTTTTATTTTTTATTATTTTTTTTTGCTGGCTTTTCTTTTTTTTATTTTTTATTTAACGTTGTTTGGTCGTTTTGCCTGTTGGCGTTTCATGCCATGTTGCTTTGTGGTTAGGCAATTTTTTTCTTTTTTCATTTTTTTTTCTATTTTTTAAGTGCATTTTTGTGCAGCTTACTTTTCCACCCCTTCCCTTTTTGGCACTTCTTTGTTCCAAGTGTTTTTTTGGTTTGGTTTGAATTCCCAGTTTGCCTGGAGGTCTTTGGGGGCCTTTATTGAGTTGTTCTGGAAATTTTTTGCATTAGTTATTTTCAATTAGTCTTAGTCAAAATAATCTCTATAATTCTTTTTTATTTCTGGTTTGGAAAATTATTATCAACCGTCTGGGCATCTCAAGCATTTTGACGATCTTCTGCGAATATGTCTGATTTTTTACTCGATAAAGCAAAATTCTGTGTCACTTATTTAATCTTAAATACTTTTTAATGATATCTTAAATAATTTTTTTTTGAATTTTGAATTTTTATTTTTGCTTTATAATTTAATAATTTTAAGTGATATTTATTTTTTTAAATTAATTTTTTTGTGATTGTTTGTATTGAATACAAACTGAAACTAAATATAATAGAAATAAAAAATAACTAACTTTTATTTTTACCTTTAAAAATGATTTATACTATTTTTTTTTATACAATAAAAAATTTTTAGGTTATCCAAAATAAAAATAAATTTTACCTTTAAAAATTGTTCATATTATTTTTCTTTTTTATGTAATAAAAATTTTTTAAGTTATCCAAAATCAAAATATTTTTGAAGATATTAAATAAATTATTTCATCTTTTATTTTATATTATATTTAATATTTCATCTTTGATTTTAAATTGAACAAAAAATTTCATATTATTTAATCTTTATTTTTTTATTTAATTATTTTTAAATTTTATTAATTTTTGGAATTACATATTTTAATTTAAATAATTATTTTTACAATTTAATTTTATTTTTATTTTTACTTTTGTCATTAATTTTATTATTTTTATAATTTTCCAATTAAAATCAATTATTTATTTATTATTTATTCTTCTTTTATTTAAATAAAATGGATTCTCTAAAAATTAAATGAATCGAAAATGCTTTTCCCAGGCCAAATTGAAACTCCCACAAAGAAAATAAGAAGAAGAAGAAAATAGAAATGTAATAATAAAATCAAATTATTATAAATGGATAGAATATATTCTTTTTTACGGCATAGCTTCTTTATTATTTTTTTGTTTTAATGCCTTTCCCTCAATAATTTTCTTGGAAAAAATTTTCTTAGACCGGTTTCATCTTGGGCCAGAGCAACTTGGCAGAATTGTGGCTTTGTGGTCGAAGTTGCAGAAGCCGAGCAAAAGAATCGCGAAGTTATTGCAGCTTCAAGTTTGCAGCTACCGCTCTGAGTACTGTTATATTCTGCTGTAAAAATGCACTTTGTGAGTGTCTGTGTGTGTGTGTTTGTATGTGTGTGTGAGAGAGTGTGGTTGCTCCTTTCGCTGAGGCTTTATTTTTTTTTTTTTTTGCACACATTTTTCAAATGTAAGTTACTTGCGGTCATTGCCTTTAACCAAGAAGCCGCTGCTTCTGCTTCTTCTTCTTCTTCTTCTTCTGGTCGACTGCATTGGCGACTGTTGCTTTTGCCTGGTTGGCTTGGCTGTCTGTTTTCTGGCTTTGGACTACACTTCATTTTGCTGATTGCTTTCAACTTTATTTTTATTTTTGCAAGCGCAACTTCAAGTCTCATGGTGGCTGCGGCTGCGGCTGTGGTGGTGGCTTTTGGTTGGTTCTTCATGGTGCTCTTGCAGTTTGGATGCGCCGCAGCTGCCAGCGTCGAGGTGACTGGCGGCCATTGTACTGATTTCCATGCCATTAGATGTAGATTCTATTTAATGCTAGTTTTCTGTATCTAACTGAGATTGCCGCCACGGCCTGGGTTCTGTGCTATTTTTTTTTTTTGCTTGCTTCTTTTTCTTTTTTCTTTCACAAAGACAGAGAATGTTGTTGTTTTTTTTTAGCTGCTTACTTGCGGCATGTGGGCGTAGATTCTTTTTTGTCCAGTTGCAAAATCTTATAAGTCAAATCAAGCTAGCATATACGTGCGCTCACGGACTCCACCCAGGCAATCAAAAGACTTAAGCGACAAACTTTTGTACAGAACAAAAGACTTAGGCCACGAACTTGCCCGCATGCAGCAATACGATAATCAAACAAGTTGTTCTCGTTGGCCCGCTGGCTGGGCCGACTCTCTTGCGCTCTCCGTTCTTTGCCAGTTCTTTACACACTGCTTTCATGTTTGTCTGTTCTGTTCATTTCAGTTCAACGAACTTGCGCTCGAATCTAGGCTAAACATTCTCGCGCTGACGTGCAATGAAAACGAAAAGTACCGTAAACTTACCGCTATGCCGCTCAAACCAGCCAATGACTGCCCCGGCCGAAGAACACGAAGAAGACAGCAAAACGCCAAGAGAAGACTTCGTCACCGTCAACACCGTCGTCACCGCCGTCACCGTCGTCGGCCATGATAATGCTTCCAGAACATTGGCCAATACAATACCAAATGACCAGGCATTTGATTAGCACGGACTGAAATTGTTAAGACTCAAGCTCGAGAGGGGAGCCGTGAGTGGTCTCTCAAGTAGGCGTGTGTCTCGGAACGTGACGTTTCCCGACCGGGAATGCTACCAAGAACTTCTTGTCCCACATATAAAAATATGTGCGTGTGGCTAATCTAAATGCAAGACTTTTCCAAGTGCCCCCCGCCCCTCACTCTCAGCGGAAGCTCTGAAAGCCTTGGCTTTATTAGTTTTTAATGGGAAAGTTATTAAAAATTATATATAGATTTTTTTCTATTGTTCTTTTTGTCCGCCCACTTCGAAGCCAAAGGTTGCAAGTTTGCTTCTGTCTTTGATTTTATTAAATTATTAATTTTTTTTTTTGGAGTTGTCAACAATTGTGGCTAAGAATTTGCTGTAATTGTTGTTGTTGTTATGTTTTTTTCGCTGTTGTCTTTGGCTTCGATCTTTAAAGCCGTCAGAACTGCGAAAGCAAAACAAATTGGTGAAAGTTGTTGTTCGCAAAAGTCTTTGGCCTGTCGTCGCTGGTGCGCTTGTTCTTATTCGCGAATAAACAATAACAACAACAACAACAACAAAAGGTTCTCTTTTTTTTCATATAACATAAAGACAGACAGCCGGGGCGGTACAGACTGTGGGGCACAGTGAAGCGCTTTATTAACACATGCAAAGACTGGACAGGAGAGCTTATCAGAGCTCTTCTTCTTCTTCTGCTGCTCTCCACATCTTCTTCTTCTTTCTCTTGTTGTTGTTCTGTGTGGTGTGTGGCTCACACCAACACCGTTGTGGCCATTTTTCATATTACAAAAACGGTCGTTGAACTTTTCAAGACTTCAAACAAAAACAACAATAACAAAAAGAGATACCAAAATTTATAAAAAAAAATGGTCTTCGTTCTTTTTAAATGAAGTTGCGTTTTTCATTCTTTTCTTTACATTTCATTTCGTTTCTTTTCGTTTTTCATCTGTAATAATTTTGCGTGTAAACAAGCCACAAAAGTCAACGACTTCTGTTCTGTAATTTTTTGTTGTTGTTTTTTTTTTTTTTTTTTTTTTTTTGGGCAAAAAACATACGTTGGTTTGTATTGGTTGGAGTAAAGTTTTTTAAGTCGGCGATAACAAATGATAGCATTTTATTTTTGCCCCATTCAGCTTAAATGAGTCATCGTTCGGTTATTGTTTTGCCCTCTTGAATTTCTTTTCATTGGAATTGCTCATTGTATAATTAGGCTAACGGCTGCAGCAAAAAAAAAACCGAAGAAGAAGAAGAAGAAAAAGAAAAGTCCCCCCATTTTTTGTCGCCTCCCCTTGTATATGACAAAATATGTAAAAACCCAAATTATGGAAATATTGACCATGAGACCGAGAAGAGTTCTGGATAGTTCTGGAAGTAAGATCAGGTGTATGAGTCAGAGATTGCAGTCAATCTGGCTGGCAATTTGGTCAACTTGTTTGTTTTGCTTGGACTATTTTTTTTTTTTTTGATTAGAAAAAGAGGGGCAAATGTGACTGAACTTATTCTGTTTTTTTTTTTTAATGATATTTCTGGTCTTGGAAATGTAAACAAATTCTGGAGAACTTTATTGGTCTAGAAATATCTTGTAGGCTTTAACAATTAAGGCTTTGATTTTTGACCTAGTTAAAAAAAAATGGCGACAATTTTCTTAAGAAAAAAAATTAGTCGCACAATTTTTGTTTTACTTTCATTAAAAACAAAATTTACATCAATCGCTTTGATGTACTCAAAATTCTTGATAGAAAAAATCTCAGCTTAAAATCTATAAAATTATATTTATTATCTGGAATTAAGGTATAAAAATTTGATAAAGAAATATCAAAAAAATATTCGAAATTATTAAAAAAAAAAACGCTTAAAATTTTCTGATAATCCCGAAGACATCTCTAAAGAGCCTCTTCCAATTGACCCAAACCGAGTCAATTGAATTTATTTATACAATTACCGATCTCAGCTGAATAAATGTTTATCGTATTTTTGTTTTCTTTATCAGATCTCTCGAATCTCTGGCAAAATGTAAGACAAGAAAATTAAAATTGAATCAAATTTAAATGTTTAGAATGGTAAAAAGAACCTGATTTTTTTTTTTTTTTTTTGAATAGAGTTTCAATTTGTGTAACCAAGTAAAGTTGGTAATTATTTTCATTTCTTTGTGCCAGTGCCAAGAGTGTCATGTGTGTGTGTGTGTGTGGGTCTCGGGCGGCAATTGCTACTCCACTTTGTTCATGGTATAAGTAAGCCTCGTTTTTTTATTTTATTTTTTTTTCTACTTCATAGCAAGTTCAACGCACTCGCTTGAACTGCAGAGCTAGAAAGAGAAAGACAGTAAGACAGAGAGGGAGAGAGAGAGAGGTAGATGATAGAGCAGGGGCTAAGAGAAAGAGGGAGGGCCAGAAAGAGTAGACTGTGAAGTTTTTGAATCCCAAAGATGTAGATAAACATTTCCGCAACTCTATAGAATAGAAGAGCCCGAAACTACAACAACAACAACAGTTACAAAGAATCTAAGCAGAAACATTCTTGAGCTAACAACAACAACAACAACAGCAACTAAGCCAAGAGAGTGTGGCCAATGCGACATGTTTTGGGAAGGCCTAAAGATACTTTCATTGCAAATCTTTCTCTCTCTTTTTTTTCTTTTCTGTGAGACTTTTTTCTCCGGTTCTACTCGGTTCGGTTTGGTTCGGTTCTATTCTGGCGGTTCTGAGCCAACCGGTTCACTGGCAAAAAAGAAAGGCTTTCTTTGCCAACTTCTTGGACTTGGCCAAGACGTTGCACTGCCATTGCACTCGAAAGAGCCAATGCAATTTGAAAGTATGACCGACTGGCTGACTGGATTGACTTCTTTGCCAGCAAGCCAAGTGGCCAAAGAATATATATATATAATATATTTTTTTTGCTTCATTTGGTCCAAACATTTTAGGCGACAGACCACAAATTGAGTAATTTTATTAATGCCATTTTTATCTCTTTTTTTTTTTTTGTCTGAGAACTACGATCTGCCCGATTCATTCGATTCTCTGTTCCACTCGCTGAACTCTTGAAGGGAATAGCCAAAAACAAAAAAAGCCAAAGAACTTTTGTGTTAAAGTTCAAACTTCAACTCCATAAAAGAAGCAACAAGAAGACGAAGAAGAAGAAGAAATGTTTGTTGTCTTTTGTCTTTTGGTTTTTCGGTGGTCAATGAACTTTTTTTTTTGTGGGCTTTGCCGAGTTCGAGTTGAGTTTTGATTTTAACTTTGGACTTTTTTTGGGTTTTCAACTTTGTGGGTTTTGGTTTGTTACATTCTCTGGGCTCTTACATAAAAGCAGACACAAAACTTGACGCATTTCTTTCGTTTTTTTTTTATGTTAAAGAAGCGTATTAATTTTTCTAATTTTTTTTTTGGAGGCGAATGAACTTTGTCTTGTTGTGTGTGCTTTTTTTTCGTTTTCTTTTGCACCGGCAGAGCAACAAGTTCAAAAACTTTAAAGAAAAATAAATTTAGGCGCCCCAGCGGACACCGGGACAGACAATATCTATGAAGACATAATAGCCACACGAGTTGAAGTTCAAAGAACTCATTCCCATTCCCATTCTCCATCTTCATCATCATCATCATCATCATCTATTGTATAGATTTTGTTTCTCCTTATATGTGAGAAATTCGTGCATAAATTTGAATATGAAGCAATATCAATTTAATAATATGCATTAGGCAGTTTGGCTTTATTTTTGTTTTTGCTGAGAAATCTGAAAGAAAAAAAAAAGATTTATGGATATTGGAAAAAGAATATATTGGCAATATCATTAATCAAAGTTAGATCGATTTGAATCTTTGTAAAATTTATATAAAATGATCTATTCTATTCTATTTTTATTTTCAAAGACGAGAAAATATTTTTTTTTTGCCAAGTAAATCTATCTTTTGGTTTAGTTCGATTATTTTTATGTTTAATAAAATTCTTGTTAAATGTTTTTTTCTTCTATTTTTTTGCGCTGGCCTTGAAAATAAGTCATTTTCGCTGTTGTTTAATAAAACTTCTTATGACTTGTTCATTTAATTGATCAATTAAATTGCCATTTTTTCATTAGTTTTAAAGTGTTGAAAGATATATCTTTTTATTCTTGTTGTTGTTGTCGCACAATTAAAATGAAAGAACGGCTCAAAAGTGTTTAGAATTTTTGTGAAAACTTGTTTGGTTTAATAGATTTGTTTGAATTTAAAGTTGATATTTATCAAAGACACAAAGAAATTCGGTATTATTTAACTAGTCTGAAAGATATTCAATAGAAAAGAAAAAAAGATGACGGAATAAAGCTGAAATAAACAATTTTTTTTTTAGGTTTCAAAATGGTTTCAGCTGCTCCTTGAGAATTTACCGTTAGTTTTTTGGATATAATTTAACCAAACAATTTGAATGGCTCGTTAGGCCATATGCTCATTTAATTACCATAAAATCCTTTGCTTTTTTTCCCCAATACATACAGACCTAACGGTAATGCAAATCCCACTCAGAGGATGTGAATGTGAGTAAAAAACACTCAACAACTTGGCAGCTGCCAAAGACCGTCAAGAACACTCGACATGTGTCAAAAATGATATCCGTTTCAGGCAATCCTACAATTTGGTCTTGCGTTCCTCTGCTTTTTTTTTTTAGTAGGCAAAACAATAAATGAAAAAAAAAATAAAAAAATGAACAGAGAAACAGAAGCTGAGGCAGATGAATAAAAAGAATCGTGTCTTATTTTGCATTTACAGTTATGCAATGACAACAACAGCAACAACAATACATCCTTTGACATAATACTGAGCACCAAGCCAAACAACAATTTTACCAATAAAAAGAAAAGAAAGAAGAAACAAGTTTCCTGTCAATGCGAGAAATACAAATTTTAATAAAAAAAAAAAAAATTAATCAATAAAACTAATAAATAAGCAATAAAAAATAATAAGAAGAAAAACCGCTAGTCTCTTCTTTCCGCTTTTCCTCTCCTTTCAGTTTTCCTTTTCGAAATAAAGCAATTGCCTTTGGCTGGTTACAATTCCTGGCAATGTCGACAGGCTGTACCGCCCTCCGCATGGCCGAACAGCAGTCGAGATTGGGATAACAGACAATGTTGCTACGCTCCACCTATGATCTACGCCCACACATAGCCAAATCTAGCTGGCAAGACAATAACAATAACAATAACATCAACAACAACAAGAAAAAGGAGAAGAAGAGTAAACAGAATGGCTTAGGTATACCATTGCGCCTTGGCAGAAAGGGAAGAGGCAAACAGATTTTTACCGTAATCCTTTCGTTTTGATCCGCTTGAGAAAAACATTTTTATATTTTCATTCTATTGAAAATGAGATTTCCGAGGATCCTGACTGAAGAAGGGCCGATTGAGCAAGCGGCGCGGATTACCAACAGTGGCGACATGGTTTATGCAGGTAGCACAGGACATGAGTTGCTTTATTTGAATATAGCGGTAACTGTTCCCTCTACCTGAACAAACCCCGCCCGTGTCAGGTGGCTGGAAAAGGGTTTTGATTGAAAGAATATCGTGGGGGAGGGGGGAGCAGACTTTTCTCTTTTTTGGGGTTGATTATTGCGTGAAATTGTTAGAGTAAAAGGATATTTCAGCTCGGCCTCGGCTAGCCAAGAGAAAGCCGAGGAGATTGTTTACACAATTTCTACGCGCCGTGACGCCAAACGAAAAATACAAGTGGCAAAGCATATGTTGCATCCTGTTTGTGTGTGTTTCCTGTCACGGGAAAATAAATGAAATTTTCTTGTTATTCCTGTAAAGGTAAAAGGATTTGGTAGAAACGGAAAAATCCCCGCCCCGAGTGCTGTGTCTGTCTGGAGAGAAACAAACAAAGACAATGGTTTAATTAAAGCAAGGACAACGACCAACATAATAAAAGGACAATTGTCTTTAGGCTCACAGCAGCAGCGGCAGTAGGAGTAGCTGTCATAAAGCCATAAAACCGTAAAGGAACAAGAGCAGGGCAAAGAAAAAGGGTTAAAATGGGTTAGTTTGCAATTAGGCCAGGCGACTTGGTTACTTGGAAAATTCTGTCCTCAAAGGGAAAAAAGCGTGTGCCTGATTTTACCTTGAAAGAGGGCCAAGACCAGACGCGCCTCATTTATAAAAATGAAATGAACTCTTCAAGTTTGTTGCCTAAGTCTTTTGATTTGTGTGAAATGAAATGAAATGAAATGAAATGAAGAAGCTCGATTACAGCGCTCACTGTTGCTCAATTCCGAGTCTTCGAGTTCAACGAACCTACGAAAATTAAAATATAATGAAACTGCCAAAAACAACAACAAAAGTCAACAGAAACTCTGCCCAACACACGCACAGAGAGAGCGAACAGAACACTGTGCTCGTCAGAGTCGCCCCCCCCCTCCCACCCCCTCCCAGAACCGTCAACAAAATAAAAGCCCCAAACGTGGCCAACTCGAGTTTGTTGACCTCCCAAAAAAAATGTTTTTGTTGTTGGGAAGCTACGCGGGTTATTTATTTTTTTGGCCAAGAGACGAAAATGAAATGGAAAAGAGCAGACAAACACTCTCACCGCTGCCGGTGCGTTTTACTCTCGTGCTGAGCAAGAAGCCCTCAAAAAAAAAAAAAGACAGAGAGAGAAAGGGGCAACACTTTTGGGAGGCAGTAGCTTCGTTTTTTAAAATCATTTTGGGCACTTTTGTGGTTGTTGTTGTTGTTGCTTTGAAAAGTGAAGTGATTCACTTTGATTCAAGCGAACGTTGCGTGCGTAAGCTGTCCCAAAACTGAAGCTGATCAGTAGCCATTTGAAAAATCATCGGAGTATGCCAATTCATCAGTCAGTCAAACCAACACAAATCGAAACTTTTCAAGACGATTTTCTGTTTTTTTTTTTTTTGTTTTTTTCGTATTTTTTTGGGGCAGTCAGTCGAGCAATGAGGCTACAAATTATTTATTAAATTATGTCGAATGAGTTGAGCAAACATTCGCATCGTAAAGAAAACGTATAAACAATGTTTTTGTTGTTGTTGTTGTTGTTATTGTTGTTATTATTGTTATTATTGTCATTACTGTTGTTATCGGTATGGAGATTTCCGTTGCTTGTCTTTCTTTGGTGATTTAATAAATTTTGTGTGTGTGCTTTTTTTTGTGAGGTGTCAAATTGTGTGTATTTCTGTGGGTGTGTCGGGAATTTCAGGCGGAACTCAGAAGTCTTTCGGAGAGTCTCCTTTTGTCCGGAAAATTGGGTTTTGTCTTTTTCTGGGGGGCGTTTCCTTAGGTGAGTCAAAGTTTCTTTATTTAAGTAAAAATAAATCAATTATATTTGTTAATCAATTTGAATATCAATAAAGGAATATAATAAAGACTGACCAGACGAGTCTTACGAATAATTTGACGGATTTGTCAGATTAAAAAAAAAATTCCTTCTTTTTTTTCAGACCCTTGAAATATTGAGGAATTATATTTCCTACCTGACAAAGATTTTAAAAATGTTTACCGCAACCTTTTTAGCAAAAAAAAATTGGGTAGAAAAAAAAACAGAGAAAGTCATAAGAAGGGAGTCCTTGAACTGTTTTTGTTTAGGCCGCAAAATGCGCGTGTCGCTCTCGGTTTTCAGGGGATTTTGCAATTATGACAAAGACCAAAAAATCCAAAGACAAAAAAGATAAAAAAGAAGAAAATAGAGAGGGAGTGAGTATGAAATTGGCTGAACAATAAAAAAAAGGTCATTTGACTTGACCTGCGTGACAAATTTGGTTGCGTCATTGGGATTGTATGAAAACTGTGATCCTTGGAAATTTCCTGCCATTGTAAATCATCTCATAATTTTTATGACGGTTTCGGAGCATAAAAAAAAGATCGGAAATTCTTAACAGTCTAAGCAATTTACAAAAAATTATGCAATCTTAAGGAGTTTGTATTTTTTTTCCTTTGAATTGGAAAACTCAAAAAAATAGGTCACATTTTCCGCTTCCTTTCGAAATGCTTTGAAAAAGTTTGAGTTTAACAAAACTTAAAACTAGGTTATTTCCGTTTCAAGAAAGAATCTCTCTAACTCGGTCAAAATATTTCCCAAAAAAAAAGGCACTCAATTTTGTTAGCATTTTTCCCTCAATCATTCAAAACACTGACACTTCCCTATTTCTCTTCATTTTTTTTTCTCGAAGATAAAATTACATAATTATGTGCCGGTTCCCCTATTGTCGTGGCTGATCAATGGAAAAAAAACCCTTGATATAAAAAACACACACATGCAGTCCCATTAAAAAACTTGAGAATTTTCGCGCGGAATGAGAAATTTTCCTTTTTCAAATCAACCCCAAATGAATTAAAGGAAAATGTAAAGAAAACAGGGCGACAGATGCGCTGACTGATTATCAATCTGAGATCAGAGCGCAACGGTGGCTGCCACAGTGCCTGGTGGACTAATTGAAGCGGCCTCATGTTGCTTATAACTGTGAATGCTTTTGATTTCGTCAGGTGTGCCACTGCCGCAGGATGGAATCCTTTTGTTGCGCGTTTACAGTTAACGCGCTCCTCGCTTGGTAATTACGACAGCCGCTTCAAAATAAAGAAAGAAGAAGAGGAAAAGAACGTATGTCTCTGCGCCAGCGTGGGAGAGTTCCTCTTACAGGATATCAGAGAAAACCTAACGGTTCCTAGCAGACAGCCTCAAGTAAGTCACGCAAGAAATAAAAATTATTAAACATGTTTTTATTGTTGCTACTCCAAATTATTTGCAATAATTTACGTTTTTTTTTTTGTTTCTTATTTTTTGTTTTGTCTGTGTCTGCGTCAGTCATCAATCAGCATTAGTGTGGCAATAAATTGAAAACAAGACCGTCAACAGCTTAAGAGTTCATTGTTACAATTATGAAGCTCATGTCGAGTGCCGGCCAACAATCATAATGATATAGAAAAAAAAATTAATAATAATAAAAAATAAAAATAAATAAAAAAAATTGTTATTTCATTTTTTTTAGGTATTATTTTTATTTCAGAAACTCATAGTTGAGAGATCGATTAGGAATTGGCGATGGATTAGTTGCCTTAAAAAGAAACGGAATCCTCTGAAAAATTATTTTTGATTTCGTATATTTCTTCTTGAAAGTTTTCCGATTAAATATTTGATTTCTTTAGAAACATAGGAAAACAACAGAGTCATTTTATCATATTATTCAAGCTATTTACATATTTTAGAAACAATAAAATATAGAGTATAAAGTAAGACTTTTGAGGCATAAAGATTTGAGTAATGACTATGAGCTGTACGTTTCAGAAGTTCGAAACGTAAAAGACATACCTATACTAAGATATACAAAGTATTTTAAGATTTAAATTGTATTTGGGTTCATCAGTAAATACTGAAGGTTTCTTTCAAACCAATTTCGATCTGTATGATAGCCATATGATCTTGAGGTTCGGTAAAGAACCATTATATGTCAAATCTCCAATACAATTCAGATTGCAAAATAAATGTAGTCGATTGTACCAGAATAGAAGGTTCCAAAAATTAACTGAGCAGAGGCTTCAAGTCCGCTTGCTGTCAGCATAAATCCAGCCTGTATTAAAGGAAGTCTCACTTCGCGAATTATATTTCATGATCTTACCTTTTAGTTCTTCTATATAATAAAAAAAAAACATAGAGTATAACTTAATCCATGAGTGCAAGCTGCAAATTCAAGATCAACTTATAGCCAACACCAGAGTGAATGGATTTGATGTTAGGGTTCCAGGAATATAGTTAGTTTTGATAATATTTTATTGTATTTTTCATTTCAATTATCCATAACGAAATAAAATATTTCCGAACTTTATAAGATATATATTTATATATGTAACAATACAGATTTATTTATATTTCAAGTTCTTGATTATATTTACTTTGACTTTGCCTATTCATACCGGTTCCCCGATAGTCAAAAGTTATGTCTTAAAATATTATTCATATAAATTAATTTCTTTTATAATACAAAAAAAGAATAGATAATTTCTTTCTTCATCTAATAAAATATTGCCAAATCGTGGAATTACACTAATGATAATTATTTGTATATGATTTTTTTGCTTTTAAAAATTATAATGAATTAGATAACTTAATGGTGTTGGGAACAATATATAAATATGTATTCTGTATAGATTCAATTTTGATGAGGCGGTGCTTTGTTTAATTAAATTTGTTCTTTGTTGAGAACCGTTAGGAGCATATAAATAATGTGTTGTTTTATTCTCTATGAATTACAGTTAGCTAAAATGTAGATCATTTGGCAAATTGTGTAGGGTAACAACAACAGAGTATAAATCTTGTGTAGGCAGTTGGATTGACAAACACTTGAAGGCCTCAAAAGAGCAGAGAATAGAGTGGAGAATTTGTATTTATCTTTCTTTCGTTCGTTCTTTCATTCTTTTGCCAAAAACTCTTTTCAAGACATTCTCTTCTTTCTTTAAATTTCTTTCATTTACTCTGTGTCTCTTTCTGTCTCTGTCTCTGTTTCTGTCTTTCGAGTTGAGTTGTCTGCGTGTCTTTGCACAAAAGCTGTTTGCGCCAATATGTGCACAGAAAACCGTTAACAGTTAAGTTGCCTTTGTATGCGGCACAACAAGCTCGGCTTTGACTGTGACTGCCTCTGTCGGTCATTGGCTTAGCACACATTTTTCATTTCGTTGCGGAAAAGAGTGAATTCCTTAACAGACACACACACACAAACACACACACATACGCATATGCCAAGTGAATTGGCCAAGAGCGCGAATTGGCCCCAGTAGAGTCGAGTGATGGGAAGGGGGTGGTCGGCTGGTCTTGGAGTAGAATTGGTGGAGTCGTGGAAGTTGCTCAGTTCTTTGCTGCAAAATTGCAGCTCAACGTTTATGTTGGTTGCACTTGAAAGTATTTCTGAGCTGACATCGTTTTTTTCTCTCTCTCTCTCTCTTTCTTCTTCTTTTTTGCCACGGCTTCTGCCTTTTTGAGTAAATGCCAAAAAGCATTGTACACGTCATTGGGAAAAATGCGTGCTGATTTATTTGTCGTTGGTGTGGGTGTTTTCCTCTAAACTTTCAAAAAAATTTTCCAGAACCTAAAAAAAAAAAAATGGCCGGGCCATTCGGGAATTGGTTGGTTGGCCATTAAGTTTGACCTGGACAGGTGCAGGCAGAATGGAAAAAATCAAAGTCAGAATAGAACAACAACACCAACGCCATCGAATGTCATTATTTATTACAAACATTCACTTGATGGCAATTGTTTGATTGTTGCTTTTGTTGTGGCACTTATCTCTATCCATCTGTCTGTCTCTTTGTCTGTCTGTGGGCCAGGTTGGCTGCTGCTGTTGCCGTTGTTGTTTGACGAACGGCAAGTTCATTGCTCCTAACCTAATTTTTCAAACATAATCATGAAGTAAATCAGGTTTGGCACATAGATAACAACAACAACAGCAACAACAAAAGAAATAGCAAAAGCCACACTAAGCCAAACTGAATCCAGAGTCTGAGCCAGCCAGCGCGAGATTCGCAGTCTCTGACTCTCTTTCTCTCCATCTTTATATGGACAAGCATATTTTTCTCCAACTCTGTTTTTTTCTTCTTCTTCTTCTTTCTTTCCATCTTGTTACTGGTGAGAGCTTTTACCGCAAAATTCGCGCGTGTATTTAACACCTTTCTCGCCCCCTAATTTTTTTATTTTCCCATTTTTACTGCCTGTCATCTTGGAGTTTATTTTTGTGTTGGTACAAAAAAAAGAACTTGTGGGCTGGTCGAAGCTGTTGTTGTTGCCAATTCTCACAGACTGCCTGCCACTTGTTGCAGGCCAGCTCAGCATCTATTTTGTTAGCTGCTCGCTGTTGAACTACTTAGCCAGTGTGGCAGCCGAAAAATGTTGAACGCCTTCAACTTCAACTGCAACGCAACGCCGTGCTGCACTTGATGGCAACGGAACTTTTGCACAATCATCACTAGCAACAACAATAACAACAACAAAAGCAACAACATAAATGACAATCAGTTGCAATCAGTTATGATATTTATGATGGGTAAAATGATATTTTCTTTGATTAATTGAAAATCCATTTCTCAAAAGAAAAAAAATGAAAACAATATAAAAAAATTAAATTCTTATAATGAAAAAAAATATATAATAAATAAAATACATTTAAGCAATAAATAAACAGTGGTGCAAATATCGAAAGCACGAATCAATAATTAAAATAAATAAATAAATTAAATTAACCATTTCTTAAGAGAAAAAATAAATATAAAAAAATAAAATCTTATATAAAAAAAAAATTAATTTAAGCAATAAGTAAACAATGGTGAACACCAGTTGCTTTAGAATCAAATAATAATAATGAAATAAATTAATAATTTTTTAAAAGAAAATATTAATATAAAAAATTCTTATAATGGGGGAAAAAATTGATTAAAGTAAGAAAAAAAAAAAAAAATTATGCAAATAGTCAAAATACACATTACAATTGCTATTGGAATCAAAAATTTAATTACATTATTTCGTAAAAAACTAAATTTCAAATTTTACTTTAAAGACAAAATAATAAAAAAATTAAATTTCCATATTAAAAAAAAAATATATTTAATTAAAAAGAAATAAAAAATGGTCCGCTTAACAAAACAGACAGTCCATTGTTTCTAAAATAAATGAAAAATGGTCAAGATTTTAAAAGTCCCAATTCCATTGGCTTTCAAAATTTAAGAAATAAAAAAACAATTAATTATTACTCAGAACCTAACTTTATTTAGTTGAAAAGTAAACTGAACTGAATGAAAATGTTTTATGATAAAACAATATACTCTTACTTATTATGAGAAAATAATATATTCTTACTTATTTAACCAAAAGTTATCAAAGTAATCAATATTTTTAAAAAAGCATAACCAAATTTTCTATTAAAATGGTTTTGGCTATTAAGTCTTACCTCATCATTGGTGATAAATTCTTCAGTGTCTTCTTCATTTGATTTTCATAAAATATTTAATTGTCATTTATGAGTAAAAGTAAATTATACAGAGAGACCTGTTTTTAATTTCACAAAGAAATAAAACAAAACAAAAGAAAAAAAAAAACATTCTCTCTATCTTTCATAAATTGCGAATTTCTTTATTTCTAAAAATTTGTCTAAGAAAACTTGTCTCTGGCCTTGAACAGTTTTTACTATATTTTTAGACACTGATCTAAGATGAGCTGATGAAGACACACTTACACACACCAATAACAAATAGAATCAATCAATATGATTATTTTTTAGTTGAAAGTAATTAAGAGTTAGTTGAGCCAAAATTATAGACAGTCAAAATTTCTTATGCTAATCAAAAGACTTAAGCAAAAAACCTTCTACCAATCATTAGGTAATTTATTTTTTATTTTTTTTATTTTTTTTTTTGTTGACGAAGAAGAACTTCTTTGATTTTAACTATCATTGCGTGTGAATAAATTAACTATTTTCATCAGGTAAAAATGTATTTATTTTTGCGTGAAAAAAATAAAAAAAATAAATCAGACAAATTACGTTTGTTGTCAGGCAATGTTTTTTTTTTTTTTAAGAAATGATTGAATAATCCCAGTAATCAATCAGAAGACATACCAAAATAAATTTGGGTAAATAACAAAATGGCTAAAACAACCTGTCACACAGAAAAAAAAACTGGAAAGCCTTTCAAAGTTTCCCCCCTTCCAAATTATAAAAAATTTATAATGTAATAAATAAAGGGAATATTTATGGCCCGAAGACTACTCTCTACTCTTTGTTCCTGGATAATGCTTTACAGGCTTTTTGTTTTTTGTTATATTTTTTGTTGTTGTTGTTTTTTTTTTTAATTTCTATCATCATCATTTATTTATTGAAGTGTGGCCGCTGCCGGTGTACGTTGGTTGCTTTCGGTGTGTTTTGCCGGTATTGTTGGCTGCTCTTGGCCAATGAACTCCAGCAATGAAAACGAACGTATATAAAAAAAAAACGAAAACAACAAGAACAAAGTAAAGAAGAAGAAGAAGAACATGGCTAAGCCAAAAAAGAAATGAGTGCCCGCACAAAAATACACACACATACACATGCACGCACTCTCCATAAAACCGAAACAGAAAATAAGAAGAAGAGGAGGAGAAGGTGGCAGAAGAAGAAGAAGAAAAAATAAAACTAAAGAATAAAAATGTTTTAAGAAGTCATTGAACTTGTTACCAAAAAAACAAAAATCAACAACAGACCCGAAATGTGTGTGTCATGCGTGCCCCTCTCTCTTTCACTCTCACTCAATCCATCTCGTTTGTTCTGCCGGTGTTTGCATGCCAGAAATAAACTTGGCTAACCAAAAAAGCCACCAAAATGTTGAAATGAAATGAAAAGAAATGATTGTGCGAGAAGCCCCCAAAAAGGTAACAACAACAACAACAACAAGAACAAGAACAACAAAAGTCAAATGAAAGAGCCATAAAAGCGGGCAGATGATTTGACTCGACTTGATGCGTCTCAGCTTTTGATACAGTGATCTCAGCCTGGCTTGGCTCGTCTTGGCCTGGTCGAAGAGTGCGTGAGTTGTTAAATAATAAATGTAAATACGCACTCCAGAAATTCCCCAATTCTATTTGATTTTTATAAATATTAAAATTTTGTTTACAAAAATACGCCTAGCCATAATTTTTTTATCTTTTTACTTTCAATTATCTATTTATGGTGAAAAGGCCAGAACGAAAGACTTTAACTGCAAACTTGTTTTCTTTTTTAAATAAAACGCAATATTTTACCAAATAAAACTAAACCAAAAAATTCTGTTTATTAAGTCAAAAGTTCTACGCATCAAAAATTGTTTAGGCCTTTCAGCATTTCATCATCGCTTTGGACAGGCCAGGCCAGACCAGGCCAGGCCAATACAATAAAGAAGTTAAAAGTTATTAATGATGATTTATGTTTTACATTCAAAATGGCTACACGACTCTTCTTTTCTTGGATTCTATTGACCCCAAGTTTTTGCTTTCTAGTCAAATTTTTTCTAATGATCTTTTTTTTTTTTCTTTTTAATAATTTTGTGCGTGTGTTTTGTTTCTAAAGTCCGCTTCAACTTTGAAAGCTTTAATTGTTATTTATAGAAAATGATAGTAAGTGTTGCAAAGCTAATGACTTTTTTTTCGTACCTTTATTTCTTTGTGGTCTTGACGACTTTTATGCCTTGTGTCGGCTTTTGTAATTTTTTGTTTTCTTCTCCCTCTTTTTTTTTCTTCTTCTAAGCTTTTAGATCTCCAACTGATTTATTTGTTTTCTGATTTGCTTTTAATCCTCTACCACTTTTTTTTTTGCAGGAATTACTTTTTTGTCTTCTCTTGGTTCGTCGGTTCAGGCCAGAAGTTCAAGGTTACGTGGGTAAGTTAAGGCTAAAAATATTGATTACACCTGGCCAAAGGTATTCACATCCATCTGCCCCTTTGAAACCTGACGAGTGGCAGTCAACTCGAGCTTAGAACAAGAGTTTAATGCTTATGTAAATTGAGAGTTCAATTAGTTTCTTGTTTTTGAATTTTCTTAATTTGTTGGGGTTCTATAAAAAATGATTTGGCATTTATCATATTTGCCCAGTCAGCCTAGCCACACTTTTATTTATGGTTCGATTATGCTTAAAAGTCTGGCAGCCAATTGATCAGGTAAATTTATGTAATGTTTTTAGCTTTGTTGTACTTTCAAAGCTTTTTGCTTATTCGTTCGACTTGTAAAGATAATTATCTCAGCCATAAAGAGTACTCTCTGAGATTAGCTTGTGGGCGTATAAGGAAGTTCTAATGGGCTTTTTCAAATTAAGTGTGAAGCATGTTTTCTTTTTTGTTTTTAAATTAAATATTAGATTTTAGACTTGTTTTATGGAGAGAAAAAAAATTGACATCATAAATGCAATTAGCCTATGAAGTGCTGCAATTATTTTTCACTTCTACTAATACATTTAATTGGCATTTAGTTTCCTAAGCCGATCTGAGGAGGTCAATTAGATAAGCCAAATATTTACTTATAATTCAATAAATAAATTAATTAAAAAAATTAATTAATTAAAAAATTCAAACTTTTCCTTTTAAGTTTAATTTTAATTAATTTATTCAGTGTCCTTTGATTTTATTCAAAAAAATAAATTGAGTTCCACAAAATTTTTAAATTTATAATTTTCCTTTATATTGAAAAATGTATTTCTGTATATTCATTTTATATATCTTCTAGGCTGGGTAGTAGCCTCAGTCTCGGAAATTTGGGTTTCCAACAGATACCAAAATAAAAATTTTTTATTAAGAAATAAAAATATTATTTTATTGTTACATTTATCATAATATTTATATTATATTATATTTATATTAAGTTGTTTAAATTTATTAGAGAAAAATAAAAATAAATCAAAAATAATATTTTAATAATAAAATAATAATAATATTAATAATAATAATATAACAATAATAAAAATTTAATTAGGGTATAAATTATTTAAATATTCTAGCCACATTACAATTAAATTTAATTTGAAAACTTTTTTGAAGCCTCTAATTATTTCATTCAATTTTTAAATTTTTATTTGATCAGTTAAATTTTTAATGAATTTTTTTTGTATTATATAATCTATCCATAATTTTTTTTCTATAAAAATATTCTATAAAATTAAGATAAAAATAATTTTGAAATTTCATTAAAATAAATTAATATTTCCCTCCTAAATTTCTTAAAAATTGTGATATTTCATTAAAATAAATTCTATAAATTCATTGAAAATTTTGTGGGATTGAAAATCTTTTATTATTTTTTCTCAAAATGTAAATAACAATTTTTTATTGGCTATTTTTTTTTTTTTGCAAGTCAATAATTCATTTAGTTTTTATTTGTTATTAATAAGGAAATTGTCCCCCTTTTAAAATAGAATTATTAAATTTGCTCTGCCAGTTTGGCAACTGTTTGAATTGATGGAAAAGTTGTTGCCATTAAAAATTATAGCATCGTGAAATTAAATACTGAGAAGATAAAACAAACTGCCTAACAATTATAGCCAACTAGTTAGTCAGTGGCAATGATTTGGCTGGTGGTGGTGAATGGTGTTGGCGGCTTAGAGGAGGAGTGCGCTGAGAGAGCGAGTGGCTAAGAGTGTGTTTGAGTGTGCGTGCAATTGCAGTAATGAGAGAATCAGAGTGGTGATCTGCTGCTTTGTTTTTTTTTTACGTGGAGCCAAACGGGTTAAGAGAATGAGAACAAGTGGTGGTCGGTGGTTCGATGGATCAGTGTTGGTGGTTGGTGTTGGTCGCGCTTCGCTTGCTGCCTTTGCGCAGATTCTAAACTTGTTAGAAGCGGCAGCGGAACACTCACCTGAGTGAGTGAATGTGTGGCGTGTGGGGTGGGGGGAGGGGCTCTGGTAGAAACAGCAGCAGCATTTCATTGCATTTGTATTTGTGCAAATTGTCAAGATCAATGCTAGCGCTGCCGCAGTCACTGCCACTGCCGCTGCTATTGCTGCTGCTGGCAAAAGCCTTGAACAAGTTGTAATTTTACGCTCGCATGCTCAATTTGTGAGCGTGTGAGCGCAAAGTAGGCAGAGGCATTTGTGTTAGAGGCGTTTAGAACTATTGCAAAAAAAAGTAAAACAACAACAACCAAAGAAGCAGTAGCAGGCAAGGCAGATTGGAGCACCGGCCCCCGCGTACAATTGAAAAGAGCGCCAAACCATTTCGAGCGAACAAAGTGAGCAAGACGAGCGAGGTTCTGTCTGCTGGTGAGTGCTGCCCGATTGCCAATGCCGAGCCGAGTCGAGTCGAGTCGAGTTCAGGGACAGACAGGCAAGCAGGCAGAGTCAAAGAGATACCGAACAGACAGACACACATATAAGCATACCTGGTCTGCCCGTGTATTCCACCTTGAATGAAAGTTCTGGCCTGTTGCGCGCTCACACAAACACTCACACACACACGCACGTGGGCAGAGGCAACAGACAGCAAACAAATCCAAAGAGATATTTCAGTCGGGTTTGCGCTCAATGTTTTTACAAAAAGCAGCGACGTCGACTGCGCGGCTCAGCAGTGTGTGGGAATGTGGCTGTGTGTGTGTGTGTGCGTGTGATCAAGAACCTGAGACACCTGAGCTGCTGTTGCTGAGCGTTTGAAGAGAAAGAAGAGTCGACGATTTTGATGGCCGTAGAAAGGGGCTCTGCCTCGCTGCCTCTGTATATGTGTGTTTGTATGTGTGTGAGTGTGCGTGTAATGAAATGTTGAAAAAGTCTATCTGTTTTTGTGCTGCTGCTGCTGCTGCGACTTCTGCTTCTGCTGGCGTTACTTTCAGAAGTCTCTAACGTTGTCGGTGCTGTCGTTCGACATTGAAGTCGCACTGCGACTCATCCGTAGTTCAGTTTCCCGTAAGCAACAAAACGATCGAGACATGGTTTCGTAAGCCCAAACGCGTTACGCTTATCGTTTTTATTTTATTTGTAAAATACACTCTACTCTAAATTAGAAGTGCAGAACAAAACTCACAGCCTCCAAAAAAAAAAAAAAAAAAAAAACAACAACAACAACAACACAGACCACAAATAAAATAAACGTTCTAAAAAAATAATTCATAGTGAATTGTGTATTAATTAAAAAGAGAAAAAAATCACAATTGCATATTGCAAAAAATTACCAACAACATACAAAAAATTGCAATAAAATAAAACAAGTGACATCCATCAAAAATTAAAAAAAAGACTGTCTTCTCAATGATATTTTAGTTTAAATTTACTAAAATTTAATTAATTTAAGCAATTTAGCTCAATTCCCTCAAGTGCACATTCCCTCAATTCCAATCTTAAGTGTTTAAATAGAAATAATTTAAAAAAAAAAAAAAATATTTAAATCAAAAGAATAAATCAAACAAGTGGATTAAATCAAAACTCAAAGCCCTTAGCAAAAGCAAAGGCAAAGCATTTAAATCTTGGATTAATTACGTAATGGATTTAATATTAGCCACAGCTACAACAACAACAACAACTGGCAACAACAAACATTACACGGATATGCATTTAAACAATGACAAACAATAATGGTAAGCATCGATTAATTTATTTGTTTGATATTGTCAAACGAGTACAAACTTGCATTTCTAATGGCTTCGATTTTTATGGACTATAAAAATGTTGCTTTAAAGTTTGACAAGCTCTGGAAACTTCCGACTTATTAAGAACTATTCTAGGGCCAGTTCAGCTTTAAAACCAATTTAGTTCAACCTAACCTCAAATTTTGCTTTTTGTTTTTTATTTAAATAAGCTTAGAACATTTATCAAGAACTGTTCTAAGGCACGTAATTAATTAATATGGCTTGAGCCCTGGCTTAAGCCAAGTTGGAATATTTATAATATAAATAGTTCAACCTAACCTCAAAAAATATTTGTTACCGAACTCGTTCAAGAAAGCTACAAGAATTTTCCAGAAAAGCAAAGAGAAAGGCTAAAGATCTTTACTTTTTTTATGGAAATTTCTAAAAGTTTGAAATTATATTTAATTTTTATTACATTTTTATTTAAGTTTGATAATTATTAAAATAGATTTTAATTGTTTTTCTTTTATTTCAAAGTATTATTGAATAAGAACTTGGTTCATATATATTTTTCAGATTGACTTGGAATATTTTTAATATTTTTATTGCTTGCTAATTTAATATTTACTATATCGTCTGAGCAATTCAGTCTTGAATTAAAAGATCAAACTTAAACCAAATGGGCTCTTTATTTATTTTGCAGAGCTCGTATATTTGATCATGACTCATTTGGTATGGAGTATATTATTTTTATTGTTTCGTTTCGTTTTTTTTTCAATTATCTTTAACCACAAATCTGGTCAATCAGACAAACACACTCCCATTTAAGTTGTCAGCAATTTGATTTTTAGAGAAACAGTAAATGATTCTCTAGGGGTTTGAGTGTTTCTTTTTTTATTTTTCAACTTTATTAATTCTCACACTTGTTCAGTTGTTCACTTGATTTACGCCAATTTCAATAAGCCATTTTTCATTATTTTATTTGCTTTTTTTGATGACTGATGCTTGAGGCATCGTAAAAAAAAAATTAGAAAAAAACTAAAAATATAAATGTATATACAAATTATGGGTTCCTACAAATGAGCCCGCCAAAATGATGAGTCTCTGGGTAAAAAAACAAATGCTTAGAAATACCCAAGTTAATATTTTTTTTATGGAAGTTTATAAGTGCGTTTAAATTTAACTATGATCATGATGATGATGAACCGATGATGGCAAGCTCAGCTAAAGACTTTCTACATAAATGAAAAAATATATATTTACAAAAACATACACACAGATATTTTGTGAGTTATGTTAATAAGTGTTATATAACCGAGGCAGAATCCACCACAGGCACATTCACAGCCAATAAAATGGGCAAGAAACTTGTTCCCAGAAAGCTGAAAGTGATTAATTACACCAAGCCAGAAAAATGGCATAGGCAAAAATTAAAAAAAAAAAAAAAAAAAAACAAAATATAATTATAAAAAAAATAAAATATTTTTTTGGTGAAAAAAAAACAATTCTTTTCTTCTCAGAAATTCTAGACAAAAGAAATTCTTTTTCTTCTTCTTCTTCTTCAGGGTGATAGTTTTTATTTGATTTATAATATTTCTTTTTATTTTTATTAAGCTAGCCAAATGACGGGCAGAAAAATACAAAAAAAAAAAAAATAATAATTATTAGCTAAACCAGTTTGGACTTTAACAAATAGCACAAAAATGAAAAAACAATAACAAAAACAAGATGAGATATAAAAAAAAGGTAAACACACTCGCACGGGCTTGATAGATGACTGAAGTTGAGAGAAAGAGAGAGGGAGAGAGAGAGATAGAGACATGGGCGGTATGCCGGGGGGGCAGATCAAGCGGCGCACGCTCGAAAATAATTGGCGACGTAAGGCAGAAAAACCTTGACTTTGACTTTAAATGACTTGGCCTGAGCTGCTGCTGTTGTTGTTGTTGTTGTCAGTTGTATAAAAATGTGAGCGCTTTGGCAAAACGAAAGCAATAACAACAACAACGGCATAAAAGCCATAAAATATTGTATAAACAAAATCCAAAATCAAATTGAAATGTACAAATATACAACAACAACAACAGCTTATACCACTGTGATATCTAAAAAGCCTGAGGTGACTTTGGTGACGCTGTTTGCCGGCAGCTGTGATTTCCGACTAAAAAAAATAAAAATATAAACAAAGACGAATGCAGGACAAGGCGGGCCGGACCGGGCCGGCCGGGCGGGCAGGCAGACACTTGCTGAATGAACAAATCAATTCAATTTAAATCAAATTCAAAACACACACTCACACCATCACAGACTCTCCCCATTATAAATGCAAACACATTCAATTTCAATATCAAGGTCGTTGGTCGTTTCAAAGTGCATGCAAAAAAAAGGTGGCTTTTACGAGGCGTGCGACAAGTGGGAGTGCTCCGCCCCGCCCCGTCTAAGCCACAACACACACACACCTGGCCAAGTTTTAGATACAATTATTTATTTTTTAATTGTCCACCTGCTCCTCTAAAAGCCGATGACTTAATTCGAAAGAGAACAAAGAAGAAGAAATAAATAAAAATAAAATAAATCAAATTTGAATTTTAAATTTTTTAACTCGGCAGCTGTTGGATGATTTCGAGTTTTAAGAAATTCTTTTTCAATTTTATATTTTCATATTTTGAATGTTTTAATAGTAAAAAAAGGCGGAAAAGTTCATTGACTGCCCGGGAGTTGAGCGTAGGCTGGCTGAGAAGTCAATGCGCCCAAGCGCCAAAACAAAAGACTTAGGCAACGAACTTGCTTTGAGGGGGAACTCTCCCAGGCCAGGCAGAGGAATATTTCTGCCTCTTCTTCGTCTTCTTCTTCTTATATGTATTCTTCTTGTTCAAGTCAAGCATTTCACAGGCAATTGACTTGGGCTGGACTCTGGCTTGGTTGGCCATGGTTTTCATTTTCATTTGCAGAGAACAGCAAAAGCCAAAGGCAATGAACTGCCCAGGCAATTGGGTAGAAGGGGCGGGCAGTGCGGAGTCAATCTGGTTGGCCAGAGCATTAGAAGCTAGCAGGCCTGCCGGTTGGGTTCTACGACTTTGCCTGGTCGTTGGCTTGGCAAGGGCGCGCCAGCAAAAAGTGAATCTGCCGCTTGACTAACAAACGAGCCGGACGATGAGACGGTTGCGCAGACGCGGATGACGATGCCAAGAACCAGTTCATTGCAATTTAGTAACAATCCTATCCAGCGGGAGAGCGGTGCGGCCGAGGCCATCCAGCCAGCCAGGCAGGAAGGAAGGTTAGGCTAAGCAATGGGGGCTGAAAGGTGGCGGGGAGTGTGTGTTTGGAGCCAGCACTGTTGGGGCAGGTTGTGTGGCAGTTGTTGACCGACGCTGGCGTTTGAGGCAGCACAAGAACAACAATAAAAACAACCAGCATCAGAATCATTTGCCGTGAAAAGGGCGTTCAACTGGCAAAAGGCAAAAAAAAAAAAACAACAAAATGAAAAGAAAAACAGCCAAGCTTTGTCCATGGCGTGCCGAGGTTCTTGGCATCAGCAACAACAACAACAATGCCAAGAAGAAGCAGAGCACACATGAGGATGATGCCCAACAACAAGTTCTGCTTGCATATTTTTTTTTCTAAGGCCGTTGAGGTTTTTGGTCTGCAGACTCGAAGAGTCATGAAAAGGGAATCAAATCACTCTTACTCTTTTGCCACAACAACAACAACAACAACAATGGGGAAGTATAACCAGAGTACAGATTGTCTGTGTGTGAGAGATTCTGGGGTTATTGACTTCTTTGTTATGAAGAATAAAATAGCGGGGAAATTTGAAATCGAAAAGAAATTCTTAATAATAAATTCCAGGCAGCTTCCCTTAGACCGAAACAAAAGAAAAAAAATTACTCTTAAAAATACACACACCTGTGAATTTAAGAGAGCCGCCAAGAAACCAGGAAGAAAGTGTGTGCGGCAGCGCAAACTGCACAAGAAACCGAAATGAAAGAAGTGGAAAAAGAAGAAATAAAAAGAAGAAAAAAAAAAAAACAACAGACAAGAAGAAACAAGTTCGCCAGTTCAATGACCGACCTACTCAAGCGCGTTATAACCAAAGCAATACGCACGCACTCACACACACACACAGGCATACGCTGAGAGAGCTGAGAGCTGAGAGAGTGCGAGTGAGTGGATGGCTGACTGGACTGAGCCGAGCCGAGCCGCATTGCAGGTTTGAAAAAAAAAAAACAAAAATGAAGAGTGAAGCCGCATGCGCACAGTCGCTGTTGAACTTTGCAGACGCGGCGACAGGTTCAGGTTCTCTATGACTGATTTTCTTATCTGCTTTTGTTGTTGTTTTTATTTCTGTCAAAGCTTAGCTTTGTAGCTGTAAACTCTATGAGTTTGTATGTTGTTGCTGCCTTTGTTATCTCTTTTGTGCATTGACTGTGACATTGAATTGGACAAAAAAAAAAAAAAGGTACGCGTTGATCATTGGGGGTGACCCACCTAGCCGTGGGCAATATAAAAAAAAAATTACAATTTTTGTTATTTTTTTTTTTTTACAAATTTTGTTAGCTGCCCTGACAAATTGTTAGCTCTTTTGGTCGTTTTGGAATTATGGCCATTTATGTGCTTGGCATACGTAATTGTTTACAGCAACAATTTAATTATTTTTATTTTTTTTGTAATTTTTTTATTCATTTTTGTAATGGCCGCGCCTTTAGTTTAGCTATGATTTTTTAACGGTTCTTCTTTTATCATTTCCCCTTATTTTTCATGAAAAATCACGTTTTACAATTTACAGTTGAATTGTTAAAACGTGTCTAAACTGAAAAAGAAAAATAACAATAATAAAAAGCAGCTTTGGCGGCAGTGAGTTGCCGAAGAGCTTTTTGCATAATCGAAAGACAAACAGAGCTGCTCCTATGCAGGGGATTTCCGGTCTTACTCTAGTTCATTGTCAATTTTACAACAAAAAGCATAAAATCCACCCTTGCAAATATGAATGCAACCAGAGAGCCAAAGCTTTGCAGCCAACCAAGAGAGCGAGAGAACGCGAAGTTGGGGGTGCCTTAGAGTCACACTGAAAGAATTTTTCCAGTTCTTTTTTATTAGACAGACGATTTTTTTTTAAGAGCCGTAGCATCATAAAAATTAATCATTGATTTTGATGAAAGACAAAATAAAAATTCTGGTTTCTTTGAAAAAATAAACGGTGTAATAAAAAAAAGAAACATAAGAAAACGTTTAACACGATCTTCACTCAAGATAGGGATAACTACCAGAATAAATTAAAGCTTCAATTTTGCCTTGTATCTATGCGGTCCCCCTTGAGGAAGACGACTCTGTTCTCTCTGTTGGAGAGAATTTACAACGAACACGTTTACTACAAATAAAATAGACGAGGTTTATGCCAAGTGCAAGTGTGGATTCCGCCTCAGCCCTGAACTCCAACCCCGAAGCGCCTAAGCAAGAACTCATCAACCCTAAACTTTTTACAAGCTCTGCCAAACCACCCCGCAAGCTCTCTACCCTCATGTTTACTGTCTGCCTTGGTGGCTTGGTTCTCGGCTCGCTGGGCCTCGGTTGGCCTGACTCTGGCATCACTGACAAACTTTAGTCCTAGCTCGGGATGTTAGCGCGTAGGGCAGGTCATGTCTGGCAGGCGTAGCAGCCGTTGTGGACAACAATTTTGCACTAACTCTAAAAGAAAAAAATAAATAAAATAATGAAAATAAAAATAAAAATAAATAAATAAAAATCAAATATTTAAATAAGTTGGCATACCACAAATTGTGTTCAAAACAAATGGAAAATAATCAAAACAAAAATTTTTTGTAAATAAAAAAAAGAAAAAGTTTCACAAGTGAATTTATAGAACTGTGTAAATAATAATATCTACTTATATATAATACTTTCTAGATCGATATATAAATATATATATAAACTTATAATTGTATAAATCAAATATTTAGCGATACCACACGAAATGTGTTCATACGGTCGTAAACTTTTGTACTTTTATCAAATACATTTTCGCGATATTTTTGCCATAATTAGTTTTTTCAAATCCCGTTTAAAATGCATTCTGGCCAATACTTGAAAATGATTAAGACTCTATAAAACTCTATAAACTCTAGACTGTTTACAATTAAGCTAACGAAAAATTTTGATAAAGTGTTTCACTAGTTTTTTTTTTATCCGTTTGATTTGGAGAAAATGAGACTGAAATTTTTTGAAATGAATTTTATGTGCGAGTTAAGAGACCAAAACAGAGAGCCTCAAATTTCCGAGACCAATTAAAATAATTCAAAGGTAAATAAAAACAAATTTCTATCGAATTATGTTTTCTTTTTTTTTTGCATAATTTTTCCTTTTGATTATTTCTGATCAAGTCCAATAGAGAATCCTTATAAATGCCTTATGCTCTCTTCCTATATATAAGTATGCAAGTGTGTGTGTGTGTGTGTGTGATTGTGAAAGTTTTTTTGCAGCGTCGTCGCTGCGAGTTCAATAACCTTCGAAAAAGGCAGTAACGAATCGAGCCTGCCCCAACACACTCCGGGTTGTTGCTGCTACCGCTGCTGCTGCTTCTGCTGTGCTGCTGCCGTTGTTTGTGTCTGGCTAGGACAACAATAACAATAACTACAACAGCAACAACCAGAAATCTACCACTGCACACTTTGTATAGTCTGGCAACTCGGTCTCTCTTGTTGTCTCTTTCTCACGCACACATGGAATATGCAATTCTAGCCTTGCACTACGCATGACCGGGGTATCTGGACTGAGGCGGATAGTCGAGGGGGGTTGGTCGGGTGAAGCGAGGCTTCTCTTTTGATATTTTCTGAATGGGTGGAAAAAATTAAAAGTGAAACTTTGCGCCTGGGCCAACGCCATCACACACACAAGCACACTCACACACACATATAGAAACACAGACAGGGAATAGAGAGTGTATGGCTTTTTGAAGTTGAACTGCAGTCAGACGTTTGCAAGGTCCTTGGCCGCTGTTGCTGCGCTGCTAGCTGCTCTGCCTACACTGTCAAGACCAAACCCAAGCCCAGTCAAACTGAGGCAGGACCTTGCTATGTTCCAGCCTAGCCGGCTGGCTGCTCCTTGGCTTTTGTGATTGCAGTCTTCGTCATCGTTGCGCTGCTGCTCGGCCCAGCGCAGCGCTGCTCTGAGCTGAACTGAACTGAACTGAGTTGAGCTACTCTGCTCTGCGTTTGCTGTCGTTGTCCTGTGTGTGTTTCGCTTTCCGTATTGGGTGTGTATAAGGCTAAAGCTTGGGCAAAAGCCGACGACCGTACGTGTCAGAGTTCATTGAACGCGTACTTTTGCGATTTATGTATGAAAAGCGAAAAGGATAATGAGCAGCTGGCTGGCTGACTGGCTGGCTGGCTGGTTGGCTGGTTGGCTGGTTGGGTTCTTTTGGTCTTGCCCTGCTCCTGTCTGCTGGGTGGTTCTGGGTGCTCTCATTTATTCCTGTTGTTTTTGATATTGCAATGCCAACGACTTTGTTAGCCAGCATACAACGGGGCGTATACATGTTGGCTACGAAATTGTCTGCATCCCAAGCCGGCTTAACATTTTTGTTCTTGTTTGGTTGTTTGGTGGTCGTTGTAATCAGTCTACCACCCCCTCTCCATTCGTCCCGTTGGCCCCTTGTTGAACCAGACATTCAGTTTAGCAATACCAACCAAGTCAGTGGCAGGCTGTTGCCTCTAGAAAAATTCTGAAAAGGGTCGTTCGCCTTTTCTGTTGTCTGGCCTGCTCTGCTCTGCTCTGTTCTGCTTTGGTTTGCTCTGTTCTGTTCTTCTCTCTGCTTTGGTCTGGCACGGCCTTTTTACTTTGACTTTTTTCTTTATTTATTTTTGAAAGCTGCCGCCTTTTGGCGCTGTCATGGTCTGGCAATTGGCGCCGCCACTGGCACAGACGCTGCCACCGACAGCTCCTCCGCCAGAGCTTTGTGTTTTTCTCTGCTTTTTTTTTTTTTTTGGGTAAAATATTTATGCGCATTTTCAATCGGCTTGTCGTAGGTCGTGTTTGTTGTTGTCGTCAAGGTAATATCGCCCACAGGATTTGTATTCGACTGTTTCATAATCCGCTTGAGTGACAAAGCTACAGCTTCAAGCCCTGAGATAGGGCATCCTTTTTGGTTTGAATATGAAATTCTGAAATTTTATAATTGATTTAAAAAAAAAAAAAAAGAAACAATCAAATCTTCTAGCCTCTCAACATGATAGCAATAAAACCAGAAAGAGAACAAGTTATTCCGCAAACATAGAAAATGTTTTATGACCAAAAAAAAGTCTCAACATGAAAAGTTCATTAAACCTTGGCTTAGCCAGCGGCAGTCTGTCTGATGACGCAATCCGAGCTAAAAATTCTGATTGACCAAAACAAAAAAAAAGGAGGTCTCAAAATTAAAGTCTACTTCTAGGAGTCTTTTGGGCCGTCTGAAAAAATAACAAATTTAAATTAATTGTTTTTTAATTAACTGAAACGAACTGACAACTTTCACTGCGCAATAAGTCGGCGAAATAAATAAACAAATGCATATAACAATAGGAAGAAGAAGCAGAAACAATTGATAAAAAAAATAGTGCCAACTAAGAATGCCCTTCACAATGTAAAAAAAACTCACAATTAGCTGATAAGAATAGAACCACAATGAAAAAAAAAAATACAAGCAAACAAATGAAAATGCATTTAATTTATGATTATTTGACCTACGTCAAAAGCTGAAATTCTCAGAGAAACAGAATGACAAAACTTGTATAATTAAATCAGCAAATGAAAACAAAAAATAAAATCAGAAAAAAAATTATACACTCAACTTGATTTATTTGCAATTCAAACAATAAAAAAAAGAAGACATAAAAAAAAGAAATTCTGAAAAAATTCTTAAATAAAAAAATAAAATCTGATAAGAAATTTAAAAAAAAATTAAAAAGTTTTTTTATTTATTTATTATTTACGAAATCAACTTTCCCTTTTCGTTGTCTGGAATTTTTGTATTTTTTTTTTATGAAACAAATCAGAAATTTGTTAAATGCTTGTTTTTTTTGTTTTAAATAAAATAAAGAAACCCAGTCAGTTGGCCAGCCAGTGAACCAGTCGGTTCTCAATCAAGTGTAACTTTCATCCCAACCCCTTGGATTGGCTGTTTGTATTTGCTAATTGAATCTGCCTTAAACAGGGTGTTCCATTATTTTAGCTTTGAGCGAAAAATCGCGCTCTCTGCTTGCTGCAGTCTTGGCACATGCGCTTTGGGGCAGCCAACACCAGCTAAGCAGACCAGAGCCCTGTAACAACAATAATAACACAAACATTATGGAAATTTTCAAGGTTAAAGTGCAACGAAACTGCCGACTGCATTGCAAACTCGACACCGACAAAGAGAGAAAGAGAAAGAAAGACAGAGCCAGAGATTTTGAGTGGGAGTGTTTGACAGTGTAGAGACAATCTGTTTTGAATTCCCTAAAAAAAAGTCATTTTATTTTAAGTAAAATGTTTTTTTTACCTGTCCTTGAAATTCTCAGATTAATTTCAGTTTTTTTTTATATTTTTTATTAGATAATAAATGGCTGAGCTCGTAATTCAAATAGGAAAAGCATATGCAAAAAATGCGGATGAGTTTTTCACCGAGAGAAACATCATACACAATTTGTAATAGTTGTAATGCTTTTTTGTTATTGTTGTAAAAATTGCCAAGCACATTCCCTGCTTGTGACTCAAGGTTATGATGATTTTGCCCAGCACCCTTCTCACCCCTTCCACACACACATACACAGAGAGGCAGAGGCAGCTACCGTAAATTGCACATTTTTAAATAGTTTACAATTTGTATTTTATCAGTGGCCCCTCACAACCTCTTCCACCCTTTGCCTTGACTTGGACTTGTTCATATTTATTTTTCGTTAGTTTCATTTTTGCCTCATTAAAAAAAAAAAAAAAAAAATTTGCAAAATTACTTGAAAAGCTTCCTCTCTCTCACTCTCTCGCTCTTTGTTCTATGCATTCTCAATTTTTTTCACCTCTCCCTCTCTTTCTCTCTCTCTATCTATCTCTCTCTTTAGTGCGATCTATGTATTTACATTTCCGGGTAGTGTGCATCGCCCGCAAATTTCGTTTTTGTGGCGCTTTTATTTCGATTTGTTTTGAGTTTTTCTATTTTTTTTTTTTTTTTTTTTTTGCAATTTGCAGTCTCTTGCCAATTTATAATGTACACAAAAAAAAAGGCAGCATATAAACATTATAATTTATGCATCACACACTTAACAATTAGCTTCACTGCACATTTAGTACACAAATTGCACTTTTTGCCACTTTTTTTTCAGAATATTGAAAACTGCAAAACAAAGGAAAAACAAAAACAAAAGCAGAAAAACAAATAGGGGAAAAAAGCTCAGACATAGAATTTTATGGTTTTCAATTATATTTAGAATTTTCAATGCATACAAAATTTACAATAATATTTTCAAATATTTAATTTTAGAATTTCTATTAAAGGGAAGACTTTTTTTGAATGTGGATGAGAATTTTTCAGGAAAAGAAATCAAGTAAATTTTCTTTGAGAATTTGAAGACTTGATATCTGAATCAAAGCAGTCATTAGTCCAAACCAGAACGATAAAAGTCTTAGGAATAACTCGGATATTACTTGAGTAATCCTAACCAAATTTAAAACTTAGAATACCCAGATAAGGACAGATAAGTCTACCAAGTTTCACCTGGATCCAAAGGGTATATCATCTAGGATTCTTAGATGGCCTTCAACCCTAAATTTGATCAACTATTTTATTTCATAATACTTTCACGACAAGGTAATTATTAAACACTTAAAATTGGTTAGGCAATCTAGAGAATAGCCTGGATAATTGATTGTTGGTTGTGTAAATCAGTGGGCTACCAGCTGTCAGTTTCTTTCCTCTTTTTTATTTTTTTTAAATTCTATTCAAAGTCAATATTTATGTAAATTGCGAAAAGTAACTTCCTCAATCGATTCTAAAATATTTGCCTAATATGTGTAAATTCTAATCGGTCAATGTCAATTGGGTTTCTCATAATTTGTCTCACTTAGTTGAGAGAAAAGAATTCAAGTAGATAAGGCAACGGCATATGTGGCGTATGAGTGATATGCTAGTGGCAGAGAGGGTATAACTTTATTTCTATCATTTTTTTCATGCAAATTAAACAGTTTTTATTGACATTAATAACAATGACTTTTTTATTTAAATTAATTAGTGGCTACTGGTTTCCATTTTTTTTTTGTACCCGGCGAAAAACAAAAGTCATTAAATTAAATGTATTCATTTCAAGAACTTTATTTACAAAATTTTACACACACAAAGACACAGACATATAGGCAGCTGTTATGCATCGAATCTTTAAATATTTATTCAACACTTATAAATCATGAAACGTAAAATTTTTGTTTATTTATTGAAACTACTCAAAGTGCTATGACGCCTTTATTTCCTCGATACGAAACAATCCTAAAAATTTATCACTAAGTTTTTTACAAATCCTTATCAGCATTTCAGATTACACCTTAGCCATTTTGTTTGCTTAAAAAAAAAAAAATAAATAAAAAATAAGCAAACATTATTAGTTTTCCTATCGTTTTATAAATTTGTCCTTGAAATTGAATATGGCCAGTTGGCTGGTTCGACCCCTTTGTTATTGTTGTTGTTGTTGTTATTTATGCCCCCATTTATTTGAAATGCAATTGCAATTTGATAAACTTGAATGTGTGCGAATTGTGGTGCGGAAGCATAACTATTAATATTTATTTTTTTTTTCTATGTGAAACAGTCTCAACCACATGTGGCGTATGAGCAATCTGGCAAGCCGACAAGGCAGCGGTCAAGGGTACGCTGGCTTAGGAGTATTGCCGGGGGCAGACGTGCGACCGAATCGGTTTGAGTTTCTTACACCACACAATCTTATCAATTGCACACACACACACACCTCTGACACACACTCACACATACAGAGAGTAAATGCAACGACAAATTGCGATTACGCTTTGCGTACGCCGGCAGAGACTGAAAGCATTTGTTTTTGTTGTTGTTTTTTTTTTTTTGCTTTTGCGCTCTATTCGGTGCATTGGCTCGTCGTTTATCATTTCGTTAGTTGACTGGTTCGTCAGCGTTCAAGTTGAATGCTAAAATATGACAGACACAAATGACCGACTGCCCGGCTCAACCCTCTCGCCTCGCCTGCTCGTCAATTTTGCCAACATGTTTGTGTGTGTTGTTGTGTGCTTCTTCTTTTTTATAGTTTTCAAATATTATTTAAAAAAATATTTTGAGTTTCTTCTTCTTTCTAACTCTGAGCTGAGATATTCAATCAAATCTTTGTCTAAGTAAACAACTTTGCTTTTAAAAAAGAGTATAGAATATTCCACTAAATCATTAAGTCTGGCATTCCCTTCCTTTGTTAAGAACTTTGCTATTGTTATTGTTGTTGTTGCAGTGGGACAGCCATTTAAATGAAGCACGAAATGCGTTCATGTAAGAAATGTCGTCTGGGTGTGCGAGAGAGTGTGAGTGTGTGTGTGTGTGTGTGAATACTCACGTTATTTATTTTTAATTTACCGCGCCACTCAAAAGTCCCAAGCGCCCACTCCCCTCGCCTCAGCCCCCCCACAAACGTGATGATGACGATCATTTTTACGATTCGTTCAGAACGTTTCGTGTCCTTCAAATGCAATTGTGCGATGATTACAAACGCAGAGCGCAGCGCTGCCCAGTGCTTTTTACTTTTTGTTTCTAATTTCTATGTGTCTGTATGTGTCCGTGTGTAAGTGTGTGAGTGTGTCTGTGCAGCTGTTTAGTTTCATTTTCTGCGGCGATAGCGCAGAAAAAAAGCTTTTTTGGCGCGATATCGCTTCACACACACACACGGACACACATACACACATACACATACACTCATATATTTTTAGTTTCAGACATTTCCCTATCATGTGTGCTTACAAATTGCATTTACTTGCCTTTCAGTTTATTTTGCGCAATTTTGTATGCACTCCTCGACTTCCGTATGGCAATTCAATTCAATTCTCTAGCAAAGAATTTTCAAAAGGGTTTCTCATTTTCAAAAATCGAAAGTATCAAAATCACTAAAAAATCACAAACAAAAAAATAAATATATAAATAGAAATAGAAGAAACCAAATGCTGATTGACATTTTGAAAAATTTCGCTTGTCTTGTCTGGGATTTCAAGAGGGCGCCAATCTGCTGACAAGTCTGTAACTATATTACATATGCTATTTAAAATAGTTTTTTCTTTCATGAAATTGTTTTTGCTATAAAAGTTGTATTCCTTTCGCACATTTCCGCACTCATCAAAAATTGAAAAAAATCAAACACCACAGAAAGTGCCCACAAAAACTGCAAGTGCAAGTGCAACACACACACACACACAGGCACACATTAAGCGTTATTGCATCCGTATTCTCATCATCATCATCATCATCATCCACATGATGATCATGATGATCTTGATCATTGTGATGATCAGCATTGCTTGATCAGAGAAAAAGTTCTCATTTATGTTGCACCGCGTGGCAGTTTGCATTCTACGTGCGTGTAGTTCACAGATTTCATTTCGTTGAGCAATCGAAAAATAAAAAGAAAATCTACAATTAATTCTAATTAGTTTTCCATTCAAGTTCAAATTGGTTTTTCTTAATTAAATCTGATTTTATTTATTAATTTTTTTTTTTAATTTTTCTTGCCTAATTGAAAAGGCAAAAGGGTGAGTGGAAAATTGATTAAAATAGAAAGTAAAGTTGAAAATAATAAGAAATATTATTTCTAAAATAAGAATTTCTGATCAATTTTTGTTAACAAATATTTAAAATTTTAAGTCAAAACTTTACCGAATTTTTATAGACAAGCTCGGATTAATTAAATGTGTTCAATTCAAATAAAAAAAAATCTGGAATAAATTCTGAGTGAATCTTGAAAAATACCTTTTAAATCAGATTAATCGGATTATCATATAAATTTTTCCATAATTTAACTTAAATAATTCCCTAAAAAAAAGGACAGAATTCTTTCCTTGAACAGCCTTAAATTTTGTCTATTTTATTTCCCAGTAGAAGCCAGAAATTCTTTGATTTTTAGACAAATAAACTTATTGCGCACTTTGGAAATTTGAAATACTCAAGTGATTATCTCTCCTTTTAATAATTAAAAAAAGACTTACGAAATTTTGCTATTTATTTGCCTTACACAATAATTTGCTGATTGCGCAGTGCAAACACACAAAAAGGTCTAAAAAAATAAAATAAAATAGAAAAGAAAGTCTGGCAAGAATATTCAAAGAATATTGACGTCCAAGCCGCCAAATGCAACGGAATAGAAAATTTGAAATTTTTGCAAATTGAAGCTTTCCTCGAAAGCACTCAAAAAAAGCGCACTTCACTCTGTTGCGCAGCCCCCTCGGCCATGCTAGAGCTGCAAGCTTGAGTGAGAATTTTGCCTTAGAGATGAGAGAGAGTGTATCTGTGAGTGCGAGTGTGAGTTGGATTGCAGCTGAGTGCAGTGCCGGCAAAGTTGAGCAAGCTTTGGCTTTCGATGTGGGTCAGTAGTGGTTAAAATTGCGTTTGTATAAAGCTGTAAAAATTGTGCTTGTATGCATTGAAAACTTTTTTTTTTGATTTCCACAAATTTCCGCATAGTTAAATTTTTTGTTGAGCACATTTTGTTTTATTGTTGTTGTTGTTATTTTTGCCTTGGCCATTTTGCCTATTCCTATTCTAATCGTCGAACTTTATTTATATTTGTATGGGTGTGTATGTGTGCAAAAAAAAAAAAAAAAATCCAACGGGAAGACAAAATTCAACGTTGACGCTGCCATTGGACTCAGTGTGCATTTGAGTATGCGGCGCGGTCGGTTCTACATTTTCATAAACTTGTCGGTCGCCGCAAATAATTTTTACCGCAAAAGCAAAGAAAAACCTTTAAAGGCATCCTGAGAAAATTTTTACAAATCTTACAATTATGTGAAATATAAAAATTTTTTAAATTTTTTTATATGCCAAAAACAACAAATCAGGTCCAATCAAAAAAAAATAATAATTCAACAGCCAAAGCGGCGTATGCGTAATTTATAAAATAGAATAGAGCAGAGCAAAACGTAAGGCGAAGAAACGAAAAGAAAAGGAATAAGAAGAAGAAGAAGAAGAAACAGAATATAGAAAAACAACACTTTAGGCAGCCCACCTTATTGAAACGGAAAGTGATGCGTAATTTGTGCCAATCGAGTTGGCCAAATATAAAAAAAAAAAATAAAAATAAAGCAATATTCAAAGTGAAACACAAAAAAATAAAAAATTAACAGGCATATATTAATTAAACAAACACATGCACACACACACACACGTGCTAAGCCATGAATAAATCTATATATATGTATTATTTATTTAATAATAAAATAAATTGATAGAGTGCCGTAAAAAAAAGACAAAAGCAACAAAATTTAATAAACAAAAGAAAGTACAACCAAAAATAAAAATAAACTTTTTAAAAGAGACCCAAGATTCTTAAGCTTTGGCCATGACTGGTAAGATTCTAAGTTATAAAGAAAAGCAATAAAAATAAAAAAAATTTAAATTTTAAAAATTAAAAATTCAAAAAAATTCTTATAAAAATAAAAAAGATTTTCAAATGAATTCCAAAAAAAAAATCTTAAACCGGCGGAAAGAGCTTCCCCTCTATTGACGATAACGAGGCGCCATGAACGTAACCTCCATTAAGGCCACAATCTTGAACTATACAAACGGAGCAAGAAATATACATGTAACCACTCACACCTATACACACACTCACACATACATATAAAATTGGTGTGCCGGGCACGAAAGCCCTGACCCGAACTTGCTTCGCTTTTGCCGCTATTTTGTGCCGATAACAGCGACAACGACGCCATTGAAATCTCTGACACAAGAAAAATGCAACACTGCATAATAACACACACACACACACATACACGCAGTCACAACAGTCACACACACACACACACACACAAATAGGCACTCAGAACAGTTTGAGTGCATTTCAATCTTTTTTTTTTTTCTTCCATTCTTTGAGTCTATTGCCCTGGCGCTACTCTCGTGCGTGTGTGTGTGTGTGTGTGTGAGTGTTCAAGGGCTGCCCAGAGGGTTTCGGAGATGTTTAAAATTAAATATTTGAAAAGCTTTACATTTTTTTTTTGTATTTCTCCAAGTGGGTGTCCATAGTTGTGTGAGTGTGATTGACGCAGTTATTAATAGAATGAAAATAGAAAAAAGTGAAAAGTGAAAGAGAAATGAGGTAAAAGGGGTTAAGTCAGATGATAAAGAGAATCTAATTAAAAACCCATTCAACTGTTAATGATTTTTTATGACACAAAAAAATATGCTCTTTTCTTTTGCAGATCAAATAAACCAGAGGAAAACAAAAATAAACACAAAGCCGAAGCAACAACAATTCTAGAGTATACATAAAAATACCAGAAACAAATCAAGAAAAGAGTAAAGAAAAAGTTCAATAAAATTTAAGGATTAAGAAAATAAAATGCATGGGCATCACAATCAACAAGTGCAGCAGCGGCCACAGACCAATACAGCGTCAGCGACAGGTCGCCTCGACTTTGTCAACAATATGAAGCAGTCACAGCAGCAACTTCAACAGCAACAACAGCAACAGCAACAACAACAAGTACACATACACCCAGCCACACAACAATTGTCCAGCCATCAGCTCCAACATGCCCCGCCCTCGGCTGCAGCACAAAGCACACAAGCCGCCCCCGCACCAACGGCAACACTTGGCCATACGACAACAAAAATGTCGCGACGTCTTTCGCCGGAAAGGGCGCGCAGTCGCAGTGTCACGCCGGATGGCACACAGGACTACGATGTGACACGCATGCGTGAGGAGGACTTTGAGCGTTTGGCCGTCTATCTGGTGCCCGATGTGCCGTGCGAGCGCGGACTGCCCAATCGGGCGGACAAGACGCTGCCGCGCAGTCTCACGCTCAAATCATCGATGGTCTACTCAACGCCAAATGTCAAGGTTAGCTGAAACACTCTCTCCAAATCGAAAGACTTGATATTAATTTCGTAAATTTTTTTTATAAATTCCATTGCAGACTGAAGGAGTTTGGAGCAGTGGCGTGATACCGCGTGGCACACGCTTTGGCCCTTTCGAAGGCATTCCAACCTCAAATTATCCAAACGATAAGAATAAGGCGCGCTATTTCTGGCGGGTAAGCATCTCTTTTTGGGCTCTTAAAAATTTCAGATTACTTCATGCTCATTTTTTTTTTATAAGCTTTTGTGAGGTTTAATTTTCACATTCATCATCACCCTGAATTAAAGTGACTAACCAAAAAAAAAACTACAACAAAATTTTTTCTTTTCTTAAATTTTAATTTCATGTGAATAAAAAAAAATCAAAAATCAAAAATCCATTTAAATTCCAAATTTGAAACTAAAACAAATTCGATAACCGACTAATCAGGTGCAGGGAACACGCCACATAACCTACGGGAATATTAAGGTACCACTTCTTTTTTTATTTATTTATGCTTTTCGTATAATTTGTATTCTTTTTCTGGGTTCTTTTCACTTTTTATTTTCAACACAAAAAATATAGAATTTTTGGCACATTTTCCTCTCTTTCTCTCTCTCTCTCTCTAACTGTCTCTTCTGTCGTCGAGTATTTCTCTTTCTCTTATTCTCTTGTAGTTTGCTGAATCTGTTTGTGTTAACTGTTAATTGTTTGTGTTACAGTTAGTTTTGCTGTTGTTGATCACTTTCCTAGTTCGGGGAATAATTTTTCTGGATTTTTCCTTTCTTTTTTTTCTGGTTTCTATAGATTTTCAAGGATGATGATTTTTATTATCTGGATGGGTCGGATCGTTCGCAATCGAATTGGATGCGTTATGTGGCCTCGGCCTATAGTCTGTCGGTAATGAATCTGGTGGCCTGCCAGCACCAGGAGAACATCTTTTTCTATACCACCCGCGACATTCTGCCCAACGAGGAGCTGATGGTGTGGTATTGCAAGGATTTCGCCAGTCGTCTGGGCTATGATGTGGATCCGGAGCGCACAATTTTCGGGGCCTGCAAGCAGGATGTCGATGAGGAGGAGGAAGAGGATCTGCCGCCACATAAGAAGCCTAGCTATTGCATGCCTGCCCCAGAAATACCAGCCGAGGTGGCTGTGAGTCACATCACCTATGTGATGGGTCTGCATTTGCCGGGGGTGGCTGGCGCAGGAGGCAGTGGTGGTCCGGCTCCTGGAGGGCAATGCTGTCGCCGTGCCAGTCCACCCACCCATGTCTCCACCACCAGCACTGCCAACGCCTCCCATCATCCGCACATTCAGCATGGCCGCCATCAGCCGCTCCATCAGACTAGCGTCTTGCAGCTGAAACAGGAGCATGCCTCCGTCATCATAGGACAGGATCGTTCACCGGTGAACAGTGACTGCGGCAAGGACGCGGCTGGCTCACCCATTTCCAACAAAGATGCCCACTATGAACACCAGCTGACGCCCCAGGATGGAAGTGTACGCTCGGTGCGCTCGGATGAGGGTTACCATAGCAATGAGTGTCATGAGGATGGCATGACCCCACCCGAGGACTCCAGTGATAGCGAGAGTGAGCATAACTATGTCTTGGACTGTTCCAAGAAGGCCATAGCGCCCAAGGAGACGGTGATTGCCCAGCCACAGAAGCCAAGTAGTACGCCGCCGGCGGCGCCTCTGGTCAGTGTGGTCAATGCCGTGGAGAGTGATAAAAATGAGTATAGAAAGTTCAAGGTGAAAATGCCTCTGAAGTACGAGTTCAAGAATAAAAGCTGTGTAAAAACCGAACCCATCAAGGAGGCCGACGATCAGCTAAGTCTGCCACATGGCTCCAGCCTCGAGGATTTGCATGAGTTGCACGGTGTGGTTCATCCCGAAGAGTCTGCCTGTCCCACTACCACCACCAGCCTGGGTGAGGAGCATTTGCAACCGCTGGAACGGTCGTCTCTTTCACTGCCAGCCACCACCACCACACAGCCCGCCTCCAGCACCGTAATTGTTCTGGAGCACAATTCCGGAGGCCAGACCAGAACAATTGTGCCGCTAAGCAAGCCTTACTACGAGGCTGAATTGGGTGGAGCGGCACCGGCTTCATATGTACGCTTTCCCCAGCCCTCGTCTAGCATTTTGGAGACCATCCTAACCAGCCAGCACCGCCTAGAAGCAGCTGCTGCTGCGGCTAATGCCTGCCGGCAGGCCAATGCAGCCACACCACCCCCCACTTCACCCACGGAGATGGCCTATTCGTACAAAAAGTCCCAGCGCTATGGCAATGCCGTGAGTCCCGATTCCAGCTCGAATCTGGGCCAGCCTCAGGAGCTGGCAGCTGGTGTCAACGAGCCGGAGCTGAGTCTGGTGGCCAGTCGTGGGCACATCAAGGGTGAATGCTCGCCACCACCGCCCACCCTTCATCATAATGTGATCTTCTCGCCGTCACGTTCACATGCCGCCTACCTCAGCAGTGAGGGACCCCATTCGCCCGGCTATGCTGCCTATTCGCCTTATTCAGGTGGAGGTGGTGGTGGCGGTGTCGGCTCAGGACCTCAAGTTCTGCATGCTGCCACATCCACTTTCCATTCGCCGCCGCATAGCTCACACTCACCCTTCGATAGGCAGTCAAATGCCTCAAGCGGCTCCACCTCCAATCTACATCTACTACAGAGTAGCAGCCAGATGCTGAACCATTCCCTGATGCAACCCCTGACGCCTCTGCAACGTCTCTCTCCCCTGCGCATCTCCCCGCCCAGCAGTCTCAGTCCCGACGGCAACTCCTGCCCCCGCAGCGGCAGCCCCCTCAGTCCCAATTCTCTGGCCTCGCGTGGTTATCGCTCCCTGCCCTATCCGCTCAAGAAGAAGGATGGAAAAATGCACTACGAATGCAATGTCTGCTGCAAAACTTTCGGCCAGTTAAGCAACCTGAAAGTCCACTTACGCACCCATTCCGGCGAGCGTCCCTTCAAGTGCAATGTGTGCACCAAGAGTTTCACCCAATTGGCTCACCTGCAGAAGCACCACTTGGTCCATACCGGAGAGAAGCCGCATCAGTGTGACATTTGCAAGAAGCGATTCTCTTCCACCTCGAATCTGAAGACTCATCTGCGGCTGCACAGCGGCCAGAAGCCCTATGCCTGCGATCTGTGCCCCCAGAAGTTCACGCAGTTCGTCCACTTGAAGCTGCACAAGCGTCTGCACACCAACGATCGTCCGTATGTCTGCCAGGGCTGCGACAAGAAATATATTAGTGCCTCCGGGCTGCGCACACACTGGAAGACCACCAGCTGCAAGCCCAACAACCTGGAGGAGGAATTGGCCATGGCGGCAGCCGCCACTTCCGAGTGTCTAGGTGAGTCCACCCTCTTATATTCTCTCACAAAGAAACCCACTAAGCTTGAGTCTCTCACCATTTAGATAAGGACTTGCCGGAACCAGATTCTCGGGAGGCCTACGAGCAGCTCCAACAGCATATGCATCCCAGCCTCAGGCACATGGCGACCGGTGGTCAGTCTCCTCCCAGGCTAATACCCTTGGGTGGTCAGCCTCAAGGGCCCCAGCTGCATATGCATCATGTCCCGCCTCCTCCGCCCCAGGGTCCTTCGCACCAACAGGCGCCGCCCCCACACTTAATGCTGCAACAGCATGGTGTGCCCCCTACACCCATGCTGCTGACCACAGCCAACCAGTTGCCGCCTCCTCCACCCCACCACCTGCAGCAATCGACAGGCTCACCCACACGCCAACCACCTGGCCATCTCATGCAGCCACAACAGTCCCAGCAGCAACCATCGCCGGCCAGCCTCAAGTCCCTCAAGCAGAGTTTGCATTTGCCTGGCGGCCCAGCTCCGGTGAACGAATCAACTGCCTATATGCATTCGCCTCATGTTCAGGCCCAAGAGAATCGACCGTCGGTGATTGAGTCCTCAAATCAGCCCATGATTATTGAGTGCACATAAAACCTACGCCCGCTTTGATGGAAATGAAGTGCAATAAATAATTAATAAATTTAAGCAAATGATTATGTTATCCAAAACAAAGAACCACACTAAGGACCCTTAACTGACTGACACACATACACACGTACAGCACAAGGAGGATAAGCATACATAACGGTATTATTATAGTTGTATATAGACCATTTTGGCAGACTTGGAGAGCGCGTGTGCCACCAAAAACTTTAAGAAATTTTTTTTTGAAATTTGTAAAAAAAAAGATCTCACTAATTGGCAGCCAATTGATTTCTCATAAAACAAAAAAAAAGAAATATTATTTTTGATAAAAATGTTATTGTAAAAAGAAAAGAAAACAAAAAAAACCAACACGTGTTTTAAACGTGATTCAAAAAGGCACACCGCTCCCCTCAGCAGTGAAAAGCAAAATGTAAATTGAAATGTTTAGAAAAACTGTTTATAAATAATAATAAAAAAATTAATTAAGTATAAATGTAAAAAAAAAAACAAAAATAATTAATTTTTGAAATGAATCAGAAAAATTTATAAAAACAAAAAAAAATTGCATTTAACTTTAATTTATTTTGTTATTTTAATACAGTTTTTATTTCGAGTTTGTTGTCGAGGCCCTTAAAATAAATTTTATTAAATATAACATTTAAACAAAAACAACATGAGAAGAAGAAGAAAAACTACAAATACTTTAATTCAAGTTGCCTTATTTTAAAATTTTCACAATAAACAAAATAAACTAAATTTATCAATCTTGAGGAATTTTTGCTTAAAGTTGGAAAAAGCGGAGCAATGAATTTAAAGAAAACACATAAAATAATTAAAGAAAAATTTATATTTAAGACTTAAAAAAAAATTAAGAGAATGCAAATATAAAGGTATTTTATATTTATTAAAAAAAAAGAAATGATAAAAATGAATTTTGAAATTGTGAGCGAAAAATTTTTCAGCTAACAAAATTAGTTTCCTTCTCTTATTTTCTCACAATTTGAAAATGAAATTTTTCTACATTTATTTAAAATTATATTTATATTTGTATTTCAATTGTATACGACTAAGACAGAAATACACAAAAAGGGACAACTTGCAAGACAACTTTTGTAAATAAAAACAGAAAACAAAAAGAAAAGAAAAACAGGATGAAAATATTTTCCATTTATTTAAAATTAATGTCAAATGGAAATTAGTTGCTTAATTTTGAACAGCTTAATTCTCTAGAGTGTAGCTATTATGTAATCCAGTAGTAATTATTATTATAATTATTATTATTAGTAAAACAACATAAAAGAAGAAAAACATAAAAACAAAATCGAAGAAGAACAAAACGAAAATGATTAAAAACTTAGCTGAAAATCGGTGCTTTTGACTGTTTCCATTTGTCCACATTTACATTTACAATTGTATTTGTATTTATGAAACATATTAATTATTAAATATTATATAAAATATAAATAATACTAGACTTACTAGCAACTATCAAAAACTAATTAGAAAAAAGAAAAACAAAAAATTATTCACCAGACAAGTAGTTGGAACAAAAAATAATTTCACTTTCAAAATCGAAACCAAAATTTCTTAGAAATATTTCAAATCAATAAGTTGCGCCTTAAAAAAAAAAAGATAACCGAAACTAAGAAGGAATTCCCAAAAAAAAAAACTGATTAGATAAACTTATTACATCCAAATTATTTAGTCTTCTTGGTTTATTCGAAATTGGCTTAGTTAATTAGTCTGATTAAATAATGAATTATTAATTACTAAGCATATAATATTAATGAGGCTGACTAGTTCGTAAGCTTAAATCAATATTTAGTAATACAAATCTAGAAATTGTATATTGTAGAGTGTATCCAATAGCGATACCAAGCTTCTGTAAGACACAACACCAATTTGTAAAATTAAGATTAGATTTAAGTAAACCAAGCGCTGATTCGGCATCTGAACATCTTCAATGATGGCCAAGTTGCATTTGTAAAGTAGTAAAAAGGGCCCAGCAAATCGAAGAATGAGAGGGGGAGAGAGGAGTTCAGCGCTTGATAAGCCCGCAAATTGAGACTAAGACTATGCAAAATTTTTGTATTTTTGTATTTGATACAAAGACAAGTTTGAATGACGACAAGTCGTTGAATGAAGTCGCTGATGTTTAGCATATAAAAGCTATTAGATTATAAGATTTATAAGTATATATATATATATGCAATATTTATATATAAATATACTTTAACAACATAGATCATAAACAGTAAAAACAAAAAACTTAAAAAAAAAAACTCAAATACATGGAAAATATAAAAAGAAGATAATCAAAATTAAAAAAAAAAAAAACAAAATTGAATTTTTATTTACTTTTACTCTTTGGTTTTTGCTTGATTCTTATACAATATTAATATCATCAAAATAATATAGTACACTTTTTTGGGTTTCGTTTAATAATTTGGATATATTTATATATATAAAAATATATATACAGCAGTGAAAGCAATGCAAATGCATACATACTTTCCTAATAATGAGACTGAGACTGAATGAAATTTATATATATTAAATAATCGTAGCTTAAAATGGCAACAAAATCATATATATAAATAAAAATTAACGTAAATAATTCAATTAACTAAATATATATTTATCACATACCCGGTTAAAAAATTTGGCTACTTTTTCAATTTTTCGAAAATTTTTCCAAAAATTTCAGTTTTAGTTTTCCCTTTTTAAATATTCTCTGTATGTATTATATATTTACCTATTGATATTCAACTTCAAATCTATTGAAATACACATCCACACATATGTAGTCGTAGAGTGCTACTTTATTTAGCATTAAACAAATATAAATATATAAATATATGAATTATGCCGGTTATGGCGAGAAACCCAATTGTACAGTAATTGAAATCTGTTTCAGGATTCAAGTGTCGACAACACGTAAATTTAAATGGAGAATAAATGACTGCTTCTTAGTGTTATAAGTGACTCTGATTTAAGTCAAACAAAAAAAGAGGAAAACAAAAATAAAAGAATAAAAAATTAATTCTGAAAAGTATAAAAAACAAAAAACAAATTCAAATCCAAATATATTGCATTATCTATTAAATAAGTAAATGTAAAACCTTTATTGCAAAAACAAATCTATATATATAAATTATATTAAAAAAAAAATTTAACCCTAACTCTATTAAATTAAGCCATGTAGAGCCTTTGTTAATTGTAAATTGGTAAAATTAAATCAATTGATTTAGACAAAAACAAATAAAATTCAATTTGTCCACAGAATGTACAAAATTGGTTTTCATAAAAAAATATACAAAACACAAAAAGATTAAATAAATCAAATTTGACTTTATTTTATTGAAGACAAAATTGCAGCTCAATTATTATCGACAAATATTGTTATGATTTTCCATTTAATTTTCTGGTTAATCAAAATGCAATAAATTTAAATATAAATTAAAGCAAAATGTATGCTTAAAAAAAAAGAAATTAAGAAAATCTATGAAAAATTTATAAATTATTTGATGCAACTTAAATTCCTACTAATTATATATATATATAAAAAAACAAACAATATCTTTAATAAATTATTACGTACATATTTCTGCATAAAATCACATTTAATACAAATTAAAAAAAAAGAAAACAAATAATATTTCAAAATATTTTCGTCTTTTATTTCGAAGAGACCAGATTGCCCTGACTTGTTAGTTTTTTACTTAACTCTCTTCTTTTGTTTTTGCTAATCCCTGTCACTCTAAATGGAAACATCAATCATGTGTCAATCAATAAGTGAAAGTGCCACACACTCGAATACTTTTTTATTGTGTGCAAGTCCAGGCCCACCCGCTCGATAATCAGGGATCCCCCCTCGAACATGCAAATTATTTCACACACACACAGGCACATGATAATCCTAGATTGCCAAGGGCAGAAAAAAATAAAATCAGAGCAACATTTCGAGGTGCTAGGCGACGGGTCAAACGGACCTTTTGAATATCCCGCATGGCGCATGCCAAGGAACTGTCCCTCTCACCCTCCGCATGCTGCTCTAATTTTTGCATAGATTTCCTGCTATAATTTTCCACGATTTTTCCTCGTTTTGTTGTGTATGTTTTCGCTGCGTTTATATATTTAAAGCGGATTATTTTCAGCCCCAGTTCGTTTGGCTATTGTCCTGCCTGGTCCTTTTGTGTGCATGTCCGTTTGGCCTGCGGATGTATGCCTCGGACCAGACGGACAATGGCTAGTCTGAGCTAAGCATTGCTTGCATTAAATTCACTGAATGCACCGAATTCCATTCAGGCTTCCCCCGCTTCCAATTAAGAGCATATGAATCAGTGGTTGGTCTGCCTAATGGGCACTTTTGATTTTCATCGTTTCACCTTTTGTTTTTCATCATGTCCATGTCCTTTCTGATACCGGTTTTCGATCTTTTCTAGCGCCCTTCTGTATTATACAGAATTTGTAATATTTTGTCTACAAAATATTGATTACAATCGTGATTGTAGCAATGATTTCTGATTTATTTACTTTTTTATGAGAAACTGTTTTTATTGCAGATTAAAATCTTTGCTGTATATTTTTGATAAACCAGCTTTGACTCAGAACTAACAGCTCTGGAAAGGAAAGAATGAATTGGATGAATAGGGATTTTATTTCTAGAAAACTTCAGTTGAATATCTCTTTTTTTTATTCAAAAATACAGGGATCAAGTGATTCTTACATTTATATAGAAATGATTCCAAAGAATTCATGAACTTTCCAAAATATTGGAACTATTTGTATTCGAATTTATTACACATAATGTCTGCTATAGGATATAGTGATCCGATCCGGTCTGTTCCGATAAACTTTCCAAAATATTGGAACTATTTGTATTCGAAGTTTTTACACATTTTTCATATATTATTAATGTCTACTATAAGATATAGTGATCCGATCCGGCCTGTTCTGATAAATGAGCAGGCTGAGAAAAGAAATCGATTAATGAATTACTTCCAAAAAATAATATAAAATATTAAGAATGAAGAATCATAAATGTGTGAAATAAATTTTTAAATATCAGTCTTGAATATAGCGAGTTTTTGAATGCATCAGAGCATTATATATTTATATTTTCTTAAGAGTTAAATTTAATTCAAATATACATATGGACATTTGAATGATCAAATAAAATTTTTTTTTTTTTTTTTAATTCCTTGACAAGTTTTAATGACAGAATCAAATTAAACAATGTAATTAAACAGTCGCTCCTATGTGGAGCATAGGGCGGACACAAACTCCTTCCAAGGAACCCTTGGCGATGTCATCGTCTGACTTCCTGAGGGTGTGGCCAATCCAGGTCCATTTTCTCCTTTTAATTTCCGTGTTGATCGGAGCACTTCTGGAGAGTATCAGCAAGTTTTCGTTTGTGATAGTGTTGGGCCAGAAAATGCGGCAAGAGATCCGTAGACATTTGTTTGCAAAAGTTTGAAGACGTCTACAAATTGCGTTTGTTGTCATCCACGTCTCAGACCCATACAGAAGGAATGGCTTGACGCTGCTATTGAAGATGCGCAGTCTTGTTTTAAGCGAGAGTTCACTAGAACGCCATACATTAGCCAGTTTGTGAAAAGCTATTCTCGCTTTGTTTATTCGAGACGCTACATCTGTTGAAGCCCCTCCATCCCTGCTGATTTGGCTGCCAAGATAACAGAATTCGTCAACATCCGTCAGTGCCTTCACCGATAGTCAGAGGGAGTTGATTTGACGTTTCCACTCTCATCAATTTGGTCTTCTTCATATTGATGTTAAGGCCAACAGACTTTGCATTTTCGGCAAGTCTGCTCAGTTTGCTGTTAGCGCCTTGCAGAGTGTGTGTCATGAAACATATGTCATCAGCGTAGTCCAGATCACTGAGCTTTTTGTGAGGGCGCCATTGCAAGCCGACTGCTGACTGCGATCAAATAAAATTGTAAGGCTTCAAATTTAAATTGATAAAATTTGATTAATTATTTAAATAAATGCAAGACCTGATTTTGATTATGTTCTCTCTTTAGAAGATATCCTGGTAAAATTGTCTTAAATGTAATACTCCATTATCCAATCTACTAGGATACTTTCTGAACCTATATAATTTGTTAAAGAATTAAAAACAATATAGATTATAGAAAAGGCTGATTCTTTCAAATACTTCCTGCATACTCAGTTATATTCAGACTCTATATTCTTTTTTTTTTTGATACCAAAATAGTTCAATTCGAGAGAAAAGTAACCAAAAAGGATCAATGCATCCCCGCCCTCTTGTCATCGAATTTTTTTTTGTGGGTCTTGACCAGCCATTGAATATGCTAAGGGCACGTGTCTGGTTGATAAATTGCATAGATTTTTGTGTAGGAAACCTTGTCCAATAATTTGCACAAAGCGAGGGGATGAAGCGTGGTGTGTTTGTATGGATTTCATTTTTTTTTTTTTCTGTGTGTGCTTATTGTGTGGTGTGGCACGCGACCGTCACATGCAGTTTGGGCTGGCGAGATCTCTAGGGGGTGAAATTTGCCTTGCGAAATGTGTGAATATGCGGGTTGGTTTGCAGTTTTTTTTTATGGACTTTTTTATGGTATCTTTTTATTCTATGCAAGCGCACCAATCAGATTCTTGTGATTTTTTAACACCCTTGATCTCAGGAGCCTATCAGAAACTACTTCGTTGCTGCATATGTAATAGATAAATGGGTAATATTTTCAGTAATAAAAACCTCAAAGTATCTTCGAATTTTCATTAAAAATATAAGCAGCTTTCGGATCAACCTAAAAAAACCCGCAGAAATTAGGCTCTCCCTTTCTCGCCCTTTGCTGATCGGTCTCTTAGTTTTTCCCTCTCTACGTTTTTCCCTCGTTACGTTGATGGCATTCCGTGCTTAGCTAACACCGATCGTTACGTAAAGTATCTGTCAGATACACTTACGCTTGTTACGTTGAAATGCTTAGAAACACACACTCGCACACATGGCTCAATGTTTTCCACATACAATGTGGTTAATGCTGTTTTTGTTGTCACGCTCACGCTCACGCACACACAGCCACACCGACCAGCCCAGCCGAACCAGAGCGCTCATCTCTTGTACCCCTTAGAGTCGCACAAATGTATCTACAGATACATTTACACTCTACGCTTGTGGTGTGTGTGTGTGTGTGTGTGTGTATTTGTGTGTTCTTGTTTGTATACAGTATTTTGGACTTCCTAGAAATAGTAAAACGCAATGTGAGTCAGTTTGACGGAGTGCGTCGTGCGCAGCGGCAGCGTTTTCAATACGCATTTCGGTTCGAAAAAAAAATAAAAGAAAAACAATTTTGTTTTCAAGAGACTCTCTTGTTCTGTTTTCGGTACCCCAAATCAATTGTGCACGTGTATTGGTATATCGAAAAAGAAATATATATGTATATGAAATGTGCCAGTGAAATAAGAAACGAAAAGTGAATATGCAGTGAAAGTAAATATTAAGCCAAGAAGAGACTTTATCAAAAAAGAAGAAATTATAGAAAAAAATTAACACGTAAACAGTAAAAGTGAATATGGAAAACTTAAATATCTCACCAGACTCCACAACGAGTCCAACTGCAGCCTCATTTACAAGAGACGAATTGAATGCCTCACCACATTTTACAAGAGGTAAACCAACCGATATAATTTCAATTATATGCCAAATTTACTACACACCAACTGAACTACCGACTTCAAACTCTTTACCAAACAATTCAAAACAAAGCCATCGCCGAGCTATACATTTGTTTATGTGGCCGTGGCCAGAAATGTTATCAAACGCCACGCTGATTGGCTACGCGATCGCTCAGAGCGTGGCTGCTCTTTTTGTTGTTGTTGTTGTTGATTTTTTTTTTATATACTGCGCAGTTTGAATTTTTGTTGTTGCCGAGCGATTTTTTTATTGGCAAATACGATTTTTTTTTTTTTTTTTTTTTTTTTTTTTGAAACCACCCTAAGGCCCGGTCTCAGGGGTGTTGAGATTGGCAATTTGGCACAACTAACTCACTCCCCCACCTCAGCTGGCCAGCAATAATTTGCAACCCTCTGTAGGGCCCAAAAATGCATTTACCGAAAAATGTTCGGGGTAAAAATTCATCCATCAAAATATCGAATTTATTCATACAAATTTCAAATCACCCTCCCCGCTTAACTGACTTCATTTCAAGGACAATATTTACCACATCTTGGTTATTATTTTTCCCGTGCCTGAAAATTTTTACAACAAATTGAACAAAAACTTGTTTGTCCAGCAATTTCTTTTTCATTCCTACAATGGCCTCTTCAAAATGGAAACAAAGCCAAAAGACACCCAAAAATTTCAAGATCATTTACACACATTACACTGGGCTCAATTATGAATGGATGAATGAGGTTTTCGGTGGTTGTTAAGCAGCCAAGAAATTGCGTCCTAATTAAAAAAAAATAAATAAAGTAGAGATCCATAGGATCTTTAATTATATATTCAGTGTGCTCGTTGGGAAAAACTTTTACTTGGCTTACTTTATGAGGTTCGGGGACCTGGGGAATGTATAAAAAAGTTCTGAAGGAATTTTGAAGCAATTCTCACACAATCCCATAGATCTCAAAATCCAGAGATAATCTATATATTCCCAAGAAATGCCTAATACAATTCTTCATGTCTTGAAGCCCTTCAGAAATTTCAATCAACTAAATCAAAAATCATAAAGATTAGTGTAAAACGGGTTCATCTATTTCAGAGTGCCCATTAATATAATCGCAATAGTGTTCAATAAAAAAGTCTATATATATATTATTTTATGCTGCAGTTTTGTGAGAGATAAGAGCTATCAGTAGTTTCAATGCTATGTTAAATTCTAGCCTCGGGTCAAAGAGGGGGAACTCACTTATCTGGTGTGGAGTTACTATAAAAAGAAAAAACAGAGCACCAAGAGTTGCCGCAGATAAGCCAGCCAAAGGCAAGATACAAATTTTATGAATGAATGTTGGAAATTATTTCACAGATATACCAACAAATTCAAGGCATTTGTGTGAGTGAGTTGGTGAAGCGCCATGGTGGAGCGCGTTTGATGAAACTCACGCATTTCTTAGATAAAGAAATAAATAAGCTGAAAATCGGGCCATCGTCTTTGTCGCTGTCTTACATTTATATATATATATATATTTTTGGGTCTATCAGGCCAACTCTACTTTGTTCACATTTTGTTTTTATTATTATTTATTTTTTTTTTTAGAAAAAAAAACCTGTTTTGTTGTTGTTGTTGTTGCTGTTCCGCTGACGAGCTGTCCGCCGATCTGTCTGATTGTCTATCCAAAACAATTTCTCATAGCATTGCCAAGCGTATTTGTGTGTTTGATTTTTGTTGTTGTTGTTTTCTTTTTTTCTTACCTAAAAACCATATCGCACTTTAATTTCCTCTCGCAACTCTCACAAATAGGACACGGCCTCTTTTGGTCTTTCATGTGAAATAATTCGGGACAGTCAAAATAACCAGCTGCTTATGAAAGTTGTTTGGGTAAAAGACAAAAATCTAAAGGGATGAGCTCGGTTTTTATAGTCTGAAAATTTGAATAACAAAGATTCGAGAAGGGATTGAATTCAAGCAAAGTCAGAAAGGAATAAAACAACTTTGGAATCTTTAATAAGTTTAATTAGTTTTATTTTTTTTTTTTATTTCCCTTAAAATATTTTCTATTTCCAGCAAGTCCCGCCCAGGAATGCGGCTGTGTGCGACTAGGAAAATGCAAATGGTTCAATGTGGCCAAAGGCTGGGGATTTATAACGCCTAACGACGGCGGCCAGGAGGTCTTTGTGCATCAGGTGAGTAAGTTAAATTCTTAAAATTAGCAAACCTCTAAGACTTTTTTATATTTTCAGACTGTTATTCAAATGTCAGGATTCCGTTCGCTGGGCGAGCAAGAGGATGTGGAATTTGAGTGCCAACGTACCTCAAGAGGCCTGGAGGCCACGAGGGTCTCGGGTAGACAAGGCGATGATTGCCATGGCAGCACCTACAGACCCAGGCTGTAAGTAGTCAAAATTATTACCCCAGCAAATTCAAATATCTAACCCCACGCCTCCCCACCCTTTTAGTAGGAGTAAAAAGCCACGTCGTGTGCGCTGTTATAATTGTGGGGAATTCGCTAATCACATCGCTTCGGAATGTTCCCTGGGTCCACAACCGAAACGTTGCCATCGCTGTCGCAGCGAAGACCATTTACATGCGGACTGTCCACATCGTCAAGAGGCTGGCAACTCTCCGAATTCACCGAATTTGGACTTATCCTAGACACGAACCGGCTTAGGCGAGCCAACGAAAAGCCGAATTATTCGGCAGGTTCCTAAAGACAAATATAGTGCAAGTCGGGGCACAACATGCTGGAAAAGTTAAAAACTTTGTAAAATTAAGCTACAACAACAACAACAAAATTTATGAGAGAAAAGAAAAAAAACGTACAAGAAGGCAAAAAATCAAAGAATGTTTAAAGTTTTTTTTTTTTTTTTTAATTTTTGAAGTAAGATTAATTTTATAAATTAGTGCAGTCATTTTCGTATGCGAAACTAAAGATAAGTTTAATTGCTTTTATACTTTTAGTATATTTACAATCAAGTACAACTTAGACTTAAAAAAAAGAAGTACAAAATCTGAAAAAAATAAAATGAAATACAAAAATAAAAATTAAAAAATTATTTCAATAATTTCTTATCCTTAGATCTTTTCCAGAGTTTATTTATTTACTTATTTTAGGTACAGTCTCACAGTGCTACAAAAGGTTCAATTCAAATCTGAAAAAAAAATTAAAAAAGTATTTCGATAATTTCTAATCTATTTTTAAATCTTTACCCAGAGTTTCTGTATTTCCTTATTTTAGGTACAGTCTCACAGTACTACAAAAGGTTCAATTCAAATCTGAAAAAAAATAAAAATTTAAAGATTATTTCGATAATTTCTTATATATCCTTAGATCTTTTTCAGAGTTTATTTATTTCTTTATTTTAGGTACAGTCTCACAGTACAACAAAAGGCCTCTTGAAGTCTCTCAAAAAGTGTATTTGCTTAATTCCATTATTGCCTTGGCCTATTTAAGTACCCATTTAATTGGAGAGCGAAGTAGAGCCCTTGAAATTGGCAAAGATTAAAATAAATACTAATGAGCTTTAAGGGTAAAAATAATTTCACAAAAAGGCAAAAACAATTGAAATCATTTTCCAACAAGGCCGAACAGAGTCAAAGCTTTTTAGGGGGGGACTGGTGTTGGCGAATGATAAGAAAGCTTTCGGTCGAGTCACGTGGAAAATGGCAAAAACAAAGCCAAAGAAAGGAAATGACAACAATGTTTACTTGTTTTGTTTGTTCCCAAAATTACAACAACAACAACAACAAAAATGTTGCCATGAAAACGCAGAATCCGAAATTGTAACAAATTTTACCTTGCCCCATCGGGCTTGTTGTTCTGTGAAAGTGAACCGAATAGTAACAACAACAAGAGAAGCGAAGACAGTAACAATGTTAGCCGAGGACACGGACACGGACATGGACATGGGCAGGGACACAAACGCACTGCGAATACACGAGGTAAAAGTTGCGAGTGCCTTTGCTCTCTCTCTCTCTCTCTCTCTCTCTCTCTGTGGTGGCCGAGTCCCTTCGGCCTTATTTTCTTTTGGCCAAAACGCGCTTTTTTGCTTTGCCTAGCTTGGCTTTGGTTGGCTTTGCGGTCGGCAGCTAAATATGTGGATTTATTTATATTTCACTGTCTTTGCCAGTGTTGTTCTTGTTGTTGGCGAGAATAAGCTTGCAACATTTCTCTTTTTGGCGCGTGAGTGAGTCTTGGGGCGCGTGAGTGTGTTTGTCGAGTCCTTCGACACAAACATTGTAAGGATATCGGCAAACAGAGCTGCCCTAGCTGCCTGACAGACTGGCGCGGCCTTTTAGTCTCTGTGGATGAGTGATTGTATGTGTGTGTGTGTGTGTGAGTTTCGTCCCGAATAAGGATGCAACTTGCTTGGCCGCGGCCGCGAGCGAGCCCACAGTTTTAGTTTATCTCTGCCCGAGAATTGGTGTGCAACGCGTGAACAAAAAGCTTAAAAAAAAAAACAAATAGAACCCTACAACAACAAAAATATACAACAACAAAATTAACTTCAAGGAAACAGATTCTCATTTTTTTTTGGGCAAAAAATAAAAACACACCCAAACAAAAAAAAAGTTTAAATAAAAGTAAAAAAAAAAAAAACATTTTAAAAATTTATTAAAAAAAAAAATAAATAACAAAGAATTTCACAAAAGTTAACAAAGCGTTTCAGTAACAACAACAAGAGCAACAAATTCAATAACAATAAATTTGCAATAATAAATGTAAAAAAATTTTAACAAAAAAAAAAGAAATATATATATAAATAGAGTATAAACATTTTTAATAAATCTTTTTTTTTTTGTAAAATAAAATTTAATAAAAATAAATTTTGCATAACAAAAAAAAAATAAAAATAATTAATAAAAAAAATGTGCAAATTTTCTAAAACATAAAAAACCAAACCAAGCCCACGTTTTAACCTAATTTAAAAACACCGAACTGGAAAAGTCTCTTCCCCCCTCCCCCTCGAAATAGAAAAAGTTCAAGGTTGTTAAAAAAAAAAGAAAACATAAAAAAAAATTTTATTTTTTTTTTAGATTTTATTTTGTATTTTAATTTTTGGTAAGCTTACTTTTATTTCAATTTTGCGGTTTCCTCGTTTTATTATTTTTATTTTATTTTTTTTTTTTTGCAAAGGTGTGAGTGTGCGCGAGTGTAAGTGTGTTGGTGTGTGTGAGAGTGTGGCACTCTTACTGTGAGCATCGTAATTCGCATCGTTAAGCCATAAAAAAGGCAGCAAGTAAAATTCCGACCAGCATACAATTTGGCCAAAAACAAAAATGAGGCCAAAATAGGAAGAACAAAAAAAAAAAAAAAACAACGGAAAAGCAAAGAAAATCTATTTCATGTTTGCAGCAATAACAACAAATAGAAGTGTAATAAAAAAAAAAGAAAATGCCGAGCATCAATGACAAAATCAAATCACAAAAAACAATGTAACTGAGAAAGGTAGGAGGAGTAAAGTAGGCAGGGAGCGGGTGGTGATGCCAAAATGTCATCACACATTCCTAATTGGTGGGGCAAGAGACAGAGAGATAAAGAGAGATAGAAAGAGAGAAGAGCAGAAAAACATGTAGTGAAATAAACTGAAATAAACTCAAACACTCAAATTTACATATTTCAACTTCCTTACAATTCCGAGACTCATCTTTTCTTGTAAAAAAGAAACACTCTCACACACACACACACACTTACACACATAGGGCCACACATACGCATACACTCAAATTTACATATCTCATTGTCGTAGTCCTGTGTCCTTGTTGTTGTTTTTGTTCCTGCCTGTTTGCAATTCTATGAAGGCAAAGCTCTTTCGGCCATGCCTGTTATGTAACATCCTTTTTGTATGACGCTGCCTCAGCCAGGCCCAGCCAGTCACCCAGCCTCTCTGTGTTCCCCTTCAGCTGGCTGTCGCTGCCGCTGTCACTGTCGTTTTCGCTGTCACAATGCCGTCGTGTGTTGTCGCCCTCAGCAGGACTCTTTAGCCTAGCTGGGTCAATCATTTATAGGCTCTGTAAGTGTGTGTGCGAGATGAGAGGGCGTGAGCTGCCTGCTTGCCTCCTCAACCGCCCCATCCCTCCCCACCGAACACCATTCAAGCACTGAAGAAACCAGCCTTGACACACCCTCGTCTTGCCTCCGGCTAACTTCCTCGTTTGGCTTCCTTCCTTTAGCTTCTCTTTCTATTTCTATCTCTCTCTCTCTCTTACTCTCCTTCTCTTTCTATCATCCTGCTTGTAATTTGATTTATTCACTTTGAAAGTGGCAATGGCGAGAAAATTTAACGTTTTGCTGCAGCGTGAAAAGGCGAAAAGAAAAACAGACCAAAAAGATTGTCTGAGCTCTGGCATAAATGATGTTGTCAAAGAGTCCTTTTCGCGTGTGTGTGTGTGTGTGTGTGCGAGTGTCCACAGTTTTAATGCAGGCCACAAATCATTTATCCACTGTCTTTGGCCATTTTAATAACCCAGAAAAAAGGGCGCGGATGATCGACAGGGCGTGGACGGTTGTGAACACACCCTGTCCTTAGCCACTTCACATGATTTCCTTCAGCTCTTCCTATCTTGGTCCTTGCCATTTCCAGGCCATCCGGAAATCAGCCTAACCCAACAAAATGTCTGTTAACATGCAAACGAGTGACACTAATCGCTTTCAACTTGCCACACAAATAAGATAGAAAATTTTGCACACCCAACCCCAACCCTACCCCCAATCCCCACAACCATACACTTTCTAAAAGGTCATTTCATATTACGCATACATGAATTTCTATATTTTGGTTTTGCTTTTCCCCTTTCTTTTCTTTTTTACCACTTGCCAAGGTCACCAATAGATTAAGGTGCGTGCCTCTCTTGCTCTGAATAGGACTCCTTTGGTCTTTGCGTCTAATTAATGATTGTGTGCGCTCATGTGTGTGCCCGCGTGAGTGTGTGCCTGTGTGTGTGTGTGTGTGTCATAATGCGGTAAAAGCCACTAGGTCAAACTAGTTTAGACAAATCATTTTTCATAAGAGCTTTCCTTGGCTGGCATTGCCTCTAATCTGAGGGGAATCCCCGATAACTGAAAATGATTATTTAAATGATAAATCAAATTTAATTAACATTAATAATTAAGAGATTTATTTAATAGCAGTGATATATAAAAATATATATTAAAATATTAGTTATTTCGTAAAAAAAAAACAAATTTATAGGCCAAATTTATGGCCAGCTTTTCTTCAAAAATTGGAAAGACATTTTTGAAAAAAAAAAATAAAAAAAAGTCTATATGAAAATTAAATTCTGGCGGCAATAAAATAAGAACTACACAAAAATCATCTATTAAATTCTAGAAAAATTCAGACAAAATTTGCAACTTTTGTCAGGAACCAATATGTGGCCCTCTTTTTTAGGACTTGACTAATTTTGAAGTCTCAAAAGGTCTTGAAACTTTGATTGATTTCTATGGAACCACAAAAAATATATAGACTATATAAGCTAATTCTTGAGTTGTCCTATATAAAATTTAACTATTAAATTCTAGAAATTCTGGAAAAATTCTTACTAACTGTTTTGGTTAGAAACATATATGTGGCTCATCTAGGCTTTAACTAATATTGAGGTTTCAAAAGTTCTTGAAATTTTGATTTATTTGTTTTCTATGGAACCTCAAAACATATAGACTATATATGTACATTAATTCTTGAGTTATCCTATACAAAATTAATCTATTTTATTCTAGAAATTCTAGAAAAATTCTATCTAAATTGGCTCCTTGGGCTAGGAACCTATATATGGCCCTCTCATCTTGTAGTCTCAAGAACTCTTGGAATTTTGATTCATATAAACTAATTCTTGAGTTATCCTATACAAAATCAATCTATTATATTCTAAAAAAATTCTGACTAAGTCGGCTCCTTGGGTTAGGAACCTATATGTGGACCTCTCATCTAGGACCTAACTAAATTTTGTAGTCTCAAAAGCTCTTGAAATTTAGATTGTTTTATATGGAACCCCAAAAATTAATAAACTAAAAATATTTCAAAAATATTGAAAAAGAATGTATTTTCTTCTGTTTTCCTTAAATATAAAAATATCTTCATTTATTTGTTTAATTAAATTTTATAAATGGTCTTAAAAATTGTAAAAATCACTTGATTTTAAGCATTAGCACTTTTTTCCAACAATTTCATACGTTTTTAAAAATTCACTGGCACCCTAAAAAAAAAATCGAAATCATTTTTCTTAATTTAAGAAATTTCAATAAATGTTTACGTGTTATTTATAAATTATTCTTAGGTAAATGTTCACCGACTTTAAAATTTCACCTCACCAAATTTGTTCTTAATTTTTGGCAAAAAAAAAGAGTTAAATGTTTTAAGCAAATACTTCTTTATGTGTTCTTTTCTTGTGGCACAGGCGTGGAGAATGGCTAAAAAATTTCAATACACCACAAACGGTTAAAGTTCCAACTAAAATAATAAAAAACTTTTTAAAAAACAAAAATGCTGTACAAAAGAATTCAATTAAATAAAACAAAATCTTTCTTATAATTACAAAAAAATAAAAATAAAATGATCTATTTTAATAGACTTAAATGAATAACACTTTTACAAAATTTTAAATCTTAAAAGTTCAACACACAATTTCAAAATAAAAAACCCAAACTAACTTAACTCTAAACTGGATCTACGGAAACTTTTCAACTAGAAACTTAATCAAAATCAAGCACTTTCTCTAAATTGCATGAGCAAAAGGTAAGCTGCACTTTCATTTTGTATTTTTTTTTTCTTCCTAACCTCAAAATTTTAAATATTCTATGTGTTTTTTAAATAAAAAAAATATATATAAATCTACACTTTTAAGAGCACTTTTTCAACTATGTTAAGAGAGCATTGGTAAATTTTCCACGGCCACATTCCAGGCGGGGAGACCACGGCAGACATAGCCACAGCAGTTGTACAGTTTCTGTTCCATTTTGCCTTGATGCACCATCGAGAGAATAGAGCAGAGACTGCCGATTTGATAGTTTTTATGCTGCTTTAAACTGGGTATGGACTTCAGATTTGATGCCGCTGAAAAGTCAAGACATTTTAGAGAAGGCCTTTTTGGGAAAGTTGTAAATTTCACACACCTTTGATTTCCCCAGTGCTGATCCAGGTCTGATGATCGATTTGTGTCCAGGGCATTACCTGGGGTGTCTTGGGCGCCAGCCAACGGCTAAGTGCCAGCACTGAGACCGTATCCATATTGGCATCTAGGGCAGGCATCAGAGTGCCCACCACAGTGGGACAAAAGGCACCGTGGTAATAATTGTGGGCTCCATACATGGCGCTGTAGAGACCTGTGCCTTGAAGGCGGGTGGAGTCACAGCCAAACAGAAAGACTACGCCCTTGACATGCGAGCGACAGACCACTTTGGAGGAGATGTACTGAAGACCAGAACTATGGCCAGCATAGCTAAAAATAATAGCAAAATGCCTCAGATTAGACAATAAAAATTATTTTCTCATATGGTCAGTGACTCACATAAAGCAATCCGCATTATAGGCCTGCAGGGTCATGGTATCCTCAGAGGGTGCCGTCTCAATTAGATGCTGCCAATGTGGCAGCCAATACTCACAGAAACTGCGTAATCTTCTACCCGAATTCGGCAAATCACAACCTGAAAAGCAGACAAATATTTACCAGTTCTTTCTGTGGTTTTCTGGACTCACTTACCTGGATTTATCACACTCATGCCTTTGACTATGTTGACCACATAATAGCCATGCTTTATACTAGATTGATGATATCGATATAATCGCCACAAACTATGCAGAGACTTGAAGCGTGAAAATTCTTGCGTGGGGGCCAATTGTTCCCAGTGTATATGGTCTAGACGTTCGTCGACCACTAGGATAATGGGATACCTTTTTAGGGAGAGTTTCTGCACCTCTTCAAGGGTCTGCCAGTCTTGGGCGCAACTGAGTAAAAAATCGTGGACCGCAGGTGCTTGGCTTTCATCATTCAGAGCTATTTCGCAGCATATAAAGCGTAGCTCCACTTGGACTAATTTAGAGGCCTGAAGAGCCGCCTGAGACAAGAGAATTCTCTGATGGGAACTCCATTTGCGTTTGAGGCAAAATTCATCTACACGTTGATATAGTTTTTCAGTTAGTAAGCGAGCGTCCTGGGAGTCGTAGCGCTTGCCCAAAAAGAGGAACTCATACGGCATTATGATATTCCTTAATTTTTGTATCAAATCCTGTAAAGAATTTAATTTGTAAAAAACTAATTGGATTGGAAATTGAATTCAAATCACCTTTAGGAAGATTTCGTATTCTCCTAGACTTTGCCAGTATTTCTTTTTAATTTCGTGGCTATGTTTATTCGTTTTTGGATCAACGCAAATAATCTTTTTGAAGCGATCTATGTGGGTGCTGTACTCGCGAAATAATTCAGTTGTTTCGTCGCTATTGAAACGGAGGCAAGTGGGTCCCAGCTCGTCACTGCGACAGTGATGCAGTAGAGATAAATAGATGGCTCCATCGGACGCCGCAATTTCACTGGACATGGAATAAGTGGTAGCTGGATTGAAACTCTTGCACAGCTGCAAAACGCACCACTCGGGGGGTAATTGTTTGCAAATCTCTGAGATGCGGTCCAAGCCTTTGCCTGGGTCTGTTATATTCTCCAGGATGTCCATGTTTTCGGACAGATTTGATTTGACTAAGGCCGATTTTGTGGTTGTCTTCATCTCTTCTTGTTCCTTTTGCTTGAGATAGCCAATAATATTTTGCAGGAATTTATTTCTATTTTGGGTGAAGCATTGTTAATCTCTGTCTGCTTATGATTGCTTTTGGGCTTACGTTTTGTAGTCTTTTTTCTCCTCTTTGTTGGCTTCCCTCAATATAGATTCGGTTGTGCTGTACATTTGATTATTCGATTTGCTCAAATCATTTATGTAGCGGGTATCGGTGCACTGGAACTGTGCCTTCACCTGGTAGTAAATGGAGTGTCCAACATTTCCATTGCGATATTCCTCGTCAGCCCGCAGCAAATTGTATTCTACAAAGAGATTCTCAATTATAGATAAAATTCGCATTTACCATGAATTCATAGTTACCCTTTGCCTCAGGACCCACTTGCGTGCTATTTAAGCTGTTTAATATTTCATCGGCCATTGGAATTTATTTGTGAAATTTGTCTTTTGCTTCTTTGGAAATAGGGGCGCATTTGTTGTGGCTCGTGTGCATTTAGAAAATATAGATGAGTAAGTGCATGCAAGTAATTATTTTCATTATTTGGTTCACTCGTTTTTTTGTCGTAACTATTTAAAGTAAATTTGGGCGTTTTCAGAATGTTTAAAGTGTCAAAAACTAATAATTTAACTATTTCAATGATTGGCGCGGCAAAATGTTGATTATGTTTTTAATAGGGTTGTCATTACATTCTTCATTATTTAAGAAACCAAAATTTTGTATATTAAAAACTAAACCAAATCTAATATATATTTTTTAAACACAATAATATTTATTAAAGATAATTTCGAGCCACATAATAAAAGACAAATAAACTTTTAATAGATCACAAAATAATTTTGGCAGACGCGACAGCCCTAACAAAAAAAAATCGCGCCAAATTGTTCATATTTAAAAACAGACTATGGCGTTAAGTTCACCAGAAATTTATATTGAATTTGAATGGATCATAAGAAATTTGATTTTAATTATAGAAAAAAATATATAGATTATTTTTTTTGCTATAAAAGTAATAATTATTATTTTTCTATACATTTTCAATTATTAATATTCAAGCTGCCTGAATAATCTATCAATCAGCTTCGTTCAGCCACCTTTTAATTTCCCTCGGTTGGCAGCACCGTTCATGGTTGTCATATCAGTCAGCTATTACCAGTGAGCTACTTGGAGTAAAAATGCATTTATCGTGTTCAATTCGTGAAAAACGTGGAAAATCTAGGATTTATAACAGAAAAACATAAGTTTTAATTAATTTTGTGCGTAACGGCTAAATGTTTTGTGAAATAAATTGAAAAAATTAACTTAATCCTAATTTACAAAAAATCAAACTAAAAGCAAAATGATGACACTCCAGAAGCTGCCAGCATCAATTTTAGGGAAATGCAAAAAGCTCTCTTAGCTAAGGCATTGCTGTTGTTGTTGCTTTTACTGTTGTTGATTCGTTTCATTCATAAAAACGCACAACCGTAAAGCCAAAGTTCGCGCACCGCCCGCAAAGCTGTGCGCAGCGCAGAACCGAAGTGAAAACTGTGTCAAGCATGGATGGCCCCAACATCCCGGCAGAGCCAGCCGATGGATGCTTTCTACCATCCTCTACCGCCAACACTGCCCATCTAAACACACAAACACACTTTCCTGTATCTACGTGTATGTAAGTCTTACACTGACTCCCCAGTGAACCACACCCTCCATTTGCCCTAAAAAACCTTACGCAACAACAAAATGATACACAGTGGCAATTATTGCAACAATAATAACAAAAACAAAAGCAACAGCCAGCCCAGCATTCACGGGCATTTTGGGCGATGTCACCAGCTGCTACGCTGCTGGTTACGGCTACGGCTACGGTTACGGTTGCGGCTGCTCTTTGACATTTCATGGCACACACATGGAAATTCGCAAATGCGAAGGATATGCGAACGAGTGAATTGCTCAAGTTTGCCTCTGCCAACCGAATGAAATGACATTTCTTCCTTTTCTTACATTTTCGTTTTTTGTTAGAAGCTGCGGCGCGCCTTTTTGTTGGCGGCTTCCTCTCAGTCGCTGCCAGCTGCAATTCCTAATGACGTTTTTAAAGAGACAACGACTCGGCCAAAAAAAAAGTCACAGCCAAAGCAAGCGAAGGCGTTGGGCACTCAGGGGCGGGCTTACTGGCCCGTGGGTGTACAATTGCGTGCGTGTAAGTGTGTGTGTGTGTGTGTGTTTTAGGTCTGACGTCAGTAATCTGCATTTCAATTTGTTTGTGCCTGTTACTCTTTTCGTTGTTGCTTTCGCTGGCAATTAACTGACCGCTCCCAAAAGTACACACACACGCAAACACCTTACCGCACTTTAGCATCTAAAAAAAAGAAAAAAGCCACTCTTTGGATTTTCACACTTTTGAAAGCCTTGTCAACTTCACTTTTTGGCCACACAACTTTAATTTCATTTAAATATTTAAAATTTCGGTAATGCACATGCATGCCAAATGAAAGGGTGGAGGGGGTGATGCTGCAGCCTCACCATGTAACGAAGAGCAACAAAAACAACTTGACGAAAGCCAAATTCCACTTTCAATATTGAAAATGCGCAGGCGTCCATTGAATTGACTTGCTTTGGGTACTCTCAGCTTTTGTCAGCCTACCCACTCACGCTCTCCCTTTCTGGCTCACACTCAATGTGACTGGCTTATTTGCCAATTCTGACGTTGATAGTGCTGTCAACGGCGCTGCCAACTGCTGACGGCGCTGTTAACGACGCTGCCGCCTCTGCCTGGCCATCGAGCACTCAGCATCCTTTCTACTTATTAATTTTGATGTTGCTTTTCACTTTTACTTTGTCTATGTTAAACGTGCGCCGCCACTCCATGTGAGAAACTGCTTTTTCCTCTTCTTCTTCTTTGAATTCTGTTCGGTGTGCTTGTTTGTGTTTTTGCAGTTTTAGTGTTGGGCAAGTCAGAAAAACAACAACAACAACAACAGAGCCCAGCAGAGCCACTCAATCATCTGTTTTAAAGTTTTTTGTATCTTTTTTTTTTTTGAACTCAAGTTTGGAATCGTAAAGTTTTGAAGATAAAAAAAAATTTTTTACAAAGTTTTGTTGGTCAGTTTTCGTGACCAAATTATAAATTTTAGCATCTCTTGGGCTCTGCTTCTTCTTCGTCTTCTTCTTCTTCTTCCTTCTAGTTAGTTTTGCCTGCATTATTAATGAGTTTGCTAATGCAAAAAGTGTAGCTTACTTTGCGGCGCATATCACGCAACCACACGCACACACACGTAGGCGAGCGGGTTATGGGATTCCATAGGAGGCACCTAGAAAATTATAACATTAATATTACATTAAAATACACACACACACACACACACACACACTTACAGAGAGACGCGTACACTGCCTGTTGTACATTTTTATGCAGCGGGGAGACATTAAAACCTACGTAAAATGGCTAAAACTTTCTTGTGTTGTTCGTGTTGTTGTTGTTGTCGTTCTTCACGACATGTGAAATAATGTAACAAACTCTGCCTACAACAGCAACAAACACAACCACCCCAAAAAAAAGTAAGAAAAAAAAAGACGAAACCTACACACACACACACACACATACAGCAAAAAAGTAGAAGAAGCAGAATGTGGCACACATTCCAACATTGCAGAGCGGAGCGCATGCAGCAAGTCAAATCAACCAACACGTACACCCACACACAGGCACATCTCTGCCAACGCCGACGTCAACAGCATCCGTATTGACTGCGCTGCTTGCTAACATTTTGCTCGTACTTTTCTCGGCTCAGCTCTGGCGCTTTTTGTGTGTCTCTTGTCAAAATGCTCACAAAGTCAAAACGATTTTCGAAGTCGACGGTTGTGGCTCGCGCTGCTTCTGGTGGTGCTTTGTGAAAAACGCTTTGAAATATTTCACATAAAATATATATATATATACATATATATCTATATAGATAAATACAACAAGATTCTAAAACACAAAATTACTCAAATTAACCACAAAATTTCGGTAACCAAAAAAATTAAAAAAAAAAAAAATTCCCGTGAGATTTCTTCGAAAAGAATGAAAAAAGTGTAGTCTACTTTTGGCCAGCTTCTCTGGGGGTCTGTTTATTTGCCTGTGTATGCGCTAGTATGAGTGCGTTAAATGTGCCTGTGTGTGTGTGTGTGTGTGCGTTGAGAAAACGCCCTTTTATTTGTTTTTATAAACAAATTAGAAAATTCAATTCGAGCCCAAAAAAGGAATATTTGGAAATTTGTGAATTTAAGTAAATTAAGGTGTGGTGATTTATGCAACTTTTTTGAGCCACACACAGACAAATTCGCACTCAGACAAATAGGCACATGTACACACAAATCCACAGACAGGGGGGAGACAGACACACACACACACACTAACACGACTGCACATACCTAAACGTTGGAGGCTGCTGCGGCACGCACACAGACATATAAAATAAAGGATAATGAACAGCGACGACAACGACGAAAAAGCAAGAAAGAAATCGAAATTAAAATATATGTTGTACAACAACAACAACAACAACAACAACGGGAGTAGCAGCAGCAACAAGAACAACAAGAACAGCAAAAGCATAGAAGAAAGAAGAAAGACAAAAAAGAAAAAAAAAAAAAACAAAAAAAAAACAGCAGAGAAATTTTTTCGGTTGTCGCTTGGTAATTCGATGCTCTGTTCATCTCATTTGGCCAACGCGCCGTCGCTGCCTTCATTCGGATTTTCATCTGTCTCGGCATTCGTGTGTGTGTGTGTGTTTCGTCAAGTGAAAACATTTGCGCTTCGTCAAGTTTTGTAGGTATTTTTTGGCAGCATAAAAATACACAGCGCACTTCGCCAAAAAAAGAAAGAAAGAATTCATTCTCATCCTTGTCACTGTCGCTGGCGAATAAACAGAGTAAAAAAAAATCAACAAATTCCAAAAATTATTAAAAAAAATAAAATAAAAGTGACAAAGAAATTTATATTAAACAAAATATAAAAATTATATTTAAGCCAAGCCAAAAGAAAAGGGAATCAAAAATCTGTGTGTTTGTGTCTGTGCCAAATAAGTAAATTATTAAGTGAACAAGAAATTCATTATCAACGTTTTTCATCGGGAATTTTCGGCCAAGAGGCGTTGCCAAACTCAATGCAAAAGACCAACAAATAAAATTCAATAAAAATAAAAAATTTAACAAAAAGTAAACAAAACAGTGGCCAAAAGTTCTGAAAAAATTAAATACCAAACAAACCAAACACACACACACACAGGGACACACAAATATAGTCTCTGAACTGAGACTCTTTTATTATTTAACTTGCTTTCAACAATTCAACAAAAACTCACCTTTCAACTTGACGAAAATTGAATTGAAAGGCAACGTTTCAATCACAGCAGCCGTTTAACCAGAGAGCCACACTCACACTGAGAGTGAGAGAGCGCCAAGTAGTGAGAGAAAGAGAGTAAAACATAACGAAACGTGTGCCAGCGGTGGCGGCGGCGGCGGCGGCGACGTCAAAAGCCTTGATTGTCAAAGTTGCCAAAGGAGACGCTCATTTCACATTTTGCTCGCTGGCTGAACTGCTGGACTGGCCATAAGGCTGGCTGCTTTTTTGGCCCATAATCAGTACATCAGCAGAGTACCAAAATAAATAACATCTGACAGCTGCTGCTACCACACACACACACTCACACATACATACTGATAAACAGACTGACTTGTACACACAAAAACATCCTGTGAATTTTATATTCTCTGACCGAGACGAATGTGTGTTGCTTTATTTATTTATTTATTTTCATTTTTTTTTCAAGTGCACCAAAACTCGCTAAATAAATAATTCAAAATTGAAATCAACAAAAAAAAAGACTAAAAAAAAAAATAAAACAACAAAGCCAAAAGAAATTATCAAATACAAATATCCGCATCGGCAACAACAACAATAATAACAAATAAATAAAACAACAAAATGGGTGCCAAGGAAAGTGTTGAGGCAGCCGCCAAAATGAATGCCGATGGCTGGGGCCACGTGGAGGTGTGTATTCAAAAACTTCTCAAAAAAAAATGTGTAAAAATTTTTATAGTCTTAAATTTAATTGAGCTTAAATTAATAACAAATTTTGAGTGTGGAAAGAAAAAACTATATTTTGAGCTGATAAAATTGGCAAAGAAGCTAAGAAGACTTTCATCAGTAGCTTTCCGGCAATCCGATCTAGCTTTATCTTTGAATAAATCCTAAATACAAGCTTTTTCTTTCTATGGATTATTACTATCGTTATTACTATCCTCGACATTACCAGATATTAAACTATCCAGTCTACCTTGGAAACTTCCTTGTATTTCTCCGAATTTTTATTAAAAATAATGATATGTCTTCTTAAGAGATTGCTTGGGAGACCATTAAAAATTTCTTAGACAAAATTAGAAAATTTCCCATGCTAAAAATTTATAATAAGAAGTAAAAAATTTCCTTAAATTTCCCAAAAAAAAAACCTTAAAAAAATAATGTTCTTTTTACGAAACTTCTTGGGGTAAGAAATATTTCCTTTTCTTAGACAAATTCTGAGTATTTTCAATGATAAAAGTTCCTTTCAGAAAACTGAACTAAACCTAGATTTTATTTTTTTATAAAAAGAGATTTCTTTCCTTGAGAACTCCCTAAAAAATCTTATAAAAATAATGAACTTTCTTGTAGGAATTTTTGAAGGTAAATCCCCAGACAAATTCAGGAATATTTCCAATCATAAAAATTCCTTCAAGAAAGCCTTACAACGATCCAACTATTAATTTGTTTTAATTTCTTAAGTAAATCTATTGATTTCCCCAGACAAATTCTGGATTTCCATTGATACAATTTCCTTCAAGAAATCCTTACAACGAACCAACTATTAATTCTTAATAAAGAAATATTCTTTAATAGATTAAAATTTTATTATTTATTAATAGAAACCCGGGGAGTACTTTTCTACCTAATTTGAGTCTTATTCGATTATTAAAAGTTCCATAAAAACAAGTTTATGAACACATAAATTATTCCATCTTCCATGGAGAGCTTCCAATCCAATTGAAGACTTGATAAAACTCAAAGATCCCTTGATAGAATCATAAATCTTTATAAATAATCAGACGATTTTTCTGGTTCCCTTTTTATTTTATGTGACGAAAGATCAAATAAATTGAAGGGGACTTTCAGTGCTCTAGAAAAAGTTAAAAATATTCACTTTATTTCAATTTCAATGAGTTCGTTGATTGTCACAAAAAATATTGACCTATATAAAAAGCTGAAGAGTCCGGAAAGAGTTGTGGTATTTTTTTTTATAGTATTTTGATGAGTATTTTTTGATTGATTTTTAAAAATAAATTTTGACAAAAACACGTGCACCGCATTGCCGTGTGGCATTTCCATTGTCGTTGAGAGCACAAGACGCCAACCACTCAACGCTGGGCGCCCAGTGAAATTGGAGCAACATAAACAACAACAACAACAACAATAATAACAGAGACAAACCTATTTATGTGTTTCTCTATCGGCGCATCCGATCTCGAAATCTCAGCGAGACTGTCGACTGTGTGGGCGAGCAGCTCTCCACATGGCTCGGCGCTCGGAGGCTGTGTCTGGTCTTTTCCCCATGTCGCCGAGAGTGGCCGCCACCGCCGCCGCCAGACCGTCTGAGTCTGAGAGCAAAAGTTGTTGGCGTTGTTGTGTGAATGAAAATGTTTTTGTATTTTTTTGTTTTTTTTTTTTGCTTTCTGATATTTTTATTTGAGTTTTTTGCTGTTGTTTGTTTGTTCTTCTATTTCTAGTTTTTAGTTTTTAGTTGACTTTGTGGCGTGCATTTGAAATGTTGTTGGCCTTTCGAAAACTCGTGCAAATTGTTTCTTAAATCCACGATAATAAATCAAAAAACGTAGAAGATTTTGGATAAAAACAAAACCCAAACAAATCCCCTCCCAGGTTGTTAACAAGTTTCGAAAAGCCGGTAAAGTTATATCCGAGAAAACAGGTGGCCTGGATTTGTCGGTCTACTAGCTCAATTTATGGGATCCACCAATAAAATAAAAATAGATTAAAATTAGAAAATACAATAGCCAAAAAAACATATAGCAACAACATCAAAAATAGCGGAACTCGTAAATACAACAAAGTCTTCCCATATGGTAGAAAATATTTTGTTTAATTTAAATATAAATTTCAGCCAAATGTATCAAATGTGTGGCCAACCAGATTCTGCAATAACTCAAATGCAACATGAAATTTCCATGTGTCTAGTGAAAAACACCCAGAAAAATGTATATCAAAATCCAACTTCAAAGACTTTTTTTCCGCCTCAAAAAAACATATACCTGAGCTGTTTCATTTTGTTGACACCTACAGTTGCATTTTGGCTAAAAGAAAAAAACGCCACCAGCATTGATTCCGTCGCTGCACCAAGTCACACCTCCAAGCTAGCCAAGTGGCGGTGATAATAAGCCAAAGCCCAAGTCACTGGCGTGGGTGGTTTTGAATATTTTCCAACGCATTCTTCACATTTTCACTTGCATTGCCGGTTATTTTGAGTTATTTTGATTTATCAACTGTGCTCAGGCCGTTTTAAGTTCGGCGACTTTGAATATTTAATTCGTGTGGGCCTGGCCAGAGATTACCGATAATTTCATAATGAAATTTGATGAGCGTAACTCTATTATTTTTGTGAAATTTTATGCTTCTCTTGTTCTCTTAAATTGTAGAATCCGTTAAGCTCTTTAACGTGACTTGAATATTCCCCAGAGATAATGAAACTCTATACTGATATCAAATCTAATCAAGATCGGACTATAAATACTAGAGAAATCGTGAAACCAGAAAGACTTATATAGACGATCTTGTGGCTCAATCAAATTGAAACTAGGTATACATTTGTTTCAGTGCTCAAACTTTCCATTAACCAAATTTGATTGAAATTGCTCAATCAATGGGGAATATATTTCTAAGACTGATTTAATTTTATATGATAATTTTTTGTCGATATTTCTCTTGCCAGCTTAAAGACTTAGGGTATAAATTCAAGGGGACTTTGTGCACTCCTAATGAATCGTATTAATTTTTTTATAATTCATTTATGCATGAGTTTGCTTACAATCAGATGGGCACGACTATATTGAAAGGTTTGCCTTAACTGACTAATCTGGGGATTAATATCAGAGATCTCCGAAGTCGTTTTATAATAATCAGAACAAAATGATGGGCTAGACTATATTGAAAGGTTTGCCTTAACTGACTAATCTGGAGATTAATATCAGAGATCTCCGAAGTCGTTTTATAATAATCAGAACAAAATGAATATGATCTTATTTTAAATATAATTTTCAAAGTAGAAACTATATAACACTTTTTTGGAGCTTAAAAAAAGAAGACTACAATCAAATGAATATAACTTTTAAATAGAAAATGTAAGATTATTTTCTAAATATTTTGAGTGGGTCAGCAGAATAATTTTCCTTCCACAAGGTTTCTGTTAATTCAGCTATAATCATAAGATATGATCGTGAAATATAATCCTATTACACATGAGATATGATTATGAAAATATTTATAGCTCTGCTGAAGTTTACAGAAATTAAAACCATTTGTAAGATTTCGGATCTCTCAGATTTGACCTCGCGAATTACTTGATCTTTCCGACACTTGCTTAGTAATTGAGTTATAACTTGACTCAGTCTATAACTAACTCTCGATTTCATTTACTTGCAGCGAGGCAGTCGCTACCACGGCCATCGGCATAATCAACGCTCCCAGTCGCTAAATCGCGGCCAAGCGCTCTCCCAGGCAGACGTGAGCGGCATGTGGTGACATCGGGGTGCCTCTGGTAAAGGTAAAGTATTTCCCTGGCCGGATGAGCTATGAAATTTGATTTTCTAATTTATTTATATTTTGTCTCGATTTAGGAGCAGCGGCGGGTTGTGCAAACTGCGCGATGGGCAACAAACTGAGCTGTTCGTGTGCTCCGCTTATGCGGAAGGCTTATCGGTATGAGGATTCACCTTGGCAGAGTTCCCGGCGTCGTGATGGTCATCTCTTGAGGTAAGTCCTTCAAAGTGTTGATTTTTTTCCTCAATTTCCTTTTTGGTTGAGTTAAGAAAAGGGCACCCTTTGTATTTCAAATTCGCTCTGTCTCTCTGTTTTTTTGAATGACGTCTTTTTTTCCGAATCAAACTAATTGTGTTTCTCTTCTTATTTTTCTTTCTTTCAAAACGAAAATGAATCAATGAAAAATCCAAAATCTTTTCCACCGATTTGTCTACAAAATCCAACAACAACAATTAAAACAACCGTCCAACAACAACAACAATAACAAAAACCACACAACTCACACTCTCACCCAACTTGGCTCTAAATCAATTACAAATCTACAAAAAAACCAAACCAACTTTATCCCCAACCTCTGTGCCAACCAATGAAATCCAATCAACTGAAACTGCGCTTGTTTTCTTTTCTAAATTTTCCGAAAACCAAAAAAAAAAAAAAAAAAAAAACTTTTCACTAAACTTTCTTTGCGACTTTTATCAATGTTAATTTCTCTTCTGCCACAAAATCAAAAAAAACAATGTATATTTGCTAAAATTAACCGACAAAAGTTCGTTCAGGTTGTGGGCCGAGGTCTTTCATGTATCGGCTAGCGGAGCCGGCACCGTTAAATGGCAACAAGTGTCTGAAGATTTGGTTCCTGTCAACATTACATGCATCCAGGACTCACCTGAATGCATTTTCCATATAACCGCTTACAATAGCCAAGTGGATAAGATACTCGATGTGCGACTTGTTCAGCCAGGTAAGATCTATTACATTTGCTTGGCTCATCAACTAAAAAAAAGATAATTCCTTTTTGCAGGCACTCGAATCGGTCAGGCCTCGGAGTGCTTTGTTTACTGGAAGGATCCCATGACTAATGATACTTGGGGCTTAAATTTTACATCGCCCATCGATGCCAAACAGTTCCGAGAGTGCTGTGTAAGTATTCTCTTACAGTTCGGCAACAACAACCACCACAAAAAAAAGCAAACATTTTGCATAGAGACAAACCACCTCAACTGATACCCAATGAAAAAAAAAGAAAAACTGAAAAAAATTAAAAGAATAATGAAATTCTGAAACCAAACAACCTTAGCCTAAACTCAACCACTCACACAGACACACACACACACACAAGACACACTCTTTCTATCTCTCTATCTCTCTCCCCCACACTTCAACACACACACAGACAAACACAAACACACACATACCAACAAGTTAGTCATCGTGATGATAAACACAAGTGGATCTTAAGTGGGGCTGTCTGTCTCTCAGTCTGCGTGTGTGTGTTTGGGTAAACTAATTTCATAACCCTCATATAATGCCAGAGACACACACACACACACACGCGCCCTATCCCCCTCTGTGCCATACTATCTATCTATCTTTCTCATTTTACTTACCATTTACAATCACTCTTCTACCGACAAAATGGCGACAACATTCGAACACAGCTGTCATTGCATTATTCGCAATTCTCTGTGAGTCTGGCCCGGTGTGTGTGTTTGTGCTTGTTACAAAAAAAAAAAAAAAAATATCCCAAATTATTATTGAAGATGAAATGATAGGTTTTTTTTTTTTGTAGTCTTAACTGATTGTTATCATTCGCTGTTTGCTTTGCATTCTCTACATTTTTCAAATAGACTTGACCTAGACAAGGTTCAAACTGATTGCAAAAAGGACTCAATATTCTCTGAGCAAACGAATCATCACGAGAATTATTTTCCGGAAATTCTAAATTTAAATATCAAAGTACTCAATTTGATTCAAGCTTTTCTGATTAAAGCTAAAATTTATAAAAATCTCAGATCGTTTCCAATATTTCTCAGCTTCATATGGATATGAATTTCTTTTTCGAGTTTTCAGAATTTAAAAAATATATATTTTCTTAAAAAGCTTGTGATATTTTTTCTTTGACGAAAGCTCCGAAATATTTGTTATATATTTTAAGAACTAAAAATTATTTTATCAAAAAAAAAAGCAAAAAATATCCTTGTCGATTCAGAGAAACCAAGGCAGCACATCTCCGCCCTTGAATGCTTTAGCGAATCCATAGAACATTTGGTCGATATATTCAAAATTATACAAAATTATTTATGTTGTTAGAAAAATGATTTTGTTTTTTGTTTTGATTGTAGTTTTAAATTAATTGTATAATTTGAAGCAAATTTAATCGAGTAGAATTGGTTTTTCGTTCGAAAAGATTTCTTGAAATTTTTAAAAACTCTCCTGTCACTCTGTCTGAGTTTATTTAAGTACTTGGAATTATCCAAGGCTATCATCATGTCTTCCATTTCACCGAAGTCTTAAAGATTCAAATTCGAACACAACTTAAAACACACATAAAAATCGTTCTGAATTTGCGTCTAATAATTATTTCGTTTCTTTTCTTACTTTGCGCCTCATTTGTTCCAGGTATCTTACATTGTAAAAAAATACGTTAGTATCGCTTCATATTGTTTATTTCACACACACACACACACACACACACACACACACACACTCACTCAAAGAACCACAATAACAAATACTCAATATTTTTTTAATATTAAAGAAAAAAAAAAATTAAAAAATCACAACAGAGAAAGTCCAATCGAATCTCCCAGCAAAAGTAGTGTGCTCCCCCTTGTCGGGCATGTTGTGTATGAATTTCGTAAGCTTTACACTCTCACACATACACACACAAACACATACACAAATACACTTAATTGTTGTACTCTTTTTTTGATTAAGACTTTTCCACTGTGTGTCTCTATCGCTCTTGGAATTCTCTGTGTTTTTCAATTCTAAATGTGAATTCTCCCCCAAATTGATTTACTCGAAATAAGCCCAGGTCAATCACGAATATCTCTACTCTGTTCATTTGTAAATGTATTTCATATATGTGCGAAGTTTTTTGTTTTTTTTTTTTTTTTGTATTGATTTTTTTTTCTTGAATCCTCTGAAAATCACCTGTTTAGTTTCATATTGACTGATCAAAGTATGAAATAAACAAAACAAAATAACAACTCACACACACACAAACACATACACACACTAAAATTTGTTAAATGTATTTATATTATATATTCTTTCATTTCTTTTTCTCTCTTCTAATCATTTTCGAAATCATTCTCGAAACACTCGATTCTTTTCAAATCTATCATTTGATCATTTTTCCAAAAAAAAAAAAAAAAAAAAAATTTAATAAAAAAAAAACTTCAAATCAAATCAAATTTCGTACTTAAATTTAAAACATTTACAAACTGACAAAAAAATAATGATGAATATATATAAAATTCCCTTCCAACTTTATAAATGTCGATTTTGTTGAATCAATGAAAACACGCCAAATTACAAACAAAAACAAAACCACAAAAAAAAAAAAAAAATCTTAAATGTACACTCACTTTCTATCTTATGAAACTCTATTTCCAAATGCTTTTATTATCTAACATTTATTTTATTTCCTCTATCTAAATATTTATCTATATATATAAATATATATAAATAATTGTAATATCCTAAATATCTATATATATTTATATATTCCTTTTGCATTTTACTTGTGGAATATTGAAAAAAAAAATTACTTGAAATTAAATCAAATTTTTAATGAAAATTGAAAAATAAAAAAAAAAAAACAAAATGCAAAAGAAAAACGCAAAACGCTTTAAAACAATCGCACGTATCCTCTACTACAATACCGTTACCTATCCCCTGCAAAACGTTTCCGATGAGCCCTAGACCAAACTAAACCCTCAACCCTTTCCCCCAAATCCTTACCTATCCCTTTGAAAGCCAAGTGGGCGGTTTAACAACGCAAAATATCGAGTTATATTTCAAAATCAAAAAGAAAAAAACAGAAAACAGAAAATCAAAAGTTAGGTTAGGTAAGCGCGCGCAACTGTACCAGAATAAAATATTAACTAAATTGTTACATATGAGTAAATAGATATATATATATATTTCTAGAGAATTGTTAATCGTTGCGCCCTTAGTTAGGCGAAAAATATATTCTTGGAGTAAACAGTTTTATGTGGCCTGAAAGGCCCCTACAGTTAAGATAGAAAAATACCATATTTTTGAGGTTTCTAAAACCCAATTTGAAAATGCCAACGCACATGCTTCACAATAACAACAATAACAATGAACAAAATTTAGTCTAAGAAATTGTTACAAAAGTTAAACAAGCAAAGTTAATCAAAATAGCCAATTAAGTTTTAAGAGTTTCCAAATAAATAATCTCTCACCTAGTTTATATAAATATAGTCAAATTGCACAGGCCTAACCTCAAAATCTCTCTCAAACTCTCAACCAAAAAAACATCACTCTTATAAGTGCTTCTCAAATTTAACTATGCTCTATAATCTTTGTAATTATCCTAAATGTACTTTTCAAGCACTCAAAACTAAATCTCTCTCTTTGCAATTTTTTAAGTCACCAAAAATTTTTTGTAGTTCTTCTACTCTGTAATGAATATTTTTATTACACACAAGAAAGCTAAAACTTTTTTTATTCAAAAAAAATGAAAATCAAAAGAAGGATTTCCTAGTCAAACTCTCAAGAAGTTAGTATAGAAATTCAGGAAAGAAACGAGAAAGTCGAAAAAGGCAGCAAACCGCACACACAGTACCTTGTTATCCCAATCAACTAACCTAATGATAGTGCGACGTTTTACAGTCGCCTTCTTTCAAATTTTCACGAAAGGCCTCGTCGAGCTACTCCCTGAAATTGGATCCGCCGGGCAAGGGCAAGGTGAAGGCAAAACGAAAGCCATTGAGCACACCGGCTTCACCGTCGCGCGTGCGCCAAGAGCCCCAATGCACCTGCATGTCGGCCGAGCAGTATGCGCGCCTGAGAACCGATCCACGTGTTAGAGGTGAGACAAAACAACATAAACGAATACATAAATAAATAAGTGTAAATTCCCCTACTCTTTTGGTTATTAATTTTTAACAAGTTCCTCTTTTTTTTTTTTTGAGACATAAAAGTAGACTTTTCCTTTTATTTTGAGAAAACAAAGTTTACCAATTTCCGTGTTTCCTTTTTTTTTTTTGTTTATCATTTACTCCACATTGTGTTGTCTCTCTCTCTCTCTCTGTCTCTGTCTGTCTATCTCTACCAACCACTACAAAAGAAACTTAGAAATTAGGCACAATATAAAGAAAGATAGAAACCACCGCATCCACCCCATCAAACTCACCGCCATACTCAATTTCAGGTTCATCGACATTGCCGCGTAATGTCGGCTCCCACAGAATCACCGATGTCGACGGAGTGGGCCAGCAGCAGGCCAAGGTGGTGAGCGCCGTGAGCAGCACTTCCCTATACGACAATGTGGCCAGCGGCGGCGTGGCCGGACCTGGGGTAACACCCGGAGGTAGTGAGTCTTCCTATAAAATCTCTGTGTGTTTCAGATTGATTAATTTATATATTGTGCCCCTACAGATACCCTGCAACGCCAGCACAAGGGTGGACAAGATGGCGGCCTGGTTAGCAATGCTGGCGTTAACACCAATACTCCGGGCGTGATTGTGACCGGCGTGGGCTCTGGTACGGGCGATATGTGCACCCAGAATCATGTGGGCTCACAAGTGGGACCCGACGATGGCGGCGGCGCCTGCCAAATGGACATGGATCTGTCCAAGAGTGAGGGCACCCAAGTGGGCGGTGGTCTGCACCAGAATGTGGGCACCTCAAACAAATCAACCGGCACACGCACTAAGGATTTCAGCGATGATATGGTAAGCCCAGACAATTGTACCCAGCCATGCAAAGCCAACAGACCAGAGCCGGCCAGACCAGACAGGTCTGGCTAGGCAATTAAACCGACTACCTGGCCGCACTGAATGACACTCTCAACTGATTTCTTCTTCCCTTAGACACGCGAAGCGCACTCGCACGACATGCACCAACATAATGTAATCAACAACAACACACGACGCAAAACCAAAAGCACCGAGGACATGAATGTCGACACGAGCACACTGAAGCGCATGCTGAAGCCGATGCCCAGCACCGAGAGCCCCGTCACCTCCCCCGAGATGGGACGGCGCCGTTACAATTACTACAATGCAAATGCCACACAAACCTTGGGGCCCCAGCATATGCACCAGCACGGCGGGGTTGGCGGCGGTGGTGGCATGGGCATGTCTGGTGGCGGTCACCACCTAATGAACAACAACACAATGGGTCGGGCCAGCAGTCAGTCGTCGCGTTTCTCGGGCTCGAGGTGAGTCTAGCTGGTCCCACGGTTAGAGTAAACATTTTGATTAGTGACATTCTTTGCTTCCATAGATCATCTCATGAAATTGGACGCGGCTATCCGCCACGTAATCTCTACTTGGAATTGGAACGTGAACGGAGTTGCATCGAGGGCTCACCACCTTCGGACAATGTGATGTTTGATAATCAGTGTTATGCCACCACGCCTAGCTCGAGTAATGGCAATTCGGATCAGGATCAGTCGTATGGCCAGAGGCCAGGTGGTGTAGGCGGTGGGCCACCTCCGCGTCATCAGCATCATCATCAGGCTCCAAATGTCACTCCGACTCCGGGTAGTCCCACTTCGCGTCTGCTCTTGGAATATGAAATGCATTTGCGTAACACCCTGGCCAAGGGCATGGATGCTGAATCTTACAGTTTGCACACCTTTGAGGCTTTGCTCTCGCAGAGCATGGAGAATTTGGGTGAGTTCGGATCTGCTGCTACCTTATGGATTTGCTGCTTTTGATTTATTCATTCTTATTTATTTATTTATATTTAATTTTTTTTTTTGTAACTTTTCAATTCAACAAGGTTTCTTGCTGTTGTTTGCAGTTTTTAGTCGAATCTTTTCGTTTGGTTTGTTCATTTTATTCTGCCTATTCTAATTGAATTTGAAATTAGCTTGGTTAGTTTGTGCCTTTCTCAGTAGACCCCACTCTCTGTCTCTTGCTCTAATCAAACCATTTAGACTAGCTATCCCACAGCACTACTAAGAAATCCACACGTCAACCGAGTTCACGAGAATTCGCGTTTTGCTTTCACGTTTTTATTTGATTCGTGGCCATTTAATTACATGGGAAGAGCATGTTCCAAGCCCGAAGAGATTGAAATGTTAGAGGTGTGCGAGGTAAAATGCAATAATCTGATTACTGGGGAATGCCATTTGTTTTGGTATCTGTGAAATGTTAAGCCTCCAACTGAAGGTTGGATTGCAAAACTCACAGGGATGGAAAGTTCAATTGAACAACGAAACCTTTTTTATTTTGATTGAAAAAACCGAATTTTTTTTTTGTTTATTCTAAAGTAAGATTTATAGAAAATTAGGTGGAATCTTATATCTCTTAGGAGTCTTGCTTTCTCTTAGCTTGATTTTGTATTAATGATTTTGAAAATAGAAGAATACAGAGTCCTAACTTCTTAAAAATATTACTAGAACTCCAGAAATTTGAAGAGTACTTAAGGAACTTGATTATATATAGTTAGGTTCAAATAGAAACCGAATCAATCTTTAAAAAGTCTTCTAAGAAACAATATAGAAAAAATTGATCTATAAGAATTTATTTCACCATATATCGTAGAACCCAATCCTTTAGGGATTTCAATTTTTCTTAGAGACTCAGAAATACTCAACTTATTTTCCTTCTGATCACTCTTTCCGTGTCATGCAATTGCTGATTTTTATTTAACTTTCTTCAAGTAAATTCTCTTATTTATTAAATAATTCTTTTGATCATTGCTTTAAGTTATAAAAAAAAAAGAATATCCAATTTTTTTTACGAATTTACTAAATCTCAAATGCTATCAATTCATTGTCACGAATGCATCAACCAAATGATCATCAATAAATCAACGCCACAACACAATTTCAACAATCAATAAAACATTATTCAAATCGAAACTACCACAACCACAATAACAACAACAATAAAAAACTTTGAATAATTCATCACCACCAAAACAACATGATCAGAATTCGCTGAAAGCCTACCCGGATCAACACAGCGCAGCCCATATCCACTTCGTAGGCGTAAGTAGTTGTTCCATAAATTGCACGTCTTAAGTGTTCGTAAAGCCAAGACCATATTATTTACATTTTCGATTTCAATTTTACATGTTTTGATAAAAAAAGAAGAGAAAAAAGTCGAAGAAGATCAAAAGAGTTTGCCTGAGTTTTTGAATTTTGATAATGTTGAAAGAAGCGAATGGAAATATATATTCAACTCATCTGATTATTTTGAAATATTTCAGCCAATGCCAAGTCCTCAACTTTGCCCTTGCCGCCACATCGCCCCTTGTCCACCATTAGGGATAAGGAGAGAGATCGCGATCGTGATGGCTATTATAGCGATCGCAATGAATTAATACGTGAGAGGGAAAGAGAACGCGATCGTGGCTATCTATCCGATCATAATGCCAGGTGAGTTGGACTATCTCTGATCCCTTGAAAAATAACTAATTCCTTTACAATTCTTTGCAGCTTCTCCAATTCTCGTTGTGCTTCTTGCATTGGCGAATCTGCGCGAGCCCAATGGTTCCGTCACTCGGATGGCTGGCGTTCGGGCAGTTCTACTATTGGTTCTGGTTCCGGTCACGGCCTAATGGCCCAGCAAGTTCCCGGCGCTGGTCACAAGCGTTCGCCCTGGGATTCCTTGCCCTCGTTGCGGCAGGACAGCAGCCTAAACGACTCGGGCTACAAAAGCGCTCGGGCCGATTCTTTGGAACAGAGGTAAGCGAATTGGATTCATTTCTCTTTTATGAAAAGTTATAATTTTCTGTTCTGTCTGACAGGGCTGAATTCATACGACAGGACAGCCTGCGTTCTGAGTACTTAAGTGATCGTGAGTCACGCTATGGAATTGTGCAGCAAGCCTCTATTGAGAGCACCGATTCGCGCATGTGCTATCTCACTTCATCAGAGGTGAGTGGAACTATAATTATATCTGCTTTATTTATCTAGAAAATATTAATAGTTAAGTCTATAATAAGTCGTGATTAATCAGGAAGGAATCATAAGCTAGGATTCCAAAACTAGTACCTAAAATTTATAATGGATATATAACTATATCTAAGATTCTATATAGCAAGTATGTGAGATTTCAAGGAGTCCGTAGAAGAACTCTCTGACATTTTCTCAGACTCAGACTCCCAGATTCTCCTGGTATAAACTCGAATGACTCCAGGACTTAAGTCTTAAAGCTAGTCCATCCAACTTTTCCATCTGAACACCTTTCAATATCTTCTCTTGGTCCCCTTTTGGTGTACTCTTGAGAAATAGTAAAAAATGTTAATGTTTAATTAGATTGCCGACACTTCAGATTTTTCATTTCGATTCCCCCCTGTAAGTGGGTCAATAACTTTAACTATTCTGTTAACTGCTAAAATGTCTCTGTTAAGACTCTGAACAGACTTGGCAAATTTAACAGTGCGGCCGGTGGGGCTTGTGAGGGCGCACACGTGAAAAAAGCCGAGTGGAAACGAAACGAATCGAAATGCTGTGTGGCAATTACTACAACTGCCTCAGCAGTGGCAGTGGCAAAAGTGTATGAAAGCTGCAGCATCCAATTGTGTGGGTTTTCGGGTGATGACGTTTCAAATAAACTCGCGGCCCGTTAAAAAAAAAATGAAACCAAAATGCAAAGGGAAACATTCAGGGATTATATGGAAAGCGGAAACTAACACAACCACTACAAAAAATTGGGGGAAAATGTATAAGAGGGAAAGTCAACTAACCAGCGAACCACACAATAACACACACACATATATACACACACACACAAGTACACCTATAGAGTTACATTCACAGAGATTCAGTCAGCATAAAAATGATATTTTTAGTTTGCTGTGCTCCACACGGCAGGCAGCTCAAACTGACCTAGTTTACGTTGATTAAAAACAAACTGCCAACAACAGACACACACACACACACACACACACACACATACACTGAGGGAGACTTACAGAGACGTTGCCTGTGTGCTCCTAGATAAACCATAGGAAAGTAAAAGGCAGTGGAAGGCGGCAACTTACTCTCTAAATCGGCTTACGAGAAATTCCAAAAAGGCAATGCAACTTGACTTGGCCAAAACAGAATTGCAGGGCACTCCTACCGATTTTCTCTCATCATAATAATAATGAAAATAAACCAAGGAAAATGTACATTCAATGAGCCTAATAGAGCTGAAAATGAGCCGACTGAGCGGAAAGTGTTGATGAGGCTTCTAAGCCAGCTCGAAAGTGCTTTGAATATTTTCTTAATTTAAGATTTTCAGGGGTGTGGCTAAGTATGCAAGTCAACTGAAGTCATAACCAAAAACACAACAACAACAATAATTACAATGGCCAGACACAAGCACTCGTTGATGTGGTGTGTGTGTGTTGTGTGTGTTGTGTGTGTTGTGACTATGCAATCAACGCCTTTGCCTTGACACTAATGAGCCGACTTTGGCAGCTGCAAGCTCAGTCAGTACTTCAATGCAGCCAAAAAAAAAAGAGGATGAAAAAAATTCAAACACCCAGGACAGGCTCCACAATTTGCACACACACACGCACACACACACAGAAACAGAGATAGACAGAGCAGAGTAATGCCAGCACAATTGAGTGTGGCAAGCAGCAGGCTTACTCATTCTTACAACGGTCACTTGTTAATTGCAATAAACTTCCATTGTTACACTGACACACAATTGCGGCCAGAAAGCACACACCGACTCCCACTCAAACTTACCTAGCCAAAGATATTTTCTGCTAAACCCTCCAGGACCGTCTCTTTTCAACGTTTCAACTTTGGCGCATGCGCATCTCTCCCACTCTCTCTCTCTCTCTGTCTGTGCAGGGTTTTGCTCTTAAAAGCACGATTGCTCTTGCCTAGCTTGGAAGCTGAGAGAAAGCTTGTTTTTCACAGTTACCTTCCAACGTGTACGCTGCATTTCCAGGACCGCAAAAGCTCATCAATGGGAATTCGTCGTGTGTGCTCTGCCTGCTCTGCTCTGCTACTTGCCGCTGTCATTGCTGCTATTTTGCTAGTGTTGCGCTAACTTTTGCTCTGTCGTTTTATAATCAAGAAATTTATGTGTGTGCCCATTTGCAATTTCAATAAGCGTAAATGTTTATTTATTTTTTTTTGATGGCCTGCAACTATCGAAAAAGCCCCCCAAAAGAAGCTGAAAAAAATATATATCAACTCAAATTATCAATTCATTTGGCCACGAGCATGAAATTTAATGGCAAGCAAAATTTTAATGAAATCAACCAAATCAGCAAAGTAAACAAAAAAGCTTAAGCAAAAGCAGAAAGAAACCCCCCTCAAAAAAAAAAGAGGAAGCGAAAAAAAAACCGCCAACGAGAAAAAAAAAGTTGAGAAAAACATCGAGCAATCAAATTGCAAATTTCAAGTGAAACAGTCAACAAATAAAAGTGATATAAACAAAAAAGCATTCAAATAACAAAAAAAAAAAGGAAAGGAAAGGAAAAGAGAAAAACGAGTGGAATAGTGAAACAAACCGTGACGAATAACGAAATCTTTGATGTGTGTATAAAAAATGTTTTAAAATTCACGAACACAGCTTCTGTTTGCTGCTGCTTCTTCTTCCTGCTCTTCCTTTTTCCTACTTCGCCGTGGACTGCAGTATTCTATATGTGTGTATGTGTGTGTTTGTATGTGTCAGTCATTCAGTGAGTGAGCCTGTGTGTGTGTGTGAGTAGAGCAGCGCCTGAAAGTATGCAACGTGTGGAAAAAATTCACTCTATTGCAAATCTGTTTGGGTAGTCTCGAAAAAAAAAGAAAAATACTAAAAAAATTAAATAAAAAAAAAAAGAAAAAACAAATACCTCGAATAAAAACAGAGACTGCCGAATCAACAACGACAATAATAATAATAACAACATTTACAACAACTAAATAACAACACCAATAACAACAGCAAAGGCGCACACGTTAAGCAAGTAAATATCAATAAAATAAAAGCAAAAAAAAAAAAGAGGAGAGAGAATGTCAAAGCCTGAGCAAGCCACTTGGTTTTTCCGCTTGGCCACCACGCTTTCACCCCCTGCACAAGCTTGCCGGGCTTCTTGCAAGTGTTTCGTTCTTTCTTTATTTTTGTTTTTTGTCATTGTCTTTTATTTTATTTTTTTTGGTTTTGTATGTCAAGCCACGATTAAACACTTTGTTAATCTCTCACATAAGCCTAAACCAGCCATCGTCATCATCTAAGCAGACTAAAATACCCAAAACAAGAACGAAAAAAAACAGAGAGAGAGGCAAAGGAAGGCCAAAACCATTAAAGCGGTCTTTGGCTTTTGCCTTCTGTTGCTGATTTTGTCGGTTTAGTCAAGTGTCAAGGCAGGCAGAAAACCAAAAAAAAAAAAAGAAAACAATAATCATAAAAATAGCAATCAAATTGCTGTAAGTGTGAAGAAGCAAAAACCACGACAGCATAAAAAGGGCTCATCAAAGCCAACAACAACAACAGCTCGGTAATATTTGTGCTTGTCACACAGGGCGTATGCGTAATGTTTATGATGCTTGACACAAATGAACGCGCCACATAGCCAAACTGCTGGCACATGCAGAATACCACAAAGCCTAATATATTTAATTTCCAGCCTGGTCTGGACTGGCCTGGCCTGGCCCGTACACCCAACAAATCACAAACAAGGAAAAACTCTTTCAATTAGACTACAACAACAGCAACAATAATAACTTGGTCAAAAGCATTATGAGAGGATTGGGAGGGGAGCGGGGTCAGGCAAAAAGCCAATACCAAACAAGACCCAAAAAGGCAAAAGCGGGCAAAAAATAAACAGCAACTGGCAAATGCGATTAGCATCACGTTTTGTGTGTTTTTGCACGTGTTCATGTGTGCTTGTGTGTTTGTGTGAAATGGGAATATTGATAAGTCGAGAAGGTGAAACTTTAGCATGGAATCTTTTGTCACACTACGCAACTTCTTATAATAAAATATTTATGCCAAAGAGAACAAAAAAAAATGTATTAAGTCAATTGTTGGCAAATTGTAAGTGGCCTAATCCTAATGGGCCGGGCCTTTTGGCCTTAAATATCAAAGTAGTTTTGATCTCCGTAAGCCGTTTAACTGAAGTATCAAATGAAATTAGGCACTCGAATTGCCCTAGGCTGCTTTTCTTCTGCTCGCCCGCTCCAACCAGGCTCCACTGTATCACACTCTCTCTCTCTCTGTCTGTCTGTCTGTCTGCCTGTCTGTCTGCATAGGCAAGCAGAAGTGTTCGTGTTGGCAAATGTTTAAATAATGTAAGTCGCGGGCATTAACATGCCTTTGGAAAGCTTTGTAAAAGCTCTTTCTGGCATTCTGTTAAGTGCTTGGAGCATTTGAAAATGAATTTTAAAAGCTTTACGCTGTCCACAGGAAGCTAGCTGAGTGCCCGCAGAGCTGCCTCAATGTTAAGTCCCAGCTTGTCGAGAGATTCTGTGGGTTCGGCTAGCTCTTCTATTTGCTTACACTTTTCAACATGGTTGAGGTGATGCCATCCAAAGAGGAGTGGGGTATGGGGTATGGTGTGTCTGTACTTGACTGGGTTTGATGGGGGGCTCGTTAGTTCGGATGCCTTTTCAGTTGGCATAAATATTTGAAGCAGTTCATTATTCCCTGGCATGCCAACCAAATGCCTGGCTATTTTTAGTTTATACATTTATATACATTTGTCTTGTGGTAAACAATTTCTAATAGACTCGTACAATATGCAAAATGTTGAAGCTATGAAATGCCATTAATTTAATTTTAATAATCCCTTTTTTAAACGAAGACCTTAATTTAGATTTTTTTTTGGCTAATGAGATGGAGGCTTATTTTTGATTAGAATTTATATTTGATTAACAAGTTTGAATGGGACATTTTTTAAGGCTTAAATGGAAACGATTTGGCTATGAAGACCTTTTCCAAATTAACAAGAAAACCCAAGGGGTTTCTGCGGTCGTCAAATAAAAAAAGCAAAAATTTAATAGAAAAGTTTCATTTGGTTCAATTGAAAATATCCCGAGATATATTATACCGAACCGCTTGGAACCTGGAGACCTCCCATCGCAATTCATGATTTGCTTATAAAAATAACGAGAGCAATCAAAACAATTGACAGAGCTGTATTTCATATATATAAAATAAAATTCAAAGGGCTAATCAATTTCTCTTCAAGCTTCAAAATTTATCTAAATTTATATCGGCATTGTAATATGGCAGCTCGTTTAAGCCATTTAGATAACGAAAATACAATTTGACTGCGCTGTCAGCGCACTCGCAATCAAAAGTTTTTTATTTTCATTCCCTTTTTTTTTCTTTTTTAACCTCATAAACTTTGACAGTTTGACAGGCAGACAGGCAGTCGATGGGGAAGGGAGAGCAAAAGAAGAAGAACCATATTGATGTCAATATAGAGAGTCAGTTATTTGGCCATTTAAAATACAAACTGCTGTGCCATTGATTTTAGCTTTGTGCTGCATAATTGGCCACAGTTGGATGGAGCCCTGCGGGAGGACTTTGAAATGAGAGTTTGTTATTTTTTCATTTTTTATATTTTGTCAAAGTGAAAAAATGCAATTACGACTATGTGACTTTTTGGCCTCATTCAATATTTGTCACCATTGGCGGTGTAATGAACACAATTTAAACGCTTTAAATATTTACATTGTCATAGGCCATTTCAGATGAGCATTTCATTTGCATTTAACGAGGCGAACATTATTCATGCGCCGCTGGTGGAGCCGAGCGAAGCTCATCAGGAATAAGAACATTAATGTGCCGGGTCCTCTCGGGGGTACGTGGAAGGCTGTGTAAATATGCGAGCCAAATGATCAATCAAATTGATTAATTACCGAAAAACGTTTTAAATATGAGACGCACATTAATTTACATGAGTCTGTGGTTATGTTTTATGCATCAAGTTTTGTGTGACAATTTAAATGAGAAAGCAAGCGGCAAACAGACCCTCACTGGATAGGGACAAAAACGAAGGAAACAGAGTAGAAGAAGAAAAAACAAATACAAGTGACAAAACCTCTGACAACAGCTAGGGTCATTAAGCCACTTAAAATGGCGAGTTTTGGGGAGTGCAGGGAGTGGTTCCGGTAGCAACGGAAGGAGCCCAAGGATCCCCAGCCAGGGTAACAGCTGCAGCAACGCGCTTTCTTTTAATGCTCTTACTTTGTGTGGTTAAAGCATTTGGGTTGACTGGGCCACGAAAATGTCAGAATTTGGAAACGATAGAATAAAAATGAATGGGTCCTTAGAATTATAGTGCTATTTTTGAGGTTATGTCTGAACCAGGCGGCACAAAAACTTTTGAAATTATAACAGGTTTTTTAATTAAGATTTTGGATCTTAAGGAAGATAGAACTAGCTGCTTGGCTGTTCGATACCTAAGGCACAAGCTAAAAGTATCGACTTGCCCTAAGTATCGATAACACATATCGATTTCTTATCCAAAACATCTCAACCAATTATTTTTTCCATAAAGAAAGTTGTCCTGCTTATAACCTGGGAGAGAGCTACAAAAGAACTTTTAGTTTTAATTAGGTTTTTTCAATCTATTCTCTTTTTTTTTTTTTCTTTTAAATCAATGATGATTTTTCCAAAGAAAGAAACCCTACTTTGTTCGATCAGGAAACTCCTTAACAAAGCCGGGGAAAATCTCCCTGCGGAAATCCACAAAACCAAAAGCATAAACTTTCATTTTAGTGTTTTCGTTTTAATTTTTTGACCCCTCCAAGAACTTTCGCCAAACTCTTGAAAATCTAAAGAGTATGTAATCTGTGATATGGCATAATTCCCCCTAGCTAGTCCAAGTCATTGTTGACGGTGGCTGGGCTCATTAGCCGCAACATCGAAGGGAGAAAAATGTCAGCTCTTTTGTTAAAAATTTTTCTTGTTTTTTTTTTTTTTTTTTATTCCAAACATCATAGATGATACTTAATTTTCCGACAATTGCAAAGGGTGGCGCGTTGGTTTTCCCCTCTGCGTCAGCTCAAAACTCTTGTGACAAAGTGAAAACTCTGTTCTTTTAATTTTGTTTAATTTCCATTTTCGCACCTTTTTTTTGGGGGAAAAAAGCAATGTTGATATCATTAGGGCAAATTGACGAGCTGCGAGTCAAACCAGCTGGGTCTCCCCACACACACACAGAGACACACAGGTCGAAGAGAAAACAAAAGAGGGTGGCCAACTTTTTCATTTCAACTTGGCGTTGAGAACAAAAAAAAAAAAAAAAAAAACACCAAAAAAAAAAAAAACAAAAAACGAACAGTAAATCATTTGGCAGAGCGCAGCGCATTTCAAGCAAATTGACATTGGTGAAAACTGAAAAGTGAAAAAAGAAGAAAATGATGGAAAAACCTGACTCAAAAAGGGAAAACGTACATTGTATGAAATGATGAAGGTAAAGTGGCAGCAAGACAAACGGGCGGAGGCAAAATGAGTTCCGGCAAAGCGGAAATGCAGACGTGGAAATTACAATTCTCACGCTCCCCCCGCCCGAGCATCCACTCACTTTTTCGTACGCTTGACATTCCATTGACATTTCAATAAGTGAAGAAACTAATTTTTGTATTACAAGCAGCTCAAAAGGAAAGAAGAAAAAAAAAACTTTCCCATCTCATCTTGACTAGCTCAGGCAGGGAACAAAAAAAAGACAGAGAAAAAGTCAAAAAAAGAAAATTGCAATATTAATTTGCAGCGAGTGCAGCAAACCGTTTGGGTTCAAGGAGACAACGGCCAAGAGAGATGAGGTCTTCCCCAAATAGTGTCAGCGAAAGTTGGACTATTGCAAAACTATTTGACACTAAAAAAATAACCGAATTGACCAACAAAATAGAGAAAGGGAGAGAGAGTTCGGAAAACTATTACACGAATATGGATACATTCAACCACCCACCTCACCCACCCACCCTGTCCGATCATCGACAAATTCACAGATAGTTTCTGCCTTTTCAGCCAAAAATGGAAGAAGGGGAAGGGGGGCGAAGCTTATGAAACGCTAAATGCATTTTTTTGATTTTGGCTTAGTGCTGAGAACAAAAAAAAAAAACAAAAAACTTGTTGGCCTTGTTTCTATTTTTACCCAGATAGAGAGGGGTTTGGGGTGTACGGTGAAAAACTGTTGGCTTGGCTTTTATGAAACCAAATCGAGCTGCCTTGAATACACTATTCGATTATCCGTTGTTGGCAGCAGCCAAAAAGTGAATGTAACCACTTCATCGGGGTGTGGCACCTCAACCAATCTTACCAAATGTGCCTGTGTGTTTGTGTTTTAATAAAAGTTGGCTGAGAACTTGCAAAATACATGGTAGGTTGTGCCAGCCGAAGGCTTAGGTCAGTTTTACGGTTGGCAAACTTTTTTCCCCCTCTTAAGTAAAAAAAGAAAAAGAAATGAATAGAAAAATAACCATCAACGCTGGCATAAGATTAGGGCAACTCCACTTTCCACCACCACCTTCGGCCTAACCGAGTGCATTGGCCAACAGCTGGTGTGAAAAACTTTCAGGCACAATATGTTGCATGAAATTTAGTTTTATTTATGCTTTTTTACAACTCGAATAAAACTAAAAAAAAAAAGAAACCCCATTAAAGGAGAGCAAGAAAATTAAATCAGAATCTGATGAATTTAAAATGAAATAGAGCAAAATTTTTTTTTTTTTTTTGGGGAATTGCGAATTGGAATTATCTTTGGCTTTCCTGAGCAAAAACCAACATGAACTCATTTCAATTTTTTTTTGTAATTTTTTTCTTTTTGCCTCATTCAAAGTGAAAAAGGATACCAAAAAAAAAAGCTTAACAAAAAGCAACACTTAAGTCGGAATAATAAGAATAACAAGAGAAGAAAAAAGTGCTCGAAAATCGACAGATGAAATCGCTGAAAGTATAAATGCTTCAAAGGGAAAATGTTTACACACACACACACGCACACATCAATGACAAACATTTTAACAATTGTGCAGTCAAAGAAGAAAACTCTCTCAGACATATCAAAGAATTACACCCATCTAAACACACTCCTCGCGCGAATGTATGCAAATCAAGTTAGCAAGAGTAAAAAGCAGAAACATTTTAATCGGCTGGCAATCAAGGCCTTTGAATGACTCCGTGATACTCTATCGGAGCTCGAGAAATTTGACTCTTAAAAAAGGGTTGAAAAGGTCGTTCAAGTCGGCGGACTAAGATTATTTTTTAAGTTTACTCAGAGAAACTTTTTATGCCGAGGTCTTAAAAATGTTGATCCCATTTCAAACTTTTGCCTGAGAAATCTGGTCTCAAAAATCTTGTCAACTTTTTTTCTCTCATTTCACAAGTCCAGAGTATTCCTTCTTACCGAAATAATTGATTAGATTTTCACCCGGAATTTCTTTTGAGAAATTCTTGCCATTTTCTGTTCATTATTCAAACTGAAAGGCCTCATTTGGTTTTTAAGTGAGTAACTAAATTCACTGAAGACATATTTGGTCTTGATTTCAGTCTAAAATTTACCCCAGAGAATTGAATCAAAGACCCAAGAACTTTTCTTCTTTGGATTTACTTATCATTCTATTTATAACAAGTGGATATATGTATATATATTTTTTTTTGGTACCCTGGGAATTATTTAATATTAATCATAATCTCACAAAACGAGTACACAAGTCAACTCGAGAGTTTTGCTGGCTCTCCAAGTTTCACACACAATCTCGCCCATTTAATATGCTTTCTTATTTTTGCCATTTCCTGTTCTTAGAAAAGCAAGACGATGACGAAAAGGAAAATGTTTACATGTGTGTTCATTTATATTTGAAATGTTTGCGAGGCCCTGAGTTACCCAGTGACTCTACGCCCGTTTGACTATTTGAATGGCTGCTTGGATTGGCTGGCAGGCAGGCTGGTTTGGCTGGCTTGGCTGGTTTGTTTGGCTTGTATATTTTTTTGTCGCTTATTTCTTGATTTCTTCCTTCCGCGTTTCCGTTAGCCCGGGCTGTAGAGAAAGAAGAAGCATAAGAATAAATATAGAAGTCCTGAAGAAATCATTTTTGGAAAAGGTGTAAAGAAATTTTTTTTTTCGCTTTCCTCTCTCATTTTTTTTGGCTCTGTCGAATATAAACGAAGTTGTTGGGCTTCAGTTTTTTTCTGCTACTGTTTTGCCGAAAGATTATGCTCGTAGTCATAAAAAATAATAAAATGTGCGAAGGCGAATACTACAAAAAAAACAATGAGCCCAGAAAAAAAGGCAGAAATCCCAGCTACTCACATGAGTGCACCCAGCAAAAAAAAAAAAGAAAAAGAAAGTGGCAAAGTTCCCCCAGAACTCAGACCTTTACCCAGGTGTATGGGCATTTGGATCTACGTCTCTTTATCCGAGTGTGTATGTGTGTGTGTGTACAATTCGTATGTAAATGTAAATGTCATTGGTATTCGCGCATTTTAAATCTGACACGACCTTCCACCTGCCTCGCTCTGCCATGCCGTTTTTGTGACCTTCTTCTTCTTGCCTCTTTCATATATGCCTTTGTGTGTGCGTGTGTGTGTGTTGTTTTTACCTTACTTTTGGTTTATGCTGACAGCGAATTTCCAACGCATTCGCAGCCTCATTTTGGCACCTTGGCACTTTTCGTTTGGTAATTGGCATGTGTTCAGCATTTTGTACATTTTGTACAGTTGCGAAAAAGTTAACACGCAACTCTCTGCCCACACCCTACCCTCTCCACCCCACCCCACCCTCCCCTATGCGGACTGCTCTCCGTCTGTCTTCTGGATTTGCCTTCTCACTTAGTTTGCCCAGTGAGTTTGGCTGGCTTGTTAAAATTCAGAATATAACCAACGCCCATCTTCATATCTTTTCCGCTCTCTACTTATACCTTTCTCTTTCACACTCCCCCTCCCTCGGTCTTTTTTCTCTGGGCAAATGGATTACGTGTGCGTGGCAAAGATATGAATATAATTAAATGTAACAACTACAATTCTTACCTTTTATAACTTTATGTTTTAGCAGCTCTTTCAGTCTGTCCCGCTCCCACCCACCCAGCATCTCTCTCTCTCTCTCGTTCTCAGACTGTGTGTTTTAATCTGGATCTGGCTTTCTTCATTTCAGGCCAAATGTGGCCTCGTTTTTAAGGTGTTTATGAAATGGAAAATGAAGGCCATAAAGCCATCAACTAAATTGTTTGGCTCCCAAAAAACAACAACAACCAAAACAAATAAGAAACAACAAAAAATAAAAAATAAAATGTCCGAGGACTTTCTTTCATTCTCTCCAAAACATTAAACTCTTAACTGCCAGTTGCTAGTCTTGTTCCTGTCGTTGTTGTTGTTTTTGTTGTTGTTTTGTGTTTATTTTATTTGCATCTTCTTTTGTCAACGATTAAGGTGAAAATGGCAAAATAAAGATTACCATATTACCAAAAAAAAAAAATGAACTTGAATTAAGAAATGATTTTTCTTCCTTTCTGCCTTCTTTTATTTTTGTTTGCCTTGAAATGATTAACTCGAGATTAAGTTATGACCATTTGAATATTTTAATTAAAATGTTATGGAAAAAACTTAATTCACAGAAATTTAATTGTCTTGGGCAACTTTTGCACAAGTTCAAAAGTGCCAAATTCTTGAAAGTATTTTCATCCTGTAAATAAAGTGATTACTTGGCAAACTATTTCTATGGTGGGAAAAATGAAGCTGAAAATTTTCAGAACCCAAAGAAATGCCTTAAGAATATCTCGCTCATTTATTGACTGACCTAAAATTAAATTTGATAATATTAATTTTAGCTCCAACAAAGTATGTTGACCAATTTGATTTGAATTGGAATTGAACATGGAACATATAAATCTAAATCTTTGTTCACTTTGATTTATATCAAACATAAAATTCTGTCACAAATTTCTATCTTCAAATATCTCAAGAAAAGAGAAAAGTGTTGCCTACTTTTTTGGGCAGTCATAAATTTTCTAAGAATTTTTAAGAAATTTTCCTTAAATTTTAACTTAAGTGACAACTGAACTTATTTGTTTTTCCTTCTGTTTCTCTTTTTCAGGTAAGTTTAATATATCAAGACGATGAAATAAAATCCTATCAAGGGGTGAGTACAACAAATAAATAAATGTTTATCTTTGTATCGGTAAAGTAAACAAATGCATAAATTTACCAACGAAACTGAAATGCTATTAATTTATGACTGTTATAAGAAAAGATAGAACCGGAAATTGTAGAGTCCAATTCTATTGGGATAAACAAAGACAAAGAGGGAGGGAATGATAGAGAGTGAGAGAGAGAGAGAGAGTGAGGAATAATTGGATTGTCCCAGACCGCACACCTTCAATTTGTAGTCTTCTTCAGAGTTATATAAATGCATTAAATTGGCTTTGCCAAAGAGACAAAAAGAGACAGAGAGAACACTCAGCAGAAATCCAAGTCCGTTTGTCTCTTAGGAAAAAGAGAGGCGGAAATCCGCATGCAAGCCATAACTCAATAAACTATTGTACCCCAGCCAAAGCCAACGACAATAAAAAAGGAGTAAAACAAAGCCAAAAAAAAAGTGCAAAGTAAACAAAATATAAAAAATTAGAAAAGAAAAACGAAAACCCTCCCGGCAGATACGAATCGAAATGCAGTAACAACTTGAAACTGCAAAACTAGCAGACGGGAAAGAAGATTAGAAAAGCAAACAAAGACAAAGGCAGAAACCAAACCAATACAAAGTATGAAAAAAAAGGCCGTCCAGCACAATGAGCAAAGTCGGCGTCTAAACGACTCCAACAACTCTAGGACAGATCGTCCTAACCGACCAGTTGGTCTGTCCGGGACTTCGGGACTGTCATTGGGGCAATGGCAAAGGCAAAAGAAATAAACATTAACTGTAATTTAGTGGGGCATTGTGCTTAAGCGACGTCGAGTCTTGGCGAGTCTCGAATTCACCAGCCAGCCAGCCTCCTCAAATTATAGCCTTTTGTCTGTGGACCAAACCCAACCCAACCAAATCCAACCCAACCCGACCAGAGCTGAGTAGGACAGAGCCGAGCAGCCAAGAGGGCAGTCGAACTGTTTTCTTTATTTTATTTTGTGAGCCAGTTTCAAGTTGCACAATTCCAAGGCTTTTGAAACCCATTGGCCAATGCCTATCTGGCTTAGCCATTTCATTCAGCCGTGGCTCTGGCATATTTTCCAGCCCTCAGACTCTGTCGGTCTGTGGAGATTCTAAGCCGGTCGAGGAGTTTAGTGGTAATGTGGTGCTGGCTGGCTGCTGGCTTGGTGGCCCGCTTATGCGCAACGAGGCATTCCTGTCAGTGAAACAATTGTTATTTGCCTGCAGCCACCGCAGTCACACACACACACACACACACACACACACACACACACACAGACACTCCAAAACAAAAAAAAAAGCGAAAAAAGAAAGAAGAAGCAAACGCAAATATGGCCAAACGCGTTGGCATTGTGCTAGTAGGGAGCCTGGCAAACTCAACAATAATCGACAACAATAAAAGCCAACAATAAAAATGTTGGCCAGAATAAATTGTTGTACTTATTGCTATGGCTAGTTGCTGTTTTTGTTGTTGTTGTTGACTGGCTGACTGGCTGGCTGGCTGGGAAGGACTGCAAAATGAAGTGAAATGAAATGAAATGAAATATTTCGCATACAACTTATCGAAATGAAATTGTAAATAGAAACATTTCATTCTTTTTCTCACTTCTCTAGTCTGCCTCTCTACGCCCCTCCTCCACTCGTCTCCCTCGCCGGCTGGCTGCCTTCATCCTTAACAATTTCGTTCCCTTGGATTTTTTTTCTGATCAAAGGGAATGTTTTTTAATAAATTGAAATAAAATACTTCTCGTAACAAAATCATAAAACTAAAATAGCTGAAATATCTTAAGCAGATTAGATTTGAATAATTTATAAAAATTGCCTTCTTCTTTGCCAGCTTTGGCATATGCATTCTGACAGTTTTTGGAATTATGACTTTTAAAATAACAAAAAAAGAAGGTCAGAAATATTTTATGAAATTGAAAGAAGAAAAACATTGTCAAAAAAGTTAACTCACTCTGGGGACCAAACTAAAATGACAAAACATTTTTGGCCAAAAGAATAAAACTCGGTGGCAATTAGTGTAAGCCACACACACACATATACAGCCTAGACCAACAGATGTTCGAAACGAATGAGACAACTGAGACTAGAACACACACATATACATATGCATCAATTTTCATCAAGACACTTTTCTGACAGAACAACAAGTGTAAGACAGTTTCAGTCTCAGAGCAGCCCAATTGCTCTTAAGTCTAATGAAAATCAGAGTCCACGAAACTCGGGGGAAAAAGAGATCCTACATATTTTTTTTTTCACCAGAGAACAACTGCCTTGGCACGTGTCTGCCAAGCAGACCTGGTCTGTTCTGCCGATAAGAAGAAGAAAAAATATGTTTCGCCTTTTTTTTTTTTGCCATAACATTGCTTTATTTGGCTTGTAAATTTTCAAAGCATTTTCTAGCCAAGACACAGACATACACTCAGACCCAGAAAGTTTACCCATAATTTAACACCTAAACAACCAAAAGCAATAGCGAAACACCTACAAACAAACAATGGCCAAAACAAGAAGAAGAAGAATACACATAAAAACCAAGCGAAAAATATCAAAATAAATAAAATCTGAAATGGCGATGGCGGTGGAGTTTGCAACAATAACAACAGCAACAATGGCAAAAGCAATACACAAAAAATTAATAAAAATAAAATAAATGCCACGCGAAACCTTTTCTAAATTAAACTTTTCTCCTCCTTGGCCAACGCCATCGACACCCGCCGCCGCCGCCGCCACTGCCACTGCTTCTGACCACTTGATGATGCCAACGCCCGCTTTTATGCCGTTGCCTAGTCTAGGCGGCGCGAGTGGGAGTGGGGGTGGTGGTGGCCAATTTTAACAAAGGAAAGCCTCAAGCTTAGGCTTACACATTTTTTTTTTGCTTTTTTTTTTTTTTGGTAGACTGTTTAGGGTCCAGTTTTGCTGGCTGCTGCTGCTGTTGTTGTTGTTGTTTTTTATTGCAGTTAAACCATTTTCATGGCTTGGTTGTCTCCGCGTTTGGGGCTGCTTTGGCTAAAAGTTGGCAACTTTTTCGAGTGCAGCAACAAATTAAATTTGTGCTGGTAATTGGATTTCAAAACACTTCTTCGCTTTTGGGCACACAGACATACACACTCACACACACACACACACATATATACACATAGAATCACAGTGAGCCAGAGAGAGCCTCGCCATTATTTAATACGCTTGTGTTGGCCATGTTTTTGTTGCTGCTGTTGTCGGTGCTTGCCACAAAAGCTGTGCTCAACCGCTTTTCACCCACACAGACACACAGACGCACAGACACAGCCATACATACTTACTGACACATTGAGGCACGCAGATAGCATCGCGCAGATTTTTCCCCTGAGCTGGACATGATGAGTGTGTGGCAACAACTTGTCTCACTCATCCCATGCCTCCCTTTACCGCTGTTGCTGTTGCTGCCACTGTCAAAGGCCGTTGCGTTGCCAACACTTGGCGCGTTTTGCTTTCGGGTTTTTCCACACTGCTGTGGCTGCTGGGCCACACAGCTGGCTGAGCTGCCAGTTACATTTACCCACAACAACAGCAACGGCAGAGACCGAGGCAGCAGCAGCGGCAGCGACAGAGGCAGTAGCAGTGGCAGCAACAGAATCTGTGGCAGCCTCATCCTCATCGTATATTCTCGTATTCGCTCATTTTGACAGAGAGCTTTGGCCTAGAAAATAGCACAAAAGTCCGAGGGGCGTTCATTTCTATTTCTTTCATTTAATTTTTTTCCTCTTTTTTTTTTTTTTTTTTGGGAATTTGCCGCTGGTGTTGAATTGAGGTGAGCCAGCAGGCCATGTCAAAAGAGAGAGAGAGAGAGTGAGTTGGGGGAGTCTGTCAATTGCAAAAACACAAAAAAAAAGAAAGGAGAAGAAAGTACGAAAATAAACAAAAATAAACTGTCATACAAGCAAATTAAAGCGGCGTAGACAAATTGTTGGATTGGGCACACTTTGGTGTGGCTTTACCCAGACATTTTCCCCTGGGAGCAGTGTCAAAGCAAATGAACTTGACTTGGAACGAAAATATTCAAAAACAAATTGGAAAGAGATTTTATCCAAACAAAGATTTGATGGTAACAAAATTAATTAATCAAGAGTGGAAAAGAATCGTCAATTTTTATAAGAAAAAATTCGATGACTCAAAAAAAAAAAAAAAAAAAAATTAATTTAAAAATCAGCAAAATTTAATCAATTTTTTTTTTTAGAATTTCTAAATAATTTAATTTTATTTTTCGAAATAAAATCTGAACATGGCTCGACAAGTGCTAAAATTTGCCATTAACCAGAATCATTCAATAATTCATTACATACGATTAAACAGCGGCAAAATAACCATGAATTGAACTGAAATCTCTTCGACGTGAGTTCGAATGAGTTTTTGAATATTATTTGAATTGGAAATCGTAAAAGCAAATTATTCTTCTCGGCGACTTCAATTACATTTGCCAATATTTACCAACAAGCCAAAGACAAAAAATAATGGCACAAACGAAAACAAAGAGAATTTCTTTTTCTCTAAAAAAAAAGGAAAACAAAAAAGGAAAAAATTCATTTTTCAAATTCCAATCACAGTTATTAAATCTTTTGCTATATGGTTATGGTTATTGTTGTGATTTGATTTTATGGTTATAGACGACACACCAAAAGAGAGCCACAAAGCATAACAGAGAGCATTTCGCCTTACGACTCTTTACTTTTGCTGTTACTCCAAAAGAGAGAGAGAGAGGGAGAGCAAAAGAGAGAGTCGATGGGCAGTATAAGAGAATTTGATTTTGAAAAGGGAACAAAAAGGACTCTGTTATTGTTATTTGCTTGGATTGTTGCTGTTGCTGTTGTTGTTGTTTTTGGGGCAAAGCAACAACATGGTCTCTGTTGGCTTACTTATGAAATGTAATGAAAGGTGGCAAAGTGGCCAAGAGGCAAAGAGGTGTGGAGGAGGAAGAGTGCCAAAGCAAAGAAGAACGGCCTAAAATGGTTTACTGACGTCATTAAAGTGACTTTTTCTTATCTTTTCGTATCTATACGACGAGTTCAACCAAAAAAAAATTCTAGATGCTGTTGGCCAGACCCAACGACCTCTTCTGGTCTCGCCGCTCAACTCGACTCAACTCGACTCGACTCGACTCGACTGACTAACTGACTGACTGAATGACATTCTGCCTGGCTTGGCCGACTCGGAGTGTGTATAGATTTTTGCGCATGCAAACGCTTCTCAGTTATCTGGCGCGCTATCTCTGCGTGCGTTTTGCCTCTGTATGCGTATGCCTGTGTGTGTGTGTTTGTGCACGTGGCTCTGTGTAAGTCTAAATTTAAATGTCTCACACATACAGAGAGCCGCTGTGACAGCACCAATACCCCCTGACGATGCGATGTCAGAGGAACGCATAAAAGAAAATAATTATATTTAAAGGCAATTTCGTGGCAGCTGCAGTGTCCTTGACCGAGTTATGTGGATTATTCAGCTCACTGTATTTTGCTGCTACATTTTCTAGCCCCTCTGACTGCCAGCCTGCTTAACTCGAGAGATTCTTATTATTATTATTATTATTTATTATATGAATAATTTCTCGTTTGCGCCACGATATCATTATTAACATATTTCCCATATTTTCATATGGCAAACAAAATATTTATATGCCCAGCCAGAGCAAAAGGACATAGAAAGAGAGAATGAATGCTTGTGTGTAAGAGCGAGAGCGGATATTTTGGGCTTGAGCTGTTTGGTTTGGTTTGGTTGCGGCATTGGCCAATACTGCGTATACGTTATATTTCATCCAACTACCGAACACCCACAGCATGCGTAGCTATATGTGTATGTGTGTGTGTGTGTGTGTGTTGTGGGCGTGGTGCACGCCATGTGACTTGAGCGTGTTTAAATATTGAAATGTGATTGCCTACATTTTTTTTTTTTTTTGCTCCCTTTGTGGGGCTGCTCACAAAACTCTACAGAAAGTTTTCCCATGGTCATTTGCTTTATTTTTGTTGTTATTTATATTTGTAGTTGCTGTTATTGTTGTTGTTGTTTTTGTAAATGATGATGGTGATGATGCTGTTGAGCTTTATAGGCAATTTTGGTTTGCAATTTAAAGCCAAATAAATTCGAGATTTTCTCATATGGAAAAAGAAAGGGTTTAAGGAAATATTTTCTTTTTTTTTATCATTATTATTTTTATTTATTGCTCTTTTGCTAGAGTAAATATTATTTTAAAAATTAAATAAAAAATTCTAGCGAATATGAAATTATATTTCTGTTGAAAATTAAAAGAAATCGAGGAAACTTTGAAGTAAATTTTTCAATCTTTCCAAAATTTCCAAATCCTTCTTTCTGATAAAATCTTTAAGGTGAAGTCATTTTGTTTCTGGTTATGTCGTTTGTCTCGTATTTAATATGCCCTCCAAAACCAAAATGCCTTGGTCTAGGCGAAAACCACAAAATCAGTTTTTGATAGAAGCAAGAACCTTCTGGTTGCGATTTAATGCGGTTATCAAATGAGAAAGTCCCCGGCATTTCATACGCCATGTAATCAACTTGAAACCACAATAATAATCAGGCTGACAGACAAAACCAACACAAGTCACACACACACACACACAACAACAAGAAAAAGCTGAAAAGATAAATTCTCCAGACCAAAACAAAAAACGGCAATCCAGACTGTGCCACGGTAACTGGTCTCGGCTAAACAAAAAAAAGAAGAAAAAAGCTGTAACAAAATAAATTATGCTTACGATTTGTAAAAGCTCTAATATGCCCCAAAGCAAAGGGATTTCTAAGTGCACAAAAACAACAGCAACAACGAAAAAAAAGGAGTATAAAAATGAAGAAGAAGAAGAAGAAAAGAGCCAGCTGCCATGGTAAGCCCAGAAGACAACAATGAATAAATTTAATTTTCATCAAGCAAGTCCATTCCATCTCCATGATTTGGCTTAACCTGAGGCGAGCTACCACACACACACACACACACACACACAAACACACAATATTTATTTATTGTGGCTTGGTTAGGAAAGGAGAAACTTGTCACCTTTCTTACTGCTTGACAAATCATTCAACTGCAACAGAACACGCACACGGGAATTTCAAGTTGCAATGCATTTTAACTGCATTTCAGATTTGAATCTGATGACGTCGGTTATTGTGTGTACTTGTTGTTGTAGACACTGTTGTTGTTGTTGGTGTTGTCATCGTCACTTTTGCCGAGACATCTGCCTTATAAATTATGCTAAAGCACAGATTTGTATTGTTGCTAAACGGTCTGTTAAAAAGCGCAGCAGCGCTCTTTGCAATTCCCCCTGTCGCTGGCTCTCTTATTTGCATACGTCACTGGCATTTATTCTCTCTCCTCTCTCTTTTTTGTTGTTCACAAAAAATACTCTTGGGCCGGACTGTGACGTGCTGAGCGAAGCTTTTGCCTAAAAAGCTTTTCACCAAAGACTTGTCAAAGGATTTGGCATGTGACTGACTCAACCAGAGAGCATAGAATAAAAAGAGAGAGACAGTGAGAGAGAGAGAGAGAGTGCCAGGAGGCTGAGCATCAATTGAGAAGCTTTCTGATTTTACTGATTACGTAAATAAAGGCGAAGCAGCAGCAGCAGCAGCATCGTAACAATTTACGAAATGTAGCCAAAGTGATTTCAAACTGGAAGCTCACAGAGAAAGAGAGAGAGAGAGTGAGAGAGATAAGGTGTAAAGGAGAGAGACGTAGTAAGCTTTACAAGCCGAGCAGAGATGCTGGCAGAGGCTGAGACTGAAGCTGAAGCTGAGGCTGAGGCATCGGCAGCACGAATCAAACGAAGCCAAGCGAAAGCAAACCAGCCGAGCTGCCGACCCGCTTTCAATTTCTTCATGTGTGAGTGTATCGGTATAAATGTGCTTAAGTGTGTGTATGTGTGCTCCCGTGGTTGTGTAAATTGAGCCTGTATAACCAAAATGGGGCGAGGATGGTTTGACGGCAGCAGCAAAAACAACGTGACACACACACACACACACACACACACACACACACACACACACTTGGCATAATTAGAAGCCTTCTGTAGTTTGCACTCTCTTCTATTTTAAAGAGCTGTGCCAAACAGAGAGAGAGTGTGAGAGAGAGAGTGCGCTTCGCATTTATGAGAGAGCCAAACACGAGGCACCAAAAGAAGCAAGACGAGAAAAAAAAGAATATATCAGAAAGAAAAAAAAAAAAAAAAATAGAAACTGAAGCCCACGACGTAAATTGGGCGCTTGACTCTTTGGACCAAACTGTGGTGAAAATCAGTCACAACGGGAACGTCGTCGGGTGCTGTATGCGTTTTTTGTGTCAGCGAAAAGGCCACGCAAAAAATAGAAATAGTAAAAAGAAAAGAAAGAAAGAGCAAAAAAAACATACACACCTATACAAATTCTAAAATAAAAAAATAAATCTCACATTCAAAAAAAAAATAAAATAATAAAATAATAATTCAAAACATCAAAATAAGCGTTGGCCTAAAAATCAAATCCAATCTTGAGTCTGCAACAGAATTGGAATATAACCATAATAAAAATATTACAACGGTAAAAATGGAAGAAGAAGAAGAAGAGTGTTCAGTGTAGTGCTCAAAATATAAAAGGAAAAGTGTAAAAAAAAAAAAAAAAAAAAAAATATGAAACAGAAGGCGGCGGCAATAAAGACGTTGATGATTACGAGGGCCACCGACAGACAGAAATAAAATTACAAAACACACACAAGCCCACATACACACACACACACACACGCACTCAGACAGATAAAAACAGAGAGTCGAGGATACACGTAGCAAAACTAAACGACATAGAAAGAAAATACAGAGCAACTTTTTGCTTTATAATTTAGCACACACACACACACACGCACTCAGACATAGGCACACATAGAAAACGAAAGCCAAGCCAAATAAATAGAAAACAAAAAGAAAAAGTTGACAAAAAAATATATATATCGACAGCAAAGGCAAAAAAAAAGAAAGAAATCAGCACAAAAAAAAAAACGCAACCGCCCAAAAGAAAAACGCGTCTCAGTTCTCAAGTGTGTGTGCGAATCTGCTGTCTACGTGTGTGTGTGTGCCTACAAATACAAATACATTTATAATTTGATTTCGTTGGCTAGCTTATGTGTGTGTGCGTGTGCCTACGGTTGACACATTAAAAGCCAATTAACAAGTGAATTTGTATAAATAAAACCAAAAAAAAAGAAGAAGAAGCAGAGAGTGAAAATAATCTTGCCTTGCTCTCTCTCTCTATGTGTGTCTGTGTGTGTGTGTGAAAAAGGGCGGGCAAATGGTCAAAAAAGAACCTTGGCTGGCTTCAAAACAAAAGCCTCATAAATTCAAATATCAAAACATACGAAGAAAAGTGTTGAAAAATTGCCACAGTTGAAATATTTTTTAATGCTTCTTCTTCTTCTTCTTGTTGTTGAAGTTCTTGTGCTAGGCTTTTGCCATTTACAAAAAAAAAAAAAAAAAAAAAAAAAAAAACAGAACAGAGCTCAACTCCTCCCACCACTTTGGAAAGTCTCTTTTTGGCTCTAGCTCAAAATTTATTCTTCTCCATATGTGTGTGTGTATGTGTGTGTGTGTGTGAAAGCAAAATAATACAAAAAAAAAAAAAAACAACAAGAGTGGCAACAACAACAACAACAACAACAGCAGGGACAACAAACAGCCACGCACTTAACACACATATTTACAAATACAAAGAAAGAAAGAAAGAAAACAGCGACTAAGCAAAAGAAAAATTTAAACGTGTGCAAAGAAAAACAAAAAAAAAAAAAAAAAAATCTGGCTTCAAGTTTTTTTTTTTTTTTGTTTTTTTCTGGTCACAGACTCGGCGACGCTGGCAAAAGTTATAAGAACCATACACTCACCTCAACACACACACATAGACAGGGACACACCAACGCAGTCGTGCACAACCACAAATCGCATACTCACATTCATCTTTGCAGTGGCTTGACTTGTTGTTGTTGTTGTTTTTCTTCTACTCTTTGTTGTTGTTGTTGTTGTGGCTGCTGACGTTTTCTCTGTGTGTGTGTTTTTTCCCCCCGTCGTCGTCAAAGGCAAAGGCAAATGGCAGTCCAGGGCCAAAGTGTTTGGCCCAAAAGGCAAGAAAAATAAAGCCGAGTTGCTTTCATTTTTTTCACAAGGCAAAAAAGAAGACGAAGCAAAATCTTTATGTCATTTATGTTGTGGCAGTTGCTATTGCTATTGTTGTTGTTGTCCAACATTTCCGTTTGGCTAATAAAATGTCAACAAGCAGTGGCCAAAAGATAAAAAAAAAAAAAAATTGCTTAAATTCGAAATTCAGCGCCGACTCGGCCAGCTCGGCGACTCGGCATCGACAGGCGGCAGCAAGGATAACCAGGCGAACGTCATGCATGTGCAAGGATATTATCAACGTCATGCCACACACACACACGCTGACACACAAATACAAACAAGTTTTGGTGTGGCATATTTTTCCTTTTTTTCTTCTTGGCTCTGCTGATGACGTTGTTGCCTTTCTTCTCTCTCTCTCTCTCTCTCTCTCTCTCTCGCTTAACATAGCTTTTTTTTGTTTTCGAAATTGATTAAATTAATTTCAAAATTATTTAAACAATCAAAGTGAGGCAAAAAGTGTGCTTCCTCTTACTCCACCTGCTTGCTGGGCTGGTGTGAACATGTGTGGTTATTTCTTCATTCATTAGCGGTTGCGGCCTGATTCTCATAACTTGCAGCACCTTCAACAATATACCAGCCACCTCAGCCATCTCTCCCCCTATCCACCTAACTCCAATGCCTGACTGAGAGAAAATCTAATTAATTTGCTGTATTCTAAACCGCCAAGCCATAATTACATCAATCCTAAGCATCTTCAGCTCCCTCCTTCTTCTTCTTCTTCTTGGCAAGGGCAGAAACATTTCAAGTGTGTTCTTCAGAAATTCTGAAAAACTCTGACAAAAAAAAAAAAAGGACTCTCCACATTAGCCGAGTCTGTGCTTGTGGCCACTCGAAATCGAGTTGATTATGTTCTTTCAAAGTTGCTCTCAAGCAACTCTTTTCAATTTTTGTTGCTCAAACTCAAACACTTGATTAAAAATTCGAGTGGGCCAATTTTTTCCTTTGCTTCGAAAGTTCTTATAGTTCACATTTTGTTTTTTATCAAATTTAATTAAACAACATTTTCGAGTGTTAAAGAAAAATTGATTCAAAGAAAGGAGTGTGTTTAATTTGATGAGAAATTTTTCATTTTATTAAAATGAAATTAGTGGAAACATCTTGCTATAAATATTTAAAATCCAATCAGTCCATTCTCTTGATAAAAGGAATTTCAAATTTTGTAAATTCTTTAGCTTCTAAGCTGAAAATTCCCCGATTATGTGGGCTGACCAAATAATTAAGCATACGCCATATTGTTGAGATTTTTTCTCCTGTTTATTCTTATTCTAGAAATATAAAATTATGTTCAAAAGTGTCTTGGAAAAATTTGACTTTGCATATCAAGTATACGCAGGGAGATCCAGAACTCGATTCAAATTAAGTATACGCCTGCTTACACAAATATTTCTGTTAGGCTTCTCCTTTGTAAGTTCCAATTTGATTTAGTTTTGGAAATATAAAATTATGTTCAAAAGAGTCTTGGAAAAATTTGACTTAGCATATCAAGTATACGCAGGGGTATCCAGAACTCTATTTAAATTAAGTATACGCCTGCTTACACAAATATTTCTGTCAGGCTTCTCCTCTGTAAGATCCAATTTGATTTAGTTCTAGAAATATAAAATTATGTTCAAAAAAGTCTTGGAAAAAAATAGAATAAGAATATCAAGTATACGCAGGAATATCCAGAACTCTATTCAAATTAAGTATACGCCTGGTTACACAAATATTTCTGTTAGGCTTCTCCTTTGTAAGATCCAATTTGATTTAGTTCTAGAAATATAAAATTATGTTCAAAAGAGCCTTGAAAAAATTTCACTAAGCATATCAAGTATACGCAGGGAACGCCAGAACTCTATTCAAATTAAGTATACGCCTGCTTACACAAATATTTCTGTCTGGCTTCTCCCCGGTTAGATACCAGATTATTTAATTTTAGAAATATAAAATTGTGTTCAAAAGAGCCTAACAAAAATTTCACTAAGCATATCAAGTATACGCAGCGAACTCCAATAAATTAAGTTTACGCCCCCTGGCTTCTCCTCTGCTCAATCCCATTTTATTTAGTTTTAATAGAGGCAAAAAAAAAAAATAAATAAGTTAAAGAACTTTTACGGTTTTTAAATTAAAGTTGGCATAATTAAGCATTTATCTGAGAAAACAATCTGTCAGTTTTTAGAGCTACTTTTGTTTGGCTAATCTGCTGCTTGTTCGCCTTCAATTTTCAACTTTTGCTCAACTCAAGTTTTATGGCACTAAACGGAATCGTAAACCAAAAGAACAGCCTTTGTCAAAAGAAACTTCTGATAGAAATTAACTTTATTGCCAAATCAAGAGAAAATCGCTAAACAAATGTGGCCCAAGCACCTTTTTAAGTGGGAAGTTAGCAAGGATCCAAGAATCCCTACCTCCTGCCTACCCACCAATCCAACTCACAACCAGTTGAACTCTTTGTGTCTTAAGTATAAAGACAAACACTTGGGCAGGCTGTGTGTTATTTTTTTTCTTTCTGCTCTCATAGTTGGCAACTAAACACACGCCGCCACTTGAACTCAACTGTTTTGGTAGTCTTATCGACTCACTCTAATCGGAAAGGGGAAGACAACAAAGTTTTCCACTGTCCAAGGAAAGTCGGCTCAGAACTCCTTTCTCGCACTCTTAGGGACAAGAACTTCTTAACTAAGACATGGACTAATTCAACTGTTTGGGGCCATAAGTGAAGTTGCTCTCTTGGGTGACTACTGGCTTGGCGGATTCTCCCAAAAAAAAAAGCAAGAAGAAAAACGAGGGCTATAAAAACTATCAAGTTCTGTGCAAGATTTTGTACCCCGGCAAACTAGAAAAATTGTTGAAATGTTTGTGCCAAAGTTGAAGAAAAGAACAACAGCAAAAACAACAGCACATATAAAAATAGGAAAAGTTTTCTCTCAAGTTTTCAGTGCCTGGATCATATAATCCTTTCACTTAACAAGCAAACTTTTTCCTGGCCTGCCAAAAAAAAACTAAGCACCAAAAAAAAATATATATATATATCTCTATTTCTTTATTTTTGTTTTTATATTTTAGCAGTTGTTTTGCAATTTTTGCATAAACACAAACATGAAAAAAATAACCTACCGAAAGAAGGAGAGAAAGAGAGAGAGAAAAAGCTTAGAGAAGAGTCAAGTAACTTGGGCTAGGAATCAGCCTTACAAATATTTCATATATAAAGTTGTGAAAATCTATCTTCCTGCGTATCTGCCTGTATGTGTGCGAGTGTGTGTGTGTGTGTGTGTATGTGTTTTGTATGCATATTTATGCGTTTATATAAGACATGAAATTTATGCATTTTCTGCCACCCAAAAAAGTATTTATGTATGCGTTTATAAATATATGCATACATATGTCTATTCATCTTTTTTTTCTGCTTCTTCTTCTTCCTCTTCGTTCTGTTCGTCTTGTTTGGGGCCTGCTGGCTGGCTGGCTGGCTGGCTGGCTGTTTATTTTGCCATCACCCGCACAGGCTCTTGGCCGCATTCAGGGCCTGAACGTTGTCCTCGACGTTGTCCCTGGACCGTGTGAGCTTGTGTAGATAGCCAGAAAATTTATGCCAACAAAAAACATAACAAACAAAATATTTGTGCACGAGTCAAAAAACTTTTCTTACCCAAACCCAAAAAAACAAAAAAAAAACTTTAAAATAACACCAAACTGAAAAGCTGAAAGCAACAAGAACAATCAGCAAGCTGAAGAAGAAGAAGAAGCAGCAGGAGGAGGAGAGGGCTGCAGTTTCTCGGCTAGAGAATTTATTAGAGCCAAGTTAAGCCTGCGTAATTAAAGAGAGCACAGCTTAAAAGTCAAGATTTGTCTGGCTTTTACCACAACACACACACACACACAAACACAAAAGAAGCAGTAAAATATATTTTTTCCTAAAATTAAAACTGTGGCATTTTTCAACACAAAAAAAAGGGAAATAAATTTTTAAAAAATTTATTATTTTAACAAAAATTTTGCAGTTACAAAAAAAAAAACAACGATAAAAACAAATAAATAATTCGGCGTTAAAACAAATAATAAAAATAATTAAATAAATTGTAAATATATGCCAAATAAATAGTTAGATAAACGCAGCAAAAAAAAATAATTGTGTTCAGCGGCCAAAGGCAAAAACAAAATCAAAAAACAAAAACAAAACAATTTTTTTTTGTTGTTGAATTTCTGGGCAACAAGTAATAATTAATTATAGATAATTTCTGTGTTGCATGGCGTGTGATGTTTTTGTATTTCATTTATGTGTGATAAATCAGTGTTAACCAACAACAACAACAACAACAACAACAACAATAGTAACAACAGCAATAATATCACCCCAAAGAGCCAAGTTAACAACCAAAACAACAACAACAAAAGAGTCGTACAATTTTAGCCTCTCGGAGAATTATAAATGACTGCGGCAAATGAGCTTTTAGTTTAATTAATCAAATGATAATAAATAAATAAATAAATAAATAAAACTACCCAAAAGTGTATAAATAAATAAATTGCATAATTATTTATGGACACCCCCGACACACGCACACACGTACAATTTAAATGTAATCAAATAGATAGCTAGAAACAAAAAATACCAAAAAAAAAAACAACAAACACAACGAGAGCGTGAGTGAGAAAACGTTGACAAAACAACAGCAACAACGACACCAACAACAACTGTATGGCCCCAGCAACAACAACAACTGAGACAACAAAAACAACAGCAACAAAATTAGAAGCCAACCAAATAAAACAAACGTCAAAGAAAAAACTAGGAAAGGTGAAAATCAACAAAACCGACTGCCTTGCCAGCCTGTGGAATATCAACGTAACCGTTGCCCAAGCCAAAGTTGCCCCAATCGTATTGGCAATTCAGTTGACCAAATTAATCCATTTGCATAGAAAATCCAGAAATTTATTACCAAAATCACAAAAATTGGCAACATCATCTCCAACACATTTATCCTTTCCCGCATCGGACAAACCAGCACCAGCACCAACACCACCAACACCACTACCACCACAACCTGTACCAGCACCTTGTCATCGGGCAACGTTCGGCCGTAGTTGTTGGTCGTGTTGTTGTTGTTGTTGTAGCTCGTGTAAAGCGTGCCCATTGAGCTCAGTCTGGCCGCCTCACACAATAGCGAACACAACAGCGATAACAACAACTCGGTTAGCGGGGCCAGTGGCAGCGGCGGGGGCAGCGGAGGCGGTGATCCAAAGAAGACCTTCTCGTTGCACTGCTGTTGCGTGATCGTCGACATAACACCCGTCACCCACCCCGGACGCTTGACATCGGCAACAACGGCCTCGGGAAGGGATGGTGGCAGCGCTGTCGGTGGCAGCGGCAGCGGAAGCGGCGGTGGCGGTGGACTCGGTGACAATGTCTCCCAGTTGGCCAGTCAATTGTTTCGTTTTGGCAGTAAAAAACGTGGCGGTGTCTGCATTTGTAATGCCCAATGTCGTCTCCAGTCGCTCGGTGAGGGTCCCCTTGGACCGACGATAAAAACACATCATGGCTCGCTGGATCGTCTGCTGCAGCAGCAGCAATTGGCCCAGGCACGTGGAGCGGCGGCCATAGCCGAGAAGCAGACACAGAATGTCACAGCCGAGCGTTCCATAAGCTGGGTAGTGGATGGCGGCGGCGGTGGAGCCCTACTCGGAGCATCGGAAACGGAGGGCGATGGTAATGCGGCCGAGAAAGACAGTGGCGAAGGCGGTGCCGCACCACCGCGTCCGCCTTCGCGAGCCAAGCCCAGTGCCAAACAGGTCAAGGAAGAGTTCGATCGCGGTGTGGAAGTGGAGAAGTTCTACCATCAGATCAACGGGGACATCTTTGAGATTACCCGGAGAGTGCGTGCTCGGGATGAGGATACCATCGAACAGAAGTGTATCAAGCGGAAGGGCTCTGTGCGTTTGGTGGAAGGCCATCATGTGCGTTTGCCGCCAGAGCCGGAGCAGAAGCCGCAGTTGCCGCCACGTCGCCAGAAGAGTGCCGAGGAAGTGGCCATGCCCAAGAGTGCCCTTCGGTCGGCCCCGGAGCAACTGGAGTGGTTCGATCGCAAGGCCCAACAGCGTCATTCCGCCCGCTCGGCCGAGGGTGGTGCTGTGCGTGAGGAGACCATGGAATGGTTGAAATTGCAAAAGGGAAATGGTCAGGCTGCTCCGGCACGCACCTCTTCCGGTCCCAGTGAGATTACCGTACTGAAAGACGAACTGCCCGAGTGGCTGCTGGAGCACCTGCCTCGAAAACGTTCGCTTGGCGAACGTCAGCTATCCGAATCCAAGCCGGCCAGCAGCTCATCCTATGCCAAGGCCCTCAAAGAGGAGCTCTCCGAGTTGCTAAAGAAACCACTCTCCCGCCAGAGTTCGGGGCCCTGTGAATTCTCGCTGCTCAAAACAGACATTGTGGAATGGCTTACCAAAATGCAGGGCACCACCGGATCCACCAGATCTACTAGAGATGAGGGCAAGCCGCGACGTTCTCACCATCGTCGAAATGGCAGTGGCGATACACCTCGTTCCAATTCCCAGGAAGATGCTGCTGCTGCCAAACAGCAGGCCAGTCGCAAACGCCATTCGCTGGGTCACACCCACGGCAGTGAGGAGGAATTCGCCGATTGGATAGCCTATCCCCTGAATAAACTTCAGTCCCTAGGCAAGCAACCCACGGCTGCACCAACCGCCACCACTGCCACTAGCCAGACGCTGGATAGGCGGACGGCAGCAGCTGTAGCGCAGGGATATGCAGTGCCCATGCCCACCACCCACACTCAAATCTGCCTAGAGCGTCGGCGGGAGGAGAGATCTCGGGAACGCAAGCTGAGGCACTCAGCCAGCGAAGTGGTTTCCAGCCCCGCCACAGCGGGTATCAGCAGTAGCCAACTGGAGCGTCTGTATGCCAAGCCACACAAGGAACGGTATCAGTATGTTCCCAAGGTCAAGGATGGTCCCGGTCAAGCTCTGCCTCCATTGCCGCCCAAAGAATCGAAATCAAAAAGGGAGAGATCGCGTCGTCATCAGACTCAGCGTTCGGCCACGGTCTCCGACATGTCTGGGCCCCGAAATGGGGAGCACAAACGGAAGTCATCTTCGGCCGAAAGAGCTCCGCGTTCGCCCTCTCCCTGTACTGACCCGGCCTGCCCTCTACTACCGATATGCACAGACCCACATTGCCGATTCCTTGAATGCCAAGCAGCCAACCGGTGCGTCACCTCATCTGCCTCTTCGGTCAATCTGGCCCGCCACCAGCAACTGGCCCAAGTTCAGATGCACGCCGTGCCCTCTCACATAGCCTCAGATACGCCCACACCCTCGACGACGGCCACTCCGCCACCACCGCCGCCGCCACCCACGCAGCGCCGCCTTGTGATCTGCCACGAGTGTCGCTCGTGTGCCCCGCTGCTCAGCTGCCAGAATCGGAAATGTCTGAATGCCGCCAAGTGCAACTCACTGCCTCGCTGTGCCGCCGACTTCAATCGGTTGCGCACCACACTGGCCCAACCGCCAGCCACCCTGGACGACATCGAGCCAGCGCCCCTCGAGGCGCTCAGTTCGCCCCCGCGTGTCCACTACCGTAGTAACTCCCAGCCTAATACTTTGCAACGTGGAGACTCTGCCACCTCAGCCACCGGCATGGCTGGCATCTGTTGGCTCGAGCCCACCACTGCCAGCAGCAGCACGATTCTTCAGCCACTTAATGGCCATGGGAATCACCTAAATGGCCACGGCTCAAATGGCAAACTCATGAAATCTGCCTCGGCCGCTTCCCTCAACTCCCGTCGAAGGCGCCACAAGACTGTGCACTTTGGCGAAAATCTGCTGCGGGAAGTCTGCCAGAATCGTAAGCTCATCAAGACCGAGCAAGTGCCGTCCGGCTCGGCGCCCATGAAGGCCAACATCCAAATGCTTTACAATTTCGTCGAGGGTGTGCTCAGTGCCTGGGTAGACGATGACGAGGATCAGGTGCGTTCAGGTGCTGAGTCTGAACCGGAACACGGTGTGGTTGCCTTGCAGCCCATCCATCGATGTAATCGATTACGGTATCAGTGCATCAAACGTGTCGTCGAGGAAGCAGCCGATCTTCAGGGCACACTCAAATTGGGCAACTCGCGCTATCGCCATCGACACTGGCGCAGCACGGCCAAACAATGCAACGAAATGTTCCTTCGCAAGGTAGAGTATAAGATAAAATCACTGAAAGTCACGGTGACTTACTCATATTTAAATTAAAGAGTAACAACTCCCTGAATTTTAAGGGATTCTTTATATATCCCGAAACTCTATGATGACTTCTTATTTTTGAATAGGTATTCCTGTTTTTAATTAAGGTCACGGTGACTTGCTTTCACGTGAACTGAATAAACCTAACTTACTCTTTTCATCTCAAAATGGTACACTTTCCCACCTGAGTTCTTGCTAATAATTTAGATGATTTTAACGCCTCAGCAACTCTGATAATGTACAAATAATTTAATATATTTATCACAGATTAGAGAGAAATAGAAGAAATAACTGAAAGTCACGGTGACTCACTCATATAGAGAGTAACATGTCCTTGAATTTTAAGGGATTCGTATATATTTTGAGAGTCTATAAGGGCTTGTTATTTTTGAATAGGTATCCCTGTTTTTAAGTAAGGTCACGGTGACTGGTTGTCAGACCAATCCTGAATAACTCTGTTCATTTCTCCCACCTGAGTTCTTGCTAATAATTTAGATGATTCTTACGCCTCAGCAACTCTGATAATGTGCTAATAATTTAATAGATTTATCACAGAATAGAGAGAAATTAAAGCTCCTTGAGATTGCTGCTACCAATTTGTCATTTTTATAATTCATTTCCAGTCTTGTTTCACAAATTTATTTCTGCCCTGCTCCACACAAAAAAAGTGTGAGATCAAAAAGCCAGAAGGAGGTGCTTAGTTAAAGCACTCTTCGAAGAGCTCCTCTTTTGTTATATGGCCACCTAAACATGGTAGCTGCCCCTTTATGGCCTGGCCCGAAATGACCAGAGCCTGGCGCCGCTGTCGTCGCCATTCGACATTCACAAAACGGCAATAAATTAAAGCATTAGCCATGGCAAAGCTCTGGACTCCCAGAGCGCGCAAGGAGACCATTTTCATTTACTATTTAGTTTCGGTAATGAATGGCATTGATTGGAATCCACATGAATCAAAGTTTCAAAGTGATAAAGGCCATTTGTCTATTTGTGGAAGCGAGAACTTGGGATAATGGTGACATTGCTTTGTGTGTGTGTCTGTGTCTGTGTTTTTTTGTTGAATTGGATTTTTAGTGGATAGAAAGAAGTGAAAGGCAGCCACAAATTTCAATGGGAATCACTTCATTGCATGACCAAAAATTTATACCAATGTTTTTGCTGACTTATTTCGGTTGCAATCATTTCAAAGTTAGCTACATAATACAAAAGCCAATAGCTAAAGCAAACAACAAGCAAGTAAACAAACAAAAAGCCACACAGAAAATAGGTGGATGCGTTGGATCGGGTCGGGTTGGGTTTTGATTACGTTGAGTTAAAATGGTCTGAAATTCCAAAAAGGATTTTATGGTTTCCTACAGTCCAAACAAAACACAACACATATTTCCAGTTACGCAAAATACTTCAAATACCCCAAGAGTATTTTCAATCACATCAAAATACGCAATCCATAGAAACCAAATACCTCGGCCATCCCCCCCCCAAGCAACCAGCCAACGTAATCTAAATGACTGAACTTGAATGGCGCATTAGTTTGGCAGAAAAGATAACACACTGTAGTGCATTTTAATTAATAGCTTGATCAACGTATTGGAAGCAAAAGATTTCATTTCAATATTAACGAAAATTGGCCAAACATTTCTCAATTCCACTTACTCTCCTTTCATAAAGCTTACTCGAAATGGGTCAAGAATGCTCGAGTGCTTATTTAGTTATTTAAAGGTATTTCAATCGCATTAAGTGTGGAAAATTATAAAACTCTTCTGTGGGCTTACCAAAGTAGCAAAGTGTATATATTCTGTTGTCTAATTTATATCTATTTTGCATAAATATTGCAATGAAAATTGTAATTATTCTGTGGCTTGCAAGGCTTTGGAATATTATGAAATTTTCATAAATAAATAAAAGCTGTAGCATTTGGATTATTCGCACCGTTATTTTCACATATTTAGAATAATTTATTAGAAAATTTAATCGGATTTCAAAAGAATTAAATTAAATTATCCCAAAATTGATATACCGAAAATTAATCAAAAGCAAGCAATTTAAAATTTAATTTAATGTAATTAGAAACTAACTTGATATATTCGAATGATTCGGGATATAGCTATATAATACAAGCATAGAGTCCTAAGAGAACTGATACATATGTCCATCAAACATCCGAGAGACTACTTTCGATCTCAGAGGCTGCATTTTTGAAACAACCTCAGAAAAGTCAGTTCGTTGGTTGGAAGACTGCCCTTAGCCATATAAGCTCATAATTAATGAAATCTTCAATGAAATCACTTCACACCTGCCCGATAACAGGCCGACGAATATAACGGATATTGTTGTGTTTGAGTTCCGTCAGATTCTAAAGCCTTTTGCAATTGGTTCGGTTGCTCTCTTGCATTGTAAGCCAATTACTGACAAGCGATTGCCAAGAGCTTAATCAAAACCCAAATGACAATGGGTATATATATTTTATCGGCATATATATACACATACATATGTACAGAGACAGAGAGACAGGCCAATACGGCACATACTCGACACTTCCGTTTTAATCAGACTAAATCCTTACACACACACATATACATATTCTTGGATAGACAGATAATGCCAAATTGAATTTCGCAGGTTGTCATATACTAGAGCATGTGTGTGTGTGTGTGTGTGTGTGTGAGGAGTTTGACTGTATGTGGGAAGGGGGGTCAGATTTTGAATCTGTGCAAGACAACAACTAGCTAAGCCATGTTGGAGTGCTCATATCATCATCATCTTCATTCGATTCCTTCAACTCATCACACAGATTCACTCACATCTACAAGACCGATTTAATCCAACCTTAACAGGCCAAATGATGGTGCACCGAACAGCAAAGCGAGAGACTGAATCGCAGTTGCTGTCGTCACGCGCCACAAATCCAACATTCTCGTCCACCGACTGCCTACGCAATGCCTCGCCCCAGCCTACCTCCCCCCTTTTTGCTCCCTCTCCCTCCACATCGGCATTGGCATTCGCAGTGGCATTCTATTTTGAATCAATTTCCTTTACTAACAGCTTTTGAGTGTGCTTAAACACTTTGATGGCGGCAAGAGAGTAGCACGGGTATGTTTTGCTGTAAGTAAGGGTAACTTTTTTTAATGCCTCACTTAATCGCATACAAATACACACAGGCACACACACGGCAACACACACACACACACACACAGAAAACTAAACGTAAAATGTAAACGTGCCAAAGAAATAAAACTCATTCACTTTTTGTTACTCTCTACGGAAGAAGATATAGAAATGGGGAACCCTGAAATATAATTCTTTAACTTTCAATCTGATCGGTAGAGTAATTCGATTTGCAAAAGCCATACGAGGGCACTCTCTTTAGGCATTTGCCTTACAAAATTTTAAGTTATAAAACTTTAAATTTGAAAGCCTTTAATATGGCAGCTTTTATCAGATACTCTATTAAATATTGAAATACCTTTTGAGGAGAGCCAGGGAAATGTATTGATTCTGCCAACATGCATCAATTCCGAAATCATTCGTCTAAAGGCAAAATCAAATCGAAAAGGATTTCCCCTAGCACTCTGGGCACTGCCAATGTCAGTGGGCCTTCACATTTGACATTCAAAAGTCATTGATAATTATGGCAAAGCCGACGTGTACGACAGCCGCATCCAGGGATCACAATCAATTCTTGATTAGAAATCGCAGTAAAACACGATGAAAGAGAACTCAAAACTCGTGACTCCTTGGCAAAATTTCACTCTCTCTTTCAAAAAAAAAAAAAAAGAAGAAAAATATAGCTTCTTGTCCAGCTTTCAGCTTTCCTGGAGGCAGTCAACCAATGTTGGTTGTCATGTGTTGTTGGTTGTTAAATACGCATACATTTTGTTCACCTAAACTGGCTAGGAGAGGATATGAGGGTTTTGGAAATTTCAGTATGTGTGTGCGAAAATTGAATTTTGATTTTGCACTGATGCTGAGATATGGCATATTAGGCCAAAGTAATCAGGTAGGCCCATACAACAAAACACGCACACACACACACACCTACAGATTTAGATACTCCCTCGAACCAGTCAAACGAAGCATACATAAGAATACATAAACATGCACACACAATCACAGTCAAACAGACCAAACCAAAACCAGGCCAGCCCAGAACAGAACAGAACAGGACTGACTCGGCCAGACCCAACCAATCTAGTCAAGCCAACCAACCAGTAAGCCAGACACCGAGGGCAGAAGGCGACTCAGCCAGGCAGGCATTTAATCTTCTGTGTGATTGTTATTGTTTAGGTGTGCGTGTTTCAGAGCGACCATTTTGGCTTACTTCAGCGTTCCATACGTGTCCATTCGTGCATGCCAATGTACGTGTATTGGTAAAGCACCGCTACACATGCATACATCTGTATGTATATGTGTGAGTTTTGCTTTATCTGTCTGTATGACGACTCATTGTCAGCCAGTTGATGAAATTTGACAACACTTTCTGCAACTGTCCCGGGGCACATCAATTAAAAATTCATGAATCATTTGACAAACTATGTGCGTATGTTTCCCTCTCTCCCTCTCTCTCACCCCCTTCACCCTCTGAAGATTTGCCTCATTTTGTTGACTTTGGGGCACCATTTTGGTTTAGGTTCGTCGTCCGTTGGCATCGTTTATCGTTTTCTGCTCTTGTTCAAAAATTACACAAACAAGTATAGAGAAGGAGTAATCTGTTGTTAAGGGCAAATAAATCCATTCAACCTAGGCTCAACCCGACCCCTTCATTCACTCAAAAAGTAACCCTTTTTTAGTGCCTACAAAATGTAGGTTTCATTCCATTAGATTGCTTGGGTCTCGAGTTGGCTTGTTTAGTGAGAAATTTGATGCCCCGAAAAAGTGGCCTCAACTGAATGAAAATCTCAGACAATAGTAAAATGCTTTTAATTGGGATCAAATGTATGAGTGAAGTTTCTGAAGCATACAAAGAACTTGAGACAAAATTAAATTCTTGAGAAATGAATCGTATGTATATGAGCTTTGGTTGGTAGATGAAAAGATATTTGAAATAGTTTCCGATTGACTTTGATAATTATCCGAATTTTGATTTCAATGAATTCAGAGTTTCTTCATTTCCTTGATTAAAGTTTTATTGGGAGGAATCAAAGGAATTCCAAAACTTATTCAAAAAGGTAGCAAATCGAAATAAGTAAATTTTTCCTGAAAAAACCCAAAGGCAAGGGAAGGAACCCAATAAGCTAATTAAGCTTTTCCATTCAATTTAATAAATTCCTCCGATATCTTTAACCTTGATGCGCTGACAAGTAATACAATTTGAATACATCAAATAGCTATAAATTGAGTCAATCTCCTCTGATGAGAACCAGAACTTTGATGGCAAATGCCGCTCTGAAGACGAGGTAACTTTTGTGAATGCCATATGCAATTATAGAGATTTCGCAACCGCAACTCGCTGCAAGCTTCCGTTTCCGCTCCAGTCGCTCTCTCACACACACTAACAGTTTTGCATACACTCAGAATTTGATGGCGATGTGATGGAAAATTCTATTGGACGAACAGCGGAAACTATTTTGGTTGCGGTTAAGGTAAAAGCCAATCCATATTTCTCGGTCTCGACTAAGCTGAGTTTATGATGAAATTTTAAAGATAGAGAGATCTTTACTTTGCCAATTTAAAAAATATCATTCAAAAAATAAAACGTTTTCATTTAATTTTTTGTAATCAGACGCAGCCACTCTTGGTGGAAAAATAAATAAATTGAGGTAGGCAGTCGGCGACTCAATTGCTAAAAGCCTCAAAAGAGGCCCCAAAGGTGCACTCCCCAAAAAGCTTTGATCTCTTTCACTGTACTTGTTTCTTTATTTCTCTGTTTTTTTTTGTTTTGTTTTTTTTTTTTTGTCTTGCCAATTTGAACTGCCAAAATATTTATGGGTCGCACGCACACCCACAGACAGACAGACAGGCAGACAGACAAAGAGACCGGCAGTCAATGTATTTACATTGGTAGATGACGGTGCCCTGCTCGACTCTGCTCTGCTCTGTATGAGGAGTCCTTCGATTAATATAAAATTTGATTAAACTTGCCCTGCCTTGCTGGTTTTTTTTTTTTTTTTTTTTTTTTGAGCTCACTTGTGGGTTAAACATTCTACACAAGTGACTGTAAAAAGACGTGTGTATTCTGAGGGGAGAACATCGTTAGGGGAGAACGAAATGCAAACACACGCCACAGGCAGGCAGACAGGCATTCAAGTCGATGGGAGCTGGGCTTGGGAGGGAGTCCGGGCGACATTTTCAGGCATACAAATAAATAACTTGTAAAACATGCATATGAGCAAAAAATGTTTGAAAATTGGCAACACAAACACGGCCCGAAGATGAGGGAGGCAGACAATGAGAGAAAGGGACGAAGGGCCTGGGCGAAGAAGTTATTTTGGGCCAACAAAATCGAAGGCCTTCAAGCCCAAACTCCAAGACCGAAATGAACTGAAAGAGACAGAGATTAAAAGAGAGAGGGAGAGAGAAGGAGAAAAACAGGCAAAAAAGAAAGAAAGAAAGAAATAAATAAAGTAGAAGAAGAAGACGAAACGAATAAACACATTGTAAATTGATTTCCTTGGGAACTCAAATAAAAATGCCATGAAAAGCAAGTGAGAGACATCGTGTGCTTATATCTGTGTGTGTGTGTGTGGGTGAAGGCGGAATGGGTGTGGTTGCATCTGCTTTTTGGCTGCCCTGACGATTGAAACGAATGAATGGGCAAACCAATTTTTATTGCCACGCGGGACACGTACCAAAAGCAAACGCTGCTTCCCTGGGCCGTGTTGATTCCCCAAAGGCCTGCTCTTGCCTGGCACGGCCTGGCCTGGCTTGGCCAGCTTCACCACTGCCACCGCCATCGCCACCGCCACTGCCACATCAGCCTTGGCCATCTTTGCTGTCAGTTTTCCTGTTGCGAAAAAGCAAAAATTGGCGCACGGGGCGTGATAACGGAAGGAAGTCGGCCAAATGGCGTTGGCAACCAGACCAGACCAGGCCGGGTTGGCCCGGCTCGGCCCTGGCTTTTGATGAAATAACAGGACCAAAGAAGTCCAGTTCTTCTTTTTCTTATTCTTCCTCTGCTTGGTCTATACATTTTTCTATAGTATAAATCGCTCCCTCATACTTGTGCCAGTTATTGTCTGCCTTTTGCCAATTTCACCCACCCCTTCTCTCTCTCTCTCTCTCTCTCTCTTTCTCTCTGTGTTTGGGTCTGTCAGAGCACTTCAATCTTTCAGTTTGTCTGGGCATTCGGCTTGTTGGTTGTTCGTTGCCAGCAACTTCACTAAAAATGCAGGCGAGAGAAGACAAATTGCTTTATCGACGACATACGTAACAAATGTTGCTGTCGGCAATGACAATAACAACAGCAACAACAACAGCAACAACGAATTGAACAGCTACTGTAACTATGATAAGGACAACAACAACAGCAACAAAAATAACAACAAGTTGTCGGTTCCCTGACAGCAAAACCCACTCGGTCATTATTGGTTTCAAATGGCTTCGACTTCGAACTTGGCAGTAACCGAGTCCTGGGCTTGTCTGCTTGACTGCCCAACTGACTGACTGGCTGACTGGCACTGCTAATTATGACTTAATTATTTCAATTATTTTCTTCTTCTTCTTTATCATCATCTGCTCGGTCTCCTTGGTCGGTAAACCCCTCCTTCTTCTTCAAAGAGAAAAAGCCAGAGAGAGTTATTGAATTTTATCATTTCCAGTGACTGAAATGTGTACGTGTTTGTGTAGCTTGTCAATTTACGAGAACGTTGCCAGCTCAACTCGGTATTATCAATATGGCTGGCAGCAATTCAGTTTCGTTCTGGTCTGTTAGTCTTGCCCATGAATTTAATGAATTCCGTTTTGTTTTTTTCGTCCACTAATTTATGCCCTTTTTATTTGTTTGATTATAGATTTCTGACGATGATCGAATGAGCCTAACTACTGCCGTTTCGGATGAAGATGATGGCGAAAGTGTCATGGCGTCACCATATAAAGCAAAGGCCACGGGCACAGCTGCATCCTCCTTCAATTGCACCGGCGCTGTACGAAAAGCTGGGTAAGTCTCCTCTCCATTTCCCTTCAATCAGCCAATTAGTTGGCTTAATCAGTATGCCACGCCTTACCAGTCAGCTTATCAACTGAATTCTCCTGGGGACTTCTCGTTGCATGTGCCACAAACGTGGCAAGTTCAACAAGTCAGTACGATATTTTTGTGCAGAAATTTTTTGATTTATGAAAATTTCATATATTGTATACACAAAGGACTTGGGTAGATAAGAATTTCTTAATTAGGAAAATGAATAGAGAAGCCAAATGAAATCTTGCCAAAGACGAACTTAAAATCAAAGAAATTTAAATAAAGCAGAAAGCTAAATTTTTCACCAATTAACCAAATGAGAAAATACCAAATCAAATCAATGAAAAGGCTTAGAAAATTTCATTCAATTCTATCAAAAATAAATGTAAATATTAAATAAAAAAATAAAAATAAATCAAATTATAAATTTGAAATAAATATGATTGATGAGATTTGCAGAATTTTATTTTTTATCAACTTTGAATAAATTAAGTCTCAAATTACTTTCTAGGCAAATTCCTGACCACTTCATAATGTCTCTCATATCATTTTGATTAAATTAAAGTTTCTGCCAACAATTTAATTAACTTTAACAGCATTAAATCAATTTATATATATATAGGAAAGTAATAAGGAAATGAAAAAAGCCACAGCCATCTTAAGGAAAATTATGAAAATTTTTCAATTTATTTTGTTTTTAATTGCAGTTTTCTATCGGTAAAGAAATGGTTACTACGCAAGAAGCATCAAATCGAATTGGCACGCAAACGAGGCTGGAAAGGCTATTGGGTATGCCTGAAGGGCACCACGCTGCTGTTCTATCCTTGCGATTCCCGAGAGGGACGAAGTGTTGAGGCAGCGCCCAAGCATTTAATTATTGTGGATGGTGCAATTATGCAACCGATACCAGAGCATCCAAAACGCGATTATATATTCTGTTTGAGCACGGCATTCGGAGACGCCTATCTGTTTCAGGCGCCCTGTCAGGTGAGTTCTCAAAATGCGTTGACATTGACAGGAAGTCTGATGGAAACCCTAGTTGCTCTGGCCGTTGATTGAGTGGCCAAGCTACATGGAGGATGGTGTTGAGAGTGTTGAGCTGATTGTGAGCCCGAGGATATGCAAAGCCGAGTTTAGTCAATATCAACTGGGCAGAGAGACAAAAAAAGAGGGAGGGGCTAACCAAGGAAGTCCTTCAGCCGTAAGACTTTTTCATGTTGCAATTAGAAAAGGAAACGTGCGGCAGAGGAAACTATAAAAGTTGGCCTTGCCGGGCAAAGGCAACAACAAGAAGCACACAAACATTGACAAACAAGACTTGGACTTTGGTAGCAGCCGCAAACAGAAAGTGTATGGTGAAAATTTGTTTGCACAACTTGAGTGAAGGATATGAAGAAGTATATGGACGGCCATATCCGTTGCTAGAAGAAGCCGGGCAAAAGGAAGGTGGCTCTGATGTCGAGTTCAGCGCTCCGCTCGCGGGCTTTCAACAGACTTTAATGCAAAATGTGTGCCACAAACGTACACACACACACACACACATACGCACACGCACACAAGCTCTCTTGAAGCAGCTCGAAGGCGTTAGCCAACATACACACACACACACATACACAAACAGAGGGGAAAGATATATAGAGAAAGCCTGAAATGCAAATCGTAAGGCTTAAAGTGTGATTGAGGCTGGTCTGCCATTTGGCAAACTGGCAACATCCACAAGCAAATAGCCAAAGCATAAAATGGCAGCAACAGCCATTTGGGTGTGTGCGAGCGAGTGAGATGAAAAGGATTGCCTTGAACGGTTTGCAAAAGTCCTTGTGCCTAAACTGTTACATGTCTCAAAGGCATACGTTGCTCATTCTCGGCATGGTCGGTCGAATCGACTCACCTCACAAATCAACCAGCCAACCAGCCAGCCAGCCAGCCAGCCCACCAACAAACTCGGTTGACTGCACCCTCTGCCCGGCAGCTGGTTTTTGCTTCGATTTGCTTGGCTTTTGCATCGTCACACCGAGATTTGTCATTAAATTTGCATAACCGATAGTCAACACCGTCAGCCAGAATTCAGGCAACATTCAACCTTTCCTGACATTTGGCGCTGGGGAAATATTATCAAATTGCTTGCCATGCATTTGGTCTCCAATTTGTAATACAATAATTTCTTCAACTTATTCCCTTCTCTCTCTCTCTTTTTTTGTATATTTCCATATAGGTGGAACTTGAGAATTGGGTAAATAGTATTCATAGCGCCTGTGCGGCTGCCTTTGCACGTCATCGCGGTAAAACGGGTACTTTGCATTTGCTTCAGGAGGAAATCTTTCGGTTGGAAAAGGCCATTGAATCGGTAAGTGGAATTTCATTTTAATTTGAAACTATCCAAACATTTATTCATTCATTAATTTCAATTATCTCGACACTATTGTGTGTGTCTATTTGTTTGCGGTCTTTGGTTAAAATATTTTCAATGTTTCGACTTCCCCGACTTCCCCGAGCAAACAAAGTCAAAAAGTGGTTTTTGAAAATTTTGAAACAATTATAATAAACATGTTCAGTCATCAATAAAATCAACGCAATTCATTAAATTCGTTAGGCACAATCATTCAAACTAATTAAAATCAAGTTATTGCCAATGAAATGTGGCCGAAATGATTTAATTTAAATTAAGGGTATTTATTCCTGAGAGCGCTTATTAACGCAAAATTATGTAAAGCATAAAGCTCAGTTCTAATTTTTATTATAATTTATATTTGCAAATACATTTACGATTTAAATTAGGCCCAAGCCAATTAAATCCTTTGAACAAAAGAAAAGCCAGAAGGAAAGGAATTATTCAGATTCCTAAATGAGCAGGGATGCTTATTACCTTAATTACCTTATAAAGAAATCGGACTTAGGAGTTCGAGAATTCTTATTAAAATTTTTCCTGAAATTCAAAAACTTAATTTTTTCATAGAAAATCCGACTTGGAATCTTGAAAATCTTTTTGAAATATTTTGTTGCCTACTTTTTAGGGCACCGAACATACTGCAGAGTTTTTCCATAAAAATGTTAGGTTTGTTCTGAACTGCAAAAAAAAGAAGATAGAATAAAATGGCCAACACTTGATAACTTTAATAATATAATTAAATTATAATGTACAAGTTGAGAGCAAAAGTACCAGAAAAAGAAATAAAAGAAATTCAGCGCACTTATACGATAAATTAGATAACTTTCCGGCAAGTCTCAATAACTAATGATATAACAAGTTCAGTTCACTTCAGCTCGGCCAATTTCGCACTTGATTCCCAAAAGATTTTCTGTGAGTTCATTCTGGCTTCCTGACTTTTTCTGTCATTTCCTCCCACTCAATATCATTCTGCTTTTTTCTTCCAATTCTTCGTCTTTTACTTGTTTTATTTTTCTGTCTTGGAATACCTGGGATTGCGGTATTGGATGAGCCCATTTATGTATTTGCTTTTCAAATCAATTCCCCATCAATTTTGCGTGACTTGGCCGAGAAACAGCGGAAATTTGTAGCCGCCGTTTCATGGCATATAATTTATTTGGCCAACTTTTGTGAGCTCGAGGCCATAGAGGCCAGAACAAGGCGAATCAAGGAGAGTTTGATAAATAGAACAAGACGCAAAGGAAAATAAATAGAAATGAAAGAATTGATCAGAGAAATGCTTGAATTTTGTTGTTGCAGCCGAGAGAACTGCACTTGCCACATCCGCAGTTCACTAGTGAGGCAAAGAAAAAATAACTCAAAAAATGCCACTGCAGTTAAAAATGAAGCAAAAGAAGAAGAAGCAGAAGATGAAGGAAATAAACTTTATTTGTTTATTTATTTTTCATCATGTCATTTTCAGTGAGTCAAGCACAAAAATGACGAGGCAAGGCAATGGCTGTGGCAACTGCGGATAACTTGTGGCACTTACGCAGGCAAGCGAGGGCAGGCTGGCAGGCAGGCAGACAGGCTAGAGTGAGAGCTCTTTTGGCCATACTGCAGTTGTTTTTATACAAGTTTTCTTTCCGCTCAAGATTTATTCATGTTGTTGTTAAGAGAGTTTGGCTTAGTTGTTCTTGTTGCTGTTGTTCCAGTTTGTTAGCCCAAGTTAAAATGATTCCGAAAGACAATTATGTCGTCCACCAACCAACCAACTAACCACTCAGACTCCCAGTCACTCCGAGTCTCCAGAACTTGATTCATTCGTCTCTGTCGCTAAAGCTGTCCATTCTCTAACCCCCTCCCGAGCCCCACCCACGCTTCCTCCGTCGCACTGTATGTTTCCCTTGACTTGTTCCCCTTTTCTGTTTGGTCTGTTTCGCAATTTTTAATTTAGTTTTTTTCCATTCTCATTTTAGTCAATGTTGTCTGGAAAAGTTGAAGTTGGATATAACGGGTCGGTTAGTTCCTCTCCCCCTCTCTCTCTCTCTTTCGCTATCTTCATTCCACAAACTGTTCCTTTCTGGATAAACCATAATTACTTCCTTGAATGTTGCGTCTGCTTATTTTTGTATTTTTCAATACTCTTTTTTTTCTCTCTCTCTGCGGAAGTCCGAGATTGGCACAAGAAATGTAAAGAGAGAAGAAAAAAAAAATGAAGACTTGTACAGTATTTTTTTTTCCTTTTCTGCTTTACTTCCTCTACGATTTTAACACAGATTGCGATTTATATTTCTTCGTGTTTTGTTTTGTTTGATTTTTTTTATCTGACGTTGCATCTGCTGCAATAAAAATTAATTAAATGCAAAGTAGCAGGAACAAAAACAAAATAATCATTGCATCTCGAACGCGGACATTTTTTTCTTTATTTTCTGTTTGTTGGTAATTAATTTAAGTAACGAACCTTATTATTTAAATAGTTGAGAGTGTAAGATGGTAAAAAAAAAAGTTAAAACAGGCAGCAGTCAAATTGCAGAATTGCTGAAAAGGCAGAGGCGTGGCCGGCGGGTAGGAGGCGTGCTTGTTGCTGACATAGAATGTCATGAATGATATTAAAATAAAAAGGGTGTCGCCGTCAACTACCGGTTTCCGCCTAAAGTTTTATGAAGACTACAAAAAAAAAGGCAGAAGCTGAATAGACAAAGGCGTATGAGTAGGCGTAGGATGTTTTAAGGGGAATGGAGGGCCCACCTTAAAAGAAGAGCAACAGTGTGTCCCTTTTTTTTTGGGTTGTGCTCGTAGTAAGACCCAACGACTTTCTAGCTGGCTAAGTTGACTGGGCGGGGGACTAGGTTTGTTGTTGCTCTTCTTCTTCTACTTCTTTGGTTCTGGTGTCACCTTTCGGAAATAATCATATATGTGTCAGTAAAACTTGCATGGTTCGGTGGGGGGCAGCACTTTGCTTCGTTTGCTTTAGCCTTTCTAATTTTGCTATCTATTTTTCTTTTCGCACATAAAGCACTCATCCTATATACATTTTTTTTCTAAAACAAAAAAAAATAGAAAGAAGCAGAGGAAAAAAATAGCTTCAGCGCGTTTGGTTTTCGTATGCTCTGGTTTTCACGCTCTAATTACGACTCCTACTACGTTGACTACGTTGACTACCTCGACCAGCTCTTCCTTTCAGGGTTTTGATCCGAATGCAATGGAAACTGCAACTGAAACGGCTCGTGTGCAATTGCCATGGCGCAGTTGTGTGTCTAAACAAGCCTCACTTACCTCTCACTGAGAGCTCCTTTCAATTTGCAATGGTCCTGCTGTCATTTCAGCTCAATAGCCCAGCGACCAAGTTGCCCCACTCCAGACTCTTCCACGGCTTACCTACCACATCAGCTCACTGAGTTTTGTTTCACTTCTTTTTTTCTTTTTTTTTTTTGTCTCCTTCTTTCTCTTTTATTTTTTATTTTTTTTTCCTTTCTTTTCTCAGTCCACTGGTGCTCACAATCTGTTTTAAATTGTTGTTTGGTTTGTTTTCTCTTCGCTTATTTATTTTTATATAAATTCTTCTTCCTCTTTTTATTCTGTTGTTTTTGTGGAAAATTTTCCACTTCTTGCATATCTTGTGGTCGATTTATAAAAAAAAAAAAAATTAAACTCTGTTTACCATCAATTTAAATACACAAATAATTGCACTAATTAAATGTTCTTGCTTACTGACTTGTTTATGCATTTGTAAACGAAAACAATGATTTTTTTAATAACAATTATTAATTGCTGGTAATTGGGACAGCAAAAAAAAAAAACAAAAACAAAAAAAACTTGTTTGCCTTTTTTTTTGAATAATGATTAAATGCAATTCATTCGAAGGTGACTTTAATAATTATTGGCTTGAAACGAATAAATCGAAATGATTCCAACGACTCCCAAGCATCAGGATTTCATTATAGTTCTGAAGATCTCCTCATACCTCAACTTTAGGTCATAAACTGTGAATGTTGACATATGTTCATTTTATGGCCCCAAACTGAGAGAAAACTTTTAATAGCTCCTAAATAATTTGTCTTTTGATCTGCAGCTATAAACGTCAAAGATTTAATTGCAACAACAAATTTTACTACCTTCAGATCGATATCAAAAATTTCCAAAAAGTAATAAACCAACTAAAAGAGTACAGTCCATTCAACCGGACAACTAGCAGATCCGCCCAACTTGTCCTGAACTTGTAGTTTATTTAATTTGACTTAATTAGTGGACTGTTGTTTCTCTCTCGTCTCAACAGAAAAACTTATTTAATACACACACACACGCAGACTTGGTCGAAAAGAAAAGTTCCTTAACATTTTGGGGTAACCTAAGCCACTCGGACCACATGCATAAAAAAGTTCTTAGCCAAAACCCACTCTCTCTCTCTCTCAAAAAAAAGGCATCCGAAACGAGCAAGGAGAACAAAGTAAAATGTTGTATAAAATTTAATGAAACCATAAACTTTATAATTACCACAAAAATTACACGATTCTCGTTAAATTCTCTTGGAACACACACAAGCACTGGGAAAAATTAACAACGTAAAATTGGACTGAAGTATAAAAGCAAAAAATAAAAAAAAAAAGAAAACTTTAACTGACCTCGTGAAATTGACTAAACTCACGCACACAAAGACGAGACTCCGGGGCTTCTGGACAAAGAAGATGCACACAGGGTCATAGAAAAATACTCACCATAAACTAATGCCAACGTAACTGTAAAATTTATAGCAAGAAATATGACCAAAGCACAGTTAGTGGGGCATAAAGTACACACATGTGTTACCAGCTAGCCAATGGCCAAAAACTCATCTGCCTGTGCCATTGTGTGTGGAGAATTGGAATATTTTTTTGCTACTTTTGACCAAGTTGCACAGGAAGTGACCAGGCATATGGCTTATGGCACATTTGGTTGAATGCTCGGTGGGTTAGTTGGCAGTTCTGTCTACCGGTCCATTACTTAAAGTTGCCGGCCCCAGTGATGAGTCAGGCCAAAAGCTCCTATTTCATCTTTGTCATAATCAAAAATTATAGTTTCCTAAAAAGAATATTTCCAATTAGAGTTGCTTCAAAAAGATATAGTTCAAGAAGTATCGATACTTTTTTTTCCTCTCCATTTTCAAAAACAAAAAATCATCGAACTAAAGAAAAGTCAACAGTCTCTAGAACCGAATTGTAGGAAACTCTTCTGCTTGTTAGTCCCTTTTCAATTGTCATAAGTGATCTGGTCTATTAGCTAGATAAATCACTGTGAAATATTTGAACCAACTCTGAAAGTGTTTTTTTGGGTTTCACCTTCATGCATTCTGAATGCTGCTGTAAATGCGCTTTCGGTTTTTGATTTGTTTGCTAGCCACGCAAAACTTTTTTGCCATTGCAAAACGATGCAGAAAATCTCTTTCACATGCTTTATGGGTCTTTCTGGTTCTGGCATTTGCACATGTGTGACTATACATATATCTGTAGGTGCCAGTGTGTCCGTGTGTGTTTAGGTGGGTGTAGAATTTCGAGAGGCCTTTGCCAAATTCAATTCAATTGTCAACAGCAAAAAGCCAAAAAGAGAGAGTTCAACTAAATAACAAAAAATGCCAAGTCCGTTTTGCATATGCCTGGGAAAATGCGCTTCAACAACAAAAACAATAACAATTTAGCCTTAGTCATTTATTGTTAGTGTGGTTGCTGGCCTTGTTGGGGTCAGTCTGAGGGTCGGCTTTCATAAACCTCCCATGTTATAATATGCCATCATTTGTGGTCAGCATTTATCCAGACCACACACACACACACACACACTCAGACATACACTCAACCATTTGGACATGCGACACGCACACAATTTTCTGGCCTTTGTTGTTGACAGTTCCGGTGGCGCTGAAGAGTCGCTCTGCCTTGTTAGACAATCACTCTTTTTTTTTTGGGGAGTCTATCAAATATGTGTAGCACATAGTTTGGCATAATTAATTTATTATATTTTTAGTTTTTTTTCTACAATATTAAATTACAAACATACAAGGACTCCCGGGGAAGACAAATGAATTTATGGACTCTTTTTGAGGTTTCCATTGTGTTTCTGTATGACTTTTAAATTTTATGATTATTGAAATAAAAATATTCAATTTGTTTGGAATGTTTGGCTAAAGGGAAGATGAGCTTAATACCAATTACTGCCCGAGTCCATGAGCATAAATATTTACAAAAAATATTTTTCAATTTTCAGTGAAGAAATAAGCTTCTTTTATTTTAAAATTTTTATTCAGCTCTGAAATTTTAATTAAATGAATAAACGGGAAGCTTATTTAAGTGTTGAATTTCAGATTAATTAAATATTTTTAAAGGTATTCCGTTTTCAAAAAAAAAAAAAAAAAAAAAACAATAAAAAAAATCCATTAAAAAGAGTATTAAAGGAAGAGCCTCTGCCCTGGTGCATTGGGTGGGTGTGTTTCCATTTTAAATGCACTTGAGAGGCACACACTCTTTATGTGCATTTATTTTATTTTTATTTTGCAACTTTAGCAGATGAAGCATTCGCTTCTCCTGGGAGTGGCTTCTTTAGTGAGTTTTTAACCAGAGGGAGTAGATATCTCTCAGTGTGTGCGTGCGTGCGAATACATTTGCGGTTGGAGAGCAACCTAGAACAGCTTCACTTTGGCTCGTTTCTTTTTTTTGGAGTGCAGAGCAAAGCAGACATTTAATGTACAAGTCATGTATGTCATGTCAAAAGCCATCCTGAGGTTACCCAATGGCCATTATAAGGACAGCGAATGCGGAGATTGCAACTGCACGCAAATCAGCAAGGAGAAATCAAATTTCAATTGTTCAGAGACTGGGGAGCGAACGATGGCAGGGTTTGACTTTTCTGCATTGCGTATACGCCGCTTGGTACGAGGCCAAACTGATAGATGCCCTGGCCTGGCCTGGCTTGGCCTGCTTTCTCTTTTCATGTGTTATTTGTTGCTGTTGTTGTTGTTTCCTGACTTGACTGTTGTTTGGTGTGCCTTGCAACTGTGTTAATTGATCGTTATTGTCAGTGTCATCGTGTTGTCAATGTTGACGTTATGGCCTTCAGGGGGCCGGGCCAGCATCGCTTTTCAAAAGTTGACTTATCAGCTTGCATAACACACAATGACACCACACATACACCAAAAGATACACAGCAAATGAAGTAAGACAGAGAAAGGAAGAGTCTGCTGAGATGGTAGCAGAAATTTCAGTGCCCATTAGCAAAAGACAGAAAACCAAAACCGGAAAAATACTTGATACGCCTTGACAGACAGACAAGGCAACGACCCATATAACCCTACCAAAAAAACCAAAAAGAATAGAAAAGCAAAATAACAACTCACTTTGGGCCCCACTTGCTGAGTTTTTTGTTACTCTCCACCTCTGACTCAGTCTCTTTCGCTTGCTCTATAGGTTTCTCTCCGTCTCTCTGTTGTAATTATTATTTCAAAAAGTCATTGTTGCTGTTGTGGTTGTCAGCGGTTTTCCTATTTGTGGCATCTTTGGCTTGTCATACGCAAAAAAAAAAAAAAAACAAACAGCAACAACAACGAAATCAACAGCAACTACATCAAAACGTTGATGACAAAGACTAAATGTATTTTTTAATTGTACTCTTGAGTAAAAAAAAAAAAAAAACCAACACACACACGCTCAAGGATTCTTTTATTCATTTATATTATATATACTCTATATATGAAAATAAAAAAAAAATAATAATAATAATTCAGACCAGAAGAACTAACCGAGAGAGCCATGAACTCTCCAGCCAACTGAATTCAACTTAACAAACCAAGGAAGCGGAAATGGTAGACCGACAGTAGAGTACAGTCTAACAAAATGGTCGCTTGGGGAGCTGTAGGGGGGGAGTAGATGAAGTTAAACAATCAAATAGGCAAAGCAACCAAACTGGAAATCACACAGCAAAACAACAAACACGAGCCAGAAACAACTGAATGGAATATGTCCCTGAGTTAGATACTCAAGACTCCTACAGAAAGACTCGTATCGTCCAACTGAGTCCGCAGTTCAAATAATAAAATTCACATTAAGTGGGGAATTGAAATAGCAAACGCAATGGCAACAGTGTCACTTAGTCTCTGACATGTGTCAAAACAAGTAGCAACCACAAAAGTGATACAAACAGACAGACAAACAAACCGGCCAGGGGCCGGAGCAAGTCGACAGTTCCTGACTGACAGAATCACGGGATATCAAATGGGGACTCTCAGGTTCCAGGGGAACATACAGAAAACCTAAACCTCGCTCACACTTCGAATGGCAATGAATATGTGAAAGTAAATGTGAATGTAAATATGAATGTATTTCAAATGATTACATTGCATGTTGTTGGGCAATTTAAGTGACCGGAACATGCAAAAATAAATTTAAAACAAAAAAATAATGGCAAGAGAAAACTCCAAAGATAAAGCCACAAAAGTGGATAAAGCCACCAGCACAACCAACCACAGTCAGAGTCACAGACAACAAACTATAACAATAACCGCTGTGATTTACATGCAATTGCCTTGCAATTACAAGCCTATTAACATTGCCATTAACCCTTAAGTGCACAACGTGTGCCTAAAGTGTTTGTTGTCTGGTTCAGGCAACTCAATGGCTACGTGTCTCTATAGAAGCCTTTTATCTATCTATGACCCGAAGACCATAGCCATGGGAAGCCAACTTGGTAGCCATTCCAAGAATCTCCTTATTCTCCTTGCTCCTTACCCTTCGTTTCAAAATTTATTGTCAATATTATTTTGAGTATGTTTACGTGCGGTTCCTGAGTGCTGGTCTGACCAAATTCCAGGGTGTGTTGCTATTTTACTATTTTATCGGTGTTTTCACCATTTTCAAGTACCCCAAATGGCATGTGCACGAGAGCCGATTGCGGTAAATAATTACAAAATTCACTCTCTCACATATTCTGCCGGAGTACCTTTTCGGTCCCATCCGAACAAAAGTTTAGGGTTTGATTCCATTAATTATTTTTGCTTTATTGTCCTTGTGGGCTTTGCTTTTTTAGGGTTTGCTTTTTCAGATCTTGAAACCAAAAATTAGCTACATATTTTTGGGTCGCCTTTTTCCAATTAATTTTGTATCTTTTCAAGCGCTTTTCAAACAAGAAAGGGTATTTTCTATGGGTTCCGAAGGAGATGTCGGAGTTTTCAAGTTTTCCACCCATTATTTCAAGCAAGTGCAAAACTCATATGGAGACAAATACTTATATCAACTTTCAACTTAATCGGAACCCCCATATCATATTGAGTTCTAAGACTATCTTAAGGATCTCTCGGGTATTTATTAATAAAATTAGAAAAAGAGCGTTTCGAAAAGAGTCTGCAAACTTCGACACTTTGGTTCTGTTCCCCAGTCTATTTTTGGTATAACCAAAATCGTATTGTTAGCACAAAATAGAAGATTAAGTTTCCCGGTCATTGGTTTTCAATGTGTCCGAGAGACAAGTTGAATGACTCTGTTAACCCTTTGTGCGTGTATTTTTGGGATTTCCTGGATTTTCATCTACTTTTATTTCAAAAGAAAATTAACTGAATTAGCTGTTTTGAAGGGTTGACAAATAAACCCTTCGGTGTGTCTCTTCTTCACGTGTCGATTTATTTTTTAAATTCTATTCAAAAGTAAGTAAGAATTTATTATGCAGAGATTATTTAAAGATTGTGAATCAAATTTTTAAATAAATATTTTTCGATTTTTCGCACACATTTTTTTATACATTTTTTATGTGTTTACGGTTTTCTGGAAAATGTAGAAACTTAAAACTTTTTGTTAAGCTTAAGGAAATAAAAGAATTGCTAATATTTAAAATAGAAATAAAACACACAAGTTTTTCTTTGTTGAAAACACACACAAAACCCTAAAAAGGATTAGAAAGAGAAATTATATAAAAATAATAGAAATATAAAAAAAAGATTTAGTCAATTAGGGAAACAACAATTCTTATATAAAATTAAAAAAAAAAAATAAATTGAAATATTCCAAAATCAGATGAAATACAATTAAAAAAAAAAAGAAGAAAAATCGGTGAAATAAATTCAATAGGAAAATATTTATTTAACGAAAATAAATAATGAAGAGCTTAAGTGCATATAAGCTCCTGAGTGTGATACACACACACACACAGAAGCACTAAGCCTTGCAAATATAAAAAGACAAAGACAGTGAGAGTGAGAGAGAGAGATAGGTGAATAAGAGTGCGAAATTTCACATGTGTGCGTGCGAATGTTTGTGTATGTTTTCTGTTTATGTGTACACATTCATTAAAATGTCGAACATCGAAAGTGCCTATTCAGGTTGCCCCCCAACTCACACACACACTCACACACATATACACATATATATAGAGAAGTGTTATAGGGCGCGAGTTTCGCATTCGCATCCGCAACTGCATCTGCAAATAATTGTCAGCTTACTGACTGAATGCAGCAAACTGAAAAAGTAACAACAAAAGCAACGTAAAACAACAAACGTAACCGTAGAGTGGAAAAAAATCAGTTGGGGAGAGAACAAAACCAGCAAGAAAAGAAAGAATATGAGAAAAAAAAATAGGAAAAAAAGCAACAAAAAAAAACAAGAAGGAACTCTAGCAAGCCTCTAAAATGAAACAATCACGTGCTCCGTGAAACGTATGCAAAGCGTGTATAAATGCACGTGAAAGTGGGATTTCGGTTTCGAATTGGGATGACGAAATGTGCAAGGGTTGAAAGCAAAAAAAATATATAACTGAAGGAGTAGGTTGCGGCGGAAGTCAAACATGATTTGTAATGAAAAACAGGGGCATATGTTATGTATACGCAGTGTGTACCAGTCTCTATGTATGTATGTGCCTAACGATGTTTGCCTCCTCTATATATATATAAATTTATATATGTGTGTGTGTATGCTTTTGCATTGCCAACACACTTCAGTATCAGGGGCAGGCATCAAGAGACATTTTGAATTGCAGCAAACAGAGAAGAAGCAAAAAAAAAGGAAAATCAACATTTTACCCAACTTCTGCAACTGACGCGTGATTTATGCATTTTCGTCAAATGGCAGTCACAAGCACACACAAAGCCACACACAACAAATATGCTGTCTTTGTATGTGTATAGTTGACTGCCATGAAATGCTAATGATGGCAAAAGTCTCATAAACCTTCACACCCACCACACACACAGATAGCGTGATTTCTGAATAAATTCTGAAAATCTAACCTATAATTTCTGTCTCTTTCAGGATCATAAACTTAAGCATATGGCCGAATTGCAGCAATCCGTGGTCACCGATCAGGAGACGCGACATCAAATTCAAGCCCAAATCTTGCAATGGGAGGAGAATCTGGAGCGCTTGCATTGTGAGCAATTCCGTTTACGCTGTTACATGGCCTCCCTGCAAAGCGGTGAACTACCAAATCCCAAGGCAAGTCTAAATCAAAAATCACTGGGTATTTTTATACCTTGTATCTTAAGCTATACTAAGTTTGTAGAAATATAGAAAAGGAGACGCCGTAGACGTCAGGGTGACTGGAGAAATCGATCCGTCCGTGTGAACGCCTAGATCTTAGAGACTATACAAGCTAGGATAACCAAACTAGGGATGCGTACTCCTTATATATGTACGCTGATCAAGTTCATTTTGGTTTTCTCCCCCTGCCTTTCCTTTAAGTCAAGATATTAATTCTCCTAGCCTAACTGGCAAACGGTCGAATGAACCGTCCGATAGATGGCGTGCTTGCTATAAGATGGACAATGTGTTATTAAATTCAAAGGAATATTTAGACCAGAGGTTTTATGAATGTAGATGACCAGGGTTACCACCTTTTTTTGTAAATGCCAACTACAAGGTACAGAGTATCCCAAACTCGACTGCCCCCGAATTTAATGTTCGGCTTCATTTTATTTTTATGCTACACTTTAAACTCAACAAGCCCAATAAATTGGAAAAATTCTAGAAATTCATATGAAAAGCTATGAAATTGTTGACTTCACTCGTGCTGGCAGTCATTTGGAAGTTTTCTGTTAGCTAGTCAATCAACCGAATATTGAAACTTCTATCAAAACAAGGAGAACTCATATGGAAAATTTGATTTACCCTAAAAACTATCTAGTCAGTCTTAATTGGTTTTTTTTCGAAATTAATTCAGCTTAGGAATCTTTGTAATTTATTAAAGCTTAAAAAAAAATATTCATTTAACTAATCAAATTTACTTTGGCTGTGTTTGTGTGTGGGTGTGTGTATTGTGTAATTACCTTTAGCGTAACATAAACATGGTAGCGCCTCAAACCAGCCCCATTCTAATTGACACGCCTCTGTTTATAGAAGACTAGCCAGACAATAGAACTCAAAATTCAAACGGATTTTGTTACTGACAACACAGACAATGAAAAATCACTCAAACCCAATTAGGGATACAAAGGCAGGAGTGCTTTCCAACAGTTCCCGAAGTCGGATGGCTGAGGTGAGGGAGGGTATTGTCGGGCTGGCTGGCTGAATCAAAAATGAAAATGTGCACAATTAATCTCCATAACACAAGTTAAGCATCTTAAATGAGCTTAAAAGCTCCCCCAGACCTTTTTTACACTACATCCTTTATCAGGGCCACACTCCCTCTCACCCACCCTCCCTCCCTGCCATTACAAAATGTCATACAAAAAAAAAAAACAAAAATCACGTAATAACATCGACAACAACTTCAAACGACATCAATTTTAACTAGCTAAAAAAAAAAAAATGAGAGAAAGGAGAAAAACACTAAATAAGCAGACGTTCCATAGAAAGGCATTAAAAAGATTCAAAAGTTGACGTTGGCGAGAGCGTGGAGGGGTCTGGGGTTTTTTAGCTACGTTGAGGTTGATTAGGAAGTTAATTGCGCTTTTCATGATGTTGTTTGTGCAGAAAGAAAAAAAAATGTGAGAGGGGGGAGGAGAGGGAGTATGAGGAATGAATCTAACAAAAGAGTGGGTGAGATGGTTATATAAAAGTGCCATGTTTACTCATCAAATGCAGTCAAATGGCAACACACTCTCAAAAGGCAGCACATTTATTATTAATAACCACAAACTCGACCAACTTCAGCACCTAAACAAGCCACACCGACACTCGCTTGCATTGAAAACTCTGCTGGCCAAAACGGGAGCTTCTGGGCAAAGGGATGAGAGGTCAGAGAGGGGATAGTAATGCTGTATACGGCTTGGGATTTGCCCGCCTTCCGGCTATTTACACACTCACGCACACATAAACCAGACAAACTTTGCTACCGTAAATTGATTGTGGAACTGATGATGGAGTTGGGTCATAACAAAGCTGACAGACTGGTCGAGGTGGAGGTGGAGAAGGAGGAGGGTAAAAAATATTTACTGGAGTGGTACAAAAGGGATTTGGCTGAGGAGCTGCTCTAAGTTGTTGAGAGATAATGCATTTTAGATAAAATGAGATTATTTCTGACATGCAGCAAATTAACTTACTTAAAAAATACCACACACACACATACACTAACACAGGCACATACATAAGGACTGCTGGCTTGGGCACTCTAAAAAAGACAATCTTAATTTTTAAATGAAACAAAAGCAGAAGCCAGAAATAATCCAAAAATATTATGCTAAAATATTTAAAATTTTCCAACCGATTTTAATTAACTTCAAACAGAGTGAAAATGTTTAAGGAATTTTGTTGATTTTTAGAAAATTTAATATCTTTGGGTGGTTCTTTTTTTTTTATTCCATTGCCAAAACTATTTTTTGAAGTGGCTCTATCAAAAGTTTCTTTATATTTTTATTATATATTTTCAAAGTTAAAATGTTTATATGTTTTTTGTGTGTATTTATTTTTGCCAACAGTCTTTGCTCACGCACGTGTCTCGGCCCACTAAAAATACACTAAATAAACTTGGCGTTTTTACGGTCTCATCATTCCACGCTTTTATCTGTGCCCGTTCGCCATCGCTATTGAATAATTTACTGGCTGGACGTGGGGCCACCAAGCGACGACCACCGATGCTGTCCCGTTCGAATAGCGGTTCCAGTCGACGCTCCATGCAGGTGAGTCTTAAACGCTCAGAGTTTAAATTTTGCATGATTCCACAGGTCGTATGAGTAATAAAATTATTTTTCAAACATCTCCTCTATCTTAATTTTCCAACATTTATTTGGCACTTATAATATCCCCTTCTGTATACACATATATATATGTGTGTGTTTGTGTGTGTTGAATAATTGAATTTTTATTGGAGCCAACGGAAATGGCATTAAAAGCCAAATTGAGCGCTAATGCAATGATGAACAGCCAAATATGCTGCTGTTGTTGACTCTGAACTAACCAACAGCAACTAAAAAATAAAAATGCCAAAAAGCAGCTGACCAAACAATCCATGCCAAGCGTTTTTTTCCTAGCATCTCCCAGGCTATCCAGCTCTGGCCTTGTCCTGTGGCCAATACACAATGGCTAATGTGTTTTGTGGCTTAGGAAATGGTTGGAGAGTATTTTTATTTTCGACTGGGAGGGGGAAGAGAGAGAAGAGTGGTAACAGGCCATTATTTATGTTTGCTTTACTATTTTTGCATATTTTTCGGCGTTGATAAATTTAAATTTAATGGCCATCAGGAATTACAAAAATGAATTTATGAATGCGGCCAAGAAAATGTTTATCATTTCCATTTTCTCTCCGCTTTGGCCGACTTTAAAGAGATGGCAAATTTAAGTAGATTTTATTTCGAATTGAAATTGTTCAATTTATTGCTCGCTTTTTTTTCACAAATGAAAAATAACTTTTCTTAAAAGTTTTCCAATTTTCCTTCTGCTTAAATAAATGAAATGAGTCCTTTAAGCTTTCAAATTTAACCTGATAAAAGGGCCAAAATGTTGCTCATATTTTTCTTGAGTATTTGGAATGCATTGAGAAACTGGTTGACTGGGTTAGCCACTTCAGATATCGAATATTTTTAGAATGAAAAGAAATTTGAGTGCAGAGAATTTATTGACATTTAGCCGGGGGTTGACTCTAGGTAAAAAGAACTCATAAGTCAAATACATATTTGACTTTAGTCTACATCACAAAGCTTCTGACTTTGCCTCTGCCCTTTCCTCACACTCGCAAATATCTCAAGTTCAATAGAGTGTGGTAATTGTAGAAAAATGTCTCAGATTGCGTATACGACATGTGCGCAAAATGCCAATTGACATTTGGAAACTTTAATTGATGGTCAAAAAAAAAAAAAAAAGAAGTACGAGAAATACAAGTTTTATTAAAGCATTCGATGAAATATTCAGCTTTCTTCTTTTTTGTTCATCCGACCAAATTCTATGTAGACTTCAATTAGTACAACCAATTTTGTGTAGACTTGGGCTAGGCTACATAACGTGTATTTATAATAAAATTCATTTCATAAATTCAATTTGTTTCGATTATTGACAAAATAATCCTCTCCACGCTGCACACACACACACACACACACACAAACGCATAATTTTACAAAGACAGAGACAGATTGCAAGCAAGAGAAAGAGAGAGAGAGAGAGAGAATGTGGCAAACAAACACGCAGTGCATGGACGCGTGCACACTTCATTTCCAATTAAATTTGCGAACGCTGCAAAATTGTGGCAGCGATTCTGAATTGGCAACTGAAACAACAACAACGACAACAACAAAGCCAAAGGAAACGACAGTGGCAATGGCAGAGAGCAGCAATCAGAGCGGCAGTCAAGTTAAAAATATATTCATGCATTTGTTTTGTCTCTTTCTATAACTCAATTGCTATCTCGCTCCCACCCTGCCTAGAAGTGTATTGTAAATGCGTTGAAAATTCAATGAATTTGAAAAATGTGCATTTGATTTGGTTTATATTCTACATGGATTTATGCAATGTCCAATGCCCTGATCACATTCGTATATTTTTATTTTCCACAGAAAATTCGATAAATATATATCTATATGTGTCTGTGTGTGAGTGTATGTGTGTGTATTGGCTTTTAATTTTCAAGCATGTCAACTGCAATGCAGTAACAAAAATTACAATTCCAATTGAAAATGAAATGAAATTAAAGGTGCCAGGTCTCTGTCAGGTCGAAGCTTTAACTACACCAACAATTTTTCACCCTTCCCTTTTCGCTCTCTCGCTTTCTCTCTCTCTGAAATTCAGGTTGATGTCCGCCCAGTCAATTATCTTGTTCGGAACAAATTAACGTTGAGATCCGGAAATGGCCAGTGAAGAGGCATTCTGTTGTCAACTTGCTTTAAAAACCGCAAAAAAATATATATTTTCTAGTGAAAAATGAGCTTAAAGTATTTTTTCCAATTGGAAATATATATTTTTTTTTTCTCAAATTATTTCACTGTTTCTGTTTATTTAAAGTATATAAATGTTAATATATTTGATTAATTTTGAAGTGTGGAGAAGTAATTAAAGCCACTAATTAAAATGCCTTTTTCAAAAAGTTTTTTAAAAATATGCAAATGATTGAATTAAAGATAAAAAATACATACACAAATAAAAAGCTCTCTTTAGTCTTTTTTTTTAATTGTATTGACTTTTGCTTTAAGCAAGCTGAGCCAAAGCCAATTGTTTGTTTCCTTTTTTTTTTTTGAGGATTTAATGACAACGCAATCGATAATCGCATTTTTTCCTGAGAGGATTTTTTTTTTTATTCAAAAATATTGTTATGCAAGTCCAGACTGCAACTGAGGCCAACAAGATTTTCTCATAAGCCGCTGCACATGCGAAACATTTGGTGGCAGGTTGTGTGAAGGGGTAAAGGGGAAACAGGCTGGGCTGTGTTGCTCATTGCCTGACGGATGTGGCACTGCAAGTTTGTCTCTACCTGTCTCAGTGTGTGTGTGTGTGTGTGTGTGTGAGTTTTGTAACTGCCAAACTAATTCAATTGTCGTGCAAGTAGTAAACTGCATATTCACACACTCACACAAAGGCGCATGGCATGCCAGGACACCTACGCCGATACTGACACGGACACGTGTATTTGTTGCACCTGCAGATACGGCAGATGTGGCAGCTCGACTGGTCGGGTATTGGGCTTACTATTGAATTGGATTTGCCTTGGGTTGGGGCTTCCATGTGGCTTGGTATGTCTTTTTTTTTGGTTTGGTTTGGTTTGGTTTGAGTTGAAGTTTGTTGGCTCTTTGGTTGACTGAACCTACGAACGATGACTGCCAATACAAATGTAATTTTCAGGAGCCGACAACTGGCAGCTGGGGCGCTCGATTCGTTTAACCAGACCAGCTCAACCAGAGCAGCCGAGCAGAGCAGCATACCCAGTCAACCAGCCACCCGGTAAAACCAACCAAGCCAGCCAGCAACATTGTTAACGACGATGACGATGACGACGACGACGACGACGCCTCGCAATGCCATTGAGGCATGCACAAAACCGTTAAGCATTTTAACTGAGTTTTCTTCAAACTGTCAGGGAAAGTGGCAGGCAGATGGTGGGGTCGGGTGGCTTTGGCAAAAATGGCAAGCCAAGCTGGTCCTGCCCCTGACTCCCGACTCTCTTCCTCCCTTTGACTATGACTCTATGCCTGTTGGCGACGTTTTTCATTACATTTGCAGTGGCAGACTGACAGACTGCCGGACTGGCGGACTGCTCGACATTGCAATGGCTAGGTAGAAAAATTTCATAGAGAGAGTGGCGAAGGGGGGGACAGGGGGGTCTATAATAAAGGCTTGTGTGGGCAGCACAAAAATGTGTTTTTTGCTATTTCTCAATTTTCACTTCCGTACAGTTTATGTGTGCGTCTCTGTGTGCTTGTGTGTGTGTGTGTCTACGCCTAATGACATTGTATATGCTTGTGCCTTTCTCCTTAGTCCCCCCCTGCGTGGTTCTTGTGTGTCTGTGTGTGTGTATTAGTTTGCATCACCGCCTGTTTATCCAATCGAATTCTGAGATTTTTTTTTCACTCTTTGCACTTTTTTTCCAGATGAATTCACGTGACGAACCGGAAAAAACTTTCAAAGTTGCGATGCCCGACAATGCTTACTCGACAGTTTATCTACGTGATGCCATGTCGGTTGAGGAATTTCTAGCAAGCGCCTGCGCCCGACGCAATCTCAATCCCATGGAGCACTTTGTGCGCGTCAAGAAGCGACGTGACATGGAGGATCACAATTACTTTGTGCCGCATCGCAATGATCTGATTGAAAATTATGTAAGTATTTCGCAGTCTAAAAGGAAAGCAAAAAAAAAAAAAGTATACAAGAAAATCAATCCGAGAAAAATCTCGACAAATCGCAGACAAAACAACAACAGCAAATGTGTGGGAAATTCTTAGTCTTTGTTGTTGTTGTTGTTGTGAGTGTAAATGTATTGAACTTTGAGCCCCAAGAATGAGTTGCTGTCTTGATGGATTTCAGCATTAAAAAATGTTTCAGCAATTGAGTTTTTTTTATGATTTCTTGTCAGAAATGCTGGGGCAACTAAAGCCATCTCGATATGACAATTTTTTTTTTCAAAATTAATTTCAATTTCCCAGAATTAAACGAGTCATGAAAAACTTCCGAACAATCAAAGAATAAACTGTTTTATTTTTAGCCTTCTGTGAACTGAAGAAAGCAATTCGATACTCGCAGTTTTATTTTGCTGCCCAAAAATACAAAGGCCAAGCTAAATTTAGATTAATTCAATCAAAACAACCTAAAGATATGTATTTATTTACAGCCGAATAATTTGATGGCTTATTTTAGATGAAAACAAGTTTTAGAAAAATGAAGCCGAACGTTCAACTCAGGCGCGGCCGAGTTTGGGATACCCTGTACCTAGAAAGAAAAGGTGGTAACTCCACCCGGGTGGTAACCCTAGGTGGGTTGTAACCCCAGTCGGGTGGTAACCCTACATTGGTCTATATTCACTTTAAGCCTCTGGTCTTAATATTCCTTTGCATTCAACAACACATTGTTCATCTCAAAGCAAGCACGCCATCTATCGGTCTGTTCATTCGACCGTTTGCCTGTTAGGCAAGGTGAATTGAAATATTGACTCTGAAAATTTGCTTTTTATCTATCTCAAGTAAATATGGTCCGATTTTAGTCATGTTTGATATCAATCGAAAGATTTTTAGATTCCTAACAACTTTTTGGGAGCAACTAAAACCAAAGTCCTAAAGCTGTAGAAATTACAAGACTTTGAAAAAGTGAGGGGGTCGAAGGAAAAGCGGGGGAAGAAAAAATAAATGAATTTGATCAGCGTATACATATAAGAAGTCCGAATCCCAAGTTTGGTTATCCTAGCTCTTAAAATCTCTAAGATCTACGCGTTCACTAGGACGGACAGGACTATATCGATTTCTCTAGTCATCCTCATCATGTTGTGGGGAGTCTACGATGTCTCCTTCTCTATGTTACATTAATTTGCACATACTTAATATACCCTTTACCTTAAGGTACAGGGTATAACAATTTCAGAAGTGCTTCGCTTCGCTCTAGATTTTATTGATTGACTTTTCAGTATTTACTAAAGATGGCAAATTGCAACACATTTGCCAAATCCACACAATGGAATTGAGAATAAAGACAAATCTAAAAACTGTCAACCATGTTTGCCGTGGGTTGCTTCTATATCCGTGTCTCCCTCTCTCTCTCGCTTTACACACATTAAGAAAAAAAAAGAGAGAGAGAGTAGGGAAAGGTGGGGGAAAAAGTTTGGCCAATAAATTTCAAATCAATTTGAGCAAATCAAACTCAAAACTGACTCAACTTACCTTTTGTCCTGGGTCCTTGGGTCCTTGACGCTTTGGTGACTCTTGTATAACAAGTTAATTTCTAACCCTCTCCATTTATTCTTACACTTTTGCAGCTACATAATCATGAGTTTGTGGAAGTCTGCATGAAAATTCTCTATCAAGTCGAATTGCAACGCACAACTTTGGAGCAAATGTGGGGCTTCTCGGTGGAGGCGGAATTGATTGAGAATGCTGAACGACAGGATGAATTGTGTTGCTATGTGAGCCGAGTCGAGGATAAGAGTGTGGCCATGCATAATGGTGAGTAAATCCAAATGAAATATCCACTTAAAAATTCTGGGTTAATCTTTTGTTGACTCGACAGGTTTAACTTTGTTTGGAGTTGTTGCTAAAATTCCAGCGAATTTTATTGACAATTGCCAAAGTTTTAAAAACTATTTTACGAAATCTCGAAAAATGAAAAAAATGCAGTTTTATTTTTATCGAAAAGGATGAAACAATAAAGGAACTGAGAAATTACCAAAGTGTGCTGGGCTTTTCCAGGGAAAAAAAGGAGCGTGTAGATTTACTTGTTTGCTTCTGTTGGGCTTGCGCTTCCTTTTTTATATTTAAATGCTTTTCACTTTTACATCGAAAGAAAGAAATGAGAGAAACGGGGAGAAGAAAAACTTGAACAAACTCACTTTAGTGTATAGTGGAGTCAAGTGGCGTTGTGTACCTCCCCTGACTCGGCAGCTCATTCGGTTGTCCTGGTTTCGGTTCTGGGAGTTGAGCAGCAGTTTGCTTAACTTTCGAGTTGGTACGCTGGATAAGAAGAGGTCCTTGGCAAGTCATCTGTCAGCGATGTCTTTGCCGGCACGTCTACGGCAGCAAAAATGATGATGACGCCAACACGATGCCGCGTAAAAATCCGACAGATGATGAGCAGTACCAGCTCCACTCGAATTGCAGGTGCACTGCGGCAAATATAAAGAAGTCTCTGTGTGTGTGTGTGTATGTGTAGGTGTGTTTGTGTGCAGACAGAAGCCAAAGTCAGCAAAAATGTCTTAGAAGTTGTTTGCCATTGCTACCTTGACTAATTCCCCAGCACACACACTCAACCATCTCTCTCTCTCTCTCCCTCCCTTTCTCTAGCCCTCTCTCTATCTTTCCATCATCCCTTTAGCTCCAGCATTGAGCCTTGTCGACTGGGTTTTTAAAGGGTTTTGTGTTTGCTTTCTTCTGGCTTGGACCAGCCCAAAGTGGAGTGAGAAATCTTCGTCTGTCTTTCTGTCAGCTTCTTGTTGTTTTTCTATCACTTAAAATCAACTTAAGTTGGCATTTGCATTTGCATTTGCTTGGCACAGTGCGACAAGTGGCCTGGTTGGTTGGGGGCAAGTCCCCAAGATAGATTCGAGAACTGAGACTGCCACTGGCACAAGCCTGACACGGAGTCAAGTTGCAATCGAAATGCCACTAGAACGACGTCTTAAATTATGTAGCCTGAAAATCCCATCCCCTCCCCCCTTCACTTTTATTTTATTTTTTTCTGCTGTCCTTTTTGAGTGTGCATTTTCGCTCAGGTGTTTGAAGTCTCATGTTGCATCTTTGGCGTGTTGCTGCGGTTCTGCCTTCGCGAATAATAATAAAACCCAAAAATAAAAGAAAAGAAAAGTATGCAGGGAAAGCTGCAAATGCTGCTGCACTTGGAAAAGTGATGAACCTGAAAGAAATTTTGAAGCGGAAAACTCATTAAGCATGCTCACTGCACCGGTGCCCCACCACGCCCATTCCTCTCGGCCCCCCTCGAAAAAAAATCTCTGAAACAATGCAAACAGAAATTCTTGGGGAAAAAATTCAACTGAATTTCTACTTATTTCTCTCTCACACACAACTTTATCCAGCCCAAAAAAAAAAACCCCCAACAACAACAACAACCATGTGGTTGACTGGGTTATAATTTTTTTTTTCAGGTTGTTGTCGGGTTAAAAATGCGTTGCTCGTTGAGCAGAAACAATGGCACTGGACAAGTTTGTTTTTCACTCCCACTCCGGTTCAGGTCCACGAAATTTTTTAGATTTGGTTGTGGGAGGGGGAAGCGAGTGTTGAATTTAATGAGAATAAAACGAGTGAGAAATTCTGTCGCCTCGAAATATTACAAAGAATGTTTTTTAGCGTGGGCAACTTTGCTAATGAGTTTTTTGGGGTCAACAAATGTTTTCATTCGCACAAATTGAATTTCTTTTACAAAAGACAATGAAATTGCAGAAAAATTTAACCAAAAAAAAAATAATTCCAAAATCATAGAAAAGGCCAGATTTGTTGAGAAAACAGTCAATTGCATTTTCACCTTTCCATGATTTGGCTATTTCATATTTAAATGATTAAATTATTTTAAATTTTAGTGAATCACGAAAAAATAAACAGCACCTAATTTAACAGGGTAATGAAGATTATTTAATTTCGAAATTTCAAAATTTAAATAATCATTTATTTACCTAAGTCAATTACTTAGAAAAAAAAAACAACTAAAAAAAAACCTAAATAAAATATTTTCTTATTTTCTATGCAATATATAAAATTGTGTGTACAATGGGGCGTATGAGCAATTTAAATTTGCTTACAGCTTATCAAAAAGCAATGCAAATATTTTCTGCCTATTTATTTATTTTCAATTAAAAATAATTCCATTAATTTAGGTGCAATCAAAAGAAACTTTTATTTTGAAACAATAGCAAACAATTTAAAACTAACAAGTTCGTTGTGGTTCATTTCCTTCTTTTTTTTGTCTCTTTCTCTCTCTTTCATAGATAAGCAATCAATTTGAGCTAAAATGTTTTGTTGTGTGGCTTCTTTTATTGTTAGAGAATTCATTTAATTTACCTTTAAGTGGAAGTACTTTGAACAACTGAATTTTCCGGGTCCTCCGTAGGGGCCAGACAAAGTTTAAATGTGTGGGTCAAAAAAAGTAAACCGCAACTTGTATAAAAATTACTTCTTCTTCTTCTTCTTTTTTTTTATAGTATTTTAATTTACTCATTCTTGTTGAGTGGTTGAATATGTGGGGCCAGAAAATAATCATTTACCCTAAAAGTTGAGTGAAAACTCTATAAAAGATTTAAATACACCAAGAATCTTTTCAGCCAGCTTTTCTCCGACGGGAAATGTGGTGAAAGCAAAAAGTTTTCTGTGGAAAAGAAAATATTCCAAAGACTTTTTAGACTGAGTCATTTTGACTTATTTATGGAAATTTTAAGTAGACTGAAAAGGCTAAAGAGAGTATTTCAACTTTGGCATATACTTGGTAGCTTGCAACGATTTGCATCTTTCTTTAAGCCTTAAGTAGGCCAATCAAAGAAAGTGCTGCCTCTGCCAAGGTTCTGCATCGGCTTTTGTGTCTTAACTTTTTTTGGAGCTTAGGAAAAAATGCATATGTGTGTGTGTGTGTGTGTGTGTAAGAGTTCAATAAAAATGCAATAAGTTTTGTTGATTTTCAGAGAAAGCTTTGCATATCTTGTTGCCTGGTCAAAACATGGAAAAACAATTTCAGTCTTGAAAAACAACAAAAAAAAAAAATAGTGCTTTTCAGCTTTGAATGGGAATCCTTTTTTAAGCGATGCAAACGATGCAAGTGTTATAACCAAAAAAAATGAAGAACTTATTTTTTTTCAGCATTTTGTGAAGGCTTTAAATAAAATCTATAAAAGAATTTTAAGGATTCTTTCTTCCCAGTGAAAGAGAGAGACCTGAACCTAAGTAATCCGTTTGAAAACGTAACAGGATTATAAAATCTATCCATATATTTATTTATAAATTATATGCAACATTTCTATCTTTGTATTTATTCTTGGCAGAATAATATCTGCATCGGTTTTTTTTTTTTTAACCCTCTGTGACAGTTCTAAGATGTAGAAATCCTTTTAAATTGTAACAAATGCAAAAATATCTTCTACTTCTTCCAAGTGAATGATGCTGACAGGCAGAGAATGAGAAAGAGAGAGAGAGACAAAGAGGAAGGCAGAAGATGCGACCAAAGTCGCATAAAATACAAACTACTGACATAAGCAAGCAGATAATGGCAGTCAGTGCCACCTGCTAAGAAAGAGAATCATTGCACAGGGCACTGGCCCCAGGTACATGCCACTCGTAAAAATGCATTCAAGAAAGAGAGACAGAGATAGAGAGAGAATAAGAGAAATAGTTGCCATGACTATGACAGTGTAAGTTTTTGTTATCGAACTTTTTCTTAAGAAAACCGTTGCAATGTTACTTGCAACAACATACAGAGAGAGCGAGATAAGAAGTAGGAAAAAGTAGTGAACATGTCGTCAACAGGAAGAACATCAACAACAGCAAAGTATAGGCAAAATAAATGTGCTAGAAATGGAAGGCAAACCGAAACGAACCGAACCAAACTCAAAGTAAAAAGCCCCAAGCAGCCAGTCTATGCTTCGGTCCGGGCCACATGGCGTATGAACAATGCAAAGCCACAATAGTGTTATTGTTTTATCATACGACAGAGAGACAGCTCAACCCCCCTCCGACACTCCTAGTCTGTCTTGGGGTTGGTTGGGGAGAGTAAAGACATACACGTTTATCGTTATAAAAGATGTCACTACAGCTAACAATTCGTGTCTATGCTAAGGTATCTCCATATAGATTTAGATATATTGTCTTTTACAGTAAAATATATTTGTATAGCTTGCTATATATGTGTGTGTATTAGTGTGTATTTGTGTGTGTGTATTTTGCAAATGTTACCATGACAGCAGAAGCAGAATTCAAACAAAACACGTTTAGTTTAGTTTTGTCTTGGGTCTTTTGTTTTTTTTGGCTTTTATATAGATATTTGGGGTGGAGGCGGGGAGGGGGGGGGAGCTAACACCCTCTTACCCACAAAATAAAATAAGACAAGTATTTCGCGTCTCAATTGGAGGCAGCTCGAATTTCTTATTTTGCAGCTGCTTCTCAGTCTAAAGCAAGTTTATAAAGCTCACTTATCTTGATGTGTATCCTTGTTTGTTATTGTTCAATTGCAGGCATTATCAAAGGAGACGAAATAATGGTCATCAATGGTGCGATTGTATCCGATCTAGATATGATGTATTTAGAGAGCGTCCTGCAGGAGGAGCAATCACTAAGCATGATGATGCGGTAAGTAACACATTTCCTCCTCCACCTCCTCCTCATTGTCCTTTCAGGACAATGTCTTACAGAATGCCACGTTCGGCAAACATCTGTGTTGACTATTGAATATGTACAATCAATGATAATTAGTTCGTGTCTGGTAAAGTATTTCGACATTTGTTGTTATTCGGTAAATCAGAAACGCTTGCCTTGTTTAAATGCAACTTAAATTTCACAATTCACTTGTAAATGCTTCAACCTGATGCAGTTTATTGCCTTTCAATTATAATTGAATTGCGGCCATTTTGAAACAATGAAATTCAATTGGCATTTGACAGTTGACAAAGCCAAACGAAAATTATGCTATAATCTTTAAATTATCTTTTATCAATTCGACAAATTATTATTATTTCAATTTGAATGAAACTATTAAAGTTTTCAATGGGAAAGTCAAAGCAATTTTAAATTGAAACAAAATTTTGTCCTAAGGTGAAAAAAGATTTTATTGTCTTTCAATCATTTTATTTTTCATGCTAATTAAGTCAATCCCAGCCACTTTGCCCAGACCAATCCCGGCCCGACCCGTCCCAACCCCGACTCCGTCCCAGTCAATGTTGCTGATGCCGTTGATGATGATGATTGACCTGAATCTATCAAAGTGCAAAAGTTGGCAAAAGAATAAAAAAAAAGTGAAACAACAAAAACCCGAAAATCATAAATTTTCTGACAGAAAAGGAAAATTGTTGAAAAATTTGCTGCTGTTGCGACTCCAAAATAAGCAAAGAGCCACGATAAACTTCCCACCTAAACAGAGACGCTAAATTTAGCCACACACACTAACACATGTACAGCAAATTCGTTGTTGTTTATGTGTGTTTGTGTGTGTGTGTGTCTGAAATTGGTTAGTGATGTGGTAGTGGAAGTGGTTACGGAAGCCTAAAAATACACAAACACGTTTCCATTGGGGTGCAGTTTTTGCACTTGTTCCGTTTCGTTACGTTTCGGCTGGTTCACCAGTCTCTACCTCTACCCACTTTCTCTGCCGTGCCGCCCCCACACACACACACCACTCCTTGTAGCCGAACCGAACGGCATTTTGATAGCCTAATTAGCTTCTTTATAGGCAAAACCGGCTACGAAACAGACCCGGGATGCTTTTGTGCTAAGCGCTGCTGATTCACGGAACCAACGAAAGAGAGAGAGAGATGATGATGCTGTTGCTGGGGTTGCTGGGCGGGGAAACGGGGCAGAAAAAAAAGCGAACCCATTCGCAGTCTTGGCAATTCAAATTATGTGCGTTGGAACATTTTCCGCATTTTTCACTAATTTCCCCACTGACATAGAAAAAGGTCGTGCCCAGCAAGCATTCATTCAGAAGGAGTAGGAGCGTCGAGTTTCTCTGTTTATTTTGTATGCGAGAGAGAGAAAGAGAGAGAAATATGGAAATCTAATACAATCGTTGGTTCTTTCAAAATTATGTTAATTTCGCTTCTTTCTTTTTATGATCAAAGGAATGCGTTTTTTTGCTAATTTTTTAACCTGTTTTTATTTGGTTCTTTATTCCTTTATAGATCATCTCGTACAGAGCCACCAGATCTAGTGGGCATAATGCGTGTCACGGATGATATGATTGACTCTTTGGTGTGTCCTCCACCGCCCACAGATCCACCGGTGATGAGTGAGGAAATGATTTCCGGTCTGATTGTGCCCGCACCGGGTTGGAGTAAGTAAAAAAATAATTAAAAACCTTTGCCACATAAAACAAAAAGCATATATACGAAATACAAAAAGTTTAACCGAAAATTCGGTATTGTTGGGGGGAAAATTTTCGCTTTTAAACATTTTAAAAAACCGCAACAACAAAAACAGAAACGATCAAAAACAAGACCAAAACCAACAACAAACTAATCACTGTTAGGTTGAGGGAATGAAATAGTTGGAGCCTCTCCACCAAACTCAACCAGCCAGGACTCACATGGCAATGAGCCTTGACGTAATAGTTGAGGCTGCGGTTTCATAAAAACACATGGCTCTATGTATATTTGTGTGTGTGTATGTGTGTCACTGCGTACACATTTTCATTGTGCGGCAAAAACGAGCTGCGAGTAGCTGAGCGGAATTCGTTGCCTTCGTTCACTGCCTGGCTGCACCAAAAGGCGGAAACGAAAAAGCGCATTTCCGGCTGCGCATACGAATTTGTAAAGTTCATTAAAGTAATTTATATTTTTCGTTAAATGCGCCATCCACGGCCCAACTCAAAAAGAAAGAGGAAGAGAGCAAGAGAGGTGGTGGAGGGAGGGGAGGTGAATATGCAACAAGCAACAACACAAAAAACTACACCAATAAGTGGCAAGCAGAGCACTGGATTGGGTGGAATGTATTTTTATGTGGGTGTGTTTTTGCGTGTACCGTTACTCTGGCAGCCATTGCTACTGCCACTGTTGGGTCTGTGGAACTACATAATTGCAGGATTACAAACTGCACCCATACGAGCATAAAAACATACACACACACACACACATACGCATACGCCTGTTTGTACTCGAAAAAAGACCGAAGTGGCTAAGAACACAAAACAATTAAAAACCGACACACAACAAAATATTTAAACATTCTCACAATGCTCCGCCCCCACAACACTTTCCCCCCTCCAGCAACAATAGCAATACACATATACACACACGCACACATGCAACCCAAAATTGGTGTACACATAACAAACGCAAAATGAAACTTTTTTGTGCAGCAACAATTAAAAGGCATAAAAACTATACGAAAAAAAAATTAAGAAAAATACTGCAAAAATAAAACAAAATAAGACAAGAAAAAGTATACAGAAAAAGAAGAAGAAATTAAAACCCAACACAAAATAAAAAGAGCCCCGAACGAAACTGGATTGAAATAAATGGCAAAAACCTATGAAAAAAAAAATTAAATGACTCTCAGAAAAAAGTGCACCCACCTGCCCTGCTCGATTTATAAATTCATCACCTATATAAATATATTTATATATATTTTTTTTATTTGCAACACTTAAACTCCTCCAGCCCAAATGACATTTACACATTTGTCGGCCACCATATGGCAGCCAACAATTTGTCACCGATGCGAATGCATTTTTAAAAACACAAAGAAAGTAATTAAAACAAAAATATCACAATAATAACAAAAAATCTTATCTGATTTTGTTTGTTTTTCGAGATCCAGTAAAAATTTATAAACTGGGAAAAAAAGCAGAAACAAATGAACTTGACCGTTGTCGATTCATGGAAATATGAATTCTTTATGGATCATGAAGCAGGCCTATCAGAACTTCGCACTCATTTGTTGAAAAGTCCTTCATATAATTTTTATTTCAACAAAAATCTGTCAAAATATTTTCAATCAAATATTTGATATATTCAGGCAATGGATTAATATGGATATTAAAGCTCCCAAGACTGAAGATAATAGACTAATTTCAAGGTCCTATATATATTTCTATATTATGTAAAAAAGTCTATACTATTATATCTGAAGACTGAAGATTATAGACTACTTTCAAGGTCTTATATGTAGAAAAGTCTTTACTATTATATCTGAAGACTGAAGATTATGGACTGCTTTCAAGGTCCTAAATATATTTCCATATGATATCTTTCTATTATATCTTACTAGTATATCTTTCCTATCTAACAAAGACTGCTAGGACCGACTTAAGTTGATAGCTAAAGGATATAGTATATATGCAGGAGATATTGCTAAAGTCGACTTCATATGCCAGTTGTGAGATATAGTACTCTGATCCGAGTAAAGTTTATAGCGCATATTTATCATGAATCCCATTATATGTTCAAGCAGTTCCCAAGACCCACTGAGGCTCCTATGTAATACATAACATCACTATGACAATTATGGTCGATCCAAGAAATCTGTATATCAAGCTTTAGAACTGCGAGGCTAGTTTTCATAGAAACAGACAGACAAGTCTCCATTGATTGATAGCCCTGACTAATCTGAAGGTAACTTGCTCTTACCGATTTATTGAAGCAAATAAAATAAAATTCCATTTTCCTTTGAGGGTTCTCTTGAACTATTTTGAGCGCCAGTCTCAATCTACCACGATTCCTTTCAGTTGCTCCAAGTGATTATCGTTTCTCCTTTAAATTAAATCAAGATTGAAAGACTTCATAGATTATTTAAGGCATTTAAATGAGACAACTCAACAACTTAAAGTTCTAGGATTTTTTTCCTACCTCAGTTTTTATTTATTTGCCCTCTCAAACTAAGTTGATTGTGGAAACACTCTTCACATGCTTATGTTTATGTCTGTTGAGTATGTAAGTTTTCTGAGAAGCCTTCAGCCAGCAACCGCATTCATAAGTTATTGTTTCTATGTGTGGCCAAGCCAAGCCAAGCTAGAAAGAGAGCTTTCTCCGGGACCAGGACTAGACCTAGACTACGTGCTGGCTCCTGATATATGAGAGGAACGTAGCAATTTCAATATCTTGTACAAACAAATGACTTTTACACAGTCTCTCAAAGGCATAGAAACAGGGCGAGGGGGGTGGGGGTGTGCCCGCACTCTTCTTCTTCTTCTTGTTCTTGCTGGTACTCTTACGTGTCAAATTTAAGGAAAATGTTCATAAAATTGTTGTAACAAATTTGCATAAGAGAGCTGGTGGTGCTGATGGTGCTGGTGGTTCTGTTCCCGCCCCCATCACCACCTCCTCCGCAGCATTCAAGGACGTCATTTTTAAACGTTTCCTCTGCTCATGATAAAAAAAATAAAAAAAACTACACACAACTACCAAAGCCAGGCACATGTGTGTGTGTGTGTGTGCCATAAACTTTATTGGGCTAGCCGTGCTGCCTTTTTGCCAACACATGTCCTACCATAAATTTTTTCTGTGCCTTCTATTTTTTTTTTTTTTTTTGGCTTTGTTTTGTGTTGGGTAAAAAATAAGCGCACGTTTATGTGTACAGGATAAATTCATATATTTTTACATATATATATGTGTGTGTTTGTGTGTGTTTGTCTGTGCACATCCTGGTGTGGTTGGCTTGGAGCAAGCGAGACAAAAGAGCCAGCGATTGTGGCAAACACATCGCAGCAATAATCATTACAACATGTCTGTTGTTGTTGTTATTACTTTTAGCTTTGTGTTGCCGCCGCCATTTCCGCAAAGTATTAAATTCTTTCGAACGTCACATGGACAAACCAAAAAAAAAAAACACACACACACACAGGCAACATTGAAATTCTGATATCCTTTTTACGCTTGCCTTTTGTCAAGGCTTTCGGTTCCTTTTGAGCTAGCCGGATTTTTTATGGCGAAAACATGGAATTTAAAATTAACAAACAAGTTGCAAACATAAATTAAAACAAAAGATACAATAACAACAACACCAGCAACACCAACAGCACCTACAAAAGTTAATCGAACTTTAAACTAGCCAAAACAAAATAAACAAGCCAAAAAATATAAAATAAGAACAACAATGGCAAAACTAAAACAATAAAAACAACAAAGACACCCGCTGGCAAGCTTATTCATTTTGCCAAAGAGATAGCATTGAGCGGGGTAGGAGGGGGTGGTGGGGAGGGGTTGGATTATTTCAGGCTATTATTAATTATAAACACGAAAAACTAATAATAATCATAAGCATAAAAATAATCATAAAATTAAGAGGATAACACAAGCCAAAGGGATAAATAGCGCAAGCTCATAAAATTATTTCCATATATATTTATTTATTTATATATATATTTTCGCCCATTTTAGATGGCACTGGCAAGGATCTGTATTCACCCGAGGCGGAAAGCTCGCCGGCACCATCGTTTGTGGATCCAAATGCTGCGGCCCAATTGGCCGTGGTCGGTGGCGTTGTCAAGCCAACTTCGCGCACCAGCAGCTTTGAGATTGAAAATCTACTAAAGACCGCTGAACAAGTAAGTTTTGTGTCTGCATTTAAAACAAAAAAAAAAAAACAAAATTAACTCCCCAAAGAAAATACAAGAAAAAACTTAAACTGGAAGACAAGCTAAAATAAAATATGGCGCTCGTTAACCTCAACCAAAAAAAAAATCCCCCCAACCCCTCACACCGCCCTCTTAACCCAACCTACTGGCAAATCGGAATTCTTTCTTCTTAGCATAGCCTGGCCTAGCCTAGAAACGGAAACGGAAACTATTAAAACGAGCGCCAAAATTTAACTCAAGAGAGTGAGACGGAAGAGGAAGTAGCTGCCAACTCAGAGGTGGGCGGGTGGAGCAACTCAAGGGCTTGGGCCCAAAGGGTTGCAAAGTGGGTGGCTCCCTTGGCAGTTATTGAGAAATTTCGATACACTTTGCAGTCGTCTCCTTCTCTTTGGCCTCTCTCGCTGGGTAGACTTGTGATTGAAATGTTTGTGCCACAAATTGAAATTGCAAAAAGATTGTTTGTTGTATAAAGTGATTTCCGGTATGTGAACAACACCACTGAGTTGTTTTCTCCAGGCTCTCGAAAATTTTTGTATCTCGACTAAATAATAGAAATAAAGATATATGTAAGTCTGGGCATGTGTGGGAGTCATCAAGAAATCCTCAAGAACAATGTACAAGTCAAATGCCACACGGCGTCAAACAAAACAATGAAGACCTGAAGTGAAGGCAACCATAAAAAATATCAAGGATATATAACAAAAAAAATAAAAAAAAATAAAAATACACTACACTAAACCATATATAAAAATGACAAGAAGGAATATAGAAAATAGGGTAGGTCTATAGAAAGAAAAAAAAAAAAATAAGAAAAAGAAAAAGGAAAAAAAAAACACCGCAGAATGCACTTTGTTTCTGGATGCTTTCCCAAGTGTGCTCAAAACTGGCAGAAACCCACTTCATTTAATGATACTTGAACACTGTGACACACAAACACACTGAGACCACACTGAGACAGCCAACAGATAAGTGAGAGGAACAGGGATAGACACAGATAGCGAGTCAGAATGTTACATAAGAATCCTTTTAATTCAAGTTGACATTTCACACACACACACACACACACACACACAGACAGACAGACAGAGACACTGACAGGGGAAGCCAAACGAAAAGCGCCAAAACGAAATTCAAGACATTTTCAAATTTTTCATCTTTGGGCCCTGAAACAACAACAACAACAGTTGCAACAATAAGTGCAGCCTGTCTCCTTCAACATTGTTGGCACTCAGTGGATGCATCCACTGGCCTGGAGGATCAAAAGGGGCCCGGTGAAGCCGGTTGAGGGTCGAGTCACCTATAAAGCTGTCGAGGCCTCAGCTTATGGCTCACCTTCTGTCAGGACAACAACAGCGACAACGGCAGAGGCAGCGGCAGCATCAAGAATATCCCTTGGCCGCAATCGTTGGCTGTTCTCTTCATCCGTCCGTTCGTTCGTGCATTTCATTCCTTTCCGTTTGCTGTTGCTGGTTTTTCCGTAGTGGCAGCCGCAAACAGCCGCTTATGCAAATCAGCAGGCCAGCAACAACAACAACAACAACAAAGGGGAGAAAAAGCAGAGTAAAGTCAAGAGTAAAAGAGATGCAGCATAAAACTGCATAATATGCGAAAGTGCAGCTGCATAAAAGTGAAATGTCTCTACAATGCAAAAAAAAAAAAAAAAAATCAGAAAAAAAAAACAATAACGAAACAAAAACAACTGTAAGAACAGCAACAACAACAACAACAACAGCAGTAAAAAAAATTACGCCTCAACACCAAACAATGACAACTGCAATTTCATGAGATTGTCGCCTGATGCCGCGTTGTCCTCAGCGCAAGGCAAACACCAAAAGACAAAAAAAGACAGACAAACAAACAGAAAGTGTGAGAGAGAGAGAGGGATGGAGAGACAGTGTTGCATTTTAATAGTATTCAGACAGGCGGCACAGTGGTGTCGTGGCTTAACAAATGATATAGCCATGCCTCTGGTAGTTCTCAGACACCTCAATGACAGCTTATGACTTTTTACACCTCAGATTATCTTGTTCATAAATAATGCCCTGGCCACCATTAAAATATAAAGTTGAACAATATTTTCATATCAATTATTTCTGGGTGAAATCAAAAAGGAAATTTCAAAAAAAAAATAAACAAAATGATTACAGAATTCTGTGACTGTGATTGCCTTCGATTTCCAAAGATATATTCAGATCGGAAGATGAGTCAAGAACTTAAAATTTTTAAATTGTATTAAATTCCTAAATCAGATTGCTTACAATTTCCAGAAAAATTATTAAAGAAATTCCTAAGTCAGATTGATTTCAATTTCCAGAGAGATTTTTAGAGCCAATAATGAAAAGAAATTAGCTTCCCTCAAGACTTCCAAATCAAGTTTGACAGCACTTCTCGCCAGATATTTCAATACAAAAAAATTATATAAAATGATTAAAGAAATTCCTGACTCAAATTGCCTTCAGTTTCCAAAGCGATCGAAAAATGAGGGAGCCCAGAATTTTACATTTTAAAAGTATCCCAACAAATTGTATTAATTATGAACTTTATCAGATTAAAAATTATTAAAAAAAAGGTGATATTATTCTTAAAGAAATTCCTGACTCAGATTGATATATATTTATTATCAGATTGAAAATTTTATTAAGAAAACAAACAAATTGATTAAAGAAACTCCTGACCTGATTGCCTTCAATTTTCAAAGATATTTTCAAATCAAGAAATGAGATAGTCAAGAATTTAAGATTGTTAAAGTCTTTGAACCAATTGTTTTAATTATTTCAGGCCGAAACAAATTAAAGATATTTTCCTTAAATTATTCTCTCAACTCTTGCCGCAATTTATGATACTTTGATATTCTGTGGTCTTGGCCCACACCCTAGCAAACAAATACAATGGATTATCCATTTTTTTGTTATAAATCAATTTATGGTAATGTTTTCTTTCATGAAACACTTTCATTTTGAATTCAGCTTGGAATAGTTTTAGCCCAAAAAAGTTGACTACTTGATTTGTAGTCTTATAAATAAAACAAATTCACAGAACAAAAGGAAAGAAAAGATAAAGAAAAATCAAAACAACAACGACAACAACAACTTTGGTAATCCTCTAAGCATATTTATGAATATGTTAAGTTTTATGCAAATGGTTAAAAGGGTGGGGAAAGTGGGGAAAGAGAGCCACGTCCCTGATGACAAATTTCACAATTGGCAAATTTTTAAAAGGGGAATTTTGGTAACCCTTTCTAAATTGTAAACAGCCAACACATTTATCTTTGTTTGTTTAGGTTCAAATAAACTACAATGGAAATATGTAAAGGACGAATATTTCAGGATACATATATATATATATATGTATATATATATATAAAGTCATTCAATATTGTCCACAGGTTCGGCGTCAATTTATCAGCTTAAATGAGGCAACAAGAATCAAAAAGCATTCAAATAACTTGGAAGATGAAAATTTCCAACAACAACAACTGAGAATAAACCAGTGTGCCGCTGTGGGGTAGGGGGAGGGCGGGGTTGATGACAAGACAAAAGAGTTGTGGAAGAGGTGGAAAAGGTAGTAGAAGGTCTTGAAAGATTTGCTTAGTTTCTAGACTTTATGCAAAATGGCTTGGGTTTTTCTTTTTTGGCTTTCGCTGCTATTGTGTGTGTGTGTATCTTTTGAAGGTGTGTGTATACACACACTCTAAGTCAACCGTCAAGCGTCAACTGTCAGTGCCAAATGTGCTTGTAACCACAGAGACAGACAGCGAGAGAGAGAGAGAGGGAGACCAAGTCAGTCAGTCAGTTAGTCAGTTGGTCGGTTGGGGCAGACAGACTCAAACACTTTAGCCAACGGTGACAGAGAACAACACGACAAGGACAAGCAGTCAGAGTGCCCACGCCCTGCCCCTGCCCCTGCCCCAGCCCCACACAGACGCCCCGGCCAGCAAGTTGGAACGACAAGGACGTGACAGTCATTTAGAAATGCGACAAACAAGAAACGCCGTCGTCGTCGTCGTCGTCGTTGTAGTCGCTGTTGTCGCCAACCAAGTTGGTGTTTCTGTTGGTGTAGTCATCATCAGCAGTCTTGTTGTAGTTGTCTTCTTCCTTGTGGTTAGTTTGCCTTTGTTGTTGTCCATTTCGCTTAAAATGGCCGCGAGTTCAGAGCACCACCCAAGCCACAACAAAACTCTGCCTTGAGGGAATAAGATCTTGGCCCACGGCTAGCCAGTCGAAAACCTAACCTAACGTCTCCCAGACACCCAGACACCCTGACAACCTGACACCCAGCCACCCGCAGCCTGTCTTCCTACTCCATGAAAATAAACGAGGCCATAAACAAAACAGCAAAAGTAACTGCAAAAAATTTGCATAGCCATTGACCCAACCAAACAAGCAAAAACCTGACCAAAACCCTTCACTAAAATCTAAACTGTCAGACCCACCCCAGCGCCCCCCTCTCATCTTTATATTGTATTTACCTTAAGCACTCTTTAGAAACATATTCTGTGACCTGTGAGACCAGCACAAAAAAAAATAAAATAAATAAATAAACCACTGACCCAACCTAAGAGACCTCCTACCCTTACCCCTAACCGCTCCGCCCCACTTATAACTATCGCTATCTATCTATCTCTGTCATGCTAACTTCATTTTTGTTTATTGTCATTTATTTTTCGCTCGTTTTTTGTGTTACGTTCTCTTCACGATCTCCTCATCATCTGCCAAAAAAAAAAATTATATACAAACTGCAATCAAAATTATAAAATAAAAAAAACACAACAACAACAACAATACACAAATCAACAACAACAACAACAACAAAAACCAACCAACCAACCAACCCATCGAAACCAAAAACAAACCTGTTAAGGTTACCGGATTTTGTCGTTCACCTCAGGAAACGCGCAAATCGAGCCCCACGGGTTCCGTCACATCATCGGTCTCGACCACAGCACTGACGCCTTCGCGTCAGCTCACCGATGCCGAGAAACTGCGCAAAGTCATCATGGAGCTGGTGGATACCGAAAGGACCTATGTGAAGGTAAGTCAAAACAAACCATAAAAGACCTTACAAATTTTCTTTTTTACCCAAAGAGCAAAGCAAGAAAGCAAGAAATGAAATGTACAACAAAAAGTTGGGAAAAAAAAATGAAAATATTCATTAGTTATTTTGTGTGTCTGCCCAAGGAGGCGCGGGCTGCACGACCCTGCAATTATAAATGCAAATTTTAATCCTTTAACTGTGAGTTTTGGGCCAAGTCCAGTTTTTGGAAACGCCACGCCGCCTCCTGACTTCAGGAAGCATACAAATAATTATTATAATTTAGAAATTATGTAAAGCGCCGCAACATGCCCAGAGAAGTTGATGATGTCCTGGGAAAGAGCCACCACCCCTCCTGGGAGGCGGCAGGTGGCATTTGCTGTTGGACTTATCTCGGTTCGGTCTTGGCCGTTACCGCCTTCTCGCTCTTCTCTGTCCGCCCGGAAGTATTGTTCCAAATGAAAGCGCGCGCCTGTGGCTATGCTACAGTTTTTCGACCACTCCCACTGCCCCTGCTCGCAGCTCCTGCTGCTGTGGCTATACTAGTTTGCCAACTAAAAAGTTTATAGCCAACAGAGTAGAATTGCGCTGGGAGTTGGTTTTTTTGGGGGCGGCTTCTGATTTTTAATTTAATTTATGCATCACTTTTCTTTTTTGTCGGCTTGGCTTTCTTGCTCTTTTTTTTTAATTTATTGAACTCATCGTTTATGATTTTTATTTGACTTTCTTGTATTTGCCACAGCATTTGAACAATCTACTGGAACATTATCTGGAGCCAATGAAACGCGAGACATTCCTCTCCAATGCTGAAATAAATGCTCTCTTTGGCAATATACACGAGATTGTTACATTCCAGCGTCAGTTTTTGCAGAATTTGGAAGAGGCCCTGGAACTTGAGCCGGAATTTAATAAATTTGAACATTGCGGCCAATTTAGGGTAAGCGTCAAAAAACTGATCTATAGAAGAGATCTGCTTCTTCTGGAGCACGTGACCGGACTCTTTAATTTTACTTAACAAGTAAAATATTTAATCTTTAATTTATTTATTTTCTCCCACTCTCTTTTTTGTCTTTTTCTCCTTTTGATTTCCACACAGAATGTCCTATTTGCCATTGGCTCGGCTTTTCTGTATTATGTAAATCATTTCAAGCTTTATTCCTCGTTTTGCGCCAGCCACAGCAAAGCGCAAAAGGTTCTACATCCAAGTAAGTTTTTCTTCTTTTTTTTCTAGCTTTTAATTGCTTACAAATAAAAGAAAGAGGCACACAATGACTGCATCTGAGGAAAGGAAGAGCAAATAATAATATTCATTTAGCATTTGCTATCACTTTTTCTGATGCCAGCGCGTGTCCTGGAGGAGTGCCGAATGAAATGAACAAGTGTGCGTGAGAAGTTTCGGAAATTAGCAGCAAAACTTGCCCAACATTTAAATAGAGACCAAAAAATCCCAGATAAGGTTATTTCGCAAGTTTTCTAGGTTGCTCCTTCAGTCTGAGTAAATTAAAAAATCGACTTAATAGGGATTTAAATTTGATGAAAACATTATGAGCATACAAAATATTGAAATATCTAGAAATGAAATTCAGTAAACTCAAACGTTAAATGAAATAGCATACCTAACCTCAAATGAACTTAACCTCAAAGTAAAATGCAATATAGTCTGGAATCTTTTGAAGTAGAAGTTTCGAAACTACTTTCCAGTTCAATTTGATTGGGTAACTTAAAACTAAAGTGTATACATTTAACTAACTGAAGTAAGAAGCCAAAATGATGTTTCTGCTCGAAATGTTCAAACAAATTAAAATCTCTATATGAATACCACATGAAATTAGAGAATACCAGCAAAACTGGAGTGTTTGCAATCAGCGTCAAGCGTCAAAGTCTATTTGAGTTTTAAGAAACTTGAGAAAAGTCAAATAACCTAGAAGATACAAAGCGGGGGGCGGGAGGACAGGACACACACACTCAGACATTCCGACAGGTTTGTCTCAAATGTCGACGACAACAAAAGAGACCAAAAAAAATAAAACCAAAAAAAAACCGTCAGAAAAGAGAGTAGATTTTTTGGTTGCCAACGCTTTAAGTGATTTGCAAGTTAAATGAATAATTACAAACCGCAGAAATCTCTGAGGAACAAACCTAACCTGCCACCAAAACCAGAGTTACAAATTTCATATTCATGCAACCAAAAAGAAGAAGAAGAAGAAGAAGCAGAAGCGAAAGGACAAGGGGACAGACTCCCAGACAGTTGAGACAGGCAAGCAGGCAACTGTCAAGTATCTTTTGTTAATTAAACTTGTAGAATTATGACACAGTTGTGCAAATAGGGAAGAAAACCTGACGGCTTTCAACAGACCCTTTCGCCCGCGCCCTCTTTCACGTAATGCCACTTCAGTTTCATTCTTCTCACTTTAGCTTCAGTCCCCCTCACTCTATTCTGTAGGATTCAGAAATGTGAGAGACAAATAAAAACACAATTGTGCAAATCTAGACTAAAACGGCCTGAAAAATTATTAAAGCCGAGTTTTTCTGTTTTTTGGTTTTTTGGTTTTGGTCGAAATGGTCCTCGGGATTTGCCTTTCATTGTAGTTGAGAAGAAAGAAAGGAGAATGGCGATAACATGTCGTAATTAAATTAGACTTAGTCGAAGCTTAAAACACTTGGGCAAACAACACTAACTAAAGAGGAAACTAAGTACAAATGCATTATCAGGACCAAGACCAAGACAAATTTAGTAGCGTAGTTTTATTTAAGGCTGAAGATTCAAGAAGTACTCAAGGACGCTTCTCACATAGCCAAGTGGCAGGGCAAGAGCACTGATTGATGGCTGAATTGATAGAACAGGTAAAATGAAAACATCAAACAAAAAGGAGATACTTTGACGGGGGCGGACAAGAGGAATTTTCAATCTAAAGACTAAGCTGGCTTAAGTTGATTCTTTTTTTTTTTGTCCTGCAAATATTGCGAAATATATGAGGGAAAGTGAAACAAGCGACTAGAAAGAAGTTAAAGAGTGTACAAGAAAGAGGCAAGCAGAACTCCAGTGATTGCTTTCCCATGCCTTGGTTGTCCAGGCTGCCAGGCTGCCAGGCTGCCAGGTTGCCAGGATGCACTCAGCTATTGCATGAAACTTTATGCAAAAAGTTGAAAGGATAATTAATTATAACAAGAAGTGCACTTAAGTGCCTTCGTTACATGCGCACTAACAGCCGCACTGCAATCCAGACCTCAAACCCCAGCCAACGCTCAACCTATCACCCTTAGCAGTTCTTCTTCCATTTCATCCTTTGCCCTTCTTCGCCCTGTCCTCAGTACGTCCAGACTTTGGCATTGCGTGTTAGTTAAAAGATGGGGCAGCTCTCACAGCACACACACACACAGACGTCAGACGCCATTAGACACAAATCCGTTCACCAGCGCCAACCAACGGGTCGAGACCAAACCAGTTCAGACCCGACCCGACCAGACTGGAGACAGACATTAAAGAGTCCCGAGAAGCGTGCAAAAATTGATGGTAAAATCTAGTGAGTCTGTCGGTCGAGCTATTGCCTCCCTCTGGATACCCATAGATAAAGATAATGTGCCGACTCTGTCTGCTGCTACTGCAAATGTTCCTTTGACTTGACTCTGCCTTTTATCAAAGCTCTGCTCAACTGACAATAAGAACAAGTTAATGACATTTTCTTGTCGACAACGAGGGCAAAAGCTTGAAACTGCAACTACAACTGTCCTGGAATGGGAGCGCTGTCTTTCCATTTTTTTTTTCAGATACCCTGCAGCCGTAGGGTATTTTAGACTTTCTTAGGCACCTCAAGTCAGCTCAAACCAGATTCATTTGTTTAATGAGTTACCACTGCTTCTGCTATATACAAAGATTTATTTCATTCCTGAAACATGGCAAAAAATTCCCTGGAATTCTGTGATAATACGAAATAATGAGAATTATTTCTCGTGAAACATTTGATTAACTTACCTTAGCTCTTAGGATTAGAGTATCTGCAGGTTCATCAGCCCTACCCTAGTTTTTACTAATTATATGAATGGTATTTCTTTGTGTGTATGTGTGCGCCTTTGTGTCTTTGTGTGAGCAAAGTTGAAATTAATTTTAAGCCAGAGAAACGGCGAACGTGCATCAAATTACACAATTGCACACGAAATCGAAATCATTTAGCAAAAGTCACAATTTCCCCTGATTGTTTAAGGAATTCTGACAAATCAGCTCAACTGCTACAGACCCCAACTCAATCAAGCTCACAAACTCATCGCAAGACAATCTATCTTTTCTCTATACGAAATACACAGATGAAGGCAATCATGCACTCCAGGAGTTCCTGGCCGCCCGCAATCCCAAGCAACAGCACAGCAGCACATTGGAATCGTATCTGATCAAGCCCATTCAACGCATACTCAAGTATCCATTGTTACTGCAGCAAATGCGTAATCTGACCGACACCCGCGCTGATGAGCACATCCATCTTTGTGGTAAGTGAATACTAATGGACTCCTTAAGCCCCTTTCAATTTGTAATGGGGAAGTGACCTCCAATGCTTTGAAACTGACCTTGTGCTTTGTATTACTCGCAGAGGCACTCAAGGGCATGGAGAAAGTGGCCGAGCACATCAATGAAATGCAGCGTATTCATGAGGAATATGGCGCCATATTCGATCATCTCTTTAGGCAGCATCAGAAATCTTGCAAGCAACCGATTGATTTGAGTCCAGGTAAGCTCAAAATTGAGGGAAGTGAGATGTGAAATTCATTTTAATCTAATCTAATTAGGTGACCTCTTGTATTACGGCGGAGTGGAATGGCTGAATATTTCCGATTTCCTGGGCAAAATCAAGAAGGGACTGGAACTGCATGCCATGTGCTTTGTCTTTAAATCAGCGGTTGTGTTCCTTTGCAAAGAACGTTTGCGCCAGAAAAAGAAGCTCATGGTAAGAGCTTTCTTTTGGAATTCTGAAGAACTTGTATCAATATTGCTCACCTCCTTCTCTCTTTTCCAGGGCGTTTCAAGTAAGAATGCCCCCAATGAAGTGGAAATCATACGCTATCAGGTGCTTATACCGGTCACCGAGGTCCAAGTGCGCGCCTCTTCGGCCAAGGATATGGATTCGCATTTCCTTTGGGAACTCATCCATTTGCGTTCCCAACTGCAGCGTCGCTCGGAAAAGGTCTATGTGCTGTCCAACAGCACTGCCGATTTCCGTAATGCATTCCTCAAGACCATCAGACAAATCATACGTGAGAGTGTACGAAATATGTCAATTCCCATGAAGAATTTCGGTGGCAGTTCGGGTTCGGTATCGGGTCTCTCATCCCAAGGCGGAGGTGGCTATGCAGGCAACTCGCAAACGCTAGAAAGGCCCAAGCAGCAGGTTAGACCATAACTCAAACCACAATTATAGAAATATTTGATTTACTTGGCCCTTTTTTGCCACGCAACACAGATCACAATCGTGCATGGTTCGCATACCTTGGGCAAGCCGAAAAAGAAGTCTGGCTCCCAGCGCCATTCCGCTGGCAATATTGACTATGACAATTTGTCGGGCAGTCAGGAGGGTGATGATTTACCACCCAGTGTGCATTATCCGCCACATGCCCAGCAAATGCAGCCTACGGGCGGTTTCAGAAGTCGCAGCAAAACTGTCGGAGATGTCACAGGTATGTTGGGATAAATGCTTTTGGTGTTTGATGTATGAAATGGCTAGCTTAACGTTTGCACACCACCACGCCATCATCGTTCATTGGTTTTTTGGTTTTTCATTTGTACCATAAAGAAATCACTTATTCCTCCATAGATCCGCAAGTGCAGCCACATCCACATCCACAGCAACCGCCGCCGCCACCGATACGACAACCACATTTGCATCATCACAGCACAGCAGATATTGAACGCATCGATCCGGGCACCAAGTCTGAGGGCGAAGAGGACTCACAGCAGGGCACAATACGGCCGAAAGCCACCCTGGGTCGTACGCCAAATCACTTGACATTGAGGTAAGTGCCAAAGACACTCTTTCGATTTGTAGCTCAGCTAGACTGAAAGGTAATCAAATGCTTGTACCCCCTCTCTCTCTCTCGCTCTTTCTATCTGGGTCTAATCTTGTGCAGCACAACATCTACACTATCGGTGGGAAGTACCGGCAGTCAGGCGCGTTTGATACAATCATCGCATCCACCCTCGAGCTATCAGCCGGTGCTAATGAAGGACCTAGGTAAGACTAGTTCTAGCACACCAACAGAAACCACAACAATCACAATTGCAAGCGCTTTGAGTGAAGGTGGACAGGCAACCGATCCGTTGCTCGAGTCCGATGTGCATGCCGCCCAAGTAGCCGCGGCATTTAATTTAAGCTTTGGCAGTAGTGGTAGCTTGTTTGCAACCAGTAGTAGTGACCACCAGAATCAGGCCAGTAGCAGTCCCAGTACCAGTGCCAGTGCAAGTGGTAGTACAGTCTTTCATTTGTCACCAAGGCAATCGCCACGCCAGTCACCACGTCAATCACCTCGACAGTCACCTAAGCAGGAGATCGAAGTAATTGAGATCTTTCAGAGTGAGTCGGAGCGGTTGGCGGCAATTGAGCAGGTGGCTGTAGTGCATCAGGTGGGCAGGGATAGGGAATCGCACAGACGTTTTGACAGAGACACGGACCCCGACACCACGGACGCCAGTGATGCCACCTTTATGGACAAGCATTTAAGTGAGCTCGAGCAAGAGGACCTGGCCGATGCCACCTGCGACATTGCTGCCTATATGGCCAGCTTGCGGGAGAAGGCCTTTGAGCCCCTGGACCCCACAGCCGAGGCAGTGGATCAGCAGCAGAATGATTCGAGTCTGTCACCAGAGCCACAAACAGTGGTGGAAAACACTCAACAGACAGTGGTGGTGGACATAGAATCACCCTCACGGCCAGCCACAGAATCAGACAGCACAGGCACCACCACTGGACCCTCGGAGCGCTCCGAGGATGATGAATCCGAAGAGGCCACACCCTGTCCGGCCTCACATATTGTAGTCATCGACAAGAAAGTAGACAAGGTATTCAAGTCCAGGTCTCCCGATCGGGGCTCGGCCAGCAGCAGCAGCAGCACTGGCACCAAACCCAAGCAAAGCAGTAAACGGCAAAGTATCTACATCTCACCAGATCGTTCCAAGTCCCAGGGCAGTTCACCAGTGCGCATCATTAAGATCAAGTCGCCTAGGTCAAGTGTCAGTGACCAGGGCAAGCGCTTAAGTGTCTGCTCGAGTCGTGACAACTCCCAGGACCGTTTGTCCGGAGGCCGACGCACGCCCAGCCCCAGGCGCTCTTCTGAGGGCGGTGGCGGTATTCTGAAGCACTCCAGCCCCGCCCCAGGCATACTCAAGCCACCCTCCAGTCCAGCCAAATCCAAGAGTCCCGATCGCAGTTGCCTCAAGAAGGGAGGCCCCTCACACGTCTGCAGTGTGGAGACCCTATCGCCGCATATTTCACCACGCAGCAGCGTGGATCATCTATCTCCAGACAGGGCCAATATGTGCCTCCGCCACTCGCCACGCAGCAGCTTCGATAGTCACGGCAGCTCCGATCACAATCTTGATGTTCCCTACGCCCTGCCCGTGCGCCCCATGCGCCAGGCAGCCGAGGGCTTCACCACTGGCGGCCGAAAGCGCAGCATGTCAGCCCACGGCAGCTTCGAAACAGGACACAAAGTACGCGCCCAGGAGACATATCAGTACTATCCGGTCTATGACAATCAGACCTGCAGTGATCATTATGTGGCTGCTGCACCCTCCAGTCAGCATAAGTACCATGGAGGCGAAGGCACAGGCACAGGCAATGGACGCAGCCGTCTCAGCAAATCCCTGGAGCGTTCTACGTCGCGGGACAGCACCACCACCAGCAGCTCCTATCGCTATGGCGTCTCCCCGGAGCGAAATTACATCGTATACAGCTCCGGTCCCATACGCTCACAGTCGGCAGAGAACACCTTCTCGCAGCCCATCTATGACTCCCTGCCCAGACAGCATTGTCCAGCCTATCCCCCTGCCATGGACATGGGCTACACCCAGGGTGGCATGGGCATGGCCAGCGGCTATGCCAATTGCCCCCATGAGCAGCCGCGTGGGTATCAGCAGCTGAGCTCTTCAGCTCCCGAATACACCACTTGCATTGACTGTCTCTATCAGAAACGGCCCTCCTAGCACAGGTCCCGCGTGCGGCAGAGTCGCACGCGGAAGAAGACGCCACGTGGCATCGTTGTGAGTGCCCAGGGCCCGGGCAATGCCGTGATTGGTTTTGTCACCGATGGTGCTGGCGATGTGGGAGGTTGTGTTGATTGTCATGATTATTTCGAAATACACGTTTAAATGCCACAACAAAAGTCCTCTTTGTTATTACAACAACAACAACAAGAATAATAACAACAACAAAAGACAAAGACAGAAACAGGGATTTTGAAATGACCGTTTACCGTTTTTGTATAGACTATTTAATGAAAGAAACCAAATATATTATTCTAGTCTTAAGTCCATAAGTTGAGTTCTTTTTTTACAGTCTCAAAGCTCAACAATAACAACAACAACAAGAATATGAATATAGCAAAAAAACAAATGAAAACAAATACAAGATTTCAGGTATTAAAACTGATTTATAAGGGTGCTCTATACTCGAACAAAAAATGCAACCAAAGATAACTTTATACATTTAAATAATAATTAACAACAACAACAAGAAGAAAACAATTATAACAACAACCCAAAATGCCTCAAAAACTATATACAGTAAATAATTTTAAATTTATATTTGAAAAATCAAAAAAAAAACGAGTGTTTAAATACTCCAAACGCATCAAGGTCAGATATATACGTATATAATGTCATATTTAATTCTAAATGTAAAGATATTTAATCAAAGCAAACTAAATGAATATAAACAAGGGATTGACATCAAATATTATAATGTATAAATAAAACAAAGCATGCAAAAATACTAAAAAATACCAAAAATTCACTGCAACACACAAGACATAAGAATAGCCACACAAACCAGAAAATTTAAAAAATACCAAATATGTATACTAAAAAAAAATACCAAAATTATAGAATAATAATTGGGTTCTTTTGGGGTATTCCCCAAATAGACGACCTCCAAATATTCTCAACAAAAGTGTTCGTGTTAATTTAAGTGACTAAAAAAGGGCAAAAGACAGCATAGTTAGTTAATTGCATAAACAATATATTTACTTGAAAAAGAAAACCTAATCTAACCAAGAATTCACAAAAAAAAAAAAAATGCTAGCCTAACAAAGTTCTCAGATCTTTAAAAAAAAAAAAAGACCTGACAAAAACAGAAAATTGCAAACTGCAAAAGTCTCAGCAGACACAACACTTCACTCCACCCTCATACCAGGGCTGGGGAAAACTTCTGGTAACACCATGTTGCGTTGGCGGCGCATAAATTTTGTTGCTGAAAATTTCAGGTTAATTATTTTTAGCCTAGAAGTTAGCAGGATTTCATCTAGCTTAAGGTATAATTTACACAAAATGGCGGCAGCTCTTGCAAAAGTTTTCCTCTACCCAAAAAAAAAAACGAGAAGAAGAAGACAAATAAAGGATATGCATGAAAACACACAAACCGTGGCACAAAACAAAAAAAAAAATGAAATCAAATATTAAAAAAAAAAAAAAAAAACTAATATTAAAATTACATACTCGCACTCAAGTGAACTAAAAAAATAATAAAAAAATATATATAAAAAATAGCAGCAAAAAAAAACTCTCAAAGTTAAACGAAAATCAGAAACTAACAAACAAAAAAAAAAAACAACTATTTCACTGACATTTTCATTCCAGCTAGAAAGACAAACACAACAAAATGAAATCAAAAATTTTAATTAAAAGCAAAACTAAATAAAAATGACATGAAAACACACAAAATCCAAAACTTAATTTAAGCGAAAAAAAAGTGCAAAAGAAAAAAAAAAACAGATGAATAAAAATAAAATTAAATCAAATGCGGGTTGGCATAATTTATAGGTTAACATTAACATACAAATGAGAAATATTTACGTAGCTAGCAATTTTTCAATAAATTACAAAAAAAAAAATGAAGAAGAGAAGGAGAAAAATATTGAATAACTAAAAAAAAAAATAAATAGAATTTATATAGGCAATCGAAATAATTTAAATATTATAATTATTTTGATTACGCATTTTTTTTTTTTTTGTTTATGATCTTTTGTGACAAAATATGCAAATAAAATTAGGAAATTCATTTCATAACCAATTATAATGAGAATGAATTACATTCCAACAAATCATTCATTCAATTTCAAATTTAATTTCATGGAAAATTGAAAACAATTAGAAAAAAAACAAAAAACATATAGTATATATATATGTATGTGTATATTAAAGAATGATAATCATAAGTTGTACCTCAATGTTCAGCGTATTTAATACAAACTCTTCCTACCTTTTAAAATTCATAGGTAAAAAAAAAATATATATATATGAAATAAATAAAAAAAAGTGGAAAAAGCTTAATGTGGCATTAAAAGATAATAAAAAAAAAAAAAGTTTAAGCAGAGAATTAAAACTTGAAACATTTCCAAAAGAGTTTCTTGAAATTGAAATTAAAATTTCCACATTTAAATCATAAAAATCAAACAATCCATAAAACAAAAATCAAATGTCAGGTTGTTGTTAACAAAAGTAAAAAATTAATATATAAATAAATTTAAGCAGCAATAAATGTTTACAGTTTACACTGGGCTTTTCATAGCAAACAAATCAAAACGATAAAAAACCAAAAACCATTTCAAATCAAAATGTGTACAATATACTCTAATCTAAATACTAAATACTCTTTCAAAATATACAAAAATAAAATAAATAAATGTCAAACTTAAATATTAAACAAGTAAAAAAGATAAACTCTTGAAATAAACAACTCTGTGCTCATTAAAAAAAAATAATAATAATTATCTGAAATCTGTCGAAATCAAATCAGACCGCTGCTTGCATTGCCCACCTCAAATTAGGCCAAATTGAAAATCCACACTGGTTGCAAACAAGAATTAGTTGAAAACTGTACAAAATTGTTTTTGTAAAACAAAAATTAAAATCCCAAACTGATTTTAGTTGTGTAGTTCCAAATAGCAGGTAAGTGCGTGCGACTACCAAAGTTAATTACAAATTAAACCGAAATCAAATACGAGAAAAAAAATATTAAACAATTTCCAATGATTAGCTTAGGCGCGTTAAACTAATTTAGATAATTAAAAAATTAAAAAAATCCAACGGGTGATATTTAATTTATTTAATTTTAATTCCTGTTAATCGTACGCCAGAATAAAAAAAAAAACAGAAATGCCAAAAAAATAAAATAATTTACATTTCTTTTGACTTGAGTTTTTCGTTTTAAATTCGCATAGAAATTTATTTTATTTTATTTTATATTCGTTTAAGTAACATATTTATATCCAAAAAATTTTTAGATACATTTATAAATTAATCAAGTAAAAATAGACCAATTCACAAAAACACACAGAGGCATGTTAAGTTTGTAAGGTTTGCGCTTATTTTCGATACGTACACAAAGATGTCTCTCTTTGTATCTGTTGTATTTGTTACAAACACTTGATAGCTTAATTAAAAAAATTTAAAAAAAATTAATAAATTATTTAAAAAAAAATATATATAATTCGCATTTGTTGACATCGCTTGTGTAATAAAAAAAATTAAAAAAAAAAAACTAAAATATTATTTTTTTCATGTTGATCTGTGAGTTTTGGCAGATTGATTTGTTATTTGGAAAATTGTTGAAGTGAAACAAGTGTGTCGAAATGCTCAGTAAAACAAAATTCTATGAAATGGGAAGAAAAAGTTCAGTTTATCAAAACAAAATGAAAATTTATAAAAATAATGAAATAACTAAATACGTTTATGTCTTCTGGTTACACACGTGCCCCATAACCACCTACCCCCCCCCCCCCCTCAACTTAATCTCTCTTGAATTTATTTTCCTCATTTAATTTTATTCTAAATTTTGAAATAATAATAAAAAAAAAAAAAGATTTTAAATATTTTCAATTTAATTGAATGTGCCCCTTTGGAATAATAAACTGCACTCGTTCATTTCCATTCTAAAAATCTATCATTCACTCTTTGCTCTTAATGTTAGAATTATTCAGGAATTATTCCAGTCTTTCAGACCTAGCGAAAATCTGCACCACTACCATTTCTTCATAATTGTAAATGATATTCTAAAACTAAAACTTTTATTAATTTAATCAATTTTTGTAATTAAAAATTTTTGAAAAATTTTTTAAAAAATCATTTTTTTTATTTTATCATTCAAACTTCACCCAACACAAAAAACAACTAAAAATGTTGGCATAAAATGTTCAAATCATTTTTAAAATTTTACCTAAATTAATAAACAATATATTTCTATATATATTCTTGAAAAAAAAGAAATCAAAAAATAGAAGAAAATAAATCCAAATCCAAGCGATGTCAACATTTTGTCAACACTAAAAATTATAGATTCCATATTTGCTATCCTAAAAAAAAAAAACAAAATAAATGCAAACATTACAAAAGTTGTTTGTTTAGCTAGATTTTGGTTACACCCCCCCCCCCCTCCCACCCACCCACCACCCCCTGTCACAAGTATCAAACCACCTAGAGACCCCCCCTCTTTTTAAGTAGCAATAAAGTTTTTAAGTAGTGCTCATTAACATTAATTATATTTTTCAAAAATACCAAAAAAAATACTCTCTTTTTTTTAATAATTAAGAAACCCTTGAAGGTATTTGAAAATATTTTGGAAAATATTTTGAAATACTTTGAAGGATCTCAAAGAACCTGCATGCCTATTTTGGAACTAATCAAATTGATATATTGGCTTACTATATTTTTTTTTTTTTATAAACTTTCTACAAATTGTGTATAAATAAACAAGATAAATCCATCTCTCTCTCTCTATCTCTTTCTATATCTATATCTGTATATAGAAAATTTAAAATTAAGTTCTAAATTCTTTTTTGGACCAAAGAGTAAAAGAAAGTTTTAAAAAACAAACAAAAAAAGAAAAAAAAACATATTTCATATATTTTTTCATATATGGTTTCCATTTTATCGTTTCTTTTCTTTCATTTAATTGTAGGGTCCCCGGTGTGGAAACCACGAGACATGATAAATTTAGGCACAGATCCACAGTCAACAACCCGCAAAGACGATGTGAAAAATTAAATCAGAAACTAACTAAAATTAAAACCAAATCAAACAAAAAATAATATTTGCTCTGAGATTCCAACCAAATAAAAAAAATTGAGAAAAAAAAAACAAGAAGAAGAAGAAGAATCTCGCAAAGCTAAATTTTGTTTTGTTAAAAAAATTTTTAACTTATTATCAAGTGTAAGAAACAACAACAGTTTGAATATAATGAACAAACCACAACAAACGATTTGAATTTGAATTTGAATTTTCAAAAATCAAATTTCCAATCCCCCAAAGGATTGAGCAGCAACAACAACAACAACAACAATATAACAGAAACATCGAAATGTTTGTTCTTTTCGTTTTTTAAAACACGTCATTTTTTTAAGATTCTTTTGATTTCGTAAATATTTTAAAATAAATCAACAAAAAAATACAAGCAAAAAGGATTTTGAACAAATTAAAAATTAAAAAAAAAATAAATAAATATATATAAATATATAAAATGAGAACAAATTCAAATGCATTTGTCGCTGAAAAAGACTTGAAAGTAAATTTCGATTTAAATACAATTTATTGAGGAGAAACATACAAAAAAATAAAAAAATTGCAAAACATTGTATTTAGGATAAGTGAAATTTAATTTAAACAAACAAAAAAAGAGATTTAAAAGGAAATATTAAAATTAAAAAAAAAACACGCAAGTTTAAAGAAAACGTTTAAAAAAAAAATTATATGAAAACAACTCACTTAGAAAATTAAGCAACTCAAAAAAAAAAAAAACAAATTAAAATAAAATACACAATAAAAAAAAATATAAAAAGCAGAAATGCAGCAGTGTTTAGTTTATAGAAAAAAAATACACTTAAAAAAATAAATAAATAAATAAAACCAATGCAAAATACAAAAAACAAAAAAACGCAAATCAAGAACCACAAAAAAAATAGAAGAAATAAATTTAGTCAAAATGTTAAATGGTAAACAAAAAGAAAAAAAAGGTATTAATAAATTAACAAATCTCATACACTGAAAAAAAAATAATATTAAATACTAAGAGAAAAGGAAATTAGTAAATTTTTGGGTCTAAAGAAATTAGCCCGGAAAATCACACAGACACAGACACCAACACACACAAACAAAATTAAAAAAGAATCAAGAAAATTCTAGAAGAAATTACGAAAAAAAAGAAAACAAAAAAAATTGTTAGAAAACAAACATGGAATTCCAGAGTAAAAAAATAAAACAAGAGGAAACATTTTTAAATTACAATTTTTTCATTTTGCATTTCGTCAAAGTTTTTACATGCATTTTTTATATGTATTAAAATAAAATAAAAAACCAAATCTACCAAATGAATAATAATTATTAAATTGGTTGTGAAGGCAGCTTGGAAGTTATTAAAAAAAAATAAAGAAATAAAATAATTAAATACCACAAAAGATTCCCAATTGCTGAATTAATTCAAATACAAAAAAGAAAAAAAACAGAAAGAAGAAGAACTCATTCAATTCAGTCCCCACATAAATTGATTTTCTAGCAAAGATTTTGAAATGCATGTAGCAAGTCTAAATGAATTTTTTTCAGTGTATTTGAAAAATTTTTGCTGCTGCACACAATTTGATATTCATAAAAAGACAAAAAAAAAAAATCGAAACATAATCAAAACATTTTTAGGTTTCCAAATATAATTGAATTAAAATATACAAAGGGAGGAATAAATTAAAAAAATTAACTAAAAAAAAAAAAAATAAAAGTCGAAAAAATAAAACACTCAAGAATCGAATTGAATAATAATTAAATAATCAAACACACAACAAAACAGAACTCAATAGCAATTAAACCAAATGTCACAACATTTTAAAACAATTTTTATATAAGTTTAAAAATCAAGCAAAATGAGAGGAGCAAAAAATAAAAAAATAAAAAAATAAAAAGCAAAGGAATGAGAAAGTTTTGCCGGAAACTTTAGTCAATACAAAATAGTTAAATTTTAAAAAAAAAACTTAGTTGATGATGAAAAAAAAATCAGAAAGAAGAAGAGAACAAAAGAGAAAGAATAAGAAGAAGAATAAAGTATAAACTTTTGTACGCCTTAGAATAATTTTTAATACCTTTTAAATAATTAAAATGTAATATAAAAAAAAAAGAAAACCAAAAACAAAACAAAAAAAAGAAAACATTTAATTGAGTTCAGCGAATGAAGAAGAAGAAGAAGAAGGGGAGAGGAGAAGTACACTTTTAACAAATTGTTATCCGGTATTTTATTTGTTCAATCAATTGTTAATTATATTATTATTATATTTACTTTGGCATGAGCAGAAAGTATGATATAATAAAAAAAAAACAAAACAAAAATAGAAAATATATTACAGTTATAAGGCAACAACAACAACAGCAACAAGCAGAAGCAAAAATCTCACAAAACAAAACAACATTTTCAAATGAAACAATTCTAATTATAATAAAAAGACAATGAACAAATCTATTTATAGCTACTTATAGCTATTTCTAGCTATTTATAGCTATTTATAGCCAAAGCTGCAAACCAATCCAACGAGGGCTTTCGAAAGTAGTGCTTGAAATATTTACAGTAAACACCCCCTAAAAACAAAAAAAAAACAAAACGCTCTGGTTTGCAACCTTGACCGTAACTCAAATTTTACTATGAATTAAATTAGCAACTGCAACGAGATCATGCAAAAAAAAAAAAAAACAAAAATAAATTTAAAAAACAAAAAAAATGTTAATACTTTTTGAAAATAAAAGAATACACAGTGAAGTATTAAAAAAAAAAATGCAAATAAAAAAAAGTACACACAAAAACACACACAAGAAAAAAAAATACACTCACACATGCAAATAATAAGGAAATGAAAATATGTGAATTACATAAAGATGAATAAATTACGACATCCTTTTGAAGTGAAAGAAAAACGAAAAACAAAAATAAAATGTGAAATTAAAAGCATAAAAATCAAGGCTCGAGTTTTGACTTTCACCAGGGAAGTGGGCAAAAGGCGGAAAGGTAATCGTATGAGGCTGATACACCCCGCAAAAACCTATAGTCTCATAAATCTTTTTATAGAACCCGGAAAACACAGAAGCTGAAGGAAATTCTTAGAGACTGAATCTGTGATATGGTAAGAGTTCAGTCCACCTTTTTTTTTACTGGTCTTCCAGTTGTTGATAGATTATTTTTATGGTTATTGGGTAAGTATCCGAAATAGAAAATCCGAAAAAATCAACATAGCTTCGAGGCGTCTCAAGCCTACGCTCAGCCCGGAGAATTTCTTAAGAACAGTCGAGCTCTTTTTTTCTAACCTAAACTACCGATCCGATCCGAACTAAAAAAATCCCAAAAAATCAACTTGCGTTCAGTTCTTTAAATAGGGTTTTCGAGACCTTTCAAGAGACTAGAACCTCCAAGAAACTTGACCTTCTAAGAAACCACCTACTCTCTATCCTCTTTAACATATTGTTTTGATAATCAGAATAGGGTAAAACTTGGCCCAGACAACTTGGATTCCGTTCTGGAAATAGGGTTTTCAAGACCTTCCAAGAAACCACCTACGCCCTAGCCTCCTTAAGATTTTGTCTTGATAATCAGAATATGGTTTGATATATCCCAGACAACGTCCGTTCCGTTCTGGAAATTCGGTTTTCGAGGCCTTTCAAGAGTCTAGACCTTCCAAGAAACCTCCTCGGCTCTGGTCTCTTTAGGATTAGAGTACGGTATAACTTTGTCCCTGTCCTAGTCAGCCTACTTACCACTAATTAAAAGTATTTCGCAATAGAATAGTTGTACTAAAACGTACTATATTTTATTTAAATAAATATGTATATTTGGTTATAATTTGCGTTTAACTTAGTAAAAGAAAAAAAAAATAATATATGTATTATTGAGTTTATTGGTGTCTTTTGGTTTGCCCTTAATAGGTGCCAGAGCAAGGTGTGTTTTGTGGGAGCCAAGCAAACAACTAGTTCAAATCAAAAATAATATTACAATTGGCATTAATTAGTTTTTATTCATTTTTAATTTACAAATATGTTTTTACAACTTATCAGTCTCCGGCACAAAACACTTGCTTGTGTGTGTTCGTATTAATGGGTGTTAATGTTTTTTTTGTTTTTGTTTTCTTATCTAATGCAAAATAATATAAAGATAGTAAATCTTTTTTTTTTTCTATAAATATCTACAGACATTCGAGGCCTTGGAGAGTGAGGCACAGGCATGTGGCTCAAGTCTCACGTAACCTCGAAGCAAATAAAATTCAGATTTCTCTTACAGCTCTTAGAATGAAACTAAATTAGTTTTAACTTAACCTTAGGGTAATATTAAATTAATCGAAACAGAGAAAACTCAACCTAAAAGAGACCTTAAAGCTAATATTTTCACAGGGTGTGGTGGCGCAACCCTCTAGTTTGGTAGCAATTCCAACAGCTGGTTCCTTAGACTTGGTGGAATTGTGTCTGGGAACTTGATATCGAAGTTAACAATCATGTCGCCACGTCGCGAGGGTTCCTTCGGGAAGGGCAGGCCGCGCCCACTTATCCGTTTTGTTGTGGTGGGTTTGATGACTTCGCCTTGGGTGGTGACCGAAATACGATCTCCCTGCAGGGTAGGCACTGTCACACTTGCTCCACAGAGGGCTTGCTTCAGGCTGAGCTGGGCAGTGTAGCGCAGATCGCTGCCCTCGCGCTTGAAGTGTGGATGTGGCTTGTCGCGTATTATGAAAATAATGTCGGCTGCCACCTTGTTGGGGGCCTGGTCGCCTTCCTTGGGGAAGGTGATCTTGGTTCCTGCTTTCCAGCCAGGTTTCACTGTGATATTGAGGACTTTTTCTTCCTTTCGTGATTGTCCGCTTACCAGGGCCATGCGTGAGATTTTCATCTTCTTGGTGCAACCCCGGTCAATCTCTTCGAGTGTCACATACAAGTCATGTTCGATGGGTGGATCCTGTTGTTGCCGCTTTCGACTGGGCTGTTGTGCATTAAACGACTGTGAACGGAAGGCACCTCCCATGGGGCCAGGAACGTCTCCACCGAACAAATCGTCACCGCCAATGTTCATGAAGATTTGATCGTTTCCGCCGCCACCACCACCATAGCCGGAACTGAAGAGTGGGGTGCCGCCGCCAAAGAACACGCCAAATGGATCAGACGAGCCGAAGAACTGGGCAAATGTGGCACGTGGATCACCATGGAATTGATAAGTGTAGCCGCCACCTTGTGGTCCGCCATCTGGTCCGGCTGGACCGCCTTTCAGACCATCCTCGCCATACTGGTCGAAAATGTCTCTCTTCTTTTTGTCAGAGAGTACTTCATAGGCCTCAGCTATTTCCTTGAATCTTTCTTCGGCCTGTGGACTCTTATTCTTATCCGGATGGTACTTTAGCGCCAATTTACGATAGGCTTTCTTGATTTCATCGTCCGTGGCTGTTTTGTTGATCCCAAGAATTTTGTAGAAATCTTTGCCCATCTTGAATGTTGTCAACTGTAAAAACAAAAGAAGACACAATAATTTTAATTTTACGTTCGCAAGCGAATACAACAAACACTGCGAGTCGACGTCAGCGTGGGGGGAATTATTTTGTTCTCTTTTTTCAACTCGCTGCTTAATGGAATTTACTAGAAACTACGAGTTGTGCAACGCCAAAGGTTCCCGCGCGCACTTTTCTACCCAGCTGGTTTGCTGTGTTGTCATTTTTCGTTTATAGAATTTTAGAATGCATTCTATTTATTTGTATTTTTATTAAAAGCACTCAAAGTCCAAGTTAAAGAATAAAATTTATGTTCTTACACGATATTTAAATGACATTCACCTACCTTTTATATTTATTTTCACGTATTCCGCTTTTGTTCGAAAAATATAATAATATTGTTTTAATTCTCACTTGAATTTCTCTTTTAATATCAAAGCACACTAATTGTTCAATTATTTTTGCAATTGTATGTCCGTATTATTATAATATATTCTCTTTTTTTCACTGCTTACGCAGAAAAATATAAAATACACCTTCTCTGTACTGTAGTTTTTTTTAAATGTTCGAATTTCGAAGAAATTCTGCTTATATATAGATTCGGTGTCTGCCCATCGAACCTTCGAGAATGTTATAGAAAGTGCAGGAAACCACTAAAAAATACCGAAAACAGTGTATACCTGGGTGTACAAATAATGGTCACATGATTTATAACAAGCAGGTAGGCCACAAGTTTTATTATTATATTCCACCAACATCACCTAAAAAATTCCAGAATTTATTGGTGCGACCATTTGGTTTTAAAATAATGCTTTTGAAAAACCCGCTGTACTCCAAGATTCCAGAACGTTGGGCGCGTTCGATCTGGAACGAACTATAGTTCCATTTGAGTGACCAGTCGCTGTTACAGGGCAGGGTTGCACTACGATTAGTATCGCTCGTTGCAACTATCTAATATCTGCCAGTGTTGCTCCGTTGCAATAACAGAGAAAAACAACGCAGATATTTTGCTATTTTTTATTTTGTACATAGGCAAAAGTGAACTGTGTATTAATTTTAAAAATGTTTAGAAGGCACTTGTATCAAAATTAAAATAGTTGATATAAAGCTAAGACAACAAAATATCTCGACTTGCACAAATCAGCCAACAATATTGCAGTTACTGCGATTTTCCAAGTAAGTAAAGTAAAGCCGAACAAGTTGCGTCAAAGTATTTTGGCAAGAACTATGACAGCGCCAAAATCAATGTTGTTTAGCTGCAAGGCAACGTTGTGAGCGCCTCTCGAAGGTCGCAGGATGCAAACACATGCACCAACTACACACCACGGCCCACAAAGTCGTCCAAAAACCTTGACCGATCGGGCAACGAGGTCTGACACCCCACAGACGCCCCCATCAAGCTGTCCGGCCCACTGCTGGTGACCTCCGGCAGGTTGACATCTTGCACGTACGCAAACGTAACCAGTGCGGTCACCGGCTTGCCCACCCACGGTCAACAGTTCTCAGACATGAGTTAACAAAAACCGCATTACATACGCCACTGGCGTTGCACAAAATTCTTTCTTTTTTTTCTCGTCTATAAAAATAGTCATTCATTCTTACAGATGTGCGAGAGTAAGCGAATTTCTCATCCCACATTGTGCCAAAAGAGCAATGAACAACGCCAGGCCTGTCGAATATATTCATTGAGTAATCCCCAAAGTTCCGGCCTACCCAATTGCCAAATCCACTTCTGCCAGCAGCTCCATCGATTCCCCTTGCAATAAATTATCTAAACCTGAGTCACACCATTTTTTTATCGCAAAACTAAATTTGCAAAACTCATCTATGCTAGGCAAACAGGAAAAAGTCCATTGTAGCGCATACCAAAGGGTATCTAGCTCGAAAAAAACGTTGGCCAAGAAGCACTCGCATTTTGGGCGCCATCATTCGGGGCAAATAAAAAATTTTTCGGCCAGTACACGCGTGAACGATGTCGTGTGTTGACGGCGACGGTCTCTAGTGCGGTAACAAAAATCCACGGTATTGTCTATATAAAAATTCTATATATATATACATATATATATAATGCAAGATTCCCAATTAACGAGCTGTGCTGCTTCAAATGAAGTTTCGAAAGGGAATTTTCTAAAAATAAATCATTTCACTATTCACACTGCTTTCGTAATATTCTAAAAGCAAAAAAAAAAAAGAAAAAGTTAACTTGACCGATTTGCGGAACTGACCAGGCCAGTATAGACTATAGATCCTCTCGGCAGATATCAAAACTTTTTGGCAGACCTCAAAAATTTCACAGTACCAAAAATAGTTTCAACAAAAAAAAAAATGGCACACAATATAATGCGAAAACTAAAAATCTGTATAACTTATCTCAACAAAATCATTGCGAAAGTGAAAAAATATAAAATGCTTGGATTAATTTCAAAATTTTTACAACAAAAAAAAAAAAAAGAAAATCTCTTGTCAATTGCAAAGAAAGTGTTGAAAATTTTTATAAATTTCTGATTGATGGAACGTTAGGCGCTGCCTCATCTATATAGAAAGATATTTATTTGTGCCAGTGCCTGCGTGTACATGTGTGTGTGTGTATGTGTGTGAATGCCTCGAGATCTCTGCACAATGTTTTCGAAAACCTTCGCATTTACAAATAGCCAGAGCAGCCGCTGTCTCAGCATCCGCCGATCTACGCGTTTTGCTTTGCCGCAGTTTTAAATATTTGTTTTCTTTTTTTTTTCTTGAGTTTTTCCTTTTCGTATTTGTCGCCGTCTGAATTTTATTTTTAGATACAATTTTTTATTTTGATTTTTGTGTTGTTGTTGTTGTTGTTGTTTTTTTATTAGCATTTTTAGATCGTCTCGGCCTCTCTCGGGCATCCATTTCGCTTGTCTGTCCGATCTCTCCGATCTGGCTATATGTGTGGTTAAGTGGCGGCAGCACACTCATCCAACATGTGTTTGAAATTGTTGCACATTTGCCCCCACCCCCCATTCCTTCCCTGTAAAAGTCGTTCAACCAAAAACCCAAAAAAAAAAAAAAAACATGGTCGGTGAATTTTTATTGATTTCGACAGTAATTAATTTGGACTTGGCAAATTGCTAGCCCCAATTGGAACAGACAAATATTATTTTCTGGATCTTTTTGAAATAATTAATATTTGCGCAAATACAAGCAGATTTGAAATAAATTTCTTACCCCACCCCCCAAGCCCTGACATTTGCGCAGATATATATTTAAATATTTTCATATATAGTACAACTTCCGTTGCAATTCAGAACCCAAAAATTGCACAAAGAAACCAAACTTGGAACGACATTTACAAGCAAAATATATGCGCCCCGCCCTCCCCCCGACATAATGACAGCTGCTGAAAATTAAACTTAAAAAAAAAATATATATATAAATATATATGAAACCATCCTCCGATATTCGGACTTTTTGATTTTGTTTATAAAATTCCATTGGCCCGTAGTCATGCCTCGAACTTGCCTCGTCCGTCTGTATAAATTCTTAGAGGATGGACTGGATTTTTAAAGATGAAAAAAAAAAAATACACAGACAAATAAGGCGCGAAAAAATCTCTTACGAAAACAAAACGTCATTCGGACCAACAAATTATTTGGTTTATTTTCGATTGGGGTCGCTACGACTGCGTGTGCAAAACAACCAAAAGCAACAACAACAACAACAACATTTATATACTTTTTGGAAAGTCATCAGAGATACTACGGAGCAGTTCACTCTCCAAATCGAATGTGAGAAATTGAAGGGGAAAGAAAAACAACTTCCTTATTGACCAAAAGTGCCAGCTTAAGAATTCCGAATAATATTCCTATGCAGAAAAGTATTTTCTGGAACAAAAAAAAATAATAATAATATAAAGCAAAACCATAAATTATGAGTCAAAAATTCTTCCGGCAAAATCCTACATTAAATTTTGTCAGACTGAGAAACTTCTCCTTAAGGCAAAGTAACTTTAACTTTGATACTCTGTAATTTAAGTTAAGTAGTTGCCAGGGCAGCATGAGACCAAATGCCTCAAGATATGATCAGGGCATATAGTCAAGTCGGGAGCCCCGAGAGCTACACCTAGCAAATTAGGTAGTTGGACTGGAATCCGTCTGCTCCTTATGAGAAATATTTTTTCACCCCTTGACCTTCCTTATTCTGAATAAATTATTCTGAATTCAAAAATTAATTAATATCAAACATACTCCAAATCTAACCTTAAATACAAGAGTTATTCAACTTAAAAATCTCAGGATCAGAGCTGCCATGTAAACAGGCCAATAGATGGCGCTCTTAAAAAATAAGCTATTGATTTAATAACATAATTAGTTTTTTTTTTTTTTATATGGATATTTCCAGTCATGGTTACTTTTAGGCCAGGGCTGCCAACTTGTCGATTGCAGGGTACCCCCAAGCCGACCATGTCCGAACTGAGTGCTCGCCTTCATTTTGATATTTACAAGTTTTTTTTTTTGAGTGGTTGCTGCATTTCGTTTTTGTTGGGTTGCTGGGCGCCCTCTATGCGATTGGTTGACTCAATTGGCAATGGGCCAATCAATTTGAAATACCCTGACGTCGACTACTCATCTTCCTATATTTGTTCGGCATTAAGCAATTTGCTGAAAATTGTCAAAATCTAAAAGGTCTGTTGGTTCCCTTTTTGAAACACGGGGGAAAGCTTCAAGTGTCAAAATGTTTTGATAATGTTTGAGGCTTTGGAAAGTCATATGAAATAAGGAAATTTGGAATTAGACTCACTTTCACAAACATTATTATTTCTTATTTTTTTATTTTTAGGCATTTCGAGTTCGAGTTAGCTGGCGGCGGTAAATCCGATGGATATGAAAGACCAGGAAAGCGAAAGCACACAGTGCGCAGTCTTTGATCAGACGCCAGGATCACAGCAAAAGAAAATCAATTTAGTGGTCCGTTCCCACTACACAGTTCAGCGTGCAATTGACAATATCAAAACACAATACTCGTATGCGAAATTTGAATTATTGCTCCAGCCTCAGGAGAACAAAGATCTGGTAAGTCTGCAAAAACCCCTGAGGAATCCACAATTTCAAAATGATGCAACTTTTCTGTTTTAGGTCCATTTGAATGCCTTGTCCAAGGAGCTGCTGTACAATGTGCCTGGCTTTGAGCCCACAATGAAAAATAATTTGATTCTTTTGCCGGCCGGGACTTGGGATGGAAATGTGGGGAAACGCTTCGAGTTGCCCGTGAAAAAAGTGGGCACGTTGGGCAGCAAGTTGACCGCCTCCAATTCTACGAGCGTCAAGAGAAAGAGCGTCAGTCCCCTGGCCACCAGATCCACCACCACCACCACTGAGGCACCAAAGGAAAATGGCACCGCGGATGATAGCCCAGGAACTGGAACAGTTACACCCGCTAAGACCAAGACAAAGAGTGCCACGAAAACACTCACCGTCGATGGGGAGAAAGTGAAAAAATCTACAGGAGAGAAAAAGAAAAAGAAGTTGGTGGGCTCACCCAGCAAGACTAGTAAGTCCAGCTCCACTAGTCCCACAAAGACAACAACCACAACAAACGCAGACATCAACGCCTCCACTAGCACTACAACTATAACAACAACAACAACGACGGCGACAGCTACAAAAACAAAAACTACAAATGGGACAACTGCTTCAGAGATCACAACTGAGGCTACTTCATTATCATCATCACCACCGCCTAAAAAAGCCTCAACGCCGGTCGTAGTCTATGAGGCAACGGCCCACACTGACAACGACCAGGCAAAAGATAATGACGAGAAACCAGTTAATGATAATAAAGAAAACGGCAGCGACGATGAGCCCCTTTCGATATTAATGTCTAAGCTGGACACTAACAAGCCCAATAATCAAATCGTTAATGGTGATATGGATGAATTGGCCAAAGTTGAGATAACCGAACAGTTGGAGCAGTTGCCGAAAAATAGACTATTCTTTTCACCAGTCGATGATGCACCTTCAGATTTATTTAACATAAGTCCCGTCTCAGATGCCGAGCCCTCGTCAGACGATGATCTAGCTCTCGGCGCTTCGGCCAGTCCCACGCTGATGAGTCCCGGCTATGCCTTCAATGAAATGCAAACTAACTCAAGCAACGGCGAAGATAGAGTCGATCACGATGTCACAGCTGCTGGGCCAGATACAGAGACCGGCGATGGCCAAGAGCCAGGACTCACCAGTTTCTATAAGCGTAAGTATGGTGGAGATGATACCCCCTCCTGGCAGGCCAAGACCGCTGATTTTGTGGCCTCCACGGCCTCAAATGCCCCTGGAAATTACTCGAGCCGCGTCAACGGCGGCCCACGTGGCTATGTGGGTCTGGTCAATCAGGCCATGACCTGCTATCTCAACAGTCTGCTGCAGGCCCTCTACATGACGCCCGAGTTCAGGAATGCCCTCTACCGCTGGGAGTTTGACAACGACAACGAGGCCAAAAATATACCCTATCAACTGCAGAAACTGTTCCTCAATCTTCAGACCTCACCCAAATCCTCAGTGGAGACCACTGACCTGACGCGTAGCTTCGGCTGGGACTCCACAGAGGCCTGGCAACAGCATGATATCCAGGAGCTCTGCCGCGTCATGTTCGATGCTTTGGAGCACAAATTCAAAAACACCAAACAGGCCAATCTCATCTCCACCCTCTACGAGGGCAAGATGAACGACTATGTCAAGTGCCTGGAGTGCAATACGGAGAAGACGCGCGAGGATACCTTCCTGGACATACCCCTGCCAGTGCGCCCGTTCGGCAGCAGCTCTGCCTACGGCAGCATTGAGGAGGCCCTGCGCGCCTTTGTCCAACCCGAGACACTGGACGGCAATAATCAATATCTGTGCGAGAAGTGCAACAAAAAATGCGATGCCCACAAAGGACTCAAGTTCAAGGCCTTCCCCTACATACTGACCTTGCATCTCAAGCGTTTCGATTTTGACTACCAAACCATGCATCGCATCAAGCTCAACGATAGGTGAGTGTGTGACAGTCTACCCAGCCAGTTGGCAAGAAATATTTATATTTGTCTTTTGCCTTGTCTCCTTGTTAGGGTTACCTTCCCCCAGACTCTGAACTTGAATAGTTTTGTGGCTCGCACTGAGACAGGCGAACAATATCATCTGAATGGTCTGGATGACTGCAGCACAGCGGATAGCGGCTCAGCCATGGAGGAGGACAATCTGAGTAGTGGAGTGGTCACCACAGCTAGTTCGAGCCAGCATGAGAACGACCTTAACGATGAGGACGAGGGAATTGACATGAGTTCTAGCACCGGCAAAAGCGCTCATATTGAGCGCCTGAAACAAGAGACCGGCCCGTACATCTATGAATTATTCGCCATTATGATCCATTCTGGCAGCGCCTCTGGTGGCCACTACTATGCCTACATCAAGGACTTTGAAAATAGCGAATGGTTCTGCTTCAACGACCAGAATGTCTCATCGGTGGGTATCTGACTAAAGGCTAGTTTAAATCAAGTAGAAACTCATTCGGTTTTTCCGCAGATCACACAAGAGGATATCCAGCGTTCGTTTGGTGGACCCAATGGTAGTTATTACTCCAGTGCCTACACGTCCAGCACAAATGCCTATATGCTGATGTACCGTCAGGTGGACAACAAACGGAATGAGCCGGCTGCCAAGTGCGCCGACTTCCCGGAACACATCAAGACTCTGCTGCCCAAGCTGCATGCCGAGGAGGAGACTCGAGTGACGCGCCTGGGCCGCCATACAACAGTCACCGATTTGGCCTTGCCGGACTTGTACAAGCCCCGAGTGTATTTCTACAATCCCTCGTTGAAGAAGCTCAAGATGACACGGGTCTATGTCTCTCAGAATTTCGATGTGAATCTTGTACTGATGTCGGCCTACGATATGCTTAATGTGGAGCAATTTGCTCCACTATCGCGCTGTCGTCTGGTGGCCTATGACTCGTCGACAGAGACGATCTTGCAGTCGCTGGAGAATTGCAGTGACCCGGCCTTGACCGAGTTGAGGGCCTCCCAGAATTACAATCTGGACTTTCTGCTCGAGTATCGAGCTGAGGACCAACAATTTGAGATATATGAAAGCGACGGCACTACCTGGTATGTGTATGTCGTTGATCTATCTGCCATGGCCATGGACGGTCCATTCTTGGTTTCATCAGCAGCCCGAGAGCAAAACGACGTCCTACGCCATTCGATTGCGGTGCGTTTAAACATTAACGAAGAGCAATTCTTACTCGCCACGGTCCGGGGCACATACCGCAAGGCGTTCGTGGCCTACGATCCGAAACCCACGCCCGAGGCCCAGCTCCATCTACAGAACCTGGCCAATACACAATTTAAATATATCACATATTTTTACCTGAATGTGCCTAACACAGATGCGTCCAGTCTGGAGATATTGGGAGTGCCGCCAATGGAAGCCACAACGCCACCAAATATCCCGGCAAACGAAGTATGAAATATTCAGTATGAAACTCTCATTTCGTATTTCAAAATAATATGTTATTCTCCTTTTTAGGTGAGCAGTGGCGGTGGTGATGTGGTGGATGCGGCCATGATGAACGGCATACATGGAGGAGATTCGGCGGCCTTAGTTGGTACCAATGACTGTGATTGGCGTCGCTATAAACGCGACCTGCCACTGGGCCCTTTGGCCACACCCGGCCACGAGTCCAACTCAGAGGATAGCAGCCTTAGCGATGGCGATCGCACCCTGGTCGAGTCTATGCAAAATCGTGGCGGCGGCGATAGTCAAGTCTCCTCCACCAGCCACTCACCCCAGCTATCCAGCCCCGAAGACGAAGCTGCCTCCCACGATGCCATGATGCGGGTGCATGCCTATTGCAATGGCAATAGCTATGCCGAAGCTCTGGATCCCAACGTTCTTCCGCCCAGCACAGCGCATTTCTTCCACGCCAGCAAAATCGACACAGTCGATCTACCCGCCACCAGCAGCGCCAATTCTGGCCACCAGTCTGATGATGAGGCGCACCTGCGCAAACCCACCCGCGCCTACAAGCTGCTCGTCGGCACCCACATGCGTATGGGCGTCTTCAAGCGGCACATTGAACAGTTGATCCGTGTGCCCAGCAATTACTTCAAACTGCAGCGCAAGCATGAGAACACCATCTCAAATAGTCTCACCAACTCGTTGGTCTTTCTCAACGAGGGTGAGACTCTGACTGTGGAGCTGGGCAAGACCTTGCAGGCAGACGAATACAAGGCCAAGATTTACTTTATGCGCCTGGGTGACCTAGACAATGAGACGGCCAAGCTGCCCTGTATCTGTGAGTGGGTATACAATGCCAGCACTACAGTGGAAATGGCCAAGCAGGAGTTGGTACCCAAACTCCATCGCATCGATGCCAAGTATGCCACCCTCACGGTAGACAATTGCCGAATGTGGCTGAAGGGCGGGCGTTGTCCCATCAAAATTTTAACCAATGAGGAGAACCTCTACTGCGACGTGAGGACCATTTCCGCCGAGGTGAGCAATGCTCAGCAGTAAAACGAAATTTTTATTATATTCATTTTCCATTTTTTTTTTTTCAGTTTATTATTCAAGAGTGCGAAGAGGGTGTGAATCCTCAGCCCAAGGAGGACACGCTTACAATATTTGTACGTCGCTGGCATCCAGATAAATGGGAATTTGGCAAATTCCAAGAAATCACTTTAGAGAGTAAGTTCTTCGTTTGTTTATAAAACTTTGTCAAAGATTTTTAATTTCTTACTTCTTGCAGAGGATAGTGAAATCCGCAGCACCTTATCACAAATCTGTGATATTCCTGTTGATCGCATAAGCTACATGAAGGTGAGCTTCGCAGCTTTCTCAATTTGAATAATTTAAATAATTTTTATTTTATATTTTTTGGCAGGTCAATAGCAATTTCCCTTGTACAAGCATCTCAGCGATAAGTGTGAATGAGGCCATGAATTGGTTTTCAGTTCCTGCTGCCATGGATATGTATCCGCTGAACACAACACTACCCGGCAATATGTATTTATACAAGTGAGTACAGCGATTCCAACAAGATTTGTGAGAAAATCCTCAAGCCTCATTCTATTCTTTCAGAGATAAAAATGTACCCGTTAAGGAGCTCTCGTTGGAGGAGCGACGCCAGTTGAGTGCCAAAGAGAAGGCACGACTTGATCGCTTGGGTTGCATTTCAACGGCACGCTACTCCCAAAGGCGAGAGCGTGCTCTCAAGATCTATGTGGACTCGCCAGAGAAGTCAAACAATGTGACAGCCACGGCGCCAACCGACGCATACGCTGGCAATTAGATTCGGCTCACAACACATATCCCAAACACTTCCCTCCCAAGTCCTCAAAAATTTAAATACCCAAATCAAACAGCAGAAAACATCTAAATCAAAAGTAAGGAACAGAAATGTTATAAATCCAAAGTAACTTGTTAAATCCAAACTTGGCCCATTTCGATTCCGGAATTATTTATTTATTTTTTTTTTTTAAGCAAATCGCTGTCATTAAAGTTTGTAGTATCTCCCATATTATTATTTGTGCGGGGCATACTATATAAACTGAATTAAAATTATCCTCAATAAAACAAAAGAAAAATTGTTATCCTTTTGCTCCTTGCTGCGTATTACAAGAGTTCAAAGATGAGACTGTATAAAATTTTAATGCATGAACATAAAAAAAAATTGTAAAATGTGAACACATCAAAACTGAATTATAAAGAAAAACAGAAAAATAATTAAAGCAAAAAAAAATCTTTTATAAATCTTTGAACTTTTTCACCAAGTTGTTTTTATTTTTGTAAGGAATCAATTATAAATCCCCGACTTGTATTTCGAGTGACTCTATTCTGCTTTGTCTTATTTGATTTGATCCAATTAATTGTTTAATGAGACCATTAAAAATTAATTACTTCGCTGACTCAAACAGATTTTGCTAGTTTTCCGATGCAAACTTTATATGAAAGTATCAGGCACGCAGAAGTGATTAGTAGGATGACTGGCAAAATGGTCTCAACTATTTCCGAGTTGAATAAGCTCAAAGCTCCACTCACGCTCAGGGTAGCTACTCAAAGCTTAAGTTAGACTCAGAGAGGCCTTTTGCTCTCTCGCTCAGATTAGAAAAAGCTTATCGATATTCTATACTCTCACTTCTTGGCCCAGGGGAAAAGTAGACCCGTTTAGATTCGCGCCTTTTTTTTTTTTGGAGATGTTAAAAAATTCAAATTTCAAACTTTACACAGTTTTTAATGTAAATCAAAATGGATTTTATACAAATTACTTATAATCAAACACAGGATTGCATTTTAATCGCTTTTTATAAAATGTTAATTTTATTTATCGTAATACCTACTATCCAGCGTTATTAACGTTGCTTTGAATTGTATTTTTAAAGATCATTTTCAGTTTTTGTTTTTCTTGCTTAAAATGTTAAAATAAATTTCACAATTCTCGTTGCGATTAATAAATCGTTTAAATAGTGGACAATTCAAGAATCAATTTTATAAAAACAAAGATCAGTACATTCTTATGGAAAATAAAAGGGGAAAATTAGAAAATCAATGCGGCTGCTATCAAATTGTTTACAAGGGATTTTGTGAATTCAGAACAATTTTCGAATGAAAAGAGTTCTGTTTGATTTCGAAATTTTGATCTTAAATGTTCTTTGAACCAAAACAGTTTGCTGGGATTTGTCAAATTTATAGGGAAGAGGAGTTTGCTGGTTATTTTACGTTTTACTACACAACGGATCCAATAGTAAAAATCTATAGAGCGGCGGTAGCAGTAGGCAGCGCAGTTTTTAGTTTTTTTTTCACAAGTTTATTGAGCGTGATCAATTTGTTTTGATCTCGCCATTTTATGCCTTCGTCTCTACGGCCGGCGTCGATTCAACTTTTGTCGCAGCAGCACCGCCAGCGGCAGCAGCCGCCTTTTTGCCTTTGCCCTTGCCTTTAATGGGTCCCAAGGGTTGCGCCACCAATTCCTAAAAACAAAATAGATCAGTTAAATTAGGGGCAAGACTTTTGTAGATTCCAATTTACCTTGAGCTCTTCCTGCGCAATATTATATTCGCTCACGTAGTTGTCCACTTCGAAGGGTATGCCGGTGACCAGATTGACGCCATTGGGCATTAGCAAGACTGTGTGCTTGAACTGTGCCACAATTTCAGCTACAAATAGAAAAATTCAAAATATTCTTACAAATTCGATTTAATTGGGTAAACTTGGGAATGTAGAGCCGTCAGTTTGGAGCAAAGGCCGAAAGAAGGCATCTGCAGTTAAAAAGTCGACTGGCTCGTTGCTCTGGCAAAATGTCTGGCCATAGTTGACAGCGCAAAAGGTAGGCCAAAAATGGAATTATGTTTTGCCAGCATACAACAAAAATATTATTCTTGGGCTTACTTGGCTTTTCGTACAGCACTTGGAAGGGCTCGATCATCTTATGCGAAACACATTCTACCACGCCCATACGAGCCTTTGTCTCCTCCTCGAAGCTGCGGATGTTGAAGGGCATGCTACCGTACTTGGTTTTCATCTCGGCCACGAGGGCCCGGGAGGCCTTCATCTTCAGCATATAGTTCTCTTCGGACTTCTTGTAGATGGAGACCTTGGTATCCTTCTCGCGTCCCTAGAAAACGAAAGACAAATCTATTAGCAAATCACAAAAGAATTTCAAAAGATCGTTGACTATTTTGTTTAACGTTCTCAGATCTCATAATCTTACAATCTCCGGGCAGAGTCGGCTCAGCATTGAGTCAAATATGTGCCGAGTTGCCAAGGGGAAGGTTTGAGCAACTGCCAAGTTCACAAGGTACTCTCATACCAGACTCTCTGCCATGCCACTCCAACCCTCAAGCGCTTATTTTTAATCATTGAACAAAACTCTTTTAAATAAATGAATCAAATTAAAATACTTGCCACGCCTTCGCCGCTGCTAACAATGACATCAATGGCATAAACCTCGTGCGTTTCGAAGGTGCATTTCTCATGCTCCTTGCGCTGTGCCTCGCTTGGATTCTGTATAATCGTTTTCTCGCCATCGATTTTGAATTGCTTCAGCTGATGACTGAGCATACCTTCAATGGGTTTGCACTTGAACGATTCGCTGATTTGTTGAACGGCATCGGTGATTGAGTAGTTCTGTAAATGCAAAGCACATGACGGCATTAGAGCGGCTACGCTTATGGTGAGTCTATAAGAATGTGTGCAATGTTAAAGACCAAACATTTTAGGGTATAAACTTGTTCAGTTCACGAAGTTGCAGCAATTATTCTTTGCAAGTGTTGAGATGTTCTGTGCTATGAGTTGAGAGCCACAGACAATCCGTTGCCTGCAGTCCATTGAGTTTATGGCGAGGAACTTACAGTGGCTCCAGATTTAAGCAAACGTAACGCCGCCTGGGCAGCCCAATAAGCAGCCAAAATAACATCAGCCTGACGTCCAGTGATCTTTTTATCTTTAGTAGCACCCACAACAACTGTGTGTGCAGCTACCGCAATGAATCCATCTATGTGGGCACCCAGATCACTAGCGAAGAAATAAATGTGAGGTTATGTTTTTAAAGGGACAATTTTATTACTTACATTTTGACAACATCGCCGTCCTTGAGCGTGTAATCAATATCATTCTTGGCTGGCGAAAAGTGGCAGACACAATTGTTGACTGACAGGCAAGTTGGGAAGGCTATGCCCTTCTTCAGGTCCTTCTCTTTTTTGTAGACCTACAAAGCGGCAGAAAAAAAACGTGTAAATTTTTGCTATATTTTTTATGCTCGATTCAATGATCAAGAAAGTGTCCTCAGATCTCATAATCTTAGAATCTTCGGGTCTCGCCGCGGCCACATGTCGGAAAGCTGCGCCAGATGCACGTGGGCGAAATTCTTGTACATCAGGAAGCGCGAAACTGTTGCCAGCTTCGGCTGCAGACTCTCCAGCACAGCACCCAGACGCAGACCCTCAAAGGTGTAATGTTTAATCACTGGACAGACGGAAATACGTTTGTTGTCATCTAGTATGAAACTTACTTTGCCAGTTTCTTCAGTCAGCAGAGTGTCGCCCTTTGTGCAAATATCTCTTACAGAGGCATCGGCCACGCATAGTGCAATCACCGCCTTTAGGGTTTCTAAAATTAAACGCACAAACAGAAATAGTCAAAATCGAGTTATTTTAATGCTGAATCAGACAAAGAAAAAAAACTAGTTTGACAGTTGCGTGGCAATTCCAGGCCAATGCATTGTCAAAAAGCCGATGCGTACCACGTGTAATTATGAGGTTAGTTGCGCACGCTTAAAATTATAAATTAATTTACAGTATTTGAGGTTTTTCTTTCATTTGTAATTTAATGTTGATCAGTTAGTAAGCCCACCGATAAAATTTGAGGTTATGCACGGCGAGTTTCTTATCCCGCGAACCGCCGCGTGGCTACTTTACTTTATTCACACTCTTTGCTTACGACGTCAACGCTCATGCTTTATTGTTGTAGGACCCAATGGAAAGCGGAAAATGCCAGATTTAGCTATCTAACAGTGCGCCTTTTCTTGAAAGTTTAATTCATCTTTTGTACTCACTATTTGCAATTTCACCAGCTAATTTGTATTTGGTTACAACCAAATCCTCCGCGATGGTCTTCTCAGGCTCCTTTTCGACGTCTGCCATTTTTAAAAACAAAAGTAGAAATAGCAAAAATGTAAAGCCAACGCTGTGGTCCTGCCAACTCCTCTTCGGGCACTCTTGGCCTGCCAACTCGTCAAATCAAAAATTCTAGAAAACAACCATAAATGGCGCCAATCTGTTCAACTGTCAGAATTTAAATAAAGCACGAACACTTCATGGTTGCATTTCGAAATTAATATATAAAAAACGAGTTGGCAAGTCAAAGTGTTTTATTTCGTAGATGCCAGTCATCTTTTTAGCAATTTCGCAGCTTTCGGCATTTAAACACAAATTTAACAATTACTTTTAAAAATGTCTGTGCGTGTTATCAACGATGAATCACATTTCCAAGCTGAGCTGGCACAAGCAGGAGTACGACTGGTGGTTGTTGATTTTACAGCAACTTGGTGTGGTCCATGTCAGCGTATTGCTCCACACTTTGAGATGCTGCCAAATAAGTTCCCCAGAGCCATATTTCTGAAGGTTGATGTGGACAAGTGCCAAGATACGGCTGCTGGCCAGGGCGTGTCAGCTATGCCCACTTTTATATTCTACAGAAACAGGACCAAAATTGATCGTGTCCAGGGTGCCGATATTGCTGCTTTGGAGGCAAAAATCCAAGAACACATTGGCACTGCCGGTGCAGATGAGTCTGGCGAGGACTATGGACAGGGACTGGTAAGTGGCAATACCAATAATTTGATATACAGCGAATTTACAAAGTTTCTTCCATTTCAATAGATGGAGCTGAACACATTCATTTCGAAGCAAGAATGCGAGTGCCTCAATGAAGCTGACGATCACAATTTGAAACATGCTCTAGCCACAGCCGGTGGCTACCTGCAGTCCGACTGTGATGAACAATTGATTATGTCTATCACATTCAATCAGGCTGTGAAAATCCACTCCCTGAAATTCAAGGCTCCTCCACAGCTGGGTCCCAAGGAGGTCAAGTTATTTATCAACCAACCACGTACGATTGATTTCGACATGGCCGAATCCATGAGCAGTGTTCAGGAGTTAACGTAATTACTCTACTATTATTTGATTGAATTGCCCATCTAATTCGTCACCTTTGTGTTTCAGCCTGGGCGAGAAAGACTTGGAGAATGGACAGCCAATTAACCTAAGATATGTGAAATTCCAAAATGTACAGAATATCCAGATCTATGTTAAAAACAATCAATCTGGCGGAGAAGTGACACAAATCGACTACCTAGGCTTCATTGGATCGCCCATAATGACAACCAAAATGAATGAGTTCAAGCGTGTAGCCGGAAAGAAAGGCGAAAGCCACTAGCTCTACTAAAATGACATCAACTGCCTGCCGAAGCCCGGTTGTCAATCAAAAATATTCAGCGTGTTTTCAAACATAAACCCTTTGCTCTTGTAACTTTTCAACTTAAGATCTAAGGAAATTTCAACAAATGCACTCACATTGATAACAGGAATAAAAAGAGTATCTAAATTGTAATCACAGGTTGCATTGCCTACTGTCCAATTCTGCTAGCAGCATTTTCCATGCCTTTTCCGCCTGCAATTGAGTGAAATCGTAGTCCCACTCCGAGCTAAAGATAACATGCGATTTGCCTACGATTTCGCTGTTCGGTACCTGACTGGCCAAACGCTTTCTGGCCTCATTTTCAGTTAGTCCATTACGCTGGATTACCCGCTTCACGGCCTCTTCGGGTGGCACAATCATGGACCACACTTCATGGCAATTTACTTCCCAACCAGCTTTCAGGAGCACAGCTGCTTCAAGCACCACCACTTTGGGAGGATTTGGCGTTTGACGCAAATCAGTCAGTCGTCTATTTACCTCCAGCATCAGCTCGGGCCAAACAATGCCGTTCAATATTTCTAGTTGCTTTGGATTACTAAAAACAATGGGACCCAGCTTGGTGCGATCGATTCTGCCATCGGCTGCCAATATACTCTCTCCAAAGTGCTGGACAATCTTGGCAAAGCAAGCCTGACCTGGCTCGTAGACATCGTGGGCCACCTTGTCGCAATCAATGACATGGGCACCCAAGTTGCCCAGACGCTCAGCCATTTTACTTTTGCCCGAGGCTATGCCACCTGTTAGGCCAATTATATAAGGACGCGGTGGTAGTTCTGGACGTGGTTCTGGTTGACGCCAACGGGTGCCGAGTAAATCGATGCGAGTATTGCTCGAACTGACCTTGGATTCATGTATACCATCCTTGACATTGCTCTCCACAATATCAATGACAAATACATCCAGTTTGCGCAGACCTTTTGCAGCCCGAATTTCATTGACCTTCTGACCGCCACGTAATGTTTCAGCACTTACTACAATCATATCCATTTCGGGATCATGCTGTGTTGGGCCAAATGGGTCATCGATAGGCACAATATCATACTGGAGTGTGCTGTCGATATCAGTGAGGAACTCCCGCAGTTGCGCAATTCGCTCATCATTGGGCAAAATTAGCTCGGGCAGAGTCTTGGCTGTAGAGTAGAAATAGAAAATAAAATAAATTCATAATATAGAAGATTTTACGTACTCTTAGTCATGGCAGATGTTGTCACACCCACTACAAGACGTTTGCAGGCACGCAGCACCGCCTGAGTTAGGAAGATCTTGTGTCCAATGTGGATGCGGTCAAAGGTGCCGCCCAGCACAACAGTTTGATAGACTTTAGGTGGCTCCTTACTTATATCCATTTCAGTGTGAAGATCTGTGATGTCCGTATCATCAAGAAATATCGTGGGCTTGGCAATGTTCAGGGCGTTGCGGAACTTTTCACAGATCTCAGGCTTGTGGGCATCGGAGAATATTAGATCCACTGGCTTTCGCAGCTTTAGTTTCCCAATATCATTCTGCTTAAGTGGCGTTATCAGCAGCCGCAAGTCCACCCTGTTGCCCACATAGCTGCTCCCATTTGCATAGAGCTGTGATATAAGACGACCCCAAACAGGTGGTCCTGCGGTCGTGGCAGCAGGTGTATTCGGCACATTTAGGTGAATATACAGCGAGCTCACATACTTTTCAATGCTGCGCAGAGATTTGCCCAAATGTTTGATGTTGGAAACCACTAGTAGGCCTGTAGAAACCATTGCTCCTGCTGTGTTTACCTTTCATTTATAGTCCAGTTGCACTTTGACCATCTTTAAAGTTGCGGTGGTTGGTAATTCGGCGGTTCTGAAATGCAACCATGTGAGCCGCGGCAGTGCTGCCGTACTAGCTGGCGACTTTGTTACTGAGATGCCACATCAGCACCAACTTTAAAGCAGGTCTTTTGGTGGTAAAAATATTGTAATTAAAATTTTCATTAAAAAGTAGTACTTCTTTGTGCATATGACATACCTATGAATAAATCAGAATGTATGTTGAAAGAGCTCATCAGTAATTGATTCAACCAATGTCTGGCAGCACTGGCCAGAGGTGTTGTCGGCACTGTACTTGGTAACTCTAGAAAGAATTTTGCATTTTTGGAAACTGAGCATTATTTATTATTATTATCAATTTTCTGGCACAAATATAGAACTTTTCGCACATTAAAGAAGCGAAAATATGTCACGCCAGGCAACTCGACTAGATGCGAAAAAAGTGGTAAGTTAATGGAAGCAGGCTGCACGCTATGGGGTATTTTTTTCTGCCTAGCTATAAGGTTAGATTTGGAGTAGCTTAAGAAATTATGTACGTACAATTGAAGTGCATCCTCCCTCAAAATCGGCTTCATTCGCTTTTCCAGTAAGTGTGTGAGGGCATGAGGGCAGCAATCACAAAATAAAGCATCCAGGCCACGGACAACCTATTCAAACAATAAATTCAACTGCAATGAGTACCACCGCCTCTGTCAACAGCAACAGCGGCAATCACAACACAGCCAACAACAATGCGACTGTAAACACTACAGCGGCCAGTACTGTCGGGGTGGGCGGACCCGGAAATGCCACAGCTCAACCCATACAGGTGATACCCATGCCTCTCCTGCCCACTGGAGCTGCACAGATAATAATCGGCCAGCAGCCCCAGGCTCAAGGAGCAACTGCAGGACTGCAGCCACAACTGATACCACTGCAGGCCAACCAAATTATGCTGCAGGCCCAACAAACTCCACAAATGCAATTGATGCAACTACCAGATGGCCAGACCATATTCTACCAGGCTCCCCCCACAATAGCGGCACTGGACCCGAACGCCGCAGCAGCAGCAGCCGCCCAACAGACCCCGCATTATATCAACATTAATGGACAATTAGTGCAGATAACACAGGCTGCCCCGAACAATCAGGCGCAGACAGCCGCCGCTTCCAACGTTGGCCAACAGATCATAATGGTGCCACAGACGGCCATGGCAGCGGTGAATGCAGCAGCAGCAGCCTCAGCAGCCGCTGCAAACGCTGCCGGCGGAAATAGTACAAACCCAGCCCAGCAACAAAACCAAGCCCAAAATCAAAACGTTGTGGGCGCAACAGTCAGCGTTGGCGCTTCATCCGCCGCAGCTGTAAGCAATGCCACCAACGATGAGGTGGCAACCAGCACAACCGGCACAAATACCATTGTCTCCGGTGAGGATGAAAACTCCAAGGGCGAGCCCGACGAAGAGCCACTCTACGTGAATGCCAAGCAGTATAAACGCATACTTATCCGACGCCAGGCACGCGCCAAGCTAGAGTCTCGCATACCCAAGGAACGCAGTAAATATCTCCACGAATCTCGGCATCGACATGCCATGAACCGAACCCGCGGTGAAGGTGGTCGCTTCAACTCGGCCCAGGAGAAGGGCGGCGACGGTGCCGATGGCTCCCTACTGATGCCCATGGCCCCCAGTATGGTCACCCTCAGCCGTGGCACCGCCCGAGCTCCACCAAAGCTCATCGCCCCTCACCAGACACCCAGCATTACAATTACGGCCATCAAGACCGAATAACATCCGGCCCCCCCTCCTCCCCCGTGGATTTTGTAGATACACTAGATTTAGATTCTTTATTCTTAGATCCATAAGCCAACGAACGCTGGCACACCACCTCAGATTGTACACAAGCAACAAAGATTTAATAAATTGTATATTTATTTTGAAGCCATACTTTTGACTCCCTCCTCTCGCCCCCTTCCCACACAACAACCAGGTTGTTTTGCTTATTAAATTATTTGGGATTTAGTTTTTTCGCTATATTTTTGTTTGCCGGTCTGTCTGTCTTCACAGAACTCGGAGTTCCTCACGCTCACCTATGGCGCGTTGGTCACGCAAATGCTGCGCGACTTTGAGAACGTCGAGGATGTTAACAAGCAACTGGAGCGCATCGGCTACAACATGGGCATGCGGCTGATCGAGGACTTTCTGGCACGAACCTCATCTCCACGCTGCCTGGAAATGCGCGAGACTGCCGATCGCATACAGCAGGCCTTTCGCATCTACCTCAACATACAGCCAACCATCTCGAATTGGTCGGCAGCCTCCGATGAGTTCTCGCTGCTCTTTGAGGCGAATCCGCTAACCGAATTCGTTGAACTGCCCGCCGATCTGACCAATTTGAGATATAGCGCCATACTCAGCGGCTGCATACGGGGCGCCCTCGAGATGGTTCAGCTGGATGTGCAGTGCTGGTTTGTGCAGGTGAGTTGATGGATGAGATTCTTGCTTGGGTTGACTTGGACTGGGCTGGAGTGGATTTGTGTGTGTGTCTTTGGGTATGTTTTTTTTTTTTTTTTTTGGAATACTTTCGGGATAATTGTGCTGGTGAATTTGGATGGATTGAATTTTTTGAATGCTCTGCCTTACTCTCTCTCTCTCTCTCTTTCATTTTGCCTCACAGGATCAACTGAAGGGCGACAATGTGACCGAGTTGCGTGTTAAGTTCGTGCGCCGTCTAGAGGAAGCCATACCAGCTGGCGAGGATTAGACAAGGAGTAGAGAAACACAGTTAAGGCATCATTTTCACAAAAAAATAAGAAACATTTTTTTATTTTTTGTATGCGGCAATATTTTTTGCATTAGGATTTAGTTTCAAAGATCAAGCTGCATTCCGAAGAGCTCTTCGCATAAAAACAAAAATATAGTTGTTTTTATTTTTTTTTTTGTTTAATAAAGAATTAGAAATTCATCCAAGTAATTATAATAATTATTGTACAAAAAAAAAAAAAAAAAAAAACATAATAAACAATTATTTTAGTTAAATGTTTTATTCGATTTTTTATACAAATGATTTCATTTTTTTTTTATTCGCTTCCGCGGGATCTATAAAATATATAGCAAAATATCTATATATATATATATATATATTTTTTTTTTATTGCATTGTATAAGTATTACTATACCTCTGGTCATATGTTTATATTTATATTTTTAGCGTAATTTATAAAGCGTTAAAATTTGATAAATTTTAATTGGTTGAATTTATTTATTTTTTTTAATTGTTAAACAAAAAAATACTTATCAGTATATTTTCCACCAATTTATCTAAATCATTTAAATGGGTTAATAATTTCATGCAAAATTGGTAGAATTCCTTAACAAAAATATAATCAACAATTTTTTTTATTTTGTTGTTTTTTTTTTTTTATTTTTAAATGCAGCCAACTTTATATAGAAATCTTTTCCGATCTTTAACAATTTTCTGATTCCACTTGGAAATACTTTTCAGGCACTTTTCAATACTTCTGTTCATGTGTGTTTGTGTGTGTGTGGGAGGCTTAATTCTTTGGTTAGCACAAATAAGTTTACTATATAAAATTTGTTGGTTGGGAAGAGGGGTGAGTGGGGGTGGGGGGGTCTTAGTTCTGCTGAGGACAAAGCATTAGGTTTAGATTCCGGCGGGTGAGCACCTTGCGCAGAGCTTGCAGCGTTTTAATGCAGATGACCACACAGCAACCGTTGGCCACGCCCTCGGCAGGGCTTTTGCAAGTGCAGGAGTTGCTCTTGAGAGCAGGAGTGGCCTCGGTGGGTCCGGCGGAAGCAGGTTGTGCAGCAGAACAGCAACTAGAGGCAGTAGGCACTGGAGCGGGTTTATTGCCGGAGCAGCAGCCACCGCTGGCTGGGTTAGCAGCAGGCGGTGATGCGCTGCTGCAGCAGCCACCGCTCGCCACTGGAGCTGGGGTCTTGGGGGCACAACAGCCACTTAGTGGTGTGGGCTTGGGTGTGCAGCAACCACCTCCTACCGGAGGTGGAGGATTCCTCACAGCGGAGTTGCCACCACCGCAGCAACCACCAGCATTACCACTGCGGCCTCCGCCATTGGCTGTGCCCATTGAAGCCAGGTTTTGTAATAGCAAAGCAACATCCTCGATGTTTTGATTCATTTCGGCTTCACGCTTACTCACTTTTTGGTTACCGGCACTGCCGCAGATGCGTTTGCCACCGTTGGGGCTGATCTTGGAAATGGTTTTGGTTGGTTTACAGCTCACTTTGGTTGCGGGTGCCACAGGCGGCACAGCCGCAGGGGCTGGGTGGGTTGGGCCATCTACGCAATTGCCGCAGTCGCCGCCGTTGCAATTCTGGTTGCTGTCACACTTGCAGTTGGTGCAATTGCAGATGCCAGCATCTGCAGTGATTTGCTTGAGCTTTGGTGAATTGTTGTCCCTCAGGTCGATTTCTACGAGGCCGGAGGCATCGGGCTGCATTAGCTCGGCCTGGTGGAGGGTGGCCTGCAGGAGGGCACTGTTGTTGTCAATGGTCATGAGTATGTCGTTGAGCAGGGATTCGGTTTCCATGTCTTCGGTATTGTCGAAGGTGTTGTCTTTGAGGAGCTCTTCGATGTTTTGTTGGTTGAGTTCCAGGCCGGGTGTGTCTAGTTCTTGGGTGGTGGGCAGCATATCCACGTCCAGGGGTGTTGGGGTGGTTGTCGGTAGCTCGTCTATGTTGCCAGTTACGGCGCTACCGAAACTGGGCTTTAGGTCTACAAAGCTGGGCACTTCGGTGGGCAAGGCCAGGCAGGCCGAGGTGAGGGGGGCCATGGGCATTATGGGCTTAGAAACCAGGACACCAGCATCTATCCAGGGGCTGGGTATTTCCTCTTCAGCGGCGAAAGACAATTGATAGGCTTGGGATGTCTCCGGCAGATCCAATGGCTCCATTTTAGGGGTTAGCTCAGAGCCCTGGAGCACCACGACATTGGTAATCTCTGGTGCCGTGCCCAGATTATTGAGTATCACACCACTGTCACTGCTGGCGGTTTCCGAATACTGGCTGCCTGGATTTAAGACACCCAAGTCGGTGTTGTCAAAAATTGGACCCTGGGAGAAACTTTCTACTTGATCCGTTTCCAATTGTAGTCGAGCCTGGGCCAAGGCCAATTTCTGGGCTCGTTTGGATTTCTTTTTACCCTTGTTGAGCAACTGTCGCTGGTGTGTTTTCTTGTGGGATTTCAGGCTGTGCGAAGTGCTAAACGACTTCTGGCAACTGTCCTCCTGACAGGGATATGGCTTCTCTCCGGTGTGTGTACGTCGATGGGTCTTTAGATGATGCGAGGCTGTGAAGGCCTTTCCACAATCGTCTTCGGTGCACTTGTATGGACGCTCCTGGGTATGGGTGCGCATATGCTTCTTCAAATCACTTAAAGTGGTGAAGAACTTCTGACACATTTCACAATTAAAAGTCTCGCCATTGTGCAGACGTCGATGGGCATGCAATCTGATTGGTAAATAAAACAATTTGTATTGATTATAAAACGTTTCCATTGATAAGTTGAAAATATAATATTGATAAGGCTGTAGAGGACTCCAGACTCACCTGTAGCGCGTGTTGAAAGCCTTGTCACAGCCGTTAACATCACATTCGTAGGGTTTGACTTTGGTGTGGACACGAACATGGATTTTCAGGCTATACGAGGTGAGAAAGGCTTTGCCACATCCGTCCTCTGTACACTTAAAGCTGTAGTCGCCTAATGAGTCATAAAAAAGAAAAACAAAGTTAATAAAAATATAAATTAAAAAAATGTTATCAGCTAATTTTAACTAGACTGGTAAGGTAGTAAAAATACATTTTTTATCAACAAAAATGTATAAATACAAAATAAATATATCAAGATCAAAGATAACTAAAAACCAAAAAATTATACAAGACCCTATCTAACGGATCACAAACTTCCGTAATCTTTTCACTTTCAAAACAGAAACGAGCCACCTGTTTGTCCTTAAAACTTTAGAACACTAAATTGCAGTGTTGCACAGCCTCGCAAATAAAGAAATCAGCTGTTCTTTGAAGTGATCTAGCCTGGACTTTTTCAAATTTATAATTAAACGTTAAAATATTTTGTACATTTGGGAAAAGTATTCTGGAAAATATCTCTCAAGCCAATAAAACCCTTGCAAAACAAGAAACTGCTGGATTGACTAATCAAGGTCAAAAACAAAAACCGCACAAATTAACCAAACACAGTTTTTTGCTTGTTCTCTATGAAATTTATGTTGGTACTTAAATGGGAATGTTTATAATAAAAATGCAGGAAAGAAACAGATGCCACTCACCTGTATGGGTTTTTAAATGCGTGCGAAGATTTCCAATTGTACTATAACTGCGATTGCAATTCTCATAATTGCATCTATACCGACTGAGGGCCTCATCCGAGCTCTGTGAATATTGCAGAAATCATATTAATTATCTAGTCCGGATATATGCATATATACAGTACGAAATAGAGGGCTTACAGAAAGTCTCTTGGTAGGTTTATACAAAGTAAAAGTCGGCCATGCAGTTTGTTTCTTATTGTTTTTAGTTTATCAAAGGTTTAACATGATGTTTGTGAGTGTGTGTGCGTGTGTGTTGGATGTGGCTGAGTAGAGTTAGTAAAAGGGAAATTAATATTAATTGAGCAGCAATCTCGTGTCAAGAGTTTTCTCTGCAATTTTTAAAATTAAGAACAAATTCTAGAAAAACTACGCACCACATTTGATAATTTTTGGCTATGCGATATATTTTTTTTTTTTTTGTTAACAAATTAACTCGGATCAAGGATCCCTTGAGCCTTTTGCGTTGGCAGTATTATCGGGCGCTACAAAAAGCGTTAGTTACGTTACGGCACGTTAATTTTCATATTTTGTTTTATTTTTGTACAACAACAAATTGATTTGCTAGAGAGGCGAGTCTGGCTAAGAGCATTTTGTGCTAATCGAATTGGATACCTCATAGGCCAGGGCCATCAGCTGATCATCTTCCCTGTCCTTGTGCAGAGCACCAGGACGGATGCAATGACCCATCATCATTTCATCGTCGTCCGGCTCATTTTGGTCGTCAGCAAAGCTGCAAATCAGTCGGAAGATTATAATAATTTATTAACATTTTCGTTGAAAATGAAAATGCTTTGTTTATGTTTATTGAAATTTGTATATTTCTGCCAGTTGGAAACAAACAGAATTAGCCAAATGCAAAATGCGGCAATCGAACGAACAAACGCAATAAACGCAACGCTTCATTTGTGTCAGTGGGCCGTTAAAATTATTGTATACACAAATCTATATGGATATCCTATATAAGCAATAAAAACACAACATATTCATTAAGTGAGGTTAGAGACGTTCAAACAAAGCCAACAACAATTTCGCCAAATGCTCGAACATAATTTAAATGCAACTGAGCAAACTAATAACTAGATTAATTTTTAATATTCTCAAGGTCAAGAAATAATCAGTATTAAAATGAAATAAAAACAACAAAAAAATAATAATAAAAACTAAACACATACAAACACAAAGAAAAATGCGTGGGAGTTGAGCAGATGAGAATGGACGAGGGGGGGCCGAGAAAGGGGGCAAATGATTAGTGACCACTTCTCTCCGCCTTGCCTTGTCTGGCCCTGCCCTACCCCACACACCTTTTTTTGATACACTATTTCCAACGTGTCGAACTGTCGCCACCCCAAAAATATAGAGGAGGGCTTGGGGGTTGGTGAGAGGGGGCGGGTGTAATGTGTGGGACGCGTAATCGAGGAACTCACGAGTGGTGAAAAATGAAAAATATGATTGAAAAAGCACACTCATAACGTTAAAAATAGCCGCCAAACAAGGGGGCAACAAAAGTTGAAGGCAAAAACAACGGCAAAAAAAAAGAAAACAGAAAACAAGAAAAATTTGAAAATTATTATTTCACTAAAAAAAAAACAAAAAACAACAACAAAAACAATGTTTTTATTTTGGGCTAGACACTTACAAGAAAATCATTTACGAAAAGTTGAGAAAAACATGGCACAAGTATTTTCTCAAAAAAATCCATCAAATCAAATTAAAATTTACAAAAAAAAAACAAAAAAAATGTTTACAGGAAAAATCCATTTTCCTTACTTTCCTGAATATAAAAGTATCCAATTTATATTTATAAATTCGATTGAGTGTGGCGAGTGCGGTGGGCGGTTTGGGTGGTTTCATCAAAAACCAAAAAAAAAAAAAATCTAAATGCGTTCATCGGCGCAACTATTTTTAGACCAAACAAACGATTTCAATAAAATCATCACTATGCCAGAGATATAGACGAGGCACCAGGACTAGCCAGCAACAGCTGCCAGAGACCCAAAAAAAATTACATTCATTGCCACCAAAAAAAATCAAAAATATTTTTTTTCTAAAAAAAATTCAGAATTTCTCAAAATTTTATACGGAATTTCACCCGATTAATTATATAGTTTTATCTGATCGATAAAGCGATTATGAAACAAAACAAAATACGAAAGAAATTTCTAGAATTTCATTGGACCAACTAAACTCTTTCGGTTTAGGACTTTTCGATTTTTAAATCGAAAAAAAAAAATATTACAAAATTCTCTTGGCCAATTAGCAAGAACATGCAAACAATTCAAGACACTTTGCGTTGTAATTTGGACATTGGAATTGTTGAGAATTGCCAAAAATTGTCGCTGCCATTTTCGTTCAATATTTCAGCTTAGATTCTAATTAGTTTCAACTAAAAACAAATACAAAAACATAAATAACAAAAAAAAAAAAAAAGAAAAACAGGCAAAATCAAAGCAAAACAAATGTGTCAGTCATTTTTTTTTTTTTGTTTCAGCCAGCAGACAATCCGGCAAAAAGTAGACCCATGGGGGTGAGGTGGGGTTAATTGGTTGGGATAGATATTTTTGTGTGGGCAGTGGAAAATTATCATAGACAATGTGTGATTTTTATAATACTCAAATTGGCTACGAAATTACAATAATCAATTTAAAAATAGAATACAACTTTTAATTGGGCGCAGTCAAAAGGCAAAGGCTAATGCAGAGGCATGCAGGGTGAGGGTGAGAGGGGGGAGTAAAGGACATGCCAGAAATTACTACCTCGTCTCAATAGTGAAATATGTGGGAGAAGAAGTGGAGGCGGTGATGGTATCGGGCAAGATCAAATTGTACCCATTATCACAGGTTGAACTGATGGCCGATTCTGTTGTTGATTCGATTTCTGGATTGGCCGGAGATTCTAAGGCTACTGGTGCGGTGGTGGTTAGCATGCTCAAGGACATCACTGTGGGCGGTTGCACTTGAACGAGCTTTTGATTTTGAAATTGGTATTCCAGAGTAAAGCAGATATCATCGAGATTATAGGTATACGTCGACATGGCCAGATTTGAATCACCCGACGGCGACGACGTGCTTGATATGTTGTTGCTCGTGACAGTCTGTTGTTCTGGTGTTATTGTTGTTGTTGTTGTTGTGGCTGATGTGGTGTGATATGATGAAATGGGTATGACTGTAATGGGATTCGTTGGATCGGCGGTTAGCAACAGAGATGTTGGGGTCGGTGTGACCATTGGTCCCGCCACCGTGGTCAAAGGTCTGAGAGTGAATACTTTTTCATCAGTGTCATCGTTAGCGTTAACGTTAGTGTCTGGGTCCAGTTTATTGTCAGCGTAGACTACGGTCGATTGGTAGAGTTCTGGCGGAGCAGTGTAGAGCGTATAGGTTGCGGTGCTCTCGTGCTCTTTCTTGGGTTCGAATTTCAAACTTAAACCTATGGGTTGCAGCACCTGTTGCTCTCCGGTGGCTGTGGAAGCGCTACGGGCGCTGCTGCCGCTGTCGGATTCCAGAGTGGGTGTTAGTAGGGCGGCCAGCGCTTTTGTCTGGGTGAAGTCGGCGGCGTTTGTGATTTCGTCGAGGTTCTCGAAATCGAGATGCAGCTGCGATGACGCACAAATGAGTGGCGAGCTTGATAACGACGTACGCGTTGAGTTCGTATCATAATCCCGACTGTCTGATAAGGAATTTCCATGGTTGGAAGATTTCCAGCTGTGTTGGTAATATTCTTGTTGTTGTTTTTGCGTTTCATCGGCACTTGTATCCATTTTCTTTCTTTTTGGACTCTTATCTCACCAATACACTTGCACAGGCACTTTGGTTCATACGCAAAAGTTCATATGCACTATTTTTGCTTTTACTTATATCACTGTCTCAGTCCCAATGCAAAAACATATATTTCCACATATATTTTGTACATATAGTTTATTGCAAAAGAAATTAGAAAATCTATCAGCGACAGACCCGCTTTTTCACGCACGCAACGCAACAACTTTAAAATTATTTCTTATTTTAACTTTAACTTTTGTCTGTTTCCAGCTTTTTAGCTAGCTTTTTTTTGTTTTCAGTTATTTTAAGCGAAAGTACAGAATTTAAGCAAAACAGAAAGAATAATGCGAAAGTACAGATTTCTTAAGCGAAATGTACGATTCTTAAAAAGAACAACAAGTGAATAACCTGAACTGGTTCTGCTATCTTGGGACATTTTTTTTGGGAAATTTTCAGGGACTTTTTACGGTGTTCCAGCAAAATCTACTACCACCAGAAATGAATTTATAATAATACTAGATATAGAAAAAACATTTAAGAAATTCGAATTATATAAGGAAACTTACAAATTTTATTTTAAGTAAATCCAAATGAATTTAATCACATAAAGAACAGTATGGCAACTCTTCCAGGGACTTTGTTTACAGGGTTGCCAGACGAGTTTTCAGCTGATTGTACGCCCACAGCAATAATGAAAGGAAGCAATTTTTCTGATTAAGCGAAATTTATAGCGCTTTTGTAAGCATATTGAAAGTAGAAGTTGTTAGAGGTGCTTGGACAAAATGTCCGAGTTGAAGGCACCATCTTTGCAGTCCCTGCTGGAGTCGGACCGCGGCTCTACCGACAGCTTGTTGGCAGAGTCTCTACAGTTGGATTTCGACGATGTATGTAAAAATTAAAAAACATATTTTTGTAATTATCAAATATATTATTGCTGCAGCTGGACGATAATGAGTTTTCGATACCACCCACCGATGTTCTGCCCTCTCTGGAAACAGTTCTGAGCGAATTCGAAGCCGACTCGGATGTGGCCTCAGAGCTTGGCGTGCCACATGCCACACCTACACCCTCCATTGCCGAGGATAGCGCAGTGCGTGGAGACGGCCGTGGTGGCGGTGGAGGTTCAATACTACGCTACACCCTGCTTCATGGCATTTCAGCCCAACTAGCCTCGGCAGCAGAGCGAGTCAATTCCGGAGCAGCCACCGCCTGTGCTGTGGCAGCTTATATAGCAGTAGGCACATCACACGGTCACATACTAAACTTCGACGTCACACAGACGCTGCGCTGGGCACATCAAGACAAACACAGTCAAGGAGCCGTATCTAGCTTGGCTTTCAATGCTGAGTCCACGCGTCTCCTAGCCGGCTATGCCAGAGGATTGGTGACCATGCTGGACACCCAAACAGGTGATGTACTCCGTGAGCTTTTCGATGTGATCACACCCAACACCGGCGTGCTCCATGTAAAATGGACATCTCGCTCTTCCCTGGCGCTCTGCGCAGACGCCGGAGGCTCTGTCTGGTCACTTAGTTTCACTCGAAAATTGGGGATACGTGGATGCTCTTCCCGCTGTCTCTTCTCCGGAGCCCGCGGCGAAGTCTGCGCCGTAGAGCCGCTCATATTGGATGCCCAGGGACGGCATGAGCTGGATCAGTATTGCATTGTGGCTTTGGCCACGCTCTCCAAGTACTTCATAGTGACAGTGCGTCCTCGTCTGAAGGTTATCAAATATCATGCCCTACTAGGTCCGCCAGACTGCCTGCCCTTACTGGCCTGGCATTTGGTACTCATACAGGCAGCAGATACCTCCCGTTCCGTAGATCCCGTCCTGGTTGTAGGCCGCGGCAATCAATTGTTTTTCCACCAGCTTTTCGTATCAAATGGACGTATCACCCTGCTATATCTGCGGCATGTTCAGCTAACCACCAGCCTGTTGTCAGCCCATTGGTTAGGACCGAAATGTGTGGCCTCATTGGATACCTCGGAAATACTTCATCTGGTAGATGTACGATCCAGCAAGGAGCTGGAATGCATGGACATGGCAAATGCCGGTCTCGTCTATGGATCTGCCCAATTCAAAGGCCTGGCTACAGGTGGAAATGTTTCGCCGGCTTTTGCTTTGGCCGGCACAAATGCCTGCTACAATTCTGTGTTGTCCAGAGGAACTCAGCTCTACGTATTGGGCGCCCGCTCTCTCCACATCATAGGAGTGCGTACCTGGTCGGAGCGCATCAGTTTCTTGGTGAGATTATCACATTCCACATAATTCAAGTAGAATCATTAATTTTCTGTGTTTTCAGGTGAAAAACCATCGCTGGCAGGAGGCTTGCCAATTGGCCTTAGATGGCTACACGGCCTCGGCTGAGCGACCTAGGAAGCGTGCCCAGGCCAAGGAGCGTATTATAATGCTGTTCAAGGAATATACCTCTGCCCGGGCTCCCGACTACTGTTTGGGCGCCATTGTAACATGTCTGATCACAGTGGGCGAATTGGACTTGCTTTGGACCCAATTGTGGGAGCGTTTAGACAACAATACAGATGTGTTCCTCCAGCACATATCAGATCATATTGAACACGAGACCATAAATAGCGTGAATCCCTTGATTTCGCAGGCCCTAGTCGACTACTGGCTGAAGCATTCGCCCGCCAAATTGGAGGATTTAATACTAAAATTGGACTGGATGTGCCTCGATCTTAATCAGGTGCTAAAGGCTGTGAAACGTCACAAACTATATCGAGCACAGCTCTACCTCAATACCCAGGCTCTCAATGACTACACAATCGGTCTGACCGAGCTCCTGCCTTTGGTGACCCCAGAGCAAAGCGATCTGGGGAACTGCCTGCTGGTCTACGTCTCGAGCTGTCTGGCTGGTCGCGGCTATCCCAATGGTGATATACCCGTCGAACAGGTCCACCAGGTCAAGCACGATGTACTGCGCTGCCTGACAGCCCAACATTCCAGTTCCGGGGACACCGATGAGCTGCCATATCCTTATCTCCGTGCTCTACTCAAATTCGATACGCGGGAAACTCTCAATGTGATTTCGCTGGCATTCCAGGAGCGCGAGTTCAGCAATGAGCTGGGCCTTTCTCATCGCAAAAGAATCATTTATATTCTACTCGAAATAATGACGCCCGAAAATGCCACGGTGAGTAGGCAAAACATCCTGCCCAGAAGTCATTTTAAAAATGTTTCCCTTTTCAGTGGGCTGAAATTGGTTGCCTTTTGAATTTCATAGCTCAGCAGATTTCCACTCAATGCCTGCCGCGAGACAAGCAGTTGCTCCAGCAGGTCCTCAACTATCTGAGCCAGGAGCACATAGCCAACGAGAGTGCCCGCCTACATTCGGAACGGGAGAGTGCCTGGCATGAGCTGCTCTCTAGCAATTGTCTGGCCGCCATATCCAGCGATGAAGAGCAACTGGTCCTGGCCGAGCGTGCTCGCTGTTTCTATGTGGTCGAATATTTGCTGGAAAAGCTTCAGCGTTACGAAACCATCCTAGATTGCTACATACAAAACAGCGCCCGCCATGAGACCATGTTCGCCTATATGGAGCGGCACGTGCACATACCCGAGAGAGCCATTTATCAGCAACTGTGCCGACATCTGAAAGAGCTTGTGGACATTAATGCCGTGGAGACCACTCGTCTGATAGCTCTGCACTATCCAGAGAAAATCGATGAGGTCCTCGAATTACTGCATACCGATAAACCGAGACTGTTTCGTTTGCTCTCCAGTCTGCATGCCAGACGAACCTCACTGACGCCAGAGCACTACGAGGTGCTGTTGGAACTATATTGCCAACTGGACACACCGGCTGCTGTGGAAGAGTTCCTAAGGTCAAAAGCCAGCTATCGCCTGGATCGTGCCATTCCTATTGTTGAGAAGCATAGTCTCACCCGGTCCGTGATCTTCTTGTACGAGCAACAGGAAAGCTTTGCCAAGGCCTTTGAGCTGTCCATGGGACTGCTGCAAGAGGCCGCAGATGTGGCTAAAGCAGCACAGGAGGCTCAGGAGATCTCTGATCTGTTGGGACGCGCCGCCATTACTCTACCTGCCAAAGAACTGGAGCGCTGCTGGTTCACCCTACTCCAGTACGTATTGCCGCAGCAGGAGCTGCAGTCAGTCACCAAATCTCTGCTGCACGAGGCCTCCCAGCACATCGATCTGCACAACCTGGTGCAGCTGATAATGAACACGCACAATGTTTCGAGTAGTTTTGGCGATGTCAAAGATCTGCTCATGGGCATGCTGGAGAGCTCACGCAAAGAGACCGAGGCCCTCGGTCTGACGGTTCAAGTTCTGTGCCAGGATCTCCATACTGAATTTGCCAAGCAAAGGCAAATGAGTCGACGTGGTCTCTGGGTCAATACCATGCACTGTGTGGTCTGTGGAAATCGCTTATACGGGCAGGTTAAGGATGTTCTCACCCTGGGCATGTGTGGACATGCCCTGCATGAGGATTGCCTGCCCGAGGCAGATGGTGAGGATAGTCCACCGTTTCAGTGTCCTCGCTGTGCCATCGAGTTGAATATGAAAGAACTCTCCCAACCCCTACAATTGGCCTGCCCCAGATTGCATCCCTTCGATTGTGCCGTCACCGGGGAGCTGGGCGTGCTGCAATTAAAGGCACCACCGCGTCGCTTTTGTTGATTTCGTCTGGGAAAAACACTCACACTGTAGTCGATTTAGGCACGCATACTATTTATATTGTATAAAGATTTCTATGTAAAGTATTATGGATTAAATCACACATAAATGAAAGTCTCTGCTTGCAGGAGTATCAGCTAATTTGGGGGCGGATTGAGTTGTCCACCGGAAATGTGTTGTTGTAATGCTGGATGAATTCTGTACATTGTTCGGCTGGAAGAATGATTTATTTGAATTAAGTCGAATATATTTTGAATTGGATTTTTTTTTACCCTTGGGAAAGGAGAGAGTTTCGTAAAGACGCAAATTTCGCATTTGAAAGAAACGGTAGACACTGTGAAAGACCATATCATCGCCAGTTTTGTAGGCGGCCTCGAGGAATTTACGGGCTGGAATTTTGTCCGTGCCAAGAGAGTTCTTGGCCAGGCGGAGGGCATCGATCACACGGTTTTGTCCCAACATCACCTCGATAATACTCTGAAACGCAGAAGGAAAGTTGTAAAAGTTGTCTTGTTTTTTCGGCTTAGCTTACCTCGTGGGCCTGAATCTTGCCCAGCATATCGAGAGCCACTTGTGTTATGGCCGTGTCCACATCGGAATGGGTCAACATAAAACAGGCAATCGATTTGGACTCGTACAACATGGAGTAGCTGACCAAGCGTCGCAGTGTATCAAAGCTTTTATTTCTGATTAGCTCAGTGATGAGCATTTTGCTAATCTCCTCTTGGCTGGAAATCTGAAATTTGTTTAGCGATTGCAGGTAAAGCATTAGAATTATCTCGGTATAGGGACGCTCGGCTATGGGCTGGAATATCTGACTAAACATGTCCAGCTGTTCGATCAGCACAATGGGCGGTGTGGCTTGTTTCAATGAAGATGTCTTCACATTGGAAGGCTGGGCAGTCTGATTCTGCAGCTCCAGATGAACCCAGGATCTGGAGTGAAAATAAATCAATAATATACACCAATTGGCTGGGGAATTTACTTACGCATAGATTTTATTGATTTTGTCAAAAATGGTCTCCAGCACGGGTAAGAGAGTTCCACTGTATTGCTCATCCACAAGCTGGCGTAAGACCTTTAGAAGCACTTGTTTGCCACAGCTGCGCTGGAGTAGGAACTCTGTTAAGCGTATGCGATCGGCTATCATTGTGCAGAGCGGATCGATGCATAGGTTCAAGTACCACATGCAGCCTAGCTTGGCATCGATCACAATGTTCGGTTGAAAGAGCACCCAATTGATCGAATCTGCGTGATAGAGAAATTCAATATAATGCTCAATTTCTACATTTGCTCTACTCACATAATTCACACTGGAGAATTGGTCCGTCTGGTGAGAGTGAAGGTAGTTTGAGCCCGAAAGGTTTGATAGACCGACCAGGTGTGATGGGTGCATGATAGGTAACCTCATTGATTACTTCTCCACTCAGAGAAATATCAAACAAAAGGGAGGTGGCTGTGGCTTGGTGGTGGACCACAATGAGATTGTCGACGGTGTTGATGGCAAAACGCCCCTTTAGACCGAGTCGAAGTATATGGCATTTGCGTGGGGCTAGACCGGGCCCGTTTAACAAGTGCACTTCTACCTCCATCATGTCCTCGGTGCTATTTGATTGGAGTATAAGAACGGCCATAACACCATATACCTGGCCCAGGGTGACCTTACTTTCCTGCACATCGCGGCCGGGATTGCCTACTAAAAATTTTATCATCAATCAATCAATATATCAATGATTTTCTTTGCACTCACAGTCCACTCTGGGTAATTTGGTGATGGTCTTTTGTTTTATCAGAACCGGTATCAAATCGTTTTTATCGGTTGTGCAGAGCAATGCCACATTGGCATCACAGCACCAGGCAAACCATTTTATACTTATACTAAATGCCTTCAGCGATCGCACTTGTCGCTTTTCTGGCACCACGGTAAATATCTCCACACCAGTGTTAGAGATTAAGGCACACTCGCGATTGTGTACCCAGACAAAACCATAGATAAGTGATTTCACCTGGTGAGTGATTATGTCTTGGAGCATTGGCTGCTCTCCCTGGAAACACACAAATTCTACAGCATTCTCCTTACGCTGGACGGCGAGTATCTGATTGTCGGGTGAGAATTTGATTGAACGTATAGCACCACCGCGATCGCTCATATAGAATGTGATAACTTTGTCTTCGGTTGGCCCTTTGACGACGACGCCTGTCTCGCCACCAGAACGCACCGCAAATATTTGTTTGTTTGAGTCATCGAAGAAAACATTGGTCAGTGAGCTGACGGCATCAAAACGAATGGGACTGGGGGATAGCTCAATATAGTTTTTGCTATTTCCAGAACCACTTTCCATGCTTTAAAAATCAAATTATTATCTGTTTTGCCTTGTTTCGGTTGCTTACTTTTTAGATTAATTGTCCATCAGCTGTTCTATTATGTGCATGCAGTGTTGCCATACTCATGAATTTGTGGCCACTTTTTAAAAATACATTCCACAAAACTAAAAATACATTCCACTTAAAAAAAAACTATTATCACATGAGATTAAATCTGTAGATTTATTTTTTATCATAAACAATTTAACAGGAACAATATTTTCAATTATTTCCATCCATTTTTAGCTATAATTTTAGTATACTTTAACCACTATGCACTTTAACCACTAGCTTGCATTAATTTCTGGCAGCATTGGTTGCAAGTTGCAACGCAAAAACAAAATCGAAATGGATGCCGACAGTAGTGTTTCTCGAGGTCCGTAATTATAGAAAAATAAAAAAATCCAATAGACGCGTAAAAGAAACCAGTGAATCAAATTTTTTTGTTTTTGTTGTTTTTTTTCTAGTGCTACTTGTGATAGTGGAATAACACCAATAAAAAAAATGCATTCCAAATATGCTAAACTGTCGCCTTACAAAGAAGCTAGGACATGGACGATTACAAACATTGGAAATCTTCACTCTTCACTCTACCCTCACTTTCGTTGAATATGCAATAAATGCTAAAAAGCACTAGTTATTTTTTTAGAATTAGATGGCCGAAGGAATAGAAGCCGGCTGGACCACTATGAGAGAAAACAAGCGTCTAGTAGATCCGGCAGAGATCGCCCAGACAACAAGGCTGAGAAGGTGCCTTATTTTGCCAATGCCACCAGAGAACGCGACCGGATACGGAATCTAAGGAATAGGCAGATTCGTACCTCAGCATCACCAAGGAGGCTACGAAGTAGGTCTAGGTCACATTCCGGTGATAGGAAACGCTATAGAACCTCTGAACGTCGGGGCTTACGCTCTCGCTCTCGCTCTCGTTCTCGTAGTAATGAACGGCGACGCAGGCGTAGCCACAGTTACTCTAGAGCTTCTGATAGAACAGAAAGACGGCGTAGTCGATCTCGATCACCACCTCCACGTATAATTACAATTCCAGTGCCAGTTCCAGCCGAGGAATATGCTTATGGTTATGTTAGTAAACAGAGTATAGCTCAGCCTAATAAAGACAAAATAAATACATGTATTTGTTTCTAGCCCATGTACACTCCTTTGCCTTTTGCCGGTATGCCGAGACCGCGCTTTGGAACGCGGATGCCGCCTCCACACTATTTTGGGCCGTATCATCCTGGTCCTCTACCTCTCCCAGGGCCACCCCCAATGGCCTACAGATATCGAGCCAGACAATTCAATCCACGCTTTAATAGACATCGTGCGCCCAATTATTGGAATATGAATTAAATTTATAATAAAATTATTTTTAAAATGTTTACTTTACATTAGCGCCATCTATATAAGATAAAGAGTGTCAAGAATATTTTTTCAGTATTTTTGTGTGTACACACTGGCAAACAGTTTAGTCTTTTCTTTATTTTAGGGCTTGATTTAAAATGTCTGTTGCTGACAAATGCCGAATATGTCTGGATCTTGTAAAAACGGAAAGCTTCGATTTGCTGGAAGCACCGGAGTTGGCTAACAAATTCGCAGTTTGCACAGATCTGCAAATTGTAAAGAATGATGTATGCCGAATTCTATGCAAGTTGTGCTGCAACCATTTAGAACAGTTTTATGCTTTTCGTTTGAAATGCATTGACTCGGATAAAAAGTGGAGGACACAAAAAGTAACAGCAAACATCGACAAAAGTACTGAGCCCGTTGAAATATCAGAGAAGCCTCCAAGGAAAAGGGGCAGACCTTCAAAAAAAGTTAAGTTGGCACCAACAAAAATACATGCAGTCAAGGAAGATTCACCTGCTGTTATAGAAGTATGTTTACTTATAATTTGTAATGAATATTTCAAAACAAATTATATTAATTTGCATTTCAGAACTGCCCACCTCTTGCTGACAAAGAAACTGACCAGACTGCAACTAGTTACAAATGCGACATCTGTTCCAGCCGTTTCCTTGTGGAACATCGTCTATTGGCTCACAAGCGCCAACATGAAGGCCTAGTCCCCTACCCCTGCACTTTTGTAGGCTGTGATCAAGGTTTCAATAGATTAAATTGCCTCTCAGAGCACCTCAAGCGGCATTCTAATACTAGCACATATTACACCTGTGATCAAGATGGATGCACCAGAAGCTACATATATAAACACACTCTAGCACTCCATCTACGTAAATCTCACAACATTGGGCCAGAACTCAAATCACATGTGTGCGAATTCTGTGGCAAAGTGTTCAAGTCCTCAGCTGTTCTGAATGAACATCGATACACCCACAAGGATAAGTCTGAGCTGCCGTTTCCTTGCCGTGTACCCGACTGCGCTCGCCGCTTTTCCAACAAGGAAAAACTGAAGGTTCACATGATGCGTCATGCTGGCATTAAGAACTTTGTCTGCCCGTATTGTGGCACCCAGAAGACAACTCGAAGTGAGCTCAAGATGCATATAAATTATCATACGCTGGAGAGAACTTGGCCTTGCCGCTTTTGCACGAAGGTCTGCAATAGTTCCGGTAACCTGAAAACACATGTTCGGACTGTCCATGAGCAGGCTCGCGATTATCCTTGCAGGCACTGTGATCGCTCTTTTGGGAAGCCAGATACCCGGAAATACCATGAAATGACTCACACCGGCGAAAAGCCCAACAAGTGCCAGGAATGTGGCAAATGTTTCACTCAACCCGCCGCTCTTCGAACTCACCGAAAGATCCATCAGCGGCAGCAGGAAGAGACCATATCAGCAAATATCCAACACAGCAAAGCGTCCTAATAAAGGTTATTTTTAAAAATATCTTAACTGATTAGAATAAATCATAGAATAAACTGCCATAATGCTAAATTTGTTATTTTCAATATGAAAAACCTTATCATACACAGAATTGTGGCCACAGATTGGAAAACGTCCGAGAAAGGACGGCGAAAAAAGCCATGTGATATTTCCAAATTCCCAAACAAAATCCCACCAAGTAGTACATTTCTGGATCACAATTTGGCTTGTAGCGAGAATGTTCTATTTTGAACAAATATTTTCTATTTTATCAGTCCTGTTAGTCCTTGAATCAATTCCTTCAACTCGAACATACAGATTGCCAATCACAGGGATATCACCGAAGCCACCAATAGAAAAATCTATGAAGCTCTTTCCTCACTTGCAGGGCGGCAATGGGACAATAAATAATGTAGTACAACATCCAACAATATCGGGAAGTTCAAGTCCATCAGAAATTATTTTTACCACTGAGTCGCCATTTTTGGAGTTTAATGAGCACGTTGAGGAAGCCCGGCTAGAACAACTGCAATCTCTATCCATACCCATATATCCTCCAATTCCTATCAAGCCATATTCGAAAACTGAGTCAATACCTGACCCACCAATAACCTCAGATGTTTTATATCCGGAGCTTCCTCTGAACGATGAAGAAGAAAGACCGCTCTTACCTTTCCTGGAGGTCTATCCTGCTTTACAATCAAGGACCTCATATGCACCCCTCTTAACAGAGGCGCAAACCACGAGCTGGCCAACTTTAACATTACCTTCCCTGGAGGTCTATCCTGCTCTATACACAAAGCCCTCAAAACCAACAGTTGTTCCATTCGAAGATGCCGAGCTCCGATACAATTCATTAGGTCATCATTATAAGAAACAAATTCCGATAAAAGTTAAGCCAACTATTAGCAGTACCACTCAGGTGGCCTGGGATGACCTAACAACAGATAATCCCTTGCCATATAATGAACTTCAATCCCTAGAAGACGATAATGTACCCCAAGCCGTATTTAACATATCAAAGTATTTAGTTCCCCAGACGGAAATTGAGGACGCCGAAGAGGAGAGGCAACGAACTCTCGTAGTCATCGTACCTCAAAATCAAGCTGCTTGGGATTTTAAGAATTCTTCAATCCATTTAATATTATGGGTACTCATGCTTTATATGGCTACGTAGATAGTCTGGTTATTGTCTATATAATGGAAGTCCCAATGGTTTTTCTTCATATACCTAAGGTCTTCGAGGTTGTCCTATACTTAATTCCTCGTACCAAATAATCTGCATATTGGCTAGTTGGAAGCTTGAACTAATTGGGAATTATAAGGTCGGAAGACGAAATTTTTCAGTCAGGTCATAAAATTATTTAATTTGTAATGCTCTAAAAGGGTGATAAAGTTTTGATTGTCTAGGAAATGAAACAAGTTTTGTTTAATTCTTGGTATTCAGAATGTATGTAAATAGCAATTGTTTTTAATCTCTATTTAAACTAAAACAAAAAAAAAAATAAAATGTACAGAAATTATTAAATTAACATAATCAGCTCCCCAGGGGTGGCCGGTAATAACTTAGACAATAAATATATATAATATTTAATTGCCTGTTTAAAAATAAAAGTGACATGCTTGAAATATCAGATTTTTAAATATTGTATATATGATTTTTTTGTTGTTTTTGTTTTTTAGTATATATATAAAGATATATTTGTTGCACATATGTGTGATTATATAGCGTGATAATTGCAGTGAAAGATGAAAATGATATGACAAGCTTTTTGGATTTTTTTCTTTTCTTTTTTGTTTAATTTAATAAATGTTTTTTATTTTTCTGGCCTTTGAAAAAGTCTTCCAGCATGGTAAATAATTATGTTTGTTTGTTTGTTTTTATTTTATATAAATAAATACTCGTAAATATTTTCATTTTAAAATCGTTGTAAATATTTTCCATTTTTCTTTTTTTTTTAATATAATTTTTAAATTATTTTTTTCCTGTGTTTTGTGTAAATATTTGTTTTAATATATTTCTTTTTTTTTGTTTTGTTTTGCTGTATAAATATTGTTGTTCTATATGGTTAAAGGCGAGTATAAATATATGTATGATGTGATATTTTTCAGGGCTCTCTACATAAAGAATTTTCGACTAAACTGATTCTCCTGGTGTTTTTGTTGACATTTTTAGAAAATGTTATACTAAATAAAACATAAGAATATAGCATAATTTGTTAGGCTAAATATCACCCACGATTAAATCGTTGTTTAACACTATATAAAAACTAGGTTTTATAGATTTCTAAACTTTTTAAATTTGTATTTTTTTTTTGTTTTATAGATCTATGTATAGATATATATAGATATAATACAACAAATACATATTTGTACAATAATATGCATTCAATTTTAATTTGCGGATTTGTGTAAATCTCTAAAATGTAAATTGAGTTTTGTTTGTTGTCTATACAAAAAAATTTCAGACATAATCTAAAGACACTAGCAGCCTACTAAACTAGCAGAATTGTATACATTATTGTATTTTTACTAAATCAATTTATTGTATAGTAAATATATTTATATTATATATAAGAATTTAACTTGGTTAAGCTCGCCAAACATTTCACAATGCATTTCTGGTTACTTTAAAAGTTATCGGTTTCCTCTCTCTTGGCTCTCTCTCTCTCTCTCATTCTGTTATTTGTTTGACACTCTTCAGACATAATCAGAGGGCACTGTGGTGGTACTCGTCTCATTAATCGCTGCCAATCTGGGCATGCGTCTCTGGGTCATGGCCTCACCGGCAGTCTGAGTCCCACCAGTAATGGCTGGACCTGAACCACCCGAGCCACCGTGATGCTCCCAGTTGGGCAGTGGCTGGGACATTACATTGAGACCCACTATTTCATAGGCACCCTGATTACTGCCACTGGCTCCGCCGGGCATGGCAGTCACCGAGAGATCCGAGTAATAGGCACTGCTGGGCGCCGAAGAGACCACCATGGGAATGTCTTGTTCGTGGCCCTGGAAATTGTATTTCTGTAAAGAGCACAAATATGAATAAAGGTTTTTTTTAGAGGATGTCTGCCAGACTCACCTCGCCACATTGACTGTATGCGGTATTCTGATATGAAGGATTGGCAGAACGCACAGATTCTCTATCCAGTTCGGCATAGAGAGCCTCGCTCACACCCACCGGACTGTAGGCATCGTCCATATGTGTATAATGATTCTCGGCCGGAGAAGTAGATGGCGGACCTATTTGATCGGGACCAGCCGAAGAGCGCCGACTGCCACCCAGCCAGGTCCAGACCCCTGAATTGCTAGTGGGCCGACGTATGCTATCCGCCGAATGCTTGATAGAAATCGGCGAACGATTCTGACCACCATTTCGATTATTGCGACACCACCAAGGCTGCGGGCGACCACCTGTAAGAGTTTTGTGCAAAAATATAATCAAATCAGTGAGCTGTATGCATGAGTATCTCAGGATCACCGAGTAGCTGGTTTGGGGATTTCAAGAAAATCTATGACATTTTAGTCCATAATCGCACCATAAATCAAACATTCACCTCATTGACTTTGCCAGAGACCAGACCAGACCAGACCAGACCAGCCAGCCCAGACACTCGGACACCCCAGACAATCAGACAATTCAAACAAATAAACGAAAACAAACAAAGCGTAAATTAAACGCCTGTCAACTCTCTTGAGGTGGAAACGAGCTGCACTCTGTGGCCACAAAGGCTAAGCCACACTGCCACCGCCACCATCACCGCCACCGTTGTGGCTAGCCAACTCCAGTCAATGAGTCGTAGTTAGCTTTTCGAGTATGAGTAACGATTTCAGCCAAATGCCAAACTGTTTACGCAACAGGGCATTGTGCACCCAAATCGTATGTCTAATCCTTAACGAGATCGAACTGGTAGAATCTATATATATATATTAATGAAGTGATTAAATAGAATGGTCTTAAAAGGTCTTGAAATATTTCAAGTTATAATTAGGAATCCTTAGATCGATACAATATAAATTCTATATAATTGATATTATATCAATTACTGACTAAAATCGTATGTCTAATCCTGGAAGGAGCTATGTATATATATTTTTTATATTAAATTTTTATGAAGAATAAAAGGAAAATATTGAAAAAGGTCTTGATAAATTTCTAGCTAATCGGATCGATAGAAAAGTTTTCTATATAATTGATCATTGCCATGTTACTGAAATCGTAGGTCGAGATCGAACAGGAAGGAGCGCTAAATATTTATTGTGATTAAATTGGAATTTCTAAGCAATCTTGAAATATTTTAAGCTAATTAAAGGTTTGCTAAGTTTTTAACCGGATCTATATAAAATTTTTCTATATAATTGAATACTCAAATACTGACAAAATTGTATGTTTAATCCTTAACAAGATCGAACTGGAAGGAGCTATATATTTCTTTTTTTTAATTCAATTTTTATAAAGTGATTTCATTGTGATTAAATCGGAATTTCTAAACAATCTGGAAATATTTCAAGCTATAATTAGGTTTGCTAAGTTTTTAATCGGATCGATAGAAAATTTTTCTATATAATTGAACACTCAATTATTGTCATTTGATAAAATCTTTTTAAAATTTCGAAAACCTTATTTTTTATTTGGCTTATTTGTGCAATTCGAGTTGAAATGTTTGTTTAATTATTTCGCTTTATTTATTTCATTATCTTGTATCTTAAGTCAAACCACTTTGAATTGAAAATATTAAATAGGTTATCAATTGAACCACAAAGGAATTTTTCAGACAATTATTTTGAATCAGTTAACCACATGTCGTATACGTACTTTTTTTAAATAATTTATATTTTAATTATTTGCACAGATAAACAATTTAATGTGACATTTTTAAATAGTAAAAAAAAAGAAATAGCAAGACAATTGCCATCGGGTGTTATCTCGGCCTATTAAGACTTCATTACACATGTCATATTTGCCATTTGCTGTTGGCCACAGGCAACACTGCTGGCCCCGGTGGCAGTTGCAGTATTTTCGACTTGTTTCACAAAACTTGCAACGACAGAAAACACAGTCGAACATTAACAAAACTACACAAAAGCCTCAATTTGATATTTAAAAAAAAAAAAATAAAAAAAAATAATAATAAAATAAAAATAAAAATGCAGGTAAAGTTTTGCTTTTTCTTATAATTGTTGTTTGTTGTTGTAGAGTGCTAAGTGACTGCGAAATATTTTGTAAAACAAAAATTTTTCGTCTCTTAGTTATTTTTATGTTGGCAGGAACCGTCTGTCGCAGCGGCCAATATTGGCCGAGATAAGCTTGGCCAGATAAGGCACCCAAAACAACGCCAAAACAAAAAAACTATAAGAGCACTAATGTGGTTCTTGTTGTTGTTGTTGTTGTTGTTGCCGCTGGCTATTTCAGCAGTAGCTGCCGCAGCCACATCGTTAACACAGCAAAAGAAAAAAAAAAATAGCCATTAAAATCAACCAACTCTCAGGGTAGTAGCCCAAAGCCTCTGGCCACTTTGGCCATTCGGGCCACACTCCAGCCTACTCCGTTACGGACTCGGAACAGCAGCTTCTCGTCTGGCGTTTGTGACATGCACAAAATGCATGTATATGAGCACCTACCAAACGATAAGGAGTCTTTTTCGGTGGTTCAATAATAATCACCACCGCAACCACCACCATCACCATCACCACCAGCAGCAGTCAGCAGCTGCTTGTGAACATTCAAGACATTCACACTGCATTCAAACCACATTCACATAGCATTCATCTGCTGCTCATTGCCACAGTACGTAAATCATAAACACTCACACACACACATAGACAGTTACACTCGGCAGGCTCTGAAATTTGAGCCACAGCATCGTTATCCGCACCTTTTTGTCTAGGCAACGGCATAACGAAAATGACTAAATTATTCAGAGACGTACTCATAGCTTGGAATCTTAGTTAAGCAGAAATAAAAACCAATAGGCAACTTGTTGCTTTAGCCATTTCTGCTTTGCACTTTTGGCTAATTAGTTGAATTGGACAATTTGGTTGAGCATTTCAAACATTTCAATAAATCGGACTCTGATCTGGCAGCTTTTGATGTTGAGAGTGAAAGGCGAACTCAGCTTAGTCAGATTAGCCAAAGGACGTAACAGATGGATCAGATACTGTGAGAAAAATGAAATTAAATAATTCCCAAAGCTATCTTCGCGGCATCAAAGATTACAAAGTCTTTACAAAACTTTTTCTGTCGTTAAATGATTAAAGGAAATTATTTAGTAAGCGATGAAGATGTTCCTTAAACCGATCCTATTCAAATTTTGAACACATATTTATCCTTGCATAAAAACTGGATTTGATCTGTCTACAAATATCTGAGAAGTTTCTGAAACCCTTTGCGGCTCATAAGGCAAATTATGATATTAATTGGTTCGATCCGTTTGAAGGAAAAAATTTTTTCATTTTCATTAAAGCCAATTTTTAATTGGATTGTATTCAGAACATGCTGAAGTTCTTTCTAAAATAATGATTTCGACTCATTTGACAGCTAAATGATATAATGGTTCGATCCGACTAAAATTTGGAAATGTATGTATCCTTATAAATAAACTAAATTTGAGATCAGTCAACAAATGTGAAAATGTTTTCTAATTTAGTTTTATATGATTTCTATATGATATACTGGTTCGATCCGACTAAAATTTGAAAAGCATATCTATCCTTATAAGAAGACCAAATTTGAATGCAATCAGCCAAAAAATGTCGAAGTGTTTTCTAAAGCCGCTTTAGGTTTATGTCATAGCTATATGATATAGTGCTTCGATCCAGCTGATTCCGATAAATGTGTAGCATAAATAGAGAGAGAGAGAGAGAGAGCCGTACACAGACAGAGACAAGTTTGGATAGGAACTGGAGGAAACAAATAGACAGAAGGACAGACAAACATCCATCAATTTCTCTGACCAAACTGGTGAACCACAAATTGTGGCTTTTTTGTTTGAACAGATTTTAAAATCACTATAAAAATAATAAATAAAATTGCCATTTGATTTACAGAAGCTTTTTGCTTGGGGTCGCCAGTTTTTCATTCATTTTGGAAAAAGTTAAGCTATGCCATCATGATTAATTTGTTGATTGAAATTATGTGGACTTAACAAATTGACTTCCTTTCTTCCTTGCCGTAAATAAATTCCAACAAAAATAAACAAATAATTTTATTCGCCATGTGGTTTCAATTTTTTGGTGGTATTTGATGGTATTTTTTTGTTGGCGCTTATTTTTTTTCAGGCATTTTAAATGTTTTACAACTGGCGCTTGTGAATGTGGCAGTAATGCCAGAGACGTTGCAGTGAATTGATGGGTGAAGAGGGTGGATCAGAGAATGAGAGAATCGGTTAAGGGGTGGCGATGTCGCCGGCGACATAATCACGCGCTTTAAAAGTTGCTGACAGTTTAACGATTTGTTGTGAGTTTCCTTTTTTTTCGAGTTTTTTCTTTTTTTTTTGTCAACAGTTGCGCCCACTTTTGGTTGGGTTTTTTTTTTTCGTTGGTATTTTTTCGTTAGTGGCTTTGGCCAAACATGTTGCATGCGTACTCCCAAAGAAATTGAACAAAACCACAACAACAGAAGCAACAATTTCCATGGGACAACTAATTGGCTGCTGTGACATTAAATGCCGTCAACAATTTGTCCACCATGTCGATGTCGCTACCCAAGACAATGTCATTCAAAGAGAGACAGAGACAAAGAGAGAGAGAGAAAGAAGGGGGTAGGAGTGGAAAGTCAGTTGAGTGCTGGTGCTGGTGCTGGTGACAGTGAAATTGGCGCCAAATGAAAAGAGAGAGTTGAAAGCTAAAATAAAAAGGGTCGCCTCGAAGTTTGGTATGCCTGCCAGTCCTTCAGTTTGTTTGGTTTGTCAATAATTCGCCTACTATTTTGGCCTGCTGCTCTGCCAACCAAAGCAGCTAAATCAAAGCAAAAAGAAAAAAGACTTTTTTTTTTATATTCACGATTTTCGAACGTGTTTGACGTCTCGAGAAACTAAAACAAATTCGATGGAAAACCCCACCCCAAGACCAACGGGGATCATGACAATTGTTTGGCTTAATTTGTCTACAAATTTTCTTTGAGGAATCTAAGCCAGAGAAGCCAATGTTTGTCTCTGAGACTGTGTGGCACGTACGGGCTTTTTGCGCATGTGCAGCAACTCCAACAACTACAACAACAATAACAATAAGAATAAGAAAAGAATTCTATGCCCATTGGCAAATGTCGGCTTGTGTTGGCTCTGGCAGATGGCAAAAAGTCGGTAGTTTTCATTTCGGCAGCATCTAAGATTCGCAGCACGAACGTGAAGTTCATGCATCATCAGAGAATGAAAAATACAACAACAACAACAACAACAACAATAAAATAGAAGGAAAAATCTTGACTTTAGAACTCGTCTTGTTTTTGACTAAAAACAAATTAAAATGTTGCCACTTTTGCCACAATTTGTTGGGATGCCAGTTGCCTATTCATTTGGAGTCAAGGTGGAGTGTGGGTGGTTAGGGTTTTTTGTTTTCTTTTGATTTTTGTCTTGCGGAAGTTAGTTCGTCTGGGATTCCTATGAAATTGCATGCAATGCTCGAATTATGCAATTAAAAATGGAAATGGAAACGTTTTCATTTATCAAAATGAAAGGAATCAGCAAATTCTTAATTGTCCGAGTCAAATGGGAGAACACGAGAAATTCTATTTTCCAATCAAAAATTCCACTTACCATTCGCATTGGCTGATTTAATTCTGTAAAGAAAGAGAAAGAGATATAAAAATTAAATATCAAAATTATAATTTAAATTAGCTTACAAAAAAATAAAGTATACAAAAATGTCAGAGTTGTCGATTTGGCAAGCCAAGAAACAGGGCGGTTGAGTAACGACAAATGCCAAAACAAAAGACTTAAGACACAAACTTGCCAGTCAAACGGGGCCGAGGCACAAATAACTTTGGGTGCGTGTGATGGACAGACTGACTGCCAGACTGACATACAGATAAACTACTGCAAAATATATAACCAGATAACAACAAATATCCATTTACAACAAATTTCCATTACAACAATAACAATGCGGTTGCTGTTGTTTTTGCCTTGCATCGTCATTTGTTACGACACAAACGATGTGATTAGATTAGCGAAAAGATCGCTTAGAAGTGAAGATGTTGGCATTTAAACCGGATTGCCAACGCGTCTGGACCCCAGGGAGGAGGCAGCTGGAGCTCCCCAGTAGAATTGGAATGGGTTTTTAAAATGGTTTTTCAATGGGGCTTCGCATCGGAGTAGTCAGATTTCCAGCTGCGCAGGTGTTTGTCGTTTCTCTTCAAGCTTCAAGCAGCAATTGCAAATTGCAAAATTTCTAGAAGAGTGCAAGTTGAGAGGCGATTAAATCGATTTATTTTCCACATCTTTGATGAGTGAAAATTTCATTACACTTGTGCCTTACTTTTTCACCAACTGTCAAAAGTTTCTAGGTCATCTCTAAACACACTTAAGTCGACTCGATGAGTCTGTGAGTCTGCAAGTCTGGCCAAAGTGGAAATTATTTTGGCTTTGTGCGTAAGCAGAGTTTGGCTCCCTCGAGAGCAGACGCAGACTACTCGTTTCACCTTGCCTGATCGATTATAATGTTAACTCAAGTTTGCTTTGAAAATATTTGCAAATTCAATTCAATTTAATTGAACAAGCGTTCACCGGCTTTCAATTCAATAGTCTCTGCCTGCCACTCTACATCTAAATCGAGACTGCAATTTTAGGCTTAACTTTTTTGTTGCACTAATTTTCCAGCCAACTTTTTTTTTGTTTTGTTTTTCCTTGCGTTAGGCATGACAAGGTTTTCTTATTTTTATTTACAATTTTACTTGAGTCTTGGGCTTTGTGCATGCTAATTGAACACGCCTTTTTATGTTGCTCGAGCGGGCACCACACTCCCCAGCTAATCTGGTTGCACTGCTTCCCAACAATATTAAACGATTTAAACTTGAATTTGGCTATAACATTTTGCAACACGTTTGTTCAATTTAACAATGTTATTGCCAACTATCGAACAATTTAAAAAAAGGGGAATAAAAAAAAAAATACCAATGACTATTTGGAGGTCTTGGGTCTGGCAAATATTCTTTGGTCAAATTTTATGAAAGTTTTTATGTTCAAAATTAATTGAAATCAAGAAAATGAAGGTCTGTCTTTTTATTTTTTGAATTGGCTCTAATCAAAATAAATTTAGTCAAACTCATTTAATACCCATTTAAGTATCTTGATGGCTTCATGTCAAACACTTGACAGTATCAATTTCAAAACTCAATGAGCTTTACTTTACATTAAAACAAATAAAAACAAATTATCAAAATAAATAAAAAAAAAACAAAAACTTTAAGCAAACATTTATTCAAATGATTTGCTTTCAAATTGGCAAGTGCCATTCCAAAAATTATGTAGACTTTAATTCAGGTAGCCAAATTCAAATTTCCATAAAAAAAAAACTAAATTAAGCTTGTGTTGACTTTATTTTTGTTGCTGTTAGTTTTTTCAAAAATCACGAGAAAAACAAATTCAAGATTTGCTAAGTTGGCACAAGTGTGGCTTGGCTTAAAATTTATAGTGTCATTAGGTTTGTGTAAAGTCTGAACATTGCATCAATATGCAAATGTGAAATAAAATAAGTGTGAATGTTTGGCCAAGATTACTACACTTTTTTTTTTGTAATTGCCACTAATTTGGCAGGCGACACGTCTCAGGGCGCCGCCAATTCTGCTCGACTGACATGAAAAATAGAAGAAAAAAAAAACAGTTGCGAAAAACATACTGACTGACTGACTGAATGACTGGACAGACTTGACCGAACTGGCAGGTTAAGCGACATCAAGCTGACAAAGCAAGGTAAACACACAAAATTAATGTTTCAAGCACTGTGGGCCAAGCAGTGCTGGCCAAGCAGTGCTGGCCAAGCAGTGCTCTCAAAAGTCAACAGTTTCCAAGAAGTGTTTTTTTCTGTTTTCATTAATTTCTTTTCCTTTTCTGTTTAAAGAAAATTGATTATATAAGTAGAATCAATATTGTTGTTGTTGTTGTTTGTTGGGCTGTCTGTTTGTTTATTTGCTTGGCAAATTATTTAAAAATTAATTTTATGCAAACATGATTTTGCCGCCAACCAACCAGGTAACCAGCCAACCAGGCAAACTGGCAACCAACGACAACGGCGGACATGACAATTTAATTGGACGCGACAAACGCGACGTAAAGTTGCCACCGCCCGCCAAATCAACTGAGAATTTCGCTGTCTCTACTTGACTCTTTACCCCCACCTTCCGCTCTGATCACCCTAATGATCAGAGGCTTTTTGCGTATGGCCAAATAAAAAAAAAAAAGATTTCATACCCTCCCAACTCACTGTTTGGTCTAGCAAATGAATAACCATTTCAATGTGACTTGTTGCGATTTCTTGGGCTCTGCACATGTGTGTGTGTGTGTGTGACCCACTCTAGAGTTTTGATGACCACCCCTGACAGCTGGCTCCCCGCTTTTATTAAACAGTTACAACAACGCTTTTGGCCATAATGTGTCCATGGTTGTTGTTGTTGTTAGTGTTGTGTGTGTGTTTCTTTTTTTTTTAAAGAGCAATTAAGTAATAAAGCAATTTCATGTTCTTTTGTCTTGGTCGCAACTTTGGTTAAAAGTGGTTCTTGAATTACATTTTTATTATACTCTTTTTGGCAAAGCAAAATTATAAATCCGGAAATAGTCTTTTAATTCTGAAGAGTCTTAAGTTCATCCATTTGAAAAATTTTCAGAAAATTCTGGGATTTTCTAGGTTTTTAGTTTTTTTCTTATTCTCAGGATTTTTGGCTTCTTCAACTTTTAATCATTTTATTTCCAGTTGGCTTGATTTGAAGTCTAAGAAAAATGACTATATTCTTCGTCTAGCATATTGGTGCTGTCTTTATGATTGGCCACGTTTGTTGTACTTAAGGCCTCACTTAAAAGGTTTTTAGATTTTTCGTACATACAAGTTTTTTTTTTTTTTTATTGTTTGGGTCTTGTGTTTTGGTGGGCGTTTAATTGAATTGCTGTTGTTCTTTAATAGATTTGCCACAGCATTTTTGGCACACATTTTTACAGCTCCCATGTGAGTGTTTCTGGGGTGAGCAGCTATATGAGTATGAGTATTCATAGTCATATTCAATTTCGGTTCTCTATTTCTATGTAGCCCGTAGATCGTAGCTTGTAAATGTCGCGTTTAAGTTGCGATGACGGATCGCTGGGGTCGCCTGGGGGTTCACTTTTTAATGTCCGTTCACAGGCACACTTACAAACACACACACACATACACACATATACATATAATCTCATGAAAATTATGTGAATATATTTAAATTAACCACCAGCACAAATTTGAGTAAATTTTTATACACATGATTGTGTGTATGTGTGTATGTGGTGTGTCTAATTGCGGTGTTTCATTTTGGTTAAATGTCAAATTGGCCATTTATCAGCAATGTTTATTTTTGGTATTTCTTTTTGCAATTTATCTTTGGTAATTAATTTATTTTATAAGCCAAAAACAAAAACCAAAACAGAGAATGTTTCTGATAATTTATATACATTTAAAATTCTTTTAATGAACAGCATAAACAAACTAATTACCTTTATGCTTTTAATTTTTCTATTAAGCTTCAGAATTTTGGCCATTTGCTTTTAGCTTTCATAGATTTTTAGTTCCTTTTTATACTCTTTTTTAAGAAAATTATTTAAGCCTGTAAAGCAGATAACCAGACCTGGTAAGCCCTCAAAATATAGTATGATAAATATAGTCCAGACAAATCGGTCAATATATATCAGTCTCCATTAGCTTCTGAGTAAATTGGTCCCTCAGTGTCGAAGTTGTCATGATGAAATTTTTTATAGGATCTCCCGGGTGGATCCTAAGAATATAGTTTAATCTATTATACAAAGCTAAATTGATTCTCAAAATAGTTTTGACATTTATTGACTTTTGCCATATAAATGTGGTATTAATTGGAGATATTTAAATATGTAGGAAATTTGATTAGGATCGGACTATTATATCATAACTCTCATATATAATTGTCAAACTCTTTCAAATTGAATATACTTCTAAGGATTGGAATATTGTATCTGTCTTAGATATACCTCGATCATTCACTAACTGAGCTCATTCAAATTGGATCTTTGAAATTTCTATATAGACAAGATAGATTGGACAACTATATAATATAGCCCGGATCACTTATATGCCTTAGGATACTTCAAAAAGCGTTAGCAATTTTCGACACACCGAAGATGGTTTTTGTTTTGGTAAACTAAAAACATTTTAGTTTATTTATGATTACTGGCAAACTTTTATATTTATTTATTTTTCGTTTATGAATTATGAAAAAAAATTGCATGGAATTTCAGGAAATTTTAAGGCACTTCCTTTTTTTTTATCCATGAAAGTCGATAGATGAATTTTTTTTTATATTTTACCAATTTCATAGATTTTTTTGACCTCTCGTTGAACTCTTCTTTTTTATGGTTAGTTCAATATTCATTTTTAATAAATATTATTTTTACCAGTTTCAGTTGTGAATTATTCAATTTAATTCTTTATTTATGATTGGCATATTTTTAGAGTTTGTGGGTTTTCTATTTTTGTTTTCCTTTTTATCAATAAATAAATTCAAATTTATTATTGATTAAAATGTTTTTTTTTTTTTTTAATTTTGGAAAAAGTATTTATTGTTTTCACTTACCTTCTACATCTTAGAACTATGACCATTACAATAGCACCTATTAGAGCTGATATGAGTGAAACTATGATTAGGGTGAATGCCCAGCCAAGCTCCCCGGCGGTATCTGAAATACAAAAACAAGAAGAAGAAAAAAAACGAAGCTATGAATAAAGAGTTGCTTAAAGCGTATAAAAACGAGCATTATAATTTTTTATGATTATGCAATTTTTAATATGGCGATAAAGATGATGAATTCATAAAAAGAAAAAGTTATGAATACATAACATTTTTTCCATCCCCCCCCCGCACACCTCTCTCACTCTTTCTCTATGGTTTAGCTGGAAACTGTAAATTCGTGAGTCAAGTCAATTAGGCATCATCCCAACTCAACTCGAGTAAAAACGAAAATGAGAAGAGTGCAAAAAATGATGAAGACGAAGAAGAACACTAAAATGAACTGAGCAGCTGGCAAAAGCAGTCGGTCGATTAAAAAAATGTTTACCAAAGTGAAATTAAACTAGGTAAGACTTGAGGGTAGCGGGGGAAGTGGGATATGGACTCTCTTAACGGCTGCTGCTGGTTTAATTTTCGTATTCTTTTTCGTTGTTCTTGTTGTTGTTGTAATTGTTCTTTGTTATTGCTTTTGTAGTGGTTATGGTACGCTTGTTGTATCTTTAGGTGAGCTGCACAATTTTAACGATGCTAAATTAATTACAAAGTTTATTATCTTAACAACTCGATGCTGCCAGCGTTGCTGTTGTTGTTGCTGTTGTTGTTGTTGTTGGGGGCGGCTTTTTTGGCTGGTGTTTTTGAGAATATTTATGACCCAGTCAAATGAGCCTACATTTATCAAGTGTTGGCGGCTCAAGGGCTGCTGACTTTTGGCTAGGGGTTTGTCCCAGCCAAGGCGGCAATTGAAACGGTAGGAACTCACGCAGCTCGCTCTTTATTGACCCTTTTTCCGTTCAACTTATTTTTGTTGTTGTTGTTGTTGTTAGTTGACTTTCTGTTATCACAAAGTGGCCATCTACAAAGGCAAAAAAAAAAAAAAAACAAGCAGAAGAAGAAAAGCAGCGAGGGTTCGTTTTTATTCTCAAAGCTGACTTGTTTTAGTTGTTGTTGTTGTTGTCAAAATGCCAAAAGGTTAAATTTAGCAAACAGAAATCAACACGCATATAAATATTTCAGTCTCAGCCCGTAGTCAGCCAAAGGAAAGAAGATATGTGGGCATTTTTTTTTCTTTTCTTTTTACCGAGGTTTATCTATCTTGTTCGCTCATGGTGTCACTGACAGTTTTTAGCCTTTTGCGGCAAAAATGGCAAAAGATAAAAGCATGCGAAACTGTATACCAGAAATAAACAAAGCAAACAACAACAACAACAACAAGAAGAAGAGCAAGGCCAATGTAATTTACTTGCTCGGTTGCTACCAACTGATGAATGGACTACTAAAATGCCTGGCTGGCTGACATTCTCTCTCTCTCTCCCCCTCTGAGCCCCTTAGAATTTCCTGGCAACTTTCTGCCTTTTGTTTAGTTATTTATTCATATAAAATATTTGACCTAATTTTTTTGTGTGCGTCCAGGCCAGCTCATCTCTTATTATCAGAAGCCTATCCCAAGCATTTCTCACCTTTTAAATTTGCTGGCACTGTTCTCATTTGACCTTCGCCTCTTTAACCTTTTTCAATTTTGCTACCTCATTTTCAGTTGCTTAAATATTTATTCTATTCTTTCCCCCCGCCCCACCATTCCCTTGTCTACTATTCTTGCCCTCAAATTGCCATTATATTTATTTTCATTTGCTTTTGTTTTGAATGCTTGGCCTGTTGTTTTTGTCTTTCATTTTTCCTTTGGGTCCCAGTTGATGGGGCCATAATTCAATTGCCTAAAAAAGTAACCAGCCAACCGGGCTCAGAGTGGAATTAATAAAAAAAAAAAAAAACGAGTGAACATTTTTCTTGAGGAAGTGGCCACGCCCCCTTGGACTAATCCAATCACAAACTCATTCCCAGGAAGTGCGGTAATAAGCGGAGGGCGTCAAAAGTCTCATTCTGGTTAACAAAAAGAAAAAGTTAACCAATGGGAAGCGCCGCCAATTAACAGTTTCTTTTTTGAGTGAGAAAAACTTAAAACAAAGAAACTTATTCAAGACAATTTTGCCGAGTCATGCGGAGGAAATATTATTTCGGAAAATTTCTTAAAAATTCCTAAGGAACCGAAAAAAAAAATTAATTGACTTACCAAAAAGGCAATAAAAAAACCTGTCAAATATTTCTCAAAACTGTGGAGATTTTCAAAGTGAAATCAATTAATTTTCATCGTGAAAACTAGTTTGGTTTTTTTCTTTTTTTTTGCCAGAGGAATTCATTAGTTTTTTTTCTTAGAGCTTTGAGATATTTTTGTCGCCAATTAATTAGTGTTTATTGGTCAATTGAAATGCCAATAATTCGGTTGGTTAGACTAGACTCGGGTGGGACCCTTTAATTTTCCTAGATCTTAACAGGTGTCCAGTTTGGCTAACTCGCCCCGCTTCGCCACGCCACGGTGATCTATTTTGGCCCGTTTAATTGGCAACTCATTAAAATGAGTTTGACTTGATTTGCCGCAATCACCCGCTTCCACTTTTTAGTTGCAACACTGTTGAAAATGCTTTTCGTTGCATGTAAATTTTCGACTTCAAAAAAAAAAAAAAAAAAAAAAACAAAAAATACTCGTCAATTTTGTGGCTTTGGCTTTTTGGCATAGAACAAGTCAGAAAACTTTTAGTTTTCTTGGAACTTTTAGGACTTAACACGAAACATGAAAAGAATAACAACAGCGACAACAACAACAACAACAACTTTAACCAAAAGTTGCACAGCTGTGCAGTGTTTAAGTTGAGATATTCCCAGAAACTCGATTGCATGTGGCCAAAAACTGGCCAAGTGCAGCGGCAGAGGTGGCAGCAGCGTCCGCCTCAGTTTGTCGTGGCAGTGGCAATATCAGCAGGAGATTCTGTTACTGTGCGACAGACTGCGTCCAGCTTCGCTACAAATAGGGGTCCACATTTGCTTGGGCGTTCTCATTGCTGTTGTTGCTGCTGTTGTTGTTGTGTGTTTTGGGGGGCCCGCAGATGCGCCTTCACGTCGCATCAGTGTGTCAGCAATTGTAATAATCGATCTGGGGGAAAAGATGATTGATGGTGCGCCAACCGAATTGCGAATAAGATTTATGGGCCCCCAACTCCAAACAGATCCGCAAAAGACATTATCTATTTGACTGGCAATGCATTTGCAATTTGCGACAACAAAATACACTCAGAGCACTCTGCTGAAAGCTGTCACCATTCACAAATCGAATATTCATTTAGTCGTAATTTCTGCAACATTTGAATGACATTTATTGGGGCATTTTTAAATGCTAATTTCCACACTCAAAATAGCAGGTAGAGTGCTCTTTTAATTGTCCTTCTATATAAGTCAAATTATGTATATACTTTTTCAAACAGAAAGAACCTGACTTTTTCAAATTAATAATATGATCATCACAATTTGATCAGGGTGACTAGAGAAATCGATATAGCCTTGTCCGTCTGTTTGAAACCCTTGTTCTTAGAGACTATAAGAGCTAGGATGACCAAACTTGGGACTCGGACTCCTTATATGTGTATGCTAGTCAAGGTAATTTGTTTTTTCTTCTCCTGCCCTTCCCTCTACCCCCTCACTTTTTCAAAGTCTTGTAATTTCTACAGCTTTCGGATTATTATTTTATTTGCTTTAGAAAAGTTGTTAGTTATCCCAAACTCTATCGATTGATATCAAACATGACCAAAATCGGACCAAATTTACATGAGATATACAAAAAACAAATTTTCAGAGTCAAAATTTTATTTCGCCTTGCCCAAATGGCAACGGTCGAATGAACAGTCCGATAGATGGCGTGGTTCCTTCAAGGTGAGCCATTTGTTCTTGAATTAAAAGGAATATTAAGACCACAGGCTTTATGTGAATCTAGGGTTGCCACTCGACTAGGGTTGCCACCCGACTAGGGTTACCACCCGACTAGGGTGACCTCAGGGTATCGCCCGTGACCGAGTTTGCTTCCAGGCAAAAAGAGTATCTAATCTATTTATTTTTGTTAAATATTTGCCACTTGTTTTGTCAGTTGTTGCTGTGTTTTTCCTTTTTGCTTGTAAATCATTAAAATACAAAAATTCATTTCGAATCGTTGGCAACGGACAGCGGACATTTTGGCCGCTGGCTTTGCAGCTGAGCCAGCTGAGTTCACAATTTTTTTTTGCATTTTTTTGGGCAAACTGTCGCATTGCAGTTGCATTTTTTAATTGCCATCTCCCTTGCCCCCCTCCCTCTGCCTCTCTCTTGAAACTCTCCGAGCCTAAACGGTTAATGGAAAAGGCTGAAAATGACTGGTAGTTGTGGCTTTTATCTAATTTTTAATCGGCCAGCAAAAAAAAAAAACGGGGGGCGGCTCACATTTTGCACATTCGCGTTACATTTTTGGCAACACAATTGCAAATGTTTTGGCTGCATTTTTTTTTTTTTCTATTTCAAAGTTTTCTATTTTTGTGGGAGACCAGAGTACGACTCAATTAATCGGCCACACAATTAAATTAAACGGCCACATTTGTTTTCAAATTGAGCAATTAAGAAATGATTTAGCGAGTTTACCGGATTCTTATTTGTTTATTTTTTTTGCTGTTGTTGTTGTTGCTATTTTTTTTTTGTGTTTATTTAACGTTGGTGTTGGCGTTAGCGAAACTGTGGGCGATTTTCATGGCGACACAATTAAAATTTTTGATTTACTGTTTTTAATTAATTAAGAAAACTGGAATAGGATTTCGATAAATATTATCCTGTCAATTGTTTTAAATAAATTTCAGAAGGCAATTGTCAAAAGCTTGGCAAATTTTTGAACTCTGAAATATTTCCAAAAATTAAATGACAAATTAAATAATGTCAGCAAAAGGTCGGACCCAAGCCAAGGGTCTGACTGACTTGGATTTTGGTATTCCCTTTTCTTTTTTTTGGGCAACAGTCACAAAAGTCAATATAATAAATTACACGGCGACAGTGGCGATAATCAAATGTACAATCAAGCAACAACAACAACAATAAGAAGAAGAAGAAGTGCAACAAGCGATGAGCAATTCTTCAGTGGCATTTCTTCCTAACCTCTCTCCTGCCTCGTCTTTTCTCTCTTGATTTACAGAAAATGACAAACGTCTTGGTTCGTGAATGTCGAAAAGTCGTTAAAAAAAAAACGAAGGAAAAAAACGCACAAAATTTTTGCAGCCGCTTGGAAATGTCAGCGAGTCGAACATTTACCCCCAGAGTTGTGTGTTGCTTGGCTGCCACAGAGAGAGAGAGAGGGAGAGAGCGAGAGAGGAGCGAAGAGGGGCGTGTGGCCGGGGTAAGGCGGGTCGGCGTCTTGAATGAAATAAAAATTAAATTGAATGCGCAAACGCGGCGACAACGACAGGACCCCCAGCGGCGGCGCCACCAGTTACCAGATACTCCAAAAAAAAAAAAAATACACACCAAGATACAAAGATACATACAAAAGATACTCAGATACGAATCCGTATGGCCTCAGTCAGGGCCAAGAAATGTCCATGTCCGAATTGGTTTCAGTATTTTTATTATTTTTTCTTCTTGTTGTTGTTGTTGTTGTTTTTTTTGGGTTGCGTATTCGATGAATGCCGAAAATTTCAACAGAAGTTTAACCAAAATTTCAAAAGGAAATTTTAACCAACAAAAAAAAAAGTGCCAACTCAAAGAAATTAAAGAAGGTTCTGGGGTGACGTGGGGGGGTAGGGGCGGAGGCACTTTTGTGGGCTGGTCTCTGTTTGCACTCCACTTAATTACATGTGCAGGCTTGTTGTTTTTGTTGGTCTTTGGGGCTGACGTTGTTACCGCTACTTTTGGCAACTCTTTTGCTAATTTTCTGTCTTGTTGGTAATTTGCTTTCTGGTTTGTATTTGCCTGGTTCTTTTTTTTTTATGTTTTGTGGACAATATCTGTGTGCGTGAGTGTGTGTGTGTGTGTAAGTGAGTAATTTGTGGCATCATTAGCTCATTACTGCCAATGAAATCCTTTTTGGTTGGCTTTTTGACATGGGACGACACAAACATACTCTGATTTAAGTCCCCGTAGACCTAGAGCAAGGGACAGGTTAAGGGTTAATGCAGAATAGCCGAATATGGCATACTCTTTATAAGATATGTAGATCTATTATTTTGACAAATATAGAAGAGATTAAGGGATTCTAAGGGTAAGGTTGAGGGCTCAGGATAGCCGAATTTGGCATACTCTTTATAAGAAATGTAGATCTATTATTTTTAAAAATATATAATAGATTAAGGGATTCTGACGGTTAGGTTGAGGACTAATTCAGGATAGGCGAGTTTGGCATACTCTTTATAAGAAAAATATATCAATTATTTTGACAAATATAGACGAGAGAAACAGTTTACCCCGTAGACCTAGAGCAAGGCAGTGGTTAAGAGATACTTTAGGATTGCCGAATTTGGTATACTCTTTATAAGAAATATGGATCCATTATGTGGGAAAATATAGAAGAGACTTCCCAAATGAAAATTTAATAAATTTCCACATTTTTTTTTTATTTTATTTGAAGTAAGAATCTAGCTCAGATTCATTATCTTTTCGAATACTTTTTTAATTAAAATAAATATAATTTATACAGTTTTCTTTAGCAATTCAATTAACTTATTAAAAGTCTTGTTTTTCTTTTTTCTTTGGTCTAGAGCAAGCCATATCATATTTCATATGTTTCACTTGCCAAAGAGAGTATTTATAATAAATGTAACAATTATACACAATTAAGTGAATTGAGTTGTCGTGCAGAAATGGAGAAAAAAAAAAGGAAAGAGCTCAAGCTCAACTCCATCTAGATGCATTTGAATTGAATGGATTACAATGAAAACGGTGACTTTTCTGTTTCAACTCTCTCAGCGGTTCGCCTCCTCTTCGCACAGGCTTTTTACTTTATTGTCTGGCTCTGTGTTTGTGTGTGTGAGTGAATGCAGCTGTGCCTATGCTTGTGTGTGTGTTTGTGTGTGTGTTGGTTCTACCTTTTTGGTCTAATTAAGCGCCACAATTAAGTGCAAATGCGCCACATGCACAATGTATTTGTAATGTGTCTACCGTAATTACGCACTGCAGTGCATTTGCCCCTCTCCTCACGTTCGCCCCCTTCTCTTTCTTTTGCTGGCTGGGTTGCTCTCACCGTGGTGCATGCATGTAAGGTAACAATTTTTTATTTGGTCTCTTTGGTCGTTTTACATGAAATGGTTCTAGGCTGAGCTGGGCTGGGGTAGGCTCAGTTCTCAGTTGCTTTGCAACTGTTAATTTGTGGTCAATAGCAACACGTTTGTTTTACATCTCAACTGGTTAATGGTACCGTTGTGTTTTTTGTGCCTGATGAAAATTACCTTTTGGCAGGTGATCATTCTGACCAGTTTCACTGACCACTGCGGCCCCATCATTAGTGTTGTTTATTCGGTTTTGACCAACACCTTTAATGACTTAATTTTAACCGCGAAACAAAAAAAAAAAAAAAACTAATAATGAAATAAATAAAACAAAGAAAAAAAAACAAGCCCAAAACAAACAAAATAAAAAAAAAACTAAAACAAAAAAAACTGTAAATGAGATGGTAAACAATTGTTTAGTTCGGAATTTAATGAGTTTCTTTTTTTTTGGGTCTCAAAATTTATTCGGTTTTTATTTGGTGACTAGAAAATAGCTTGACGCTCTGAAGAACTAAAATCAAACAAAAGAAAATAAATAAATAAAATTGTATCAAATTAAGAAGGCATTTAAATATTTAACGCGTTTTCACCTGCCAATTAAACCAAAAGAATATTTCTCAATCTTCCAAAATGAGCCGAATTCTATTAGAAAAAAACTAATTTGGTTTTTGGGAGTTTTCTGGAGATGACGTCTTCAATTTAATCGTTTCCTTTTGATTTTGGCTTATCAATTATTTCTCAATTAAAATAGAATCGGCAGGAAATCAGTGAATAGCCATGTTATTTGGGCAAACAACACCTGAACACATTTATCATGCCGCATTAAAAGTCAAATAGGAAGTGAAGAGAAAATAAATAAAAATCTACCTGAAAATGAAAAGGTTGTTTTATGCCGCAGGCCTTCTTTTTGGGTGCCAGAAAAATTAAATAAAAAGGACAAAAGGTGATATGTTTGGTGATATCTTTTTTTTTTGACCATTTGCCGACTTGGATAAATTTTACACGAAAGAGTGAAAGAGAGAGGAAGAGTGAGAGGGAGTCTCTCGGTTGAGATAGCCATCAGTGATCGTTGGTAATTTGGTTGGTGTTGCCTTGTGGCATATAAAAAGTTGTCACTTCTCTTTTTCTTCTTCTTCTTTGGTTTTCTGAATTTCCAAAAACCAAACGAATGACATTTTAATTTCAATTAAGGCAATCTCTGCTCAGCTAGAAGAAGAAGACATTGTTAGAATTTGAAACTGGCCAAGTTAGCGGGCCTTAAAATTTGGTTACGATTTCTACAAATTCTTTTCGGCTTAAAAGGTTTTTCCAGTGAAATGCCAAAAACTAAAGAAAGACATAAAATTCAATTAAGACATTTCGGTATTAAATGAGCCGCAGCCGCCAAGAAAAGAAATATAATAAAATAAAACAACAACAATAACAACAACAGACCAAATAGAATACTGAAGTGGCGGTGACAGCGGTCAAGTCAAGAAATGAGAAATATCTCAGAAATATGCATAAATGAGTCAGTCTCTATCTCTCTCTCTGTGTGTGTGTGTGTGTATAAATTCAACTTCTAAATAATTACAAGAAATGTTTAGTAGATAATTTGTTGGCATTGTTATGCAAATTCAGTTAACACGAATCCAAAAAAAACAAAAACAAAGGCAACAACCAAAGTCGGCAAACAGTTAAAGCGAAGCCTCCAAAACTCAGACAACAGCAGCTGGCTTTTCTTCTTCTTCTTCTACTACTTCATTTTCTGCCTTTTGGCTTTCATAATTGAGACATTTGCCAGAGACTATTTGAGAGCTTGTGTTCAAATCCCACGTTAATCCAAGCCACGACTTTGGTTTCCGTTACACTTTCCTGAGAAGGGCATAGGACCCAGAGCGAGGTCTTTGCAGATATCCCCAAGGATTCTAATTTATTTTAAGTAAATTATATAATATCCCAAGGGTTTAAGAATTATATGTACCTAGGTGTACTGAGTGAATTTAGATACCCTAAGTTCTTTATGTCTCCGTATGAGTTCCCTTTTTATAGAGTATTTCATAGTCGCCTTGTCCTAGTTTGGCTTAGCTTAAATCATTTTTCAAATTTCCATTTCCATATGCACATAGATATATATATATATATTTTTTTTTTGTTTCTAGAGAAGCCACTTTTGCATTCATCGCTGTCAAGAGTTTTACATATTAAATGGGAATTAAAATTCTTTGGCTTTGGCATTGTTGTTATGCCGGTGGAGGCAATGGCGATGGTGGTGGTAGTGGTGGTGGTGGTCATTATTAATAACTTCTGTGTAGATTGAGTTTGAAAAAATTCATCTCTGTCTGTTGGCTGGCTCTTGACAAATGACGGTATATTTGGCTAATAGACCAGAGTTACGTTCGGTTCTGCTGCTGCCCCTTTCTTCTTGGCATTTAACACGGGCGTTAAAATGCTTTCTGGGAGCTCAGTCGACAATTTTTAATTTGCTTTGCTTCTTTTACACATAGTTTTTTTTTTTTTTTCTTTCTACCAATTTCAACTGATTCCGATCCTAATCAGCAGGTAATGCCTAATTTATGTGGCAAGTCTGTTTGCCTGCTTTCTTTTGAGACTCTTAATTTATGCACGTGACTTAAGTGATAATCAACTCAAACTGAGCTCGGTTCCAACTCAATTTAGTGCTCCCTTTCGAATTTGGTGTTGGCCTGCTTATAATTTTTTCTTACTGGCCTGCTAATGCTTTAATTGTTTTTGGCAATTAATCAATGTTTTATGTGGGAACAAGTGGAAGGGCCGAAGAAATCAAAAAAGAAAAAACATAAAAATTCGCACTCGCCCAGAGTGTGAATAATTTTTGTTTGGAGAAAATTTCTCAAAATGTGTCAACTTGGTTTGAGGAGGGGGAGCGGGAGGGGGTTGCTTGGCGTAAATTGAATTTGCCTGCTCTTTTGCATAATTGAATTTACTTCTATTTTGGCAGCAAACATATTTTAGCTTTTCAGTTTCTTTCTTCCTTTTCTTCTTTAAACTTTTTTTCAGTGATTTCCCTGGCATTTTGCCAGAAGGGCGGGAAATCTTAAGAAAATTGTAAAATACATTTTGGCACAAATGCAAAAAGTTGTAAGCAAAAAACCAGGGATAAGTTTCCTGATGCTGAAAGGTATTGGCAATGAACAGAATTTTGTTTGCCGACAAAAAAATAAAAAGTAAAGTGAAAAGGAGAAAATGATTTAATAAAAGAAAATGATCAAATAAATCCAGGAAAATCCTTTACAAATATTAAGTAGATATTTTTTTAAAGTATTTAAAATTTTTTGGTAAGGTTTTTTATTCTGAATTTAATCAAGTTTTGATTAATATTTGTGCAAGTTTTCTGACTAATTACGTTTGTGTATTTTCTTTAATCAAACTTGAGTAATTACTTTTCTCAGTTGAGATTTTTTTCTTAGAAATTTTTAGAAAATTTTTGCTTAGCCCAAGAAAGGCAAAGAGTCTTGAAAGAGGCGACAGTTTTAGCCACATTTGGCAACTTTTTAAGTGGCACTTTCATTCTACTTCTTTATTCTTTGGCTCAGTGTGCCAATTTCCATTTGAAAGTAACCGCACCCGAGAGAGTTGTTGTTCTTCTTGTTGTTGTTGTTGTTGGATAAAAAAATAAAATAAAATAAAAGCTCCGCCAACTCAGTTAACCTCGGCAAGTCTCGCTCTTTTGAACCAAGTGGAGGTTTCTTCTCCCTTATGACCTCTTCGTCCTCCTCCTCCTCCTTCACCTTCTCCTTCTCCTTCTCATCGGTTTGTGTGTGTACTTTGTTTTCTGTCAGCTCGCGCGAACACACACACACACACACTTATACATATAAATAAAAACTTTGGCAGTCAAATGACAAATGGAACCGCACAGAAACCAACCAACCAAATGGCTTCGAAAGTCTCCAGAAACTGGGGGGGAGGGGGGCAGCTAGGGAGTATGCATATTTTACAATATTTATTGCCGAGGCAAAACTTTTTGCCAAGTTGAATTTTAATTAGTTTTGTATATTTGCCACCACCCAAAAAACCCAAACCAAAACCAAAACCCACACACATACGAAAGGAAAAACTCCGAAAACTACGAACTTGAGGCATATATAAATCTTTTGTTTTTCAGTTTCTTTGCCAGACTCTCACACCCCCCACCCTCACTTGACTTGTTTGCCCTCAACCATTTACTTTCTGGAGTGCCTTAATTTGTGCCGCCGAACTCTACCCGAGGCCCAAAAGGCAATTAGAAAACGGCGGCTAAAAGTCTCCTCTACCCTGTCCAAATTCTATGGAATTGTCTATGCCAATTCTATTTGCCTAGGGAAAATCTTAAATGTGGCATGCAGAAAATTTCCTCACCAATTTGAATTGGTGCAGAAAGAAATGGCTTGTATCTTTTTAAAGAGCCAACTCATAAGTTGTTGGCTTTGATTTATGGATTCATAATAACAAAATGAAAAAAATATATAAAAAAAACAGAAATTTTAAATGTTGACAGGAAAAAATGTTTCAGTCATCTACACATGTTTTGGCTATGGCATTCTATTCTTGGCAGGCGTTGTGGTTGCTCCGATTTTATGGCTCAAAGGGAATGCCAAACTTTTGAGAAATGCATAAAATGCCATCAACGCCTCATTGACTGCCGGCCACGCAATCAAAATCAAAATCAGCCTAATGGATAGAATAAAAATATATATAGAGACTATATAAAAATGAAATGACTGTGAAGCCTTTGGCTGATAATTTATATGGCACATTAGGGAGGCGATCTGCCATAACATATTTCATTTAATATTTGTCGTTCTTGTGATACTTTTTTTCTTTTCTATTTGTTTACTATTTATCTTTTTTTTTATCTGTCTAACATGTTTGTTGTAGCAGTGGCCAAGAGTTATAAAAAAAATAAAAAATAAATACAATTTTGTTTACAAAATAGTTTTGTGAAAAAAATGTCCAGTTTGATGCGACTTTTGAATACCCTAAATAGTTGCTGAAATTTTGTAATAAATTTTTCTGATAAAATTGTAAGCAATTTGTTTTTAGACTTGTAAATTTTACTACCAAAAGACAGAGTATAATAAAACAAAAATAAACCCAAAGACAATTAAACAAACAAGAGAGGTCGTAAAAAGGCTTTTTCACCTTTTTTAAAGCTGTCGTCTTAGAGCTGATTCATATCTCTATGCAAATGGCCCAGTGTAACCGGTGACTTACCACAATCAGCAGAGTCAGAGTCGAGTCACCATATGACGAAACACTTATCAAAAGAAGGGATCTGTCTAATCAGAAATTAAATAGTAAAGCCTAAAAAGGGGGCTCCAGTCATTCCAGTGAGAAAGAAAGAGAAGATATGAGTGGTGGGTAAGACTGGCCCTAACTACGCCCTATTCAGTCCGGGAATTTGTTGTTCAGCTGTCATAAAAATATTTCAAATTAGTTAAACATTAGGTGTTATATAGCAAACAAGCCCCGACATGGACGGGAGCTCAATGCTACTCAGCCTAGTTAAAGATAATCTCAAAAAAAAAAAAAATAAAACAAACCTAAGAAACCATAGAGGGAATGCTTGTAAGTCCGAAAATGTTGTTGTCGTCGTTGTCGTTTTCAGTTCATAAAAATGTTTATGATCTTTATTTTTTTTTTTTGCGTCCTTTGCCTGGCTGAACAGAGTTTTTGGTTTAATAAAAATGAGTCTAGCTCTGATGATGATGATGATGAGAACTAAGAACTGCCTACACCTGCTTGGCTGAAATTAGGAAATCTGTTTTAGTTCTCATTGTAGTCTCTTGGGTAACTTGTGTCATTGGACACGATTTTCATATTAGCTCTTAGTTTAATTTTATTTAATTTCGAAAACATTTGATAGCTCTACTTTCAACTGGAAATCTTTTAATAGTCAGCTCGTGGGCAGCTAAGCTACATTTTATGTCTTATTTTATGTTTTCGGATTTCACCTAAATTCTACAGTGTTAAAACGGATCAAACAAGGCGACTAGGTCAGACCCATTCGTGAACTACTCGAAGAGATCGTTAGAATTATAATTGGTTGTCTTGGTTCGTGCCAAGAAACCTAAAATGTCAGTTGTTTTTTCAGGTGCTTAATTTGTTTCAGATTTGATTTATCTTATCAGAGATTCACTACCAAAGATCTGGTATTTTTTTTTTGGAAAATTCACGCATATAATTATCCGCTCATGGCTTTTCAATTAAGCGATATTTATATGCATTTCTCGAATGCTCACAGCTCATTAGTAAATTAGATTTTTTCAGTACTAAAAATACCAGCAAATCGGACCGGGCCTTCTGCGTCTCGGCTGTCTAGCCAAGAGCAACTCCCGCGTGTATTTTGTCAATGAGGCAAGCAGGCGCAGCCGAGAATTTCTTTGTCGTCTTCTCTGCAAAATTTCATCAATTTTGAAAAGATTCAAACGTTTTGAGTTGATTTGTTTTATTTTCTATTTTTTTTTTTTAGATTTCAGCAACTGCCTCAATGCTAATGAGCTGCCTTCAACGCTTTCGGAAACGAAATTGAAGAGGGGGAAGAAAAAAAAATTGATTTTTAATTTTTCTTTAAATGTGAGCAGAGTCGACAGTGTACAAGATTTTGTGTTTATGTTTGCAACTGGAAAACTGAGTCTAAAATTTCCTTTGATGTTGACTGAAAGGCACCGCAGTCGCCGACTCTCTCCCACTTCAATGTCAAAGACAATGTTTGCCTTTGGATTTTTTCTTCTTTTTTTAGGAAACCAAGTTGGGAATTGTGTGAGTCTTGTGTCATATTGCCAAGTCTTTGATCTTTCAGTTCCCTATAGTTGGGCTCCCCTCTTCCCTTCTCTCTCTCTCGTAATAATTAGTAACAAACGAGACTGGCAAAAAAAAAAAAACAAAATGAACTGAAAACGCATAAATTGTAATTAAAAAGTGAAACTATTTTAATCAACATTTCAGCAATTCTATTAGGGCGCCCGCATAATATGAAAAATAAAAAAACGATGAAACCTTCATTCATTGCAGGGCAACAAAACCATTTTTGTTTTTTATTTTTTTGCAGCTGTGTGTGGTCCATATTGAAGCTGGTTGCCACAACCTCGACCTCGGAGTCTCTGGCTCAGTTTCTGGCCCCTCTCAGACTCAACCGCCTTAATTGATTAAAAAAAAAGAAAGAGAAGAAAAACAAAAGCAGACCAAGATGCAACAACAACAAAAGGAGCAGCGGTGTGGACGCCACAATAAAAATGCAAAATGTAAACAAAGTTAAAAATACCCAACAGAAATCGCCGACCAAAGAACCCAGTCTCACGCCCACACACACTGGCTCCCTCCAGCCCCTCCCCCCTTGCCTTCTCTTCAAAAAAAAAAAAAATGTAATATTTCTTTTAAATTCGCTTGAGTAATAATAATTTTTCGATCTGCTGGAAATGATCGGGACGTTTTGGCCGCTTGTTTACTCCAGTTTGGAAAGAGGCAAAAGAGACAAAACCGCAGACCAAACAGAAAACAATAAATGAAAAGCTGGAAAACTCTAAAAACGCACATAAACGAAACCAAGCAGAAATTATGAAAATTCCATGAAAATAGCAAATCAGTTGGCTATCAACAACCCGGCCCCACCAACCCCCATCTCGCCTACTATTTTGCCTGAGCTCCCCTCAGGCCGGCCAGACGAATCACTGTCGCTGTGTGCCTGCGTCTCTGTGTGTGTGCGAGTGTGTGTGTGTGTTTATGTTTTATGGTTTTGTGGCAGAGCGCGTTGCTGCAGCAATTATACGATCCAAAGAAATAATATCCATACAAAGGCAACAACAACAACAACAACAACAACAAGATGGGAAGAATTCACTCATTTCCGTTTACAATTTGATTCTCTCTCTGTTTTTTTTTTTACCCCTTTTCAAAGACAAAAACAAAAGAGCTTCTGACCCCCCTGTTTGCCACAGCATTGACGCATTTCGTCATGTCGTAAAAACCGTTGCGGTTTTTTGTTTTTTTTTTTATTTTTGCATAAATTTCATAACTGTTGGATTTTGTGTGTGTCTGCGCTGCCATTTTGGCCGGAAAGGTTAACCAGAAACCGAAACAAAAAAGCAAAAATGAAAACCGCCACTGAATCCACATCCGAATACAATTCAAATTCAATTTTCAAATTTATTGCGTACTGGGCAGAATATAATATTTTTTTTTCTTTATTCTTTTTGAGTAAATATTATTTTGTAATTAGGATTCATAAAGGGATTCATAAATTCAATTAAAAAAATAAAAAAAAATAAAATAAAATTTTATGCAGTCGTTTTTTTTTTTTTTTTGGAATCTCTTTCAAATTCTTGCCTAAAATATTTAAAGGAATTTCGAATAGTGAAATAAATTATAAGCCGACCAAAAACAAACCAATTTCGTTCATTTGCATTCAACAGCAAATTCTTCCTTTATTATTTAGTTCAAAATGGGCTTAAATAGGCCTAAGCCGTCTCTTTGTTTGAGATTTGGAATCACACAGCTTCTGTTACCATTCAAGGGGGTAAAGGGTGGGCGGTAATAATGTCATTATGATATTTATGACATCACTAGCTTTGTATTCGGGGCGGAGGTGACAGATGGCTAAACTTTTTCAAATTCCCTTGTGTGTGTGTGTGTGTGTGTGTGTGTGGCTTATATTTTGATACCCAATAATCCACAATACACCAAAAAAAAAAAAAAAGAAAAAAAGAAATGTATACGCTTTAGGCCTGTGAAAAGCCACAGATAAATCTATACTTATGAGCCGTCAATATTTATATTTCTGTTTTGTTTGGTGTCTGTGTGTATAACTTAAATTTATTTGAATTTATTTTTCCACAATAAATACAAAAAAAAAAAAAATGGTATATTCAAGAGCTTTTACCAGGGCAAATAAAAGGACCGAAAAGGAAGCCAAAACAGCTGCTTTTGGCCCGGCATTGAGTTTGCCCGGTTCCATTGTTATGACTGGGAAACCCACAATAAAAGCCTTACAAGAGTCCCTTAGGTTGATTGGACTTGTTTACTTTAATTTTTGGGTTCACTTTTCAGAAGCCTCACAAAATTATAGAATTTATTTTCTTGACTTCATTCTTAAGGAAAGAGCATTTCCAAGTCGGCTATTTATTTTGAGAAGTTGGGCTTAGTTTTGGCATTTCATTTTTATGGTGCTACAAATTGCTGTAAATATTTGTGAAATGCCCACATTATTATACCCTTTTTATGCCCAACAAAAACACACACACTTATTTCAGCCACAAGGTGAAGCCAATAAAATATTCTAAATGTATATAAAAAGATAGAAGGCTTGAATATGAAACGAGGCCATAAATAAGCCAACAAACAAAATGCCGTTGAAATAATCAAGCAGTGAACTTAATTTCCCATAAAAGCTGGCCAGGATGCTGGATTCTTGCTTGGGTCGAGGAATCTAACAAGCTTTTTATTTTCGATTTGTTGCGGCTGTAAAAAGGTGGGCAGGTCCAGGAGTCGTGCGACTTAACACAGACTTGAATATAATTTAGATATTTTGCGGCTCAACCTTTTGATATATATATATATATATATTTTTTTTTTTTACCCCTTTGTTAGAATTCCAGGAACTGCCAAGACTGACAAGCCCCAAAATGTATAGCAAAACGCGACAAAAAAAAAAAAAAAAACAAAAATAAAAAAAACCTAACCAAAAAAGACGGCGTCGAAAATGTTGCATGCCATTTGATTAATTGCCATGCAAATTATGGTGTAAATATAATAACATTTTATTCAGCTGTCAATTTGCAAAAGCCAAAAAAAAAAAGGAGAGAGAGAGAAACACCACCACTCATAAACCAAAAAATTGGAAAGAGTATGGTAGGGGGTGCAGAGTGGAGGCGGGCACGATTGTTTTGTGTGTCTCTTTCTGCCAAAGCGACATGCAAAAACTCAATTTAGCCAAAGCCGTGGTGAATGGCATTCGTTGCAGCCGCAGAGTACTGGGGCCCAATGAATCCATCGAGCGCTGGGGCTCAATTGAGTAGCGCAGCTCGGCTGTTTGGCTGGCCGAAACGGAAATTCAACGCCAAAAAAAAAAAAACAACCAACCGACACCAAAGAGACTAGCACAAAATTAAGACATTAGTCAAATTTTTTATTTCTTATTTTTTTTTTCTCCATGTGGTTGCTAAATATGCTCCTCCAACAGCTAAGCCAAACCTGGCTGACACCCTGCCTGCTGCTCCGCATTTGAAGTCCCTCCCGGCATTGGCAAAAAAAAAAAAAAAAAAAAAAAAAACTGAAAATGCCAAAAGGCTGCCGCTGGTTTGTTACCTTTTTTTTTTTGGTGCGGGGCAACGGGGTCGGAATACGATCGGTCTGTTGCAAATTAGTTGACACGTTTGCCGCCATCGCCATTGCCAGGAAACAAATCGTTTGAGGCCACAAAGCCCTTCCACCGTCCGTTTGGTCATTTTGTCCATTTGCCAGTTATGGATAAAGTCATTTATACAAAAGCGGATTGCTCACACATACACATACATGAAAAATGCTAAAATGCCGACCACTAGCCGTAAGTCTACTCTATAATTAGCCTAATAACGCATTCCCCAGACCTCAGTGGCCCTTTCCCCTCTACCCAAAACATCCTACAAAGAATTCCGTGTTGTTTCATTGTCCTTACCTGTCTGGCTGAGGTCTTGGGTTGACTATATATATATATATAATGGACTTCAATTTGCCCTGAAAGTGATTCCAGGAAATCAAAAGTCGAAATGGCAAACCGTCTATAGGGTCGCACGCCCCAACATATGTTGGCTATTTTGTTTTGAAAGGATTTCGGCTGGCTCCTTATACGGAATTAATGGAGCCACCTAGTCCTCAGGGCATGTGAAGTTAATTTAATTTTCCTTTTTCTGCTACTGAATAATTCAGTCACTTGAAATGTTTTGCAATTTTGGAAGCATTTAAATATTCATTTGACTTTGATTAGAAAAGAATTGTACAAAAGGATTCAAGAGTTCCTTGAACTTTGGCTTAGGAATATGAGTACCGTATCAATCTAAGATTTTTGATAGACCTATTCAATAAATCCCATATCTGTTTGGTTAGTCCCGCCTCCCCAAAGAGAATTGTTATTCTATAAGAGTTTTTCTTTAATTTTTCTTTTTGTTCTCAAATAAATTAAAATGAGTATGAAAATGCCAACGCACTGGAAACCCAAGATAATTTCTTAGACTACCGCCCACTGCTTTATTTTTTACTTCTTCTTCTCTCTCTCACTCTCTCGCTCTTTTTCTATCTCGTTCAGTCTTTTACAAGCTAAAAGACAAATGACTTGCGATGGCTGAAAGATAGCACAGGAAGGAAGAAGTACAAAAAAAACGACAAACGAGCTTGAGGCTCAGATAGATTCCACCCGTAACGCCTGAGCCAGAAAAGAGAAAAGAGAGCTGCCATAAAGAGTTATGAACAAAATTAAATTTACTAAAAGTAATAATGCAAATGCCGGCAAAGACAATGAGTAAGAGCGAAAGGGAGATAGAGCAATGAGCTTTTTGAGTAAATCTTTGAAGAATTTTGAAAAATTTTTGCGGCGAAAAGCAATCGCGCAACGCCCGCCCAACATCGGTTTTGATAAATTGATATCAGCGATCGATGTGAGACTACGATATCGTCTTCTACTTCTTCTTCTTCCTCAGCGGACAGGGTCTTTTGCAGAAATTTTTAATTGAAAAAGAGAATAGAAGAAAAAAAAATTATAGACACGGGAGCCGAGATTCAGACAATAAAAAAGAGAGGGCGTCAGAGTTGAGATCATTTTTCATAGACTCTATTCTAGCCTGGAGAGCTGTAATATATAGGATGGCTAGGCTTTATCAGCACTTACCTATCGAGCCGTCTAGGGAGTAGGCATTACGCTGCCATGCCCACGTGCATAGATCACAGGTGGTGAGGCCATCCGCGGCTACGCTTTCATCCAGAAAGGGCGGACGTGGCGGTGGCGGCACAAAATGCCCATTCCACAAGCCATTCTCGCTGGCATCGAAGGCCAAGGGCGAGTCAAAGGTATCCACTTCAATGGCATTGTCCCACCAGGCATCATTGTCGTCCAGAGGATTATAGGCACCAGGACCGGCGCCACCGCCACCGCCACCACTGGCCAAGTCTATGCCAGCGGCATTGGCATCGTGGGCCAGCGATGTGTCATCATCAATGGGCAGGGGTAGCTGACTGTTGATATGGTGTGTTGAGGCTGTTGGATGCACTGCTAGCGAATCCAGACGTGAATTTGGAAATACTGAGCGTAGTGTGGTGGTTGCCTCCTGATAAATGTCCGCCCCGATTGGACCGGGCAGACGTGGAAACATTTTCCCTTTGGTTTATTTTCCAGACTTTTTCCGTCCTTCAGCCAAATCTTAGCTTATTTCCCAATCAGCTTAGCGCTGGGCAACCGCATGGATCTGGTTCTCTTTGACTTGTTATTTTGCGCTTGTCAAGTCTGCAAGAAAATACCAAAAAATAAATTTATTAAAACCTGTCACAAATTATTAAGCATATTTATATTTTTTTTTATTTATTCAAACATGATAAGAAAATGCCGCCAGGCAATTGCCACATGCAATCGATCCGGTCGAATAAACAAGCTGCTTGTTAGCACTTTTTTGAAAGTTGCCCACCCGAAAAATAATTGAATTGACTAGTTTTAATATACGAAATCTTAAGTATATTTTTTTCAGAAAAAAATAAAATACCTTTGCTGAAACAAAGAAATTCTTAATAATGAAACAAGTTAACAGGCTTGTAATCTCTTAAATCGAAACTATTAAAGCTAAAATGTTCTTCCCCTAGATAAAGATGAGTGATCTGCAGAGTCAAGCAACTTAGGCTCATATTTTTTAATATCCATCATAATACTTAACTGGTTGACCACAATAAAGACTTCAATTTTGCACGGGACAACACCAAAGGGGCGTGACTATGCAAACAAACCGTTGCTTTACCCGACAAACTCGGACCCAATTGAGATTGTGGCCACTATTAGAGGCTGGTTGGCGTTACACGTTTTGGTACTCAAAAGTTTCCGCCTGACACACATTAATCAATAAAGAGTAAAAAAAAAATTTATACATATATCTACGACACTAATGAACCATTTTTTTCGGTCTTTAACAAGATACGAAAATTGCGATAAATGCGTAATGGAGTCGGCTCAAATTCTTATTACCAAGAAATCAGCATTAAGATTTGAGGAAACCGTTAAAAGTGAGAGAGTAAAAAAAAATGGCAAGTAAAAAGTTCATTAGGTCAACGGTAAAATCCGCTTAGTCTTCAACATCGAAAAAAGTGAAACTTCAAAGACAAATCTACTAATCAAAGAGTACCAATCTCAAAAATTATACACTTAAACGGCAAACATTTCTATGATTTACGAATGTAACAATAATAAAACAAAATTTTATATATAAATCAGAAATACAACCAAAAAAATAAAAAAAAGCCAAAATGCCAACAAATAAAAAAAGTAAGTGAAAAAAAAGACTAGTGAAAAACTGAAATCATTTATCATAATCATTGTGATTGATTCGTTGTGAATAAAAATATCTCACAAGTGAGCAACAATTTTATATCGTGGCGATTGTGGTGGCGGCTCTCCCTTCAACCCTCCTCCCCCCTCTGGCTCCCACACTTTCCACTCATCAGGCGTATAAATGGCGCTGACTTTATTGTTGTAGTTTTTTTGGCGTTATTTTGTCTCACGTCTTTGGTACTCACGTTTTTATATGGGCCAAGCGGGAGCAAGGGGGGCAGTTAGGACAGTCATTGAATCAGTCATTCACTCATTGCGTTTCCTTTTGGGCAACATGATCAAAGCAGCAAAAAAAAAAATTGTTTTGATTCGGTAACCGATCAAGCCACAAACCCACCGACCAACTCGATTGATGCTGGCTCGGCTGACCACAACAAATCATCGATTTGACGTGCGGGGTGGGACTTATCGGGGAAAGCAAGAAATTTCGAGAGGTAGTGAATTTTTAGCGCAATTTTTTTATTTGCCTTTAACCTTATTGCGGTCAGTTTCTTTTTTAATTTAATTTTTTTTCTTTTATTATCAATCATAAATTTGGACACTTTTGTCTTTGACTCAAAAATTCCAAGACTTTCGAATAAGCCAAGCAAAACGTAAGCGTGACATTTTCCAGTCCTAGAAATAATCGATAAATGGAATATAAGATTTAGTTGATCCCACCTTGAATATGGCAAGAGCTAAGCAATGAACTATGCATATGATCAGGTGAAACATTTGAATAGGATTGGTCTATCAATATGAGAGATATGGGTAAGCGCGTTAAAGGCTATATGATATAATATAACGAACCTTCTGAATTCGACGAATCTGATATGAATCTACCAAAGAATTCTGCAATGGAAGCAGTCTCTTTCCGAGTCTTAAAACCTTGACTCGGATTGGGTCTATATGATATATACGATCCAGGTGAAACTTGGTGAGTATGTGTGCCTTTTTGTGAGGTTTCCATGTACTTTGAATCAACCAAAGAATTCTTCAATGAAATTGGGACTTGGTCTTGGTTAATCAATATGACAAACATGGCTGAGACTGTTTCAGGTTCTGGGATATAGCCTTCCGATACTTTCGATTTCGCTTATGATTTCAGCCTTTTCCGGGTCTTCAGACCTTGATTATTAGAATTGAAAAATATTTATACCAAAATCAATTTGAATCAATTGAAATTACTTTCCCTTTTGTCTCTATTTGAGATGATTTATTTCTATCACACCCTCAAGCCAAAGACAGTTTGTAGAATATATTTTTTTGGTTTTGTTATTTTTTTTTTTATTTTGTTCTTTTGTTTTGTTTATTTAAAATTTATGTTCGCCCTCGTTTTTTTGGCCATCTTCCAAATTAATCACACCACATGAGTTGCTTTCAACAGACAATGCTGCGCCATGATTTGTGCCACAGAACCAGACACAATTTTCTTTTCTCTTTTTTTTTTTTTGGTTTGGCTTGAGGGGTTTGGATAAGTGCAAGGCACACCAATACCATAAAAAAAATAAAAAATAAAAGCTCTATGGTGGTACATTTTTTTGGCCACAAATGCGCCAGCATTTCACTTTTTGTTTTTTTACACGCAAAATCCGTTCATATGCCCGGTTTCTACTTTGGCGATGCTGTTGTGCGTTAGTCAAGTGGCTTAATTTATATTTATGAAACACAACACGAACATTTAAGCCAGTTTTAAGCCACAGTTTTCTGAGACCAGTGGGCAGCCAACTTAGTTGCATGTAACAAAAAGCAAAAAAAAAAAAAGAGGAAAAACAAAAAAACAAAGCCAAAAGCCACAACCCAGCCAAAGGCAACAAGAACTGCCGAACTTGTCCAAGAGTTATGGCTTTGACCCACAACAAACATAAACACACACACACACATACACACATACACACACTGGCTTATTTGTGCAATTTTTATGAAGTGAGTATAAAAACGAAGCTTGCCTGGCTCGAAGCCTTGTCAGTGCGCCGTTTGGGTCATAATAACAATTTAGGCTTGTTTGGCGTCGCAGGCGGCAATTTTTCACATTAATTACAAATTACAGATTTATTAGGTATGAGCCAAGCCAAGTTTCTTAACCCAGCAACGCCCCCAAACCCAAACCAAGCCGACCAGGCCAGTGAATTACAGGCTGTCGCACCATGAGGATCCCCCCCTACCCCACCACACACCCTTCGCTGTATTGGCTGCTCCTTTTTGATCAAGTTGAAGTTGTCAACATGGCTTACAAGCGGCGCGCAGCTTCCTTTTTATGTAGCCACCGGCCAGGCTCACGCATTTCTGGCCGGGCCAACTCAGCCTGGGCCAGGCTATGGCACATGTTGCAGCAACCTGACGACTAAGTTACACATAACTTGGCTAAAATATTAATGAGTGTTGTAATTTGTTGCTTTGTAATAAATTAATTTTCATTGAGCGCTTGCCAGTTGCCAGGCCAAGAGATTTGCATGTAGAGTGGACCAAAAAAAAAAAGAAGAATTCTTGCAACTTGCCGCTAGTTGCCTGCTCAACTGGCTGCGCCTACTGCAAGGCTAGCTTGGATTGCCCCCGCCGCTCCACTTACAGCACACAGAAGTGCATGAGTAGACACTTGAAACGTACTTGGCACTAGACTGATTATAGTCAATTCGTTGAATTGGACCACCAAGTGGCAGCAGCACACACACATACGCCAAGTCGACTCGGTTCACGTCACGGAGGTGGCAGTGGCGATTGTGGTGGCGGTGGCGGCAGCGGCGGCAATGGCAACGACTCAGTTGGCCAGTCATCGCTGTTGGGTCCAGTTGAGTACACCAAATCAACAGCAAGGCTACACCACACGAACCTGCCACACACACACACAGACACCTTCTGCACCGTGGTTAAAAAATGAGTAAATTTTTATAAACTTTAATTTGAGTTTTGCTATTAAGACAAAGATTTTTAGCCAAAATTTTTTTAAGATTTTCAATCTTTCAGGTGTTTCAAATAAATTTTAAAAATTATTTATCTTATTTTGTTATTCTTAATGGAAGAAATCATATGGTCTACCATTATCTTCTCACTCCTAACAATAAATAATCTTTCCAATATATTTTTTTTTAATTAAAAAATCAAAAATTATTTTTTACTATTATTTAGAATTTCTAATTTAAAATAAAAATATTCGGAAATTATTTAAAAATTATTAAATTAAATTTTTATTATTATTTAGAATTTTTAATTAAAAAAAATAATGGAAAATTATTTCCAAAAAATTTTAAAATTTATATTTTTTTTTTTTTATAAAAATTCTCATTTTTCCAGGAAAGCATTTTTTGCTGCGTCCTTGAACTATTAAAAAAAGAAATAATTGATTAATTAACAAAAGAAGAAACAATAAATTTTCAGCCAGTGTTGTATGAAAACGTGAATGGGAAGTTTTCTAGTATCGAAGAAGCAGTCGCACACCTATGAACGCATTCATACACCCTTCAGTGGATTCCAGCAAACTTGGACTGGTGGACTGAGCTGAGCTCGCCCATTACTACAACCACTTCAAGATGGCCACATGAGTAGCATCTTATTTTGCTGCCTCGATAACTTCGATGGCGGGCCTTCTTTTTTTTTTTTTTTTTTTGATTATTATTCAATGGTGGCAGAGAGACGTAAGAGAGGCGAGTAGACCAGGCCAAAGTGAGCCAAGTCGGGGCAGGAATGGAGCACATAATGAAAAGAGTGTGTGAAGAATTTTAAATTCAAAATTGCATGAAAAGTCGTGAGTCGCAAATAGCTTGTTGCTTGTATTGTTGTTGCTGTTGTTGTTGTTGTAGTAGTTGTAGTAGTTGTTGTTTTTGGTGATGGTGTAGCTGTTGTGGTTGTCGCTGGCAATGCTTGCCAGGTTTGGACAGATATCCTACTCATCACTTGAGAAAATGAAAGAAACAAAAAAAGTAAAAATAAAGAGAAACAATCATAACCAAGTGAAGGCAGTAAGCTCAACAACAACAACAACAACAGCAAGCAGAGAGTACTCAAGTGTGTGTACAAAGTAAAAACCACTCAAAAAAAAAAAAAAAGGTAGACAATCAGTTGGGTTGGTCGGTTGGTTGGTTGGTTGAGTTTTCTCGTGTCTCGCTTTCTTTTCAAACCAAAAAAAGACAGAGGGAGACCAAGATCTCCTCACCCATACACCTGTTCGGGCTAGGCCAAACAAGCCGACTGGATATATGTATTGGATTTCCCATAATTTTTCGCCACACTCACACACACGCGCAACACTCATGGAGCAGCATTTCCATGGTGGCTTCAGCTTCAGCTTCGGCTTCGACTTCGGTTCGAGGCAAATTCACTTTTGCCCACTCGCCGATGCCGCCGCCGCTGCTGCCATCATGTATCGTTTGGTATGCAGCGCTCTTTTAATAAAGTTATTATAATTTAAGCGTTTTGATTATGCGCCTGGCAGTGTTTAAAATACCACTCGAAAATGCTTATGCCCCCTCCCCCCCTCTGCCTGTTGCGCCGTCGTCTGTGTGGCATGAGTTTTCAAGTTTTTGTTTTTCTGCGGACTCAAGTGGGCGGTTTGAGGGGGCGCTTCTTGTGGTGGTGGTGCTGGCGGTGGTGGAGGTGCTGCTGCTGCTGCTCCTTTTGAAGTGCATTTGAGTGTTTGTTTCTACTGTGTGCGTGTGAGTGTGTGTGGGTTGGCGTGAAGGGGGCGCGGCGGCAGCAGGAGTCAGTGGAATCGCAATCTTTGTGATTGGTTGCGATTTGCCTTTAATTTTGTTTGTGGTTGTTCCACTGCCACCGTCGCTATAAACTCTTGTACTCGGGGCTCTTGTAAGTGTTGCATGCACGATGCTCTCTATTCATATGCTCCCCGCCCTCTCTTCCCGCCTTTCTCCAGCTGAAAATTTGCTGGACTTATTTTAAAGCCGCAGACATTTTGCTGGGCTTCCGACACTGCCACTGCCGACACATATGACTTAACCAACCGAGGTGAGCTGATTTTTTTTAAGGTCTTTATTCAGCCAATATTGCCAGAAAAGTACAGTCAACTCAGAAGTCAGTCCATTTCCTAGTTTAACCAACTCACTTTGGCTATGAAAATATCCAGCAAAGGTGACAATTACTTTCAATTTTCCAGTCAACGAGAAAAAAATATTTCAACTCCTTTTTTAAATCGACCGCATAATCAACTTGTGCCCCGACTTATCCAAACGATACCAAGGCATCGATTCCACCACCGGCTGACTAAATTTTAGACCATGTAGACAATATTTTATGTTGACTGCTTCACTCCACACACAACTTGCCTCTTGCAAAATAATAAAGAAAAATGCTCTCCTTGAGCAACGTGATGCAAAACAGCTTCAGTTTCACTACCAACAAAAAAAACGAAAGAAGCTAAAAAAGAAAGAAAGAGAGAGAAAAAACTGTGAAGAATAGCAAAATATTTTCCACAGTCACAATTTCCTGAACTTTTGCCCTTTACGTTGGGCATTTTAGCCATTGGCAGTGCACTCCAAATATGCAGACGAAGAGAGGGGTCTGCGAACCTGCCTGAACGTTGGCAATTTGAAATGCTGTGCAACACAGAAAGTGCAACATGATCTGCCCAGGCCGACTCTGTCCCCTTGTCTGCTGCAATGATCGCAGCTTCGATTTGTATCGCTTGTGGATTAAACCAGCGAATTTTGAGCCACCGACTCCGAAGCTTTCATTTGAAAAGAAAATCATTTTGGTTAGCATGTCTAGAGTCGCTTTCCTTGCCACAAGTGGGGGCAACCTCGGCTAACCACTGCCAGGCCAGAGAGTGAGTCTTTGCCGCGTGCTATAGATTTGTTAACTTACCGCAGACATGGCTTCGATTTACATTCGAGTTTCTATATTTTATAATAAGTTGAGCCGTGGCCAGGTTGGCCAGAAAAGAGAGATCTGAGAGTTTCTCGGCTAAATGAAAAACGAAAGTCATAAAAATCGCAGTAAGCGTTCTGTTATATTCACAAATGACAAATTCCCTGGGTTTTTGTTTTATTTATAACTGACTTTTAATTTGATTTTATAGTATTTATTGCCTTCTTCCCGAGACAATAGACTGGCCCATAAAAATCATAAAACTCTTGACTCTTCTATCAGAATTCAAAGAGATTTTATGATCGTCTTTAGGTTGGTTGGTCGGTTGGTTGGTTGGTTAAGGAATTATTGCCTCTCGTGTATCGTAAAAACAAAAAACCGCTAACAGAATAAACAAAACCAAAGTAGACAAAAAAAATATCACAATATATGCTGAAATTTTTACGATTATTTTTTTGCATTTTTCTAAGCTGGCCAAGATGGCAAATCAAGTTGAATTTAATTTGATGGCCTGTAATTTTGTGTCTTTTTTTTCAAACAGCCAATAAATTAGAACCCTGAAAAAGGCTAGAAAATATTATTCGAATTTTATTGCTAAAGGTTTTTTTTTCAATAAATAATTTGGGATTATAAAAATTTGTAGTTGGAATCTTTTGTGTTGCCCTAAAACATTTCCTGATACTTTGTTGCTTTTGTGTTGTTTTAAGTTGTTTGGCTCAATTACATTACCACATTACAGGCATTCCTGAGGAGACAAAACCAAAATCGTGCCCAAACATCTAATCACAAATACAAAACAGAATCTATGCTAATCTCGCTACAAGATCATTGACAATAAAATAGTCTCAAACCAAAAAAAAAAAAGAAAACAAACCTTTGAAAAAAAATTGGGAACAAGAACCTGTAACCTGCCACCAAAACAACCGCCAACGCAAATGCAACAACAAAAGCCACAACTTGCCACAATAATGAGCCGTAATGAGCAATTGGCCAACAATGTCTGGACCCACAGAGATTTACCCGCCCCCCGCACACCGCAATTAGCCAAATTTTGGAGTTAGTTTGTTCACTTCTTCCACGCCGACAAATTAAAACAAAAAAACACACAAAATTAAACAAACATTGAGATTTATAAGCCAAGAGTTATCGCTGAGTTGGCCAGGCCAGCGAGTCGGCTAGTCGGCCAGGTAGGTGGCGGCCAATCGAAGCCGTCGATCCGAATCAGAGTCTCCTGGCAGTCAGGAGCAAGCAGTCTAAGTTGGGTGTAGGGGGAGGGGGGGACTGGGTGGATGGTTAAGCTTTAAAAGCCAAATTGTGGAAAATTACAAGAAAATCGTGCAACTCTTGTTTACTCAAAAAGGCATGAAAATCCGAATGTGTGGCGACGATCAACGCTGCCGTCGAGCGAGGCGGAGTGAGCCGAGGAAACCGCCTCAAAAGAGTTGTTTTGGCATCCCAAAAGCCACGCAGTCAGTGTGGTTATCTCTGCCTATCCTTAAAGCCAACTGGCTTCTTACCCTAAAAGCATCAAACCTCCTCCCTCCTTTCCCCACACCAAAACACTGCTTTCCGCTAGAGTTTCAAACAAATTTAAACGTTACATGCGAGCCTCTAAGATTTCAACGCGATCATCGATTGGCCGGGCCAAAACAAGAAGAAGAGTGAAAGAGAGGGAGAGTCTGCTCTGCCACCCACACCATATACCAGAGTGAGAAAGAGAGGAAGAGAGACCTTTGGGCCTTCCAGAGACACTATCACCCGAGGGGCCAGGCCACATTGGATGCATTGGGAACATTTTGGTTATATTGGCAACATCGCCAGACTCTATCGACATGAAGCATGACGTAACATCGGCAAACTCCTTGCCCTCAGGTGTTGGCCACTTTTGCCAGCCCGAACACAGCGATTGTGATTGTGGCGGCTGTGTTGACGTTTGTCTTTGCCTGATTTTCACTTTCTGTCTGCCACTGCCTGACTAACTGACTGTCTGCCTGTCTGCCTGTCTGCCTGTCAGCCTCTCCGGCTGTCCTATCAATTGGCCAATGTAGTCAGAGTTGCCGTCATTGTCAGTCGATCGTCGAGTCACTCATTTAGTGACGGTCGCGTTTATTTTTATTTTCTTATTTCCATTGATTGCGATTTGTTTACAGATACAAGTAAAAAATTAAAAGTAGAAAAAAAAAAAAAATAACAGCAACTGTCATTTTCGATTGGATTTTTTTTTCTTCTTTGTTGGCTGAAGTCTCTTTGGAAACCTGCTGGGTTTGCCTCAGCTTAAAAAAACGAAAACATTTTTCTTAGATTTCTTGTTGTTTTCCTATATAAACTTTTTATTTTTTTTGGCATCGATCGTAAGCCAAAATGTCAATTTGTGCTGTTTACTTTTTCGAGTATTTCTTTTTTTTTTTTTTTTGGTTTGTTCCAAACAAAAATCACATTCAAAGCGTTTCGCTTAAGTGCTAAACACCAACAAAATAAAAATAATAAAAAGAAAAAACTTTAATTTTTCTTGTTGTTGTTGTTGTTGTTGCAGTGTAGATTTGTCTGGCCAACTGTCTGGCTATCCTTTTGTTGTTGTTTTGGTTTTTTGAATTGCATTCGTTGCGCCTTCAAATGCAGCAATTTACTTGACCCCCGCCACCTCATCTTAGTCAGCAGCGCCCAGAAAGAGATACCCAGACTCATATACCCCACTAAAGCGATCCACTCCCTTTTGATTTGCCAAGCTATTGAGTGTTAATTAAGCATTTATTCACCAACACCAAAAGTCCAGTGTCAAAGTTGCTTTTTAACTGAAAATTAATGCCATTTTATGTGGAGTTTTTTTTTGGGTGTCTCTTTTGTTATCAAACCAAAAAAAAAAAAAAGAAACGAAATAATAAAAAATCGGTTAGTTTTGATTTCGATTTTCATTTTCGGTCATGTCTCTCAATCACAATTCCAAGTCATCGATCATTGTCGAAACGACTGTCAAGAAGTCAAAATTTGGAAAAAAATATGCCAGCAGGCGGTATGTTTGATTTGAACAAAATGGCTTGAATAATTTTAGCATTTCTCAATCTTGGCGAACATTTCAAAACGGAAGCGCCTCAATTTTAATAATAGGAAAGAAGATGTCAATTTCATCCACAAATAATTTGCATAATTACCTCAAACAAAAAAATATTCAACAAATTTAGCATTAATTAACTATACTTTTATGGCTAATGATTTTTATATAAATAAGAGTCTTATTTATTTGAGACTTTGATAGGCTTTTTCTGTGAATTTTCTTGGAATTTGACTTCAAAAAATTTTATGTAATCTTTGGAAATAAAAGAATTCATAGGTTAGGTGGGATCACTCAGAGTCTTTAAAGTCCATTGTGGTCTTAGAACTAAAGTAGAGTTCCATCCCTATAAAAACCTGTCTATAAGTCATAGGTTAGGTTAGGTGTGATAGGGGGAGACAAGGCAAGACAGAGTGACGCGGAGACCCTGGGATCTATTGTATTTCTATATATGCAACATCTCGGGAAATACTCGGAATATAGGATAGATAAGACCTTAGGTAAAACTCGTACGAGAACAAAGTAAAACCCCAGTCGCCTATTTCCCGACGAAGTCGGGTCACTTGGAAAGTTTCTTTATAAGATATACCTTCGTTTTATAAGCAAAAACAAAGATTAGAGTGAACTAAGAGCCCATTCTTATACTATCCGAATTAGTCCAGAACGAACCTTCAAATAAATAAGGCTCCGTAGATTCTCAAGTTGAGTAATTCTCAGCGATATCAACGATATCTTATGTGCTCTTTGAAGTCTTATTTGTAATGAGAGAGTTCTTTAATATATTTCAAATTTGAATCTTTCAATTCCCTGAATGTTATGCTGGAAATATATCTTTTTGATCTATTTGAGAAACGGTAAACATGGTGAAGAGCAGAGTTCCGTGTTGAAAATGGTATCCAACATGCCAGCCAAATAGGTTGGGTGACATGAGACTAACTGATAAGCATCTCATCTCATACGCAGCCACAATGGCACAAGCTGTCTGCTCTCCTCGAAGGGGCATCTGGCCCCTCGTACCCCGCTTCTTGGTCAATGCAGTCAATGTGCCAGTTAGGCGCTCAACTGTATTCGTGTTTGCAACACTTTCCAACAACTTTATCACGGGCAAAATCTCAACGGTGAGCGAGTAACTGTTGACTGACTAACTGACTAACTCACTGGGTTGACTGGGTTGACTGAGCTGACTGAATGTCAGGCTGGCTTGATTGAAATGCGAAAGGCGCGTTGACTTGCCGGCAAAGTGGGTGGCACTCCAAGTTGCAATTCTGCCTCTGCGTTGCTACGCGCTATGCGTTGCTTTGGCCCGGTGCGTATGTATTAATTAGTGTCAAGTGTTGTCGCTTTGAGTTACGCGCCCGGGGAATCACCGAGTGTGCGTGCCACTGCCAACAGCAGCAAGTTCCCCTCGTCCTTCCATTCCCCCCTCTCTCTCTCTCTCTCTTTGAGCATGACGATATAACAAAAGCGATAGTTGCATTCACTGCCACCACTTGTTTGCTCGAGCAGATTTGCCGCTGCCAACAACAACAACAACAACGATGACAACCAGTGCAGCAACAACAACAACAACAGCAACAATTCTATTTGAGTGCAGTGCTCTGTGTAATCGATGATGACACGTTTTGGCTTTGCCTAGGGCGCAGTTTTCTTTAACTTTTTCGTTATTCTTGCTGCTGCCGTCGCCGACATAGATTGCTGCCAGCAATTTCCAAAGCAACAACAAAAACAACAACAACAACTGACAGAGGCCAGCAGCAGGACAAAGAAATCAGGAAAGCTTTACAAAATTTATAAACATACTATTTTAGCGCATCCAATTACATTTATGTGCTCGTAAACTAAAAATTCTATACAGCTTGGCCGGGTTGCACTTGCCACACTTGCCTGGTGGCGGTGGCAATCGACAATAATTATTGTCAGTCTGGCAAATTCTACACACACATATGGCGGACACACACTATTCGTTGGGATGTTCTACTCGAATGGATTTCAGACCTAACTTGGTCTGTCTGGAATTGACTGGCCTGAAAATGGATTTGGTTTCGGAGCGAGTGTGTCGATTATGGTCAAAATTTAATTTGATTTTTTTTTTTCATATAGCCTAGGTCTAGCCTAGAGGGAAATGAAAAAAAATATAAATATATTAAAAATTATATTAGTCAAAAGTCATCGTTTCTTTTAGAAGAAAATTGATTTTCTTGAAGGTGTAAGTCATTTTCATCGGAAAGCTATGACACAATTTTCACTCTGATCAAATCAAGCCAAGACCATTTTTCACACCCATAAAATAAAGTCGAGTTGGTGCAGTGATTGGATTTTTTTCCTATTCTTTCAAATAGACCACACAAACACTGCCAATATTTTCCTAAAGAAAATAAATTTGGAATGGCCAAAATAGCTGAGAAGGCGTGGTGGGAAATTATGGGGCAAGTCTATGAAAAGGGGTCGGTCTGTTAAAATTTGGTACATGTATTTAATTTTTATTGCCGACTATTTTCTAGTCCATCAAAATGTAGGATAGTGCCAAGGCCAGAGCAGAGTCGAGTTGGTTTTGTGTGTGGCAATTAAAATTCTGTTGAAGCATGAAATTAAAACATGTTTTCTCCACAAAAACAAATGAATGTTAATGAATATTTCTATGCAGCTTTATGGCCATAGATCGATTGTATTTTTTTTTTTTTTATAACATGTTGTCAGTTAATAATCAATTATGTGTGTTGCCATTGACCTCCAAACAACACGGCTACTAATCCATCCACATCAACAAACTGACAATCTGGTTTTATATATAATTTTTTCTCTTCTAATTTGTACTCTTTTTTTTTTTGTTAGATTAAAAGTTACACAGTTTGGGTGGTCTGTGCAAATTTTATAATAATCTAAATAGTCAGGATTGGGCTTAATAATTTCTCTGAAATATTTCAGAATCAGATAAGATTTTTTTTTTTTTTTTTTTTGAGGGAGTGAAAAAAAGTATTTAAAATTCCTCAAACTATAAATAATCATTTCAATCTTGTTTTCTATTTTTGATAGATTTTTTCCCAATTTGTTGGTCTTTACAAACATCCACACCCTGGCCTAATAGGCCAGCAATTACCTTATTTTAAAGCCGCTTAACTTTTATTTTTTCAACTTTTATTTATGAAATAATAATTTGATATTTCAACATAGTTGTCAATCAAATTGTTTTCCCCCCACGACGACTTTGGAATCTTTGTATCTGCTGATGTTTAACTACTTTAAAAAGATACGTTAAGTTTTGTTGGGGCGTTGCTGGTAGCCCTTTTGGTTGGCGCTTTTGTGTTGTTGTCGTTGCTGTTGTTGCTGTTGTTGCTGCTGCCGTTTGACATGATGATGGTCCGCTTTGAAATACCAAAAACAACAAAAACAACAGAACACACAATTTTGACAGCAGCCGCAATGTGTTTGGTCTTTTGTTGGCCCGAAACTTTGCCACAACCCACGCACTTGTCATAATAGATTCGTTTATGATTTTTATTTTCAACCTTTTTGTTTGTTGTTCACTTCTTTTTAACTGCCCCAACATATGCAGGTTGATTCCACATTTTTTTTTTTTTTTTTTTTTTTTTGGGTTTGGCGAAGCATTAAACAAAAAGCCGCTTTTGAGTCAAAGGCCCTGAATGCTTTAAATGGTGGAATTATTATATACACCCAACTTACCTCATAAATATATGCGAAAAAATATTCTGAAAAGATATAAAAAAATAGGTATATATATAAATAAATATGAATAAATACGAGGGTCGTTTGATAAGTCCGTGACTTTTTGAATAAAATATATTTTTTTCGTCAAAGAAGCGTTTTATTTCTCAACATAATCTCCTTTTAGCTCTATACATTTAGTCCAGCGTTTTTCCAATTTTTTTATTCCTTCCAAATAATAGGTTTTCTCAAGGCCCTCAAAATAGTCGTTTGTTTTTGTGATGACCTCTTCATTTGACCCGAATCTCTTACCGCCGAGCCATTTCTTCATGTTTGGAAACAAAAAATAGTCACAGGGGGCTAAATCTGGAGAATATGCTGGATGGGGTAGCAGTTCGTAGCCCAATTTATGAAATTTTGCCATGCTGACTACACACGTGTGCACCCGTGCATTGTCCTGATGGAACAGCACTTTTTTTTCGCCAAATGCGGTCGTTTCTGCTTCAAATCAATATCGAATCTGTCCAAAAGCTCTGAATAATATTCGCCGGTGATCGTTTTACCCTTTTCAAGGTAATCGATGTGAATGATACCTTGTGCATCCCAAAAAACTGTGGCCATGACCTTGTTGGCCGACAGACCCACCTTGGCCTTCTTTGGTGCACGTTCACCCGGAGAAACCCACTGTCTTGATTGTTCTTTGGTCTCTGGTGTGGTGTGGTGGATCCATGTTTCGTCTACGGTAACGAAACGGCGCAAAAATTCGTTTGGATTGCGGTTGAACATCGCCAAACACTCCTTTGAAATGGTCACACGGTTGCGCTTATGGTCGTGTGTGAGCAATCGCGGCACCCATCGCGCGGAAAGCTTTCTCATGTCCAAATATTCATGTAAAATGTGATGTACCCGTTCAGTTGAGATGCCTACAGCCTCAGCTACCTCACGCACTTTCATTCTCCGATCATCCAATATCATTCCATGGATTTTGTCGACGATTTCTGGCATGACGACCTCTTTTGGGCGACCTGAACGTTCGGCATCACTTGTACTGGTACGACCACAACGGAACTCAGTAAACCATTTCTTAACCATTGAAATTGATGGTGCAGAGTCCCCATAATATTTATCAAGTCTTTCCTTGGTTTCGGTGATGGATTTTTTACGCAAAAAATAATGCTTAATTAGCACACGAAATTCACTTTTTTCCATTTTCGTTAAAATTCACGAGATCGTCTGCTTTCAATGCCTATAAAACGCAAACCAAAAAACGCAGCTTTCTCAAAATTTTACAGTCAGCTGTTAATCGATAACTGCTGACAGGAGCAGTGTTGTATTTAGAGCAGGTGCGCGGCAAATACAAAAAGTCACGGACTTATCAAACGACCCTCGTAATACAAAGGTATTAAAGTGATTTTATATCGAAATTAAATTCGTATTAATTTTTGGCATTTTTTATGGCAAAAAAAAGAGAAACTCATAAAATGTGAAACATTCGAATTTCTTTGGCTAGGAAGTTGTTAACAAAATTATAGACAAACAAAAAGAAACAACATAAAATATTTCGGAATGCCAAATTCAATTTGGAGTTTTTTAATTTAAATTTTAAATTAATAATAAATTTTTTTTCATTTTTTTTTTTATGAATCAATTTAATTGCCTTAAGTGTGGGCCAAACGCAACTGTACTTGCTGGAATTTTTGTGGCCTTGTTTTTTGCGAGTCGAAAAGTGTTGCCTGCTTCAAGGCGCTGAAGGACCATTATCATTAAGAACAACATTCTAATGAACACATATTCACAGACACAAAAATTTTGAAGTACAAGTCGCGACGATGACGCGTTGTTTCTGCCCCCTTTTCAGCCACGCCCACACCAACACACGCGCACACACATAAACAGGCAGACAGGAAAGCAGAGGAAGGAGTATGAAAGTTCTTCTGTCTAGCCAGCGATTGCGTTAAATGCACCTATTGTTTTTGTTCTTGTTGTTGCTGTTGTTATTGTCTGGCTGACTTCATGTCCATATAGGAGGGGAGCGAGCAGGTGGTGCAGGCTGAAAAGCCTCAGAGCCCAAAGACAATTGAGTCTGAGAGCGTAATTTGCAACTGCCTGAGACACGTTGCGTCCGCCGGTCACAGCAACAACAAAAACAACAACAACAGCCACAGAAGATGATGACGTTGACGTCACTGTTGAGACTTGAAGATTGTGGCTTCCCTGGACTCGGCTGGCCTGGACTGCAACTGCCTTGCTGCTTTTGCTTCTGCTTTTGGCTTAGGCTGGTCTGTCTTTGTTGCCGTCGACTACGCAGGATGAAGTGCAGACAGAGCCAAGTGCAGTTTTGCCTAATGAACGAGGGGATCGGTTCGGGCTAGCTAGGAGCTTGGAGTTGGAGGCCCTGGCAAAACCTAGACAGTCATGACTCTCTGCCGGCTCCTCTTCTTGCTTCGGCCTTCTGTCTCGGCGACATGTTTCGTTGTTTTTGCTCGGTTGGATTTCAAATTGCAGGCAAATGCATTTTACCGGAGCCACCAAAAACCATACAACAACAGCAACAACAACAACACCAACAATTTCTGCACAGTAGCCAGCCTGGAGCTCTTGTAACTGTGTGCCTGTGTGTGTGTGTGTTTTGGCAGCGCCGTCAGTAGGCTCAGACTCAGACTCAGACATCGTCCTGTGGCATACCCAACAGGCGTTAATAATAATTTTTTTGCTGCTTCTTTTTTGTTTTCTTTTTTTACGCAACATGCAGTCCCCCGCCCCCGTCTCGGCCCGTTGCCATGTTAAGCCTTTCGGATTCTCTGTTTCAAGTCTCTCCCTTTTGGGCCTATGGCAACAGAACCTAGACCTAGGCTCGGCTCTTGTTGTTTTTTGTTGTGTTTTTTTTTTTGCATTTTTCGTATGTTTTTTATTTTGTTGGTTTTTGTTAACTCTTTTTTTTTTTTTTTGTAAACTTTTTCATTTTGTGCAGTCAGTCAAATGCCATCCAGCAGCCGCCGACATCGTCGCCGTCATTGAGAGTGCATTGACTGAAGTCTGGCAAATAGTAGAAACCAAAAAAAAAAAAAAAAAAAGAAGAGAACTCTAAAGCAAAAAGAACCAACGAAAAATGCCAAGTGCAGAAAACTGCAGCGGCAGTGCAGCAGCCGAGAATGAGAAAAGCCGAGACCGAGAAAGCCTAGAATGGGGTGGCCGCAGAGAGGCCTTTGGGTAACCAAAAAGGATGCAGAGTCTGCTCTGCTCTGCTCTGCTTTGGCCTGCCTTGGCAACTGCCAAGCCGGCAGTCTGGTAGTCTATAAACACTGGCAGAGTCACTGGCAAACTTGGTTGGCTTGGTTAGCCAGGCTTTTGTTGGCCATGTAGCAACATGCAATGTGGTTGACCTCCTCCTCTCATTTCTTTTCCTCAAAGTTTTCAGTTAGCTTTTTTATTCTTGTTTTGTCTTATGGAAAACATTTTAGATTCCTGCAACTCATTCCGACACTGCAAAATATCAGTGTATATATTTGTATATATATCTATGTGTGTGTGTGTGTATGTTTCTGTGTTTGCCATAATTAACGCTTAGGCCTTTTAAGCCCGGTAGTCAAGTGTTATTAGTTGCAGTTGAAAACGGTTTTTTTCTTTTTTTTTTTGCTCAGGTATTGTTGGCTTATTCCAAGCAGAGTTGCTAATGATGAAGCACAGCGGTGGCTGAACTTTGACAGACGGGCCAGAAAAAAAAGGTATCAGTTGGTAATAAACAAATTTTTCACATTAAATTTATTGTCTCAGTTGCTTTCCGGCCTTTTCTACCACCTGCCAAAAAAAAAAAAAAAAAAACAACACAAAATTGATGACAGCCGCCGAGTAAATCATTAAAATGGCAAAAACAAAGAAAGTTAATAAACAGAAAACGGCAGTGTTAAAAGCGAAGCAAACTGTCCGAAGGAGTAGAAAGGGCAAGAAAGAAAAATGAAACGAATTGAAAACATTTGTGAAATTTCAGCACCACTCAAGCTTGAACAAAGGAAGTCATACAAATAAATAAATAAATAAATGGAATAAGGAAAACAAAACAAACATTTTAATAGAAGAGCATTTCCTTAATTTTTTCGCTTGAAAGAATTCGCTATCAGGCATGGGGGAGGAGAGAGGTAAAACAGGAGTGCTACCAAAAAGTAAACAGGAAACGGTGGCAATCTTAACTTTGGTGTATTTAAAATTTATTTAATTCAAAATAAGATGCAAAAATTAATTTAATTCTGAATCTCATAAAATAGCAATTGTTTTTTATTTTTTAAATTTTGGCCAGATTTCTGCAGATCAAAAAATACATAAGCAACATGTAAAGTGGCAGCCCTGTAGTGCACAAGATGGCAGTACCCTCTGCCTGGTCACACTGACCGGCCGGCACTTTTGTGAATTTCAATGTAATCAAAATATTATTTTCTTTGTATCATCGAATCAATAACTTGTGAAATTTATACACACTCTTAAAATTCACCAATGTAAATAATATTATTTGGATTTTATCAGCAAGAATATTGTGATATTTAAGTAAATATATGGAGGCAAGAAATATTATTTTCGTATATTAAGTATGATAAATTTTGCCATCGAAGGAGGTTGTTCAATTCAATTAAGCATTGAAAACACAAAGATGATTATTTTATGAATATCAAAATGAAATCAAAAGACTATATCTTCAGGTTTAATGAACAAAATTAATACTGAAATATATAAATAAATGAGAAGTCATTTAAGATAACTTGCTATTTGTTTTGGGAAAGTCGCAAGCCAAAACTTTCGTTTCCGATCTGCGGTCATTTAACCACACCTGTCAGAACAGCCACCTTCAACCCACTCACAGCACGCCTTTAACAATTGAAATAGCCCAAGACCAACCCATTCAGCCCATATTTTACACCGACCCCAAAAACCATAACTCTAAAAAAAAAAAAAAAAAAAAATTACAAGTAACTTAAAACCTCAAAAGACTAGCCCAAGACAAGGCAACCCCAAGACAGCCCAATCCAGCCCAGACAAAGTCATTTCTGGCCATTTCAATTGGACTTGCTTTCTCATTGAACACGGGGCCCGCATGAAAATGGAAGGAGTTCGGGGAAATGGTTCGGGGCTCTGGCCACCAAAACGGCCGCAACATTTGAAGCGTTAAAACATAAAAATGTCATTAACACTCAACAAATTTCTGGTGCGCAATGCCGACGGGCAATGGCAATGGCTTCAGTACCGCCACCATCACCACCACTACCACTACTACCACCATTAACAACAACAACAAAACCGAACGGCTTAAATGGCCAATAACAAATTGTTGCAAATGCTTGTTGTTGGCAAAGAAAAAAAAATAGCAACAAAAAACATAACTAAAAGCCAAAGAAAAAAAGTAACAAAAGGCAAAGAACATAACCGTCTAAACGGCTCTATGAAGGAGTTTTTGTTTCATTGTTTTTGTTTCTCCTTTATTTTTTAGACGAAAATTTATTTGACGCTCAAACTCGACTTGCAGACAAGAAAATGACACAGAAACCGAGTAAACTCTAAAAACGCGTTTAGTGAATTACGAGCTCGGCTCGATGGGGCCCAAGACCTGGGTCGTTTATTTTTCCTATAGTTGCTCTTGTTATTCTTGTTGTTGTTGTTGCTGCTATTGCCATTTTCGAGGGGGTATCATTTACGCCATATTTTTTCTACAGTTGAATATTTTCCTTAATGGTTTTTAATGAGCGGTTGAAAGTGTTGCACAGCTCAACACTCGCCAGCGCAAACAAAAAAGGTGTTGAGAAATATTTCTGATTTATAGGATCCGAGGTCTGTATTTTATAGAGCCGATCGATTGGCAGTCGGCACAGTCTGCTGGCTTTATAATTGCCTTTAATGGTAGGAATAAAATTTTATAGAAACATTTAATGATTGGCTAAAATATTCCAGATTAATTCTTGACTCATATTAAGTTTGATGGCCAGTGTGTCCAAAAGTGTTCGTCTTGATCGAATTAAAAAGTGTTGCCTTATCTTTTATTAATAAGGATTTTTTTAGGCAGAAATTGCTGCCAGTGTTACCCTATTTTATATTTTTAAAGGGCAGTGTTGCTTCTGAAAGTGCAGCAATCTTGACCTCTATTCTAACCGAAAATTAATTAATTTTATTATCTCTGTTTATCAGAAAAAAAAGGTGCAGCCTTTACATCTATATGAATTATAAAATTCACTTAATTTGCCACGTAAATTAATAACAATTAAAACCACCCAGTGCTGCCCTATCTCTCTGGATCAGTGTTGCTCTAAATTATCCCAAAATCTTGACTTGAGTTTTTTTTTTTATCATTTAATTTTATTTATGTAATCCATTTTAAAAATAAGCTTTTTAGAATAACATGAAAAAGGATAGTCTTACAAGTACAAACCAGACTTGTCTGATATCTTTTAATCTCTAATTAATTTAATTAAAAAATAAAAACGTTCTCATGATTCAACTAGCGATCGTGTGTAGTTCTCTTTTCTCTCCCCCTCTCTGTCTCTCTTTCTAAACAAGCAACTTCCTAGCCAAATGCTTTTGTATTAAATTAACCGTTTAAATTTGAAATTAATTTTAATTACATTGACTATCTCAAGAACTAGAGACAGACTGAGAGGGGGGAACCATAAAATATGGACCAGACTGGGAAAGTCCAAAGAGACGTCATCAATTTCAGGCTTGGCAACCACCGCAACGGAGACGCACGTAGTGCAACGGAAATAACAACACCAATAATCAAAGCACAACCATGCCACAGCAACAACAACAACAACAACAACAAGAAAATCATCAGGCAGCAGAACAAAAACAACTGAAGCGTGGAATTCTCGCTTTTGGCAATTGAGCGCGAATTTCTTTGGTTTCTTTCCTTCTTTTTTCTTCGAGCTTGTGTTGCTTTGGTTAAACTTTATGCGTTTCACTTGGCTTATTTGAATTTTTATTTTCGTTTTTCTCTCTTTTATTGCTCATTATTAATGAAGTCATTACGACGACATCTTCTTTCAGATCGCTTGTAATGCGAGCGAATTATTAACAACGGGTCTGGTGCAAAAAAAAACAAGCTCAGCGCCGTGTCCAAGCGTCTTGTTTTCCGTGTTTCCCTCACCACCAGCACCCGAGCCCGCCCTTTACACAGCAAGATGCCGAGGGCGTGATAAAAAAAAAACAAGACCGAAACTGAATAAAAATTGCAAACATACAAAAAAAAAAAAAAAAGGAGGAAGAAGGAGAAGAAGAAGAAAAGAAATCATAAAGCAGCTTTCATAAATTTGCATGTTCCAGAGAAAGAGTTGCAGTCAGGGATGGATCTGTGCCTTCTGGATCAAGGAGGCTGGAGGAGCAGCAATCCGAAAGAAGAACAAGTCAATTTCAGGGCGAACGAAAAAAATGTAGCACAAAATTTTCGGCAATCCAAAAAAAAAAAAAAAACTCTTTTAAAGTAAACATGGCCAAAGTCAAATAGAGGGGAGTCAAAAGAGAGGTGGGAGTGAACAACCAAAAGATGCGGACGACTGCAATAAAATGCAACAGAAAATGAGAAAGAGAGCAAAAAAAAAAAATAAAAAGGATTTTTGTTGAACGCATTAGAAGATTGATGCTGCCGGCTGTTTGCACATGGCCAGCTGGTGGAGGGGAGAGAATACAAAATACAGTGAATACACAACCAAAGAGGAAGTGGGTGGCAGTGCTGATGACGATGCTGATGATGTTGATGATGGGAGGCCAAAAGGCAAAGTGATTGCAATTTTAGCATGTTTACTTTGTGCATGAGGGCATTTTACTTTTATCCACTACATTTTCTTCTTCGACTTCTTCTTCTTCTTCTTCTTCTTCTTCTTCAGCTTTTTCGTTTTATTTTTTGGCAACACACAGCCAAACTTTTATAAATTAAGCACAGGAAATACACACAGAAAAGTTTCATCATCTTCTTCTTCTTCTCATTTTTTTTTTATTTTATTTTTTGGTTTTAGGAAGATAGTCCCAAAAACTGGGTTAATAAGATCGGTTGGCTGTGGGCAAGGCTTTTAAGCATTAATAAACAGCTGCCTTTGGTAAACGTCTTTTCAATGCTCGCCCAAAAAGGAGTGAAGCGAAGCTCTGACAAGAAACTCGAAATAAACAAAACTAAAAGTGCCCAATTCATTATGCATCAAAGATAAACCTAACTGAGATTAATGTCTTGCTTCTCGAGTGAGTCCAACAAAGCAGTCCAGGAGAGGAAAGTCTTTAGAATGCGCCAAAGAAGCTAAAAGGCTTAAGCAAAGAATATGCTTCGTTGTAAGTCGAAAGACTAAGCCATATTTAAGCTCTTAAAAGCTGAGAAATATTCAGATTCACAGAGATTTGCGATTCATAAATTTCTTTGCCATCTAGATAAGATCTGAATGTTTTAAAGAATTATTAAGGTAAATGAGAATAAATATTTCATATTAAAATTATATAAATGTTTAATACTTTTAAATAATTAAAAAAAGGACAGGAAAAATTGAATTTATGTAAGTATATCGCCTTATCAGGCAAACATTGCTAAATATTTTAAGCTAATTTTATTTTGTACACACTGTCAATGGTGCTGACAGTGTTGCTCTATTTTAATTTCCTTGGTAGTTGTGTGCAAGGCATTCATGATGTAATTGAAATAAAGTTTATAAAGTGAATAATGAAATCTCGACTTGTTGTTATTTCCAAAATTTAGGATACCAAAAATTTTGTTAGTATTTTTTCATTGAATGAAAATGCTAAAATCTGCCAGAAAACTTTATTAATCAAGTGAGTCTGGTTCACTTTGACTAATAAGCTGCTTAAAACTGGCAAAAAAGAATTGCTTTCAAATATCAGTTTGGCTTCTCTTTGGTTTGTATCTTTTCTGTTTCTGATTGGTGGCAACTGTCGGCAGGCAACCAAAACTCATTCGTCCAATCAACACACACAACAAAGAGCCACAAAACGAGAATGCAAAATGCAATTATTCCTCGACAATCAGTTTGGTTTGCAGTTCATAAAAACGCAATTGCCAAGTATACAATAACAACAAAAACAAAACAGCCACATTCAACTCTTCCCCCTCTCTGACCCCCAGCAGACAATTCCAATTATCCAGTAAAAACTGAAAGAAAAAAAAAAAAAAAAGAAACCCCATCAACCTGCTTAGCTTAACTTTTGTATTGTGGCTTATAAACTCGATGAATAAGTGAGGAAATAAGTAAGTTGGTAAGTAAGTGAATGCAGTAAGTAGTTGTAGGTTATTTAATTTGTTATTGCAATTTAAGAGCTTATTTCGTTGTTGTTGTTGTTGTTGTGAAATGTTTGCCCAGAAAATTTCCAGCACGCACAGTCAAGGAGCTGAGCTGGGTCTCGTGTCCTCCGAGTTCCTTGAAATCGAATTAACCTTGGTCTGGGGTGAGTCGGTTCAGTCAGTTCTGCCTCTTTATATTTTTCTGTCTCCAAGACTGTCAATTTTTTCCTGGTTGCATTTTTTTTTCTTTTAAATTTGAATTAATTTTGTTGTCAACACGTATGTTCTCTGGAGTCAAGCCAACTGCTGGCAAAGCTTGGTACCCCAAGGATGCCAACCGAGTAAATTAAAGAAATGATGCGGATGATACTGGTAATGGGAATCAAATTAAATGTCTTCGTAATTCAATTAAACTCGTTCAAAGGTAAGGGGAATGAAAAAGGTATATTACCTAAAAATGTTTTAAATATTATCTTTTTATTGGGAGCTTTACAGACTATCAAATAAGTCTGGCAATATTTTTTAATTAAATAATCTTATTGAAACCCTGATGAATCTTTCTAAAAAATAAATAAACATTTATAAAGCTCTTAGAACCTTTTCCAATTAATTTGTCTATTTTTTTATTATTAAAATGATGACTCAATATTTAAGCTCATAAAATTCTCTTGAAATCTTGTGGTGATTATGGTTATTACTTTCAAAGATTTCACACAAATGTAAACACTTGCGCGGCCGTACACAGTGTTACCCTATTTTTTTCCATCGAACTTTGTTGCAAAATTTGCATGTTGAAGTATAAGAAGATGATGAAAAAGAAGAAAAGAAATCATAAAAACTTATAATTAATGGCAAATATAAACATCATCAGCATCATCAGCACCAGAGCCGGCGACATTTGAGTGGATCAGAGAGAACGTCCGACATTGAATTGAGTTGGCTCAATTCTAAAATAAGCAACATTTTATTGAGTTGTCAGTTGGCTGTGGCAAATGTCCCCCAACCAATCGGTTAGACATTCAAATCTTTTGGTTGGGGTAGATTGGAGACAAGTCCACACCCAAAAAGAAGAAGAAGAAGAAAAAAATGATATTAAAAAAAAAAATTATAATAATATGTGGTTTAGAGAGGAGTGACGAACTGCATCCGCAGCCAGCCAGGCCAAAGCGGCTTGCATATGTTTGCGAGCTGCGTTAAAAGATGAGGTGATGATTTTCAACGCCCAGCAGAGCTAACTGCCTCTCCCACCCCCGACCAGTCCAGCCCAGCCCTGGTATTTTGCTCAATATGCCTCAATGGTGGGCAGATGGCAGAAGTCAAAGGCAATTTATATGCGTTTCATGTGTGTGTGTTGTGGCTTGCAATTTGTTGTTGTATAATTTTCTCTTGTTCAAAACGTTGTTTTTGTTGGTTGTTGTTTTTTAAATTTGCCAGCTTGTAGACAACGCTGTTTGGAAAACTTTGCAAAAATATTTATGTTAAGCATTTTTTTTTTTTTTAGTAGGCGTCTCTGCAGCTGTTCTTCTTCTTCTTTTTACTGGCATATGTGTGAGTGTGTGTGCCTGAATTTGTGTTGGTGTTGGTGGGTGTGGCAACTGTAATCGAAAATTATATTTATAGATTTCACAGTACAATGCACCAGCCCCCTTCTCGCTTAGTGGATTCCCTCACCTTTCATTTAAGTGATTTTGAATAAAAAATATTTTCTAAAATTCATTATAATACTTAAAAAGAGTATATCAAAAACCACCAATAAGATATGCCTCATGCTGAGACCGTTGAGGCTGTTGCTGAATATTCTGCATAATTTGCCAAAACCAAGCAGAAATTAAAAGGCGAGGGTAATATTCATATATGAATATTATGCTATAACAAGGATATATATATGTTTATTCATATGTATACATAAAATAAATAAAAAAAAACCTACCACATTATTTACCTACACATTGACAGAATGGCAAAACAAAAGAAGGGCGTTGAAATTGACACCTCATGTGTAAGGAAAGAAGAAAAAAAAAAACAAACAAACAAGCATCGAATAAAACATTAAAATGTAGGAAAAATAAAACCCTTCATTTCGAACAGACCAGGAAAGCAAACATTCAAGTTCGGTTCATTACTTCTTCGTCCTTAGCTCCTCTCTACCATCTCTCCAATTTGAGGGCAACCTTTAGCCCAGGCATACCGGTTTCAAAGTTTCTGGATCTACCAAAAAATCAGCTACAGTGAATTTCATTTTTATAGGTAAAATTTTAGAGAATTTATAAATTATTTCCGATTAGGCTTGAAAGATTTCTTTCCAATTCTTCATAAAATATTCCTACTTAATTATTTCTATAAATTATAGCTGACTTAAGTGAAAGAATCTGGGAAATATCAAGGTTTTTGTAAGATCCCAAGATTTTTGAGGCTTGATTATTTACTTTAAAGACCTTGTTAACCTTCTGCTTTCTGAAAAATTAAGTTGTCCCATTGAAATTATTATCACGAATTATCACTGTCTGTGCCATAATGTGCACGTGTCTGATGAAGACAGAAAAAAAAGAGGTAAACATTTTTGACAATTCCTTTAATTATAATATTAATCTCCAAGGCACACTCGCAAATAAAGAGAGAAACATTATAAAAAAACTCCTGGTAAGTTTTTACCGAAAAATGTCAGGAAACTCTGGTGGTAATTCATATCGCAAAGAGAAGGACAGACGATAACCACAAGACAGAGACGGGCCCTGGCCAATTGGCTTTGACAATTGAAACGCTCGCTGGTTCAGTCCTTCCCTCTTGCCATATCAATTGCACAAAAGTAAAAAGAATATGAAAAAAATATACAAAAAGAAGAAAAGAAGAAGAAGAAAAAAACTACAACGCGACATTGCGACTTTTGGTTACAAACCACAAAATTACATTGAAGCTATGTGAGAGATTCAGCCGGGGGAGACAAGGTTTTGGGGACTCCGAAGAGTTGTCTCCGAGTTTATTTGCAGCTCTGCGCTTTATTTCGAACCGCAGGCTACGCAAATCGAAAGCTGATCATATAAAATTACCCTTGACAGCAGTTGGGAACCACAAAAGGTGACACACACACACACTCCAAGTCGATTTGGATGTGGATATGGCTGCCACCAATATATATTTTACATCTGCCTCTTTATATAAATATCGTTGGTGGTTTTATTTAACTACACCTTTGAACTTCACAGTAGCAAGTAAAAGTGCTCTGAGGAATAAATTTGATTCGGTTTTTGTTTTTGGTGGAATTCCAATTAAATGACACTTTCTAAATTGTGCATTGAATGCCTTTCGTTTGATAGATGGAATGCACTTTTATATGGCAACATAAAATCCAAATCGAACTGCCTTTCTAATCATTTCCAAATTATATTTATGGCCTGCACTTATTTTATTTTCAGATTCTTATGACTCTCATAAAAATCACAATGATTGGGCACTTAAATAATAAACTTTCCATATAGTCATATTTATTTATTAAAACACAAATCATTCGGTTATTGGAGGTGGAAGAAGAACCAGGCTCATAAAAATGGCGGCAACACCAAACTAACCAATCAGTTAAGACCGCCAATAGTAAATAAAATCAAATCATTAAAAATAACCAAGTTAGACCAGTGAAATTATTTTAAACGCAGATGACAAACCACTCAACTCGAATCCACTCCCATTTTGCCAAGCCAAAATCGTGGGAGATGAGACCCAAAAAGGGCATTAACCAGTTTCCTATTTTGATTATTATTATTTCATATTTTTAGTATCGTCCATTGGCCCTACCCAGCCTACTAGCCAAATCAAATAGAAAAATAAAAAGAGTGAAACAAAACTCTGGCCAATTTGAGATTCATATGCCCAGCGGGTTGCCCCCACTAAAAACAACATTTATTTGTCATTAAAGTGGCAATAAAAATAAATTTCAATCCATAAATATGGCCAGTTAGTTTGCCGACCGACCAGTTAAAAAACACAAAATGTGACACAATCGAAGCCACCAATAGTTTATTTTCATTTGTTGATAACAGTTGGATACCGCTATTACCACAAACGGCAATGTTTTTGATTACTGCCAACCAAAATGGTCATGAACATTTTTATTTATTATTATTATTTTTTTTCCTATTAGTGGAAAACCTGGTTGATTCGTAGTTCCCACAAAGAGAGGACTTTCGCTTTCTTTGAGAAAGGCAAAGGACTTGTCAGTCTCTCCTGTTTCCCAAAGAGAACTTTCGCTTTTCCCGAGAGAGTCTCTGGAGAGACCCTCGAATTGAGTTGGCTGAGACCTTGAGCAACCGGATTAAATACTGACAATGATTTGATTTAATTTTTTCCTAAGCTAATTCTCGAGGACAATGGAGCACACGATCTGAAAACAATGAATATAGTTTTGTAATGGTATCACGCATGCATGGTCACACTGATCAGTTGACTTTTGTCTAATGGGCCAGTGTTGCCATTTTAAAATAAAAGATAGGTGAACACTGGCCTGCTAGAGGGAATACGTTTTTTTTTAATTGAAAATAAAGAATCTTAAAAATACAATAAACTACGTCGGCTTACTTTGTGGGTGGACTTATTGATTATATAAAAAAAAAAACCATTTTATGTTTATAACAAAAAATCCCCTAGATCAGCTTAGGTAAAACCCAGAATTGTTTGTCTTGATCAAAGTAAATGTATGTGGAATTCGTTATGCTTAAGATAACTGTTTTTTTTTACCCCTTTCTATATTTTATTGGAAATATTTTTTGATATTTCGTGGCGGTCATGACATGTCTCGCCATTCCTGATTGTGCAGTTGGCAGTGCTTTTAGTCTGGCGTCTGGGCTACTGGTTGGCTGTGCTCTATTGTTGTTGTTGTTGTTGTATAATAAGCGCAAATAGCAAAAAATTTAATTAACAAATCAAATGCAATTTGATAAATAAATGAACATTAATTTTGTAGACCAGCAAAAAAAAAAAAAACGAGACAGAAAAGGAGAGAAAAAAGCGAAATCTCACGCGATGGCGGTGGGCAAGTCTGGCAATGCAGGTGGCTGGCTGAGTTTGGAAGTTGGATTAACTGGATTGGAAGTTGGAGGAGGTTAATGCTAATGACAAGGGACACACACATACACACATACATATACAGAGCAATTGAAGCAGTCGGTAGACCAGCCTGGCCGCCACAAACTGAAGGAGGAAAGAGCAGGAACAAAAAATATAAAAATAAAAGGAAGCAAATGCGACAATGCTCCATTAGTCGACGATTGTCTGTCCAATGCCAGTCTGGGGGCTTCAGCTTTGGCTTTGGCTTTGGCTTATTTACTAAATAAGAGTCACTTTGACTAATGAATCAATTTGCCAGCCGCAGAGTTAATGATGAAGATGTCCGACTTGCCCGCCGGTTTGAAGGCAGCCAACCAACTCTTCCGTCTCCCCTGGTCCGCCCTTCCCAAGCATCTCTGACTGGAGAGTATACATTTTTTTTGTGCCTTATTTTTCCCCCAGTCCAGGGGCATTGGCACAGCACTAATGATGTGCTGGGCTGGCGGTTGTGAGCTCACAGGATACCCAGCCGGCGGGGCTAGGTGAACCGACCTGAGCGGATTATGGACTGATGATGTGGGCAGAAGTTGGATGCCAATACCGAAAGTTAGTTGCTTCTATTTACCTCGACAATTTGGCCGAGTTGTCTGTCATTTTTTTTTTTTTTTTTTGTCTTTTTCAGGTTGTCTTCTATTTTTGTTTGCCATGTTGAACTGTCGTCATTCTGCCTTTTGCGCTTTTGGCTGCCCTTTTCATTTCGTTTTGTTTTCTTTTTTCGGGGGCGCTTGGCAACAGCAGCAGCAAAAACAACAACAACAACAACGGCAGTCAATTAATTGCAGCAGAGGCCAACAGTAAAAACAAACACAAACGACACCAGACCAATGTGATCCAGGGGGGGAAAGGTCCAAGAGGGCCAACTCATCAGCTGGCAGGTCATGCTGACGCGATGTTTGGAGCCTCTAAGCAAAAGGTTGAGGGGGCTTGGTATGATGCGAGGGGCGGGGGGTAAAGAAAGTGACAGGGTGAAAAAGGCAGAAAAGTGTTAGTAGTTGCCTGAGCTGCAGACGACTAAAATATTGAGTCATAGCGTTGGCAGGGCTAGGTAATAGGGGGGCTGGAGAGGATTTGGATGTGGATTGCATTTTATATGCATTTTCATTTGCAGCAGCAAAACTTGAGTTGAGCTGAAATGCCGTTTAATGCGGACACGCCCACTTTTCCCACACTCCCAGAGATGGAGCCGAGTCCAACTCAGACAGAGTCCGTTGCATTTACTTAAAAATGCGTAAAGAGTTTCTGCAGTTTGCACTTTTGTTGTTATTTAAGTTGTTGTTGTTTTTTGTAGTGACTGTCGTCAGTCCTTGTTGTTGTTGTTGTTGTTGGTGTTGTAGTCGCTTTAGCAAGTTTTTAGCTTTGGCATTTTGTTTGCTCTGCGTCTGCTCTGCTCGAGTTGATTGCCTTCCCTTGCCAATCCCCCGGCCCCTCTGTCCTGCGACTCCAGCTCATAACCCCATTTCATTTTGCCAAGTATCCGCCCACTTTGGCCGCCCTCTACCAACATCTTTCTTTATTTACTCTTTAATCTGTTCCTTCGCTTTTCTTTTTTTTATATTGTTTTTTTTTTCTTTCAAAAGAAATTCAAGTTTTATTTTCTGATTAATAAATTAAAAGTTTTTCAGTTGCTTTTCTGTTTTTTTCTCATTCATCTCTTTTGACACCACAGCAAAAATACTTTCTTGCTGACTCCGTTGATATGGGAAATAAAAATAATTACAAAGAATTCAAAGTTGACAATGACATTTTTTTTCAGCTTCTTCTTCTTCTTCCTCTTCTTTTATTTATTATAATTTTTCGATTTTTAAATTAATAATTTAAAATGGAAGCTTGCAATATTTTTTCACCTACTTTGATTATTTAATTTAATTATTTTTATTTTTTTTTCAACACATGTTTTGGCCTACAAAACTGCACTAACCGATGGGGCAAAGTGAGAACGAAAAATAAAAAAAAAGGTTAAAAGAAAATTGCCCTCGGTGCTCTGGCTGCTTGGTAATAACAAACGACTTTGGCCAATGCCAATGAGCCAAGCCAAAAGCAATGAGATTCCGAATGAGACGCGTGCGCTCAAACGCATTTTCCAGCTGCCGGATTAATCGGGCGCGTAATCTAAAACGCGCCAGTCCAGAAATTGAATTGGATTGCAAAAAAAAAAAAAGAAAAGGAGGAGAACCCACAACTGCAGCAGCTGGCAAAATGACCAACTTGGAGTCACTGGAGTCAACTGAAAAGGTGGAGGGAAATGGTGGGGCTGTTGGTATGCCACGCGTCAGCAGCTGCTGGTCTGGCTGACCCACACGGTACACCTCAATGAGCCGATCATCACCATAATGGGCTGAGCTCAGCTTCTTCTGGTTAGAAAATTATGACCAACTGATTGGCTGGCCTCCGACTAACTTGCTCGACTTTCAAAAGGCATTCTTCCTATGCTCTGGTCTGGTCTGGCTAGCTGCTAAATATTGTTAATTAATTTTACGGTTATCACCACACACACACACATGCACACATTTCTTCCATTGAAAAGTTCCACACTGTCTGCCCGAGTTGGGCCATGTGCCAAGAATATTGGTGGGCTGGAGAGGTGACCTAGGGCTTCTCCCTGGCAGCTAATTGCCAAGCAACAAACAAAACCACAGAGAAAACTTAGAAAAGATTAAAAGAAAATAAAGACAAATTAAATACTCTTTTTTCACTAAAGATTTTCGACTTTTCAGAACTCAAAAAATATTTCTAGGGTTTGGCTGAGTGAATTATAATATCGATTATTGGATAAAATTAGCCAAGGAGCTTTAAATCGAACTAAGAAAATTCAGACCTCTAATTTTTGTTTTTTGTTTTGACGACCTGAAGATCTCATATACTCTTTTGAAAAGAGTAGATCAAACAGGAAGATGGCAAAAGGAGAGCACCTAAAAGTAGAGTGAATGAATGTTCCTTGGGTCATCATAAAAACATTATGGGAGTGCGCCGGCATTGCCAGCAAATTGAAGAAGAAGAAGAAAAACAAACAAAAGCCTGGCGAAATGGAGTTGGCAATTTGATGTGACTCTGTCAGGTTCTGAGCTATTGTTGTTGTTGTTGTCACTGCAACTGGTGGAATTTTTTCAAAGGAACTGGCAATCGCTTGGAACAGCTGCCAGAACGCAATCGCTGTCTCTGCGGGCCTGATGGAATCGACGCTGATGAAGATGACAGTGGTGGTGGGGGAGAGTCAGGTCCCGGGCCTGTCAGCCATGTATTTGTATGTGTGGATAAGCCCTGCCCCGATCGTGGATTCCTTCCGAAAACTCTTCGATTTGCGGGTGTGTTGTGGCCTCCAATGCAGGGTGGCTGCCTCAGGGGCCAAGGGTGTGCCATGGCCACAATAAAATTTTCTATTGAAAGGTCATATTCTTTGACTTTTTTTTTATTTTGTTCGCCTTCCTCTTTCCATTTTCGCGTCACGCCGACGTGTGAACACGTTTTGCTTTATGGGCTTTCAAATTGTTTAAACTGCACAGGTGTTTTCTTGTTGTTGTTGTTGTTGTTGTTTTAGTAGCCATGCTGATTGGTTTTATTTATGTTTTCAATATATCTCTGATGTCATTTAATGACAAACTTAAATAACAGATTTTCAATAAATAAATACACAAGAAAAAAGTTCCCAGCAAACGAAAATAAACAATAATTAAGCGATTCAAAATATTTACCAACGCCGATATTTGCCAGTCACAAGTAAGCAATTAATTTTCAGAATTGTCATGGCACACTTTTAGAAAGAAGAAGAAGAAAAAGGGTAAATAACTTTTTAACTATTTTTCTAAAGAATTCTCTGGGGCTTCAAAGATTTTCCTGGCTTCAAAGTGAGAAAGAAACATTGAAAGATTTAAAATTTATTTTTGTTTATTGTACAGGCTCTTTTTGAGTCGATGAGTGCGTAATGCAACTCTGTCGATCAGAGTAGCTCTGGGTTTAAGGAGACATAATTGAGCAAGTCCTTGGACTTGGGACATTCTCATAAAAGAAACTATGAAAACTTTTTCTGATGTAAATAAGAATTCAGAAGGCTCGTATAGCTTTTTAGGGTTTAATGGATCCACCAAGTCATAGGTCAGGCCCAGTCAGTATGAACAGCTTTTCCAGAGCCAGATGAAGAGTTCTGCTGATGCCAAAAAGGATTGAAACGTTTGGGATCACTTTCTAATCAAATACTTCAAGACAGAGACCAAGACTTCAACTCCAGGATCCAGGGTCACCACTACCTTGAGCGAATTTTGAAGCGGTCCAAGCTGTCTGATTTCTTAGATGATCCAAACAAATTGTTATGACGGCCTCATATTCTGGTCAGATCTAGCCAGTTGCATAGACCTTGATATGACTTTTTAAGGCTTCAAAATTCTCTCACCAATTCAATTTGACAGCCATTTAAAAAGCCAGCCAAATCGACACTTCATTGCCAAAGCGGCTGATATTTTTTTCTTTTTTGCGTGTGCAATTTTGCAGCATCCACAGCAAAAAATAAATAAGATAACATTTGAAGTCAGTAGCAGATTTTTGTTGTTTTCATTGAAAGCAAAAATAAAATGAAGATAATATTTGGTTTATATTATTTATTTATTTTAGTGGCCTTTGAAATCGCTGATGCCGTCCAAAGCTGACCACCCTGCTGTGAGTCAAGGGGACCGACTAAGCCCCAAATGGCCTGGGGGCCGAGGGTGAGATCGGCCTGCTGCTGGTGGATGCCGCTAAAAGTTTTGTTAATTATCACGATACATCGCAACATGCTGCCGCCAGGCGCAAGGTGGGGCATGAGGAGGGAAATGCTGAAACTTGAAACTCTGAGAGTGAGTCACATTTTGACTGTTTGGCTGATTGAGGCACATTCAGTTTTGCAGCTGGATTTTATTGAATGTTTGTTTATTTATTTTTGTTGTTGTTGTTGTTGTCAGCAATTTTTTGGTAACAGGTGACGAAGACAACAAGGCTGTCTCTTGTGATTCTGCCGCCTTTGATCTCGGGCAAAAATTTTTGACCTGCTTCGGCTTTGAGCTGGTCTCTTTTGAGTTGGTCTGCATGTTTGATTTTCTAATTGAAATGTGTGGAAAATATGAAAATACTTCTAATTGGCAGTAGTACCTGCTGGCCAAAGAATCTGAACAAGAGCAAGAACAAGAACCCTGATGTTGGCCAGACTACTACAACAATAACAAGACAACAAAGACCAAGTCTAAGGCATTCAGGCATGCACTTCCTTTTTGGGCTTTTGCAAAACAACAACAACAACAACAGCAGCAACAACAACGAGAACATCATACAGCGACGCATAGAAATTTTCCTTTATAAATCAGTTGTTGCAACACAGAAATGTTGTAAGAAATAACAACAACAACAACAACAACAATAACATAGTACAACAAGAGCCAAGATACAAAGCAAGTTGTTAAAATTCCTGTTTATAAAGTTTTGTACGCACATTGCTGGCTGGCTGACTGGCTAGATGGCTGGGCCAACCACCGTCAACATAGCCAACACATGGAGCCCCCCCCCCCCCCCACTCCTCCCCAACTTTAGCGGGAAAGCCTTCACTATCGACTTGTTACCCCTTTAGACCGATTACTTCAAAGGAAACTGCTGCTGCTGCTGCTGCTGCTGGGGCTGCCTGGTCTAAACTGACTTAACCTGGCCAAGTTGATCGCTTGGTTGACTGTTTCTCTTGCTGTTGTTGTTATTATTATTATTATTGTTGTTGTTGTTGTTGTTGCTGCTGCTGCTGTTGATGTTGCTGTTTTGGTGCATGTTTGCATTAAAGACGCATTTTGTTTGCCCAGGGTCGATGTTGAAGTTTTCTTGGCGCGTCCGCATCGTGTTAGAATACACAAAAACAACAACCTCAACTCATAATCAGGTTTTTTAGTTTCTTCGAAGTTTTTTTTGTTGTTGTGCTTTTTTGTTTTTGTTCATTTTTATCTACGCCCAAGTCTTGGGCCGGCTAAGCTGAGCCAATTCCGGCTGGATGTATTCAATCGATGTTCTGATGGTGGCGGCGGCTGTGGTGGCGGTTCTTCACTTATTGACTTGGCCGCACATGACTGCACACACACACATACACCCGAGCCCAGCGGAAAAAAGAAGACCGCTTCTATACTGACAACTTGCAGGTGGGCCAAGGCTAAAAAGTTGGTCCACAGACTACACAATTATGGCCAAACCAGCCAAGACTCAACAACAAGAAAGTCGAGAAGATGAGCCTCATCATCATGATGACGATAATGATGACGCTCTTGCTCTTTGCCCAAGCCAGACTGTCGTAGGGCTGTTTGCATTGAGGCAAATCCTACTACTTCTTCTTCTTCTTCTTCCCCTTGTACTTTTTCTATCTGGGCAACTATCCTGGTATCTATGCATCTATAGTTATTTGTATTATTATTTCTACTCTCTACTCTTTGGTCTGTATTCCTTTTTTCTTGTTCTTTCTCTTCTGTTTTTTTTCAGCCTTGATGTATTTCGCATGTGTCGGTTTATTGCTTTTGTCTTTTGGTTTTTTGGTTCGGTTGTTTGTTTTTCTGTTTCCTTCTTGCCATTTTTTTTGTTTGTTTTCTATTTTTTGCTATTGTGTTTTGGCTTATTTATAGTTGTTGCAGCCTTAACGCTCATCTGGTTGTCTGCTCAACTACACCAGCCCGCCCACCCATCGATTGTGTGTGCATTGCCGCTACTGATGACGATGATGCCTGCAAGCTTGGAATCATCATAAATGCATGGTTACTCCAATACAGATGCATTTGGCCATGCTGTAATTGCTCCAAATCCAACGAGCTGTTTTAAAAGTTCACATAAATTTAAGAAAGACAGTGAAATTATAATTATTCACAAGCCTATAGGTACACACTGGCAAATGCGAGCCGTAAAAGTCCTAAAAAATCCTGGCAAATAATTTAACACAAAGGCATAGGTACACACTGGCAGGGCTGAGCCTGCAAGCAGCGTCTTTTTGAGAGGGAACAAATAAATAATTTCAAATTATAAGAAATCTGATCACCGAAGCAGCTTTAAATTTGCATTTGAATGTTTTAATCAAAAGAACTCTAATTTTTGTGTGATTTTTATCAATCAAAATTATGATTATGGACTTGTTGAAAATATAAATTTTAAAATCCGGAAAAGAAGTCTCTTTTGTATCATACAATAGGCTTTGTTCATCAAGCTGAATGCGGAATATTAGGAGAAAAATTAAAGATTATTTAAGTTATGGAAAAAGTTTGTCTGTCAAAAAGGGCCAGAAAATTTTTGGAAAAGAGATTTAATTTTGAAAAGATTAAAAAGATAAAGCCTTAAAAATATATACTTTTAAAGGTCGAACTCATCTTATGAAGAACCTAACTTTCCTGCCAGCAAACTAATGAAGCCCACCTCGCTGCGGCTCTCTTCTACTTTTTTTCGGTCTCTCTCCTTTTGGTGGTTTTCTGCATTTGAGTTTTTATTTTCGTCATTTCCAAGTTTTTTTCCACACACAAATTTTTCTTCTAGTTTATTTCTTTCTCTTTTTATGCTTTTGTTTCAAGTTTTTCTGCTTTTATTATTTTTATTTTGTATGCCAAAGCCAAGAGTTCTTTTGCGGTTTTCACGTGTTGCTATTTTTGCAAGTCTCTTATATTTGCCGTAGTTGTTGTTGTTGTTGTTGTTGTTGTGACGATTGTTGCTGCCATGAATAAACAGCTAAGCCTACACCCTTCCCCACCTCCGCTCTGCCAGTTACCACAAAACATTGCTACTGGCAATTTTTGCACTAATAATTCAGCATTTGTTTCAATTTTTTTCTACACATTTTTTTGTTTGTTTGTTTCTTTTTTTTGTGTGCTTCCACTTTTTTCATTGAATATTTTGTTATTTATTTATATAGTTTTTTTTTTCTGACTGACTAGTCAGTTAGTTATTCATTTTTTTTTGTGGCTTGAACAAAATTTCGGTTTTTGCTTCTGCCATTTTGGCCACTTTTGGTTGGTCGTCTCTCAAAATATTGTAAATTATTTTCTGCTATCAACATAAAATATTTATAAATAAAGAAGGCAAAGAAAAACAAAATACATTGACTTGGCTTTTGCCTCGTGTTTTTTCTCTAATTTTTTTCTTTTTATCTTTTGTCCACAAAATAACATCGACAATGGGCAGCAGCTCGTTTATCATTGCTTTGGATCTATCGAAAACATATTGAACATCATCACTTAATAATATTGACACTTTTTTTTTTCTTCTTCTTTTTCTTTTTGTCAAAGATTTCTTCTTTATGCTTCGAATTCTAAAGACTGCCTAGTTAAAGCGCCTACGCCGGCTCTGTGGACTGAACAGCAGCGGCGACGGGAGCGGCAGTGGAGTGCGGTGCTGGTGTAAAATGAAGTGGTTTGGTAGGTAAAAAAAAAAAAAAAAAATGAATAAATGAAAAAAGAAAAATAATGAATATCAACAGGGTCCCAAAACGAGGCACGCACACAATCAGAAAATTAAGTGATTATGTTAACCGGTTGTTGTTTGACGCTTTACTTTGTGCCCGCCGAATCTGAATCTGGCAGCCACCAACAACAACAACAACAACAACGAGAAAGGCAGACAATACTTCCCATATGAGAAATGAAAGGCCAAGAATCTGAAAGTGAGTGTGTGTGTGTGTGTGTGACTGACAGCCACACACACACACACACACAAATAAAGAGCAGAAATTTACATGGAAATTAACTTGTTATATGCCCGACAACAACAACAACAACAACAATAAAGGAAGAACGACAATTCGAAGTTTGAAACTGAAACCAACTCAACTCCAAACAGTTTCTGCCACAACACAACCATCAAGTCTATCTCTCTCTCTCTCTCTCTCTCTCCCTCTTTGTCTGTCTGCCTGTCTGTCCGTCCCACTCAACTTGGCAATAATTTTGTATAATTTCAAAATTAGACCTCATCATCAGCCCATATCAAAAGTTCTTGACTTTCTGGGCTCTTCAACATCAAACAGATCATTCTTGATGTTGTTTTTGTTATTGTTGTTGGCAAAATGATTATGGGCCAATTTGGCTAGTAAAAAAAAAGAAACAAAAGAACCGTGAAAAAATACAAATATTTGCTAGTTTGAATATGGAATCAGGCTTATTATGCCGATTAGATTAAATTGTCAATTTGTTGATTTTTTTTTCTTTATTTTTTTTTATGATGGAACACACTCTCTGTTTGATTATTTAAAAGGTTTCGGTTATTTGAGACTATAAAATGGGGAAATTATTACATTCAACTAATTAGTTTTATTTTTAAAGGTGAGAAATTAAATTGATATTTCAAGAATTTTTAAAGAACCTTTTAATTAAAATTTTTTGGAAAAAAAACTTCATTAAAATATTTCCAATATTTGCTGTGGAGTTATGAAAATTTAGATCATTAAATTTGGTAGGAAAAATTCAAGAACCATATGAACAATATATATTTTTCGAAATTATTTGGATCCAGACCGATTAGATTAGGAATTATTTGGGAACCTTATTGAAAAACCTGAATTTGAAATATAATATAAATATTTCCCATATTTTTCCCGGAATTATACAAGATTTTATACAGCATTTAAAATTTGATAAAAATATTTCCCATATTTTTTCCGAAGTTATAGAAGTTTTTATACAGAATCCCATTAGGTTCCAGGGAATCCATTCCTCTTGGGTGTCGGCTATATGGTTATACCAGATCTGATTATGGTAAAACTTTAGACTGGAATGAATTTCTATGTGAAGATCAAATCAAAACCTTTATGATTTTTGATATTTTAAAGAATTTAGCTTAATCTGATCTAGCAAATCAAAAACGTTGAGGCTTAACTTGAAGAATAACTCTGACAATTTGGGCATGTATCCAATTAGGTCCAATATATTTTTAAATCTATATTGATGGACCCCTTGAATCTAGGATTAAATCTTATAGCTTCCAAATTTTAAAGAATCTCTGAGAATATCACGAAGCGAACTAAACCAAAAATGGTCTAAAATTCTTCAATATTTTGATAATCATTTTAACTTTTAAAAGATTTTTATCAATTGTTTGGTTGCACCCAATTTTTTCGCATGTCTCAGAGAAAAGCACTTGTCAAATTTTGAAGTGATCAGTCGAAAAGAAAACACTTCAAGGTCGAAGACCACTCGATGTTTTGAAAATTACTCTTGAATGGAAATATTGAAAACGAGACGAGTTTGGCCAAATTGCCCTAAAGCCCAAAGGCACGAAGTGCTTGACTCGGCATCAAAATGGAGCGCGGTTTCCGTCTTTGAATGAATTTGCAATCAAATGTGGCCAAGTCTTCATAGAGAGTATACAGAGAGAGAGATTTGACTAGGCCGGATGGTTGACTCGTTTGATTCAAATTAGTCGGATTAATAATATTCAGGCAGCTGAATTAACTAGGCGGTTTGATGTCTTTCTTGGGCCTCTACGAATCGGCCGAAGCCAGAGAACTGCGATAATTTATGGCCTCATTGCCATTATAATTCTCACCCGATTCTGCGGTTTCTTCAACCTTTTTCCATATCTTTTTTTCTTCTTCTTCTAATGTTTATTCAAAGGGGCAATTTGCATTTGGCTTGTTCTTGTGACAAAGTTTTGTCTCTACTCTTTCCTCGCTCTTTCTCTTTCTGTGCTTTTTTTTTGCCAATACAAGAATGGCAGCTTCAACTGTGTGTATGTGTGTGTTTAGTCTAGACATCAGGGTCGACACAGAAGAAGGCTTCCTAAGCTGCACTTGAACTTGAGCTGGCTGCGACCCCCCTCTTGGGCTCTTGGGCAGCTTTGGCGACATGTCTGCCTTTCCTGTGCACTCGCAATGGCCCCGATGCTGACAATGGTGGTGGTGGCTCTTACTGCTTAACTTGTAACCCTTCACACATTTACCGCTCATGGCATAACAAAAGCTAAGATTTACCATGTGTGCAATTTCTAAAAACAAAAACAAAGCAAAGCAAAAAAAAAATTATATTCGCCATGAATGAAATGAGTTTACAATGCATCCTCCTCCTCATCCTCCTCCTCCTTCTTCTCCGTCAACGTCGTCTGGCAACTGAGAGAATCCAGTAACCGAGGGTGACAAGTACACAACCCACAAGCCCCTTTCCAGAGTGGAAGCGAGTTGAATCAGACAGACAGTCACTCAGACACCTTTGTTTGCCCAGATCTTGATGTCTGCCGGCTTAGACTCTTCTCGCACTATTGTGAGGCTTTAATTAGAGATTTTGCCCCACCGCCACATGGAGGGGGGCAATGGGTAAAGAGAAGGAAACTGTTAGTAGTGGTTTTATTTGTTATCTATTACTTGGCATTACATTTGCTTTGGCATTCGCATTATTGCCCAGTCATCTGGCTGTTTGTCTCTATTCATTTCAATTTTCTCTCCACACATTTGTCATATCATAATTAACAATCACTCTCATGCTCACTTAATTAAAACTCTGCCGGTTCAATGGCCATTAGCATTTTCAGACCGTTAAGCTTTCGATTGTTTGCACACTGCGTATACTTGATATTTGCTATAGACAATTTCATCACCCCCTCCCCCCCACCAACCTATCCAAAAAATTATATAATTCAAAAACTTGGCTAAGAGGAAATAGTTGGTCTAAATTATTTGGCCCGGAGAGAGAGAGAGAGAGAGAGAGAGAGAGCGAGAGATAGAGAGAGAGAGAGAGAGAGAGAGAGAGAGAGAGCGAGAGATAGAGAGAGAGAGAGAGAGAAAGAGAGAGAAATAATTAATTAAACTCCAAAGGTCAAAATAAACAAATGATTGCAATTTTTTTGCTAAACAAATTTTTGAAAATTAAACAAAAAATTATTTAAAAATATTCATGAGCTCAGAAAAACAAATTGAAATCTATTAAAAATAACCACTTCATAAATTCCTCGCGAGTGTCGAAATGAATATATCACTTTTATCTTGATAATCCAAGTTAATAAATGAAACCAGTAGCCTTGGGATTTGTCGCACAAAAAAAGTAATTAAAAAAATTATTTTTAGAATGAAAAGCATTAGGGAATTTTTTTTAAATTAGTCATATTTCTTAATTCCATCTTTAGGTAACTTTATTAAAATATAAAAAAAAGAAATAAAAAAATATTAACAAAAAATCCAAATAAAGTTGGAATTAAAAACTAAGAAGATAAAAAAAAAGTTGCTAGGAATTTTTAATATTATTTTTATGATTTGATTCGTTGCAGTATTTTTACTATGGAAAAATACGAAATATATAAATTTCAATGTTAAATAAGAAATCTGAAATATTATGAAATTACATAATCCACTTTGAGACTGTCTCTGACATTTTATATACTTTTTCCTGAATTATTTAATTTTAGCAAAATAATATAGAAAATTATGTAATTCGAGATTTCATGATTTACTGTAATCAATAAGTCTTTTATCAAAGAGCTTTAATGTTATAAGTTTTGTTTTTAATGTTCTTTGCTTTTTATATTTGTTTTTTGAATTTAAAAACTTAAAAAATTTCAATTAATATTTAATTATAATTTATATATATATTTAAGAATTTTTTTAATATTAGAATTTTTTTAACATTATATTTTTACTTATTAAAATTGTTTGTTTTCTAGTCATACTTCTTATAATTTTTTTTTTTTTAATATTATATTTTTTTTAAATTATATTTAGTATTATTATTTTAGTTTTTTTAAAAGTGTTTTTTTTGTTGTTATACTTCTTTATAATTTTTTTTAATAATATTATTTTTTTTATTATTCATTTTTTTTAGCATTAAGCTAAGTGTTCTTATTTTATATTTTTTAGTTATATTTTTAATATTTTTTTTTATTAGTTATTATTTCTTAGTTTTTTTTAGTCATACTTTTTTCCTCGAAATCTAAATAAACTTTTAATATTTAATTTCGATTTTTTTTTATTTTTAATTACTTTTTATATATTTTTATTAATATTATAATTTAAAATTTTTTTTATTTTATTTTTTATTATTATTTAAATAAGTTTTTAATATTCAATATCCAAGGCTACAAATTATTCTAATTCCCCATTATGCCATTATAAATTAGTTGGAATTAATTTTCCAAATGTTTTCCTATAATTTATTATTTGTATTTTCCATTGACTATTCAATTTGATAATGTTTGTCAAACATGACACAAAGTATCTAGTAAATCTCGACACGCCCCCTCCCCCCCACACTCAAATTGGCAGCTCAAAATGTTTTGTTGTTGTTGTTGTTGTTGTTGTTGTCATTGCTGTTGTTGTTGTTGTTGTGCTCTAGTTATAAAGACAAAACTAATTATGTGAGACACATGGAAAAACACACGCATTGCTGGATACACTTCGGGTCAATGCTAACAATATTGTTGTTATTGTTTTTGTTGTTGTTGTTGTTGTTATTGTTGGTTTTAATTTATTTTGAAGTTGGTTTCGGTCGTGTAAGATGCCAGTTAAATTGTCAATTTAGATTCAGATGTACACACATTAACATGTGTTTGCGCTTTTCAAATATGCCCAAAAAAATTAAACAAAACACAAAGAAGAAGAAGAAGCAGAAGACTGTCAAATTTAATCATACACATAAAACGTGGTCATTAAAAATAGACAACAAGTCGAATAACAAAAATGAAGGCAAACAAATTTGCCCAAAAATAATGTCAAAAAGGCAGTTAAGATATTTTATCTTTTCCTTTTTTTTTTTTTTTGTTTTGAAGTTGTCGAATTATGACTAATTCAAAATTTTGAGAAGATAAAATTTTTTAAGCTCGTCTTTATTTGGTCTAATTATTTGGCCAAAATCACGTTGTGCACGTTTTTTTATCTTCGAAAGAAATAAAAATTTTTCATTCATAAAAATTTCCGAAATTCTTTTATGATTTACCTGCTTGGTGGGCTTGAGAGAGGGGTGGGGAGGCAAACAAAAAAAATTGCAACCACTTACGTTTCCTGTTTCTGCGCGTCTCTCTCACTTCTTGCTATTTCACTCACACTTTTTGGCTGATTGTTTAATTGGAAAAATTCACTCAATTAAAAAAACACAAAATTTTTGTTATTTCTCAAATTGGTCAAATTTAAAAATTTTTTTTTTTTTTTTTTTTGCAAAAATTTTTTTGTAACTGTTAAATTAATGGAAATTTATTTTAGATCATAAAATTATTAAACATTTGTTTTTTTTAATCTTTTGACAATTAATTTTTGTTTTGTTTGCACTTTTCTTTTTACTTTTTTTGATTGGCACGTGGCTTTGCTGATCATCAGCAATTTATTTGTAAATTATTTATTTACACACACATAAATGCAATTGAGATTATGAGGCACTTTAATAATTTCATTTTCATTAATAAAATTATTTATTTTCACAGAAATATAATTGATTAAAGCAAATCATTTGATGGTGGTTTGAAAAAATTGTTACCGCCAAATTGAACGACTCTTTTGTTTTGCGAACTTTTCGGCTTTTCTCATGCGTTTTGGCGTGTGCAACCCACCCGTACGCGTACGCCGCGAAGTTCGTTTCGTTCTTGTTTTAAACTGAAAACTGAAATTGAATTGAATTGGCCAGGCCAAGCAAGAAACAGATACAAGTTCTTTTTTTTTTTCTAGCCAGAAAAAGCTATTCGAGCAAGCAAGAAATACAGATAAACAATTTGAATTTCAGAATACATTTTTGAAATGAATGGGAAAGAGAACAGATCTCAAAAAGACTATACAAAATTGGGATTTTTGAAAATTTTTTGAAATGAATATAAAATACCTTAAAAATAAAATAAATTAAAGTAAAATAAAGTTTTTTTTTAATCAGTTTTCAGCTTTTTTCCTGGCCAGAAACAGCTATTTGAGCAAAAGAGAGCAAAAATTTACCCGAACCATCTCTCTCAGACAGGTTCAAGAGTACGAGTGTAAAAATGCCGGCAATGAAACAAACAATTTTTTCCCCGGACCGAAACGGAAATGGCACACCACTGTTTGGAGTGAAATATCAGAGTGTCTCACTTGTTCCGTTCCACAAACTCGCTGGATGCGGTTTCAGTGAAGCCACTCAAAACCGGCTTGCATTCGTTTGAGCATTTTGGTAAACGGGTTCGCTTGAGTGGCTCCAAGTTAATTACTCAATTATGTTTCGCCACTCAATGGGGCTCTAAATAAGCATGTTGTGTACGTACAAAAAAATGTATCTGACCAGCGTGAGCCGCCACTGAGACGTGGTATGCAATTTAGAACTTGTATCTAAGAAATTTATTGTTTTATCGCTAGAGTTCACAGGTAGAGATACAGATACAGATTTTTCATTTTTACAATGTTGGCGGCGCTGTAGTTTTTTTTTTTTATTATTTTTTATTACTCATCATCTGGAGAGTGCTCAAAGTGTTGGAAGCATCAAATTGATGAGCGTGTGAAATTTGGCTCCTCCAGAGATTCTATTTTGGTAATTAGGCAAAGACCCAATGGGGAATTTATATGAGGCTTCATAAATTATACAAAATCAAATCAATCCTTGTTTTTTTTTTATGAAATTAAAAAAAAAAAATTTGAATCTTTCAATTTGGCAAATTTTAGAGAATCTGCAATTTTAGAGATTTTGGAAATGTTTATGTGACCTCGTAGATTTGTGGGATATTTATAGGTTTACCTTTCCCAGTGTCTTGACTTGTTTGCCTAGTTTAATAGATTCTTTCCGTTCATTCGCATTCATATGCTGAAAGTCATCATCTCGAAAACAATTCACCTCTTTTTTTTTGGAGTTCTTCTCTGCCATGTGAGACTTTATTGGCACCACCACCACACCAGGTAGTGAAGAAAGCCAAACGAAGCCAACCCAAGCCAAGTCAAATCCTGCCATTTCACCCGACCATTACCATTCATAAATATTAATGGATGCTGGAGATCTGTTCGGTGGTCATGTCGGTGGCTGGGGCTCTCTTAAGGTTGCTTCTTGCCTAAGACACACTCATTCCACGAATTCGAGCCGACATCTCTCTTTCGTCAAATTCTTTCACTTTGCAAATTTGTTACGGTACTTTTTGCTATTTTGCACAATTCACTGCTCTTCAGGCTCTTCCTCTTACACCTACTCCTCCTCCTCCTCTTCTTCTTCTTTTCTGGCTGAAGCGCATATTTATGCAGCAAAACGTTGCAAGCATTTTTTTTTTGTTTTTTTCGCCAGAGCCGGCGCACTTAAAGAAGATGCTGCCCGAAAGATTATGCTCCTATGCCTCTGACCCAGAAGAAGAAGAAGAAGACAGAGGAAGAGTGAGAGGGTATGGATTGGTGAGACATGTTTATGTGTGGATATTTGTGACAAGTGTCTTTCATTAGCATAAGTAAATCTTCTCGAAAATCCTCAAATTTATTTGTCAACACTTGACAATTTCATTGTTGACGTTGCCGGCTCTGTCGGCTCAGCTGGGCAACTCTTTGGTCGCCATCGTCATCATCATCATCATCATTGCCTTCTTCGTCGTCAACAACAAATCATGATTTTTGTGTCTTGCATGTCATTTGGCCGTGGCTTAGACTGTTTGTCGATTAGCCCTTTTCTTTTTTTTTCTTCTTCTTTTTTTTTTTTTTTTGGTTAAAAACAAACGAACCCCAACAATGACCGTAGGGTTTGGGGTATCGACCAACTCCGGCTTAAATCAAAGACAAATATTTGCCTACCAGCACAGAGACACACAATATTAGTTTGAGACTGTGCCACACGCCCCGCCCCACCCCAACCCGCCCCGACCCTTTTGGATGTGTGAAAATGCTATTTGGCTTGGTGCACTTTTTTCCGAGAAGACACACGATTTGCGCAACCGAATTGCCTGGCTCTGGTCTGGACAGTTACGGAGCGGTACTTCCAGACTTTATGGCCAGCCCGTCATCATGGGTAGTAAAATAATTTCTCTGTTGCGGCTGCCGTTTCTTTCTTTTTTTGTTTTAGTTTTTCTTACTGATTTTACAACTGCCTCACTCCATGCTGCCTTCGATGTTTTATGCCATATCAAAGTTTTCCATTAGAATGAAACTATATAAATTTATATACCCAAGCCCATAAAGCTCTACTGATTTTTGCCAGCAGGCAAGGCCAAAATTTGTATACGCTTGTATACGTTTTTGCCTATCAAAAGTTTGAGAGGGATAGGTGGGGGGGGGGGGGGGGGACTTCCATATAAGGCTGGGATCGCTTTTTCGAGAAGAAGGGAATAACGTTGGTCCAAGGTCTCACTGGGTTCTTCTTTCTAAGGAGAAGTGAATTGATTAAGTTTGAAGAGCCAAGGAATAAACAATTATGGAAAAGAAATAGGCAGAAACCAAAAAAAAAAAATTTCAAGAACTCAGAAAGATTGTATGGAACTGACTATACTAATCATGTCAATTGACAAAGCACTTAAAAAAACTATAAAATTATATTCACAGAGACATGGAAATTAGAAATATAGAAAGAGTATCTAAGATATATTCCAATCCAACTGAACATGAGTACGTTTGCTTTCGTCAAAAGGGAATCTAAGTCAATGTTGATTTAAGTTCACGAAAAATTTGAAATTTTATACTCTTTTTTAAAAAACTTGATATATGTACTCTATACATATATATACTATGGATAAATATAAGTTATATTGATTTTGTTTCAGAGTTTCTAACTCAAAAAGTGAGAGATTGTAGAGCCCAAAAAAGGCGCCTCCACGAATGCTAGGATTGTCCATATCTAATGGAAGGAAGATTTACTATATATATACAGAAGTTATCACCCGATTTGATATATATATATATATTATAGTATTTTTATCATATGTATAAAGCCTTAATTTGAGAGCAACAAGAAGTCGAGTCAAATATAGAATTATTCCTCATTAAGCAAGGTTTTGAGATTATACAAAAATTACCACCCGATTTGATATATATAATATGGTATTTTTATTATATGTATAAAGCCTTAATTTGAGAGCCAAAAGAAGAAGACAAGTCAAATTTAAAATAATTCCCGATTAAGCAAGGTTTGGAGAGTCTCATCAAGTAATTCAATTCAGATTGGAAAAAAATTCTAAAAAAAAAAAATATACAATTTTCAACAACTTAAAAATAATCTAAAAAAAAAAAATATATATATATATAGAAAAATTTCCTTCGAGCTAGCCAACTTAAAAATATTCTGAAAAAAATATATAGAAAAATTTTCTTCGAATTTGCCAGGCACTAAAAAATTTCAAGATTTACCACACTTTGAATTTGTTTAGACACAAAAATGAGAAATCCAAAAATATATATAGGTATCATCAAATATTTGATTGATTTCTAGTTCATTTCAATCAATTTACGACAATTTCTAGGCATTTAAAAAGTTTGATAGTTCGCCTGTAATGGAGACGGATGAGATGGCCTTAAGTTTTGAGAACTTTTTCGCCCGAGGCAATAAATCAAAAAGTGTAACGAAAAACTTTTCATTTTTGCTTTTGTTGTTGTTATTATTTGTGTGTGTGTTTTTTTTATTCGACTCACCCACAAAAGGATATTTAAGAGGACATCAATGTCAGCCAGGGTGAAGTATTAAACACATTCTTATCTCTGGCTTATCTCGTCTCTGGCTTTCAGTGTCAACGTCATCATCCTCAATATCCTCACCTACCCACCGTCATTCCAAGTCCGATATTCTTGTTGTTCTTGTTGTTGTTGTTGGGTCTGTCTTGTCTCCGGCATTATGGGCAACACTTCATTACGAACAACGCCATTCATTAACAGTTGTGGCTTTTGTTGTGTTGCCATTGCTGCGCGTAGCCGTTTCGGCCAAGTCGGGAAGGAGGTCTTCGCTCATATTGCCAACGTAATCTCAAATTACTGCAAATTTTCACTGCTCACCTTTTATGCGCTTATTTATTTTATTATTTCATTTCGTTGCTAGCAGTTTCAGCTTTTTGTTTGCAGTTTTGCAGTCATTGCCAGGCCATGGCTGAGGCCCTGGTCAGTTGGGTCTCTTTTGGCCTTTTGCTTTTCATTTCTGTTTTAATACGTTTGCTGTAAATCTTTTATTATTTTGATTGTCATTCGTTTTATTGTTGTGTCAATAAGTCGGCTCTGGGGGAATGGGTTGAGGGGGGGAATCTCACAGATCTTTAGAGCCTCGTAGGTTCTTGTGCATTTCCGCTATTTATCAGTCGGTCGGGCAGTCTGTTTATGCAGGCGCCTCTGGGCTGGGGCAGGTGCAGTTGCACCGACCCATCTGAAAGAGTTTGAAAATTATTTGATTGAGTTGAAAAAGAAAAATAAAATTTAATGATTTGGTTTTTTTTTTTTTTGTTTCTTTCGATTCTTGTTTATTTTATGGGGAAATTCTAAAATACCAGAGGCGTTTGGCGCAATGCAAACGTTGTGGTTATTTTTTATTTTTTATATTCTCTCATCTTGAGATGGGATTCGTATATATGATTAGATACATATTATTAAAATGGAATATCAACAGTAATTTGGTTTCGGGGCAGCTCCAAGCTAACCAGCAACTTATTTTGTGTCATAAAAGACACAAAAGTCGTAAAACAGATGGCAGATTATTTTATTTTATTATTGAAAAAATATTCGAGAGATTCTATAAAGATCCACTCAACTTGATACTTAAGATTAGAGGGAGAGGGGGAGTGGGAAGGGCATCGGAATTATATGGAGAAAGCGATTGGGGGAAAAATTATTAGTTTTCATATAAAAGGAAAGTTTTTTTTTGTCATAAAATGGATAAGAATAAGATCATTTTTGAGATATTTTGGGTTTCAGCTTTTAAGTCCAGAAAATCTTGAGATTTTCCAAGAGGTTCGGCTAAAAATAAAAACAGTTTTTAATGGACTTTTTTCTACCCAAAAATTGGAACTTCTTTCGAAAATTTCCGATTTCCTTTAAAAACTAAAGAGGGATCCCCGGAGATATTTTCTTCTTCCCAGAGATCGTTACTCTTCCCCAATTGCTTTTTTCCGAAAATTTCCGATTTCCTATAAAGTTTTTATCCTTCCAATGATCCCAGGAGTTCTTTCAGTTTCTTACTCTTATGATCTCTGGGGAGAATTTTTAATGATATTTTCTTTTTCTCAGAGATCGGAACTCTTCCCAATTTTTTTCCGAAAATTTCCGATTTCCTATAAATATTTGATACTTCCAATAATCCCTGGAGTTCTTCCAGTCTCCTACTATAATTTTCTTACTCTTATGATCTCTGAGTAGAGTTTTTAATAATATTTTCTTCTTCCCAGATTCCGGAACCCTTCCCAATTGTTTTTCCCGAAAATTTCCGATCTATCCTTCTAACGATCCCTGGAGTTCTTTACAATAATTTTCTTCCTCTTATGATCCCTTGGCAATTTGCCTAAATTATCTCATTGATTTGTAGCCTGCATATGCAAATTTAATTTTAATTCAATCAAATTGATTGGCCAGTCTTGACTCGGCCAAATAAGGAAATTCACCTTGAGACCAATTGAGGGTTTCTTCCTCAGCTTCTTGGGTGTGAGCCGAGCTACTCTTTGGCTTAACAAATGCAAACCAAATTAGGAATTGCAACAATTGATTGCCATACATCATAGAGCACTTTAATTGTGCCTGGCACTCAATCTTTCAATCACGCAAGCTAAGACCCTCACAACAATCCGGAGAAGGGGCCAAGAGTGGCTTGAAGAGAACGCGGATTACATGCGGCCGACTGAACGCAGGTTCAACAAGCCAAGCCAAACCAAGCCAAGCCAAGCCAAGCCAAGCCGAGTCAAGTCAAGTCAAGCCAAGCATGGGACAACATTGATTTGGTATTCCTGGGGTTCCATATAATCTATATAATCATAAGAGTGGAGCATCTTGTAACAAATTCCGTCTGTACTCTGTATTTTGTCCGCTGTACGCATTTGCGACATCTTGTCAACTCGAATTGCGTTCGACTGATTGAAGCAGCCCAGCCCAGCCCAACCGAAGTCAAGTCAAGCCAGGCCAGGCACGACATTGCAAGGTTTCAGAGTTGGCAACAAAGTAGGCAAGTACATTGCCGGCACTTGGACTCTTGCCGCCGTTGGTGGGTCCACCAGCCACGCCAAGAGCATGCGAACATTTTGTTGTGGTCCACAGACAGGTTTGTCGCCTGTCCAGCTCAGACTTTGGGTAGGCGTACCTGGCAGGCTGGCAGGCAGGCAGTGCGGCTGCCTGGCCAGATTGATCAGCGCTGAGACAGCTTTGGTCTAACTTTTGTGGGGAGTTTGAGTGTGTTTTTTTTATTTTGTTATATTCCTTTTTGGCCTGGCGGGTTTGGGGTGATTCAAAAAGTCTCCGACTCTGTATACAAACATTTAAAGTAATTTCGCCATCAATCTTTCACTTTTGCACTCGTTTCGGACAGTCTGGCTGAAAAATGGAGAGTGTTCGCTAAATTAAGGAATGCAACCGTCTTTGGCCATTGTCCAACTCATCTCGGTGTGTTGGTGTGACCTTGTCCATGTCGTGAGCTCTGCCCACTCACCTGTGCTGCATGCGTAAAGTTTATTTTGATCTTGGTGTCTCCACGATTTGCATAACTTGTCATCTTCAGCAGCCGTCGCAAAAAGCCACTCAACAGAGCCGCCGACGCCGCCAGAGTCCGTCGTCTCTCTGTCTGTCTCTCTGTCTGCCAGTCAGTCAGTCAGTCGAGCTGGTCAGCCTGGCTTGGCCGCAGGAAGAGTTCATTGTCAGTATCAATAAATATCAACGCACTGAGCGACAACTTCTTCTTCTTCTTCTACGTCTTCTTCTTCTTTTAGAGAGAAGCTATCCAGTCTGGCTGTGACCAAGTTTATGCCGTTTGGCAGTGATGAGGCACACACATTTGCTGTCCGCAGCCACCGCAATACGTCAGCAACATTTTTTCCTGCCTTCTTCCAACAACAACAACAACAACAAAAAGAAGAAGAAGCAGAAGAACGAGACACACGGCGTCTCGGAACATTTTGCTATTTTATGAATACTGATATAAATGATCTTTTAATTAATATCACTTTAGATAGAGTTGTGCGCCTTGCCAACTTGGCCCAGAGCCAGAGTCAGAGTCAGAGACTTGCCTGAGAGTATGAGAAGGTGGATGTACCAAAATTGATGGAGCATTCTTATTATGCAAAGTGATGTTTACGATTATGCACTGTCCTGGGCACTATCAATCGGTTAGAGGGTTTTAAGGCAATTCCATCAGCAATTTTAACGCCAACAATTCCAGTATTCAATATTTTCCTAGCCAAAAGCGGCGTCATCCTTGTCAGCATTTCGGTCATCAGAGCAATGTCAACGGCTTGGACTATGACGATGATGATGGCGTTGGCGACGCATTGGTTTTAAATATTTTTAATGACATCGTCTTGGATTAAAGCAAAGCAAGAGTTGGAAATAAAAATGAGCAAACCGAAAGCAGGCAAGGCATTTGCCTGGACTCTGAGCATTTGACTCTTCAGCTTTGGTTGGCTACCCTTGGTCTATGTCTAGGCAATATGCTTGACTGGATCGGCTCGACTCGACTCAACTTGGTTTGGCTTGGCTTGGGCTTGGGTTTTGGGTTTGACATTTACCTTGCTGGTGATTGCTGAGTGACTGGGATGGCGACTGGGTTTGCGCCTGTGGTTGTGGTAATGTGCACCGCCAATGATAATCGGATCAGATTACTTTGCTGATAATGTTAAAAGCTTTTTGCAATTTGCCAAACAAATTTGTTGTTGTTGTTGTTCTAGTTGTCTCTAGATTTGAATTGAAGAAGTTATTTGCTTTTAAAAACTAAAAAACTCTTGACTTGGTTTATGGAGTTTCCAGGGTCTTGAAGTGGGTGGGAATGGTTAATTAATCAAATAAATATTTTACTCAAAAAAAGACCAACAAATATTTTCTTTTCTAAGTTCAGGCCAAAGATTTTCTATATTCAAAATGAAATTATGGGAAAAAAGCAGAGTGCAATGAAAAAGATAGTTTTATATATTTTTATTTCTTTGGTTTATTTCTCATCAATTTGAAAGCTTTTAACTTTTTTTTCTTTTTCTTCTCTGCTCACTCAAGTCACTGATATACAAATGGAGATAAGAGATGCAGACCCCGCTCACTCTTTTTCTCTCCCGATAACATCGGAATGGAAAAATGAAAAACTAAAAAAAAAGAGAAAAACCCGCTAGCAAGTGGCACATTTTGAAAATGAAGTCATTAAATGCTATTACAAAGCGTAATTGTTCACAAATTATACTTTACATAGGAACCAGAAATACTTCCTAAAGAACCAGCCACCCCTCCTCTATGCGAGTTTGCCTGCAAACACCCCGACAATATCTACATTTACACTACTTAGCTGTCTTAATTATAGAGTAGGCCTGGACTGGAGTACAGTGGAGTGGAGTGAACTTGGGGTGACCAAGTGGGCAAATTCGAGGCTTTGTGCACCTGTCATATCTCTGGGGCCTGCAAGTGCAAATGAGTGAGTGACATTGGCTGGAAGAAGAAGTCCAGGGAAAAAGCGCTGCCAATTTGGTGTAGAAGCCAACGGATTGAGGGCACAATTATTTGGAATAATAGAAACTTCAAACAAAAAAATGCTGGTTAATATTCAATTTATTACGAATCATCATCGTTTAGGCCGTTGTTGGTGCAGGCGACTCGGGTTGGTTGGCTTGGCCCTTCACTATGAACTCTCAACTATAATGAAAGAATAGACAGTCTGAATGGACTTAAATGGAATTAATGCTCGATATATATTTTCAACATTTTGCCAAGTCATTCAAGTCATGTGAACTTCCTTACAATTAGGGCTCATCGCGGGTCGACTTTTGACCGGCCAGTCGGATCGGGCAGTGGGTGAGTGTGCGCATTTATTTTGGAATTGTGCTCGAGTTTCTATCGACTCAGCTTGAGTGAGTGACTGACTGACTGACTGACTTGTTGGCTGGCGGAAATTGTGTCATGATTAGAGACTAAAGCGCCTATTTAGTTACGCCTTATTATTTCCTTTTTTCGGCTTTCTGCCATGTAACCGTTTCACCAATGTTGAAAGAGGGGAAGAAGGGGCAAAGCAAAGCAGCCTAATTGAAATTGTGGAAATGACTTTGAGTTTTTTGCTCGTTTTTTTTTTTTTGTTCCTAGCTTAATATGGTTCCAATTCAATTGTAATTGTCCGTCTTATTCTTTCAGATCTTTTAATTTTGTTTTCCTCTTCTTCTTCTTCTATTATTTTTGTTGATCAAATAAGCCATTTAAGGTTTTATTGTATTCAATGAAATGAGACAGCGCGTATATTCTCAATTAGCCCAAGAGTTATCTCATTAGGCCGAGTTTGTTTATGATCGTTTTTATTATGTAAATAAAAAAAAGAAAAAAAGAGAAAAAAGAGAAAAAAAAGGCCTTCAGGATCTTCGCAATCCCATCGAGTTGAACCAGTTTTAGAAGCGATAAACTTTTGCCGCTTAAAGATGCAAAAAGTGAACAACTGATTGATGATCGAATTAATGCAAATTTCGAAATGCGACAAATTCAAATTACTCAAATGCATCCGGTTTGTTGGCTTTCTGGCAAAAAAAAAAAAAAAAAATAATCAAGAGAACCCAGGTCTAGCTTGAACTTGAAAGTAGTCAGGAGCATCAATTAAATACTTAGCCGGCTTTGGCTACTGCAAAAATCGAAAAGATAAAGAAGAAGAAGAAGAAGAAGAAGAAGAAGAGAGACAAATCTTTCAAAACGGCACATTGCATATTGTCTTAGCCAAATTAATACTGGCATTGGCGATGACGAGGGGGGTGAAGGTAAGGGCTGCGGTTTGGTAGCTGCTCTCAGCACCTGAGTTGAATTTTGTGCGCATGCGGAAGCGTTTTTCGCGTCATTTTTCATGCAAAAATTTAATAAAGAAAATTAATTTGTGGACATTTGACTCGAGGCAAGGCAAAAACAAAAAATATATACAAAATTCACGAGACAAAATGCGACGACGCAGGCGCACTCTTTGACCAGGGAACCTGCAACTTCTCCGCCCTCCCTCTCTCTCTCCCCCCCTTTTAGTACTCCAGAGACTCTCCAACTACTCAAACTGCATGCAGACTTTGATCGATGGCACTCACAGAGCTGCAGGCATGTTGATGCCACTGCCACTGCCGCTGCCGCTGCCAGAGCTCAGTATCGGGCTGAACTCTTCAGGCTGGAAGGTCCATCTTCGGTCTTGGCCACATATGAGGACGACAATTTCAGCTTTCGGGAATGCCAGTCTGTCAATTGTCCAGCCTGCCCCTCCGCCTATGTGTGTGTGTGTGTGTATTCAGGTATACAAAGAGTGGTACATGTGTCGCTAGAATCTTTCGAGTCTAGCTGGCTGGTAAGAGTAAGAGTAAAATCGCCTAGTGCCGCATGAGTTGCAAGTTAGCGCAATTAATTTATTTCAACACGAATTTAACTCTCATCGTGTGTGCTTGAGTGCTCACTCCTCACTTCATTTGCCCCATTCCCAGTGCGTTTTACATCATTTTTATTAAGTCGGACGCCAGGACAGTTCCTTCAACTGCACAACACACACTCACACAGGGACACTCAGCTACGTGTGGTTGGGGCAAATGGAGTTGCGTTTTATATTGTAAAAATTTTGTCGTTGCCTTATCTAAATATGGCCATTTCATATAAAGACTTGCCATCCATCCGTCGTTGTTGTACGTTTGTTTGGGCCTTGTCGTCAGCAACGTTGTCTATAAGATTGTTCTTGTTGTTGGTTGGCAGCTGCCTGGCCCAGCCAGAGGATTCATCAATCCAGCCAGCCAACATGGTACTCCTTGTCGCAGTCAGCGTGGTTGTTGTTGTTGTTGTTGTTGTAGCTTTCGATGCTGCGTCACTCATTTTTGCACAGTCCATTAGTTCGCGGATGCAGTCAGGGGCTCAAGAGTTGAAGGTTGTTGTTTTTGCTTTTGGTTTTGTTGTTGTGTAGCCGGTTTGACAGTTGCTCACTTCCATCTTCCATTAGTTCTTGCCAGAGTTGGCCATTTCATATCATATTTTGTGTGAGGTTTATTTTTAAATTCTGTGGGCTTTCGTCATCAACGTCCTTGTCCTTGTTCCCAAAGCACCACAACAAAGTCCTAGTTGGGTCTAGTAGGGTCTTTCTCTATACGGCCGGCCATTTGTATATAATTTTCGGTTATGCCAAGTAATTTGAGATCGCGCCACACGCGCCGCCGCTTTTAATGACTTCATTAAATACTGTTCGTCAGCCAAGACTTCTCTGCACTCCACACCACTCCACTCCACACTACTCCACTCCACTTCACTTCAGTTCACTCCACTCGGCTTGAGTTCATCATCAACTGCAGTGCAGAGTCATGGCAAAAGGGACTGGGTCTGGTCACAACCTGTTTTATTTCGACTTCACTCTTATAGGCAGTTCAGACGACAGTCCATCGATTTTGGTCTGTCCCCGGGTCCTAACCGTCTGATTGTACTACTTCCGATGATGACTATAAAATGATTTTCCTTTGGGCCATCCTATGTTACTTTACACTTCAATTGGCTGGGGATGGCTGTGGAGGCCAGGACGCCTCAGAAGAGTAGAGTCGGGCTGGGCTTGGCTTGGCTTGGTCCGAGTCAAATGAATGCAACAGTGCATAAAAATGGTATTAATACTGTCCACATGGTTTTCAGGTTGAAAGAAAAACGGGGCTTTTGAAGTAATTAAGAGCTAATTTTATCGTTTAATATGCCTAGATTGAGTGCCCAGTCTAAATGGAGTCCGAACGACTTGGGATCAATTATTTTATTCTCAATAATATTAAATATTTAAAGACCTTACATCCTCTACTTTTTGGACACATTTTTGGTCCAAAGAGAAGCTTGAGAGGTTTCAGAATAATATGAGAATAATCAGGAAATGGTTTGGCATTATACTTTTCCTGATAAGTCCGATCAAATTTTCTATATATATAAGAAAACATGGCGACCTTATCTGAAGAATGCAAACTGGTTCCTTTGGAAGTATTTTTTTTATCCCATGAATGTGATTGAACATTAAGTGTCAAATACATTTCGAAAAACCGATTGAGGTTGATATGGGAGCTATATAAATACCAAATACTAAATACCAAATATTCATAAGATCCATCAGCAAATATTGAAGTTATTTCTAAAATCGATTTAGTCCCAAAGTTGAGATTTAGAATGAGATCAGTTAAGAAGTTTTGATTTTATTCCTTAAGCCGACTTAAGTCCGTATGAAAGCTATAAGATATAAGATAGATATAGCATCGAACTATCTTAATATATATAGGTATATAAATATATCTTTGTATTTCCTAAATTTGTATGGGTTCGGCTTAGGAGTAGTTTCGAAGTCTCCAAGCTTCATGATATAGTGGTCCGGTCCGGTTGGCTTCCATAACTATGTCTAAGTAAAAAGAAGGCTCTATACTTAGAATCATTATGATAGCTTTAAGCCTAAAAGACTAGTTTGCTAACAGTCCAAGAAATCGAGGATCGGACATATTTGAATCGAGTGTCCAATCTGGAGGTAACTTGAAGGGGTCTCATAGACTTGGATCTGAGCTTGACGGCCTTCAGAACGAACTCAGTGAATATATATTTTTTTCTGCAAAAAGTATATATAGTTTATGTTTCAAGTAACTCTATTTAAATTTAAGGCAAACATTAAATAATCCCAGCCAGGCAAAAATATGATTTAGATTTTCAGAGCAGATAAAATTTGTTAAACCCCAAAAAAGAAGAAAATGAAGAAATGAGAAAATTATAATTAAAAGAATCTTTATTTGGTTTAGCTTTCAGGGCCCTTTGGCAAGCAGGTTGGATTGTTTGCTAATGACTGGAAAACCGGTAGGAAAGGATGTTCATAATTTGGCTAGAATGCAAATTTTGCCATTCCTTTTGTGTTGCTTGATGAGTTTGACTAAATTTTCTGAATACACACTCACACACACACACACACACACACACACATACAACACTCCAGTCGGCATAAACACATGTGTTAAACAAAAAGACCATCAAATATATTAAATAAACTGCTTTTGGAGGAGGTGAAGGATGAAGAATGAATGGCTGCCAACAGAAGTTGTGTCCTCAACGTAGACGTCGTCGTCGTCGTCGTGGTTGTTGCTGTTGTTGTTGTTGCTGTAGTTGTGGTTGTGGTCTTTTTGCCATTTACACACGGCACGGCACACTCGTTACTCATTCGCAGGGCTGAGCGGATAATTATGACGTTGCAACAATTTTCAACGTGCCGCAGCTTAGGAGGAGTCTCTGTCCATTTCCAGCTCATGTGTGACTGTGTGTGTGTGTGTGTGTGTGTGTGTGCTCTGGGATTGCAGAGACTATGAATGTTCTTATTGCTCTTGTTGTTGTTGTTGGTGTTGTTGTTGTTTTTGGTTAGTTGCTTGGTGTGCCTGACCAAGCCAAGTGACAGTGCAACATGATTGCTCTTGGGCTCGCCACATGCCACATTTATCATTCGTCGAAACGTTGAAAAATTAGTCATTCCTTTATTTTACACCCAAATGCCGAGAGCTCTGGCCAAACCAGAACAGAACTTAAAACAGAAAAAAAAATCAGAATAAAAAAAAAACTATATATAAATCCTTCCTTCTTGCATTACTTTGCAAGTTGGCACATACTTGGCTCGGTCACAGCGCCTCCACCCCACACCATCCCATGGAAATGACCAACAAACTCATCCATCTGTCTGCCTCGTAACTCGGTTCATCGTTTGTCCTACACTCTTTACCTATGCGTGTGTGTGTGTGTGTGAGCGCAACAACATGCAAATGACTCTTTTAATTTTTATGAATTTCTCTGATTACGAAAATTGCTTCTGGGCTTTGCACACACACACAGACACACACACACTCACACAGAGATAGAAGTGCTGGAGCAACTTCTATGTTAGTTGGAGCCAGGAGAGTGCCCACTCGACGCATTCGAGGAAGGCCACCGCCACACCTGAGTGGGCCGTGGATTGGGGTGGCTTGGCGGAGAGGGTGAATGATGCATCGCGCATCTTCATTAGTTGACGGTGCAGTGAATGTCACACAGCCGCCGCCGCTGCCGCCGCTCCAGGCCAGAGAGTGGGGTGGGGGACAGCTTTCTGATGCCGCTGCCATCATTTTCAGGCCCAGCCTGAGCATGTTTGTGGTGGCCTGGAAAATGCCAGGCCCGTCTGGGTTGCTATGCGATCAGTGTCGTTTGTTTGCCTCCGCTGTCCCATGTTCATGTCCGTCTTGGTTTATGTGGAGCATTTTCGGGACAAAGAGACAGATCAGCAGCGCTTAGCTCGGCTCATTGGCGCTCAGCTCGTGGGCTCGAATGGAAATTACAAACCAATAAATCATTGGACGACCAAAGCTGGCCAGAGGATTCAGCAATTCGGCCCAGGCCAGGCCCACATCCTTTTGCCGCTGGTATAGTGTGACTGGACTGGTGGTGCTCTCGGTTACTATAATTAGTTGGAATTGTAATTCATGGCATTGGATTAGATAAAAATCTTTTGCCAATTAGTAATGCACCAGCGCAAATATCTTCATATAAATAAGCCTCAAACCAAATCTATGGAAATCGAAACAATATGCAGATGATGACTTCATTAGCTCAGCCAATTTAATCTATATGAAAATGAACGACACGGGTTGGATTAAGGAATATTTTCATTCTCTTAATACAAATTTTAATAAATGTACGAATGGCAACAGTGGCAGCCCCCTCTATTAAATTTAAGAATGCCAACTCATTACAGTGGCAACCCTCTCTATTACATAAGCATGCCAACCTGCAAAAAAGGGAGTCGAGTTGGCCGGCTAAAAGAATTAAGTTGTCGTGGAATTCTGCAAGTTGTAAAAAATTGAACAGTGGCGAAAGAACAATTTGAAAATAAAAGCAAATACTAATATTTTACATGAATGTTGATATGTTTCCAACTCTTTGACTTGGAAAGATATTGGTTTTTTTAGGGGGGCAAATGAATCAACTGACATATAAAAACAATTTATGAAAATTTATAGAAAAAAAAAAAAACGCCAGACGCAAATCAAGTGTTACTAAATTGTGAATAATGACTCCATCCAGTCATTCAGTCCATCCATCCATCCAAAAGTAGCAGCACGACCAGACAACAACAACAACAACAAGAGGCAAGGCAAGCGGCCAACAAACGATTTGGCTATGAGGCTAAAAGGCCAGCCAATAAACCAAACTCTCACAAATACACAGCCACATATACCATAATTTTATTTTATTTTTTTTTTTTTTTATATACAAAAGAGCAATACAAACTCTAACGAATCTAATCAAAAGATAAACTCACGCGCACGTTGAGGAAACCCTAACGAGTATTTTAAAGTTTCAATCAAAAATTCGTTACACTTTGCATGCGATCGAAGCCAAAAAAAAAAGAGTGAGGGGCCGAGGTGGCGGAAGAGTCAAGGTGCGGTGGTGTGGGTATGTGCGGCTTGCGGGCGAGTTTGGTTGTGTTGTGTGCAACTAATAAGCCGAGGCTTACATAAATGCGGCAATAATCATCGTTATTTTTTCTTAGTGTTTCTTTTTGGTCAAAAGAAAAACGAAAAAAAAAAAAACTGAAAAATAAAGAAGCGGTAGTGTGTGTTGGCCGAAAACATGAAATTATGATTTTTTATTGAGGAATTTGCACAGCGGGCGGTGTAATTAATCAGCAGCATGGAACGAGCCAAAGCCAAGGGACGCTCTAAAACGAGGCGAGGTCGGATGTCAGCTGAAACCCAAAGTGGTAAGAAAGAAGTGTCGAGCAGATGGACAAGAGCGGCAACAACTAGCTTCGGCAGCTGCCAAAGCCAATACAAGTGGCATTGACTTTGGCTTTAGCAGCTGGCTGCACCACCACCACCTTTCGGGTCACACATTGCGTATGCTTAATGTACGTTTTTATTGGGCGAGTCTATCTGGGATTACCCGCTGCGAAAGTGAGTTTAACGGTAGTTTATCTAACAATTCAAATGGACACTGAACTGCTCCACCATTTGATTTACATAGCTTCCAGCCATCACAAACACACACAAACACACAGAGACACACGTGCCTCACTGCATCAAAGCTGACGACGAGGTTTGCGGTTTTTTCAATCAAAGCGTCCATTTGGTTTGAATACTTCCTCAGGTTCGAGTGCTTTAAGTAGAGTTGCTTGTTAGCCGAGGTTGCCGCCACTTAAGCCGAACTTAAATTACGCCAAAATCGATTGCAATTGCGTTGATTATCGCAGGCGGCAGGCAGCAGGCAGAAACCGGCAACACAGTTGCCACAGTCGCCGCCACCAGCGCCTTCTTTCGTACTGACTCTGCCCCGGATTTATCGCCCGCAAATGCATTTCACGCGAAATTTATGTAGTTTGCCCAAAAATACAAAAAAAAAATTGAATATATATGGAAGCTGGGAGCCCAGAGCTCCATTGCCACCGCCACCGCTACCGCCACCGGTTTTGAGTGGGCCCCTCTGAGTTCCCTGCCGTCGACGAATTTTTGGGCGCGCTTATCGGAGCAATTACATTGAGACCAAGAGATTTATATTTTACATACACAAACATATATATATGTATATGTATATGTATATATCTCCCCGTATATCTGTTTGGCCCCCGCATTTAGCTGGCCAGCCAATTGGCGCGCTCAGTTCAAACGGTTCAGCCGTGGCGGCTAATCACCGCGACTGTGTTTCTGTTTCTGTTTTTGGTAGACTGTTTTTTTTTTTGTGGGGCCACAAATGTCGAATTAAATGCCATTTTATTGAAATTAAGTTTCAGTTGCAAGCAGTCTTTTTATGTTTTTTATTTGGGAGATAAGAGGCGGACAAATGGCCTACAATTGATTGGATCTTGGAATAAGGAACCACACGTGTTCTGGCCAATCAATCAGACCGATATCGAGCTTAAGACTTTAGAATGTAATTTGCCAGATAAAATTGAAATTTAAAAGCCTCTGAGATTTCTCTTAAAATTCGGAATATTCCGATAGATCACATCATTTTCTCTGTTATTTTTCTTCGTCAAAACTTGATTCCTTTTGAATATGAAATAATTTCTCAAGAATGCCGTGAAAGTTAAATATGAAACACATTATCGGCCTGTCAAATGCCATGACACTTCTAATTAACACATAAGATGCAGATTCACAGGCTGTACGAAAATATAGAAAATATGGAATGACACGATTCCAGTCAGCAAAAAAAAAAAAAAGTGAGAGATGCACTGCAGCAAAATATGAAACGTGTCAAGTGGTCAAAAAAAAAAAGGGGAGAAAAGATGAAAAAATATTTGCTAAAAAAAATCAGGCCCAGCATGATGTATTCCGAAATCATTAACAAGCTCAGTTAAAAAATAAAGCTGGTTATATATATTTTTTTTCGGGTGTCGGTGAAAGGAACCAGCCAACCGACAAACCTCACTGCCTGAATGCCTGAAAGCCCGACTGGTACCCTCTGAATGCGGTTCAGACTGAGGTTGATCCACATATCTGACGAACTGAGGCGCATAATTGCCATGACGTTGCGTCAAAATTTCACACTCTCTGCCAGATAAAAACCAAAGATGCAAAAAAAAAAATAAAAAATAAAAGATCCAAGTGACGATGACGAACTGCAGCATTCCCCAAATATTTGGTATCCTCGTTTATATATACATATATATTTTTTCTGGTTTTCTGGTTTTTGTGCTGAGTGTGCACATCATTAAAGGAGTGTTAACTGCGTCCAACTGAGGAGCGTCGTGCTAAATTAGCATACAAGCTGCGCTTTTGCCATAATTTGCATATAAAATTAGCGCAACAAGTTTGCCGCCGCATATGCCCCAGGTCTCCGGAGGTGATGGTGACACATGAGAAGACAAGGGTCTCTGCCAGTGGCAGAGAATACTCTAGCATTTATTGTATGGAATAGAAGAGTACAAATGCGATTGCTGATTGGTTGTACATACACACAACTCTATGATAATTAAGCCCAATCGTTGGCAAGACGGAGCAATATGGGGCTGCTGCACTTGTTGCCGCAATTTGCATTGGCCAACTCTTTAATGAGTGAGTCAGCAGCAGGACCAGGGAATGGCTAGTTAGAAAGAGGGTTGAAGGGGTGAGGAAGGTCTTTCAGGTACCCGGTATTGTTATGGAGGCGCCTTCACGGCAATTAACATTGGAAACTTTGACGATGCGCAAGCTGATTAGTCATGGTTGCCTGCGCAGCTCGAGCGAGTGAAACCTGGCTGCGGATAAAGAAATAAATAGACTCTCATAAATAACTCGAAATATTTTCCAACTTAATTTGTGAATTTTTCCCCCATTATAATTTTTTCTCTTTTTCAATTTGTTTCTCATTCTTGTTTTAAGCATGAAAATGTAAGCGGTTTGTAATTATCTATTCTTTTCTTTTGGCTTATTTATAAAATTCTTGAAAGTGTAGAAAATCAATTAATGTGAAAGGCATTTCATCTTTCACATTTGTATATAGTTTTTAATTTAAAGTGAATGCTGGCCTTTTTTCGGACATTCTAATTTAAGTAATTAATTCAGAATCGGAAGCCAACTCTGCTTGAATCTAGCTTTAAGTCTTTCTCCCAAGTCTGAGCTCTCTCAATAACTCATGACTGGAATATCTCTTTCGATATATTTGGTTTGGCCAATATAATTTAATTTCGCACTAAATCACTTCAAGTCATAAATATCCATACTTCCATACTGAGAGAGCTCATGGGCTTTGAGCATGTGTCTGTATGTTTGTGTGTGTGATAAATATACACGAGTTGGTATAAATAAATATAGGAATTTTAATAAATATTTATTTTCATATAATTGCCATGTCAGTTGAGTGGAAATTAATGCGATTGCAGTTTATGACAAGCGATTTAAATTGGAAATGACAACGCCGTAGCCATCTGGACAGTTCTGGTGCGGAGTAGTCACTGAGTTCGGCTAGAGTTCGATGGAGTTGAACCGAGAGTTGTCTAAAGGTTCCCCAGGAAAGGGAGCAGGGGGCAAGTGGTGTTTATAATTTAATTCACTAGCCAATAAGTCGTTGCAATTTCGTTAAAGCCATTTTAATTATGCAAAACTTAACTTGACTTCAAGTTTTATAACTTTATCCCCCTTTCCATCCGCCTCCCCCTCTCTAGGTTATCTGAAGCAGTTGGCGGGGCTGTTGATTGGTTTAGTGCTCAATTAAGCACTCTGCCACTCGGCAGATACAGATACCATAAAACGATATGGCTGCTGCTGCTGCTGCTGTTTTAGTTGAGACAAAAATAAAATTAAGATAAACTTATCTAAAATGGTTGCCAAAGCCTTCTGCCAATACAGCTGACCTGATGTCGGCTACTGCACAGAAAGCTCAACGGAGTGACTCAAGAGAGGTTCCCCCCTATCTGGTTAAGGTACAATGACTCTCAGCGAGATTCTAGCAGTTCATTAGTCAAACGTTAGGTGACAATCAGATACACAATGGAATGACGGTAGGATTGGTTAGGGAAAATGGGACAACCTGTTGGTTGAGACAAAAGCAAACACCAGCAACATTCTCATGTCAATGAGCCGACATTCAGCTTATCAGACATCGATTGAGATTCATTATGCCCAAGTTGGGCCAGAAGCCAACGAGGCCAGACAACCGCCAAGCCACGCCACGCCAGGTCAGAGAAAGTTAAACTTGATGAGCTCTGCCTTCGCTCCCAAGAACCTCAACAAAATAAATAAACTCTGAAACTAAAAGAAAAAGATGAGCCAAGCAAACAAGCATATGAGTTACAATAAAATCAAGTGTCAATAAAATTGCGTAGATTATCGTATGCAGACTCATAAAATTATTTACAACCAAAGTCTCGGCCTCTCTGGCATTCTGCCTGGCAGCCATTCAAGTGCCACTCTGAGATTTTCTTCCAACTCGCTTGAACTCGAACTGGGTGCGTGACGCAGTTTTGTTTGCCTGCCGGTGAACACAAGAAATTCTCCGTTTGCCTGGCCAACTTTATATGAATTTATTAAATAAATGCATTAAACTATAAAATAAAGTACAGCAAAGCAGCATTCGAGAGTTTACGACTAAAAAGATACACTGCAAAATTATTAAGAAAGAAATCAAATCGGACAGAGTTAATGGGCTTGCTTCAACAAAATTAAATATGTAGCAGGATCGCGTTGAACGGTCACACTGATCATCTGAAATTTGCCTGGTCGGCCAGGGTTGCACTTAAAGAAAATTATGGCCTGCTAACATTAAAATCAAGCGGGATGCCACCTGCTTTTCCGATTTAAATAAATTGTAATCTTATATAAAAATAATAATTCCATTCTGCCAAATCTTGTTGGGCTTTGATATAGCCTATTAATTTTTGCAGAGTATCTTAAGAACAAACCGATGTTCATTTGAGCTTTCTTTTTGCCAGAGCAACGACACGCCTAGCCTTGCTGACACGGCAGGGAGTCAGCTGTCCAATGTTAAGTTTCTTCTTTCCCCAACAACTTCTACGACTGTCACAGCATCTGTACTGCTCTCCCTTTCCATCACCTTCTCTCTCTCTCTCTCTCTCTCTCTCACTTTGTCTCTGTCTTTTTGCTTGTTAAACGACAACTGCAGTATTATTGTTAATTTTGTCGTAAATTTGAAATTCTTATGCTTATTGAATTTTCATGTTGCCCCAACGACGAAGTGTCTCATTTTTTCACTCACTCGCACATTCACCATCTCTTTCTGTCCTTTTCTTGTGGCCTGCCTGCCAGCCTGCCTGTTTGTTTGTTTGCTTGTGGACTGTTTGTGCATTACATGCAAATGATTTTAGTTATGATAACGCAAGGTCAATAAAAACAAACCAGAGCACTGCCGAGCATCATGCGAGAATCTGGCAAAAGAGATTGCCCAAATTAACTTTATTGCAATTTTATCAATTTCAAAATAAAATTGCATTTCAGTTCTTCTCTACACGTTTGCCTGCATGTGTGTGTGTGTGTATCTGTGTTTGTTTGTATTGCTTTGGGGTATATTATTTTTATGGACCTTACATAACAATCAAGGGTTTATGTTTAGAATTTAATTGCAATTTTATTGTTTAAAATGTAAAGCGAAAATAAAAACAAATGTTGAATAAACCAAGAAAGCCATTTGTAAAATATTCATTTAACGAGATGGAGAATAACGTAAACAGTTTGCTTATTAAAATTCAATAATTCATTGAATAATTATAAAAATATGGCAACTGTTTCCCATTTAATTTAATTCGATTCTTTAATCGAGGTGGTCTAGGTGGAATATTGATTCTTCCATTTCTAAAGCTAATTTGAGTTATGTCTGAGAACTGACGGAGATATAGAAAAATGGTTCCTTAAAAAATTATATTCTGAAATTAAATCTATCAACTGCTCGACCTTTTCAATTTTCTTGGTTTCTCAGTTTCCTTTTAGGAACTTTTTAATCTTTTAACAAGAACAGAGTGGAAAGAAAAGGTTTCAACTGTTTACATTTTGCAAATAACTCAATCCCTAACTAAATCAGCTGAAACCTTATAAATACAGAAATATTCGTATCCGTGTGTGTGAGTGTCTCTCAATCGAAGCTGTGATTCGATCTGCGATCATCATCTGTGGTTACAAGGCGACATGGGAATGCCGCAACCAAGTCGTCCCTAACCCAACCTTGAAGATCAGCCAAGAAAAGCAGTGGCAAAACTCTTCCCAACCATCTCGAAGGGGGAAAATGAAATAAAACACGTTTCATTGGGAAGCGAATAACTTTGCTGAATGGCTATGCGTTTCTTATCGCATAATGTCTGTCCTGTCTGTCTGTCTGTTTTGGTGTATTGAAAATTGAAAATAACCAGATTTAATTTGTCTAACAAACTGTTCTGTGCTCAGATCTGAAAACAAAGTGTACGCACGCCCGCCGCGTCATTTCGACAAGGAGACGGACCAACAGCCGAGCCGTCATATTGAGATCTCATCATCAGAAGACCGCACAACATGTTCAGTTGAGTTGAAGTTGATCCCCAGCCCCCCTCTACGCCCAGCAGTATCTGGAGAGACAGTTCCCAAGTTGCTCAAGTCTCAGTTCCCGTGATAAAAAACGAGCCCAATGAACACGACCAAAAAAAAAAAAAAAAAGACCCATTGAAATATTTTGACAGCGGCGTGGCAGGCGTTGAAGTTCAAGAGAAATGTCTCAAGTGCATTCGAAGTATTCCGCATCTCCGCATCGCTCTTTCAGATCGCAGACTGACAGCTGCGCGATCTCGCGCAATTCATTGGGGCCACAGAGCTGCTGTTTTTTCAGAGTTTTTTTCTTTTCTGAACTGGCAGTCATATGGAGCATTTGGAGCGGTGGCTTATCACATTGATAATGACAATCGATGATGTCTCTGGCTCTCTTCTAGCACACAGAGAAGAGCCCAGCTTGAGATGAATTATTGAGGCCTGGCGCAGCTTGAATTCAATTGAATGGAGCACAAATTTGTTACAGATCTGGTGAAGATTTGTTTTTATAACATATTTTTGTCTGTTATAGATTTTTAGTCAAACCGAAGAGTGAAAGAGAAAAAGAGAAAGAAATCACTTTTGAAATTTCTGTTTAAAAACGTGACGCGCTTTCATATTTTCAAGTGTTTATTTTAGATTTTTTCGATTGAAAACAAAAGAAGAAAAATGTGGACCACCAAAATAAAAAGACGAAACGAAATAACCGAAAATCGTAATTCCCATAAAATTAAATGCTGTCTGATTAGGCAACGAGTGCTTTAGATAAGTTTGAGTTAAATTTAAATCTATTTGGCCGGGCAAATCACACACCTTTACAATATTTTATGACTACTTTCAATTTGTTATTGCAACAAATTAATTTGGACATGCAAGTTGATTGTGAAAAAGTATCCAATTGGCCAGAGCAAGAGAAGAGCAAAGAAGAGGCAACAAATCTTGCAAGCCTACGCTGAACAAAAATCCAGCAAAGTGCAGACTAACCAACTCGATTTGCCACACGTTGTGCCGTTTTACTCTATTGTCAGCTTGGCCCAGAACATTGGTGGGGCACTTGGGGGCACTTGCTTGCTCTCCTGAATGTCTCCGAGCCCAGTTGACAGCTCGCCAAATACGAAACCGATCAAAGCAAATTATGTGCAACGCCTTTTAGTTGCTCAGCTGGTCTCGGGGCTTAAGCCAGAGCATTGGCCATTGGGCTCTTAAGCTGGCCATAAACTTGAGATGGACAAACAGATAGACACTGGAGACAGAAAGACAGACAGACAGACAGACAGTCGGAGCGATGGATAGACAAACAGAGAAGCAGCCAAATGGTTAAGAAAGATAAACAAATACAAACGCTTGCGATTCTCTCTCTCTCTCTCTCGCTCTCTCGCTCTCTCTATCTCTCTTTCATGCTCTGCCAGGGAAATGGGAATGGATTTTAATTTGCCTGGCAACTGCCTGGACAAATGGGTAAAATTTTTCATAAATCAACAAACGGCGGCATTGAAAATCTTAAACAAACCAAATGCAAAATCTGCGTGGAAGCATTGAAATGATGGCTCGATTAAATGGATTTCAATGCGAACGAGTGCGAGTTTAGATGGCATTTCAATTTCATCAACCAGGAAAGCCCTCACCAGGCCCATCCAACAAACCATCCAAGCCAAACTCATAAGAAATTTGCGCGCCTTTATGCCCACAAATTGCCATGTCTTCATGCAAGTGACAGCGCAATTATCGAATGCCAAGACATGGGCCTAAGCCCCAGCCCCAGCCTCAGCCCAACCAGACAAATGACGATGGTTTTGGCATTGCCATACTGAAACTGGCACCAACTCCATAGCATTGTATTATTCAACCAAAGCTGCAGCCAAAGCCAGAGCCAAGTCGGAGACACTGAGACAGAGACTGTGGATTGTCACAGCTTCCCAGAAAGATGGGGTGTGAATTTGATGAGTTGTCATTGTTGTCCAACAAGCCAAATGGGTGGCAGTAGGCAGACAATTTGCCTTTTAATAGGAGACTATGGAACTGATTTAGGCTAAAACGAACTTTGGAACTGAGCCTACATAGAATTTAAAAAGAATTGATTTATTTAATTTAGGAAATAAAGAAGAAAATCAATGGAACCTAGGGTTCCTGAGATCTCAAACCTCACATCAGAAATCTCTGGAATTTTTCACCAAAATTTTTTCTTTCTTTTTCAATTATAGATTTTTCATATGAGTAGAGCCAAATCCAAGATATGAAATAAATCTAAAGGATTTCAATTGCTTGCCAGATCTGTAAAATCTGTATTTATTTGTCGGCAGTGCATTTAACATTCCCAACATGAAATGCCACTGAAATTATCATACCAAAGTTGCAGTTCAATGTCGGTGCTAGCCTGCAATTATGCGATAGTAAAAATGCTATACATTCAATAAAAATAAGCACACAACAGCGCTGAAAACAAATGAACAATTGAAAGAAACAATGGTAGTGGCATTGGTGGCATTGATAGCGTTTGTGGCACTGCACTGTGGCAACAACTACGCAGCGCTTGCCATTTGTCCAAATTGCTAGGCGAAAAGACATACAAAGAGTTAGAGGAGAAAGAGTAAATGGAAAGAAACGAAATGGATTTGGGGACAGTGGATATGTAGAATTGTTGAATGCCAAAAATACAATTATGGCGGCTGCCGTTCCCTCGGCCGGCAAGAAAACTTTTTGGCGTTAGCCGGAGATCACAGAAAAAAAAAAGAGAGAGAGAGAGAGAGAGAGAGAGAGAGAGAAAAAAAAACACTCCAAGACACAATCTCATCGTCGCCAGGTCACCAAAGAAGAAAGCAAATCAAGAGAGGAATACAAAAGAGAGATAGAAAAAAAGAAGCAGAAAAAGTTTTTAGCATGCCGAAGAACTTGCACTCTTTTCGAATATTTTAGTACTCCTGATAAGTCCAAGAACTTTCGATATCTACTGAATCTTATATGATATAGAATTACGTTCCTGATAAGTCTTGGGATTTTCTCTGTCTACTCTTGTAAAGCCTTAATCTTTGCGAAGTGTTTGGATAGACGTGCCTAGCTCTACTGTCCTCCTGATAAGCCTAGGAATCTACTCTCTCAACTTCTATAAAGACAAAATCATTTTGAAGCTCTTAAGTAAATGGATTTGGTAGTCAAGTCCTCTAGATAAACCTAAGGATTATATTTGTCTACTTTTGTTGGGACTTAATCTTTACGAAGTGTTTGGATGGCATATTTCTCCTGTCCTCTTGATCAGCCTGGAGAATTTATCTGTCAACTTCTAAAAAGAATAACTCCTTTTGAGTTTTTTGAGCTCTCCAGCCCTCTTCATATATCTAGGGACCGTCTCCCTAAACTTTTATAAAGACTGAACCATTTCAAGTTATTTGGATGGTGAGACCTAGCTCTTTCTTGATAAGCCCAGAGACCTGCTTTTATAAAGTTTTGAATACCACAACTATATAATCTTTCTCGTGCCTTAAAAAGAGTATAAGAGGATTGGCTTTGGTAAAGAACTAGAAGCTGAGGTTGGAATGGCGGCAACAATGATGGCAACGATAAACTGTAATCGGCATTCCGCCGCAGTTGCCATAGTCGGTCAGTTGGCATAGCTCATTCTAATGCAAACACTGCAGGAATTGGCCAGATAGGTACACACTGCTGGTGAGGTGACTCTGGCACCTTTGGCCAAAGCCGCTGACGCAGATGCGATTGTGGAAGTTTCAACGACTGCGACTGCGATTGTTGCTGCTGCGGCTGCTGCTGCTGCTGCTGCTCTGTTCAATTGATGGCCATTGGCAATTTGTATGCGCCGCGGCGGTCAAGGCGGCCGGGCAGCAAGGCGGCACGGCTAGCATATCATTTCCAATTGTAGGAAGTGGTTGTTGTTGTTTTTTTTTTTTTTTTTTTTTTTGCCTGGCACAAGAACGACTTGGCCAGCCAGTCAAGCGACCCCAGCAAACAGATGATGTTGCTGATGCTGGCGATAATGGCGATAATAATTGTCTTTATCTTTTTAGCTCGGCTTTCGTAGAGCTTTTGGCTAACAATGAAAACCACAACAATTGCCACACTTTTTTCACAGCTCGACGACAATGGGCGGTTAAATCATGCCCGTTCATTTAGAATTTTATCACATTTTTTGTGTTTGTGTGTTCTTTTTTTTCGATTCTTTTCGTTTTGCATTAATTTTGAAAGCATAATAAAATTTCTGAACCAAAAAAAAAAAAAAAGAAAAAAACGAAACATTTATTTGTTTTGGTCTGGTTATTTGCATATCAAAGTTTCCTCTTTGACTTCACACTGATGACCCAAAAATTTAGAAAAAAAAAAAAAAATAAAACATACTAAATAAAGTCATAAAAATTGATAAATGCTCCAAATTTTCCAGCCCTTGTTATATGAATAGAAATGAGTTTGTCTGGGTATCTGTGAGCTTTAAATGATGGTTTAGCTTTCTGAAAGCACCATCAACTGATAAACCATAAAAATAAAAACTATTTAAATTTGTTGTGAAGTTTTCAAAAAAAAAAAAAAAAAAGAGAAGAACTAAAAACGGTTATGACGCCAGTGTCAAACTGCTTTAACAAAAGGGCTGAAGAACTGAAGCGAAGCAAGCCTCATCATACACACACTTACATACTGACACACACACACACATACAAATACATTGAGCCATATTCACCCATACAATTTTATGTCTTTTTTAATTGAAAACTTAAATTTGAAGCGACATGGAAAGGCTTTTATCTGCGCCGTAGTCGGCCCATCCCAATCGCGCAACCTACACCCCCGGCCAGTCAGTTGCCTCAAGTGTTCTAGTGTTGTTGTTCTTTGTTGTTGTTGTTGTTGTTGCAACTGCCACACAGCTACCGTCAAGTTGGTTGTCTGTAGTTTGTCTGCTGTCAGCTGCCGCTGCTTCTACTGCTTCTGCTGAGCTTGAAATGATGTTGATGATAAATAAAGTAACGAGTCGGAATTAAAATGATGACAGCCACTTGTAAAACAAAGTGGGGTGGGGTGGGGGCAGGCAACAAGCTGACAATGACATTCACGTTGGCGCTTATTAATAATTAGGCCGACTTGTCTTTTCCTCACATTCACATTCTCACAATCGCATTCACATTTATGGCTCATATGTGGCAATTAAGATGTGCGCCTTTGACTATTTCTGGCTTATTATAATTAGAGAATTTTTTTTTTTAAGTACTTTGGTCTAGTAAAATCATTTCATCAAATTAACAAGCTCCAGAAAAGCTGAAATCATAATTATTTTTCTCTTTTTTGAGTTGCCTCAATTAACGCCTGATTTTCTCTTTGGAGCACATAAAATTTGAGTACAAAAATTCATAAACATCAAGTTAAACGACAGGCAGGAAAGGCACTAAGGTGCTTGAAAGAGAGCATTAATCAAGTAAGCAGGGGAACCCAGCAGACTCATCAACTAACCAGGCTATCTGCATATGAATTTTTATTATTATTTTTGTATCTGTGAGATTGTGTGTATCTTCTTGTAATTACCCATCGTTTTTTGGCACAATCTTGACCACCTCGTAAAATGTTTGCTGCGGTGGCTTTCAAAGTTCTCCCCAACCAACAAAATTGCATGGTTTCTCCGGTTCAAGTAAAAGAAAAAGAAGAAGATGATGAAAACGAGTTCATTTAGAGGAAGCACAATGAAATTTGCTGATTGACTTTGTGGTCTCATTTTACTCATTTCATTGAATCGTTTTAAGGTTTTTTTTTGTTACTTTTTTTTGCACTGATATTATTACACTGCTTTCGAATGGGCCTGGGGTTTGCCCAGTCATAATCATTACCGATCGGGAAGTAAAAAATTTTGAAGAGCAAATTTTCTCAAAACGCCTGACTTTTTCATACTCTAAAAGAAAGATAAAGACGTATTTGATTACTCAAAATATGAAAGAATTTTTCAAGATTTTGATGGTTATTTTTAAAATCACATTTTAAGTCTCAGCTAGAAATTTCGTTGAACCTCAGATTTTTAGCTTCTTCTTTGATAAAGGAAAGTGTATACAAATTGGCTTGTTATTATTATGGTTTTAGGGTGTGACCCAGCTTATTGATTTGCTTCATGGTTAATTTTTAATAATGGCTTACGAGGCTTTAAGAGGAAGATTCAAAATACAATCGATACAGAAATTTAATCTAGTGGTTCTAGTGACTTGACCAGTGCTATCTTTGCCTGGGTATGGAGTCAAGTTATCCCTTTTATTAAAACCGGCTTGTATGTGACATTTGAGTCGTTTAGCGAGGGCCACTTTTCTAAATTTAGGACCTGCCAATAACTCTTTTGCATGAAGCTCCGCTTGACATGGCCCTGTCCTGGCCTGTCCCGGCCTGGTCTGGTCTGCTCTGGCTGGCAATATAGCAGATGTCCAATTTCTTAAATGTAGCCAACTCAGCAACACACACACACATACAGAGAGGCACACTCAAAACTACGCGTCAATGTCAACGCATCAAAAGTTGTCAAATATCAGTTATCAGAGAGAACGAAGGAACAGGCAATCGAAAAAGGAACATACAAAAAGAAAAACAAGAAAGAAAACAGAAACACTCCTGAGTAGGAGTACCATATTGATGTCCAGCAACAGCAACAGCAACAAGAACAACTGAATGACTGACTGACAGTTGACAGTCCAACAAGAGGGAGACCGTTCATGTCCATGTGGCATGTGGCACCCTTGAAAAGTTGAGACCCACCGAGCCAGCCAACTTCTCTCTGCCGTAGCCAAGCTGTCTGCTTGCCCAGACCCGGCTATTGTTGTCATTTTTGTTGTTGCCATTCGGGACCATAATAAAGATAAAGCCAAGCATTTGACAATTAAAGAACAAAACAAAAAAAATAACAGGGACACATTTTTTGCGGTTTCGCGCGAGTCTTTTGTTTCCTTATCTTCCAAAAAATGTTGTCAAATGAAATTGACACAAATGATTTCTTATAGAAAATCAAATAAAAATCCCATCAACCTGACTTATGAGTGACCTAGGACAATCTTCCGGACTCGCTGCCTTCCTGACTCGCTCCCTCGACTGGTGTTGGTTGTCAATTTATGTGGACCGCTGTAAACATTCATTAGATACATCCTACAGTTTGGGTGGCGTGGCTGCATTCCAAGCCCAGGCCAGCCACACAACTCACAGACAGCTCAGCTGGCACAGCTGAGTCGGATGGCTCTGCCAAAGCACAGCACAGACCTGAAGGCCAGGTATTCATTTCAACGCTGTTGAGCTCGTAAAACTGTCAAAATCCAGCCAACGTTGGCTACTGTGGACAGAGAAAATGGTCGAGAGTTCTGGGAGGCAGAGTCAGGACGCGGCTAGGACTGGACAGCTGGGAGCTGGGAGCTGGCGAGGGGCTAGAGAAAATTTTGAAATGCAATCTACGCCACGCATGCAACAATTAGCAAAACAAACGCGATATCATAAAATAATATTAATTTGTAAAACAATCGCTACGTAAACAACAACGACAAGTAAACTTGACTGGACAAGCCCCACCACAACCGAACTAACTCCAACTCTCTTCTCTTTCGCCTACCCCACCATTTGTTTCTGTAACCCACAATTAAAAATGAGGATGGCCAAGGCGACGCCACCAGCCCAGCCGCTGCTGAGCTGAGTGCGCCGTTGCGCATGCGTAATAAGCACTTTTCCGTCTGACAACACAATAAAATGTCATGATATGCCCCACGCTCTGTGGGATGTGGCTTGTTTGCTTTGGCTGGCAAGTCTTCTTTCTCTCCACTCTCTATTCGGATCAGGGTTAGAGTATTTAACCCTTGAAATCGTAGGTGTTCCTTTGATTTTTAGTTGCCAAAAAAGCCGAGAGACCATGTCTGAACCTGTGTTTCTATAAAATACCAGAAATATATCAAGTAATCAAACCTTAAAAAGAATATATGGGAATATTGAGGAAACTATTTAGTATATATAAAAAATGTCTTAAGGTTGAAAACAATGTGTTTTCTTGGTCTAAAAAATTTACAGAATAAACTCCACCATATTTCATTTTAGTTAGTCGGAATCATAGGTATAAAATCCTTTTCGATTGATTGGGTTAACTCTTCCAGATCATCTTGTTTATTGTCTTTATAAAATCATTTAAGAACTTAGTGGGTTAAGAATGAGAAATTGGCTGACCTAAGCCTAAGTCTCTTTGTGGTATTTGTTTTCTCAGCTTGTCTTTGAGTCCAAACAGCCGACCACTTCAGCTCCACACCAGCTTGGCCAGTTATTATTATTATTATTATCTTATTCCCGGCTCCCCCCTTCTCCCTTCTTCATCTTGTTATTCTTGCCAGGTCTGCTGTGTGCCGGCAGTTTCGGCATTTGCCTTTTCTGTTTTTGTTTTTTTCCCGCATTCTTATTGCAAATAAACGTCTCGGATTGCAATTAAAATCAATAAATCGGTAACTAGCCTACCAGCTGGTTTATAACCGTAGCAGAATTTTTGCCACAAAGCTTACCAAAGCCAGAAAGAAAGATGATGAAGATGACGACAACATCACCAACACTAACAGAGACCCCAGTCGATCGGCTTGGATTTTATGTGGCTCGTTTTCTTTTATTTTCTTCAAATTAAACGGTAACAAGTTTACATTTTGCTGGATTTTACGAGTACGAGGCAACAATTTAGTGGATTAGCGGTTGCTGATGGTGCGGATGATGTTGGTACTGACTATATTGATTCCTTTTATTGGCCACGCTTATAAAGATTTAAGGTGAGTTAATCTGAAAGATTGCAACTCAAATGGAGTCCAAGAGTGCCTTAATCAAACAAAACAGATAAATTCAAATAAACTAGAATTGGGGTCATCTAGATTGAGATTTATAGTTCAAGGCAATCCTAATGGACTCGGCTCGATACCCCCAAGGATTCCCTCGACTTGTTCAGTTTAATCAGGCATTCAAGGTTCCATTAAAATTTACTTCTCCAGAGAAGAAGAAAGAGAAGAAGAAAGGCAATATTAAAACGGTTTCTTCAGCTCATCACGCCCAGTTCTCATCAAAGCCAGCCCCTCATCAGTTTGTAATATAAGAAAATACTTGGTAAAAGTGGAAAATGAAAATCACTTAAATAAATCATAATATTGTCTGTGTGGAATGCCCTCATATGAACATCTTGTAAATCTTGCTCGGTATTGTCCATAAAGTTATAACAGCAAATGTACCGTGAAGCGATTATTATAGCCAAATAAGTAAACGTCAAATGCCTTTGAAAATGCCGTCATCTGGAAGGCGAAAGACAAGACAGAACCAACAACAGCCACAGAAGCACTCAGACATCGAACAAAGACCACAACAACAGCAACAGAAGCAACCAACCCGGCCAACAACAATCGCATCATAATCGTTTGTAGCGACTAATTTATGATCTTAATGGCGGCTAATTAACACCATTTTCCACAATTGAAAGATTTTCCATTAAATAAAACACTTTGTCGGAATTGCCCAGCAACACGCAGTCGGCCAGTGCATACACGGCTGCCAAGCCAAAATCATTTCATCCACATCCACATCCACATGCATCGCTTTACAGTGCCTCGTCAAAGCCATTGGCAAGCAGTTCTCCCAGTTCGCTTGACTGACGCCGAAAGTGGGCACGGCCTGGGGCAAAGCGTTTTTTTGGGAGTAAATGCGGAAGTTCGAGCTCGGCTCAAATGGAGCAAAACACAAACACACACAAAATCAAACAAATACAAAATGAGAAGAAGAAGAAGAAGCAGAAGCAATAGGAGAATGTGCAATTGCCATTGCTGTAAACATTTGCCGGGCCAAGAAGTGCAAACAAAGAAGCCAAAAAGGCTGAGGTCGAGGTGCGGCCGGGATGAGCTGGAATGGGTGAGGGCAAATTGATGGCGCTGCACAAAATCGACAAAGTCACTGGCAATTTTTAACGCATGAATAGCAAAGGCGGTGACCACCACCACCATCACCATTACCATCACCATCACCGCCGATATCAGCAACACCAAAATAGAAATAGAAATAAAAAGTGTTTAAAGCATTTGAAATGCATTCGCCCGTTTTCTCACCAAAGCCGCTCCAATGCCGAACTGCCTGACTGACTTGGCCCTGCTTGGCTGGTTGGGTGTCCAATCGCTTGTGACGGACGATCCGATCAGCACCACCAGCAGCACCAGCAGCAGCAGCAGCGGCTGAGGCAGTGGCAGCAGCAATTGTCCGTTTGCTCAAAGCTGACAACTCACTGAGCGCGCAATGATTAATCGCGCAATTGTGCGGCGACGCCGAAAGCTACAGAAAAACACAGATACCGATGCATGTCCCGATAGACAGACAGGCTAGGGCAAAACCAAACCAACCTGGCCCTGAGCTGGCCAAGGAGACAGATCTGCTCTGTCGCTGCTGCCAACTCAGCAACTCTTTCGCTGGCAACTCTGTCAGGATTGCTGCTGTTATCTCAGCAATTGTTGCTGTTCCTTCTGTCTAGACGGCAATGCCTGCCGCAATTGTTGCTATAATCGTCTATTTTTTTTTTGTGTGTTTTTTTCGCCTGAGCAGAGCACTGTTCCGACTTTGGGCTGCTCTGCTGTCTTTGCCCTTTTTCTGCTACTTTTCGATTTTTAATTGCAATCAAAAGTGTTGCCGGAAGCCATTTACAAAAGCTGTCACCAGACCACCACGGCCATCACCACCAAACCGCCTAGCCACTGAGTCTGTCGGCCACTTTTATCAAAATCAATCAATGAAGCGAAGCGCGCCGCGCCGGCCCAGACACTTTACGCTCTGATTGAAGAGCGTGGCGCATTCTGTTTTTGGAAGTGAGCGATTCTCAACCAAATTGAATGTTTTGTGTCTCGTTGCCTAATACGATTTGACCCACGCAAACAGAGTCATTTCTACCCTGGGTAGAAAGACTGAGACCCGCATTACCTAATACCCAACAGACTTTAGGTCAACTGGCTGGTTAACCTCACTCGTCCGGCCATCGTCTATCAAGCGTGGCGTGTAATTGAATTAATACAATCGCCGTTGAGACTTGCCTGATTAAAATTCCAATGTGAAAAACATTTATTTTTTCTTTTTTTCGGAGTTTGTAGAACATGTTTGTGTACCCAAAAAAAATGTAAGGCATCTGCAAAATGTGACTGCACCTGTTACCAAAAAAAAAAAAGAGTCAGTACAGAACAAAGTAGAATTACGCCACGAACAAAGCTCAATCAGCGAGCCTGGCCAGTTCGGCACCTGAGCTTATCAGGGACAAGCCATCGGGAACTGCAATCTATGTAGTTCTCCGAGTAGAGCAAAGTAGACAAAAAAAAAAGTGGCAAGCTGATTTGATCAGCAATCGAAGCCATCGATCTAACGATCGGGTTAGAGACTCTTAGAAAAAAAAATGTCTATAAAGAAAGTGACGAGGGCCGAGTTAAGCAAAAAAATAAAATAAACAGCTAAACAAGAATGCAACATGCCAGCAACATTCTAGGTCTGTCAGTTGGTCCCTGCTCCGTAGATCAGCCGATCGCCGGCGGTGACATCTTGTCAACTCGAAATGAAAAAAATGAAATCATGATCAAAACAAAATGTTGCCAACCCATCAGAGTTGGCCTGGCTGCCTTTGGTCATGTCGCCTGCCGTTTATGCTGGCAGCTTCTGGTCAACATTTCTATTGGCATAACAAAACTGGTCAGATAGACTATGAGCGAGAGCTGAGAGGGCTGGGAGGGCTGAGCTCTGAGCTCTCAAGATCATCGATTCATCTCTATTGATTGATACAAACAGGCAGCGGCAGCTCTGACAGCAGTCCGGTAGGTTCGTTCACACATACAATAAGTGAGGCATCATTCAGGCGTCACTCTCAGCGATTAAAGAAAAAATCCAGAGAGAAAAAAAAAACTCAGCACACACACACATTTAAGGAGTTGGCCTGTCGATCTGTCTATCGATCAGGCACGCAAGCTACCACAACGACCACCACCGCCACTTGTCAGCGTCCATAATCATGCCAAATATCAGTTTGGGGCCCGACGAACTAGTTGCGAGTTAGCTAAATGACAGCAAATTGAAGCAAGCCTAAAAAAGAGAAAGGCTCTCAAAAAAGCCACACACAAAGGGGCGGAAACATTCCATCAACAGTTTGTCAAAAATATTTGAAATATTATATCATTTTTGGGGGAAAGAAATGAACGGAACTTTTTGGTATATTTGTGAATCAGATTTTCATTTAAGGAATACCTCCTTAACTCCTTAAATCTTGTTCGTCATCAACATTTTTGACTCAAATGTTGAAATAGAATTTTAAAATATTTTCTCTGTCATATTTATATCATCTGCATTCAAAAAAATCTTCCTATTTAACAATTTCCATTTCGATCCAAACTATTAATTTTGTTCTACTGGAATTATCTACAGTTTTATAGGAGTAGCGCAAATATTAGATCTAGCTTGGTTTGTGTATAGAAAGGCAAGGATCCCGGGAGCAACAAAGGCTAGAGTATCCAAATTTGGTATCAACAATATACGAAACATAATTTTACATTATTATTAATATCTAACCCAGCACTCCCCGGATGTATTGAAAATTACTGAATATCTCTGAAACTAAAAGATCTAAGGTAACTAAACTGGAGCCGAATACTAGACTTGTATTCTCAGTAATATAATTATACCAAACATGGTCAGATTAGAGAATCTATCAGACAAAACCGAACGATCAGAGATAGATTGATAGATTTTATTTTAGGTCGACAACTTGTTGCATAACTTATCTCTTATAAAGCTGAATAAATTATTGAAGTACTTCTCTTTAAATTATTTGTTTTTTCTTAAACAAGAAATTTTTGTGGTCATAACTTAGAACTTTCTGGAACAATTTTCAACTGAGCTAATCTCTCCTCTAATTAGTTTAGGAATAAATAGGAATAAATAAATCGAAATGAATCATCCAAATGGGTCAAATTGATAAGGCTGTATTGAAAGAATTTTTTTTTAGTTCCTCTTTTCAATTTTTTGTAACAAGCTGCTCTCTTCTTCTTTCTTTGAAACACACCCACTCTGGCCTGGAACATGAACCCAATCAATGATCACACTTAAAGTATTTCAGTTTTATATTCTTTCCTCTTCACTGGCTTTGGGATAGGACCCCTCTACCTATCAACCTAATGGAAGAACATCATAGCCACAAAAGTAGCCTGGCCTCGGACCAAGCCCAAAAATTGCCGAGACTTGCAAATATTTGTCGAGGCAATCGCTCATTATCAGTTGTTTGTTGCCCGCTCGATTGTTAATCAACGTAGGCGAGCAGATTTGTCAAGCGAGAACACCATCGCCATCGCCATTATATGTAGGTTAATTCCGCGCACAACTCAAAGATACGAGCTGGCCCAACCAGCCAGAGAGAGACAGAGAGAGAGAGAGAGAGAGAGAGAGATGATGATGCCGGAATCCACACATGGTCAGAGTTGGTCTCCAAACAAGCTTTGATTAGCATTACAAATGATGCGAGTAATGTGCACTTAAGCAAGCGACTGCACCAGAGAGCTTAGCCATAACGAGCCAGAGGGCAGCCGGCCAGAAGGGGCAGAAGGCAACCTTGGTATCCTAGGTTTCGGCTTGGTCACTCTGCCTTATCCTAGACAGAGTGACGGGTGTTCTGGATATGCGCAGTGGCGACCACAACGATGACTTGCAATTCATTTTCAACTCGTTGGCTCTTGCCAAGCTGATGACCATGACGGTGGTGGCGATGGTGGTGATGATGCTGGTGATGCTGGTGGCAGTGGTGGTGGTGGCTTTGGTAAGCGCCTGCTTCATTTGTTGTGTGGGCATAAAATTGGCGCCCCTTTGCCAAAAACGAAAAATAAAAATATATAAAAAATAAAAAAACAAAAAGGAGTAAAAGAATTCAGTCAGCCTCACATGCAAAAACCGCCAACGCCATTGGACGATGCTTTAGCCGTACGTCTCTGTCGCTGACTTGGTGAACTTGAAGCTCAAATTGAAACCGAGTCTGCAAAAGTCCAAGTCCGCAGCTGAAGAGTTGCCTCTGCCGGCCGCCTTGTCGGCTGGTTTGCCATAAAATATCGGCATTTTATTAGCGCGTGCATCCCATTTGCCGCTTTTCATTGCGATTTTAAAAGTGTTCCCGTGTTTTGATAGCCGCACTATCAGTGACCCATGGAAATAAATGTGGCCTATAGAGATTATGCCTTCCTGCCAGGCCACGCCAAGTCAACCCAACATACGAGTTTGCAAACACCACGTAAGTGTTTCTGTCTCCCTCTCTCTGTGTATGTGTGTGTGTGTGGATGAGAGAACTGGGTAATGAAATATGGTGCAATGTGGCCGCATAACGGCTATTAAGGAACCCAGTCTCTTAGTCTTAAACTTGTTCATTATTCTTTGATGGGCAGACCCTAGTTCTTTTTTTGGTTTCTTATGAGCCAGCAAATTCTAATGCGTTGCCGCTTAGCGCTTCCGTCATCACCTGTGCCGCATTTCACTTCATAACTCAAGGCCCAAAAAAATAAAATGAAGGAGTAGGTTGAAGGCTTTCAGGAGTTGCACAGACCCTACTCCAATGCAAAGACCACAAATTAACTCCACATCAAACATAATCATTTTTGAAAGCTCAAAACAAAGGGCTCTCGCACTCTCTCTCTCTCTCTCTATCTCTCTCCCTCTCTGTCGTGGACAGAGTCAACACCTACGGTGCCGGTCCACTGGGAAGGGGTTAGCAAATTACTTAAACACACGCTTCCGCAGGCAGCTTTTGCCTAAAATACTCTCTCGATCTGTCTCTGGCTCCAATTGGCCAGTTGACAACGAAATTTTTTTTATTTTTTTGGAGGTTCGCCCGCCACAAGCGATAATTCTTTCGGTGCTATGACAACTAAATTGCCATGGCCGTATTTGTGGAGACCTCTTCAGGTCCGAATGGCTTATAGGGAGTCGAAGAGTCTATTGCCGAAAAACCAAAATAAACGACAAGACACCAGCGCCGTTTCAAAGACAACTGACTGGAAATTTTTTTTTTTTTTTTTTGGCCAACGCCAGCGACTCTGGATAATTCGCATGATGATGAATTCCAGTGAAAATAACAAAAACAAAATAAGAAGAAGAAGAAGAAGAAGAAGAAAGAGCTAAGTAAATGTCGGGAGTTGGCTGAACCACGAATTTAGTTGGCCGATTCCTTAGTTGATTCTTTGGTTGCTTCGCTTATTCACTTGACTGTAATTGCCGGCCTCGGTTCGGTCTGGTTCTGTTGTGGGTCGCACTCCCAGAATGCTCCCACCAGACCTCTCAGACTTCTCACTTGTTTCTGTTTCTGTTTTCACGTTCGTTTATTTGAAAATTTCTTCATTTTTTGGAATTTGGTAATTGCCGGCTCTCAACTCGAGTCACCTCACCTCACCTCTGCTTAAGTCAACTCAGCTCATCTCGGCTCGGCTCGACTCACCTCAGCTCTCCTTTGTTTGCTGATCTTTTGCTGATTTGCTTGGTTGTTCGGGGGAAACCGTATTGAGATTGCGAATTTTGGATTACTGTTCTCTTTGCCGTTGTCGGTTGTTATCATTGCCAGTTTGGCTGATTCGTATGCTGCCACTTAAACCGTTAAGCAAACGCATTTCGCATTTCGCCTTTTGTCTATATGAGAATCTGCAGATCTGTGTGAGTGAGTGATTGAGTAAATGAGTATTTTTCACAGCCCGAATATGTGAATATGTGAGTCTCTGTGTATTTTGTTTCTTTTGGGTGGGTTTTTGCAAATGACTGAGGCTTGGCCGATCTTTAAAATCAAGTCTCTCTACCGAATGCAACTCAAGTGGGTTTGGCTTTATTTGATCTTAAATTCCACTGCACTTAAAAGATTTTTTTCTCCCTCTTCTTCTTCTTCCTTTTATTTTCAAAAAAATATATAAATTGTTTTTATTTGCCTTTGTTTAACATATGACCGACTTTTGCTTTGTACTCAATTTTGTGGGAATGAAAAAATTGCAAAGTCTAAAAAAAATTTTTGAAAAAAAAAATCTTACATAAAACCCAATCGGTTGGGATCTCAGCCAAGCTTATCAGATTCAAGCCTAATTAGTTGCGAATTCAAGGAATTAGTTGAGAAACTCAGCTTTAAATCTTTATCCAAATATTTTCCCAGTAAGTCAATGATTTCAAAGCCTGAGCACATCAGGTGGTCTCTCTCATTTCTACGACTCTTTCAAAGTTAAAAATTGTATTTTTTTTTTTTTTAGTAAATTATTACATAAGTGAGCAAGGGAAGATCCCAAGCTCTAATTCCCTAGGCGAGGAATTCAGATTCAGATGGAGTAGGCTCGTTAGGTGAGCTGAATTTAACTACTTTTCGCTGGGCAAGTGCAAATAACAACAAATGCAGAGAAATAAAGTAGAAATAAAACATACGCATTTTACATGCTCGTAAACGTGTGTTACATGTGACTAGACAGACGGACAGGCAGGGCGAGTAACTTGGCCAAAACCCTGAATCAACTCACAGGCTCAGCAGGCGAGCCCAGGCTGAACGGGAGACCTTTAAAAGTAGACTGAAATTAGGTGGGCTAAAGAGACAGAGTGAGAGAGGGTGAAGGTAAGGGCGGGGGGCTGAGGAAGAGAGATAAATATATAACCTCAACTATTTTATGCATAAATTTTGCAAGATTGCGAAGCTACCCCATGGCGAGCTAATGTTGTAAATTATAAATATGACACCTACTCTTAGGCGCACAACTTGAGGATCTAAAGCTGGGCCAGAGTGAGGGCAACAGAGAGAGATAATGACTAAGAAAGAAAGAGAGAGTGAGAGAGAGACCTCAGAGTTGGTAAAAGCCGTGGGCAGGACTGGTAATACAGCTGCCTGGCATTTCTGTCTGCAAACTCTGGGCTAGTTGAAATTTATAAATGCCGACACACACACACACATACACACATAGGTATATGCAAATATCCATACGAGTGACAGGAAATATCCTGGCTTGAGTAAGTGCAAAGCAAAAAGCCAAAACAGCTTCAAATGGGCAATGGTTCTTCTTTCCTTTCCTTTCATTTATTTTTTTATTTTTATTTATTTTTTTTTTTTTTTGAGCCGCCGGCAACTTAATTGGTTGGAACCCGAAATGGTCAAACAGCGGGAAATCGTCGGTCGTCGGTTTGGGCCTTAATTAACGCAAAATGCATTTCAGTTTAGATCGCCTGGCTAATTCTCCCATGGCACTCAAGCCAAACTGACCAAGTGGCCTAGCCAGGAATTTAAGCAAAACCAAAAGAAATAAGCAAAACTTTTGCCCACTCTGAGTGAGATATGCATTTTTGTCATGTGCTCGAAAGGAGCTGCGATTTGGCCAGCGATTCAGCCAACTCCAGCTGAACTGAACTCAGCTGAGCTGAACTGAACTGAGCTGATTTGAGTCGAGCTTAGTTTCAGTTTTAGTTCGTTACGCAAAAGTTTGCCTCTCATTATCAAGAGGGAAAAACGAAACCAAAGCCAAAGCCAAAACCAAATCCATTGGCTGCTTGGCTTTTTCTGGTAAGTGGCTACGCATGCGCATTGTTTTTGTTGCAACAACAACAGTGGCAACAAAGTCGACGACATTTGCGATTGTTTGCTTTGGCAATATCGGCGGAAGAATGTAACGGTGCTTTATGGTAAGTTGGTCTCTTGTTTGGTTTTGGCCTTCTTTCCACACACACTCACACACTCAGAAGAGTGAGGAAGGGAGGAATGGTTGGAGACTGTAAGTGCGGCATGTGGCATGCGTGTATTTTGGGCCTCGTTTCGCTTGTTCCTTTTTTTCGGTAGTTTTCACAGCAAAACAAAGGCCAATTCCAGCAGATTTAATCACGCTTGCCCATCGACAAAAAAAAAAAGCTCGGGCAACAATGGGTTAAGTGGTAAATGGCAAACGCATTAGAAAAGAAGAAGACAACAACAACAACAGCAACAGGAGAAACAGTCAGAAAAGAGCCTGCCACAAACTTGGTGGTGGTTGGCCAGGCCAATTCGGTTTACTGATTTTATTCATCCCCCTCTCTCCTTGACGGAAAATGTAGAAAAAAAAACTTTTTCCTATGAAAAAATAATAATAATTGACAGGCGGCCTCTGTAAATGTGGGAATTTGGATTATTAACGAATTGTTGCCTGAATTACAACAACAAGCAAAATATTTGCAAACTGCCAATCGACAGACGCATAAAATTTATGCTATCCTCAGCTCCACCCCTACCCACCTCTCTCTCTCTCTCTCTCTTTCACTGACTTGCAGTCTTGTGCCGAGAGGAAGAGAAGACCGCCGGTGAAGCGGGAACCGATGATTCGCAAATGCTTCGATCACGTACGCGACGCAATTAAATGACAATTCCTTAGCTACTTGGCCGCCGCCACTGCCAATTGGCAGGCAGCAGCAGCAGCAGCTTCTCTTGCCAATTGGCATGCGCTGGCCGTGCCACCACAACGGAGACCTGCGCGCTGAAAGGGTAAGCCAAGCCAAGCCAACCAAGCCAAGTCAAGGAGTCGAATCGGGCTAGGCCAAGGAGCCAAAGTAAGGCATAAGAATGATGCTAACTATTTAGCGCATCCAAGCAAGATACAGTAGCTGAGGCAGAGCTGCCGCTTGTGTTCCTTTCAAGATCTTTTGCAACTTGAAACAGCCGCGCTCTCAGCCAGGGCAATTAAATCTTTGCAGTTGTTTAGTTTTTCAACGACCTCTACCCTCCACCCTCTCCCCCGCTATACCATCACCCTCTCATTTAGGCCCAGTTTAACTGAGATTCTTGGTCTGTTACAACATGCCCAAGAAAGACGGTGGCGGTGTTGGCGGACTCTTCGACTCTGATTAAGGGCTTGTTGGCCATAGATTGTGTCCCCCATGTGTATTTGTGTATGTCTGTGTGTGTGTGTGTGTGTATACAATCATTGGCATTTGTATTGGATTGGCGGATTGCTGGTGCTTGTTGTCGCCGCAATCGAATCGAACAAAAGAAAATTGTCAACTACAGCGAGCAGAACAACAGCTTTTGGCATATTTGAGCTGCCACAGTTAACAGACGCGCCTTATTGTTTTCTCAATGAGGTTTGCCAGAGGTTGGCTTGAAATTTCCTAGACAAGGAATGCCTAAAAAGCCAACAAAATCAAAACAAAGAAAAGAACAAACTAGGTTTACAAGGCCACAGGCTTTGGCTGGGCCAAGACGTGAGAGTGGAAAGGCTTTGATAAAATCTAAGCAGATGTTTCCACGAAAGATCTATGCTAATTTTGATCAAAACTAAACTCAGATTAAAATCTTATTCAAATACGAATTGAAGATTTGATTGAGTGGGAGAATGTCAGTTTTAAAGAAATTTAATTCTGATTCCAAAATATGCAAGCCAATTTAAAGAGGACCATAAAGTCTTGAATATATTGAATGCAAATATTGAAATCTCCAAAGCGCTTAAGTGTTGGCCACTTATTCGATAGTTTTATTTTCAATGGATAACAATTGCTGATTACACTCTGGCTGTTTGAACCGTTAGAAAGGAAAGGAAAGCAAAAAAAAAAAGCATTTGTTGTTTTTTTCTCTTTTATTTGTGGCAAGTATTGCAATTTCCCAACCGCATTGAAGACGGAAATGAAAACTACCGGCAAACAAACACCAAATATGGAAATGTTTACAAATTGCAATATGGCCAAGACCGAGAGGCCAAACGAATCGCAGCTGATGGCGCAGCACTTTTTGGAGGCCATTGCCAAGCCAGGCCAAGCCAGGCTAGGCCAGGCCAGGACAGGACCGGACCGGGCCACACAGAGTATTCAGCTAACTGGCCTGAACCTTTTGTGGTCTGGTGGCTATGGAGATTTGTTTAGAAACTACTGCTCCAAAAATGCACAAAATCAGCGTACCATGGTGGCAACTTCTTCAGCCAGTGTTGACCGTTGGCTGACCGGCTGACGATGATGAGACCAAAACAAAAAAAAAAAAAAAAACTAAAACTCTCTGACTACAATCGGGACTGAAATAGAACCAGTGGCAAGGCGATGGCAGAGGTGCTGGTGGTGGTGATGGTTGGAAAAAAGTCGGCGCATCCTTTGCCTTGCCTATTTTGTAAATTCGTTAGTGCTGCTGAAATATGTTGATTGAATTTTTCGGGAGCAACTGCATTTGATTATAACGACGAGGACGACGACTACAACGACTTTGGCAATGATGGCTGTGCCAGCTTGTATGTGTGTGTGTGTGTGTGTGTTTGAGTGTGTTGGCTAGCTGGTCAGACTGTTGACCAGTTATGCTTGTGGCAGCCACTCAGCAGACGCACCAAAAATGGTCAACACCAAATTTTCAGCGATTGTTATCATTGCGACTTACAAACCTCACATTCTCCAGCCTTCCCTCTCTCTGTCTCTCTCTGTCTCTGTCTATCTTTAAATATCTTTCTTCCTCTCTAGTTTGGGGTCAAAGCCTCACACACTCTCTAGGTATTTGGCATTTGCATATTCATAGTGAAAATATCAGCCCACACCTGGTAGACTGGCCACTTTGCTTAGACTCTTGACTCGCTGCCAGCATCGTCAAACAATTAACAAGATTTATTAATTAAACAACAATTTACGAGTTATTTGCACTTAATTAGTGGCACCCACTGAAAGTTTCAGCTACCCACACCTTCCTGCTTGATGATGTTGAACAGTAGAAATGATGCAACACGGCTTCCGGTAGTTCCCAAAGCTTTACATTTCTTTAATGAACTAAAATTTCAAAAGATAAATTGAATAGCTCTGAGAATAACAAATACTCTTTTGATCAATGTTTTCCAATAAATTGGTCTCCTAATATTCAGACCCTCTGAGTATACTTAAAAAAATATATGATTTTTAAGACGAAAAGGCAAAGTATTTATATAAGTACGTCAAAAGTATCGATCCAAGTATCGGTAAATATATCGATGCAATCGATTGTCATCTAAAATAAAGTTTAAAATGGATTGGTTCTTCATTTTTATTTCTCAAAAGAATCTTTCATATATTAGAAAAGTGGAACACAAAATTTAATAAATTAGCGAAAATTGGAGCAACTGTACTTGATGCTTTCTATAAATTCTCGATTGCCTTAGCTTTTGCAAACTTGATTTGTTCACTTCAATTTTTCTACTTTCGGTCATCTATATAAGTCAATAAATAGGTCCTTTATTTTTATGAGGTTTGCTTCCGATTTTATTGTAAAAATTCATCAATAGAATCTCGATATAGCTACAAGCTTCTTATCAAACCAAAGTGTTCCTTTTTGAAAGAGTATAAACTAGCCTCTTTAGCTTTGTGTTTTTCGTTTGACATCGAGAGAAAATTAATTGTTAATAATGATTATTTATTGTCTTAAGCAGCTTCGAATTCTTCAGTTTCCTTAAGCCTCTGTTGATCAACTTTACCTTCGGGCTTTCTCTCCACCACTCTCCCTTTTTTCTAGCAACCGCTGACCCGTAGAGTGAAGTGAGTGTTAATTTGTTATGGGGCATATCAATTTCCAAGGGCTGGTGCTGCGTTGGCGAGTCTTCCAGGAAATGCATACTTATGGACCGGCGCTATCTTGGAAAATTTCTAGACTACAAATTTTATTCCTTAAGCCAGACACAAGTCATTAAAAGAAATCCTCGGTTTAATGTGGGTTCGGGGCATGTGATAAGATGGTCATAATCAATAACGATTTTCCAAAGTTTTCATATTCTTTCGGTTTTTATATTTCAGTTTTCGGTTGTGTGGGAGCTGTTTGGTTCTTTTTTCGTATTTTATTAAATTATCAGTCTGGTTAAGTTTTTCAAAAACGCCGACGCAAAAGTCTGAATCGTTGTGGTTACCAAAATGTGGAAACCCCGGCAGCATGCGGGAAGGTAAGCCGCGAAATGACTTCATTAAGAAATATTTCATAATTTTTGTATTGTCTTTTGGTTTTTTTGTGCTTGGGATTTTTATAGTATATATTTTCATCTGGCTTGCTGTTATTTTTATTGTTGTGGGGCTTATGATTCCGCGAACAAATTAAGCTGAGAAATGCACAACCGCAAAATGACCATACGATGGCGGCACTTTAGGCACTGAATATTTTAACATTTTTATTTCATATATACATATATATTTTTTAATATGCCTTGGATATTGCACTCGGCCTTTTAAAAATTTGTTTTCAACTTGTCAAGTGCAAATATGAATTTAAATGTGACACATTTCAGAGAGTTGTTCCCAAGCTTTTTAAATCCAAAATAAATTAAGAAAATTCGGGAAAAAAATAATTGGATTTTATAAAATAAATAGATTATTTTAAATTTCGAATAACTCCCATTGTCTAGCACTAAAATGAATCCCAGAAATTATCTAATTTGTTTATTTTTAATTTATTTTGTCCAACTTGTTTGGGGTTTCACTGGCCAGAAAGCCGGTCTAATTTGTTTATTTAAAGTCTTTTCAGATTTGCTGGATTTAAACATATACAACACCAGCCCCTGACCTCCTGTCCAGAGGCACACCACACACATGGCATACAGATCATGTAGAAGTCACAGGACCACTGAGAAACTGACTACACGTACGAAAACGGAAGGCAATCAGTTGTACAAATGAAATATAAACAAATGCAAGTTTACAGAAATTTGTCTATGCATTTGAACCCTTCTGCCGAAAAAAAATACAACAAAATATCCACTTAAAAGTGGGCATGTACGTGCATGTCTACTTGAGAATGTAATCGACAATACAAGCACTTGAATGACTGACCAGACAGAAGGATCCGAAAAAGGACGGGTCTGGCCTGGGTTTGGGGTTGGAGTTTCTCGACCCTTTCAATTATTTGTTTGTAGCAGCAAAAAACAAAAATGAAAGTATGGAAAACATTTTGCCTAAATGATGCAGTGTCTCTCGGCTAGACAGAGAGAAAGAGAGAGAGAGAGAGTGAGATGGAGAGGCCAAATGGAATAATAAAGGCTGCGGTCCAGACCAAGCGGATCGGTCTGCCGGCTAGTTTGCATGGCTTAGCCAAGGTCCCAAAGGATTCCCTTGTTATGCGTATACGCTGGCGACAGCAACGACAATGACGACAAGTCGACCGACCCTCCTCGACTCTGGTCAACCTGAAGCTTAAGCAAGAAAGCTGCCAACCAGCCAGCCGGTCAGGCGGCTGCCCTTTGTCCAATGCTTGCTCGTTTGTTTGTTTACTTGGCAGTTGTTTCGGTTCTACCTTGTGCTGAGGCCTCTGCTCTGCCCCTTCCTTTTCCCTCCTCCATCCATCCGATTCCATCTTCCCTGACCGCCATTTCCTTCGACTGCACTCGAATGGTTTCGCTTACATTTAACGTGCGAATGTTTCTGTTTTTTTGAATTATGGCGACAGGAACACAGCCGCAGTTGCAGACCTCGTCCTGTCCCCCCATAGCCTCCTGTCTTGGGCCTGGCCACAGCTTCACTGCCATCAGACAGCAAAAATGAAATCAAGCTCTTCATACACACACACACACACACACACATAAACATGTTCCAAAGGAGAGAATGTAGCTATTGCATCCTGGTCTTCAACCCCTGCTCCAACTTCCCTAGTCCCGTCTCTTCCAGCCATCATTGCGGTTTGGCCAATGCCGATTTTTAGCTGCTTCCTTTCTACCTCCAGCCCAAGCCCAAGCCCAAGCCAAGCCCCTGACCCCGTCCCCTGTCCTTGCGGTTGCAATGAAAGTGTTGTGTTTCAACCAAGACAACAACAACAAGAACAACGACAACGACGACATCGAGAAAGGCAACGTTCCAGTATTTTATTCAAAATGCTCGGCAACGTAATAGAATTTTTGATGCCAGCATGTCTGGTCATAAAGATGCCACATGATAACGGTCAACGCTCCAGCCAAACATTACACATATTCCAGCTGTCCCTCCCCAACCTCCTGCTCGATCCCCCCTAAACGCACTATACCAGTGAGCTTTGTTCTTGTGTGACCATTTCAATTGCAACAGCAAGAGCAACAGGAGAAGCATCCGCATCATCGTTTTGAATGCTACTGGCTTTTTCGGATTCTTCCTCAACTTGGAATTGCCCAACTGCCTGTCCAACTCAGTCAGTGGTTCTCTGATTCTCTGATTCCCCGACTAGTCAGCCAGGCAGGCAGGCTGCTTGCTAAAAATCTCATCATAAATTTATTAGTTTCGGACCCGAGCTGACCACATTGGCGACGTCGCCTATTTTGCACGCAAAATTCCGGACCTGGCCAAGCGACTGATGGCCGTTGGATTTTCAGAATTCAGGGGGACTTGAGAGTAGGCTTTGGTTGGCGGCTTCCAGTTGTCAGCTGGTAGCTCTGCCATTGGCATTTCGCTGTCTTCTCTGGAGGTGGGGCCATGTCGATGATTTATGCACAAAGTTGTTTAGAAAATATGCCAAGTGACGCGTCGACTTGCTCAGCCCGGCACAACTCTAAATTCTCAACACACAACTCAATGCTCAATGGCCACTCAGGCGGTCAGTAGTCCGCAAGAGCCCGAAGGGATTTTACCAGACACGATGCGCCCGTCCCGGGCATGACTTCATGTTTGATTAAGCGACTGCACCGACTGCCAAACGCAAATCAACGCTGGCGTTGATAATGTCAGACAGTCCCTCTCTGCCTCTCGAATTGACCGCAACCTCTCTCTCAACGCCAGCCACACTCGTGTCATGACTTGTGAAAATATACACCTCGAGTCTGCCGATTGGTTCGGCGGGTCTGGAGAACCGGGGACTGGATTTCGTAGTCCCGGCCGAACCATCAAAAGCAGCGGCAGGTGTTGGTTACTTCTAATCAGAGGCGTGTTTTCCGAGACGCTGTTTTTATTAGCAGTCCAAAAGTGTTGTCTCCCGCAGACAGTCAAATGGTGTGTTCTACTTAGATAAACCCAGACTGTCCGTGTCGACCGGGGGAAAGAGCCCAGACATTCAAATTGCTCGGGCAAGGCTAAGAGGCGGATACTCTCTTAAAAGCCAAAAGCAGTGAAATTCAAAAATAAATTGAAGAATGCACACGTTTTTATACCAAAACTTGGATACTCTTTTTCAATTACATATATATAAATTTTTCAAGAAATATTTGAAATATCAGAACTTATTTTTTATTAGATCTTTTAAGGATCCAAAAGTACAAGTTTCTAAGTAAGATTTAAGTTCCTACCGGCTGACTCGTGCTGTGGATTCACAGGGATATTTTCAGAGATCTAAAAGTAAAAGTTTATAGGTTAGCTTTAAGTTCCTATCGGGTGACTCCTGCGGTGGAGTCACATATACATGGACCAGTATTAGGTCCATTGCGGGGATGGTGTGTTCGAGGAGTGCAATATAGGAGTGCGAGATATATCAAGACTCTATGGACAAGTAAAAGAAGTCAAACAGTCCAATACTCTGATCCTAAAGAATTTTCAAATAACAAAACAAATTGAATTTATTTTTAGGAATATAGAAAATTCATTCTGAGAAGTAAAAGTTCTTAAATTTTAGACCAATTTGAAAACGAAGTATAACAAATTTTTTAGTGATTTTCTTTTGATTTTTTTCCCGCCATAAAAATTTTATTTGTTCCTAAAAATCTTTCAGGAATTTAATAAAATTATAGATTTCCTAGAAATGTATTTATATAGCTCCGTTTGGGCTTAAGAAAAGAGTATAAAATATTCACACTTTTCAAATTGTCGCAATAAATTAAGAAATGATTGGAAAGAAACTTTCTAGCCTTTTACGCTTTCCATTTTGTCGCATTAATTTAGATAAAATAATAAAGCCTTTGTCAATGTGAAAATAGAATGAGAGATTTTTATATATGCTAAATGTCTCAATTGTCTGTTATGCATTTTAAAGTATTTAAATTTGAAATTTATCATCCCACCCGATATTAAAAATAAGAAAAAGAAGAAAAAAAATAACTCAAAGGTAAAATTAAGTGAGGAAAAGTCACTTAACCCCACGTGTTCGAAAATGTTGGTCTGCATATTTGTCGATATGTCTCGGGTGTATTTATCTGACCGCTATAACCGATTCAATTGGCTTGCATTGATATTTATGTATTATTATAATTTCTGGCAACAAAACGAAAGCAACCGTACCAGAAATTATGTAGGCATGCATTTTCAATCGTTATCGTCAATTTAAGTTAAGGTCTTTTGTTTTTCTTTTTCTTGTTGTTTGTCTCCGATGTTGGTGGGTTACTTGGTTGCACGGTGAAAACAGCAACAACAACAACAACAAGAGCAGCTGAAGAGTCTCGTCTGCATTTAAGTTTTTGTAAACGCTTTCGAGCTTATGACCATAAATTGCCCAGCAAACCGTGACCATAAATTGGAGCTAACAAAGAAATTATGAAATTCAAATGAAGTGCGTTGCCATTTCACGGCCCCCACAACAGCCAATCACTGGGGGGCTCTTGAAAGTCCAGGAATCCCTCGTGATGTTGTTGTTGTTGTTATTGGCATTGCCGCCGGATTGGCCGTTGTTTGTCGCAATGCGCACCTGATGCCAGAGCAGCCCTCAGGCAAAAGGCTCCAATTCAACTTGATGCCAGCTCAACCTCAACCTGAGCCTGAGTACAAAACACAAGGTTCTGCCCAGATTAATCCCAAAAGCCACAAGACCAGACCAAGCTAAGACCAAGTCCACTACCACCACCACCACCACTACCAGCACCATCGCCAGCACTTTTATAGAGCAGCCGCAATTGCTGAAGCTGATGATGGTGGAGGGCAGTTCAATTCAGTTGGAGTTAACATGAGTAAATTGTGCAACTTGTTCACTTTTTGCATAAAAATTGTTCATTGAAAATGCATAAATGTGCAATTGAGCTAGCTATTCCTGCTGCCAAGAGCGAAAGGATCCAGCCATTTACTTTAGTCCAGATGGAACTGGTCTGCCAGTGAAAAGGTGGGGGAGAAAAAACTCAAAAAAAAAAAAAAGGAAATGCACGCCTTGTTCAAAAGAATTATTATTGTGGGGTGGACGACGACGACGATGACGACGACAAAGCCTTGGAACATTGAACCCAAAACAGTTCGATGCATTCGCTGATTGCTCAAGTCAACTGGCAAGTCGAGAAATTCCAACGACAATAGACAACAACGTTAGTTTGGACTGGCGTTTAGTTTCCACATTGTTAACTATATAAAAAATATACAACAATATAAACAATAAATGCATTGGCATTTAAACAGATCTCATAATATATTCATAAACAGGCCAAGAGACAACTGGCTTAGTGGTTTTTTTTCCCGGTATTGGTCAAAATCTAATGCCAGCCAAGTTGGTACGGGCCAGACAGGAGCAAACGTGTTGCTCCCGTCGTCCATATCGGTTGATATCTGTGCTTATTTTCATTTTGACTCAAGGGACCACAAAAGGCTTTTAACAGGCAAAATGCTCAACTCGCCTCGGCTACACTCCACTCCACCGTCTATTGACAGTTGCATGGCCCATTTTGTGCACCCCGAGATCAGGCCGACTGGTCAAACTTTGCACACTTTCTGTATGTGTTACCAAAAAATAAATAAATAAAAATAATAATAAAATAACAGCAACATGAAAAGTATTCTCGACTCTCCCATTTTGGGCCTCACACAGCCTGAGAGAATTGTGCGTATTCGGTTTGGGTCTTTTGTCTTTCGGTGTCTATCGGCCTGCTGCAGTGACTTTTGGGGCCACGCAACGCGTTTCTATATTTGGTCAACCTCATGAAATCTATGCGGCCGAGAACAAAAAAAAATATTTCGTTGCTTGGCCTCTTGCCTCTTCCATGCCTGCCAGAACTATGCAATTTTCCCTATACCCCTCCCCCTCCTCCTTCTCCTCTCTCTTCCCCTTAGGCCAAAGAATTCCACATTCATATAACGAGAAGCCGAGATTTGCCTTTGGGTTTGGTTTGGTTTGGTTTGTTTGCCTGCCTTCTTGTTTCTTTCCACTCGCTTCATCAAAATCAATTCAATTATGTGTGTGTTTGTGTGTGTCTGTGTGTGTGTATTTGGTTGGTTTGTTTGTTTGTTGCAGTTGAAAATCTTGAGGTTTTTGTAACTGAAAATTGGCGCTATTGTCTTACATTTTGGGTGCGTGAAATTTATGGTTATGAGTTTTCTATATCTTTTGTCAGTGTATGCGTGTGTGTGTGTGTGTGTAGGAGAGAGTGTGTTTGTTTTAGCTTTGACCTCGGTTGTGACATTTGATTTTTTCGGGCTACAAAGCCGCTGCCAAGAATTATGGCCAGGAATGTTGAAATGTTGAGACAATAAAAATCTATGCGATTATAAATGCAGACATTCACTTTAGATTCACATCAAAAAGACTTGAAAGACTGCCCTGACTAATATAAAAATATAAAGAAATTTAGGGTGGAACTAAATTTGCCAGGAATAATAAACTATTTTGAAAGTTACTAAAATTTTGAGAATTTATGGATTTCTCGATACTTCATTTGTCTGAAGAAGATGTATCAAATGAAAATGGGGAGAGAAATGAAAGCCTAGTTAAGATAATGAAAGTCTTGATTCTAAAGAAAATAAAATATATTATGTATAATTCATAAAATTTTAATCCTAGTTTAAAGGAATCTTCAACTGTTTTAATAACTTTTCAAGGTTCCCAAAAAAAAAAAAACAGCTGATTCCATTTTAAGTATTAACCCAAATTTTCTTTGACTCCATTCAATTTTATAGGATAATTTCGTATGCTTTGAGAATTGGAAGCCTTGTCTCTTCAGCTTATTATCGTTTGTATGATTTCCCCCACATCGGCAGTGTTAGTTTGCCGGATCGATCGATCAAGCGGATTTTTTTTTCTTTTTCCTTTTTTTTTTGAATACAAATTCAAATTACCTTCAATATTGCATACAAAGAACACAAATCAGCGCTGAGAATCAGCGAGACAAAGGCACAGTCAATGAGTGCCGAAAAAAGCCAATTCATTAACTTGAAATCGGCGAAAGAGAGTTGAAGTGGGAAGCGGTTTGAAGTGAACGACTCGGCGAGTGCAATTCAAAATTGAATTCGAAATCTCAAACACACATCTTGATGAGATCATTATCGCCGCAACAACGACAGGCCAATTACATTAATTAATTATTAAGGGAACTTGGTTGCTTCTGTCCCCTCCCCTCCCATACCCCCCTTAATGCTGATATAGGTTGGGTAGGGGAGGTGAAATTGCAAAGCGGCAAACGAGCATCACGTACAAAAGCAGCAAATAAGCCCAGCTTGAGCGCCGTTCCCAGGTGAAGTACGTGAAGCCTCTCGGTCCCAAAACAATCTGTTTCAGAAGAAGACTCTTCTGCTTCTTCGTCTTGTTTCTGCTGGTCCCCGGGATATCAAGGAATGCGATCAGTGATCAAACCAAAATCGAACAAGCACACACAGCACGGACCTGGTGTGGCTTCACTTGGCTTTCCCGAGTGGCGATGAGCTGAACCAAAGCCGAGCCGAGCTGAGCTCTACTGAGCTGAGACTGGGGGCGTTTTTGGCAGGGTTGGCTCTGGCTGACTAAGCAGCCAGTGAACTGCAGCTGAAGCCAGCTCAGCATTTGGCCAAGATCGATCGGTGGAGCTGGAGAGCGATCGGTTCTTCTTGAGCTTCACCTTCACCGTTTGCGGTATGATTTGCAGATTCTTAAATAGTATGCATCTCCCAGTCAGGTCGGTCCAGCCAGTCCGGCTGGTCCGGTCTGATTCGGTGCGGCGTTAGGCGTGCGATGATTAATTGCGGCCCGCCGCACGCAATCCGCTTCCCCTTTAGCTGAATGAAGCTCGCGTGTTTCAATTTTTTGTCTACCTTTTTTTTTTTTTTCTTCTTGCCATTTGCTGGTTCAGTTGCTGCTGCTGCTGCTACTTCTGCTGCTGCCGATGCTGATGCTGTTGGGGCTGTTGAAAAATGATCTTTGGAATGTCTTGCTTCAAAGAAGCTAATAAGATCATTTATAACACAGTTAGATCAGGTTCTGGCACGGCCTCTGTGACTCTGATTCCCTCTCGATCTGGGGTCCAGAGTTTGGGCCTGGGTCTGAGTCTGAGTTTCAGTCTGGTGTCGGCGACTTCCTTCGACGGCTTGCGTCGACATAATCGGTAGCCATAATTTTTCCTCGCTATGTAACCGGAAAATGCCGTCGCTCGGTTAGCCACTTGGCCTAATAAAAATGCTCAAACTCAATTAATCGGCAGCTCGGCACATTCAGTTTGCTTGGTTGCCTGCTCAGACGACGGCCGTTTGGCCGGTCGATTAGTTGGTAAAATACAGGAAAGAAATCTATATCGATGGATGGTACATTGAATGCATCTTGACAGTCTCACCCGCACAATGCTGGGAATAGTGGAAATCGTTTATTTGAAATTAACATGTTGACAACTTTGTATATTTGTTTGGCATTTAAGAGAGGTTGGCAGGATTTCGACTCACCTAAGCAAAAGTGATTGAAATATATCAAGAAGGCTTCCGAGAGTTCAATGAACTTTTCAAAAACTAAATTTGAAATATCGATTAAGCTTTTAGAACTAACAATAAACTTTTAGAACTTGTCTATATCAAAGATTTCTGACGTACATTGAAAGTTTTAATAGAAGAAGGATATTGGAATTTTGATCAATATCATTAAATGGAATTATATATATTTATAGCTATACTCGATGTCACTTAGATTTGTAAGAAATATAGTCGTCTCTTCATTAATTATATTTTAATTTTCACAGGGCTGGATACATATTATATATATCGATATTTATCGATAATTATAATCAACAATAAGTTTTCGATATTTATATTGCTTTAATTAAATTAAAGCTATAGAACTACCAATAACAGGAAAGACCTTACACTAGACTGAAGATTATTTCTATTCATAAATAATATTTAAGTATCGATAACAGTATTCAATTCCTTAACTATCAATCCCTTAATATTGAAATAGGATTATCACTTACTTATTCTTTGGAGATCGATTTTAAATTTCAATAACGCCCAAAAAGGAATAATATTTCGACTATCGATAGTAAATCTCAATCGATAGTTCAATTTGATATTTAAGAGAAAATTATGATATTAGACAACAATCATATTGAAGCATCGATATTGGACCAGCAATCATATTGAAGCATCGATATTGAATAGCAATCATATTGGAGCATCGATATTGAACATCATTCATATTGGAGTATCGATAAGAGCGGACTATGCCGTAAGGATAACTTATGATATATAGATATTGATAGGATATTATGATATGAGACTTCAGTCATATTAAAATATCGATGACAGTTTACTCTTCTCGACATTAGACTTCAATCAAATTAAAGTATCAATGATAGTTTTCTAATCTGATCGATTGTCGACCTAAATATCGGTCGAAGCTTTGAGTTTCAGAACTATCGATGAGAGAGAGAGAGAGGACCCCCAGAGTCGACTGAAGTTAATTTCAATCAAGTTTTCCTTAAATTGATACTATTAATTCATTGCTCTGCTTATCCTAGCCCAGGCGTGAGTCTGTCGCTTTTGATTGACGTGACAATTGCGAGATTTTGCCAGCAGACAACAACAACAACAACAATTGCAATTGGCAAGCCAGTGCCAACAAAGGAGAGAATTCGGGGAGAGCCTAGTGGGGAAACCACAAACACAATACCAAGTACCCAGCACACTCGTCTATCCATAAGCCCGGCGTGTCTATTATTGTCATATTAGCGCCTTAGAATATGCCAAGCCAACGACAACAAACACCACAATTGTGTTGTGTTGTGTTGTGTTGTGTTGGGCTTTGGTGTGAAGTGGTGATGTGGTGTGATTTATCAAAGGCAAGAAATAGAGAAGCGACAAGTGGAGCGGAGTCGGTGCGGAGGGGAGGGGAGGAGACAAAACACATATTGACAGTTGTAGTAATCATCGCTGACAGACATTCAATTTGCCTGGCCAGGAAGTGAGACATGCGTGATCCTAAGTAGGACACCGGCCAGCTGACTCTGGACAGGATATGCCTCGAATTCAGAAAGATAGAGAGAGAGAGAAAGAGACGACAACTTCTTGGCAAAGTCAATTAAACTGCCAACACTTGTTAGCAGGCAGCAATCACGCCTTGAGCATCCCGGCACTGCCATACGAGTTATCAGCTTTGTATTTTTTTTTTTTTTTGACCAGGGAGTAGACAGGGGACAAGGGCTTTGGGAATGTTAACTTTTGACTTTTCGGGTTGCGAAAGAGGGGCGTGCTTTTGGCAGTTATTTTTCAAAGCGCCTTCTGGGTCTCAGTCGTTTCTGGCGTTCATTTGTTTTCTCATCTTCCTCTGCTTCTTCTTCTTCTTCTTGCTTTTTATATTTATTTCCGAAAGCCAATTTAATCCATTGGCCTGGCCCAGCCCGGCCCGGTTCGACCCAGCCCGGCTTGACTTTCAGTTTGGGCCCACACTTTTGTTTCGCATTGAATTTCAATTTGTGTTTCCGCATAAAATTGAAAAAAATACCGAGTTGGGGAGGGCAAAAACAAAAAACTGAACTAAAGAAGAAAAGAGTTTTCGAATTCGTATTTATTTTTTGTGGGTTATTTGTGCCTTGTCTCTGATTCTTTATCGCTGATAAAATGCGGCAGCCAAAATGTTCCACGCTCTTTTCGGTTATTTGTGGATTCACCAGTTTTGCCAGCGACCCCAAAATGACACACCGCAGCCACCACTGCATATATATTCTTCCTGGGGCTCCCCCCATACCCTCCCCCGACACCCCTTTGGACAAAAAGTCTTTATACGCCCGCAAGCAACGCGTGCAACGGGTCACTCCCAGCATTTCGGGGCCATTCTCTGGTTTTGGGTTTGTTTTTCTTTTCGATATAATTTTTTTTTTTTTTTGGTTTGGTTTGGGGCGTGCGACTGGCCACGCCCATTTTCGCTTGGCGTTCTTGTCGTCGGTTGTTCTTCTTATTGTTGTTACTGTTGTTGTCGTTGTTGTTGTTGGTTTTCGCATTTTACAATTGTTTGTTTTGCTGTTTGTTAAACACCTTCGTCTACACGTTGGCGCATTTCGCGCTTGTCTTTTTCAGACCAGACCAGACCAGACCAGACCGCTACCTCGTCCTGCCTTCGCTCCACTCGGTTCCTGACCGGTGAGTCGGTGCCTGCACATCCTTTGTCATGTTCACTGGCCCAAACATGCTCAGTGTGTGTGTGTGTGTGTTTGTGTGTTTGCTTTGGTTTGTTTGCCTTGTGCGCACCCAAAACCGGCAAAAGGCAAAAGATTTAAGGCCCCGGCATTTTAGTTCCTCTCAGCCCGCTTGGATGAGCACCTACAAACCTAAGTCGCTCTCTCTCGCTCTCTGTCTCTGTACATCTTTAGCTTTGGCCTAGACTTACAGCAAGGCTTTTGGGGGCTAAGCTCTGCCCTTTGATGTTGGTTCTGTCAGGCCCCTTCAGACCCGTCACCCTCTAGTTGGGCCTCCTGCTGCACCCTCGCTTCCAGCATCCACATTGTCTGGATCGGCGGCTGGCTTGTTCGATATATTCGCATAACTTTGCTTGTTAACAATTGCATTGTACAAAATGTGTTTCTCCCTCTGTCTGCCAGACAATAACAACAACAACAACATGAGCCAGTAACCCTCTCAATCTCAGCAAAGAGCTTGCCATTTTTAGGTAACAACAAACGACCAAAACGAACAGTCAGCAACAGCAGCCTGGTGCCTGGTGCCTGATGCCTGGTGCTCTTCCTCTTTTCACCTGGCTGAAATTGCCAGCCCTGGCCATCTCAATTCAACTTCAACCAGGCAGCGGCAACTGAACAGGACACAATGGCCACTCTTTTGAAAATAGGTGCCTTGATTTATTTGTCTGCAAATTCGCTTTCTCAAAAGGCATTTGGGGCCTTACATTTTGGCTCGCCCAACTACTTAAGGAAATTTCCAAAGCCGACACTCTAAGCCGGCCCCCTCACTGCCTCCGTCCACCCCACAGTTGTCACAACATTTTCAGCTCAGTTCAACTCAGCTTCCTCCCTTCCCTTCCTCCCTTCCCTTCCTCCCCCTTTCGGACCAGAATGATTGTTGCTCTAAAATATTTGTAGTAAGCCAAAGCTATGAATATGACGAAGCATTCGGCATTGACAATTTTGAGCCAACAATGAAGGCCTTGATTCACTTACAAAAATTCAATGCCAAACAAATGCCGAGATTTTCTTTATGGCCCTGAAAACTTTTACCAGTTTTCTTTTCTTTGTGGGAAGCTTTGCATTTGGGAAAGAGTTCAATGCTCAAATTTGATTTACCCGCTGAGCCAAAGCTAAATTGAATTTGGAATATGAAAGCTCTGATTCTAAGATATTTTCAATTAGGCTCAGTGATCCTTATGCAAGGTTTACCCCCCTTCTTTTTTAATGAGATTTTGTCTTTTGTATTTTGGAAAAGTTATTCCAGGTTTTCAAGCCTTTTGAAGTCTGAGAAAGGTTTTGTCTTTCGAAATTCGGAATAGTTATTCCACGTTTTCGGAAAAAGCTTGCCTTAGTTTCCAAAGATTTTATATAAATCGAGGCTGGACAGGTCCTTCTTCCACAGAGTTCTAGCTCAAAAAATTAATTCCTCTTGGGTTCTATAAATTATTTCCAGACTTTTTTTTAGAAGTTGAAAGAAAAATTTGTATATATTTTTAACTTTTTTTATAGAACAGAAATCTGATTCATTTAAGTCGAAATTTGAATGTTCTGATAAGTTTTCAATTCAATTTTTATTTTAATAAAATTTTCCCACATTTGTTCTAAATTTTTTTTCCTTTGAATAAAGGAATAATTCATGCAGATTTTCAAGACATTCCATCTGATTTAAAGTTGAATAAGCTGGCTAAGACTTTTGGAATTCCTGCTCAAAAGCTTACTTAAGATAATTCAAGATTTTTCAAAAATCTATTTCGAAAATGTCCTGAGTTTCTTAGAAATCAAAAATAACATTCAAAATTCCACAAACTTCAAAATCTGAAAAAAATATTTTTTGTTAAGATATTTTAATATTCGAATGTCAAAAAGATTTGAAATAAATCATTGCAAATTTGAAACCATTCACTTTTTTTCTTATTAAAAGAATTGAATGCACCTTTGAATCGGAATTGGTTCAGTGGGCATAATTGAATGCCAAGCAAAAATCTTAACATTTAAATAAAAAATAAAGAAACCCTTTTGAAAAGAGCTTCTGAGCTCAATAAATTCCACTAATAGAACATTTACAAATTTGGCCAAAGATCAGCGGCAAAGTCAGAGTCGCATATGAAACAATAAAAATGTGCAATCATGCAAAACAAAACCTAAACAAGTCAGCAGGAGGGGGTATATAAAGAAGAAGAAGAAGATGAAGAGGAAGAAAGAAGTAGCTGGCTTCCAACACCTTTTGAAAGGAAAACAACAATAACAACAACAAATAATGGCCAACAGTGTTGGCCAAAAGACCTTGAGCATGCCTTAAAATAAAGCCAGACAAACATGGCAACAATGGCAATAACAAACAACAACAACAATAAGTTCTTACAACAAAAATTGACAATACTAGGAGACGAATTTTTGTTGCTGCCTTTGCTGTTGTTGTTGTTGTTGTTTCTGTCTCCAACAGCGTTTTGCCTAACAACTTAAGGTGATAAATAAAATTCTTTATATCCAATCTTTTAATGCAATTTACAATAAAATCAACATGGACTTTAGTGAGCCTCACTTGGCCCAAGACAACAACAACAACCAAAGAGAGAGAGAGAGAAGCACGGTGGCTCAATATTGATTGTCCAGAAGCGGGAGCAGAAGCAGACCCACCCGGGCCCAGCGGATGGCCAGAGCTACTTTTTCGTTTCGTTTGGGTTGCAGCTCTGGCTGAGGCCGACTAAATAACAAGGGGGCACAGCTTGATTTGACATTAGCACAATCCCACAGATCACCTTCCTAAAATGGATTTTGCGCACAGCACTGCCAACACTGAGGGCTCTGCTCCTCAGTGCTTTGAATCTCAACAGTGGATTCACATGGCCAACAAGGGCAAGACCAATGCCAACGGATGTCTTGTAATAGACTTGGTGACAGACAGAGATGGCAATAGAAAGAGAAAAAAAGAGAGAGATTCTTTTGCTAGGCAATAAATACAGCATAGAAATGATGTACGGAAAATGATCGCACACTATCGGCCGGCTCAGCCAGTTACTCACTCAGGCCAGCAGTTTTGGGCGCACACACACACACACACATACACACATACACTCAACGGGGGTGCCTCAGTCATTGTGGCCAGAGTCACAGCTGCTGCCATTTTAGCCAGGCTTTTGCTTGGGGGGCTGCGCTATCCAGCTCGTTTGGCTACCACTTTGAGCAACGGCAAAGGCAAAAAGGCAAAAAGGCAACGGCAGCCTGGGCAGACGACCAAACGTGAGCGTACTCGATGGAGCTCTTCTGCGCATTATTAATGATAAATGTGCGCTGCACTCATGATAAATACAGAGAATTGTTGAAAGGTATAAATCAATAATAGAGAAGTTTGTTTGCGATAGAGATAGAAACAGTTTGCTGCCTAAAGAAGCAAAGAAGGAAGCCTGCCCTGGCTTTTCTTATTTACAAAAAAAAAAGAAAGAGTTGTGCCATCACCACTGCCAGCACCGTCACCGTTACCATCACCGCCCTCCTGACAATGAGCCGGGCAGAAAACATAATTCAAGTTAAAGGTCTCTCGGTGGTGGTAGAAGCTGCCGCTCGTATCTGATTAGCGCACAGTCGGAGATGCTAGCCAGCCTGGTCTTTGGGAATTGGCCAAGGCATCATCAGCATCACCATCATCATTGCCGTCGTCTTGGTTTGCTCTATAAAATCATGTTTATTAATTGACTAATTAATTTAACCGTTTGTCTGGCCATGGCTATGCCCTGCCAATTACAAAACAAACAGACACATTAAAGGAGCACCGCCAACCCATCTCCTCCTCCTCCCCTAAACATCTCTAATTTAACGGGCTGTGTTTATCAATAACAATTAGCAAAGACCTCGGCTGCACATCGTCCATCAGGGTCTGAGTCCTCTGGTCGGCCTGTCAAATTTATGTGGTCCATGTGCCTCCGTCCGAGGCTCTTGCATTTGAATGCAGAAACAACTTACGCACCCATCAATTGTCAATTGTTTGTCTCTGAACTGAACGAGTGCTCCACCTTCGCCAGAGACGCTGCAGCACCTAGGCCGGAGCTAGCCTCCACAACTGCCATGGAGCTGGGCCATTTCTCATAAATCATTCAGCTGGCTGGCTGGCTGGCTGCTTGCATTACATCAGCGGACACAGCGCCAGAGAGTGATCTCCACTGGGTCCACGATGTCATAGCTGTCAGACTTGTGCGCGCATTGAATGGCATTGAACTTGTCCCCAGTGTGCTCTGGCCAGGGGGGGAGGGGCTGGCCTGACAGAGCCACCATCTAAAAAGTCTTTTCAGATTTTCACCAATCTTCTAATGAAATGTTTCAAATCTGGGTGGTGGGGGAAGGGTGAGGTCCACCTGAACAAATGAAACCGCGCTTCTGGTCTTGAAATATTTTCCTAGTCTGACAATGGTCAAAATTCGCATAATAAAACAGGTGAATTTGGTCACCAACCACCCGGAACCGGGTCTGAGTCACTGGTGGGCAAAAAAAACATGTCGAGGGGAGGGGGAGTTTTTCGGTCATTTTGTGCATTTTGGACACGGTTGCGTATTTGCCGAGTGTACTGGATACCGTCCACCACAGACCTTGTCCGGCTTTGTCCATTGTCGTGGCAGCACCAGCAGCAGCAGGTTGTCTGTCCTGTTGGGCTGGTTGTCTGCCTTTTGGCAGTGCACTTAATGCCGTGTCCTTTGTCCTGATAATTTAAAGCCAACGACCTAAAAGGATTAAGCATGCCAGCAATTTTCCACACGTTCTGCTCTCTATTTTCACCCTCAGAAATTTACTATTTGTTTCTGGCATTTTTTTCTCTCTCATTTTTTTTTTTTTTTTGCCTGGCTAGGGTGGGGGTCGTGGTGTCGGGGACTTAAACATGTCGCAGCATATGAATATTTATTTCAATTTGGGCACACTCACAAATGCACATTCACTGACTCACAATTCGCTCGGTTCGGTTCTAGGAGGGAATTAAAGCGACGGCGTTGGCATTAAATAAAAACGTATACTTTCACCCAAAAGAATTTCGTGTATGAGTAAAAAGGCTTTGCCAGTTGGTGACGACGACCCACATAAATCATTTACAATTAGACGCGGACACGGCCTCTATCAGCTAGTTGATCGGTGTGCATCAAATAGCAAAAAAAAAAAAAAACACCTGATCCGAATTGAGGGAGACCAACTGCTCTGCTCACTCAAAGAGACTCCAATTCGAAGGCACTCAAAATTTCCACTCGAGCAGCATAGGCACTCAACTCATTGCGGCCCGTGCCGTTTCGTTAGTTTCAGCGTTCCGCAGTGTTTCACTCGTTTCTGGCCATTCCGGTTCGAATCGTTGCCAAGTAAAAGTGCGGCGCGCGGATGTTTTGATACCAAAACAGAAAAAGTCAGTTCAAAAAACGACGACTGCATTTTTGAAAGAGATAGAAGGAAAGAGGAGAAACCAAAAAGCCGCTCACCATAAATTCGTTTGGCTTAAATTCGATAAATAAAAGAAAAGAATAAAGCGCGTGTGTCTGAAATTGAAGTGTATTTTTTTGACAATGTGATTTCAAAAGAGCACCCCCCTCGACCCGCGACCGTTCCTTTCCCCTCGCTAAAGATATCACAAGCGCGGTTTATTTTGTGATTGAGCTGTAAGCGTGTCTCTGTGTGAGTGAAGCAAAAAAGACAAAAAATAATAAGACGAAGCAGAAGAAGAAGGAAATATTTGGCCCAATGCAATTGCTAGTTGGCTGATTTGTACAAATTAGCATACACAAAAAACGAGCAAAAAGTGGCAAGTGGTAGAAAACTTGCCGCAGAATTTTCCAAAAGCCGCTGCTGACGGAGCCAGCCGCCTCGTCAGCGCGTATAAACAAATCTGGCTGCGCGTCTTGGTTCACTGATTTAATGCCACAAACACAAACAGATTGCAGATTGTGCAGCAGCAGCAGCAGCAGCAAAGAGTGCCTCCCTTACCCCCTTGTCCACATCAATGCCCCCCTTCTAGCCACGCCTGCCACTGAAGGAGACGTTGTAGCAACCTGCTTGGGTGCCGACAACAACAACAACAAAAACAAAGACCACAACAACGACTTGTTTCTTCTGCGGAAGAGCTACAACTTTTCGCCAGGCCACGGAGGCTGAAGCGCCACACAAAGTCAATTTGGCTGGGGCCCAGTCCACTCAACTAGAAGAAGAAGAAGAAGAAGTGGAAGAAGCAACAAAAAAAATCACTGACAACGTTGAACCTGCGAACGCGGCTGCCCCCAAAAAAACAGAAGAAAAAAAACACATTGCCCCATTGAGCAAAAAGTTTAAGAATTTCTACAACAAAAACAACAAACAAAAGTGCAAAAGGCTAAGCAAGAATAAAAAAAATAGAAGAAGGAGAAGAAGCAAAAATTAAAGCAAATTTTCAAGTGTACAAAAAAATAAAAATAAAAATAAAGCAAGTGCAATCGTGAGTGTCCGTGTGTGTGTGTGCCTGTGTGTGTGTGTGTCAAAAGTGTCAAGCGTTGCTCTCTCAAATTTGCACACACCAAAGAAGTCGAAGAGGAATAAAGAAAAAAAGAAATCAGTCGCTGAGCTTTAATTACCGTTATCCTTGTTAGGCAAAATCAACAACAAAAAGTGCAGCTCAGCTTTTTTGTGTTGCTAGCGGAATTTGGCATACAAGTTTTTTTGGATTACCCCCCTCCACTACACCCCAACCACCCACACAAGCCAATCAAAAGACAAAAACAAAAAAAAAAACAGAAAGACTTGAAAGAAGAACAAAAAGAAGAAGCAAATGAGCATTCCTATGCGGGCGTCGCTGCTAATTGTGACAGAGACAATTAAAAATAAAAACACGAGGTGAGTTCCAAGAGTTTCCAGTTTTCACTTACCCATGAGACCTAAAAAAAAGAAGAAAAAGAAATATTAAAATTAAATTTTTTATTGTCTGAAAAGAAAAAAACTCATTAAAGTTTCACATCAAAGGAATTCGTTTCGTCTGCTGCTTCAGTGAAATTTATTAAGCAGAAAATTTTCAATTTTTTCCATTACAAATTGTTTTTTATATTTTTTGTTTCTCTCTATTTTTTTCGAAAATTTCAATTTCATTTGATTGTGGAAACAGTTTCTCTAGGTTTCTTAAAATTTCTTAAACTTTTAAAAATTCTTAAAGCTTCTCTGCAAATTTTGAAGAGCTTTTCCTGTGACTCTTGAGGGTGTCTTCCTTAGTTTTCTGAGGTTTGCTCATACCCGTCGGTGAAAGATTAAAGGGGAATCTTAACATAATCATACTGCCAATACTCTCACTTTGCGGCGGCCTTTAAAGATTTCCTAGCCAATTCCAGGGAAGTCCACTTCACAGACAAATTTTTTCAAGTTGCAGGCGAATCAGAAGAAGATGAAGAAGAAGAAGAGTTGACAGGAGAATTGAAGCACTAGAGCAGTGAGGCCTCAAGTTCTAGCACTTTTAGCCAGGGCTTCGACGAGTCAGTTGACTGACTGACTGACTGACAGACAGACACACACTCACGTTCGCTCACTTGGCCATATTTTCCTCAAAGCTGCAGCCGAGCTCCCAAAAGAGCAGTGCACCAACACAGAGTGAGAGAGAGAGAGAGAGATAGAGTGAGCGAGAGAGAGAGAGAGAGATAGAGTGAGTGAGAGAGATAGAGTGAGGTAGAGAGGTTAAGCGTGTGGAATCAGAGAATTGGGAAAAGTGAATTTATGTGTAGCCGTCACCCCGCTCCCTCTCCCCCCCACCCCGCTCTCCCCTAGCTTAGAACCGATCCGAACTTCTTGTCTATTTTTCTTTGAAATGTGCCAACAATTGATGCTGAAAAATGATGGCAATGACAAAGTGATTACTACAAACGAGTTCAGACGACTCGACTCGACTTGAGTTGAGAAAGCACAAAAATCCAAAAGAACCAGAAAAAACACACACACACACAGGGTCCCCCCTCCTCCCTCCTGCTACTCCAGCTGCTTTGACTGCTTCTTATGTAGCATTTTCATTTCCATTTCCAAAAAAAAAGGCCTGAGTTGAGCAATCAAAGTTCAAGTTGAAAAATAACATTTTCAATTTTCAATTGAAGCGTTAACTTGGCCCCAAAGAAGAAAAAATATTTTCAGAGAAAAGTGAAATGCTCTCCAATTGCCGCCGCTCAGATCATTAATCATTTGTTTCTCTCTCTTTGGCACAGTGGAAAACTAAGTAGATAACTGGGCGTTTCAGACTGCCCCCATCCCTACCAGCTTTGATTTGGCCAGAAAAGTTCTAAGTTCGTTTTTGATCTGTTTTCTCCCATTTATTGTTGTTGTTGTTGTAAATAACTCATCGTCATGGCCTTATGATTTGGCTTTCTTTTTGTCTCATTCGGAATTCGATGCAACCAAAATGATAAGCCAACATTTGAGCCAAAATAAGCTAAGCTACAATGTTCTCGTTGTTGTTGTTGTTGTTGTTGGAGGAGAGTACCTGAATGTGGGTGTGTCCCAGGCCAAGTGTTTTCTTCTTCTTCTTTTTGAATTGGTATTAATTTTGTCTGGCTTTGAGCCAGAAATCAGTTGCTGACTGTGAGCAGTCTTGGCCAACTTTTGGTAATTATTTCTAATTAAAAGTTTGACACAAAAGCCGATAACATTTCAATGGCGACTATCATGAAATTTATCTTCTTCTTCTTCTTCTTCTTCTTGAGAAGATTATGAATGTCTAAAAAATAAGAAGAAGCAGAAGAAGTGGCTAAAAGTTTTGTTGCATATCAAACTTTTTTTTCATTTTCCTGGTAAAACATCAAACACACTCAGAATTTTGTCAAAACAAAACAGGAAATTCATCATGACAACAACAACAACAACAATGATAACAACAACAACAATAAATATAATAATAATTTAACTTGGCAATACAGTTTATTATATAATTTTTCTGTGTGTATGTGTGTGTGTGTGTGTGTCCCTTTTGACTCTTATCTTATGTTTATTATGCCCCATGGAATTTCCAAGTCATCCCGCCCCGCTCCCACCACCCTCACATCCCTTCAGCCTAACTACACTTGTAATAACTTTTCCATAATTTTACTGAAACTGTAAGACGATTTTCTTGGACAAAACCGAGTGGTTGGTGTGAAGGGGGAAGGGGGGAATTACCCTACCCCTCCCCCAAGGCAAACGCCCTTTGCCCAGTCTTTATGCTTTTGGTGGTTAAAGTGCTAAAATGCTTTGACGCATTCCTGGTGATACCCACTCCCCGGGCTTTTTTTCCTTGGTTAATACACACAACAAATACAACAACAACAACGAAGACGACGACGACGACTACAGTGAAGCCGAGTAGACTGCGAATAAGAAAAATGTTGACTTGTAATAATCATAATCGTAAATTTGCAAAAAAGCTGCCCGGCTCACAAGGCTCTTCGGCTCTTCCTCTTCTTCTTCTTCTTCTTCTTCTTCTTACTTGTATGTCTTGTCTTGCCTGAATGGCTGTCTCTCTCCGTCTGTCTGGCTGTCTTTATCCGCACGTCCTTTTCATGGCGAAATAAAAAACGCAGAAATAACAAAAAAAAAAAAAAAAAAAACAGAATAAAAGAAAACAAAAAACAAAAAAAAAGTCCTTTGGGGCCATTTAGCATTTTGCGCGACTAACAGAAGAAGAAGAAGAAGATGTAGTCTCCTGAACTCTTAAACAGGCAAATAGCATTTTCTTATTTCCCCCCCAACTCCGCGGCATATATTTTTTTCGGCGTAGGCGTGTTGCCTGCTATTGTGGGCGTTTTGCCTCGGTGTCATCATTATTATGGCCCCGGCCTGGCCTTGTTCTTCTTCTTCTTCTTTTGCTTTTGCTTGGGGTCTAACAAGTGCGTAAATAGACCTAAGAAGACGCCCATTTTAGCTGGCCCCCGCCTACTGCCGCCTCTACTTTCATCATAATAAGAAGACATTAAATTGCACGGCCCAAGTCCAGGTTCACCTTCTTATCCCACAAACCCCCGTCCACCCCATTCACCCGCCCAACCCCACCAGTCTGTCATGTCTAAAAAGGCATTTAAAAAGTTTTCTAAACTTCATTTTGAAGTTTTATTACCAAAGCGTAGGACACAAAGAAGAAGCAGAAGAAGACAAGTACGGCCGTGTAGCTTTTCCTTTTTTTTTCATCATTTTCTTCTTTTTCGTCTTCTTCAATTTTTTGCACATTTTTCCAGTGAAATTTGCTCTATTAAAATTCCGAGGCGCCGTTATGCGCTGCACTTTGGGTTCCGCACATGCCGAAGATGCCACACAATCGGCACCCGCCACCACCATCGGAACTACCCCAAGAATCTACACCATCTCCACCAGCAGCTGACAAGCCCCAACTCCGTTCTGATCTGCTCTGGTTGGGTCTGGTCTAGGCTCCTTGCAATTTTCCCGCAACTTTGCCTTATCTCTCACCCCTTTCCCCCTACCCCCTTGACGGCTTTTTCTATTTTTTCAGGCACATCTGGCAGCTGGTGTGCATCCTCGCCAGTCTTGGCATTTATCTTGCGATAATAGTCAAGTTGTATGCCAAGGACAAAGGCGTCGAGGGGCTACCCAAAACGGGGTAGCCTAATGCGAAATTAATTGGTTATGATTTACTTAGCGGTATTCAAAGCATTTCATATGCACTGAAACTCGGCCCCCAAAATATTTGGTCTAATTCCTCGACAAAGCGAGTCAGTCTTTTGTTCAAAATTTATTTCTTAATCATTCAGACAAAGATTAAAAAAATAAAATAAATATTAAGAAAAATAACAAAAGAAAATAAATAAAATACAAAATATTATAAAGAAAAATTGTAATAAAAGAAATTAACTAATTAATTAAAAAAAAAAAATAATAATAATAATAGAAAATATTTAATTTAATTGATTTAAAAAAATTGGTTAAATTAAATTCATATTCAAAAAAAAAAATAATAATAAAAAATATGTAAGAAATTTCGAAAAAAAAAATAAAAATAAACAACAAAAAATACATAAGACAAATATATACAAATAATAAAAAATATTAAAAATTATTAAAAAAAATATATATAAAATTAAATTAAACATTATGGTTAAATTATCAACAAAATTATTTTATAAAAAAAAATGTTTAGGAAAATTTAAAAATATTTAAATAATAATAAAGAATAAATTATGAATTTAAAATAATTACTTAACAAATTTATTAAAACTGTAATGAAAAACAGAAAATTAAAAAAATAAAAATTAAAAAATCAAAAATTATAAAATTTAAGAGATTTTAAAATAATTATGAAATAAATGAAATAATTGAACAAATCAAAAGTGTCTCCCATTTGTGCGCCTCTGCGGGCTTCCTTTTCTGCCATATGTTCTGCTCAGGCCTGTCTGTCTGGTCTGTCCAACTCTCTCCTTACCCCTCTCTCTCCCCCTCTCCCCTTGGGTACACCAAGCGAAATCGCGCAATTTTCCTTTAACAAAAAAAAAAGAAGCACGGAATATGCAAGCACACAAAGTGGTCTGAAGGCAGGCGCTGGCCCCATTTCTTTACCCCTTCCGCCACTCCGACTCCTTTCTTCTAGGAAGCATAAAACAGACTTGCAAGGATTGTAGTACCTTAGAGCAGCCAGGCCAGCGACAACAGCAACAACAACAACAACAACAACGACAATGGGGAAAACTTTAAACACTTTTTGTCAGCCTTCTGGTTCGCGCTCCACTTATGTTGGCCATTCACATGCCCACTCCCCCCCGCCCCGTCTCGACCAGCTAGCTCATCCTCGAGCCAACTGTATGTGTGAGTGCGTGTGTGTTAACTGTGTAACTGTAAACAGGATAAATGCACGCACACAAGATTTTTCGGAGGGGGGGGGGGGGGCCCGGCAAGTGCCGAGCAAAGTAGGAAAAGAAAATAAAAGAAGAAGAAGCAGAAAAGACAACAATAGATCAGTTTTAAGTAGGAATTCTACGGGTACCCGTTTCTGTTTCTGTTTCAGTTCTTCTTGTTGTTGTTGTTGTTGTTGTTGTTCGTCTTGTCTCTAGCCACTGTTTGGGGAATTGTCTGCATTAATGTGTATGTGTATGTGTATGTGTGTGTGTGTGTGTGTGTCGTTTTTCTTTATGTTGCGGCTTGCCAAGAATCCAACAGAGACACACGCGCCGAACCAGGGCCAAGCTCGACCATTGTTCAACTTTACTGACCATTTGGGAGTTTCGTGGGGGAACGGGAGAACTGTGACGGGGAGGGAGTGAGCATTACAAATTTCATGAAAATTGTCGCCGCCGCAAGAAAAACTTTTTTTTAGTTTTCCCTTAGACAAAAGCGTTATTTTATTGAATTTCTTTCCATTTTGTTTTTTTTTTTCTTCTATTTTTTTTTTATATTTTTTTGGTTTTAGCCAAAAAAAATGTTACCACAAACTTTTCCGTTTCATTTTCCATTTGCTTTGTTCGGATTGTTGTTGTCATTGTTGTTGTTGTTAGTAGTCGAAAGTTTTTTAAGAACTTGCAAGTTTTGTAGATTTTTTACTCTGCTTCTTCTTGTTCTTCTTCGTTTATTTTTTGGTTCCTTTGTGGCATTAGTGGTCCGTTGAGGCGTAAAGTTCAATGGCGGGTTAAATGGACTTAATACCGGAACTTTTTCAAACTTTTTCCCCTTTTTTTTCTCAGTTTCTTTTTTCGTTTTTTTTTTCTATTTCATTGGTTGGCTTAGGTAAAGTTGTGGCGTTGATCGTCTTTGTCAAGGCTAACACGAGACCCAGTATTATCTCTGCCCAAGTCGGAAGGAAGGAGTGAAGTGAGTGAGGAAAAGTTCCGAACAGCTTAAAAAGAGATTGGCCCCACCTTTTGTGGCCAGCTCCAAAATAGGATTACTCCGATTCGGAACAGGTGGCCCTGAAGTGGCTAAGACTAGGATGAGGGGAATAGGAGAGTAAAAGGGGGGCTATTAATTCAGATAAAAAATGCTTAATTTTTTTGTAAAAATAAAATTTTCTGAAAAAAAAAAAATTTTGTAAAAAAAAATGTAAAAAAAAAATTTTTTTTTTCTAAAAAAAATTTAAATTAAATTGAATTTTCTTTTTGCTCTTTCTTTTGTCACTTTTTTTCTCTTCTTTCATTTTATTTAAATTTGCAAATTTGGAGGGGGGCGAAGCGACTTGTCTATGCTAAAAAATAAAATGTTCAGCTCGTGTCAAAAAATTAGTTTGCCTCTTTTGGGCAAGTCCCCCTTCAACAACCTGAAGATGGCCAACACAACCAAATTTGTTACCAGTTATGCAAAAAAGGCAAGACCAAAAGGAATGACAAAAAAAAAACAAGAAGAACTGAGCCCGTGTCAAGTTTTTTTTTTCATCTTCTTCTTCTGTCTTTGTCCTTTTCTGCATGTTTTTTTCATGCCCAAAGGATATGAAGAAAAAAAATGTTTTTGCCCAGCCGCCCCCACCTTCGCTCCCCCTACGCCGGCCTAGTCTAGTCGAGGCGACAAGTTGTTAAGTAAGCAGAGACAACTCAAATAAAAAAAGGTCTTCTCCTCTTTGGGGTGATGCCGACCAGACAAAAATTGAGATAGTTTGTGGAGCGTAAAGAAAACGGAAATTTTAGGGAAGCGCGGGGTGTGAGTGCAAACTAAGTTTCATGCCGCTCCCGGTGGCAAAGGTGTGAAAAAGGTACTCGCCCTGGTCACATAAAAGACAATTTTATATTCTGGCATTTTTTTTTTGCTTTCTGCTTTTCCAACCCTCCCAGCAACTTGCCAGTCCTCCGACAAGGCAAACAATACAAGGGACTGGCCGAAAGTGAGAAAAGCAAACGGGAGCAGCTGTCCAAGTGGACAGAGAGGAGCTGGCGGCGGCGGGCTGGCATTGCAGTTTATTTTAGAATTGGACCAGAAGAATCTGATGATATTAAAAATTTGCCTACCCAACCACTTGGCCGGGGTTTCTTTTATTTGTCTTTATTGGACATTGTCGGAGGGGGAGGTTGGGGGGAGGGTGCAAAGTGTCTGTCTGGTTTTCTTTCCTGTCTATTTTTACCTGCAGCTTGAGCGGTATTTCTCTGCTTTTTTTTGAGGCGGCTTTTGTTTGGTTTCCGCTTCACACTTCAGTGGTCGGTGGTGGTGGTGGCGATGGCAGTGGTGGTGGTGGTGTTTGTGGCGGTGGCGAAGGCGATGATGGCAAGCAAACTCCGGTTTCGGTTGTCAGCGGCGACAGCGGCTGCTGTGCTTTTCATTGTGTGACATGCGGGAAACTTTTATACAAAAAAGAAGACCCCGAAAGCGTCAAGCAAAACACCGACAGCCGCTTGGCAGGTGAATGGCAGTGGCAGTGGCAGTGGCACTAGCAGTGCCACTGGCAGGGTCAGGCGGCCCAAGAAGTCATACAAGAGCCCGGTAGAAACAAAACTACCAAGCAAACTTAAGCGACAACAAACACTCTCAGCTTGTCATACGAAGAAAGAAAACAAAAGCTACCCCAAAGTTCTTTCATACTCTTTTCGAAATTTCAAAAATTCCATAAATTATTTCAAAGTGAAATTATATAAATTTTTGATGTGGAATTTTGTTAATAAATTTCCAAGATATTCCCCAAAGGCTGTTGAGATTTATAAATATTATTTATCGATCTAGACTAAACTTGATATATTTATACATTTCAAATGTCAAATTTGATCAGGATGGGTCTATATATTAAGGAGTTATGCTGTGAGCTTTATATATCTTAATATACTTATTCAAGCCAGAGCAAATTTGATATATTTATGTGTCTTTATTCCATTATTCTATGTGTCAAAATTTATAAGGATTGGTTAAATGCTATAGGAGCTCTTTGAATTCATTGAATCACTTGTTATATCCAGACCAATTTTGATGTAATTATCTAACTATATTTATATATACTACACATCAATTTTGATCAGTTTGGATCAATAAATATGAGAGAAATCTTTAAAAGTTGGCAGATTCATATATATCCAAAACCAAGAAACTTGTGTGCTTAGTTCCTTTTTCCATTTGGAAGCCCATACCCACTGACAAAAGCAATCCACTCCTTTCTTCTAAAAAGTGTAAAAAAAATGTATATGCGACAATCCAAGGAATTTATGTGGCACCAACTTGCATGGGGCCTGTGGCGGAGGGTATCTGTCCATCCATCCAACTGTCATTCATTTCTATTCTGTTTGGTATTGTTTTTCGACAGCCAAAAACTTCGACACGTCATGCGTGAGTGTGTGCGTCTGTGTGTGTGTGTGTGTGTACTTAAACATTTTTAACGCCATTTGATGCCTTTTCACACATTACGTCGCTCTGGTCCCGGCAAATCGAAAGACAAACAAGAAACTCAAGAAACACTTAAGTCACCGCTGCCGTCCCACACTCAATCGGGTGTGGATTGGTATGGGTTTGTGTTTATATCCTTGATGGTTTTAGTCATGCCGGCACACTTGATCCTTCAAGTCGTTTATGCTGTCTGTGGTTTGTGTTTACACTAAACGAGTGCGGCAGGACCCCCTCTACCCTCCTAGTCCACATTATCCCGATACCCTTTTCAGACGCCCACAAATTTCAGCGCCTTCTTTATCCTGCCAACTGGTTTCCTCTCGCCTGCTGGCTGATGGCTGCTGTATTGAATTTCACGCATCATTTGCCTAAGGTTTTTGGTTTTTCTCTCACTCGAAGGGTTTGGGTTGATTTGGTCCACCAAATTGGATGAATATCTATGGGCCACAACGACAGGTTCTGAGGTTCTGCACTGGCTTAGTGGCTTGTGGGTCTATTTAAAATTAAAACAAATAGTCAGGTTCCACAAGGGACTGAATTAGGGTTGGAGGGGAATATTTTCCCCAAACTGATTTATTTTGGAATGCCTGGCAAATGTGTGCCCATTTAAATTAGGAAAAAATATTCTTTTTTGCTTTTGTTTCCCAAAAAATTTGATTAGGCCAATTAAATTGCGGTTGTGCCGTGGCTACCAAAAGAATCAAACTAAAATCTAATTCGGCCAACTTCTGTGAATCCATTCAAACCCAAATATAATCACATTTGCCAGCCATGGCAAAACATGGAAGCCGAATTGTTTGGTCTATTTTTTTCCTTGGCATTTAATGTCTAGCAATTTGCACCCGTAATTGCCAGGGACACCGCAGCAGACACAAAGCAGCCAAAAATATACAAAAAAAAAAAAGAACCACAAAAACCTGGAACAATGATCAAATGGTAGCAGTCAACAGACTGGGAATGTGTGTGTGTGTGTGCAATGACCATAGAATCAACCTGGTCAAAACCAAGCAAAGCCGAAAGTGTGGCTGTTTATTTGGTTTCGGGCTCTTTTTGTTTTGTTATCAAAAAAAGAATGAAAGAACCAAAAAATTAAGACATTTATTTTTTGGGGCCTTGGTCAATGGCCCAAGAATGCTAGTTGTGGCAGGCAAATCACCCTATTGCCTCTTCCTCCTTCTTATCTACCTTCTATCTGTCTCAGTGATGATATGCGAGTTTGCCTAAAGGGCCACTTAGCGTGGGGCTAGCACAGCCACTACACACTTGCTGGAAAACTCGCAACTAATTAGCCATCATCATCATCGTCGTCAGCGGCAAACACACACTAGGAAAATTTTTGAAAAGAACTGCAGCGGTTTTGTGGTTGACCACAAACAAATAACAAAACATGCGGGAAGCCCAGAACATCTAAAAGAGACAGGGGGCGGGGGTGATAGTGCCAATGATGATGATGGCCAAGTGGATGCGGCAACGCAACGCATGCGCAACCGCAGACACCGACGCCGCAAAGCGTTTGTAACTAAATTAACAGCGGCGGCCATGTCGATGGTGGCTACCAAATACAAGCAACAACAACAAATTAAGCAACTAACTTGGCCAAGTTGATGGCTACTTTTTTTGGGCTTTTTTGCTTGGGATTTTTTATACTCTGCAAGGCTTTATTTGGGATTGAACGAATTTGTTTGATTGAAGATATATCCTTTCGATCCGATGGGTATCGTATAAGTCTGACTTCTTACCTTATTGATCTTAAAGACGGTAAGAGCTGGAGACCCCAAATTTGATATAGGACACCTCTTGAGTAAAGATATATGGAGGATATATCGATACCTTTCGATCCCACCCAGCTTAAGTATTTAGGATCGTATAAGTCTGACTTATTGATCTTAAAGACGGTCTGAGCTGGAGACACCATGTATGATATAGAAAACCTCTGGAGAGATCTCGCTGTCTATAATAAAGACATTTTTCCTAATCAATACTTCTATGAATATTAATTTGATCCTGGAGTTTTTTATTTTTTTTACTATTATATTTTTACTATTTTTTTTTAGAATCTTCAAAATATTTGCTTTTCTTATATGGAAACAAATTTGAAACCAAATTTTTCAAAAACGATTTAGACAACTAAAATTGAAATATCATCCAAATCTTTTCATTAATCCATACTTTTTCAGAGCTCAATTTGATCCTGAAAAAAATAATAAGAAGGTTCCAGATATATTTGAGAATTTTTATTTCCATATTTCATTTATGGACAACAATTGTTTTAAATTGGAACAATTTGAAAATTTTTCAATTTTCTGAAAAAAATTGAGAACCCAAAAATTTGGAGAATTCAAATGAGTCTTTAGGGTATTTTTTATTTGGCCAATCTTATCACTTGTTCGTGTTTAGTTGTGGGCATTTTCTTTTTCTCTATTTTTTCATTTTTTCTTTTTTTTTTTTTGGTTGCAACCACAAATTATAAAGAGTTGTTGTTAGAGTCGATGGCTCTTTCTCTGCCGTTGTTAGGTTTTTTTTTTTTTTTCTTTTCTTTTTTTGTCTCAACCTTTGTTGGTTAATTTCCAGTGGCAAGGCTAATACAGACATCCATCAAAACGAGATAGAAAGAGAGAAAGAGAGAGAGAGAGTTGCAGTGGAAAAGGGAGTCAGAGGTGGATAGGGTCTGGGCAGAGCAATGGATGAGTGGTCAGAGAAGGCAAGCTCACTTTTAGATAAAAGGTTTTTCATGTCGTCTCTATTTCAAATTCATTCTCAAGACGAAGCAAGAAAGCAACATAAAACTAGACAGTCGCTTCAGCTGGAGTGGGTCCCGGATCAACCCAACGGTAGTCATCAGCGGCATTAGTCGGGCGTCTGTAATGTCTCATTCTGTTTTTCAATCTCTCACCTCTCTTGTTAACTTCTTTTTTTTTTCTTTGTTTTTAGAGGAAACCGTTGGTTCGGCAGCAAAATTATGCATGCAACGCGACTCCAAAAAAAAAGTAGCTACAAATTCACTTGGCTGCCACTGCCAGGGCCAGAGACAGGGCCAGGGCTGGGGCCACTCCACGCCACTAAAAGCCCACAATTTATTAATGTTTGTCCAAAAATTTAAGTGTCTGTTTCCATTTGCCCTTGCCATTGCCTCGGCCAGTTTTTACCTTTACTACTGTTTTTGCCTCGGTATTTTTGGTTTTCTTCTTCTTGCCAGATTTAAGTTGGCTAAAATGATTTTGTCTGTCATTAATTTTCCCCGAAGAGTAAAAAAGCACCGAGTTATTAGCGTGCCGGCTTCAAACACGTTTATTGGTCTGAGTGGGGCAAATAAGCTGCAGGCAAATGCTTCTGCTTTTTCTTCTTCTTGTTTTTTTTCTCGTATTTGTTTCAGCCTTCTGAAGAAGTGACAACAATGCCAGCTAAAATGACAGCAAATTAGACAGTTTGTGTTAACAATTTTTATGATCTTAACATTTTCCAAAAATATTTCACTACTTTTGTTTTTGCTTTCTTTCGAAAAATTGTTTATTTATTGACCAAAAATCTCTTTGTTTGCTTAAAAAAAAAATATTGTTGATTTTGAAATTGGGAAAATATTTTGTGGGAATTTTTTTTTTAATTTTCTTTTGAGAAATTGAAAGAAAGTTTCTTTGGGCTATTTAAAAATTATGACAGGCCCTAAGTGTCTGATAAGTGAGATAGATAAAAAATTCCAGAACAGTAAAACTTTGATTAAATGATCCATAAAAGGAGAAATGATTTAAGCTATAAGAAAAATGAGGTTAGTTTTGAATCGCTTGAGTAAAATTCAATTGTATTTGGAAAGGTGAAACTATTTTTGAAAAGTGAAAAAATATTTGAATTTTATTTTTACTAGTTTATTTATTTTATTTAATTTTTCTTTTTTTAATATTATTTATTTTATTTTTTTATTTATTTTATTTATTTTATTTATTTTATTTATTTTATTTATTTTATTTATTTTATTTATTATATTTATTCTATTTATTTCATTTATTTTTTTATTTCATTTAATTTATTTATTTTATTATTTAGGAAATCTGCCTTGCCTCTTCCCCTCCTACTCCCACTCCCACTCCCACCTAGGTCACATTCATTTTGGAAATTTTCCAAGAATTTCGCCTAAACAGAAAAAGAAAGATATAAATTATAATTTGAATTTTTGTTGACAACAAAAAGTAACTAATATTAATCTTATTCAAATAGTCTGGTCTGGGTATTTCTCTGTCCCCCACCAAAACAAAATTGTTGGCCCTTGTCGCAGGCGATGATTAACTTTGAAGCTTTTGTATTTCGCCTCGGCCAAGATTATGGCCAAAATACTTGGCATTTTTGCTTTTGCTCTTCCTCTCTCTCTCTCTTTGTTTTTTACAGTTTGCCTAAAATTTTATTTTGCCAAGCAGGGGGAGGGGAATTTTTTTTAGAAAATCGGCCTCGCAGGCACAAACGAAAGCATCAATCATTTTTTTTTTTTTTGTATTTCGGAACTGTCTGAGCTGTCCAGGCTGAGCTGCTCCAAATGTGGGGCCAAGTGTCTGTTTTTTTTTTTTTTCCGACTCCCCTGCCCGTGTCAACAATACAAATGATGGGGCAACAGAATTGCCTGCTCCGAGTAACTGTAATAGAGATAAATTCGCATCATTTTTTGTGTCGCTGCCTTGCCCTGACATTGATAAAAAAAAAATAAAGAGGGAAAAATAAAATAAAATCAGCTCCACGAAGGTGTCGGGGGCATTAGAATTGGAGAGAAAGAGACCGGGGTAGCTGGTAAAAAAAAGGTGAGAGGGCGACTCGACCAGCTGGTTCTGGTGGTGGTGAAGCCGCTGCTGCCGTTCAATCAGCGCCTCTGCCGTGCTGACAGAGTCTGAACGCGACCACTTTATTGGCTTTAATGACTTGGAGCAAGGTGTCCATGGCATTGTCCCTCGGCGTGTCTCTGGCGGCAAATGTTCAGTGCACAAAGCGCCAATTTGGAGACCCCTCTTGGCATTTCGCTCTTCTTTTTTTGTAAGCTTGAAAGCTGCCAGCTGTTGGCCATCAGCTGAAAATCGCTCGCCTTGTGATTATGTTGCTCTGACTCTGTCCATGTGTATGTGTGTGTGTGAGTGTGTAAGTCGGGCATTAACATTGGTGTGCTTGGTAGCACACCGGCACCCGGCATCTTGCCACCTTGCCACCCTGCCACTGTAGTGCCAATGGCGTATGGAGTTTGGCCGAGTGGCATTGATGGTGGCGTTGACGTTGCCATTGCCCTGGTCATGAAACACTTTGGCATGTCTTCCTTGTCTCTGCTTCTCTTCATCTATCTATCTATCTGACTGGCTGACTGACTGACTGTCTGAGTATCTGCTTGGTCTGCCTGGTCTGGTATGGTCTGGTATGGTCTGGTATGGTGTGGTCTCTGGTCTGAAGTCTCAGTGTGGCCCCCACGCGGGCCCTCTCGATACCGTTGGTTGCCGTTACTTGCTACGTGCGATTATTATCATCAATTTTCTGCCGGACTGGTTGAGTGATGATTGCTGCCAGAGTACAAACGAACGGAAATTCTTTTTCTACTTGTTGTTGTTGCTCTAATCATTTGGCCGTTACCAGTTTGGCCAGTGTGGGTGGCTTTTTTGAAATTGTAACTAGCATACAAGTTGCCTTGACTCGTTCAAGTTTCTAGACAGGGTCAAGGGTTGGGGGGGTTGGGCGTGGAGAGAGGTGGTGCTTTGGTATAGACTCCTTGGCGCTGTGAACTGAAGCCGAAAGCGTTAAAACGAACTCAAGTGGAAAACAATCTAATTTGCTAAAATTCCTTCCGTTTCCTTCGCCGGTTCCTACACTCTCTCCCTCTCCCTCTCACACACGTATATATCTCTGGATTTATCTTTATATATATATATTTTGTCTAAAGTGTGGAAAGTCAATATATTTTGTACTATATTTGGTAAGTTGGTTGCCATTTGATTTCGTTGGCCATTTTCTTGGCTTTTCTCGTTTTGTTCTTTTTTCAACTCAATTAAAGTTGATGGCCATTTTACTCATCATCTCCCTGGTTTCCTAGGCTTCCCCTTCTCTTCCCCTTTGTTTTTCTTACTCTTGTTGTTCTCATTGTTGTTGTTGTTGTTTATTGCCACTGGTGGTTTATTTGTATTGGACTTTTAACTTGTTTATTGGCTTAAAAAGAGTTTCTCTGATTCTCTGGTGGGGTACTTCGGGTCGGTGTGGAAGAGAGAGAGAGAGGAGGATTTTATTTACGATTATTTGCCTATAATTTAATTGGAGTAAGTCAAGTGTAGTTGAAGTTTTCCCCCCAAAGTCAAAGTGTCCTTGAAATTGGCATTTTACCAACTTTGACAAGCTCTTAATTTGTTCGAGGGAAAAATATTTTTCTTCTCCTCTTCTTTTTTTTTTTGAGGGCATTTTTCATTTGGGGTCAGTTAATTTTTTTAAATGATTTTGATGTTTTTTTTCACTCTTAATTTTCTTAGTTAATTTTTGAAAATTCTAAAAGGTTTTCGATAAGAAGAAGAAAAGTGAACTTCATTGAGTTTCCTTGAATGAAAAGGCTTTTGTTTTTTTGTGACTTTTATGACTTCATTTGCTGATATCATTTTAATTTAGTTTTATTTTTCTATTTTGTTCTTGGTTCGTTCTCAATTTTCTTTGCCTTTGTCTTTTGACCTTTTTCTGTGTGTCTGTGTGCTCTCCCTAATCTTTTGTTAGACATTTAGTTGAGCCCACTATGTAGGAGCTCTTCTTCTTCTTCTTGGGATTCTTATTCTCTTTTTTTTTTGATGCTATTATCACTCTGTTATTTTTTTTCCTAGTCATACTCGAGGTCTTTTGTTCCTCCTGCTCTTTGGTTGCTCTATTTTGCCATTAATGTCAAGCAAAAATATTTTTCTAGCGATTGGAAATTGTGTCTGCCTCTTCTTCTTCTTCTTCTACTTCCTCTTGCCCATTTTTTTCTTGGTCTTCTTTGTCCACATTGACATTGGCGCTCTGGAGTTGTCCTTGCCACAGTTTCAAGCTACAGCAATTCTTGGTCTATCCTCAGGCTTTCCCCGTCTATTTCTCTTCTCTTTCTCTTTCTCTTCGGTGTCGGCCATTGTCCAGCTTTTTGCTGGTGAATTTATGCGAAAATGACTTCACAGCCAAGTTGATATATGAGCCCTTTGCATGAGCCATAATTTATTTACAACACACACACACACACATACGTACAGAGAACCCACATGCAAACACACATACACATTTCAACTCACTTTCATTTAATATTCATAAATTTTGAGTTCTACCAAAGAGAGGAAGGGGCTGAGGGGAACAGACTCAAAGCAAATAAATTCTTATAAGGGGTTTTTTCTTCTTTTTCTGTATTAGTTGGCTTGAGCAAAGTGAAGAAGAAATGGGTACCAATTTGTTTTTTTTTTTTTTTTTTTTTTGGGCATTTTCCTATTTTTCTCCTTAAAGCAAACTCACACGCCTGCTAATTGTTTTATGTGCCAAGATTTGTGTCGTTGTTCCTTTGCTCCCTGTTCTCCGACTCCAACGCCCTAAACATGTTTGCCTAGGCAATAAGACCACGCCCACTTAGATAGTAAAACCAAGGCCAAGGAGTTGCGGTAAGAAGAAGCAACACAAACCACGCTTGTTTTCACTTGATTTTCGATTAGCTCCGAACAAAAAAAAATAGCACTGGCCCGAATCATACCTTTCCCTTTTTGCTTCCACCTTCCCTTGCCCTTTGCCAACCTTGGCAAATTAATTCATTTTATGTTTCCTCTTCCTGATGCCACAGTCATTTCATCTTTTTTTCTCTCTGTACCCCTCTCATATTCATCTTGTTATCTGCCTATTCCGAGCAATCTCTTATAAATAAGCCAAGACCCTGGCCTGGTCCAACTCCCAAGACTGCTCCTGCTCCTGCTCCTGCTCCTGCTTCTTCTTACGCCTACATCGTATATTGATTTTCGTATTTATTTTATTTGCACATTTCCACTCGGCTTCTTCTTCTTCTTCATCAACATTTTCTTTGTATTCTTTTGTCTATTGGCAATTTCTATGTGACTCCTCTGCCTGTGCCAGTCCAGCTGAGCTGAGCTGGTTGGTTGGTCTATGGAAACGCCTGCAGTGCTGCTTTTATGCGTAGCTTCATTTTTCTTTCATTGTAGGAGAAATTTGTTTTACTCCAACTGAAAAGGTAGGTGGCTTCCTCTCCCCCCTCTCTCTCTCTCTGAGCCAACAAACTGCTCTGGATTATTGAATTTTCTTGCCAGGCAGAAAAGTCAAGCTAAAGCAAATTTTATTAGAACAAGGAAAATATTAAACAAATAAAAAAATACGTTAAATTTAAAATTTAATAAGCTTCATAAAAAATTTCCAATATTTTTAAATATTAAAATAATAAAAAAAAATGCCAATAAAAAATGAAAATAATCTGAATTTATTTCTCTTGGATTTCAAGTGGTTTCTTTTTCCGTTTTCTTCCTCTTCGTTTTTTCTTGAAAAGTATTAAAAACTCTTTTTTTTATGACCTACAAAACGAGTCGAGGAAAAACATATGAAAAGAGTGAGTCTCTGCTTCAGAAATATTTAAGAAATATTCTCAAGAGTGGTAAAAAAAAACCACACACACATGCACCGACTCAGTCTTTCATTCACTCAACATTTTGACATCCTTCTTCACTCATCAAAAGATGGCAAACAACAAAAGCAAACGAGCAAAGCGTTTGTAACTCGATCGCTCCTTCTGTCCAGAAGAAAACTCTACCCCACCCCATCCCCTGATGTCTGACAGTAACGGTCCCGTTTCTTGAGACTACTTGGAGCTGTTCTGGCTGAGGCATTAATGTCTTATTGACAGCCAAGGATTAAAATGAAGGCAAGTGTCTGTTACACTGGCTCTATCTCCCTGCCAGTCTGTCTGTCTGTTTGTGTGTTTGAAAAGGGATTATAAAGCGATTTGTTTGCTGAAAATTATGAATCTGGGAACGGAGAGAAACGGCGGCTCGCATGTTTTCTGGGCGGCCAAAAGCAACACGGTGGCCACAACAAAAGTCACTGAATTCCGATTTTCAATTGTTTGGGGATTCAAATTATTAAAGGCTTTTCTCTCACTCCCTCCATTAATAAATTTTCATAATAGGTCTTAGGGCAGACCAAATTTAACGAGGGGGACTCTAGAATATTTCCCAAACTTACTTTGATTCAAACTGATGGATTGAGTTTTCTGAAATATTTTTTTCTTTTTAGATTTCAACACATCTCTCCGATTTTACCTTTAGCGGACCCAACCAGATCTGACCTAATCTAATCTTGGTTGATTGTTAAGACTTGTTTACATTGCTTACAAAAAGGTTGGGTAGATTTCATTTTTAGTTCATTAGGATTAATTTTTGATTTGGTCAAATAAAATTATGCATATATATTTGTATTTTTTTTTTTTTAAAGAGTTGAAAGAGTTGGAAATGATTCGCCTCTTTCGATTTGAATTTGAATTGGCAATAAAATGTTAAATTTATCAGCTGTTGAATGCCGAAATAGACCGACAGCTGCTGAAAACATGAGCTCTTTTGTATTTTCGATTTCACTATGGAGCATGGCCAGCATTTTCCGATATAAAACAAGTTATACAACTCTATTTCCATCGATCGGTGCTGCATACAAATCAACTCATTTTTTTTTTCTAGTCAGCCAGGTCAGTCGGTGCACCTTTAAAATGCTATACAACCATGACGACGACGATGATGATGATGATGATGGTTATCCATTTCGGGGCCCTTGAATTCTTATTGCTCTGTCGACCAATTTTCGTTATTTTCTTGGGTCTCATAATTTATGTTAATCCAAATCAAGTTGGCATTTTTATCTAGTACTTGCTGTTTGTTTGAATAAAATTTCAATTTCATCTGCATGCTTGTTGGCTGGCCTGTTCTGCTGTCTGCCTGAGTCACCTCTCAAGGTATTTTCTACATACACTTTAAATTGGAGAAACCTTAAGGATCTCAGGATCTATTAAGATTGAACCCACTATTTTTTTGCTTTAGGATTCCTGGATGACTAACATAATTTGGAGATAGCAAAAGTCAGCCGAACCATCTTGATTAGTTCAGGAATTCAGTATTCCTTAGGGCAATTTATGGCTCGCCTTGTCAACTTGTCTGTTCATATTATCATCACTAGCACAGGTAGGGGACTCTATTAAAGCCCAATCGTAAGCTAGATTACATTGCCAGCAAATGGTTTGCCATTACCTTTCACACTTTGTTGACCAGCCATATTCTATTTCCAGACTCTTATTTTGTGGCATTTTATTACTGCAAAATCAAGGCCTACCCATCCTTTGAATATCCTGCACCCACTGACTTGACTTTTGTCTTTTGTTTCTTTCCCAGAAATTAGAAAGAAAATTTTCCAGCCCGCATAATCAAAATGCGGTTTCCCTGGTCTCTTAAAATTTCGAGCACGTCTCTACTCTGGCTTCTTTGGTATATCCTTGTCCATAGTTGAAAATTATGGCAAGTCAACAAAAGTACACAAACATTTAAGACAGCTCGGACAAGCCAAACACAATTTGCTTTCAAATACAAAAGGAAACCATGCGTGGGAATGTCCTCTCCCCAACTCCTCGCTCACTCTGAGAATTTGTAAAATTTATGTAAATTGTACAAGATTTTTATTTTCGAGCTCTTCACATTTATGCTTGATTATTTGAAATTGACTTTGTTTTGGGAATTCGTAAACATCTTATTCAATTTAAATATTAACATAAATTGAATGCTTTGAATTTTAAAAGAACAAATTCAGAGAGACTCTCCTAATTTCCACCCATTTCCCAACGGCAACTCGGTTTAGTTTTGAAAATCGAAAATGTCAAATTTTAACTATGCCACATTTACAGAACCATTTATTTTCCTCATCAATGGAAATGTATTTCGCTCTTTCCCCACCAAAAAAAAAAATTATTTTGGTTACAAATTTTAGGTAATTTTTATTGTGTCATTTCCACTGGCATGAAATGAGAATTTTCTGCAACAAAATTAAAATTCAAACTTGCAATAAACATAAAAATGTTTATTTAATTTCACTTCACTCTGAGATAAGAGAAATTTCGGTTTGCTTTCATTTCAAATTAAATTTCAATATAGCGAGTATTTAGTTTACACTTGGCAAATAAAAATGCCAACAAAACGAGTAAAAGAAGAAGAAGAAGAGAAATACATATGCGAAATATGAATGAAAATAATGTTCAACATTCGCACTAATTAAAAATGTATGTGAAGAGGGTGAGGTGAGGCAGTCGTGGGGAAATGAGAGCGTGCATCTCCCTCAAATAAATAAATTGCCCTTTTCTGTGCGTGTGTGTGTGATGCGTGGGTGGAATTTTGGGCGATCTGTATGCGTGTGTGTGTGTGTGTGTTTGTGTTTGTGGGAGATTGGCAAAACGCTTGTGCGTGTTTGTTCTTGTTCGTTCGTGTTGGCCTGTGCAAATACGCAAATATTTAAACATTGCCAGCCACTGCCAAAGCACGACATGTGTTATTGCTTTTGTTAATGTTTCTGTTATTTTTACTGTCGTTTATAACTGTTGTCATATATGTACAGTTATTGGCGCTACATTGTTTTGCTTTGCCGCAATACTGGGCCAGGTCATCACCACCCCGCCGCCACCCTTCCAAATTGGCAGTAACCCACCAGGCACCAGGCACCCTTCATATGGGCGGGCCTCGTCGGTGCTGTTGGGGGGCGGGGGCCGAACAACCCAACTGTTTATGTAGGTTGCCAGTTAGCTAGTTGGGCCTCCCACGCACTTTGCTGCGGTGGCGTATGGCGCAGCTGGCAGCTGACAACAGCCAAGCGACAGCTGTCGTAACATACAGCTCACAACTCCACCCTTCCCCCCCCCCCCACACTCTGTACGCTTCAACAAAATTGGCAGACAATTCAAGTTGACTGCTCAGTGAAGACGAAGAAGCAGAAGAATAAGAAATGAGGTAAAATATAAAAAATAAGCATCAAAAGCAAATCAAACACAGCTCACGTGACTTTACAATTTATTTCAAGCATGCGGTGCCAAGGCAACGCGAAATAAATTTATGAATAGCGTAAATTGCGCGCAAACCGCACAGACAAACCAAAACACTCACACTCACACACACACTCGCACTCTCGCAGGCCAAGCCAAATGCAAAACGAGTAAGAAGAATTACAGCCACCCACAGCCAAAGGCAGAACATTTTGTTATCTTCCCCCGTCAACCCCCTCTTGCTTCAGCACCTGGTGTGGCTTGAAACTCATTCATGCCTTTGGGCCATGCCCGACTTTGGCGGTTCATTTGGAAGACAAACAAAGAAAGATTCACAATACTTGCGTGAAGGAAGCTATCGTCCCATCTCTTTCCTTCTAACCTGGCAGCAGCCACAATTTATGCGCATCACGTTTTCCCATTTTCAAGAATGACTAAATATCGTTTACTCCAACTTTACTCCAATGCAATTCACTTCACCTCAATCTTTTTTTTTCGTCTTCTTCTATTGGCAAAAAAAAAAAAAAATTATATTTTATTTAACTCGTTGGCCACATTAAAAACTTCACACACATACACTGGTTTAAGCCATGCATATTTATATTTCAATAACCTGGCCAGGTGCGATTTGACGCTTTTGTCCGCTGGATACCCTGGTGGGCGGTCGGTAGCAGACAGGGTACTCTTCAACGGTAGTTTCTCTCGAGAAGACCTCACCGGTTGCCTGAACTGTTAATGCCAGAAACGTGCCAAGTGCGGCCAGTTCTGGGCAAAAGTACTCGAAAGCCTGAGATTTGGCCACACAGAGGCGTACTGGACAGAGGGGGACATTCTCTTCATTTATCTTTATTTTAGAAACTGACTACAAATAAATCCAAATTTGTCTTGCGGTCTAGGAGAGCCAACATTTCAGACTTCTATAGGAAATTCCAAGATTAAATAAAATTAAATAAATAATCCCATTTTAATTCTTTTGGATTAATGTAAGTTCCGGGCACTCTGACTCTGAATTCCTATGAGGAGAGCTGAAACAAATTATTTTATTTCAGCTTTCGAAATAATCCAAGCAGATCTCCAGACAAGCTGAGAACACTCTCAGCTGCATATTTATATTTTCTTTGGGGTTTTACAAGTTCCGGGGACTCAGAATTCCTATAAGAAATACTGAAAAAAATTATTTTATTTCGGCTTTCAAAATAACCCAAGCAGATCTCAAGACAAGCTGAATATTTATTTTCCTTTGGAGTATTGCCAGTTCCGGTGACTCTGAAGAAATACTGAAACAAATTATTTTATTTCAGCTTTTAAAATAACCCAAGCAGATCTCAAGACAAGTTGAGAATATTCTCAACTGCAGATGAAATAAAATTAATTTTATTATAGTAAAAAATATTTATTTCTTCTTTTGAATGTTCCAAGTTCCAAAGAGTCGCTGCCCCTTTTTGTAAATTCACAGACGACTCTGGTTTCTACTTGACGCTTTGCAAATTAGCTTTAATTTATCATGATTATTGTTTCGCAACGTTTTGCAAATAGAATTTTTACCCCACACCTGACGAAATGGGAATGCCCCTTCTTTATTTATTTTCGGTTGCCCATCGATACTTGAATAGAAATGGCGCTTCGGTGTTTTTAATAAAGCAAATTCAAGCGGAACAACTGTAACTAATGCTGACTTCTAGACTGATATCAGAGCTGTCAAGCTGTCAATTCTCGTTAGTAGCACACGATGAAAATGCGATGTGCGATGTGCAGGAGTCCCAATGAATTCAGCCAAAAGGAGCGAGCCTCTTCCACGGTCTCAATGACTGAATGAATGACTAGCTGACTGGCTGGTTGGTTGGTTGGTTGGCTTGGCGTTGCCTTCCTGCTTTTCTGCCAATGCACTGCAAATGCTACTCAAAAATTCAATTTCCAGTTGAAAAGATACAACAAAAACAGCTATAGCACTTGAATAAGAAGAAGAGGAAAAATAAAAAGAAGATGAGTCGTAGAACCTTAGCCATGACAGAAAAGGACTGAAAAAAAAGCCGGAGATGGAAGTAGACTAAAATTGTTAGTATCTCTGAGATACATTGAAATGTATCTGTCTTTCACTTCGTGTCTATACGTGTGTGTGTGTGTGTGTAAAGAGGGGTGAAAACAAATTGGAAATAGGTATGCATCAGTCATTGAAAAACGATTGCTGACGCAGCTTTGGCGTGTGATACATGATGCTATAATCTGTAAGCTTAAAGCTACCAAATTGTTGCTCTTGTTGTTGTTGTTGGCAAAAAAAAAAAAAACGAGAGCTTAAGGATTTGTAGCTATTTCTATTTTTGTAGGTTTTTCTTATTTTTATTTTTTTTTATATTTTGGAGCAGTAGATTAGTTCCAGAATTGGCAGCACATTCAGATATGGCAAAATTTATGGTGAAGGGAAAAGTCAAGGAAGGAGGAGCTCAGGCAAAACGATATGAAAAATGTCAAAGCTTTGTGATAAGCACAAATATTGACAGTGCAATTTAGATTCGAATTTAATTGGCAAAGAGAAATAAAATTTTCCTTTCTTTTCCATTTACTTTTTTTTAGAGTCAACGCAGTCAAAATGTACCAGAGTTTCACTGAGTAAGAAGAAGCAGGAAAACAGAGCAAAAGCATAACAAGAGTTAACGGAAGTGGAAATTGCCGGCAAAAGGACTTGGAAAAAAAGAGAGAGAGAGTCTGGCAGAGCGAAAAGAGAGAGAGAGAGAGAGAGAAGGTTTCTTGTTAACCCATTAAATCAGCATCACTAGCTTTAGGAGCCGCAGCACCAGCAGACAAAATGCCATCAATTGCCGGAGCAGCGACAGTTGCGATTGCCAACTTTAGTGCGGCTCTGTTGAGCCCACTGCAGACGCGTCTGCAGGCGGCAGCCGCAGCCACAGTGGAGCTCACCAATTTCCTGCCCACAGACAATGAGCCAAAGGGTGGAGCAGCAGCAGTATCACCAGGAGAAGCTTATGCGTCTGCCAACGATGAGCGTCTAAGCTATATTGTAAATCAAGCAGTCTCCTCCTCCTCCTCATCGTCATCCTCAGCCGGCGCGTCTGCATCCGCAACTGCATCAGCTTCCGGTTTCGAATTTCCTACATTTAGTCCGCCACGTATTGAGAGTTTGGTGGCCAACTCGGCCGAGGATTTAAGCAGTTTTCGTTCGGTGACATTCGACATCTTCGACGACGACGAAGATTTGTACGGCTCTCCTTTGGCCTTCGATGCCAGCGAGCATGGCCTCTGGAATGGGCGATTTGTTCCACCGCCACCACGGCCGCCATTCTTTGTCGATGAGCCCGTGCTGACGGATGGTCTGACTACTTGTGATTTATGCTCCTGGGCTATGCCCACCAAGAGTACTTTTATTTTCGAGGGCACGATAGGTAAGTCTATCACAACAACAACAACAACAACAACGAAACCGGAAATGACAACCAAACTCACATCAACTTTCTGGCCTTTCTCTTTGCCTTACAGAAAAGGCCACAGAACTGGGTTGGCCACTGACGCTCATCATTGTATCCGTCTTATCCGCCCTGCTCGGTGCCATTATAATGATTGCCGTAGTCCGGTGTCGCCGTAAAAAGTCCTCCAATAATCGAAACGGTGAGTAGGAGGGAAAGCCAGATTGGCAGGAAATTATCATATATTTGTCATATCGGATCAATATCAGTCTTCAAACATGTTCCTCTTAAATTTGTATATGCCCAACTTATCTCTCAAAACCATCAAAATTATTTTGTTTCTTACCCAAATAGTTGAACTAATTTGAAATTTCTGTCTTTTTTTTCTGTCCTTTTTCCCATTCCAAATTGCAGACACACACGTGCAGTGGTGGTCGCGCAATAAACGTCCCCATGGCAACGGTCTGGGGGTGACGGGCAGCGGCGTTGGCGGCACCATTCCAGGCCACAATAGCGGTCACAACAACAACAATCACCTGAGACGCAGCAACATTTACACGGCTCATCCAGCGGACAGCATACGCGGCTTACAGCAGCCCACGCTCTCGGCCTCCTCCTCGCTGACGGCCATGAGTGTGATGATGGCCACAGCACCTCCAGCCAGCTCCGCGGCCGGCACACCGCCAAGTCAACAGCAGCCGCAGCAGCAGCAGCAGCCACAACAGACACAACAGTATTTCCATCCATATCAACATCATCACCACCACCATCACCATCCTGGGCAAATGCAGCTGCAGTCGAGCTCCGCTTCGGCCCTGCCCCATCTGTACCCGCATGACTGTGATGATTCATACGAGGAGCACGAGTATCATCAGCCCCAAGAACTGCAGCTGCAATTGCAGCATCAGCGACAGCACAGCAGCTCCATGTCTTCGGTTACTTCATCGCCATCACTGATGCTGGGCCACCACCATCACCAGCATCACCAGCAGCCCATGTTGCCGCCACCACCGCCGCCCCCAGCGGCACTCGCCAGTAGTTCCCTCCACAGCAGCCGCGAGCCCACACCCAATGAGACAACCACGGCTGCTGGTGTTGGTGCCGGTGCCGGCTGCCTTTGGCCGCAGGCCACCACAATGGTGGTGGCCAGCTGAGTGGAGGCGTGTGGCAAGGGCAGTGCAATAACCACAACCCAGACCGTAGAAGCGCGGGCCCAGGCACAAACTGAGACCGGGACGGAAACAGAGGCTGAGGCCTACGCCTGGACCCGACGCCGCTCAAAGAGCTCGCAGAGCTTGAGCAGTCACTGGATTTGGCAGTAAATTTCGAGGTGTTGGCAACAATGTTGCCACAGCATGTTGCCGGTACAAGTGCTCTCTCAAAAACAAAACAAAAAAAAAACAAAAAAAAATAAGATAAAGAAAAATTAAATCCTATTTAAAATGCAGGGCACATTTTGTGGCGCAGATCATGAAAAGGATTACACGTAACATTTTGTTGAGTTTATTTTAGCCAAGAACGACTCTCTCTCTATAAATGTTGGCGATTGACTTGCCCAACTTGCCAGCCATAACAACCAGCAAAACAACAAAAGCAACAGCCTCAAATTCCTTTGGGTATCCTAGACCGAGACTTCAATTGGGAAAACCGAAACGAATTTAGTGTCACTTCCGTTTGCCGTTGCCGCAAAATGTGCAAACTATCGAAGGAAACTCAAAACGAGTGGCAGTCTCACACCCCCGCCCTCCCCAAATAGACAAAGTGAAAGAAAACCGAAAGGGCAAATACTCTTTTTTATGCATTTAAGTTGATGATATAATTATAATCCTAAGAGTTTCACGGGAGAATCCATTAATATATCTCAGCTTAATTAGAAGTTTGAACAAGCCAAAGCCAGACTTGACTTTATCGAAGCCTTATATGATAAGAAAGAATATAGCTAGATTAGTATCAGGTTCATAATATTTATTTGGTTTGACATTGATTTATAAATACCCGGGGTAAGGCTTAAACCCATTTGAATCTGATCAATTTAGGGAGGAAGAGATATAGCCAAATCAGATTTGAGTTCTTGTTGACCTCAAACTGTAGAAAGCGGATACGAATTCATATGGGACAAGGAATCTTATTGGTTCATCAATACCGAAAAAAAAGCTTGAACCGACTTGGATCTGATCAATTTAGGAAGGAAGGGGTATAGCCAATTTAGATTCGTCAAATGAGACTCAACCCGACTTGGGTCTGGTCTGAAGGCGTACTTTGGATCCATGCTGAATTTAAATAGATCCAATTCAATACCTCAGGCTTAATCCGATTTGGGTCCGATCAATAATCAATAGAGGTAACCCCAAATAATTTAATTCTACAGTTACAGACTGAGACCCTTACTATATCAACTCTTTTCGCCTAACTTCAGCAAAATGAAATTCTATTTTTTTGGTACATTGAAAAGAGTATAAAATTGAGGTTCTTTAGGGAAAAGCGTGTGGAGTAGAGCAGCACAGGAAGTGAGCTGAGACAGAGGCAAAAGTTTGCCATGTATCGTTATGTCCTGCCATTGATTCTATTCTCTTAGTCTATCCCTGACTCTTTCCAACTACCTGTCTCTTTCTTATTCTCCCTCTCACTCTCCCTCTCTCTCTGTCACACTTGCTGTTGACATGCCGAGCACGTTTTATCCTTTATTGCCGTTTGGCATTAGTACAGGGATTTTTGCCAGATTAAAGCAAATAAAGGGCGTGCTTTTTGTTTCAGTTTTTAGCAACTGACACTGTCAGATCCCTTAGCATTCCCCCCATCCTCCTGTCAGAGACCACCACTCTAAAATTGTTATCCTTATTGTAGATTTTGTTGTTAAGTCTCTTACCTCTTACTCTGCCCCCTATGGGGCCGGGGCTCGTGTGTTTATAAATAGAAATTTTCGGTTTTAACCCGTTAGACAGGCATTCCAATATCTTTTCACACACACACACACACATGTACACATGCAAACTCAAATAGTTTGGCTCGGCAAATGTGGAGTAAAGTGTGAAAATGTGTGTGCTTGTGTGTGTTTTTTGTTGGCGGTTTTGTTGTCGACTGGCAAATGGCATACAACTTTGTGGCTTTTCACTACATTTCCCTTTGTTTTGTGGGACTCCCCTTCCACTCCCACTCCGCCTGACTCCACCAATTCGCTCTAGCATTCTCTTTTGTTTTCTAATTACAAAAGCAAATAGTTTTAGATTTCGAAAATAAACAAAATGTTCCCGGTAAATATTTCCACTCCTACCCTCTCTAAAACCTTCAATTGAAACCAGTAACTCTTTTCCAAAAAAACAAAACATGCCTTTAAGGCTTAAATTTAATTTGAATAAACTTGACAACTCATATAAAAAAAATTTTAAATATGGCTTTGATTTGTCAAAACTTGAAGAGGCTCTCAAGCCTGCAGCGATAGATAGCATATCAATCATAAAGGAAAAAAAAATTATATAAATATAAATTTCAATCAGCAACCGCAAAGTACTTAAAACAAATTGAAACCAATGTAAATAAAATTTGTAAATATATTTTTAAAATATTAAAAACTTGTTCATTCAAAATGAGAATACAAGAATACTTAACATTTTTCCATACATTCTGACTAGAAATATTTGCCAGACACTTTAATCAAATTTTTCATATAAAATTAAAAAAGAAAAGCACTTTGAGCACAAAACAAAGACATTCCTCGCTTTTATCTCAAACTCAAATTAAATAATAAATAAATCGAAATCAATGAAATTCTCAGCTTAATTAAAAAGCTTTTGATTTAAGGCAAGTCCTTTTTTTTGATTCGATAATATCAAAAATCATTGATTTACTCAACACAAGACAACAGAGTTAAAATAACCAAAGACTAGTCATTTAAGTCATTTGCTATGTACAAAAAAAATAAATAAATAATTAAAAATAATAATAAAAAAAATTACTCATAAAAAAAATATATGAAATATACAAAAAAAAAAGAAAAAAAATAGGAGGCATTCAAAAAGCACTTTATTAAATTGTTTTTTAAATAATTAAACATAATAAAATTTTTTAGTTTTAATGGCTGATTACACACATAGACAAAAGATAAAAGAATAAAAATGAAAATTGCAATATTGTATTTTAAATATTTATTCATAATTGCACAATTCAAATAATAATTATCTTATACAAACTATGAATTACAAATTTAAATAGTAAAAAAAAAAACAAAAATAATAATAAATAAATAACAAAAGAAAATTTTGCAAATTACTATGAGCAACTCGAAATGTTCCAATTTAGTATAGAAAACTAATTAGGTTGAAAACAAAAGAAAATACAAATTAAAAATAAATAATTATTATCATAAAGACAATTAAACCATTTAAATTATTTCAGATAAATCAAACAAATTAAAGAAGAAAAAGAAGAGAGAGAAAAAAAATAAACTATTAAAAATGAATAAAAAAAAAAACAATTCTTTTATTTACTCGATTTTTATTTATTTTAATCTTTCCACTTTATCAGTTTATTGATTAATAATTTCAGCCTTGAAAATAAAAAAAAAGCAGAGCCAAATCAAAAGTGAAAGTTTTTCTTTTTTGCCTTAAAAAGAATGAAAAAAAAAGTGCCACAATATTGTAAGTAAAAATATTTAGGTTGGCCGGTCAAGAAGGAATATTTATGCCATTTATGACACGAAAACCGTCCAAGTCGAACGACGAACGTGTGCCGTCCACTGCCCGCCCCCTTTTAGCCCCCCTGTGATGCGTCCAATTGTCTGAGACGATTGCAAAAGTTTTGCATATTTTCAGCACGAAACGAACAAGAAGGAAGGCAACAAAAATCAGTTGAAGAGATAAAAGCTGAGCAAAAATAAAGCGCACAAAGCCAAAAGAGATTGAGCCAAGTCAAAGTTGGCCTTAGCCAGCCTGCCCCATCATATGTCCCTTTTAACTCCAATCGAAAGCGTTCGGAGCCTCGGCAGCTGCTGCTGCTGCTGCTGCGCAGATTTCATGTGAGATATAAACAACAACATATGGACATATGGATCGTCGTGTCTGTGGGTGGTAGAGGGCGCTGATGTCTTGGCTGGCTGGACCGACGCGGACGATTTGCATATTGGAACGATTGAACCGAGCTGGCCAGAGAGGAGCAGCTTATTGTCTGCGGACACTCTGTCTGCCAGACAATTGTATGTACAACAACATTAACAACATTCAGATTGTCTGACAAAAAGTGAGATCTGTTTTTTTTTGTTTTTTGTTTTCTTCTTGTGGGCTTTCCTTTGCTCTGGTAGCAGAGAGAACCAAAATGTCATGCGGTTTTATGACTTCATTAGCGACATCCATAGGAATTTAATGGCCGCCTTTTTAGCCTCGTTGTCTCGGTTACAACTCAGAGGCATGTCACAGTCTGTGAGTGTGTCGCGCCATTGACAAACAAATTTGAGGCATTTTCCCTGGCGATTCGTGCTTTTTGCTTTGCCTTGATGAGGAAATGAAAGTTTTTAACATCGAATCCAAAAAAAAGAAAAAAAGAGAAGCTAATCAGAAGCACTCGACCATGGCTAGCCACAAGGAGTTGTCCCCGAGAGTAGTCTGGATCTGTTAGTTTTTGGGCTTTGACTGCATCACGAATTGCCCTGGCCGGGGCAATGAGAGTTGAGTTGAGTGGAGTTGTCGTAGTTCTCTGAAGCCTTATGCTAGATTGAGGCTATTGCGGATCTGAATTTGTACTCGTATTTAAAGTTGACTACTTTTATATTTCCAATACGCCAATAATGAAGTCGTGCATGACATTTGTGTTGCACGGCCAAGTGATTAGGAAATGCGCCCAAAACTGAATGTTTGACACCTTTTTTTTCTATGATGCCCAATCAATTTGGTCTTTCAATTTTTTTGCACATAAAATTCCAAATATTTGTAGCTCTTGTTGGCTTTTTATAAGAAAATATTGTTCAGCAAAGTCTGTCAAGTCAGGGCAAGGCTTCTATTGGCAGAGACAAACAGACTGACAAGCGTGACTCCATCAAGACGATAATGTCATCGTTGCCGTCAACATGCCCATCATCAACGATCGACAGAGTCAGCACCCACCCACTATCCCACCGCCTCTCTGGGAGAGCTCGAAACAGCAATTCCTTTGGAGCACATCTCAACATGATTATCGTCTTTAGAGACATCATCGTTGTCAACCGCAGAGTCTCGGCATGCATGAATGAATCACACTGACTCTGTGATCCGAGTAAAACACCAAAGACATGCAATAAGCCCAAGTTTCAAATCTCCAGTTTCAGAGTGAGACTCAGAGTTTGACAGTAACTCTGGGTATATTTTGCTTAACGAGATCGCCTCAGTGATGTTGGGTGCATCATGCAAACCTCTGCGTTCGTTTATCCGTCCATCTGTTTGTCTTTGCCAGAGCATCCAGTCTCTTGTGAGTCTAGTTGAGTCTTTGTCTATTCAACTAGCGAAAGTCGCGACAAAACTCTCTCGAATCGAGTCAATCGCCCGGCCTGCTAGATGGAGGAGATGGAACAGGCAAGGCTCTACTTTTGCCATAGCCATAATGATGAATTAGGCTGCTGTCATGTCATGACAAAAGCACTGCATGCAACTCTGCTGCCAATCCGGCCACGGCCAAAGTCTTTCCAGCTCAGAGCTCAGAGCTCAGAGCTTAGAGCTCTGCTTGGGGCTTGAGATTTTCTGGTTCGGGCTTGATGGTTTTTACTTGTTGGGCTTGCCGCAATTGCAATTGCAATATTCAAACGCAAATAGGAAGTGGGGGCTTAAATGAGCCACAGCTTCAGACTTTAGCTGACAAATCGTTATTTTGTCGTTTGTGCTGTTTCGAGTATGTCGACGTTGAGATTACCCGCCACCGCCACCGTCACCGTCATCGACTTTGCCTGCTCCTTGGTCTTTGGTTGGTATGAGTAAATAAGTGAAATTTTGTGTACAATATGCCTAACCAATGTGCAATTTTTACTTTTCGGTAGACGACAAGGCAACTTGCCTAGCACGTCATGGTCCAACTAACCTGGCCCGGCTTTGGCTGACTTGGCTTGCCATGGCTTGGCTTGGCTTGGCCTGTTTTCCACGACGCGATCTTTGATGACAGCAGGCAGGTTGGCGGTTGTTTGGTTGTCGCATCCTCCCTCCCCCTCCACTTTGATTTTGGACTCATGCAAATGCATTCGTGCCGCATTCAACTCAAGAGTTTTGATCGCTCATGCGCGTTGGTTGCCTGGTTGATTCAGTCAGTCAGTTAGTCAGTCAGTTGGCGTTTGCTAATTAATTGCGGCGAATCATTCACAGCACAAACTTGTCTCTAGTAATTAGTTTGGCATAAGCAGATGACATTTTATACACTAAATGAAGTTGTTACCAAAACCAGCCCCGCCCCCTTCGAAGCCCAGCAGACCAACTGGTTTGATGTAGTTCATTTAAGCTTACCCTCTTTCTCTCCCTCTCTCTCTCCTTCTTTCTTTTTGTACAAGCCTGACTGGTTGGCCTCAAAGGCTGGCAAGGTTAATTGCCAACAATAAGATTCAATCAAACTAATGACGGACAAGACAATTCCCGCCACCGTAACCCAAAACAACACAGCCACAGCCACAACCGATCACCATTTCTATTTTATCGGCAAGCAGTGTGGTTCCGCTGGCAGGCGCCGTCTGGCAGCTCAAACTCTCAGCACGCCTTCCACTAACTTGACTGCCTGCCATAAAAAGCATACCACGCGAAATTCACACAATTGCAATTTATGGGCTCAACTGAGTTGCAGCGCTCCTCAGAAAACATTTAGGCGACCTCTTGGGGTCGCTTAAAGAAATTGCAACATGGCAAAAACTTTCTTCGGCAAGAAACAATCCTTTTGGAAATTTGGTTGATCGAAATGCCAGAATTCCCATTCAAATATGAAATTCCAATCAAAAATCGATATCTCTGGCAGAGCGCAATTTGATCAGAAATGCAAAGATGAAAATAAAATCAATCAGTAAAATCTTTGCAAGTAAAAAAATATATTTAAGATACAAAAGTATCTTTAGAGACAATTAGAAAATATTTGATTATTTCACAAAGTCTAAAGAAACTTTCGCCTGGCAATTAAATATTGTTCAAAGTTTCTTTCAATTAAAAACGATTTTAGTTGTATTTGTCTGCCTTATCAAGCTAAAGCCTTGACCAAATTCAGGCTTAACTGATCTTTATTTGCAATAGTATTGGAATATGAATGATCTAGATGACATTTGATGGCAAATAAGTTGAGATATTCGTCTTGGGGGAGACCAGTCACCCACACACTTTTGAGACTGACAATGGTCTGCCCTTTCAAGTTAACGATTCTGATTGACAAGTGCGTTGAGCTCGATTTGGCAGTCGATCATCTGGCGGCGGCTGTTAAGGTTTTCGATGAATGTCGTTGGCTTCATTAAGCCCGAAGCAGTAACAACGAAAAACAAACAAGTCAGCAGGTAACAATCAACGAGAGCTTTGTCAACGACAGACAACTTTGCCAATTTCCATCAAATTCAACTACAACTTGGCAGTTGTTTTTCGGCTAGACCGGCGACCAAAGGAGCTGAAGACAATCTTTGACTTTGGCTGTGGAATAACAGGTACACTATTGAACTACACTAAACTACAATTTTCGCTTTTGTCAAGTGTACGACAACATTACGCGCAATTGTTCAATGTCAACGCATTTGATGAGCATGAAATGCGTTTGCCGTCTGTCCTCGTCTTGCTACAATCACAATTACAATACCAGAAGTCAATCTGGTCTGGTCTGATGTGGTCTGATGTGGTCTGGTCCAGTCCTAAGCCTCATTCATTGTTTTAGTGTTCTGTAATGGTGCCGCAGCAGACGAAATCGGCACCAGGACGATGCCAGCACAATTCCCATGCGCCTGCTTGTTGTGTGATAACGAAGTTGCGGCTTAGAGCGCCATTGTCGCCAGCGAAATTGTCGCTATTTGAGCAGTCACTCAGTCACTGAGTGAGTCGGTGAGACAGAGCGACAGTCAGCCATGTTGTCATGACAGCATTGACAATCGAAAAATGCAACGCGTATGAACTCAATTAAGACTTTCAGTTCTGTCAAGGCAGAGAGATATGAGAGAAATGTTGGAGACAAATGGCAAGACCTTGGTATTTGGCTAGGAAATAAGTACAACAAAACTAGGCAAGTTTAAGGACTAGGACAACACTGGGGATTTATTTATTCAATTTCTGTTAGCCTTTCATTTTGTTTTGGGGCACGTCTCGTCATTAATGAGAATCACAAATACACTTGAACTCATTCTTAACTGTCTCCTTTTCATGGCTAAGCAGCAAGGTCACAATGTACTCCTTGCCACTGGCTTTGGCATAGTCCAGGGGTGACATATCAATATTATCCTTGGTGTGAATACTTGGAAAGTACTTCAATAGATATTCAATCATTTCGATGTTGCCAATTTGGCAGGCATAATGAAGAGCGGTGCGACCCGCTCGATCTGGCAACGTTATGTCAGCCCCAGCCAAGCGATACGACTCCAGTCGTCTTATATTATTACGCTCGGTGAGGGCACGCATTACCTCGGCCAGCAGCTCAGGTGGATCCCGTAGACCGGCATCATTTTCGACCAGCAGCTCGATAAGTCGATGGTTGTCTGTGTCGACGGCCTCGTGTAGAGGGGTCCGATTGAAGCGATCCCTTTTAGAGACTGAACAGCCATTTGCCAGGAGAGTGCAGATCACTTTCATTTTGCCAGCATAGCAGGCCAGATGCAGGGCCGTTCGCCCATCGGCGTTCACGGCACACAAATCGGCTCCATATTGCTTCAGGTCAATAAGCCTTTGGGCATCACCGTCCATGACAGCTGCTGCCACCATGGCCGGGAAGAATACGTTCTCCATTTGGTCCTTTTGCTTGCTGCTGGACATTTGCAGGGTGCGAGCTACACCCTCCAGCAGATCAATGTCATTTATCTTGGCTATTTTGTTGGTGGTCAGCTCACCACGTAAGCTGAGGATCATCACTTTCCTCTTATTGCAAACGTTCCAGTCTGGCTTGCCCAGCACATAGGCCAATTTGGTAAAGGCAGCCTCCTGGGTCATGTCATAGCCAGGTATAACTCCCACTTCTAGCAGGGCACTTCCGGTCTCGTAGATTGGCGCCACCATGCCATTAGAACACTGTGTCACATTTACAATAAAGACCCCACGCGCCACAGCCGAACGGATCTCACTCATTAGCTCGGTATTATTCGATGGAATATTTCCGGATCCGAAGCTCTGAATGACCACTCCTTTCATGGGTTCAGCCAAGAAGTTATGCACAACCTGAGCCGTAATACCGGGATAGAAGCGTAGAAGCCCAATATTAGGCTCTAAGTCAACATGTACACTGAAAGGATCCAGGCTGCAAGGCCGGAAAATCAAGCGAGCATTGATCTCCATATTGATACCAGACTCGCCTAGATGTGGCATATTCGGCGAATCGAAGGCGTGAAAATAGTCAGCACTTACTTTGGTTGTGCGACAGGCACGCAACAAGCGATTGCCAAAGAAGACCAAAGTCTCAGGTATGCTATAGTTCCCAGCCACCAGCAAAGAACCCAGGAAGTTTTCGCGACCATCAGTGCGGGCCTCGAAAATGGGTATCTGGGCCCCAGTGACCACCACCGGCTTGGTCAGATTTTGTAGCATAAACGACAAGGCCGAGGCTGTATAGGCTAGAGTATCAGTACCATGGAGCACTACAAATCCATCATATTGATTATAACAAGACTGCGGATTAAAATTATGATTTTTACAGGATCTTCAGAAATGAAGCCACACTCACCCCAATATCCCGAGCTATACGCTTCCAGTCTTCCATATTCATACAGCTAGAGTCCAGTAGTGGTTCATATTCGACAATGTCGTAAAGAACACGCATAGGGGCACCTTCAACAAAGGGCATCACCAAAGGTGGCTCTTCGAATTCACGGTAAGTTGGCACATATTTACTATCATGACAGGTAGGATATTTACGCAGAAGCTGAGGCAGAGCCTTGGGTACACAAGCTAGGACTTTAAGAACCAAAGTATTTCAGGTCGATCAGGTTGATTTCTTTGTAAGACTTACCACCCGCTTCATTACGCATCATGCCTATGGTGCCTCCGGTATAGAAGACACGGACACGTGCCTCTTTACTCCGCCGACAGCTGCAGGGTAATTTTGGCATTCTGACGAGAAATCCCCAAAAACAAAATTATTTCCAAGGCTACTAATAAAAAGTAGCTATCAAATTGACTTTGAAATTTCGAATATATACAAACATTTCCGACAGAATCTCTAAACCAAATTATGGCCCACTTCAATTTTTAGGTTAAATAAAATCATATTTTTATATCCTTCTTTTCTTTCACTGATCTCTATAATTCCAACCCTTCTCATATCCAATTAAAACCAATATACCCCAAAGCCTAACCTGGGCTCCCGTGTAATTTTCAGAGCCCAGTTAAATACCAACTGATAAAGACTCAAATTTCCTAGCAATTGCTGAGTTATTCATTTTGCCCATTAATAATGGCACATAAAATCGATTAACAAAATAAGTAAGAAAAACAAGAATTGGCAAGTGGAAAAAAATAGTAGCAAGATTTCTGGGCACTCTAACGCCTGGGGCCCAGCGATCTCTGCGAATGGGTAATGAAATGTTAAGAACCTCTCATTTCAAGTGATTTTTCGGTTAATAAATGCATCAAAATGTTGAATCTAAAACATTTTTATGTCGTATAATTAATCACAATTATATATTTCTATGGCCGGACAATGGCAAAAAGCAGTATACCGAGCTGAGCAAACAAAGCGAAACGGCTTCTAAGGCGCCACGGGGTGCAGTAAAGGCGGCTCTGCCGCGGCGATTTCAGCCTGGGCCTATAGAGAGGGTTACTCGAGCGGCGCACTAAAATTTTATGACTCTATTATGAGAGTGGTAGTTGCAGTTGTAGTGGTGGTGGTGGTGGTGGTGTGGTGCCGGTGGTGTTGTTGCTTGGTGGCGTTGGCTGGTGGTTGCTGGCTTTTTGGCCGCATAGAGTGTGCGGCTTCATTGTCCGTTGTCTGCTTCTGCCTATTGTTCTAGTGGATTCGAAAAACCCAGCCCAGCTCCACTATAACCTCAGTTGCGCTCCACTACCGCTTCACTCCTCCCGCTGGTGCCATGAGGTCCTACCTCAACCAGGCAGCGATTGCTGAATAAAAAGTTGCAGTCGGTGAGCTGGGAAGTTGGCAGGTTGGCGGGGTATCTTGGTTACTTGTACATATGCGCTGGGCAAGTGGATGCAAAAGATTTCAACACACAGATTATGAAACTCCAAACTCACACACAAAGATACTCAGATACAACTGGTGAGCCTGCCTGGCTGGCTGGCTATGACCGTTGTAATTTATAACCGAGCCCAAACAGCCGAGGAAAAACCTTTCCCGCAGCCAAAAAAAAAATCGCAAAAAAAAAAATAACCAACTCAAAAAAATAATAATAATGCACACAAATTTGTGTGTTACATGTGTGTGTGTGTTTGGGTCGAGCCATGGCCAACAACGTCAAAGCCTCCAAGCGAACCCAAAGTCAATGCAGTTGCTGCTTTGTTGCACTTGCCTATCTCTCTCTCTCTCTCTCTGTTCCTCTCTCTCTCTCTGTCCCTCTCTCTGTCTTTGCCTCACACATATGTGCCCACAATTTCCCCAGCTTCCCCGGCCCAGTTTGATGTTTTGTTCTGGCCTCAAACAATTACCGCGTTCTGGGCTGAGATTTTCATCCTCCACAGCTCGCCAGCTTGGCAACAATAAACTGCATTCTTTGGATATTAATCACGCACAGAAACTTGGCCGGCCAACTTATGGGCAAAATCTAAGTGTTTTGATTATGTTGGAAAATGTGTCGTGCTGCGTGGGTGTTGGCCAACATTTTAACAAGAAATTATTTCATGGAAGCTGAATGTATTTTTTTTCTTTAATTTTCTGGATAATTTCCAATTTTCTTTTTTCTATAAAATTTATGAAATTCTTCAAATCATTTTAGTTGTTTTTTTTTCTGAAATGTTTTGACCAAATCTCAGTTTTGGAATCGCTGATAAAAAGTTTTTGATTTTGGATTCGTGGAATTTAAATTGTTGTTGCTGAAAATTGCCAACAATTTGAAATATATTTTTATTGCAGTTACTGGCCTCTTGACTTTTGTTGTTGCTTGCTTGCTATTTCTTGTTGTTGTTGTTGTTGTTATTGTTGCTGTTGTTCTTATTGTTGTTGTTGTTTATATTCTATTTGTTGTGGACAGTGGTGTGCAGTCATGCGCAAACCGCTAGGCAAAATGCAAACAGCCTGCTGGACCGCTCGTTCGATCTGTTGATAATAGCAACAAATCCAACAACAACAACAACACCAACAAAGGAACAAACAAACAAGCAATAAAGCCAACAACAACAACAACAAAGCCACTTGCCAAAGGCACAATGAGTCGACCAAAAGGAGCAGAGTAGAGCAGATTGTCAGGGGCAGAGACGGCAACGCCGACAGCGGCAGAGGCCTGTGTTATTTGGCATGCCAGTTTCTAGTCAAACGCCCCTCTTAGCACCTCACTCCTCCGTGGCTTGGCTTGGTAAGCAGCCAAAGCGAACACAATTAATATTTATGACCTTGCCAGCCTGATATATATCCCAGGCGCACACACGTAAATGGCGCGATTTATCATGACGCTGGGCGCGCTGGCCGATACAGCCACAAGGATAATAGAACTGTTAACATGGAAATAAAATTCAAATAAAATGTGAACTGCATACCAGTGACTGACCGAAGGGGGAGAGACGGCCGGTTGAGCTAGGTCGGCAAAGGGGGACAGAGACAACCGCTCACACGCCTCAGCGCACTTGACATTTGCATGGCCAATGGTTTTGGGAAATGTGAGTGAAACTGTGTCTGTGTGTGTGTGTGTGTGTATGCGTGTCTCTATGTAAATCACGAAAAAATTGTTAGAAAATTTCCATAAAATTGTCCATTTTCATATTTAATGAATTCACTAATTAACTGCCAAAAATTATGGCATACACAAAAAAAATAAAATGAAATGCATTTGCTTGAACTGTGCGATGGACGGGGGGACGGGGCACGGGGGTTAATATCAGAAGCCAGCAGGCATCAGGTGGCAAGAAAAGGGAAGAGTTTGAGGAAGGTAGACAGGCGGACGCTACTTTGGCATTTGTGTGTCAGGTTAATTAAGTCAGCTCTTAGTTCACGCTGCTCTTGATTTCATCCTACCCTCTCTCCCCTTCCCCCTTCGTCAGACTAAAATTCCAAAGTCAACAATGGGGGAAAACAACGAACTGATGTTGCCTTCAAGGTGCCAAGCAACGCATATTCAAATATGAAAATATTCATAATTAAGGTGCGTCAGTGTGCGTGTGTATATATATATGTGTGTGTGTGTGTGTGTGTGTATTATTGTAATGGCATAATTAATTTATTAATTAGTTTTGTGTAAGCTGTTGTTGTTGTTGTTGTTGTTATTTTTGGTTTTGTATTTTGCCGCTATATTCTTGGGTTTTTATTTCGCTGCACGTGCACAAGGCCAAGTCAAGAATCAGGCACGTTGTTTTGCAGGGTGGCTTTTAGTTATCTGCCCAGCGGGTATCAACTAGTTAAGATTGTAATTGGGTAGCTACTTTTGCCAACACAATGACTACGCATAACCCCGACAAGATCATTTATCAGCCAAGTTAAAGCCACCTAAATTTTAGGGGACGCAAAAGATAGAAGAGTTTTTAGAGTCTTTTAAAAAAATCTTGAACATTTTTTTAAACTAAAAAATTAAATATTCCATTTCATATTTTGATAAATTTTAAATTGTTTTTTTTTTCGATTGATCAGATTTGCAAATAATCTCAAAGTTGCCATAAAATGCGGCGCTTTTCATTGCCAGCTATGTGAGCAATTTGGCTGATAAAAACAACCACCAACTGAGCAGCAAATTAAAACGACAACCATGGAGATCGCCTTCCTGTAAGCTTTCAACCAACTCTTTGGCCAGACAATTGCAAAATTGTCGCCAAGTTTAGCTAAGTAAGCCCCTCCACTGCCACTGCCGCCCCCCCTCCAGTTAAGAGCTACTGTTTTTCTTAATCGAGCCGAAACGGCGCATACCTGTAGTGCATACCCGAAATTGCTTGATCAACGGAATAAAACTGACTGACGATTGTTTTCAGTTTTCAGAGTTTTGCCGCAAAGTCAGGGCGCTTGTTTTGTCATTTTCAGGGACAAGGACAAGACGAGTGTTTCATTCCTTCCTAGTCATCTGCATGGGCTAAATCATTTTCCATTCTCAGGAAAACAAGTCCAAGGGAAGAGTATAAAATGACTAGCTGATTGAGCTTTCCATTAAAATAAATAAATAGGTCTGTGAGAGACTTTTTAAAAATGGTTTGGTTTATGGCAGATTCTCTATACGCGAGAGTGTAATGAGTTGAGCTTCTTGGGGTTTGGAACAGCAGCAGCAGGTAGCTTTGGTTGGCTGGGCTGGAATTTTAGGAATTGAGACAATTATTTGCACATCGTGTATCTGGCGACAAGTTGCACCGGCCCAAAGCCTGAACTGAAAGTCACAATTGGCCTGGAGCCTGGAAATGGCATGAACTTCTCCTTGGACAAGTTTGCGCATGCGTGAAATGCTACCGAAAAAATTTGCGAAATTCATTAAATAAAAGTCGTGAAGAGGATGCAATAAGAGACAAAACAAAGACAGACTGACAGCCAGACTAAAACAACAGACTGACTTGAAACGGACTGACTAAAAATATTTAACAAGAAAACGCCACTTGCAAGATGCCGTCTGACTGACTCCTAGCTGCTGCGGTCCAACCACTTTTGGATTCTGCTCACACACACAAAATGCGGTAGGTAGTTTTTTGTTTTCGCAAAAAAAAAAAAAAAACAAAAAAAAACTTCGCCAAGGTATTAGAAAATCCAAACAATAAGAATCTTGGCTGGTCTACGGGCTACGCCCTTTTCATGTCTCTTTGTAGTCGGCGCGCGTTTCCCTGTTCTTCTAATTTAATTTGTCCAAGCTGCAAGTCTGACAATAAAAATCTATCTACTTTTTCCCTTTGATCCCAACTGACTAGTTTGACTGACTTTGTGTCTTAAGCTGTTTGCAAAAAATAAATAAAGTATTTAAAATTCGGTTTTGTCTAAGATTTTGTTGCCTTTCTCTTTGGTCTTTTTTTTTTTTTGGTGGGCATTCTCATTCTCAGCATTTGACGGCCTTGAAGCCGGAAGTTGTGTCTGCCTGGCGTCGGCTTGTTTGGCTTTGGTCCCTCTTTGGGAGTCATTAAAAATTTGTAGTTTGCTGATTTTTTTTTTTTTCTTGAGTATTTTGTTATTTTGCTGCGGGTATTAGACACGTCCCATGTTTATGCAAATCAGTGCAGGCGGCAGTGTTGCATACGCCTCAGGCCAGCCAGCACATTAGATGTGCGAAAGCACAACTTTAGCTATCGCCCCACAATTACCCGAATGAGTCTATGCAGCTTGTGCTACCTCGAGGGATCTTTTGGCCATTAGAAACTGTCTGCAGACTTGGCCTCGGGTTAAGAGTCAAGAGTGGCTGGCAGCTGCAAACTACAAAATGTCCCAAGCAATTAAATAATAAAAACCGAAACACATGTTCTCAAAACTTTACCAAAAACCACAGCTCAAGGGTAACCACAACTTTGGCCAACTTAAAGATTCGTCAATTCCATCTCCAAGTCTAGGCCAAGTCTCAAATTCATGCACATGTTTAGATGGGATTTTTAGAATATTTTGCCAAACAACAAGTCAGACGCACCGCAGATATATGCGCATTTTATGGTTACAAAAGAGTTACTTATCTAGGCATATATAGTATAGTATATATTAAATTCTCCTGCCACTGTTGGTATGGATTCCTTTTGATATATGAGCCTCCTGAGTGACCACAATACGATTTATGGTTAGGTGGGCGGCTGTTCAGGAGGGTTCTGACTTTTCGCTTTTTTTCATTCAACTAAACATTTGCCATTTTGGGTCAAACCAGAAATATTATTTTTCATCAGAAAAAAATGAAATTCACTAAACAATAGTGAACAAATGAGTTTCGATTTAAAATGTTATTGATTTCCTTTATTTAATTATAATATGACCGTCGAGTCATTAAAAAGTGAAATACATTTATAATTTTATAAATGCATCATTACAACAGATTTTATTGACTTGAGTAGAGGCTAGAGGGTCAGCTGGTTGATCGTATGCATTACTGATTTATGACACTCGAGGCTATTCATTAAAATAAAAAGAAGTAAAAAAAAAGAAAAAAATGCCCACAAAAACGAAATTCTCCAACATTGATTTTATTTGATTTTAATAGCGGCGGCAACTCAGTTGGCCTGGCTATTTATCTGGCTTGGACGCAAATAAATCGGCTGTAAAATGGTCAACTGATAGCGTGGACACAAAGCACATAAAAGAACCGCTAACGCCGTCATCGACCGGGCCAATAACATCATCCGGCCACAACAACGACGCCCCAACTAGGCCATAAATTTTCACAATTAAAAATTATGTTTAAGTTTATTTTTTTTTCTTTACCGTTCAAAACAAAAGAGAAGGAGGCAAGGGAGAACTCTTTTTTGTTTTCTTTGGTTGGTAAGAAAATTTATGTTTGACAGAAACGTTTTGCGCTTCATAGGCTACGATGAGCGTAAATAAATCAGAAATCAGGGAAAATCAATTTTTAAATGATTTTCTGGAACTGCAACTTCACCCACTCTCCAGACCAGTCAGACGATCCAAGCGGTCCAGACGGTTGCACCTTGTGGGGTTCTGGCGTCGTAAAAATGCAAGTGTAAATCAGGGGGATCCCCTGCGGTGGAGTTGGAGTGGACCCGCTTGACTTGAATGTCACACGTAAATTTTAGTATTTCTCTTATAAATCAAAATTTCAATTTACATTTGATTTCTTTTCTATTTTATTTTCTTCTTATTCTTTTCTTTTATGATGCCACCGAGAGGCATTTTGAAATTTTAATTAAACAGAAAAAGAGAGAGAGACAAAAATATGTTATTAAAATATTTTGGTGTGTCTTATCTATTGTAGAATTCTTCCCCCTCCCCCTTCCTCTAAGGGGTTTACGCCCAGGCTTGTCATAAAATAATTAGACCGCACGCAGTGCTGCCAACTCCAAGTATTTTGTGATTTGTGCATGTCCCCATCTATGTGAGTGTGTGTGTGTGTGTGTGTGTGTGTGTGTGTGTGTGTGTGTGTGTAGATAAGCCCATTAACTCGTGACATTCTTCATGGCTCAATCGTAAATCATATCAGGGAGTTTGGCGTAGAGACCAGCTCGGACATGCTCATAGATCAATGGGCTTCGATTGTTTGAGTGCGTGTTCGATTTTTAACGACTCGAACGACGTGCCCAGCATAGCCAATGCCGACAACTGTCGGACCTATTCGGTCTGTTCGGTCTCAATGCAAATGCACTTGCCGCCCCTACCCCAGCCACGCCTCTGGGCTTACCGTCAATGCATTTCTAAATAAACAAACAATGAGAAACAGACTTGAGCCTCCCAAATCTTTCATGCCCAATTTCAAATGTCACAAGCCCACTTGACAGGGCGGCCAAGAATCTGTCCATGACGATAAAGTGTTGGGGATTAATATTTCAAGAGGGAATCAAACGAAATACCAAAACAGGAAAAAATAAATAAACACGATGAGCATTAAGATCAAATTATCAGATAAGTCGATGGGCCAACGATAGAGGCCCACGTCTTGGGCATGTCAACGAGTTGGGGCAGTGGCAATGTCAACGGGTCTGACAGCAACCGAAAATTCCAATTGATGGTGTTGACTTGACTTGGATCAAATTCGATCTCTAATCAATTATTTTGACCACATGTTGTGTGGTTAACAAATTTCAAATTGTACACAACCATCAACACACACTTTTCAAGCCAATTCAAGCCAATTCACTCGGCGCAGTGACACAATGAAAAATGATTATTATAAATGGTTTATTTTTCTTCCAACTTGCACAAGATCAAGAGGCCAAATATGAAAACTAATAAAATTTAACGAGCTAAATAAAATATAACTAAACATAAAATCGACAAAAAAAACCTCAAAAAAATAAATGGCAAACCGTTAAGCCAAAACGAAAAAAAAAAGTGGAAACCTTGTTTGGTGTCGACGCCACCAGTCAAAAATTCATATGTGAAAATATCCCTGGCTGTGTGAGTGTGTGAAAATGTATTTTCCTTTAACTTGAAGTGGAAATGGCGATTGAAATCAAACGCCCACTGGAACTCGAGTAGTCAAGTTTGTTTGTCTCTTGGCTGCTGTGCTGTGCAATTTGCATAAAACCAGCCAAAACCCCAACAACTGACAATTGACAACAACCAAAGCTAGGATGAATCCACAACAACAACAAAAGCAAGAGCAAGAAATGGTTGCACATGCGCAACGAAATTGTCAATTCGGCAACATGGCTTGCTGGCTTGGCATGGCCGGGCCAAAAGCAAAGCGCGCATGGTCAAGTGCAGAAACAGGTTGGCTCAGTTCAATGCGGTTCAGTTCAGCTCAGTTCTGTTGAGCTCTCGGCTTACAGGGAGAAGACCGTTGCTTACCCACTTCCTTTTGGCCAAACCAAATCCAAAACTGTTTAAAAAATTGTTGCTGCTCCTTCTGCCTTCTGCTGCTGCTGCTGCTGCTTTTAGATTTTCAAGTGCAGATTGCTGTCTCGGACTGTCTTTTTTGTGCGACGTTGAAATTTGTAGCAGTCAGCAATCACACACACATACACACATAGACACAGACACAGGCTTAGTAGAATTGAAATTGTCGCACAATGGCTCAAACATTGGCCAAGCTCGAATGTAATTGTTGCAAACGCCAACGTTGAATATGTTGACCGCGGCAACAACATGTTGCTCTGGTGGAGCAAACGTTGCTGCTATTGCTGGCGTTGTTTGTTTTGTCGATTGTTTGATAGGCAGAGACTGATGATGACCATCAAAATGATGCATTTGTACACCCATGAGTTTTGACGTGAAATCTATGTGCCACACCGTTGGCCATCCTGTCTTTTGGCATAAATTTCTTCCAGCCTCTCTTGTGGGAAACTAACAACAACAACAAGAACAACAGCCCCATTCATTTTGAAGCCCCTTCAAATGTTGCTGGCCGAGATTAATGCGAAAGTCAATTGAATATGTCCGTCCATCCAGCAGTCCACTCAATGTTCAACCATTCATTTCAAAATTGAGCCCCCCCTTCACCAACCCAGCTTTGGCCAGTCAGGCTGGCAGGCTGGCTGGCTGGCAGCCGGAAGCGACGATCTTGTTAATTTGATAGGTTTTTCATGTTAGCAGCAATTGCATCGAATGCGGTTGCAATATTTCATCATTAGAAATTTGTGAATTTTACCAAGCTTTCAACGCATTCACAATTGTAATTCATAATTGATGCACTGGTCGAGTTTAGTTTTTGATTCTGCTTCTATGTGTGTGTGTTTGTGTGTGTATCTGGCTTTGATTTGTTGCTTTGTTGACCAACATGGCAATTGGCTTGATGCGGTTTAGGCTAATTAATTACGAATCCATTTCAATTGGACTGATTGAATACAGAAATATAAAGTTTTACTCAATTCAAAAATATGCAATGCTTTAATTAACAATTCATAAGATATTTCCATATTTCTGGTTAAGCATTTTTAGGCTAATTGAAAAGCTTTTGGATATTATTTCTTAAATTTTAAGCAACCACTCATAAATTCAGTTAATAAAATCATTTTTAGAAATTCTTTCAATCAATCAAACATTTAAGCTGTTCAACTTTTTTGGATACCCCATTAAAATTCCTTTAACTACGACCCTGATTGCAGTTCTCTTTTTTTTCTCCCCGCACCCACCTCATCCCACTCATTTCTTTCTTATGGTTCGACCATGTGCACGTTACGCCCACTCTTAATTCCAGTGCCCCACATTCACCGACATTCGGGCAACAAGTGGATATATGCGGTTACAGTTAGAAGCCAGCCAAAGACCAAAGAGGGCAAGGCAGGCAAGCAGGAGTAGAGCAATAGCAACAGCAAAAGCTAACAACTCTACAAATCCACACGACTCCTCGCGGTCGTGGAGTGGCAATTAACACTCTCCCAGCCAGCAACAAATCAATTTTCTTTGCTCTTACTGAAATTCATTCGTTGCTTGCTTCATTCGTTTCGTATGGTCTTTTGCTGGCTTGTGTTGTTCTGCTCCTGTTGTTGTTGTTGTTGTTGTTTGTGTTATGTTGCTATTTTGTTGTTTTGGTTGTTCGGTTGTTGCATTTCCGCAACATGTTGCAGGAAGATGCGTACCAAATCGATTTGAATGCGGGCGGAGCAAACAGCCACACTCAACGGGACTTGGTAGTAGTGTATGAGCATGTGTGTGTGTGTGTGATGGTGATGCCTGGTGAGTTGTTGAGGTTTTCCAGTTTTGCAAGTTGCTGTTGATGGGGTGGTGATGTGGCCGCTGTGGCTTTTGCCTTTTAGCTTTGCCACTGCTCCACATTTGGATCCACTCCCCCGTTGATCCGAGTCACCACTTTTTCTTCTTCTTTTCTTTTTTATTTTTTAGTGTAATTTATACGCAGATTTTCATTCTTTAAATATTTGTATGTGTGTTCCTGGGCCAACCCAAAACAAAGGCAGGCAAGAGTTTCTGGCAACTCCTCTTTGCCGGCGGTGCCAATCTTCAACACTGTCTCCCAATATTTGTGTTCGATTCTTTTCACCTTTTTATTTTTTATTTTTTTCTGTGAAAATTCCATGCTCACTCTTGGCTATAACAATTGGCAATTGGATTTGGCTTCGGCTTTGGCTTCGGCTTGTTGCAAATTTCCAGCATTTCCATTCAATTGAATATCTCAAGAATTGCCATAGAGACAGGCTCTCTCTTTCTCTCCCCCTCTCTCTCTTGCTTTGGCATTTTCTGTAATTTTTAGTTATGATAATTTTTAGTTTGTGCCAAAGCACAACAATAACAACAATTGTCGATTGGCCAGATCATCCGCCTCTTTTGTTGTCTTGCTTATCGCTGATCTAACCCACTTTATGGCAATTGCCGAGGTTCTGGAAATTACAATTTTGGGGTTGGGTGTCTGCAAGGCGTTGTCAATATTTGAATCTCTCTTTCTCTCTCTTCATCTCGATCTTTGAATGCTTTTGCGTATTAGAATTGCAAAAAGTCTATTTTCATTTTAATTATAGAGAAGTGAAAATTCAAAGCTAAAAGGCTTGGCATAACTAATTCTATTAACTTTGCTCTATAATTTTTAGAAACACAAAGCAAAAGCCTTATTCTCAAATCAGTATGAAAATAAAATTATTTCTAATATTTTTGGGTAATCTTAAAATTAAAAAAAAAAAAAAAAAAAAAAAAATTATCTAAATTTTTTTTTCTTAGTCAAAGTTCTTTTAGTGATTCCGTGTAATGGACAAAACTCCACAGACTTTTGTCCCTCTTTTTGTCCCATTATAACCCGATATGTTTGTGCCTTTAATTCGAAATGTTATGCCAATTTCAAGAACGAATGCTTTCGTATGCAATACAATTGCAAGCCGCCGATACCCACGGAACGTAAGTGCAAATTTTGAATACATATTTTCCAAATGTTTGTAATTGATTTTGAAATCTATTTAGCTTATTACCTTTATAAGATACACATGTGCCAAAACAAAACCAATTTGTGCGATGTGGATGATATCTGAACGATTCGAGTATTTTTCCATAGCTTCTCCATAATCACTTCCACAATTTCTTCCTGTTCATTCCATTCAGAGCCGAGAAAAACTCAATGAAAACACCCACAAACCAACTGATTTATTTGCCAATTCCTATGCAAGTCGCAATTGTCGCTTGCGATGACGATAAAAATACACAAAATAAAATAACAAAATTCAACAACAAAAACAAATAATGCAAAGTGTCCAATAATTGCCCGTTTATCGTTTTGCCATTCACAATTATTCGCCAGCGACCTGCCTGCTCCGTCCCATTGCCATTCATTGTCTTGGCTGATGGGGTGGAGATCCGATCCATTGAGCTGGAACCACCGTCACAACTCGTGCCTGGCAAGCTAAGCCAAGCTCACAAAGGAAAATATTTTCATTTCTGATGGCGTCTGACAGCCACTGTCATTTTATTAAATATTATTTTTTTTTCTCTTACCGGCCCCGCCACCTAGCCATATTCCTCCATCTGGAGCTGGTCTTTTATATTTTTGTTTTTGTTTTTATCATAGCTCAAATCCCGTTGTCGTTGTCAGCACCAACAAGTTATATGCGACGATTAACGAGCACACCGTTCGCTCCTCAGCCTGGCCAAGAGCAGTGACAACGGTAGCCCACTGCCCGCCAGGCAATGCAGCCCAGCCAGTCCAAGGCTTTGCCCCAATCCACGACAACAGGTGTTTCGGCTGCGCGGCTTGGGGGCGATGGGTGGTCGCGCCCCGTTTCTTTCTGATTGTGGGTTGCGTCACGTAGCGTCGCCTGTCAGGAGAAACTTGTAATTGAACTGGCAAGCAACGCCGCCAACGTCCCCTCTGCCGGCAAACTGTACCTGCTTTTGCTTTTGCTTTTGGGTTTTTGGTATTCAAGTGCAGCATTGCAGTTATTTCCAAGCCCATTAGATGGAGTCGAGCACATAAAAATGAGAGATGTCGCCAACTGGAATTTTAATGTACTCGCAAATTGTATGCAAATCTGGAATTGCATTCAAATTTTTTTTTCTCTCTCTTCCTCTTTATTGCCTTGAGGTGCGAATATATCATAAAAATGAATAAATATTTAATCGTTTGTGTAAATCACCGATTTAATAGTTAAGATAATGTGCCTTGCGGGACTTTCTTTCTATGGGAAAGAAACTATTTAAATAGGAGTAAATCAAATTGAAAAAAACTATTATATATTTCTATAGTGTGGTTTGTCTGACGCTAGCTTGACTACCCGATCAACGGAAAAAGCGGCGCTAGCTTGACTATCCGATAAACCGAAAAAGGGACGCTAGCTTTTCGCGAGTGACGAGAGACATAAAACGTTAGCAGAGTGGATTGTAAGAAAAAGAAATAAAATAAAAAAGGCTCCTTAGGCTTTGAGGGGAAGCTATGATAAAAAAGAAAATCGACATCGGTGTATCGAAATCAACTGGAGTGCTTCCGACCACGTTCAAAATATTTGAAAGAATTGAAAATTTTCATTCCTCTTTAAGTGAGATTCTAACTTCCTAATTAGACTGCTCAAGCATTTGCTCATCAATCACCTTGTTAGTTATAAGGAAATCTTGAATGGGCCTACACAGGTTTTGCCTTGAGCAGACCTCAATTCATTTTCCTTAGCTTTTATTATCAGAGTTCTTGTATTCAATTGAATTGGAATATTCAAAGATCGTCGCCAACGCAACCGCATTTTCTAGATTGAAATGAATGCTGCTTTATGCCCCAATCAGTGCTAAACATGCAGCACCATCAGACTCAAATGAGTGTACATATTTCAAAGCCTAACAATAGGCGCTTTAGATAGGTCCGTCGGACGGGGGTCTCTACTAATTGCGCTAATAATGCGGATTACCTGAAGCAACCCAAGTGAGACGAAGAAAAACTCAGTCAAGTTGAGCGCCAAGTGCCGCTTGCTCTGAGAGGCAATATGATCGCACACTTGCCAGCACACATGACTCTGCTGGGATCTGTGAAGGCAACGCCAACGCAACCAAAGAGACGCTGCTAACGACGCCAATTGGAGCGGGTCAGATGGTTGCCTTGGACGCAGCTCCTGCCAAAGCGCGCCCGTCAGCCATTGAGACTCAAATTCAACACTGCATCCAGTGGCAGACTAATCGGGTTAGATGGAGGTGGCGGTGGATGCTTGGTGTCGGCAGCACTTATTGTAATTTCATTAAAACTCAAGAAAAGATTATAGAAAACCAGTGCCAAAAGTATTTACGAGTTATCGAAGCTCATATACACTTTTCTTAGATGAGCCCCAAATCAGAATCAGATCTGATAGACTAAATTTCATAAGGATTGGATACTTCCTTACAAACTTCCCAGGAAATTCAAAATGCTCTCTATAATTTCAAGAAGAGTATACGAATCTGCTGTCGGCGGCTAAACAAAACTGAAAATGAAACTACTCCTTCAACTTTTTGTATATTTTGCGCTTCACAGTCCCCCCGTCCACTCCCCTTCCCTCTCAGAGTCAAACCGACTGGCATACAGTGGCGCAATTAGAGCTCAAAGTTATTACAAAATGCGTTGCAGTTTTGCCATAGAAAGAGGGGAGCTGTGGGCGGGGTTCCTCTAGTTAAATAGGTTGAAATTTATGAGTGGCAGCCGGCTGTGGGAAGCCTGCGTGGGCGAATGCACATTTCAGCGCACATTCGCATTCACATTCACATTCACAAATTCAAATTCAAATTCGAATCGCCTGGCAAAACCTAACCAAATGTTGGGTCTTGTCATGAGCTTTACAGTACAGTGAAAGTGAACGATTGGCCAAAGTTGAAAGTTGTTCGTGTTGTTGTTGTTGTTATTGTTGTAATTGCTTAGTTTTTGGCTCATTCAGTTAACCATTCTGTGGTCAAGTCTTTGACAAGCGTTTGCACAATTTATCACAATCATCCGGCCTTTGGGCTGGCGCATGTCATCTTATCCTCATCATCATATCAAATTAAAGTGCAATTTACTTTCAATTAGCAATTTGCATGCTCCTGGGGTTGCTTGCCCATGTTGATGTTGGCGTTGTTCATTTCACCGTAAACATGTCACATGTGGGGACATGTCTGAAAAACTGAAATACAACGAAAAAGCCAAAAATGGCCAGAAATATGGTTTGGCCGACCGGGCCAACCAAATGACGGCATTTTGTTGCAGTTGACAAACTAATGTCGCCACAGACTACAACGTCCATCAAAAGTGCTTATACCCGCTACCCCTCTCACCACCTCGGTCGGTGTCTGTGCTGCCTCTCATGTGAGGTTTCGGGCGTGTAATGAAAAAATTGCATGCAAATTGCGCAAAACCGCAGCAAATTCATTAAAACAATTAGGGAGCGCAGCTGTTGCTCAAGTCCACGAGCTTGCTTACACACACACACACACACATATACATGTATATGTTATAAGAAATATATACTCCAAGCGAAGGGTAAGGGGCTCCATCAAAGGCAGGTATCAACAACAGAGGGCACGCCTGTCAACTTAGCCAAGAAAAACACAACTTCAATTAATTAGATACTCACTCTTTTGAAAATTGTTGCATAGGGAAAAGTATATTTTGACAATCGAAATTTAGCCAAAGGCCAAGGAAATATAAAAAGCATGAAGAAAAAAATTTCATTATACTCTTTATAAGAAATCGTTCATTTAGAAAATCGTAAGACTTCAATTATGGTAATCATTGCGGTTGAATTACTCAAAATGATATGCAAATAAAATTTGAATAATTTTAGCATATAAATTTCGGGATTTTTAGAAAGTTAAAGTTCTTATAAGATGCAAAGAATTCCATAATTGAAATATTAAATTTAATATTGCAAGATCAGGCAAGATTCAAGACTAGATAACTTCGAAAAAGAAATACAGTTTCTTTTAATTCTTTGAGATTTCATACTATCCCAAAGATCGGCTCAAGTAGTTTGTATCTTTTTGAGTTTTGAGAAACTCTTTCCAATCTGAGAGGTGTTATAAATATATTTTATTTAAAAATTCTTTTCTTATTCCTTAACCCTTATAATTTACTTATCACCGATTAGATAGATTATAAAAAAATATTACCTAACTCAATTGAATTAAGCTCTATTAAAAATTCCTAGATGTATTCTCTTAAATTCCTCTCTGTGAGACCAAGAATCTCAAGACCTTGTAGCTATCATCCATCTATCTTATCTAGTCAAGGCATTATTTTTTTCTGTTGCTTCAAATTAGCCGAAGATAACACATAGATGAGAAATAGTTGGAGCCACGCCCTAGAATGCAGTATCAACATCAAAGATCACCAACATCTTCAGAATGGAACTCATAAAAGCCAAGCCAACAACGGGCCAAATGGTGAGGCAGGTTTTAATGCTTGGGTTTTTGAGTGTGATCCTTTGGAAATCCAAAGACCAAAGGCGCTGACATCTAAGACAAACAGCGATAACCAAAGTTTTATTGTTTGATTAGGCGAGGCATTCAAATCCGCCACTTCGCATAACATTGGCAATGTTTGTTTATTCTTGGCTGTGGATATGGCATTGGTGGGTCGGTATATGGTGAGCTTAATAGCGCTGCATTCACTCAATAAATGTCAACGTGCTTAGTTTATGTTACTATTAAAAGTTGGAATAGCTTTTAATGCCGCCCCAAAGCCGCTGTGAGACAGCCTGGCTAGATTATCCAGTCTAGCTGAATGGGAACTGGGGTTGAACCGACACACTGCGGCCCAGGTAGATGAGCCTTGCAGGATGACTTAATGACTGACCATGATGATGGCAATGGCGGATAAGCAAGCGTGTGCCATGAAATGCAAGAAATCAACAACAAAGTTGTTCATTGTGCTGGCCAGTTCAGATCAGGTAGAAAGAGTGAGAGCTTGGACTTGCCCCATGATGAGGGGTCTGAGCGGGGAGGGGCTGAGCAGTTATAAAATTCTGCAATTAAAAACGAAATACAGGCAGCAAAAGCGCCAGAGACAAGGCAACTGTAACTTCAACTCTACCAACTAATGGAATGGACCATCACGGCAAAAAAAAAGGCAACCACAGCTGTCAATTATTTCGAGTACTTTTCACCAACGCCTCACGCAGTGCATCGAGGCTTCATTGTCAGAACACGGCTCACAACTGACAGCCTACCGACCACTTCAGAACAAAACAGAACAGCAGAAAAAATATATATATTCAGAATCAAGTATCTATAAGCTGCAATTCGAAGTTCGAATATTATTTTCAGTTTTTATTTCTGCCCAATTCTTCCCCCTTTTGTGAGACTTTCTGATTAAAGTTGAGATACTATTTTTTTAGGAAAAGAACAACAGATCCCAGAAGCCAAACTGTGCTGAGTCGTTCACATAAATATCGGCCAGCGAATATGTTGCTCCAAACTGTCAAATTATTTCGAATCATGAATATTAACGCCCGGCCACATGCCGCAGGAACCAATAAAAAATAAAAAAAAAAAATCGAAAAAGAAGAAGACCAAAAAAAAAGGAGGCAGAAAACTACAGCTTGGGAATACGAAAACGACTGCCGTGCCAGGATGCTCAGAAGAATCCCAAAGTCTCAGCATGAACAGCCAAACTAACTGACTGGGTTGACTGGACTGAATGGACTTACTGACTGACTGACTGCCTGCCTGGTCAACCGATCGACCGACCACATTGAATTTGACCGGGTAATTGACAGCCGCACTTTTTGACTCTTGACCAAGAGCTCGTTGGCTGTATTGTTTGGTCCTTTCTTCTTGCCTCCTCAGTCACACAAAATTTATCAATTAATTAAAATTCGTGCATTTTATAAAAATGAATACATTTGGCCGGCAGTGGGACTCGGATTGCATAAATGACATTTTATTGCTGGCTTCCGAGGGGCTCAACCGAAATTATGCAATTTTTTACCCACAACACTTATTTTACCTTTTTGGTAATGAAAACTGATGCGGTTTTTTTTTATATTTTTACAATCATTTTTTAATTTTGTTTTCATTATTATTACGGCTGAACTGTTCGGCAGTCATTGAACCTGAGGCAATATAAAAACCAAACCAAACTAAATAAGGATAACTTTTAGACTTACCAGAATTATTTTAAATCTGAAAAAATAATAATTTATTTTATAGGTTGAAGCCAAATAATTTTAGTTAACAAGAAATATATTTTGTTTGAGTCTTTCCTTAAGTCAAATAATAAGGATTTGGTTGTTAAATATTTTGGTATTTTTTCCAGATTCTCTTCACAAGTTTCTTAAATTATTTAGAAAGCTAACTAAACTTGGATTCAATTTAACAATAAATTTTTGGTTAAAGTTTTGAGAGGTATTTTTTTAAAATTCAGCCCTGACCAAAAATGGTGTTGCCTAATTTTTCGCAAGTTCATAAATCAATGTCAGGACGCACTGATTGTCTTCAATTTTTTGGGTACTTTTGTCCGAAAACGAAAGCACGTACAGGTTAACCGTTTGAAAGAGAGAGAAAGAGATGTGAAAAAGACATTGAGAAAAACTTAAATTGTCCGTTCAAGACGAAAAAGTTTCACTTGTGTGACAAGGGCTAAGTAATCGTGAGGCAATTATGGTGGTGAATGTTGCCAGAAACATACGAGTACACACTGAGAATAGGACAAAAATCGTTTCTGACAAGCAACAAGAGGACAACCAATAGACTCATTAGCATAGGTGCAAGATTTGCATTAACACCTTTTGGATTATGTAATTTCCCAAGACAAAAGTCTCACAATTGGCCAAAATAGGTTCTAACTGGCAACAATTCCGAAGCGTGACTCTGTCCAGCTTAGCTAGGCCAGCCTGGTCTGGCCTGGCCTGGCCTGGTCTGATCGTTGGTGTTTTCTGGGCTTCCTTAAAAATAGTGTCGATGTCGTTGTTGGTTGTTTGTGTCGTTGGTCGCATTGCCGTTGATTTGGCTGCTTTGGGTGTTTTTAGCTGGTTTTAGGTGCTTCTGCTGCTGAATTATTACATCGGGCCAAGATGTTGCGCGCGATTTCGTGAGTGCATCTTATAATGCTATTAATTATTTGCATGTTGCACCTTTGAGAATGTCAACCAAAGCCCGCATTTGCCCGCGGCGGATGCTTTTGCTACCATTTTGGCTGCTGACATTCGAGGCCATAAAAAATGCGTAAAGCTTTTCCACTTGCACACATGCAAGCACAACAACAACAACAACAACAACAGCAACAACGACAGCAACGGTTGCTCTGCCAAAACAAACAAAACTTCATCCGTTTAGGTTTAAATTTATGCTGGCAACACGAAGAAATTGTAACAACATGGCAATATATTCCAAGGGGCCGGATGAATTTGGCCGGGCAAAGAAAGCACACCAGCTCTGGCAAAGCAAAGCCAAAGCTCAGCATTTGGGCCACTCAACAAAGTTGTAAGTCATGAAGCCTTGCCTCGCTCCGTGGCAAGGGGGCAGAAAGGCAAAAAGAGAATTGGCCAGGCAACAATCTGCTCAACGCTTGCCTTGATTATTTTTTATTGTCAGAACACAACAGAGCACAGCAACCATGGCCCTGGACCAAATATATAGTACTGCCAGCACTCGAGTACAGGAGTAAAAGTGTTTTGGGCCGCGTTCGTTAGACACGTTCATTTCACGCATTCACTCGCCACCAGCGCTGCTCTGGTGTCTGTGACATGTCCCAAGGCACTAGCTCAGCTCAGCACAGCTCAGCTCACCCAGTCTGGGAGCTGCATAAAATTTGCAAAACTATTTCTCTCTTTCAGCGATACACTCGGAATACCTTTGCACGTGGAGTCGTATTTACATTTTCCGGCAGCGAAGATTCAAAGAGTGGTGTGGCAAGTCCTTTGGACCAAGTTTTGCTTTGGCTAATCCAAAGTCAGGATAAATGGCTGTGGGAAATACACATGCATTACCATTCGACAAACACTTGAAAATTTTGGAATACATTTGCCAGGCAAGAGAGAAGAACCATAGAGCTGACCCAAAAATAATAGATGAACTGATAAATCTACAGTGGAACACATATCAAATTTCAGCTCAAAATCGCATTTAAGGATTCCCAGATTCACCTCATAATACCTAATCCTAACTAGACTCAATTCAACTTAGATGCTTTTATTAAGAAAATAAAAAAAATATATATTCAAAAATCCCAATTATATCTGGGGACTACAATATATATTTCAAATCTATAAGGTTGGTATGGGTATGATATACTAGTCGGATTTTAATGAAATTTAACACACAGATATATCCCTGATCCCAAAAAAAGATCGGTAAGTAAATGTTGGTGTTATCTCTAAAACTGACTAAGGTACCTATAACAGCTATTTAATAAGATCACTTTCAATTATTAGCATAAAAGTAGAATATCATATTTTATATCAAATCAGATTATTTTCAGGGTTTCTGATTAAAATAAGTTTATTATTTTTATTTTTCAAAAAGAGTATGAGTATCTTCAGATTTCATATGCATGTTGCATGCCCCCCGAGCTTCATGATAAGCATCCAAAATTATTTCCAAAACAAAGTAAACTGCCGAAACCAACGTCAACTGCACAAAATCATCCTAAGCAATTTGCATGTTGCAACTAAACTAGACAAATTTCTACATAGGATGTTAACTGACACCTCCACTCACAGACTCCGTCTCCGACTCCGTCTCGGGCTGCGACTATGAGTATGACTATAACTATGAGTCGGATGAGGCCTTAGCCTCCTCTTGTGTAACTCTCACAATTGCTTCAACCTTAGGCACACTTTCCTAATTAGTTGTCTGCCGTGCACACTCGCGTCAAATTTGGGTTAACAATGCCAGCAAAAAACAATGTCGAGCCACACGTTCCAAGCCATCCCAGCCGATAGATGCAAAAAGGGATGAGGGCTAGGCGAAAGGTAGTTGTGTGGGAGTTGGGCCAAGTCATGGCATGCACTTTGCCATCAAATTAATTAAGACAAAAATGCGAACGTGCCAAAAACCAAGGCAAATAGCTGGCTCCTTTTGTTGGATTTGTCTGGCCTACCCAACTCATTAGAAAATGCAATTTTTAGGCCAAGCAAAGAGGCAAGGCAAAGAGAAAGAAAAAAGGTTAAGCTGGTTACGATTTCAAAGTCGGCTAATTAGGGATTATGAAGTGGTTGTCGCAATCAAATAAATACACAAAACTACGCACAGCTTTAGTTTTCAAAGTGGTGAGACCACACAAGAAGCTGACGTCACACTTGGCTCAAAGGAGGGAACACTGACAAAATGTTCTATCAGAAACAGCAACAAATTGACCTGCAACATGTTCTACACAACAGCCATAAAGGCAACAACAACAAGAACAACAACAATAATAATAATAACAACAGATATAAGCACCACTTGAGAGACCCGAAAAAACAGACAAACTTGTTGATTGCTCTATCCGAAAAATTAATTGGACCACACAAGAAGATCAGCGCAGACAACGCGAGGCCAGACAGAGACAGCGACAAAATCATACTCTCCCTCGCTCTCTCTCTCTGTCTGTTTCGCTGGGTCTGTGTGTGTCTAATTAGCAGAGCGAGTGAGCCAGCAACACTATTGAAAACAGACCACACTGCCGGGCCTGGACTCGGATCTGTGGGTGTCATATATTTTAATGACTGCGACTTGCTGTCCATGTGCTTGGGATCTGGGACTGGTCTCGAGCTTGGCCAATAGCCCTGGCTGTGACGGGTGGCGATGGCAGCGTGTTGCCAGTTTTTGATAACCGCAGCCGAAGCAGCCGCAAAGACTACAATGATGACGGGCCGAGGCGGCGACCACCAAATGAAATGGAATTGCGGCGCGAATGGCTGAATAAATCCATGTGAAATGCAACTGGCTGAGTGGAGTGACTGACTGCCAGATCTTTGGACTGAATTACCCTCACCTTTTGCGATTGACTTGGCCAACACTAACAACAACAACAACAAGAGCAACAGCCTCGCCCAGTGAGAGACGACGAACAATTTTAGAGCGCGACCGCAAGAGCCACAGTCTGGTGAACGGCCCTGGCATGCTCTGGAGTCGTTAGGCTCCAAATGCAAATGAGATTTTGCATATGTAGGTCTCTTGGGTGTCACTCTTAACCTTATTTCTTGGGCTCATAAATAGGGCACAAGAACGGAACGCATGGCAACGTGACGATTGGACTTTCCTGTTTGGGTGGCATTCCACCGGTAGATCGGTGGCAAATCTGATTCGGTCCTTTTGAGCTATCTGCCACCATCTCCAACGTCTTTTTCTTCCTTTCTCTCTTTTTGCCTGGGCATGACCTAACGGAACGGCAACTTATTGCAACAGAGTTGAAAGTATCTGTCTGTGGTGATTGATTGCTTGGATATGTCATATATGTGTGCTAACTAGAGGCAAGGAATTTTTTTCTCTTTCATGGCTTTTAAGGCTATTTGGTTTTTGAGAAAGTCTCTGCCAATCGAAAAGTTAGAAAGCTCAAAAAATATAACTCAAATAAAGAAAAAAAAAAGAAAAAAAAAGGAATTACTTTTTATTATCAATAAAATCATCTCTGATCACTTTAATCATAAATCTCAGAATTTTCTATAATAATTCCACTGTGGATCTTCTTACTTCCACAGATATTTGTATTGACTCATAGGCCAAATGCCAAACTACAATAATCGCCCCTGAGGGTTTTCCGAAAATGATTCCACACAAGAAGTTTTCATAGCGAAAAAGCTTTTGGAAAATTTGAAATATGTGCAAACAGAACTAAAATTAATTCCCCAGCATGCCAAAATGGCCCCCGGTGATATGTACGCATGTGCTGGAACACGTGTATCTCCCCAACCAGGCCAGCCCATTGCCAAGACCAACTTAAACACTCCATATGTATATAGGTGTATGTGTGTGTGCATTTCTTGTTCATATCATTCTTGTTTTTTTTTCTGTTTTTGTCCTCCCTCTGTTGACTAGCCCCGGCAAATGTAAATAGATTATTGCCAATGCCCTTTTGTCAGCCAAACGGTTACATTTTGGAGCGACCAAGTGCGCCGACCGACCTGGTACAGCAACTGCAACGAACCAGTCGTAGGATGGCGAGGAGGGAGAGCCAGGGTCTATGTATGTTTGTTTGTGGTTCTATTGTTGCGTTGCTATGCGTTGCGTCGCATGTAAAAACGCCCCCTTGTAGCGGTCGGCGGTTACGCCCCCAAGCGAGCAATGGTTACCCTTGGTTATCCATAGCCCCACCGCCCACCCAGACCGCAGATGTAGTTGCAATTGCAGCGGCGGTTTTGCAGCAGTCGCATCGTAAACTCAGCACGTAAATTATGATCAGCCAACGGCGTTGAATATTAATTGCGCCGGCCAAAATGAACAAAGGCTGCAGCAGCACTAGCAGCACTAGCAGCATCAGCAGCGGCCGCAGCAGCCGCATCAGCATCCAAGCTGACGCTGACGGTGCCACTGCCAATGTAGCCGCGGAGCATTCCACCTAGCCGCAGCCACATGTCCATGTCCAGGCATGCGCGTTTACCTTAACCATACTTGGCTAGGCCCTCCCGATTACCCCACTTCTAGCCTAGCCTCTCTCAATTGACTGGCCTGTTTGCCTTTTGGTGGGCCTGGACTGCCTCATTGGCTTTGTGGAGTTGACTTTGGCTGAGCAAAAGTCATATGTGTGTGGTGTGGTGTGTGGTGAGTGGTGGTGTGGATGTGCGCGCATCTGTAACGGTGTCTTTGATAAGCGTCGATAATTATTGAGCAGCCGCTGCATCTCTGACGCTGAGTTTGCTGTTTGCTTCGTTAGGCCGGGCTTCTGGCTGTGGTCGCGGCACAGTTAGAGTTTAATTAATTTCCAGGAAGTTCTGATCGCCACAATACATTGGCCAAAGCCAACTCGGTCTACAATATGTCTGAGTGCCTGTCTGTCCGCCTGGTCTGTTGGCCACCTTTGGCAGCAGTTGGCATAAAGATATTTTCGCCTGGAATGTCGTTCTCCCGACTTTTTGGGCTGTCTAGGTCTCCAGTTGCCCCTCCTCAGCGTTGTCGTCCAAGTTGTCGTGGCCATCACTCAGAGAGAGCCACCGATGCTGTTGTTGCCGCCAACCTGTATGTCAGTGTCAACAGTGCCGCTTCCCGTTGCCATCGCCGACGACCCCCGTTGCTCATTTGTGTCTTGCTGTTTGATGAATTGTCGCCTGCCACCATTTTCTGTTTGTCTTGGCCCAGGCACCCGGGCAAGGTGTGGTCCACTCCTGTATGTATTTGTTCTGGCTGACAAGAGCAAGCAAGCGGTTAAAGCCCTTTTCCCTATAGAGAGAGAGATATGGGAATTCTTTAGCCCTTCCCCAAGCTCCTCTCTTTGCTTTTACGCTGACAAAGTTGTTTGTTTCTAAGGGAAAATATTTATTGGCCAAAACGTGCGTAAGGTCGGCAACGTCGATCGAATCGAATTATTGGCTCTATACAAAAGAACCAACTTTGCAACAAAGTGGCCTTTATCATTCGAGGTAGCGGATGTAAAACGACAACTCTTGGTATTAAGTGGGGCCTTTTGTCCTGCGGCTAACACAACTATCAGGCGGGCTGAATTAAGGCTACGAGTAAAAAATGTTCACGAAAAACCTGAAAATTGTTTGTGTATTTATCATGACCGACAAAGCAGTGTAAATCTCTCAAATCGAAATCACAAGGCTATCAAGAGGCAAACAACAATAACAATAACAACAAAAAGCAAAACAAGGTAAACAATAAAAATGCCAACCACAGTTGGTGGCACAAAATACAAAAGCGTAAAAATAGCAACAGCCAGAAATCCGGACAGCGAAGGAAAAAACAAAAAAGCCCGGAAGCAAGTCAAAAAGTTTAGTTTATTGAATTTTTGCCTTTGCCTTTTTCGAGACATGCCAGTTGCCCGACAATATTGCAACTGCCAAGTCATGTTATGCCACGCCAAGCCAAGCCAAGCCATGCCACAGCCACACAATCTACAGTGATTGCAAAAAGTTTTTCAATAAGCCAAACATCACATTTGATTGACTAGATTAAAAATTAAAGCCAAGCTGAATTAATTTCAAAAATTAAATGAAAATGCTCACAATAATTTTAGAGTTTTCGAAAATATATTTTTTTATCCTGAATACTTTTATTTTATAATGTGAAAGCAATGCCTACCAATCTGACCATTCTAGCAAAATAGTAATTAGAAACACTACCAATTACCACCTGGTCGCCAAAACATCAAACCCTGTTATAAATTGCAGTCATATTACAAAAACTCTAAAGATTACAAATCGAATTACCCTCAAGTGGTCCATAAGCCAAAATTGGTCGTAGTTCGGGAGCTAATTCCATCGCCAATCACGAATAATTAAGGCTCATAAAAGACCAATGGTTCCGCTGCGCACTCTGATTTATTTCATTAGATAATTTGCAACTAATTTCAAGGCATTTAGCTTAAGAAAAATATATATTTTTTATACTCGATCGCCGAGGGAAACAACAGCTGAATAATGGCATTGAAAAATGCATACATTTTGTATGTATGAAAGTAGCAAAATGGCAATTCAAAAAAAAAACAAATTTGCAAAGAAAAAATGAAGCCGAACGTTAAACTCGGGCGCGGCCGAGCTTGGGATACCCTGCACCTAGTAGACAGAATTAAAAAAGAAAAGGTGGCAACCCTGGTCGGGTGGTAACCCTGGTCGCCTACATTCACATAAAACCTCTAGTGTTAATATTCTTTTGAATCCAACGACACATTATTCACAATATTGCAAGCACGCCATCTATCGGACTGTTCATTCGGCAGTTTGCCAGTTAGGCAAGGGGAATTAAAAGCTTGACCCTCAAAATTTATTTTTTGAATATCTCGTGTAAATATGGTCCGATTTTAGTCATGTTTGATAGCAATCGAAAGATTTTTCTAACAACTTTTCAGAAGCAACTAATACTTAAATCTTAAAACTTAAGAAATTATACGGCTTTGAAAAAGTGAGGGCGGGGCGAGGGGAGAAAAAAAAATAAACTTGACCAGCGTACACACATAAGGAGTCCGAATCCTAAGTTTGATTAAAGTAGCTCTTATAGTCTCTAAGATCTAGGCGTTCACACGGACGGACCGAAATGGCTATATCAATTTCTCTAGTCACCCTGATCATATTGTGGATAACTTTGGGGGGTCTCCGACATCTCCTTCTCTATGTTACATACAAATGCACAAACTTAATATACCCTTGTACCTTGTAAGGTACAGGGTATAAAAATACAATGAAAGATAACATGTGCCATGCATTTCTGATGGAATAAGCTATTAATTGAATAAAATAATATCCATTTGAATAATTATTGAAAGAATTGGGTAGAGGCAACTTTTACCAACTTGTCCTTCAACTTGGGATTTTAAATTTTTGATAAATCGATAAAAAAAATTGCATCCATGGTTCTTAAAAGTTTTAAGGACATAGTTCAAGAGCTTATCCGAATGTGATATGCTCTAAATATAAGGTTTCATACAAAGAAACTTATTATAAATAAAAATAGTTTCGGTTGAAGTGTAAGAAAGTTTTCACTACCCTAATAAAAAGATTTAAGCTTCCCTCACCAAAAATTCTTTATCAAAACTTTTCAGAAAAAAAAAAGAAATACTTTATAAAGAAAGTATTCTAAGAAAATTTTCTATAAATCGCCACTTCTATCTTCATTTTTGCAGTGTTGGGCGAAACATTTCCATTCTGCTATGTTTGCAATTTGGTCATAGATGATTGCGAGCGTCTCACTCTCACCATATTCGAATCAAATTGGATCGATGCTGACCGACGCTACAAATCAGCCTTAACTTATTTTCTACAAAATATGCAAAAACCTATCAGTTTTATTGCTGCTGGAATATTTCCAATTTGCTTGAACACAAACATCAGTGTAAGAATAATTACCAGTATCAAAATACTAAAAAGATAACCTATAACTCATCATTGTTCTTTTTCATCTCAGGTGGCCAAACTAGCCTTTTCACACAAAAACCCGGAATATCGAATATTATATTTGATCGAATTACTCAATAAGTAAGGCAAGTTGCAAAATTTTTAAATAAATGCAAATAATTTTCTGATTCATTGAAAGAGTATCAATTAACAGCTGAAGGATTTCAGAAAATTTGATTACACCTCTAAATTCGAACGGCACGTGTGCATACGAAAAATGGCGTGTGCCAACTATCAAATAAACAATTGAGTTTTCAAACTTTTCCAAAAGAATTGCAGGTTGCACCAAGTCGAAAATGTATTCAAGAAAATCATATAAGAGGATCGCTTTTACAAAATTGTACTCATTCGACATTTTGACCGGAAACAAATAAATAATTTTAAATCGCAAGAGAACAAGTTAATATGTTAAAGTGGACTCGAGTTGCTCCTCTAACCGAACGGGTTCGATCACGGGATGGATGTAAATATTTCGAGAAAGGTCTAAAAATTATGGGACTGTTCCCGTCGGAAACCAAGTATCGCAAACTCTACATGGTGTGGGGCATTATAAGCTTTACAAATTTTGCAATCATTTGTCCTTTAGGATTTATCATGAGCTATGTGGTTTCATTCAATGAATTTACGGTCTCACAATTTCTTACATCAATACAAGTGGGCATCAATGCCGCAGGAATGAGTTTTAAAATAATATTCACACTTCTCGGAATTCCACGGTTCAAGAAGGCCCAGATTCTCTTAGATGAACTCGACGAATTTTCTGTCAAAGATGAAGAACGAATGAAAATTCATAAGGCTGTGGCTCGCTGTAATTCTGTATTTATGATTTATGCAATTTTTTACTCGTTCTATACCACCTGCACTCTGCTTGCCGGTCTTATTAGCGGTCTAGCCCCTTGGAATTTGTATAATCCATTTATTGATTGGAGAGAAAATAAGAAAAGCTTTTGGATAGCATCGATGTTTGAATACATAACTGTAGGCGGGGCCGTTTTACTAGATCAAGACTCCGATGTGTACCCAGTTCTGTATGGATTGATATTTCGACTCCATTTAAATTTGCTAAATGACCGCATTAGAGAATTGCGAACTGATCCACAAAAGAGTGAAGAAGAAAACTACCATGATCTAATTCAATGCATCAAATATCACAGGATTCTTTTAGAGTAATTATTGAAAAGAAATATGTTAAGCACAACTAATAGACATTTTTGTTTTCAGTTGTTGCAACGTAGTTCGGCCGACACTCTCTGCCACAATTGGGACTCAATTCTTATTGATCGGTCTTGTATTGGGTCTATCAATGATTAATTTATTTTTCTTTGCTGACCTTATGGGACAAATTGCAACTTCTGTCTTTATAATTGCCGTGCTGAGCGAAACTTTCCCATTTTGCTACATATGCAACATGATCATGGACGACTGTCAGGATCTGACTATGGCTCTATTTGAATCCAACTGGATCGATGCCAGCAAACGTTATAAATCCACTTTGATTTATTTTCTTCATAATGTTCAACAGCCAATTAATTTTCTGGCTGCCGGAATATTTCCAATTTGTTTGAATACCAACATAAGTGTAAGTTTGTTTTTATTTTGAGGCCTTTAAATGTTTTGTAAATTTTAATTTTTAATATATATTTTATTACTCAGGTAGCCAAATTGGCCTTCTCCGTGGTAACCTTTGTAAAGGGCTTAAACATTGCAGAAAAATTTAAATAAATAATCAAATGTTTTATTCAATCGAGATATGCACTATTATACAATTGTTCTTGAATTATTTAAATAAATCGAATATCAACACAAATTCTTAATACTTTTTGAATGGCTCAGATTTGACCTATCTACTTCCTTAGACAATAGTTATATCCATCGTTTTTTTTTATACAATTTTATTCTAATATAAAAAAAAAAAAACGAATAGGATTTTCCAGAAATATTCTATGACCTCATGAACGTAGATTCATTATTTACTATGGAAAATTATAGAAACCTTCAAAATTATTCTTTGCTTATAGCTTATATAGAAATATTTGCATCATTACCAAACATCACATTTGATTGACTCGGTTAAAAATTAAAGCCAAACTGAATTAATTTCAAAAATTAAATGGAAAGGCTCACATTAATTTCGAAAGTATTTTTTTTTTTAATTCTGAATACTTTTGTTTTATAATGTAAAAGCAATGCCTACCAATCTGACCATTCTAGCAAAATAGTAATTAGAAACAATACCAATTACCACCTGGTCGCCAAAACATCAAACCCTGTTATAAATTGCAGTCATATTACAAAAACTCTAAAGATTACAAATCGAATTACCCTAATGTGGTCCATAAGCCAAAATTGGTCGTAGTTCGGGAGCTAATTGCATGGTTCCGCTGCGCACTCTGATTTATTTCATTAGATAATTTGTAGCTACTTTCAAGGCATTTAGCTTAAGAAAAATATTATTTATTTTCATACTCGATCGCCGAGGGAAACAACAGCTGAATAATGGCATTGAAAAATGCACACATTTTGTATGCATGAAAGTAGCCAAGTGGTAATTAAAAATACATCAAATATGAAAAAAAAAACCAACAATGAAAGATAACATATGTCATGCATTTCTGATGGAATAAGCTATTAATTGAATAAAATAATATCCATTTTGATAATTATTGAAAGAATTGGGTAGAGGCAACTTTTACCAAGTTGTCCTTCAACTTGGGATTATAAATTTTTGATAAATCGAGAAAAAAGTTGCATCCAGAGTTCTCAAAAGTTTTAAGGACATAGTTCAAGAACTTACCCGAATTTGATATGCTCTAAATATAAGGATTCATACAAAGAAACTTATTATAAATAAATATAGTTTCGGTTGAAGTGTAGGAAAGTTTTCACTACCAAAAATTCTTTATCAAAACTTTTCAGAAAAAAAAGAAATACTTTTTAAAGAAAGTATTCTAAGAAAATTTTCTATAAAAGGGCCCGGGTCCTTATCCAACTGTTTAATTGCTTTCATCGTTTGACTTAATTAGATGAAATGTTTTTCGAGCTGACTCGACCGGCTCCTTTGACAAAGCGAGTACAGTCTCGTGATGGATGTATTTATATGGAGACGTTCATGAGACTCATGGGCTGGATGCCTCCACAAAATCAGTATCGCTGGATCTACTGGGTGTGGACCCTTATAACCACCATATTTGTCATTATATACTTACCCTTCGGGTTCTTCATTAGCTATATAACAGTGTTTAATGAGTTCACCGTCACCCAATTTTTAACATCGCTGCAAGTGGGCATCAATGCCGTAGGATCAAGTTTCAAGGCATCATTCACATGTGCGGGAACTTCACGATTCAGCAAGGCAAAAAATCTTCTAGATGAACTCGACAAGCTCGCTGTCAGAGATGAAGACCGAACCAAAATTCACCAAACAGTGGCCCGCTGTAATTCAACTTTTCTATTTTATCAGATAGTTTACACTCTCTATGCCACCTCCACTTTGATGAGCGGTCTCATTAGTGGCCTAGCCCCTTGGAATTTGTATAATCCATTTATTGATTGGAAGGAGAGTACGAAAAGCTTCTGGATAGCTTCACTTCTCGAATATGTTGTTGTTCTTGGTGCCGTTGAACAGGATCAGCTCTCCGATGTTTATCCACTTATGTATGGACTTCTATTGAGATGCCATATAGGAATACTCAATGATCGCATTAAGCTCTTGCGCACCGATCCAAATAAGAGGAATGAGGATAACTATAAAGATCTGGTTGATTGCATCGAGTATCATAAGCTTATTTTAAGGTCAGTCCTAACTTTACGAATAGAAAATCAAATCCAATTGAAAACTGTTTGGCTTTGCAGATATTGTGATGAGCTGCGGCCAGTGATTTCAGGCACCATCGGTACCCAGTTCTTGTTGATCGGAGTTGTATTGGGTCTTTCTATGATTAATTTATTTTTCTTTGCCGACTTGTGGGCACAAATCGCCACTTCTATCTTCATTTTTGCAGTGTTAGGCGAAACATTTCCATTCTGCTATGTTTGCAATTTGGTCATAGATGATTGCGAGCGTCTCACTCTCACCATATTCGAATCAAATTGGATCGATGCTGACCGACGCTACAAATCAGCCTTAACTTATTTTCTACAAAATATGCAAAAACCTATCAGTTTTATTGCTGCTGGAATATTTCCAATTTGCTTGAACACAAACATCAGTGTAAGAATAATTACCAGTATCAAATTACTAAAAAAAAATCCATAACTCATCATTGTTCTTTTTCATCTCAGGTGGCCAAACTGGCCTTCTCAGTGGTTACGGTCGTACAGCAAATGAATATTGCCGAAAATTTTAAATAAAACATAATCGGTAACCTTTCTCTGGAGTTTCGAAAAACATGTTTCTTATATTATCTAAAATTTATTTAAAATAGGCACACAAATACCAGGAATATCGAATATTATGTTTGATCGAATTACTCAATAAGTAAGGCAAGTTCCAAAATTTTTAAATAAATGCATATAATTTTCTGATTTATTGAAAGAGTAAGAACTAACAGCTGAACGAATTCAGAAAATTTGGTTACACCTCTCAAATAAATGGGAACTGCAGGTGTGCATACGAAAAATAACATATGCCAACTATCAAATAAACAATATATTTGTTTGCAGTACAATGAAATATATAAAGTGGGAAGAGTTGTTTCATAGTTTTCAAACTTTTCCAAAAGAACTGCAGGTTGCACCAAGTCGAAAATGTATTCAAGAAAATCATATAAAAGGATCGCTTTTATAAAATTGCACTCATTCGACACTTTGACCGGAAACGAATAAATTTCAAATCGAAAGAGAACAAATTAATATGTTAAAGTGGACTCGAGTTGCTCCTCTAACCGAACGGGTGCGATCACGGGATGGATGTAAATATTTCGAGAACGCTCTAAAAATTATGGGAGTGTACCCGACGGAAACCAAGTATCGCAAGCTCTACATGGTTTGGGGGATTATAAGCTTTACAAATTTTGTTATCTTGTGTCCTTTAGGATTTATCATGAGCTATGTGGTTGCATTCAATGATTTTACGGTCTCGCAATTTCTTACATCAATACAAGTGGGCATCAATACCGCAGGAATGAGCTTTAAAGTAATATTCACACTTCTCGGAATTCCACGGTTCAAAAAGGCCAACATTATCCTAGATGAACTCGACGAATTTTCTGTCAAAGATGAAGAACGAATGAAAATTCATAAGGCTGTGGCTCGCTGTAATTCTATATTTATGACTTATGCAATTTTTTACTCGTTCTATACCACCTGCACTCTGCTTGGCGGTCTTATTAGCGGTCTAGCCCCTTGGAATTTGTATAATCCAATTATTGATTGGAGAGACAATAAGATAAGCTTTTGGATAGCATCGATATATGAATACATAACTGTAGGCGGGGCCGTTTTGCTAGACCAAGACTCCGATGTGTACCCAGTTATGTATGGATTGATATTTCGACTTCATTTAAATTTGCTAAATAACCGTATTAAAGAATTACGCACTGATCCACAAAAGAGTGAAGAAGAAAACTACCATGATCTAATTCAATGCATCAAATATCACAGGATTCTTTTAGAGTAATTATTGAAAAGAAATATCTTAAGCACAACTAATAGACATTTTTGTTTTCAGTTGTTGCAACATAATTCGGCCGACACTCTCTGCCACAATCGGCACCCAATTCTTATTGATCGGTCTTGTATTGGGTTTTTCAATGATTAATTTATTTTTCTTTGCTGATTTTATGGGACAAATTGCAACTACTATCTTTATAATTGGCGTGCTGACCGAAACTTTCCCATTTTGCTACATATGCAACATGATCATAGACGACTGTCAGGATCTGACTATAGCTCTATTTGAATCCAACTGGATCGATGCCAGCAAAGGCTATAAATCCACTTTGACTTATTTTCTTCATAATGTTCAACAGCCAATTAATTTTCTGGCCGCCGGAATATTTCCAATTTGTTTGAATACCAACATAAGTGTAAGTTTTTTTTTATTTTGAGGCCTTTGCATTTAATTTAAAATATATATTTTATTACTTAGGTAGCCAAATTGGCCTTCTCCGTGGTAACCTTTGTAAAGGGCTTAAACATTGCAGAAAAATTCAAATAAATAATCAAACATTTTATTCAATCGAGATATGCACTATTATACAATTATTCTTGAATTATTTAAATAAATCGAATATCAACACAAATTCTTAATACTTTTTGAATGGCTCAGATATGACCTATCTATTTCCTTAGACAATAGTTATATCCATCGTTTTTTCTACTCACTTTTATTCTCATATTAAAAAACAAAAAAAATCGATTAGGACTTTCCAGAAATATTTTACGACCTCATGAATGTAGATTCTTTATTTACTATGGAAAATTATAGAAACCTTCAAAATTGTTCTTAGCTTATAGCTTATATAGAAATAATTGCATATTTCGTAGCAGCTAAAATCGATAATGGAAAAATACAAATTATTTCTTTGAAATTCTTATAGACCAAAATTACCAAATGCCAAGGTATCAATTAGTGAAAACAGAAGCAATTACAAAACAAAATAATTGCACTGCATTTCAATGGTAAAGAATCCTATACATCTTATCGAAAATTTGGGGAAAATCAAATACTCTTCTCTAATGAACCCCAAAAAAATATAGAATTTAACAATCAAACTTAAAAAGCCAACTTAGAAATTTTGAAAATTTTGGATAATACATTCAAGTCGTAGGTAATAACAACTGAGTTCTAGAAGGAAGAGACTCTTGACAATCTTGTTACGGATTAAGGATATCCCAACTTTGTAGAGCATTTTTTTCCTACATTTTTGGGTATATAAATTGCAATTTTTGCATTCATTTTTATACAGTCGAAATATTTCGTTGTCAATATGTCGCCAAAAGTTTTTCCTGAACTGGTAAAGGTTCGAGCTCGAGATGCATATTTATATTTGGATTATGGCATGAAAATAGTGGGCTGGATACCATTTTCCACTGGGAGCCCATTTCGAAAGATCTACCGCTTGTTGACCACGATAAGCACCATGATGATCATCTATATGCCTATAGGTTTTGCTGTGAGTCTCATCACAATCACGGAACAGCTTACGCCTGTTGAATTTTTGGCAGCCTTGAGTCTGTTGATAAGTACATCTTGCAGTTCATCCAGATCGGCGGTAACGTTTCTTGAAATTTGGCGTTTTGAAAAGGTGAAAAATGTTTTGAACAAATTGGATGAATATTGCTCTACAGCTGAAGACTACAATCTAGTCCGACAGTCCATCAAACGCAGCAAATCCATGTTCCGTATATATTGTTTCATCGACTATAGCTATGGCATCATGAATTTCATTTCTGGATTATTGGCTGGTCGCCCACCTTGGAATATTTATCAGCCTTTTGTGGACTGGCGCAATGGACCATGGAGTCTTTTGGCTGTATCGATATTTGAGCTAATTCTCATGTTGAGTGTGATTACTATGGTCCAATTCGGAGATATCTACATTCTCACCTTAACCTATATTTTGCGTACCCAAATCGAATTGCTTAAGCGAAGGATAAGAAACCTGCGCACCGATCTGACAAAAAGTGATGCCGAGAATTATAATGACTTGATCAAATGTATCAAGTCCCATAAGCTGATTCTAAGGTAAGTTAAAGAAATTTATGAAACTGATTGTGTCGGCTAAAAAATTTCTCCCAGAACCAGTAATATCTTACGACCTGTGATATCCCGCTCAATTTTCATACAATTTCTTACACTGGGTAGCGTGCTGGGATTATCCATGATAATAGTATTACTTTCAAACTCTTGGACAGGAGTCTCTATATGTATTTTTATGGCAGCTCTTATGCTGGAGACCTTTCCCTTTTGCTACAATTGTAATCGGATTGTGGATGAGTGTATGGAACTGACCTTATCGCTATTTCAATCGAAATGGATTGATGCCAATCGTCGTTATAGAACTACACTTTTATATTTTCTATTCAATTTGCAGAAACCAATTGTATTTGTAGCTGGCGGAATGTTTGAAATTTCTGTCAGTTCAAATATACAGGTAAGATGAGTTTCCCAAAAATAATAATTTTCATTGAAAGATTTCATATTTTTAGATGGCTAAGGTGGCTTTCTCAGTGTTTACTATTGTTAAGCAAATGAATATAGAGCAAAAACTCAAGTAATTTAAATGTTATGTAATACTATTTTGGTTAAATCAAGTATACGCCTGGTATACCCTATGAGTTAATCTCAAATAAAAAATATTAAATGCTTTCTTTCTGTTTTTTTTTCGTTTATAATCTTCTTTCAAAAGCATCGTTTTTCATTTAACTTAAATGTCAGTTCCTGCAAGAAGCTTCCTCTGCCAACGCTCTCGAAATGGCAACCCTCTTTTGACCTAATGCCATCACCTTAGCCTAAAAGTAATGTTAAAATGGTACAGGAAATTGAATGTTCAAACCGACAGGTACAAAATAAATATACAAAGGCAGACAACATACACACAGATTAGACTCACACACACACACACGCACAAAGACACACCGGCACACACGGCAAAATCAAGCTCTCAAACACTCTGTGTATAAATCTATCTTTTAGATTTATGACGCACCAGAGAAACGTTAATAAGCAAATGAGATAGATGAAGGAAGAAAATACTTGGGTGAAATAAAAAGAAAAAAAAAGAGAACATAGAACGAGCAACGACGACGACGACGATGACGACGGCGATAGGCGACTTGTGAAATGGTAATAAAACTTTTTATGCTCATTTATGGACATTTTTATGCTTGTGGCCAAGCGGAGCATGTGAGCCTGAGAATGAGTTATGAAATATTTGGCAAACAGAATGCAGAATACCAAAGCCATTGCCATAGACCGCTTACTGTGTCAGTGTATGTGTGTGAGTGTACTTGAGTGGGCATCTATGACGGCTCTAAAACAAAATGTAAGAATCTCAAGCATTAATCATAATGAAATCGGTAAAAGGACATGCCAAGAGTGAGAGAGAGAGAGAGAGCTACAAGTAAGCCAAGGGGTAGAGTGTAGGAGCGAGAAAAGAGCAGCTAAAGATAAATTAAACGGTCCAAACAAGCCTTCTTCCCCGATCCGAATTGGGTCCACCGCCAGCCATAAAATTGAGTTATTCAAACAGCGACAGGTGCAAGCCGCGGCGGCACCTGCCAATGCCAAAGTGTGTATGAGGAATATGTGGCCAAGAATTGAATTCAATGAAAATTGGAATAGAAAAAAAAAAACGCAAAAAACTAAAAACAATAAAATTGGTCACACAGCAATCAGGGCAAAGGTTTGGGCAGAAAGCGTAAGCAAATTGTGTTGGGTTGTGCTGGGTTCGGTTCACTTGAATGCTATATACAATTTCAAAAGAAATGGAGGTCAAATGCAATTTCTGTTTATTTTCCAACTAAAAATCAACATGCAAACACAAATGTTTTTAAAACTTCACTCACAACGCCGCCATAGTTGCCAACAATAAGAGAGAAAAACATTGCAACTTGAATATACTCGTGGTACAATGTGAAATTATTTTCCATACATATTCAAGTGTTTATGTGTGTGTGTGTGTGTTTGTTTGTGTATGTCTTTAAGCTTAAAAATTCAACAGCGAAACAATTACAGTTGGCCCAATTACGGGTCAAGAGGGGGCGTCAGTCAGGCGTCCGTTTGCCGGCCAGTTTGCTGTTGGCTTGTAGGATATGTCGAATATTTTCCGACAAGCCTCGAGAAAACGCGATAAAATTTTAACATACAACGCAAATTTTCATACCATTGCCACCGCATAAGAACACCAACAAACACACACACACACACAGAGAAACAGAAACATAATAGCGGCCAACTAAAATTGTTACTCATATGCTATCCTCCAAGTTCTTATCAACAACAGCAGCCCAAAACGGAGGCAGGCTCCGACCTACTCTACGGACTCGATGTGGCACGGTATGGAAGTTTTATGCATTTTGCCCATGACCCTTTGGGTTGCGCTTGCCAAGGATAAGATACAAATGAAATTGAGCTGAGCTGAGCTGAGCTGAGCTGAGCTGGAGTGAGCTGGAGTGAGCTGGTTCATTGTTAGCATGTCTGCCAAATAAAGTTTCTTGATAATTACTTAAAGTGTTTAAGCCTTTTCAAAGTTGTTAAACTTTACAGCAATATGGTATGACCCGACCAACTTGGTATGAGTAGGAGGAGTATCATTGTCTGGTATCTTTAATCTTTGAGAAGAGTACTTAAGTTATTATTTCCGAAATTTGATTACCTTTTTATTTGGGGAACTTGTCAGCTACAAATTGACTGAGTCTGCCAAGAAAATACTCTCACATAATTTAAATATATATACATATATGAAATGAAATGAAATGCAATGCTAATGTAATGCCATATCTGTCATTATTTGCACTAGCCAAACTGTAAACTTGTTGGTGGCCAATCAATGTAAATGGGAATGAATAAATGAGGCAAACGGGTGACCCGCTCACCATCGTTGGCCACCAATGCCACACGACCGCTCTGACCCATTTTACCCATTTGAGTGAACAACAATGCCAATAAATTTGCATTTAAGGACTGAGGGTGTACAGGAGTACCACAGACCAACAAGTAAACAAACCCAGCAAAAAAATGCAAAAAAACAGCAGTCAAAAGAAATCGCAGAGCCAAGAGTAGCATGAAATCTGCATATGAAAGGATTTGGCACAAATGAAAACATAAAATGAAAACAAAAATTTTTAAATTTATTTAATTTGAAAATTTTGGTTTTCATTCTTCTTTTGGTTTTTTATGATGCATGTCGTGAAAAAGTGCATTTTAAGTTGAAATTTAAAAAAAGTAACTAAACAATTTGCTTTTGGCCCTGATGTCAAGCAGCCATGGTGCAGCTGGCTGCCCGACCAGGGCTACCTGTTCCCTGCCAAGGTGAAGTCATCACGAATAATAAGCGACAACCAAGCTGCTGGCTGACACAGAAAGGAAAAAAATATATACAATTGGCATTTTCGAACTTTTGGGGAAAGTTAAAGCTTTTGAAAATATTTTTGTGGCTTACAAAATTTTACAAAACTATTTCAAATCAATGGAGAATTTTATTTTGTGAAAAAAAGCATTATCGGTTTTGATAAAACTTCTCAGTCTGTTTGGTTTTCAAAATCATATTTAGCCTGAATACTAACAAATTTATGCAGGCAGCAAAAACAACAACTACAACAATAAAGGCAAACAAATAACAAATGAAAATATATATAAAATGGTTAAAGGTGAAGTGGGAGGGGAGAGGGAGAGAAATAAAAACAAACCATTGTCCTTTTTATATCTGTTTTATAGATTATGAATGCACGTCAGCATATTTATGTAAAAATTATGCAATTTGCTTCCGTACAGTGAGCCAGTGACTCTTTCTATCAGGGGGATTCGGAATAACCAGGAACGGGATTTGCTCTTCAAAAAAAAAAAAAAAAAAAAGTTGACCAGGGACAGGGAGAGGGTCAGGGGCACAAATGGGGTATACAAAGTTATCCAGTCAATCAAAAGTTGACGTGCCCGTCACAGTTGACGTTGTTGCTGTTGCTGTTGCCGTTGGCATTGCCATTGGCTTGTTCAGGGGCAAAAGGCAAAGACGAAGGACATAAATGGCTGAGCCACGGCAAAGACAACAAATACAAATGCGGAAAGCATCTTGTGAGCAATTTGCAAAGCAAAATGCGTATTAAAATTTATGACGAGTTTGTCGAAGACGCGACTAAAAAAAAAAAATGCATAAAAAGCAGCTAATTTATGTGCAATGTGCAAAAAGACAAATGCTGGCTTTGCATTAAATTCCGCATTTCGACTGACTCAAGAATCTATACGAAAAAGTTCAAAAGTCAATGTCATCCCAGCAGAAACTTAAAGACTTCAAATTTATAGAATTTTTCTTATATAGAAAATATGGAATTATCTGATAAAGTAAAGAACTCCCAGATATATATTGAAGTTAAAATTAAATATTTAATTCACTTCTCAAATTAAACAAATTATGAAAAAGTACAGTTTTTTAATTTCATAATAATTTAAAGCCATGAAGACGAATATAATATTTCAATAAGCAATAATACAGATAAATACAGAGCCATTGTTAACTGAAAAGAGAACGAGCCCTACTAATGCCACCCAAGTACAAAGGATAAATATAACCCAAGCAGAGTTACACACACACACACACACACACATATGCACAATTTTATATATCTCGCCAACCACAGAAAAATACCGTTGAGGCAAGAGCACACATCGGCAGTAAAAAGCAACGAGCTGTGAAAGTCAATTGCATGCAAAACGGTGCCATTGTCAGTGGCATCAAAGCGATTCTCCTTGGCTGACTGTTGGGAACACGCAGTGCCATGACGGTGACTAGGACTGTGACGACCCCTGTGATAGAAAAAAGAAAGAAGAGAACACACAATGGTGTGTGGCTGTCACCGGCACACACACACACACAAAGGGGACCACAAAATGGCCACCACAACAGCAACAGCAACAGGAAAGCTGTGGCTATTAACCAAAATGCGGGTCAAAAGGACGCCCTTACAATTATGTGGCCATGCGGCCATGTGGATTCACACACATATCGAGAGCAGCTAACCAGCCAACCAAATGAAGCACAAAAGGTCTCGGCAAAGCCTTAAGTAACAGGATCGAGCAATTTGGTTTTGGGCCTAGGAATTATCTGAATAAATGGCAGCAGTCATCATAACTGGGTTAAATGCTGGTCCACACTCCACACTCAACTAGGTCTTTGTGTCAGTCAGTTAATCAGTCAGGCCAAGCTGAGAATCGTTTGTTTGTGTACTGGAAAACTAATTACCTAGAGGTCAATCAGGTCACTTTCACATTGAACCCCTTTAAATTGCAATTAAATGCCAAAGCAGCTTAAAGCGCCAAAAAAGAGCAAAAGCAGCCAAGCCAGAATACATGGCCAGGCTCTCTTGAATGATTATAAAGCAATCATGCTGACTCCCCGAAACCCTCCCCACACAGAATCCTCCTCCGCTGCCACATCATTTGCAAAATCATAATTCGCGTGTTAAGCTCGCATTAGTCTCACGTTGATTTATCACAGCAGGTAGACCCACCCGATCAGACCTGGTCGCCTCGATTTGCGGGTGCGTTGTGAAGGTAACTTGCCAACTGAACTGGGCAATTGGGTCCTGACTGGCACAAATGTCTGAGTGGCTCCAATGCCCCTTGGCCTGATGGTTTTTAATAACCGAATTCTTAAGCTCAACGGCAGTGGGGTGTTTGGGGGTGGTTGGCCATATGTTTCCTACTCTGAGAGTTCCAGAATTGAGTTCTCTCCAGCAAGTTCGTTAAAGCTGCAAAGTTCCAAAGCCCAAAGTGGAGCAAATTTATGCCCAATTTCATGAGAATGGCAAGTGATTTATGCGACAGCATTTTGCAATTGCCAAAAAGGATGTGTGCGTTGATTTTGCATGGCCGCAGGATAAATAACTTCATTACCCAGAAATTTTCAAAAAGAAGAGTCTGAGTCTGCCTCAAATTGACTATAACCTCCTCCTTCAGGTAATGATGTTCAATGTTCTTTCCTTTTTTTTTTCCCGATTTTTTTTTTTTGAGCTTTGCATTTCTTTTTCATTTACGATTCGATTGTGAAATATATGCAACGCAGATCTCACGTTTCTCGTGATGCTGCTCATATTTGGGCACAGTAACAAGCCCAGCAACACGCGACAACAACAGCAACCCTGATAGCAACATTGAAACCAAATACAAAAAAAAAAAAAAAAAAAAAAAAAAAACAAAAAACCAAAGCGCGAAAATCGCATTCTACTTATGGCGTGAATTTCTTCGTTTCTCTGCACTTGGCGCAGAAATTCAATTCAAATTCACAAATTCCCAAATTCAAATTTAAATGCAACAATAACAACAACAGTAACAGGAACAACCAAAACAAACGAACGAGTTTACCAATGAATGTTAAGACTCTTCCAACCTAGCACAAAAAATAAAGAAAACACCAACAACAATTTCATCTGCGTTTTGGCTGGGCCGGCCTATTGCAAGGAAGTCACGCCATTGACTTCGATTTGTTTTGAATGTACCGTTAGGATCTAAACTGGAATCGCATTAGCCACTAACAGCGTCAACTGTTAACCAATTGAGCACAACAAATAACAATGGACATCACTGAAATGACATAAACATTTTTTTGGTTTCCTTCTTTAATTGTGTGAAGCTGTTTCCAACTATTTTTTTTTATGACAGCAGCCAAAATATACCAGACACAAAAACAGGAAAAAAACAACAACAGTTATAGGCAACTCTGGGCCAAAGCTGTCGGCTTAAAGGATTTCATTGACAGTTTCACGATGTCACAGTCAAAATGTGCTCAGGCTAAATGTTTCATTTCGAAAATACTCTAAACTGGTATGGCAACATTTGGTCTTAGCAACATGAGGCTGCAACATTTGCTTTTGGCAACTTGTTTCACTTAATCCCGCATACAGCACAGTTTGCAATATATTTAAAAATAAAAGAGTATTTAAGAGTAGCCTAAACCTTTCTACCTCAGTCCAACAAGTTGGACAATTCCGGATCTCTGGGTTTAGCTCACACAGAAAAGAAGCAACACACCAACTCACTTAATTAAGACGACAAGTGAACGACCTCAGCTGTCAAACTGGCACAGGCAAAATACAAAAAAAAAGAAAAAGAAAATATTAAACAAAATTGCTAAAAATGAATCTGTAACTGGCTGAGTGCACCTTTGCCGCTTTGAGCATGGATCAGCGCCTTAAATATGAAATATTACCAAAATGCAACTAAAGATGACACAACAGATGGCAATTGCGATAAGCATTTCATGCATCTTGAAATAACTTGGCTAATGCGTAAAAGTGTGAAAAGGCCATAAATCAAGAGGGGAAGAAGTTGAACAAGAAAAACTTGACCCAAATGTGCGCAACTTATTTCTTCTTGTCTTTCGTTTTAAATCAATGGAAAAGTAGTTTATTTATTGTCTGACTGGATCAGAGCATAGATTAATTCAGTCTGATTGGGCTAAGAAAAGCTTGGAAAATTCTTGAAAATTTTTCAAATTCATATTGCAATCAGAGTGTCTCTAAGAATCTGAATATTCGGTATATACAGAATCCTCAGCCAATCACAACAAATAAAATATCTTTAGCGTATTAATAAAAATAAAAAAAGAAACTGCAACGATTGCATTTCACACCTCATTGAGATCGGCCATAAAGATGCCTTAATAACTCAGCTAAGCCGTTGCCGTCTTGGTTGCCTTTTGCCTTTGCCTTTGCCTTGGCAGACTCTTCTGGCTAAATTGCGTGTTCTTTTGGCCTTCTCGTTTACTCTGGTTGGCCGTGCCAACCTGGCCATCTCTTTCGATTGCTGTCAGTATCGCTTATGGCTGCCCATATTTAATTTGTTGTCTGTGTTCGTTCGATGGCGAATTGAAGCGTTTTGATAAGGGACCAAAATCATAAATATGAAAATGGCTTAATTTTGGTAGACGACGATCTTGGGGCCTCTGAAAGTTCTGACCCTCACTCGCTTGGGCCATATCAATGAAATTAAAACTTAAATTTCAACACTCACCCAGCTCACGATACGGGACCATAATTTACAAGCAAAGCAAACAGAGTCTCAAGCTGACAATGGGAAAGGCGTTGCAGGTTTATCTGACAAATGCGCGTATATCTCGAAAGTTCTTGCTGCCGAAATGAGCAACGACGTTGCCCAACAACAACAACAACAACAACAACCAAAGAACAGAAGCAGAGACAGCAGCAGCAAGGCCCAAGCTCAAACGAAACTGACCCTCACATTCATTTATCAAACTCCAGAATGTGTCGCTGGTTCGTCAGAGGGGGGTGTGGTAGTACTGCCAGGAAGAAAGTAAACAGAATCGCCGCGCCTCTCTGGACAAGAGCAGTAGCTGTCTGAGACCGCCACCATTCATGGCCCAGCGATCGTGCGCCCACTCTCTGTACTCTTGGCATTGCCTAGACTTGGTCGTGCTTTGCGGTAACCATTTGGCTTGATCTACCGCCGTCCGCATTGGACTTGGCAGCAGTGGCTACTTCATCATCTGAAATGTACTACGCGTAGTCTTGGCCTGACATTTTTGAGTCGTCGTTGTTGTCCCTATCTATGCAGGCCAGACGACCAAGGCAGCAGCAGCCACAGGAACAACAGCGAAAAGGTAGCAGCCAGGTTACCAGTGCCACGTCAATGCCAGCAACAACAACAACAACAACAACAACAACGACAACCACAAGACAAAGCTAAGAAAAATAAAAAAAAAAAAAACAACACAAGAGAGCGGCTGAAGAACGGCTCCTGATGATTAATTGACTTTCAAAATTGCTGAAATTTTTAATTTATTATACGCGCCAAAGTGATTAATCAGTAGAGAGAGAGAAAAAAAAAGCTGCGACTACAACGACCACAAGGAGAAAGAGTAAATGTTTTGCTTGTTGTTGCTGTTGTTTTGTTTTTTTCCTACTCAGACAACAAATAAAGAAGGTAGCCACAACAGCCTTACTTGTCTTAGACTTTTCGAGACTGAAAGTGGTCAACGGACACACAGAGCAAAAAGTAGCAAACTCAATAAAAACAACACCGCTCTTTAACAATAACAACAACAACAACAGCAATCGGTGCTTTTTATGTTGCTGCCAATGCTTTGAGCATGTCAGAAACGGCAGTCATTCAGTCAGTCCGTCAGTGAGAAAAACGCTCAAATGCTTTTAATTGCCGCCACTGTAATTTCTCGGCTTGTCAATGTTGCAGCAACATGTTGCTATAAACTAAAGTTGATCTTCATATATGTCTTCACACGTTAGTTGTCGCTTTGATTTAGAAACAAGAAAGAGAGCAAACAAGGAAAGAGCTTCTTTGCTTTTATCTGATTATAAATCAAACGGTAATTTCACACTGCACCCACAGGCAGAGGCAAGTCTGCTTGAGCCAAGCAAAAGCTCTCTCTCTCTCTCTCCCTCCCTCTCTCCTTGTCTTGCTTTGGCTCATTCTTCTATTTCCAATTTAATATTCACTCACTTATTTGATTGACTTGTGTGTAAAACTTAATATATTTTACAATTTTATTGTATTTTATCTGCTTATGTTTGTTATGAATTAATCAAATATTATTTACCTGTGTAATAGAATTGATATGAACTTCCATTCATTCACTCATTTATTGATTCATTTATAACTTTTACAAATTATTAAAATTTTCGCACGAACCGAATTCTTTTGCTTGTGATATTTTTTTTCGCCTCGCTTTGGACCGTTAAAGCATCGGCAGTGCTTCCCTTTGTCCCGCTCTCACACACATAAAAGCAATAAGGCTTCGTTTTGAATGTACGTTAAATTTCATAACTTCTCACTTTGGGCAAATTATTTTATTTCCATTAATATTGAATGCACAAATGAAATTAACTTTTAATGAAACCCGAAAACTTTATTATTTTATATTTAAAATTTTTTTCACATGAAAAATATATAAAAGAGGACCGGCGTATTTTTTCCGCTTCGCGTGAACTTTTTCCTAGGGAATGTAATTACCGAATGAATGGAAATTTGCAGAAAAAAAAGAAGATGTCACTTTTCACTTATGATTAAAGCTTCCTTCCAGTGGAAGCAATCGCTAGTAAATTAGAGCAGAAGGCGCAAAGTTTGAAGACTGGAAATTGCTAGAACTTTAGAGAGTTTGACTTGCGCTCATTATTTTTTGATCTCTTGCAGAAAAGTTGTGCTTAGTCCACGCCTCATCGTTAAAACGTGTGACCCATTTTAGTCAAGTAAAATATGAAAAATAAACGAAGGCAGGCAACCAAGCAGGCAACCATCGACGTATATTAATTAAACCAAAAAACAAAGGAAACATAAATTTTCCAATAAGACATTTTTCTCTCCCCTCTGACAAACCGTTAGCATTTTCAACTAAGCCCCCAAAAGCTTTTGATGTTCAGCGCTCAGACGCATTAACATAAATATGAGCGAAAGATAAGTGAAGAACACACCCAACACACACACACACACACACAGAGGAACACTCACTCAGAAATTATACAGGCAAATGTGCAAACTCCTTTATGGCGAAAGATGAGGAATGAAAATTTTGCCAGTTGAGCTGAGTTCAACACAAAGCTCATTGACATGCGTTAGACGCGGGCGTGGGGCTGCAACCATCCAGCAAACACTGGGACCACACTTTTTCCTATGCCCACCAAATGGAGGCAGGTTGAGATCGATAGACAGTCAGTCTGTCAGGCTGGGCTGCTTTTGCTGACTGACTGGCATCTCAGCTTGGTGGTGGCGGTGCTGGAAATCGCAATAGTTGATCATAAACACAATTTTGTTTTGCGGTCAAAAACAAAAAAATATCGCTAACAAAGCGTACAGAACAAGCGCAAAAGTGGGTGTTGCCGCCTCTAAACGCCAGCAACACAGCAACAGTCACAGCAACCATTTGACGCATCAGCAACATTGCTGACGCAAAGCTGGCAACATTTTAATGCTATGCATGGTTTTTCTCTTTTCCAAATGAAAATCCAGAGAATTTTCATTTCACTTATTTAAGGGAAATTAAACGAAATCAAAATATGGCCCAGGTTTTTCTAAGTTTGTCTGGAGAAGTGAGGAAATCCGCATATCCAAAATTTCAAGGCATTTTTTTTTTTTGAATTCCCAGAAAATCTAAGTCAGTTTTTATGAATTTTCCCCTAAAAAGAGCAGAAATTGTTCGACGCGAAATACTTTAGCTTTAGACTGCCTGGGCAGTTCACTCAGCCCAATTCGATGGGCTGGGCTTAAGTTGTTGTTGTCCGGACTTTGTTGCTCTTGTTGTTGTTGTTGTTGTTGTTGTCAGCATAGGATATTCAAAAAATGAAACAAGCCCAGACGCGTCAAACTTGCTGAAGGGAGCAGTTGAGAAGGTGTGGAAACCACCATGGCCAAACAAAGCAGAGCCGGAGAAGGACATTCGCTGGGGAGGAGGGGGTGGAATGGATCATCAGAATGGCAATCAAATGAAGCAACTCACATACTCTTGCTCACTCAACACTGATGAGCATGTGAAGTCTGGCTTTATGATGATTATGATGGCAATGATGGCGGGTAGAATGATTCTTTGGTTTTTGGTTGTGGCCTGTTGATGGCCAACACCGTTGATGGGCGAATGTTTCGCTTAGTTGCCATAACGAATCGCAATGCAATGGACAAGATGTTAAGGGTTGCTGGCTGCCGTCGCACTGGTCTGAATGGTCAGAAAAGGCGGAGCAAAAGCGGCAACAACGACCAATTTATAAAATGTCTTAATTTTTGTCTTGCCATTGCCGGCAAAAGATGCAACAACAACTACAACAACAGCAAAAGCAAGTCAAAATGCCGCAGGAAGGTCGATTGCAAGTTCATCCTCCTGCTCCTCCCTTTTTGGCCAGATCCAGCCACCACAATGGCAGTTGGCCAACATGACTGACGTTTGCCTGTCAGCCCGTCAGTTAGATAGGCAACAACTTGTTGCCTTGTTGCTTTGTTGCTTTGCTGCGTCGGCTTTGCTGTCGCCGTCATCAATTTTTCGCAGGGTTGTTCCAGGCGATAAATTGCATTTTAAGCGTATTCCTGGCATTATTATGACTTTATAAACTCTGCGGGCTTTATGTGTTCACCTGGACACAATACACACTCGCACACTCGCACACACACACACTTTGCATCTCAGTCTGCGCTGTGGTTGTGTCTGTGGCCTTTGTGGCAAGGTGGCCGCCTGCCGAAACGCCTATTCCAAAGTTCTGCTCGCTGCGCCAAGGTGTGAGCTATTTTTATATTTTTGATTAGCAATGATGAAAAGCACTCGCCTCGGACGTCAACCTGGCCTCTACGCTGCCTTCTGGTCCGCCTGACTGGCCAATCAGGCCAGCTGAAGTGCGTTACTCCCTCTTCTGCCCCAGACCCCATTTGATGATCCTTCTTTTCTTTGGTCGTAACAAGATAATTGCTTAATTTGATTAGCAATTGTTGCTCTTGTTGCTGTTGTTGTTGTTGCTGCCGGTGCTGCGTGTTGGGCGTGCAAATTGCTAACAATTTTGATATTTAAATTATTGAGTTGTTGTCGACTGAGACTGAGCCAACATGACAGCTCAATAAACATTCCATCAACTGTAGCCACCACAGTCGAGTGTAAAATCAAATCCAATTTTCATAAGTGGTGGCCGAGTCGAAACCAAAGCAGAAAGAAACAAAGCAATCTCCCAGCTGAATCCACTGTCGTCAGCAGGTTGCGCTTCGCTGATTTGCATGGCATAAATTAGCAACAGGCTACCTCTTTATACAATAAATCGAGGCCACTTTCCACTACACCCTCTCTGGTGATTGAAATAAATTCAAGTTGAGAAAAGATCCATTCATTTGTCAGTGAAGTGGTTAAGTCAAATGCCGCAATTATGGCCGAGCAAATCTGCCCCATCAAAATGGAAATAATTAAAGTTGGTTCTGCCATTTTCCCCAAATAGATTTAAAGTAAATGTTTAAGAAGCAACAAGTTAATCAATTTTCGAATTTAACAACTTTCCACATTCCATAGAGCTGGACGCTTCTGGCAAATTTTTATCGCGATATTCTTGAATTTCAATAAAACTAATCACACTCACACGCACCCTGAAATCGGTGGCCAACAATCTCTGCCGCCGATCTCACAAATATAAGCCCAACTCAAGAGTACTTAAATTTGATATTTTAATAAATTAGCTACATAAAACTAATGCCAACTGGCCAAAAGGACCAGCGCCCCCGCTTTCAAAATAGCCCCAAGGAATCGCTGGCAATCTCTACTCTCTTCATACCATGTATATGTATGTGTGTATGTGTGTGTTTGTGTGTGTTTGTGTGTGTTTGTATTTGTTCAGTAGCAATTCCTGGGTGCTGGATAGGAGAAGATGGCTGCCAACTGATTGCAATTTGAAATATTCAACGGCCCAGAGAACAAGTAACCGAAACAAGCGACAAGAACTTCTGTTTTTTTTTTTTTTGATTTTGTTTTAGATTTTTTTTTTTACTACTGGACAATTGGGCGGACAGCTGAACATGGACGGGTTAGCTAGGAGCCTAGTCAAAGTAGAGTAGTCTGGGTGGTGTGAGAGCAGAGTCAAAGCCATTGGAACGCATGATTGGCATGCGCCCAGGCCCGACCAATGCCACTGCCGTTGACCAGAAAACACAGTGGCTGCCGCCGCCGCCAACGCCACCATCATCATCTGGTAGCTGTAATGAGCCCAGTCTCTCCCTGTCCCAGTCCGAGTGTGTGAGTGAGTCTGCCCACCATCAAAACCACACTGCCTGCCTGGTCTGGTCTGGCCTGGGCTGATCTAGCCTGGCCTGGCTTGGCTTGGCCTGGTCTGGCCTACCTACCGGTACGATCAGCGATAAATTCGCTCTACTCATATAAGAAATGGTTTTGAATTTTTGTCTAGTGTTTGATTCTTATTAAAAGATTGGCGAAAGCACGGCAAACGACTTACAAGCACATTGCTAAAAATTGCAAATGTCGTTTAACCAACCAGCCCCCAAATCACACTCCACACTTGCCACGCCAACTGTGGCAGGCCTCCAACATTTTCAAAAAGACCAAAAATTAACTAGCTGGTCAGGCAAGCACTTGGCTAAAACTGCTGCATACAATTAGCCCAAAACATTTCAACTTAACAAACGGTTCAGGCAATTTATTTAAATCTTTTGAATTGTCAGCCCCGCTTCCCCCTTTCAGCCATTTCGTTTTGCTGATTCTGATGATCTTGTGTTGTGATTTGAATTTTATTTGATTGGGCATTAAAAATTTCATCAGCAAAACGCCAAGTTTATTAACCATAAAGCTAATCAGCAAAATAATCCAAAGCCAAACAAAACAAGTCAAAACTCAAATCTCAAATAAAAAAAAAAGAAAGAGAAGAAAAAGAAAAAGAAGATGCTGCATATAAAATCGAAAAGAAGAATTTAAGAAAGGCTTGGCCCCGACTTCTTGGTGTTGAAGCTATTGGTTTACTCTGGTCATGCACTCTGGCAGTGGGTCTGACATTGGCATTGCCACTTGTGCCACAAAAACGGCTAAAGATTGCAGAAAGAGTCAGAATTGAATTGAAAATCGGGCAAGACACTTCTTTAACTTTAAGCCCAATCCACACGTGCCAAATAAATAAGGAGACCAAAAATTTGCTCAACTAATTTTAATGAAATTCTAAATTGTTTTATCAAAAAAGCAGAAGAGTTTATTTTTGATAAAAAAAAAAATTGGAAAAATTTCCAAAGTGCAAAGCAGCCCTAAACGAAGCCATTTATTCATTCTAACAGTTTGCAAATTGCTTCTCATGTGGGTTGAACCTTTAATAACAAGCAACAGCCAAGAGAGCCAAAAAAAATGAAAAAGAAAAAGAAATCCCAGCAATTTATGTGGCCTCTTCCTGGCAACCGAACAACTCCAAGCCCAAGCACAATAACCACAATTTCTACTCATCGCAATCGTTGTCGTCAGCGTCAGAGTCAGAGTCATCGTCATAGTCCGCTGCTAGACAATTCATGAATGAAACTTTTTGTGAATCTGGAAGAGCTAGAGCCAACAGCAGCAGCAGCGCTAGCTCCATTGGCCGTCCATGCCCTAAATTGTGTGGAGATGGAGATGCGAGTCGTCTGAATGTGCTGTGGGATCGTATGGAACGCAGCAATGCAATTACTTATCACAGTATGCTGCCAAAGTCTTCGTTGCCAGATATTTGGTTTTGGTGAACCAAACCAAGCCAAACCAAGCCAAGGCGACTCAAGAAAGAGTTTCCACAACGTGACGCCTGTGCCTGAAATTACTTCAGAGACGACCTATGCAAATGCCTAGTATTGTAGACACGACTATTACCTGTCACATTGTCAGGTGATTGCGAAATTGTTGCGTTACGCCGTTGCCTATTCTTGTTCTTGTTGTCCATTCGGCCCATTCGCAGAAAATTTGTGGGAACTATCAACTACAACTAACTAACAATAGTAGTAAAGTCAATCTTACCAGGCATTGATGCGCCTGCCCGGTAATAAAGCAGAGCACAACCAACCAGTCAACAAAAAAAGGAAAGAAGCAAACTCCATCGTGGAGAGAAGCGGGAGAGAGAAAGAGTGGAGGGGAGCCTTGGTGGACCAGATGAAACGTGACTTGAACGTGACGTTTGTGCAAACAGGAAGATCACACTGACAGCAGCGGCAGCCATAACAACTGGCCAATGCCTGCCTCCTCGCTTCACTCCCCGCCCCCTGGTCCAGGAACATAAGTTAATACAGTTTTGTGCTGAGTGCTCGCCAGCGACTTGACTTGATTGCCAACGACAACAGCCAAAATAGCCAGACTCGACTCGGCTCAGCCAGACCGATTTCGACCCCGTCAACGTCAACGTCGGTGGTGGTCAAGGTAAACCCTCAACGAAGACAACAACAACAGCAAAAACTAAAGCGGCAAACTAAACTGCTCAGGCAAACGGTACTCGCAAAATTACTTAAACGTCTGTTGCAATGCGTTGCACTTTTGTTTGCATAAATTTGCCATAAGACTGAGATAGAGAGAAAGAGAGAAAGAGAGAGGTACAAACAACCCGTGAGGTCTTGTACAAAGAGCAGAAATCTTTTTAGCCCAAGACCAAGTCCAAGTCAATTTACCGCCTCCCTTCTCATACTTTGTTAGCTATTCTAACTGCCATGGATATCGCGAGATTTTCCTTTTTCCTTATTCCTTTTTTTTCCTTTTTTTTATCAGCATTTACATCATATTTACAATATGCAAAAGGCTTTTGAAATCATTTGCATTGTAATATTTTACATTTTGGCCACGTTAAATTTCATGCGTAGGCCGAACAACGAAAGACGACTTGCTGGTATCCACAAAGCCAACATTCAAGAAGAAGAAGAAGAAGAAGAACAGTTTCAATGGCCCATGTCCAATGGGCCCCATTTCGGCCATGTCCCAGCAGTTGGCTCTGCAATTACAACACAAGATTATTCTGTGTCTATGTGTGTCTGCATGCGAGTGTGTATGAGTGTGTGTGTGTGTGGCTGTGTAATTGATGAAAGTCTCAAATCGCTATTAATGTCATCGATAACATTTGCTGCCTTTGTTTGTCGACCAACTGACTGAGTGAGGCAAGGACAGGGTTACATAGGCCAGCCCAGTCCAGGCCACACATTTCCATTTTGCATGGCCATTCTCCAAGTCCAAATTCCCCAAATCCAAGCCCAATCCCGAAATCTACTCTCTAGTTTGCTGTTCGAACTCGAATGACACAAATCAAAACATGTCACAAACAGTTGCTCTACGGCTCAAAATTCTTGGAAACGTTTACTTCCTTGTCTCTTTTAAAAAGAGAAAAAAACTAACAGACTTTTTTTCCCCCCCTAAGTGGGTGTGTTAACGGTTGATTTATGATCTGGCAATTTGGTATGAAAGGCGTGATTCCCTCCAAATAATTTCTTCAGTCATTTTGTCAACGTCGTCAACCCTATGGCAATCCAAATCTTCATCAGTCTCCATAACCTTTTCAATGCCCAAGTCCTAATCAGTTTCCAAATCTTTAATATAATTCGAGTCTGTCAAGATCTTCCTTATTGTCCAAATCATAATCAATAATCGAATTTTCAAGTCTCTTTATTAAAATCCTCATTTGGTGTGGATTCTTGCAGACTACATTCATAACGGGGAGGATCTTCCGCAACTTTAGTGGAACTTGCATTATCATCGGAGATTTCAATTACATATTCGGCTTCCACAATTTGCTTGAAATGATTGCGACCGGAATTTTGTAGAATTCGTAAATAATCTATGAATTCCTCTAACGAGATATACGAAGGATAATCTACTTCCTTTAGATACGGACAGATGGGATCCTTGATCCAGAAACGCTTTCTAAAAATCTTCTGTGCGTTTTCCACATTGAATTTAGCGTTCCGAGACTGATTAAGAGCCAGCATTATGCGTTCATATATCACACCATTCGGTATGTAATCATAAAAGGATTCGAAATCGGTTAGATACTCCAACGGGAACAACTCAAACCGTACCACACGCAATAACTTATTCAGATGCTCCATGCGTTCCTCTCTATTAAAGTAGACCCAAATAAAGACTGCAAAAATTATCTAAAAAAAAAATAAAATCTAAGTTGTTAGGTCTGAAAATTGTAAATCAAAACTGCACCTCGATTTCGGTGTGGACTCCAATATGATTGGACCACAATAAGACCACCACATCATAAAGCGGTAATTCGCTAAACTCTATTGTACCCACCAGGGCGAGAAAACTCATATCGAGACGCGACATCATCAAGCTGGCCACCAAACGTAAATTTCTTTTCCTGGCTTCCAAGTAGCATTCAAAGGCATCAAATCCTTTGTAGTATTGAACGTTGGTTAAGCAATCCCAAATTGCCGCATTTAACTTTTCTATACCCAAGGAGCGTGAAGCCTGAAGTAAGTCTAGAACCTCTCCGCGAAGTGGGTTTATGTAATTCTTAAAGAACCACTCGTAAATGAGCTGAAAGATTTCAGTCGGAACTATGTAGGGACAGAGAATCATATCCTCTCCTTCCACAAATTCATTGGCAAAATATGTGGAATACTCTCTCAAAACTGATGAGTGGCATTCGAATATATCATTGTCGATATGTACCATCAAGTCTTCTGGAGTCCTGACTGAACACTTGGATATTCCCAGCCCCTTAATGGGCACCCGATTCAATTCCGAAGACTCGTTGAAAATGCTCAAGGGCACACGTACAAAATTGTCCAACACTCGGGCAACTAAAATCCACAACAATTCTTAGTTTTAAAGTTAATTTTCTTTTAATTTTATCACTCACCTTTGGCAAGTAACTTTTCCTCCATTGTACGATGATTTGGCAAAATTTCAGTCTGTCTGTTATGGCGAACTAAGTAAAACTGAAATTTTTCTAGCTTGTTCTGACCAAGGCAAAGGTGACTAGATCAAATTTCAAAAGCATTACTGTTTCGCATAACTCAACACTGATGGACGAGTCCAATCAGTATTGACTAATCAAAAAAAAAATGCATATTTCTGAAATACCAAAAACACGATACTCAACACTTGAAACAAGTTTTTGACACCAATTTCCAAACAATCCCAGCGCCAAAAAAATTATATCCAAAATAAAAGGAAAAAAATTAAGGGAAAATATTTTTTATTGACCATTTCAATTATCTTAATGCACTTTAATATCCAGACAGCCGGAGTGGTACCTTTTACCGTTTTCAGCGCTGCTCGGTGTGATTGTGATTATCAGCTAATAAGGCATCAATAAATTTTGTTAAACAGCCGCCACAGCAGCCTCCCAGAATTCACAAAAATAAAAAAGGAAAAAAACCTAACCTAAAAAACAACTCAAAAAAATATATATATATAAAAATGCCATGAGCAATGCGGTCGCGATCGCCCCAAGATGACGTCTCAGATTGGGCCAAGGAGATTGCAATTAATTTGGAATAACTTTTGATAAATGTGCAAGTGTGTCGGAGTTGCCGGAGTGTTGCGCATTGTGTGTTGCCAAAACTTAGCTTGTCTTGTTTTTGTTGTTGTTGTTGTTGTATAGGAAAGTGGAATTAACGTCACACGATAACGAGTTGACGCGATTAACTGCCCAAGATAGAAGGTAACGATTTTTCGTCTGCCAAGCCAAAACTACCAACTACCGTTAGCTGTGAGGGCCAAAGAGTCAAAACGCAGACGCCAACAAAGAAATAAATTTATATAGTTTGTATAAAAAAGTTAGCAATTTTTTTTTTTTGATTTTGCAAAGGTAAATTTTGAAATTCCCAACAAAAAACAAAAAATCCCAAAGTGATTCAATTTTATTAACTTGCCATCAGATTTTATGGCAAAAGCGTTCAACAGATTTCGAAAAAAAAAAATATATATATATATATAAAGAAATACCAAGCAATCCTTGGCTAAATCGCATGCGACAAATTTGCAGTTGCTCTGGGAATGTGGGAATGCGAAAAATTTGAAAAATGTTATCAATGAGCGAAAAGTTAATAAAAAATAATTAATTTAGCCAGCCAGCGGAATGAAGCACACACACACACAAACACACAGCCAGTCAGGGCAAGGGCGGGGCAACATTTGCGCTGCATGCCACATGCCGCTTGCAACATGCTGCAAAGAAGACATGGGTGTGGTGGTTTTGCTGGCAAATGTGAATAGGTTAATAGAAATGTTCGACAAGTATATCTAACCCAGCGATAAATAGGTTCTGATTTCCGATAAGATATCGAATAATTAGTCAGTTGAATGATTATATCATATCGATTAAATTTAATTTATCTTAAATCCACAAATTCATTTCAGTGTCAAATAAAACGATAATCATAATTTTATTGAATATATAATGAAGCTTTTTATTTTTTTGTTTTTCTTTCGATTTGATTAATTAATGAAATATTGACTTATCCGAAATATATCGATAAAACCATAAACATGACCTGAAAATACTTAAATAAAAGCAAGACCCAAAAAACCTTTGGACTGCTACACCTCTGTACTTTAACCACTTTCAAAATACAGGCCAAGATCTGTTCCTAACCCCTTCGCCTTCTTTACACTCGAAACCTAAACAATTGTCAATGGACACATGTGTGAACGCTGGAAGCGCATTTAAATTGAATAAAAAGCAGAGAAAAACAAACCCAAGAGACGATGACAACGCCTGAAACTGTTAACCACTCCAAGCCCAACCGCACCAGCAACATTTTACCGGCAACAATTGCAGCAGCAGAGGCTTGCAACTGCAACTGCTGCAGCCGCTGTTGCTGCTGCCGTTATGCGCTTAACATCTTGGCATCCAATCAATTAGTTTTTATGCGCTTCATTGCCAACAGTTGGGCCGGGCCCAAACACACAGAGAAAGAGAAAGAGAGAGCGAGAGGGACAAACTGTGCGACAGACAGATGGACGGACAGAAAGACCAAGCCAAGCCTTGCCTTGGCTCGAGTTGAGTTGACTTTGCGGGGCTTTATGTGGTACTCAGAAAAGTCGTCAGCAGTGTCAGCAACAAATTGGCGAAGGGACGAAAGTCAACGGCAGCAAATGGGAACCAACAGCAACAACAACAACAACCACCGTCAGGCAGCTACCAGCAGCAAAAGCCACCGTCAGTGAGTACTAAAATTTAATGCGCCATACTTTTTCAAAAAATATCAAGAGCTAGGAGAGAAGACAAGACGACATCAACTCAACGAGCAATGCATTTTACCCCCACCCCGCCTCTTCTCCGGAGAGGGAGAGCCGCAGCCGGCAAAATATTCAAATCTCTTACCAAATGCCCCAAAGCTCATGAGCAGCTGAAATGCTGCCAAAAGTGCTAGCGGTTTTTGCGATTCCGATTGACAAATCAATTTGGCAATGTGAAAAGCCAAAAAGAAAGTCCTCAACCAAGCAACACCTGCTGGTTCCTCCACTGCTCTCTCTCTCTCTCTCTCTCTGTCTTGCTCTTCCGGCCCCAAGTATTGTTGTCTTCTGGATTGGGTCACAACTCACACACAATTGTCCACTTGTGTTAATGTCTTTTTGCCGTTGTTACGCCAAACTGATATCCCAAACACCAACAAAATCCCCACACTCGCTGGGGCATCAAAAATGCAACATCAAGGCCCCGAGCCCCCAGGAGTGTTGCTATATCGCCTGGCGGCTGTGATTCTCCGGCAGCGTCGGCGGGCTGTCGATCAAAGACATGATCACTTTGTAAATATATGCGCATTGCTTAGCTGGCTGACTGTCTGGCTGGTTGGCTGTTTGGCTGACGAGGCGCAACGACTGTATCAGCCAAATCCACTTTTTGAAATCGACAAACACTTCGAAAGCCACACCACAGCACACCACATCCCATCGCATCCCCCAAAAACCTTCCCCAGGCTGCCACCAACCAAAAGTGCTGCATAAATGCATGATGCCCATGGACATTGATGATGGCGAGTGTGCCCAGTGTGTCTGTGTGTGTGTGTGTGTGTTTGGATTCATAGCACAGCATCTGCATTTGTACAGCTCTTTGATAGCGACTGCCACGGACACTTTTGGACAAGTCAAAGCCTCTGGCTTATATCGTTGTTATTCCCTGGTTCATCATCATTGTTGTTGTTGTTGTTGTTATTATTGTTGTTGCCGCTGTTGCAATTGCCATTGTTAGTGTTGTCCAAACACAACTGAAGTGTTAAAAACATTCCAATGTCAGGTATTAGCAATTTAACTTCAAACCTCTTACATGTAAAAACTGTAAACTGGACTTGACATGGTCTGAATAGGCAATGACTGTTTACTTGGTAATTTCCAAGGAATTTCCTCTGATATTTCCAAACCAAACGTATCAAAAGACTCTTTCAAAATCACTGTAATATACACCAAAGTTTTGCTTTCTTATCTTAGCAAAAGAAGCAGTGTCTTTTGAAGATTCCTTGGTCAACCTTTTTGGAAATCGAAATTCTAATGAGTTGTCAAAGTTATTAAGTTATTTTTCAGTCTGAGGAAGCTTTCTTGAAATATCAATTATTAAAGGAAACCTTCGGAAAGTTTTGTTAGGATCCTTGGAAGTATTCTTAGGATCTTTAAGACTACTTTAAGCCTCACCGAATCCGTCAAGGCAAAAGAACTTAGATTCTTTGAGATTCCCAATTCTTCAGCAAGGTCTGTGAACCTCGTCAGATTTTTGTGAAGCATTCTCAGGATCTTTAAGCCTTACCGAATCCTTCAAGGCAAAAGAACTCAGGTTCTTTGAGATTCTTAATTCTTCAGCAAGGTCTGTGAACCTCTTTACAGCCGAAATTTTTGTGAATTTCATAATCTTAAGCCAGAGAATTTGAAAGGTGGATTGCTTGAGAGTTGCCCACGCCTCATTGTTTCGGGTCTGAATTTATGTAAAATTCAGGCAGAGCTTCATAAATATAAAACCAATTATTTCCCGCCTATACTTATATAATCCAAAAAAGACAAGAAGAAATTGATTTTTTTTTTCTTTATGTTTTTCGAAAAAACAGTTCAAGGCATTCGTTTCATGTTTACGTTTAAAGTGAAGCAAATTTCGTGGCTTGAATTTGGCCAAGAGAGCCTCGTAATGGTTGGCAACTGTTGCATTTGTGAGTGCTGTTTTTGGGCTCCCGTATGTGTGAGTGTAAGTGCGAGTGTTAGTGTGAATGTGAGTATGGGTTGCAAGTTGCATACATTTGCATCATCAAGCGGAGATGAACAGCAACCAAAAAAAAAAAGGAAAGAAAACATCCAAACACTCAGACCCTGGATCAGGCTAGCCAGGCGGGCCCAGAGTCTGTCCCTCTGTCTCTTTGAACTACAACAAAAACCATTTGGTGGTGTTGATGCCGCCGTCATTGCTCCTGCTCCTGCGGCTGTAGTTGTGGCTCCAACTCTGGCTTTGGCTTTGGCTGTGTCAAGTTGGACCGCAGTTGTTGTGTGTTAATTGAGTTGTTTGCCGCGTTTTGTTGCTGCTGTTTGTTTGTTTGTTTGTTTGTTTGCTGTTCGTTGTTCATTCGTTTGTTGCATTCATTCCGTTAAAAATTTTTAAACACACAGCACAGCACTTGGCGTTTTTCTATACACTTTGGGGAGTGAGTTGCTCGGCCAGGAGAGCTCTGAAGTCCGTTTGCAATTCTAGCAGCAATTAGTGTTGCTTGTGTACACTGTCAGTTATTTCTTTACAGATTTTCAACTTGCTTGGGTGATTTGTTTTTTTTTTTTTTTTTTGTTTTTGTTTTCTGCACTTTTTTTCTTTTTTGCCTGGGCTGAGCAAGAACCCAAGCAGAGATTGGCAGCTTCAGCAGCGCAGACTAACTTGTCTCTTAATGTCGCGGACATCACAGCTCGTATGACTCATGGGAGCAAAATGGGAAGTTGGTCCTGTCGGTGACTAATAGCCGTGATACGTGGTTTAAATTAAAGACAGAAAGCGAAAAACTACACAGTTGAAACAAAAAAACAAAAAAAAAAACGGGCGAAATTTTAGTTTGGCTTTTGAGGTTTTTTGCCTTGACTGGACACGCCCTGTCTCAGTCAGAAAAGATTTGCCACAGACAAAAAGGAGCTACAAATACGAGTCACTCTGTTTGCCTAGGCCAAACACCACAAAAACATCAACAACAACAACAACCAGCGCAACAAAAGCATTCAGCCACATTTTGTGTCACAAAATATTTGAATGCAAAGTGCGCCTGTGTAGGCTTCGGCTCGGAGAGGCAAACGAACGAAGCTGGTTACCGTCTTTATTCCTGTCTAGTGTGTTGGCTGAATTTTCGATTTTTTTTTTCCAGCTTGGACTGCTAGCAAGTGCCCAGTGACGTGCGCCTGCGCACTCGATCCAACCAGGCCAACAATCCAATCCAAGTCAAGTCAAACCAAGCTAAGCTAAGCCAAGCCAAGCCAGCCACCCGCCCGCCATCTCATGAGCCACACTAATTGGTCACGACAGCAGCAGCCACAGAAACAACAAAAACAACAGCGGCAGCAGCAGTCCAAAAGCATTGAGCGTCTAGTGCATTCAGTTTTGAAAAGCGAAAAGTAAAATCTATTGAATTTGGCAACGGCAGTCGCCTTGCTGCGATTTTGTTACCCAGCGATGCTGAAACCTTCAATTTGGGGTTTTCGATTTTTTTTATTTATTTTTATTTAGTTATTTTTTTCTTTTTTTTTACTTTGTTGCCACAAAACACGCGTACTGTGCCGGCCCTGTACCTGCCCCTGCCCATGCTCCTATCCCTGCGAGCACTTCAGCTCTTTTGTTACCAAAAAGTTTAGCGTTGCAATTGATTTTAGTTGCCAGTTTTATGGGCTTTTGATTTTGTTATTCTTTGCCTTGATGGCGCAAGCATTAAGCATTAACTATTCGAATTTTCAATTTCTGTTGTGACTATTTCTATACTCGGCTACTCTATAGGGCTTCAGGGATCTATTAGAATTGAGGAGAATTAAGCCAATTTAAAGTTTTGAAAATTGTCAAACTAAAACAAGTCAGTTTTGGAACTGCAGAGGAAACTGACTCCAGTTTATCCCTCTCGACTTACTTTAGGACTGGAGTAGTGATGGATCGAATGTGTATAAAATCGTGGAGTTCGATTTAATCCATCCGTTTTTGATTAAATGCTTCTGGCTTGGTAGCATGGTTTCTCCCATGCGATATCCCAAGCGATATCCCATGCTACTTTTTACAGCTCTCCAGTAAAATTAGTCGGTAAGCTAAATTTTCTCTATTCTTATTTTTGTTAAGAGTATCAAAAAGTCAAAGAGGCCCTTCTTTTTTTCGTTGGCTAAATTTATTCTCTGCACATTAAAAGATTCGTATATAAATTTAAATGCATTTTTAATAATTGTTTGATGTTTACTCAAATTGCTGGCAATTATTCAAGCTGCTATTAAATTTAATATTTATTGTTATTATTCAGCTATTCTAATCGAAAAATGATGAAATTGATTAGTTTCTGTTATTTTTGGTTGCTTAAGAATAAAAAGAAAAATGCCATGAAAAGATTAAATTAAAAGCCAATTAAAATTGCTCAACCATTTCAAAATTAATTGCAAATATTATAAAAACAATCAAAAGTTTATCTCATTGAAAATATAATTGCATTTCATTTAATTCCAAGAAATTATTGTTTTTGGTAATAAACTTTTGTCTCCCTTTTACCCAACTAAATTGTTTGTGTAATTAATTGATATTATTACACCCGCAATGACAACAATAATCAAAATTTTTGGCAATCGGCTTTATCAAAAGTGCAGAATTATTACAACATCATACATCAAATAAAATTTACTTAATGAAATTAATAAATAAATTATGATATAAATCTTGGCCAGTCTCTCTGAAATGAGCCGACTGCTGCTGCTGCTGCTGTTGTTGTTGTTGTTGGGGCAACAGCAACGACCACGGCAACACCGGCAACGGCAGCAACAACATTTTTATTAAAAGCTCTAAATTATTGACAGCCACATGCAACGGCAAGTTGGTGCGAAACGGCGAGGACAAAGCCAACGGGGCCCGGTCAAACAAGCCTCCGAGTTGCATTAACAAGAAAATGTCAATTTTATATTTATATACATTTTTAATTTTGTAATTTAACATTTTTCAGTTAATAATTTTTCTTGTCGAAAGCCACAAGCAACACCAAGAAGGGCTGCCTTGGCCAAAACGTGTGGCTAAAACCGCTCGAGGCACTTTTTTTCTGTTTCTGAGTAATTAAATAATTTTGAAATGTTGCTAACAATTAAAAAAAAAAAGAAAGAAAAAAAATGAAATGATTGAATTTTAGCTGATTGAGTCTTTTTCTATAGCATAAAAAAATTATTTAATTAGAATAAAAAAATTCCTTTCCCGAATTTTTCGAACTTTAAAACTTAAATTGAATTTTGTTATATTTTTTTGATATAAAACATGATTTGATGATGAAATTTTTTTTCCTTAAAATTATCAGACTGGAACCGGATTCTTTTTTTATTATTATTTTACATATATATATATTTTTTTTTTTTTAGATTTATTTTAGTACTCTTGATATGTCAATTTCACAATAAAATTTTTTAAATTGAAATAGTTTGAAATTTCTATTCTCTATAGAAAATATTCAAGAATTAAGTTCTCCAAGTTTCATTCGAAATTTTTCATTCAAAATTAAGACAAGTTTCAAAAACCAAAGAGATTCCATTAGACCAAAAATATATGAAGTTGAATTTCTAAAATTTTGATTATTTTAGAGTATTCTCTATTCTCCATATTGTTTTCATATGTTTTTGATATACTCTTTTGATATTTTTGGTTCGTTAGCTCCCCCACTGGACAGTTAAAAAATTGTTTTGCTTATATTGGCATGATCGGCGGTTTCCTTTTTGCAGTGCAGAGTTTTCACGTAAATGTGTCAAATATTGGCAATTTATATGGATTGGCAATAGGTGAGTATCCAAAGCACAAAGCTAGCTCCCTGACTGCACAAGCAAAAAAAAAAAAAAAAATACTTTATAAACTGGACAAAAAAAAAAAGTAACAAAAAAATTATGAGTTAAATGCGTTTTTTGGGTCATTGCAATTTTTTGTTGTTATTGTTGTTGCAGTTGTTGCAATTGCTCTGGTGTTGCTGTTCATATTTCTGCGTTGAATTTTGATTGCTGTTGTTGGCTAGTGTTGTTGGCGATTGCTGTAAACAGGAGATTGTTATTTGTACCCTGCTGTGCGTACACCGCAAACTGGACAACTTAATTTGGCTAAAGTCGCTTGTTAGTGTTTTTTTTTTCTTCTTTACTTGCTGGTTGAGGCAATGTTGCTAGAGCTTTTGCGGTTTGGCCTGTGAATGTTGCTGATGTTAGTGTTGTCGTTCTTGTTGGTTGTGTTGCTGGCGATGGTGATGTTAATGTCGCGGCTTGTGGCACATTCACCGCATCATTGCCACACTCATATGAGCATGAATAATTCTTCTGGTCATTGGAATGTTCAGAATGACTAATGGAGGTATTTTTATTTATTAGAAAATGAAGTGACCAAGATATTCAGTAAAATCAAAAGACAACACTGCAGGTGCCAAGCAAATAATATTATTTTCTTTGTGAATCCATCTGTCTTATTGAAAATATACTAAGTAATTTTATTTTCATCAAAATCATAAAATATAAGTAATTATAGAAGAGTAATTCCTTGTCCTTGTCATTTTTAATTTATTTCGAGCAAGTATTTTCTAGGGCTGAAAACTATTCAAAGCAGTTCAGTTCATCTGCGGAACCAGTAAGCTGTTAGCCTGCGATCAAGCAAGCAAAGCAAAAGCAGATTTGTTTGATTCAGACTAAATTAAATTAACATTAAATATATTTAAATTTAAAAATGTATATTTAATATAAATTAATCTATAAAGTACTCTTGCCACAATAGAAATGTAAAGATAGCGGAGCTGCCATTTCGATACCAAGTCAATGAGTAACCAGTGGCTTCAAATATCGATATATTTTCAGGGCAGCAAATAATCTCGAAAAAGTAAGACTAAATTAATGATGTTTTCACTAATAATTAATCACCAGCTTGAGAGGTGACAATATGAATGAATATCCCAACAAATTTAAAGAACAAAAATAAAGAAGAGAAATTCTCCATTTATTTCGAGCAAATTGCCAAAAGTTTTCAGCAAATGAAAAATGATTTGAGGCAACTCGACTAGGAAAGCAGTCCCTTCGCCTTTGATTTATTTGCAATGGAAAAGTCCTGCAAAAAAAATAAACACTGCTCTGCCTTAATTACTAAAGTCTTTGATTAATTTGTTAAGTTGCTTGATGCAATAATTTAAGTACAAAAGCAACTCACGGTTTGTTTTATTTTTTTTTTTTTTTTTTCTTTTAGCTTTTGTTGTTCGCTTTGGTTACATTTCTCGGGTTTTTGTTGCACCAGCGACATTTTGCCATTTGCCGGGGCAGGAGCAAACAGGAAAGCAACAACAACAACAACATCAAAGTTGTCGCGTCACATGCAACAAACGACATTTATCATGTTAACCTTTGAAGTGCATTTGTCTAGACGTCTTCAACAAGATTCATTTTTGCTGTTGTTGTTGTTGTTGTTGATGATGTTGTCGCTTGCCGCTGGTGTTTTCCGACTCTGCTGGCAACTTTGGCGGCAGTTATGAGGCTAGAAAGCCCATAGAACAGAGGAAATAAAAAATTCAAAACCTACCCGCCCAGGGAAAAACAGAATCATAATAATTTGTAATAAATTAACGCCCGTTGCAACAACACGTATGTACAGAGGCGTCTATCAGGCTAGGAGGAGAAAAAAACCAAAGGCAAGGGCCGAGCAGAGCGGAGTATGGCGGACTGCAAAGGATTAAAATACGCCCAGTGCGGGCAGGGAACGCAACGTCATCTTCATTAAGTCACAACGCGTCTCCTTGAGTGTAAAGTCAACTAGACAGCAACAGCAATTCGCAAACACCTTCACCCCCTCCCTCCCACCACTCCTCTCTCTCTCTCTCTCTCTCTCTGGCCATATATCGTATCCTTTTGTCTAATTTCACGCCAACATCCCAGGGCGATGCAAGTCAAAGCTCGGTCTGGCGTGCTCATCAAAGTTTGACGCTCGTCCCCGGCGAGTAATTCATCATTTTGTGCTTATGTGTTTATGTGTGACGTACTCAAACTCTGATGTCTTCCGTGGTTATCGCCTCGGCCACCTCTGCTTCCGCCTTGGCCAGGTCCTCTGTGGAACTGCTGCTGCTGCTGCTGCTGCTCCCTGGAAGCACATAAATTCTCAAGTGCCAAATGATTTTTTTTTCTCTCTCTCTTTCCTTTTTTATGTTTTGTTTCTGAGTGTTTCTGTGTGTGTGTATGTGTGTGTTCGGTTTGGTTTGAATCGCAATGTTCCTTTAACGCGCCTATAACTTCTTGGCAATGGCGTGACAATCACGTTGCATGCACCACCACCACCACCACCACCGCCACCGCCGACAAACACCTTCAAGCAGGGTTACAATAAGTTGAAAGCAGTCGTTTGCCAGCACCATCACCATCACCATCACCATAGTCATCGTCATCGTCATCGTCGTTAGTTGCTAATTATTCAAATTAATTGTTTCGCTCGAAAGACACGCGCACGCGCAGCTCAAACGCCAATCAACGGTGACAGTTGGCGGCCGGAGCGGGCTCGAAGTTGGCGGCAAACACGAAAGCGCAATGCCAACACCGGCGACACATTCAAAATTGGCATGTGCATTTGTTGCCAGTTTGGCGTACTTGTTGCCAACTTTGTTGCTGCTCTTGTTATTGTTGTTGTTATTGTTGAGCCTAACGAGCAACGATTAAAACTGCACCAAAACAACAAAATGCAAACAAAACTGATGGGAAGCTCGGCCAGCTTCTCAAACCTTTTCCATTTTATTTCTTATTCTTCTTTTTTTTCCAAATAATCACAGTCAATATTCAATAAAAAGGACCAAGAATTTTTTCGAAATTTTCCTAATTATTTTGACAGAGTTGTTTTTTCTAAGCAAAGAAGGGAAGGAAAGAAGGGAAAGGGAAAGATGGGAAAGGGAAAACTCCCTTTACCCTTTTGATATTCTTCAGCTTGCAAGTCTTTTCTCTGGAGTGTTTACTGTATGCCCTGAGCACATGAAACAGACCAGACAGCCCCGCTCACACTCATTTGGCTGCGAGTATTTCTGTTCCTTTTTTAATTGAGTTGTTGGGTGTCTATTGAGCTTGCATGTTAATGTTTTCCATTTTCTTGTAATATTTTTGTTGTTGTTGTTATTTTTTTTTGTACTCGTTGCAGTAATTATTGTTGTACTTACGTTGTTAGTTGTTTGTTTCCCTGACGTCTGAAGTTCTTTTCTTTTTTTTTTTTTTTGGGTCTCCTGGCAGTTCCTTTCAAGTCCGGGGACTGCCCAGCTGCCTCATCGTTTGGCTGGCAAAAGAAAATAGAGAAAAACAAATATAAATAGAAAAGCAATTTGAATGTGCAGTTTAATTTGTTTTTTGGCGTTTAGTTTAGCGACTGTGGCAGGCTGGTTCGGCTGGTCCTCCATTCTTATAGCCTTCGGCTGGGTTGGCCTCCGACTGTCAGTTTTGAGTGTGTCAGCTCTGTGGGCCCAGCCAGCCCCACTGCCATCGAAATGACTGTAAATGGGCGTAATTTGGGGCGTAACAATTTTATGGTTATCTGGCAGTTAGAATGTGTGAAAACCTAATATAATTTCCAAGTGTATCTATTAGCATCACCTATGAGTTTCCAAAAGAATTCGGTTAGGCCAATTAATTTTGCGGAAACCAAAAGAGATTAAGTTGTTTTGCATATTTCGTGGATGGTTCATAATTTGGACTCCCTCTTTTTTTATTTTTGCTTAAAGGACGAAAGGAACCAAAACGACAACTCCATTTGCTGGTGGCAGTTTTTTGTTGTTGTTATTGTTGTTGTTGTTTATGTACTCGAGTACCCAGCAACCTAAACTGGAAACCAGCCAACATATTTTTTAATTTTTTTTTTTTTAAGTTGGCCAACCTGGCTAAGATTAGCATCGATTTGTGGCTACTGGTTGTTCTTGTTGTTGTTGTTGTCAAAAGCGGTTATTTTGCTTAAATGGTACGGAATCATGAAATGAAATCGGCAGGCGAAATTATTGTCTGTCCCGCCAAAAAAACAAAAAAAAAAATACACAGAAATCCAGAAAAGCAGAAAAACTGTCGACGATTATGACGACTCTCGAGTCAAAAGCCACATCAACTAAAGCAACCACAACAACAACAACAACAATAAAAGGCCAGCAAACAACGAAAACGTTTTTGGGATAAATGTTAAACGAATGTTTATGCAAATTAGAACTGATCGCCGCTTCTGTTTGATGTCCTTCGCAGAAAGAGTTGCTTTGCCTCTTGTTTGGCATTTCCGATTCCAAAGTCAGACAGCCGCCGGCAGCTGCTTGGAAAGAGGTAAGGAGCGAGGGAGGGCAAACTGCTTGGCGAGCTCCTTGATTGGGATCAAATGCTGGCCAAAGCGTTACCAAAACAATTTTGGCCAACACGAGTAGCAGCCCAACTGGCTAAGGAAAGATTAAAACCAACGATACCAAAAAACAGACCAAACCAGCTACTGTGCAACAGCATTTTTGGCCCAAACCAAAACGAAAAAAAAAAAAAAAAAAACAAAACAAAGCCAGCGTCTTCAAAAATCCCAAAAATCTCTCAGAATTGGCAATCACAATTGCAGTGGCAGAGAAATTTAATCATTTGTTTGCCAACAATCGAATTTCCAATGGGCCCAAATTAAGGGTTATCGAAACATTTTGAGACATTACAATTATCGCATTATTCTTACCAAAGATTCCCAGTGTTTTTCTGACTTGATGAATCAATCATTTCAACTAAGAAAGAGAAAGGGAGGGAAGCTAAAAGAACTCCGAGGAAAAGAAAGGAAAAATCAATTTTAAGAGAAACTTTTAAGACACTTTTCCCAGACATTTCCATTTCCATAAAATGCCTCAAATAAAATGCAACCCAATCAAGTCAATTCTCCGATTTTGAAAGGGTGGTAGCGGCTTATCTATTCGGCCATTAGTTACAAAATCGAACCTTAAAATGTCACAAAGCCATTAACTGGGACCCCAAAAAGCCAAGCCAACAGACTGGCCCAGGCACTCCGGCCTGGCCAATCTTAACAAGAAAGCCGCTCCCATTGGCGCTGGTGGTGTGGTTTCTGTGGTATTCAATGCCAGCTGTTAACTCCTGCCTGTCCAACCGGGCCACTCTCTTAACGGAGATAATTTGCGACCATTGTCGTTGATGGCACATTGATGATGAGATGATGGTGCGATTGCACTCCCAGTCCGGCGATAACGCCAAGACCCAGACCCAGAGCAAGGCTCTGTTGGCCTCCTCTATCCGCTCGGATTGGCATGCAAATATTGTCACAACAGCAACAACAACAAAAAGAAGGCAACAAAAAAAGTCAAACACGAAATGCGACAAGCCAAAATGCAATTGGCAAAGACAACCGACGGGACCGACTGGACCGACACTGTCGAGATCGTGTAGATAGTTTAGATGCTTATCGATCTGAATTATGGCAGGGCTAAAAGCCTGCCAAGCTCAGTTTGATGTGTGCGTGTCTTGGCCTGTCTGGCCGTATGCGTGTCACATTGCCAAACAGTTCGAAGCGATTCCATTTAGCTTAATAAAAATTTGTTATTTGTAACGAGGACACACACACACACCACACACACACTCACACATATAGATTCAGATTCTTAACGACCTTGGAGATGTCACTTTGTTTAGCAAGTGGAATAAAATATTCCAAATAAAATCAAATGATTTATTTCTTTCTTGAATAAACTCGAAATAAACTCGGCAGCCAGAAATTCACTCAATTGTGAACCAGACACCTGCTTTTGCTCTTTGGGCCAGGCAAATCTCAGACCCACCTCAAAGCAGCCACCAAGGCAGCAATTCAATTAAGTCTCAAATGCCGAAATATTATCGAAAATAACAATAATAACAACAACAACAAAAACAACAACTGTTCCACCATCAATTGACAATTGCAAAATTGAAACTGAAAACTGTTGGCGAATTTTCGTTTCTTGTCTTTCGTTTTGGCCGTGTGGCTGTGGCTTTGATTTGGTACTTCTCCCCCCTGCTGGGCGGCAATTGAATGTCGTGCCTAAAAGTGAAGTTGAATTCATTTCATTGTTGCTTTTGTTGTTGTTGTTGTTGCTGTTAGAAACACCAAAGCGCCAACTCTAATATGACATCTACTAATAACAACTGACTAGCTGGCTGACTAACTGGCTGGCTGGCTGGCTGCTTGGTTGGTTGGTTGGTCTGTTGGCCCGTCGTGCCGTAAGGGCACTCAACTGGAGTCCAAAGCCAAGCAGGGCGGATTGCAGCCATTCACTTGAGTTGTTACTGTTGTTGTACTTATACCAAAAACCACTCCAATCCAAGCCGTGTGTATTGGTGAAAAGTCATAAGCTCAGAAGAGAGGAGAAACGATGAAGAAAAAGAAGCAAAAAAAAAGAAACGGTTTGTTTTGGCTAAAATTGTCGTTAATGGCTTGGAATAATGTCAGCCCAAAAGATACTGAAGGTCCACAGTTCGGGTCACAAATCTATTAGACACTGTGAATGTATGACTGTGTCTCTCTGTGTGTGTATATGTGTGTGTGTGTGTGTAGTTTAGTTTGGTTAGCCAAAGAACACGACTCATGAAAATGACATTTTCTTAGTTGGCTCGGGGGAGTCTGCAAAAAAAAATAATAATTTTTTTCCTGAACTAAAAAATATTTATTAAAAATTTGAGCAGATATTTTTTATGTAATTTAATAAATTGCTTATGTCATTTTAATTAATTAATAAAAAAAAGATTTATTTCGAAATAAAAATCGCAATAGAAAACTTTTAAAACAGTCAAAACTGCTTAAGAACTTAAAAGGCATATTAAGTCTAAAGAAAGAGACAAAGAGAGAGAGAGGGAGAGATAGAAAATTATATAGAAAATCTTAAAGGCGGCTCAAGTTAACTAACCGGCAGACAACGGCGAGAAAAACAAGTGCCCATAAAATATAATAAAAGGAAGTGCTTGAAACTTGCAACACCAAGAAGAAGAAGAACTAATCCAACTGGCGACGATAACAGCAAAAACAACAAGTCTTGGGATGACTAGAACACCGTTTTTTTTTAGGGATAGAAGGGAGAGCTAGCGAGGGCCTTGGGAGTCTGGAACAAGGCAATGCCAACTGGCAGTCGGAAACTGCAGGACTCTGTTTGCATAGTTGGTGTCTAAATTTATTACCCGCGATCTAACACGATTTCTCGCACTTGTACCTACAATAATCATTATATGCAAGCTAACACACACACACACACACACACACTAACAGAGTCACTTATAAATACACACACGTGCAAGCAAGAGCGCAAAATTACATGCGCCAAAGTTTTTTGCATATTTGGCATGCAAAATAAAAAAAAAAAATGTGAATATAAGAAACGTAACAAGTGCAGCAGCGTCTGTCTTGGCTTGAGTTGCCTGGACCTGGGAACTGGTCTAAACTTAAGGCATCTCCAACGCTCTCTCTCTTACTCTGTCTTACTCTCTGTCTCTTTTTGGCTCGGCAGGCACTTGTCTGTGTCTCCCCCTCAACCTGCCACTACCCCTCCCCCATCTTGGTTGTCTTGTGCACCTTAAGCAAATATATTTTATGTATTATATAATTTTGTAGACACTGCACTAAGAGATGCCACCAGACGCCCGAGCTGCTGTTGCACGTTGCACTCTAATGAGGCAAAGGAGACCGCATTTTGTTTTCTACCCAGCGAGGAAGAGATCTCGAGCTAAGCAATTTTGCCTGCCAGGCGCATACCAAACAAGGCGAACGAGCGACCGACCGAGCACCCGAAAAAAAAAAGAAAGACTCTTGTCTTGTCTAGAAATATAAAGTATAGGAAAATATATATCTACACATACTATATCCACATATATATGTTTATTTTTATTTTTATTTTTTTTTTAGCTTTGTACAAAATAACAGGAGTAACAACAATAACAGCAAGACAACAACAAGAGCAACAAGAAAATAAAGAAATTCAAGTATGAGATTACAATCTCTTGTAATAAATACCTTAAGTATCACATATATCAGTAACCCAAGGACGTGGATCGTAAGTCAAGCTGAACATTATTATTAAGCGAAGCTGCCACCAAGAGCTGCCCCGGTTACAGACTGGCACTGACTCCAGCCAAAGACGGACAGGCTTCGGACGGAGAGAGACAAATGGACGGACCTGATTCGGACAGAGTGGGACAGTTGGTTGGCTGCGACAGACGAAAATGTTCGGGCGACTTGACTTACGTGCAACAATTTAACAACTTAATTATTGCTAAACTACACTAGCAACACCAACAACAACAAAACCAACGGCAGGCACATTGGTGACTAGTAAAACGGGTGGTTGTAATAAATAAGCCACAGTGCGTATGAGTAATATGGCCAAAGCGAACGAAAGTCGTGGCCGACGCAGACAACGCGGCCAGCGTGTATAAGAAAATTGTCAGAAAAATAATATGTGCTTGGCCCTGGCTGCCAAAAAGATTGCAATGCCCGATACCCTGATGATCATCATCAAGAGACACAACAACGCAACAGCATCTACTGCAGGCCACTTGAGTCAATTGGCCCACAATTCTCATGGCAAACAGCTGCACTGGTAGTGGTAGTGGCTGTGGTAGTAGAAGCAGCTTTAGTATCATCTTCTTGTTGAACGTTCTCGCCTGGACGTTCTGTCATTGAGTAATCTATCGACAGTTTTGGTCATTTAACCGGACCGCTGCTGGCGGCAACCATTGCATACTCATTTATATGAGAGTCTGTGTGAAAATTAGCATAAAAACGCAATTTTTGAATATTAATGCCGCCATCGGAGACGACAATTTCAAGCACCTTGAAAATGTTGGGCACTCGCACACATGTTGCGTGCTAGGTCCATTTATGCCACTTGGCTTACTCGTCGCTATGGTAATCAGATCCTCTACAATTGATAACGGCCCAAGTGGTGGAGACTATCGCCAAACATCTTTCGCTTTCCAGTCACACGCATATGCCGGGCTCACAGAAGCCTATCTATTTAACCATTTATGGATAAAACGGGCAAACACTTGGCACACAGGTTAAATAACGAACACTCACAGCATGAGCAATGTTTTCATACTTTTGCTCATTTAGAAAACGCATATGCGTAATACGGTAGGCTAGTAAATATCTGGTGGTCAATCCATATTATAAAACTTTGATTTTGTTCAGTAAAAAATTATTGGATCTTTATATCAGGCGAATTGCATAGCCTATATTCAAAATTCAAATTTACGCGCCAACCCACTGTTGCCGATAAGACAGTAATTACACTGCTTTGTACAACTGCACTGTTTACAGCACAGCACACTGCTTGATTAATATCCACATGGCACTGCTTGTGGAACTCATTTGATTTTAATTCAACTCCAATTTGAACTTAATATTTCTGTTTTTATTTAATATATTTGTTAATAGTTTTGTTATCTTATAATTCATTTGAACTAGTTCGATATTTTTCGCCTAGAAAAGAAAGAAAACCAGCATGGACAGTTGTCATTGCCATTTTCGTTGTTTTGTTTTGTTCCGAAATCGTCTAGATAATGGAATGTTTCACACTTTTAAATTGCTTGTGCACATAAACATTTTCAACGAATAAAACTACCAAAGACCTTAAAGACATTGATAATACCATGAGTATTTCTATTTGCCCTGCCTATTAGCGTTGAAATTATTTTCTTTATTGCATTTTGCCATCGAATATCAACGTCAAATGCCTCCGTAGACACTCGAATTTGTTTTTATTATCTGTGCACCGATTTTAAGATTAGTGTTAATCGGTTACTGACCAAAACAACAATGCCAGTGCCCACTAGTTTTCAGTGCACTCTTCGCAATGCGTACGAGACGATGTTCAATCCTAACGGTACTCTTGGTGCTGCTCCCACTTGCTGCGATGGGAGCCTTTCTACGTCGGGGAAGGCTTAATGCTAGATTGATTCGACCTGTGGATAATCTATATATCATGCAGGGAGAAGGCTTTATAGCTTTCCTGGAGTTGGCCAAAAGCTTTGGTCCCATTTCGAGCTGTAGCTTTCGCCATGAGAACGACAAAGAGCCCACAATTCTGGACCTTAATTCCACCGAGGAAATTATCACATCCAGGGGCGAATATATATTGCCATATTCTGAGAGTATCTGTGGAATACGTGTGAATGGGGTAATTACCGCCTCAGCTGCCACCTGGTATCTGTCGGCCAGCAATGTTCATGGAGATCAGGAACTGGATTCCATAATCATTAAAATTCTAGATGCCACAAAGCCTGCCATAGAGACGAATGTGATTTTACCCGTGGGGCAAGGCAGCATAACCTGCAAGACCCACGATAGCTACACCAAACACTGCAATATTGTGGACATGGATACGAATATGGATTGGCCAAATAGCTGCACACTGACAACTCTGATGCAGAGGAATCGAACTTTTGAATGTCGCACCTACGACTGGGGACGCCTCACAGCTGCCACCGAGCGTATCATAGTCGAAATTGGAGCCTCGCAAATCAGCCCAGCCAACGCCACCCAAAATGAGGTAGATGGACGCCTCCAATTGGGCTGCCAATTTGCAGAGACAATTTACAATTGCATTGCAACCCTGCCAGAAGCGGAGGGCCCCGGCTCCCAACTACTAATCATGGATGGCCAATACAATGGACGCTATTCAACGGCCAATACCATGTGAGTTTGACACGAAACTTTTAAATATTTTTCGTATTTTAATAACAGTTTTTTCAGCATCTCCAATTCGCTTTGTTCCCTGGAACTGTCACAGCCTCTAGAAAAAAATGAAACGGGTCTATGGCGCATCCAAAACTATAGAAAGAGTCCACCGACAGGCTGCCTCTTTTACGTGGGTCTCACGCCCCAGGAAATTATAGCTGACGAGTTAGCCAAGCTTAGATTGAAATCTCCACAACGTGTGGAAGTGTACAAGCCTGAAACCTCGACTGATACCTCCATTGCCTCCATGGAATGCCGCCTGCCTTTTGTGTTGCAGGACTGCTATCTGCGGGCCCCCAATGGCAGTGTCTACTTCCCAGCTGACTCGGACTTCAAGGACGGAGCCACTTATGGCTTGTGTCTATTCCGAAACATGCCCATATTGGAGGGCACTTGGATGTGTGGTGCACGTGGACCCAGCTATGAGAACGAAGTAACTCAGGAAATTGAGGTGGTTGTAAAACCCAGAGCCGGTGAGGTTGTGACTCCTGAATTGACTACCAAAAGAAACAGTGAAATTACGCAGCTCCTGTGCCGCTCTAGCTTTGATGCACCCATTTCGAGATGCCTCTTTGTGGATCCTGCGGGTAATGTGCATCTGTTGGCCACAAGCCGTAGTGTACAGACTGGCGGGTAAGTTTTATGAACCTAATTCTGATTCTCTTAATTATTATATTTAATGTTTGTAGACGTGTGCAATATCATGGACGTGGCCTAGCCGTGGGTGACTGTGGTATTCAGATCAACACAGTGAAAGATACGGACTTTGGTGCCTGGAGCTGTCAATTTGCCATTGTTGGATCTATAAAGCCAGACTCAATATTTCAAATTATTCTCATGAAATCGAGTATGAGTCAGGCTAGTTCCATAGGTTTGGGAGTGGGTCTAACGGTAGTTTTCGTTCTGCTTGGAGGTGTGGCTGTTGGCTCCATTTTTTACAAACGTCGCCAGCTCAGTGCTCAACAGAATTTTCCTTCTGCCGATGCTTTAGATGATTTGGGTGCTGTTAGCAGTGAAGCAGAAAACGAGGCAACTACGCATTTTTGAGAAATACTAAGGCCTATTTTATCATATTAGATTTAATAATATTTGAATTTTCATAAACATTGGCGCCAAGTGATACAATAAAAGCAGTGCAGATGGAGCACCACCTTATCGGTAATACTGCTTGTTGACAATTTACGACTGCTTACCATTTTTTCCCGCCCAAAAAGTATGCCAAGCTTTTTATTTGAATATTTATAATAAAAATAGCTAAAAGCTAATAAATTTTATCACTTTCAAAGTTATTTGATTTCGCAATCAAAACAATGAATGCTTCTAAAATTGACTCCCGTCTAGACTTTTTTAAAATAAATATTACTCATATTTTCTGTGTAAATATTTGAAACAACCGAACCGCTTTCACCACAATACCCCACTCTGACATCAGCGGAAAGAAAAATCAAGAATCATTAAACCCTTTTTTCTTATATTTCATTGCAGTGTAAATTTACTCTCTTTAAAGTTCGTTTACCCAATTTCGAAACAAGTTTTACTGAGTGCATAACACTGTAGTTTTACTCACTTTTATAGGGCAATCGAGTCTACAACTTTGAAAAATAAACCAAAAATAAAGCTGACCTGGAAGAGGAAGCAAACACTTTCACCAGCAAATGCAGCAATTGCAACACTCACCAAATGCACCAAAACAAAGAGAAGAAGAGGCAGAGCGAGAGAAAAGTCGGGATTGAACTCTCTCAGCACAAGTTGTCTTGGTCAAGTTCACATGACTCAGAGCATTTATGACGTAGTCGTTTAACATAATTGTGAAACTGTGTGTGTGCAAATATCAAAACAAGGGCAAAGGAGAAACAAACCGAGAAGAGAGAGAGTATCTCGAAAAGGGAGAGGGTTAAAGGAGAGGCAAAAGCACAGCAATGAAACGCTGAGATGTGTGAAATCACGACTGCCAATGCCGTTTGTGTGTCGGCATATCTATTCCAATTGTTGTTGCTGTTGTTGTTGCTTTCACGTATTCCCCCAAAGTTCGCAGCAAATAAAAATGTGCATTAAACAGCTTTCAAGCAGGTGAGCCACCTCAACCCAAAATAAAATGAAGCCGAACGTTAAACTCGGGCGCGGCCGAGTTTGGGATACCCTGTACCTAGTAGACGGAATTAAAAAAAAAAAAGGTGGCAACCCTAGTCGGGTGGTAACCCTGGTCGCCTACATTCACATAAAACTTCTGGTCTTAATATTCCTTTGAATCCAAAAACACATTGTTCACAATATTGCAAGCACGCCATCTATCGGACTGCTCATTCGGCAGTTTACCAGTTAGGCAAGGGGAATTAAAATCTTGACCCTCAAAATTTGTTTTTTGTATATCTCGAGTAAATATGGTCCAATTTTAGTCATGTTTGATATCAATCGAAAGATTTTTAGATTCCTAACAACTTTTCAGAAGCAACTAATACTTAAATCCGAAAGGTTTAGACATTATATGGCTTTGAAAAAATGAGGTGGTGGAAGGGGGGGCGGGGGGAGAAAAAAAAAATAAACTTGACCAGCGTACACACATAAGGAGTCCGAATCCCAAGTTTGGTTATCCTAGCTCTTATAGTCTCTAAGATCTAGGCGTACGCGCGGACAGACGGACAGACGGACAGACGGACAGACGGACGGACATGGCTATATCAATTTCTCTAGTCACCCTGATCATATTGTGGGTAACTTTGGGGGGTCTCCGACGTCTCCTTCTCTATGTTACATACATTTGCACAAACTTAATATACCCTTGTACCTTTTTAGGTACAGGGTATAAAAATAAAAAAAAAACAGCCAAGTACATGAAATTTTTTATACCCTAAATAAATGTCAAAACTCGGATTTCAACAAAAATAATTTTTAAATCAAATAAAAATACTCTAAAATAATAAAATTTTCAATTATTTAAATTCAAAAAAAAAAAAATAAATAAATAAAAATAACAAATTCTATTTTTGAGATCCAAAAAAAAATAAAAATAAAAAATGTTTAAAAATTCCTTCAAAAAATCGAATTCCACTTTTCAGTTTTCCCAATCAGAGCAAGCCCTGTGAATAGTTTTATATTATAGCAAAAATTAGTGTATCTACCGGCTTACTTAATTGCTTTCAGCCAAATCACTAGATCGACTAGACAGCTGTGTGACATGTGTGTCTGCTTACATCGGCACGTGCCTGGTCTGGTCACATGTCAGCAGTCAGAGTAATCGCGAGTCTACAGATTTGTTAACCAAATTATTGGCACAAATTCAGAGGCAATTAAATCAGCTAACGGTACTTTTCCAGGCCATTTGATATTGTAAATAGCCATGTTAATTGGTAACAAAGAATACAAACTCGTAACTCCGATTTCAAGTCAAGAAAGAAGCAAAGGTAATGCTAAAAATAAATGCCCGAAATAAAACTCAACCGACTACATTGAAAGGTCACCTTGAGTAACTTGGCCAACTGGAGAGCGTGCCGGAGAGCAGGCAAAACGAAACAAACGAACAGAAATATTTTCATCAAGTTGCCGCTTTCGTTTCGTCATACATCCTGAGACTGTCGCAGCCGCAATCGCAGCCGACGTCGCTGCCACAGCTGCCAACAACTACAACAACAACAATAATAGGAATGCCGGAACAGCTGCCTAATTCCACAAACTGAAAGCAGAGAGCTCTTGGCTCACACACACGCACATACAGGCATGCACACACACACACACAGAGGCCCAGCCAACGCACACAAAATCCAGCAGAGGCAGCTAAATTTCCTACAGCTCGATTGGAGAGCCGCATTTCGGAACGAACGCGCAAAGTGAACGGTACGTCGACGACCTCAACAAAAATAAATTCACAAAAGAAAAACTAAATAAAATACAACAAAAAAGGTGAGCAACTAAAGCGCCAAAAATACAAAAAAAAAAAAAATCCAGTGTGCACAATTTACTTCGATTCGAGTGTGAAAAACTAAAAAAAAAAAAAACAATTTGACCAAAGTTCAATTGACTTTCGTGTCGATTTGAGGTGTAAAGAAATCTCCCCCATTTCATTTACCCATGTGTGGGAATTTATAGTAACACAGCTCTGCTTCTGCTTCTTCTTGTTCTTTTTTTGTCTCGACCCCAAAGTGCATTCAACTTTCAAGTTGAAAACCCAACGAACCTCGCCCTTGGCCTTGCACACTCTGCCAACTGGTGAGCCATTTCCTCATGTGGGCGTTGGGGTTTTCTCAGACAAAAACCACCCAAGTCACTTTCGTTTTCAGTGAGAGCATGCGCGTTTTTCCAAACAGCTGTTTAGTTTTGAATTTCTGCCCTCCCCCACAGCCACGACTGGCCAGAATTTGACTTTGAAAGAAGGTCATTCAGACTCATTTAAATGTTAGCCAGTTTCACCAACTCACTGGCTGATTGCAACAATTGCCTAGGCAGATTGTAGTGTGGATAAACCTAAAATTATAAAATATTGAAAAAAAAAGTATACAAAAAATATATACATGTATATAGATCAAGCTAGAAAAGTTATATATATTTTTTTATGACATCAGCAAAAATGTCTCTATTAACTGAGGAGATGTCTTCCATTTTCTGGGTAAACTTATATAGAAAAGAGATATATATAGATATTGTCATTAATCAATTGAAATAATAGACAGCTGATTTTGAAATACCCGAGAAAAATCTGAAATAAACCCAACTAGAAAGGGGTCTACGTTTTTTCATAGGAAATCTTATTCACCCTTATGATTTGTCAGACCTTTGCTGGTGGGGTTTCTTTATAAACATATTGGCACTGATAAGACTGAGATTATTTTTTGCAAGCTTTTTAAGACTTTATAAGTTCATAGGAATAATAAAGGTGTGACTGTTGGCTTTCATTAATATGGGAGTAATTCTTATGATTGCGGAAAAATCATTAAGTCATTGTCTATATTCTATGTGAATGAAAACTGACTGATAATCAAGATTTAAGCAGCTTTCGAATCAGAATCTTATCTCTAATCGAATGCTAATGTTATTATAAATGTTATCATTAGTCAAACAGAATAATATTGGCCAATTCGCAACCAAAATCGTTTTTTTTATGAAAAGATAGCCGAGTCAAAGTTAAACAGTTGTAAATATTGCAACAGCGCTTCCGATAAGATAGACAGACCCCGGGGGCCTTAATAGAATCATAATGCAATATTGGCAAATTAAATAGAGATTTTGCTATATCTTTCAAGGGCAAGTGAAGATTACGATTAATATTTCTATTATTATTTGGCCTAGGTTAAATTCAATTAACTGAAATTGAGCAGATCTAATTGAAATTAACATTGAACGCGTCATTCCATCTACTCTCCTCTCACCTCGCCCAAACACAAGCGCTCGCTTTGCTAGAGAAACTCACAGCAACAACAACAACAAAAGCAGCAAATTGTTTTTGTTATTTTTTGGATACATTTTGTGTTTAGTTTTTTTCGGTGCGTGTTGCGTTGTCGGTGTTTTCATTAAAACGACCTTCATGAAGGTTAAAAAGCGCCAAAGTGTGTGACGTTTTATGCCAGCTTTTTTTTTTTTGCTTAACTATCAGCGAAAGCGGCACGTGACTAGCGCCAGAGTCTTAGATGGAATTCGAAGAAGCTAACCAGAAACCCGTTGTCTAATTAATCTTTTTTTTGTTTTCAGCCACATCATGACAACCATCAAGGACAATCTGTTGGCCCAAGTCGCCGAAGTCTTGCCCAGCTCCGGGCACAAGGTCACCGTGGTCGGCATTGGCCAAGTGGGTATGGCCAGCGCCTTCAGTATTCTGGCTCAGGGCGTCTCACGTGAGGTCTGCCTCATCGATGTGTGCGCCGACAAGTTGCAGGGTGAATTGATGGATTTGCAGCATGGCTCCAACTTCCTGAAGAATCCCCAGATCACGGCCAGCACTGATTTTGCCATTTCGGCCAACTCTCGCTTGTGCATTGTTACGGCTGGTGTGCGCCAGAAGGAGGGCGAATCCCGTCTCTCCTTGGTCCAGAGAAACACCGACATTCTCAAGAACATCATTCCCAAGCTGGTTGAATACAGTCCTGATACCATTCTGATGATGGTCTCCAACCCTGTGGATATTATGACCTATGTGGCCTGGAAATTGTCTGGCCTGCCCAAGAACCGTGTTATTGGCAGCGGCACCAATTTGGATTCCTCTCGCTTCCGTTTCCTCATGTCCCAGCGTCTGGGTGTGGCACCCACCTCCTGCCACGGCTGGATTATTGGCGAGCACGGTGATAGCTCCGTGCCTGTCTGGTCTGGCGTGAATATTGCCGGCGTGCGTCTGCGCGAATTGAACCCCAACTTGGGCACCGGCGAGGATCCAGAGAAATGGAATGAACTGCACAAACAGGTGGTCGACTCCGCCTACGAGGTCATCAAGCTAAAGGGCTACACCTCCTGGGCCATTGGTCTGAGCACAGCTTCCCTGGCCTCGGCCATATTGCGCAACACCAGCAGCGTTGTGGCCGTTTCCACTTCGGTCTTGGTAAGTCTTTTATTTTTTCTTTAAGAAGAACTTTTATTTCTTATGGATTGTTTTCTCTTTTAGGGTGAACACGGCATTGATAAGGATGTCTTTTTGTCACTGCCTTGCATCTTGAATGCCAATGGTGTGACTTCGGTGGTCAAGCAGATTCTCACACCCACCGAGATTGAGCAGTTGCAGAAGTCGGCCAACATTATGGCCGAGGTTCAGGCTGGCCTTAAGTTCTAAGTCCGAATCTCATCTAACAAACTAGCAAATATGTGTACATCCAAACCATCTTAACCAAAAAAAAAAAAAAAAAACAAAAACAAATGAAGAAGATGAAGAAGGATCTAGATAAAATCCAATCCCAGTTAAATTAATTTTAGTCAAAATCGAGTGAAGCAAAGATCAGAAAGGATGCACTGACAAAGTATTTTTAACCAACAGATTTTCTTTAATTTTAGTAATTCATTTTTTTCCCCCTACACTTTTACTTTTTATGTTCGACTTTTGTATTTATTTGGATTTATTTGTGTTCCTATCGAATAGATCATTTAAGTTTAATTTTACAATTTAAAACAATTAAATATGATTTTATTTATTGTGATGCTATTTTTTGGTTTGACGTTTTTTTTATGGGATTCAAATTGATAAAAAAAAAAAAAAAATTATAGCTAATAACTTGTAACTTAAGATGAAATCCAAAGGCCCCGGAGCCTTGGTTTAAGAAGAAAATAACCGCCGCTACCTCATTAGCGTATTTTTGAATCGTAACGCCGACAGAGTATCTATCAAATTGAATTGAATCACTTGGTCGCAGCGCTAGTCAAATTTACAGCCACCACTAAAACTATAGTGAAATTTTCTTAAACATTAAAAAAAAAATATATATATATATAAACATATATATAAATCTAAATATTAAGATATGAACTACTAAAGCACCTAGTTGTCTTTATGCACAAAAAAAAAAAACAGACAAAAATATTTCACTCAAGAGTAAAAAATTTCAATGGATAAAATCAAAGAAAAAAAATAAAATCCCATTGAAACACTCAGGTCATTTCGATTCTTTAGAATTTTTTCTTTTTCGACTGGTAGACAGACACAATATATCTCGAGCAGACTGAAAGTGCGATAGCTTAGCCAACCTATCAGGGCAAGAAGCCAGGCCAGAAACGTGCGACTTTAAAAATGCTTATCTGGCAGACCAGAGGAGGGTAGGGGAGCCAAATATTCAGTGCTGAGCTTGGCTTAAAAAAAAGGTGGTCTGGCCAAGCGGAACAGCTTCTGTCTGCACCGAGCCAGACCAGAGCCATCCAAGTCAGAGAGACGTGCCGTGGTAAGCAAAAAGCCAACTGAAATTTCAGATAAGCTAGCTCTATCTTTTCTATTTGAATCGATAAGCAATGCTTGGTCTCCAGTCTGTTAGTCAGTCTGAGCTGGGGTCTTGAACTGGGCTATATAAGTCGGTGGGTGTGGGTTTAGTTGTATCAATCGATTTAAATGTACACAATGAATCACAAATTGACCTGGCTGAGTCTCTGCTGTGGTCTCTTGGCCATCTTGAAGACACAAGCCCAACAGAGCTCCAACAGACTTACCAGCAGTCAGAGTGTGAGCTCCAGCAATATTGATCGGATTCAGCAGCATAATTTGCAGATTTTATCCGAGCAATTGAATCGGGGTTGGCGTGCCTTTTGTGAGTCACAAGATATTCCATTAATCGAGGTGCATAATTAAGTGATTAATTGCTTTCAGGTGATGCACCAGTAGATGAGGGTGTGATGTCACTCTTCCAGGGCTGTGCGCCCAGTGATGCTCGTCTCAATGTGATGACCATAACCAATCAGAGTGTAGTGCTACCGATCAAAGCCATCTCCGAATTGCGGGACTATGACATTTCCCCGGACCGAAAAACTCTGATCTATATAAATGCTTTCTATACGGCCGATAGTTACTTTAGTGTCCAGGAGCACTTGGCCTTATTGCAGTCTACGCGTCGAGATCTCAATGTTATTGTGGTGGATTTTGCCAGGAGCGTGGCCCAGATGTATTATGCCGTACGGCATCATCTATTTGTCCAGGGCTATTTCGTGTTCAAGGTTCTGGCAGCTCTCACCGAGGCGGGTCTTTCGCCGCAAGATATCACCTTGGCTGGCCATTCCGTGGGTGCCAATATAGCTGCCCTGGGAGCCGAGCTTTTCACCAAAAGCAGCAAGCAGCAGGTGGGCCAGCTGATTGCCATAGACCCAGCCACCATGTGCCGCACCCCCGACATTATGGTGCAGCAAGGTGTGGCACAACGCGTCATTGTGCTACACGGTGAGGGTGATGTATTTGGTGTACGTGTACCTCTGGGCCATGTTGATATCTATCCCAATGGCATTGGCTATTTCCCACGCCGCAAGTTACAGCCAGGCTGTGAGACCAAAATCTGCAGTCACATGTATCCATTTGTGTTGTTTATGGAGGCCCTGGTGGAGGGCGTAATGATTCCAGCCACAAAATGCGAAAGCTGGTCAAAATTCCGGCAGGGCGATTGCAGTTTTGAGGATCGTTTAAACATTGGCCTTATCTACCCAGACAATGCCAAGGGTTTGTATTTCTGCGTGACACAACCGGATCCGCCCTTTACCTACATGGAGCATGGCATCTCGCCAAATGGCTTGCGTTTCAGTGAACAAAAAAAGGAAAAGGTAAAGGTAAAAGTTTAACGTTGGCCAAGTGTTAATAGTTTTTATATTTAGTCAAATAATTAGTACAAAAGGTAAGGGAGACTTAAGAAGCAGCCTAAAAGTATGCAATGTTTTTAGATAATTTAAGACCATAAAGCAGTGCGTGGTGCTAGCACTGCTTGTTAATACTAAGTTTTAAACTGCTTAAATAAACAAAAAATAATTCAAACAGGATTTCTTGTAAAATATCTTAAATTCTATTCAAAATTTGTTTTCTGCAGCCCTGGTAAAGTCTCTCCTTTTTCGCTCACTCTCTTTACTTGGCTTACAATAAAAACAGCTGATAGAACCTGACTAAGCCAGCCTACTCAGAGCAAGACCCACTGCGCTTCAATGCAACTCGAATCATACACACACAAAGCCACCCAACACACACCAACACACGCTCGCACCAACACAGACCAACACTGCCATTCACTGACTCTCTCGCAAGCTATCGGTGTTTACTATTATGGCGACGTCTACCTGTTGCCAACTAAATTTTGGTCATCAGTCGGTAGGGAGAAAAGCTGAGTTAAGAGCCGCCTGCTGCCAACTGCTGAGCGCAGTTTTGTTGAGTTGATCGAGCCGTCAAGTTGTAGCCGTCGGATCAACGGTAATTCGGGCGTTTTAATTTTCGTTTGCCGCGTTTCAAAGCCGTCTGGTCTGTGGTCTCTCGTCTGTGGCCGTTCGCTGTGTGGCTCGTCGATCGGGCGGAACAATCAACAACGCACTCAAATCCCAGAGCCACCAACCAGTAACTACAACAACAAATTTAGCAGCAGCAGTAGCAACAAAATTGGGCTGGCTGCCAGCCAAGCCACAAAGAAAACAGACGCGCTGTTTGCCATTGTTGTTGCCTCTGTTTTCAGCTCATAAAAGTAACCAAAAATATATAATACAAATTAAAACAAAACAAAAATTAAATAAATACAAGTGTACACTGGAGTGTTTTTATATCCCATAAAAAATATATAATAATTCATTTAATTATTATTAAATTAATATCAAAAAGCAAATGGAAAAAAAGTGCAAAGACCAAAAGTCAAAATGTTTGCATGACTTGTTGTTGCCGTGATAAATTAATATGAAATAAATAAAATATATAAAAAAAAACAAAAACAAAAAAAACGAATTAAAGGAAACAAAAAGATTAAAATTAAAATCAGGCAATTTCAAGCTTCGAGCAAACTTTTTAATACACGTTTGCCAGTTTGCCAGCTTGCCAGCCAACCAGTCCGTCTCATGGCTGCTGTATGTAATATGCCCCTCTACCCCCTAGCCCAGGTACCCACCAACAAAGCTCCCTAAAACTCAGACCAATCAATACCTTGTGCTGTGTGCTCTCGCTACCCAGCAGATACATGTATCCAAATCGAGTATCTTTTAACATTTTTTTTCTTCTTCTCTAATCGAAAAGGTGCGACTGCGCGTGCGTGCGCGTATTTAATATCGTCTTTCGATGGTTCTTCAGCTTAGGAAAAAAATCAATGAACATTTTATAATTTTTGTGGAAAATTCCTAGCATTTTTTCAATCCAACAAATGTCAAAATTTTAATGAATTAAAAAGCCAAAAACATTCAACTTGATAATCAAAAATTTGATTGTGATTTTTTTCAGTTAATTGTAAATGATTCAAATAGCCAGTTCATTTAACTAATTAAATGAAATAAATACAAGCAATCTGACGATAAATTTAATATTAGTTGAACAGTGGATGCGGCTCTTTGAGCCAGAAATTTCCTAGAATTTTTTGCAGTCATTTCTAATTTTATCAAAACAACAAAAAAAACAGATTTATTTGCCAATCAGCCGGGAGTCGTGCCGGAATTAAAATTGCATATAAGCAGAGCCGAACAATGCTTATTCTCATATATAGATCCCTATCTATGGATTAACTATAGAAATTATAGAAATTCTTTGCCTGCAATTTAAAAGTTATATGAATGTGATAAATATTTTATTTCATCTTATTGATTTGTTTTAATTAATTAATTGCTAACATAAACTTTCTGGCTAATTAAAATATTGAATCGAGAAATTTGGAATAATTTCTAAATGAATTTATAATACTTAATGAGTTCATGGCAAGTAAATTCGCAGGCAAACAAACAACAACAAAAAACAGCTGAATAACCAACGGCTCCCAGGCCCAAATACTTGCTTATCTACAAATATAGAGAAAATAAATTTAATTGTGTGTTAATGAAGCTTAGCACTTTAATCAAAATAAAAAAAAAATAAAATGTATACACACACACACACACACATATATATACAGAGAGAAGCACACTCTCACTCCCACGCCTTGTAGAATTGCCAAGCTCAATGCCAATAAACAGAATGGGAAGTAGCCAAGTCAATGTGGAATGGAAAAAGTGCGAAAGTAATAATAAAGTAGAAATATTTTTAATTGAGTCGAAAATGGTAAGAGGCAATAACAACAATCACCATGTAACCGTTTTCGAGTACGACTCGATTTGACTTAATAAATTAAACAAATTTGTGGCATTTCACTTGGCCAGCCACCCGCCGACTTGCTAAATTCGCCAAAGAAAGTGAAACGCCCTCGGACTGTCTACTTGGACTTTGATGACTCAACAACTTACAGTTTACCGTCATATAAAACGGGAAGAAAAGAGCTAAAGAGATTTTCATTGGCCTGTCTGTCTGTCTGTCTGGGCTGATGAATTATTCGTGACAGCTTTTTATGCAATTTGAGGCGACATCTCAAACAGTCGAGTATCTTATCTGTTTGCCTTTTGTTTGTTGATTTTGTATTTAGGCAAATTTGGTAATGTCTCAGCTAAATATTTTGACAGGCATTTTTCTTTATTTTAACTTTTTTTCCTGAACATAATCAAAACAAAGATACCTGTTTTTTTTTATCATGGAAAGGGTCTTTGGTTATCGCTAATTAAACTGCAGAGACTGCTTACTCAAGCAGTTCAATGGTTCAGTACTGCATTATGACCAGTGAGATTATCAAAGCAAATACTTTTCTAATGACTAATTTGTATTTCTGTGAAAACAGAAGAAAAAATTACCACTTATTTCCCCATTCCTTGGGTGTCAATGCAAATTAAAGCTTGTCTTTGATTTATGTTTGTACCGCGACACGTGATGCTTTGGTGTCACCTGGGGATATGCCGTAGCCGGGTCTAGACTAAGCCACGAATTAGTGGAAATTATGTGGAAACCTAAGCTATTCGAGGGACAAGTGGGTGGGCTTGCCTGACCTGGCTAGAGATATATCATTAAGCTGCAGCGTGACTTAAACAGAGACTTGGTCAAACAGAGAGAACCGGTTCCAATTGATAATGTACACATATATAAATTTAGAGAGTTAAAACAAAATCTAAGAAGTTAAATTCTGCTGTTTTGTCTGCGTATTTGTAAACGAAATTAACGTGCTAAAGTGAAAATTGCCTGAAAATAAAAACCCGTTTCGAGAAATTAATTTTTTAAAGCCTGAATATAACTTATGCAAATATTTAGAGCTTTTAAAATACTTTAAATATTCCCGACTAGACTTAAATAAAAATATAAAAATATTTTGTTTAACGTGTACGATTTGCTTATCACCGGCCGAACCCAAAAATAATTTCATTGAAGATTTAAGCCATAAAAAGATTTAAATAATTAATTATATAGATATAAATAAATAACTTGTTGAACTTGGTGCCCAGAGATTTCTGAGAAAATCGACACCAAAAATATTTAATTCAATTAAACAAGATTTTCTTACTAAACGGGAAGCACTAAAAATCAATGCTGACTTGGCAAAAAATTAAAAAAAAAAAAAACTTACTTCTTTCGGTTTGCTCAAGGTTTTCGGAGTAAAAACATAAAAGCCCCTTTCAAGATGAGACATGAGAAACGCGCCCAGTTTCTCTTGAGTAGTGGGGAAATCCTGACAATACAATTTACTTTAAGTATACAAAAAAATGATCAATAAGAAAACCAGTAGAAATACCATAAAACAAAGCGATCCAGAAATACTCTTTTTACCACAAATAGGCCTAGGTTGGCCTAGTTTCAAGTTGAAAAAATCAGGAACCCTAAAAAATTTGGATCTTGAAATAACTCAGGCCTTCAAATTCAAAAATCAAAAAGGTCTCTCCTCTACCTCCTAGACCAACCTACCATTTCACAGAGTGAATATGCTCAACTCAGCCAATTTATAGGCACAGTGTATATAAATCGAAATTGTGTTAAAATATCAAGGTGAAGTTTGTAATGACACATGATAAAGTGCAAAAAGCAAAAATAAAAAAAAGGCCAAAAATTATAAGAAGAAACATACAAACACACTCAATCATACACATCAAATTAAAGGTTAATTGTTAAATTCAATAGCAAACTATAATTAATAAGCAAATCCAAAGTCTCGATGACTGTATAATTAAATATCCACAAACACAAAGGATTCCTTCTTAATTAGCACGGCCACAGATATCGAAACCAAAGGCAAAACCAATCGATTCATACTCAAGTTCAATATAATTTTTCTTGGGAAAAATCAAGGCGAATATTAATAGACTTCTTGTGAATAATTAGTTGTGTTTTTATGACCAGTTGCGTGTTTGTTTAATAACCGGAAAATATCATTCTGGCCAGCATCTCTTTGCAAATTTTATGGAAATGAATTTTTTTATTTTTTGTTTTTTTTTTTTTTTTTGCTCAGCTTGAAATGCATAAAACAAATACGTATTAACAATAACAAAAGCATAAAATTAAAAAATAATAAGAAGAAGAAGAAAAATACAATTCAATAAATAAATCAAATGGAAAACGGCAACAACAATAACAACAACAACAAAAGAACTGACGTGAAACTGTGTGTGAAACGTGTTGGAATTCAATTTTTAGTGGTGTTTTGTTATTTGCAGTATATTTCCATATGCAGCTGATTGTGTGTGTGTGTGTGAGTGTGGCAGTGTGTGTGTGAGTGTGTAAATGTATTTTTTAGAGTGTGAGCTTCAGCTCACACATGCTCTCACTCTCCCAACTCGTGGACACTCTCTAAAACCGACTCTCTCTCTCTCTTTCTTTCTCTCTTGGCTTAGTTGTTTCCAGACTCACCTGTTGCAGCAGCTGAAAACAAAAATTAAAAACTATAACAAATAAAAACTCTCTCAGAGTGACAGTGACATTTGTCAATGCGGCGACGTCGACGTCGAAGCCACAACGACGCCAATGAAGTCGCTCACTTTCGGAAAGCATAAAACAAATTCGCAAACCCAAATCCCAAAATAGCCTCGCCGATATTGAACGGGCGACCTAGTGTGCCGATGCAAATGCAAACAACAACAACAACAGCACAAGCCACAATAAATAAAAAAAATATACTACAAACAAAAAAATTAAACCGCATTAACAGCAACAACAACAACAACAAGAACAACTTGTTATTGTCTTTCAAAACAAAGTCAACTATTTAAAATGACAGTCTCATATGCCGGCGAAGTGCCCAATGGCAGCAGCTTTGGCTGCTTTTGGAAGATCCTATTGAAGTGAGTACAAGTGAGCCAGCTTAATAATTAACAGCAACCAAAAAATTAGTTGGCCACTTTCCTTTAGATTTTAAGTCAACATTCGATTCGATTCGGGGAATATGCCATGAGTCATGGCCAAGCACAAGTGCTGCCAGCAATTGTGCCAGTTTGTAATTAACAACATCACCGAGCCATTTGCCTCAAACCTCAGAGCACTCACAAATATAGTCAGACAAATGAACAGTTGACTAGTTTTAGTATTTTCAACTTTAGCAAAGCATTAATATTATTATCGTATAGGAATACCAGAATACTGGAAATGCATGACTCGTAACAATGAGCCGAACGGTTGGTAAAAGTCTAAACCCGAATTGTATTCCAGTGAGTATGGAATGGAATGGGTGTGGAGTTCTTTTATGAAATTGGTCAGGTCAGTTGGTATTTGATTTGTCCTAAGGTTTTGTCAGAGCTTGGTTAACATGAAAAGCTGCCGCAAAATTTCTTAATGGAAGTTTTTAATACTAAAATATTCCAATTGTGTCGGCACTTTAACGATTATTACCCACTCTTTTTTTTATATATTTTTGCATAAAAGGTGAATAACATGATAAATGTCAAGACAAAATCGTTTCAAATATACTTGAAAAAAGAATTCTAAGCCAAACTCAAATTAATTATGACAAACTAAAGATAATGATCTTTAAGTTTTCAAGGAACTTGGAGATCTCGCAGTGAGATTATTTTTTAATTAAGAATTTGAGATTTCAACTCACCAAAAAATCTCAAAGCTAATTTAATCTAAAGAAGATAAATATCATGATATTGAGGGAAGAAGAAATCTTAAAAAATCTATTCAAAACCAACTTAGTAGAGCCAAAGAAAAACTAATATATTTTGCGTGTGATTATCTTGCAGCTTATTAAACAAGTTTCGATAGATTATAGGAATTCTAAGGAATATATTAAGGGAAGAAGAAATCTAGAAAAATCTGTATAAAACCAACTTAATAGAAACCAAGAAAAACTAATATTTTTCACGAGTGAATATTAAACTGAATAGTCAGTCAATAGTTTAAATATTTTGTCGGCGCCATTAGGCCATATAATTTTTATTTATTGCTAAGCCCAAACAGTAGTTAGTAATAAAGATATATTCAACACGTCGACAAGGCTTGACTTAATCACTTTTTTTTATTGACTAATTACAAAAGTCGTGTGTTTCATAATCCAACTGTTTTGCCCTAAAGTATAGCAGATTTATTTATAGAAGAAACAAATGAGGAATAATAATCTATTAACTTAATCAATATGTTTTTCATAACCTTAAAATGGTTAAAATTTTAATAACAAAAAGAATTTTTAGGCATTTGCAATTCAAATAGATTCCCATTGACATATTAACTGGGTAAAATAGCTCACAGCGAATTCCTCGGTAGTACTTAATTCTTGAAACTAGCTTAACCTGAACAAAACTAGTTGTGATTTAATTAATCATCATCATATGATCTACACAAAAGTATATATATGTTTTTTAGAAACCTTGATAAAAACAAAACAAATAACTAAAAAAAAAAAGAAAGAACCACCGGCACATAAGAGACTCCCACAAAACAATACTGGAGAATTGAACGACATGCGGAATACACACGATTTCAAAATGAAGCAAAACAAAGCTTGCAAAATCAGCGACCCCCTAATTTCATATATGAAGAATCTTAAATTTCAAAACTAATTTGTAACCCGAAGCGACTATTTAGAAACTCAAAAAAAAAAAAAAGAAATAAATAAATAAAGGAAATTGATTTGACGGAAACCGGTTGTTTACAACTTCATCTTTGTCTTTGATCAAAAGCGGCAGCGAATAATTTTAAAATCCACATTTTTGGAATATCAAAATATCTTTGTAATATATTTAACTAAATTTGTCTCTTTCCTGGCACAGATGGCGCGGCAGTGTTTACAAATTGGTCTGGCGAGAATTGATTGCCTATTTATGCGTATATTTTACCATTAATGTTACCTATCGATTTGCTTTGACCCCGAGTCAACAGGCGTGAGTATTATTTACTTAAGTCAAAATGAATGTTTTATAAATCCAATTTTCTTTTCTAGGATATTCAAGAAAATTCGTCTTTACTTTGGCCTACAGGGCGAAAGTATACCCATGTCCTTTGTTCTGGGCTTCTATGTGAGTCTGGTGGTGAAACGCTGGTGGGAGCAATACAGGCTCTTGCCCTGGCCTGATACCTTGGCCCTCTTTATCAGTGCAGCCATACCCAATTCGAATGGTGGAGTTAATGTGAGTAAGAAAATTTTGATATAGCCTACCAATCCTGACAGATTTACTTTTAGAATGAAACCGGTCGTCTGATGCGTCGTAATATTATGCGTTATATGGTCTTGGCCTATGTCATCACTCTGCAGCGCATTTCCCTGCGTGTCAAGAGGCGGTTTCCCACCACCCAGCATCTGGTAGATGTGGGCCTGATGCACGAGTCGGAGATGAAAATATTCGAGTCTCTCAATCAGAAGAGTCCCATGTCCAAGTATTGGATGCCCTTGGTCTGGGCCACAAACATTATAAATCGTGCCAGGAAGGATGGTCTAATCGCCTCCGATCATATTGTCCAGACTATTTTGGTGGAGTTGTCCGATATCAGAAGACGTTTGGGTGGCCTAATTGGTTATGACACGGTCTGTGTGCCTTTGGTCTACACACAGGTTAGTCTTTTTGGTGAAAGTCCTTTTAAAAAGTTACTTATTCTTTTTCTTTATTTAGGTGGTAACCTTGGTACTCTATACATACTTTATAGCTGCCCTATTGGGTCGTCAAATGCTGCCCGATGCTCTGGACCGTAATGGACGCGAGGATCCCGACTTGTACTTTCCGCTCTTTACTGTTTTGCAGGTAAAAAATAAACAAAACATTTTTAAACAAACCAAACTGCAATTAATTTTAAGCGTGAAACCTTTTTTTTTTTTTTTGTTTTGTTTTTGTTCAGTTTAATTACCACGTTCCGCTTTATTTGCCTGCAAGTCATAAAGATTTTCACGTCCCGTCATTTTGCAAATATTAAAAACTTTGCGGTTTTCGGCTCGTTAACAATCGAATAGCTCAAAACTAAGACGTAAATCATAATCAAATGTCGTCTACCGCTACCGCCAAGTGTAATGATAATACTCTGGTAGCGATAGCAGTAACCGATCTCCCGATACATATATCGCTATATATTGCCATTTGTTATTTATGCGGTTTGTTTCGATTCGATTCGGTTTGGGCTGCTCTCTCTCTCTCTTTCGCTCTACCCAATTTTAGTCATTTTTGTGTCTTTGTCTTTTGGTAGATTTTTTAAGTGTTTCTGCTTCGCCTCGGAGTGTTATGTAAGTGACACGATGCCGTGCACGTAACGTCACGTTCAAAATAATAAATTAACAATTTCGCTTTGGCTAGTTAGATAACAATCAGCGACAAGTGTTTTATATATTTTAAATTTTTCTATCCCAAAAACTCTACTTAGGCACTGTCATTAATTAATTGATATTTTTTCTTTAAATTTAAATTATGTTTTTTTTCGAGTTTTTATATGTCAATAGTTTCCTGGTGAATGGATTGAAACAAAAATGTTTGCTAGGTGATAGAGTATTTTACTGTACGATTCTTTAGCTTAATTAATTTGATTATTTACATTTTATGGCAAATAAACTAAAGCGTTTAAATTGCCATTTGATCATATCTAATTCAATTATTTATTTCTGTGTTTTCCTTTTCGTTCCCTTCTAATAGTTTGTTTTCTATGTGGGCTGGCTGAAAGTGGCCGAGGTGCTGATCAATCCCTTTGGCGAAGATGACGATGATATTGAATTAAATTGGCTAATAGATCGGCACATAAAGGTAAGTCTGAATTGTATCACCAAAAGAGCTAAGACCAGGTCAAAGTTTTCTGTGAGACAAAATATAATTAGCTTCCTTGAAAGAGCTAAGTCATTTGACAACCTAATTGAATTCCCAAAAAAAAGACATAAACAATATTTTCAAAAAAATGCAATAAATCCCGTAATTATTAAACTTTAAAATCATTAGTTTCAAAAAAAAAATCTATAAATTAAATGAGGGACACACAAGTCTAATAAACTCTTAAACTTTATGAATTTAAGCTCCATTAAGGGGTAATAATATGTGCCCCTTGACTTAGTGTTAATAGTCTCGAAACACACAGATCAGCCAAAAAAAAATTATACAGTTCTAAAGTCAAGTAAATTTGTTATCCCAAAAACAGAGTATCTCAAAGCTCACTCAATTTTAAGGTTTTATTTTGAGTCTTTGATTTTTTGCAAATTTTTTTTTTTTTTTTTTTTTTTTTTTTGGGCGGCAGTTTAATCACATTATTGTTGGTTGATTGCAATTATTGAAACAGGTTTTTTAGTAAAAAAATTTCAAGACTCTTAAAGAGCTTTATCATTGTGCTGGTTTCGAATATGGTTTAACATTTGTTCAAAATTCTTTCACAAATAAATATGATTTTGGTCAACAGAGGGTTAAGTCTGTTCTAGATTGTTGGCCCATTTCATCAACTTGAACACGCCTAAACGTGACTATTTTATCGCAACACCTTGAAACCTACAACTAAATTAACAATAAACAACAGAAATAGAGCAACCAGACAATTGAAAATAAAAAAAAAATTAAAAAAGAAAAAATATTTTCGTTAAAAATCATAATTTTTTTTGCAACAACAATTCAGAGTCTTTTTGAGTAACCAAACGCACACTCTCAACTTAAGATGTATGCATGTGGGCTTGACTATATGCTTTGTTGTTGTTGTTATTATTATTATGAAACAATAAAAAAATGTATAAACAATTTCACTTTTTCTTTTCGTCTTGCAGTGGGCTGACCGCCCGCTGGACTGCTGCTCCTCAGCATTTTTGATGATGTAATTAGCTTTTGTTGTTGTTGTAGTGTTTTTTTTTCTTTACAAATTCCCTTTGGTCTTGTCTCTCCGGCAAGTAGAGTGCCGACAGGTCTCTTAGACTGCCCACAAGCCCAAGCCATATTGGGTTAATTCAGCTTGAAAATCCATTGAAATTGTCAACACGTTTTACACCCTTGAGTTTTTGCTTTAGTTTTGATTCACTTGGCACGTGCTAATAGTATTTCATTGGCTTGCCTTTTCACCTTTTGATAGGCCGCGTACATGATTGTGGATGAAATGCATGAAGAGCATCCGGAGTTGCTGCGTGATCAGTACTGGGAATGTGTGGTACCGAAACATCTGCCCTATACCGTGGCCTCAGAACACTATCGTCGGGATGAGCCGAAAGGTTCGGCGGAGAATTATAAAGTCAAAAAAGAAGATGCCATGTATGCGAATATCATGCCCGGTGGCGGTAAGCGAGCCCTTACCGACGATGTCTATGCGGATTATGTGAGTATTCGAGTCACGCTTAACTAAGATTTAATAATTTCTTTCTTTAATTACTTTTGAATTTCCAGGAAAGTGTGGATACCCCTATGGTCGAGAGGCGTAAGAATAATTGGCTAGTGCGTCAGCTCTCTCGAATGGACTCCATGCGCAGCCAGTCGACAGCCTATTCCTCGGGTGGTCTGCCTTTCAATCGTAATCGGCTCAACTCGGTTTACTCTAGTCCGGAGTCTGGTTTGCCCTTGACAGCTCTACAACAACAACAACTCCAGCAACAACAGGCCGCAGCTCAGGCCACCCAAAGCAAACCAAGCCTCTATGAGAAATTTGTTCACCGTAGATCGTCAAATGCCCAGCGACAGCTAATGAAGCAGAGTAAGTCCTTTAGATAACCAAGAAATATTTGACTAACTCTTTCAATATCCTACAGATTCCAAGCTTAATTTGAATACGGCCAAGGCTAGACCCAGGATACCCACGCCTGAAGTAAAGGACACCAATTCGGGGCCTAACTCGGGTAAGTACAGTTGACCCCGAAACTTGCACAAAAATAACAAAACCATAACTACTGCACTCCCAGCCTCGAATACGGTCATAATGGCCCCTCAACTGAGCACCCAAAGCACGCCAGGCCTATATCCCTACACCACTGCAACCAGCGGCACCAATTTGCACCAGGAGAGTGGACAAGTCTTAGGCACCTTACTGCTATCACCCATCAAAGAAATGGATAGCTCATCCTCTAATAACACTCTGATTGCAGGACATCCAACCACAGCCGCCTTAGCTCAATCGGTGATATCCAACAATATTAAAGAAGGCTTTGCCGGGGCTCCCAGTAAGCAAAACTCTTCATACTTAAAGCTTCCGACTAATTCTTAAAAAATTCTTTACAGATGCCAACAATATAACCACACTATCGTTCCCATTCACCGTATCTACCAGTACAGGTGACACTATTCCCACGGGAACTCTTAGCATTATGCCGATTGGAACCAACACCCAACTACCAACAATCACCACCACAGCCAGTGGATACAACCCCAATGACGTGATAACCACCATTCCCGTTTCCCTCTCCATTCAACGCTCACCATCGGCACTTTCCATTGTAGAATTGGCCAATACCAATGGTACCGATGTACCAGATGCCCATGGGAATGGTGGTCTCAGTAATGCCAATGGTAGCATTACCACAACTGCGCTACTGTCTGTCAAACCTCTGAATGACACATCGAACATAACGCGCAACAACAGCTTCAATGTCAGCTTAAATCTGCAGGATCTGCAGCAACCACACCGGTCGTCCCTACGGTCGGCTGGTGCCCCAGATCCCCTAGATACACCAATCCAAATAGTCAAGGGTAGTATGGAAACTGCTAATGCGTCATCGGCTCCGTCCACGCTGGCCAAGCACAAGCCCGAAACCAAGACAGGAGAAGTCTATGTATGAGAACAAATTCAAAGGCCTCATTATGTTTATAAAATTCGATCCTACGAATATCCTAGATCCCATACGTGCCTAGCTAGTAAATTAAGACTTTAATGTGTATAAAAAAGAAGAGGCGTCTTTAAAATCTGATCTAAACCGCGATCACCCAGAACCTTTAACGATATTAAAAATCTAACAGCTTACGAAAGCCAGAAAAGCCCCTGACTATGGTATGCTTGTTCATCAACTTAACATTTAAAATATCTTGTCTTGAATGAAAGTTTTCCATTATATCTTTTTTTTTGGCACTTGCCATATAAGCTTATTGGCCCTAATCAAGCCCTTTAAAAACACTTATATCTTATTAAGTATCTCTATCGTATAGGCGGTGTACATAAACCAAACCAACACAACTTGTGATATACGATTTTTATGCATTAAGCGTTTTAAATATTTAGCTATAAGGAAATAAAAACAAGATATATATATATACATATATATTTGCTTTTGTATATAAAGAAATACATTGTCAATAAATAAATAAGCAGCAAAACTAAAATATTGTGCAGTTTTCATAATCAGTTTCTATATCAATATTGGTTAAGAATTTTCAGAAGTCACGGACATTGATCTATGATTCAAATTCAATTAAATTGCGCTCGACTGCACTATAAGAGAATAGCCAAGAGCTGGACAAGCCGTTTAAGAGTGAGTTTCTGAAGACCAGAGAGACACATTTAATTGGGGCTCAATCTGTCCCATCTATGAATTTAAATGGATGCCCTCAAGTTGAAGAACAATCAGTCGTACTTGTGCGCTTCGACGGTGGTGTTTATCGACTAGCATCTTGGATACAATTTTAAAAATCACCTCAAGGATACAGCAAGGTAAAATAGCAAAAACCAGGATATGCCTAAAAAAAATATAGTTTTGTTTATTTGAAAAAAAAAAGAAAGAAACAAGTGAAGCCTATGAAAAACGCTGTTTAAAACGCTGCTATATGCTATATGAAGAATATGATTCGTTAACCTTTCGGGTCAGCAGAAAATAGCAAAAAATTCAAAGCTAACATTACTTGCATATTTGTGCGGCGTAATTGAATTAACCCTTCTGGTGTCTGCCAAGTGAACTCTGTGGTTTGTGATTGGCAAATTGCGTGAAAAATCTTATACACAAATAACTCTCCGATTGACGGCCGATTGAATAAATATTAAATTCAATTATATTTCCGATAGTGGCGAAAAAAAAAGAAATGGAACGCGATGAAGCGTCTGTCACAACCAATGATGGCAAATACGAAGAGGATATTCCAATTGCCGCCGGCTTGGAACCCACACCACCCACAACATTTCTACAGCTCTTCCGGTTCTCAACGTACACTGAAATTTTCTGGCTCTTTATTGGCTTCATAATGTGCTGCATTAAGGCCCTGACCCTGCCCGCTGTCGTTATAATTTATAGTGAATTCACAGCCATGTTGGTGGATCGTGCCATGCAAATCGGCACGAGTTCCACAACCCATGCCCTGCCCATCTTTGGTGGTGGCAAGATACTGTGAGTGTCTAAAAGTGTCTAAATTAAGCTTTCACTAAAAAGGACTTCCCTATTTTTAGAACAAATGCCTCAAGAGAGGTTAACAATGAAGCCCTCTACGATGATTCCATTTCTTATGGTCTGCTGCTTACCATTGCCTCCGTTGTCATGTTCATCTCGGGCATATTCTCTGTGGATATTTTCAATTATGTGGCTCTGCGTCAAGTGACTCGTATGCGCACTCGCCTATTTGAGTCAGTGATGCGACAGGACATAGGCTGGCATGATCTGGCCACCAAGCAAAGCTTTGCTCAAAATATGACAGAGTCAGTAAAAAAGTTTATCCACTTCAACATTTGTTTCATTTCAATATTTCTAGTGATATTGAAAAAATCCGTGATGGCATTTCGGAAAAAGTGGGACACTTTATCTATTTGATTGTGAGTTTCATCGTAACTGTAGCCATATCCTTTGCGTATGGTTGGAAATTAACTTTGGCCGTGAGTGCATATATACCACTGGTAATCATTCTCAACTATTATGTGGGCAAAGTAAGTAAAGAACCATAGACAAGATCCAAAATAAAACCAATTTTTTTTAAGTTTCAAGGCAGACTTTCGGCACGCGAACAGGAATCCTATGCTGGTGCTGGAAATCTTGTTGAGGAAGTTCTGAGTGCCGTACGAACTGTTGTGTCCTTTGGTGGAGAGAAACAAGAGGCCGAAAGATTCGAAAAGTTCTTAGTTCCAGCACGCAAGGCCAGCCAGTGGAAGGGTTTCTTTTCAGGCCTAAGTGATGCCGTGCTCAAGTCTATGTTATTCTTCTCATGTGCTGGTGCCTTCTGGTATGGCGTGAATCTTATTATTGACGATCGCTTTGTGGATGATAAGGAATACACACCAGCTATCCTAATGATTGTAAGACAATCGAAGCAATTGTATAAGGTTTTCCTTATTATTGAGAGTCTCCATTCTATTTTAGGCCTTCTTTGGTATTATTGTGGGTGCCGATAACATAGCACGCACCTCTCCATTTCTGGAATCTTTCGCCACTGCCCGTGGATGTGCGGCCAATATTTTCAAAGTTATCGATCTACCTTACAATATTGATCCCTTATCCACGGATGGAAAATTGCTGAACTACGGACTTTGTGGTGAGGTTCAATTCCAAGATGTCTTCTTCCGATATCCATCTCGACCAGAGGTTATTGTGCACCGTGGTCTCAACATTAAGATCAGAGCTGGCCAAACGGTGGCTTTAGTGGGACCTTCAGGTTGTGGCAAATCGACTTGTATTCAACTGCTCCAACGGTTCTACGATCCTGTCTTTGGCTCTGTAATGCTCGACAGTCTCGACATACGCAAATACAACATTCAGTGGCTCCGTTCCAATATTGCTGTGGTGGGCCAAGAGCCTGTTCTATTTTTCGGCACCATAGGTAATTTTTACGTTCAAGTTCTAAATTCAATACAAATAGCTTTTTCCAACAGCCCAAAATATCAGCTATGGAAAACCGAATGCCACACAAAAAGAGATCGAAGCTGCAGCTGCCCAAGCTGGAGCCCATGAATTTATAACTATGTTGCCAGAGGTAAGTGACTGACTTATTAGATGAATTCCAAATTAATTTATGCTTTATATAGAGCTATCAATCCATGATTGGTGAGCGCGGTTCGCAACTCTCTGGTGGCCAGAAACAACGAATTGCCATAGCTCGAGCACTCATACAAAATCCGAAAATCCTACTGCTGGATGAAGCCACTTCCGCCTTGGATTATCAATCTGAGAAGCAGGTTCAACATGCTCTGGACTTGGCCAGCAAGGGACGTACCACCATTGTGGTTTCCCACAGACTTTCAGCAATTCGAGGTGCCGATAAAATAGTTTTCATACACGAAGGCAAAGTCCTGGAGGAGGGTTCTCATGATGATCTGATGGCCCTGGAAGGTGCTTATTACAACATGGTGCGCGCTGGAGATTTGCACATGCCAGAGGAATCTAACAAAGAAGACAATATAGACAGTATAAAACGTAAGTAACGAAAGAGTAACTAGAGAGACACTTTTGTTTACTATTTTCGATTTTCAGGAAAAAGTATCGGCCTCTATGAAAAGTCTTTTGAAACAAGTCCGCTGAACTTTGAGAAAAATCAGAAGCATAGCGTACAATTTGATGAGCCACTACATCTTCCGTCTAAAGACACAAATGCCCAGGCCAAGGAACCGCCAACAGAGAAAGCGAATTTCCTCACAACATTCGCACGTATTTTTCAACTGGCTCGCCCCGAATGGTGTTACCTCTTCTTGGGTGCTATCAGTGCCATAGCTGTGGGCTGCACCTATCCGGCTTTCTCAATTATTTTTGGTGAATTTTATGGCGCATTGGCCGAGCAGGACGAAGAGGTAGCTCTTAGTCGTACTGCAGCGCTCTCATGGGCATGTGTGGGCGTGGCCTTCATTACTGGACTGGTGTGTTTCCTGCAAACTTATCTCTTTAATTATTCGGGTGTTTGGCTCACAACGCGTATACGAGCTATGGTGTTTAAGGCAATGATTCGGCAAGAAATCGGTTGGTTCGACGAAGAACAAAACTCGGTGGGAGCTCTTTCAGCACGCTTGTCCGGTGATGCTGCGGGTGTCCAAGGTGCCATAGGATTTCCTCTAAGCGGCATCATACAATCTTTATCAAATTTTATTGCTGGAGTGTCGGTGGCTTTTTACTATAATTGGAAATTGGCTCTGCTCTGTCTGGCCAACTGCCCGATTATTGTGGGTTCTGTGATCTTGGAAGCAAAGTAAGTGGAATTCTATTCATCACTGATAAACTAAACTTATTTTATTGGCTACCAGAATGATGTCTACTGCCATGATCCGGGAGAAACAAGTCCTAGAGGAGGCCAGTCGCATTGCCACTGAAGCCATTGCAAATGTCCGTACCATAGCCGGTCTACGTCGCGAGGCTGATGTGATCAAGCAATACAGCAATGAAATCCAAAGAGTAGAAGTCCTGATTCGACAGAAACTGCGCTGGCGTGGTGTGCTCAATTCTATAATGCAGGCTTCAGCGTTCTTGGCTTATGCGGTGGCCCTTTGTTATGGTGGTGTTTTGGTTTCGGAAGGTCAAGTTCCTTTCCAGGATATTATTAAGTAAGCCATATTAGTGAAGTTGGCTACCTCAAATTATTTATCCAAAAATTTGATTTCAGGGTATCTGAGACTCTATTGTATGGCTCAATGATGTTGGCCCAATCGTTGGCCTTTACACCGGCCTTTTCCGCTGCCCTAGTTGCTGGAGCCCGATTATTCCAAATTTTAGATCGTAAGCCGCGTATAGTTTCCCCAATGGGCACGGCTAAAAATACCTTGGCCAAGCAATTAAATCTATTCGAAGGAGTTAGATATCGCGACATCCATTTCCGTTATCCCACTCGCCCAGAAACCAAAATTCTAAATGGCCTCAACCTCGAAGTCCTGCAAGGGCAGACCATAGCTCTGGTGGGTCATTCAGGCTGTGGCAAGTCCACCTGCGTACAACTATTGCAGAGATTCTACGATCCTGATGAAGGCACAATTGTAGGTCAACCGCAAAGTTATCTGATTTTATGAAATAATTCGATTTGTGCCCACAGCATATTGACCATGATGATGTACACCATGATCTGACTTTGGAGGGTGTTCGCAATAGACTGGGCATCGTATCTCAAGAACCATCGCTTTTCGAGCGCACCATAGCTGAAAATATTGCCTACGGTGACAACCGTCGTTCTGTGCCCATGTCAGAGATAATAGCGGCGGCCAAGAGCGCCAATGCACACTCCTTTATCATAGCCCAGCCCAATGGCTATGAGACTCGAATGGGTGCACGCGGGACCCAGCTTTCAGGAGGACAAAAACAGCGAATTGCCATTGCCCGGGCTCTTGTACGGAATCCTAAGATCTTGCTACTAGATGAGGCCACATCGGCCCTTGATTTACAAAGCGAGAGAGTAAGATATATTTGAATTTTCCCAAATTAGTGAAATTCATCTTCTCTCTGCCTTTATACCAGGTGGTTCAAGAAGCTCTGGACGAAGCCTGTACTGGGCGCACTTGTATTGTCATTGCCCACCGCCTCTCCACTGTACAGAACGCCGATGTCATATGTGTTGTTCAAGGTGGCCAAATTGTGGAACAGGGCACCCATTCGCAACTGCTTGCCAAAGACGGAATTTACGCCAAACTGCATAAGACCCAAAAAGATCACTGAACTAACAGAATCGCAGTTTTATTTTATTATATTGCTTTTATAGTCTAAAATTTGATTGTTATGCGACTCAAATATTTATCAATAAATTTTTCCTCTAATGCGCTTCCATAAAAGTAGACTTTTAATTATTTATAAACAAAACGTTGGACTTATCAAAGTTGCAATAAAGCTGTGTGATGCAGCAAAATACCCACATCTAATTACCGAATGATAATTTTATTTCACACTTTAATCTTGAAAACTTAAAGAGCTTTTTACTATAAATTTATCGCAGTCTTAGCGAAGCTCTGCTTTATGGTGAAAATACTATTTTACAGATCTTCTGAATATAATAAATATACCGAATATTTAAAAGAATTTCCCACCTTGACCTTTTGTTACAAAAATAAGTTATATTCGGGTCAGCGTTTTGATTATTACAAAGCTCTGTCTGGCATAAGACAGACGTTGGAAATATTTTCTACAGCTTTTGCAAACCTTGAGAAAAATCAATTCAATTGATGTTAATAAATTGGTGAAATGGCACGAGAGAACTAAAAAATGTGTCCAGAGAAATAGAACACACAGAAATAGACTGTCGCTCATTAGAAATTGAAAATTCAAAGCTCCAGAGATGCCCGGTTCTGGAAACGTTAATAAAAGGCGGTAAAATGCTTTTAGATAAAACAGTTGGGATCGAGATTCCAAACGGATCGTTTGACAATAGAAAAGTTTTCAAGTGCATTGTGCAAATAATTATTTTTATTTGGCAATAAAGTGGAGTGCATAATAGTCAAAGGGGTTATTTACCCCAAAGATACTAAATCAAAGAGCACAGAAAAAAAATAAAATAAAATTGAATCGAATCTGTCAACCATAATTTTAACTATTAATTAACCTAGCGGTCAATGAAATCATCAGAGATTCTTTCGACTGGGTAACTGGGTGAACACAAAGGCCGTCAATTTTTCAAAGCCAAAGATGGCTGAACCAGAGATCATTCAGACGGATGACGAACAGCCGAAGAAGCAACAGGAACCCACTCGAGATATTAGATACTGGGAGCTCTTTCGATATCTTGAAAGCTGCGATGTTATACTAATGGCCTGTGCCTTTATTGCTGCCTTTCTGAAGGCCTTGGTTCATCCCATTGGAATTGTGTTATATAGCGAATTAGCTGCCATGTTCATCGATCGTACATTACAAGTGGGTGCGAGCTCAGATACCATATTATTACCCCTTTTTGGTGGGGGTAAGAGACTGTGAGTAGATCTAAAGGCATCTCAAACATATTCTGATTTGCTTCCTCATTGATAGTGTAAATGCCACACACGAAGAGAACATGGAAGAACTACGCAAAGACTCTATATCCTTTGGTATATCCTTATCATTGAATTCGCTGCTCATGTTCATTTCTGGCATAGCCCATGTGGATATTTTCAATAATTTAGCTCTGAATTTGACAGTACGCATTCGTCGGGAGTTTTTCAAAGCCATTTTGAGGCAAGAGATTGGCTGGCATGACATGGCCCAGGATCAAAATTTTGCAGTACGTATGACGGAGTAAGTTGAACGATAATTATTCGTATGATTCGAGAAATTATTCTGTGACTTTATTATAATCTAGCAATATGGAAAAGATTCGCATGGGCATAGCTGAAAATCTGGGCCACTTTACAGAACTTGTCGTCAACGTTGTCTTTAGCGTGGCCATCTCCTTTATATACGGCTGGAAATTGGCCTTGGCTGTGAGTGTCTATATACCCATAACCGTGATAGTAAACTATACAGTATCCAAAGTGAGTGTCGAATTATTGAAATTTTTTTCTCTTAATTAAATGCCTCTGTCTGTTAGTACCAAGGCAAATTGACCGATCGTGAGCAAAATTTCTATGTGCGTGCCAATTCGGTGGTTGAGGAAGTAGTGGGAGCAATACGAACTGTTGTGGCCTTTGGAGGGGAGAAAACTGAGTCAAGTCGATATGACTCTCTACTGCGTCCAGCTCGAAAGGCGGGGCGATTGAAGGGCATCTTCACGGGCCTGGGTGATACAGTACTGAAGGCCATGCTCTTCATATCTGGTGCTGGTGCCTTTTGGTATGGAGCTCACTTGATTCTACACGATCGGGCTTTTTCTTTTGAGGAGAGGGAATACACGTCGGCAGTGGTTTTGATTGTGATAGCCGGTATCATAGTCGGTGCTGATCATATTTCAAGATCTTCGCCCTTTTTAGAGTCATTTGCCGCGGCACGCGGTTCGGCCAGGGCAATATACGAGGTTATCGATCGAATACCCAAAATCGATCCGCTCTCTAAGACTGGCAAAATGCTAAACTATGGCTTAAAAGGGCGTATCGAGTTTCGTGATGTATTTTTTCGATATCCCGCACGTGATGACACCATTATTCTAAGAGGATTTAATCTGACTGTGGAGGAAGGTCAGACCGTGGCCTTAGTAGGCCCTTCCGGTTGTGGCAAGTCAACCTGTATACAGCTGCTACAGCGCTTCTATGATCCAGACTTTGGCAAGGTTTTGCTCGATAATGAGGATGTGCAGAAATATAATCTGAACTGGTTACGCCTCAATATCGCCGTGGTTGGTCAAGAACCAGTGCTTTTTCAAGGCACCATAGGTGAGTGATATAATTGTCTAGAATCTATTTTATATAATATCCAATAATTTTTCTATTTTTGCATCAAGGTGAAAATATACGACATGGCAAGCCAAATGCCACACAGAAGGAAGTGGAAGACGCAGCGAGGGCTGCAAATGCTCATGATTTTATTATTGCTTTACAAAAGGTTTGAAACCGAAGTGTGTAACTGTTGGTCTTTTTAATCTTCGAAATTCAATTCTGTTTTAGAACTATGATACTCACATCAGCGAGAAAGGCGTCCAGCTCTCCGGTGGCCAGAAACAGCGGATAGCCATTGCTCGGGCCCTGATTCAACAGCCCAGAATTCTCTTACTGGACGAGGCCACTTCCGCCCTGGACTACCATTCAGAGAAACTGGTCCAATCTGCCTTAGATAAGGCCAGCAAAGGTCGTACTACACTGGTGGTTTCCCATCGACTCTCAGCTATTAGATATGCCGATCGTATCGTTTACATTGATCAGGGCCGAGCAGCCGAGCAAGGTACTCATGAGGAACTGATGAGATTTCAGGGTCTCTATCACAAAATGGTTACGGGTCACAAATCAAATATTTCTGCCGAAGATCTGCTCAATGAATTAGAAAACTCTGAGCTCGAAGAAGAAAAAAAGAGTGCCAAAAACATGGATGTAATCACCATCAAGGGCCTGACAAGTCGGAATTCAATAATATCCCTGGAAAAGAATCAGGATTTCGTAATGAAATTCTTGAACCAAGAAGCAAAGAAAACTAAAGGAAAGGAAGGCGAAATGAAAACAGAAAAGATCAGTTATCCTCGCACCTTTTTTCGCATTGTGAAAGCAGCTCGACCAGAATGGAGCTACCTAATCATTGGCGCTATTTGTGCTGGACTTTATGGCTGTACTCAACCAGCGTTCTCCATTGTCCTGGCCGAATTGTATTCCTCTTTGGCAGAACCCTCCGAAGAGGAAGTCCTCAGGAAGAGCTCATCCATGGCCATAGTCAGCGTGGTAATTGGAATTTGCGCTGGAACCATGTGCTTCATTCAGACATTCTTCTTCAATTTGTCAGGAGTTTGGCTAACCACAAGAATGCGGTGAGTGTGTTTCTCATACCAATTGTCTAACCAATTTGTATTATAACAATTCTCACTTATTCCGACAGCTCCAAGACATTTAGCTCAATTTTGAATCAAGAAATGGCTTGGTTCGATGAGAAAGAAAACAGTGTCGGTGCCGTCTCAGCTCGTTTGGCTGGAGATGCGGCCAGCATTCAAGGAGCCATTGGATTTCCACTTAGCAATATTATCCAGGCCTTTACAAATTTCATTTGCAGTTTTTCTATTGCCTTTCGATACTCCTGGGAGCTGTCATTGATATGCCTGAGCACGGCTCCAATAATGGTGGGCGCCATTGTCTTTGAAGCAAAGTTTACCGAGAAGTCAGCTCTCAAGGAGAAAAAAGTCTTGGAGGAAACCAGTCGAATAGCAACTGAAACTATCACACAGATACGCACTGTGGCCGCCCTGCGGCGAGAGGAGGAACTCATAAAAACTTATGACCAGGAAGTGGAGAGATATCGAACACAGATCAGAGCTAGATTGAAATATCGAGGACTGGTGAACTCATTGGGCATTAGCATTATGTTTTTCAGCTATGCCTTGACCCTGTCATACGGAGGCTTCATGTGCGCCGATGGCAAAATCAAATTCGAGGACATTATGAAGTAATTTGATAGAACATTAAAAATTTGTAGTTCCTTACTAATTTTTATATTCCTTATCTATAGAATTTCCAATACCATGCTGTATGGCCTGTTTATTTTGGCCCAGTCCTTGGCTTCTACGCCAGCTTTCAACGCCGCCCTGCTTTCCGCTACACGAATGTACAAAATTATCGATCGTCAGCCAGTTATTCAGTCTCCCAAGGAGTCTATCCAAAAATATCCAAATGGAAAGCAATACAAGTCAAACATTTTGAAACAAGGCGTCAGCTATGAGGATGTGTCCTTCAAATATCCCTCACGACCTGACCATCAAGTGCTAAAAAACTTTAATCTGGATATATTCCAGGGCAAGACAGTTGCCCTAGTGGGAGCTTCAGGCTGTGGAAAGTCAACCTGTGTGCAGCTGTTGCAACGATATTATGATCCAAATAATGGAAAAATCGTAAGGACTCTTTTCATGAACTTTAAGATTATTTATAGACTTAAACAAATATTTATAGCTAATAGATCAGGAAAGCATACACCAAGATATGGACTTAAGAACCTTACGTCGCCGTCTTGGCATTGTCTCTCAAGAGCCATCTCTTTTCGAAAAGAGTATAGCCGAGAACATAAGCTATGGGGACACAAGTCGAACAGTGCCCATGCAACAGATTATTGATGCGGCCAAAATGGCCAATGTTCACGATTTTATTATGGGTCTGCCATCTAAATATGATACAGTGCTGGGATCGAAGGGCACCCAACTCTCGGGAGGACAGAAACAAAGAATAGCCATAGCACGTGCCCTGATAAGGAATCCCAAAATACTACTTCTAGACGAGGCCACCTCAGCCTTGGATCTGCAAAGTGAGAGGGTAAGTCTAAACAGAACAAATATAGAACAAATATATTTTTCACTTCAATTTCCTCAAATTAGTTGGTCCAGAATGCCTTAGACGAAGCCTGTTCCGGTCGCACTTGCATCGTTATAGCCCATCGACTTTCCACAATAGAACGGGCCGATTTGATTTGCGTGCTCCATGGCGGAAATATAGTCGAAATGGGAACCCATGCTCAACTTTTGGCCAAGAGAGGCATCTATGCCAAATTGCACAATACCCAGACAAAAATGCTTTAAATATCAACTATAAAATATAAAAACTTATAAAAAAAAATAAAAATAGTTTATAAGGTTCTTGAGTAAATAAATTAGAAAGTGTAAATATTTCAAAGCATTCGACTGTTCAATTTTTAGCCTAACCTCAGATTATAATCCACTGTAAAAATTTAATAACTGGCGCCTATTAGTTATGCATTAAAAAATTAATTTAGTGAAGACACAAACCAAGCTACAACAAGAATGGAATCACTGAAAAAAGTCACTTGAATTCAAAGAGAAATATTTTTCAAGTATTTAAAAATAATTCTTAATTCAAAAAAAAAAAAAAATAAATAACGCCCTGGCTTAGGCTATATCATCAGTCGAGGCAGAAACTCACCGAATATGACATCGGTTTTGTAATTGTTTACGTGTTTATCTTATCATAAGCGCTGCAGAGCAAATACGGGCAATTTTATAGCTAAGCAAGCTTCACAGTTCGGTTTTTAATTAGTACCGCATTGACTATATCGTTGTTAAGTAATAAAATTATCTCTGTCTTTTGAAATGATTATTAAATTGATATTTTTAATGCTGAGTAAGTATTTCACTCCATTGATATATTTCATATTTATAAATTTTCCATTTCATCAGATTAAGTGTGTCACAAAATATTGATCAGTTTTATCCAAAATTTAAATTGTATGTTTCTACCAAAGCTTACTTGATTATTTCAAATGCGGAAAGCAACAAAAAATCTTCAGCGCCATGTCCCCCGGAAAACACCTGTACCAACAAAAGCATGGTCTGTGCCTACAATGAAGACGAAGGCTGTATACAGAAATTCGAGTCAGCTTGTCATTTCAAAATTGCCACTTGCCGAAATCCTAAAAAAAGTAAATATTGCCCTAATAAACAAGAGAGAGAGAGAGAGAATTTATAAAATATAACCAATTCATTTGCTATAGACTATTCCGACTTGAGTGACGTATATTGCGAGATGGAGACTTACTATTGCGAAGGAGAATTCGAACGCTGGACCCTCTTCTTTGGCCACGAGCAAGACAAAGCATAAACAAATAGTGTCTAACCGATCGACTTAAATTGATGAATAAACTTTTATTCAAACAAACCAATAAGTATTTTAAAAAAGAATCAATCAAACTGAGCAACTCAATGTTGTCCACTGTCACCAACGACGTCAAATATCGGTTCGCAGTGCCAGCTTCAAAGCCATACAGTAGCCCACGGTAGCCATACAATGGACCGCGTGCCTGAAATTCATTGGGATTTTCCCATAATTATGAGACATCGTTGAGAATCGATGACGCCGCAAGCCTTTTTTTTTTTTTTTTTTTTGTCTGGCTTCTTTTGTGTTCGGTTTTTTGCATAATCTGGTTATGGGGTCTTATTGGCTTTGACCGGCACCAATCAGAAGCTGCCTCTCAGAAAAGCTTGTTTATATATAAATTGGAGAGTCTTCCATGTTCTGGCTATCAGTGCGAAACTAAAACCAATTCCGACGCAATGGGCGCCTTGGCGAAAATAACCCTGCTTTTCATCTGCTTGACACTCGTGATTGGTGGGTTCAGATATTTTGTGGATATTTTGGAAATTTTCTAAGTTTTGGAACATTTTAGCATTAAACACTAGCCTGGGCATGGCCACGAAAAGTCTACCAAAAGACGTCCTCGAAGAGATCTACTGGAATACGCCGGCAGTTCCGGACGAGCGCCTGGCCGATGCTGAACTGGAGAACGCCTATGATCTATATAAAACAAACAAAAGCCTACAAGCAATCAAAACCATGAAAAATAAATTGAAGAACGTATAATTCTTGTAGATCCCTCTAGAAACTCTTTGGTGTTGAATGGCTATGCATTTAGTCTTAAGTTTTAGAATAAGAGCAAAACGATTGTCGAAAAATTTATGTTTTTAATTTTATTAAAAACAAAACTACCTCAAACAAATATCTTTACTCAATAAAATGGTGGCGGAGCATAAGAATGTTTGGTTCCCTTACGTTCCGGTCTTCCAGGTATGTGGGAGTTCCATTTCACCGATTATATTTATTCTGATTATGTTTATCACTTGAATTATTTGCTGATCGCAACGGAACTCTAGCGGAAGTACTTATCATGCAGCTGTTCAATTTGCTTCTGATAATTTTTTTGATGTTGCAACCAAGTGAGTCATTGAAATATTTTTATCTAAATAATTAACTGAATATTGCATATTTTAAATTAATATTAGCATGGGATCTTCATCTTTCTTTAAATGGAAGATATCACGAAAGCTGAAGGGAACCCACAAGATCTAAGAGCGTTCAGGATAGTTGGAATCTATAAATTTTTTTTTTTAAGAGTTTTCACGACCTTAACTGATTTGTGATTATTATGCCCATGTTCTGATTTCTAAGGTTATATAAGCGATTTATGAATAATCTTGAAATAATCCAATAATGTTTGGTCAAAACGTGAGCTGAGTTGGTTCCGCAACATTCCAATAAAGATCACGTAGAACCCGGCAATTTTTGTTTATTTTATGGCTTCAACGCGGCTTTCAGCATTCATTCACTTTCAGTACGTCAAAAGTATCGTTGCACTCTCTCGAAAATAAAATAAGCGGAAATGTGTTACCTTAAAACAACCTGTCTGTTCTTAGTTATCTTTGTGACAAGTGAGTTATGGGATTATACAAGCTGAATTCCTTTCTGAATCATACCGTTTCTTTTAAGTATATTTGGCTAGTTCCTTACCAGTTGACGACTGGAGTAAGGAAGATGATCAACTGAATGAAATCAGCGAAGAGGTAAAGCCAAAACTAAATGAAGATGTGGACAAAATCTTTAGCAGTGCTGAAATACCGACGGCCACTCCAAAAAGCAGTCCCCGTGAGACAACTACAATTCCGAGCAGAAGGAATCATGTTCAATCGATATTCGAATCAGTGCTGCAACTTTTTAAGCATGCCATCAAATATGGAAAATCATTTATAGGAAAGGAATAGGAAAAGAGTATTCCTAAAATTAATTTATCACATAAAGATTTATAATTTTAAAGCACCTGAAATAAATTCTGAAGGAATCTAAGATATTTATTAGTTAAAAAAAAATCCAAAGCATTGAAGCCTTGAAGTACCCCAACAACCTATTCGATAAATTCCTAAGTCCAAATTTGATTGGATACCACCTCTAAAAGAGCTTCAGAAATTCGGAACGTATATCTCAGAACTCTTAAGTCTTGACGTAGACCTAATAATCCTAATACGCTAGAGAAAGAGAGAGATGGAGTGAGATCTGCTGCGAATCTCTTGACTTGACAAATTATTCAATGCAACAATAGATTGTAAATTGTCTTTTTTTATGAAGCATTTAACACATTTAACACTCGAATACGTCAGTATAGATAAGCAATAAATCATATTTACCAAAAGTTCATGACGTCGACGCAAATAGAGACAAAAACTAAAAGGGGACTTTTTTCATATTTTTAGAAATCTTTTATGGCTCTTATTGTCTTTTGATTTTTTATTTTTTTTTTAATTCTTTTTTTTTTTGTGTGTTTTGGCCAGAGGCTTAAGCGTGTAGGAAAAATACGAAGGCTTGGCTTGGCAGACAGTTCAAACCGTCGGTAAGCCTGGTCGAGCGATGTTCGACATCTCTTTCTTTATTGATTTAAGCTTGAAAAATTTATCATGCGTGCGAATTCATTTATAGGGTGTAAGACTAATATTGTGGTGACAACAAGAAAAGCCAAGCCGATTTAACAAGAATTAATTCAGTCGAGTGAAACATATCAACAGTTACTTGCCAAAAAAAAAAAAAAAAAAACAAAAAACAAAAAACAAAAGCAAACGGAAATTGTGATTTCGAGGAATATTTCTATTTGCGAAAACGACTTCAAGATCAGCAGCAAAGCAAGCCCAAAAATCGACGTCCGTGGAGTGGCCGCCGTGCCGCAATTAGTCAACTTGAAATAGTGGAACTCTGCTATTGCCATCGCTGCCATGGTTGACTGAAGCCAGTAAGTTAGCGGCCAGCGGTTACACAACTGCGGACTTGGCCGAAACGCGCATTCACAAAGCTCAGGCTGCTTGGAGAGGCGCCACAAAAAGGCAAGCAGCCAGCAGCAAGTGCAATTTTTTTTTTTTTTTTTTTTTTTTCTGTAGCTGTTCTAGCCAAATGTATCAAGGTTGGACAAAGCAAATGAACAGATGGTTTCGCCTTTAATTTGTTTATACGTTGAACTTATTAAAACTGTGATTGTTGTGATTTTGACCAGACACAGCTAGCCATGTATTTATTGGAGCGCAGACAAAAGACTTAGGTGACAAACTTGAATGAAACACAGAGTCCCATAGCCATATGACATTATTTTAATAAAATTTTTCCTTTTTTGGAAGATAATACCAAACAAGTTTTATTCCGAGTGGGCTTCTACTTGCGGAGAGCTAGTGCGTCTCAATCAAATGATATTTGAAGATTTTATTTATAGAATTCATATTTTGAGAGAGCTCATTGCAGGCCCGCACCACGCAGCCTTTCAGGGCACATGAAAAAAAAAAGAAACCAAAACATTATATATACAATTTGTGGAAGGAGCACATTAACCCACTAACCGATTAGATATTTGATGACCCTCAAGAGCACCATGATCACTTGCGATTTCCGCCGATGCACACGCGCCGAGACTTAGAACCAAATTGAAGACAAATCAAAAATGTAACTGTGCTTATGCCTTGAACATGCAGGCACATGCATAACTGTTAATACCAAATGTATCGTTGTATGCTGTTTGTGTAGGCCACGTTAATAACGAAGCTCAGCTGGCTCTGTTGGCTCGAGCCGTTTTGATCGTCGTTGGCGTCGACTTCGTACCAAGAACTTCTATTGCTGTCTGATGTTGCAATAATTTTTTCTATATATATTTTCTTTTTGGCCAACACTAACCGCACGATTTTCCGTTCGTTTTATGTCCACGGTAATAAGACAGCCACATCAGTTATATAAACAAAAACAACAACAATGCAGTATTACGTCATCAGAACTCGTTTGCATCCAAGAGGCGGCTGCTGCTACTGCTGCTGTTGCTGCTGCCGTTCTATGCCGGCGAATATTACCAAATGGAATTTTTGTACACCCGAGATTGAGGCCAGAAATTGTGCCTTTATCACTACGAGTTTCTTTACTTTTTTTTTTGTGTCACTGCAATTCGGAAATAAACAAGACTGATTCGAACGCACACGAACCCAAACAGTTCGACTAACCGACTAACTAAAGTTTTCGGCTAACCAACTAGATTGGTCATGAATTTTCCATAAATATGTGTGTTGATCGTGATTTTCAAAAGCCATTCGGCAGCACTACTGGTTATTGCGGAGACTTTGGCTTTGGTTTTTCATAAACGTTATAGCAATAAACTTCAATTTTTGGTTTTCCTTTCAAATTGGTATTTCCAAGTTATTTAAAAGTTGACTTGACGGTCTTGTATCTTAGGCCTGTATGGTTTCAACTTAAATTTGACAAACTAAAATCTAATCTAATTGTTTTATCCATTTAGAGTTACAATCACAAAAATATATAAAACATCGAGGCCCCGAAGAGTGTGAAGAAAATGTGTGAATAGACGAGAACTCACCATGTAAGAAATATTCCAAAGCATGGAATTATTTATTAGCACATATAAAATTATCTTAAGCACTCAAATAATCATAAAATCATCACGCTGCCCCAGCAAGGTCTGCAACTATTCTTACCACATACCAATTAAGATTTATTAAGAAAAATATATAAATTAATTATGATTGTAGCTTCTAAGTATTGCATAAGCTTGTTTGAGATAAAATAAAAAACATTTTTAAAAAAATTTGATTCAGAAAAAATGAGTATTTCCACAACTAGCCATTAAAGTTGGTTATCACTGTACCGAACGCAATTTCAATTTCATGTCGCTCCGAAATAATGCCGGCCGGCTTTTCCGTGAGAACGGAGAACGAAGACAGCGACAAAAATAGAGAGAGAGCGATAAGTAAAAAATAATACAAATGGTAAAACCACAACAAACCGGCAAAAAAATAATGATGAAGTAATAAAAAATAGGCCGGGGATGCCAAGTTGCCGACAAGAAACGACAAGAAACGATCGAACGACGAGATGGCCCAAAGAAATCTTTTTGGGGTAACAAGGAAAATTTCAAATTTCAACGATCAGTTGCTCGCGACGAGCCATCCAGTGCGGTTGGATGGACTCTGGAAATTGAATCCGAAAATAAGAAAAAGTGAGTGTTGAAAGCAGAGAAAAATACCAAATCCCAAGAGACCGGAAGTGATAAAAGAGACTGCTAGAAAGAGGACTCTGATAACCTTTGACCGCGAGTGGGTGTGACAAGTGCGTCTCCACAACGAGATGGGGACTAAAGCAGTCCCAGTCTCTGCCATGGGCGTGGCCTTTGCTCTGTGTCTTATCGCCACACTCTACACTTTGGGCACTGCGGAGTTAACGCCGCCATATTTTAATTTGGCCACGGGCCGCAAGATTTATGCAACGGCCACGTGTGGAGAGGATACCGATGGACCTGAGCTGTACTGCAAATTGGTTGGAGCCAACACGGAAAACGAGCACACTTCGGTTATCCAAGGACAGGTAATAAGGATATTTGTGGCCGTTCCTAGTGTCTATAGGAAAGACTGGCCCCAACACTGTTGATCATAAAAAAATATGTGTATACATACGAGTATACATACAAAATTGGGAATCATTTAAAATGATTTTTTTCCAGCATGTGTTGACCATTTGAACTCATGGAGCCCCCCTAAATCTAAGAAAAAAACATGTGTGGGTTTAGAACTATCAAACTCTGTTCTTTTTTTAGGTCTGCGACTATTGTGATCCGAATGTGCCGGAGAAGAACCACCCTGCAGAGAATGCCATTGATGGTACCGAGGCCTGGTGGCAGAGTCCGCCGTTATCGCGCGGCATGAAATTCAACGAAGTAAATTTAACAATTAACTTTGAGCAGGTAAATAACACAGTCGACCAGATCAATTCTGAAAAGAAAGGTGGCCCAAAATATACCTATACAAAAGGAGAGCCACAATCTACAGAATCAAAGAAGAGAGTAAAAAAAAAAACGAAAAAAAAATTAACCCACTCCACATTTTGGTAGTTGCAGTCTGGCTTCGAACATTTGTTGGACACTCAATCTGTTTTGGTTTTTATACTGCATTAGCAAAAAAACGCTGTCGTCATCATTCCCTGAACAGATACACAGACAAAAAGGGGCAGTCGCGCCAGGTCGGACAGACAGGCTCGTAAAATTTAATACATTTTCATTCTGCTGTGGACGTCCACAACCTCATATTTAGTTTGCTGAGAACTGTGAACTTTTTTAAATTTTAAGCCATTTTGAATTTTTTGCTTATCAGCTTTATAGCATTTTAGTAGTTTCCAATTTCACAGTGTTTCTTGGACAATACTTTTGAAATACATTCCGAACATTGACTCTTGTTTATATTTCACTCACCCGAAGACTCAGATAAGCATTTCAAATATGAGCTCCGAAACCAGCTTCTTCAGTCCAACAACAGTGTGGGTAGTTTTTTTTTTTTTTCTTAATGTGCTCAAGACTAAATCAACATGCTTATCATGAACAGCCCCCATTACTTTCAACTAAGATCTGGCAGTGTGACCCCGAAGCCTTATCAGACTTGCAACGGAAATGTGCGTTGGTTTCTATCGCTAATTAAGCCTTTTGAGTAGAATGAAATTACTCTGAATATGTTGGAATTGCTTTTATTAATGCTAGACAAAAATAGAAGAAAATGCTTGAGATTCGCCAAGATGAGCTCGGTAAATTGCATCATCTTTGCAGGCCTGGTGAAAATCTCAGTAATAAAAATTATTTTAAAATGCATTACGTAATGGAACCGAACCGTTTTATGTAGGCAAAGTGAATAAGAAATTTTTTTATAGGAATTTCACGTCGCCTACTTGTTTATACGCATGGGCAATTCACCTCGTCCTGGACTCTGGAGCTTGGAAAAGTCTACAGATTACGGCAAAACCTGGACTCCCTGGCAACACTTCTCTGACACACCCACTGATTGTGAGACCTACTTTGGAAAGGACGCTCATAAGCAAATAACACGCGATGACGATGTGATTTGTACTACAGAATATTCGAAAATCGTTCCTCTCGAAAATGGAGAAATTCCCGTGATGTTGCTCAATGAACGTCCTTCGTCCACCAATTATTTCAATTCTTCAGTGCTCCAAGAATGGACTCGGGCCACCAATGTACGCATACGTCTACTGCGCACAAAGAACTTGCTCGGTCACTTGATGTCAGTGGCTCGCCAGGATCCAACAGTGACACGTCGCTACTTCTACTCAATCAAAGACATCTCAATCGGTGGTCGTTGCATGTGCAACGGTCACGCCGACACCTGTGATGTCAAGGATCCCAGCAGCCCAATTCGAATTCTAGCCTGTCAGTGTCAGCACCATACCTGCGGCATTCAGTGCAATGAATGCTGTCCCGGTTTTGAGCAAAAGAAGTGGCGTCAGAATACCAACGCCCGTCCCTTCAATTGCGAACGTAAGCCTTGAACAGGAGAAGAAACCCTAAAGTAAAAATACTAACTCAAACTTCCATCTAATCCGCAGCTTGCAACTGCCATGGACACACCAACGAATGCGAATACGACGAGGAAGTAAACCGCAAGGCTCTCTCGCTTGACATCCATGGCCATTATGAGGGTGGTGGAGTCTGCAAGAACTGTCAACACAATACCGAGGGAACCAATTGCAACAAGTGTAAGCCCAAGTTCTATCGACCCTGGGGCAAGCACTGGAACGAAACGGATGTCTGCAAGCGTAAGTCATACCTCTCACTAACAAAACCTAGTCGCTCACTCAATCATCTACGCTCCTTTCATTCTCACAGCTTGTAACTGCAATTACTTTTACTCTACGGGTCACTGCGAGGAAGAGACTGGCCGTTGTGAGTGCCGAGCTGCCTTCCAACCACCCAATTGTGACTCCTGCGCCTATGGCTACTACGGTTATCCCAACTGCCGGGAATGCGAGTGCAATCTGAATGGCACCAATGGATACCACTGCGAAGCTGTCAACGGAGAGTGTCCTTGCAAGGTCAACTTTGCTGGAACCTATTGTAAAAATTGTGCCGAGGGCTATTACGCTTTCCCCCAGTGTAAGGCCTGCGAGTGTAATCAAGTTGGCTCCATTAGTAATGACTGCGACCTGGAAACTGGCCAATGCAAATGCCTCAGCAGTTTCGGAGGTGAACGTTGCGAACGATGCAAGCACGGCTACTTCAATTATCCCAAATGTCAATGTAGGTAGTTGTACAGGTGTCAAGAAATATTTTCATATCGATCCTCAAATTTCTTTCAGACTGCGATTGTGATATCCAGGGTACAGAATCAGAGATTTGTAACAAACAGTCGGGACAGTGCTTGTGCCGTGAAGGCTTTGGAGGACCACGTTGTGACCAGTGTCTACCAGGCTTTTATAATTATCCAGATTGCAAGCCATGTAACTGCTCATCCACAGGCAGTTCCGCCATCACTTGTGACAACACCGGAAAATGCAATTGTCTTACGAATTTCGCTGGCAAACAGTGCACTCTCTGCAGTGCCGGTTACTTCAACTACCCGGAGTGCTTACGTAAGAGATTTTATATACTTCCTGGAGTTCACAATATTATGAATAATCCTCCTTTATTTTAGCTTGTAACTGTGATGTTCATGGCTCTGAGGGAGTTACCTGCAATGCAGATGGACAATGCCTCTGCCTACCCAATTTCGACGGGCGTGTATGCGACTCCTGCAAAGAAGGATTCTACAATTTCCCAGCTTGTGAGGATTGCAACTGTGATCCGGCGGGTGTCATTGACAAATTTGCAGGCTGTGGTTCCGTCCCGATCGGTGAGCTCTGTCGCTGTAAGGAACGAGTAACCGGACATATTTGCAATGAGTGCAAGCCCCTGTATTGGAACCTTAACATTACCAATCCTGATGGATGTGAGGAATGCGATTGTTACATTGACGGAACTATAGCTGCTTTGGAAACATGTTCTTCCAAGACAGGCCAATGTACCTGCAAGCCCCATACACAGGGACGCCAGTGTCAATACTGCAAGGATGGTACCTATGATCTCGACGGCTCGTCTTTGTTTGGCTGCAAAGACTGCAAGTGCGACGTAGGTGGCTCCTGGAAGACCGATTGCGACAAAACCAGTGGCCAGTGTACATGTCATCCCCGTATCACAGGACGAGCTTGTACCCAGCCCCTCACGACTCACTACTTCCCTACGTTGCATCAGTTCCAATACGAGTACGAGGACGGCTCTCAGCCATCGGGTGCCTTGATTCGCTACGAATTCAACGAGAATGTGTTTCCTAACTATAGCAGTAAGGGATATGCAGTCTTCAATGACATCCAGAATGAAGTGAGAAACGAGTTGACAATTCGCAAGTCTTCAGTCTATCGTATTGTTATTCGCTATGTGAACCCCAATGAACAGAACATCACGGCCAGCATTTTAATACAGTCGGAAAATCCTCTAGAAGTTGACCAAAAGTAAGTCTTATCAAGTAAATAATTTTCTCAGCTTATATGAATTCTCATTCTTTTGCTTACAGCGTTAAAGTTCTACTTCGTCCCACAAGCGAACCGCAATTTGTGACTGTTTCGGGACCAAAGGGAAACAAGCCTTCAGCTGTTGTCTTGGATCCAGGTCGCTACACATTGATCACCAAAACCCACAAGAATGTCATGCTAGATTACTTTGTCCTCCTACCGGCTGCCTACTATGAAGCCTCCATCCTTACCCGTCATATCGCCAGCCCCTGTGAGCTTGACAATATGGAACTCTGTCGACATTATAAATACGCATCCCTTGACATGTAAATGGTATTTTTAACCGATTATTCACAGCTTCTAACAAACTATTTTATTCGTTAGATTCGAACCCGCCACCAAACCATTCATTATCGGTTCCAAGGATAAGCCCACAAATCCCACAGAAGTATATGGCGATCCTGAGCATCTGCAGATTGTTAGCCACGTTGGCGATATTCCAGTTCTTTCGAATAAACAAAACGCCCTCAATTACATTGTCAATGTGTCCCACAGTGGCCAGTACATATTCGTCATTGACTACATCAGTGATCGAGACTTTACAGAACCATATTATGTGAGGCTTAAGCTTGGTGGTAATGACGAGGACTCTGGCTCAACAACTCTATATCCTTGTCTATACTCGACGGTCTGCCGCACTCCTATTATCGATGAAAACAGTCGTGAAAAAGCATTCTACATCAACAATGATGACTTGAAGCCTGTTACAGTTTACGTGAGTTGTTTATCCCAGAATTTCGTTTAGAATATATAAAACCTAGAGATCGAATTTTTAGGCTGATATCGATGACTCTTTCCGTGCACCAATCATATCTGTCACTGCTATACCAGTCAACCAATGGTCTATTGATTATATTAACCCAAGCCCAGTGTGTGTCATACATAATGGAGAATGCGCCACACCCAAGTTCCGTTCGGTACCAGATTCGAAGAAGATTGAGTTTGAAACCGATCACGAAGACCGCATTTCCACCAACAAGCCCCCATACGCGGCGTTAGATGAGCGGGTGAAACTAGTCCAATTGAACAAGAATGAAGATGCAACAATTGCTATCGAGTAAATGACCCCCACATTATCTAAAACTTTATGCATATACTAATTGTTAATTAAAATAGATCCAAGGTATCGGAGCCCGGTCGATATGTGATTTTGGTCAAGTACTATCAGCCCAGTCATCCAAAATACCAAGTGATATACACTCTGACGGCTGGAAAGAATCAGTATGACGGTAAATTCGACATACAGCATTGTCCATCTAGCTCAGGTTGTCGTGGTGTCATCCGGCCAACTAGCGAGGACTGGTTTGAAATTGAAGATGAGTTCAAATTCACCATTACGGTAAGGCATAAGATACTTTTTCCTCGGAATCTTTCATTCGATTATTACATCCTTTCTAGAACAATCGTGGTCAAGGGGTTTGGCTTGATTACCTGGTAGTTGTGCCCCTCGATCAGTACAATGACGACTTACTGGTTGAAGAAACCTTTGATCAAACCAAGGAATTTATCAAGAATTGTGGCCAAGATCACTTCCACATTACCCACAATGCTAGTGAATTCTGCAAGAAAGCTGTGTTCTCCCTAACTGCGAACTACAATGATGGAGCCCTGCCCTGCAACTGTGACTACGCTGGCTCCACCAGCTTTGAGTGCCATCCATTCGGTGGACAGTGCCAATGTAAGCCCAACGTTATCGAACGTCAATGTGGCGCTTGCAGACCTGATTTCTACGGATTCCCTGATTGTAAGCCTTGCGAGTGTCCCAGTACCGCAATGTGTGAACCAAACACTGGAGAGTGCATGTGCCCACCGAATGTTATGGGCGACATGTGCGAAAAATGTATGCCTAATACATACGGCTTCCATCAAGTGATTGGCTGTGAGGAATGTAATTGCAACTATCTCGGTATTGCAAATGGAAATACTCAGTGCGACATGTTCAACGGTTCTTGCGAATGTCGTCCCAACATTGAAGGACGCGCTTGCGATGTCTGCAGTCATGGATACTTTAATTTTCCACATTGTGAACAATGCAGCTGCCATAAGCCAGGTACTGAGTTGGAGGTATGTCACAAAAATGATGGTAACTGCTTCTGCAAGAAAAATGTAGTCGGGCGAGATTGCGACCAATGCATCGAAGGCACTTATAATTTGCAAGACAATAATCCTGATGGATGCACTACATGTTTCTGCTTTGGAAAGACTTCTCGCTGCGACAGTGCTTACTTGCGTGTCTATAACGTCAGTCTTCTTACCGGCCACCGGTCCATCAACTCGGCCGAGTTTCATGATAAATCGATTGAGTTTGAAATTTGGAATCTCACCCCAGACGAAATGATCGTCAATGAAACGACACTCCAGGCAGATTTTTCGTTCCGCGATGCCAAAGATGAGCGCGTCGTCTACTTTTCCGTTTTAGATTTTCTACTCAACCAGAATAGTCACATCTCTGCTTACGGTGGAGACTTGGCCTATAAGCTATACTTCACTACAGGATTTGCTGGTAAGCCGATCATGGCTCCTGATGTCATACTTCAAAGCAAGGATCATATTTTGGTACACCAAAGCTATGAACAGCCCTCCAGTAGTTTGGTTTTCAAGAACCGTCTCGAAATGGTGGAAACAAATTTCCAAAACCTGAATGGCAAGCCTGTTACCAGAGCTGACTTCATGATGGCTTTGCGCGACTTGAAGGCTATATTCATACGAGCTAATTACTGGGAGCAAACGCTTGTGACCCAACTATCAGATGTATATCTCACTCTGGCAGATGAGGATGCCGATAATTACGGGGAGTACAAATTCTTGGCTGTCGAACAGTGCCATTGCCCTCCAGCATATACTGGGCATTCGTGCGAGGATTGCGCACCGGGATACTACCGAGATCCCAAAGGACCCTATGGCGGTTATTGTATACCTTGTGATTGCAATGGGCACTCTGAGACCTGTGATTGTGCCACTGGAAAATGCACTGCATGCCAGCACTCTACAACCGGCGACCACTGTGAGCTCTGCATTGAAGGCTATTACGGAAACGCCACTTACGGCACTCCTCACGACTGCATGATTTGTGCTTGTCCTCTGCCCTTCGACTCCAACAACTTTGCCACTGGCTGTGAAATCTCCAAGTCGGGTAATGAAATACATTGCGAATGTAAGCATGGGTACATGGGAGCGCGTTGTGAATCCTGCGCTAACGGCTTCTATGGCCAGCCCGAGAACGAGGGCGATTACTGTAAGCCTTGCGAATGTTCTGGTAACATCAATCCATTGGAACCGGGTTCCTGTGACACTCGAACGGGTGAATGTCTTCGTTGCCTAAACAACACTTCTGGCGCGGCATGCAATTTGTGTGCACCTGGGTTCTATGGGGATGCTGTGAAGTTAAAGAACTGTCAGAGCTGTGACTGCGAAGAGCTTGGAACACTTGAGTGTGATCCCTTCGTGGGTGATTGTAAATGCCACGACAATGTTATTGGAGAGCGCTGCGATCGCTGCATGCCGGATCACTACGGATTTGATTCAGGCTTGGGCTGCCGTGCGTGCGACTGTGGACCAGCCTCAAACTCTACACAGTGCGACGATCATACTGGAAACTGTGTCTGCAAGCCTGGAGTGACAGGCCGTCAGTGTGATCGTTGCGCAGTCGACCATTGGAACTATTCCAACGAGGGATGCACTCCATGTCGCTGCAACCATGGCTACTCTCGCGGCTTTGGCTGCAATCCCCTGACTGGCCAATGTGAATGCTTGCCTGGGGTAATCGGTGATCGCTGTGATGCTTGTCCTCATCGTTGGGTACTAATCAAGGATGATGGATGCTTAGAATGCAACACATGTGTGCACGCACTTCTTGATGTAACCGACCGCATGCGTTACCAAATTGATAGTGTTCTCGAGGACTTTAACACAGTTTCCCTGTCCTTTTTCACGAGACAAAAGTTGAACTATTACGACATGTTAGCCGATTCACTCGAGCCTAAAGTTCAGTCTATGGACCCCGCCAAGGTCGACTTGGAACCGACACGAAAAGTTATAAGCGACCTCAAATCTGAAACCAAGGCCTACGTCAGGCAAGTAAACCAAACAGTTAGTACCGCCTTAGATATACGTAAGGAAGCTAGTGAGCTTCTAAAAAATGTATCAAAAGTAAGTGATGACGCCCAAAAAAGTATAGAGGATGCCAAGGATGCTATAGCTTCTGGAAAAGCCCTTTCGGAAAACATGGAAGACACAGCTGGTACCAAGATTGATGATGCTTTAATGCAGGCCCAGAACATTCTGCAACAAATCAATGGGACGCACATTGATCTCCTGGATAATGAAGAAGCTCTAGCCAAAGCTCAAAACCTTTACGACGAAATTGATGCTCTAGTCGAACCCATAAAGAAACAGAATAGATCCTTAAACGCTCTCAAAACCGAAATTGGTGAATTCAGCGATAAATTGGAGGACCTTTTCAATTGGAGTGAGGAGAGCAATCAACGTTCTAGTGAGGTGGAGAACTTAAACGCCAAAAATAAGCGGGCGTTTGATAATTCTCAGTTCGATACCGTTTCTGATCAACAAAAAGAGGCTGATACAAATATCAAAGAAGCAGGAAACTTCCTAATCAATGGCGAGATTACCTTGTCACAGATCGACCAGAAAGTTGATGAATTGAAAAATGCTCTGTCAGCCTTAGAAGACGTAAATAAACGCGTTGATGAATACCTCCCCGAACGAGAGAATGAGCACATCGAAGCAGATAAGCTCACCCAAAATGCCACAAGGCGAGCAAATTATCTGAAGGCTCAAGCCGAAGATCTTGCTTTGCAGTACGCCGATATGACCGCCAGCGCTGAGCCAGCAATAAAGGCCGCCACTGCGTATTCTAGTATAGTAAATGCAGTCTCTGCCGCCCAGCAATTCACGGGCGAGGCTTTATCTGCTGCAGGTAATGCCACCACAATTACAGATGGTATAGAAAGCCGTGCGTCTAGTGCTGACGATAGGTCAGTGGATCTGCTGAATAAAGCACAGCAGTCTCTATATAAATTCCAAAAAGACCTGGAGCCACATTTGAATTCTTCTAAGAGCAAGGTTGATTCAATTTCAAAATTGAACGCCGACTCCGAAACGATCTTGGAAAATATCAACGTTCAAATCGATCAGATACCTACTGAAACCCAACGGGATTTGTGGGAAAATTCAAATACGAATGCTACTGATGCTTTGGATATCCTAGAGAAGGTACTCGCAATATTGGACCCAGTCAGTGCACAGACTCCCAAGGAATTAGAGAAGGCACGTAATATTTCAAAGGATATCGACGTAACAGAAAAGGATATTTTCCAAATCAACAACCAGTTGGACAAGGTGGAAATAGACATACCCAAGCTTAGAGAATTGGCCGACGAAATCGACGTACAGCAGGAAAAACTCAATGATATGACGAAGAATGTGGGCAACGATATTGAGAAGCTCAAACAACAAGTGGCCGCTGCCCGACGTGCTGCCAACAACATTAAGGTAGGCGTTAAGTTCGTGCCGAGTACTATTTTGGAACTGAAGACACCAGAAAAAACACCCTTGCTAGCTACCAAGACAAAAGTTTCCACATTCTTTAAGACTGAAAAGCCAGACGGATTCTTACTGTACTTGGGCAACGACAACAAAACAGCAGGCACTTCCCCTGTACCCAACAAGAATAACGACTTCTTAGCTATGGAAATTGTGAACGGTTACCCAATTCTAACAATTGATTTGGGCAATGGACCAGAACGCATAACCAACGACAAATACGTGGCCGATGGTAAATGGTACCAGGCAGTTCTTGACCGAGTAGGCTCCAATGCAAAGTTCACAATACGCGAGCAACTTAACGACGGTACTATTAAGGATCACACCAAAGAGGGTAATCTTGTAGGTACCAACAACGTTCTGCACGTGGATCGTAATAGTCGTCTGTTTGTGGGAGGATATCCAGGAATTTCAGATTTTGCAGCTCCCAAAGATATTCATTCCAGCTCATTCCAAGGCGATATTGAGGACCTACGCATTGGTGACGACCCAGTAGGATTATGGAACTTTGTCTATGGAGATGACAACAAACAGGGGGCTGAGGAAAGGAATGTTCTCCTGGAGCATGAGATACCAGTGACTGGTCTACGTTTCAAAGGCAATGGATTTGCTCAGCTGAAGGCTTCATCGTTTAACCTTAAAATTAAATCATCTATACAGTTTCGGTTCAAGGCCGCCAAGGATACCAAAGATGGTCTCTTGTTCTTCTATGGTCGGAAAGAGCATTTCATGTCCATTGAATTGGTTGACGGAGCTGTATACTTCCGCTTTAAGCTAGGCAACAAGATTGTGTCCTCTGGAAGTCAAAATCGATACAACGACAATAAATGGCATACAGTAGTTGCTGAACGATATGGCCGCAAAGGTCTCCTGAAGGTAGACGATATGCTGATATTCCAGGAGGAAGCTCACGCTAGTTCAGATGAGGAACTACCCAAAGTAAATCGTATGTACTTTGGAGGTATGCCAGGGCGGCGTAACCATTCTGAAATTGTCGAACAAAATTTCGATGGTTGCATCGATGACGTGACCATATCAGGAGTCAAGGTTGACTTAACGCAGTATGTAAATGCAACTGACATCGTGGAGGGCTGCCCAGACAAATTCTCAACGGTCCTAGCCTTCATACCAAATGAACACGGATTTTTGCGAGCTGCCAACGCTGTCTCAGATAACAGCTTCTATGTAGTTTTGAATTTCAAAACTCGACAACGCGATGGTGTCCTCTTCTATGCAGCCAATCACGATCAGAGCTCTACTATTGGTCTAACAATAAGCAATGGCCATCTAAAACTCCGAAGTATGGGTATTCAAGTTATGTCCCAGAAGGGAACCTATAACGATGGTGAAGAGCACGTGGTAACAGTTCGTCATAACGCTGATTATCTACAACTCGCCATTGATGAGTTAGAAAACGAGAGGTAAGGACAAGAACAATAAGATCCAATTGATCAGTTACTACACTTTCATTATATTCTAGATTACCTCAACCGCCACCACTTCTTATTCAAGGCGGAGACATTTTCTTCGGTGGTCTCCCAGATAATTATTTACCCCCCAGAGGAGCACTCTCTACTCTGGCCTACTTTGTCGGCTGCATAAGTGATGTAACAGTGAATGAGGAAATAATCAACTTTGCAGAAAGCGTTGAGAAGAAAAATGGCAACATCAATAACTGTCCTCAACTAGGTATGAAACATGAACAAAACCTCCTTCCGAAAAGTACATTATCTATTTTATTCTTTGCAGCATACGACCAGAACGAGTTCCCAATCTACTACCCAAGCGGTGCCAATGAAATTGATCAGATAGAAGAGGATTCCTATGATGTAGATCGACCGATTTATAGACCACCTCCACCGCTCGGTACTACAACAACCACAACTACCACAACTCAAGCTCCGATCAAATTCGAGGAGCTCGACGAAGATAAGCACATACCAATCACCAAATTACCACCAATTATAACTACAGAAGTCCCGTTAGTCCTTAAACCCCGTCCGACGCCCAAACTCAATCAACCTTCTGAGGGATGCAAGCTGCCAGTTAATCCCAACTTCGACGTTGACTTTGTGGAAGCTGGCTATCGGTTCTATGCCTACCGGGAGCAACGTCTCGAAATTAACTGGTTGCCTGTCAAGCTTCGAAAGCATTACGATATTAGTATAACTTTCCGTACCAATTATCCCAACGGTGTGCTCTTCTTTGCCGCAGACAGAATACGCAACGACTTCGTCGCTGTTTATTTAATGGATGGCATTGTCTACCACCAAATGCAAAATGGACCTATTGTCGCCAACATCTCATCCCAGACAGAATACAATGACGGAGAATGGCATACTTTGGAGTTCGTACGAACTAATGAAAAGATCAGTCTTATAATAGATCAAAACGAGCAGGAAGGTTCAGTAAAACTTAGTAATACTAACAGCAAGCCATTAGAGGTGGATTATCCCATCTACCTGGGTGGAATTACCAGATTCTTGGAATCCGACTTAAAGCGCCTGACTTATCTAGGCGGAAACACATCCTACTACAACGGTTGCCTGCGTGATATCAAAATCAATAGCGTTGCTTTGGAGAAAGCCCCTATACCATACCATGTTGTGCCATGTTCAGAAGAAGTGGAAACGGGAGTATTCTTTAATAAACCTGACGGTTATGTAAAGCTTTTTGAGAAATTCTCGGTAGGAGCTGAATTCAGCATAAGCTTTGAGTTCCGACCTCGTGAGCTCGATGGATTGCTGTTTTCTGTGCATGGAAAGAATTCCTATCTGATTCTCGAGCTAGTTGACAATGCATTGATATTTACTGTGAAGTCGGATGCCAAGAATATTATTACAACCAATTACACTCTACCAAATAATGGCAGCTTCTGTGATGGTAAATGGCGACCGGTAACAGCAGTAAAGTCGAAATATGTTATTTCACTTTCCGTAGACTATGTCAGCTCACTGCCAGCCATGGGCACCGAAGGATCTGTACTAACGAAAACAAATAGGCCACTATTTATGGGCGGCCATCATGCCTTCCAGAAAGCACCAGGCATTAAAACGAAGAAGACATTTAAGGGATGCATTAAGAACGTTGAGATCAATAAGCGCTTAATGAGAATTACTCCCAATCTTATTTATGGTGAAATTTGGCAAGGGGTCTGCCCATTGAACTAATTCACCATAAACGAAATCGAACAAAAACTATAATCCAAACCAAACGATGACGAATATTTGCCTGATTTTATGGACAATGTGTGAATGACAAATGGAACTTTACGACTAGCACTTCTATAGCCTGTCATCTGAATAATAGATTACAGCAAAATTGCATGTCGGAAATTTTATATCTACCACTATACTATTTTTTCTTCCGTATATCTTACAATTATCAAATATTGCAAATATATAACTATCTTTGAAAAGTTTAAAATTATTTTATAATCATTTTCAATTCAATAAAGTAAAATTTTCTTCAACTTCAAATCAAACGGCTTTTTGTTGCGATCACTTTGAGTATGCATTCACAAACCAAAGCAAACAAATATGAAACTCAATTTTATATGTATATGGAGATGACACTTACCTGCTATGTATGAAAATCATTTAATAGAAGGTGCGAGAAAGAATGTGCTCTTGCGTCGATACAAAAAATTGCAGACTAAACAACCTTTAAAATCCTTTTAATCACTTAATTAATCCTTTATATTGGCACAACTATTAATTACACAAAACACGGTATTAATGCATTTTCAAGAGCTTCTCATTGATGCTACAAAAACTCGCGTTTTCACGAGACGTAGACGACACAATTAAATACTTTACACCCGATAAAATATTCACTGCACACTGCAAAAAAAAAAACAAAAAAAACTATTATAACAACAAGAATAATCACTCAAAAATGTACGCAACACGTGATGGTTTCATATTTGCACTGAAAAACAATAAAAGCGCAACCCGTCGAAAGTCCAGCTCACACATACACTACACGCATACGCAACAGTGCTTTCAAACGGGATAAAGTACTGAGCTTTAAGAAGCGTGGGAATTTAGTTAGAGCTTTGCGTTCATAGAATCGATTTAAATCAGTTTGGTTGCAACAAAATTATTACGATTGTCTTTCCACTTTTTGTTTTATTTGACTGATAATGAATTTTGTTTTTTTAATTTCAAGTAAACAAACAGAATAGTAAAGCTTAGTAATCTTCTTATGGTGAATGTCTTATTTAACTCTTTCAATATTTTTTTAAGTGCGTAAACGAAAATAGTGTTTGCCGGTATGCTGTCATAAGCCGGTATAATGAATCGCAACAAAAAAGAATAAGAAACCGCGACACTGGTCGACTTTGTGATACACTATTATAAGCAAGCGAAATGATTGATTAAAAATTGGTTTTATTTCATTTTTGAAATGCCTTTCAAATTTGTGTCTGATTCTGTCATCTTTATTAATGAACAATTTATAAGCCAATTATTTTTTATTCATATATAAATAATATTTAATTATACATGTAGCTAAAAGAGTATACAAAAATAGATTTGAAAAAAATTGGAAAAAAAAAACAAATAAGTAAGCGTTATCAAAACATTTCTTGATGAAGTAATAAGTGAGTCAGGATGCCGACAAGAAACGACAGCAGTTAGACGACCCCCGATAGACAGAACGAAAATATATTTTGGGGTACCAAGGAAAGCTTCTCGCCTCTTGGGGATCAGTTTCTCACGACTCGTCGTGCCATTGAGAACGGTTGGGTGGTCTCTGAAAATTGAAACGAATCGGCCGAAATTGGTACAGTAAAGTGAAATCAAATCATATTCGCATTGAGTGAAACCAAAAACCGGAAGCCATCAAAGGGACTGGTACAAGCCGCGATAGGCCCTTGATGCGAGTATAATCGAAAAGGGTGTGATTATAACAGGATGGGGCTGCTAGTAGCCCCCATCTTTGCCATGCGCGTGGGACTAGCTTCCTGCCTTCTCTGGGCGTTCTGCAGTTTAAGCAATGCAGAACTAACCCCGCCCTACTTTAATTTAGCCACGGGCCGTAAGATTTATGCAACAGCCACATGTGGAGAAGACACCGACGGACCCGAACTCTATTGCAAATTGGTTGGAGCCAACACCGAAAATGATTACACTTCGGTCATTCAAGGACAGGTAATTCGTATTTGGTTATAATACCATGTGTTGAACATTTGTATTCATTACCCCATATATTTTTAGGTCTGCGATTATTGTGATCCACATGTATCGGATAAGAACCACCCAGCAGAAAATGCCATAGATGGAACCGAAGCCTGGTGGCAGAGTCCGCCTCTGTCGCGCGGTATGAAATACAATGAAGTCAACTTGACTATCAATTTTGAACAGGTAAGTCATCCGTACTAGTTTAAAATCAAAGAAATATGACCTCAAAATAGATAACGCATTACTATTCAGTTAAGCTTGTTCCTCCAAGCATTTCATTTAGAAGCTGGATAAGAAGTTCTCTACTATCTGCTTGTTTAGGCATAAGCAAAATTTATGTAATTTAATGGTAGCTTCAACAACTCACACAACATTGCTTAGTTCACAGATAAGCAGCTACAAAATCCTAAAACTAGAAAATAAAGTTTGCTCTTGCGAATTAGAGAATTAAATTTAATTTTTCATAGAGCACAAGCTGATAAGCGACAAGGAAAAGAAACTATTAAAAATCTCTCACTAGTATGTTTATCAGAATTAGTTTCCATTAAAACAAGCTGTAAACCTGTCGTTGTTGCCTCGCAACCTTATCGTTCTTGCAACGGAAACGTGTCACCCAGTATTATCGCTAAATATGCCAAGGGAAGGGGTTCATCATCAAATTCCCTAGACAATATGAGATTACAGTATGGGAAATGGAAATTATATTCTCTATAATAAAATTTACAAAATGTTAATCAAGTTCTAAAATTAAATTCACAAATGTATACAAAGATTATTATTTTATCCTCAACATAAAGAAGCGTACAAATAAACTCAAAGATAATTAGAGTAAACAATCCAATAATATACAAGAAAATATGTTGGCCTCAAAACTTTACATATTTTGTATCCACAAATCCGATCCAAAAGAATAGCACTACTTTTGTACAAACAAAAAAGACGTTGTGGCCTGTTTGTTCATGCCCTCAAGTTTTCTTCAATTCCAAATAAGCATTTTAGACAGAGACTTTTATTTTTATGGACTCAACTGTATGCTGAACTGGTTGGTTTTCAATTGAACTAAAATTGAAAGGCAAACATAAATAAACAAACAAACATTCAACGGCCACCCAAACTATATAGTGCGCTGGAGTTATTTCAGCCAATGATCTCATGCATATAGACATTTATATTGTATACAATTCTAGACTGTATATCAAAGAACCCAGACTCGTACTGTTCTGTATTTTGTTTGGTACAATCCAAAGAGCCGCAAATTAATTTCGTCATAGTAAATAAATGTATGAAAGTTTTATTCATTGGTTGCATTGATAATTATTCAATATCGCTTGAGTAATTCAATATTTTCTTTAATTGATAGAAGAATTTTTGGTTTATTATAAATGTTTGCGTTTTCCCAAGGAATTCCATGTCGCCTATTTGTTCATACGCATGGGAAACTCTCCACGTCCTGGACTTTGGAGCTTGGAGAAGTCCACAGATTACGGCAAAAGCTGGACAGCCTGGCAGCACTTCTCCGACACACCAGCTGATTGCGAAGCATATTTCGGCAAAGACAGTTACAGGCCGATTACCAGCGACGACGAAGTTATCTGTACTACAGAATATTCAAAAATCGTTCCTCTCGAAAATGGAGAAATTCCCGTACTGCTCCTGAATGGACGTCCTTCATCCACCAATTATTTCAATTCTTCAGTGCTCCAAGAATGGACTCGGGCCACCAATGTACGCATACGTCTACTGCGCACAAAAAACTTGCTTGGTCACCTGATGTCCGTGGCTCGCCAGGATCCAACAGTGACACGTCGCTACTTCTACTCCATCAAAGACATCTCAATCGGTGGTCGTTGCATGTGCAACGGTCACGCTGACACCTGTGATGTCAAGGATCCCAGCAGCCCAATTCGAATTCTAGCCTGTCAGTGTCAGCACCACACATGCGGCATTCAGTGCAATGAATGCTGTCCCGGTTTTGAGCAAAAGAAGTGGCGTCAGAACACCAACGCCCGTCCCTTCAATTGCGAACGTAAGCCTTGAACAGGAGAAGAAACCCTAAAGTAAAAATACTAACTCAAACTTCTATCTAAACCACAGCTTGTAACTGCCATGGACACACAAACGAATGCGAATTCGACGAGGAAGTAAACCGCAAGGCTCTCTCGCTTGACATCCATGGCCATTATGAGGGTGGTGGAGTCTGCAAGAACTGTCAACACAATACCGAGGGAACCAATTGCAACAAGTGTAAACCCAAGTTCTATCGACCCTGGGGCAAGCACTGGAACGAAACGGATGTCTGCAAGCGTAAGTCATACCTCTCACTAACAAAACCTAGTCGCTCACTCAATCATCTACGCTCCTTTCATTCTCACAGCTTGTAACTGCAATTACTTTTACTCTACGGGTCACTGTGAGGAAGAGACTGGCCGTTGTGAGTGCCGAGCTGCCTTCCAACCACCCAATTGTGACTCCTGCGCCTATGGCTACTACGGTTATCCCAACTGCCGGGAATGCGAGTGCAATCTGAATGGCACCAATGGATACCACTGCGAAGCTGTCAACGGAGAGTGTCCTTGCAAGGTCAACTTTGCTGGAACCTATTGTAAAAACTGTGCCGAGGGCTATTACGCTTTCCCCCAGTGTAAGGCCTGCGAGTGTAATCAAGTTGGCTCCATTAGTAATGACTGCGACCTGGAAACTGGCCAATGCAAATGTCTCAGCAGTTTCGGAGGCGAACGTTGCGAACGATGCAAGCACGGCTACTTCAATTATCCCAAGTGTCAATGTAGGCAATGTAGTTGTACAGGTGTCAAGAAATATTTTCATATCAATCCTCAAATTTCTTTCAGACTGCGATTGTGATATCCAGGGTACAGAGTCAGAGATTTGTAACAAACAGTCGGGACAGTGCTTGTGCCGTGAAGGCTTTGGAGGACCACGGTGTGACCAGTGTCTACCAGGCTTTTATAATTATCCAGATTGCAAGCCATGTAACTGCTCATCCACAGGCAGTTCCGCCATCACTTGTGACAACACCGGAAAATGCAATTGTCTTACGAATTTCGCTGGCAAACAGTGCACTCTCTGCAGTGCCGGTTACTTCAACTACCCGGAGTGCTTACGTAAGACATCTTATACACTTCCTGGAGTTCACAATATTATGAATAATCCTCCTTTCTTTTAGCTTGTAACTGTGATGTTCATGGCTCTGAGGGAGTTACTTGCAATGCAGATGGACAATGCCTCTGTCTACCCAACTTCGACGGGCGTGTATGCGACTCCTGCAAAGAAGGGTTCTACAATTTCCCAGCTTGTGAGGATTGCAACTGTGATCCGGCGGGTGTCATTGACAAATTTGCAGGCTGTGGTTCCGTCCCGATCGGTGAGCTCTGTCGCTGTAAAGAACGAGTAACCGGGCATATTTGCAATGAGTGCAAGCCCCTGTATTGGAATCTTAACATTACCAATCCTGATGGATGTGAGGAATGCGATTGTTACATTGACGGAACTATAGCTGCTTTGGAAACATGTTCTTCCAAGACAGGCCAATGTACCTGCAAGCCCCATACACAGGGACGCCAGTGTCAATACTGCAAGGATGGTACCTATGATCTCGACGGCTCGTCTTTGTTTGGCTGCAAAGACTGCAAGTGCGACGTAGGTGGCTCCTGGAAGACCGATTGCGACAAAACCAGTGGCCAGTGTACATGTCATCCCCGTATCACAGGACGAGCTTGTACCCAGCCCCTCACGACTCACTACTTCCCTACGTTGCATCAGTTCCAATACGAGTACGAGGACGGCTCTCAGCCATCGGGTGCCTTGATTCGCTACGAATTCAACGAGAATGTGTTCCCTAACTATAGCAGTAAGGGATATGCAGTCTTCAATGACATCCAGAATGAAGTGAGAAACGAGTTGACAATTCGCAAGTCTTCAGTCTATCGTATTGTTATACGCTATGTGAACCCCAATGAACAGAACATCACGGCCAGCATTTTAATACAGTCGGAAAATCCTCTAGAAGTTGACCAAAAGTAAGTCTTACCAAGTAAATAATTTTCTCAGCTTATATGAATTCTCATTCTTTTGCTTACAGCGTTAAAGTTCTACTTCGTCCCACAAGCGAACCGCAATTTGTGACTGTTTCGGGGCCAAAGGGAAACAAGCCTTCAGCTGTTGTCTTGGATCCAGGTCGCTACACATTGATCACCAAAACCCACAAGAATGTCATGCTAGATTACTTTGTCCTCCTACCGGCTGCCTACTATGAAGCCTCCATCCTTACCCGTCATATCGCCAGCCCCTGTGAGCTTGACAATATGGAACTCTGTCGACATTATAAATACGCATCCCTTGACATGTAAATGGTATTTTTAACCGATTATTCACAGCTTCTAACAAACTATTTTATTCGTTAGTTTCGAACCCGCCACCAAACCATTCATTATCGGTTCCAAGGATAAGCCCACAAATCCCACAGAAGTATATGGCGATCCTGAGCATCTGCAGATTGTTAGCCACGTTGGCGATATTCCAGTTCTTTCGAATAAACAAAACGCCCTTAATTATATTGTCAATGTGTCCCACAGTGGCCAATACATATTCGTCATTGACTACATCAGTGATCGAGATTTTACAGAACCTTATTATGTGAGGCTTAAGCTTGGTGGTAATGACGAGGACTCTGGCTCAACAACTCTATATCCTTGTTTATACTCCACGGTCTGCCGCACTCCTATTATCGATGAAAACAGTCGTGAAAAAGCATTCTACATCAACAACGATGACTTGAAGCCTGTTACAGTTTACGTAAGTTGTTTATCCCAGAATTTCGTTTAGAATATATAAAACCTAGAGATCGAATTTTTAGGCTGATATCGATGACTCTTTCCGTGCACCAATCATATCTGTCACTGCTATACCAGTCAACCAATGGTCTATTGATTATATTAACCCAAGCCCAGTGTGTGTCATACATAATGGAGAATGCGCCACACCCAAGTTCCGTTCGGTACCAGATTCGAAGAAGATTGAGTTTGAAACCGATCACGAAGACCGCATTTCCACCAACAAGCCCCCATACGCGGCGTTAGATGAGCGGGTGAAACTAGTCCAATTGAACAAGAATGAAGATGCAACAATTGCTATCGAGTAAATGAGCCCCACATTATCTAAAACTTTATGCATATACTAATCGTTAATTAAAATAGATCCAAGGTATCGGAGCCCGGTCGATATGTGATTTTGGTCAAGTACTATCAGCCCAGTCATCCAAAATACCAAGTGATATACACTCTGACGGCTGGAAAGAATCAGTATGACGGTAAATTCGACATACAGCATTGTCCATCTAGCTCAGGTTGTCGTGGTGTCATCCGGCCAACAAGCGAGGACTGGTTTGAAATTGAAGATGAGTTCAAATTCACCATTACGGTAAGGCATAAGATACTTTTTCCTCGGAATTTTTCATTCGATTATTACAACCTTTCTAGAACAATCGTGGTCAAGGGGTTTGGCTTGATTACCTGGTAGTTGTGCCCCTCGATCAGTACAATGACGACTTACTGGTTGAAGAAACCTTTGATCAAACCAAGGAATTTATCAAGAATTGTGGCCAAGATCACTTCCACATTACCCACAATGCTAGTGAATTCTGCAAGAAAGCTGTGTTCTCCCTAACTGCTAACTACAATGATGGAGCCCTGCCCTGCAACTGTGACTACGCTGGCTCCACCAGCTTTGAGTGCCATCCATTCGGTGGACAGTGCCAATGTAAGCCCAATGTTATCGAACGTCAATGTGGCGCTTGCAGACCTGATTTCTACGGATTCCCTGATTGTAAGCCTTGCGAGTGTCCCAGTACCGCAATGTGTGAACCAAACACTGGAGAGTGCATGTGCCCACCGAATGTTATGGGCGACATGTGCGAAAAATGTATGCCTAATACATACGGCTTCCATCAAGTGATTGGCTGTGAGGAATGTAATTGCAACTATCTTGGTATTGCAAATGGAAATACTCAGTGCGACATGTTCAACGGTTCTTGCGAATGTCGTCCCAACATTGAAGGACGCGCTTGCGATGTCTGCAGTCATGGATACTTTAATTTTCCACATTGTGAACAATGCAGCTGCCATAAGCCAGGTACTGAGTTGGAGGTATGTCACAAAAATGATGGTAACTGCTTCTGCAAGAAAAATGTAGTCGGGCGAGATTGCGACCAATGCATCGAAGGCACTTATAATTTGCAAGACAATAATCCTGATGGATGCACTACATGTTTCTGCTTTGGAAAGACTTCTCGCTGCGACAGTGCTTACTTGCGTGTCTATAACGTCAGTCTTCTTACCGGTCACCGGTCCATCAACTCGGCCGAGTTTCATGATAAATCGATTGAGTTTGAAATTTGGAATCTCACCCCAGACGAAATGATCGTCAATGAAACGACACTCCAGGCAGACTTCTCGTTCCGCGATGCCAAAGATGAGCGCGTCGTCTACTTTTCCGTTTTAGATTTTCTACTCAACCAGAATAGCCACATCTCCGCTTACGGTGGAGACTTGGCCTATGATCTATACTTCACTACAGGGTTTGCTGGTAAGCCGATCATGGCTCCTGATATCATACTTCAAAGCAAGGATCATATTTTGGTACACCAAAGCTATGAACAGCCCTCCAGTAGCTTGGTTTTCAAGAACCGTCTCGAAATGGTGGAAACAAATTTCCAAAACCTGAATGGCAAGCCTGTTACCAGAGCTGACTTCATGATGGCTTTGCGCGACTTGAAGGCTATATTCATACGAGCTAATTACTGGGAGCAAACGCTTGTGACCCAACTATCAGATGTATATCTCACTCTGGCAGATGAGGATGCCGATAATTACGGGGAGTACAAATTCTTGGCTGTCGAACAGTGCCATTGCCCTCCAGCATATACTGGGCATTCGTGCGAGGATTGCGCACCGGGATACTACCGAGATCCCAAAGGACCCTATGGCGGTTATTGTATACCTTGTGATTGCAATGGGCACTCTGAGACCTGTGATTGTGCCACTGGAAAATGCACTGCATGCCAGCACTCTACAACCGGCGACCACTGTGAGCTGTGCATTGAAGGCTATTACGGAAACGCCACTTACGGCACTCCTCACGACTGCATGATTTGTGCTTGTCCTCTGCCCTTCGACTCCAACAACTTTGCCACTGGCTGTGAAATCTCCAAGTCGGGTAATGAAATACATTGCGAATGTAAGCATGGGTACATGGGAGCGCGTTGTGAATCCTGCGCTAACGGCTTTTATGGCCAGCCCGAGAACGAGGGCGATTACTGTAAGCCTTGCGAATGTTCTGGTAACATTAATCCATTGGAACCGGGTTCCTGTGACACTCGAACGGGTGAATGTCTTCGTTGCCTAAACAACACTTCTGGCGCGGCATGCAATTTGTGTGCACCTGGGTTCTATGGGGATGCTGTGAAGTTAAAGAACTGTCAGAGCTGTGACTGCGAAGAGCTTGGAACACTTGAGTGTGATCCCTTCGTGGGTGATTGTAAATGCCACGACAATGTTATTGGAGAGCGCTGCGATCGCTGCATGCCGGATCACTATGGATTTGATTCAGGCTTGGGCTGCCGTGCGTGCGACTGTGGACCAGCTTCAAACTCCACACAGTGCGACGATCATACTGGAAGCTGTGTCTGCAAGCCTGGAGTGAAAGGCCGTCAATGTGATCGTTGCGCGGTCGACCATTGGAACTATTCCAAAGAGGGATGCACTCCATGTCGCTGCAACCATGGTTACTCGCGCGGCTTTGGTTGCAATCCCCTGACTGGCCAATGTGAATGCTTGCCTGGGGTAATCGGTGATCGCTGTGATGCTTGTCCTCATCGTTGGGTACTAATCAAGGATGATGGATGCTTAGAATGCAACACATGTGTGCACGCACTTCTTGATGTAACCGACCGCATGCGTTACCAAATTGATAGTGTTCTCGAGGACTTTAACACAGTTTCCCTGTCCTTTTTCACGAGACAAAAGTTGAACTATTACGACATGTTAGCCGATTCACTCGAGCCTAAAGTTCAGTCTATGGACCCCGCCAAGGTCGACTTGGAACCGACACGAAAAGTTATAAGCGACCTCAAATCTGAAACCAAGGCCTACGTCAGGCAAGTTAACCAAACAGTTAGTACCGCCTTAGATATACGTAAGGAAGCTAGTGAGCTTCTAAAAAATGTATCAAAAGTAAGTGATGACGCCCAAAAAAGTATAGAGGATGCCAAGGAAGCTATAGCTTCTGGAAAAGCCCTTTCGGAAAACATGGAAGACACAGCTGGTACCAAGATTGATGATGCTTTAATGCAGGCCCAGAACATTCTGCAACAAATCAATGGGACGCACATTGATCTCCTGGATAATGAAGAAGCTCTAGCCAAAGCTCAAAACCTTTACGACGAAATTGATGCTCTAGTCGAACCCATAAAGAAACAGAATAGATCCTTAAACGCTCTCAAAACCGAAATTGGTGAATTCAGCGATAAATTGGAGGACCTTTTCAATTGGAGTGAGGAGAGCAATCAACGTTCTAGTGAGGTAGAGAACTTAAACGCCAAAAATAAGCGGGCGTTTGATAATTCTCAGTTCGATACCGTTTCTGATCAACAAAAAGAGGCTGATACAAATATCAAAGAAGCAGGAAACTTCTTAATCAATGGCGAGATTACCTTGTCACAGATCGACCAGAAAGTTGATGAATTGAAAAATGCTCTGTCAGCCTTAGAAGACGTAAATAAACGCGTTGATGAATACCTCCCCGAACGAGAGAATGAGCACATCGAAGCAGATAAGCTCACCCAAAATGCCACAAGGCGAGCAAATTATCTGAAGGCTCAAGCCGAAGATCTTGCTTTGCAGTACGCCGATATGACCGCCAGCGCTGAGCCAGCAATAAAGGCCGCCACTGCGTATTCTAGTATAGTAAATGCAGTCTCTGCCGCCCAGCAATTCACGGGCGAGGCTTTATCTGCTGCAGGTAATGCCACCACAATTACAGATGGTATAGAAAGCCGTGCGTCTAGTGCTGACGATAGGTCAGTGGATCTGCTGAATAAAGCACAGCAGTCTCTATATAAATTCCAAAAAGACCTGGAGCCACATTTGAATTCTTCTAAGAGCAAGGTTGATTCAATTTCAAAATTGAACGCCGACTCCGAAACGATCTTGGAAAATATCAACGTTCAAATCGATCAGATACCTACTGAAACCCAACGGGATTTGTGGGAAAATTCAAATACGAATGCAACTGATGCTTTGGATATCCTAGAGAAGGTACTCGCAATATTGGACCCAGTCAGTGCACAGACCCCCAAGGAATTAGAGAAGGCACGTAATATTTCAAAGGATATTGACGTAACAGAAAAGGATATTTTCCAAATCAACAACCAGTTGGACAAGGTGGAAATAGACATACCCAAGCTTAGAGAATTGGCCGACGAAATCGACGTACAGCAGGAAAAACTCAATGATATGACGAAGAATGTGGGCAACGATATTGAGAAGCTCAAACAACAAGTGGCCGCTGCCCGACGTGCTGCCAACAACATTAAGGTGGGCGTCAAGTTCGTGCCGAGTACTATTTTGGAACTGAAGACACCAGAAAAAACACCCTTGCTAGCTACCAAGACAAAAGTTTCCACATTCTTTAAGACTGAAAAGCCAGACGGATTCTTACTGTACTTGGGCAACGACAACAAAACAGCAGGCACTTCCCCTGTACCCAACAAGAATAACGACTTCTTAGCTATGGAAATTGTGAACGGTTACCCAATTCTAACAATTGATTTGGGCAATGGACCAGAACGCATAACCAACGACAAATACGTGGGTGATGGTAAATGGTACCAGGCAGTTCTTGACCGAGTAGGCTCCAATGCAAAGTTCACAATACGCGAGCAACTTAACGACGGTACTATTAAGGATCACACCAAAGAGGGTAATCTTGTAGGTACCAACAACGTTCTGCACGTGGATCGTAATAGTCGTCTGTTTGTGGGAGGATATCCAGGAATTTCAGATTTTGCAGCTCCCAAAGATATTCATTCCAGCTCATTCCAAGGCGATATTGAGGACCTACGCATTGGTGACGACCCAGTAGGATTGTGGAACTTTGTCTATGGAGAAGACAACAAAGAGGGGGCTGAAGAAAGAAATGTTCTCCTGGAGTATGAGATACCACTGACTGGTCTACGTTTCAAAGGCAATGGATTTGCTCAGCTGAAGGCTTCATCGTTTAACTTTAAAATTAAATCATCTATACAGTTTCGGTTCAAGGCCGCCAAGGATACCAAAGATGGCCTCTTATTCTTCTATGGTCGGAAAGAGCATTTCATGTCCATTGAATTGGTTGACGGAGCTGTATACTTCCGCTTTAAGCTAGGCAACAAGATTGTGTCCTCTGGAAGTCAAAATCGATACAACGATAATAAATGGCATACAGTAGTTGCTGAACGATATGGCCGCAAAGGTCTCCTGAAGGTAGACGATATGCTGATATTCCAGGAGGAAGCTCACGCTAGTTCAGATGAGGAACTACCCAAAGTAAATCGTATGTACTTTGGAGGTATGCCAGGGCGGCGTAACCATTCTGAAATTGTCGAACAAAATTTCGATGGTTGCATCGATGACGTGACCATATCAGGAGTCAAGGTTGACTTAACGCAGTATGTAAATGCAACTGACATCGTGGAGGGCTGCCCAGACAAATTCTCAACGGTCCTAGCCTTCATACCAAATGAACACGGATTTTTGCGAGCTGCCAACGCTGTCTCAGATAACAGCTTCTATGTAGTTTTGAATTTCAAAACTCGGCAACGCGATGGTGTCCTCTTCTATGCAGCCAATCACGATCAGAGCTCTACTATTGGTCTAACAATAAGCAATGGCCATCTAAAACTCCGAAGTATGGGTATTCAAGTTATGTCCCAGAAGGGAACCTATAACGATGGTGAAGAGCACGTGGTAACAGTTCGTCATAACGCTGATTATCTACAACTCGCCATTGATGAGTTAGAAAACGAGAGGTAAGGCCAAGAACAATAAGATCCAATTGATCAGTTACTACAATTTCATTATTTTCTAGATTACCTCAACCGCCACCACTTCTTATTCAAGGCGGAGACATTTTCTTCGGTGGTCTCCCAGATAATTATTTACCCCCCAGAGGAGCACTCTCTACTCTGGCCTACTTTGTCGGCTGCATAAGTGATGTAACAGTGAATGAGGAAATAATCAACTTTGCAGAAAGCGTTGAGAAGAAAAATGGCAACATCAATAACTGTCCTCAACTAGGTATGAAACATGAACAAATCCTCCTTCCGAAAAGTACATTATCTATTTTATTCTTTGCAGCATACGACCAGAACGAGTTCCCAATCTACTACCCAAGCGGTGGCAATGAAATTGACCAGCTAGAAGAGGATTCATATGACATAGATCGACCGATTTATAGACCACCTCCACCGCTCGGTACTACGACAACCACAACTACCACAACTCAAGCTCCGATCAAATTTGCAGAGCCAGAAGAAGAGAAAGAGATCCCAATCACCAAGTTACCAGCTATTGTAACAACAAAAGCGCCCTCAGTCCTTAAGCCTCGCCCTACGCCCAAGACCAATAAGCCCTCTGAAGGATGCAAACTGCCAGTTAATCCGAACTTCGACGTTGACTTTGTGGAAGCCGGCTACCGTTTCTACGCATACCGAGAACAACGCCTGGAAATTGATTTGTTGCCTGTCAAGCTGCGAAAGCATTACGATATTAGTATTACTTTCCGTACCAATTATCCCAACGGTGTGCTCTTCTTTGCCGCAGACAGAATACGCAACGACTTCATCGCTGTTTATTTAATGGATGGCATTGTCTACCACCAAATGCAAAATGGACCTATTGTCGCCAACATCTCATCCCAGACAGAATACAATGACGGAGAATGGCATACTTTAGAGTTCGTACGAACTAATGAAAAGATCAGTCTTATAATAGATCAAAAGGAGCAGGAAGGTTCAGTGAAACTTAGTAATACTAACAGCAAGCCATTAGATGTGGAGTATCCTATTTACCTGGGTGGAATTACCAGATTCTTGGAATCGGACTTAAAGCGCTTGACCTATCTGGGTGGAAACACATCCTACTACAACGGTTGCTTGCGTGATATCAAAATCAATAGCGTTGCTTTGGAGAAAGAGCCTACACCATACCATGTGGTCCCATGTTCAGAACAAGTGGAATCGGGATTATTCTTTAATCAACCTACTGGTTTTGTGAAGCTCTTTGACAAATTCTCTGTGGGAGATCAGTGCAAAATCAGTTTTGATTTCCGACCACGCGATCCTGATGGCTTACTTTTTTCAGTGCATGGAAAGAACTCTTTTCTTATACTCGAGCTAGTTCAGAATTCCTTGATTTTCACTGTCAAGTCGGATGCCAAGAATATTATCTCAACCAATTACACTCTTCCCACTGGCAGCTTCTGCGATGGCAAATGGCGCAATGTGCTGATCATCAAGTCGAAGTATGTGATTACCTTATCTGTGGACAAAATAAGTTCACTGCCCAGCGTTGGTACTGAAGGATCGGTGACAACTAAAACCAATAGACCCTTGTTTATGGGCGGCCATGTAGCCTTCCAGAAGGCACCAGGAATAAAAACAAAGAAGACCTTTAAGGGATGCATTAAGAATGTCGAGATCAACTCCAGCCCTGTTAAAATCACTCCGGGAATGATCTTTGGAGAAATTTGGCAGAATATCTGTCCTCAAAATTAATTTTAATTTCAATATAAATATTGTAATATCATAATTTTTCTTTTCAAAATAAAGTAAAGAACATGCAAACTTTTTCATTATTTCTCGTAGGGTCTGAAGAATATTTGCATCTAATAATTTGATATTCTAAATAAGATTTGAAGGAGCTTGAAAATTCTTAATAAAAAAGCAATTGTAGTTTGTTTACATAATCATTTTAATGAATATTTTATAAAGATTTTCTTATGGTCCAATGTATTAGATGGATTTTGTATATAGATATAGATATATGTAATCTATAGGTATGTATGCACGTATTAGATATATTTGCCATAGAACTTTGATTTTTGGGTCTCTGGGACCAAAATGATTTTGAACATTTTAAATGAGAGGAGAATATTATCGAAGAATAATTATTTAATATTCTTTACAAGTTAAATAAATATTTATTTTGTATACATATGAACATTGGTCAACCTAAGTTGTCTACATAAAAACGTTATTTGTTCAAATTAGCCAGTGTAGAAAATGAAATGTGCGCCAATATTTACGAGAGGCCTTTTTAATTTTTAATAATTTTAAATAATATTTATTTTGTATTCATTCTGGTTCAATGATGATAATAATTCACTATTTTTATAGAGAGAAAAAATCGCGCTATAGTTATTCATTTCATGCTATTTATTTAAGCTTCTTTCAATTATAGATTTTTTTCAATTTGCATTCATAATTTGTTTCTCTAAGCTTGGCATACTTTTATTTTTAACCCTACAATATACGTTGTGGCCCTAAAAATAAATTGTGGGAAAAAAAAACAAAAATAAATCTTATTAATGTTCTAGATATATTTAATTACATATTTGCATGTGTGTGTGTGTGTGATTGTGTGTGTTTTGTGTTAATTTAATTTTTTGTTTTTTGTTTTTGTTTTTTTTTTTTTTTTTTGTATTTGCTTAGACATTAATCACTAAGATCACCCGAGAGAGATACAAACGCACGCGAACGCGACCGAATTCCGCGATGAATTCGGTTTAAGGTACAACGAAATCACGTATTTTTATTTTTTTTTTTTTAATTTTTCTTTGTTTTTTTTTGTTTTTATTATTATTATTATTAATATAATTTATTTAATTTTATATTTTTGATTTTATTATTTGAGATCTGGGGGCGAAGATCCCTTATTTGTTAGTATTGTTTTCTTTATTTTTGTTTTTTAACGCGACGCGAACGAACGATCCCGAAGTTACTTTATTATCACACGTTCCCCCGATTTTCGGAAAAAAAAAAACTATATATACTATATATGAAAAACATAAATAAAAACATAATTTGCATTATTTAATACTATTTACCTAGCTTTTACATTTTTTACATGATTAGTTTTTAGTGAGTTGGTATTTTATTTCATTACATATTTGTTCCGCGACATATTTCAAGACTTTTATTTTCCTTTCAAAAGTAAATTGTAATTTTATACCCTAATTTGTAAAATTTGTTCTGTACAATAATATTGTGAAATTATAAGTTACGCAGTTATCCTTTCGGTGAAAAAAAATTATATTTATTTATAGCAAGAGTTTTTCCCTACACAACAAAGAATATAATAATACTATAAAAAAAAATTATCAGTCAATTTATACACGTTTTTTGTTTTTGTTTTTTTTCTCAATTAATGACCGAAAAAATGTATGTAAATTTAAGTAAAACTTCCCTAATATCAAGCTAAAAAAAAAAATTATAATAATAATGAAATAAAAATAAATACAAATTTTATATAAAGGTTTTTTTTTTTTTTTGTTTCGTTTAAGCATTATGAATATGAATATCATATAAGTATATAAGTAAAAATTGTTTCAAGAAAATTTTTGCAAATTTTTGTTTGTTTGTTTATTATATTTATTAAGCTTTTGATTAACCGATGAGAGATACACGATGGCATACTTTGACGACGCCTATAAACGCGATTGAGCGAAACGAACGAACGAACGAGCGACGATAAAACGCGAACCGAAACCGTTAAAACCCGAGACGCGACGATTTATATTTATTTATTTATTATTTTTATTTTTTTTTTCGAAAGTTTTTGGGTTGTTTGCGAAAATGAAAATAATTTATTTTATTTGAATAATTATGAAACTAATTTAAAATAAAATATATAAATATAGACTTGTCTATGGATTTGAACGGAGTTTTCATTTTTTGTTTTTTTTTTTTTTATATATATTTTTTATATCAGTCTTTAGAGAGTTTTGTTGTTGTATTTGAATTTGATTAAATTTTTCATATTTTTTAGAATTTGATTAAATTTTCACATATAGCCCATTGCTTTCGTTTAATTATTTTAGTTTTGTTTTTACGCGACACGAATTGCAATATCATTTTTTTTTTCGTTTTTCGTTTTTAATTATTATAATTTTTTGTTTTTCTTATACTTTAGATAAGGAAAAGAAAACGACCAACACAAACACACCATCAGATTCAAGTTATTTTCACATAATGAAATATGATTAATTTGTTTTTTTATGGTCTTTTTTTTTTTTTTTTTTTTTTTTGTTTTAGATAATTATGCACAATCCGGTTAAGTACAATACCGGAACACACCATTTAATATTGGTTTTTAATAATGACCTAAGCAATATGAACCAAACTAATTGCTATATAATTTATAGATTTATGTTATAGAGTTGATTGGTTATAATATGCTTAGTGTACATATATGTTTGTATTTATGTATTCGTGTATATTGTTTTAGGTTGGGTTTTCAACTTTATAAGCTAAATTTCCAAACTATTTTCGTGTCATTCGAAATGCATCGAATATAATAATTAATTTTTATGTTCTTTAATTTTTTCTGATTTTTTTTTTGTTTTTTTTTTTAGATTATATATAGTAGGTATATGGTTTTGTGCTTATATATAAAATGACGACACGCTTACTCGCAATATTATGTAATTGTCTAGATAAGTGAAGAGTTGATTTGGTGTGAACTACTAAGGTGCCAACAATGTTGATGCTGATGGAAACAGTGACGGCATCCATTGTATTAAATATTGTACATGGCAACCAGGCGTTCGGCCAAATTCGGCGGAAATTGCTCAACAAATCGACGCCAATTCTCCTCACCCACTTGTGTCTTAAATCCATGGAGAATCTAAAAAGTATGGACAAAAATTTAGTTACGCCAGTCTATGTGCTTTTTTATTTGGCTTACCTTTTGTATCATTTGATGCAAATCCTGTGGAGGGTTCACCCAAGAAGCGATTGCATCACAAAAGAATATAAAATCGGGTACCACCCCAGCTGGATTGACAGTTATCATATGACACATGCCACGGAAGGCCGAGTCTTTCTCATCATTATCTCGTATGTGCCGCAATGATGTACACCTATTTGTTCAAATATAAATCACATATTAAAAATACAGAAATTCATAATAAACGAAACTCTTAAATATTTTGCATCAAAAAAAAAAAAGACGTAGGAAATAGCGAAATCATATAGGAAACATTTAAAACAGAAATTTAAAAAATTTCCACAACTTTCCGTGTAAGCGAAATTTAAAACAACAATTCCTTTGCAAATTTGAACAAATAAATGAAATAATAGTTAGGTAATTGTGTTACACACCATTGTCGTACAAATTCGGGCAAATAAGGAGCCACTTCAACTGGGCACACATAACCTAGACGACCGATTGTTATTGCTAAAAGAACAGAAAAATCAATACATAAATAAACTTAATAAATTATAGAGCATACATACACTTATATTGTTTAATTAATTATATAAATTGCTTAATAAAATTAACTAATTATTTGCATTAAATATAAATTCATATATATATATAATTTTGATTGTGATTAATAACAGAGTTTGACGCTCGTGTTCAAAATCATGCACAATTTTTTTTGTAAGAAGAAAAAAAATATAATTAAAGAAATATTTGGCATACTCATATGCATTGAGGTGGAATCGAATAAATATAGAAAACTCTTGAATGCGAATCATTTGAAATTGGTTTCTAGTATTCGAGAATTTACTGTATTTGTTTTTTACTTGCTTGAGTCTAACATTGATAGCGAACAGAATGAATTTTAATTAACTCAACTTCACTTCAGCCCTTCTTACTCACCTGTATTTTCCAATAGAGTTTTTGGTGTATTGGGACGGTTGATAATGATAAACAAATCGTTGAGTACGAGATGAATGTACTGCTTGGTTTCCTCACCTAAAAAAAAAAATCAAAATATTATTAATAATGATTTCAAGATATTTTCAAAATCTTACCCAATTTCATGCAAATTTCTCCAATAGCCCAGGTAGCATTATTGCAAACCGATATGAAATCAGGAATCAAATTTCGGCCCAATATGGGAAAGAATTGTGCCATAAAGGGATGGACATGTGGGAAGCAGGCTTTAGTCAAATCTCCCAGCAAAGCAAATGACGATTGTCGAACCTTTTCGAATAAACAAGAATATACAATTTAAGTTTTAAGCTGACAGAACGAAAATAATTAATTCTTACCTCAGGTAAAGCATCTTGCATACACTGATACAGCAGATGCATTATATTGCTGTTTGCCACCAGAGTTTCAATATGACGATCTAGGCCTTCTGCCAGGCCAGACAACAAATCCAAGGCGACAATCATACGCTCTTTGACAGGGTGTTCGAAAGTGTGATTTTGTTTGCACAACTAAAACAAAAAATATAATGAGGCAATTATGATTTAAGAGAATTAATAATCCATACCATTTCTTGATTAATGGTTTGTTCGATCAGGGATATGCATCTTTGGTAAACTGGTTCGCAATAAGGTAGAAAACCAGACTGAAGGGCAGTGGCTATACTGGACAGGCACTCAAGAAGAGGGAACAGATCTTTGTCATCGTCTTTAAGCAAATTCCATTTGTCAATTAATGGCGGCATCAAAATGTCTATGTACTGCGGCTTATTCAGATGGTGGCCCACTGAATCAGCCAACGTGCCAACCGCATCGTATAAAATAAGCAAATTCTTTTGCTGATACTTTGAGAAGGCAAAGACCAACGTTTTAAGTATGTACTCCAAATATGGTACCAGTTCTGTGCAAGCCTCTTCCTCGAGAGTGGCAAAAGCCGAACAGGCTGCCTCTTGCACCCGTTTGTTGGAGTCCAGAATGCGCTTCAGCAGCTCCTCCATAAGTGGCTTTAAGTACTGGTCGTGGGGCTGATTGATCACCCAGTGGGCGTAACGCGATAGAGTCCAGCATGTAATGGATCGCACCAAAGCCTTCTTGTCCGACAAGCAACTGATTAAATAAGGTATCAATTCCGGTAGATGTTGAATCATGCCCTGCATGCAGCCCTCAGCTATGGCGCCCAAGGCCAAAACACCGCTCTCTTTAATAACCCACTCCTGATGGAATAAGGTATCTTTTAAAATCGGCAATACGATGGGCAGGCAATCCTCTCGGAACACATTGGCCAAAACATCGAGAGCAGCAGCACTGCATTTACGCAAATTCCATTCGGATAGGGAACTATCATCGTCTAAGCCATCATCATAATCATCATCATCATCGTCGCCAGCTGCCTGGCCACCTGTTTCGCTAGATTTGATTGTATGTGTACGGGTCTTGTGAAAACGTGGGCGAATATCTTCATCGCGATCGGGAACCATATCGTCTTCCTCTACATGGCCTTTCAACAAAATAATATCAATTTCCGAATATCTCATTCCGCGGACCAAAATTGGAGCCAACTGCGCCAAATACGGTGTCAACACATCCTTGCAAACCACCTGTTCAGCCAGCGATAACCAAAATTCAGAGGCTTCCAAGGCCACACCCTCGTCCGAGTCTTGAGTGTGCAAAAGCATATACTAAAAAAAAAAAAAAACAAATAAATTTAATTTATGCAAAAATTTTAAATACGAATTAAAATACCTCAATAATTTGCGGCATATGTGGCATCAGTCTATCCATTCGCACTTCCAGCAACATGACTAGACCATGGCAAACATTCTTTCGCACCTCATGATCCTCGTCCGAAGACAAATTAAAAAGATTTTCAATGAATGCATCAATGTGCAGCATCAGAGGCTGTGATCGATTAATTATAAACTGATTTATGCAGGCAATGGCATGTGCACGAATCTTTGGACTGCTGTGCTTGAAGAATTGCAGGAATTTTGGAATCATGATGTTCAGAGGTCTGTTGAGTTCAGCTGAATCCAATATTTCGGCGTAATCTTCGCAGATCTTTTGAAGTGAACTAAATGCACCTTCGCAGACATTATAGTCCTGGGCATCCAGCATTTCGCATAGCGTAGGTAACAGCTGGGGCCAATTGTGTAGACCCCCATTGCTGGCAATTGTGGTGATGAGAATGCCGACTGTAGCACGGATAAGAGGTGACGCATCTCCAACAGCTCGCAGACACTCGTGCTTGATGTATTCGACTATTTCTGGCTGTAAATTGCTGCCGTGCATGCGAATATTATTCTTTAAAATAAGCCCACTCAATGATCTGGTTGGCTCATCTTCTGTTGTTAGTTTGGTCAACACGTAAATCAGATAATTGTTGAAGTCCGGATACCGATTGAATTCCTCCAGTTTCTGTTTCATTTTTTTATTTTAAACCATGTTCGAATATTATTTTAATATTTTTTAGTCTTACCATTTGCACGGCCATTTGAGTTGCAGTGTCCGGCGATTGGGATTCTTTTAAGATCGCAATGATCTGCTGTAGACCTTCTGCCTGCGGTTCCCACGTCATTTTGATTAGTTCTTTCTACGCTCTCTATTGATTTAAGATCCGTTTCTACAGTATCAATAGAAATCAAAGGTTAGTGTTAATTGCAAGCAAAATAATCTATTATACAAAGTTGAACGGCCTCTTAAAGGGTAGGATATTTGCTCGAGGCCACCTCTTCAAAGCATACATACACACACAAGAGCACACTAATGTACATATTTTTATAGAGACCGACACCCCATATATGTAACATTTGCCCCACATATAAATTTGCGCACTCGATCCGCAGCAGAATGCGGTTATTAAATAAAATATTAAAGTGCGTGTTTGATCGGCGCAACGAAGGTTAAATTTACAGCGAATACATGAATCAGCATGTACATATGACTTCTGAGACTACTGCGGACCGCCGCCATGTCTGCTGCGCCTGAGCCTGCGTTGTCTGTCTACCGCGGTCTTAAAAACTTTTGCAAAATCTTTTTATTTATCACCTGAAGCACCAACTTACCCACAACAGTTTATTTTGTGCGTGGCAATCAATTGTAGAATTTAAAATATATATTTTTTAATTTTTCCTGTAATTAGTTGAAATTTTTTTGCACAAAGTAATTCTAGTGGTGTGCAAGTACTTTCAGTGAGTACTTTTCAACTAATCGATGCTTTCACTCAAAGATATAACGTGCCACGGGTTTTCCAAAAATGCTGCTCCAATTGTTATCGACTAATATATATTTTACTCATATTCGTAAATAATAAGTAACTTAGAACAAATATATAGTTAAAGTTTTCATGCTAGCTCTGTATAGAAATATCGAAAAAGAAAAGTCGATAAATTAGCACAAATATGTTTATCGATAGCACCTCATAACTACGACAAACTAGAACCCCAACTTCCAGACAAAAACATATAAATTTCGCAAACAAAGGATCAAAGCAAAGTCGTTTTAGGACATTCATCCCGTGGGGTCACAGAAATCGAATTGGCTGCCAGACGGTCAAGTAAAAGTGTTTAGCTAGTCGCACAACAACAGCCGTAGCGACCAGACAAGCAGCCATGAATAAACGGAACAACGTGAGACAAAATTATTTTAGTCAAGTGCAAATTACCAATTAATTTTCTTCTGTTAAAAATTATAGATTCGTTTGCCTCCAGAGGTAAACCGGCTCTTATATGTACGAAATCTGCCATACAAAATAACATCAGACGAAATGTATGATATATTTGGAAAATTTGGTGCAATTCGCCAGATTCGAGTGTAAGTCTTCTAATCTCCCATCCGTTTAACAATATGTTAATAAATATATTTTATTTCTTAGTGGTAATACACCAGAGACTCGCGGTACAGCCTTTGTTGTCTACGAAGATATATTCGATGCCAAAAACGCTTGCGACCATCTCTCCGGCTTCAATGTCTGCAATCGGTATTTGGTCGTGCTTTATTACCAATCAAACAAAGCATTCAAGCGCGTAGATGTAGACAAAAAACAAGAGGAACTGAACAACATTAAGTCCAAATATAATTTAAAAACACCAGAAGCTCCGTAAAAGGCAAAAAAAAAACAATTCCATATTTTCTACAAAAATATTTTTGAAAGACTTTTTAAAAACTTTTTGCTATTCTGTCCAGCTAAGGGCAATTGTAGCATTTAAAATACCTTGCTAATATCTTTTTGTATCATCTTTGTCATATTAAACTTACCATCATCATAAATCATCACAAATCACACGAATTGTCTGCATTTCAGGCAATTTAAAAATCATTAAATCATTCTCTCATCAAAATATAACAAGCAAGTAAAAAAAAGGAAAAATAACAAAGCATTTTTTTTTTCCTCTGAAGGATTAACAGAGTTTCTCTCACCTGTCTCAAGGTGCAGAGTATTTATTTCGTATACATAAAAACAGTTAAATATTAACTAACAAATATTCCCTATCAAAGGAACTTGGAAGGATTAGTTTTGTGTTGCCTATACCACGGTGGGCCTAGCCTACAGCCGTGTGATGTCCCATTTCAAATTCTGGCTTTGCCGCCTTATATTGATCATAGGTATTCTGATTTTTTACCAAAGCACGCTGCTTGGCCAGGTCTTCCAACTGCACCTTTGCTGCCTCAGCAATTTCTTTCCGCCGCTCCTCCAGCTTTCGTTTCTGTTCGTTCTTTTGAATTTCCCTGTCCCGAGTCTTTACTGTAATTTCTCTCTGTAATTTTGGTGGTCTTGGTGGCTTCTCATCGTGGACCTTTTGATGTCGAATCAGAGCGGCTTCCTGTCTAAAATGCGTGTCACAGATTTTGCACACATACGGCTTTTCCCCCGTGTGAATCCATTCATGCTGCTTTAGTGACTGGGAATTGGCAAAGCGACGACCACAAAAACGACACTCGAAATCCTTAACTTTCTCATGGACACTCTTGTAGTGCCGCTTCATATTGCCCAGATTGTTGAATCGCTGATTGCAGCTCGGGCATGCATGACTTTGCAGACTCTTCTCCTGAGTTTGACTTGAAGGCAGTGAGACAGTTCGAATGGGATTCAGCACAGTACCTGCCAGCTTGGCCATGTCGACGCGTTCTACACGCCGAGGATCCTTGGGTATGGTGGCCACTGATTCTGCACAAACTTTTATAAGTTCTTCCGCTGGGTTGACAATGGTGTCGCACTTGGGACTTGACTCTTTATCAGCTTCGAGCTGCCTTTGTCTATAGGTCTCTATTGCACGCTCCACACTCTTCTCATGTATCTTCAGATGCTTGGTGAGGCTCTCCGTGTAGAGGAACTTCTTGCCACACACCTTGCACTCGCAGCGCTTCTCGCCCGTATGGGTCATTTCGTGAATTTTGCAGGCATGTGACTTACCAAAGGTCTTGCCACAGTATTGACAGGCAAAATTTCGAACCTTTTCGTGAACAATTTTCACGTGATTGTCTAAGGCCCGCTTGGTGTGTGTTGCATGTTCGCACAACAGGCACTTGAACATTTTCTCCTGGGTGTGCGTTAAAATGTGTTTGCTCCATTCCTGGCGGGTTGTCTTGCCTACACCACAATATGGGCAGACATAGTTCTTAATGCCGGCATGTCGGAACAGGTGATTCTTAAGGGCACTGTTAATGTGGAAACCTTTGCCGCAGATATTGCAAGGGTAGGGTAACTCCTCGCCAGTATGTTTGTACATGTGCTTTTTCAGTGCCACTGGACAACGGAATGCCAGACCGCATTCAGAACAGAATTGTTCCAGGCGGGGAGCCACTGTTCTGGACATATTATGTACTTTCTTCAGATGGATTGTTAGCAAACGAATTCGAGGGAAGAGCAGCTTACAGCCTTCGACAGTACAGGGAATCTCCTCGGCTCTTTTTGTGTGTGCATAATCTACATGAAGCCGTAAGGCGCCGGCCGTGGTGAATCCTTTTTTACATGATTCCACAGTGCACTGAAATGGTAATAGGTCGTTGTGGTGTTTCATGTGCTCCTCAAATTTAGTTTGCTTCTTAAATTTCTGGCCGCATATTTGGCAAGCAACGTGGCCTGCTTCTCTTGTTGTTGTAGACTTGGAACGAACTTTAGGCTGGGATCTATCGAAGTTCGAGTCACCTGATTCATTGTCAATTTGACCTATACGAAAAGCAAGTGGTACATCATCATCACTATCATCGCTATTTTCTGGTTCCGTAGCATTATATTCCACCTTCTTTTCCACCTCCTCGGCTTCTTTATCAACAGTCTCGAGCATTTTAAATACTTCCTCTTCATTTTCAATCAACTCCGTTTTGTGATTCAGCAGTGGGTCAAAGTTTTGCTGGTCCTCATTGCTGACACCACTTGTGGCCGCCTCAGAATCAAGTTCATTCAAATTTGGGCTGGGGCTGACTATAATTTTATTAGCTACCATTTCTTTAAAGCGATGGGCAGAATCCAAGCAAAGCATCTGAAAATCGTGTGCATCGTTCAGTTTAGATCCACAGAGAGTGCATATTTGTTTGGGTAAACCATCCGTTTTGTCCACCACAATTTGATAATTGGTGAAGTCTGATAGTTTCTTGGCGAGATCAGGTATTAAAAATAAATCGAAAGTTGCATTATGCTTTAGCGGATTTAGGCACACCCGGCATATTGAATCTGCAGTGAGCATAGTGGCTGTGATCATGTAAATAAATATAAAAATTTATTTACAATTAATTCACTTCAATAGAGATGAGCGATGTTACTATCGAGTACAAATGCTCAAATTCTTGTGGTCAGTATCGATGCCAAATGCCTCTTATACCATCGTCCACTCGTTCGCTTTAACACGGAGTAGACACATACATAAATTTTTTCTCGTCAATTTGAAGTCGGCCTGCAGAGTTTTTCTTGTTAATTAATCTTTTTAAAGCTGCTAAAATGAACGTAGGGGGACAAGTCTCCATACATACGATATGCCGCATCTGTTTGAATCACTTGCAAAACGATGCGGCATACGACCTATTTCTCGTGCCAGGTTTGGCCAAAAAACTTTGTTTGTGTACGTCTCTTTCGGTGGAGCAGCAGGATGGTTTCCCCAAAAATCTTTGCTCCGTGTGCTACACCAAACTCAACGACTTGCACGAGTTCCAGAAGCTTTGTGTAGACTCGGTACAAAAGTTTCAGGATCTTCTGGCCAGCAATGCCTTCTCGTGTCCAATTACCTCTTTTGATGTCCTGGATCCGGTTGCAGTCAATGATATGGACTTAGTGCCCGAGGAAGAAGACAACATCAACTTCGATCCCCTATTAAACCATAAAATGGAGCTCATCGAAACAGAGGAGGATGTGTTTAAAATGCTGGAGACCGTCGACAAAGAAGCCGAAAAGGTGGAGGAGGAGGTGAAGAAAGCTGAAAAAACAGAAATCGACACAAAAGTATTTCGAGATGACTCGTCTAACGAAAGTGAAAATGATAACGATGGAGACATCGACTTCGAACCCAACAGTGACAGTGAGGATGATGTCCCCTTGGCCCGTTCACTGCGAGGAAGAGGTAAAGCTCGAGCCAAATCACCACCCAAAAAGAAAAAGGCCAAAATGGATGACTTCGACGATTTCAGCGATAGTTCTTCAGAAGACTCTGGTTCAGATGATGACAAGAAGAAATCCAAGGACAAACCAAAACGTAAACGCATTCCACAAGCTGAACGCCACTTGCATCGCATCATCGACTGCCACATTTGCCATCAAAAATTCAAGAAGGCAATTCGCTACGAAGAGCATATGAAATACCACAACGATTTGCTGCCATTCCAGTGCAAAGTGGAGACTTGCAAGAAGGGCTTCACCACTGCCAATGGCCTGCGTCTCCACGTCGATCACGCCCATATCGAGCTCTCTGAAGTGCATGCCTGCACTGTAGAAGGATGCGGTAAAACATTCCCACGAATCCGTTTACTAACGTTCCATATGAAAAGGGTGCACGAGACAGCACCGCCGCCAAGAGACTTTCCTTGCACAGAGTGCGACATTGTCTTTCATTGTCCTACGGCGCTCAAAAAGCACATGTTCAAGCACGATGGAAAGGAGCTACCCTATCCTTGCAACATTTGTGGCAAGCGGTTCGTCATTAACAGCGCCCTCAGAGATCATCTTATGCGCCATGCTGGTATCAAGAATCATGTTTGTCCCTATTGCGGAGTAGGCAAGACCACGCGCCAGGAATTAAACACACACATTCTGACCCACACCCTGGAGAAGAAGTTCAAATGCCCCAAATGTGACCATGCCTCGCATAACAGACAAAGTCTATCCAATCACATAAAAGTGGTCCATGATAAAATCAGAAAATATGCATGTCAATACTGTGGAAAGACTTTTGGCCAGTCTTATGCCTGCAAGATACACGAAAAGGGCCACACTGGAGAGAAGTGCCCAGAGTGTAAGGTCTGCGGCAAAGTTTTGCTGACAAAGAAGAGTTTGACGAAGCACTTAAGAATTCACGAAAAACGCTCGTTGCCGCGCCCTCGTCCAAAAGCTGAGACAGCTGCTCCACCAGCAGACAGTGCTCCTCCGATTAACACTGATGGCAGTGGTGCGGTGATGCCTCAAAATCCAAACGAGTTATTCAAGGCTCCTGACCCAGCTGACAAACCTAAGCCAAAGTACTCGCGGCGTGTAGAACGTGTGGACATTTCCCAATTGGCAGGCACTGCTGTTAATCCTATACCATCTGTTTCTTTGCCTTCTTGGTCGCCGCAGACGAACTTTACGAAAAAGGAAGGCCAACATATTTGTCCAGGATGCGGACGTGGTTTTAATAACATAGGCAATATGAAACTTCATTATAAAATCATTCACGAAAAGGTCAAGGACTTCGCGTGCCGTTTTTGTCCAAAGCGGTTTTCAAAGGCTCAAATATTGCGGCACCACGAATGGATTCATACTGGTGAGAAGCCGTACGAGTGCAAAGTCTGTGGCCATAGGTTCCGTCAGGAGAACCAGCTGAAAACACATCACAGAAAAATCCACATTGAAAACAGAGTCCGACGAGGCGGCGGTGGTCGCAGGATTCCTGCCGATCAAAACCGTGCAGTAACGGACTTGGAACCTTCTGAAGAGAGAGCAGCTGCTTCGGCTGAGCTGCAGGCGCAGCAGCTAGAAGAGAACGAGATTAAACGCAAGGCCGAAATCGAGCGACGCAAAATACAGGAGGCGGCCCAGGAACAATTACAGAATTTGCTAAATCCATCAGATCCGCGAACCTATGACGACTTTTTTGCACAGAAGGTAGAAGCTGAAGGCACCACAATCGAAGCAACGAAGTTGGATCATGTGTGAATTCTGTGTATTAAACAGTACGCTTTACATTATATTAATAAATCTATCTGTATTCAGCTTATTTGTTTGGACTTTCTATTTTTACCAACTTAAATTGGGTTCACTTTCATATCAGAGCTGCAATCGGCCTTAGTACAATCGAGTACATGGTAAACAGGCTGAGTAGTATTGTCGATACTAAAATTACTCGTTCTGCTCAAAGTACTCAATCGACAGTAAAATTTTTCTCGCTAGTAAATATAATTGTTTCTTAAAATCTTGTCTTATTATAATTTTGCCGAAAATGGATGTAGGAGGCCAGATCTCCATACACACAATATGCCGCATCTGCCTAAATCATTTGGAAAACGATGCGGCGTATGATCTATTTCTCGTGCCTGGCTTGGCCAAAAAACTTTGTTTGTGTACATCCCTTACGGTGGAGAAGCAGGACGGATTCCCAAATAATCTTTGTTCCCCATGCTACAATAAGCTGAACGACTTACACGAGTTCCAGAAGCTCTGTGTGGACTCGGTGCAAAAACTCCAAGATCTTTTGGAAAAAAATTCATTCTCATGTCCAATCAACACTTTCGATGTGCTGGAAACGAATGTTAGTGCTGACTTGGCTGTCGAAGAGGAGGACAACCTTAATTTTGATCCACTGCTGAACCACAAAACGGAACTCATTGAGACAGAGGAGGATGTCTTCAAAATGTTGGAAACTGTTGAAAAGGAAGTCGAAAATGTCGTGGAAGAGATAAATGCAACGATGAAAAACAGAAAAGATGAAACAGAAGTAATTGATGATGAGGAATCTTCCAATGAAAGTGAACACGACAATAACGAAGATGATGACTTTGAACCCAACAGTGACAGTGACGACTACGTTCCTTTAGCCCGCACCCGATCAATGCGCCGAAAAGAAAAATCTCAAACAAAAACAGAACCGAAAAAGAAAAAACCCAAATCAGATGAAATAGATGAGAATAGCGAAAGTTCTAGCTCAGATTCTGACTCGGACGATGAAAATAATTCCAAGGATAAACTGAATCGGAAACGCATTCCAACAACCGAGCGACATTCACATCGCATCATCGACTGCCACATTTGTCACCAGAAATTCAAGAAAGCCAGCCGCTACGATGAGCACATGAAGCACCACAACGACTTGTTGCCCTTCCAGTGCCAAGTAGAGACTTGCAAAAAAGGCTTCACCACTGCCAATGGCCTGCGTCTACACGTTGACCATGCCCACACCGAACACTCCGAAGTACATGCCTGCACTGTAGAGGGATGCGACAAGACATTCCCCCGTATTCGTCTCCTAACTTTCCATATGAAGCGAGTCCACAACATATCAAAGGAAGACGCTCCACCCAGAGAATTCCCCTGCACAGAGTGTGATTCTGTGTTCCACTGCCAAACGGCTCTCAAAAAACACATGTTCAAGCACGATGGAAAGGAGCTACCCTATCCTTGCAACATTTGTGGCAAGCGGTTCGTCATTAACAGCGCCCTCAGAGATCATCTTATGCGCCATGCTGGTATCAAGAATCATGTTTGTCCCTATTGCGGAGTAGGCAAGACCACGCGCCAGGAATTAAACACACACATTCTGACCCACACCCTGGAGAAGAAGTTCAAATGCCCCAAATGTGACCATGCCTCGCATAACAGACAAAGTCTATCCAATCACATAAAAGTGGTCCATGATAAAATCAGAAAATATGCATGTCAATACTGTGGAAAGACTTTTGGCCAGTCTTATGCCTGCAAGATACACGAAAAGGGCCACTCTGGAGAGAAGTGTCCGGAGTGTAAGGTCTGTGGTAAGGTCTTGCTGACAAAGAAGAGTTTGACAATACATTTGAGAATTCACGAAAAGCGCTCATTGACACGCCCACGTCCGAAACCTGAATCTGCGGCCCCAAAACCAAAAGACCCTACGCTTCCTGTTGGTGATGGCAGCGATGTATCTCAAAATCCTGATGAATTATTCAAAACTCCTGAAGCCAAGTCGAAGAAGTCACGTAGGGTGCAACATGTTGATATCTCAGAATTGGCTGGCACATCTGTGAATCCCATACCATCCGTCTCATTGCCTTCCTGGTCGCCACAGACGAACTTCACGAAAAAGGAGGGGCAACACATTTGCCCTGGCTGTGGTCGTGGCTTCAATCATATTGGCAATATGAAACTTCATTATAAAAATATCCATCAAAGAATAAAGGATTATGCTTGTCGGTTTTGTCCGAAACGATTTGCAGTTGCCCAGAGTCTGCGTTACCACGAATGGATACATACGGGCGAGAAACCATTTGAGTGCAAGGTCTGCGGTCAAAGATTCCGTCAGGAAAATCATCTCACAACACATAATAGAAAGATACACATAGAAAAAAGGGTCAGGGGTGGCCATAGGATACGCGTTAGTTCGGACCTGGAGCCAGCAGAAGAAAGAGCGATTGCCTCCGCCGAGTTGCAGGCCCAACAGATAGAAGCGAATGAAATCAAACGCAAGGCTGAAATTGAACGTCGCAAAATACAGGAGGCAGCTCAAGAGCAATTGCAAAATTTACCAGCGCTACAGGGACAAACCTCCTACGATGAATATCTGGCTCAAAAGGCCGATGCAGAAGGCATTAGTATTAATACCTTCAAATTGGATTATGTGTGAACCTTATATATTGAATCTTCTGTTACTATTTTTATTAAATGTATCGTAATCTCTATACTTGTTTAGTAAGCCATAAAAATTAAAGGTGCATATTTTTTACAATTCAAACGTTAAGATTTTCCGCTGCAGCAGGGTTGCATTTGAAACGTTCTGATTGGCCGGCAGAGGCGCTCTCACAATAAAAATAAATACCCGATGCCAATTTTACTCGTTTTATTGTACTTTCTTGGAATACTCAATCGGTAGTAAAATTTTTCTCGGCATAAACATAATTGTTTTTCTGCGAATTTAATATTCAATTCAATCGAAATGAACGTAGGGGGACAAGTCTCCATACATACGATATGCCGCATCTGTTTAAATCACTTGCAAAACGATGCGGCATACGACCTATTTCTCGTGCCAGGTTTGGCCAAAAAACTTTGTTTGTGTACGTCTCTTTCGGTGGAGCAGCAGGATGGTTTCCCCAAAAATCTTTGCTCCCTCTGTTATACCAAACTCAACGACTTACACGAGTTTCAAAAACTTTGTGTTGATTCGGTACAGAAATTTCAGGATCTAGTTGCCAGCAATGCTTTCACGTGCCCAATTAACACTTTTGATGTGTTGGACCCAAATGTGTCTGCCAATGACGTAGACTTGGGTGGGGAAGAGGAGGACAATCTTAATTTTGATCCCCTATTAAATCACAAAATGGAACTCATCGAAACCGAGGAGGATGTATTCAAAATGTTGGAAAACGTTGACAAGGAAGCTGAACAAGTCGAGGAGGAGGTGATGCAAGCTGAAAAAACAGAAATTGATACGAAACTTTTTGATGACGATTCATCCAACGAAAGTGAAAATGAAAACGATGGAGACATGGATTTCGAACCAAACAGTGACAGTGAAGATGATGTCCCCCTGGCCCGTGCATTGCGAGGAAGAGGCAGACCCCCCGCGAAAGCTCCACCCAAAAAGAAAAAAGCTAAGCCCGAAGAGGAAGAAGACGATTTTAGTGATGACTTCAGCTCAGAATCTGATTCGGATGATGACAGCGGCAAAAATACGTCCAAGGAAAAACCAAAACGAAAACGCATTCCAGCCGCCGAGCGTCACTTGCATCGCATCATCGACTGCCACATTTGTCACCAGAAGTTCAAGAAAGCCATTCGCTATGAGGAACATATGAAATACCACAACGATTTGCTCCCATTCCAATGCAAAGTGGAGACATGCAAAAAGGGCTTCACCACCGCCAATGGTCTGCGGCTTCATGTCGACCACGCCCACACAGAGCTCTCCGAAGTCCACACATGCAGCATAGATGGTTGCGGCAAGACATTCCCACGTATCCGCCTACTCACCTTCCACATGAAGAAGGTTCACAACATTTCAAAGGCAGCAGCTCCACCACGAGATTACCCCTGCACAGAGTGCGACATAGTATTCCGTTGTCCAACAGCGCTCAAAAAACACATGTACAAACATGACGGCAAGGAGCTGCCATTCCCGTGCAATATTTGTGGAAAACGATTTGTCATCAACAGCGCCCTACGGGATCACCTGATGCGTCACGCTGGTATCAAGAACCATGTCTGTCCCTACTGTGGCGTTGGCAAAACAACTCGTCAAGAGTGGAACCAGCACATTCTCACTCACACTCAGGAGAAGAAGTTCAAGTGCACAAGATGCGACCACGCCTCCCACAACAGACAGAGTCTCTCTAACCACATTAAGGTGGTCCATGAGAAAATCAAAAACTACGCCTGTCAATATTGCGGCAAGACATTCGGTAAATCTTATGCCTGCAAAATTCATGAGAAGAGTCATACGGGAGAAAAGTGCTCCGAATGCAAGATCTGCGGCAAAATATTCCTCACCCCGAAGAGTTTGACAAAGCATTTGAAGACACACGAGAAGAGGGCTCTGGCTGTGGCACAGGCCCAGGCGGCAACTCAAGGATCTGGTGCAGCCAACGATCCCGCTACTGCTGGTGCTGAGTCCAATGCCGGAGGTGAAAATGCTGGTCAAAATCCTGCCAACGAGCTGTTCAAAATTTGCAGCGAGCCGACTCCGCCGGCTGAGAAGCCCAAGCCAAAGAACTCGAGGCGAGTTGAACGTGTGGATATATCCCAATTGGCTGGCACTTCGGTTAATCCCATACCCTCAGTGTCAGTGCCTTCGTGGTCACCACAAAACAACTTTACGAAAAAGGAAGGCCAACACATTTGTCCAGGCTGTGGACGGGGCTTCAACAACATTGGCAATATGAAATTACATTATAAGATTATTCACGAAAAGGTCAAGGACTTTGCTTGTAGATTCTGTCCGAAGCGTTTCTCGAAGGCTCAGATCTTGCGGCACCACGAATGGATTCATACAGGTGAGAAACCCTTTGAGTGCAAGATATGCGGTCATCGATTCCGGCAGGAAACGGCACTCAAGAAGCATCAACGAGTTCATGAAGAAAACAGACCACCTAGAGCTAGATCTGGCCGTAAGCCGGGTAGCCTACCAACCGTTCGGCCATCGACACTCAAAATGGATGCCGCTGAGGAGAGGGCTGCGGCTTCTGCCGAGTTGCAGGCACAACAACAGGAAGAGAATGAGATGAAGCGGAAGGCAGAAATGGAGCGTCGCAAGATACAGGAGGCCGCTCAAGAGCAATTGCAAAATTTGCCGAGACTACAAGGTCAAACCTCGTATGATGAATATTTCCAACAAAAGGTTGAGGCGGAGGGCATTAGTGTTGATGCTTTTAAGTTGGACCATGTGTGAATATAAGTTGATAATATTTTTCTAAAGTTTAACATATGATAAATGCTTTCAATTTGCTTGCAATTTAAATTTAAAACTATCTAATATTAGATTTTAAAACATATTCTGAATTCTGTAAATTTTTCAAAAAGAAAAACAACAAATGGCAACAGTTTTATATACATATAGGTATTAATTTTATCACTTTATGACTTTTACTGCTTACTATACTATAGTACTAACAATTAAATATAATTTTCATTTATGTATGAGAACATATTGTTTTCTTTTGCGAGGAGGATGCCAGGCAGAAATTATTGTTATTAAAGTATCAGAATTTAGAACAGCAATGCGCCACCTAACGGGTGTAGAAAATACAAACAACTTGCGCAAATGGAGCGTTAGTGTGTTGACCCGAGTACCTAATTGAGTAGTAGTAGGTATCGGTTGCCGATGTTTTTCTCTGACGCGTATTATGAGGAGCAGTTGTTCTTTGTAAATTAATCGTATTTAATAAAATATACAATCCAAATAGTCCCTGGCCATTATGAATATCGGGAGTCAATACTCCATAGACACCTTATGTCGCATCTGTTTGAATTATCTGCAAAACGATGCTGCTTACGATCTATTTTTGGTACCCGGATTGGCCAAAAAATTGTGCGTATGCACGTCTCTTTCGGTGGAACAACAGGATGGTTATCCAAAAAATCTGTGTTCTCTGTGTTATACCCGTCTCAACGATATGCACGAGTTTCAAATGCTGTGCGTGGAGTCAGTGCAAAAGTTTCAAAACCTTATAGCCACAAACAGCCTTGCCTGTCAGGTAAACACGTTCGATGTTCTGGAGGGAAATGACGGAACCGGCGAACCTGATCCCGATTTAGCTGGTGAGGAAGAAGATCGTGTGAACTTTGATCCCCTGTTAAACCACAAAATGGAAATTATTGAAAACGAAGAAGATGTTTTCAAAATGCTGGAACATGTGGACAAAGAAGCCGAGGAAGTGGAAAAGGATGTCAAGCATGACGAAGTGCTACAACAAGACATGCTAAAAATGTTTACCCACGAATCCTCCAACGATAGCGAAGACGACGCAGACTTTGAACCCGATAGAAATAGTAGTGACGACGATACACCCTTGGCCCAGAGATTGCGCGGAAAAGCTTCCACCAAGTCCAGGTTGAAAAAGTCTACTGCCAATGATGATGATGACGACGAAGATTTCACCTCAGAAACGGACAACGACGACGAAGATAATGATAGCACAAAAGCAAAACCAAAGCGCAAGCGTATTCCTGCTGCAGAGCGTCACCTACATCGCATCATCGACTGCCACATTTGTCACCAGAAATTCAAGAAAGCCATTCGATACGAAGAGCATATGAAGCACCACAACGACCTGTTGCCCTTCCAGTGCAAAGTGGAGACTTGCAAAAAAGGCTTCACCACAGCCGGTGGCCTGCGTCTGCATGTGGATCATGCTCATACCGAGCTATCCGAAGTTCATGCCTGCTCTGTGGAGGGATGCGACAAAACATTCCCGCGTATCCGCCTCTTAACCTTCCACATGAAGAAGGTCCACAACATCTCTAAGGCAGCTGCGCCGCCCCGAGACTACCCCTGCACCGAGTGCGAAAAAGTGTTCCGTTGTCCGATGGCGCTGAAGAAGCATATGTACAAGCACGATGGCAAGGAATTACCCTTCCCCTGCAACATCTGCGGCAAGCGATTCGTCATCAACAGCGCCCTCAAGGATCATCTCATGCGCCATGCCGGCATCAAAAACTATGTGTGTCCCTATTGCGGTGTAGGCAAGACCACACGCCAAGAATGGAACACACACATCCTCACCCACACCCAGGAAAAGAAATTCAAGTGCAACATCTGCGACCATGCCTCCCACAACAAACAAAGTCTGGCCAATCATATCAAGATTGTGCACGAGAAGATTAAGAATTACGCCTGCCAGTACTGTGGCAAGACCTTTGGCAAGTCACACGCCTGCAAGATTCACGAGATGACCCACACCGGCGAGAAGCGTTGCGAGTGCAAGGTCTGCGGCAAGAAGTTCCTCTACCCAAAGAGTTTAACAAAACATTTAAAGACACACGAGAAGCGTGTCTTGCGTGCCATCGAAACTTATCGCCAGCGCCAGGTGGAGCTAGGCGAAGGAACACCTTCCGGATCAGACCCCATAGATAACTTGGTAGCCGGACTCACCAACAACGCCGAAGGCGTCGAACCGTCCATGCCCCAGAATGCTGCCGACGAACTACTCAAGGTTTGTGCCGAATCAGTGGCCACCATACCCAAAGACCCACGACGAGTTCAACGTGTGGACATAGCTCAGCTGGCGGGAACAGCTGTGAATCCCATACCGTCTGTGTCAGTGCCTTCCTGGTCGCCTCAGGTCAACTTTACGAAAAAGGAGGGCAAGCACATCTGTCCCGGCTGCGGTCAGGGCTTTAATAACATCGGCAACATGAAGCGCCACTACAAGATTATCCATGAAAAGGTCAAGGACTTTGCCTGTCGTTTCTGTCCAAAGCGCTTTGCCAAGGCGCAAACTCTACGCCACCACGAATGGATACACACTGGCGAAAAGCCTTTTGAATGCAAGATATGTGGTACACATTTCCGCCAAGAGACAGCTCTGAAGCGACATCAAAGGACCCACGAGAACAGACCACCAGTTATTTCCTCCAAGTTCTATGCGGCTCGCGAAGAGCTGGAAGAGCAAGAGCGCAGCAAACGGGAAGCCAGGCGAAAGGCAGATGCAAAGCGCAAGGAGATTGCCGACAAGGCCAAGGCACAACTTCAGAAAATCGAGGCCACCGACAAGAATCTACACTCCTACGACGAATACCAGGAGGCCGCCGCCGAGAGAGCTGCTGCCTCCGCCGAATTGCAGGCCCAACAATTCGAGGAGAACGAAATCAAGCGCAAGGCCGACGAGGAACGACGAAAGATACAAGAGGCCGCCTACGAGCAGCTGGAGGTCTTGCAGCAGCAACAGCAATTCGATAAGGCACAAAGCTCCTATGATGGCTACTATGCCCAAAAGGCCACCGCCGAAGGCACCAGCCTTGATGCCCTCAAAATTGACCATGTCTAGATCGGACTATATATATATATAGAGGTGTAGACTTATAGACTGCTTAAACTGGTGACGGCGGGTTTTGGCAACTGTTGTGTTGTTGTTGTTGTTTGGTATGCTTTAAAATTTACAAGAAGCGAAAAAAAATGATGCATCTTGTTTGAGTGTCGTCGATTCTTTGAGGTATGCGCTGTTTTATAGAGCAATAATTGTTTTTAGTATGGGTACTTAGTAGTCTACTTATAAATACACGAATCAATTGAACATATACACTTAAATGTTAAAAACAAAAAAAAAATGCAAAAAACAAAATAAATAAGAGTTTTAAATTAAAACAGAAATACTTTTGAGTTATTCGGACATATTTTCCTGGAGTGTAAAGAGCTCCGTAAGACTACTTAGGGACATGTTTTCCAAGTCCCAATGTGTGGACAATGTTTTCTTATTATCGGCCGATTTAATCAGGGACATTATATTCTCCTCGATTGTGGCATTCACCACGAATCGATGTACCACGGTGGGTCTAAAAAAAAAAAACAAAACAAAAAGAATCTTTATAGAGGCCTTGAGCTGCCTGCCAAATTCACTCACTTAGTTTGACCGAAACGATGTACACGGCCAATAGCTTGTAGCTCTTCGCCAGGATTTAAGATCGGTTCTACCAGGAACACATGCGTAGCCTCGATTAAATTCAAACCCTTGGAACCATGCGATAAGGGCATCAATAGACAAGACACGGAACCATCTGGATTCTTTTAAAAAACAAAAAAAAAAGGTTTAAAATTTTCAATTTGGGAATCCGGTTTACTTACTTTGAACTCATCGATATCCGAATTTGTTAGCTTGCAGCGATATTCGATTTTATTCAATTTGAGAGCTGATTCCAAATGCTTTAGTATTGCTTGCCACTGCGAGAATATCAAAATTTTAGTCTTGCCACCTTCTTGGACCTTCAATTCCAAAATCAATTCAACAATATGCGAGATTTTCGTCGAGAAATCACCCACTATACTTTTCTGTGGGCCATTTGTTCGAACCGCAAAATATAGTCTGAAAAAATTAAAATTTGTTTTTATTTGTAACATGATAAAAAATAAAACAAAAATTAAGCCAAATTAACCCTGATCGTCTCCTTTTAACTCAGCAATACATTGCTCATCTTCAAGCAAGCACGCCATCTATCGGACTATTCGTTCGACCGTTTACCAGTTAGGCAAGGGACACTAAAATCTTGAATCTGAATATTTGTTTTTTTTTTTTATATATTCTGTAAATATGGTCCTATCTTAAGGAATGTTTGATATCAAACGAAAGATTTTTAGATTCCTAACTTTTTTAAAGCAATTAATAAGAAAAATACTTACTGAGGCGACTCCTGGCGACAAATGGGACATTTCTTGCTATTCTCTCTGTGATACTTCAATTGTAGTAAACAATTTTGACAGATAAAATGACCGCAGACCATCACAACATACTGTAAGAATTCAAGTTTAGTTGGAGTAAAGTTTCGGCTTAAGCTAAAATTACTCTGGAATCGTCCTGGGTTTGGCAAATGGGGCAGGGCTTACTGATGGAATCCTCCTTTAAATGGTTCAAATATTTCAAGCGACCCACCAGGCGAGCGAATTTTATTTGGCTTTCATGGACCTGAGCCACCTGCTGAGACATTAAATGCTCCAGCTAAGGTTGAAATTAATTAGTCTGATTATTCTATATTCGGTTTTTTTTTTAGCCACTTGCCTGACATTCCAGCACTCTGAATGTGGATTGCTTTTGTGGATCGTCGGTTAGGAGAATACGCATTTTGCACATTTCCAGCTCATCGAAGCCCTTTATAACATACTCCACTTCGATCCAGTATTTTATTTGATGCTTGCACAGGCTTTTCAAATTCTCTAGCAATTCCCAAGATGTCTGACACTCTGCCTGGTACTCTTTGTACTCGGAATTGGAACGCAGAAAAGCAAACACAGCTAAAAAATGAAAATTTTCCGTTAAGAATTACAAATTCACAATAGACTTGATTATCCTGTTTACCTTCGATAAGACAGATTTCCGGACTGGGTTTCTCCACTCCATCTGTCATGGTGGCCTCCTCTTCGAGTTCTTTGCTATATAATAAACACTCGAATTGATTCATCTGATCTCGAATAGTGCACATACGGCAAGTCTGCTCCTTCTTCCTCGACTGGGCATCTTCGGTTTCCATGACCGGCATATCACTCTGGAAAGAAGAAACCAGCTTCAATATTTTAGAGCTAATACATTCTCTTTGGATTAGTTTACTAGTATATCAATCAAGTGGCAATGGGAGACTTCTTTTATGAATGCAGCCACATCTTTGGGCAAGGTATTACCACTCTTTACGGCTTCGAAGAAATTGGACATGATTGTCTTTAAATATTTAAATTCTACAATCAATTTTTGTTTCAGTTTAATCAGAGATTCCATCCATTTAGTTAAAATGAAAATATAGCCAGGCGTGGAGGAAATATTTTCCAATTTAGTAAAGGAAATATTTTTTCGTATAAAATTATCTCTGATCTTGGCTGATAGCGGATAAAACTTCTCTTTGAGCACCACAAGCAAAGTAGATAATAATCTTTCCATGTCTTTCAATTTCAGATTGCCCTCTTTTTCCAGCTTCTCCAAATCCTGCTCTTTTGTTTCATAAGCAGTCTCAGCAGTCTGCATAACCTTAAAAGTTTCCTGCAAATACTTCCATTCCAGGCTTTGCAATTTCTCCTTATAGCCAATCAATTCATCGTTTTCGAATAGCTTTAGCTGTGGAGCCGCCTTGGCTAGTTCTGCAATGTTATGAAGGACATGAATCTGAAGCAAGCTATCCACGCTGGAATAACCAAATAGAAATAAAAACTTTGAAAATGGTGAAAAGGAAGGACCAAAGACAACTTACTCAATGTTTTCAGCCTTGTTAAATTTGCTCAGTTTCAAGACATCCTTATAACAATTGGCGGCCAAATTGTATTCTTTCTTAATGAAATAAATAGCTGCCATCCCATTATAGGACGAGGCTTGAGTCCTCAACTGCGACTTGCATTCTATTTCGTTTGCTGTTTTCAGATGCGTCAACAGGACCTGGGGATTAAGGTACTCCACTGAAGACACATTGCTATTTAGGACCACTGGCACCGAGCAGGTCTGGCGTATGCGCAAAAAGGGCTTCAGAATGATGCGTAGCAGCTGAGGCGATATGGAGGCTAGTTGAGAGCTTGAACTTTGGCTTTTCGCGTATTTGGCCACATCTGTAAGGAATTGCTTGTTGCACTTGTTGTGCTCCTCTCGATAATACAGGGATTCAATATTGCTCAGGTCGAGACGGTGAACGACTTCCGTTTGAGGAGGAATGCCCAATTCGCTTTCCACTCTTGATTTACATGTGCGCCACATACTTTTCTCAAGTATATCAATTAGGGGTTCAGTCTTGTGTTTCAGTAGAAAAGAGTTCTTTACAGTTTGCCAGGCTTCTGGTGGATCGCACGCTTGTTCGTAGCCTATGAAACTTAAGAGTGGAGCCAAATCGTCAATGCTGCGCTGAATGGGTGTGCCGGTCACAGCCCAACGATTAATGGCCGTCAGTTTGCGTACCATTTCAGCTGCCTTGGCAGTGCTGCTTTCGACCTCCTGGGCCTCGTCCAGACAGACACGCCACCAATCGATCATGAGCAGGGGGGAAGTTGGATGCATAAATTTGGGCTGGTTGCGCATTTTGCGTTCAGTCTTGTAATCGGATGTGTGATAAATCTCACGTTTCAAGATGTTGTAATCCGTGAGGACAACATCATATTGTGTCAGCTCCAAGGGACTAATCCAGCGGCCAGAGTGTATGCCCGGGTAGAGTAGTACCTTTAGGGAGGGGGATATATGTTTGGTGATCTCATAATACCATTGCATTTTGATGGTATTTGGTGAGACAATAAATGTGCTGGACGACACTAGCAATTCCGTGGAAGTCATCTTTGCCCAGCATTCGGAACACAAATATGAATCAATCATACATTGATCAGCGTTTGCAAGCAGGACACAATTCTTATGTTGTCTGATTTTGCAATTTTGGCATTCTATGAAAACTTTGCTTCTGGTATTACCACATATGCACAGTAATTTTCGTCGCTTCTTCAGTGGTTGCTCATCTATGAAATTATCTAGCTTCTTTGAAAAGCAAGCATCTCCGAGAGCAGGTCGTGGATGAAGTAATATTAAAGATAGTAATTCCACAGTTTTGCCCAAACCCATTTCGTCTGCGAGAATACCACCGGGTGGCAAGCAAGTCTTTGGCAGAGTTTCATTAAATTGCAGACAATAATTATGCTTGAATATTGGCCTGCCGCCACTGATGGGCTGAAGCTCCATATAGCTGGGTACGAGTTCGATCTCGTGTGTTTCCCTGCTCAGCATCCATTTCACTGTGCGTTTCTGGTAGTCTCGCAGCTGAGACTGAAAACAAGAGGGCAAGCGCAGCGGTTCCGCGTCAGGCAAAGCGGGCATAGAGGACAGATGACGCTCGTAAAGCGAATCATAGAGTTGCGTTGTCACATAGCTTTTGAGCTCACGCTGATGCTGTTGCTCTTGTAATTCAAATTCCAGGCTGGGAATGTAATTGATGAAGATGATTGGAAACAGCAATACAGCTAACTCCACATCGTCTTTACTGGAACGGCTCCTTATTGAGTTGGACTGCATAAGAACTAGATTTGAATTTGCATTAGACGTCTTAATCGCTTTGAGACATAATTTCCTCAATCCATTAATTTGTGGTTCATATTTGTCCAAGCAGTTCAAAATTAAAGATCTGCTTGTCCTTAGACTGTCTTCAAGTTGCCAGTATTTCGATCTCCATGAAAATGTGTGCGGATCCTTTTTATCGACAGGAGCGACTATTTCGTCCGCTATCTCACACAGGATAATGGTCTCTCTAGTCATTATATTGCTTTTCTTTTTATTTACTAAACATTATCTGCATTTCCGCGACTGATTTTGAATTGTCATTTGTGTCTTTAGAAGTTCGTTCATTCAAGTTGACACAAAATTCGATAGCAAATTTATCGAACGACTGGCTAAGGTTCATTTGGTTCGCATAGTTGTTTTGTAATTTTTTTATTATAATAAATGTAAACAAATTAAAGCGTAATTCATAATGAATGCTGTGATTGCTTTATGCCATTTCTGTGAGGCTCATGGACCTTGTGCAATATTCTGCACACAAACTTTAAGGGACACAAAAATTGAAGACTTACAATTAGATCAGACACAAAAGTCATGCACCTGCTCCGCCTGCAACTACACCACGGGACGAAACAACAATCGGGTCATCTATAGCAAAGACTCGGAAACTGGAGCTACATTTCTGAGTACACCTACAGCTGTATTGCCAGAGGTGGCTGCCCTGGTTAAACAGGCTGCAGTCAAGAGTCTTTGCTGCGAGATAAACACAAATAAAGACGGCGGATTTGTTTTCTTTGGCGATTCTTCCAGTGGTCATATCTTGAGCCATACATTTCGCGTTAGTGACCTTCAAGCGCGAGGATATTTCCAACTCTTTTCAATCATTGTACTGATGAAGGACAAATACTTTTTATTGAACACAAAACCATTTCTGGCTGAGCATCTTAAAAAAATTTCAACAGAGCTGCAGGCTGGTGCTCAAAAAACTAAAGAGTCGGAGGAATCCAGTTATTCTGCCCGTCAGAGACGGTTGTCCGGCACACAAATTCTAATGGCCACTCCGCGTTCGCTAATGGAATTAAGTGGCGAAGAGAACGTATTTGCCCAGCTGCACTCTCACTTCGCCTGGATTCTATTAGCTGGCTCACGCTTTCTAACCGAGCACGTCACTTTCTGTAATCTCCCTTGGTTACCTCCGCAAAGTAGCGGAAGACCACCAGTCCCACGCCTAACATACAACAGCTCCACCCTGCCCATGATCCAGAAATACGAAGAGAGTATAGATGATCCAGAGCAGGAAGAATTCTTTTCCCTACGCCACATCAAACAGGTTGTTCGAAAGGATAATTTTGCTATTATCTGTTATTGCGCCCTTACGGGTGTCAAAATAATAGTTAGGGGCCCACCTGAAAGCACTTTCCACTTTATGGTGTGCCTGAAAAAACTCTTGCCGGAGCCCATGCATAATCTTATGCGTATCGATGCCCAGCATCAGCACTCCATTAGCTCCGAATATAAAATAATTTCAGTATCCAATGATATTGCCGTCCCTATTGCTAGCAGTTCAGTATTTCGAATTGATTTTCTTGGCGACCGTGGTGTTTCCGTCAAATGGCCAGGAGAAGTGCCACAGAAGTGTAAGTGAAAAATGAAATACTTCCAACGACCTTAGATAACTTTCTGATTAATTATTTTAGTGCCAGATCTCATGGTTAAATTGTTAAAAGCCGTGGAGGAGCAGACCTTCACAGAATTGGTGCTCAACAAGCAAACCAAAGTGTTGATTGAAGAATGGAAAAAGTAAGCCTTGTAAACTTTTCTTATTTTCCAATTTTCACGTTTGCTTTTTTCAAACACAGCAAAGTAAAATGCCTTAATCAAGCCAAATCGACGAGTGTGCAAACAAAATTGAAGAAGGTACTTGGTGTGCAGCCACAAGACCAGCCACTGATCAACTATTGGAGCACTCATTTACACTGAACCACAGGCTAGAGATGTATTATTTTAGTCACTATATGTATTTTAATTTCACTTTTTGGAATAAAAATCCTTTATTGCCACAAACTAGCGTGTGCAACTTTTTCCGATTGACAAATCAATATCTTAACCAAAAAGAGACGAGCAGCTCCAAATAAAGTTGTTTACTTCTTGTAACCGCAGCTAGAGCGACGACCACGAGCACGCTCAAATTTGCGTCCCTTGGAGCGGACATAAGGACGTGTGTGCGAATGAGGCACACCGGGAGCCTTTCCGAAGTGCTTGCAGGCAGTGCGAGCAGTACGTCTGCCTTGCAACAGCAGGGTGTTCTTGCCAGTGGGGGCACGCAGTGCCAACTGGTCGAAAGTCAAAACTTCTCCGCCAGCCTTTAGGATACGTTCCCGAGCGGTCTGGGTGACGTGAAGGGCGCACAATTTGATTTTAGGCACCTTCAGGAGGCGGGCATCATCGGTGACGGTTCCGACAACAACAACGGTCGCCTCTGGCTGTTTGGCGACGTTGAAGAAACGAGCCACTCGCTGCAACGACATTGGTGGCCGATTAATTTTGCTCATAAACAAGCGTTTCAAGATGATGCGGTTGAACTTCTTGTTGGTGCGGCGCTGGAGGAAGCGGTACAGCTAAAACGCAAAAGGAAATACAATTTAAGAAAATGACTACACTTTAATTCAGCTTTCTTACCTTGACAAGCAATCGCAGGTAAACATCCTGCGATTTTGGTTCGGTTCTGCGAACCTTGCGATCGTATTTGTGGCAGATATCAATACCCTGAAAGTAACATAAATGTAATTATTCTAGGATCAATGACATGCTTTATTTCATATTTTCCGAATGGCAAGCAATATTTCGGGTCGAATATTTAGATGTTTACGAATTATTTTTCAGCTAAAAAATAAGACGTCGCTTACCATTTCGGCGACCGGAAAAGAAAGAGAGGAGCGAACAAAATGACAGCTCTGTTGACACTTGGCTGCAGCGAGACAAAAGCTCCTTGATATAGCATACAAGCAACTCTGATTGTACTTTAACTTTTCCAATGGCAGTGTGACCATATATCAATAACACAATTTACCAAATAAGAAAAAATTGTTTCATTTTTATATTTACTGAACATAGTAATTTGGTTTTTGATGTTTTCACAATTTTATAATAATGGCAATCAAATTAAATGTTAATATTAGGACATTGCTTGCCAATTGTGAAGACCTAGCCAAAAATGAAGACAATTTCTGGCGTCTACAGAAATATTTACGTTCCCTGGACAAGATGATTGTCGAATTACATGAAATGGGCGAGTCAGTCTTTGATTTATTTTAAAAATTTTGACTTTCATTCTCTCGTAATAATTGTCTTACACTAACAGTCCCCAAAGTGTCCATAAGATTCCCACCTATACGCAGCGCCTAGAGGCTCTTAAGTTAACAACAAATTATAAAGACAATGCTAAACTAATTGCAAATGGTGCCAACGAAGCAGGTGAAAACTCATTAAAGGAAATAAGGCAGTTACAAAGCACAAAACTTCACAATGATATGCGACAGGAGCTCCTACAAGGTACTTAGATTAATTTATTTACTTATTCAACAATACATTATGTATTTGAAATATAATTTAGACGGTGAATCGATTAGAAGGCGACGTGTACCGGAAGAAATTACTGGCGGAAATGCATCTGGCTCTGCTGATAATATGAACGAAGCTGTAAAGTACTACAATGATGCCCAAGAAAAAATAACGGAACATATGCTATCACTGACACGCAACCTTAAAGAACAGACCGAAACTGCAAATAGAATTATTAAGCGAGACACCGAGGTAGTTTCGCGATCTACTGGAATGGCAGACCGTAACATCAACTCTCTAGGCAAAGAAGCAGAGAAGTTAGAACAGCATTCGCGTAAAGCCTACAAATGCTGGCTTTGGCTAATGATTATATTTGTTATTGTCGTATTTATCGGTTCGTATTATGACTCACTATTAATGAAGAAGGTACTAATTGGGTTATACTCTCTTTTTTTCAGCTATGGTATTATTTATGAAGATAATGAAGAAAAAGAAGGCATAATTCACTTTAAGTCTGTGTATAAATATAATTATCCAAAATAAAAGCGCGTCATCTTTGGATTAAAAATAAATTTGGTGATTCCAATAGAATTTGAATTTCTATTGGTTTGTAGAGCTTTCTGATTTCTGATCTTCAAGTCGAGTTCAAAAGGTTATCCTTAGCATTAATGGTGTAAGCAATGAATATAACGAAAGCCAGAAACGATTTTATTTATAGTTTTTTCTACAGCACAAGCACCAAAGCTAAAATCTATTTAAATGTACATTTGTGTGTGTGAGTGTGTGTCTTTTACTCTGCAGGGATCAAATCGGTCACTCCATTCTTCGTTATCAACTGTAAAAGTGTTCCAGATTTTGGCCGATCCTGCTTTTGAGTTGTCCATTTTTGGAACAATTCTGCCACTTCCTTTAGGGGAGTCCAACTGCTAAAATCTGCCTTAGGCATCCATTTTCGATTCATAGGGGTATCCAATGTTACGGGAAGAATGGCAACCACCAAAGAATCTGCAGGCAAACCAGAGTTTTCGCCAGCCAAAGAGTGCGTTAGTTGATGAACTGCTGCCTTTGCCATTCCATAACCAATCATGCCTGGAGTACCCTCCAGGGCAGGCTTTGCACCAGTAAGGGCCAAAAGTCCACCATCCTTCAAATGCTGGGCTGCCACAGCAGCTGAAATACTGGAGGTCCAAACACTTTGACGCCACATCAGATCTGCATTCTTGGCCAAGTCTGGAAAACAAAAGGATTTATTTATTTATGATTGTCTAAAATTTAAAGATAGATGCACTTGCCTTTTTTGGCATTGCCGCCTGCCCAGCCGCCTGCAACACAAATAACTGCGTCTAGCTTTTCTCCACTTAGGCTCTCTCCTACTTTGCCCACAACAGTCGATTCCTGCTCAGACCAGCTTCCCTCGCGTGGCACCACAATGCTAACATCGGCTTGCTCGTTTTCACTCAAGTCAATGCTACCGACCCACTGAAAATTGAAGGTTGTGGAAAACAATGGCTTTAAATTATGTGAAGGGTAATTAAGTGAAAGGCTTGACTCACGTAGTTATTGGCTTTGAAATGCTCAACACAAGCAGCTCCCAGTGCGCCTTTGCCACCATATATAAGAACTCGACCGGCGGACATAATTTGATTTTTTATTGCGTTCCCACAAGTAGCCAGCTTCACAGTTTCAGTTCAACTGAATTCGAAACCAAGCGTTTGCTATACTTGAGCGTATGACTCAAATAATGAGAGCTTCTATGGGGTTTTTAGCCGCAAAATCAAGTTTAATGAGAGCTGGTTTTAATTTGTTTTTGTTTTAACGTAGTCAGCAGCGGGCATTGGCCAAAAGGTAGGGGGTTGACAACCAAAGGCAGAGCCGATTTCTTGTTTTATTGCTAATTATAAAAAACTTGGACTTGATTCAACGCCACCGGTATTTTGAATTAAGTAAGTTTTAATTTAAATCAAGAACAATAAAGAGAGCGATGAAATTGGAAGCTAGCAACAAGTTAAAAAATCAATATTGCGATAACGATAAGCATATTGCAAGTCGATACACTTGTTAATTCAAACAAAAATATCTTATTTAAAATGAAAAAATAAATAAATAAGTTGTTCGCACTTCTATATTTATAATTAGTTGAACAAAATATATATTAAATAATTTTTTATTTGATAAATAATTGTAGTAGATGGCGCCAGTGATTTTTTAAGATATTTGAAATTTCTTGCATTAACTACAGTGTGACCATTTGAAGAACATAAGATGAAAAGAAAAAGCACGGTCACACAGAATTCGATACGCGTCCCAACACTACCCTAAACCCAACACGTACACACAAATTTTTGGCCTGTAATTTCTATTATTTTATTTATTTTATGAAATGTGCCACCAGTACCAAAAATAAACAGAAGATCTGTTCCGACGCGGGCAGCAGTAAGGAAATCCGCCGCGCTATAGCTTTCTTATTCGACAATACATCCGGAAAGTCGGTCTGCCAATATGGAGCGGCGTGTAAAATTAAAGACAATTAATCCACATATAACATGCAAAATATGTGGCGGGTATTTCATCGATGCGACGACTGTAACAGAGTGTCTTCACACATGTGAGTAGAATCTATATTTCCTGCGCCGTGTTTTTGCGCACAACTTATTTTTGATTTCGCAATTTCAGTTTGCAAAAGCTGTTTGGTCAAACACCTGGAGGAGAAGAAAACGTGCCCCACCTGCGACAATATTATACACCAGTCACATCCCCTGCAGTACATCAGCTTTGACCGCACCATGCAGGATATTGTATACAAATTGGTGCCCAAGCTGCAAGAAGGCAAGTACCAATTAAATATAACATTTGACAAGTTTAATAATAAAATTCTTTTTAGATGAATCGCGACGCGAACGTGACTTCTACAAGAGTCGAAATATGCCCTGCCCGAAAGATATAACGCAAAATCATGAAGAAGACAATGAAAAGGTGATGGAAGCACATGCTGAATCCGATTTTCATCGCTTGGACGAACAGGTTAACGTGTGCCTAGAGTGTATAAGCAATAACTTTAAGAATCTGCAGAGACGCTTTATACGCTGCAGTTCGCAAGCGACAATAACGCATCTCAAAAAGCTGGTCGCCAAGAAGATTCTCAATGGAATCGAAAAGTACAGAGAAGTGAGTAGTTTGAAATTAATATAAAGTTAAAGTATTCAGTATTGTATTATTGTCCCTTGCAGATTGATATATTATGCAATGAGGAATTATTGGGCAAAGATCATACGCTGAAATTTGTATATGTGACGCGTTGGCGATTTAGGGATCCGCCATTGCGCTTGCAGTTTCGTCCCAGAGTCGAGCTGTAACACTCGTAAACTGTTAAAGGAACTGTAACTTTTCAATTGCTGGCCTCAATGGACCAGCGCGTCGCAACAAAAAGGATCTATTTTTATAATTTATTGACAGAGTGCTATCAGCAGGGCACATTTATTTGTAGGAGTCCTAGTGTTATTTTATAAATATGTATAAATGCGCAAATTTGTAAAGTCAAGAATTATGTATGTAGGCGATAAGGTTAATTTGATAGATTTCGTGTGAATTGTTATCCTAAAGCTAAACTGATTTTATTATTTTTGAAATTGAAATTCCTAATTAATTTAAATGTCTTTAAATGATTGCAATATCTACGTAATTGTTTATATATATATTTTTTTTTTAGTTTCAAATGTATTTATTATTTCATTGTACAAAGCACACGATTGTATATAGAAAGTTGAAACAAAAAGAAATACATTTTTTAATATGTACAAATTCAAACCCAATTTTTTTTTTTTCTTAAGCCAAGTGGGATGAATTTATGTGATTTCTGAAGCTCAAATAATCTGGATTTTGGATCAGCATAAGCGAATTGATGTGATACAAAATAATTAACGAAAACGACCAAGTATGAGAAATTTTAAGCAAAGGATTTATTAATGAAAAGCAAAAGATAATTTTTTTTTTTTTTAACTATTTCGAATAAACATAAAAATCAAACATTAAAAGTAATGGGAACACAAATTTGTTCATTCTCCATGGACACCAATAAGTAAATTTCTTTTTTAATTTTGATTGGGGTGTGCACTTGATTTAGCCGCACAGCAATTTCTGCCTCGCCACCGTCGGGACTCACATACGTTTCAGTGGGTGTGATATCCAATAGGTTGGGCACATTACACATAATTTCAAAATATTGCCGTGACTTGAAACAGTTTTTAATTTTCAAAATAGCGCTGACTCCGCCATCTGATAGATTTCTATTTAAATTCAAATTAATTGAACTGGGCTGAACGGACCAGTTTCGTTCCATTGGCGGCGGTTCCAAGGCAGTGGTGGTATCGGCTTCTAGTAACTCATCTACAGGCTCCAGCAAATTACTTTGGGTGGGAGTTGGAGAATTGACGGCACAAATGGTACGAAACAGTACAGTCTCGTCCGCATCGGGCATGAAGACCAGCGATGTTTCGGCTGACTCATCAAAGTCTCGATTAAGGGTTAAGGCCACATCAATGATTCGCACGGTTGTGACTAAATCAAGTATGAATTCTGCCGGTTCATTTAGAGTGGCAATCTGCCTAATTGGCTGCTCCCCGGGAAAACGGCATATGATATTATCCAGCATTGATGAGGTCAGTTGCTCGCGTTGATTGGGGGTCATGCGGTGGACCAGGGCACGCATGCGCTGACGATTGGCTTCGTCGCCACAAAATATACGCATATTGGCTAGGGTAAGTACTTGGGCTGTCTTCTTAAGAATGTTTTTCATATCCTCCCGATTTGGGCGGAATATAATCTGGATCAAGACCTCGGTATTTGGTGGTATAACTACCTGTTTGGGTCTTACTTCGAAAGCCTCGCTAAGGCGTGGCTTCAACAGAACCGTGGAGTCCACCGATATGCCGGCATAGGCGGGGAGTGGACCCTTATTGTGGAACTTAAAGGTGGCCGTCATGGGACCCGAAGATAATTCACAGACATCGCCAATGGTTAAGAAACTAGAGCCCACCGGTCCCTTAAGCAGGCCTTGTATAGTGAGGGCCGCATTGCCTCCATAACCATATAAGGGTATCTCCAGGGAGGGCTGTTGCGAGTTGATGGTTCCCATGGGGGCATAAAACGACAGAGCCCCAATAGCAGCTCCAGAGACAGTGGGACAAAAGTTTATGTTTATACTGCGACATTCCATTGCCTGCAGGGTGATGGTATTGGTGTCGCCGCCTACCAGCTGAAATCCTGGTCCTTGAATGCCCAAGCGGATCACCAAGCGCTTATTGGCCGTGTTCTTAACCTGCATGGACTTTCGTACATCGGTGCGCAATTTGGTGCTACCCCAGCATAGGCTTGTGTGAGTGACTTTCAGTGGTAGAATTTTTCCATCACGATGGCTGAACTCACTTGAATTGGAGCAGCGCGACATGCTTCGGGCTGCTTGGCTCAATTGAGTACCATTTGCATGGCGTCGACCCGCAGCCAGGCAACTACTAGTGGAACTTGCCTCACTACCAGCCGGTGAAGAATTTGTTTGACGTGCTGCGCCAGGCATAAGTACGCGGCGCTCTGAGCTGGTAGTGCTATCTAGTATAGGTGAGGAGAGGCAACTCCTTGGCGAAGCCAGTGGTGAATTGCGATTGGTTAAGGTTGTATTGCTTACGCCCAAATTGGGGGATACACCAAAATCGCAGGCCGTCGAGGAAGGAAGAGCATCGTAGCCATCCAGACGCGTGGAACTGAGCGAGGTGGGATTTCGGCTGACTCCTGAAGGAGCATTATGTTTCTTGTTGACAGGTGTCTTTTCCTCATCCATGCCATCATCATCATCATCATCTGTGGTGGGCAACTGACTTAAGCCATGACTGGGTGCTGGGCTGACTTGATTCGGGGATTTAGTGCGACGCACGCGTCTGTTGGGTGATTTCACCGGTGTAGATGGCCATTCATCAATATCGGCATCATGATCATCGCCAACCTGTGTCACGACTATTTGTGGCTGAAGCAGGCAGTCCGCCAGCGGACTTAAAGGTTTGCGTGGCTCTGATATGCTCTGTTGTAGCTGTATAAATTCCGAAGAATTCAGTATGGATTCTGTGAAGCTCATGGTATCAGTGTGAGGATTTTTGCCGCGCAGTGTGGGCTCTGAATTTTCTTTATCTTCTTCATTGACAATTGCTTGCCCAGCACGGCCATGTCCCCAGAGTTGGTTAACCACTTCAACCGTTGATGTGTCTGTGCTCAGATTAAGGTCACCTGCAAAGTAAAAATAATTATAAATCAATTTACTTCAAATTAAATAATGAATACTTACGCAAAGCTCTATCAATGGCCGAGAGACTGAGAAACTCTGATTCAGTTTTCTTTTTAGCTTTCAATGCATTGTTATAGTTTTCTTGATGTTTCTTTTTCATTAGATTTTTCTCTATTTTGCTGGCAGACTCTTCAGGTTTCGTGTAGGTGCGATTCTCGGTTTGTGGTGTTTTCTCAAGTAGGCTACCCACAGTTGAGTTTTTGTCATGTGGAGTACCAGGTTGAACTATATTCCAAATATTTTCTGAACGCATTTGGAAAAAGTTTCCTACTGAAAAATCTGGATCGCCAGCAATCACCGAGCTTTTAATAAAGAAGATTTTGTAATTTTTTTTTATTTATAAAATATAATTTATTTAACTCACTTGGATACGGAGGTCTCAATGTCTGGTGTTTGGGTAGGTGCTGCAATTCTTTCCATTGCCTGTTTACTAAGGGTGGCTGTGGGCATGGCTGTGAACTCTTGTGCCCAGGATATTTCACCTGAGATCAGTTTGGATTGCATTAATTCGGCTGGAGCAAAACCCGCTGTCATGCTAAAGTTGCTCTCGTTGAAATCTTGTTGAGCCGAACAATCGAATGAGAATCCAGCTCCACCATTCAGAGTCATATTGCTATGCTGTGACATGTCAGCGGTTCGTGGTAAGCTGCGGGAGCAGCTAAATGACTCGGAAATAGTGCTGGCGCTTACATTGCCATTATCATAATCATTTTGCAATTTCTTTTCAAGCAATCGAGCTTTTTCCACAAAGGAAGATTTAAGTATATCAGCCACCGATATTACATTTTTCGGTTTCGTCGGGCGGTTACTTTGGGCGAGAGCATTTTTAGTAGCTGTGGATCTGCACAAAGTCGACCGGCCTGTGATTTCAGCTGGCTCAAATGAAATGTTGGTACCCTTCGGTGTGGGAGCTACTAAGGAACAGCTGGTGTTCAGATCAATTGTTTCATCCGTAATAAGGTCTGATAGATTTGTACCGAGAACTCCTGCGGCGGGACCTTCTCGATTGGAGGGCCCTAAATTTATAAGTAAAATATTATGAAATGTATAAATATGTCTTCAACGAAATTCTTACACTTGGAGCTAGACCTGCTCATTCTTGATGTTGAGCTCGTATTTTGGGCTTGACCCTTTTGAAGTGTCTCAAGCGCTCTCTGGCGCTCAGTCTGAAATAAAAATAATGTAAGAAAAACTAATGCAACTCATTGCACTATTTACCTGTAGACGTTCATTGATAGTCGGTGTTTTAAAACTTTTACTACTCTTAGATAAATTAGACAATTCCCCAAAAACTGCAAAAAAATATGTGCATTGACAAAAACATTTGTTTTCATTTCACAGTAAATTAGAAAATAAAACAAACCTTTAAGATTTTCCATGCTCAAAATGCCTAACGAATCTTGATCCAGTTGACTACCGTAGTTTTCATCCATAATTTCAAAAAAATTTACAATTATAAAAGAGAATTTTTATAGTTTGACAACAAAAAAGGCGCGTCGTTAAGTTCAAAATGGTGATGTCTATCGATAAGCAAGCGTCGAAGACAAGCAGGTCCGAACAGTCGATTATTCCTTTATATATAGTAGTCTTTTGTGGTTCACTACTTTTCAATGTCAGATACTCACGTTAAAATAACTCAATTTATTTAACATATTAAACACTTTATACTGCTACATAAAAAGTTTTAAGCTAAAATACCTTTATTATAAGTGCTTGTGCAGCCCTGAAGCCGCAAAACGTGGTTAATCGAAGTGCAGCACTGAGTTCGTTCAGATATTTGCAATTTGCGCTAATTTACTCGTGTAATATTTCTGTTGGAATCAGTCCGTTAATTAAAAAAAGAATTTTGGTAATAAAACGAAAATATGGAAGCTGTTTTGGAAGACATTATTAATCGCTTGTTGTGCTCAGACAACGAAAAAATTATTCAGGTAAGCCGACCGACTCCAATAAAAACGCATCCTACAATGCTATTTCTCTATACTTTTCGGCGCTGACGCCTATTTTGTCCCAACCAAACTAATCCTTATTAATTTTGCCGCTTAAGCCCACATGTATATCTAATTAAGCAATATCAAAAAAACCGAGCACGTTGCGGTGATATACATGTACATATATGTGTACCAACACATGCACAAATGCCGTTAATAAATATATTTTCGATTGAAATTCCTCTTCTAATAAATTTTTTTCTCTTGAAATTCCTCTTCTAATAAATTTTATTCTTTTGAAATTCCTCTGCTAATAAATATTTTTTCTATTGAAATTTTAGGCTACTAGTGAATTGGAACGAATATATGAAAATCCCATAGCTTTTCAGAGTCTATGTCAAATTGTGATTTCTCACCCGGAAATACAAATCCGTCAATTTGCGGCTGTGCTATTAAATAAACGCCTAAGCAAATTGCGCCATTGGCAAATGGTGCCTCCTGATCTAAAAGAATCGTATGTTTTAAACCACTTAGTCGAAACTAGATTTATATAAAATACTTTTTACTAACCGGTAACAGGATAAAATCATGCATGCTGCAGGCGCTTATCAATGAAAGGGAAAAGTGTGTGCGAAATGCAATTGCCCAATTTTTGGGCTCTTTGGTACGACACGAGGCCAAAAAGAAAGACTCTTGGCTTGCGGAGCTGTTGAAATTCATGTACGAACGCGCTACCTCAGCTGATGAAAAAGAAAGCGCTCTAGGTTCGTCTATATTTTCAACTTTGGCAGATGCGGCACCGGATCAGTTTGTTCCCCACATGGACACCATATGCCAAATGTTTGCTTCTGTCTTGTTTACCGCAGAGTCAAAAGGAACTTTGGCCACACCAACAGTTGCCAATTTAATGATTGGCATGACCTTTCTCATGCCCTTTGTAAGTGGCCACAACAGCGCTGAGCAGACTGTACTAAAGACCATGCCACTGATTTGTAAAGCCATCTATGGATTCGCCCAAAATGGTTCCATTGAAGAATTTACTCCTGCCTTTGAGATTATGGACTGTATGGCTGAGTTTGCGCCTAAACTTGTGAACAATAACGTGAAGCCACTCGTAGACCTCTGCCTGGAAATAGCTCAAAACAAATCGTTTGATCCTTCCATTCGTGTCCAAGCCATAGTTTTCATTGGCAATCTCGTGCGCTTAAAGAAGAAGCGAATCTACAAGCAAAAGCTTATCGAGCCTATACTAACAGTGATCTTCGATATGATGTGTACTGAAACTGAAAATGACAATAGTAAGTATACACATACAGAAAATATTCAATCTTTAGACTGAAATTTCTCGTCTTTCCTTTAGCAGGCGATGAATTTTTCTCTGATTGTTCAACGAACCCGGTCACGGCTGCCACCCAAACTCTCGATGTATTGGCAATTAACATGTCACCGGACAAGCTAATACCACCAGTTTTGCAATACCTGGAACCGGCTTTGCAAAGCGAGGATCCCTTGCGCCGCCGTTCCGCCTTTCTCTGTATGGCTGTGATTTCAGAGGGCTGTGCAGATGCCATTTGTTCCAAATATCTTGACGTTATGTTGAATATTGTCAAGAGTGGTATTGCGGATCAATCTCCTATGGTGCGCATATCAGCTTTCTTTACGCTGGGACAATTCTCTGAGCATCTTCAGCCAAGCATTTCAAAATATGCTTCACAAATACTGCCTGTATTATTTGATTTTCTACATCAAATGGTGATGGAATCTAAGGTGAGTCCCTCTTTTCGATATAGTGCAAATCACAGCCATGATCATATTTTATTATATGTATATAATTTTATTTTGTTTCGGCCGCTGCCGCTCCAAAAAGGCTGATCAAAATAGCAACAAAACAAATCTAGTCCCTGCTCAAGACACCATACAATATATAGATAAGCTGCAGATAAAACGGAAATCCATATTATCAAAATATAGGGTGCGAGCTAAAAATAAATTAGACCTTAATTAGGCTGTCAATTTTGTTATTACCAAAGCACATTTTCTATATATAAATTCAGCAAGATTTAGATATAATTTGTAATAATTTATGTAAATTTTATATAATTAAATTATTGTCAAATATGGATTAATCATTGTAAATGATTCATTTCCAGATGGGTCGGCCCGAGCCTAATCATATGGATCGCATGTTTTATGCCCTGGAAACATATTGTGAAAATCTTGAGGGTGAGATTGTGCCATTTCTGCCAACTTTAATGGAACGGTAATAAATTTAATTTGATCAAATTTTTTTTTTAATTAAAACGAAATTTCATATATATATTTGGATTTTTTTTTTTATTTAGACTTTTTGAGGCAGTCGATCCTCAAAATACTGTGCATATGCGTGAACTGGCTCTCTCTTGCATATTATCGGTAGCCGCGGCTGCTAAGCAAAATCTTATGCCATATTTCAATAAAATTGTCGGTATACTGCAAAATTACCTGGTCAAAGATTGTGATGAGATTGTGGAACCCTTGCGTATCCAGGCTATTGATGCGCTGGCTTCTGTAGCACGATCTGTGGGCAAAGAAAACTTCTTAACTTTGGCCACAAATACCATGAACTTTTGCTTGCTTATACTCGAAGATAAACCCGAAGATCCAGACCTTAGACGCGCTATATACAATTTGATGGGCGCTTTGTCCAATGTGGTAAACGATAATATGTCATCAGTGTTCCCCAAAGTAATGGACCGTATAATTGAGTCGGTTATTTCAACTGAGGATGTTTTACCAAATGCACAAGATATTTTTACACCAAGTAAATCATCTTCTGGTGACGCAAGTAGCGACAACGAAATCGATTTGGAAAACACCGACGACGAAGATGAGGATGATGAAGCGGATGATTTTCAGGTTGAAAATGATTATATCGCCGAAAAGGAAGAAGCCATTTTAGTACTCAAGGAATTTGCTGCGAATAGTTCAACTGCCTTTGCTCCCTATTTGCAAACGTCTTTCGAGAATGTTTACAAGGTCATCGATCACCCACAAGACGACGTCCGTAGGGCATCCGTTGAAGCACTCTGTGAATTTGTGGTGTCTCTGAACAAATTGGGCGACATCGATGGCATTCAGCGGGCCTGTTATATTATTTTGCCAAAGTTTGCCAACATCATACGCACCGAGGAAGAGAAAGATGTTGTCATTCAAGTACTGGAGTCTTTGGGTGAGGTCTTCACGACGGTGAAATCTCCGTCGGTACCCAATGCGGAACTGGCCGAATTGATTTTCTCCTGCATTAAGGAATTGCTCACAAATAAAGTGGCTTGCCAATTCAATGAGCCTTCTGGCGGTGGCGATGAGGACGAGCCCGACAACAGCGAATACGATGAGCTCTTGCAGGAGGCGGCTGGCAATCTTCTACCTCAATTAGGCCATGCCCTGGAACCGCAAGTCTTTTCCTTATACTTTGGACGACTATATCATCACTTTTTAAATAAACTAGTAAGTACCTCCGGCACTTTATTTGTCATGAAGTTTCTATAAAATCTGTAAATCATTGTAATCCTATATAGGCCAAGGCCAAAAAGAACGATATATCAGAACAACGAGCTTTTATCTATGGCGTGCTGGCTGATTCGTTCCAACCACTTGGTAACTGCGTTGCCACCTACTTTGATGCTATGTGCCCCATATTTATCGGCGGTATGTCGGATACGGATAACAAGGCCCGTCAAAATTCTTACTTTGGAGCTGGTCAACTGATTCTGAATGCTGAGGAAAAGTCTTTTGAGTAAGCCTCTAATTAAATTATAAAATTTATAATTTTTATTAAGTAATTAATTATATTTCAGGGCATTCCCACATGTCTTGCAAGCTCTCTCCGATTCCATTGCCAAGGAGACTGAACCATCTGCAATGGATAACATTTGCGCTGCGGTTGCTCGTATGATTATCACCAATATAAATATGATACCTTTGCAGCATGTTCTGCCTGTGTTTATGTCGCATTTGCCATTGCGAGAGGACTTTGAAGAAAATGATGTAATTCAAAAGGCATTCCGTGTACTTTATATGCAGGCACGTCCCTCTATAGTCGATCATATTGAACAGATGCTGGCCGTCACAATTCATTCACTCTACAAAAAAGAGATGCCAGAGAGCGAGACCAGGGAGAGTGGCCTGCGTCTAGTTGGAGAGATCCAAGAAAATTATCCCGATAAATTTCATAATGTTATAAATTCCAATCCAGAAGTTTACAATTTTGCGCAGTCCTTGTAAGCACAATAACTGCCATAACATATCTACGCACAACTTTATATCGATTGCAAACACACACAAACATACACACTTGAAGGAGACTTTGTTAATTATCATATATTCCACAGGATGTTTTTTATCTGAGAAAAAGTGGGATAATCAACAAGTTCAGAATTTGATTTTGATAAGTTAAACATTTTTTAGTAAATCCAAAACAAAAAGGCTGTAACTGATAAACAAGAGTGGGACAACGAATCTCAAGTGTCAAGAGTTTGCTAGCTACTGAATGAATAATACAATCTAAATTGAACGTATAATACTTATACATATTTGTTTTGATTTAATTTATTTATGCAACGATTTAATCGTCTTATGAAAATATTTATTGAAAAAAGTTTCCAGGCTAAATTAACCAAGTGTAGTTTAAATTGAATGTAATGAAAATAAATAAGATTACACATAACCGCTATATTCTAAATTTATCGAATGTTTTATGCGGGTTAATTGTGGTTTAATTATTTTAAAGGTTTATCAACAACGCTGGTTATCCCATGCCAATGTGCATCCAATCTGTTGACAACTTGTTCAATAATATATATGTGATTAGCATGAAGTTGCAGGGAACTGCTTACATCCATCCAGCGTACATTGCTGGCGTCATCACCGGCCGAGAGTTTAAATTTGCCGACTTGTTTGCCGGTCTCATCGTGGAAGTTTAAGGCCGTTGTCTCAATCCAGGCATTGTCAGTGTTGCGGGAATCATCTACATAACCATTATAGATGGGTTTGCCGTGCTTTTTGAATAATTTCTCGACTGTTTTAGCTGAATCGGTGAAACTCAAGGCCTCTTCGATAAATTCGCGTTTGAGTGTGGCACTAACCTTTTCACCAGGATCCACCATGCCTCCGGGTATGGCCCACATTTGGTTGTCCGAACGCTGTATGGCCACCATTTGCAGTATATTTCTGGGTGGGCACAAAAAAAAAACAAAGTTCAGATTATACTTTTCATATAAAAATTGCGTCGCTAACTTTTTTGTGTTGGGATCGGTGACAATAGTTCCCGCTTCATTGCGTTTCCAGCGTGTCACAATTGGATCGGCTGCGTGATTTGGACCCCAGCGACCAAGTAGTCCACGCCCAGTAAGACCGGTGCGTCCCATGGGATTTCTTGGCAGTCCATTTATTATTTGATAGTTGCCATGATAGGACGCGCGATTTATTTTGCCATTATTACGATTCCATTCTGGTGCAGTATCACTGTTCTCGTTGAGCACAGCCGCATCAGCCCAAACTTGTCCTTCAACGTGCTCGGAGGTGTAAACTGGAGGATTGTATTCTTTATAATTCACCGACCAAAATACCACCTCATCAGATACATGAAATCGCTGAACATTGCTACGGGGATAAAATTGATTTCGGCACTTTATGTGCTTATAAACTCCAGGCTTTAGCATGATGGCCATTATTGCAAACGATTGTGATTTCAAAAAGTAAATGTTTTATCTGCTTTCATTAGAAAAATGATTAAATTCACATTGAACAACGGAACTTGTTCGAACTGAAAGCGTGAACTTTTATTCCCAGGAGAATGTTTATTTATTTATGCCGGAATATTTAAAACGACATTACAAAATAATCTTGTATATATAAATTGTAGACGTAAAGACCATTACTACCAAATAACATATTAATCCTTGCGCAATTCCAAGGTGTTCGATGCAATGCCCTCTTTAGTAATAACATTAATTATAACCGAGTCACCGGTGTAAATATCACGTTCAGCGGCAGATATAAAGGCATCCGAAGCGACGCTTATTGCCCTCTCTATGGTCAAATTAGGTATTTCTGATTTTTCTATTTGCATGTTCTTATAGCCAATCTGGTTATCCAGTACTGGCTGAAGCAAGGCTCCAGCTGTGCCTGCTGCACGGTATGTGGCACGTTCACAATGTCCAATCGGGTCGTAGGAGTACACAGCACCCTTACCATCCTTATCGATCCCAGCCAAAATGTTGCTCACATAATAGGGGAAGAAACGACGATTATACATAGTAATCGACAACATTTGAGCCACAGCATCGGTTGACATGGTTTTAAGATGCATGTGCTGGTACACTTGCATTCGCACCTTTAGCAAGTCGGTTAAAGACAACGTGTCGCACCAACATCCAGTGGAGGCCAGCACAGTTTTAGGCGAGAGTTCAAAAAGCTTGTTTTGCTCGCGCGAGTGGATGATGTAGCCGGAGCTCAAACGTGTGTCGGCTGCAATGACCACAAAATCCTCACCGGCAATTGCAACAATGGAACTGTAAAAAGGCATATTTATTCATCTGGCTTTTTTGGTCAGGAAACTATCTATTTACCCGCCATTACTCTCGTACGGAGAGAAATCACTGTGTTTTACACCAAGAACCTGGTAATCAGGAAATTGTTCAGCACTTAGATTATTCATTGTTTTTTTTACAGGAATTTAAATTACTGTATGAAAAGTTCCTTACAAAAAATGATTTGCAAGTTTTGTTTGTACGGTTCAAGCTAGCTGTCAAAGTGACAGTTGAATTGCTGCTGTCAACACAGGGTGACTCAATAGATAAAAGGGTGGTTCATTATATTAATATTACAGCTGTGATAAAATTTCTATAATTTGAAAAAACTCCTGAATAGGTATTTGCAAATGCTTGCTTCTACATACAAAAACTCAATTTATTAACTTGATTTTTGAATGGCATTCTTTGGTCGTATGAACGAATATTTATGCAAGATTTTTTAGACCATGGGGATAATTCCATCAATACGTTCTCTTCTTAGCTGGCCACGATTTTGGTCGACAATACTTTTCACATCATAAAACCATTTTCCTAAACATAAAATCGAAGAATTAAAAAAATATTCAGAAATTGTTAATCAATAAAATACCAATTTTAGTATTCTGAAGACAATCCTTGAAGGTTTCGCAGCCCTCCATACTGCTTAGTACACCAAATACTGCCAAATCAGATAGACCCGGTTCTTTGCCGCCCATAAATTTCGTGTTCCGTTTTTGTAGCTCCGAGGTCCATTTGTACAATGCGTCATACATGTGGGACCTGACGTCATCGGTCAAGGCATGACGGCGCTTCAGAACCTTACTGATGCCCCACATTGCTGTTGCTCCCACATACACCATAAGGTCTCTTTCCCATTTAGGGAAGTGTATATCCCATTCGCCTGCTTCAGAGAACCACTCAAAGGTTTGCAGAGCCTCTCCAAAAGTTTGATAACAATTGGGAGAGATTAGATGGACCAAATGATTATCAGCCCAGTTTCGCCACTTGCGTTCATTTCTGCAAAATTTTCACGAAACAAAAATTAAAAATATGCTTGTGTCTAATAACACTAAGAATCTTACTCTTCCACCTCCTTTGTCATATTTTTGGGTGTACGGTCTTGATACATCAAAAAATATTTGTTCAGAATGTCTTGTTTCTTTTTGCCGTCATCATCGAAAAACGAAATCTGCGGGTAAAATTGTGCTAACTCTCCAATGTCCGTGCGACTATCATTCAAGTATGTTCCGATCAAAGATATAATAGCACTCGAATCGCTCATTTGCACATATTGACCATCTCGTTGTCGTATCAAAACCATAGGCACCTTTTTAACTGGAGACCATTTAATGTCGGAACGCAATACTGCATCCACCTCGACAACAGAGTACGAAATGCCTTTAAAGTCCAAGAACGCACGCACTTTGCAGCAAAACGGACACGTCTGAAACTGGAAAAGCACCAATTCTAGTCCACTTTTGTCCCTAGGATTTACATAGCGTTTTGTAATGCGCAAGCCCGGTGGCAAAGACTCCAATACGTTGGGGGGAATTCGTTCATGTTCCTTATGGGAGTTTCTATCCGTCCAGTTTGTATATACCGTGTATATAGATCCTGTGGCCGCGCCTAGCCCTGCTCCTAGTAAAGCCAGTTTGAATGTTCCGTTTCCATTCCTTCTTGTAGCTTTGGCAGCCAACTGTCGCTGAATCACCAAAAAACTTGATTTATTTTGGTTATTGAATTTTAGAAGACTGCCACGAGCTACAGCACTCCAATGGATAGATCGGATTGCCACAGCATTAGCCAAACGAAAGCTTGACATTTTTATGTACGCTTATGCAAACCCGGCCAAATTCTTTTTGCTAAAAATTCGTACACCAGATTAAAACAGCTGATTTAACGCAACCTGAATCACCCTGTGCTGCATACATACATAAATTTGTTAAGAAGCGGCAGAACAGATTTGTTTTTATATTAAAGCCGATTTTTGATAAGAAAATAAGCAGTATGTCTGCAGACAATATTGATCCAGCAGTTTATTTAGACAAATACGAGGACAATGGTTTTCTAACAACTCTCACACACTGGGGACTGATTTTCGGTGCGATTTTTCAATTCGTTTGCCTAGGGAGTGTTATATTGCTAACTGACAAGGACTCTTCAGATGGAGACTCAAGTCAAACTCAGACCAGAGCTGCAACGGAGCCAACTCCATCAGCGGCAGCCCGGCGTTTCCATAAAATGCGAAAAATGGAGAAGAAAAAAAGACGTTAGATTGGTTGTAACCATAAATTTCCTAATGCATTTTTAGCTTAAATATTTATACTATATTTAATTTAATATAATAAAGCAATTATATGTGGTTGCAGAAATACAGACTCGCTGTCGGCTACCTTAAAAGGCTCAGTGTCAATAAATACTCTTAAAACAGAGCCGACTTTTATTCCTGTTGCTTTTTTGGCCGGAACTATAATGCTATACAAGAGGCTGCCATCCTTAGGTTGAACCCGCATAAAGTATATGCTGAAGCAGTTGGTGATGCTCACAACTTCTACTATATCACCGGCATCAACACCCAATCGTAAATTATTGACCAGACTGCGAAAGTCCATTTGTTGCTTTTTCAAAATGCCCTGAAGTTCTTCGAGAAGGCCTCCTTTCACACAGCGTTGCCGGGTGTTGGTAGTTGGTCTTTTATTGTTTTCTGGCACTGATTTCACATCGGGCATTTCCCCCGATGTTGCTGGCGAACACTCTATGATCAATAAGTCTTCCTTCTGACTTTCACGGAGCAGATTGCTTGAGTTAAGTGTAAGAGTAGCCTCAGTTTTTGTTACCTCCATCAAAGAATTACTCTCTAGACTAGCATTTCCTTTGGTGTATACTTCAGACTCTTTTATAAATTTTACCAAGAGTGGCTGACATTTATTGTGATTTATTGGCGCCAATGTTTTCCTTTGCTGTTGCTTGGTTAAGATTTTTCTTTTGGGCGTAGGACTTGCTTCTGTATACTCCTCACTAATGTCATCATTGCTGCTGCTGGAAATGTCCAAAACGCTATCAGAAGCGTTGATTGTTTTAAAAGAGAGTGAGCGCTTTTGTTTTACTTTAAACTTCGAACGAAAAGGCCGGCGCTCAGAAAGTGAAGTATTATTCACATTTTCATCGCTACTACTTTCACTGCCTATTGGAATTTCTTTAAATGTTTTGTTAAAATGCATTTATTTTTAGAATATTCTTAACTCTCGATGTTTAAATATGAAGCAAGCTGATTCCTTCAAGCGCGAGGGCTGGCAAATAAATTTTTAGTAACAGGGGTATTCCTGCACGAACCAAAAATATTGAGTATAAGACGCGTATAAGACCAGCTTAACTTTAGCCCTAATACGATATTAATGGTATTATCAGACCATTCAACTCAATTGAAAATAAAACTAATATTTTTTGTTTGGCTTTTTACCTTTTATCTTTAATTTTGGGAATAATATAAATTACAATCGGGCTTCATTTATTATATTTATAATTATATAATCATATATTATTCTGCTCGTTAATTTGCTGCTGTTTTTTTTTTTTAATTATTATTTTTTTTTTTTTGCTTTAACTATGCAATTTTTGTTTTTCGTTTTTTATTTTTGTATGTGTCTGTTTGTGTAAGTTTCATAAGTTTTGCCTGTCTATGTTATGGGGCACATAAACCGTTATCACTATTATTATGTTTTTTATAAATTTCAATGATTTTAATGTATTTGGAATTGATTGAATTTCTTTTATAATTTTCGTTAGCGTTTAATAATAATTTACCGTTAATTTTTTTTTGCGCACATTTGAAATGTCTAAATTGTAAGTCAACTCATTTTTATCTTCATGTTTTAATCGGATCGTTTCAAAAACGCCGAAATTCATTACAACAACTATGCAAATTTATGTATGTAAATAGGAATAAAACATACGAAATAATAGAATTTAACAGTAGGTCTAAGAAAAAAAAAACAATGCAAATATGTGTGTGTGTGTGTGTGTTTGTGTGTGTGTAACTGAACAACAACCAAAATGTGAATTTAAAAGCGAACTAGGAATTGCCTGCCAGTGTAGATCAGTATCAGTATCTGAAAACTTAATTTACTAAAAACAATTACAAAAAAAAAAAAAAAAAAAAAAATTATAATAATAAAAATAATAATATATATATATATTTTTTTGTTATATGTATATCGGGTAATCACTAACTTTTCGTTTATGGTCTTTATGTCTTTACTAATAACATAGGCGTAACCAAAGTCTTTCAAGATGTTTTCTTAAACGAAAAATATCCGTGAACATCCGCGTTGCAAAATATTTTTGAAATCGTATTTATTGTTTTAGTTAAACTTTGTTTTCCTTTTCGTTACGCCTTTACTTATAAGTATGTATGTATGTTTGTATGTATGTATGTATTTATGTTTGTATGTGTGTGTGTGTGTCTTATGTTTTGTGGTTTCTATTTCAGTTTATCGTATTATTATTTATCATAATCAATTTGTTTGTTTTGTCTAAATTATTGTTTAGTTACTCACAAGTGTTGTCGTCATCGTCACCCGTTAACGTCGTCAGTTGTCACAAAATATATATGTATATTTGCATTTGCTTTTACTTTTACCCCTAGTGATGAAGAACACGCCCACACACATATGTATATCCACTATCCTCACGCCTACACGCCTTCACGCCTTTCATGTCCGTTGCCCAACAATACCAATTTAACCAATCCAATCTAGCTAGAAGACGAGGATTCGTCTTCTCCGCATCCAGCCAACGTCGAGGTGTTCTTCTTCGTCGCCGTTGTCCCGTCTGGCCGCCCACTAAGCTTCGGGCAGCGGTTTCAGTTCCTTTATCTGCTTGATCAGATACGCCTTCTCGTCGTTAAATTGCTCGTCCTCGGAACGGTCCGTATGGAAATTGGTAAGAAAGTCCACTAGTTTCGTTTGGTTTCGCAGCAGGATGTCCAGTATTGGTTTCGGTTTGTTTGGGTTCGCCACAAACACTTTGAATACGTGAAACGCCTCGAATTGGATATTCCGTGATTTCTCCTTGAGCATGTTCATCATTAGCTTAAGGTTCTCCGGCTCTGATATATATCGTGTCATCACGGTAAAATTATGTCGATCCAGCAGCAGTTCGCCGAGCAGCTTCAGACTCTGGCGTCGGGTTACATAGTTTTCCGAATTCAAGAGGCGCTGGTAGTGTTGCGTAAAGAACTTATCATAGTTGACCTCCAGGAATTCGGCGCACAGCAGCTTGTGGCGGGTTAGTAGCTCCTTAAAGGTGGAGAAGGCATCAGAGGCAATGTCAAAGGTTGAGACCTCGACGTAGCGGAAGAACTTGAAGAACTCATCCGAATGAAGCATTATTTTCGCCAGCGCCTCATAGCGGGCACATTCGCGTAGCATGGTGCCCGAGTTGAGGGCAATCTCTGGATGTGCATCCTCGTAGCCGGCCATCAGTGTAAACAGTATTTCCGGCTTCGTGCATATGTACTCAACTGTGGGCGAGCGTGTGCCAATCTGCCGACGCAGGACATTGTTGAATATCAGCGCCACATGTTTTTTGCCCTCGAAGTCAATGCGTTGCAGGTTCTGTATGAGTAGCAACAACAGATTGGTATTGTACATCTCCTGCGACAGCTGGGCCACCACGTACTCAGCTGGTGGCTCGGAATCGCTACTGCCGTAGAGCATGTTTTTAATGGACACTAGATTTTTACTAACATCTTCCTGGGCCTTCTCCACTTTGCGGTCACCGCCAGTTTCCAGGGCGTTTATCGCTTCCTTTAGCGATTTCACCAATTCGGCTGGCGTCTTTTGTGATTTTCCAAAGAGTGGCATTGCAGTTAGTAATCGCGGTCGCGGTTTTGCTTTTCTAATGTAATGCTCTTGGTGGTTCGCGACTTTGTTGCTATTGTTATTGTTGTTGACTTTTACAATTTGCTCGTTCTCGTTTTTTAATTCTGCTGCGGCCCTTGTCGTTGCTTAATTAGTGATTAAGTATTTCGTCTTTTTTAAGATTTTTTTTTTCGCTTTTCTTTTTTGGACGCCAATCGAATTCAGTGTGCTGTTATCGATATTTTCGATAGTTTAGCGGACATATCACAGGGCCGAACAAGTCAGCTGTTTTTCTAATATGGTCTCACTGAAAGTACATTAGCGCCACCTTTTGATGAACCGGACAATACCCAAGCCTGGTCACACTGATTCAAAAATACTACCTGCCGTTAGGAAAAATTGCATATTTTTTGATTTTATTATTGTTGTGTATTTCAAATAAGTTTTTATTTGGTTTCTTGCCTTTTTTTTTGTTTTGTATATAAGAATATAGAGCATATAGCATAGATGAAATCTCTAAGCGAACACTATTCACGTTAAAAACTAAAATCTGCACTTGCATTTAAATTATGTGTGTGTGGGTGTGTGTTTTACGTATAAAAGTAGTTTAAAATTTGTAAAATATCAAATAATTACAATTTGTGTACATTAAAAGCATTTTTCTTTTATGAGTTTTCCCTTTTCAACACAAAGAAAACAAAAGGTATGTTAAAAATCGAATGTTTCCTCAACTGCTTAAATGGAAAGCCAATAATTTCTTTTCTATGCACATTTCCCTATTGACTATTTCGAAATGACCACAGCAAAGAATTCGATTTCGATTTAAGCAGTTAAACGAACAAATAATTAACTTGCCCTTTATATATATAATTCATTTTTTTTTTCTTCAACAAATACAGTTTAAGAGTTTTGCTTTTAATATTATCTTTGGGTTCTTCTAGTAATTTGAATTTGTAAGTATATATATTTTTTTTGTATAGTTTAGTTTTGTTGTTCACGCAAAGTAGACGACGAAAACTTTGTTTCAAAACTGCTACAAGTTGAAAAATGAATGTTTTCTTTGAATGTGTTTATGCGGTTTTCTTGTTGTTGCTTTTTTCTTTTTAAGTTAAATCTTATTTTGTTGTAATTTTTTAAATATTTTTTTTTTTTATATTCATAGTACAATAGTAATAATTAATTAATAATAATTAATATATATATTTATATTTGTATAATTATTTATATTTATTTATATATATATATATATTTATGAGGGGTGCTTGTATATGTATATGCAATTGTAATAATTACTAAATTTTTTCTTGAGATATTCTATGAATATATATATTTATATATATATATAAATTTTTTTTTTAATTTTCTTTTGTATGATTAATTCTTTGTAATGAAAGAGAAGGTCCAAAAAACCTATCGTATGTCTTTAGTTAAAAGAAAAAAAAATAAGGAAGTTTTAATATATATATATTTTTTATATTAAAATTAAAAAAAAAAAAAAATAGATGAAGATGAAAAAGTTGTATATCGATGAGGAAGAGAAATATAATTTACAATTAAAAATTTCCATTATGCAAGCGAGAAATCGAATTGAAATTTGCTTTGCAACTCAGTTTGAAGCCCCTTAATATATTTTTTTTTTTGGAGAATTTCACTTGCTGAGGACATCAAGTTTGATACTCTTTTTCTCATATTTTTAGTTGACGCAGTTCATCTGACTAGATTATATATAGTATTATTTCATAGTATGTAAATTTCTTTTTTTTTTTTTGTCTAAGCACTACCAAAAACAGTATTGGAAGTCTATGTCTGCTGTCTGTGTGATTAATATAATTTTTGTATTTTTTGTTTTTTTTTTTTTTTTTTTTTTGTGTGTTTTTTAGGGGCTTGTTGCCTGCCCTTTTGGACCCACGACAGTTGGTGCTGTTAGATAGATAGATAGATGGTGTTGGTGTCACTGCCGTTGTCCGGGGGGATGGTGGAAGCGCTAATCACTGGGTCCTCTTGGGCTTGATAAAGTTGCCCTCCGAGTCCAGCCACAATTCTTTGCCATCGCCGCTCCGCTGTGCGTCCATCCCCCTTCTTAATATTTACCTATGCAGGGCATTCGATATCTGCTTGAGCGACTGTCCCACCTCGTCGACCAAACGCTCATTGTCCTGGACATTTTTGCTGCCGGCCGTGCGCAGATTCTGCGACTGAGTCTCGACACGTGTGACCAGCTCACGGAAATGGAACTTTGAGTGCGGCGGCATCGCTTCATTGTCAGCAAAATTCACGCACGAATGCTGCAGTATGTTGAGCTTATCGCTCAGCTGCAGCCACTGGGAGGCTGAAATGGCATGGACGGGATGCTTCAGTGAGCCCTCCAGCAGGGTAACCAGTTCCAAGATGCTCTCGCGTGATCTTTGCCTGGAATCGATTTGGCCGCCACTGCCCGAGTTGTCCACCGGATTGGCGGTGGTGCCAGTGCCACTGGTGGTCGTTGTCTTCGCTATCGGTGTGGCATAGATGGTCAATTTGGTGGGCTTGTGTGGCACGGCTGGTTTGTTGATGCCTCCGCTGCCGGTGCCGCCTCCGCTGATTAGGCTGGAGGTGGTCAACTTGTTGTCGCTGTAGAGCGATTGCGTCATATTTTCGTTGTGAGCGGTTGTCGTTGTGTTGCTGTTGGTCATCTGGGGGCTGCCCTCGTTGGCTTCTGTGGAATCGGCGGCATCTGTGAAGAGTTGCGTTGAAAGAGATGTTTTTATTGCTTTGGTGGCTACGGTTTGTGGTTGTTGTGATGGTGATGGTGGTGGTGGGCAGTCGGACTGGCTAGTGGCCGTGCCGTTGGTTGGGGGCGGTGGTGGTGGAGCTGCTGGCGGCGGCTTGTTACTAAAGGAGTGACTTAATTGGGTGCCAAAGATTTTAACAGTGCCAGTGCCGGTGGCAGGGCCGGCATTGCCCATTTGATTAGTGCGTGGTGAGACTTGTGCTGCCGTTGGCCTAGTGGGCGTGGTAGCCGTGCTTGGCTTTAAGCCATACTTTGGTGACAACTGCGAGACACCGGCCCCACCATTGGTGCTCAACTGATTGGCCTGGGTGCTGGCATAGTCGGCCCCACCGCCATTGGGTTGTTGCTCCCAGAGCTTCTTTAAACTATTAATACTACCTGTGCTCCGTCGTTTGCCACCCTCGCCGCTCTCGCCCGGTGCTGAACCAGGTTCAGGCTCGGTGTTACCATTCGGATTTGGCTGGGCCACCTCGATTTTGATTTCAGTCTTTTGTGTCACTGTAGTTGTGGCTGGTGTAGCCGCTGTGAGTTTCCTATCGTCCTTGGTGCGTGAGAGTGTTCCACCTGTACGCTTGTTGGCAGCCAACTCGTTTGACTCCTTCGACTCTTTTGGCTCCTTCTCGACCTTGCGCAGGTGAGCCTTGAAGTCGATTATGTTGGTCGGCTGTTCGGTTTTCTGAGCCAGAGGGCCCAATTTCTTAGGCTCCACCTTCTTGAGCTGAGCCTTGAAGGCTCCTGGATTATTGCTGGTGGCATTGGTGACGGCATTGCCATTGGTCTGGTGAGCGGGCACTTTCAATTTGGGCAGATTCATGCTCTCGGCCAACTCGGTGACAAGGAGCGAGACGGGATCGACAGCCTGGCCGCCGCCATTGTGGGCCCCAGTAGCTGTGGCTGGGGCTGCGGTAGTGGCCGTGGCTGTGCCATTACCCTGGCCACGATCTTTGATCTCGGTGATGAGTTTCTCTTTGAGATTAAAGCTCTTGTCGGGCGCCACATCCGGCGGTGTGCCCAGTGAGCTGCACGAATCTGTGGAGGGCTCTCGCTTACGCAGAGACACACCAAATCTGGAGCTGGCCTCCTCAACGCTGGGCGCCGTGTTTGACACATCGTTGGAGCTGCTGTTAGGCAGAGTGCCCTGGAGGTGCTGTTGGATGGCCTGGACAGCACTCTCTGGAGCTGGCGGCGGTGGCGGTGGCACTGCTTCGAATTCCTCAGGTGGCGGTGGCAAGTCCAACGGCGGTGGTGGGAACTCCAGATTAGCCAGGGCCGCCTGTTGGATGCCGCGTTTGGGTGAATTGCTGGAATTGTTGGCCCGGAACGACGAGAAAGTCATCATGGTGCCCTCGGTGGTGGTGCGATGGCGTTGCAACTTATTCAGACTGGCCGCTGCATTATTCTGCATGGTCACTCCACCTGAAGAATTGCTACGTATCATCTGCTGGGGCGGGGCTGGTGGCTGTCCAGCTGGGGCGCCATTGCTAGTGTTGGTCTTGTGGTTATTGGCACTGCGTGGTGGTGTGCTCAAGCCGTTTGGAGCTGGTGTTGTGGCCGCCTCATTGGTATCCTCCAGGCTGTCCAGATAGGCACCGATGCGAGCCACCTTGGGCAGAGTTCCATAACGATTCACCACACGCTTTACATTCATCACTTCCAAAGCTCCCACAGTGATGGGATGGGCTCCGGTGGCCAGGGTCACGCCATTTGCACTGCCATTGGCGCCACCTCCGATCAGGCCACCAGTCTCTCGAGCCGGATGCTGCTGATTGCGCTTGCTCTGTCGCGTTTCCAGACCTCGATTGCCCATAACAGGCGTTGGACGTTTAAATGAGCTGTGCTGCTGCGAGGATCTGGGACCAATGCCACTGCCATGCAGCGAGTGTTGCATCTTATTATGCCCGGTGCTGGTGAGATTCTGTTCCAGACTATCGCCAGTGGCATCCGTATCCGGATCTCCAGCATTATTATCGGTTTCTGAATCATAACGCTGGGTCAGATTATTGATATCCCTGGTGAGACCTGCAAAGTTGAATGAAATCAAATTAATTTTCTAGTTTTTCGAAATTTCAAAAACATGCAAATTGGGGAGGGATGCTTTTTTTCATGTGGCAAGGAAAGTCGTGGTGACAATACCAATTGCGTTGTATATTTGTCAAGCAGCATTAAAAAGGAAAAAAACACAAACAAAACAAACAATTAAACCAATTTAAACAAACACCAAAAAAATTAAAATAAAACAAGAAAAAACAAAATTCATTCACTTGGGTTAGTCTAGGCTGAGAGGATTATCTAGTTGGAATTGAGAAATTAAATCAAATATCGAGAGTCTTGGAACTATAGGAAAATAAATAAAGATCTTTAGGATTTACTCAGTCAATAAGAAAGGTTTTAGTTCTAAAAGGTCTTTCAAATATCTATGAATAAATTATATGATCTATCTGAATATATCAAAAGATATAAATTTGATTAGTTTTTTAAATGTTTTGTTCAAGCTTTTGGAGACTTCAAATATTTTCCATAACATTTTTAAAATCCCTACATATATTATTCAGATGGATCAATCTATAAATAAATTATATATCAGGATATATCAAAATATATTCATTTTGATATGTTTTCGGGATCTCAAATATTTTCTATTACATTTTTTTAATTTCTACAAAAATTATTCAGATATATCCAGATATCAATTTGATTAGTTCTATAAGAATTAAAATTTTATGGAAAGTTTTTAGGGACTTCAAAGAATTACTAAAACATTAAATCTTTACTTTTATAATTTTTTAAATTTTCAAAATCTCAATATATTAATTTAATTATGTTTTCTGAAAATTAAAAATTTTAGAATTTGCTAAGTTTTTCTATAAAATTAAACCTTTAGTTTTAATATCTCTAAAATATACAGGCTTATTAGGATACTTGGAGTATTCCAAATTTATAGAAACTGCTAAGGGACCTCAAAAATTATCTAGTTTTTCTAATAATTTACAACAAATTTTCTAGTTCTTTGATTTTCCGAGAATTTTAAGGGGATTAATAATTCTAACCAAGCGAAAAAAAATGAAAAATACAAAATTTGTTAGTAACTTAAAATTAATAAAAGAAGAAAAAAAAACGTTAGTTAGGATAGAAATAATTTTTTCAAAATTTAAAAAAAATATTAAGTAAACCGATTGAACCAAAAATAAGATAAAATAAGATAGAATAATCTTACTCCATTGACAAAAAATACCTCGAAATAGGATGTCGTAAAGGAAACTACTGCAGGAAGATGATTTTTTAATTGAATAAGAATACTGTTGTTTTTGTTGTTGTGGTTGTTGTTGTTGTTGTGTACGAATTTGTATTTGGGTATGTGGATTTGTTGGGGTCTTGAAATTTCTACAAAGGGTCTGACTGAAAACATTTCTACTACCATTTGTGTTCAGTTCGTCGATCAAGTTGCGAGCATCCTCCTCACGATATGTTGAATCCCGACTGCTGGATAGCAAACTGTAAAAGGATATTTGATTTTTATTAAGATTTATATAAAAAATGAATTGGATTAGCTTAGAGAGAGAATGTGTGAGTGGGTCACCTGGTTCGCTTTGGTGGGGCCGGAGCCTGTTTGCCTTGCTTGTTGGTGGTGCGGCGCATTTGAACGTTTCCCTTGCCCTGGCTGGAGAAAGTGCTTAACTTGGTTGAGCTGGAGCCAGTTTCTATATGCCAGAGGGAATACATTTTAATTCAGAGGTGATGAGAAATGAGAGAGAGAGGTAGAGGAAGAAAGAAAGAGAGAGAGAAGAGAGTATTCTTTTTACGATCGACTTACCGGACATGGGGGTGCTCGCCTGCTGCTGCTGTTGATCATGATGACCACCGGGGGTGAGGCTCGAGCCGAGACCGCTGCTGCCACCACTGCTGTGGTTGGGCTGGGGTAGACCTTTCTTGACCATTTGCGGAGTTAGGCTGAGGGAAGCCGAGGCCGCCGATGAGGAGGCCGAGGCTGTGGCTGTATTGGGTCCGGTTCCGAGGCCTCCCGATCCGGTTGTGGCTGCTCCAGCGGCTGATGCTGTGCTGGTTGTGGCTGTGGCATTTAGTTGTTTCTCGACCGCTTCGGTTATGGACGATTCCTGCAGATCGAAGAAAACGAGACGTGGACGACGTTCGTCATTATTATTATCACTACTATCACATTGGGTTTGCCGGGCTTTGGGGCCGGCATTGTTTTCATCATTGTCAGCGTCGTCGTCGTAAAGGTTGTGTTCGTTGTTATTGTTGTTTTTGTAGTTATGGTTGTTGTTGTTGTTGTCGCCACTACCCATGACAGTTATGGATTGAGGCGTTTGAAATCAAAGCTCAATGCCATCGTCTTCATAGTCATCGAGGGCATTGCGACCGCGACCGCGATTGCGATTGCGAATGGGACCGTTGACGGTGCGACCATTGCTGTGGCTGTGATTGTGGCCATCGCGATCGTCCTGGTCGTCGTCGTCGTCATCGTCACCGTCACCATCGTAATCATCGTCGTTATAATTATCATCATTATTATCATGATTATTATCATTCTCATCATCATCATCATCATAATCATCATCATCATTATCATGATCCCAAACCTCCACCTCCACCACCTCCACCTCACCCACCTGAAACATATGCTCCAAAGCATGATGTATGCTCTTAAAGGTCGGACGATCCGCGGCATCCCATTGCCAGCATTGGCGCATTAGATCGTATACTTCTGGTGGACAACCAGGCGGTCGCTCCATTCGATAGCCCTTCTCCAACTTATGATAGACATCGGTGAGATCGATACCCGGATACGGTGACATCCCATAGGTGGCTATCTCCCACAACAGCACACCGAAGGCCCACACATCCGATTTCGTACTGAATTTATTGTATGCCAATCCCTCGGGGGCGGTCCACTTGATGGGAAACTTGGCCCCAGCATGGGCCGTATAAGTATCATCACGCATCAAACGGGCCAACCCGAAATCCGCCACTTTCACCAGTTTATTATCACCCACCAGGCAATTGCGTGCCGCCAGATCACGATGTATATAGTTACGTGACTCCAAGTAGCTCATGCCCGAGGCTATCTGTGTGGCCATATAGAGTAGGGCCACTGCATCCAGGGTCTCACGACCGGCAGAACGCAAAAAGTCCAACAGATTGCCATGCGACATGAACTCGGTGATGATATAAAACGGTGGCTCACGCGTGCACACACCTGGAAGATAGCCAAATTAATCGAAAAGAATTTCACACAAAAAAGTGCCAAACAACTCACCAATGAGTTGCACTAAATTGGGATGCTTCATTTCCTTCATGATGGCCGCCTCCTCGAGGAAATCCTTGAGCGCCATGGTGTCCTCCTTGAGTGTCTTGACAGCCACCGTATTGCCATAACGCTTCCACATAGCCTCGTACACCTCACCATACTGGCCACCGCCCAGCTTGTGCTTCATCATAATATCAGTGCGGCAGATTTCCCACTCGTCCGGCTCGGGGCTGAGCGGAAAGACTGTGGGCTTGTTTTGCTTGGGAGCCGGATAGAGCAGGGGCGTGATCAGACCATGTCCCTCGTGTGGCACACTGTGATGATGCACCAGCTCGGCCAGAGTATTGAATTTGGCTTCTTGGGTGACAAATACCTTGCCCTCACCATCCTCAGAGATGCGATAATGATAGACGCGTCCCTCGTACCTTTCAAAATAAAAATAAATTTGAGAATTTTCCTTGATTTCTACTTGGAGGAGTTGAGACTCACCTTAGACTAATACTGCGCTGTCCTGGGGAACTTTCACTCTCGCGCACCAGAAAGCTTCCGTTGATGCCCGAGCTGAGCAAATATTCGGCGGCATTACGTGAGATGGGCCCATGATACCAAGAGTGCTTCTCCAGAGAATTCAAAGGAGTCACATAGTTCGAGGGCACCCAGCCCACATTGCCCGAATCGGAGTGCGCCTCGCACCATTCCCCGGACTTGTTATACGACAATATGCGAACTTGTTCGCCCTTCTTCAAGCTCAATTGATTCTCACCGCCCGCCTGGAAATCGTACAGAGCCACAAACAATTGTGGATCATCTTCCTCGGGTCCCGGGGCCAAGAGATTCTCCTTAGAGGTCCAGCGATGGGCCGACTCAAACACCGAAGTGGCCGAACTATGACCCTGACTATGCAGCGAGCCGAGTCCACCAACGCCCACCACATCCTGGCCTGACACAGCTGAGCTGCCTGCTCCATGAAGCTCGGCGGCATCGGCCAGCAAATTGGCCGCTGTGCTGCCGGCAGGAATGTGTGGCAATGGACGAGATTGCAAGAGTGCTTCTGTAATCAAAAGAGGAAAAGAAATGAGCCAAAAAAAACTAACACAAGTACTGGGAAATCTATTATATCAAATATTTCAAACCGAAACAATGCCAAGATTGTGACTTCCATTCCCTCCCCTCCAACCGCCTAGAGAGAGAGAGAGTCAAGGTAATTTCAAAAACTCTGAGAAGGAAAACTTGTTTTGCCTGGAATGGCAAAGTCAGCCAGAATGATCAGTTGAATGGCTGCAAACAGGTACACCGCTAGTCAGTGCACCCACCGACCATACCTCTTCCCTCCAGCTGTCTCACTCCAACCTATACAGCAAGACAAAGGAATGCTTTGCGGTATTGTGGGCACGTCTTTCTCCCCAAAGCTCGTTTTCATTGAGAAAATAAATTATGCATAAAGAGCTGCTGCTGCTGCCTCGGCTGTGGCGGCATAAAATTTACACAAATGCGATGGTCACAAAAACAAAAAAAAATCCAGAAAAAAAAGAAAAGAGAACTTTTGTTGCTTTTATTTTATTGTGGGAAGTGGCGGACATCTAACAGATTCCAGAGCGGCAATCATTTGACATGGCCAGTGCCCCTCATCACCCCTCATCTGAGCACCCGTTTCAGGCAAATGAATATTTGTCCAAGTGTCCCACTAGTCAGACTGTCCATATGTTTGCACGCCAGCCCGAGTCGACTAGGGCTGGCTGAATTCTGTGGTGTGTTTGGCATATCAAAATAATTGAGAAATTTACATATTTTATTTCAGTTTTTTTTTTTCACCAACGGTTCTAAAGCAGTTACTTCCGGACTGAGCTGGGGTTGGCGAGAGTGTCTCCTCTTTCAATTACCTAGCACCCAGACCCCGAAAACCCACCACAAGCCAATCATAAAACGGGGCAAAAGTATTTAGATTAAATCTATTTCAAGGGGTTTCCATTTATCGTACTCTTTATAAGGAAATAAGCATCTCTGAAGTCGAAAGGTGGAAAGAATAAAATATGATTGGATCGAGTTGGGTTAGTCTAGAAATTTTATAGACCTGAATTTCGGAGAGGTTTGGAACTATTTTGGGTTTGAATAATTTGCACCTTTGTTTTATTGATTTCTTGAAGAGATCATACAATCTCTGAGAGACTATTTCAATCTCCTAACTCATACTAAATAAGTCTGAACAATTGGAAAGACACAGAAATCGAATGGGGTTGAGTCTAGAAATTTTATAGACCCAAAATTTGGAACTATTTTAGGACTGACTATATTTCCATTATTTTTATTGATTTCTTGAATAGATCTTAAAATCTCAAGATTTCGGAGAGTCACGGTCCTAACTCATATTAAATGAGTCTGGATAATTGGAAAGACTAATAAATGATCGGATCGAGTTGGCTTAGGCTAGACATTTTATAAACCCAAAATTTGGAGAGGCTTGGAAGTATTTTGGGCTTGAATATTTTTTCCAACTTTCTTTGTTGAGTTCGTAAAGAAATCTCAAAATTTCGGAGAACTATTTCAAGCTTCTAACTCATACTAAATAAGTCTGAATAATTTTGAATTATCTCAAGATTTGCTCCATAAAATTATCATGATCTATCTGATCAGAAAATGAGTCTATGATTTCTAAGGAACAAAAATGACAAATTGTCTTTCCCAAAAACTTTGGATATTATATTTTCTCCTCCTTCCCTCAGAGTCATTAATTTTCCAACTCTCCCATTGGTTTGTCATATATTTTCGGGTGCCTCTTTTAAGATCTGTCACAGATGTGGGTGTGTTCTATGATTTCTATAGCCATAAGGCCAACTAATATGTTAATAATAATAGAATATTTTCCGTTTTCTTTTTGAGAAGGGTTCTTGGCGATGCTTCGAGTCTCGCCTGTGGCTATTCAATCGTTTTGGAATTGCTGCACATATTGTTAATTTATACACTCGAAACAGGAAATATTAATGGCTGGTGAGTGCGTGGAGGGGGCGGAGGTGAGGAGGTTTAGCCAACAAACGGAAGTTTAGAGTTTGTCAGTGGTGGTGGTCTGGGCTGCTGGTTGGGTCGGATTGGCTGGAATCTTTTTCCGTGGTGGTCTCTATCTCAGTCCCAGTTTAATTCTCGACTTTTGATTGCTTTGTCGGTCGTTTCACGGCGGCAATTTAAATACAAAAATTTGAATCAGAATTATGCACAAGTTTTCTGACCGATGACTCAGACATATAGAAAAATTTCGTTTTTTTTTTCTCCCGCCTTAATTATTTTTTGCTTAGTTTTGTTATTTCTTTTTATGCTCGCACATCATAAAAGAGTAGACAAAAAAAAAATAGTGCTTTGACATTGACTCAGAAATTGTTTTATTCGGGTTGATGGATAAGCCATTAAAAACTGGCCTATAATTGAGTCAAGAGAGCTGTTAAATAATTCCAGAAACTCGACTAATTTATGTCAAAACTTGGAAAATGTAATTAATTTATTTATACATTTTATTTGATAAACAATTTATGAATCATTCAATTGAATTATGATTTTCTTTCTTGGAATTTCATAATGATTATTATGATCAAAGGTTTCAAAGAAAGAGACCAAATTCGAGCTTATTTAATTTTGTTTATTTCTAATTATAAAGAATTGTTAGTTTTACCTAAATTCATGTGATATTTGCCTGGATGGCTGCGAAATGAGCTGTGCCTCGTACCTAAAGGAAAGAGAAAGGAATAAAGACGGTACAAATTGTGAGACACACAAACAGAATTAGAGTGAGAGAGAGAGAGAGAGAGAGAGAGAGAGCAATTGTATTGATGATCAAGAGAGGCAAGAGGGGGCTTGATGCTTTCAACTCGATTTATATATACACAATGTGAGCTGAATTTATGTGATGGCTTTGGATGACATTCCGAAATACAATGGAATATATACAAAATATATATACATATATATATATTTACAGTTAGAAAAAGAGAGCGAGCTAAGGAATGATATAAAATTTCTTAAGCTAACAATCAAGTTGAAGAAAAGCAAAAGATACAAAAGTAGCGTTGCCAATTAGAAGGCCATCAGACAAGCTGCAAACTGGTAAGAGCAGAGAAAATACAACGTGATAAATGCTGTAATTTCCCCGAAGAAAAAGACAGCTCAAAATTTATAGACAGTGACATGACAAAAAAATGCAAAAAAAAACGAAAGAGTTGGAAAAATTCTTTTGACAAATTCAGTGAGGCGGCGGGGGTAATTTTGCGATTTTGTTATTAGTCGAATCAGTCGAATGGGGCTAATGACCCTTCAAAGTCTTTAAAGACTTGCAAACGAGCAAGTCAGACATAAACACAAACACTCCAAATACATCCGACGCACACAGATACACATACATCCGTCAGATACTTTTGCACTGGAACAGTTATTAGCAAGAATTGGAGCAAAGCTGCCACAATTTGCCATAGAAACTATTAACTAGCAAAGCTTTTTTTTGAGGGCGCCACCGACTGGGTACTTTGGCTTTAACCACAGCTTATCTACATCTTCAAGATTGTGTGCCTGAAAGTTTCAATAGTTGCTTTGCCAGTGCACTTAGGGCCGATAGAAACAGCCAGATAGAAAAGAAGAGATACCCAACGTATGTGTGACATTATTCATGATGGATGACAGCCAAAGACAACGCCCACATCAACCTACTCACACTCCACCACCTCCATCATCACTGCTGGCGACTGGTCTGATGCATATCCTTTGGATACGTCATTGTCAATAGCGTTGATGCCATTAAAAACAGCTATTCAGCTATCTTCTTTCAGTGTGGATGTCGATGATGGATAAGTGACCGAAAATACATTTCTCTCTAGCTCCTGGCCTGGCCTGGCCTGTCCTTGGACAAGACTGCAGTCCACTGGCTTCTCTGCACATTAAATTTAATGCGATTTTCCATATATTTTATTTTTTTGCAGTATGTCTGCTGCATATTTTATAAGTCTCGACAGTTTCATTTCTTGAGAAAATTTTCAGAGAAAAAAAATATATGAAAGAAGCTAAAAGTTTATTGTCGTCAGCTCAGCTCAGAGAGACAACTCCTTCATTCATGCCATTTATCCACTCAGTCAGTCACTCATTCATTCATTCAGTCATTCATTAGTTCTTGCCAAAGTTCATTCATTTGTTTTAGGTTTGGTTGGGATTCGTTTGTATCTTTTGCTTTTAAGCACGTCTCAACTCAGCTCAGTTCAGTATTTTCTTTTTTTTTCTATTTTATATATATATATATTTATTTTTTTTTTTGTATTTTTCAGATGCTCAAGGGCTTTCATGTCATGCCCTGCACTCGACTCATTCTGTGTTGGCTTGTCGGATTTTATTTACGTTTCTTTGGCCCTCCACCTATCCCACTTGCAAAGGGTTTCATGAGCCCAGCCCCGAGACTCAAACCATACCAGTCCAGACCAGACACAGTGAATAAGACAACCAAAGCAAACCTAACCAACCAGCCAGTTAGTTATTTAGTTAGTTAGTTTTGCCCGTAGTCAGCAGTAATAAACTTTTACGGGTTAAACTTAATTAGTCATTTCTCTGGCTTCCGTTACAAATATACATTTTTTTTTTGTTTTTTTTTTTTACTTCTTTTGGAATATGAAACAAGTGGGAATAATGCGGCATTGCCCTTCTGACACTGGACAGTTGGCCAAGTTGCCAGTCTTGGCCGTCTTGGCCGATTTGACAGCTCAACCAGCTGCTTTAGGGGTAAAAATATTTTTTTTTCCAAATGGGGTAAAGCATTTATGGTTTTTAATAATTTACAGTTTTAAAAGTTTGAATTTTAAAAACCAACAGAGAACAAAATAACCCAAGGCAGTTTTCTCTTGAGTCTCACAAATAAATTCGGCTTGGAAATTTCTAAACGAAACTAATTTTAAAGTAGTCAAAAATTAAATTTGAAATTTCCCATAAATTAGAATAGGTTTATTAGAATTGAGAAATTATTTTTTTATATTGTGGAATTTGAGTTCAATTTTGAGTTGCAAAAAAAACTTGAATAATTTCAGGATTCTAAATAAGTCAGAAGATTTTCTTTATTTAAAGAGTTTTTTTTATAATCCTAACCAATCAACTTATACCTATAGGAATTTTGAGTTCCCAGTTGAATTTAATATAATTTCAGGATCCCAAATAAGTCAGAAGATTTTCTTTATTTAAATAATTTTTTTATAATCCTGATCAATATGGGCTTATCAATTTGAGACAGGGCCTGGCCATATAGTAATTTTGAGTTTCCAAAAACACTTGAATTTAATATAATTTCAGGATACCAAATAAGTCAGAAGATTTTCTTTATTTAAAGAATTTTTTTTTACTTTTTTTGAGACCATTCCTGTCTATATCGTATTTATTTTTTTTTTTCATTTGTCTCAGTTTAATAAGCCTAAAATTCTTTATTTCATTTATAGAAACCAACAACAATAATTTCAAGAATCTAATTAAATTTTTCATTAAGCGAGTGGAGTGTTTAATAAATCCATAAATTTTAATAAATTATAAGAGTCTGGGAGAGGCTTTCGAAAGGAAAAAAAAATGTCCTTCCGAACTGGCAAAATGAAAGGACAAAGCTTTTTGGTCCCTTGAATGCCATAAAACCATCAAAGTGCAAGGGTTTTTTTTTTTGCCTACGAAAAACTACACAAGTGAGAAGAAAAAGCCAGGCGAAAAAAAAACATAAATGATTTCAAAAAGAAGACGTGAAAACAAAGGAAAGAAAGTTGGTAGAAAATGCATGGGCAGCAGTTAAATTATGGGGGAAGGTTGAGTCTTTCTTTATAAGAATGAAAAAAAATGCACACACACACACACAAACACACACACGCACAGGCAAACACAACAAACAATTCCACCCTCTTGGCTAGAGAAGCAGACGCACGAGAGCCGTGGGCAATTTTACCACTTTTGTAAGGATTCCAGGCTCAAGGCTAGCCCAAAGCTTGGGTGGGAGGAGGAGGAGGTGGTTCTTCTGGTGAGTAGCGAGAACAAAAAAAAAAAATATATATAAAGCACTGTGCAAATACGCATATCATGACTGAACGGAGTGAAGGGACCGACAGGTTTGGGATGGTTTGGTCGTCCGCTTGACGTGTGACGCAGCCCTGCAGGCTGGCTGGCAAGCCCAACGGATTTAACACCTCCATGCCCTCCCCCTCCTCCCCTGTTCTACTCTCTTGGTTCATACTACAATTTGCTGTTGCCTTTAGAGGGCCATCTGTTGGCACATGTGCTTCTGTCTGTCTCTTGGCTGGTTGGACCCGCAGACTTTATCCGAAAGTAAAAGATGGAAAAAATCAAGTAGAGTGCAATAAATTTTTATATATATTAAACACATACACACATACATGGGCATATAAGAAGAGAAAATCAATATAGAGAATGCAGTGACATTTTCAGTGGCATTGGCAGCCGCCCTAAAACAATTCTAGTCTAGCTGGAGGAGTGCACGGAGGGGAGGGGTGGGGAGGGGAGGGGAGGGGAGTCTGGGCCTGAAACCAAGTCAAAATTAATTGAATGCCACTGTCATATCCACCAGACCGGCGCACTAGCTAAATCCGAGTGCTTTATCGATCGCAACGACCAACATAAATGGTCTATGGAAATGGCTTTGGCATGGCATGGTTGGTATGGTTTTTGGCCAAGTGCCATATCCGAGGTACTTAAATCTCAGCTATTTGTCCCTATGTCCTTGGACAGAAAATACAGATAGAGAAAGAGGGAAACAAAAACAGGCAGACTTTTACACAGCTGCTGCCGCAGCCGCCGTCGCCGACGCCGTTGTTGATGATGATCCATTCAGACCCGGGTCTGGGCCTGGCCAAAATGAATGAAAAACTGAAAGTTTATTTACTTTGGCATTGGCCAGACAGCATAGTATGTCTCTGTGTGTGGGTGTGCATTACATGGGCCAAGGTAAAATTGCAATTTGGCTGCTTTCTTCTCGCTGACCAAAAACTTGGGTACAAATTGCGGCCCTTCTGCCTTGTTGGTCTCTGAATGAATTTTACCATTTAATTTGCTGAAAGTCGCAGACAAAACACCACACTGGTCATGCCAACGATAGCAAATAGAGAGTGAGAAAAAAATCCATTGTATTTGTTGGTTGCTTTTATGCAAATAATACGGGAAAGTTGAGCTGGCTTTGGTCAGACTTTCATATGCTCTATAGCCCAGCCAATTCAAAGACTAAAAATGGCACAATTTGAACCTTTTGGAGATTTATGAGAACACAAGGAAACAATGTATAAAAGGCATACAAATTGATCAAGCAACCTATAAATATCATAACAAGAAATTAAATCCATAAAACTTGTGGATGTAGCTCAAAAACCATATGAGAGCTAGGTATTTTCTCCTAAGACTATATACCAAATTTGGTGACTCTAGCCTTTGGGGTTCCTGAGTTATCTATAGTCAGACTTGAGAGCTATATATTTCCCTCTAAAACTATATACCAAATTTGGTGACTCTAGCCTTTGGGGTTACTGAGTTATCTATAGTCAGACTTGAGAGCTATATATTTTCCTCTGAAATTATATACCAAATTTGGTGACTCTAGCCTTTGGGGTTCCTGAGTTATCTATAGTCAGAATTGAGAGCTATATATTTCCCTCTAAAACTATATACCAAATTTGGTGACTCTAGCCTTTGGGGTTACTGAGTTATCTATAGTCAGACTTGAGAGCTTTATATTTCCCTCTAAAACTATATACCAAATTTGGTGACTCTAGTCTTGGGGGTTCCTGAGTTATCTATAGTCAGACTAGCCTTTAGGATTCTTTCGCTATGCTAAACTATTCTAAAAGTGTCAATGAATCATCAGGTTAAGCGTATTAGTTCATTTTTTTTCAGATCGTGAGAAATTTCATTTGTTTTGTACTTAAAGATTCTTTAGTCGAATGACAAGTGACGCATCATTAGCTGAATGAATAGATTCGTCACCTTATTAAAGTTAATCCCCAGGCAAATGAACTGTCCGCTTGACTTGCTCGAAAGTATTCAAGTCCACTTGAATTATTCGAGTCAAACATTCACTTGTCTCTCTCTTCTACTCTTTCAAACATGGATCATATTTGGTTGGCTTTTTTATGGTCTCCTATGAAGGTTTTCTTTCTTTTTTTTTTTGTGATGAATGAAAGATTCTTTGTATTTGTTTTTCTGGTTTTCTTTTGGGATTCCATTCCATTCATTCCATTTGACTTTTTCGCGTGGGCGTATTTTACAGATAATAAATTTAAAAAGCGATAAAGAAAAAAAATCTGGTTGACCATAAAACTTGAGATAGGCAAAAATTTGAGGGTCACAAAGATAAAGCCGACGTGGTAGAAAAGGAAGAAGAAGAGGCAGAACAATAGTGGAATAACTCTGTCTGGGAAAAGATAACAAATCAGAGGGATTACCTTTTTTTTTGTCTCTCTGTTTATATTCTTCTTCTGCCCACAAATAAGGCGGAACAAAGGTTAATAATTTGAGGTTTGTGTGAATGTTAAAAAGATTTTATTGAGGTCGACTTTTTAGAGTGTAATTTTTATTTCGATTTGATTTGCATTTAGTTTGGTCAACAAAATGAATGGGATTTTTTTTATATATTTTTAATGGAACCAAATCTGAGGCAGACTTATCAAATGGTCCATTCAACTGTCTCGTTTCGTTTTGAAATAATTTGAGAAATTTTTTGTGCTAAACTTTCTCTCCCACAATTGTGGATTCCCAAACAAATTGGATCTCATTCATTCTATTCAATTTTTTCCTTTCTTTCAGCCCCAAAAAAATGTTCAATTCAATTCAATTCATTTTCAATTCGATTTGATCACAATCAGCCAGTGGTCAGGTGTGCAATTTAATTGCCAACAACAAAGCCATTTTTTTTTTTTTTTAGATAAAATAAAAACAACAACAATTTTACACTTGACTGAATTGAAGCCACCAAAAAAAAACTGTTGAGTTTTTTATATAAAAAATAAAAGTGAAAAATATTGTGTGGAATATGAGAAAACTGAAAATCACTCGCTGTGAAAATGTGTTTTTAAATGATTTTTACGAGTGAAAGAAAAGTGAAAACCTTCCAAGTTGTGCGTAATTTTTATCGAATTCAAAATAATATGACGTAACCCCAAGAAGCAATGCAAAAGACAAAAGAAACCAAATAGGAGGCATATAAAAATAATAAAAAATCTCAGACCAAAAAAAAAAAATAAAAAAAGAGAAAGAAAGAGCAAATTATCAAAAGCCCCCAAAGAGTTGGCTTTTATTTTGGGTTGCTTTTGAGTGGTCTCTGTTATTAGCAGCAATTAACCTAACCAACTGAGGCTACAGAGATATACGGGACTCTGTTTATGTCCGATTTTATTTTCGACTTTGGCTTTCCTTCTAATGGCACCTTTGACAATGGAAAATAAAAAAACTACCCGGATGAGGTTTTCATTAAAAATAAAAAAAAAGTTGAGATAATCAAATTTTGTAATAATATTACAAAATTTTGTGGGTGTGCATGTGTGTTGGATTGTTATCTCAGAGTACTTTTTATTCGAGTGTAATTACATGGTTGAGTAAAAAGCCCTCACGTCACATAAAGTGAAACTTTTGATCTTTGAATTTCAATTCCGGTAGCAATTTCCAAATCATTTTTTCATTATGACAAAATTATATATAAAAGGAACCATTTATATATATATATATATATATATATATATATATAGTTTTATTTGTTCAACCTGTCGTTTAAGGAAAAGTTCAATGAATTCTTGACTCAACACAAAAGACAAACAACTGAAACTTGTCAAGTGCAAGTTTCTTATCGAAAACTCTCAGACCATGCAGGCCACACCTCTGAAGACCGAACCCAAAATTCTTATAAAGTATATAGAACCCACTCATATAATCTTCATTTTTTTTGAGAATTATTTCAATAGGAAAATTAAGTTTTTTTTTGCAAAATACTTTGTGTGGCCTGTGAATCATCATCATCATCAATATCATAATTTGAGTTGTTGTTGTTGTTGTTGTTGTTTTTTGCATCTGTTTTGTTGAGTTCTTGGAAGCAAATGAAATGGAATTGCAATTACAAAAAGGAAACGCACATACCATATTACTTATGACAGAAGTACAACAACAACAACAACAACAACAACAAGGCCAGTCGGAGTAGTGAAGTCAATGGAGTTGGCTGTCTTTATTGTTGTTGTTGTAGCTGCGGATGTCGTTTAAATATCACCAGCAGACGGCATACAAATTGACAAACAGACAACCGAAACAAAAATGCCCACAAAGATAAAATGAATAAATGAAACCAACAAAAACAACACAGCGAGCAAAGTGCAAAAATTCTAAAAAAAAAAATTCAATTTTTTCTCCCATTGAAAAAGGGGAAAATGAAAGTTTTTTTTTTTGGTACGTGGTACGAATTCTTTGAACGACATTAAGAAGCCATTAAACAGCAATTAAATGAATTAAATTTCACATTAATTATTATAAAAAAAAGAAGACCGACTCAGACGAAGTACATTTTTTTTTTTTTTTTTTTGTGTAAAATTTTCATTTCATATTTGTGGTAAATTTTGTCGCCAAACCAGCAAACAGTTCACTGACAACAAAGAGATCGCCATTTTCGCCTTTTTCATTTGACCAAATGAAAGCATCTGTTGATGCCAACTTGATTGAAATAAACATAAAAATTCAAAAGAGCATTGAGAGATCTCTGAAAAATTGTTTGCTATATTCGAGAAAGTTATTTGCCAACTAAACTAAATCAACTTGATTGAGTTGGCGTGATCAAATGATTTTGTCCAAATTTATCACAAAACATGAAATGAAATAATTAATTATTTTAGAAGAAAATATTCAAGTGAATCATTTGGCTTTGGCATAATAAGAATCACTAGAAATCTCATGGATTGGCTTGATTGAATTAGTTAGCGGAAATTACAAAAAATATATAAACTGATCTTGAAATTAGTTTTGGTTTGCCAGCAAGTGGTGAGGAGTCAGGTGCATTGGTAGTCACACTCGTCATTCGATATCACAAATAAACACAAATGACAGCAGAGCCCCCCTCACCTTCACCCTACCATCCCCCTCTACCAAAGCAAGATAAACTTGTTGTGGGGAACCGAGAGACGGACCACGGCTCTGACCATTTCTGTACGTGCCGTGGCAAGAGCGAAAACTCATTACAGTTACAATTATGAACGTGATTTGTGCGGATAGATGGATGGGTTTGCTTTGCTTTGGTTTGCTTTGGTTCGGTGGAGGTGCCTCATATCAGTTGCGAGCTGGAGAGGCCATTGCCACTGTTAATCTTGTGGATAGTTCAGGAAAGTAGAGAAATGAGAAACCTGAAACAGGTTTTGATTAGTTGTAAAAATTTAGCAACTTTAAATAAATGTTAACAATTTATGGCAATTTTATTGAAAATATTAAATATTAAATACTTCAAATGATCTTCTCGGCAGCCTTGCGTGCTAGTGGAAATAATAGGAATACAACGAATTATAGATACTCTTTTTCAAGATAAAGATTCTTCGTATATAATTAGACGATTTCATTAGGATTGAGGGAAATATATAATAAATCTTGGTAGATCAAATCTTTCGCCAATTCTTATGGATTTCCCCAACCAATTAGCTATACTTTCTCTTTTCTCCAAATAAGAAAAAAGAGTAAAAAAAAAAAAAAAAGTGAAACAATTTTGCACAGGGTTTTAATATTTTTGACCTTGCTGGCTTGTTAATAGTAACAAGCCGACTTTATAATAAAAACACGTAATTGCAAAAGTGCAAGTGTATGTAGGTGTCCGTGTCTCTGTGTGTGTGTGTGTGCCTTGGTATAAATAAATAAATAAAAAAATTCAAACAAAAAAGAGTAAATAAATCAAAAAAAATTTAAGCGCCCACTGCAAATTCGAGGCCTCCTTTATAATGTTGAATTTGTTTATTAAATAATTTATAAACAAATACAGAGTACACCTTGGCGCCTGAGCTCTCAGATATGTGTGAATTTGGCACACAAAAACTTTCAACTTTGAAAACTCCATCAATCAATCAATCGAGCAAAGTTAAAAATTTATGAGCTCAGCTAATCAAGAGAGCGAAGCACAGGGGGGAGGGGGTGGAGTAAATTGCCCCATTTGGTTGAATTTCTCGTCTTCTGTCATGTTCAAAGTTTTGTTTTATCATTACAAAAATTATGTTTATTTTTGCTTTTCAGTTTCATTCTGACTTGGCTCTTTTCTCCAGTTGTCTAAATTTATGCAAACGATTTTCAATGAGCCGCAGCACCAAACACACACACACACACACACACACACACACACATATAGAGACACCGAGTCTAACAGTAATGAGTCTGGCCTGGCTATGTTTGGCGACAGACAAAACCGGCAGACCGAGTGAAGGCAAGAAAATTGGGCACAGCCCAACAAATAATATACTGCTGATAGTCTAATGCAATCCAACCAAAGGGAGAGGGTGGAAACAATACCGAAAAAAAAAAATAAAAACTGGGCAGTCTCGGCTTGTGTTGTTGTTGTTGTAGTTGTTGGTTGCAGTTGCAACGCTCCAATGGGAATGCCAAATTGGAAAATGAGGGAAAAATTACATAAATTTTAGAAAACGACTTTCCAGCTTTTACAAATTTCGAAAATAATTTGAAGAGAATTTCTAATATTTTTATTGAGTCTTCTGAAAAGCAAGACATTTGCGTCAAGTCTTATCTTGTTTACTTAAGATTTTTTTGTATACTCTTTTCAAAGAAAAGAGTATATTTATTTTGATCCGATGTTTGGAATGTCGTAGGCCTTAGAGGAGAGTCCATATAGCCATATCCGTCTGTCAGTCTGTCCGTATGTCCCACATTTATCGGAAAAGGTTGGATCAGACCACTATATAGCTGTCAAAAGGAACCCAATCTCTTATGAACTTGGCACGCGTACTTTTTATATAAACCCAGATATATGTAACAGATTTCGTAAGGATCGGACCACTATATCATATATAAATCGGCCCCATTTTTTAACCAATTCCGTCATTTGATTTAAGGTAGAAAAAACTTCGGTCCCCCGAAAATAAAGCTGGGGTGATTTTATTTTTTTTATTCCAGAAATATTTAACCCTAGAAAGCCAAGCAATCTGCAAAGTCTTCGGTCTTCGCAGCGGGTGAATTGTCAATTGTCAACAGATAAACAAATAGGAAAACAACAATTATTATCGTTATGTAAACAAGAAGAGTTTTGCTGGAGATAAGAACAGCTGTTCTACATCTAATTGGAGAAGTTGAAAAACAAGAATTGAACAGCTGTTGATAATTTTCTTATTGGCTTGCTTGAAACCTAGAATCGAAGGGTCTGATGGATATGAGGGGGGGTGGAGTGATATACATATATAAAAATAACATCAAAGTGGGCTGGAAAAGGATTTATGAGCTTGATCGAAAACAGGGCGCCCCCACCCTTGCCAAGAGTTCTTGAGGGTATTTCGAAAAAAAAATATTTATTCGTGTGCACTAAAAATGAGCAACCAAAGAAAAATGCATTGGAAAAGGTATCATGACGCCAACAACAAAAACAACAACAACAACACTGGCTAAACTATAAATATATGGAATGAGTGCACTTTGGAGTTGGCGTGATATGAGCCAGGAAACAGGCCAAAGCGGCTGACAGGCAAATCAGGCAGAGTCGGGCGGCACCAGGCAACGGCAACGACAATAACGATAGCGACTCACAGAGTCCAAGTAAAAGTGAAGAAAATTTAAATAAAAGAAGAAGAAGACGTGGAGAAGAGAAAGATACAATATTACAAGGCTAATTTTAGAAATGCATGCAACTCATTTCGAGTCGACTCGACTGGATTCGACCTAAGAAAAAATATAGTAGTGAAAACTCCAAGTCAACGACAAAGCAGCCCAGCAACGCCTTTAGCCGTTGAGTGTTTTATGGTCTACGAAAATATGAAAATGTATTTTTGTTGCCAATGAAATGTAAACAAATTATTACAGAAACATTTATGACTTTATGTCTCGGCCAACAAAAACCGAAAATTCATTCAACTGTGCGAGTGTTTAATGACAACAACAACAACAAAAGAAACAGTCAATATAATTTGGTCAAATGGTCAAACACACAGACTCTCCCTCTCTCTCTCTCTCTCTCTCTGGTGGTATATGCCATGGACTTTTATTTTTTTTTTACGGATGTGTAAAAGTTCATTTGCCCCTTCATAATTTGCTGCTTGCATGTCACCACCAGCACCGTGTGAGTTGGAAGTTTCTGCCGGGCCATAAGTGTTTGCTGGCGGCCATTGACGTTGTAGTTGTTGTAATTGTTGTTGTAGACGACTCCGATTACAAAATGTGTCCGTGTCTGCCGCTGGCACTACACCATACAACCGGACAAATGCCCACACTCTGGCCAAGTGGAAGGTGGCCCAAAGGAAATTCTGTCTTCAAGCTATTTTAAGACCAGACAATTTCAGCCAGACCATCTTCTTTCAAATTGTCAACTTTGCCAAACCAGCGAATTCATCGAATTGCAATTGGAGAATGCAAAAATACAAAATCATAGAGCACAAACATTCGTGGCCCCAAAGTATCTGATTGCATTGTGTCGTGTTACTCTGGGCCCAAAATCAGTTTTGGTCACGCCTACAATTTACAAAAATTTTCAAATCAAACAGTGGAACAAAAATAGCTTCAACAAAAGATTATAAAAATTCTTGATTTAATTTAGACTTAGTCATGGGATTCTTACAGCTATGAAACCACCTGCTTAGGCTTGGAATTTCTGGGCATTTATGATAAGTTAAAATACTTTCTGGTTTTTTTTATCAGAACCCCAAAAGAGCACCTGCAAGAAGCATTGGGAATTTGGATTTTTTTTTTTTTAATTCAAAAGTCAAATTGGGCCAGTTCCATAATTTCATGTTTAATCGCATTGGTCCCACTGTGCAAGCTTGTCTGACTGACGCTCTCCTGTGTGATTGAGTTCGAGTTCGCGGCTGCCATTCCGTCTGTCAGGGCAGGCAATTCCTCTACAATTTGGCATCGGTTTTGCGGCTGGTGTGTCTTTGTGGGTCTCATGTTTTGTGCGGCTTTGTTGTAATCTATGCCCGAGCTAAGTTTTTTTTTTTTTATTGTAATTTTGTAATTGCAATTGCATTAGCAGCTGAAGCAGCGGCAAAGGCAGCGGCAGCACTCCCACCACACACAAAAATTGCCAACAATATCAACTAAAACAAAGGCAATTGCCATTCGGGTTGTACTTTTGTTTTAGACATTTTCTCCAGCAAACTCGATTTGATAATTTGCAAAAAAAAAAAAAAAAAATTGTATTGTGGGAATTTTGCACATGTAATGACGACTTATTTTGAAAAACAAATTGATTGAGTAAAATTGCTGACTTTTTGGTTTTATAATCAATATAAGACTAATCGAATGCATAAATTATCAAGCACTGACTCATTGTCTGCAAAAAAAATTATAAATAAAAAAAATATATAAATAGCTTGAATCGGAAAATAAGAAAATGAAAAATTGAAAACAAAAAAATGGCAAAGAGGAAATGCGATAAGAATTTGACTTCTTATCGCTGTGTCGTCGTCTCTGGGGCAAAATGGTAAGCCATTAAGGCAATTAATACAAGTGCCAATAATTTGAATCAATTTTTATTAATTTTTGATACACCGTTGACAGCGATAAGGAAATCAAGTCAATTGACCCAATCATAAAAGTTTTTGGGGGCAACCCAACCCAAATCAAGGAAATCTTAGACAGGCCTAAGCACAAAAGACCCAACCAAATCCTTGTGGTAGGACAGAGTAGAACATAAAAAGCATATTAAAAGTAAATGGCACAAGCAGAGAGAGAGAGAGAGAGAGAGGGTGAGCGAGAGAAATGGAATGCGTAAGTGCGTGTAAGCCTGACAAGGAGCATGATTGAAAGGAGCGCTGCCAGCGGGGGTGGCCGAGGTCACAGGCTCTATTTCAACCACTAAGCAGCGCAGTAAGAAGAAGCACAAGCCTTAGATGAAGGGTGCATAAGCCAGCATTATTAAATGGAGAAGAAAGAACGGAGAGTAGGCAAGACCAAACCGCCCCCATTGGCAACAATTTCTAAAATGAGCTAGCCTGATGCCTTTGGCAAATGTGTATTTATGTGTATTTTGCTCCCTTCTCTTCATTCCTTCCTTCCTTCCCATTTTCCTTTTCTTTCCTTTTTCAACTGACTCGCTCGCCCACGCTGATCCGAGTGCGTGCGCGTGTTTGTGCGTGTCGCTGTGTGTTGCCGTTGTAAACAAAAATGCAGAACAACAAAAACAACAAGTTGAACCAGAGTCGGCATTGCCGGCAAACCCAGCCACACACACACACATACACAGGCACACACATTCCGCTTCTATGATAATCGGAAGCAATGAAAAAAAGAAAACAGAAAATTGGCTCAATTGGAAAGCCTATGAAATGGGAGGAAAAGAGACCCACGATAAATGGAATTGGAGAATGCTCTGAAGAAAAATCTACTCAACTGCATCAAATGTGTGTGTGCGACAAAGTGCGTGTGTGTGTGAGTGTGTGTATACGTTGATTTTTATGTGTAAGTGCATTTTTATGTTTGTCGGGTGGGTGATTTATAAAAAAGAAAAAAAATAAAATGGTAGTAGAGACAGAAGAAACTCACCATTGTGCTCGGTAAATATGTTGAGACCCACGGGCGGATTGCAGCGATTATCCTTGTGACCGTGGGTGGCATTTGAGGCGCCCACACCGCGATGTGAGAGTCCACTGCCGCTGCCGGGGCAGCCTCCGCCACTGCCATGGCCGGCTGAGGATTTGAGGCCACGAGAACCGCGTAGAGTTGAGCCACCGCCCAGGGCATTGCCGCTGCCTACGCTGATGCAGTGGGGGGATGCTGCCACTGGACTGCTACTGGAGACACCGATGCAGCTGGCTGTGCCGCCATGACCGCCGCCGCTCGAATGTGAGCCGCGCTCCTTGCCCTGCTGAGCGCCCATGTCAGCTTCTCACATGCAACCACTCCTCTCACACCTCGGGACCAATGGAGCCGTGCAGCGGTCACTGGTGGTGGTGGTGGTTGGTGGGTGGGTGGCTGTTCGTCTTTGTCGGTGTCGTTGGCGTCGTCGTTGTTGCTATCGCCTGCGCACAGTCAATAACAATTTACACACACACGCACACGCACATACATACACTTTTCTGCTGTTGCTGTAGAATTTTTCTTGCAACTTTTTGCTCTGAGCCTGACTGATATTTGATAAATAAATTTATGCACTTTTTTCGCGGCTGGTTTGATTATAATTTTTTTCTTCTTATTTTTTTGCACTCGCTTTCGCAATCTTTCATTTATCTACACATTTCACTTTATTGTGCGTCTCTTTTCTTTGCTTCCAGAGATACGCTCTTTTCCGCTCGCCTTTTTCTACTTCACTTCGCAATTTGGAGTAGACAAAAAATTGAGACACAGCAACGACGGCGCAAGGAAGTTGCGAAATTGCCACTGACTTTAAAATTTTTTCATCACTTTTCGCAATACGTGAACTTTTTTAAAAATTTTAATGGACGCGTTGTTTTTTTTTTTTAATTAATTTTTTATTTCTTTCTTTCTTTTATTTTTGAGCTGAGGTGCTGTTAGTGGCAGCCGCAGCAGCAAGTGGGGGGGCCACAAACACGCCCTAAAATGCACTTTGTCTGCGGGCTCCTTGCCGCACCGTTTTGACTTTTCGCTGCGTTTGCCTTTCTTTTTTGCGACTTTACATATTTTTCTTTTAGAATTTTTGCCAGTTTAATTGAAATAACTGGTATCTTCCGTTGATTGGAACAGCTTTAAGTTATCTATGCATTTTTCCAATTACACACACACACAATCTCTCGAAAATTACCACCCGCACGACACGACAACAACACGCACAACAAAACCGAAGTGACTACGCTCCGGAGCGAATGAAGGAATCCAGATCGCTGAGCGAACCACGGCCGTTCAGTGTAAAAGAGCGGATTCAGTGAAAATTGACTTGAAGCTGCTTTTTTTCTTTATTAAATAAATAACTACGAAAAGACCCCATGCAGGAAATCTTAAAGTCCAGTTATATGACTAGAAATAATAAAATATTACTGCCGGCTAGCATATTTTGTTCATGCTACAGAATCCAGTTCTTCAGTGTTGTAAACGTAAAATTTTAATTGCTTAAGTTGCCCGCTCGCGTATTCAGCTGTAACGTTCAAGCTTTCAAGGGACTTTGGTGCTGAATTAGTGGTGAACGGAGCTTTGCCGGCAAGTTACAGTTACTTATTTCAGCACAGCAAATTTATAAGTATAATATTTTTTTTTTCTGTTCAAAGTCATATTTCTATTTTCTTTTTAAATTAATAAATTTTTATTGCTATGAAAGAAATATTAAATATTTATATTAAACTTCAATTTCGTATTTCAGATAGATATATATCTATTTAAAGTTAAATAGAGTATTTATTTGGTATAAATTTGATTATTCAAACTATAGTAAGTGCTTTATTTAGATTTAAATACTAATGAATAATTAACAAGAGCAATTATTTTTTAAAATTTGCCGCCCCCTATAATTCGTGCCGGTTCCACGTGTGCGTTATCGTTATCGGGAAATCAGACAGCTCTATTTATTTATGCAACTCTGTATATCACAAAAGAGGAAGACAAAATAAATTCAGATATTTCTGGAATTTGCTTAGTTATAATTTAAAATAGTCGTATTTTATACAAGTAAGCACTGTAAGTAACATTCTGACATAGCCACCCAATAAATATTTACTGTCATTATTTCTCATACTTAAATCATTTCAACATTGTTCTCCATCCTAAATAAAGGCAAAAGCTAAGTGAAAATGTCTGACTGGGATACTGTGACTGTTCTTCGCAAAAAGGCACCCAAAAATTCTGCACTAAAAACCGAGTCAGCGGTTAATCAAGCCCGTCGCCAAGGTGTTGCTGTCGATACTCAACAAAAATGTAAGTAACCAAAGCGAATGCAAGTGCAAGATTTGCAAAAAGTAAGAGATTTGTGTCAACCGGCTAGTTCGTACCTGTGACCCCGTTTCTCTATTATGCAGCTGGGAGGGTTGGGGTTCGAGTGGCACGCTTCTTGTTGTTATTGTTGCTGAAATCTTAGATAGATATTGCGTGGCCATAGTTTTGTCTCGACCCTAACTAATCAACGTGGGTGTGTATAAGTGTGTGTGCATTTGTTTCATATGTTGTTTTTGTTTTATTTATTTTTTTCGTTTTATATTTAATTTGTTCATTTTCACAACTGGCAGCAATAGTCAAAGCTATTCGAAAGCTTTTTTATAATTTTGCGTCACCATCTGTTGTGGTTTTCGTATTCGAGGGGGGTTTGACCTGAAGTCTTTCGGCAATTTGCTATTGCTATTTATTGATTTGTTGAATTAAATCTTTTTCATTTAATATTGATATTTTTAGATGGTGCTGGCACCAATAAGCAGCATGTCACCACCAAGAATACTGCCAAGCTGGACCGTGAGACTGAGGAATTGCGCCATGATAAAGTTCCGCTCGATGTTGGCAAATTGATAATGCAAGGCCGCCAAGCCAAGGGTCTCAGTCAAAAGGATTTGGCCACGGTAACACCTAAATTCGTTCTGTATGAAATATTTCATTAAGCTTTGACCTTTTTTTTTATTATTTAGAAAATCTGTGAGAAACAGCAAATCGTCACCGACTATGAGGCTGGACGGGGTATCCCCAACAATTTGATCTTGGGCAAAATGGAGCGTGTGCTTGGCATCAAATTGCGAGGCAAGGATCGGGGCCAACCGCTAGCGCCTCCCGGTAAAAAGTGAGATGACGCCGCTGCGTCTGCACAGGGCGCTCCGCAGAAAACCCCAAAGCAGGCGCAGCACCAACAGCAGCCCAATGAATTTGGGTGGAGTACCGTGAGCAGCAAACGTAAATAAACCACTATCGGGAGGCTGCCCAAACCAACAAACACACCAACCACAATATCGGTTCAATGCAGCTGAAAAAAAACAAAAAGAAAAACAAAACAAAACTGAAATACCAAGAATATCTCGACAAATGGGAAGAGACAATTTAAAGCAACTAAAATATATATTTCAAAGCATTCATCAAAACCAGTCAATAACCAACCAGTCAACTCAACCACCAATTAATTTCAACACAAATTCTAAAATCAATTTTTATTTTCCGTCTTCTTTTTTTTGGATGATCAACAAAATTGGCTTTTTAAATAAATTTCAATCAATTTGTTCATTCAAAAAAAAAAAAAAGCACAAAATATCAAAAATGCAATCAGAATAACAATCGAAATGATATTAAAAAAAGAAACAAAATTGAAAAAAAAAATATATAAAAAAAATAAGCACACACACAAAACGAATATTGTGTAATTTTGAATTAATTAATAATTAATTTTACAAGATTGAAAAGAAAAGAAAAAATTAAGCCAAGTTGAGTTTATTTTTTTTTTTGAAACTTGAATGTAATTTTTTGAATATACAAAAAGCATTTAAAAAATATTCAAATTTTTTGTTTCATTACACACACACATACACATACAGGCAGCTGCTTGATTTGGAAAATTTCACTTTCCAGAAAACCGAAACCTAATCAATGTCTTAAAAATAAGTAAAAGAAAAATAAAATAGAAATAGTAAATAAAAAAATAATAAAATACATTCTCGCATAATTGCGTAAATTTGTGCTCCAACTTAAAATTCCAAATTAGTATTAAAAGTTTTCTAGTCTTTTATCAAATTTTATATAAGAAGAAGAAGAAGAAGAGGTAGGCTATAGGATTCAAGTGGTGACATTCAATGTTTTTGTCCTTTAGTGCGTATCAAATTCCTTGCATAAGATTTAGGCAGCATACATATATAATTAAATATATATATATATATATATATATGATTAATTAACTATTAATATTTATACTTAAAATGTAGTGTGCATTGTTTTTTTCCCATCTATAAAAAAAAAATTCATAAATGATAATCAATTCGTGTCTACTTACTTTTGCGGGGGTCAATTTTTTTCCGATAAATAAAAAATGCATTTTTTTTTGTTTTGTTTTACTCCTTTTCCTTTTGTTACAATTTATTTGATCCGTTCTTATTCTTTTTTTGCTTTACCCAAAAATATTTGTAATTTGTTCATTTAGTTTTTATATATATATTTATGTTATTTTTATCAATCCTGAACATTTTCCGGCATCTTCTTGTTTTATACTAAATTAACTTTTCAAGTAGGACTGATTTTTTGTTTTAGCTTAAAAATATCATTTTAAACTCTTCTTCATTTTGTGTTTTTAAGATTATAAATATGTTTAATTTATTTCAGACCCAACTACAAATTAATTCTTTTATTCTCATCATTTTACTCTTTTTTTTCAAAATGAATACAAAGCCTTTTCAGAAAAAAAATAAAAACAAATTTACACGAATTATTCTTTTTATATATATAGTTTAATATAGTTAAGCATATAGTTAATATTCAGATCTATAGAGAAAAAATCAAAAAATTAACTTAAAATTGCAAAACAAACAACAAGAGCGATTTGAATTTCACTAATAAACAAGAGCTAAGTCCCCCCCCGGAAAGTGGATTAAATTAAAGCTCAACCAAAAAACAAAAACAATTTCTCAAGACCAAAAAAAAAAAAAAAAAGAAACATAAAAGCAAAGAAGAAAAATTAATCACAAGTTCATTGGGCTGCCTCTGAGAGAGGTCGTGGTAACCAAGTCAAAGAATCTACAATTTTACGTGACTCTTCGACTCAAAAGAAACTTAAAAAAAAAAAAAACAATAACAAAAACTAGAATAAAAATAAAAAATCCAATTTCAATTATTTATACACATATATATATATTCATATGCATGTGTGTGTATGTGTTTGTGTGTGTTTTGTTTACAGGTATGAAGTTGCTTCATACAAAATTAATTAATTTCTTTCTTTTTTTTTTAAATATTTAAACTTTATACTTAAAAAATAATTACAAGTTTTTTTTTCTTAATTTTCTCGTTTGTGTTTTTCCACTTTCCAAAAACCTTTTCCCTTTGAATTTCGTGCAGGTTTTATTTTTTCTAATTTTTTTTTGAGCTCCTTTTTTTTTTGGTTTCCCTTGGGAAAGGGAAATTTAAACGGAGTCTTCTTGTGTGCTTTCATTTGTTTCCTTTTTTTTTTGCTTTTGTTAAAATTAAAAAACAATTTCTTCTTCTTTTGCTTTTGTTTTGTTCTCCACCGCTATTCATTAAATAAATGTCCTTAGTTTAGAAAGGGGTATGTGTGTGTGTGTGTTTGGGTGTGTGGGTGTGTTTGTGTGTGTCCAGTTTACTGCGCCTTGGCCTTGCGTAAATAGGCAGCTCCAGTGGCCACAGCATCGCCCGCCACAAATTTGCTAGACGACAAAACATCCGACGAGGAGGAGGAGGATGAGGAGGAGGTGGCCGGTAATTTGGCGGTATTCTGCGCCGCCAGCGAGGCAGCCATGCGACGACTCTTTTTGCCATCGGGCGACAGGTACGCCTTGTAGAAGAAGCGCGCGAAAAGCACAAAATAACTAAAGTACATGGCAATCGACAGATTGATATTCGTCTGCGAAATATTGCAAGACTGGGCACCATGCGTCTTGAGGAAGCCATTGGCCCACACATTAATCGCACAGCCCACAATCATTTGCGTCAGCTGTAGTGATGTGATGATCATGGCAATGAACCTGGGCGGATTGAAGCGGGCCGCCTTCAATGCATAATACGAATACATCACCGAATGCACACAATAGTTCATCACAATGAACCAGCGCGCCGATGAGGTGTATTCGGTATAGCTGAACCAGGAGTAGATCAGCACGGTGATGTGATGATACCAATGCAGGAAGATCAGAGGCTGTTTGCGCAGCACTATGAATATCGTATCGCCCAGTTCGGGCAGTTTGGAGAGGACGAACAGCCAGGTCCAGAAACCGCATACCCGATCTTGTTCGATGTAGCTGGAAAATAACAAAAGGAGAAGTCATGAGAACCGGTCTGAACTGATGACCAGCCAAGGTCATTTGAAAGTTGTGTGTGGCTGGTTATTTTCCCTTAATGGAAACTTTTTAAAATTTTTGTTGTTGTTTTTTTTGAACTCACCTAGGAACGCATACGGAATGGAAAAGTCCATAATGGCGCAAGACATGCAACAGTTCTGGCGCCGTGCGGAAGGCACCCATAATGCTGAACATGGCCAGCATTGTGTTCCATATTATCAGGGGACCACGCAATTGAAATCTAAAAATCAAAAGAAGAAGAAGAAGAAAATAATTTTTATTCAAATACAATTTTGACGTCATCTTTGTTTTTGTTAATTTGTGATTTTTTTTTGAGAATATAAAGACAAACGAAACGGTCATTTCTCAATTGAAAAATGCATAAAATCAAACAACAAATTGCTAAGATCAACAAACTTTGCTGACGCATTTGATAGCCAGCAAGGGGAGTGCAGGTGGGCAGGGCAAATCGGGCAAGGCAAAACCAAAGATCGAGAAGTTTTACAGCGAAAATGCGCAAGGCAAACATACTAAAAGGCGTGGGGCAAAACGGGCTGCGGGGTGACACCTGCATAGACACACCGGACATTCAAAGCCTAAATTGTTTGCATATCGGAAATAAAAAAAAAAATAAAAAATTGAGTAAAAAAAAAAAAATACCTATCAACTTATTTACTATTCAAGATTTTCATTTTCAAATCAGGCGATATTTTCAGGCTGACTGATGCCATTGATAACCCTAAATCATTAGATTAGATTATTTCAGATCATCACCAAAATGAATGTAATTTTTTTTTGAAGTTTAATTAAAGTTTATAATTAAAGTTTCCTTGACTTTGACATTGGCAAAACTTGACCGAGAGTCTTTATATGAAACCGGTATTATTATAGGGAGAGAACAGACCTCAATAAATCTGTTTTTTTTCTAGTTTGAAATTTTTTTTTCCACTTTTTTTTCGAGTCTCATTAAATTTCCAGTTTTAAATTTTTATGTTCGTCCAGCTTAGTCAGATCGTATCAAAATGTAATAAGCGAGTATTCTGAATTTTATGAGACCTTTTAATGATTTCAATTTGGTTGTGAAGATTTCAAAAAACTTTTCAAAAGTTGCCGTCCAAAAAATCCACAAACAATTGAAATCCATTTTTGCCACTTGTCTGGGAATTTGGTATGAATCAGTTGGTCGGATTATTCATTTTTTTTTTTTGCCACCTGTGAAAATCTTCAAATTGTTCCAATTATTTGCTCTTATCAAAGGTGGAATAAAAAAAAAAACAATTCAGTCAATTACCACCAAATAAAAAAGAGAACCATATGGAATGCCCTTCAATAAACAATTAGTCATTAAAATCGTAGAAACAAAAAAAAATTAAAGTGCGATTTTGCTATTTCTTATCAGCTAAATTGCCGCGGCTTGTTAAATTCTTCGCTTTTTTTTTTTTGAAATCAGTTTTTTTATAGTTGTTTTGCCGATTTCTGGTGGGTCGCTTCGGTCATCGTTCGATGTTGATAAGACGAGCAAAGATATTTTCCAGTCACCAAGTGTGCACACATGCCAAACGTTTTCAGAGAGAAAGATGCCAAAACAAAAGTTCACGTGATAATGAGCTTAATTTTTTCAAAAATTCAACAAAAAAAAAAAAACAAACTATTAACCTATCAGCAAATTTAATTAAAAAAAAATTAAGAATATAAAAAAAATGTTTGATAGGTAGATTGACCCCGCCCTCGAACTCTCAACGGAAATTTGAAGCCATTTATTTTATTTCTTTAAAAATAAATCGAAATCTATATTCATTTCATAATTATTCCAAAATTTCATCATATGAAAATAATTTAATTTAAAATTTTTTATAATTTCAGTTTCAAACTAGGTGAAACTTGGTAAGCATATAAGTAATTTTGAATGAGATGGTTCTGTGAATATCAGAGAAATACTCAAAATAAATTTGGTTACAATAGACCCCTATATGAGATTATGATATAAGGCTTAGATTGAGGTTAAACTTGGTATATTTATGTGTCTCTGTATAAGTATTCAATGGGTCTTATTCTTATCTAAATGTCTAAGATATATCCAAAATAAATTTAGATACAAGGGACCCCTAAAAGAGATTATGATCCAGGAGAATCTTGGACATACATATATGTCTCTATATTAAATATGAGATATCCCCAGATATTATGATAAAGAACTTCAATCCAGGTGAAACTTATTGTACCTTTCTATCTCTATTTAGGTATACAATATAGTTTAGTTAGAATGAATTGGTTCAATAAATCTCAGAGATATCCACAAAATCGATATGGTTCTAAAGAGCTGATATATAGTGCACCTTAATCCAGGTAAAACTTGATAAACAGATCTATCTCTATTTGAGTATACCAAATTATCAAACTACAATAGTTCGATATGGTTAGTAAATATTTGAGATATATTCAAAATGGATATAAATGTAAGGTGCATATATATCTCCATATAAGTACTCCAAACTTGAATGAGATGGGATTTGTATCCATATGAACCAGTTCAATCCAGTCGAGATTGAATACAAAAAGTCTGATTTACATTTAGGAGAAAACCGGTGAACCTTTTCAGTGAATGAATTCAATTCATTTGATTTGATTTAGTTGAGATAATTTTTATTTCCCCCTCAAAAGAAAACAAAAAAACTGGATGGGTCAAGTCAACAGAGAATTATATAATACCCTGATTTGGTTAAGTGTATATAAATTAAATCTATGCCAGAAGCCACTGATTAGTTGAAAAAGAGGCCAGGCCAGTCAATTTTTTTTGGAAGCTCTCCAAGAGCGCGAATTGCATAAACCCCAGCGAGGGGGTAGTCGGCAACAGTGTACAAGTTTCAATTTAATTTGCCCAAAACAAAATTCCTCAAAGAAAACAGAAAACGCTCACTCAGATAAGACACAGATTTGCCTAGCTTAACAATTAAGCTGAGGGCGATGGGAGGGGGGAAAGGAAACAAAATCCACTTAAAGCTTGGAGAGTCTGGCGAGGCTGTTTGCAGCGGAAGCGTGAAATATGCGAATAATTTCCGAGTATGCCGTAGTTAATTTTTATTCACAACAATTAAAGCGACCAGGAAGAAGAAGCACACATGAGACCAGAAGAAAATCTTTATATTCCGATTTCCACAGGCATTTTTCAAATTTTTACCTTGAAATTCCCAAATGGTTTTAGCTTGCCCAAGAGCAGATGGCAGCTTGCCACCATTTGGCAATTCGTGCCTCAAACTAATGAGTAAGGAAAACCAACAAGCCTTGCTAATCGCTCGGCAGTTTGGCTTCTAGGCAGAGGGACCACAAGTCCCTTGAAGCTTAATTTTTGCAAGGGCACAGGTCGTCCCCAGCTCTGAGGTGCCGGTTGCTTGGGCGGGTGGACATTTGGGAGTCTGGCACTCTACTTTTGTGTTGGGTCTTCCCTTTTGTCTGTCTTCCTGGTTTTCTCGGCAACTTCTTTGGGTGTAGCGATCTGCCCGCTGAGTAATCAATTATGTTCAAAAATCAAAGGGAGTGGGATGAAGATCAAGTTAATAACAATAATGATAATGATGGTGTGATGACATCAACTTGGTTTTTAACACACTTTCTAGCCAAGGTTTTTGGAGAGTGTGTCAACCTACGAAATTCAAGTTTTCACTTTGCAAATTGCATAAGCTAACTTTGCCCTCGTGTCCATGACAGAGCTCTCGCTCTCTCTCTCACCCGCTCTCCCTTTTGCCAAGCAGCACACAAATAATAAAAAGAAAAAGAGAGTAAACCTGATTTTGCAAAAATAAAACAAAAAACGCTATTTGAAAATGTCGTGCAGACCAGAGGAGATGAAGAGAGAGAGAGCAAAAAGTGAACATAAAAAAAAAGCATACAGATTATGCAAGATAACAAAAACAAAGGAGGGTAAACAAAATAGTCAACTAAACCACTGGGCCGGCAGACAGACGGAGAGACGACTAAATAAAATTGGCTGGAAAACAAACCAAATTCAAATGTTGGCCAATTGATTGTGACTTTTTTTTTTTTTTTTGGTTGGCCTCTTTTCATCAGGGTCTTCATTCATTTGGAGTCGCCGACACGAAATTTTCAGTTTCCACTTTTTATATGAAAAATTGAATATTTAAAAAAAAAAGTGATCCTTCACCCACACAGTTGGTCAGTGCAAGCATTTAATTGCTCAAGCCGCTAGGGGGCGCGTAGTCTTTGTGACAGGACTGCCAACTTGCTTAGGCTTCAAGTCTACAGGGTGTTTCAAAGTCGCGTTAGACCGAGCTTATTATTTTCTATTTTTAGGCCGTTGTTATTGCATAAATAAATACTTTTTATATAAAATTTATTGCAAAAAAAAAAAAGTTTCACACTTTTTAAGCTTTTTCCTTTGTCTCTTTAAATTTGAGCCATGATTTGATGTTTTTTTGGCAAAGCATTTATAACCTCTTTTTTTCTCTCCCTCTTTAATTTAAGCCATAAATTATTTATAAACAAAAAAATATATACTTTTTTTTTATTTGTTGCAAAATTTTAACTCAAGTCTTTTGATTTATGTTTGCTTTGTTTCCCCTTTTTGGCTTTGCCAATTTTAATTTGATTTTAATTATTCATCCATTGCGCCATTTTGTTTATGGGGGAAAAAAAAATAAATTCATTTATTTTGATGATTATAGTTTTCTATGCCAATGACCAAGTTATAAGTTTTTTGTAAAGTTCAATAACTTTTTAAATGAACCAGGGAATATTTTCGAGACTTTCAATATTGATAAAAATAACTTAATTTATTTATAAGCGAAAGAGAATTGATTAGCACTTTTGATTTTATATATTTGCCCAAGTTAATTTAATTTTTATTTTAGATCAGTAAATCAGGTTTTAACCGAAATTAAAAAAATAAAAAAAAACCTCATGGATTATTACGAAACAATTTAAGTTCTAATAAAACAATTGTTATCAGAAAAAGAAATGTGTCACAGCCCCGCATGATTTGAGTCACTTTGGTAAAAAAAACTTTTGCAATTGATAACGCAAAAGTCTTGCAAAAAAAAACATAAAAATAATCGAGGCCAGAGACCTTTAAAATTTTGTTTTCCAAAAAAAATCTCGAAACCTGTTAAAATGTTTCCGAAAAAAAACAAAAACAAGTTTTGAAAGTCTTCCAACACGGACCAGAATGGAAAGTAAAAGTGACCAAAGGGCTAAAGCTAATTTCCCAATCTAAATCAAGTGTGTTTACTTTTGTGGAGTCTCTGGAATTCCATTGATATTTTCATCTCTTGACTATCTGGTAAATATTAAAAGTGGCACACTTTGTTTTGTACTCTTAAAAGCTGCTCGAAGCTCTCTTGAGGCGGGCCAACTCTCTTTGGCCGACTGACACGTGTTTGACAATTCTGTTAACGGTAAACAAAAAGCAAACAAATCAAATTGTGAACAAAAAAGTTTCACTTTCTGAAATAAGAAAAAATTCGAAATATTTCAACGCCTCTCATTGAGGCCTTCTCATAGCGCTTGTCATTTCGCTGCTCGTAATTGTTATTAAATAATTGCTGATACCATGTAATGTTTTATGGCATGTAATTGCAGCAAACGGGAATTGCTTATTTTATTTAATAAAAAAAAAATAATAATTATTTTTGAAGGCGGAAGGAAAAAAAATTATATAATTTTTTGCTAGCCCAATTAGCCCAGACTAGAGGCTAATATATATTTTTTTTGTACATTTTTCTCTTACTCTGAGGACACTGTGCCTTTGAGTTTGCGTGCGCAAAAAATGTTAAAGGACATTTTCATTGTTGAATGAGCAGCTTGGTTGAACACGAAAGAAGAAGAAGAGATTTAACTATTTTTTCATGAGCAAAGAGTAAATCAGGCTTAGCAAAATTCAAAGTAGAAGAATTTTTATTTTTAGAAATTAAATGAAAAAAAATATAAAATTTTAAATATTCTCATTTTCAATTTTTTTTTATGGATTCTTCACTTAATAAATAATAAAAAAAAATTTTAATTTATATCAAATATTTCCTTGTCTGTCTCAAAAAAAATTTAATAATTTTCTTGGAAAAAAAATTCCTTCAGAAATTAACTTTTTTTTAGACAAAAAAAAAATTCTCCAATTATTTCCTCAAAGTCGTTCAAAATACTTTGAATAAATAAAAATCGATTAACCCTAACCTCAAACAGTTTAAAGACAAATTACCAACTACTGGCCCTTTCCATAGAGATTTCCAAATCAAATTAAATCAGACTAAATAATTCATGGGGAAATCCGAAATAACCTTTTCCGTCATTCCTGGACTTTTTCGTTGTTGTTGTTTTTGTTGTTATTGTTGGTATTGTAATTATCAGAAATAGACAAAAAAAAAAAAAACACATGTTTATCGGCTTTTGCGTATTGCTATATTTTATGCCTGAAATAAAAAAAAACTAATTTGCATAATGGAATTCTCAAATTGCATAAAATTTGACCCACAAGATTGTAGTTTGCTTAAATATTTTTGTTAAATTTTTTTTTGGTTTTACGTAACTTGCCACATATCGGCAAATGTAAAAAAAAAAAACCATTTGAATAAATTTCCGGTACCACCAAAAATAATTTCATTTCCCTAAAGATTATATAAATGATTGTGAAAAGGGAAGTCCAGCCATGTCAATGTCCTCACTTTTTTTGTATTTGTCAACCGAACCACCCACCTAACCCATTGACCAGAACCAGGACTAACTGACACACCCAACTATTGCATGACATTTCTCTGAATAAACGAAGAAACTAAAAAAAAAGTTACTCTCTCATTCCATTGATTTTATACTCCTTCAGTCCACCACTGCCCCATCTGTTCACTCGATTCCTGGCCTTTTCCAAGTCTCAGGCCCGATAGTACTTTAATCAGATTATATAGAAAACTTTTTCGTAATTCCATGAAACATTCATAACTAAGTCAAAAACGTTTTCACAGATAATTTGAATTGCCAATTTACCCAAAGAGTGCAACGAATATTTTAGCCCACTAATCAGTTGAATAATGACCATAAATCGGCAAATGCTTCAACTCGAAATAATTTCAAGTCGTGAGAAACAAAAAATATATAGAATTTATTTCACAGAGAGAGAGAGAGAGAGAATGATTCATTTGTTGGTCCCCAAATGATATCATACTGAAATTGTTAGACCGCACTCGTTTCCCTCACAAATCAGAGCACATGGCTTGGCTGGGCAGAAATATAATCAGAGAACTGATAAAGTCTGATAGAAAATATGGAAAAAATTATATATCGAAAGATTTTATGATAAGCTGGGAATGAAAGAAGAAAGGCAAAGCAAAAAAAAAAGTGTTGGCTTTGTTTTTTTTTTGTTATTTTTTATCACTATTTAAATCTGTTGGTAAATAAAACTGATTGTGGCCCACGTGGCCCCCTCCAAAATAAAACGAAGCACAAATATTTCCGCTGGACAAAAGGTTAAAGTGATAAATTCAAATAGTTGGAAGGTGCTCAAAGTTTTGCTCAAAGCAACGTGTGCTCAAGCTGAGATCTGCCATGCCTTTATTTTAGGGGCTTAGCTATACCCCCCTCCCCCTCCAAACCCCACCCACTCTATAGCAATTCACACCTTTCTGTACACTGACGGCATTGTCATCAAAGTCTTGGTCCGAGTGTTTGTCTGTTTGCTTTTGTTTGTTCCATCATTCCGCTTGTCTGTCTTTTTCACTGTCAATTTTGCCCATGTTTGTCAACATTGAAAATAAGAGAGAAAAATAAGCGCTTGGTATTTATTTTCCAAGTTGTACTAACGCCCTCACTACCACCACTTTAAAGCCAATTCACAGGCAAATAGAAAAAAACTTAAGGCAACCAAAGTCCAAGAAGAGTCAAAAACCCAACGACTAACTTGGCTGATATCAACTTTTTACAGCTATGAAAAATGATATAGCAGAAAGATCCGAAACCAAAACCAACGAAGATTAGATACAGTTTTTTTTTTTTTTTTTTTTGGGAGAATTTTATTTGACTTAGGTAAACTCAGATCTCCCATATATCTATAGTTTGAGTTAGGTAAACTCAGATCCCCAATATATCTATAGTTTGACTTAGGTAAACTCAGATCTCACATATATCTATAGTTTGACTTAAGTAAACTCAGATCTCCCATATATCTATAGTTTGACTTAGGTAAACTCAGATCCCCAATATATCTATAGTTTGACTTAGGTAAACTCAGATCTCCCATATATCTATAGTTTGACTTAGGTAAACTCAGATCTCCCATATATCTATAGTTTGACTTAGGTTAACTGAGATCTCCCATATAACTATAGTTATAATTATATCATTAAATTTCTGGCTAAGCAAAGAGTTCAGACCCATTTTGATTATCCAAGGTATTAGGAACTGAGCAAAGGAATATCCAAGTATCCGAGGTATTCTGGGTCTGATTTACCCTACTAGAATCCGGATACTATATCTTCTATATTTCTTATAGAAGATACAGAATAATGCCCCAAGGAATTTAGTCTTTGACTTTATAAGAATCGAAAAAGTCTCTCAACTTTTTTCATTGGAAGAAGCAAAGTTCTTCGTAAAGCCAGAATTCTATTGTCTTTGGAGAGAGAAAGAGAGAGAGAGAGACACACATTTTTGTAGGCGTGTTTGTTGTTGTTGTTTTTTTTTGTCAAGTGTGGGCACAATGATTTAATATGAATTTTTGTTATGGCAAGAGTTCTCCCAGTTTGGGTAAACATTTTAAAAAGCCTTTAAACAACAGGTGCGGTTTTTTTTTCGTTTTTTTATTTTTAATGCCAACCAGACAAATATTTCTAGTGCATGTTGGACAATGTCATGACGGAGCAGCTCATTTAATTAGTCATTTAATTAATAGTTTTTTTTTTATTCTGTTTTGCATTATCAAGCGAAAAGCAAATGATTAACGGAAAATGAATTCATTCAAACAGCCTCGCTCCATTAAAATGCATGACATGGAATCAAAATCAAATTTCGTATGTGTGTGTGTGTGTGTGTGTGTGTTGTCGAGTCGATAATTTCGGATGCCTTAGAAGAAAGAAATCAGAAAATCTAAATGACACAACACGTGCCCACTCAATTTGGCAATCAAAAAAGGCAAACAACAATTTTGCCAATTTGATGATGAAGGGAATTATTATTTTTTTTTTTTTTGAGATAATTTCGTGAGATGCGGTGAGCCCTTTCGAAATTATACTCAATTTGTAATGGAAATAATTTTAATTTATGACCTAGAATAACATTTAATGGATTGGCAATTTCAGTTAATTTTCCAAATCCAATTGACATAATCTTTAATTCAATTTCGACTTTCACTTCGAATCTTTTTCGAAATTCTCAGGAAACAAAGTAACAAACTTAATTACGATTCAGTCATTTTAATTAGGTAATAAAAAAAAAAAACTATATAATTTCCAGAGAGAGCACCGTGGGAGGAGGAGTAGGAGGAGGTGTGGGCTTAGTTTGGCTTATGGCCAAGCTATTAATCTTCGATTCATTACGGTAGTTTTAACATTATCAACCAGACAACAATAAGGCATTTCTCGATTTAGATGGACGTGTTGAAACACGGATGAAGCCAACTTGACCGATGAGAAGGTCAACAGCGAGAAAATTAATCAATACTAATCAAGGATTCTGTGGGCCTTTAAAAATAACCAATCAGAGAAAAAAGAACCTTTCGAATTATTAATGAAGATTTTTTCGAGAGCAGAAAGGGTTCAAAGTATTCAGACGAAAAACTTTTGCATGTCTGAAAGATTGTCAATGTCAAAAGTAAACCCAAATTGATTTATAAAAAATTCATAACAAAAAAAAAAAAAACAAAAAAAAAAGAAAGTAAAACTTTATGCAAGCATGCAAATTTCACAATTTCCATTTCCATTTGTTGTTTAAATTAACATCTGTTTCTTTTGTCTTGCTATCTCACTCACTCACTCTCTATGAACATTTGTAAGCAAAATTATTATTATTTTTTTGGTTTTTGAACTCACCTCGGCCGATTTTGCATAAAGTGCTGACCACCGAATATGACCAGCATGTAGATGCCACAATAGTAGAACACCCAAGTCCAATTTTCGACCATCCATTTACGTGTGCGCTGGTGTATGAAATCATTTTCGAAATCAAAGATATACGAGTAGTTTGGCGTCACACTGATGTCCATATTGATCATGATGAGTTATTTTGTGTTTTGTTTCTTTTGTTTTTTGTTTTAGGCTTAGCCAAGTTTTGGGAATGTGGGCAAGGGAGGCTGGGGGGAATTTATTGTTGTTGTTGCTTCTTCTTTTAAATTGGCCGCCGTTTCGAATTCCTCGTTGAAGGAGCGTGGAGCCTGGAGCGTGTCTTCTGAAATTTTTTTATCGAAGAAATTTTTTTTTGTTTTTTTTTTTTTTATTCATTTAATTATTTACTTTGTTGTGTGTTTGAATAGTAATTCTTGTAATTGCTTGTAATATTTACAGCAATTAGCTGAACCTTAAACTCTATTCAAATCAAACAACCGGGTTTCACACTAACCCAAAAGTCTATAATCAACTCGATTTAAATACTAATTAAAAATTCCAAGCTGCTGCCGGTGCTGGGTTATCTGAGTTTGGGGCAAAGGTGACACTCGCCAAGATCTATTCTATTCTTTATTTATTTTATCTTTATTTAAGAGCCTCTTCATCAATATTAATTTATTTGATGAAGTAAGCAAATTTGTGTGTGCATAATGAGAAATGCCCAGAATGGAATTGCATCTCCATATAACGTGTGTGTGCGCTCATAACATATTGTATAATAATATAACCAAGGACCTTGTAAAGCGCCACCTACCACGTGCTGCGTGCCAAACACACCACAGCCCACTCCACAACCTACAGCATCGCCACCTACACGACCCTCGAGAGAGACCATTGATTTTGCAAAAAAGAAAAAAGTGAAAGAGAGAGAGAGAAAGAGCAAGCTCGAAAAAAAATAAAACATTTGTCGGCAAACACACACACATACACATGCATTCGAATTCATTTATGAATGGCGCGCGTTTGGCTTCCGCTTTTCATAGTGCCAATGTTGGAATTGTCGATGTTGCCGGTGTTGCGTAGCTACTTTTGTTTGTAATTGTGGAAACCATAATATTTGTATCTATCAGTTATTACAGACAGAGCCAACTTTTTTATGGTGAACTACTCGGAGACATGAATTGGGCATTGAGCCAACGTCATCGCGTGAGCTTATTCTGCCCTACAAAGGATCCCTATTTAATAATTCATTCATTCAATTCCACTGTTTCTTTTTTTTACCATTAGAATTATTCTGGTGGTGGCAAGTCTCGTGCTTTTGTGCAAAAAAAAAAATAAAAAAGAGCAGACAGAGCCCAACGTCCAAGCAAATGCGAAAACTGTGGCCACAATAGACACAAACACACATGGAAATAGTCACGCACACATGCTCAGCGAATAAGAAAACAAAAAAAAAAAATTGTATACTCAAAGCCCTGCCACGGGGGGTTTCGGCTGGCAGGTGGCGGTGGCAGTCGGCGGTTTGGTTACCCGCTAACATGGCAGAAAGAAGAAATTATTATTTGAATGCCTAATTGCATGCCAGACACGCGACACTTTTGCTACGTGAAATTGGAAGCGGCAGCGTTGATTTTAATATGGCATAGAGACGTCAACGAGCACAACGACTCAGCCAATAGACGAAACGGGGGGGGAAACAGAACTTGCAGAAGAAAGCGGCGCCGCTGCATTAAATACCGCTGCCGGCGCAGCAGCAACACCAATTTATTTTTTTGACTGGTCTGCATTCACTCACACACCCAAACCACATACTCACACACACGTGTGTGTAGACGCGTTTGCTATAATTTCGTTATATTTAATTTTTTTTTATTTAGTTTTTGTTTTTGTAAGCTTCACTTTGGTTTGTTGGTGCTGCGGCTACAGCAGAAGGCAGTAATATATCCGGTTTGAACGTTCCGAGCACAGCGCGCTTTCAAAATTTCTAGTGAAATTTTGTCTGTTCAAAAAAAAAAAAAACTCTACATACTCACACAGTCACACACACACAGATTGGTCGCTTGAAAACATTTACCACCAGCCAGCAACACGCAGTGCAGCTGACAGTGGCCCCTCCCTCCCCGCGCTCGCACCGTTATTTCAGCTAAAGGCACGCGATTTTTGTGCATAAAATGAGAGAAAGAGCAAAATGAAAAAAAAAGTCGGAAGATGACTATGCTTTTCATTTGCTCTTTCTCTCATTTTATGTTGCTGCTGCTGCGCGCGTTTGCCGACGTAATCGATAAAGAGTACATGAATACGATAAAATACATGTGAAACAACACACACACACACACACATACGCTTCAAAAAATCAGCAAGGCATTTTTGCTTTCCCAGCCACCGCCAGCATCAACGGCACCGTGTAATTTTTAATTCAAAGGCAATCTACGCACATACACTTTATTATCTGAGACAACAATGTGCGTTTATTTCTTAGCAACACATTTTAACTGATATTTACTTTTTTTTTTTTTGCAATATGCTGCCAGCGATGTTTCCTATTTCAGTTTCAATATATACATATGAGTCCACGGCGTCCTCCCTTAACGACTATTTTTCGAAAACTGACTTCTCCGAAAACTGAACTTTTCTCTTCACCAGCCGGCGTGGTTGTTGTTTATATGACTGTTGCCAGATATCGATAACGAAGAAAAAGCTTTGTGAACCTAAAGTGCTTGCTTCTTTTCTTAAGATCGAATCACCTCGTTGGTGAATTAATATCTAAATAAAAACACAAACTATACAATAAAATAACGGCGTTATGCACAATTTTTATGTTTGCCTTTTATATGTGAAACAAAACAACAACCCTTTAGCACAAATGTTACAGCCCTGGTAGAGCTGCAAAATAATCGATGTCATAATCGATTATATCGATTTTTTTTGAATGACCGAATCGATGAATCGGTCACTTGCGGAAAGTGCATTCATCAAAAAAAAATGGGATAAGTCATCTGTGCGGACACATTTTGAGCATCTTGAGGGAGGTGCTGCAAAATGTGTCATTTGTAAACATGTGAGAACACAACCAATTTGATGAATCACTTGAAACGTCCCCACCCTGCCTTGGTTACAACACCAAAGTTAAGCTTGACAATGGATGCATTTTGTAGTGTTTCGTTTAGTAAAACCTATGAATCGGGATCGTCTCACAAAACTTTGTTAGACGATGCACTTGTTAAAGTGATTGCAACGGACATGCAGCCGTTCCGGGTTCCGAAAATTCGTTGCTTAGACCCGAAATATGCATTGCAGAACTACAATAAGCAATGTTCTATAAAACAATATGTACGAAGATATGAAACTTAAGCTGCATAAGATTCTTGCAAATGTGAAATACTGCGCAATCACAAAAGATGGCTGCGATCGTCGTCTGTTCGAAATCGAAAGGCGTTCATTTTCAAAAGTAGGAACAGTCTTGGACCCAAGATTCAAAAAGTTACGATTTCGGAGCATGCCCACTGCAGACTCGGCAGTAGAAATATTGCAAAATGAGATTGTAGGAATGGCCAATGCATCCCATTTAAACACACACTGACAATGCACCATTCTTTCAATTCATGAAAGCGGCGATCGTAGATACTGTGACAACACCCAAATCAAATGCGATAGTCGCGCTCCGCAAGTATTTGGGAAATCCCATTGCGTCCCCAAATATATGCCCATTGGAATTTTGGAAGGTCTGAATTTATCTTATTTTTAAATGCAACCTAATAATCAACAAAATTTATCTTTCAGAATATTACAAGTGAAATGGATTTGCTTAAGGAGTGTGCCAATAAATATAAATCAAAAAATGTAAAGATGCTGGTGTTTGCCAGCAAAAACCAATGGATCTCTGAAAACTAGAAACTTGAGCTTAGTTTTAATAATTTTAGCTACTACATTGGATATTTTGTTTTGTTTTTTAATTTTTTACTAATACTTATTTTCTGAATAAATTTCATTTATTTTGTTACACGGTTAATTAAAATTGATACACAAAAAGTGACATCGCTTGCAGCCCTACAAAGCAACCATGGGAGGTGATTGGCGCCAAACTGTTGAATTTGAATGTTGACTAAATCGAGCAGGTTGGCAGCTTTTAGCTTTTTTTTAAGCCATTTTTTATATAAATCAAACTCAAAAAAATTTTGCAAATTTGATTTATTTTAAAACTAATTATATATTTACATTTAAAGACTAACAAAGGAAACTAAAATTATTTACCAAAACTACTTATTCCCTCCCAAAACCAGTCATTTCGTTTGTATGCAGATATTGATAACAAGGAAGCGAGATCTCCAAAAAAAATTCAAAAATAAGCTTTTATGAACAAGTGAAAACAATAAAAGGTATAAAGCTCTGTCGAGAACTTTTTCTTTGACTGCTCTGATTGCAGTGTCGCCAGTTAGTAGAATGCAAAATATAATAAAATTTTGACACTAAAATATTAAAAATTCCTGTAAAACAATGTGGGCATTAATAACAACATTAATTCAATATCAAAATAAAATGCCTATAGTTAAAATATGAATTTTTCAAAAAACGAAAGACATTTACACTTTGTATGCAGCACTAAGTTGGCAGGTCTAAAAATAATACAACTTTGAAAAAGGTGCTTAAGTTCAAAAGCTAATAAATTAAAACTCCAGTTTTTGTCTTTAACTTAATTGATTTTGCAGCATTTTTAATTAGAGTATAAAACTAGAGACTTAAAGTCTAACATGATCACAGTTGGAAAGGAAATTTTTTTAGGTATATGAGAACGAGCTAGGTCACTCAAAACAGCGCCATATTATTCAAGCTCTCCGTCAAAATCATCTGTTGGACATCACTGAAAACAGAGCGTATACAGCGGGTGTCGGTGGCCACAGTGAAATGATAATAGCACTCTCTTTGCTGAAGGTCGATGTGATTGCGGGAGGTAGGCTTGAAGGGTTCCTGTGTAATATCCACCAGTTTTTGCTTTATGAACTTTTTCGTCCAATCGCACTCATCAAAGCAGTTGTCATTTTGTGGTCGCTTGCAAAATTCCTCAAATTCGGGAAAATAATCGACAATATGTTTGCCTGCACGAATCTTGCGTTCCATAATGTCGTACTTATTCAGGAAGACTATCAGACCGGCCGAGGAGAGAAACCGATTCTGCCAGACTGCACGAAAGAGCTTAAGGGCTTCTTGCAGACGATTTTGGGTGGCATCTTCGCGCAGATTCTGGTCGAATTCACTGCAGGAAATGAGAAACAGCACAGCATGGATGCCCTCAAAAACCTGAATCCATTTATTCCGTTGATCCCGCTGGCCACCCACATCGTACATGCGGAACTCCTGCTCTCCCAAACCCTTGGGCAATTGTACGCGGAAAGAAATTTGTGAGATGCCCGTGGTAATTTTCCTACTATGGAGAATATCTTCGGTGCTGGGGATATAGGCCATATCACTAATACGCGAAAAATTGTCCAAAAAGCTGTGGAAAATAAATCGTATTTTTAGTCAAAAAATCTCAAAAAATGTATGAAAATAATCAACTTACTATTTGGCGCTGTCGAGAAGTGGAAACTCATTGGAACGATCGTAGCAAGAACGGATGCCGACATCATTCCATAATGTCGTAACATGATCACAGTATTCCTGGAAATCGGAATAAAATAACATCAATATATTAAGGCAGATTCACACTTGAGATTATTCATAAAATGAAATGGGGAAAATTTTAAAAAACTAAACATGATAGTCTGGCCTAGGGTTTATCTAATCGCTAAGGTCGAATCGTAAGAGATTTCAAAATATCCAGGTGGTCGTCTATAGCTATATTATAGCGCTATGGCGTCCATGAGTCAGCACGGCCCTCATAAAAAGCATAAGGCAATTTCCCAATTCACTGATAAGACTAAAGAATTGATCCAATCCGCTTCGAATCGGTTCAGAAAAAAAAACCCATTTATTCTTAATAGGAAAAAAATTGAGGTATTTTTTTAAAAATTGCTTTATAATTCTTCACAGGAAGTGAAGTCTTTGATAGACCGCAAAAAACACTTATAAGAAATTTTCCAAGACACACATGAATTTTCAATCAAAATAATAACAGTCAGATAACCACTTGAAAACTATCATTTATTGCGCACGCATTAGAGAACTAATGTTCAGTGGGTTTGGAACAGATATCTTTAAGCTCTTCTGACGCAAATCTCAAGTATTTCAAAGTCAGTTGATAACAATTCGAATGGGAATATGTTAAATGCGACACAAAGCCCAAACTCAAGTAGGACAAGCCGGCACAGGTTGGGATAAGATAGAGAATGACTGACTGACTGAGTGACCAAGTGGATTACTTACCTCATCCATATAGTCGGGAGCCTCTCTCGGCTGGGAGAGTATATAGGCAGCACTCTTCTCACTGCAACTGTTGCCAAATCTCAGTCCCAGTATACTCATATGTTGCACCAACTGTGTGATGGAATCATGAATATTCTGATATATTTCTGGTATCTTTTCACGCCGTTCACTATTTTTGGGGGGAGAAGAATGGAAAATGTTAGCTATTTTTTTAAAATATTTTTAAACCAATTAGACTTACTCATCCGTAAAGCCATTTATGTGTAGTATTCTCATTTGCTTGATAATTGTGGTCTTGCCGGATTCGGCTGTGCCGAGTAATAAAATTTTGACCGGTTTCATTGAAGTGGCTTTTAAGTCCTTAAGCTGCCTCTCCATATGCTCGGCGGCCGTTTGCAATTCATCTTTTTGGCTATGCCGGGTCTGTCGTAAGCACCGCAAGAGTCTAAGGGATTAGACCAAAAGACAAAGACAAATTTGTTTAGCCAAGACTTCTAAAGAACGAGTCATTTCTATTTATAAGAGATGCCCAAGACCTCCAACAAATATTTACTTTTCTCGATTAAATTAACCTCTCTGATCATATATTTATATAGCTACTGATGTTGGCTGATGTTTAATTAAAAGCTCGAAATTAAATACGCAATAGATAAAATCCCGAAACAAGATACAATCTCAGCCAAAACTGACGCATCGCTTGCTCAAAAAAAAATTGCCAATTTTCCAAACATTAATTAAGTTATTGACATTTGGTCTGATATCTTTTTTTTTTGGTGGGTGTGAGGGGGCGGGTTTTTCACGCTTCTCTTTTTTTTTTTATCTATTTTCGATAAATTACACAATTCTATATTTTGCAATTAGTTTTGTACCATAATCAGTCGGTGCAATTTGTTGGCCTTTATCAGGTAGTTTAAAAATTCCAAAGCCTGCCAAAAACGTACCTTGTACCTTTCTGACAAACTTATCACAAATTGCAAAATTTAATTTTGAACGTTTTCTTTCCTTCTATATTCTTTTATCGTGTCATATTTTGCAATTTGACAAGTTAAAAAAAAGAAATCATTCATTAAAAAAGGCAATTCAATTCAGACTGTCAAAACGTTGTTTTGATTAACAAAATTAAGGTTTCTGCTGTTGTCGAGTTATCAAGACTCAAACACAGCCACTTGCCACTCAAAGATACCAAATGACCTTATCAACACACAGGAACAACTCAACTCTCACTCAAAAAACAAATCACTCTCTCCCTCTGCTAACGATGATGAAATCGTTTAAGATATTCCATTTACAACAGAAGACCTCTCCACCGATTAAAGTGAATCATAGATAGTTTCTCATTTGAGAATTGAAAGTCATCTTATTTGTAGCTTTCGGCTACTCTAAATTGAAATTCCTTTCGATATCTTTACAGCTGTAATAAATATCGATGCTTGATTTTAATTGTCAATAATGTTTATGGGGCCCCTTCAGTTGGTCATGTGGCTGCTTTATTATGATATTTACAAAACCCAACGCCATTGACCTCCTAGTTTTGACCATTACTTTCCTTAGTAACCAATTTTTCATTCATTTAGTTACACGTGTGACTATTTACCTCCTCAATACTGTAATCTATTTTGAACACTCACAAATAAGTTCTAGAACTAAATCGAGTCTATAAATGATCTTGATCTTATAAGGATTATCTGACTTTGGTATATCGATTTGGTCAGAATCAAACTCACCTCAGCTTCATTTTAGTTTATTTTGATATTTTAGGTTTCACCTAATTTTTTCTTTTTTTTCTTGATCTTGTATTGTTTTTATTAGTCTTCAAATATCACTTGAAAATATTGAATGATTTGAAAAAGTTCCTTTTGTTTATAAACACAAATTGTCTCTGTTTTGGGCACTCTTAAAAAAACATTAGTCACTTTTTGATTCTAGCAAACAAAAGCGCGACACGTCTGGTTCGAATTTATGATATCTTCGGACTGATTGGAAACGAGCAGAGTGGATTTCTTAAATATCATCGCGAGCATGCGGAACGATAACTACCAACAAGCCCTCGGCTAGCCATTAATCATGGCAATGCGAATCGTTTGTTAATTGCTTGTATAGTTAGTGAACAAACTAAGAAGTGTACAAAATATTAGATAAGATAGCAAGCCCCTGGCCATATCAGCAGCAATACGAACAATATTATTATCGCTAACACTGCTCAGGTTCTCAGAACAAAAGAAAGAAAAATGGAATCGTTTTTGGAGAGGATTGAAACATTTTTTTCAGAGAGTTTCTCAAGTTGTTCGAACTGATAAAAGAGACTAAATAGATCAAAATATTTGGATTCTATTTATTTATTTATTTTTTTGGTAAGCTGTTAAATTTCACAGCTCTTAAAAGATCGAGATTTCTCGTAAATTCGAAGACACATCAGACTCTCCAGACAGCTTGTAATTGCCATACTTAATGCAAATCAAATAAGATTATTAGGCTAAACTACTTACGGAAAAGAACCGAGTATTTCTATTGTTGTTGTTGTTGTTGTTGTAAATGGTGATATCAGATTGTATATCATTATTAATTCTAAGTGTATTTAGAGTAGTAACAAAGTGGACAAACAAAGAGCTTCACAACAAGTGATAGAGGCCCGATACATTGCAACATCGAAATACTTGAAAAGGTGTAATTAAAATGCCTGGAGGCTCCCTGTCCCACCCTCACCCCATAACTTCCACTCCTCGATGTAACAAGTACTTATCAATGTTTTTTTTTGCTTTGCCGGCTGATTGCTGTCACCAGGCGGTGAGTGATTCTACACAAGGACATCTCATGGATATCAGACTAAAAATAAACGAGGGCCACCTTATTAACCCACTGCAGGTCCAGACCCATAAATCTTATTGTAACCAAGTGCACGCCCCTTACAATGTGATTTTGCCTGCATTTTACACTCCATATTCGACTGCCAACTGGGCGTATGAGTAATGGAATTTTTCGTCTAGATAATCGCATTGGGTTTTAACATGCATCCAAGTGGTGTTGTCAGGCGAGATATATCAAAGATATTATACCCTTGGTTCAGGGACGTTCAAGAACTTTTCTTATAGATTTGATATAATGTCAATTTGTCAGTTTTTCTATCAGTTCCACAAAGTACTCATCTTTTTTTGTTTATGTTCTTGAGCAAACTCGTTGAACTCTTGTGCGGAATGCTAACAGCAAATGTGGCGATCTTACCAAGTGGGTGGCTCGAGAAGTTTGCTTTCAAGGTCCCCACCCGCCCAAAGGAAAGAAAGTTCATTTACTTAACCCAAATTAATCTTGAACCGAACCGGATGGAAAGTTCTGAACTCTTTGAATATTTTTATGTTTGTCAGATAAAAACAAGATTTTGGGGTTTTTTTTTAGGCAAACTTTAGAGACAGCCCATTTTTTGTTTGTCTCAAATTTCCTCTCTTCGAATTGACCATAAAAATCAATTACTTTATTTGTTTATTTACTTTTCGTCTGGTTTGAAAGTGTGCTACAGGGCCTTGTGTGTTCAACCCAAAATGGGGCATGGCTTGCAAAAAAAAAAAAAGAATTATTTTTATTATATTTTCGGAAATAAAAAATTTTCCTTTATATCATAAAGTTGACGTAGAGTCGTTAACTTTTTTTTTTTTTTTGTGGTGGGCGTTAAGATGATTGACACTTATCAAAGCGTGGGTGGCTATGCACAGATTCAGAGCTAATCAGGCAGACATGGTTCTGATTCTGATTCTGGCACGATACCCACACGTGTGTCACGCCAAGGATCTATTCTGGGGTCTGAGGGCCTCCGATGATGACGTCAGCCTTATCAAATTACACATTCCAAATGGAAAAATAAAAAACTCTCTTTGAAAAGTATAAATTTCACAATAATTTGACTAATTTGTTTGTGAGTGTGGCAGACATGTGACTGACTTGACTGACTGACTGATAGCAAGCTAATTTGTGATCGGAATTTCAATTTTCAACTAAATAGGAATTTCAATTATTTCGCTTAAGTATTTGTTGTCTTCTTTTTTTTTCAAAATAAACAATACATGGAATAAATTCCTTAAACTACAAAAAAAAAAACAAAGTTGTTTTTGAAACGCACCGTAAAAACAAGTTGCCATCCATTTCCGAGTAACAAAAAAATGTCTTGACTGTCTGACCACTTGATTAGTGTTTTAACTGTTGCAATTCCCATTAAAAATTCTGAAATTTTCTTCGAACCCCGACGATATCGGACGGCGCCAGCCAAATAACTGAAAGCGAAATTTCAAAAAAAAATCCAATCGACCACGAAACATATATACATGTGTTTATGTTATATAAATCAAATTGGAGTGTGTATTATCATAATTATTATTATTTTTTTTTTGCAACTAATCAATCTTTGAGGGGTAAACGCGAAGACGAGAGTATGTAGGTGGCGCTAATCGCCACCTAATCTTAAAAAATTGATAAGAATTTTATTTAAAGAAAGAAATACAAATTTTTTTTATACTGAATAGAATTCAGGATCTAACAAAATTACAGTTTAGAAAATCAGAGTTATCTTTCAACATTTGATTTCCCATAAACCCATAAAGCAATATCAACCAGAAACGTGATCAGATCAAATCTTGAACTAACTGTTGCAATCATTTCCCTACCAAATCAGTCATTGTGCACCTGATAAATAAATATTAACTTCATAGACTCCCTCTCTCTCTCACTTCCATAAACATGGCTACCTAATTTCAGATAAACGAATACAATTAGAATTTTTACTGTGTTTCTCTTCATTTTTTTTTCGTTTTTTTTTTTTGCTTTTCAATGTTGACATGAATTGATTGATGGCCACGTAGATCAGGTGTGCTGATTTCAATCAGCGTGTTTTGATAAAAAAAAAAAAAAACTATTTATATATATTTTTGTGTATATTTCCAATCGATTAATAAATGAGGGAAATCCACGATTTCGTTGAAAACAACTTGATTAAATTTATAGACTCCAAATGCATTTTGCTTGTAATAGGTTAGGGAAATTCAGTGCATAAATAAGTTAATGTGCCGGTTGTGAGGCCTGGGACTTGGATTCTGGAAACTCCGAGAAAATAGAGAAGCCTTTAATAGACCCATTTTGGTCCTTAGCGTAGCTTATGTCTTGAGATCATGAGACCTCCGAAAAAACTGGAGATCAGACACAAAGACCCATTGGAGTCCCTAGTGAGGCCTGTGTCTTGGGATTATGAGGTATCCGAAAATAAATGGAGGTCATACATAGGCCCATTGTGGTCCCTAGTAAGGCTTGTGTCTTGGGTCTATTAGAATTCTGAAAAAATGGAGGTCACACACAAAGACTGTTTGCCGTCCTCAGTGAGGCCTAGGACTTAAGATTATTGGACCTCCGAAAAAAAATCTAGGATCCATTATAGTCCTTAGCTTGAGCACTTGAGCGATTTTTGGCCTTAATTAGTTCTTTGGAAGGCTTAAAGCCTAATCAAGCTTTGGTCGTAAGCTAAATAATAAAGTAAAATTTTGACATTGAAATTGCATTGGTTATCAAGTGTCTGGTTGGTATTTTGAGTAACCCTTTTCATATTGATTTACAAGTGATTTTGATTATTTTTCGTTAAGAATATAATAATAGTATAATCACTTAAACCTCTTATAAAATTTCAAAATGCGACGTTTCAAATATAGAAAAAAAAATATATATATATTTTAAGCCCCATTGAATAAGTCCAAGTATATAATGGCCTATATTATTTAGTGAAATTTTTTTAGAAGTGCCATAAAGGTGAGTCCAAAATTAGAATACGAACAGAGTCGAAACAAATCTAAAGTGCCTAAAGAGTTAATTGCTGATGTTTATAATCGCTTTATAATCGCAAATACTGTAAAGGTCTTTCGACACAAATGGCTTTCACATGATTTACAGCTAAGAGCTAGGGCAGGGCAGGGCGGTGAACTGTGGCTGCTGATAGGCCAGTTGATTGACTGCTGGCCTGGTTGGGCTAACTCACGTGATTTGCTGAAAATTTACGTTTTTTAAAAGAATATGCATTTTTTTTTGTTTTCTTTATAAATATTTATTATATTTAGTTTACTAAATTCTACTTGGATTTAATAGAAAATCGAATGTATTGCGACAACATTTTAACAGTTTGACTGGCGTCGAGTTCGGCTTCGGGCATTTCATTTCATTTCAATATGGACCATTTCAGTTGTTCCCGAGCAGATTGCAAGACCTGTAATAAACAAGAAGAAGAAGAGATAACAAAATGGAACATTATTTCAATTTGTTAAATGCTCTGGCGAAAAAAACAGAGAGAGAGAGATCAATCGGAAATGAAAAGTTCTTAAAAGGAAATGGTACAACATTTTTATTTTATAACATCAAAACAAAGAAACACTATCCATTCGATTTACAAAAATATCTATAAAAAGTAAGCCATTTATACGATTCGACTTCAATTTACCATTTAAAATAACGAAACTAAATTACAATACTAATTTCATACATACGTTAAGAAGTTACGTAGGTTTGTTCGAGCCTTGATATGTTTGGTTTTTTGTTCAATTTTCGTTGATTGCAAATCAATTAAAGCATTCATAGATACAATAACAATAAACTTAAATACACAAATTGATAGATAGAGAGACAAGCAGAAGGATTTGCAACTACCAAAAGAGGCCGTTTAGAGTATTAGTTACCTGGGCAACAGTCTGTTCACCTATGGGTATATCATCGTTGCGAAGATCAACGCGTTTTACAACAGACGATGGATCCGCATCCAAAATAATACTGCAAATAATGTATATGAAATGGGTCATTTCTATGGCTGCCGTAATTGTGCCACTTACCCGCCATCGCAAATTTCATCAAAGGCTAGCATAATGATTTCCAGGCTCTCCAGTACGAGGCGTTTTTCTACATTCTTCTTTAAGATAAGACTAATGGAATCATATAGACAGTTCAGCACCGACAACAGAATCAGTTCGTTCTCGTAGGCACTGCCCATCACATAGAAGAACAGATCCACGTTGCTCTTGTACACACATGTGAGGCCATCTAGCATGATTATTTCTGTGTTGGAGCGATGCGTTTTGTTGAAAAGATTCTTTTCAAAGGCCTTTTGCTCCTTCAGCGTTGACAAAATGTTTTTGTCATAATATTTGGCCAAAATTCGGTTGCCGTCATTGTCCATGATGCACATTCCCTTTATTATATCCTATGTAGGCGGCGGCACACATGAAATAATCAATGGTTGGCGTTGCCGCCACATTAGTCATATGTTTTCTTCTTGCAATATCGTTTAATTAATTCACTTACCATCATAAAACCATCCATTCTGTCTGTTTTTGTGCAATTCGCGGCGCAGCAACAATTTTACACGTCACTGGCGATAATATAAAGCGCCCCCTGTGGGTGGCCGCACCGCTTCGAATGCAACCATGTGTGCGGTAGTTTTTTGAATACAAAAAGTCTTTAACAAGGTTGGCATGACCGACACAGGCGGGTAAGACTTAAAAATATTTATAGTTTTAGATTTACTGAGAATCCGACATAGATTCTAATGTAATGTATAACAAATTAAAAAATATAAAAATCACATAAGCCTACCTCCAAATTGAGAAATTGAAACTTGCACACACACTGACACGCTTAAAGCGAAAGACAACGAAATTACTTATTTATTTTATATATATATTATATTTTTAAGTATTCCGTTTATATCACTCAATGGAAGGAGAAACCAAAAATGAACCGGAGTTGGAGAAATCTGGAAATGCACCTACATGTCGACGCAAACGTGCGGACAGGGACAAGGAAAAGGAAAAAGAAACTGAAGCCGCACAATTGGCTGCCCATGTTGTTGTTACAACAAGCGCCGTGAAGCCCAAACAAGTCAAGCCTGAAGGCAGAAAATTACGTAAAAAACTTCAAGATTTCGAAATAAAAAACGAAACCCTTACGAATGCCATTAATGCCAAGAATATAGAAATTATAGAACTGAGACGCTCAGTAGACTCGCTAAATGAGGTTCTTAACTCCGTGCCCATTGACGAACTGCGCTGCAACTCTTCTATAGCCGGCACAAAAATCATGGAACTCAGCAAGCGGAACCATCAAATGAGAGCTGAAGTCGCTCAACTAAAGAATCGCATCTCCAAAAAAGACATCCAAATAGAAAAGCTGACAAAAGACTTAAAAAGCAATCAGGAAAAGCTACAGCAGTCCTTGGAACTGAACAAAAAGAGCACCACGTCCGAAGATTATCAATCCAAGATCAATGGAATGAAGCAAAAACTCTTTGAATCCCGCAACAAGAACCTCGAATTACAAAATCAACTGAAATTGGCGCAAAAATGTCTACAGCACGAGATTGGCGATACTGTCAACATAAATATTTTGGCCAACAATCTCAACCAGGCCAATTGGCGTGGGCGAGCCCAGCAAATTTTGGGACTACAGCAAAAGGTACAAGAGCTGAAATCAAGACTCGAGTCATACGAGGAGCGTAACACCGAACGCGACTTTGCGCCCGTTCCACTGGGCTCCGATTTGGATTTACTCAACTCCAAAATCACTCCACGTGCCACTGGCGCTACGGGCTCAGCAAGTCTGGGCGGCGGTGATACTGTAGGTGGAGCTACCTTTGATCGGTTTACTCCAGGTGTGCGCAAAAGTGAAATCCTGCACAAAGCCAAGGTCGAGGCGATGGAAAAGGAAATCCTTGCCCTACAGGCTCAATTGGAGGAGCAGCGTAGCAAGACTCTGGCCCTGAAAGTACGCAATAAGACTCTCAACGATGAAATGGTAAAATACAAAATGAAATCATCTGAACTGGAGGAACAGACCGACTTTAATGGCATGAACATAACCACAATGAACGACAAACTAAACCGCCAGAGGCATCAGTATGAAAGCCGATTGGATGATGTGCGGAATGATGTGGTGCGTCTTACGGAGGAACGAGACATTGCCAGGCGACAATTGGAGGAGTTAAGTAATATGAATTTGGATCTGGAGACGAGTTTGCAACAAAAGGAGATGGCCTTGGAATCCTTACAGGGCATGATCAAAAAATTGGAGACTGACTTGCGGGCGGTCACTGGAGGATTTCTTTTCTCTTGTCGGGAATTCCGAAAGGTTAATACAAATTTTAGATATTCTCATATCATATTTATTGCCTATGTTATAGGAAGAATTTGTGGGTATTCTAGATGCCTTGGAAGTGGAAAAAAATCAGCTCATGTTGTTGAATAAAACCATGACTGAAAGACTCGATGTGGAACGTGAGAAAAATGAAGCCTCCACTGAGAAATTGGCGCAACAAAAAACACGCATTTGTCGCCTAGAAAGCAAATTACGTAAGTCGACAAAAAATAAGCCAAATATATAAATCTATATCTTAAATATTCTAGGTGAGTTGGAGAAAGAATTGGACACTCTAACCGACCGAAAGAAACGCAGTCAACGCATGACCGATTATGCCAACTCAGTGAGTCGGACTTCCCTGAATGGTTCCATCAATTCTTTTACCTTCGAGAATCAGACACAATATCAATCGGTCACTACGCTCAATTCCACAGCCTCAATGGCTGAGAATAAAACTGAAGATCTCAAGAATCAGTAAGTATTACCAGAAGCTGTTAAAGCTTACTCCGATCTTGTTTTTTTTTATAGATTGGAATTGGCTAATGAGAAAATAACTATGCTGACCGAGAAACTGGACTATTTGACAGAGGAAAAGCGCACCGATGCCAAGTTCTTTGAAGAGACTCTACTCAACTCCAAGACCATCATTTTGGACACCATACTCAGCTCAAGAGAGGGTGGCACTAAACTGGAACAACTACTCGAGCCCACCAGCTTAAGTGGCAGTGCCAGTGGCTAAAATTTTTTCGAAATCCACAGAAGCAAACACAGATCCATTTGAGTTTCGAACTTTTAGTTAAATAATTAAAAAAAAAAGGTTTAATGTAATGAGTGTGAATATAAAGTTGGGATCAAGTTATCATCTGGTCTGTTTTATTTATTCTTCCAAATGGATTCAAGTTATACCCTCTGTTTCATTTATTCCCTGGATAATTCGTATAAATTCAAGTTATCCCCTCTGTTTCATTTATTCCCTGGATAATTCGTATAGCTGGGTCAGGTTGTTTTTCCTGTTTCCTTTCTTCGATGAAATTATCTTTATTCCCCGGGTTATTCTTATAGCTTAAATAATATTTATTTTAATACAATCAAGAAGTTATATTCTCTGATTTATTTATTGCCCAGATGGATTGAATTATCTTCCATTTCTTTAATTTCCCAGGTGATTCGTTTAGCTTGGATCAAATTGTCTTCCCGTATACCTTAATTTTCCAGATTATTCATATAGCTAAAATAAAATGATTTGAATAGGATCAAGAGCTCTATTTTCTATTTCTTTTATTTCCCAAATGATTCGTTGTTCCCTTTATTCCCCAAATTATTCATATAGCTAGAATAAAATGATTTATATAAGATCAAAAAAATCTTTATTCTCCAGGAGATTCGTATAGCTTGAACAACATTTCGGTAGGATCAAGAAACTATATTCTCTATTTCCTTTATTCCCCGAGAATTCTTATGGCTTGGATCAATTTATCTTCCCTGTTTCCTTTATTCTCCGAATTATATCCAGACGGGGATCAAGCTATTCTATTCCCCAGATTATACGAAATTATTTGAATAGATTGATTTAATTATTAGCATATATTTTATTTATTTGTAACACATTCAAAATGAAGCCTTTGGCGCTGCTTCTGGCTTAGTTTAAAAAAAATTATGATTAATATTTTTTGTTATTTTTTTTTTTTATTGTTTTTAAGTGCGAATATTTAATTTCTCATAATACACAATTGCAAGTGGCTGTAAATTGGTTTATGTATTATTTGTATATTATTTTATAATTTATTTAATACCATTGAAGTTGGTTCGTTTGATTTATTACAAATTATTACACAACTGACGTGACTTTTTTTTTCCTCAACATTTTCTTAATTTTCCATCAATTTCCTTTCACTTTGTTAAATCACATAAAATTATTATTTTATTGTTTTTATTATTATTATTATTATTATTACGCATTTTGTTAAGTATTAAATAGCTGGTAATATTTAGTATAAATTTATGTATATATATATATGTAGGTATATAAATTTTAGGCATTCTCTTAAAGTCTGCAGTTGCTTAAAATTCGTTTTAGTTTGTGTAATAAATCCTTTTATCTAAAAAACATTTTAGCAAATTAAAGGCACTTCAAGGATATTTAAAAAAATTTTGTTTAAACCCTAAAAAAAAAAATAAAATAATTAAATAAACAAAAACAAAAAATTTCAGCTTAAGATTGAAACCAGGCCTGCTGCTCGGCTACCAAAAAGCATGCAACAAGTATAGTTTTCCTTTTCTTTTTTTATATAAACAACAGTTTACTATATAAATTGACAAAATTGTAGGGATTTGCAAAGAACATTTCACAGTGTTCCCATAATAATAATTTAAAAAAATATATATATATTTATAGAAAAGCTTTTAAAAAGCACAACATTTTCGCCAAAATCAGGCCAACAATTTTGTTTTCACCTCTTTGAAATGTTGCTTTAGTTTAAATGAAATTAACATTAGACTAACTAATTCAGCATTCTAACCTAACCAGGCTGGCCTACTCTGCTTAAGATTAAATATTATTATTGTTATTATTTTTTTTTTAGCTTGCTTCTAATTTAATTAGATTTACTGTATTTAGTTTTATATTGCTGAAATATCTTGTGTGTTATTGAATATTTACTTAACTTTAGTTTTTGTTGTAAAATTTTCATATAAATTTTTTGTCTGTATTCAATTCATCGTGTAGATAAATGCAAAACTTGGCTTGGTTGGTCAAGTGATCAGATCAGTTCAAACTATCCGATTTGTCTTTAAAAAACATACTACTCTTTTTTTCTTTTCTATTTAGCAAAATCCTTTTTGAATTAGTTTTTTTCATTTTTTTTATTGAATTATTTAATTTTGTTTTAGTATCCGGTACTTTTTATTTCTCTAGTTTTGCTGTGTTTTATTTATTTTTGTTTTTTACATGATTCACTTCGTTTGTGTGTGTGTGTTAAATAGGCTGACTACATATGTGCTTATGTAAGTGTGAGTGTTAATTAAATATATAATTTTTTTGTTTATAACTAATGTATTCATGTGTGTGTGTGTGAGTGTGGCAGTTTGAGTGCCGCTCAAAGTTTAGCGCCGTCTCTTTTTGCGCCTGAATACATGATTGAAATAATAATAAATATCCTGTTCGACCTGCTGCTGATTGGGTGTCTTCCTGGTGGCATCCTGATGCTGCTGCTGTTGTTGTTGTTGTTTCGCATTCATTTGAGGATGATAATTATTGTACGATTGCTGATGATGATGATGCTGGTGATGATGATTATAACCGCCACCGCTGCCGCCGCCGCCGCCATGCATATTCTCATAGGGATTGTGTCCGTGTGACATGCCATTGCCATTGCCACCACCATGGCCATTGTTGGCGGCATAGATCTTGTTATCGGCCAGAAACACATTGATGAAAAATATTAGGACAAGAAGAATGTACAGCAGGCAGACCAAAATGACCACAAACTGCTGGCGGCAGCAGCAGTAGTAGAACATTCCCTATTATATAACCGCCTCTTCGACATAGTTGGCAGGCAGCATGCCGACCTTGCCAGTGCGCTCCACACGTCCGGTCATCCAGCCGGAGTCGACAGATTCCACCTCGAAGATCACATCGCCCTCACGAAAGCTCACCTCATCCACATCCTGAGCCTCATAGTCATAAATAGCCCGATAGATGCGCTAAACAAATAAGAATAATTAGCAAATGGTTTTTCTTTTCGAAATTATTGGATTAGCTTACCAGGGCAGTGGCCGAACGGGACTGCTTGTCCTGGAGAGCCTCATAAGAGGGCTGACGCTCTTGCTGCTGCATCATTTGGACCTGATGATAATATTGCTGTTGCTTCTGCTGGGCAGCCTGCTCGGCGCTGCTCAACGAACCATAGATACCATTGGCCGGATCTATATCCGTGACCGAGCCAATTCGCTTGGGATACACACTGTTGCCTGCTAGGAATATAATTCATTCAATTATCATAAAATTATAAAAAAAATTTGAATTTTTTTTGTACTAAACAAAAATTTCGAGCTAATGAACACAAAAGGGTGATGAGTTTGCCGAGCTTAGCCTTAGACTAGCCTAAAGACTTACCACCAGCGCTGCCACGTTGATCGGAGCTATAGACCAGCGTGGTACTGGATCTACCCGTACTGGGCATGGCCCGTGGTCCATCTGTGAGGGGATCATAATCGGCAATTTTACCAATATTATTCGCTGCCGCTGCTGTCATATTACCAGCATTGGGTGGATAATGAAAGCCACCATTGGCACTGCCCGGTGGCCCACTCACATTGCCCTGGGCCACACCATTGGTGGTGTTGTGTATTTTGGAACTTAGTGAGCCTTCGGATGGTGTCTGCATATTGTAATTACTGGCCGCATATAATTGCTGGACATTGGTATTGCTATGCTTGCCTAGCGCTGAGTTGATGGAGGTGGCACTGGCATGATTGGAGGGGCCACCGTACATGTTGTTCGAGTTGGGACGATTCTGTAGGTTTGTGGGCTGCTGGGCAGCATAGCCAGCGGCGGTGGCAACGGTATTTGTGGCATTGGCCTGGGCATTGTTATTGCCATTGGTGTTGATGTTGTTGTTGTTCATCAGAGCAGTGTTTGAAAGGTGAGCCGATTGCTGTGGCGGTTGTTGTTGTTGTTGTTGTGGTGGTGGCAACATGTTGGTGGCCGATGATCGTGGTGCATTATAATATTGATCGCTGGCATTGCCACTGGGATGATGTGAATTCTGCAAAATAGCCGACCTCATTTGATTGTAATTATTTGCTGGCTGTGGCGCCACTTGTTGCTGTTGTTGTTGTTGTTTTAGTTGCTGGGCAACTGGTGGTTGCTGCTGTTGCTGCTGCTGCTGGGGATTGGCTGTGGGATACAGATGTGACGTTTGTTTAATGGCATTTTGTTGTTGTTGTTGTTGTAGCTGCTGTTGTTGTTGCATTTGTTGCAATTGCTGCTGACGCAGAGCCTGTGGCTGCTGATAATGTGCATAAGGATCATTTATTGTCGACGGCTGCGGCGGTGGCAGCTGTTGCAATTGTCCCGCCTGCATTTGTTGCCGATGATTGTTGTGGCTTTGTTGTTGTTGTTGTTGTAAGTGGTGGTGTTGTTGTTGTTGGTGTTGATATGTGGGCGTTATGGCCGCTGTATTATATTGCTGGTGTTGTATGGGTGGCGGTGGCAGTGTCTGTTGTTGTTGTTGCAAATAGTGTTGTTGTTGTTGTGCCTGCATGTGACTCGGCAAACCCGGCGACAATTGCTGATGGTGATGCTGTGCTTGTTGCTGTGGTTGTTGTTGTTGTTGGTGGTGGTGGTGTTGCTGCTGCTGTTGCATTATTGGCGGCGGTATCGGTGAGGCTGTGGGGGCATATTGCGAAAATTGTTCAGCTGCCAATTGCTCAGAAAAGTATTCCGATTCGTCTTTTGGAATTTTATTTTCATATACACACACACATATATTTATATTTTTATATAAAAATTAGTTTCATTTTTTCCCCGCCATCATCATTGTTGTTGTTGTTGTTAGTGTGTGTGTGTTGGTTTGTGTGTGTGTGTGTGTGTGGATGTCGTTAGTTTTAACGGTATTTTAAAAAGCACACAAAAATGATGAGACGATTTTGTTGTTGTTGTTGTTGTTGTGGTGGTGATGGTGTTGATTGGTTGTTTTGTGTGGTTGTTGTTGTTGTTGTTGTTGATGGATAAAAATTTAAAATAAAAAACAGAAACAAAAAAATAATCAATATTAATGACAGTTGTGAATATTTGTGCAAATTGATTGAATGTTGTTGTCATGTGTGTTTACAGTGGTGCAAAAACTATTTTCATTTGAACAATTTAATTCTGTGTTAGCCAAGTTAACAAATGAAAATACACAATGCATGTTAAATCAAGCCAATAAAAAAAATAAAATAAACAATAAAGTTTTTTTGTTAGTTTCTTTTTTTTTTGGTGGAAGGGTGTGGAGAGGGAAGGGGGGTGGGGGGTGTATTACGTCAGCAGAATATTTAAATTAGCACGCACATAGCACATTTAACAGAGATAGCTAGATAGAGAGTGAGAGTGAGATAGAGATAGAAATATACTAACTGCTGCTATCGGAGACCTCGGCAGATCCGCGCTGCTTCTCCATGGCTGCCTTCTTCTCCAGATCACCGTGATAGGCCACATTTGATATGTGCTTTGTATTTTGTTTGATACGCAGAGTTTCCGGATCATCTGCCACCTGGACAAAAAAAAATATAGTCAGTTTCTACTTTTATTTATTTATTTATTTTTTTTTTTTTGATTTTTCAAACCTGTGTAAATTTGCCTTTGGCCTTTTCAAAATCTGCATGATATTTCACATTCGATTGGATTTTTGTATTCTCAGCAATGCGTTTCAGTTCGGGCGTATCTGCAATTGCCGTGGCTTTGGCCTTCGGTATGTGGCTGCAACGTAGAAGAAGAAGACAAAAATTACAACAAATTTTTTTTTTTTTTTTTTTGTAAAAAAAAGAGTATATTTTTTTTAGTCAAGCCCGCACACAGTTTCCTTTTGGTTTTTTATATTTTGTTGGCCCAATGCTTCCGGCCAAAAGCCGTCATCATTCACAAAATTTGCGTTGGCGTTAGCCAATGAAACAAGTTTCGAAAAATATTCCACCCTCTCATAAATATGCCCAGGGCTAACCAAATCATCTGGTTTGGCAAAAAAAAAAAAGAAAAAGAAAATCTGAAAAAATCGTGTGAAAACCTTTGACCTGGAGTTGCTGTTTTTGTTGTTGTTGCTGTTTTGGTTTATCAATTAGAAAAAGAAAAAGAGTTTTGTATTTGACAGGGCCCGAAGCTTTAAAACTAACGGAATCAAAATCTAAAACATAAAAACAGACTTCACATTTTGACAGAGAATCAAAATGCACGTTGGAATTTTTAGCTTTCTTTTTGACTAATCGATTGATGGGGCAAGCACTGATAAACAACAACAGGAACAACCATTGCAACCAATGGCAAAAATATTAAAACTGCAAACAAAACACGCACACACACACTTACACACACACACACACACACATATGCACTTATATAAAGATAAAGAACAAACTCGCTGAAATCCGATAATAAAAGGCAACAAAAGCGGCGACTCTGTCTGAAACTTCAAGAGGTTGATAAACTCATTTATTTTATATCAACAAAAAAAAAAGAAGTAGAAATAAATTAAACAAAAAAATAATAATAAAAATAAAAATCCTATATTGAATCTATATAGGGAGAGAAGAGTGCTTTTGACAAGGAGAAACCACTGCCGCGGTCGCTGTTGGCGGCGTCGCAGCGCCTCTGTCCATGGCGACATATTGTAACGGTAATTGCAAATCGAATGAAATGGCTTATACAATATTTATTAGGGGTAAATAAATTATATGATATTTCTAATCACGCAGAGCAGCTGTCGTTTCATCATTATCAGAGTTGCTCAGCTCTTTTACCCAATGAAATACCAAAATCACGGTGATGCAATTCTTTGAAGGGGAAAATGCGAGAATATTCCAAGAGGGGAATTGAGAATTGAAGGAGGAATCGGGATTTAATGAGCTAAATGTTTGATGATTATCAGAGCTGCTCAGGTCCTTTCCCAGTAATTCCGAAATCACGGTGATCCAATTATTTGAAGTGGAAAATGAGAGAATATTTCAAGAAAGGGAATTGAAATCAATTTGAAGAATTGAAGGAGGAATCGGGATCTAACAAGCTAAATGTTTGATAATTATAAGAGCTGCTCAGGTCTTTCCCCAGTCAAATCCCAAAATCACGGTGATCCAATTCATGAAGGGGAAAATATTCTAAGAGGAAAAATCAAATAAAAAAAAATTCCGAAAAAATTAAATAGTTCTTTAATAAAATAATCTTTAAGGACTTTTTATTTTGAGAAGTTAATTTACCGATTTTTTCTTCTCTTCGGAATAATATTTTTTTTTCAGATATTAAAGGAATATTTGTCAAAATCTCTTATACACTTGGGGAACCTTATAGACCCCAAATTTTGTGGTATAAAATGAATAATCAATTCATAGAAATCCTTATCAGATTTCAGGGTAATTTTATGATTGCCAAAATATAATTCTTTGTTCCCAAAGGTTAACTTTTATTGGTTAGATATAAAGATATAATCAAATTGCATTTTCGTTAAGTTTTAATTAGGACATTTTTTGGTAGATTTCCGAATCAATATAATATTGATATAAGGGAATTCCTTTGACTAGGTAAAAGTTCCTAAAATTCTTGAAATTCCTTTCACAGTGAACTGAACTAGCAGGCGCCATCTGGTCTCTTGGCAAGGGTCTAAAAAGCTATTTAGAATAAATTACATGGTCAGTTAATGAATCCAATTGATAACAAAAACAATCAATGAAAACAACAACAACAACAATGGCAAAAGCCGCCAAGGGTCTCTCTGTTTCTGCGTGTGTGTGTGTGTGTGTGTGTGAGTGTGTGTGTGTGTTACAAGGCCGTTTAATGACCAAGCAATGACCGAACGATGGCTAACATTGCATGTAGGACCAAATAGCCATTACAACAATAGAAAACAACAAGAACAACAACAACAGGCAGAGTGGAAATGCAAATGCTTTGAGCTTTGCTGGTGGTCTGAAAATTTTTGCTTTTGCTTTGTTTTTCTTTCTTTCTTTTCATTTTTTTTTTTGTTGGTTTTATTGTTTCACCATGCGTTGCTTTTGGATCAAACAGTAGACCCCCCTCTACCTTTCCCATTCCCTCTGGCTATCTTCCTTTTGGTCACAAAAAATAACACCGCATTGCCGACACTGCAGTTTTGTCGGGCCTGGACAGACTTAGGACAGACTGAGGAGGGAGGGGGACACACACACAGAGACAGAGACTTTGGCACACATTTGTGCCTCATATGTGCTCGGCCCAGTCCGGCCTACCCTGCTGTTGTGTTGGTAATAATGATGATGATGATGACATAACAATGCTTAAACGCCAGCGGCATCAACGGCCGGATGACTTTGGCTACCGTGGCAACGGATGTCGCCACTTCTCGGCACGCTCCCAATAGATCAACCAGAGTGAGCCAGTCACAGCTCCATCTCTCTCTCTCTCTCTCTATCTCTGTTTATCTTTATTATCAAAGAATTTTAATTTATTTGTAAACAATACACACAGACACACACACACACGCACACTTTTGTCATTGTCCATAATTTTTTTTTTTTTTGTACTGCGGCGCTGCAGTCTTTGGTTGTTGTTGTTGTTGTTGCTGGTGCTGCCTTTGTTTTTATTTAGTAAATAATTTAAACATAAATTGATGTTGATGTTGTGGCATGCAAAACTCTGACCAAAAAGACAGAGAAAGAGACCGAGAGAGACGAAGGGGGCGAGGTAGAGTGTGGCAGTGGGTAACTGGGCTGATTGGGCGACCGCTTTTATGGACTCGGTTTGGTCAGCAAAAATTGACCAAACCAAGTGAGCCGGGCTTGCCGGGGCGACGGACGGACAGCTTTTCAGCTTTCAGTGCTCTGGACATTCATTGATGTCAACACATTTTCTTCCTTTTTCTTCTGATTGGTGTTGAGTTTCATGACAGGTTTTGTTTTTATTTTGTTGCTGTTGTTGTTGTTGTTATTTCAGCTTTTTATTTTATGTATGCCAATGGATCAATCGCATGTGGACTGTGTAATATGGAACAGATATGAAAGAAAATCGAAAAGAATTCATAAAAACATTCAAAAGACCGAGCCAAGCCAAGCCTCCTCGTCTCCACAATTGAGTAATCTTATTTCAAAAAATATTAATTCATTTATATAATAATAAAAGAAAAGGGTAAAGAGAATTGAAATTATTATGACGAGGGAGGAATTTGTAAATTTAAAATGTTCCAAGAGTTAATTTCAGGCTTTGATTATTTTTGTAATTTATGGAGATAAATTTGACTGCATTTTAGTCAATAATATTTCTGGTGTCTTAGAAATATTCGCCTATCCATAGATATTTACAGTTATATTTTGAATTTTTATTTATTATTATAGGCTTGGATTTACTTGAAAAATCTCAAGATCAAAAAAGTATATCCGATATGTTATATCAAAAAGGTATATAAATTTTGAGACTTAAAATTTACGTAAAGCTCTCAAACGAATACTAAAACTGAATTAATTTGTTTACAATAATCAATAAAAACAAATAAAATTAATCGATAAATGACTAGAAACAAAATCGATAGATTTGATTATCCTTTAAATCCATAATTGTAGTCCAGCAAAGGGTATAGCGACATTCGATAAAATCCTAAGAAGAGTCGATGAAATAGAAAAATACAAAATAAAAAATTAAAGCGATTATCGATAAAAAAAAGTTATATTGATAGGCGATAAATTTGAAAAATATTTAGCGTAAATATCGATTATAATCGATAGCTATAAAGATCAATAAGGACTACTGATAAAAAGCTAAGATGATAACCGTTTTTATTGGAAAAGAAATAATTTATAACAATTATCGATAACCGATATAAGCAAGTTCCTTATGCGAATTCCTTTTCAAATTTATTGATTTAATTTAATTCGATTTTGGGGAAAAATATCACAATATCACATGAAAAAAAAACTTTGGTTTCAATTTACATAATTGCGAAAGTGCTGTCAGAGAGGGGATGTTGAGGGTGAGAGAGGGTGTTGATAAAATCCAAATGGATTTAAATTCAGTGAAAATGCAATTACAGACACAATGAAGCCATATAATCCTCTCAATCTGCAGTCAATCAAAGTCCGGCACACACACATGAGCCAGTCGGAAACTCATTGGACTTTTGGTAATTACGCGGTTGTCCGTAAAGTCAGGGGGGGGGGGGTTGTGTGGGGCTGGAGTAGGCAAAACTGCTTAAAAAATAAAAAAAATTTAAAAACAAAACAAAATTTCATATGCAAAACGCAATGTGAAATGAACCAGGGACACTCCCATCAGCACAAATCGAAAAGCTACTCAATTTTCCACTGGTTGGCAAAGAGCTCGATTGTCTCCCATAAAACAAAAATAAAAATAAATTTCGACTAGTCAAGTCTCGTCTCTTTGTCTTCTCAGTGGGCGTATGTGAATGTATTTAGCATAAAAAGGGGCAAAGCAGTAAGAAAAAATACAAAAAAAAAAAAAAACTGTTGGCTTATTTTTGGGTAATTGAAAAGGTTGTTTTTTTTTTTTAGTTTTTTCCCTGAGCTTTTTTTTTGTTATCTGTTTACCATTTGTTTTCGATGGTGACAGCCAAAGCGCTGGCGACAAAAACCTGGGTTGCCCAATGTGGGGCTTCGAAATGCGGCGACGAGGCTATGCAAATATTTTGAGCAACCAATTTTTAAGCCTCGTAATGAAAGTGAAATTGTGGCACACACACAAGCGCAGACTACTCAAGGCAGCCAAATAATCAACAGAAAATAAAGCACACGGAAATATACCAAATAAGTCAAGAAAAAAATTCAAAAGAAGAGGAAAGAATTTTTTAGCTCGAATTGGATATACTTTTTTTTTTAACAAGAAATTGAAATATAGTAAAAAAGGTCTAATAATAAGTCTTGGAATAGACAAAAAAAATCAAAAGAAAAATATGGGAATATTTCATAATTTCTTCGAATGAAAAATCTGGGAATATTTCATAATTTATTCGAACGAATATAGTCAAAAAATCTGATGAAAAATCTGGAAATATTTTACTAAATATTCCTGAGAATTTTAAAGCCACAAAATTGCTGAGTAAACAATTATTTTCTTGAGATAAGATTTTATTGTGCTTGAAAATATCTCCTATTCATTTGAAGGGGTTCATTTTATCTCTCTTTCGAATTCTAAGATTTTTGAAAGGGTCTTGAATATCTCCCATTTTTTGTCGGTGAAATGATATCTTAAAAATTTCTGTGAAATTTGTCGAAATTATTAAGATTTCGGACTGTTCTTCGAAAGCAGATATATTCCGAGATTTCTGGGAACTCAAATATTTTCAAGAAACTTTTTAAATTATACAGATTCGCCCAAATTTCCCTGGGATCTCAGCATTTCCAAGGAATTCTAGACACTTTCTTGTTCATCAAAACAAGTCGCCTTGATTTCTCATAAAAAGGGTAGAATAAGTGATTGAGACATTTGGTTCGGAATCGGGAACAGCAGCCCAATTCGAGCCGCCCCCTGTTGAATACGGTCATGGTTCACTGGGTTTTTATGTTAATAAATAAATGCCAGATTTGTGGGCCCGAGAAGAATGCAAGCCTTTTTCGCATATACTTTTAAATATGATTTCTATATATTCTACCATATGCTCTTCTCTCTTCTTTTTCTTCCTCTGTTCTTTTTTTATGTTTTTTGTGCATATTCTTTTTTTGTATTTTTTATGTTGTGAGTAAAATGAAATAGAAGAAAATGTAGCACAAATAAATAAATGTGGAATGAATATGTTGTTGGCATCCGAGGAAACGAAATGCAACCGCAACATGGCAAACAACGTCGGTTTCTAGTTCAATTTCAACTAAATGCAACCGATCCCCTCAAGCCATTCCCCTCCCCAAAGTCTTCCCCTGGCCAATTGTAGGGCTCAGGTTGGCCTGGCCCGGCCTGATGGGTTGATGGGTCATCCGGTTGGCCTCTTACACTGAATAGACTGAATGTGTCCCTAAAGGGCCAGGTGTATGTGAGTGTGTGAGTGTGTGTGTGTGTTTGAAAAGCTTGTCCTGTTCCTTGTGTCAAGCTGAAAACATGGAAGAGAGAAGGCTTCTTGAGCACTTGAAGCGAAAGCTTTGCAATTTGTTGGAATTAATGGAGCAACCTGAAACCAAAAGACTTGAAAATCAATTGACAAAATTTGATTTTTGATAATCAAATTAATGATTGCCGTCAAAAAGTATTGAAAGATTTATCAAGTAAGACAAATGATGTGATTTCTTTAAGGAAAAATTATACTTTAAATAAACAAAAATGATTTAAGGAAAATTCTAGGAAAATAATGAAGAAAATTCCCTGAGAAAAAAGGAAGAATTTTTCAAGATATTCCAAGACTTTTGAAATCTGATATGAAATCTATAAAAATTTGGATACTTCAAATAGATAAGAAACTACAGAAATACTTTAAGGTTCCTCAGAAAATTCTATCAATTTTTTTAAAGTTATTCGAAAACTTTTGAAGGGTCTAGCTTGATATTTTATACAAGAAAAGAAAAAAATAATTTTTATGATATTTCAAGTGGCTAGTAAATTTCTAAATTCTAAAAGGTTCTTTTAAAAATTTACAATTTTCTTAAAAATATTCCAAAGTTTTTGAGGGACCTAGAAAATTGTAACTCTAAAATATGTAAGAAAATTTTTTAATGATTTTCTAAGCGTATAGGAAATTTTGTAATTCCCAAAGGTTCCTCCAAAAATTCACAATTTTCTTAAAGATAAATTTGAGGGGTCTAGAAAACTTGAGCTCTAAAATCTGAAAGAAAGAATTTCCATCATATTCCAAGAGAATAAAATATTTCGAAATTTAATTATTCTAAAGGTATTCTAAAACTTGAAGGGCCTAGAAAATGTTAAGTTTGAAATAAGAAATTAATGAATTTCAAGTGGATAAGCGATTTCAAAATTCTTAAAGGTTCCTCCAAAAAAAAAAATTTACATAAAAATCTTTAAGCTAAAAATGTTCAATACCCCGAAGACTCTGAATGGCTTAATTACTTGGTTAAAGCAATTTGGGTCAAAATCACTTTCCAAGAAATTTGCAATTGATAGTTTTGCCTTTAGTTTTGAGATTTCTTGTCCCCAATGTGGTGTGATATATGTTTCATTGTTGGAAAAGTTTATTGAATGTGTATTGAAATTGCTGTACTTCTTTCGAGTTCTTTGGTTGCGTGCTCCCATTTAGGTTTATGAAAAGTAAATATAATTGTTGCCATCCGGACCGCTCCCAACTAATCACTGGATCAGAGTGAGTGTGTGTTTGTGTGTGTGTGTGTGTGTGAGTCGAGTTGGTGGAAATTGCAAACCGCACTCGCTGCTTGCAATTTTGCAGACAAGGAAAAGTTTTCAACACGCTGACCCAAAGCGGCAGCCACAATCAGAAAAGTGGATAAGTGGCCTAAGTAAAATAGTTTGCCAACTGAGGCGGCAGCACCAGAGGAAAGTCAACAAAACAGAGAAAAAAATATATATAGGGAAAATTCTCAAGCAATTATAAAAATCTAACAAAGAACACATGTCCACATGGGGGCCAAACTGACAAGACAAAAGTGGGGCTGAGCTGGGATGGGACGGAAGTGGCTGATCAGCGAAAAAGAAGAAGAAGAAGAAGAGTGGCGAACATGGAGTCACGTAAAAGGTGCAAGTCTTCAGTGAAGCACAGAATAGGCTAAATGAATGAGGCGTTGCTTTTGGGAGGGGGGGGGGGGATTGTGGGGGAAAAAGTAAAAGTGCCCGGGCTCACATACGGTCGAACGGAAGAAGAAGAGGCGTGGCTTTATACATTGCAGAATTTATGCACGTGCAACGGAATGCATGACATCATCGGTGCCACAAACGACGATGACGCCAACAAAAATTCTGGTTAGTCTGTGGAGTGTCTAACGATGCTAACGGACGCATAACTCAATCCGCATGGAATTTTTATGCCCGTAGTCGCAGCGCCACAATAATAAATCTGCATTACCAGCGACGACTGTCAACGCAGTCGAGTCGGGTACGGATACGGCAAACCAAACTAAATTGGACAGCCTGGAGAAAGCAGGAGGGTGTTAAACAAGGGGAGGGAGGGTATACAAGAGTCAGTGGAATCAGAATAGAACAAATCCAATGATTCCTGGCTAGTGAAATCGCTTTTCCCTGTTGGCTAAGTTGGCTCAAGGCCAACAACAAAGGGAGTCCCGAGTCCGGACGGAGTCTCAATTGCCACGCACTGCAGTGGCCCTGGCGATGGTGGCCCGACTTAACTGACTTCTAACTGCATTCACGGTGAAGTCTTGATAAGAAAGATTTGGGTTATTTAATACCAGAATAAAGCCGATTTGAACTAGCAATTGGATTCCGATATATTCAAATATCCAATGAGATCGGAGATGACTTGGATCTAAATGATATAGCTGTAACTGGTTAGACCAAAATGTTCCTATGTAATGTAATACAAATATGGTATGTCTATAACCGACTTGCTTCTATATGATATAGAAGTCCAATACAGCTGTCAGTTGGTAAGCTTGAGTGCCTTGATATGACTAAGCCAAATATCTGATATAAAACCAATCAATCAATAAATTTCATAGTTATGTCCAAGATCGAATTCTAAATGATTTAATAGTTCGATTAAGCAGAAATTTAAGAGACAAGGTAGTCTCTATATTAATATGTCAGATGACGAATTTCAATTAGATTGATCAACTAATGCAGGAGTTATCTATAGTTTGCTATGGTAGCCAAATGATAAAGGGAACCCATATGGTCGTCAACAAAAAAGGCAAACCTTCTTCACCCACCCAAAAAAAAAAGCTTGATATGTTTGAATCCCTTTATAGTGTGTGTCCACTGTACCCCTAGGAATACAGGAAATAAAAAACGCAATTCTGCTTCTTGTCTGCGCTGACGGTAAGTGTTGTAAGAGTTTTACTTTTTTTATTTTTCCTTTTGCTGCTGCTTCTACTTCTCTTCTTCTTCGTATTGTTGTTTTTGTTGTTGTTATTTTAATCCGCTGGCTGCCATTGACAACAAAAGCACAACTCGCAAAACAACTTGCAACACTTGCAACAGTCCAAGCCAAAACAAAGAGAGCTGGCCCTCCAATGAGCTGCAAGAAGTGCTCTGTGTGGCATGTGGCAAGTGGAAGTGGCAACTGCAATACCACATTCCAGGCTGACACACATTTCTGCCACCGCAACAGGAACAGGAATATGGCAGCCAAGTGAATTGCTCTCTGGACAAAAAAAAAAAACAAAATAAAACAAAGACTGTGAGGGAGAGCGAGAGGAGGAGAGGGTTGGTGGCAGAAGTTTTTCTAACAAATGAAAAACGAAGTTGCCGCATTGCCCTGAAAGATGGTCACATTTGTGAGTGTAAATGGAAATTCGCGGTAGGCCAGTGGGCCACCAAAAGACCCAAACAGACATGACCGAATCAGCCAGTCTATTCCTTCGTCCGTCTGCCAGTCAGTCAGTCAGAGGAAGTGTGGCACTCTGCATTTCCGCACCTATTTGACTCAATACAGGCCACAATGAAATGTGGATGAATACGACAACGCGAAAAGTGAAACGTGCACGTGACATGATTGCTGCCAGCTGCTTTTGACTTTTGTCATAAAATTCATCACCAACCTCCCCCACCCCACCTACTTCCCCTGCAGTATTTATCAGTCAAGATAAGATAAAAAAAAACGGTCTAATAATTGCTTGGAACTCGGTTCACATCAAGGTTGCCCCGGCCCAAGTCCCAAATGATTGCAGCAACTGTTTCGGTTTCGTTTGTTGGCCAACCGCTTGGACTTTGATTGGCTAGTGGGTGGTTGGTCTGGTCTGGCCTGGTCTGGTCGGTCGAGTTTGGTTTGGTCTGGGCTAAAAATAGAAAAAAAAAAACTTACGCCTCGCAATATGGCATTTTATTGTAGCCCTTGTAGGTTTTCATATTGAGCGTCATTCCGCATTCTGTGCATTTGAAACACGTTTTGTGCCATGTCTGAAACGAAAGCAGAGAACAGAAAGAAAATAAATTTCAGCAAATGGCAAAAGAAATCTTTCAAAATTCGTTCAAGAAAAAATGGTGGAGCGAAAAAAAATAAAATAGAGAGCCTAATTTGCAGCCTACTTCGGAGTAGACCCTTCTGGTTACAACAATAAAAATAACATGAAAAACTATCTCAAGTTTGGCACAAATTGGCTTAAAGTCTTCAACGTTTTTTTTTTTTTTTTTTTTTTTAACTTGGTTACCAAAAAAATTTAACAAGTCAAAAAATAAGAAAAAAAATTTATTTATCTGAAAGGATGAAATATTTTGGGATCGTTGAAAAAAAATAGCAATAAAAATAAAAAAACAATCCAAAATAAATTAGAGAAAAAAAATGTTGACATGCTTCAATTTTAATTAAAAAATGATTATAACAACAAAAAGAAGGGAGTAATAAAAAAAATTGAAAAAAACAACCAAAAAGGAAATATTTAAAAATACAAAAATATATAATATTGATAAATGAAAATAAAAAAAAAATACAATCAAAAAAATATATATGAAATTATTAAATTATTTTTATTCCATGAAATTAGTATTTTTTTTTTGTAATTATTTAAATTATTATTAATAATTTATTTAAATTAGGAAGTTATTTTTTTTATTTATAATTTTGAGCATGTCTAAATGGCTATAACCAAATTCACCTTAATATTATTATTTTTCTCATTATTTTAGTGATAATTGAAAGAAATTATGGGAACCGAGCAGAAGCCTTTACTAGACATTTTAGACATCTGAGCTAACTAACTCGGTTCCCTATATACTATATACAATTTTTATTTTTATTATATTTCATATTTTTTTGTATAGATTATTTCTATCTTATTGTATAATAAATAAATTAAATTACTAAAAAATTATATATAAAAAATAAATATAAATAATATTGACACAATGATAAAATTTATGTTTTTTTTTTTTGACAACTTTTTACCGAGGAAAATATTTATTTTTTGCAAGGTAATTTTACAGGTTTAACATTTATAAGATTGAGTAAAATTTTAAGATTAAATAATTATTTTTTTTTTTTTCATTTACGTAAAGAATAATTATAACATAAAAGTGGAGGAATAAAATTGACCAACCTATTCTAAGTTTTTTTTTTCAGTTTTTTTTTAACTTTACTTATTTTAAATATTTATTTTTTTTTATAATTTTTTTTCTTATTGTTAATATATATTTTTTTATTAAATTTTTTTTTTCTTTTGCTCTTATTCGAAATTTTTTTAACAGTATTTTTTTTTAACTTTACTTTTTTTAAATATTTATTTGTTTTATCATTTCTTTTTTTATTTATTTATTTTTTTTATTTATTTTAAAATATATATTTTTTATTATATTTTATGTTGCATTTTTTTTTTTTATTTATTCTTGTTATAATTTTTTTTTTCATTGTTAAAAATATATTTTTTTAATACTTTTATTGGCTTATTTTCTAGGAATTTAGCTATATCAACAAGAGATAATATGCAATAGTTTTGTGTTCCGACAAGATTAGACAATGAGATAAGATAGAACAATTCATTTGAATTGCCGTGAATATCATAAAAATTGGATTATAAAGGTTTATATGGTATATATATATATTTCTTGGATATCTTAAAAGATAGAAAAATTCACAATTTTTTTTTCTTAAATCAAAAAAAAAAAGGTAATCATTCAGAATAAAAATAACTTGAAATTTAAGCAAATAGAAAGGTTATCGACCCTTCATGACCAGGCAGAAGCCAAAGTTACGTGTATATAAAGATGTTGGGATTTTTCAGATATTCCAACAACAACAACAGCAACAACAAGAGGAGGAAGAAGAAGAACTTGGCATAACTTGACTCAGCTAACCACTTTGGCCAAGACTGGCATATGCAAAAATATAAATAGGAGAAAAAAAAAAAAACAGCAGCAGCAGCAAGAAGAAGAAGAAGACGCACACAAGGGCGACAAAACGACAGACACTGATGAGAATTGGCATGATAAGTGAGTTCATATCAAGAAGGAACGACGAGTTTTTCATTTTTTTTTTTTTCATTTTTTTTCAGTTTTGTTTGCAACGCGTTATGCAAATTTGTTTGCAACTGCGGTTGCATTCGGCATTCGGAATTTGCCTTTGGCTGGCTGCGGCGTGGAGGTCAACAAACGATTAACTAGTCTGCCGGATTTACCGAGGACGCCAGAGAGCTGGGAAAAATCTGCGTTAATTGCTTTCGTAACCTGAACAAAAAAAAAAATTATTAAAAAAAAAAAAAACAAACAAACAAATAGATAAAGTGATTTCATCAGCCGTTACTTTCTTCAAACCAGTTTGAGAAATTACATTTAATTGGCAGTAAATAATAGCAAAGATTGGCTGACTGACTGGCCGGCGTTGTCAGAGATTTGCTAGACTAACAACATTCCAAAGGCAAAGTCGAAAGCGAATCAAATATGACCAAGAAGGGCAAAATGAGAACGGAAAATAAATATTCAACTTTTCACTTTTTTTGGGGAGGGGGAGGAGGGGCGCCAAGCAAAGCGCATGCGTAACTGAAAAGCCGTCAACAGCCTCACCCACATCACCTGGAGCTGGCCAAAAGAGTCTGGCCTGGCCTGACCATTTGTAGTAGTCTTGCTGGCATTTTTGATGCGGCTGTTGACCACAACAACTGGTCACAAATTTCACTTTCACAACAACAACAACAACAAAGAAAAGAGCAATAAAAAACCAATGACCATATAAGCCGAGGAGCTGGGCGAGTGAGGTAATCACCGTTGTTTATGACTTGGCTTGCATTCGAATTTTCTATGCTCGCTTTAACCCACTTTAAAAACTCAGCCAGGGTGGGATCAATTTCAGTCATAAAAAAAAAGGTTTCAGCTTATATTTTTTTGTCAACGAAAAAAAAAGAAAAATTAAAGCAACTGCCATGTTGGCCATTAACAAACAATGGAAGGCGGTGAGCTGGTGAGCCCCGCCTGGCCAGGCTGGACGAGGTGTTAAATTTGCATTCGAATTTGCACGCTTTCGACATTTTCGAATGGCTCAATTTTTTTTTTTTTTTTTTTGCTGTTCTTTTGTTTTTTTTTTTTTTTTATTATTTTTTTGGCGCACGCCGCATTTACAACGTTCAACATAAAACACAATTGACATGAGCCACTGAACAAAAACAACAACAACAACTGCAACAACAACAACGACAAGTAGACACTCTCTGAGTTACTCAGGCCTTCTCCGATATTGGATTACAAATGAGGGCAAATGACAACAACAAAAACAACATCAACTGCCACGACTATAATGAAATCTACATGAAATCCATGATAAGAAAATACAAAAAAAAAAAAACAAACTACAAGAATAACGGTTAAATTATATTTATAGGTTATGGCATTAAGTGTCAGACAAAATTCAGTCTTTGCCAGCGGGCAGAAAAAATAAATCAGAGCTGAAAACTTCACATATGGCAATTTGAGCGGAAGTTTTTCATCAGTTGCCAACAATTTATTCAACTTTAATTGGGATTCACATTTTCTATAGCGGAATATATTGAATACACATAACCTATAAATTTAATGACAAAAAAAAAAATATATAATTTGTGTAAAAATATAACCTATAAAATAAATTCTGTATTGAAAAAATAATAATAATAAATAAAACAAAACCTATAAATAAAAAAAAAAAAAATAATATATAAAAAAAAATTATTAAAAAAAAAATAATAATAATAATGTATAAATAAATATAAATCAATTAAAAGCACAAAATAAATAAATAATAATAAATAAATTAATAAATTTAAGTCTATGAATCAAGCATAAATTTCTTAATAAAATCAAGTAAAAACACAAAATAAATAAATTAAATAAAAAAATAATTAATATAAATCTATGAATCAAGCATGAAATTCTTAATAAAAAAATAGTATCGTAATGAAACCAAAAGGTTTGACAAAACGTTAAATCAAATAAATCAAAAAATTTTTAATATTAAATAAAATTATTAAAAAAAAAAATAAATCAATTTAATCTACTAGAATAATTTTATAAAAATTAAAATTAATAGATAATTTTACTTAAAAAAAATTAATTAAGCAATTGAATATATTCTAAAAAATTGTTTTATTAAAATTAATATAAGCTACAATAGGGTCTACATATATTTTTGAAATAATCCCAACTAATGGGGAAGGCAAAATTAATTTTATATAAGAAATTTAATTTCTAAAAAATTATATATTTTTAAAATCTAAAGGAATAAAAATAAATGCAAAAATTATTTACAAATCGAAGATATAAATTAACCTACAACTAATATAAAAAAAAAATTAAATTAAAAATATTTTGAAAAACATAACTCCTAAAAATCATTCCGAAATTCCGGGAGAAAAGTGACTTCTCCAAAATATAAGAAAAACAAATTCGTGGAATTTAAAATATTTCTTAATTGCAAACGTAACCCTTAAAAATCTATATAAAAAATATTATAATATAAATAAATACTTATTGTAAATATTGAACCCAAGACCTAACCCATAAATTCTATAAAAAAAAATTCTTACTACATTTGAAATAACTCTAAAACTCTTGTTGGAAAAATTCTTTCCCCATGATAAAAAAAAAAACAATTCCTGGGATTTCTAAATATTTGCTTTCTAAATAAAATAATCTAGAAGAGGCTTGTCGAAGTCGTCGTGATATGTCGGCTAAATTCTTGTGAAATCCAAGTAGAAATATAAATGAGCGATTCAAATGGAATTTACTGAAATCTAAATAGAAATATGAATGAGCGATTCAAATGGAATTTTATGAAGCTTGCGAAAATTGTTTAGCTTTTATCAGAGTTCAATTGAGGACAACTTAAAAAGAGAAAAATAATTCAATATTTTATTTTATTTGGAGATATTTTTAAATTTTTTTTTTTCTATTTTGACTCTTTGATTTTATTTTCTTAACTGTCAAAAAGTTTGGACAATAAGCAATGTCAGACACAAAACGAAATAAAAAAGCACCAGCTGAGAGCTTCGGTTTTGCATTGTCAAAAGGCTTTGTTTTCCTCTTCTTCTTCTTTCTATTTTTAGTTGAAAAATTTATATGGCCATTCAATTTTTTAAAGGAGTAAATTTCTTTTTCATCTTTTCGGGTTTGTTTTGTGTTCTAAGCATTTCTGGAAATTACTTTATGGTATTGAAAGATGTCAGGCCATGTCGTCTGACTGTGTGTGAGAGGGAGTGAGAGAGAGAGAGAGAGGGAGGAAGGTAGCAAATGGCTAAAGATGTTTTCCATTGTCTGAATTTTTTTTTTTTACAGCAATTAAACTTTTGACGTTAGACCATAAAAACATTTCGACTGTTTTACATACACAGAAGAAAAAGAAGAAGAAGAAAAAATATGAGAAAAATGAAGAAGAAGAAGAGGAAGGTGAAGCTGGGGAGTTGGTGAGAGTCTGGGGAATTGTTGGAAGCTAAATGTGTTGGCTACTGGCTGATTTGCTGGTCGTGGCTATTGGCCTAGTCAAATGGCTTGTGGTTAAATGCTGTTATGTATCTGTGTGCTCGCTGGTACCGTTATGAGTTATCAACCAGCGGGGCCGGGCCGGGCTAGAATCTGTCAGTTGCCACACTCGAGACAACAACTTGAAGCAAACAAATTCTTCAGTCGTTCTACGCCAGCCAACAAATATTCATCCATCTTTTGCTATCTTATACACTCTTCTTCTTCTTCTTCTTCTTGTAGTTGTATCTTTAGGCTTCTCGAGATATTTATCATGATTTAGAGAGCTCTGGCATTGAACGCATTCTTGGCCTATCTCGACAATAGACGAGAGAGCCCGCCCGGTCCACCAAATGAAGTTTTCATTTTGTGTTAATGAAAACGACCAGATAAAACTAAAAAAAAACCATAAAGAAATCTTTGCTAGAATGAAAACATTAAGCAAAATATCTCAACGCCGCACCCAGACACTGGTTCAGGGTCTTTCTTATGGAAAAGAAAAGAAGAAAAAGAATTCTGAAGTCAGCAAAGCAAATGAAAGAGATCCCACCAACCCAGCCCAGCCCGCTGGCTCCCTCCCCTTCCTCTCTTTGCCCCTCTGGCTTCATTCAACTTTAACTTAAGCTTTGGCATTGCTGGCAAGTGAGTCATTTTCCCGTATTAGTTTTGATGATGTTTGTGTTAATGTAATAATTTTTTTTTTCGTTTCAATTTTTTTTTTTTTGTTGAATTCGCAAAAAAATATTACAAAGCCACCTGGAGAGGTGGTGGTGATGTTGTTTATCGCGTTTATAAATAAATTCATAAACAAGCTGAATCAGAAAATAAACAATTAAAAAAAATAATAATTCCCTGCCGAAAAAAAAATTCAATTTCAACTTTCATTGCCATTCAAAATTTGAAGAAACAAAAAAAAGTACTCATTTGGCTGTATCTCAATATGTATCTCTCAGATACGTACGTGCAAAAATGTGCGGCTAAATAATTATTTCCAGTCGGTTCTAATCGATTTGCCTTCTCCTCTCTTCACCCCCGCCGAACGAAACGTGCTCTCAAAACACAACAAAAACAAAAGAAAACAAAAATTATGGCTTTCGTGGAAATTGTAGATCACTTCAAGATACACAAATACACACATGTCTGTGCGTGTGTGTGTGAAATACAATCTGCAAATGGAAACGTGTAAAATTGTGGAAATGAAACAAAAGAAAAAATTCCAGGGAATTCGAATTCACAGCTACTGGTCAGGATTTCTAGAATAATTTTGATTCATATTTCAAAGATACTTTTTGCCAAAAATGAAAATACACTTTTATCTGAAAATTGAGACAACTTCAAAATGAAGATGAATGAAAACAAATTAGCTTGAATTATTTTTTGAATATTTCAAAGATTCCCTGAATTCTGAATACCTTCTCTGAGGACTTGCGAAGAATATTCTAATATTCCTTTAGAACTATCTAAAATTATTTTTCCAACCTTTATAATTTTTTTTTTGAAAAAAATTAAATTAAAAATAAAAATTCTAAATTTTAAAAATATTCTAAAAAAAAGCAAAAAAAAAGAAAAAAACTATGGATTAAATTTTAAAAATTTAATTAAAAAATGAAAATTAAATGAAAAAAAAAAAAATAAAATAAATTAAAACGATAAAAAAACGAAACTAAAAATTATAAAAAAATTATTTTTTTCTGGAAAAAATTTAATGAAAAAAAAATAGTGTTTTAAAATAAAAGAAAACAAAAACAAAATTATATTTGTTTCAGGAAATTTTAAATTAAAAAATATATTTCTAAATTTTAAAAATATTGTAAAAAAAGTCTGCCTTAAAATATAAGAAAACACTATGGATTCATTTAAAAAATTATAAAAAAAATTTTTTTTTGTTATGGAAAAAAATTTAAATAAAAATAAAATTTCTAAATTTTAAAAATTGTCTTTAAAAAGTAAGAAAAAACTGTGGATTAAATTTATTAATATTTTTTTATAAAATTCAGTTTTAAATTAATTTTTGCAAAATTTAAAATTTTACTGAGGAAAGAAAAAATATTTCGAGCCCAGTCTGAACAGTCATGAGATCATTCGATATTCCCCAGCTCATTTCAATAAATATATTCAAATTTGAAATATATATTCTCATATACAATTTGAATGCCTTGTAATCCTAGAAGTATCAATTGTTTTTTGTTTTTGTGATTTTTTTTTCCACGGATCATTAATTTGTTTTTTTTTTTTGCCAACAATGAACATGAGTCGACATTATTTCAATTATTATTAGTTTTTTTTTTTTTTTTGTTAAAATTATATTTTTTTACTTTTGCATATTTTGTGCGTTGTGATTTTTTTTTTTTTTTTGTATAATTTTTTTTCCTGCAATTTGTTTTGAGTATCCAATTTCGAGTGAACAAAGAGCAAGCCAGCAATCAGAGCATTTGGGATTGCGTCATGCCACACACAAACACACACACACACACACATGAAAATTGTAGACAACTTTTGGATTGTGGAGATAGAAAAAAAAAACTAACACACACACACACACACTCGCACATTCATAAATAGCAATTGCAAAATCCAAGTCTGAGAGCAGTTTCAGTTTCAAACAAAGCCAATTGGAGTCAGTCCCGAGACCGACCGGAGAGACAGACTAGAAACAAAATTGACTTGACTGACAGACTCACTGAGTTATTTTATGGACAATCCGAATTGGACAATTCGCACATAGAAAATTAAATGAAATTTATAAATTCCAAACAAGAAAAATTTTCCACCAAAACTGTTTCTCTCTATATTTTTAATTAGCTGAGGAATTCAGTTGACCAAATAAGATAAAATTTTTGGAAGCTGCCAAAGATTGTGTACTCTTTATTTTTTCTATATATCAAATTTTATCAAGATTGGGTGGATATATGTTTATGTGCCCTTGTGGATTTTAAATACTTAATTTGATCAAGATTGTCTGGTTAAAGCCCGAGTTATAGATAGAACCGATATTGGTCTATATGACAGAGCAAGCTCGGTTGGTTCTGAATCAAGGTCACCCGCTGGGCTTATCCATAATTTCTATATGAACTTTCAATATTTAATTTGATCAAGATATCGGGGTTCCGGACAGTTCCGATTTCTCTTCTATAAGTAATTTGATCTAGAGGAAACTTGGTATATATGGATAATAGAAGATAATGGGATCGAATATTTATTTTAATACAGATCAGCGAAATAAATAAAAGAAATATGACCAGAACTGATTTTGAGCTCAGCCATAGACGGATCCTATCGCCATGTCTCGTGTGGAATTTCCCATGAAAAGAGGTGGGGGGAAAAAATAAACAACTCAAATCAGTCATGAAATAACTTTCTTTCTACCGTGTGAAATATTTTCAGCAAAATAAACCATTTAAAAAAAAAAAAAAAAAATTATTATTTTATAAACTAACAAAAGTGTTCCGTTGCATCACATCAACAACAACAATAATAACAACAACAATAACAACAAGCATAGCAACAATTGTTGCATTTTAATTATAAAATTATTATCAACATGTCATGTCATTTTTCTATTTTCATTTTCATCTAGCTATGAGGCAAGAGTAATTAAAACTATTTACGGCTTATTCAACCAGTCACACAGACACATTTCAACATTTGTTGATAACATTAAAAAAAATAAATAAAACTATATAAATCGAGTGAATGTGAATGTGTGCGTTGTTTAAGCGGCTCAAAATGGTCAAATGGTTGGTTCACCATTAAAGGCAGCAACACGACAAAATGATGACTCGTAATAAGCCAGACTTGACTGACTTGACTCTCACTCACTTCACCTCACCCCCCTCCTCTGTCAATTAAAAAATACACAAACACACACAGACATACACACACAGCAAGTGCACAAGTTGTTCCAAGTCTAAAGTGAATTACTCATAATCTTGAGAAGAAGAAGGAGGTGGAGGTTCTTTGGTCGACACTTTTTATGGCAAAACAATATTAATTTTTATTATTTTCAATTTCCATTTCAATAACAACAACAAAGCTAGACACCTTGACCTTGCTGGCGGCACAAAAATACACCCCACCCCCCCTCCACACCATTTGTGTGGATTTAGTAGAGCATGCAAAATAAAATAAGCTGGGAGTAGAAGCATGGAAATCTGTTAAATTGACCAAAACATGTGGGTGCCCAGACCAAACTTGAACTCAAAATAACAAAAAAAACTAAAGGGGGAATTTGCCAAAAGTAGAAAAAAAGAGTCAATTTTCAGGCCAGGTTGCTTTCACTTCCGCCACTTGATTCCAGAATGCGTTTGGGCGTAGACAATGCAGCAGCTTCTGCTTCTTGGCTAGACTAAGCGGGCCCCCCCGCTGCCTTGTGCAGTGACTACCATCATCGTCATCATTGTCAGCTGCCAACTGGGATGTGGGTTTCATTTACAAGCAAACAAGCACGTGGGCTGCCTGACTATTTGTCTGTCTGTCTGTCGGGCTGGTTGGTTGGGTTGCCAAAGCCCCAGCAAGTAGCATCTTCATCAGTAGTGTAGTCTTCTCCCTGCTCTTTTTGTTTTCTACCCACTTCAAAACTAACAATTTACCGCCTTGTTTTGTCGGATATTTAAATGAGCATTACTAACGGTTCGAACGAGCATGTGTATAGGATTTTGTTTTTTTTTTAGCCTGTTGTGCCAAAACATATTTCACAATTGATTTATATTTCCTTTTGACGTCAAACCAATCCACTCATTCATTCATTCATTTATTCATTCATTCTTAATTGTCTAGTGGGTGGGCCCGGTCGGTTTGAATGAATTGAGTGATTTCCCTCAAAATAAAACCTTCTCACAATTATAGACAAATGGAATAGAAGATAATTCTGAAATTGCTATATGCTTTCACTTTTATCAGATCGGATGGATTTTCTCAGTTTCAAATAGTTCAAATCTAGTTCCCAAGTCTTTCTCCCCAATCCCAGCTTTACTCGACCTGAAGATCAAGTGTCTTATAACCCAGAAAATCAATATGAAAATTTCGAATAAAAATAGATAAGAACTTCCCAAAATTATAGACAAATGGAATGAAAGATAATTCTGAAGTTGCTATATGATTTCATTTATATCAGATCAGCTGGGATTTTGGATTTTCTCAGTTTGAAATAGTTCAAATCGAGTTCTCAAGTCTTGATGTCTTTCTCCGTAGTCCCAGCTTTGCTCGACCTGAAGATCAAGTGTCTTATAAGCCAGACAGTTAATATGAAAATAAAACTAGAGAAAAATTATGGACAAATGGAATAAAAGATAATTCTGAAGTTGCTATATGATTTCTTTTATATCAAATCGGCTGGGAGTTTGGATTTTCTTAGTTTGAACTGGGCTAGAAATAGTTCAAGTCTTTCTCCCTAATCCCAGCTCATTTCCCTCTGCCTTATAAGCCAGATAAACCATTTTCCTTTCATTTCAAATGCCCATTAAAAAAGGCTTTGAGAAATTCTTTCAATTTGGAAGTCTTAATTCCACTTGTCTCGTCCCTCGAATTTTGACTAATCTCCCAGATGATTGATGATTTTGTGCCTGGCCTTATTTATTTTCTCTTGTTCCGAACAATTCCAACAATTTTTGTGAGCTAAATGAAAGTGGGTTCCACCAGTCAATATAATATTCCCCATTTCCCCCATCTTTGTTAGTTTCTCTATTTGGTTTTGCGATATTTCACTCAATTAGCAAAGTCAACAATTCTTGTTCAATCGTTTCGCTCTTTACTCCCCCTTCCTTTCTACCTACACCAACGTGACTCGTATTTGTTTGTTTAATTTATAAAAGTTAAAACTTGAAAAACACACACACAGAGAGAGAAAAAGCCGCTGGCAAAACTCTTGTCACTCATTGTGCACTCTGTCAAGTCTCTGAGCATCTATTTCGATATGCAAGTTTTTATCCAAGTCTGGCAAAGTCCAACCCAACTGCAAATATGCACGCAATCAGCATTGCCAAAGAGTGGAGGGGGGGAGGGGCTTCGAGAAGTTTATGGGAGCTTGTCAGAATGGCGGTGTGACAAGTGTGGGCCACGTTGAAATGTCTGTCATTCATTGTTGGCCCTCACCTCACCTCACTTCAGGCAGGCAGGCGAGCGAGTTTGCTCTGATGCGATTAGCTTCTTGGGCCAAGTGGGAGCAAACTTTGCCCTCAGCCGGCAAACGACAATCAAATTAGCCGCACTCTTTTTCACTCCAAGCCTAATGCATTTTCATTCAAGTAGGTGGAAAAATAAAACTACTTAAATTTTGCTCAATTAATATTTGAAAGAGAGAAAGAGAGACGAAGACTGAAATGGCTGAGTTGGATAAATCTGGCACAGCGGCAGCAGAGTCGGAGCAGTGTTTGTCAAGCCAGTTCAATTTGAATAATGAAAAGACATTTGCCACATGGAGAAGACGATTAATTTTTGCTGATAAAGTGACAAATGGCAAATTGGTAGAGCCTAGTGAGAAGTGGCACACAGTACCACAGGAGGGGGTGGGGTGACCGAATAGACAATAAACTGGAGCAGAGTAGAGCAAATAATTGAAAATGGCATGAAGCAAAAAAAAGGAGGACAAGCCTGCTTTGGAAATGGAAAGTGATGAGCAAGAGAATGGTAGGGGGGTGAATCAAACTCAAGTCCAAGGCAGCGGTAAGCAGAACCAGGCGGGACCACTTGAACATGCTCAGAGTATGGAGAATGCTGGCTGGAAGCAGTTGAGCAGAGATCTTGATGCGGGAATCAATTGAACCAGGCGTCATGGGTCGATTGGTCCCCCTCTCTCTTTCGGTGGTGTTGTTGTTATTGTTGTTGGCTTTGATCAACTGCCCCTCATTGACTTAATAAAGATCAATTGAATTTGAGCAAAGCAGGGAGGCCAAGGAGGAGGCAAGTCGGACTCAGCAAGACGGGGTCAAGTGAATAAAGAAGGGAGGGGGGGGGGGGGGGAACAGAGGGGTGGCGGTAAACAAATTACAGGCAAATGCATATAAACATAAATTCTACAACAACAACAACAAGAAATGAAGACCGCAAACAATTAAAGAAAACCAAGAAGACAAGAAGAAGAAGAAGACGAAGAAGAAAGAAAAATTACAGGAAATAGGCGAGTGACATTTTTAAAAGCCAAGTGGCCCCGCGGGGGGAATGGGAAGGGGGAAATCCCAATGATCGAGTGAATGTGTGTGTGTTTGGAAGAGGAAGCCAGCTTAGGCAAATTTCTCAAAGCGACTTTCCCCCAAAAAACAACAACAACTACAACAACAAAACTCCCAACAATTTTGACCCATTTGAAAGAGCTGGGAAAATAACGGTTCTTTTTTTTTCTTAAATAGAAAAAAAAATTATATTTTTTTTGTTATGCTTCGAATTAATTAAAAATAAGTTAAGAGTCCAAAATAAAAGTTCAAAATGCCTTTTTAATTGCAGGGAAAGCCCAGCCAACAAACAACTGAATAATTTCAAAGATTTTGACAGCAACTTCCACTTTCAATCAGCTCTACCCAAGTTGACAAAACTTTTCAAGCCAATACAAAAAAAAAATATATATAAATATCTATCGAAATGGGCCAACACAACGAGCCAAATAATCAGTAGAAAAAAAAATATATATATACAAATAAAATAACAGACCTAGAAAGGAAGTCAATAAGAAAGGAGGGAAAGAAAGAGAGAGAAGAGAATGAAAGATGGTACAAGTTTTTGGCACAAAAGCTTGGTCAAAATAAAAAAAGAAAAGAAAGGAAACTGAAACTACAAAATTTCTTTACATCTTTTTAGGCCTTGGCTAAATAGTGGAACAAGAATAAAAAGAAGATGAAGAAAAGAAGACTCTAAAAACATGAAACCGTAAAATGGAATTGGCAACGGAAAGACCTAAGCAAAATAATTAAGAAGTCAACTTAAATAGAACTTTGAATACTCTTTTTGTTAGAGGGCAAAGAGGTTAGATTTATGGTAAGTGGAAACCTCTTTTTGGGCTTTAAGAGAGTTGAGGGTTATTTAGTTTGAAGTGGTAATGGAATTAAATTGGTACAAATTAAAGAAGATTTTAAGTTGTTTTATCATTTTTGTTAAGGATAAATCAAATATTTTTAAAATGATGTTGATAAATTTGGAGATGACCTATATATAATTTTATGGTTATCCGGGACTCCATTATAATGTTTTATAGAACTACAATTGGATTCCCTATGTAAAATATTAAGAAATCTTGAATCTAGAAAAAAATATATATATATATTTTTTATTAAAAAAAAATAAAAAATAATGAAAAAAATTTTAATTTTTTTAATCTCAAGGATTTTTTTATATTATTTTTTTTTTATTCTCAATTAAAATTTATTTTTTTTTTTAATATTTTATTTTCAATATTATTTTGCCTTCAACATTTTTTATTTGAGAAAAATTAAAAAAAAAAAAAAAATTAAATTTTAAAAAATTTTTTTCAAGGAATTTTTTAATTTTTTTTTATTTTATTTTCAATATTATTTTGTCTTAACCATTTTTTATTAAAGAAAAATTAAAAAAAAAAAAAAAATAAAAATTTTAAATTTTTTTATATTTTATGATCTCAACGAAAATTTTATTTTTTTTTATATTTTATTTTCAATATTATTTTGTCTTAACCATTTTTTATTAAAGAAAATTTTAAAAATAAAATAAATATTTTAATCCCAAGAATTTTTTTATTTATTAATTTTTTTAATCTCTACGAAAATTTATTTTATTTTCAATATTATTTTGCCTTAACCAACTTGTCAAGAACTTCGATAAGCTTCCCCATTAACCCTCTGAAAAAAAGAGTATTCAAAATCCACCAAACAAAAAAAAAAGATAATCACAAAGCCTTTGTTTTTCTAGTTTGCGTTTACCTCAAAAAGAAATTAAAAAAAAAAAGCTATGACCATATCGTCTGGAGTCTTTAATTCTTATCTCAACTCATTTGATCTTTGGTCAACGAAGAGCCGAGCTACCAGCTAATTAGTGGGTGACTTTTCCTGGGGTCAAACCCAAAGCCAAACCCAACAAATTAGAGCAGAAAATATCAAACGATAAGTGGAACTTCTGATTAAACAGAGATGAGAGAAAAGAAAGAGAAGACAATTTTAGCTTTAAAAAGCGAAAGACAGGAAATGAATGAAATCATCAAAAGAATTTTCAAAAGTTGTCAAAGGTTGAAAGGTGAAAGGGAAAGAAGATGCAAATCAGACGCTTGACCACTTTTATTTTCATGCCTGAATTGTTTATCAAATTGCAAGCAATTCTTAACCCTTTAAATATTTCTCAAAAAAAAAAAAAAAAAAAGTGAAAAAAAACACGAAAAAATTGATTGTCATGCAAAAGTGAACTTGAGCGTTTGAGTTGAGTTCAGTCAAGAGTAAAAAAAGTTATTGTCATTGTCTCTGTTCTCTTGGCAGTTGAAGAGGCCACCTACAACAACAACAAAGAAAGAAAAAAGTAGAGGGGGAGAGAGAAGTGCATTCTATTTACAACAAAAGGGGAGCCAAAGAAAAGATGGCCATCAAAACAACAACAACAAGAAGAGTAGAAAAAAGTAGCTGAAAGAAAATAAAAACTTTTGAGAAAGCGGAAACGTTTTCAAGTGTTGCCACAGCACGTGGAAGCCAGTCACAAAGGCAAACACTACAACAACAACAACAAATTGACGCACAAAAAAAGCATCACTCAACAATGAAAGAGAAAGAAAAGAGTGAGAGAGAGAGAGAGAGAGGGGGATGAAAGAGCCAAGTTAAAATAGAAATGGCCAAGACAAAAGTTTGTTGCCATAGTCATTTGTCATTTGTGGCTTCAAAAGACAAAATGCAAAAATTAATACATTTAAAGTAAAAAGACTAAAAACCCGGCGAATGTGTGCCAAATACAAGCAACAACAACAACAACAACAATGAGAGCCTCGCCTGACAGTCACACCAGTAAGTGGCAAACGAAGTCAAACGGAATAAAAAAAAAAAAAAAAAAATAAGGACGGATCTTTTGTCGTTGTTATTGTTGTTGTTGTTGTCTGCCTGGTTTGTTTGACGCTTGGCTGAGCAGAATTTAAAAACCCAAAATCTCAGCGACAACGACGAAAACGACGACTTGTGCGATTTCCACTTCAAATCTGACTCTGACTCGTGCCCGCCACAGAAACAGGCCAAAAGCAGCGCAAGCAGCACGAATTGGCCAAAAACGACAAAAAAAAAAGACATTGGCCTGCCGGCAGCCGCGTTGTGTCTGTAAATTGGCGCACATACTAATACATTTTTATAGATATTTTCCAGCAACTCTAGCATAGTACCACCCTGCCACCACCCCCTCCCTCCTTCTCCCTCTCCCTTTAACCAATTTCAACGACGACACAAAGAGGTCATTTACTTTCGTTTCAAGCATGAAATAATCGTCGTGCCACAGCCAAAAACCAAAAACCGCTTCAACCAAAACTGATAAAGAAATAAAAATTAAGCCAAGCAAAATACAAAAAAAAAAAAAAAAAAAAAAAAAAAAAAATAGAAGCCCAAAAGTCAAAATTCACATTCGTGAAATTGCAATTGGAATTGAAATGGCCAAAAAGACAAGCGACAAGTTGACTTGAAGTTTTCTATCAAAAATCGATTAACACACACACAAATCGACGATAGCGAAAAATAACAGTTAAACTCGAATATGCCCACAGTAGGCGAAAACAAAAACAAAAATGAAAACATTAAAAAAGCATTTTGCTACGCCTCCCTCTTCCTCCCCCTCTCTCACCCCCCCTTTAACTTTGCCAACTCCTTTCTGCAAAAATATTCAACCAAAGGCAAAAGTTTCAAATGCATGCAGAATTGTGTGTGACTCTGTCTGTCTGTCTGTGTTTGTGTGTGTGTGTGTGTGTGTGTGTGTGTGTGTGTGTATAAAAGAGATAATTGGTATAAAATGCTCGTTTATTGCTGTCACGAATATCGATTTCAATATCTTTGAATATGTCACGTGTTCAGTTTAAAAAGTTAACAAACTTTACACAAAAACCAATAAAATAATGATAAAGACTGATTCACTCTTTCATTTGTTTTTCAAAAAAAAAAAAACAAAACAAAAATGGTTCAATTTTTTTTTCATTTTAAATTATTTTAATTCAATTAAAAAAAGCGGTTCGAAAATATTATATAATTTTAATATATTTTTTTTTTTTAATATTTCATTTATTTATTTTATTTTTCATTTTAAATTATTTTAACTAAATAAAAAAGAACTGTTTGAAAATTATAAAATTATAATAAATAATTATTAAATAAAAAAAAATTTATTTATTTTTTTATTATAATTGTATTTATTTTTTATTGAAAATATTTTTTTTATTATTATTAATTTTTTTTTTTTGCATTTTAAATTATTTAGGTTAAATTTTTTGTAAAAGGAAAATGATCGAAAATATTTATAAATTTTATTTAATTATTTTTTTTTTTTACAATTCAACGATATGTATTTTTTTACTATGAAATTGAATCCTAAAATTATTAGTTAAAAATATTAAAATTAATAATTTTAAAATTAATATATATAACTTCTTTTATTTTCATTAATTCATAAAAAATATTTTTTCTTAAAAAAAAAATAAAATGGATTTCTTTTTATAGTTATTTTTTTCAATATTTTACTATAATTTAAAACCAAAGTATTTATATATGTTTTATATAAAATTATTATTTTTTATATATAATGAAAATTTTATTATTTTAATTTTCTCTCTCTTTTCGGAACAGAAAATTAATTTTCACTGATCGATTCTATTTATAATAAATAATTTTTTGTTCTGTATTTTCCTCATTTTTTTTTACAATTTTTTATTTTTATATTTTTTATTTTGTAAACATTTTTAAAAATCTCTCTGCTTCTGTTTCTCTCTCTCTCTTTCTTTGTCTACCTTCTTCTTATTCCGACTGATTTTGGAGTGACTCACAGCTTATCTCGCTGGTTTCACAAGACTCTGAAATGCCCCCACAAAATAAACAATAAAGCCGAAAGAGAAAAAAAAACATATATAAAAATTTGATATCTGACAGAGTTGTGTTTTTGGGGGCTCTCGAGCAGGATTATGACACACCTTAACCCAATTTTAATAGTTTCGACTACCGAGTTAGTTGTTGGGGCCTAGCAAGCTGATTCTAAAATACTTTCTATGTGTGCATGTTGAGAATTTCCATTAGAGGCAGACACATGCAGGGGCCATGCATATTTAATGGCCGAGTTACTTACAACATTTTGTTGACTTTAAATAGTTTTACATTTTACGTTCATGGCTAAAATTAGAGACAACAAATGGTTCATTATTCAACTCGAAGCGGCGGCGGTGGCCAGAGTGAACGAGGAAGAGACAAAACACACGACTAGACACATTGGGACTATAATTAGGGAAACGCTTAGAAGAAGACATGTGAGCGCGCTGTCGACAGAAGAAGATGAATAAGAAGAAGCTGAAGCAGAATGAAAGAAGAGAAAAGCAGCGTTGGGGGATTTTCGAGAGTTTGCCTTTTTAAGAAGTTGCCCGAGATGGGCTGAATTTGCTGATGAATCAATTTAATTTAATTTTAGCTTGCCAAAGCGTCTTTCTAATTTCCTAAATATAATCCAACTGATATGGTTTCTTGTTTTGTTTATTTAGTTACGATTCTGTCTTATCAGCTATTTTTTTTTTATAAATTTTAAGAAGATTTTTTCTTTTACTTGTATGTTTCTGAGCTTTAACTAAAGCCTGACATGGGCAGCAAGCAATAAAAATAAACTGGAATTAAGTATAAACCAATAAACGCAAGAAAAGACAAAAACCGCAACAAGACCAAGAAATTGCAAAGGGCAGGCTGAGGCTAGGCGGTGGTGGTGGTGCTGGCGGTCAATACAGCGGCTCTTGACCAGCGCAAAGAATATGGTTTTGTTTTTCTTCTTATTATTTTTTTTTTTTTATCTATAAACAAATACAAGCACACATCACATATTTTTTCAGAATTTGTTTGTGCGTGTGTGAGTGACGAGAATGCGAAACTGGTCTCAAAAATATGCGCTCAAGGTCGGTCAACGGTTGGGTTTACGTTGCTCTCTTTCGGAAAAAAACAAAGCAAAAAAAAAACAAAATTGTTTTTTTTTTTTTTTTTTAGAATTACAAAGAGAGCGGTAGGCTGAGCTTCAAGTTAAACGCAAAATTTACGCAAATCCAATGGAAAACAGATGGAAGCAGATTGGCCAGCGGTAGGGAAAAGGCTGCTTTGTGCGCGGCTCGAATTAAAAGTAATTTTAAATTTCCTGAGTTGGCAAAAAAAAATTAAACGAAAATTTCGTTAGCCCTCGCAGTCTCTTTTGCTCTCATTTTGTACACCCACACAAAAGCAGATACTAATTTGTGTGCATTATGCCGTTATTATTTTTTTTTTTTGTTACTGTTGTTGCTCTGTGCTTCAGCTAGCCAAACTGCTTTTTCTGAGATCTTGCTGTTGTTGTTGTAATTATTAAACTATGCGGCGACTGCTCAGTCGTAATTGCTGTTGCTGCTGTTGTTGTTGTAATATGAATGCTGCGCCCACAACATAGCTACGCTCTGCTTTTGCTTTGCTCTGCGCTGCTAGCTCTGCGTAGGATAATAAACACAGAGTCACCCTGCACACACAAGAGGAAACGGCGCGCATGAGCATCGTGTCATGTGAGCTGTATGGCCGTCTCGCTCTAGCGCGCGCACACAACAAGTGCGAAGCAGCGGCAAAAGCAAAGGAGCAAAAGTTGAAAAATACCAATACACACACACACACGCACACAAACAACTAGAATTTTGTTAATCACAAGAAATATTCTCATATTCAATTTGAATTTCCACTGTTCTTATTTTATTCTCATTTCTTTTCAGGTTTGCTTACCTTATCCAGACATTTGAGCTCCTCGATGGGATAGACCACCTTCTGGCAACGCGCACAAGTTTTATTCATTTTGTTGTGTTGCTTATTTGACACTGCTCTGCTGCACTTGAAGATTCCGTTTGTGTATGTTGTTGTTGTTGCTCTTGACGGCGTTGGTGGTGGTGTTGGAGCTGCGTGTGTGTGTGATTCTCCGTCTGTATGTATAAGGCGCCTTCTCTTCACTTATTTACACTTTTTTTTGGGGGGGGACACTCGCGCACGCAATGCAATTTTGAATTTTGATGTTTTCACTTTGTAGCGGCTCAAGCTAATTTTACATAGCTGGGTACAAGAACTCGATATTTACTGGAATCGTTAAACAAAACTAGAGAGACAAGTACCAGAAACTATAGCTACAGATCTCTGTGTGTGAGTTGTCGGGCCGAGAATTTTTCACACTACGAAATTGAATCGAATTGTTTCAATTTGAAACCTGTGGCATAGGCAACTAACTGGTTTCTATTTGCTTTGTTGTTAATTAATTTTTTTCTCTTCTTTTATTATTATTCTTATTTTGCACATTAATCACTTTGTTTTATGTTTGCTTGTTAGCACAAAAGGCAGCAAAATATTTGAATATTTATTACAATTGCTGGGAACTGCGCTGCCGTTAATCGACGCGCCCGCGTTTTCTCACTGATCGCGACACACGAATAAATGCAAAGTTATAAATGCCACAAGGCAAACTCCTCAAACGGTAGTGATCAACACAATAATTAATTCGATTTATGCATTAATTAGTGCATCAACTAGTCTAGCTTCTAAGATTCCGCTCTGCGTCCACATAAAAATCGTACACGTCCGTCGCGGTCGAATTAGAAAATTGAAATGAAAAAAAACTGAATTTTGTCGATTACAATGTGACCACAACTATATTGTGAAAAATACCAAATACCACATTCTTCAATGCAACCATGAGTGCTAAACACAGAAATTGAATTGCCGCCAAGCTGGCACAGGGTGGTTCGCAGAAACACCTCCGCATTTGGTCATCAGCTGTCTTAACCAAGTCTACTGCGTTGGTGTCCTCTAAGGAGTTGCCACCTGGGTGATGAAAAGCACCCTCACTTTACATCCTTGAAGTTTGCAATAATCTATTGAAATGGGCGGATTGAAATTTGCTCTTAAATAGTTAGAAACTACCTAAATACAAAATAAAACCAGTGCCGAAAGAATTTCAAGTGTCGTTCGCAATAAATGTGATCTGTAAATAGCAAGAAAATCGTCAATTCAAAGAGAAATCTAAATTTTCGTTATTGGTCCTGGTCCTGATTTCTGTACGTGTGTGGTTGTATGTAAATTTGTGAAAAAATTTACTTGATAAGTATTCCAAGGTCTGTTAAAAAGGCAAATATCTTGCAAGTTTACCTGTTCTACTTGTAAAAGCTAAAAAAACATTCAGTGCAATAAAAATGAGCAATCTCATTAGAAATTTAAAATGTTCTCAATTTATCCTATTAAAAGTAAAAATGTATATAAGTTATTGATTAATCCATAATAAAAAAGCCTTGTATATTACATCGTTGCACAAAACGAAACGCACAAAAGCAGACCTACAAAAAATTAAAAGCTTCCAGGCAAAGTGAATGAAGAAAATAGAAATACAAATACCAAAGTGCGTTGATTGAAAAATCAATAATTCAATTGTGTATTTGTATACTACGAATGCCGGGCGCGTAATATCGACCGAGTGACACAATAAAAACAACGACAAGAGCGAAACCATTAGAAAAGCCGTTAAACGAAAGAAAGAGGAGAACAAAAAATCAAGGAGCCCGAACGATCTCCCACGCCCAGGGTTGCCTACGCACACTACTTCGCCATTATACGCAAAGTTACCGGCACCACGAATGCCAATCAATTTATTGTGACAACCATGCAAACACTACGCAAGAAAACGAGTCCTTGTAAATGTAAGTAAATTTTTCAAATTAATTTAAATATTTTTCCAAAGGGCCGTAGTCTCGGTCAGTTATAATTCGGCTCACCTGGCCTGACAACTCTGATTGAACGTAGCTCCTACTCTTTCACTCTCTTTTACGCTCTGAGAAGTTTACTCACAGCTGCTGCTGCTGCTAAGCCGGCGTCGCAGCCAGCGTCGGCAGGTGGTGCAGTTGTTTTATTTTCGCTTAACTGGCGCGCCTGCTCTCGCACGCGCTCTGCTCTCGCTCGCCCCTTAAGGTTTTCAATTTGTGTTTATGTGAAAAAAAAAACAAAAGCCAAAAAATAGTGAAATTTTTTGTTGTACGAAAATTTGTATAAATTTTAAGGCAACCAACCGTTAAAATCAATGCTTGGCTGAATAATACGGTCCAGCTGAGGGTGCAGCATCGCTGCTGCTAATGCTGCTGCCGGGTCTAAAATCTCTTGAGAGCAAACGAGCGTCGCTGCTTCGTCTCTTGTTGTTGGTGTTTTCTTTTTTTTGTGTGTTTGGTATATTGAATGTGTTTTGTTGTTGTCATTTCATTCCATGAGCGCGAATCGGTTCAATTTCGTCATTCGATGTTGCTGTGATCGCCAGGCCATCAGAATAACACAACGCGCCTCTTTCTGAATTTCTGAATTCAATTAAAGTAGATGTACAACTACAACAACAACAACAGAAAAAAATAACAATAAAATATACATTGAAGAAATACGCGAAAATCATTTTTGTTTGCTTTTGCTCGCTTTGTGTGCCTTTGTCTGCGGCATGGAAATGAATACGACGCACACACAAGCAAATGCCACCATAAAGGCCAGATGAGGCGAGGCTGGCGGGCCATTCAGAATCTAGAATCTAGATTATTTTGTTGACATTCTCATTTGCTCGATAGTCGGGAACGGGTTACCGCTACCGGACAGAGCCCTTAAAATGGTGAAGTCTCTGGTTTCCAAGCTATCAACAGCATCATCGAATTTATCTCTGGCCAGCACGTTCAGCGGAGGAGGCGGCGGCAGTGGCGGTGGCATCCAGGAAACAAACTACGCAAAACGTTAGAAAATAATTTTCGTTTTGTTTGCTTTTCCAGTGCAAATATTTTGAATTATTTTTGCTTTTTTCAAGGTTTTCTAAATTAATTTCTTCTCTCTTGCTTCATGCAGATCGGAATGATCCCGGGCGTTTCTTTGGCGATGGCGTGCAGTTCAAGGCCAAGCTCATTGGCATTCTGGAGGTGGGGGAGGCACGTGGAGATCGCATGTGCCAAGAGGCGCTGCAGGATTTGAAAATGGCCATACGAGCAGCTGGAGAGCACAAGCAGCGCATTACCATTCATGTCACCATCGACGGTCTGAGACTGAGGGATGAGAAGACCGGCGACTCCCTGTATCATCATCCCGTCCATAAGATCTCATTTATAGCCCAGGATATGACAGATTCCAGGGCCTTTGGTTATATATTTGGCTCCCCGGACAGTGGCCATCGTTTCTTTGGCATTAAGACAGACAAGGCGGCCAGTCAGGTGGTCTTAGCCATGCGCGATCTCTTCCAGGTGGTCTTCGAGCTAAAGAAAAAGGAAATTGAAATGGCCCGTCAGCAGATTCAGGGAAAATCTCTGCATGATCATGCCAGTCAGTTGGCCTCGCTCTCGTCTCTGAAATCGGCCGCAGCAGGCCTGTCCAGTGGTCATGGCGATCTGGGCGCCAGCTCCAGCAATGCTCATACTCTCACCATGCTGGGCAGCTTGGGTGCCGGGGCAAATGGCCTGGGCAGTGCCAGCAGACTGGGAGTGAATTTGGATGGGAGCAAGGCCGGAGGAGCAGCTGCCAAGGAGGTGAGTAGTCCGAAAAATTTCCCCCGAAACCTCTTATAAAACTTTGTTCCTTCGAAGCTCTCACCCGAGTCTGTGGCCGATTTGGTGGATCTGGAACAGGAATTGACTTCTCTGCAACGCGGCATTACACAAATGGAACGGATAACGCCCAATGAGCCGGCAGCTCAATCCACACCCGGTCTGGGCAAGTCAGCCAGTGAAGATGATCCTTTTGGAGATTCCTTTATCTATGTGCCGGTTTGTCCCCTGCCTGCCTTGCCTGACAGTACCAATATTTTTCACCCTATCCTCTTTGCAGTCTTATAACATTTTACCGCCACCGCCGGAAACGGGCAGGACACGACACAAGCCCAATAAAACCCCCGAAAGCGGCGGCGCTGGCCTAGATGCCATGGCCACATTATTGTCACCGGTCCCAGGAGTGAGCGGTTCTCCAGCCACTCTGCCCGCCGATGACGATGATAGCTGGCTACACGAACTCGATCAACAGAACGATGTCTTCGATACAACCAAAGTCTCGGCCACCACCTCCATGGGCGTGATAGGCCTGACGGCTCTCAGTTCTGGCACAGCAGGCACTGGTCTGCCCATGGCTCCACTGGCAGCCAGCGAATCAACTTCCACGCCCACACAGCAATTAAGCGAGGCCTCTGCCCTCGCCGAGGTCGAGTTGAGCGGCCTGGCCAGTCTATCGGGTGCAGAATTCACAACGGCCAACGAGATCGGACAGCCCACAGCAGCGGCCTCAACTTCGGCTGCTTTGTCGGGTGAGTTTTCACAAAGAATTGCTTACACGCATCTGTAGATAGTTTCACTCCATTCATCTGTGGAATTTTAACACGCTTTTTATACTTCGACATGCCTAAATGAAGAACTGTCATTCACACTGTCGCGGGTGGAGGAAGTAGACTAGGGGAGGGTCAACTACAAAATTCCTAAACCAAATAATGAGTGGTCATAGTTAATGATTGATGAACTTGAACCACTTGACTCGATCACTTAGAAGAGAATTCTAAATAATTCTAGATAGGGGAGTTTGAAAGGGTTAATGGAATTAAGGGGATTCGGTTTTTTGCAATGGAAATTCGATGGGATTGGTTTGAAGAGTTCCTCGAAACTTATTTGTTTTTCATAGGATCTTTTAGTATGCCTTATGAAAAGGTTCTAGGTATTTCAATACTTTATATTTCTTTAGGTAAATCCCTGATTATATCAGAACAATTCCTTCTTTCATTTGATGGATTCTTTTTAATATTCAAAGCCCCCTTAAAAATAGAAAAAAGATTTCAAAACTTTCTATTAAATTAGGAAGCTTAGGGGCATTGAAAAAGACCTTGAAAAATTGAGAAAATATGATTCCTTGAACCTCTTCAAAGTTCACAAAATCTTATAAAAATTCCCGTGCTTATAGAACTTTGAGCTTCTTTCAGTTCTTTGGGCCTAAGATCACTCAATTTGACCTAGGTAAAATTTAGGTGATATTATAAGAATAAAGATTAAATCTATACTTTATAGGGTAGGAGAGATATGTGGGTCTTTCTCAAGATCTCATAAAAAGAGATCAGAGAGTTAAGCAATCTTGAATTTATCAAAGAATATTTCCCGGGGCCCTAATCAATTAGGATTACCAGGGATTCTTTAGTCTTGACTCTTCGAAGTTCACTTTGGACCACTCCAAAACTTTGTAAATACAATTTTTCTCAATATTTCTTTTGTCACAGTGTGAATGTCGTTTTTTGTGTGTGTGTGTGTGTAAAAAATAAAGCCTCCAACTAACTTCATACTAATCCCCATTTTATAGACTTGAACTCTTGTTTTTTTGGTTATCAAATTTGCTGGTTTTTGTATTATTGAAATTTTCTAGAGCAGAAATTGTCTTATGATTTTCAATTGAGTTGAGAGAACACGATTTGAATTATTTATGGCCTGAGTTGGTAGTTGATGATTTTGCACGATTCCTCGGTTTGTTCAGTTTTGTTCGTTTTTAACCTTTTGACCTACTACCGAAGCTGTGAACTTGAGCCAAAAAGCCACCACAGTCTCACTGACGCGAGTCTTTCTCTCAAAACGTGCAGATGCCTTTACAGATCTGGATCCCTTGGGCACGGGTCGAACCAGGCCATATGTCGATAAGAAATACTTCTTTCAAGAGCTTAAGAATCCGCCCAAAAAAGTGCTTAAAGATCTGACCAACCCAATGCCCGTGGGTCTGGCCAATCTCACCGATCCGGTGGCTAGCCAGTCAACCAACTACACCACCGCAGTCTCGGTTGTCGATGAATTCCTCACCAAGGACAATCTCTTCGAAGAGTCCAGCCAGTTTACAGCTACTAACACCATTACCATCACCACGACCAGCCGACCACAGACCATGCCCCCCATCTCTAGCACCTCAGCTACTAATCCCGGCAGCAGCGGGGCCCACCTGGCCCCCTTGATTGTCACAGCAGGTACAGCAGCAGCGGCTGGCGGAGCCAACTCTGGACCTGCCTCCGTTCCACCACGTACTAACACAGCTATAATTTGCACTTGCACCGCAGGGAACGCTACTAATGCTAACAACGCTTCTTCTTCTTCTATCTATGCCACCGCTACTAACACACTAACAACAACAAATGCCAAAAATCTACTAACCTCAACCGCATCCATAGCCTCCAACTACTCCTCTACTGCCAGCTCCTCCTCCGCTTCCTCCAGCTTTCCAGCCCCGCCGATTTACACAGCAGCTGCCAGCCTATCCTTTCCGCTGACCAGCCAAACCCAGACACGTTCTCCCACCAGCCAAGTCTCCCACTTCCAATCCCAATCCCTGACCGATGATTTTTCGGCTGCCAAACTTAAACTTATGCTTAGCACAGCCTTACTAAAGTCGTCCCATTCGAAACAGCCAACTAATCCCCAAGTGAACTCATATTATACTTTAGACTCGGTGGGTGCACAGCAGTCCGCCTGCAGCATGCTGGATGATCCGGTGCTATTGCCACGAGACACGGATCCCTTCTCGCCGACCCGCAAAAAGAGCGATCCGGATCCCTTCCAGGAGGGCGATCTCTTCTCCAAATTGGATGCCTTTGAGTTCGACAAGCCCGCAGTGGCCAACACTTCAGCAACAGGAGTCCCAGCTGCAGGAGTTTTTAATGGTCCCCTGCAGGTGCAATTGCCACCTGAAAGTGGCTTGTCCTCCACACCTCCAGCCCATACGGCAGCCGCCACGGCTGCCCACTGGAAGGCCGACATTTCCCGCCTGGAGCGCCAGATCTCCGAGGCCCAAGGCAGCACAGTACGTACTCGTCCCACGGCCACACCGGTGCCCAGCCTCCAGGGCTTACCACCGGGAGCCGCACTCAAGCAACAGACTGTGGACGTCATCTCGAGCATCAGCAACAAGAAGATGCCGCATCTCTTTGGACAGGCTCGCTTCTCCAAGCGCGACAACAATTCCAGTGTGAATATGCGACGTCTGCAGGAGAGCGATTCGCTTAGCGAGAACGAAGCGGCCCCGGAGCCACCGCCCAGGCCAGACTCGGCGCCCTATTCAGAGCCGCCACCCTTGCCGCCCAAGAAGCAGTTCAGTGACATTGTCATCCGACCACATACCACACCCTCGGTACCCACTGGCAGTGGCAGGTATGAGTATTTGAACAACACCACAAGCAATCAGCGACGCAGTGCAGCCGCCGCCCTGGCTACGGATGTGCCGCCCATACCCTTGCCCTCACGGCGTGTGAATCGTTCCGATGGCTACTTCCCGGGACCGGGCCGGCCACGCAAGCCTGGGCACACAGAAGATGATTACTTGGCTCCGTTGGGTCAGGGCAGTGGAGAGGTGCCACCCTTGCTGCCACCACCTACACAGATGTCCAATCGAGGACGAACTCAGCGGCAGCAGTCCCTGGGCAAACCGCAGGACATTTACGAGAATAAAGCTGAAATTATGCAGGCCCAGCAAGCCGAGGCGGTTCCGACGACCCTGGCACCTGATATCACCCTGACGCAGCTGCTCACCCTGGGCATAGATGAGCTGGCTGTCAAATTGAATGTGCCTAGCAGCAAGCTGAGCACCATGACGCTAGTCCAACTGACGGCCTACTTGTCGGAGTATCTGTCCGGAGAGCAGTCGAGACCTGTTCCTCGGCCGGGCAGCAGTCCCGCTACAGTGGGTGAAGTGACTGCATCTGCAGGCTCTACGGGACCGGCGGCGGCTGTGTTCAAGGTCAACTTTGATCAGCAGACCTCGTTTGTGGCCAAATTCGATGACACCTTTGGTGAGGATGTGACCAGTCAGCAGGATTCCTTTGTGGCCAATTTCGCCAACTTTAATGAGGCGCCAGTCGCGTCTGCGGTGTCTGGAAACCAAAATCAGGTGGCTGTGGTGCCACCAGCAGACCGCTATGCCGTCTTCCGGGAGATAATCGATCAGGAGCTACAGCAGCAGCAGCAGGAAACCGATCTCATGGGGGATCTTACACCGCCACCAGGTAAGCTTGAATAGAATTAAATTCTCACAAGTATCTCACTCATTTTCTTTTCCATAGTGGCTGAGGAAGATGATTTGGGTGGTGGCCAAGGCGAACCTGATCCCCTGCAGTTAGACTCCACACATGTCCTAGAGCAGCAGGTGCCATCACAGCAGCCCACTCTGCCCAAGATTGACACCAAAATAACTGAGGTGGTGGCCCAGGCTAAAGATCGATATGCCGCCCTAAGGGATATCATCCTCGTCGAGAATCTCTTTGACAAACCAGCCGCAGCAACTGCTCCGTCACAGGAGAAGGATCTCATGCCCGACTTTCCTGAATTCAGCGATGAGTTCAACGAGGATCAGGACATCAAACAGATCATGGCCGAGCGTGCCGGCAGCGCCGGCCCAGATCGCCATGGTCTGGTGGATAGTCGCGGCTTTCCGGCCGAGCCCTCTTCATCGGCCCTCACAGTGGAGGACGACGACGATGAAGATGCTGGCGGTGAGAGTAGCCTGGACAGCAATGACAAAGATGCCGAGGCCACCAGTGGTCAGGATCAATACGAGAAGCTCTCCACTTCCACACAACAATTGGATGCCGACAAGATCGAGGCTAAAACAGATGCCAGTGAGGCTGCCTCCGAGTTAGCCAGCAAAATGGCCACCAAACAGGACAACAAATTCCTTACAGTCACTTCGGCCTCGGGTCATTTGATAGGCTCTAAGGATGACATAGAAATCGATGAGCTCATGCATAGGGCCATTTCCAATCTTTCGCTGGACTCGCGAGAACGCACCTCACCGGCCAATTCCACGGGAGCTGCTTCGGCTCCGTCCCGAGGACCACAGACTCTGTCCACACCCTCACAATTCAACGACATGAGCACTTCGCCCATTCCTCTGCAGAAGTCACCGCAACCACATGGTAAACTCTCACCGCAAGTCTCGCCAGGACCAGCACATTTGTCGGCTGTCTCCCAGCTAATTGACACGGCCACCAAGCAAATGGGTGAGCGCTGCGAAGTGGAAAAGTCTAAGGAATCCTGGGCCACCTTTGATTCACCTAACGCCGCAGACAAGCGTAGTCGTCCGGGGCCAAAGTCAGCCCGATCGAATACTTTGCATTTGCCACCACCGCCGCCTTCGAATACCTCCCAGCAGGATACAGCTGAGAGTCCCTGCTCTTCCGATCCACGAGATGAGGGCTGGGCTAAGCAGGCCGCCAGTGGTCGTCGTTGGAACAAAAAGGAACGCCAACAGACTTCTTCGTCCTCTAGAGATCTCAGCCCCTGGGATGATGACACCCCGGAGTACATCAAGCAACAACAACAACAGCCACAGCAACAAAGACGCCTTCCACCAGGTCAAATGCAGCATCCAGATCGTCTAGGCTACTACATGAGGCATGCACGTCGCATGAACTCCTGCGATGAAGACTACGAGTGAGTCCTGTGAATTATTTGCAAAAAGTAAAGCAAACTAATCTTGGTTTTATATTTCCAGCTACGATGAGGAGTTCTGCGCCAGGAGAGAGCAGCAAAGAAAATTCAAGCATGGCCTGTCACGCAGTCGGGATAACTTTGACTTGGGTGAGTCTTTTGAATGCCGATGGAATTCAGATTTTTATGCTGCTTTCTTTTCAGACTCACCCAGCTGGTATCATCATCCGGCTCATCACACTTGGTCGCCGCAGGAAATTGAGCAGGGCGTGAGAGCGCGGTCTTTTGAGCGCAGCGCCTACGAGAGATCCACTTATGGTCCGCCCATTTATGATAAGCGTGGCAATCCCTTGCCTGGACCATCGGCCGGTTCCAGCTACGATCGTCGTTCGGGCTATGACAAACGCGGAAAATATTACCGAGACTATCAGAGACCCAACTACGATTTCGATGAGTACGGAGACACTCCTCCACTGCAAGCCTATCGCAGTGAGGCCAGCAAGCTGGGCCGACGCACTGATTATGAGAATGTCTACGATGAACGACGCTCGCCTCTGGGCGGCTATAAGGCCTACATGTATGAACGAGAGCGCAAGTCTTTCGATCGGGAGAGTGTAGAGTCCTTTGAGAGTGCCACGCGGCGCAGGCGGAGCTTTGGCAGTGGTGGTGATGTCTACGGCAGTCTGGACAGTCGTGATGACTATAGGGAAAGGGATCGGTATTTGGGTGGCAGTACGGCTGAGCTGAAGACCCGATCCCTACGAAAACCTTCTAAGCTGAGGGCCACCGGTGATATTGACTACGAGCAGGATTCGGAGAATGATTTCCATCAGCAGGCTCAGCAGCAGCAGCCGCCAGTTTCTCAGTCTCAAGGGGCCGGTGGGGTTGGTGGTATTGTGGGACGTTCCGGTAGGCCAGTGGACACACGAAGTCTGCAGAGACCCAGTCAATTGGGTGGCGATGTTGTTGGAGGTCCTCAGACGCGTCTGCGCAAGAGCAGCGGCTCTAGTCCTTGGGATGGCGAAGGTAAATTTGACAAAAGATTCACAATATTTTCATGAATTCATTTGACCTCCCTCTTCCTCTTCTAAAGATCCTCCTCTGCCTGGACAAAAGTCCTGGAAGCGTCCTTCAAGTGCGGCCGAGACAGAACGTCGCTTAGCAGAAAGTCGGCGGGCTGCTGCCCTGGCCCAAACGCCTTCAGACACTGAAAAGGATCGCAGGTAAGTTGGGCCAGATTTTCTATTTTCAAAGGCTTTTTCAAATTCTTGTGTATTTTTTTTATAGATTCCGGAAGAAGACACGAGCACGCAGTGCCAAGGACTTGGCTAATGTGGGTGTGCCCGGCCGATATGTGGGACGTGGTGTGCGTGACAATTACGACTACATCACCTGCCAAGACAACGAAGATATCGACGACGATGAGGACTATGTGGATGACGAGGACTACGAGGAGGGACCACCCACAGATGAGGACAAATTCGAGCGTCTGAATCGACGTCGCCATGAAATGCACCAGCGCATGCTGGAAAGCGAGCGCCGCCAGAAGCATCCACCAGGCCTGGGTAAAATACCACCGCCTCCCCTTAAGGGTATTGGGGCCGGTCCTGGTCCAGAGGGCGGCAAGCGCTATGCTGGCAGCATGCGTGGCAGTGGTATCACTGACTACGGATTTGTCGACAGCTACGAGCAATCGCCCACGCCACGCTCAAATGCCAGCAGTTCGGTGGTGATGATGAGCGGTGGCTCCGTCGGGGATGGCAATGGAAGCAGTGGCAAATTCAACTTTGACGATGGCTTCGAGTCCGACTTCAATCAGAGCTCACCACCACCGGCCCCAGCCGGAACGGCTTCCAGCTGTAATTCCACTCCGGCCGGTCTAACCACGGCCAGTACTCTGGGTGGCAGTGGTTCCAAGTCGCTTTTCCGCTTTTCCAACGACTTCTCGGAGCGCGAGAAACTCCAACAACAACAACAGCAGCAACAACAACAGCAACACTTCGAAATGGAGGGTCCGCCCACTTCTACGCCGCCCATCACGCAGAAGCTGCGGTTCGATGACAATGTGAAGGTCTCCCAGTTCGATGATGCCGCCTTTGAGGATGACTTTGCCAAGGCCTCCTTTGACTTTGACAAGGAGGAGCCGGTCAGTCAGTGGACCCCAACCAGTGGCGAGGCTCCGACCAATAACGGGACAACGGGTGCTGCCGCCTCCACGTCCTCGGGACTGAGCAGAAAACAAAATATACGAAATAGCAAATTACAACAACGCCAGGAATTGATCAAGAAATCGGAATCTGTGAATATCTTTGCCAAGAAGAACGAAGATCCCTTCGAGGACGATGAGTTCTTCAAGTCACCCACAGAGGAGCTGGAAGCCAGCGGTTCAGCTGAGAAAACTCAAAATAACTCCAACAAATTCCAATGGGCCGAGGAAAGTAACTTTGCGAAATTCGATGAAAACATGTGATTTGATCAGCTCTTTGCCCAGAACACACTCCATCAGTCTGAAGAGATGGAGAACGATGGCAACTATGCCGAAATCGATGTGATTCACAATTCCGAATTCTTCTACTTGACCAATCTCAATCAGTACTACCAACAGCAGCGCCTAGAGACCATCAACAAGCTAATGGGCCAAAAGCAAATCTACTGCAATTTACCCCTGACCCAGACCAAATCCACTTCCACCTCGACCAGTCCCTGGCATACTCCAAACCCTACACACCAGGGACAGCAGGAGCAGCAGGAGGACAAGGTTCCGGCTCAAACCTCCCGGGGTAATAAGCAGAAATTGCAATTATTTCGCAAGCCCAGAAAATGGAAACTGAAACGCACTCTTGATGATTTCGTCAAGTGCCTGATCATTGCCAGCTCCGAACATGTCTACCAATACGATGTGCTGTGGTGAGAACCATAAATGCCAGGGTAAAATTATATTTAATTTCAACATTTTATTCTTGACCCTCAAAATCCATAGAAATGGCTAAACTATATAGACTGTGATTGATTTAAAAACCCTTGAGCCCCAATATACAAAATTTACAATTTATTTCTCACTCTCTCTCTCTCTCTTCTTCTTCCTGTTGTCACTCAAACCATAGAAAACCCTAGAGATTCTGACGAACAAATTATTTTAGTCATAAGCTTACGAAGAAATTCTAGTAAATAAAATATATTTGCCATAAATTGTATATAGCAATATTTACATCAATTAAATCTTAGACAAAAAAAAAAAAAATACTGAAATAGTTATTAAAATCGATCCTAACTAATCCAAATGGGAACCTAATTCAACAAAACAAATTTACTCAAATATGGTTCTCTATAAATCGTTAACCAAAATACTCACACCTTATCACCATCATCAACATCATAATCGTAGATTTTTTGTCAAAGAAAATAATATTTATATATAAATAAAGCCATAAAACAAAACAAAACGGTAAGCAAGTAATCAATGCCTATGCTAAATGTTGTCGTATAGCCTAGATATCCAAAGTGTTACGTATTCAGAACAAAACAGACACACACACACACACAGATTAAAGAGTAAAACAGTAATTAAATAAATCAATAAAAGTATTGCAGATTGGGTAAAGATTATTTAAAATTCGAATACTGTTTAGATTACCAACTAATTAGTTTAATTAAACTCTAATACGCATAATTATATATTTATATTTACATATATATATATATATATATATATATATATTAAAATGGTTATTATTTAATGTACTATTTGTATTTGTTTTATTAATAAAAAAAAAAATAAAAGAAAAAATTATGTGCAAATTTTAAGGTTCTGGAAATTTGAAGAGTCTCACATTGAGACTATTACCAAATTGTCTTGAGACAAGATCTGAAAATCTTGACTTATCCAAGATCTTTGAAGAAGAACCTAACCTGCGGAATATTATAGAAATTTGTTAGGCCCTCCCTGAAATTTATAAAAATTCAAAAGTCTTGGAAAATCATTTCAAAATTTCTTTAGGTCTTAGGCTGTTCCTACTTGAATCGAAAGCTCTTCAGCTCGAGCCTAGCAAAATCCTGAACGTTGAAAACTAAGAGGCACTTATCAAAGTTCTACTCTTAGACTTTCCATAGAAACTATCCCAATGGTGGCATTGGATAAAAGTTCTTTTTATTTGTGATTATCACCATCATATATATCATAATCCTAACTAGCTTTAAGGCTTAGATCAGATCAAGGTTTCGGCTGGAAACTGGTTATCAGCCTAAGACCTTCTAGGAGAATCAGGTCTTTTCCAGTCACACTTGTGCCTTTAACCTCAATATATAATATAGATAATAGATCCGCCGATCTCCAATCGAGGTAATGATTGACTACCAACAAATACATCTATATATTTTCTCTTAAAATATCCAATCCAAATCCAGTTAAATAATATTGCTTAATTGAAATTGGGTCACCCTCTAGAGTAAGCCAATTCAAGCAACCTCAAAATGTCTATTTAATCAGAGGTTTGCCTTAAAAGTGCGTCGATGTTGTAATCACTTTTGTGGCAAATGCAAATTGTTGGGCCAACTGTTAATTCTGCAACCAAAATGTGTGACAATTTGGCTGGGCAATTACTTGCCAAAAATTACTTGGCCCAAGAGAGAGATAAAGATTGACGTTTATTTGGCTATAAAAACCAAGTCAACACCTGTAAAAAGGCATATTCCACCTGTGAATTCTGCACTGCAAACATTAAATCAAAATGCCACAAATCGTAAGATGAACAAAAATTATTCAAGAAAAAATATATTCCAAATTTTTATATCCTTTCAGTTGAGTATCCTGATGCTGGCTCTGGTGGCCTGTGCTGCAGCCAAGGCCGCTCCGGCCGCACCCTTTGTGGGACCTGCTGGCTTGGGAGCTTATCCGGCTGTGGCTTCTCCCTTTGCTGCCTACACAGCACCCCTGCCCTTTGCTGCCCCCTTGGCCTACTCGAGCAGTCAACGCTTGGATTTCTTCAATCAGTTCAATGCGGCCTTTGCTCCACCCGCTCGTCTAGTGGCCACACCGGCTGGCGTGGCTGCTGTGCCCGCATTCCCAGGACCAGCAAGATTCGTCCAACCAGCCCGACTCATTGGCCCCGCCCCCCTAGCTCCAGCTAACTTCTTCTTTTGAGAATGGAATTAGCTTCGTAGTTTAATTTTAACTATTTTCCCCAATAAAACTTTGGTTAACCAAACAAAAAGACTTTTGATTCAGGATTATTTCATTGATATTTTCTGCCTATAATTATCACAAGACAATTGTTATGTTGAGTACATAAAATTATAGAAAATAATAGCCCCGTTGGGCTGGTCCTCTCCGCCTTACCAGGTATATCCATTATACCAATTATAATTGTAATAGTTGGGATAATAGCCATATGGATAGTTGGCATATGTAAAAGGATATTTGGAGTATGTGGGATATGTGGCATATGTGGGATACGTAGCATATGGATGCACAGTGGGCACATAGAATCGATTGTAATTCCTTGTCACAAATTGATGGCTACCAGCCACAGGCACTACAGTCGGCACCGAGGGCACCGCCAGGCCGGGGGTGGTGGTAACGGCAGGCACAACGCTGGCTTGGCACAAAGCAACAATGACCAAGAGGCAAACCAATACAAGATAATGATTCTGCAAAAATGAAATCATTATAAAAAAAGACTCCTTTACCTTGCCGACCACTTACGAATTTCATTTTTATGTTGTGTGTTTTTCAGACCACCACAAATCAACTGAGTGCCCAGTTGAGTCCAATACAAAAGTTTATATAGAAAAGCCAGGGGCTTGGACCGATGGCCTGCCCTTTCTGCCGATGCATTTGCTTTTCAAATGCAACTCCTTTTAGGGGAAACACACTCGATTTGGCTTGGCCTGACTATTTTTGGCCCTGCAAAGCGGTCTTTTGAGCCACAAATTTCAAGGCCACATTAACAAATTTGCATTGCAAAATAAATGACTTTTATAAATATGAAAATTATTTCAAAAGATTGCCTATACAATTTTAATATTAATTAGAATTTAAAGAGCAATAAAATCTTTGAAGAAATTGAAGAAAGAAATAGTAAAATTTAATGAATTAAAAATTCATAAAATAGATTAAATTTATAAATTATAAAAAATTAATAAAATAGAATAATTTATGTGAGCTTGAAATATTAAAAAAAAATATATAGTATATGTATATCTATATATGTATAGATAATCACATATATACATCGATCATATCGAAGAAAAATTTAAGACAGAAAATAACATTTAAAATGAAGTAGAAAAATAATTAATTTATTATTTATTATTTATTATTTATTATTTATTATTTATTATTTATTATTTATTATTTATTATTTATTATTTATTATTTATTATTTATTATTTATTATTTATTATTTATTATTTATTATTTATTATTTATTATTTATTATTTATTATTTATTATTTATTATTTATTATTTATTATTTATTATTTATTAATTATTATTTATTATTTATTATTTTTTATTTTTTATTTATTATTTCAACAGAGAAATTTTCCATTAATTCCAAAGAAAATAAAATCAATTCAAGTCTTTTTCTTTTCAAAGTTTAAGAAAACAAATTCTTCTTTTAAAATGACAAAAAATAAATCTTCTTTTAATTGAATAAAACAAGAATAAAATTAAAATTTATGAATGAATAAATTTCCGAGTTATATGTGCATTTTTGGCCCAAGCTGTTTAAACATAATTTTGGCGAATATTTTTTAGTATAAAAACGACATTCCCAAGTTTTAATTTATTATCTCAAATTGACCAAAGTGGGAAAAAAATGAAACTGCTGTTTATTGTCTCCTTCGTCCTTCTGGCTTGCTTGGACTTCGGGGCGGGACAAATTATGTCGCGCTATACCTGGACCAAAATTCCTACCCATCGATTGCCAAGGCTGAGGAGTACACCTCGACTGGTGGTCATCCACCACACAGCCACCCAGTCCTGCTTTACTCCACAGCGCTGCCAGAGTATTATAAGAAACATCCAGGCAGGGCATAGGAAGAGGCGCATGCGGGACATTGGCTATAATTTCCTGATTGGCGGCGATGGGCGCATCTATGAGGGTCTTGGCTTTGGCATACGTGGTGAACATGCTCCTCGCTACAATAGCCACAGCCTGGGCATAGCGTTTATAGGCAATTTCCATGGTGCTTTACCGCCTCCAAATCAGCTGCAGGCAGCTCGGGAGTTGCTCCGGATTGCCGTAATGAGAAAACAGTTGATGCCAAATTATTCCCTGGTGGGGCATTGCCAGACCAAGCAAACCATTTGCCCGGGTCAACGGCTGTTAAATGAGCTGCGCAAATGGCCAAATTGGCGACCCAAGCCGAAGTTAATTAAATAATGAATCAATAAAAAAAATATAAAACTATCAACGAAAACATTTTATTTGATTGGGCTTATCAGTGGAGGGTTTAGAGGTTGCGCCACTTGGGCCAGGTTTTGATTTCATTATAGAGGGCTGTGCCAGGGCAGGAGGTGGCCTTGGTTTGTCTATGGCCCAGGAGAGTGTAGTTATCCTTAAGGTAGCCATCCTGTTTGGCCTTGGCAATCAGATCCTTGGCATTTTGTAGCATTTGGGCCGAAGGAGCTGTGCTCTCAAAGTTGCCCAGAAAAACAATGCCAATGCTATTCCGATTGTAGTTGGGAGCATGGGACCCCTGCAAGCCAAAGCCTCGTCCCTCATAGACATTGCCATCTCCGGCCACAATGAAATTATAGCCGATATCACTGAAATTCCTACGACCCTTGTGATCGGTTTGAATATTCTTAATCAGCCGCTGGCATTGCTGGGCACTGGAGCAGCCACCAGGATTATCCGAATGATGGATGATCACATAATCCACGGCTCCGCTTATACGAGAAGGCGAACGGGCAGAAGCGGCGCCCCAACTGCTGCGGGGCTGAATAACCAGGGCCTCAGTGAAATGCGGCAGAACTAGAGTAAATATTTTAATTAGCTTATAAATGTTTGAACAGTTGCGATTCTTTTGATTGATTACCTAAGGCGATCACTGTGCAAGCGGTTAGAAATTTCGCTGACGCTGTCATCTGTGCCATCTTCGTTGCGATCGAGAAATGAATCAAAAGCCAAACTCACGAAGCACTTAAATACATTCCAAGCTGATAGCAGCCATTATGAATTTAATCTCTACTCTCGCGGTGATCTACACTTGGCCAAAGAGGGGAAGCACATTACTGAGCAAGATTAATTAGCTTTTACAGAGGCGACAAGAAGAGGGAAGTAAAAGATTAAAGGCAAACCTCAACAAGGCAAAAATGATGTATATTTCTGCGAAAAATCTAAGACCGATTTAGGTTCGAATGACATATGATATAATAGTCCGATTGTATGTGTAACCCAAATCGGAAAGAGATCGGAGTTCTTGGCTTGACTCGAAACAGACTAGAGGAAACCCTTATTGGTTTCAGCAAATTGATTTCGAATTAAAAAAAATAATACTTTAAAAACTTTAAATATTACCAAAGTGACTAGTCTCCAGATATGCCAAGATTATTAGAACCTTCAAAAAAAAAAAAAAAAAATGAGCTCTTCTAAGAAAATTGCAAGCGATAAAAGATGCTTTCTTATTTACTCGGTTTTGAGATAACTTGTAATATATTTTTTTTTTTGTAAGACGGAAGACATCTTTCGAATAAAAAAAAAGACAAATATATTCATTGAGTTATATTTATTTGCCTATTAAAAACTTAACAAAAGAAATGTAAGCAGGAAAAAAAAAATCCAATTACTCCTCAATTGCCTTGCGCTTGCTCAGATTTGGATTGAGTTTCTGCTTCATGGGTGGCAGTGATTCCGCTTCGTACTTGGACTTTTGTTTATACTCAATTGTCATGTTGGACACGGCCATAGTTGCATTTAGCTGTAGTTTCTCCATCAGAGTCATTTTGCTGGCATCCTTGTGGAGGGAGGCCTTGCGTGCATTCAATCGCTTGGTCACAACTTTCTCATTCTTCTTCCTTTCCAGATGACCACGCAATTCGTTCAAGGCGTGTTTATATTCGGCTGCATGCTCCACCTCAATGTCGGCCGAAACGGTCAACTCCTCGGTCACGGATTTGCCTACATCGGAAAGTAGTTTCTCGAATTTGGGTTGCTCATTCTGGTCGAGTAGGGTGATGGCAGTGCCCGGCTTGCCGGCACGAGCCGTGCGGCCCACACGATGTATGTAGGTCTTGATATGACGGGGTGTCTCATAGGAGATCACAACTTCCACATTTGGTACATCTATGCCGCGGGCCAGGGCATCTGAGCAAATGAGTCCGTGTAACTGGCCACGTGAGAATCTGTGCAATCGGTAGGCTCGTTCGCTGGCCGACAGGCTGGCCGAAAGTTCGAAGACAATCACGTTTTGATTGGCCAGCAGCTTGCTGAGCACATAGGTGAGGCGATGGGCAGTATCGGCACTATTGGTGAAGCAGAGGAACTTGGTCCATTTGTACTCTTTGATCAGAGCGTAGAGGGTTAGCGGCTTGAGGCGAAGTTCGGTTAGGCAGAATTTTTCAGTCAGCTCAGCTGGTGTTGTGTATTTGCCAATGAATTGACCGCTTTCCTCGATAGGCTCATCAGCTTCATTCACCTGGTCGGTGGGTTCTTTTAGAAGAGCCACATTGTTGATAACTGTGGTAAAGAGTTTCGGCTGGAATAATCGAAGGTTTTGCAACTTTTCCGGATCCTGGGATAATGTGGCCGAGAAGAGTAGCTTATGTGGCTCTTTTCCAAAGGTGTTCAAGAGTTCGGAATAGCAAAGCTGGGCATTGCGACCGGACAATAGTTTGTCTGCGGTGTCGCGCACATGAGTGTCCAGATGATACAGCCAATTCTGGAAGACAGCATCCATTATACGATCCGCCTCATCCACCACTAGGAATTTTAAGGCTTTAAGGCAGAAACCTTTAGTGGCATGCAAATGATCCACCAGACGACCTGCAATAGGAAAGCAATATAAACATGGATTTAATTTTGATTTATTACTGGGACCTACCTGGTGTGGTCACCACAATATCCACTTTGGAGTAATAAATTCCTTGGTACTGTTCCACTAGCTTGTCTTGCTCGTCTTCCAGGCGATGCTGTTTGGAGAGCAGACACACCTCGAGTTCGGTCTTACTGCAAAGAGCACTGATCACCTTGTAGACTTGCAGAGCCAATTCAGCCACAGGAAGTACTATCAAAGCACGAATCTTGCATTCTACTCGATTCATCAGCATCTGGACAATGGGTATGGCAAAAGCAAGGGTCTTGCCGCTGCCAGTGGGGGCTGATACACAAATGTCGCGTGGACGAAATGGCGCCGGCTTGAGGTGTGCCTCCAGAATCCAAGGTATTACTGCGCGCTGAACGGGAAACAAACGTTTGATTTTCATTTGTTTGAGGGCACGACGTGTGTGTTTGTCCAAATAGGCTTGGTTCTTGAGGGAAGCCTCATCTGTATCGTCATCGGCAGCCTCGTCACCTATTAGGCTATCGCCAGCTATAATTGTGGGTTTTGAAAGCCAGCTAGGCAGAACCATTTCCACTTTTTGCCGCTTGGCTGCATTGCCATCTTCACCGAGCACTTGAAAATCTGTGGACTCCTCAGGCTTTGATTCTTCTTCCACAGGTGTGCTCTCTCCTTCTTCTTCTTCCCTGTTTGATTCATTTAATTCTTCCTTTGGACTATCGGCATCCTCGCTTTTCTGTTTTCGTTTGCGTTTCTGGCCACCTTCACTATCCACTGTTGCAGGTTTCTCATTGTTTACTTCTGCTACAGAATTGGTTTCTTCTTCTACTGCTTCCTCAGTTTTGTGTTTTCGTTTGCGTTTCTCGGCCTTTTGCAGAAGCTTTTCCAGGATTTTGTCTTCATTGTTGTTTGATGATTTGTTTTCCTCATTATAACTAAAACGGTTTCAATATAATTAATAAAATCTATATAAAAATTGTCATAATTTATGTACCGATTTACTGTAAATAGCTCCATTTCAAATTTGCTTTGGATTTTTATTGTGCGTGTTTTTATCAGTGTTGACAATTTAATTTAATTAAATTGTTTTTATGTTGTTTTAGATGCCTTTTTTTCGTTTAATCACTTCTTTTTACAGCCAATTTTAAAAAATTTGATTTTTGTGCATTTGTTTTGCCATGTGCACATTTAGTATTTTTATTTAGTATTTAAAAAGCAGCGCAGGGTTGTATTTTTCCTTAACAATTTTAGCAGAACAGTGCTGCCAAGCAATTAGTATTTACACCGAGGCGCGCATTTTCAAAAATAAATTTTTTTGGGCACAAGAGAAAATAATTAAAGTAAATCCAAACCGGTTGCATTATTAGTGCATTTAAGAAAATAATAAAATTTTGTGCATTCAATTTACAACAGGTTCTTACAGTTACTGTAAGAATGGGCTTAATTAAAAATTCCACTTGCTTGAAAAATAAAACAGGAATATAAAACGGAAATTCAAATCGAATTACTTCATTTCGCAACTCAAGGGGATTCTATTTTCCCATTTTTTGACAATTCTAGTGCGACTAAAACAAGTTTAAGCCTGCCGCACTGCACTTCACACAGACTTTCGGGGAATTTCGCATATGAATCACAATTAATAAAGCCCGCCGGTCCACTGGCTCGTCTCAGTTACACGCATTTTGCTCTTCATTATTTATTTCGAACGAATCACAAAACAGGTTCAATGCGTTTGAACAGCCGCAAGAAAAAAATTCACACTCCAGTTAAAAGAAAATCCAACATTCAAATGAATCAGATTATTAACTAATTTTAGAATTCACCTTAAATTTGCAAAGACTAAAATATTTAATTTTATTTTTGCAATAGTTTGTAACCATCAAGGCGCTAATTATTGTTTTTTACTTCCGTCTGTTGCATTTGTAAATTTGTTTAATTAGCAAAAATAAATCAGCAGCGAATCTGAGGAGTTCATTTGGTTAGACACCTGGGCCCAACTCTGACCACACCCCCTTTGGGAACACAATAAACAAAACGATATTAATTATTTGCATTTAAACATTTGTTGTATAATGTTTTTTTTTGTGTTTTGTTTTATAAAGAACTAAATGTTTGATTGTCTAACTTAGATGATTTTTTATAATTACAATTTTTTTTTTTATTGCCTCAAGCCAAAAAAAAAATAGAAACAATCTCAAAAGTTTGCCTTTTCATTTTTATTATTAATTAAACAACCATGATGAAGCCAGCTTTCGTTTATTGCCAATATTAAACTTTTTTTTATTTTCTTCTTCTTTTCATACCTTATTCTATCTATTTGCGTAAGCATTCCGACAAGACTTGTGGAATTAATGTTCCAGTCTTTAATCATACTAAAAAGAAGAAGAAGTAAATCGCACGTTTTGTTTTATTGTAAAAATAAAAAAAAAAAATCGGAAGAAACCGGCATACGAAATAATTTATTGAAAACTTTCAAGTGTTTTTCCAAAGATCTAAGAAAATAAAAAAACTAAAACCAGAATTTAAATATTTCTTTTTATTTACTATTCTAATGCATTTCGTTTGCGGTTAACGGGGATTTTAGGGCGACAAATGGAGAGAGCAAACAAAAGCAACAACCAAAAAAAAAACAAAGTCAAAGCCTGCCCACCTGTTTACGCTGAGAACGCGTTCTCATTGAGACAACAATAATAATTAGAATAACAAAAACAACAGCAACACACACACGCAGCAGCAGCAGCAGCCAGCAACAGCAGCAACGGTGGAAACCGCTTTAAAAGTGCTAGGATAAAAAGCGATCGCGTTCATTTGCCAACGTTTCGCGTCGCGTGCAAATCGTTTAGAAAACGCTGACAAATCGCGCGGAGTCGTTTTTATAAGTTTTAACGGAAAAGTCCAAAAGTGGAGTTTTCGTTGTTGTTTGTCAATTGAAAAGGATACGATAATTTGTGATAGTGCAAAACATATCAATTAATATGCTGGCCAAGTTAGTTTTGCTTATGCTGATTGCCTCGAGCTGGGGGGCCACAATGTAAGTTGGAAGAGGCCATCAAATGTCAGATTTGAGTTAATTAAATTATGTGCTACGGCAATTACAACTGATTGGTATTCGTCTAATGACCATAAAATAAATCAAAAGTGTCTAAAAACTGCACCACAAAGCTGACAAAGTGGCAATTAATCAAAAACTTACAAAACCGTTCAAACACCTTGAGCTGCCAATTAAGGACTAAGCCAAGGCAATTTAAACATTTTCCAAATTCTTTTCGATTAAAAAAAAAGTTCCGCCTTCAAGAAAAAAACATATCTTATCAAATATTCTCTGACGAAAGCAGGTTAAATTTTTTGATATAATTTTTATCATAAAGATACGCCGGGCAATTAACCTGAATGCTCTGAATATTAATTTGTTTAACTTTTGCTTAAAGGTTCAGTAACCTGTTGCAGTTTTTTTGGAAAGTTTTAGATTATTTGAATATTTTGTTTTGATTTTGTTTTTTTTTTTGCAGAAACAGTGAAAGCCCAAGTGTGGGTCAAGTTAGGCAATTTCCAAAGGATTTCATTTGGGGCGTGGGGTCTTCGTCCTATCAAATTGAGGGTGGATGGAATGCCGATGACAAAGGTGAATCAATTTGGGATTTCCTAACCCATAATCATGCTGAGAAAATTGCGGATAAATCGAATGCAGATGTCACAGCCGATAGTTATCACCAGGTGAGTGGAAGAACTTGTTGCAAATTACCTAAGATCAAGTCAGGTTCAATCAAGCCATCCATCACCGACTAGATCAGTTGAATGTCTGACCCTCTCTTGCCCCCTAAGTGATGATATCATTTCAATATTTCATATTGAAAATTATTTATTTTTACCTAGAGTAAAAGACTATCAATCACTGAGATTACAAGCAGAAAAAAAAGGCTTTGAGAAATTGAGAAACCAGAGACTGACTCTCTTGGAAATAAAAAGATTTAGGGAGATTTTAAGTTAAAATCTCTCTGGAGTCACACGACCATATCTTTTAAAAGACCGGGAGAGATATCAGATCTATGAGAAACCAGACCAATCCTGATTAATATTTTGAGCTTAGTGCAGACTGTACTTCCCACAAGCCACATAATATTCCAAGGCCTTAGCAAGATTTCTCATAACTTCAAAAAGAGTGTGAGTTCTTCGTTATGCCTAAGGGCTTTACATTTCTCTGGCAGTTTAAAAGGGTAATAACATTATCTGAGAGACTGGGTAATCCATTATAAATTAGTCCATGTGCTCCGACATTTTAGATCTAAAATAAAAGAATAAAAGAATAGAGGAAAAAAAGGCAATGATTCTTTCAAATTGCTAATAACAATTTAACCGGATCGGTAGACAAGTCACACCCTTAACTTCCACTATTCAATGTCTAATTTTATAATTTATTAATTGATTAAGCATTTCCACTTTATAAATGGTGCGTTGATAGACGATCGCTTTTACGCTTTTAAAAAACTCGAACCGGCAATACAATTGTTGACAGTAAAATTTCAAATAATTGAAAAAACAAGCCACCTGTTACCATGATTTATTGGCTTTCAAGTGTTCGAGTGCGAGTATGTCATAAAGTTTGTTAGCTCTTTTTAGAGCTATTCAAACCGGTGGCAATTACAAATTGCTAACAGAGTCATTAGCCAGGAATAGGTGGAGCCAGCATCAATGGCATCAATGACCACTTGGAAACTTGGAAACACTTTGTAAACTGAATTTATGCAATTGTCGATGAGCCACGGAAAAATTAACTTGAAACATTATAATTGCATTTTAATGCCATAGTGAATCCAAAGATTCGCTCAACTTTTAATTGATGAGCCAGGCAATGTCAATGCCGAATAGAGATCAGAATCAAGATTTTCATAGACAAAATGAAAAATTCTATTTACATTTTTCTGTAATGAAATTAAAAGTGGAACAATTCTATAAGATTGGAGTATCAATTAAGACTGGAAGGAACTCAAAGGTTTGATAACTTTAGGGAATTATTTTTATCCAAGAAAAGGGGAACATTTCTATAAGATTGGAGGATCAATAAAGACTGGAAGGAACTCAAAGGTTTGATAACTTTAGGGAATTATTTTCATCCTTTTGGGTTATTCTCCTTTAGGAGAAATCTTAAAACTTTTCTGGAATTTTTTAAGAATTTAATTGGGGAATTTTTTGAAAGAAATTGTCAAAGAATTCTCAGACTTTTTTCTTAAGAGAACTATAACAATTTTAAAGAATTCTTTAAAGAAAAATGCACAAAATATATAATGAATTTTTAAATAGAAAAATTCTGGAATATTTCAGGGAATTTTAGGAAAATTATATAGTCAGAATAACTCTAAGAAATTTTTGTAAAAAAAATATATAAAATAAACTGGAAATATAGGATCCATAAAGGTTTTTTCTGTTATAATTAATTAAGTGCTTAAGATTATTTTATAGCTGAAAAAGGTTGAGGAATTTTAGAAGAATTATGAGATTGTTTTAGATAATTTTCAGTTGGACCGATTTGGTCATATTTATTTTCTTATATATTTTATTCTCAATATTCTTCCGACTAAATCCATTGGATCTGAATAAATTTTAGAAATAATTTGAATGCATAATTTCATCGAGCAAAATTTAAGTAATTCCAAGAATATTTTTTCAGATTTGAAGTCAATTAATTTTAATTTTTTTTTTTATGTATAAATTCTTGTAATTTTTGAGATAAAACGAGTCATTTTCGAGTTCATATTTAGCATAATTTTTAAAAAAAATACAAATTACACAATTGATAATGTTGGAAAATATTTATGCCAGCCATGTAAGATGATATTGACAACCAGCGAATGTCAAAGAATTTAAATCTAAGCAGGTGGAATGCATACGCAGGTGTTATTTCCAGGGCGCGAGAGATAAGTAGCTGAGATTTTGAATTTGATAAATGAAGTTAAGTGTTCAGAGCGAGTAAGGTTTATTTCACTCCAGATTCAGTGTCATAGGCTAACAAGGTAGAGACTATAAATATAATTTATATTCTCAATGTAAAGATCTGACTGATCGGCAGTCATAGGCCCCCTCCTTCTGAAATGACAATGGCATTGTTGGGTGGGTTTTTTGTTTTCTTGTTTGTTTTTTTGGTTTTGCTAAGGTGTTTAACTGGTTTTTCTGACTGACCGTATCAAATTCGGACATTTTTGGCATTCTTTCAATTTTCAGAGCTGCCAAAAAAGAGTAGCCAACATAGACCAAGGCCAATTACGTTTGGCTTAGCTCAAAACTTTGACATTAAAAGTTTTCATTGATTCAAGTTTTTTTCTTCTTCTTCTTTTGCAGTGGCGACGTGACGTTCAAATGGTACGCGAACTCCATGTGAAAACCTATAGATTTTCGATATCCTGGCCGAGGATAATGCCGGGCGGCTATATGAATCACGTTAGCACGGCGGGCATCAAGTATTACAGCAATTTGATCGATGAATTGCTACGCTATAATATCACACCTATGGTGACCATCTATCATTGGGAGCTGCCGCAGCGGCTGCAGGAGCTGGGGGGTTGGACCAATCCGGAGATTATACCAGCGTTCAAGGATTATGCTCGCCTCGTGCTGGAGATGTACGGTGATCGGGTGAAATTGTGGACCACCATCAATGAGCCCTGGCATGTGTGTGAGCATGGCTATGGTGTGGACTTCATGGCTCCTGCTTACAATTATCCTGGCATTCCCTCGTACTTGTGCGGTCACAATTTGCTCAAGGCCCATGCCGAGGTCTATCATATGTACAAGGAGCACTATCAGAAGCGTCAGGGTGGCCGCATGGGCATCACCTTGGACACTTCCTGGCCGGAGCCACGCACTGATTCGGCCGAGGATCGTGAAGCCTCCGAACGGGCCATGCAATTCTATGTGGGCTGGTTTGGTCATCCCATTTTCTCCAAGCATGGCAACTATCCCAAGGTCATGATCGATCGCATCAAGAATCTCAGCAAGGAACAGGGCTTCACACGCTCCCGTCTGCCCGAATTCACCGAGGCCGAAATCCATCGCATACGCGGCTCAGCCGACTACTTTGGCATCAACACTTACACCAGCAATCTGGTCCAGCCGAATGGTCATAATAATACGGGGAAATTCCCTATACCCTCTTTCAATCACGACATGGGAGTGGTGGAGCGCCAGGACGAAGTGGACTGGCCCGGTTCAGGCTCTGTCTGGCTTAAGGTGAGATCAACTCTTTGAGCTCTTATTTTTTCGTGTCTATTTTAAATTGTTTAACTAATTTGATATGCAATAATTAATTGCTATAGCCTGTCAATTGCTGATGCGGTAAGATTTTTATCCATAAATTTATGAGAATCGTATTGAAATCTAAATTATTAGCACACAAAATCGGTCACGATTCTAGCAAAAAAAAAAAAAAAAAAACAAAACGAAACGTGTGAGTTGGCAGCAAACCTGCAATTATTTCACCAAAGATGAGCTAACACTTTGAATTGAATTAAACAGACGCCAAGGGCTTAAATGAACTCATTGAAATATAAAAAAAATTATTTTTTCTTTACAAGAAAAATTTAAGCTTAAACCAAAAAGAACATGAAAGATAATTGGCTCAACCACAAATGGGTGGAACAATATTTCTCCATTTGATAAATGAGAAGTTCTTTTCCTTGAGTTGGGAGTGGGGGGGTGATGCTTTTCTTTTGAGAGGGTGGCTTAAGAGGGCTTAGCCTGAATTAATAGATTCTCGTTTTGGGGGTGACTTTTGATTTGGCAGGTGTTGGCCGAGTTCATTGAACTTTCCGCTAAAACAAAGTCTCGATTTTCTCTATACTCCTCAGGTCTATCCCAAGGGCATGTACAATCTGCTGATGTGGATACATCGGGAATACAATGGACCCGAGATTATAGTCACCGAAAATGGTGTCAGCGATCGTGGCGGCCTGGAGGACTATGCCCGAGTGGACTATTATAATTTGTATTTGTCAGCCGTCCTGGATGCCATCGAGGATGGTGCCAATGTCCAGGGCTATATATCCTGGTCGCTGATGGACAGCTATGAATGGAAGGCCGGTTTCACCGAGAAGTTTGGCCTCTATCATGTGGACTTTAGTTCGCCTCAGCGCACACGCACACCAAAGATTTCGGCCCTGGTCTATGGGCACATCTGCAAGACCAATGCCATCGATTGGAGCTATCGACCCCGACTCAGTGAGGGGCAATTGACAGCTATGGCTCGCCTGCCCGAAGAACAAGTGAATGGGGCTTTTAGTTCGACGGCTCCGCTAATCAGTTGGTTATTGGTTTTGGCCAGTCTCCTAAGTCTCGTAAATCAGCATTAAGCCTCATTTGCCATATTGCCTAAGTGTGCTCGCCCCATTCCCATTAACTTAGTCTTAAGTCAGCCAAAATAAAATAATTTACTTAAGTTAAAAAAAAAAAAAATGAAAAAGTTAAGAACCAATAAAGTCTTTGTGATACTAAAAACAAATTATCAAATAGAAGAAGAAGAAGAAAGCAAAAATACTGAGTTTATTACAAAAGCCAAAAAAAAATTTAATTTCCGGAAAAACCCAAAACCCAAATTTCTTAAATTCACGTAGACACAATATGCCCGGTTGTCAGAATCTTGTTTCTCTCTAGAGAAAAGGGAGAGGGCGATGAGGAGGGGGGGGGGGGGGTCTAGCAAAAGATAGATCTTTTCAAAAGCTCGATTCGAATCAAAGTGACGCTGAGTCGATTAGCGTCGTCCGGGCCTAATAATTTGAGGAGGGGTCAGGAGGAGGTGGGCCTGTGCTGGTCGAACATGAATCTGAATAATAATACATTTTTATGGGCACTTTATTCATTTATTTTTCAACTATTATTAGCTTTATTGTTGCCATTCTCTGTCTGTCTGTCCGAGTCTTTATGCTTATGAAGGTATATTGTTTAAAATGCTCATTGATCCGAGTTCAATTCATGTGTCACATCCGCTTTGGTTCGAGCAAAAAAAAAAATTTATACTCGGTTTCCTTGTCAATTTTGTTTTTTACCCTCGAGACAACTTTCGAAAATATTCGAAAGATACTGAACTCATCGATATTTAAAATTGCTAGTTTTTTTTTTTTTTAATTTATTATTTAGTCGCACGAATTGTAAGCATAAATTAAAATAAATAAATGCCACACGACAACAACAACAAGAGAAAAGCTCACATCTGATCTGGAAATGTTTTTCACCACTGCACCTGTCGAGGGAGTTTAGTCACGACCAAGACAATCGCCATTTCATTTACATTTGTCTGGAGCATTTAAAACAAAATAAATAAAAAAGATTTTCAAGTGTTTGCCCGGCCAGAGTCGGCGTGGGTTCTGACAAAAGGGTGACCCATGAATTAATCTAATTTAATTGGGAATTCCTATGAGACACTTGATTTGATTAATGACACAAATTAATCATGTAAAATCCAAGATTCTCCAAGCTATTTGAAGAACCCTCAAGCGCACACTTTCCTCTTAAAATGGCAATCAAGAATTAAGAGTGAGCTCAGATCCGCTTGACCTAAGTTTCCCCCTTTCTGTGACGCCTCTGTGTAACCAGAAAGCTGCAACAAAGTAGTTTGTTTTTGTTTTTGTTTTAAGCAACTTGTGTGGCACTAAACTATATTAAATAAATGTGGAATTGTACAAAATTTACATGAATGAACATTTGAGCAAACAAAGTCAAATGGAAGTTTCGAGTTTTGTGAAATTACTTTAGAAAATTGCATCAGCAATGTTTTCTTTTTCTTTTTTTTTGTAATTTCCCCATTTCATTTTATTTGATATTTAATATGCAATTTGAAGGGAATAATTGTTTATTTATGGGTGAAATTTTCCAGGTGTTCTAAGTGTTTCCCAAGCAATTTAAATATTTGGTCAGATGAGCTATTTCTAGTTAAAATTTTTAGCAACTTATATCATTTTGTCTGTTAGCTGAGAAAAATAAAATATTTTTTCTTACATAATAAATATTTATGAAATTGTTATTAAATTTAAACCTTAAAAGAAATAAATTTAAATCTCAATTACGAGTGTAGCTAAATATATTCATATTTAGACAATTAATTTAAGAAAAATAAAATATGTCAATTAAATAAAATGATAAATTATATAAATCTCCTGATCTTTAATTTTTTCTTTCGTAAAACTACAAAAAATTTAAAATACAAAAAACGCGCCTTTTTTCTTAAAGGCCACCGAAAAGTATGCTACAAAAATTGTTCGTCCGTGCTGAACAAATTGTCAAGATCTGGCAGCCCTCTTATTTCAACTGCTTCGATTTTAATAATTTTACAGCGTCTATAAAATGACCCGGTTTTAAGTTGTATACGGCCAATAAATATTGTTTATCACAGAAGCGTTCGAACTCAATCCTCCAGAGGATTAAAAAAAATAAAATAAAAATTTAAAGCGTATCTTGCTGCGACTGTCTCACGCATGATCACGTTCGGCTGCAAGTTTTATGACAAGGGGTGAAATGATTCACACTGGACCTTTTCTTTTCTCATTCGGCGTTTATCGAACTCATTGCACTTATTGAAAATTAATACGGATTAAATACCACACAAACAATAGTGCAGAAATCAGCACACATGCCCAACACCCACTCCCGAGTTGCTGCTAATCCCGCGAACAAGGCATTCGGGCACAAGTCAAACATCTGCCAAGCAATGGTGGAAAAGGATTAAATAACAGTAAATGACAAACAGAATTTTGCGCCTTACCGAAAGAGGGAGACATTTTCCCAGCCCTGGGAAATTGGAAATTATTGGAAATCAAAATATCAATTGATGTAGAAAAATAATATGTGTTTTTCTTATTTCCTTTCCAATAAATATTAATTAAAGAATGTTTTGTTGCTGCTGTTGTAGTCAAAGCGCCTAATTTGATTAACACCCAAGAACTACAATCACAGCTACAAATCAAATACTGCGGGTCGATTGCACAATAATACCTCCATAATCGAAAACCAAAGAACCCTTTTGACAAGCCAATCAAAATTTAATTAGACAATATTCCCATATACCGCCAAATCGTATATTGAACAATTTGAACTACCGCAAAGAACTTTGACTCAACACTGTTTGCAGTGATTGAAACATTTTCATTTCTTCAAAAAACCAAAATCTAATAAAATCTTCAATGTCACAGAACAGAGCCCACATTACAGTTTTAAAAAGTTTATCACCCTGGGCTGGGGAGACGACCATAGCTCTGGGTCGGGTCATTGTCCCAGTCTCCCCCAAAAACTGTCTGTATCTCTCAGTCATAGATACATTTTGGCGATAAAGTATCATTTACTGGTGAGCGTGGGTGCTTTTGTATGCTCGTTAAAAGAAATTCATGTCAATGATGGAGTCAATGGCATTCCTGAAGCACTTTGGCTTCCACCAAGTCAAGCAATGAAACTTTGATTAATTTTGTTAATTCGAGTTCATAAATCTCTGCAAGAAATTTCCCTCTTGGAAATCCGAACTTGATCCTTCCTCTTCTGCCTCTCTGAACCAAAAATCAGACCAAATAAACGAAAACCCAGAGAACAGGAAATTGCACAAAGAACACAATCGTCAGATGTATTTTGATCGACGCAAAAGGAAAACCATAAATTTTCCTAAGAAACCCAAATGAAACAAAGAAAACCAGCAGGCAATGAAAGGTTGGCCCAGCCAAAAGGGGGTAGAGCGTGCCAAGATCAAATGCGTTCCTTTTAGGTGAATAAAAAACACACACACACACACACACTCACACACTCCTGTGCCACACCTGGCTAGTTAGACTCATCAGAGTTCAATGCACTTTTTCAGAAATCTGCAGTAATGACAAAGCAATTACCCAAGAGTTTTGAGTCTGAGCCCACTGGGATTCTGGTCTCTACAAGCCTTGTAACAAATGTGCGTAGGAAATTTTTGTAAAACTTAAATGGCCTTGCGCAACAAATTGGACAAACGTGCCTCAATGCCAGCCACACCCCTTTGAGTTAGATTATTCGCCAACAACCAGAAGCATTTGTCTATCAAAGAGATACCAAACTAGAAGAGGACAAAGCGAACGGCGAGGGGCGACAGTCCAACATGAATTATACGGGCTGCTACTGTACCAAATTCAAAGCCAAAGAGAAATCGACAAACTGGGAAACTGGGAAACTACCACCAAGCCAACAGAAGCCGAGCCGGGCGCTATGTTGGCCAAGCTGGTGTGGCATTGGCTTTGGGTTTGGCGCCTGCCGTGAGCTGTAATACAGCTGCTGCTCTGGTCTGGTCTGGCCATGACCATGGAGCTCTTTGAGCATAAAAGAAATCGTCGCGCGCCGCTTTGTCTAGAATTTCATGCAATGCCACAGCGGTGCCGATCATCATCCTCATCATCGGTGTTGACAATAAAAATTTTGTACATATGTGAGTGCGTGTGTGTATGTGTGTAAGTACATAGTTATTGATCGATCGTTTCGATATCGAGTTTTTATTATTGTTGTTTGTCATTTTATATGTGTTCGGTGTTCCTTGTTTGTCTCCTGCTGGCTGGGATGTTCCCTGTCCGGACTTAAGGGTGGTTGGACACATTTAAAATGCACACTGCAGTTGCAGTTTTTTTTTTCTTCCTTCGCCCAAGCGCGGTCTTTTGAGGGTAGCTTTTGTCCTTTTAATCAACCCTTATAACCGTATTGCCCAGCTGAGTGGGTAGGGGAGGTGTAGTTTATGGACGTTTGGATTTTTGGTTTACTGCAACGATTGCATATCTTCTCACAATTTCCATTATTTGTATATTTTGATAGGAAAAAATTCAAGTTCATTGATTTTTGCGTGTTTCATTATATTTTCCATTTCATTTTGTTGTTGCAGATTAACTGCATTTGTTTTAGATTTATTGGCTCAGGGGTATTAGGAGATTTTATCTAGTGAAAGTTGTAAATATAAAAAGATACACACATATGCATATTTATATAAGAAAAAAAAACTTCCTCTAAGTTAAATAAATATTGCTACAATAAAGGAGAAAATAAATAAAAATTCACTTACCCAATAAGTTCCTTTTGATATTTAACAGCAAGTTGGCAGCGCCATTAATTTGCACCTTCATAAATTTCACTCATTTTGTAATTAAATAATCTGCGATGGCAAATTGGTTCATATTAATTGGATGATTTAAGATTCTTTAACACTTTACAGGCCTTAACTCACACTACATATAACAAGCAAATTAAATTTACGACAAATTCACGTGCGTTGACAGTAAACAACATAGGAGGCAAAAACACAATCGAGCTGCAATAAAACACTTGATTGCATTTACACATTCATTTACGTCACTTGCCACGCACTCTTATTAAATATTTACAGCCATAAAGACGCGAAAATAATTTTAATAATTCCTCAATTTGTCACTTGTTGTATTGTCAAATTTAATCAGTGCTGTAAAATTAATTTACATTGAAACTTCTGCCCGATCACTTGTTACAAGACTTTTCCAATACTGACTCACAGGCTAAGCAGTGTTGTAAGATGATGACCGGCATTTTGTGTTCTGTTTATGCAAATTTTGCAACCATCTGATTTCGGGTAAAGTGCAAAAGATTTAAAAGTGGAAATTAAACAATTGCGGCATGCCGAAAAATAATGCAAGTTGCAAATGAAAACAGCTTTTAATGTGAGCAAATAAAATAATAGTTCAAGAGTGCGATATAAAGTGAATTTAGAATATTTTCTTATGTCCAGTCGTGTTAGCAGGGCCACCCTCGATTGTTGTGAATTTCACAAAAAAAAAAAAAAACAAGCAAAAGAGTTTGTGAGAAATAGAAATTGGACCAAAACTCAACAAAAGAGTAATATTTTAGTTGCTGTGATTAATAATATTTTCCTTTGGATAATTGGCTGCCGGCAATTCAGCCGACCAACACAGGGTGCTTCAAGTACTTTTGGTAAGTTTTCACATTGGTATTGATAGAATTGCGAATTATGTCTATTATTTAGTTTGCAGAATCTATAATCCACAATTATCTAGCATCTTCAATTGTTTGCCATTTGTTGGTCAACTTTTGTGTTTAGTGACCCATTGAGACTTGGGTCAGTGTTAATTTATAGGGCCTCACTTTAGTGTACTCGACATATATCACAGATATTACACTGATACCATATGCATTGTTAGAACAGCAAAGTTTTGTAATAGATGTGTTGGAAGCACTCTCTCAGGCAGCTGCAGCAGTTCGCTATTCGTCTGCTTATATAAGGCAGCCGAAGTAGGTCCATTGTAGTCACATTATTAGACGCGCATCGCTGACCAAATTAATTGTTGAGCTGTCGGTCCCACTCACTCACTCACTCACCAGTTCGCAAGCTTGGCAAGTTGGGTTGGTTCATTGAACAGGGTCCCTGGCATTAAAGCGAGGGCGGCAAATGCAACTGGGCGCATAATGACCAAACCCGCTACACGGATCTGATCCCAACAGATTCGAACGTCATTAGAGGGTGTGAGGGAGCGGCTTTAATTGTGCATTTTTCAAGCGTGCTTTATGAGTTTACTTGATACATTTGTTATATTCAAATTTTCTTTCTTTTTGTGGTTAAAAAATAGAACCAAAATAACTAACTGACTAAAAAACTGATAGACTGACAAAATGAATGACGGAGTGGACAGGCTGGCTGGTCTGACATGGTTCTGGCCTAACGCGTTCTCTCTGTTCTTTTCAGGTTTTACAATTTCCAACGTTTTTATTACACCAAAACTAACGGCCGGAAGTTCTAATTGTTGTTGCTGTTGTTTCTGTGGTTGTGGTTCACTTCTGAGGGTCTTTTGTTTTGCCTGACACTTTAGCATTTTATAAAAAATAAGACGAACCACTACACCACTACCGAAAAACTCAAGAAAAGAGTATTTGAAAATTTGTAATTAAAATCAAATTTTGCTTCAACAAGAATAGCCTCGCCTTTGAAAAGTTGATATGTTATTTTTGATAACTTCAACGGGTTTAAAAATTAACTGGGGTTTGTCTTGATGGCCCGGTTTGTTGAATGATTCAAAAGTTGGAAAAACATTTCTCTGTATATCAAAATTCTTGGCAGCTTGCACGTGTGTGGGCCATAAATTCATTTGGATTAGACAAAGAAATCAAGAGCAGACAAACTAAAACCTCAGCCACACTCCCGAAGGCTTTGAAGGGGATAAAGTTTTTGCTGTTGTTGTTTTTTGCCTGGAATAACTAGAAATGCAAATGCAATGGCGCGACAGACAGACAGACAGACAGACAGACGGGAGGACAAACAGAGAGACGCACAAGTAAACATTCCAGGATCGTCAACCTGCAGCGGGTGGCCCAGGTCCCTGCTGCTGGTGGTGGCTATCGATTTTTAGTGGTGGTCTTTTTTTTTATTGCCGTTTCCAAGGCTGCCGTTGGGGTAGTCTCAAGTTCGTCTGCCAATTATTTGCTGCTTATTAGTCCCAGGAAATGGGCAAAGCTTCGATGATGAGGACTTGAGAGCACCGTTGCCAATGGCTTTGTTTTTTTTTTTTTGTTCCTTTCTGTCAGCGGCACGTGACATGCACGGCTCGCCTTTGTCGGCGGCAGCAGCGTTGGTGGTGTTGCTCTGAATGACTTTGACTCGGCACAAAATAGCCTTGAAAATATTTTGTATCCCAGCGAAATCGTAGCTGCACTCTAAATCTCAGTCGGGGTGATTCAACTAAGCCGTTTTGTGTGCCACACAACAGCGTCGGCTCAGGTTCATAATCCTTTCAGCATATTATGCAAAACTCTTCAGTCGCCTTTCCCAAGGGCTGCAAACTGAGTGGTCAGCGATATGCAAAAGGGTTGCAAATCAAGGGCTGCATTTGCACAATTGTTTCAGAACACTCAATTCAGACCGGCCAGCCATCAACCTGCTCTGGCTCCTCTCACAAAAAAAAAAAAATGCTCTCGTCTTTTCTGCTGTTCTCCTCTCTTTCGCTTGTGTAGTCGGTTTCGGTTTCTCTGTTTGGCGGGGTTTTGGTTGTTTTGTTTTGTGTTTTGCACTTTATTCGCTTTTCAGTTGTTGGCTCTGTTGGCAGCTCTGTTCGAATTGCAGTCGTTTTTGTCTGCGGTGTGGCAAAGTGCGCTTGGAATTGTTAAAAAAAAATCTAAGCTAAACAATTTGTATAATGCAAAAATTTGAATTAAATTTAGCATAAAGTGTGAGTGCGAGTGCGAGTGCAAGTGTTTTTTTTTTAAGAGATACAAACAAACAAATAAACATTATTTCGAGTGTTAAGTTAGCAGCTGTCGTTGCAGCGGGCTTTAGTGTGTTTATGTGTGTGTGAAGTGAAAATAAAAAAATAAGAAACTTTTGCCTGCAAATCCACTGACATATGCTCAAAGTGTTCAGGACAGATGTAAGTAAAGTCTTTGCCAAATAATTTGGTACAATTTTCAAGTTTCTCTTGTACAATTTTCGGGGTTAAAAATGTTAAGCAGTATTTTGAAATGTTCAATTAAACTTGATAGTCCAGTAGGAAGTTTCATTAATTTTAAGCTCTACATTATTGGTATTTCCTATATTGAACATTTTGAGAAGTTCTTATAAGTCTTAGGGCTTCTCATAAGTTATACACTTTTCCCTCAGAATTTCTCATGAGCCCAGGGAAAATATCGCCTACGAAATATCCCTAGATTATTTCTCACAATTCTCCCACATCTTTAACTTTACTTCCGAACCACTCTCGGAAATAAATTGAGAAGATGGAAACTCGGAAATTGCCATAACAAATTCTCTTAGTTTTAATTAAGACTTTCTTGGAGAATTTCAAAATATTTTACCATATAAATTGTCCATAAATAATTCCCAGCAAACTAAATTGAGCTCTCTGACTATCTTTGATTAAATCTCTAGTCTCTGTACATTCGATACAAACTATTGTGATATTGGATAAGCTTTTCTTTGAATCCTTCATTGTGACTAGACAAACAAAAGACTAACAGGCTGATTCGGATTTCTTGAATTGCATTCAACTAGTGATGGCAAAAAAATTTCATTAATCGATTATTGAATCATATGATTAATTGAAACCATTCAATTATTAATTGCAATTAATCGAAGAAAAATGAAAATAATCGATGAATCATTTGATTTTTTTGTAGCAAACAAAACAGCAATTTTTGATATTGTCGCATGTGAATGTAATGCAATAGCTATCAAGAATAATAAACAAATACATGAATTAAACAACATTTATCTATATTTTATTTGTTTAATAACGAATTCAGAAATAACAACTTCGACAGGCGCGAAGTAGTTAATCTATTTCTTTGTTCTGTAGCAGTAGCTCCAGCTTTAGAAAAAAGGCGCTCTGCCGGTACCGAAGTACCAATAAGGAAACAATATTGGCAAGCTATAACATATAGTTTAGGATATACTAATATACTTGAGGTGCAAATTACTTTCATTAATTGCTGACGTCCACAGTGTGTAATGGGTATGATTTGGCTTAATGTAGCATACTTCTCTCCGCTTATCTGAGTGGTCATGGCTTCTAATGGCTTAAGCAACGTAATAATTTCAATTATTTCATCTTTATCTTTAGTTGAAATCATTTGCGGGGCATCAGAAAAATTTAATACCACTTGCCCGATGTACGATATTAATTTTATAAAGCGCTCCAGCATGTAAAAAGTGGAATTCCACCTTGTTTTCACATCAAGGATTACCTTTAAGGCTTTTCCTTCTGAAACGGCAGCAGAAAGCTGCAGCTGGTGTAAGTTTTCTTTGGATTTTACGCTGCGCTTCAACCAAACTACTATTGTACGGCATTTGGCAATTAAACTAGATGCTTCTTCAATTTCTTCAATTGCTTCTTCAATTTTGCAATATTTCAGCTTTTTGTTACACAAACGGCACTGCACCTCTTTTTCATTTATTTTGGTAAAATGTTTCCATACTTTGCTTGAAGTTGGAGCCATATTAAAATTATTTTTTGTTTATCACCTTTTATTTTGCGCGTAAAAGTGAACTGAAGCGATTATTTTGTAGCTTAATCGATTAATGATTCAATTAATCGAACCCCATTTTTCGATACAATTAAATCGCTAACTGAAACAAAATAATCGATTATTGTGTATCATATGATTAATCGTGCCATCCCTACATTCAACTGATTTCACCCTCTTGTTAATTATCTGGAATAACAGAAGCATCAGTAGACTAGAAAGTGTGGGCTTTTTTTCAGTGAGCACCCCAAATGTGGAGGGTTTCACGCTTCCATGGCTACCAAAAACACACACACAGTCAAACCCAGCGAATGTCAGAAATCAATGCAGTTGTATGGCAATCCTGTCACTGTATTCCTTTGCCTATGGACAAAGAATACAAAAAGATCAAAAATGAAATCGAAAACAAAGCAATTGTCACAATGGTGACTGAGAAGTGGGGTGGAGGGGGATACACGGGGTGGTTAACATGTGTAGTTGCCTTTGGATGTATTGCCAATTCGGGTGCATTGGCACATTTGTACGTGCCAGCTGCTCCCACGGGGATACCATAACAGCTCAATTGAAGGGAAGTAATAAAAATTCAAGCCAAAAAAAAAAAAAAACGAAAAAAGTGAAACAAAAAAGGGCAAGGCGACAGTGAAAAATGTTTGCTCAAATCTAATTTACAAGCCGAGGTCCATGTAGGGTTTTGCCTCCATTTTCAGTATTTCTGCTATTATTGAATGTTATTTGGAACTAATGGTTGTCTCTTGGATTTTATGTGCTAGCCTCCCCTTTTTTTTGTGGTTTTCAATTGAGTAGTGGGCGGTCTGTTTGGCGTGTCAACAAGATGTTTGCCTATTTACCACTGACTCGAGCCGTTTCAGCTTATTCTACTGACAATGTCATCGTCATGATAAGATTTTTTTGTACTAGGAGTAACTCAGTTGTTTATTAACCTTTCTTGATGAAATTCCTCATCAATTCCTGAATCAATTTCAGTCTTTTATTGGAGTTATCTAGCCATATAAACCTAAAATCTATTATAAAGAAATTTAAGTTACTTCTGGAAGAATTTCTATAAACTTTCGAGAAATGTGAAAGAGTTGAGAAGACTTGAAATTATCTGGTAATATTTTGGAGTACCCAAAAATAACCTTTCCCACTTCTCTTGTCTTTGGCCCACATTTGTGTCAAGATGACCGAGACTAACTTGCATTGCATTGTAAATTTTCTTTTCTTTTACGCTTTTTATTTATCTATTTTTTTTTTTTAGTTTTTTTTTTTTTTGCCAAAGAAGCGAGCAACAAATTAACTCTTCCAAGAATCAAATTTCATGTCTTGGTAATAAAGCGCACTTTGGTAACCTCCAGCAGTGCCGTTGGCCGGTTTGTTGTGGAAAAACTCGACAGCCATGACGGTGGAGAAAAGCTCTTCTCTAGAGACAGAGAGAGAGAGAGGTAGGGTGATGGAAAAACTCTTTGTTGTACAATATTTTATTGTTTTCTGTCAGTTGTTACTTTTTTATTGTTGTTGTTGTTGTAGTTGTTATCATTGCAATTCATTGTACGCCGACTGAGTTCTACTTTCATTGCAAAGACCAACAAACACATGGAGAATTTCATAGAGCTATTTCATATAGTATGACAGTCATAGTGTATATGTGGATGCACTCAAGCGGTGCTCTCTGAGAGAGGTGAGGGTTGCGGGAGGACCCCCTGTTTCGGTTTGTCCATCGTGTCTCACTTGGAGACTCACTTTTCAGCCAGTCAGAAAGTTAATTGTAAACTGCACTTTTTTTTTTTTTTTTACTTTGCCGGGAACCGGGAGTCTTTGGACTGGCTTGAAGAATCGATGGACTAATGAAGTTTTATGCGTTTCTAATGCAACTCAATTGTCTTCGAAGCGATATTTCAATTGTAAAAAGGTTTTTCATTTAATTTTATTTATTTACTTTTTTTTTGTTGTGGGGCAAACCATTAGAATTGATTGCTTCAACTAATTTTATGCTTTATTGCTTTATTTTTATTCTTACGAAGAAGAAGAAGATTAGTTCTTTCTCTTTTTGGTCTAGCTTAAATTCTATCAAGTTAATTAAATTATTCATCATTTGTTGAAAAGTCAAGTGCAATTTGGCTCAATCCCGTTGGGATTCTCATCGGTGCAGGCAAATTTTTAATGGCTTTCAAGTGACCACCAGTTAATGATCTTTTGTCCAGTGGTCTGTAATCGCCTTTGACTACTCCCAGTCAGCCAGCCAGCCTGTCAGATACTTGACCAAAGCTCGCGTGTCACTTGTGTCAACTTGAGTCCACTAAACACTCGACACTACTCTATATTATTTTTTTTTATTTTTATTTTTTTTTTGAATGAGTGCCTTGACAAGTAGCAAGAATTTTCCATGGCTTATGTGTCATAAAAATCTTTGAGTTTGAGGCGGTGGCAGTGGCGCTGGCAAAGTGGGGACTGAGTTGGCATGAGAGAGCCATCGAGCTCAACTTTAATTTGTTGGCGTTCAGCGACAAACCAGCCAACCAACCAGGCAGTCAGCCAGCTAACCAACAGTAAAGTGCGCCTGAGCTCCAATTTTTTCAACATTATAATTTGCTTTGAATTACAGACATTGCAAAACAACAACAACAACATCAACATGATGACGAAAACAGCAACAAGAGAAAAGCCAGTCGCAGCCAAGCCAAAAGGTCATTGACATTTGGCAGTGATGGTTTGCTCTATACAACAACAACAACAATAACAATAGACATAACACAATAATTATGCATAAAGCAGGCGATTATTTTTGCACTTATTCAATTTGAAAGGAAACTCAAGAAAACTCTGAAAAAAAGTAAAAGAAGAAGCAAATGCTCCGGCAACGTCATCAACCGAACAAGTCCAGCTGCAGATTCTTGTCTAGTCCATTCACTTGATCAGTTTCAATTCAGACCACTTGAAAATTACACTGAGAAAAAATAAAGAGAGAAAATAAAAATTTAAAAATTATTTTGAATTAAAAGACATTTTCTAAAAAATATTTTGATCAAGCTAAAAAATATTTTCAAAAAAAAAAAAAAAAAAATTATAAAAAAAAGATTTCAGGAATGTTCAAAATTTTGAATTGAAACTGAAAAAAAAGAAACTTAAATTTTATTAAAAAATTACAGAATTTACCAACATTTTTTTTTGAGAAATTAATTTATATAAATTTCGGTTTCTAAATGAGCAGTTTTGGATTGATAAAAAAAATTCCAGATCAGCTGAAGAAATAAATTTACGAAGATCAAAAATGAAGTTAAGAAATTCGGAAATGAGAAATTCCAGAAAATTTATTTATTCAAAATAAATCTCAATAATTTTGGAAAATTCAATTATCATTTACAAGATTCCTGGTAGAATTTCTTTGACTTTTTCCAAAAAGTTTTCAATATTTTTCCAAGTGCACAGAAAGAGAGAATGGAACGGCCAGAACCAAAAAGGCAGAGAAAGACAGCTTAGAGTGTTTGGAAATGGGAGAGGAGCAAATGGGAAGGTAGAGAAATGAGAAGATTAAGTGGCAGCCTTCAAGTTGCAGCAAATTGCATGCGGCAGCTATTTTACACGCCATTGAGTCACAAATGATGCGACCAGACGATCGGCCAAGCCATTGAGAAAGCTTCTGGCAAGTGTTGATAGTGGACCACTCCCTCGTCCAAAGACGCGCCGATTTATCTATAAAGATGTCTGCGGAAATGTAATCTTTCTTATGGATTTGCAAGTCCAGCGAGACTACGAAAGAAAGAGAGAGAGAGAAATTGGCAGGAACTCTTCAAGTTTTATGAGCAGCCGCCGCCAGCGCCACGGACACTAAGTCTATTGTGGCCCATTTCCGGCAGCTACCTGGCCTGGTTTTTGGGTTTGCTTGTTTTGCTTTTTTTTTTTTGCGCTTCCTTTTAGGAGCCGTCAAGATTGACAGACGCTCAGCTGCTCTTTGGGGAGTTGGCCACAAACATCATCATTACCTGGAGCGACAGCAGTGGCTCAGCTCGGTTGGTTGTCTCGTTGCCACCAGAAGCACAACAAAACTGTGCACCATTTTTCAAGCTGTGTGGAGTTTTTTTTTCCTTTTTTTGCTTTTGGGTTCATTCAACTTCGGCTGCAGTGATTTTCTCATTTGGCTTCCTTGTTGCTCTAGCCAGGCAGGAGTACAAATCTGTTGACAAGGCAGTTTTTTTTTTTTAAGTTTCTTGATGAACTTTGGCTGAGATTATCCTCTCAGGTGAATCAGGTTTGGCTGAAAGGTTTTTTTTTTTGCCTTTTGGTGCGACCTAAGCAATTCACTTTGTTTGGGGTGAAAATCGTGTGGCAAGTTGTTGCACTTGTTATATTGGCCACGAGTATATTTACCGTTGCCTGTCTGATAATTTACAGCAAAATTTTCTTTTTCAATGCCCAGGAAAAGTTGTTAAAAAATGTGGCATAAACAAAAGCCAAAACACTGCCGCCCTCCACATAAAACGATCTAGCGGTTCTCAGCAAATCCAAATGGTGCTGCTTATGGTTTATGTAATGGCTGAAGTTGGCTGAAACGTGCCTGGCCTGCCATATTGCCTGTCTACTTGCAAACTTCTTCTTGCCGCAAATTATTTCGCCTTGGCCAACACACTCTTTCTCTAGGGTCGTTCAGGCTTTTGTGGAAAATGCAATTAAATTGGCACTGCCTTTTCGAACTGAAAAGAAAAAGAAAAGAAAAAAAAACTGCAAATTTTATCAGCACCTCCGCATCGCAATGTTGCAGTCAATCAATTAAGTTTTATCGAACCAGAATGCTCTGATAATTGAAATGCCACATGATCCATGCCAAGAAAGAGACTCTTTCAGGGATTAACTGGCTTTTCTAATTAAGCTTTCCGAGTTGGCGGCTTTCGAATTTTTCAAATTTCCCCTGCCCTGCCTAATTGATTTTTATGGTCGTTAATTAAGTTTCGATTAATTTAATTTAATTAATTTTTAATTTTTACTTTGTTCGAGCAAGTTATCAGATAGCTTTAAAATATTCCTTCCCTTTAAACTCAAGAAATTTGCCATTGAGGCATCCACTCATTTCACTGCTCATTTTTGCCAACCCTTAAAAAAGTATTTCTCTCTCGTATAGCCAAAAATTTTTTGGACCTCATATTTCCTTTGTTTTGGCCTGAGGCAAAGAATGGCTAAAAAATCTTTGGTGGGGGGCTAAAAATTTCCATTTTGAAATTCAAGCAGACAAAAATGTATTTTCATGTCGATTTTCCATTACCACTGAAAATAAGTAAGCTACACTAATTTGCATATTCATGAACCGGCGACACCTTCTCCCATTCAAACCGAGTTGGAAATCAAAAAATTTAAATTTAAAAAAATAATACATTTTTTTTTTTCTTTTTTCGTTTTATTTATTTTTGCTGGAAATTTGGCCGGAGGCAAACTCCAGCTAAGCCAAAGAGAACACGTGCTGTGCTCTGCCCCATAATGACGTCATTAGATGTGGCGTGCTACCAAATTAGAGTGGCTGGAATATATAGTATATAGCCTCGAACCATGATCATTAATTTGGCACAGAGTGTAGCCAATCCAAACGATGCGATCTTTGACATTTTTCCATATGCCAGAAAAATAAAAAAAAAAACAACTTGCAAATGGCCATGACCATGGTGGCTAGAATTGCGATCAGATTTCGGCCGCCGGTGGAACATGACCAACGGTTATTGGGTTGGGAGTTATGACTTTAGCCCCGTACCACCGGTAAGAGGCATGTGGCAGATGCAAAGATTAGGCCAAAGAAAAATTGTTAATAGCCATTTGGAAGGCAAATAAATTTGTTCCACTTCCAAGCAGGAGTGCCTCCTATTGCCAGAGAGAGAGAGTAGATCAGGCAATAAGTCAAGGAAATAAAAAAAAATCGTGAAAAAAACTTTAGTCTGGGTAATTGCTGATAATGGCCAAGCCCGCTGAGATCCAGCAGCTGGAAAAATTGGCTCAGCTGACCCACAATCTGTGTTGAATGTGGGTTAAACGATATAGAAAATTACTTTTCCAGGGCAAAAAGCCAAAGAAAAGTCCAACAAATATTACAATTAAAATATTAAGTCTCTCACTCTTGGCAGTCATTAGCGTTGCCAGACTGTCAACTTGTCAACAACTTAACATTCATTTTGGAAGAGTTTGACTTAATCGTTGGACAATTCTCTCGGTCAGTTTTTGGTCTCTTTGTTGTCAGCCGACTTGGCCTGGGCTCTTCAAAAGATTTCACATGTGTAGACGAGTCCCTCTTTTTTGATTACCGTTGCAGAGATTTTCAAAAGGCATCCCCCGCACCCCCATACCATCCCTCTTTGTCAGCCAATTAAACATTACAATTCTTTGGCCCCCTTCGAAAGATTCTTTGTTTGCATTTCATTTCCTTGGAATTCCTTTTTGAGAGGGAGAATCAAAATGTTATTTTTAGTCAGCGCAAATTTCAATTTTTTTTTTTTTTTGTATAAAATTTATTATGGAATTCAAGATGACTCGAAAGACTCGGGATACTTGAAAATGTCTTTAAAATAACAAAAACAGATCCAAAGTCAGCGGAGTCAGTAAATAATATGCAAGAAAATTCTGAATTTAATTAGCTGAGAATAAAGAAGAAAATTTGAAAAACTGGGAACTGGGAGTCCCTCAAAGCTAGTTTTGATTATTTATTTGGTCTATTGACTTGACTTGAGGGTCTTACCAAGAAACAAGTCTGCAGACAGAATTGAATTAAGATAGAGTCAAAACATATTCATTTATTGATTGATTGATTGTTTTCCACCGTCAATCAGGCCAAGATCTCAGCTACTGGGAGGAGGAGGAGGAGAGAGAAAGGCACATAAATTTTGTTCAGATCAATCGGGAACTGCGCAATTTCAATAATTCACAAAAAAGGCAACGTCCCAGGTCCCCGACAAGACAAAGTCAAACAGAAAAGAGTTATAGCTGTCAGGGTAAACCTGAATACGAATCCCAGAGACGAACGAGGCGACACCACCACAATGATTTTCAGTATCCGATTAAATTCGTCAACCCAAAAAGGGAGAAACAATTTCAGAGACTTTTCATGTTGGTGGGGAACAGTTTTGCGCTAAAAATAAATGGCACCCCCGCTGTCTAAAATCAACGCATCATTGCGCTTTAGCAAATTGCAATGATATAAAAAAGAAGAAGAGGAAGCAGAAAAAACCTATGAGTAGGACAGACGGGGTCTTGGTGTTTTCGGCTTGCCTCTGCTCCCATTTAAGGCGCATTGAAGCGCAGCGCGCACTCAGCTACTCCGGCCAAGTCTTTGGCTTTGGTTGGTGTCATTCTTTCTAATCGTCACCAATGACAGTGCAAATATCGACAAAGTCTTTGGCTTGGCTCTGGCCAGGTCCAAGCTTCCCGTTGGCCAATTGCTGGCATAATCACAGTCGTGATGTCTGTTGGCTTGACTTGGCCTAGTCCCCCAGAGCTTCTTTAATTTTTTAAGTAGTTGGTAAGATAATAATAAAAATAAAATAAAAAATAAAAAAAGTTGATAAGAAATTTCTATTTTTTTTTATCTGCCAGGAGGAATTTAAATTTCCCATTTTTTTCATTTCTTTCCAGTTCAAAATCCAAAATATATATAAACCAGGTGAGTACATAGATTATATATATATAATTTTTTTTTATAAAAAAGAGTATCCAATTGTTGAGTGTAATAAGCTTCTAGGTTTTTCTCAGGTTTCCTTAAACATTTGACAGAATCGGGCAGTTTTTTTTGTCGATTATTCTAGGCTGCGTTGCTTGTTTCTGCTCCAATGCCAAATCGATGTTGTTGTTGTTGTTTTTTTTGTCTTTCTTGCAGATGTTGTTATTCTTGTTATTGTTGTTGCTGGCACATTGGCTTCTGTTGGCTGCCTCTGATGGCTGTTGACATGTTTGCTATTTTTAAGATTTTGCCTGAGTTTGCTTTTTTGCTTGCTCCTTCTTCTTCTTCTTCAGTATGTGTTGTTGTTGCTATGTGTTTGTTTTTTTTTTTTTTTTTGCTTCATCTGAAATTTGAAAATTGCATGTTGCTGGCCCATTTGTTATTGTTGTTGTTGCTGCCCTTGGAGCCCACTCAGCTGCATCATTTTGAATTGCGCTTGAATTGCCCTGAACTTGAAACGAAACGATTCATTGCAGCTGCGACACCGCCATCGCCTCCTCCTACCGTGACCGTGTGTGGGTGTCAGCAAAAAAAAAAAAAACTGAAATGAAAATATAAAAGGGGCAACCCAAAGGCAATCAATTGCAAAGATGCCAAAACTAAAAGGCGCACTGGTCGTTAACTGCAAGTCGAAAAGCTTTCCACTTTATTTTCTTGGTCGATTTTGTCTTCGTCCCCCCCCCCCCCCCCCGCCCCTCCCCTTTGTTCACCTCTGTCAATTGCCCAGCAGAGTATGGATTGCCGCTTTGAGCCAAAACGAGGGGCTCAGGTGTTGTTGTAACTGGTGCCGTTTCCGGTCATCAAGCAACAACAACAACAACAACCACTTACGGATGTGTACCTTCCTCACGCTGTTAACGAAGTGGCAGTTATCGAGCCAGGCAGTTTGTTCATTTCCATACTCTTTTCTTTTTTTAGGGAAATTAGCGTTTTCACTTATTCACTGAACTGAGTCCATGGAGTATTATCAAAGGTGAAAATTTCCACTTATTTGCTGAAACAATCTCAGACCTAAAGTTAAGCTTGAATAATTCCATATAGCTTGAAATATAAATGAAGTTGATCAGAAAAGTCTGATCATTTCCCCAAAGGTGAAAATTTTCACTTGTTTTTACCTTGGCTGAAAATCATTAAAATTTGGTAAAGGAAATTAATAAACAGACGACGCCTTTTCTAAACTCTCTTAAAGGTGAAAATTTCCACTCAACTACTAAAAGTTCAAGCAGAAATCGCTTGGATTACCATAAAAAAATATGGGTGAAAATTTCCACTCAACTACTAAAAGTTTACCAAAAGAAAAAATGTATATACTGAATGTCAAGGCTGCCTTAATTAATTAACTTTCTTATAGGTGAAAAATTCCACTTGAGATATTCATAAAACTTATAGGAAATCGACCGATATTGATTCAGATTATTATATCCCAATAGTATATTTTCCTTTGAAAGTAAAAGGTTTCCACAAGTTTCTTCCTGGTCTTGAAAGACCTATTGAAATGATTTCAAAAAGAGTATCTTCTATTTGGTATATTCTTTAGCTCCTTCAAATTTTGTTTGCCTCTCGCACGCTTGAGCTATAAAACTCGGCCAGGCCAGACCAGAGCAGGCCAGAGCAGACCCGTAGGCGACAAAGTGCTAATGACATTCAACACTCGAAAGTTTAATTATTTGGATGTGAGAATCTGTGAATCTAAAGTTGGCTGCCCAAAGCACGTGTGCCAATGACCCAGCCAGCCGAATTAGCAATTCAAATGCCAAGAGTGCATTTATTAAAATTAGAACAAAACAATCAAAAGGGATGCCAAGCAGTCTGCTTCTCTGCTCTCATCATAATGAGAGTGGCTTGCAATGGATTTTCACTTCCGTTGTTATTTCTTATTAAAATTGGAATAGTCCAAGCCACCCACGCAGTTGCATACGATTTAATTAAGCAGAGAACAAGACCACCCGAGCTCTGATATCAGACCAGAATAGCAATGCCATTTTGAGATTATTGAGGATTGTGAGTTCTCTCAATTTCATCCTGAACTTGGTGGCTTGCCTCGGATTTGTGAAATTTGATGCGCTTGCGCCCCTTCAGCAGCAATTTGTTTATAGTGTTTTTTTTTTCTTTTTTTTGGAATTTTGCATTTTGCTTTATTTTCTTATTTTTATTGTGTATTTTTTTGGGGGCATCGAGGGTAGCCTTGCGGTTATAATCGACTTGACAATTTCAGCTCCAATTACTCGAGGAGAGAAGCATTCGGAATGAAAATCAAATTTATTTTGAGTGATTTTTGTGGTTGGCATTTTGTCAGCTCACCTTATTTCCCTGCCATTCAAATTGTTAGATTTTGCTTGGTGTTAGACAAAAAGTAAATAAATCAATTTCCTGTGATTTATGTCAGTTGGCAAAAGCTCTCGAATTGCAGCTGCAACCAAAACCAATATCTCGAAAAGTTGAATCAACTTTCTTATATGAGTGAATGATTTGTAATTTTCATTGACATACCCACAGACAGATCAGAGAGACAAGCATATCGAAAGAGTCTTAAAGATATCTTTCTTTATTTGATGGTAGCGGTTTTCTTTTATAAGATAAAGCATTTTTCCAAATGTTCATTAAATTGAAAATTCCCATTTCGAGCAATTTGTGGCGCCCGAGAGGGTTTAATTATTTGTTGGAAGTGGCAGGGATAGTTTGAACCAGAATCGCCTCTGCCAACCGCCCGACTTTGCCTTGCCCTGTCAGCATAAATCGGCATGTTAAGCGGATAATTGTCGGAGAGGAAAAATAAAGCAAAAAAACTTTTGAAGGGCTTCCTTGAAAATTGAAATACTGCCCACGCGAGGCAATCAACCAGCTAGTCAACCAGCCAGCCAGTCAGCCACACCTACAACGCCTTCTCAGACATATTCATATATGTGAGAGGTGACACAAAATGTAAACCAAGCTTAACTTTAAGGAAAATCAATAATTTGCCTGGTCTGGAATTTAGCTGAAATCGCCTTTTCAGTTGGTCAATAAACTTAATCAAACTTTGCTATTCTCTCTCTCTCTCTCTCTCTCTCTCGTTAATCTGTTTAATCAAATCATGGCAAGGGAGATTTTGAATCCGGCAGAATATTGCATGCATAATGAAAGTTGAATAGCCAATTTATATTTGTGACATTAAAGCAAACACATACACATTGTGCATCAATTATGTCGCATTAAAGGCCACGCATAGTCAGTCATATATATCTTTGAGATACAATTTATATATTCAAATATGAGAGTGAGCGCCCCATTGTAGGAAGTTGACATTAATAATATATTTCTGTGTGTGTGCTTGGGTGCCTTCCTTTTTTTTGAATTTTGAAGGCCCCCAGATAAAAGCGACAAAGTTTTGTGGTTTTGACGCCCACACAAAGTGCAACAAACAGCAACTGAAGCAGCCACATCGTCATCGTCATCCAAAAAGAAGGTGAAGTAAACCAGTGCGGGCCAGATTGCTTTTTTTTCCAGAGTCACAGAGTCATCCAAGTGCTGCACACATCAATGTCAACTTGAGCCGAACTGCATTTGGCGAAGGCGTTTTGTTTGCCCGCCCCCAGCAGCCCCAGTAGAGCTCAGAGCTCAACTTGGTTCAATTTTTATATTAATCTACTCGGAGTGGTTTCTGCCTGGCCTCAGACTCAGCCTCAACCTCAATTGAAGTTCAACTTTGTCTTCGTCATCTTCTGAGAGAGGAGAGAGAGGGGCGACACGGTATGACTGCCTTTCTGGAGCTGGTAGACTTTTGCCTTGCCCCCCCCCGTGGGTGTAGTTACAAAGTTGAGTCAATGACCTAGAGTTTTTTGAATAATTTTGATTTGTGTTTTTTATTCTAGTAGAATATTTTGGAGATTTGCATATATTCAAGCTATTACATCTTTCAGGAATCAAAAGGAAACTTGAAAAATCTAAAGATTCCCTTAAAAGGTTCAAACATCTCAAGAAAGAAAGTTTGGACCAAACGGAAACTTGAAAAATCTAACGATTCCATCATCTTAAGTAAGAAAGTTTGGACCTTTTTTTCTGAAAACTTAAAAACAGGGAAGTTCGATGTAGGCCTGAATCAAAATGCTCTGTATACCATATATCTTTCAGATTCACCAACCGAGCACCCTGAAATTTGACAAGTTCATAGATTGTCTCAAAAGACTTAATCATGTTGAGTAGGAAAGATCCAGCTAAATAGATTTTCCAGTAATTTCCAAATCGGAGAAGCCTTATGAGACTGAATCAAAATACTCGAGTATATTGCAGCGTATCGAAAGTGCCTTCCCAGGCAGCCAAAGACAAAACTTGGAAAAGTGCCTGTGGCTGCTTAATCTTTATTTCGTCTTCTCCGGACTGCGACCCAGTCCCAGTCCCAGGCCCAGCATTGTCAATTATTAACCGTTGTCAAGTTGCTTTCGCACTTCAAGTCTCCAAGAAAAAGATGAAGAGACCAGAAAAAAAAAGAAATGCAACTGCAAGTTGCTGTTATTTTTGTTATTGTATTTTGTTTTTTTTTTTTTCGTTTCTCTTGTTGTTGCATGTTCTATTGTTTGTGATTATTTCCACTCACTTGAGCGCAAACGTACAAGGTTTGTTGTCAATTTTTAAGTAACTTTTAATGGGCATCGCGTTGCTTTATTTTATGTTCTTCCACACTCTCGTGTCGCTTCGCAGCCGTTTATGCATTTAGTTTTATTTGGTTTCTTTTACTAAGGCCTTTTCTGTCATAAACAAAAAAAAGAAATGTCAGTAAAGTACTTTTTTTTTGCTTGGTTGTTACATTGTCAGTTTTGGTAGATGCTCGACGAGGCACATCCCCATAAACTACCGAAGATCTTTGGCCAAATTGTCTTTTAATGTGTCGTCCGTTACAGGCCGTCTCTATTGAAAAATGAAACATTAAAACCACTTTTGAGCAGAGAGCATACAATGGTGAAACTGTTTGACTTGAGGCATTTTGAAGAGTACTTGAGAGAACAATCGGCAAGCGAAGGGCAATTGACCTTTACAAAAGATCTTTGACAGATTTTTGACTAGCCCTGACTGAATGGATAATTTGAGAGAACTCTGGGGACTTTAAGGTCTTTTAAAATTATTTATAACTCGAGTTGGTTCATTGGTTCGACTTTGACTTGCACTCTGTCATAGGTCCCTTTTGAATAATTACAAATATTCCTCAAGAGATCTATTATTTTGAAGTATGTGTTTGGGCTATTCAAGTTCTCAGATATAACTAGAGATTTCCAGCAACATTCTCATGAGATCTATTCCTTTCAAGACTGTTGGCTAGGCTTCTCAAGATCTCAGTTATAACTAGAGATTTCTAGCAACATTCTCATGAGATCTTTTCCATTCAAGACTATTGGTTAGGCTTCTCAAGATCTTTAATAATGTTGAGGGAGAGAGAGAAAGAGAGAGAGAGAGCGAGAGAGATCTATCTCTTTTCAATATTTACAGATTTTTCTGACCTCACTGGCCTCATTTCTAAATGATTTTCCCAAACTATTTCTGAAAGAACCCCCGATGAAATGACTCATTTATTTCTTTGCTAGGGTTCCGGAATAATTGGAATTAACGTTCTTAAATTTTGAACATATTTCTCTTTTCTAAGTGGCTCCTCAAAAATAGTACAGTTCCGATTGTGGCCACTCCAAAAAGTTCCTGATTTTTCTTATAAAACTAGTTAACTAAAATCCTCCAGATTCTTGTATTTTTAATTTGGACTATAATTGAAAGTGTCCCACCACTTGACTTCCTTATTCTAATGCAGACCCAACTGCCTGGGAAAAGCCCTTGCCAAGGTGTTTAACCTCAGCTCAAAGGGACACTTAAAGACATCTCATGTTTTATCTACAAAAAAAAATAAAGGAGAACCTGACTCCATTATGACCACAAGAGAGAAAAACCCACAACAAAGCCAGCCAAAGTATATCACATAGACATGTAAGCTGTGCCTCATTCCACCCAAACAACCACCCACGCATTTACCCATGCCCTGACCACTTTGAGTAAATAAAACTTTGCATTGTGGTAGACAGAGACTAGCAAGTCGGTGGAGTGAGCATTTGGACATTTTGGAGGAGTTTGAGAGGCACAGGCTTTGCGCCAAGTGTGTGCAAACAAAGCCGGTTGACTGGTCTGTCTGTCTGTTCCAGGCTATTCCTGCTTAGCCATAAAAACTACCGCAAATGCAGTGAACAACGGTTTCTTTTTTTTTTTTTGTATTTTATTTTATGTCGTTGGCCATAATTTGTGGAAAATAGTCGAGTACAAACATTTTATATGCCCACCCAGACCAAGTGACTCCCCCTTTTCGGTGAGTGATAAATTTTATGACAGACTAAGGGATAAAAAAAAAAGGAGTCATACAAATTGGTTAGATGTCCCACAATAAAGCCATATAAATTGGGTTCAAACATTAAGCGGATTTGGTGATACTCAAACCCCCCAAAAAAAAATTTCTGTTTTTTTTTTGGAAATTGAATTTTATTGAATGATTGAATTACCTTTCAGACCTGCCAGCACTCCTTTAGTCCAATTAAAAACGAGACTCGTTAATTATTCCTGCCTCGTCATCCTTGTCAGTAGAAGCCTGAAAAAATAAACACATGTTTATATTTATTTTATGATGGTGTGGGTTGGCTATAATATTATCGGGAAGTATCCATCTGTCTAGTGGCTTCCTTTTGGCATTTCTATATTATCTCAGTATCCGCTTGGCACGCCCCCGTGCTAGTTGCCCGCGGCATTTGGCGGGTTTCCTCAAAAAATGATCACATTCTGATCCTCTTTCTGACAGGCCTGCGTCACTGTCAAACCAAAAAGTAATTTGATATGCATTTCATGTACGAGTATATCCTCTCTCAAAATTTGTTGTCAATATCAAATTGGAGAGAATGTCAAACATAGCGGTAAATTCTGAGTTCTTGCGGGCGTGAAATGAATTTCAATGGGATAGGTGAGAGGCTCCCAAAAATTTCTGGGGAATTTCTCAGATCTGCGGGCGTGAAAAGTCATTGTCTGATAAGCAGGACACGTGCTTTTATCCTCCGAGAAAAATAAAAAAAAAAAAAAAATTGGAAAAGCTGACATGAAAAATTATCCAACTACAACAACAAAATTTATTTTTCTCTTTTTTTTTATTTTGTGAGAAAATATTACCCAGGCAAATCTCAAACTGGCAAAACAGGACCAGAAAGAGAAATATTTTTATTTTATTTTATTTTTTTTCGATAGGGTGAAAAACCAGCCCAACGGGTAAGGGTAAATAATGACGCATCAAAGTGATTTCCCTGTGACAGATGTTTCCCTAAAAAGAAAAACAAAATTCAGCGCTGTCAAAAGTTACTTCATGACCGACTCAAAAAAAAGGAAAAAGAGAAAAGAGAAAAGACATCAACACTTGCCATTAGGTGAATGAAATTGCAGTCGAAACCGACCCGACCCGACTCGACTCGACCGGCAACTTAGAACTTCCAGTAACGTTCCAATATTTAGTTTTTTTTTTTCCCCTCTTTTTTGTTGTTGTATATTTTGCATTTACTGTACAAGGCGCCCTGTTATTTGCCGCCGTCGCTATCGCCATGTGCCATATTTGCTGTATGCACAAAATCCCTGCTGCCTGAGCCTTCTCAACTTGCGTCACTTCCAGCTGCGAAGCCAACAACACCACCGAAAAATTGGAAATACAAAATAACAAAGCCACCCCTATGCATCTTCTTCTTCTTCTTCTACTTCGTCGTCATCATCATCAACATCATTATCGTGGTAAAAAAAATACGTTGCACATGGAACTCACAGCAGAAAAAAAGGGAGAGAGAGTAAGAGAGAGAGAGCGCCGGCAGAGCCTTCTAGTGCGCATAGAATGCATTTATTTTTCCATGTAGAACTCAGAGAGAGAGAGAGAGTGAGAGTGAGAGAGCGGCGCAGACATAGCCTCTCATTGTCTCTCAAGTGGAGCGAATTTCCAACTGCCACTTTAGTTTTCCATGGCGCTTGGTCTGGTCTTTCTTGGTTGCCTTTGCTTTTTGCCGGCAGCCCGAACAGTTTGAGCCACGCTCTGCTACACGCCGCACGCTTTTCGCTTTGAGACGCGCGCACGCGACCCTCCTCTCTGTCTCTCTATCTCTCTCGTTTCAAACAACGACGGCAAAATAAATAGCAAATTTACAACAAACACAACAACAAATTCAATAAGGAAAATCATAAAAATCAAAAATAAACTATCGCCGGCTTGTGTCCTAGGCCAAGGGATATTTCGATTTTTTCTCCCACAGTGTCTGAAAAATTGTGTATGAAAATTTCCCATAAAAAAAATTTAATTACAAAAATAAAAAAAGGAAAATTCAATGCAAATTTTGTCCTTAAAATAATATACACACCTAACTCCTGAAGGATTCCATTCCGGGCTGTATACATTTTCGGATTTTATATGCGGATTATTCTGATTTGCCATATTTTGCCATTTATGCAAATAAGCTTCTGTGGAAACTAAAAAAAAATATATATAAATCTAAAACAAGTAAGAAAAAAATAATAAATAATAAAATTTTATTTTGAAAATTTTTTGAAAAATTAAATTAAAGTGAAAATATTTTGAATCCTTTTTTTATGCTGGAATAAATTTATTTCGAAGGAAAATTTATTTTATAAAAATAATAAAAGTGATGGCTTCATTGTGAAAAAAGGATAAAGGATTGAACAAAAGATTCAGAAAAGCTCATAAAAAAAAATTAATTTATTTTCCAAGACAAAAGAAAAGATTGAAATTATTTTTTTGTCTTCTTTAATAAATTCCGTGTTGATTGAATTGGTTGCATTGGCTATGCCAAATCCATTTAGCTATTCATAGTTTAGTCATGGCATAATGATCGACCTTATAAAGAGATGCTTCTCCTTTTTTAAACTCGACGAAAACAACATAAACTTCTCTCTCAACTAATCCTCAAATGTCGTTGAGAATTACATTTGGCAATTCATCAACCTGTGGAAACCCCTTCACGAACGGCTCTTCCCCTCATAAAAATTTCAAAAGAAAAAAAAAAAGAAAAATAATCCCCATTCACGCCTTGAATAGAATATGGTGCGCTCATCAATATGCGCCTTGGTTTCCAAATAAATCCTCAAATGGTATCGTAAACACAAACATACAAATTTTAAGCCCTATAATAATTCAATAATAATAAATTAATAGGCGCAGACAATTAAAGCAAATAAAAATTAAAAAAAGAAGAAGAAAACAAGTTTTGCAGCTGTGCTGGAAGTTTTCTTCTTGGAGAAGGCCCCAATGACTTCCGGGAATAATTAAGACAAAGAAAACAAAATTTAAATATCGTCGAAGACAACAACAACAAAGAGCACCGCCAACAAAAAAAAAAATAGGGAAAAAAAGAAAAAGCGCCTAGGAAAATCAAAAAATTGACAGGGCACTGCGGAAAACTTGCCACGCTCTTCGCAACTGGGCGAGTAAAACTTTATTGGGCCCAGCAAATGTGGCAATACCAACTGAAGTTGGCTGATGAAGATGAATTATAAGGCCGAATAGGAGTAGGAGGAAGTTGGGGCATTGTTCATTTTTTTTTTTTACATTTTCATTTTGATTTCTTCAAAAGAAAAGACAGAGTCGGAGTCGAAGGCGAAGGCACTGCGTGTTGGTTATGTGAAAAGTGTTACAAATTTTCCCTTCAACATTTCATTTTTTTTTTTTTTTTGGTGTGTAAACAATTTTTAATTTTTCTTATGTAACGGATGAGGTTTTTTTTCTGTTTTGTCGTTTGTTTGTTGTCTTAGGGCGGTGAGGCTTTCACTTCAATGTAAACAATAATTAAAGGGCTGTGGTAAGAGAGGAGGAGATTGTTATTTTTGTAGGAAATTAAATAAACTAAAAAAAAAAAACGAGATAAACACAGGTTCACGGTTCATGGTCAAATGGCTCCTTCATTCCGATATTTTCTGGCACTTTAAATCACTCAACGATTTCAACATTCCCAGAGCCAGAGCCAGGCATTTGTCTAATTTCATTGTTGACAAACAAAACAAATTGTCCCTGGAGTTGTTTATGCCGTTTCTCTTAGGCAATAAACCAAAAATTTATTCATGAAATGTTATCCTGTGGTGCGTAGTTTTCAGTCACTCTGTCAGTGTCGTTCTGTCATTGTCCCTGCTGGCTTATCTATTCCAACCAATCTGTTTTGGTGGCCCCTTCCGTATGCCTGGGTTATCTCAAACGGCGCTCGTAAAAAACTGACAAACAGACAGTCGCCTGGAATGCTCAATAAAACGAATCAAAGCCAAAGGAAAAACATATACCCGAATTATACAGTTTTTGTTTGTTACATTTGCGATGTCCTCAAGATAAGGAAAATTCGGAAAATCGAAAAAAAAAGAATTTATTAGTTTGAAGATTGTATACTCTTTTTTTTGGAAGAAGAAGAAATCTCATTGCTATCCAGTCGAAATTTTTCAAGGTTATTTGACTAAGCAACCCCTTAAAAATTACACAGATTTTTCATTTGCCTCTCAGCACTCGCAATTGCTTTGTCTAATTATGAATTCATAAAAAGAAAAAAAAAACTGGTTGGTTTGGTTAACCAATTTCAACAGTTGAGTTCTGGAATATTCTATGGAAATTACAGAATAATTCAAGCACCCTTCCCTTTATTCTTTTTCAAATGTCTTTTTCATGTACAGTGGGCCAGATTGATTGAGTTTTTCTAATTTTCGAATTTTATCTTAAATCAAACATTTCGAAACGTAGAGAAAATCTACATAAAATTTCGGCTACCAAAAATCCATTCCATGTTCTCCAAGTTTTATTGCCAATTTTACGAGGCTTTAATTAAACCTCAATCAAACAAGAATCTTTAATTTTCTGTGCCAGGGTGCACCCCTTTTTTTGAGGCACATCCTTCATCCGTGCGGCGCCAATTTTAAAAAGCTTGGGTTGTGTGGTTTTTGCGGTCTCGAAGCTATGACACGTGCACGAAATCGAACTCAATTCCAGGCCACTTTAAACTTCACCGACCACACACGCACACACCCATACAATAGATACAGATACCATCTTCAGCCAGCCCAGACTTGCCACTGTTTGAACTTGCTTTTGAAGTTCATTACCATTACTCTTGATAAATAGGCATAAAATTAACAATGAAACCAGAACATCAACGCCAATGTTAAAAGTTAATTTAAAAATAAAAAAAAAATAGAACCCTTCATGTAATAAATCGTATCTGTTAGATACATAAAATTGCCTCAAGCTATGCCAAAAAAAAAAAAAAAAAAAAATGTGCTTGTCTTTCTGTGGTTTGGTTCCTTTAAAAAAGCCATTAGCCACTGACCAAGTAGCTGGCCTCTCGGTCAGTCAGCCTAATGACAAATTGAGTTCGTTAGAAGTCGAGATGAGAAATTAAGCATAAATTGAAAAATTACCAGGCCCCAGGTTGTTGTATCTACCTAACGAGCCAAGTGGGTGGAAAAAAATCAAATCAACTCAATTTGCTGGAGTCTCTCGGCCCTGCACAATTTCCAGGTGCAATTGTATTTTGCAGTAGCTCAGGTGACTTTCGTGGTTCCTCCTGTAATTGTCACTGTCTAGACGGGACCTCGAACCTTGTCAAACCTTCCTTTCTAAAATGCTTCAAATTTATCGCTTTCATGATTTTTAATGGCTTTTGGAAGCAAAAAAAAATATCGCGCCTCTGTTGCTCCCGGCGCCCCTGACTGCAGCTTTCTAATATCCTGTTTAATTGTCCATAAACAAACGCCCACGACATATAGAATGGAAAGACCCCACCCTTAGGCCCAGCCAGTTGTTGATTTTCTCGGCAATGTCCGACATGTCAAAACAGCGTTTTTTACTAGCCACCTTATTATTTTTCCTCTGTTTTTTTTCTTCATTAATTTATCCGCAGTTCTTTGACTCTGCCGATTGTTTTTACTGCGTGGCAACACGCACACAAAACCCCGGGCATTTTGGCGCCATAACTCAAACTCAGAAGGTATAGCGTTTCCCCATCCCCGGGCTATACGGAATAGACTTCCCTGTTTTCATTTCATGCCTCAGTGCCGTTTCCCTGTTGAGGTCCTGTACCGGTTGCTTTGTCTAACCCATTTGGGGTGGGACTCCTTTTCACCCACGTGAAATGCACTAGAGAGTTGCATTTTTTATGTCTTTCAAAGTGTTTAAAGATACCCAAAATTTATGAGTTTGATTAAAGTTAAACGCTTTTATTTTTACCAAAGGAGAAAACAAAGTGCTCTTGGTCTATTTATTTCACAGGCAACTTTAATTTATTTCTAAGCACGTGTTCTTTGTGTGGGAGAAAACAGTTTGTATTTTGCTTTTAGATACTTCCTGTTGCTGGAGTGGTTTGATATTTGAATTAAGATCGCAAGGCTTCGTCTGATATGGTAGTGAATTTTTCTATTTTTAGCCAAGCCTTTTTAAGTTTAAATATATACTGAAAATTTGAAGTAGAAAAGAATAAATCACTTTAATAAAAACAAGTCCAAGGAATGAGTACAGTCAATTCAAAAAGTTTCTACTCCATTTTATATTTTGAGTCAATGCTTCAAGGCTTAGTCTGATGTGGCAGTGAATTTTTTCTATTTTTAGTCAATCCTTTTTTGATTTAAAATATATCTCAACAAGTTCTATAAAATTTGAAGTAGAGAAGAAACAAAATAATAATAAGTCTATGGAATGAGTACAGTCAATTCAAAAAGATTCTACTCCATTTTATATTGTGAGTCAAAGCCTTATATCCTGACAAGTTCTATAAGATTTTGAGGGCTAAGAAAAAAAATAAGACTTTGTTTTTGTCAAGGAAATAATAAAAATATTTCTAAATAATTGGTACAGTCTCATCAAAAAGATCTTGATTATTCTTCAATTCAAAATTCAGCTTGGAACTAGCCACAATGGCTTCAATAATGAATATAGTACTTCACATTCCAAAAACTCTGTCATCCTAATTAAAGACTTGAGTATTTTTTTTTTTGTGGTGAAAAAATAAAGAAAGAGAAAAATGTCAGTCGAAATGATTGTAAAAATCGCATGTCAAACGCAAGTTTCGCATTTGATTTTTACTTTTTATTTTATGAGCCAAGACAAATTACACCAACCTCCCCCAGTCCCTAGTCCCCCTTCAAAGCCCCAACCCGCCCAGCAACAACATAAAAATCAACATATGGAAAAAGACTTTCTGACTGGGTGAGTAACCACTTTGCTGTCTTTCGAGGGCGTAGTAAAAATTGAAGACATGCGTGACAAATTTCTCAGCATATTTCAGTCAACTTTGGCCTATCGGCCCAGTCGAGTCCACTGGACAAATGGTCACTTAGGCATATTTCTCAAGTAATTAAAAGCGATGACAGACAATATGGAATGGAACATGTCTAACTTGGTCAATGAAGAATTCTTTTTTTTTTTTTTTTTTGTCTTTCCACTCCTCTTTATTTTTTGCAACGTTTGCAATTTTGTACACACCCAAGTGCGTGAGTGTGTGTGTGTGGTTGTAATTACTTTGACCCGCTTCTGTTGACCACACCAAGCCAGACAGACAGAAGAGCAACAAGGAAGCTTAGCTAGACAATTTCTATTCGAAATACTCTGAAACACACACACACGCATACACAGTCAGAGGAATTGTGAAATACCCCTCGGGCCTCCTTCTTATCGCTTTGGTTCAGTAACAGTCCGTTAATACTTTAAAATCCGCTTCAATTGGATTTCTATTGCAATGCGTTGGTTTCTGTTCTTTTAAATGTGACACTTTGCCTCTTCTTCTTTCCTCTTCGATACGCACACAAAGTACATTTTTTTTTTTGTTATTTTTCCTTTCGCTTTGGCCCGATACTGATAAAGTCGAGATTATGGCACGCAACAATTTGAACTTAAAGTTCACATTTTAATGGAATTTTGGGGTGATTTACATGCCTGAGGTCACGACTTGGCATCGTTTTTCCTGTCGCTTTGATGTCTCATTGTGGTGTTTGTTGTGGCACATTTCTTGTTTTCCCCTGAATCGATGTGAAATGAGTGAACATAGAATAAGAAGTTCAACTAACTCGGAATACTCTTTTCCTATCCAAAGATGATCGATTCAGATCAAAGTTTATAACCTCAAATTGATTCTTTATTTATTTCTAATATTATTACAATTGGATCTTTTTTCTATATGAAGACTAGATGATATAGTAACCTTTGGATCGATAAAAGAGCTATATCATTTTCTATATAAGAACTAGAAGATATGGTAATCGTCTTACCTACATAAAAGCTAAATGATATAGCAATCTTTACCTACCTTCTTATCTATAGAAAAAGCTAGATGATATGACAATCTTCTGACCTTTATAAGAGCTATCCTCTTACCTATATAAAAGCTAAATGTTATGGTAATTGGCTTCTATATAAGGCATAGATAATTGGGTATATTATACCCAATGAAATTAAATAACATTTACTAGGTCTCCGTTGCCTTCTCTTCCAAACTCCACAACAAAATGCATATGATTTTCAATTTCCGAAAAGAGTATACAATTTAATTTTTTTGTTAATCCCGATTTTGATAATGTCAATTCGTAGAAATTGTTGTATACTGACAATTGAACATGCCATGAAATTGATTACAATATAAAAACTGTCTGATTATTCTTTGGCTTGTTGAGACCAATGAAAACTTTTCAAGTAGTGAAATCGGGCAGATCTTCCACAACTTTTCAGGAATACTTAATTTTTATTTAAAGAATATGCTCTAAACATTAAGAAAATCTTGATAGAATTTTAGATTTTTCATCATTTTCATTTTTTAATTAATTATTCTGAATCTTCGAAACTAAAATGGAAAAAATAATTAAAAACTCGTTGGAGTTTTCTTTTACCCAGAACAATTTCAGCTTATCGATTATAATTTTTTGTCTCTATTGTAAATTTTTTTTTAAGGACTTCATTTGACTTTTTTGGTTTTTGGTTGGCTGCCTTGTGACTCTTGTGGTTAATTAGGCAAACCTGACTTAGACTTTCCATCAGTAGACGACCATAAATCGGATTTACGGGCCTTCTGTCTTTATTCTTTCGATTCTACCCAGAACTGGCGTCAGTTTTAATGATCTGAGCAGCCTCGTGATGTCCTTGTAGAGCATTTTCAGTTACGTTGCATTTCTAGTTTTCCGCTAATTAAATTCAAAGCAGCCGACAATGGAGAATTGCGCTGTTATAGAAAAAAAGAAAAAAACTATATAGAAGCAGACCAGACGCGTCTGCGGAAAATGTGTGAAATATTATACTTAGGACCGCACGTACCAATATAAAAAATAAGGGACGCAACTTAGGTCGTCACGAACGGCGCAGCTGGCTCCTTAATAAATTTGCGGTCTTCCCGCCCCGAAAATGCATATGGACAGACTAGGCACACATATTTACGGGACAGGCCAGGAAATTCAGGCAATTTATTGGGCCTACCTGAATAGGCTCAGTTCCAGGTAATCAGCATCGTTATAAGTCCTTACCTGAGGCAAGATTCTCTAAGAATTTCGGCACGTCGGCAGTGACATTTTGTTTTATGAAAAGCGATTTCCTCATATAAAAGTAGCAGCCTTTGGGCAAGCGCAGCTAGAAGTAAAAGAACCAGCGATCGTGATAGATCTTAGATCTCTTATCAAGCTTAGCAACTACAAAATTTTAAACCAAATATTTAGCCTAGTCAAGGTGCTGCAATTTTTAAGCCACAAAAAAATATGGAATTTTACTAATTAAATTTTGTGTTGTTTTTTTTTCAGAATTCTAGGAGAGTTCTCTAAAGATCGAAAGGACCAAATAAAGTGAAAATGGGTGAACTCGAGGAAAAGGAAACGCCACCGACTGAGACCACCACGCATCAACAGGAGGCTCTGGAAGAGCCCAAGGAAACAGACAAAATGCTCGACAAGAAAGCCGATACAAAAGACAAAACTCCAAGTCAGGGCTCAAAACCAGGCACACCAAACGTCGACAAGGAATCCCCAACTGATCAGGACAAGCAAAAGTCTACCGGCGAGGAGATCATAGATATACCCACTGAGAATGGCACCAAGGCCGAGGAACACGATGAGAAGAAAATCTCTACAGAAGATCGTGAAGTGAAGCCAAAGAAGATACCCATCGGTGGTCTGAAATTGCCCGGCTTCTTTATGAAATCAAAGCCCAAGGGCGAAGGAGATGGCGCCGAGGGCGAACTTCTGGAGAAGGAACCCAAAGAAGAGGCCAATGGCGAGGCCACAGCCGCTCTCAAAAAGGATGAGTCCAAGCCACGCAGCAATTTCGGTGAACGACTACGCAACTTCTTTGTCCGCAAACCAACGGCCGAGAAGCAGGCCAAGCAAGTGGCCAATGGTGATGCCGATGCCAAGAGTGGTAAGTTGTATTTGACTCCCTTAACAATCGCAAACTTATGTTTATTTGTTTTAACTTGCAGAGGCCACTGCCGAGGCAAGTCCAGAGACTCAAGAGAGCGCCGCACCACCGCAAAAACGTGGACTCTTGAATGCCATCAAACTGCCCATTGCCAATATGATACCCAAGAAGAAGTCTGGCGATGATGTGGAGCTGGGCCTGGGCAAGGCAGGTCTGGCTTCTATGGAGACCCTGGATGACTCACTCAAGGATCAGGATACCGTGGACAAGGCCCCGCTCAAAACCAATGGAGCCGATGAAATTGGCAAGTTGAAGAAGTCACCCAGTGGCGAAATCAAGGATGCCGGAGCAGCTGCCGGTGATGAAAAGCTGGCCGAAGAAGAGCAGCCATCACCCTCCCTGCTGAGTCGTCTACGTGGCTACACCTGCAGTGTGGATGATGCTCTAATTGGCCTGGGCATAGTGCTTTTCCTGCTGCTCCTAGGCGTGATTGCTTATGTGCTGACCAACGAGACTCTGACCTCGCCGCCACTGCGCGAGGGTCGTTATATTTCGGTGCCGACTAGCTGTGGCATGGTCGAAGGTGTCAAGGAGGATGGAGCCTTTGCCTTCCGAGGCATTCCCTATGCCCTGCCGCCCGTGGATGATATGCGCTGGCGTCCAGCTCAGCTGATTGAAAGCATTGCCGACTGCTGGAATGGAACCCTGGCCACCCACAATAGCAGCGCCCTGTGCACCCAGCGCCTGGGCAATGGCACCATTGTGGGCGATGAGGACTGCCTGTTTCTAGACGTGGTTACTCCACATGTACGTTATGATAACCCACTGCCGGTGATCGTGCAGATTGGGGCCGAGACCTTGACTGGACCCTCGCCAGGTATTCTACGTCCCTCGGCTCGCTACTCACGCTCCCATGATGTCATCTTTGTACGACCCAATTTTCGTCTGGGTGTATTCGGTTTCCTGGCCGTGGAGGCCCTTACCAAGGATGCCTATCCGCGCACCTCCGGCAATTATGCCCTCACCGATATCATAGCCGTGCTCAAGTGGATTCAATTGAATATTCGTCACTTTGGAGGTGATCCCAAGTCAGTGACCTTGTTGGGTCATCGTGCCGGAGCCACCTTGGTCTCAGCTCTGGTCACCTCCAAGCAGCTTGAAGGTCTCTACACCAGAGCTTGGGCCTCCTCTTCATCGGCCATTTTCCCTGGCAAGACTTTGCAAGAGTCCGAGAGGCTGAATCAAGAGATTATGCTGACTCTGGACTGCCAAGACGCCGCTTGTCTCCGTGGCGCCTCCACCGAGCAATTGTGGGCAGCCACCCCTGACACTTGGCTGCACTTCCCCGCCGACGTGCCCACCAAAGAGGAGTCCACCCATGCCAACCGCCACGAATGGCTCGTTCTAGACGGCAACATCCTGCAACAGCATCCCTCCGAGGCCTGGAAACATGAGCACACTGGCAAACCTCTGCTCGTCATGGGCACCACCGCCCACGAGGCTCACACCCTGAAACTACGCGAACGCCACAGCAACTGGACTGCCGAGGAGGTACGCTCCTACATCGATAACTCCCAGCTGGGCACTCTCAATCTAACCGATGAGATCATACGCCGCTACAATGCCACCAACTACACAGCCCTGGCCGCCATCATCACCGACATACGCACGGTCTGTCCGCTCCTGGCCAATGCTCGCCTCCAGCGCAGTGTGCCCTTCTATGTGGTCTCCCAAGGCGAGGGCGAGGATCAGCTGGCCACTGTGGATGCCGATGTCCAGGCCATTCTGGGTCGCTACGAACCACACACAGTTGAGCAGCGCCGCTTTGTCTCCTCGATGCAGCAGCTCTTCTACTATTACGTGTCCCATGGCACGGTACCCCAATACGATGTCAATCGTCGTGTCCTGGATGTGGGCCAAGATCTACTCACCCGCGAGGATCATGAGCACTGCAATTTCTGGATTAGCAAAGACATTGTACCCCGATATGCGCGTACCGATTAGACAGCCGCCACATTCTCATTGCTTTTGTTGGGGCAATTTCTTTTTTCTGACCCTGAAACCGCTCCAAAAAAAAATATATATTTTTTTATTTCTTCTTCTTTCTTCTATTTTCTCCCACCACCTTCTTCCAACAAGTTTCTTCCCCTCCTTCCTACTCCTCAGTTTAGTTTAGTCTAAGTGAATCTAGTGTTTATAAAAAAAAAAGGAAAACAAAAAAAAAAACGAAAAAGAAAATGGAAAAGAAAAGAAAATCATAATTATAATGACAAAATAAAACTGTACATTTAGTTCATTTGATTATAAGAGCGACAATTTAATTTCTAAGTTTTTTTAAGTGCATATGTACCGCTATATATTTTCACAAACTACACAAACACACACACACACACATACCACATTGCATATGTGTATGTATAATTTATGCATATTAATGTATTTTCTAATGTATTTTTAACAAACACACACAAACAACAACAAAAACAAAAACAACTCAAATAAAACATAACAAATTAAATAATACTTAAAAAGTATAGACAAAATCGGCGTCTTTCAACTAAACAAAAAACACACACACACACACATAAAAATGCATGAAATGTTTTGATGGATTTTTTTTCACTAATTATTTTATATGGGAACTAATCAAAATTCAGACCAAAAAAAAAAAGCTTAGTAGAAATGTTATAAAAAAAAAAAACAATCTATACAAGAATCTTTATAAGCAGATCAAAAAAGCATCTAGAATCAAAACAAGAAACGCATCAAAAACGCGCGCGAGTCGCACTTGAAACGCGTCCAATTGAGTTTATCGGTGAATATCTAATTCAGTTTATTTGTTAGATATTTGCTAGGAATTTTTTATGCAAAGAATTTAATATATTTATTAAAATGCATTTATACTTGAGACTGTCGGGGCAACAATTTATCCGTTAGCAAAAAAAAAAGGAATCAAACAAAAAAAAAACATTTTAGAAATTTACATTTTTATTCAAAGGATATATAAAAAATTTACCATAGAATAGCCAAAAAACTATAAATATACATATATATATATATATCGCACAGCCACTCGTATGTTTTACACAAACACACACACACACACGCATACATACACATAAAACTTCATTATGCATAACATTTTGTATAGCTTTTTATGGATGTTAATTATCTAAGTGAAATGAATCAAAGCAAAAAAATTCGATCGAAAATTTTTGTTGTTCATTTTTTTTTTTTGTCTTTTAATTTTATAAATGTAACTGTGTAATGTATGTAATTCCATATAAAATAGGAATACATTAAGTTAAAAGCCGATCAAAGTAAGACCATCGGATGAGAACAAATTTAATCAAACAATTATCAAAAAACAAAAAACTTTGTAAAGTGATAAAAACTAATTACACACACACACACACACATACAAACACACACGCATTCGACATACAAATATATGAAAGTTTTGAATTAAAATGAAAAATCTCAAAATAAAATTTTTAAAAATCTAAACCAGCACTTTTCTATTAATTTTCTGAAGAAAACAAAACAAAAAAAAAAAAACACTACAAACTTAATTCTAAAAATTTAAATTGCAATCAGTCAGAATACAACTTATAAGAATATATTGTATATCGAATTGTTTTAAGCCTCTTTCTTCATCATTTTGTACACGCGACATTTGTTGTCTGTCAGGGCAGCCAGATGAAAGCCTGCACTCGTTGGCACTGGACAAATATCATAGATCACCTCGTTCACAGGCAATGTCTGGATGCGCTCTTCGCGTAACACATCGTGCGTCATCAGTTGCTTGCTGTCCTGCAGGTAGCCAACAATCAGGGTGTTGGGATCGAGATTGATTTGTGTGGGTCGCGTCATTATAGGTGTGGCGGGTGAACCAAAAATTGTGGCCTTTACATTGATCACGGGAGTACCATCAATTTTCTCCAATTTGGCAAATATGAAACGTGAAGCTGGATAGTTGGCAGTCTTGCGAGCTGTGATGAGCAGTGTGTCTTGTGTGGCATCATATTGCATGGAAATAAAAGGACCTTCAACGCCGAGGCGCGTTGGCAAGGCTGTCTCACTGATGTACTCGTAAAAGGTTATCGAAGTCAATTGACAGACCAGAAAGCCACCATTGACAAAGGTCTTGCCTGCTGGCACAGCCGTCACATGTATCACAGGACTAAAGTCATCTAAAAAAAAAAATAAATATAATAAAAATTACTTAGGGTTAATTTCCTCTTCAATGAGCTTACCTTCAACACGAAATTCGCTTATTATGGCATCGGGAAAGCGGACGTCATAGACATAGGTACAGCCGCGTAGGTCTCCTAGGTAGAGAAAATGTTCTCGCTCATTGCGATCCATGCCACAGGACCAGAGTATCTTGTCATTGGCCGAGAAACTTGCTGTGCAGAGCCGTGTACGTAGATCAAAAAGCTTAACCCGATTCTCTCGGCTGGCCACAGCCAGAAGATTTTGATCGGCACTGAGACTGATGTCCCGCACCAGCTGAGCGGATGTGTGTACAAAATGGAGTGGCTTGAAGCTCGGCAAATCTAATAAACGAACGCCATAGCCAGGGAACAGGACTTGGGCACTTTTCTGTGAGACAATCAGGGAAGAGTGATTTTGGGAGTACAGCATGACTCGACAGCCAGGGTCGCGGGTTATTGGGAAATTTTTCTCCATATACAGTCTGTAGCAGGGCAATGTTCTTTTATTGCTTAAGTCATTGGATCCTGCTGTAAAGTCGGTGGAATTAATGCTACCACCGACGCGGAGTAATTGACGTAGTCGCTCATTGTCGGCTTCGAGAGTTTTTACTTTAGCGGTGACAAAGCTGTGGGTAATCTTTAGAGTGGCAAGCTCGGTGGCCACTAATTGGAATCTACAGCGTTCATTATCCAATTCCTGGCGCATACGATGCTCTTCTGTTCTGTCGATGGCCCGTAGGCGTTTGGCATAGAGGTAGCGAAGGTCACGGTTTGTAGCTTTGGTCTTGCATTGGGGACACACTTTGACTGCCGACTGACGGTGGCTTTCTTCCAGCCAACGCTTTATACAGTTTTCGCCAAATAAATGGCCACATTTGAGGGACACTAGCCGATGCTCCCCAGACATTTCCCAAGAGTCCAGGCATATGGGACAAGTCATTCCATCATCATCGTCTTCGTCTTCTCCATTTGATTTTGCCACTGGCGTCCCGATGGCAGCTGCTTCATTTGTGGATAGCCGTTTGCGTTTCTTTGGTGGAGATGGTGATGTGAGATTAATAATACTGGAAATGATTCTGCTTGATTCCGAGTGTGCTTCTGTTCCGGTTGAGGTAGTAGCTTCTTCAGTATCAGATTCCAGATCTGGATGCTCCGCTTCGGTTTCATCATCTTGGGCAGTAATCTGTTGCTCTTCATTATTATCTGGATCTATAGGTGCAGGAGGCGGAGGTGCTCCTTCTGTCTCTTGGATCTGCACAGCATCTACATAATCATGATCTGTTGGCTGGGTTGGGCCCATCCGCGACATCCGTGTGCGTCGACGCAACCGAGGCTGAAAGTCCTGCGTCCCTTCTTGACTTACTTGTGCAACTGCCTGCTCTCCATCATTTCCGCTCATGACCAAGAGGATGCCGAGCTTGCGCACACCTTTTACACATACAGATAATACCCCAAATAGTTTTAAACAATTTTAAGATTGCCGCTGGTGTAATTTTTTGATTTATGCTGGAAGAGTTCCTCAGAGTAGGCATTATCGATAATTCACTTATCGCGTACCTCTGCTTTACTTTATAAATTATAAATACAATTTTTATACATATAATAGAAAGAAATTCACTGACTCAAATTAAGTATGTCGATACTATAATAAAATAACTTTAAAATATGTGTAGGTGTTTGATTATTATTTCAATAAATATTTCGAATGACGCGCGTAAGTTCCTCACCATTTGTAAGATTTTCGATACCGATAGGTTAACTCTCGATAATTATAAATTTTGCTAGTATAAAGTCGATAGTATCCCAACTTTGCAAGCGCTTAATTCTGTTTTGCCAAATTTCATAATTCTGCAAAGATTACAAATAAGAAATTAAAGTATTAAAAGCGAAAGTTTACTTAAATTCATTGAATCCTTATTAAGGAATCAAATAATTGTACTTACTCGATATATCTAAAAAGTTGCCGGTAGAACGAGCGGCGTAATTCTGCAAAGGCGTGCGTGCGTGTGTATGTGAGAAACGACGCCAAAAATTTGGTTAATTTCTACTGCGAATTGAGTATTAATCAAGTAAGTCAATGCAAATAAAATTTAAATAGAAAAATATCACGTTGCCAGCACGTGCATGAAACAAATTAGCTAAGTAACAGTAACCCTTGTCCTTGAAAGCCCACAGACTTGGCTGCTGTCCATAATTCTGACGCAAAAAAAAGGCGCATAATATAGAAGGTCGGCTTTTTATACAAACATTCCGTATACGAAAAAATTTCACTCTAACCGCAACTGAACTTAATAAGCAAGATGGCCGAGCCTAAAACGCCTGAAAAGAATCTTTCCGCAAAGCCGCCAGTTTTTCATCCAAATAGCCACAGTCCTAACGCTTCGCTGCAGCTTCCGAGCCCAATTATAACCCGGCGCACACGTACGGCATCAACGTAAGTCTACTTTACTCATCCCATTCTACCGGCATACATTGATTTAATGGTACTCCTACCCATCCCCCTCTCTTGAACCCTCGTGGCTGACATAAACACACACATATACACACTTGTGCGCATTTAAACAGTTCGGCGCGAGCTATGGAAAATCCAATGGTGACTGGCGTTGTGAAATCATTTAGTCGCAGTAAAGGACACGGCTTCATTACACCGAATGGCGGCGGCGAGGACGTGTTTTGCCATGTTTCCGAGTAAGTTTATGAATAATGCATAATGTCCTTGCAACCGCTCAATGCCAACTTTTCGGCCTTTCTTTTGAAAACAGCATCGAAGGTGAATATGTGCCCATGCCCGGCGATGAAGTAAGGTACCGCCTGTGCGCCATTCCACCCAAATACGAAAAACACCAGGCCGTACACTGCCAGTTGGTCAATCTGACTCCGGACGTGCACCACAAATGGGAGGAGACAGTCGTCTGTGGCTCGCCAGCTAAGTAGGCCACAGCTACACCACGACCTTCCGAAGCGTAATTAATTGAAGCACGCCATCTAAAGCAATTTGCTGATGACCATTAAAAACGAAAGAAACAATTTAAAATCAAAAAAGATGAACAAAAAAAAAAAAAAATAGATATTGGAAAACGAATACATTTTTTATAAAAAGCAATTAATCCGTATGCCAGCACTCAACCAGCCAGTTTCAATTGAATACTTTATTAATATCTAAGCTAAGCAAAATCAAGTCACAAAGCCTTACAAAAAAATGAACAGCCAAGCAAATTGAAGACAGAAACCAGTTTTGAAAAGTTATGAAATGAAATTGTTGAATTGAAAATGAATATGTTTGAGTTTAAGTATTTTTTTTCGGTTTGGAGCCTGTACGTATCAATGAATACATTTAATTATAATAACTCCCACTTAAATACATATACAAATTTGCATGTAACCCGTAATCCGAAAAGCGTATAAGCAAAGCGAAACGTTTGAGTACGATGAAAATTGAAATAAATAATGCGTGCGAGTTTAAAATTGCTTTCCTTGTGTTTTGCATTGATAACAACTTTTTTATAGTATATGCAAATTGCTTGTTTCCTTATTAATTATTCTTATCTAAACCATGGGTGCATATATGTTTTTGTGTTGATTGGATTTTTATCTATAAAAATATTGCAATAAGACAAACACTGCAATGTTGAAACAGATTTCCGGCGCCGATAATTAATCGGAATCGATACGAGAATGTATCGAAACCAGAACTACAAAGCGGAATCAGTTCCGGGAGCTTATTCGAAAAACTGAAACTGATTAACAGCGCTAGCTTGACTTACTTACTAGTAGTTCCAAGTTTTTTCGTGTGATATTTAAATATATTCGTCTAGTAAACGCGAAATAATTTCCTATGGGCCATGTCGCCAGTGAATAAAATGTAAATTGTGAAACACTAGCAATTATCTTAAACGTGGCTAAATTGGACGCAATTAAAAGAAAAGCATTTATTTTGTGTGTTTGCTGTCACCACCGACATTCGATGAGTCTGTGTGGTTGTATGTGTGTGGGCGGCCAAGAAATTGTACGCATACCCCCCACACAAACATTTCACACCAACAAACTGAGCAAGCCAAAAGCAGAGCAGTGACAGCGCTGTCGGCTGACCAAACCGACGTCTGACTAAACAAGGATTTTCCGTTTTTGTCTTTCTCTTTTAAATTAAGGTGTGGGAAAAAGTGACCAAATCTAAATACCAATGCATGTGTCATTTCTTTCAAAGTCGCTTTTCCAAGTGTATTGAGTGTTTTTAATTTTCTTTGCATTCTTCAAGTAGAGCAGACATAATTAATTTTGTTTGCTTTTGTGTGATAAGCGAAAATCCTTTATAATTCGCCCTTGGTTCACTAAATTAGAGTGTATAAAAAATAAATAAAAAGCTAAGCAAATAAAATGCGAATCCAATTATCATGTGAACATCAACACTCGCGGTCGAAACTTAAACAAATATCTACATAATATACAATTCACCTATAGATTCATACAATGAGACAGTGTGTGGGTAGCTCTCTATACATATGTGTTTACGTACGAGTGTGTGTGTGTGTTGTATATTGTCATGTAAATAAGTGTGGGGCCATGTACAAATGAATATATAATTCAAAATGAAAACAAACTGAAACTGATAAAGGCAAAAGTGTGGCGGCAGGCGTTGACTTCGTGACTACCACAAGTCACACAGCCAGAGAGACTGAGCGAGAAAGAGAGAGAGAGAGAGTCTCTAGGCCGAGAGGAAAGGCGCGCAGTATGTCATGGCAGCTGGCTTTGGCTTGCCAGTGGCGGTCAATCAGCCGATTTTGGCTCGCGGTCATACGCGTTCCTTGCTCTATTCTCTCTCGTTTAATTTTTCAAAAAGGCCTCCCCACTAATCCCCCACATGATGCTATTGGGCTGAAAACCATTACGCTTCCGTTATTCATTTACACGCGTGGATCATATTTTTATTTTTAAAATGTGTGAAAAAAAATTATAAATTAATTAACTGACAGACTTGCCAGAATTGGCAATATCTATGAAAAAAAAACACGACAGAGATCTCTACATGCTAATGACTTGGGTAGTCATTGTCTGGTCTGGTCTGAACTGCTCTGTTTGGTTGGTTGCCTGCTTGACTGGGTGCTGGCACTCTGACAAAAATCTCAAAAAAAAATCTCAAAAGGCTGACGCTTTACCTTTACTTCTGTCCACAGCAACAATAAAAACAAGTCATTGCCAAGATGTCTAAGCCCTTCCATTTGATAGAGCCGACGACGACGAAATAGAAGAAGCTTTAAGATCAAAAAACTATATCAAATTTAAAAAGAACATAAAATAGAAACACTTTCAAATCCCATCATGTCCGGCCAAAAATTGTAAAGCCATGAGTCGCAAGGAGTCACAGCCACCGGCTGGCACAGCTGCTGGCAAGATATCCACATCGACGCCGCAGAAGGCACCGCAAGAGCCGCAACTGGACTGCAGTGAGGCCAGTGAGATAGATGTGGCCTTTGGCAATGCCATTTGTGATATGTCCATTAGTCCGTCAGTGGAGGCCCTGGAGGAGCAACAGTCACGCACAGGGACCGCCACCACTTTGAGTAGTACACTCAGCAGTGGCTGCAGTCCGGTGGCCAAGCGTCATCTTAATTCGGCGAATCTGTCGCGTATACGTCCGCAATCGAGCTACTCGGCTCGCGTGCTCGTCTTTGATGATTCGGAGCAGGAGGGTGCTGCGGCAATCAACGCGGCTATCAACGCGTCGGCTGCAGCCTTGGCTGGTGGCAATAATAGCAGTGTGAAGAGCACCAGTGGTCTGGAGTTGCTGCCCACCTCACCAGCCAAAATCAATGAGACCACTTGCTCCTCGTCGTCGCATTCGCTGTTGCGCAATTTGAATCTAACGAAATCCTCATCGGGTGGACTATCGGGCAGCTCAAGTTCATTGCACTCGCGGGGCTATACGGCCCTGCTGAGGAAAATCTCCCATCACCAGCACACCAGCTCGATGCGGTCTACGGGCAGCGGTAAGTTTGCTTTGAGGTTAACCTGAAGTGGCCGTTTGAATAATTAAATTTTTAACCCCTTTCGGCAGAGGCCTCAAATTTGCTGCGGCTGCGCAACTCATCCTTGGGCAAGTCGGCGCCCTGCCTAACAGGCAACTATTTCCGTTACGAACTCACAGTGCCGACAGCCCAGCCCATGCCGGTGGCCGCCCAGACTCTGAGTCCGGCCCCCAACTTGAGCATTTCGCGTTCCGGTAGCTGTGCCGGCATTGGCATAGGGAAACATCACCTACATGGCGTGGTCATGCGCGGGGCCTTGGGTGGAGGGGCTGGCACTTCTAGCGGTGTGGCCCATCACCGTTTGAGTCTGGTGACTAATTCCTCTGGGGTTGGAGGAAATTCGCGTGCCCATTCACCCTACTCGTCCAGCCCCGTGGATAGTCCACGCATTAATTCGCCCATGCAATTTGCATTTGCTCCGATCAAGCGTATAGCTTCTTGTCGTGGCGTGGATGGCCGGCGTTGGTCTGTGGCCTCGTTGCCCTCCTCGGGCTATGGCACCACACCGGGCAGCTCGAATCTCTCATCGCAGTGCTCCAGTCAAGAGGCACTCAATCAACTGGCTCACAACATTCCCCAGGGTCCGGAAGAGGCTGCTGCGGTTGCCGCTGCCGCTGCCGTTGGTCTGGCCACCTGTTGTGCCGAGCACATGAAGCAACATTGTCCGAGACACTGTGCACTTCTGCTGGCCGCCCACAAGGCTAAGCCGGGACAGCCGCAAAAATCCATGCCCCTGACGATGTCGGTGATGCCCTGTGTCAATTGCTGTGCCGAGCTTAGCCTGGCCTGCAGTGGACAGCCCTTGGGTCAGGCAGCTGCTTCGAATCAGTTGGCTATGTCCACGAGTGGCGGTGGCCGCATGTCCCCCTATTTTAGGCCACGCTCGCGTTCCCTGTCCAGCCCTTCCCGCTCGCCGATTGTGGACAATGAAATTGCCCTGATGAACACCATGTACAAGGAGCGTTTTCCCAAGGCCACCCAGCAAATGGAGGAGCGCCTTAAGCATTTCATCAATGAAAATAAGAGTGCCGCCTGCAATAGTTTTCGTGACTCCCAGCCCATCGTGAGGTGAGTCTTTAATAAAATATTTCTTTTTTGGAGATTGTAAATGATGAAGGTGTTCCTTTTGCAGATTTGTCCACCACCAAGTTTTGGAAATGGCAAGGGATTGCCTGCACAAAAGTGAGGCCAAGTTGATTACATCTCAGTATTTTTACGAGTTGAGCGATAATCTGGAGCGTCTGCTTCTGGAGACCAAGGAGAAGTCACCCGAGGCTGCAGCGGAACTCACAGGTGTTATCAAGAAACTCTTGCTGATTATCTCCAGACCGGCGCGTCTCTTGGAGTGCCTGGAATTCGATCCCGAAGAGTTTTATCATCTGCTAGAGGCAGCAGAGGGTCAGGCCAAGTCCATGCAGGGTATCAAGGCGGATATTCCACAGTACATCATACACAAGCTTGGCCTAAACCGAGATCCCATTGCCGAATTGCAACAGGAATTGAAAGAAACCCAGCAAATGTGCTCCGAGAAGGTGACCGTTAGTGGGGCCGTGCCCATCCTAGAACCGGGCACTCTGCTGCTCAATTCCCCACTGACTTGTGCGGCCAAACAGTTGAGCAACATCACCCTGGATGCCAGTCTCCTCGAGAGTGGCAATTCTGGTTCCAGCACACCCCACCAATTGCCGCAGCAGCCACCACAAACTCCAGTGGCCTGCGACAGTCAGGCCCCAAATTTTGCCCTGGCCGTCTCTCAGATGAGTGGCTCGTCCACCACCCTCAAACCCGAAGTCTTGGAGGCAGCCGGTGTGACTGCCCCAACAAATCCGGCCCATCCCGGCCAGGCCCAGCCTCTGCCGCATGAGGCGGACTTTGACATTGTCAAGCTGATCTCAAATGGCGCCTATGGCGCCGTCTATCTGGTTAAGCACAAGACCACGCGCCAGCGCTTTGCCATGAAGAAAATCAACAAAAATAATCTCATATTGCGCAATCAAGTGGAGCAGGTATTTGCCGAACGCGATATTCTCTCCTTTGCCGATAATCCTTTTGTGGTGAGTCCAAGATAACCTTTCACATAGCTCTGGCCTTTTCAAAAAAAATATTTTGCCTTCTCTTTGGTTAATTAGGTGAGCATGTATTGCTCATTTGAAACGAAGAAACATCTCTGCCTAGTGATGGAGTATGTGGAGGGCGGAGACTGTGGCACCTTGTTGAAAAATATTGGACCCCTGCCGGCGGATATGGCTCGCTTCTACTTTGCCGAAACAGTATTAGCCGTAGAGTATCTGCATAGCTATGGAATTGTGCATCGCGATCTCAAGCCAGACAATTTGCTAATCACTGCCTTGGGGCATATAAAACTTACCGATTTTGGGCTCTCCAAAATGGGTCTCATGTCGCTGGCCACCAATCTCTACGAGGGCTACATCGACTCGGAGACGCGACAGTTTTCCGACAAGCAGGTAAGTCACTCAGTCTCTGGCAATTTTGAATTTGTTGACTAATTCGTTTTGATTCTTTGCTAGGTCTACGGCACACCCGAGTATATAGCCCCGGAGGTGATTCTGCGTCAGGGTTATGGTAAGCCTGTGGACTGGTGGTCCATGGGCATTATACTCTATGAGTTTCTAATTGGTTGCGTGCCCTTCTTTGGTGAGACGGCGGAGGAGCTGTTTGCTCATACGGTGAACGATGATATCGAATGGCCGGATAATGAGGATTGGCCTGTCCAGCCAGAGGCTAAGGATATAATATCCCAATTATTGCAACAAAATCCACGAGATCGTTTGGGCACTCAGACCGGTGCTCTGGAAATTAAAGAGCATGTCTATTTTCTTGGTGTGGATTGGAATTCCTTACTCAGGCAGAAGGCTGAATTTGTGCCTCAATTGTGCAATGAAGATGATACGAGCTATTTCGACAGTAAGTTCTTGTTCTTGTTCAAGTAAAATGGAATCGGAAAGAGATTAATTTTTTTTTATTATTTCTTTAGCTCGCATGGATCGATATAATCATGATTTGGGGGGTGAGGACACAGATGATACCGATGATACTCCTGTCTTTGGTTCCTTTAATTCGTATACGCCTCAGTACCGCAAACAGCACTACAGTTGGTCCAGGAATCCCACAGGCAATCAGACGGCAGAGCCCACAGATGAGGATACCCTCAAGCAGAGTTCTTCACTTGTCCGTGGCCAGGAAGTCGACGGAGGCTTGCCTCTCAAATCTTCGAGTGAAGTGGTGGTTAATAAATTTTTAAATACTCCGCAGCTCAGAAAATTGGATGTAAGTAGTCTCTTTTTGCCACTGTCACAGCTTATCTGACTTGGAATCTTTTTCATTTTTTCAGCTTTCTTCAACCTGTCTGAAAGTGCCCTCTACACCGGATGCAGATTATTTGCCCGAGCTGCTGCACAATGTGACAATTGGCAATGATGCCGAGCTACGCATGCTGAAGCATTATCTTCAGCAGCCCACACCATCACCCCTGGCGGCCACCAGTCACCGCGACAAGTCTCTGAGAATGCAGCAGCGTCATAGTATGCCACCGAATACCACCACCATAATCAGTACTCCGGCCACACCGCCGCTGGCCACCACCACGCCATCAACCACCTTGATGGCCACCACTGTGAATAGTTTTTCGCGCAGCACTCCGGAGAGTTCCCAGACAGATAGCGATGATTTCTCGCCACAAATCAATCGGAAACGCAAGGGTGTGTGTGCCCGGGACATCTTGCCCCGTTTCTCCATTTCGATTGAAGATGAGACGGTGAGTGGCGGCAGCTCATCTGCGGAGAATATAAGGGAGCAGTCACCGCTGGCTTTGCAGCATCAGCCCAAGTCCATGGATGGCAGCAGCAGTGGAGCCTACAACAAGCATCATCGTTCTCGCTCGATTGTCAAGTCGGCTTCGGCCTTGGGGCTCTCCCTGCTGTCCTCGTCCATGATGGACAATAGCCAATTGGCTGCCCAGCTGTGTGGCATGCAGTCGCCCGGTGGTGGTGGTAATGGCTCAAGCACGGCCAGTTCCAGGGATACTTCCCCCTGTCGGGAATTGTCCCCACTGGTGACCAATTTGAAACCGCCCATAATTATACGACGTGGACCGCGAGGCTTCGGCTTCACCGTGCACACCATACGCGTCTACTATGGCGACACAGATTTCTATACCATGCACCATCTGGTCATGGCTGTGGATGAGGGCAGTCCTGCCTTTGAGGCAGGCTTGCGACCCGCCGATTTGATTACCCATGTCAACAACGAGGCAGTGCAGGGCCTGTATCACACTCAGGTTCTACAGCTGCTGCTTAGTGGAGGCGAGCATGTGACACTGCGTGCCACACCTTTGGAGCATACGAGCATTCAGAGTGGAGGACGCAAACGTGATCTGATGCAGAGCAAGCTGGCCAAAAAGGGGGTGAATCGACAGAAGAAGCAGACCAAAAGGGAGCATGACAAGAAACGAAAGACCTCGCTTTTCCGTAGGATAAGCAGCAAGCGGGCCAATGCCGAAATGCAGCAGGTAGGTGGACTCCACATCTCAATGGTTTATGGAAATTTATAGTTTTCTTCTTCTTTCTTTTTGTATAGTATTCGGCCGGCACCAGTTCACCCACCACACCCTCGGCCAGGAATCTCTCACCGTTGGACTCATCTTATCACAGCAGTAGTTGCTGCCAGTCGGCGGCCAACTCCTCATCTCAATCCACCTCGCCCTCATCTTCTTCACCCAACACACCCACCGGTTCGAATGGCGGAGCAGGTAATGGCGGCAGCGGCACTGGCAACACAGGTTCTAACCCAACTGCAGTGGTTGTTTCGTCAGCAGTGCCCCTACCTTTGCCGCCATCCAATCCACCCAATTTTGTGTTGCTGCCCCACGTGGGAGCTGCCGTCGGTAGCAGCGCCACTGCTGTGGGCAATGTGCCAGGTGAGTTGAAGAATTTTAATGGAAAGCTTTTTTCTAAGAATGTCTTCTTTGTCTTGTAGTCTCTCCTACGGCTGTGGTGCCACAACTTTATCAGCGTCCTTCGACCTTGCATGGCCTGAAGGCCAAATTGCATGCTGCAGGAAGCAGTGCTGCAGCCAGCACAGCTGGTGGTCTAAAAACCTTGCACACTAGCACCAGTAACTCGTTGCCCAACCGACGCAAATCGGTAGGTCACATACCGCTCTCCCCACTGGCCAGGACGCCTTCACCCTCACCGCTGCCCTCGTCGCCCACACGATCTCCCTCGCCGCTGGCCTTTCCCTTGGTGGGTCATCAGCCGGGCGCCTCCAATACCACACAATCCTATAGCCCGGGCAATTCCCTGCCGGGTGTACAGACTGGCGTGAATCCTAACAACAAGAAAGCCGGATTTGCCCGCACAAAATCCGCCGAGCCAAGTTCTCCGCTTCTGCGTCGTGCGCTCTCCCCAGATCGCCTCCATCCTCGTAGTGCCGAGACCAAGATCTCGCCGCTCTGCTGCTCGCCACCGATCAAGCATGCGGCTCCCACTCATCAGCGTGTGGTGGCGGGCACTTGGCGAGCGGCCACAACCACTCCAGCCAGTGCTAATTCCGATAGGCAAAATATCAGCACTGGAGGCGATGAATCTCAACGACTGGTAACCGCCTCCGGGCCAATTTCAACTGCCAGCTCCGCCGCAGAACAGAATAGCAATACTCAAGCATCGAATACTGTGACAACCCAGCCCACGGCCAGTAATTCAGGACCACCAGCGCCTTTGACGCTGAACTCCTGTGAGCTGTTGCCACGCATAGCCGAGGAGAAGGATTCGCCCACCAGCACTCAGGACAGCAGCAGTGTGTCCGAAGTTGGCTTTATGCCAGCCATTGAGGAGCATGCCGAGGGTGAGACTTCGCCTACACAAACCCTGGAAAAGCCAGCGTCCAAAGCAAATGTGACAGACGAGGAGATAGGCAAGGGCAAGAAAGTTGAAACGGGTAAGAAAAAAAATTTGAAACAAAAAAAAATAATAATAATACTTAAAAAAAAAAAATCATTTATATTGATTAAACACAGGCAAAGCCGGCAGTCAAGCAAAGGTCAAGTCTTTTTCCGGTGGAGCTGCATCAAAATCTGCTTCAAATACAACGACAAAACCGGCAAATGCCAGTGCAAATCCCTCAGCCCCTCTCTATCGGAAGGACTCATCTACTGGAATGGGACACTCAGCCACCAAGCAAAAGAAATAACCCTGCAATAATAATGGGTGTTTGTGCTTTAAATTTAATGTTTAGCGTTTATAAATGTTCTATTTTAAAATCACTTCAACCACGAAAACAAAAACAAAGAAATGAAAAGAAAATTAAAACTCCAATTTGCCGTTAGGAATTTGCGTTTAGAAGGAGAAAAATATTCGATAAAAGTATGCTTAAAAAAATTCTATATATATTATATACTAATATTTAGCCAGAAATTAATTAATTAGAAAATTGTGAAAGCCTCTAGTAGTTTCGTAGTATCGTACCTAACAAAATTTAATTAGCTTAGTGCTGTTTATAAAATATTAAAACAAAAATTGTAAATTATAGCGAATATTAATTCCAGTTTAAAGCAGAATGCAACAGTTTGCAAAGAATCATTAATATGTATGTGTATGTATATGTATATAAATGTGCAAAATTTGCTAGAGTTTAACTTTCAGCACCGCCGAAAAGAAAGGAATATATTATGAATATTAAGAAAAAAACTTTCAAACGAACTTAAAAAAAAGAAAAGAAAAACAGAAACAGCTTACTCAAATTATTAATTAAAACCAAGCGTTTTGTGAATCTATAAATTATACCCCATTTAATATTAATAAATGTTATGTGTGTGTGTATTAAAAATTGAAAAAAAAGAAAAGAAATAGCAATTTCAAATGTAGCGCGGGCACTTAATAAAGTACAACCCTGTGGTCTGCGATAAATCAGCCTGAGTCTATCGATAAGTTGCCAGCTGTGCATTTTTGTTGACAACATCGAAAGGAAAAATAAATATGTTGCCGAAATTAAAGATTTCCACTTTTCTACTCAAGGTAAAATCTAGTTACCTGTCAACCAAGCTCTGTTTAATATAAATGATAATATTTCACAGCGCCTGGAGCGCGTTAAGCTGCAGTGCAGCGGTTGTTTGTATGGTGTATTCTATGGCGATGGCACTTTGCTGTTGTTGGGATTTAATGTGGAATCGACTAGTGGCCAGCTCAATTATGAGCAAATACAGCACAAACTACCAGCCGAAATGGATTTGTGTGGCTTGGTCAAGTTCGGTGACTGTACGGATGGCGAAGCCCACCTCAACCAGGTATTTTCTTCGGTGGATATTACAGACAATCCAATTTTGCTGCAATGCGCTCTGGGCACTCTGCTGGGTATGCGTGCCTCGTTTTTTGTGCATGGCAAACTGACGGAAGTGCCCTATGAGGTAATGGAAGCGGCTCAGCTGTATAATGATTTCTGTTTTACTCGTCTCAAGTGTGGTCTATATTTGCGCACCTCTCAAACCGTCGAGGCAATTGCCAGGGAGATGCATATCCTACGAAAGCGTGTGGCAGATGGTAGTCTAATATTCAATGTACCCCATTCGAAGATATTTGTCAACAGTAGTGGCCCTCTGGATAAAAGCTTTAATTGTGAATCGTTGATAGAAGATCTCATAAAAGCCATACCCATTCCAGACAACGAAAATGAAAGTCAAAACAATAAGAAAAAGGGAAGTCAGACCAATATGGTGAGTTTGGCAAAACACTATGGTGCCATTGGCTGCGACTATGATTTAATCAATATAGATGTCTTGCGCACCCGCCATCGGGAACCGGCTGCAAGTGGTGCTCCCCCCCATCCAGCTTTGAGTATAGGCATTACCAGCGAGGAGCACGTCAAAGTCGAGGTTCCACTTCAACTGGAAGCCATGGCTATACTCTGCAAGAAGACAAAATTGCAGCGTTTCTATGACATTCTAATCGAAAGTATTTGCCGAACCCTTCGTCTCTTCGAGCAAAGCCTTGTCGAATACATGCAAAAATCAGACAGTGGCAAATTGTTGGTGCCACGCAGCTACCACTTCTATCCTCTGGAGTTTGGTCATTTTGTGACCTGCGCCTATTTGGATGGCCTAAGAGATGATGAGCCGAATAGCCAGGAATTACGCAAACGTCTGGCCGTTCAATTGGCCTTGCCTGTGACCAGGCCCTTCTTCAGGCGAGCCAACCAATGTCATTTCAATGGCGAGCAGTCAGACGAGCCTGCCGTTTGGACACCTCTACTCAACACACACATAGGCCTGAGACCAAGTGGCGTCGTCGATGGTCGACAATACATTGTGTCTGGAAACTACCACTATTACCATTACTTACAGCAGCAAATCCAGGACAAGGGCTGGGGCTGTGCCTATCGGTCCCTGCAAACAATTTGCTCTTGGTTTGTGCTACAAGGTTACACAGAAGCCGCCATACCCACACATCTTCAGGTCCAGGAATATTTGCATAAAATCGACGACAAACCAGCTTCATTTGTCGGTTCGTCTCAATGGATTGGCTCCACAGAGCTGGGCATGTGTCTACAGGGATTCCTCAACGTGGATTCGAAAATTTTACATGTGGCCTCCGGCGCCGAATTGCCGACCATTGCTTCTGAACTGGCCATGCACTTCCAGACCCAAGGCACACCCGTCATGATTGGTGGCGGTGTTCTGGCCCACACCATCATAGGCATCGACTATTGTGTGCAAACAGGACAAGTTAAATTTCTCATACTCGACCCACACTACACGGGTGCAGATGATTTAGCCACCATCCAAATCAAGGGCTGGTGCGGCTGGAAGGGCCCCGATTTCTGGGACAAGAAAAGCTACTACAATCTCTGCATGCCCCAAAGACCTATACTCTACTAGACGAAAGCCTCATGATATTCCGATCTTTAATACAATTTTTGCTTTGCTTTTTATATTTATGTATATTTTATTATGTTGTGAATGAATGTATACCCTATTGCTTATGAATGTATTTCTGTTGTAACTAACTAAATTATGTTTTACTTGAGAGTCCTTTAGTGGGTATTCGCGCCCTGAAGGAATTCTTATCTGAATGGGTTAGCCTCCGCTTTTTGAATATTTCTTCCAGTAGCGTTTGACATCATCGTGACCGTTCTTCTGGACAACCATTGTGCGTTTGCGCTCGTTCTGCCAGACCAGCATGTTGATGGATTGGGCATAGTCACGCAGGGTAACGAAATCGGTTTGGGAGAGGAACTGATTGTATACAACGCCTTCGGTATATGTGAATCGATTGCGTTCCATTTCCCACAATTTGATTTGATCGACTACAGTGGGTGGCAGACAGGATTTGGATTGAATAGCTGACTCGGCCTCAACCACTTTCATGTTGGCATGTGCGTATTGTTCTAAATAGCTGACAATTTGATCAGCGGTGATACCGCCACGCAGGGCCTGGCGGACTGAATCGCGGGTCAGTACACCCACCACTAGATTTGGAAAGCGATAGAGCAGTTCTGTGAATAGGCCCAGCACGGATACCTGTAGTTCTGAGTCTGTGTAGGCATAGACTCGGTAGTTGGTTTCGACCACAATGTAGCCACGATCCTCTTTCTGTTCCTCCTCGATGACGGAGGATTTTTGCTTGTTGGTAACATTAATGGCCAGTCGTGTGGGATAGAAGCGTCCCTCTTTACGCTTGCGCTGGAATACCAGGCCGAACTCTCGGAGATGCTGTAGAAATGTGAGCATCTGGTTGCTCATTAATTCCGAGCTATAGTCCTTGCCCAAGGTGGAGAAGCTGAGTTGAAAGAGCATGGAAAGACAATCGGGTAGTGAGAGGCCGCGCTCCTCGCAAGTGTCCAGGTACTGCAGCATAAAATGCCAGACTTGTGCACGGGTGTCCAACAAGAGAAACTGGAAGCCTTGGCGGGTGATTACGATGCCATCACGTTCATCCCGTTTCATTAGATTGGCATGTAAGAGTATGCGCACGGCGTCGGGACTGATAGCCTCTGCATCTGTGCCGGGTCCGCGATTACCAGTGCCCACCATGTAGTGCAGAACGCAACGCCAGCGTGACATGGCATAGTTATCTAAAAAGGCTATGTCACGTGGTTTGGAATCTTTATCCTGTGTGTGGGACATGGTCCAGGGCTTCCCTCCACCCAGCAGAACTGTTCGCAAACTCGTCTTGAAAGTGGGCGTAAGCTCCCAGGCTCGAAGCCCACCTGGTATAGCTGTGACCCTCCATACATTCAGTTGTGTAAGAAGCTTGGTGGCCAGTGCTTGTTCACTATGAAAATGAAAACCTATAGTTATGGTCTTGTCTGAGAAGCTCATGGCTACTTACGTAGCACAGTTCTGGGCGGCCCAGGAACTGACCACGGCCTGTGGCACGGGTTGATCAACAAACAATATACGTATTATGAATTGTCGGGCAATTTCGGGCATCTCACGAAAAACCGCCAGGCAAATCGGTGGGTGAGCATATAATTTTTCTAGTGTTTCTACATTGCGCCGGGACAGATACTCCTGGAAGTTCTTGCACTCCAGATTTTCCGGACTTTGCACAAGTGGTCCTGCACTGGCACTGCTAGTGCTGCCACTGGCAAATCGTCCGGATTTCGTATCGGCCATAACTTGTGCAATATATTTTAAACAAAAAAATAATTGGAGCCGGAATGCTGCCAATTTTACGAAAACTCTGCCCACAGTAAACAGCTGTCTATCGATAGTTTAGTTATCGATATGCAGTAGAGACGACACCGCGTGGTTTGTTTTAATTTTGTATTTTCGTTTAAAATCTTTAAAAAAATGAGTGACAATGAAGATCAATACGACCCAAAGGCTCACAAGAAACTGCTTCAAGCCATTAGCAATCTTGGCACGGGTCAGCACATACGAAAATTAACCCGCGATGAACTGCAGCCGAAGCAAGATGAATTCCACCTGTCGAAATCCAAAATTAATGGCTTGGCTGAAACCACCGAAGGAGTTACGGCCAAATCTGTGGGATTGTACGACCTCGTGCAAATCTTACGCGGTTCTTCCAAGCACAGTAAGACAGGAAAACGGTTGAAAAGCGTCCATAGTTCCAAAAAGGTGCTGGATAAGCCATTGGAAAAGCCGGTGGCAGATCGCATAAAAAGAAAGATCGGGTATGAAAAGACAAAGAAGACTCTGGGTCGCTGGGATGCCATCGTGGCTAAGCAACGTTCGGCCGAGACTCAGGTAAGCAATGGTAGTACTAACTGAGGTGACCGTTTAAAAACCATTTAATTTCAGGTCTTTCCCATACCCACTGAAACAATTTATATAAATACAGCGGCCCATGCACCACCTTTAAAGACCACACTCAAATCTGATTTGGCCAAAGAGCTTGAAGCAACAGATGCCAAATTGCGGGCACTGCGAAAGGAGCAGATCGGTGATACTACAGATCCGAAAGAGTTGGCCGAGTGTGAAAAGCAACTCTTACAGAAAAAGCTTACTCGAGAAGAGCTCATTGCTCGCCGCAAAGAATTGGCCTACCTAAAGATGCGCGAGTCTCAACAATCGGCAAAAGCACGTATGCAAAATAAAATTAAATCAAAGAAATTTCACAAGCTGATGAAGAGAGAAAAGATAATGGAACAGCTGAAACAATTCGAGTTACTTCAGAAAACCAATCCCGATGCGGCTCTACAAAAATTGGATGCCTTGGAAAAAAGCCGTGTCTTGGAACGTGCAAGTTTGCGCCATAAAAACACTGGAACCTGGGCTAAGAACTTGCAAGTCCGTGCCAAATATGACAAGGATGTGCGAAAGGATTTGGCTGAGCAATTAGCTATGAGTCGTCAATTGACGAACCAAAAGAAAGAACTCGACAACGAGGAAGATGACGAAAATGAAACAGAACTAAAGGACTTAGACGATGATGATAATGACCCTCTAAATCCTTGGACTAGAGGAAAATCGAAAAAGTCGCAGAAGGACGATGAAGCATCTGATGAGCCCAGCTGGCGTAAATACTGGACCAAACGGAATGAAGATGAGAAACTTCTGAAAGAGTACAAAGCTGAATTGGACGCTATAAAGTTGGAAAAGACAGAGCCGGCTTCCGATTCAGAAAAATCCCCAATTAAGCAGAAAAAGAAAAAAAAGCCTGCTGTCACCCTTGAACAAGGCTGGCTGGTGGAAGAGTTAGAACCCACGTCGAGTCAGAAAACCACAAGCATCGATGAACTATTCGAAGACCATGAAATTGAAACACGAGTAAAACTAAATGAAAAAATTCGAAAACTAGCAAAACTTGTCAAGAATCCTAAAAAGCCTGCAAAAATAGCAAAGAAACCGAAAAAGAAAAGGAATGAATTAAAAAATTTGGAAGATCTGATGTTTAAGAAGACAAACCAGAGACCTGAAATTGATGAAGCTCTCAACCATGAAGAACTCGAGCCTGAAGATAATGTCATCAGCGAATTAAGTAAAGCAATTAATACTGAGTCGGAAGTAATAGCCTCTTCGGCAGACGATACCATAAACCCAAATAAATTGACTGAGACAATCACAAAAACACTCCAGCAAAGGTTGAAAGCATCCGATATTAGTTTGGCCAATGGTGTCTTGGATGACGGAACGGATTACATAGATGAAGCAGATGGGGCAGCGGAGCACCAAATGAACATCTGTGAGGCCTTCGAAGATGATGATGTTGTGGTTGACTTTAATAAGGACAAAGCGAAAGACTCCGAACTAAAGAATGCTGAAATTCAATTGACCATACCGGGCTGGGGATCGTGGGCAGGTCCAGGAATTTCTCAGGAATCAATAGAGAAGCGCAACAAACGACTTCTCTTGAAATTGGCTCCACAGGAAAAGCGACGTGATGACAACATGGAACGTCTTTATATCAACGAGGCCACCGACAAACAGGCCAGGGCGCATATGGTTTCTAGTCTACCATTCCCCTTCAAATCCGTAGCTGATTATGAGGCCAGCATACGTGCTCCAATTGGCAGGAATTTTGTACCGGAAACAGCTTTTCGAATGCTCACACGTCCGGCAGTGATTACACGAAAGGGCAAAGTCATAGAGCCTATGGACGATAGTGAATTAGTGAAGCCGGACAGGCGACTGAGGCATGTTGTGGATCAAAGAATAAAACGCATGCAAAACGGTGGAGAAGAGACAAAAACCAATATAAAAACAAAATAATAAAATTGTTGTAAAATAAACTTAAATAAATATGTTGAAAATCTTGAAAAGAATATTAAATTTACATTGTTTTAACTTAAATTGGCAAGAATTATATATCGATGTCTGTCCAAATATACTTTAAATAGTTTAATCTTTTGGAAAAATGAAATTGTGACAGGGAAACTTAGTCGTTTCATATTAATAACAAAAACAATGAGTTGAAAATATTTGCCGCTAATTAAAAAGACGGATTTATAAAGAAAAGTGGCAACGCTGCCAAATTGTTTTCATTGTCAGCTGATTTGGCAGCTTTTGATTTGTTTCTAGCATAAAATGTAAGAGCGTTATTTATTTATTTCTCCATTTTATTAAATAAATATGAATTATTTTCCTAAAGGGGAAAACATAGAAATGCGGAGCAGACTAGAATTATTTTAAAATTTATGAAAAGTAATGAAGATATAGCAAATGGTTGGACAAATGGTGACCGAAAGACATTGGAAGCGAAATGGAAAAAATTAAAAAATATGCTAAATGCTGTTGGACCCCCCCATAAAGTCACAGGTGACTGGAAAAAGGTAATTCATATATACTTAATAAATAAAATACTTACCTAAAAGCCTTCTCTTTAGTCGTGGACAGACTGGAAAGGCACAATACGGAAAAAGTTGGTCGTTGGTGAACATATCACGTTGCCTATTGATCAGGAAATAGCTCAGATATGTAATCTATATGATGACCCTGAAGTACTGTCAATAAACCTAAGACACCGGTCCGAGTTCTTAACAAGTAATTTTCAAAATCAATCGGAGAAAGAAGAAAATTCAAGTCAGCGAAGTGGGCAACAAAAATCATCCAAAGACCATAGGGCGAAACACAGAAGCGCATATCAGGGGCAGATTCTATATAATTATATGCTTACAAGTCCACAGCTTATCAGTGGAAGAGATCGGAAAGCGACAGAACCCAAATGGGCAGAGTTACGAGATGCTTTAAATGACGCCGGTCCACCTTGTAAGGATATTTCTGGTTGGAAAAAAGTACGGTTGCATTTTATTCTATTGATCTTAAATCTTTATCTTAAATGAAACATATTAATTTCAGTCATGGTCAGACTGGAAAATAAGCATACGTAAAAAATTATGCTCGGGCTTGCAGCATCTTCAACCCATAGAGCATGATATTGCCACATTATGTGGCTTGTATAATGAAACAAAACAGTTGGACGATGACGGGTCATTGGATTTACCAGTCGGAGATCCTCTCAATGCACCCATAAAACGTGAACATTCCCCAGCAGTAGAAGCAAGTCCAAATCAGTATAGCTTACCAAGTGATGAATATGCACCCTTTCCAGAAGATCTGCCAAATAATGCATTAAATCGTATAGCCGACAGTATAAGCGCTTTGGTAAAACAAAATGCCAGCCATTCAAAACGTATGGAGGAACTGGCTGAAAAGAATTTAGATGTAATGCAAAAGATTCTTCATGTTTTAGAGAAACAGGACCATAAAACTGGAGAAGAGCTTCGAAAATCATAGCGTAACTACAATAAATTATTATTTTTTAAATAAAGTACTATGGATGTTTTTTTCTTTTATTTGAACTAGCGCGATAACAATTTGGTGAATTTCTCATTGATTCGTTATTTTTGCTGTTATCGAACTACTGCTCATTAGTTCCGGAACATACCAACGTGTTTGGTTATAATATTTAGAAAAATTAAAACACAAATACTCTTGGCTTAGACACGAAATGTACGAATTAAAAACTTTATCACCAAATTTCGATATTAAATTGCCGACTTGCATGTACGAGTTAAAGAACATCAGTCTGTCCGGAGCTGAGGAAGCCGCTGTCTCGACCAGTGGCAGCGTAAGTATACGCCAAAAAAATTGAAAATCTAAATTTCAGAAGAATTTGGCAATATTGCAACATGAATTTATTAAGTCAACGAACCCATCCATCATGTGTTACCTATTTAGCATAAACAATGCAACGGCAGCGCGTCAGTCGCCAAGAACAACAACCACAAAGCAAAATCAGCCTGTGCACTTGATTTGGACTTCTTGGGCCGACAAATTCAACATCTGCTAAAGGTTAAAAGAAAAATACATATGAAATAACTATTTTTAGATACACACTCGCACGGCCAGTTGACAAATTACTAACAAAAAGTGAAATGCATAGCAGATGCTTAAAGTTTTTTACCTTGCCCCTCATTCGCGGAATGAAGTGTGATTGTGGTTAATTAAACCAATTGGAGATTTAATTAAAGATTTCCTAATTCATTATAGAATGATGCCAGCACAACAGCGGTGACGCAGCGCCAAGAAAAAGTACTCAAGCAACTGCAAGAGCTCAAAGACCAAATGGCCAAAATCCGTTCCAGCTTGGGACTGTGCGGAAAGACCATTCAACACACAACAGCTTATCGAAACGGTGGCCTAAAAGAGGTAAAACATTTAGTTCTTATTAGAAATTAAATATTTAAAAAATTTATGGTTTCTTAGGAGCCACTCCACGATGTCGTAGTCAATGGTCATCCGAATTTCATACCATATGCTTTGCTGGCCCTGAAAAATGCTTGGCGTGATATGTTTACCATCGATATTACCACCTTCACACATTCAACGATGGCAGACATAGGTCCAGCGGCACGAGAATTCGAAGAGAATTTGGCAAAAGTTCCCATAAATGAGTCCAAACCCAAGATCAAAGTCACACTCATTTGGAAGAATTGTAAGTAATACCAAATTATTCTCTTTTTGAAAAACTTTCACGCTTTCTTCTGCTAGGCGAGCACACAGAAATGATTAGTTCACCCACTATGTATTTGCCCATTTACGGCGAAGTGAATATCATTCGTTATCTGGGTAGAGTGGGACCCGCCGAATATCGCTATGAGGGTTCTCCGCTCTGCAACGAAATCGACTTGGTCTTGGACATCTGTTACCAGCTGCTCCGCTGCAATACTCACAAAAGCCAGCTGGCCATGGTGAGGCTGCTTGACAAGCGTCTACAAAAGCAACAATATTTTGGAGGCGATCAAATGTCTGTGGCTGATATCGGTGTCTATAGCTCCCTCATGCGTATGCCTGCCATTAAGGATAAGGACTTGACACCGGCGCTTTTGGCCTGGCGCAAACGTGCCAAAGCCGTCATACTGATCTAAAGGGATAGAAATAAATTTACCTCATGTGTTATAATAAAGGACTAATTGGCTTATTGCAAATGCAAACTCTTCTCTCAAATTTCATTTTATTTGGCTCATTTCTCTTTGTTGCAATTCTCATATAATGCAAATTGAATTTGTTTGTTTTTGTTTTTTTATTATTATTGCAATTGGTAATTTTTGCACTCTCTTAAATTGCTTAATTGCTACGATTTTTTTCTTTATCATTTTCATATTTGCTTAGATACTTGAAATCCTTTGATTGTATAATTTTTATATTTATTTCTCTTTGTTTCTCATTTTTTAGGATGCCTGCTCGTTCATTTAAAAAATATATATATGTGTGTGTGAGTGTGTGTGTGTGTGTTTATATGTGGGTGTATGTCTATTCTTTTATTTTTAATTCGAATTTTTGTTTGTTTTTTGTTTTTGTAATCATAATCAATAATTGAATTGTGATTTGAAGAAAGAAAATTGAAGACAAACGCGCGCTCTGTTCTTATTATTAAATGCCACGCCGCCCAGACCAAGCATGACATTATGTATTGGTCCCGCCTGTGGACTCTACATTGTCACCAGCGGCTGCTGTCGCTGCGACACCATTGTTCTTACATTTTGAGTTGGACACTGAAGCGGTTGTAGCGGCAGTACCATTGCCATTATTTTTCTGCAGTGCTTCGGGAGCACTGTCTTGATCTTCTTCATCATCTTCGTCGAATTCCTCATCATCGGAGCCCAGATCGTCTTCGGTTTCCAAATCAAAGTCATCATCGAAAAAATTGGCATCCATATTGGACTCTGTGGTGCGTGCAGGCGTAGGTTTTAAGCAATAATCCTCCAGAGTCATTGGTACAATAATACCCTCTCGCTTGGCCTCGGCATTGGCAGCCAAGGCCTGTTTGCGTATAATATTTGGATACTCATTATCTTTGCCCTGCAAAAAGTCACATTTGAATTAATTTGATTTGAATTTTTATAAAAGTTTATAAGAAATTCACCTGTGAGTCTCTCCATCTGCGATACATGACCGAGGCATCCACATTTGCCGGGGAGTATGTGTTCGGTTCGTTTAACAGTGATATCACCGACAGCAATATTGTGCGTACATTCTGGGTGGGATTCCAGCGTTCGCAAGGCAACTCACCGCTTGTGGCGTCGTCCACCGGCGGATGTAAGATGGATATACAAAGATCACCATTCTCATAGACATTTGGATGCCATACCTTTGTCAGGAATCGAATACTTGGCGGCGAGTATGGATAGTCGCGTGGAAATTTCATATGCGCCTTGAAATATCCGCCCTGGTAGAGAGTGTCGGGTGGTCCAAATATGGCCACCTCCCACTCAAAGAGATTATCGTCGTTTATGAGTTTCACACGAAAGCCCTCGACAGGTTCTTCCTGCAGAGACTTGTACTCCATGGCGAGAGCACGCACTGCTGAGCTGCTTGGCGAGGCGGCGGCCATTGATCCGGCTGAACTGGCTGCTGATGCCATTATCGTTGAAGAGGCATGTTGCGATGTGGAGGCGGATGCAGAAGATGTTGTTGTCATTTGTTCCCCCAACAATTGTCGACGTACTCTACGGGCAAGAGACATTTTAAAACAAAATTTTCTTTCGGATTGAATATAAGTATGTTTTTCTATATCATTCTCGGCTAGGCATATATTGAAATCTTTTCGTATTGGATTAATTTTATGTGCCAGTCAGAGCTACTAGACGGCCAATATTTGTCTCTCTCTCCGAATAGATGATTCGCTGCGAACTCAAGGTGAGCGGCGTAACGCGTCACATATAAATGAAAATATGTGCGTGGTATATGTGTTGTTGTTGTTATTTGAGATATTTCTCATTTGTTATTGCCAATGGAACTTGAATTTTTTTTTTTTAATTTATTGGGTCAAAATTTTGAATATTTTGGAGTATTGATGTTAATGTTTTGAAAAGCACACTCTACACACTCCTTGTTTTGTTGCAACTAACTCGGGCAGACAGACACAGACAACAAATTGTAATTGTAATTGAGAAAAAAAAGAGGATTTCGTTTTTAAATGGCCTACTAACAAAAATACCTAGCCTACTGGTAAACGCGTATGCCTATTGTTTTGGTGTTATCACTTATTGGGGTATTACCGTATCTAATTTGTTATAATTATGTCTCGCAGAATTTATTTACGTTTTTTCCTCTTTCAATGATTTTCTTTACTAATATTCGCCATAATTCGATAATTTGTCATAGCGACCATCGCCTTTGCTCTTATCGATCAAATGGCAATAGCAGAGCACTAATCGCTTCGATAACTGAGTGACCAATGCATCTCTGCTTTTGCATATGCTTATCGATAGCTTGATATACATATACACAAGTTTCACTCTAACTGAGCTGCTGCATTTCGTGCGTGTGCGTTCAGGAAAATGTTTAAATTAAATTGAATTGAACCAACGAAAATTAACCACCATATTATTAATTAACCACTACCAGCGTGTCTTAATTAAAGTGCAAAATGTTAATAAGTAACGCATAATTTATGCTTCAAGCGTTAATTGAATGCAAAGGCAAAAGAAAAAGCGGTATCGCGGTGGCAACTTAAAAGCAAGCAAAACCAAAAAGCAGAAGCAGAAAAAAGTGCATACAAGAGGAGTGGCACAGGCTGTCAGAGCCAAAAGCATAATAAAATCGAATTAAACTAGTTAATTTTGAATTTAACTTCGACTTGTTAATCAACTTACAGCATTAAATTAACTTCGAAATTTAATAATATCTGAAACAAAAAAAATATGTAGAACAAAATGCGATTTATGAAAAAACTGCGCCAACGAAAATTAAAACAACGCCCAAACCAATTATCAAGAATTACCGAGTTAAATCAAAAGGAGAAGTGACAAAACGAACAACAGAAGCAGTAAAAACAACAGATAAAGTGCATACAAATACAGAAAAAAAAGCAAGATTAAAAAAAAAAAAAACAAAAACAAAAATTTTAATAAAAATAATAACCAAAACAACAAAAACAACAACTGCAAAAAATTTAAATCAAAAGCAACAACAACAGAACACATTCCAGTGAAAGTAAGGGAACATGTTTCTGTTTCTGACCAATATAAAACCATAAATTTGTGTGTTTGAGTAAAAAAAAAAGAAACAAAAAATAAAGAGCACATTTTTCTGTGAAAACGCCCGAAATAAAAGCAAGCACACACAAACGCGCGCGCCCATAAAACTAAACTACACCCACACAGCCCAGCACACACACACACACACACACACATAGATATAGACAGACAGACATAATGACCAGCTGGACTGAACGCGTACATAAACGGGCGGCTGATCTAGGCAGCGTGGTCACTTCTTGCGGCCATCCCGGTACAACATCTGCCTATCCGTATCGCCTAGAAAAGGTCAAATTCGGTGTATCACTGGATGAGGTCTGCAAGAGTAACAACAACATTCCAGGACCCCTACTGGTCCTCATACTCAAATTGAACAAGGAGTCACCGAATCGTCGCGACATATTCCGTGCTCCAGGACATCAGGGTGCCATGAAGAAATTAATCCATTTCCTTCAAGCTGGCCGTCTCGTCAATGTGGACAATTTTTCCGTTTACACCATTGCCAGTGTCTTGAAAAAGTTCTTGCGCAAGATACCCAACGGTATATTCGCCAGGAACGGTGAAATGGAGTTGTTTGCCATTAACGAACTGCAGAATGAAACCGAGCAGACAGAGCGTTTACACAGGTGAGTACTGGACACACACACACACACATACACACATACGTATACATAGAGAGTGAGATGTGGAAACGTGTTGAAGCTTGCGGTAAACTTGCTGAACCGGATCTTGATTTGGTTGCACTGCTCACACCCACACTTACCAAGCCATCGAGAATCTTTGTTGAAATGCACATCGACAAAACAAAAAAGAAGGTGCTGAGGGGGAGTTGGGGGAGTCAAGTGGGGGCGGCTTGTTTATTTTACAACACTTGATTGTAAGAAATTAAGTGAAAATCTTGTTAAACTTGACAAGTTTGCAGCGCTATTTTTTTTTCTTTTTTCTAGTCAGATTTGCTACCACTTAGGACTTTCGTTATTGTTGTTGTTGTTTGAGTTTGTTGTTGGTGGTATCTTTGCACTTGTTGACATATTTTTACCAGCTAAGCGCAGATTTTCACCAATTTTCACTTGAGCGTTAAAAACGGCGCATGCGCCTTGTGCTCCCCTCCCATCCGTCTGTGGCACAGTCATTTACATTTTTATTTTAGCTTTTTTTTTTTTTTTTTTTTTTTGGTAAACAACAAATTTGTTGTCGCAAATTTTACTTTCATTGTTTTGACTCTGAGACGGACACGGTTACGCTCACTTAAGATGGCAATTTGCCATAGGAAGTGCAATCAATTCTCTCTTTCCCTCCCTCTCTCTTTCCGTCTCTCTCTGTCTCTATTTTCTTAAACGGCCCGTCTGAGCCGTCTGCTTGCCTGAGAAACTAAAAACAATGACACGAATTTTACATTAAATTGTTTCTTTTTATTTTCGTTTAATTTTCTTTGATTGCTGCGCTTTAAAGGTAATTTGATTGTTGCTTTTATTGTTGTTGTTGCTTTTGCATTGCAATCGATTTCTAACAAACCGAATTAGAGCATAAAGGAATGGCCAAATCAGACACACACACACACACACAGACACATTCACGCACTCAAACTTATATGTATATTTTTTTTTTATTGCTTCAATTTAGTTTTCACAATTTTACAGTTACAAAAAAATAAAGTAAAAGGCAAAAAAAAAAAAAAACAAAACAAAAAACAGAATTGTTTGTCTTGAAAATTTCCAAAGAAAAAATTATTAACTTTAGATAAGAAATTGAGTTATCACAGATTTTCTTAAACAATTAATTAAATGCAAAAATTATATAAAAAAAATATTTCCTAGACCCGAAATATTTCCTGTTTTAAATTGGTCATTAAAACTTTAGTGTTAAGCTTATTCTTTAATGATCTCTCAGATTTGAGAAAAAAAAAAACTCTTTAATCTGTCATTTTTGCTAGTCGAGTCAATTTTTGATAATAAAGAATCTTTAGACCAAATAAATGTAATCTGGCCAGGGCTACCAGCAATCTGTTACAATAATGCCAAATTGTGCGTATATAAACAAATTTTGCCATCGAACGAACAGAAAAAAAAGAAACATAAAATTTTTAAATTCAACAAAATGCGTAAAAATCGACCGCCAAATTGTTTTCATATCAACAAAAGCAGCGGCCGAAGCAGAGGCAGAGGCAGAGCCTTGGCAGAGCAACGTAAACGTTAACGTAAATTCGGAAAATGCTGGCAAGCAAACAAACAAACACACAAACATTTATTGTTGTAATTAATTATGGTTCAACTGTTCTATTGCTATTGCTATTGTTGTTGTTGTTGGTTTTGCCGACTTCTTGGCCATATCTTTATCCATCTTTCTATGCACTGTTTATTTATTCTTTCGGGCAGGTAGTGAGAGTAAGCGGGCGAGTCTGACGGTGGGGGAGGGGGTGTAAGAGAGGTATAAGATCGTCCCCATCTCTCTCTCTATATAAGCAAACAAATAGACAGATAGACAAACAGACCAAAAACGATGGACAAACAGACAGACGGACAGACACATGTTGAGCAATGAAATTTGTAGCCAAAATTTGAAATCTCAAACCAAACAAATGTGCGAAAATAGCTAAATAAGTTTTTTTTTTGTTTTCTCTCCTCTTCTTCTTTTTCTTCTTTTTATAAATAGAAATTTACATTTGAAACTTTGTATCAATTAACATAAATGACCAACATTTAGATAGTCTCAGTGGTTGTGGCAGAAAGGCAAATACATACACACACAAAAATCCAAAATCGAAAACCAAATCAAAAGCACTCAATCACTTGGCACATCATTGCTCTGATATTCCCCTCTTCCTACTTCTTCTAGTATAAGCTTTATCCCGATATTTACAATGGCCTGGGCAGAGCAACAGACAGTTTCCATCTACGTCATTGTTGCACGTTTCTGCAATAGAGAATCCCAGGAAATCATCCAAAGATCATATTTTTATTTATTTACGAAACGAATACAGTAAAGTCTTGATTCAAGCGAATTGGGAAATCATTAAACTTTTGGGAAAAAGTTTGAAAAAATTTATTTCTTTCTTTTTTTAGTTTTAACAATTTTAAATTGGGGATTTACAAAAGCAGAATTAAAAGTTAGATGAGGTGTACCGAACTATATTATTCTTACAGTCCTTGACCTATAGGAAAGATATTTCAGACCTCTAATTACTTCACATAGAATAACTAAATATTTGTAGGATCAAAACTGTTGGAACCACTATATCCATAGACCTTGTTTATTCCTTAGAGAATTTTGATTATAGGAAAATTATTTCTGGATCTTCCTTTATCCATAGACTATAATGACCACGTTCCTATCAGTTCTTAGAGAATTTTTGACTATGGAAAATATCTGGGTCCCCCTAAACTTTTCACTTCGCTTGGAATCACTATATTCTTAAGCCTTATTTTGGAGAAGCCCTAAACATATCTAGCCCTCAATTGTACAAGCCTTTTAATGTTTGGAATATTTAGTTCCTAGAGACTTTTGTCTAACAAAAAGATATTTTAAATCTAAACTTACCTTTACAAAGAACAACTTAATAGTTTAACGAAGTAATAAACGGTTGGAAACACTAAATTCATAGACAACCTTATTAATATCGAAATCCTGATCATATCTTATCCTCAACCATAGAATCCCTTACATGTTGAGAATATCTAGTTTCCAGAGTCTTTAACCTAAAGGAAAAATATGTTTGACCGAGACTTTGCTACTTCACATTTGGAAGAACTAATCGGTTGGAACCATAACCAGCTTATAACAATCTTTTTTTTTTTTAAAGATTCCTACGCTTCCAAAAGCTTCATTATTTCGAATATAAAGAAGTATTCACCTTTGGAACAGAGTTCTGTATTTACTGAGTAATTACTGATCCTATGTTTAGTTGATATTAATCTTGAGTAATCCGGTTTAAGTGAGTCTGGAAAGTTATAAAGCTGACTGTTGCTCAAGACTTTTGACGAGTCTTTTCTCTACAAAAATATTTTATTGGTTTAGTAAGCCTTAGAGTGGGACAATTGATTTAGCCATATGCCAGCTGCTCGGCCATAAACCAAAAACCAAATGAGCTATTTACACAATTGTTTGTTTCAAACCGTTGGCGATCCCTGCCCTCACTCTCCTCCTCCTCTACCCGCCTCCAAATACAATGGCCAAATCGACTAAAAGGCAAAATGGAAACGAAAACCATAACAATAATTTTGCAACTGCAACTGCATTGCAGTGAATACCGATAAGTGCAAATATAAAAAAAAAACTGTATATATATATAGAAAAAGAAACATATACATAATGTAGATTGGCTTTTGTTGCCTCACTGACTGACTGAGTGACTGGCAGAGTTGACTGGCTGGAAGGTCTAAAGAGTCTAGACACAAACATAAAATAATACAATTGCAACGGCCCAGACAATAACAGCCATGACAATGCTTCTTCTTCTTCTTCTTTAGACCTGCATTGTTCGGGAATTAACAATGTCGCTATAGGGGGGGTTGCTCTCGGTCTGGCTGATTCGTTCAGCCTACCGGCTGATTTCATTCATTTCCTGATCATTTTAAACCGACTTAACAATTTGAGAATGTTTGCCTTTCTTTCTCATTCTTAAAGAAGAAAACAACGCAATTTGTAGTTCCTAGTTTATTGGATTGTTTTTACTACTTCTTTTTTTTATTTTTCCATATTAATCAGCTTTAAATACTCCATTTACTTTTTGCCACTGGAGTAGTCATCGAGCACGTCTCAACGTCACTTTCTGTTTTTTTTAGGCCTGCCCACAACAAACAATGCACAAGACAGAAAACAAACAAATAAATATATACAACATAAAGAAATAAATACACAATGCAAACAGAATAAAAAAATACAAAAAAAAAAAAATTAATAAAAATAAAAAGAAAATAAAGTAAATGTGCGTCAGTAGCTCAGCAATTGCTGTGAACTCGACTAAAACAATTTGAAGGGTAACTCCGAAAAAATACAAAAGATCTCATGGGCTGGGTCAACATTTTATTTGGAATTGATAAGACTTATTTTTTCATTCAGAAAAAAAATGTAAAATTATTGAGTCATTACAGGGAGTACACCTAGATTAGGTTCTGTAAATATTTCGCAAGGTAAAGAAAAGGCTGAATTGCTTATCGAGTTACAAAATGAACAAGAGACAATATAAGCTTCGATATCTTAAATAAAAAATAACTGGGCATTTCTAGATATTTTCTTCATACTCATTTGTCTTTTCTATAAGACAAATCAATTTCAACATGAATCACCTGACCAGATCGTAAGGGCCCAATGAAAGTGCTAGGAACAGTCAAACGCTTCCCTTGGTCAAGACCAAGCAGATCTATCTTTCTTTCAAATTGTGTGTCTTAGATTGTTTTGTCGCAACTGTACTAGAAATTGTTTTATAAGAAGTCAAAAGCTGACTTGATCTAAACTTTTATTCGATATTATTTCAAGTGTCTTAGAATGTTTTGTTTCAACTGTACTAGAAATTGTTTCACTTGCTCAAGTAATTCTGCAATACTTCTAGCCTTTTTTATTACCAGATTGAGAACATCTTAACTTTCATTTGGTATGGTTTGTATTTAACTTAGAATATTTTGTCTTAACTGTACTGGAATTTCTTCTTCATGTTAAAGATGCCGTCAGAAGTCCAGGGATTAAGTCAAACTAAAGCAGACTTGATCAAGTAGTTCCATTGCCAGATTGAGAATATCTAAACTTTTATTTGATACTATTTCAAGTGTCTTAGAATGTTTTGTTTCAACTGTACTAGAATTTCTTTTTTATATTAAAGATGTCGCAAGAAATCAAAGGTTTACCAAGCTAAACCTGACTGGAACAAGTAATTCTGAAATACTTCTAGTCTGCTTTAACGCCAAAGTGAAGTAAGTTTTGATTTATTGGAACCAAAATGAATTCCCAAGGCAATTCTTAAAACAACCTTGACTCTTTCATTAGTACAAATTTAATATACCCTTTTCTGTGTAATTATCCCCTCTCTCTTTCGAGTACAGAGTTCATAAATATTTATCTTGATGTTGCAACCGATGTTTTCATTTTGTTATTATTTTTTTTTATCATTGTTTAATGAGTGTGTTTCTGTGAGAATGTTTCGCTTTTGTGTATGCCCATGATGACGTATTTTGTCTTTATTAAGAACCGCTTATTTCAACCATAATAATGCTATAATAATAATTAACAAAAAACGACAGAGAAAGAAAGAGAGAGAGAGAGGGTTTCTCTTGTTCATGATTTATTCACATCTGGTGTTATTTAAATGATCAATTTAATTTTTGTATTAAACAAAGAGAATCCCACACGACACGATTAGGGCGTAGCCTACCACAGTACTAACAATTCAGATCCAAGTCTTTAGATAGTTTCCTAAACCTGTTTTTAAGAATTTCAAAAGATTCCGAAAAGAAAAACCTCAAAATTTTGAATGAAACGTGTTTTGATTGCAAGTCAAAAAAATGATTAATTTATTATTTAAACTAGTCGTGCCTTAACAAGACTTTTCAAACTTATCTATATTTATTTTGTTAAGTTTACTATTTTTTTTTCTTACAATCGGTTAATGGTATTGCCATGGACTTCATTGAACTCCCATTGAGGCCGACTAGTCAGACAAATGTTCTGATAATTTGATAATTGATAAGTGTTTCACTTATCTTCAGTTTCATTAATGTTTTGAGGCTTTCCGTATAAATAGAAATACGCACAAATTGTTTATTAATGGTGTGATAATAATTAAGGGGAACCCAAAGCTTGATCAGATGATATTTTCTATTTTTTTTTTGATAAGAATATTTTGTTTGAAAAGTTCAAAAAAATTTCATTGGCCTCGCAAAAGGTTAAAATTGTTATCAGTTTCAAGAGAAACATAATCATTAATTAGTATTCGATTTGTGTTGAATAATCCCTACCTTCCTTCCTTCTTTTGATTTGTATTTATATAACCGATTTACACACGCATTTTCTACGAAACCCAAATGTCTTTTTTTTTGGAATATTTTATGCTTATTTGATCAAGATGATGACGATGACGATGTTGGCGGCGTCTGTGGAGGTTTTTATTTAGCTATTTCCATTTATTTATTGGCTATGAATCATTTTTGCTTTGTATTTTTAAACGTTGTCAATTTGTTTTGTTCGATTTTTTCATTCATAAGTTGGCCCAGAAGACAGGTGTAGTTGGCTATAATGAATTTCGTCATAAATTAAATTGATTCTAGGTAAAAAATGTTCTCAAACATTTTGATGTGATTTTATAGGGAAAAATTGTTCTCGATTTTAATTGTGTTAATTTCGAAATGAATTTCCTTATTTATCGCTGTTTGATTTGTCATATATCTTTCCCGGGAATACTATAATTGTTCTGGGTGAGTAAGGAACTAGCTAGATCTAAGGCTTTGTAAGTCTCTGAACTCGAGAGGGAATACTATAATTGTTCTGGGTGAGTAAGGAAGGCTTTGTAAGTCTCTGAACTCTTTAGGAAATTACTCAACCCTCGGACGAGAGGGAATACTATAATTGTTCTGGGTGAGTAAGGAAAAAGATCTAAGGCTTTGTAAGTTTCTGAACTCTTTAGGAAATTACTCGAACCTCGGACGAGAGGGAATACTATAATTGTTCTGGGTGAGTAAGGAAAAAGCTTGATCTAAGGCTTTGTAAGTCTCTGAACTCTTTAGGAAATTACTCGTGCCTCGGACGAGAGGGAATACTATAATTGTTCTGCGTGAGTAAGGAAATAGCTTCATCTTAGGAAATTACTCGTACCTCGGACAAAGAGCTTAGTCAGCACGTGGTCTATACTTTTTTTTATATCAGCTGACCCCAAGATCATTATAGCTGAGCCTTACTTTATTATTATTGTTTTTTTGGACTGCTTTTACTTTTTTTTTGTTTTTTAATATTGATGATACTACGGTTACGTATAAATAAAGAAACCAGTTGAATAGTCTATATAAATATATATATATATTTTTTTTTTGTTTATCAACAAATGATTTGATAAATTGAACGAGATATGCTGAAGCATGATTCAACGTTTTAACTGGAAATATAAAGAAAAACTGTTAATTTCAACTTTTTTAGCTTATCAAATAAAGAAGACAAAGAAATAGAGTGAGAGAGAAGAAAAGGCGGAAAAAGTCTTTAAATCATTTGTTAAGAAACATTTCTTTGATGAATTTTTTGTGGGGTCTAACAAAAGATGAACATTTCCCCTATTCCACTTTTTTTTGTATTTTTTTTGTTAGACCGTTTGAATCTTCAAGTTTTCACTTTTATCGTCGACCATAAAAGCTTGGGTATGTGAAGATGCCAACTCCTCGGCTTGCTCTTACTTTAAAGGCTTAATTGATTGAGTTGGCTTGGTCTGGTCTGGTCTTGTCTTGTCTTGGCTTGACTGGGTTTGGGTTTGGGTTTAAGAAATTGTGTAATTTTTGTTTGGACATGGGGGCTCTGCTCTGCTTGGGGTTGTGTGTTTTGCTTGGTCGGTCAGAGCCACTATTTTTTGAGACGAGTTTTCTTTTGTTGTTATTGTTTTTTTCGAAACCATTAAACATGCCAAAATGAAAGTGCTCGGTGGAGTAGAGTCGAGTTGAGTTGAGTTGAGTTGAGTCTATACAATTTTTGGTTATGCGTGTTACTTTTTCCCTAGACGGTAGTCATCCTCCCCACATGACTATGGCAATGACGATCATTATTCATGATGTTCAAGTGCTTGATAATCGTTGTGGTATGGATGGTTAGTCTTGGCATGAGTCAATTCATATTGTATGAGTAATTCGAACCATGCCCATTCTAAAAATTCTTCTTATGGCAGAAGATCTCTCATTTTGATAAGCCTCTTGACATACATTTATTTATTTGATTTTATGTTTGAATTGAATTTCTTTTTAGATTATTTGCTTCACTGCCCCATTATACGCAGCATTTGTTAGTTTTATTATTTGGGACATTCCGTGTGATCGCCAGTAATGCTGCCCATGCCGGCACTGGAATGACCAGCGAGGCGTTGGGCGTCAGTGTGGCTCCTAGCTTTTTTCAATCTTGCGTGAGTGATGGCAAAACAGCCCGCATGGAGGATGTGCTCAAATTCAAAGTAAGTTTTCCCCACATTTTCCACATTGAACAAAATTGGAATAATTTTTTTTTTTTCTTATTAATTTTTTCAGGTGGCCACAAAGATCATGCAAAATATAATTGATAAATTTGCCACACATGATATTTTTGGTCGTGAGAATTATGAATATTATGCTCGTGTCACGGGACGCATACTCAAAGTGCAAGACGAATGGATATGCAGTTTTCAGTATCCACCACCGCCACGTGGTAAATTGGCACAACAGAAATATGCTTGTAAGTTTCACAATTCGGAAAAATCTGGGAAATTTCTATACCTTTTGAGGCTTTAAGAAAGCTTCGTTTTCCCTGGGAATTTCTAACTAAACAATTTGAAATGTTTTCGATTATAGATTCCTGATGATATAGTTTATAGTATAATGAGGTGATCCTTTCCTTTGAAATCTTTTTCTGATTATATGAAAAATATTAGCTTAGATTCATATGATAGCTTATGATATAGTAATCAAAGAATTGCAGTTAGACTTTGGTCATTAAATGTCACAGTTATGGCTGAGACCAATTAGGGTTCATATGACAGCTATACCAATCCGATCCGATTGAAATCCGATTATTACAATAAAAGAATTCCAAATTTGAATGAGATATGTGAATGCAACTTAGAGGCAATTCTAAACCCAATATGATAGGTATAAAATATAATAGACCGAACCGATAGGTTCTGAAAATTATGCAGTCTATATATAAATCCAGTTTTATTAGGATAATTTTAAAGCTGAGAGAGCTAAGCATGGCTCAATCGGAAACTATTTGTTGGGGGTCTTCTTTATCAAAATTCAAATCAAATAGGAATTTATGGAACTAGAAGAGACCTTTTTAAATTATTCTACGATGCTATCAGGCTTCTTGAAAGAATTCTGAATGTTCAGATAGAACATAGCTGAAATATTCTTTCAGATTTGATTGACCTGAAATTCTTTAAGCAAATCTTTTTCACATTTGATCTTTGTAGATAAAATATCTTTTGGAAAAAATTATATAAATATTTAAAACTCTCTCTTTTATCTTTCAGTGCAACATTCTTTGGAGGCTGAGAAGACTTGGCTGCAATGTCAATGTGAACGTTGGGGCTTACGTGAGTATCTAAGCAATTCGAATCTTAAGCTATCTCGAATAAGTCACACTTCTAAGAGCTTTACTATCCACTCTGCTTGCCTGAGATTGCCCTCCGAACCAGTGGTGGCTCTCCAAGCACTCTTCTCTCTCTCTCTCTCTCCGCCTCTCACTATCACTTTGTCTGTGTATTCTGTTTAGTTCGTAAGGCTTTTTGCTGAGCAAGACTTCATTTTGGGATATTTTCTACTTGGAAGGGTCTTTTGGGCTTAACAAATTTCACACAAACACACACACACACACACACACACACACACACACTGGTCTAACTTTTGTGGGTTTCACTTATTTTCTGGCACACTCATACACACACACACTCACACGCACATACACACTGTCTATCAAAATTATCTTATTTTATGTATCAAATAAAAACTCACTGTCATCTTTGTGTCTTCTGCCCACAACAAAATCAAACATCCTTCAAATTTTAAATAAAACCATGGAAAATTGTAAAAAAAAACAACAAAAACAAAAACAAACAAACAAAAAAAATCCTGAATGGTTTAGTGGCCCAAGAGGAATCACGTTCGACACCTGCCCTGCTGACCAGTTCGAGTTCGGCCCTGGAGAATAGTGTGCTCTCATTGGGCGTATCGCCGGAGCATTCGTTTATCGAGTCGTGTGCCCGTCTGTCTGTCTCCCTGGAGGGTCCCGGCATCTTTGCCATGACCTCTTCCCCGCTCCCCAAGCGCTCCAGTGGCAATGGCAATAGCAATGCCACCGACTACGACTACGATGACTACGAGGATGATGAGATTGATGGAGCGCAGGCCCACAATTTCGGTGCCGATTTGGAGCTGAGCGGCATAGAAGCCATTTCCCAGCCCCCACAACAACAACAAATGCGTATTTCAATGGTGAAGCAGCGTCTGAAGCAGCGCAACGAACACATTAACGACGACGACGATGATGACGATGACGACGAAGAGGATGACGATGAGCTGACCTTTGTGAAGCGTCGTTATCGTCAGAACAAGAAGAAGCCCACAGCCTCGAGCGGTGGTGGCGGTGGGGCCCAGATGCGTGGCCAGCACCAGCGTCGCCTGCGCTCCGGCACCAAGAGCCTCGATGGCAGCGGCGAGCGACGGGCCAGCGCCAGTGGGCCCAGCACCAGTGCCATGGCTGCCAATGGCGGGCCGGGCAATAAGCTCAAGCATCACACATGCAGCCGTTGCAATCGTGGCATACGTCACTCCTCCTCCTGCTCCTCCACCTCGGTGGGGGCTGCAGCTGGCAGTGTTGGCACAGATGCCAACAGCGGCGCCCCCGGTGGCAATGGCAACGGCAGCGGCGGTGCCAACAATGCTGGGAATGGTGGCATGACCATGGAGGAGCTGCGTGCCGTCAATCGTTATGCGGAGAGCACCAAGAGTCTGTCATATTTGCCACAGGTGAGGGATAAATTCTTGCTTGGTTCAAGATTCTCGGTGTGAAAGAAAAAAAACAAAAACAACCAAAAAAGAAATTTTTTTTTTTATTGAAAGTTTTGTGTTCTTCAGGTTCGAGTTAAAAAAAAAAAAATAATTATATAAAAATCGTAAACACAAAACAAACATTTCTATTTTTATTTTAAATATATTTTTTTTAATTTTATTATTTTTTATTTGATTAATTTTGAAAGCTGCGTAAATCATTATTTTTTTTTATTATTGACCCAAAATTTAACTCTTCTTCTATCTTTCCGAAGCGCTCATAATTGTAAACTTTCTTGGACTGTTTTCTAGCAATTAATTTTTTTTTAATAAATATTTTTAATTTTAATTTTTTTTTTCATAAAACTTTTTATCTAATTAATCGTTTGCCTAATTTCTATGTACGTTTTGAATATACTAAAAAAAAAAAAAAAAAAGGTTCGCCCACACCAAAATGACACCAAAAACAACAACAACAAACAACAACAAGAACAACACAAACTTAATAATTGAATTTGTTGTGTGCACTGAATTAATTAAGAATTTCAAAAATAAAATAAAAAATAAATTTAGCACTAAGCACAAATTTTTTTTTTTGCTTGCCAAAAAAAAAAAAAAAACCAATTAAATTAAATAAAAAAAGCACAGCAACCTGGCAGTACAACACTTTTTATTTTTTTTAATTTTTATTTTATTTTTTTACAAAAATACCAAAACAGTTTTTAAACTTAAAAAAAAAAATCTAGAAAATTAAGTGGAAAAATGTAAATATTATTTTTAAAAACTCATTATAAAAAATCTGATTAAAAAAAACACTAAACCATTCCAGGCTCTAATGATTATTATTATTATTTTTTTATGTAATTAATTAATTTAGTTTTATTTGAGAAAAAAAAAAGTTTAGCTTGAAATTGTGTAAAAGTTTTTTTGTAGAATTTGTCTTGTCGTTTTTTTACGGTTTTGTCGTAGTTTTTTGAAAATTTATTTCACACATTTTGTCGTAGTTTTTTTGGAATTATTATTTTTTTTTTTTGTATTCTGATTTAAGCACTTCATTTATTTTTAATTTTTTTTTTGCTTTTGCACTTGTATTAATATTTAATTTTTAAAAGCTTTTGACTGGCCTTGCAAAATTTCGAAATTATTTAATTTTTTTTTCTCTAATTTTTTGGAATGTTTCATTTTTGCTTGTTTAATTAATTTTTCGTTTATCATGAAATGATTTCATTAATGCCTGAAGGCTTTTTAAATTTCTTAAAATTAATTTTTTTTAATTAAATTCATCAAGTCTCTGCTCTCTGCTCTCGCTCTCTCTCTCTCTGGCTTTGATTTAAATAATTAATGCACCCGATTTTCACCTCTGCTGAATTGAGCACAATTTTCTTTAATTTAATAAAAAATAAATCCTTATTTTTATTATTTAATTTTGATTATTATTTAAATGCCTAATAATTTAGCTTTAAAAGACAAGCAAAAAAAAAAAAAAAAAAAAATTAAAATTGTTGAAAAACTTTTAAGATTGAAAAAGAAACAAAAAAAAAGAAGATATGAAAAGTCTAATACAAAATTTTGAATCCCTGTTTCCCCCCTTTTTATTACAACCAACTACAACAACAACCATCACAAAATAATAATTACGACTGCAAATGCAAAAAAAAAATTAAAAAATTAAAAACAACAAAAAAAAAAAAAAAATCACGCATTCTACACACTCGTTAGGTCCATGAGAAACAAACCGCACGCATGCGCACCCGTTCCGAATGGTTTCTGGGACCACGTGATGCTGTCGTCTCACTGCAATTGCCACCGGACACTTGCAGCAATTGTTGCCTGGCTGCAGCAGCAGCCGCTGCCGGCTATTTGGGCGGCGGCAGCACACGTGACATGCGACAGAGTCAGCAACAGGATGGCGACAACCGAGATCGAGATGCCCTCTTGTATCATTTCTATCGCAAGCAATTCGAACAACAACAACAACAACATCAGCAACAACAGCAGCGACAACAACAACAACATCTTCAGCTGACTGAGGTGAATGTGATGGATACCGATGACTTGGGCTATAATCAATCACAGCAACAAATACATTCCACAAAGCTTGCCAGCGGTGGCGGCAATTTGCTGAAACCGCCACAATTGCCAACCACACACAACCACCACCATCACCACCAGCAACAACAACAACGCAGTCTGCTGTTGGATGCCAATTCGGGTAGTTATGAAAGAGACGCTGCATTTACTAATTATCTCATACATCTCGACCTACAACAACAACAACAAACTATCTCGACTGACCACAAAAAGCCACACATCTATACACACACTAATAACACAACCAACACCCCCAACAACAACAACAACAACAACAACAACAACAACAGCAACAAATATAACAATCAAAACGAGAGACACAATCAAACCGGACAAGGACCTGGCTTCTACTCACACGAGCCGCTTAACCATTCACATTACTATTCCACCCAATGCCTGGGCTCTTGTGATGCAACCGATGCCGCCAATTGCTCCAAGACAGCCGAAACTGCTGCCGCTGCTGCCAGGAGTCCCGTGGATTCCGACGACTCTGAGTCTCTGGCCGGTCTGAGTGGTGCTGGCCAGCACCAGCATTGGCCAGTGCGTCACTCCACACCCAGGCTGGGCCGCCAGACCAGATTTCGTGGACGTCTCGACAGCCAAGCCTCGTCCTTGTACCAATCCTTTGATGAGCCCGCTCAGCCTGCCGCACGACCACAACGACGGAATTTGCAGTCTCCTGGCTTTCATTCTAGCAGCAGCAGCAGTCATGGCAACAACAATAACAACAACAGCAGCAACAGCAACAACACTACCAACAATAACATTGTAACGGTCATTTTTAATGTGTTGGACTTTTTGTTTTAAAATTGTCCCATACCCCACGCCCCTCCCACCCCTCAATCATCATCGTGTTCCTGTTAAACCGTTTCTCATAATCAAAACCAATCGATCAACTCATTTGTGAGAATTTCTGAAATTGTTTTTTCTTTGCTGCATACCAAAAATGTTTTTTTGGAAAACGAATCCATTTCTGTTATCTTATGTCCTCCTTGAGTTTTTTTTTTAACAAAGAAAAAAAAATATTTTTAAGTTTTTTTTTAATTATAAAAAGAAAAATATTGAAATAGTTCTTAAAAAAAAATTAAATTAATTAATAATAAAAAAAAAAATTATTTTTTTAATGAAAAAAAAAAATATTTTTTAATAAAAAAAAAAATATTAAAAAAAAATAATAAAAAATAAATAATAAAAAAAATATATATTATTTTAATAAAAAAATAAAAAAAAAAATTTTAAAAAATAATAATAATAATAAAAAATATTTTTTTAAATAATAAAAAAAATATATTAATTAAAAAAAGAATAAATAAAAAAATATATAAAAATAAAAATTATAAAAAAATATTTTTTTTATTATTTTTAATTTTTATAAAAAAATATTTTTTTTTTATTTAATTTTATTTTTTTATTTTAATAATTTTACCCCCTTTCTCTTTGTATATTTTTAATCATTCGAATTGTATGTTTATTTTATATATTATTTAAATTGAATTATTTATGTTTAACAGTGCTCACATTGTTTTATTTATTTTAAAGAATTTTTTAATTTTATTATGTGTGTAATTAAATTATGTTTTTTTTAATAAACATTTTTATGATTAATGTAATTTAATTTTTATGTTAAAGTATTTTTTTTGTCATTTCTGTTTTGGTTTTTTTGTGTCTGAAATATATGTCTACACACACACACACACACATACACCCAATCACACACATAGAGTGACATAGTTTATTTTATTTAATTTTGAATAAAAACATTTGATCTTGTGTATAAGTTGTACTTGTTGTTGTTTTGTGTTAAATGTTACTAACCAAATGAGAAAAATTTTATAAAAAAAAAAGAAAACAAATTATGAATAAGCTTCATAAATGTAATTATATGTTAAATCGAAATCATTTTAATTTATGAAATGTTTTTTTTTTTTATTTAATTTTGTTAATTTACATTATCATCTATACATATATCCATATCGTTTAATTGTGTTTGTGCAGATCCAAAATACACATGCATACACGGCGGCGATCATCATTAATTAAACCAAGAAACCAACACGAAAAAAACCGCGAACCAAACCAATCGAAAAAAAAGAATTAATTTAAAAAAATAATATTTTTTTTTTTCGTGTATTATAATAAATTTTATTTTATTTTTCTTCTCTATGACTTGCCGCCGCCGCCCCCACCCCAAACCGAATCAACCATTTATATATGTGTTGTCTCTGTAAAAAAAAAAAAATAAAAATAAAAATAAATCAAATCTGTCCACCTGCACGTGGCCCAAAAACCAATACAGTTGGCAACATCCGTTTGAGTAACAGTGCCGAATCTATACAGTACACGACGCGTCGTCCCCACCATGCCACCCAGAACAATCCAACCACACGCCGCCTGCTCATCAATGTGCCGCGCCAATATCCGCTGCGCTCCTCCCTGCGCCGCCACAAGGAGAAGCAAATCGGTGGCAGTAACGGCAACAACAGCAACGGCAGCATCACCAGTGAAACTGGCCTGGGTGCCACCAGCAATACCAACATTAGCCTCAACAGCAGCTCACCAGCCAGCGGTGCTTTGCCCTTGAACAAGCCTCTCCTTTTGGTGGGTCTCCTGCCTGGTGCCGATCAGCCGCCTTCGGTTCGCAATTCCATTGCCGAATGCGGTGGTGATTATGAAATGGAAGCTGGCGGTACCAATGACATGGTCACCTTTAAATTCAAACCGCCGCGACTGTAACAACCGGGAGAGCCTAAAACCTTACAGCAACAACAACCACAACAAGAACACCAAGACGACTAGAAAAATTCCAACATAGATGGCGCTTTTTATGATTTCACTTATAACCATAAAAATTCTTTTAATTTTTTTTTTTTTTTTATATACATCAAAAAATTTATTGTAAATAATTTGTAGCTATATATATATATATACCAGGTATATTGAAATCTTTTATACATTTACTATTTATACAAATGCGATAAAAACTTCATCATCCTTGGAGTGGATTAAAAGGATCTAAGCGAGGGCATAATTTCGAAATTTCAAAAAAAAAAAAGAAAAATTTCAATCTTTATAAGACTTGATAAAATTAGACGAATTTTTGAATTCAAATTTTAATTTGGCGTTTTTTTTTTTTTTAATCAGAATTAGATCAGTTTAATCCAATCCAAATCCATCATGTGTATTTATGTGTGAAGCAAGAAAAGGCTGATTTTCTTTAGTTAAACAAAAAAAAAACAAAAAAAGAAAAAAAAAACGATATTGCAACAAATTGCCAAATTTTATTTCGATTTCGAAAGCTAAAAAAATAAAAAGGAAAAACCTTTTGATTGATTCTTTTGTTATCGAATTTAAATTAGATCATTTTTTTTATTTTTTGGAGCCCTTTGAAAACTCGAATTGATTAAATGCCAAGCAACAAGTAATAAATATCAAAATATATTTAAAACACAAAGGTACAACTACTCGAAAACATTGTCAAAATAAATCTAAATAAATAAGTATAAATAAAAATAAAAAAATATATATCTCTTTGACCTGAAAATGTAAAAACAACGAGGAAAAAAAAGAAGAATTCTTCATCGAAATAAAACAAAAAACAATCTATGAGAATATTAATGTTCCAATCAAATTTAAATCAGAATTTATAAAATCCTAATTAAAAGTTGTGAACAAAAAAATTTAAAAAAAAAAACAAATATTTAATGTATTTTTAAAAATTTGTTTATTTTTTCAATATTTCATTTGGATTATATAAAAAGAGATGTTATAGCATTTAACTAGTTATTATACAAAAATTTCAGAAAATTGAAAAAAATGTTTAAATCTATTTTTGTGTGTGAGTATTTCTAAAAGGTAGTTAAAAATTATCTACATAATTATAGGGATTAACTATAAATGTTATATATAAATATATATACATATATGTTTGTATGTGTCTAATAATTATATATATATATATACAAATATATGATAAATGATATATATATATATATATATATATCAGCTCAAATAGTGACCAGATCATTTTAGTTGATTTGAGTTACGCAAAAAAAAAACAGAAATTTCACTTTTCATTTGTGCTCAAGCAATTTACAGTTTTAGAGCAATTTCAAAGAAATGCTCTCAAAACTGTTGAGCAATTTACCGCCCCAGCTGGGTTTCTTTTCTTTATCCGCTTGAATAAATAAATGTGAAACTTTTCCCTTGGGTTCATATAGATTTCACAGATCTTTAACCATTTCCACTTTTCAAGTACAAAAATGTTTAGAATTACTTTTTAAATTTAACCCATCCTCAGCCAAAAAAAAAAATTCTCCATTCAAACAATTGTTTTTTTTAATACTTTTCTTCAATTTTATATATATACGATTTGACCAGCTTAAAGTGGAAAATTTTTGAAACAAAAAAGAAAAACCAACACCAAAATTTATTGATTTGCATTAAATTCTTTATTATCAAAATAAAAATGAAAAGAAAGAAAATACAAAATACGTTTTTATATTGCCGTGTACATTCAGAAAATTAAATTAGATTTAAATAATTATTAATTTTTAGTTTAATAAATTTTAATTAAGTATTTAAAGTACATTTTGAAATTGCTATCGTATGCATTTCGAATACAAAATATTCCCAACAATTTAAATTGGCCTTTTTTATTATGATAATTTGAAAGCAAACAAAAAAAAAATTAAAAATACTTCAGGTTATGTAAAAATAAAAAAATTCATCATGATGTATGTATGTATACAAAACTTACATTAAATGTAACTAAATTAAAATAAAATGAAGGAGCATAATTGCAATGTTTATGAAAAATCTTTAAGCATTTCAATGCGAGTTAAGTGCAAAATAACAACAACAACAAGAACAACATAAATCTCAAATGCATTACGAAATTGAATTGAAAATTTTGAGGTTTCTTCTTCTTCTTCTTTGTAGAACACATGTTTTGGTCAGCGCTTAATTTTCTTACAAAACTATGTATATACTTATATAGGTAGGTATGTATAAATGGGTTTCTCTGTGTAAATCTATATTCCTGAGCCATATTTAATTATACAAAGCCTTATCGACTAAAATGCCGTTTTCAATGAGAAAACTCTCGACATCTGAGGCAAAGAAATCATCGGTGAGATCGTCAGTCAGGCGCACAAAATTTCCAATTACCGATTGCCCTTTATAGACCAGCAGGGCGGGCAAGCCTTTAGTGCGGAAATCCCGACTCATACCAGCCACGGAACTACAGATTTTGGCAAATCGTATGGACGGATAATCGAGGGCCAAGCTGTCAAGGCACTTATTGAGCGTGGTGCAGGCGGATAAGCCGCGCTCGTATATGTGTATAATTATTGTGGTGAGTTTGTTTTCTCGTTCCACACAGGCTAAGAACTCATCATTGCTATTGAGTTGCTCCACTTTGCCGAATTGCTTATTGTGACCGGTTTGACGGAGCATTTCGGCCATGCGTTCCTTTTGGAATTGCTGCAAAAAGTCTTCACTCATGAGTTCAGCCAATTCGGCATCGATTTCTTCCTGCTGTTTGCGTTCTGCATCTTCGGCTGCCGTTGATGTTGTCATTGTCAGTTTTTTGGCCAAGGCCAAGCGTTGACGTTCATTTTCCTCGCGCTTTTCAGCCTCGAGTTGTTTGAAACGCTGCCAGTCTTTTACCACACCTTTGGGGCCCGTGTTCGTAGAGGCCTGTTGACGAAAGCCTCCCGCGGGTTGCTCCATTTCCTTGTCTGTGGCTATGGTAAGTCCTGAGCCAGTTTTTTGGCTTGAAGACTGCTTTCCCTCGTCGCCGTCATCTCCGTTGTCTTCGCCCTCGCTGCTGCTGCAATAATACTCTAGCTTTTCGCCCAATAACTTGTCTTCCAAAGTAGCCATTTGATTGTCGAATATTTTTCTTCCAATTATAAACTGTTCCGAAAGAGCTAGAAAACACGCATAAGAACTTGTGGAACTGGTTCATTACATCAGTTTGTTCCTTACGAAAACATTAGGTTTGTTTTATTAATTATTGAAAGAAATACAAATAAATCAAGAATTAAATAATAGTTTATTTAAGTTAGCAGTCTAAATCTGTATTTATAGAGGTGAAAATTTTGTTTTTTTTTTTTGTCATATTACAAACATCGATATCACATCCAATTATCGGTTTCTGCTCACTCAGGCTAAACTTTTTTTGTTACTCGTTCCGAATTATGCCTTTCAGAGAATTAACACTTTGGTTTTAATATTTGGATAAACGCATTTAAACGTTTAATATAGATTTTTCGTTTGTGAAAGTGCTCTACATAGCGTGACAATGACGAGTGACGAAAAAAGGTAAATCTTTTGGAATTTTTTTGATAAATTTTATTTTAAAGGATTTAAGGTTATGCTTGTTTGTGTGTATATTAATATTTTTTACTTCGGTGCTCTCAGTTATGACTCCAGCGAAAACAGCGACACCGAAGAGCGTCGCTCCAAACACAAGAAGTCAAAGAAAAGCAAAAAACACAAGAAATCCTCAAGTAAATGTGATAAAGTGCATAAAAAACATAAGAAATCGAAAAAGCGTCATCACCACCACCGACACAGTGAGTCCTCAAATGTGTCCGAAAACGATACTCCGAGTGAGAAGCGTCTCAGTGGAAGCGCAGTCACTGCCGGTGGTGGTGGGGGCGGACTCAGTAGCAAATTCACTGAAATTATGCAGAAAGCCAGTCGCGATCGGAAAGGTCTACTCCGGGTAGAACAGACCGCGAATGGCAGCGATTTCCGCATAACCAAACCCGTCATGATACATACCGATCCCTGTAGTCTGGTTGAGGAAATCACAAAAACCATACAAAACAAGCAGCTGCCAATACTTGAAGTGGCCAGTTCAGGCAGTGATAGTGACACGTAAGTGCAATTTAATCAATTTTTTCACGGTTTCATAAGCTAAAACAATGTGTTTTCATTAATAGTCCCAATGATGTAGCTAGTCCAGTAATAGCACCCATATTGGAAGACGAGCTCAACCTAGAAGAATTGATGAAACAGAAGGCATTGCTCCAAGCCCGCCTTGGCGCATATATGTCCGACCCAGAGTCACCCGGAGAGAGCCGTGCAAATTCAGTGCAGCTTAAGAGACCGGCGCGAGAAGACAGACCCATGGACCCACACCACCAGCCACTGCAGGCCCAGGCCAAAGCCAAGCTGACGACGTCTCAAGCGTCGGTAGCCACGGCAACTAGTAAACATGTTAATAATAAACCATCTAGCATCCATAACTCAAATGAATCCGATGTTATATTATTGGATGATTCTAGCGGTGGCCAGCGTACGCCTTCGCCGAAGCCCGAAAAGAGACAACGACGAAGCCGTCCCCGTGACGAAGCACTGCCCCCGTCCAGCCGCCACCATCAAGAACTATCGCAGCACAAAGATGTCCGCACACAACGTTCCAGAGAGCAACGCAGCGAAAGAGACCGAAGTCATTCGCCCCGCCGGCGCCTAGAGGAGCCTCGGAGCCGTAGCAGGCAGCGACGCAGCAACCAGGAGAACAACCGCAACATGGAGGATCTTCGTCAAGAGATCAATCGTGACAAACAGCGAGAAAGAAGGGAGCATTCACGCGAACGACGCAGCCGAGAAGAAAGAACTGGTCGACAGTCCTCATCAGAGCGTGCCGGTAGACCCAGAGAACGAGACCGTTGGACGCGTCAGCGTTCCCACAGTCGCAGTAAGTTTGAATCCGACAGACGACGCGAGCGAGAACGCCAAATGGAACGAGATCGGGGAGGTCCCGGCAGCCGTTCAGGCCGCGGGGGCACTGGTAACGGCGTAGGCAATTCCGAACGGGATCGCTACAAGGGCTCCCTCAGTGAGGGACAAAAGATGCATGACAAAGAGTCTAGTGACGAGGAAATTAACTTGGACATCGATATCAATGATGATGATGACGACGAAGAGCGAATCATTGAACAGCGCCGCAAACAGCGCGAGGAGTTACTTAAGGTAAGTAAATTTCATCCCTCAAGAAACCACAAATAATTTGTATCTCAAATCTTCAAGAAATTGGGCACTGGGGGTAAGTCACGCTCAGCCAGTCCCACGCCACGCCAATCGAACTCCTATGAGTCCAGTACTTCGCCGGACTCATCACAAAGAGAACAGGCGCCCTCTTCACCCACGCCCACCCATAAGCCTGATCAATCAGCTGAAGCTCAAAAGACTATTCCCGCCAAGGAGAAGCGTAACGAATGGGACATGTTTGCCGATCAGGACGTGGACTCCAATTTCGATGTGAGTCGTAAATTTGTAAATTTCGAAACCTCGAAGTTAATTTTTTAATGATTTTTCTAATGCGAAATTCATTTACAGTCGCCCAGCACAATTGTCCAGAACAAGCATCAAAATGAGAATCCTTCTTTGACTGATAATTGGGACGATGCCGAGGGCTATTACCGTGTGCGTATTGGTGAAGTTCTGGACAATCGTTATCTGGTTAGTGGCTACACCGGACAAGGTGTCTTCAGTAATGTCGTGCGCGGCCGAGATCAGGCAAGAGGCTTGGCCAATGTGGCCATTAAAATTATACGCAACAACGAGATTATGTGAGTATTCTCAGATATAAAAATTCCAAAAGCTTTGGAATAATTTTTTTTTAACAAAAACAGGCACAAGACTGGCTTGCGTGAGCTGGAGATCCTTAAGAAACTTAATGATGCCGATGCGGATGATCGTTTTCATTGTTTGCGTTTATATCGTCACTTTTTCCACAAGCAGGTCAGTTTTAAAGTCTTTTACCCATTTGGATTTGGATTGTGATTTTTAATATTTGTTTTACGTTTTTGGCTTAGCATTTGTGCATGGTCTTTGAGCCCTTGGCTATGAATCTCCGTGAAGTACTCAAGAAATATGGCAAAAACGTTGGTCTACATATTAAAGCCGTGCGTAGCTATACTCAGCAATTATTCCTGGCTTTAAAGTTGTTAAAAAAAACGGGAATACTCCATGCCGATATCAAGCCGGACAATATTCTGGTCAATGAGAATAATTTGATATTAAAGCTATGTGACTTTGGTTCCGCCTGCTCCATAACTGATAACGATATTACACCATATTTGGTGTCCCGTTTCTATCGTTCACCCGAAATCATTCTGGGCATACCCTATGATTATGGCATAGATACATGGTCGGCCGGTTGCACCATCTACGAATTGTACACGGGCAAGATACTGTTCAGTGGCAAAAACAATAACCAAATGCTGAAGTTCTTCATGGATGTGAAGGGCAAAATTCCAAATCGTATTATTCGAAAGGGTCAATTTAAGGATGAACATTTCGATCAGAGCTGTAATTTTCTCTATCATGAAATTGATAAGCTAACAGAACGGGTAAGTTGAATAATTTAAAATTTTTTAAATATTTCTTTCATTTCTTTTTATATTTTGCATAGGAAAAAATTGTGGTTATGCCGGTGGTGAAACCAACGCGTAATTTACAACAAGAACTCATTGCTGATCAGAATCTGCCAGATGATCAGCATCGGAAGGTCACACAATTAAAGGACTTGTTGGAGAATATGTTTGCCCTCGATCCGGCCAAACGCATCTCACTCAATCAAGCTCTGATGCATCCATTCATTCAAGAGAAAATGTAGAAAGGCAACAGAGCTGAAGACGATACATAAACGTAATTCTTTATGCCCTAGTCAATAAGAATTTTAAAAACGCGTCTTAACTTTGAGATAAAACAGAAAAGAATAACAAGTTTAGAAAAGTGCGTTGTTAGTTGTTCTAGTTAGTTTCGTTTATTTCTACCCATGCAACTCTCCCTCACTCCTTAAGTCTAATCACAAAACCAACACCAGACACAGATATCCTTAAAAAAAAAAAATGTGTATATAAGTTCAGTGATTTTTGTTGTAAATGCGATTCAACGTGCCGGTTTATCAAACGAATTAAATTAAATGCTTTTAGTAATATGAACAAATTTTGAAAAAAAAATGAAAACAAAGAATTTATATGTCAATCGACAATCCACACAACCAACCAACCAACCAATCACACATTTTTCATCGAGCCAGCCAAATTTTGGTTACTAATTTCTGCTACCATTTCAGTGCGCCGGTCGGTCCAAAAAGTTTATTGAGTTATCTCTCAATCTATCTCCTCTCTCCCCATCTCTCTGAATGGGAAGCGCATATTCCTGTGGCCACAGACAATCCTCGCCGCTTGCTGCTCCACTTGGTAATAATTTAAATGGGCATACAAAGAACAAAACCTATTTAATTTTTATTGTACAGTGAAAAAAAAAAACAATTATAATGGGCACTGGCGCTAATTTCTTGTAGCGCCAGTTTACCGTTATTCCTAGAAAAAAAAATCCAAGCAAAAGCTTAGAGTACAATTTTCATGAGTTATAAAAATTTATAACTTTCAAACTTTTTTGTTGTTTTTTCTCTCCAAAAATTTCAGCTGTGGCCATATAGAGAATAAAGACCATGTGGCTGGATATATTTGCGCCCAAACTAAAGTCGGCGTAAGTTGTGCAGACAATCGGTATACACGAAATTATATTTATTGAATCAAATTTTTTCTTTTTTTTTTAATCTCCTTTGATAGGTGATTCCTTGAGAGATCTTGGGACGGTTGATTTGAACAGGTAAGGTATGAAAATTTATATGATTGAATGTCCCTGGGCTTGGTTTTCGAGAAGAAAAACTAATTTTTTATGGGCTTTGATAAAAACAAGAATTCATTTAAAAAAAATTCAGACTCATACTGGAGACTATCAGTATATATATTCAAATTGACAAAATTAAATCTAAATTGAAAAAAAAAAAATAAATATTTATACATATTAGTTTGCCCTTCTAGCGGGTAAAGGCAGTCCTTGTCAATATGTTCCATGCTTGACTTAGTCCACGGGGTCGCTTGGAGCTGGCAGGGCTAGGACTTCATCCAGACTTGTGCTGGACATTAGACTAGGTGCAGCGGGTGATTGTTCGCTGCGCAGAAGACATCTAATTTTTTTTATCTTCCAATTGTTATCGGCAAAGGGATCTCGTAGGAGGCCAAATATGCACTCGAAAATTCCCACACATGAACCTTCGTCCACATGTAGGGTTCCACAGGAGAGGACCATTACTTGACCATGGGGGCCCATGCGACCTTGTACACCTTCATATGCCAGATTTGGATTGAATAGAAAGCCAAATTGTTGCTTAACATTTCGTAGATTATTCAGTACTTCGATATTGCTGCAGCAGGATATCTCAGAGATGCCATCCCTGGCCTTAATTTCTAACTCGAGGGCGGAGTCATTCCAGAAGTCTTTGATTTCCATTGTGCCGTGGTTTAGTGTATCAAAAAACCAGCTGCTAAATTTTTTTGCCAAAAGGTGTATTGGGAATTCTTCTTCGCACACTGTTCTTGTTTCTAAATTTTCATCCCAATATTTGATAACTTGCACGATGAGCTCACTTTTTGTGAAGCCTGTTGTTATGCGGGCCTGTCGGCTGTTCAGGTACTTGAATAGGATCTCCTTGGTGATGTGTCGTTTAGAAAGGAGTATATGTATGTCCTCCACATGAGACGTGATGTAGGAGATCGCTTCTATAGACAATGTATACTGAGTAAGTGATTTTTAATATTTTTAATTGTGTACCATACCCTCTGTCTGTTCGATGTTGCAAACATTTTTCGTAATACTCCTAGCAAGTTGCAACAAAACAGAATGATTCTCCGGCTGCTCCAACAGCAGATCCCTCACCCCCAGTCGATGTTTCTCTGAGATGGACATTGTTTGGTGAATTTTAGATTGCCTCCAAGCAGAGTTGCATAAAAAACTACAGTGCAGATTGTCGATATATTTCATTCGCAATGTTGTGTCGAAAACTTATCGATGTATCTAATTCAAACACGACAGCCCTAATCAGCTGAGTTTATTTTACTAATATAATTTGAGTGTTTTATGATAACAATAAATTCCTACTCAACTTAAACGGGTTTTGTTTTTGTATTTGTTGATATTGTATATATTTACAATACTTTCAAAGGTGACCGACACTTTAATACGATTCAGTTTGTTTTAAGAGCGAAGAGCGAGTGAACAAAGTGCAAACGGTTTTTACGTAGCTGACTGCAAAAAGAGAAGCGAAAAAATGGAGAGCAATTCTACACAACCGCCAACGGGTCCTCTAGTGGGCGCCATCGATGAAGGCACCACTTCAGCCCGTTTCATTATTTTCCGTGCTGGCACCGATGAGATTGTGTGCTATCACCAGATCGCAGTGCCCTCCATTTTCGTGAGAGAAGGGTGGTGTGAACAGGACCCCCTAGCCATCAACGACATAGTTAACCAATGCATAGAAGGCGCTTGCACCAAGCTGGTCAGCCTGGGCGGTAGCGTAAAGGTAAGCATATTGGTGGCACTCGATTTATTTACAAAGAGACAGAAACAACAGGCAGGAAGACAATACAACTTATTGTTAGTATTTTTTCGCCACTCGACAATTTAGATAATCTCGATATTTTTGCGCCTCAGCTATCCGCTCTTCCATAGACCTGGGTGGAGTGTTCTCAACTCTCTCATCTAGTTTCACATAGATTTGATCGTTGTGACCAAAGTCTCCATTACGCCGAGGCATCACATGGAAATGCACATGCGGCACTGTCTGACCCGCCTGGGCACCATCCTGCACGGTCACCGTGGCTGATGTAGTATCATAAATATTCTCCAGCATACGCTGAACCATGCACACCGTGCTAAAAAGATCCGTCATCTCGGCACAGTTCAAGCCGTTCAAACGTGGCATAATGCGCTTGGTAGAAACCAGCACATGACCCTCGACCACGCAACGCAGGTTCGTGAAGGCGTAACAGTGTTCGGATTCGTAGAATATCGTTCTCTTGTCCACCACATTTTCGGCAAATTTGCGATCCTCGGAATACTCCGTACCAGGCGGCAACAAATCAAAAGCAGTCAGGCTGTAGATGTCGTTGCGTCGGTGCTCGAAGCAAGGCATGTTCTGGTAGAGAGCCTCTAGTGTGCTCAAATCGATTTCTGCTGAGGCGCAGGCCAGTTCCTGGTCACCACCACAATCGGCTAGGACCTTGCCCCAGGGATTGATGATCATGCCATGACCCCAGCTCTGTCGCTTCTGATTGTGCCAACCCTGTTGTGCAGCAGCCACCACAAAGCACTGGGTCTCGATGGCCCGGGCTCGCAGTAATATTTCCCAGTGTGCCTTGCCTGTGGCAAATGTAAATGCTGCCGGGTAGGTGAGCAATTGGGCGCCTAGTTTGCGGAGTAGCAGGGCTGGTTCCGCGAAGCGCAAATCATAGCAAATTTGGAGACCCACCTGACCAATTGGCGTAGCCACAGGACGTTCTAGGCGTTCTCCGGGCGCCACAGTGTCTGATTCGCGCAGGCGTATATCCTTTGTTTGTGCATCGAAAAGATGCATTTTGCGGTAGATTGCCGCCAGTTCGCCCTGATCGTCGACCAGAACATGAGCATTGTAGATTTTTCTGTTTTCCACTTTTGTATCTTCTGCTGGTTCGTTGATTATTAGTTCGTGTATACCGCCCAGAGAAAGCCATAATTGATTGGTCTTGGCCAACTCCCGGTATTTGCACATTGTGGCTCCGTCAAGTGGCTCGGCCATTTGGAGGGTTTCTTTACGGTTCTCGCCCACGAAATCGCAGCACTCGGGTAGAAAAAGCATTTTGGCCTTTTGTGTCTTAGCTCTACACACAAGTTCCTCCACTTGCCGCATATTTGCGCTCTTATCATTGGTGGCTCTCATTTGACCCACAGCCACGGTTACGCCGGAGCTGCTAGAGACGGAATTGGCAATCGTTGCCATTTTTTTGCGCAATTGAAGCGTTTGTATATTGCTTAATGATCTGCCAACTTTTATTGTAATATCTTGAACCAGTTTCGACATTGAAACGACGGGCAAATCAATTGAGATAAGGGCAAATGAAACTCGTTTGGTTTTCAGTCAATTTATTATCGAAATGGGTGACAACTCTGCACTGCTCTCGGTATCAGCTGTTTAAATCTATGAAAGTTTTCATTGGTCAATTGGGGGCGCTTTCACTTACTCTAAACAGCTGATCCATGTAAATTACGTTTTTGTTTACATTTTGTTTTTCTAGGATATTGTGGCCATAGGTATTACCAATCAGAGGGAGTCGACAATTGTATGGGATCGTACAACAGGAGAACCGCTAGCCAATGCCATAATTTGGCTGGACAATCGTACTACAAGTACGGTGGAAGAATTATTGAAAACTATACCGAATAATGCACGAAATATTAATTATTTGCGGCCGCTTTGTGGACTTCCGCTGTCGCCCTATTTTTCGGGCGTCAAGTTGCGCTGGCTGTATGATAATGTGCGCACTGTGAGAAAGGCTATGGATGAGGGACAGGCCATGTTCGGAACAATTGATAGCTGGCTAATGTACAATATGACAGGTGGCGCCGGCCGGGGGGTGCATAAGACGGATGTGACGAATGCCTCACGCACGATGCTCATGAATATCGAGACTCTCCAGTGGGACTCGAATCTGCTGAAATTCTTTGGGCTGCCCAAAGAAATTCTGCCAGAGATTTGCTCGAGTGCGGAACACTTCGGTACCATCGCCGATGGTGTCCTAAAGGGCGTCAGCATAACGGCAGATCTCGGAGATCAGCAGGCCGCTCTCGTAGGACAACAATGCCTGTCCAAGGGTCAGGCCAAGGCCACCTATGGCACCGGCTGCTTCTTGCTTTACAATACGGGCACCTCCATTGTGCACTCCCAGTACGGCCTGCTAACCACAGTGGGCTACCAGCTCGGTCGAAAGGCCACTCCCTTTTATGCCCTAGAAGGCAGCGTGTCTATTGCTGGAGCAGCTTTCAATTGGCTGCGAGATAACATGGGCCTCATCCAAAATACTGGTCAGATTGAGGCCATGGCCAGAAAGTTTGACAACTCCCTGGATGTGTACTTTGTCCCCGCCTTCAATGGACTGTATGCGCCCTATTGGAACCAGGACGCACGTGGTGTAATTTGCGGCCTGAGCGAGGAGACCACCAGTGAGCATATAGTGAGGGCCACCCTTGAGTCGGTCTGCTTCCAGGTTCGCGATATTCTCGACTCCATGCACAAGGATTGCAAAATACCATTGACCAAACTGATGGTGGACGGCGGCATGACCGTTAATGAGTTGTTCCTGCAACTCCAATCGGATCTAGTGGGCATTCAAGTACTCCGTGCCAAAATTGCCGAAACCACGGCTCTGGTAAGGCAAATCAACTTTGCCACAAAAATAAAATAATCGTTCTAACTCTTTCGATTACTTTTCAGGGTGCTGCCATGGCGGCGTATAAGGTGGTGGAGCCACGCTATGCCCTGGAGGCTTCGCTCTCTGCTACTGAGCCCAGGGCCGTCATCAAGCCGGCCATAAATGCCCAAGAACGAAATCTACGCTACCAGAAATGGAAAATGGCCATTGACCGTTCTCTCAACTGGGAGACTTCCAACTTTAGCAACGGCGAACGAGAATCATTTGAAGATGTCTAAATGAATTTGCTGAATGCATTTGTTTTGTTTGGTTGCTTGTTTCAATTTATTGCCTTTTTTTCTTTTGTATATAAAAATGTATGAAAAAACGTACATAGCATTCAATGTGTGCGCTGCAATTCGTTCTGGCAGTGTTCCGGTTTCCAGTTTCGCTTGTGCTTTTTCTTCTTGGTCGACTTAATTTGTCTAGGCTTGATCGGCGCCACTGGCTACAGCAGCGGCTGCCTGTTCGAGTTCGTTTAACATCACAATGCCGCCGGCTGCCTCGTCCACAGCCACGGCGGCCACAGCACCGGCTGCAATGCCACCGGGAACGCCGGCGCCACCCATGGCATTGACAGCCATAGCCTGTCCGGCGGCACCAATCAAATCCGGATTGTTTTGATTGACAACAGCTATGGGTGGTGGCGGTATTGGATTACCACCTGGTTAAGGATTTCGAATTAAAGTTATTTTGATTGGAAAAAATTCATAGATTTTCCACTTACTTGCATCCAATTCGAGTGGTGGATCGGCATTGGCTTCGGCGAGATTCGTAACTGATTTGGACTTGACGCACTGGAAATCGACATGGCGGCTCTTGGCCTCCTCCTTCTCCCAGGACATGTGTATGAACGGACGTTGGACATAACTGTAAATAACTTCGGCACGCCCGCCTGGACGTCGTCTTATCTTCTCTTTGTGCGTGGGATAACCTTCAATGCCACAGCGTATCTTCTTCAGGCCGCGGTCCTTCATCACTTGCTTGGCCACATCCCGGTTTTCGATATACTTGAAAAAGCGGTGCATGGCTGTGCTGTGAACAGCTGAGGAAGAGAAACATAAGACGATGTTCATAAACAATTTGAAAGGGCTACTTACTCTGGCAGTATTCTTCGCCCATTTGGGGCGGGAACTCTTCGTCCCAGTCCACCATATCATCGTCGAGTAGCACAACCACATGACATTCCCGATCGCCACGCTGAGCCGAGGCCACCATCAAGGGCAAAATGAGATCCTCGAGGAACACTTCGAATTGCTGGCGGGCTCCCTCATTGCTGAGCTCGTGTAGAAGTCCTCCTTTGGAAAATCAAACGGGGAAGGCGTAAGCATTTTTTGTTTTGTTTTGTTTTCGTTGAAGAACGTAAAGAAAGAGCAGATATGGCACAACTGAAATGGGCCCCACTCAGCACCAAAACAACATACTCACTTAGATTCTGGCAGCGCACAGTGGTAGCATCAAACGGAATGAGCAGATAATCACAGGCCTCTTTTAATTCCGGCACGGACACGGTTGGTGGACACTTGATAACGCCGCTCTTGTAGTACTCAAGTATGGCGCGAAAGACCAAGTGAGAAATGCCTTCGGCGAGTTCGTAATCACCACGTTCATTTGGATGGACAAACTGAAAGCCAGTGCCGAACATTGTACCCAACATGGTGTTTGGATGGGCTGTAAGTAGGGCCTGCTCAATATTGAAACGGACGCCGTCTACCAGCATTGAAATGCGTTCGGGTGGGCCCATTCGTGTGGTGACTGCAACCGCTGCACTGCTAGTCGAAGCACCACTACCAGCCAGAGATGTTTTATCGTGTTTGGGCACGGCTCCGCTCGAGACGTTCATTGTGAGAGTGACGTTGTGTGAGACACCGGCAGCTTTGCTGTGTGGTCTTTGCATATACGTGCTGCTCCTATATATTTTATATTGGAATTGTTGAGAAAATAATTAGGATGTATTTGATTTGAGCTTACCGATTGCGATTCTTTAGAATCCGTCTTCTACGCTCTTCAGCCGCTTCGAGATTCTCTTCAATACTGCTGCTGTCGCTGTATGTGTCCTGTTGTTGGTGCTGTTTATTGTTGGGATTGCCGCTGTTGTTGTTGTTATTGTTGCTACTACTACTATTTCCGGAATTGGGAGTTGTTGACATTTTTCGAGTTTCGTTTGTCGCAGACGCTTTGGAGCTTTTACACTCCGTTGCTCCACAATCGTGCTGTGACTGCAAGCCAAAGACAAAGAAAGGGCGTTCATTTACGTATAAATCTGAATACCTATACATATTTCGCAGACAGGCAATATATTTTTATATGCATGTCTACGAATTTGCGGGCGCGGTGGTTATGGGCACCGAAAGAGCTGCGCAAAAGCAACTGCACCTATTGACACCAGAAGATAGTAATTGCGATAAGGGTGAACAGAGAGGATGATGGCGTTTGGAGGGCTTGGGAGATGAGTAGCTATAATTGATGGACGCAAGGGTTGGTTTCATGGAAAAGGGGGGACGGTATTTTCTAAAAGAGATGAGTAGTCCATTGATAGGAAGAGGGGGAGATGTTGGGAGGAGGGTTGTTGTCTGGCCAAATGACATACGTATTTAAATGTAATACTCACTTAACTAGTACTTAATGAATTATTAATACAAAATTTAGAGCGCCACGGTCTGGTTGCAAATTTTTGTAAGTCCAAATTTCTGCTTTTCTTTTTGTGCTATTTTTTCTAGAACGACGCGAAATAGAATACATGTGACCGTTTGTTTTTCGTTGACAAATTTATCATTGAGCTATTTCATATTCCAGTGTGACCGTTCAAGAGAATTATCACACGATAGGCGATAAATCTGTCCTCAGCCATCTGAAGATGCAACCTTGTGTGTACTTGGTAAAAGATGGAGTCTCTACAAATTTATAATGGCGACAAAATCTGTGAAAACTAAATAATCGTAAAAATTGCATACATGTTGCAAACATTTGGGGAATAGCGCGCAACGTGAGTGTAATAAAAACGTAACATAAATTTCGTAGTGGGTGCGCCTTTTTAATTGTAGAACCAGTAACAGTAACAAGTGCTCGTGTGTCTGCAAATGCAAAGAAAAATAAAAAAATTGCGGCGGCAAAAATGACCAAATGAGCAATAAAACGCAGTTACGATTAAATAAATACGAATATAAATAAATAATTCAAATGAATCAAATGTGGCAAGAATGCCAACGAGCGGGAAATGTGCAATAATTTGCAAAAACAATATAAAGTAGGAAAAAGTGCAAAAACGAAGAATGTAAGGCCCAAGAGAGAGAGGAAGAGAAGCGTTCGCACAGAAGCTGGGTGCTTTAACACTCGCCACCTGCATCTCGCTCACACTTTAGCGCCAATGCTCGCGCCCTTTAATCTAAAAAAGTGTTGTGAGCGAGATAGCTACATGTTCGTTTGTGTTATTTAGCAGCCAGCTACTGTCCAGCAGCGCAATTTTCTATTTTTCTTTTTACTTATTTTTTGTGTATTTTTTGGAGAAAAAAAAAAAACAAAAAAAAGAGACCTGAAAAAATTAACAATCGCGTAAATGTGTTTTAATCTTTAATTTGTTAACATAGTGCAGATACAGCTACCAACAGATGTCCCTCCTTCGAAGAAAAATAAACATAACGAACGGCAGTGGGCAAAGACTTTTGCAAAAATAAATTAACTCATAAGAGAGAACGAGAACAAGAACGGGAACGCGTTCTACGTTCTACCCACAAAAGTGCGTGGAAATAAAAAACAAAAAGAATTAACAAGACGAACAAACAAAACAGAAAAACAAAGCACAAAACACGCGCGCGTCCACTGATATCTTCTCTGGACGAGTGTGCAGAGCACAAGACTGCAAAGTGGCGGCGCTACTCGGGATTAGTGCTGGGGCAGCGGCGTCCATGTTCCACGGGCGGAAGCAGCAGCAGCACCATAACACCAGGAGATTGCAGCAGCAGCAGCCGCAGCCGGTGTGGTGTCGCCAACTGTGGCCTTAAGCATGTAGTGAGTATAGTTTTCCGTCCATTCAATTCAATTCAATTTAATATACAATTCAAAATTGATTTGATTTGGCTAATCGGCGCGCGCGCAGGTCCAAATTGACTGGCTGGCACACACACTTGAAGCAATCCCTGGTTTAATACAACCACAACCGAGTTGAAGAGAACTAGCTAAATCTCTTAAAGAAGATTACAACAACAACAACAACAATTACACAACCACAACAAACCCACTCACACTCGCACACTTACAACATAAAATCTAATAACAACAACAAAGAAAAAACAAAAACAATCAACACCAATGAACAAATATGTCACAAAGAGGTAAACGTGGTAACCAACATCAGCATCAGCAGCATCCGCAACATCCGCCACCGCAGCAGCAGCAGCGTCAGGATGTTGAACCACAGCCGCCGCCCACAAAACGACGCAAAGGACGACCGCCTAACGGGGCCTCAGTCACAACGGCAGCAACCCCAGCTGCCCCAACAACAACAGCAACATCATCAACAACAACAACAACTCCGGCTGCTACAACTGGATCAGCAGCAGCAGCAACAACATCGGCATCAGCAACAACAACACCAATACCGACGCCAACGCTAAATAATGTCAATGCCTCCGATCAGGAGCATCGGCATAGCGTAGGTGGCAGCGGCGGCAGTGGTAGTGGCGGTAGCGGCAGCGGCAGTGGCAGCAGTAATGCTGAGAAACTGGTCACAACAGCGACGACAACAACCAAGTCATCGAAAGTGCCCAGCAAAGCTTCGGCCAGCAAATGTAGTAAATCCCAAGGCAATAGCTGGCAAGCGCGTTCCGTGGCGGATATTAAAATGTCTAGCATCTATAATCGCAGTTCCACAGAAGCGCCAGCGGAACTTTATCGGTGAGTCTTGAGAAATATACACAATTTTCTTTAATCTTTAATTTTTGGTATTTTACAATTTTTAGCAAGGATCTCATCAGCGCAATGAAATTGCCCGATTCGGAGCAATTGGCCAACTACGAGTATATCGTTGTGACGGACCAATGGAAACAGGAATGGGAAAGAGGCGTTCAGGTGCCCGTCAATCCCGACTCCCTGCCCGAACCGTGCGTCTTTGTGCTGCCCGAGCCAATTGTATCCCCGGCGCACGACTTTAAACTGTGAGAAAAGTTGACTTGTAATTTTATTTTGGACATTATTATTATTTTATTTTAAATTGTAGTCCAAAACATCGCTTCCTGCGCATTACCAAAGACGAGCACTACAAGCCCGAGTTGCATTGTCTGACGAACGTGGTCGCCTTAGCGGAAAACACTTGTGCCTATGACATTGATCCGATGGACGAGTCCTGGCTGCGCCTCTACAATGCAGATCGAGCTCAATGCGGTGCTTTTCCCATTAACGAAACACAATTCGAGCGTGTCATCGAAGAGCTTGAGGTGAGTTTGATTTGCTCAATAGCAAAACAAAAAAATAACCATGTATTTTTAGGTGCGCTGCTGGGAGCAAATTCAGGTTATACTAAAGAACGAGGAGGGTCTGGGCATTGAGTTTGATGAGAATGTCATCTGCGATGTCTGTCGTTCACCCGACTCGGAGGAGGCAAACGAAATGGTATTCTGTGATAATTGCAATATCTGCGTCCATCAGGCTTGTTATGGGATTACAGCGATTCCATCAGGTGAACATTTTATTAGTTTATCCTTTTTTTTTGTGAATTTTAAAATGATTTTTTATTATAATTTAGGACAATGGCTTTGTCGCACCTGCTCGATGGGCATTAAACCGGACTGTGTCCTGTGTCCCAACAAGGGCGGAGCAATGAAATCAAATAAAACGGGTAAACATTGGGCGCATGTTTCGTGTGCACTCTGGATACCTGAAGTTAGTATTGGATGTGTGGATCGCATGGAACCAATTACAAAAATCTCAAGCATTCCGCCAAGTCGCTGGTCATTGCTCTGTGTACTCTGTCGGGAGCGTGTCGGTGCCTGTATACAATGTTCGGTGAAGCCCTGCAAGACGGCCTATCATGTCACGTGTGCCTTCCAGCATGGCCTGGAAATGCGTGCCATTATCGAGGAGGGCAATTCCGAGGATGGTGTCAGATTGCGCTCTTATTGCCAAAAGCATAGCAAGGGCAAAAAGGAGCTCGGCGGCGGGGCAAGTGGATCAACAAGTACCTCCCATAAATCAAATAAATATGGTGGTGCCAGTGGCACAGCGGCTGCCGACGAGGGCAGCAATGCGGCCAATTCGGATGATCATCGGCGTCGGAAGAATCATCGCAAATCGGATATGACCTCGGAGGAGCGCAACCAGGCAAGGGCGCGGCGTCTGCAGGTGAGTTTTTTTTTAATAATTTTTTTTTTATACTCTTTTTGAAAAGAATACAAGGAGGTGTCAGAGGATTTGTGCAATTTAGAAAGTTTTCTCAAAAAGAGTATGCAATCTTCGGCAACCCGAAGATAATCTTTGGCAATGGATTTGATTTTATCTCTTGGTTATATTTTAGGAGGTGGAGGCCGAATTCGATAAGCATGTGAATATCATCGACATCAATTGTCATTTATTTGATGTGGACGAAGATGCCATCGAAGCTATTTACAATTACTGGAAACTCAAGCGAAAATCTCGTCATAACCGCGAACTGATACCGCCCAAATCGGAGGATGTAGAAATGATTGCTCGCAAGCAAGAGCAACAGGATCACGAAAATCACAAATTGGTGGTGCATTTGCGTCAGGATCTGGAACGTGTGAGAAATCTATGCTACATGGTTAGTCGCAGAGAGAAGTTATCTCGCTCCCTATTCAAACTGAGGGAGCAGGTCTTCTATAAGCAGACGTCTGTCCTCGACGATGCCCGGCAGCTTAGACAGGAATCTGGCAGTTTGGATAATTCCATAGATCTCAATGCTGTCATCTATGCCAACGATGGACCCACGCTTTACGATCGCTTCTACTCCTCCAGCATAGGAGGCGAGCACACTGTGCCGGCGCAGTACCAGAGTCTCGAGTATATACGTGAACAGTTGCTGGGCAAGAGTTTCGGTCGAGGTCGTGGCGCTGTGTCGCCCAGCAAGCGTAAGCAGACGGCGGCCAGTGGCAAGACCAGCAATTCACCCACTAAGAAGGTAAATAATGGTGCAATACTAACTGCGAAAACCTCACCTGCCAAGGTGCGTCGAAATTCCCTGGTCAAGGCTGGCGGCGATGCGTCTGGGAGTAAGGTGCGTGGCTCGCCCAGGGGAACTGGTGCCTCCTCAACAGCAGCAGCAACAACAACAGCAACGGGGACTACCCCGTCTAGTGGGAGGCGTGCCTCAAAGAGCGAAACCCATAAAACGTCTACAACACTCGGGCCGGGTAAGGCGAGAAAAAGTGCAGATGATGATGATGATGGCACTGGAGCTGAGAGCAGTGCGTCCTCCCGTACGTCAAGCGGTAGTTCATCATCGGCTGATTCCTCATCGGAAGAAGGTAGCAGATCAGGAGCCAGTTCCGAAGATTCCAGCGATTCAGCCAGCGATAGCGGCAGCAGTACCAGTGACCAAGCTGCCAGAAGAAAATCTTCACCCAACAAGGCCACCACCAATTCCGCTGCCAAAAAGCAATCCTATTCCCGCACCATCGATCAGCGGCAAAAACAGCGACAACAACGACAACGTCGTCAAAGTGAAGCCGCTGCCGCGGCTGCGTCGAGTGGTGGTGCGATTAGTCCGTCTCCGGATTCCCGCACCAGCTCCAGTGACGAGGATGTCGCCGAGGAGGAGGAGGAGGACGCCGTGCGTCGAAAACGCCCGCCTACCAAATCAGCAGTACCTGCCAAAAGCCAACAACCACAAACACAGCCACAGTCATCTAAGTCAAAGCTTAATGCAACTACCGCCAACGCCGCCAGTGGAGGAGGAACTGGATCAACTGGAGCTGCCACGAGAAGAAAATCTGTCTCAGGTGGCCTACACCCGTCCACGAAGAAACGCGGTCGCGATTGCCTAGCCCAAATGGACAAAGATCTCTCGAGTGATGAAAGCGAAGAACTTCTGCCTCTCAAGACGACCACCAGCGCATCTGCATCTGCCACAAATCTATCGGGTGCTGGGGTAGCCGATCGAACTGGTCGTTTAGCTCAGCATTCTGGCACGGCGGCCAGTAGAAAAATGGGTGCTCAGCAAATCTATTCGGACTCGGAAAGTTCATCCTCCTCCACCACAGAACCGCACGAGGACAAGGAGGAAGAACGGGCCACAGCCGATAGCAATGTGAGTGACTCTCAGAATCAGCAGACCATACGCACAAAGGCGGCCATGAAGGAATTCACCCTTCAGCAGCAACAACAACAAACCACAACGAATGCCAGCGTGGCTGCGAGTACGGGAGCCAAGGCGAAATCTAGCAAGGAAGCCCAAAACAAGTCGACTAGTGCCAAAGCCAAACAGATTAGCAATTCCAGCAGCTTGCCATTCCCGGCAGACTTGCTGGTTGTGCCGCAACGTCAGGCAGCCAAGAAGGCATCCGAAAATATGCGTTCCACGAATCTCTACAACCTCCCCGCATCAGGACCACTGAACTCCAGCACGGAGGCCTCCGAACGCCTACGGGAGCCATCTGAGACCAGCAATAATGCCAAAACGAAACCAAAGGAACTGAGCAGTAATTCAAGTGGCCTTAATGAAAAGTCTACGGAGAAAGTGCGTTCCAAGGAGACCAACAAGTCGGGCAGACAAACTGGTGATTCCTCCACGACAACGACGACGTCGACGAGTGGAGAGCGCGGTAAGCGAGGGCGACCTCCTAAAGTAGCTCGGGAACCTGAAAGTAAACCCGCGGAGAAGACATCAGTTGAAACCACGCCCACGACTACATCGACACCATCGGCTCCGGCGGCTTCCTCTTCAGCAGGTTCCACAAAGATCTCCAATGAGCTTACCAAATTACAGAACTTTGCCGTCTCCTATGTGCCCCAAAGGCAGGCGGCCAAGAAGGCCGCCGAGCAGCTCAAGAACAGCGGAGGAACTGCACCCATCAAGCCCACGGAATCAGCCAATGAGTCTGAGAAGGATATTCGGGTGAGTGACAAAGAATCAGCAGCCCACACACCCACAAAACCACGTACTCAGGCCACGCCCACATCAAAGACCACACCCTTGCGACGAGGTTCGGTCAAGGATGCCACAAGTACACCCAACACCAGCAATCGTCGCCGCTCCAAAGAGGAGATCAGCCCACAGAAATCCTCGCCCATTAAGCGCCGTGTGGCAGAGCCCAAACTCTCGAGCTCAAGTTCCGGCAGTGACAGCAGCTCTTCCTCCAGCAGTGATGATGGCAGCAGTTCCAGTGGCAGCAGTGGCAGTGAATCGGAGAGTGATTCCCATTCTAGCGATGTGGAGAAACCTCAGCCATCTCAGGCACCTGCAACGGCCGCGTCAGTTTCGACAGTGCCAAAGCGTTCACCCCGCAAATCCATTGATAGACCACCGGTGGCAGCCGCTGCCTCCACCCTGTCACAGCTGCCGCCGCCTGCCACAACTGCCTCGAGAAATCGAAGAAACTCCACAGCCAAATCACCGAAAACTTCACAAAAGACCCTGCCGCCATCCTTGTCTAGACAGACTAGCAGCAGCAGTAGTAGTGCCGGTGCTGGTGAGGATTTGTCCACGCCCCAGACTCCAGTGAAATCGCAGCGACGCAAGTCTTCCATTGATGAACGCCGGCAGGCGCCGGCCGTGGTGTCCAGCCCAGAGAAAGAAGCAGCCACCAGAACCAAGCGTGCTACACGTAATTCCAAGTCCCGACCACCCTCACCACCACCACCACCCCCACCACCTACCACTACACAGAAGTCTCCCGAGAAGATTGCGGAAAAGACACAACGTCGCAAGTCGCGTGCCGAATCGCCCAAAAAGACGCCACCCAATCTGGAGCATGAAATCGCCCAGAGGAAGGCAGCCAATGCCAAGACCACGCCCACACCAACATCGAAACAAAGTTCACTGGACAAGCTGCTCAACAAAAAGGAGCAGGAGATCAGTCGGAACAATGCGACTCTTATCACACCCACACCCGAACCCGTGCCAGTGGAGCCACCAGTACTGGTGGCCGAGCCCACACCAGCCCCAGGCTCTCCAGACATAGACAAAGAGTCTGGAGAGGTGCCCATGGATATTGACGAGGAGCTGACCACGGCCCCTACCCACACCCAGCTCTCTGCCAACGCCATCAAATTGGCCGAACTCTCGGCGGACATAGATGAACGTCCGCCGGCTGCCCCTCTTCCCGCCTCGCCTACTCCTACACCTTCCAATGATGAACTCTCGAATGCCAGTGATCTCTCCGATGGAGAACGCCATAGTCGTTGGCGTTCTCGTCGACGACGTCGACGCACACGTGGCAGCGGCAGCACCCCTCTCTCGGCCGACGAGGAGGAGCACACACATCACACTCAGCATCTGCTCAATGAAATGGAAATGGCTCGTGAGCTGGAGGAAGAGCGCAAGAATGAACTGGCCAATGCCAGTAAATATTCAGCCTCCACATCCTCGCCAGCGGTCACAGTGATACCACCCGAGCCGCCAGAGATTATTGAGCTGGACTCCAACTCGAATTCCAAGATGAATGCCACTTCGGAGCAGTCGCCGGCGGCCACCCTGATCAATTCACCGGCCGGGCCAGTTTCCTCCGTGCCACCAGCCTCTCAACTGGCCGAACAGTTGCTCTTACCCAAGAGTCTCAGCACAGCCACCTCTGCCTTGGATCTGGACTCCACCGATCAGCCCATAGTGGATACAATTCTGGAGATGGAGGACAGTAAGCATAGACATGCCATGTTTAATGCCAACAACTACGCCTCCAGCATAGCCAGCGTTTTGAATCCACCGGGTCCAGGCCAAATGAGTCTCTTGGGCAATGCAGTGCTAGGCACTGGCAAGCCTGTCTCCGAGGAGGACAACATTACAGCCACTCGAAATCTCTTGGAGAAGCTGCGCAAGACCAAAAAGAAGGCCCAAGATGAAACATCCAAAGAGAACGTGGAACTCTTGCCGCCCACACCAGCCATACCAGCAGGTTTTCCCTATGCAGCCGATCCTGAGGATCTTATCCATGCCCAGAAAGAACTTCAGCAGCAACAACAACAGCAGCAGCAACAACAAGCGGCAGCCAACTCTAGCTGCCTCTTCGGCAACAGTTCAAGTGCGCCCAACTCTGTCGGCATGACCATCAAGGATTCACCCATGACAGCCAACAGCGGCGGCAGCTATGCCAACAGTCTCACCAACACACCAAATGCCACACCCACCAGTGCAGCGACCAACAATACCAGCCATCTGGTCTACAACGACCACAATGTTTTGGGAGTGCCCCTTGTGGTGCCCGATTATCCCAGCCAGATGAGTTGCTTCCTCGACAAACAGCTGGACAAGTCAGCTTTGGCCAATAAAGCATCCCTTTTTACCAAATCCCTGCCCACCAACAACAATGGCAGCAGTCAGGCACCCGACTTTGTGGATCTGGCCGCGGCAGCCGTCAAGAACAATCTCAATTTTGGCAACACGACCAACTCAAATGCTGTTCCACCCGTGGTCAACAACAAGCTGAGTGTCCCAGGAACCGAATGCGACTACGATGAGAACACTCGCATGCAGTCACCCTACGGCGCTATGCGTCGTTGGAATGAGAATGACCTGATAGCAGCCCGTCGCTCATCCTCGCCCAGCTCTGTTTCCGAGTCCAATGATCAACCTCCGACGACCCAACAACAGCAGCAGCAGCAGCCACCGCAACAACCACAACGGCCACAGCCACCCCAACATCAAAGCTTCTTCAATGCCCTAGAGAACAGTTATGGCCTTGGCACTGGCCCACCTGGTGGTTACAATCACAGTCATGCCCCACTCGTCAATGGCATTGATGCCATGATGTACAACAATCAGGCCTATGCGGGTCCAGCTCCAGCCACTCAGGCGACCACCACGCCGCAGCAAACACCCACCCATGGCCAGGGGCATACCCCGCAACAGCAGCGCACACCCACCAATGCCAGCAGTTCCCAGTACAATGGTGGTGGAGGCAGTGCAGGAGGAACCGGCAGTACCGCTGGCAATCTCTACAACCAAATGCCCTATGCCCCGAGTACACCCACCAATGGGCCGCCAGGCGTAGGAGTGAGCATGTTTCCGCATCCCACGCCGCCACAACAGCAGCAGCCCGAACCAAGTCTCTTTGGCAATGGCGCTGCTCCTCAGCAACAGCCTCAATATGGTGGCACGCCTTACACCACACCCAATATGGCCCTGACGGCGGCATCTCTGCTGCAGCAGTCACCGCATCAACTGCAACAGCCGCAGACACCGAATCATCAGTTCAGCCTGACCTCGCCAGTGGATGGAAACATGCCTCCGTATCCCACTTTGCTGAGCAGTTGTGCCGAGGCGGCCATGATGCCACCCACGCCGGGTGGTGTCCCCCAGGCCATACCGCCCACGGCCTCGGTAGGTGCAGTCACACCCACCAAAGAGTCACCCACAAAGCGCAGCTCTGGGCGATATAATCAGCAGAATGTGCCGCCGGGTCCACCGCCTCCACCAACACCGCCACAGAAGACGCACAAGTCTCCGCAGATACCGCAGCACAAATCGCCGGGCAAGTCGCCGCGTCAAATGGAACTGCTCAACAAGCAGATTCAGCTCCAACAGCAGCAGCAGCAAGCCCAGGTCCTGCCACCCACACCTCCTCAGCAAGCTGGCCTAGGCGACTATGGAGGCGGAGCCGTGAAACAGACAACGCCCAAATATGATCCACTGACGCACACGTTAACGGGCAAGCTGCGTCAGCGGGCTCCGCGTGGTGCCGGCAGCGGTGGTCGAGGCCGTGGACGCGGTCGGGGCCGGGGACGTGGCAGCAGTGCGGCCAATGCTATATTACCCCTGCCACCGCCGATGGCTGATTACGGTAGCAATACGCACATTGTCAACAATCTCGTGGGCACTCCCTTCGAGTTCAACAACTACGATGACGACCTGGCTGGACCGGGCGTCGAGAATCTCCAGTCGCTGAGAGACCGACGGCGTAGCTTCGAGATCCGTGGCCATGGACAGGCGCCAGGCACCAGCTATGCCAGCTGCAAGCTGAGAGGTCCTGCTGCCGGCACAGGTAGTGTCCTGAAGCCGACACCGCCACCAAATACTAGCACGGCGCAGACCACATCTCTGCTACATTCCATTGAACAGCCAGTGCTGCCAGGACCAGTGGACATGCGTACCTATAATCTGGGCTTCGAGGCCACCCACAGCAGTGCCTCCCAGGAGGCCTATAACAATAATTTGCTGGGAGCCTTCGATTCGGGCACGGCTGAGCAGACCTTCTCCGAGTTTGATGAAGAGGACGAACGGCAATTCCAGTCGGCCTTGCGGGCCACTGGCACCACCATGTCGACGGCCACCAAACAGACCACAAGCCTGCCCTCCACCCCAGCCACCGGAGGCAGTAGTTCCACTAACACAGGCAATCTCTTATCGGCCACTGCTCATAACACCTCGCTGTCGGCCAACTCGGCTTCAAGCACCCTGCTCAACAGTGCCTTGCATTCCACGGAGGCCAACCAATCGGCTCCAACCACAGCTTCGGCTCCACAAACGGTGTCTGTGGCCGAGCTGGTCCTACCGCCAATGGAGGCCTCTATGGAGGCCACCTCGGAGGAGGTGTCCATCGACTCGGACACCACTCTGGCCACCAAGGTCTCGCTTTCCGAATCCCGCATCCATCCCAAGTTGAAGATCAAGGAGCCGTTGCGCTATCCCGAACACTTTTCAGCGGTCACGAACACTTCGTTGTCCAGCACCACGGTGGTGCAGTCGAATGCCGGTGGCAGCATTGTCCAGACCACGGTCTCGGCTCAGATGACTGCCACGGTGGTGAGTGCGGCCTCGGTGTGTGGCAACAGCAGCAGCAGCGGCGGCACCAACTCACGGCGTATGCGAAAGAAGGAGCTACTCAGCTTGTATGTGGTCCAGAAGGATACTCTGATGGATGACTCTTCGTGTGGCCTGCCGGCCACTTCAGATAGTCTGCCACTGGAAAATATACTCCGCAAATCCGATGCCAGTGAGCTGGACGATGATCTGGCCACCACAGCCTGCAGCTCGAAGCGCTTTAAGAAGAACTCCAGTCGCGAGTTGCGCTCCCTGGATGCCAATGTAATAATGGATGAGCAGCATGCGGGTCTACCAGCGGGCGGTGGAGATGGCCGTCGTCGCAGTGCCTGCTCCTCAGGCAGCAATGACAATGGCAAGACCGGAGCCGCCTCGAGTGCTGGCAAGCGTCGCGGACGTAGTAAGACTTTGGAGAGCTCAGAGGATGACCATCAGGCGCCCAGAATCAAGATGAAGATCCGTGGCCTGACCGGCGGAGAGGTGCCGGCAGCTAATCTCAGCGGAGCTGGCGACAGCAGCTACAGCTATGAGATGACCCGACGCGCCTGTCCACCCAAAAAGCGGCTGACCTCGAACTATCCCACACCCACTCTGGAGGAGATCAAGAGGGACTCGATGAATTATCGCAAAAAGGTGATGCAGGACTTTGACAAGGGAGAGGATAAGCGTGAGGCTGGTGATGAGTCTCTCCAGCCGCCCACAAAAAAGCCCAAGTCATCCAAGCCCAAAAAGGACAAGAAGGAGAAGAAGCGTCACAAGCTGGCCCAGGCCAAGAACAATACGGCCACGGCCACCTTTATCGAGAACACGGGCAGCGTTTCTCCTGGGGACAAGCCAAAGATTATCCTACGAATCAACACTCGGAACGTGACCACACCCAAGCAAGAGGAGGCTCCCATACGACTCAAATTCGCCCGGGCCTCAGCTGGCGGAGGCTATGTGATTGGCGATAAATCCGCCGAACCCAAGGAGCCGGCAGCCTCCGCCTCCTTGATTGCCTCACCAGCCGCACAGCCAAGCAGTGAGAGCATGCTACTGGAACCCCTAGCCAATTGCAGTGGAGCTGGCCTAGAGTCACAGCACCAGCATCATTCCTCCAATGCCGGATCCCCGGCTCTCCTGCTCAACAGCTTTACGCCTCATTCCCAGAATGCCAACACCTCGCCGGCCCGTCTTGGCAAAGACACGGGTACTCCCTCACCACCGTGCCTGGTCATCGATTCTAGCAAAAGTGCCGATGTCCATGATTCTACCTCATTACCAGAGAGCGGCGGTGGCCTTGTCGTCCTCGGCTCCACCACACCCCTGTGCGTCAACGTGGGCAACTATGAGAACAGCAATAATTCACTACCCTCGGCAAGTGGTTCCGGGTCCAGCAATTCCTGTAACAGCAATTCGAACAACAACAACAATATCAACAACAACAACAGCAGCAACAGCAGCAGTAGCGGCGGCAACAACAACAACAATAACAACAGCGGCGGCAACAGCGGTGGCTTACTTCCATTGAAAAAAGACTGTGAGGTTAGATGATAATCATAAAGCGATTTCGGTTGACTTCCTTCCCAGCACACACACACCTACACACCAACACACACACACACTCAAACAAATATGCGCACACGCCTAAATCCATACAATCACACACACAGAGACTTACATTTACATAAGAATACTTCCAGAGCTGCAGATGCTCCCGACTTTTCTCTAAGTAAAGCCCTCTTAAACTAGGATTTCTCTACCAGATGATTCCTTGAAATTTGCAATTTTCTTTTTTTTCTTTTTTTTCTTTTTTTTAAATATCTTTCGATGTTTTTTATTTTTTTTTCTTTATGGTTCTGTTAATTATATGTATGTATCCGTGTGAAACCTAGCAAGCCTTTTAGATTTATTTCCCCAATCCCCCCCTCAAGTTGTTCAGTAAAAAAAAAATTTTTTTTATATAATATTTTGGTTTAGCATGAATGAATTTGTTTGGCATTTGTTCCCCAATCCCCCTACCCCACGTGTTTATTGAGTATTGGAATATTTTAATTGTCAAAATTGTTTAACACTGTCTTTACTTTTTTTTTTTGTATAGATCGATTTAAAATTCTTTTACTTTGTACAGTTAGTTTGTAAGTTGACCCAAAATTTTCCTCCTTCTCTCTGATTTTCCATCCACACTATCGCTGTAAGTTTTTTGCAATCGAGATATTATCTACATTAAAAAAAAAACAAATCTTATATATAAAATTAAATTAAAATTAAAAAATATATATATATATATATATATTTATATATGTATATCCAAAATATATTTAATTATGATAAAAAATAAAACACACGCCTAAATCGCTTCTTGTCGAGCAAAAAAGAAAGCAACTTCAACTTCCCCTCCAAAATGTGTGGACAAGCAATACAAAATAATTTAACAACATTTTAAAATGTAATTGTAAATTTTAATTATTTTTTGTTTTTTTTGTAATTTTTTTTAGTAAAGTGAATTAATTTTTAAAATCTGTAAAATACTGTATCAAAGTTAAAAAAAAAAAAAAATTGAACCAAAATTCTGAAAGCTAAAAGAATCCAAATGCTCGGTTTGTAAGCCAACTCATTTTTTCCCCCTTTCCTCTGACTTTGCTCCTAGATGCGCAAACACACTCACACACACACACAATCACAGACTTTTCATTCAAAAAAAAAAAAAATCATATTCACAATATATTTTAACTATTTATTAATAAACTATTTAAATGACAAGCAAAAAAAAAAAAATAAAAAAAAAACAATTGCATAATAAAAATTGTATAAATTAGCAAAAAATTTGTTAAAACAAAAAAAAAATTTCAAAAACAAAAACAAAAAAAAATGTAGCCTATAGTCATTAATTGTAGTTTATAGCGAAAATCAAAGTCGGCAGCTTGATTAGTCTTGGCCGCATCTAAGTGCATATAAAAATAAAAATTATATAAATAAAAAAACAAAAAAAATCCATTATATACCTAGAGACATTAACAACAAAAACAACAACAAATTGAGCCCCCCTGAGGCATTGTTTGTATTTTTAGCCTGTAAGTAAAACAAAAAAGAGCATTCGGTATTCTCGACTTTCTTTCTTCTTTTTTTTCGAAATTATTGTTTATATCAAACGGCGGAGCAATAGTGACATAGGCAAAAAAAAAAAAAAAGAAAATTTAATTTTTGTTTATTTATAATTTTTTGATATAAGCAAAAAAAAAATAAAGCGAATATGAAATTATTATTAAGCCTGTTGCCTCAGGCAGAGTCAAAAGAATTTGTAAGCCACATTGAGGAGTATTTCCGATTTGTTAAACTGAATTAAATTAAAACAAAAATAATAATAAAAATCACATGAAAATTTAATTAATAAATTTAAATTAAAATTACAAAAAAAAATTTTGGTAGGCCACAAAAAAAATAATAATTGTAAATACGGAGAAATGTTTTTTTAAAAAAACTATTATTACGTTTAATAAATATAAATAAATTATGATTATTAATTTTAAATTGTAGTATTTAGCAAAAATTTAAATAAAACGAAAACATAAAAAGCCTTATTTAAAAAAAAAAATACAAAAACAACAACAAAAACTATATATCGTCAGCAATAAGAAGAACAACAACAACAACCACTGCACAACAATTTACTTTTTATCGTCAGGTTAGAAATCGTCTCGAAATCCAAGAAAAAACACGGAAGAGAAGAAGCCGTGTTAAAATTTACACACACACAAACACACAGACACACACACAAGCAATTGTCAATTACATAAGTGAATAATAATAAAGTTTTTTCTGCTTTCCGGCGGCCTTGAAAGCAGTCTCGAGCGGCTGCTTAAACTGATATCTCCCGCAGAATCATAGACGAAAATAGGAATATTTTTGGTGCCGTTTTTTTGGGTAACTCACAGAAGCAATACACCTTAATAGAAAAGTAAATAAATAAAAACAAATATTAATAATTCATTTTATATTTTGTTTTTATTTTCCTAGGACCTGGAAACAGTTAGACAGACAATTACAGTTATAGGGTTATTTATGATAAGGTTTTGGATTCTCAAAAAAAAGGCAACGCCATATCAGGTCAACAATTGGACTTTTTCTTTTTTTTTTTTTTAATTTTACTTTTTAAATATTGCAAAAAAAAAAAAATGCAGGCAAATATTAAACAGACCAACTCTTTTTTAGGAAAACCTTAGACTAGCCTAGTAGTTTGTATATAATTATTAAAATTATTACACCAATGAACAATATGCACAACAAGCGAATCCAACAAAAAAATTAAAGTGTAATAAACAAAAAAAAAGAAAAAAAATTATATATATGATTGACTAAAGCTTAAGAATTGTTTTATGAAGATTACGTAAGAAACTCCTTGAAAAAATATCGAGCAACCTCTAATATGCCTAACAGATTTTTTCTTTAAACAAAATGATCATATTAATGCAAAAAAAAAAAGAAAAGGAAAACAAATAGAATATAATAATTATTGTATATGTTAAGTAACTAATTAAAAACAATAAGTATTACCAATGAGAAACAAGAGGAAGAAGAAGAAGAAGAATATTAATTATTATTATTATTATTATTATTGCTATCGCATAAGTGTTGATGGTATGAGAAGGAAGTTAAAAAGGCAGCGCATTTTCAGCGCCCAAATAGGGAAATATACATATATAAATCATATATATATATAGTATATAGAATATATTTAGAATTGATTAGGATTGTAATTAAAATCGATAACTAACTTTGCATTAAATAAAAAAAGAAAAAAAAAAAAAACAAAAACACTTACACACTTAAATTATAAGAATAAATTAAATTAATTAATGCTGTACATTCTACAAAAACAAAAACAACAAGTTAAAACAGTAGTGAGAAGAAGAAGAAGAAGGAGGCAATTGAACAAGTTTAAGAAAATAAAACCACAACAATCTAAGCAACAGCCTAGTGAATCCAAATATAATATTTTAAACGAAATTTTTATATTATTAAGTATGTTAAATAATTATTGACAACAACAACAACAAAATCGAAATATAATTAAAAAAAAAAACAAAAACTGCTGTAAAATAACAAAAACAAAGCAACCACAACCAACCAACTTGTAAATCTAAGTTGTATTATAAATACGAAAAATATAGCAGAAATTATACATAAATTACAAAAAAAAAAAAAAACAATCGGAGTTTTTCAATTTTTTCAGATTCGAATTCCATTGAATTACCAGGCCAACAGAAGTCAGCAGCAACATGATTTGCAGAGCATCGATTCATTTTATGCAATTTATTTGCGCACCACCAAAAAGTATGCTACACTTTTTGTTCGTTCTGCTGTTGGCTGTGTGCTGGCTTAACTCTCGGGGTTTCTCTTTCTATGGAATATATTTTTCAATTTCAACTCTTCATCCCCTCACCAACGACTTAACTCACCTTAAATTGACTGCGATGTCTAGTTTATTCAATCAAATAAAACTAAAAAAAAGCTGGAATCCAATAGATTTGTTTTTTTTTAGAATTCATTTCATTTTTGATATATATATATATTTTTTTTTTACATATAATTTTGTTTTATATCTTATATATTGATTTACACATCTTTTCAATTATAAGTAATACTCGGGGAAAAGTTGCCGCTCTGCTTTGGTATTTGGTTGAGCCTTAAATTATCGTCAGGCCAAACTTTTGACAAGAAAACTGAGGTTTCAACTTAAGCCTTCGATATTTCAATATCATTTCTTACGGATCTTAAACTCTAATACTTTTGGCTACGCACTTTGTCAAGTCAGTTTTACAGTTTATTCAATTTTGGTTATATCAAGTGTAAATATTTTACCTCCGACTTATCAAACATAGCATACATAATACCAATTGATTATGGTTCACATTACCATTTGTATATACTATATATATTTGATTTGCTTTTAAGGATTATCTAGATATTGTACTCATTTCGGGTGTGAATTCTCGGAACTGCTGACTCGACTGACCAGTTGACTTTAACCGACTGATATATATATATAGAGCGGGCTTATTGTACAATCAACTTAAAGTTAGAGAATTCAAGAGTTGTGCAGATATCGAAATGTTCCATTTACTTAATAATGTCGTGCTTGATTCTTTCACTTTGTTAATATTTTTTTTAAGGGTTTCCTTTGGATTCTTTCAATGATTCTATTGCTTGAGCTTAGGGAGATTTATTTAAAAACTTTGTGTTTATTTGTGTGTGCTTTTTTCTTTTAACAAAAACTAACTATTTACAATATTTAAGGGACCGTTTTTTTCTGTTCATTTTTATAGAGGTCTCAAAAATAAATAAATTATATGGAAGGAACTAGTTTATAATTTAGAGATAGGTTTTTTTATATTCCGAGATTATTTTTAAATTGGTTTTTTGTTTTTTGTTTTTTTTGTTTTCTTTTTACGAAGACCGAACTTTTTCGAGATTTTTCATTTTATTATTTTTAATAACTGCACAAAAAATATATTTATTTATTTTATATGTTATATAGAAAGTTGTTTTTTTGGTAAGCGTAAACTGCCTTGCATTTGCAAATCAAATTAAATCAATCGGGCTTAATTTATTCTATATAAATGTCCTCGATGGGATAAGCAGTTTCGATGAATTTCTGATAGAAACGCTGAAAGGCGCGGCTGTTGGAAAAAAAGAGATTTGAAAATTAAATAAAAGAATAATATCAAAGAAAGTTGAGTGCTTACCCCACGGCCTCGGCCACGGGTCTTGTAGACTCGGAGCCCTTGAAGACATGACAAGCGAATCGTTGAACTGTCGGATGTTTGGTGATAAAGCCAATGAAGCGATGATCCCGTGGATGAAATGCACAAAATGACACATTCTTTAAGGAGTAGAAATAATCGATGCAGGGTTTCTTCTCCTTCTTATTCTGTGAAGATATAAAGAAATATTGAGTAACTCTGTTAACTCATTTTTAGACTGAAATCACTTACATTTGGAGCCGATCGATCGACCATACGTAGACCCTGATCCGATACTTCCAAAATGCAAGTCTGACCAGTGGGAGAGTTGCCATATTCACCCACAATCTTGCGCACTGCCTGGCAGACCACTCCTGTGCCCTTGTGCGCCAGAGTCTCCACAGATCCCAAGTAGCCCAGCAAATACCGCTCCTTCTTCACCTGCTGCACTGTGGGATCAAACTCGTTGTAATCCAAGTCAACAGCATAGGCCGAGGGGAAGATGCCCTGGCGACCAGTACGTAGATTCACTCCCTCGCACCACAAATCTTCGGCCTCCTTCTGCACATAGATGGCATCGCCAATTTCCAGCTCAATCTCATCATGATGTCGTGGCACAAACTTGTGCAGGCCACGGTGTGTGGCCTCCAGCATCTCCAGCTGGCCGAAGGGCACCCCGCCAAAGGGCGGTGGGAAGGGAGACTGTGATACCGGCGAAGTAATCTGTGGTGACATGCTCTTGAAATCATTGGGCGAGTGGGCAGTACTATGACCGCTGTCCACATCGCCCAGACTCTGCAAGCGCTCCGAATCGGGGCTGGAATCCTCGTCCAGCAGATAGCCGCATTTGAGCGAAAGAAATGAACGCTGCTGACTCTGTCTGCCCGCGCTCGAACCACACTTGAATTCATCCGCCAGAGTGGTGTGACTGCTGTAAATGGGTGCCATGTTGTTCGCCTGGGAGCCACCTAAAAGATGCAGAATGGAAGCTGCAACGAGGCCATGAGTAGATTAGGTAACACTACTATCAACTCTACTCTAAACAAAGCTACTGACATGCAGAAGAGCTGGAAGAACTGACCAAGGTTGACCCTAAGACTAAAGGTCACTTGACTCACTTACATTTCTTGTTCTTGGGTATTTCGGGTAACTTGCGACGCCGCCGCTGTTGCTGCTGTTGGGCAGCAGCTGTGTTGGGCGTGAGTAGGTGCTGACCATCATTGCTGGCTCCTATGGTCACTGCCCCGCCGTTGATGCCTATGAAGCCGCCGATGGCCTCCTGATGGTTGAGTGGATGATGCCGATGCGAGTTGAAGGAGTCGTTGGTATCCAGAGAGCCATCGGAGGACAGCGAAACAACCTTTAGGCCATCACCCAGTTCGTCGTCCTCCACCTGCCTCTGCAGTTTGCCCTCTCCAATGCCGTCTTCCTGATCGGAGCCATCGCTCTTCGAGGAATGCGAGTCCTCCAATTCATCGTTGGGTATTAGCCTAAACAAAAACAAAAGGAAATTTAACTCAAGTGGGCGTTCTATTTCCTTTTTATATTTCTTTTAACACGTGGGCCGCCCGCTGCGCTCTCAAAGTCATTGATTTTTCACACGCTCGGTTCACTTGCCAAAGAGTGCGTATCCCGAAATTTTTGGTCTCAACAGAGATAAAATAGATCTTGGAATACTTACGAATAAAATGCATGTGGATTATTCTTTTTGACGCCAGCGGCTGTGGTGAATGTGGCTATTGCATGAGACTCAAAGATGGGCCGATGGAACTCTTCAAATTCACTGTCGGCCATGGTACGCCCACGGGCCAGAAAATGCGTATGCCAACGTTGTCTACGCTAGCTGAACGCACTTACAATTACACTTTAGGATTTAGTTTCGAACTTTCTGTTTGAGAAACTCCTTGAATATTTATTTGAAATAAATAAAATTGAAAAGTTTTTCGCCTTGGCAAAAGTCAAGCGTCGTCACTTTTTTCACTTCCCTAACGAAAATCGATAATTTCCTTAAACTTGCTCGCTGTCGTCGTTGTCGTCGGACACTCTCTCAGTTGAGCCCCAGTTTGACGTCCAGTTTGGCTGGCTTGGTCTGCTGACGCTTTGAAAAGGGAAATTTTGAGCTGTCAGGCGCTCTCCCCGTTTTCTATTTTGCGTAACTCGTAACTTGTTTTTGTTTACAACTCACCAACTGGTCACTGTGGGCCCGGGCGTTGGTGGGCGACGGTGAACTTCCCTTAATTTGGGGGTTGGCAAGTTGTGAGCATGCGCACTCAGTTTCTGCGGTTTCTTTGGGGGTTAACTTGCAAATTGCAATACTGTTGCGCCTTTGTGGATTCCATTTGAAGTGCACAGCTATTTGGGTATTTTATTTCAAGTGTCTTTTATTAACTGTACTAAATCTGAGGGTGGGTTGCTTCCACAAAGCCGGCCAAATTCAGAATCTTAATTCAAAACTTTTCTTTATTTTGTTGAGAAAATCTAAATTTTTAAAATTTATTTCTAAAAAATTGAACCTTGGAGTAATTTGGCTCAGACATCTACCCAAGTCCATTCAATTTGTCAACCCTCTGGTGAATAAATAAGCAAGTCTAATTTAATTATATTAAAATCAACTGAAATCAACAGACGCTATTCATAACAGAGCCAAACTCAATTTCTGTTGGATTGAGTAGAAACTTATACACTGCAGTCTCAGTCAACTTAAGAATTTAACTAAAATTTCAGCTAAAGCCAGGCTCGGACTTTTTACTCAAAAAGTTCATGAAAATGAGTCAGTTCTTAGGCATGAAATGAACAATTTATCAGGCATACAGAAGTCATAAGAAAGACGACAAAAGCCCAAAACACCAGAGCAACGAAACTTGATAACAAAGAGACGATCCGACTACTCTGCTGTCTGATCAGTTAAAGCTCTCGCTCTCCGCTCTCGGCTTCTGTTTGCCTGTTAGATAAGCTGTCATTTGAAATGAGTTTGAAGCTTTCTTTCCAGAGACTCTTTAATTTTTTAAAAGAATTTTATTGTCTAGACAACTTTTAAAGAGCGTAGCATTTAAATGCTGCTATAAATCCATCAAGTAGCTGGCACAAAGGCAGAAATGCCTGTTAACGACCAAGAGCAATCACTTTAAATGTTTTGGTCAGGGTCTGGAAATCATTCCGAAGGCCATCGTGGCACAGAGTTCTGTCGGTCAATCAGTTAACGACTCAAGTGGCTCGCATTTATCGCATCACCCACACACGTGGATGGACTATCAGTCTCCCCCGTCCACCTTGTGATTTCTTGTCTATTCCCCGCATATTTTAATAGCAAAGTAGCCTCAGATATTTAGACTTTTTCCCCAGAGTCATCGTCAGAGTCGACTGCTTTGTTTGCTTTTCTCGAAGCGCAAACAAAAAAAAAAAAAAAAAAAAAAAAAAATGAAACTGTCTTAGGAGCAGTTGGTCAAATAGTAGCAAACGGTAGAAAAGGAATTGCCATTTATCTATTATTGACTGTCGCTCAGTGTGGGAGTAAATAGGGGAGAGAGACGCTATACGCTTTGTGGTTTTTCCTGAAGCGCAAACTTTCAACGTATTGTCAAGGCGAATCATCAAGTGGTTGACGGAAATACCGTAAAAGCGAATAGACATGAAACCTAAAAGAAGGAAAAGGAAACTCAGCAGAGAGCCTAGGTTTTTCGAATGAAATTATCCTTAAATTCTCAATAGATTTTTAAGCAGAATTATAAGATTTAAAGATGATTCTTTTTTGATCTTAAAAGTAATCAACAAGTCCAGGAATACTCGAATATCGGCTGAACCATAATTAGAATGATGAAAGATTTCTGATCAAGGTCCTGATTCTATCAGGATTCTAACTGCAGAATATTTCATTCATTTGTTGACCATTTTAATTTCTTTTATATTTTTAAATAAATGATTTTAGTCAGACATTGAATTTCTTCTTTCAATCCTAGAATTTGCTTTATCAGCTAAAAAAATTATTGACTCTCTCTAACTCTGGGGGCGTTTTGTTCTAGACTCATTCATCTCTTACGGTATCTTGTCCTATTGTTAATGGTTACATGCCAGCATAAATTAAGGGCACTGATTTGAAAGTCAAGCGCAGAAATATCAGACAGTCAGGGTAAAGTAAAATGAAAAGCCCAACTCAGCAGCTCAACACATTTAAAGTTATCCAGCTCTGCTCTGGGCTGGAGTTGTGCCTCGTTGCTGATTAGAAAGTGAAATGCAGAGACCTCACCTTTCTCTCCTAGTTTCTATTAGTTGGGAACTACAAGTGGCACAAGTGACGTCATGCGTTTGCCTGATTTCAACATGATTTGGCCAATCAAAACACACCAAGCCGAGGCACAGACACACACACACACAGACACACACACACACAGACACACAAACCGAAACACCCACACAAAAAAGGTGGAGTCTGTGGGAAAAGAAAAAGTCACTTGTAGCTTTTATATCCTTGAACAAATTTATCTGTAGCCACGCACACTTAATAAATACAATTGAATATGTATCTGTGTGTGAGTGTGTCTGTGTGAATGTGCTGCGGGTTGCTATAAAAGGAGCCAGCACAATGCCAGGATCTTGCAGTTGCTCTTGGCGTTGCGTATACGTCGCGTGTGCGGTATCAAAACAGTTGAACTCTGTGGACTTTGGTGTACCCTTTCGCTTTTGGATTACATAAGATGAGTGCATCAGGCAAGAGTCTTCTCGGTCTCTGGCTGTACCGCAGTGGCGAGCAGGAGTGGTCTGTCAAGCAGGGCAGTCCACTGCACACTTTGAAGAAGGAAGCGCCGCATGCAAGTCTTGTAAGACATGCCTCTGCCCCGTCTCGGCCGCCGGCCGTTAGGATTGAAAATGACAATTTTGTTGTGTTCTCGCCTAAAACACAGGAACGAGGCGGGGAAGTACCCAGGCTGGCAGTCTCCTCCAGTGCAGGAACCGAGGCACCTCGTCAGCACTCGCCAGGCGAAAGAATTTCCATTATATTCACTCTGAAGAATCAAGTGGGCAATTTGGCCAGGGCCCTGCAGGTCTTCCAGGAATTGGGCATTAATGTTTTGCACCTGGAATTGTCGCCTCTGGAGACGGCCACCAATCAGGCCGATGTCTTAGTGGATGTGGAATGTGATCCTCGTCGCTTGGATCAGGTGGTAAAGATGCTCAATCGAGAGGTGGCCTCGGTTAACTACACTTCAGTAAGTCAGCAATCTTTGGCCAGGGCTCCTTCTCTCTCAGCCTGCTCTAGCTTTGGTAAGTTCGATGGAATTGAAACCGCTTGGAGCACTTTTCTTTAAGTTATTTTTCCATAGACTTTGGTGAAATGATGTGGTTTCCACGCAAGATTTCTGACCTGGATAAAGCGCAGAATGTGTTGATGTATGGCTCTGAGCTGGATGCTGATCATCCTGGCTTCAAAGACCCGGTTTATCGCAAGCGTCGAGAGCAATTCTCCGCCATAGCCAACAATTTTAAATAGTAAGTTTTGCTCGTATCGATGGCCAAGGTTTTTATGATTTTAATTGCTTTTCATCGACTCAGCGGCAATCCCATTCCACGTGTGCAGTACACAGCCGAGGAGGTTAAAACTTGGTAAGTTTAAATTAGATTTTCTGTGTGGTTTGCAGAAACTTTTCACTTTTCAGGGGCACCGTTTTCCTTGAGTTGCATCGTCTTTACGTTTTGCATGCTGTGCCTGAGTATATGGAAAATTGGCCTGAACTGGTCAAGTACTGTGGCTATAGGGAGGATAATGTGCCGCAACTACAGGATGTCAGCACCTATTTGAAACGGAAGACAGGCTTTCAATTGCGCCCCGTGGCTGGGTATCTCTCACCCAGAGACTTTCTCTCGGGCTTGGCTTTTCGTGTCTTTCACTGCACTCAGTATATAAGGCATTCTTCGGATCCCTTCTATACACCCGAACCGTAAGCCTAGATCATTTTTTTTTGCGAGATTTCCCTTTGATTGGTTTACGCTTTACAGGGATTGTTGCCACGAGCTGTTGGGTCATATGCCTCTTTTGGCCAATTCCAGCTTTGCCCAGTTTTCTCAAGAAATTGGCTTAGCCTCGCTGGGCGCCTCCGATGCGGATATTGAAAAGCTGGCCACGGTGGGTAGAATTTTGTTTTAAATATTTTAAAATTCTCTTAAAATATTTCTTAGCTATATTTCTTTACGGTGGAGTTTGGCCTGTGCAAGCAGGCCGACAGCAGTTTCAAAGTCTATGGAGCCGGCCTGCTGAGCTCGGTGGCTGAGCTTCAGCATGCCATCACCGCCAAGGAGAAGATTAAGAAATTCGATCCGGAGTTGACTTGCAAGGAGGAGTGCATAATCACTTCCTACCAGAACGCTTACTATTACACGGATTCCTTTGAAGAGGCCAAAGAGCAAATGAGGTGAGCCAAGGCCACGCTGCCTAGTGAATCGGATACGAATTTCTCTCAATTTCAGGGCCTTTGCCGAGAGCATTCAACGGCCTTTTGGAGTGCGTTACAATCCCTACACCATGAGTGTGGAGGTGCTTTCCAATGCCCAGAAGATTACGGCAGTGGTTAGTGAACTAAAGGGTGATCTCAGCATTGTCTGCTCGGCTCTGCGTAAGATCTCTGCCACAGATGAGAACCTGGATGTGGATAGCATAGCCAACATGTTACATAACAGCCTGAATGTGCGGGCTCCCAGCTCCACAAGCCCCGACAACTCCGACAATTCACCGCAATCCATAGCCGAGGGAGACTAAGCTCAGAGGGAAGTAAAACAGAAATGAAGACCAGAGTATAGGAATTTTTGGGACCATATATACTATATAAATAAATCAAATATATATATAGCATAATATTTATTGATGTCTACTACAGAGAGCAAGCTGGGCCCCAGGGCAACTTTTAACAATAATTTTTATTTAGTGGCCATTTGAACTTATGTGTGTGAGTGTGCGCGCGTTGCATAACCTAAAAACTATTTTGATTCTAAATTCTAACTTATAAAACTAAATGAATAAAACCAAACTTCTAGGTGTGAATATGGCTTTGATTTGACTTGATCTGACTTGAATTGAATTGGATTGGACAAAGGCTCTCAAGCACGAATCTTGTGAATGATTTTCTTATTACTAAAACATTGATTTCCCGGTATCAATTAAAAAACGCAAAATGTTTTGGCTGGAAGAAACAAAAAACAAAAAATAAACTTAGAAATTAAACCCTCCCTCTTTTGGTCTATTTGTAGATCAAATCACAGTCGCTGTTGATAAAGAACTTCTTGCTAATATAGCTGGAAGTATATTCGAGCAGATAGTTGGGTATGGTCCAGATATTGAAATTCTGGGCCAGCTGACGCCACTGTTTCAAGATCAAGCCGACTTGAGTATTATATTTTTGCAGCCAGCTAAATCGATCGGTTACCCGATGGGTCACACGATGGGTCACCTGTCGTACTACATCACCGGCCAGTCCGGTGACGCTAACACGACGCCGTCGACTGGAAGTGCTCTCCTCGCTGGACGCTCTCAGCATGCGTTGCTCTTTCTTGCTGCCCTTGGCGGAGATTTGCTGGAAATCCGATTTGACCTCGACGCGTGGCGCGATTTGTATGCGATCGACAGTATCGCAGATTTCCTCATTGCTGATCAGTATACCGGCCACGATATACATCAGTTTGAAAACTCTAGAGATCATCAAAGAAAGTCTTTATTAAAAGAACACTTTGGGTGGAAAGAAGAAACTAAAAGTCACACACACCTCACAGTACGTGACATCATTTCCATTTGATTGAATGCCGGAGATGATGAAGAGAGTTTGACAATATTTTTTGTATAATTCGCCTTGAATTTTTTTTGTATTTTTTATTTAGAATTTAAAAAATAATTTTGTTTTTTAGTTGATTGCAAAATTGTTATCAGTCACAGTCGCACAATCACAGGCACTATATATAAAACTGATTTGTTTTATATGGAAATTCTAGAAATATTCAATATTTTCTTTTGATTTTCCAATTTTGTCTTTCAAAAGATGATTTAACTTTTTGTCTTATTTAACCACGTGTCTTTTACTTTCTTTATTTGTTAGCTCCTTCTGTTTTTTTTAGATTTTCTATATTTGCCTTGGTTTGGGCTTGCTGGCTTGCACCGCCGTGATCGTCTGAAACTCAAACGCAACTGAATTTAGAATTTTAAATGCGTTGCATGTTTGCCCTCAACTTTCTCTCTTTGGCAGCTAATCAGCTCGGGTGTGTGCCTTGTCGACCAGCAGAGCGGGACAGTTGATAATGTCGCGTCTTAGGCGATAAGAACAGGTTTTTTTTTAAGACTCCCGAAAAAAAAAAACAAATTAGACAAAAAAATTATATGCTGCCTTCGAGATATGATTTTCAATGTCTTGATACTGGTTTTTTTTTTCGGCTGCATTGGGAAGCAGCTGTTTAAATATGAAGAGTCGAGCCATAATTATGGAGGTCACTGCAGGTCGTTTTGGGATATTAAAGAAGAATCTTCGAAAAATCTCTGATTCTTTTTTTTAACTCTTATCGATTGGCCTCGGCGTCAAAATAACTCTGAACTGCTTGGAGACTACGTAATTTAATTGATTGGCCATTTGGACTTTGTCATGTTGATTAAATTGTATGAGTTGTCGAGTTTTGTGGGTGTCTTAGAATTCGATTAGTATTTCTTTTGGTGACAAGCTGATTAAGAATGTGCGAATTTCTATTTGCTCACATGCATGCGAGCCGTGTACTTTGAATTGTATGAGTAAATGATAATGAATTCTATTGGCTTATCGTCTCAAATCAGGCGATTTGGTATAGAGAAAAAATAGTGATTGCAATGAATGACGAAAGATTCACTGAAACAAGAATCTAACGTCTTTTCTGTTCGGAGGGAAAAATAAACGCATGCGCCTTTTCGCACTGCTTGGTTGGTGTATTCACTAAGAGGTAATTTTCTGGATATTTAGCTTAGACACAAACTATTCGAAAATAAGGAGAATTTCCTTCACAGCAAGTGGTTACTGAATTGGATAGTGTGTATTTCTGTGGAACATAAGAATATTATGTAAAATTTTTGAAATATTTGGAAAAAAAAAATTATTAATATAATATTTAGGGACATAAAAATGAAATTAAATTATTAATCAACATTTTGCTTATTTTCGAGTCTCATTAAATTCGCTTTTGAAAGCTGATTTGAAATTTTGTTGGTCTATTAAAATTTTTTTCAATTAATGTAAAAATCTGAGAAATCTTGAAAAAATTTACAAAAAATTGATTTTTTTTTTAGAATTTGGCTTTAAAATAAAACATAATTTGAATTGTGTCTTTGCACCGTTCAACAAAAAGTAAATGATAGAAATTATATAATTTTGGGATGCCAATAATGTTTCAGGTCTCTTTAAATTCGAAATTATAGGTTTTTGAAATTTTATATCCAATTCCATCAAAAGATAAAGAAGATAAATAATAATTAAAACTTGATAAGGCTAAAGCAAAAAAGGAAAGAAATCAACTAGAATGCCAATTTGTGGCTAGTTTCAAAAACTACTAAAATCGTATTAAATTTGCCAAAGAGTTTTTCGGTAAATCAATCAAGTCTTGTGCATATTCATCGATGCCTTGTTAGGTGTTAATTTCAATTTATTTATTCAAATTTGTTCAATTTGAGTTACCTTTGAGCAGCTTGTGTGTCTGACAAATTGGCCATTTTTGGTTGAATTAGGCAAGCTCTATTAAATTTTACAATAAGCCAAAAATCCTTTAGAAAACCAAACAAACCGAACTCAAACTATGCCCTGGCATACCACAGGCCATTTAATTTGTTACTTCAAAAAGCTATCACAATAATTGACTTGAGTATCCACACAAGGACACAAAATAAAGTGCCAAGCAAGGCAAGGGGGCAAAAAGTCTAGTTGAGTTGGCCTGCAGGAAGTGAATCGAGAGAGAAATTCTTAAGCAAAAATCATACACACACTCACTGAGACTTTTCACACATAAATTATGCAGTTGATTGTGAGGTCTGAGAACTGACCAAGGACATGTCGACAGAATTAGAGAGTCTGATGTAAAACAAGATTATTTACAAATGCACAAGCCACAGAATCTTAAACAAAAAGCCAGAAACCAGAAAGCAGAAGCAGGACCGGGACCAGGACAGGCACACAGGGACATACCCAAAGCAATAACAAGAAAATAAACAATTTTCACACAATTTTCATGAAAAAAAAAACAAAAACAAAAATCAAAGGAAGGCAAGGAGATGAAAAGGCAAAATAAATGTGAATAGAAAAGTCAGAAAGTGCGACTGGTCTGGGCCATAATAAGTAGCACAAACACAAAAAAGCTGAAGCAAAAGGGGCAGCAGCAGACAAGTCTGAGCTGCCAAAAGGTATTCCCCAAGAATGTCTGCAAAAGTACAGGCGACAAGGACGTATACAACAAACACAAGGACAAGCACAAGCACAAACACAACAATGCCCGGCCAAAGGATGTTGGAGCAAAGTGAGAAGGAAAAGGAGCACAAGGATCCGGACAAAGTTGACCGAAATGCCAGACAACAGACGGCACTGATTTTACCCCCAAACAAGTCTAGAAAGGAGCTGGGGCATACAAAAGGAAAAGGAGCCACACAATACATTTCCTACACACACACAGAAACATACAGACAGATGGACAGACTGAAGTAGAGACAGAGATCTGTGTGAAATCCACTTAAAGCAAAACATTTTCCAAAAACGAGAGAGATGGAGACGTTATCATCATCGACATCGTCTTGGCTCAGGAAACAACCACAACAAGGCAGCCAGCCAACCAGCCAACCAACCAGTCAGCCAGCCAGGAAAGAAAGGATAGAAGCAAGAGCAAGAGTAGGAGCTCTGAGGTCTCAGACGACCTTGACATACAATTGTGGTAGACCAAATGTGCATTCAAGTGGCAAGAGCCAACCCAAAGAGCAAGTCTGAATTCAGTTGGCTTGGAAAAACGGCCTGGCCCAGACCAGCCCATCCCAACCCAGCCCGGTCTGGCCAGACCAGTCAAGGAAGCACCTCAGAGAGAGGGGACTATCGTCAGTTAATTGTGTGTACTGGCTTACAAATTGCTGTCAGATGAAGTAGTTGAAAAAGGGGCTGGACAGTAAATGAACTCCTTTTGGCCTAGCCTTCGACTGGTACTGTGTGTGTTGGCAAATTCCAAGTCGTCTGACTCTGGGAGAGAGGCAGAGGGAGTGAGCTTAAGTGTGTCTGTATTTGGATTTGTGGCATGTGTGCTTCAATGTTCGGCAACTTCTTGACTCTGGCTGGTTGCATGTCGGAGGTTTTTGCTTCTGCTTGCACTGCATTCAAGTGCAAGTGCAAGTGCATGGTGCCTTGTCCTTGCTGGGGGCGAGCTGAGCTCTGTTGAGCTACTCTTACTTATTTTGTGTTAATCCCTTTTCATCCAAGTGTCTGGCAGGGTGTCTGTGCCTGTGTCTGAAGATTTGTTAAGTGCTTCCCAGCTAAACATGCCATCATCATCATCATCATGTAAAACGCTGAGGGCCAACTAAGCACGCATCTGAGCATTGCATATATTTAAAATAACCCACACACACACACAGACACACCCTCTGAGAAGGATTGTATCCTTCCTTATCGGGGAGCCTGGGATTTGGCCTTCTGCCTTTCTTGGCACTTGTTTGCAATTTGTTGTTTGGCTTTTGCTATCTGTGAGGGCATTTCCCCCCTCACTCTTTCTTGAGCTTGGGCAGCTCGGTAAGTGTCTGTGCCTTTGTGTGTGTGTGTGTGTGTGTTTTTGTCGTTTTGGGACCAACTTGTTGCCGTGGGAAAATCACATTTATGAGCCTGGTAATTGAAACAGAGTGTGTCTGTGGGTATAACTTTCTCCACATTTCAAGAATGTCTGAAGAGGTGCCTTGGTGGCTTGGTTCGGTGAGTGCCTGTTCTGGGCTAAGATAACTTGCCAAAATAATCGGCTTAAAGGCAGCCAAAGAAATCTGAATTATTTCTCACCAAAACAAATGCAAATTGAAATGGTCAATCCAAAACAGCTTCCACACCTCCTCCCACATACATCATCCTGAAATATTGAAAATCTGTCTTTATATCTATTTGGAAGTGTTTTCCTTTTTTTTTTTTTTTTTTGGGTGGAACCACACAACATAAAACATGGAAAAATGGAAATTGAAAATAATGAAAATGCATAAAAATGAAGAAGTATTTCAGGCTTAGACAAGGGCCAACAGGCAGGCAGGCAGGCAGGCAGAAAGTGTTCGAGTGGAGGGCAGGAAAGCTGAAGCCTTGTAAAATTCTCGAAGCTGGTGAGAGAGCTTAAGGTGTTGCGCCTGGACATGATATATGATGGAAGACCAACAGCCAAAAAAAAAAGTAGGAAACCAGACACAACAGGAAATAATTCCCACCTCCTTGCGCGCCAAAGAAGTGGGAGAAGATTTGGGTGGATTGAAATCCGAGTGGACTGGTTGGCAAATATTGAAACGGGTCTACCGCTGCCACAAACCACTCGTAGGGACAAAGAAATCTAAACAACAACATGAATTTTTGGCCAACGACCACTAACAATAAATGATGATGGCCAAAAGAGAAGCTGGCTATCCTGCTCAATTGCGGATGGATGATGGTGGTGGTCGCAAGAAACAGACGATGTCGCTGCTGCTGCTGCTGTGGCTGATTAAACGCGGTGGTTGCTGGTGGCTGCCACATGCCACAAATGCGTCGCATCGCATCGCATTCGCTTTCGCGAGGTGTTGCCAACGTCACTGGACCACGGTGTAGATGACTACCAGACGATGACTTTGTGCTGGCATTCGGAGTGGTCATGGTAGTGGTAAACTCTCGTACGTGTCCAGACAGCAAGAGAATTGACGCTGCAGTCAAGTGACCAAAAGGGAACGAAGCTTTCAAGCCTTGGCCAGGGGTGACAAGAGCCTGGCCAGACGCTGCTCCTGCTGGTGATGCTTGCAGGTCCAGACAGACGGTGACTGACGGTGACTGGATGCCTCCTCGACTCATGCCTCGAGAAAGGCCTCTCCTTTGCTCTGCCTCCGGCTTGGCTAGTTTTTCTCGGTCTTCGTTTTTTGTTTTTGGCTTTTGGGAGAGCTTGGAAGCAACATTTCCGACGTTTCATACAAAAGACCAGAAAACTGGTGAAAAAAACTGCAGATTGCAAAAAATCAACTAGCAAATGTTTTGCTGCTCACATGTCTGAGCCGCATCGCATATTTGTTGGGTAGATTGGTTAATTTTTTTTCTCCGATATTTTTCTATTTTTCTATATTTTCGTGCTTTTTAATTTGTTTCTTTTTTAATTTTTTTTTTTTTTTTTGTTCATCATGTTTTTTTTCGGCAAACATTTCCGCTGTACTTGTTGTTGTTTTTTAGATTCTCTTGTTTGTGCTGTTTTATTTCTTTAATTTATTTCTTGATTTTATTTGTTCCACCAGAGGTTTGGCTCCATGTGCCACATGTAACCGTGGACCTTCGAAACCCTCAGCATGCAAATGATGTTGAAAGCGATAAGTGCTCAAAGGGTTTGAGTGGAGGGCTAGTGGATGGGCACTAAGGTGGACCAAACTACCCCGTTTCTATACTTTATATATAAAACACTTGAAGCCAGCTGACAGAAAGACCCGCGGACCGCAGGACGGACAATCCCAACCACTGAGAGTGGGGGCAGCAGTATGTGGATTGCCGGAGGCTGAGGCTGCAGTTTGATATATGAACTTGCTCGGCTGGGTTTGTACTTGTATTGTCTGCGCTTATTATGGTCTGGTCCATGCCTTTCGGAGGTGGAGAAATACCAGCTTTAACTCGAGCTGGCAAGGCTGGTAGGTCTGTTCTGGGGAGCTGCTGTCTTTATGGTGGTTGCTAAGCACAAATTGCCTGGACTCTAGGCTTAGCCGAGTCCATCTGATTTATGTTTATAAATAAATTTAACCATCAGCATATAATAAAATGAGAATTGAGAACCATTTCATTGAGCTAAGCTTAGAATGGTTTCAATGGTTTCTTTTGATTGTATCAATTTGAAATTAAAAATGAAATTAAAATATTAAAAATATTCTTTGATTTGCTTACAAGAACAACGGAATAATTAAGGAAATCTTAGGCAAGCTTAAAAGAAAAATATATCATTTTCTGATTACTCAAATGTATTCATCTTGTTTTTAATTTCATTTAAAAAAAAATGAGATAAAAAAAAGTTATATTAAATTTAAAAAAATCGATTCTGCTCATTTAGAATAAAAAAGTTAAAAAACAAAATCGATTTATTTAAGATTAATTTTCCTGTAAACTTAAAAAATAAAAATATTTAAAATATTTATAATATTTTTAAAATTTAATTAAATAGTTTTACAAGTATTAACCAAGGCCACTTTAAGTTTTGGTCTGAAATATTTTGTTCTATTTCAGAGGACTTAATTTTCATTTTAGAGTCTTTTCCCTTTGGTCACTTTAAAATGCAAAGACTACAATCAGCAGCGGGGTGGGTAAAAAAATTGATAGAAAAACTCTTTTATTTAGCATGACAACAAAATCAAGTATACGCCGCTTGGTTCTCCGAGTCAGCGCCAGAGCCAGAGCCAGATTCCCACACTTTTTTTCCTCCGTTCATTGAAGTTGAGAGTTTGCCGAGTGCATTACCATAAGCTCGCTCACATGTCCTTTGTGACGTGACCCCGTCAGTAGTGAACAAAAAACAAAAAAAATAAATAAATAAAAAAAAATGTGAGCCCTTCTCATGGAGTCCCCAACGATTGGCCCCCCTCCAGTTGTTGTGTCTTTGGCAATTTTTTCCTACACATAAACCAAATAATTTTGTTGCAATTTTCTAACAACATTTTAGCATTTTTCCGTGTGGGTATTTTATTTTTTTATGACTTGCTTGACTGCTGGAAAAGAGGTTGAAAAGAGCCGCCGCCAGATCAGGTCAGGTCAGGGCAAAGAATATGATTTTTTTTTTTTGCTCGCCACTTGGCTTGCCAAAGCTCACGTTCAAATATTTTTGATGTCCCGTCAATGTACCCATGTGTATGTGTGTGTGTGTGTGTGTGTGTTTTGTGTGCGATATAATAATTTCATGTGACGTGCAGCTTGTCCTTGCAGCCAGCAATCTCCACTGTCCTTCATCCTTGTCTAGCGCTTTAGTCCGCCCGGCTTGTTGTCATTTCCTTTTGGCTGCTTTGATATATAATTTTGCATTTTTTAATGCTTCACTTCACTGCCGCCATTGCCAACGTACTCATATACCGAGGAAGGTTCACACACATGAATCTTCTGTCCACTGGTATCCTGCACTTTGGCAGCGCATAATCTCATTTATTTTCTGGCAAAACGCTTTTTAAAATCAAATTTCCCCTAAAACATTTTCTATTTGCCATTTGTCCACTCCAGTCGTGTCTCAGAAATCTATTTGTCCTTTTGCATATTCTAGAGCAAAAATGGAAATATCATTTGAACAAAAAAAAAATTAAGAACAAAAACAAAAAACAACAATATGCATGTCCTTTATATGGAAAAAGGATGGACGGATATAATAGAAAGGAATTTAAATTTTTATGCAAATTTCTTGGGCACTTAAAAAATGTCTTTCCGAGAAGCTTTGGAATGGCAGCCTCAAAGGTTTATTGAAATTTGATAGATTCGCTCTGGACTTGAAGTCAATAATAATATAAATAGTTTTTTCTTTTATTTAAAATATAAGAGTCTTCTTTCATTTGAGCTTACCAAAAATTCTAAAAAAAAATTATTCGTTCAATAATCGAAATACTTTCGGCTAAGACAGAGATCAATATCGAGTAAAGAGACAAAGAAATATTTTTACTATAAATGTTATATATTTTCTATAAAAAAATAAGAATTAAGATAAGAATTAAAAACTCTTGATGACTAATTTTTTTAAAATTGTATTCAAAGATGACATGAGATAAGCAGCTTCAGTTTACCTGTAAACTGAGAAAAGTTAGAAAGAGTCTCAAGGCATATTTGGACTTTTGAGAAAATAAAAGTAGTTTCCCAGTTTTGCAGATTTATTTTAGTTCTTCATAGAATACTTAAGAATACTATAAAAATTTTATGATAATAGATTGATTTCTATATCGTATATATTTTTTATTAGTATGAAAAAAAACAACCCAAACAATGTCAAATTTTAGGCGCACTTTCATATTTTCTGTAAACACAAAATAAAAATAATTATTAAAAACTTGTGAGGGCTTTCAAGCCTTCCAAAGATTTTTTGGCTTATTTATTATAAATACCAAAAAAATATTCAACTATAATAAAACCTTTTAATTTTTAAATAAAACGAAAAAAGCAATAAGTACTTCAAGGCTCTTTTAAAAGTCGAGGATTAAAATGATTGTCTTCGATTTTTTTTACTAGATATTGATTTCTTATTAATTTTTATGACATAAAATTATGATTATTTTGAGAAAATTGCTTAATATTGAATTAAGCACGCACTATTATTGGAGAACCGGCAAAGTCTTGCCTCTGTCTTAGATCAAGATGAAGATCACAAAATTGTCTTATGTTCTTTGGTAACCCAAATGAATTCTTTAGTTAAGTTGAAATCTTTTTACTTTAATATTAAATTATTAATCAATCTAAAGATTTCTTTTAAAATAGTTTTCTTAAATCTCTTCAAGACCAAACCCAGAAATCCCCTAACACCGGCGATTTCTTTGGTTATTTTTTCATTTGGTAATTTTTTTAGCCTTTTGCAAATATTTCACTTTCTTGTTCGTTTTACAGTTGGTTAAAACATATGTGTGTCTGTGTGTGTTTGTGTGTCTGTGTGGATGTTGTTGGAAATAAATTAGCATGATTTGCAGTTTTGATTGATGTCATCGTCAGCTGTGGCGTCCGTCAATTTGTAGGCAGGCCAACTTTCTTTCCTTATGTATGGAGTTCGATTCAGTTGGGTAGAAATAAAATGCATGCAAATTTCATGTGGATCCATCACTCAAAATCCAAAAAGACAAATGCATGTCCATGTTAATTAATGGCAAAGGATTTTTATATAAATCGAAAGGAACGCGGCTAAAACGCCGAAGAGAAATTGCAGAAAACAAAAACCAAAAAAAAACTGGAGAAAAGAAAAGCCGCTAAATAAAAAAGAAAGGGTGGAAATGTATGCGTGTGTAGGGTGTAAGGGGGGTGGAAGGGGTGTGGGAAAGATATATAGAACATAAGAAAAGAGGCGTGCGAAGAACGTGAAAAGAAAATGTGGAAATCTAGCTCCGCCTTCGAAAGCTGGCCAGCCTGGGCCGGGTTGGTGCGTCTGCCGCACGGCCTGTGTGTTATATACCAAAAAGGAACCAAAAACAACAACAACAGCTACAAGAGCCACAAGTGAAAGGAAGGAAGAAGTAGGAGAATGAAATGTATGACGAAGACAAGAGACTATAGGCCAAAGAGGCGCAAAAATCCAATGAGTAAATGAAAATGAATAGTAGGCGCCTAAAAGTAGGCAACAAGGCAACCAGGCACCGAAGAGGCGAGCAAATTCTTCCAGAACAGAGAGTAAGTATATAAAGAGAAGCACACACGCATCTAAAATGGGTGTTGGCCTCCAGCAGCCGCATCATCGTCATCGTCATTATCATCATCCACGTCGTCGTCGTCGTCGTCGTCATCGTCGTTGTCGTTGACCAGAGACGGAGGCAAAGTCAGGACTGCAATGGAAGAGCACAAACAACGCTGACATGGTGGACTTGGCTTAGTTAATGGTTCTATAGCTAGCCAGTGCTAGTGTGTGTGTAAGAGTGTGAGAGGCTCAAGAAAACTGCTAACGTGGCAGGCAACGAACGACCACGCGGCGTATGTGCAATATTCGATACGCTGCGTACCCGGCCAGGAATGTCCTCGTCGATGTTGTTGTTTTTTGATTTTCTCTGGATGCGTGGGTGTGCCTGTTCAGGTCCAGGTTATGCCAGCTTAGCTGCTGCTTCTGCCGTTGCTTCTGCTATTCTAGGCACATAAATCAATCATGTGCGTCTTCCTTTCAAGCTGCGCCTCAGCCGGGAGCGAATGAGATGGCGCTATGCCAAGTGGATATGCCGGCTGTGATTGTATGTGTGTGTGCCTGCCTCCATCAACTCTGTTGGCTTCTTTGACGATAGTTTTATTCTTCTCAGCGCCTTTTTCCAACTGACAGGACCTGCCAGTTTAAAGGCCTTCAACGTTGTCACCGCTGTCACTGTTATCACCTCTTGACCCTGCTCCAAAATATATTTACGCTTAATTATTTTACACACACATGCCCAGAAGTCTCAGCAAAGTGTGTGCAAACAAGCAAAACGCTCAGCCACTTTGGTCAATTTAATTTCCTAATTAACTGCAGCAGCCGCAAAAGCCCGGCCAGCAGCACAGAGCAAGGTGTGGCTGGAGTGTGACCATGAAGACGGGCGGACTGGTGTAAGGGTATAGGAATAGTCCACGCAGTCGCTGATGGCATCGTCAAGTCGTCATTAACGTGCGTTCAACCTTTTCCCACACCCCAGACCCCCCCTGCCCGGATCTCCATTAGCCTGGACCTTTTCTATGTTTTGTGTGCGGATTGTCTCTTTTTGCTGCTCTGTCTATCCATTGGTCTGTCTGTATCTGTGTGTGTGTGTGTGTGTGTGCGACCGTAATTAGCCGCACACGTTAGTAAGGTCCTTCGAAGCGACTACTGAATGATCCTTACACACACACATAACTATGCAAATTAAGTCAAAACAATTGCAAGCATACACACACACACACTCAAAAGAGTATGTCAAAATGTAAACAACCGCACACTCGAAAGTCCTGGCGCTTTTTTATACATTATAAAAATATGTGAGAACATTTTTTATACAATACAAAAACAAAAAACAAAAAAAGAAGAAGGAAGAAATGGAAAAACTCTGCTCCTTGTCAGCTGCTGCCACTCAGTAGACCGCATAATAAAGTGTCCGGTTAAGTAAAGGATAACATAATAAAATAAAAGCCATTTCACACATCGTCAGCGTGCTGCGGCTCTTGGTCTACTCTGGCTGACTGCCTGCCTGGCCGTGTCCTTCTACTGCGCTGCTCCTTTAGCTCATTGTGGGTATTAGTTTGGGTGTGTGTGTGTGTGTGTGTTTGGGTGTATTTTTTTATCTGCTACTGCTAATTTGTTTTACTTTGTTTATATTAAAAACATTGTTTGCCTTTGCCTTTGGCTGGCCAACATATCCTGCGCTGTCCTATCCTGTCCTGTCCAGTCCAGTTCAGTCCCTGCCTTTCCTGTTCCTGTCCGTCCTTGTTGGCTGTCTTAAATGCAAATGTGTTGGTCGGCTTAATAAGTTAACCGCAAAGGATAACATTTGCCATATGTGTATGCTTGTGGATATATATATATGTATATGTACGCCCCACCCTCTCCCACTTCCCCTCCCACTCCCAGAAACTTTCTGCTTGTGACATTATGTCAGCAATTAAAATGTCATGTGAGCGGCCGTACAAGTGAATTATGTGGCCTGTCAGTGGCCAAGTGGCTTTGCCTGTGGGTGAAGTTCGCCAAATTCCCCAAAAGGTTGCAGCCTTGGAGCTCATAACTCAAAGCAAACCATATGAGGTCCCTCATAAATAAGTAAATTAAATAACAATAAAATCAAAAAGGATTCAAATAGTCCAGGATATCTTTTTTAATTTTAATTAGAAAAGGTTATTCAGAGGAACTAATTGAATGAACTATTCAAATTTATTTGGGTCTCAAATAACTCAAGATTATTATGTACATAACGAAATTTATATTTGAGATCCAAAAATTGGTTCATTTTATTTATGCCTTTCATAGCGGACTTAATATCTGGATAAAACGGAATCTTAGCCGATCACTATTTAGTTATAGACAATAAAAGGAGGTGCTTATTGAGTCAAAGAGACAGAGGGATATGGCTAGATTGATTCCTGTAATCATCCTGATTACACTTTGGGAAATTCTCAACGTCTTCATCTCTGTATTAAATACATTTTCATCAGCCTTATATACTCTTTGCATCCAAGGGTACAGCTTATATTGAACAATAATAATTATAATATAAATTGTCATAATTCTCAGGACGCCCTTTTCATAAAAAGGTGAATGTTTCTTCATATGTAAATCGTTTTATTGACTTCAATTAGAACTCAAAGCTAGGATTTTCATCCTAAGGGGAAAGGACACACAATAAAGAAGTATACAAGACCTCAAAGAGAGGGATGCAGTAGACATCTCCAAAGTATGATCAGGGTTATTCTATAAGCTGATTTAATTATGTCTCTCAACTATAACTTGAAAACTAGAAAAGCCAGAGCAATCATATTTCTTATAAAGAGACTCCTAGATATGAAAATGGACAAACTTATATATATATATTTTCTTTTTGAAACCCCTTCTCAACTTACTTCTAATCTTAAGGTCCAGACGACTTAGTTCCTTGAATGCTGGGCTTATTCTGTGAGCCTACAGGGTAATCCGAATTCGTGTGCCTTCGAGTTAAAAGTTACCGTAAGGAATACCTTCTTTCATTCTCTTAAATTAGTTTTGAAGGTAATTGTTTTTTTTTTTTTAGATTTAGATTCAGATATTTCCTTATTAATGACTATTGTAATTTCTCGCTTTCTTTCACAATACCCCGATTAATGGTTTACTTAACTGGATAAATCAGGTGCTCAGATTGTTTTGTCAGATTTGAAGCACTTGGCATTCCATGTCAGCTCTTCTAGTCTAAATTAAAAAGCACTTGTCTAAGATTCAGTCGAAAGCAATTCAGCAATAGTAAAAGAGTGAAACACGCGCCACCCAAAAGGGAAACCCAAAGTGACTGTGGCAGTTGCTTGGGTTCCTGCTCTTCTTGTTGTTGTTGTTGAAGTTGGTGTGGCTGCGGCACATTCTCGGTTTTCAGTTAAGTGACCGGAAAATTGGGATCCTTTACGGCACATTTAATTCACACATATGAGCGGCACAATTACCAGCCAGGCACACACACACACACACACACACACACACACAATGGGACAGACACAAAGAGACATGTAAACCGTAGACAAATAACACTTAAGCGTGAGATGCCAACAGTGGATTCCAGTGGCTCTGGTGGCTGAGCCGGCAAAGGAAAGTGTCGACAGTGTTACCAACAACGCCCAAAAGGCACGCGCCACAGACAACGCGCCAAGGCAAAAGGCAAGCCCGGCAAAGTGGCGCGTGCCACGTTTTACCATTGCCGGCAGACGGCCAAACACACACACACACACACACACACACACATTGAATTGCAACCTCTACAGTTACGGCGACAACAAGGACCACGATGAGGAGTTTTTATATTTTTATACACACGCATCAGCAAACAGAGAGAAAAAAACTCACACACACACACACACACACAGACACACGTTGGCGCGAATAAAGAATTACATATAAAAAAAAAAATTTATATATATTTATTTATAAATGTGTGTGTGTGTGTGAAAAGGAATTTTATTCTAAGGACAGGCGAGCAGCCTGGCAAGCATCCGGAAAAAATAAAATGTGCTGGCTTATTTTTTTTTTTTTTTATTGTGTAGAAAAAGGACGAGTCTGGCAAAGCTGGGGAATCTCTTGGCTTGCCATGTGGGTGTAAAAAAAAAAAAAAAAATGCCAAGTCTAACCAAGCATAAAAATGTTGAGGCAACCCACGAATCCGCCGGCACTCCACACCAAGCCACTCCACCTGCCTGCTTCTTTCAAGATGGGTTGTGTTAGCTTGCAGATTTATTTGTTGGAACAAACGGATTATGACTGGCATAACAAAAGGCAATGCCGCAGCCAACAACAACAACAACAATAAGAAAACCAGGAATACAAAATCTTTACCACCTTGGCCATGGCAGAGCCGCAAGAACAAACCCAGCAATTGTCATGGCCACCACTTGTTGGCTTGTTGTCAGTGTCAGAGACTTTGGTGCGGCAGGATTGCTTGGGTCTGTTTCCTCGGCTTGGCTTGTCTTTGGCAGTTGGTTGTCTTTGTTGTTGCTGTCGTCCTTGCGGCTTTTGTGTAATGCTCATTTAATGAGCTTGTCGCGCTCTTAGCACTCAGTTGTAGACAATTTGCGGTTGCCCTGTAAAATTTGCATGTCTGCGGGTATTTCTCATCAACAGGCAACAGCAATGATTTCATTTCAAAAGCATCCCAAAAACGACACAGACCAACGACAATGGAGGTGACAGTCTTTTAAATTAAAAAATTTCTTAGTTCGTCAAAAGGAAACTTCCAAGGAGTTTTTAGTGGTTTCGGGAGCTCATGAGGAATTTACTTATGCTGTTTTACAAAGTCCTTAATACCTAAATCTGGTTTCTTGAGAGTTTTTTCTTGGAAAATGTCATCATATTTTCTTGTCTTTCGGACTTAATTAAAGGGTAAATTAGTTTATTTGAAATTTATAGGAATCAATTCCTAATGAAAAGTAATATTCTATAGTTCTCATACTACTTAGATTTGTGGAGCTTTGTTTTTGTTTTTTTGAAGACCTTATGATTTTGGTGAGACTGTACTTCCCCCCCCCCCCCCCCCCCCCCCTTAAATGGTAAGTTTTCTTATAATCATGTGCTCCATTTATTGGAACTAAATTATTTATTAAAAAAAAATGCAATAAAAAAATTACTTCACTTATTTTAATATTTGTTCGGTAATTCTTAGAATATTTCCCCACCCTGTGATGTAAAGATACAATAAGATGTACGGATTCTTTACTTAATTTTTAATAAATCCAAAAAAAAAAAAATAAATAAAAAAATGGAAGGTGTCAACATAGCTTTGTCCCTATATCTGTCCCATTGGTTTCTCAGTAATTTATTTCCAAAGTTTTTGCTCTTAGGTATATCTCAGCAATCTTTACGCTATTTTATATTTGGAAATAATATGGGCAGTTAAAAATAGAAATAAACAATTAGGGTTTCACCTTTTGATTTGCGAGTGTAGCAGAGACATTTTCAGAGGGTTAGCCACCGTGATCAAACTATAGATAACTGGAAGGGGTATCTGATATATGGTTCTGGATATTACACATAGCTTTTCCGGAGAATCTTTCCTATTATTTTTAAAGTATTCAAATAATCACAATATTATATTTTAATTTTTCTAAAATCTATTTTTTTAATCCTTTCTTTAATTTGTAGAATTTCCAAAGCGCCAAATTAAATAATCAGATTAATTTTTCAATTAAATCAAAATATTCCTATTCTTTCTCTTATGACTTACGATTAATTAGATTTTGTTCTTCTATAATTCTAGGCACCTTTTTGTCTTTGAAGTTTTCAAAACTTTAATTTTGACTTTCGCAGTGGCAAATTAGAATGCAGGATGATTTTGATTTTCGGAGGAAGCGATTAGACAGCCGAAACTGAGAAGGAGTTGTCTCATTTGGAGAGACCAGACAGACCACACACTCCAGGACCACTCGAGAACTCAAAGAGCTGGCTCGTTTGGATCGCCTGGTTTTCCGATTTTCTTCTTTTTGGCTAGGATATTTTGGCAGAAAGCCGAATTTTCTTCGATATCAGATCAAACAATTTTTGTGTGTTTCATTTGCTGTTGTTGCTTTGCCGTTGTTGTTTTTGTTTTGGAGCAGCAATGTTGTTTGTTGTCTTTTGGTTTCTGCTGCCGCAGTCCTCGCTGCGGCATTGAAATTGCGTTTCCGGCAAAAAAAAAACACAAAAAGGAAAAAACGAGTCCCGAAAATTGCCGGCAAAGAAGAAACAGCGGAGGCAACGTTGAAACATTTCCTTTTCTGGTGCATCTCTGGTAGGCTTTCTCATACACTCACACACACACGGAGAGAGAGACCCATCCTTTTTGTGTGTGTTTGTTAGTTTTGTTTGTTTGCTTTTTGGCGGAAATTTTGCGCTTTCAAATCGCATGGAAAATTCGTAAACTCAACTCGACTGAATTGAACTGGACTGGACTGGTCTGGGGTGGGCTTGGGTGGTCTAGAGTGGCCGTGGTCCAGCGAGCGCCTCACATCTTTCATGCTCCTCTGCCTGCCCACCCTTTTGTCTCCGAATGACTCCCTCTCTCTCTCTCTCTCACCTCCTGTCTGTTAGTTTTAGGCTTGAGCATGTTACCATTCGGAAAAGGATTTTCATTTTGCAGCTTAGCAAAACTGTCTGAAGGGTGTGTGGAAAGAGTTACACGGTATTGAGTCTGCGAACACGGAGGAGCACGGTGAAGGAAGGCATGGATGGGGAGGGTGCAGGATGAGGCTGTTGCAGCTGTGCTGTTAAAGTTTGCTTTTCTAAATAATAGGATTCGCGTTGTTGGCTCACCAGTGATGCCGCGCGGAGCCCAACTGTGAGGTTTCCTTCCATTTGAGCCAGCAGCTTGGTTGGCTGGGCCTTCTTTATGGAGGCATAACAATGCCAACGCAAATGCACCAAGGCACACACGAATGCATGCCACATGATGGGGGTGGTGGTGAGGGTGCGGGGTAGGAAGAGAAGGGTACAGAGGCGCAGCCACAACTACTTGGCTGGCCGTGGCAGGCCTAGTTAGAGGGGGTAAGGTAGCAGGGGTTCTATCGATTGAATTTATTTGCATTGGGCATTTGCCCTATCCCTGATCCAGGAGGACGCAACGACGACAACGACAACGACAACGACGCTGGTGTAGACGTTGCCGAGCAATTCTTTCGATTTTCATTTCCGTGCTGCACCCAAACTCCCGGCAACAGCAATAAAACCAACAACAGGCCAGGATGAGAAGAAGTAGTCGGAGTCATCGGTGACTGGAGTGTTGGTTGCGTACATCGCACAAACATGGCGAAAAATCATTAGAAACTCTTTTGTTTGGCCGCACGTAGTCAGCCATTCCAGAGCTGAGGCAGTCCGGGGTCCTAGTCTCTGGTCCTGATGCTAATGCTGATGCTGGAGAAAACTTCAATGTTGATTGTGGTTGGGCCACCGCGTCGGCTTACTTTTTGTTGTCGATTTTTCTACCGGCTGAGGTGGTCAGTCTGCCTGGAGAGCCTGTGGCTGAGCCTGTCCTATGAGAAGCTCTTCAAACGGTTTCGGAGCAGGGTGGCACAGTTCTGGACATTGACGATGATGATGACGACGACGACGACGTCGTCGCTGACGACGCACACAACTCGCGTAAGCGCAATTTTCCAACAACCAAAGGGGTGGGCTGGTGAGGTTTTGGGCATTTGACTGCAGTCACCTCACCTCACTCCCTTTGTCTTTGGTCTTTTCGCCTGGTTCTTGCTGATGTGGCTACTTCTATTGTTGCTCTGTCGGCTAGCTTGACTCCTGCTCCAGACCCTTTCTGGTCATGTGGTGCCTTCTTTCTCCTCTTGATTTTTATTGCCTTTGCTGCTCTTGTCGTGGTCAGTCTTGTTGTTTTGCATGTTATTCTCTGTCGGCCTCACAAGCATCCTCCTTTTCCTTCCCAGACCAACAATTTTGTTGGCATTTTCATTTGGTTCAGGAGTTCTCTTCCTTTTTTTTTATTCTTGTTATTCTTTTTTTGTTGTTCTCTTTTTGGTTGTGGCAGCTTTCGTTGGTATTAAATGATCTACACTTTAAGTGGAAAAGTATTACGGAAAATTTTGGATTTAACATTATATAAAATTAAGTTAAAAAAACTAGAAACATATATAATCAAAGAAATTATTTTACTATATGTTTTTATTTCTATATAAAGGAAAAAAAAACTATTTTTCAACATGAACCCTAAAATGCAAAGTGTATATTGAAATTATTATAGTGAATAATAATCCAAAGATTAAATTAAATCTGATATATAAAAATAATTATAGAAAATATGAGTAGTCGATATATTATAAATATGACTATTATTTCCGATTTTACAGATTGCAGGTAGGACAGAACTTCTGATTATTGATAAAGTACAACAAATTTTTAAAATAATATTTTTATTCAAAAAGAAATCCAAAAGCTTCATAGACCCTGTAACTAGTATGGCATCTAATACCTACTCCAAATCTGAGATACGATAGCTATATCAAAAAGCTTAGAGAGGACTGATCTATAAAAGAAAATGGGCATAATTTTTTTCTATGGAAATAAAGCTTATTTTCAGTTTTTCAATAACTGAGCAGACTCACACAGTTGTATCATAATGATCTCATGAAATAAATCGCTCAGAAAATTTAATTGGAAACTAAGAATTTGTCAAAATCATCCTTTCACTTACTTCCTGGAATATAATTCATAGTCAGGACCGATTATTAAAAATAATATTATATTCCTTGGCTTAAACGGAAAAAGTATAAGGATATACCTTATATATAATTAGTTCTGCTTTAAAGTTTAGGAAGGAATTCAAGATTTTTTTTATGCAAAAAAATATAAACTCAAATTATAAATAAAATATTTCTTGATCTTTCAAATTATGCTTGGCTTACTACTTTCTCTAAATTAAGGTCTTTCTTTGGTCCTATGAAAAAGGAGTGTTTTTCTTTCTTATTTTTATTGATAAATTATTTATCCTAGTTGAATATATTTCGGATTTCATATAAATCCCATACAACCAAATTATTATAGTAAATTGTAGAAGAGTTATTAATTATGAAAATAATGCTAATATTTTCGTGCCTTTTTCTTTGGATTTATTTACCCAATTTTTCTATAGAACTACTGAAATAATTTTCCTAGAATTCTCAACCGACTCTCTCATTTTCTTCCATTCATATTTGAGTTTCTGGCTGCTTTCATTCTTGGCTTTTGTTCAAATCTCACGCTTGTTTGTTAGTCTCTTTTATTCTTCAATTTCTTTGGTCTTTCTTTCCAAGCGAGTACAAAAAGAAGAACATTCTTTAAGCCGCAGACAATTGCTTTTTGTTTCATAGTGTTTGGCCTGATGCGAGGCAGCTTGAAGAGCTCTGGCAAAGCTTCCAGTTGCCAGGCGATGGAGTGCTTCGATGTCCACTTCGATTTCTAGGTTAGCGCTCCATTTGACTCAGCATACAAACACAATAAACTGGTAGCAACAGGAGCAGACATTGGCTTAGGTTCCCTACTTCTACTGCCACTTGTAGTCTAAGATTTTTTCTGATTCTGCTTTTTTTTTTGCGTGTCCTTTCTTGTGGCTGCATCCATTTCCTGTCGCCAATTCTTTGGCTATACTTTTTGCTGCTTTGTCGTTGCCAATTTGAACTCTTTCACTTTGCAGCGGATGTCCTTTAACGTGGTTTGCAGACCACCAGACCAGGGCATCATCATCACCAGCCACACCAGCAGCGCCAACCTGTTCAATCCTTACAGTCCTCTTGCCTCCTTTTCATCGAGGTATTTCAATAATTTTCACTTTGAAAATTGTCAAACGGAAGCCAAAGAGCGCACTAGTTGCTAGTTTGCTTTCGGTCACCTTTTTGGTATTTTTTTTTTTTTTTTTTTTTTTTTTTTTTGCAATATTTTTTCTTCCCTTTTAACAGCTGACATCTTTGAAACCTGTCAAAGCGGAAACGGCTTTCATTTCCGCTGTTGATGGACATAGGCAGAAATCGCGAAATTGGCATTATTTCTTTTCGACCATAAAGAAAATGGCGCTTTTTAAAGCGCTCAAAAAAAAATTGAGCTTTGAAGAGGAAAGATGGAAATTGCTAGATCCGAAGCGCTGAAGAAATTAATGAAAAATTGATATAAGAAAAAAAGGGATTTCAAAAAAGTAAGAGTCTTAAAAGTAATAAGAATAATATCAAAAAAATTTGAAATTATTTTTCAAATGATCTCTAGATATCTAAGAGATCAATGGTCATTCGATAATGTCTGGGAAATTATTATAATCCAAAATATTAAAGAAAAGTCTAAGGAGCTCTAAAATTTGGGGTAGAAACTCAAGATAATGTTCCAGTGAGTTTAACGAAAACATCAAGCGAAATACGAATTTTAGTTAATGAATAATGTCTGGAGAATCAATTAATAAAATTCCAAGAAATTCTTAGGACTTCAGAAACTCGAGGAAATAACTTTGCAAAATGTTCTAATGACTTCAAGTAAAATATCAAGGAAAATACTAATCTTGATCTTTATCTATATAAGCCCTGGGATAATAATAAATTCCCAAAGACTCTTAGGAACTCTGAAACTTGGACAAAAACTTCCATAAAAACTGTCTCCAAAAATATTAAGAGCCCTGGGAATTTATCATATTAAAAAATTGGGCTTCAAAATTTTTAGGTTTGGAAATATTTAAAGAACCTTTACAAATATTTTTTTAATTTTTAGCCCCCCCTTTTCTGGGTTTTGTGAAATTAAAATTCAGTCTATCAAATGGAGAAGAAACTATTGTATAAAAAAATACCATTATGATTATGATTTTAAATGAAAGAATTATCTGCTTTCTCAACTTTCTTTGGAATATTCTGGGAATCTAAGAATCCCTGTTGAATTTCCCAAATTTTTTTATTCAGAATTTGAGCGCTTCAACTGAGGATCTCAACTTTTAATTTAGTTTTTAATCTTTTTGTCAAAACCATATCAAATAAGAGTCTTCGGTTTATTTAGTCTTGAGTTTATTTTGCCTCAAGAAAAGAAAAACTATGAAGTAAAAAAGAATCAAGGAATTTGCTGTCGTTTGAGTTCGTGCGAGGAGCCGAGGTTTCTTTTCAAATATTTACCAGGTTGTTGGTATTTTTTGGTGCACATATTTTATATCTATATAGATATAGAAATTTATATATTTAAACAGGGCTGACGCACAACAGCCAATCGGATTTGAGCATTTGCCTCCCGGAAAAGCCGAAACGAGATTGTGGTACCCCCTCCGTTTGGGCCAAAAAGGCACGAAGTGAAAAGTGCTTTGGGAAAAATACGAATAAGGTAAATGAAATAAAATATGCAAAATATACAAAATCACGCACATTGCAATACACACACACACACATACAGATATACACATACAGACATACACACGAATACTATAATATAGTTATTGTTATTGGTTGTTGGAGCTCACCACGCGCACGTGTCACTAGCAGCAACAACAACAAAAACAACAACAACAACAAATTGAGCAGTGTTTTTTTTTCTTCCATGCGTATTGTAAGCTCGACTGGAGGGGTAGGGCGGGGGTGGCAGGCGGTCCCCCTCTAAGAAAAAAGGCCTGCCAACCAACAACAAGTATGAGCCGAACAACAACAACCACAACAACAGCATAGAGTGGAGCCGAATATTAAAAATGCGTTCGTGGCACCGCCTACCGAATGACGTCACAATAGCAACAACAACACAGCCGAAGCCTTGTGCACTTCCTCTTTTTTTACATTTTTTTTCTCTCCCCAGTTTTGTTGTTGTAATTTATGCAAATTGTTTTTGTGGCTCTTCTATTTTTTTTTTTTTTTTTTTTGTTTTATTCTCCCCACACGACTCGGCGCTGAGAGCGCCAATGAGCAAAGCAAAGAGCGAAAATCCCGAAGCAAACGAAGAACCGAACATGGAGCGTGGGCCGCACTTTTCTCACCGACTGAGTGGATTTCCGTGTGTGAGTGGGGCGAGAGGTGACCCCTTCGCTGTGTGTGTGTGTGTGTGTCGGTGTGCTTGTAGGGAGCCGAATTCTTGCCTTTTCGCTTACTCCAATGAATTGGCTGCTTTATTGCCGGCTTTGTGGGCGTGGTCAAGTCTTGCTCTTGTCGTTGTCGTTGTCGTTGCCGTTGTCGTAGTCGTTGTCATCCGTAGTCTTTTGTCTTTGTAGTAGTTTTTCAGCTTTCTGTGCTCTTCTCTTTTTGCTTTAGCTGTGCCTTTTTTTTTTTTAGTAGTTGGACTAAGCAGCAACAACAGCAACTAGCATGGCAGTGAATGGCTGCATTGAGCAGCACCAACCGAAGAAAAAGCAGAAGAAGAAGAAGAAATACTAGATGGAGCAGAAGAAGCAGCCAAAGCAGCAGTTTCTTTTTGGGGGTTGCGTTCTACAACAATTGCAAAAAATATTGGCAACAGTTTCCTTTCTACTGGACGAGAAACCAAAACTGCATTCGTATTGCAATAATTCTCTCTTTCTTACTTGCCAGAATTTTTTCGCTGTTTTCTTTTCTATTTTGCGTGGCAAATCGAATTCGTGATTTGTTGTAAAAATTCATCATTTGTTGTTGCTGTAGGCAGAATTCTTTTTATGGCCTACACTTTGAAAGGGTTTCGGTGTCTCGGCCATTTTCGCGATTTTTTATGAGTTGATGTTTGATTTTTATGTTTAACCATTTAGATAGATCTAGATTAAGATAGTCAGCAGCAAGGTCCTCAAATTTTCGCAATATTATGGAATGAATTTAAAATTTTCTAAGATCTAAGAAATTGTGAAGAACTCGAAGAATTTTCTCAAAAATATCCTCTGATTTTTCAAGAAAGTATAAAAAAAATTTATTTGATTGATGTTTGAGATAATTTCAGATATGATAAAAACTGAATCCAGATTAACTAAAAAGAAAATATTATGTAATAATTTTAGAGAGGTAAGTAAGTAAATGTACTTCGAATTTTAAGAACTGGAATGGTTCCTTAAGCTTAAAAAAAAAAATTGTTTTTAAAAATAGCCTACACTTTCCTAAAAATCCTAGTGAAAAATCTAATAAAAATTAAAGAAAATAAATAAATTAGCTGTTAATAAAAAGAGAGAGATGAAAATTTAAAAAAAATTGTAGGATCCTAAAAAAAAGGCTTCTTTCGAAATTCTTTAGAATTAGAAAAAGTCAAATTTCTTAGCTGTTAAACTCAGCCAGCGAGATGATCAGTTGCCTTTGTTCGGACTCAAGCAACCCCGTAAAGGAAGCCAAACAAAACCGAAGAGAATTTCACAGACAACAACAACAATTTACCCTTGCTCTTGAAGAGAAAGCCACCCGAGTGAGACTCTTTCGAGTGCTCTGCTCAGCATTGCCCCACCACCCTCTCAAAGCAAGAAGCAGGTAAGCCAAAACGAATTCGCCGGAAAACCGGAAAAAAACAATAACAGCGTCGACGCGCCGCACGCACACCATAGCAACTCTGCTCTCTCCGGCTCTGCCGCTGCGGCCAGCTGAGAGAGCGTGAGAGCAACTGGCCTAACGACGTCGACGCCGGCAGCGCTGGCAGCAGAATCGAGCACTGAGCACCGTGTACTGAGGTCTCAGATACAAATTCATTCAGATACAAAACACAATCAGTTTGTATTTAACTTTCGTCGTGAGTGCAACACGTTTTTGTGGGTACACGAAGAAAAGAAAAGAAAAGCGTCAGACGAGCGGACGAACGCACATAAACATACGCACACCTATACACGCATCCAATTCAAAAACAAAACGCAAAGCAAAAAAAAAAAAAAAACAAAACAAAAATAAAAACAACAAAATAAACAAAGTGCATGAAAAGTGTGGAAAACAATGCGACTTACTTTTCAGAATGTTTTAGAGTGAAGAAAGAGAAATTCAATTAAATTCATAATTCCCCCAAGTGAGCGGCTGAGACAGTCGAAGTGACAAAACAAAACAAAAAAAGAAATTAAATAAAAATAAAATTAAATCATAAAGAAAAGACAGTGATAAAGAAAAGTCTTGGTTAATTGAGTTCTTAAAGCAGCGGCGAACAAGATCCCAACAAGCCCAAACAGAGAGGACGGGGGGTCTCATGTGTTGCATGCGACCCAACCAAACCGAAAGCCAAAACAAATTGTGAGCAAAAATTTATATTAAGACAAAAAGAAAATATTTTGTGTGAAAAATTGAAAAGAAAAAATTAAGAAAATTAAGAAAATTTCCTGTTATACATTTTCATTTCTCCTATGTCTGTGTGAGTGTGTGTGTGTGTGTGTCCTGTTGAGTCTTTTCGGTTCTGGCCACCACAATTTCAGCCAGCAAGAAATTGTAATTTATTAATTTATAACACTACCCAAAGTCGCGTCGCACACAACGCACAAAAGTCTGCCCCCCTCTCCCCCCTCTCCCCCCTCCCCCAACACACACACACACACAAAGATAGAGGGGGGAGAATCTTTGAGTCTGTGGCTGTGGCAGTCAGGCACGTTGGGCCATAAAAACAACAAAACGAGCAGAGATGCCAACGACATTCGGAATGGACTGACTTTGGTAGAACTTCAGTTCACTTCACTTTATCTTCGACTCCTTTGGCATCCTTGCATTATTCTTCTTCTTTATATTTTCATTTCGAGTAGCTGAATGGGTTGGGCGCCCAGAAATAATGGCAAAGTAGCGCGCACTTTTTTGTTTTTGTTTTTTTTTTTTCGTTTCGCCAAATCTTTTCGAAGTGGGCAGAAGATTTGAGCCCGCCAAAAACAGTTTTGTAAACATTTTGTTCTAACCTAAAAGTTCATGTCCACACAGCCACTCACAGCCACTAAGACCTAGAAAGAGATAGACAGAGCGAGAGAGACAGAGAGAGAGAGAGAGAGAGAGTAAGGATTTTTGCCGTTAAAAGCAGCAAGAAGACGAAGCTTTGGCAAGAGTCTGAATTTTGAGAGGAGGCGAAAGTACAGTAAAGTTGGCCCCGTTAGTTTGGCGTGGGTGCGAGGCTTGTGTAATTTATTACTTGCTACATAAATAATAAATAAGCGTAAATAAATAAATATACAATATACCATATACATATATATATATATATATAGATATATAGATATATATATAAATGTGGCCCTGCCAGCCCAGTCAGTTGCTTCAGTTGTTCTGCCTTCGGAAGGGCCAAAAAGCAGGCAGAGAGTGGCTCATAGTGTGTGTCTGTCTGTGTGTGTGTGTTGGAAGGAGCAGAGTATAACAATAATAACAAAAACAACAACAACAACAATTTGTTGAGCAAACTTTTGAGGCAGCCCAAGGAACTTGCTCGCTTGTTTGTTGACAAGGTCCTGGGTTGGGGGGTGGTGGAAGGGGGCGGGTATGGGGTGGTTACGTCGAACAAGAGAGCACATGAAAATAAATTAAATAAATACAAAATAATAAATATTAAAATGAAAGCCAGTCCAGACCCACTCAAGTGCTGCTCTTCTTCTTCCATTCTGTGTTCTCCTTTCTCCTTTTTTTATTTTTTGTATATTTATTTATTTTATTATTATGTTTTTTATTTGGCTCCACAACAGCTGCGCACATTATAAATAATTAATAAAAAAATATACACAAAAACAACGGCAAAAAAAAACAAAAATAATAATAATAAAGGAGGCAGCGTAAGACAGAGTGAGAGAGAGAGAGGGGGGGCAGAGAGGAAGAAGGCGGAAGCGAATGAAAACCCAGTCTCCATTTCCGAGAAATTTTCGAGAGTTTATGATTTGGGGCAGTGGCAGGGGCAGGGGGTAGGATATTAAAATCGAAGCTGGAAATTCCAAGAAAACGGGCCTTCGTTTTAGCTTGGCATTTTAATACTTTTCGAATAATAAAAAAAAAACAAATTAATTTAATTTAAAAAAATTTAGAAAAGTTATAAGAAAAAACTGGCAGGGAGATATTCTTTTTGGGGGAGGGTGGAAAAAAATAAAAAAAAAGTTGTTATTGTTATTGTTGCCGTCGCCATTCTTGCGGGAAATTGGGTGGCAAGCTGTGTGGCTGTGGCAAATGGCGATGACTCTGCAACGCCAGCAACTACAACAACAATAAAAATAAATAAACAAAAAAAAATAATAATAATAACAACAACGACAAAGAGAGTTCCACTCGCTTCGAGTCAGTCACAAGATTTAATTGGAATGAAATAATAATAAACATGAAAAGGCAAAAGCAGAGAAAAATAATAAAAAAAAAGCAGAAGAAGAAGCAGAGAAAAAAAAATTATATATACAATTTTTTTTTTTATATAAAAAGAAAAGAAAAAGAAATATAATAACAATAATAATAAATATAATTAAATTTTATGGTTCCAACATGAACGTGTCCCCTCTCTGTATGTGTGTGTGTGTGTGTGTGTATGCGGGCAGCTTGGAAAAATACATAAAATGAGGCAGCAAACCCTCCCCCTCTCGACAAGCCTACACGCTGGTGTACGAAATTGCTTCACCCTGCCCAATTCAGAGCGCCTTTTCCCAAACCCAAATAAATAAAAATTAAAATAAATGCACACACACACACATACATACAGAGAGCGACTGGTGCTCTTGGGCTTGTCGAGAAAATATTTAAATAAATATAATTACGCATATATGAAGGCAGCGACGTCAGCAGCGGCCGGCTGGGCCCACGGACGTCAGCGCAGTCATAAATAATAATATTTAATTAAAATAAATATACATTTATTTGTATGCTTGCCTCTACCCCCCCACTCCCCACTCATCACTTGTTTCTCTGTGTGTGTGTTTGTCTCTTTATAAATAAAATTTCAAATTAAATGAAATTTTTTTTTTTTTGCGCCAACAACAAATTAAAATAAGAAAAAAAATAGTAATAAATAAAAAAATAAATAAATATATTTATTTATTATAAAACTTAACCAGCTTCGTTTCGATTGTTCGCCATTTGAAGGCCGTTTCGAATAATTGGATCGTGGCTGGGCGAGAGCAAAAAAAAAAAAAACAAAAAAAAATAAATATAAAAAAATGCCATAAATTAAACTAAATTAAATATAAATATATACAAAACAAAAATAAACCATACAAATTATTTTTCACAACAATAAAACCAACAACAACAAAACTAATCATAAATTAATAGTAATTCATAGGAAATTGAGAGCATTAAGTTCAAATTGGTGTGGCATTAAGATTAATAGTTTTTGTTTATTTTATATATATATATTTTTGTTGTTGTCTTTTTCTTATAGAAATCAAAAAATATATATTTACCTCACCCCAACTTCCCCCTTGATATATGACTATGAAAAATATTTAGTTAGAGTTTCTATTTTTATTTGGGTTAGTCAAAAAAAAAAAAAAAAAAAAAAAACAAAAATAATAATTTCAAAGGTCGTCAAGGGTATAATTAATTTTTTTGTTGTTGTTTCGCAATTAAACAAATAAGTCCGAAATTTATATTTATTTTGTTTCGGAAAATTTCCAAAAAACTAAAGCTATTTTGATTTGACTGAATTTGAAACTGGTGAAAAAAAACCTCAAAGAGAAATAAGTTTCTCTGATTTTATTTTGTTCAAGAAAATTTATAATGCGGGAAATCTCAAGCAGAGAATCTCATTTCAAATAATATTGAAACCTTTTTCAAGACTCCAAAACAAATCTGTATTTCAAAACTAATCTCAAGAATATCTCTCAAAAAATTCCCCAAAAATATTTAGAAGAACTATTAGAAAAATTTAATTCCTCATATTTAGTAAAAAAAAATCCCCGATTTCTGCAAATTTTTGAATTTGTTTTATTTTAATTTTAGTTGAATAAAACTTGATATACCAGAAATATAATTCCTCGATTTTCTTGTTTCAGCTTGACCTGTTTGAGTCCAGAAAAGCCCCATGAATAATGTCCCACAAAAGCTAAAGAACCAAATTCAAATTAAAAGATCACCGAAATAATTTCAAGACCTGAGAATATTTTCCACAATATTTCGAAATGGACATGACCAAGGATATTATCGATTTTGAGCAAAAATTGGACACAAAGAAATACGAGGCTGCAGACTATCGAGTTTCGGAGGCCCTGAAAAGAGACTCCGAAGAGGATCCCACAGATCTGCTCTACGAATCCGCCTTGGAGACTGCTGGAAAATCCCATCCTCATGAGGAAGAAATGGAAGATGAGCGTGCTTCAGACCCACCCCTAGTGGAACAGACAGCAGAAACAGAGACTACAGAACCAGCTAAAGACCAAGTAGATTTGGGCAGCAAACTGGACAGTTTGATCCATGGCGAGCTGGAAGAGGTGCGCCCCTCCAGAGCACTGCTGAACGAGCCCCTCACACCGCCGCCGCGTCCCCTGACATCCAGTGAGGTGGTGGGCCTGAGCGAGCCCGAAGATCCCGAGATGAGGGTTCAGCTGACAGCCAAGAAGTCACGCTCTCTGCCCGTCTCGCCACAGCCCCTGGTGGCCCAGCATTTGGCGGCAGCTGCGCTCTTTGAATTTGGCCGTACCACTTCGGTGGCCTCTACAGCCGCCAAGACACTGGACAAATTAGGCGAGGCCAAGACCAAGCCGCTGCCACATATTCAGTCCAGAGCCATACCAAATCTAATTGGAAATGCCCCAGCAGCAGCTCCTACCCAGCGCAAGAGCCTCAGAATGACCGGCAGCGATGCGGCCAACAACAACCAGCAGTTCTGCCTGCGCTGGAACAACTACCAATCGAATCTGACCAATGTCTTTGACGAACTCCTACAGAACGAATCGTTCGTAGATGTGACCTTGGCCTGCGAGGGACACTCGATCAAGGCCCACAAGATGGTCTTGTCGGCCTGCTCGCCCTACTTCCAGGCCCTCTTCTATGATAATCCCTGCCAGCATCCGATTATCATAATGCGCGATGTCAATTGGACAGATCTGAAGGCCCTGGTGGAGTTCATGTATAAGGGCGAGATCAATGTGTGCCAGGATCAAATCAATCCCTTGCTGAAGGTGGCCGAAACTCTTAAGATACGCGGCCTGGCCGAGGTGAGTGCTGGAGCCCATGGCTCTGGTGGAGCCGCCTCGGCTCATCCCATGTTGCCCGAACAGCGCATGACAGTCTATGATGATGAGGATGACGAGGAAGAATTGGCTGCTGCCGCCGCCCTCATACGGGAAGACGAAGAGGACGATGACGCCGAGGCAGCCTTGCTCAAGCCAAAACGCGCTCGTCTTCTGGCCAAGCTGCAGGTGGAATCGGCCCTTGACTTGCATCAGCGTCAGCGTAAGCGTTCCCGAGATGGTCAACTACTCGATTCGGCCATCAGCTTTGCCACGCCCAGTCCGGCACACAGCGATAATCTCTTGCCACGTTCCGACTCACCGGGACGCGCCCGGGCTGGCACACCTAACAATGCCCAGCAGCCCCAACAGTCGCAGACTCAGCCCCTGGCTATGACCACATCTACCATAGTGCGCAATCCTTTCGCCTCGCCTAATCCACAAACCCAGCGCGAGTCTGGCATGACCGGTGGCAACTCGTCTTCATCGGCCTCAAGCAACTCCGGCGCCACGGTCGGCAATTCATCATCATCCACATCGGCCACTTCATCCTCCGCCTCAACCTCCTCTTCGGCCAGTGCCAGCGCCTATCGTTCCAGCTCAGCACGCAGCTGTTCCCCACCACCACCCACGGCCCACAGTAATGGCTCCTCGGCCGTGGCCCTCATCTCGCCCACTGGCGTCGGCGCCGGTGTCTCGGCTCAGTCCACACCCGCCCAGCTACCCCCACATATGGCCGCTGCCGTGGCGGCTGCCGCCCACCATGCCCCACCACCGCCGCCCTCTTCCCTGCATCACCATGCCGCCGCCGCTGCTGCCCAACAACTGGCGGCCCAACATCAGCTCCATGCCGCCGCCCATTCACATGCCGCCATGGCCAGTGCCTTGGGCGCTTCATTGGCTGCGGCAGCTGCCGGTGGCGCCTCTGGCCCCGGCAATGCCCCAGCTGGAGGACCCGGCAGTGCCTCCGGCAGCTCTTCGAGTGTGACCGGCCATCATGATGACTTGGAAATCAAACCGGAAATTGCAGAAATGATACGCGAAGAAGAAAGGGTAAGTCAAAGATTTTAAATTCAAATTAAAAATAATTTATTTCGGGTTTCGATTCTTCATGCTGAATATTCCAAAAGTTCAAGGAAATTATGAAAATCTTAGCAAATCTGGGAAAGGAAATAAAAGTAAAATATTCCCGAAATAATTTCTAAAGATCCAAAATTTCTCAAGTCTTTCGGGAGAGAAAAGAAAGTTTCAAGAATTCTTGAAAATGTTTGGGAAAGATCTTATCAAAATTAATCAGAAAATCCAAATTAATTTGAAATTTAAAAATAGGAAAATAATCACATCGATTTATGAAGGGGGAAAAATTATATGATAGAGATAGACTAAGATATATAATTGGAGATATAGATAAAGGCAGAGAGTGGGATGGAAATCTGAATATCATTTATGAAAAGACTTAGGACTTTATAGATCATATCAAATCTTAAAAACCATCAAGAAAGTCTGAAGAGTACAGAACAAAAATTCCCTCGAAATTATGGAGAGTTCCATTTGAAATAAGGTCATATAATTGAATATATAAATAATGGTTGGAATTGGATGGAAATCTGAATATCATTTATGAAAAGACTTAGGATTTTATAGGTCATATCAAATCTTAAGAGTCTCAAGAGTTCAGAGCAAAAATATCATCGAAATTATTCCACTTTGGCTTTGGGTCATAATCATTTAATTTTTACAAATTACTCAAAATTGATAACTCTTCATATCAGCTAAGAAACCAAGAGCATGTGGTGAAATACTTTAATTCCCAAGTTCGAATCGTAAATTCTTTAAATCAAAATTGATTGAATTAAGGGCAATAAAATTTATTAATATATAAAAAAATATATAAAATAATTGAGCAAAGTTTGTGGGAAATCCCAGTTGAGAGATAAAGCGGATTAAATTAATTTATTGAAATACTTGAGGATTATCAGAAATAATAATAATATTTAACAAAATTCTAAAAAAAAAAAAACACTAAGAAAAAGTTTCAATAGAAAAAATGTGGATTTTCATAATTTTGGCTAATCTTTTGGGTTCATAAAACTTGAGATAAAAACTTAAAAAACATATTGGCAAATATCATAAAATTAAACAAAAAACTTTTATTTGTCAAGTTTTTTTTATGGACTCTTGAAGGTGCTCCACTTGATCAAAATATGCGTCTTAGTTTGCTTATTCAACCGAGTTGAATTTTCGCATATTTTTCTCAAAAGGGCAAAAGCCCTTTTTTTTTCTTCTTTTTTTAATTTGAAAAACTAATGATGAGACAAGTTTATGCATTTATTTCAAGTGGCTCAATGAATTTTTTAGTATTTTTTTTTTTTTTTTACTTTGCATTGCTTAATTTAGTTTAAACAGCAGAAATCATTGGGTATTTTGCCTATTGTGATTTTAGTTATTCTGGCATTGTTATTTTCTATTAGATGGGCGCATTAAAGTTGATTTTCTATTTGTTTAAGAAAAAAAAATTTACAAATACAAAAACAATTTTTACATATGCAATTGCAATTGGAAGTGCCATTTACGTTTTACGATTGCAAATGTGAATCCGAAAGCTCCGAGGTCTTATTTTTTTTTTTTTTTTTTACATTTGCATTAAGTGCGTCAGCGACTTGAAAAAGACACACACACACACAGGCAAGGATGAAAAATAATTTAAAATTTAATGCTAATGACAAAATTGCTTAAATAGCAACAACTACAACAACAACAGGCACAACAATTTTAGCCCCAATCAGACGTTGCATGCCACGCACTCAAAGCAACTTGCAAAAAAAAAAAAATTATTAACAATTGGCAGAAATTATTATAAGACAGACTAACAAATGCAAATAAAAAAAAATAATAATAATAAAACAAACAATTCACATTTGCACAAATATTTGTCAAAGCTTCTCACGATTGGCAACAACAGCAACAACAGCAACAACAACAAATTCCAAATTGTTTCAATAATTTTGAGCTAATGTGCCTTTGATTTAAGTTTATTAAATTTACAACAACAGCAACAACAAGCCTAGCAACAATTTTTTTTTATTATTATTAATAATATTTGCCTTTGTTTATGACTGCTCAAATGTTGTGATATTTTTTTTGCCTCGATTATGCAAAATCTAAGCTGGCATTGAGTTTGAAATATTTTTCCATGTCAGTTTCTTTTCTGTTTGTTAAATGTTTATTTTGGCATAAATAATACATAAATGATTTGATCTCTATATCCAACTCGGAGCTCAAGTGAAACACACAAGAGTTCAATGATATAAAAACAAATCGAAAAGCAGGTGGTGTGTTTGCAGCCTGGGAAGATTGTCAAGTCGCGGCGGGGTGCGTCGGGGGAAAAATACTGTTTAAAAATTCACAAATTTATGGCAATTTTTTTTTATAGTTTATTTTTTTTTTTTTTTTTTTTAATTTATTACAAGTTTTTATTGATTAACATTTTTAATAGTTTAGTTTCTTTTTTTTTTTTTGCTTTAATTTATTTTAATTTTTATTTTCTTGCCTTTTTAATTTATTCTTGGTTTTATGATTATTTTCTTTATTTAAATAATTTTTTTTTTTTTTTAAATAATTTTTTTTTGTATTTGTAAATTTATTTATTTCATTTATTTTTTTTATTGATTTATTATTATTATTTTTTTATAATTAAGTGAGAAAATTCTGACTGCTTTCTTTTATTAAAAAAAAACTCTAAAATAATTTAATAACTTTCGATCAATTTCTCGACCCATTTAGAATCCTAAGATTTTTGCTTATTTTCCTTCTTAACTTTTGCCAAAATATTTGCGAAAAAAGGGGGATGAACCCGTCAGTCTGGTCTATGGGTGAATCCCCACAGAATCAACGCACACTTAACCAAACACATGTGCCGGGCAGAAGTAGAAGGGGACAGAGTCGGCCAAGTCGGTGGAAAGCAAATGGCAAGCAGTGGCAGCTGGCTGGGCTGGTGCAGAAAGCTGCTTGCCTGTTACTTAATAGAGTCAAACTTTACGACGACAAAGACGACGGCGACAGTTTGGGCTTGAGATACAAAGAGTATCTCAGAGATACAATTGAGTGAATAGGAGCTCTCTGAGAGTGGCTATATATTTGGGCATTTCATTCATAGAATTTTGCTTCTTTTTTATGATTACAAATACACACACACAGAGAGAGATGCACAGACACACACACGGCTGAGGGTGCTGGTCTACCAAGCAGTCAGCAAAAATCAGCGCGTCTTTGTCAGCTTCGTCGCGTTCGGTTAGAATCGAGAGGGCATGGTGTGTGTGTGTGTGTGGCATGCGTAGTGGGTGGCAGTTGGCAGGTGGCTGGTGGCCCAAGGTTTACAGACTCCGCAACTTGTCGAACATAACCGTCACTGGGGCAACCCCATCCACCTCAGTTGGGCCAGAACTCAGCTGTGTGTGCGACGCTCTGTTTACACATAATTTTCTGCCAAAGCCACTTGCTCTCCCCCTCCAATCACCCCTGGTGGCTTTGAGTTCTTTGACTTTTTTTTGTGCTTTTGATTTTTTTTTTTGTTTGTTTTTTTTTTTTTGTTTGTTTGTTTGTTGTTGCATTTGATTTGGTTTTTTCTTTGGAACATTTTTCTCTTGTCTTGCTTGGGTTGAGGGGAAGGAGGGGAAATAATCAAAAAGGGGGTTGCCTTCTGTCTAAGAAAAGTTACTGAAAATTGCCAAGTGCTGAAAAGTTCTTTGACAGCTCAAGCCCAAGGGTTCGGGGGGTAGGAGGGGGCCAATGCTGTCGGTTTGCCCTCAAATCTTCTTTGTCTTTGTCTTTGCCAAGGCATTAGTCATAATTGTTAAGTGTGTGTGTGTGTGTGTGTATGTGTGTGATTCTCCCCTCTCTAAAAGTCACAGACTTTAGTTTTTGTTGTTGGTTTTGTTTTTGGGCGTCAATTTATGCAAAGCAGGTTGTCAGGTTGTTTGAACTCGGCTTAAGGCCATTGTCAGTTCATTGGCGGCACTTTTTTTTTTTTTATTTTTATCTAAAGACTCTCAAAAATATATATACACATACATACATATATAAATGAGAACTTTTGAGAAAATCGTGTGAATTTCTTTTTTTATTAATTCTTTTCATTGCTGGCGCTACCAAATTGTCAAATATTTCCGGTGCAGCTTAGAGAAACCGAATAAAATCCCTTTTAGAAAATCATAAAAAAAAAAAACAAAAACGAAAAACGTTTTAAATCAGCTCACTGGGCGGTCGTTGGCTCATTAGACGGTTTGATTGATTTGATTGATTTCATTGAGGGTCCCCAAGAATATAAATCAAATTGATGGGAATTGTGGCAAAGGGTTTTAGTTTTTCTTTTTTTTGGGAAAATTTCCAAATTGCCACACATTTCTACTTATCAGATTTATTTTGAGAATGCCCTCAAAAATTCTATAAACAAAAAAAAAAAAGAATTACAGAAATTGTTATATGGTAAAGTTTATGGTCTAATTTTGATAATTTGTTTCATTCCTAAGTAGTCGTAAATTTTATATAAAAACTATTTCAGACTTTGAAATAAATAACTGAACCATAAAATAATATAAAGAACCTGGAAAACCCCAGCACATAGATCTTATCGCCCAGGGCAATATAATTTAATAATAACAATTTGTAATCTATCGGCCAAGACGTGCCGATTTCAGTTTTAGACTAAATTTTATTTAATTTAATTTTGCGTTCTTTTCTTTTTGTTTTTATTTTATTTTATGGACTGATAAGATTTAGCTAGGGTTCCGTGTAGTTTGTACTTTCTTGTGACGCTAGAAGGTAATGACTTGACAAGTTGAATTTAATCATAGCAGGATTTACCTTAGGTTCTTTGATAAAGCCAAGAAAAACAACAAAGATAATCAAGTTAGTTTTTTTCTTTTTGGAATTAAATTAAATAAAATGAATTTTGTTTTCGGGGGCCATAAAAAAAAAATAATGGTAATAATAATAATTTCGAAATTTCCGTCCCGACCAAAGCAATTAATCTTGTTTCAGGCATTTTTGTTTTTTGTTTGAGAATTTATGAGGCCGCAATGATTGTTATAAAAAAAAAAGATATTTTTTTTTTATACTTAGAAATTTTTTTCTGACGTTTTCTTTATTTTCATTTGTTTTTTTTTTTATTATGATAATAATGATAATATTATTGAAGTGTCATTAAAAAGGCTCTAGAAGTGGTGCAATTATTTTTTTATTTTAATTGTTAAAAAAAATTATGAAAAAATAAAAAGAAGAGGGGAAATATTTGTGTGTTTCATAAGTGAATGGTATGTGTTTTTGGTATGCCGTCGAAATCGTCGTGCATTAATTTGAGTAACCTCAACTTGCAGCTGCTGCAGCAGGCAGAAAGTATCTGTAAGATATGCCATAAATGTATCTGTCTCTTGGCTGCTGGTTATAAATATTGTATCGCTTACTTTTGCCAGCCGCCACCAGACAGCACTACCAGCCCAGCTTCAGCTCCCCCTCTACGACAGTGAAAGAAAGACAGAGAAAGAGAAAGAGAGGGAAAGAGGGTAGAGAGATTCTGAGTTTCTCCATTTGTTGCGTCGGTCTGTCTGTTTGTAATTGCGTAAACATACTCGTACATATTTTATTTTATATTTTATTGTTTCGCTTCGCTGCGCTGCGCCATAAGGGCAGATACCTATAATTTTCTTATGTCTCTCTACAATGAAATAACACAGAAACAACAACAACAACAACAACAGCAATGGCAACAGCAATAACATCTACAGAGCAGTGCAGAGTCGAGTAGACCAGAGTAATAATAATATTCATCATTATCATCATCATCGTCATCATCAACATCATGATTATCATCTTCTTCTTCTTCTTCTTCGCCTTCGTCTTCGTCTACTTCTGCTTTAGTTTGTTACCCCCCGCCCAGGCCGCGTTGTAAAGACAACAAAGCCACGGCGGCATCGGTATCATCGTCTTCTTCTTCTTCTTCTTTTGCCAGTGCGCGCACACACACACACACACACAAATAAATATAAATTTAAACGAAATTGTATGAAAGAAAAAGAAGACGACGAAGAAGGAGAAGAGGAAGCAGGGGGAGAGAGATCTCTGTGTGCGTACACTGCACAAAAATGAATTTACAGCACATAAAAATAAAATAAATAAATAAAAATGCAACAAAAGGCAGCCAAATAAATACAAATGACTCGAAAAATAAAGACTGAGGGCAGCTGTCCTAAGATAAATAATAAAAATCTTATTTAGAAAACCCAAACAGAAAGACTACAAAAACAAAACCAAATGCGCCAAGTCAAGTTGAAGACTTCATTAAAAGGTTCCAAAGAGAATATTCCAAAATCGACAGAAAATTTAATGACTGCATTATGTGATCCGAAAACTAATTTCGAAATCTGTATGAAAAATTTAATTTTTCAAATCTTATCTATGAATTTAAGGCAATTCGAATTGGAAGAAATGGAACCAGGAATTTAAGATTTGTGAACTTGGCAGAAAGAAAACGGGGACTTCAATCAGAATTCACCTGAAAGAGTGGAAATGGAATTAAGCAACAAGTTCCTTGGTTTTGAATTTGGTAGATCAAAAAAGTTAAGTTTAAAATAAAAACCAGAAACCTTCAGAAATTTAATTGGGAAAATGAAAAAACTGATTTTAAAATGAGTCATCGAATTTAAGTAAGATTCAATTGAAATATGAAAAAGAGTGATTTGAAAACAGATCCATTTATTAATCCATAGGTGGAATAAGTAGTAAAGTGATGGAACACGGGAGTATGGAAAATAAAGTAAGTGGATTTGGGATACGAAAAATAGATTAATTCAAAACACAGAATGAAACCTGTAAAGTTCTTTGAAAACAGATTGAATAAAGATTTCAAAAAGAATTTGGTAAACCTGAACTGGGGAAATTCGATTTTCTAAAGGAATACGAGTATATAGTTTTCTATAATTTCTGATCAACAAATTTGAAAGAAAATATTCAAAGAGCTTCATATAAAGGAAATAACTTGTCCTGTTTAGTTATATTCATAGAATTCATTAGAAGTGCTTCACTTGTCCTGTTTGGTTTTTGCTACACAACTGTACTTTTTTTTTGTCAGCACAATTAGGCCATTGGCCACTTGTGTGTGTCTGTGTGAGTGTGTGTGTGTGGCTTAGATAAACTGCGTCAAAAGCCCTCATCTTTGCGGTTTAGTCAAACATTAAAATGCGTTCAAAAGCAAAAAGTTTTGCCTGCACTTAGGCGTGATATTAGCTAAAAAGCCCCGTTATAATTGTGAAGAAAAAAAAAGCCACCTCCCCAACAAACACACACAGGCACACACAGGCACACACATCCACCCACTCATCAGCTCACTCCAAAAAGAAATTCGAGGAAGTAGAGAACCCAAAACGATTTACTGCTTCAGCACCTGCCAAGCCCTGCACCTCGCTCCTCGCTACTCTTTCATTATTTTTTGTGTTTGTTTTTTTTTCGAGTGCATTACACCGTGAGACACGTTAACGGTACTCGGTACATTCTGCATTTGAATTCGCACTGCCTGCACTGCAATTTCTTTGGCTCTAGCTTTGACTCTGGCTATGGCTATGGTTGTGGCTGTGGCTTTGGCTTTGGCTTTGGAGCTGTGCAAGTGCCGACAGTCTTTATGCAAAAGCAATTTGCTGGAAATGTTCGATTTGCCAGACTCTTCTGGGCGGCTTGGCTTTGCACCACTTGCCAAGCGCTTGGCTGCACAATCTGAGAAGGGTTGGACGAATTGCCTTTTGCCTAGCTCCCGTTGAGTATCCTTTTGGCAGCGAGAGAGTGGGTCGGTTGGTTGGTCTGGATAGTCTGCCACAATTATGTGGCGCCAAGTGTGCGTATAATTTGGTGTAAAATTAACTTACCAGCCAGCCACTATACATTCGGCTTGGCCAAAGTGGGCCAAGCTACTTTCAAGGATCTCAATGGGCACAAATTTGCCCATTCTCTTTTGGCCTGACCGGACTGAGGGTCCGGACCAGGGCCCTCCCATGGCTAGGCCTGTGTTTGTTTATCTAAGCGTTTAGTCGCATCTGTAAATACAATTCGAAAAGAGAAAAGAAAAAAAAAAACTCTGCCTTATTTGCCTTTGAAGTTGACTGCACTTTTTTCACAGTTGTTGTTGTTGTTGTTGTTGTTGGTGTTTAATTTTTTTATTTCCTTCTTGGCCGGGCGAGCGCATCTTTTGAAGCTGACGAAAAGTGTGTGTGCGTGTGTGTGTGTTTTTCTATTTTTTTTCTTCATTTATTTTTATTTTGTTTATCTTTTGTATGTTTCTCTTCTTCTTCTTCTTTTATTACTCTACGAATTTTAACACATCTGCTGAAAATGCATTTATAAATTATTAAACAAGGAAATGTTTCGAGTTTTGTATCTTTCAAATATTTATTAGTTTATTGCAAGTGAAATAATTTTTTATTTTTTTCTCAAATATTCTCGAGTCAATGGCTTTCTTTATGTGATCGGAGTGAAGAAGAGTTTGAAATAAATGGAAACATATTTTTTTTTCTAATTCTTTTCTTCCTGCTGGACCAGGGGATCTGCAACATATGTTTCCATTTTCTCACTCCTCTTCTTCTTCTTCTTCTTGTTATTCTCAATTAGATATTATTTTGTTTTCATCCCCTGGCTCTAGGTTCTTTTATTAGTTATGCTTTTAATTCTTTTTTTGGAAATTGTAAGAATTTACCAAATTCATTGTATTTCTATCTCTTTCACACACACACACACACACTCTGCATGTGTTTTAATTTTATGGGCAATTGAAATGGAATTTTTTGTGTAAGTCATAAAATTTTTAGGGATCAATTTTTATGACTTGGAAATTTTTCATCTTTTTGTTGAGAGAATTTTCCATTTTATTTATTTTTCCTATTTTTTCCATAAAAAAAATTATCAACATTATTTTAAATATTTTTGATGAGAATTTTCTTGGTAATTAGACGAGTATCAGTTAGTTGCATTCTTTTAAAAAATTTTACATGCCCAACTGACAGATACACACCTGCAAGACCCAACTGCTTCACCTGTATCTTTCGGATACAGCACAAAATGCAAATGCAAAACACACACACACACACATACAAACACACACGCATATACGCACTCATGCAGACATTGTCGCCGGCGTTCAAGTCAACAGTCAACTATATAAAATATTTATTTTAGGAATACATTTTCTATTCAATATTTATTTAACTGTAACCCAAAAGTCAATAAAACAGAAACGAAGCGACCAACGCTGTGCAAAAGTGGAAAGATAGTTGAACGACAACAACAACAACAAAGGCAACGACCATAGCAATTGAGTTAAAGAAGAAGAAGAAGAAGAGGAAGAATGCAAATAAGGCCACGCCTAAGAAACATTTATTTTTGTGCTGGCTTTCTGGTTGCAGAATTGACACCGTTAGTTTCAGAGAGAGACAGAGAGAGAGAGAGAGAAGGAGATGGAGTGAGAGAGGCTGGAGAGAATGCTTGGCTATTGACTCAATCAAATAGTCTGCCTTTGGCCTAGCCTGGCACACTTGCGCCCTAAAATTTCTAGCAAACAAAATGACCAAGAAGAAGAAGAAGAAGGAGAAGATTACCATTCAAGTCTCGCTCAGACCTTTCTGGAGGCTTATGAAAAAATCCTAGAAATAAAATTCCTACATAAAATTCACAGCTTGAGTCAGGGAAGAAGTAGAAAGATATTCCAAAATTTTAATATTTATTTTATTATTTTTCCAGATCATAAAAAATTAACTCTTTTTTAAATTGATCCAATCAAATTTTCAAATCCTCTCGAATTTCAAATCATCAAACCGAAAGAAGAAGAATTTCCGATTTTTTTTTGCAGTTCTGCCAGATCTTGTGCCACTGTTCGGGGGGTATTGTATGGACCAGAGAGTCTATTTGTCTGTTGCATTAATTCTTGGGCAATATTTATAGTTGTATTTTGTCAAATATTTGCACAGTTTGCTGCTGCCAAAGACATTTATTAAGACACTTGCCGCAGTGCCTAGTGTCTGGCTTCATGCAACTGCCACTGCCACTGCATCCGCCAACTAACTCAGACCTCATCGTCTGCCCCGTCTGTCCTCTTCCTCTGATCTCCTCAACTTGGCTAATTGCAGCCGTGCCAGCAGTTTGTCATGCGCCTATTTGGCTCACTTGTTGTTATTTTTCTCAGTCTGTTTTTGTTGTTGTTGTTGTTGTTTTTTTTCACTTTTGCCATGCGTGCCCGGTTCATTCATTATATTCTCGCCTTGCCTTGCCTTGTCTTGGCTTGGCTTGGCTTGCCACAGGCTGTCTATCTTTATTTGCCTTAAACGCTTATGCATATTCATTTATATATTTCTTATTTTTATTTATTTGTTTGGCTGTGCATGCGTGCGTGTGTGTGTGTATTGGTGAGGTCAAATTTACTTTATTAATTACAAAAGCAAAATAACATGAAAAAATACAAACCGCCTGGCAATAAATCCAAATGACTCGCCAATGCGTGTGTGTGCCACGGCTGGCAAAGCATTTGGATTGTTTTCCAAACCAAACAAAAAAATGCCAAAAAGCTATCTTCGGATTTACGAAGACTGCAGATTCTTTTCGAAATTCTCTTTTTCTATTGTAAATTATATGAATGAGATTGGTCAGAAGTGAGATTCAAGTGAAATTTCGTATACCTCTGATCTAACGTATCAAAAATCTATGAACTTAATTTGAATGAGATTGGGTAGGAACGAATATCGATATGGCTTGATATGAAAGATATATGGAATATTGGTCTGAACAAGAAATATTTGTATGCTCAACAAAAATCCACATACCAAATTTAAGAGCAGGCGAAGGTATTCTCATAGCAGATTTGTGCCTGTATGATGGCTATATGATATAGTAATCGGATCAACATATAATTTCGTACTCATTTTGATTATCATATTCAAATTTCATATACCTAAAATTATCAGAGTAGGTCAATAAACGTGAGAGATATCGCCATATATAATTTGGGTTCTCAAAGTGATCCAAAGAGGCCTATGTATTCCTTGTGTGCAGGGCCAAATATTTATATCGATCTATATCCATCTGACTATCTACGCTACCTGACCATTTATATATACTATTTTTTCTCAAAAAGAGTATGAAAAGAATAAGAATAAATTTAAGATTTTATATGCTCTCAGGCAAGAGTGTATTTGTTATATTTTTGAATTAGTTTTTTTTTTTAATTGAAAGTCGCCACATTTTTTAAACTAAAGTGACACCGAAACATTTAAAAGATTTGTTTAATAGACGAAAAATACAAAAACAAAAAATTTATAACATATAATTTTTTGTGTGAAAGAAATTCTATTTTAATAGCTTTGTTCTGGTTTGAATTCAATCAGATTAGGTGAGATAATCTTGGATTTTCGCTTAATTAAAATGTCTTCGTTATTGTTTTGGTATTTTATTTTTTCAAAATTCTAAATAATTTTAAATACTTTTTCAAGTTATTCCAAAGAATTTCCAAAAGACAACAAATATGTTGTTTTTTTTTTTAAATCAAACCAATTCAAGAGGAAAGTTGAGGTAGAGGCAAAGTTCCCCCCCTGAGTAATCAGATTTCCAGGAATAAATAAAAGTCCACATCAGATATATATCTATATATATATATATTATTTTTTTTCATCAAAATTTTTTGTTTGTGTTGTTCGCTTTAGTTAATTAAATATTTTCAAAAAAAAAAAAATATACCAAGAAAAAATAAATGTATTTGCTTTATATATTTCTTGGCTTTAATAATAAAACTAAATAGGTTTTTTTTTCTTGTTGTTGCTGTTGGTGTTGTTTGGTCTATAATTAAATTTATGGCATGTATGAACACATTCACAGTCTGAGTCAGCCTGATTTGGCCGGTCTAATTTTGTTGCTTCGAATTAAACTCTCGATTTGATTAGAGAGCGCTTATTTATTGTATTTATTTTGTATTTATTATATTGGAATTTGCCACACATTGCACAATAAAACAAATTGAATAAATCGACGGTCAAGAAAATGCTGCGTCAGCTCTGTAATTTACTGCCACCGTGTCTAACCCATAGATACAAATGTATCTCAGGCGTGTGTATCTACTTGTGTCTCTCTGTCTGTCTGTCTGTTCACAATTAATAGTATTTATTTTTAATTCATATATTTGAGGCTGACTCTGCTCTGCGTGTGTTTGTTTGGGGCTATGAGTAATTTTCCTCATATTTGAGATTTCTTATTTCGAAAACTATAAACCGAGAGACAAGTAAAAATGGCCAAGAATTAAGACAAGAAATCTTTTGGTATAATTTAAGCAATTTTGAAACAGGTCTTTGAACTAATGAAGACACACCCCAATGGGCCAAAGGAATTCAACTTCTTCTTCATCTTCTTCTTCTTTTTTGACAAATTAAAATTCTAAATTTATATAAAAATGAAAATGCCTCGACTAAGCAACAAAAATTTCGCTGTTGCGGGGGTGCGTCAATTGTTTTTTGCCAACTTTCTGGTTACATTTGCTGATTCACGTCATCATCATTCAGAATCAGCATTTAAAATGTAAATGCTTTATTACTAATAAATTTGGCTTGCTTTGGGTGTGGCCAAAATGCATTTGTCTGCCACCGCCAGTTGCCGCTGCCGCTGCCGCTGCCGCTGACTCAAGCTTCACCAAGCTTGTAAAATTATGATACAATAAATTATAAAAAAAATTTATATATATATAAATATATATATATATTTTTGGATTTAATTGAGGGCCACATAAACACGTGTGTGCTTAATAATTTCTTCAACTTGTTTGAAATACTTTTTCTTTTTTTTTTTTTTTTTTGGAGGGGCAAAAAAAAAATACTTTCTCACCTTTGGCCGAGACGCTCTAGTTTTTTTAGTGTACAATTAAAATTTTTAGTCTTCAATTAGAGGGAGAAAATAATTAAGGGTCTAGGAGTATACCCCAAACGAAAGGTGCTCATTTCAATTTGAACAGGATACATTTCTCTGGAATTAAATAAATAATGCAATAAACTAAAAAAGACAACTTTTTCCACAAAAAAAAAAAAAAAAATATTTAATCATATATTTTTATAATGAAAGAAAAAAGAAAGACTCAAAGTCGTAATTAAAGACTCACCACTCCGCTCCAGAGTATTTCCTACCCTCTTCGGAATGAGAAGAGAAATTAAAATAAAAGAAAAAAATAATTATTTTTTTTTTATGTAGAACAGCGTGGGCGGAGCCAGCGACGATAATTAAAAAAGAAGAAGAGGAAGAAGACAAAAATATCTGATGATATATATAATTTTTTGTTGAACCCAAGTAATTGTTTTTTTTTTTTATAACTTTAATTAATGTTCCCTTATTTTTTCTCTTATCTTTTTGATTATTTTAATTTCGATTTATAATTTTTTTTTTTTTTTTGGAAATTTTGTAAAATAATTTTTTTTTTCTCTTTTTTGTTTCGGTCAGTTGGATTACATTTGTAGTTATTAATTTTTTGCTGTCTCATGATGACACTGCATTTAGTCTTAAATTTTTTTTTTTTTTTTTTGGAACGGAAATTAAAAAGTTTTTTAGTTTTTTCCGATTTTCTTGTCTAATTAAAAACGTCTCAAACTAAACTTTTTTTTTAAATAAAATTTTTTTTGTTTCTTTTTTTTTTATTGTTAAATGCAAATGAACTCAAACAATAAGCATATTTTTATTTTTTTTCTTTCTGTATTTAATTTAGTCCCAAAAAAAAAAGAAAAAAAATTTGCATGTGAAACTCTCGTGTGTTTTGTTTGTTTATTTTCTGTCTCGCTTTGACTCGCATATCTTTTTATCTTTTGATTGTCTTGCTGGTATGCCTGTGTGCGTGTGTGTGTGTGTGTGTGTGTGTCATTGATATTAATAATATTTATTTAAATTGTTACTTTATTAATCAAATTTCTGTTACACGTGCGTTCTAAATTTTATTCCCCCCTTTTGTTTTCGATATTTTTTTACCCTCGTTTTGTTTTTGTTGTTTTCTCTGCTCGTTTTTTTATTTTTATTTTTATTTATTTTATTTTTGAACAGCTTGTTTTTTCGTTGTTGTTGTTGCTGTTGGTTTGAGTTTATTTGCATTAATTATTAATTTGCTTGTTGGCAAGTTTTGTGCGCATGCGCAAATGTTATAAAAACAAATACAACAACAACAACAATAAAACAAAAAAAATGTTTAAATTTAATTTTAATACATTTTGCCTTGTGGCCAAAGTTCTCAAAAAAAAAAAAACGACGACGAAGAAGAAGAAGAATTTTTTCTCACTTTTTTTTCTCTGGCGTGTGGCGGCTGTCTAATAAAAAAAAAAACAATAACAACAACAACATGAAAGCCCCAGAGACTCGGTCTTCGACTCCAACAACAACAACAACAAAAATCGCCGTTTAAAAATAGCGGAATTTTGATTGATTTGCTCGGGAACTCACAGTTTATTGTTACTATAGTTGTTGTTGTTGTTATGGTCTGAGGCTAATTATATAATCTTAGCTAGAAATGAGACAAAAGACGCAAAAATGAAAGCATATTTTTCAATTGTCCAAAAAATTAATAATAAAATATTTATAAGCCTTTTGTAGGCTCAAAGAAATGATATAATTTCATTTCGGAACCAAGACTTGACAATGAACTTATAAATGAGCGAGGGAGAGGAGAGACTACCCACTCAGGCCGCTCCCACGCTTATGGCTTGCCCTCTCGTCCCGCTCAGTGACACAGCTGGCAAGCTCATAAAACCAAGTCAATAGCTTGGCGCATTTATTAATAAAAAAAAAAACACACACACACACAAACACATACACATGCACGCTTAAATAAAAATAATAATAAATAAATAAATTATACTATTTCATTTTGTTGTGTGCTCATTGAAGCGTGCATATGTGTGTGTGTGTTTTTTTTATCTAATAAAATTTAATTTATTTAAATTTATATAATAAAAAAGAAGAAACAAACATTTCTAAACGAAGAAATAATAATATAAAAAAAAAACAGCTATTTAATTTATGCAAAAAAAAAAAAAAACATGAAAATAAATTGTCTGCATATAAATAAATAAATAAAAGAGAATAACAAAAAGAACAACAACAACAAGACAACAGTTTTTCCCGTTTTTATATGGCCAGAAAAAAATAATAAACATAAAAAGCATAAAACATAAAAAGCAAATTACACAAATTTAAAAATAATAAAACTAAAACGTGTCTGCATAAATTAATTAATAAGTCAAAATCCGTCGAATTTCGTATTTGCCAAAGAGAAGAAGCAGAAAACAGAAATAAATCGACCAAAGCCAAAGAGACTTGGCCATAAAACCAAAGACAAAGCAGCTTTGCCATAATTCCCAAAGACAAAACAGCCAGGAAAATTCCCACAGTTCCAAAATATCGAATAAATTATACACTTTTTCAAGCCTTGCTTCTTCTTCTTTTTTTTTGTTCCAAATGATTCACACAAGTTTTGAGTGCATTCTTGTTTTTTCTTTTTTGTAATAAATAAAAGGATAACTCATTTAAAAGAAGAAGAGAGAAAAAAAAAGAAAGAAAGAAAGAGAAGGAAATAAAACTAACGGGAACATTTACTTATAACATTTTTGCCCCGTTATTAGTCATAATAAATTTCACAATTTCCGTTTGTCGCTCGATTGGCTCGGCTGGCCTGGCTCTGCCTTTGGCTCTGCCCTGAGAATGGTCTCATTTTCTCTATGTATGTGTGTATGTGTGTGTGTGTGTGTATTTTTTATTATCTGTCAAAGTTTACACAGTAAATTTCTTTAATTTGAATTTGTCGCCATTTGTTTCTGAAGGCAATTTATTTGAGGTTGTTTCTTTCCTTCTTCTTAACCTTCACTTCGAGTGTTATTTTTCGTGTGGGCTAAAAATTCTTTCGAAAACTTTTAATTTCACAAATTGGCGGCTTAAATTAATCAAGCTTAAAATTATGCAGATTTTTTATGAATTTTTAATCGTGATTTTTTTTTGTTTAATTTTTCTCAGAAAATTTCAAAAATTTTTTATTATATTTTAAGTACATTTTTGACTGGGTTCCTTGAAAGATTTTCGAGAGTTCTTTCAAACCGAATGATAAAAGCTCAAAATTATTTCAATTTGTTTGTATTATTTAAATGATTTTTTGTAATTTTTGATTAAAACTTTGATATTTTTGATTTGTTTTTTTTTTTTTTTTTTATCCAAATTGGAAAAGTCTAAATTTGAGTCTTACAAATTTTCTACACATTTTTGTATATTTTTTTTAAATAGAATTTTTTCAAAGTTTTTCTTAGAAATTTCCTGAAACGATTTAAATATAATTTTGACTGAATTCTTTGAAAGATTTTCGTGAACTTTTTTTGATCTAAATTGGAAAAGGTCAAAATTATTATTATTATTATTTTTTTTAATTAAATTTTCTTTTTTTTGCTTTTATTTAAAGATTTTTTTTAATATTTCATAAGTCTTTGAATAGTTTTGAACTCATTATTTTTTGTTTATTATTATTTAAATTATTTTTGACTTATTACAATTTTCTGAAATTTTTAGATATTTTTTAGATCAGCATTTTTTCAAGATTTTCTTTGAATTTTTCTGAAATGTTTTATTACTTTTTAAGTAGAGTTTTGCTGAAGTTCTCTGAGATATTTTATAATATTTTACACCATTTTTTGTTTTGGCTACTTAAGACTGCTTGATCAGCTTAAGAATATTAATTTCAAATTAAATTAACCCCTGGGTCAATTCATGGTTCTTGAACCAACTATGGGTTAAATACATTTAACAGACAACTGTCATTCATCTAATAGGAAACTTTTATGCATTATTCTTTTTATCGCTTTTACAACACAAAACTTAACTGCCTCCCGAGTCTCTGCCCAAGACGGTCTCTTTGACGCATTCTCTGTCATTGGCGTGTCATAAAAAATAAACAACAACAACAACAAATAACAACTTTAAAAAGAATATAAACGTAAAACGCTCAAAAAAAAAAACAGACAAAATAAAAACCATAATAAAATTAAATAGGCATAAGCAATGGCGAGGCCCCCTGGACCAAATCAACTCTATGCCATATGCCTAAAATAAAGATAGGCGCGACGCAGGCGACGGTAGGGGGGGAGAAAAACTTTTACCACTTTTTTTCAACAAATACAAACACGCACAGCTTTTTATTTGCGCTAAAAGATATTTCAAGTCTAAATAAAACAACAACAGCAATGAAAGTCATCATAATTACAAGAACAACAACAAAAACAACAACTTAAGCAGCTTCACTTAAGATCATTAAATAAAAATAAACCAAGATCTCTAAAGACTATGAGAAAAGCTCAACTAAAAATAAAAAAAGAAAAAATTGATTTTTGTTTACTTTTTTTCTCAAAAAAAAATCGTGTTAAATAAATATGAAAAAATGTAGCCAAAATTAACTACAAATATTAAAAATAATAATAATAAAAAAAAAAATAAATATGTGAGGTGCGTCTGTATAAAAAGAAGAAGAAGAAGACGAAAAAAAAATTAATAAAACATTCACTTGCAAATTTTTAAAACCAACTCAAAAAATTTGTTTTGAGTATTTTTTTTTTTTTTTGGCGCGCGTGGATCGATTCAAAGTCTTTAGGCTTAACCCCTACCCCCTCTGCCACAAGCATATCGTATGATTTTATTTATTTATTTTTTTTTTTTTTGGCTAAATTTAGTTAAAAATTTATTTGATTTATTTATTTATTTTTTTTTTTTTTCGTCGAGCAAAGGCAAACACAATAAGCCAAAAACTGACTTAGAGCAAAATACACGGGCAGATAGATATTTTATTTATATAGCTTAGCTATATAGGTAAATTCGTATATAAAAATACACAACCCAAATATCTATTTTCCATTTATTTATTTTATTAATTTGCGTTCGTTCGCTGCTCTCGCCTGGCCGTGGCGCGTGTATGTCGCTTTTTGTTGTTCTTGTTGTTGTTGTTATTGCTTTTCTTTATTGAAATGATTCACTTATTAAACGTTTCTTTTTTAATATACATATATGCATGTATATATATATATACACATAAATATTTATTTTGCTTTAATATTTATTTCGAGCGTTTATGTAATTCGCCCAACTTGAGGCAGTTTTTCTTAATTATTTCTTTCATTTTTTTGTATAAAAATAATAATAATTATAATATATATATATAATTTTTTTTTGTTTATAATTAAAAGCGGCAACAATAAGAGCAAAAGAAAAAAAAGAAAAGATTTTTTTTTAATTATTTATTTAATTATTGTTTATTTTTAAATGGGCTACAGACAATTTCCTGCACTTCAAGTGAAACGAATAATCAAAAACGCCAGAAATTAAATGACGCAGCCTTAGAAATTACTGCCAATTTAAGGGGGTTTAATGGCCTAGAAAGAGACAGAGTGAGACAGAAGGAGAGGGAGCGAGTGGGGTAGGGGGAACTTTGCGACTTTTGGAATAAACAAAAAAATTTGGCTTTTTGCAGAGAAAAATCATTTTTATTTGGAATTATTTTGTATTAATCATATATTTTTTCCTCTTCTTCTTTGTGTCATTCCAGGTGAGTTACCAAATAAAATAAAGACAAGAAAATATAGTAATCGGGGTAAGTTGTTGGAACTTGGAATTTGCAAAGCGCTGAACGCTAATTAGAAACGCAACTGGCGCTAATGCAAAATTAATCCATGTGTATTTCTAATTATTTTAGAAATTCGCAGTCGAAATCAATCTTGCTGCCACGGCCATAAACCAAATCACTGACCCAGCCAGAGCAAAAGAGAAAGGACTTTGTCTGGCCATTTAGATAGATACAATATATCTATCTCTTTCTACATGTTTGTGTGTGTGTGTGTTTACATGTGTAATGTTATGTACTCAGTTTTGAGGCATTGAATCAAAGCCACGGCTATAATGATAATAATTATTATCTTGAGCTTGGCAGAGCAGAAGAGCAAAGGACTCTGGCATTTTCGGGGCAAAGTCAAAGCGCAGTTTGACCAACCAACGCCGTCAAAGCCCCCAGACCACCTGACACATCTGCTACTGCTGTTGCTGCTGTTGCTGCTGTTGCTGCTAATGTCGTTGATCTAAAACTAAATCAATATTATGCCAGGCTAATAAGGTGTTGCCACAAAGTACGAGAGACAGCACATATCGAATATGCCGCTTATATATCAGGCCAAAAGCAGATTTCGTTATGGATATAGCCAAATATATAAAGATATATATATATGTTTATATATATATATATATATATAAGAAGGGGACATGGGTATATCCGTTTATTTGATCGAATGGGCTGTTGTGGGGGCTGTTGGGCCCAAACGTTCTGGCCAAAACATTCGGCACGCATTTGACAGTTGGTCAGCGTGGTAAGCCTAGGACGGCCCCCAGGCCTATCCCATTCAAATTCGGACTGTCCGACCAACTGCCTGACATGGCGTGTGACAATTGTCATTATAAAACATGCAAAAGCCAGAAGCAGTACCAAAACCACACACACACACACACACTCGCACACTCATACAAGCATACAGTCAAAATGAATTTTAGTAACTTTGTGTAACTTTAATGAGCTCGATTTGCAAATACTTTTTGAACCGATTGCGTCTTTAGCATTTTGATTTTATATTAATTATAAAATTTCCATTGCCTTTGACTTTGAGTTGGTACATTTCGATTGCATAGATTCGGGTAATGCATAGTTAAACTGCAGTTACTGCCGCACAATAAAATATGCATTCACCAAAACTTTTACAAAATGTAAAAAAAAAGAAAGGAAAATGGAGAAGAGAAAAATTTTAAGCTTGAACCATTCCGAGTCCCCATGGCCAGTAACTCAAACAGTGGCAGCAAAATGGGTAGGCGAACTCAGCCTATCCGAGTAGTTTGGTATTTGTCTAACCTGAACCTCAGGCATATATATATGTGTGTGTGTTTACCCAGGCCAGTCCCAAAAGTGAGATAGGTAGGTTTAAGGTGTGCATGCTGCGCTCACCTATACACTCGCTCTTTTTACTCCCTCACCCAGGCCAAACCAACTCCTCGTTTCCCTTTTCCTCCTACTCCTCTCACTTTCTCTGTCTCTGTTACTCATATATGGCAAAATGCTATTCAAAAAATTTAATGGCATTTTAAATAAGAAATTACACAGGCCTTGCATATTTTATAAGACTTCTCTGGGTGGTTCAGTGGCGCTGAATTGCAATACAAAACGCCAGAAAGAGCACAAAATACTCAACTCGTTCAGGTATTACTACGGCCCCGATTCCACTCAACTCAACTCAACTCTGCTCTTCTCTGCTCAGTTCAGCTCAGCTCAGCTCGGGCTAACTCAGCTCGTTTCAATTTGGTCCGTTTTGGCCAGTAAAAATATTCGACACCGTCGAGTTTCTATTGAGTTGGCCAGGCCGGCCTGTTCCCTACTCCCCAAAGTATCAAGCTCAGCTGTGCTACCAAAAACAAAAAAAAAAAAAAAAACTGTACTTTTGCGCGAGAAAATATTGAAATAAAAATGAACAAGAAATAAATATATATAATTTCTAGACTAGCCCGGCCAAAGTGAACAAAATTAAATACACTTTACACTTTTTTTGAAGCCAACAAACATTTCTTTATAGAGGCAAAGCTTCTAAGATTTTACGATATTTTTAGGGATCTGAAAAGTTCACCTTGAGATCTATGAAAGAGAAAAAAATTCCAAGGCTCAAATTAATCCCAATTGGTTCCTTAAATTCTTATAGACAGAAGGATAAGTAAGTTCATCAAAATCAATCTGCTTGATAATATTGATCAGGCTTATAAGGTTTTCTATAGACTTTAGGATCATTCGAGTTAGAGAAAAAATTCCAAGGCTCAAATTAATCCCATTTGGTTCCTTAAATTCTTATAGACAGAAGGATAAGTAAGTTCATCAAAATTAATCTGCCTGATATTATTGATCAGGCTTATAAGGTTTTCTATAGACTTTAGGATCGTCACAGAATGGAGGAATCTACTCTACTCTACTCTACTCTACTCTACTCTACTCTACTCTACTCTACTCTACTCTACTCTACTCTACTCTACTCTACTCTACTCTACTCTACTCTACTCTACTCTACTCTATTCTACTCTACTCTACTCTATATCTCATTGTCTTCTTGATATAGAAAGCCCTCGGAACCTTAGGATCTCAAGCACCAGTTTCTCTTTGAAAAGCTGAAGGTATATTTTTCATTAGTTCCTGAAAGTTCCCAATCGAAAAGAAAGATCGAAAAATTCCGAGTTTCAAGAACTTTTTAAGTGTATAGTTTAGTTGACTTATCTGCACCCAGAGCCTAGTCGAATCGACTACTTCATGTTAGCTGTAATTCTTCACTCATTCTAAGTGTGTGTGTGTGTGTGTGTTTGCAAGGCATTTGTACTTGGAATTCCTGCATGTGTGTCACTTTGTATGCATTCGTAAAAGGTGGGCGTGTATGTGGGTAAGGATATATCTCTCTCTCTGTGCATTTCTGTGTGTGACTGTGTGAGTGGGTGGGTGTCGCCGTTTGTTTGTGCAGCGCAAAAGTTTTGTTACCTTTTTGCATAGCTTTAGATTTTAGCCTAAGTAACATGGCGGCTCTCATTTAATATTTATATCTCTCTAAATATTAAATATTATTTCAAGGGTCGTCTATATGCCTCGTCCGGGCTAGGCTCAAAATATGCACACACACACACACACACACACACACACCGACACAAACACAAGCTCACGTGTGCTTGTAGGAAAAGAAGGCTGTCCAGTGCATGCCACAATGCAGTCGGCTGTGCGTGGACAGGGGGGCAGGAGGAGAAAATGGAAGTGGGTGGGCCAAGTAACCTTTGAAGTATTTCTTTGAGTGGGCGGGCTGGCAGGCAAAATGTTGAGCATTTCTTAAATGGGCAGTTCGATTTTGGACCTCCTCCAGTTTGGCCTTAAATTTTTCATAGCATACATTTGTGCGTTTTCGGTTGGCCCACTTTGGCCACGTGGTGGAAGAAGCTCCCACCCTCCCCTTGGGTGGTTAAAACAGTTTCAACTGCTTCTCTTGTTTTTTTTTAATGCCGCTTCCTGTTCGCATTTGTTTAACATTTCACTTTTGTTTTGTGTGAGTGTGTATGTGTGTGTGTTTTTTTTTTTGCAACTAGAAATTACTTCAGCTGCTTTGCTGCGCCCAAAGCTCATGTGCAGTTTTTGCCTGATTCGCGTGGCTGGGGGCCGGAGTTGGAATTGCCATTTCCACAGTTTTTCTTTTATGGCCTAGCTGGGCCCAGCCAGTGTATTTACTTTTGCCTTTGTATGGTAGCCCGTGTCAAACATAATAATTCATATGGAAAATATGTATTACATGCTTTGACAGGCGCGCGTTCATTCGTCGAGCCAAAAAGGTGGAAGTTGGCGGGATTGCTTGTATAACCTGAGGCAGAGGGTTTTTTTTCTCTCTCTTTTTTTTATTTAAACTTTTGAGATTTGCTGGCACATAAATAATAACGATGATGGCACTGGCGACGAGCCTGTCGAGCTTGTCGAGACTGTCGCCTGATGAGCCACAGACCAGAGCAGCAATGTAGAATTGATAATGGGGGCGGTTATTTTCTGGTCCTTTGCCAACATTTCTGTTATTGCTATTCTTATTGTTGCTGTTGTTGTTGTTGCTGTTGCTTTGATTGTTGCTGGTTGGGTGCACATACAAGTTAAATATTTAATGAGTGTGTGCAACCGTTTTAACACTTTGCCCAGCCACGTTAAAATATTCCCCAACAATTCCACATTGTTTGCTGGCCGAAGTGGATTGGTCAGCTCGGTTCATTGATTGATTTTCAATCACTTCTTGGCTGGGTCAATTGCCCAGCACGCAATCATACTTATATTAAAAACAACAACAAAAAACAACAACAACAAAATTAGACCAGCCCCTAAGCAAGCTGGCGTCCCTCTTTATCTTCTTGGGTGAGGCCACTTCGCACAAATCATTATTAAAAGAAAGAATAAGACCAATACTCTTTTTGATCTATTCTTAGGTGAATTTTGTATACACTTTTCCTTGAAAATTCCAGAGAAAAATATTTTCTCCCAGTCGTTTGAATAGTTTCATTACTTTGCAGTCGAGTCCAACGGACAATTCATTCATTTAACCAAGTCAGCTCAGGCTGATCTGGCCAAGTTTGTTCGAGCCAAGGCAAAATGCTCATATATCCTCATTATCCTGCACAGTTTAAAACAATAAATTACTATTTGCCAAAGGTTAATTTTTACTAAACAACAACAAGGACTGTTAACAAAATTAAATGGCCGTTGTACAAGGGGGCTAAAAAATAATAACAACAACAGCACAAAAAGTATAACAAAAGTTGCAACAATAATAAAAACAACAACAACAACAGCAATAATAATAATGCCAAATGAGTGTTGTAGAACAATAGCCAAAGTAAATAGCGTAAGGCAACAAACTGCAAACACCAACAACAACAACAACAGCAACAAGAGCAACAAACAAAGCCACAACAAGGTTGCGAGCTTGAGGCCAAAAGGTTGGAGCTGTGGCGCCAACGATAGCCGAGCCAGGCAAAAAAAAAAAAAAAAGGGTAGCTATTTTGAGTCGACCGACAAACTGACAGATAAAAAAGAAAACACCAACAAAAAGGACAAAGCAAATGAAACAGTTAACAAGTGAAACAGGCAAATCAACAATTAAGCGCAGTGGAGATTTTGGTTAAGGCTCAAAGAGGATTTCAAGGACTTTGAAAAAGATATAATTCTGATTAGAATGGAACTCTGAAATCCAAAGAGCTCAGTTCTTGGGATCCCAAGAATTTCATATTTTCATTTTGAGTCTTTGGCTTCTATGAAAAATTAATCAGACCAGTCTTTCCTCGGTTCACTTTATTGTATCTCCACTGTGGAAATCTGTATGGCCAAACTAAAAAAAAAAAAAATAATACAAAAAAATGAGAAAGAAAATAAATAAAATAAAATTTGAGTGCTTTCCTGTTTTTTTTTTTTTTTTTTTTTTTTTTTTTTTGATATCATCAGGGTGGCTCATATTTAGCCTAAGACAATTTTATTTCGGTCCTGATGACTTAACCCGGCCAACAAAGCATTGTGCTGGCCATTTTAATTATTTCAATTGTAATTCGTTGTTGTTGTTGTTGTTGGCACAAAACAACTAAACTGACACACCTCAATGCACGTTGCATTCACAGCTCAGCTCAGTTGAGCTCAGCTCGAGTCGACTGGACTCAACACACTTGATATATAATTATTTATTGCATTTAAATTATTTGTTGCCATTGTTATTGTTGGAAAATGAAACAAAACTTTCATTACACACTCACTCACACACACACACTCACACAGATAAGAGACTTGCTGACTGACTTGCCAACTTGCTGGTGTTTTTTTTTTCGTAGCTTTTTTTTCAGTCGCAATGGAACTTGGTTTTATTATTACTACAATTATTGTTATTGTTGTTGCTTGTAATTGTTGTGGCTTGCATACACACACACATACACACACACACACTCTTTCACCACTTGAGCTGAGGCCGTCAGGTTTTACCTTCTTGGGCATTATTTTGCTCGTTTCACTTCCTTTGCCATTTGTGTGGCGCCTTTTTGTCTTTGTTTTTCTACAATTCATTACAAATTTAAAATATATTTCTTCTTCTTCTTCTTATTCGTCGACGTCGTTTTTTTTGTTTCGTTGGAAGTTTGAAATTACCCAGGCACCCCTTTAGTGCTTTGCGGCTTATCCCCTCCTCTAGCGAGTGAGTTGGGTGAACCGGTCTCATTCCACCATCCTTTCCACGCCTTTTCTCGCTTTTCATTTTGCGCAAAATGTGTTTTTCACATTATTTCATGAATAATTCATTGGGCCAATATGCATATTTTATATGAAATTCGTGCAATAAAATACTATTAAATATTTAGTTGTTGTATTTCTGCTTCTTGCTCTTGCACTTCTTCTTCGCTGGCAACGCTGTCTCTGTCCCTGTCTCTGGCACTGCCTTACCCGCTTTTCGCGGCCTTAAAAACTACTTTGCCAAGGCAAAAGAAATGCGCGCAAAAACCGTTCAACAGTTCAGAAGGGGATTCACTCGATGTCTGTGTGAGTGTGTGTGTGTGTGTGGGTGGGGTGGCATGGGATGGCATGGGAAGGGATAAAGGAGGCATACACAAAGGAGTTGAATGTGCACGTAAATAAGTTAAGAAACCGGCCCAGTTGAGCTGAGGTGAGACAGCCAAACGCATAAAACTGTGCTGCATTATACAAAAAACAAAAGGAGCAGGAGAAAGAGGCACACAATCAGATAGAGAGCAAGGGGTGTGGGCTTGGTACCGAAGGACTCTCCTACTTAAGAATTTGAGACTTTAAAAAAGTACAGTTGTGCTTATCACAAGTTGACCAAACAACCAACACTCTGGTTTATTCTAAAAATCTGGCAAGTCCCTAATCGAAACCCCCATTAAGTTTATAATTTTCGGGATTATTTTCAGGGAGCAAAGAATAATTAAAATAATGAAAGTCCCTAATCGAAGGACACATTAAATTTATAATTTTCGGAATTTTTTTTCAGGGAGTAAAGAGCTTTGACTCTTGATAAAAGAATGAAAGTCCTTAATCGAAACTGACATTAAATATATAATTTTAGGGATTTTATTTTCAGGGAGTAAAGAAGCTTGACTATCAATAAAAATTATTTATAGGAAATATATAATTGATTTCATATTCCCTATAAACTCAAACTAGTTTGAGTTAAAGCTTGAGAGAATAAAATTTTGAGGTTCTAAAAATTACCTAGTAAATAGGTCAGGGCTTTTCCAATTTTAGCTTCCGACTTACCTTATAGTTTGATTAGGAATTTAATTCCCTGAAACTAAAATCGAGAAAACTTGAATATTTTTCAATTAAGAATTAATTTTGATTTATCTAAAACTTTGTTGCATACTCAAAAAGTCTGGAATAATATTTCAGTTTCCAGTTCTGCAGATTTCTTTTGCTTTAATGTTCTCTTTCTTCGTCTTCTTCTTCTTCTTCTTCTTCTTATACAACTTTAGTGGCCTTATTTGGAATGGCTGCGTTTAAATTAATAATTTATTATGGCAGGCATTGCTTCTTATAAAATTAATGAATGAGAATGAGTACAAAAAAAAATATATATATAACAAAAACTATAAAACAGCAAGAAATAAAGTAAAGATAAAGTGGTGGGCTAGGTGAAAGGTGGTGAGCCAAGGAGCAGGAGCAGACAACGTGACTGCCAAAGGAAGAAAGGGGGGGAGGCAACCAAAAACCCAAAACCGAAACCAAATGTGCGAAGAAAAGTGCCAAGGAGGCGGCGGTGTTGGATAGAAAAGAAAGAAGATGTAGAAGTAGACGAAGAAGAAGAAGAAGACGACGAAGGAATACGTGTGGTTTTGGTTTTGCCTTTGGCTCGACTGCTACACCGTGTAATATATAAATAAATAAATGAAAATGAATGAATGAATGAGGGTGTGAGAGAGAGAGAGGGGCAGGCCAAAGGGGGTGTGAGTGAGAGGGCAGGCCAAAGCCAACGAGTTGAATGGGCCAGGGCAGGTGAGAAATACACAAGGGCAAAGATGGAAGCAGAGAGTGAGAGAGTGAGGGAGAGAGAGTGAGGGGTAGGGGGAAAGTGTGTAAGAGGGATTGAGTGAAAGAGAGAGCCGGGCATAGTTTGTAGTAGTGGCGGCAGCTTTGGTGTAACAGGCGCTCAGAAATTTAAGCTGACTGAGACCAAAGATGGGCGGCATAACTTGGCTCGGCAAGTTGGCCAAGGTTCGGGCGAAATGAAAACAAAAATGTAACAACAACAACAACAAAATGCTCACAAGCAAGAAAAGCGTTACGGAAATGGCGTAACAGGCGAACGCATGGGCCACACAAAAAAAGTAGTCAAGAATGCGAGGATAAGAAGAAGTGGAGGGTGGTGAGGGGAGCCGAGCTGTTGGGCCAAGAGGCCACAATGCGGTGAGCACAGACAAGGGAAAATAACAAACTTGAGACGTCGACAGAGTCTCACAGTGTCTGGGGGAGTCACTCTGTGTGCCTGTGTGTGTGTGAGTGTGTTGGCGTCTAACGGTAAAACACGAATCGAAAATGAATAATAAATAAAGTGTTATATAATAAAAGAAATAAACTACACAACTAAGGAAGAGAGAGAGAGAGAGAGAGAGAAAAAAAGAACTTCTCGAAGCAGGGGAAGAGAAAAAGCGAGAACTCGCTAGGAGAAGTGGAAAACAACTTGAAGAAGCAAATCAAGCAGAGGATAAGAAAAAAATGAAATTAGACTAGGCAAGGGGTAGACCAAAGAAGAGGGTGAGTCAGGTGTGAGCTTATCAGCTAAAAATTGGAGAGAGAGAGAGAGCGAGAGAGAGAGAGAGAGAGAGTGGATGAGTGGTTGGGGGAGAGGAGTAAAATAAAATTAAAATTGCATTAGAATGAAGGTTTCCTTCTTCTTCTTTGGTTTTTTTTTTGAGTGGCCTCATTCGTGGTTGTTGTTATTGTTTTTGTGAAATAGTGAAAAAAAATAAAAAAACAACAAGAACAAAGTTGAAGGCTGTTGAAGGGAATTGAAAGCTGAAATCAACTGGACTGGACTGGGTTGGGCTGGGCTGGGCTAGGCCAGCAGGATTGATGGCAAACGGCTTTAGAAATTTATATTTTATTACCAACACAGACACACTCACAGAGAGAGTGAGAGAAAGAGAAAGAGAGAGAGAGTCTCTTCAATATTTCAAAACAATAGAAAATTTATTTCTTATATTCTTCACTTTTTTTTTTTTTGAATCCACAACAACAAACCAAAAGCTAAATAGCAAAGCTCGCACAAGCCAAAGAATATAATAAAAGGCAAAAATAACAAAACCAACAAAAACAACAACAACAACAACAAAAATCAATAAATTTTTATAGAAATTTGTAGCAGCGGAAAAGTTAATTAAATAAATTATTATGTGAATGGGGCGTGCACACGATGAGTAATTGGCAAGTCAGTGAGCTGGCGATGAGTTGACTTGAAGGCAGAAGGAACGAGAGCGCCAGAACTGGAGGCCAAAGAAGAAGCATCAGCAGAAATCTTAAAAGAAGAAGCAGGCGGAATGGGGCGGGCGGGCGGGGCGGGGTGGATTGGGTTGGGTTAGACCCCTGTGAAGGTGGATCGGGTTGGCTTCTGAAGTTTGAAAGTGGCAAGCAGAGAAATAGACTTTTTTGGACGGGGCTGGGCTGGGCTGCTCTGTACTGGGCTAGAGAGCGCTATGGAGTGGGGTGGAGTGGAGTGGAGTGAAGTCGTCAGTGAAGCGCCTCAAATTAAATTAAATGAGTTGAAAGAAAGTTGAATGCGCGCACGCTCTTGAAAATTTTGAGTTTTGAGATGCGACGAAGGCCTTCATGGGCAGCACCAGAGTAGACGCGGGGGGGGGGGGGGGGGGATGCAGAAGACCGAAAGAGAGCGAAGACAAAGCTTCTAGTTGTTCTTGTTGTTGTTGTTGTGTTGTTTAATTAATTAAACATTTTTTAGCACAGTGCGCGCAATTTATTATTATTATTAAAATACACACACACATATACACATACATACATACACTTCCACTTATACAAAAAGCTAAATTCAAGTTTGCTTGTGTGTTTAAAGAATTTTTGTAATTATTAGAGGGGAATAAGGGTTAAAAGGTTTCATATTACACAACAATTTCAAGTGCTTTTCTATCTAAAATAAAAAATTCCATTTTGATGTAGAGAAAAAACAAAATGCTCATTTATGTATATATAAAGATAGCTTAAATAGAAGGCTGAAATGAGCAGGGTTTTTATATAAATGAAAATAAAAATAATAAGAAATATTTTTATTATTATTTTTTTTTACCCCCTTAAATATGTCTATATTGTCTAAGGCAAATATCAAGCGATAATATCAAAAAATTATATCCATTAACAAAAGAGATAAAAATTATATAAAAAAATGAACCCAGAAAAAACTATAAAATTTTACCCCCTTCTTTTTAATAAAATTTTATTCATTATTTTTTTTTTTTTTTTTTTTTGCTGTATTTTGTTTCATTAAAGTCAATTAAAATCAATTTTAATAATAAGAATTATTTTTATTATTATTTTTTTTTTACCTCTTAAATATGGCTTGAACATATTCTATATTGTCTCGGTTATATAAAAAAAATTATTTTCATTAAAAAAGAAATAAATTATAGAAAAAAAAATTAAGTGTTTTTTTTTTATAAAATTTTTCTTTCATAAAATTCTCAATAAATTTTAATAATAATATTAAAATTATTTTCATTATTTTTTGCCATAATTTTTTTCTCATTAAGATCAATTTAAGTGTGACCAGCTGCCACATTAATTAAATGGCAACAACTAGCTCGATAACCGTATCATTTGTAAAGTATCGAAGTATCGAGCTATCGATAGAATAAGTATCGATAGCTACTTTTGCTTATTTACACAGGAATTCCAAACTTCTTATAAGATTGAAAGGGAATTCATCATTTGTAAATTCTCGTCTAATGTTTTTCTTTTGTGTTGTGGAATATCTGAAATTCTGGAGCAACATTTGAAGGGAGAAACATGTTGTTACAACTTATCGAAACAAAACAAAGAAAGTAAGCAGAAATGTTAAAATACTTCCGACTTTTTTCTTTTTTTTCATTACAATTATTCATAAATTTTATGGGCTTTTTCCTCAGCATGTCGGCCAGAGTCCGCCTTCGACTGGTTAGGGAGCTGGCGCCTAATTTCGAATATTTAAGGCTCACACTGCATTACCATTTTTATGTACAACAACAACAGCAACAACAACAAGAGGAGTACTGTGTGTAGTAAAAATATTTTGGTTGTTTCTTTTCCACTCAACTCGTTGCACATAATTTGTTGTTTTCGAGGGGTGCGAGGAGTGTGTGTGTGTGTGCGAGTGTGTGTATATGAAATGCATGGGTACGTGCAGTTGGGCTGCCGCATTAGTCAAGCAGCGCGGTGGCAACTCCAGCCCAATTCAAGACTGGTTAGTTTGTTGGTTGGCTGACTGGCCAACTTGGCTGGTTGGCTTGGTCTTGGCCGGTGGGCGGCGCTTCAGTTTATTGCTTTCCTTTTTAGCTCCGCCACACGAAACGTGCATCAATTTAACTTGTTTCTGCTTAATTTTTTTGCTCCTATGCCCTCGTGTATGCATCAAGTGAGGGCTGCCCATTCCATTTTCAAATAAAAAAAAAAAAAACAAAAAATTTAAATCATACAGAAAAAATTCTCGGAAAAAATAAGAACAACAACAACAAGAAAATCTGTACCCGGCTTACAAGAAATTAGCTGATTATGCTTGGGCCACGGCAGCTGCAATTTATTTACACAGTCCGACCACTTTTTTCTTTTGTTATTTTGAGCAGCAGTTTTTATGCAAATCTGCGGCGTTTATTAATAAATATTAAGAGGGGCAAAAAAAAAAAGAAAAACAGGCTGGAATACTGAGGCACCTAAGCCTTAAAAAAATTCTATGCAAAATGATAGAGAAACTAAAGCCAAAATAATTTATATAAGAAACTAAAAAATATGAAAAAAAAAGAATTAAATAAAAATTAAAAATATTAAATTGAATATTAGGGGGAATTTAATAAAGGCAGAAAAATAAGAAATAAACATTAAATATTAAAAATAAAAAGTAAAAATAATATATAAAATATACATTAAAAAAATAGAGCATCAAAAAAAAAAAAAAAATGAAAAAAATAATAAAAAAAAAAATAAAAAATAAATAATAATAATAAAAAAAAAAAATGCTTTCAATATTTAAAATTTAAAATTTTTGGAACATATATTAAAAAAAAAATGAATAAAAATTATTTAAAAAAATTTTATAAATAAAAAAAAAAAAATAAATAAATTTTAATATATTTTTTTTGATTATCATTTCATAGTAATAAATGTTATATAAAATCCCTGAAACATGTTCTGCTCATTTTGATTATCTTGAATTTTTTTATATTCATGAGAAATTTTTATCCACTTATTCAAATTTATAAGTTTCCAATGAGTTCGAACAAAATGCAAGCTTATAGTTTGGGGAACACTAAAAAATAAATAAAAACAAATAATAATACAAAACTTCGAGCAAATAAATTGCGGTACAACTAGCAATAATTTTAACTACACACACACACACACACACACACATACACCTATACACAAATAAATATAAAGAAGAGGCTACTTGAATATCTAATAATAGCAATAAATAAATTGTCGTTTTGTATATTTAAACCAAGAATGCCCTCATTGGGTTCAGGACCTTCCCCCCTCACCCCCTATCCCCCTCACGAACCACTCCGCAGAAATAAAACAAATACAAATACGAAAAGCAAAAAAAGCACAATGCTGAACATAAAATGCCAAAGCACTGAAGTAAAAGACAATGGCAAACAAAAACATTAGAAAGAGAGAGAGGAAGAGATGGAGCATGGTAGAGGGGAGAGGGGGGGGGCTGGGTGATTGCTGTAGAGGGTATCATCCAACTTTGTATACTAATTTTATGTGGCTTTTGCATACCAAAATGCTTACCAACATTTATGGCTTTAATAAATTTTTATGAGCAACATTTTGTGTGCTTTTGTGTAATGTCGCTTTGACAGGCGCGCAACAACAACAACCAACACCAACAACACCAACAAACAGTTGACAATCGAATCGGTTTTACTAAATGTTTGACTTTGTCTTCTATTTTCAGGCCAAAATGATTGAGAGCGGCGGACATGCCTGGATGGGTGCTGCAACAGGCGCATCTGTGGCAGGTAAGCAAAGACAACAACAACAACAGCAAAAATAAATTCCACTAAAACAATTAGCATTTTAAGTCGCTGACAAGAAACCAGCAACAACAAACCAATAAACACCAAGACTGACTAAGTTTTGCATTACGATTTTCCATTTTTTTTTGTCTTCCCCTTTCGCGTGGCTCCCCAACCAGCAGACAGCTACCAATATCAATTGCAGTCGATGTGGCAAAAGTGCTGGAATACCAACCAACAGAATCTAGTGCAGCAGCTGCGCTTTCGTGAGCGAGGCCCATTAAAGTCCTGGCGACCGGAAGCCATGGCCGAGGCCATATTCAGTGTCCTGAAAGAGGGTCTTTCCCTATCGCAGGCAGCCCGCAAATACGATATACCGTATCCGACATTTGTCTTGTATGCCAATCGTGTGCACAATATGCTGGGACCCTCGCTAGATGGCGGCACCGATCCCCGACCCAAGGCACGGGGTAGGCCACAGCGTATTCTGTTGGGCATGTGGCCGGAGGAGCTGATCCGTTCGGTTATCAAGGCGGTGGTGTTCCGGGACTATCGAGAGATCAAAGACGAAATCGGTGGTCATCCCTATGCCAACGGACAGGCTCATGGTGTAAGTAGAAATTTTTGATTTAGTCGGTTATATATCGCTTATCTTATCAAGATCTTATCGATTTCGGATATTTAGAATTTTTAATCTTCTTAGCCCCCTAATTAACCTTGCCTTTGCCTTGGGCTTTTCTTCTCTTCCCTTCTCTTGTCTTTGCAGTCACCCTTTGGACCAGGTGGCAACTCTGCAGCTGCCAATGGCTATCATAGTGCTGCCAAAATGGCCGCCCAAAATGCAGCCCTGGCCCCACCCGACTCCAACAGCCCGCTCTCCTCGATGACAGAGACCCTACGCCGCCAGATACTCTCCCAGCAACAACAATCGCCCATTTCCCAATCCATGAACATGTACAAGTCACCGGCCTATCTGCAGCGCTCCGAGATCGAAGATCAGGTCTCGGCAGCCGCAGCTGTGGCCGCCGCCAAGCATCAGCAGAACGAGCGACGCGGCTCCGAGAACTTGCCCGACCTGAGCGCCCTCGGCCTGATGGGTCTGCCCGGTCTGAATGTGATGCCCACTCAGCAGCCACCGCATTCGCGCGTCTCTGGCGGCGGCAGCAGTGGGGCTCCCATGCATCCCAGTGCCGCCAGCTATGCCAGAGAGCGAGAGCGTGAGCGAGAACGCGAGCTCAAAGAGGCCATGCAGGCTCGCCAGTATGGCAACCAATCGAGGGGCTCTTCCGCAGGAAGCAAGCAAGCACCTTCCCATGAACGTGGCGGCCATCCTTCGGGCTCTGGTCGTCCAGGTGCCGCTTCTCCCTATTCCCAGCACCACTACGGCAAGCATGCCAAGGAGCATCCCAACTATGCCTACAACAAACGCTTTCTGGAGAGCCTGCCGGCGGGCATAGACTTCGAGGCCATTGCCAACGGTCTGCTCCAGAAGTCGGTGAACAAGAGTCCCCGTTTCGAAGACTTCTTCCCCGGCCAGGACATGAGCGAGTTATTCGCCAGCAGCGACAACGGCTCCGGGGCAGCAGCTGCGGCGGCTGCTGCAGCAGCCGCCTACGCTCCGGCCACCGTCCGCGAATCACCCCTAATGAAGATCAAACTGGAGCAGCAACAGGCTGCCGAAGTGCCACACGAAGATTAAACGGGATTTAGAATCCCAAAAAAAAAAAATAAAAATAAATAGAGCCTCTGTTGGCGGCCCTTGTGAAGGGTCCAGCCCTGGCCCATTCTGACTGCTATTTTAACCCCAACGTTTAGTGTTTAGCCAGCTAAGTGCTTAGTTCAAGTTGCTAACTTCACGAGGAGAAAGGAAACTAGAGAATAGGTTAGAGTCTAAGGCTTAATCTTAAAGGACAACAACATGACCAGGGACATGTTGTTTTGGTATTACAAAAACAAAAAAAAAATCTAGAATTAAACAGACTTTCCAAATAAATATGAACATAAAGCAACCATTCAATCATACCCACTCACACACACACATACACACACATACACACACATACACTCATATGAACATACTTCAGAACTTTCCTGTAAGGATAAGATCTCGTCTATTATTTATTTGCTTCATTCAAAAAAAAAAAAAAAAATTTGATTTGTTTTATTCTCTTTTTAAGTGTGCGCCTTAATTTTTCTAGCAAAAAACAAAAAAACAATAATCGAAAAAACAATTAAGATAAAATTATATAGACTTGTGCATTTTTAAATGTAGTTTAGTTTTCTAGGAATTCTAGATTTAGTTTCGTGTGCAAATTAACAATAATTAAATATGAAAATAAAATTAAATAAAACTATAAATAAATATGAAATTATTCAAAACATATTATATTCTATTATTGATAAAGGCAACAAAAAAAAAAAAAAACAACAACAAAAATATATAAATAAAAAGAATATTTCATTATTTATAATCAAATCGATATAAATAAAATATGAATTGACTATGATGTAGTCTAGGAATTATTTCGCTCTAAGTTTTAATTGTAAATAATGTACAAATTTCCATAGCTTTAGGCAATTACTTATTATCCATTTTATTAGTTTATTATTCACACAATATTTGTACTATTCCGTATTCCGAATTCTAAATTCTGAATTCTGAATTTTGTATTTTGTATTCTGAATTTAGCAGCTGCACACCTTCGTCTCCTATAAATATAAATATTATTTTTATTTTTTTTTTTTTGTTTTTCTTTTTCTCTAATTCTAATTCGGATTCTCTGATTCTATTGTATAATGTAATATCGTAAATTAATAAACTAGATTAAGGCAAACACAACAAACACAATCACACACTCACACATACAGATACATCTATAATGCATATAATATGCTATACATATATATATATATATATATAATTATTATATTTGTGCTAATTTCACACACAACCACACAAAATAGGCACACACGGTACCAGTGAGAATACACACACACACAAACACACAGATAAACAAATCACAAACACAGATTTTTATTAGATATACAACTACTTATAAACAATCTGTACGTGTTTTTTGTTGTGTGAAATTTAACCCATAATGCGATTTAAGAAAAAAAAAAATTATTAAAAAAAAATGAAAAATAAAAAACATCAACATTATTTTAGTTAAAAGTAAATTATACAACCAATAAAAATGAGAAACTAAATGTAAACAGAAAAAAAAAAAAAAATATGAAAAAATAATAATCCAAATGTGTTTTCATTATTTTCGGGTTGGTCAATTTGGGATTTGAGATTTTCTGAAATCTACGGGTAAAAGGCTTTCTTGTTTTCTTGGAAAAAACATTTTTTTCATTTAAGCCTCAAAGTCAGAGCCTGCCTGTGTTAATAACTAACGGGAGTTCCAGGCTACCCAGAAGGCATAAGGAGGAAGTTGTATATCAACTTGACTAGAGTTGTGACTAGGATCAAGTTTACAGTCAGAAAGTTAGGATTAATCAGAAGCTTTGCCCTGTCTTTCAAAGTTCGTCGCTCGCTGCTTTATTTCAAGGATCTCGAGGGTCTTGTGACTGACATTAATTGGAATGATTGATAAAATGTATAGGAAATTTTTTGGTTGATTTGTTTCTTAAAAGTTTTGAAGCTCTCGAGTAGAGATTATTTGACTTCTTTCTCCTCAAAGAAACTAGAATGATTTTAAGACATAAGAGATATTATTAATGGCTGGGCTATATTCTTAGAAAACTCAGGGTAGTTGTTAGAACCTCTTAAATAATGATCTTTCTTTGATTGAGTATACATTAAGGCTAAGGATTTTGCTCCGATTAAGGTTTGGAATTTTGATGTTTATTAAAAACATATATTCTCGAAAATAATATATGGTCACAATTTCCAGGATACCAATAAAAATACTAAGTAAGAGTCACTGCCAATGGCATAACTGAGATTGACCTAAGGGGAGGAGTAGGCCAGGAGAGTTTTCTCTTTATAAGAAAGAGAAATCTTCATTATATTGAAATGGCTTTTAAAGTCAAATCGTTGACCATTTTTTAAGAAAAAAAAAACTCCAGGAGTTTCAGTTAATCAAAGGATATTAATTAATCTAGTGAACAAAAGATTTTATCAATCAGTTGTCGGTGCTTTTGGCAGATAATTAGACTTCGCCTCTTACCAATTGGCTTTAATTTCCTGTTATTTGCAAAATGGTTTTTGGCAAAGAGGGAAATGGGTTCGACCAACTCAATATCAGGTTCATGGCAGACTCGTTTGTGGCTGCCTCAAGGTCAAGTGCTGAAGTGAAAGCGCCGACAAAGTTAAAATGTCTAAAACTCCCCCAAAACTGTAGGCCAAAGAGGCGATTACTTCAAGTGTTGTTGTTGTTGTTTTGTGTTGTTGGCCCTGTTGAAAGAAAACAATTACTTGGCCACTTAACAGCTTAACACATCACTTTAGACGGTTGTTGCTCTTGCTTTTTGTTGCTGTTGTTGTTTTTGTTGTAACTCCACAGCGTGAATAGAGTTTGCCGAGAAATGCAAAAGCAAGACCAAATACAGAGAAGGGGTCAGTGAGACGGAAAAGGAAGGCCACAAATTGTACAACTGTAGAGCTCAAGGTCATTGGAGTCTTTCCCACAACCCCCTTCCCAGTGCTATCATAAAGACAGCAGCATGAATGAAGCCCAGAAAGATAGACACAAGCAGAGAAATCTCACAGACCGAACCGAGACCCACAAGTCATTCAGTCAGTCAGTGAAGTTCACAGGTCTCTGGGCAAGCAGCCAAAGCCCAGGCCAAAGCCAGTCCTCCACTCAGCCAGACAAGAGAGTCAGTTAGCCCAAAACGCTTCAATGGCAAGTGGCTTTCATCTTTCGAGATACACAAAGAGAGAGAGAAAAGAGATAAAAAAAAACAACAACAAAAAAAAAAAATAAAAACTCCTCATTCAGTCAAGCAGCACACCCACTCCTACCTACCAAATATATTTCAGGCCAACAACAATGGCCAAGTCAGAGATAGTCTGAGCAAGGAGAACTCGGAAGGGGAGGGTGGGAGAGGAGGTGTATGCAAAAGGTTGTGCTGCCTTGGTCAGCCTTGAATGTCGACCCACAAACAAACTTGCTTCTTCTGTTTTCAGTTTCTGTAACTCCTTCAACCTGCCGGCTCCTGTTGCTCCTTCTTTGTTGTTGCTGCCAACGTCCTTGGCAGTCGTTGGGAGTCCCTTGTAGCTGAGCTGGCTTGTGGTAGGCAGCTTCCCACACCTCGCACACTCTCCCTCTGTATGTGTGTGTGTTAAGCATTTTGCGGCTGCTTGTAGCCCCAAAATCCTGGCAGCTCAGACTCAGCCATCTTGACAAGTGGCTTGACTTGGCTTGAATGTTTGTTATGCCCAGAGAGTGAGGGCAAGAGTGAGAGAGACGATGAAGTGCTTTGCGGCTGCACTGGAGAAATTACAGATAATTTGTTAAATATGGCCCAAACAAGCTGGGCGTACCAGTGCCAGCCATTGGCAGCAGCTGAAGAAGATGAAGGAGCTTTTTGCTTGCCGCTGGCAAAAGTGAAAGTGCACACAAATTCTCACACACTCCCAGGACAAGCCAGTCAGAGCCAGTGAGGACTCAACTCAACTCTTGGGCCACATTACCCAAAGCCAAAGGAGCAACAAAACTGTAGACGACAACATCATCATCATCATCATCAGCAGCCTGAGCATCAGCCTCATCTTCATCATTGTGATGTGAAGGCTGCAAAAAGAAGCCAAGCCGAGTCAGGAGCACAGGGCAAGTCAACTTGAATTGAGTTGGAATTGTATGGTCACAGGATGAAGGCAAGGCAACAAGAGTTCTGTCGAGACATTTTGCCAGACACTTGCCAATGTATTTGTGTCTACATATGTATATATTTGTGTGTGTGTGTGTGTGTGAGGCATTCCTCAAGGTTGTTGGTTGCGACATCATTTCAATTTTACTCACAAGCAAAAACCCACACAGTCAAGAGTCGAGCCAAGTCAAGTGAAGCCATTTGTGTGTGTGTGTGTGTGTGGGTGTATGAGTATGTGTATGTATTGCTTGTCCGCCCAGAATTGCTATTAAAGAATTTCCGTTTGTCGTTTAAGTGTTTGTGTATATGTGAGTGTGTCTGTGTGTGTGTGTGTGTGTGTGTGTAGTCAAGCAGGAAGCTGTTGATAGTGTAATGTGGCAACATTATTTGCTTGATTGCTTTATTTTACGCAAAAGGTGTTTGTGGTTTGACACCACACACAAGCACACACACACACACTCACACGCACACTTAAGACAGTTAGACAGACATTCACACATATATATATATATTCATATAAATATTGTGTAGCTTTTCAGTTGGATTTTTGTGGTAAAATTTTCTTGCTTTTTACTTTTGTTGGTTTATTGGCATTTCTGGTGTTGTTTCTTTCCTTTCATTCCTGGACTTGCCAAGCATCTTTCAACATATTTTCTAAACATTTATTAGCACACACACACACACAAACACAAGCTCACCCAGACTCCCCTCACCTTTCGAATTTTGTGCGTGTGTGTTTGTTTGTTTGTTTTGCTTGGGCGAATTTTCGTTTGAAATAAATGCCAAGAAAATATTTTTGTAAATAGCCATTCAATTTTCTGTTCAATGCATAAGAAATCATTTTCAAACCACAACAACAACAACAACAACAACAACAATAAAACTTAAGCTTTTTGCCTTTTGAACCGACTAAAAGAATCTTTTACTCTTCCGGCCTGCTTGTGTGTGTTTGTGTGTGTGTTTGTGCATGTGTGAAAGTGTTAAAATTCCTTAAGGATGCTTGGCTTGCATAATTGCAAGTGATTTATTGAGTTAAATGCCCAAGCCGTAGCAAGTGAGAAACCAATTGAGAAATTTTCTGAAACAACTTTAAATTTCAAAAAAAAAAAAAACACATTTCAAGATTTAAGCAAAGAAAATGAACAAAAAAAAACTGAAGTGCAAATTGAAAGGAGACAAAAAAAAAAGAAAAAAAAATTGATAAAGATAAAACAAAGTAAAATTGAAATGAACTGATGAGGAGGGGACTGCCTCTCTAATCCGTTGAGCAAAAAAATATTAAAAAAGAGAAGAATATTCCACTCGGCACTCTAGCTCACACCGACAGCAGCAGAGTGCATGTGTGTGTGTGTGTGTGAGTGGATTTTGTACCATATACAATATTTTAATTAAAAATTCAATTTTAATCAATGCATTAGCAAAATGTCTCGCTCTCTCGGCGGGTCCGGGCAGTGAGGGGGAAGGGGGGATAGAATCGGTATTGGAAACTACAGATTCGAAGGAGAAGAAGAAGAGAGCAGGCAAACAAAAAAAAATATATATGCAAAGGCAAATAAAGGGAGGGAGGTAAGGGCCAGCTAGCAAGTAACTGGCAAGCGCCCGTTGGTCTGCCCAGCTATGGAGGGGGCAGGATCTGAGAAGGGGTCCAACTGAATTTGCTTATGTTGGCTGTGGCAGCAATGGCAAAAACACAAGTTTTATGCGACGTCGAGTTTGAGCATTGAAAAATAATAAAAATCCCAATAACAGCAACTACAAAAATGAAAAAATTGGTTATATAGAAATACAACAAAAACAACAACAACAACAAGAACAACGGCAGCAGAAACATTCGAGAGCTAAAATAAAATCAAAAGTGTATGACAAAAGCAAAAAAAGAGAAAAAAAAATCAAGAGAAGAACTTGAAAAAAAAAGTGCGCCACACTCGAAACCAATAACGAAGGAAAAAATCTATGGAAAGTAGCCAAACACACACACACACACATAGCAACGAGAACTGAAAGAGTTATAGAAAAAGATATACCATATACAAATATATAGATATATATATATATAAATATATATATGTATGCATATATGTATGTTGGATTCATATAGTAGTATGGCATGTCTGTAAAATGTGTTGCATTTTTATTATAACTTGGGAAAACGTTGATAACTCCGCCTATTTCTAACGAATGTACGACGTATACGTAACGCTACGTATACGTAATGTTGACTGCCGTCGCTGGCACTGAAAAAAAAACACAACAAACGAAATACAACAACAGCAAAAACATATACAAACACAAGAGAAAATAGCAGCAGCAAAGGCAAAGCAAAGAAGCCGGAGAAGGTGAAAGGGGCGAACAAGAACAAAAAAAAAAAAATCAGAAAAAAATAGAAAAAAGAAAATAACAACGGCAGCGCATAGAGAAGCACACATTGGAGAGTATAGAGAATACATTCGATTGAATTTAATATGCATGCATACAATGGCACACACACACACACACGCACACATATTAGGTTGTCAAATATCTCCCTTCCGCCTTTTTGTCTTTTGAATTTCGCGGCTATGTACAAAGCGCTACAGAGCTCGTATCTGGCAACACTATACATAATTTGAAAGGTCTTGACATAACCTACAAAACGTCGCTACGCATGGTTAGTTTGAATATTTCGTTCAACAGTTATAGACGTGTAAACATGGAGTTCACTAACGCCGAAATTCGCGCTATTTTAAAGTTTTCCTTCGTTAAAGGCAAATCCGCTAGAGAAACGTTCCGTGAGATTAATGGTGTTTTGGGGGATGGTACTCTATCACTTCGAACCGCGGAGGAATGGTTTCGACGATTCAGAGCCGGTGAAAACGACACCATGGATAAGCCAGCCGGCGGAAGACCTGTGACGACAAATACCGATCAAATCATGGAATACATCGAGTTAAACCGGCATGTGGCATCTCGTGACATCGCCCAGGAGATGGGAGTTAGTCACCAAACCATTTTAAACCATCTGCAGAAGGCTGGATACAAAAAAAAGTTTGATGTTTGGGTGCCGCATGATTTGACGCAAAAAAACCTTCTGGACCGAATCAACGCCTGCGATATGCTGCTGAAACGGAACGAACTCGACCCATTCTTGAAGCGGATGGTGACTGGCGACGAAAAATGGATCACATACGACAATATCAAGCGAAAACGGTCGTGGTCGAAGGCCGGTGAATCGTCCCAAACAGTGGCCAAGCCGGGATTGACCGCCAGGAAGGTTTTGCTGTGTGTTTGGTGGGATTGGAAGGGAATCATCCACTATGAGCTGCTCCCATATGGCCAGACGCTTAATTCTACCATCTACTGCGAACAACTGGACCGCTTGAAGCAGGCGATCGACCAGAAGCGTCCAGAATTGGCCAACAGGAAGGGTGTAGTGTTCCACCAGGACAACGCCAGACCACACACTTCGTTGATGACTCGTCAGAAGCTACGGGAGCTCGGATGGGAGGTTTTATCGCATCCACCATATAGCCCGGACATAGCGCCAAGTGATTACCACCTGTTCCTGTCCATGGCGAATGCCCTTGGTGGTGTAAAGTTGAACTCAAAAGAGGCATGTGAAAAGTGGCTGTCCGAGTTCTTCGCAAATAAGGAGGGGGGCTTCTTCGAGGGAGGTATTATGAAGTTGCCGTCTAGATGGAAACAGATTATCGAACAAAACGGCGCATATTTGAACTAAATCCGATCACTGTATCACTTTTTATAAAGCATTGAATAAAGAGCAAAAAAGCGGAAGGGAGATATTTGACAACCTAATACATAGAGACAGAGCCACCGACAAACATGAAGGGGAGCAATTCTGGCTCAGAAGAAGGTGGCCGGCTGGGTAGCGGGCGAGGGGGATTGCAGAATTTTGTGCCCAGCTACGTTGTTTAGGCCTTAATTCCGGGAGAGGGTGGCCAGTTCTAATAAATGAGACTCTCTCGTGTGTATGTGTGTGTGTGTGTGTGTGTGCGTCATTCGCAGCATCCACAGCAAGAGGAAGGCAAAAGAAACAGGAGCAGACATTGGCATTGGCAACGACTCTTGGCAGTTGGAGGCCCATCAAATGGCAGCCGCACAACCAAAGCCGCATTCCCAGCTATGGTGATGGTGATGGTGATGGTGATGGTGATGGCAATGGCGTTGGCGATGTTGATGGTTTTCCTAGCAATGTTAACAGTTGCAGCAGCGGACGGAGGCACAAAATATGCGCTGCCTTTGCCCAGGCAAAGGCTTAACAAAGTCCAAGTAAAGGAAAGGCTAGGTGGAGACAACGCAGCAAGCCAAAATAACAACACCAACAACAACTATATCAAACTACCAAGAGGTGGAAGGCACCGAAGTACTCCAAGCCAGATTCGATATCATTTTGAGAGTTTTCCAAAAAAACCCATACAGAGCAAGAAAATTAGTTAATTCAATTCGGTTTCTTGGGATAGAAAATAATTTTTTGATTTTGTCAAAAAATAAAAGAATTAATTTTGAGAGGTTAAAAAAAAAATTTTCGGATTTGCAAAAAAATCTTAAAAATTTTTATATTTGAGAAAAAAAATCTTTATATTGGATTCATACTACACTCAGTCAGGAATGATTTAAATTAATAAAAAAAAATGTATTCTGATAATTAATGATTTTGTATTAATTGCAAATGTCTCAAATATTTAATTTTAATTATTTAAAAATATTTTATATTTAAATATAGATTTTAATAAATTATTTTTTAATTTTAATTAAGCATTAATTGAGGATATTTGTAAAAATATTTATTTTGTAATTTTAAAATTATTTCAAGGTGTTTTTTTTAAGACAAAAAGGTTAAAATTCTATACAAAAAATATTTAGCTAAAAAAAATATTAAAAAATAAATACCAAATAAATCTTAAGAAAAAAATGAGGACGAAAAAAATTCTTGGCTACTTTGAAATTAAAAATTAATTTAATTAATTTTTTGTAATAAAGAACCTCTTATAAAATTATTGCCTAAGCTGGCAGAAGTCGAGGGTGCTCAACAAAATAAATTGGCTTTATTTTGCTTAGGCATCTGCAATATTTTTGAGCAGTGCATTTTATCAATACAAACTAGAAGGGTCTCTGAATTGAGAGGGTGGCCCAGCCTGAGCCTCCGCAGGAACAACGGTAACAACAGCAGCAGCAGCAGCCTCGGCAGCGGCAGCAGCATTGAAGCAGCAGAGCAACCAAAAAACATACAAACAAACACGCACCCACAGAGAAATATGTAGACGAAGCTGCAAATATATGAAGGCAGGCATAGAAATACAGACACACACACATATATCCAAACACACATGCAAACATGTTGGCGAGGAAGCATCAAAAGCCGTACGATGCCCACGACAAAAACAACAGCAACAACAACGACAACACCAGGAGCCACAGCAGGAATAGAAAAAAGGGCTAGAAAAGAGAGAACAACAAGAAGAAGAGAGCGGTGACTGTGTGTGTGTGTTTGGTTTAAGGGAGGCGGAGGTGGCGGCTGCTGAGGATGACGATGACGATGACGATGACTCTAGCAGAGGCACAGGGAACATAGAAATGTCGACGGAGGCGATGGCGATGCCAAATTCAACTTGAACGCGTGTGCGTTTTCCATAGAGGAAAGGGTTGGGGGGCGAGAGGGCATTGAGGTGCCGAGAGTTTGAGTGGCACCCAAACGAGAATCGGTGTCGTTAGTTGAAGCCAGTCGGGGGGTAGTTGGGGGATGGGGTTGCGCGCAATGGGCACATAACTTTTTGCTGGCCAGGGTATTCAGTTTATCGGTTGTTTGACGGAAGGGATGCTCCCGATGACTGAGGATGCCCTCCCTCCCTCTTTGTGGAAAAATTTTCTAATATGTAAAATGTTCAATAGAGAAAACTATGTAGTGAGCTTGCGGATGGTAGCAGGACAAGCAAGAGGGCAGGGCAGGAGAGGGGGAAACTGGGCGTGGGGCTGGCAAGAAAACAAACTAGAAAACGAAAAATGGCCAAAGCCAAAGCCGGGTCCTGATGATGTTCAGCCTGATGGCCAACAGGCTGGCTAGGTTGACTCAGCTTGGGTTTGGGTTGGCCCTCCTCCCCATGAGGGTGGATCAAATCGAAATGTATAGCAAAGAAATCGTGGCCCAAGGCAAGAGAACATGAGTAGACCAGACCCAAATAAAGGGAGTATTGGAAAATTCTGCAGTTAACAGGAAGAAAGATAGAGCCTTGGCAAAAACCAAATTACAAAAAAAAAGTAGGCGCAGAAAATATAGCAAAATAGAGAAATTGGATCGCTTACCTGGACCAGAGAATCCCAAGAAATCAATCAATAATTTGTCAATTTGGAGAAGACAAAAAAAGGACAATGTGATTTTTAATTTGAAGTGATCGTTGAAAGTAACCAAAACGCTTCTTGTTCAGGTTGATGCCAGCCTGGTTTTTGCATTTCAATTAGCTGGGCCAGCTCAGACCAAAACAAGCTGTCCTGTTACTTAAGCCAAAATCCTCCTACAATCTACATAAAGTTTCGATAATGCCAAAACCAGGGCTAGTGTATGTGCATGTGTGTGTGTGTGTGTGTGGCAATAATTGAGTTTTCATCAAAGAGCAATCAAGCGAAATTTTGCACACCGAGTGCGTTCTTAACTAAAGGCAGAGGACCTGAAATCCAGGAACCAAAAGCCCAGGACCTAGGACCTCGGACCTAGAAATCAGGAAAAACACAGGCTCAGTTCTCCAAATTGAACACACCAAAGTGAGTGGGAGCAGAGAGGAACCAAAGAGACAGAGAGAGTGAGAGAGAGAGAGAGAGAGGGAGGCTAAGAGCCTAAAAGACCAAGGAGTGAAAAGGCAAGGCAAAGTCGAGTTTCATTTCGTTGCGGCATCTGCACATGCAACGGGATAGAATGATAAATGCAGCAAGTGCAACGCTATAAATTTTCAGCTATCCAATACACACACGCACACACATACACAGAGGCAAAAACACACAGAGAGAGAGAGAGAGAGAGAGAGGGAGAGAGGCACATAGCGATACTCTTACGCAGTTTTTGGCAGGCCTAGAAAATAGCAAAGGAAGGCGCCGAAATGGTGGCATAAAATAAAATTTAATTAGAAACGTTGCCATGGCTGCCACCCACACACACACACACACACAGGCACACACGCACACTCAGACAACAACAACAAGAAAATGCATTTTCGCCAAAAGAGATTGAAAGAGCAAGTTGGAAAATGCAGGCTCGTTTCAGAGCACATAAAATGGCGGCCGAGATCAGAGCTGAAATGGAGTGTTTGGTGTGAGTAGAAACCGTTATATGCGCGAGTCTCTGAGGCGTGGCACACGCAGCTTTCAAAGTTTCAAATACCAAAGGCAAAAGGCAAAGGCCTCAACTGACAAGATGGAGTGAAGAAGTAGAAGAAAGCATGGTCAGACTGGGCAGAGGCCACCCAAAAACTGACCAGAACTCGACTCTTTCACTCGCTCACATCTTATGTACCAAATAACGCACAAGATGGATTCTGCTGATGCTGAAACCACGAAACAAAAATGGCTAAAAACTGTTGAGCCCGAGTCGGAGGCGGTGCGAAAAAGATAGCGCACTTTTCTGCGCACCGAAAAAGGTGTCTGAGAAGAAAAAGTCCTGGGGAAATTGCCGGCTACGAATCGCAATTCAAAGTGATGAATGTGAGGCACATAAAAACACCCACACACACACAGATACACGCATTAGACGAGTCTGTAGATTGGTGGCCGGAAATGCAGTTAACTTGGTCTTGGGCATAGGAAATTTTCCAAGCCGATTCGGTTAGCCGGGGCGTTGTCTAATTAAAACTGAACTGAAGCAGCTCTGGATTAATGGCCCAGAGATCAATTGATTGTTGGCAGGAAAAAAATACAAAAGAAGAAAAGCAAAATTCATTTCATCTCTCTCTCTGTCCTTTTTGATTGCTTTTGGCAGTTTTCTTGGTTTATTGAAATCGCCGGTGATTTGCATAAATTTGAAACAATTTCAATGAATCTTTTTCGTTTTCTTTTTTTTTTCTTTGTTCTTCTTCGAATTCTTTCAGTGCTGCAGGTAATTACAATATATCTTGCCAGATGTGGCAAGCATATTTCCATATATTCCAACCTGAGCAAAATTCACAAGAAACAAGAAGAAGAGGCAGGGGGGAAAAGAAATAGAAATCACTTCTCTTTTTGCATAAATAACTTGGTAAGTAAATTCGTTTTACCTCTTTTTCTCTCTGTCTCACTTGGCATATTTCAGTCTTATTTTATGTGTGTGTGCTTCTTCTTCTTACCATGTGTGTTGTGTGTGTGACTTATTTGGTTTAAGCTTAGATTTTGTTACCCATTTTTTGTCATTTCATACAAATCGCTCAGCGCTCGCATTCGTCACGTCCATCGGATTCTCCATTCTGTTTGATTCTTTCTATTTTTTATTATTTTTATTTTTTCCTTTGGTATTTTTCAATTCATTTTTCCTTAACGGAATTTATGAAATAATCAAAAATTCTTGTGTTAGTTTTAGAAATTCAAAATTAACTTTTTGTATTTAATTTTAATGATATTGTTTTTAATCAATCAAAAAAATTTAATTTTTTCCTAATCAATTTCAATAATAATAAATATTTTAACGTAACGTAACTGAATTTAACTTATATTTTATAAATTATATTAATTTTTTTATCATCCCAATAATTTTTAATTTTTTCTTTTTAATCAATTTCAAGAAAAAAATTTTATTTATTTTTTTATTTTATTTTTTTTTTTTTTAATTAATGTTAATTATTTAATTTTTAATCAATGTCATGAAATTTTTTAATTTGATTTTTTATCTTAATTTATTTTTTTTTATTTTATCAATTAAAAAATATATAATTTTATAATTTAATTTTGTTGACCATATTAATTATTTTTTTATTTTTTATATTAGTCAATTTCAATATTTAAGCTGCTTTCCAAGTCATGACTTGAGCTGGAATAAAATATTTAATTAATTCAGAGTTCATCCCGTTTTAATGGAAGACTTTGGAAAATCTTTGCCAATTATCCCCCAGGTGATCACTTGTCATGTGTGGCTCATTTACTTGAATCGCTTGGTTGTAATTTCATATTACCAACGCCTTTGGATAGACACAATTTCGCCACAGACTCTGGCTAATGCAATGGCGAACACAACAACAACAACAACAACAACAAGAACGATAAGGACCCCGTGGATGGTCTCACAAAAGGCCAATTAAATGGGCTTTTACCAGGTAGCATCAGCAACTTCATCATTTTCATCAACCTCATCATCATCAGCATCATCATTATCATCATCGACAAGCTGCGGAGGTAGGTCCATCATGGATATGGCCAACGCCCACCAGCATGCATGAGGCCATGCATTTTAGAAAATTAAGCCTGTGTGACACGATGTCGTGCCAGAGTCTCCCAAAGGCAGAAGACCGAGGCAAGTGCACCAATTATCTGCCATGTCAATCCATAAAAATCCATTTGCCTGCCGTGCCCGGTCAGTCCGGAGAAGACACTATCCAAAGTAGGGGAATAACCGGCAAAGGTGTGACAAATGCTCTCAAGTAAAGTATTTCACGCAACGCTGCAGCTTTCAATGGAAATTTGCTTTCACTTTGAGTCACAGGAAACAGCCTATAGAGTGTGAGATGGAAAACAATTTTCTTTCGTTGGTTTTAGCAAATATTTTTTATCCCCTTTTCTTTTTTTTTTTTTTGATATTTTTCCTTTGCCTATGTTGGCTGTCGTGTAAACTTTACAACATGGCGGAGGCCAGACATTTGACATAAAGCCTATACATAAAAAGAGCGAAGGAAATAGAAAAGTTGGAAGATGCTGGGAAGGTGGAAAGTTTCAGCTCCCGCACACATCGGAAAAGGCTTAGGCAAATATGCAAGAGTGCGTAAAAAACATAGCAAAAATACACAGAAGTAAAGAAGAGGAACTAAAAGAAGATACAAAAACAACCAACAGAAGCTGTTATGTATTAAAAAAAAAGGAAGAAACTAAAGAATACAAGAAATTCTAAAAAACAAAAAAAAAAAAAAAATGTAAAAACAAATGTATAAAAACTAAAAAATGTATATAAAAAGGAAAAAATGCAAGTAGTTTCAATCTAAAAAGCACCCAAAGCAAAGAAAAATACACACACACACACACACATGTATATATATATATATATATACACATTTATATATGTAGACATAGAGACACCAAGCCATACAAAAGCGCGGAGTACTTCGATTGGTCCAGGCAAAAAAATAAAAAAGAAAAAAAAAAAGTATCCAGGCAACTAGCGAACCAGCCAACTCAGCTAGCCAGTCCAGCCAGGCCAGCCTTGGGCCTTGGAATATAAGAAAATCAAGGGTTTGAGTCTCATGGAAAAGAGAGAAAAACCTTGTTGTTGTAAATTTGTTGTAAAACGAATAAAGCAAAATAAGACACTGCCAAGTGCGTGGAATTTTTGTGCACGTTTTCGAGTGACAAATCCCTCGATATTTTCTATATCCAACAAGAGTCTTATAACTCTAGGAAATTAATAAGACTTTATTGGAACTACTTGGGGAATCCTTAATAAATAAATCCCTAAATTTATAAGGCTATGGATATATCAGAATTACCTAAAAATATCAGGTATAAAGTTCCTAAAATATCTTAGAAATTTATTCAATTCAGAGAATTTTTTTAATTTTTAAAATCCTGAAAATTTCGGGAAGACAAATTTCTAAAACCTTTTAAAAATTAATTGGAGAAATTCTTGAAAATATTATTAAAACCCAGAATAAATATAATCCTGATTAATCCGAAAACAATGCTCTGAATTTAAAGAGAAAATAAAGTTTTAAAATGTTTCGAGACCAAAACAAAGAGACACAAGAAATCATTTGATAATCTGAACTCTCAAAATGTTTGATTTATTTAAAGAAAATATTAAAGGGATCCAATCAATTTCTTAAGACCTCAAAATTCAAAAGGAACAATCTCTTAAGAACTTTCTAAAAGGTAATATCATAATCCACTTTAGAAATAATCCAAAAATTTATTCCCAATAAATCCTTTATTCCTTATAAACAGATATAAACAGTTCCTATAGCTTGGTTCGACCTGATTTGCGTGAGTTCAGCAAACTGATCCTGACTGAAAGACAAAATAATTGGCTCATTTAAAATTTTGCTGTGAAATTTGTTTTCTTTTTATATAAAAAAAAAAAAAAACAAAGAAGCAGAAGACTTGCCTTGAGTTCGTTTGGCCAAGATAATAATAATATATTATAATAATTTTTACCGCTGAAAATATGATTGCAGTAGCCGCCTCTTCGACACGACTTCTAACAGCCAACCGAGAGGAAGCTAGTGAGGGAGAGAGATCGAAGCCCTGGCAAAAAAAAAATAAAAAAAAAACACCTCAGACAAAGGCCAGAAAAAAAATGTGGTAGCCAAGACTGTCTCAGGCCTGGAGCCTCCAGTCACTCAAACGATGTCGACAAACCATCCATCGATCAAAGGCCTCGGAAGATTCAGTCAACACGCCCCAACTGGACTACTGTTTCCACTGCTTCTACTTCTTCTTCTTCTGCTGCTTTTTTTTGCTGTTGCCAGTCAAATCGAATGAGCCTGCAAATGAGCTGAATGAAGCTGCTGTCTTGGCTGGGTAGCCTGTCAGACGGCTTCTGTGGTACGCAGTAATTTTTAGGTTCGGGGCAACAACAACAACAACAACAATTCTTTGAGAGACCAATTCTGCCTCACATAGCCTCTTCCTTTTTTTTTGTTTTTGTTGCTTGTCTTCCTTTTGCGCTGGCGCGCCACAAAACTGCTTATTACCATTAATTTTGAATTGTTTTTCGTGATCTTAACGATTGCCGCGATTTGCAGCTTAAGCAAAAAATAAAAACAACAAGAAAATTATGAACATATACAATATATATCTATATATTTTTTGTTGTTGTTGTTGTGGTTTTTTTATTTTCTATAAGTGTGTGTGGGTTTCCTGGCAGGTTCATCGCTAGCTTGGCTTCTTAGTTCGTTGATTTCTTGTCTGGTAGCTGACATGACTTTTTGTTGTTATTATTGCTGCCGTTGTTGTTGCATTGTTGTTGTAGTTGTTGTTGTTGTTTTTTTAGTTGAGCTCTTGCACGTTTTCCAAGTTATTTTAAAGGCCACATTTGCGCTATTCAATACTCAATTGGCTTCGATTTGCATGCAGCTGCCAAAAATAAAAAAAACACTAATGAAAGTTTATGCGTTCGGAATTGTGATTTTCAAAGACCTTCTAATTTCTTTCAGGATTTTCTAGAGAATTTTTCGAAGAACTTCTAAAAACGAAAAAAATTCTCGAATTTTTCCGAATCTCTACATTTTTGTTAAATAGTGAAGAGCTCACAAAATCTTCAAGATGATTTAGAATTTTTAAAGGATTCTTAAAAATTTGCTTATTTCCTAGTGATAATTTTGTAGACCCAATATTTTGAATTAATGAAAATATTTTATTATTTAATGATTCAGAATGATTTCATATATAGTGAAAAAAAAATAAATTTTAAAAACTTCCAATTAATCCGATAATTTTTTGAATTTTTTTCTTAATTATACCAAATAATTAACACTGATTTAACAGCTTTTGGTTTTGAAGAACTTTTTGAAAATTTTATCAAATAATTAACACTGATTTATAAGCTTTTGATTCTGAAGAATTTGCCTTTCATATTCAAGCTGGAAGATTCACCAGAAAAAGGAAAAAAAATAATTCTCAGCAATTCCAAATGTATTTCTGAATCCATTCTTCTTCTTGATAATTTCACGTTTTTAAATTACGCATAAACTTGGTAGTTTTAATTTGTGGCCTTTTTGTTTTTCATTTATAAGATTTTCTATAAACCATTTCAATAATTTGCTGCTTTGCCCACAACAGAAACTTCATTTCGAACCAAACAAACCAAACAAACACACACACACACACAAAACATCTCAAATTGTGGTCATAGTCATAATATTGTAACAGACCAGGCAAGTCGGGATTTTCAATTGTCTTAAAAAAAAGAGAAAGAGAGAGAGAAAAACTTGAGGGGAAAAGAAACAACCTGAACATTTACCTGACTTGTCTCTAGTTGGGGTTTTGAATTTGGTTTTGTCTGTCTGGGTTGGTCTGTTTGGCCTCGTCTCTGTTGGCATCCCATCCTCATTATGCCTCTTGTATTCAAATCGACAGAACTCTTTTACTTTTTGTTGCTTTCTTTCCTTTCATATATAATTTGTAAATATCATGGACAGACTGACTCGATCCCGTACTGAACTGAACAGAAAGGAACTGGGCTGGCCTGGACTGGACTGGAGGCAAGTGTGTGTGTGTGAATGTGTGACTGTAATGGCTTCGTTTTGGATTTTATGAGTTTCTTAAGAATTAATTTTTTCGTTTTGTTTTGTGTACACATTTTTTTTGTTTTTTGCTCGCCAGAGTGCAAACTAAATGAAGAAAATTTGTACGTAATTACAGTAATGTGAGAGCTGCAAAATGCAACAAAAAACATTCGAAAACCAAAACACAACAAATTAAACAGTAGCAATGAATGGTGTGGCTGGCTGTGGCCTGGGACTCTGCCGTATTCGATAAAGATTTAAATCTGCCGAGGGACTGGGATAGCCACCCAAAGCACAGGCAGAAATCATTTCCCATTAAGAAGCCTGAAATGGTGGGGCTCACAGCCACAAATTCTCTCAATTCGATTTTAAATTACAATTGCGGCAGTTCTGTTTTTTTTTTTTTGAATAAGAAGAAGAAGAAGAGAAGGTTCAGAACACCCAGGAGGTGGGGCAGTGAGGCAATCAGAGTAATCTGAGTGTTGCATGCAAAAAGCCAAACATATAAATTATTTAACAAAGAACATTCCATTTTTTATTGTTTTGGAAAATAAATTTTGCAATGAATTTTGTAAGCAATTTCTTGGCATTTAAGCAGGTGTGAGGAGTTCAAATATTTATGCAATTTTTTTGAGGACAACTCAATTTGATAAAGTGTAAAAAAAAAGAGTTGAAAGTTCCATTCAAATTAAAAAAAAAAAAAAATTGAAATTGACTATTTGAAATTATTTTATTATCAAATTGAATAAATTTTATTAATTTTATTTCCCGCTTTCCCCGCTTCCAAAGATGGAGCCGATGATTTGATAAGAAAGGGGAAAACTGTTTTGTTTTTAGTCGTTTTTGTGGGTTAAAATTTTAGTCGAAAAGCAAGCACTGCGCAAATTGGTGAACCCAAAATGCGACGTATTATAAATTTAATAATTATTATCGACAATTTTACGACTATCACATATAATGCACCCACACATATAAGCAAAAGTGGGTGGAGGGTGTGGGGGTAGAGTAGAATTTTGCAGTGCGTGTGAGTGTGTGTTTGTGTGTGTGTGTGCAACGCGGCGTATACGCTATTTGAGCTATTGAATATTCATGCAGGCGTCGGGTTGAATTGGTTTTGGGTTTGGTTTGGTTTAACTCGCCGGCCCCTCCAAAAACTTACGGTCTAACAAACCAACTAACCAACCATCCAGCCATCCAGCCAGCCAGCCAGGCAACCAACCAACCAACCAACGCCCCAAAATGTTGAGTATTTCGCCGAAATTCAGTTTGTTATATAACACACATAATTATAGCCAAATCGTGGCAACCGGCAACGAATTTTCACCACCCACACACACACACCCACGCATACAGAGACAAACAAACACCCAAATTCATGCCGCTATGCCTTCTAATGCAAATGAAGAGAATCAGGCTGGCAGACGGGCTGGCTGCCTGGCTGACTGGCTGGCTGGCTCGCTGGCAGGCTGGCAGGCATCCTGAATTCTCCCGCCTATTTCTGCATTCAATTCCACCTTCCTTTATGCCTTTCCTGTGGATGTGAATGTGGATATGGAAGTGGAAGTGGACGATGCACTTTATGTGGCATTCGCTGCATATATGCCAACTTCAAGGCAGGAATCGCGAGGGGCCTTCTAACAAACGTTCTTAGGCGTATACACATTCATATATGTATGTAGGCCTACGCATTCTACGGCATCTGCAACTGCATCTGTGTGTGTGTGTGTGTGTTTGAAATTTGTACATAAGTATGCCTATATTTGTACGCTTTGACCATAATACATGATTTCCTCGCTTTGGTGTGCACATTCTGCTTTTGCAGCTGTTCTTGTTGTTTTTGTTGTTGTCTCTGCGTAGCTGCTGTTTTTTTTTTTTTTTTGCTTTTTTTTCTTTTGTTGTTAAAGATTTAAGCCGCCATTGTCTTATTGGTGTTAATCTGACCAGAGGATCGGAAAAGAACCAACGCAATTTTCATGATTTTCTTTAATTATTTGATTATTTTTTTTTTTTTTGTCGATTTCAAAAACTTTGTTTAAAATAAATTCAAGATCCCAGAAATATTTGATAAAGAAAAGATCAAGCTGAGGGAAGAAATATATATGGGGTTTAAAGGGGTTAAAAACTCTTGGTAATCGCCTTATATATCCTGGATAAGCTTGGACCTTAGTACCTTTGTTTATGATAGTTCTGAAGTTTCTTAAATTTACAAAAAAAAATATTTAATTTAAAAAAGGAATTCTTTAATTTGAATCGAAAGCTAACACTTCTTTTGATAGACTGAAAGAAAGAGCTAGAGAAAGGTTAAGAGCAACAGAAAGTCCAAACTAATTAAAGAAGGAGATGGAGACACAGTAAGACAGAGAGAGAGATAGATACTGACTTATTTGGCAGTATAATGGTCCTTTCAAGTTCCATTATTTGACTTATGATTAATTGAGAAGATAGCTACACTTAAGCTAGAACCAGTCTTTGATTCTAGAAAATACTCCCTGAGAGAAGAGATGAACGAAAAAAGGAAGGAATTTCGAGGAGAAAATACTTCTTTAGGCTTACTTTCCATTGAAAGATCTGAAAAGAGTTCGGATTAAAGCTTCGACAAAGGTTTTTTCGATCTTAGTCAGAATAGCTTCTCTTTCGGACCACCCACAAACAAGTTTTCCTAAGGGGAAACAAATGCACACATTGACTCACACATATCGTCATTATAATTGACGAGGGCATTAGGAAAACTCTGCCAGATCCCAAGAGTCAGAAACAAACAAAAAAAAAAAAAAAAAAACCTGGAAAAATTATAACAAAGAGAGGAACCGAGAAAGAGAGAGAGAGAGAGAGAGAGAGAGAAGGAGATAGGGAATAAGGCACATTAAGTTTTCTGCCTGAATATTTTTGTTGTTGTTGCCGCCGCCATTGTTGTGGTTGCAGCTGCCCGAAGAGCCCGAAGAGCTGACCAGGTCCAGGACACGTACACACACACAGGGAGAAGCATATAGGCAAAGTCAGCGCGTCATCGATATGGTTGAAAAGATGGCGGCGACCACAGCTAACGGCGACAGTAAGGCTGGCAATCTTTCTCTTTTTCTCCATCACCGCCCCCTCTCCTTGTCTCATAGTCTTTTGCATAAGCTTGATTTCTCTAGATGAGGTGCAGGTCCACACAGAAATTGGATGCGTGTGCAAAATGCATTGAATTTTCTAACGCACAAAAACGAGCACAAGGATGTTGCCATGTTGGTGAGATGCATTCCGCCCCGGGGGCCATCCAATACCCACAAAACACACACACATACGCACAAACTGGAAAAGAAGAAGAAGCAAAAAGAGATGACGATGATGATGATGATGATAAAGAAAAAGCAGAAGAAGAAGCAGAGTGTCGGAAGAGCCACCCTGGCAATGACCAACGGTCAACGTTTTTGTGATTTATTTTTAATTGAAATTCTAGAATGCGTGCAAAATACGCAGGCAAAAGTGTCTGGGGCACCTAGAAAACTTTTCGACAGACATCCATGTGCATGTGCATGTGCAAGTGCATGGGCAATGCAGTCTCTGCAGCTCAGCTCAGCTGACCAGGCCCAGGATGACATGGGTCGAAGTGTGGAGTGGAGTCGCCATGGAGAACGGGAACGTGGACCTCCAGGCGCAAATTGCATATGCGTGTGCGTGCTAGCATGGATGCGTGTGTGAGTGTGAGTTTGTGAGGATCTAGGGGAAAAGGACACCCGGGCAGCCAAAGATGAGAATGATGCAAATGGTAAACGGGGCCTACAAAACCAAACCAAGCCAAAAAAAAAAAAAAATTATTTAGGCCCAGGACTCGGACTGGCCTGTTGTCTGGACTGGTGGGATCTCCTTTCTCTCTCTCCCTCTCTCTATCTCTCTCACTCTCTAGAAATTGTGCGTACGAATGATTTCTGGGCAACGGAGTCAACGTGCTGGTAACCGCTGTTCGTTGTTGTTGGCTTTATTGTTGTCGTCAACGACGACGCCATCATGTAGTCTCGTGTCCAAAGCTATTTTTGTAGTTGTTGTAATTTTAGCAACGCCAAAATTTTCTACAAAAACAGAAATTGGAATTAATTTTGTTTTTAGAGAACATTTTCGCCTGCTAGACGCGCACATTTGCCCCATGCAAAGAGCCTGAATCCGGAGAGTAAAGCGCAAACTTTCTATGGGAGTGGAATTTGTTTGGGCTGGTGCTGCATTTGGGCCAGGGAATGGGTGAACCTTCATGCTGCATATTTGCTGATAATAATTAAGTGCAGGGATGCGTATAAAAGTTTGGGTCCTTTCTTTACCGCCCCTGGAAAATTTAAATCGAAAAACACTGTGCCAAAATATTGAAACTATCGGAACAAGAAGTCCTACGAAATATCCGAAACTTTCAGGAAAAAAAGAGACTAGTTAAGGAATGAAATAACTTAGACCAGACGTAGAGGTAGCCAATAAGAAAGGATGTAACTCTCGAAAAGGGATCGGATAGCCTAAAGGAAATTAATGGATATCCCATTAGAACGGATGTAATTCTCGAAAAGGAATGGGATAGCTTAGAGCATACTTAGAGGTGTCCAATTAGAACTGATAACTCGGGAAAAGGAATGGGATTGCTTAGAGAAGACTCGGATACATCCAATAAGAATTTATGATTTTTCAATAATTAAAAATGACTCAAGATTGATTTATAGTATATTCTGAGTGTCTGAGATAATAGTTTTTTACTTTCCCTATGAATTCAATATTATCTGTTTAGTTTTCTGGGCTTAATATATTTCTATATAAGACCTATATAATTCCGTTGACCAGGGATTTATTTTCATAGTTTCCTTTTGGCATTCCGTCAACCAGAGATTTATTTTCATAGTTTCCTTTTGGAAAAATTGGATCAAAGAATTGTGAAAGATAGTTCCTATATAGTTTGATTTTCTGGGAAATCTCTTCATATTCTCAAAACAAAGTAACCTCGTTCCGATTGATTCCACTCGAGATCTCACGACATTTCTTGGCAAAATAATAAAGTTTAGTTTTACTTAAAGTTCAGTATTATTAGAAAAGGCCTTAGGATTTATTTCAGGAAGGATAAAATTCGGTTTTTTTCTAGAAGCCCTAGGATTTATTCCTTTTAGACGAAATTCCTAAGCTTGCCTAATTTTTTTTCGTCAGAATGAACCAGTATTTCTTTCTTCAGTGAATTCGTATTTTGATTCCTGATGAAGACAAAAAAAAATTGGCCAAGCTTCTTGGATAATCTTTTTTCTCGTTAAAATATTCATGAAAAACTGTATTAATTTTTTTCTTTATTTCTTCGAATGTTTTTGTCATTTCCCCTGTCAAGCTAAAACTCAAATTTTATGCGTTCAAATTGTTCAGTGTTATTGTTGTTGTTCTTGTTGTTGCAGTAGCAGCAGCTGGCAACGCCCGCCAGAGCTCCGTTGTCATCATCGTCATCGATAACTGCGACGGGTTCGGCTAAAGCCTAGGAAAAAGACCAGCGACTTGAACTAGATGGAAAGGGGGGGGGAGGGGGACTGTCACCTAGTGTTCCCGGCTTAGCCGCACACATGCACACACATTTTTGCATTTGGCTGGTCAAGCTGGGTAAAAGAGACTGGGACTGGAGTAGCCTAGCCTCGACTGGACTGGATTGGACTGGGCTGGTGGAATATTCTCTACAAATGTGCAAGCTGGCATCCGTTGGCTCGTTTAGAAGAATTTTGTTTTTGTTTTCTATGCGAACGTTTCGTCGAGCCGCTGCCTAAGGGGGCACTGCAGACACACTGACACACGCACACATGGACAGTCAAATCTATAGACACACGCAGGCTGGTAGGCAGGCAGGCCGGCCGAATTGGTGTGCCAGGAAACGGAAACGAAAACTCTGCGAAAAACAACAACACAGTGAGAATGAGAACAGAAGGCAGGAGAAGTTGGCTGAGCAACGAATCGAGCCGCAGGAAGAGCAAAAATAACGTGGGAGCTTCCTCTAGTTCTCCACCAACACTTTTGGCCAAAAGGAAAAAATCGCCAATGAGCAAGAGATAACAACGAATATGGCAAAAGGCGGCTCAAATCTGGCACAGTGTGATCGATTGGAATTGCTACGAATTCATCAAAGCTTGGGTAATTTATGCCTTATGGAATTTCTGCGTCCTCTCAAAGAAAGACGATAATTTATCGATAAATAAAATAGATAAGTTTTGGATATTGAATTGACTAATGGATTCGTAAGAAAAATTGATCGATAAATATTATATTTTTTAAAAGACTGAGTCTGTAAGATTATCAGAATCTTTATTATAATTGTCGATAAATGCTTCTATCGATCTATCGATAAAAATCGGAAGCCAGAACCTACGAACTTTGTGGGTTCCACTGTAAATTTGTCTATATCTCAACTCACGTCGTTAGCTGATTTTGGGCATCGACAATCCAGAAGAAGGAGTAGAAAAACAGAAGAAGAAGAAGATGAAGGAAAAGGGGCAAAGGCAAAAGTCTATGGAAAATTGCCTACGCGATGCACAGACTTTTCAAAGGCTTAGAGAAAACTACATCCGCCGTTGTTGTTGTTATTGTTGTTGTTGCTTTTGATGTAGATGCCATTGTTGTTGCTGCTGCCGCTGGTCGCCTTTTGTGGCAAGTGCAACTGCCAAACCTTGTTGATGATGCCAGTGTGGGTGACAAGGTGGCAGGGGGGAACCACCTACAAAACATGCGATTTTTCAAATTGCCGGCGACTGCTCGGCGGCCATTTTGCGACTTAGGCAATGGCGGCATTGGCCGAAGCTGCTCCTGGTTTCTGTTCCTGTTGCGGCAACAACGCCGACACAAAAACACACCCAAGAGACTGCGGAGGAAATGCGTGGCAATTCAAACTGTATGTTCCTGTGTGAGTGTGTGATTGTATGCGTGTGTGTGTGTGTGTGTGTGTGGGTAAATGCCATTACCGCCACTTCGACGTTGGACTAGGATTGCCGCAACCCGTTAGTTTTCCACTGTCCTCGATTTTGCCCAGTCCACTTCAAATCTTCCGCCCTCTCTTTCGATCTGTTTCTCCATCTTCCTGTCTCTGTTGGTCCTTTTCTCCGTCTCTTTTTTGCCCGGGTCTAGAGCACTGCAGCAACAAGATAAAGTGCGTTGGTGTGTGTCTGTGCGAGTGTGTTTGTTTTCTGCACATTTGCATTTTACGAATATCCTTGCGCATTAGACGCCGGCAACCGGCATCCTTTCGAGGCTGGCACAGGATTTGATGAGCTGGGTGGCTGGGCCTGGTCCAACTCTGACGGTGGTTAGTTGACCAACACTTACTCACTCACTCTTGGCTTGGTTTTGCCTTTGCCTCAGACGCTTTCATTTCATTTGCTGGCCAACAAAACAAAACTGCAAAAAAAAAAGAGAGCAAAGCCAAGAGGAAGGAAAGGCAAAGTTAGCAACTCCTCAACGGCGTCGGCTAACGCATTTTTCGCCAGGACATTGACGGACTGGCCCGAATCTGGAGAAAAGCAAAAGCAAATTTTTCGCCGCGCCTTTTCGGAACTGGCAAAAAAAGTGCTCAGCACATTTTCGTTGGCCAATCCAAGCGAAGGGAATTCTCTATTTATGCCGACTTGATTTTTTTTTTTTTTTTGGTTGAGGTCATAAAAATAAAATATATATTTTTAATGCAAAAACCATCGGGGGGGAGTAAAGCAAAAGGCAATTAATTAATTTGTTTACATTTGCCACAAATGCGGTGGCAACGTTTGGGGGCAAAATTGAAAGAAGGCTTTGCCAAAACGGTAGCCAAGAAGTAGGAAGTTTATACAGCTTGCTGCAAGATCTGATGCAGATGCAACACTCACAACACTCACAACAGCAACAACAACAACAACAACTGACATGCATTGACCGACGAAGCGTGCAACAGAAAACATTTTCAATGGAACTCCAAAGTAAAAATTTGCAGACAACAACAACAGCAACAAACAGCTCACCAATCTGGTCCGGGTCTAGCCGGACGAGAGAGAGAGAGAGAGAGAGAGAATGCAAGGGAGGGAGGGAGGGAGCAGGAGGAGTGAGGAAAACCAGCAAATAATTAACTTGAAGAATGCAATACGAGCAAAAATACGAAAAGGCGGCGGCAACTGCAACTGGTAAATTTCTACTGCGGCTGCTGTTTGTTATTATTTTTAATATTAAATTGCAATTGCTGCGTTGATTTAATAAAAGCATACAACAACTACAACAGCAACAACAACAAGAACAAAGCCACCATAGACCAGTCAAAGCAATAAATGTGGCAAGCGGCCACAGCAGCAATAACAAAACAAAACCAAATCCAACAAACTGCAAAAAAAAAAAAAACTAACCACAACAAGAATAAACAGCACGTTGCAATTTTAATGACCCAAAGCCAAAGAATGATAAACCAAAGCAAGACAGAGAGAGAGAGAGGGAGGAGGTGAAAGAAGAGGCAAAGCCAAGGAGAAATTACAAAGAAGCTGGAATCGGTGGCCACTCTTGTCAGAGACTAATCAATATATATAAAATTATTTTCCATCGATGGTCTATTTATTTTCAGGATCTTATTCCCTATACCCTCTGATCAAGTTAAGTCCAGCATTATCGTTTTAGTGGTTTTTGCAATACCCTTTAGCTTACATGGTAAGTTAAAAAGACCTTCTCCGATATATTACTTTATTTTCATAATATTTTCACTATATCATTGATAACCTTTTAAATTACACCAATTTTTTTTAAAGTATTTTCACAGTTCTCTCTAGCTTAAATGAAAATTATTATAGATATTCTTAGGATGCTCTTCGATATATTCTTACATATGAATCGTTTGTAGAAATCTTGTATAACTCAGAAATCTATTCTTGGGGATTCCTAAAATCCCATAAAGATATTTGGATTCTTGATTTGAAAGGCTCGGCAAAACTTTGGTATGAAAGAATGCCTTTCTCTGGGTTCTGCAATCCCTTTAAATGGTAAAGGATATCAAGCTAGGCCAATTGATATATACGTCGGTGTCTCAAAATTTTCATCCTCATTTATTTTATTAAGAATTTGATTTCTGTGATTAAAGTAAAGACATTTTTTAGGGGACCATAGAAATATTCTTTCCTTACTTGGCATTTCAAAATGTCTTTGAACTCTTTCTATGCCTGTTTTTATGCCATTTGTTCTTGATTTTATTAAGGTCCTTTAGTGAATCCACTTTTTGAGAGGAGCATCGACATCTTCATTCATCGATAGGCCCCGAATTTTATTACCATTTTAAGGATCTTCTAGAACTCTTTCCTTTCATAAGATATAGAAAATTCGAAGTCGGAAGCCTCTTGAATTTCTGCCTTCCATCAATTCTAAGCCATTTCAAAATGATTCGATGAAGCTTGCATTATTTCAATAATCATGTAATTAATTCTTAGAGAAGTCCTATAATCATTGAAGTTTATCGCCTTGCATTAGGCCTGTTCCCTAACCTTTCAAATAAAGATTCCCTTAAGTTGTTGATCATTTATCTTCCATATCTTTTTGGCTCTACTCCTTCGGTCCTCTTAATTGTTTGTCGACGAGCTTCAGTGAACCTTCAGTTGAGTTGAAATGTTGTTTACTTGATTTTGGTGTGGCAAGTTTGTTGCATATAAATTTTCCAGTCTGTCCGTTTATTTTTCTAAAATAAACAGCAAAATAAACTAAACATTAAATAAAATATTTTATTATGTTGCAGTGACCAGTTTGACAAAGTTGCTGTTGCCACTGTTGCTGTTGTTGTTGTGGTTGTTGTTGCCACAAGTGCCGTTTCCCTACCGTTCCGTTTTGTCTGGCTGAGACGAGACAAGACGAGAGGCAGCGACAAGCTCAGCTCGATCAAAAGTGCCACACATTGTTGCCTGATGTTGATGACAACAACAATAACAACAACAATAACAGTGAGTCTGCCGGCTGGCCTGGTCTGCCGTGGCCAGGCTGAGCGAAACGACAAATGCAAATTCATAAACAACTCGAGGTTTTTTTCTACATTATGAGCACTTTTTTATTTCAATTTGCAATTCAATAACTTTTACGCATTATTTGTCGCCTCCCGCGGCCTGCGTGTTTGTCAAGCGCCTGTCAATATGCTTTTTATTGAAATTGATATAAGGAAGTTTACCGCTACAGACCAAACGGCTCGGCCAGTACAGTCAGCCCCGCCCCGCCCCGTCCGGCCCGACCCGTCTCTGCTCTGCTGACGCGGCTATTGACTCGCAGCTCTTTGATTTTTGCATCGAGTTGGGCGGAAATAAAGATTTGTTTATGAAAACTTTTGCTTATTTTCTTTCGGCGTTTTTTTTTCTGCTCTTTTTATTTTTGATTGACTTTTAATTAAATGACAAAAAAAAAAATGTATTCGCCTGATCAACTCTGATCAGCTTTGAACCAAAAAAAATCACATGAATTATGCCACTAATTGAGCCAAACAAAACCGTATCCAACGTTTGGTTTGTCGGTCAACCAGTCAGTCAGTCATTCAGTCAGTCAGTCAGTTAGACATTCAGTCTGAGACTTTTCATGTGGGCCGAGAGTCTTGATAGAATTGAAAAATATTGGCAGGCCACTCAAAGTCGAGGCTGAGGCGTGGTGGAACAACTTGCCACAGCTTGGAGCAATCGAATTTGGGTTAATGTAACACTTCAAGCGGCACAAACATGCTCAAAGATATCATACGAAAAACTAACTGGAAAATAATAACAAAACTAAATTTGCAACTCTCACCAAAGAATTCAAATTAACATTTTCTTCAAACTAATTGCCAAGAGTGTTTACGCTTTGAATTCTTGTGAAAATAATCCAAGAAAATTAAATTCTTGAGATTCTTTTCTTGAGTATTTCACGAGAATAATTTCAGCATTTTTTCCTAAAAAAAAAACCTGATGAATAGCTATTGAGATTTTCTTCATGACTTGAAAGGAAGCTGATTTTTATTTGAGGGGTTTTTAAAAAATTTTAGATTTTCAATCGCTTGAGAGTTTTTTTTTTTAGGAATTATTTCAAGCTTATTCGAAATTTGTTATTTTTTGGTCTGAAATTTTCTAAGAGCTACAAAAAATTTATTAGGTTTTTTAATCAATTTTGAGTTTCTTCTTTCTTACAAAATATTTCAAGTTCACTCAAATTTGCAATTAAATAATTTGGGGACTGAAATTTCCTAGATCCCCGAAGAGGCTAAAAATATTCTTAAATGATTTTTGAAATATTACAAACTTATTTATATTTCTTATTGCTAAATTTGGTCTGAATTGGTTCGAATTATTATATATATTTTTGAGTTCCTTTAGAATTAGAAAAGAAAAATGAAAGCTTATTCAGGATTGGAATTCCATAATTTTTGGCCTGAAATTTTGTAGATCCCCAAAGAAACTAAAAACATTTTTCAATAATTTTTAAGCTCTTTTATTATTTTTTTAATATTTCAAGCTTATTCAAGTCTTGGTTCCAAAATCTTTGGTCTGTAATTTCCAAAATCCCCGAAGAAACTAACAACATTTTTTAAAATAAATTTTGCGCTCCTTTTTTTTAATTTATTTTTTTTTAATGCAAGATCTTTAGTTAGAAATTCCACAAAAAATCGGATCGATTTTTAAATATTCCTTTCTTTCAAATTTTGAATTACATAATTGATAATAAATGTAAAAGATTTTTAAATAATTTTTGAGCTTCTTTATTTTTGTTAAATATTTCAAATTTTTAATTACAGAAATTCCATAAGTTTTCAGAAAAATAAGGTAAATTTTTCAAATATTCGCGACCTTTTTTTTTTAGAAAATATTTCAAGCTTATTCAAATTTTTAATTACAAATATTTTTGATCGAAAATTCCTCAGACTTTGACTTGATAAGAGATTCTTGTTTTCGTTCAAATTTTAATTTCAGTTGAACATTTTTTTTTTATGGATTTGCTTATATCGCTTGATTAAATCTACAAAAAAAAAAAAATAATAAACTTTTCCATAATATTCTCATTTGCAATGTTTCGATTGTGTTCTTGTTTTTTAGGATTTTTTTTCTCCCCCCAAAAATATTTTACTCACTTGTATTTTTTTTTTTTTTTTAGAGAGACAAGACAATTTTTGTACAATTTAAATTGTATTTTCTAGACAAAATCATGTTTCTCCTGTTGTTGTTGTTGTAGTTGCCTTTATCATATCGGAGAACGCAAGGCAAGCAATTAAAAACAAGTTTATTTTACAACAATAAAATGACTAATTATTATTATTATCATCGAACCGAAAGCGTATAGCTAGTTATCAATATCAGAGTGCGGTAAATAAAGAAAAAAAAAAAAAAAAACTTAACATAAAATAGTTAAAAATATCAAAGGCTTTACTCAAAACGGAATGTTCGTCGGCAGGGGTAGGGGGAGGGGGGCAAGGGGTTTTGCCTTGTTTGGCCTATCGAACTCAACAAGTTTCAATTATGTGCTCGAGTTGTGGTTATTCCAGCAACAACAACAACAACAACAACAACTAAAACACTTTCGTAAGAAATTCTGGAACCTTTGTGGTTGCCCTAGCTGTTGTTCTTCTTGTTGTTGTTGTTGTTGTAATAATAATTAATTGACTATTGAATTGCTTTGGCTGATTTGGTCTCAAGTGCCGCCTTCACTCACAAATATGGCTAAAGTGTCAAAGGGAATTGGGCGAGCGGGGAGAGCGGGCATTGCCACATTGTCAACGTCTTCTTTGTCATATTATTAAATTGTAATTTTATTTATTTTTAAGTGAAAGATATGATAAGAATGCCATGTGTCCATGTCCATTGTTGATGAGCATTTAAAGGTATCAAATTAAAAGCTTAGAACTCGCCGACATCAACCAACACGCCAGAACGGATGACTTCCATCAAATACAAAAATAATTAGAAATTTTTGTAAGAAAACTTAGTTAGCTCAGAGATAGAGAGAGAAGCCACAGATAGAGGGGGAGAGAGATATTCTGACTGAGTGGAAAAGTGCTCAGGCTTTTTAGAAAATAAATTTAATTAATCATTATTTTTTTTTTTTTATATCTGAAGAAATATTAATATGCTAGCTATAGCAGCTCCAACCATTTGATAGTAAATATAGTCTGACAGCTTTGGGTCATCGAAATTCTTTAGAAAATAGGCAATTAGGAGAGGCCAACTTAATCCTTTCCATAAACCGATTCCTTGTGAAATCTCGAATGAAACAAAGGAAAAAACTAGGCCTTAAAATATGGCATTCATTTTCTCAAAAACCATTCTTAAGTGATCTTGAAGGTAGTACAACTTCTCAGGAAACTATGAACAAATCTGTCGAAAAAACAATATCAACAATTTTTATAGATTTTCAACAGTCAGAAAATAAGCTTCTAGGATTGATAACACTCTGTATAGCATTAACTATATAAGCTATATTTATTTACAACTTAGAATCTTTGAGGTAGATCCAATGCATAATATATATTTTATCCTCGAGTCCCTGAATATATCCATGAGGTTGATCCTATGGATAACATATATTTGATCCTCGAATATTATCCAATCTGTTGTCCAATAAAGTCGAATCGGTTAACATTTTTTTATGAATAGATTTTGCTGCCTGACCAGCACAGGTTTTCTCTGTCCGAGACTTTCGTTAAGAGAAATATTTCAGAGAGACAATCAGATTCGAGTCATTTTGTCTGAATCCTATATCCAGATCCAGATCCAGATTAAGCCACGACTGACTGACTGTCTGTCTATTTCTTTGGAGAGAACTTTATATATCAGTTTGACATATATTTTTTTCTTTATGTATAAAGAAGTTGGAGATCCCCATAATGTTATGTAATAAAGCCAAAGAGGAAAGATAATCAAAAATTTAAGGATTTCAAAGAAAAGGAATATAAAAAATTTTAGAATTATAAAAATAAAGAAGGACTTAAGAATTATATTTTATCAATTCTTCTTTGAGACTTTAAATTCTCCAAAAAAATTAAGAAAGATAAAGCAACTCTCGAAATTCTTTATTTTTTTCTCCAAAATTCTCAGAATTGCAGAGAGCCACCAACGTGGCTAGTTCATTTTAATTTATTTTTTAATTTCAGAATTAAATTGCAACATTTCAATAAATTCACAATGTTTATAACACTTGGGCCAAATGCAAAACGTTTGTTAACGGTGCTAAACAGCAACGGTGACGGTCAAGTCTTCGCACTGTTGCTACCCCTTTCCCCTCCCCCCTTCATTTGGCCAGAGCGGTAAACAAGTTGCGGCAACAATGTTGCATACTCAACACTTTGGACACCGAGTCTGGCATATCTAGACCAAGGCTTATCTGTTTTGGCTGATCGTGTTATGTTGTTGTTGTTGTTGTTGTGGATGTAGCCGGACTTGTTCTAAGATGTTTTTCTTTAATTTTAGGTTAGGTTTGGAATTAGCTAAACTCTTTGCTTTCAACGCGACTCGAGTCGACTCAACCCTTTTTCAGCTGATTTGAATTTTACGAGACGATTTAAATTTTTTTTTTTTTCGTTTTTCTTTCTCTTTTTTTTTCTTCATTAAATAATTAACTCATCAAAGTGTAACAGCTGCCAATGGCAACTGCTACCGATTCGAGGCAGCATTCTTGTTAGTGCCACAACATTGTTGTCTCGACCATTAAAAATTGCATTTAATATTTTTTCAAAAAAAAAACTATGCAATCAAGTGAAATTAACACAAAGCTCGTTTAGTTTAAATTGCGTGTAGTATGAAAAAAAAAATGCCAACATAAAAACGCACAACAAAACCGGAAATGGTCTGTATTAAAAATTGTCTGCTTCTTCTTATTCTACCGCTATTTTTTCGTTTTTTTCTTTTTCTCTTGCCACCCACTTGGCCTGGTGGCACTGGCCACTCCAAAAGGTTGCCAACTCTGTGTAATTGTGACTCCAAAAAAAAATAATAATAAAATAAAACACAGAAGAAGAAGAAGAAGAAGAAAGAGAATGAAAAGGGGAGAAGGAGAAGGAGGGGAGAAGAAGAAGTTCGCATAACACCAGCGAGTTTATTATGTCTGCACTTGGGTTTATTTGCTTTTACTGCCTTTGCCGCGGCGATTTGTTCTTTCGATTTATGGCAAAAGCAAAAGAGAACAAGCTGAAGACGAGGTGAGGCAGTGGTGGCAGTGGCAGCGGCAGTGGCTGAGGGTCTTTGCCTCATCTACTGTGCAACATTGTTGCGCCCGCGCGCGAAATTTCTTCACAGTTCTTTCACGTCTTTTTTTTTTTTTGAGTGTGTTTTAGTCTTTGCGTTTGCGCGTATAAAAAGTATAAATAAAAGAATTCAAATAAAATTTTTAATAAACGAGTTGCCATTAAATTTATACATTAACTATAATTTTTATAGTTGGCGACTTTGTTTTCTATAGACAAGAACGGGGATGAGGCGGGGGGAGTGCTAAGACGGCAGACGGTGAATGCAACTGGCACCGAGTCTGTCTTTTTTTTTTGTTTCCTGAATCGACCAGTTGACTGAGGAGTGCGTCGGGCAGGGTGTGTGTGGGGGGGAGAGGGGGTATATAATTTTAATGACGCGCTTGACTTCTTTTTCGACTTCTTTGTATATTTTTATTTATTTTTTTTAATTTGTTGCCCGTTTTTGCCTTTTGTTTTGTTTTAATTGAAGAATTATTAACACACACACACACACATACACACACACAGATACACATAATAAGAATAACAACATTAAATAATATTTCTTTCTTTTTGTGTTTATTTATTTGTTCTCTGTTTTTGGGCGCTGACTTTGTGTGCGTTTGTAGTAAAAATTTATGATTCAGCAATTTGTTCTTTTGGCTTGAGCAAATTGGAAATCTTTTATTATTCTTTCATTTTTGGGGGATTTTTATTATAAGCAGACATTTTTATTATTTATGATTCTATTAATTTTTAGGGTAATGAAATTTATTTCTTCTTCTTCTTCTTTATATAATTTCTAAACATTACCAAGAATTTCTGGTAATTTTTTTTATTAGTTGTTTCGAAATTCTTAGCGTATTGAAAAAGACTCCGAATGATTCAGAATTTCTGAGGAATTTGAGTGATTTAATCAGGTGGAAAATAGTTGTATAAAATAAACAATGAAATTATATAAAATTGATTATAATATAAAAAAAATATTTTTATGAAATATTAAATCAAATTCAACATTGCCGAAAAATAAAAATAAAAATTAGTCAGGTGGAAAAAATAATAAAATAAATTAATAATTTTGGGAACTGAGAGAACTAAAGAATTTTACCTACTCGAAATAATTCAACTAAAGAATTTTACCTACCCGAAATATTTTAAATATTTATGAAAAACAATAATTTAGATTTAATTATGTGAAAAAATTTCCTAGAATCAATAATAATTTTTCTAGGCTAAAATAAACTGAATAAATTAAAATATTAAACAATTTTAATAATTAAAAAATAAATGAAGAATTTTCTCAAAAAATCTGAGAACTTCACGATTTCCCCCAATTGCAAATATTTGTTTTTTTTTTTTTAATAATTTAGATCATTATTTTTTTTTTACTTTTTAAATAAAAATTTTGATTCAAAAATTTCTGAAAATATTTCAAAAGAATAAATCATTTTCTACTCACAAATTTATTTCAAATTATTTGAGTATTTCGAAAAAAAAAACAGACAATTTTATGCTTTGAAAATGTTTAAATAAAAGTGTATTGAATTATTTATTTTATGCATTGCCTCGTTTTGCTGTGAAAAAAGAACAAACTGAGAAAAAGAAGAAGAAGAAGAAAAATTGATATTCTTGGCGCCTTGACTGCATTTTTCTCTTTGATCTTTGAATAAATTTTGAACAAACAAATCAAATCAAAAACTTCAGCGTGTGGCGACCAAACAAGAACATCAAATACAACTACAACAACAACTGCAATTACAACAACTACAACAACAACATTGGCAAATGCAACTGCAACTGGAACTGCACTGAGCTGTGAGAGAGGCACTGAGTGAAGTCGAGGGGCGAAGAGTGATTGAAATTATTTGATTGTTTGTTTGTTTGCTGTGTGTGTGTGTGTGTGTGTGTGTTGGCGGCGCTTCTTTGAAAAAAAAGTAAAACTAACAGAAAAAAACCTCAACTCGGCTGGGGCAAGAAAAGACAAGAAAAGTCTTGACAGAAATTTATAATTAAACAAAATTCAGTGCGTTGAAAAAATATTTCTTTTCTTTAAATTTCTCAGCCGAGATTGTCGGCAGTTTGCCTATGTGTGTGTGTGTGTTTGTTATATGGAAAATTTATATAAACAAAAGCAATTTAATTTTGTGGTGATGAATGTTGCTGATGCCGCCAGCACCGCCGCCGCTGCCCCTGCCTACGCCTCCTCCAGCAGCGTCAGCTCCATCAGCTGCCAAGATTGCCTTTGCTTGGTAATTGAAATGTTGTTGTTTAGGATTTTGTTGTTGGTGTACTTTTTGTTTTTGTTTTTGTTATTGTTATTGTTATTGGCGGTGCTGATTAAAGCGAAAAATGCTTTGACTTGGAGTTTTTTTTTTGTTTTTATTATTTTTTTTTTTTATTTTTGTTGTTTTCTATGAAAACAAAATTTATTTATATTTCGATAAAAAATATTCGACAAAACAAAAAAAAAAAAATGGAGTTAAAGGGAATTTTATGAATTTCATCAGAATCCGTTTCACTTTTCTTTTTTTGAGAATTCAAAAATAATTTTAATTAAAATTATGAAAAATTTAAATAATTTTATTTCGAAAGGGTTTAGCATTTTCAGTGATTTTCCAAGTTTGTTTGCTATTTTCTTTCTATTCTTTTTGGTCAAAATTGCATTTTTGCATCATTAACAAGGCATTTGTCAAATGCATTTGGCAGTGAGTGGAGAACGCATCCCCCCCACACAACTCTTAGTTTATCACTTTGTATGTGTGTGTGTGCGTGTGTGTGTGTTTGTGTGTGTGTTTGTGTGTGTGTTAATGACATGCTCACAAATTCAAATTAACATTTGGCAGCGTTGACGCCAACGCAGTCCAATGAAGTTGAAAGCGTGTGAGTCTGCGTCTGTGTGAGTGTGTGTGTGTTTGGGTGTGTGGGTGAGTGCGAAATACATAACTACATTTGTCATTTTTGATCGAGCATCAAGCAAACAATTTAACACACAAGCACACACACACACACGCACACACATAAGCAGATATGCCAAAAAAGCTCTCTGGAAAATGGTTTCGGTGGGGGAGAGGGTGGAGAGTCGTCATCATCGTCATCGTCGACGCAGTCGTCGTTGCCTGGACAATACTAAAAATCACATCAGAAATGCAACAATAAACGCAAAACTACAAAACGGCAATGGGAATGGTTTTTATTTTTGTATTTTTTTTTTTTTTTTTTGTTTTCATCATCGAGGCAAGCCTGGATGACGACAATAAAGATGATGATGATGATGATGATGATGGTTGCACGACGACGACGACGACGATGATGAGGCTGACATTTGTGACGACATTGCTGCCTGCAGTCAAATGCATTTGCCACCCAAAAATTTTGCCAGGCCCCCAAAAGCAGAGGTCGAGCCTCGGATTCATTCCCATTCAAAAACCGTGATGCATTCGACATGCATGAACAACAACGAGAAATAGAAAGCCAGAGACGACCAAAGGAGGTGGCATGAGGGTGATGGGGGTTGGTGCTGCAACAAAATAGATAGAGAACAACAAAAGTTTTGTACTTGAACTTCCTTAATAGAATTTTTGAATACGCAAAAACACTTTCAAAGAATATAAATAATGACCAGACGAATTATCATCATAAATCTGAACCTGAACCTGGTCTGCCTGAATCAAGAACAATAGATACGGAGAGAGAGAGAGAGAGAGAGAGAGAGAGAGAGAGGGTCTGCATCAATCTAAATAAACTGGTGTGTGGTAAGAATTGAAAGGTTGCTGGGATTATTGAACTTGTATTATACTTGGTTTTATGTTTTCCTAAAAATTTCCTTAAGGTTTTAAAATTCACTAATATTTCTACATATATCATTTGTATGGATCTCGTCGAAAAGACCCGGTTTGTCTTACTTATGTGACTCCTTTTAAAAACCAAGAAGAAATCTGAGACTAAGAATTGAAATTTCTGAAATTAAAAAAAAAAAAAATCATATATTATTTATAAAGATTTGGTTCCTCAAAATAAGTAATACTGGTCTACGTTTTTTCTTTTTTTTTTAATTCTTGAATACCAAAAATTTCCAAAATTAGTCAAGAAATCTGTCAATTTTTGGTTCCTCAAAATAAGAAAAGCTAGTCTACGTTTTTTTTTTTTTTAGATCTTATATACCGAAAATATCCAAAATTTTTCAAGAAATCTGTTAATTTTTTGGTTCCTCAAAATAAGAAAAACTCGTCTACAAACTTTCTAAATTTTTAAAAAATGTTTTGAAATATTTTTGCATCCCGAAAATATCCAAAATTAGTCAAGGAATCTGTCGATTCTTGGTTCCTCAAAATAAGAAAAACTCTTCTATAATATAAAAAAAAAAATTCAGAAAATTCTTGAACTAATTCCGAATTCATTAAATCCTTCAAAGAGATCTTCCAGCCTGAACAATGGCGAAAACAAACAAACCAAAAAAATAAATCATAAATCGAATCAGGCCAGGCCAGGCCGAGCCCGACTAGGATGGGTCAGAAGAGTCCCCACAAAATATGCATTGACAATTACAAACACACACATAGACACACACACAGATGCAAATGTAAAGAGGGTGGAATTTCCTGGCCATGTGGCTGTCCGGTTTGGCGTTGACCATCATTATTTTGTGTTACAGCCTTTGCATTTTGCAGGCATACGCAAAATTACGCAGGCATCAATAATGTGGGAGAAGTTGAGAGAAACTAAGCCAAAAGAGAGAGAGAGAGAGGGAGATAGAAAAAGAGAGAGGGAGAGAACAACACAAATTTATTTTGACCAAAAACCCAGTTAGAGCCATTATGATCAACGCCCTCGAAGCGTAGACAATATCTTGAAACTGGGAAAATTAAGAGCAACCCAGAGAGAAAGAGACACAGAGAGAGGGAGGAAGAAAATGTCGTGCTAAATAAATTAAACAAATAAATCTTTCTAAAGAAATAAAATTCTATGCAATTTAAATCACACACAAAAAACAAAAAAAAAAAAACATAAAAGAAACAAATTGTCTATCAAAATACATAAGAATTTTTGAAAATAAAATTGTACAATTCTGACTGAGAGAGAAGAGAGGAGAGGGCAGAATGAGAGAGAGTTTCTTCTCGATGGGAAAACAAAACAAATTAATAGAATTGTTAAATGTGACTGGCAAATGTGGCGACTACTGAGCCTCAAAAATTCTTTATAAATCTTCTTCCATCTCTTTGTGGGTGTGCGTGTATGCGTGCGTGGGTGTGTGTGTGTGTGTGTGAGGGGTGGGTGGACGAAGAATAGGGATTTGTTTCTCCGTGTTGCATACACAAAAAGCGCAGACAATGCGATTAGTTGACGTTGCCGTCATTGGTATTGCTGGTTGGGCTTGCTCAGAGTTGCTGGCCCGGATCTGGGCTGAAGTTATAGTCGGCTGGTTGGGAAGCAAACGAAAACAAAAACCACACTCACTGCTGTCCTGTCAGAAAACAAAAACCAAATGACGAATGACATTTTATTACGGCACCCAGAGGGGCCCAAGGGTTACACACACACACACACACATACACATAGAAAGAGACTGGCCAAAAAGGACCCACATAGACTTGGTCAAAAAATAGGAGATTGTATATTTGGTTAGAATCTTTCTCTCTCTCCCACTTGGTCGGACGGTTGGTCGGTTGGTCTGTCGAATGCCTAGGCAAAAACTCATCTTGTATGCAAACTCAAAACTCAAAAATTCGTAGACAAAAGAGTACACACACACACACGCACGCATGAGGCATCAGGTACTCCATATAAGGTCAGGCAACGCGGGTGGATGTGTGTGTGTGAGAGAGAGGGAGTGAGAGAGAGGACTGGGTGGCTCCGTCGACTACAACTGTTGATGAATTGGACCTGCCTAGAGCTGGCGGCTTGACTGACTGCATCAGCTTGGCCATCCGCATCAGAATAGAGAAAGCCTAATACAGAGGGCAGGTCCAGCACACCCTCACCCCCCGCCCCCGCCACCTTAGCACGGTGTTGTTTTGTGCCTATGCGTGTGGGGTCCTTTGGTTTTTCGGTTCTTCTGGTTGCCATGGCAATTCCAGGCTCTAGAATCCCATATCCAAAGAGAGTGGGGCCAGAACCAAGTTAAATAAATATGAGTTCAATTTTCATTTCGGCAACGAGTGTGTGCTTCTGCTTGTATGTGTATGTGTGTGTGTGAAGGTAGAGGCGCCTACGTTGGCTGAACCACAACAACGTTGATTTTATTGGCGGTTTACTGACCTGTGCCAATGGCAACAGTAACAACGATGATGACGACGACGTCAGAGACCAAACTGATTAAGGGGGCAAGTTTTTCCGTTTCTCCGTTTTACCGTTTTGCCGTTTTCGGCTTTTCTGTTTTGCAGTCTTCAGTATTGCGTATACGACACGTATGCCACTCAGGTAGACTCCCTGCTGCTGCCTGCTGTCAAAATGCGTGAATTCATTTCAATTTTGTGTGCAGACTGTGAGCATTTTCCTTTCTATTTTTTTTTTTTGTCTGATTTGAATTTTTTTTCCTTTCTACTTTTAACTGGGAAACAAGCCTCTGAAATTCGAAAATTCTCCACTTATTTACTTTCTTGTCTCTGTATACGTGTGTGTGTGTATGCTTTTAGCATACTTACTAGCGTTTAGTTGCATTTTCTCACCCCTCCCCCACCCCCTCCCCTAGAGAAGTTGAAACAGTTAAGCCAGAGAAATATTACCTAAAAACATTAATAGACCAAATTGTCTATTATGCAAATATTTGCGCAACATCACAAGCTCTCAAGTTAACAGTTAACCAATTCAAAAAGTTGCAAAGACAATACAAAAAAAATTTTGAGAGACAAAAAAAAAAAATACTCCAAACCAAAACTGGGCAGATCTCATGAATGATAGTAAAGGTCCATTGCGGCGGCCATTTCCTGTTGCCGATTTGACCAGCCAAACAAGCAACCAAGCTTAAAAAAAAAAAAAAAAAAACAAAAATTAAAACAAAAAAAAAACAATACTTTTGTCCAAAAATTGCTGAAAGAAGATGAAGTCAAAAAAAAGAAGAAGAAGAAGAAAAAACAACGAACAATTACCAAATAGCATTTCCTTGAACATATTTATTAAACCTGTCCAAGGGGAAAATAAGCACAAACACACACACACAAACACACTCAAACTTTTCCACCCACTCACACATGGAACAAAAAAAGAAGAAGAAGAAGAAGAAGAAGAAAAGAATGAATTCAAACACTGCTTGAAAACAATTGCAAATGAAGTCAATTGCTACTGCAAAAATGTTTTGCCAAGCGGCCAAAACATATGACGTTTAAGTAGTTGTCTAAGCCAACGCCCCCCCCCCCCGCGCCCCCGGCGCCACCAACCCACCCAACCAACCGCACAAATAACACCAAGGGCAAGCGGCAGTCAGTCGCTTAAAAAAGACATTACCTAGTCAGCAAACCAAACAGCAGCAGCAAAAAGAAGTTGTTCCAAACAAATCAAGCTAACTTCTGTGACAACGACTATGGTATACTCTTTATGAGAATCTTAAAAAATTTAGATTTCTGTGATATTCTATAGCCTTGGGAGAAAGAATGAAAAACCTTTTTGTGGTCCTTTTTTTTGTCCATTAAAATTTTTATTTATTTTTTATTCAGAAAGAAATGTTGAAGCATAAAATTATTTTCTATAAATGTTTAAAGGAATTTTGCAAATAAAAAAAATATACATATATGAATTTTATTTTTTTTTAAATTATTTATTTTGTCCTAGATTAATTTAAAACTCTTGTAGGAAAATAAAATATTTAGAGATAAAAATAATATTAAACAGTTTTTATTTGACTGAAAGAAGAAAAGAAGAAGACATATGAAAATAATATTAAACAGATTTATGTTTACTAAAAGAATCCAAACTTAAAAAAATCATTTAATATGATAAAAAAAAAAATTAATTCCAAATTCTCCAAACCTAAAAAAATCATTTAAAATGATAAAAAAAATTTTTAATTAATTAGTCAAATTTATTTCACTTAAATTTCATATCAGAAGGAAATCTTTTATTCTATACTTTTCTCTTTCATTTGAAACTTTTTTAGAAGGCCCAATGAGGAACTAAGAAATATTCCTAAGTGAATATATAAAATTTTCCTCATTAGGGTTTTGATATAATTATATATCTCAAGATATATTAAAAACTTTTTATTTTTGTAAATTCTATTTTTATTTTCGAAAATCAAAATTCTTATTTTAATTTGAATGAAATCTATCTGATTTCTTAAAATATTCAGTCTGCCTGATCAGAATCATTATAGACTTACCTATTCCCAAAATTTTCTAAAATTTTTGATAGCTCTAAAATGAGCCAAAAAAAAGTATTCCCAGGATTTTCGAAATTTGAGGAATTAATTAATTTGCGATTAATTCAGAGACTTCCCTGATTAGGAAATGGGAGTGTTTTTGGCTCTGCCAAAAGAGTATTTATTTTGTGATAGTGTTGTTGGATTCGTAATAGTAACTTAAGTGGCCACGGTAGCAGTCGGAATAGTCGGAACATTGAGAGACGCGACTGGGAAGTTGTTGTTGGTGGCGGGGCACGTTTTTTTTTTCTTCGCTTCTCTTTGCCAGTGACGCGTCGTGTTTCGTCGTGGGCGATGTGAAGTTGCCGCAAAGCCCTCCCCCCTCCGCCCCACGCCCCGGCGTGCCAGCCCCACCACAGAAAAAGACAACTATTTTGGCTGCTACTGTTGTGGAGCGCCAAACTTTGGCAAACTCCTTCAAGCCAGAGACTCTTAACTCAAGTGAAATGGGTGGTGTGTGTGTGTGAGCTGCTTTGCATGCTTCGTTGGCCATGCGGCTGCTGTTTCATTGAATGTTGTTGGTACAACTTCTTCAGCAACTCGGGTGGCGGCAGCGGTGGCAGTGGCGGTGGCATCTGAAGACGATGCTGGTGAGTTACTTGCTCTTTTGCATTGTGTGTGGCTGACTGGAATAATTTTTTTCTTTTTTTTTCTTTTATTTTGTTTTGTTATTGTTTTTGTTATTTTTTTTACCTTGCCTCAACTTGTTGCAGCAGCCACAACAGCAACGGGCAATTGTTCAAATTTTCGGACTGGCGCGGCGGCTGCTACTGGTGGCCCCCATGCAAAATATGTGTAATTGTTTGTTATAAGTTGCAGCAACCAACTACAACAACAACAACAACAAAAGCGGCAGTTTAAGAAGCAAGAAGAAGAAGACGAAGAAGCAAAGCGGTTTGGGGAGGGAAACGTTGCCAACAACTAAAAATGTGGCCCATTGTTTTGTGCATGATTTGTTGTTGTTGTTGTTGGGTATTATCCTCCCCCACCTCTCCAAATCTTTGGTCCACCCCCTCTCACTCTTTGCATTTATTGTTAATATTTCGCATATTATGGCAATTTCAGTTGTGGCCTTTTTGTCTTCTTCTTCTTCTTCTTCTTGTTGCAAGTTGTCCAAATCATTGTTGTAAATTGTTTTTGTTGCTTTGGCGTTGTCGTTGCCTTACATATATTTCTGCCTTTAATCGTTAAAGTTTATTATACTTGATTATTTTTGGTCAGGCAGTTTTGCATAATCTCCCAAGCAACCAAAGAACAAAGAGCGAGCAAGAGAGGCTGGGAGCGAAAGAGACAACAGACAAGAGATCGAGCATCGCATAAAAATGTCTTTTGTTCTTTTTTGGCTTACTTTGGCGGTAAGTTGAACTTGAATATTTAAATCGAAATTTACAACAACCAAAAACTGTGACAAGTCTAGCCGACTTTTATTCTTTTTTGCTTGAATTTTGTTTTAAAGAAAAAAATATGAATAAATTATGGGAAATCGTTTTAAGCTTTTCTTAACTATTTTTATAATTTTTAAATTCTCACAAAAAAACATAAAATATTTGAAAACTTTTTGTAAAATATTTAATAGGGATTTTCTTTTCATTTTTTTTTTAATATTTTAAATTCAAAATTGATTAAAATTGCTGAAGCTCATCTGTAAGAATTTATCATAATTTATAATTTATTAGAAGAAACCAAAAAAAATCTTCTATTTTCTTAAAAAAAATATTTTTATTATTCTATTTGTATTATTCTATTTACAAATTTATTACAATTTAAAATTTAATAAATTTAAAAAAATCTGCCTTTTTTGTATAATTTTTTTATTTTGTTGTTTTTTTTTACAACAGTTTTAAAATGTATTTTTATATTATTTTTAATTATCTTTTTAATGTATATTTAATTTTTTTCCTTATTATAAATATTATTATTGTTTATTTATTATTTTATTTTATTATCACTTTAATTTTTAAAGAATCAAATATTGTTTTTAATTCAAACATTTTCCATATATTTTAAATATTTTAATTCTTTTTTATCATCATTATCATTTTTATTTTTAAGGAAACAAATATTATTTATGACTATTATTTTTTTTCATATAAATATTTATTTATTTTAAATATTTTTAAATATTTTTTTTTATCATAATTTTTTTTAATAAAATTTTTTGTTTAAGAAATCCTCTAATTTTAGATAAGATTATACTAATAATAAAATTGCAAATATTTCCTGCTTTAATTTGTTGCTCATAAAATATTTGAATGAAAAAAGGGAAAATTGTTGAAACCCCAAAAACATTTCAAATTTGAATTTAAATGACTTTTCAAGTCGAAAGAGAAGTAAACATTTTTGTTTAATATTTATTTATTTTATTTTATTTTTTTTGGACTTCTCGAAGGGTGATTTTGACAATATCAATTTATGTGCGTTTCATAAAGTAGAATTTGGTCGTGTTTGGTGTTAATTTTTATTTGATTTATTTTTAATGCTTTGCCAGAGTCTCCGGACAGGCTCCCAGTCTCCAGCCAGGGGTTTCATGGATTGCCCTTTTGCAAGGCGAACATAAAAGGAAAAATGAAACTAAATGAAACAGGAGAACAAATGCAACCTACCACTCTAGTTAGTCCACTCATTCCACCCACTCTCACCCCACTCACCCCGCACATGTCAAAGCGAAATGTGTGTGTTTTTTTTTCTTTCTTTGGACTAGAAAATCAACTAAAAATTCGCGAATTTTTACGCGATACACGACAACGGCTGCTGGACAACTTCTGTGTTTCCCCCTGCCCCCTGCCCAGAGTACGGTCTGATTCAGCCCTTCACTTTGCCACCCTCGCCTTTCCTTTTAATTTTTCAACATTTTGCATATTATTTTGTTTGAAACGCAGCAGCGAAAGATAGAGAGAGATAGCATGAGAATCCCTAACCTTACAATTGACACACCCTTCGCCCCTCTCCCCTTTGACTCGATACTTTTTCTGGATGTGTGTAAAATATGCCATTTATATGCGAGGCTGTTGCAGCAATGGCCTGTCCAGACTGGACGTATGGAGCTCAGAGGGTTGGGGTGAGGGGTCTGAAAACAGAAAACATTTGGCAAAAAAAAAAAAATATATATATTTTTTATCAAAGCCTTAAAGCTTCAACAGGAACAGAGCAGAAGCAGCGAGCCAGGCACAAAGGACTCAGCATCGAAGCAGCTCCGCAAGCCTAGCCAGAGACGCATTCATTGTAGGACTTTTCTTTTTTTTCGGATGGGTGGGAGTGGGGGGAAATTTGAAACTCAATAGAAAAACAAAAAATGTTTCGACAAGCAATAGAAAAAGAAAATTGTATCCAAAAGCATTTTTTTCTCGCTTAGATTTTCGCTTTTGATTTTTACCACTGCACACAGTTTCAGTGGAAAAAAGCTTGGAAATTCTGGCAAACGTTTGCTCCCTTTTTGCCTCTTTCTACTCTGGAAGCCGTCTGCAATTTGAGGCTGTTTTATTTGGCCACGCTTTTTCTAATTCTTTCTTTTTGTCCACTCGCTCTTTTCCCCCTCCCCCCTTGGCTGTCGATTTTTCGTTTTCTATTTTGTGCGTCGCATTGCGTTGGTGGCGCTTTCCCAGCACCCCCTACCCCCTCTACCGCTCCTCACATGTCGTATGCAATAAAACTAAGCAAAAAACGCATTTACTCTGAGGGCTGTTGTGACTGATAGGGCGATGGGGGAAAGGGGTAGCGGGGGGGAGGGCTTGTCATGTGTCTGTTTGTCTGTCTCAATGCAGATAGCAGATCACCCTTTTTCGGTTGCCATTTCACAGGCAGGCAGGCAGCTGATGCCAATGATGCTTCTTCTTCTTCTATTTTTTTTTTTTTTTTTTTTTACAAATTTTTACTTAGGCTCACTTGAAAATTTTTGTCAACCGGCAAAAGGCAATGAGCATGCAAAGAGCCAAAAGCTTTTAGTTGCATACTTAAAGAAGCCCGAGAGTTGTAATGTAACCAATTTTTCTTTTTTGTTTTCCTTTATACTTTTGAGCTGAAAATGCATCCATTTAGAAGGCTCCAAAGTGAAACCCGAAGAACTCTCATTAGGAGAAGGGGGAGAGAGCAAATTCTTACAACTTGAAATAGATAAGCCTATGAAGGCAGTCATTCCTCATCTTTAAATAGATAAGCCAGTCATTCATATAAATGTGAGGAATAATCAAAAAAAGTTGAATTTATATAGAATTGATTCATACTTTATACATCTTAAGATTTCCGATGTTCAATATTAGTGGATTCCTTAAACTAAACTTGACACGGAAAGGCCATTTAATGTGGAAGATATCTCGATTTGTCCTTATTCCTTATATTGATCAAGGAAATCTGAGGGCCTAGGGCAGATCCCTAGAATTGTTTTAAGTAGTTCGCAAGAATTCTGAAACTCAATATTGGCCAATTCATTGACAACAATTTTGATCGAGATAGGCCAAGCATTGTGTAGAATATAGGACCTAGATATATATATAAGATTTTAAATAGGATATATATTTATCTATACATATGAAGCCTAGGTTTCTCATATATAAAAAAAGACATTGGATTACAGTTAACACCATAAGGTTCTCTATGCTAGCTATGTCATATAGTAGTTCGATCTATTTGAAACTTGATAGACTTAACTCATACCGAATTTCACTGTCATAGGTCAATTAAGCTGGGAGATATACCCAAAACCAATTTAGGTTAATAGTTTCCTCCAATCAGTACCAATATCATTAGATGACGAATACATAGATGAAGTACCTATTTATATAAATTAATTTAGTGATACTGACCCAGCTAGAGGCGACTTATTGGAATATCCCATGACTTCTTCTAAGGTTTCCTTAACTTTTGAAAATCTCCCTTGACTTCTCCTAAAGGTTTTCTCAACTTTTGAAAATCTCTTATGACTTCTCATAAACATTTCCTTAGATTTCGAAAAAACTATAAACAAAAGAGCTCTTGCAATTATTTTTATCTCTGTCTAAAATAAATAGAAATTAATTTTGGCAAGAATTTCTTCCATTTATTTATATCAGTAGTCAGATCCATCAGTTCGAAACAGTTGATTAATTTTTCTTTTGTTGATTGAAAATTTCTAAACATTTTTATTTAAAATTAATTCAAGCGTTTCCAAGGTTAAACAAGTCAATTTCTCGTCTCTTTGAGGGGCCACTTGATTATGTGTGAACTTGTTATTGCCCTGGCCTGGTCTGGCCTGGACTGGGCTGGTTGCCATGGCTCAGTTGATTACACTTTTAAGCCACAAAATGTTACCCATGCACGGCCAGGATCATCAATGTTATTTGACTTAATCAATGACCGCAAATGCTGTGGACTAATTAATTGTTTGTATAAAAGTTTTATTTTGTTTTTTTCCAACTTGTTGGAATTTGTGGCTTTGGCTTAAAGCCAAAACAACAACAGCAACAACAATAATAAACACAATTGCCAATTGACTGGCTTTGTTATCACTGAAAAAAAGCGCAACAATTGACTTGCTGACAACAACAACAACAACGAAAGTAAATGCCGGCACTTGTGTGCTCTCCCTATGTCTGTGTGTGTGTGTGTGTGTGTGTGTGTGTGTGGGTGAGGTGTCCTGATAGAGTCACCAAAATGCATGGCTATCAATTACATGGCGATTTTTGTGCCATTGATATTATCACATCAACAGCATCAAAATGACTCACACCTGTCCGCGGCCAAACTGCATCATGTTGACACATGCAACATGCTGTTAACAGTAGCAACAACAACAACAACAACAACAAAGGCAGTTTAGCTGTTTGTGTCGAGCTCCTCTGTCTCCACCTCCCTCTGTGACTGTGGCTGTGTGTGTGTGTGTGTGTTTTGTGTCAGCAACACTTTCCCTTTCAAACGCATTTCGCGTGAAGCGCGAAAAAAAAGCACTCACACAGAGAGAGAAATGACTATGTGTGTGTGTGTGTGTGTGGCACGCGCTGCAATCAAACTGGCGAGTAGATGAGTGTGTGGCTGCAACAAAACGCACTGTTGCATGCAGCAGCAACCGCATGACAGCAACACTTTTTTCACACTGCCGCAAGTTTTTTTTTTTGCCTCTATCTATCTCGCTCCCTCGCTCCTTGCTCCCTCGCACTCTTTATCAACAGGGCCATCATGTTTGTGTGTGTGTGTGTGTGTGTGTGCGTGTGTATTTGCATTTTTCACACACAATTTGTGTTGCAACGACAACAACAACAACAAGAAGAACAACAAGAGTGACTACAATGTTTTTGTATCGTTTGAATCAGTTTTAAATTGCATTGCCAAACAAATGGTTTGGACATTTTTTCATTCAGATTTTTCATTCTATTTTCCTGTTGGCAAAGTACTTTGGTTCCTTTTTGAAGAGAAAAGTAGATTTATTTAGTTTGAAAAGGACAATAAAAACTATTCTCTTTGCTTCAAGAATTTTACAATTTTTCTTTATTTGATTTTTCAGAAATTAAAAAAAAAAAACTATTTCAAAAATTTTCTCTTTATTTATTTAGTTTGCCTGTCAATTCTATATGGAAATTTATAACTAAAAAAAAAATAAAACAATTTAGAGGAATGTGTGAAAAACCAAAAACAACAACAACAACAAAACCAATTTAGTTAAGCCTCTTAATTTTGAGCTGTCAGTGGTGATTAAAAGTGACCACCCAGCCAACTGGTAGGAAATTGCAACAAGTGACAGGCCATTGATTTTGCCAAAAGCAACAACAACAACAATAACACCAACAAAGAGATAAACTGCATGCCACAAAAATTGCATAGAGTTAATAGGGGAAAGAAGAGAATGCGCCACAAATATTTTAGGCGCCACACAGATTTTTTTTTAGTTTTTTTTTTTCATATTTTTTTTTTACAAATTTTTTTTTAGAAATAAAGAAAAAAAAAATAGGTGTGTGATATTTTTATTTGCTACAAATAAAAATATTTATAGCCTGGCAAATAACTTTGATAAAAATGTTATCTACTCTTTATAAAAATAAAATAAAATAAAAATAAAATAAAAATAAAATAAAATAAAATAAAATAAAATAAAATAAAATAAAAATAAAAATAAAAATAAAATAAAATAAAAATAATAATAAAATAAAAATAAAATAAAATAAAATAAAAATAAAATAAAATAAAATAAAATAAAAATAAAAATAAAATAAAATAAAATAAAATAAAATAAAATAAAATAAAATAAAATAAAATAAAAATAAAATAAAATAAAAATAAAATAAAAATAAAATAAAAATAAAATAAAAATAAAATAAAAATAAAAATAAAAATAAAAATAAAAATAAAAATAAAAATAAAATAAAATAAAATAAAAATAAAATAAAAATAAAAATAAAATAAAAATAAAATAAAAATAAAATAAAAATAAAATAAAAATACAAAAAAATAAAATTGAGTAAATTTTTGAATATATTTCAATATTTTTGGGTTCCAATGGTTCTTTCTTTCGGAAAATTTCTCAAACATTTCCATATACTTTATTTACCTTTCAATAACAAAATAATTTGAAATCCCCTGAGAATTGGGTCATCGACACCTTCCACTCCAAGAGAGAGAGAGAGAGAGAGAGAGAGCGAGAGAGGGAGGGTGAGAAAATAAAAAAGGCGCCGAACGTGTTGACCATAAAAAATCAGTTGAAAAGCCGATGAGGTAGGCCACAAATTTGCGGTCAATTGGGTTTTTGGTTGTTGCCACAACAATGAAACGCATTGAAAAAACCAACGCGGCATTGCACACATTGCAACAAAAATGCATCAGCCATCAACGCCAGACGGGGACAACAACAACAACGAGGGCCAAAAAAAAATCCAACAGGACCAGTCAGTCCGACAGACCCCACGCAATCTACTAAAACCGAAAAACCCCATAAACACGTTGCACACAAGACCACCCTCAACCCGCTTCCCCCTTGGTCGACCTTTTGGCATACACGCGATACTATCAATTTTCATTTTTTCACTGCATTTTCACACTTCAGCAGGCCAATAAAAAAAAGGCAAAAAAACAAAGAAAAAAACATGGAAAAAGGCGAGCCGCGCTTCTGCCACAATTTGTTGCATAAAAAGTGCAACAATTCAAATGACCAGCCATGGACATGATGTGCCACACAGGAGCCTACATGGCCGGGCTAACACAAAAAGCCCAACCACTGCGAGAGTGGGAGCTAGGCAGGAGGAGACAGGCCGAAAAAAAAAACAGCAGAGAGTGCAGCCAATGCGCGTCAATGAAAATCCCTAATAATCGCATTGGCAACGCGTTGCATGCATTTTGCCAACCCCAACCCCAACCCAACCCACCCTGTCGACACACCAAAAAAAAAGGGTAAAAAATTGGCCAAATTGTGGAACAAGTGCAGCGAAATGAAAAAAAAAAAGAAAACCCAACTCAACAAGCCTCTGACAGATGGAACAAAATTGCAACACACACACACACACAGGCACACACGCACACCCATTCAATGAAGTGACCTTCACAGATTTTGGGGGATGGCAAAAAAAAAAAAAAAAATGAGTCGGAAAAAAATAGATTGGTCGGGGCGAGGAGGGGGCAAGCTGATAGCCAAAACGAGGACATTGATATGCAGCCGGGATAATCGCGTCAGGCTGCAATAAAGTGCAGGCCAACAACAACAACAACAACAAGAGCACCCTGTCTGGGTGATGATGCAAATGTTGTTGTCAGGCAACCGCAAATGGCGAAAAAAATTGCATCGTTTTTTTCGCTGCGTTTTTTTTTTTATTTGAAAAGAAAAAAAAACGAAATTTTTCAGCCTCTACAAAAATGCCAACTGTTGCTTTGGCCGTGGCCAAAGAGAGTGCATTTTGGCCAGGTGGCCGTTGGCCCTTGTGCCGAGTGACGCATAATTTTTACGCTGTGGGAGGTGGGCGTGGTGGCCGTCATGACCTTGATGCCTGCCCATGGCCCATGGAACAATCGAAACTCACTGGGCTCGTCATCAGCAACAACAACAACAACAACCATGTGGCTGGTCTCGCGTAATTTTCGCTGCTTTTTTCTTTCTTTTTTTTTGATTTGGTTGCACTGACTATGCGTGTGTGCGTGTGTGTGTGCGTAACTGTGGCCAAAACGAGTCTGTGTTGGTTGCAGTTTTGTTGGCTGCAGCAAACGACTCCTCTGGCTCATCCTCGGCCAAAAGCTCACCTCACCCAGCACTGATACTTTGTTTTTTCGTTTTTGGCATTGACAAAAACAACAGCAACAACAACAGACTAGAGCAGCAACAATCACAGCAGGCGCTGTTTTTGGTCGCGTGCGTGCCCATTAAAAACACAAACGCCGCGTGCGGCGTTCATTGCAGTTTTTTTTTCGTTCGTTCGTTGTTTTTTTTCTCGGTACTTTTTTTTTTTTTTTTGCTCCCTCTTCAAGCTTTTTGCAGCTGTTGCAACAACTGCGGTTGACGTACACATTTTGCTGCTATGCTGCTCTGCCCTCCTGCCTGCTGCCTGCTGGCTCTGCTGCTGCCGCTGCTTTTGCATGCGAGACGCGTTTTCATTCATGCATTTTGCACGCCGACTCTCATTCAACATTGCATTTTTCAATGGGCCACCGGCTCATTCATTGATTCAGCAAATGTGTTGTTATTGTGGTTGTTGCTATTTTTTTTTTTTTTAGCACTCGCTTATCAGTCAATTTGGTAGAGTCCCCATTGCTCTTTGACACCTTCTGGACCAACACAATTTAAAGTGTTTGGGAATTGTTCTATTTAACTGGGAAAGTTCTCATAACAATCAAGGAATTTCATTTGACAGATTATAGGGATGATAAAATCTATAAAGATTTCTGATAGAGAGAATATCCTGGATTATTTGGAAAGATACCTTCCATTCCCCCATTATTTCGAGTACAAAATCACCTTTAAGATCTCTGGAAAGCAGTCCAACTGATCTTATATTAAGGTGACAAGAAGCCCTTTTGGATATTACTAAATTCGAATATGAAAAGCCACTTATTTTGGATATAGAAATCCTACAATAAATTGCTTAAATTTATTGAAAATTTTTACCTTAAAATATTATTTATCAATATAAAATATCTAACAATTTAATAGACAGTCACCCAGATCATATTTAAGCTAACTTTGGGAGATCTCCGACGTCTCCTTCTGGGTTTGCAAAACCCAAGCACAGCTTTCCATTATAGCTTTTACCTACGTGTACAGGGTATAAAAACCTTTAAAATATAAAACTAACTATACATAATTTTATATATAAAAAAAGCACAAGGAATACTATTTATTTTTTCTTTATAAAAATCCAACAAAAATCTCAAAGTTTCCGCTTAAAATCCACCATTATTTTTTTAATCGAAATTGTTGAAGAATCCAACACTTTTTATTATTATTCTTTTTTATAATCCCTCAAAATCTCCTATTATTCTCAAAATATCTTAAGAAAAAACTCTATAGAGTAACCTCAAATCTTAAAGATTCCTCTTAAAGTCCAGCATTTTTTTGTAATCGAAATTGTTAAAGAGTCCAACAATTTTTATGAAGAAAAAAACACATTTTTTATAAATGAAAAGTCCTCATATTATTCTCTAAATATCTTCAGATTAAACTGTCTATAATTTCTGAAAAATTTCTTCGTGTAAGGAAACAAAAAAAAAAATGATACCACCACTCTTAAAGATTCCTCTTAAAATCCAACATTTTTTTTAACAAAAAACTCTTAAAGAGTCCTATAGTTTTTATATAAAAACCCGAAAGATTATATGTACCTTTTTATATAAATGAAAAGTCCCTCGAAATCTCACAGATTTTTTCCCAAACTAGCTTCAGAAATATCTGAAAATTTCCTTTATATAAAAAATCAAAAAATCCCCAACTAATTTCGTAGATAAAGAAATCCCTCAAAATTTCCCTCGAATTTGTTTAATTTCTGTTTAAAATTGACTGGTGTACCCTTTGCTTTGCCCCTGCCTAATTTCCCCTCTCAGTCATGGGTGAATCTTTTATTTTTCTTTCTCATTCATTTCTTTTTAATTTGCACTTTCTTGGCAGAAAAAGAAGGCTGAACTGGGGGAGTGAGGGGGAGTAAAAAAATCAGTCAGCTTTTGTCACAACTTCGGTGCAATTATAAACAATTCCGGCTCACATCTAAATCGCAAGGCAAGTGGCTTGGCAAAGCCAAGTTAAGAAATGCACAAAATGCAAAGTAAAAAAAAAAAAAAAAAAAAAAAAAAAAAAACATGAAAAAAAAATAGGCAAACGATTTATCCCCTTTTTGCTCAAAGCATTCAAAGATTTCCACGCTTTTTTGAATTTGAAGACATTTTTTTTTGTGGTTGCCTTCTGCTTCTTCTTCTTTTTAATATTTTCTTGTCATTGTTGTATGTTTTAATTAGTCGTTGGCAATGAAGAATTGAAATGCTTTTTGGGTCTTTTGTAAGAATTTTTTTTTGTCGATGCTGTTTTTTTTTTGCTTCCTTTTTTTAATGAAAAAGGAAGGTGAGTTTTTTTTTTGTTTTTTTTTTTTTTTTTTTAATTTTTCACTTCTGCCGGTGATAATTATTTTTCTTAGAAATATTTCAGAAATTGGTCTTTTTTTTTAAGATTAGAAAAGTCTGAGCCCAACTAATCCGTCTGGGGGGAGGGCAGTGGTGACCACCGACTCCGCTTTATTGGCCCATCGAGCAATGAAAAACAGACGACAACATCGAACGGACAAACAAGCAGGCACACAAAGGAAAGACAGACAAACTGGCCCCATCAAAGGGTACAGCAGGATGAAGAAGAAGAAGAAGACAAAACAAAATGTCGATGGGCCTCGCCAAACAAAATGCAATAAAAAATATTTTCCCTGCCAATGTCTGAACTTGCAGTGAGGGAGAGAGGGGGCTGGGGGGAGCTGCACGCATTTCACCAGCGGAGGCGTTCATTTGTATATAAATTTTTACAGAAGCTGGGGGATAGCTGAGGTCAGAAGGACAGCAACAAGAAGAAGAGTCCAGCAAGTGGAAACGGAAATGGGGCAATGCAATCAAATGGCGCAGTTGTCCCGCCCTCACACCGACTTCAGTTTACCCTTACTTTAAACTAAATCTACAAAAACTGCTCAAAACAAACACACTGAAATACACCCCTCGCCTCCCCACACACACACACACACACACACGCATAGACACGCAGGACTGGGCTGCTGTGGAAATCGACCAACATGCAAGTTGCAACGCACGCGAAATATCTTTTGCCAGGGGTGAAGATTTCATACGTTTGTCCAACCCCGCACACCTTCAGAGCCCGACACCCAAAAAGGCTAGGGATAGGTTAGACCAGGACCAATTCTATGGTATTGTGAACTCGTATCGACTTTGGCTTTTGGTATATGCCGACTGCGAGTCCGACTCCGAGTCCGAGGGCGAGTACAGTTACGTCGTCTAAGCCCAGGGAATATGGCCATAGAAATAGATCCAGGCAACGGTCACGACACACACACACACACAGAGTCTGTGGGGGCAGTGGCAGTGACAAGGGGGGGGCCTTGCCTGTTTTCGCGTACATTTTGCCGCGTTAACTGTCCATCAAATGCGGGCTTGGGTAGGCAGGAATTGCCAAAGGCCAGTTTGTGTCTCTGCATTCGCATTTCTCCTTTTTCTGTCTCTCTCTCTCTGGCTCGGACTTCTCCCTCTCTCACTCTTTGGCTTGTTCTATCTGTTTGTGTCTGTCGTGTTGGAGTGCACCCCTCTCCCTGGCCTCACACACCCACTGGACAGTCATGTGGTCGTCTCTGGTTGCTGTCCAACACCACGCACCATCCTTCTGCCCGCCAGGCACACATCGTTAGCTCTTCTTCTAGCTGCTTCTTCTATTTCCCTGCCCCTGGTGGTCCAGTGGCTTTGGTCCTGGACCTGAGCCTGGGCCTGCATTCTAACTCCGTTTAGATTTTGTATAACTGCAACCCCCAAAGAGCCAAAGACCACCAAAGTCTCACCTAAAACCAGACTCATTCAATTTCTCCACATCTCCTACCCGTTTCACTCATTCTCTCTCTCTCTCACTCTCTCTCTGTCACTCTTTCTGGTACAAGTTTGAGTGGATTGGTTGGTCGCGGCTGCGTTTGCCTTTCGGTTTTATTGCGCGAGGCATTTTTGCATATTTGAGGCATCATCGCTCATCGCTTTTGTCCGCCTAAGCCAACTGGGTAGACATGGTTTCCAACCCTCTCCCCCCACCACCACCAACTCAAACCCCCACCCCCTTCTTTTCCAGGGGGAAACACATATCGTTTCGCCTGCTGCGTTCTAAGCTTTTGCAATGCTCTAGCCAATTTCCCTCAGACTTCTTCATCTGCGGCCGAGAAACATTTTGCTACTCTTGGTGGTCAGCGTCATCCTTGTTGCTGTTCCTTTTGTTTCTGTTATTTTTTGTTGTTATTATTGCACTGTTCCATTTTGGCGTTTTAATATGCGGCAATTTTTTTTTTTTTTTTTTTTTTTTTTTTTATTTTGTTGATTTTTTTGGCAAAGCTCTTCAGGCCTCCCCTTCCACTTTTTTTTCTTCGAAATTTGCCTACACTTTGGTATGTTTGGTCACCTTCATGCACTTCAAACACACCCACACATACACACGCATAGACAATCACACCTAGCCACACCCCGACGCAACTTGTCTGTTTGTCTATCTTTGGTACCTTCTTGCCCTCCATTCGGGCCATCTTCCTTGTCGCAAAAACCTTTCGTCGCTTTTTTGGACATCATCAGACGTTTTGGTCCAGTGGCCCCCCACTTCTCCTCATCCCCTCTTCGCCGCTAGCCATTCATTCACCATTCTCTTTCCCACACACATACATGTACACATTTTGCACACATCCACGTTGACATTGGCATCCGCATCCGCGTCAGAGTCATCGCTTTGCTCATCAGCGGCAACATCGTCACCAGTTAAATACATAAATTTTCGTATAAACGCGTTTTGAAGTACCAAATACCAAGGCCCCGTCGAGTTTAGGCCAGCATTTTTGGTCATTTTTGGGCCCGTTTCTAATGTCATTTTCAGGGGACATAAACAAGTACAAGAAGGACGCCTCTATGTATGCGTGCGTGTGTGTGTGCGTGTGTGAGTGTGCTTGTCTGCGTATGCACGTTTTCCAAATTTCAATTCATTTGCTACTTTGAAAATTTAGCGTGGAAATTTGTACTCTCCGAGAATAAAAAGTGCTGAATATTCCAAGCACAGTGGGGCAATCAGAGATAATGAACTTTGGATCGGGATTCTAAGGTCCTGGAATGGATGAAGAGACGTGGCTTTCTCAGGCACAGTGAGAATATTTAAGAAAAGCTAACTTTGGTTCGGGATCCAAAGGACATTAGATGGGTGACAGGACGGGGCTTTCTCAGACACACTGAGGCAATCAAAGATAACGAACTTTGGCTTGGGATCCTTAGATCCAGAGATGGGTGAGGAGACGGGGCTTTCTCAGACACAGTTGGGCAATCAAAATTTATTAACTTTGGTTCGGGATCCTAAGGTCCAAAGATGCGTGACAGGACGGGGCTTGCTCAGTCTTAGTTAAGCAATCAAAGAGAATTAATTTTGTTTCGAATCCCAAGATCCTGAGATCCATAAGAAGACCGATCTTTATAAGATACAGTGAGGCAATTAAAGACAATGAACCTTGGTTCGGGATCCTAAGATATTTAGGGCTTATTAAGGACTGGAGTTTTCTTTTATGCAAAACCAAAGTTAGTCAAAGAGAGAATTTTGTATCAAAAGATCCTCTCCACCCTTAACTTTGAATCTGTAACCCTGATCAGGAATATCAAAATCCTTGAGACTTAACAAAATCTTATAAAGAATCTTGAAAAGAATTGATCAACTCATTCGATACTTACATACACTTGATCCAGTTAATATTAATCGGAAAAAAAATCTTTGGAATCTGAAAGTTTCAAGAAAATAAATATGTTGAATATATTTTTAAGTGAATTAAGACTGCTGTTAAATCTTTAAATGGATTCGCTTTATTTGAATGAAGTGCAGTAATACAAATTGAAATGAAAAGATCTTTGGAAAACCAATGACACTTTTTGATTGCTATAGGGACCAAATTTATTCCTCTCTGATATTCAAATGGTTTCTAATACTTCAAGCCCTTTTAGCTTAGCTAAAAAAACTTACTTCAAACAGGATCTTCTATCTGAAGAGATCTTTTCGAAGAACTTTAAGATCAAAGCAAGAGAATAGAAATAAGCTCACAAAACTGCCAAATTTTCGAAGACGAAGATTGAAAAATTACTGGCAAAATGAGATGAGATAGCAAAAGGAAATATTTCTGGTTTTAACAATAGCATATATAAAATATTTGAGATTAGTATCGATATCATTAATATCATATTTATAATATCTTAAAATACTTATGATCCAATCGAAACTGAAGATATTTATTTCACTTTATTGCAAATGGTAAATGTTTGGCATTTTGTGATGCTAGAAAACACATGGAACCAAAAGATATATCTTAATATTATATATCAAAATGAGATCGTAAAATATTGAAAATTATATTTTGGTTTTTATTCAGTTTTTTATCAATCAAGAAGGCCTCAAATTCAAAGCAAAAATGAAGAGGAAATCTGCTTTGATCAATGTTAAATTGATTAAATAAGTTGATATATCTCTACTAAATTTATTGAGTTCCTTATTATATTGTTTATCCTACTTCTTTTAAGATCAAAAGTAAAAAACTGGAGAAGTGAAATCGAATCAAAAATCTACATTTTTTCATTTCTACAATTCTTCAATCAATTAATTAAAAGCCTGTCTATGCAATTTCCTGTTTGCTAAAATAAGAAAAAAAAAACTAATTATCTATAAATTTTAATTTTATTATATGATTTTTTTTTTTATTTATAATTTAAGCAGTGCCGCCATTCGCCGAACATAAATTATTTATTACTGGCTGAACTATTCAGAGGAGTGTACTTGTTTTTCCTTCTCTCTCTTTCTCTGAAGCTTAGGCTTTGTCTCTTTCTCACACATTTAATGAAATAAAATTATTTTGAAAAAAAAACATGTAAATTATTAAAAATGCACAGCAGGGGGTAAGTGTGGGGGGAAGGCCAAAAATAATAATCAAACAACCATCAAACACAGAGGCAAACACTCGAACAATCTCAACTCGGTTGGTCTCAAGCGACAGCCCCAACAGCGGGTGTGGGCAGGTCCAAAGAAAAAAAAAAAAAAAAAAAAACTACAACAAAAATTTAGCCGACCAGCAGAAAACACGAGCAAACGAATGAGAGAAAATCGCAAAGGGAAGAAGCAGACGAAGTACGAAAAAAAGAGGAGAAAGAAAAAAAAAATGCCAAAAAAGTGCAGGTGCATTGATTGTAGTTGCCCCTTTTGGCCAAAGAAGACACAACAAGCCGCCCCAACAGCAACAACAACAACGAATTGAGTGGACCACTGCAAAGTGAAAGAGAGAAGACTACCAAGCCAAGCAGAAGCAGAAGCAAAGGCAAAAGCAGCAGTAGCAGCAGCAGCACAGACACCGACACCGACACCAACACCAACACCAACATCGACACCGATGAGCTGAGTTGAGCTGGCCAAGTTGACGAAGCGCGTGCTCTTAAGTGGCAAAGAGCGGCAAGCACCAAGCAGCGCCTCCACAGAGACGAGGCGAATCGAAAGATGCGGCGAATTTATCAGAGAGTTTGGCGCTATCCACAGCGTCGCGGCGGCAGCGGTGGCAGCGGCGACGTTACGCTTAAGCATTTGTTTACAATGCAACCAGCGAGAGAGCAAGAAAGCGCCAGCACGAAAGAGATGGCCACATAGAGTGGCAGCTAAAGCCAGACAGAGAGGGAGAGCAAGAGTGAGAGTAGAAATAAAAGAGCGTAAAAGAGGGCAGCAAACAGCGCTGCTGCGGAAGCAAACGGCAACGGAACTAATTAATGAACAATCTTTTCGCTGCTGCCTTTCTTTTCCACCCTCCCCCTCGTCCTCCTCCACCGCCACCACCCCCAACCAAGTCTAGTCAAAAGGGAAGATCAAATATTTAATTAAAATAAAAATTAATAAATTTCAAATAACAAAAGACAAAAATGTTTGAAATATTTTCCAAAAAATAAAAGAAGAAGAGAATTTGGTTTGCCTTGGACTTGAATTGGTAAGGCAAAGTTGGAGTCGAAGGGAATAGACTGCCAAAAATTGCATAGACCGTTATGCATTTTTTGGGGGTTGCATTAAGCACACACTGGCACACACACGCACCTACACTCACGCACAATTGAGGCCCTCTGCTCGGCTTTGACCATGTTTGAGTTGTGTGGGAGAGCGCGAGCGCATTCGTTTTCCGAGTAAAGGAATTTTTGGCCAAGTCAGTGCGTAATATGGCTCTGAGTATGCATGTGTGCTGGTGTGTGTGTGAGTGTGTGGGTGAGCCGGCATATTGGTTGGTCGTAGAACCGCTGCTGCCGCTGCTGCTCTCCGCATACACAGAGCCAAATACAGAAGAAGAAGCATTCGAGAAAAAAGAAAAAAAAAAGGAAAAGGAAAATGCATCGTCCAAAGCAAAGAGAAGCCAACAGGCACGTGCAATTGCCTTCTGCTCGATGATGAAGGAAACTGAAACTTTTGCCAAAGCCAAAAGGAAAACGGCTTCAGCGAAGTTTTACCCTAATCAACGCACGCGTGACGCGAATATCGACGTCGCCATCGCCGTCGCCGCCACCGTCACCGCCAGCGTCGTCAGCGTTGTTAGTTTTGATATTCTTGGCAGAATTGCAAGCTGCATTTGGAGTCGACAGAGTGGCAGAGAAAACTATAAACGTCGGAGTCCGCGACTCTGCAACTCAGCGACTCAGCGAATTCGCAACTTTGGCTTTTTGTGCAAAAACGGCTACATTTCGGCCTCGGTCTCGGTAAATTTCACAAGTCTCTTTTTTGGTGCTGCTGCGAGTCTACGGCAACGCGACTCTCGGACTCCATAGCTCAGTTGAGTTCGTTGCCGCTGCTGCTATTGCTGCCGGCTTACATACACATACATACACACACACCGAAACACACACATGCACACGGATAGGAACTTTAGTAAAACTCAACTGACTCTTTTGACTGACACGAAAACTACGCGCAAAATTTTGCTGCCTCAGTCCGAGTGTGCCTTTTTTGTTGTTGCTGTTGTTGCTGTGGTTGTTATTGTTTTTGCTTATCTTGTTGTTGGATTTGTTGTTTTTAGCCCGTTTCAGTGTGCTTCAGTTTTCCCATAATGCCGTCGTCGTCACCGTCGTCGTCGTCGTCGTCGCCATCGTCGTAGTCGTTGTCGTAGTCGCCATCGTCGTCATCATCATCGTAGTCGTTGCCATCGCCATCGTGCTGAACTCTGGGCCCGGCGGTTGGTTGTGTGTGCTTTTGTGTGTTGTGCCTGTGACTGTGACTCTGCTGTTGTTGTTGTTGTTGTTGTTGTTGTTGTTGTTGCTGCAGTTGTTGTTATTACCATTTGGCTTTGGCTGTGTGGCCGGTGCCTGCCTGCCTTGCCTGCTTGCCTCGCCAGGCCTGCCTCGCCTGGCCTGGCCTGGCCTGGCCCGGCTGTGTGTTAAGTTTGTTTTGAGTTTTTCCGTATCAAAATGTGCAAAACGATTTCAGTCTAATTCAGACGCTCGTGCTGAGAAGACTTTTGAGCTGTTTGTTGCAAAAGCTCAAAAACAAAAAAAAAAATACAAAAAACACACACACACACACATACACACACTATATCACTTCAGAAAGAGACACACACTCACACTCGGCCAGTTTCACAGACTGCCGAATCATAAACAACTTCAGATTTACTTGAAATAGTTTGGCGGGTTTTTTTAGTTTTACAACAACAACAAATACAACAACAACAACAACAGCAGCGTATATAAAATTATTTTTTAATTTCAAAAAAAATTGGATAAAAAAAAAATTTGAAATAAGAAATCTCCCGCTCAAACTCACACACACGCTTACACATTCCCACACTCACTCACAGACACACACACACACAGATGCCCTGTCATCAGGTTCGTTGGCGTCGTCGTGTGCGGCGTTAATTATAAAGCGATTCTTCAAACAACAACAACAACAACAAAAGAGAGCGAAGTAAAATAAAATTGAATAAAAAAAAAGCTTGCGCGCGTTTACATTAAACACACGCGGCGTATACGTAATTTCGAAAATACCCCCAAAATAATCGAAGCTCGCGACAGTTTTGTGTATGTTTTGAAACAAAATAAGCAAAAAAATAAATAAATAAATAAAAAAAATCAAACAAAATGGCTTCCCTGGAGACAACGTCGCGATCAGGCGATCGCCGCCTCATGGAAGACTCCTCGCCCGGGGCGAGTGAAGCGAATGCCGAGCAGACTCAGGCCACCCAGAGGCAACGTAGTGGCGGCACAACGCCCAAAACTACTCCAACGCGTAGCAGTACACCCCTGGAGAAGGAGCGGTCAGGGGGTCGAGGAGATGGTACTCCCACAGAGCCGACGACTACGGCAAGATCACCTGGTGGCGCTGGCGATTCCACACCCAACGGCAGTCCCGGTGGAGCCGGCCAGGTTGATGCCGGTCTGGGACGTAGCTCATCGGTGGGCTCGCCCGGCTCGTCTAGCACTAATTTGCCCCAGCAATTCTGCCTGCGCTGGAATAACTATCAAAGCAATCTGACCACCATTTTTGATCAGCTGCTCCAAAACGAATGCTTCGTGGATGTGACCCTGGCCTGTGACGGCCGCTCCATGAAGGCCCACAAAATGGTGCTCTCCGCCTGCTCACCCTATTTTCAGACCCTGCTGGCCGAGACACCCTGCCAGCATCCCATTGTCATTATGCGGGATGTCAACTGGTCCGATCTCAAGGCCATTGTGGAGTTCATGTATCGTGGCGAGATCAATGTGAGCCAGGATCAGATTGGACCCTTGCTGCGCATAGCCGAAATGCTGAAGGTCCGCGGTCTGGCCGATGTCACCAACATGGAGTCCCTGGCCGCTGAGGTAACCACACAGGCTGCCGATCAGGTTTCACCCAAGGAATCCACTGTCTCCTCTGTGAAAAGGGAACGTGAGGAAGAGCTGCTGGCCTTCATGCAACCAGAGCAGAAGCTGCGACTCGGTGGCGACTGGGATTATGGCTCCAGCGTGGCGAGCAATTTGGAGCTGCGCCTCTCACCGCTCGAGCGGCATCAGCAGCAACAACAACAACAACAGCAGCAGCAACAGCAGGCCACCAGAAATGTGCGCAAACGACGTTGGCCCTCTGCCGATACGATCTTCAATCCGCCCGCCAGTCCATTGAGCAGTCTAATAGCCGCCGAGCGCCTCGAACAGGAGCAGAAGGAACGCGAACGCTCCGAGCGTCAAAGGGACTGCACGCTGATGACGCCGCCCTTGAATACGGTGGGCAGTTCCAAGCAGCCGGTGGCAGCAGGCGTCGGCGGCGGCTCTACGCCACGGCGACTCACACCCTCCTCGGCGACCTTGGAGTCGGCCATCCACAGTCTGGACATGCCCTCACCCGCCTCCACGCCGGCCCCGGGGGCAGCAGCTGCAGCGGCCGCTGCAGCCGCTCTACTCTCCCGCAGTGCCGCCTCGGCCCGCACCCTCACGCCCAGTCCCCTGCAGCAGCAACAGCAGCAACAACAAGTAGCGGCTGCGGCAGCCGCCGCTGCTGCAGCAGCTGCGGGACATCCCTTCTCGCACTTGGGTCTGGGTCCCCACCAGCATCACCACACCCCGCATGGTCATTCGCAACACACTTCGCCGGCTTCCTCGGCCTCGGGCGCCTCGGGGCATCCCGGCTCCGCCTTGGGCCCGTTGACACCCTCGCCGGCCAGTGAGGGCCGCTTTCCTCACGGCTCCGCCGCGGCCATGGCAGCGGCCATGGAGCTGAGTGGCCTGGGCGCGGGTCCCTCGCATGTGGGGGGCGGAGCCAGCGAAACGCGTCTGCCACCGCCTCCGCATCATCATGGTGGTCCATCTACGTCTTCCTCGCTGGCTGATGACCTGGAGATCAGACCCGGCATAGCCGAAATGATACGCGAAGAGGAAAAGGTGAGTCGACTTTTTCTTCTTCTTCCTTTTTTTATTTTCATTCATAAAAAATGAAAAAGTTTTTTAAGAGAAAAAATGGCTCTCTTTGAGAGCAGCGAACCAAAGCAGAGATCTGTTGCTGCGCTGCCGCAGTCGCAGCTCTGCCCAAACGATCACTCGCTCAGTCAGTCGTCTCTCTTGGCCAGTTTCTCTCATTCTCTCCGTCTCTCTGTCTCTCCCAGTTTTGTTTTGGTACACAAATTCGCGCACATTTTGTGGATTTGGGCGATCTTCAGTTTTGCCGACGGCAAAAAATCAATTTCATTGCTTGTTGAGAGCGTTTGTCATTGTGACGTCATAATTGCTTGGCGCTTGTCATCAACAGCGTCATTTTGGGGTGGGGAGACCGGCAGACAGACTAAATCACCACCACCAACACCACCAGCACAGTCACAACAACAACAACAACAACAACAACAGCAACAAAGGCCAAGCGCGAATGCTTTTATGATGGAATTTTTGTTGGCCTTTTTGGTGGCGGTGGCGTTGCCGTTAACGGTGACGGTGCCGATGCCGTTGCCGGTGTCGGTGCCGGTGATGGTGACGTTGGCTTTGCCGGGCCTGATTGACAGCACTCACGTGCTTCACGTCGTCGTGGTTGTCGTTGTTGTCATCGCTCTTGTCTTTGTTGTTGTTGTTGTTTTTTTTTTCTTCTTGGGGGAATTCTTTGACCGCGACGGTTTTCTCAGTTTTACTTTTATTTTTTTTTTTTCGCCCTGCTTTCATTTTTTTAAGGCCAAATTATCTTAGCCCTTTTCCTTTTCGTTTCTGCAGACTTTGTTTTTTGTTATTTCATTCGAAAAATATTCTTTTTTAGTTGAAATTTTCAAGAACAGAAAAGGCATTGGGAAAAAAGAATAAAAAGGAAGGGCCTATCCAGAACTGATTCAAAATATGAATTATAAAAAAATACTTTTGCAACTAAAATAAAATTATACTTGTCTTCTTTTGATCTGAAGACTTTAATCTAGCTTTAATATTCTATTAATTAGATTGGGTTTCATTTATCCATTTTACCGTAAATTTTCCCAGCCCTAAAAATATATCAAAACCTTTTCATAGGTTATCAATTAATTTTTATAAATATTATTATTATTATTACTATTATTATTATTATTATTATTATTATTATTATTATTATTATTATTATTATTATTATTATTATTATTATTATTATTATTATTTTTTTTTTTTAGATTTTAAAAATAATCAACAAATTTTAATTATATTTTAGTGGCACATTTTTCCCTTTTAAATATTTATTTTTTTTTATTTTTATTTCGTTTCATTTTCTAAAATTTCCTGATTAATTAAAAAAAAAAATTAAATTACTAAATAATTCATTAAAAATAAATCAGTTTCAGTCGTGTGAAAAAATCTAAATTTTTTTCAAATTATGAAAATTCAAATATTTTCAATTTTAAATAATTTTCCATTTTTTCTAAAATTCTTAAAAAAAATTTGTTTTCATAATTTTTCTCCATTGCCTTCTTTGAATTTCTAAGTCTGCCAAGCCCTGTCACCTTTCTCACTTAATAAGTGCGGCCTCTCAATTCCCTCGTCTCTGCACCTGTCCCTTCCCATCACTCACTCTACCACTCCCACTCCCTCTCCACCTCTCTCTTTCACACTTTTTTTTTCTCCACTAGCCAAGTTGTTTGTGTTTATTGTCGCTTTTGAGTGCATTAATCAAATAACCAATGACCAAGAAAACCCAAGGCAATGACCAGCATCAACCCAGGCTATGTGCGAGAAAGAGAAGGCACTAGCTGAGGCTGCTGCTTGCAACAGCAACTTCAACGCATTAGAGTGCTCATGTGTTCAATTTTCAAGACGTTTGTTTTCTTCATTTCATATTTTTCCACATGCATTGCTGTGTGCGTATCTGTGTATGTGTGTGTGTGTGTTTGCCTACTTGGTGGCTGTTGTTGTTGCTGTTGTTGTTGTCTTCTCTCGTTTGCTCGTTAGCGTTTCTTTCAATAAATATTTTGTTTTTATGCTTTTTTAAATATTTTTCTCTACCCCCGATTAAACCGACCCCCTCAACACCGACATAGTCCACGGGTCGAGCTCCTTACTTTGGAATTTTCAATATATATTTTTTTTTTTGTTATTTTCTTTTATTAATTTTTATGTGCTTAGAAATTCTTTGGAAATGCATCTGCATCTTTTCCAGGTTTTTGCCTTACTTGCTTTGCCAGCTTGTTTGCTTTTGGCTTTTTGGTAGACGGATTTGGTCGGCTTGTTTATGCCTTCCTGCCTTGGCCTTTTCTGACGAGTGTGAGGAGTTTAGTATTTCCTCACTTTTTTTTTTTATTCACACATTTCATTTATTAAAAAAAAAAATAAAGAAAATAAAAGAAAGAGAAAAAATTAATGCATTTATTGTTGTTGCTGTTGTTGTTGTTGTCTGTGCTCGGCCACGATCGAAGTCATATATAAAAATCAAATATTGACAGGCAGCATCCGCCAGAGCTGCACTCCGTTTCTTTCCTTGCAACTTGAAAATTAAAAAAAAAAAAACAACAACAACAAGAAGAAGAATCAATTATTGTTGTTGTTGTCTTGTGTTCCCTTTACACGATGATTCTCTCTTTTTTTATAATTCTTTTTCATTTATTTATTTGTGGTTGTTGTTTTTTTTGCCCCTTTGTTTCTTGTTTTATATAATTCGTTTTTTTTTTATATATTTTGTATAAGCAGATAAAATCGGATAAATGTCAGTCAGATATTCCCCGTTGCCTCGTCGCCGGGCTTCTTCTGATGTTGCTTCAGTTTTTTTTTTTTTTTTTTTTATGTGATTAATTGCACTTTTATTTCTTCGTTGTTGTTAAAAATAAGCATTTTTTATTGTTTGTTATTTTCCCCTGCTCTTCGTCTTCTTCTTCTTCGGCTTTTTCATATTTTATTTATCTTTTTATTATGGAGGCATATTTTATGTAAGCCTCTGCGTGTGTGTGTGTGTGTGTGTGTGTGTGTGTGTGTTTTTTTTTTTTTTTTAAAGGACGTTGGCGTACCGCAGTACACTCAAGAGGCCCGTACGAATGAAGGCTCCAGCCTTTCCATTCCAGTCTCCCTATGCTCTGCGGGACTCCCGTCAGGTATTACTTCGCAGAGCGGGATCGCTATTTCAGCGCCTCATATGTCGGTTCTGGTGCCGTTTTCTCTCCATAATTCTTAGTTTTTTGCAGATGGCCGCTGCCATTGCACTAACTGCGTCCCAAGTCCCGACCGATTCGATCATATCCGTGATGAGAATCTCTGGTCGTATACTGTGGCCAAGCACACTCTCCAAAATTTGTCTTTCCTCCGTAAATTGATCGCAGATGAAAAACACGTGCTCAGCGTCCTCGACAGCACCATTGTTGCAGTGTTCGCATTGGTCCGAATCTTCATGCCCAAATCTGTGTAAATAGGCTTTGAAACAGCCATGTCCACTTAACAACTGCGTCAGATAGAAATTTACTTCCCCATGTTTTCTGTTCGTCCATTTGTGTATATCGTTAATTAGACGATAAGTCCATCTTCCTGTATTTGATTCACTCCATCTAGTTTGCCATATTCGCATAAGGTCCTGCGTTGTCATTATACTATTTGTATTTCCTCGTAATTTACTTGCCCTCTTCAACACCAACAAGTCTATTGGTGGAATACCAGCTATTACTTCTGCTGCCTCTGCTGATACTGTCCGAAAGGCAGAGGATACTCTTAGAGCACATAGGCGGTGCACACTCTCAATTCCCTTCCTGTATGTCTTTGTTTTGACAGCGTCACCCCAAACTGGTGCTGCGTACATGATGACCGATCTAACTACGCTGGCCAGTAAAAGTCTTCTCCCTTGTCGTGGTCCATTGTGGTTAAGCATTATCCGTGACAGCGCTACGCATGTCCTACTCGCCTTCTTCGCTACATATACTAAATGGTCTCTGAAGTTTAATCTATCATCTATTATCACACCTAGATATTTCAGTGATCGTTGTGATGTGATCATCGTGTCACCCACAAGGATACTTGCCGATTCAACCTTCTTCCTTGAGCTTATTAAAACTGCTTCCGTTTTTTGTTCCGCTAGTTTAAGTCCGGCCGTCTTAAGCCAATGGTGAGTCTTTTGAATTGCACTATTGGCTAGTGCCTCTATCTCGGCAATGTGCTTGGCTACCACCACTATTGCAATATCGTCTGCAAATCCCACTATTGTAACTTCTTCTGGGAGTTCTTGTCGTAAGATTCCGTCATACATTATATTCCACAGGGCAGGCCCAAGTACCGAACCCTGTGGGACACCTCCTGTGATTTTGTAGCGTCGGTTCCCCTTCGCTGTTGCATACTTTAATGTCCTTTCATGTAAATAACTCTTAATAATACTAATCAGGTATTCTGGCGTGTTGAAGTGGTCAAGTGCGTCTATAATATTCTGCCAATTTGCCGTGTTGAAGGCATTTTTGATGTCAAGTGTGACAACTAGGCAGTATTGCTTTTTTCCTTCTAGCCATCGTTTCCCCGCTATAGCTTTTGATGCCGTCTGAACCACTTTTAAAATGGCATCTTCGGTGGATCTTGATTTCCGAAATCCATATTGTTCAGCCGACAAGTCGCCCCCCGTTTTGACGGCTTCGTCTAGTCTAGACGCGATCAGCCTTTCAAGCACTTTGCCTATTGTGTCCAAAAGGCATATTGGTCGATAGGCCGAGGGGTCCTCTGCATTTTTCTCGCCTTTTGGCAGTAGCACCAGGTCCTGCCTTTTCCATCTGGCTGGGAAAACACCTTCAATGAAACATTGGTTAAAGACACTAACAAAGCATTCGGGGTGCTTTATCATTGCAAGTGCTAGCGCCTCGTTTGGAATCTTGTCTGGGCCTGGCGCTTTCTTGGTCTTCAGGTTTCTGGCTACCGTCATTATTTCTCCTTCAGTCACAGGATGCGGTAGTGAGCGATGTTGTCTCCGTGGGGCGGGTATCTGGTCCACTATGCTCATTCTTGGAAAAAGTGTACTAACTATTGTACTGAGCAGCATTGGGCACATCGGGCTTGGTTGTTTATCACCCTTGAGCCTTTTTGTCACTGTTTTATAGGCGGAGCCCCAAATGTTTGCGTCTGCGTCCTGGCAGAGTTGAAGGAAGCATTCTTTTTTCGATCTCTGTATAAGTTTTTTTAACAAAAGTTTCCTGGCCTTGTACTGCGTTCTCCGCTCATCCATTGTTGGTGTATTTATGGATCTTTGGTACATTCTTCTGGCTGAAATACAATCACGGCGTGCTTGAGCGATTTCCTGATTCCACCAGTAGACTGGTGCATTTCGCCTCTGCTTTGCGGACTTCGACATGGATAGCCCACACGCTGATCCAATTTCTGCAGATATCTTTTTACTCTGTTCCTCTGCGTTCCCACTGGTACTCAGGCCTTCTAGGGAGGCGTAGAACATGTCTCGGTCCATTGTTTGGACATTGTACCTTTCCCTGTCTATGCTGAAGTTCCTGCTCTCTGAATTTTCTATTTTAAAAATAATTGCCTTATGATCGCTATTGGTATAATAGTTCGTTACGTTCCACACCGACCTTCGGTATATGCTACTACTCACGAAGGTAAGGTCTATAATGGAGGATGCATTGCCCCTTTCAAAGGTGGATTCCAAGCCCGTGTTTAGTATGGTGACGTCTAAGGTACTTAAGGCCTCAAGTAAGCTTCGACCCCTATCCGTGGTCCTTGAACTTCCCCATTCTATTGCCCATGCGTTAAAATCCCCTGCTATTATGATTGGGGATTTTCCTCTAGCATCACTTACAAGATTATCTAAGCAGGCATCAAACTGCTGCAGCGTCCAGGATGGTGGGCAATAGCAGCTATAGATGTAAAATTGGTCAAGTTTAGCCGTAATAAATCCTGATCCTACATTCCTGCTGGTCATTTGTAAGGGGCACTCTGAGCAACTCCATATACTGGCTTTCCCGGTGGAGTCAGCCGCCCAGATGCCATGTGTTTTGTGTCGATATGGTTCACATAGAATAGCGACATCAATATTATTTTCCTTTACTGTTTGTTCCAGTAGGTCTTGAGCTGCTTGGCAATGATTTAAATTTAACTGTAGGAGCTTCATTATCGCTTTGTCTTTTTAAGAGCTCGTTGATACGAAGGGCATCTGCTGCTGTTTGTGGCGTGCCTAAAATCTACTTCCTTATTTCGCTTACACAGCATACACGAGCGCTCGCTTTTGCATTCCTTTGCCTTGTGACCTGATTTGCCGCAGTTGAAACATATCCCTAAGCAATTCATGTCGCTAGTACATCGGCTTGCAACATGTCCGAATTCCATGCATTTAAAGCATCTGACTGGTTGCATTTTCCGACGTATTCTGCATATAACCCATCCTATCCGTATTTTGCCTTTCTCCGCTAATTTGTCAGCTACTCCAGTTGGGAGCCTCATCGTGGCCGTTTGCGTGCCCCCAAAGTATGGCCGAAGTGATTGGATGCACGATTTAGTCACGCCGATCTCTCCAAACGTAGTCAGCAACGCTTCCAAGATCTCCTCCTCTGTCGTCACTTCGTCAATATCGCGTATTTCCACTAGTACTGACTCTTTTAGTGTCTTGACTTCAGCTTTGTCCCTCAGAACCGTTCCCACTGCTGATTGGAGAGCATCGGTACACGGGTCCGATACTTTATTTAGCTCGAAAAGTAGTTCCCCTTTCGCTGTCTTCCTTATGGTCCTGACATGCTGTGAAAGTTCCTTGAGCCTCGGTTCTGTTTTGACCGTACGGAGAAGATCTGCATATGATGCTTCACCGGTCGCTCTCACGACGATTGCATCATGTTTTGCTGGTCGTGGCCTAGGTTTTTTTCTTATCTTAGTCCAGTTTTGCTTTGTGCCGGTTGGCAAAAATTCCTCCATTGTAGGCTTGGCAGCTATGAGATTCTCTCCAACTTTGGTCTTCTTCGATATCGAAGATGGAGGAGACACTTCTTCCCGGTCTGCTCTTGAACGCTTACCTTCCTTTGGTGTTGCGACAACCGTCGTCTGTTTCATCGTGGTTATCTTTGTTAGCGCTTGTGGCTGTGCTTTACCTGCTTCTATTTCCTTTTCCACGGATATGTATAGTTCCGTGATTTTCCCTATAATGTCTCTTACTGGTTGATGGACTGTTCTTCTTCCTACCATCATTTTGTTTAACTCTACTATGGCGTGTGTGTGTGTGTGTGTGTGTGTGTGTGTGTGTGTGTGTGCATCATTTGAGTTTTTCCCTTGTTTTATATATAATTTTTTTTTTTTATTATTATTCTTATTGAGTTGAATGAACTTGAGCAGTTTGCAGTGATCTTCTCGGATCTGACGTGGGTGTGAGGGTTAATTAATTTTAAATTGAATTATTGAGAAATTAATGACAGAGGGACAACAAAAAATAAGATGAAGAAGAAGAAGAAAGAAGAATGACGGAGTGAAAGAATCCGAGCCGAGAATTTTTGGGATTTTTCAGATTTTTGAGTTTGATCACATTTTTTTTTTTTAATTTGGGTTTCATGAATTTCTTTTTCTTATTTATTTTTTTTTCAAAAACTTCAGATTTCATCCTTAGTCTTTTTTTTCTAAAAAAATATTTCACTTTCAATTTGAAATACTTTTATATCTTTATCTATCCAAACCGGTCCTAAGTGACTCAGAAAATATTCGAACAAAAAAAGAAGAAGAATTTTTCCACACATTTTTGAGATAATCTCGAAACACTTTTATTTTCATAGCTTTGACACTTTTTCGTAAGGGGCCAACCCTTTCCATCGAAAGACCCGGCTCTCAATTAATCAAAACAGAGTGCCAGTCAAAAAGGATAATTAGCCTAAAACCTCAAAACAAAAAGAAGAAAGAGAGAAAAATAAGAAAGAGCCAAATTGTAGACAAATTGCCAAGATCTCGATAACAAAAAAAAATCGAAGCAGGTAGGAGGAAGTAAGTAAGACAAATGCTGGCATATTCAAAAATATCAGAACATCGAACCGAGGAGCAGACGTGCCACATTCGAGCTACTTGAAAAAAAAAAGGTGAAGAAAACAGCTTGCAACAATCAAAAAGGTAGACAGGAGGACAGGCAAGAAGCTGGCAAAATGTGTGGCGTGTATAAAAATTGAAAAGAAAAGGAATCTGAATCTCGCATGCTGCATTTGAAATGTCTGAAATGCATGTGTGTGCGAGCGTGTGTGTGTGTGTGTGTGTAGGTGAGCAAAGGAAGCCAACAAGCCACTTAACCCAATCGACAAAAGTCATTACACTCGTCACTCTGTTTGCCGCTGCCTTTTGCCTTTGCCTCTTCATTCTCTCTCTATTTCTTGCTCACTCTCTCTTGTTTGGCTGTGGCCCTTGGTTTGGTTTTAAGTAAAATCAACGCTTCCGCTGCCATAGACGGCGACTGATCTTTGCCTCTGCTAAGCTAAATTGGCCTCAAGTGCTGAGGCAGTCGCCGCCACCATTTGACTGCCTCGTCATTCCGACTGAGAAAAATCTCTTCGACTTTGCCTTAGTTTTTCTCTTTTCCTCTAAATGGGTATATGTGTCTCTGTGTGAGTGTGTGTGTGTGTGAGCGGGGGGTCAAAGCAACGCCTTGGAATAAAATAAAATAAATAATACAATTTATTATAAGCGCAGCATGTGTTTCTCTTTCTTCCTTTGCGTCTGCCTCTGACCTATCCCCTCCCGTCTTCTTCTGCTTCTTCTTCTTGGTTGCATCAACTTGTAGTTTAATGTTCTGTCGGTTTCGTGTTTGTTTATTTATTCGGTTGTGTGCAATTGCATCTGCTCTGCTCACAAAAATTATTTCTTCTTCTTTTTTTTCGGGGTCTTTTATTATTTGTATGTTGTTTTTTTCTTCTCCTTCCTCTTCCTCTTCGTCTTCTTATTCTTTTGCTGTGTTTTTGTATACAAGGGGCACAACTGCACATTGCGCTCAATAAAAATAAATAAATAAAATAAAAATGAAGAAATATATTTTCAGAACACTCACACACACACACACACACGCCTACAAACACACACGCACACACATACCAACAGAGGGAAAGACAGAGAAATACAAATAAAGGCAAAAATAAATTTTATAATCCGCTTTGATGTATCGCCTTCTGTTTTATATTATTCAGGCATATTTTATAAGTCACATACGAGTTAGGGAAGCCGAACAAAGGGGGTGGGTAGGGGGGGGAGGCCCGGTGGAGCAACGGGATAGCATGGATTGCACTTTGTATTGCCGTTTTTATGGCTTTCAAATAAAATCTCAAAGTAGTTTTATATTTTTGATTTGGCATCAATTTATTTTTATAGTTTTGGCATAACCGAAAAGTGAATTAAATTATTTCATTTAAACAAGAATTTATTTATATAAAAATAAAGAAGAAGAAGGAAAAAAATAGAATATTATTTGAAAACCATTAAAGCTATTTTGAAATAGTTAAATGGTATTGGAATTGCAGAACTAATCAAATAAATTAAATTAAAATAAACACAAAAAAAAAGGGAAAACAATTAGACACAAAAATATACTCATTCAGTATCAAATAATTCTATCAATTTAATACTAAATCTTCCTCACAAAAATATACAAATTTATATATATATTTTTAAGGATTAAGTGATAAGCAAAGCTAATAAAATAATTGAATAATTATTAATTAAAAATTAAATTAAGAAAAAAAATATAAAAAAAAAATTCTAAAAAAAAAATCGAATCCATTTAAGATTAATCAAAAAAATGCTAACATTTTAAAATAATTTTATTACTGAATTAAATTGAAAGCTTAATATTTTTTAGGAAAAAAAATTATTATTATTATTTTTTTTTTTATCTTTCTAAGCCATTAAAAAAAATAAATAAAAAAAGGCAAATATTTTAAAATAATTTTCTTACTGAATAAAATTTACTAATTTTTATATTTTTCCCAATTTTCAAAATCTTTCTAGGCCATTTAAGAAATTTCAGAATATATTTTTAAATAATTTTATTACTGAATTAAATTGAGTACTTTTTATAATTTTTTTGGTAATTTTTTTTATTATTATTTAAATCTTTCTAAGATACTTAAAATAATTAGGAATAATTAATAAAAATTGAATGTTTTTCAATATTTTCTTACTAAATAAATTTTTAAAATATCAAAATTTTTAGTTAAAAAAATTATTATTTATAATTTAGAATTTTAAAAACAACTCAGCCAGACAAAGCCAAATTAATTCACCCAAAACAAATCAAACACTTTGAACTAAAAAGTTAAAAATAAAGAACACTTTTAATTATTATTGCTGTGGAAATTTTTTCAATAATCTTGGCAATTAAATTTCATCATCAGCAAATTATAAGTAATTTGTTTAAGATTTTTTTTTATTTATAATTGATTTTGGTATATAATTCATATGACTCAGCCTCAGCCTCAGAATCAGAATGAATGAAAGAAGCGTCTGACAAAAACCAGAAACTCGAAAGAGTTTTCAATAAACAAGAAATTCGTTGTGTTTTTTTTTTAAATATAAAATGCAATGCATAAACAACATTTCAATTAAAATAAACTATAAAAATGGGTTGGTTAAATTAAAAGGAAAATAACACAAAAATAAAAAAAAGAAAAAAATTAAATTGCTTAAATTGTTTACATATGATAAATTTTTTCATTGTAAACAATTTCGATTTATTTGGATCAAAAAAAAAAAAAGAAATGTTATTTACATTTTATAGAATTAAAAAAAAAAAACAAAAACATATAGATGAGTTATTATTTTAATAAGAAAAGCACCAAAAAATAAAAATTGAAGAAGCAAAAATCAGAAGGCAGAGCAGAAAGCAGCTGCCAAGGAAATGTTGATTAATCTATAAAAATAAATTTGTATCTATGATTATGTATCTATGCAGCAGAGACCTCTATTTATCTAAGAGCAGATGAACACACTCACACACACACAAACACACTGATATATACCCATAAACACTCACATATGAGAAGGCAGCTCCTTCTCCTCCTCCTGCTTTTTGGCGTTTTCTAATCGGATTTAGTTGCTTGCCTCAATTTATTTTATTTATTTTTATGCTTGTAATGCGGCATAAATAATTTATGCAGATAAATAATCCAAAACCCATTTCCCCGCCCCCTCCCCAACGGCAGACCCAAGCCAACAACAGAAAATCATAGAGGCCAAGTCAAAACGAGAGTGGCGGTCGTCCAGGCGCCCAGCCAGGCCAAAGAGAATGTTAAAGGTAAAAATAAAAAATGTTAAGAAAAAATCTTATAGGCTCTGTTCAAAGGTTCGAGAACAGAGCTCAGCATTGCCATCATAAAGCAAAACAACAAACTGACAGAAAGACAACCCAAAAGAAAGAGACAGAGAGAGAGAGAGAGAGAGAGTGGGAGAGGGAAACGGAATTATATGAATGGGGGAAAGGGTTCGGTTCGGTTTGGTTCGGTTTGGCTTGGCAAAGAAATCTTTTTATATCCTTCTAAAAATATTTATTTATTTATTTTCCAACTCGCACACACACACACACAAAGGCATAGACAGAAAGATACAGAGTCAATTCTCTACCCACACTGTTCACATTTATTTGTAACTTTGTATAAATTTATTATATTGCATTAGTTGTAAGTCAGAGTCTCTTTCGACTTAAGAAATGTGGTCGCCCGGCCGCATTGAGACCCTGCTGTGTGTGTGTGTGTTTATCAGTGTGCGTTTTGATCCGGTGTCTTCGATGTAGATGAGCTAACTTGGGCCGCAGAGCAGAGCAGGGTTGATGGCTACGGTTCGGGCTTGTGGGCAAAAGGTGCACAAAAAATAAAAAAATAAATACAAATAAAAATACCAAAACAAAATCAAAAAGAGAGAGAAAAAAACTTATTATAAATTACTTTAAAAAATATAACAAAGTATCTCAAGGCAGAAAGGCAACCTAAGAGATACTGGCAGACAGTTAAGATGGAATATGTGTCTGCTTGAATCGAAGTGTTGCCCAGCAAATTCTTACACTCAAATGGCCTAGGCTGGGCCACAGATAAAGTAACCCAATGATGGATATTTTAAAAATAATAATTAATACCTTATATATCCAAGGGAGGAGAAGGAGGACGAGGAGAATGCCAAATGCGACTCCATTAAACTTATAAGTTTTTGCTTGTTCAATTAAAAAATTTTAATAAACCTTCACACCAGCTCTGGCTGGCCGGCTGAAACTTCCTTTATGCTCACAAAGTAACCAAACTCATCTCTGGGTAAGAGGCGACAGACCAACCAGTCTCTCTGCAGTGCAACAAACTAAAGACAAATATTTACAATAAGCCGTCGATTAATCACACGCACAGACTGGTCCGGGGTACCCAAGAAATGAATCTGGGAGCAGAGAGGCATGGGGGGGACACAGAACGACAGAGAGTGCCATTTAAGACGGAATAATAATAAAGCAAGCAGAAAACAAAATAAAAAAAAAATTAAATAAATAAATAAATGACAGGCAGAGGAAAAATTCAACTTTATCTGTGTATCTTGAAGATACAAGTTTGACTTGGCCTTTGTCTTTGTATGCAGGCATAAACAGACCACATTCAATAATAAAAATCGGCAAAAATAAATTAATTAAAATGCAGACACAGTGCGTCAGTACCAGCCAACACAACGGCATTAAATGCATTCAGCAAAAAAAAAATAATAATAATAATAATAATTTTTAATTAATTTTTTTTTTTTTTTTTTATTAATTTATTTCTTTTTTTTTATTTATAAAGTGCACATGTGATTGTCATAAAAAAAAAATGGTGCTTCATACCGATTAAATTCTCCGATAAGATATGATAAAATTAAAGTTTTCCAAAATAATAATAAAAAAAAAATCTACTAAGTCAGCTTAATAAAATTAGCCATTGATTGATTGATTGTTTGGGTAAATACAGGCAACCAATAAAAAAAAAATATTTGAAATAGTTAAGTAATGTTTTTGATTAGCCGAAACCGACAACAAAACCCAAAAACCTGCTTATCCCAAGTGCCAAATGACACGAATCGGCCAACAAAAACAAAAAGAATAAAAGCCAGGTAACCACAGTCAAGTGTTCTGGGCCAATCTCATCAGCTACAACAAAAGCAAAGGCCAACTTGGGCAACGCCACCACCTTGGCCACTTGATGACTTGTCATCGTCAGCTGTTGGGCTTGATGGGCACACGCTTTTCGGCTATTTGTCTGTGGGATTCTTAATGCCAAGCTCAGCCATAACCTGCCGCAACATTAAAGCCCACCAAAACAACAAGGCGAATATGTAGCTGTGTGCGTGTGTGTTTGTGTGTGTGGGATGACTTTGATGATTTTGCCGCACGCTTTTCGTGTGCTTTTTGCCAGTCAAGCAGACAACGCGTAGACAGTTGGCAAGACAAGCTATTTTGGCCGTTTCATTCGCACGCTCCACTAAAGCTTACCCCCCCTCCCCGCTTTACTGCTGGCCAACAAGTCGGTTTCATTGACCAGCAGGCCAGACCAACTAAACGTTCTGCTCTGCGTGTTTAAGCCAAATCGACAGAGTAACCATCTCTCTCTCTCTCTTTCTTTCTTTATCTTTTGAGTGTTTGTAACTGTTGGCCGCTTTCATTCAATTAGATACATTTGTATCTTTTGACATGTATTTTCACACCTCTTGCTTCGTACAGAAAAATTTAGCCTGGGTGAGGTTGTGTTTGTTTTATTTTTATAGCCTTTTACGTATTAAAACTAAAAATATATACAAAAGATACAAAAGTATCTGAGCCTCCCAGAGCTGGCAATTTCAGCTTTAGACAATAAATATAAATACGTTTTGGATTTTTATAACATTTAACATTGTTCACAGCGCATTTTTCCTTTTGGCTTTTTGTTATTTATGAGCACACACACACACACAGGCAAACACCGAGACAGCCAAACGAAGAAGATCCCAAAAGTAGAAGGCGGCAAATGCAGTCAGCTAGCAGCTCTGTGGTTAGCTATCTCTCTACGTATATGTGTGTGTGTGTGAATGTGTACCTACGTTTAAATTTTTTATGAGATCGTAATAAAGTTTCAACATTTTTCATCATTAAAATAAAATATAAAGCCGAAATTATATTTTATCGTCTTTGCATCATTCTTTTTCCTTAAATACGACGCACACTCACACACACACACAAAGTTAAAGTTATGCATGCGTGTGTGTGTGTGTGTGTGTAGCAGGAGCCAGCAACTTCTCTCTACCTTCTCCATCATCATTCCTGTGCGGCAATAATAATGAATATATATGGAGAAAGACAAGAAACCGCACTTTAAATGAAGACAACGCTGGCTCCTCTTCATCACTTCTTTCCTGGCCCCAACCTCCCTACCCGCCTGTCTGCCAGTGTGCCTGCTCGCCTGCCTTAGCTCAATACCAACTCAAACGTATAATAAAAATAAATAAAATACAAAAAAATATATTTTGTATATAAAAAAAAAGAAAACGAAGCGCGAAGTGTGGGGAAAAGGAATTATAATAAAATAAGAAACACGATAAAAAATGAAAAGAAATAAGCAAGAGAAAACCGAATGAGCCGCGGCAACAAGAAATATTCTTTAATTTGGCTACCCTTCAATTTGGGCTCAACTCCCCCTTCCCCACATCCAGGGACCCAAGAGCGTTGGAAAAGAAAAGAAAATAAAAATAATAATCTTAAATATTTCGAGAAAGAAAAAAAAGAAGCAGAAAAAAAACATTAAATATACAATAAGACGAAGTCGAAGAAGAAGAAGAAGAAAAATAACTCAAGTTTGTTATTATTGTGGCAGTAATTTATAATATTCCCATTCTCCTTAACGACGTTTTCAAAACACCAACAAAAAAAAAGGGGGAAAAACTCTAAAAAAGAATAAATGCACAGTGGATCAAAATTTTGGGAAAATAAAATATATATATATATATATATTTAGAAAAAATGTATATATATTAAAAGGAAAATAATTCTCACATTTATATTAAAAAATATTTGAAAAAAATTTATATTTAAAGAGGAAAATTCTATGAGAAATAATTTTGTTAATTTCAAGTTTTAATTTTTATGCTTTATCTGAGATATTTTTAAATGCAATTATTTTTTAAGCCTGCAAGAAATTTTTTTAATTAAAAATATAGTCCAAATTATTTATAAATAATCTGTATTTATGAAAATTAACAAAATATTTTTAAGGGTTTTTCCTTTTATTATTTTTTTAGTTTCGTTGTAATCTTTTAGTTTTTTTTCGAATAGGATTTTTTTATTATTTATTTTATAAATTATTTTTTTATGTATGAATTGATAGTTTTATGCCTTCTTAAATATTTTTACTAATTTTTTTTTTTTTTTTTTTGTTCTTTTTATTATACATTTTTAATTTTTTTTTTTTTTTTTTGTATATTTTAATATCGACATATTCTTGATCATTTAATTTTAGAGTAATTTTCTATATATTTTTTATAAATTGTTCTCATTTATTTCTTTATATTTTCATTGATTTTTAAGAGTAGATGTTGTTTTTTACAATTATAATTTTAAATACCAATCTGACTGCCTTGAGAATTTACTTTTAAAGGAGAACTAGGTTATACCGATTTTGATCCCTAAAGCGACTTATTTGCTTATGATCTTATCTCATACGATTTATGTCAAGAATATATTTTTGAGGATTTGTCTTAAGTCATAAGAAGAAGTTAGACCCCGCCTCACTATATACATATATATATTTTTTTTCTAGTAATCCAAAATTGATCAAATTTTCGTATGGAATTTTTGGAAATTTTTTGTATTAATAATAAAAATTCCAGGCTGACTTATCGAAGGTCACCGTGATGGGTTATTATTTATTTTTTTTATTTCTTTCTTAAAGGAAATTGAAATTACTTTAATTATTGTTTTTTTTTTTTTTACCTAGTCGAGATTATTTATATTCCAAAAATGACTAAGTGAATTTGGTCTGGGCCAGAGTGAATGTTCAAGTCATTTGGCATAAACAATTTTAGTGGCTATCAAATATATAGAACTATAAAATGGAAATATTTCTAGGTCAGGCGAGAACAGCGATTTCAGCAAATCATTCCCATTGTTAAGTTTAAGTCTTATTGTTGTTGTTTCTCCCAATATATATATATATAATTTGGTTGTTGTTGTTATTGTTTTGTTTAATATTTTTATTTGTTAATGCGCAGCTGCTGAGGAAATGATATTTATTATTTTATATATTTTTTTTTTTTTTAGGGAAATTGAAGTTTACGACGATGAATGGAATATATATTTTTTATGAGGCCTTTTGGGTACTGAGACTATTAGTGTCTCTCTGTGTGTGTGTGAGGCTTGATAAATAATCATTTATTTATTTATGTTTGTATTGAAAGAGAAAAATAAATATTTTTTGTGGACTTGTAAAAATCTCCGCGAATACGAAGGGTTTACCTTTTCTTACTTTAAGTTTAATTTGGCCTGATTGCGTGCACACGTCTCCTCATTATCTACCCAGAGGCATCATCGTTGTTGCTGTTGTTGTTGTTGTTGTCGTTGTCATTGTCGGCATTGCACGATTAATCAAATCAAATGAAATCAAATCAAACACGATTTTGCACCAGAGGCAAAGAAAGAGACAGAGAGAGAGAGAGTTAAATAAAAAAAAAAGTTGAAGAGGAAGAAATGTTCTAAAGTACTTGTACTTTCAGGTATCTGCAATACCTTCCTTTTTTCCCCCGCCGCTGGCCTGGGGCCAACCCTTCTATCGGTATGACAAAGCATTTTTAAGCCATTTGATTGACTGACGTTAAAATATTCACGTGCAGTGCATGCGATTTTAATCGCAAAATACAAAAAAAAAAAATGAAGAGAACATTTTTTCCATATTTCCTACGCAACAGCAACAACAACAACAAATAATAATTATTAAAAAAAATATTCATATGCGTGTGTGTTGAGCTTAAAATCAAAAAAACGAGTGCAGCCACACAGACGCTCTGACAAACCGACTGACAGTCCAGGCTAGACAGAGAGAGAGAGAGCCAAGGAAGAACAAGAAGACGAAAGGGATATGGCAGACAATATATATATATATATATTATTTTTTTTTTTTTTTGTAGCAGGTCTGTCCCGAGTTTCCTCTCAAGCCTTTTGCTTTGCCTTTGCTTCTTAGTCCGCCCTACCCGTCTGGCCTGGCCTGGCTTGGCCTGGCCCACTTCATTCCTCCTACTCGATGTCGCGGAAATTGTTGCTGTTGTGTTTGTGTGTGTGTGTGTATTGGGGATTAATGAATTTGATATAATGACATTTTAGATTGCATCTGCATAATATTTAATTGTGTTTGCTTGTCAGACTGTTTGAGCGTTCCCGTTCGCATTTGCCTGGCATTTTGTGCCTTGTCATTTTGAGAAATGAAATGTTCGCTCTTCTTCTTCTTGTTCTTTTTGTATGAGGCATCTAGATACTGTCAGGCACTAACCAAGTACTTAAACTTTGTATATTTCAAATAAATCGATTTGAATTTTTCTTTTTTTTTTCTACTAGGCCAATCAATTTGTCCGCCAATTTTCATGAAAAATTCAACAAAATAATTTACTAAAATGCTTCAACTATCACAAGATATATATATATATGTATATCATATAGATCAATAATTTGGCTAAAGGTCTTTTCTTCTTCTTTGCTTTTGTCCAATTAAAAATTGGAAATTGCTTTCAAAGAGTTCAAACTGAAATATGCGCGCCTCTGTGGGTTTTGGGAAGTTCATCTAATTTGCCAATTAACTTAATAGGCATTTATTATTTACCAATAAAATGTGCATACAATTGTTTCCCTCGACTCAATGAAAAGAGAAAAAAGCCTAACTGTACCTGCCCAGTTCAGAACAACAACAACAACAATTTAAAATGATAAAAAAAAAAATAAAAAATTATTATAATAACAACTGCCCCAATAACTTGTACAAATGACAGAAAAAAAAGAAGAAAGGAAAAAAAATTAAACCATCAAGAAAAAAAAATATTGAGAAATTGACAAAGATTTCTGTATACTCTTTTTAACGAGAGTCAAGACTTTTGACGGAGATCTAGAGTGGATCAGGTCAAAGCTCCTGGGTGAGTCGGCAGACTCTGGCTTTTTGCCTCAGTCCAAATCGGCCAGAAAAGATAGCGACAAAGACGACGAAGACTTCAAAACAACTTCGATGCTGCCGGTTGCCAGTTGCCAGTTGCCGTTTGCCATTGCCTTTTGCCTTGGCGGCCGAGGCAAACATAATTTACTTTTGGCTGCATAAACAATGCAATAAAATAAAAGAACTAAGCGAGGCAAAAGAAAGAGCCAAATAAAATATATGGCATTGGAATAAAATATTTGTAACAATAATAACCAAAGGAGAGGGGCAAACAGACGACTGAGACTAAGACAGAGACCAGAAACTGAGCAGGTCGGGCCACTTGGGGAGAGGAGAGGAGCTTTGTTGGCCAGACAAGGTGGTAGTAGAGTGCTGTGAGCTCTTGACCATGTTGGGAGCCACAAATTGGCAGCACGTTGGCTTTGGTGGCGCAATCGTGGAGAGGCGGCAACACTACTCAGTTATTAGGGGCAATCAAAATGAGCAGGAATTCTGAAATTATTATCCAGCAAGTCGGGCGTAGATCTAAGATGAAACTGAAAGGCTGTGTGAGGGGGTGGGGGAGTGTGTAGAGGTAAGGTGTGCCAGGACTTGCTTCCTTTTTGTCTCTTGGCGCGCCACGTTTCGATTTGGTGCGATTTGTTTTGTGGATAAAAACTTTTTGGCCAAAAACTTTTCCCAAAATTTCTTACCTTTTCTTTTATTTTTTTTCCTCTCTTGCCATAAATTTTTCAATTTTATATATTTTTTTTTAATATTTCTATAAATTATTATTTTTTATTTTGATTATTTTTTGAGAGCGCAAGTGAATGTCTGATTCAGCTCCTTCTTCTTCTTCTTCTACTTCTTCTGATAGGAAACATTTTTTTTTATTTTATTGCATTTATTTTTTTTTGGGCAATTCTTATTTATGCGGTTATAAAATAAATTACGCATACGCAGTACGTGCTCAATTTTTGTTACTTTATGTTTTTGCTCTGCTTCTTCTTCTTTCATTCATACGTTTCATGTTTGGCCACCCCCGCATGCCTATTGGCTCCTTTATTATTGCCATTTCGAAAGGCAGAGAGCAAAATAATAATAACAAAAAAAAAAAAAAAATTCTTTAAATAGTTTGCGCATAATTTTCGAAAGCATTAAATTTTATATGCCATTTTTATGACTTACTTATATTTTATTTATTGCAAATTGCAAATAGCTGAAAAATGATGGCGCCATCAAAGACTCACCAAAGAAACAGTCTGAGCAATTATGGAAATTATCTACACATATTTCAGCAGCAAAACAAATTAAATACAAAATAAACTAAATCGTCATAATAATCAATTCTAATGTTATTTCCCAGACTGTTTATTTGCCAAACTGTTTATCAATTCTCCAAAAAACAACAACAACAGCAATAATAACAAACACTTTTGTTACTTTGTATAGTTTTGAAGAAAAAAAGGCGTTCAAATAAATACAAATAAAATAAAAACAAAAAGTCAATTTATATTAAGTTGAGAAGAAACAGGCGAATAAATATTGAAAATGGCACAAGCACAAATAAAAGAAATAAATAAAATTAGAAAAACAATTATTACGATAACCCAAACGACTTTTCAGTGCTCTAAAAGGGATTGAAATAATTTTAGGCAGTTTTTTTTCTGACATTTTTTAAAAATTCAAGCCAGCTGGAATTGTCAAGAATTTTTTTTCAAATTGAAAATCATCAGATCTTCAATAATTTAAAAAAAAATTATAAAAAATAAAATAAATAAAAATTCTTAAATTTTCTGAAATTTAGTTGTATTTTGAATTTTCGAATATTGGAATAAATTTTTATAAATGAATTTAAAAATAAAAATAAAATAAATAAAAATTCTTCAATTTTCTGAAATTAAATTTTATTTTCAATTTTCGAATATTTGAATATATTTTTATAAAAGAATGAAAAAAATAAAAAATAAAATAAATAAAAATTCTTCAATTTTTTTGGTATTAAATATTCGAATATTGAAATGAATTTTTGGAATTGAATTAAAAAATAATATAAATAAAAATTCTTCAATTTTCTGAAATTAAATTTTATTTAGAATTTTCGAATTCTTAAATAAATTTTTACAATTGAATTAAAAAAAAAAAAAAAAAATATTATTTAAATTAGATTATGAAAAAGTTCTCAAATAAAATAAGAAGACACCTAATTATTTGAGACTTAAAGGTTTTCATCTTTACTCCTCATAGAACATCCTTTTGATTTTATTTCAAAAATGTTGGTTCTAAATTTTTCTTCTTAAATTCGAAAAAACTCTATTTCCTCATTATTTCAGCTTAGAAGGGGTCATAAAAAATATCTAAAACTTAAATAAATAGATACGGTCTCAGATATTATTTACAAGCCGAGCTGTGTTTGCTTAGCTTCATTGGCAACGAGTAAACAATTTGCCACTAAAACGAATGAGGCAAATAAAAATTTCATCTAAAAATATGGAAATAAATAAAAAAAAATATCTAAAAATAAATACAAAAAAACAAAAAACTTTCAAATTAATGTGCAAATATTTCAATAATTTTTTCAATTACTCCGAGAAAAAAAAAACTAAAGAAAGAGGGGAAAAAAAGTTTTGAAATAAAATAAAGTTAGGGGGGAAAACTCGACACGTTCGACCCATTAATAAAAATGACAAAAAGTTACAAATTTCAAATTATTATTATTATTATTATTATAACAATAAAAATATAAACATTATTATGGCAAGTTTTTTTTTATAATATTTTTTTTTTGACTTGACACAAGCAAAACCAATACGAAGAGGGTAAATATTTGAGAGTGTGTGTGTGTATATGTTTACATTTAGAAATCCAATATAACGTTATAAAGATAATTATTATTTATTTTTATAACTAAATGCATAAAGTTTTATTGCCAGCCAACAGCGTCGATGACAACGGCAAAGTCGTTGACAAAACTGCGCATAAAACCAAATTACATTCTACCTACCTAACAACAACAACAACAATAACAAGAACAATAATAAACAAAACAAAAATAAAAACGATAAACATTTGGCATATAGGGCATCAATATAAACTCATCTCTTTGTTCCTCAACTTCTTCCCCTCTCTCTCTCTCTCTCTCTCTCTCTCTTTTTCGCTTAGTATCTGTCTATCTCTTTCTATATATATAATATAAATATATATACAAAGTATAGACAACAGAAATATTGTACAATATATTTTATAACTTACATTTTATGAGCTTTATTCGTGTTGTCACGTCGAAAGATACACAAAAAACACCAACAACAACAGCAACAACAACATTGAAAGCAGACTAACACCCAAGCAGAAGGTTCTTCTGGCTCTTCTTCTTCTTTTAGTTGTTGTCATAAAAAGTAAATACTATATAGGTAAAATACAAGACATATTGTAAATGTGGCGAGTGTATTGAACTCTGAGATACTCTGTGAGTCCAAAGGGAAATAAATCCTAAAATTGGTTAAAAAAAAAAAAACAAAAAAAATTAAGAACCTTTGAATCTTATAAGAAATTAATATTAACATTTTTTGAATTTTTTTTTTTTTAATATATTTTTCTAGATATATTAAAAATTAATTTTTTGAATACATAAAAAAACGGAATTCCATTTTAATTTTGTTTCTTTTATTTTTTATTTTTAATTTTTTTTTAATTTTATTTATGTAGTTTTTTAATTAATTTTTTCATTTTTACTTTATTTTATTTTAAAATAATTTTTTTTTTAATAAATTTAAATATCATATTTAATTCGTTTTTGTAGTTTTTTTTTCATTTATTTAAAAAAACTTTCCATTTTAATTTATCTTATTACTTTTATTTTTATATTCTTTTATTTTTAAATAATGTTTTTTTTTAATACATTTTATTTTTATATTTAATTATTTATTTTTGAAGCTTTTTTTAATTTATTAAAAAAGTCCCATTTTAATTTATTTCTTCATTTTTATATTATTTTATTTTTAAATATTTTTTTAATTATTTTAATTTTATATTTAATTATGTATTTAATAATTGTTGTTTTTAAATTTTTTCCCCCAAAATTTTGCTAAAATTTAATTTTGTATTCCTTTCTTTTTTTTCTTAAATACAATTTTTTTTTTCAAATTAAAATTTTTAATTTTATATAATTTTTGTTGAAAAATAAAGATAAATTAATTTAAAAATATTCCTATTCTTAACATGAATTTAACTTAATTAAATCTTTACTTTATTTGTTTTAATTAAATTTTTTTATTTGAGTGCTAAAAAAAAAATACTAAAAATAATTGCCTACTTTGTAAATTTGTTCCTTTAGGGTTCTCAGCCAATTCCTCTCAAATTGAAAATATTTTTTCTATTCCTCTTTTTTTTTGCCCGGCACAATTTATCGTAAAAGTCAAAATCGTTTGGCACGAAACTTATTCCGCTTTGAAAAAACCAAGAAGAGGAAGAAGAAAAAGAAAATCTAAACATTTACAGCACCAGGCTGGTGGGGGCCGGCCACGCCTTTAATCAACTAAGTAACTAAATCGCCAAACACCATATAAAAATGCATCGTAAAAGTGCCAGAATAAGTGAGTGTGTATATGTATGTTTCTGTGTATGTGTGTGTGGTTGGTGAGGAGGTGTGCAAAGACGAGGGAGGGGGAGGAGTGGATAAAAATGCATTTACAATTGCCGTTGCAACTTTGTTGAGGGCCTAGAAAATACTTATAAAGAAACAAGTCCTAGCAAATAACTACCACAATTAAGTTGAGCCAATTTTTATGTCCAGAGAATAAAGCCAGCCAGCCAGCCAGCTAGCCAGCCTGCGGTGCGATGGATTCCCATAAAACCAAAACAAAGAAGCTACAACCTAAAGGCCGAGTCCAAGCAAAGAGTAGAGAAATCCTGGCAATCATTTTTTTTTTTCGTTTTTGTCTGGTTAAAAATTTTCATGTCGCATATCATTAGAATTAATCATTAAAATGTAATAATAATTCGTATAAATGTGGCAACATTGTTGCCACACGACTACTAAAAAAAACAAAAAAAACAACAAAAAAAAATACCCAAATAAACTCAACTTGGGTAAACTTCTTTTTAAAAGGGAGAAGGAGAAAGTGTGAGAGAGAGAGAGGGTGATGGAGAGACAGAGAGAAAAAACATTGCAAGAAATTATTTTACGAGCGGCAGGCAAGGCGGCAACTTGTGCGTGTGTTGTTGTTGTTGTTGTTGTTTCCATTGCCAGCAACATGTGATGCCAACAACAACAACAAAAGCAACAAAGAGTGCCTGCAATTTTTTATGACCGTGTGCAGTTTTACTACCACGACTACGTTTGCTTCAGCTTTTTTATATTAAAAGTAATAAAAGTTAAAACGTAAGAAATGCCAAAAGCAACAACAACAATAACAACAACAACAGCAACGGCAACGGCAACTGCAACAGCCACGGCAGCAACGCCAGCGCCAGCTACAGCGACAGCGGCAACAACAGCACAATTTATGGTCTTAAAACTAATTTAACTTTTATAAAATTACCAAACACGCATAAACACAATTTTTATGCCGGACGCATGCTGCACAGTTGCACCATGGACCAAAGATACTGAAACAGATGATAGAAGTGCCAAAGCAGGCACAGGGGCAGGTTGGTGGGGAGGGAGGGGGGAAAAACTAGCTGTTGGTTTTTACAAGGCAAAAGCCTTGCATTCTGATTGCTAGCAAAAACATTCACTCTTTCACTCTCCGACTGACTGACTGACTGACTGAATGAGTGAATGAATGAGTGAGTGAGTCTACTCCCCTGGCTCTCCGAACTCCATCGAGGCTATACGTACGCTTCTGACCTCTCCACTCTTCTCCTTTCATTCACTTTGGCAAACTGAGAATAGTAGTAAACTTTTTGTTGTTATTCATATAAATTTTATTTCCAGCGATTTTGTTGTTGCTTTTGTTACAAATTTTTTTTTTTGCTTTTTTATATTTTTTCCTTTTTATTTTTATGAGCTTGCAAGTTTGTTGCAACCAAGTCTGGCGAAATGGCCGAAAAGCTTGTGAGCCTGGCAAGTATCTGGCCCAATTCAAATGGCTAAGATCTTGTCCCTAATTGATGGGAAAATCGATGGTATCAACTAAGTCAAGCAAAGCAGCTGAATAAAAGGGTTGAGATTATTTCTGAAAATTTCTCGAAAAAAAATTCTGTAAATTTTCTGAAAATTTTAGATTATTTTTTTTAAGACCAAAAAAACTGGACATTTCTAAAATTTCAAATACTGGAAATTTCTGAATTTTTTTATTAAATTTTGAAATTTTTTTTTTTTATAACAAAAAATATTCTGGAAATTTCTGAAATTTTTTTTTATTAAAATTTTTTTTTTTTTTTATAACAAAAAAATTCTGGAAATTTCTGAATTTTTTTTTCAACTAAAGGTTGAGAATATACATATATATATTTTTTTAATATAAAATAAAAATTCTGTAAATATTTTTTAATTAAATATTTAATAAAAAAAAAAATTCTGGAAATTTCTATAATTTCTTTTTTTTTCAAAAAAAAAAAAATCCAATAATCAAATAATTTTATATTCTTCAAAAATATTTCAAATATTATTAGATTTCAATTTAAATATTTTCCATTTAGCTTAAAAATTCTTTACCCAAGAAATCCATTTCTTTTTTTTCACTCAAAACCCTGAAAAATAATTATTGATAAAAAAAGAAGAAGAAGAAGCACAACACTCTCGTTCAAGCCTCTGAAATTGTTAACCAATTCATTACCCTCAAATTATCTGTTACATTTTCAGGGCATAAAAACCAGCCCATTTACTTGTTTATTATATAAACCAGCTTGACACCTGCCAAAAAAAAAGTGGAATAAACGAAAAGAAAAAAAAAACATTTATTCATTCAATTGTTTTAAACTCGCAATTACAGAAATTCCAAAAGAAAGACAGAAAGAAAAAAAATAATAAATTGATTGCAACATGGCATTTTATCTATTAAGTGTGTGTGTGTCTTTGTGTGTGTGTGTATTGAAAATCTATCATGTATTTTATATTGGAGCTCAAGAGATTTTGTAAACGGAAACAATTAACATTTCCTCATACACAGCAAGTAATTAAAATTATAATAAGATGCTTTGCCCAAGATATAAAAAAATAATACAAAAAAAAAAAAAAATAAATGAAACCAACAAAATAATAAAAAAAAAAAAAAAAAAATTATTTGTGAGTATTTGTGTATCTCATAGATAAATTTATTGAACTGAAAAAAAAAAAACTGAGAGACTGCGAAAAAGGCAATGGTAAGCAAAAAGGAAGGCGGGAGGGGAGGTGGCTGGGTTGGTTGGTTTGGTTCAGACAATTATTACGAGCATTTTCCACAAAATAGCGGCGATAAATTTCAATAACGAAAATAGCCAAGATCTACGTATATAGAAATGGAAAAATAATAACAATAATATCTAAAAAAAAAAAAGACAACAACAACTTGAGAGACCATGAGAAACTGAGAGACAGAGATAGATACAAAATAGATTGGGGCATAAGATACAATAGATATGACAACAACAACTAAAAACTGTTGTAATTAAATTCGTGTATGCAAGTTGTTGTTGTTGTTGTTGCTATTTAAACAAATAGTACACCCACCCACATAGATACAAAGATACATCCATACACCTGCATCATTTGATATTTTTAACAAAAAAGCAACAACGCTGACAACGACGACGGCAAAGTAGGTTTATTTTTTGTTGATTTTCTTTTTTCTTATTTAATTTTATTTCCACTTGCAGGCAGTCAGCAACAAAACACGAAGAAAAAAAAAAAGAAAAACTGAAAAAAGTAAACTAGGCTAATTGTTTTCATTGCAATGTCTTGTATCTTGTAGATACAACTACTCATAAAAAAAAAAAAAAAAAAACAGAAATAATAATGTAGATATATTTATATATACACAGAAAAAAAAAAATTCTTTTCTTGCCCATTTATTTGCTTCATTTCTGGCTTCATTATGTTTATTATTATATGGCTGAGTCTGTTTGTTTGTTATTATTTTGTTGTTGTTGTAGTTGTTGTTGCCTTCTTAGAAATAATGTACAACGAAAATTAATATTATGCAGCATGTTGAGCGATGCAAAGATAGCTGGGCACACACACACACAGAGATATACACAGCCCAGCTCCGGCCTATCTTTTGAATTACATTTGGCGTAATTAATGTTTGAAATGCAGGAGGGGGGATCGGGGGATAAAAGGCCGCGGCAGAGGCAGGCGGTAAGGCAATAAAAATTATTTAGACTGAAAATAAAGAAAAAACAAAATTGAAACAAACTTTTGAGAAAGCCACAGACCAAAAATTATAAATTTATTTATATATTTCTGTGTGTGTGTGTGTGTGTATGTGTGTGTGAAGGGAGATTGTTGTAATATTTAATTGAATTTTTTCTCTCTCTCTCTCTCTCTCTCTCTGGCTCTTTCAGTTGAGTCATTAGAAACAAACATAGAAAATTTAATAAAAATCATAAGTGAGTGCATGAAAGATGCCCGCGATGATGATCAAAAGTTTGTGGCATCAAGCTGATGCTGTGTTGCCTCTAAAAAAATTAAAAGTAGAAGAAGAAAAAGAAAAAACATCAAGCAAGCCCGCAGTCAACTCGTCTTGTAATTTATATAAAATCCATATCTTCTCTCTCTTTCGCTCTCTTAAAATGCAATTAAGTAAAAAGCATACAAATGGGCATTGAACGAAAAAAAAAATAACAAGATTTTGATATAGCAAAGCTAAAAAAAATAAATGAAGAAATTAAATGCGTGCACTCCGCTGTCTTTTCCAAAAGACTCAAAGAGGAGACACTCTTTTTTTTTAGAGAAATTTGAAGACTTCAAATTTATTGCTATGCAAAATTGAGTACAGTCTCGACAAAATGCTCAGTGTTCTGATTAGCGTATTCTCTGAATTACTGAGGGACTAAAACGGAGAAAAACATAAATTGTTTAATCAATTTAGTAATTTATTTAAACAAATTTAAATATGACTTATTGAAAATATGGAAAATCGAACCGAACCCAGATTTTTCGATCTTAAATTACAAGTATAAAAATAAAGAAAATTGAAATCAATATAAAATTAGACTGAGTCTTAAAATCAATTCCTGAGATAGAAAACCAAATTGAAAGGAACCCTTGAAGATAATAAGAAAGTGATTTCCTTTTCCTCTGCCTTCAGGCAACCATTCAGTTTTACTCACCTTACAGGTAAACTGAAAGACCTACATTAGTTTTGATAACAAATTTGAGTTTAGGAGACATAATTCACTTAGAAAAAAGCACAATTTGATTAATTTTTGTCCATTAGCTTAAAAGGTTTAAAGAGTTAATTGAGCTTATAAGGCCTACAGTACTCTCTTATCTCAAGGAATTGCAATAATTTTACGAATACAAAAATATGAAATATATATTTATTTGTATTTAATTTTTAATATTTGTTAAACAAATGAAAGAGCTCTACTCAATAAAAATAAAATCAAGTCTAATTCCAGGGTTGATCAAATTTATTAATTTTTATCAATTTTTTTTTTTATTTTTTTTATATTTTGTTTTTTTAATTTTGATTACTTTTTTTTAGAAATTTATCATAAATTGAATTCTTAAAAAAGTCTTCCTTTCATTCATGAACCTCAAAATTTCACCCATGAGTGGTTCCCCCAGACCAATCAAAGTTTACAAAAAAAAAAAAAAATCAACTTTTTCACTTCTCAAGAAAATGCCAAACTTTATAAGAAAAATAAGAAAAAGAGTATAAATAAAATATGAAATTTATATATTTCCTAAGCAATGGGCTTGGGGTGTGGCCCCAAGGCAGTCAAGCACATGGCAAATGTGGCAGCCAACAGATGCAACAGCTACAACAACAACAACAACAGTAACAACAACAAAAAGAGTCAGCAGAAGCCTCAGTCGCAGTCATCGGTGCTCGCATTGCTTACGTGCGATGATATAAAACGCAACTTTATTATTTTTAGATAAATATCTTTCGATTTTTCAATTTCATTTCCTTGTCTGCCTCTGCCTCTGACTTTGACTCTGCCTCAGCATTGCATTGGATTGCATTTGCAATGAAGCTATGAAATATATATATACATATATACAAATATATATATTTATATGTGTTTGTGTGTGTAAGTGTGTTTGTTTGTAAGAGTTTGAGGCTGTCTGCCAACTTCCATGGCAATTATTTATTTATTTTACTTTTAATACATTTTTAATGAAAAAAAAAAGAAAAAAAGGAAAACCTTTGAATGCGCAAGCTCATGCTGCAAGTAATTTATTTTGCTTTTGCGGCATCTCGCCAGACACACTCATACCCGAGATACCGTATACACCCAGAGAGCACTCAGATACATAGCCAAAAAGATAGACAGGCGCGTGTGCAACTCTACGAAACTGAAGCCATCACACTGCGCCCATTTCACATTTTCGCATTTACAGTTGGCACTTCATCATCAATTACATACCACATCATAAACAATGTTCCATATAATACCAACATTTGCTCCAATCAATTTCAGACAAACAATGACTCGCTTGGTTACACTATTCTCAACTGAGGCCAAAATTATTTCAAAAAATTTCGAATTTAAAAAAAAAAAATTTTAAATAAAAAAAAAAAAATAAATTTTTTTAAGTTTATTTTAATAAAAATGGAATAAAATCGGTCATTTGAAACTTAAGAAAAATTCAAAACATTTTTTTTTTTTTGAGTTCCTTGAAAAATTCATAATCTAAAAATTTCAAAAAAAAAAAAAAATTTAATTTTAATGGAATTAAGTCAGCTATTTCAAATAAAAAAATAAAATATAAAAAATTATAGATATATATTTTTTTTAATTCCTTAAAAAATTCAACACCCAAAATTTTGAAAAAAAAAAAATTATTTATGTAATTGGCCAAATCGGTGACTTCTTCTGGCTTCAAAATGGAATTAAGGCAGCCATTTGAAATTAAAATAAAAAAAAAAATTATAGATATATTTTTTTAAATTCATGAAAAAATTCAAAACCCAAAATTTTGAAAAAAAAAAATTTATATGAAAAAAACAAGTCGGTGACTTCTTGTGGCTTTGAATTGCTAGACAAGCCTAATGAAATCCGATTTTCTATATGTCGTTGCAACTAAAGTAAATTAGGCGCCACACCCACACTTTCGCCAAACACACACACACAGACACACATACAAATAGACTTATTTGATTTACTTTATAGAAGGCCCATTGCTCATAAATGTCAGCAACATCACAAACGGCGGAGATACCCAGTTCCACGCCTTCCACCTCCCCCCCTCTCACACACACCGCCTCACCATAGTCACTGCCATATGAAATTGGCTAAAAAGCCAGCTAGAGGACAAGCGAAAACTAAGGGGGTGGTTAGGGACAGAGGGGGAGGGGGGAAGGGGGCAATGGCAGAGTATCGTCCGCTTGAATGCTAGAAATGTCGAAAGCAATTAAAAATGTAGAAAATTCAATCGGAAAAATCTAATTCGATTTCTATGCCGCGCTTGCAATGGTCGCCGATTGCTGGCCGATGTGATATTGGAATGTTTCAACACACACACACACACACACACACACACACCTTCTCTCTATGTATGTGTGTTTGTGGAAAAGCAATAACTGTCAGACTGGTAGGCTAATCGTAAGGCAAAAGGCTGAATTTCCACTAAAAAAAAAAAAAAAAAAAATCTGAAAGATAAAGATGAGAAAAAAAGAATATCTGCAACTTTGTTCAAGTTTCTAATGAAATTATTTTGTATTTATATCCTGTCATTTTAGCCCCAAAGACAAAGCAAAAGTGCCAATAATAACATTTGCCCCATTTGAAAAGAGGAAAAGGAAATCTTTTGCCCAATTCTCTGTAATTTTCTGCTTGCTCTTTTCATTTCTTTGGAAAAATGAAAAAAGAAAAAATGAAAATCTTTAAAACTAAAAGTACTTCTGGCCGCTATGAAATTGTGCGCTTTATGGCCATTGAATGTGTTTCATTAACACATCGGCCAAAGGTGGCTAAAACGATGGAATTTTTTCTTTCTTTTCTCTCTCGCTCTCGCTCTCTCTCACTCTGTTAGCCACAAATGTGGCAGGCATCAAATGGGCTCCACTCAACAGCCTCTCGGCTCAATTCGCAAATGTTACAAATGAGTGAGTTTACAATCAACCAGGGAATATGTAAAAGAAGAAGAAGAAGAAGAAGCAGAGTAAAGAGTGTAGGTGTGGCTATATGGAACTGAGGGATCTGGTCAAAGGAAAACCGTTGCAAATGCAGCGAGTTGCATGCCGCGCTCGATTGTGTGCAACTGACAAAACAGAGAGCCTGCCAGCCTATATCGACTATTTGAACATGACCGGACACCGACAACAACACAGTCACTCAGTGACTAACAGTTTACTCCTTTGCCTCCTCGAGTTTCAAATATGCAACACTGGCCAAGCCGCGCCTCTAATGCAAACACCCAACAGACAGTTCCGATCCGAACCCACTCACAATCTTTGCCGTAGTATTCATATGCGTGTGTGTGTGTATTTGTGTGTGCGTGTGTGTGTGTGTGTCTGCGGCCGCCGTTAGCTTTGCATCGCCATATTTCTATTCCAGTCATCCTGTACTATCCACGTATTTTATACGTTACGAAAATGAATTTATCTCGCACTTTCAAGTTGCCTGCCTGCCTGCCTGCCTTGTGGATTGGCAGTTTCCCTGCAGGAGTGTGTGGGGAGTGTCTGCAGTTCGAGACCCGAAAAATTTAGAGCCCAGCTAGTGTGGTCAGGTTAGGCTGATATTTGTGTAAATTTTAAAGTAGTCTACTTTCTATCTTAAAGTAATTTTTAATCAATAATTTGTGGTAATATTTTTTTTATTTTATTTTCAAATATTCTCTTTATGTTCTTTTTCATTCCAGGTAAGGGCAACTCTTTTGAACGTTTGTACTAAGGTAAATGATGACTTGTGAGTGCAACCAACACGATGGTAGCTAATAATTTTATATGAATAACCTTTAATTGGCCACCAATTTACAAGTCGAAGAACAGCAACAATTTTAACGCGCAAATTGCCAACTAACATTGCAGAAAACAGCAGTTTTGTTTGGCAAAATGTGGGCAATTAGACAAAAGCAAAAGTCGCGCGCACTTGAAAGAGCAAAATTAATGAAAGGCAATGCCAACCCAAAGAGAAAGAGAGAGAAGAGCGAAAAGGTGCCAGTGAAGCCAGTCAATGCAACCTGAAGTACCAACAAGACCAAACAACCAACTCGATAATTGACCCAAACCAAATAAACTACAAAAAAAAAAAGTAAAGTCAGCTCGGTGAGTTCAGTTGAGTTTTGCAATATGTAAATGATTTCAATGGAAAGTCAGAGCCAAACAAAAACTAATAACAAATTACAACAAGGACAAAAAAACAAAAGCAAAAAAACCATTGCCCGAGACGTCAAATAAAAACACCTTGTAAAGTCCCCAAACCCAGGCAAATGAAAACAAAATGAATGACAAGGAAAGAAAGAGGAAAGGGCAGGAGGCAGAGTGAAAGAAAAAAAATATTAATTCATATCCGGTGGATGATTATAAACCAAAAAGCAATTCTCATTCTTTCACCTGCAAGGCCAGCGCAATATTTTCTTTCTCTTTGTAATGGGTAGGGGAGGAGAGGTGGAGGGGGTAAATCTATAATTTGTATTTTCCATTCCTAAGGTTCACAAAAACTAATTAGGCACTGACCCAAACTAAATAGGGGTGAGTTTACCACCACCTCGTCCATTGCCAAATGGAATATGCAAATCCAAATTTAGATTGCAAAAAAGAAAAATAAAATAAATAAAATAATAATAAAAGATATATTAAAATAAAACCTTTTAGGTTGGTTCACCACCAAGTGCAACCCTTGACAGGAGATGGAAATAAAAGCCGCCACCCAAAAATATGCGGTGGTGAATTCACCCGCTGGCAAATGCCCCTTGAGGCTTGCCAGGCATATAAAAATATATTAAAAAAATACAACATAAATAAAAAGTAAATACAATTTTTCTTATTTTAATCGGCGGGGAGAAAACGCGAATTATTTGAAAAAGAGCTCATGCTCAACAGATGCACTCATCTGATATATAATTTTTCTGAAATCTAAAACTGGCAGAGTCCACCCTTAAAATCATGACAACAACAACAACAACAATAATAGAATAAATATAGAAAGAAAAAAAAAAAACACACACTTGTGTTCATATTTAAAATTTAAATGTATTTTCTATTTGATCAAAGCAATGCCAAATGGCACGCCTTGACCAGAGGGCGCAACAGAGGTTATTGCCTTTAAATATTTTTACCCTCTGATCATAATTTATCACAGCCAAACAGAGAACTTTTTACAAAAATAATAATTCAACTAAAACAAGAAATAAGAATAAAAAAAAAAATATATTAAAAAAAAATAAAAGGAAATATATCTAAAAAGAAGAAGAAGACGTCGAAGAAAATCGCAAGTTTGGAAAAAGTTTTTCACACATTCCCCAAACTGCTCGACTCTGGCTCCACCAGCGAAAAACTTAAGACTCGCATAAATTTCCCATGCAATGCACATAAATATGAAAAATTTTTAGAGTAACAAATTCTTTTCTTTACTACGTCAACACGATGCACCAGGAGGAGCAGTGGGGGGGCGGGGAGGTCAAAAACAAAACCAAAACCAACACTCATATAAAAAGTCTAATATAAATGAGTGGAGCAAATGTTTAAAGGAACGTTTACTCTTTTCCTGATAGTTGAGCTTTTCTGACTTTATAGAAAAAGAATGGAATCTTGTTGGTCTTGGGGAAAATAAACGACTATAGGAACTTAGCTTGAATCGCTTTGAAAACGGTTATGATTGAAGTTGACAGAAACCCAGTTCATTTTGACTGGAAATATTTTTGGGTTCGTCTCTGAAAATGTTCATCAAACTGGCTTTAATCGATTCTGATCCGAGCTCAAAACAAAATACTTGGACATACTTTATTTTGTCCCTGGTTGCGGCTTTCCGTCTTTAACCGATCTTTTTATCTAGCTTGTATCGGTTGAGAGTCCAGCTCGGGGCCTTCAGATAGATTTAAGGGATTATCAGTTATAAGCGATCCTTCAAATCTGCTTAAGTCCTTATGATTTACTCGACTTGGATGTACTTTATTTTGACCCAGGAAGGTATTTTTATGTATGACAAGCTTGAATCAATTCTGGCCTAGCTTGACTATGAATCAGTTTTCCATTTAAAACCGATTCATCAATCTATTTTAAACATGGTGCGAGTCATTACCGAGGCTTTAATCTAGTTCTTATCGATGGTGAGTTATAAGCAATACTTCAATTCTCTTCTCTTTTAATCGTTTAAACCATTCCCTTAGTTTTGCTTTAATCATATAGAAGTCATAACCGATCCTTATTATTTTAAATCGGCTACGAGTCAAAGTCACTCCAGTCGGACCCGATCATTTAATTCAATTTCAGTTGGTTACGAGTTATAAATGAGAATACCATATAGTTTGTATTCATTATAAATCGATTTTGAACCGATACCTGATCTCCTTGAGTTCTCTTTCTAACACAGTTTCGAATCTGTCCTAAGCTGACCTTATTTTGTTGACAAGATTTAATTTAATTTGAGAAGCCTTAGAATCCGAATCGGAACCCAAAATATATCATTTCTTATAAGAGGCTTTAATCGATCTAAAAGTCTTTCACAATTTAATTAAATCTCTTCAAGATCTTTCAAAGACTTTCCAAACTGAGCTTCAGTGAGTCGTGGCGTAAGTCCATTTCAATTACTCTTCATATCATATCTGAATTTACATATATAAATATGCCTTACGAATTGGTTACTATAAAAATTAGTATCCATTGGAAATAGTTTAATTTACTTTTACGGTCACAAGACTCACACAACTTCACCGCCTTTAAAATCGAATAAAAAATTTAACAACTCTAAGCAAATTGAGCTTTTCACCCAGCCGATAAAATCGATAGGAAAAAAAACTTAGAGCTTAGCCAATAGAAAACTTGAGAATGCCAAAAAAAATCCTTAAGAAAGCAGAACCACTTGGGCCAAGTCAAGGCGAGGACTGGGGCAACAGAAGCTTCCAGCCGGAATGTACCCCTGACAAGTGGTTTCTGCTGCACTTTTTCGGTATCTCTAGCATATGTCTGCCTTCACCCCAACCCTCCCAATATTTTGATATTTGGTTTTTTTTTCTAGATTCTTTAGAATTTTTTGTTACGCGTAATGCAGACTGCAGTTTTTGGAGAAAAATGCAGTCGAATGCACACGCTGCGAGTCTGCCAGGAGCCCAGAAAAATTAGCAAAGCTTTTGTGTGGGGCGAAAGATTGTGCAGCATTCCAAAAAAGGGTGGTAGGGGGTGCGGGTGAATAGCGTCTTCGGAGTAGAAAAATGCATTTGGCCAAGATGATTTTGCTTCGTTTTTGCTTGTGTGTCGTAAGAGGGGGTTGGTTGGGGTGGCTGGGAAGCTGAGAGGGGGGCACGCGCCAAAAGCGCGCGCAAATTCCGCGTCATCATTGTGTGTGTGTGTGTGTGTTTGTGAATTGGCGCCAAGACTTTGCCACCAGCAAAGTTTTCTTCTTCCTTTTGAATAGTTTTTCCTCTTTTTCTTTCTAGTTGTGCCCTTTCTTTGCCTGGGTTAGTTGGGCTTGCTTGATTTTGGCTTTGAAATGCTTTGGTTTATTTTACATTTCCCTTCAACTTTGACGCACTACAAACAACTACAACAAAAACAATAAGAAAATATTATTCGAACCCAACCAAAGTGAATTTGTTTAGCTAACAACAAAACCCAAAGTCAAGCAGAAAAACTCTGCAAGTCTCTCTGTGTATGTGTGTGTGTGTGTGTGTGAGTTTCCTTCTGGGGGTTGGTTTATTAATTTTATTTTTCTTTACTTTGTTTTTTTTTTTTATTTTATTTTTGCCCCCCCTCTTCCATTTGCCAACGTCAATTCAATGCAAACGTCAAGCCAAAGCTGGCCCTGTGCTCGCTCTGTCAAAGTTTTGTGATGTCGTGCATGTTAGTTTTTATTGTTGTTGTTGTTGTTGTCTATACAAATAATCAATAAATCTAATTCAATTATTATTATAATTATATTTTGAACATTCATAGACATTTTGTATAAGGTCTGACTAAGCATTTTCTTGGTAAATAACATATAATATTATTATATGGCATAATGTGTGCGTGCACACAACTCACACACACACACACACACATGCATACTTCTATATAAAGTGAGAAGGAGAGAGAAATATATATTTGGAATGGCAGAGTGGAACCCTCGTTAATTATTCAATAGGTCTTCACCCAGACCCATGACTAGACCACCCACTAGACTCGCCTCGCTTTGGTACGGCTTGGCTTAGCTCACTGCCACAGCACCCCACCCTCCCCTTTTGTCATTTTAACCTATGCATCCTGTTTCAACTAAGACTCAAAGTCACTAATGGTCTAGTCGGCTGCCACCCTCAAAAGACCCCAACAAAAATACACTTTATACTCAAATATATATTTATAGATAGAAATGTAAATGACTGTCCATGTGTCTGTGTATGTGTGTGTATTGGTATCAAAATTCATTAGTCTGCATAATGAATAAACATAAAGACAAATAAAATTATTTCAATTAAAATAAATTGCGCACCAATATTAAAATACATTTGTCGTTTTCCAAGTCATAGAAAGCCAAACGTTGGCGGGGGCAACGGCAACGGACACGACAACAGTAACGGTAAAGGCAATGCCAGCCCGACGGGGGGAGGGGGAGGGGGTGGTGCTGACAACAGTCGAACACGACTGTCACTGTAATTAAGGGCAATCTACATATGCATATGAACAGTTATTCACTCGCCCGATCTTTCGCTTTACTCACACAAACACACACAGATACATGCACACATGTGTGTGCCTGTACGTGTTTTACATGGCATTGTAATATGTGTGAGAAGTTAGCATGTCAAAGTATTTGGCTGTGGGTGGCCGTTGCTTTGGCGATTTCAGTTATTAGTTGAGGTCATCTCTTTGGTTGACCTTCGGCTAAGCTTACAATTCGAATAGCCAAAGCCCAACTCTGACACTTGATGTCACTTGAAATTGGAAATTTGAAACCTTCAGCAAATTATTTCAATCGACTTTGTAGGAATTTTCTGAATCATCAAACTAAATTCGAGAATTACCAATGTTGTCAAATATTTTATTGAATATTTTTGATTAAAAAAATTAATTAATTAATCATGGAAAGTAAATAAAATACTTAAATAAAATTAATCATTTTATTAATTTGATTTTTACATATCTCTAAATTTATTTTTTTTACGATTTTTTTTTTTTCAAATATCTGAACAAAATTTTGTTAATCAAAAAGTGAATTTCTCACAAATGAAAACCAAATTTTTTTAATTTGTAGTTATATTTTTTATTTTTTTTTATATTAATTTTAAAATTCTCACAAATAAAAACCTAATTTTATAAATTTATAATTATATTTGTTTTGTTTTTTATTTATTTTTTTTATACATTTATTTTATTATTATTTATTCTTACATTAATTTATTTAATTTTCTATAATTAATTTATTATTATTATCATTCTATTTTTTTATTTACAATAAGTTAAGATATCCAAATTGATAATTATTATTTTATTTTTTTTTTTTATTTATTATTATTTTATTTTTTTTTTTATTTATTATTATTTAAATTTATATTTATTATTTATTTTACTTAAGTTAATATTATTTTGTTTACAAAATATTATTTGTTCGATTCACAAAAAATTTTTGGGCTCTACTTATTTATTGTTATTAATTTTTTTTCTTTTACAAAAATTGCAAGGTCTTTATGAAATATTTCATCCCAGTAGATTTGGCTTACATTTCGGCTTCCCAGATTTGCGTACTTCTTCTTCCTTGAATTAATTAAAATTTCCTATTCTTCACCTAACATTTTCCTAGAGTATTTTCCAATTAGAGAAACGTCATAAACTATTTTTATTATTAATAAATTTTCAAAGTAAATTCTTCTATTATTTCTTTCTTTTTTTTTTTGTTTCTGTAATGCAATCAAAAATTCAAATGTGTTATTTGGAGGGCAGTAATTTTACTTTGTGGTTTGGTAGTTTCACATTGCCTGCTCCACCTTCCACCAAGGCGAAAAGCAACCAACATAAAAAAAATAGAAAGAAAAAAATTATTTTCCCTCTCTCTCTCTCTTTCGCTCACTCTGCCATTCTATCAGATTATGGCTTCTAATACTACAGCAGCAAATCTGAAAACCTCGTAGGAAGAGGGTGGCGGCATCGACGGGATTGGGGTGGTAGGGGAAGGAAAACACATTGCCCATTGCAACTATAAAATACACTTTGTTGCAGCATTATATTTAATCAATTTTTATTGCATGCCGACTTCATTAAAGTATAAAAAGTAGTGACTCTCTCTCTCTATGAGTCAGTGTATGTGTGTGTGTGTGTGTGTGTGTTGGGTGGCATTAAAATTGCTGCAACAAAATATTGTAAAATATAAAAGAGCAAGGAAAGGCAAGGCAAGGCAAGGCAAGGGAAGGCAACAGCATCTTTGGAGTTCAGACTTGTCTGGGCTGTCATAAAAACATTTCTAGCTTGCTTAATGTTTATTTTACAATTTAAGTTTGCATTTATTTGGTCTTTTAGTTTTATTTGCCAACTCGAAAAACCACGCACATGTCGTGCCGAATTCACTTCAAGATCAACTTCATTTTATTACCTATTTCGAAGGAGGGTCTAATTATTTCTATTTTTTTCTTTAAAAAAATCGTACAACAATTCGAGCAAAATGTCAATCGAATGCAATCAAAGCCAAAGTGACTGGGCTGGTCTGGGTGGGAGCGGGGGTGGCGGCGGGAGGAAGGGCTGCTAATTAACTATTTGAGTAGAACAAAACCCAAATCAACGGAAGTTCTTTATTTGCTCAACCTTAATTACAACAAACAATTAGTGAACCTAAAATAAAAAAGCCAATTCCCCTTCCCAAAAAGAAAACTAAAATAAAACTAACAAAAATAATAATAACAACAACAGCAACAATTGAGCAATTCATTGAATTATGGAAGACAAGTGGGAATTAAAAAGCTTCAGGACAAAGGGAGGAGGAGGATGAGGAGAAAAAAGTCAACACAGAAAATGACTAAATAAAAAAAGAAAATCCTCTGCAATTTTTATGGATTTAGTTAAAATATAAACGAAAGAGAGAGGGAGATAGGTAGTGAAAGAGAGAGAGAGAGAGAGCGACAGACTCATTTGCAATAAACATTTCTACATATTTGAGTTAATTATATTGCAACAGCAACAACAACAACAACAACAGCAGGGGCAAGCTAGCAGAGCAAACAAGAGAAAAAGTAATGACAGTCAACGAGCAACACACGGCAAAATTGTCCATAAAACAAAAAATACAAAATAAATACAAAAAGAAAAAAAAGGAAAACTAAAAAAAAAATAAAAATAAAAAAAAGGTTGACAGTGGCAAACAAAAATTAAAATAAACACAAAATGAGCGAGAGAGAGAGAGAGAGAGAAAACAATTTATAAGAGGAAGACTTAATTTACAGGCGATTTTTATGATTGTTGCAACGTCGAAATGGACAACAAAAACAACAACAAGAAATATAATTTCTGTGTCTTTTTCTTTGTTTTTGTATTTTTTTATTTTTTAGTTTACAATAAATTATTAAACAGGCCACAACAGTCAGAGTCATGGTATGCCTGATTGCTGCTGCTGTTATTGTTGTTGTTTTTGTTTTTTTATTTTACTACACGTGTTTTATTTTTTTCATTTTGTTGACATTGCAATTTGTATTTTTTTTTATACATTTATTTCATTTATATTTTTTTATTTTTTTTATAGTTAAGTGCATTTCTGAGATACTCTTTTCCCCCAAGGGAAATGACTTGAGTGCAATTTAGAAATTTTTAAAATTTATTTTAAAGACAGATGGGATTTTTAAAATTTTTGTTGTCAAAAATATATTTGAGAATTTATTAAAAAAAATTAAAAATATTATTTATCAAATTAAAATTTGTTTTTTTTTTTGTGGAAATGACTCAAAAATTTTAAGACAAAATTCTGGATTAAATTTTAATTTTTGTTAAGAAAATATATTTTTAAATTTTTATCTTTCTCCAAATAAAAATTTATTAAATATGAAAAAAAAATAAAAATTTATTCTTATCAAATTATTTTTTTTTAGTGGAAATGACTCAAAAATTTTAAAACAAAATATTGGATTAAATTTTAATTTCAGTTAAGAAAATATATTTTTAAATTTGTATATCTCTCCAAATAAATGAATAATATTTTAATAATTATAAAAAAAAAATTTAAAAACTTTATCATATAAAATTTTGTTTTAGATGAAATGGCTCAAAATTTTAAGACAAAATTCTTGATTCAATTTTTATTCCAATTTAGAAAATATATTTTTTATTTGCTTTTTTCTCTCTGAATAAATGGATAATATTTTAATAAAAATTCTCCAAAACAAAAATTTAATTAAAAAGAGGAAGAATTTTATTCCATTTTCTCATTCGGCATTGAGTCCAATCGAATGTCCGCCACGAAAAAATATATTCAAGGGTATTTTAAATTCCTCGTAAAATTTTATTCGATTTCTTTTCATTTTATTTATTTATTTATTTTTTGCATTTCGTCTGTTTATTTGTTTCCTTCTTTATTACGATATTTAGCCTGTCGCAGCCGGCCTGACTGGCCGGACTCGTATTCGTTTCGGGCAAAAATTGACTTAAATATTTCGTGTCAAACAGACATTTGACATAAATTTTATGTTTGCATTTAAATAATGAAATAAAATGAGTAGCTGCTTTCTGGGAAATAAAACAAAAAACCGAGCGAAACAAGAGCCACTAAAAACAAAAAATAATTTATAAATGAAATATTAAAAAAAAAAACAACCCAACCAAAATAATTACATGTTTCTAAAAAGACACCAAAATGAAAAAAAAGAAACATCAAAAGAATTGAATAAAATTTCAAATGCATTGAGCTAATGACAAACTGAAATATTTATGATAAATAAGTGTGGAAAAGGTTTTTCTTATTTTTCAACGTCAATTTTAATTGCCTCTTTGTATAGGTGTGTGTGTGTGTGTGTGTGTTGTTTATAAATATTTCCAGCCCTCCCCGCGGATATAATCCTTTCAATTGAAACAACCCGCATTTTTTGACCCTTCCTGAAATTCTAAGTAAATTTGCCACCCCAATTTGTTTTTTTGACTTGTCCCTTGATCTTTAATCTGAACTTATCTATAGCCTCAAATCTTTTAGAAAGCCCATCGCATACCCCGCTCACATATCTTATAAGCTAAAATTAAAATTTACTTTTTCCCTCTCTCTCTCGCTCTCTCCACCTAAAAAAAATATTACAAAATATTATATATAAAATTATATATTGTATAAAAAAAAAAAAAAAAAAAAATTGAAAAATTTCGCAACTGCGACAGCGTCTGGTGGTGTGCTGCCTGAATGACTGGGTCTGCATATAAATTATTAGCAGTCATAAATATGCCATAATGTCATTTATTATATACGCTTTTTTCGCGCACTCGTTCTCCCTCACTCGCCCGATGCTGCTGGCTGTACAGTTTTCATTTTTAAGGTACTTGCCAGCCAACAGGAAAGAAGACCAGCCACATTTTAAGTCAAGTAGAATCGTATCGAGGAATAAAATGTATCGGAAACTTATCCAAGCCAAGTCAAAGATCACATACTCTATATATTCAGATTTTTATCAAGCCAATCCAGCTGAAACTTGGTGCATATACACGTTAGGTAGGATTGAATCGATTCAATAAATATGAGAAAGATCGGTTCATGAACAACAAATTTAAGCTCTGTACAGTTAGGGGTCTCCTTAAGGAATTACAGAGTTATGCAACGGTCCCTCTAAAATTTGATATATATTTAGTTCCAAGACTTGGATTAATTTATTTATAAAGTTAACCTAAGCCTAATTGAAAATTTCCTGGAAAAGAGTGAAATTCCGGGGAAAAAATAACAAAATATATCGGAAATCTATTTAAGCTATGCCAAGCTTGGTCTAAGTTTATGTATGGGTTAATTGATTTTATCTAATAAATTTGAGCAAGATGGGTTCAAGTACAGCAAATTTAGGCTGAGTACAGCTTGGGATCTCCTTATGGATAAAATTATATATGCCACAGTTGTATCCCTTTGAAACTTGATATATATATTTCCAGGTCAATGTCTAATTTGTATATTGAATTATCCTAAGATATATAAAGAGGTTCCGGATATATAAAGGAGCTCACCTTGAACTTACTTGAACCAGTTTAAGATTGTTCAGAGAATCTGAAACACTTTTCGGAGGACCCATTTCTGACCTTCCCAATTGTTTCAAATATTCTCTCAAAAAAAATCAAAGCACTCTCTTTTCTTAAAAAAAAGAAAGAGTATAAAATCACCAAACTTTTATTGCCAAGTTTAATGAAAAATTATAAAAGGCGGTGCAAAAAAAATGCACAAAATTTTAACATAGTTCACCTTGCCTGATATTTCGTTTCTTTCCTTCTGTTTTTCGTTTTTTTTTTTTTTAATATTTAAATTATAAATTATTGAATATTTAGCAAGAATTTGATGTTGGCCCTTTTATATACATATATATATATATATATATATATATATTTTCTGTTTCAGATGAGGGCCTGTTGGGTTGGCAATTTTTCAAGCACCCCTAAAAAAAAATTTCAGCAATTTTTCGTATACGTTTTTATTTCTCATATTTAAATAATAAATTAAGTTGGCGCGCCTGTTACAACAACAACAACAATAATATTCATTCATTCAGTTGGCTGGGAGGAGGCAATGGGGCTGAAGAGAAGAAGAAGAAGAAAAGCTCTTGCCTTAGCTCTCTGGGTATCTCTGTATAATCAGGGGTTGATTTCTGTTTTTATGTATTTGCATTATTAATAAATTCCTTTTCGTGCATTTGGTCATAATGTTGGCTTTTTTTTTTATTTATTTTATAAATTGTATAAATTTATGAATAAGGCGAGGGTGGAAATATTTTATATATATATTTTTTTTTATATATTAAATAGAAGAAGGCAGGAGGATATTGTTGTTTAGTCTGGAAGCAGCAAAGTTTTTATTGTTGTTCTTGTTGTTGTATTTATGATTTTTCTTTATTTCCATTTTAATTAAAAAAGCCAAGAAGAGCTTGACAAGCTTTGTTATATTTTTTTCTTTTTTTTTTGGGTTGTAATCAAAAGTGGAAATTGATTTTATCTCAACAGATTTAATGATTATTTGGTATTCCTTTCAGTCCTTCCCTCTCAATCTCTTTCTCTGTTCAACTTGCCTGCAATTTTCGTAATGAAAATGTTTAAAACGCATAAAAGTCTCAGACGTCCCCCTCCCCCCCGCTTTTTCTGATTTTTTTTATGCATTTTCACACTTACAATGTAAACTGGCTGACTCATGGCCAGCCAAGGACAAGGAGGTGGCGGGAGGGGGGCAAGTCCCTTTGATTTTTTGTCGAAACGTGTGGCAAATATTTTATTGCTTTGGCAAACTTAAATTTTGTGATCAACCAAAGATATTGAATGTGCATTTTAATTAGGCTAAAATACTTTAAGCCACACAATTTGATTGTTTATCTTTTTACATAAAATGATGTTTTACTAGATTTATTGATTCAATTAAGCACACACACACACACAGAGGTAAATATAAATTAAAACAATTTCATATTTTCTCCAAATATATATTTGTGTGTGTGTGTGTGTTTGTGAAAGAAGGAAAATTCCTTAAATTGCATAATCAGTCGGCGTGTAAATGTATGTCAAAATTGCTATTTAATTGTAAATAAACAAGCCAAACATACACAATCAAACACTCACTCAAACACACACACACACACACATATATGCATATGTATATGCGTTAGCGTGTAATAATCTACACGTGCATTGTACATAAATATTGAAGACACTTTAAAATTTAATACGCCACTTAGGCACGAATTAGCATACAAAGTGAATTAATTACGTCAGTTATACAATTAAGTAAATATCATTATATTGAATTTTTAAAATTGTGTCCTATAGTCACACACACACACACACACACATACATCTACTACACAATATTGTAATTAGAAATACAAATATAATTATAGAATTCTCACACACACACAAGATAGCTGAAAAATTTATATAGAATTTGTATGACATGAAAGTAATTAACCATAAAATACTTTGACTGTCTCTGACTATAGGACAGGCAGAACTTAATACAATTACAATACAATTATAGAAAATTATATTTTAAAATACATGAAAATATTTTGTAATTATAACCACATAATAATATCCTTGAAACTGTTCAAGGATTAAGTCTTAAGGGTCAGGACGAAAAATATAATCAAACGCACAATCGATTTGTAATTATTTAATTGATTTGATTCTAATAATAATTGATGGCTCTGAATTAAACAGTTTGAGCAAGTTGCTCGAGTTTTTTCTATTTTAAGAAAATGGGTTCGGTCATATAAGTCCCAACTTGACTCCTCTCTTTGGATTGAATAGCTTGGAGGGATTATTTGGCTACCTTATACCTGGATCTATCAGATATACATATTATATAGCTTACCTATCACTGACTAAATTATGTCTTGAGGACTTGAATGTGTATAATCTTTATCCTATTACTATCTGATAACCCGACCAACAAATATACCCCTAACATTTCTAGACATATCCTCGCCTATATTATTGTACTATAGAATTTAATTCTAAGTTACAATTAAAATAAATAAATTTCTAGACAAATCTCCTGTATTCTCCGACCCTATTTTATTTGAGGTTTGGTTAGTATTTATAAGGATCAATTACTATATCAACTACTATATCATATAATGAAATTTCTAGGGTCATTATTACCCCATCTCAATGAGAATTAATTTTTTAAATCATTTAAAGCAGTTGAAAATTCTAGATGATCCATTATAAAACTAATTACAAGATCATTTGATTTATCAAAAAAAGGAGTACCTTGAAAATAATCCATGACTCCTTCCCTCTCAACCTTAAAAAATTCTTTCAAAATTTATGGAATTAGTTGCCTCTTTTTTCAAGTAATAAAAATTTGCTTTTCCCTTCTATACAGTCGAACCTGGTTAAGCGAGATCTCAAGGCACCACAATCTGTTTCTCACTTAACCAGGTTTGACTGTATAAAACTGCTTCTTTTTTTTGAGGAATATCTTAAAATAAATTCATGGAATTGGCTAGGATAAATTAGGCAAATTTTTCCGAGAAGGTTTTTCTTTTTAAAAATAAAATGAAATCACACAAATCCCAAGATTTCCACAGTGAAATCTTTCTCCTCGAAATCTCACTTAATTCATTTTAATGAATTTTTTTTTCGTATTCCTTTTTAATTTTCTAAGAAAAAAAAAATTGAATTTTATATTTAAAAATACTTGAAAAATTTATTTTTTTTTTGTTTATTGTAATTTTTATTCTTTCGGTGTTGACCTTTTACCCCTCTTGCCCGCGCCCCCCTCTCTGCTCACATTGTTCTTTTCATCACACAAAGCTCAATTTATAATTTATATTTTCTTTTTCGTTGTTTTTTTTTTTTATAATAAAAATGAGGCGACATCCGGCAAGAGGTCGGTCTCCTTTTTGGCCCTTGGGGTGTTGCGACCACCACCCCGTCGATTCCATAAATTTATGCCTTGTGTAATTATTAATATGCCGTCACTTTGTCGTTGGGCAATGGCACAAAAATGGTTATAAGAATGGCAAAAGATGTTGGGCTCTGGCGTCGGCGTCGGCGTTAGCGTCGACGGCAGAGGCAGTCTTCTAATTTTGCATTTACTGTATAATTATATTTATTTTACATTTAAGCGAATTTTAAATCTAAAGTAAGTAGACGACCAAGAGCAAACCACCGCACCCGTGACACCCCCTTCCTGAGGAGACTACGGTATGTTGTGGATTCCCTGGTACATCTTTCGCCTGGGCAATTTAGATGACAAAATTATATATTTAGTGCCTGCCTCAGACCGAAGCTTTGCCGCCAGTCCACCCCCTTCTCCGATTTGTTGTCTTTGTCTTTTATACTTTTTCTCTCTCACTCTCGCTCGCTCTGTTGTAATATTTTTTTTTTTTTTTTGCTGTCTCTTTCATTGTGTGTATTGTAAATGTAATCAAAAATATCGATCGGTTTTATGCAAATTGACTGCGCATCGCCTCTCCATACCCAGGTACCCCCCCTCTGGCCCAGAAATCAAGCTTTCTCTGCCTCTTCATTTTTTTGTTTTTTCTTTTTTTTTTTCTTAGCATTCTTCGTTCTTACTTTTTTTTTGTTATTCTCCTATTCCTATTTATACTTTAATTTAGCAAGGAAAATGGCGGCGAAATCATAAAATTACATTATAATAAAAAATATAATGTTGGCTGGCGTCGGAGTTGTCGGTTGTTCTGCTCTGTTCTGTTCTGTTCTTGCCTTGCTTGGTTAGATTGTTGGCCAGTTGTCCCCGATGAGGGGGGCGGGGTGGGGGGCAGCAGGGGGGTGGTTGACTCATGCTTAGCTTTGGCTTACAATTAAATTGCATTTCGCGTAAAATTTTTTTTTATTCTTTTCTTTCTTTTGGCTTTTCACAATTTAATATTTTTCCCTGCTTCTTTCATTTTTTGTTTTATTTGTTGTTGTTGTTGCTTTTTTAGTTGATTGGAATTCAATTAATTTTATTTGCTTTGCTCTAGAATTTCTTGTTTTTATTTTTATTTTTTTGGTATTCTGCATTTATTTTTTATTCTATTTATTTTGACTCACACACACACACACACGCCCGGGAGAGTTGTGGCCGCCATTGACTTTTCCATTTCCTTGGCTTGGCTTGGTCGCTGTCCCTTTGGTATCCCTTTTTGCCGGTTTTTTTTATGGGTCTTTTGGAAAAACCTTAACTAAGCTGCGGTCGGTCTCTTCGACTGCTACGCCAACACAAAACTACAGTTTAATGGAGATTTTTTCCCTGGCTTTCTGATTTTATTATTTCTTTTGCCTGGTTTGTTTTTGTCTTTGGCGCATTTGGCGCCAATTTAGTAAATAATAAAAATGGCAGTCAACTTGCACTTTGCACTCGACAAAGAACTGAACCGACCCAACCAGTCTCCATCCTCATCCCCACTTATCTGTTTTTTTTTTATTGTTGTTGTTGTTGTTTTTGGTCGGTCATCACTGCAAACACTTTGTTCTGACTGACGGACTGACTGGTTGGTTGAAGTGACTAACTGACTTATTGCCTGGCATTAGCCACAACTTTGATTTGAAAATATTCCCAAAGTGTGAGTGGCTGTTTATTGTGGTCAAGTCCTTTGGGTCAACGGCTCACCACACACACACACAAACACACACACACAGAGAGAGTGTAGAAAGAAATACTTAATTGTATTTCATTTATAACAATTTGTGTATAATGATTAAGACTGACCAAGTGAAAAATAAAACCTAGCCCAACATTTACGACCACTAAAAAAGAGCTAAGAAAAAAAAGGTTTGGCTTTGAATAATGGAATACGGTATATATTTTTTCTAGAACTCTTGAGATATTTTTTATAAATCTCAAGTTATTTTTTATAATTTTTTTTAAGTTAAATTTTTTTTTTTTAAATTGCCATAGGATCTTCCAACTGATCTTTATCATAACAAGTCAAATTCAAATGGAATGGAATATGGTATATATTTTTTCTAGTATTCTTGAGATATTTTTTTTTATATCTCAAGTTATTTTTTACAATTTTTTTTTTAGAATTTTTTTTTAAGCTAAATTTTTTTTTTAATTTGTAATTATTTTTTTGGGGAACCTAAATTGTCATATGATCTACCAACCAACTCAAATTCAAATTTATTTTTATGGCTAAATAAATTGACAAGTTTCTGCTCAAAAAGTGTATAAGAAAAAATTAAAAGGATTTTCCTCAGGACTCTGACTCCACCCTGTCTAAGCCGAACTGACCACGATTGTAGTCGTCGTTGGAGAGAGAGAAAAAAAAAGTAAATTAATTTAGTTGAAAGCTGTAAAGTTAAAGCTTTGTTAACAGTCTCGACCCCTCCACACACCCGATTCCCCTGTAAGCGCAACACCCCTAATCCTGCCACTTTGCTTTTTCGCTCTTCATCAACACTCTTTTTTTTTAGAGCCTTTTTTTATTCAGGGGCGTCGCTTCGCGTCGTTTCGAGTTGTTTCACCGAGGGAAGCCCCTTCCAAAGTAGCCCACTGTGGTCTTGGTCCTAAAGACGGGCAGAGGGAGAGAGAGAGGGAGCACCCAGGGCGGCTTTGTTTCCTAGCCAGGATTTTAATAGTTTTAGGTCTCCCCCCTCCGCCCTTCTTTGTACTATAGATTGTGTGATATAAAAAATGAAAGCCCTCAAAGGATAGGTCAGGGGAGTGGGGTAAAGCATTTCATGAGACAAAGTGGCTTGACAGGCGATAAAGTTCACCGCCGCAACTTTGACACATTCGCTAGTTTCAAATCAACCGGAAGCGACCAATTAAATATCATTAACAACAACAACAGAGGGAAAAATATGTCGAATTTTTTTTAGCAAACAAAAAATATTTCTTTTTCTCGTTTTTTTTTTTTAATAAAAATAAATTTATATTGTTTTAGACATCTTGGCGATCGCAATCACATGTGAAAATAAATGCATTTTTATTGTTTAAGGTTTTTTTTTTTTTGTTTAATTGAGATGGCACAATAGACAAGTCGAAAAGGGCATTTGCATAAAACTCAAAGTTCTAAAAAAAAAACATTACAATTACAACTAAAAATAAATTTGCATATGAATAAATTTTGTGAGCAACAACAAAAAAGAAAATATGTCGAGTGAAAAAAAAGAATGAAGGCAAGCAAGCAAGACCGAGGCCAAGAGTATAAGGCATGAGTATATTTAGTCAGAGTATAAAAAAAATAATAATAAGAATAATAATTTATGAGAAATTAGATTAAAAAAAAAATATTAAAATAGGTTACTTTAGGCTAATAAATAAATAACAAGTATATAAAAAATAACAATAAAAATAATTCTAAACGAAATAAATAAATAATATAAAATTCCAAAAATATGTAGAAAACTACAAATAAATAAAATTAAAAAAAAAATTACCTAATTTATAATGAATAATGAATTCACAAAAGAGTTAAATAAATAATAATAATTTAAAAAGTTAGGTATATAAAAAAAATTAAATTCAATAATAAATAATAAGGAAATAAAAAATTAATTTATTAAAAAAAAAAAAATTTTTTTGAAAAAAAAAAATTAAATAAGCTCGAGCGCAGTCAAGTTTGAGAAACCCTCTACCTATAGAAGCCTGAATCTATACACTTTACCGAATTTTCCTATGGGTCTATAGTAAAATATATAGGTAAATCTTTAATTTTATAGAGAGCTTTAGTACTAATTAAAACATGCAATTACCAAGTATATTATATATATATAAAAAAATTATAACTAATAAAAATCATATTAGAAAAATACAAACAAAATAATAAAAATTAATAAAATATAAAAATTAAATATTAAGAAAAATTAACTTATTTAATAATTAAAAATTGAAATAATTTGAATTAAAAAATAAAACTAATAAAAAAAAAATTTAAAAAAAAAAAACTCAAAAAAAAAAACAATTATAAAAAACTTTTAGAGCATAAAAAAAAGTTATTAAAAAAATATCCAAGAAGAACTAAGAATAAAAGAATAAGAATTCTTTACTCCCACAGAAAAGACGCAACAGAAAAATTTAAGGAAATATTTTTAATTATTTTTTTTTCTTTTTTTTTTGTTTGCCTGCGAAATTCCACATTTATTTTTTTGTACAAAAAGCTTTTCATCTGACTAGACAAATAGGGTAGACAAAATAAAAAAAAAAAAAAACAGAAACCTATGTAATAACAATTTCCGTTGCAATATTATGCAAATTTATTTTCACAATGTTGGCAACAACAACAACAAAAACAGCAGCAACAACAATAAGAAGTCTGAGTTAGCTTTTCTTTGCATTGACTTACGAGCACTTTGCGAAAAATAATTGCATACAAAATGGTTGCTATTTATTTGAGAGAAATACAAAAACAACAACAACAGCAACAACAAATAATACAAAACTGTAATGAAATTAAAGCAACACCAAAAACAACAGCAACAGCAACAACAACAACGAAGGCAAAGACAGACAGTAGCGAATGTTGCATCACATCCTCAGTTTTGCTAAGTAGAAATTATAATGCAATAAAAAATATTAAAAAAAAAAGGAGACAGACACACCGACCGACCGACCGACCAAGAGAGACAACAAAAAGCGAACGCATAACAAAATAATAATAAATAAATATGCGCCAACAACAACAGCAACAACAACAAAAGTCTTAGGCCAACTTTGCCCAAGCTATAAAGATGTTTGTGTTGTTGTTGTTGTTGCTGTTGGTGCAGCATGATGACGATGACGAATGCTGCCGAGACACGTTGGCAATTGCAATTGCAACTGCTTTTGATATTTGCTGTTTTGCTGGCTCTCCGCTCTCTTGGGCTGTGTATTTTTAGTATAATTATGGCAACAACAAAAAAAAAATAACAACAACAAAAATGGGGCAACTTGAGGAGCCACAACAGTGGTGGCTCTGGCTCTGGCTATGGCGGTGGCAAGAGAATTACACATATAATTTAAATTTAGTTTAATTGTTATTCTCCGGTGCTGTAGCCCTCCCCCCCCCCCCCCTCCTCCTTCTTCCACCCTCACTTCCTCACCAACTCACTCACCACAATCTCGAGCTAGAAGAAATAATAAAGCAACCAAAAAAAAAAAAACAACAACAATAGACAAGACGACAGACTGACTGAGACAGACAAACTACAAAATACAAAAAAAAAAAAAATTATAATAGAAAACAAAATAACATGACAATTGCAATTCAAATGCAAAAATCCCAACGTTATCTTCGGGGTGCCGAAGATTACAGACTCTTTTCGAAGTTGTTTCTGCCGTAAATCACATGAACGGGGTTGGTCAGTTAATAGGGCCGATTTAGGTTCGTATGGCAGCTATATGATATAGTAGTCCGATCCTTACGAAATTTGGTATTTATATTAACTGCTATAAAAAACATATGTGTGCTAAATTTGAACAGGATCGGATAATAAATGTGCGAGTTATTCCCTAAACCGATTTAGGTTCGTATGACAGCTATAAATATAGTAATCCGATCCTTACGAAATTTGGTATTCATATTAATTGCTATAAAAAACATATGTGTGCTTAATTTGAACAGGATCAGGTAATAAATGTGGAAGTTATTGCCTAAACCGATTTAGGTTCGTATGACAGCTATATGATATAGTGGTCCGATCCGACCGATTCAAACTAGTGTACTACCTAGGTTAAAAAGAAGGCTAAATACCAAGTTTCAGCAAAATAGCTTTTAAGACGACGGAGTAAATCGCATAGAAACAGACGGAGAGACGGACAGACGGACAGACGGACAGACGGACATGGCTATATCGACTCCTCTAGTGATTCTAAGTATTCTAGATGTAACTTTTGTGGGTCTACGATGTTTGGTTCTGTGCGTTACAAACATCAGAGCAAAGTGAATAGACTCCTTTTTCTTCGAAAAGAGTCTAAAAATGAGCGCATATAGAAAAAAATTATATAGAGATCTGAATGTGCAGATCCGCTAAATAATAACATTTCAAATGACAACAACAACAACAACAACTATATTAGCGGACATGACTTGATTGAGGGCTGAAAGAGCACAAGAAAAAAAGCACTTCTAAGGGTAAAAAATAGGCTTGGAAAATTACTGAAAAATTGAAAGAAAAAATACATATATATTTTTTTTATTTATATAGTCGATATTATTAGTCTCTCTTATAACGTTTCTAGATCCTGAAAAGGAACAAAAAAATCTAGAGAAAAAAAACTCAAGATTCCAATTTTAATCTAATCAAAATAAATTTTGTTTTTTTTTTTTTAATCTTCCAAAAAACTCCATAATTCTCGGCTGATCAAAATGGGCCTCAGAGCCTCCCTCTGTCCTGAGCTAACCTTAATTCAGATATAAGAAAATATTGAAACTATTTTCTTAAAATTAAAAAAAAAAAAAAATGGATTCTTTGCGATTCTAAAAAAAATAGAAAAAACTCAGTGAATTTATGAAAATATTTCAATTTTGAATCCAATTTATTTGGAAATATTTTTTGGAAAATTTCTTTTTTTTTTTTAAGAAGAATAATTTAACTTTTCTCAAAATATGGTTTAGATTTATTTTGGAATTTGAATCACATTTATTTGGAAATATTTTTTGGACATTTTTTTCCTTTTTTTTTTTTAAAGAAGAATAATTTAACTTTTCTCAAAATATGCTCTAGATTTATTTTGGAATTCAAAGTATTATTAAAAAAATATATAATATAATTTCAAAAATATTCTCTTATTATTTTCACAGGTCTTTTCCAACTCAAACTTTTCCTCTCTCATTTTTCTTTTTAGTAAATAAAAATTCTTATACAATTTAATTGCTTTGGGTTTATTTTGTAATAAAAACAAACGATAACAAATAACAAAAAAAAACAAAAAAAATTAAATACCAGAGAAAAAGTTTTGTAGAACTCATAAAAATGTTCTACCCATCCGAAATAAGCAACAATGTTGCAAAGAACAGAAAAATGTTGCCAGGCAATTCAACACAACAGCTGCAAAAACGATTGCATTTGCTCAGCCACCCCCCCTTCGACCAATGCAATTTTATTTACAATAAAATTTACAGCACTGAGCATTTGGATTCCAAGAGGTGTGATGTGTGGGAGAGAGGGGGTAGGATTTCTCCAGACAGGTGGAGCTTGCCACCAGGCAGGCAGGCCGTAAAATGAAACTTTATATAAAATTCAGAGAACGCCCAAGTAATCCGAGTTGCACATAAAAATACTGGCAACTTTGTTTGGCCAAGGCTGGCGAATGAGCCATTATTTTCCCCTATTGTAGATTCTATATATAACCCGGAATATGTTTAAGTATTAATTTATATATATTTTTTTACTCACTGCAAATTGGATTAGCTCGAGTGAATGAGTCGAGGCAAAAAAAAAAAAAAAAAAAAAAAAAAACAAGAGATTTTCCTAAGCCATTCATATTCCGAACCACACAGAACCCATCAAGAAGTCATCGATACTTTTTCGCGCAATCAGCGCAATTCCTGCGACGCTCTGACAACATCGAATAAAAAGTCTCGAGTCCTGGCTTCGAGGACTCGCAGTGAAATCAAATTTAATATTATTATGATACACTTGTGTGCCAAACGAAGCAAGTGATGTGCCTTATGTGACTCCGGCTCAGAGACGGAGTATTTATCACCCACTCCTGCCAGCCCTGCACAACCCTCCGCGTCACTGATTGACTTGACTTGACTTGAATAAAATCAGGCAAAAGCCAAAAGGGTGTTGCCCCTTCTATGGCAACACCCTTCGACGCGGCGAAGGCGGCAACGGCAGCGGCAATCGTGTTGCGTTACACTTGATTATATATTCCAACATATTCACGGCTCAATAGACCAAGCCAAGTCGAACCGAAACCAAGTGAACTCGTCATCATCAACGCCATCGTCATAGGCTTGTTTTTTACACCTCTTCCTCTTCTTCTTCTTCTTGGTTTGTTCCGTCTTCTTTCCGATTTGTTTTCTATGCATGAAAATAATAAGTGAAAATATGCATATCTGAATTGTATTTACCCAAATGGGTTGACATTTTTCCTTTCCCCCTTTCCGACTTGTAAATATTATTATTTTTTTTTTTACTATTTTTTTGCATTATTTATTATGCCGACATCAATTTGTTTGAAAAATTTACAATTTCAAAATATATTTTTTTTGCTTTGTTGTCCTCATAAAATTGTCAGATTTAGTGAGTCTCTTTTTTTCTTTGCTTTTTGCCTGTTCTAATGACTTTTTGTCACAGCTAAACTAGAACAAAAATTTATGATAATTTCTGGTCATAATTAACCATGAATTGCTTGACACAATCAATGTGCATTTCCAAAGGTAAAAGCAAAAAATATTTAAATAGAAAAAAAAAATTGAGCAAAAAAAAGGGAACCGCAGAAAGGGCCCGGCCAAAGGAATTAGACCGACCAATCCCAAAGGTTGTTTCATTTAATATTATGGCAAAAACAGGCAAATAAGCAGCTCGGCTTGTCTAATAGTGGTTGCAACGAGGAAGAAGAAGAAAAGGCAAAAAAAAAGAATCTGGGCAACATAAATTGTACTGCATTTGTGTGAAAAAAGGCCTTAAGGCCAGCGAGGGCTGACCCTGGAGTAAAGGGACAAAAAATTATAATAAATAAAAATAAAAAAAAAATCCAAAGTTTTCTTGGGGGGAAAAAAAAAGTTTTCTTGGGGTTGCCAAAGATTTTCTACGTTGCATTCTGTCTTTAATCATAAAAAAAATTGATCAGTAAGTGCAGAAGGTATTCCTTATACCGATTGAGTTGGGTATGACTGCTATTCGCTATGGTGGTCTTTAAATAATTAAAATGAAGAAAGTAAATTGAATAATAATAAATAGTATTTTATTCAATCGGAAAAATATAAAATAAAAAAAAAGAATTTAATAATAAAAAATAATAACATAAAAAAAAATATATTTCATTGTTAGAGAATAGAACCTAATAAGAAAAAAAATCAACAAAAATAAAAATAGATAAAACAAATAAATAATAAAAATTAATAAATTTAAAAAAAAATAAAAAATTTTATAAATAAAATATATGATAAATAAATAAAAAAAAATTAAAATAAAAATATAAATGATAATTAATAAAAAGACATGATAAATAAATAAAAAAATTAAAATAAAAATATAAATGATAATAAAGAAATTTGTTAAAAATAATAGCAAAAAAGAAGAGCAATTATTCAATTATTAGGGAAAAAAATTAAAAGAAAAATATATATATATATATTTATAATAATAAAACAAAACAAAAATCATATACAACAAACATATAAGCAATTTAATAAATAAATAAATATATATATATTTTTTTTATTAATTGTGAATATTTAAATAAACATTTTCAAAGAAAACTGAATCAATGAAAATTTACATTGCCAACGTTTTGAGTTAAAAAAAAAAATCCCAAAATTGTTATTATTTGAAAGACCAAAGACAATGCGATTTTGCGGCTTTGTGGCAAAACAAGAATATGGAATGAATTTTTAAAGCCACCCTCGCATGTCCGTTTTACTGTATCTACGAAATGTGTAGTTAAAACGTTCAACAGCAAAAGTGAGCATTGAAAATTTTTCCAACAACAGAAAAAAAAAAACACAACCCGAGAAGGTGGAGGAAAGAGGTGAAAAAAAAAAGAAAAAATCGAAATGAAAACTGTAAAACATTTCCACTTGCCGCTCAAGACTCAAACGGAGATGTGAGTGTGTGCAAGTGTGTATGTGTGTGTGTGTGTGGATTTGAGTGTGGATTTTTACATTTTTAGATTTGAACATTTTATATTGCACGTCATTACAGACAATTAAATGCAAAGTAGTTTCCTGCACTTGCTTTGCCAACCAGAGACCAGTCAGTAGTCAGTCAAGTCAGTTGGACTAGTCTCGATTCAGTCGGTCGGTCGGTCTGTCTTTCGGTTGGACAGTCGCCCACCCTAAAGGGAGGAAGAGGAGGAGGAGGAGGATGATGGTGATGATGTTGGCTTGGCTGGTAAAGAGGTACAGGTGGGGGGGTAGGAGGTAGCACTGGTGCTGATGGTGGCAAGTAGAGTGTTGAATGGGGCAGACACATGTAATGTGGTGAGGGCGGCCACTGTAAAAAAAAAAAAAGTTGAGAAGTTAAATGCCGACATATAGCAAAAACAACAACAACGGCCAGGCATTCATTCATTCATTCATATATGGAACACACACACACACAAACACATGCACACACTGGGGCAGTGATTATTGCCTCAACACAAAACATTACACTTTGCTGGAAAAATGTTGTTGTTGTTGTTGTTTTTCTATAGCTACTTTCCTCAGAGATTGTAATAATTTTTTTCTAGCTACTTTTTTTCTTCTTCTTCTTCTTTTCGTAATCAAGCAAATCTACATAGATATAGACAGACATATAGACAGACTTATTTATATGCATCTCTCTTGATAAATATCTAACGTTAAATTTTAAGCAAGCTCAAAAAAAAAAAATAAAAAATAAGAAGAACAAAAACAACAACAACAACAACAAAAGCAGTCAAACAAAAACAATTATTATAAATACAACAATTTTCTTTTTTCTTCAGTTTTTTTTTTTTTTTGTTTTGTGCCTTTTTGGTGTTGCTCTCTTTTTAAGTTGTTGTTGTTGTTGTTTTTGTATATATACGCAACAATTCACTTGGCCTAGCTACAACCGCTTCCGTCAGTTGAATGAGGTTGCAATTTATGCCACTTGCCACTTTATTATTATAATACAAAACACTTTTTGTTTTATTTTTTAGTTTTCCATTGTGGGCTCCTCGCTTTTATTATTTCGCTCTTGCTCTTTCTAATCATTTCTTTGTTTCTTTGTTTGTTATTTTTTTTTCTATCAAGTTTTGAGTATTTAGTTCAGTTAGCTTAACTTTATGTGGGAAAAGTTTCCTGAGTGCCTTGAAGCCCGAAAGTGTTGGGCAAAAGATATTTAAATTACTTTGAAGAGTCTTAGGGTTTCCCAGGTTCTTTAAATGATTTTTTTTTTTAATATAAAATTTCTAAATATTTCTGAATATTTTAATATTTAAAATGAATTCTTACACTTCCCTTAAAAATATTTTAAATTAAAAAATATTTAAATTAAAATTATTTAAATTACTTTGGGTTTCCCAGGTTTTTTTTTTAAGTGATTTTTTTTTAGATTTAAAATTTTTTGAATATTTCTGAAAATTTTATATTAAAAAAAAAATCTTACCATTCCCTAAAAATTTTAATATTTAAAATAAATTCTAACACTTCCCTAAAAAATATGTGGAATTCAAAAATATTTAAATTTAAAGATATTTAAATTTCTTTGAAGACTCTTAGGGGTTCCCAGGTTATTTCAATGATTTTTTTTTAATATAAAATTTTGTAATATTTATAATACATTTAAACATTTTAAAATTAAAAATAAATTCTTACAATGCCCTGAAAAATATTTAATAAATAAGAACAAAAAGTTTTTTAGACAATTTATTATTTTCATATAAAATTGTTTATAATTTTTAAAGTATTTATGAAATGTGTATAAATTTATGTAAAATATTTTTTAAATTTATAAATAATTTTAATGAATTTAAAAATATATTTTTTTTAATATTTTCATAAATTATTTCTCTGGAAATTATTGTTATAAATTTTTCTTAAAAAAAATAAATAAATAAATTTTCCCTCTTCAAAATAATTAAAAAATTATTTAAATTTATTACCATTTTTTTATATTAGTTGGCCAATATGTTGCCATAAATTAGACCTTCTGACAACCTTTCTAATTTTACAAAAATAAATCAAACCATTATTTTTTTTATTGCCCCCCTGCAAATGCTTTTCCATTTCGCATAGAGCAAAAAACCAATTCTCTCAATCAGTCCATTTTAATTAATTACATTTTAGAAAATATCAGAAAAATTACATTAATTTAGACTAGCTGACAAATTATTTGCATAAAAAAATTATAGCAAAAATCTATGAAAAATTAAAAACCATTAAATGAGTGGCTAAAAATAACAGAAAACAAAAATTACGTTTTAATAAAAAGCAAAAGCAACCAAATTGCCAGCAATTAGCTTAATGAAATAAACAAAAAAAAAAAAAACAATGGATTACAAAATTAATCAACTTAGTTGATCCAAAAAAAAAAAATATCTGCGAAAATATTCAATGGCAAAAAAAAATGCATTAAAAATGCATAAATAAGACTGTCATAAATAAATAATTTTTATAGACTAAATCAAACACACACACACACGCACACAGATACATATAACCGAAATGACCGTAAATCGTAAATCAACAAATTAAAATTTTTGTATTTTTGTCTGTGAGCAAAACAACCGCAAAAGTTCCACACCAACCCAAAACCAAAAAAAAAGAATTGACTAAATAAATAAAACAAACTAGGCGGCCATTTTAAAGGGATGAGAGCAAAAGCAACAAGTAGCCGACCCGTAAGCCAGACACAACGAGTGAGTTAGTGTGTGTGTGTGTGTGTGTGTGTAGGTGTCAACGCTGCATAAAAAGTGCCGGGCAGACAAAAGAGCAACATGCAACATGTTGTTGTTGGTAGAAAAAAAAGAAGAAAACCACAAAAACCCGGAAACCACAAATATTTGCCACAAAAACGCACACACACACACTGGCCCAATCACTCACACATTCACAGTACCAACAAATAACAAAGCTTTGGCTTTGTTGTTTTTTTTATTTTTTTATTTTGGACTTTGCTTATTATATTTTGTGTTGTTGTTATTGTTGTTGTTGTTGGTGTACATTGCGTAATTGTGTAGGCCCATTGACTACGCACACAAACGAAAAATATGCCGAAATCAACGCAAACAGATTTTACTAGGTTAACAGGAAAATCAAGCAAGACGACCAAGAAGAAAGCCAACCAACTAAAAAATAAGTAGGAAAAAAAAAATGTGAGAGAAAACCCAAAGATGAAAGAGAGAAATAAGTCGGAACAGAGAGTTCTCAAGCTGCTGCTCTGCTGTGCTGCTGCTCTGCCGAAGAAGCCCAACGAGACGAAGTATAAGTAGCTCAACGAATACGACCCAAGCACACATACACACACACTCACAGACATTTTCACAGACATACTCACAGACACTCACGCACAGCTTCAGTCAACTGCAGACTCAGACAGAGAAGCAGACTTGGAGACAGGCAAAGCCACAGCAGCTGAGTTACTTCCAGGCCACTGAAAGGACACCATTCGAGTGTATAGTTTGTGTATGTGTAAGTGTGTCTGTTTATAGATAATTTTGCTTGTGCCCCTGGTATGCTATCCTGGCAAAATTTACAGTCGCACAAACACACGCAAAATCACGTAAGCCAGGCAACCAACCGAGAGCCACCCAAAAAAATATGCTATACAAACAAAAACACTCACGCACGCACACAAACACAATGAGATACTTTTGGGTATTCGCCTTTTGCTCAAGGTCAAGTACAAATCAGCCCAGCCCAGCTCAACCCAACCCAGCCGAGGCCAGGCCAGGCAAACCCTCGACGTCCTTGATTCCCAGCTGCTGGCATTTTGACAAAACCCTCAACATAGAAGAAGAAGAAGCCGAAAAAAACAACAACAACAACACAACCAAAAGGGCAACTGGCAAGCCACAGACAAACAGACAGACAGACTAACGCACGGCATGCCGGCACGAAAAGACGTTGCTCAGACACCCAAAATAAAAAAATAAAAAGAGACTCTCTGATTTCAGCCACCATTTTGGGCACGCTTCTGCTTCTTCTTCTTCTTCTACTTGTTTGTTGTTACTTTTATTTTTTTATTTTGGCGCTTGAGTGACGCGCTGCCTGTTTTCGTTTGGTGCTTCTAATGTGGCTGAATTGTTGTTGTCGTTTAGCCACTTCCGTCTGCTTTCTGCCCTTGTCAAGCGTGCCGCCCCCCAGCCCCCAACCCCCCAAAAAGGTTGACTTTTGAGTGTCGACATGATTTTTCATGACTGAGATTTTTGTGGTGCTTCAAAGTCCCAGGTCCCCTGAACTTGTCAGAATATTTTGTCTGTTTGTTGTCTGGCCTGTTTGGCTACTTGTTGATTTGCCTTTTCACACTCTTTCCTCAAGCAAGGAGAGAGAGAAAGAGAGAGAGAGAGAGAGAGATTCTGCAAATATCAAATTGAAGTGAAAGTGGAAAATATAAAATGTTCAAGTCAACTCAAGCCTAAGGAAATAACCAGAACCTGTCATACACACATACAGATACACCCAAACACACACACACACACACACACCTAAGAAGTTTAAAGACCATTTTAGTTCATTCTCAGTTTGCATACTTTGTGGCTTTTTTGCTTTATTCTTGCCTTCTTTTACACAGACCTGGGCAGTCAGCAGCTGCAGCAAACCTACACTCTAAAGCTCTCTCTGTGTGTGTGTAAGTGAAGGTTAAGTGAGCGCATAAACTGTGGTTTTATGGCCAGTCACCTGCAGTCGAGAGAAGCCACAAGCCGCAAGCAGCCCACTCACTCACTCATTCATTCACTCACACCAATGCAAACGCAACCAAAGGAAACCAAGCCAAACCAACAGACTTCATAGACTTGGTTAAGTAAGCCCAAAATTTTGAAGGCTCTTAAAGACTTTGTCAAAATTAACTAGGCAAAAGTTTTTCTACAGGTTTTCATGCTTTTGTGGAACTTGAAGTTTTCTAAGCCAAAATTTTATTCAAAATTTATTTAGACAAATTGAGCTGAAAAGGTTGTTCAATTTTTAGCCAAATTCAAGCCAATTATTTGTGAAAAAATTTGCAAGACAAAAACAAAGGAGCTCCTAACTAAAATAAACAAGTTCAGACTGGAAATTAAAAAAAAATAAAATTAATAAAAATAATTAATGAAATATTTAAAAAAATAATAATAAATAAATAATAAATAGTAAATTAATTAATAATAAAACATTTAAAAATTAATAAATTTAAATTTTATTCAACTCTAAATTAATCCGACATAAACTTAATATTTTTATTTTTTTTATGATTTCAGAAAATTTCATAAGACATTTCTTTTTTACAAGAAAAAACTTTTCACTTCTTTTCATTAAAATGTTTTCTTTTTTTTTTTTTAATTTTTATGCCTCCTTTTTTTTATGCGAAGAGGAAGAATACAAAACACTCGTTTGGTAAGAAATATTAAAAAGCTGTCTCTTCAATAACAAACAGCAAACAGAGAAAATCCCACACCCTCCCCCCCCCCCCCTGAAACACCCACAACAGACAAAAAGGTGCAAAAGGTTTACATATGTGTGTGTGTGCTTGTGTGTGTGTGTGTGCTGTCGTTTTTCATTTTTAATTTAACGCGCTGTAAGCTTGTCATATTTATGAGACGACCCCAGTAATATTTTTACCCCATTCCACCCCCGCCTCCCTTCTCCACCCTGTCGTTTTGCCAACGCTTCATATGAGCCTGGCTCATTGCTGTTTTTCCTTCAGTTGGCGCAAAAGACAAAGGGAAAAAGTTTTGTTTGATTCCTTTTGTGTGTGCAGCGGCGCAACAGAAGCGCAGAAAAATAATTATCATTGATACAAAAGAAAGAGAATGAACACAAACACACACACACATACACACACACACACACACACACACACACTCATAGACAGAGACATATATAGAAAATACTTGTGCTCCTTGTGTATTTTATGGTAAATGTTTATACCATTTGCCTGATTAAAATGCAAACGTAGTTGCAACCCCCTCACTTTTTCCACCAACTATGAAAAACTTGTTTGACTTGTCAAAAAATTTCTAATTTGAAAAATCAAATCCATCAATTTTGAGCAAACATTTAATTGGCAAATAAACAAATTAAATTAGTCATGCCAAAAACGACAATTGTAATCAAAATCAGAATCATAATCATAATCACACAGTTCAATAAAATTCAAACAACAACAACATAAAATATATATACAATATTTTTACCTTGTCAATGTCAAATGCAAACAACAAAAACAATTTATAATAATTCCAATAAATTTGACAACTTTGTTGGATGCAAATCAGGCAAGGCGAATATTTGTTGCCCTTAAAAGGATAAAAAAAATAATAATAATTATAATAAAACAACCACAAAATATTGTCTAATTAAATTTGATGAAACCACAAACTTAAATCCCCAATCCTTTGCCATGACAATAGTATGGCCAAAAAAAAAAAAAAAGGTGTTGGCTTAACTTGGGTGGAAATGGGTCTCCGGCTCCGGCTCGGATCCGGGACTCATTCAATATTTTATTAATCGCATGTTATCAATCAAATGACAACAATTACAAACTGCCACTGACAAAATGACAGGCATACACAAACGTTGCTTGGCATGCTGCACACACGGCGTATACGTAATGCGTAAATCAAAATGCCGACCCCCTGCTGCCTTGCTGCCTAGCTGCTCAATTTGAACCTATGCGGCTACTTAGCGGCAAATTTGATTTGTATATGCCAATATGTGCAGCATACGCCCCCCAGATGTCTCAGCGTTTAAGACGCCAACACAAAGAGCGACCTTTTCACTTGAATGGACACGCACAGAGGCACAGAGGGCCATTGGCAAGTTAATAGAAGGATGTTGGTCAGATGTCTGTATTCTCGTCTAAAGAAAGGCAGATGTGCATATATATACATACACATATATATGTGTATATGTATATAGAGTGAGAGTTGCTGGGCTGCCTAGTGTCAGTTATTAACGCAATTAATTCAATCATTATTGAATCATGCAATGCGCCAATGTTGAGCCCAGTCGACCAGAGTCGCCAGTCCAAACAGGATAACCATTCTTGTTGTTGTTGTTGTTGTCGCCAACAAAATGACAACGTCTATGTCATTATAGGCAGGCCCCCTTTTGTTGTTGTTGTTGTTGTTGTTGTTATGTTTGCTGCGTTTGATAATGATAATAATGATAATGATGATAATGATAATGATGATGATGGGCATTAAATGTTTGCCCATCCATGTAGCTGCATATACAATATGGAAAAGCCATCTAACCAACCAATTGACTGAGTATATTCTATCTCGCTCTCTCTCTTTCACTCACTCTCTCTATCTCTTTCTCACACACTATATCTTGCCTACCATATTTGACATGTCAAATCGCTGCCAAAGTGTTACGTCAATATCACCAATGCCCTAAACTATACCCACGCCCCCCCCCCCTCCCATCCACCCTCACCACCCCTTCGACCCTTTTCCATTGGCATTTTGGCAACATTTTCATTAAATATGCCCAAAGTGAAGTTGCCTACTGCATAGGCCTCGGCAGTTTATCAAATGCACTCATGTGACCCCAGTCCAAAATTATTTCGATTCTGGTGGTGAAAAGCTTTTCTATCAAACTAAAAATTTTCGCTTTCAAAAGTTCTTTAAAAAAAAAAAAAACAACATTTTTAATATTTTTTTCAAAAAATTATGAAAATGCATTTTTGGCGGCAGCCCAAAAGTAGGCAACATTTTTACACACAACTTAATGAACTGATAAATTTCATTAACAATTAATAACCAGCAATTTATAACGGATAATAATTAATTGAAAATTATCAGACATATTCGCCTGCTGCTTCTTCTTCTTTCTTTTTCATTTTTTTTCATACTTGTTTGGCTTTATTGTGCAAATTTTGACACTTGAAATGTGTCAATACCCACAAAATGTGCCACAATTCACACTGCATGTGTGTGAGCATGTGTGTATATGTGTGTGTGTGTTTATCTATTTGTAATGAGATTTTCTGTATAATATAAAATAAATAATTTAATAATTTTATTAATAAGCAGAAGCTCAATTCAGTTGACTCTGCTTGCTCCCCTCCTCCATTTAAAATTACATAATTCTGGCCAAATGGTAAAAGCATTATCTGCCAGGCCAATTAAGCTTTGTACAACAACAAAAAAATATGGAAGAAAAATCCAACAAAATATATATATATATATAAACTTTATGTATATATATACTTTCTGTGGTTTTGTCGTCGTTGTGAGCTGAGCAATTTTTCATTTTGGGAAATCAATTTGTTGTTTACATAATTGTAAAAAATGTTTTCAATAAACAAATTATTTGATTATTATTGCCGTCAATTAAAACAAAAGCGTTAAACCAAAAACAAAAAGAAGAAAAAGACAGGCCAAACCAATTCAGTCAAAAGGCAAGCCCAAACCAAAACGCCTCTTTGCGACTCAACCGAGCCATGGCGAGTCGGGGCGAGTCGGGGCCCGGTCAGGCCACGTGACTGGCATGGCCAGCAGCCTCGGCCTCGGCAATGGCAAAATGCATTTTTTATGCTTTTTAAACAAAGATCAGTCGGCAATCGTTGCACACAAAAAAAAAAAACAAACCGAGCCAATCCAGGGTAAACTTTTTTACAAGCCCAATCAGAGGGGCTGGGGAAGGGGCAGACACAACACGACGTGCGGTTCGAAATATTTAATTGCCTTGTATTGCGGTTGAATGCGGCGCGTATTAAAAATATTTACCAACAAACATGACTGAACGCCACCCCACCCCCCGCCATGTTTCCGATACAGAGCCAACAGGAGAGAGGAGCCAGGGAGCCGAGGAGCCATCAAACCGACAGGACAGTTTGAGGTGTCGGTGTGTTTACGTTTTTCTTCTTCTTCTTGCTTTTCACGCCCCTGGGCAATCATTTGTTGCATATTTCGCTCATTCCTTTTATTTCTGCTTCTGCTTCTTCTTCTTCTTCTTGTTTTTTTGTCACGGCAATTGGCTTTCACTGGCTTTTGGATGAGCTGCTTTCTGACTGGTCGGCTTATCAGTGGAATTAAATATTGTACACAATTTGTTAAGGATAATCGGAAAATTCTTTGAAAAGAAAATTATAAGCTTAAGCGGAAAAGTTATTTGAAAATAAAATACTAAGCTTTTCCCAGATGATCTAAAGTATTTTCTGAAGAATTCTCGGGGAAAATCTGTTTTTCCCCAGAAATGAAAATGCCTCAAAATTTACATAAATTTTTGTTCCCCCTATCATCGGCTCAATAATCTTTCAATTCTGTCATTGTCTCACTCCCTCCACCTATATATCTGGTTCGATGTTTCCAACAACAACAAAAAAATAAACAACACGTCATGTTGGTCATTATTTTTAAATCGAAGTTTAATTTTTATGAAGTCACTACGATTATGGAAATGCACTGGCCAAGTAAGCCCTGCGCTTTCGGCCCCCAAACCCTGCTACCTCTCTCTCTCTCTTGCTGTCTCTTTCGCAGGCTGTTACCTTATACTATTAAATTATTTTCATTTTTGTATATAAATTTGCATTTTCTTTTTTTTTTTTTTTTTTTTTTTTAATTTTGCACACCGTTAATATTGAATTTTAATTTGTAAGCCAGGCCAGTTTGGTCGGGGTCGTCAGTCTGTCAATGTGTTTGGGGTCATTTTGTTTGTTTACTTATTTTGGTATCAGTGTGCGTGCGTGTGTGTGAGTATCTTTGAGCCATGACAGATTGTGCGTCCGCATAGTGAAATGGCCGCATTGCCAATGCCTCACCTGGACTGGCCAAAACCAAACTCAGCTGAACTGAGCTGAGCTGAGTTGAGTTGAACTGAGTTGAGTTTGAGTGTGAAGGTGTGAGCTGTATTGAATTGGCTATATGTGTGGGCTATACACAACAGTAAGTTGTCAATTAAATTTGGCCAGCCACATCAAGCAGCCGTTGTCCTCTGGCCGGCCATCTGGCCAGTTGGCCAACTGTCCATCGATCTGTGTCCGTTTATTCATTTGACCGTTCGATTCGTTTACTTAATTTATATGTATCGTCCGTGTAATTGTCAATATGCCAATAAGCCGAATATGCAAGTGAAAAAAAAAACCATACATATTTTTTTTTTACTCTTTTCCTTTCTGTTTTTTTTTTTCATTTTTTTTATGCATAAATGCTTTTTTGCCGGGGATTACGGTGGGAGAATTGTGTGCAATGAATTCGGCTTGTTTGTTTGGTTCCACTTTTTTAATGGTACACAAATCAATTTACGTGTAGGTCAGGGCTGCAAGAATTGCAACCAATCAAACCGCAACACTTTTCAATGAGAATTAAAAAAAGAAAAATTAACAAAAAAAAAAAAGAATTGTGCAATTTTTTTTTTGCTGGAAAATTTCCTGGATCGATTAAAATGATTTCACAATAATTCTCTCAGGTTTTTTTGTTTGTGAAAAAATCCTTTTCATATGCTTTGCCAACCCTGTCGTCCTGGTCTGGTTTGGCCTGGCCTGGCCTGGCCTGTCTGCACAACGTGTTGGTCATAAGTAGCTCAAAAGTGTTAAGGATTCAATTAAAACGATACAAACAGACAAACCCACAACCAAAAAAAAATGCAAGGACATAATGCGAATATGGTTTTTAATACGAAAACCAAGAGAAGCAGAAGCCAGGAGAGAAAAAAAAAACACAAAGACTGGCAAAAGTGTATAGCGAATATGGCCATGTCGATTGTTATAAATGACAAACAAACATAGCCATAAAAATTATAAATTACGCGACAGATGAAATGTCAATGGCTCCAACGATAACTTATTCCATTAATTTAATTAAATGTGCTTAAAATTGTTTTTATTTTTTTTTTTCGGTATCAACTTGGCTTAATCTTAAATTATTGCCCATGACTTGAAACAATTTAATTTTAATGGAAATTTTTTTAGCCATGTCAGTTGGGTTTTCATATACAAATAGAAATGCACTTTAGCCAAGTTAGTGTTTTTTTTTTTGGCGAAAACAAAAAAAAAATTTGAAATAGAAAAGACGCCGCGCCGAGTTGAGTCGAGTCGAAAACTTAAATATGCAACAGGAAATATACGCCAATCAAATGCCAATCTTCAAACCTGACGGCAACAGCAACAACAACAACAATAATAACAACAACAAAAGTACAAAAAAATAAATAACAATACATGAAATGTCTTTAAAATAGAACAAAATGTTGAAACGGCTTTTAGCGTAACGTCTTATGACCTGAAAAATGCCAGACCAGCCGACCGGCAAAAAAAAACAAAAAAAAAAACAGCCATAAACTGCAACTTGACTTGCCACACCACCACCACCACCACTCGTACATCTAAACCAAAAGACCAAGTAGCAAAACCATATCAAAAACAACAGTAACAACAACAACAACAACAACAACAATAGCAGTTCACAGGCCAAATGTCTGGCACTTTTACTATGCAAAATACTTTTGCGCTTGCCTTTTGCATAGATTAACGAAAATGTTTTGTGCCAACGTCGGCGCTGGCATTGGACTGCCTTCGAAATGTTCAGCTCGCCTCGCCTCGTCTGGCCTGAGCTTAGTTGCCTCAATCCTTAAGGTCTCCCTCAATCTCTGCCTCTCTCTCTCTTCTTACTCCCTCTCTATCTCAGTCACTCTAGCTTTGGCTCTTAGACTCACTTTCTCCGCTCTGCCGCTCCTTTTCTTTCACTTTTTGTGCAAGGGTAAGACCTAGAGTTTTGGCAAATAAGTTTTGAATAATTTTTGGAGATTTTTGGAAAAATATCTATAAAGAATTTATATCTAATAAATCTTAAAAAAAAATTGAAAAAAAATCTTTCAAAATTAATAAATAATTTATGGCTTAGAAATTTTGAATTTGAAATAAAATAATTTTTATGAATCTAGAAAAATTGAAAAAAAAAACATCCTCATTCATGTTTCGGGGAAAAAAATCAAAATTAATAAATAATTTATGGCTTAGAAATTTTAAATTGGAAATTAATCAATTTTTATTTGCCAAGAAAAAATTGAGAAAAAAAAAATATTTATTTTGATTACAGAAAAAAACACTTTTTTTTAATTTTACAAAAATTACATTTTTTTTTTTTTATTTCGTAAAAATTACATTTTTTTTTTTAATTTTATTTGAAAAATTTTTAATCCAATTTCAGGAAATATTCTATATGTCTATATATATATTTTTTTATTTTATTTGATAAATATTTATTTTTTTCCTCTACAAAAAACACAAACACCACAACGAGTTTTTTGTCCAAAATTCAAAGTGAGTAGAAATCAGTCTGGGAATAAAAAATCTGAGAGATATCTAAATTTTTTAAAATAATATTATTTTATATATTTTTATTTTTTTTTTTTTTATTATTTTTATTTATTTTTATTTTTTTTTAATTTGATAAAAAAATTTTATAAAAAATTTTAGATTTTTTTCTAAACTTTTCGAACCGCCCCCGTTGCTCAGCATTTTGTTTTTACAAATATGCATTTTGCCAGCGTAAATAATTTATTAAATTTTATTGCACAACACAGCACAAGATAGCAGCAGCAAATTGAGATACAAAAAAAAAAAAAAAAAAAACAAGAAGAAGAAGAAGAAGAAATATTATCCAAAAATATAGTTTCAGCTATCGTCAGTCAGGTGGGTAAATTGGCTGAAACTGGCAAATGTCTTGGCCCACTCCAAAAACAAAAAAAAAAAAAAATTATATCCCACTTTGTATCTTACAGATACCGAGCTATTGCATAATTCATTTTGAATGGAAATATCAAATAATTTGTAGTCATTTTAACCAGAATAAGGCCAAAGCAATTGGTAACTACGCCATTTTCTAATAATAGATAAAGAATCAAAAAAAAAAATTGCAGAAGCTGACTAATCAGAAAAGCAACCACCAATGGAAATTTTAAAGGCAGACAGCAGCTTAATTATTTTTCGGATATTTTAATGCCAAGACATGGCCAAGGACAACCCCCGAAGGAGCCAAGCTCGACATTTTTTGATATGCGTATATAAAATTTAAAATTAAATTTGGCCATGCTTCGAGGCAGCTTTGCTCTTGCACCAAAACCAGACATTTGCCGCAGACTGTCGCCATTTTTTTCTTTCCAAAAAAAAGTAAAGAAGGGCAACCAAAAGACGCAGACCGCAGAAATATGGCAACAGTGGGCAGGTGGCTGAAATAGCAAAAGGACATTGACTTGAGCAACCGCCAAGACAAAAAAAAAAAATGGGATCCCTGGTTTATTCATTCATTGCGTCGTTCATTTGCCCCTTTTTTTTATATGCATTTACATATTTTATAATAAAATATTTATGTATATTATAGAGAAATGTGGAAAATTGAAGCCAACAGAAAAGTAAGGAAAATTTTTGGCTCGAGGATAATGGCAAAAAATGATATCATTATATTCGTCTGGCATTTTCTTTTCTTCTTCTGTTATTTTTTTTCTTAATTATTTTGCATAAATTAAAAGTATGAAAAAAGGTTTCATTAAATTGAAGCAATCAACTTAAAACATTTTCAAAGATTAAAGATACGCAAATTTCAAGGGATTGCTGGGAAATGGATGAGCGGGGGGAGGTAAAAAAAGGTTCATTTGGGAAATTTTTAATTTTGCTTAAGCAGATTCAGCTAAAACTTGGCTTAAATAAGCTAACTGCTATGACACTCAAATAGATTCTAGTCTAAATTCAGAGTAAGACTATCTGGGTTGTTTGTTATATTTGTAAAGCTGATTGCTATAAAACTCGTTTGGCCTCTATAAGAAAGAGCTGCCGGCTATAACACTTTTCATTAGAGCAAGCCAGCTTCTTTTGCCCTAATTTAGACTGACAGCTAAGACACACACTTAGCCCTCCCATCTAAGCTGCCGGCTATGAAACCCTTAATCGGTATACGCAAGTTCTCTTTCCACCAAATTCAGGCTGACAGCTATACCACTCAAATCAAAAGCGCTTAAATCAAAAATACCCTAAAGAATGCGCTAAATTCAAATTGATTTTAATTAACTGAAATGAAATACCAACAAACTGAATCAAAATAAAAAAATAAAAATTATAATATTAAATAATCAACGGTATTTACAGATAAATTCAATTATGGGCAATTTAAATTTATATAAAATTATTAGGAAAACAAGCCAACTGAAAAACTAAAAACCAAACCAATTGACCAAAAATATAGCCCAGGACAGATCGACCAGATGCTCCAATCCTGCCTCGTTTTTGGCATTGCTTTGGTGTCATAAATCGCAGCACCTAATAAATTGACACTTTGTCATTGTGTGGCATTTACAGTTTATATGCATTTTCCATATGCATTCTCTGGGTTTTTGTTATTGTCGGTCAGCACTTTTTCTTTTTTTTTCGTATTTTATTTTGTTTTTGTCTTTATTTTTTTTTTTTTTGTTGGTTTGGCTTTTGGCTGGATGTGTGCAACAATTGTGTGCAATTTTGCAGTTAGCCGGCGCATAAAAAAAGGGACATACACACACACACAAACACACCAACAAAATGCAAAATCCTTTGAAAAAAAAGAGATATATAGAAATGAGAGTGAAAGGTGGTTGGAGTCTGGTGTCAAATCCTCTGACTGGCTGTTTGTTTGTCTCTGTGTGTGTGTGTGTGTATGTGTGGCCATATTGTGGCTGGTTTTGCGGTAGACCAAGTGTAGCTTTTAAAACGGTTTGGCAGTCATTTTTTCACATCATTGATTGCTTATTAGATTATGGAAACGGACATAAAACGTTGGCAGTAGTCGATTTTTTGATTTGACTAGCTCCCCAGACCCCAACAACCCCAACAACAAGCCATCACCCATTCTGCCCAGAACTTCATGTTCGTCAGTCACCTGCGAAATGCACACGATACCTGACCCTTTGGCATGTCCGGCCACAGTGTAATGTGCTGTAAACAACAACAATAACAATAACAAACTGCACTCACACAATTGCAAAATAAAAACAAAAAACAAATTTAAATCAAAAAAAAAAACCAAAAGGACTAAACGGCAGTTGCAATTCGTTTTGACCAAAGTGAAGAAATAAAATTGCAAGGGGCGTGCAAATTTTCACAGAGGCCACTAACTGACCTCACCAAAAAATCCAGTTCAATATATATTTTTTTCCACTTGTTTTAAATATGCACACACACATTTGCATACGAGTTTATAGGTGTGTTTGGAATGTGATTTATAGCCGACCAAATGTGAAATAGTTAGGGAGAGCTCAACGCGGAATTCCATGGCCAAAAGATTACAATCCAAACATTAAATAAAATATATTTAAATGGTAAAAAAATGAACAAAATAACTCACCAAATCAAAGCATCTCACTGAGGGTTGCGCTCACAAAAAAAAAACACACACACACACACACACAAAAAAGCAAAAAAAATTACTGAAAGAAAGAAAAAAGATGATGAAATTAGTCAAAACTCATAAAATCAAGAGGAAGAAAAACTTACATTTAGCAAACTAACCACAACGCGGCGCTCACACTTTTATTAAAAGCCACTACGAAACACAGGTGAAGGAAGAACACAAAAAAAAAAGAAAAAAAAAATCAAAGAACATTCGAGACGGTTGCTCTTGCGCATTCCACTCAAGGCAAACTCTCCTCTCACTCCTTCTCTTTCCCACTAGGCATAAAGAACTTTACGCCACTTATAGATTTTTGCGAGCCTCTTGCGCATTTTCAGCAATTTAATAAGAAACTGAAAGAGAATAAGAGTTGGAATAAAGCACTGAAATAATACAAACGATTGACCGGCACAGCCGAATGCGAAATTTAGGTGACACCAAAATATTTTCATTTAATATATAATACACTCAATTAACACTTGTCAGGGACTTAACAAAATTCACTTTATTATTTCAACACTTCTTTATATTATTTAACACATCACAAGCAAAAAAAAAATGTAATTTTTGTGGAACCAACGACGCAAAAGTCTTTTGTGACAAATAATCTTGCCGGATGATCGTTGAGCTAGGATGGCAGCTCTGTCGCATTCAATTGACACTCGCCAGTGCTAGAAAGCGTTTAAAGAAATTAGTGTTGTGCAGTGTAGGTTTTTGTTCTAGTTAATAAGTTTTTGTGGTAAATTGCCTTAAATTTATTTAATTTGCAGTATATTGTGTAAATATTGAACAGTTTTATTTAGTTTCTGCATTCTGCTGTCCAAAGCGCACACACATACACACTCACACTCACACTGGCATACATGCGTTTAATTTAGCAAGGCAAACTAATTGCCGCAATCGTATTAGAAAATCAGCACCAACAAAACAAACAAAAACTAAAACTTTAAACATTTTTGCCCGTAATTTTTATCATTGTTTGTTAAAAACTGCAGTAATTTATAAAACAAAAAAACTTTTACCAACGCAGGCAAAAAATAAACAACAACAACAAGAACAACAAAATGCCTAACAAAAACTGCAACGGCAAACCAAGCCAAGCCAATCAATCGACAAAATAATGCGTTAACTTTTAAAACACACACACACGCACACCCACATATCGGCGCACGCAACTTTTTAACACAAAAGCAGTTAAAACAAAAACTAAAACTTTTTCCTAGTCTCAAAGGCAAAAGCGAAAAAAAAAATTATTGCCGGCATTTTTAGTAATAAAAAAAAAGCACTGAACGTCCAAGCCAGAGACCTGCCAACCTGAGGCTATTCTCTAAGCCTACAACAAAAACAACCAATTTAAAATATGGCAATTTCCACACACACACACATACACACCACCCGCACACGTACGCAGAGATACGCATTAAAAAAACCAGAAGAAAAACTTTAGTAAAAAAAAAGGATGGCGGTGAGTAATAAAGTTGGCGGAAATCATGAATTTAAATTTGATTCCAAAACATTTCAGTGTTTTGTATTCAAAATAAAAAGAAATGAAAATGTATTCAATTGCCGAGAACAGGAAATCAACTAGCCCAAGCCCAAATATCTCTGGCAAGACCTTTATGGGTTTGAGTGGTTCTTGAGGATATAAAATTTGATTCTGAAAAAAATACAAACTCAAGAAACTTTTATTTTTAAACTTTTTCGAAATATAATCACAAATAATTGATACCTCTCACATTGGAATTATTTTTAAATCCACTCAAAAATTTGGTTATATTCAATTATTCTTTGCATATTGAAAAAGGGAAATAATTCATATAAAAAAAAATGCGATTTTTGTTGGGTTCAAGTGATTCTCAAGAATTTTAAATTTTTTTCGACTTTTATTTAAATAAATTGATTGATAGAATCTCAAGAAGCTTTTATTTTTAAACTTTTGCTAAATATTTAAAATTTATCTAAATACAATCATAAATAATTGATACTCCTCACATTGGAATTATCTTTAAACCCACTCGAATATTTGGTTCTATTCTATTAAAAATGGCAAAAATATTCATTAAAAAAAACTTTTAAAATATCCCCAAAAACAAAATATAAAAAATTTCGTAAAAATTCATAAATTCATATCAAAAGGGATGGGAGGGCTGAGCTCTATTTCAGATTTTATATGAAACTTGTAACTGTGCCAAACTGTTTGTGATCAATGGAGACGAGAATAGTGAAATGGGAGACCGTGTTTGAGTATGGAATATAATAAAAATTGTACCGGAAATAATGTGTAGAAATGCACATTCCACCAATCCAACAAGCCATACTGAATGCAGAAAACCAAACATCATCGAAGTGGTGCTCCAAGTGTGCCACTAACGCTGCTGGTTAGATGGTTTACGAATGAATCAATGAATAATTCCAGCTACGACTATGGCAGTTTTTTTTTTGTGAGATTGCGAGTCAAGGCAGGCAGGCAGGCAGGCAGGCAACATTTAAACCATCGATGCTTTTATTATTAAATCCATGAAGTTTTTATCCTCATATAGAGAAATTTATAAGTGTGCATGTATGTGTGTGTGTGTGACTGTGTATGTCTGTTTATTTGTATGCGTGGAAATATCAAAATTCACTTGATTGCAGTTTTCAAGTGAAATCCTAGCATACTTCAGCCAGCCGGCAGGCAGCAGATTTCCAGCCTAACCTGTAGGGGGCGCCAGGAGCTTGGTAGATGGAGTTGTGGGTTGGGTTGGAATGAGACGGTAGCAGAATTTGTTTAAATGTGTTGGCTTGATTTGTGTTGTTGTTCCTGCATTTGTAATTTATGTTTCAAGTAGGCAAACAGCGATCTAAAAGTTAACATTTCTCTGGCTTCAGGGAAAGGGTAGCGGGTAACGGGTAACGAGTTGTCGAGCCCGAAAAAAGGGGGAGTACTGGGAACGGCTTCTTCTTCTTCCTCTTGTGTTTTTTTTATTTTGGGCTTCCTACCGATTTGTTGTTGAAATTTTAATGAAGCAAAGTATTGGCAGGCACAGTTCTCAGTCGACTAAATCAAATTAAAAACACACACACACATGCACATATACCTTGTGTATTTTTCGGGTAAATTGCAGGAAATGAGTTGGCGGCAAAACTAAAATATCCGCAAGTTTAGCGATATACATTTTTTTTTTTTGCCAACGTCTTCAACGTCGATTTTAGCGTATTCAATAACATTTTTCACGCTAATTAATTTTTGGTTAAACGCAAAACACACACACACACACACACACACATGCATACGTGACAATTTCCTGCCAAGTTGTAATGTACAATATATTATTATTTTGTTGTCACCCCCACCACCCCGCCCCTCGCTAGCTACCTTCTTCATATTTAGGTCTTATGATTTTATACCCTTGGCATTTCCTGCTGCGAATTTGGTTAAATTGCATTTACCGTTTCTTTTGGCTTGAGCGAATCAGAGAAATTGTCTAACCACCCAGCGGCAATGGCAGCCCCTGTTTTTTTTTTTTTTTTTTTTTTTTTTTTTGTCTAAAAACCACACAAGTGCAATTCACTTGACACCGCACACACACACTCACGCTGGCAAAACCTTCAAAATCCTTGGCAGCGAAAGGGGTGAGCCGTGTGGCCTGGCAATTTTCTACGCCCAATTGATGTGGGCTTAACGCTTGACTAGCCGAGGCAAGACCTTCCCCCTTGCAAGGAGTTTATAACAACATTAGAAGTATGACCAAAAAGAGAGAGAGCGAGACTTTTGAGCTGTTGAGACGATTTTTGGTGTGGTTTTTCGAGTGTTTATTTGGCTGAGTCTGGCGGATTGGTTGGGCTGGATTGTGTCTGCTTGGGTCTCAATTGCTTGGGCTGCTACGCCTTTTTCCTGGCTCCTTGTCAGCGCATTTGGTGGGGCTTGATAACCTAGTTGACAAAATGGCGGAAGTGTTAAAAAATGTTTTGCCTCGAATAATTCGATTGGGATGTTTTCATTTTTCTACAAATGTTTTGAAAAAAACAGGGAAAGAACTCTCTCCTGGTTGGCTAAGTTAAAGCTTAAAAATTCATTTAAGTTAAGAGAATTTTAAGTGGACAAATTTTGTACTTTTGATATATAATCCTTGATCCTTGGAATATTCTGGAGAATTGTAAAAACACTTTGGACTGGTTAAGTGGACAGATTTTGATTTTTTCATATAATCCTTGATCCTTGGAATATTCTGGGGATCTGTAAAAAGCTTTGGACTGCTTACCTAAATGAAAGCTTTAAGCATGCAATCTTTGATCTGTTAATATAATCAAAATACAGTAGAGTCCGGTTATAACGACTCCGCTTATAGCGTCAGTCCGGTTATTGCGACGGAAACTCGATGGCTTGGTTGGTCCCCATACAAAGTTATATGAAAGGACCTCCGGTTAGTACGTCTCCGCTTTTAGCGACAAACCGCTTATACCGACGAGATTTTTCATAATTCAACCGGATATTGCGACGTTCCCAAAAAAAGTACAGCAAAACAATACCACCAAATTTAAGCATCAAACGACTTTGTTAGAAATGTATGTATCTATCAGTGACTGACGTCACAAAAATGTTTACAGCGTGCGTGTGTAGACCTCATACCTATATTCCCAGAAAATGTCCCGTTATATTTCTAGTTTTTTTCAGCTTTTTTTCCATGAAAACCCTATGTTATTAAATGAAATTTATTAAATTTTTTTTTGATTAAAAATTTAGTTTGTTTTATGTTGAAACATATTACGAACATGGAAACCATAAAATAAACAAAAAAAAAAATTTTTTTTCCACCTTTCGGTTAGTGCGTCTTCCGGATATAACGACGTAAAATCGTCGGTCCCTTGAAAGTCGCTATAACCGGACTCTACTGTATTTTCAGAATTTGCTTGGAATGCTTTTACAAATGTTATGAAGAAATAAAAGTCGATTTCTACTCAAATATCTTGGGAACTTTAAATGGGATTCAATTTTTCATACATTGTCAAAATAAAAATTATTCCAGAGGTTGTTTGGAATGTCTCCAGCTAAGTCATGGAGAACAATAAAAAGCTTTGTCCTGGTTAAATTAATTAATACTTAAAAAATTCAGTCCTCGATCTGTTGATATAATCAAAATTATTCCCGAATGTTTTGAGAAAGTAAAAGACTAATCCTATCTTATAAATTAAAGCTTGCATATCTTGGAAGCTTTGAAGGGGATTCAATCTTTGATCTGTTGACATAATCAAATCAATTCCAAAAGTTGTTAGGGGAAAAGTTGGAATCGGGGAAATGTCTGTCCTGGTCGGTTAAAATAAAGCTTGAATAAAAGTCTGTCCTGGCTTGTTAATTAAAAAGCTTCAGCATCTCGGGAGTTTGGTATAGAATTCAATCTTTGATCTGTAATCAAAATAGTTCCATAACTTTTTTTGGGATAATTTAATAAGCTTTTTGTAGAAATAAAATTATGTCCAGACTGTCTGAGTTAGACCTGAAACAAGTTAAGAATTTGGTGAGAGTAATCCAAATAGTTCCCCAATTTTATTGAGATATTTCTAGAATTGTCTTGGATAAAAGGGGAAATGAAAATCTCTCCCGATTTTTACAGAATTTGGTGAGAGTAATTCAAATAATTCCCCGATTTAATTGAGATTTTTCTAAGAATAACTTGGAGAACAGGGGAAATGAAATGAAAAGCGCTCCAGATATTTACAGACTAATTAGAACCGAACTAATGAATTTACCGGTTTTACCAGTAAAATCTTTTGAGAGAGTTTTTTAAATTTCTCGAGATGTTAAGGGATTCTTAGAATAATCCTAGAAATGTTCCTTTTGAAAATGCCAGCCTCAGATATTCCCAGAGCTCTTTGATTCAAGTCTTTAGAATATTAATTAGAATATATAATCAAATTTCGCTAGCTACATCAATTAAATAAGGAGTTAAAGCTTACCAACAACAACAACAACAAGTATGAGTATCAAAATATCTACAACAAAAACAACAAGAAGAGCACGAAACTACTGATGAGAAAATCGGCCGTTTGCTAAATGCCATCGACTATGGAGACTAATCACGCTAATGCGTAAGTTTGTTTCAAAGCCATTTACACAAATACACAAGCACTGAATGTCTCTCTCATTCTCTATATATGTGTATGTGTGTGTGTGTGTATATATATTTGGTTGCGTACTTATTATCCACCTGCCTTCAATAATACGTACACCAAATACCAAATAATTTATTTATTATATGTGCAGCTGGCCAAAGCTTGCCACACTGAGATCTCCTCTGCTTGTGTATGTGTGTGTGTATGTGTGTGTGTATGTGTGTGTGGACTGAGTGAGATTTCATTACAACTCATTTGACAGTCTTGGTGCACTCTGCGGCGTCGCTGCTGCCAAAATGTCAAATGCCCGCCTCTAAATGGCAGATGAATGAAGAGGGTCAAGGGGGCGAATGAAGGTGATGGCAGAGGTAATGCAAACTAGGCAATGCATACGTCTCTCGGAGTGTCTGGACAGATGTGGGTGTGTTCGTGTGTGTGTGAATTTTGAAAATGGTGAATGGTCAAAATGTAGAGAACCAAACGCGAAATTAAGCGAAATGAAGTTGACCACGTTTCGATTTTGCATCAAAGCGAAACGTTCTAGTCAACCGACTACCCCATTCACCCCAACACACACACACACACACATGCATGGCTTGATTGGAGTAGGCCGAAGTTGCTGGTGCGGGTGGGTGATGGACTAAGAGGGTGGTGGGTGGGTGGGGGGGAGGGATGTAGATTTGGAACCTGGCTCGATTCATTGGCCACCAAGCAACATGGCAGTGCCGCATGCATTGTTAATACAATTCGAGTCCAACGTCAATAACCAAGTGCCACGAATGGACCATTAGCTGGTCATGGGCTATTTCAAATTGTTGTTGTTGTTGTTTTTGCCGCGTTAGTTTCGCGTTTGACTGGAGGCTCTTTAGGCTCTCTCCTAGCTAACGGCATTGCGGTTAGTTTCTTTGCTTATGTATATGCACACACACACACACCCACACATATCCATGTAGATAATGTATGTATATATATATGCGTACATATATATATATATATATTTCATTATATATAGAAATAATTATGCAGGCTAACATTCCGATATTCTAAATGGCAAAATTGCTTGCCCTTCTCATATGAGAGTGCTTGTGTCTCTGTGTGTGTGTGTGTGTGTTTGCTTGTCTATGTGTGCTTGTGATTTGGTCTAAACAACAAATTTAATTAAGCAATTCGAATACAAAATGCATACAAATCAATAAACAAGATCAGTTTGAAGATGATAAATTCTGTGACAAAGATTACCTTTCAAATTGACCTAATAACTTGAAGAAGAAGAGGAAGAAATTAATTAATTTATTCTGTCGAGAAATGATTCTTATTTTTTTTGGAAATTCCTCAAAGCCCAAGCAAGTCCAATGGGCCAATTAAATAAAGTAATTTGTCTATTTTGTGTTTATTTATTTTGGGTAAAGTTATTTTTTTAAATAATATATAATTTAGACTAAATAAGCCAAAACATGAACTGGCAAATTTTATAGAAAAACAAAAAATTTTTATTTTTGTAAATGGCCAAGTTGCATGTCAGCGGCCCATAAAAGTAGGCAACGAATTCGCAGAAGAACTATATGAACATTTTTCACTCTTTTCTTTTTCCATCGTCTCAATTGTCTGACTAACTGAATGACTACTCCAAATTACAAGTATTATACTTACACACACACACACACAGTTACACACATACCAAATTGGGAGCAAGTGGCTTTAGCTATTCGCCACTTGATATTGTTTTATAGAGCGAAATTTTTGTAATGAAGTTATTTGCTCTTCATTTGGCCGGCAATTTTATGGAGAAGGGAAAAGAGGGTACTAAGGCTCTAGGAAGAGCAGACAAAAAAAAAGATAAGGCAGCTCTACCAGTTTGTCAGCCACATTGTCAGCGTCGTCGTCGTCATTGTCTAACAGATGCATACAGACATTGCCACATTTAGCATACAACATGTTGTACAATATGCAAATGTTACTTTGTTATGCAATTAGTGAATTCAATACAAACGTAGCCAAACCAAACCAAGTCGAGCCCGGCTGGGCCAGGCCAGGCCAGGCCAAGTCATCGGGTTTGCCAATCTCCACACCCACTTTGGCAAATACTGAGCACTCGATTGCTTAGCAATGCTGTTAAATGTGACGTTACCAATACAATTGTCTTACACACACACACACAAACACACACACACACACACACAGACACACTTGAAAGGAAAAAATGAAAGAGATGAAAGATAAGAAAAAATACACTAGAAAAAAGTGGCAGAAATTAAATGAAAATAGGTCGATTTTGCAAGTCAATAAAGTGCTTAAAAAAGTCATGGGGAAGAGCAGAGCCCGAGATCTCAACCTTCTAAGCCGAAAAGCCACCGCATGGCAATCAGTTTAACTCATGCCAATTTGTATACTCTTTTTTAGCTTAAGCAAATTTGGTTAAGCTGATTTCAAAGAGGATTTAAAAGATTTTAAAAATTCTTAAAGAAAATTATAATTTTAAAATCTTTCGGATTAATTTGAGGCGACCGGAATGTGTGCCAAAATATTTGATTTTTAATTCCCAAAAAAAATATATATTTTCCCAGCAAAATATTTGTTAAATAATTTCCAGAAATCTCTGAATTTTTTAACCCTTTTGGGAGATAATAATTTATCAAATAATTGACGAGCTTTTAAGGTTTTAAATATTTTTTAAGAGTGATCAGAAAGTCTTTAATTTTGAAGAAAAATCTGTAAGAGTTTTATTATTTCTTTCTTCTTGTAAAATCTAGAAATATTTATAAATCAGATGAAGAAATTGAAAAAAAATCAATATTGTAATTTTAGTGAATTTTTATTGGATTTTTATTGAATTTTTATTAAAAATATTTCAAAGCATTTGATATATCTCTTGTATGCTAAAAGATTTTAACGTCTCTTAAAAACGACAGGGCTCTCTTTTTCTATTTTTCCTGAATAAAATCCCAAGCCTTCAAGATTCTTAGAATATACGAAAATATTTGGTCAATTAATCTGAAAATATTTCAAAGCCTTTAAAATATTTTGGGGAAGTTTAAGTAATTTTATGAGCTTTTAAAAACGACAGAGCTTACATATCTTATTATATCTTCTTCCCTGAAGCATTCCCAAGGTATAAAGGTTCTCAAAATTAATATTAATCAATAAAAAATTAATATCAAATCTGAATATATATCTAAGTATTCATATAGTCTTAGGGAGGCTAGAATATTTGAGAACCAATCAAAAATGACAGAGCTCTCTATATCTTCTATCCCAAAGAAATCCCTAAGACTCAAGATTCTGAATTCTTTATATTTATTCTTTATTCTGATATCTTTATTATATTCAAAACCCGTTGGTGCCTTCAAAAAAGTGTACACAGCTTTTGGTATATTTTTTAGTAAATTTATAAATTTCCTCTTCCTTCCATTTTTTTTCCAGGCCAAAATGATGGAGAACTCACATGCTTGGATGGGTGCCACAGGCTCCACATTGGCAGGTTTGTAGACCACTCTCCCAGTCCTTAGTCCCCCAGCCCCTTTAAGTGTATTTCACTTTATTGTTTCATCCTTCTCCTTTTCTTTAGCAGACAGCTATCAATATCAATTGCAGTCGATGTGGCAAAAATGTTGGAATACCAATCAAAATCTAATGCATCACATGCGCTTCCGCGAACGTGGTCCTCTCAAGTCCTGGCGTCCCGAGACCATGGCAGAGGCAATCTTTAGTGTGCTGAAGGAGGGACTCTCCCTGTCCCAGGCAGCTCGCAAATATGACATACCCTATCCCACATTTGTTTTGTATGCCAATCGGGTGCACAATATGCTGGGACCCTCCATAGATGGTGGGCCGGATTTGCGACCCAAGGGGCGTGGCAGGCCACAGCGCATCTTGTTAGGCATCTGGCCGGATGAGCATATCAAGGGTGTGATCAAGACGGTGGTATTTCGGGATGCCAAGGATATGAAGGATGACACAATGACAGCCCACTTGCCGCCCTATGGACGTCATTCGGTAGGTAGCGTTGCCAAAGATCTTACCAGCCGTTGAGTGCTGTAGAAATGTGCTAATTGAGTCGCGGGTTAGCCCGTGTTTCCCTTTCAGGATATGCCGTTGAACTATCCAGGCGCTAGCAGTGGGGCCCTGCCCACAGCTGGCCCGGGACTGAGTGGCCTGGCCTGTCCGAATGGCATGGCCAGTGGCACAGGCGGAGCAGGCGGCGGCGGTGTGGGCCCAGGTCCAGGCGGCTCCGGCAGTGCAGTGTCCGGAGATCAGCAAATGTCCCAGGAAACAGCCGCTGCCGTGGCTGCGGTGGCCCACAACTTGCGCCAGCAGATGCAAATGGCGGCAGCCGCCCAGCATCAGCATGGTGGCGAAGGCGGAGCCGGACCACCACCTGGTCTCTTCAATCTGCCGCCTCACTTGCAACCACATGGCGGGCCCGGTCTAAGCCTGCCCAAGGCCAGCATCTCCCCGGCGCTGAGCAGCGGCTCCAATCCTGGCCTGGGTCCCAGACATGCCCCCTCGCCCTGCGGTCCGGGCGTCATACCCGGCCTGCCCAATCTGCCGCCCAGCATGGCCGTGGCCCTGCACCGGGATCCCACCACCGCGGCCCTGCTCAGCCAGCAGCAGCAACACCACCTCCAGCAACTGCAGCTCCAGCAGCAGCACGCCCTCCACCAGCAGCAGCAACAGGTGGCCGCGGCCGCCGCAGCTGCCCACCACCTGCAATCCCACAAGTCCGGTTTCGGTGCCAGTTCCATGCCACACACCGTGGCAGCCGCGGCAGCAGCTGCCGCTGCCACGGCCACTTCTGCCGCCGTAGTCCAACACCAGCAACAACAACAACAGCAGCAGGCCCAGCAGCACGCCCAGCAGCAGGCTCAGCAGCAGCAACAGGCCCAGCAACACCAACAGCAGTTGCTCGGCGACAAAGCCAAATCTCTGGTCGAACGCAGACAGAGTAGTCCGCTGCGCAGCGAGACTCCGCGCCTGCACTCGCCCCTGGCCGATCTCGGCCTGGAAATGGCCGGCTTCAAGCGTGAATATTCACCCTCCAGACTCTTTGCCGATGACCTGGCCGAGCTGGTGGGTGGCGTCTCCTCCTCCTCGTCGGCCGCCACCACGGTGACCACTGCGGCGCCCACCACAAGTGGAGCCAATGCGGCTGCAACCGCCACCATGACAAGTGGTCCAGCCACCGATATAAGCTCCAGTGGCATTAAAGTCGAACCCATTACCACCAGCAGCGAATAAGCTAAAAAAATAAATTAAATTAATAAAAAAAACTTGAGTCCTTGAAATAAATCAAAAGCAAAAAAAAATATATCAAAGCAATCAAAATAAAATAAAATCGAATTAAAACAAAAAAAAAAAAGAAAAAGCGACGCGAAATATTTTCGAAAATAAACAAGAAAGAAATAATAAAAAAAAATAAGAAATTAAAAAAAAAAATAATTTTTCATGTTTATAAAAAGAAAAATAAAAAAAGAAACACAAATTTTTACAATAGATTTTTAAATTATTTAAAAAGTCGCCAGAAATTCAATTTAAATTTTTTAAATAAATATTAAAATTCATTTTAAACTAATTTAAAAAAAAATACACAACTAATAAATAAAAACAAGTATTATTATTTTATAGAAGATAATTTTAAAAAATTATAGCGATCTCTTTAGTTCTAAGCAGACTTAAAAATCTTTTTAAAAAAAAACTCCAAAACCAAAACTAAAACAACAACAAGAAAAAGAAAATCCCCTGGAACATTCCAAAAAATGAATTCCTGATCCGAAACAATTTTTTAAATGTTATTCAAAAAAACACTAAAAATAAATAAACACTTATAAAAAATTAAAACTAAATTAACAATTGTGTGCCCGAAATTTTATTTAGTTAAAAATTTAAAAAAAATGTACAAAAACATTTTGACAAACTTTTGGATGTGCATTGAAAATAAAAATTAAAAAATCAAAGATAAAAAAATTAATGTTTAGGTCATAAAAAATAAATTCACAAAAAATGCCTTTCGGAATTCAATTCAGTGTACTAAAAAACAAATTAAAATAATAAAAAAAAAAATTAACAAAATTTTAACAAAATTTTTATAAAAAAAAAGAAACAAAAAAATATTTATACAACTCAAAAAAAATATATATAAAAAAAAAAAATTGTAGAAAAAATTTTAGGATCAAAATTTAAAAAAAAAAAAATTAAATGGAAATTGTTGTCAATTTTTAAAAATTATTTAATTTTATTTTCTATTATTAATGAAAAACTATTTTTAATTTAAAAAAATATTAATTTTTTTAAATATTTATAAAAAATCTCTTCTCTTCTAAAGTGCCTTTCTAGCATTAATTTTAAGGTTAAAAATATTTTTCATTTTCTTATAATTTCATTTTAAATTTAAAAATAAATATTTAATTATAATTTTTGGCAACAATTTCCATCAACTTATTTAGGCAAAGTCTGGTATTTTTATGTATAAATATTTATGAAAAGTATTTAAAAAAAATAAATAAATATATTTTTGTTGAACTTTTAGGCAAAACTTTCGGCAAACAATTTTTGGATATTGTTATAATGAATTGATTTTTTTTTTTTAAGCACACATAAAATAATTAAAAAACAAATAAATAAAATAAAATTTTAAAAATAATAAAATTATATAAAAACAAAAATTTTAATTACTTTCTCCCATACAAAATAGAAATAAAACTAAACCAATAATTTCAAGACAGTTTAAGCAACTGCAGCAAAATAGCCATAGCCATATATATAAATATATATATATACACATATGATAAATCAAACTAAAATAGAACTAGCCCCGATAAACCTGTGACCCCCCCCCCCTCCGCCCCAAACAGACCCGTCAAAATAAACTTTAATGTTCCACAGAAACTTTGGTAAAAAAAAAAAAAATAAATTGAAAAAAAAATTATTATGTAATTTTTAAAAAGAAAATCATGTTGTAATGAGTTAAAAAAAAAAAACTATATAATTCCCACTTTCTAAAAAAAAAAAAAAAAATGAAATAACTTTAGTGCAAAACTTTATGTTCAAATTAACTTTAAATGTCGAAATGAATGTTCTTATTAATCCAATGCGAAACAAAATGAAAATAATAAAAGAGAAAAAAAATCGAAAACTTATTTTATAAAAACAATTGAAAAAGTCACCCACAAAATGGCTAGCATTTTATTTCTATTCCCAAGGAGAAACTACGATCCGATTCAAATTAGGCGGTCATAGGGTTTGGCATAGGCTTAGGCATCGATTGATAAATATCGGAGATATTTTCAAAAACTAAATTAGGGTCATATGACAGCTAAATGATATAGTAGTATGATTCGTTTTAAATTCGGTATGATTTCTTTGTTCCTTATTCGGAATGAGATCGGTTCATGAATATCGGAATTATTTCCAGATCCTCTTTGAAGTCATATGAGAGATATATGATATAGTAGCTCCATTTGATTAATATTTGATGCTAATTGACATCTTCATATGAACATTCTAGGTCTTCAATTTGAGAGAGATCGGTTGATGAATGTCGGAGTTATTCCTAGATTCTCTTTAGAGTCATATGAGAGCTATATGATATAGTAGTCAGACCCGTTAAGGGTACACATTTGAGTCCTTACATCAGCATTACAAACGTTTAATTTGAAAGAAATCCGTCAATAAATCTTGGAGTTATTTTTAAAGCCGACTTAGGTTCGGATCTTAAAGAAATTTAGCACATTTGTCTATCCTCATAAAATGTTCCCAAATATTACATTTAAATGAGATCGGTCAGTTAATCAGAGCTAAACCGATTTAGATAAGACAGCATTATGATATAGAAGTCCGATCCGAATGGTTTCAAAAAGTATTTAAAAGAAGGATGATTTCGATCAACTTGGAGTAACTTGTGTCTATCCCCGATAGGTCTGTGGGTATAAAAGATTTAGTAAAGGATAAAGTGTTTTTTTTATTTAAATACAACAGAGCAGATTTTTATTGCTTTGATAAGTTTACAAGCACCAAATTCGTGGAATGCCCAGCAAAATACTTAGTTTTCTTCATCTTCATTTTTGTTTTAAATAGTCGAAAAAATACTCAACAAACTAAACTAAAAACAAACAGCAAACACTGTAAGGAGTCATCACAATCATCATGGTCTTCAATCAATGTTAACAACTGGACATATTGAAGGGGGTTTCTCTTTGAGGTTGGGTAAAGTGTTTTTAGAGTACAACGGATTGGGCGTCGGCAGGCGGTTGGTTGATCTCTTGATGGCGCTGCAAGAGACTGAGGCATTGGTGCAGACATTGTGTGCTGGCCGTGGAGATGGCCTTGAGTAGCAGCAGATCGGGATCTGTGGGCGAGAAGGAAGCGCAGTCGATATTCTCAATGGCCCGAGCTAGCGAAGCATTGCTGAAAGCAAAACAATATTAATGAATAAAGAGATTGGGTGGGGAGGGGACAGAGACTTACCATTGCTCAGTTAAGAAGAGAGCTTGTCGGGCCGAGACCATGGCATCTGAGGCAGCCAGGAGTTCGCGTGGCGGAAGCGGCGATGAGTTGTTAATGTCCATGGCTTTGGTATGGCTCTCCACCACGGCCCTTAGGCCATCTACCCATTCTTGGCGTGCGCGTGCATCGTTGGCGCGTAGCTTGACCGTGTCACCGGAGGCGCAGGCTATAGAAAATGTGCGCGAGTCCTCATCGCTCGGATAGACCATGGCCCCGGCTAATTGAACCTGGCCGCGCGGTGCACTGGCCAGGACATGGGGAGAGGGCGCTATGTCCTCGCCCACGGTTGAGGAATCACATAGGTAATAGCTGAGAAAACCTGTCTTGGCATCTACAGTGAACCAGCGATACTGCCAGCCTGAAAGGGTTCGAAAAGGTTAGGCGATTTCAAATAGAGTTTGACCAGCCCAGCTGGCTTACCCTTCATCACATTTGTATATTTGCTAAGCTGTCCACTTAGTGGATGGCGTAAGGTTTGGTTTATCATTCGATTTATACTGCTCTCCATGGTGATGATGGTACTGGCCGTGCCAGGGTACCTACTTACACCACTGCTTGTCGTCGGCTGTGGCGAGTTTGCGGTGTTCTTTGTTGGCTGTGGGTGCTGCTGGTGTTTTTGCCGCGACTTGTTCTTACGATGCTGAAGAGTGGCTTTGATTTTACGCAAAATTTTTGCAAATTATTCCAAGGTTATTAAATAAAAACAAATCTTATTTGTTCTGTTGTTTTCTGTTGCTCCCTAGTGGAGTTTCAGATAATGCGGAACGAACTTTTCTAATTCAGGTGAATCGGTCTTTTGGAACACTAAACAGTTTTAAGATTTCAAACTTTTTGGCGGGCAGCCTAAGTCTTAAAAAAAATCACTGTTTATAAAGTTTTTGTATATATCTTAATTATTTTAAGATAGAAATATAAATACAATTAAAAACTTTTGTTTTAATTTTATAACTCTTACGCATTGCCAATGTGACCAGCCGTTTGATTGTTGACAGGGTCACCCTGATATCTTAGACTGTCGTGAGCCATCGATAGTTGAGCGCGCGACCTACATATCGATATGATTTAGTGGAACTAGCAAAGTTCATTCCGGATCAAGCAAGTAGAAACAAGCGCATAATTTTCGCAAAATTAATACGAAATATGTAAAATAGTCTAAATAAATTGTGTATAAACAAATAGTTTACTATAAATGCAATACCGGTAACAACAAAATGCATTCTCACTCGCAACGGTAAATTGCTAGCACCGTCGTGTAAATACGGATTAAAAAAAAAAACGTCCAAAGTGAAAAAAATCAATTGTACACAGAAGAAGTTCGGAAACTGAATAGATTTCTGTGTTGCTAAAACTCCTTTTGGGCTCCTGTGTGTCTGTTTGCCTGGGTGTATGTGTGTGTGTGTCTGTTTGTCGTGCGCCTGAGGGTGTCAAAGGTCTAACAACAACAACAAAAGCCATAAATCAACATAAAAACTGCGTGCAAAGTGAAAATTACTAAAAAATCTAATGTGTTAAAAGAAAGAAAATCCAACCAGAAGAACCAAGCCATTTTGCTAATTTGTTTTGTTATTTTAGTTTGCTTCTTTTATGTTTTTTTATGCTTTTCATTCTCTAATGTGCTCCAGGCACCCGCACACAAACATACACACGGAGCCAAACAGACAGACACAAATGGCCGCATTATTTAACCCTGGAAGGTTCCTCTTATTTTACATACACAAAGGTTCTTCTTCGTCGAAACGACTACGCTAATTTTCAAATTGTTGTCATTTGTTCCCATAACAAAAAAATCTTTAGTTTTTCTTCAAATTATATTTATTGATTCATTCATTATAAAATAAAATAAAAATTAATTGGTTTAAACTTAAATGTTAATTTAAAATCAGCACAAAACAAAGAGCGCAAGTATAAAAAAAATCGAATCGAAAAAATTTCGTCGTCGAATCGACGAAGAGGATCCTTCCAGGGTTAAATTTTGTTTGCATGTGTGTTTTTGTTGACCAGCAGTGGCGTCGGCGTCGCCGCTAGCAGCACCAGCCGCGCAGCAGCAACAACAACAATCAAATAGTGACCATGAAAAATGGCAGCAAGAAAATCTCAAAAATCAATGAAAATTCATGAAATGCAAGAAAAAGTGTAACAACAGCAACAACAGCAACGCCATCACCAACAACAACAAAAGCATCAAAATAAAAGAAAGAGAAAAAAATTGTACATTAAGTGAAATTTATATTTTTCGTTATGCTGCGCCAACTTGAAAGCAAATCAACGAAATTCCCAACAACAACAACAATTGCTGTTTAGCGCCCCGCAACTTGGAATAAACCAACCGCAAAAAAGAAATAAAAAATACACAAAAATCTACACACACACACACACTGACAGTATGGATGGACAACGGGCTCGAGATTTGCTAACCCTGCTCCAAGAGGGTGTAGTCTTTCTCACCGGCGGGCGGGATCGACGTGGCGGTCCTTTGCTATGCTTTCCAACCACGCCACGTCGGGATCGACTCAAACCGGAGGATTTGCGTCGCCTGCTTAGCTATTTAATTTCCATACCAAGGTGAGTGTGTAAATGATGGATGAATGACTCGTTTGGCTCGTTGGCTCGACGGGCAGATAAATCGATATTTATGAACAGTGATTTCTTCCTCTTCTTCTTCTTCTTCTTGATTCTTGTTCTTTCTGGGTTTCTTTGTGAATTCTTTGGAAAAAAAAACTTTTCGCCCAAGTGAATTATTTATTTATTACATTTTGTTTGATCGTTGGCTCCCTTTGTGTGCGTGTGTGTGTGAGTGTGCCTTGTGGTTTGTCATTGTTGGCGAGCCCTGCCTTTGGCCCATACAATGAGCAGGCATTGTGCCGGGTCTCTGGACCTGGGCTCGGGCTTTGCTCAAGTTAGTTTGACTGTCGTCAGCTGACGCCACCACTAGCACCACCACTGCCACCGATGCCGCTTCGCTTCGTTTAGTTTGGGCGGGTGAAGCGGGGGTGTTTCCATTGCAGCTGCAAGCATTCCACTTGATTTTCCTGTTATAGACTTTTCGTTGTTTCTCGTCGTCGTTGTTGCGCACATATTTTATGAATCATCATCAGCCGCAACAACAACAACAACAATGGCGACTTGCTGAGTTCGCGGCAAGAACAGCACAGCACAGCACGCATAAAATGTGTTCATCGTTCTTCTTCTTCTTCCTCTCAGTTTTTTCTTCTTCTTGTTGTTGTTATTGTTGTTGCTGCAGCTCTCATGGCTGACATTGAACGAGAACGTGTGTGCGTCTGGCTGACTGAACAAGTGAGGGAGTCGTCAGACTTGCGAAAAAAAAAAGAATCCGAATCATAAAAATAAAATTAGACGAATAAGCGCGACATCAAGCAAAAAAAAAGAGAGAGACTGAGACTGAGAGAGAGATAGAAAAAGTTGCATAAATCTGTGGAGACAAAGAAAGCAAATGGCCAAAACAAACCCGAAAAAAAACCGGCCCCACACACAAAAGAATGTCGAATCTTGAAAAGTCTCCGCTGTTGCCAGTTGAGTCGGCCAAGATTCAAAAGTTCCACACAACAACAACAACAACAAAAAAACAGCCACTCAAAAAATAACAAGCAGAAGAAGAAGAGTTGAAATGAAATGTCCGCTTAGTCTAAACGAAGATGGAATACCCTTTTAAAAGAAAGAAAAATTCTTTTAAAAATATTAAAAAAAAATTCTATATTTTTCTAAGCTTTTGCAAAAAGAAAAAATGTAGAAACAAAGAAAAAGATTTCTCTTTGCCCAACAATTTGAAGTGGAATTTCTTCAATTTATTTTTTAAATTGTCGACAGTCCCCCGAAACAGCTCAATTAAGTCAAGAATAGTTTCATTCAATTAAAAAATCGACTATTAGATCATTGCTTGGGCCTTGAGCTGCGACCATAAAACAGTCTAGATTTAATCAAGAATAATTTCACACCTCTTTCACAAACCAAACCAAACTTTTTCACAAACCAATTCATATTTTCACTAGACTCGTTTTGGACAAAAAAGAGTATCTAAAGAAAAGAAAAAGATAAAAAAAAGAACGGAATAACAGAGCTTGGCAATCATTATTGCCAATGGCAACAAACTTTGTTTGCTTCTTTTTTGGGGGCTTTCGAGATGATTATGAGGATTGCGACATAAAAATAACAGAGCAAATGAAATGCTTGAGAGACTCTTGCGCAATTCAATTGGAAAATCAAGAAAAATTCATATTAAATTTTTTTGGCCATCTTTCCAGGGAAATCGTATATTTTCCCACGCCATTTTGATAATAATTGCGTAGTCATCGCGTCTTATCAGTGGCAATGCCTTTTGGCATTTATTGGGGGCAACCCCCGGCAAATGGTGTGGGCTCTCGGTGCTGGCTTATCACTTTGTTAGTGCTGTCGTCGTCGTCATTGGCACATGCTGCCTTCATGGCTTGCTTGGTTTTTGAGCTGATAACTCAACACGTCTGCTTTGGACGCGCCTTATCGCTCGGTAGGAGCAACTCTTCTGACGAGAGCAGACCTCATCATCAGGGCGGTGTTGTCTTTGTGTTATCTGCGTCTGCTACAGACAGCCGGCCCCAATGATGTTGTGGGCCTTTTCTTATCTTTATCTTATTTATGTTTATGTTTTTCTCTACTCTTTTTGGTAGCAAATAGTTTAACGGAAACCTGACAAACTTTGACCCCATTTGAACCAAAGAGAACTCAGCCTTCTGGCAATGATGCAAGCTCAAACTTGGCTTGTTGCTTGAGGTTTACTAAGTTTCCCGAAACCCTGACAATTTTTGACCGAAGAGAACTCAGCCTTCTGACAATGATGCAAGCTCAAACTTGGTATATTGCCAAGTGATACTTGCAGCTTGAGGTCTCCCAAGTTTCCCGGAACCCTGACAATTTTTGACCCTATTTGAACCGAAGAGAACTCAGCCTTCTGGCAATGATACAAGCTCAAATTTCGTATATAGCCAAGTGGGACTTGTGGCTTGAGGTTTACTAAGGTTCCCGGAACCCTGACAATCTTTGCCCGTAGTTGAGCCGTAGAGAACTTAGCTGTGTGGTAATGATTCAAGCTGAAACTTGGTATACAGCCAAATGGGACTTGTGGCTTGAGGTCTCCCAAGTTTCCCGGAACCCTGACAATCTTTGACCCTTTTTGAACCGAAGAGAACTTAGACTTCTGGCAATGATGCAAGCTCTAACTTGGTACACAGCCAAGTGGGACTTGTGGCTTGTGGCTTGAAGTCTCCCAAGTTTCCCGGAACCCCTAAATATTTCTCATAGAATTTAGTTATATATAATTCCTAGGTCCCTCAAGATTGACCAGGCTATCATTGTTCAGGGAAAGGGTTTTGCAGATTCCCACAAACTCGTGTCTGCCTCAGGCCATGTGGTGCCCCCGAAAAAAAGAAAATGTATACAATTTTCGCCAGGCTCCATTTAACTCTTCTTTTTAATGTTTCTTTCTTTTACCATTTGGTTCTTCTTGTTGATGTTTTTTGCTCAGTTTTATTTATTTACTTTCATGTGAAACAGTTTTTGTTTACATCTTTTTGGTCGCCTTTTCGGTCGAAGGACTCTGAATACAATTTTGGCAAATGTGCCATCATTTCTCGCACGTCAATGCAAATTTCAAAAAGCTTGGCGGGGGAGGGCCAGCACAAAGTTCTCAGCATTTTAGACACGTACAGAAAATGTTGAGATACCCAACGACGATATCACCATTTGGTGGCAAACTTCCTTTCTGGCGTTCCACACTCTCATGTGGCAATTTCTAGCCTTGTTCTTATTTTTGTTTTGTTTTTTGGTTCCCCTTGGCTGACTTTTTCTTGTTATTCCTTTTTTGAGTCTGGTTTTGTTTAATTTTTGTATAGATTTATGGGTTAAATAAACGATATTTGATTAGGTAAAGTCTGGAGTACTCCAAACTTGGCTATGACATAGCATCTGTTTCTGATTCGCCTTGACAATTTAAGTGTGTTTTTTTTTTATGAGTTTTTCGTTGTTTGATGGGAGCTGTGATAATCTTGTTGGAAAAGTCTGGGGTTACTCGGTTTTATTAGTCATCAAATGGTTTAGTTGGTTACTAAAACATTTCGATTGAATTTAAATTGAAGAACCCCAGGAATTAATCTTTACCCCTCCCTCTTCCTCGATCTGATTCGAGAGACTCTACGTCTGACGTGTAAGAATTTCTGTTTAGTCATAAAATGCATTTGGTGTCTGAGGTTAATCAAAGTAGTAAAAAAAAAAAACCAACGCCTCTTCACTTTCGCGCTAAAAAAAAAAAAATAAACCCTAGAAATGCACACGAAGAGACACGCAGACCGCAAGACCCCAACAAACCCAAAAAAAAAAAAAACACCTCTTTCAAGTTGGTAAAACGGAACATGACGAGACCACAATCAGGCCAAGAAAACAAGAACCAAAGAATAGAATAAAGAGAAAGAATCACACACACACACACACATGGAAGATATCAATAAAATAGAAATATGTGTATTTATTTTTAATGGAGTGATTAAAATTCAAAATGAATGCAAATCAGAGCGCAAGACACGATCGAGACCCGACACGTTGCTCCGACTTTAGTCCAAAGAACCCTGATTACCACAAATTGGTGTCAAACGAATAGAAAATTATATATATATAATTTTTTTTTTTTTTTTTATGGAACAAAGAGAAATGTCATAATTTATGCAAAAGACGTAAACAGAGCAACGACCCAAACGGTTAAAAAAAACTAAATAGAAAAACACAATTGATAGCCACTCTCACTCACGTTTTGAAAGAGCTGCAAAACTTAAAGATGGAAATCTGTAAACACTCACGAATTGTATAACTTGATAAAATGTCTTAGATAGCTACGTGATTATCGTGAGTCAGAGAGAAATAAAACGATTATATAATTTTCTATAAGACACGGAAATTCTTTTTTTTACATTCTCCGACTTTCCGAGATGAAAAAATCTCTTGGCTTAGAATCAATCCATTTTCCTTATATCTGAATATCGTGATCTCACGCTCCCATCTCTAGTGAGCAGCGTTTCCTGTAATTTTTAGCTATATACACTTTTTGAGTAAAGCTCTCACTAATGGTTCTCTTATTCTCTTTTGTTGTGCTTGTCTATGCCCACCTTTCACTTGCAGCGATGCGGCCAAGAATCTCGGCTTTACGGTCATTATCGATATGCGCGGCAATGGCAACTATTCGACCAATGTCAAGCCAATCTTGAAGGTACTCCAAGAGCATTTCAGCGCCAATATACACAACGTTGTGATTATAAAACCGGATAACTTTTGGCAAAAGCAGCGCGCCTCGATTTCGGCCCACAAATACAAATTCGAAATGACGACCATTTCGATTGAGGCTTTGAATAAAATAGCCGAGTCAAATCAGTTGACGGCCGACTTTGAGGGTCAACAGGTGTACGATCATCAACAGTGGACGGATGCACGTCTGGCGATTGAGGATTTCTTTTGGCAGGCTGGCGATATGACAGATCGGATTGATGATTTGCAGGAGGATCTCAAGCGGAATGATTTTGCCGAGGATGTTAATTTGGCTCGGCATGCCATCGATTGCCACATCGAAATGAGAAAAAAGATTACCAAATTGCCTATCGAAGATTTGGATATGCAGGGCAAGAAACTGCTGGCCAAAATCAATATGGGCTCTGGTCAGGCCACAACTGCCCAGGTGAGTTTGAAATGGGACTTTAATTGAATTGAATATTTGATTTCAGTTTTTTTTTAATTTTTAGGGTGCGCCTGGTTCTACTGCCTCGGATGGTGGGAGTAGCATAGACTCGGGTACCTCTTCCAATAATGCCAGTGGACAGACTCAGAATTCCAGTTCACCGGCCTTTCGTGTGGCCACCAATAATCCGGATATGTCCGCTGCCATTAACAAGGCCCTGCGGCAGATCGAACTCATCCATTCGGACCAAGAGCGACTTTTGATGCTGTGGCAGCACAAGAAACTCAAATTGGATCAGTGTTTCCAGTGGCGCCTCTTCGAGCAGGACTGTGAGAAAATGTTTGACTGGATACTCCACAATAGGGATGTCTTTCAGATGTCTTATGTGGATATCGGTCGCAATTATTCAGTAGCCAAAACCCTGCAGGATGAGCATCAGAAGTTTGCCGTTACCTCAATGAATGTGAATGTGAATATCGATCGAATATTGGCCGTGGCGGCCAGGCTTATCGAGAGCCAACATTATGCTGGCCAGCAGATCAAGACTCTGGCCCAAAGACTGGACCACACCTGGAAGGACTTTGCAGCTGGCCTGGATGAACGTTCCGCTGTCCTGCAGTTGAGTGTACTCTTCCATCACAAGGCCGAACAGTATTGCAATAGCGTGTCCTCTTGGGCAGCCGCCTGCCAGGCCTCACAGCCCTTGCCCTCGGATATCCAGAGCCTGGAGATGGCCATACGAACACACCAGTCTCTGTACGAGGCCATGTGCCAGGCCTATACGGAAGTGCATTCGACGAGCAAAAAGCTACTCTACCAGCTAGACCATTTGGTCCAGGTGTGCAATCAGCCACCGCCACATGGAGTGCCAGATCATCGAAAGAATAGTGGATTCAATAAATACGAACGCCAGACTCCGGCAGCGGACTACAGTGAAGGGGCCAGTCATGTACTGGCCGTAATCCATCAGATTTTAAGTCACCATCGTACGCTGGAGGCCAAATGGCATCAGGAGAAAATACGCCTGCACCAGACTCTGGCCCTGCGCCTGTTTCAGGAGGATGTGAAGCAGGTGCTGGACTGGCTGAAAAATCATGGAGAGGTGTTTCTCCGCAAGAACACGGGCGTCGGTCGCAATCTGCAAAAGGCTCGAGTGTACCAAAAGTCGCACGAGCATTTCGAGAATGTGGCCGGCAATACGTATAGCAATGCGGAGAAACTGCTCTCGGCAGCCGACGAGTTGGCCAGGAGTGGCGAGGCCGATCCCAATGAGATTTACTCGGTGGCCAGGGAGCTGGAGATGCAGGTGGCCAGCTTTGCCCAGCGTGTGGAGCAGCGTCGACGTCGTCTGGAAATGGCCGTGATTTTCTATACCCATGAAAAGGAGGTGACCGCCTGGATAGATCAACTGCGCACCGATGTCAGTAAGGACGAGACGCGTCTGTGCCAAGAGAATCTCGAAGGCGTTGAGCGTCAGCTCCATCAATATCGTGATCAAAAGGATACCACCGTGAATGGTTGCATGACTACCATTGCCCAGGGCGAAGCCCTGTTGCAGGAGATGCGCTCTCTGGAATATGTTGATACTACCGGCTCACTGGCTGCTCTGGAGGCCACTCTGGAAAAGCTGAGCAAACAGAAAGTCGAGCTGGAGGAACTCTGGTCGGCACGTAAATTCCGTGGCGATCTAATACTCCGCTTGCGTTACTTTGAACGAGATGCCATGGAATTGTCCTCGCAATTGGATCTCTGGTCCGAGGAACTGCAGCATGCCGATCTCTCCCGCGACTACCAAAAGGCTGAGCAACTCATACGCCTACACAACGAATCCGTAACGGATATGCAAAATGCCACTTTCGAGGTACTCCAGCAGGGTCAGGACCTGTTGCAGTTATTCGAAAATGCCGGCTTCATTGCCATGGCCGATGCCACCCACACGGCCCAGGCCAGAATTGAATATTTCCTTGACTTTCTGCGTGAACGTGAAATCGATCTGGAGGAGCTGTCCGAGGCCAAGCGGGCCAAACTGGAGCAGGCAGTCCAGTTGTGTCAGTTTGAAAACGATGCCAATCAGGTGAACTCGTGGATAGGCAATGGCGAGGCCATGTTGATGGCCAGCTTTGTGACCCCCAATAGCTTGCAGGATGCCGAGCAGTTACGCAAAGAGCACGAGCATTTCCAGATTGCCATAGAAAAGACCCACACCTCAGCCGTGCAGGTGAAATATCGGGCCGATGCCCTCATCAATGCCAATCATTATGATCCCCAGTCTATACGGGAAATTTCGGATGATGTGACCAAGAAATGGCAACAGCTGGTCACCTATGCCGAGGAACGCCACAAGCTGGTCACGGCCTCCACGAATTTCTACAAGACAGCCGAGCAGGTCTGCTCGGTCCTGGACAGTCTAGAGCGAGAATATCGTCGTGAGGATGATTGGTGTGGCGGCGGTGGTTCTAGCGACAAGGCCCAGACCATTGTCCAGCTAATAACTAAGCATCAGGAACAGAAGGAAGCCTTTCTAAAAGCTTGTACCTTGGCTCGTCGTACGGCCGAGACATTCCTCAAGTATGCGAATCGCTCGCAAGAATGCTATAAATATCAAGGTAATTGCGAGGCTCATGTCAAGAGCAAGCTGGACAGGCTGCTTACTCAGGAGAATCAGGTGCTAGAGTTCTGGACATTGCGTAAGAAATCTCTGGATCAGTGCCAGCAATTTGTATTGTTCGAAAGAAGCGCCAAGCAGGTGAGTCATGATTACCTTATTGATCTATTAAGCTTTCTAATCCATTTTGGAATTCCATCCAATAGGCCATCGAATGGATTCATAATACGGGTGAAGCGTATCTCTGCTCACGCTCCAATCTGGTGGGAATTTCTCGAGAGGAAACCGAGGCTCTGCTCAAGGAACACAACGAATTCCGTAGCACGGCCAAGGAGACCAGAGAGCGAGTAAAACTGCTTATCCAACTGGCCGACAGTCTGATGGAGAAGGGTCATGCCCATGCCAGTTCCATCAAGCTGTGGGTGGCCTCTGTGGATCAACGCTTCAAGGACTTTAGCAATCGCATGGACGCCTACTGCGAGCAGCTGGAAAAATCTCTGGGCATGTCGCAACAGCAATTGATGAACGAATCTGATGCCAACAGCTCGATCAGCTCCACCTCGGTAGCCAGTGGCAGCAGTGGAGACCGTCACTCGGATCCCACACTGGAGGCAAAGCTCACCACCTCAGCCAGTTCGACTGCCTCCAAGGAGATCAACGAGGAGAAACGCAAGTCGGCGCGACGAAAAGAATTCATCATGGCCGAACTCATGCAGACGGAACGAGCCTATGTCAATGATCTGGCCACCTGCATAAAATGTTTCCTCGAGGAATTCCGTACTGGTAGAAATGTGCCTGCCGCTCTGGTGGGCCAAGAGGATGTGATATTTGGCAATATACGGGAAATCCATCATTTCCATCAAAAGATATTCCTGCGCGAATTGGAGAAATACGAGACAATGCCCGAAGATGTGGGCCATTGCTTTGTCACGTGGGCCTCCAAGTTCGATATGTATGTGCATTACTGTAAAAATAAGACCACCTCGAACAATCTGCTGGTGCAACATGCCGGCACATATTTCGAGGAGCTGCAGCGTCGTCTAGAAGTGGAACACCCACTGCCAGCCTATCTGATTAAGCCAGTGCAACGCATCACCAAATACCAGCTACTACTCAAAGATCTGCTCTCTTGCTGTGAGGAGAGTCACGGTGAAATCAAGGAAGGCCTTGAGGTGATGCTGAATGTACCCAAGAAGGCCAACGATGCCATGCACTTGTCTTTGCTCGAGAACTGTGATGTGTCTGTGGACAAATTGGGCGAAGTGGTACTTCAGGATGCCTTCCAGGTCTGGGATACCAAGCAGATAATACGCAAGGGCCGTGATCGTCGTGTCTTTCTATTCGAATTGTATTTACTCTTTGCCAAAGAGGTCAAGGAATCGAATGTAGTCAAATATCAATTCAAAAGCAAACTTATGACCACAGACATGGGCATCACCGAGCATATCGAAGGCGATGAGACCAAATTTGCCGTCTGGACTGGTCGCTCGCCCATGCTCTCAGACTACCGTGTTATGCTAAAAGCCACTAGCCTAGAGACCAAACAGGTTAGTTAATCTGGGAATAAAATGCGGAAAAACCCATACTAATTTATTATATTTTTGTTTTACAGGTTTGGGTGAGAAAATTGCGTGAAGTAATGCAGGAAACCTGCTTCTCGGGCAAATCGCTTACCCTGCCAAAATCCCCAGCCAAGAACTCTGGCTCCTCGCAGCGTTCATCTCGAGATATGGATGAACCACTCACAGAGAACGATCACGATCGTTGCTCTCTAGCCAGCTTCGGCTCTGGCAACACCACTGACAGTGATAACAAGGTGAGTCCAATCGAATATTTATTTGAATGTGGAATGGACTGGACCTCATTCTGTGAGGATATGAAAATAAAACCTTCAAAAGAGAGGTCTTCAGCTTTTGGCTAAGAAAAAATTAAGGCTTGATATGTCCATTTCTCACAGATGGAAATCTCGGAGATACTAGAAAATCGTATACAGATTAGTTAGATTCCATAGATGAATCGATGTCTCTCTCTCTCTCTCCTTGTGTTTCTACCTGAATTAGTTCCTAAGTATATAAACAGCTTATTTGTCAGACCCGGCCGGCTTTGGTTTTGTCAGAGCCCAAATCAGTATTAGGTATATCTCACATATTTATTGACCTATTTTGTTCAAATTGGATGTTTGAAGGACTTGTATAAAGACACACATTTGTACCGAATTTCAACTGGATCGAACTAATATATCCTATGGATCCAATTCAGTACAAATAATTAGGAGCTAAAATGAAAAAAAATACTATGAGAACCTTTTAGGCCTCATCCAAGTTTCTGTTAAGATAACAGAACATCTGTTAGTAAAAGTTCTTTTAAAAGCTTTAAGCTGCTAAAAGCTTTTTCTGTTAATATTGAAAATACGAAAGTTTTGGCTTAATCGTTTGTCCTACCTCAAATAAAAAACGCTTAAGTCACGTAAAACTTTTGCGCGCTCTCTCCCTTTTGTGAAGACTCTCTCGATTTGGTAGAGCTTTGATAGGATAGAATCCCTTTGGATGCTGCGAATGCCTGCTGTCATTGGCTAGATTTTCAGACTATGAGAACTTGGATTCGTAGGCCGCGTTGACTGTTGGCTCGCTGCAATATGTTTAAAATTCATGGCAGGGCTTAATGAGATTTTCCTTTCTACGGCTGCTTATGTTGATGCTTTTGGCTTGATGCGGCTTGTGAGTGCCTCATCGTATCCACAGTCTTCTATGTGTGTGTGTGTGTGTGTGAAAATGTATGGTTGCTTTTAGCATTTCGTTAGATTTTCTTAATGTAAATTTTATGTGACACTGCTATTTCGTTTTTTTTTTTGTTTTGTTTTAGCGGTCAGATTTCTGCTCATGTCTGCCACGCTGATTTGAGCAAAAGTTTCATTTTTATTTTATTTTTTTTTAGCTTTTTTCTTTTATGACAGTGTTGAGTTGTGTGTCGACAAAGTTGACAGGGCTTTATAGCTGGGAGATCTGTGATGGTCCTGACTTTCTCATATTGCTTAGGCTGTGTGCGGTGAAGATAAAAATTTGAGCCGTTTTCGAGGGTCCATCAACTTATTTTTTATGACTAAATTCTAAACAATTGCCCAAGTGTGTGTGTGTTTTTGGGATCAGATAAAAATGCTCATTAATTTATGACCGCCGTTTTGATAAAACAAAAAATGAAGAGTACCTTGTATTTATGGTTGAAACCTTTATGACCACAAAAAAAAAAGAAACAAGAAAAAAAAGTTAAATCTAAACAATATGCAGAAGCATAAACGAAGGAAAAAATCCACACACAAATAAAAAGTCCAAAGCAAAACGAATGGCCATAAAAATATTTTCATCAAGCTGAAAACAAATTGCGAGCGGCGCGTTGGCGTGTCCAATGAATATTGCCAGGCCAAGACAGGACAGGACAGGCCGGCCTGGCCAGCTCGGTAGTCCGGTAAACCGACAACAACAACAAAGCTTCCGGCTAGAAAAGAGAGAGACTGATAAAGTAGACAAAAGAGAGCCCAAATAACGAGAGAAATTTGAACACAAACAGAGAGAAAGCTTTTGTTTGCGGGAATTACGTATACGCAATGTTAAACGCTTTGCCCCTACCTCTAATTGGCAATAAGCCACGCATTCTCTTCACTTCGCACTCAATCATTCTCTCTCATCCACTCACTCACTCTCAGTGAGTTTGTGAAAGCTTTGCTGGCTCTGTTGTTGTTTTTTGCACAAAACCACACAAAAACCCCTGCCAAGAACTTTTCCCTTAACATCTTCGTTGCGTTGCTCGTTGTGCGTTGCCTTCGTCTGTTTGGTCGGTCCGGTCATGTTCGGCCTCTGCCGGAGGAATCACCGCTCCAGTTGCTTCGTAGAGTTTAAGCCAAAAGGTTCGTCGCATCGATAAATAAAATTCACAAATATTTCCAAAAGCATCGCCGCTGCCTCTGCCGCTGTCGTGTCGCGCACGCTGCAGTCGCCGTCGCAGCTGCAGGCTTCGTCGTGGCTTTTAGTGTTGTTCTTGTTGTTGTTGTTGTCGTCTCACCTGCATAGTTCAACGTTTTTACCGTTTAACATTCACCCGACACCCTCGGCCCTCTGAACTATTTTAGGCAGGCGAAGTGCGTCTTTCAACCCAAGTGTATTCGTGGGCTTATATATATGTGTGTGTGTGTGTGCAAATTTCTTATGCACTTTTTCATTAACGGTCTTTTGGTGCGCGCTTCACTTTGTCAAAAATTTAAAAACTAAAAAAAAAAAATATATTAAATTTACACAGCGAACAACTGAAAACTTTCAACTGTTTTTATTTTTATCAAATCGTTGACAACGTTCGTCGCATTTCTTAGTCGTCCCCTTTTTGGACATTTGATTCTATATATTTATTTTTTTTTATTGCCTTTCAAAAATTTACTTTAATAAAAAAGATAAGACACTCACTCACACAACGAAATGTTCAAGTGTACTTTTTGTGTTTGATTAAAAAATTGTGTGACAAAACAAAAAAAAATAATAATAATAAATTTTTAGACATTTCTGTGAAAAATTAGAGAATATCTTTGGGATCTTTGGGACTCAACTGCCAGGCGAATCCTTTTGGTCTCACTTTGCTCCGCATGAACAAAAATAAAATAACAAACTATAATCTAGACAAAATTTTAATGAAGAGAACCAAAGAGATAGACCAACTCTTTGGCTCTCTAGAATAGAGACTCTCCAAGCAACTCTGCTCTCAGCCCTCCTCTCCCCTACTCCCCAGGCTTGATAAATTTCTGATCCGCTTCAGTAGGATGAAGACCACAAAGTTTACCCAACTAGACAAAACTGCAGAGCATACAGAAGTTTTGTTAATTAGAACTCGAGATGCTCTCACAGAGAGATTCGGCTTAAAGTTTCTTTATAGATTTAGTTACTCTTATCCGATTACACGGAAACTTTTTCTACTTATCAAGTTGAATGTAAACAAGAGCTAGATAAAATTTCAAAATAATATTTTGAAAACCTTGGAAATTATAAACAAATTTTGGGTTAAAGGAAAAACAAAAATATTCCCAAAAAAAAAAAATGCCAACGTTATCTTCGGGGTGCCGAAGATTATCGACTCTTTTCGCAGTTGTTTCTGCCGCGTATATTTATGTAGAAAACGTGTTGGCCGGGTTTTGAAAAGATCAGTCAATAAATGTGCGAGTTATTCCCTAAACCGATTTAGGTTCGTATGGCAGCTATATGATATAGTAGTCCGATCCTTACGAAATTTGGTATATATTTTAACTGCTATAAAAAAAATATGCGTGCTAAATTTGAATAGAATCGGATAATAAATGTGGGAGTTATTCGCTAAACCGATTTAGGTTCGTATGACAGCTATAAGATACAGTGATCCGATCCGAGCAAAAATTAGTACAATTATCAATCGTTATATAAAACACACGCACGCCAATTTTCAAAAGGATCGGATAATAAATGTGGAAGTTATTGCCTAAACCGATTTAGGTTCGTATGACAGCTATATGATATAGTGGTCCGATCCGACCGATTCAAACTAGTGTACTACCTAGGTAAAAAAGAAGGCTAAATACCAAGTTTCAGCAAAATAGCTTTTAAGACGACGGAGTAAATCGCATAGAAACAGACGGACAGACGGACAGACGGACAGACGGACATGGCTATATCGACTCCTCTAGTGATTCTAAGTATTCTAGATGTAACTTTTGTGGGTCTACGATGTTTGGTTCTGTGCGTTACAAACATCAGAGCAAAGTGAATAGACTCCTTTTTCTTCGAAAAGAGTCTAAAAAAATTTTTTTTTTTTTCGAATTTTTTTCCAGAAATTTTTAAATTAAATTTTGAGAATTTGTTGGATAAAAATAAGCCTACAGACTCTCTAAATTAACTTTACCCTTTCCATTTGGGAGTGTTGCAAAAGTGCTAATGAAAATGACTGAAAGAGGAAAATCCCATTTTAGCCCTGAAGAAAGGGAAGACAACAAAATAAAAAGGAAGAAGAAGAGGATGAAGTAAATGTTTTTTGCTTGGCTTAGCGAAAAAATGTCTCCCAATGAAATTTGCCACTTCAACCCAAACACACACACACACATACACACAGAGAGGCAAACCAACCAGTATTTTCTTTTTGACCTTTTTCACGCCTTTGGCCATTTGAGTAGCAGCACAAAAATTCTGTGAACTTGTGGTTTGGGTTAACTTGGCTTACCAAGTCCGCCATAGTCATAGGTGGCGACAACTGGCGATTGCCAGCTGCAGAGTATGTCTGTGTATGTGTATGTGTGTGTGTGTGTGTTTCTATCACCTATTATTTTTTTTCTTTCTTTGTATGCGCTGCTTTTCACACTGTTCGAGTTGTTGGATTTTTTTTTTTTTTTGTTCTTATGTTGTTGTTGTTGGTTTTATTATAGTTATTAGTATTTCATGAGCCGCATGGCAATTAATTTGCACGCTTATCTATTTGCCTTGAAATAATCCAACAACAAAAACCACTGTGAACCAACAACACCTTCAAGAATTCCATAATGCTTTGGGTCGTTATCATTTCTAAATACACTTAATGAACTCCGAACGACTCTTTGGCTCAAATGCTCAAGTTTCTATTTTCTCTATTTATTTTTTTTTGTTTCACTGGAATTAATAGATTGCAAGCATTTTTAAAATCATAAAATGGCATTTTCAAATCAAATTTGTTAAACTTGCAATTGTTTTGTGTCACATTTAGGTTGTCACATAGCGTATACGCCGTGTGGTCGTTTGCTCTTGAATTATTCAAAGGGTGAAACAACAAATTTTTGCTTGCCAAAAGCAATTAAAATGGCTTGTTTAAGACCACACAAACAATAACAACAACTGCAATTATATCGACCACAAAAGTAACAACAACAAGCAACAATTAAATTTGTATTTGTCACAAAATCCCGAAAGGGAAATAACCTCAACAGAAGGGCCAAATATTCTTTTGAAAGGTTTAACTAAATTCAAGTTGACCCGAAAACCGCAAAACCAATAAAACCAACAACAACAATCACATTAAATACAACAAAACCGGGCCTCTAATCAGAGAGCAAATAATTTACCTTTTCAATTGAAATTCAAGCGCTTAGTTAATTTTGAAAATTCCTAATTTCATGTGAGCTGAAAAATTAATAAAAAAAAAATTTAGAATTTTAAAAATTTAAATTTTTGCTTTTGCCGATTTTTTTAAAATAATTTTCTGAGAGCCCACAAATACCAAAATCCAAAGACCAAAATCGGTCTCGCGAGTCAGTCGAAATAATCTAACCTAACCTAAAAAAAAAATTGAGAAATTCAAAATTAATTTTAATTTTTTGAATATATTTTCTAAATATTTTAAATATACAATTTTTTTTCTCGATTTGTTTGAGAACCAATAATTTTTCTAAGGCCGAAAAAGATAAAAAGAAAGAGGACAATCGATCTATTTGAGTCAGTCGAAATAATCTAACCTAACCTAAAAAAAAAAAAAAAAATTGTTTGGAAATTCAGAATTAATTCAAGTTTTATTTGAGTTAATTTTCCAAATATTTTTAAAATTAGTTCTAAGCTAAATATAAAATTTCAATTAATTCGGAATACTTTTCTCGATTTGTTTGAGAACCAATGAAAGCTTTTTTAAGCCAATTCTTAATTTGCTTGATTTTTTTTTGCAAAGACAAAGGAAAAGTTACAAAATAATCTTTCTCTTTTTTTTCAATTTTTCTAATTTTGCTCAAAAGTTACTTTATTTTCTCTTCTTCTTTCCCACACTCACACACACATAGAAGCCGCATGCAATCAGTCCCTTTTTTTACCCCGAACTTGATTTTGCCAGCCAAAGTCAAACAAGAGTATTAATTTAATTTAGTTTAAAATCCAAGCAAACTTCCCACCCTGGACTCTCTTGGTCTTTAGCAACATTTCTGTGGGCTGGCTTCGTCTTCTTCTGCTTCCTCTTTATCATTCTCCTTTGGTTTTCTCATTTCTCTGGTCGCGCATTCACTCGCACAAATTGAATTAAGTTGGCTTTTGAGTGAATGTAATGAAAGTATTACCAGCACACAAAATGAGGAGGGGTAGGCAGGGGGGTTTGGCTGGGTGCCTGGGAGAGAGTGTAGGGAGTGTGACCAAGGGGTTTGAGCGACTGACAAATGTGTGGTTTCATTTTCTTGGAAAGGGTAGGGGACAGCTGATGTGGTTGGTCTGCTGATTGTTGTCAAAGGCAACAACAACAACAACAAAAGCTGCAACAAAAAAATAAATAAATAAAAAAAAACCGAATGCGCACGCAAAATGTCAACACCAACTGGCGTCGTTTTGTTGTTGTTGTCAGCAGTGCCAGTGCTGTTGTTGTAGTTGTCATTCTTGTCCCGTTCTCATGGCTGGCTCGCAGTGACACAAAGTGGCAAAGTTTTTAATGCTACTTGTGGCTTAGCCGCAAGAACCAAACTCATTTACGGCCCCACTAATGCACACGAGGTTGGCTCTAAAAGTTTATCAAAACATTTTTAAATTGCTTTTCCATAAAACTTTTCGAGCCACCCTCGCCAAATAGAGTCCATCAAACCACTTAGCCAGCTAGGTCGCTCGTTCATTTGGCTGTTATTTTGGCACGCATACAGAATTTCAAATGGCAGCTGCAAATTTCCACAAACATATGCAAATTTTCACGCGTACTTGGGCCGAGCATTTAGTGCTTTTTCTTATGATTTTCTTTTTGTTTTTCTCCCTGAACTAGCTCAGAATTGTCTGGCCTATGAATGTTCCTTTTGGGTTCCAAGCGATTTTCATAAGATTTTTATTGTTCCATAGCCAAGGTGAATTACACAAAACATTTTTCAATTTTTCTTCTTTTTTTTTGTTTGTAAATTTATTGGATCATAATAATTGGCCAATTGGCTGCAAAGCAAAGTGCTGGCGGTTATGACGCAGCTGCCAAACCAAAACAACAAACGATTCTTTCAGAGTGTTGAAAATATTCAAATAAATAAAACATAAACAAATGATAAAAACAAAAATAGAAATTCTAATAATTTCGAAAAAAAAAATTTAATATAAAAAAAAAATCAAAGAGTTCGGCCGAAACAAATATATATTCTGGGAAATTTTTTTTTCCAAAAAATAAAAAAAAGGAAAGAGTTTTTGCACCCACCAAACTCACCCAAACAATTTCCTCATTCCCATTGATAATTTCGAAAAAAAAATCGAAATAAATAAAAAGTGGTTGGTTCGTTATAAAAATAAAACAAGACTTCTCCCTGCCCCCCCAAACGAGGTGTTGGCCAGATTCCATACAAAGGCATCAAGACCTGCCACCCTCTCGGGCTGCCCACAAAAAATTTATGCGGAGTAAAGAGCAAATTTATTGATTTATAAACACGATGCCAAAGTTATAAATTGATACAAAATTGGTTTTTAAAAATAAAACAAATAACAAACTCATCGCTTGGCAGTTGTGGGTTACACCGATTATACCTTTGCTTAAATCTTCAAATTTATTTCTGGCCAATTTTTTAGGCAAAAAAAAAAAAAAAAAATTAAGTACTGTGATTATTTTTAGTTAGTGCAAAAATAAAGAAAATAATTCAAATCAAAAACCAAAATGTTTGATAATTTGAATAAAATTTAATTGAAAACCAAACAACAAAAGTCAGCAGAATGAAGAGTGTGAAAAAGTTTCTAAACGAACGGATGAGCAGTGTGGATGCCGATTCCAGTGGTTCGGGCAAGAAATCTCAGCACTTGGATAAGCTCAAATGCGGCGATCAGGCTGGCAGCTTGGACAGCAAAAGCCTCTCCTTGCCAAATACACCGGTGCCCTTGAGTGCTCCGATAGCGGTGGGAGATCCCTCGCCATCGCCCTCACTGGCGGAATCGGCCCAGAATACACCACTGAGCACTTTGCAAGAGGATGCCTCATCACCACCGGCCACAGCCCCGGCTGCCACCAGCCAGGGTTCGGGCAGTGCAACCCACCAAACGAATGTCTCACCATTCAATTTTCCCACACCGTCGGCAGCGGCACCGCAACGCAAAAGCCGACGCAAGATCTCTTTACCCTGGTTCCGGCAGACCAGTGTCACAGCTCATGGAGCCCTATCCCGTCAGCATACCATCGATACGCCCAGTTCATTTCGATTCTTTCGACAGCCCAGCAACAATGCTTTCAAGGTAGAAACATACAAAAATATTATCTTTATCGAAATATTTATAGCTCTAAAATGTATGATTTGATTATTGATATATGACCAGAAATGATTTCACATTTCTTAGTTATAATGTTCTGATTAAGGTGAAATTTGATATATAAATATTTCAGGGTCTTTCTATTTCAAATATAAAATGCCTTGAGATTAAATAAAGAAACCTAGGAAATATGCTCAAATTACAATTCAGAGTTATGCTAAAAATAATAGACCAAGCTAGAACAAACTTCTCATGTTTCAAATGCCTAAGAAATATTAAATTTCATAAAGATTGATTAGCAAATATTTAAGAATTATTTAATTGATATAATGATCCGATATGATCTGTCTTTAACTAAGCTCTATATGAGAGCATCATCTTAATAGCTCGGTGGGATTCATTGTCCATACTTTTTCGGAAATGTTAGACCAGAACAAATTTTTCTTGGTCGCTAAATTGTTAGTTGCCAACGGGCTTTCAAGTGTGATTTGTCAAGCAAAATGAAAAGGGTTCGGCATTTTTTCTAACTTTGCTGTTTTCCCGAGATCTTTGAGATGCCCCTATCAAGCGGGCATTTTCAAATATTTCCAGTGACGGAAGGCGTGTGGCACGTGTTAGTGTGAAATATTTATGTTAATCATTAAATCGATTGATATGACCTGAGAGTCGCTTGGAGTCGAATCGTTTTCACAGCTTCTCTACACACTCCCAGCTCATTTCTTATTTATTTTTGTGGCAAAAGAATAAAGTTTTTTTTCGCTTTCTGCCAAAGTTCAAAGTTCAGCGCCGAGTTACTTGCTGTCCAATTGGATATATCATATTTTTATGAGAAGTCAATCTTATACAATAGTCCCTCTGGAACAGAAGGAATAAGACCACAAGACCTCTTTATGTAGGTTTTCCATTCCGCAGCATTCACTCTGACCTTTGATAAATAGAATTTATGTGGTCTTCAGTCGCACTAGCACAGTGGCTCGCTCTGACACTGATTTGGGTAGAAATAATAAATTTCATTAGCACAGATTAGACAGGCTGAATTTCTGGAAATACTAGAAATATAAATAAACCAAAGTGGAAAAAAGAGAGAGAGAGATAGGTAAAAACTGTCTAATTAATCGAAATGGTATAGATATTTTTAGAGGCATGTTGGATGTTTAGAATAGAATCAATTTATGCTGATTTAGAGAGGAAAATATAAGAAAATATAAGCTGTAAAGACTCGGAATTAAAAACTTTTTGGATTTATTCCTGTGATACCCAAAGAAGTTGAAAGTTTTATTTTTTGATAAAAAATATAGAAAATTCTTTTGGGATTTTAAAGTCAAAGTTTCTGATATTATTTCTACACATTTGCCAACCTTACAAGAACAAATCCATTAAATCCTCTTAACAACTTGATTAGAGACACAAACTCTTCTAGTTTCTACTCGGCTTGCAAGGTTTAATCAGAAGATTATTTCATGCTAATTTGGATTAAAATGCACTCCCAATGAATTGAATTACCTGGGACACTGTGTGCCGCCCAGAGAGCAGTCCGCTCGGACAGCAACTTGACATCAAATATGGTTGGCATGTTTGAAGCTGTTGTACAGTTATGCCAAAGGCAGTCCCAACACCAACTAACTAGTAGTTCAAGAAGAAGAAGAAGAAGAAGCTGAACACAAGGACAAGCACTTCAGTTGGTAGTTGGCTGGGTCATTGCTGTTTTGCCTGTTGGCCCTGTGGCCTTTCCAGGCCAACAGCTTTCAACTTTTAGTTGTCTATTACATATAATTTTTTTCTAGCTTCTTAATTTTTTGTTTTTTCTTCTTCGTTTTCTTCTCTCTTTAAGGACTTTTTTCTTTATGCCATACATTATTTTGTATTATGCCATTTATTTTGATTAGTTTTGGATAAAGTTGTAGGCGTTGGAGTGTGAGTGGGAGTATGAGTGGGGTGTGAGTTTGGCTGGCTCATTTGTCTAGTCTTGTAATGTCTGCCAAGTTGATTGTAAAATGCTGTTGACCTTTCTGCGGTCACACCCACCCACACACACGTAGAGAGACCCCCTAGTCGCATATATTAATAAGCACATTAATCATACGCCGCATTGTCCACTCCGCCATACTTGAGAGAGGCGTGTAAAAATATCCCAGCTAATTTATTTGTTGAGCCAGCAAGTCACACCACACACACACACACTCACTCATATATCAATTGTTGCAATTCATCAAGCGCAGCAATCTTCACACAGACAAGACAAGGGAGAGCGACTGAGTTGGACTTGATGGACTCTCTTTTCACTTCATTGTTTGCCCTTTTGCACTGTAATGTATTTATCACTTCATTAGGCCATGTAAAAGCTTATCAAAGTTCATCATGACCATTGTCATTATTATCATCATCATCGACATAGAGTCGTCCGGTCTCATTGTTGTTTGATTTTTCCTTCTGCATTGTGGGAAAATGTGCGTCTTGAGTTCGGCTCCATCTTCGTCTGCCTTTGGCCTTTCACGATTTAGCCTGACTGACATGTTTTGTCAATTAGGTTTGACTGATGTTCTCCCAGTGGTTCGCTTGTCTCTGCAGTGGCAACAGCTTCCTGTTTGGCTGTACCTTTTTTTTTCTCATCCGCCATACCCAACTCTCTCTCCTTTTCTGCTTTACCCAATTCGCCTTATCTTGGGTCAGTCTTTAATATGTTTATGCACCATTTAGGTTCTCTTTTTTTTTTCTTCTTCTTTCCTTTGACATTTTATGCCGTGCTCATTTTGTTGGGCAATTTGACAATTTTTATGAGCAAAACATAGTGAAAGCAAAGTTAGGGCTTATCCTGCTTGTCTTTTGATATGTAAACAATTCGGCAATTACCCGAGAAATGCCCCAAACTTTTATGTTTATTTTCAATTTTCTAACATTTCATTTTTTTTTGTGAGTAGCACATATGCCACTTTTCTACCTTGTGTGTGTGTGTGATGTCTATTCAAGAATTCTTGAATAACTTTATTTCCATGAATGCATTTAATTCTTTCGCTGAGGATTTTCTGTCTCTTTCGCACAAATGCCCTCGTTTAACATTTTTTTGTACACAAAAGATTCTTTGGATGGCTATAAAGTAGTTGAGCTGCAATTCAGTTCTTCAGCTTTAGAAAGTTGCCAACCAGCATTTCCCTGCAGCATAAAATCTGCAATACAAAAATGTCCTTCATTTTGTTGTTGGTTTCTTTGCTTTTTTTTTGTTTCTTTTGTGGAGCTTATGGAAATAACTTGGAAATGTTTAAAATAGAACTGGCGATCTAGCCAAAGAATTGAGGTAGAATGAATAAGGATATAATTAAATTCAGGACAATTTTATTTCTCTTGATTTTTTGAACAAATAAAAATCTCTTTTATTTTCAAATCAAATAAAAATAAAGCAGAAGAAGAATAAAAAAAAAGAAATAAATAAAAAGAGTATACAAAATTAAACTTAGTCCTGCTTATTCCGCTTAGCTAGTTTATTTCTATTTGTGCGTCTGTGTGTGTGTATGTGTGTATGTGTGTGAGTTGGTACTGCCTGCCGTTCTCCTGGCCGATTTTCATGCAATTTATTGTTGCATACTTTTGCGCGCACACGCAAAATAAATCCCAAAAGTGTATGCATAAACAAGAAACATTTCGTTTGGCTTGGCCGTGTGGGTTTGAGTTTCTCATTCTTTTTTTGTCGTAGGGATTTTGATATTGCTGTAGAGCTGTAAATATTTTTGTAGCTGAACGAAATAACCACAGCAACTGTCAACTGCAGTGTTTGGCAATGTGAAAGGCGACCAGCGTTGAAGTAGATTTTTTCATAGACAGATTCCAGCAAACTGAGTGAGAGAGAGAGAGTGCTTTGTACATCTTTCAACAATTATTCACGCATCTAGTCAAAAACAGCAAACATTTTTTTTTTTTTTTGTCTTGTTGACTGAGAAAATAAAATATGCTAGGTTATATAATGCAGAATAAACATAAGCAGGGCAAACAAAAACAACAATAACGAAAGGCGAAAACAGTCAAAACTACAACTAAGGGAAAAATGTGTGACGTGTTTTTTTTTTATTTTTTTGCTTTTCGGAATGATATGCAAATTGCGCAAGCTAGCAACACAGTTTTGCCACCAAGTGGTTGCGCAGTGCCAAAGAAACAAAAAAAAAAAAAATGAAACACTAAAGAACTTAAGACCCACTAAAAGATTCAGCTTAAATTTAAGCATCATATTTGATTTGGCTGGGCTTGAGTTTTTCTGCTTTTTGGCTCTGATACAAAACACGTGGTTTCATTTTATTTTATTTTCTTCTCTCTTTTGCTTGGTCCGTAACATTTTCATGGGTATCCTGAGGCTGCTTCGCATAAACCTATAAAAAGCAATTGGATATACCTATACACACTCTCTCACACACACACACATTTTAGGCTGCTTACTTATACATACTTTTTAGGCACATACAACGTATGTTACCCTCTGGACTAGATGGTCCAGTCCATTTTGGTATTGACTCTGCCTGTTGGCCAAATTACTGAAGCTTCAGCGCCTCTCATAAATGTGGTTGGAGTTGGTTAGGACAGCTGGATAGATTGTCATTTGATTTTGTTGACGATGAGAGAATACCAAAAACAAAAAGAGAAATCAAAAAATCAATATCAATTGGGCAAGCCAAGCCTCCGCTCATCAAATTCTCCGTCACTCTGCCAGTCTCTTTTTTTTTTTTAAATCAAAGCATTTTACAAACTTGGCTTTTGGCCTGGTCTATGCTTGTCATTGACTGGCGGCCATTTATCATCTGCACAGACTCCCATTCCAGTCTTTCCGACAAAACTGGACAAGTTGGAAACCCGAAAAATCCACAAACCCTCTCTCCTCAGCTCAGCTCAGCTCTGCTCTGTTGTGCCATGTAAACTTGATGAGCTGTACCCCTCCAGCTTTGGCAATTTGTAATACACACACACAAGCTCATTCGAGCACTTGACATGGCCTGGTTTATTGATTGTCCTGGCCTGGACGCTGTGGGAAGCCAGAGCATTTTGGGCGCCACAAAACTACCAAACAGCATTTGGGTTGGACAAGAAAAGCAAAGGCTTCAAAGTTAAACAGCGACGACCATTAAGAAAGACAAAAACCCTTTAAGGATGCCCAAAAAACACACACACCGAGATGATCTCAGAATTAAGAGTAGATAATTTAGTTTCAAGTTGTCATATAAATTTTTGAAATTTACAGAAAAGTTCAAGAAGAGTTTTAAAGAGCTTCAAGTTAAGTCTGACAAATTCCCAGAATTAAGGTCAAGCAAAATTCTTAGGTTCTATTCAGGAAAAAGTTGAAGAACTTTTGCAACTCAAACTGAATCTAAGAGTTATGAAAATATAACAAAACATTTTATATAAAGTTGAGGTTATGTTTTATCTTTAAGCTTTTCAGAGAGAATTAAAATCAATAGCTGAGGTTATGTTTTATGAAAGATTACAATATTTTTCTAGGAATTATTTTTCAGCTTTTTCACTGAATTAGATTTACGAAAATTGCTGATACTTTTTTCCTGATATATTCGATTTGGTGTGGTGGTTTCGTCACGCACGAGTTGAGCTTGGAATTTTGCAGTATCTGTGGACCGCAAATGTTACCGAATGGCAGTGGTTGCTTTTAGTGTTAACATGTTTGCCACACAATTACCAGAAAAATTGAATAGGCAGGAGGAAAATAGGAAGCTGGGCTAAGCTCACTGACTCTCTACTAATTCTGGGTAGTCTTTTTGCTGTTGTTGTTGTTGTTGTTGTTGTAACTTCTGGTTGTTACTTTGGTGCTTCTGCTGTTTATTGTCCGTAGGCCTTTTGTTTGCCAGGCCTTCTGTGGCTGCCACTGCTGGTTATAACGTAATTGATGTTGTTGACTGCCCGCCCTCCCTCCCCGTTTCTCTCTCTCTTTCTCTCTTCCCCGGCCAGTTAATTGAATAATAGTCGTTTATGTTTTATGTGTTTATTTCTGTTTTATGTGATTTACTTGCCGTCCCTATTTGTTGCTCCCCTGGCTTGGCTTGGCTTGACTCAGCCTCTGGGCCAGTTTTTGGTTAATTGTTGGCCATTTAATTGTGCTGTGTCGAAAGTGTTACACAACTTATCGTTCGGCAATATTGTAGAGATAATTTTGCTTATATAAAACGAAGGGCATTACAAAAGGCATTGGCTTTGCTCTGCTTGCGATAAACAAACAATTGACTCATTCGAAACCACAAAATAATCAAGTCCAATTCAAATTAATTTTGGAAAATTTCAACCTAAGAAATTTTATCAAACAAAAAATAAAAAATAAAATCTATAATCTTCTCCCGCCTTCATTTATTCATTCATCTAAATCTGAGCAGAAAAAAAAAGAAAAAATTATTTGCTCATTTCCATTTGAAAAAAAAAATTGGATATAGCAAATCGTTTTTCAAAAAAAAAAAGAAAAGGCAAATGTCTTTTTATTTCACTCGAGGCGAAGGCTATCAAGTGAATTTGATAAAGTTCTTTTTTGGCTAAATTCAAGGCGGTGATGGAAACATTTTTGGGCTTTTTATTATCGTCGACATGTAATCGCTGATGTGAAACACATCCTAGAAAGCAAGCAAATAAATAAAAAAAAAAATAGGAACTGAATTTTTTTCTTTTTTGCTTTAGAATTTGCCTTGTCAAAGCCAAGAAAGAACTGCTGCCTTGGAAACGTGGCAAATGCGGAATGTCCTTGTGAAATTGACAGCTTTCTTTGTCACTCAAGCCCAAGCAAGTCGGTTTTAGCTGACTGACAGGCCCCAAAGGGGAGGCGAGATGAGAGAGGTTAGGTTGGGACTTTAACCCGTAAAACTTGATTACCAAGTTGCTTGTAATTTCACCAATTTTCTTGCAATGCCAAAACTGCACATTCGCAGACTCGTACACTTTTCACTTAAAGCCTTGCAGGATCTCACCGAGAGTCCTTTCAGGCCAACTTTTGTTTGTCTGCCTGGAATATGCAAATGCGTTTCAATTTCAAATTTACTTCACACCCAACGAACAAAAACTGAAGAACTTTTCAATTGACTGCTTTTTGATATTTCAATTGATCTCTGAAAAAAAAAACAATTATTCAAATGTTCAATCAAATGAAATAATTTGACTTTTTGATTAGAAAGAAATTTGTATTTCAATTAGAATTTGTTTTTTATTTTTCTTGAGCTACTTAAAAAGTTAAGTGCCTTTAAATTAGTCGTCTGTCTTTGGTTTAAGTAAACTTTTATTTCTATTTTTGAATAATTAAACAAAAAAGTAGGCGGAATAAAAAACAAAACACAAAATCGCTTGTTATTCTTATCACGCAGACAAAATAAGAGAAGGAAAATTAAAGCAGAAAAAAAATAGGAAAAATAAACGCCAACACAGTTTTCTTTAAGCCACATTCACCGTCTCCTTTTTGCCATTAAATATGCAAATGTGTGCATAGCAACGAGCAGGCCAAAAGAGAAAGGTTGCCAGCCTCCCAGCCTCCCTTCCTGGCTCCCTGCCTGCTTGGTTGGTTGGTTCGTTTAAGATTATGAGAGCTGTACGTTAATTATTTTATGCAGCCGGATCAGCTCAGGCATACCAAAGATATATATGGTATATATAAATAAAATGAGTTATATAAAAGAGTCTTTCTCTTTCTTTTTTTATATAGGATAAAACAAAATAGCAAAATGGCAAACGGCTTAACAAGGCGGCGTTGATTGCATTTTTTCTTTTTTTTTCACCAGAATCAAGACGTGATGAAAAGTAACATTGGAACATAATGAAAGAAAAAACATAAAATGAACAGAAAAAAGAAATACGAGGAAATAAATAATATAGAAATAGCCATCCTTTCAATTATTTTAATGAAAGACTTCAAAAATTTGCTATTTTCATTCTTTCACAGCAACAATGAACTTCAATTAGAGCCTTTTTTCTTTTTGATTCAAAAAAATAAAATCACTCAAATGCAAATGCAAACGGAAATGGCCCCAACAATCCGCCCAACCGAGTGGCCAACTAATTTGTTGAAATTGTCAAGACTTTTCAGTCGACCATAAAAATTTCCACCTTTTTCTATTTTCCACTCTTTTTTTGTTTTTTGACAAACTCAAATGACCAAGAGTGTCGGAAATTGCTGCAGTTTAAATGTTGACTTTGTCAGGATTTGGTTTCTGTCTTTGACTTTGAGGTTTTGACAAATACTCTTCTTTTTTTTATTTTTGCAAAAGTAGAAGCAAACACTTTAGACAAAGGAAAGATGTGAGAACAATTTCTGGTTGAATTGATTTCATATCCAACTCTCTGGCCTACTTTTTGGTAGGCTTATTGTTCTGGTGGTATTTTCATTCCGTGTTCCCGAAGGTTAAGGGTATACTGAAAGGAGGCGTCGGAGACACCCCAAAGATACCCAGAAAGATCTCAGAAACTATAAAAGCTAGAGCTAAGAAATTTGGTATATAGAATCTATAGGACATGAGAAAGGGATCAGAAAAACTGATCTCAACCTGTCCGAAAATTTCTACGCACCCCACTGGGAATTGGAAGCGAGTAATCAATTTTGAATTGGAACTTGATTGAAATATCTTTAGAATTTACGAAAAAATCTTTTATTTTTATTTAAAGCCCTTTTCCCTTTTCTGAATTTTATCTCCAGAATCTGTAGCTTTTTTAGTTTTCTGATGGAATATGGAAACGATTCTTCTCTATAAAAATGAGTAACTTTTCGAGTTAGTCAATGATAAGGAATTCTATAATTATAAGATTCTCTTTTTGAGATAATTTTAAATAAAACCCATTCTAATATTTTTCGACACAAATTCTATAAATCCCTCAAATCAAAACTTAATCCCATGTTTTTCATTATTCTTAAAGAATTATTTCCATTATGATTTTAGATAAATGAAAAAGAAGGAAGCAATCCCGACTTATTTTAGCAACGTTCGAGTGAATTATAAAATAATCCTAATCCTCTTTTGAATTATCTCTGCCTTACTCACTCTCAATTTAAACTATTATTATCAAACACTTTAAGAATTAAATTTACCCTAGTCTCTATTATTTTACCCAATTTAAAAGGGGGGCCAGGTAATTTGGAAATGTTTACTTTCCACGTGCAAAGATAGTGTTTTATTTTTATATCAAAAAAAAAAATTCTATTTGTTTTTAAAGCATATTGCAATGCCAGAGGCTTTCGTTTTTATTTTTGTATATGTTTTGGTTGACTGAGTTCTCTGGTTGCTAAATAAACTGTCGGCACTACTCTCTGGCCAGCAAGCAATTTTAATACACTTCAGAAATCATCATCAACATGACTACACCCAAGGCAATATGAAACCGAAGCCAGCCAGTCTAGGCAAGAATTGCCCCAACAAGTTGAGCTTCAAGTTGTTGGTTACATATATATATGTGTGTATTTGTGTGTGTATGTGTGTGCGTGCCTTGACTGACTGCTGCAATTTGCAGCACGCTAAATGCCAGTCAAGGGCCCAGGCCTCTCTCTCACCCTAAAGGCAGTTAATGATGATGATGACGACGATAATGATGTTGGTGGCTATGCCAAGACTCTGACTTTGACTGTCCAACTGTTTGCGGGGATTTCATGTTACCTGCTCGATGGTCGGACTGACTAGTTAGCATTGCGTATACGTACTGTAGTCCAAAGCTTTCTCTGCCATTATTGAAATAGTTTTGCGTGTGTGACTGTCTATATGTCTCTATTTTCCCCCTACACTCCCACACTGTATGTCCATTAGGCAAACCACATTATTGCGTATACGCCAGGTGGGACCATTTTGCTTTTAGCTGAGCATTTCAATTGAGCCCACAAATAATCAAGTTTTCTGCTTAAAAAAAAAAGCTCGCTTTTACTCCTAGGCCAACTGAGTCCCCCAAAGCAGTTGTCTTTGATTTTCGAAGAAAACAAAATAAACAGCCACCTTTACCTTTGGCCTTACTTTCGAAAATATATTTGAAAACTTTTCCTACGCACATTTTAGACCCAAAAAAAATTCTGTCACGTCAAAAAGGAAAAAGTCAAAAGTAAAAGAAAAAGACACACGAAAAGTGAAAATAAGTAGGCAAAGAAAAAGAATGAAACCCAAATTTGTATGTTGGCAACTTTTAATAGCTTTCGTTTGAAAGCTGTGGAAAAAACAATTTCATACAAATTTAAACTTCTCGCATGCGAAAAATACTGACAGACAAGGAAAGAGAAAAGGCGAGAGAGAGAGAGAGATAGATCGAGTGAGTTGGTAAGGGTTCAACGAGCTTGTCTCACACAAACTGTTGTTGAAAAGTTCTCAATACTTTGGTTCCACTGCCCTGGGAAAGCATAAAGAGGCTCGCGCGTTTCTCGCCAAAAAAAAATATATATAAAACTTTTTTTTTTCGACTAATTGCATTACAAGCGGAAACGTGCAACATAGCACGAGGGGGGTGAGTGGGTGGCGAACAAAGTGTGAGAGAATATTAATCGACACACACAAATACTCTTGCAGAAATGGCTTGGCTTTTATTTTTTCCTTACATATACAGTAACGTGGCACGTTTCCGTGTCAGTGGCGCTTAATTAACAACGCCAGGCGTCAGTTCCTTTTTGCTATTCCCGGCAGCTTGCAGCTGTTGTTGGAAGGAAGCTGGCTAAACTTGCTGCCACGTGTGTGTTGCTGTTGTTGTTGTTGTTATGTGAAATTAACAACAGGCACTTTCTCTTTCACACACACACACACCAGCACACCCACACGGTCTGCATAGTAAACTAAGTTGCCGTTTTGAGACACCGATAAAGTTGATTTAATTGCGCTTATGAAAGCTGACTGAAACATGGCGAATCTATTGGTGTCTGCCTGGTCTTGCCCGAGTTTAGAATGTGGCCAGGTGTTCTATTTGCCTTGTCAGTGGCACATTTATAAGCATGTCTCGCCTTATCTCCATAGTGTTTGTAATAAAATAATAAACTCAACACTCAATCTCATCAAGCAGCCAAGCGGTTAAATCGTTAACAGCCAAACAAACGGTGAATGGAGCTGCGGTGGCAGTGCGGTGAAGTAGGACAAATTGAAGGCATAAAGTTTGCCAAAGGCAAGTTAAATTCAAATTTGCACACACTTTGGAGTTCATTTTGAAAAGAGGCTTACTTTTGCTCGATTTGGTCTAGAGTTTCCATTCCTTTTTTTTTCTGAAAAATGTCTATTTCATTCGCTGATGAAATTCGATAACAATTTTGATTTAGAAGCAAAAACAATTTAATTGAAGATATTAGAATTTGTCAGAAATTCAATAGCAAATTTAAAACTAAGAAAAATTCATTCAATGTTAGCATTAATCGATAATTCCAACTCTTCACTTATTTTTAGAAGCTTGATAAATTCATATAATATTTGAATTGGTTGAACCAGCCAATAATTTTATAAAAACTTTTAAGCAATTTTATAATTTTATGAACAAAAAAATACTGAATAATATGAATACGTTATGTTATCGATAAACGATAAATTCAATTTTCAACAACTAATTAGACACCTCATAATTTTTTTTTTTTAATATTTGAATAAAATATGCCAGCCAATAAATGTAATAAATAATTTGATATAACATTGTTAGCAATTTTATAATTTCAATTACAAAAATACCCGGCATAAAATTAAAACACTAACCTACGATATGTTATCGATAAACGATAATTTGAACTATAAGCTCCTTAAACACCTTTAAAAATTTATAAAAACCCCAAAAGGATTTTAATAATTGAGTAGGTTAAATCAATCGACAGAATTGATGGAAAATTTTGAGAGATTTGTAATTTATAATTTGCAGACTGTACATATTTAATAAGCCTTTGAAAATGATGCATAATTATTTGCCAAAAGGTGGCAATTAAGTGTAACCAATGGAAATGTTTCACATACTTTGACACCCACGACCGCAACAGTGCATGCAAATTAATAAACTTATAAATTATTAATAAACACACAAAGATTCAAAAAACCCACACACACACACAAACACACACGCACACTTATAGATGAGAGAGGATGATTGGGTCGTGGGAAGTTGCTTGGTTGCTTTCAATCAACTTTGTGACACCCACAAAAAAAAAGAAAATCTTTCGAGATTTTGGCACGAGCTTAGGCTTGGGTCGTCTATGTGCCGACTGGTCTTGGGTATTGGGTATATGTTTGCATATTTAATGAGACAATAGGCGCATAACTTGAATGGCTTTCTAATTAGTTTGTCGCTGGTAAATGATCCTTGAGCATTTTTAGAGGTCATTTCGAGGCTTGAGGGCCAAGGCTTGCTTCTGATAACCCTGATTACCCCTTCTTAAATATGCTAGAGACTTTTTATAGAATTTATTGTTTTATTAAAGATGTCAGATGGCAGCACTCGGGCTCGTCCTTATTGACGGTCGAATCACTTGGGGCCAGAGTGTTTTGCAGCTGGCCGAGTGGGTTCATTTGGGTTGTTGGTCTTTCGCCCCTATGCTATGTATATGCAGTTGGACAAAAATAAGCAGAACTGTGAACCAGCTCTCAAATTAAATCAATAAAGCGCTGATGTGGTTGAGAGGTGGAGAGGGGTCGTGCCAACTGCACATGACCTCGACTCTCAGCCAGTTCTGTTCACTATTGACAGAGTAGCCGGTTTGCTTTCGCCTTTGCCTTTGCCATTGCCGTTGCCGTTGATGATTTGCGGCTTTGTTGGGTTTTCTGCTCAATGCCTCGAGCTCTGCTATTGATTTAAGAGCTTGAAACAAAGCCTGGGAAAAGGAAGAGCCTGTGTGTGAAAAACTTTCATCCTTTTGTAATGACATATTAACTGCACTTATGATCCAATCAAATTGTTTGCTCATCTCGGAATTTGTGCTTCCTCTTTGTCTTTGCAGCTCGGCAACCAGGAGGCCACCTGGGTTGTGGCCGATTTTATTGCCAGCTCGGGCAGCAATGAACTGAGCGTTACCAAAGGCCAGCAAGTTGAGATTATCGAACCGCCCACAGCCAGTGAACCGGACTTCTGTTTGGTTCGTCTCAATCCACAGCACGACGATGCAGCAGTCCAAGAAGGTCTGGTGCCAGTTTCAGTGCTCAAACCGCCGCCGGGTGCGCATAAGCAAAATACAAACGCTTCGGCGAATGCCACTGGCATGGGTAGTGCACAAAAGGCAATGGATTCCATGCAGGATCAAGGTGAGTCATCTTCTTCTAAAAATAATCTCTTCAAAAAATAATATTTCTATTAATTTCGATTATCTATTTTAGGCAATCGCGGCAAAACCGATGCCCTCTCATCATCCACAAAACGTCGTGGCTTCAGCGGGTAAGTCCAATGAAAACGAACGAAAAACTCGTACAAAAACTAATCCAAACTAAAGCTAAAAGCAGTTGTTTTCTATCAGAGATATTGTAAAAGTTTTCTTTGCTGCTTTTAGTAAAACTATTTTAATATTGAGCTAAAATTGTTGGCCCAACTATTTGCTCTAGACAAAACAAAAAAAAGCAAAAGAAAAACTTGTCCCTGCCCAAGACTTGAAGGACCTCTTCTTCCTCCTCCTCCCTCCCCCAGCCCATTTAAAATGCAACTACACGAGTATAAATGGGCAATTAGAAGCATTTTTGAGCAGTGTTGTAAACGACAAAAAGTTCCATACCTTATTCGCTATTTTCCATTTAGCATTTTGTCTGTCAAAGACAGTTGATTGTGTCCTTTGTTGTCTGGCCGTCCTGTCTACCTTGTACTTTACTTAAAGTGTTCAATGCATAATTTAGTTGATTGTCATTTGCTCAGAACATTTTACCCATTCCATTGCCCATTGCATCAACCATTATCAGTTCGTTGCCAGAGCCTCCGACTTTGGCCCACAAAATAACTACATATGAAATATGGAATACCATGAAATTTTATGAAGCAAAGCTGACACTTTCGTCACTCATGTTCTCTTTTCTTTTTTTTTTTTTTTTGTTCTTTATCAATCATGGAAATACCCTCTACCATGAAAGTCTGTCCAGTTAGTGGGTCTCTCCATAATTTACGTAATTCACTGAACCCAATTGTCGTGTATAAGACTCTCGAATATAAGAGAGCGCGGCTATTTGATGAGCGACATCGGTTGCGGTTGTCATTTATCATGCATTTAACTGCTGAGATTCGGTGTGTTTACCATTCATCATGCGTCACTGCGCCTTATGCTGTAATGAGCGGAGCGATATGCAAATGGAGATTAGGTGGAAAAAAAATAATAAATAAATAAATAAAGCCTGCGAAATATACAATTGATAATTGACTTGGGGGATAAAGAAGAATCACTGTTTGATATAAACAAGGCTGGCTAATACGACACGCAGTTAAAGCTAAGAGCTATGAAACTCTCACATTGAAGTTTTAAGAGTTAAAGACTGAAGCTCTTGAAAAATCTGCAAAATGTATCCTAAGTTTTTCAAGACATTTAGATATTTCATATAAACAAGGCTGGCTACTACGACACGGAGTTGAAGCTAAGAGCTATGAAACTCTGACATTGAAGTTTTAAGAGTTAAAGACTGAAGCACTTGAAAAATCTGCCAAATGTATCCTAAATATTTCAAGACATTTAGATATTTCATATAAACAAGGCTGGCTAATACGACACGCAGTTAAAGCTAAGAGCTATGAAACTCTGACATTGAAGTTTTAAGAGTTCAAGACTGAAGTTCTTAAAAAATCTGCCTGCTAGGAAAATTAATCCAAAATATTCCCAAAGCTTACAAAATCCGCAAAAAACTCAAACTCAAACTGGCTCATATCCATAAGCTTTGCAGTGAAAATGAATTGCTATTTTTATTTGTGGTTTTCGAGAATTTTTTTTTTTTTTTTGCTGGTCACGAAGCTCTTAAATATTTAATGAAAGGTTTCAATTAAAAATTCTTGAACAAAAGTTGTAAAACCCGGAAAAGCTTACTTCAGCTATTTTCTTAATACACGTCAAAGTTGCTTGCCCTGAAACTCTGTTTAGCTTAGCTCTTAAGCTGATTGCTTTGAAACTTGAGAACCTCGAACAAAATTCTTAACCAGAAAACCTCAACTTTTACTTTAAATAAACCCAAAAAAAAAAACTCTCGTCATAATTAAAGACTTGCACAATTTCAGGGAAACCTGACAACCCTGAAACTTTTTCTATTCTTAAAGGGGTGCCTTAGTTCCCCTTTTTACCAACCGGAGAACTTTATTCGTTCTGCTTGTGGAATCACTCAAAAAACAAAATATACACAACTGCCATAAAGATATAAGAACTTACTACAATCCAACAATGACAATGAAAATAAACAAAAATTGAAGTAGTTTTTTTTTTTTGTATTTTTGTGAATTTTTCTTCGGACTTTAGCGAGTTCTCAATGTGTGACTGTGAATATCACTTATTGTTTGGCATTCCCTTGTGGCTCAGCTGGGTAACGAGCATTTTTCCCTTGGCTTTGACAAAGCTCACTTCACTCGAGTGAGTTTTTTTTTTTTTTTTTTTTTTTTGCCTTCTTTTCATTTCATTTTGTTTTGTTGACTGACTCGAACTGAGTGATTACGGTTAGTTGAGCGGTTTGACCAAATCTAGAGAAAAAGCAAACGCAAAGGCGCTTTACTCAGTATATTTTCAAACACCGGAACGTAACGTCTTGTTGTCGGTCGAAGGAAAGAAAGAAAGAAAAACAAGTTCGGGAACGTTGTTTTTATCGAAAGAGTGTGTGTGGGCCTTTTACGTTGTATTGGCGTCTTATCTGCCGACGAGAAATGTGTAATAACAACAATAGCGCGAAAGATAAGCCAAACCAAAATGGTTTAAATTTTGAAAGTGTCGCTGTGGTTGTTGGTGATAAGAATGATAATAATAATATGATAAATCATATCAAAAGACGTTCGGCACCAGCTGACCGCTACAAAACAAGAAACTCACCACACTTGCTCAAGTCCATATCGCTGAACTTGAATGGCAATCAGGATGCAAACAATGGGTCACACCATAATCACCACCACAACCACCACCACCATCATCTTCAGCATGGGCATTCAAAAGGTTTTGCCTGCTTCTGCTGTGAACCGGACAACGAACTCATCAAAGCCACCGAACCACGTCATTTTTGGTAAAGTAAAGTTTTGCTGTCAACAACACCAACAACGCAATAAGACTATCTCTAATCAGACAGAGAGTGGGAGAGAGATAGGTTCAAGTGGGGTTCATTTAAAGTGTGAAATTTCATATTCATCCTCTTGAATAGTCTTGCATGATTTTTCGCCTACACTCAAGGTAGTATTGCCAAGGGAATCGTCTTTAATTTGATTTTGCACGGGCCATGACTAAGCAGAAAATCTCATATCCTAAATGTCGCTTTGATTTATTCAGACCAACACGTCTCGGATATTATTTTGTTGTCTACTTTAATATTAAGCAAAAGTCAAAGCTGTGGCACGTTTACTCTCTTTTGTATGAGGGTGTGGAAAATTAGAGATAGTATAGCACGTCTCTTTATTAGTTGTCATTTATTTGGGCTGTTGCATAAGATAAAAAAATAAATACACATTTAATAAGAAATAAAAGCCCCCACAAACACTGATTGACAGACCAACCAACCAGTCAGACAGAATGTCTGACTTATTGCAAGTGCGCTGATCATTACTTTATTTACTTGCTCAAACAGGTTAGAATCTTAACACATGCTCAAACATGCTGTGACTTGGGATTTTAACAGATTAGAAAAATATATATAAATAAAAAGTACCGGCTCAATTATATTTTTTCCCATCGGCTTTGGTTTATGCCAAACCCGTTTTTTTTTTTCTTCTTTGGAGTAAAGCAAAATTGGAATTCTTAATTAAGGCGCTGTAACACTGAGAGGGTGTGCGAATAAGTATATCAAATAATTATAAACTTCATACTTATTCATAAAGGGATTAGTCAGCAGGAACCCAGCAATCGAATACTTCAGTCCAGTTGGTCTGCCAGCCAACAGCGTCATTGGTATTTTTTCTGTTGATAAAGCCGGCATATAATCTTCTCTTAAGAATACGAGCAAAGCTTACATATTTCTGTTTATCGAAAACAATTGCCACATACCAGACTAATGATGACAGATTTGTATGTTTTCAAATGTTTGTTTTTTTTTTTTTTGTATTTCTGTTAATGAATTTTATTTGTTATTCACAAGTAATTTCATTATTAATCGAAACATTAAAAGTTTTCCATTCTCTCGCTTCAATTTGTTAGTATTTTTGCAATGACTGATAAGTGATATATTGCAGCACAGAGGTACATAATCTTATCTTTATTTATTACATATGTTTCATATTCGAACCCACTCAATTTCGAAGAGCCTAGAAAAATAGATTTTGTGAAGGAAATTACTTGGTTTTCTTATTGAGTTGTCAAGGGAATTATTCTTATACTGACGAATCTATATTACTTATCTAGGTCGTAAAAGATCGGAAACTAATATTCATGTCCAAAATATGTTTACCAGTAAATTTTATCCAGATCTTGAGAATCTCTTGAATAGTTCAGACCACAAACTAATATTCATGTCCAAAATATGCTTAGCAGTATATTTTTTCTAGATCTTGAGAATATCTTGAATAGTTCAGATCAGGCACTAATATTCATGTCCAAAATATGTTTAGCAGTATATTTTTTCCAGATCTTGAGAATATCTTGAATAGTTCAATACAATTTTCTATATTCGAATGATACCTATTTCCTTTTTTCTTCATAACTTTAAAATGATCCGGAAAGCCCCTGAATATTTCCTATTATTCTAAGTAAATGAAAAGTGATTTGTTTCTTTTATAGAACCTCTGAAATATCTGAAGACCCTAAGATTTTTCTGTACACCTCACCGGGCCCAGTGTTTTATTTTCTTCATTGCTTTAAAATGGTCTGGAAAGCCCCTTAATTTTTCCTCTGAAATATTTGAAGCCCCTGAATTTTTCCTCTGAAATATCTAAAGACCCCAAGGTTTTTTCTATATACCTCACCAGATTCTTAATTGGGAAATTCAGAAACAGAATTGATATAATATTTTCTCTTAAACAATTTCCCATTTGATTTAAATCCAAAGTTTTGTTTAACCAAAAAGCACTTTGTCTAATCTCTGGCAAGGCTTAGCTAGACTTCTGAATTTTAATAGACTCTAAAAGATCTTTATGGCTTTAGAGTTTCGAAATAAATGTTTATTTGGGCAATAAATTTTGATTAACTCTTTTTATCTTAAATGGTCTGATAACTCACACTTTCTCTAAGAGTTCCTTTCATGCTCAACCCGAACCGAATTCTATTGAAATGACAGTGACTAGCCCAATTTGCATAGTTGGTTACTAAATTACAAAATACTTTCAATATTTGCACACTAATTGGTTGTATTTGTTGTGTTTACCGAGGTCGGCCAACTGCTCGAGTGAGCATTAAACTAAACTAACTGTTGTTCTTTCCGCCAGCCCGGAGACACTTTGAGCCAACTTCGAGAGCATGAATATAGATTATTGTTTGACGCAATTCTGTATATATATTTATATATGTGTGTGTGTGTGTGTGTGTGTATATATATTTTGAGTGCTTTTGTCTCAAACGCTGTGTCAATACGCGTATATATTGTGTTTGTCTTGGAGTGACCCAGACCCAAGCCAAAATGAAACTCACTTGGTAATCAGCATATAGACAGGGTCCAAAACCGCAAAGCCAAAACAAAATGGTTATAGCTAGAGATAGTGAATTTCCTTAGCCTACTTTTAGGTGTCTCCAGACCAATTAAATTGATCTTATTAATTGAAATGCTTTCGACTCACATTCATTTACTTATTTGACCAACTTATTACATCAGCCAAATAAATTTGGATCACGTAATAGACTAAATACAAGCCTAGACATTTCCAGGAACTCACCTTTTTTTCGTGGGGGGAGGGGGGGAATGGGAGTTCTTTTTTATTTGAGCTGCCTTTCCAAAATTTCTGGTCTACCATGTCAATGTTTATTTTTACTTTCAACTTTTTTCTCACTGTTTTGAATTATGTTACTTTCGGTGTCATAAAATTCAACTCATTCAGCCTGGCTCACCTGGGCCAAAACCCCCAAAAAAAAATTACTCTAGGTGTGCGTGTGTGTGTGTGCTATTCTTGCTTGCCCCTAAAGTATGCCACACAGTTTATTTTTCTTTTTTTTTATTTTATTCCATTTTATCCTCAATTAAACTGTAGGCTTAAAATTGCCTGAATAATTTGAAACAATTCAAATTGAATTGATTTCCTTTTTTCCCCCATTTCATTTTTTTTCATAAGCCTCAAGGCTTCAATTTAAAACTGAGCCACCAACAACTTTTGCCACATTCTGTCAATTAATTTATTTTCTTTTTGTTTGTTTTGGTTTTGTTTCATTGCAATTGCAGCTGTTTTCATTAAGCTTAATTGGCATAATTTACTTCTTTTATTTTTGGTTATTTTTTTTTTTTTTATTTATTCAAAAAATTGTTTGGCAAATTTGTTAAGATTTATTGACTTGTTAATTTAATTTATTTGATTTTTTTTTTACCCTCAATTTTCTATGACTTATTTAATGGCTTTGCCTGCTGTGATAAGCTGTCTCTAATCTATTAGTCAGCCCCTCAGCCATGACAAAGCCTAACAGACTTTTAATTAGAACAAATTTTCCTAAGCAAGACAAATCAATCTTGAATAAAAATACATAAAAACCATATGTTGCGGTATCATAAAAAAAATATCAACAATTTCTTATCAATAAAAGAAAGAAAAGAGAACATGCAAAATTGTTCAAAAATTAATTTTAAAAAAGAGAAAAATTTTACAGCTCAAACTTATTGAGTATCTCGATTGTTCGACCCAGAATATAAAACAAAATACATTAAATTAACAAAACAAGAAAAGACCAAAGGCAAAAAATAAAAAAGGACACTCTACCTTGTATTTTTTGATGATGAGGTCATAAAAAATCAGCCGTATTTTTTTGGTACTTTCGTTTAAGCTAAACAAGAACAACAGCAAAAAAAAAAGGATCTTAATGTGGTTAAAGAGGCTTACTTGACTTTTACACACACACACACACGTACAGCACTTAATTTTCCAAATAAATAAAAAAGAATGATATAAAAAAAAGAAAATAAAATTATAATAATACAGACTCTGGGGAATTTCTATTTTTGTACGAATAAAAAAAAAGTGTTTTTCCTAAAAATACAAAAGGAAAAGCTTTTTGGAGTATATAAAAAAAAAGATATACCCAAAAATTTCATGAAAGTATTTGGAAATAAACTTTATCTTCCTATTAAAGAGAAAGGCATTTCAATTAAAAATTTTCCCACTGACGTCATCAGTACTCTTAATTCTCTTGAGCGTATTTTGGCAAGTTTCTACATTTTTTTATAATTAAAACAAACCCACCTAAATAAGAGAAAGTCTATACTTTTTTTCTCTGTGACGTTTGATTTCCTTAAAAAAAAAAAAAAACCTCAGGCTTAACAGTTGTGGTCGAGTCTATCAAGTTGGTGGTCTGCTTTGTCAATGGCATCGAAATAAATAAAATAAAATAAATAAAAACGCACACACACACACATACACGCACGTATGAAAACCACAAAAAACAACAACAACAAAAAAAAGAAGAAGAATAAGAATAACGAAATAAAAGCAGCGGGTGCTGTCGTCGTCGTCATAATCGCCTACCAACTAAGTGGTTGAACCGAAATGCTTTAGACTGGCGACAGTCTCATGTGGGCCACGCAGCTGGACGACAACAGTTGACTCTCAGTCCCCACGCCAGTCAGACTTTCATTTTGTTTCCTATATTTAATTTTTTTTTCTTTTCTCTTATTTGTGTTTATTGCGTATACGCGACGTTGTCAACACTCTCACGCTGTGCGGGTTTCTATGTGTTCAAATTTGAAAATTCGATGCATTCAATATCCATACATGTCTTATTGTAATTAACTCCAATTCGAATTTTAATGAGCCAAAAAAAAAATAAAAAAAATTAATTTAATTGCTACTTTCCTTTTTTTTTTGTTAAAGGCGCAAGTGGTTGCCGCTACGCAAACTATCACAGAGCAAAGTGGAGAAGCCCGACAAAATACCAGATAAAATGCTCAGCAAAAAGCCCTCTGAGAAAAATATGAGAGTAAGTATAAAATAGATTTATTTATTTATTCTTTTTTATGATCGTTTATTTTTGTAACAATTTTTTTTGTAGCTACCACAGAAGCACACCGAGGAGACAGCGGAACAGCAGACCACAGCGACACCTGGTAGCTCGGTTGGCCAATTGGGGGCACAATTTCCAAATGCAACAACAGCGGCCATACAGGATGAGGCTGAAGATGAACCAGGACCAGAATTGCCGCCACCCATGAAGCCCATACAGGAGCCGCACTTGATTACCAATGGACCGCCCGCATCCAAAGAAGATCTCAAGGGCGGACCAGCCAATTTGGTGAGTGGCAAAAAAAAAAAAAAATACATAGATATATATAAATATGGTTTTGCATATTTTAAAAAAATTTTGGGTGTCTCTCTTGTCTAGACTTGGTCTACATTTGCATACATTTTGGTTTTGATATTTTATCTATGCCAGGGGAAGCCAAGAAAAACCAAAGAGGTTTCAACTAAAATTTATAGCCTTTCTTTTCCTTTCTTTTTTTTCTCTCTCTATGAAACACTCAGTTTGTGCCATTTTGAGGAAAATATTTTCCAGCAATTCGAAGGGGGGCAAAAAAAAAAAGGATTCAAAAAAAAAAGAAATTTTTTTTTTTATGTTTTCCTCTTTTCTATTGTTTGTTTATTTAACTTGTCTTGGTTTGTTTGCTACCTCTCTGATATGTTTATTTATACTTGTGTAAGAAGGTTGTACTAGTGTGTGTTTCCCACACAAATCAAAGCAGTTTATTGTTTTTTTTTTCTACTTGTTGGTGTTGTTTTTGTTATTGTTTAAGCAATCCGAGCACGAACAATTGCCAGGGCACAACTTTGGTCAATTAGAAAGCATAGCAAATAAAACAAAAGCAGAAAATTTTCCTCATTTCTTAAGAGACTATGAGCTTTTTGTCAGTGGAGCGGCGGAGGGGTGAGTGGGTGAGGCAACAAAATATTCTACCTTCGGAATAAATGCGCCACTTTAGTTTTGTTTACACACAACTACACAGCCAGTTAAATAGAAAGACAGACAAACCAGACGGACGGATGGACAGACAAACGGATACAGCCTATCCAAGAATTAGAGAATTGTACACACACACACGCACACACACAGACATGCTGTACGGGAATCATATCATGAGCATTAAATGAACATTTCTAAGCTGCGTCATCACTGGAGAGAAAGAGAGAGAGACAGACAAAGAGAGAATGAAGGTGGCGATGGCGTTGAGCCAACTGGTCTTTTTTCTTCTTCTTCTTCTTCTTCTACTTTTGGGGTGGTCAGTCAAATTACCAGCCAATTGAATTTGTATAAGATTCTGTTTTCTGCCTTTGATTTTGCTTTACTTTTTTCTTCTTCTTTTTCATCGTTTTTGCCTAGAAGATTTTATGGTTAAGAGACTTTACTTTATCAGAGCTGTCAAAGTAGAAAACTTTCTTTAGCCAGACAATAAGTAGGTAAAAGTCTTGTGGAATAACAAATCTTACACATTCACACAGCAAGAGAAAGACAGATAACTTCATGGATTTTGGAAAAAAAAACTGAACAAAAATTAAATTTTATAGCATCGATCTTGACATTCAATAAAGATTGAGTTTTATAGCAAGTAGCTTGCAAATCTTTGGAAATTCTTGGAAAATATCAAATGACTTTGACCTTGGAATATCTTGGAAGAAAAAAGTTGAAATTGCCCAATTATTTTTCTTTATTCAGTTGAGGGCTTTTCTGGTAAATCAAAACGGTTCGGGATTGTATTATGGATTCTGCCTAGTACAAGCTAAAAACATAAGATGAGTTTTAGGGTCAACTTTTTCTTAAATTTCTAAGAGCTCCGAATTTCTGTACTCCACAAAAAAGAAGCAGCATTTTTCTTAAATTCCCATGAACATTCAAATTCTTATTTTTGAGCCTTTAATCAGTTTCAAAGCAGTCAGCTTTTTCTTGCGTTACCCACGAACCTCCGAATTCTGAGCCACGAAGCAGTCAGCTTTTTCTCATATTTCTACAAGCTTCGACATTCTCAATTCTGAGCCATGAAACAATTTCAGGGTTTTCCAATATTCTCTATGAGTTCGAAAAATCTCCCCTTTATTCGATTCAGAGTTTTGCTTAGAATCTCTATAAGCCATCTGAGTAGAAATCATATCATGGCCAGTGAATTTTATAGCTTTTCATCGAAATAATTGACCTCGCTCTATTTCTGGTCGAACTGACGATTTCAATAATTATAAGCGCATTATATTCACTTTGATTGTAAAGAAATTTTATTATTGACTCGTTTGATTTGAGATCCGTTCGGGTCCTTCTGATGGCTTTTTAATGAATGTTGAAAAAAAAAAAAAAACAAAAAATAAATCATTGATTTTTCCTCTACCCTCTACCCCTCCCCGGTACGAGTGTACCACTCAAATCTACTTAGCTAGCAAATAATTTCCTGCCCGCCGCCATATTGTCTTGCGACGCCATTAGCACGGTTGGTTGGGCTCTCAGGCTGAATGCTACCGTTTCTGGAATCGAGAAGAGTGGAGCGGTCCACCAAATCACAGCGTCAATGTGTCGCCAATGAAAGACACCGGAATCGTGTGTGCCCCTCCGGCAAGTGGGTGCTTGAGCGGGTGGATGGGTGGGGGGTGGGGGTCGTATGAATTGCGTGATATGCTTTTGCCTTCGAATTCGTTTTCATTTGAATTAGCATCGATAAATTTTGTCATGTCCTCGGTGAGGTTAGTTTCCGCAATCTTTCTCTAGTTTCATTTCATTTGCATTCTTTTTTCATGTTAATTTTTTTTCCACAATGCGTCAACTTTTTTTTTAGGATTTTTTTTTTCGATTATTTTTATTTACAATTGTTTTTTTTTTGTCTAGTAAAAAAAAAAAACAAGCCCCACCCGCTACTTTGTTCTTAACCCAAATTTGATTTTAAATGTTTTTATTTAGGTTTACTATTTTTCATTGTTTTGTTTTTTTTTTTTTTTTTTTGCCAATTTATTTATTTATTTATTTTTGTTTAGGTTTTTAGGTCGTTACGCCTTTATTTGATATACCATATATTTTTTCCCCCCAATGCCATTAATTAACAATCCTTATTGTTTTAGCATGACATCAGCCAGGAATTTTGTGGTTTTCTTTCAAGAAAAAAAAAAAAGAAATAATCATAATTAGGTTGAGTTGGTGTTTTGATGGACGTCAGAATTTGCAATTAGTAATAAATAGTTCTTGTTATCGAATACTCAGCAGAAGGGCATTACAAATAAACAACAAATCTTAAACAAAAAAAGAATAATAAAAAGAAATGTCGAATTGGAAATACTCTTCTCAGATTTACTAGGCATTACGCATACGCTCAGTTGGGCAAGTGCTCGCCTTTTGATAATGTAAGCAAATATATTTCGATTTCTACAACAAGAATAACAACAACAAGAGCAATGAGAAACAACAAACAAGCCTATAAAATATAAAATAAATAATTTGAATTTCACACATTTCCTTTATGATATTTTGAGTTTTTCTATTTTGGTTAGCACGTTTTATTGTTAAATACTTCCATACATCCCCTCTCTCCCCTCACGCCTCTTTTTTTATTTTTGCGAATTAATTTATGTACAAATATTGATATATAAATAAGCTATATAAAAATCATTGAGAGAGAGAGAGAAAGGCAGAGAGAGAGTATTGCTTTATTCTGGAGATTTCTTTCACGATCGTTAAAAAGAGAGAGCGAGAGAGTGTGAGAGTGGGTGAAAATATATTATTTGTTTTATTTCAATTATTTGAATGCTTTTCTTTAAGTGGCCAAGAAACGATGACGATGACAACGAAAACGAAATCAACGACAACAGCCACGAAAATTCTCGTCTAGGCGTTGATTGAGAGTCTCATTGCGTCTCTTTGTATGTGTGTGTGTGTCTGTGTGTGTGTGTGTCTGTGAGTGTGTGTGTTTGTGTGTGTTTATACTCATTAATTTATGTGAATATGTATATTTGCCATTTCCTCCTCTCATTTGCTCACTCAGCCAGTTTTGTTTGTTTGCCTTTATCCACCCCCTCCCCCCCCCCCCCTGCCAGGCCCCTTGGTCCTCTTCAACCAAATATAAAACAAACTGGCAACAAGCAAAACTATTAAAATCATCACAACCCCCCACACTTCTGCTCCCCCCCTCCCCTGTCTCGTCATAGCAGCTCGTATCTGAGTGGGTATATGGGAGCCAAAAAGGAGGACGACTTTGGTTGGCTGGTTCGCAAGTTGGCTTATGGCTGAGTTGTTGGTTTCGGCTTGCCATTCATTTTAGTTGCCTCAAGAATTTCGAATTGTCAAAATGCGTGAAACGCGTTCGCAATGTTATCGTCATTTTCACAATCACAATTTGCATATGTCTTTTTTTCTTTACAACATTTAATAACTTTTTAACCAAAAGTTCCAAGTTTTATTTTGTGATTGTCCGTGTGTGTGTCTGTGTGTATCAAAAAAAAATAATGAGTTGCTTTCTGCGTTTGTTCGTAAGCTCATCTTTTTTTCTCTAAAAAAAATTGGATGCTTCTAATTGTTTCAACTATAAAAAAAATAAACAATGGAAACTACAAATTTGCCATAAAAAGAAATTGTTTGGAGTAAAACTTGCCAGTCGAAGTGAACTTGCCTTTGTGTGAGGTGGTCTCTTTTTTTTGTTCTTATCAGACAAGGCAGACGACGCTAAGTCCATTAAGTCGACAAGAAAATTTATACAATTTTTTTTTTTATCTAACATTTTGGCTAACTTGGACCTACTGTTAGTTGGTTAAGTAAATTTTATTTTTAAAATTTTTTTTTTTTACCCCTTAAAAATTTCCATGCCTTGGCATTGGGTCGGCCTTGTTATTTACTTTTTTTTTTTCTTGCTATTTATGCAAAAAGCCAAAAAAAGAAAAATTAATTAGGGTTTCCGTAAAAGAAAGAGAGAGAGAGGCGGAGTGAGAGGGAGAGGCGGAGTGCGAGTGTAGACCAAAATAAGCGAGTGATTCAATTAGCAAAAAACATGCAATGTTTTTGGTTTGACTCTCTACCCTGCCTGAGTACGTGAGTGTCTGTGTGTGTGTGTGTAATGTAAATAAAATTGTGCAATTAATGTTTGTGGTTTTTAGAAAATTCCCCAGTTAGACCCAAAAGCAAGTACAAAATAAAACGATTACCTCCTGCCCGCCCCACCTCGGCATAAAAGTCAGTGTAATGTTTTTCATATCTCACGAAATGAGTTTATTATAAACTCAAAACAATGAGGAATTAATTATAAAAAACAATCTGAATATTGCAATGGGAATTTCTCTCTAAAAAAAAACTATTTTTATTATTATATATTTTTTTTTAATTTCAGGCCAGCACCGGCAAAATGGATGGTAATCCACTCTCGGAAATTGAGCAAATTGTCAGAGAGAAAACTGTGAGTAAAAAATAACTCTTCAAAATAAGCTTTATTTTTATAATTATTATTATTTTATATTAAAGGAACAACACGAGTCAAAGAGTCGCGTTGATGGTGGCGTTGACAACACAAGAACCACAAACGGCCGAGCCCATAGCAATGAGCAAGAACACAAATCTGAGGTGAGTTTTTTTTTTCATTTCTTTAAATTGAAAAAATAATTAAAATTTATATTTTTTTGAATAATTTTTATAGAAAGACAAACCCCGAGAGAGACGCGATTTGGCCCTGAAAGAGCTTGTGGCCACGGAGGAAACCTATTTGGTTAACTTGCAAATGGTTATTGATGGGTAAATCATTTTTAAAACTATTAAAAAAATAAAATTGTTTAATTAATGTTAATTATTTTCAGGTATATGAGATTAATTTTCAGTGATGATTTTGATATACCAATGCCCGAGGAACTCAAGGGCGGCCGCATGATGTTGGTCTTTAGCAACATTAGGGAAATTTATATCTGGCACAGAGAGTAAGCTATAAATTAAATTTGAAAATAATTCAAAATTTTTAATAATTATAATTTTTATATTTTAGTTATTTCTTGAAGGCCTTGAAAAATTGCGTTAAATGCCCATCGGAGCTGGGACCACTTATTAAGCAGAATGAACGAAAATTCACCATGTATTATTACTACTGTAGTAATCATGTTTTGGCTGCCGGCATTGTTGGAGCATATTCAAAATATTTCAATCAAATTGCCGAAAGATTGGGCCACAAATTATCTGTGAGTTTCAAGTTGCCAAAAAAAATTTTTTTTTTATTTAAAATTTATTTTGTATGTTTCAGCTTGCCTCGTTGATTATCACACCTGTGCAGCGTATTACCAAATATTCATTGCTCTTTGATAGCATAATTAAGCATACACGGGATTGCGGACCATTGTCAGAGCAGGCCGAACGTGAGTTATCCGATTTGGAGGTGGCCGCTCAGAATATGAAGGCTGTGGTGGCAAAGGCCAATGATATGATGCTAGTGCTGCGCTCTCTGGAGGGTTTCAATGGTGATATTACGGCGCAGGGTAGTTTTCTATTACAGGCAATATTCAATTGCACCATGGAATTTGGTGGTAGCCGCAAAAAGCGTGAACTTAATGTATTTCTTTTCGAGCAAATTGTCATTTTCGCTGATATTGAAAAAACTGGAAATGGAAAGCCCATACTCAAGTATAGGTCACATATACAGGTGAGTTATTCTTAGATATCCCAATAATTTTAGTTTTTAAAATTTATTTTTCATTTTAGGTCAACAATATGGACATAAAACTGTTTAACGAAAATAATAGTTTCCAGCTCAAGTCAACTGATCCCAATAAACCCAGTCTAACTGTAATTTGTCAAACAAGCGATACGGAGCGTTATAATGAATGGAGCGATCAATTGAATCAGATTCGAAGAGATCACGATGAAATCATCGACATACTCACCAATCCCATTCGCAAAAGCAAATAGCTAAATAAACAAATTAAATGAAAAACTTAATTCCAAAAAAAAAAAAACAAAATACACAAAAGAAGTATAGTAAAGAGGAAGAATAACAAAAATAAATAAATATGCAAATGTTAAAGCCGCCTACCAAAACTTAAACAAAAAGATGAAGGCAAATTTATTAAAGAAACTATTGAAATGATATTGTCATAATTTTAAGATTACTTTGAGATCCATGAACTCTCTGTCTGTCTGTCTGTCTATTTGTTCGATTATAGTTGCATTTATCATTTGCTCAAGTATACACAACACACACTCTTAATGAATCATTCTCAAATCTTAATTTAATTTATTTATTTATTTGTCAAAAAAAAATATGTTTTTTTTTGCATGTTTTATTTTAATTTTAAAATTTTTGTTTAAAGTTTGAAGAAAAGTATTATCTGCTCAAGAATATTTATTATGTGCATTTCTTAAATTAATTTCCTTGTTTTCTTAATAATTTCGTGTTTATTTTTACTACTCTTATTTGTTTTGTTGTATTAAGCGGCAACCGGAATTACTCAAAAAGAAAAAAACAAAATAATAAAAATAAAATACCAAGAGCAATTTTACAATTTAATTATGTAAACATTATTTTTTTTTACGAAAATACCCAAAATAATTATATTTAATTAACTTTATATTAAGTTTTTTATTTAAATTGTAAAATAGTTTTCAATTTAGTGAACAAAAAATTAAGAAGATGAAGAAAAAAAATACTACAAACAAAAGAAACAAATCATTCATTTAGTTTTTTGTTGTAAATGTAAATCAAATTTCATTAAATTTAAGAAAAAAAATTATAGTTTAAAAAGAAAATGTATACCTGACAAATGGTCGGTTAAATCTATTTGTATTTTTTATGATTTACAAAATAAAGTGTAAGCTTTAAAACTTAATCAAAATAATAAACTTAATCAAATTATAATACAAATATAAACCAATCCTTTTTTAGTTCAATTTATTTCATTTTTTCTTTTGGGTTTAATAAAAAAAACAAAACAAATGAGTACCAATTTTTTAGTTGATTTTGAGTTATTTGTAAAAGTATCGAAATTGTTGCCAGATCATTGAATGAACTATCAAAATTAGGCATGAATTCTTTGAATGATTTTAATTAAATGTTTGTCTGTCTGTGCGTTGCGTTATTGTTAGTTGATTAAGATGGATAAGTGAACTCATAGGAAGGTTAAACTGTACAGTGTAGTATATGAAATAAGTCAAGTCAGTTGTAAATGGTTTGCAAGAAAAACACCATCAAATGAGTCAGATATTTAAATTCCAACAACACAAAGAAAAGTTACTAAGCGGTTGTTCACACGAATTTTTATAATTTTTCATGTCAAATAAACCATTGCAAAATATGTAATATCCAAAGTACTTTTCATACATACATATACATATATATTTTCAACAATAAACAATTTAGCATAGCTAAATTACAAAACATAAGAAACAAGACAAAATGAATGTAATGAATGTATTTTTTTACAAAAATCTTAAAACAATACATATAGTCAAACGTAAAGTGAACCTCCGGCATAATATTAAAGAAGAGAAAAGCGATGAAAGAAGTCAAAGTATTTTGGTGTAAGTTTTTTTTTTTTTTAAGCAGATACTGAAAAGAAGAACGCACAGCATATTTGAAAGATGATTAATCAAAGGACACATAAATAATTGAATGAAGAAAAAAAAATCCGATTTTTGCACCAACCTTACATCTTTATATAATCTTAATCTCTCAACTATGGGTATCTTTAAACATATAAATAAATATACTTATAAATATATATATAATTAATTTCAATTACTTATTAACTAAACTAATTGTTGTACTTGAAAAATGTTAAAAATACGGAAACAAAAATTTTTAAAGAGTGAAAGAGAAGGGAACGGAAATTATTCTTAATTGAATAGACAAGAAATATCTTTTTTGTAATTGTGGTAATTGAAATGTGTGCGTGTTTTTAATTTAAATATTAAATAAATGAATAAATATATGGAAAATATATATTATATATTATGATGATATACTTTAAATGCAATTGCAAATCGCTAGCAAACAACATAATAAACGTGTTAATCTGTGTTTTAGCCAAGTAAGTGAATTTGCTGGCCAGCGAGCCTAGCCTAAATCGACAACCACACAAAACAAATGAACAAGCAACAAAAACAAGAAAAAAAAATTGAATAAAAACCATAAATTACATATATTTAGCACATAAATAGATATATACATATTTATATATATATCCAAAAATGAAGAGAAACATAAATGTAATACAAAATACATGTAATCTGAATTTAAAATTTTCAAAGTAAATTAAAATAAATTCAAAGAGTAGCAGAAAATAAAAAATTTAATTATTAAAAAAAAAAGATATGCATACACATTTTTAAATTTTTCCTTACCCCTAAAAATGGCAAGTACTTTCAATTTGCCGAAAGTATCGTTTGCGCTCACTGCGTATTCAGTGGGACCAGTTTTTTTTCATTTTATTGTTCGTTCGCTCAACTAGTTCACCAAATTTGCACCATCAAAATGCTAAGGCAACTCTGTTCTATTAAAACAACTCTCACAATTGCATGAATTGCACGAATTGTATGAATTCCGAAAAAAGCAATAAGAAAAACAGATTAACGCAAAAATGGAAGAACTGCGAAAAAATTTATCTAAAGTGAACGTGCCCTGCGGCAATCCACCGATTTATAAAGATGAATGCGTATATTCGTACGACAATCCGGAGACACCGACCGGTCTCTACGTCTCGCTGAACAGTTTTTTGGGTTTTGGCGAATCGTATGTGAACGAATATGCCCGCAAGACGGGAAACAATGTGTTTTTACACATTAAACGGATCAAGTCTTTGAAGGAAGGCGAACAGTGCGAAGACAAAGAAATTGAAGAGGCCGGGCCCGAGCGTAAGATAACCCGTCTTGCCATTGGCGTAGAGGGGGGCTATAATGAGACTGATATGGCTAAGAAGTACGAAATTAAGGACACCTATAGCATTGTAGTGGCACCCAATCTGGATGTGAAAATGCCATACCCAGATCCCGAATTACCCATGAAAATCACTCAGGCAGTGGAAGCCATCTTGGCGGCTGATTCGGCCATTGCAAAATTAGAAAAAGCCACACTGACGGGTAAGTAAACAAAATTTTACAAAACACTTCATTGTTACTGAGTAATTTTTATTTAGGCACCTGGGATGGCGAAGTCCGCCAGAATTCCAAGTATGCCGAAAATCTGCAGCAGCTGGATAATGGCAAAAAGATTCCTCCCTCTGGCTGGAAGTGTGAAAATTGCGACTTGACCAACAATTTGTGGCTGAATTTAACCGACGGCTCAATTTTGTGTGGCCGAAAGTTCTTTGACGGCAGCGGTGGTAACGATCACGCCGTGGAGCATTTCAAGCAGACTAACTATCCTTTGGCCGTGAAATTAGGCACTATTACTGCCGATGGCAAGTCGGATGTCTTCTCCTATCCAGAAGATGATATGGTCGTAGATCCCTACCTGGAAAAGCATTTAGCTCACTTCGGCATCAACATGGCTGCCATGAAGAAGAGCGAAAAATCCATGGTCGAATTAGAATTGGAAATCAATCAGCGAATTGGCGAATGGTCTGCCTTGACCGAAAGCGACAGTGAATTGCAACCCTTGGCTGGACCAGGCTACACGGGCATGCGTAATCTGGGCAACTCCTGCTATATAAACAGCGTAATGCAGGTGCTCTTCGTCATACCCGATTTCCAGAAACGCTTTGTGGGCACTGGAGCCGAATGCTACTTCAAAGAATTCCCCAACGATCCGGCCAATGATTTCAATATCCAAATGGCCAAATTGGGCAATGGCCTGCAGTCGGGCAAGTACAGCAGCATTGCAGAGAACACCCTAGATACGGAGCTGACTGGCATCTCCCCGGCAATGTTTAAGAATATTGTGGGCAAGAATCATCCGGACTTCAGTACCAAGCAACAACAGGACGCCAACGATTTCTATTTGCATTTATTGACCCTACTCGATCGCAATTCTCGCAATCAATTCAATCCGGCTGATGCCCTCAAATTCCAACTGGAAGATCGTGTTGAGTGCTTGACCAGCCGCAAGGTGAAATACAAGAAACGTGAGGAATACAGTTTCCGTTTGCCCATACCACTGGAGAAGGCCACCAATCTAGATGAGGTCAAGGAATATTTAGAGCGTGAGCAGGCAGCCAGAGCCAGTGGACAGCGTTCCGTGGACAAGGATATTGTGCGTCACAAGGTGCCATTGCAGGCCTGCCTTGAAAGTTTCTTCGGCACCGAGCTAATCGAGCAGTTCTATTCCACGGCCATAAATGGCAAGACAAATGCCAAGAAGACCACACGCATTGCCACCATGCCCGATTTTCTCATGATCCACTTGGGCAAATTTACACTAGGCGACGATTGGGTGCCCAAGAAACTGGATGTTTCGGTGGACATGCCCGATGACTTGGACTTGGGGCCTTGGCGTACACAAGGCGGCCTACAGCCAGGTGAAGAACTCTTGCCAGAGCCACCAGCCGAACAGCCCAAGTTCAACTTTAACGAACACGTAATGTCGGAGCTGGTCAACATGGGCTTCCCAGTTGAGGCCTGCAAGCGAGCCTGCTTCCATACCAAGAACTCTGGTCTCGAGGCAGCCTCCAATTGGCTGATGGAACACATTGCCGATGCCGACATCTCAGAGCCATTTGTGGTGCCCAACACCACTAGCATTGGTGACAGTGCCGCTGCCCAGTTTGTGGCAAATCCGGAGAGTCTGGCCATGCTGATGAGCATGGGCTTTGATGAGCGTCAGGCCGTGGCCGCCCTGAAGGCCACCGACGGTAACGTGGAAAGAGCCACCGACTGGATATTTAGTCATGTTGACAGCCTGGACGAGACTCCAATCGCACCAGCCCCCGTCGAATCAGCAGAGACCACCACTAAATATCGTGATGGCTCCGGCAAATACAAGCTAGTGGCTTTCATCTCCCATATGGGCACTTCGGCCCAGGTGGGTCACTATGTCTGCCACATACGCAAAAAGGGTGAATGGGTCATCTTCAATGACACCAAAGTTGCCAAATCGCAGAACCCACCCAAGGATCTCGGCTATTTGTATCTCTATATGCGCGATGCTTAAACGCCAACACACATTGAAACCAGTCTATTAATCCTTATAAGTAATACCAAATCACGAAACTGTAAGTTTGGCCAACCAAAACCTTTTTTCTCCATGTGAGATTATCTAAAAGAAAAACAATAAAATTTGCATTCGAATAGATAGTTTAATTTGATTTCTTGGTACTGGGCGACTTGTCGACCAGCTGTTTGACAATGTCATTAAGTCGCTCCGAAAAGGCTTCGAAAGAGAATTTCTGCTGGACACGCTTGCGTCCCATATCACCCATTTTGAGTCTCAGCGATTCGTCTCTGAAGAGTTGATACATGGCGCCACCAAAGCTTTTCTTTTGCTGCTCACATAGGAAGCCAGTTGAGGCATTCACTATAGTCTCAGTGGGTCCTCCGCTATTCAGGGCTATGACTGGCTTGGAGAAGTACATGCCTTCCAGAGGAACAATGCCAAAATGTTCATTCTCCGGTGTATACAGCAGACAGTGAGCTGCATAAAGCAAATGACACTTCTCCTCGTCTGTAGGTGAACGCAGCAAGATCACGTTGTCCTGCAGTTCTAGCTTATTGGTTAGCTGTTCCAACTCTGAAAAGTGCTCGACATTCTCCATGCAGCGTGTATCGTAGCCACCGGCAATAATAAGACGACAGCGTTTGAATTCCACGGAAGGCAGCATGTCGCCTAGGAGCCGCAAGGAATGCAAGGCCAAGCCATGATTCTTCTTGCGCTCATATCGATTGATGTCCAGATAGATGAAGGAATTGGGTGGCACACGCGGATGAACTGTGGTATCTAAGACAGAGGAACGATTTTCGAATTTCTTCTCCATCTTGTCAAAATACTGTGTATGAATGGAAGGATAGAGTACATCGGGTATGGTGGTCAAACGACGGAATGTGTCCTGGAAGACGCGCAAGGTGAATTTCGAATTCACCAGCACCTTGTCGGCCATGCCAATTGTGCGCTCTTCGAGCCAATTAATGGGAGCTCTATAAATTTGCTTAAGTAAGCCCTCCTTCACACTGAGCAGCTGATCCGGAAAGTGGCAATAGAAGAGTACACGTGGCCTATGGGGGGCCAGGCGCAGAACAGGCACACACACCGAAATCAAATCACAGAAGACCACATCAATCTGCTCACGCTGGGGCATAAAGAAACTAGCATAAAATGCAGCATACAACATTCTGAGATAAGCACAAAAAGCATAGAAGCGTCCAAACAGCCTGCGTGGCAGCCAATCGCCTACAACCTGTACAGGAAAACTGCCATCGGCTGTCTCCTTGAAGCAGTGAGTGCTGTCGTGGTGGTTGGTAAGAAAGCTAACATCATGGCCACGTCCTTTGAGAGCCAGTGCAGCATCGACAACCAGACGTTCGGCGCCGCCTATACCCAAATCTGGGTGAAGAAACAAAATTCGCACCATTTTTTTAATAAATGCAGGGAAAACCTAAGAAAAGTATACTAAATATTTTGTATATACCGAATTGTTCATCTTCTTACTTATTTGTCATTCAATTAAACAGAAAACCGGCATTATTTTCAAAAAATTACTGTTTCTTTTTTTTAACTTTTTGTTTTTGTCAATTATCCGTGTCTAAATTAATACGAACAAACACGAACATATGTTCGCACAGAGTTGCATTTATCGGCATAAAATAAATATTTAATTTGAGCAAAAAAAACAAACACAACAAAAGACAAATGCAAGCCGCAAATGCAAATTAATATTTTTTGATTTATACTTTCTTAAAAAAAAATGGAAAAATTCGAAAAAATTTCAATTCGGCTAAAGAGCGATAAATGCCGAAAGACTATCGATAGAATTTTCAAGCCAGGTGGCAGCCTTGGTTCATCACGACTATTCTAAACTTATCGTCTCTCTCAGAACAATAATAATTAACAATAAATAAAGTGCTAAATTAATCTATGTGAATAACCAGGCATGTACCAACACCTGCACCGGCCCCCGCCGATACATTTGCCAACCAACAGCCCTGGCGTCGCTATCCTGTTGCTAAATAAATAAGAAGAAAAAGAATTTCTACCTACACACATATAAAAAGTAATAAAAGGCGCTTAATGCTGACGCCGTCACAGCCGTCATTTATATACAAATAATCATTACAACAAATACAAATGTAATGTATGCAAATTGCCGCTACACTTAATCATAATTATCGTGCGTCAAAGTAGCGCGAGTGCCGCCAAGTAAATTCCGCCTAGGGCTACCGTGGCCCCGCCACCTTAAAGTTGCTCCTCTTTTGTTTAGTTGATTTGATTGAACACGTTAATCGCACTATACTCGTGAACAATATCAGTGTGGGTGTCAGCAAGCGTGGTTGCAAGAGCCACGTAGGTGTTAAGCAAAAAACTCTACAGTTTATTGTTATCATCAAATCACCAGGATGCCCAAAATTTATGTGAAAAAACCGCTGACAAGCATCGTCATACGAAATCGGGCGCTGAAAAGTGGCATTGTAACGGTAAGTCTTACCCCGTTCACCCTCTCGCTATGATAAGCACCCAACTGTCTTATCAATTGAGAGGCCATGAATCACAACCAGTTGCGCGTGTTCTATTTATTTTAGGCCTGGAATTGCATTAGTTCTGATAGCAATCACTGACTTTAAAATGTTAATTAAATATTTATATCTAATCAAAGTAATTTTCATAATTATATAGCGTGCAGTGAATAAGCTTGAAATCATCGCATGATTTTCTTCTACCCAGTCGACTGTCTGAGTGCTTATCAGCCCCAGATAATATCAACAGAATTTGCCTAAACATCTTCAATGTATTATCGAAAAACCCCAAACAGGTTATTGCCAAAATCAAACGAGTACAGCCCGCAATAAGCGATAAGAATTCCCAAGTGCCACAATAACCCAGCCCCCGAATTCAACTCAAGTCATGACTAATTCAGCCTTCTGACATCAGCGAATGCTTTCAAACTCGCTTTACATTCTCAATTAAAAAGAAGAACTATACTGAGTGCGTCTCTTCTCTATTATGTATGTCAAATTTCTGACCTTCTCGAGAACCACTTGTTTAATCTTTCAAGCTTCGGAAATCACTTTCGTTTTTTATGCCCAAAAAAAAAAAAAATATATATAAAACTAGTTTTCTTTGGGTTCTGTTTTGATTTCTTTCTTGGTTTCTGGGTTTCATTCTTACTTTCAGGTCATTAACATATTATTTTGTTGAAGTTATTATCCGTTAAACTAATTTCCATTATGGAGTTGGGGTAAGTTCGCTGAACTTATTATTCCTACCGCCGGCTAATGATTTGACTAATGAGCCGTCTTCTAGGTAGCAAATCAGAGTCACTAAAACTAAATGAAGCCACAGCTATTTTCATCAAATACAAATAAGCGTGTGTTGATAGCATTAATCAAGCTGTTAGGGGGGGTCCCAGACCAAGGATTATAGTGTAATTAGAAAACTAACCAACACACCTTAAGGAGACCAAAAAATAAATTCCATTCCAACTTCACACTTGTCATGCATAATTTAGGGCCACGTGCATGCTCTAAGCTTCGAACCAGCCCATCTAGCCAGCCTGCCGCCCTTGTAATGAGCCCAATGTGTATATTACGTATACGACGCGTTTACCCTTTCTCTTTGTTGTTATTATTAATATAAAAGTTGTTGTGGTATTGTTTTTTCTATGAATTATTCTTCGCTTAGCCTTGAACTTAATTATTGGTTTTGGCAACACTTTTCGTGCTCTCGTGCTCAATGAAAAAAATAAAATAAAACACCCAAGGCAAAATAATTTTCTGAAAATTTTTCTAAAAAAAAAAAAGGGTTAAATTATTTGGAAATAAAAGCAAACAAGAAATTTCCTTAATTTTGGGAAATTTCATTTCCGAAGCTTTTTTTTTTGACACTCTTTGTTTTTGGCCAGCAAAAAAACAAAGCATTTTCGTTTGTTTCATTCATAAATTGAATTGACAGGGCGCAGAATCAGGGCAAAGCCAACCAAATAAAGACAGACAGCCAGGCAGGCAGTCAGGCGGTCTGAGTTGTTCATTAAAAAAGCTTTGACCAAGAGGGGGCAAATCGAAAGCTATAGAGGCATAGGCCACCGGGTACTCCCGCACGCAAATTGCACCCAAAACACAGACGACACATGCAACAAAGAACCCACAACAAGAAGCTCTCTCTTTATGTTTGGGAAATTTTTGCTTGCCTTAGAATCGGGTTTATGGAACAACGAGCTGAAAGTGAAATAGAATAAAATGAAACTCGAAATTTTTGAGTGGGCGTGAGTGGTGGGCGGACAGTGAAAGTAGCTGGTAAATCAATGAAAGTTCGTTGCTCCCTTCGGCTCATTTCTTATTTTTATATCAAAGAATAAAATTCTTTTATTTCTAACAAAATTCAAATTACCCAATTTTCACATACATAAAACGCACAAATCAAATGGTGGGAAAAGCTTGCCAAAATAAAATGTTGTAAGCTCGGCGCGTGTCGTGAAAAGAAAAACAAAAAACAAAAAAAAAATTGCATGCAAAAAGAAGAAGAAGAAGAGAAAAAGAAAATAGTGTATACCAAAGTAAAAACAACAAGAAGAAAATTTTCAATTTACCCGCCGAGTCGAAGCGAATGAGAAATTCCCCAAAACGATGGGAAAAGGCATTTTCTTTTGCTGAGTCTGACAAAGCATGTGGAAAAGCGAACAACACGCTCGGAAACGTTGCGCATGTTTTCTTGTCGCGTCGCTAGTGCCGTCGGTATAAAAAATTATACAATTTTTTTTGTTAACAAAACCATAAAAATAAAAAACAAGAAAAACTAATTAAAATTTAAAGGAAAATTTTTTAATTATTTTGAAAAAAATAAACAAATAAACTCGGTGACTTTTGAGCTTTTCAAAAGCAAAATTTCTTATGCAAAAAAAAAAAAAAAAAAAAAAAAATACACACTTTTACTCTAAGCCAAGTGTTTCTTCTTCTTCTCGTTGTTGTTGTTGTTGTTTGACATCCTGAGTGCTTTAAGAATTTGTTGTACGTGTATTTATGATATTTTTCACTAGTCCCTGCGACTGAGTGTCGCCATTCCCTCCTTCAGACTCCGAGTGTATTTTGTATCTTCTGGCCTGGCACAAACACACGCACGCACCCATGCACACACACACACGCACACACACGCACACGGCTTTTCTTAGCCTTCTTGTTGTTTTCCTTGGAGAAGGTCAATCCAACGATGCGTATGCTGTGTTTCTTTCACTTTCATTGTGGCTTCACTTGCAGATTTTCTTCTCCTTTGCCATTTTTTATGGCCACCATTTTGTTTACTCCCACTCCATTTTTTTTTTTTTCAGACCAATAATTTTGTTTTTTGGTCATTATTTGGTTTGTTCCATTTATGCTTTTGTTTTAAGCTGCTTTCATCCTGTGATTATAATCATTTCGCTTGTAATCCATTTTACGTTTATGCCTGCCTGCCATATTGCGTATACGTACGTGTGTGTCCTAAACAAAACAAGCCAACTCATTCTGGCTCACAAGATTCTACTGGTTTTTTTTTCTAGGTTACTTTGGGTTTTTTTTTATGGGCAAAGTGATTTGGTTTTCTTTCTTTTTTTTTATGACCACATCAAAATTGTGTACATGACTGGACTGGACGACTTGGACACCCTCCACTCTCTGTTCGGACTCTGGCATATTGAATTAAAATGAAAATGCCCTAAACTGACCTCAATGGCAAATGAGGCAAGCAGCCACACAATGTATCTAATCGGATCTCTCCCCTAACCCCCCCCCCCCCTCTCCATCCCCCACATATAGATAGATACAAAATTTGCATACCTCTAGAGTCGACAGAAAATGCATGGCGCTGCTCCAGTGTGGCATTTTTCCATTGGCCACTTGAGAATGCAAAGTCAAAGTAGTCATTGTCTGAAGAGTCTTACTTTTTCCAAAGACTTTGTTAACCAAATGGCAAACGTCAAGAATCAACCCATCAATTTATGTTAATTTGTATAAATTTACTCAGACAAAGATCTAATCAAAATTGGCTTTTTAATTGAACCAACTTTTTTTTTCTCTTCTCATAAAAATAGTATGAATAAATTCACATATCTCAAATGCCGAAGAATGTGTGGAAAATATTTTTATTTTTATTTTTTTTTTTTGTTCAGAAAAGTTCAATAAACCTTTGAGAAATACAGAGATTTATTTTTACTCGCCCTTCTTCTTGTTTCAAATCATTTGCATTTTTTATACCCTTAAACACACACATACACACACACATATGCCAGCACATGTGTCAAATAGTGGGCGGTGCAGGGGGGTAGAAGGGCGTAGGGTTAGTAGGCAAAGTTTTCCACGCACAAAATGCCAAACAAATTTGCTGATACAGTCAATTCATTTGGCACCCGCAGACAGTACAAATTCCATAAAAATGAATTCCGGAAAAAAAACTTATCAAAGCAAAGAAAAGAAAAACAAAATTATGGGGGAAATGAGTTTTGTAGGAGGGAAATAATCAATTTGCTTACCTCAATTTGGTTTTATTTATTGAGGGGAAAATATAAAAATGATGAAACGAGGAAGTAAAATAAATCTGAGAAAATTTAAGGAATTTCCAAGAATTTTTTATAGAAAAAAATATCAATCAAAATAAATTATTAATTTTATTTTGTTTGTCATTTGTATTGAGTTAATACTTTAACTATATGCCCGTCTGTCTTGGCTTAGTTTATGAGCTGCTTATCTGCTGCTGGCAGAGCTCATTTTAATAAAAGACACGGAGACATGGAGAGAGCCTTTTGACAGCTCTGACAGTTTGGGGCCGGGCGTCTGGGACCAAAGGATACCCAGAGTAGGCAGAAACCCAATCAATTACATATATGACCGAGCGCAGATGGACGGCTAGATGGTTGGACAGCTCTGGTATGGCAGAGCTATCAAATGCTGTCATTAGATAAGAAGATGGCATATAAATTACATTGAATACAATAAGAGAGCTGTTGCCCTGCAACGATCCAGCCTCACCCCACCTGGCCCCGCCTGGCGCCTGCCATATGCGCCATGAGGCAAAAGCAGTGGCAAATATCAAGACTCGAAATCTTTATATGGTTGAGGTTCTATTGTCTACGAAATCAGAGCATTTTTAGCTTGGGCTCGGCTGACAGTTTCCAGCTTAACTAATGTCAACTGCATAGTAAATGATTTTTTGGCCTGGTGCAATTTTGAGCAACATTTTGGTAGACGGCAAAATGCCAAAAACAATTCCTTTTATCGTGTCGAAATATTCGGAAATTTTTTGTGTCTTTTGCTCTTTACACTTTAATGTATGCAAATTAACTGCAGTGGTTGATTCTTTTTTTTTTGGGCAAAAGTTCAAAAAGCATAAATTTATGACAAAAATATTTTCATTTCTTTAGAATTTTTTTTTTTTGTTTGACGATTACCAAACTAACTGGCGTGTCAACATGCAAGGTCAGTGGTGTTGGTGGTTGGCATACTGGGCGTATGCGCAATTTGCAAACTCTGCTAATCAATAAATACAAACAAAGAAAGAAAAAGAGAAAAAAAAAATATTAAACCAACTAAACAAAATAGACAAAACAATGAAAGAAAAAAAAAAGAAAAAAACATTTTCCTTGCACTTGGCCGATGTCAGTCACATAAATCGTTTCAAACAGACCGTAGCTTTGGTTTGTCTTCTTCTTCTTCTTCTTCTTCTTCTTCTTCTTTTTTGCTTGTGTCATAGAAAATAAAATCAAATAAAATGGCTGTTGCATGCTCAAAAGGAAATAGAACATTGGATAGGAAGTCGGATGAGGCGGTTAGTTTCTGTCCATTACTTGCGTCATTCTCTGTCTGTCTTGGTTTACTGCACTTCTAAGGCTTCACAGGATCGAAATGGTCAATTCAATTGAATTTAATATATTTGTGTTTTTCTGCTTTAATAGAAAATTTCCATACCTTTGCCCCAGTACTTTATTATCTAACCAATAAATTTATTTTTTCTTTTTTTTTTTTTTTTTTTGGTAAAATCAATAAAGAACACAAGACACATCAAACCTTATGGCGTGTGGACAAAAAAAAAAACTATTTTTAATATGAAATAACAAAAATGTTGACTGCCGCTTGAATGCATGTGTTCTGTGTTCGGTCATGTGAAAGCTTTTCTAATACTCATCTGAATGGAAAATTCACACACACAAACACACACACACACTCAGATATAAATGTGTGGATAATATAGAGAAAAATGTCACAAGCACTTTTGTGTTTGTGGACTGCCTTGAAATTGGTTTTCTGTGGGCAGGCAGACTCACCGGCTGTTGATGCATTTCTCTATAACCTTGAGTGTTCAGTTTTTATGGTCCTCTATTTGCAGGGTGAAATTTCCATTAGCACATCCAACCGTTTCAGTCAAGACATCTGCTGTCAGATTGATTTTATTTTGAGAATCCTTTTGTTTTTTTAGGCAAGTTTTTCTTGTTTTTAATTAAAATTTGATGGCACAATCTAAACTCTTAAAAGAGCTTTACTCATCTGGCTTAGCAAGGATTATCTTCATCATGATGATGGCAATGACGATGATGATGATAATGATGATGGCGATGGCCAACATTTATGTCAAAGGCAAAGTTTGTTTAGGTGGCTGACGCGTGTCTGTTGGCGGTCTTTATGACCGACCTACTCTTTTCACATTCTATTCTAAGTAGCTGTGTGTGTGTGGGTGTCTTTGTGTGTGTGTTTGTTTGTAGTTTGCCCTACTTTCAAGTTGAAAGCCACAACAATCAAAATTGTTATTCACTTTGTAACTTTTGTTTATGGCAAAAAAGAAAAATTCGAAAATTTATTTGGAAAATAGTCTCGTCGTTTGAAATGTTCACAAAGAAAATATTTCACACACGTTGCATACTTTTTGGTGTACTTAATTTGCATTCAAATTGGCTTGTTTTTTCTTTGAAATATGCATAATTAAATACCCGGAAAGTGGCCTAAGGCCACACTTGACCTTGTCCAGGCACACGCACACATGACTCCAAAAAAAAAGAAACAAAAGAGAAAGAGAGAGAGGGAGAGATTTGCTTGTTGGGACAAAAAAAGGTTATACGATTTTTTCCTGAAACTTTTCAAACTGCCCTCGATGTAATTTTTTTTAGCAGGCCTGCTCACTGTTTGGGCTCAGTCACACTTTGAACAAGATTAATTAACTACAAATTAGCCTTGCTTATACACAAAATGAAAGGCATCATATATTGGCTCATATTACGTATACGCCATGTGTTTAGCTAAGAGTCAGCATTACACATTTCCTCTTTTTTTTTTTTGTCAACTCAAAACTGAAAATCTTTGGCACTGAAAAGTAAAAGAAGCAAACATTTCTGTGTGTGTTCTGAAAAGTTGGTGACTTTGAGTTTTCAGTTTGCCTTTGATGTAATTTCGGCACTACTTCAGCCCATTCAAGGCCAAATCAAAACATATATACTCTGAGTGTGTCTGTGTGTGTGTGTGTGTTTGCCACTCACTGGTCGGCTTAAATTGGATAAAGCACACTTCAGACATTTTTCGTTTTTTTTTTTTTTTTTTTTGGGCCTGTGAAAAGCCTTTCTAATTTCCCTTGGATTTGCGGCAGTAATTTGAAAATTTTACAAGATTTTCGTGAGGGGGGTTGGCTGCTTTGGAGCCCTGCTGGTCGGCCTGGGCTTTTGTTTGCTTAACCCATTTACTAAGCGCTTAACACTTGAGAGTCCAACCCCAGCGACAACAACGGAGACCATAATTCCATTTTCATTTTTTATTTGCACTTGACCCGATTGGTTGGGGGCAATTCATTTTTTTTTTTATATATTCTTGGGAGGGGGAGGGGGATTTACAAGAGACAAGTTGCTGTGCTCATTCTTGTCTCGTGATTTATGTCTGACTCTTTTCTATGTTTTGTTTGTTTTATATTTTTTTTTTTTTTATCAAACTCAAAGCAGAGTCATCTTTACATTTGCTGAAGCAATCTGGTCGACTTGCTTGCCCGTTGTCGGCTGAGTTAGATGCGAACTTGATATGCGGGGCAATTATTTTTACGTGGGGTTTTTTTCACTTATGTTTGGCTTGTTTGCTCTATTTTAATTTAAATTTTATTTGGCTTGAGTAATTTCACGACTGAACCAGCCTCTCTCACTCACTCTCTCTACCCTCTTTTTCTGTCTCTTTCGATCGTTTATTTGCCATATGCCGGTTTATCAGAACCGCTTAGTATTCTGCCTGGCCTGAAACTCAACGGACGTGTTTATATTTTTCATTCCAACCAACCTAAAAAGTAAACAAAAAAAAAATAAAACACACATAAAAACAAATAAAGAAAAATCTCCTCATAAAAAAAATGAGAGAAAAAAAAATGAAAAATAAAACAAAACAAAATCCTTATTTATTTTCTTCGAAATAATCTATAAAATTTGTTTTCACTGTAAATAATACAAAATTCTTTGGTATTCTCGTTATCGGATAAAATTTCAATTTACTGTTCGTTGTTTTGGCTTTTTGTTACCCAACTCTGACTCGATTCCATACGAATTCGCAATACGGCCAAAATCTGTTAATTGTGCTAAATGCCAACAGCTCGACACGCGTCTAAATTTGGTGTATTTTTTCTAAAAAAAAAAAAAAATAATAATACGATAAAGTTTTGTCTGCCTACTGATTGATTTGAAAAGCAAAAAAAAAAAAAATAAAATATTTTTTCAAGTATGTATGAAAACCTGATCCAAAATGTTGAGAATGAGAGGGAAAAAACTTATCTCTTATTTTTTATCAGCAAAGGAAAAACATTTTTTTGAGATATGAAACATTTGTTATAATTTATGTTTCAACCATATAATTACTTGACTATTTCAACACTTTAACAAAAAAAAAAAAAAAATTTTAATTGTTTCTGGCTCAGATGAGTCGGGCATTTTATGGGGCCTATTAAAAAGTGAACAACTTTTTTGATGACTCAAAATATTCGATTTGAATTTTAAAATATTCTCAATGAATTTATTTCTCAGTATTTCTTTTTTTTTCTAATATAAAATTGCCTTTATTGCTTATGCCATTCTACTGGCTTCAAGCCAAATTTTTCTTTCACAATTTTGGGCGGAAAAAAAAGAAGAAGCTGGAGTAAAATAATCCTTATCCGTTTTAGCCTGTGGCGTTTAATTAGCCAACAGATTTGCCAAGTAATAAATTTGAAAATCAACAACAACAACGACAACACAAGAAGACAACAATAACAACAACAAAAACAAATTACTCTCTTATTTCAGCCAGAAAAGTGCCTGAAAATTAAAGCCAATTGGGTGTCGGGTTTAAAACGCGACGCAAACATAAATTTATTTTAACAAAAAAATTATACAAGTCTACAAAGAAAATAATGCAAAATTAAACAAAGAAAAAGTATCTGCAACGGTAACTGTGATCTCAGCGAAAGTCAAGAATTCCTATAAAGCAAACAGAAAAAAAAAAGAAATTGAAATTGCGTTACCTATCAATGTGGACACATGGAAATGGAAATTAGTGTGATAAGTTTAAGGAAATTGTGTGCAATTAGTAGAGTTAAGAGGCGGCCAGCAGCAAGCCTCCAATAAGACCAAGAAAACCCAGAGCAGGACAGCCACAGAGTGAGCAAGAGAGAGAGAGAGGGAGAGCGATGCACTTTGGAAGTCAAAGGAGCAAAAAAAATGGCAACAGCAGCTTTGAGGTTGAGGATCCCGATTCGGGATCAACCCGGCTGACCGAAGGACAGAAACCACCCGCCCAGCAGCATATCAAGATTGAGCCCCGAGAGAGCAGTTTCGCCGATGGCGATGAGCAAACCGATACGCAAAGCACACACAGCAGCACCTCGACACCGACCACCGCGGATGTGGCCGATGTGGAGACCATCAGTTCGCTGCCCCTCTCGCCAGCCACACGCTCGGGCACGACCACAGCCACGGCCCTGGATGGCCAGCAGAATCAGCTACTCAAACGACATTCCCCTTTAAAGAATAAGAATATTTTGGGTCGAACTATGGCCTCTGGTCCGGGGACCATTGATGATAATCTCTCCGCCTCGATAGCCACCACCAGCAGTGTGATGGATCTTGACAATGTGGCCACGGTAAGCGGTGCATACACTGCTCTTCCCTACCCCCAAAACCTTCCCAGCCTAGCCTGAAATTAATTGTAAATTTTTATGCAGTCATCCCGGTATACGGCTCATCCAAGTGCCGCCTTTGCCGAGTCAACGGTGGCCACCTCGAGTGGTGCCACGCCCACACATCGACGCACGCACTCCTCCACCTCCTATATATCGGTGCGATCTCTGGGCGGCGGCTCAACTGGCCAGCAATCACTGCCGGTGCCGCCACGTCGAAATCGTTTCTTTGAATGGTTGCGGCTCGTTTGCACCATCTGCTGTTGCAAGGTTTGTGCTGATTGATGACACCCAACTGACACACACACACTTACACCTCCGAAAACAAAGTCCCAATTTTGCCTGCACCAAACGAGCGGCAATTTTGCATTTGAAATCATTTATTTTTAGCAAGTCTCCCAGCAGGTTTATAAATAGACTCGACTCGGGCAATTGCCTGAGCTGGGGTCTGGAACTGGGTCTGGGTCATTTAGTAGGGGCCAAAGGGGTGCTCAACAATCATAACAAAGCCACGAGTGCTTTCAGAAAAAAAAATATATTATTTTATCTACAGTCTAGTTTGACAAGGTTTATTTAAATAATTTACAGATCTATAAAAATGGAGACACTCAAAAAAAGAATATATTTTTCACTACCTAATCGATCGAGAGATATAAAAATTAGCTGATATAAGCTAATGATTAAAACCAATTATGAAAAATTTCTCTCATCTTAAAAGGTTTTTTACACACCCAAGATAATCTATAATAATTTCTTTATTGACTTAATAAAATGACTATAAGATCAGATATCAAAATCAAGTTTTTATATAACCAAGAAAATCTACTATAATTTTTTTATTGACTTAAGAACTTTATATAAACCTGAAAATGAAAAGATATATTTTGTAAATTCTTTAAAAATCAAAAAAGAAGAAACCAATAATAATAAGTATATATATAGTATATATAGTATATATATTGTTAGGACAGATTTAGGAATTGAAAAGGAAAATATAAACCGATTAATTTACTGATCCATTTAGGCCCACTTGATAAGAAAACGTTACCCACCAACTGGTTGTGATTCCAAATAATTACAATTTCATTATAATCATTATAATTTTTTGGATTTCCACAGAGTTCCGGTATTGGAGAGCCGAGTGTACATCATGCCCTGGTTGTGATATTTCTAGAATTCTTTGCCTGGGGTCTGCTAACCATGCCCATAATACAGGTGAGAGAGCTCTTTAAATTTAAAATTATCGAATAGTATTACTCATATATTTATTTTATTTTTTAGACACTAAATCAAACATTTCCGGATCATACGTTCCTCATGAACGGCCTGGTTATGGGCATTAAGGGAATATTATCATTCCTGGCCGCACCTTTGATTGGTGCTTTATCCGATATCTGGGGTCGGAAATTTTTCCTATTAGTCACAGTATTCTTTACCTGCTTACCGATACCGCTAATGTCGATCAATACTTGGTGGTTCTTTGCCATGATCTCAATTAGTGGCGCCTTTGCCGTCACATTTTCAGTGGTGTTTGCCTATGTGGCGGATGTGACCACCGTCGAGGAGCGTTCGAAGGCCTATGGCCTGGCCTCGGCCACATTTGCTGCCAGCCTGGTTATATCGCCGGCCCTGGGTAATGCCCTAATGGACATGTATGGCGATACCCTGGTGGTGGCCTTATCCACTGCAATTGCCGTATTAGATGTATTCTTCATATTGGTGGCTGTGCCAGAGAGTCTATCAGAGAAGGTGCGACCTGCCACTTGGGGCGCACCCTTCAGCTGGGAGCAGGCAGATCCCTTTCAGGTGAGATTTATTAAATTATTGAAAGATGGTAATATTAACTTTGAAATTCTTTTAGGCTCTGCGCAAAGTGGGCACAGACAAGACCGTCTTGATGCTCTGCCTCACCGTACTGCTCTCATACTTGCCCGAGGCTGGTGAATATTCCTGCATGTTTGTCTATCTCAAGCTGAAAATGGGCTTCAACTATGTCGAGGTCTCGTTATTCATAGCCGTGGTGGGCATACTCAGCATTACCGTACAAGTCACGCTGGGCTCTTTCATGCAGTGAGTTGTTTGGCAAAGCTAAAAATTCCCCTCAAATTTGTCATACTCAAATAATTTCAGAGTTTTTGGTGCAAAGCGAACGATTATTGTGGGCTTGGCTCTGGAATTAATACAAATGCTTTGGTATGGCTTCGGTAGCCAAAAATGGTAAGCTGAAAAAGAGGTCTTTTATAATGAAAGAAATATTCAAATCTCCTTTGAATACACACAGGATGATGTGGTCAGCTGGCATTGTGGCTGCCCTAGGCTCCATTACTTATCCCGCAATTAGTGCTTTTGTATCTTTATATGCCTCGCCCGAGAGTCAAGGTAAGAAAAATTTTATACAAAAAAAAATAAAAAAAACTATAAATTTAAAATCGTCTGTGTTATTTTAGGTGCTGTTCAGGGCATGATAACTGGGATGCGAGGGCTTTGCAATGGCCTGGGACCCGCTGTCTTTGGTGTTTTCTTTTATTTATTCAATGTGGATTTAAATCAGGAACAATATGTCAAACCTTCGAATGCTGAGAAGTTCTCAAAATATGTGCCCGGGCCACCGTTTCTATTCGGGGCGTTATGTGTATTCTGTGCCATTGTGGTGGCCATATTCATACCCGAAAATCAGCAGGTGGCCTTGGAGAAAAAACGTAAGGAAGATGAAATCTGAAAATATTCGAGTATTAAATTTTAAGTATAATTAAAAATAATTCTTACTCTTTATGATTTATGCTCTCAGGTGCCTCGGTTGATGTTCAGTACGAGATCGAAACTGGTCACAAGGCGCCGAGTTCCTTGGCGCCGCTGATACGCTCCGATTCCTTAGCGCAACTGTAGTTGCCAGGCCTCACGACCCACGATCTATCCCCCCTCCCCAACAGAAGCCTCACACATTCACACCCACACACAGACACTGAGCTATGTGGTCTAGGCCAAATCTAGATGTTAGTAGTCTTTTCTTAGGCCTAAGGAGATGACTAAACCAATTCAGTAAAAAAAAATGTAACAAATGCTGTAATTAATTTTACATAGATAATGAAAAAAAGTAAAACAAAGATACAACAAATTATTATACAATTTTTTTTATTATATATTTTGTTGTTGTTGTTTCTTTTTTATCACCACAAACCCACCACTAAGTTTAATCCAAAATACTGTTATTATTGTTCTGTTCTGAGTGTCGTGCGATTTGCTTTATTTTTCTCAAACTGTTTTTTTTTTTTTTTTGGAACAGCTAATTAGTTTGCCAAACACACCGTGAAACAGATATCAATTATATATTTCACTTTTTATTAAACTAATTATTTGGTAGCTAATTTATTTCACAAATAATTTAAATACCAACGCTCAAGTTTGCCACTGCGTGTGCTTGCCAAAAACAAACTGAAACAATTAATTAAATAAATAATAATAATAAATAGTTATATAATTTGTAAACTTTTCAATTGAAGAATTTTTGAAACATCACACACAGCGAATAAAATATTTAAATATGCTTCGCAGCTCATTTTGTAAACAGAATTTCAAAAGAATTTTTTGTATACACAAATGGAAAATATGAAACTGCCAATAAAAAAAAAAATAATAATAATAAAAACAAATACACACATACACACACAAATCTTGTAATCAGAAATTAAGTTAATCATTTTGGAACGAGCGTTGACAACTTTTTATTTATAATATTTTAGTCTTTGATTTATCACAAAATTTTCAGCATTGAAAACATTGAAAAAAAAATTTTTTCAAATACGAAAATAAAAAGTGCTAATGAAAAATTCACAACTGAATTAATAATTAAGCTTTACGTTGCAAATTATAGTGATCTGTAAACTAAAGAATATGAAAACATATAGAAGACGAGTCAAGTTGCGAAGTGAAATCGGAGATAATTTAATTAAAATGTACGGAAAAGAATTGTAATTAGCTAAAACTGTGTGAAATTAGCGCCTCCAACTGTGTGTAACGCTGTAGTTTTTTATTTTGATATAATAATAATAATTAATTAAACAAAAAAAAAAAAAAAGAGAAACAAGAGGAAACAATGAAAACCCAATAAATTCATAGAATTTTTAAAACAAAGGCTTAATCATAAACATACCGTATTTGTCTGTATAGTAATTAATAAAAAATATATATATTTATATTTTTAAATGAAGGCTTGAAAAAAAAAAACAAAAACAAACCTAAAGTTTGTGCTTGAAAAGGGCGTCTAATTTTTTTGCCGCTAAAAAAAGTAAATAAAATATATATTTTTTATTTGTAATAGAAAACTGAAACCAAAATTATTAAATGTAAATTATTTAAAATAGTCGACTTACATATATGTTCGAAATAAAAGAATAGTAAACCAATAATAAATGTAAAAAAAAAAAACACGTATTGATTAAGTTATGAAGCAGCGAAAGAGAAGATAATTAATTTAGTATGAAAAAACAAAACACATTGGAAGAAATTCATAAAATTTACCAACAATATTTATTATTATGACAATTGTGTAATTTAGTGTTTTAAAAAAAGGAAAAATAAACAATTTGTTTGATGACATGTTTCAAATTCAAACGTTTCTTTTTAAATTAAGAAAATTCCTTTTTCTTTCCTTGTTTTTTGTGATTCTGAAGCAGAGGACCAATCTGGCAGCACTGTTCAATGCTAATTACAGAGCTGCCGATTTAGGGATACTGAAATTAGGTTCTAACGTTGTTAAAAATAGAGTCCAGGTCCGTCAGCCAATTAAAGCGTTACTGGAAAAGGCCCCATTTTCCAATCCGAAAATGGTGTTCAAGCCATCCAGCAACATTAGCAAATGCGGTAAATACTGATCTCGAAAAGCACTCTAGATTGCATTGGGCTACTTAAATAAACTTCTTGTTATTATTCGAATTAAAAAAAAACACTGCCGCTGTTGGGTTTCTTTAACTTTGAATAAGAAAACGTAATAATGACAACTGGCGGGCAATTACGTTAATTTGAATTATGAATTCGAATTGGTTTTTGGTATTTTTTAGAACTTTTCAGCATTGGGCCAACAACCTTTTGTCTGGCAGCACTGGTGGCACTGAAAAAAGGCGGTCACACTGACACATTCTCTTTAGGGCTTCTCTTTTCCCTAAGTTTCTTTTTTTTCTCTGAAGGATTTCTCTTTTCTTGAGAGAGATTTTTTTTTATTACAAGCGTTTTGCCTTTCTCTTTTCTCTTGAGAGTCTCTTCTGCCACCGAAGCATTCCCCATTTCCTTTACAGTTTCTCTTTTAAAAAGCAAAGAGCGTTCGGACTCATGATGTTTTAGTGGATTTTTGTCGGCATTTTTAGTACATTTCGTACGACACTTTCTGGCAACGCGAAAATATCAAACAAAAATCTGTACTTTCGCTAAAAATAGCTGAAAACAAAAAAGAGCTAGGAAAAAAGCTGGAAACTGACGAAAATTAAAAATTACAAAAAAGAGCAGAAGTCGTCGCGAGTTGGTAGAATTTAAATTAAATAGAATAAATTAAATAAATGCTTTTGCATCAACTATAATAAAAGAGAGATGAGTTAAATGTAAGTTTATGTGCTGAGTAATTCATCAATTGAGTGAAAACGCCACGCAAAAGCACCCCATTTGCCGTTAACAAAGAGTGAAAGGCCAAACATAGAAAGACAAGAACACACGTACATACTGTGAATGTATGGTACATGGCTGAAGAAAGAAACAAACAAAACTAAGCAAAATGGAAAAGGGACGGGAGACCGAGAAGAGGTCAACGCACAACGATGCATACAGAAAAATATGCAAAGTGCAATGCCAATTAAAGTGAAATAATAGTTATTCTCAGTGTGTGTTTGTGTCATTTATGGATTTGCTTGAGTAATAACAACAAGAACAGCAAAAATACAAAACCAGCTCAGGTCACTGGAAGCTGCACCGAATCACTTTATCTTTTTTTCTTTTCTCTGCTTTGGGCGTCCCAATTTCAATTTGTGCGTGTGCGTTCGTGTGTCTGTGTGTGTATATGAAAAATCTACAAAAAAAAAAAAAGAAAAAAATAGGCAATGCATGATTTAACTGTTAATTTGAAAACAAAATTTTTACAATTGAAAACTCTTAGTTTTAAGCAAAAACTGCAAAGTTCTTTAGTGTTTCATAAATTTTTCAGCACCGTCAATTAGTTTGCTCGGTTTTGGTTCTGTGTTTTGATTTCTTTTATTTTTTCGACCAGTTTGAAAATGTTTCGTTTATCGGGAAACTTTCAAAATGTTTTGCTTTTACTACAGTGCAAACACGTAAACAATTTAAAACACAAACACATTTACATAAACAATAAATTAATCAACACAACAACAAAAATACAAGAAATACTTTTCAGATTTAGTGCAATACCCAAGGTGGGTGTGCGCGTCTAGGCAAAAGTGAGTGTGTGTATGTGTGTGCATTGGTATTATGCTCGAAATAAAAATCAGTGACAAATTATTTTCTAACTTTGTTGCTCAAAATTTTTACCGTTATCTTAGTTCAAGTGTAGAACCAACCAGCCGACCGGACCGACCCCACAGTGCGTGCGTGTGTGTATGTGTGTGCATGTATCTATCTATGTGGGTGTATGTGTGCATTGTTGGCACCACCTAATTGGATTTGGAGAGTTGAGAATTGGAGCTTGGGTGCCGGGTGCTGGCGCCGCGCATCTCTACCAGGAGCAGCCCCGCCACAATCTATATTAATAAATAATTAAATTCTTGGCCCTCGCCCAGACGTGCGGGGTAAGTAAAATTAAAAATTTAAAAAAAAAATATTTCAACCCATTTTGAAGTCATGTTCCTCCAATGTTCTGCTGGACAACTTAATCACTTATTTTGTAGACTTATGGGGCAATAAAACAAAGAAATACAACTCGTGGATGCTCTGCTCTGTCAGAAACCCATTCACACACTTGCAGTTGCCACTTCCGCAGATACAATCACACATACTTCTACCCAAGGCATTAAGGCAGCCCTGACCTGTGTAAGAAATACAATCACACTCACACACACACACGCACACGAACATACATAAATATGTACGAGTATATCTGCAGATACTTGTGTATCTTTGAGTAAGTAAGTGCAGAGCTCAATGTGGAACTGTGAAACTGTTGAGAGCAGTGGTTGTATTCTATATATTTTGTTGTTGTTGTATTTATAGCACATGTTTCTGCCTTGGGAAGTCGATTTTCAAAATATTTCACATACCGCCAGAGTGGCGTGGGGAGGGGAGGAGGCCAAGCCAAGAGGCCTCTTCGTGTGGCACAGTTCAAGAAACAAAATAACAAATTACTGAGCTGGCTCTGACCTGCCTTTTTAGTTTATGTCGTGAGCACGGTGTTTGTTAAAATTTTGCATTATAAAAATAAACTAGGCATACATATAATACCAGGCCAGGCTAGGCCAGCCTGGGCCCAGCTGTATGTAGGCTATCGATTTATGCTTGGATCTGAGCCTGAGCCTTTTGTGGGTAATTAAGTTACATCGTCACATTTCAGGTAGTCACTTTGAATTTTGATATCTCCCAACAATAAAATGTGTGTGTGTGTGTGTGTGTGTGTGTTTGCGTGTGCTTCCTGCCGAGACTATGTCTCTCTACCTCCCTCTCTTTCTTTTTTTATGTGCCTGTCTCAGTCTCTCGTTCTCATGAGTCAAGTGGCTGTGCATGTCTGGACATGTTCACTTACTTACCTACTTGTGTGTGCTTTTTTTTTTTTAAGCCGCAGCGACTTGATCTGCTTTGTCTCTTTCACCACAAAAGGCACACACACACACACACACAGACAGACACGTTGCTTAATTTTCAATAAAAATAAGACAATGAGAAAGCGAGATAGAGAATGTGTCTGGTTTGATTAGCCTGTGGTTTGCTTATATTTCTGACTTGTTTCTTCAAGAAGTGACTCATAGGTTCAGATTGCTCCAACCGAAACATTTTCCCCCTGACGGATTTAAAGCATATAAAAAATGCTGTTTACACGCTCCCCCTTTTTTTTTTGTCTTCGAAATCAGTTGACACTGCAATTTTCTTTATCTGATGACTGACGAATAAAACAATACCCAAGTCTGCGTAATTAAGATATAGTTTGCATTAATTTAAGTTAACCTTCAGCAGCTAGTTTTTCCTCTTCTTCTTCTTCGTATGCCAGTGCCTAGACTAGTTGGTGAAGCTTTTTAACGCTTGAGTTGAAAACGCTTTGAGAGTTGCACAAATGTTTTTAGTTTAGTTCAGCACTCCACGGTCGCTAATAATTATATTATTTCTGTGAATTATTTGTTTTTGTTTTCCCAAAAGACAATAGGGGGCTTTTGCTTTTGCGAAGAACAAAAAATAAACAAAGTTCTAAATTTCAGGTTTCGCCTTGCAAAGATTTGTTTATGAAATAAAAATAATAAGAATAAGTAAACAAAATAACTTGACTGATCGGCGGCAAGTGCTCGATAGATCTTCATTTCAAGAAATCAGTAAAAAAAAAAGTATCATCAAATTTTGTAAACTGGTGCAAAAGTTGAAACCTTTCTCAGTGCATTCAAGTCTTTCACACAAGATAAAAATAAACCCAGTCATTCGTATGTGCACACATACACACTCACAATAGTTGGTATTATTTACGGTATATTTTTTTCTTTTTGCAAAAAAAAAATAAAGAAGACATAATAAAACCAGTTAGGGCCGGACCAGGCCAAACAAACTATCTCATTTATGAGAAGTGGGACAGTTGTCTTTGGATTTGTTTTTCTCTCTATGCTTTTTTCTTCTTCTTCTTCTTTTATATTTTGCGGGGGGGGCTTAGGTGTCGTAAAAGTGAAAAGTACCCGCTAATTTATAAGGAAATTACTGGGCATGATGTAAAATATACCATAAAATGTGGAATTGATTGCATGGGTGCTCATTTTTTTCCCCGACCTGTGAAATGATCAATAAAAAGCTTGGAAATTTCCCAACACCCTCAAGTGTTCCAGGCATTTTTATATTCTTAAAAAAGAAAGCCCACTGGTGGGAAATCTTGAAATATTTTGAATGAGAAATGCCCCAGCAATTTTTAGCTATTTTTTTTTTTTAAATTTAAAATTTCTCGTTTTATCAAATTTTCACTGTAAAAATGCAAACACAGTTTAAATTCTGCGCATGTCTTGATTTCTGCAAATTGTTTTTATTTCTTGAGGTTTTTTTTCCGAGCATCCAAAAAAAAAAAATGAAAATAAATAGTCAGACGCATACGCGTGATTATCTCTCTTCCATTGGTCTAAAATGGGTTCAGTGTAATCCTTTCTCTCGATTGCAATCCTTGAGCCAAGGCAACAAGCTACTGTAACGGTTAAGCTGTGAGTCAGAGTTGCCACCTGATTTGGAGAGCTCTGCTCTCGTTGAGAATTTTCGGCTTCTTTCCAAACGAAGTTGCCTCGTGTCAAGGCCGTTCAAAGCCTCGGTTCCTTCAGTTCTTGTTGTTGTTGTTGTTGTTGTGGATGCTTTGCTCTTTTGGAGCCCGGCTGCGTGAGTGTAGAGATTTTTCTGCACAGCAGAATAGCAGCGGTCGCCACATTTGCCAAACTCACACACTCACACGTCTGGCAGGGCCGACTTGGCCCTCTACTCAGTTGGTCTAGCAATTTGGTAGCGTGTGTTTGCCCTGTTGTCGGGTCCACCCAAAAACTGACCAGGTTTATGGGCTACTGGAATGGTGTGAGTGTGAGTGTACATGTGCTTTGATTGTTTTACAGTGTTTTATTATTATTTGCCAATTAACACGAAAGCCCAGACCGATAAGCCACCGTCTATAAAAGAAAAGAAAACCCATCAAATTGCCGCAAATTCAGAGTGCGAAATAAACACACACAGAAGTGCGCATAAAAACAAAACACACCTCCAAAGAGGCCCTCACACATTCCCTTACACTTGACAGGCAATGCAATGTCCGACACACACACAAACATACATGCAGACATAATCTGTGACACTGGACGACAAGGCAAAAACTGCCGCCAAGAGATAAGGCGCAAAAGCCCTTGGCCCCGCTCTGCTTTTCATTCACTGTTGCTGTCTTTCTACCCAAGACGACCCCTGACAGATATGGAAAAGTTCATTAAACCTAACACAAACAAAACACACGAAGCAAAAGAAGAAGAACGAAAAAAACATGAGGAGATACAAACCCGTTACACCATTAAGCTCGGAAACATTGGGTAATTCTGGTTCAGGTGCTCAGCTTCCGTGACTCAATTTTTTTTTCTCCTCCCTAAAAATAAAATAGTTGAGACTTCTTTGAAATATTTCCCAGAGTCTTAACGTTATGTTCGGACTAATTTGATTAGTCCTGAGGAAAATAAAAAATAATTTCATTTAATTAAAAGGGAATACTTTAGAGCCCAACGGAACACCACCTAACCCAAGCCCAGAAGCTTTGCTGCAAAATGCATTTGGGTATACGTCATCTTTCTATAAAAAAGATCTATGAGATAATAGCCAAGCGTCGTCGTATTCAATCTGGAAATATCTTTCTTTTTTTTATTATTTCTTTCTATTTTCATTTTTTATTTCTTCCCTGGAGTGTCCAACATTAATTGACTGAATAGTTTCTTGTTCCTGGTTATTATAAGCACTGCCTTAAGAATACTTTGCTATGCCTTGGCACACCCAGCACAATATTTTATTGCCCCGCTGCAAAAGGCAAACACAAAAAAGAAGGACAACAAAAAAATTAGGTCAAAGCATGCCAAATGCAAATTAAGGAGCGGACACACGGATGAATTGAATTTTCCTTTTCCCTTTACTGATTTGGCCCTTTTGCTGAAATTTGATTTCTAATCGCTGGCATGTCGTCTTCTTGTATCATTGCAGATATCTGAATGTGAAATGAGTGCGTGCTGCTCTCCGGCAAGGAATAATATCAGTGACAGCCCAACGTGTTAGTAAATTTTTATTAGCCCCCAGCTGGGGGAATAGGCATTTATTATTGTTGTGTGCGTAGAACGTACAGGGATTCTCAAAAAAAAAAAAAAAACCAACTCAAACCAAACATATAGAAATGACTGAATCAAAGGATATGCCAGAGTCAAAAGATGTCGCACCAAAGTCATCCACACGGTCACAGTCACGGTCGGCACGTAGGCGCCGCCAACAAAAGATTGCCTATCTGGCCATCTGTGGTGTTAGTGTGGCGATTTTTGGCTTTGTTCTAACCACTCTGATACGGCCCGCTAGTGCCGAAGCCGGGCAGAGTTCATGGAAGCCGGGCTACGAAGGATTTGGCACCACCCACGAACAATTGGGCCAGCCCCATTTCCATCCGCCCGTCTACACGGAATACAACCCCCTGAGCAATTACACAAAACCCGAGAAAACTCAAAGCCTGGCCATGGGCCCGGTTTATAATTTCACACATTTACTCTTTGATAATATTCTGACAGCTGAGCCAGCCCTGCCACCAGGTAAGTTTTGTCCCCTTTTTTTGTTTAAAATTCTTGATTATATACTATTTTTGGTTATAGGCTATATTGTGGTGAAAGATGGTGATACCCTGGCTCTGGGACCGAAGGTGGAGACAAATGATTGGCGTGATTTGCTGGCCCATTACTGGCTGGTATTCATTTGGGTGTTTATTCTGTTGGCCCTCATTGTAATCATACCATTTGTGGCGTAAGTCTAAGTAGCTGAATTGTGAAGATCTTGAGTTTCAAATAATTTCATTTACAGGGTTTGTTACTGCTGCTTCTGCTGCTGTCGTCGGTGCAAACAAGGTGGCTGTCCACCTTGCGATAGTCCCAAGGATTCCAGAACGCGTTGCTGTTTTGGTTTCCTACTCCTTTTGCTTATCATTGGCATTCTGTGAGTTCTGTGAGAAAAATTAAATACAACATGAAAACGATTTCATATTTCATGTTCTTGTAGGTTTGGTGTGATCATTGCTTTTGTCACCAATAAGCAATTGGATCGTGGATTCAAGAACTCGACAGCAATAATGAAACGTGGCAGCCAGGACACCTGTCTATTCCTCAAAGATGTCGGCAATCATATTGAGCATCTGTTTGTCAACAATTATCAGGAAATGGAGACACAGCTCAAACAGCAAGTCCAAGGTAAATTTCATCAGCCAAAGAAGTCGGGAAAAATGTATTCAATTTCTCTTTCCATTTTAGATGCCCCCAACCATATATTCAAGGATCTCTTGGATGCATCTGGAGCCGATAGCATTGAAATTTTATTACGTATACTTGAAAATATGCCAGACGCCTTAAAGCTCATGGAGCAAGTTGACAAACTTGAGAAAGAGTTCCGATTCCTCGCCTCACAAATGCGAGATTGTAAGAGTTTTTCTGTAAATTTTCTTGTGTTCATAAATAATTCCAAGTATTTCATTTTGATTAAAGCTTTGCGCGGTGCCAAACGTGATGTGAATTTTGCTCTAGTCGTGCTATGTGGCACTGAGAAATGTCGCAACTTCCCCTTCCACAGTAAGCTTGAGCTTATTGATACTAGCCTCTGCTTACACCACGATAAGGTAGTATGTAATTTAATTTAATTTGATCATAATTATCTAAAGAGAGTTTCTTTTTCAACTTAGATGCCAAATACAACAATCTATGTGGAGGCAATGCAAAAAATAATTAAAGATAATGCTGTGGTGATTGTGAGAAAAGCCCTGGAACGACTTCAGAAGATATCCGGAAAAATCAGAGAAGAATTTAGAAAAGTTCAACCACCTTTGGAACGCGATCTCGCGGTTGGACGTGATAAATTCCGCAGTGAATCCACTAAAATCAAAAATATTATCAATTCCGTGATAAGTGACATACACATAAACACTTTGCGCTCCACCAAATCCTTTGATGATCTCTATAGCAGATTCGGTGAAGATCGAAATTTAATCAGTATTGTGGTGTGCATTCTATTGTTGGTGGTAAGTAAATTAGTTTTGTATAAATTAAAGAAACTTGACTGACTCGATTATTGTGACTTTCAGATTCTTTTCATCTTGATATTTGCCCTGCTGTTTGGTTGCTGCGGCAGTCGTCGGCGTGGCTACAATGATAATTGCTGCACCAAGACCACAGGCGGTTTTTGCCTGCTCATGTAAGCAATGCGGAACAGAATACCAGAATTTTTAATTCAAATATTTCGATTGTATTTCCAGAGCAATTTTACTGATATTTACGGTCTTTTCGTTTATTACCCTGGTGGGTCTGTTTTACTTTATATTCGGTCTGATCACATATCATGGCGCCTGTGTGCCTTTGAGGTAAGAAATAATTCAAATTACATACGAATTTGATTGTTAATAAATAAATCATTGCAGGGATAATAGTCACAATGCACTCTTCCGGCAACTGGATGCATCGATCAATTTGAATCGCTATATACCGCGATCGGAAGATAGCGAAAGGAATTTGCCCCCACTACGCATGTCACATGCCATCGAAGCCTGCCAGGCAAATGAAACCATTTTCGGTCTGCTAAACAAATACCAACTCTATGATGTCACCGACATCAGAAGAGTCAAAGTAATGACCCAAGAGGGTGAAGTCAGGCCGCCAGTGTTCACGACAAATCTAAACGACACTATAATATTCACAGAGGACGAATTTGATAAGCTCTTTGATATCTACGATAGCAATCTCAGGACATATCACAATAGTATCTATCTGAATGTTGCTTGCAAACAGTTTACACCCAGTAGCCTCAGAGAGCTGGCCGAAAAGCTGAGAGAATTGGCCTCATATTTAACTCGGGAATATTATGGCTGGGCCTGGGTATCGCTCAGGAACGAGGCATATCATTTCGAGGAATATGAAAAGAATTTTGTGCCCAAGCTAACCGATATTGTGACCCGGATGACAGCAAAACTAATGGAAATCGATTCCCTAATTTTGTATAGCAACAATAACTTTGACCTAACCATGCGCGACATCTTGGAAAAGATAAACGGATCGCAAGCATTTATACAGACCAAAGGAACGAACTATACCAATGCCATGGCAGACGAACTAATCATATTCTTACATGAATCTGTGAATAATTATGTTGAAATGACCATAAAGAAATCAATCAATGAAGTAGGACACTGTGCTCCACTCTCTTACATTTATTACAATGGAGTCGAACTGGTTTGCAAGCAAATTGTTGATCCTCTGGTAAGTACAACTGAATTGAACATTCTTGTGATTTTAACAAAATCCTTTCTTTTTCAGAATGGTTTCTGGGTGGGTGTCTTGCTGTGTTCACTGCTGTTCCTGCCCGTGCTCTGGGTGGCCAACAAACTGATTTGTCTCTACAAGAAAATCTATCCCTATGGAGGCACAGGAGCTGCAGCTGTTGAAGGCGGGTGAGTCGAAACTTTTAAAAATTTCAAATTGCTTCTCAGTTCTCCGTATGCATAAAAAAGCATTGTTATGTGCTTGAAATTAACCTCTTTCCATAATAACTGCCATCCGATAGCTCTCGTGGCTGTCCCATGTGCTCTGGGCGGCCAGCAACCATTTTCGTGTGCAAGGGTGGCAGGAGATCGCCTTCCAAGTCGGCCCAAAAACCCAATCAAAATCCAAGACCCAATCAAAATCCCAGACCAAATCAGAATACCAAACCAAATCAAAATACCAAACCAAGTCAAAATCCAAAACCCACTCAAAATCCAAGACCCAGCACCAATCAAAAAGTCCCCGTTAAAAGAGCTAAGCAAGATTAAATTGCCAATTTGCCTGTGTTCAATTGTTAATTGTTTCATTGTTTTTAGCTTCAAAGTCAACTAATCAAGCCACTCTTTTTCTATATCATTCTATTCAATTGCACTGCTAACCCAATGAATCATTGCCTCATCCATTCTGCATGCAGCGAATATTTATACGATGGCTATAGCGATCGGGATCACATTCCACTGGCCAAGTAAGAAATTAACAAGATTACCATTTTATCAATTCTAAATTTAATTACTTTTTATTTGTTTCTTGGCTTGTACAGCGCCCAGAGAAAACGCCGCAAAGGCTATGATCGACGCAGGGATCATCAGGAATACTATGAAGATGCCTCGCCCGGTGCCTCGCGTGTCTCTCGATCCGAAGCAGCAGCCGGTGGCAGCAATATGAGATACAATGACATGGCTCCCACGTAAGTCAAATTCATTTCCTCTCCACCTTTTTTTTTGGGATTGTTTGCCTAACGCATATGTACAAATTTGAACTTGTAGAATTTGAATAAGCATTTAAAATAATTTCACACTTTTTTTTAAAAAAAGATCACAAAGAAAAGAAGATCCAAAAGATCATTGATAAGCCTTGACATCACACCAAGAACTCTATTGAACTCTGAGCTTTTTAGAGATTTACCTAGTATCTCCATGAATGGATATTTCTATATCTATTTAAAAAGGCTTAACTCTTTTCCTATACTCAGGAAAGTCTTGAAGTCTGAGTTGACTTTACCAAAAAAATATGCATGACATGAATATTTCTATATCCATTTCAAAGAGCTTTAACTCTTTCCCTATACACAGACAACAGTCTTATAGGTTTGAGGTCTGAGCAGACCGAATAGTGTATACTATTTTCAGTACTTAACTTTAGATCTCCGACAAAATATGCATGACGTTCGATTCCGAACAAATTGAATTAGAAAGTTTCCATCTCATTTACATTTTATTGTCTGTTTTAGATCGTAAAAAAAAACAATGATTGATCTGATTTAGACGAAACTAATTTGTTAAAGTCAAATTAAACTTGTTTAACTTTAAGAATTTCATTAATCAAAAGAATTTTTATCTAAAACACTACAAATCCATTTATCACAGCTTTGAACATTTAATTTTCCCAATTCACAAAAAAAAAAAAATTATTTTAATTTTTATGTACTATTTATAAATATAATTTATTGTTTTTTTGTAATTTATTGGATTCAGCACTAAGGTTGTGGCTATTGATACAAGGCCAAAAGCACTGGCGGCAGATGGTTTCTTTTAATATAAAGTAAAATTCTATCACTTCCGAATGGCAAATGGTTTGGTTTTGGTAAATTGCGCCCATGAATTTTCCCTCGTACATTCCTTGTTCGTTTGTGTGTGAATGTGTGCTTTCTGTTTTGTATTTTCACTTTTGCCCAGTTTTCACAAAAAGGTAAAAAAAAATAAAAATAAAGGAATTCATCCAGTTTCATCCAAGTACAGTTTGCCAGCAAAGAAAAGCCAAGAACGCTTGCTGGTGGCAATTTTAGAGACTCTTCTGTTTCCTCTTCATACATTTTTTCTAAATTACTTCAAAATGTGTAAATCATTTTCCGACACACATACACACACACACACACACTGATCAATTAATTAATTGCACCGCTTTGGCAGTTTAGTTTAGTTTTAGAGCTGATCTGAAACTGTCATTTTGTCATCATGGCCTTGTATAGATAACCAAAGCCACATTGTACGAAAGGTAACTAATTCGACTAACAATCGGCCATGTTTTGTGTCATTTCATGTTCTCAACTTTTAAGCCGATCTAACTGAGCTCGTCTTCTTTTTTTCAAATTTTTCGAATTTGATTTCTAATATTTTTCGATTCGTTTTGGCTTTTTTTCCGCAGGCATTGGGATCACGAAGTACCACGATATCATCAGAATGCGCCGGCGGCCCCGCCCTCATCGGAGTATGAACGCCCACCGCCATACTACTATCCCGGTGCCGATGAGCAGGACTAAGAACTTCCTGGACGTAAAAAGCTAAAAACAGCTTTTGAAGTACTCAAAAAAAAAAAACAAAAAAAAAAAGAAGAGAAGCAAATTTCAAAAATTAGATGAACCACACTCTAGACATGGGTAACCACAACAAAACTGCCACGAAAATCTCAATCAACATCACAACAACCACAACCAAAACCACAACCACATGCACCCAAAATATAGTCAAATGGAACTCTGTTAATTTGGAGTTGAAATGCTGCTTAGCAGTTGGGCAACTGCAATATTTTCCAGGCATTTAGGAAATCTGCATTTCGTGGTGGTCTAATTTTTTAAGTGGGCCTTAACCATATTAGCGGTACTCAGCCGCTGCATTTAATATTCTATTTGAACAACAACAGAAATGAAATGATAAAAAAATATAAATAATTTTTTGCATTTAATATGTTGACTGTCGACAAAAAAAAAAATGTATGAGTGTACACCCAAAACAAAAAAAAAAGGAAAAGTTGTGAATTAAGCCAAATCACATGAAATTCTTATTTTAAACTGAGCCATGATATGTATTTTATTATTAATATGATTACATGTATGAGTATATATATATATATATTTTATTATTTTTTATTGGAAATCATCGGTGATAAGCAAGAAGAACAACAAATTGTGCAGTTACAAAAAAAAAAAAAAAAAAAAAAAGAAACAGCCACACAATTTGTGAAAATCCCTTAAAATTAAATATTGACTATTTAACTAAAAAAAAAAGGCTACGCTCGGATAAAAATGATGAATATGAAAATGGTAAAACAAAATAAACATTTTTTGTCAACCAAAATTAATCTATACCCCTCTAGCTTTATAAATACAATTTTTAAATCTTGATATTCGTAACACATATAAAAAAAAAAAAAAACAAACAAAATGAGAGTTTAAATAACACGTTAAATTCTTTTGTGAAAGCGATTCAACTGAAGAGGGCGGATCAAATGAATTAAAAGAAAAACAATTATTAAAAAATAAACAAAACTCTTGTTTAATTTCTTCAAATATTGCTCAAGTCCAGCTTAAAGCTGGCGCCATCTATGGGTCAAGCTAAAAATCAAAAGCTTAGCAAAGCACACTGCGCTTCTCTAAGCACACAGAAACACTTCTATAGAAATATTTACAAATATAATGTGGCAACTGAGCTTATTTTGGCTTTGCCTTTTAATAGTAAGATCGCTGGAAACCTATCAAAATGAGGGCTCCTCTCCCGCTGAACGTTCATCCAAAGAAGACGGAATCGTTGATAACTTCTGGCCGCTCTTTCAAATGGCATATGGTGTCATGTCTGCCCTGATCAATAAAGACAAGGCAATGCCCAAAGGCTATATAATAGGCGACAGAAACTCCTCTCAGGACTTGGGCCCAAAGAGCTTGAATGGCGAATGGGTAGGCTATGTGAAGACACAGTATATCTTACTGGGTTTTATAGTCTTCCTACTGGGCCTGGCTGTTTTAATGCCAATCGTGGGACTGATATGTACCAGCTTCTGCTGCCAGCCTAAAAGAAGTCACAGTCCTAGCGTTGGCAAGCTCGCTTACCTTGGGTATATGTTAATAATCCTGTCATGCCTTATATTGTAAGTACAGTTGAGTTTGCTTAAGCTAGCCGAAGGTGAGTTCCTTTAGTTTTTTAGTTGGCACCGGATTTCTAGCTATAATACAGCTTAATAGGAACGGCGGTCTGACAACGACTGCTAGAGATGAAATGGAAAACCAAAGTACTGAGGATTCTTTAGAAACTATGAAAAATGATGTGCGCAAAGTTTATATAGACGGTTACAAAAAGTTTGAGAATAATGTGGAAGATTTGATAAAAGCTGAACTCGGAAATTCCAATTCGAATTCGCCAAATGAGAATAAAAAGCTAAGTGTATTCACTAAAATCGTTGAAGCTCTGAATGAATTGCCCAAGATGAAAGAGAAATTCAAATTGTTTGATTCGAACTTGGAAAAGATACGATTCTTGGCCATACAATTAAGAGACGGTAGGCAAAGCTGGAGAATTTCCAAATTCACTTATAGAATCATTTCTCTAACCTAGGATTGCGTGATGTTAAGCGGAATTTGATGAGGGGCTTGATAGTGCAATGTACTCAGAATACCTGCTCAGCTCTTTATAAGGATCAGAAAATTGCCTATTTAGACTTAGGCAGCCTGCACTACGATAAGGTATGTAGGGTATAGCAAGAGAAATTATTAATTCTCATTTGTTTATAGGTAGAAAATGTGACTAATTTTGTCAAGACCATTGAATATATCATAAAGAGTAATTTTATTGTTTATCCCACAAAAATCTTGAAATATTTAAAAGCGCTTAAGGCGCAAGCAGGATCGCAAGATTCAGTCCTAGGAGAAGTTCAAGCAAGCCTACAGACAGGTGGTAAGTAAAATTAGTATGTTTTATATTCATCACAGATCTATTCAATAAACTTTCAAGAGAAACAATTGGAAAAGAATTATGCTTTGGCCATGCAAAAACTTGACAAGTCTGTAAAAGATTTTCGTAAACCGTCCTCCGAAAATTCAGTCCAAGAATCTCAATTTCCATCTTTAAAGAAGAAATTTGGGTGGGTTTGGTTTTACATAACATGGGCACTCTTATTTCTTTTGTTACTGGTAGGTAATATCAATTTATTTAGTGAAAAAAATCTTTTCAAATATCTTACGAATTATTAGGTTCCTATTATGTTAGTTGTAGGTGTCTATTTGAATTACTCAAGTCACAATTTGGCATCGGGCATTTTGTATATGGCTATTCTGTTGATGTGTTTTTTATTTACAGCTGCTGTGTTAGTTGGTATTTATTATTTATTATTCGGTTCGGTATTATTTCATGCCACTTGCACTCGGTAAGTAAAAAATTTTGTGAAGAATTCGTACTCTTGTTATTTTCTTTCTTCCGTAGAGCTGGTTCTGCCAGATTAGGCTTGAATCAAATTAATCGGAACGCTTGGAGAAATAACTCGTCGCCGGAAATATCAGCTTCGGAAATAAGGAAACGCTGCAATAAGGGTGAGAGTCTTTTCAAAATTCTCAATTTGGATAAGGTGCTCGACTTGGAAGGTCTACGAAAGCAGATTTCTGAAAATATTAATGGCATTGTTAATAATATAAGCGACACGAGTTCATCGAATTACGGTGATCCGGTTTATCCGGAAGCTTCTAACACCGTTGCTAAGTTGCTAAGTAAAAATTTTACAGAATTAGACAAGAGCAAGACTTTCGATGATTTCAATGAAAACATAACTCCCTTTCCTCTACTTGATCTGGCGAAAAAGCTGGATGAAGTAGGTGAAAGTGTCAACATTGCAGAAATTCGCAATCAGGCCACAAACTTACGCTGTTACGATGAAAACCTGGCTGCACCCTTGCTGGTTTTGATCAAAGGATCTATGTCAAGTCTGGAATCACTTGATGTATTCCCAGGAGGAAGGCGTGATTTTTCATTAAAAAATTTTCTAAACGATGTTTTAGAAGAGATTAAAGAAGTTGAGAGCTCCATGATCCAAACAAAACCAGGCAAGGCTCAGACACATTTGGGTGAATTTATAACCAATACTGTGGATAAAGGCTTTAGCAACTATACAAGTGCCGTGAATAATACCAAAGAATTATCTGGCTGTAAGGCAATCTACACTGAAACTGAAACTAAAACTACAAAAGATGTTAACCGTCAATGCAAACGGCTTGCCAGGCCACTGGTGAGATAAGCTAAAGACAATAATGGTTCGAATCATATTTCCTCTATTGCCCACAGAACACTATTTGGCTTGGTTTGATTGCGCCAGCTTTATTATTTCTACCATCCATAATATTAGCCCATTTACTTCGGGGCGTATTACGCTCTCTTTGGTCCACGTAAGTTTATTATGGAAAGTCCAAGGACTTTTTTAAGTTTTCTATAAATTTAATAGCTCTGAGGATTCCATGGTAGAGTATGTCTTCAGTAGTGGTTTGGAACGGAATGCACCTTATGTGCCCACCATACGTCCCAGGCTCTGTTTCTGCAATCCTTATGGCATTCAAACCTACCAGTATAATGTAACGATATCTTCACTCCCTGAGAGCAGCATCGAAGAGATGTTGGAAGAGCTTAAAACTGATAACGAAGGCAAACCCAAACAGGAGTAGGCGCAATCCGAAATTTGAATTTTTCTCCAATTTTATTATTTACTTTTTTTTTGGATTTGTAAAAATTAATAATAGACTGTACTCAGTAAAATATACACGTCAAGTTTTTTTTGCTTATGACACTACCAGTGAAATGACCCTTGAATTGGCAATGTCTTGGCTGGCTGATCAATCACATTGGGAGTTTGCCAACTATATACGTAATCAAACTGATCTATTGGAAACCTGGAATTGGATTGACTGGCAATGGCTGGAGAACGCTCGAACACAGGCCCTGAGTCTCAAGCTTCAGACTCCGTTTCTCAGATTAATTATATTTACCCTTCTATCCTTGCCCATATACAATCTATTGCTGTTTGCTATAGGGTAAATAAATCAAATTTTTTTGTTATTCCTTTAGAAACTCTAATATTTTTCTAACAGGTGGCATCTAAGCAAATCCACCAAGGCAAGTCTTCAAGTTGGCCTGCATTCAATCAAGCCAGTCTTATTTAATAAGGTAAAGGCACCAGAACCACCACCGCGTCGAAAGCGTAAAGCTCCCAAGCCGCCAGTTGAAAGGACCAGTCACTCTCCACCCCCACCTGCACCCAATAACTATTCCTATTCCCTTGGCTCAACCTTAAAGATAAGTCGAGAACAGGCTGAAGAATTCAAGAGCTTTAGGAGAAATCTACAGCGGGCCTTGGATGGTCTCCAGCAGCCCTTACCAATCTGGAAGGATATCACACTAGAAGAACAAGTCACTGAGCCAACACCAGTCCCTTTGCAAGTTCCACTAACTTCATCCTCACAGCTACCTTCGCCACCTTTTGCAAAGACCAAAAGCAAATCACTTAAATTATTCAACACTCTGGTAAAACGATTACGACGAAGCTTTAGACGCTTGGGGAAACATGAAACTCACAAGTCCACCGGCAGGCCGAACCACAGCAGGGCCAGCAACATATTCTTTCCGCTTTTGGAACGCCTGAAGGTCAGCAGGCGCGATGCTTGTTCGTATTTCGGAGGACTGACCACTTCAAGCAGTTCCGCCACATCCAGTATTTCCAGCTGCAGTTGTTTCTACGACTCTTGAAACTCTTTTGCCATATTTTTTCCCCTTCGGCAATCCCATTTGAATTACTTGTCATATTCACCAGTTCGATTTGTCTTGATAGCGAATTAACTTTGAATATGTCAAGCCGTTCAAATGGGTTTGCTGAGGTCTAATCTATATCACATTATCTTTATATATTTTATTATATGAATGCTGCCTTGAAAAAGGTAAATGGTGCGTTGTAGCTTTTTTTTTTGAACACATCCGCCTACAAGACAAAAGACTTAAGCGACAAACTTCTGTTTGCTTCTATAATGTGTTAAGCATATCAATCATAATATATAGAGTGATTGTCAAAAAAATCCAAGCAAATAATTCAGACAACGACTACCGGTTTAGACGACCAAAGCACAGTGGGCTGAGACATTGAGAAAATTGCTAAAGGAAAATAAAGCTAACTGGGGCAAGCAATATTATATTAAATAATGACTAAGGATTTCAAATTATTTGAACAATAAACTAAAGATGAAGTAAGGATCTCAAATTATTTGAACAATAAACTAAAGATGAAGTAAGCTTTTAACCTTTTATATATGGGAGAACATATATTTTGGGCGGTTAAGGAAAAAGAAAAAGATTTTAAATAATTTGAATATTTTTTTTTTTTTAAGGGAGCCAAAGGTCCTTCAGAAGAACTGAAATTTCTCAGAAACTTCGAGCAATTATTATTATTTTTTTTTTATCCCCATAAGACAATTGATATTTTGAGCCTAAGATTTCACCGTTATCGAGTTTTTCTGCTATTAAAAATAAATATATATTGTTACGAGAGTGGCGAACAGAAGTACAACTTGACGTTCAAAATGTAAACAACATCAGCTACTGCGTCGTTAGGAATGGGCCGGCGTCGATAGATCTAGAACAAAGAACTTGAGTACGCACTGGTGACGGCCTCGGTGGTTCTAGAACTATCGATGCGGGCTCACGACGGTTCTGGAACTATCGATGCCGGCTCACGACGGTTCTGGAACTATCGATGCCGGCTCATGACGGCTCTAGAACTATCGATGCCGGCTCACGACGATATAAAGGCGCCGCCACAGCAGCAATGGAGGAGTAGTGATCGAGCGTTTGAACCGTGAACATCAAAGTGTAAAAGAACTGAAACCGAAGTTCCCGCCACCAGATTATTTTAAATAGTAGTTGTAATACAAAAGAGCTAAATAAACATTTTCTTCACAATCTAGTGATACGAACTCTGTATTTAATTAACACAAATACCCAAAATCGTAACAATTGGTGTCAGAAGTGGGATTGTTGAAGAAAAATGGTGAAGCTAGCTGATCTGAAAGTAGAGCAGTTGAAGAAGGAGCTGTCGGAGCTGGGTTTGTCGTCAAGTGGAAACAAAACGGAGTTACTACTGCGTTTGAGAAACGCATTAGAGGAGAGTAATGTCAATGTCGACGAACATGAATTCGCAGAGGCATCAGGTGTTAAATCCTTGGCGAAGGAAAGTAAGGTCACAGACCCTACCACAGGCCTTATGGAAATGATGCAGAGCCTCATGTTACAACAAGCTGAAAACACTGCACAACTACAGCAGACACAAGCTGAAAGCATTGCGCAAATACAACAGACACAAGCTGAAAACACTGCACAACTACAGCAAGTCCAAGCCGAAATAATTAGAAAGTTCGAGAACTTTGAACGCAAATGGGCAGATATCGGTGAGAAACTGGATAAACATTCGGAAAGATTACAACAGCTGGATAACAACGTGGTAGACGTTCAAGAGAAAGTTACCACTCTCGAGCACAGGATTCATAAGCTGGAAGTCACCGGTCCGGTGACAGCAGCAGCGGGTACAACCAAATGGCGTCCTCCGACGTATGACGGCACTACTGCATTCAACATCTTTAAAATGCAGTTCGAGGTTACAGCTGGCCGTAACGGGTGGAATGAGGAAGACTGTGCTGCGGCATTGTTCACCGCATTAAAAGGTCCTGCTGCTGAAATATTACAGACAATACCAGCTACAGAGAGGAACAACTACGAAACAATCTGGCGCGCATTGCAACGCAGATTTGGTAGCGACCACATGCAGGAAATGTACCGCCTGGAACTGAAGAGCAGAGTGCAGCGCCAAGGGGAAACACTTCAGGAGTATGCAGCGGACATAGAGCGATTGTCGTATTTGGCTTACAGTAGTGCACCAACCGACTTTTTGGAAAAGTGCAAGATTGATGCTTTCGTCGATGGCATTCGAGATGCAGACACAAAGCGTACAATGGTGATGGTGCCGAAAAAATCGTTCGAGGAAGCTGTTGGCCAAGCGTTGACCTGCGAAACGTCGTTGATGGTATGCCACCCAATGCCAAAAGTGCGTAAAGTACACATCGACCAGACCCATGACCAGGCTTCGCAGCGAAGTCCATCCATCGGCTTTAAAGGAAAGTGCTACATCTGCGAGAAAGTTGGTCATATGGCGAGAGATTGTCGTGAACGACGAAAGAGAGAGAGATCACGTTCACGAGAAAAACGAGATAATGGTCATTACCAGAATGAACCAAGGATGGGAGAAGCCAGCTCGTTAAAACGAGTCAGCTCAAAGAGGCGTGAGCTGACTCCCACAACTGCCTGCCCCAGCCTCTTCGTTTCACAACTAAAGCGACAAGCCAACAGTTTGACCGTCAAAGGCACAATAGAAGGTAACCAATTTATGTTGACTCTCGATACCGGTGCATCCCATTCAATAATTAAAAGTAGCTTGGTTCCAAAAGTGGAACCGTTAAGAGGCATTAAACTGCGCACAGCTACTGGGGAAGATGCTCAAGTACGGGGAAAAACGAGAAAGCAGCTCATCATTGGAAACACTAAATTTGAGCATAATTTTATTGTGGCCGATATAGTCGATGACGTGATCATAGGCGTAGACTTTATGATTCAACATGGTCTTACGTTGGATTTACGGAAAAAGTTGCTTAAATATGCGAATGTGGAACTGCCCTTGGAAGTCAGCAACAGTGAGTTCGAGATCGTAAAAGCGGTTTACGCAGAAAGCAAAGAGAAAATCCCTCCACGCGCAGAAACAGTTCTATGGGCAAAGATAAAAGAAGACGATGGCGCAAGGAGGTTGTGGGTTGTCGAAAGCGCCAAAAAGATCTCCGAAAGTAATATTTTGATTGGAAAAACCCTTGTTAGAGCTACTAAAGATGGACGTATACCAATAAGAGTCTTGAATCCAACCAACCTGCCAAGACTACTAAAGAAGGGAGAAATTATTGGACAATGTCAAGAAGTTTCGGTTGTCGTAAACTGCGAGGGATCGGAGCTTAGTGAGAAACTCAGTTGTATGGACAGTAAGGCGAAACCTGTACTAAAAACACAGGTGCAGGAGTGGACTAAAAATCTGACGGAACAAGAGAAGAGTAAGGCCGTCAAAATGTTGAAAGAGTTTTGGAGTATATTCGCAACCGACAAAAATCCAGGAAGGACAACGATTGTTAAACACCAAATTGACACTGGGGATGCAAGGCCGATTCGCCAGCCACCACGAAGGATTCCGCTTGCCAAAAGAGAAGAAGGAACGCAGCTTATTAAAGAAATGCAGAAAGACGGAGTAATAGAATCATCTGTCAGTCCCTGGAGCTCACCAGTAGTGCTTGTTAAAAAGAAGGATGGTAGCACACGGTTTTGCGTCGACTATAGGAAATTAAACGATGTAACAAAAAAGGATAGCTACCCCTTACCCCGCATTGATGATACTCTGGACACATTATCTGGTTCAAAATGGTTTTCCACTTTGGACTTACAGAGTGGTTATTGGCAAGTTGAGCTGGATGAGAAAGACAAAGAAAAGTCTGCCTTCAGTACTGGTGATGGGCTTTGGCAGTTTACGGTAATGCCCTTCGGTCTATGTAACGCTCCAGCCACTTTCGAGCGATTAATGGAACATGTATTAAAGGGACTGCATTGGAAAACCTGCTTAGTGTACCTTGATGACATAATCGTGATGGGAAAAGATTTCGATGACCACCTACGAAAGTTACAGGAAGTCTTTATACGCATAGGAGCAGCGGGACTCAAACTAAGTCCGAAGAAATGTTCACTTTTCCAGCGAGAGGTGAAATATCTGGGTCACAAGGTCACTATGGAAGGAGTTCAGACCGATGAGCTGAAAGTCGCTGCAGTGAAAGATTGGCCGCGACCAGAAAACTTGCATCAATTGAGAAGTTTTCTGGGCCTGTGCACATACTACCGCAGATTCGTGCCTGGATTCGCAGACGTGGCAAGTAGCTTACATGAGCTCACGCAGAAAAATCGACCTTTCAAATGGACTGAGCACCAAGAGCAGGCTTTCCAACGTCTAAAAGATCTTTTATGCACTGCACCGATACTAGCATATCCAGTTCCCGGAAATAGATTCATATTGGATACTGACGCTAGTAACACTGGAATTGGTGGAGTGTTGTCCCAAGTAATCGACGGACAGGAGAAAGTGATCGCTTATTATAGCAAAATCCTAGCAAAGCCCGAAAGGAACTATTGCGTAACTAGGAGAGAATTGCTAGCAATTGTGGAGAGCGTGAAACATTTTCACAAATACCTGTATGGACAACAATTTCAACTCAGGACTGATCATGCAGCACTAAGATGGCTTCTGCAGTTTAAAGATCCTGAGGGACAGCTAGCGCGATGGATAGAGCGATTACAGAGCTACGACTTCACCATTGATCACAGAAAAGGTGGTCATCACGGCAATGCAGATGCGTTGTCCAGGCGTCCTTGTAATCCAGAATGCAGGCATTGTTCAAGGGCAGAAGCCAAAGAAGGAGTTGTAGACATTCGACTTTTAAGTGCGCTTCCAGCGGAAGGATGGACAGCCGAAAGGATTCGCGCTGACCAAGAGGCCGATGAGGATCTTAACGTCATAATAAAGGGAAAGGCGAATGACGTGCGGCCGACTTGGGAGGAAATGGCTAATAAAAGTCCAGTGGCGAAGGCTTATTGGACTCAGTGGCAGACCTTGAGCCTTCATGATGGATGTCTTTATCGAATATGGGAAAGCGAGGACGGTAGAACTTCCACAAAGCTTCTGGTAGTGCCGAGAAAGCGGATCGAGGAAATAACCGCCGAATACCATAACGGAAGCAGTGGTGGACACTTAGGCAACACAAAGACCGTTGAAAAAATAAAGAAACGCTTCTATTGGGTCGGTTGCCAAGAGTCAGTGGCCGATTGGATCCGCCGATGTGATCGGTGTATAAAAGCAAAAGGTCCGTCACGGAGAAGTCATGGAAAGATGCGCCAATACAACGCTGGAGCACCGTTCGAAAGGATTGCAATGGACATAGCAGGCCCTTTTCCGCAAAGTACAAGCGGCAACAAATATGTGCTTGTGGTAATTGACTACTTCAGTAAATGGCCCGAAGTATATCCCATTCCGAATCAGGAGGCAACGACAGTGGCAAATGCATTTGTCAACAACTGGGTCACCCGATTTGGAGTTCCAATGGAGCTACACTCTGACCAAGGCAGAAATTTCGAATCAACCACTTTCAAGGAAGTATGTGACTCATTCGGAATCCGGAAGACTCGTACAACGCCCTTACATCCGCAGTCAGATGGCATGGTAGAGCGCTTTAACCGGACACTGGAGGAATATTTAAAAAAGGTCGTTGATAAAAATCAGAAAGACTGGGATGAGCAAATACCCATGTTCCTAATGGCGTATCGTTCAGCAAGACACGACACCACAGCGATGACTCCAGCAATGACAATATTCGGCACCGATCTTAGGCTCCCAGCAGATTTAAAATTTGGGGTAGCTACGACAACAAGCAATAAAAATGTGGATCACCCCAGCGCTAGGAAAGATCACATGGACGGAATTCACCAGTTTGTAAGAAACCGCATCGGACTCGTCAGCGATAGAATGAAGGCTCGGTATGACTCAAAAGCAAACATAGAGGGGTTCCAAAAAGGAGAACTAGTGCTACTTTACAACCCACAACGGAAAAAAGGTCTATCCCCAAAACTACAAACACATTGGGAAGGTCCGTACACGATTATCAAGAGGATAAATGATGTGGTGTACCGGATACAGAAAAGCGACTCAAGAAGAGCAAAACTGAAAGTAGTCCATTTAGAGAGGCTGGCACCTTTCTATAAAAATAACATGGAACTTGTTCGGGACGAACAAGCTTAAGCGGAGGGCAGTGTTACGAGAGTGGCGAACAGAAGTACAACTTGACGTTCAAAATGTAAACAACATCAGCTACTGCGTCGTTAGGAATGGGCCGGCGTCGATAGATCTAGAACAAAGAACTTGAGTACGCACTGGTGACGGCCTCGGTGGTTCTAGAACTATCGATGCGGGCTCACGACGGTTCTGGAACTATCGATGCCGGCTCACGACGGTTCTGGAACTATCGATGCCGGCTCATGACGGCTCTAGAACTATCGATGCCGGCTCACGACGATATAAAGGCGCCGCCACAGCAGCAATGGAGGAGTAGTGATCGAGCGTTTGAACCGTGAACATCAAAGTGTAAAAGAACTGAAACCGAAGTTCCCGCCACCAGATTATTTTAAATAGTAGTTGTAATACAAAAGAGCTAAATAAACATTTTCTTCACAATCTAGTGATACGAACTCTGTATTTAATTAACACAAATACCCAAAATCGTAACAATATGTAAAACCGATCTTGTTCAAGATTCTTTCCTGGCTTTTTAAAAATTAAGAAATTAATTATATTGAACTTTCTTGATGATTTCTTTACTCAGCCCAAAATATAAATATTGTCTTAGATTACTATAGAAAATATAAAGATTCTAAGGTTTAAGGAATCCTATCGGATTTAATTTTGTGTCTCCCTGATCCTGGTCAATATAGTGGTTTCTAAAAATTAAATCACCAGTACTTTCACATAATCTACTAAGTATTGAAATGCTTCGCCTGTCTTGAGTATTCTTTCACTTTCTCTTGCCACTTTTCATTGTTGGAATAATCAGTTTCACACCAATGTCAATCGTAACTGGTGGCAGCTCTGCGAGTTTTCATTGTGCCATTTGTGAGTGAACAATGACAGGAAGACAAACGAAACGGCAGCAAAACAAAACAAGTCTTGTGACTTTGTTCTTCCGAGTCGAGTATCACATATGTGCAGATCTGCACAGATCGGCCCAGAAGAAGGGCGTAGCTGTTCACAGGGAGGCGGAGACGGAGACGGAGATCAAGGTTTACACTGAAAAGTAGTTTTGGGTTACGCTGCCAACGGCACTGGTGGAAAAAGATAAAAGATGGCATCGTTGAGATATCAAAACAAACTAAAGGTTCCCAGTTTCAGGTCTTTTTGGAGTCTCATCGAGTGGCAGCGGCACTTGTGCTTCCGTGTGCGCCGCAAGGCCGTGTCGAAAAGTGAAAACACAAAAGCACAATGAAAGACAACAACCATATGATTTTCATAATTTTCAACTAAAAATTAAATCACGTTTCTTATCAGCGGCCAGAGTGCTGGTGCGACTGCCTTTCTTTTTCAACAATTACCAAAAAAAATAAAAGTAAACAAAAACAAATTTCACTTTCAATATTTCTTTTTTTTCTGAGCACTTTTTCCGTTTCTTCTTGTCGAGTCGAAAAGCTACAAGATATCTCTGGCTGCCTAACTCAGCCCAGCCCAGCCCAGCCCCGTCCAGGCCAGCCCAGCCCAGTGAAGGTTAAATGTTTAATTTGATATTCGATTGGTATAACAATTTCGAAAGCCAAATGCCAATGCACTCCAGTCTTGACTTGACAATTAGCCTGGCCATATCAATATCAACGAGGGCTGGCAAGTAATCTGTCTTATTTTTTTTTCGCAATTCTAAGACCTTCCATAGAGCATAGAATAATTGTCATTTAAGGTCTTTGATCATACCATGAACATTTTTCCCTTTCAGATGAAATTTCCAAACGCTTTTCCAAGCTAGTGCGAATGTGTTTTCGTGTGAATTAGACTGTTACATTTCTCATTGACTCATTTCGCTACGCCTGAGAATTAGGCGAAGCGGAGAAACCTTGTGCAGAATTACAAACTGAAAACGGCACGCAAATGCAAACGCAACAAAAAAAAATGCATTAAAATGCACGCAATTAAGTCGGGAATCGGGGCTGGGAGGCGGGAGGAAAAGTACAGATTTCGATATGTTTTTCATTTTACTTTTCTGAGTGAGTGAGTGTGTGTGTGTGCAAATGATTTACAGTGAAAGGCAGTGAAATTTATAGCAAGTTAAAAAAGCGTGAGAAGAAGTCGAAACCAGCAGACAAAAAAAGGAACAAAACTGACGGAGAAAAAAAAAGAGAAGAAAATAAATCAAAGAAATAAGCAAATGTTTATAAATTATAAAACCAGAAAGCCGACAAATTTAATTGACCATGCAAACTGCATAAAATTCACCTAATAAAAACACTTTCATTTGTTTACTTTCTTCTGGGGTGGGGACTGTACTTTTGGTTCTATTTTGATCTATTATCTCTTCTGGTGTGGGGACTGTACTTTTGGTTCTATTGTGATCTATCATTTCTTCTGGTGTGGGGACTGTACTTTTGGTTCTATTGTGATCTATCATTTCTTCTGGTGTGGAGACTGTATATTTGATTCTATTGTGATCTATCATTTCTTCTGGGGTGGAGACTGTACTTTTGGTTCTATTTAGTTCTATCATTTCTTTCACAAGTTTTGAGTTAAGGAATTCCCAAAAAACAATCTAAGCTTACTTTTTATATCCAAAGATCTTGTCATATATATCTTTTAATCTCCTTGGCTTGGCTCCTTGAATTACTTTCATTATCTTTGTATAACTTGAATCATTTAGTTAAGGGTTTCAAAGGTAACAATCTAAACTTTCTTTGAATACCCATAAATAACTCTCAGCTTCCACGGTTTGGGTTCTTCTGCCTAGATCGAAACTCCTTTCAATACTTTCATTATTTTTCTTCATTTTAAATCACTCAGTTGAGGATTTCCTAAAAAACAATTTAAGCTTTCTTTCAATACCCAAAGAACGTGTCATAAATAATTTCCAATCATCTCGACTTGGGTTCTTTGGCCTTGATCAAAAATCGTAATTCCAAGCACTTAGTTTTTAAAGCCTTCAATATAAAATAATAATAAGACATTGACTACTTTTATTATGCAAAAACAAAAACAAAAATTTAATAGCTAAGAAATCCCGCTTTAATGGATATTTTATAGATTGAAAGAATGTGGACAAAAATAATTGCGAAAACTGGTTTGCTAGATAAGCGATAAGGAATTTTGATTACCCGAATTATAAACAGAAAATCATTGATTGAATTAATATTTTTTTTTCTAAATTTCCGAAAAAGAAACTCTGAAAATTTTAGATCCGTAATTCGCTGTGAAAAATGGATCAATCACTTGATTAGTCTTTTCTTGTCTTGTCACAAGTCAGTGGATTTTAGCCCCGTTTAGGTTTGATTTATTATGTGCTTTCTTGTTCGTTTTAATTAGCCAAAGTCACGCTCTCATCTCAGTGCTGCTATCTCTTATGAAACTTCATTTTAAGCTTTTTCTATTTGTTTCATATGCAAATCACTTGATTTTTGGGGCCAACCCAAAAAGAGGGCTTTCTATTATCTATTTATCGTTTCAAACAGAAAATATACATCTTCGATTCATTATGTATACATTTTTATTTTATTAAAAAAAAAAAAATAGTATTTTGTAAATCATATTTTTTCGACTAGCAAAGAAATGCAAATCAAACTTGTTTTGAATCCGATAACAAATGCGTCGCGAGATGTGTGCAATCCTGGAGAATTGATCAACTAACAGAAATCTTAACATTTTGGCCAAGTCTGGGCTTTTAACATTTTCGTATGCTTAACAGAGAATGGCTTTGAGTTTCTGTGTTTCAAGTCACACAAAAAAAGAGCGACAACAAAAATACTTGAAATTCATTTCAATTTTCCATGCAGCTCACACGCAATCTCGTGGCTCAAACGTTTCAAACGGTTTTTTGTGGTTTGGACCAAGATTATAGTGGCCAAAGAAAAAGAGAGAGAAAGACAGAGAGAGAGAGAGGATCGAATCAAGCAGGTGGCTTGGTGGGCCTGGTTATCTTTGGGAACGTGTGCGGGCGCATTGTCAACAACTCAATCGGCCGAACTTCACTCACATTTTAGCTCGCTTATATTTCCACTCTGTGCTCACTTGTGGCTTCTTGTTGTTGTTGTTGTTGTTGGATCGGTTGGTTGGTAGACTTGGCTTGGCTTGGCTTGGTCGGTTGTCTTAGTCTCTGGCCAGACCAACGAATCAGTTTCAGTTTTTCAGTCCAACGTGCGAGTTGGCAACGCAGTCAACAAGATTTAAACAAAAATAAAAGAAAAACGGTTGGTGTCTTCAAATAAAAAATATAACAAATAATATTAAAAAATTCACAAGGACTTTTTGAAAGTCTCAGTTTTTGTGTTTGTGCTTTTCAAAACTAAAAAATTATAAATAAATAAACCAATTCTGTGTTTGTGTACAAATAATTTTTTAACTAAGAAAATAATTTGAAATTTTTAAAAAATTATTTAAAATTTCTTCTATAAAAAAGTGTTTTTAATTTTTCTGATATTTCAGTTAATTTTTTTTCTTCTTTGGAATAAACAACGGAAGCAAGGAAATAATTTAAATAATTATTATTTGATAAATAAAAAGACCATAACAAAAACAACAACAACTATCAAAATGGTGAGTAGAATTTTAATAATTTACGAAAAATACGAAAAAAGTGTGTCAGACTAAAAAATTATGATAATTTGTATTTTTTTTCTGCTTTGTGCAAGTCAAAGAATATTGAAAGTCTACAACAGTAGCTCTGAGACAAAATAGACAATTACAACTACAACAACAACTACAACAACAACAGCAACTGAATAAGAATGTTTAAGAAACAAATAAGACAATAAAGCATAAGGCAAGTGACGGACTAGGGGGCACTTCAGCTCGGAGAATAAATACGTTCTCCATAAAAATACAAAAAAAAATCCAATCCATTCGCATTTAAATACTCGTAGTATTATAATCAAGTTTGTCTTTGTTTGTCTCTCGGCTCGGTTTGCCTCTGTGAAATAGTCAAGCGCGCGCGAGTTCTTTCTCAGCTCGCTGGCTGAAGTTGAAGGCAAACGTGTCAAAGACAATGAACAATCTGAGCAGGGGCAGCCAGGGGCAAGCACTGACGGGGGTGAGGGTGAGGGCGATGGCGAAGGCGCTGGAGTCAACTAGTCAGCCAGTCAGACAGACAGACAAACATTCAGGCCAGTTTCGCTTTCAACAAAGTTAGTTAGTCTCTGGCCTCTATGTGTATGTGTGTGTGTGTATATGTGTGTGGTCGTTTGGATTGATTGGTCTGGTCTGCTTAGTAAAATGATAATATTTATAATCTCAGTCAGAGTTATGGCTAAAACTGGCCAAGCCCAACATGAAGTCTGCGATTTTCAAATTACTTCCTCGCTGGAGTCTTTAGTTTATTATGGTCAAGCGCCACGCCTTAAATGGGAGCATATGTCTTGGCCAATTTTTTTTTTTTTTTTTTTTGAGTAAAAGTTGCTGTACATTTACAACAATTAATATTTGACAAAAAAAAATGAAAAGCTGTGAGAGAGACTGCAGGTCTGCTCGACTGAGCTCGACTCAGTTCCATGAAACTGAAACTTTGTGTTACCAGTCAAAGGCGGTAACGGTGACGGTTGCGGTAGCTGCTGAACTGCTGAGCTGCTGAGCAGCTGGTGGTGGTGGTGGTGCTGGTGGTTGGCGGTGACTGTGAAGGCGATTGGCAAATTGTTGGCAAACCGCAAAAACTGGTCTCGAAAATTATAGCAGCCGCCGCCAGCAGCTAAAAATCGAAAATGAAAAACTCGCAAAATTAGGTTCACAAAAAACCAACAACAACAGCAACAAATTTTATATACCAAAAAAAAAAAAACAGTAAAACCAAAAAAAAAAAAAAACAAAACGAGTTGCTCGCCTGACAACTTTAAATGTACCAAAAAAAATAAATTTATTTATTTTGGAAAAGCAAAAAGGCAATCAAAACTGAACGTTCAGTTTAGTTTATAAATTAAACATTAATTTTATTGTTGCTTTAATCTGTCTGGCTTTGTTGTTGCTATTATTTTTAGTTGTTATCTTGCTTTTTGTTTAACTTTTGCCCTGACCAAAATGATTGCGAGATTTACATGACGATCAAACAAAAAAAAACCAACAAAAATTATAAAAAAATGTTAACCAAAAAATTTTCAAACTCAAAAAATGTGTAGAAATGTTAATTGCCTCTAAAAAAAAAGAAGTAACAGAAAAAAATGGCAACTGCATAAAAAAAAGCAAAAGTTTTTCATTGCCTTTTTATTATTATTATTATTATTATTTTGGACTTTCACGGCAATTTGCGGCAGTTAATAAGCCTAGACTTGCCACACACCCCCGCACACTAGTCCCCTGCCAGCTTGACCGCCCCCTCGCGGCACTCCCACTTTTGGCTAACTTGGCTATTGACAAGCCGTGACTGACATGTGCACAGATTGTAAAAAAATTTGTTTTTTTTATTGTTGTTGTTGTTGTTTTCTTCAAATTTTTGAATACTCTTGTTGTCACTGTTGTTGTTATTGTTGTTGTTGCTGCTGTAATTGAAACTCTCACTTTCATTTGCCATTGCCTTCATACAGGAGGGGGGGCAGAGTGGACAATTGAAACGCCATGAAATCAAATCAAACGAAACTGCACAAACACACAAATTCAACTACTTTTTTATTTGTTGTTGTTGTTGTTGTTGTTATTGTCTTTCTCTTGTTTAAAAAAGTCAATTCAAATGATCAAATAAAAAAAAAAAAGCAAAAACAGATTAAAAACAAAACCCTCCATGGACGAGTTACTTGAATGTTTAAAGGGTGTTCGATTTGACTTGAATATTTTTTTTTTCTAGAGAAATCTAGAATACTGTGGAACAGATATTTCTTAATAATAATTATAATTTCATTAATAATTTATATAGATAAAAGATTATATAATACTCTCTGATTTAATTTGTTTAGGAGGAGTCAAAATCTGTATTTTGTTTTAAGCAAATATGTTTCTATGCCAGAGAACAAAAATTATAGAAATTTTCAGAGACAAAAATTCCAGAATATTTTTAAAAAATTTCTTAAATTTTATAAATGATATTTCAGTCCTATTAATTGATTTCCTGATTTTGGTCTGAATTTCATTAGATTTCAGGAACAGAGCAGAGTTTATAGAATTTTCCAGTTAAATATTCGCATGGTTTGGCTTCATATAAAATAATTTCTTTAATTTTATTTAGATGCAAGATCTTTAATTAATTTATTCCCTAACTTTGTCCAATCAAATTTGAGTTGATATTTTTTTTTTTTTAGAATTTTTCAGCAATCAAAATTTTATAGACTAAATTGTTGAATAGTCCGGAGCACCCTGTATTTTTGTTTTCGTTTAATATATCTGTCTATGTCTCTCTCTTTCTAATATTTGTCATGTCATACTGTGAGTCTTTGTATATTTTGTCGCCGACTTTCTCCCTTAAAAAGTCAAGCAGGTAACAAAAAAATAACAAAACACTCGAAATAAAAAAAGGAAAAACCAAATCAGAGTGCATTGGGAAAAGTGAAAAATGTTTATGGAAAAGTACAATCGACGTATGCGTAATCTGATTGAAACTGTCTAGAATAAGCGATTGCTTTAAACATAAAAAAAAAATAAACGGCAATCAATTTTGCCCAGCCCTGGTTAAATGACTGCAATCGATTCGAGTCTTTGGTATTTTCCAGTGTGGGCACGAGTTGTTGGACACACACACACATATACAGCATTGTTTAAGTGGCAGTGTGTTGGAGTGTGCCCCTTTTATGTGGAGGTTTCTATTGCGAATTGTGTATTGAAAAGTTTGAAATCAAATCGAATCAAGTGGTTATTGAACTCGTTTTGCATTCGTCAGTTTGTCAGTTGTTATTGTTGCCATTGTTGTTGTAGTGAATGCAAAACCCAGCAAAGCCACGCTTGAAATTATAACAAAACAAAGTCAACGCAGTCAGCCATTTTGAGCTAGCCACACAAAAGACTTAGGCAACGAACTTATTTTTTTTTATTTTATTATTTTTTTTTTTTGGTCTCGCTTAGAGTTTTACTTAGTTTTTTAATTTTTTCGAACAGCAGGAAGTGCGTTTAAATAAAAATTCAGATTATTTTGTTTTGAGCATCTTGAAAGAAACCAAACTAACCAGATCAGCTGATTTAGTTTAACGCAAACTGAGACACTCAATGTCGTTTTTAGAGCTTTAAAAAAAATATATAAATATATTCAAATGAGTATTAAAAGTAGTCAAATATGAATGACCAACAAAAACAAAATCCTATTTGAATAAATCAATCATTTGTCAGTGGCACACGCACACACACACACACTCATAAAAATGTGAAACTAATGAACTCTTATAAAACTTTTGGCATACAATCATTGGCACCTTCTGTGTGTTGTTATATAAAAATTAAATGCTTTTCTTGTTGTTGTTGCTTGCAGGCCTGAGAAGCAGCAGCATTAAAGCCAAAAGGCAACAAATCATTATCAAGAAATCATTGAACAGACACTCAGGGGAAACAACTTTTTGACCAGACTAAAAAAAATTAAACAGAAAGACCAACCAAATCTCCTCTACAGATATATATATATAACTAGCGATATCTATCTATATAATGTTGCAAAGAAGAAGAAGAAGAAGAAGAAAAAAGCAAACTATATAACTGCTTTTATGACTTTTTCAAATCAGAGTTGCACAACAACTAAAAAAACCGAGGAGAGAAAAAAAAAACAGACCAAAAATCACAACATTAAATCTTGTTTTCGCTTGGGTTTTACTTTTGTTAATTAAACTAATTAGCAATAGCTGTAATTTTATGTCCATTTTGAACCCTTTTTTTTTTTTTTTTGCTTAGCTTGCGTAAAAGCTTCCGCCAAAATGAAACCAGTCGATCATTTGTCTAGCAAACCAGATTGCTCGATAATGAAAAAATACATTTTCTTTAAAAAATCAATAATACTTTGTTTACTTAAGTCAAGAGCAAAACTGGTTACTCTTATACACTTAGTCTGAGTCCGTTTGAAAGTAATTGTGTGGGTTTCATGCCCACCGAAACAAAAAAAAAAAGGTTAAAGTTAAACTTGAAGATTCGAGAAATTGAAACTATCTCTCAAAAGTCAAGAGGACTAAGCCACTGCACTTGTTCCGCCTACCAAGATGACATAATACCAAAAAAAAAAGAGACTTCATAGCTTTTAGTTCCTTATTGCTAAAACAATATGCTTTGGGCCAAAACAAAACACTCAGGTCTATCATAAAAGCACTTCCCCATTTTTCTTGACAAAAAAAAAAAAAAAAAAAAATTACCTTTAACCGAAACACGATTTTTTTTCTTCTGGTTTTTGCCTATGTCATATGAGAAATGTTTATTTTTTTTTTTTGCATATATTTTTCTGGTGAGCCCAGAAAATTGTTTTTCCTTGTCAGAAAGAGTTTTCCTCTTTAAGCTGTCAAAAGAAATTGGCTATTTAAAAATTTTATACTAACTAAATTTCTGTTTCCATCTTTCCCCTTGAGTCAGCAGTTGGGTTAGATCTCCCCTAGGTATGCCTCGGAATCTCTGAACCTAGGCAATTGCATTTCACACTTCCAAAGTGCCAGAAGGTCTGTGTGCATTTTCTCACTCAGTTAACTTCAATTAAAATCAAAGTGTGTCGCTAAAATCTTTTGTTTCGCCACAAAACTAAACAGTGAAACAAAAAAAAAAAAAAAATCGCAAACTTTGTTTCTTTGAAAATGATTTTCTGTTTGGTGATTTGTTAGACAAATATTTGCCGCTAGAGTGAGCATATGAAAAAGCATTTTCGACCCACACTGGCACTAATGTGACACTGACAAATGGCTAAATTACCAAAAAAAAAAAAAAAACAACAACAAAGTTCTCTCCCAACTCTTTAGGATAAAAAAAAATATAAAAAACAAACAAACAAAACATACATAAATTTTATTGACAATATGAACAGACGGCCAGAAAATCTAAGGTAGGAAATTCAGCTACAAAAACAACTACAACAATAACAAGAACAACAGCAACAACAACAAATGAAACAAGTTGCAAATCTACCAAACAGAATGGAACGGAAGTTGTGCTCAGTCATGTGTTGAAATCTGTTGGCATTGCCCCAAAGAATAATGACCAAATTATGCAAGACATTTTACGGCCCCAGAATCCCAAAACTAAGACTTGCTAAAAAAAAAAAATAAATACAAAAAAAAAAACTTATCCCGATTATCATAAAAAAATATTCATTGCCAATACTGAGAGGTGTATCTGACTCTGTATCTGTGTATCCGTTAAGTGCCTGCTAGATGCACGTCTCGCCTGGGGACATAAAAAAAATTATGCACACAGCTTTGAGAAGGCAGAATTTCGTAGGTGTGGCGAGGGTGAGCTTTATTTTAATACCCTAAAAATTAATTGTCTTTAAGATTTATGAAAAAACATGACTCAATCCGAGAAGGACTGAGGCACCTAGATCCGCAGGTTCAAGGCTTGAAAGGCTATAAAAAAAAGATGAGCTATTAGAAGATTAAGTCTTGAGGGATTCGTCATAAAAAAGATGGCCTCAACAATTTTGAGATCTTCAAGGATTTCTCATAAAAAATTGCCTTAAGATCTTCAGGCATTTCTTATAAAAAAGATTGCCTTAAGAATCTTGAGATCTTGAGGGACTCCTCATAAAAAAATATTGCCTCAAGAATCTTGAGATATTCAGGGATTCCTCATAAAAAAAGATTGCCTTAGACATCTTGAGATCTTTAGGGATTCCTCATAAAAAAGATTGCCTCAAGAATCTTGAGACCTTCAAGAATTTCTCATAAAAAAGATTGCCTTAAGGATCTTGAGATCTTCAGGGATTTCTCATAAAAAAAATTAAAAAGAATCTTGAGATCTTCAGGGATTCCTAATAAAAATAGATTGCCTTAAGAATCTTGAGATCTTTAGGGATTTCTCATGAGAATCTTTAGATCTTCAGGGATTCCTCATAAAAAAAGATTGCCTTAAAAATCTTGAGATATCCAGAATGATCCAAGTTCAGGGCAGTTCTCTCTGCCTTGAAGTCTGGAAAATTTTAAGTAAGGCTTCGATTTTGCTCTTTTTGGAGACTATTGCAGAGTGAAGCCAATGACCGAGTCAGGGTTAAATTATGCTGCAGCAGGAAGTGAATTAAGTCAGCCAAAAATGGTACACTTAATGGAGACGAAGAGTTTGACTTGTAATTTTTTTAAAATGAATTTCGAGCTAATTTCGAGAACAGTTTAGCCCAACCCAGTTCGGTGATCAAAGTGTTGAGTGCTTGGAATATTCTAATTGCCAGTGTGGACCAGTTTCAGGTATTTAAGCTTCGATTGATCGTTGAGTCATGCGGCATTTGAGTCGTGAGAGATTGAGATTGCGCAAGGTCGTTTGGTTTTTAATTTGATGGGTGGTTATGGCAGCTATAAACTCAACTTTAAATTGTAAAATAAAAGCTGTTAATTTGAATTTTTTTCTTTTTTTTTCTTCAGCCAATTTCAGGCAAAGGGGGATAAAAATGGCAGCTATATAAAAATTATTACTAAACTATTATTTAGTTTTTATATGCATTATTATTATGATTTTTTTATGAATACCGTTAAGTCATCAAATTTATAAACCTGCAGAGAAAAAAGAAAATGACACTGACACACACACACACACACAGACACAGACACAGACACGTGTGTAAATAAAGTTTTTTTTTTATATTTTTATAAGCCTCACCTTGAGCCTAATTTCGGTCAAGCCAAAAAAAAAAACAAAAACAAAATGTTAAAATTTAATTAAATATAACAGCATAAAAGTGACAGAAAGGCGGAGCAAAGAAAACAAGAAAAGAGTGGATAAAAAAAAGACTCAAACAGGCAGTGAAAAAAAGAGTCGCCAAAATAAAACTACTTTTCAGTCAGCTGCTTAAAAAAATACATATTTAAATACAAACGTATAGAGGAACCAGGAGGGGTGGGAAGGTGGCTTACAGAAATTGCATTTTAAATGTGTGGCCAAACGAAAGACTTAAGCGACAAACTCGACGCTGAAGGCAGGCAAAAGCGCTGGCAACAATGACGCGTCGACGTCGTCGTCATCGTCATCGTCATGATTAATGCAACTTTGCGCAATTTTTTTTAGTTTTTTCTTTCTTTAAGCTCATGTTGAAAATATTGAAATGTACAACAATAGCAACAACATCAAACAAGCAGACAAAAGCAGCATAAAAATTTACGCAAATGAATTGCAATTTCTGCGCTTTCTGGCATGCAAGTGAAAACGACTAAGCCAGCTTTTTTCGTTGGTTATTTTTATTTTTATTTGTATTTTTTTTTTTTTTTTGTCTTTCTTTTTGTATTAAATTTTCTGTTGTAGTTTTGCGCAAACTTCCAATTGAAAAAAAAAACTAAAACTAAAGAAAAGAAAAACCAATCAGGAATGCAGTTTGGTTTGCTTTTTTTCTCTCTCCCTCTCCCTCTCTCTGTCTCTCTTTCTGGCTAGTGGAGTCAGACTATCCCTCCTAAGTCTTGGCTATTTTATTTATTAACTTTTATTTGGCGTTGTCGTAACGAAACGAGAGACTTTGGCGCGGCTTTCACACATACGAAAACTACGAAATGAAATACAAAATCCACACAAGCCCAGACAAGTTGGCCACTCGCCAGGCCAAGCCAAGCCAAGCCAAGCCAAGTCAAGTCAAGCCAAGACAAGCCAAGACTATCGACTCGGGCTGTTGGCCAAAAACCGTTAGACAAACACAACGCACACAAGACGACAAGACTCAAACATGTCTAATGATATTTGCAATTTTGGACAATTGCCTGAAAATGGTCAAGACATTTTACGTAAGCGTTTCAAAGAATTCAAAGATAGAAATCGCCTCAGCACATTTTTTGCCTTTCTCCAAAAAAGACTAGGAAATTCTCAAAGCTTGGCTTGGCCTGTTGTTTTCGCTTTCTCGGGCTTAGAAAATGAAAGGGTTAGAAGCGCCCGAAGTGATATATACAGAGAACCAGACTGAGTGTGCGAGATAAAACCAGTTGGTCCAGTTATCTCGATAAGGAACCTTTTTGTTATAATTTTTTATTTCTATTTCTTTTTTTTTTTTGCCTGTCTCACTTAATTTATGCCAAAAAAAAAAAAAATACAACAATAGAAATTTAAACAAGTTTCACTTTTGTGAATCTTGATTAAGACAAACAGATACACGCTTGCCGGCCCGACCAAGATTTATAGGCTGGTTTAGAAATATCTTCTTTTTTTTGGCCAAGAATGTAAGCCCAAGGTCATTTGAATTAACACAAAAATAAAATTTTAATTAACTCTTTTAGGAAATGAACAAAAAAGATTTTAACCAAGAATTACAAAATTCTAACTGTTCTTCCAAAAAAAAAAAAAAAAAATGTCTTAAAGCTTTTTTGTTGAGTCAGTTCAGGTTTGTGCCAATTTTCTTGGTAATTTCTTTCATTTCACATAACTGCTTATATAATTTGCATAACCGAATTAGAGAGCCATTAAAAGAAACACTTGTTTGTTTTTTTTTTTTTTTTTTTTGCAATTTTTTATTCCAAACTGTTCTTAATAATCCCAGACAGACCAAGGTTGTGCCAGGTGAATATTAAGCAAGCCAAGTGGGTAAAAATGTGAATGTGTAAACTGTTTTTGGCCAGTGAATTCCAGCAGCCGAGACAAATCGAGGTCGAGACTCACTTCAAAACAAATCAAAAATCAACTTCAACTCACAATTTTTTTACAGTCCCCCACCCCTCTCCCCCTTGACCAGATAATATGAAGCTAATAACTGAAGCAACTTGAAAGCCGCTGGGTCCACTCTAAAGTGAAGTGAAGATGTCACACAAAATGAGAGGTTTCATTAGAGACAAATAGTTATAATTATCAAGCTGAGAGAGTGACTCAATTCGGCTTAAACAAATTGACTTGGCTAGCCATTGTGCTGTGTGTGATTGCTTGGCCCGTCCGACTTGTTCGTTAACTGGGTCAATGTCAAGAGGGGCCTCTGCCAACTGAAATACTATTATTTTTTTTTTTTTTGTGATTGTCGCCCATCTTCACCTTAGCAGACGGAAAAGGGCCAAGCTGACCTTAGACCATAAATCAAATCAGCTATTGTTTAAATAATATTCAAATAAATTCTCACTTAGAGAAGGTCAAGAAATTAAGCACCAATTTAATTCAATTGCCACGTACATTTTGACACAAATAGTAAATCATTTTTTTTTATTATGAGAGTGAATTAATTATCTTCTTTTTTTGCAGTTGCCACCGCGATTACTGCGAATCGCTTTTGTGATTTGTTTGCTGATTGTCTTACTCTCCCCAGCCACAGACAGTGCACAGAGTAAGTAAAACTAAAATATAACAGAAAAAATACAAACATTTAGTTCCATTTCCTTGTTTTCTGAAGATAAGAATTTTTATCAAATGTTTTTTTCTTTGTTCTTTGAAAAAGTACAAGAATATTTCAAAAGCATAGTTTTTGCGTTTTATCAGCCTTGCGCAAGTCAATTTTCTCTCGCTTGTTTATTTTTAAGTTCCACTCGTTACTTTGAATGAGCGGCTGACGCTGGCCGTCTAACCACTCAGCGTTTGTGCACACTTGCGTTATTGGGGGTATAGCTCAGTGGTAGAGCAATCGACTGCAGATCGATAGGTCTTGGGTTCAACTCCCAATGCCCCCTGTAAATTTATTTTCTTTTAATTTTGTTTTTTAATTAAAAATTAATCTTTTTTTTTATTTTTTTTTAGACTTTCTAATCTTTTCATGCTCCTTTTTTGTAGTTTTTAATTAAGTGATAAAGTCAGAAGTTCATAGATAAAGTAATTAATTTTTTTTTAGAAAGTTAATTTTAAAACCTTATAATTTTGGTTTCTCTTGTGGCAAAGCAAAAAATTGCATTTATCCAGGGGGCATTGGGAGTTGAACCCAAGACCTATCGATCTGCAGTCGATTGCTCTACCACTGAGCTATACCCCCAGCGAAAGAAAATCACTTGTTTAAATTAAACGGAATTCTTAATGTACATCTTCAATTAAAACATGTTTTAAGGATATAATGTACTTCCTATATATCCTAAATATTGCTCGATCCATACACTGATATCAGTCTGAAGGTATTTATTTACCAATAAGCCACGACTAGTTGAAATAATAAATTTCCTTAATTTTAAATAAGAAGCTGAAATTAATTGTTCTTAAAATCATTATATAATTTAGGAGTTAAATCTGATATATGTCTATTGCTTCAATTATCTCAAATGATTGATCAAAGTAATATAATAAATACAAAAAAAAAATTGTTCTCCAACATATTTTTAATTTTAAGAGAAATTTTTGCCCCATTCTGTAGATCGGGGATCCTCAGTTGGGGGTATAGCTCAGTGGTAGAGCAATCGACTGCAGATCGATAGGTCTTGGGTTCAACTCCCAATGCCCCCTGACAAAAATGTTTTTTTTTCTTCATATGTTTTATGTTTTGCTAGTTCCAAAACGAACGGCTAGAAAATTACTTAAATTCAGCCAATTTATATGGGAAATACTTGTCTACTTTCAATTTTAATACTAAAAAGTTAAGCTACTTCACAAACAAAAAGAAGAAAATCGCAGGGGGCATTGGGAGTTGAACCCAAGACCTATCGATCTGCAGTCGATTGCTCTACCACTGAGCTATACCCCCTTTGGCAACACGAAGACCAAGCATCGTTGAGCGTTACCGCTGTGGCCGCAAGCTTTGCCAATGCCGCCCACACAGGCTAAAAATAGATTCCATTCCATTAAGAAAAGTAACGAGAAATGGGCATAAATAAAAACACAAATTAAATGAAAACAATTTTAAGTTTATTTAAACAGGTTTAAATTGAACAGAAGAAGAACAAGAAGTTGTTTCGTAAAGAATGATGAAATTCTTTTTTGTTGCCAATGCAATTATGTCTCTTAATTGAAATTGTTGGCCGTTAATTAAACGAAAATAAGAAGAGATATCAATCAAAACAATATAAAATTGGGTATGCCAGGTTCTTTTAAATTTACCAGAAAATGCAAAAAATTTAAAAGACTTATCTTTATTACAATGACAAAAATAAACGGGTAAGTCACGACAGAAATTGCCCCCAAGAAAATATATAAGAAATCTTCAGCCGACAGCTAAAAAGATGCCAATCAATTGACAGTTTATTTGCCATTAATTTGAAATTATCACCACTTGACGATCTACTCATTTTGACAGTGGCAACAGTCAACAACACTCATCAAGATTGCCTTTGTGTTTGGCTTTTTTCATTATTAATTGATTGATGTTTTAGAGCGGCAGTTGACAGGTGCCAACACAGCCAGTTGACAAGGTCAGGACGGGATTATGAAGAGCTGATTTTGGGTCAGATGTGGGTGGGCTTGATTAGAAATAATTTTAAGGCCAAAAGTTATCAAAATATCTTACGGTTTTTTATTTTTAATTTCTTTCTAGCAAAGACCCGAAGACGCTTAAGACGTCCCACCACAACGCCGGCCAAGAAGGCCACCGAGGAGCCTTTGTCGGTGGCCGAGAAGCGCATTGATCAGCAACCGGCCGCCTCGACCACCACTTCTGTGAGACGCACTCGTCTGCGTTCCAAGTCCAAGCTACGTGGAGGGGCAGCGGCTGCAGTAGCCGCAGGTGGAGCTGGCGCAGCTACCGCCTTGGTGGCCAGCGGTTCCTCTTTGAAAGGCAAGAAGACCAAGGTGGACGATGGCACGCCCAAAATCGTCTGCTATTATACAAACTGGTCGCAGTATCGCGTTAAGATCGGCAAGTTCGTGCCCGAGGATATTCCGGCCGATTTGTGCACACATATCATCTTTGCCTTTGGCTGGCTGAAAAAGGGCAAACTCAGCTCGTACGAATCGAATGATGAAACCAAGGATAATGTTCCAGGCTTGTATGATCGCATGATGAACTTGCGTAAAGCCAATCCCAAGCTAAAGGTGGGTGGGAATATTTTTTCGGAAACCGACTAGATTATATCTTTGAATTGTTTGAATCTTTCAGATATTGTTGGCCCTGGGCGGTTGGTCCTTTGGCACTCAGAAGTTCAAGGAGATGTCGGCCACACGTTATACCCGTCAGACCTTTGTCTACTCGGCCATACCCTTCCTGCGCAAGCGTGGCTTTGATGGTCTCGATATGGATTGGGAGTATCCCAAGGGTTCCGATGACAAGAAGAACTTTGTCCTGTTGCTGAAGGAGCTGCGCGAGGCCTTCGAGGCTGAGGCTCAGGAATTGAAGAAGCCACGTTTGTTGCTCTCGGCCGCCGTGCCAGTGGGTCCGGATAATGTACGTGGTGGATATGATGTACCCGCTATAGCCAGCTATTTGGACTTTATCAATTTGATGGCCTACGATTTCCATGGCAAGTGGGAGCGTGAGACTGGTCATAATGCCCCCCTGTATGCCCCCTCTTCGGACTCGGAGTGGCGCAAGCAACTCTCTGTGGACAATGCCGCCAGCTTGTGGGTGAAATTGGGTGCCCCCAAGGAGAAGTTGGTGATTGGCATGCCCACCTATGGACGCTCCTTTACCCTGGCCAACACCGATAAACATGGCCCGAATGCCCCAGCCACTGGCGGCGGCAGAGAAGGTATCTACACCAAGGAGAGTGGTTTTCTGGCCTACTATGAAATCTGTGAAATGCTCCAGAATGGAGCCGTCTATGTTTGGGACGAGGAAATGAAGGTGCCCTACATGGTTGATGGGGATCAATGGGTGGGCTTTGATGACGAACGGGCCATACGCAACAAGATGCAATGGATCAAATCAAATGGCTTTGGTGGAGCCATGGTCTGGACTATCGATATGGATGACTTCAAGGGAGAGGTGTGCGGTGGCAATGTCAAGTATCCCTTGATAGGAGCCATGAGGGAGGAACTTTTGGGCATTTCACGTGGTAAGGAGGCCAAGGATGTCAACTGGACGGCAGTGGCCTCTACCTTCGAGGACATTGAAGAGGTAAGTTGGACAAAGCTTATACGAGACGCATTTTTATTTTCAATTAAAATTCCAGAAACCCGAACCAATTCAAATCTCTGTGGATGAAATACTCAAGAAGGTGCGCAAGCCTCAGGCAGTCAAGAAGCAACGCATTAAGTCTGGTCTAAATGCCATTGAACAAAATAGTAAGTGAAAAGGGTTTGGCTGGAGAAAACTTGACTAGAACTTAAATTTTGTCTACCGAAAACAGCTCGCCCCGCCCAAGTCTTTTGCTATTTGACCAGCTGGTCGGCCAAGCGTCCGGGAGCTGGTAAATTCGAACCCGCCAATATTGATCCCAAGCTCTGCACACACATCGTCTATGCCTTCGCCACTCTTCAGGATTACAAGCTCACCGAGGCCACCGATGATGATCCGGAAAATTACGAGAGTGTGATTGCCTTGAGAGACACAAATCCCGACCTGCAGATACTCCTGGCCATAGGTGGCTGGGCCTTTGGTTCCACACCCTTCAAGGAGCTCACCTCTAATGTCTTCCGTATGAATCAGTTTGTCTATGAGGCCATCGAATTCCTCAGAGACTACAAGTTCAATGGTCTGGATGTAGACTGGGAGTATCCACGAGGAGCTGAGGATCGCACGGCCTATGTCAGTTTGCTACGCGAGCTGCGCGTGGCCTTTGAGGGTGAGGCCAAGTCTTCGGGTCTGCCACGCCTACTGCTCACTGCTGCTGTGCCAGCCTCTTTCGAGGCCATTGCCGCCGGCTATGACGTGCCCGAAATATCCAAATATCTGGACTTTATCAATGTGATGACCTATGATTTCCATGGCCAATGGGAGCGCACTGTGGGACACAATTCCCCGCTGTTTGCCTTGGAAACAGCCACAGGCTACCAGAAGAAGCTCACCGTGGACTACAGTGCCCGTGAGTGGGTGAAACAAGGAGCTCCAAAGGAGAAGCTATTGATTGGCATGCCCACCTATGGCCGCAGCTTCGAACTGGTCAATGACACTCAATTTGATATTGGCTCTCCGGCCTCGGGTGGAGGCAAGGCTGGCAAATTCACCAATGAGCCCGGCTTCCTCAGTTATTATGAGGTGTGCTCTTTCCTGGCCGCAGATAATACCACACTTGTCTGGGACTCTGAGCAGCAGGTGCCATTTGCCTACCGCGGCAACCAGTGGGTGGGCTTCGATGATGAACGTTCTCTAAAAACCAAGGTAAATATTTGAACTGCTTAGAAATGCTCAGAAAATTTTATTTCTTCTTGTATTTTTCACGCTCAGACGGAATGGCTGAAGGAGCAAGGTTTTGGTGGCATTATGGTCTGGTCCATTGATATGGATGATTTCTCTGGACGTTGCGGTAGTGGCAAGTATCCCTTGCTAAGTGCTCTCAATGATGAGCTGAAGGGTTACAAAGTGGAACTGGAATACGATGGACCCTATGAATCCCATGGACCACGTGGTGCCTATACCACCAAAGATCGTAAGTCCTAATATCTTTTTGCTAGAATCCCCAAAAATTTTGACCTTACCTTCTTTGCAGCTCATGATGTCACCTGTGCCGAGGAGGACGGTCATATCAGCTATCACAAAGATTGGGCAGACTGTACCCACTACTATATGTGCGAGGGCGAACGCAAGCATCACATGCCCTGCCCGGCCAATCTGGTTTTCAATCCCCAAGAGAATGTCTGCGATTGGCCCGAAAATGTTGAGGGTTGCCACGAGCCTACTGAGGCCCCTGCCTAAGCTGCTAGAAATGGATGATGCCGCCCTAGTTTGTAGTTGTATGCGAAATTGCCACAATTTAATATACAAAATTTTGCTGCCCCCTAAAAACACACACGAAAATACTCAAACAAAATTTTGCATGAATTCAGCTAGATTTTTTTGCATTCAAATTTATTTGTAATTAGTTTTTTAAGTAGCTGTAATATTTTTTTTAGTTAAACGACACACAAAAGCCAAGCAGAAAAGAAGTATCTTCTTACGTTCAAGCCACTAACTTTCGCATTTCCGTTCGAATTCGAATTAACAAAGGGATATATAAAAGTGAAAAAAAAAACCTTTATATACTCAACTGTGATAATCATAAGAAAACAAAATCGACAAAATGCAGCAATCCAAAAGGAAACCAATTCCACAACTTTCTTTCAAATTTTCTACCCTAATTTGACTTGCTTGCTTTCCTCCCCTTCTTGAACGAATCAAACGCACACGACCAACAAAACTGCCACTTTCAATCTAACAAATTAATTATAATTTAATGGCTTTGTAGTACCCTCGAAAGTTGTACATTTTTCAAGTTGTAATTGTAAAACTTGTATTATAGCGTTATAATTTACATACTCTACACACTTAGATAAAAAATAAAACACATTTTTATTAAATATTTATCACTTAACATTTATTATTGATGGCCCAATTTTGCAATCGGGCTCTGTGAAAAATTATTTTAGACTCATTAGAGTGCTCCTCTCCACGGAAATCTTTAGTAAAAGGCGAAAGATTTATTCGACAACTGAAGAGAAGCCAGAGTGACGAAATTACCCCGTAGCACACGCTACCTCACGCCACCCGAATAAACCGTTTGAGAATTCCAAGTCCGCAACGAATGTGAAAACCAAAAGCCACCACCGCAATACCGACGAAAGCAGCAGGCAAGCACGTTTCGTTCCGAACTGCTGTATGTGCAGCAGGCAGACGCTGAACGTAGGCCAAGTCAGCAGAGAAAGTGAGTTTGTGCCGTGTGCGCACTAGAATTCCCAACCGGTTCTAGACGGGCCGACTACGTGGACTGCGTTTGGTGTTGTTTCTAGTTATCGCTTCTCGGCCTTATGGCTAAGATCAAAGTGTAGTATCTGTTCTTATCAGCTTAACATCTGATAGATCCTCCATCGGAGGACAACAAATGTTAAACTGATTTTTGGAAATAGACGGAGTGCTAGGAGCTTGCTCCACCTCTGTCACGGGTTGGCCCGGTATTGCAGTACCGCCGGGATTTCGGCCCAACTAAATAATAAATATAGTAAATCACCATATACAGCACCACCCCACCTTCTAGTGAGAATATTTCTCATAAATTTGATAAAGAAGTCATAGAACAATTTTAGATCTTCCTTGGACGCAAAATTGTTTGAATGGAGTTTTTGCTATCAAATTTTTTATTTTCCAAAGGACTTAAAATCAGTCACTTCTGTATTCTAGACTAGTTCTAAACGTGTTTTCGGTGGCTTCTATTATGTCTTCCAGGCTCTGGGCCAGCTCTTCAAAAGTTGGACGTACGAAGGCATAAAAGTCCCAGCAGAAAAGCATCAAGGCGTAAATGTACGGTGTGCCGAAATCAGGCATTGCCAAACGGTTACCTTCTGCCAAATACTTCTGAAGGTCTTCCAGGGACTCCTCCACTTCTGAATACGGCTCCTTCCCATAAGCCATTATCTCCCAGAGTAGAATACCAAAGCTCCAGACATCGGTAGACAGGTTAAAAAAGTGCTGCTCCAAGGACTCGAGCGCCATCCATTTTATTGGAAGAACTTCAACTTCGGTTGGATAATAACTTTCCTTGTTTTGAAGGTCCTGAGCATATTCGAATTTGGATATTTTCAATATAAGATCCTCGCAGACCAGCACACTGCGCGCTTGTAGGTTGCGATGGATGCACTATAATTTTGGAAGGAAATATTTATTTTTAGTCTTACAGGGTGTACCCTTTCTATAGACATACCCGCCTGGAGGCTAAATACTCCATACCACATGCAATCTGATGGGCGAATGAGATGAGACTTGTTGTATCAAGCCGCTTGCTGTTACAAGGATTATTATGATTGAGGAACTCTTTGAGATTGCCGTGAGGTGCGAATTCCATAATTAACCAGAGAGTGCCTGATTGACTGCAGCTTCCTATAAAAGTAATAAGATTCGTATGTCTGCAAATTCTCTTCATCATTTCCATTTCATGGACGAGCCTAGTCATGTCTGCATCGGTGTGGTACTCCGTGATCATTTTTACCACCACTTTGCGATGTTTCGATTGATCATCCATTACATTGGCCAGATAAACCTGTGAAAAGGAACCTCGACTTAACACACAGTCCAGCGTTATTTGTTGATGCGGTACTTCCCAGTTGGGATCCAAGGGAAACTCATATTTTTGCTCCCACGGTTCTGAGAGGGACACAACTTTTAACTCCTCTGTTATTCGTATTTCTGGCATACGCAAAATATCTACCACATTCCGCGACGTACTCGCCTTATAGGGGGGCTGATGAATGACAAATCTTTTGGTCCATTGACACATGATGTTCCCATTCCTTCGACATTTCCGCTTCTTTAGCCAATAGTATTTGTAGAGACTCAAAATCAATCCAATCAAGAGTAGAATCGAAAATACAAGAAAAATCATTAGACTTATATTTTTGGTAGGTCGGTTTTCCACCGTCAAGTAGAAAGTCCTATTTACTGAACTCCTTGAATTCGAGGCCACACAAGTATACCACCCCTCATGGTCGTGCGTCAGATTGGTGAGTGTTAGAGTAAGTCGCGTTCCATCGTTCGAGTCCTTACTTGACACAAATTTCCTAAGTAATACAGACCGATTGAATTGCAGCCAACTTATGGTTAGTGAATTCCCTGAATTCACATCACAAGAGAAGGATGCATTTGTATTGATAAGCAACGTTTGATTTCGAGGGAATTTCTCGCTTATAACTGAAGGTTCAATAGAGAAATTTTGTCTCCCCTGTGAATCTATTGCATGGGAGTTATTTTCAGTAGATATTTGACAATCCCCGTGAATGGTTAGAAACCACTTGTCCATTTTGATATTCGCGTTGTTACCGTACAGAGAGATCCGACTGCGCTTCCAATTAAAACTTGGTTCCAAACTGCCAGAGACGGTACATTTCAAAACCTTCATGATACCTGGCCTATCAATCCGAAGATGACGATTTTCCAAAGCCGACAACGAGTGGATATCCGTTTTATTAAAAACTCTCAGGTAGAATGATTCAAATGCACATTGATTATTTGAGCTAATCTTCATAAAGGTATAGAAGCCTTTATTTGAAAGTTGAATATTGTTCAATGTGTATGAATTCGAGGAGAGTGGCTTTATAAAAAGATCGGGCATAGAGTGCCAGCCGTACCCTTTACACAAAATTTCCTTATCAAGAAAGTTTTCGGCGTGATACATGAAAAGCGTGACACCATCGAGGCCACACTTAACAGTAGCATTACTGCCCACATAGGCAAACCTAAATGATGTTCTCGGTAATGTTTCCATAGCATTTATTGTATACCCAAAGAAGATCCACAGAATCCAAAACTTTAAATCGAATCGCATTATTCTACTTCACTAAATTTTCTTTTTGCTGTCGAAAGAAATAGGAACGACCGACTTGATTAAAATGCATATAGAAACTAAGGCCTTCCACCTCTATTCCTTTCTGAGTAAATAACTTAGCGAACCTATTAAGATTCGTGGTTTTGAGGTATGACTGAATCATCCAGTATGAGCAATTTATACTTTTTATATTTCAATTCAGATGTTAAAATATATTAATAATTATTTTAAAGTGAACTAAAGGGGATCTCGCGATTTGTTTTTAATCGCAATGAGCATTACTACTGTCCATCGCACTTCTATTTACTATTACTACATTTTACAAATTTATTATTTAGTTGGGCCGAAATCCCGGCGGTACTGCAATACCGGGCCAACCCGTGACAGAGGTGGAGCAAGCTCCTAGCACTCCGTCTATTTCCAAAAATCAGTTTAACATTTGTTGTCCTCCGATGGAGGATCTATCAGATGTTAAGCTGATAAGAACAGATACTACACTTTGATCTTAGCCATAAGGCCGAGAAGCGATAACTAGAAACAACACCAAACGCAGTCCACGTAGTCGGCCCGTCTAGAACCGGTTGGGAATTCTAGTGCGCACACGGCACAAACTCACTTTCTCTGCTGACTTGGCCTACGTTCAGCGTCTGCCTGCTGCACATACAGCAGTTCGGAACGAAACGTGCTTGCCTGCTGCTTTCGTCGGTATTGCGGTGGTGGCTTTTGGTTTTCACATTCGTTGCGGACTTGGAATTCTCAAACGGTTTATTCGGGTGGCGTGAGGTAGCGTGTGCTACGGGGTAATTTCGTCACTCTGGCTTCTCTTCAGTTGTCGAATAAATCTTTCGCCTTTTACTAAAGATTTCCGTGGAGAGGAGCACTCTAATGAGTCTAAAATAATTTTTCACAGAGCCCGATTGCAAAGTCGGGCCTTAATTAATAAATGAAAGAGGAGAAGAAGGAGAATTAGATCAACTGGGTTTGCTGAAGACAAATTTTGCACGATCTCTAAATTAAATGTGAAGAAGACGATCGTCGCAACCATCTCTTGGTTATCTCAATGATGGGGTTTTTCTTAGCCTGGAATTAACTCGTTCACTAATTAATTTTGTTTAACGAGGGTCTACTGTAGTAAGAATAAGAATTTCTTTTTAACATTTTATTATTTTTTTTTTATTTCTTTCAAAAAGTTTCTTTTACATTTTTGTTGATTTTTTTATGTTTTTCTCTTTTTTTTTTTAGTTATTTAATTAGTCTTGTTTTAAAAGTACACAATAATTTAAAAAATAAAGTACACAAATAGTTGTTTTTGTTATGCAAAAATTGTAAAACGGAAAATCAGAAGAAAAATACACAAAAAATATGATCTCAAGTTTTTTCTTTTTGTTTTGTTTGTAATTCAAAGAATATTTTCCTGAAAGGTGAAATCAATTTTATTTAGTTTTGTTTTTTGTTTTGTGTATAAAAAATGTCAACAAGAAAATAATTAATTCATCACACAAATACATTCAAATAGAAAGTAAACTATTCCACAGCTTTTAAGAACATTGCCAATTTTCTTACAGAAAAGAATTTAGTAAATAAAATGACTAAAATGGGATAGAGGAGATCGTAGAGTGGGGAAACCCTATTGCTTGGTTTTAGTTTAATATTTTTCCATTTTTTTTTTTTTAATATTTTTGGTGGTGCATTTTTTAGTTGAAGCCTTCGTGTCTGGGTTGGTATTTCCGATTGATATGCGGCCGCTGAGGCGCAACGCGACTTATTGGATTTTCGAGAAAATTAAATTTTGGAATATTTTCTTTTTGAGTTTCGAGAAAAAAAGAAAACAAACAGATTTTGTTGATTATAAATTTTAAAATCAATTATTTACATATCACCCTGTGGCTAAGACAATTTCCAATTCATTTTTGGATTCATTTTTTTTTTCCTTTGTTTTTTTGAGCAACTTTCATTTTCAGAGTCGCGTGGTGCTTCGCTTTTTGTTTTCCTTTTTTGTTTTCGAATACTTTTTTATAAATACATCATCCTTTCTTTTTTTTTTTTTGTTAAATTTTTTTTTAGTTTACTTTATTTTTAGAAAATAGTGTAAAAATTTCTTGTTTCACTTTTGTCTTTTTTGTTAAAAATATGTCGCTATAAAAAATACACAGTTGAAAAAATAAAAAAATGTTTTTTTGTTTTTGTTTTTTTTCAAGTTTCTTTTGTTTTTGTTTCTTCTTGTGTGTTATTGGCTGTGTAGACAGGTTTGGAGGAGGCTGGAGGGGGGGTCGTAGGGTAGGCTGGCAGGCAAATACTCATACACGTACATTTGATGTGGTTCCTTGTTCACTTTTCTAATTTCTCTATACAAATTTTTTCTTTTCGTTTTTTTCTTTTTTTTTTAATTTCTTTTTGACATTTTTTTTCGCTGTTTTTTTTTTCTTTCTTTGCAAAATTTTACAATTTTTTTTTAGTTTCTTTTTTTTTTGTTTTCTTTTTTTATAAATAATTTTTTTCATTACACTTTTAACTCTGTAAAAATAGATCCAACACTTTCTGCTTCTTCCTTTTTTTTTAAGACAAATTATTTTTAATTTTTTGCAATTTTTTTTGTTTGTTTTCATTTTTGAATTGGAGAGATTTCGTTTTCAAAGTTTTTGCCTTTTTCCGATGTCAAGTTTGCTTGTTGTTGCTGTATTATTATTTTCTTTTTTATTTAGATAACAACATTGCATTTGCCTAACAATTATTTTTTTTCTTTAAATTTAATTTATATATATATTTTTTTTTGTTTTGTTTTTATCAATCGGCTTAGGCCAAAATGTCTTAGTCATAATGAATGTTTCTTGTTGATGTTTTCTTATTATAATTAAATTAAACCTTTTTTTTAATTTTATATATAAATTTTTATTTTTTATCGTAGTCGCTCGTGGGAGTGGAACAGAGGGTGGTTTTTTTTTTTCTTTTGAGGGGTAAATGTATATATAATTTTTTTTTTTTTTAGGTTTTCTTGGTACGTGTTTTTTCAGTGAGCTGCGCGTGTGCATTTATTTGATTTGTTGTTGTTTGTTTTGTTATTTTTTTTTTTTGTTGAGGTGTTCAGTTGGCCGCACTCGATATCAGTTCGGAGAAGGCATTCTCCAGACAGTTCTTGAGTTCAGCATAGGAGACAATTAAAACCGATTGTTCATCACGTGACATTAATTGCACCTGCCAAAAAAAAAAAAAGAAATATTCAAAATTTGATTTAATATGAAATTTGAAAAGATTTCGATAAATACTCACGCGCTCTGTGGAGCCAGCATCTAATTTATTGAGGGATTGTACAATGTGTGCATGATCTAGCCAGGGACGGCCATCCTCAGTGACGGAATGAAACAAATAATCACGGAATAATTTCAACATGTATCTATCACCAGTCTCAGACCAAGTGCAGTCCAAATTGAAGCTGAAATTTTTCAATTGTTTAATTAATTGTTTAATTTTGATTTTCGCGAAAGTGCGACTCACTCGGGCCTTTCATTGATGCTGTTTAGTTTGACTATAATGCGATAGAGTCGCCCATTCTCCATTTCCTTGGCCAGCTCATCTTCCTGCATATCGATTTGACTCTGCAGTGCATCCAGTTGAGTGTAGAAACGAGCTCCTATCATTGGCATCAAATCGGTCACAGAGCGTCGTGTATTCGTATTAAAGAGGTATCTAAATTCGATACATACAAATGGTTAGAATATATATAAATATTTTTTTTTTTGGAACAAATGAAATATAGTTCAACATACACTATGAAATTACGCAAGTCGGTGGAGTAGTTTCGTGTCACCATTTCAATGCTGGACTGAACATTATCACGTTGCACGGATTGCAGACAACGACAGGCCAAAGCTAATACTAAACGACCCAAGGCAGTCAAATCGTCCTGAAAAGCAAAGTCGATATATATATATTAGTTTTCGGATTTAGTTAGGTTTTAGGAATATTTCTGCCATTTATTAGTCAATCTCAATCAAAATTGGTATGGGAAAGGTTTAGACAAAGGCACTCAACTATACCAAAATTTCAGCTGAATGAATTAACTATATAATATAGCTTTTAGACAGATCCAAGTTAGGTACGGAGATATCACAATCAAATTTGGTATATGCAAGGATTTTATAAAGACACTCAACTATACCAAGTTTCACCTGGATCAATTAACTATATCATTTAGCTATTACAAATATCCACGTTAGTTTCGGAGATACCTCAATCAAATTTGGTATGGGAAAAGAATTTATAAAGACACTCAACTGTACCAAGTTTCATCTGGATCAATTAACTATATAATCTAGCTATTAGACAGATCCAAGTCTGTTTGAGAACATATTCCGAATCTGACAACTTAGTTAGATTAGCTTCATACCTGCTGGTGATTGACCAGAGCCAAGGGATTTGTCGCATTTGGATCGAATTGCGTGATATCTGAGATGCAACAGAAGCTAAAACGTACACGTTTGCCAGTCACTATGATCTTGGTGGGATCCAGTATTCTACAAAGTAAAATATATAGTTTTAGTTTACTCTTTGGCCAGTGAAATGAGGCAATTTTTCGACTCACTTGCAAGCCAAGCCAGCCTGATGTATGGCCCGTAGACCTGCTGTTAGCTGCATGATAATCGACCAAATTGTAGACTCTGGCAATAGTGGACCATTGTTTGTACGCTGCAAGTTGCTTTTATGACTGCAAAATAAAAAGCAATTAATTTGTAGTCCAATTGAAAAGAGATCAAGTGAAGAAGTTACCTGAAAGGTCGTGCCTCGCCTTGGAATGGATCTGTATAACCGTTGGCCTCTGGTGTGGGCGTAAAGTATTTGGCCAAAAGTGTTTGTGAGCCGGGATAATAATCGTATACTAATACTAAAGCTATTTAAGGATTTGAATAATGAAAAATGAGTTAAAGAAATTGGAAATATCATTCGTGCTTACAGTTATCACCAAATGCTTTTGTCGTGAAGAGCTCACGCAATTGTACCACATTCGTGTGCTGTAGTTTTTTCCACATTTCCACAAGGGTCATACATTTCGTGGACTGCAAACGAAAGCCTGGAATACCAGAGAATTCTTATTACAAATTATGAAAAACATTGTTGAATATTTTACGGACCGTGTAATCTACGCAAACAGTATTTGAAGCCGGTTGTATTGTGCGTGGCGCGATATGAGCTCGCCGGTAGAGTGAGTTTGGCATGGAGCGGCTGTGGCGGCGCTTCCAGGGGATAGAGGCCGTGATAATTATCCACTTCGAGGGGCAGGGCATGTTGGAGAGCCTCGTTGGGGTCGACTATCAGATTGGAGATCTCGTTGCGGGCAAGAAGTTCGGTGCGCATTTCGTCGGGTATAAAGAAGGCAGACTCCAGCTGCGTTTTTGGTTGCAGGGCAATCACATTCGATGCCGGACCCGGATACACATGACCTGAAAATAGAACACCGCCCACATTGCTCATCGGTGGCACCACACCGCCACCGCTCACCCCATGATGGGCCGGATGTGGATTCTCTACCACAACGGAATTGACCACCGGATTACTAGCCTGGGAATTGGCAGTCGGATAGAAGTAAATGGTGCCGCCAACGTTTTCCTGAAACCAAAACGATACAAGTTTTTATTTGGACTTTCCACTTGATTTATCTCTCTGTCTCACCTGATGCACAACACTGGTGGGCAGAGTGCTAGGTATGGGCGAGGCACCGTGAGGAGTCATACCATGAGGTGGGGACTTCTCTCCGGCCAGCATGGCCGTTGTGGGCGAATCATTTCTTAGCATATTCGTGCGGCTCTTCAGGGGAGTCTGGGCAGCCATGCTACTCACAAAAATAGGTGCCGCCGGATTGGGTCCTGTGGAGCTGCCGCTGATGGCTATCGGTGCCGAAATGGCTGTTGTCACCACACTGCCAACGTTCCCGCCCAGAGCACTTTGGCTGGCCTGCGCTGGTTGCTGTTGTTTTTGTTGTTGTGCAACTGTGACAGCGGCCACCGCGGCGGTCTTCTGCATACCCAGAATGGAGCCGCTGCCATTCGCCGTCTTGGCTAGCGTCACTGGGACAGCTCCGCCGGAGACGGCCGTGGTGATTGAGGGTGTTGCTTGCTGCTGCTGCTGTTGTTGTTGTTGTTGTTGCTGTTGTGCTTGTGCTGCGACGACGGCGGCTGCGGCTGCATGTGTTAACCCATTGACGCCGTTTACGCCATTACTGATGGGCATGGGCGCGTTGTGATATGGTGGGTAAAAGTTCGGTGACGAGTTTAAGCGCGTTGGAATGAATTCGGGCGATGGCGAAGTTACCTAAATCAGACACAAAATAATATCAATCAATAAAAATTTATAATTACATCACACACACACACACACACACGCATACACACGGGGCTTTTACTAGCAGACCAAAAGAATCTGATTTGGGGGTCCAAAAACACAAACACTCTACTCTATTTTGTTGGGGTGGGGGGAACAAAGAAGAAACGATTTTTTTTGGGAAAAAAATCTAAAGGGGATTCACATGTTTTTTTCTATAATTTTCTTAGCAAATAATACCAACCCGTTACATTTGTCTGCTGTTGCTTTACCTGAGACTTTTTATTATTATTATTAACTGCTAGGGGCGAGTCCAAATTGAGTAGTGAGAACCCATTATTGAGCCCATAGCCTGTCGGTGTGGCAACATTTTGTCGGTTCTTCAAAATCGCACACACACACATACCGATCACAACAGTTTGGGAAGATGTTGCACGTATCATGCCAAAGAAAATCAATGGTAAACAATTTAGAGAGAGAGAGAGAGAGAGTGAAAGAGAGATTGCAAATTTATAGTTTTAAGAGAGAGAGAAAAAATTTATTTATTTTATGAATTATATAAATTTTGCATATTTCTAAAGAAGAAGTTGGTTTCCGATTTTCAGGGTTGATCAAAATAGGCTCAAAAAATGTTTAAAAAAATTATATAATAATTCCAAGTAATTAAAAAAGGACCTTCTAAACAAGGCAAAACATAATACTAAAACTTGATTAAAAATTAAGGAAAAATATATTAAAAAAAAAAAACAAAAAAAGGACGTCTTAAACAAGGGGAAACATAATACTAAAACTTGATAAAAAAAAGTCTGAGAAAAATTATTTAAAAAATCATTAAAAAATTTTTCAAAAAATAACTTGAGAATTTTGGAAAAATTATTTAGAAAATCATTAAAAAAATTTTCAAAAAATATCTTGAGAAGGGAAACATAATATTAAAACTTGATAAGAAAGTCTGGTAAAAATTATTTTAAAAATCATTAAAAAAAATTTCAAAAAATGTCTTGAGAATTTTGGAAAAATTTAGAAAATCTTTAAAAAATATCTTGAGAATTTTTTTTAAATAGCCAAAAAAATATACCTTTTGCATTATTAGATTTGCAAATTTTAAAATCTTTCTCATTAAAAAAAATCTATATATTTCTTTTTTATGTGAGTCATTCAATGGGATATTAATTTTTATAGGTAATTTTTTTGTGAGCCAAAACATGATATGATGCATAACATGACTATATGATTCATTTTATTTAAAAAAAAAATAATAAAAAAAAAATGAAAAAGTCAAGAGCATTTAAATTGGTATATTTTTTTTGAACAGTGTAAAAGTAAAATATGTAAATATATTTTTACTTTATCTGTATATGTAAATTGAAATATATATGTAGATATATATATATATGTCAGCTCTTTAGAGATATATGTTTGTGAATAGTGAAAATATCGGTCAAGTGTATACAGCACCGAAATTAAATTGTTTAAGCAAATTGAGTGAAAACCAATAAAAACAAGTGAGGACGCCCAAGGGAAGGTTTTTTTTTCCTAATTGCACAAGACGAATTCTGGATACTTTTTTTTTGGGAGCGTAAATTTTTAAGAGAAAAGAAAAAAATTTAATGAGCTTATCAAAGAAATAAAAGTTTATTTTTTTTTTTTTTTGATTTCGGCTGTTCCGATTTCCTAATAAAATTTGAGTCATTATCGCCAGACATAATTTCAAGGTAAAAAATTTGTGAGTAGATATGAAAACCGAAGAATCATATTTCTGGAGGAATTCGGAGCTAAAGTAAACATTCTTTACTCAAAAATAAAAAAAAGAGTATCAAAAAAAATAATAATTAAAAATACAAGCAAAAGTGAATTAGCCACGCCAACACAAAAAAAATTAAGAAAGAAAAAACGTTGACACAGAAATAAATTTCTGTTGTTGTTTTTCTTTTTTTTTTTTGGGCCATATGATTAATCCATAAAACGGAAAACAGCTGTTTATTGTTTTTGTTGTTGTGATTTTGTTCGAGGTGTTTTCATGGGTTTTTGGAGGGGTTGGGGGCTGGGGGAAATTTCATTGAGTGGGCGAAATTGAGTGTTTTGTGGAAATGGGCAATCTAGGGTTAATGGATCATAAACAAAAATTTAATTAATTTATGCAGATCCATCAGTGCTGCTCAAACTGTAAACCAAATAAATCTCTTACGAACATTGACTTACCATATAAGTGGCGAGCTTACTCTCAGACGGAATTGCATTTGTGGGCGAGTAGAAAATTGGATCCATAGCAGCCGTATCTATAAGATATACAAAAGAATTTATTATTTTAGGCTTTTCTTTTTTTTTTTTTAGATGACACAAAAAAAAAGTGATTGAAAATCAATTAGAGCAACAAGCCAAGTCAATCACGAACAGAAAGACAAACAAACAGATATAAATATTTGTTATATGGAATACATGATTTTGGGCAAAGGGAGGGGTGTGAGTGAGTGAGTGAGGCAAAGTATATTTTCATTTCCTGATAAGAATCACACCAGCTGCGTTGGTGTATCTTTTTTTTGTTTTTGTATTATCGATAAAGCGATAAAGACTACGCAGTTTGTTTTTTTTTTCTTTTATTTATTTATTTATTTATTTTTTTTTTTAGTCCAGATATGCCTATATAATTTATTTGAATAATTCATTGTTATCATATTTGGGCTCATTTTTTTTTGTTCGAGATTTTGCGCATCTTTTCAAGTTATCGCAAATGCCAACCAAAAAGTAATAGGGGAAAAAAAGAACCAAAAAAAAAGAAAGAAAAAAAATTCTATGCCCAAAAGCAAGACGCAATTTCTGAGTTAGTAAACAACTCAGACAGTGGCTCCAAAACTGTGGGGGTTTCTAGGTCTGTGGGGAACAGCCGAAAACGGGGCAAAGGTACAAAAAGCTAGGCTAAGTTTGTGTTAATTGTCATAATTAACAAGTCAAAAGATTAATTTAGCCAGGAGTAAAAAAAAATATATATATAAAAAAATCGCCCAAAAAAAAAAAAAAACATAAATAATGAATGCCCATGTGCATGTGTATGTGTATGTGTGTGGAAAATCAGTGGCCAAGTTAAAGTGAAAACAAAAAATAAAAATAAATGAAAAAGAAAATTTCCTCAATGCCGTAAAAATTGCAAGCAGCCAAATTGCCAACAGCGAATTAAACAAAAGTGAAAAAAATAAAATAAAATAAATGCTAAGCAGGGCAGGTGGATGGGTGGGTGGAACGGGTGCCGGCCGTGTGTGTTGCGTATGAGTGAATCAAAGTGAGAGAGTGAGAGAGCGAGAGGCAGAGAGTGAGAACGGTTCGGGCCAATGCCTTTTTGGCAGTGTGATATTGGCCTTGAAAATAAAAACAAAATACATACACACACACATGCATGGATACATATGTTTGCTTTGTTGTGTGTGCGTGTGTAATTTTCCTTTTGGATTAACACAAAATAAGCTCTATTTTTTTTTTTTAATTTCTTGGTGACTTTTAATTATGATGAGTGTAATTTTCTAAATGAAATGAAATGGTTGTTAAAGACAGAGAGAGAGAGAGAAAAATAATAATAAAATAAAAGCTGCCTGCGCGGAACTTGGTAAACCGGTTTATACAGTTTTACAAACACAAACAGGTGTTGGTGTTACAGTTTGAGAGCACTTACGTGTGCATGGCCAGGCCAGACAGTCGTTTTTTTTCTTGTTGTTGTTGCTGTTTGCTGTTTTTTAAGACTCTTTTTTTTTAATAATATTTTCCGTTTCCCACACACACACACAAATAGACAAAAAAAATTTTGTCTTCTTATATATTTTTTTCACTTTACAAACACTTTTTTTCTGGTGCTTTTCGCTTGTTATTTATATTCTTGTTGTTGTTTTCGTTGCTGTTGTTGGCATGACGTCGGCAAAAATTAATCAAGATGAAAAGAAAAACAAAATAAATACAAAAAAAAAGTATTCTTATTACGTTTTGTTTTGCCTTAATTAAAACACAAACACAAACAGAAACAGAAAAAGAAGCAGGGGCACACGATAATAATAAATAATAAAAATTGCACATTCGTTACGTCACAATAATGCGACACACGCTGGCAGTCTCGCTGGCATCTGTTGTTATCTTATATATTACGTAGACTAAATACCGTTAAGCCTGGTAATCGTACTCTTAGGCAAAGCCATACAGATATCAAAACAATTTTTACTTAATAAAATAATAAATTATTTAATTTCGTATTACTTTAAGTACTCGGCGCTTTCACGTGTAAACGAGGTAAATTATTAACGAAAATCCAAAGACGATCAATGCAACGAATTTTTCGGCGTAGCGACCAAACGACAAAACGACAAACGCTGCGCACTCGCAACTGACTGAACAGCAGCAACGAAAACGACGACAACGACCACTTCACAAGGCAGCAGACAGCAGTGAGTGAGCAAAGTAAAGTGAATGAGTCAATGCGTGAGTATGTGTGTGTGTGTGTGTGTGTGTGCTTGGCTGTTTGCCGAGAAGGTAGGCAAAGTAAAAGAAAAGCAACAATTTGCCTAGCAATGCAACCAAAACTGTAACTATTACAGAGAGCCTAACTCGGACGCCCTCTCTGTCTCTCTCTCTCGCACTCTCCACACACAATTGTGGGTGTGAGTGTGTAGTCTTGTGTCTTTTGTGTTGTGCTTGATTAACAGTAAAATATATACGGCGATAAATTATTTTCTGCTCACTAACTCAAGTTCTCTCGCCTTCAGTCTCTCTCTCTCTCTCTCTCTCTTGCTCACTCTCTCTTTTATTTTTTTTTGTTTTGTTGCTGGAAAGTTCTGCTTGGCTGGCAAAGTTCAAGTTCTATATAAACATGTGCTTTTATACATATGCAAATATACATATATATGTAAATACATAAGTGCAATGTATATTCATTAAGCAAACAGTTTGACAAGCATTCTGGTGAGTGTTTTGTGTACGATTTCAATGACCCCCAATCAGAGGCGCGTGACCGTTACGGTTGCATTTCAAAACTAAAGCCTATACAAATCAGCCTGCCCCTACACACACACACATACATACACACACAGATTAACACTCACCCCAAATTTAAAATAGCCTGAAATAACTCTTGACATGGCGTGTTGTTTTCTTTTCGAAACCAAAACAATATTATTATTATAATTTTTTGTTTTTCTTTCCGAAAATGTTTGCGCCTTTCAGATCAGTTGTGATAAGCATTCAATGGTACACAGAAACACGTGGCGCTTAAATTCTATTATCAGTGTAATTTATGAAGGCAACAAAGAGTGGGGGGAGGGGGAGGATAAGGTTTCATTTTTTTTGCCTTGGGCTTCATTATTACCAATAGATAATTGGAAACGTTTAACTTGGCTGCTGACAATTGAGCTGGAAAATTTGATCTACGAAAATTGATAAGACCAAAAATATATTAAAAACAAAAAAAAAATTATAAACAAATGGGCTGAACACTTTGAGCTTATCACTCACACAGGCGCCTTGAAAATACAAAAAATCGAACCAGTCGTTGACAGAAAGAGATGGATAGATGTAGAGGGAGTGAGGCACAGAGGAGACAGAGGCTTGGCTCGAGCGTTACTCTCCTCTCCCGCCCCCCTCTGACAGTGTTGTAAGCCAACGTGACCAAAGACAAGTTTGGTGGGTTTCTGTCATCACACACACACACACACACACACACACACACACATTTGTGACCCAATTCAATGTTGGTCGACGCGAGCAGCTGCTTCATAGTCTGACTGAAATCATAGACGCCATCAACTGTTAAACAGCTGTGCAAATTCAAATTTCAAATATTGCGGACAAAATCGAAGTGAAATAATTTTACAATAACTTTTTTTTTTTGGATAGGCCTAAATTTTTTCCAAAAGATTTCAAAAGCTTTTAATTTGGGTTAAGCAAAAGACAGCGAAAAAGTAAGGCAAAAAAAAAAAAGAAACGCAAGTGATTTTTTTTTTTGTGTGGTGAGGCGGGGGGATTTACTTTAAGACAGACACACACTCACTTATAACGGAAGTTGTAAATGTGTTAAGGCAACTGCAAAATGATATGCAGAAAAAAGAAAACACAGAAAGAGAGAGAGGGAAAAAAAAAGTGTGAAGAAAGAGCTGAAAAATAAAGACGAGCAAAAATTATCGAGGTAGAATCTTCAGTGTCATTTTCTTGGGTTCTTTTTTTATTCGCTGATTCTTTTTATACATTAATTTTTTTTTTTGGTCACTTCCGCTACGTGGCAAAAAAGGCCTTAGAAGAAGAGTGGGGAGGAGCTGAGATCAATTTCAATTTGATTGATGTTTCTTTTTTTTTTTAGCCGGCGGGCCAAGGTGGATGGCGTGCGTGATTGACAATACAACAGAGAGTTGAAAAATTATGCATACGCACCTTTGGCCCTGGCAAAAGTCACGCATTAAAATAAAATTTATAAAAAAAAAAATAAGAAGTAAAACTTTAACATAAGTTTTTGTATGGTTTACCGTTACCCGAGTTGAAGCCACGCGCGAAAACAGCAGCACAAAAATAATAATAAATTCAACAGCAACAACAACAACAACCCAGCAGAATATGAAACGTATAAAAAAAAAGTGGCACAATCGTGAAATCGTAACATCAACAAAGCCACACACAGCAAATCTGCAGCTCACCCCAAACAACCGAATCCCTCTCTGCCCCACTCCCTTCGGCTCAGCTAACAACCCAACCGACTGGCTGACTGACTGACCGACCCACTAGATTGACTGACTTGTCTTTCGGTTTCGGTCTCTCTGACTGTCAAAAAAAAAAAAAATCGTTGTTTTGTTTCTCTCTTGCTCTCATATAAGATAATTGCACAAATATTGAAATACACTCACACACACAAATGCACATAAACACATTTACAGGTAACGCAAAAAGAGCCGAGAGAGTAAAAGAAACGAAGCAAGTGAAATTCTTGTGTGTGCCGCGATGTTTACCGTTCGCGGCCGCAGCAAAAGAGTGACTAACACAAAAAAAAAAAAAAAACAAAAAAATTGCCGCAAAACTTTTGAAGCGCAAAACAGAGCAGAAGAAATAACAAAAACAGTGACAGCAACTCAATAGAGCACACACACACACACGCTTGCAGAGATAAAAGTGTGGCGTGTAAAAGAAACCAAAACAAAGAGTAAGCATTGAAGTGTTTTGATAAGACAGTTTGAGAGTCTACAGAGAATGTCAAACTGTCGGTTGACGAAAACCATGTAAATTAACTTCCAAAATTTTGATAATGTTGAGCCTGTCCAACTGTCAGTTGCCCAGGGCAACTCACAATCCGATAAAAAAAAAATATAATCGAAAGTCTTGTCTCCCCCCTGCCAACCCCTTTCAACAATTGGAATAAAAATAATTATAATGACGTAGATTTCATTGGCAGCCAAAGTGACACTTTAAACAGACTGAGGAAATTTCCAAGAAAAAATAAACCTTTGACATTCAGGGAATTTACTCCGGCAATACAAGTTGCCAAAAATAGAATCCTAATCAAAGAAAGAGACAGAGCGAATGCCATCCTTATTAGCTGCCAACGTCATTATCAAAACAAAGGAGGAAGAGGCAAATATCCACAAGACACCCTCCCTGCAAAGGGGGGAATGTTGCATACTTTGCAGCGTTTATGAAAGCTTTAACGCCTTCGCAAGTGCTTGGCTAGGCGAGTGATAATGACACTGCCGAAGAGGCGTTAGGGGATGTGTGAGTATTTCACTTGGTGCCACATTCTTAGCGCCGTCAACTTGTCTGCAATGAACGCGATAATTAAATTATGAAAGAAAAACAACAAAAAAAACACGATTCAAGGGAAAAATAAAAGCAATTTGAAAAGCATTCAGACTGGACGACTATTTTATGCCCTACAGGAAACTTCTGGTTTAGTGTTGGTCAGTTTTTTTTTTAAGGATATTTACTCTTTTTTTTCTATAGTATATAAAAATTATCTCTGTCTGAAAAAATAAAAAAGGCCCTTTTAGTTTAAAGAACCAAAGAGACCTTTCATGCTTTAGGGTATTTCAAAATTGTGCGATTGGCACATAAAAAAATAAAAAAAACTAAGAAAAAATATGTATTGATAATTTTGAAAGCATAGAAAAAAATATAAATAAATAATAAACAAATAAATTGAAGAGAAAAATTTTGGAGCAAAATAAATAAATAAAAAAAATAAGCTTCGAAAAGAAAACAAAGAATCGAGAGAAATATTCAATAAAATAAAAGAGAAATAAATAAATAAATACGAAAAAATTTCATAAATTGAAATATATCAAAATAAAATAAAGAAATGAGAGATAGAAAAGAAAATATAAATAAAGATGTCTACGATAAAACGAAAAAAAAAACAAAATTGTTTTTGGTGAATTGAAAAATAAAAATCAAGACAAAACATAAGAACAAAATAAATTTTACAGAAAAAAAAAATTATATGCACATAAAATATTATTGCACAAATCGTTGGGTCATAAAAAAAAATCTGATCCAAATTTGCCAACATTTTTGGTTAATAAAAAAATGAGTAAAGTGTGTCTTCCTCAAGTGGAGGGCTCAGCTTATTCTGCTTATTTTATGATACTCTTTTCGAAGGTTTCCGTACAAAGATTTTTACCTGATTTGAATTACTTAGAAATAACTTGGGCATTTTTTGGCCGAGCTTAATCAAATTTCCTGTTAAGGAACTGACTATATACTTTCAAATTTTTCCCAAGTTTCAGCTTGATTGAACTTATATATTTTGCAAAATTCCGTCTTAGTCAAAGTCGAACCAAATTAGACATTCGATATAATTATATAGAGATTTATATCATTAGATCCACATCGGTATACCTCGAGAGACTTAAAAAAAAAGAGTTTATATGATTCGGCAATTCTTGAATAATCTGACCCTTGTTTCTGTTATTTTTGCCTCAATAAAAAATATTTGCACAACTCTGAGAAAGGCAGCAGAAAAAAAATTTATGAGTATTTTTGTTTTCCTTCATTTTTATTGGGCCCCAAAATAATCAAAGCCCAAGCAAACTCGTTTCAGTTCGAGAAGGAATGACCAAAACAATAAAATACCAAATAAACAGCTGGCCAAGCCGCCACCCTCTTTGGTAAAAAATAAATGCTTGGACCCGAGAATTCCGAAGAGTTTGCGAAATATCTGCAGGTAGGCAGACACATATTGCGAGGTGGTTCGAATTGGGCTGAACCAGAGAGCCAGAGGTCAAAGTCAGACATGGTTCACTGGTTTATCCTCTTTTGTCTGCTTATTCTCTGGCCAGAAGCAGTTGCAGGGAACTGGTAATAAAGAAACCAGTTTCTTTTTTTTGTTCTTCTTCTGTTTTTTTTCTGCCTTTTCAATGCACTCGCAAGTCTTGAAGAAACAATGAGAAGAATACTTTCAACAGGTATCAAGTACTGAGGGCACCTACAAGAAGTCGGAGCAGTGGAAGGGTCTCTTTCAGTCAAAGTTTGAAAAAAAAAAAAAATAAAAAGATATTTCCGTCAGAAGAACTCATTTGTAGGTCTTGTTTTGACGCCCTTTTCTGGTCGAGGGAACCTGTTTTCTGGTAGTTTTCTTTCCTGCCCTTTTTTGGTTAAAGGGCAGAATCAGCCAGCAAGAAATGGCGGAAAAAGGAAGTGGTTTTTCTTCTTACCTGGGACAAAAGATAACGAGAAAGAGAGAGAGAGAGAGAGTGCGAGAGGGTGGTTGTGGAAAGTGGAACTTGTTTTCTCAGTTGGAAAATGATTTCTAATGATCATTTTGACCTGAGAGGGTTGCTCTGGCCAGCCTAAAGAAAAACTCAAAAAAACAAACCAATAATGAATACAAGTTTTCCAAGAAACCCAAAAAAAGAAGAAGAGAACGTTGAGAAAATAATTCATCTCTCTTTCGCAGTAATTGAGGAACACATCAAAACAAACCGAATCCAAAGTAAAGCTGGTGAGGATGTGTAGAGCAAAAGGGGGATTTGAGCCAAATTGATGGAGTGGCTGACGTTTTTCAGATTGATTTGGTTTCGACTGATACGGTCACGTGCATTTTTATGCACGAATGCACGACTTTATTTAACTTGGAGGCCGAGACCGAGGCCGTAATTGGCAATAATCATAAAGTTTGAGAATTCAATTTGCATAAGCGAGAGAGGGAGAGGGAGAGAGAGGAAGGATGAAGTGTACCAAAATTAAGACAAGTGGGCAATTATCCTGGCCAGGGCAGGACAGGGCGAAAGAAACTAAAATAAATTGCCTCATTTTAATGACTTTTGGCAACCCAAGGGGCTAGCTGGCTGGCGGCTCTGTCACTCGATTATTATGAAATATGCCAAAGGTGACTTTCAATTAAACTGGAAAAGGTGTCTTGGGCAGGGTGTTTTGTGTTTGTATGCTTATTTCTTTATTCCATTTTCTTTTTGTTGTTTTTCTTATTTGTCTTTTGCCATTTTTTCTTTTTTTTTTTGCTTTACTTTAGCAACTTACCTGCCGGGAAGAAATTGTTCAAGAACGTTGACATTTTTCGTTTCGTTTTTGTTGTTTATTTTTTTTTTGTTTTATTTTTTTTTCAGTGCGCGCGCTCTCGCCAACAGACCCAAAAAAGGCTGAGCGCCGCTCTCGTTGTTGTCTGCAATGTGTGGCTCGGTTGCTTTTGCCTGCACTTGTTCGTTCTCTTTTCAACTAACCCACTCGCTGGTATGGTTATGTAGCTATCTCGTTCTCGCTTATTTACTCCCTCGCTGAAATAGTTGTTGGTTTTGCTTTGCTTTTTGTCTTATCTTCCTGTCTTTGCCGTTTGGTTACTGTTTATTTATTATCCTTCCTTTTTTGGCCCATTCAGTCTGTTTGTTTTTTTCTTCTTCTTTTTTTATTGAAGTTAAAGTGCGTTCGATCGTAACACTTCAAGATTGTTTTGATTTTGTTTTTTTGTTAAAAAATTAAGTTTTTTTTTCGTTTCGTTTTTTGTTCGTTTTTTTTTTTTTTTTTTTTTTTTAGGAAATTATTTTAACAGGAATTTAAACATTGAAAATTCGCTCTTAACTGCTAAAAAAATTCATTACAAACATGCTCACATTGTTATTTTTTTTTATTGGCATTTATGTTTTGGAAATGCATTTTGAATAATATCGTTTGTTGTGGCTTTTACTATTTTTTTTATAATTTTTTATTTTATATATTTTTTTTTAATTTTTAATATAATTTTTTTTAAAGGATGGCGCGTGCTATAAGCAAGAAAGAGAATTAAATAGTATGAGAGAAAAATACCAAATTGTATACATTTTCGAGTTAAACACAGAAAAGAAAAAATGTTGTCGGTGGCTCTGTTTGTTTTCTTTCGGGCTCGCACGGATAACGGGAAATCAAAAACATTTCGTGTGGATGTTGACGCCGTCGTTGTCGCCGTCACTGTCTGTATTTGTTGCGTCTCTCCCACAATTGACTCCAATCTGCATATGTGTGGGTGTGTTTGTTTTTGCAAAAAGGGCGAACTCTGCTAATGAAATCCAAAATAAGAAAAGGAAGCAAGCAACAGCTCCCCAACGAAACACACACACACACAGACATATGTATATATAAGCACAGAATGGCAGAGCTGTGAGAGAAAGAGAGCGTGCGAAGCCAAGTGGGGGCGGCTGAATTTAGCTTTGCTTGGATTTCATTTTATTTTGATATAGTTGTGCGTGCCTGTGTGTGTTCAACTCCAAATAAACATATGCAAACACACAAGCAAACACATGCACAGCACACCACGCCACACATACACACGCACTTCACTTTACTTCACACCGCATAAAACAGACGGGACGACGCTATTTTTTTCTTCTCATATACAGACACAAATGCGCGCATATTTTTCTTGTTTTATTTTTCTATTTCTTGGCACTTTGGTTTTTCTCTGGCACCAAAGACAACAACAATAACACTCATACAATTTCTGATGCCTTTCATTTCTTTTTGCATTTTAGATCTCTTTGGAGTTTTTTAATTTTCCACACACACACATACACAATTTCAGTTGTTCATTTTTAGCATTTTAATTTTAACAAACACATTTTTTTTTTCTTGATGGCACATACTTTTTTGTTGTAATTGCATAGCTGTAAAGAAAAGAAGTGGAGAGGAGTGAGTGAGAAAATTTCATTTTTTCTTTATTTTTTAAAAAATTAATTTTTTTCTTGGAGTGAATATTTTTTTTTTCTACTAACAATTAACTGTTAACGGGCGGCAAATAAGAAATGTAGCGATTCTAACCGCGCGTTTTGCGCTGCACGAAGGGTACTGAGTCCAAAGGCGACCAAAGTCAGAACCGCCAGCCGTTTTCTCGCTGTACACACACACACATACAAATATGCCAGCATAAAACTCAAGAGCCACACAGAGTCACGAACTCAAATGGAGTCCACAACAAATGCCAGCTAGCGAGAGCAAGAGAGAGTGAGAGAAAGATACGTGCAAGGATGACAAGGATGTGTGTGTGTGTGTGTGTGTTTCGTTCACAGACAAAACAACAACACTTACAGCTGTGTGCACAGTGTATTGGATTCAAAATGTAGCCAAACAAGGGTGCAAGAATCAATTCATTTTGGGTTTTTTCGTATACCTTGCCCCACTGTGCCTCAACCTGGGTAGAGACATTTTTCAGGATATACAAAAGGAAGCCAAAGCAATTGGCAACATCATGTTATACATACAGAATCGCTTGGGTCGAAGACTGGAAAGGAGTTGAAAAGAAGAGCTTCTCTCTCCTCGAAATAACAAAAATGGCAGGCTCAACAGCTGGGCAGCCATTAACAACAACAACAACAGCAATGAGCAAGGAAAACAGGAAGGCAATCAGCATCCACATAGCAAATACATACACAAATTTATTCTATACCAACAGCTGGCTGGGCGAGGGAGGTGGGAGAGTCCATAAAGGAAGCAATTTTTTGTGTTTGCGTGCTGTTTTCGCCGTCTACGAAGTAAAGTGGCAACAGCTGCAATTAATTTTTTATTTTTTTGAAAAGCTGTCGCCAAGTGCCCAACAAGTTTAAAGGGCCTCCCATTACAATATTTGTTATTGTTTTTTTTTTTTTTTTTTTTTTTTTTTTTTGCGAAGTAATCAGTGGGATACTTAGATAAATTCACAGTGGGGGGTTGGTGGTTTCGTATAGGTAAATTTTGATGGCTGACTGACTGGGTGGTTAGCTAATTAATTGGAGTAACGAAGCGTAAAAGAGAGAAAAACAAATACATATATTTATACATATATATGTGTATAGAAATTCACCAACACACACACTCATTCACTCACACACCAGAGCAGAACAAGTTTGCGTTGTTTGGGGCTCTTCGGCTGCTTCTTCCTTTACCCCACGCTGTACATATTGTTGTTATTGTTGTTTGCTTTTCATACGTAATTCTTGAGACGCAATAAGTTATTGTAAGTTTGCCGACTTTGTTATGTATCGACGAATTTTATAAATTAAAAGAGGGAAGAAAAATTAAAAAATAAGAAAGAAAACAAATCATTGTCAGTTTAAAACATTACCCTTCCCGCTCGCACACAATGCAGAGGTGCCGCAGCAACAACCGACAAAGTGTTGGTTAGGGGACTTGAGGAGAATGGAAACACACAAAAAAACAGAAACCGGCACGGCACAATTTTCACTTGTACTCCTCTCTATATTTGCAATTTTTTTATGGCTGCCCACTTTATTGTAATATTAAGTTTTCGAAGGATAGTGTGAGTCCCTGTTGTGTTGCATTTTGTTTATAAAATTTACCGAGTTTTTGTGAAATATTTTGTTTCTTTTGCGATAAACACGCGCACACAGTTCGTTCATTTGTCTCGGAACCATTGACAAATCGTTCGAAAGGTATCGATACTAGGTGCATCGAAATTAAATCGGCTACCGATTAAGTCTGCTTCAAATTATTAAAGATTTCCTTTTAAAATATTTATTGTATATAAAATAAAAAAATTAAATTATTTGTAAGAATTTTATTTAAATTTTGTAAATTCACCTATAAAAACATATTCGTCGCTGCCATTTCGTTGGTGTGGACTCGAAAATTAATTTACAATTTAGTTGTTCTTCGAGGTACTTTTGTGTTTCTCGGTCTACATTTGAACGCCACTGAAGCTTGAGAAAGTTTGGGAACACTTCACCTGTTCGTTTTAGTCGTCGCTCTGCTGTCTGATAGCACTTCCAAGGCTGTGGCTCGACCACGAATAAATTACATAAGTTAAACATTTTCCTTAAGAATTCCTTCAAGCCGTCGTCGTGGTGGTTTAGATGAATCCACATGGTTACGGAAAACGCACACACGGCATCAAATTTTTGACGCTGGTGCTTGTTCAAATATTCATAAACTTGGCTGAAATCAGCCTCATCTAGGACATCAACACACGCATAATTAATCCTGTCGCTAGTGTTTTGCTCCTTGGCCCTTTCGATCAGACGTGGATCAATGTCCACTCCCAGTATGTGCACCGGTCGCTTTACACACTCTTCTACGAATTTGTGTAGGAGCTCGGTGAGGTTTCCTGCATTACAGCCCACATCTAGAATCAAGTAGGGCTGAGTATACAATTAAGTCTACAATAATTTTGAGCTTTCTAATTTTCCACTCTTACCTCCTTGGTTGGTAGTTCCGTCGCAGGCAGCCAAATATCAATAGGTAGCAATTTTATGCGTTCGCTGGCTGAATGGAAATGGTAGTAATTCATGAAGTTTCCATATTGCACGGCTCCGGGATCATCGTTACGGTGCTCCATTTCCTTGCTTCAGCCGAAAGAATCTTTGCTTATTGCGTAAATGGCTTTGTGTTTATTTTTATTTTAAAGTGGTAATTGGCTTTTTTATCGTTGGACACTTTATTTGTTAAGAATCGACTTCTCTGTCGCGTTGGGGTGGTTCCTTTTTTCCGATAGCGATAGCGTGGATAATGGGGTAACACTGGACAAAATCGCTGCAGGTTCCATCACTGATTACAAAAAGTAAACAAAACTTCAAAAATATTTTACCCGGCGGACTGAAGACATAATGGGACAAGGAAAATTAAACAACAAAATTAACGATGACCCATACATCCTTCTTCCCTTCCGGAGGCCAAGTCCCAGTCAAGAACATGCATGTGCAGTTCGCCAGATTCAAAATGCACTTCTCAAAAAAAATGTGCAGCTTGCCAAAAAGATATGTAGCTCGCCTTGCAGTCGAAAATTTCAGCTTGAAACTAATTTGCTTAAATTATATAAAATGTCGTTAGCCCTTTTTTTTTTGTATAAATCATTAATTAAGACCATTTTTTTGCACTTTTGAGCAACTTTATTTTCGCAACTATTTTTCCCGCAATTCTAATTGTATTTTTCTCAAATGATAAGAAATCCGATAAATTATCATTGTAGTCTATTTTTGAGCCAGTTCAGAACGGAGCAAAATAACAGTGTTGGTAAGAGAGAATCCCCCATAATATATAGTGCTGAAAAGCGCTGGAGCGGGCGAATGGCGCGAAATGAGAATATTTAAATGTTGTTTACCTTTTCATCAAATTACTGCTTTTATTTGCATTTTCCTCTTACACAATCAATTCGTTAATGAATTTATTGCTTATATCTAAGCCCATAACAGTTGTATAACTAATTCTTAACACTTTGTCAATGTTGTGGTAAAAAATATACAATACGTAACTCAGCGCTGTGTCGTCATGTCTTTAACAATTCAAAAATAATATTTCCAAATCAATTTTTTTTTTTCACCCATAATCACAACTCTGCACAGATTGTAGAAACTGAATTTAACCCACTAAGGGAGCTAGGCAAAATTGTGATGACCTCTATGCACGGTTGAGCTTATGGGCTAATTAAAATATACAAATTGGCAATAACAAAATAATAATAATAATAAACAAATACACAATCTTAATACTAAATTATCATAGTTGTTAAACTAAATTTTTCATCTTCACTTCTTCGTCTTCTTCTCATTTTCAATTCTTTAAAGTATTTTTTATATTTTTACAATTTCATAAATTTATGATTTTTGAAATATGCTAAAACCTACTGGAAATGTACCGTTGCTGAGAATTTATCGAGTTTCTGGTTTAATATGCAAATTTGTTTTTTAGAAATTTTGAAAAGCTTTCAAATTTAGGATAATTTTGCAAAACTTTTGAAGCGTTTTTTTTATTTCTTCTTCTTTTTGTTTCTTTTCTCTTTTGGCAATTTTGTTTTTTTTTTGAAACGCTACTTTTCTGTGTGTGTTTTTGTTTTTCTTTTGCATTGTCACTTTTGTTTTTATTTTTTGTAAATATTCTAAATTCTACTTAATATGGACTTCGAAAAATACGATTACAACTCGCAAGGAACGTGACGTTTCCTCATTTTTATTTCCTTCTTTGTTTGAGTCATAAAAACTTTAAATATGTGATTATATATATATATAATTTCTTTTTTTTATAAATTTATTTATATTTTTTTGGGGAATTCCCAGAACTATATATATATAGGTAAACTTTACTGCATAGTCCGATTTTACTGACCAAAAAAGGAAAAAACTCAAATCAAACTGACTGACTTTCGACTAACTGATTAACTAACCGACTAACTGACTGACTAACTGATATTTTTTTTCGTGAATGTTTTTTTGCTTTCGATTGCAATTTTCTTTTCTTTTTTTTTTAGCTACAATTTTAAACAATTCTAGGCTAGGCTTCGATCAATCAAATTTTTACGTAAATTTATCATTAGTATTATTTTTGTTTGTTTGTTGTTTTTGTTGTTATTGGTATATATACGCAATATACGCTGTAAGCTCATAAATACACAATAATAATAATTTATAACTTAAATTACAAATGAAAAAAGAATTTATTCTAAAAAATTTCTTACCCAAAAACTTAGCTTACAACTATGAAAATGAATATGTCTTTCAATTTCTCTGCTGTGTTTGAGTGTGTCATGTTTAGTTTAGTGTGGGCAACTGTACTTTTTGCGGTATCGTGTGTGTGTTTTTTTTGATTGGCATTTACAATTAGCGGGCCATTTTAAATATGCAACTATAGAGTGAGATAGGCAAGTACTGCAGATTTTACTTTATATATTAAAATTAATATATATGTATGTATATACTTTGATGGCATTATAAATATGCAATATACAACCAATTTACTTGCTGGGGTTAGGAATTTGGTTGGCTGGTTTCTCTGGTTGATTGACTGGGCGGAACTAAAGGGGGGAAGGTTTTCAATTGGAGTTTTGGATAATTGGGATTTATACTTTTTTTTTAAATGGTTTAGTCTCGTGAAAATCTAACGACTCTAGTCATCTGGGTCCAACCCGATTAGCTCTGCTTGCAAACGGCCCTTAGTCTTACAGCAAATTGTTAAGCAAAATACTCTCAAGGCGATACGAAATTGCGGCGACATACCAGTCATAATAAGAATTTTCCAAAATGAATTTAATATGCCAATCCAAACAACTGCAAAATTAATAAGAGTACTTTGTATAACCTCGCCCGTGACTACCTCAAACAGACGCAACGATATCCATGGCAGCCAAGACATCCAGAATGCAAACACTAATGCGAATGACATCATATGACTAGGATTCGATAAATTTTCAGCCAATGCAGTTGCATATTCTTTGTCGTGTATCGGTTCACCGGATCTTATTTTACGCATCATAACAAATATATATCCATAGTTGTGTACGATCGATATTAAGCTAGGTCCTAAGACTAATATCGCCAATGTGGCACTATACGCAGCCATATTGCCCCAGTCCAGCATGCAAATGTGTGTCACATTATTCTCAATCGGCTTCGAATACCCCAAAATCGGTGGACAGCACAGCAACGCAGCTGAGATCCAAGTAAACACCATCCAGCACTGGCATCTATTTGGGGGAAAAATATATATATAAAAATCAGATTATTTCAATCTCTTGATTAATTCTCACCTCGTCTTTGTCTGAACCGTTTCATAGCGTAGAGGCTTCCTCACGGCCAGATAACGATCAACAGAGATCCACATAAATGTGTAGACTGAAACGGCCCAGAGTGTCACCTCTAGATAACCCGTAAAACGGCAGACTATATCTCCGTACATCCACTCCCCGGTAAGGGCCGGATATACCGAAAAGGGCACCACCAGAAGACCGCATAGCAAATCGGCTACAGCCAAAGACAGCAGATAATAATTGATAACCTCTGTGGGACCTAAGGCAAAGAGTTTTGAGAAAAGAAATATTAGAAAAAGTAGAAGAGTTCTTTCAATCAAAGAAGAGATCAGAGTCTGAGTTTAAAATCTGGAATTGATAAACTCTCTGGGACCTAAGGCAAAAAGCTTGGTAAAAATATTAGAAAAAGTAGAAGAGTTCCTTCGAACTTTTCAGCTGTCTTAAAATCTGGAAATTTCTTTCTCAATCCTTTTTCAAAAAGTAGAAGAGTTCTTTCCATCTTTTCAGCTGTCTTAAAATCTGAAAATTTCTTCCTCAATCCTTTTTCAAAATCCTCAAATTTGGTTAGAAAAATTCTAGGAAAGTATCGAAACTCAGATCGAAGAAGTTCATTGAGTATCCCTGAATTTCCGAAGCTTCATGAGCCTATTTTTTTATCGACTCTCATTTAACGATTACCAACTTAATTGTTCAGTTATAAGGTTATATATATATATTTTGATATTTACCTTTAAAATTAACATATGTGGCTATGATAAGTAAATTTGATAAGACTATGGCTACACCCAAGATGGAGATGAGTACGGCTTTGGTGAGGGCCTCCAATTTGGAATTATCCTGCAGGTAGCTCATTTCCTGCATTTTTCTGGCCACTAAAAAAAAAAACAGAAAACCGTTTAAGTTTTTTTATAAAATTTAAATGAAATTTTTGTGCAATTATGGCCTTGGTCAGTTGATTGTAATCCTACCTCACTTCCGGTCATGACGGCCTCAATGTTGCAAGATGTGTGAGCTTCTTCTTGCCGCCGTTTTTCTGATTGTTGTTGTTGTTGTTGTTAGTTAACCCTTGCGTGATGTTGGGCTAAGAAGCGAAAAATGAAAAGTGAGCTTAGTACAGCTCAGCCGTCTTGACCAGGCAGGCAGGCAGGCAGTCCGTGGTTTACTTGACTTGATTGTGCAACCGTTGCACACGCGAAGGTCGTCGTCGTTGTTGCAGTCCTTCCTCTTCTTCTTCTTGTTCTTCTTGTTGTTGTTGTCGGTTGCACCTTGGAGTGTGTGGCGCCTGCCAAATTTGTATATTTTAGGCGCTGGCACGGAGCCAACAAGACCAACAACAACAAGCACCACTGACGGCGACTGCGGCGTCGGCTTTGCCCTTTCACCTGTGACTGTTTTTATAATTTGATTGTTGTTGTTGTTGCTGCTGGTATTATTCCTTTTGCCTTCTGCGGTTAAGGTTAAGGATAATGTCAGTAATTTTTTTTTTTTATTCAGCCGTGTTTATTTTATTTTTATTTAGTTTTTTTTTTTCGATTCTTTTTCTTTGGTGTTGAAGCTCGTTTTAAAAATTATTTATTGCATTTGATTTTTATATGTATATATATATATATATATATATATATATATATATATTTTAAATTTATTTAATTAAAATCACTTTAAAATTCTACTAATTAATTAAGAGTTTAGCAAAGTTTCAATATATTTTTTTTTTTTTGGTTTTGAAGGAAAAAAATTCACAACGCTTTTTTTCTGCTAATTTTAAATTTGAATTTTTTTTTTTTGTTTTTTAAATATCGTTGAACTTTTTAAACTATTTAAATTTAATTTGATTTATATATATATATTTATTTATTAATTAATTTCTAAATTGAAAATTTATTTTTTATTTTTACACATTTCAAACTTTGAAGTGGAAGAATATTGATTATTCATTTTTAAATTAATTTTATTATTTATTTATTTAAAAGTTTTGTATACACAATTGTTTATATATAATCCAAATTTTTTGTATAAATTATGTAATACCTTTAATTAATGATTTGTAGTTTTAATTAATTATTTGTTTTTTTTTTTTAAGAGAAATTTTTATCTATTTTTTTTAACAATAATTTTTTTTTTTTTTGCTTGTATTTTTTGTTGTTAATTTTAGCACAGCACAAAATTGTTTGAATTTATTTTTTTTTTATTGAACTTAATTTTTATTGATTAATTTTTTTTAAGGCTTTTGATTTTTTTTCGTGAAGTTGAATTTTTTTTATTTGAATGAAGATTTTTTTTTGTGGTGATTTTTTTTCAAACTAATTTTTAGGCAATTTTCGCTGTGAATTGTGATTATCTTTTTGCTTTATTTTTTTGTAAATTCCAGCTGCAGTTCATGCTTTGTTGTTAATTATATTTTCTGCTTTTGTTGTGATATTTTTAGGCTAATTGTGCGCTTCTGTAAGAAAAATAGAAAAAAAAAAAAAATATATTAAATTAAATAATTTTCAAATCTAAAGAATACTCGAGTTAAGCAGCTGAAAATATCATCGAAGTGAAAAGATTGTTTGGCTGGATAATTCAATCAATAATTTATTATATGACCATAAAAATGACAAGGCGCTAAGAGCCTTTTAGCTGCACAAAAAAAGGTTTACATAAGCGTGCTTATCTCTTTCCATCATCTTGGATGTGTTGTTGTTGGGGTTTTTCTTTCTTTTTTTTATCGGCTAAACTATCCCAACACACATACACATACATACACGTTGGTTTTGATTGACCTACTTTGGGCTTGCACTTGACACAGTTGAAGATGCTTCATTTTCTCTTGAGTTGTTTGTCTTTTGATTGTGGCCCTCAGAGTCTAAATTAAAATTGTTAAATTCTAAAAAAAGGAAAGAGGAACCAACAAGAAAATTCTGACAATTTTTAAATGAAAAAACTTCAATTTACAGTTTGGGGGACGAGGCTCTCAAACTGTAGTGCTTTTAAAACTGTAAGCAAGAAAATGCTGGGAATCTTTTGCCATTTCTTTTTTTTTCTCTCTGTCTACTTTAACTTTTGATGTTGTTTACTTTGTAATTTGATCGAGTCGGTTGCTTATCTGGATATTCCTAGCTTGCGTCATCTAACTTACTTAATTTCATTAAAAGGTAAATAAAATTGCTGGAGGTTTCATAGTTTATTAGAATGCCATTTTTGTTGTTGTTGTTGCTTTCGAGTCAGCAGGTGAAAAATAATTAAAAATAAATTGCATTAGCCACACACACACACCCACACACACACACACACACATACTCAGACCTATACCACCTCCATTCGGTACCTACACACTCCCTCCTCCTCCCCTTCCCCCTCTCCCTCGCGCTCGTTACTCTTCCTGTGTAGTTTAATGGGCAATTGCAACAATGTCATTTATGAAAATGGTTTCATGGCACTTTCAACACAAATAACCGTTATGGCTGTGAGCGTTAACCAACCGTCGATTTGTGTCACATAATGAGTGGGTGGCTTGGCTGTCTCGGTCAGCCACTGCGTCATTAGTTGATGGCCATGAGTGCGGCTAAAAGCACATGAGCCCGTCGAGTTCACCGAACTCATTTTTTATTGGCAAAGAGAGGAGTTAGAAAGCCAATTTCAAGTGCTCGACCAAAAGGAGACAAAAAAAAAAATGAAGGGCTTTTTTCTGTTTCTTCTTGTTCTTCGGGCCGCCAGTTTAGTTTGGCGCCAGTTTGGCAAAAATCAATAAGCACGTGAATGTGATTAATTATGTAGATTTTTCTTTTCTTTTTTTTTTACAATAAAAACGAAACAAATGCGTTTTGGCTAACAAGTTGATGATATTTTGATTGCTCTCCAGGGTGGAGGCGAGGCACTCCGGCTTATTGGCAGCGGACTTATTAATTTAATGTGTCTTGCTATAAATGGTGGACAATAAAAAAAAAGAACATTTGCCTGGAAATATTTCTTTCTTGCGAAATAATTAAAGGGGTTGCAAGGAAATGTGGTATACTTTTTGGCGGGCGCATAAAAAGGAAGAAGGAAACAAATACAAAAAAAATGTGGCCTACTTTTTGGCGCGCAATTTAATTATAGTAAAAATAACATAGAAAAAGCTGAGGGAAAAAACTAATTTTATATAAATAAATTTAATTAATTAACGAAAAAGTTATGGAGTCACTTGAAATCACTTGCTTATAAAATTACCTAACCCACTCAGCCTAGCAAAGATGACTCTATTCTGTGTCCCCCTCTGAATGGGGTGAGCTGGGTAAGGCCGTGTGCTATTTTCGTAAGTCTCATTGGGACAATTTTTATGGCTTGGCATATCTCGTTCTAAGCCTACCCCAAAGGGGAACTCAAAATAGCTAAAAATAGTTGAACATTTAAATTTATTTTTATATTTTTTGTTTTCTGCAAAATTATTGAAAGGATTTGGGAATATACATTTATATAGAATTAAGTGTGTATATGGAAAAGTTTTGTATGTATTTTTTTTATTTTTATTTGTTTTGCTTTGTGGTTGGCATGTGTCCATTTACCGTTAGTCTTTCTGTTTCTGTTTTTTTTTTCACATCATGAAAATTGCTGAAACGTGACAGTTGTGATTGTATGTGTACACACACATACATTTGAATATTAATGTGTGTGTGTGAGTGTGTTTGGGTATCTGTTACAGTATATTTCCAGTCATTTGTACGTTGCGCTTGTAGGATTCATTTGTAGCCATAAAATATGTATCTATGCGTGTTTATAGAGCATACAGACAGAGAGACATAACCACATAGATATGATGGCGGGGGTAAAAATGTATATATAGTATATATGAAATATTTGACACAAACACACAAGGATATAAAAGTTGAGAGCTGTCAGAAAAGGTGGCAATTTTTGTAAGGAAAACTTTTGAATTTGTGCAAGTTGTATGAGCCCCTTTCAATCAGTCTCGTCGTTCTGGTCTCACTGGGGTGCCCGCCCAGTCACATGATTTATAACTATGACTACCAGGCCCAAGCCACAGTGTAGGCCTAAAAATAAACCAACATGGAACCGAAATAAATAAAAAAAAAAAAACGATGAAGAAGACAGAAGGAAAGAATGAAAGAAACGGTGACTGATATTGCCAGCGCTGCTGCTGTTGTGCTGGTCTAAAAATACAAAATACAGTTAAACAAATGAGAGGAAATTGCCAACGCCAGGCATGGCAGCCAAAGCCTGGCAAGGACCAGCCAGCAAGGGCCTAGCAAGCCCCTTTGAAGGCCAAGGCAGCAAATGTCTAAATGAGTGTGTAGGCGGAAAATGAGTGGGGTGGTGCTGGGGTGGTGGAAATGTGGAAAGGCCTCCACGTGGCTGTTGCAATTGAAAATTGACTACGTCATTGCTACAATGTTGCAAGGCAATCGAGGCTGGGACAGAGAGAGAACACCAAACTGGGTTGACTGGGTTGCCTTTGAGAGTGTCTCATTTATGACGTCATTCGGCAATCTTTTCTACCTTTTTGATATTTGCTCACAACTGTTCGGAAATTTAATTCTTATTTAGTTTTTTTTTCCGCTGGGTATTTTGCATAATTCCTTTACTCCATATGGTGTCATTTTCTTTTTGGCTTAGCCTGTTGCTTCCCCTCCCTCTCTCTCTCTCTCTCTCTCTCCTTCACTGTTTAATTTATTATCAAATTCTCTGGAGGCGCGAAAAGTTTCTGGTTGAGCGAAACTTTTGCGTTGCAAAATGAAAACTGTCAGACTAGCAAAGCACAAGTCAGCCAGAAATGCAATTAATAAGGAAAAATTTCCAGCCAAGAGTTTTTCATGGCTTGGCTTGGTTTGGCTTGGGGTTGTTTTTCAATTAAGTTTTATGACTGAAACGAAACAGTTCCCTGCGGGTGAACCAAACAACTAAAAATATTTGTCTTTGCCATTTCCGTTGATTGTCCAAACCAAAATGAACACTCGAATTCCATAATACTTTTTGGAACTCATTTATTTGTTACCATTCCTTCTTCTACTTTTTCTTCTTCTCCTTTTTGTTCTATTTGTGCTATTTTCGGCCATTTTGCTTTAGTGTGATTTTCTGGTTGGTGGGCACATGCCCAGCTCACGTGTCTATTGCCCCAGAACTATGAAATTCTATACAACATGTCGTATACGTAATTTCACTTTCGCTTTTATTTGACTGCTCTGTCAGGGGAGTCGGAACAAAAAACGAAGTCTTCGGACTTGGCTCCCTATGGGTGGGTTCTGTCAATTTTATATATGCTGACTGCTTTCACCAAGGTCAAAGTTGTGGGGGAGAAATTGATACCAAAAGTTTCCTTTTGCTTTCTTCTTTCTTTTGCAATATTATTTTTGTTCGGGCTCCCCCAAAACTATTTGGTTGGCCTTTCCGTTCGTGTATTCCTGCAATTTCGAATAGGTTTAGTCAATGTGATTGCCCTGGCAACGCATATGGTGAGATTGTTACGCCTTGATTTTGATTTTCCACAAATCTTTTAGTTTGACTCAATTCGATAATTCCTTTTGGCATTTTTCTACAGCTTATTGAAAGATGTGATAATAAATTTCAATTTAGAATTGTTAGCAAGGCCAATGGATTGGCGCCAGTGTGGCTCACGTCAAACCTTGATGGAGTGCTTCTTCTTTGCGTTTTGCAAATCATTGACAACGCTTCGTATGCGTAATAAATAAAACTAGCGCCTTTTGGCGTTAAGGACAATTGCGCGCCGGCAGGCCACATACATACATACACATAGACAAGCTCGATAGTGAGTCAAGCCACGGATCAATAAAAAACCAGCGCGCCAAACTAAAATAAAAACACAAATTCCATGACAAGAGACTCAGGCAAAGAAAAGAAGCCAGCCATTTAGACAGAGAAAGAGAGACAGAGAAAGAGAGAGAGAGTTGCCCTCTAGCTTGGCTGATTTCAATGCTGAGAGACTTGACATTCAGCCAAGGCGGCAGCCGCGTTGGCCGTGTTAGCAATCAATACATCAATGCATCAATTTGTCATTCAACACACCCTCAAGTGCGCCACCCCCATAAAGTTGGTAAAGCTACGTGGGTTTGACTTGGCTCGAGACTTGTTCATTTGTTGCTGTTTATTTGATGTCTGATTGATAAGTAGATATATGTGGCTGGGAGCTTTTCCCAGATGACGCTGCATTCCTTTTTCAGGTTGCTTGCAGTTTGAATCAGTTTGAAGAAGAGACAAGCTTGCCTTGTTATTTCTTTTCTAATCATGTTGACATGGTCAAAATTACAATTGATGGCTTACTCACAGTTTGATGGCAACTGGAAATGAATAAATATTTGTTTGCAATCCATTTGAAATGGAAACAAACAAATCTGTTGGTCTGTCTGCGGCTGTTCCCACCTTTCCTTCAATTAGGCCAAGTAAGTTGAACTATTTTCGATATACTTTTTTGGGGGTTGTTCCCTCAAGCAAAACGGTGCTTATCAGGCTAAGTTCAGGGCTGACCAGTGAACAGAAATCCACAAATTTGTCTCCGCCTCTTTGACACCACCCATAATAATTTGGCCCAGCCATTCTGGCCATTCTGGTCATTCTTTCCATTCGACCGCTGCTGACGTCGTTAATGTTTTTTTTAGCATTCGAGAAAAAAAATGTTTATGTTTCAACGACGCCAACAACGTCAACAAAGACTCTCTGGTTTTTTTTTTAATTTACACATATATTTTTATTGTTGTTTTTGTTGTATTTTTGAGACTTTTTTTTAATTTTTATATTTAGCTCGCGATATTATTTTGTCTATGCCGATCTCATGTCTCGTTTATTTCTATTTATTATTATTGCTTAATATATAACAAATTGTTGGTATTTACTCGACATTTTCTCTTTCATATTTTCACATATTTAATTTTTTTGTTCACCCCATTTGAACTCACTAGGTGATTGACAAAAGACAATACTGATCAGGGTTTTAGACCTTTATTTATTTATTATTTTTTTTAATTTTTGAAAAAGCGTGGCAAACACAGAGAAAAAAAACATTTGATGGCTTTCAATTTGGTCGACACAAAATAAGAAATATTTGAGAATTTTCATCATTTGTTTATTACAATTTTAATAATGTAATAATGCAAATAATTTATTGAATCGACTTAAGATTTGGAAATTTATTGCTCATTTGCTAAACAATTTATCTTTGTTTTTATTAGGCGAAAAGTCCTCGGCATTTGCTTGGCTAATCAATTTTGATTTAATTTTGACTTACTTTTTGGGATCAGAGACAATCGAAATTTATTATATTTTTTCGAAAAGATTAATTATAATTCTTTCAATTTTAATAAGAAATTTATTATATTTTTTCGAAAAGAATCATTATAATTCTTTCAATTTCAATAAGAATCAATATCAATTTTTTGAATTTTTGTTAGAAGATAAGAAAACTTTTGTTTCATTATTTTTATAATTTATTTTATTATTATTTTTTTTTTTTAATTTTCCATTCAATTTTTTCCCCCATTTTCGGCTCTTTTTGAAGGAAAAATATGATATTAATATAACTCGGAATCTTGCAGCTAAGATAATCAGACATCTTAGACTCCAGATTGGTCAGTTTCACTAGACAAATCAAATCAGATATGTGGTCCTTTCCATCTGTTTCCATGATCGTAGTCTTAAGACTAATAAAGTAAGCTAATATAGTCTGCACATTTATTAAAATAGGCGGGTCTTGTCCATATATCATATAGCTGTCAAACGAACCTAAATCGACTTGAGAAATAATTCCAAGATTTATTGATTAATCTCAATCCAATTTGAGACACAGGGTTCTTATACAAGGATGATACATATGTTAAATGTATTAAATCATAAGAATCGGACTAATATATCAACGAACTGTCGTAGGAGCCGAAATCTGTTTCAGGCATAGCTCGAGCTGACCCACCTCTTTCAAATTTTGGGGGACCATATTTCATTCTATTTTTTAAGGATCGGATAACTATATTATATAGCTATTATATCAGTCTAAGCCTTAATTAATTGGGATGTTTATTGCCAAACTCTAAAGGATTTTTTTATTCTATTTGAATGGGTCTATTTGTGATTCCCTGTCCTGGGAGTCAGCTAGTTCTACATAACCCTACTTTATTTATTAAGCTCTCAATTTGCGTCATTCTTTTAATTTAGAATTAATTCATGTTACCTAGCAATAAGCACACCTTTAAATTAACTAAATTATAGACAATTGCTTGTTCTTTTTTTTTGCTTTTCGAAACGAACTAATTGAAAAGCGCAAAAGAGTACGTGCAAAAGACTGAAATAGCTCATAACTGGCAAAGGAAAGAACAAGCTGAAAACTATAGAAGAATTGAAAACATAACAATGAATGACAGAAGGGGGAGTGCCAACCACCCACGTGTCATTTCGCATGTAAATTAGACTTTGGCGACAGACGAGAGCGTCAGCCTTGAAGTGTGCTATGAAATTTTCTAGTTTTTCCCATTCTCTCTATTATTTTTTTTTGTTTCAGTGCATTTGTTCTGCTGCAGATGACCGAACAGAATGAAAAGAGTGCTTCAATTGGTTTGGGGTTGGAAATTCACTCAACCATGTGTGAAAAATGGCAACTGTGTGCAGAGTGGGCTAAGGGGTGGGGAGTGGGTGGTGGGGTCTGGTTGGGTCTGCCAATGAAATGTTGTAAAATGAAATGCATGTGCATAATTTACAGAGTCAGTTGGCTGAGCACAAAACAAAAAAACAAAAAAAGAAAAAAGCCAGTTAAGCAGATGACCGACCAGTTGGGCAGTCACTGAGTCAGTCAGCCAGTGAGTCAGTGGTGGTTTTAAATTATGCATGAGAAGGCGCCAAGAGCGGCCTTGAAGTGAGCTCTTTGCTGTCAGCTGCATAAGAACCCAGCGAAATAACAAAGAAATTTTTGATTTAATAGTCGAGCAGTTTTACACAAAACGAACCACAAAATTGCACAGACTGTAATTAAATGGCCTCAATTTGGTATTAATTTTTCTGTATTTGCCAAGGAAGGAGTGCGAACTTTCCCATTGTATGATCGATAAAATGTCGAAAAGTAAGTCAAAAGAAGTAGAATAAAAAGGAATTGTTTTATTTATATTTTTTTCGTGTTGTTTGTCCTTGAAAATGAAAGGGAAAATTTATGACAAAATAAACAAGTTTGCGCGGACTCGCATCATTGAAGCAAGATAAGAGAACGTATTTTTATGACATGCCTCAAAAAAAAAAAAAAAAAAACAAGAACAACTCTGATACCAAAAGCGAAAAAGGACAAAAAGACAACAGAAACCAAAAGACAAATTGCCCATAAAAATAAGCAAAGTGCAGGAGGCGGGGTCGAATAGGATTGAGGAAAGTGTCACTTGGTGGATTTTTCGTTAAGCTAAAGACGCAAGTCAATAAAAATGGCAAAAAAAAAAAAATGAATAGAAAAAAGGAAAAATCTAATGGGGAAAATGTAATCTTGCATAAACTGTAACGCAAGCAGGGCAAAATGAGCCTGCGGCCACGACTACGTCAAAGCCAACGTTGACGGCGACGGCGACGGCGAAGTCAGCGTAGACAGCGCAGCTCAAATGAGCTTTTCAGTATTTGCACAAGGACGCGGCTTGGCTTAATCCTGCGGCTGCCTAGTTTTTTTTTTTTTTTCGTTTCCTAATAGAAGCCTTAAAGCTTTTCTGGCAATTTATAGAAAGTCTGAGACGCTGTGTGTATTTGCCTTGGCCATTTTGGCTTTGGCTTTGGCTTAGACAAAGACCAAATAGAAGGAGAACGAAGAAGCCAAAAGATATAAAATGAAATATAATAAAAATAACAAAAAGTATCTGTATCTGGGACTCATCATTTTGCTCTCGAGCAAAAAGAAAAACTTGCCGGAAAAAGGCATAAAGCAATCGAAACAAGAAGAGAAAAGGGCTGGGCTAACGAAGCATGTATACCCTTTTTATTTGGAATTTCAAAGTCTTGAATTTTATAGGGAAAAAGTGTGTGAATTCTTCTTCTTAGGAAGTCAAGAAGGTCTTGGGGAAAATGTTGGAAATACCTAAAAAAAACTTGGGCAAATTTTTTTGTCCGGTTTGAAATTGTTTTTAAATAAACGAAGATATGGAAGTCAAAAAAAGTCTTGAAAAAAAAATTTTGGAAGAACCTAAAATAAAAGGGGATTTTTGATTTTTTAATTTTTAATTTGAAATTCCTTATGAAAGTCAAAAAAAATCTTGAAAAAAAATGTTGGAAGAACATAAAAAATTGTGATTTTTTTTATAATTTTTTTTTTTTTAATTTAAAATTCCTTCCAAATAAACCCCTAACGCAGATATGATAAGAATAAAGTGTAATCATGTAAACATACTATAAATATAAGGAATTTTATAGATCAAGAATATTGGATAATGTGAAAATTGGAATACCTTCGGCTAAGATTGTAAAGAAGACATTCTAATTTGAGCAAAAAAAAGAGTCTCTTAATTTCTTAAAAATATATATAAAATAAATAAAATATAATAAGGAAATGAAAGAATGATGAAAAAAATATTCAGAAATTTTTAAAAATCTTTTGCTCTGTAATTCGACTATTCTATGTTCTGTTGAAAAGTGTGCGAAATAAAAGTGGTCTGAGAAATAAAAAGCGTTTTTTTTTTCTGCTGTTGCCTTTTTGGTTGTTTCGGGGTTGTTTATGTTTTGGTCTGCAGTTTCTTTTTGTCGTTTATATTTTTCTCTACTTCTTCGTTTTGGCTCCCACGTTTTCGAGTTTGCTTTTATGTCTTTTGTGTTGAGGTAGGGTGGGTCTATCTGGCTGGGAGAGTATTTCGAAAAGTATTTTGTGGTTTTACTCACCTTTTTTTTTTTTAACTGTGACTTTCTTTTTTTTTTGGTTTTCCAAATTTTTTTGGTTTTAAATATTATTATTATTTTTTTAAGATTTTATTTTAATTTTTTTGGTTGTATATTTAAGAATAATTATTACATTTTTTGTCTTGAACACTTTGTCTTTATCACTTGATTTTTGGCTTAAGTTTGCCCTGAAAGCACTTTGCACATAAATACACTCGGAATTTCATAGATAAAGCCGAGGCTTTCATATAAGTTGGGCGATGGGACAACGCGGCGTATGAATAATATGAATATTTAATACAAGGTGTTGGCACATCAAAAGAGCCTCTTAAGTCGTCTCGTTTGTCAATCAAAACAGAAATATTTTAATTCAGCTACTCAAGAAGTCAAAATAAAAAATAAATAAAAAATAGATAAGATAGGCCTAAGTCTGGGTATCTTTTTGGTTTTAGGAAAATTTCGATAAGCTGGCTGAAAGATTTTTTAGTTTTTTAATTTATCAACTTTTCAGCATTTTTTTCTTTTCTACTTGTTGTTTATTTTTTCTTTCTTTGACTTTAGCCTTCAAACATGCAGCATTTTCACAACACACACACACAGACACACTCACAAGCAGACGCACGCCCTCAGACACTCTCATTTTGGACAGACTGAGCCTGGCCCAGCATTTTTGGGCTGGCTTTGCGCAGGTGTATGCCTTGTCCCTTGATTTTTCAATTAGTCCTCTTCACACACAAAATAAAGGAAGGCAGGCAACTTTACAGCATTTCACGCAATTCAATTAAACTGTTTGTTTCCAAAAATTTTTGATTTCTTCACACAAACACACAATTTGATTTTCCTTCTTTTTTTTTGTGTTCACCAAAATTCTTTGGAAATGAAATAAAATAAAATGGAGGAGGCAAAAATTTATGTGGCCCAAAAAATGTTTGTTTGCCAAGGAAGCAAAGCGTAGACCATGACTGTATTAGTAAGGGTGTGCATGTCTCTGTGCTTGTGTGTGTGTGTGTATGTGTGAGTGTGTGTTTTTTTTTCTGACTGTTTCCAACAACCACTGAACGCGCCCGCGCTGCTGCTTCTGCTGCTGCTGCTTCAACGACTTCTGACTGGCGACTAAAACGCTTTGCTTGTTGACTGGCGGCATTTGCTGAGCTGCTCAATGCTGCCATGGCCAGTTGTTCAAAGGGTACCAAATAGGGCCCCACAGGTACCCAAAATGAAATGCCGAAACAACAGTTTGTTTTTTTTTTTATTTGTTCTTAAAAGAATGGTTAAAGTAAGTAAAAAAATAAAATCAGAATTTATTCGGAAATTTGTATTATTTTTTTTCAAAATTTATTTATTTTTTTTAAATTTGTTTTTTGTTCTTTGTAAAGTGTTGGTACCTTTTGTCTAGAAAAAGTTCCAAAATTGTGTTGGTAACGCCCGCCAACCTAAAAGCTCAGAGAGCTACACAGAGAGAGCGCGAGAGAGCCTCGAAAAGACCTCGCTGGAAGATGGCAAATGCAACAACAAGCAGCAGGAACGAGATGGGCCAGCTGAAAGAGCTTTCGCCTACTTTTTCGGTCTGTGCTTTTTGGCTTTGCTTCTCTTTTTTTAGCTCTTGAATTTGGCGCCAATTTTTAAAGGAGTCAGAATATCCTAACTTTCGGGCTTTCTTCCTTTTCATTTTGGGCAATTTTTTCTCCCAACTCCGACCACCCTCCAACCCAAACTCAATCAAGCATTTCCAGTCTGGAAATTTCCAGTGTGCTTAAAAATAGCATTGCATACTTTTAGGCTGCTGCTAAAATAAAACCATAAAGACGCAAAATTCAATCAGTTGACTTTTGGATGGGAGCATTTTGTCTGCGCTGGCACTCCGAATTTTCTGTTTGCTGTATACTCTTTTTGAGAGTTTTTTTTTTGTGAAATTTTTTGGAACAAAATGAGTATTTTTTTTTATTGCATCTCTTTGGATCTGTTAGAATTTACATAGCCAAAATGAACACATTTATTAATTAATTTCGAATATCAAAAGATGGTCACAGAATGTTGTAACGCTTAATCCTCACCAGCATCCGTCAGGAGTGTATCATCGGCGGACACATTTTCAAAGCTCTGTTCTGCATTGATTACCTGTTTCAATGGATACAATTGTTCCATATGCTCAATCAAGGGTCTGATGCCTGCGGGATTTTTTAAGAATTTTGCCAAACAGAGAATAATATGACGATAGATTTGATGATCACGATAGGCTGCATTCGGCCGGCGTTTCTGTGGCGGCCTGTGGGCAAGTCTGTGGAAAATGTGGTTCTCAAAACGGTTAAATACCTTATCGAGGACCTTACCGTTCTTGGGCACGTTGTATGACACGTCGCCGTCGTGTGACTTCGGAGCGTCGACTGCGTTCGCAATAGGCAAAATAGGCACAAATTGATACGATCACAAAGGCCAACATATAAATTAGCCAGCTCCAGTTAAGCAAACTAAACAAAAATATCTAAATTTATCACTTCGATTCAAGTTAAAAAAAAACTTACGTTAGGAATACGGTATTCAGAGTTTTCCAAATTTGCGAGCCATTTTCCATAGATGATCTTTGCACATCGCTCTTCCAGAATGGCAAGAAATTCATTTTGTCCTTAACTATGCCTAGACCCTTTGAAACCCTCAAGCCTTGACGTCCTTGACACTGACGTAGTACCGGATAAAATTTTGTTACAACAATTGTGAAAATGACTATGGATATTGTAGTTTGTTTCAATGCTATAATGTTTTTTTGTTTTTTCAAATTGTATAGAATATAATACGAGAATTTAGTTAATCTAATTGAATTTTGGAAAACTTATTTATCAAATGGGACTGATAAAGCAAAGCCGGCACAGCTAAACCAAGTGTGAAAATAATTGAAAATCCTTAGTATACATGGAAGTGGCATCCATGAAACTTAATAAGGCTGCTTCAAGGTAAATCGGTGATCAACGCATTCAACGATCATTGACAACATAATAATCATTTTGTAGAGTGTGATGTTTTTTTTTTGTCTATTTTGTTTTTCTAAGTTTTTTTATATTTTTTTTTTTAGCAATTCGTGCGCTTCCGACAAATGCAATCTGAAAAGCGTGATCACATAAATTGCAGCTGCCTGGTCTGATCGTGTGAGGAGGGAGGGAGGAGCGACAAAAAGGCTAAGCTTCATCTCAAGAACTTTTTTGGCTTATTTGTCAGAGAATTTTGCATAAAGCTAAAAAAAAAAAAACAATTTATGGCCATGTCGTCGATCGCGTTAACAAACCCTTGGGGCCAACGCCACAAGCCTCGAGTCACAGAAAAGAACTGGCATTGCATGTTGCTCCAATTTGTGGGGCAGCCGGGCAGGCCCAGCCCAGCCCAAATGCCAAACAAGATGTGGACATAAAAAAGTGGCAAATTGCAGGCGGTTACCATAACGACTCTGACACATGCACCAGAGAGATCAGTCAGACGACTTAAACTTTTCACCGTTGGCCATTGAGTCAAGATATTTAACAAGACAAAAAACAGCTGAGTCAACGCCAGGCTCATCATCATTTAATGTCTCTAAGCACTTCCCCAGCCCACAAGTCGTTTTGATCGGCATAAATGCTAATGAATTTTTATCAACCAATTGACTTGGCCTCTGCATCTCATCAAAGTTATCAGCTCTTATGCTTTATTTGTAACACTTTTTTTTTTTGTGTGTCTTTTAAATCCGAAGACGTGGGTGTTCTCTCGAATAAAGAAAATAAACTTTTACTACTCAAGTGGCAACTAATTGATCCATAAATATAAGTTTTTTTGGGAGATCGTGGGCTAAGCTGCTTGACACTTCATCGAGATATTATGAAATGCATAGAAATGGCAAGCAACCAGTTTCTAGCTCGATTATCTGCTGGTCTGCCGGTCTGCCAGTCATCTGCCCCTTGGGGTAAATCCTTTTTGACAAAGGCAACGGATTGCAGTAGCAGTTATGATGACAGCCACACATGGTCAGGGCCATTGGTCTGTATGAGATGCTGGCCATAATTTATGCCAACCAGAGAGGCCGAAGGGAAATCCAGAGGGTCCAGAGTGGGTTAGGCCGGTCTAAAAACTCGTTCGAGTGACTGCACTTGCACCCACCAAAAGACAAACACATAATGTGGCAGTCTCAGTCTCAGGTCTCTGAGGCTGTCTCTGTCTCTGTCTCCGTCTCCGATTCAGTTGGCATAGCTTTGGCATTGGCACAGCTACCAACATGATACGATACCATCTATAAAAGAGTTCAACGGGCCGTGTACTAAACTGGCTGGAAATGGTCAGAAAGTATTCTTGGTCAGCAACCACATTGAGCAAATATTTAACTTAACAACTTGGCAGCAGAATAACACACCATAAAAAGCATAAACCGCAGCGGGTCCCTAAATAGTCTAGTCAATTCTTCAGTAGTCAGTTTTTTTTTTTTTTTATTTTATTTTCTAGGCAGGCCCATGCCCGCAGTGCTCTGTCGGTGGCAAAACCAAAACAATTGCTGCAACCACTGCGAGTTGGTTTGGGCCAAATCGCATCATACAAAGAAAGCGAACTTGTTCTACGACCGCCCAAATTGGATGATCATGTCGCAGGCCGGGCCGTGAAGCTGTATGTAACGAACGTGACAAAAACAACAACAAAAGAATAGAAACAACATAACACAAACATTGGTAAGAAAACAAAGAATTTGGCTCTGACTCAGCCAAGTCAACTACGAAATACTCTGAGATTCTCGAAGTAATCAAAGAGAAATTTCACACAAGTATAGATCTAAGCTTCATAGGCGGTGATATAAAGTTTGAAGAGGATAAGACCAGAATTAAAATAGTTATTCAGAAAATAAAAACAAATCTTTAAAATTTCCCTGATTATAATGAATGATTTTTCTTTGTTGGAATGGATGATACTTTTTATCTCGAAATTTTTGTAAATATTTTCTATTTACTCTTCTTTTCACTTTTAATCTTAAAGAATTTCATAGAGCACCTGTGATTGTTTTAGCTTTACGTGATTATCCAGTTTATTTTAATTACTTCCTGAACCTATAGTAACCGAGTGGAGTGGCCATCTATCCCATATACCCTTTCTGCGTAAAATGCTTAACAAAGCAGCGATCGGATCCAACAAAGCGACACGAGTCGAAGCGTCGATCGTGTTTGGGACTTGGTTCGTTAGTGCGGGACGCTTAACTGAACTTTTGCTTTCGGGTGCGCACGTTCAGATCAGATGCATGTTTTTTCAGTTGTCTCTCGTCTCTCAGTTGATGCGGCCGCGCAAATCGTAGTCTAAAAACTTATTTGCTACGTAGTGCGCGGTGAAAAAAAATAGAAGTAAAATAGAAGAATCTATCATCAAGATTACTGGGGTCCATTCATACGGAAGCAGCTATAATCTAAATAATTAAATTTAATTTGTTTTGAGGCCAAAAAAATAAAGAAAGAAATTAATAATCTGAAACAACGCGTATCTGTTTAATGTTCATTTAACAATAACAACAAATTAATTTTTATTGCTTGTGATTGCAAATTTGACATAATTGTATTTTGATTTATAAGCCAGAAGATCACAAAAAATCAAGAAGAATACTTCAAGAAGGCATCTATTTATTTTATAAAAAAATATATATATAAATATATATATAAATATATATATAAATATACGATTGTTTGCGAAAGCTTGGTAAATTTGTAAAATATCGTATAGCAAAGTTCAATCAACTCAAGCTAAGAGGATAAGCCGAGTGCATTTTTTTTTTAAGTGGGTAAGTAAATAAAGGAAGAAAAAATATTGAATATTTCTCCAAGAAAGGAGAGGAGAAAATATTTAATTTAATTGATTATATTCTTTGAGAAAGTGGAATATTTCTTTGGATTTTTTAAATCATTTCAAAAGAAAGAGTCAGGCTTATGGAATATTTTTGAATGCTTCGAATATAATTTAAAATTTTTTTTAATTCATGAAAATTATAAAAAATTTTAAATTAAAAACTAAGGAAATTTTCACAATGATAAATATATTTTTTTATATTTTTGAAATTATCTTGTGAGTTTTTAAAAAATTGTTAAATTAATTACAGTGTGTTCTCGTTTTTTTATGGAAGTTTGGGAAGACAAATATTTCAAATATTTTATAAATCATTTCAAAAGAAAGAGTCAGGCTTATGGAATATTTTATAAAGCTTACAATATAATTTAAAATTTTTTGAATTAATAAAAATATTGAGAACCCTGAAATTTCATTTTATTACATTTAATTTTTTTTTTTTTGTATAAATTTCAATTTCAAAATAAACGAAATTTTAGGAAATTATGAATATTTTTTGTAAGTTTTTAAAATTATCTTGTGAGTTTTTAAAACTTTTTAAATTAATTTCAGTGTGCTCTCGTTTTTTTAAGGAAGTTTCGGAAGTCAAATATTTCAAATATTTTATAAATCAATTCAAAAGAAAGATTCAGACTTATGGAATATTTTTTATAGCTTTGGTTTTTTTTTTTTAATTAATCAAAAATACCATAAAATAAAATTTAAGAAAGTTTAGAAAAGAAAAATATTGCATTGATTCTTAAAATAATTTCAAAATAAAGACTCAGGAAATCTTAAAATGATAAATATATATATATATTTTTTTTTTTGAGTTTATCAAATCTTTGTAAAATAATACTTATTAGATTCTTAATTTCAATTAATTTAATCGATTTATCAGTCTGCCTCTCTTTTCAAAAAGATTCTTTTTTATTTTATTTATTTATTTTTTTTTTTTCAAAAAATATTTGATTTGATTTATAATGAACATTTTATGTTTGTCAACTGCTGTCAAGTATGCTCAAATAATTAATTACATTTGCAATTATTTATGCATTTTTATGTATGTCAAATCGCTGGATAAGACTTCCTCGTACATTCGTCTTGCTCAAAAACGGATATTTTGCTTTATGTCATTTGATTAATTTGCATAAATCAGAGTCTCTGACTGGGAGGAAAATGAAAAAAAAACATATTATGAAAACTATTTCATGCCTCTTGGTTAATTAACCAAGTTAATTTGCATAAATAAACTGACTAAAGCCAAATAAGTTTTATTTACCAAACGACATCGATTTACACAAAGAACTGCAATTGCCTAAGACAGAGGTGTGCAGAGGCGCAGGGGGCATGAGGAGGCGTGACTTGGGGCGACCAGTTATGGAGATTTATTAAAATCGACATCCACAAGAGTTACTCGAACTATTCAATTTTTTTTTTCTTCTTTTTGTTATTGAACTCATTTATGGGTTTTTTTTGCTGGCTTTGTTGTAGTTTGGGCTATTTCTCTGTTTAGAGATTTTGTTGCTGCTGGTAAAATGTCAAGCTGTCAAATGCCTGGTTCGAGTTGGCCAGCACACGTTCCCGTTTATGCCTTGAAAGACTTGAGCACACATTCCTTTAATTGAATTGAAAGTGTAAACAAAACCAATTTGCATGTATGCCCTGAAGGCCTCACAGTTTGTTGATCTTGTTTGGAAAAAAAAGAAAAAAAGAAAAAAATTGAAAACTGAAAAAGAAAATAAAATAGAGCCACAAATGTGAACACATGTCAATAAATTTTGCATACGCAAATGTAATGAAGCCATTAAGGAAACTATCAAAGAAATACTTTACCAATGACTTAATTTCTGACGAGGAAAAATTTTGCCAAAGGGCTGATAAAAGGGCGCGTGAATACGTGAGAAATTAATTATTATTTTTTTTTTACATAAAAATTTGTGTTATATGATTTCCTTTTTTTTTATTTATAAACAGTAAATATTTTTTTACTGACTTGCAATTTGGATGACGTTGAAGAAATTATGTCAAAGCTTCTGAACAGATAAGATAAAATCAGATTAAATATTTTGAAACGGAAGCCAAAGAATATTGAACTCTTAATAATTTGGTTAATCGTTTCGGTTAGAGGATGCCGCCTCCAGTGGGTGGTCGCCAGCCTCAAAGACGGCCAAGGTGTGAACAAACAGTGGGGTGTAAAATTCCTAAACCCCTCAGACCAATCATACCTCTGATGAATGATGGGTGCAGAACAATTTTCAGCCAAAGATCTAAAACATTTTACAGCTCATTTTTGACTGCCTAAAAAAAAAAGAAAAAGTTCAATCTACAAAATGTTTGGATGCAAGCATGTGGGTGTGTGAGTGTGTGTGTGTGTGTGTGTGTTTGGGTGTGTGGCAAATTACCAAATATTCTGTTGGCAGTTGAGGCGGCGTTAAGCTTTTAGTTTATCTCTTTATAAGAACCCAAAGACAAGACAAGACGGGGAGCGGCGCGACCGTTTAGCAGTTTAACATGTTCAGTTTTTCATTCAGTTGTTGTTGCCATTCTTTTGGCTTTGCTTTTGTTGTTTTTACAGATTACACAAAAAACATAAATAAAAACGCATGTTAAAGAGTGAGGTAGCCAAGCAGCTGCATTGCACAAAAATACAGCCCAAGACAAACAGCCAGACAGACAGAAGAGAAAAAAACTAACAAGACAAACAGACAGTCAAACACTCCGTCAGAAAATCCAGACAGATCATTTAATTAACATTTAAATTGCCAGCGTGCCTTGGATCTTTTACAATATTTTAATTTTTCTCTCTCTTTTTTTAAGTGTTTGGCAAAAGCTACAATTCCTACCAAATGTATTCAATTAAATACAAAACCGATAAAATTAGAGTACGTGAGACTTTTTTTTTGGCTAAAGAAATAAAGAGCAAAGTGTGTGTGTGTGTGAGTGTGTGTGGGGCAGGTGTAAACAGGTTGAATTACTGGAATTTTTACTATTTGGAATTTGAGTTGAAAAGATTTTGTAATACAAAATAAAATCAAATAAACAAATGTGCATGTAAATCGAGTCAGCTAAAAATTTAATTGACCAAAAAAAATGCATAAATCATTTTTGAAATTTGGAAATAATTTCATCTTTAATACTTGGAATTCTTGTGGCATTTCTCAGACATTTTCCTAATGAAAATAGCTGTCATTTAATTTGTAAATTTATTAAATTCAAAGTGTGAATCATTTGAGTATGTGTGGGGCGATTTATAGAAATTGTTTCATATAAAAATAGAGTTGACAGTTTCGTCTGGGGGCATCTTCAGTGTGTTAGTGTGTGTGTGTGTGTGTGTGTGTGTGTGTGGTCGCCTTGTCTCTAAATTGGTCTTGGTGATTTATATTCTGGGAAAACAAATCAATAATCATGAATGAGACAGCAGCCTTAACACTAATTTCCTAGACCCCAAAACAACCCCGGGTCTCAGACAGGCATACACAATTTAATAACTTTAATGCTGATGGAAATGGCAGCTATTAATTAGATATATATCAAAATTATATATGTATATATATATAGATATTTTTTAAGTTTCATTTTATTTGTTGACCATTTTTTTGTTTTCTCTTTGATTTTTATTTTTGGGCAGTGCTCATAATTCTTTTGCATCTTAGCCGCACACACACTGGCTGATTTATCATTTGGCCCGACCTTTTAAGGCAGCTTGGCAAGATTCTGGCAAGGTCAGCTCAGAGAGTTGTCAACAATAGAAGGCGTTGTAGGAGTTGGGAAAGACAGGGAAAGAGAGATTTGATTTCAATGGAATTGAAGTGGATTTTTTCTTTTAGGTTTATTTGATAAAGATCGACTGGAATATTTCTGGGAACAAAGCACAAAAAATTATGACAACTGGCGGCCTGCCAAAGGAGTAGAAAATCAAGGAGAAAAAAAAAGCACAAGCTGACAGGCTAACTGAATCGGCTCTTTTTTTCAGACTTTTTATTTTAGGTATTCCCTTCGGAAAGGTTTCAATTACTAATCGGCTTAAATGAGCACCTGATGGCCCAAAAGAAGTGACAGGCTGGTTCCAGTTAAAAAAAAATTACCACAAAAAAAATTAATAAAAAGAAAGATGGATAGAGTGGTCTGAGAAGAAAAAGAAGAAGAAGGGGAAAAAATTATACATTTTTAATTAGCTCAGAAAATGATTCCAAATTGCTGTCATTGAGCTTTTAAAGTTTTTAATTATCAATTTTTTTTTTACTTAGAATTTTTAATAATGTCTTTTGCGGGGGTAACGGGGGGTATAAGTGTGCCTGCTGGTACACCCTCAACATATGTTAGGCCAATTTTTTTTTTTAATGAGTGGCATCAACTCGAATTTATGGACAGGCAATGAATTTCAATAAGTCGTCTAGCCCCCCCGTACCCACCCCCTTGACTTATGCCACTTTAGTGTAATTAATTTTGTCGGGTTTACAGAGAGAAAGAGAGAGAGAGAGAAACTCTCATTTTTAACGCAGACAGGAAATTATGAAATACTCAAAATGCAATTATTTTCAATACAATCTTAACACCCCAAAAAGTAGCTCCACCTCCCCCCTCTCGACACATCATTCCGCCAGATAATTGAGAATTAAGCGAGTGTAAAGCTTCTTCCTGCTTTGTTGGCAGTTAACTGTTAACGGATTTCTTTGTTTTGATTTATTTATGCCAAAAATAACATCAACGATTCACTGACTTAATATTACTCGTTCTGGGGTCGTCGACGTCAGCCCGAAACAAATTATTGGAAAAGCTAAAGAGTGCAAAGTTATGGTTCCCTGCTTCTACTTTGTCATGGACTGTGATTAACGTGTGTCAACAGACTCGTCTTCAACACTTTTTGTGGCCACTCGACCATGAAAAAAGTGACGACTTGTCTGAGTGGTCTGAGGGTCTTTCAAGGCAAGGTGCGGATTGCAGTACCCTGATTATTTATGCACTGAAGTGACGTTTTTTAAATAAATTTATGCTACTTTTGACTTGCTCAAAACTTGAGCTTGAGACAAAGGAATCAGTACGTAGAAGATTCCTCTGGAATTCCTTTTCTTTTTTTTTTGATCCGTCTGCTTGCTTAAATTAAATTGTAGTTCCTATGAATTGGAAGGAGTGAATGTCTTTACTTACCGGTTTTTTTGTGTTTGTTCTTGTTTTATTTGCAGTTCAATATTAAAATGAAAATGATTCACCTTTTGAAGTTGTTCTATTGGCTGTGGCTGCTGAGTTGCTGTTGCCTTATTTGTTCAAGTGAGGCGATAGCCAACTTTGAATTGGCCACAAGCACAAGAGCACCGCACTCTCGTCCACATGTCAATCAACGTTTGCAGTCACATCAATCTACCCATACTCATGCTCATACCCATAGCCATTCACATGGACATCGGCAACGCCATCATTTGCCCGCTCAGAGACAGCCCAGACGACTCAATGACCTCAAGGCGGATGTGGAAATGCTGCCAGGAGTGCCTCGGCCAAATGCCACGGCCAGCACACGTCTGCGTCGCATTCAGCCGCATAGTTCCCGTCGCTTCCACAATCCACGACCTACCGAATGGGGCTATAATACTTATAATGTTTTCACCAACACCTTCGGCCCACCGCCGCCACCCCTGCCCACGGATGGCAAGGGTGAGGACAACACTCATGATGTGGAGATTATTGGGGGCAGCAGCACCGGACGTGGCTATGAATATATAACGCCTAAAACGCCGAGCACCCCGGCCCCCACCAATCTGAATCGTAGGGCTACCATTGATGGATTGGGTGAAATCCCACCCCTGGTGCCGGCCAGACGTGGCTATGTCACTTCTGCTCCTGCCCACAATCCCAGCACAGATGATCCATTCGAAACGAACACCATCAATCGTAATTATCCCATGGATGCCAAGGACATGGAGAGGTAAGTTTGATTTAAGTCTTTCTGCCTGGATTAATGCAATTTTCGGGGCGGTTGCCTAAGTGATTTTTTATAAAAAGAGAAAAAACTGCGGAGCTTCCGTCATAATAAACTGGTTTCCATAGGTGATTTATGGGTAGGTAAGATTTGTTTTTTAATTCACTGAAACTGTTGGGCTTCGAGTTGAAAAAGGTTAAATGTTTTTTTTTTCTGAGAGTCCTGAGAATCGAAAAAAGTACAGTCACGTCAGATTTCTAATATTTCTTGGCTCATTAAGGAAAACCGAACAATTTTCAATTTAATTTTGGATAAATTATTTATCAGTTTAGGTTTTTATTTTCGATTTCATTTTGGGGCGTGGCTGGTCTGCCCTGGCATTAATCAGGTAAGCTCAGCTCAGTTCCACTCAGCTTTTCACTGCAGTTCAAGGTAGCAAATAAATAACACAAGGCAGTCTTACCATTTAGCTGTGTGCTGTGTGGCATTTTTTTGTTTTGTTTCTCTTATCTTATCGGCTATAAATTATTGAAGCATTATGATGATGCCGAAGCGCTCTCAATGTCATTGAACTATTTGATCGTGGTGGTTGTGGCTAATTTTATTGGGCCACAAAACAAAACACGAATTGGCCCCCAAGGTTAAGAGTTATACTCAATCACTTCCCTTGGCACTTTTTAGCTCAGCCTCTTCACATATATTTAAATGCATCTTGCATTTCAATTGCTCTTTGTCAATTGCAGCAAATCAATGCGCACTTGTCGTCGTTGGCGTTGGCACGCTCCAAACTGTAACAAGACAAGTCCAAGTGCCCAGAGCAGAGTGGCTATACGACATGGACAAAACGTGTAACTTGGCTCTGGCTGTTGTGCTGATTGCCATCAGAGTCTGAAGCCCAGACTTTGCCTCTCTATGGCATTGACCAGCGAGTCGCCAGTGTCGCTTTGAGGTAATGAACTTTAACGAGCTTTCAATTGCTAGGGTCGGTTTGGTTTGATAAGTGGAATTAATGTGATGTCCTAACCATTTAAGGGCAAAGACATTTCCAAGCTTCCACGGCATTTATTTCAATCATTTTTGTTATTGCTCGACTCAGATTACGTATACGCAATGTGAGATGTGGTGGACTAATAAAAAGAATAGTTTGGCTCGAATTGGCAGGTTAACCAACTGGCTCAACAAATTGGCCACGGTAGGCGTTTTGTGTTATTGCACATTATGACACAATTTGATTTATGCCACAGTAAACGTGGCAGTTGCAACTGCCATAGGCCACGATCTGAAGATGCAGTCATCATCAGTCAAATTGAACTAGGGGTCTCTATTTATTTTTGTGCTGCACGTGCAGTGATTACAACAGCCCACGACATCCACAAACCCAGAGAAGAGAAGGCTGAAATAACAAACAATTTCAACTTTGCACAATGGGACAAAAAATCAAGATAATTTAATGAGTTTCTATTTTAATAGTTTCCGTGGGCAAATTAAGGAAATACGAAATTATTTCAAGATCTTGATTATAGATATTTTATAAATGAAAAATCTATTAAAGCTGAAATAAGTTTATAAAGAAAAAGGCAGAACTTAGATTATTCTTCAAGTTCTCAGTTCCAATATTTCAGACAAGTATTTTCCATAGGATCAAATTTATCATATATTTTTTAGAAATTAACCCATTGTACTATTTTGTTGTAGCCTGTGAAACGGACGTCATTTGATATAAAAATTCACACGCAAAATATCAAAATCGGCTGCCGTCTCCATGGCCAACACCAACGTTGCCTTAGCCATGGGCAAAATTCGCAGATGCTGGGGCTGTTGTCGTTTTTGCATATCGAAATGGCTAAAACAACGTTTCAATTTGGTAGTCGTGGCACACTCGACACACTCACCACACAAATGTTGGTGTTAATCAGCGTCAAATCCACCGATAGTCAGATTAAATATTACGCCAACAACAACAACAATAACAGGTACAATCTTCGACTAGGCCAACTTGAAAGAAAGGAAAACAAAATAAAACAAAAAAAAAGCTTGGAAGCCCGTTTCATTGGCAGCGCTTCTGTTGATGATTTCAATTTATTTGCCGCGATCCTTTCAACCGTCTTGACTTGGCAGCAATTTGTTGTTGTTGCTGTTGTTGTTGTTTTTGTGTTTTAGTTTTACTTAAAGTTTGCTGGCTAGTGTGGCTGCTGCTGGCAATTTGATTGATGTCTGTTTTGGCGTTCAGTTTGGCCGGCTTGGGGCAAGTTTGATTGCTTGAATTTTGCGTAGTCTCAGGCTTTTTGTATGTTGTCTTGCGTCACGCGATCCAACGGTTTAGTTAATGAATTAATTATATGCCAAAGTGCGTTGGCTGCGCCCATGTTAACGTACCGAGGTGTTGATAGAGCCACCTTTTTGTGGGCGGTTCCACAAAATTTCCTATCTAACACAAATCTCACAGATCTTCGAAATAAAATAAAAAAATCTTTTCATTGCATTTTGCATTCGAGATAAAAATAAAAAATAAAATTATTTACTTTGCACTTTACATAAAAATAAATTAAATATTATTTATTCACATATTGAGATCTGCGATTTTTAAGGCCAAACAGCCCAGCTAATCGCAGACTTCAATCGACAAACCAAACTGACAAAAAAAAAAAAAAAAATTAAAGCCCCCACTAAGAATCTGAAACAAAGGCATTCGGGGCCTTGACTTCAATCGGCCAACATAAAACTTTGCCATGTTTCTATCAACTACAACAATTGCCAACTAAATAACAACAACAATAGACACTGCCATAATAAAAATGAGACAAGTACAACAACAACAGCGACAACAAAGCCAAAAAGAGTTATGCGCACTTTAAAAGACTTTGTGACCCTACCAAACCGAAGCCAACTTGCAGCTGATGCCAGTCGAGCCAGAAAAGGATAGATAGGCTGCTAAAGGAGGTTAGGGTGAGTCAGGGCGACAGAAATCCAATGCCCATGTGCGCACTGCAAATTGCTTGTCAACGATCGCAGTCCGGGCCTCTGTGATAATTACGAGCAAAGCTGCGCAAGCTGAGAAAATTACAGAGACCAATGTCGATTCGGGTCGGAAACGGGTCGGAGGACTGAAGGAGTATAGTTCAGTGATTTCGTTCCAACGGGTTCCTTTAAGTCTTTGCAACTCGAGTGACGAATGATTTGATACGCTGCGCTTGGAAAAACTCCACTTCCATTGTAAGCGAGATTTGTGAAAATTCGTTAACATTTTGCACTGTGAAACATTACGTGTATGCGTGTGTCTGTGTGTGCCAGTGTGTGTGTGTGTCTAGACCACGCCTACGCAAGTCTCTCAAAAGCCAGCCGTTTTTCAGGTTCGAGTCTGTTGAGCCTGAAAGAAAAAAAAAAAAAAAACTGCTTATCTGCAGTCATGCTCGGGCCATCTGGCAAAGGTAAAACCTTGGCCCAGGCAGAAGCGGCTGCATTTTTAATGAGTTTGTGGGCGCCGTGGGTGTTTGGTAAGAAAAGCTGTAAGCTGAATGCTAGACTGGGGGGGTGGACACAATGGATTGGTAGGTGGATTTTCTTGGTACTTTGGGGGTAATGCGAGTAGACCCTAAGTGTAGCCATCAACTTGGTATTTCTTAATTATAGTTAAATTTTATGAGGCGAAAAAATTAATAAATTCAATAAATTAAAATAAAATAAATAATATAAATAAAATAAATAAAATAAATAAAATAAATAAAATAAATAAAATAAATAAAATAAATAAAATAAATAAAATAAATAAAATAAATAAAATAAATAAAATAAAATAAAATACATAAAATAAACAAAATAAATAAAATTTTAAAAAATAATCAAAATAAAATCGATTTAATTTATTTAATAAATTATTGATCAACTGTGTGAGCAAAGACTGAGAATTATTTAAATATGTTGTTAGGCAACCAGATAAGAGGAATTGCAACATTATTACAGAAACAAGCCCACTCACAATTCTGCATTATAATTCAAGTCTTACCCTCTGGTAAACACTCTAAATAAAATAAATACACACTCCCACTTAATATGAAAATTCTAAGTAACCGTCACGCCCAATAGACTAGAGACACTGCTAGAGTCTCGTTAAAGTTGAGAAGGAAATATAACTAAATTTATCCCTTAAAAAATAATGAATATAATTTAATTTTCTATATGATCAAATGGCCAGTCTGAGTACCTTGGACAAATGCAATTAGTGTGTGCATGTGTGTACATTGGTTTCATTTCATTTCTGATATGGCACGCACACACAAACACACACATACACAGAGTCATGGAGACACGCATATACACACCCATTTGGATAAGCCATTCACAATGCAGCAGCGGCAGCTGTAATTTGCAAATCACGCAGCTTCGCATCTCAAGTTTGAAAATTGGGTTAATGCAATGCTGACCAGACAGAGGAGACAGTCAACTGAAGTCGGCTGAGAGAGAGGACAGACCAGTCGGGAGGGACAGACTTATTACATGTTAACCCGTTTGTTGTACTCTTGTTGTGTGGAGCCGAAAAGGGGTGGGCACAGGTATTTTGTTTTTGTTTTCTGTTGGGTTGGCTTTTGTCTTGGAGGCACAAAAGACAACAAACTTAGGCTGTCAGGTCCAGAGTGTTGGTCTGTCATGCTGTCCGTATGAGGCTGACTCTGCATAGTGCCACACACGATCCCAAAAATAAAGACCAAACTCGACCAACATGACGCACAAAATTCCATAAACTGAGAGCCGAGAGCTGGATAAGCTGGGTAACCAAGAGAATGAAAGATTTGGACACGCCATTTGGCTTACTTAATTATGTTGCAATTTGATATCACCAGGCAGTAACAATAAAGCGAGTGGCGCTTTGCTGCACTTGCCCAAAAAAGAGATCGTTTCCGAAACGGCCAACAAGATTTCAGACTTAATTTTATTTGGGCTGGGAAGGGGGAGCTTTAACAATAACTTCATCAAGAGACGGCTTCCTTAGTTTAGCATTTTAAATTGAAGAGCTTTCAAAAACAACAACAACAACAACAACAGCAACAACTTCAACAAATTTAATTCAATTGGGTTTTGGTCTTTCGGTTTGAGGTTTCATTGGCAAAGCTTTACCGGTCTCTGATGATTATCGTCAGGCATAAACCAGAGTAGACCAACAGTTACAAGAACAACAATAATAACAATAACAACAGAGAAAGAGAGAGAGAGAGAAAGGGAGAAGAAATAGGCAACCGAAAATATGTTAATTTGATGAAAATTTGTGTCTCAGTTTGATCGTTGCGCTTTTGTTAGCAGTTCATTGGAAAAAATGGAAATCGTGCCCGGCACTTTTTTTTTATACTTTACCTTTACCTTTACCTTTTTACCTCACCGACTTGTACAGCACAGTGGGCCAAATACAAATTTTTTAATGCAATTCTGAAATAATAAATGAGTAAAGTAAAATATTAATTTCTTAGAGGAATAAAAGGGAAATTTTCAAAAATGCAGATTAATGTAGTAAATTATATAGAACAATAAACCACATACAGATCTCAAAGATTTGATTTTCATAATTTCATTATACAGAAGATATGGCTAAATATTTGAGAAGAATATACAAATTATTTATAGTGAAGACATTAAATAACCTCTTGATCCTTCACTCCCAAAGATAGGCCAGTTAGACTCTCTTTTATAAAGTTTTCAAGATTATACAAGAGTCTGGAGGCAATCAATTGCAACTGCTTTGCTGTATTCCCAGATTGAACTGTACTCTCTCAGCAGGCCACTGCTTACCTCTTTTTTCTCGGCCCGAGATAAAGACCGTCAGCCGTTCACTGGATCCAAGCAACACGATCACTTGAATTATTCTGCTACAATAGAAGGTATAAGGAATCTGCAAAATTAGTACTTTTCCCTTCTACTAGAACTAAGAAAATATATCTTGACCGTGATTCCCACATATCAAATCGAATTTGTAGGGTTCCCTAGAAACATTATCTTTATTCTACATAATTCATGAAGAGAAATACTCTAGTGATCTTTTGCTCAGCTCAAGCTGTAAGCCTTGGATAATCATGTTAATTTTGATGACCTCTTTTTGAGTCAATTCTGAACTGATTTGATTTGCCCCACTGTGCTTGCATTTCTTCTGCTGGCGTTGCTGTCTCCGCAGCTTTTGCTGCTCAATTCACGTTAATCGGATTTTCGGTTCGCAGTTGCTGTTCTCTTACTGTTGTTGTTGTTGTTGCTGTTGTTTAAACAAGTTTGTGGCATTAATCATGATTTACACCAGGCCTGAAAAACCAAAGAAAAAAACCAAACGTGTCCAACCAATGCAAGCTTACCTTTTTTTTTTAGGGCGAAACGCATTGACAGGGCCAAGATCGCTTATCGGCCGATTATGTTGTATTTGGAGAAGTAGTTCCCCTAAAGGGGGCGGGGGTGGGAGTTAAAAGCCTAATACTCTGAGAGTGGCAGCCGCATCATCAGGCCGACACTTTCGGTTAGCCGGTGAACAGTATTCTCCTCCCTTATCACACGCTATAAGCAATTCCATATAATCAGCTCAGTTTAGTTGGCCAGCTTACGGCATTGCCAGTTCAAAAACCGTGCCGAGTTTCCTGAATACTTCTGCCCTCACTCTCTTCGCCCCTTTCGACTGACAGCAGTGTCAGACTCCGTTGTCTGTCTACGCCTCTGACATGACAGTTGGGCAGCGGTGGGGATTGCGGTTTGGTTGGGTTTGCCGTGAATGCGGCAATTTTCTTTTCACTATTGAGTCCGCCAGGAATCAAGAGCCAAGTTGAATTTGTTTTTATTTTCTTAAGGTTTTTATTATTGCATAATCTCTGGCCAAGGCAATAATAAGATGCTAGGATACGTCGAAGGTCATATACTCTTCAACTTATTAAACTTACAAACTCAACGACTAAATGAAGATGCTGTTCTTTTTCTCTGAAAAAGAAAACACTTGCCGGAAAATTAGAATTAAAAACTGAGAACGTGTTGGTCGCCGTGACTGGCGGATTTGCTTACATCTAAGAGCAATGTACCTCTCTGGAGGATAGACAACTCAACACTGGAATAGAGTGGGCACAAATGAAAAGGACAATGACAGAGAGAACAAGAGAGAGGTGAAGTAGTTGGTAGGAGTAGACTAAGTCTATAGCGTCGCCTTGGCTGAGTGCAGTAATAATTTTTAAAAACTGAAAGCTGGCAAATGTTGCACTTGCCTCATTGTGGCAAGACCTCATCTCACCCAGCCATACTCTGGGTGTGCTTGTGGTATTATTAGAAATGCCATGACCAAAGTGCGTCGTCGGAGTCGTTGGCTTCTTCTTCTGCTAAACTTTAGCCAAATAAAGGCAGCCGCCTTTGCCAGAGAGTCAGTCGGGCATTCAGTCAGTTAGTCAGTCAGTCAGTCATTCTGTTGGCTTACCCTGACCAGGAAGCATGTCTAAAAATGTTTCAACGTTGTCGTTCTCCAGCCTCAAATTCACGTCGTCGTTGTCGTGTTGTCTTTACTTTTTTTTCAGCTTCTCCGTTTTTTTTTTCTCCATTTTGTTTGGGGGAGTTTTGCAAATTGTTAATGATGCATTTGGATTTTATTTTTTTTATTTTTGTTGGCTTTTGCCATAGTTGAATTCAAATTGGTTTCTTGTGGTCTCTGTGGCCAATTTAAATTCTAATTTCATGTAACAAATCAGATTAGTTTGGTCCGCAGAAGACACTGGACAAGGTAAAGAAAACGAAGACAAAATCGAAAAAAAAAGAAAAAGAAAGAGTTTGGATCTGTCTGGGAAGTAGTCGGGTAACAAAACGACTTATCAGCTTTTTAAACTTTCAACTATTTTGTTTGGTTCATCATTATGCTGATGAGTTCCCAACTCTTTGGTATATCTTTTACCACACACACACATACACATATATATAGATAAAGGCACTTGAATAAATTGTGTTTCCCCTCTTTTGGACTTCTTTTTTTTTTTTGGTGGGGTCATAAAATAATCTTTTATGGCCAGAAAAACCGATAATATTTTTATGCTTTTTAAATTTATTTGAAATTTTCACATTGGTAACCCGATAGTCACATCAATAAACGAAATCACACACACGCACCGGCTCAGGCCTATTTTGATTTTAACGAGTTTCTTGCACTTTTCCAGGTTGTTTTGCATTTTTTTCTGGGCCTCACGCTTTACCCTCGATTTTTTTTTTTAACAGCTGTTAAATGTCGCCAACTTTTATTTTTAAATGATTTTCTTGTTGTGGTTGTTGTTTTTTTTTTATTTTATTTCAATAGCTCTTTTTGCTGAAGAGCGAAAAATTCCTAAACTGGTTTTCTTTTCAACGCAAGAAGAAAATTAAAACGACCTCGTCTTGGAATAGTTTTGGTGTTTATTTATTTAATTTTTGTGTTTTTTTTGTCTTTTTTTTTGGATTGTATTTTTAAACAAAAACCATAAAATTGATTTAAGAAGGGGCTGGGTCGGTTATGGGTTAATTGTTCACACACACCAAGGAAAGAAAGAAAAAAAAAAGGTTGCACCAACCAAAAATTTTAATGAAAAAAAAGAAACCTTTTTCTTATCTTCCCTTTCAAGGCCTGCTGTTTAGGCCAATACCAAAAAAAATACAAAAGAATTTCCAACTGAATTAATAAATAAAGAAAGAAAAAAAAAAAAAAACTAAAACAACAATTTAATTTAAAGTAGAAAAATAAGAAGACGGAAACCAAAACTTTATCAATATGACAAGCAATTTATTAGCTCTCCCGATTTAAAGTCACAGTCCATTAGCCCCCTAAATGACTGAGCGACTCAGCGACGGATGAGAGATGAGAAGTTGGGAACAGTCCACCAGTCCATAGCCGCCCGCGCATCTCGGCCACCTTTGGCCCGGCGGGACAATCGCCTTGCCAGGCTCATCAATTTCTGCGCTCACCCAAAAGCAAACATAAATCGTAAATCAATAAAAAAAAACCGCACTCAATGCAAAGTTCAACCCAAAAAAAAAGTAAAAATAAATAAAACTAAATCAAACTAAAAATGTGGAAGACTAAATACTCTTTTTGAAATGAATAGTTTGAGTGTTTTAAAAATTAAAAAAAAATATTCCCATAATTAAATAAAAATTGACTTTATATAAAATTTTGTTTTTGGGCTAAAAAAATATTTTATGTTTAATTCTCTTTGAACAAAAAATATATTTTTTACCAAATTAAAAAAAAAGAGTAAAATGACAAACAATCAAAAAATGCCACCTTCTTTGGATCTGTCTCTGTCAGTCTATCTGTCTGAATACTCCTACCCTTTTCTGCTTCTTCTTCTTCTTTTTCTTGGTTTTCGTTTAAGTTTTATTTTCAACTTTCAACTGTGTGAATGTGGGCAACCAACTGCATTTCTTGTTAAATTTAACAGTTTTAATTTTTTGATTAATTGGCTTGAAGCATTTCATTAAATGTAAAAATAAAAAACAACAACAACCACGAAAATGTTTCCCCACTCTTTTCTCTGTTTTTATGTGGCTTCTAAAGTGTCTAAATTTTGATTGATGTTTTTATAATTTTATAATTTTTTTTTTTTTTTTTTGGTTCAAAAGAAGAAGAGTAAAAATAAATAAGTCCAAAAATTTGCTTATGTAAAATAACTTGATCATATTTTTTTTTTCATTGGAAGCTGCAATTGTTGGTGGCTCAACAAGTTTTCATTTTCTTTTACCAAAAAAAAAAAAAAAAGCTGAAAATCTCAGCTGAGCCAACTGCAAACTGCAGCCACAGGTGTTCACATGTTAAACAATTAAAAATTCAAATTTAATTTTAGCCTAAACGATTCTAAACAAAAGCAATGAAGCCATTCACAACACACACACACACACACTCACACATAGATACACTCGCATATGGAGACTCTTGAAGAGCAGGGGCCATTTGTCCGTCTGGGCCAACGGGGCTAACTCAGTGGGGGGTGTGCCTTTTTCCCAATGCCGCCAACGATTTCAAAGTTTTTGCTTTTCTTTTCTTTTCATTTTTTTCCTTCCCCCGGTTTTGTTATGTGTGAAGATTTATGCTGCAAAACGGAATGAGCATTTCATGTTGCACTTTTTGTTGTTGTTGTTGTTGGCACAGTTTTCATTTTAAAGAAAACTTCCGCATTTTACGTGTGTGTGTGCGTGTGTGCTTGTATGTTGTTGTTATTGTTGGGCGCCCTTATCCTCCACACTTGTGAGAACTTTGAGGCATAAATAACGTGAGAATTATGGCCGAATCCAGAGAACCAAAAATGCATAACACAAACAAAAACAACTGTAAAAACAACAACAACAACAACAGCAACAAAGCACAATAACTTGCCACATAAATATGCATGTGCAGCAATAAAGAAATTGTTAAATGTCCCAGGCCAGGACCCCGCTAAAAGAAAAAAAAAAAAAACAAAAACGAGTACAAACAAAACAAACCAACGTCGAAAATTGCCCAAAACTGGCCAAAGTGATCAAGTTGGTAGCTCCACATCCCCCCTCCCCTACCCGCAACAGCAATTGTTTCTTGGCCCGCATTTGCCCATTGCCCAGACCAAGATGTATTTTTTTGGTCCACTCCATATAGCCTTCAATTACGACACCAACAGGCCAAAAAAAAAAAAAAAATTGCAAGACCTGAAATAAGTTGAACAAATTTATGGATGCGCTGGGCAGTTTTTTGCTTGGTCCGTTGATTCAATTGCCCAAAAAACTGCTTATTATCGTGTGTTTTGAGCGCTGCCTACTGTGGAGCACAGTTTGAGAGCCACTGTCTTTTGCAAAGAGTTAACCATGATTTTGACACATTTCGTGACTGCCACGAGAGAAAGAGAGGGATAGACTCTAGCAGACTCCGACAATTCGCGTGGGTCGTTGTCAATGTCTGTTGTCATTTATCGTTTCTCATGTGGTCTGTCGTGTTGGCCTGTCGTTCAATTAAATGTCACAAAATATGTGCAGACATTTGTGACAATTGCCTCTGCGGCCACCTCATCTGCATCGTTAGTTGGGTGGGTGGCTGGGGGAATCGGGCAACCTGTTGGCCAGTTTATTATGACAGTAATTGGCAGACTAGCCGACTGGGCTACAGTTTCACTTTTGCCAAACCTCCAATCAGTCAGACAATCCGGACCGGCCCGGCCTGGCCTGGCCGACTGGGTTAGCGGTATTGTCAATATTTGTGGCTACCAAACTGGGCCGCCTTCTTGTCTACACCGAAACTAAGTTGTCTGTCTGTCTTGACCGCTCTGCTCTCTTTCACAGGCGACACATCTGTGTACAGCAGCGAACCATCACAATGCCGGTGAAGACAACCGAGGTCTATACCAGACCCGTTTATAAGCACTTCAGCACACCCTGCCAGCCGCCCAGTCAGCCGGGACAGATGTGTACTCGGGTCCAAATGGTCCATGAGCAGGCCTACAGAGATGTCATCAAGCACAAGCCGGCCAAGCAGGTCACATATGATTGCTGCACGGGCTGGAGTCGGGACACCCCCCGTTCGGATGCCTGCATGAAACGTGAGTTCAATGAGTTAGACAAAGAGAGAGGGAAAGAAAATAGCAAGGTCTTTTTTTTTTTAGCTGTGTGCTCCTCGCGGTGCCAGAATGGTGGAAACTGTACAGCTCCTCAGACTTGCAGCTGCCCTAAGGGCTATACAGGACGTTATTGTGAACAGGATGTGAATGAATGCCAGCTGGAGAAGCCCTGTGATCAGCATTGTGTCAATACGCCAGGCTCTTTCTATTGCAGTTGTCGCCAGGGCTTTGTCCTGCAGTCCGATCAGCAGAGCTGCAAGAAGGCTGCCAGTCATGCGGATGATGCCTTCGAGGCGCGGGATCTGGAAAACGATATTGATGGGGGTATGGATGCAGAGGTGGTCTCAAGACTACAGAAGATCGAGCGATCTCTGGCTAACGAGCGTATTCACACAAACGAGTTGAAGAAGTCCTTGCAGGCCACCTACAGTGTGGTCGATACTTTAAAGAGTCGGCTGAGCACCTTGGTAAGATGTCTTGGCTGAATTTACTGAGGTCCTAGAGCAGACATAATTTTGAAATTCTTGTTTTAGGAAAAGCAACAACAGGACATGAACCGTTTGCAAACAAATCTGTATAGAACGGAATCTCGTACAAATAAACTGGAAGGCATTTTAAATTTATTGATGAAATGTCGAAATGGTCCAGATGCCAATTGCCCTTAGATTTGAAAGCGAATCACCAGAGAACTGCATTTTTTAAGCTAAAATTAGAAAGAATGTGTGAAACAAAGATTTCTGTATTTTCCAAAACAACTGTTATTGATTTTTTTTTAAACAAATATTTAATCAGTTGGCAGCTAAACTTTCTCTTTAGTAAATAATTTGTTTGTGTAAACTGCTCCTTGATTGTAAGCCATTCCCGAACGAGAGTGCCTCTGTAGTTTTTAACTATATTTTATACTATTTTAGACATATTTTTAGTACTTAAGTGAAAAGAAAAAGTGTCATAAATGCAATGTATTAAATATTTTAGCTTTAAGATGTGTATTTTTTGTTTTGCTAAATTTTGGCTATTTATTTATGTGTGGCCTTTGTCTTGTATTTGCATGTATATAATATATATGAGAAGATTTTCACAAATCTGCGAGTCTATTTATTGCGGGGAAAATTCATTTTCAAACGGTAAACAGTCTGGCATCTCTGTGCCGTTGAAAATTCTAGACTTTCAAGCAGTTGGCAGCCCTGCACAGAAATGAGAGAGTTGGCAGTCCACCATTAGGGCAACACTGCACAAACAAACGCAATTATTGAAAACAAAGCAGAAGGCGTAGTTAGTAATTTAGGATCAAAATAACACCATGACCAGCGACAAGCTGTCACTTAAGCAGGCCGAGCTCTCGGTACGGCGTTTCAATGAAAATATGCCACATCACCTGGGACTGCTTAAAAACCACCGCAGTCAGATTGAGAAAAGTTTGGCCCTTGGCGACTGGCAGCGAGTTAAAAGGGAGGAGATAAGTGCCAGACGCGTGGTTCAGCAAATAAAAAATCTGCTTTTGGGCATGGATGATTTGCGACAGAAAGTCGCTGAAGAGGACCAAAGTATCGTAGTAGAAATGATGGCCGAGGGAAAAGAGAAAGCATTCGATGCCATGAAGGAGTTCTCAGGTAAATGTCGGAAGAATTATATTAGTTGTTCCATCAATTTGAGCTGTATACTTTCCAGAACTAAAATTGCAATCCCCCACATCCACGACCAGCTCCCGCTACAGTGACGATGGTCTACCCGTGGCCGTTGACATTGACACGCTTCCCGCATACCAAAGAACAATGCCACAGCTTGAGACGGATTTCCAGCAAGAGGCTCACCAGCTGGCCCAGCGTCAGGCCTGTCTGGATGAAATGAACAATCTACAGCAGGAAATACGCTCTTTAAACGAAGCCTTCCATACTGTGCGAGTGCTGGTGCACGACCAGGGCACCAGTGTGCAGGCCGTGGAGGACAATGTCGAGGAGGCTCTGGAAAACGTTCAAGAAGGTGAACGCTATTTGCGCACGGCTCTGACCTACAAGAAAGCCATGTATCCGGTAGTGGGTGCTTTGCTAGGCACCTGTGTGGGCGGTCCCATTGGCCTTCTGGCGGGCCTGAAAGCTGGAGGCTTAGCTGCCGTAGGCTGTGGCATTCTCGGTTTCACGGGTGGATCTGTTCTCAAGGCCAATCCCACAGTCATCCACGGTAACATTGAAGCACCACCTGAGGAACAAGATGCCTCCCAGACCATGGAACTAAAACAGAAGCCGGAATGACCCTCAGCAATTGCCAATGCTAGTGCCTTGGCCACCACCAGCCACCATATATGGGCCGCTGATGCCCCCCGTCTGGGCGTGGGCACCATTCGCAGCTATTGTTCCATACAGTAAGATTTAATTCCCCTCTCGATACCCGCATTTTGTGATTTCCCGTGCAATCGACGACCGTGACCGTCTTTTTGTGTATGCATTGTTTTTTAACATGATCGACGTTCTCATCTCTTTGTTTAGTTTAAGTGTTGATTACTTGTTGTTCAAATGGATTTTATTAGATTACCGATTACCAGTAGCAAAATAGGCAATTTAGATTTTAAGTTGTATGGCTTTAATTCAAAAATAAACTCACTCTAATCTCTAAGCAGGCTGTTTTGTATTCCATCGATACAAAGAATTCCTAAGCTAAAATCATGTACTTACAAACTAGTCTGTTTTGGGAATCTACAAGGGTACATTCACTGTGGTCCAGGCTTGTTTGAAGTTCTTTTTCTGGGCGTGTTGCTTCTTGCGTAGACGCTTGGCCGTCTTGCGTTTCTTGAACCAGGCTGGGTAGTTGCCGTACTGATCTCTGAGTGTCTTGCTATTGAATACATGCGTTTTGCCTGTGTTTTCGTTGACTACTTCGATTTTCTTGCCCTTCTCCAGGCTTTCTTGGTGTTCGTACATGAGTTCCAGCTCTTCTTTTGTTTTCTGTTCCTGCAATGACTTGGGTGTTAAAATGTTTCTACATAAACCTGACAGAGACTTGCCTTTTTGATTTCCTCGGCACTTTTCACCTCAACTACGTCGCTAATATCTTTCAGTATTTCGTTGCCATCGGCATCCAAGAGCCCCAATGTCTTTTTAAGTCGCAATAGTTCTTTGGCTTCATAGCGTGCCTTTTTTATCTTGTTCATTTCATCGCGGCGTTTGCGTGAACGATTAGAGCGACCCATATTCTTTATTTATGCACTTTGTATAAAGAAAAAAGCAACAATTGCAAAAAAATATCAGGCTGCGTTACTTCTCCACACGTGTTCTCGAAGCTGGACAAAAGGTAGTTGGTGCAACATTTTAAGTGTTAGTAAATAAAGATAGACAGAAGCTAGCTGTTACGAAAATTTAAGTGCTTAGAAACAAATTTGGTTTTGTATAATTTTCATTTATAATTTTTTTTTAGATCATTATTGTCTCAATTTTTGTTGCCAATTTTAGTGTTTTTTTTTAAATATTTTTTGTTGTCTTTTTTGTTCCTTTTATTGCAATTTTTTCTGTCGTAAATCACATGAATGGGATTGGGTAAAGTCGAATTTAGGTTCGTATGACAGCTATACTATATAGATGTCCGATTCTTATTTGCCGTGCTGCTGCATCCCTATCTCCTGAATTAAAATGATATTTGTCAATAGATATGGGAGTTACTGCGAAATCTGGATTGCGGGTCTACGATGGTTTTTGTTTTGCAGCACTGGTATTGCTTCAATTACGTTGACCAACACTGACGTGGCTCTCTCATAATAATGCAATATGATTTTTGTATACAAACAAAATCAGCTGCTGGAAATATTTCTGCTCTCTCAAACATTTCCAAACGAGTTCCTGGTACCAGAGACCGAATTAGGTAAGAAAAGGTACCAAAAGAAGTGGCTAAAGCAAAATAAATTATACAAGTGTTATCGTGCGAATTAAATAAGAAATATTATTTGATATAATAAACAGGACCTAAATTACATTAGGCCCTTGGAAATACATCTTAACTCGAAACTTAAACCCAAAAAAACAAACAAAATTTTGGTAGAAAGGTACCGAATTTTTTCACCACCTTTTTCTTGCATTTGTGCTTGCCCCATGGCTGAGGTGAGGGTGAGTGTGAGTGTGGCAAACTCAGCTGTAAATGGAAATTCCCCACAGTTCTCCAAAATCCAAACACATAAAAACAAACACATGTCCGCTTTTTTCCGGCTGTTTTCACAGAATTTAGCTTCTTTTCGCTTTTATTTTGTCCAAATCTCTTGGGCTCTCAAAATGCTTGTGCTCTCACAAAAATGTTGTGCTCTTTTGGTCAAATTCACCACACCAAAATTTGTACTGCCTCTTAAGAAATCTATACTTTCGCATTATTCTTTCTCCTTTGCTTAAATTCTGTACTTTCGCTTAAAATAGCTGAATAGCTGGAAAAAAGCTGGAAAACACGGAGTTTGTGTTTGTGTTGTTTGTCTTGCTTGTACTTCACTTACCACCTCCCGTTAAACTGCTACACTCTTTGCACCAACAAAAAATATACTGCGCGTAGAAAATTGATTAAATTATTTACGGATAAAAATAAAGAATCAAGTAGTGAAGGACAAGATTATTATAAAAAAAAAAATAAACAATTTTTTTCCATAAAAAAAAAACAATTTTGGTGCTAAACTTTTGTGCAGCGGCAGCAGTGAATGCAATCGATCAATAAAATAAGAAAAGAAAAAGAAAAAAAATATACAAGCAACCCAAAAGTAATAAGGGAAGCAAAAGCAACAGAAGCAGCAGTCAAAGGAAGTGAGTAAAAAGATTTTTAACCCCCAACAAAACTCTTTTTGCGGAAGTTGAGAAAAAAAGTGAGACGCAATAAATAAAAAATGAAGAAAGCAAAAGAAAACATTTTACTTTGAAAAAAAAGAAAAAAACAAAAATTATTTTCCATCTTCGAAATTCTAATATTTTTATGGAGAAACTTCTCCAACTTCATTTTCTGTTTTGTTCTGAACGTGAGGATCAACATGATCTTGTTTTTTCTTATTCTGAGATTTCTGTGAGCTGCAAATCCGTGTTTTGTTTTTTTCCTCTTCTTCTTTTTCTTCTTGTTTTGGATTCTTGCATTATAACCATAAATTTAGCTTGCATCACGTTTTCAACATTTGTTTGCCTGATCGTTATCAAGTGTATCGAATCCGAAATGTGGGCTTGTAATGGGACTGAAAATTGTTACGAGAAGAAGAAGCCCTCTTTTGGTCTGTCTCCCCAATTGGCCTAGTCAAAGTTCTCGTGGAGTTTTGTGGGTGCCATTTGCTAACTTTTTTATGGTCGAATTGTGAGCCGTTCAACCAAACGCTTACAGAGCTGGCGGAAACGTATCCACAAACACAAAGACCCAAGCACAGAGCAAAGGGGCCAACTTTGAGCAAGAGACAACAAGAAAGAGAGAAAGAGCAAGCGAGACGGACAAGTTGGCTGCAGCCTCGCTTTGTTTCACTTCTGGGCCATTGCCTACCTATCTGGCCAACCCCCTCTTGTTGGCTCTCACCTTCCACCTTTTCACATATACGAAACTTTTGTCAGTGCACCTCTCTGCCTGCCTGCCCGCCACACACTCTCATCGCTCTCCTCTCTTTCTCTAAAATTTTCAGTTCTGAGTTGAGTTGTTTGCATGTGTTGTCAACATAATTTCAGGTGAATCTACCAAAACGCCCTAGCCATCTAGGCCCTCACCCCCCCTCACTCTTGCTCTAGCCCAGTGTAGACCAGAAAACCACAGAGCTGAGGTTTACCGCTAAAAGCAAATTAAGCTTTTACAATTATAAAAAAAAAATCACGATAAAAAAAAATCTCTTTACACGGGTTTTGACATTTTTTTTTTGTTGCCTGCTTTGTTTTGTTTTACATTGATATGCATCTTAATTAGCCTTATATGAATTTCCTGTTGCCAAAAATTATTTACAAATTCATACAGACCGACACGAAATTAAATATTTTTAATGGACAAATGAATTAACGATTACCACAAGCTTCATGGACAAAAATTTGTTATTACTTGTGTTGCCTGAAACCCAAACAATTCCTTAACCCAAATCCAAAACAAATTGTGAACTTATAAAAAAACATGGAGAGAGAGAAAGAGTGGAGAGAAGAGTTAGTAATTCGGTCTTTTGTCTAGAAAATTCTTAAGACTAAGAAACCGCAAAAGAAGCAAAATTGATAAGCAGGTCTGAGCAAGAAGAATAGAAGAACCTTTCCAGAGGTATCCAGGAACCCAACTCATGATGATCGCCATGATGAGGGTATACAAAAGTCAAAACAGACAACAGAAGCAGCCAAAGAACCGAGAACAGCAGCAAAGTGAATCATGCTGCAAATTGTCGCTGTGAAAAAAAAGAAAAAAAAAAAAAAAAACTGAAGAACAGGTATTGAAAACCTAGCATTGTTTGTGGTAACTACAAACATCGATAGAGTGGCCCGGGGTAGGAGAGGCGAAGTACAGCCAAGCGATAAATCAAGTCTGGCCAGTCTTGAATTTGCTGGCAACGAAAGAAAAATGATATCAGTGAGTGAGTGAGTAAAAAAAAAAAAAAAAACATAAACACAAACAGCTGATGTGGCAAATCCGTGTCTGCTTGAATGTGTGAGTATCTTATAGATACTTTTTTTTATGCTGACCGTTTGGCAAGATCCACAGCAGAACAGAATCAACTCGAACAGTCTCTCCAGTTTTTCTGTGGGTCTGCACGACTTGTTGGCCTGGTCTTGAGCTGACCAAGCCGACAAATCTGGCAGTTCGCATCTCTGTTGTTCACTCTGTCTCAGTTGCTACTTTAATTGACTAAGGGTAACAGAAAAACCCCCAAGAAGAAGAGTGAGTACTCTTTCTGGAGGTGGCTTACAATTTTTGTCCAAATTCTAATTTGAAATTAGATCTGACACGATCAACTTACTGAGACAATTTTTTTTTTTTTTTTTTTTTGATCCTGAAATATGATATTTTTGATTGTCAAATTTATCAGATACTCTTTTCACTTACACAACAAAGACTTGGCTGCCGCTCAGGCCAACTCCTTTGTTTGTGCTATTTCTGACCTGGCCTAGAACTGGGTCTTACCTTATTTGGCCAATGCCGCTAATCAGCTAGAATTGTTAGCGTGACTGGTTTGTTAGTTTTGCTAGGCTGTGGGCTCTGTTTTTTTTTTTTTTTTTTTAGGTTCTTCCTCTTCTCATTCTCTAAGGCGCTTTTCGTCTAAAGCCTAAGATATTTTTTCTATAGTAAATTGGTCAAATAAATAATGAAAACAAAAAGGCATATAAAAAACAATTAAGTCATCATTAGACGGCATTACTAGCTTAATTAACTAGTTTAGTTTTTGCTCTTGCCCTGACGGGGCAGTCAGTCTACCTGACTGGGTTCAAATTCGGGTTCAGGTCTATAGTATTTTCCGCAGGCCTGTCAGGTAACTAACTAATCCGCTTTATCGGACCAGCGGAGCGGCCGGAGTTGCCGTTTGGTAATCCCAAAATGGCATGCCATGACCCGAACCGAGCCAAGCCAAAACAAACTGTAAAACCTAAACTGAAACTATAATTAGAAAGTTAGTCACCGACTTTTGTTATTTTCACAAACAATGCACATGTAATTATATTTTATAAACACACACACACACACACATACAAGTTGAGTTACTTTTAGACACGCATACATACAAGTGTATTCTGTCATCATCCCGATGATTTGTCTGTACTTGGTGGCACCAGGGTCTTTGGATTCTTGATGGTTTGTCTGTCAGGACAATTTGAGTCTGTTTGGTCTGTGACTTGATTTATGGCATAAACAAAGCCGATCAGAAAGTGAATGCGGTTCGAAGGTTTTCTTTTCGTCTTCCCAGGCCAAAAAGAAAGACCAAACAAAAGAATCACTTTTGCCACCAGTGAAATTATGAGAAAGTACAAAAATAATTTCATATAGTTTTTATATAATTTTATTTTCTAAATAAAAGAAATTCACTGATCTTTTATAGTTGGGTATGCCTGTACACGCACAATGAAATGAAATGCGAGAACAAAGACAATCGTCCAAAAAATTATGCAACTTTTGTTGGCTGCGCATTTGGAAAACTGACATTAATTACGTCATAATTTTACTTTACTTTACGCGCTGATAGCAAAAATCTAACCGAACCATCAGGGTGGGGGGAGAGTTCAGTATACAAATAGAATAGGAGAGTACAAAGTAAAGAAGAAGAGCTGGCATATTAAGCAGGGCCCACTGTGCAGCTGCAGTCTACGCAGTTTACTGTTATTTACTGCGCAGTGGTTTGGGTTTTCTGAGCTGTCGTCTTGAGTGTGTGTGCGTGTGCGTGTGTGTGTGTATTACTGTGGGGTGGTTTGCAATCGTCTGACGTGTCAAACGTTGACTTGTTGTAATATTGGCGTTTTTGTTGTGCCAGTGAGTGTGTTGATTTGTGTGTGTGTGTGTGTGTGTGCATACAACTCGAGCTTGGAGCATTAATATTCACTTCCCTAAATACAACAAAAAAAAGAAGAGAAGTAAATCGATTTTTCTTCTTCTTCTTTTGCTTTTTTGCAGTCTAAATTAAAAACATTGAAGTGTGAAACGATGGGGATGGGGGTGGGCTGCTTTAAATAGCTAAGGTGACCCTCGCCATCTATGCAGGAAATTTTAGGTCCCAAAATTGTTCGTATGCGGAAGTTGCCATTATAACTTTTTTTTACTTTCCTGCCTATACACGAATTCATGCCTGGCTGGCAGAGACCTTCCGCCAGCTCTCTCTCTCTCTCTCTCTCTCTCTGTGTGTTACTTTCTTCCTCTCTCTACATACATTTTAAAGATATATACAGAGAGATATGCAGATACGGATGTATTTATAATGCTGGTTGGAAGAGCCTTGCAAACTGCGCAGGTCAAACATATGAAAAGTCAATTTTGTTTGTAAACAAAATTACGTTACCAGAGAAATACCCATACAACCAGATCCGAAAGAGAGTATAAAACCTAGAGACAATCAGAGAGGGAGAGCACAGCTGAGAGGGTGGTAAATTCTCTCATTGTATGTGTGCTAGGGAAATTGTTTACCCCAAAGTTAGTAACTGTGTATGGGTCAATCTATTTTTGGAGGCTCTGCAGCTTAGCGCACATGACTATTTGGAGGCCATTCGAAATGCTGGTTAGAAGGGTTGCTGGACTGCTGCGCCCAGGGAGGGGGGTGGGGGGGTGTACATTCGTTGGCTTTTGGTCATAAATTTCCATTTAATTGGCACAGTTTTTGTTGGCCAATGCTTTTGGAATTTTTCATTGACATTGCTTTCGAATTGCCTGCATGACTTCATTCGAGTGCAGGGAAATCATGCGACCAATGAAATAGTTAGGAGTTATGCAGAATGTGATTGCAGTAATTAAAAACCAACTCAGCTGCCATCAAATTTATTGATTTATTTTCTAATGGGGAGCAGTTTTTATTTTCCTAGCAAATTATTGCATTTATCTTACGAATTTCGAAAAAAATGGGCAAACGTTAGTCAATTGCTAAAGGGGAAGCTTTCAAGGGGAGACTTTCAAGGTTGAAATATATAGACAAATTATAGCTTAGACTGCGAATGATGAAATGCAAAATTATTATTTGACTAATAAAAGAAGTTAGTCAATTGTTAAAGGAAAAATTCAAGAGGGTTTCAATATTGGGATTATGATGGATCTGGGTTCAGAATTAATGATTTAGAGAATTCGAAACTAAAATTTCTGATCTAGGGAACTGAAAAATTTATCTATAAAAATATTCTTAAGCATGTTGTCATTACTGAGAATATTCCTTTTATTAATCAAGCTAACCAATACCTTCTTTTCTAAGCTAAAGAATAAATTCTTAAAAGAATTCAAAGTTTTCTCAGAACTGATTCAAATGCACTTTTTGTATTCGACAAATCTGTCGAGTTCATTGAACGTTGGATTGTTTTGCTTTCAAATTCGCTTGGTATTTCTGGAAGGAATATCTTTTTGACTTGATTAGAATTGTTGCCAATTTGTTTTGTCATTTCAGTTGTTCATCAATACTTACACGTGGCGTCTGATGTAATTTCTAATCTAATAATGATTATTCTGCTGCGGTAATGATGACCAGGCAGCTGGTTAGTCGCAAATTGATTTGTTATTGATTGGTAAATGTTTTCCATAGTCTCCCTAGACGCTGATGTTGACCTAATTTGTCACCTATTCCCTAGACCTACATATACATATATACATTTGTGTTCTATTAGCATGATCTGGGCAATAAACAAAGCGATAAAACAAATGCGTTGTCCCAAGAGCAGCAGCCACCTGCCTTTGCCTAAAAATAAAAATAAATACTGCGTCGCTGGGACTAATTGAAATTACGCGTTATTAAACACAATTTGATGACTATATTCAATAAAATAAAAAAAATCTCATTTGAATGCCACTTGCACAATACATCATATATAATTTATATACCTCAATCTATATAAAAATAAAAAAAATGCATAAAGGTACGCGAACTTGAAATATGTATAAATCAGTGAATCAAAAATAATAAAAAAAAAAAAAAAATTGTACATAAAAAAAACTTGTAATTTATATTTATTGTTGTTGTTGTTGTGAATTTTAGAAATGAACTTTGTGATTGATAAGCATTCAATGAACTTGACTGACTGAATTAAATTGACTCTCACTAAATGGGAATGACAGCTGGCAAAAGCTACACACGGGCTAATTGAACTGACCGACCGAATGGTATAGCAAATTTATAGAAACTTTAACCCTAAGTTGACCTCTTGTATTCCGATTTTTTTTCAAGCGAAATTAAATTGAATATTAACCCTTTGTTGGTAAAAAAAATTTTTCTCTTTTAATTTTTTCCAATTTTTTTTTATTAAATTATTGGTCAGCAAGGGGTTAAGACTTAATGCTAGCCTTTATATTTATTTATTTAATTTTATTCTTGAAATACTTTTAACAGCCAATTCAGAGCCTCGGTCGACAATGGGTTAAGACTTTAGGCTTGCCTCAGATCTGAAGACTGTGTGAACAGTCGGAGGAAAGCATAGAAACCCACTCAGAGTTGTGTTTTCATTTTCAACAAACTGCGCATTACACTTTTGTGGGGCCAACTGATGCGGGTGTTTCCAAGGGGATCATGAGACGCGTGTATGTTTTTTTTTCTGGGAGCTTGGGGGAGTGGGTTAGCCTAGATATTTCGGATTCATTGGGCAAAGCGTCTCGTTTGTTTAGAAAAATGCTAACATTTGTTATAATTCAAAACACTTGAAATTTGGGAAGCTACCAGAAATTTACCCCTGGCTTTTCCCTTTTCACTGGGCAGGGCTTGTTTGTCATTATCTTTTTGTTTGTTTATCGGGGCTTCTTTCTATATATTGTTTTTTTTTTTTTTTTTTTTTTTTTTTTTTTTTTTATTGAACTAAGAATCGACCCTCAAGGTGGGTCATAACATAGTTTATAAAATACATAGAAATTTTTCGCCACACCCCGCTCTGGGGGTTTACAATTTGAAGGTGTGCTCCTTCATCTAGAGGAGATCTAAATACTCTCTCCTTTTCAATCGGTGGATTGTGCGGGTAGTCGCAAGGATTCTAGCAAGCCTGCTGGCGTGACTTTTCAGCCGCTCGTTGTAGCGACTCGTGTGGCGATTTATCTGACGATCAACAGTCTCCAGATTCAGGTCGTGGTGAAGCGTAGAACCGCGAACGTACCAGTCACATCCAGTGATAGTTCTCAGGGCTCTATTCTGGAATGTCTGGACCCGTTCGCGGTTCGACGCAGCAGCAACGCCCCAAATCTGGATTCCATATCTCCAAGTCGGGGCAATAATGGAGTTGTACACGGCTCTTTTGCATCGCAAGGGGAGCTTGGACCTCTTGCCCAGCATCCAGTTGAGGCGGGACATCTTTACCCTGCAGTTGGTGACCGCGGCCTGAATATGCGACCTGAACGTCAGCCTTTTGTCCAAGGTGATACCCAGGTATTTGGTCTCAGGTACAAGCTGCAGGGTTTGGTTGTTCAACCAGACTGCGGGCACTGCGCCTCTACGGAGAGTGAAGCAAATGTTCCAACATTTGCTTTCGTTGAGACAAATATTCCATCGGCGTGCCCAGGTCTCAAGCCTCCGAAGGAAGTCCTGCAGTCCTTCTGCCGCCTCATGCTCACAGGGGGCTGAGTAGAGGTAGCATACATCGTCGGCGTAGGAGGCGAGGAGGGACCTCTGGTTTAGGGTGGCCGGTCCTACCGCTTGAGGAACTGGAAGGTCAGCAGTGAATAGGGAGTAGAGCAGGGGTCCCAGTACACTGCCCTGTGGTACTCCAGCCAAGGCCATGTGCGTGGATGAAACAGCGGACCTTACCTTCACCTGGAATTGTCTGCCCTCAAGATACGATTTGAAGAGAATATAAAAAGGTGCAGGGAGCTGTCTCTTCAACTTAACGAGGAGACCTTTGTGCCAGACCCGATCAAATGCCTGCTTCACGTCGACAAAGACACCGTTACAGTATTCTTTGTCATCAAAAGCCTTCAGGATATGGTTCACAACCCTGTGGACCTGCTCGATAGTACCATGCCCCTCCCTGAAACCAAATTGGTGGCTTGGCAGTATATTTCTAAGATTCACACGCTCGGCGAGCCGCGTCACTATCAACCTCTCCAAAACCTTAGAAAGTGACGGCAGGAGGCTGATGGGTCGATATGACAGTGGGTCGTCCTCTGGCTTGCCAGGTTTGTGAATCATCGAAACCCTTGCAATCCTCCAGCTGGCGGGGAAGTACTGTGTCCTTAGTACAGCATTAAAGATCAGTACAATAAAGAGGACTGCTCTCATCGGCAAAGCTCGCAGAGTTGCGTGACATATTCTGTCATGTCCCGGCACCTTTTTCCTCGGCAGACGTTTGACCAGGTCAACAACTTCCTCCACTCTAATTGGCTTAATCGGAAGAGCCATCTGCAGTGGTACGTCTAGTTCTCGCTCTGTTGCCAGAGTATCAGCTTCGTCGGCGATGTCAAAAGGCAAGAAGCGACTCTGTAGGTGGTCGGCAAAGACCTCGGCCTGTTCCTCATCAGATTGGCAATATCTGCCATTAGCGGATCGCAGTGGGACGTGTCGAAGCGGCTGTCGCTTGATGGCTTTGGTAGCCTTCCACAGGGAGAAGCCCGAATCTGCCGTGTAGTCCATATTTGCCAGTAAGTATTCAAAGTGCTGCTGCCTCTGGAGGTTTAGAGCGGCCTTCAGCTGTCGATCCGTGTTCCGCCACCGGATTCTGTCTTCACTTAACCGCGTCCTGAGGAACCTCCTGCGCTGCTGTCTCTTGAGCCTAATAAGGTCCTTGATCTCTCTATTTTGACAGTAGAGGGTGGAAGAACACTTATAGGGGACCTCTTTCGGGCTGGCTTGCTCAGCTGCGTTGTGGATTTTTGTCGTCAGGAGGTCTACAGCAGTATCAATGTCGTATCTAGTCTCGATCTCCATACTCAAATTTATCGACTCCTCCATTGCCTGTTGGAATATGGGAATAGAGGACCGTTTGGACAAGAGCCGATAGTTGGGATGGACAATCTTGGGTTGGGTCTGCAGTTCAACAACCAGAGCAAGATGGTCGCTATGAAGATCCCAGGTGTCGGTTATTGTTAGAGCTCCGTCAGGTATTCCCTGGTATACGGCAAAGTCCAAACATGAAGGCCTTCCTCTGGTGCCGTAGGGGTAACGGGTGGGCGATCCTGTTGCTAGGATTTTAAGGTGGCTGGATGCTAAGCACCTTGCCAGTGTCGCCCCTCTAGCACTGATGGAATTATCGCCCCAGAGAGGATGTCGTGCGTTCCAGTCGCCTCCTATCAAGGCCTTGGCACTGATTGAAGCTAATAAATTATCCAGTTCCTCTGGCTGGGTTCTGTAGTTGGGATGAACATATATAGATCCCAACTCCAGGGCACCCAGGGATGTGTTCAATCTTACTGTGGATAACTGGTAGGAGCAGTTGATTTTGGTGGTCAAAGGGTGGTGGTCTAGGTCGGACTTAACCATAACCGCAACGCCACCGCCAGGTCGGTTGGTTTGGGCTGTGTTGGCTTGATAAGCCTGGTAACCATATACTCTGGGGGCACCATTGTTCAGAAGCCTCGTCTCACTTAAAAGCATCACGTCGATGTTGTTGACGTGAGCATAGAGTTCGAGCTCCGCAGCTCTCTCTGAAATGCCATTGGCATTCCAGACAAGTATGCGAAGCTGACTCATTTTGATAAAAGAGCGGTGAGCAAGGTGAGGACCTGGTTCTGTGTCCCCAACATCTGCGCTTGCATGTCTGCCATTCTTTCGATCGCTTTGGTCATGTTATTGACAGCTACCATTAATTCTGAGTGACTTCCCTGAATGTCGTAGCTTTGTTGTTTTTGTTGTTGAGTAAAATGCATTTGATCTACTCGTTGGTGAAGCTGCTGCAGGAGCTGTTGCTTTTGTACTACTCCGTGGGGAGTTTGTGTGGGGCTGTGTCGCCTGGCGACATCTGAGTAAGACATGTGCTGGCTGCTCTCAGGGGCGTTGCGCGTGTGGAGCAGTGGAGAACTTCCTGATAGTTGGCGTGATGGCTGTGATCCTTTCGCTGTCTTGGTTTTTTGGCTTTTCGAGTTATTTTGCCTGCTTTTATGGTTGGGTAGTGGCCAGTTATTCTCTACTGTAGAGTGTTCCGTTTTTGTTTCCCACACTATGGGATTCTGTCTGTCTGCCGAAACAGTGACCCGGTTCGTCGTGCTGGCGGTATTTTCTTTCTTTCTTGATCCCCTGGACTTGGCTAGGTATTCCTGATACCAAAGGCACCCCTTGTAGGTGGCGGGGTGATTGCCAGCGCAGTGCACACAAGTTGGGGGGGCACCAGTAGGTCGGTCGCATTCTGCAGAGCGGTGATCCTGACCACATTTCACGCACCGAGGATGCTTTCTGCAGTAACGGCCAGTGTGTCCGAAGTCCTGGCAGCGATTGCATTGGGCAATATCACTCTGCTTCCTCATAGGCTCGCATCTCACACGTTGTCTGTTTAACAATTGTAGATTAGATAAGGCAAATCGGAATAACAAAGTCGAAAGAGAATGAAAACAAAACGTCAACAAATTTGGCATTTCATTTTGTATCGCTTTGCTTTCTATTTTTCCACTATTTTTTTTTTTTTTTAAGTGGAAAAGATATTTTTGTTGATTTGTTATTGTTTTTCTTATGCAATGACGCCAACTTTGTTTACGTTTTTTTTTGGCATCACTTTTACCCACCAATTCCACGAATTCTTTTATTTCCTTTTTGTTTTGCTATAATTTATGTTTTTTAAGCGCGCGTGTTTTTTTTTTTTAGTTGCTTATTTTTTTTTTTGCGTATTGCGAAATATCACAAGATCTTCTGAATGCGTAAGAAATATTTATTATTATTATCTGTTTTTTTTTTTTATTAAATTTGCAGACTTGTGTTTGCCCAGGGGAAGCTAATCTTTCTCAAGCTTTTGCTTGGCTCGCCAAATTTTTGTCAGCTGTTGCATGATAAAATACCTAAAAATATCAAAAAAAAAAAAAATAAAAATTTGCAATAGAGAAAAGCCTTGAACCTGAATAAACAAGGTTGTTTGGCAGAGCTTTTTTTCTGCTGTTTGCTTGATCAACTTTTATGATAGGCAAGAATTTGTTTATGTTATTTGTTGAATGCAGGTGTGAGTCTGTGTGCACTTTATATGTCTGTGTGTGTATGTGTTTCTTTGTTCAAAAGATTTCGTTTTATTTTCGTGTGTGTTTTGGTTTTGCCTTGCCTTTATTATCTTACATAATAAAATCTTCCAGCCCCTCTCAGACTATCAAATCTATTTACACAGCTAATTAGAATGCCTGCTGAGGCTAGTCCACTATATTTTTTTTGGCTACTCAATGACATTTTGAAATACATAAAAAAAAACAGCTTTTAATTTTTGCAGTTTCTAACCATGACTTGGCATAAAATCCATTAAAAATATCATAAAGCTGATTAGCCAGAGCATGTCTGGCATCACAAATTTTAAATATCGAGTGTGTCAAAAAAAAAAAAAAGATACACAATTTCGGGCATTGAGCAGACAGAAAGATAAACAACAAAGCAGAACCAAAAAAACTACATCAAACCAGCTGCAAACTATTTCAGCTTTTATTTTTTTACTGGGGTCGTTCTGATCGTTCTTCTACGGTCTCTTGGCTTTTGTTTGGTTTACTGACAAGAAAAACTAAAAACTAGAAGCGAATGCCCCTCAAAGTTTTCTATTGACGCACTCAAGAGCCATTTCGTCTGCCAACTAAACAGTAAAAAAAAAAAACAAACAGATAAAAAAAAAACCAAGAAAATAATAATACGAAAATAAAAAGAAAAAACAAAACAAAAAACAAAAAAAAAGTGTGTCAGTGTACGCAAACGGCGCAGCTGATTTGTGTGAGTGAAAGATCTGCAAAGAGAGAGCGCACCAGAGAGAGAGAAAAAGAGAGAGAGAGAGAGCGAGGTAAACAAAAAATCACGAACTTTGCGTATGATCGATCACACAGCCCCCCGGCTGCCCTGGCCCAGGCCAGTACTGGGCGCTCAGCTGCTCAACACGTTCCTCTCTGCTTTTGGACTCGTGGAGCATAAATTTATGTTAGTTTTTTTGTTGTTTTTTGTTTTGTTTAGCTGCTGCCCCCGCTTCGCTTATTTTGGTTTTGCTCGTTTTGTTTTTGTTGTGGTCCGTTTTGCTTTTTGCGTTTTAAAAAAATACATAATTATGCGAGCTTGAAGCAGCTCTCCAACGACGAATCGAAGCAGCAGCAGCAGCAGCAACCAGCTGAGAGCTTCGTTTGGCTGGGCCAGTGGGGCCAGCTGCTCTGACATTCGCCTTTGATATTTGAAAGCAAACGCACACAGAGACTGAGAGACTCGAAATCAGGCAGAAGCAGCCAAAGCCAGAAAAGTGTAGTGAAGTTCTCGCCCGAGTAGCGAAAGAAAGTGAAACACTAAATAAATACAGTCAACAGCCCTAAGGTAATTACAATCCACAAAAAAAAAGCTCATTAAAAGTAGCTTAAAGTTAAAAGCCTACAAGAAATAATAAGTGCCAGATAATTTGAGAAAAAAAAGTGTACAAGTGAGAAACAAAAAAAAAAAAAAACTAGCGCGCTTTGTGAAAATTTAAATTCAAATTCAAATTGCAGGCAGCTTTTTTTCCCCCAAGTCTTCACACATACACCTACAATCTTTTTGAGATGCACACACAATAGATTTGATTTTTCTATAGCTTTTTTCTGTTCTTCTGCTTTTTTTTGTTGTTTCTTCCGTTGTGTGTGTATTTTCGTAGCATTTCAAATGCGCTTCCCAGCCAACAATTCGGTTTGGGCCTTTTTCAGTTGGCAATCGAGTGTCGACTTTGCAGTGTGTGCGCTTCATACCGATCGTTGCTGCGTTTCGTTTTCACATTTCTTACAAAAAAAAATTATTACTTTTTTTTTGAAATTATTAAAAAAAATTTTAAATTCATCCTAAGTGTTTTTTTGATTTGAAAAAAAAAAAATTAAATCATTTTCCAAGCTAAACAGAAAAAGGTGAGCCAAGTGTAAGAATTGTGTTGTGCTTAAAAAAATAATAATAAAATAAAAATCTTAATAGTCTTTTCTCAAAAAAAAAAAATAAATAAATAAATTTATATGGTTCTTTGTTTCTGTTCCACAAGGTCAGCTATGACGTCAGCTAGCCTTTGAGAAAGTATTGCATAAGTTTATTTAATTGTGGTTTGCCATTGTTTGACCATATAAAGAGCACTTTTAATTACCAACAAGATAAACTCTGAATTAATAAAATAATAAACAAAAATAAAAATGGCTGAGGATCTAAATTATTTCTTAGTTGGTTCTGTGTTTGCAGTTCATTAGCATTTTATCAATCATTTAATTTAAAATACTATTTGGACTTTTGACCAGACATTTCGAACAGCTATTTGCCAGTCATTATATTTTTTATTATTTATTTCAACTAGCTAATTAATGCCAGACAAACTAAATTCCGTCTAGTCGAAACGTCTAGTTGGTGATTTTTTTTTTTTTTTTTTTGCCCTTATCGAAAGTAACAAGTTTTGATAAGGTGAATAATGGGGGGGAAAAAAGTGATGAAATTGATAATTTGTTTTTTTTTTTTTTATTTGGTTTGTTGACTTTGATTTTCACAGTGATGTTGCATTGTGCCAAAAAGTAGAAGGAAATTAGAAAAAAAAATACTAAATTGGGAAGTGTTCTTTTTATATAAGTGACGGTCATTTGTTGATCAAGGTCGGTCGATAGCCACAAAACAGAAATAAGAAATATATCTATATATATATATATATTTTCTATATTTTTCAAAACTATATATTTTCACAATTTTTACTTTTTTTTCGCTTGGCTCAAAGTCCATTTCTTTGTTTTCTATTTTAAAGGTTGATCTAATATTTTGTTAACTTATCTAGCTGCCCTCGCTTATATTTTTTTTATCTCTATATGAAAAACGAAAGATTATATCAGCTGTTTTTGGGCTTGGCTGCGAATTTCATGTCATTTTTCATTTTGTCTTCTTCTTGTCTGCTTAGAGAAACTGTCATGTAGGTGTAGGAAAAATATATGATTGAATGATTTGGCGATTTGTGTGTTTTTACATTTTCAAGGTTAACTTTATTTAGCTGATCAACTGAGAAAAACAAAAGAACCAAAGGAACAAAGAAAACAGTGATAAAAAAAAAATAATACAATAAAATCGAAATCAGTGAAATTAATATAATACTCTCACTGATTGGTCATTGGGAATTTAATCATTTGGGTTCTTTGTCTGACCAGTGTGAGCCTGAGTCGGTTATCTGCACATTTGTGGGGGGTAATTGTATGGTTGTTCAGTCGGTGTTGTAAAATGTTAAAATACCTTTGGTCGACGTGTTTTAAATGGAAAAAATTCCGGCACGATCAATAAATATTTTCAACCTAAGAAAAACCTGAAAGTACTCAACAAATTGAGTCGGATTATTTTCTTTTATTTTTGTTATTTTTTTTTTTTTTGTAGTTTTTGTTTTGCTCATTTCACAGTTGATTAAACTGGCAACTGTTGCTGTTTTGGTTGAATTCAATTTTAGCTTTCAAGGGGCCCAGAACACTTTAGGCCAAATGGGCCATAGTCACGTCATTTGAGTGCCCGGTTCGTGCGTATGTGTCAAACGGTGTCCCAATCAATTTTTATTAGCCAACTTGGCAACTTTCGCTGACATTTGACTCTGACAATGGCCATTTGCTTCTTCTTTATTTTACTACTATTCCGATTATTCCTATTTTTTTTTTTTTTTACCCACCGTCTTTGTAGTCACCGTCAGAGGCACCGTCATCGTCTTTAAACTGTCACAGTTTGGCCAGCCCACTACTGCCATCTGATATGACCAGGCAAGCCTCCTCGAGTTGTTGTTGTTGTTTGTTATAAATTGCATTTTGGGCCAGCTTGTTAGTCAACGGCAATTGGATTTTTTTTCCTCTGTATTTTATGTGTTTCTTCTTTTTAGTGTTTTGTGTCTTTGTAGATTTCACTTGCCTTGCGGTCAGCTGAAAATTGCAATTTGATTTTTTTTTTTCGTATAATTTTTTTTTCCATGATTTGTTTTGGTTTGTTGAGCAGATCTGTTTTTTTTTTTATTTTTTGGATACTCAAACTTTTAGAAGCCTTTGGCTACCAGTGGAAAATAATGTAGTTGATTTTTAAAAAAGAGTATTTAAAAGTCTGTGTAGCCCAGTCTTTTCATATTTTTGTAAAGCTTTGTTTTGGTTTGCTCGATGCAAATTTTCACTGACAATATTAACTATAATTTTGCCTAGTTAAAGTTCGCAACCATGACTTGGCATAGTTTCATTATCAGAGAATCCACCAGGGGTAGACAGCGAGGCGGACAGTTCGAAAGAGACAGATAGACAGACAGACAGACAAGACTGAGCAGACGGACAGAGCAGAGCAATGAAAACGCTTTAGAGCAATTCAACTGGCACAATTGCCACTTACAATGGCAATGCACATACACACACACACATACACACACACACATGGACATGCATATAGACATTATTATTTCTATTGTCATGACGTGAGCTCAATTTAACAAAAGAAAAAAAACACAGGCCGCAGTGGTTGTATTTATTTATATATAATATAAAAATATAGCTTGGAATATCTGTGTCTGTATGTGTGTATGTGTTAGTGTGAGTGTTGGTAATGCAATGCATATGCCATAAGTATAATTGCCTCGATCATATGGGCAGCACATGCACAGACTTGGGGTTGTCGATGACAAATAGTGATGGCAGTGGGGGTGGTGGGGTTGGCTTTTTGGTTTTAGTTTTTTGGATACTAATTGTCAGTCTGCCTGTCTGCTTGTCTTTCCAAGTGCTGTTTTGAAATTTAATAAGTCCCAGCGAATCGAAGGGGGTGAAGATAATCCGGTGGGAATATACTGAAATAGAAAATTCTATAAATTCTTGTTGTTGCTGTTGTTGTTGTCAACATAAAGTGTCAAGTGTTTCGGCTTTGAATTACGCCTACACGCACATGTCTAATTAGCTTTAGCCGAACGGAGCTGAGCTAAGCTGGTTCAATGGCTCTCAAACTGTACACAACAAAACGAAAGAAAAACTCGAAAACGCAGCAACCGCGCAATTTGAAATAATTTTCTGCTTTTGTTATTATTTTGTTTTGTTGCTGTTTTCTTGTTTTTTTTTTTCTTCTTCTGTCTTTCATTTCTGCTTTGTGCGAATCCAAATCAACGTAATCAGTATAATTGCCGCCTTTAGGCGCATACGTGAAATTTCACTTTTTATTTTTGTTTAGAAAACGGCAGTTTGGTGGCATTTGCTGAAAATGAAATTGCAAATTTCAATTGAAATACATACACACACACTCAGCAAATCGAATAGTGTGTAATTTACGCCGAAAACAATTAAAATGTGAAAAAAACTTAGGTGAAGAGTTTGTGGGGGGATTTCGAAAAGCAATTAAATAAAATTAAGTAGCCGACCCATTGAACGCGTATAAAAATACGAGCGCGTTTAGAATGAAGCCTTCAACTGAATTGTGCAAATACAGCAACACACAAACACACACACACACACACACATGCACAGACAGGCTTGCCCCATAGAATGCGCTCGATTTGCTAAGCTTATTTGCGGTTTGTTTTATGAGCGTGGGTGGATTGGTGGGAGGCGCTTTCAGTTTCACATGTGCTATGGATTTTTCATGTTTTTCTTTTTTTTTCTGTTCGTTTCATTACAGCTACTGACAGATAACAAGTAAAACAAGGAAAGAAAGCAGCGTACAAAAGGAAAATTAAAAGACTGAGCAACTTGAGCAAAAAAAAAAAAAAAAATTAAATAAAAAACATAAATATAAAAGTATCTAAGAAGATTAAGAAAGAAACCAAACGGAACAAAATTATAAGCAATCTCCAGAACTCTTTCATTCATTCTATCTTTCCATCCCAAAACAAAGAAACCAAAAGCACTCTTTGATAACAAAAACAAAACAAAATAAAATTGATCTCAAATTCGATAAGCAATAAAGAGAATAGCAGAGAGCGCCATCTAACGTCGGCCGGGTGAACTAACATTGTATAATGTTAAATAGTCTCGCAACATTTCTATTTGGAGCGCAGCAACCGACGTCTGAGTCAACCAATAACGAAGCGAATCCTGTCCAGGCCGGCAAAGTCAAAAATTCCAACACCAACGATACCAACGACGAGGCTAGCGGCGATGTGATTGAGGTGACCTCATCTACGCCATCCGTAGCGGGCAATAATCGTGGCACGGTGCGTTCGGGTGGCAAGCAACGCGGTGGCAAGAATCGACGTGGCAAGCAAAGAAACCAACCACAACAACAACTGCAACAGCAACGTAAGCAAACGGTTCCATCGATCACCAAGCTCTTGACCCCGGGTGAGCCAACCGTCGATGACGACTTTGACGAAGACGAATGGTATATTGTGGAAAAAGAGAGTAAGTGATTTACCCAATAAAATGTCCAAACAAAAATTTTACTCACACCAAAATTTTGTGCTTTGGAATAGACGAGGAAGATGACTCGTTGCCACGCAGCGATTCCGAGGAGGAGGTAACCGTGGTTGAGGTCCAAGGCAAGGCACCGATTCCCCTCATTTCGCGTCAACGTCAGCATCAACTTCATAGCAATTCGCATTCCCTGTACAGTGGACCGAGGCCGCAGCAGCATCGCAATCATTTGCAACGCAACCGGGCCAACCGCCCTCTAAGCATCTCAACATTGAGCCCGCCCAGAAGTGCGCCCTTGGGCACTACGGCCGGCTCAGTGTTAGCTGACAATAATGCTGTGACCCAGTCACTGTTTGCCCCCTCGCCGGCCCTGTCGCCCAGCGGCAGTGATGCCGGCAGTGGCTGTGGCGGTGGCAATGGCAGTGGCCTACTGATGGAGGAGTCCTGGTACGTAACACCGCCACCATGCTTCACCTCGATTGGGCCAATCAATATGGAAACATCACCATTTGAGAATCTATTGATTGAGCATCCAAGGTTGGTGATTTTTGTTGTACACGCGCTCTGCACATTTTTCTATATTAATCAAGTTCACTTCAACTTTTCTGTCTAACTCTGGGAGAGATTCCTATCCGAACTAATTGAAATCTATTTCGCTTGACCTTACAGCATGTCGGTTTATCATAGTATTAGGTCGTCCAACCAGGAGGGCACCGAAAGTTTCATTAATCTTGATCTCGGGGTAGAGACATCCTCATTGTCGGAGCAGCCGGAGGAGCTGGAGCTGCCGGCCCCAGAGCAGGCTGTGGTTCGAGTCCAGGATCAGGCGGCCATGCAGGAGCGTGTGCCCAATGCACGCTTCGATCGCCAGGCGGCAGCCCAGCTCAAGCAGCAGATTCTGGCACGTCAAAGCCAGAAGGTGAGTCAGAAATTTATCCAATGATTACTTTTTTTTTAACGACCTTTTTTGCCCTGCAGAGCAACAACAAGAAGCAGCATCAGCAGTTGTGCCGCAGCGCCATCAAGCGCTCCAACAAGGTACGCGAAGTCCAGGCCAAGGGCCAGAGACCGCGTCGTTCGGATATGCAACACTGCAAGCTTGTTAGTGGCGCCAACAACAACCGCAAATGCTGCTATTAAAAGGCTACTCTCGGCCACTCCCTCCCTCACACCCCTACCCCAAAAACCACACTCTCTAATAAATAAAAAATCTACATGACCTTAAAGAGAAAGAGGTGGAAGAAGACGATGACAAAACAAAATTTGATGATAAGTAATTTTGAAACAATCAATGTGGAGCAAATGAAGCAAGCAAAGCAAAAGCGCATTCAATTTTAATTCTTGTAGTATTTAAAAAAAATAAAAAAAAATAAATATATAAATTTTGCGCAAACAAAAAAAATAACACAAAAAAAAATTATTAAAATTATATAAAAATTTAAAAAAAAAAACAAAAAAGACGCAAAAACTATATCAAAAAAAATTATAATTAAAAACAAAAAAACTATATTTAACAAATATTGTGTAAAAAAAAAACAACAACAAGAAATATTTAAAAAAAAACAAGCAAAATAATCAGTGTAAATGAGTAGTTTTTAAATGTTCACAGTTTCAATTTACAATTAAAAAACATAAAAAAAATTACCAAAAAAAAAAAATTACAAAAAAAAAATGCAATAAAAATTTTAAAAATGAATATGCAAAAGAAGAAAAAAAAAAATAACAATGCTATAACAATTTAAAAAATTCAAAAGTTTTACAACTTTTTAAAAAAATATCAAATCATGTGAAAAAAACAACAAAAACATTTTTGAATTAATTTAGAATTAATTTCATAAAATTATTTATTAAACAAGAAAACAATTTATTTTAGTTTTAATTCGATGCCGTATCAAAACGCAAAACACACGCTACAAAAAAAAAAAAATTAAATTTTAATTAAAAAAAAAATATTTTTATTTAATTTTATTGCAAGTTGAATTTAACTTTGAATTTATAATTATTGTATTAAAATATAGATGAGAGATGGCAAAGGCAAATGATAAATTATAAATGATAAATGAAAATGTATTTGTGTGTAATGTATGTTTAATTTAAAAAATGTAAAAGTAACAACAACAACAACAAAAAAACAGAGAATGTATTATTTAAAGGGCACGATATGAAATGTATGAGAAAATGAAAAAAAAGTATGAAAACACAAAAAATAAAAAAAAAATATATATAGAGCAAAATATATATTAAAAAAAAAAAAACAAAAAAAAAACAAAAGCAAGACAAAATAAAAATAAAAATGATTATGCTAAAAACTAAGAATTGCTGAATTTATTATTCATCTTAATGGGTCACTGGGCAGAGAGGCTCCTTTAATGGCCACCGTCACAGTGGCTGGCAAGAAGTCGGAGTGCCCTTGCATGCCAAGCGCGGCCAGGGTCAAGTGGGGGTTGCCTTTCGAAATTCAAGTAACCAGTGCCCAGCTTAATTAACGGTATTTAAAGGCAACAATTTTTACACTAACTTGGCACACAAAGTGCCCAGCAAATTAAGTACAGTGTGGATTGGCTTGAAGGGAATTTCTCGATAAAGAAAGAGATGAATTTTTTTGAACCTAAGGACCATTATCCATTATTTTCAAATCAAATTAAATACAAGAGATTTCTTGAATAACCTTGAATTTTTATGTGAGTCCTAAGAGGGGGAAAAAATGATGAGGCAACGACAAATTTCGACTGAGCACACAATCAGATATTTAGTCTTAGGTAAAGTTCCATAAAACAGGTGACTACTGTAGGCTTGTAATTTTGAAAAAAACACAACACAGACACGCTTAGCAAACAACGCTTACAACACTTCCACTTTTCCGCCCACAAAACCCAGAGGAGCCAGCGACTAATGACAGTGAAAATCGTAATTAAAAAGTTTACAGTTAGGTGGCGCTGATCTTGACCTGGCCGGGTGGGAAGGCCTGGATGGGCACCATCTGACTAAGGTCACGGGAGAAAGATGAGATAATTTTACTTTAGCACTTCTTGCCACTCAATTCCTGTTGCACTTCCGTGTACTCGAATCAACTAACGGGGCAACGTGTGCTTTGGCCCGCAATGAAAGTAAAGCAGATGCAGAAGACAAGCCAAGACTCGGCAGCCTCTTCTTTCACAACTTTGGCTTCTGCATTTCTGACTATGCAGGTGTATGTGTGTGCGAGTGTGTGCTTGTGGCAGAGACGACTTCTAGTCGAGTTGGAAAACTTTATAAAGATCTGGACTAGCCGCGCTTGGCTTCACACCTGCGCGTAACGTGAAGAGAGCCACCAAGCCAAAATCCATCGCAACGTTAGGCGAATTTTTGTTCACATCCGAAATACCGAAAAAAAAACATATACCATCAGTTATGTAATCACTAACTGCTGGCCAACAAGATATACACATATACATATACGAAGAAGAAATATACCAACGGAGCTGCTGATTCTATTTGGCAAGTTGCACTTGAGTGATTTTTTGGTCTTCCAAAAAACCAACAAAACCTTTGCAGCATTTTGGTAAAATGTAATGCAAACCGAGATAAATGGCATAAATGGTGTAGAAAAAAACAACAACAAAATGAAATAATAGTTGCAAGGAAAAACTGTATTAAAAACAACAAAAATCGCGCAACACCAATAAAAAAAAGTCATAAAAAAAACTAAAAAAAAAAAAAAAATCGTCAGTTGGTTTTTTCTTCTGTTTTTCTGTGAATATTCACACATTTTGTTTTTATATTGAAAGTGAAACCGTTTTGTAGTTTGAAAACCGCACGCCTCGTCAACTTTTATTGTTAACATTGCGGTAAGGAGAATTTGTCTTACTTGGCCAAAATACCGAAAATAAAAAATGGGCCAAGACTTTGGTGTCAGTTGGTCAAAGTGTGTGGCTGAAATTATGTAAACAAAATTTTCCTCAAACATATTGTGCAATAGATCAAATCAAAAAATTAAGTGTTGAATTGGATCAAAATAAAAAAAAACATCTCAAAAATTAAGGTAAGTTTAAATAAAAAAATGGGCGGAGTGAATAGAAAAGAAAGCGAAGGTTTTTATTATTATTATATATTTTTTTTAAATTAATTTTCCTATAATCAAAATGAAATTATTTCGGTTTCAATAAGAAGGCTTAAAGTCAATTTCTTTCACTTATAAAATTTCAGCAGGTGTAGAAATCTCCAATTTAGAACTGAACTTTATCAGTGCAAAGATGAAAGAATTTTTTCAAATATTTCTTGAAAATGTTTGTCTCTATTTTGAAATAACTGTACACTTAAGTCAAAATCTTCCCAAGCCTTTCCACTTGACATTTCCGGCTACGTAGACCGCATCTACCAAAGCAGAAGCCATTGTCATTTGCAAGTAAATAAACTTTATGCAAGAACAAAAACAACATGAGTAAACTTGCAAAAAAAAAAAGACAAGCGGTTAAAAAGAGGCGCGCTGCGTAACGAATTTGAACCGTTAACATTTCCAATTAATGTAAAAGAAGAAGAAGAAGAAGAAGTGTTGAAAAGGCAACCGACAAAAACAGCTCAAGGTCAAACCGCAATAAGCAACAATTAAATATAATTATAATATAATAAAAAAAAAAACACACACACACACACATTCAAAGCCAGCCAAAACAAGCCACAAAGAACACGCAAAAATAATGAAAGCGGGCAAAAATACAAAAAACCACCGCCAACGCCATCAAACGGTCAAAATAGCCAAAAAAAAAAAAGGAGAGCTCGAAACTATTGCATAACCACAAAAGAAACAACAAACAAAACAAAATAAGAAAAACCAACAAGAAGTTTTAAGTAATTATAACAACAATTAAGAAAACGGCTTAGGCTTTACAGCTAAGCGTAAAATCAACCAAGCATATGGACGAATCAGGTGGTGCCAAGAGCAAAGGGGGGTGTACTTCAATTTTATACACCACCACCACTCTAAAGATGTTATGGGTTGAGCTGGTTGACAAGGGCACGACACGCAATCCCAGACAGTGGGCTTATCATTCATTAAACTGTAATTTTTTTAAGTACAAAAAAAAAAAAAAAAATCTGAAGAAGAAGAGGAAGCTGAGGAGGATTTAATTTGTTGGGCTATATGGATTCTATGCTTTGGATTTATGGCAGAGTAATTAAAACAACGCTCTGCCTGCTTGACAGTTTTATGCCTTTGACCTTAACGGCTGACAACGCATGGCTTGATAGTCGAGGGGTTGGACCAGTGTCTACAAGCTTCCGTTCTATGAGTAACAACAAACACAACAACCACAACAACAACAACCACCAAGTTAGAAGAAGATAAAAATGACAATGACATTGATATGGTCTCTGCTTGTGGCTCGGCCTGTTCGTTTGGTTTTTGCTTATGTTTCTGCATATTGACCACATTTAATTTATGAACCACAAGTTTCCTTCCGTTTTTTTTTTTTTGCCTCTCTTTTTAATATGAATCTGTATCTATGTGAGTGTGAATATCTTGTTATTTTTTTTTACTTGAGTTTACGCATTTTGTTGCAAGTGATTTATTGGCCCAACACTTGAGTGATCATTGGCAAGGTCAAGGGAAATGAAACATTTATTAAATATCAATTGTAAATTCTTAGGACTTTTATCATTTTACTATAATTCTTTTTGCAGTCTGTGCTGAGCTCTCAAAGCATTTGCAACATGATCTGGTGGAAAATTATATTTTTCTTCTGCTTAACCATGCAGGTGAGTGATTGGGAACTGAAATAAATCGTTACTTTTTTTTATTGAAACTAAAAATGAAATTATTTAAGGCATAAGAAAAATAATTTTGTAATTAAAGAATGATATCATCTCTGAAAGTCTTGTGAATTAAAGGATGATATCATCTCTAAAAGTCTTGTGGCTTTCAAATCCATTAAGCTGCTTAAGTAATATTGCCTGCTTAAGAAATCATTAGTTATCAAAGAATTCTTAAGTCTATCTATTTTTTTGCATTACCTTTCACTTGATAGACTCAGAATGCTTGGGCTTCCGTTGGCGTAACTTTTGCTCGAGTTTGTTGCCTAAGTCTTTTGTTTTTTCCATTACTCTTCAGATTTTTTTTTATTGTTCTTGCTGCTGTAATGCTGTTTTCAGTGATGAGAACAAAGCAAATCAGTCAGATATACAAAAACTAATCTATTTAACAGTAATGGACTGCATTCTTAGAGTGAACTTCCTCATTACCGCCAACGGTCTGTTTTCTATTCAACACTCAGAAATCTGAAAATATCATTTTTTTTTCTTCTTTCCCTTTTTGGTCTGAGAGTCTGACAATGTCTAGCCATAAGTTAAGTCGAGGCCAAGCACATGAACCGTAACCAATCGTTAGCCAATCGCCATCTAACGGATATGTGCTGCCATATTGCGTACCACAGCAGTGCAAAAGCCAAAAAAGCAATTGATTGTGTGTGTGTGTGTGTGGTTGGGTTCAGCAGGGTACCGGAAAGACCGGCGTGGAAATTATGTTGTTACTCTCTGACTTGTATTTTTTTTTTGTGGCTGACTTGGCATTTTTTCTTGTGCTTTTTGTTTGGGAAACAAGAAGATTTATCGCATTGCGCATACGCCACGCGTGCCATACGCATCTTTTTTTGCAATCGCACAAACAGAAAAGGGTGCGTAAGCCTAATCAAAAGTCAAAGGGGTCAACTCAGCCATAAAAATAAATGAGGCGCCAATTTGACTAAAGTTTCTTTCCATTCACTCTTTTCCCAGCTTAACTGCCTCTGGGCCAATAGTGTTCAACTGAGCACCGAATATGCCATAGTGAGTAAATCGGCAGTGGCCACCACAACTTCATCATCGGCGCTCCGCAATCTCAAGGCCAGAATACAAACGACCACATTAGCTCCGCCGGCCACCACCAAGCGTGGGCAAGTGCGGCCTCGTCCGCTGGCTGCCAAGCCGGCTGAAGAACCTCAACAGGAATTGGTGGCTCTCTCGTCCAAGTCATATGTGTCTGGATCCACCACACAGACTTCCAAATTGGCCAAACGTGCCGGCATTCCAGCCGACATCAAGCTAAAGAAAACCCAGAAAGAAATACGCAATAGGAGTGCGGTGGCCGTTGAGCGCAACAAGCTGCAACATGATGTGGTAAGCTAATAAATCTCAATTATCCAATGAGAATGTTTCATTAATTTTGGAAAATTGTTTTCAGCCCGATCATGTACCTGATTCCTCAGGCTATATACCCCAGCGTATTGGTCACCCTGTCCACTTGGCTCCTCATTCGGATTATGGTTCCAGTGGCTTGGATTCCAGTGCAGCGCCCACAGGCAGTGGCAGTTACCATGCTGTGCCCTATGAGGGTAATTCTTGGCACGAAGAGTACTGGGAGCAGGAATATGCTGGCCAGCAATTTGGCTATAACTCTACCAGAGTGCAACGTAAGTGACTCTTTAAAATACTTCGAAATTTATTGGTGATACTTTTATTTTTTTAACAGATATTGAGGCAGAGTGTCAGGATGACTACATGAAGATTCGAATCGGTTTCAATGGGTCTTTTAATGGTCTGCTCTATTCAGCTGGCTATGCCTATGATCCCGACTGTATGTATATCAATGGCTCAGGTCGGGACTACTATGAATTTTATATACAACTTAATCGTTGCGGAACTCTGGGTAAAAATTCGCTCCAAGAGGAGAGCCGCAAGAATCCAACGGTGAGTTGAAAGTTGCTCAAAGATCTTTGAGGAAAATGTTTATCTTCTTCGCAGAACTTTATGTGGAACACGGTGACAGTGCAGTATAATCCCCTGATAGAAGAAGAGTTTGATGAGCACTTCAAGGTCACTTGTGAATATGGCTATGATTTTTGGAAGACTGTCACTTTTCCCTTTTTGGATGTGGAGTGAGTTAAATTTAGAATTAGTCGTGTTTATTTAATTACTATTATTTTTTTTATTACTTTCAGAGTGGCTACTGGGAATCCTGTGGTATTTACCCTTAGTCCGCCAGAGTGTTATATGGAAATCCAAAATGGCTATGGTATAGGTGGGCCTCGAGTCACGGGACCCGTAAGAGTGGGCGATCCCTTGACCCTCATAATTTACATGCGCAGCAAATATGGTAATTTCAAATTGCTCAATCATTTTATTAGGCTTTCCACATTCTTTTATTTCGTTTTTTTTTTCAGATGGATTTGATATTGTGGTCAATGATTGCTATGCCCATAATGGGGCAAATAAACGCATACAATTGATTGATCAACACGGCTGTCCAGTGGATGATAAACTGATTTCACGTTTCCGTGGCACTTGGACCGATTCGGGGGTGTATGAAACTCAGGTCTATGCTTATATGAAAACTTTCCGGTTTACGGGTTCACCGGCCTTGTACATTGAATGTGATGTGCGTATGTGTCATGGCCGTTGTCCGGTAAGTTTGTAAACATAACAAAAACAAAAAAGCTTTATCACTTAATCATTTTTGTTCGTGGCATCTTGCAGAGTCAGCCCTGCCACTGGCGTAATCTGAAGGCGGTGACCAAGCGAGACACCTCAAATTTAACGTCCACAAATCTCTCAGTGCCCCCATTGGCCAGTAATCTTGCTGAGCCCGGCTCTACCGATAGCCCTAGCCAAGCCTCGCTTTCCGAGAATGTGAATCTCTTTCAGTCACTGCGGGTGCTTCAAGAAGGCGAGGCCGATGCAGATGATACCTACGCCCATCGACAGCTCAAAAAGCCCACTGCTCATCAGACCTGCTTGAAGACTTCCACCTTTTCTGCCCTAACCGCCTGCGGTTCTGCTGTGCTCTGTGTGCTAGCAGTGTCTTTGTTCATAGCCTGTTCGCGGCTTAAGCGGCGCAAGGAGTCCACCCTTTACGACTCCTATATAGCGCATAAGGGACAAATCGATTAAGCAGGTGCTGGTGAGGGCTAGGGCTTGGGCGGGCTGTAAATAGTTTTTGGCAAAGTATTTTCGGACTAGTGTTTAGCTTAGTTACAAATCTTTAATGTAGTTTTAAGTCTTTTAAGATCGAGCGAATAAAAATTTTAGTATGAAAAAGAAAAATTGCAAAAATCTTTGGCATACTTTTGGGCGGGCCATTAAAATGATTTCGTCTGTTTGTCAGATCTGTTTCGCTTTATTATTATTAATTCTTCTTTTTGCGTTTTCATCTCTTTTTTTACGCTACTTTGTTGCTTTTGACATGTATTTGTTTACACAAGAATTATCAGTATAAAAATTAACACATGGTATCACATTACATTTGAATATTTGTTGATTTCTCAGCTAATTTGCATACAAAATTTATTTTTATGATTAATTGCAGTTTACCAGCAGCCATAAAAATTTTACACAAAAAAAAAAAAGAAAAAAATTAAATAATCATAATAATAATAAACAATGCTTCAAGAGAAATCTCAAATCTGTTTTACACTCAGGCACAAAACTCCGCCATACTCCTCCATATGCAACAATGCAGCTCTGCCAAATACCTTGGTATGACACTTGACCAGAGGCTCACTTTTACCAAGCACATCACAGCCTTAATGATACGACTACGGTGACAAAGCACTACCGGCTTCTCTGCTCGCGAAGTAAACTGTCAATATCAAACAAGCAAGCTGTTAATTCTGCCCATAGAGGGCGCGCCGGCTATTCTTGATTGACGTGGAGGAAAAAACATGTGGGTTCAGAACTTAGCTAGTCTCAAATTTTGTTGCATACTTTTTGGTGCCGGTAAAAAAAAAATTCATTATTTTTTTATTTGTTTTTCGTTAAAATGTCTTTTATATGAATTATTAAATTATTTGAATTTCCAATTTTTCCTTTTGTTTAACAATGTTCAGCCTATAAATTTTTATTTCTATTTAATGATGATCTAAAGTTACTTGCTAGCGTTTTTTGGTTTTCATTCTAAAATTTTAGTCCGATTTTTTTGCCTTTGCCAGTCGTTTTTCATGTTTTTGCTTGGCATTCTTGGCGCCTTCTTTGATTTCATTGTGCTTGATTTGCTTCTTGGTCTGTTTGTTTTTGAAGGCTTTGTACACTTGAGTAGATATTATGACTATATTACAGGCAAAAAGGACAATAAAAACAAGGGGCACCAACAAGACATCGAGAGAATGACGGGAAAAGTAACCAACAGATAATGTATTCCCCACTTGCAAATAGTCAAACTGCTGGGCATCAAACAGGAGTTGCTCTACATACCAAATGGCCTGTTCAATGGGAGGATTCATGCGACTACGAAAGCTGGATTGAGCCTGTTCCAAGGTAGTCGCATAAATATCATCATTAAGTATGACATTCAAGACAGACGAAAATGTTTTGCTATGGAAAACATCGGCAGGAATGTGTATGCCCAAATTGCGTTCTTCCACACGTTTGGCATTCTGGGGTCAGAAGAGTGGGTAAAAAAAAGTATTAAGGGAATTGAAGCTACTCACATTGATTTGCTCTAAGAACAGAGGTAAGACTATGACCGGCACAGCATTATAGACAGCTTCTTGGAGGCTAAAACTATCGCCATGTGTTAACAGAGCCTTGGGACTCGAACGGGCTGGAAATATATGAATATGACACAGGATCTACACTTATAAAATCAGAAGCCTTACCCAAGAGATCCTGTCGCTTGTGCTCTTTGAGACGTGTGATAAATAAATTCCTATATTCCTTCAGTTGTGTTGGTATTTTCTGAGACTTTTGCACATTCCAAATGAAACCATAAGTCTCGTACTCCTCGACTAAATTGACTATGGCCTCCAGACCCTTGTCATACATTAGATTCAAATACGGCAGGGATATCACAATAATACGTTGTTCATAGATAGCAATAAATTCCTCGACATTCTCTGCTAGGGGCAGGGCCTCAGAGCGTATATGCAGACCACCGACTTCGATGATATTTGGTGGCATATTTTGTACAAAATCCAGCACAGGATGCGTATTCAAGAGCATGAGTTGGACACGTGGAAACAGACTCGCAGTGCCAAGTATTGATCCCAAGACGGGCTCAACCACACCAATACGTGTTCTAAAGGGATCAAATAATTTTAAATAGAAATTTAAAAAACAAATTGCCATTACTCACAAAACTTCCAAGACATAGTATATCGAATTAGTCAGACGATCCCAATAGCTCATGTCCCTCGATAAGTCACTTATATAGTGCGGTGTAGTGGCCACATTGATCGTATCTTCAGCACGCATAATACCCAGCAAATCGGTAGATAATTTACCACCACTCAGACCCAACACGGGCACATTCTTCTCTCGAGCCAGCAATATCAGCAAGCAGTCGTACACATAGGTTCCATCATAGATAATGAGATCATAGTTTTTGCCGAGTTCCTGGATAACATTTCCATTCCTTTTATGCAAGATATTTGAGTCCACGATGGAGCGACAAGAGCCCAGCATGGATTCATACCAGATCATCAGCTGTTTCAAGCCCCACACTTGCTTGTAATGGCCCGTCGACGGTTCCACAAAATGTTTCTCCACCATATCGTAATCAAGTGGCACGGGCACATGGTAGATGCCCTCTTTCTTTTGCATAGGCGCAGTGCTGATAACGGTGAGCGAGTGACCACGATCGGCCAACGCTGCGAACAGTGGCTGCGTCCAGCCTGGATTACTGTGCTCTCCAATTCCCACGAGGCAGAGGATTCTGGCTGCCTGAGTATTCCATGAACAGGCACTCAACCAAATGCACAGAATTAGCAATAATTTCCTATGTAGAGCAAACATTTCCAGAAATTCCGCCGGCTTTTCTGTGACTGAATCACCACAAGACGCGATAAGATTGTTTCGGCCGGTGAGAATGAAAGAATAAACGATAAAATAAAAATAAATAAGTGTAGAAAAAAATGAACGAGAACTAAACGACAACTCTGTTTTGTGAGAGTAATTTTTTGTCCGGGCCCTCTATTCTCTTCGGAGTACCCTCTATACTCTTCGGCTAACAACCGATTGAAATTCACTCGAAAAGCAGTGTGAGGCGCGTTGCTCAAGAGAGAAAAAGACAAACAGAGATTGACTCAGCGATCTGAAGCACATGGAAAAATGGGGTTGGCTTGAGTGTAAATCAAATTTGAGTGAATTGACTATTAACCCTTTGAAGGCGTATTTGTTTTAATTTGATCGTTTTATTCACTAAAAATTTTATACAATTTTTGATAAATGTTAAAAAATAATAATCACTTATTACTTGTTCTATATAATTTCTTGGCAACGGGTGCTCATTGTACACACTTAAGATCGAATTTTTGTTTCAATTAACCAAAAAGCATATTAGTCTATGGGAGGCTAATGAACAACTATTGGCAAAGAAATCACACTATATAATTTAGTCGTATAAGGTGAAAAGGGGGAGGTGGTGCGTGTGTGTGTGTAAAATTGTATTTTACGAGCTTTTCTTTTTTTTGTTAATATGGCAAGATTAATACATGAAATGATTCACATTAATGAATTTTGCATTTAATAAAATTATGCATCCTTACGAACTAAATTATTTAAGGGGTGCGGGAATTATTTATTAAATTATAATTTAAATTAAATTAAATTTATTAAAAGTAATTACACATTAAATTAATTAACACAGACATTTGTTTTCTTTTTTTTTGTGCTGAAAAAAAAAAATTGTAAAAATTTAATTTAAAGCAATATTTGCGGTTATTTTTGCTGTTAATTTACGTATGTACAGGTAATTTTGCGATTGCCCAACCCAATCCATTCCTGGCAACGGGTCTGGGAGCACATTATGCATACTTTTTGAGGCTTTGCGGTTAATTTTGGTGCGGGGGGGCAAATATGATTAGGCAGTTGTTATGAGTGTGTAGGTGTTTGTGTGTGTGAGTGCATGGGGAAATTCGTAATTCGCTATCGTTTATTGATTATTGACCAGCTGGGCTGGACCCGGTGCATCGTAGGGCGCTCCATTGGCGCCCACAAATTGATTGTTGTTGCGGTGGACAAAGCCCCGTCCCGGCAAGGCGTTGTAGTAGACCACTCGTCGTATGCCGAAGGGATCCACATAGCCAAAGCTACCGGCCCTCTTATCACCCAATGTGGCCTCCTCGTGGTATTGGCGTGGCAGCACATAGCGGAAGCCATTTCGAGTGACGCTCACGCCGTCGTAGTCCTCAGCGCCATCCAGGGCATTGCTATGCACAGGACGCAGACGACGTCGATAGGCACGCTCTGGCAGTGGAGGCAGCAGAGGCGCATCCAAGTCCAGGCCATTCACCTCTAGCGGCGAGTTGGGTGGGTAGTAGCCATAGCCATGGGCAGCCAATGGAGCCGGTGTGGAGGCATACTGATAGCCGGAGGACACAGAAGGCCGCACAAATGGCCCCGGCGTGGAGTAACCAAAGACCGCCTCTTGCGCTGCAATGGGGGCAGGTGTGGTGGACACAATACCAATGGCAGGTCGTGGTCGCAAACGCCGCCTGTGTTGGCTCAATGGCGGCAACATCGATAGAGTAGGCGCTGATATATCCGGCACTGGAGAAGGAGAAGCCAGCACAACTGGTGGTCGCGGAGTGGTAGAACTCACCCCATGGAATTGACCATAAGTGCGATCGGCTTCCTCGTCATAAACACTGATAATGCTATTTTGATTGTCATCAATGGGCTCGGCATTGGGATGAATTTGCACTTGGGGGGCATCTCCATGTAGCACCTGAGCATGAGCCCGTGGCAACTCATCGGGATAGTGATCGAAGCCAAGCTGCGTGGGTGGTTCCAGTTTGGCTGCCTGTTCCGGAGGCAAATAATTTAATTTACCCGCACCCGAAGACAGTGTGGGTGTGGCTATGCTGGGCGGCAGATAGACAGACGGGGCAGGTGTGGTAGTGGTGGTAGTACTGCTATAGCCATAACCTTGTCTGGGACTAGTGGGTGGAACAAGACTGTTGCCACCAGCACTGCCATCAACCAAGATACCCGACTGGGCCGGTGCTGCCTTTGTGGACTTGATGGCATCCTGGGGAAAGAAATACTTGGTTAAATGGATTTATTCGGATGGTTTCATTAGTTTTTTAGCTTACCTCAATGGCTCTGCCCTGGCCCACATAGATTGTCTTTGACTTGAGTATACGATAGCCTTCCTTATCGGCTATGTAATCCTTTTGCCGCAGAAAGCCAGCTGCATCTATCCAAGCTTCAGTGCCTAGAAAATTTATTGATATCGTTAAACTTCTTCGATTGGAAAGGTCCAAAAAACAACTTACCTATTACAGTGCCATCTTGGAGCCGTTTCTCTTTGCGGAATTGCCCATTGTCGGTTTGAAAGCGGAAATAGCGTTCGGGTCCCTCGTCCGTTTGTATGTGATACTGACTTTGGCTAGTATCGCCCCAAGAGGCTGCAGCCAAGGTGGCAAATGTTAGCTATAAAAATGGAGATGAAATTTCCAAACGGTCAACAACTTTTGCACAATTTGATTAACTTGAAAAATGAAGCTTAAAATTCAATCAATTCATATAAATCAATAGTCACATCCGCAGATTCAAAGTCACTAATGAGTCCATTTAGAAATGACAAACTGGCTGACTGGCGGCCTGATTTTCCGGTGCCACAAGTGGCAACTTTGCCAAACTAGTCGGCGGCTTTTCAGAGTCAAGGTGACATGGATGCAACCACAACTGTGGTTGTCATCGCTGCAGTGCTGCTGCTGCTGCTGCTGGTGGTGGCGGCAGTTGTTTTAAGCCCCCTCAAAGTGTTGCGCAATTGGCGCAATTGCGAACGGAAATGGTGGCATGTGAAAGTCTTTGGCTTGCCACAACCGGTTCATTTGTGTTTTTGGTTTTAATTTCTATACATTTAAATAAACTTAAATATTTTGTTTGTTTGTTTTTTTTTTTTTGCTGAGATTTTGAATTGCACACATTGCGTATGCGTTACGTGGCCCAACCCAGCCTTGCCTCACCTCGCCTAGCTTCACGGACAAGGTTAAAACTCAGAGAGGTTTTGCCATTTAAATTCTTAACTCAATTATTCTAATATTGCCATCGCCCGCACCATTCATTTTCATACTCAATTACTAATGATTTTTTTTTTTTGTTGTATTCCGTCATAAATTTTCGCAGCTTTTATGTCTTTTTTCCTCAAGCCAAAATGAACAGACGCGCCCTCAATGGAACGTCATTAGCCAACTTAGCTCACGATGATTGTGGGCGTTGCGGTTTGCCAGTTTGGGTGATTTGGGGTGTGTGTGCTATTTTGTGATTTTGATTTTGATTTTGTGCTTAAATTAAGTTAATTTAATAAGCTCATTACGGCCTGGCTTGATTTGATTTTATTAATTATTTCATAATATTGACAAATGGCTAGATTGGAATTTGTATCTAAAAATAGTTTGCAAAAAAAAAGAATAATTCTGATTTATTTCCATGTTTTTAGCTAATTAAAAAGAAATTTATGACTTAATAAAAATCGAAATAAAATTCACAAATCTGATTCACTGTTTAATTTGATTAATTAAATGACTAACTAAAACTCATCATGTCTGCTCCGGGGCTCGGACATGATTTGTGTTTGAAGTATAAATCAAATGCTCAAATTATTGGCTAAAAATTTCAATTACATCAACGAAATTTCGCAATTGCTAAAAATTAACTTTCCCAGCCCAATCACAGTCTCAGTCACAGTCTGTATTTATTTTTATTGGCTTTTAACTGCTCGACTCTTAAGGCAATCATAAACAATTTACTACAATCATTTAAATATATTTCTTTTTTTTCCCCCTTTGGCAAAACAAAGCATCACAATTAATATTAAAAAAGAAAAATTAGTAATAAAAAGCCAAGAGTAAAATAAAAAAAAAAAGAATGTGGCAAACATAAAAATTTATTGGATTTGCCAATGCGGCGTAATAAATTGTTATGGTCATTTCCGTTATTGGGCAAAAAAGATTGCAGGCCAAAAGCACAAGCCAACTAGCCAGCCAGCCCAACATAAAACGAGAGTAAAAGTGGCAAGACTACAACAAAAACAGCAACAACAACAAAAACAAGTCGAGCAAAGATCTGAGAGAAATGGGTAAAATTTTAGCAAGTCGATGACGCTGTTACTCAACCGGTTAAGTGGGGAAAGGGAGTTCCCCTGGCGTTGTGATGCATATGTTGGCTCTCTTGGCTCTTGGACATTGTGGACGCTTATTGCCTGTTGCATGCTGCATGAGGTGGTTGCGGTTACGTGAGAATCGCACGCTGCTCCTTTTTGGGTGCGCATATAAAAAATAAAATAAAATCAAAAGTGGAAAATCACGTTTTTCTTACTGGCGCAAAAATTCGAGTGCTGTTTTTTGTTTTCTCCATCTTAGCTAAACTGTTGTTATTATTGTTGTTGTTGTTGTTGATAGTGTCGATGGTGGTAATGGTAACAAAAGCCTTTTTGTATCAAAATAAATTGCGCAACATTTTCGAGCCGCGTAATTTACGCAGCCTCTCATAATCATAAACAATTGACAGACAAGAGACAAATAAAAAAATAAAAGCGTCGCTAAAATCCATCGGCTTGACCCCAAAATTCTTGTCAATGGAGTGGGCGGACTTCGGGGCGTGGCCTGGCCCACATAGCCTGGGGCCTTCAATTACTACACAGTTTGACATCATAGCGGTAAATGTAACGATTTTGTTTCAGTTGTCAGTTGGCCAGACGGTCTGACCAGCCAGGCCAGCTCGGCCACCTCGGCCAGTCAACTTGATATTTTAGCTGGACAGCCTGGGGCGTCATTCCGCTGTCTGACCTTCAGTATTGTTTAAAATTATTTGTGGAGATTTTTTTGTTAATTAAAACTCACTTCTATTATAAAATGTGCGCGCTCTAAATTTTTGGGCAAATAAAAAGTGCATGACGCTGTTAAAATTTGGGGAGCAAAAAAAAAAAACTTATGATTAATGAAGTGACTTTAATTAAGAAAATATAAATAGCAACAAAAAAAAAAACACCATTGCATTCTTGGCAAAACGAAAAAACGTTCAACCTTAATGAATTTCACGCCCACAGCATGAAGACCTTTCAACTTTGCCTTACCTAGCTTTGAATTTGTCTGAACATTTTGTAAGGCATTTCGTGTTTGTACTGCGTGTCTGAGTTTTCCGTTTTTTTTTTTTTTTTTGTTTTACTCGACAATAATAGACATGTTAATTTTAATTTTATATGTGGCTTCCGTCTTTATATATGCCAAAATGAAATACAAATAAAATTATAACCAAAAAAAACCCACCACAGGCTGGGTGCAGGCAAAACGAAAGACTTAAGACACAAACTCAAACAAGACAGCTTGTCTGTCTCGCTCAAAAAAGCAAAAAATATTAGGTGAAAGAAATGGATGAATTTCAGGGGTTCGCATTTATTTAAAATAATTTTTTTTTATAGACTTAAAAATGAAGTATTTTTCTTCGAGCAAAATAAACTTCAATGAAATCATTTTAAGGGGTAATCACTGTTGGCCACATGTTGACTTGAACAAAGAGGCATGTAAGTCTTTGCAGATATGCCGTATGTAAACGACAAAATGATTTTGCATACTCAAGTAGTTAGAAGTGTTTAAAATTCAATGCCTGTCGTTGACATCAAAGTCATTGGCAAGACTTTGGCGGGTGCATTCAAGCCAATAATATTTTTCTAATTGCTCAAATTCCACAAGCTGTGAATTGTGCCTTTTTTCCAAAGCATAGAACAAATATGAAATTTTATATGATCGTATACACATATAGCAGAGAGATATCGACTTGTGCCAGAAGATTTGATGAAACATTTCATTAAACAAGATTAATTCCAAGAATGCGATCGCAGTTGACTGACTGTCCTGGCCTGTTTTTATTTTTTTCCAAAGATTAAATTACAAATGTGCTTTTAAAAGTTCATAAAGCCACAGAAATTTTTGGCAGTCAACACTCTGTGGCGCCCACACAATCGTTCACACATCCATACCAAGACAACCCGGGCCAGTCATGTGTGGCAACGCTGTTGCCGCTTTTGCTGACAGCCTGCCGTCAAAATCGTAGATACCACAAAAAAATAATGTTGTGGGAGCAGCACAACAACAACAGCGGCAAAATTTTGAAACGTCAAAATTGTATTAAATTTCGTTAGTCGGTACCGCAAAACTCCCAGCACCTTTTTTGGTCTGGCCGACATCGAATTATGTCTTGGCATTTCCTGTTAGGCATTTTGCGCGTTTGTTGACTTCGAGTGCGCCAAAACTTTAACAACAACAAACAAACAAAAAAATGGTAACCATTTCAAACCAAAAAAATTTGCTACAATTTAATTGAGAATCAAATTGAATACCCCCTAACAAATTGCCTTGTCTCGAAAGCAGTTTGCCCATTTTGGGTAAAAAATGCAGAGCAAGCCCCACGCTCATTTTAACACTATTAATTATTATGTTTGTTGTAATAGATAAACTCGATCTAATCAAGCTTCACCAATGTAAATGCATTCGGAATTTGTATTTTATTTTTCCGTTTGGTATTTTTTTTTTTTTTTTTTTTAGTTTAGCTGAGTAACTTAGTAACCCAGTTTTATCGGCTACGCTAGATAATTTCTATAAATAAAACTAAACTTGTGCGTTTTGCTAACTCACCTGCAACATGCAAATTTCGCTCTAGTATTTTGTGTTATTTGCCTATAATAAATTACTTTAGGCGAGGGTGCAATTTTTGTGTTTTTTTTTTTTTCTCCTCAAAATTTATCAAAAGCATTTGTTTTGTGGCTTATTACATCATTTCAAAAAAAAAAGGAATTTCATAAGCAGCTTAATATTTTTTAAAGGCTTAGGAGATATCAGATATTTCGAATAAAATAACTTTCAAATGGACTTTGATATGACAAGGAAAATATATAAATTCCGATATTCTGGTCGAATAGGAGAAATTCTGCAAAATAAATATTTAGTCTAAATCATAATTTTATAACTTCCTGTCAAAGCATAACGAATTCTAAATTCTAATCACATTATAAATGCTAGATAATAATGGCTTTGAATAATCAGATTTATATAAATTTTACATGCTGAAAATTCTAATGACCGACTTCGTCAAAAGAAGATATAAAAAATTGGTTTTGACTGAATGTAAACACACACTAAACAATGTCAATACTATGAATTATATGAATATAATATTCAAATTTTTACGACACTTCCAATCTGAATACTTTAACACTATCCAAAATAATCATAGCTCTCGAATACGCAACCCATCAAAATTGATTGTCAACGACGCGTGTCTAGCCATGGTTTTCAACCAATTTGTCAGTCATGTAGAATGATTCTGAATAAAAAATATATATATGAATATATATAGAATGTTAAATCGGAATTATGCAATTGTCATGCACAGGCAGAGGCGGCTGTCATAACAAATTAAGCTTTATTCATATTTGAATATTAGGCAATTCATTGAATGCGTTACGTTGACAAGGTCAAAAGCAAAAATATTTCATACGCAATCAAAAAAGAATCAAAAGCAATGCACGTAGCACAAAAGTTGATTTTTCATGCGTTTCCGACACTTTCCATTTTAATATTTTAGTGCTTCTTTGTCTCTGCTGCTGTTGTTGTTGTTGTTATTGTTATTGCTTCTTTTATGATTATGATTATGGTTATGATTTTTACGAGCGGTGACATGCAACTTATTAAATTTTTAACTTGCATAACAAGCCTGAAAAAAACTGCAAAGAATAAATAAAATCAGCCAACGGCAAGCATAGAAGATGGGCCCGATTATGGACCTGTTTTCGACTTGGCCATTTGGGCGGCAAGGCGTGAAGAATTGTGTAACAATTTTAAGATTTTCGTACACCGTTTTTCGTGTTTTTCTTAGTGTTTCAAAAGCAAAGAAGGTCAATTGTAATTAGGCGGCACAAGCTATAATCTTAGTGGCAATCGTCTTTGGATTCAAGATGCGTTAAAGCAGCGTTCAACTGGAAAATTCGCCAAAAAAAAAAAATGATGACTCAGCAAAGTCACAATAACGGTTGAAAAAAAATATAGAAAATTGTTTTTGAAAAATTCTGTCTCCCTTGGAATGCAATGACATCACTAGAAATCATCTCAAGCTGTGAATCATTTGAGTGAAATTTTTTTTTTGTTATTTTTCGAAAAGAAAGCCAAATAAAAATAAAGTAGCCAACGGCTTTGTGTCGCCCCTGTCAACGAACATAAATAATATCAAATATAAATAACAATAAACAAATCTTGGCAAAGCCTCAAAAAAAAAAAAAACAAATATTTCAAACAAGCATAGAAAAGGCAATAACAACAACAACAACAGAAGCAGCAATAGCTACAACAAAATCAGTAAATTAATGTATCGTGGTAAACAAATCAAACGGCGGCGACACTTGAACGCTCCACTGCCTGCCAAGTTCGTGTCTTAAGTCTTTTGTTTTATTTACTGTCGTTTGTGTTTTTTTACGCCTCTCCATCTCCTTGTGGGCCACCCTGTTCATCTCTGCTGTTAAGCAGGCCTTATGACAATTACGATTTGCATTTTGGCGCCATCTGGGCATTGCCAATAACAACAAACACAACTGCAAAGACTTAAAGAGCATGAAAATTTCCGCATTTTGGGTATGCACTTGGCTGCGCTAATTTGTCACAGTTTTTTTTTTTTGCATTTTTACTGGGTTAACAATTACAATTTTTTTTTGAATTGTGGCCAAAGAAAAACCAACATTGGCACATTTTGCATTTCTCATTATTTTTCGCTGCTCCTGCTGGTGCTGCTGTCGTTCCCATTGGCTAGCTTGGCGTTGGCGTAACTGGGCGCACGTTTGACACTCTCGGCCCCAAAAGAGAGTGAAAGCTGCACGAAGCAACAAAACAACAACAACAACATCATCGAGTTAAAAAAGAAACATTGAAATTTTAAAAAACAAAACACGGGCCAATGCAACTTCAACTTGGCTCGGCTTTGTAGTTGCAGATGGCTTACTTGTTGTTGTCTTTTTTTGTTTTTGTTTTTGGCCATGTTCAATGTGCTCGCTCGTGTTTTAATTTCGTGCTTTATACAATTTTCATTGCCAGGGTATATGCCGTGCTGAAGCTACCACCAGAGACGAGCTGGCCTGAGTTATTCAAGTTGCATTGTCTTCTTTTTTCTAGCTGCTTCTGTTGCCGTTTTTGGTGCTTGATCAAAACCAGCTAAGCAAAATGAGAAGAAAAATGCTAAAACGTCTTTCATAATTGCTGTGGGTTACCGGCGTCAATGTACAAATAAAGCTATGCCAAATACACTTTACTCTTTGAAATAAAAGTCATTTAAAAATGTGATGAAAATATAGAAAAAATGGAAACATTAAGAATGGTTTGATAGTAAAATCCAGAAACAGGGCCCAAGCCACCCGACTATCTCGAAAATTTAATACATCAAGATGGGATCTGAACCAAATTAAAAGGACCTACACAGCTCCAATAATTTCCCCCAAAAATAAATAAATAAGAAGACCTTTAACTTTGACCAAAGAAATTTATAATTCATATATAAGAAAAGAGTATATAAATTTAGTTTATTCTTGGGAATCAAGACCAAAAAAATATTTCTTTTGTTTTATGGGTGCTAATGCAATCGTTGTTGTTACTGTTGTTGGCAGCCTCTAATCAGCGCCTTTAAAGCAAAATTAATCACAGTAATTGCTGCTATTGGGCAGTCGGCGTTAGTGGTAGTTGATTATTTATTGTGGAGGTGGTGTTTTGGCTCTACTCACTCAGCGTGTAAATGAACTTCATAACTTTTTTTTCTGTTTTTATTTTTGTGCTATTCACACACCGACACAGTCAATAAATTAAACAGTCAGCAGCATTACTAACCGTCCATCCAGCACGCCACCAGCTGAAGCACCACCAGCAGCGTTGTCAGCCTTTTACATATGTGGGAAAAGCATTTTTGGCAGCATTAAAAAAAAAAACTAACGATTGTGGGCTGGGCGCCAGTGCCTGACAACAGCGTGAATTGTGTCAGCAAGTTCAGCTTTTTCTTGTTGTTATTTCTTTTATTATGCGTTGCAGTTTATGCAAAAAAGAAAAAAAAATTAAACGCCAAGGTATTCCGATTATTTCTCTCCCGCGCTATAAAGCGTGTGATATTTTTTTTTGTATTTGATAACAAGCATTTTACTTTCCAACATTTTACTGGCCAACAATTAAAAATAGGGCCAACCACATACCTTGCCACTGACTCTGTCAGTGTGACTTTGGCATAATTTCAATGGCTGACGCCTTGGTAATTAGTTGTAAAAACAAATGTTGTCTTTATTTATTTTTGTTGCATTCAATTTACGCGTTTATTTGTCTAACTAGTTGCTTATAAATATGACATTGAAGTTGCTTTTAATTTTTTTTTCTATATATTTTTATGTGGGCCGAGCAAAAGGAAATATATTATTTTATTTTGATAAATCAGCTCAACTGGCTGATTTCTTGGCTTGACTGTATTCTGTTTTCTGTTGATTTTTGTCATTTTGTGATACACCGTGTGGGTTTTTGGATCGAGCGTTGGCTGGATTGTCTTGTTTGTGGTCCAACATCTAATGGTTTTCTGTTTTTTTTTGTTGACTGGGTTGTACTGACAACTCATGTCACTGGGTGGGTTCTTTATTACAATTTATTCAAGAGAAAAAATAAATTAATCAGAAGCTGTCAAGCTGAAAAACTAAAAAATTCAACCCAACAGGAACTGAGTGACTGTGACAAAAAATAAAAATTTGAACAAATCATTTTAATCTCACGATAATATTATCTATCTATTGAAAAAGTAAATTAATTCTAAGAACCATTCCATTAGCAGAACCTCTCATTAAATTTTGAAAAAAAAAAAAGATTTCAATCAAACCGATTTGATTGCCAACCCAAGTTACCTTCCATTTTTAACCCAAAATATTAAGAAAAGAAGAAACAAAACTATTTGGTCTCCACCCTCATTTAGAGTACAATACAAATCTTCCCACATTACTCATACGCCTCGGGTGCCGAAATATGCATATTTTTTTTTTTTTGAAATCAAAAAAAAACAGCAGCTGAGGCTAATTTGTTAAAACTCCATAAAAATTGCAAAAACTCTTGTATTTCTTTAAGTCATTTGAATAATGTTTGTTTTAGTTGCATTTTGTTATTCTTTTTTTGGGTAAGCAAAAGCAATCAAGCATGAATTTCTTGTACCGTGTGAAAACTTTAGAATGAATCAGACAAATTTCAGTCAGACTGAAATGGACTTATTAACTTGATTATTACAAGCAAAAAAACATAAAATTTTATGTTTTACCTCAAATAATTGGGTCAGTCATAAGCAAAGGCAACAGAAAAAAAAAAAATAATAATAAAAAAAAAATGCAAAATCATTACCAGAAAACTAAAGGAGATAGACGGATTACAAGTAAATAAATATTTGCCAATTCATAGTCAAACATTTAATTCAATTCGAAATTACTTAAACTCGAGACTTCATAACAAATTATAAGACCCGAAAACAATGATTAACAAGCAATATTTTTTTTATCAATCCACAAAGATCCAAACGAAAGTTCATTAGGGACTTGCACATTTTGTAAATTATTTATGCGTAAAAATTGTGGCAAATAAAAAAGTCATAAACAAAATGAGTGAGCAAATATTGAAACTCATATAGATTAAATACTCTTTTTGGTAAAAGAAATTAATTGGTTTATTCAGTTATTTAGGTGAGGTTAGCCTGAAGGACTCACTTGAGTCTTAATCTGTAGAACCCTTGGCTAAGCCTATTTTCATTAACATTTTGAAACTGAAGTATCCCAAGACCTTCATAGTTTCATAGCTTATTTGCTTCTTACTTCAAAAAAATTGGGCGAAATAAAAAAAAATTGCCACCGGCATAAATCCAAGATATTTTGTGTTACAAAAACAATAATAAAAACATGAAATCTCATATATCATTGAGCTCAATCATTTTGGCTTTGGCGGCTTTTATTATGGTTGTGATTGCATAATTACTGGACTCTCGACTGAATTAAGCCAAAGGGAGTGGACCTAATCCAACGTTTTTTTCCCAATAAATCTAGCAATAAACAAAAATAATTTACACCTGTTAGTTTCAGCCAAATGTATCATTTTGGCTTGGTCAGCCGGGGTTTTCTCCGTCTCTCTCCTTTTTTGTAACTCTTGCGGCTGTTTCTCACATTCGCTATCTCCGTCAAGGTCAGGGCGGCTAATTCGCATAAATAATAATAAGTGAAACAGAAAGACACACAACCTGCTAATTAAGTCAGTTGCAATCATTTTTTTATCTCCCTTTTCTCCACTAGTTCTGATTTTTTTTTGTTTCTGAGCTATTTTTTTTTTGTTTGGGTTTTTAGTGCAGCTCATTTGCATTTTTATTGTTCAGAGTCTTAGGCAATTGGCAGTGAATTTGGTTTAATCTTAAGACTGGGAAGACAAGGGAAAGGGCCACAGACCCTTCAAAGACCTTCAAGTGGTTGTAACAAGCTCAGCTGTGTGGCCCACGTGCTGCGGCCCACTTGAATCATGAAGAGAGGAGGCATGCGTGTCTGTGTTTGTCAAAATCCCAAACAACATAATCATTTTGACTGAATGGTAGCTGTCTCGTCAGACCCAGCATCACATCAGTCAGTCGGCGTGTCAGCACAACGCTGACTCGACGGTGCCAGTGACCTTTGCTTATAATAATTTTTTTTTTTCGACTGACTCGAATATTTCGTTACCAACTTATTTTAGCTAGAGGGAAGAGAAGCCATGCAAATAACCATTTTGAGCTTTTCGAGCCGAGATCAATATCTCAAGTCGGGGGATGCCGCCTCAACAGTCATCCAGTCCAGTCTATCAGCTTATTTTCTGGCAGTAATCATAAAAAACAAAAATTATCCTAGATCTAAACGAATAATGTACTGCACGATTTTTGATGAAATGCGAAATGAATTGCCTAAAAAAAAAAACTAATAAAAACAGTTAAGAAACACCGTTTTTCATTATGTTGTTTTTGCTGGTTTAATTCTCTTATTTGTATTCAAATTCAAATTGAAATTTATAAGTGTGAGTCAAGCCGCTGCCACTTAATATGGGTCAAAAACTACAGGTTTTCAAATAAGCCAAGCAAAATTGTGTTAATAATATGATTTTTATTTTTATTTTCCTTCTTTTTCTTTTTTGAGAGAGAGCTAATTTCTGTTGTCTCCATAATTTATTCAAAAGCAATTTTTATTTGCACAAACCAATAAACAAACAGAGGGGCTTTTGAAAGCCCAAAGTGGTAGCAGTTTAACTAAAATAAAATAAATTCTTCACACTTTATTTATGGCTTTGTTTAACTTAAATTGTTCTTTTTAATGTTTTTTTACAATTCAAACTAAACCGGAGACGAGCACTCAAACAATATTTTTTTGTACTTGATGAGGCAATTAAACTTTAAGACACTTAAACACTTTTTTGCACATCTCATTTCAAATAGATTATAAATAAAACATATTTATTTAATTTACAACGTTTTAATTCTTTCGACCGCAACAAGTTTGTTGCCTAAGTCTTTCGTTGCTGACACCCTGAGCGTTGCTTAATTAATCTTAAAAGTGCTTCTGTACTCAGACAAATTGTTAGTACATTTTATTAGACTAAAAAGCACAATTTTAAAATAATTTTGCGGTCTGGTTTTTATTTTCAAGTATCCAATAAATCAAGCGAAATATCGTCATAAACCATTTAATTCATTGTGACTCTTAGAACTTGGAATATTTTCTGTGAATTGCGAGAAATTGAGGCCAACCAAATTTAATTATATTTTTTTGTGAATGTTGAAATTCTTTTTTAATGTTAGAAAGAACTTTCTTTGGGTAAGCTTCTAAGTGGTTAGAGCCCAGATCCCAGCTTAGCTTGATTAGTCTGTTCTACACATTTCCGATTTTAGAAAAAAGTAAGCCCTGAATTTGTTATTTGTCAACTAAATGAATGAACTATTCATCTCAATTTATATCCTTCAAGTATTTAGTCGTACACAAGAATAATACTATAATTTATCAAATTATATGTTCTTTGATTTATTCAGTTCACAAAATACTCAAGTAAATTTGAAATTTATTAATTTTTTGTAAGAAATATAAAATTCTTAATTCTCGTAGTCATGCAAAGCAAATCGAATGCAAATATGGGCATGGGAGATCGTGATACCACTAAGGATTTCTCAGCACCCGTATCGGCGACTAACAGCGAGGCCCAAACTCAACCGAGCCAGCCAAATTGCCGAAAACCAAGACCAGACACCAACTCTTTGCCAGTGCGCCAATATTTGGATCAAACGGTAGCCCCAATTCTACTCCATGGCCTGCAGGCCCTGGCTAAGGAGAGACCCTCAGATCCCGTCTCATTTTTAGCCACTTATTTGCTCAAGAACAAGAATCGTTGTGACGAGGCAATGCCCGAGAAGAATGAATGAGACACTCATCCTTTTCAATGTTTTCTAGTTTTAGATGCACTGTTATTCGCTGATTTTTCCAAATATCGCTGATTTGGTATTTTCATTTTTAGAAACTCACCATCGATAGAAAAGTTAATTGTCTCCAACCCATAATGAAATAATGAGTTATTTTGTTTTTATTTTGTAAGTTTAATATAAAATCCAATTGAATGTTTACTTAATCTTTTTTCCACTTTTACACTTTTTAATAATTTATTTGAATTTTATTTTTTTCAAATTCTTAATTGTTGAATGCGTATTAATTAAATTTTTAGCACCGAAGCCATTATCAAAGGCATGAACATCACGCAGGCAAGCACATTGAACCAAAAAAATGAAAATCGAAAAAGACGCACAGAAAATAATAGTCGATTTTTCAAATTAATTAGTTCCGCCGATCCAACGATCCGACTATTTATCTTGCCAAACAAAACTGTGAGAGAGCTAACCGGCACTTCCGATCGAAGTCTGGAATTTTTCGGAATTGAAATGCAAAAATTGCAATCTCTTTTTTTTTTTTGAAAATCAATTTTGAACTTGCGCCGTCGCACGTCTATTTACGAAGCTGGCTCGTTTGCCACTAAAATCGCAGCACTTTTAGTTAACAGTTTAAAAAACTTAAAATTCAAATCGACTGCGCCGCTAACTGAAACCGACTCTGCGAATTGGTTAGCTGAGCGAACCCAACAAACGTTCAATGTGGCAGCTCAGCTCAGCTCAGCTTCAGTTTCAGCTTAGCTTCGGGTTTTCAGTTTTCAGTTTTCTGTTTTGGTTCGGTTCGGTTCGGTTTTGAATTCCAAAGAGCAGCGCCATGGTGGCTTTAACCGGCAAAGCATGTGCCAGCTGTTCGAATAATTGACAGACTGACTGACAAGTTGACTAAATGACTGACTGGCCGGGCTAGCTTCGACTGTCGCTCTGTGTCATTCCCTTTTTGTTTTTATCGCTATTTTCTTTGTCTCTAGAAGTAATCTACTTTAAATTTAAGCGCCTTTCCTCGACACACCTCTATGCCACATACCCACCCACAAATGTCGCTTGCCACAAGCCAAAAAATAACTCCTAGACTTACCTAAAAAACCCGAAAGATTAATAGTTTCGACCTACCAAAACTGTCTCCCCCAGTTGTCATTTCCAAGGGATTACATCATTCTTATTGACAAGTAGAAAAATTACAAACGCTTCAGATCAATTATAAAATAAACTGAGTAACAAAGTTCAAATCAACAGACTCGTTATTTGTGACACATTCTTGAGTTTCAAATTATGTCAGATTTAAGAAAAATTGTACCCAGGAATTTCTTAGAAACTTCGATTTAGTCAGTGATTCAACGGATACTAAAACAAATCAATTAAAACCATTCAGTATTTTAGGCTATTTTTGATTAAGACAATCAAACTTTTTTGGGTTTTGGTTTTGTTTTGAAACCTGATCGAAAGATAAATAAATAAAATAAATATTCGGAGCAATTATTTTTATTTTTCTTAAAATTATACATAACAATTTTAATACTGTTTTTGAAAAAAAGAGAGTAGATTCACTTTGTTCCAAGCCAAGTATCATCGACTCCCAAGAGTTATCTCTAAATTGGTCATTACCATTGGTCAATTAGCTATAAGTCCATCCAAGTTGAAGTTGACATACGGCCTGGATCGGACCGGATCATATAGCTATCACGCGGTTTTGAGAATATCTCCGCCATTTGTAAATGAATCTCACCCAAATTTGGTACTAGGAATTCTTATATAGTAAAAGATATATGTACCAAATGTTATTAGGATCAGACTACTATAACATATAATCCAAATCAGTTAAAGAAGAGAAAACCTTCGAAAAGAGTTTGCAATCTTCGGCAGCTCGAAAATAGTATTTCGGATTATTTATTTTTATATAATTTGGCAAGTTCATTAGAAATATAAGGAAACATAATACCCATTATCATTATTGGGTAGTGCAATCATATAGCCCACCCATATAAAAATAAATATTGTCTCACTTTATGTGAGACCCACAATAAAGTTGTAATTATTTCTGCGCATATCAAAAGTCTCAAGAGTTAAGCCCAAAATGAAGTTGCAAATTGAGCGTGCTTTTTTTTGTATCTTTTATTTTTTGGCGCCACAGATACAAAAGGCAGCGCCGACTCAATTGTTAGTGTCTCTATGGAGTGCGTAGGTGACTTGACTAGACAGGCAGACAGTCTAACGTGCAGTCTATAAAACCTTTGAGAGGCTCTGTAGGCAAGACTGCCGCACATTTCAAGGCTAACTTCATAGAGAGTAATAGAGAGATTTGAATATGTTGATTTGGTTGGGGGCAAGTTGAAAGGGGAAAGAAAATCAAACTTGTCCCTCGGAGCAGCCTAGCAATTATGCACTTCGACTTGCCTAAATAAATCTTTCTATATGGTATATCATTCTGATATATCACTTTGTTTGCGTGTCAACAAAACTTGGTCACCAGTAGGCGTTGTTGTTGTCTTTGTTGTCTTTGTTGTTGCTGACGTTGATGATGTCACTGTTGAGACATTTTCCTCACGCTCTTGGTCAAGATTTTTTTCGCAAGGCGCTCGGCGCTTGCTTGACTTTTCATATAAATCATACGAAAAAAATAAAAAAAAAAATGTTACAAAAATAACAAACCAAAAAAAAAAAACGTGCGTCTTATTTAATAAATTTCAAATGTACTGAAATAAATATTTTCAAATCAGTTTTCAAATTAGCATGCAACTCACAATGGAAAAAATACGGAAAACAAAAATTTTTGCTGCGTGTTCGTTTACAAAATGAAATTTTACTTGTTCCCTTGGACACTGGACACATGACGCATGTTGTCTAAAAATGTCACTCATTGTCACATTGAGAGTGGGTGCCACCCCTACCCCCAAACATACCCATCCAATTCAATCACGAAACCTTTGGGAAATGTGTGTACTTTTTTTTATGATTTTTTTTTTTTTTTTTTGGTAACCAACAAATTCAATTTTAATTAATTAAAAATTCGATTAGCAAAATTCATAACACCCACAAAAAAACAAAATCCAATAAAAATTACAATTGATTAAATTTTTTAATTCGCGCCTTGTATAATCCACGTATGTACATAGACTTATGGGCGACATGGTTTATGGCAATCAGAAAATTTCATTGAATTAAAGAAAGACTAAAATTTTGAATACTCTAAAAAAAATATATATTTTGAATGTTTTATTTTTTAATGCAATAAATATGTAGAAATATATCAGTCTAGACCCAAGACTAACTCAAAATAAAAAATAAAGAATCTTAAGTTGAGATTTGAATACAATAAATAAATAGAAATATATCACTAAACCCCCAGGACTAACTCAAAAAAAAAAAAAAAAGAATTATAAGATCAGATTTGAATACAATAAATATATAGAAATATATCAGTCAAACTGCGCAGAACAGAGTCCGGTGGAGGATCCTAACTGAGGCCCTAAGCTCCCAAGAGGAGTAGCAAGGAAAAAAAAAAAAAAAAATATCAGTCTAGACCCATGACTTACTCAAACAAAATTAATACATAAATATATATTGATATATACGAGTATGTAATATTTAATTTATAATCCTCAGAGTCCTCTAACCCCCAATAAAGCCCTGAATAGAAAGAGTATTAAAAAAAAAAATGAGGAAATTAAACGGTTCCGTCTGAGCTACTCATTATTACATATCGGACGAGGACAGTGACAAAGACGGTGACGACGATGCCGAATTTGAACATTTGACGGGGTGAAGGGTGCCTTTATCTTTGTATTGTATTTTTCTATGTATATTTCAGTTTGTTTGTGTTTGTGTCGGATTTTGGCTATTTTTATTGTTACCCTAATTTTTTTTATAGAGTCACGATACTGTGACAATTTGTCTTTATGTAATCTCTATTTTTATATTATATTTCGCATGAGATAAGCATAAATGGGGTACCGGCTTGACTGTTTATTAATTTCATATCGAGTAACCCAAATAAGCTTTCATGGTAATAATTTCATTTGATTATAGATAAACTAGATCGACATGACCTCATGCATCGAACTCTCTAAAAATTTAAGAGCCAAAAAGCTAATCATGTCAGTTGACTGTGAAAGTTCTTGATTTAAAACCCCCACGCTGGGACAGACAACTCTCCACACCATCACCGACTTCTCCGACTTCACCGACCCGCAGAATAAAGCTCCAAAAAAGGGCAATCGAGCTGAAAAAAACAAACGAATAAATTGGAATAAAACTAAAAGAGTAGAAAAAAAAGAACAGCATGACCTACGCTAATAGAGAAGACCAATACCAAAGGAAGAGAAAACTTATCTCAGTCTTTGGCTAAATTGAAAGAGTCTCAACTAATTTTAGCAGTTGCGACATCGCCAAAAAATCGCAAAAAGTTCGCTGAACTGCACAAAAAAATTAAATATCATATAATATGTAATAACAACAACACTCCGACTACCAAAAAGAATAACCAAGCTACTATCAAAAAAAAAAAAAAAGAACAGAAAAAGACATTCATTAGTTCTGGCCAAGAGAGATCACATCATCCCCGAGGAATAAACCAAGAAAGAAAGCAAGAAAGCCAACAACAAAAACAAAATAAAGAAAAAAAAATGCACACAAATCAAATAAAATTTTGAAGAAGAATAAAAAACCGTATACGAAATATGTTTTAAGCAGGTGAAAAGATTCTCAGCACGCTATTCGATAGAGAGGGGGAGCGGGAGGGGGAGGGGTTGGGGCTGAAAGAACCATGTAAAACGAAGACTCTTCGAATTTCAAAGTCAGAATTAATTGAGTTTTTATAGACAGTGACAACAATTAATTATTTTTTAATACGCCTTGCAATATTCGAAAGAATTGGATAAATCTGCCGCCAACCCGCTTAGAGGTCGTTGGGAATACCTCGGCTTATTAGTTAGTTTCATAGTGTCAACAACTTAAATTGACTCAAATCGGGAATAAAAGAAAGCCCCCTTCTAGCCCATAGCCCCCAACTCCCCTCGCTCAGAGTCATCGAACTTTCTCTTCTGTTCTTTTGTGTCTTGGCTAAAACCGAAAAGAAAGAAGTTATATCAGAATCTGTTGATTTAAGCTGGAGGTCAAGTCTTTTGAAAGGCTTAATTCATGTGATTATTTTCTCTTCATTCTTGATTACCTCACAGCTCGAAAATAGAGAGTGCGGTTAATTAATGATTTAATAACAGGCAATAAGCGCAAGTCTTTGGCTCCTTAGTTTTTTGGAACCACCTTGAAATTTAAGAACCAATGAGAAACTGATTCCAATAATATAAGTCTTGCAATTTATTTGAGAAGAGAGTATACACAAGTCGCTTAGACCTGCTTTTTTTATCAGGTCGTTCAATTAATTATGCTTATGGACCGTTAAGGTGGTAACGCCATAGACATTTGTGGCAGTCTCTTCTTTCTTCTTGGGATTCTTAGTGGCGACTTTATAATTGGTCAAGTTATTTTCCAACTAACGATATGTGATTTGTTACAATTAGCATTAATTTAAAATATACTTAAAAAATTTAAGAAAAAGAAGAAGAAAAAAATCGACACATTTTTTATGGCTACTTCAGTGGCAATTTGCGTGTCAGACCAAACCCTTGAGAGAAATTCAGTTAAATTGTAAAACAATAGAAAATTTTGACCTTGAGGGAAACGGTAAAACCACTAACAAAAGACGCAAACAAAGTTGCAAAAAACTACACAATTAAATTAAAACAAAGCAATTGTTTGAGAATTATTCTTGTCGCAGCATAAAAAAAACAATATCACATATGACGCAATTTTTGAAGTTGGCCAAAAATTGTGTGGGTGGTTTGCGGTTGCGTGGGTTGTTCACAAATTGACCGTCTCAAGATCAGATCCTGCTACAATTCATGCCAACCAGAGGCAAGCTTTTGGTATTAGAAATTTGATTTGAACAGCTGGTTTAGGCGTAGTGTTGCTTCCGCTGGCTGTGGAGGCGTTTATCCGAGTTTCTTTAATTTTGAATGTGTGGGCGAAAAAATAAACAAGCCGACACTTGCGTACAGAGCTAATTGCTAAGAATTTCAAGAACTCGTTTCGTTTTGATCGATTCTTATTTATTTATTACACTTTCAAGTGGCATAGAATTAATATTACAGCGAGCACTTCGAGGCCCTTGAGCTGGCACGCAAAATCAGAGAGCTTTTGGATCGCTATGAACTTAAATCTATGCCTCTTGTTAAGTTAGTCTAAGCTAAGCTAATTTAAAGGGTTCGATGTTTTGGCGCTCTCCTGCCGTATGGCATTGATGAGCTCATAGTTCACCAGAAAGGTGAAACGTAAGCCAGACATCTCCACAGTACAGTTGTGGGCTAGGCGCGTTTTGCTGCCACTTAGCAGGGGATTGCCATCTATGAAAATGGCACGCTTCCCTTCGTTGGCTATGAAGAAATCACCATTGCTGCGTAGTTTGATGGTGCCCTGGCGACGAGATATCTTGGCAGCTGGACCCTCTAGTGACAAATCGACATCCACCACACAGTCCTTGGCATCGCGACCGAAGGTAATCTCCTTTGAACGCATCAAATAGCGCACCAGGCGCCCGCACAGACAGGCCAGAGTCTGATTGTCGAACTCGTTCGCAGCCGTGGGTCCTAGGACGGAGTCAACAAGCACACCCCAGCGTGAGAGCTCAGTTTCCAGCAGGCGGATTTCACGTTTGTTGCGCCTGTCGGCCAAAGCCAATTCCACTTCTAAGGCCTCGTCGCGAGGGTCGTTCACATCATGATCGAAGATCTGATCTTCTGCATCAGAAAAGGTGAGCGGCTGGTCTAAGCCTAGGGGTTTGATAGTCTGATCCGGCAGTAGGCTGTACTGCTTAAGGAGCAACCAATGATTGTGCAAGGATTTGGCAGTGCGAGCACAATAGAAAATGGAAGCGTTTTTATCGAGCAACTCTTGAAATTGCTCCAGTTTCGGGGTTTCCGTCTAAAAATGCATAAAAAGTAAATCATTAAGGAATTTAAATAATTTTTTCATTGCTTACACTTTTCACAGTGCCTAGTAGCTCTTCCTCCTGAACACTGTAGAGGGCCTTACGTTGCACTGACTCAATGAGCTCCGGGTGGAGGTTTCTCATTGCCGAAACGGCAATCCGTGAGACGGCTGGTTCATAGAGAAGAGCATACCAACGCTGCTGCAGCTCCTGAAGAGTAAATTTACAGGAGAACTTTACACCACGATGAATCATTCGCAAGTCGTTGGTCTGCTGTATGCCAATGATCAGGGCGAGATCATCTATGGGCTTCCAGCGACCGAGATCTTTAGTGGCCGACTGACCCAAGGTGCGACCATTGCGACGTGGGCGCTTGTTACTGCTGGAGCGTGAAGGACGTGGACGGCGTTCACTGTGCGCAGCGCGTTCCATAATGGGTGGCGTGGGCACGTTGGCAATCAACGGTGTTGATGAAGGTGCTGTGGTGGGTATTGCCGGAGTAATGCTCTGTGTCGCAATTGCCACTGTTGTTGGCGCGCTTGGCACAGACTCCAATAAAACTGATGCTAGCGGTGGTTCTGGCGCTACAATAGGAGCTCCAACTGTAGCTGCGGGTACCGTGGGCAAAGCAGGACTCACCAAGTTTTGAGAAGTAGTGCGCGGTCGATTATTACGATTGGGTTCACCTCCACTACGATTCTGTGGTATTGTTATGCTATATTCCACAATTTCGTCGTCGAAACGTTTTCGCTTAATTGAACGAGATGAGCTAAATGTGGGGAGCAAGCAAAAAATAATTTGTAAATATTTAAAAATATTTATTACAAATTTTTACTTACCTCCTACGTTTTTGATCGTTTTGTAGCTCAACCGGTAAATTCCTTAAAACTGAAGGCGTCGAAGTCGTCGCTACAGTCGTCGTTGTTTTTGCTGCTACCAGAGTAGACCGAGCACCAACGCCTACTACTGGTATGGTAGCACCAGAGCTAGCTGGTGGTGTTGTTGTTGTTGTTGTAGATGTCACAGAATTTGTGACTGGTGCCGGAGGCACCTGGACGACTTCCATAGCTGAATTTGCAAAATTTTGTAAATAAATAAGAAGAATTTACACAATCTGTGTTTTTACGACGTAAATCCAGGGTTGCATTGAGGAGCACCTCTGTTGTTAGTGGCAGCCCTGTTCAGTGTTGCCACAGCTCATTTTGTGGATCTGGCCAGATTTCGTAAGAAAAATGTCCAGAAATGGTCAAATTAAAATGAATTTCTTAATAACTATTTCAGCACAAGTATTTAGTACATCATGCCTTAGACATAAAATCATATAAAAACCTTCTTAATATTGCTTACCTTTGTACTATGCACGCACTATTCCAATTATTTTACAAATATATATTTTTTTTATATATAAAAAATAAAGAAAAATAGATCATTAACATAGACACGACTTTATTTGGAGATGCGTAAAATAATTGTGACACTAATTTGCAAAGTGTCTAGCCACCTTTTTCTGTCCGCAAAATGGCTAATATGGCAGCACTGCACCACAGTTTGTATACAATTTGATGCAAAAATAAAGAAGACTGGCAAATTAAGTGAAAATGATATTTATAATTGAGATAGCACCACTAAAATAAAAATGCCAAAAAGACCTTCAGCAATGCAGAGCTAAGAAGCCCAATTATTAACTTTCTAAAATTCTCGAATAATGAGTTTAAGGTAAGTGTGTGGGTGGCAATCTGAGTTTCTTTTGTCATTGGCCTCATGACTAATCGATGCTAATGCTATCTTAGTTTGCAATACGAAGAATCTCCTGTGTCGGAGATTAAAATGGATATCTCAGAGACACCTACAGACTCAACCGATGACCAAGCGACCAGTCCCAATCAAAAATACGGTGCGCCCTCGCCAACTCCGCAGAATTACAATGAAAAAGTGCAGGAAATCATTGGCCTGGAATATAATGAAAACGCGGCCACAACAAGTGCTGCCCTGGACAACAGATTGCCACGGCCGGAACTGTTGCCCATCGAGACTCTACCACAACGACAAATAATTGAGCGCACGCTGGCCAATAGTCATCCGCTCATGTCGCCCACAAACACCGACTCAGATTCAGAAACATTTCTCACTAAATGCAAAAACTTTCCAGATGTCATACCACGAACAGAGCATCAGCAGCAGCAACCAACACCACCAGCAGAGTTGGTACAAAGCCGGAATACTTTGAATCAACAACATCAAAACCCGCATCCATTGCGTTCCAAGCCACAAGACGCCAAAGTGAGTTTACTTAGAGGTACCAGTCCGGACTTGCTTAGTAGTGAATCGGATGCCGACGTCTCACAATATTTGGCTGCGGTGGAGTCCAATTTTCAATCGGTCTCCTTACTGCCGAATGCCACCAATAAACCCACACGGAAGGCCAAACGCTTCGCGGCTGGCCCGGGGGTACCCGGGTGCGAGGACATATCCAGCCTCGATTCCATATCAAATCATAGCTTTGACGATGACGAAGACATAGAGCACAACTTGGCCTCGCTAAGTCCTTCAAGTTCGCTGATAGACGGCCTTGATGGCGAAGACGATGATGATGATTGCGAAGGACCAGAGCTCTTACCCGATAACGATGATGATTTGGATGACTTTGGCCTGGCCACAACACCCACTCCCCATACCGCCAATAACACTGGAACTGCAATGGCACCCCTGCCCCAATACACGGCTGCCGAAGAACGCCGTGACTCACGCAACTGGCAAAAGATTACTCTGCCCGATGGTCGAACGCGTGAAATTGATATGCGCGTAATTGAGCCATACAAGCGAGTGCTTTCCCACGGTGGTTACCTTAAAGCTGGTGGACAAAATGCCATTGTCATATTCTGCGCCTGCCACCTACCAGATCGTTCCCGCGCCGACTACAGCTATGTGATGGACAATTTATTTCTTTATGTGGTCAAGACACTGGAGCAACTGGTGACAGATGACTATGTACTCATCTACTTACACGGTGGCTCAAATCGGCGCAATATACCACCTTTTCCCTGGCTAAAACGGTATGTCCGAAATTATCAAATGCGAATCACACTAATCTCTCACCTTTTAGTTGCTATCAACTGCTAGATCGTCGCTTGCGTAAAAGCCTAAAGCACATGTATTTGGTTCATCCCACTTTTTGGATCAAGTCATTGGTCTGGATGGCCCGACCTTTTGTCAGGTGAGTCTCTATCTAATATCTATAAAATGAAAATCCTTTTTAATCAACATTTTTATCTGGATAGTACGAAATTTTGGCGTAAACTGGTCTATGTGAAATCACTGGAAGAGCTTGGCTCCCATGTGGCTGTCGAAAAGGCGGCCATACCGGAGAAAGTCAAACAATACGACGCCAAACGGCATTGAGCATTAATAATCATTAATTTTACCAATCATTTTTTTATACACTCGCAATTCTTTTTCGTATTCTCTTTATTTTTTAATACTCGCGAAATTTATATTAATATGCCTTATTCTCTGTTTAGTTTAAGATCTCAACTTTTGTGATATTTGTCTTTTACTTTTGGCTTATTTATTTAATCTTTTTACCCTTCTTCATTTACTTACAATCGCTCAATCTCTTATGCCGAAGCAATAATAAACAGAGATATTCATTCATGTTCACGAAGTGCACAAACTTTATCAGCAGAATTTAGATGATTGTATAAAGTGTGGCTTTCAGTAAACATCGAATAAATTGTTGTAGTAAACTATAGTTGTAGCATAAAACAAAAATAACTTGGGTCCCATTTGCTGAACTCTTGTATAACTCCTCAGCTCATTTAGGCTAATGTAATCAATCTTTTAAAGTTTGTTTTTTTGAATTTTGCAGCTAAATGGGCTAAGGAGTTATAGGAGAATGACGTTTACTTTAGATAAAGAGGCCCAGATCTTATACACATTTTATAGTAGGTTTTTATATATGAAAACATACATACAATAATTGTTGTAGCTTCCGCTTAGACTACAAAAGTGCACACACCATTTTACATACCATATCCGAACCCCACTAAGCTATATAGAAAAACAAACTTTTCTAAACTGGGGACAACCACAACAAATGCAACAAGAAACCACCAAAACTTCCGTACATGTTACCTTCGTAATCATGGGCAGATCATATCCGGCCCATTGAGTGTTTATTTCTTCTTTTTGTAGTAAGATTGAAACTATTAACATTAAGTAATTGAAATATTTAGCTGAATTTTTCGTCATATAATGCTTTTTATATATATTGTATATTCAAAGAACCAAAAGCACCACCAATTAATCAACACACACACACACACACACATACAAGTATTAAAAGAGAACGACTCGACTTGGACCCCATGCCAGTTCGTGTGTGAGAACCCTTGCCTGTTTAGCATTCTAGATCGTAAGCCAATCATAATCATTCGAGAAACATTTGATATTTAAATACACATGCGTACATACATATATACATTATCGAATATTTATACATAAACATATAGCTGTATGGATATAGCTAACTAGATTTACATGAACCTTTTATTGATATCTAAGCAGCAACTCGCATAACAAAAACGATTGATATTAGCAGACAAGAGATATTTTGTTGGTTTCCTTTTAGCTTACAAAAATATGAATAAAATTGCAAAATGATTTTCTATTTATTAAGACTTAAGTGGTTTCGTTTTTTTTTTTTTCATTAAGCGGTGAAGGTCTGTTGGCAGTCGCCCAGATTTGTATTCTGATGGAATTGTATGAGCACCAGTTCATAGGTCACTATGGTGCCCACCACCTGGTGGAGAGATAATTTTTAATTAAGGAAATACTCGTACTTTCATTCGAATCTTACTTACACTCAAGACCAATTTCCTGGTGATAAAAAAGAATTTCATTCCACTGAGAGCCACTCTGTCGTGAGTGATTTCGTCAAAAAACCGCTTGACCTCATCACACCAGGACTCCTTGGGCACGTAACGCAAATAACGTAGACATTTCCTGGACTCATCGTGTACACTGGCAAAATACAGAGACAAAATCAAAGTGCGACCCACCAGAAACAACAGAGAGAAATAGAAATAAACACAATAAATGAAGGTAGGCATTTCGCTGTGAAAAAAAGAAGAAGACAAAAAATGTAAATAAATATTATTAAAAATATTATCAACACATACTCAAGGAGCCTCAGAACTTGTACACAAATAAAGTACAAATTATTTGAATACGAGGCCATGGTCATCAGAGATATGGCATTGTCTATAATATCACTTAGCACGCAAAGATTCCGATGCTGAATCCTTCGCTCGCACCAATAAGACGGTGGCATATGCTAGAAATAATTATAATTATTTTGAAGAAGAAATTGAATTTGTTAATAAGAACTCACCCGGTCTTTAAACTTGAAAAGATCGTTATTAAGCTGCTGAAATTTAGTCGCCAGTCCGATGCTTACAATCATCAAGAATATATCCATAAAGTTCCAGACAAAGGTGCAGAAAATATTTAGTAAATGACCCCAGATACCCAGCCAAAGAGAATAGGGCAGAATATTGAAAATCTCGTGATTGGTTCTCAAAAAGAAATTCTCGATGGGGTCTTCTGTGAAATTGCATTTTTGGGCATAGCTCACCAAGGAAAGTAGATATAGGGTGTGTTCGGCTGGAAAATTAAGAAAAAAAATTATTCTATCCTGAGCAATCTTGAAATTCTCGTGACTCACCGAAACCCAAAAGAAAGCCCACATATAGGACCAAACGCATTTTGCGAGCCATTTCTGACTTGCCTTTTTGGCCTGGGGACTGTGGCAGATCAGCCTCAACTTGCGCCCAGTAAAGCATCAATTCTGGCCATTTTCTAGCCAAAAGGAAAGAGCTGCAACAAACCATCAAGACGCAAGCACGGAAAATAATTGGCTCAAAGTTATTGAAGGTAATCTGGTCATTGCAAATCTTATAAAATGCCAGTCCCAGATAAACAAATGTAAAGCCGATAAGGATCAGACCAAGCCAAGTGCGCGGATAGCGCCAGGAAAAGGACAAGTCTTTGGGATGAGAAGCTGTTACCCCTTTCAAGGGCATTATGCCAAAAACCTGAGCCGCCATTAAAACACCACGTACAGCCTCATGGAAAGATCCCTTATAGAACCTTTCCCGGGGGGTATGCGGCAGAAATGCTTCAAAAGAAAATTGAGTGAGTTTTGGGTTCCAATATTTTAAATATTTTTGTACTCACTTTTCTTTTCGTCAAAGTCTTTCAACCTTTGTATATATTCTTCCGAATAATTTATGGTTGTACTCTTCTGATAACTTAGGATATTAAATTATTTCTAGAGTTACATTTTTTATAATTTTTTTATTTTTACCTTTCGTAGAGCATCTCCAATTTGGGTGATTTTATTTTATTTCTAAACCTTCGCAACTTTAATTCCCACTTGGCTAAGATTCTCATATTGCTATCAAGCCCGCTTCCAATATTCAACTGATGCAATTTCTAAAAAAAAGAAAAAATCGAGTCCAGAGAACCATTAGAAACATGTGTCATTTTGCCTACCCCAACAACTTCAAATCCATCAAGAATTTAAATTCATAGCAATTAATTTGCTTAGCTGTCAGTTCACGTGTCGGAGTACTTAGAGTAAAATTTGTATATATTATATATCCAAGTAATTTGTAAAAATTATAAGTTGCTTAATTTATTTTATGAAAAAAAAATTTGTCTTGATTTTTCCCGATTCTATTTCCCTTAAGCGGAATAGGTCTGTTTGCAGTCCCATAAATTTGAGTTCTGATGGAACTGTATAAGCACAAGTTCATAGGTCACTATAGTGCCTGCCACCTAGAAATTAGAATTTTTATGAATATCTATAAAGATAATAATCTATTTAATTTGAATCTCACACATACACTAAGGACTAAATTGCGCGTGAGATAAAAGAACTTCATTCCGCTGAGAGCCACCATATCATTGCTGATTTCTTCAGTGAAACGTTTGACCTCATCACACCAGGACTCTTTGGGCACACAACGCAAATATCGTAGGCATTTTTTGGACTCATCGTGGACACTAGCCGAATACAAGGACAGGGCCAAAGTGCGACACACCAAAAATGAGAGTGAGAAATAGAAGTAAACAGCATGTGAGATTGTCGGCATTTTGCTGGAAAGACAAGAGAAAATATAGGATCATCTTTAAACTGTGATAGCTGCTTACTTAAGACTCCTCAGGACCTGGACACAAATAAAGTACAAGTTATTCGAAAACGAAGCCATGGTAATCAGAGATATGGCATTGTCCATTTTATCGCACAACATGCAGAGATTCCGATACTGAATGCGTCGCTCACACCAATAAAACGAGGGCATGTGCTTGAAATAAGTTGGGTTTTTTTTAGAGATCAAATTAATTTCTCAAATATCTACTTACCATACCCTTAAATTTTAAGAGATTATCATTTAACTGTTTGAATTTAGAGGCCAAGCCGATGCTTATGATCATCACGAAAATATCCATATAGTTCCAGACAAATGTGGAGAAGACATTTTGTAATTTGCCCCAAAGAGCCAGCCAAATGGAATATGGGAATATATAAAATATTTCCTGATTGGTTTTCAAAAAGAAATTCTGTATGGGATCCCCGGTGAGATGACAGAATCTGGCATAGCTCATCATGGAAATCATGCTTAGCAAATGTTCAGCTGTGAAAAATAGAATTGAAAAAATTTGAAAATTTTGAAAAAATTGCGCCTCACCCAAGGCCAACATGAGGCCCACAAATGTGATCATGCGTATTTTGTGGGCCATTTGCGACTTCTCCATTTGACTTTGGTACTGCGGCAAATCCTCTTCCACCTTCGCCCAGTACATCATCAATTCCGGCCACCTTCTGGCCAGATACAAGGAGCTGCAACAAACTATTAAGACGCCACTGCGGAAAATAATTGGTTCCACGCTGTTGAAGGTTATGGAGCCGTTAAAGACTTTGAATAGTGTAAACATCAAGCTGATACAAGTGGAGCCAATAAAGAGTAGGCAAAGACAAGTACGCGGATAAGTCCAGGCAAAGGATAAGTCTCGAGGATGAGGGGCTGTCACACCTCTCACAGGCATTATGCCAAAGAACTGGGCTACCAGTAAAATTCTACCCACAGCTTCGTGGAAAGTGCCGTTATAATAGAATCTTTCTCGGGTATTACGAGGTAAAATTTCTAAAAGAAAATAGCAAGATTCGAAATCCCTTTCGATATAGAAAACAATTTTGAACACTCACTTGGTTCTTCATTCTTTTCTTCAAAATCATCTCTTAACTTTTGTACATACTCTTCCGAATAGTTCGGACTCACTTGTTTTTGAGAACTTGAAAAAAAAAAAAATTGCAATATATACGAGGGTCGTTTGATAAGTCCGTGACTTTTTGAATAAAATATATTTTTTTCGTCAAAGAAGCGTTTTATTTCTCAACATAATCTCCTTTTAGCTCTATACATTTAGTCCAGCGTTTTTCCAATTTTTTTATTCCTTCCAAATAATAGGTTTTCTCAAGGCCCTCAAAATAGTCGTTTGTTTCTGTGATGACCTCTTCATTTGACCCGAATCTCTTACCGCCGAGCCATTTCTTCATGTTTGGAAACAAAAAATAGTCACAGGGGGCTAAATCTGGAGAATATGCTGTGATATGCGGTGATGGATTTTTTACGCAAAAAATAATGCTTAATTAGCACACGAAATTCACTTTTTTCCATTTTCGTTAAAATTCACGAGATCGTCTGCTTTCAATGCCTATAAAACGCAAACCAAAAAACGCAGCTTTCTCAAAATTTTACAGTCAGCTGTTAATCGATAACTGCTGACAGGAGCAGTGTTGTATTTAGAGCAGGTGCGCGGCAAATACAAAAAGTCACGGACTTATCAAACGACCCTCGTATAAAGTAATATAAAACAATACATATAACTTTTTTACTTTTCATGCAGAATATCCAATTTTCTTTTCAATGTGTTTTTGGTGTTGCTGCCTTTTCTAAGCCGTCGGAATTTTATCTCCAGCTTGGGCAAAATTTTCATATTGCTATCCAGAACAGCTAACAAAACTCAACTGTTGCAATTTGAAAACAAAATCGTGTTCCCAGAACCATTAAAAACACCTGTAAGTTTCTTTTTGTCTATAATTAAGGGACAACAACTCTGACAATACATTTTGCTGGTGTTCTCAATTAGGACTCATAGCAGTCATTAATTTTGTCCGCTTTGTTGAATTGCATTAAAATCAGTTCATAGGTCACAATAGTTCCAGCCACCTTAAAGCAGGAGAAAAGGTTATTTTTTATTTGATATAGAATTTTGTTTTTTTTTTTTGGTATACAAACCGATATAACCACTCCTCGAGTTAGGCGAAAGAATTTCATGCCTGTCAGAGCAACGGAATCCGCATTAACTTCCTCAGAGAATCGCTTAAGCTGAAATAATTTTTTAAATTGTTTATTTTTATAACTCTTTAAGAAGGAACTACTAAGCGAATCGATCTGTCTATTTCAATTTTAACTCTTTCATAAAGAAACTTAGTATACGGCTACCCTTGGCCATTTGTCAGACCTGACCGGATCGGATATGATATAGTATCAATTAGTTGTCATAATAATCTAAAACGATTTTAAAAATAATTTCTAAACTTATTTAGTGGTCTCAATTTTTTATAGAGATACACATATGTGTTAAATTTCATAAGGATCGCACCTTTATATTATATAACTTTCATACGAAACTAAATCGGACTGGGGAATATATCCAACATTTGTTTATTGACCTCAATCAAAGTTGGTATTTAGGATTATTATATGGAAGTTAAAATTTTAATCGGATCGTGTTACTATATTCAATAATTTCGGATCCCGAAAATAACGTAATTATTAATTATTTTTTTTAGGGAGATCTTAAAATTGTAATTACCTCTGTACACCAATGCTCACGGCGTACTCCTCGAAATATGATCAGAGGACGCTTGGATTCATCGTTTATGCTAGCGCTGTACAATGAGAGTATCAATGTTCGACCGAGCAAATAAATAAGGGAAAACCAGAAGTACAAAGTATGCGATACTGAGGGCTTCTTTCTGGAAAACAAATTCTTAATAATGGAAGATAGATTCTACTTCATGAACTCACTGCAAACTCTTCAGGATCTTGCCGCAAATGTAATACAAATTGTTGGAGAAGCACATGAGGGTAATAGTGGAAATGGCATCATCCACCACCTCTACCAGAGTACACAAATTGCGGAAATTCACACGGCATTGTATCCAGAATTCAACGGTTGTGGGCTAAGTCCAAATTATAAGAAATTATGAATGGCTTAATTCGTATTTCCACTTACATTCTTTGCCGCCTGTTGCATGTAATCGTTGAGATGTCGGAAACGATAGGCCAAGGCAACACTTACGGCCATGACAAAGATATCATTGAAACTCCAGGCAAATGTGGCCAAGACATTTACCAACTTGCCAATGATGCCAGTAAAATTGTTATAGCCCATGAAATAGAAATATGTCTCGAAAGTTGAATAAAGGAAACTCTCTATTGGCTCATTCGCGATTGCAGGACAAGCGTTGACATAGTAAATAACACTCAGCATGCTCAAAATGTGCTCGACTAAAAAAAACCTTAAATCAAATTTTAAATAATAAAACCAAAATTGATATTACTCACTTAGAGAGCAGACAATGCCAACCAGGGTGATCATTTTTATATGCTGAGCCAGGGCGCCGCGATCCTTGACTGTGGCCAGTGGGGGCAATTGATTCTCCACATTTTGCCATTTTAGAACCACTGTAGGCCACTTCCGGGCCAATTGAAAGAACGCCAATGATATTAAGAATATTGAACCATAAAAAATAAATGTTTCCACAGTATCAAAGTTGAATTTGACCTTGGCTACAAAGGCCACCCCGTAGCCAGATGCCACGCCAAAGGACAGACTGACGAGGGCTGCGTAAAATGTACGCCAACTTAGCCAAGAAAAACTCAGATCTTCGGCAAATTTCGAGGTGATTCCTCGTACTGGCATCAAGGCAAAGATCTGGGCAATTATGAGAACTGTGAAGAAGGCAAATAATTGAATCAGAAATGGAGTAAGAGGACAAGACTAACCTGGCTTGATGGCCTCTTGAAAAGACCCTCGGTATGTGTAGTCTTCTTTTTGGCCATAACGCAAAAATTTCTTAACTGAAAAAATAACAAGTAATCAAAGGCACGGAATTTCAAATGGAAAAAGGGAAGCAAGGGAGGAGAAAAAAATTTCACTTACAACCCGACCAAGTCTTTTTATGCTTTGGCTTCAAGGGCGTACTATAACGCAAATTTTTCATAGTCACACTAGAAAATATAACGAATTTATTAATTTTATTCAAAAATTAAAATAAAATAAGCAAAACCCACTCGCTGGCTATGCGTGAGGATCTCCAAAAGCTTATGCGGCCGAGGCTCCGGCGCTGCTTGATGGCCGTGCCATTTATGGTTTTGGCCATGTCGTGAGCTATCGCGAAACTATTTCTATTTACTCTAGTTACAGGTACTTAAAAACTAAACAAGCTTAAAAGGCGTGTGCCATTCGAGTGTTTGCGTTGCTAATTTAATGTTTATCTGGGCTAATCGCCTGTGCAAATTACAGACCTCGTTGACAGCAACGAGACGAGGTGGCTCGTTAAATATGCAGGAGACAAGTGACAGTGACAGCCACAGTTAAGAGAAAATACTTTTGGAGGAGCCCGCTCCAGAGCTACATAAAGATTTCTCGACTTCGGCACCCTCCATTTGGTTGATTAGAACCAACTCATAGACCAATAATTTACCAGCCATCTGGAAGCAGAAAAGAGTGTCCAAAATATGATCCTAGCAAGACTTTGCATACTTACGGCAAACATTAGTCGCCTGGTCAGAAAGAAATATCCCTTGCCACTCAGAGCAAACGCATCTGTGGTGATTATGTCATTTAGGCGTTTTAGTTCTAGGCACCAAAATTCCGTGGGTATTTCGTAGAGTGTATGGGCTATTCTTCCAGCCTCTAAGGGTATAGAGGAAGCAGCAAACATCATGTTCGTTATGCGGGCAATCACATAAAGCAGGACAAACCAAAAGTACAGGGTATCCATGAAACCACCAGAGATCCTTTAAGAACAGAAATGTCAAATAAATAAACTAGAAATGCTTTGAGAGACTCACTGAAAACTATGGTAAATCTGCACACACAAAAAGTACATGTTGTGCGAACAAGAGAGCAAAATCAGATTCGAAAGATTTCGGTCGTATAACTTAAGCAGATCAGTCAGATTTAGAAGGTCCTGACGAACTTGCTGCCAGAATATATTCGGCTTGGGCTCAAAGGCGTGCTGTTTAATCCTCCAGTGCAATTGCTTGAATCGTAGCTCCAGAGAGCGACAGACGATGACCAAGAAGATATCCACGAAATTCCAGGCAAAGGTCATACAGAGCGTGATCCAAACTATCAAAGGCATGTACCACTCATTAAAGCCGAAGAGTTCGAACCATTGCTGCTGCTCCCGCATATAGTAGTTGGCCCAAAAGCTGATATTCAAATTACATTCCCGTATCTGGACGAAATTGTTGTAGACCGCAGTGCTCAGATAAATCGAATGCTCTACCAAGGCAGCTAGGAGCAGGAAAGTGCCCCAGAGGCGTATGCGGTGACTGAATCGCTGACCAAAGATGCATTTTTGATAGAATTTCTGCACGAAAACACTTTCACGTATTGCCGTCTCCTTTATCACCTTCGGCCAGTTCCGGGAGAGCAGCAGAAATACTCCATAACAACAAGTACAAATCAGGCTGAAACTCAGTGAGCCTGTTAAAATTTGACAAAGTCAGTTGGAAATACACAAAACTTATTACACAATATTGTACCTATCGTATATATTTTTAAGCCTTGGCTTTTGACCACTTTCAGTGAGACTACACAGTCCAAAATGGAGAAGACAAACAAAGTTATGCTCAACAGCAAAGGCAAGGATAACCAAAGGAAGCGAACATTCTCGGCCTTGGAACTGGGCCAGACTCCGGATACAGGTAGAATGCCAAATACTTGGGCCACAACCAGAACTGCAAGCAATTTCCATAGTGTCTTTGAAATTGGTTTAATTATTTTGCTAAATGATTACTCACAAGGACCAATGGCGTGCTGAAGTGTATTTTGATTGTTGGAGTGGATTTTGGCAGACCGCTTCATAGTTTCACCAGACATGCAAAACCAAATGACACTAAACTAAACTCATAATTCAACCAACCAAAACAATCACTGAAACCATCAGTAAAATTGTGGACTCTTTGGCAAATAAACGTGCATTTGTGTGTGTGTTGAAAAAAATTGTTGATAGCAATCAGAATTGGCTGTGAACTTGTTTTGTGGGCGGGGTCTGGCTCTCCATTCAGTTTAAGTTCTAGTTTAAATTGCAGTAGTGTGTCTTTTGTCGTATGCCGCCCTGATTTATAACATCCGATATCATAAGTTCATAGGTTATTATAGCCGTTAAGATCTTAAAGAAAAAGGATATTATTTGGGAGTATCTAGAAAAATAGTCCAATCCTCACCGCTAGCACTAGATGACGCGTCAAATAAAAGAAACCAAAGGCAGAAAAGACAGTCATGTCATTGGCCAATTGCGCACTGAATCTTTCCACCTGAAGAGAGCATATTTAATTTTCTTAAATTTTATGAAAAGTATGGAAAACCCTTGCCTCAGTGCACCAGGTGCGAGAAGGTATATCACGCAGGCACTTCAGAATCTTCTGCTCATAACTGTGCATAGAGGAGCCAATAAAAATGGTCATAGTGGTCCGCAAGACCGTGAAAGTCAGGGAATACCAAAAGGCAATCGTCACAATGGAGTCCACACCTATGTTGCTGCAAATCAGATTTTTTAGCATTAAAAGAAGTACAAATAATTTCGATTTGCAACTCACTTAAAACTATTAAAAAGTTGAAAGCAAATAAAGAACATATTATTGCCAAAGGCCAGCATAATCAGGGGACCAATGGCCGCATCCAGATGACGCACCAAGCGTTTGAGGAGCAAATAATGTTGGCGTGTCTCGGTCCAGAAAGTGGGTGGCATGGCTTTCTTGTGGACTGCCTCGATTCGCTTGTGGAGTTGATAGAAACGCACGGCCAGACCAATTCCTATGCACATAATAAAGCAGTCGGTAAAGGACCTCGGATAGGCCACCGTCAAATTGATCCACTAAAAAAATAAATCAGTTTATTTCGAAAGAGTTGAAGAGTTTTTACCTCAAATAATGGCAGCAGCCAGCTGTAATATGGAATAATCCTATACAAGTGAGGACGCTCCCATTTATAGACACTTTCAAAGAAGCTGACATTAATCTTGCACTGCGTCCGCTCCAAGTTGCTCAGATGAAAAGAGTTGACCAAAAGCAGGCAATGTTCAACTTGAAAAATAAATCAATTAAGTATTTCCACAAACTCCAAATCTTCGGACTCACTCAAAGCTGAGCACATAATAAAAGCATACACCAAATTGATTCTCAATTTCATTTTATATTCACTATAAAAAGCATAGGGTACGGCCATGAATATCTGTTCTACACTATGCCAGAGACGCATTATTTCTGGCCATTTGATGGCCAATCTCCAGAAAAATAAATGCTCCAGCAAACAAACAATGAAAAACGACAACGAACTCGAATTGTGAAAATTCAGGTGAACCGTTCGAACAAAATATAAAAGAGCCCCGAATTCACAAAGATTCAGCGTAGAGATCAGGGCCGAATAGAAGGTATGAGCATTGCACCAGCGAAATTTAATATCCTGAACCTGATGACCACGAACATTGCAAACGGGCAACAAGGCAAAGACTTGACTTATGGCTAAGACTGAAATTAATTGATGTTAGTCACTTTGATTCAATATGAAAAAATGGTGAATGGTGAATTTTTACCTCTGGATACAGCCCGATGGAAGGTTTCCTCCTGTGGCATGTTGATTTGCTACTGAACGAACAGCTTATAGAATTTTTGGTTTGCAGTGCTGCATGTCTAATTGAAATGGGCGTGCATATATCTGTGCCATATTTACATCTATTTAGGGCTAATTTGAAGCATTTGTTGCCTTGTCAGAGCATTGCAATTATTTGAGGTGGTCACACAATTCAAGAACACAATGGCCCCAGACCCTTGGCCCGATTCGCCTCGTCGAATTGTAGAAGCACCAACTCATATGTGACTATAGTCCCAGCCATCTGAAAGAGTCAAGTTTTCACCAAGAAATTTATAATCGAACTAGGAACTTCTTACCCCGAAAAGTAAGCCACGGGTTAGAAAAAAGAATTTCTTGCCAGAGAGTGCCACTTTTTGGGTGCTCATTTGAAATATCAAGCGTTCCACTTCGACACACCAGTTCGTACACGAAACACGACGCAAAGTGCCCAGACCCCCAATCGAATTCTCATTGATAGAAGCCGCGGTGAGAAAGACAAAGGCTGTGCGCCCTATTAAATAAAGCAGGGAATACCAAAAGTATATATAATTTATGGGCCAACGGAGTTTGCTGAAAATATTAAAAATAAATTAATCAAATGATTTCGTAAATAGATTCTAAACTTACTTGAACACATTGAGCAACTGATAGCAAACAAAGTACAAGTTGTTCACACAGGATAGCAAAATGATGCTGGATAAATTCTCATCGATTTCCTCCAAGAGTTCGCATACTTTTACATAATTCTCACGAATCTCTATAAAAGTGGATTCAGCGATATCCTGATGTTCCAGTTTTTTAATGCGCTGTGTTATCTGCTCAAAGCGATAGGCTATGCCCTTGCTCACCATCATAATAAATAGATCCATATAGTTCCAGATAAAAGTACAAGAACCATTGGCCAACTAAAAATTCATACTTGATTAGGTTAAACTTGTTTCAAGTATTTTGTAACTTACCAAAATATAAATCGCCACAATGTGATGATAGGGCAACAATTCGAATACATAACTATAATTGGATTGCATATAATTGCCAAAGGTGCTGGTCACAGTGCTGTTGTAATAGGGAGCACAGATTTGTATACGCCGAGTATAGGACAAGATGGCGGAGAACTGATACAGGACATGCTCACCCACCGACAAGCCTATAATAATAAAGGCAGCCAGCCGTACACGTCGACGCAGATTGGGCTGAAGCTGCTCATAGGCAGGCGTAGTGAAAAGCAGTTCCGTCCGGGTCCAATAGCGCAAGAGCCGTGGCCAGCGATGAGCCAGGGCAATAAAGAAAACACAGGCAGACAACACACAATTAAAAAAGACCAATCCCACTGGAAAATATTAAAGGGATTTAAAAAATCTTCAGTATTTTGGAAAGTCTTAGGCCTACCGAAATTTTTGGCATTTATACCAGTTTTCAGCAGCATTTTGAACATGGAAAGCATCAAGACTGTAGTGGCCACCAGAAAGGCCAAGGTGATGAGCATCTGTAGAGATCTGAAACTAAACCGAACACGACGTGGATTCGACTGCCAAATACCCGTAAGCGGCATAATGGCAAAGAACTGGGCCAAAGCCATAACTAAAAAATGTAGAAAAATTAATGAAAATTTGCAAGGTTAAACCAATTAAATTACTTACTTGGACTTACAGCCCGATGGAAAATATCCAAAAGCGCATAATCCGGCAGAATTTTTGTATTCGAAACATTGAAATCAAAATTTAAATCGTCCAAAGGCTTTTCCGGTTTGGGTAAGCTCGGACTCAAGTCCACAGACATTTCCACAATATCCTTCTTGTTCTCTGGAATTGCTGGCGGGGGTTCCACCTCGGACAAGTCCAAATCATTTTCACCCAATTTCTGACGTAGGAAATTTCGAAATTTCGCACGTCGACTGAACATGTCGACAGTTTAGCCTGAACTGGAGTAATGCGAATGTTTTCAATATAATTCAGAGTCAAAGCTTTAGCAAATGAAAGCTGGTCACCCTGTGTGAGTGGTTAAAGAAATTATACGTTATAAGGCGAGTGGGTGTGTCTAGCCAATTTTGTGGTGTTGTTGTTGTCGTAAACAATAATTATGCCACAAGTGGAAGCCAGCAAGTGTTAATCGGTAGTTGACTGAAAAATGTGGTTCCCAAAGGATCGTATTGAATTGGAACGCCGTCCCGGCAATATCCTGAGACATCTCAGGGCCAAGAGGCAGACTCAGCGTGAGCGTTTCGTACTCAAAATGCGAACTCTTTCCCTGCAAAAGGATTTTGACCAGCTGGATACTTTTCATCAGGCCATTAAGCCTTGTAAGTTTGATTTAATTAATTTATTAATCTTTGAATTTTTGAATTTTTATATATATTTTTTTTGGTTAGTTTTATGTTTGGCTCAAATCTTTGGGGTCTTGCCTCTGTACAATGTCCGCAGCAATGATCCTAGGGCCCTGCATTTCCGTTTACGTTCGTTGGGCATGTTTTTTGCCATCTTTTTTCTCATACTTGGATTTGGCAAATCCATTTATGTAGGACATAAACTCATAAAGAATGGCTTGAGTGCCAGGAGTCTGGGTAAGCTGAGAAAATCTTTCAAAATGATCGATTGTTCAGTTCAGTTTTTCAGTTCCCTTTATCTACCTAACTGGCAATATGATGACCTATTTGAATTTCATAAGTCTGGCCCGCAACTGGCATGAGCTTATTGTGCCCTGGAGTTATGTGGATCTAAATATGCTTCTACCGCCCTACGAACCAATGCCAAGAACTTTGAGCTATAAGCTGAAGCGTATTGGCTTTATTCTGGCTGCTCTGGCTTTATGTAAGTAATAAGAAAATCGAATTCTTTGAAATAAAAATTTGATATATATTTTTTAATTTTTTTAGTGGAACATTTTTTTTATCATGCCTCGAATTTTCATAATTATCATATGGAAATTCAACACTGTCGACCGGATAAAGCGGATCTTACTTTCAGATCGTATATAGAAAAGGAATATGAATTTGTTTTTCATCTGCTGCCTTATAATTTTATTGTGGTGCTCTTTGCATTTGTAAGATATTCTTGAGCTTAATTTCAAATCCCTTTTAATACCAATCCTTTTTAAAAGTTTCTAAATGGCACTTATGCTTTTGTCTGGAATTTTATGGATTTATTCATTATGTTGGTGAGCATTTCACTGGCCCAGCGTTTTCAGCAATTTGCCGCACGTCTCAAGGATCTCGAGGGCCGAGTAAGTAATGTTTAAATACTGAGGAATTCTCATAGACCTGCTTCTCTTTTAGTGGGTGCCAGAAACCTTGTGGTTCGACTTGCGTCAGGATCATATACGCTTGTGTGAGCTAATGACTCTGGTGGATGAGAAAATGTCCAATATTGTGTTTCTCTCCTGCCTGATAAATATTTATTTTATTTGCAATCAATTGTTGAATATTTTCATGTAAGTTATAAGGTGCTGAGATATTTTCAGGATTTTATTCTAAAATTCTCTTTCAAGGAAACTACGCTTCACGATCAATTACATTTACTTCTGGAGTTCCCTGTGCTTTCTGCTGGGCAGAACGGCCAGTGTCTTTATGTGTGCCTCACGCATACATGAGGCCTCTCTGCTGCCCCTGGACATAGTCTACAGAGTGCCCAGTGGCTATTGGACCGAGGAAGTGCAGCGATTCATGCATCAACTGACCCACGAATTCGTGGGGCTTTCCGGTTATCGCCTATACTATTTGACACGACAGAGTTTCTTTGCTGTGAGTTTTAAGTTGTGAAAATTCAATTTATTTTATATTTCAATCATTTTTGCAGTTGATGGCCGCCTTGATTACCTATCAATTTGTGCTAATGCAATTGGATGCCAAAACCCACGAATTGGCTCTGCCCCCACTCTGTGCCGAAGCAAATCAAACCGAAATTGTAGAATAGAAATAAAGTGATTGGTAACTGGCGAAATGCCTGGCATAATTGGTATCATTTGCAGTTTTCTGCCTTTGCTGACAAGTGTGGCAGTTCACAGGGGGGAGGGGCCCAGCTGAATGTCCCAGGACATTAGTTTCAAATTAATATAACATTACATAAACTAGACAATCTGTACACAGATCCGAAGGTATAGACGGTTTTGTTAACTCAACGAGCTGTCAGGATGTTATCGCATCCCCATCCTTCCGCCCAGGCTAACCAGGAAGAAAATAAAGAAAGTTTCTGGCTAACAAATTTGAATGGCTTTTCAATTTGAACGGGTATCTTGACACTTTACCAATTAACACTTTCCTGGTTACCTGCCTTTGTTTATGGCACACCCAATGGTATCACCCCCAAAATGAACCCAGAACATTGCCACTTGCAATTATCCTGTCAGAAAAAGTTTCGAACTGGAAGCAGCCCGCCCGAAGCGTTTGAGCAAAACAAAATGCCAACAAAAACAAATAAACAAATACTGAGAATGCCGGCCTGCCTGCACTTCTTAGTCTTCTTCTTCTTCCCTTGCACCCTGACAGCACTTTTTCTGACCAGCGCACGTCATACATATTTCCGGCCCAGCACGTGAGTCAGTCGAAAGGCAACCCCCAAGTTTTGTTTTGCTTTTGCTGTCATGGCAACATGGCTGCCAAAACACAAATTCGAAATCCGAAATTTTCATTTTCTTCTTTATTCAGACCATAGCGAACCAGAGAGCAGCCAGGACCACACGAACCAGAAGATTTGGCTAGACGGTTTTGTGTTTTGTGGGAGCCTGAAATGTCAGTATGGAAATACCCGAGACTGTATCTGTGCGCAAGTTTCTGGAGTTTGGCGCGCGACAGAAAGATGAGCTCTACGAGACCCTCTTGGAGTTGGCCGAAACTATCGAGGAGCTGCCGAAGAGGTCATTGCGTAAGCTACTGGAGCTAACACTGGCCGTGCTAAAGTACAAGGGAGATCAGGTGGAGAGTTTGCAAAGTAAACTGGATCAGACTATCGGCGTCACAGATGCCCAGAAGGGCGAGCGCCGCCTCATCGATGAGAATGAGAAACTGAAGCGTATGCTGCAAAAGCTGGAGGAGGATAGGAATGGTTACAAGCAGAAAAACAAAGAGGTGAGCGGCTTAGTGTGAGCAAAAATGTCAGCCTATTGATTTCTTAATTCGATTTCAGCTAGCGGAGGAGATTCTACAGCTGCAGAAACGCTTGCAGGAGGCAGCCCAACAGGCCGAGGCCAGCGACAAGGACTCTTCGGACCCGCTATCCGAGTTGGATAAGCAAGAGCAACTCTTGCTCAATATAGACACCAAGAACAAGCACATCAAGCGGTTGCTCCGAGAAACCGAGGTGAGTCCTTGGATGACTTTTAAAGCAAATTAAAGAGTTTTTTCCTCTTGCTCTTTTTACAGACCCTGCAGAATCAGAATATAGCCCAATCCAAGCAGATAGTTGTATATGAGCAGGAGCTGAAGCACATAAAGCTTAATTTGATACAACTCAGTCAGGACATCACCCAAGTGGAGACGGAGCGGCGCACTTTGAAGCAAAAGGAGGAAGAGCAGAGCCTGGAAATCTCCCGACTGGAGGGCAATGTGACATTCCTGGAAGATGAGCGCGATAAAAGAGACGAAGAATTGCGACTGTTCATTGAGAAGTACGAAGTGATGGCCCGGAATTGGCATGAGCAGCTCGAGGAGAAAGAAAAGGAACTGAAGCGGCTGAGGGCTCAAGTAGACCGTGGGGGACTCAACAACTTTTTGAATGCCTCCCAGAGTGACAGTCTAAGCAGCCAAAGCAATGCCGAGGAACAGATCAAAATGCGTCATGTGAGTAGGGTGAAAAAGTTCTGAAAATTTCCCAATCCAAACATTTTCCTTATCCACACAGTTGCTGGAGTCCCGCGAACAACGCATTGAAACGCTTGAAGCCAAGGTCAAGTCCATGGCCCAGGAAATGGTAAACTCCACGCACCTGATGAATCAGTTAAGTGCCGAGCGAGAGCGCTCCCAAGATCCAAAGCAGCCGCGTGCCTGTTGCAAAGTCATTGAAGAAAATCTGCGTGTGGCCACGGCTCGATATCAACAGCTTGCCGAACTGCTTCAGTCCACGGAAGAGGATAATCTGCTGAAATCCAAGCAGGCCCTGAATGCCATTACTGCCCTGGAGGCCTACAAGCGTGGCGAAGACGGCCTTGTGCCCGCCTTGAGGAAATGTGCCGCTCTGGAACAAAAGCTCACAGATCGGGATAAGCAGCTGAGAATTTATGTCCAAGAATTGAATAGTATGAATGAGATTGCCCAGGAAAACAGGATCTTGCGTAAGAAACTGAACATTCCGGATGATACAGTTTTGGTGGCCAAAAATCATAGAACCAAGGAGCGCAACAAGGATAAGCAAATCGAGAGATTGACTCTGAAATTAAGGACTTCGGAGGAATTGCGCTTGCAGCTGAAACTGGACAAGAGTGAACTCAGGTGAGTGGATTAGGCAAACTTAGGGAATCTTTTTCATTCTCACTTTCTTCTCTCCAGACGGAAATTAATAGAGCTGCAGACCAGTTTTCCCAAGAGCTCTCAAGATCAGTCTTTGAACTCGGTGCGAGAAAATCTGCCCAGCGAATTGGGTGAAGTTCCCTCGAGTAGTGCTTTGGACCATGAGGTGACCTCACCCCGAGGCGTGCCTAGTCGAGGTCAGGGTGATGGGGCCACCTCTGAGTTGGAAAACAAATACGATGAAGTCCTGGCCGAAAATGAAACCCTACGTCTGGGCATGTACGAAATCCTGGAAAAACTCAGGGAATACGATGGTGAGTAGGGAAAATCTTGTCCCCAGAAAATTATTAAGTCAAAATCTTGCAGCCACTTCGGAGCATATAACCATAGATTCGGAGCTACTCAGACGATTAATCGAGGTTCTTCCTTGTCGTCAGCCCGGAGCACCTCTGCACCTGCAAGATGAACTGATGATACTCAAGGCCAGGGAGGAGGCCTTGAGGCAGTTACTGCTCGAGCAGCAGCAAACGCCTAGTGACTCTGAAACCGGAGAACTCTCCTCCGTACAGAGTGCCCAAGAAGTATCGGAAATGCCCAGAGAGCTGGATACTTCCACTAGGCCTGCCACACCAAATGAGGCCATAGAGGGCCTAGAACTTCCTGTAATAACCTACGAGGTTGTCCAACCATCTGACCCCATCCAATTACGCCTACTTGAGCAGAAAGTCTCCGAGCTAGCCATCTACCGGAAGCACTATGAAGAACTCAAGCTAAACTTGGCAGCCGATGGAGATGAATTGAAACGAATCCAGCAGCAGTTGAGGGATCAAGTGGTCCAATTGGAAATGAAGCTACTAAGGGAAAGCACTTCATATGGCTACATGCGCGAGGACTACGAAAGACTACTGCAGTCGGCAAAGGATCAGGAATTGCGTTACATCAAGGACACTTCCGCTTTGAGCCGCCAGTTGGAAGAACGACAAGCAGAATTGAGCAAATCCCAAGACCAATTGAAAACCCTCCAGGCTAATGGCTCGTACAGCACAGAGGAAGTGCAGCAATTGGAGCAAAGGAATGCCATCTTGAGTATGCAGTTGGCTCACTGCATAGAGCAGGTTCTAAACGGCAAGGCGGAGTCTGTGAAGTTGACAGATATCTGCGTGGATTACGGGATCATTGGTGAAAACTATCAACTGGATTACCTCACCGTGGAGGAGTACGAAAAGCAGAGAGCCGAACTGGCTAACTGGCGGGAGAAACAGGCGGAGCTGCAGCGTGAGACCAAACAGCTGGAAGGTCTCCTAGAGGTGGCCAATGGCCAGATAAGGTCACAGCAGAAACTTCTCAATGAGATCAGCGATAGCCACATCAATTTGCGGCACTTGGTGGCCGACTTGCAGAGCAGTTCCGAGGATAAATTATTGGTGGCCAAAATGCAAAGGGACTTGGACAGTGGTAAGGATCTCCAAATCTTTGGAAATTTAATTTTCTTTCATCTGAATCCTTCCAGTCAAATTGGAGCTGACACGTTTGGAGGACGAAAGGAATGAGCTCAAATTGACTGTGGTCAGCTTGGAGGCTCAACTGCAGCAGGCGGAGAGAGCGGCTGCTCAAAGTCAACAGGACTTCCAGATGGAACGACGCAACAGGGACATTAAGCACAAGTGAGTCTACCAAATCCTGAAAAAAAAACCCATCCAGAGATTTGCTAATTTTTGTTTCTTTAGATTTTTACAGAAATCAATTTTCACACTTAAGGAAAAATATGCCAAATTTACACCGCTCATCTTCCTGACAAACTTTGTGTTTGCTTATAATAAATTTGTACAAAAACTAGAAGAGGACTCCTCAAAGAAAGAGAGTCTCTTGGACTCACAAATCCAGCAGGTGGAGCAAATAATTCAGTCCAAACTGGCTGGCTCGTCTCTTGAGGATTCACAGCAGCTTATCAAGCTAATCAAGGCGGAGACGCAGGTGAAGATGTTAGAGCAGAATTGCGAGAGTCAACGAGCTAAGAATGCGGCACTGCAGCGGGAGCTGGCCGAGCTTAGGGTGCGCCAGGCCACAGAATCAGAGCATTGGCAGACAATTGAGGCCCTTTTCGGGGCAACTCCAGGACTACCAGCTCGTCAGCCTGGTCAGGATGCAGCCACAAATACAGAGAAGCTGGCTACCAGCGAGCCCCCTGTGCCAGCCCAGCGTCGAACCACAACGGCTACAGTCCAACAAATCGACAAGCAGACTTCTCCTTTGGCCACGCCCAGCAAACGTCTGGAGCAAGTGGCCACTCAAACCGAAGACTTGAGTCGAGCCCAGCTCAAAGAGATGGCAGTGCAGACCAATGGCCGGAGAAATAGCCTGAGTCAAGTCGAGGGAGTGGACTGCACTCCAGAACTCAAGCAGATGCAAAATGCGTAAGTTTTGAAGAAGCCAATTGGAGATTCCACACCTTAGTTCTTTTCCCTTTAACAGTCTACAGGATGCCAAGGCGCGCATAGAAGAATTGGAGAAACTAGCCGAGCAGGCGGCCACAACGGACTCCCGGCTCAACACAAGTGGCGGTACTGAATCCAGCGTGGAAAGCCAGCCCAGTAGTGTGGTGGAAAAAACCATCTTGTCCTTCCACACTCTCCTCATGGAGAAGGACAATTCCATTCAGAAATACCAGGATCTCCTGCAGACCGAAAGAGAGCAAAGCCAGCAGCAATTGTCAAAGCAGAACTTGGAAATTGAAACCTTAAAAGCCACGGTGAACAATTTGAATTTCAACATCAAGACCAAGGATGTGGAGATCCTTGAGCTGAGAGCCAAGCTGGAAGTCCACAGTAGTCGCCGGCGCAGGAATGACAACGGCAAGAGCAAGCAGACTGGAATGGCCGAATCGGATGAGAGCGGAGATAACAGTCTCAATGAGTTGACTGATGAGAAAATTGAGGAAATGTTTGATGACACCACCTCAGTGGATAGACCTGACTTGCCCCTGGTTGTGGTTGTGGATACGGAAGAGGGTGAAAAGGAGAAACAGGATACCGAAGAGCTCAAAGAAGTGCCCACTTTGCATAAGCAAATCAAAGAGCTGAAGGACAAGGTCACCTTTATGGAACAGTGTCTCAGGACACGCGAAGAGGAAGTTGAGATCCTCAAGGAAAAGTAGGTAGAATAAGATCTCCTCTTGACAAGTAAACTTACCTTTTTTCATTTTTTTTTTTAGACTAAAACTCTGTCAGGAGCGGGAGAAGTCTGTGGAAAGCTCGACCAATCCGGAAGTGGAACAATTGCGCGGCTTTTTGGAGGAGAAGGACAACCACATACGAGATCTGATGGAAACACTGAAAAACTTCCATGTAAGTAAATTAATTTTTTTAAGAATTCTCCACTCACCATCTTAATCATCTTGCCAGGATGACCAGCAACGCTATATAAACGACACCTCCAATTTCTCGGCTGAGCAAATAGCCAAGCTGGCGGCCGACCTGAATCGTACTGAGGCCACGAACAAGATTTATCACACCCAAATGGAGGCTCTGCGCAAACAGGTCAACAATCTTACCCAGCGAGAGAAGCAGGCTCGGGATCTGAGTCAGTCCCTCCGGAATCAGCTGATCAAGCGGCCAGTGGTCTCTGTCAAGACCGAGCTGAATGCTCGTGTCAAGAATGAGAATCTACAGAAACGTGTACAGCAGCTCGAGGCAGATTTGGATGAGGCCCGCAGCCAACTTCATAGGCAACAGGTGATCCTAGATGCCAAACGAACACGTACGGCAAATGAAGTAGGTCTCTGGGAGAAACAGAAACGCTGGCAGCAGAATGCGGAGAAGTACAAGGCGAAGTTGGATGAAACGGAGGTGACGTTGGACAAGACACGCTCTCTATTGCAGGCAGCCCGGAATACCATTGGACGACTCGAAAAAGACAAACATCTATTGGAAGTCAAGCTGGGCAGGGGTAAGTCAAAGGGCAGTTTCCTTTCCACAGATCTTCAATTGTTCATTGTTGATCTTGCAGCTACTGGTACCCATGGCGGGGTGAACCACAATAACCTGAAGTGTTGCCGCACGCCTTCGTGTCCCAATCTTCAGCATGTGGGTGCCAAGTTTACGCCGTCTCCGTCGGAGAGTCCGGAAACTTACACGGGTCCGAGCAGCGAATGCAGTTCACCGGCCCATCATGCCCAGCCGACCAATGGATCGCATCGTTTCTTTGATCAGAGCCAAGCCGATTTAATTGAGGCTCTCAAGGCGCGTCTGGAACTACAGCAGCGCAAGATTATAGCCATGGAGCTGGAGGGACGCGGTTCCAATGCCTTGACCACAGAATTGGAGAAACTGCAAGAGCGCTGCCAAGCCATAGAGGCTCAAAATATACGCCTGGAAGCGCGAAATCTGCAGCTCCAATTGGACTCGGATTTGTTGCGGCAAGGCGATAGCAGTGAGCGACTGCAGAAACGGATAAAACATTTGGAGGGGTAGGTCAAATTGAGAAAAGAAAGTTGCGTGGCAAAATCTCACCCGTCCTCTGTTTTTCTAGTTATATCATAGCTCTCAAGGAGGAGATGGCTCGAGCAGAGTCTCGACGTGATTTGTGTAAGTGTAGCGGTATCAAGGTCAACACACACCAGGGCCAATCTGCGGAGCACACAATACTTTCCTTGCGAAATCTTGTGGAGAAGCTACGCTCTGAGAATAAATTCCTTAAAGATGGACGGCGTTCCACAGAGTCACGCAGCTCTTCAGAAACTTCGCCTGCTCCATCCGAAGTCACTCGTTTACAGCAGCTGCATTCGGACGCTTTAGAAAAAATAGCAGAACTTCAGCAAGAATTGAAACAGCGCAATAAGGTGAGTGAAATGAAAGTTTTTGTTGCTTTCTCAGAATTCTGATTGTTCTCATCAATTCTAGGACGCTACAAATGAAGAATTGAAATATATAAAAGAGCAGCTTGTAAAAAAGACACAATTGCTTCAGAAGGCAAAAGTTTTACTTACACGCGCGGCTGCCAAGGAAAAGGTGCTGAAGGAACAACTGGCCTTGTGGAAACGCAAATGTTCGGAGCTGCAAAATGTGCCGGTTATTGATGAGATTAGCGAATAATTATACACTTTATACAACACAATTTTGTATTGGTCAATATGCAATTGTATATGTATATAAAAAAAAGGATTTCTTATACAATTTTTTTACTCTATCGAAGAATATATAAAACGTTTTCCGTTAATTTTAATTGAGCCACTGCTGTCGACCTGCTAACTCCGGCTACCAATGGCATAGTCCTGCCAACTTATTCCGAAATTGGACTAATTTACAAGCGCCACCTATCAATATTGTGCAGCGTTACCATTTTTTCCACCTTTAGTGCACACACTTTTTGAGTCTAATTTTAGTGCTTTTGTGGCACGCAGCTTGGGTACACACCAACGATCCACGAGTGAAAAAGTTTTCGGAACAATTTAAAGAACAATAAACTATTGTTAATGCACTAAATTACAATTGAATAATTGTGTTAACAATAACTTGCGTATTTTTCTACACATCTCTTTGAACTTGTGCGTGTGTGGTGGCCGTTATTCAATAAAACACAAAAATTTGTTAATTAGAGCAGCAACAAAAAAAAGTGTAAAAAAGTTGCGCTTGCAGAATCGTCGTGTCATTAAAAGAAAAAAAAAAAGGAAAAAGAAGAGCGAAGCTAGTGATTACTGCTGCCGTCGCGGCAAGTGAAATTACAATTATTGGCAGCCACAGAGCTTCCTCATCTGATGACGAATGGCCGCCCGCACGCATAAAACATGAGAACGGATTAAATCTGGACAACAAAAAGCAAAAGGTAGGTCTCTCTTCAAGTCTCGGTAAATTTGCACATTTTTTCTTGCTAAATTCGCGGCCGCCCTGCCCGTCGCCGCAACGTGTTCTTTCGTCGGTCGCTGTTGCTGGCGCCGCCATTGGACATTGGAATCCAGTGCTTTGGTATTTAAATGAAGTTTGAGAATTGGAAAATATATAGCTAGGCCGCGACCAATCAGTCCAATTGGCAGTTGCATTTACATTTCGTTTCCCCACTTTGCCAAACTGGGAAAGTCTTGCAAGTTTCTTCTTGTTCATTAACTGACGTAGATGTATGAGGCGGCACTTGCCTTTTGCAGGTGTGCGTGTCTTTCTTAGTTGGCATAAGTTTATATGTGTGTGTGTGTGTCTGTACGTAATGTGAGGCAAATGAAATTCCATTTGAAATTTTGCACGTCCCCATTTTTGGAGCCGGCAGTAGGTACTTCCCCCTTGCAAAAGTATCAAAATTGATTGTTTTTATTTATACTCCAGGCATTTGATATTGCCCGCATTGGCAGTTGAAAGGTAGTCGTGAAGCTCATAGGGTGTCTGCGGGTGGGGGTACAGTATGGCACACATACACTCTCTTTCTCGCTCCCTCTCCCTTAACTGTTCTCTCTGTTTATTTGCTTTTTTTGCGGGGGACAGCTGTGCGGTGTTGCCAGATCTCATAGAAAATATTCCGGCAACGGCCTCAATATAACCTCAAAGTAAAAACAGTTTGTTGCGTTTTTTCGCTGCTCTTTTTGTTTCTTGCAGGGGAAAAGAAAACACAGATTCAATGTTTGGCGCTTGCATCTCCTGAGATAGGCGTGAAAACGAGCTCTCCAACTAGCGAAATTCGCTTAGGTTAACTGCATTTGCCTTGGCCAGTGACGAAAATTGCGTTTGGCAGGCCAATTTAATTATGGCTCAGCAGACGCAGCCGGTTGCACAGCAACTTCAACAGCCGCCGTCGCAACAGCAACAACAACAACAGCACCAGCAGCAGCCAGCAGCAGTTAGTGGAACAACTACTACATCAGCCACTGTCCAGCAGCAGCAGCCACCGCCAGCACAGTCGACAACGCCGCAGCCCAGTAACAACAACAACAATAATAACAACCACAATGTTACAAGCAACAACAACAATAATGTAGTCTCACCACACACGGCCCACAACAACAACAATAACAATGTTCTTGGGCCAGTCCAAACATTTACGCCCGCAACCGCAGCAATTTACAACCCCGGCCCGCATCAGGCACTGTACATGCCACCGCATGGCGGACATCCCCACCACCATTCTGGTGGTTCCATGTACCCCCTGATGCCAACACCCATTCCGGGCAATGTCTTCGTGAACAATGTTACTGCCAATGTCAACGTGCATGGCTGGTCTCACTCCGTGCCGGCCTTCATCCAACCAGGAGGACAGCCGCATTACGTTTCGCATGCCGAGCTGCCACCAGAGCAGGTGAGAAAACACCATTAAATTTTTGAAATAGAATCAATTTCTAATTATGAAATCATTTTCAGGGCAATCCAATTATGCAACAGCTGCCACATATGCCTGTCACACTGGGTCCGCAGGTGGGAGGAGCTGGCGGCGGTGGACCTAGTGGTGGTCATCCTCACACACCTGGCATGGGAGGACGCGTACGCTTTCGAGGTCGTGGTCGTATGAACAACGGCTTGCGCCGCTATGACTACCTCAGGCACGTGCAGCAACAACAACAACAACAGCAGCAGCAACAACAGCAAATGGCTGCCAATCAAGCCCTGCCCGAGAGTGCCAGTCCAGCACCGAATATGCAACAATTGCAGCCCGATCAAATGGCTCAACAGCTGCCGCCTCCCGAGGCCCAAATGCTGGCCGGCGCCCAGGCTGTGCCCTATCATCACTATGCCCCGCTTCCATACGCCTATGGCACCTACCCGGCTACCTATTTCAACCCGCATCATGCCATCAATCAGGGACCACAGAATGCGGCTGCTCAACAGGCCACCGGCACCCCCGTCTACATGCCCCCCGTGCCGCTCTACAACGGCATGCCCATGTACAACTATGGCTATGTCTACCAGCCCATGATGCAGCCGGCCGATTATCAATATGTGCCCGAAGATGGTGGCCAGGGTGTAGACGATCGCCAGGCCCAAGAGGGTGGCCCGGCCATGGTCTCTGAGATGTGGCACACGGCTCCCATATATGCCGACGAGTATGGAATGAACCCGGAAGCCTTGCCACCCCATGCCAATGGTGTGGCCGTGGGCGATGAACTGAATCACAATAGTTCCTCACTGGCCTCCTCCGAAACGTCCAGCATGCTCAGTCCCAACTATCCCATCTACGATCCGCAAATCCACGAAATGCAACAACAAATGGGCGTAATGCAGATCTACGATGATGGCCAGATCCAGACACTCCAGGCCATGCACCCGGGCGCTGGTCCAGTACCCGTAACGGTGCCACAGGTAAGTCCGGAAATGATTACAATTTATCGAGTCAGCTATTTATTTTACTTCTCCACCCGCCACAGTACGACGATGAGCTGAGTGAGTGCGGTGGCGGACCACCAGCCGGCACCGTAGTGCCCGTGGCCTGGCCCATGCCTGCCGAGGCCTTGCCTGCCCTATTGCCTCAGCCTCCACCGCATCATATCATACAGCCGGCCGTGACTGGCCCCGTTGTTATCGACACACAGTCCACAGTTCAATCTCAACAGCAGCAACAACAACAACAACACCAACCACAACAGCCGCCGCCGCTGCCACCGTCGTCAGCTCAGACACCCACACAGGTCGCGCCACAGCAACAGCAGCAACAAACTCAAGAGCCAATGGGTAAGTGAAATAACAAATATTTTTTCAATTTTATCTTTTACCGATAAGCTTCTCAAGGGGCGCCATTCGATAAGTAATTTTTTTTTCACTTTTTTTTTTATATGTAAAAAAAAAAAAAAAAAAAAAATAACAGAAAGAAAAATTATTTTCCTGCAGTCAAGAATTTGGTTTGCTAGTTTTGCATTTTTCTTTGTGTTTCGCTTATTCGCGTTTATTTTTATTTTCTTTCGACTGACGCTCATTTTACATTTGCCCTGCCCTCTTGGCAGTAATTGTAGTACGACCCCCGCCTCGGCCCGCCCCGCCCCGATCCACTCAGTGAGTCCGGCAGGTGTAGAGCGAATTTGTCACATGATATTCTCGACATTGTTCATCGCCCCTCTTATTGTTTTTGTTGTTTTTGAGTTTGAGTCTCTTGGAAAAACGTAGCTCTGTTGTCAGGCAATTGATTTTTATGAGTAAGTTTTCTATATTCTCTCTAATTGATGACATAATTTGCAGAAACTATTCCAAGCCATATTTGTTTGTTGCCAACTGTACCCCAAGGCACTAACTCCACTAAACCGGCCAACTGGCCAACTGGTCTGTCTGTCCATGTGTCCGTCTCTAATCAGCTGTGCAAGCTGCTCTCGCACTCTCTCGGTGACGCTTCTATTGTTTTGAGCTTATCAGGCCGGACGGCATTGTCGTCGACTTCGTCAAGCTTTGCTCCAGTTACTGTCCACGACGTTAGTGGCTTGCAGTTTTCTTTATTTTCACAAATGTTTTTGCCAGTCTTATCATAAATATGAATAATGCTGTCCGAACATCATAAGAATGATATTAAAACAAAAGGGCAAACTGAGCGATTTGCATACGCCCGAGACATGATTGAGCATGCTCACATGTACAGTTGATGCCAAAATACATTGGCCGGTCTGTGGATTTGTTTATTTGTTTACATTCTCTGTTGTTGTTATCCAAATACTTTTGGACTTGGGACTGCTGGTCAGCACTTGTCTGGGCTTGTGCTATTGATAACGATAAACATTAATGCCCGAGAGCCAACTGCATTCCTCTATAGACTCTGGACTTGCAGGTTTTTTCTTAAGAATCCCCGATCGGAGTTCCGGATTTATTAGAAATATTTTATGATTTCCAACTTGAATTTGAGTTCTTGGTAAACCAAGGCAATTCTTATCAAACCCTAAACCATATCTATTCTGGCTAATCTCTTGTTCCATTTCAAAGTATTTGATTCGATTTTCTAGGTTTGTGTAAATTTTTTTTTTGGGGCGTCGTTTACCCCCTTCGCCTTCCCATTAAAAATTGCTCGAATTTATTGTTGAATTTTTAAAATTGTTTTTCTTTTTTATTTTTAACTTTTATTGTTTTTGCATTTTGAGTTTTATTTTTTGCTTTGCTTGGCTTTGATTTTCTTCAATTTGTTTATGCGTATAACAGTGTGTTTCTCTGTGTGTGTGTGTGTGTCATGGGTGTTTGGGATTAAAGTTTGTAAATTGTTTAAAATGTATAACAGTTTGTTTTAGTATTTATTTTTTCTTTTTTTAGTGTATAACAAATCGCACAAGCCTTTATATAAATTTGTTTTCTGGCGGCTAAAATTATTTTTTTTTCTTTGCTTTAATTGGACTTTTGCAAAATTATTATTATTTTTTTTTTGTATAATTAGAGTATAAAATATTTGTCATGTCCGTTTAAATTATAATTAAAAATTGAGAAAACAATTTTTTTTTTGTTTAAAAATATTTTAGTATTTTTTTTTATAGTTTGTTGAGGTTTTTTTTTCATATATATAAATATTTGTTTTTTTAAGTTTCTCACGCCACTTTATTTTTTATTTATTTATTTTTTAATTACAAATACATAAAATTAAAACTAGCTACTATCAAATTTATTAATCAATTTGTTTTCTTGCTAATTGCTATAATTTTCTACATAATAATTATTTTTTTTTAATTTTTAATAATATTTTCTGTTTACTGTATGACACATTTATGTTTTTGTATAACACTTTTTGTTTTGCTTCAAATCACAAGGACAACAACAAATCCAACTAGATTTTTATTTTTGTTTTTTTTTTTTTTTTGGTTATTTTGAATACAAAAAATATACAAAAAAATTAATAAGAATAAAATTATTTTTTTTTTATATTTTTTTTAACAAACAAATAATGGAAACTATTTTAATTATTTTTTTTTTTATATAATAATAATAATAATATTTTTTTTTTTATATTTTATTTTATTGCTTAAAGTCTAATCAATGTTTTTTTTTTTATTATTATTTCATAACCATAATTTATATCAGCTGTTGTATACTTTTTATGGCTTAATTTTTTTTTTTTTTTAGTATTTTTTATTTTTTAATACTCCTCTCGAATCTTATCTTTAGTTTATTTGTGTGTTTTCCGCCGCTTTTATAAAATCGAAGCTAAGCCGAAAAGTTTTTAAAAAAAGCAAATATAGTTTTTTTTTTCTGTTTTTTTGTTTTTTTGTTTTTGTTTTTAGTATAAATTTAAATTTATATAGATTAACTCATTTTGTGTATAATAGTTTTGTTTGCACCTCCTTTTTTGTCTGCTTTTCTGTTGTTTTCTTCTTCTTCTTCTTGGTTTTGTATAAGTTGCTAAAAAAATATTCTGCTGGTGCTTTTATTTTTATGAAATTTTTTTTTGTTTTTTATTTATTTATTTATTTTTTTTATAATTTGTTGCTTTCTAAGAGTTCAGAACTCCACCCCTCAGACATTGAACATGTGCATATGTGTGTGTGTGTGTGTGTGTGTGTGTGTGTGTTAGTGTGTGTCTGTTTTGCCCCCGGAAAAAATACTTGGTAAATTCTGCTTAGAGCTTCGATTCTGTGGTCGTCGTACCCGCCGCTGGTGGCTTTTGGTCGAACTGAGCTTGTGGCTCCTCCTGCTGGGGACTGGCCAGGGTCTTGATGATCTTGGGCACAATAGTGATGGGCTGATCTTCGTCGTCTTCGACATCTTCGCCCTGTTCCTCGTCGATGGGGGTGAGCGTCTCCACATGGACGGGTGTGTCACCGGAGTCGGTGCAGCGCTTCAGGCAGGGAGCCATGAAACTGGTCACCGTGGAGATGGCAAACAGTCCTCCGGCCATATAGAAGGGCAGATCATAGCTTTGTGTTACATCATAGATTTTACCGGCTAGCGGTGTGCCAATGAGAGCGGCAAATCCTCTGAAGAGTATGAGCAATCCAAAGGCATTGGTGAGCTTGTCCAGGCCCAGCAGATCGACGAGTATAATTGACGTGAGTGAGATGTAGCCGGAAATGGCAATGCCAAAGAATATGGCCATGGTTATGTAGGCTCCATAGGAATGGCAGAGCGGAGTTAGGGTAACGGCCACCGTCGAAATGAGCAGGCAAATATTGTTGAGCAGCAGCGAATTGACCTGTGGCAGATCAGCCACCCAGCCGCAGGCCACACGGCCCACGGTATTGGTGATACCAATGATAGAGACCAGCATGGCGGCATCATTCTTGGCTATGCCATGCTCCTTGGCCGCATCCACCAGGAAGACGAAGGGCACATAGAGACCGGCCATGCCGAAGAAGTTGGATAGACCGATGAGCATGAAAACGGGATCCTTGAGCAGACTCACATCCAGCATGGTGTTGACCACCGACTTGACCGAGTCGGGTATGCCCAGGCAGGGGCACAGATCATATTCCTCGCGATGCTTATCGGCCTCGGCCAGCTGATCCACGGCCCGCACACTTTGCATGCTCTTCTCGTATTTGGTGAGCGAGAGCACCGAGTTGCGGTAATTGGTGAGGGACTTCTGGGATTGGTATTGGGGTAGGTTGGTGACCGAACCGGAGTAGAAGATATCCTTGCGTGACATGGGACGCACCATCCGACCACTGCTGCCCTGGCGCTGGGAGAGCGACATCTTGGAGGCTGTAAATTCAACTCCACCCGCCTCGAGGTCGTTGCGTGAGGAGGCACGTATGGCGGCCAGTGAGGGCTGGTAACGCTCACTGGCTGAGGTTTTGCGTACACGGCTGAAGGACGGTACCGAGCCGTTCTTTGGAAGACTTTGATGGTCGCCGGCCAGGAAGGCTGGCTGTGAGGCATTTCGTGTCATTGCATCCTGGGACGTATACGGGCTGTGGTCTCGGTCGTTCTCAGAATTCCGATGTGGCCGACGTCCGCGACGTACATCCAGCTGGCCGTTGCTGTCGCCACCATTGGGTGGGCTCTGTGTGCCGCCATTGGAATGATGGACATCGATAACCTTGGACTCGGTGATGGTGGGCAGAGTGGACACAGGATGGAGGCCGCCAGACTGCTGGGCCAGTAATTCCAGATTCAAGCTGGAATGCACTCCGGGATCGGCATTCAAGGGCATTTTCAGTTTTCGCTCCATTGTGCCATCCGGCAGCTGGACCATAAAATGTGAGCCGGCAATCGAGCCGCGTTCCAGCTGCAGACGCTTTTCCTCGTACATGCGCTGCATCAGAGGTTTCACCTTCTTCTTCTTGGGATAGGTGAGCGGACGCATCATCGCCCCGAAGATGGCACAGTTCAGGATGAGACCGGCAAAGATGAGCAGGGCATTCTTCCAGCCGTATTCCTCCAGCAAATATGTGGCCAGCGGGGCAAAGGCAAAGGTACCAAAGCCTGAGCCGCACACCGCAATACCAGTGGCCAGAGAACGCTTCGTCTCAAAGTAATAGCCCACGGCCACCACGGCGGGCAAGTAGATCATGCCAAAGCCAAAGCCACCCATGAATCCATAAGTGCCCATCAGCATGCTCACCGAACTGCTGAACGTGCTCAAGACGAAGGCAATGCAGGCAATCACGCTACCGGCTATACAGACCGCTCGACAGCCATATTTGTTGGCCAGCGCCGAGACAATGGGACCGGCACTCAAGTAGACACCACTCAGCAGACTGCCCACCCAGGCCACTGTGCCCTTGCCCTCATGGAAATATGCCACAAATTCCTCGAGGAAGATGCCAAACGTATAGGCGATGCCATCGACAATCATGTTGCACATAAAACTGGCAAAGCAGATGACCCAACCATAGCCACCGTCCGGCGGTGGTGGCAATTCACCATAATCACTAACATCATCGTCGTCATCGTCCTCATCTTCTGGGCTGCCGCCGTCCTGCTGAAAGTCGGCCGTCAGACGGGCCGCCTCCTCGCAGGCCAAATCACTGTCGGTGCGATCGAGTTTGCGTAGGCGGGCATTTGAGCCGAATGTGGCTCCACCGCCGCCACTGCTAGTGTTTGTGTCCACCATTCTGTCTGTGTGAGTGGGAGTGTGTGTGTGGGGGAGATAGAGTTGTTCTTAAGCTTTAATTACCGTTAGGCCGAACGGCGTGTTTTTTTCAACTCGTTTTATTCAATGAGAATATGCGCCAAGCAATTTAACCGAGAAGAGTATTTTAAATTTTTTTCCGTTATTATTATTTTTTTTGCACACTTTTCTATATTTTTGTTTGTAAGTTTCTTTTTTTTGTTTGCTTATTTTGCCTTTAGTTTTGAATATCAAAGCGCATCGTAATTAGTTTCTTTGGCGTTTTGGTTTTAGTTTTTTTTTTGGTGTGTTTTTATTTTTCTAGTTTTGAAAATATTATTACATGCAGTGCTTTCATGAAGACCACATCACCACACCACACTCTAGAGAAGAAGCGGGGAGAGAGTGCGACCGCGTTTTTGTCGTCGTTGCTTCGTCGATATTTTAGTGCCGAATGAGTAAAGTGAACTGGACTGAACGTTGCTGGCTGCCCTGCCTGGCTGGCCGTATTATTCGCCTAGAATTACTTTACATTTGTTGACGCCGGCGTCGCAGTCGGTGTCGGTGTTGGCTGTCGCTGACTCTTTTTTGATTTTATCTTTACCCAACACTTTAAGCTTCCATGCATGTGCGTCTGACTCTCACTCACTCACTCACTTACTCTCACTCTCTCTTAGGCGGCAAGCTTAGAACGGTTAGTTCTGCCTCGGCTCTGCTTCGATTTTCTCTCTCTCTTCTGAATTTGTTCTGCTTGTGTTGACTGCGCTCACTGCTGGCTACCAGAAACTTTATTGCATTTGCCTTTGTTTTTATTTCGAAATTGTTTTTGTCAAGTGTTATTGACTTTTATTTTTGATAAATATTTTTTGTTGTTGTTTTGATTATTCTAACACTTTTTATTATTCCAAGAGAATTTTAAAATTAATCGAACTTTTTTTTTTTTTTATTTGTTGAGGCAAAAAATTGTTAAGGTACTTTTGTTGTTGTTTTTTTTTTTTTTAGTTTTTACTCAGAGAGTTAAAGTCACGTTTTAAGGTCTCTTGGTATTTATTTTTGTTGTTTTGTTTTGTGCAATTGTTTTTTGAATTGTTTATGCATAAAAATTGAATTAGAATAATTTGTGGCTGCGGCTGGGAATTAAGTGGGCGGGCTGGGAGGGCGTTGTATTTGTTGTCGGCAATGACAGAACTAGTTGTTTTTGTTATTGTTTTGGCGGCTTTTAGCTATTTCAGAATTTGTTGTTTTTTTTTTATTTTTTTTATTGAGCTTTTCAGTTTATCTACTTTTGTGTGTTTGCATTTATTTGATTTTATTTTACTTTGCCTTCATTTTTATTCAGAAGCACATTTTTTTTTTTTATTTTGCTGACTGATTTTATTTTATTTTGTTTTGTTTTTTTCTCTGCTTGCTGTACGCGCGGTTTGATGGCTATGCAATTGTATAATTTGTAGAATTTTTGTGTTGGCCGATTTGAGCGTTCGATTTCATTGAAATTGCATTTTATACATATATAAAAAAAACAACAAATATTTATTAATGTGTTGTCGTTGTGTTAATTCTTTTTCGATATGAAAATAAAGAAGAAAAATTAATAAATGAAAGAAAAAAGTTGTAAAAATGCCTGCGCGTCAGCAGAAAAGAAAAACCGTTGCGTTGCGTTGCTTTGGCCTGTGGCTACTGTGGCGCTGTTGGCGTTGACCGCGGCAGCGGCAGCGACGCGCGTGATCGATAAAATGTGAGCAGAGACAGTAGCAACAACAACAAATGCGAACCTTTAGAATAACAGTTAAGGCAAAGCCAGCACAAGCAACACAACCATGAGAATCACATGTGTGCTCTGTTTTTGTTCTTATTCAAAAGCACACACACATACACACACACACGCACACGCATACACAAAATGCTGTAACATTTTTTCATATAATTTAATTTTTTTTTAATTTTTTCAATTTTATTCAATATATTTGTCGATTTTCGTTTTACATATGAAATGTGTATATATTTTTTTTCTTTTCTTTTTATTCTTTGCCTGCCTTGTGCTTTTGCGAACAACACGACGAGAACGAATAAAAATTTTTATTCGACGCGTATCCAACAGATACCACGCTTGTCAACTGCTGCACTGTTCGCTGTTTCGCTTTCAAATGAAAATTCATCGTAACCAACAAATGGCAATGCGCAAAAGCTGTTATACGATATACAAAAACACCTAAAGTTGGTTGGATGAGAAAAACTTTGATTATTCTGCCTGCGACAGGCCAAAATTCTCACTCGCCCAGACTCGTCTCACTGCAAATAAACCAAAGCCAACAAAAACATTAAAAATGCAAAGCAAAAAAAAAAAAAATGTGTTGGCTGACATTGCGTTTTTATTTGTTAAAATGGTCGCAAACACAGCGAACAATTTCTACGTTTTTTTTTTTTTTTTTAAGCAAAAACAACAAATGCATTTGAAGTTCAAGCGCACAGGCGCAAGCTCTCTCTCGCTCTCTCTTTTGTTTGCTAGCCAGCGCTCTCATTCTCTTTGGCAAAAGCATCACGCTCTCTCAGGTAGAGAGGCAAAAGTTTGTCTGTGTGCGTGTGTGTGTGTGGGGTTGTTCTTTTTCTTTGTAGAGAACAGCTGATTTTGAAACGGCAAACAAAAGCACAGCGAATTCTATTGCTTTGCGCCACTACAGAGATTTGAGTGAGTGTGCCAGTTTTGATTTGCAACCCCCCTCGAAAGATATTCGTCTGATAAATTTCTAACCAAAAAAATAAGAAAAGCCACCCCTATTTTTCAATGTTCGATGCCGCCGCCACATTTATGACGCACTTTTCTCAAGAGGGTTTGTCTGTTTTATTTCTTCTTTCTTCTTCTTATTTTTTTTAAGTCGTTTCTTACCTTTGGCTTTAGTGTTGTTGGCAAAGAAAACCGGTAACGGAAGTGTCTCGGCTCGTATAACAGTTTTGTACCCTTAAGAGCGCGCGCAGCACCGGTTCGTTTCGCTGGCTTAACTGTTGCGCTCTTTGGCTCCTCTGCGATTTAGGTTAAAGGTTAAAACCGAAAATCTGCTAAGCAAAGAAAAGTTGAAAACTTTCTAACTTTTACTTTTCATCAAAACGATACGTGTGTCTGTGTGTGTGTGTGTGCGTATTCCGTTGTTGTTGTTGTTGCTTTTCATTTTTCGGCGCCTGTCTGGCCAGGATTTCTGGCGCGTTTATTTCCTGCTTTAAATGTCAAGTTTATTTTTAAGCCACCAAAAACAAAAAAAAAAAGAAGAAAATTTTATATTTATAACAATTTTGATTGATTCTTCTCCTTCCTCCTTTTGTAATCTAATCTTTCTTCTTCTACGCGTGGAAGTATTTGAGCTTTGCTATAGTTTTTTATTGATGTAGTAAAATGATTTGAACGATTTTAAAATAAACAAAAAAAAAAAAAAAAAAATTCTGAATGAGTTGCTAGGTTATAAAAAGTTACTTTAGTCTTTTCCCTAGCTGTTGTTGTTGTTGTATTTTTCAGCACATGTTGGCTTTACCTTCTTTTTTTTTTGCCTTTGATAAAGTAAAGAATTTTTGCACAGATTTTTGATTTTGCCTTCCTTACGAAAAAAAAAGAAAGAAAACATGTGACAGAATTTCCTAGCACTCTCTTTGGCCTGACGCTCTCTTGCGCGCTCTCTCTCTCTCTCTCTCTCTCTCTTTCTGTTTGAGTGGTGTCTCTTAAGAGCAGAGTTGTTTTTGTTTTTGGTTGGTTCTCGGCCTGGTCAATGTCATTCATAAAAATTCCGCATCAAAGTAATTTTGTAGATTCCTTTTGCCCACACCTCCTTTCTCTTTCCACTCTGTCCGATAGAGGGCGTCCTTTTTTTCATTTGCTCTGCCATTAGCGTATTATCCATAAAGTGGCTAATATTCGCTGTCCTCAGGAAATTGCCAGTTTGTTGGTGGCATATTAAATGTATATAAAAAATATATATTCATTAGTCTCCGTGGAACTTAAGTTATTTTTCCGGTTAGAGGAAATTTAATATGTGCATTACAAAACTGTTATACCGCAACGTGTTCATTAAAAATGTTAATAAAACAAAGAAGAAGAAGAAGAAGAGAAACTCAAACCCATCGAGGCAAATGCAAAAGCAACAATAACATGACACGACACGTGGCATGCCAAAGTTACTTTGGTTACGCATTACAAAGCCAGTAACAGGGGGAGGGGAGTGGGGGTTGCCAGTCAGTGTTGCCATCCTGGCAAAATTAGGGTGGCTCCTAGCACAAAGGAAAACAGCTCAGTACGGCACAGGTGGTCTCGAATTTTTCAGTCTTGTCTTTTGATTTGTTTATTTTTATTTTGGCCCAAACAATTTGCTGCAACATTTAACCATTTCTTTTTTTTGTTTTTTTTTTGGCCCTGCCTTTCGACTTTGCCAGCTGCAGTCGACCGTGTGTGTTGCCGGCCTGGCCAATGGCCAAAATGGCACACTGTGTTTATCACAATTCTCTCTGCTAACCTTGAAGGTGTCTTTCTTTCTTTACAAAGAGTTTCTTCTTCTTCTTTTGTTGTTGCTGCTCTTGTTGTTGTTGTTATTGTTGTTGTTGTTGTCGGGTTCAATAATTTTTATATCTGAAACGGGCAAAGTCATTTTCTTCTTTGTTCCAAAGTAGAAAATAATTTAAAAATGAAAATCAAATTGTCTATACGATAAAACACAAAGATGATGAAGCAGAACAACAAAGAGAAACCCAACAACAACAACAACAAGAAATTGCATACATTTCATTTTCCTTGTCTTCTGCTTTTTTCTTTTGCAATTTTTTTTTATTTAAATTATGACGCATTTTTCTTGACAAGTTTCTTCTTCTTTTTTATTTTTAAACGGAAATGTTGGAATTCTTGAAATATTTAAAATATTTAAAAAAAATTGTAGTTTCTGTCTCAAGCTTGAAATTATTTTTTAAAAATGATTAAATTTTTTAATTGACTCATTTTTACTTACTTGTTTTTTATAAATACAAAAAAATCCCATATAATTTGTTTGGATGATTTATTGTGCACATCATGTCAAATGCAGAACGATAAATTCATTTGAAAAAATTTTGAATATTTTCAAATTAATTTCTATATTCATTTTGATATTTTTGGAGAGAAATTTTCTTATAAAATTTTTAAATATTTTTAAAATTATTTCTTATATTTAATTTTTTTCAGAATCCTTTTTGTCAGATTTTAAGAAACTTTTCCCATTTACTTTAAATCAGGCTTGAAGAATCTGGTTCAGTGCTTTCAAGGAATTGCTTCCAGAAACCTCCTTATTCATTTCAAAGATTCTGGTTAAAAATTCTTCTTATTTTTATATAGAGCCTGGCCTAGATTGCCCCTCTCTCCTTATTCGTTTCATAGATTCTGGTTAGGTTGCCCCTCTTACGATTTTTTAAGCCCAGTTCAGTTTCCTCTTTATCAGATTCATGGAACCTTATAAGATCTATAAAAAATATTTCAAACCCTGAATTTATAGTAGCTCTGCCAGACCCTTCGCTATCGGATTTCTTCTTCTAGAATCCTTCGTATCCGTCTTATAAAACCCGCCTAAGATTTATCCCTATCAGATTCTAAGAACTTGGTTCTGGAACCTTGTTCGTAGACTCAGAAAATCCTTGACTGATTCCTCCTTGTCAGAGTCTCTTTTATCAGATTTATGGAACCCAGTTCAAATGCCTCCTTATCAGATTTATGGAACCTGTTCCAAAGCCCTTTTAAGCAAGTTGTTCCTGTAAGATTCATAGAACCTTATGGGTACTCCTCTTTGTTAGACAGAACCCAGCTCAGACTCCTCTAACTTTTCCATTAGTCGTAGAATCCATTTCAGAATATGATTCAGAGTATCAGTTCCACATGCTCCTTATAGAGCCCGCATTAAAATTCTCTTTATCCGGTTCAGAATACTTTTGGTTTTTCTTGGAAATTAAATTAAATTTCTTTCATTAAAAAAGAGTATCCAATCTAGTTTCCATATGCGTCACTCTTATTGCTTTTTTTTAGACTTGTTGCTGGTTTTTTTTTTTTTTTTGTTCTGGTTCTGTTCGACTTGGCAGTCGTTGGCCTTATGGAATGGAAATTCTTTTGTTGTCTTGGTTAGGTGTCACCAGCAATTTGTATCTTTGCGTCTGTTTTCTCTTCCAATTCAATTCAAATTCAGATGTTTTACGCATTTATATGCAAATGTCCTTTGTTTCCTTTCTCCTTCCTCGCCTGGATTACTGATGCGGAAAACTGTGCAAAAACAAGAGGACTACCATTTTTACCTAGAATTCCGACTAATTTCGAGGGAAAATAATCAAATCAATTTGGCAAAAAAAATTTATATTAATTCTTATCGGTTCTTTTTTTTTTTGTTTTGTTTGCCACGCTTAAAGTTTCAAGTTTTTTAATGTCTCATAAATAATTGTGGGCGATAAGTTTTCTTTTTTGAAGGTCACGTGACCGGGTCTGGTCAGGTTGTGCCACAATTTGAAGCCTCTATCGGAATTATGCAATTTTCTTGATCAATCGAATAATTTTGTTGTTTTGTTGAAACTGACTCGACTCGGCTCGGCTCGGCTCGCTCTTTTTGTGTAAATTGACACAAATGAATTCAATTGAATTGCAATGGCAGCCATTTCACTGGGTGATTCCTCAATAGGGTTACGCATACACCCCCCCTCCCTCCCTCCCCCTCTCTCACACACTCTCTCCCTCCCTCTCTTTCTCCCTCTCTGTGGTTTTTGCTGTTGCTAAGCCGATTGATACTCAAATTAAGAGGATGTGAGCTTTTTTGTTGTTGTTGCTTTGTTTTGCTTGGCTTCATTTGGATTGTTTGCTTTGTATTGTTTGTCCCGCCCCCCCCTTCCGTTCTCATAGAACTGTTGCCTCTTTTGATTGTGTTTTTCTTGGCCAGATTAGTTATCAGCTTTATGGTTTATTTTTTTTTTATTTATTTTGTTCTTTAGAAATTTTCAATCAATAATTTAAAGAGCATATTACGCATACGCCCGGGAGTACCCGCAGCAAACTTTTCAAATATATTCCTATGTCTGTGTGTGTGTGTGTGTCTGTGACGTTTTTTTTTTTTGCCATATGAAAAACTCGATTATTTATTTGATTTTTGTTTTGTTGAAGGAAACACGCAAAGCTAATTTTATGGCAGGCAAATAGAAAAATAATACATCATCAATTTATTATAGACAAATAAAATAAATGAATTTATTTTATAAATTTTATTTTGCTGGCTTGGTCAAAGTCTGATTTATTTTAAAGTTTATCAAAAAAGTTGTCTGAGTCAGAATTAGCAAGCTGAGCAAATTATTAGTCAGAACTGTGATTATTTTTTTTTAAGCCTATCAAAATTTTCTTCATAAAAAAAATGATGCCCAGAAATTCTTAAAAAAAATATTTAATTTTTTTGAAAAAATATTCCAAGTTTTTATAAAAAAAGAAAAATTTTCGAAATTCGCACGTTCAATAATAAATAATTGGCAGTGGCTTGGTGATTATAATTTGCTATTGTTGTTGTTGTTGTTGTTATGGCTTCTTTATATTTTGCTGCTGACCCCGTTTATTCGGATTTGAAAAAAAAATAATAAAAAAAAAATCAATTTTTTTTTTTCCAAATAGAAAATAAAAGTTGCTATGAAAACATTGAGAAATCTTATTGTTGTTGTTCCTTCTCATTGTTGTAGAAGTAACACGTAACTGTCTGTGTGTATGTGTCTGTGTGTTTGTGTGTTCTTTGTGTATGAGAGAAAAAAAAGGAAAGAAAAAATGATTTGCGTAATGCAAGAGCAAAACTGGAATACGAATTTATTCGTATGAAAAACAAGGCGGACAATGTGAGCTCGTATATGTGTGTGAGTGTGTGTGTGTGTGTATTGATGAATATAACAGTTTTGCCTTAATGCAATTGAAATTGAAAGCGTTTTGTTTTTATACATTTTTTTTTTTTTTGTATTTTTGTTCAAAACTCACTTGTTCATACGCTTCGTTGCATGAAGCTTTGTCAGAAGCTGAAATGACTTTATTGAGTTTGCCCAACTATGTGTGCGTGTTTGTGTGTGTGTGTGTTGTTGTTTGTATGGGTCACTCGGATGACATTGTCAATCAAGCGAACTGCTCCCCCATCTTCACTCGGGTTGCCTCTGTTTCACTTTCCGTTCAGGGGCTTGGCTTGGCCTGGTCGGGTCTGCTTTGCTCTGGCCTACAAATTCATTTAAAAGTGTATTTTACTTACTCAAAGTTAACATTATAAAACAAAATTTCTCTCCTCTTTACTCGTGATACACATCAGCCGAATAGCTGTCATATAGCCTTAACCCAAATCGGTCTTAGTCCAACATTTATTGATCGATCTCAATCAAATTTATTATTTAGGATTACAATTATATAGCTGCCATATGTAACTAAATCGGTCTTAGGATTATTTTCAAGATTTATTGTGTGTCGGATTAAGCTACTATAGCATATAGCTGTTTTATCAAACTAAAGTGGACTTGGGAATATCTGCGGGGCCTTCTGAGTCTGTAATCTTCAGAAACCCTAAGAAGATAGCGTTGGGACTTTTTTCTCTTTTTTTATTCTCTTATTTTTATTTTTAATATATTTTTAATTTAACTGCATTTTTTTTTGCTTAAAAATAAACTCTTAATTTTAAATATTTAAATTTTTTTTTATTTATTTATTTTTTAATTAATTTTTTTCTTAATTTTTTCGATTTAATTGGCTTTTTTTTTGCTTAAAAATAAACATTTAATTTTAAATATTAAATTTTTTTTTTTATTCCTATGTTTTCTATTTATTTTTTAATTAATTTTTTATTTGATTTTTTTCTTTATTTTTGTCGTTGTTTTTAATATATTTTTTTTATTAACTTTGTTTTTTGTTACCTGATTAAATTTTAATTTTACACGTGTCGTATTTTCCAATTTAAATATTTGATTTCTCGCATATGAAAAACGACTGTCAAATCGATTTATTTATTTTGGATGAAAAAAACAAAAAAAAAATTGTTAAGTGGATTTCCTCGTATTCATTGCACTTTGTTTGCTCTCACCGCACTATTTTTTTTTTAGACTCTACACTCTGTTATTATTTATTTAACAATTCTACATGTTCTTTGTTGTTGTTGTTGTTGCTTTTCTTGTTTTTATAATTTAGCATGCATTCAGGTCTAAAATAATTGTAATCCAACCGACCTTGTGACAATGTACTCATTTTATCATCATTTAGTTTGACACGAAGCGAAATCCAAACCAGTATTGACAGTTTTTCTATGAAACCCCTCATACCCCCTCACCCCCGCCCCCACACTTTGCCCTCTCTTTTCACTGGTGTAATTTTAATTTGGCATTTAAATTGAGTTTTTCTAATTTATTTACTGTTCTGCTTGAAGTGATTTTGCAAAAACTAAATAAATTCTTTTATAAATTCTTTTATTTATTTAGTTAGTTTTTTTTTTTTTATTTAAAGTTTTAAGTGTAATTTTTTTTTGAATTATTTAACACTCGTTTTCAATATGATTTGATATATTTTTTCATTACTTTGCTTGTTTGCTGTTAATTGAAATTAATTAACACATTCCACGGTATTTTTTTTCTCTTTACTTTTTGCTCTTTTCTGTCATATGATGCGCCCTGGGACAAATAGTGCTTAGCACTGCCCCGCCCACTTTTTTTTAATTTTTTTTTAGATCAATTGTATTTGTCTGGCATCTTTTTTTTTTCTATTATCGAGATGATAATTTAGAATTAAATAGCTTTAAAATTGGATTCTTTGTTGAATTTCACAGATCAGCAAAATGGAGGGAAACAATTTTTTTCCTAATCTAAAAAAAGTAACATTTTAAAGGCTTTTAAAATTTGATGGATTTTATAGAATAATTTAAATATATTTATTCGAATTTTCCTGGATTAAATCGGATTAGTTTAACCTCTTTTGTTTTTCGAATTGTTTGCCTTTCCCAGGCCTATATAGACCAATCCAAAGACAATATTTATAGACTGGCGCGGCTTTATTATCAGAAAAAAAAAATATATATATAACAATCACAGAAATTACATTGTATTATTAATAAAATATTATCTGGGTCTATTTGCTAAAAGACTATAAAGTAAAGCCCAACACTCACGTGCTCTCCGATAACATGGAATTATTTGGGACCTCATGCCGAACCCGTTTATCAGAGGCTGAAATTATTCAGATCAGCCCAAAAGCCAGACAAGTCTAAAGTGCAAACAAACTGATTGATTTCGATTTAATGGCAAATTTAGTTGTCAAAAAAATAAAACTCTTTTGTGTTGTGGAAATGGCCTCAGCCACTCAGACAGGGATTGATATTTTCCGATAACTGGGTTGTCTGATAAGACAAGGTGGATCAATATTGACAGCTAAATTGAAACATTTTATGATTTACTTACTCCAATGGTTATCTCCGTTGACTTGATTGTTTGCTCGTTTTTTCCATTTTAATCTGTATTGAATTTTGTAATTGAGCCGAGTAATTATGGGTTGAACCGATTCAATATCTTCTCTGATTATGAAAGTTTTCCGAAATTGAGCGAATTTCATCAGTCGATTTTGTTACCAGGCCATCAATTCCACTAGGAACAAGAAGAAGAATTAAAGGGCAAAACAAATAAATTAAAGAAGAAAATAAAAAAATTATACCTATTTGTGGCCCCATTTCGATTGGTATGCTGGCGTCAGGCCTGTGAGGGGGGAGGGGGGCAGTGGGGGGTGATTTCACTGTCACAACCGCAGTGGCTGATTTTGTTTATTTCCATTTTGGTTAAACTTATTTTTATGGTCATTAGTTGATCAATAAAACAAAAAAAAAGAAACAGCTGTTTCGGTGGTCCCCCAGCATTCGATACATTTTTGGCGTGCGTGCGTGAGCATGTGTGTGTGAGTGTGTATTTGCTTATATAAAGCTCGTTGGAAGTTATTAGCATTTAGCATCAATTATGAAGATATTGTAAATTATTTTGTATGTGTTGCTGAGCAATTGAATTTTAAACTAAATGCGGGGTGGGTGGGGGTGGCTCGACAAAATTTTCAATCTTTATGAATTTAAGTGTTTGAGTATATTTCCGAAACTTAACCTATATTTTTTTTCGGTATTTCTTTTCAGTTGACAATAAGAATTTGTTGAACAACAACAATGAAGTCTGTCTGGATGAGGCAGCGGCTTTGAGTCTGGAGAAGCAGCAGCAGATTGAGCAATTGCCCTTGGAATACCAGAAAATTGTACAGCCACAACAACAACAACAACCACAGCAGCAGCAGCAACAGCAGCCACAAGCTGAGAAAAGTCAAAAGAGTGAACAGCCAGGAAAAGTGCCAAATGCAAATGTGGCTGTGGCCACGGTGGCTCCTCAATTGCAGCAACAGCCACAGAATGCCGGCAATCACGAGCAAAATCAACAACAACAACAACAACAGCAGCCACAACAACCGCCACAACCACAGCAGCAACCACAGCAACAACAACCGCTGCCTCAACGCAAACCACAACAACAATACAACAACTCGCAGCAGCAAGTGCGTCGCAAGTATTCCTCGGAATACAATCATCACCACCACCATCATCATCACCATCAGGGCAGCAATGACACGGCCATACAGACCACCAAGACCATGTCCTGGACCAACTCATCGCAACACAAAAAGTCTACACAATCGGTGGCTGTGACGGCCTCACCCAATCTGGGCAATGGCGGCGGTACCAGCACCACTGGTGTGGCCACTTCCACCACCACAGTGGGCCTGGGCCACAAGCAGAACTATAGTCATCCCACCAAGACCTTTACCAACCAGCAGCACTACCAGCAACAGCAACAGCATTTCCAACAGCAGCAATACAATTCCAGTGGCAGCGGCACCAGCACCGCCGGCAGCACCAATAATCAGCCACAGATGCGTACCTATGGCACGATGAAGGTGCCCTCATCGCCGGTGGCTAGCACAGCGCCTCCACTGGAAAGGAAGAACAGTCAGCAGAGCGGCACTGGCTTCACTCAGAACCAGGCAAATCAGACTACAACAACGACAACTACCTCAACGGCCAGCACCACAGCAGTGCCAAATCAGTTCCAACAGCAACAACAACAGCAGCAGCAGCAGCAACAAGCTTTGCCTCGACCCGGCTCGGTGGAGTCTCTGTCTTCAGTGGGCCAAAGCAATCCATCACAGCAGCAACAAGCACAGCAACAACAACCACAACAACACCAGGCCAAAACTTATGCCAACAACAAGAAATACAATTCCCAAGTCAATCAGCAGCCTCAGCCTACGAGTGAGCCAGCTGCTCCAGCTGTGACCAGCGCCTCTACCAGCACCAACACCACCACACCCGCCTTGAATCTGGCCCCACCGGTGCCACAGACCAACAACACTGAGAGCGCTCAACCCTCTTGGGCCAGCCTGTTTGCCAACAAGAAGCCAGTGGCCAAGGTGGCTCCCTACGAGGGCAACAAGTCTCAGCAGCCGTCTGCACAACCCCAACCCGCACCCCAACAACAACAGCAGCAGCAGCAAGCACCGACCCAGTCCTCTATGTTGCCGGCACAGACACAGGCCAGTCCAGCCGCCGGCCCGCCCCTGAATGTGGTGCAGCCTACGGCCCACCAGCAGACACAATTGCCGGCTCCAGTGCCACCACCCAGCACACCTCTAATCACGCCCGGCACACTTTCCTATTCGGCTGCCTCAGCCCAGGCTGTGCCGGCCGCGCCCCTGACTTCGGCGGTGAAGCCCATCAAGGCGGAAGCCCCCAACACACAGGCACGTCCCGCTCGTCTGGATGAGTGGACAAATAAATATGCCGACTTCCTCACACGTCACAAGACCAACCTGGCCCCCATCAGCCTGCGTCCACGCGGCCTAACCAATCGCTCCAACTACTGCTACATCAACTCCATTCTCCAGGCCCTGCTCGGCTGCTCGCCCTTCTATAATCTCCTCCGTGCCATACCCAAGGAAGCAGCCGCCGTCAGCAAGGTCAAGACACCCACTGTGAATGCCATGTAAGTCGCGACTGACCCAGTTGAATACTTTCCATCATTTGCATATTTTCCTCTCCTTCACGTCACAATCAAGTCAACAGACGCCTCGGCCATATCAGCTGACGTCTGTGTTACGCTTGTGGCAGAAAAAAAATAACAATCATTTCACTTGACGGCCTTCGGGAGTCACCGTTCTGGTGCCACCTGTTGTCCTGTCCGAAATGATTGCCGGTGTGCTTGTTTAATTTGAACGTTGGCGATTGATGGCCTCGTTCATAAATCAAATTTAGTACGAACATTTCTAATCACAGCGCTGAGGTTTCACCATTTCGATTTGCTTAAATTATTTTCTCCATCTTTTCTTTTTTTTTTTTTTTGTAGGATCTCCTTTATGAGCAATTTCTCTGGCCTGCCCAGTGGGGTGCGTTTGCGTTTGAATACCAACAATAAGGGCAGTCAGAACAAGAACAAGGACGAATTTGCTGGCGTGGACCTGCAATGTGATTCGGCCTTCGAGCCGACGGAAATTTACAAATTGTGGAACGACAGTCGCGAGGAGCATGTCGAAGGACGTCAGGAGGATGCTGAGGAATTCCTTAGCTATGTTCTAAATAAGCTCAATGACGAAATGCAAGAGGTGATTTTTGAAAGCAAAAAAGGAAATGGCGAAATTATACTAATTGCATTTTTTTTTCTTTTAATTTGTTTAGGTCATCAAGTTGATAGCGAAGCCGACGGCCCAGCAGAATGGGCAAGAGCCAGCCGAGGCCGAAGATGGCGGTGATGATTGGCAGGTGATTTGGAATGCACATTTAGTTGAGTTGACTTATTCTTAGTTATTGTCTTATGTTAGATGATCTGTAATAATCGGAACAAGGGCAGCGTGACACGCCAAGCTGATTTTGGACGCACGCCCTTGAGTGATATTTTCCGCGGGGAGTTACGTTCGCGCTTGTCTCGCGAGGGCGAACACTCAACCGATGACATTCAGCCATTCTTTACGCTACAATTGAATATTGAGGTAAGTCGTGAGTGAGTCAAATCTTATAAAATTCTTATTAAAAATATTTCTAATTTAACAGAAAGCTGCCTCGGTGAAGGAGGCCCTGGAGATCTTGATAGGTCGGGATCAATTGGAGGGCGTGACCGGCAGTAAGACCAAGCAGGAAGTTGTGGCCTGGCAGCAAATGACTCTGGAGAAGCTGCCCATTGTCTTGATCTTGCATTTGAAGTATTTCGATTATAGATCCGATGGTTGCACAAAAATCCTTAAGAAAGTCGAATTCCCCGTGGAACTTAAAATCGATGCCAGTAAGTGAAAACCCTAATCCACCCAAGACCCAATAAAACATAACTGAACTCTCTTGATTTCGCAGAGATTCTCGGCTCGAAGAAGGCCTCTCAGAAGCAGCGTGCTTATCGCCTATTCGCCGTGGTCTATCACGATGGCAAAGAGGCCTCCAAGGGCCACTACATCACCGATGTATACCACACCGGCTACAATAGTTGGCTGCGCTATGACGACAGTTCGGTGAAACCGATCAGCGAGAAACATGTGCTGCAGCCGCACACACCGCGTGTGCCTTATCTACTCTATTATCGACGCTGCGATACCGTGCCCCAGTCACAAACTAGTAATGGTGCAGCCGGTGCCGGTGGTAATGCCGCCAACTCTGCCACAACTGCTGCCAATTCTGCCAAGTAAAAACAGAAACCACAAACGATTTCCCAACCCGGCCGGCAGTTGTATAAAAATTAGCTAGAATCCTTTATATCATTTCCTTTATTCTGTTTGAAGTTTTTTGTAGCTCATAAGTATAAATTAGGAGTGTGTTTCTGGTTTTATAAAAATATACAGTAAAAACAAATACAATTGTATATAAAAAATTGGAATCAAAAGGATTATCCATATATACATTTATAAGCCCGAAGTCCAAAGCGCATGATTAGGTGTGAAAGAAAGAAATAAAAAGAAACTAGTTTTATGTGAGCAAGGAAAAGTGTGAGAGTGTTAGGAAATAGGTTAAAATATTTGTAAAAAAAATATATATATATATATAAATATATATAATTAGTTGTATGCATTTTTTACAATGACAACTAAAAAAATAAGAAGAAAAAGAAAAGAATGAGAAAAAAAAACTTTTGTACAAAAGAGCCTGAGCGTATGAATCGAAATGAAACAGCGAGCAAATTATTTTTTAGTTAGGTAACCAAAATTTTATTGTCTTTACTTTTCTTTCTTTTTGGCACAAAACAAACAAAAATGACAACAACAACCACAAACAAATAAAGTTGTAAATATTGTAAAATTCATAAAAACAAAAATATCAAACAAAACTTGAGATTAGTTTTTAGTTACCCTCCCAGTTCCGCCACGAATTGAGGGGATTTGCTTTTTGTAAGACCACAAACAAATCAACAAATATTGAATGCTTTGAATATGCTTTAAAAAGAGAAAAAAAAAAAAAACAAAAAAATAAAATAAAAATATATTATTATTTTTTTTGTATAAAATACAAAAAAAAAAAATGTTGGCAAATGATGAGTAGTGTTAAATTTTTTTCAATCAATTTTCAAAGTTAATCAATTAATTTATAATTTATTTTCTATGTTGTTTAGTTGTACGAAAAAACAAATCATCAAATTTTTGAGAGAAAAAAAAGAAGATTTTTTTATATTTTAAATGATTATTATTTTTTTTTTTTTTACGTGCAACAATTTGTAATTATGTGCATGTGTAGAGCTTGTAACCTTTTTGATATTTAAAAAGCCGAGGCCCGAAGCCTTTTTAGGATGTTGTTTTTCTTTCAATTATTATTTTTTTTTTTTTGCGTGGAAATCTTTGAATTTAGAAAAAATGTTTAGGAAATTAGAGAATTCTTCTAGCAAGCAAAACCTAAAACTAATCAATTAAACTAGTTTATGTAATTTTTTATATAAAACAAAATAATAGTAAACACTTCGATACATTTTCTAAAACTGTATACATATTAATTTTAAAAAATGTGCCAATGTTAAATTTATAAAAAAAAAACAAAAAAAAAAAAAAAAATGTTGCAAACAATTAAAAAAAAAGTCATAGTCAGAAAAGAAAAGAGAAACAAAAATTTGTTAAAAAAAAAGAAAAACATTGCTGATAATCATTGGATTAGATTTGTTAATTTAAGTTTATATTTGTGTAATTTTTGAATTTGAATTTTATTGATTAAATCTGTAAAATCTGAGATGCAAGTCAAAGTGTAAAGATTTGTTAACATTTTCATAAACGAGTGCACCTTGATTTGTCAGACTTTTGCATGAATACATAAAAAAAAAATATATATAAATATATATAAAAATAAATACACGATATATAAAATATATTTTGATGTTAAACATACAATAAAAAAATATTAATTAATTTCTAAGCCGAATTATATTAAAAAAAAACCAACCGTTTTTTCTATAGACATTTTTTTTTGAACGCTATAAAAAAATATTTCTATAAAATAAATAGGTTCCTAAAAAAAAATACGACAAAACAATATAATAAAAATAAAAAATAATAAGAAAAACAGATACAAAAAATATACAATAAATTAGTTTACTTTAGTCTAAAGCCAAGCTAAAAAAAATTGATATATACAATGAAAACGATAAACTAAAAATGTAAACAACAATAACAAAAAAAAAAAAAAAAAAAAAAAAAAATGGGGATAAAAAAAAAATTATTTTTTCAAAAAAAAAAAAAAAAAAAACTTATTTAAAGACGTAATTAATTATAATTGAAATACTCCCAAAATGCGAATAATTCGAAATTATTATTAATATATATATTTTTTTCTGTTGTTTGATTGGTTAAAAAAGCGGAATACTTTGGGAAGGAATAAGTTTTGTTTTGCCCTATTATTTTATGATTTTTTAAACTAGGTTTTATGTAGTTTCTAAGGCTGTGTAACTAACTAAATATATATTTAGTAATTAATTAATTTAATCATTATGTTGATTTTTTTTCTTTTTATCGTTTGCCTGACAATTTTTGTTTATTCTGCTTGCCCAAAAAATTAAAATTAAAAAAATTATCAAGTTTTCGGAGAGTTTTGTGTGAATGTTGTGAGTGAAGTAAACAAGAATTGGCAAGTGCACTTATTAAGCATAAAAAATAAATATATATATAAAGATATAACAACAAACGAACTAAGTATAAATTAAAATTTACAAAAAAAAAAAAAAAAAATTACAAATAAGGCAAAAATAATTAGCAGGCTTGCCTATAAAACAAAAGTAACAATTTTGTATCTTTTTTTAAAATGTTTTTTTTCTTTCTGTAAAGAAAAATAGTCTCTCAACCGAGCTAACAATTTCATAAAGAAGACACTAGAAATTTAATAACAAACAAAAATAAATAAATAAAATAAAATACAAAAGCGAAATATATTAGTCCACATTTTAGTATAAAACAAAACAAAAAAATTATAAAATCAATTGTACTAAATTAAAAAATACAAACAAAACAAAATAAAAATATATAATTTGTAATATGAAGCATACAATATATATAAATAAAAATAAACAAATAAAAAGAGAAAACTAACTAGCAATAAAAATAAATAATTTCATTACCACAAAAAAAAAGAAACAAATAAAATTGTTTTATTTCAATTTAAGTTCCAAAAAGAAGCTGCCGAATTTTGAGGCAGCAGACACGATCCAAAGTTTTGGGGGAGATAAGAAACAATATAAAAACAAATAAATAAAAATGATACTCAAAACCGGTTTAACCCAAAATAAACACAACAAAAAAATGTGTAAATAAAATAACTGGCCAAATTGACAACACCGAATTGGGAATACCCTAACAAATATTCGAAATTAAGTTGACTTGGGTTGATTTGAGTTTTTTAAGTTGAATGAATTTGATTTTTTTTTTCATATTAAAAGATATATATATATATGATCTTTCAGAGAAAGACTGAACCCAATAATCTGAAGATTTTCAAGTCATCTTTGAGATACTTTCAGGGTCATCACGATTCTCTGACAGCTTGGCTAGTTTGGGCATAGGTTTGGTCTTTAAAAATAGTTTTGAAATTAGCAAGTTTTCTGCCTTGATCTATATCTTTAAGCATTTATATGAAATTCACAACTTTTGTGATAAACACTGACTCTGTTTTGTGACAATCTCCTACGCCAACTTGGCCCGTCTCGGACGCGGACTCTGACTCATTATTTATGCCAATCACAAACGAAACGGAAAGGAAAACTTGTTTTTATTTGGTCTTTAACTGACTCTCTCTCTCCCTCTCTCTCTCTGTCTTTCTTGGGTTATGCGTGAAGTTATTTTTGAAGAAGACACCCGAGGCAAACGGATGGGCTTTCTGTTTTACATTGACTTGTTGATCAGTCGTGATCCGTCAGCTGTGATCAAGAGTTAAAATGCATTTGTTGCGCTGTTTAAATATTTTCATAAGTACGAAAACCATGTGAACAAAAGTAGAAGAAGAAGAAGAAGATAAAGACGTCGACGACAAAAACGAAAGAAGAAATAATAATCGAGTGTGACGGTGAGGTGACGCAATGTATCGCAATGTCTTGTGCCTGATTTTGGGCCTAATAATTGGCATACGTTTGACAGAGTTTCTGGATTATTTGAGCGTTTTCAATAATTGCAAGTCCACTCAGATAGAGGCCACTCCGTCTTTCGAGCCTATCAAGAGTGGTCGTGTGGATAATCTGGAGAGCGGAGTCATCTCTACTTGGCTGTACAGTGAGATAAGGATCTTTTGTTTTATCTTAACCAAGCCCACAAATCATAGGAATAAAGCCGCTCAGGTCAAGGCCACTTGGGGCCGGCGTTGCAATAAGCTAATTTTCATGAGCACGGCCAATGATGAGGGCCTGGGAGCTGTCAGAATGAACGTGACTGAGGGCCGGGATTATCTCTATGAGAAGATGAGAGCAGCTCTTACCTATATCTATGAGAATTATATAAACGATTACGATTGGTTCCTCAAGGCAGACGATGATACGTGAGTTGGTTTTTTTTCTTTTTTTGCTCGAATTGCCACAGTTTTTATTTTTCTTTTCCGTTTACAGTTATGTGATAATGGAAAATTTACGGTCGTTTTTGTATCCCTATGATCCGGAGGCTGCCGTCTATTTTGGCTGCAAGTTTAAGCCTTTCGTTACCCAGGGCTATATGTCTGGTGGCGCCGGCTATGTGCTCAGCCGGGATGCAGTGCGTCGTTTCAATCTCTTTGCCAAAAACAATACGAAATTGTGCCTGGCCTCTGGCAGCTCCGAGGATAAGGAAATCGGTCGTTGCCTGCAAAATGTGGGTGTGGTGGCAGGGGATTCCAGAGATGACCAGGGACGAGAGCGTTTTCTGCCACTTTCCCTGAAATATTTGCTGCCTACGATTCTCACCGGGAATTGGCTGGAGGGCTTCTGGTTCTTCAAACCAAATGTGAGTTGGCTTTGATTGGAAAGAAAATATTTTAATTCTTTGTTTTATTTCTTAGACCAGCGATTGCTGCTCGGACACAGCCATTTCGTTTCATTATGTCAAGGACCGGGAATTCCATCTCTATGAATATCTTCTCTATCATTTACATGTTTTTGGTCAGAACCAGTCAAAAGTGGAGCGCACTCTTTTGCCTCGCCTGAACTCAACTCAAATGAAGGCCCAACTGGAAGCCTGGTCAAAGGCTAAGCCCACCAATAATTTGGACCTGAGCCAAATAACTGGTTAACACTACCGACTGAGTCATAAAAGGACCCTAAATATTTAAGTCATATCACTGAACCTATTAGGCTGAATATTAAATACTCTTTTCGATATAACCAAATAAATTCCCTTGAGCTTTTAAGAAATTGCTTAGCCTGGCTTATTATTCCTTGGAGAAAGTGTATTAAATTTTACTACAATTGCTATGCCTTTCTATTCCTTAGATTAAGATTTATTTGGCAATATTCATACGAGACAATAAACCAAACAATTTGGCCAAAACTTCAGCTGTCGAATGGAGCTGCCGGGATCATTTGTCAAATGTTATTTGTTGCTTTTACTTTCTGCCTGGAATTGGTTGGAATTGTAAACACGCACGTCTTGCCAATTGCTACCCTCTCAGAGAGTAGTATTTCTGCCATTTTAAAAATCACTCGCCAATTTATCACACGGCAAAAGCAGTGGCCGCGTGCCGACTGCCTCAGAGGATTAGTGAAAAGATGAGGTGAATCCGGTTAGAGCAGGGAGAGACGAGTCTTTGAAATAGGGAAACGGAAAATCGAATGAAACGTGCCAAGCACGTGAAAAATACCTGGGGATCTTTGTGTCGACTGCATCCGAATTACTTCACTAAACAAAAATCTACTCTCGTCTCTCTTTGCTCTAGTTTGTTATTTATGAGCCCTAAAACTGCCTTGACAAAAGTCAGGAATGCCCGCCCGAAACCCGAGAGGGGAGAAAAACCAAATTGAACAAATGCTTAAACAACACGCAAGTCAAAATCCAAAATTCAAGTCCTCCTCCCTTTTTTATTTTGTTGAACCCTGGATAAGGATAAACTTGTTTTTGGCAAAAGCCAAACCATTGAATCCAAGCAGCTGGCAGACAAACCCTTGCGGCCTGTAAATTTTAATGTGCTGTAAAAATATATCCGAATATACCGTTTATCTGTCTGGAGTGTCTGGACTGTGCTGCTATGCTAAAAGCCCGTTCAGCCGGAGGGGTGAAAATTGTACAACAACATTCTCAGTCTTTCAAATATTTTTGGAACGTGTCCTGGAACGTGTCCATAGGCGCGGCACGCTTGCGCACAACGCACACTCCGAACACACCTCTTTGTTTCCGGCAACTAATTTACATTTTGGCATAATTATCCTAGAATATATTCTAGGTGATTGGAAACAGTTGGCAGAACAATACCGAAAGCTTTATCAGCATTCTCTCACATATGCAAATGGGCTGAACACGTGTGGATTCGACTGGCCAACAAACCGTGAAGATTTCTCTTTCAGCTTTGTGAATTTTTTTTTGTAAATTCTTAGACAGCTGTCAACATTATCTCCTAATTATTAATATATATTCAAATGTTAATTAAATAGGAAATTATAGAGTCTGAAATATACCTATGAATAACTGAGCCGAAGAGATAAAGAATTAAATTCTCCTGATTTGTATAAAAATCTACCTGCTTACTTAGTCATTTGACTTGGCTTCTTTAAAATTCCCAAAGAGTTTCTTAAATGAAAAACGTCTTGAGTAACCTGTAAGCTTTCTCCTCAGCCTTGTGATCCCCTATTCGATTCAACTTGATATAATTTTACCCTCCAGTTAATTTAACCTACAATTTCGATTGTCTTCCAATGACTTGAAGTGACTTTTGCTGTACCATTTAATCAATGAAAGGTTTCCGGTATTTTTTTCTTTTTCTTTTCCTTTTATATGCCAACCCCAGGTTGAATGCTCAGTGCGAAACATCCCCTCCCAAACTATTTGATATGGAATTGTGAGACGTGCTGACTTTTTAAAAATCAAGTCACAACAGCCCAGCCAACTGAAAGGAGGGTAGAGTGCAAATAGGAAAGAAACTGCCGCTCTTCTTAGTTTCCTTTATTCTAGTCTTCATGCAACGCCCAACTAATTAGTGGGATTCCTGTTTACAAGCACTTTCGGAGAGACTCTGAGCAACTACCACGCCCCAGAACCAAACCAAGGAGCTATAACAAAAGAACAACCAGTCGAGTGGCTGCAGAAAAGGATGACTACGCAAACAGGAGACACGAAGAATGGCGACACGCTGTCTGGCAAACTGTTTACACAATTCAACGACATTTTATAATCAATTTAATGGTTTCCCCTGGCTGAAGAACCAATGGAACCAAACAGAAACAGAGCCAACAGAAAAAGGAACTACACTCAAGCACCTCAAGGATAACGTAATAAATGTCGACAACACAAAAAGACACCGAGAGGCCACAATTTCAGTTCCGTTGAGTTTCAATTTCAGTTTTGCTATGAGCCATTTCAGGTCTTTGCTTTCTTTCTGTTTTCTTTTTTCTTCTTGTTTTGTTTTGGTTTGACGTCTTCGTTTTGTGTGTTTTTGTAGGGAAACCTACACCAAACATCATTGGCACTTTCCAGCTAAGAAATTCAAGTCGGTGCCTCTTGGGCTGGCAACTCAATTAACTGCTGAACAAATGAATGAATGAATGAATTGAAAGGCTGCAAAGAGTGGAAGAAAAAAAAAATATAGGGAAACCCTGAACCTGAAAAAGGACAAGGCAACTGAAGGAGGCGCCTCGTTATTTCAATTCCGATAGGAGGAAACAAAAATAAAACCAAGAAAGAAAGAAAATACAAAAAAAAAAAAAAAAAATAAACGGGGTAGGTAATCAAAAGGTTCGCTGGCCTCTGCCAAGAGGGCTGGTTGGGGGAAGGACTCTCATTTCTGCGGTGACTCAACAAAGTCTTGAACGTGTTGCTTCCTTGACTGCTCACTTCTTCCGGCGCTAAGGAATGTTTCTTATAAGAATTTCGCCCTCGGCCTCCGCCCCCTGCTCAGACCAGACATGCAACTAGCAAAAACAAAGACATACATAAAAAAAAAAAGGTAAAGAAAAACCAACCCCTAAGAATGTGACTGAGCGAGGGTTGGCGTTGTCCTTAAAGATATCAGAACGCAGACACAAAAGGGGCAGGCCCAAGTCACTGGGATTCTCCCTGTCAGCGCGTGCCAAGGCAGTTTGAGTCTTGGGTTTTGAGTCACAGCCAGAGTCAGAGTCAGAGTCTCAATTTCAGCATTCAGTCTTTGGCATTGAGTCTTGAGGGTAAGCAGCCACAGGCTTCTTAACCTGTGGAATAACCAAGGAGGTGCCTTATTCCTGTTCGACCTGCCTGCCGCTTAGGTTGTCTTGCCATTCTCTTCTGGCTAGTTACACGTATTTAAAAGTAACGAATAAATTTCATTACCAACTGCCATTAAAGTATTGACAAGTGAGTGAGTGAAAGAGTGTTGTGTGAGTGTCCTGTGACTCAGAATTGCCAGGCCCCCCTTAAAAACGGAAATGCCTGCCAGTGTGTTCGTGTCTGCCAGCTTTTCTTTCCATTCTACAAAAAAAAAAAAAAAAGAATTTAAAAATTTACATGTGTCTCGAAATGGGCAATTATAATTTAGACGATATGCAAGTCCTTTTAGTGTCCTTTCGCCCACTCGGCCTAATGTACTCGGTCTTGTCGAAAGGAAGTGGCAGCGAAGCGTTAAATTGAAGCCTGCCAAATCAATTAAAAAATATTTGTTTCTTGTCCACAAAACGAATTGCCTAGCAACCTTTTAATTTTTTCATAATTCTGTTTTTTTATAAATTTAAAATGGTTTCAAATTTCTAACATTTTTTCGGAAAGTGATGTGATTCCAGATTATATTTTTTTAGTTTCCAAATAATTTGTTTTATTTTATTATCAAAAAACTCATTTGGTTTTTTTTGTGACAATTAAAAAAAGCGCAGCTGGCTAGAAAAACTTCTCCCCAGGTTTAGTTTTTCAAATCAAAATACCTTCACACATGATTTATCAAGCACTGCATTTTTATTTGGTGTGCCTAAGCGTACATGTGTGTGTGTGTGTGTGTTTAAGCGAGTGCGCCAGCTGCTCGGCTTGTAGTCCTCCCCTTTTTGGTGTTCACTGTTCCTGACTGCCGCATTTGGCCCGTGTTGCCTGGCACACATTGGCATTTGGTTTATTGGGTTTTCTGATCACCAAAAAAACACAAAAAAAAAAAGGAATCGCCCCTTTCGAACTGCCCATGCAACGATTTACTGAAAAATGCTTATACTGCGAGTGTGCCAGGCTCTAACTCTGCATGTGTGTGTGTGTGTGTGTGTGTGTGAAATCAACCCCCTGATGTGGTCGCTTGTCCGTTCATTTGCGTCCCCTTTTCTTTTTTATTTTTGTTAGGGTGACTGCAACTCTCGGTCTCTTTTTTTGGCGTGTTTTTCTGTCTGTCCAACTGTGTGCGTGTGTGTGTGTGTGTGTGTGTTTGTTACACCACACAATTTATTAGCATGCCTCACTAAGTTGTTGTTGTTGTTGTTGTTGTGTTACTTGTTTTTATGCTAGCCGCACATAAACTGCATGAAATTCCAAATTTTCTAGTCCATAGTTAAAATTTTGTTTTGGCTAACGAAAATGATTGTGAAATCTGTTCGAATCGTGTCCTCTCCATGTAATAGTAAATTTCTCGGAGATTTTATGAACAAAATTCTTTAGTTTTGTTTGCTTAATTAGCAAAGCATCTGTGAGAATATTTTGATTAGTTCCTTTTGGCTGCGCATCGGCATTCGTGGTTTGCTGGAAAAAAGTTCAAAAAATTAAATTAAAAAATTTTGTTTTTTTATATTTTTGAAAAATTTACAAAACTTTCCATTTACATTTGAGTTTATTCTTCAAAGCTTAACCAGGTTTGCAATGCGAATTGCTTAAAAAAAAGCTCAAATAGCATTCAACTTTTACTTTCAAAATTCTTGAATAAAATGAGAAAATATGAATGAATATTTATTTACTTTTTTTCATAAACGATGACTACATCTATTTGGAAAAAAGCATACATATTAAGAATATTTACTAAGAGCTCACTGTTTAAGCTATCTTGACAACTGTTAAGAGATTCTTACGTGACTACCTCGAGATAATTGACATTAAAGCCACGTAGTCTTCCGATGTAAGGTAGAAAACAAATCTGTCTGATAAGCTAAGGGAGAAATAAAAGATCTTCGGTTTATAAATTAAGACAAGCATATTTGAGAAAATAAATATATTTGTACTCCAGATCCAAATCATAAAATATTTCAAAGGCAAAAAGATAAGCACCTACTAAGAAATTCCGATTGCTGACTATAAAAACCTCAGATGGGAGATGTAGAGCCAGCAAACTAGTCGTAACCATCAAGCCAAAATCATGATGAACTACCGTCCTTTAGTCCACCTGGCTGTGGTCTGCTGTATTCTTGTGGTGGCCACACAATCGGCAGCTCCTGCAGCCCAACCGGCGGCCGCGCCGATCTTCACCCATGAACTGGCTAATATTGTTCGCATAGTGCCCAGGAAGCAGCTACGCCAACTAATCCAAGCCTATCTTCTGAACGATGCCCAATTCCAGGCTGTGATCAGAGCCATCAACACGCTGCCAGCTTACCGTGTGCGTCAACAATTTCTGAATCAACCAGAAGTGCGAAGATTGGTCTTCTGGTTGGCCCAGCAGTTCGTCCACTCCGGTGAGAGTTCCATAGAAATTTTTGATGACCTGGAAATCTCGCTTCTCAATAAGGATCCCTATTGGCCACAGTTGGTTCAAGGCATACGCGGTTTTCAACAGGAGTTCATATACATTTATCCAGTGGATGTGTTGCGTTCTTTGCTGGAGGAGACTGCCTCTCATAGTCCCAATTTCGCCGAGTTTTGGCGCCTGGTTGTGGCGCTCAGACCAGCTTATGATCGAGTCTTGGCCACACAACAGGCCCGTACTTTGGTTGCTCAGCTAAGGACTCTGGGTGTGGACGTGAATGGTGCAGATCGGCTAATACGCTATCAATTGGGCTGGAGTAATGTCACCGTCAGTGGAGATACGATTCCAGCTCTACCGAATTTTCATTTCGTGACTAATTAGGATAATCTAAGAAGTCAAAGGATCAAATGCTATAAATCAATATTGTATATATCAAATTAATCAAAGAACTAAGAATATTCCAAATATATATCAAGAAATATTTTATATGTAAAATCTTAAAATAAAATTAGAAAACCAATTGAAACCTCTCAGAATTTTTTATTGGAATATTCTCTGATATTCCATGAATAAAGTATTGGTCTATTTCAGTTGTGTCCCTGCAAAGCTTAACTGATTTACGCCTTACTAGTCCTGTTAAGACTTCCCTTTGAAGTTCAGTTCTTCTCGGATTTGAGCTTTTCTGGGCTGAGTAAGGTGGCTGACTACCCTGACATGATTAAGTGTCATAAGGGAACTAACGGTTCAAACTAACGGGCTCTCTCGTTTCTGAAGACAAGAAGGAGGGACGAAAATGGCACATGCGATTTAATTGAAACAAACCCAACCAGGAAGCATATACAGAGAAATACTCTAGATTTGCAACAAATGGGGTGCGTTTTTGTAATGAACTTCGACCGTTTCGCCTGCCAACTCCCTGCCGGCCGCAGCTCTTCCCTTGGAACGTGTGAGTCAAAGGATATTTCATGCCAATGAGAAACCATTGCCATTTGCCAGGACTTGTCTGCCATCTACGGTTACTCATTAAAAGGCCTGGAATTGGAATTGCAACGGAAACTAGTTAATGTGAGGCTATTGTCAAAAGCAGAAGCGCAACTTGTGCAATTTTCACAAAACACCAACAGTGCAAAAGAGAGAGAGACAGAGAGAGAAAGAGCGAGATAGAGAGGCAAAGCAAATGAAAAAGGAAACCGTGACGTTGACAGCAAATCCTGTACACATACATACATACATATACGAATGTATAAAGGGATCTCGCAAAACAATAAAAAATATGAAGTAGGAAAGAAACGGAACTCGCCCCTTTCATTTTTATTATTTTTAATACTGCGGTAAACGCGTCCAATTGGAATTTTTATATATGCCGCACGGGCTTCTCCAGTTTCCCTTTGCACAAAACAAATTTATGCTTTACAGCAGCAGCAGCAGCAGCAGCCTTAAAAAACTGTAAGTTCATAGCCACCACCACTTACACCACCGATACCATGGGCACCATGGGCACCACCCCAAATGGCATATCCTACGTGCAAGCCAACTTGAAGACCTGAAAAATCTACAACTCCCTGGCCAAAGAGACTGACATGCCTGGAAACGGCACCGGCTGACTGAACTGACTGCCTTGCCTTGCCTTGCCTCGCCTGGTTTGGCTTGGCTTGAGTAATGATCCCCGGCCGCTGTGGTTGCAGTTCGGATTTTATGCCACCCCTAAAAATTGCCCCTCGCTTAGAGAATAGAATAGAATATTTTGAAAAACCATTTCGAAAAAATTGAAATCAGCAACAGCCTTGCAAATCGCGCCACGCTTTCAGCTCACCCAGTTGACACTCGGGCCAAACCAAACCAAACCAGACCAGACCAGAGCACGGCAGGGTAACCTATCTATTCTTAGTATTTGTGTATAGATTTCCCCTTGTTTGGCAATGCGCGAGTTTCAGGTTTTGACTAGTGTTTGAAAATGCACCTGGCTGAATTTTTGGTCCCGGTTTACTTGGCAGTGGTTGCATTCGCATTTCCATGGCTATGCTGAAAATCGCCCTCAAACAAGCTGCCTGCCAGCAGGGCAAAAACATTAGCAACAACAAATGAAACCAAATGAAATGAGCTCCTTTGCTTTCTGCTCTATCCTGCTCTGTCTGTATATATGGCTGTATGTGTGTGTGTGTGTGTGTTGGTCGCGTGCCCAAAGCACTTCGACACCCGACTGAATTGTGAATTGTGATTGTTTTCTTTTTTTTTATACCTTTTTAGATTTTCTACTTTGGCCATGTTCCCGTTTGCATTTTGCGCGCTCATGCAAAACGCTTTGACGAGCTGTGTGGCTGCCTGTATGTGTGTGTGTGAGTGCATATCCTGCGGCGATTTTATAACAATGCATGTGCTCATATATTTATTTCTCTACATTTTTATTGTAAGGATAATTTTTGGTTTCGTATTTTAATACTTTTTTTTCTTCCAGTCTCTGCACTTGGCTGCTTATCAGACTTTCCATTTTCCACCTTCCATGTCCATGTAGGAGAGTGTAATTATTTTGGTGGGGGTTTTTTTTTAAATATTTCCTCACCACTTCCATTCGAAGGGGGTTTTAGTCAATTTGACTGCAACTGCCTTTTGCTAACCGAGAAGTAAACAAATTACCAAGGATTTTGCGGAGTTTCAGGCAAACATTCGACGCTCTGATTTAAGGTAAATCACATAAGCTTTGTTGGGCTTAACTGGGCTTTGGTTTTATTGGTTCACAGATGGACTCGTTTTGACAGAGTTTGGCCGACTAATTCGGTCCCATTTGGCAGACTCTGAATGAGTTTATCTTTGGGAATATGAATTACTCGAAAAGTTTATGCAAACAGTTTTTGATTTTGAAAAATATTTTTTATTTTGTTTATAACCCACTCAGAATTAATTGAATAAGTAAAAAAAAAAAATAAAATAATGATTTAATCTCTGCTTTGAATATCTTAAATTTCACTAATAAAGAAAAGGGAAAATCCAGGCAGTTTCCGGCTTTTCAAGCAGACCAAAATTGCATAAAATTATAAAGCAAAAATTTAATTACAGCTCAATGACAGCTGGCGGCAGGACTTAGCCACCTTCAATTGTGCCTCTCAAAATGGCAAAGAGCCGAATGAAATGGTTGGCGAGAGGGGTGGGGGGAGATGGGTCGGGGAGGACTTGGAGCAGGCGACAATGGCAACATGTGCTACAAGTGGAGCATCCTTGAGGCGGTACCGAAGCAAAAGTACATCTCATATTTGAACAGATGATGGCGACGATGAGGATAAAATGAATGAAGAAGAGGCAGCCTGTTGTGGCATACTTGGCAGCATGGGGCCAGAACATGTGGAGCATACTCGAAAGCCTTTCGAGACATAAAAATGAAAATGCATTATGCCACATAAACGATGCATTTGCGAACATTAATTATTGCATTTCGCTTTCAAGGCTCGCAAGGCTCGTAAGTCTCGCAAGGCCACGAGGTATCAGCCCAGCCGAAAGGGCACACACATAAATGGTGTGTGGCTGTGTGTGTGTACGTGGAACTCCACTTGAAATTACCATAAAAAGATGCACTTAAGGGTAAGCAATGAACAACAAAAACAACAACAACAACATCAGGAGAAGAAGCTGAAAAAGTAGGAGGTGTGTGTGTGTGTGTGTGTGTGTGTGGCAGGCATCATCGACTTGCGGCCTGCCTTGTCTATATTCTCATCAAATCAGCATTGGGTGCATTGGGTGTTGTTGAGTGCAAATTTAAGCTAAGCGTGCCCTGAAGCTCGGCCCTTCTACCAAAAACCAACTCCTCCAGGTCTCCCGGCACTCGTATTAAAATCAGTGAAATCAGAGCAGAGAATAAAAGGTATATTCAAGTTTGCTGATACTTTATATCTGAAATCGTTATGGAAATAACGTAGCATTTGTGGCTGACAGTCTCGACAACTTTGACAGTCTCTATGGAGAGTTGGAGAATCCACAGCAAGTCGCTGCCTCGGTCTGTGTCTGTGTCGGTGTCGGTGTCTCTCTGTTGTCGTTTGACTGTCGCCGGTGTGTGTCTGTCTGCCTCTGTCTGATTTGAACAGGGAGGATTGCAGTGCAAACAGGGTTGGAATTTTGCTTTGGACTCGACAATTTCGACTAGCACACAAAAGCAAAGTGCGCGGCGTTGGTCGCATTTGTTGGAATTATCTTGCCGCATGCCGCAAAAAAAAAGAAAGGAAAGAAGGAAGAAGAAAAAAAAAATAGAAATGAAAAGTTGCCAGGAGTCTGGTTGAATTGGTCCTTGGCTGCTGTTCGCGTGGCAGGCGCACTTCTGCTTTAATTTCTTGTTTTCTTTTGGCTTTTCAGTGCGTGTGCTATTAATTCTAAGCAGCCCGGCACACACTGATTGAGGGACTCATTCATTCACTCATCCAGCCACCCCACTTGAAGGGCAATCGCAATGGCAACGCAATGCTTTGGCCAGTCTCGATCAGCCAAAGCTGCACTGGCGTCGCTTTGGGAATTCATCAATTTTTGGGGTGGCGTTTTCAGCAGCAACGTTGCTACGCACGTGCCTACCGTAATACAACAACAACAACAATGGGGCATGCCACAATGGCGTCTTGTTGAACATAATATGCCATATTTGTATTTTGGTGCGACGCGGTTCGAATTGTCCGAAAAAAAGCCCTTTCAAACAGAATCGAAAGTGCATTCCCTTTCATGACAACCACAGTAGACGGCTGGCGTCGACGACAGCGTCGCATTTCGATTACATTAATGCAAAGCACACAACACAAACACTCACACACACACACACAGACAAATAATTATGCTTGCCTATCTCTCTCTCGCTCTCTCTGTCTTTCTCTTTTGGTCTGTTGCTGCCTGGCTTACCTACCCCACCAAAAGCAAACTTGACAAGCTTAGCATATACATACACACTCACACACACACACACACAGACAGATTGTGCTTAAATCTGTGTGAGTGCTCACCAAAGTGCAGTAATACACTGAGAGAAATTTCTGATAATTTACTTTGATTTTATACTTTTATTTTGAGTTAAATTTTTTCAGTTTTTAATTTAATATTTTTTTTTTTTTAAATTAAAAATTTAATCTCAAAAAGTCAACGCACGTGTCTTCGTTAGCCGTTTTCCAGGAACCAGCAATCTATTTTAAACCACATTTAAATAATCTTTATAGCTCAGAGTCTTTCAAAATGCCTATAGTCCAATTCAAAGGCGAAAAAAATTCAACAAAGCAGCCCGCAGAGTTGAACATCTTCATTCATTTGCCTCTATGCGATGTCCTGAAATTTGCAGGCTGCCTTCAATTGTCTGTTTACCTAGACAATCGAAAGAAATTTCAGCTCATCAGCTGTTCCCGAAAAAAGGGAAATATACAAGAATTCGAATTTTTGAAGACAGCCTGCTAGGTTTTTGTTGGCGAAAAATAAGAAGGAATGAAAATATTTCCATGAATCTGAGAATTTGCAAGCCAAATGTTGCTTAACCCGGAACCGAATCAAACATGTGTGGCGTGTGGCAACCTGAAAAACAGCTGCCAATAAAATGGAAACAAACACAAAGATTTCTCCAAGTGCAGCAGCAGCGACGACGACGCCAGCGTCGGCAGCGTGGACAGCGGCGGCTTGCAGTGATCACAGTGCAAAGGACTTTCACTGCCACAGCTCTAAAGGCGTCTATCAGGGCAACACGGCCAAGGGGTAGCGGCAGAGACGGCGACGACGACGGCTATGACGGCGCTGATATGTGCGCCAGGTCCCCCTTGGCTGGAAAAAAGGGTGACTAATGTGTGTGATTGCTAACAAAAGATTCCGGCTTTGTGGCAGCGTCGGCGTTGCACGTAAGGGCTAAAAGGACAACGACATGACGGGGGATGAAATTTCCAAACACACACACAGACATAGGCAGGCGTCAACTGAGACGGCAACAGCAACAGCAGCAACAACAACAAGAAAAACACAAACAATGATTTTAATTTCGCTTTCCTTTGGCATACATAAATAGAGGCGGCAGGATATTTTGTTAGTCATTCGCAGCATAAACGCCGAGCCGACAGGAAGCAAGACAAGCCAGTCAACCAGGCAAAACCAACAGGCAGAGCGTCTCTTCCATAAAAAACAGAATTATAATTTTTAAATATTTCAAACACAAAAAAAAAAGAAACCTTCAAACTTTGTTAAGTTTTCAAAGTTTTCAGTTTTGTTTTTTGTTTAAAAATCAGAAAAAAAGTTTTCAAGTGTTTTTGCCAAATTTTTTGATCAATTTTGCCGCCATCATTTCGTTGACACGCCAAAATCTACAATGGCCACCGTTGCCGCCCCACCCAACACCACCACCACCACCGCCGCCACCATCAGCAACAGCACCAACAACCCGACAACATCGATTCAAACACACACGCACAGCATCCAATTGCTGCACAAAGCCGCCACGGGTAGTGGGTTGCCACATGGCCTGGGTCTGCTGACCACAGTGGCTTCGCTGCCACCGAAATATCGCAGCCGTTATCTGAACATCAAGACCAAGTGTGAAATACCCTTGGATCTGTCGGTGAAGCCACCATCGCCTGCCCCAGAGCAGCAAATTACCAGCGAGGTGCCGATGGCTACGGCATTTGCCGAGGTCACCACCGAGCTAGAGCCAGAGCCAGAGGCCACCACCATAACGGCCCCACCTGAGCGGCCCCCACCACCACCCTATCCGAATCAGCCAGAGCTGCCAAAGACCGCAAAGACCGCAGCACCAACAGCAGCAGTTTTGGACTCAACTGTTCCCGAGGTAAAGGCACCGGTAATGCAGTCATCAGAGCCAGCACAACCACAGAGTCCAGCCAAGCGTAAGCTGGAGCAGTCGCAGCCAACAGAGCAACCTGCCAAACTGGCCAAAATTCTACACGACTCTGACATTGCTAAAGCCAGCACAACCACCACAGTCATTCGTGATTCGACACCAACGAAGCCTATCAAGGCCACCGACACGGCCCCACGCACCTCGAAGGCCTCGACCTCCACCGGCAAACCCTCGCGCAACAAGGCCACTCGCAAGCTGAAATTCGATGAGGAGACCAGCTCGCCAGTGTCCGGCACCATAATACGCCCGCTGGAGGATATCACCGACGGCGACGGCAACATGCAGTACAGCAATGGCGATATCGATCCCAAATATAATATTGTGGAGATCACCGAGGAGACCAAGGCTGAATTGGCGGCCATTAAGAATGTCATTGGTGATTATGTGTGCAAATTGTGTCGCATTAAGTTTGATGATGCCTTCGGTTTGGCCAGGCATCGCTGTGCCTGCATTGTTCTGCTGGAATACCGTTGCCCCGAGTGTGGCAAACAGTTCAACTGCCCAGCCAATCTGGCCTCCCACCGGCGCTGGCACAAGCCTAAGAAAGAAGCCTCTACAAGTGCTGCCTCCAAGAAGGAAAATCGCAACACAATCAATCAACAGCAGGAGCAGACCCAGAAGAAGCCTGTCCAGACCGTCACTGTGGCGGCCAAGAAAACTGAAGACTTGGCCTTTGATTGCCCGGAATGTGGCAAGAAATTCAAGAGGCAGGCCTACCTGAGGAAGCACCAACAGACCCATGCCAAGCGCTCCAACCAACAACAGCAATCGGAGCCGGAGCTTGCTCCAGCAAATACCATCACGGCCACCATTACGGGTAGGTTTGAAACAGCTCCGTGCACATCTTCGGCCTCTTCCAGCACACATTCCACCCATGAAGACGAGGGTGTTTATGTAGCCGAGGCGGCAGGCAGCAGCAACTACGATTACGAGGCGGACTATTTGTCCGACTGCAGTTCCTCGAGCTCGTCAGCCGGCTATGGTCGTCTCCAGATTGTAGAGCATGGCCTCACCGAAGAGGAGAGCATTGCGGCCGCCGCGTTAACCAATCTCAGGAACTGTGCTTCCGTCATCCAGCACACCACAATGGCGCATTGATAGCGGTAAGTGAGGTTATGTTTGGTTAAGTTTTCTTTGTATATATTTTGTTTAGTCTCTTCTATGTTAAGTTTAGGTTTTAGTTTTCTTTTCTCAATTCTCTCTGTTTGTTTATTGAACGAGAAACTGCAGCTGAATCACACCAAAGACAATTTACTTTTAACAAGTTTAAAATTTATTAAACTTTATTTACTAATTTAGTTTAGTTAAACTTACACCTAAGTTGGCGCAACTTCGAATCTAAAGTTTCTAGTCGCTTAGTTCTTAACAAAAGTTAATTCATACTTCAGGACATTCTATTGTATTTAGTTTAGTTTATTTAGTTTTAATCAAGTCGAATATACCAAAACCAAAGACGGCATTTGTCTAGTCAGGTTAATATTGGCATTTATCATCAGCTTCAATAGAGGATCTCTCAAATAAAAGGTACCAGTCGGGCATTTTATTTCTAGTCAGTAAATATTTACAATATCTAGTCAGTATATTTTAGTTAGTTTATGTTTACTTTGTAAGTTATTTAGATCTGAAAGCAATAGTTAAAAATATTCCAAAGATTCAAACTAGTCATTCTTGAAAAATTTATATACCAAAACATTTCTATACCTTTAAACTTCTCAAGGAATTCCAAACTTCTAGTCAAAGAGTCAGTTCTAGTCAGAATAGATGAAACATTCTCAGGACCAAATTTCTCTAGTCAAACCTTAGTCTTGTAATTTCTGGATAAATTTCTAGGGAATTCTTATATCCCAACCAAATACAAATTTTCTAGTCAAACCTTAGTTTTATATGATGATGATGAGTTTCTAGATAGTTCCAACATCCCAAACAGAAACATATATTTCTCTAGACCAAAGCTTTCTAGTCAAACCACCCTCTTCCAATATCTTGCTAAATTTCTAGATAGTTCTATCATCCCAAACAGAGCTTTCTAATCAAACCTCCTTCCTCTTTCAATTTCTAAATTTCTAAATTTCTAGATTTTTCAATAATCCCAAACAATGCTTTCAAGTCAAACCCTCATTCTTTCTAAATTTTCCAGATATTTCTAATATTCCAAACAAATCAATATATTTCTAGTCCCTTTCTTCTAGTCACTGTAATTTTTTTTATGAAATTATTTTCTATTTTCTAGAAATATTTCAAACATTCGGATACAGCTTTAGTTTTTAATTTTAGCTATTTTTAGAGTTTCTTCTAAATTAAAACAAAAAAATTCATAATGAAAACAACAAACAAAATTCAGGCGAAACAGTGCAGTATTAGTTCTTAAGATTAATTTAAAATTTCTCTGATCATTTCTAAAATAAAAGCCAGGCCAGTTCAGAAAGTCATCGAAACCAGTGCTGAGCTTCAAAAGTCGAGTGTGAACTCTAGTCATTTTTTCATAGGCCCCTAAGTTTTCTCAAGGCGTTCAGCGCACCCCTCCCCTCCCCTAGTAATCAGTCAGTTAGTTTAGTTTAGTTTTACTTTGCTATTTCAATTTAGGTTAAAAAAAACGGACATATGAACCAGCGTTTCACTACCAGTAAAAGTATTTGAACAGTACAACTTAATTTATAGGCAGCACTTCAGCATAGCTCTCAAATTTCGATATCTGTAGACTCACTATATTCAAGATATTCTGGGGCTATGGCCAGAGGCATCCATATGAAATCCAGCGGTTGTGTACTTAAAATCTACTCTTTTTCTCAATAATTTTTTCTATCGAATTAAGCAACTTGGGCAATATCACGACGTTATTGTTCCTTAAGGTTTTTTTTTGTATATAAACTAGATTATTTTTATAGTTTTATATATATTTGAAAATGTAAAATTGAAATGGTTGTAACCTTAGAGTACAACGAAAAAATGGGAAAAACTTCGCTCAAAACTTACAATAATCTACACAAAAATATTGAATATATTTTTTATATATTAAAAAAAAAAAAAAAAACAATATTGTAATACGTAAAATATCATAAATAAGCATATCTAAAAGTTAAGTTATATTTTTATAAAGAAATTTTAGATTAAAAAAAAAAAATTGTGATATTAAAATAAAAGAGAAAAAAAGCATAATTGTTAAGTTAAAAGAGAGGAGAAAGCAAAATGTGCTCCATATTTTTTTACAATAAAAAAAAGAGTGTGTACTATTTTTTATATATAAATTAAATATATAAAATATATTTTATAATATTTTTGCATACAAATATTTTTATACAAAATCTCAAAAAAAAAAAAAACAAACAAAACCAAAAAAATTGTAAAAGAAGTAAAAACAAAAAGGTGAGAAATTTTTGAATAAAAACCAAAAAAAGAGAAACTAAATTCAAAAGCAAAGTTTTTGTCTTGCGAGAGGGGGAGAGGGTACGAGGGAAACCCCATGAAATGCAATTTTTAATAATGCAATAAACATTTTTATGGCTTGCTAAGCAACCAAACAATCTTCACTCCCCCAACTACCCCTCTCTACCCTAAAGAAACTTATGGGTAATCACTTTATAATTGTGGCTCAGGCCTGTTCGATCTTCTATATGACCACAAAGACTATAAAATTGTAATGCTCCGACAAAGGAAGCAAGTTGACAGAGGGGCGGGGGTGCTGGTGTTTATTTCCAAGGGTTGATAGAGAAAATTACAACTCATTTGATGAAAAAGACAAAACAAAAAAAAAAAGTGTTCGCTGATGAGAATGATGAAACGGTTTTCATGTCTTGCTTGTCTTCTTGGTAATTTTCTCATAATGTACCAAAATGGGCATTTGTTTGATGGCACTCATAAAATAAGTGCAGCTTGCCACAGACCAGAAGAGGAAGCTCTTCACGTGTGTGTGTATGTGTGTGTGTGTGAGTGTGTAATGAAATGCCATTAAAGGACATTGACATGGGCTATCGATTCTCGAACAAATTCACCCAATCCACAACGCTTGGGCACTTAAGAGCGAGGCAAACAGCTAAAACAAATAACAACAAACAAAACACACACACACACATTGAAACACAGACTCATACAAGCAACCCATTGGAAAGTTCCAAAACGGTTAGCGGAAGTGGACAGATGCAACTTGCGCCTAAGTACACAGGAACACGTAAACCAAACCAAACCAAACTAAACTGAAACGGCAATAGCAAAAGGGTGTGTGTGTGAGTGTATGAGTGGGTGTGGGGTTGTGCTCGGCTGGACCACATAAAGCATAGATTCCTGAAAACCGGACTACTAATGATGCCCTCCCTCCTTCCAGGACAAACGGAAACGCGTAAAAAATGTTTAATCAAATACAAATGCATGACAGCACGAAAATGAGACAGAAGGATCTGACTGAGCCATACCCGGCGGCTGCTGGAAAACTCCCGGGGGTTGCAGATAAGTGGGGGTGTGTAATATGCCCCGGTGTCGGTGCGTGTTCGATGTGAATCAATTTAAAGCGTCTGTGAAAAAAAAAATGAGGAAACGTAAACCTATAGAAATATTCGGAAAAAGGTTCAGTCTCTCGAGGGGTGTTGGAATTATGTAAAATCATCTGGCCGGACCGAGACCCACACCCCGCACAGCCCGGCCAAAGTGCAACGCAAGGGGGTGCACCAGTTCCCCCTTTTTATTTGCTCAGCTCTAAGCCAGTGACAGCATCTCTCTTTAGAGGCAACACCTTTTTTTTTTTAGTCCTGCTCGCCTCACTTTATCTCTGTTATTGAATATTTCGAAGCGGGTGTGCCTCTGAGTTTGTTCATAAAAATAGCATCTGCGGCTATACGATTTCAAAATGGGCCATGTAAAATGATCAGACTGATAGGTTCTGCCGTACCGTGCCGTGCCCTTTTTTGAGTCGGTACAAGTTGCATTTGCACCTTTTGGCACGAGGCATGAAACTACATACCCATAGCCTAGGGCAGGCCTTTGGTCATAGTAGCCTGGCTACCCGCATCCCGACCGCATAGCAGCACATTCGGAACTCTCTTTGCCTGGTCTCTTGAATTGCAACGCACTCTTGCCACTCCTGGCACTCCTGGGCACTCCAACAAGTTTCAGTTTCTGCGGGTTGACAGCTGCCACCGCTCTTACTGTGGCCTTTGGCCTGACTGTTGCGTTTCCATTACGTCGGTTTTGCCAAGAAAATGCTGCTAATAATGTTTAGGAAATTGCCTGACCCGCCCAGCTGAGATTTATGGAAATCATCTTGTTATGTTTTTGTCTCGAGTCCTGCGGTGAAGGTAATTTACACCTTGAGTAGGCTTGAACATTTGTCGTCATCATCATCGTCATCATTCCGCTTCGGTTATGCTGGCTTGTTAAGTGGCCAAGCTAAATTATAAAGAGTTGACAGATTGATGAGACTGATTTGCTGGCTCAGATTTCAAGTGACTCTTCAGCTGCTGCTTATTTGTTTGCTAACATCCTTTGGCTAGACATGCTGGTTCGTTGTACGTTACTTTTTAAAAGTCCTTATTTTCCTGCAAAGCTCAGCAAAGTTTCTGACAGTGTAGGCGTTATCGCCGCTTTTTGAGTTGGAGCAACTCTGTCTGCGCACTGTCAAAAAATACAACTCTAAAATCAACAAGCAGCAAGTGGACAGAACTCGCCTGGCTTTGACAGGAAAATAACGGGAACTAAAGCTCAGCACTCTCACACACGCACGCCTACACCAAGAGCGGCGAGAACAGAGAGCAGAGAGCTTTGCCTGAGATTTGATAGAATCCTGTCTGCTGTTTTTTTTTTTGCAGTGGCAGCAGGACATGAAGAATTTTGCTCGCATTTCGAAGCAGCGCGCACACCTGAGACATTCATGTTGTGGCGACGGTGAAAGTCGGACGTGTTGAACGGATTGCGAAGTACCCACGTTATTTCCCCCAAAGTGTGTGTGACAAAAAAAAAAAAAAAAAAAACAAAAAATTTATTAAAGAGCATCCGAAGTGTCTGTGTCTAAAGTTACGCATAATATTGGCGTGTATGTGTGTGTAGGTGGCAAATTCTGTGTAGAGTTAAGACGAGAATATTTATTTCAAACAGCCTAAACATTTTTTGGTTTTATCAACTTGTGTGTGTTTAAACATTCACAAATGACGTTGCCAGCCTGAGCCGTAAAACCAGCGTGCGCTGCCAAAGGAATGCGCTGGAGCCCGCAAGCCAGTGGGTGACACTCTCACTCTCTTGCTCTCTGGCTTTGGCTTACGCTCTCACGGAGTTGGTGAAGCTTTTTGCCTTTTGCCTTACAGACCAGACCATTTACCGTTGTTCTGCTTGCCGACTTGTATTGATTGCGTTACATGCGCCGCTCTCGCAATTCTGGCTTTGCTCTCTCTCTCTCATTGTTGCTGTCCCCCTTTAGCCGAGCTGCTTACTTGGGCTTCACTTGGCTCGTTTGCCTGGCTTGTTTTGATGCTCTGACTTTGACTCTCACTCTGGCGCTGCCTCTTTCTGGCGACTTACTTGTTGTTGGCTGTGTGACACAAAATAACGGTACTTTCTCAAAACAACCTGACAAACTGACTGCACAAAACAGCAAAAACAAAAAAAGCTCAGCGTCGCCGTCGCCGACGCCAACGCCAAAGCCGTCGTTGCCGTCGTCTTGGCTTTGCCTTTGCCACGTTTTTTGCTAGTCCTGTGACTTTGGCGCTGTTCTGGCTCTGCTCTGCTCCACTGCTGCTATTTGGCTGGCGTGCGTGCTTTGGGTAAATTTTTCACAAATTTTCATTTTCAGTTTTTCTCCCGACTGTTTTAGGGCGGTTCCGCAGGCAGAGCAGCAGGCTTCAGCCATCAGTGTAGCAAAAGCAGCCAGCCAGCCAGCCAGCGCCAGCTTACAAATTCAGACATTCAGATTTCTGAGTATTTCTGTCTTGTCTGAATGTTTTTCTTTGTGTATTTGTATGCGTGAGTGCCTGTCTGTGTATGCGTGCGTATATATGGACGAAGCGCGTCGGGTGTTTTAATTGTGTCTCTGTGTTGGTGTGAATATGTGTGAATGAAAATTTTTGTGTAAAAAAATAAAAAAAAATAAATATATATATAAAGACTAAAGAAATAAAACAAAATTTTTTTAAGATTAAAAGAATAACAACAAATGGCCAAAGTGTAAGAGTAGTTGTAAGTCCGGGCAGAACAAGAGAGCCAATCCAAAAAAAAATATAACCAATTCGAATGTTATGACCGTGTAGTGAAAGCGTGCAAACGAACAATTCCCATACACCAATACACCCACATAAGCACGCACACACCCATACAGGCATACAATGAAAATAATATCAAATAAGTGAGTGTATTTGTGCGTGTTTGCAGCTTTTGTGTAAAATTCAATAAAATGTGAATAAGAAATTGCAATTGCCAAGCAATTACACAGAGAGAGAGAAAAAAAAAAGAAAATAATATAAAATCCAAAGAAGGCAAAAGCAGAAAACCACAAAACGCAAACACACACACGCAGAGAGAAATACACCGACGCAGGCAAATGCCAGACAGGCTGCCACCCAGCCAGTCAAGCCAGCCAGCCATTCAGTTAGTCAGTCAGTCAGTCAGGGCAGCGCCTTTTGTGGAGAGCGCGTAGTTTTGATTTTCTCTGTGGCTGGAAAGCCGCGTGTGTTTTACTGTGTCAGTAAGTGTCTGTGCATATGTGTGTGTGTTTGTGAGTGTATGTGTATGTCCTTCACTGTCGCTATGCTTTTTTGTGTGCCAGCCAGACCGACTGACTCTAACCTCAGTTGCCTCGCGCTCTCTCTCTCTCTCTCTCTCTCTCTCTCTCTCTTTTGCTCGCACTGCGGCCTGGCAGACTAACGGTCGACTTGTCTATCTTTACTGTCCATTCACTCAGTCAGTCAGTCAGTCTGTCTGTCTGGCCTGGCGGACTGTCTGTCCTTTGGTCCATCTCTGCTCAGTTCGTTTGTCTGCCCATTTGCCCCGCCTTTTGTGTGCAAAAATGAATGCGTATTCAATGAGCAATGAAATCCGTGACACATTCGTACATTTTTACTTTGGCCATTTTTTTTTTTTTGTTTTTTTGTTCTTTTCCTTTTTGCTGTGCATTTTCCATTTAATTTATTTTTTATTACACATTTCACAGAGTTCGTTTTGTTTTTGTTTTTTTTTTTTATATTTTTATTTTTATTTTTTTTGTCCGAAATCCGTTTTAAATAAAAGCGACATTAACACCCATAACCTCTGACATTTATCTTGTCTGGCATTGCCCATCTTTTTTTTTCGACAGCTTCTTCTTCTTCTTCTTTTTCTATTACATCTTTTTGGGCTTCTTCTGCTGGCATAGCTTTTCTGTGTTAAATGCTTTTCAAGTGCACACAAACATGCCAAGACACCCACACAAATATATACAAAGCTTGCCGCACATGTGTACACCCACACATACACACACACACACACAGACAGACAGACAGGCGAACGGAAATATATATCCCTTTATTTTGTGCCCACAAAATGTAAGCATTTTATACATTTTGATTTGGTTTTTGGCTTTTGTTTCCATCCAATTGCCTTTTCCTTGGCATTTGCTTTGGTATTTTGACAATTTGTGTCATGCACTTTTGCAGTGTTGCGGCTCATTCCTCTTTTATTTCTGTCTCGCCCAACAAAGAAACTAACAAATACAATTTCATTTTAATTTGGCCATTTCCTTATTTTCTCTTTTTACTTTATTGTTTTTTTTTTTTAGTTTTTCATTAAATTCGTTCGAGCAATGCCAACAACAGCCGAATAAACCACACAATAAATACAGAAATGCCATTTTGAAACAAATATTTAAATGTGTCTATAAATTTTTTCCGAATGCTCTTTGACAACGAATAAAAAAAATAAAAGAAAAGTAATAATAAATAAATAAATCAATAAGAAAAAAATTTGCAAACCAAATTTGATAAAACAACAAAAGCAACGTGTTTTTTAAATTTATCAAATCAATTAAGAAAAACAAAAATTATTCATAAATAATCAGGAAAATAAATAAATTGTAAACTATGTAAAAAAATATATATATATATAAATACCAAAATCAATAAATAAAATCGCGTGTACGCTGAAATGCATTTGTGCCTTTTTCAAATAGCCGGTGACGTTAATAAAGCAAAAGTAAAAAATTTAAATAAATTCATAAAATAAAAACAAAGACAAAATAACTTAAAACTTAAACAAAATTTGGAAGCAAAGTGAGATAGCATTTCGAAAAAAAAACTAACGAAAAGGTGAGTTGGGATACTTTTGAAAATTCCTTGAAAATATTTTAAAGAAAATTATATTGTTTTTCCAAATATTTGGAACTGCTTTAAATATTTGATATTACATTTTTGAAATTGGCTTTACACAAGAGAAAAATTAATGGAGCAAAATTTATGAAAAAAATTGATTTTTAAATAATTTTTAACCATGAAAAAAAAGTTGAATAAATAAAAATATATATAAACATAATCCATACTAAAATATTATTATATATACTCGGGGTCTTCTTGATAGATAAATACTTGATTTAATTGTGAACGAATTATTTGAAATAGTTTGAGTATGAGCCGAAAGTGGAGATTGCCAAATTGTTCAGAATACTAATCAGTCTGTTCCTATGGCTTTGGATTAGCCTAGTCCTTCAGTTCGAAAATCATCCTAATAAAATGTATAGGCCCCTTCGACTGAGCCAATAAATTACTAAGCTCTTAAGAGAGGCCATATCGTGTTAGAAATATCTTCGGCTTTTATTGACCTATTTCAATCAATTTCGATACTTGAAATAATTATAAAGAGGCCCACAGGTATACCTTGTTTCACCTTGATCGAAGCACTATATCATATAGTTACACTATCTAGGTATCTCGGGTATTTATTATCCAATCCTTATACATAATATTGATATCATATGATAAAAATTAACTTCTTTAATATTCAGCAGAGAATATTTTATCCATCAATATCCAAGAAAAAAATTGATTTAATTTGAATTTTGAAAAGCATTCCGAAAAACTGATTTATTTTTAAGCAAAAAAAAAAAAAAATTGAATTCATAATTAAATTTAAATCAAACACAACCAAAACAAAAATTAACTCAAATAAACATAAAAAGCAACAATTGAAAGAGAAAATCCGTTTGAATTGCTCTTGGCCACATTAAAAGCAAATTTAATTGAAGGTTTAAGCAAATGTAAAGAGAGAGCGCAGAGAACACGGAATTACCTGAAAATAAAAAGTAATTACTCGGTGGGGTCCTTGTGACCCCCTCCCCCCACACCTCCTCGTCAAATTGGCTATTCCATTTGAAAATAACAGGTCTTTTAATATGGCTGTGATCATCAGATTTTTCTGGGTCCGTTGGGCTGCCAATCAAGTCGTCATACAATGCATATAATATCCATTTACGGATTAAACACACACTAAATTTCCTAGCAACTTATCCTTTCTAAACAGCCGTTGGACACAACCTTTTTTTTTTGGAGGGGGTTGGTGTTGGGGGGTATACGATTTTGGGGGAGTTGAAAAAGTGTAGCATAATTTCGAGCGTGGAGTTTTACATTTTCTGCCATCTCGGCTGTTTTTAGAGAGTTCTTTGGAGGGGGCCGGAGACAGAGGCAGAAGTTGACCCTGTTGAGCGGAATATTGTTTGGAGTTTATAAAAAGTCTATTAATAAAAATAAAAATCAAAAATCACTGTAAAAAAAAGTCGACGTCAGCTATATCGAGGAGGGGTGGTGGGTTATCTGAGAGAATTGAAGAAGAGAAAATTTGTACACGAGTAAAAGGTGAACGAATCAATTCAGCGCTGAGTGCGTTTACTTAAGCAATCAACCCAAAGCACACACATACACAGACACAAATACAGACTGAGAGACATATAACCAAAGATGTGTGTATTTGTGGCTCTTTGGTTATTATTTTGGCAATAACAACAAGAACATTCGAAGCCAAGAAAGAAAGCATCGAAAGTTTGGGAACGGAAAAAACCCTTTTTGTGTGCGTGTATGTGTGTGTGTGTGTGTGTGTATTTGGTTGTCAAATATAAATAAAGCATTTGCTGGCTTAGCCCCTCTCGCTCAGAGGTTTCTGTTTAGTTTTTCAATTTTTCTTTCTTTCTGTATTTTATTTTTTTGGTTGGCCAAAAAACGAAATCAAATCCACAAACAAAACCAATGGGGAAGACGACAAAGGCAAGGACCTGACCTGGACTCGGAGATGTGAAATTGTTCACCTCAACGCTTTCACTGGTGATGCTTTGTTGAAGGCGAACTTGTCCAGTTTGGCAAGTTCCCTGAAAATTCTATTCAATTTGAAGTCTCCTTTTTTTTTTTTTTTGGGTTTCTTTGGTTTATTTGTGTCGCTATTTCTGCGGTTGCTGTGCTTTTGCGCTTTTCTTCCTGCCTTTTGTTTTGGTGTATTCGTTGGGCTTGTGCCACGTATGTGTGATTTGCTTAAGCTTTCTTCTTTTTTTTTTTCTTGGCCGCAGCCTCATCGTTACCATACCAATTGGGGAACATAATTTTTTTTTTTTTTGGGAGGTTTTGCCTATGCTCATTGTTCTACTTGGTTGCAACTTCAAAGCTCTTTCTCGCCGTGAGTCTCTCTATTTCTTTTTTCGGAGTCTCTCTCTGCGCTCGCTCTCTCTCTTTCTAGCTCTTTTTTTGATGGGCTCTCTTTTTCGCTTTTGTTTGTTGACTCCTTGTTGTTATTTAGTACTTTTGATCCTTTTTATGTGTCGACGTTGTCGTCGTCGTCGTCGTTGTTGGCCAAACCACACAACACCAAAAATTTCTCGTATCTCATGGCTTGCATTTTCTATCTGACAAACCAACCAGAATCTCATGTATCTTTTGGGCGTATTTTTTTTTTTTTTTTTTTTGTCTTGGGCATAAATAAGTTTATTTGGGAAACTCCGAGCTGGTTGCTCTGTATTTTTGTCTGTGTTTATTTTTGGCTTTGATGCCTTGGGTTATCTCGTTGGCATTCGCGTCTATAGCTTCTCTGCTTCATCTTCTTCTTCTTCTATTTCTTTTGGCTTATTCCAAAGACCTTTATGCGGCATGTGGCACATGAAATCAAAATCTATGTCATCGTCATCTGTCGAGTACTTGTCTCCATATATTTGGCTTTGCCATTGCCAAAATACTCTCATCCCATTTGACAAGCCATTAATGTTTTTTTTTTTTTTATCTGAAAAAATAAAAGGATTTGAACGATATTCTGATATTTTGAGAATCTGAAAGGCAATTGAAACTGATAGAAAAATTTATTAAATAAAGTAAAAGCTTTGAACATTTTTTTGTGAAAGTTCAGCTGGGATTGTTTCAAAAAAGGGTGAATAAAATTTAAATCAATTTTAAAAACTATTTTTTGTCGAGTTTTTGTTTCGAACTCAACACAATATATCGAGTATCTTTTTTTTATCTGCTTCAATTTCTAAGCTGAAAATATTTTCCCTTTTTTCTAGAATTACTTGAAACTGGAAACTCGCGAGTTTCGAAAAATATGTAAGCATTTTTTTTTTTTTTTTGATTGAATCAGATCCTTTTCGCTTGTTTACTTTTTGGTTGTTTCTCATTTTTTTTTTTGGTTGAGATGCGAAAAACGTGCTTTAATTTGGTCACATGACCACGCCCCGAATGTTATGCCAGAATGATGGCGGCGGGGGTACTCGGTCAGAGCTACTAGTATAGGTTGCATATTCCCAGACCTTTTGACTTTATCTGTTTGGTGTGTGTGTGTGTGTGTGTGTGTGTGAGTGTGAGTCTGCCTAACGAACTGTGTCATTTACACTTTTGACTTTATTGTCGAGTCGCGCGCGTTTTGCGCGAACCGCGTTTTTTGGTTTTTGGGTTTCTCCAGCGCCGTGTCAAAGTAAAAATATTTGCCCTACTCTGCTTGACTGCATCCACGTTTCCAAATGCCAAGTGAGCTAGATGGGGAGGGGTAGGTGGAGCTGGGACTGAAGGGATTCGGTTTGCCAGTGGAAGCTAGCTGGGCACAGATTGAAATGGGGTTTGCTCTGGGATTGATGCCCTGTTTCAAAGCTGCCCAAGCTGCTCCTCTTGGCTTCCCCTCTCTCTCGATCCCTTGCATTCTCTTTACCTCTATTGACATTGGTCGCCTTTGGTTTGGCATCGCTCTGCTCTTGTGACTTTTGTGCGATTACGCAAAACCAATAATGAAATGACTTTTGGGTTTGATTGGCAAAACATTGCCCAGGACCCCATCGGGCCAATTCACTGAGTAAATGTGCCTGCGTCTGTGTGCGTATGTGTGTGTGTATTGGTTCATGGCTTTTGTTTGTATATTTGCGCTAAAATTCACGCTCTATTAATGGTGCGTGGGTTTGCCATTCATCCATATGCGTCCTTGTATGGGTAAGTTTGCTTACTGGCATTAATGTGTGTGCATGTGTGTGTGCAAAAGGCTCTATTCTCTGCACTGTCAACATTTACTTGGTATATATTTATAATTTTTACCCAGGCCCATTTGATTGACCTTTTCCAATATGCCTTGGCTTTTCATCTTCTCACCTTCCCTACCTGCCTGCCTGCCTGTGTTTTCCAGCTATTTTCCCTTCCTAGCCATTTTAATTAGCCACAAATGTTTGCAGGCAATCAAATCTACTGTGCCAAATAAATATATAAAATAAAAAGTATAAAGAATTTTCACCCCACACCCCCCTGACCCACACATACATGTAATTTTTTTTTTTTGCCATAGAACACATGCGATATTTATTGTTCCTCTTCTTCTTCTATCTGTCTTTGCTGTTGTTGTTGTTTTTGCTCATAACTTTGGCTCATCAGAAAAAAAGAAAGCCATAAATAAATGTATTTCGAGCACATCGCGTTTTTGTGCCCATTTCGCTTTTGTTTGGCCCCCGAGGCTCTACCTCCCTCCGGTCCCCCTACATGAGCTACCCTTGGCCTGTCCAATTGCAGCCCAGCAAAAAAATAAATAAAGCACCTAGACTGATAGTACTTATTTCCTAGAAAGAGTGACAATAAATGGCTAGGGTATGAGTGGCGACCGGAAATGCGGGGCCAATGGAAAAATGGCGCCCTCAGCTTAAAGGTGAATACCAACCTCGCCTCATCTTCCTCTCCAATTCGACTGATCCTGTATACCAATTGACATTGTCTTTTATTTATGTACACGTTTATTTTTGCCAAATACAAATAAACATATAAATACACACACACTCGCATATGCCAGGACTTATTTGTTTTTCCTTATGTGTGTGTGTGTCTGCATTGCTTACATATGCCGCACATTTTTCTAAGGACATTCCTCTTTGGCCGTTTAATAAATATCTCAATCGCATAAAAGCACACACGTCCGCCTTCATTGTTCTTGCTGTTGTTCTTGTTGTTGTTGCTTCTGTTTATATAACACAAAAAATAAATCCACAACAGCATAAAGAAAAAAAAAATTTGGAGACCAGAGGCCGAAATGTAAATGCTCTTTTTTTTCTATCAACCAACTAAATTAGCTTAGGTCGGTTAAATAGACTGGAGGCTATTTTCAGAGGTCCTTTAAATAGCAAGTTATATCTTGAAAGTTCTTCCAAAGAATCTAGGATGTTCTGAAATTATTCAATAGATAATTTTTCCAATTTTCAGTGAAATTTTTGTAGGTTAGGCTAATTTGGCTTGATTGATTTAAGTAGAACCACTTGGTTAGACTGACTTGGTTGGGGGGACTTGGGTCTATTACATTAAATTTTTTTTATTAAAAAATTTAATTTGATTTCACGGATTAATATGAGTCCCAAATCAGTCTTATGAATAAATTATTATTATTTTTTTTTTTATTTTATTTATTTTTTTTTTGCAAATTAGCCAAGTAACCTTTAAAATATTCTAAGAAAAATCTATGCTTTACTTACTCTTCAAATTCTTTTCAAATTATGAGAAAATATTATAAAGCAGACAAGCAAAATTGATTTGGACTTCATTTTCGATTTTATTTACACATTAAAAAATATTGGCTTATTTTGTTTGAATTTCGAGTTACCTAGACGATTTTATATCTCAATGAATTTTATATAAATGCATTCACACACACACACATGAATAAACGTAGGCACCAAAAAATATATACACATAAATAAAATTGGCTTGCACAAAAACAAAAACAACAACAACAACAACAACAAGGATAAAAGAGAAATGGCTGAAATCGCGCACTTGCAATTTGGCTGATACTTTGTTCTTGCTGTTGTTGTTGTTTTTATTATTTTTACTTTTTGTATTTATAAATAACATTTATTTGGCTCATTTGGCTGTTTACAGCCAATAACAACAACAAGAGTAACAAGAGAAGGACACTGTCGCCTGGCTGGCTGCAAAGATGGCCGCCAAGTCGCCACCATTTTTGCCCTCAGCGTGACTCTTGTTGTTTTCTCAGTCTTCACTCCTTTCATCCGCTTGGCCAATGCTGCCACAGTTATGTTTATTTTATTTTTTAAGACTAGATTATGTGGACTTTTAGCTTAATTGTGAAAAATTTTCACGCCCAAACTAGGCAAAAAAGAAATTACTTTAGATGAGCTCAAAAAGAGTCAGCATAGTTCGGACCAAAGAAAGAAAAATATGAGACTTTGCAACTAAATTAGACAACATTTAAATGCTCAAACTTGGGGAAGAGCAGAGCTTATTTTTTTTAACAATTCAGAAATGGTTTATTTTTTGTGGCCCTTTTCTTTTTGGGGTTAGTCAAACGCTTCGGTCAAACGTTTGGGGAATAATAAATAAGTGGGTCCACAAAATTTACTCTTGCCTGCTTGTGTGTATGCATGTGTATGTGTGTGTGTGTGCGTGGCTCTGTATGTGTGTGGTCAGCCATTTCATAGTTCATTTGTGTAAGAAGAAGCTTGACTACCTCGCCAGTCAACCATGACCAAAATGACCGCTTCACTGACCAAACTGGCAGCACACACACACACACACACACACATACAGACACACTATTTTAGCCTGCTTGTTAGGCCTTAGTGCTTTTGTCGATGAAGTGTGACGTTTATTAAACTCAATTTAAAAGAATGGCGGTTCATTTATTTTATTACTGCTTGTCAGTTTTTGTCCATGTCACAGGCAAATTCTGGACACCCTCTTCTTCTCTCTCTTTCTCTCTCTCTCTCTCTTTTATCTGGTTTAACATACTCCCATAAAATTTATTCAACATTCTCCTTCTGCCCCCCCTCAGTTTCTTTGCCTTGTCTGGCCCAGTTGATAGTTGGAGTATTTTCATGGCCAAAATTAGTAAGTCAGCATTTGAGCTTCTTCGTATTTTTTTTTTTGTGTGTGTGCTAGTTTTTTTTCTTCTTCTTCTACCACTTAGATTGTTGTTTATATACACATATATATGTATGTATTTTTTTTTAGTTGAGCTAAAGGATAACAACCATTTGTTATTGATATTGACAGTTGGAAATAAATGAGCAATTCGGCAACAAATGCTTTTTGGGCTTTTTGGCTAAATTTAGAAAGATGGTTTTTGGGTTTTCGCCTTTCCCTTTTGTGTCTGCTCAAATTAAAAGCATACACAAAATGGTAGTTATTTTTCTCTTTTTCTTCTTCTACTTCTTTGTTGCTGTTGTTGTTGTTGTATTTTATGTAAAGTGGTTGGGAATATTGAAGATATGTTTTCATGTATGCATCAATTTTTTATGGTTTGATTTCGTCCTTGAAAGTTGAATGGAATTTGACGCATACTTTGTTTCTCTTTTTTTCTGATTCTTTTTTTTTTATTGGTTAGGACAGAATATTTTATGAGAATTGCTTCAATATTTGTTTATGTTAAGCGATTTTCATTAGAACCCTAACAATTCTTTGTGATTTGTGTTTGAGGTTGATTCTCATGTCACTTTAATATTTCTCATCAAAAGCAATTAATTTTTTAATCAATATAAAATAATTTGAATTGTTTGCTAAAATTTAATTATTAACATGGAGAAAAGATGTAAAAAAAAGCGAGCCTTTTAGTCCATTAACTATTTTATTTAATTAAATAATTTAAATATAAAAAAAGTAATTAAAATAAAATGGAAATAACAATAGGAAAATATTGCATTTTAAATTAGATTAGAATTTTATTAAATTAAATTTAATCGACTTATTAAATGGACCACAGTATTAATATTTTAACAATATCCCATTGATGTCTTAATTTAATTTTGGGATATTTCTACTATAAGTTGATCAAGTTTGCCTAAATTTATAAATTTAAAATGTATTTGTTATGAAATTATATGTTCTTGGCTTTTCTTTTAGTATTTCTGCAGATTGAAGCCTGTCAAAAAATAAATTATTCTGCTTACCAGTCAGCCCAAAAAAGTATGCTACACTTTTTCAAGCTACTCTAAATCGCGCATTTTGATATATGGACCAGAGTCTGGTTATATAAGAGGCACCTACAACCCCAATATCCTGTTACCTCAACTAGAACTATCTCTCTCTCTCTCTCTCTCTCATTCTTCCTCCTTCTCACTCACTCGGTGCCTGTCTTTGTTTGCTTTCTCTTGCTTCGGAAATGAGGGTGCCTCTGTTTGGGGCATAACTCATGTTGAAGTTTATTTAAAAAAGCAAGAAAAAAAGTGTGTAAAAAATGATGCACCGAACACAAAAACATAATAATATGTGAAGGAAAAAGAAATACGAGCACATCAACTAACAGCCAGAATATCAGCAATTTGAAGAGGTTGTTGGGGTTTGTCATGTGTAACAATTTCTCAACAGTGCTTAAGCACACACACATATACACACACTCATACACATGAGGAAGAGAGTCTATCTTGCCAGCTGCTATAATGTGTTTCCTGTTTGTGCAACGCTTAGAATCACAGATGGACAGAGAAAGTAGTGAAAAAAGGAGTAGAAAAAAAGTAAAAGTATTTTGCCAGAGAACTCGAATCGAGTGGCAAGCAAAAATAAAAAAATGAACTGAACGGATATGAGCGACCATCGGAAATGGTTCAATGTGCAATGTTCCTCTTACTAAAGAGTAAAAAAAAATGTCTTAGAAAAAAAAAATTGCCAAGTGCTACTTTTTTTTCATGCCACATATATTTTTTTTTTGTAGTTATGAAATCGCCAACCAACCAAAAACCAAAACCACTTGACTCTTTTTTTTTTCCCAGACGAAAAAGATAGTGCCAGCCACCTTTCAATGTGTGAGTGAATGTGTGTGTGTGTGTGAATGTTGTTATCTTTGCTGAGAGCGATGACAACTAAAAAGAAAAATGGGTCTCCACCACACCAGCGGACATTAGAAAATGACAATAACAACAGGGGGAGAAAATATACAAGAGAAAAGAAAAACAAACTCGGACTACCCACTGCTTCGATGTTTTTTAATTTTCACCCAGGACCCGGGGAGGTGGCACTCGTATCAGTTGGAAATATCCGAGCCAGAAACATATTGCCAGACTGCAAGCGGCCCCCGCTTTTCCATTTTTGTCATTGCAAAACTGCCACGCCCATTAGCCTCTCTCGCTCTTCTTCTTCTTCCTCTATTTTTTTTTTGTTTTTGTTGTATTCGCGCAAAATTGAAAAATACGCGCGATAAAACGCTTGACATGCCACGTAATGCGTTGCAAATATATTGCAAAACTTTTTTTTCTCTTTCTACAATATTTTTTTTTTTTTTCATATATCCTTTGTTGTCGTCGCTGTTGTTGTTGTTGTTGTTGTGACAGCATGACACAAGCACACACACATAAACTCGGAACAAACCAACACAGCGTGAAAGTTTTCCTTCGCCTCCGATGGTCCCTTGGCTGAGTTATTATTCATAATTGGAATTGCCGCCGCCAGTTGGTCAGCCCAGAAAAAAGAAAACTGCATGGATTGTTTTTATTCTTCTTCTTCTTATTCTTACTTTTATTATTTCTTTAAAACTTAAGAAATAAAAAAATTGTTGAGAAAGTTTCGTAAAAATAAAACCAATTGAAATGGTTCGATTAAACTATCGAATCCAACAGGCAAATTGCTAGCCAATTATTTTTGATGTGGAGCAAAGAGTTAATAGCAAAAAAAAAAAAACTGTCTTCAATTATAAAAACTGTAGCGTTTTAGCTGTCAATCGGAATTTCAAAATGTAGTTTCATGTTTCCAATATTTGAATTGGTTTTAGATTCCCTTCGGTATTTCGTTCATTTTTTTTTTTGCAAGAAATAATTGACTTGAATTTTAATTAAAAAATCGTTTATTGAAAATGGGAAAAAAAGAAACCATGAAAAATAAGTTCATTTCGAATTCGACTTTTTCAGCATTTCAAAATATATTGAAAAACCTTTTTACAATAAAATTGAAATCGAAATAAACTTTTATTTATGTAAAAAAAAAATATTTTAATTAATTTTTGTTCGAAATATTTTCAAACGATTTCCAATTTTGCCGAGGGCTTTTCAGAATTTAATAATTATTTGTGCAGCTGGGGACTCGGCAAAAGGGTATTTCGAATTGTAGTTTTCACCTGATTTCCCTTTAATTTATTTTTACTACTATGCCAATGGCAGTTTTCCCCTCACTACCCTCCCTCTTTGCCAGTTCAGTTTCAGGATACGGGTCCCATAAATATACGAATGCCATTTGAAATATTTATTTTTTTTTTCAGTTTTTCCATTTGCTTTTGTGCCCAAAAACAGCCTCATTGGATTCGTGGATTTTTCTTTTGTTGTATGTTAGTTTGTGTGTGTATGTGTGAGAATTTTTTGGCGCTGCCTTTGACATCAGCCTAATTAATGGGTTAATGTGAAGCCGCTGTAATTAAGCGACTTGCCACAGCCAAAGCCAAAGCCCAAAAACCAAAGCCACACACGGCCCTATAGCCTAAAAAAAAAGAGAGAAGAAAAAATCATCGCAGTTTTGCTGCCATCCTCATTGGCCTCGTTGTTCTTCTTTGGCATTCCTATATTTGTGTGTGTGTGTGTGTGTGTGTGTGTGTGTGTGTGTGTGTGTATTTCAAATGAATTATGCGCCATTTGCTGTTTGCAGTGTCCAAAAATAAAATGAGAGAAAGAGAAACGAGCACAAACTGACTTGTCGCCCGGCCGGCATCGATTTAATATTTCATTTTAATTAAAATTTTTGAAAGCGCATTTCATTTATAAATAAGTTGAAATGTTTCATAATATTTGTGCCACAAATTATGACAGTTCCACACGTAAAATCGGAAATAACTGAGTTCCAAACGAGAGGTCAATTTTGACTTTGATTAAATTTGCATTTCTCTTTAACCGTAAAATTTCCAACAAAAGAAATTGACATAAGTGAAAATTTAATCCGAAAAAAGTCTGCCTCAGCTGGCTAAAAATTTCAAAGGATTTTCTTTCTAAGGAAAATATTTTAAATCGTTGAGAAAATATAGTTTTTCATCGGTCAAAAGATTAAGTTTGATAGAAATATTTTCTTGGTATGAAAAATATTTATGAAAGCCAAATTGTCTCTTTTGAATTTTATTTGATAAAATGAATTCAGGCATTTTTCTTTTAATAAAATCATTTTGTCAGGTCTTAAGTTTTTGTCACTTTTCTTTGTTTTTATTTTCCAGTGAAATTTTCTCTTAACAAATTAAAGGAATTAAGTTCTCAATTTACTCAAGTCAAAGCCTAAGAATTCTTTGATTAAATTTGGTAAAAAAAAGTAAAGTCTCATCAAGCTTATTTGGTTGCCTGAAAACTGTCAAGAACTGTTTGTATTGCAATTTATTTTTAGAAAAACTTGTGCATAAAGAAGCTTAGAGACTCTCTTTGTGTGTGTGTGTGTGTGTGTTGTCCGGGTGTGTGTCTGTTTAATTAAATGCTGCATAGAGAGAACGTGCCAAACTGGCGACGCAAAATTGTTGGCTCATTTTCATTCTACTATTTTCTCAATCAACCTCTCTTTCTCTTGGCCTCTTTCTCCTTGACTTGTCGCACAAAAGACTATGAAATTGCTGTACTGCATAATGCTTAATTAGACAATAACGTTTTAGAGATTGCAACGCTGCGTATACGCAATCTGCCAAGTTAAAAAAAAATTTACTCTTGTCTCGTCTAGAGTCTTGATGACTGACCGCGATATGAATGCATCGAGCTACTCCCCCTTCGCCGTTGTCGTCTTCTTCTTCTTCTTCTTCTTCCTATATCTATCGCTTTTGTATGAAACTATCTGCTCAGTGTCTCTTCATTGTCTGTTGAGCTGGCGCGGATGGAGGGAGCCCGCCATCTTCATTTACATTACGTAAGCAATTTCTGTAATTTGCTGGCCCGTTCAACAAAGCCCCGGCAATTTTGCAGATTAAACTGGACCAAAGTGCAATTGGGCGCAAATTTGTGTGCGGTTTTAAGTAAAAAACTTTTTCCCCAACTAAAAACGAACCCGGCCAGCTATGGGAAAGCCTGTAGAAGCTTAAGAGCTAACTTGAGAGTAAATTAAGATAATGAAGCGCTTGATTTGAGATCAAATGGCTCTAGTAGTTTTCTAAAAAAAAAAAAAAAATTAAGAAAGTAAAAGGAAGGAAACTTGCCAGACCCGGCAACCTTAAAATTAAAATATAAAGATGAATTATGTGCCAAGGCAATGGGCGAAGAAATGGAGTAGGGCCAAGTCAGGGCAAGTAAGGCCAGGTCAGGTCGTCGCTTTGTATACACGTCGTCTTGAGGGTTTCTACTTTTTATGCTGCTTCCAACTTAATGCGAATTCCATAAATCAGCCCAGCGCCTCGATGATCAATGGCCGTCATAACGTGCGTTGAGAGATTGAAGACACAGTTTTTCTCCTTTTGTCGCCAGAGCAGAACAGAGCTTAGAATAGTGAACAATAGGGGGGGATGGGGAGGGCTTGACTCACTCACTTTATGACGTCAATTGCCCAACGCAACGTGCAGCGCCAAGAGTCAACAATGCGAGAGTCAAAGGAGGTGTGGCTGGGGTGGGGCATGTTAAGCCAACAACCAAACAGCTTTATCATTGTGTGTGTGTGTGTGTGTGCAGCAACAGGAAAGGAATCCAATCGACCTATCGATGCGCAAGCGTTTCAACTCCAACCTGCCAGCCAGCCATTTGGTTTCCTCATCTTCTCTGGCACACAGAATGTAGTTGTCGCCAGACCCCTCAGCTTTTTGTGTGTGTGTGTGTGTCGGAATGAAGCCATGAGCGGCATCTGAGGCATGGCAAATATTGCAAACAATGTGCAGGATAAAAATAAAGAGAAAAGGAGCCAAAAGAAAAATTATACTTTTACCCGAGGAATTTATATTTATATTCTAGAGAGACATTGCTGACAACAACAACAACAATAAGAAGACCAACAAAGGGTCATCACCAAAAAGACCACAGAAATTTCTTTCCTTTCCTTAAAGCTTTAAGAGTTTTCCCCCTCTGTCTTTTTCTCTTTTGGTCTATTTTTTATTTGCTTGGGATCTGCCTAACTTTGATTTATAAGATTTGCCAGTATGAGTTTGGCCAGACCCAGAAAATGCTGGCACAGTTTTGACCAAGAAAGAGCGCAACTCAGTTTCATTGCAGTTGGAAAAGAACAAGAAAAAAAAAACGAGTCCACATAAAAAGAGCAATAAAATTTAGAGAAGCCCACAGAACCTCCACTCTGGTTGGCTCGGCTTACTGTTTTCCCTTTTTTTTTTTCGTTCATTTTAGTAACATTTTTCACGCGCCAGCTAATGCGCTAAACTCGGCCTGGTTGAGGCAGTCCTGAGCTGAGCTGCTACTTAAATGCTGACACCAATTCGCCCACGCCCCCGCCCCGGTTCCCACCCTCAACACACTCTCTGACAGAGACGGTCCTATTGCCTGCCAAAATGGGGCACCACATTGCACACTATTAGTTGCAGCTGCCAAAAGTGATGAATGTGTGAAATGTAAACTTTGTTACGAGAAATAACAGCCGGAGACGTAGCCGAAGAGTAGCCAAAAAATTCTAACACACACACACACACAAACATTCAAAAAAACTCTATAAGAAACAGCCCCAACGACTACAACTAGCCAGGCCCACAATAAGTAATGGGCATAGCGAGGGGAGTGGCATCGCGGAGGTGGACATGCAAGAAAGTAACGCAATGGCAAAACGCACAGCCCAACTGAAATGGAACGACAGCAGCCAGCCTGTCGAAAATTGCAATTTTTTCTTTGTTGTTATTGTTGTTGTTGTTGTTGTGGCATTGGCGGTGGCAGCGAAAATCCAATTAAAGTCGTGTTGATGGTATGACGGGGGGTGGCGGCAGAATGGCTGTGTATGTGTATGTGTGTGTGTGTGCAGAGCTGTTAAGCCTGAGAGTAGCCAAGTGAAATTATTTAAAAGGACGAAATCATAAACGACATTGAAACTTTTGCAGGCTCAGAACAAAGAGGAAAACATTTCGTTTTTCTTTATACAACTTTTGCTGATTGAATGTCAGACAATGTGACGGCCTTAAGAATGGATGGGGCCAACCAGGCGTATACGTAACAACTTCTAGTCTCTTGAAATTTAGCCAATTTAACCTTTGTGCCAGCCCAGCCAGGCCCTGTCTATATTCATATAGACTTGCTTATTCATTTAGTTTACTTTAATATGTTTTGCGGCTCATTAACTTTTTCATTAAAAATGAATTAAAGTCGCTAGTTAATTATGTCTAAGCGTATTTATCATTTTGCGCGCAAGTTTTACATTCCAGCAGAACCTGACAGGCAACAGCAATGTTGGCATACCAAAAAACTTTCACCAACCAAAAAAGCTGTCCCCCCCTGCCCAACCATCCGCACTCCTTTGCCATCTTCCTCGAGTCAGGCAGTCTGGCTTGGGTAAAGTGTCATTAGTCTTTCTCCACCCCACCCCTTTTGCGGGCTCTAGTATTTTTGGCATAAATTAGTTGAGTTCAACAATTTTTGCGGGGCTTTGGTAAAGTTTAAATGTGTGTGTGTCTGTATGGGTGGTGTGTGTGTGTGTGTCTGTAATTATTGATGAATGATCTTTGAGGCTAATTTTATGAAGCTCTAGCAAAAAATGCATTGATACTTTGATGTATTTTTTAGGCCAAGCCGAAGTGTTTATTCTTGAACAAAGCCAAAAGAAGCCAAAAGCATTCCGGGCCAACAGCCATCAAGTTGAGTTAAGTCGGGCTTAAGTGGCAGTCGGGAACGGCAGCTCAGTACACCAAACAATAAAAGCTGAGATAATATTGTAATAATAAACAAAAGCAGAAAGTGCTTAAATCGCTTTTACTGATTACAGAGTGCAGGCTCAAAGTGCTTTAGTTATGCACCAACATCATCAGATTGCCGGCAAAATGTTGATGACGAGCTGCTTGCCTGGCTGCCTGCCCTGGTGGGTTGACGGCGGAAGCATCATCATGACGCTGGCGGTTGTGCCCTAACATAAACTAGGGTGAGGCAGGCATGAGTTGTGGAAAAAAAAAAAAATGTTTTCCATAGAAAACTATATAGTATATATAATGTATTTTTATGGCCCCGATTAAATGCTAAACAATTTTCACTCTGCCGCAAAGCGCTGACTCATGTTAAGGCAAAGATGAAAAAATAAAAAGGAGGAGAGAAAAAGGAAAATCTGAGAATACTTGTTAAGGCATTAAGTGAAATTATATAAAATTATTGCCTTATTTATATTAAAGTAACTTGATAAATTGTTAAGCCCAAGGAAGAGGAGGCAAAATGCAGAAGCACAAAAAGTGTTGCATACTTTTTTGGAGCAGAGCTATTTTATATGAAACGAGTATAGCATACTTTTGGGGCTGGAAATGAATTGGCAAAATATGGACTTGCCGGATTTAAATAAACAATAATTTACAGAAAAATACAAAATTTTCAAGATTCGAAATACACAAAAGAAAATATTTGTGCTGCAGCCAAAAAAAAAAAAAAAATCATTTGTATCTTGGGAATTTATGAAATTCTATTTAAGCTTAAACGTTTATTAGACTGTTGGCATTAAATTAATTGGAAGCTATGTAGCTTACAACGAAAGTAAATGGGACGAGCGACGAGCTATTTGCCTGGCACTGCTTGTGGCAGCTTTGGCAAGCCAATTTCTGCATAACAAGTGCGATGCGCGGCAATGGCGGCTCCAGCAAAGCAACAAAATACCCCAAAAAATAAAAAAAAAAGAAAAGAAACAGGAAAAACTTTACAAAAGGCAAAAGTTTGATGGTAACTTTTTGTACCCTCCAAAGCACTCGAGTTGCATTCATTGCTAATTTGGCTTTAATTGCATAAATGTTGCGTTTTTCATCCCTCACCCCCTCAAAGTACCTAGCTGTCGCAGTACTATGAACTTGCGTTGGCCTCTCTTGTCTCTGGCTTCGAGTTTCTCTTTTTGGGTGCGTGCTGTACACAAAATATCATGGAGCAACTAACTGAAAGCAGGCAACAAAATAACCATAAATTCACTTTACAAAATGCATAAAATTTATATATACAAAGAGCGAGAGAGTGACAGGGGGAATTTTGTGAAAATGTTGTGCCGAGGAGCGTGCACTTGAAATGTAAATTTGGAAAATAAAGTGCGCAGACAAGAGGCTGAAATTGGAAGTGGCAGAGAATGAGCAAGATAACCTGAAAATTGTTGGTAGATGAAACACTCCTGACACAATGCGGAATCAACTGACCAAATTTCTTACTCCTTACCTCCTCACACACTCACTTCCACGCAGCTTCTTCTTCTTCTTTCATTTATTCAATTCTATTCAGAATTCAGAACTCGAAATATTTCGCCCATTCCGAGCTCAATGGCAAATTTGGCTCTCACCTTGCTGCAATGGGCAATGCCTCCGGATGATGCCGCTCTTCAATGCCATCGTGTGCAAAGTTGAAGCACTGCACAAATATTTGAAAAAGCACAAAAATTTGCTACTTAAATAACTGCAAAAGTTGAGCGAGAAATAAAAAAAAGCAGCTGCTTCTCTCCTACTCATTGCAAGCTGCCCAAAACTAAATTTAATGAATGTTGAAAAAAAAAATTTGCATATATATTTTTTTTCGTTTGTTATTATGTATGTGTGTGTGTGAAGCGATTTATGAATTGTGCTGAGCATAAAAACACAACAACAACAGCAACAAAAATTGTATATAAATTGTAAGAGGCCTTCATATTTAAATGGGGTGCTCACCCTTTACCCACTCAGTCCCCAGACCTGGCCACTGCTCAAAAAGTTTACAAAGTGAATGCTTTTCATTTATTTTCAAACGCACACACACACACACACACGCATACACAGAGAGAGAGAGAGAGAGAGAGAGTGAGAGAGGGTGTGTTGGAAAATATTAAATATATTTGCTTAAATAACAAAGTTTTTGCATTTTGTGTGCCTCTAAATGGGCGTGCTGCTCTTAGTTAGTGAATTAGTTATTTGTACGAGTCTCTTTTGATATTTTAATTTAGCCGCTTTTGCCCCTTTTTCAGTGGGCAATGATGAAGGTAAAAATTGCTGTGCAAAAATGTAAATGAAACCAAATTAGTTTATGCCATAAGCAAATCAAGTACTTTTCTGATAGATTTTTATTAATTATTTTTTGGGTTGCTCTGTTGGCTTACATTTTATATTTTAGGTGTTTCAGTTTGTCAGTGATAATAATTCCAAAGTTTTCAGCATACCAGCTCAGAGATCTAAGCCAAGTAGTGAAGGCTTTTTTGAATTTACAAAAAAAAGAACAAAAAAAAAAAAAAGGATCAGACGAAGAAAAAGGTAAAAAAAAACTTATTGACAAAACTGTCATTACCTGTTCAACTTTACCTGGTAGATCCACTTAAACTTGCAACGAGCAAGAGATTTAAGTTAAGCTGCTGCAGCAACAACAACAACAACAATAAAAGCTGCAGAAACTACACTATAAAAGAGTCGAGCCAAGTTAAGTTGAGTTGAGTTGAGTTGAGGTAGGAATGCTGTGCGGCGGGTCTTCTGGTGGGAGGTAAAAGGGGGGTAAGCGAGGCATAGCATATTCAAATATGCACGCCCAACAATATCAGCAGCAGCAGAAGCAACAAAAACAACAACAACAATAATAAAAACAACTTAAAAACAGGTGTATGTACACTCTTCTTACATGGGAATGATGTCATTGTTTTTGGTTTTTATTTTCTCTCTTTCTCTGCGTTTCTTCTCGTCTGGAATGGCAGTTTGATTCTACCAATTTTCTTGCCCGCTTCTTCGCCCCCGCCTCGAGCAAAGCTTCTTCTTCAGCATTACCAACATTTTCATTCCCATTTACAGCTTCCTCTTCCTTCACCGCTCTGGCAGCTCCGGCTGAGCATTTTTTTTTTTTTTTTGTTGCTGCCATTTTAATACGAAAAATTTCAGAGCAGGTAAGACTGAGGCAAAGGCAAGGAAAAATTTATAATGAGATAAAACTTTAATAAATGCAAAGCATGATGGTAATATGTAGGTAGAGCGTGGAACGGAGGGTGCAGACCCAAAAGTAGTTATGAATACAACAGTTAGAAAATTGCAGGCCCACATGCACGAACACACTTAAAAATGTATGTAATTGTGCATAAGTGTTGCCAACAAACTCTGAGACACACACACACACACACATACACACAGGCAGACACAGAGACTCTGGCATACAGGTACACATTCACACTACCAGCCAGGTGCTTTTAAGTGGTAAATGTCTCTCTCTCTCTCTCTCACTGAATGTGTGCGATTCTATACAAAAACGTCGAGCATCGAGACTTTGGCTCCTGCTGAGCTTGCCTCATACAAGCACAGGCAAACTTATTCATTTGTTTGTGTATATTTTGTATATAAATTTAAAGACACACACACACACACGTGTATAGAAAAATACAAGTGCAAATGCATATATAAATTCATACATTTATTTTATTCGTCTGTCTGTCCGTCTGTCTGTCTGTCTGTACATATATAAAATGGATAAATGTGTCTCTTTCTGTTGACAAGCAGAAGCTTCTGGCATCTGATGGCTCTCTCTGATGGCTCTTTGGTTGTTTGGGGGAGGGGGCAGTGTGACTGTGGCTCGGATCTGTTGGAGTGCTAACGAGCAGACGCACTTTTGACTGACACCATTGGGCGGGCAGACCCAGAGACAGACACTCACTACATTCTGACTCTGGGACACACTCAGCTACACCTGGCCAAGATAAATTTTATTAAAATGTTTGGTATAATATTTTCAAAGCAATGCTTTCCTCTCCTTACCCCCACCCCTCTCTCTCGCTCTCTGACTTACGAAGCTCTGGTCCTTCTAGTGCATAGAAATGAAATGAAAGATTTGTGAAAATGATATAAAATTGAAAGTGCCAGTTGATAGTTGCTAGATTAGAGTCTGTGCAACATGCAATCCAAATTGACTGTAATTGTAATTGGAAAAGCAACTAAGGGAAAATTGTCAGAGTTGTGAAATATTTAAACGAGACATGTAAATGTAAATGTTTTGATTTGCTCGAGAAACATTTAAATGGATCAAAATGAATTCATTTTAAAAAATTTCAAAATTAACCAGGTAAATTAAATTTAGACTTGTCGAATATGGAGGCCAATTTAATTGGGTAAAATTTTTCTAAATGTTGGAAATATTTTATGTAAAATTTTATATATATTTAATTAATTTAATTAACGAGAAAAGAAAAGGTTGACTAGACAAGAAGGTATATGCCTACTATATCTGTGGAAGACTTCTATGAAGTTTCAGTATCTGAAATGTGATGCAAGCCTAATCATATTTTTGCTGATTTGCTATGCTGATATAGCCGGGTTCCATAGTTATCTTGACATTCATATAAGCTAGACATTCATATAAGCTAAAAATATCCTGTCTCCTCAAAATATTCGAGACTATTCAGATTTATTATTGAGTGTAAGATTTCTGATCGAAACATTTCAGGAATTTTGATAAAAAATCTTTCATGATTGGAAAGCAAAATTATATGATTCATAGATCAATTAGGAATTCCTGGAAATGTTCATATAAATCTTTTAGTCAAATCATCTTGAGTCTTCAACTTCAGAATGTAAAATAAATTAATCAAAGAAATGAATTCAAGATTTTCCTTCGGAAATAATTAAATTGGAATTTTGTAGGTCGGAGACTCATTAAATTTAATAAAATTTTGTTGAATCTGTTAAATAGGCAAATGAAATAATTTGAAACATTAATAGGCTGTGTCTGTTTTTGGGCCAAAACAAATAGATTAAGCATATAAAAGGGCCAGAAATAAATGGCAAGGCTGTAAATTTTGTCAAGCAAAACAGGTAAATTGCCACACTTAAGCCAGACACATCAGCACTTGGCAATGGCAAATTGTTAATTTATTTTGGCACGTTAACTTTTACACTTTTCTTAGCAATTAATGGCCAAAAGGCTAATTATACCAACGGGACAGAAAGTCACACACACACACACACACGCACACGCACACTCCCACACATCCGGCACAGAGTGGCACATTTCATTATCATTTCAATTGAAATAGCAGAGAGAAGGAAGATTAAAAAAAAAATCGTAGAATAAAAATGGCTTTTAATTTTGTATTAAATTGTAAAAGCAATTACCTAGGACAAGGCCGCGTCGCGGCAGAATTGCAAAATTGCAGTAAACACACTGAATTTATTTTAATTCAACAAACACGTTAAAACTGTCAACATATTTGGCTGGCTCAGACTGGCCTGGTCTATACTACTCTGGTCTGTTCTGGTCTCTCGACTCCGAATGCACACAAAGCTCTTTACAAAATTAAACGGGATATGGCCCATCTAGTTTTTCTCTTCGTTTCCTCTATTTCTTTTGAATTTTTGCTAGTCTCTTTTAGTTCGAGAAAATTGCAAGTGTTTGCCAACAAATTAATTGGCACCAAAATTAGCACATTCCCTGGTTTTCCTACACTCCATGAGAGTAACAAAAAGTAGAGTCATTTTCATTTTCTTAAAACTTGAATTGTGTTGATACCATTTTTGAAAGAAACATAGTCTTTGGAAGGTAAGAGACGTTTGCCTTTGGGCTGGCGAAACCTCTTTCAAAAATAGTATAAAGAGTTGGATATTGTTAAGATTCGTTTTTGATTGAAAAGTACTTTGGGTGGCCAGGTAACATGGCTAGTGCATTAATGCCATTCGCATTCGGATGAATCATTCATTGATTTAATTACAATGATTACGACTAAGCTGGATGAATTGCATGCAGACGAAGGGTACCGATTGAGAATTGCATTGAAATTGCCACCGTAGCCGGAGTGTTTAATTAAAAGTGCTAATGCAAAATAAATAAGTGCTACCAGAGGACAGGAAAAATCAATTTGTGCTAATAAGTGCTCCAGTCGCTCTCTCTCTCTCTCTCTGTCTCTCAGACTCTCTCTGTCTGTCTCAAAGGAATTTATGTATTTTAATTAGAAAAGAAAGTTTTGTCGGGTTGCCAAAGTTACCATTCGTCAAGTGTCTATTACAAATGCAGAAAGATTCGAATCCTTCATTCTGCCGTTTCACTTTGACAGGCCAAGTTGCTGGCAAATCCATCAAAGGCTTTAGCAAATCAAACGATATTTTCGCACCCTTTCACAGTGTGAGGGAGAGCAGTGAATGAACCAAATCAAAGTGAATTTCTTTACAACTCATAGAATAATATTTTTTTCTAATTTCCAAGTGTAATTCCTTCAGTCACTCACTCCATTCCGAGTCCTAATAGCATGAAAGCTGCTCAAAAAAAAAAAAAAAAAGAAAAGGGTTAAGCTGACTATCTCGACCACTCTGTCCTTTCATTTCACTATCTTTTTGTCTGTCCCTCTATCTTTGGAAATGTCCATTCTCTTGGTCCGAACTATATTATTTTCTATCCATCTTCTTTTCAGTGTAAGTCCCTGGTAAGTCGACCAGTTTCAGCCACCTGAAAAGCACCTTTCGCCGTTACCGCTAACCAACACTTTGATTTCGCTTTTGTGCATTTCCAACAGCACGTTTAATAGTTGAAAGGTAAATTGCACGATTTTCCTTTTGCTGCTGCTCACAATTGCAACAACAATAACATTTCCGTTGCCCTCACCCTCTCTCTCTCTCTCTCTCTGTCTCGATGGCTTGGTTTTTGTTGTCGACTAGCACGGAAATCATTTGATTTCCCATGTTCGTGAGCTGTAAGGCGATCAAAGTGTTTTGCATTTTGTTCTTCTTCTTCTGGTTGTATTGCCTTTTGCTTTAGCTTTTGCCTTTTCTCTTGGTTCAAGTGAAAAATATCCAACAAACAAAGCAAAAAAAAAAAAAAAAAAAATTTAAGAAATTTCTGTGTAAAATTTTTGAAAAACTGCTTAAGAGAAATTTCTCTTTTTCTTGGACTTTGAGTTCTTCTATTTAGTTTTCTGGTCTATTAAAAAGTTTGCTTCACCTTTTTCAAATTTCAAAGAAACTTTCCATAGACAATTAAATGGAAGGCGAAAATTAAACAAAATGCAAAAGTTCAGGTCGAAAACAGAAAAGTGACAATTTGAAAGTTATATCAAGTGTTTAAATATTTACTATGTAGAAACTATTTGATTTTCAAAAAGTAAATTAGATCTTAATGAAATCCAAATTTGTTTGAAATAATTATTTATAAAGATATTTTTTCAATAGTTTTTTTTTGTTCCCCCATTTATTTGAGTACTTTCGAACTGTCAACATGAATGATTCATTTATTTGAATGGGGAATTCTTTTAGCACACAGACTCATCGTTCATTTCCATAGAAATATTAAGTAATATTTATGACACTTCTTAATGCCCGACCCGGAAATTAAGAGAGCTTACCAATGAGCCAAAATCGATTGATAGTTTTTGGCCATCTGAATTGGCTCACTGAAGCGGAAAGCAAAAATGTTGGCACATAAAAACGCATATGATTCGAATTAATTGCAGTTTATAAGGCAGAGTCAAACAGTTTAAGCCAGAAAGCAAACAACCCAGCCAACCAAATTGCCAAAACCAATTGCTCCAGAGCCCCGCCAAGATAGCGCTTTTCGCCACACGCTAGGCAAACAGATTGGAAAGAGAATGAAACGAGCACAAAAAAATGAGGAACGCGCTTGGCCGAAAAAAAGGCCAACACATCTGCATCGACACTCGCCATTGGCCATTTGGAATTGAAGGAGTTGCTGGACTGGTCTGGGGCAGGGGGAAGATTGTGAAATGGTTTCGCTGTAAGTGCAGCAAAAATTTCCGATTCTGTTTTAGCTACTGTTTGTCCGTTAACTGTTTTGCTGTTTGTCAAACGGGACGTATGCGTAATCTGCTCTAAACATGCGAAGCCGCATAAAAGTTCAGTTAGCTTGCGTTTTGGTCATAAAAAAGAGGGGAAAAAATTTAACAAGCGAAGTGAACATAAAACCAGTAAAACTGTTGTGGTCGTAAAGGGTTAAAATGCTAAATAAAACCAAATGAAAACAACTTAAAATTTAATGAAACAATAAGCTAAACTGTCCAGAACTTGCAACACCCACACACACACACACTCCAGCTGCATGCTGCACGTTCTGATAACAAAAGCCTGGTGTGGCAGGCCACGTTGGCTGGCATAAAAATGTAAAATTAACACGCAGCTTCTCGTGTGAGTGTGTGTGTGTGTGTGTCTGTGTTAACTGCAATTCCAATTGCATCCGAGGGTGTGATGTAAAGAGCGTGGCGAGGGCAAGGGCAGGGGCTAGTCTAACCGCAGCCCATAAAAACCACACAAAAGTAAGAATGAAGTTGTTGGCCGTTGTTGGCCACAAAAAAGCGCTTGAAAAATATGTTAACCACAGTTAAAACAGCGCCAGGTCAAGCGTATGAAACTAACACACACACACACACACACACATATATATATATATATGCTTACACCTACAACCGCACGCATACTCTGAAGCCCACATAAACAATAGCATCAGGCGTGCCAACAGCTTGGCATGTTGACAAATGTTGCACGGCTGTGGCCTCCGCCATCACCGTGCTCATCATCAAATGAGCAACCTCAACCTCGGCCTGACCCTAAGTCGGGATGAGTAGGAATGGCAATCACTTTTCTAGATTCCCTTTGAGCGAGTGTGACTGAAATAGTTGAGGTGTTCAGAGTGACAGCTGAGTTCTGAACTGAGCTATTTTATCTCTCATTTGGCCACACTTGCCACATCCCCACCGACAACACCACCAACACCACCGTTCAGAGGTCACTTGCTGAATGATAATGCCACACAGCCTGACATTTGTTTTAATGTAAAACGTCTGTCCATCTCAAGAAGTTAAAAGTGGAGCAAAACTCAACAATGACACTATCAGAAATAAAAACAAAAGGAAACTAAAATGTAGCCGAGCAAAACCAAGAAGCCAAAGACGTGCCACAAAGCCAAACAAACAGAGAAGAAGAAGTGAAAACGAATAGAAGACTTTGATAGTGCAAGTTGAAGTTCTTCCACTCACATACAAAGCATTTCAATCAATTTAGCAGAATGTGTGTATCACTCTCACAAGCCAATACCCACCATAAAAGTAGGGGAAAAAATATATGCAACTAAGGATTTTCCGAAGCTCACACACTCTTTTGCTAGTTGCAAACGAAGGAGATCAATATAAGCTAAGGGAATTCAATCCTAGTCAGAATATTAATTCAAGTAACAAATTGGGCTAAAACTGTTTGATATACCCAAGATCTAAAAAATGACTAAATAATATAGTAGCTCGATCCAGCTGATTAACACAAATCGAATAGGAATGAGGAAGTTGGATACCAAATTTCATCTTGATAGTTCCACTAGAAATAGTTGGGAATATGTTATATGTATATCCTGTCCAATTTGGAGAGTTCCTCTACTTCTCCTGCCTCTCTTTATTTGTACCTGAAAGAAGGAATAGTCGAACAAAAAAGTCTTTCTGAGAATTTCATTTGTACAAATGATAGTGTGCGTGAGCATGTGTCTATTTCATATCAATGAGCTTACCAACAGGATCCTTTCATCTCTAGTCAGCCTGTCAGCTTGTCTGTCTGTCTGACTGTCTGTTGGAGCATAAAATTTCATTAGCCAGACACTCTTTCTCTCATTTGGCATTCAAAGCGTCTTGCATTCAACTTCAATTTTGCTTGCCAAGGCATTTTTATTACGCTACTCTTAATGCACTTCTTGTACACATTTCTTGTTTTATTTTTTTTTTTTTTCGTTTATTTTTATATTCATTGACGTTTTTAATCAGCCAAGTAGAAATCGAAGTGGAGTTGCCAACTAACCAGAGAAGTGAATAAAAAACTTCACACAGAATTCAGCACACATGAGATTCTCCCTATCTCTCTCTCTCTCTCTCTGTCTCTCTCTATCTCGCTCTCTATCTCTCTGTCTCTGTGGGCTACACCTATTTCATTAACAAAGTTTCATATTGATGATGCATGCTTTTCTTTTGCGCATTTCCTTGAAAGCTGTGAAGTAGTCGAAGAGAAGGCAGAAGCCATCGATTTGGGGTGGAGTCTCTACCCAAGTGACTGCATTTTACACACACATACATATGCACTCATTCGCCTTAAATGCGTCTGATACCAAAACCAAAACCAATTGCTTTACCAATCCCTAAGTGTGGCAATGACTCTCCGTCTGTAGCAGTGGCAGTGGCAGTGGCAGTTCCAGTTTCATCTTCTCCATTTACTTTTTATCTTCGTGTGCGTGTGTATGAGTATGTGTGTGTGTGTATCTTTGGCATTCTTGGTTCTTGCCATTCTAGTTGTCTGAATTCAATTTGATTGACGTTACGAGTTTCTGCTCCTACTGATTCCAATTGCAATCAATTTACTTTTGTGCTTTTTCGCATCCGAGTTGCAAACTTCATTAGAAATTTTCCTATATCAATGCAGGTTTCTTTTTTCCTTCTTTAGTTTTTATTATATTCTTTTTGCTGTTATTTCCGTTATTGCTATTTCAGTTGTTGCTGTTGTTGCTGTTGTTGTTGTCATCTCCACTTTACCCAACCGAGAAGCCGACTCATCTCATTTCTTCATTTGGCATTTGGCATGCCTTGATGTGGCCTCTTAGTTTGGCTGGCAGTTTTTATTTCTCTTTCTCATCTTCGTCTTCTTCTTCTTGTTCTTCTCTACTTTTTTATCTGTATGCAGCTGCAGTTAAGTGGCAAAACTTCACAAAGCTCAACCACTACAAAAACAACAAGAAACAGATAAACATAGAGAACGAAAAGAAAAAATGGCAAAGCAAAAAAAAAACAAAAAAAAAATGTTTATATTTAGAACGCAGGAAAACTTACGGTTTGGCTGGCTTATATGTGAAAAGTTTGTCTGTGGCTTATTTTGATACGGCGACGATGAGTCGAAAAGATTTCTGTATTATCCGTGGCAAGAAACTGCTGTGCTTCTTTGCTACTTTGCTGCTTAGCTGCTTTTCCTAGCACAAGCAATCCGAATGCAATAAATTATCTGCGGCTCAAGTCAAGGCAACAAACATGGGATTAAATTTAAGTTGATAGCCAATAAATTTTAGAAATTTCTCTCTAAAAAAAAAACATAGAAATGTAAGAATATTATAGGGTTTTAGTAGCAAATCTATAAATTATTTTTATTGAAAAAGTCGTAAAATGTGATCCTCCGGCCAATATTTGGCATTGACTTTATTTTCAAGTCCGAAATACGAGGAATTTCCAGACCTAAGCTCCTGGCAAAGCCATAAGAACTTAGAGTATTTGTTAAGCTTTGCCTTCAACTATTTCTCTAAATCAAGCTTAAAATTGCTCGGTCGCGGCAAATTCCAGGTCCTTCTCAATTAAGTTTAAGAATGAATCGATAATTTCATTAAATTATTCAAGGACCTGATTGCCCATCGTCCAAAATACTCAGCCATTTGCAATTCGGACAAAAGAAATTATTGACTTAAAAGTTGATTGCATCTGCAAAAAAAAAAATTAAAGGTATACAAACAAACTGCCAGCTTGCAATCTTAACAATTATCAACCCTATTAACTGAACCGAGCCATAAAAATGTTAATTTACTCCGAGGACAATCAAAACGGAAGAGAAAATATATGAAAATGCATTGCCTGGAAATGTTTTGCAATGTGTGCGGGGAAATTATTTTTTCATGCTTGTTAATTTCTGCAAGCGTTTTCGTTACAAGTATTTCTCATTTTTTAATTCAATACTCTTTTTTTTTAGCTGGATTTTATTTGATCAGCTAGTTGGTCTAACCTAAAAATCAAAAAAAAAAAAAAAAAATTATTAAAAAATCAACCAGAAAAATTGATAATTTTTTTAATATTGGTACAGTTGGTTTAATTAGGAAAAAATTGAGAAATTTTTTTAATATTGGTACTGGATTTAATTAGGAAAAAAAAAAAATTTTTAAGTTTTATGGAAGTGTTTATTTTTTTTTTATTACTAATTCGACTGAGTTTCTCTGAGATTTTTTTCGCCTAAGTCTTTAGTTTTCTTTTTATTATTTTGTCACTTAAAAGTTTAATTTTCTTTTTAAAATTTTTGATTTATTATATTTTTTTTGTGTAATTTCTATAAATTTTTAATAATTTAAATTTAAAAATTTTATTTAAGTAAAAAAATGTCATATTTTGCTTACTCAAACACATTTCAAATATCTTGAAAATTTTCAATGGCTTCTTTATGTTTCTTATTAAAAATTGTATATTTTTTTAATTGAAAGAGTATTGAGTATTCCATGAGTACATGCATTTTCCTTGGCTAGTAAATTTCAGTTTTTGCTGTCTGCTTTCAACCTTTGTGGAAATGGACATATTTTTTAATTAAACAACACGTGTTGGTTTTAATTTGCCAAGCAAATAAAATGCACTGCAATTTTCTGCCAAGAAAATAAAAATATAAAAAATTTTCTGCATTTTACAAAAAATAATAAAAAACAACGCATGTCCAGCATGTAAAACATTTGCAACTTACTGATGTTGGCTGATGATGTCGCTCTTTTGTGTTTGTGCTGGTGTCGATGTCAGTGTCCAATGTCCAGTGTCCGGTGTCGGTCAGTGGAGCGTGCTGGCTGAGCTGGCTTCGTAACGGTGTTGCAACAAATTGAACTGCAACACAAATAACACCAACACCAACAAAAACAACAACATCAGTAAGACGAAACGGCAATAAACGCGCTATGAAAAATGTTGCCAGAACGTTTGTCGTTTTGTTTTTTAGGTTGAGCAATTTATATTTTTTTTTGTTTTGTTTATTTTTTGTTTTTTGCTATCTTGTCTACTGTCAATGTAAAGTGCAACAAAAGTGGCTCTAATCTGTTTTAACGGCACCAACAACGATAAGACAAAAACAACAACAACAACAACTGGGGTACATCAAATGCCGGTCGAGCGATTGACATGGCCATGCATGAATGAACCATCAATCACTACTGTCCTGGCGGTTGGGCCGCTCTCTCCTCGGGCCATTCCATTTTAGAGCTTCTGCAGTTGACGCTGCAATCAGCACAGGCCACCAGCTGCCCTGGCTGGTGGTCCTGCCACACCCTTCACTCTCATGGCGGGGCGTCCTTTTAGAACAGTGCCAGGTTCACTTCAGGCCAAGGCAGCTGCACTTGATTGGCTAGAAGGCGCGACACTTTGGCAGCCATTTGACTGAGCCGCACCGAGGACACACAATAAAAAAAACAAAAAAAAAAAAAAAAATCGAAAAAAAATGTGCCCACAACAAACACCGAGAGGCTGCTGCCATTGCTGTCGAAGGAAGGTCTTTGTGATGGCTGAAAACAATGGAAATTATAAAGGCAAAGGCATTGTTGACCAGTCCATCCCATCTGCAATTTATTGTGACGTTGGCTTTTCTCTCCTTCTTTTCAAAGGCATTTTTATCATTTTTTGGTTCCATGCAATTTTTTTTAATATCTTCAAGAATTTTGTTTACGACACAGACACACTTTTTAAGAAATTTTGGAAACTTACCAATTTTATGGAAAGTTTGAAGAATTAAAACAATGTAACAAAGCAATTAATATCATAATAAAATAATTCTTATACAAAATTGTCCTGTTTCAAGGAAAAACTTAAAGTAATATAGGTATATAAGACATATTTGTTCCCAGGGTCAACTAAACATTGTCAGCTCACATTATATTGAAATTAATTTGATCTGATTCACTTGCTTCTATCAAAGCAATCAGAGTAGTTTGAGGCGACCGGAAATACTCTTGTTGGGGCTAACCTGTAATTCCTTTAAAAAGAGTATAAATTAATCCTTAGAAAATAGAAATATTTGCTTCATTTTTTTTTTTTTTTTTAGCCCACATATAGTGTGATGGCTGTCAGTGACCAACTTTGACACGGCAATCATTCCATTGTCCTGTCAATAAAAATTTACTCACCGTTGCCATCTTTTCAGTTGTTGACATTTCAAGCTCTCTTTATTTACTTTTTTTGTGGTTCTGCTATCGGCAGTGCTTTGTTGCTGTTGTCAACGTTTTGCAGTTATTTATTTTATTTTGCGGAGCCCGGAAAAATGTTCTCAACCATAAAAATTGTGCACAGGTGCAGGCACAAAAACGAAATGGGTGAGAGAGAAAAACCCACAAAATCCGAAAACTTTATGATCGTTTATTGTTTAGTGCAAATTGTAACCAACGAATGATGGTTTTTGTTAGAGTTTTTCTTTTTTTTTTTTTGAGGGCTACTTTTGGTTGAGCAGTCATTGCAGATTGCGCATACGCACCGTTGCGTTTAAATTAAGAGTTTTTAGTTTTTGTATTTGCCACTGGTTTTTGGCCAAAACCAAATCAGCTAAAAACAAGAAACCAATTAAACCAAAGCCTCAAAATAACAACTACAATAACAAACAGAACAAACACATATACACGCACGCACACAACGACAAGTATTGTAAACGTCACAGTCGGGTTTCTGCGGGCGGTAAATTAATAGCAAGTAGCGAACAATGTTCTAAACGTGATGTGGCTAAATTGAGTGGGCCAGGCCAAGGATGGCATTAGCTGGGGTTGAAATTAGACAGTTGACCGGCCATTCACATACACAGACACACACATACTCGCAGTCAGAGTGGTTGTGCTAGCACAAGCCTAATGGTAATGCGAAACTATGTCAGTTTTGGGGCCTCGGCCACGCACACGAAACCGCAACAAAGAACACAATTTGCAGCGTTAATGGTTGCTTCGTGGTCTACACAGAAAGAGATAGACATACCCGGTAAAAGAGACAGAAAAAGGGACAGTGTGTATGAGTGTCTAGTTTGGCTGCCACGGCTGCCATGACTGCCACGGTTGCTTGTAAATGAATGTTATGCGACACATGCGCTAAATTAAACGCACCTAAATGCAGCCAGCAAGAAGTTTCCAAGTAATTACAATTGACGACAAGAGGGTCTCCGATAACCCAGAGCCTACCAAGCGACCCAACGCACACTCTGGCCATTCATAAATGCATTGAACGTATAGCGATCCTGGGGAAAGTCGTTGCCATTGCCTAAACGTGCCACAAATGCAGCTAACAAGGAAACAATTACGCTTTGCAGCTGTCGCTGCCGTTGGCAAAGCTGGCAGAGCTCACGCTGCCAGCGCTGCTCGTGGTGGCAAAAGCCAGTAGCTTTGGTGGGAAAGGAACCAGGAAATCGCATTAGCATGCACACAGCCGCTGCCAATGTTGCGACAGTCAGGAAAAACAGACACGGCAAAGACACACAAATGCTGAGGGGGGGCGGGGCGAGAAATAAGAAAGAGAGAAAATTGTGAAAGACAGAAGGTTTTGCAGAAAGAAAGCCACACCGACCTGCAGTTGGTTTAGTTGATGAGCGAATCAAGTCGATTAAATGCTGACTCAACGTGTCGTTGCCGTTTCTCAAGTTTAGTCGAATAATGTTGATTGCGGGTTAGGTTAAATATGACATTCAACGCTGCGTATACGTAATATGCCAGCGTAAGGCAATTGTTTTGAGTAACAGTAAATTAAACTAAATGGGGGGAGTGTCTGCTATATTGGTTAAGGAAACAAGTAGTTGAGAGCGCTGTGGTCTAAATTAATTAGACTTCAGGTTGTGGTTTATAATTTGGAACTATAAAATAAGGAGCCAAGTGCTGTGGGTATTCCACAAGGGTTATGATATGCTAAGTAAGATCATTTGAGTATGGTTACTTAAGCTAAGAAATTTAATTATGAAATATTGAGTCGGAATATAATTAAAAATTCACTCCATTTTTTAATTTCAGTACTTGGATTCCATCACAATTTTTTGTGCTCAAATTGCGAGCTATTATTTTAATAATCCGTAAGTATTAAAGTATTTTTAATCATTTTTTTAAAAGCATAATTTACTGTTTCACAATCTGCATATATTATTTTTTTATTTTTTTTATTTATAACATCTCTGGTTTTTCTCGGATCTTGAATTGCTTGAATTGCATTCGATTGCGGGTGCGGTGGGTAAATCAACTCAAATTGACTACAAATGATTTTAAATAATTGCGTATAATTGTGCATAAAATGGCTCTGGCAATGGCTACAGCTATGGCTATGGCCATGGAAATGCCAGAGTACTTTAATTTGTTATACAATACGAGCAGCCGTAAGCCTATTTGATTAAATGCTTTCAAATCTAACTACAGATAAAGGCCACAACTCATTTAACTGTCATGCACTAAATAACGGCAATGTAAATCTGCATGCCACACAAATACAAATGCTCTTGTCTCACATACATGTTCATATCTGAAATAAGTACATATATGTGTGTGTAAGTCTGTGTACAGTTGTGGTCAAATTAATAGTCTTCTTCTTTGGGTGGGACAACAAAAGGAAACAAATGAGTCTGAAGAAACCTGGAAAGCCAGGAAATAAGTTTTGCTTTATTTTGCTTTATATAAAAAAAATATATTTAAATCAAAGTCTGTTAGGAATATGGTCAAGCTGGTCTGATTTATTTTTGTACTCTTTATGTATGTTGTGGCAAATGGCAATCAATTGCTTGGAAGTAACCAAAAGAAAACCATCAGTGTGCGTGGTATGTGGACCAGGATTGCGATTGCTCTTACTATAATAAATATGAAGAGATAAGAAATATTAATAATGGGAATCTTAAGTTTATATCTTTCGCTTATTAAGTTAGCCCAGCCTATATTTCTGGCATTCCTCGCAGGAATATATTTATTAAAATTGAGTAAGACTGAGTCATAGTTTGATAAGTTTTATGGTTAATTTGGTATAAAATATTTTTAGTTTTCAAGCATTTTAAAAGTGGTTTTCTTTTTTCTATTTTCTTATTAAATATTTTTCTTTAAATTCGGAATATACTGAGTATCCTTTGCCTTCGAAAAGGTAGTTTTATTTCTATATCAAACTAGGTCTAAGGGACTTTAGATATATAGTAAACTCATATATAATCTTTATAATTATATTTTCCTTATTTCATGAATTATTTAATTCAATTTGTCTTTGTTCAAGTCTAGCTATAATTTTGACCGCTGCTGTGTGTGGGTGTGTAGGAAATGGCCAAACTGTTTGACATAATGAGATGACATGTCATATAATGAGGTGATTCTGCTGCTGGTCGAGTTTTAGTTAGTGTTTCAGGCTGAAGTTGGTATCACGGTATTTTCCTAGGCATACCATGGCCTGTATAAATGTATATCAGTGTTTGTGTTTTTGTATATACAAGATGTGCGTGTGTGTGTGTCCGTTGGTGGGTGTGGATTTTGATGTAGGCGTCTAATTGCAGCGATGCCAACGATTCAAATTCAATTATTCAAGGAATTTCATTAATTTCAAATTAGTTGAACGCGCCAACAGCAACACTTAATACAGTTGCAGGCAAATTACAAATTGAGACAACGGGAAAGAGTGGCAAGGGGGGGAGGCAGGAAGGCAGGATGGGAGGTAGGAGAAATGAATAGCAGACAGACAGTTCCAAGCAGTTTGACTTTGCCCACGTTAGCTTGACAAGATTTAATAATGCATAATTAAGGCAACTCTGAAATGACAGAAATGACACACAGCCCACAGACAAGAAGTGGAAGGCCTGTTACGCACAGGGACAACTGTATATTTGCCGTGTGCTTTTTCGTTTTGTCCACGTCCAGGCAATAATGAGTCAAAATATTGTGCATAATAAAATGCCAGGCAGCCAGTCAGGCAGCCCAAGATGACAATAATAACAAATGAAACAGTCGAAACAGTCAAAACAGCTGCCACACAGCCAAGGCAAAAGGAAGACAAGCACTTTTCATAAATATTAAAGCCAAAGAAAAAAAAATACAAAAATAATAATAACAAAGGGAGGCGAGTGAGTTGGTATGTTAACATGTAAAAATTTAACGAGAGACACACGGATAAGTATATAAAATGGAATATAGGTATATATTACGTATACCACATGTGGTCCGCCAGACACGCAGGCGTGTCGGGTAGGCAACAAACACAACAATAATCTGCGGCAGCATTCTCACTTGTTGGCTTTAAAAGTTGTTGTTGTAGTTATTGTTGTTGTTGTTGCTTCAGTGGCTGTGGTTGCCTTGGTCAGCCCCGGGGAGGACAGAGACACCGAATGGGCAGTTTTAGTCTTGAGGTTTTTGCTAGTAAAATTCAACACCTGCCTTAATAGTTGCATACGCACACCCAGAGTATCCATTTAATTGCCCAACCTCCCAGGCTCCTCTTCACAGTACAGTCGAGCTGCAGCCACCAAAATCGAAGATGCACTTTTCGTTGGCCGGCCAGGGCGTTGCAGTTGTTGTTGCCCAGTGGACAAGCGGCTAACCGCCAAATGACCACAGCTGCAGTTGCTGCTGCCATGTCCTTCCTCTCTACCACCTCGACACTTCCACCTTTGTTGTTATAACTGCAGGCATATAAAAGCTTTTTATTTGCATGCAGGCAGACAACAGACAAACAGGGCAAGCCGAGGGATAGAGAGAAAGAGACAGGGCGAGATTGAGGTGAGCCAGAGCCTCATTGGGCCAGGTTTCTTTTCTTTCCTCTCGCCTCGAAACCCCTTTGGCAAATGGTGCAAATTGCAATGTGTGTAAATTCACACACAAAGGGGCCAAACGAGGCCAACCAAAAACTCTGGCAGGTGGCGCCACTAGGGAGTGGGTGTGGCCACGCCACACCAAGCCTGGCCAGGGCATGCCGGCCAAAAAGCGGATATAAAGTCAACGTGACCATGACGGCAGCCATGTTGGTCATATTTAATGTGTGCTTGGTCAACGCCTGTTCGTTCAGTTCAGTTCAGCTCACCTCACTTTGATTCTCCACCTCTGCTGCCTCTTCCCTCTTATTTTGTCTAGTGGTATATTTCTGGCTTTACTCACATGCATTTTTCATGTATGCGGGCTCCACATAAATGTCTGATTTCCCAGCTATGCAAGTGAGACCAGAAGAGAGACAGACTCTGCCAGAGACAGACAGAGACAGAGACAGAAAGAGAGAGAGAGAGAGAGAGTAGTTGTTATCCCTGGCAGGTGTTTGAATGACCTTCCCATTTATGACCGTCTCCCTCTTGCCGTGTCTATGCCCTCATCAATTTCTCGCAACTCTCGGTGCTCGACTTCAACACAATTTTGTGGCTTTGATTGCCTTTTGGACACTTTTAACAAAGTTATAAATGAAGTTTGCCTAGAGTACGGAAGCCAACAATACGTTGCCTCTACACTGGCCATGATACCTCATAAATATGTCAAAAGTGGTTAAGTGGCTGATTGGTTGCATGTGCAGAAAGGAATTATTTTTTCATAAGCACAAAGAGGAAAATTTTACGAAATTCACACACACACTCACACGCAAAATCTTAAGCAAACTCACCTATGTGTGTGCGTGTGTTTTATTTTTGGAAAAACGATTTTTATTTTTTCGGGGATTTTTAGTTTGCATTTGCCGCTCCGAAAACTCGGTGGTTCTGCAAAGAAAACAACACGAATAAAATGTAAATAAAATTGCCTGACACAGGCAAACAAACGTGAGTTGTCACAAAAAATTCACATAAATAAATGGAAAAAAAGTGAAAAAATAAAATTTCGCCTTTTCTCCGCATGGAAAACGGCAAGCAGAAAACTTGCAAGCAGCAAAAATAAATAAACCCGAATGACTGCGCTATTTACCAAATAAAAATTTTTTTTATTTTTTTTAAGAAAAAAAAAAAATCTGGAATAAACCAAGCCAAATGAATTTGTATGCCGATAGTTTTTCACCCGGCAAAAGTCTTGAGATTTTCTAGCTGGAAAAAAAAACAAGTTAAGAAATTAAATTATTTTGAATTAACTTGTTTTGAATTAAAATTTTTCAAACTAAATTTTCAATAATTTTCCCTGGTTAATTTTTGCTTAAGCGACATGAGAAATATTGATGAGCTTTAAACAAAGAAAAATTAATTTATTCAAATTGAAAGACAATTTTCTTGATCAGTTTTAAATTGTTTTTTAAGAGTTGAAAATTTCCAAAAATAAATAATTCAATTCATTTGGAATGTCGTTCGAGCAATTGATGTTACCACAAAGAATCGACTCCAAGTAGACATTTTATTTTATTGCTTCTTTTAGTTGTTCAAAGGTGTCAGAGGAAAAGTTACTAAATTGTTTTTTTTTGTCCTAGGCAAGAAAATACAAATATTCTACGAGACTAAAAATTATGGTCTAAAGCAAATTGTCTTGTTTCCTAGTTGTTATCGCTATTGCAGTTGTTGTTGTTGTTGTCTCTTTCTCACGTAGTTGTTCTAAATGCAGCAAATATCACAACAAAGTTACAATATCCTGTATACATTTTTTTTTTTCGGTTAAGTGTATAAAAACAAGCTTAGAGTGTGTGCCTGTGGTTGTGTCTGCGTATGTGTGTGTGTGTGTGTGTGAGTGTAATAAAACTGTACAATCAGACAAAACGAGTGAAGAAGCAACACAAAATGACTAGGAAACAGGGCCAACAAAAACAAAGACTGCAATAAAAGCAACAACAACAATAAAGAGCCATCGACAGAACCAGCGAACAGCAAATCGAGCGAGAGAATCTTTTTCTGCTTCTTCCACTTCTTCTTCTTCTCATCCCTCCCTCCTTCTTGCCCGGCACGACAAATGAGCAGCAATGCAGCCAAAAAATCAACAATAAAAAGAAAAACAAAAACAAAGCCCACAGAAAAGAACTCAATAAATTGTCATGCAGCAAAATGTGCGATAGTTTCTTGGGTGCCCTCAGGAAGCAGACGCCAACGGCAACGGCAATGGCAACGGTAGCGGCAACGACAGCGGCAGCGGCAGCGGAAGAAAGCCGCGCGCGCGACTTTGTTTCAATGCAAAATGTGTTGTCGCAAAAACAGACACGGCGAGATAGAGAAATACAAAAAAGTGAGTAAAAAAGCAAAAGGAAGGAGAAAACGGTAGCCAAGTTGTTGAATTTTAAATTAAATACTCTTTTTGGGGAAAAACCTCTTTAGTTGAGGATCTCAAAGGTAGACAGAGAAAATGTTCATAAAATATATTATAAAAAAAAATTTAAGAAATTTTAATTTTTAGTTAAATAAAATATAATAAATAAATAAATATATTTGAAGATCCCCAAGGAAGACAACGAAAAAATTTTAAGAAATTTTTCTTTTAAGTAAAAAAATATTAAAAAAAAAAAATATATTTGTGGATCCCAAAGGTAGACCATAATTTTAAGAAATTTTATTTAAAAAAAAAAAAAAAAAAAAATATCCCGAAGGAAGACAATGTAAATGTTTACAAATAATTTTTCGAAATTTTATTTTTAACTAAACAAATCAAATAAATAAATAAAAATCTTTATGGATCTCAAAAGAAGACAGTGAAAATTTCTAATTAAAAATTGGGGAAAAAAAAAAAAAAAAAAAAAATTATAAAAAAAACATCCTATGAAAATAATAATGAACTAAATATAAAATAAGAAAAATGCAATAAAAGAAAAATTGACCTAATCCAAATTCTGAATAAATTTTAAAATTATAATAAAATTTTAGCCAAAATCAAAAAGATTCCATTCAATTTAAATTCAAAAATTTCAATTTGCATTCAAATAGAAATATGAAAATAACAGGATTAAAAAGAGTTTAAAATTTTTTCAAAATGTCTGAAATAGAATGTGGAATAAAAATGAATGAAATTCAGAAATTAAGCAAGTATAAAACTAAATTAAAATCAAAATATGAATATTCAAATAGAATGAAATCAAAATGAGCTTTCGGATGTTCTCAACCAGACAGAAAAAAAAGAGTATAACAAGCAAAATAACTGGAATTGTGGTATAAAACAACTAGCAAAGGGGCGGAAGGTTAAGAATGAGTTGGCAACCTGGTTGAAGCAAGCCAGAGCAGAGAGGAAGCGAATAAGCAGGCAAGCCAAAACACCGAGTCAAAGCAGAGTAGAGCCAAGCCAAGCCGAGCCGAGCAAGTGGCTGTGGTTCCTGAGTGGAAAACACGGGTCATATGCATGCAGATAAAAACTAACATGATATAAAATAATAAAATAAGTGAAGCACACACACATACACACACACACACATAGATATGGAAACTGTTTTGTGGCAAGAAGAAGGCCAAGAGTCAGGCCAACCTGGTCTGGTCTGATTTGGCTGGTCTCGGTGGTGCAAGTGCAAGTGTGTCTGTGTGTGTTTGTGTGTCTTTCATGTTTATGCCCGGTTTGGCATTGTCTTGGCAAGCCGGCGCATATTTTAGCACAAAATCACATGTTTAGTTGTACGGGAAGTATGTGATTTAAGTTGCAGTGCACTCCAACAACAACAACAACAACAATGACGACGACTATTACAACAACAATAACATCAGCAATAACAAGAAAAAAATACACCAAACAACACGGCTGAAAAGCTAGAAGGCAATAAAATCGGAGCACATGCAAAGAGCACAATATCACTGGGGACCAAAGGGGCCCAGAAAGAGTGAGAGGGGGGGGGATGTAAGGGTTAACGGGGAGTAGAAACAAATGGGCGGTTTAACATTTTGAAATTTGTTTGCGGCCGTGTCGCCATTTTGACTTGGCTGGCTGATTGCAAGTTTCGAGCTTCTTTTCTATTCGTATACACAAAATTACTTGCCCTTTCCCCTCGCTGCTTCTCTCTCTATCACACTTCTAGCTGATCCATCCGCCGCCCATTGAGGCCTGGCCCAAAAAAGGCCGTTGTCAACGTTGCTCTTGAATTTTTTATGCCCCGCGAGCATATAAACTTGCCGGCTGTAAATTAACCAGGCCGACAGCGACTTTATTGGCCAACTGAATGTCGGCATCTTGGTATTTTTGGCAGCGGCTGCTCTTACAATCATCAATGTGTCCCTCTTTCCCATTCTTTCTCCGTTCCTCCTTCCTGCCCCAGTCCTTGCTTGTCGTTGTTGTTCTTGCGGCTTCATTTGGCTTTCACGTAAATGTGCGCTTAGCTTGGCAAATGTAATTGAGGACGAGGCAACAACAACGACACAGCGGCCACTCATGTGGCTTTTAAGTGTATTAATCCTTTTTTATATGACCAGACTTTTTGCCGCAGCAACAGCAGCGCCAAACCGCAGAGAGTAGTCAAAAAGCCAAAGCCCGCAAAAGAACGAGACGGAAAATGTAAAAAAAAAATAAAAAGGGCTACCATTTGATATAATGAAATTGAAATATTCACTGAACTTTCATTTTGATATTAGCAAATTGAAATGTGCTGCTTTTTGGGGCTAAAATTATTAGGAGATTTGAAAAATTCTAGGGTAGCCTAATTGATCTCACGATTCAGTTCATTATTCTTTTAGGGAAAGTGAGAATTTCCTACAGTTTGAAATTGGAATATCAAAAGTATTTTTGGGGATTCACAACTTCTTCGAGAATTTTGGGAATTATTTCTTGATTTATAAAAATATTTTCCACCTTAAATAAAAAACTTGTGTAAGTTTGGTTCGAACTTAAGGAATCTATGGAAAGGTAATTCCTTCACATTCTTCACATTCTTTGTCGAAGTTTTCAGTTTCAACTTTAACTTTTATTTTATGAACAAATTAATTACTTTAATTTCTTTGGAATTGCTTAGACCAAAGTTAAATCTGAGCTCTTCTTGGCTTTCATTTTTTATTCATCCATCAAATTCTGTTTTACTTTCTGACAAGAATTATAAAAACCATTTTTCTTTTCCACAATCTCTCTGTCTCTGCTCTCAAAAAGAGTACCGAAAGCTACAAACACTCAAATGTTTAAGTGTGTGCGTGTGTGTGTGTGTTTTGGAAATTAAATACACTATAATATAAATTTAAGTAGACCATCCCAGTATGTGTGTGACGCCTCTTTTGAAGTATCTACCCGAACCTTGGTGTCTCTCACTTTGAGCTTGTGTTGGGTGTATGTGTGTGTGGTAATTTCGTTTACTTTGCCAAAATTGCATTAAAGTTGTATAAGTGCACATGGTTTTTAATATTTAATTTAGCAAAAAGCTTTGCAAATACCGACACCGAACCAAACCAAACCAAACCAAACTGAAGCAGAAAAAAAATAAAGAAAAATAAAGAAAAAAAGGAAGTTTCATTTTTTGCCTTTGCCTCTTGCTGGCTGTGAGATTCAATTCTCACTTCTTAGTGCTCGACAATTATTTGCTGTCCTCTCTGCCTGAAAAGCCCCGCCAACCAGTCAGCCAGCGGGGCTGCCATTTTGGGCAGCTCAACTGCACTTAGCGCGGTCCTTTGTCCCGCCCCTCGGCCGAGTGATAACGCTGACATCCACGCTTAATAATATCCTGGATACCGTGTCCGGCGTAAAAGCACAAAAATAAAACGAGGAGAAAAGTGCACATCGCAAATGTGAAATCATTCCAAACAAAAGAGTTCTGATTTTTTTTTGTTCTTTTTTTTTTGCGCCAGTTAAGCCGGTATGCCCCTAACGAAAATGACAACAACAATTTTGGAGACAACAAAAATAAGCGAAAAAGAACTGAAATGGTGGAAAAGCAGAAAAAGCGCAACGGCTAAAGTAAAAGATAAAAATTTGCTAAAGGAAACTGCAGCGTCAAAAATAAAAAAGAAAAACAAAAATAAATTAACAAAAAAAAAAAGAGAAAAAAAGGGGACCATGTGGCACAACAACAATAACAACACTAACAAAGGAAGAAAAACAAAAGTGCTGGAAAAATATTTACAGAGCTTTATCGCATGACCCCTGAAATCTACCCAGTCCTTAACCCTTGACTGCCCTGGGGGGGTCAAAATCAACGACTTTTCTTTTTCCACTTTTTGCAAGTTGGAGTATGTGTGTGTGTGTGTATGTGTGTGCTTGTGTATTTTTTAAGTTTTTTAGCCCTTTTGCCTTTGGCACTTGGCATTTGAGTTTGTATTTGGCATTTTTGCATTTTAAAAGAATCGCGCTTCTAATTTTTAGCAACCAAGAAAATGGGAAAAAACTTAAAGAACGCTTTACCACACACACACACACACACTGTTGGCATTCTCTCATCCATTCATTCATTTATTCATTCATTCACTTTGCTTTTCCATTTTTGCCCCTCTTGAAAGCGTTGAACTAACCAAGATTCCAGCCAACAAATCCAAAAACCCAAACCCGAAATTCTCAATTTGTTTTATGTTTAATGCTTTCCTCCTTCTCTCTTTCCTACTTTTTTTTGGCGCAACGATAAATTTTTCATCGCTTTTAGCTTTCAGCTTTGCAGTGATCTGAAATCCGCTTTATTCCTTAAATAGCAACACGAGTCTGGCTGGAAAATAGCAAGTTTATCTCTTTCTCTCTCTTCTGTTTACTCTTTATTTTGCTTTTTTTTTTTGGTGCACTTTTTATAACTCTATTAAGCATGAGCTACAAAAGTAATTAAACAGCTGCAAAGGCACAACTACAACTACAACTACAACAACAACAACAGCAACAATAAAAAAAAAAATGAAAGGCAACTAAAAAGAGATGCTTGCGTAAAATGAGCAAATAAACAACGCAATATGCTGAATGCCTTTTATATACACAATTTTGTAGTTGTTGCCTTTTTATAGCTTGTTCTGCTTATTCTTCTTCTTCTTGTGCTTCTTCTTCTTGGTCGTCATGTCCGTCTCCTATCCGTTGTTGTTGGCTGGAAAAATAGTTTTACAATTAGAACTTTGTTGTGGTATTTGCGGACATTGTTGATGACGTTCTCGTCTACATTTTATATACGTGCTTATATATATTTTTCAAAGATTAATATGAATTAAGTAGTTGGGAAGTGGAAATTATCATAAATAAAGACATCAACACATTTATCTGGGTGGAACATCTGCAGAAATTATAATGAGAAAAATCAATTATTTTAATTATTAAATCCAAATGATTTATTCGTGTCACAAAGAAATAAAGAGCTCAACTTGTAATTTTCAAAGATTTTTGAAAAGAAAAAATTATTATAATGTTTTCAGGTTCTGTCAAGTTCGATTTTTTTATAATAAAAATAAATTAGAATATAATATAATAAGCTGAAAGCCTTATAAGTAGGCAGAATCAGTAGAGCATCTCCTCTGCTGACCTGAATCTCGACACGTTGGTCTTATAAGTAGGCAGAATCAGTAGGGCATCTCTTCTGCTACTGTCCTGCACTTCGAAGGAAACGTTTTCGATTTCTAGGGAATACATTCTTTTAGGATCTCGACAAGTTGGTTCCGGTTAATAACGGATACCAAAAGGTCGTGACGAATCAATCGTCTTTAGTTCTATGATGGGTCGGTATGGGTTGGACTGTCCACTTAATGGGCCTTAGGGCCTCCCTCCAATGGCAAGCGGGGACCTGTTCAAAACGAAACTAATCTAACTATTAATCTTACTGTCTTGCTTGATCATAGCTGCATTTTAAGATTGAAATAATTTACAATAAATTAAAAATAACATTAATTTTATTGAGTGGCAATTTATTCCCTTTAAATATAATAAAAAGAGCCAGGTTTTTATTTTCATAAATAACGTTTTTTCCCATAATTTTAAATATTTAATTGTGGAAGCCTTTTTTGCGAGTTCTTGGGGCTTTTACCATTTTTTATTGGATTGTTTTATTAAAAAAAAAAAAAAAACCGAAACAACTTTTTTATGTTATCATTCCCTGGTCATGGTTTCGTGTACGCTGATTATCAATTGTGATGGGTATGGAAAATAAAAACACCTCAATGCTTTGAGAATGGCATCTTTGGGCGTTTACGCCCCCAAAGTGTACAACTGTGCTGCGGACAAGTTAAAATGCGGCAAGCCAAACATCTGGTGTGCGAAAGTAAAGTGCAACGGTATTTGGTGGCACAGCTAAGTGCCTTCCTTGGCCAAAAAGTTTGGTGGAATGCATTGCCATCCGGCCAACCTGTTTGTTGTTGCCTCGCTCCTTGTTGTTGTTGTTGTTGTAGCTGAGCACTCTGCCATCGCAGTCGTCCACGTCGACATCGTCTGCGTAATGGTAATTGTGCGAATGCAAGGCAATGACGTCATTCAACAAAAAGAGTGCCTTGCCCGCAGCCATAGCCAAAGCCGCAACCACGCCCGCATGTGCCAAAGTCGCCAAAGTTTCATTCCCCAATCACTCGGTTGGCACTCAGACCATCCTCCAGCCCTCTTTCAGCCAGACCAGGGCCAGGCCAGGCTAGGGCAGTGCATCGTGCATCGTGACAGTGCCGCCTTGCCACACACCACCGTAATTGTATGCGCTACGGCCACGCTTCGGTTGGCAATATTGTTATGACCAAAAAGAAAAAACCAGGTCACAAAGGACTTTTTACGCCACTCTCTCTGTGTGTGTGTGTGTGTGTGAGTGTGAGTGTTTCTGTCCATGTGTGTGTGTGAGTCCCTTCTGGTTTTTGCACTGACTCTGTTTGCCTTAACCTTTCTCTCTTTGCTTGCCTGGCATTGGGCAGCTTTCAGCGTCAACGCGCGCATATTTTTATTTGATTTATTTATATTTTTTATACTTGGAAAAAAATAACTGAGAACTAAAAACGCATAATTTGGTAAATTTAGCCAGCCAGCCAAGACTGGTGTCCTCCGCCTCCGTGGCACTTTCTCTTGACTTGGCTTTCTTATAAAGTTTTCCTTGTGCAAATCCTTGAGCCACTCACTCGCCTGCTGCCAACCTACTTGCTTGCTCTTCTTAACTTACTTATTTCCCATCTCTGCATGTGTGTGTGTGTGTGAGTGTGTTTTTCTGGCCTGTCCAGTTCAGTGCCCAAAAAAAGAGATTCCTTGGTCTTCTTAAACTATTTTACATTTAATATTTATGCAGTGTACATTTTTCTATACATTCTATATATATATTTTTTTTCTTCTCACTTATCTGGTTTTTCGCTTTCTTTTAGGCATGCATCAACTGCTCAACTCGTTCGGCAATCCATAGAGAAGGAGAAAGGAGTGAAAAATCCCGCAAAACACACACATACACACCGTCTCGTTTGGCTATGCTGAATAATTAATGCAGTTTTTGGTAAGTGAATTTTAAAGAGATTGACTAACTGACTGACTGACTGGCCCACTGACTTTACTATTAAACAAGAATAGAAATGAGCAAATGAAGTGTATTCAAAAAAGACAGAAGAAATGGTTGGGGAAATTCTTTTTTTACACTCTTTCTCGTCCGCCTCGACTGTCAACGAATTGCCGCGTAGTTCAAGCCAAAAGCTGTTGGCCATTGTCAGCTGATAGTGCCAAAGCACCGGATGCGGAAATTGTACAACAACAAAATGGCCCAACCAAAAATCATGCCATAAAAGTGGTGGGAAGAAGGCAAAAAAAAAAAAAAAAGAAAAAATGGCGTTAAGAGCACCTTACATATTGTCTGTCCTACTGTCTGCCTAACTGTACCACTGTCCACTATTTTCACACCCATTCAACTGTGAGAGTGGCGATGATAGTGTGCGTTTGTGTGTGTGAGGATAGAATGAATATATTTTTTGCTTTTCTTTTTGTTGTCGCAGTTTTATGTGATTTTGTTTTTGTTGCTGTCATTATTTTGGGTCACCTCATCCACCCACACTCCTTGTGACTCTTGCTTTCTCTTTTTTTTCACTAGCTTAGAGCTGTGACATCTGCTATCTCTCTCTCTGTTAATACCCTCTTCTCTTAGGCGCAAACTGTACCTTCACTTGCTGGAAGCTTAGACAGAAGGAGATTTCGGAGACAGCTAAAGTTACCCGAAGTATCTAACTGTACTTTGGAGATCTCAGATATCTGGAATACCCAACTTTAGTTTATATATATTTCGTCCAAGTCCTTGTCTTAGATTTTTCTAAATTTATACTATGTCAGTACCGAATCAAATAATAAGAAAATTATAGAATTCTTGAATTCTGTATTTGCTGGAAACGTCCGATAGATGGCGTACCAATATCTTCGTTTCCCATCACAAGTCTCTTAGGGTTTCTACCTTTCCTATAGAGTATTTTAAAATCCAGCTGATTCGAGCTGATTCTTAAACATTTGAAATATATTCTCTTCTTGTTTTGTGGGCGGCAGTGGGGTGTGGTGGTTAGAGAGAAAATTGCTGCCAGCAGTTTGTTCTATGTGCGTCTTACTTGCTTTATCTTAATGTTGTCTTGATACAATTTTTCACCCACTATCACACGTTCATCCCTCTCACTCACTCACACTTTTCTCTCGCTCTCTCACTCTGTCACTTTCTGTCTCTTCTGAGCTGTCTTTGGCCGGCGCTTAGCCTTAGCTTGTTGTTAGACATGCTTATTGCCGTTATTCCACTTGCCCTTCCTTTTGTTGTCTTGTTCGTGCTTTTTTTTTTCTTTTATTTTTCGCTTATCCTTATCCAGAACATGGCTGTTACTTTTACTGTGGCCATTGCCATCGTCATTCTTGTCTTCTCTTTGTTGTTGTTGTTGTTTTCAACGTCTTCTGGCATCGTTTGTTTTGTCATTCAATTCAATGAGGCTAATGTCCGTTGAGTTTTGCACCGCAACTACAGCTCATTCCATTTGCTCCTTTACTCCTTCTTCTCTCTCCCTCTCTCTCACTGTCTGTCTCTCTTCGTCTGCCTCTCCTTTGACTTGTTGTCTGTCCAGTTGGCCGGTTCTTTTTTTATTTTTATTTTATTTTTTTTGGCTCTTCTGCGTCCATTGCTTCATGCTGTTGTTGAAGTGCCATTAAGTTTAGTTGTCACTTAGCCTCTTTGCCTTTCCACCGATTCCCTGACAGACAAACTGACTGACTGGCTGACAGACAGGCTGACTAGGTCGGTTGTTGCCACTTGCGGTGGATTGGCAGGTTGCTGGCTGGATTATTCTCGCTTTAAAAAGTGGGAAAATCATTAGGCTCAGACAAAGTTCGATCTTTCAAAAATCAGAACATTTCTCGCCCCTTTCTCTCTTGCTCCTTGTGCTATCTTCCCTTTTGAACAGCAACTATTGACTTTTTGCTAATTTTTGCCTTTTACTCCTTTTTTGTGGTAAACTTTTATTTATTTTTATTCTCTTTTAAACTGCCAACTTAAATTGCGTGTTAATTTTCACACAGCGCGTATTTAGTCCGACTTTTTTTCATATTTTTTTATAGTCTGTTTGTATTTGTGTTTGTTGCGGTTTTAGTCGCCTTTGTGAGATTTCTATATAAACACAGGGACATAGAGAAGAGCAGAGAGAATGAGAGAAAAGTGAGCTAAAATTGTAAATATCGGTTTGCATGAGTATGAAAATTCTTCTCGATTTGCGGTTACTGTTTCTGAGTTTATTTGTGTGGGTTTTTTAGTTTAAATATTTGCATTTTTATTGTGGCAAGTCAAACACGGGATGATGTGCCTTTAGTTCATTAGTACGTTGCGGTATTATTCCCCATGTACAGTCCTGCCAGGCAACCGCAGTTAAACACTTAAAAAAGAAGAGAGGCAAAGTAAAACAAAACTAGCAAATCTGCAGACAAAACCAATTATATTTTCAGACTGGAACCCTTTCAATTTGAAGGTTCCTGAATTGCTTGAAATATTTCAAAGTCTAAAAGTTCTCCTGCCCAACATAGAAACTATTTGTCCAAAGCTCTAACTCTATGCCTTCTCATTTGATCTGCATGCTTCTGTCTCTTTTTATTTAAACAACACATCAATTTACAATTTAATGGGCATTTAAAAAGAATGTATTTTTCTTCTTTCTTTTTTGGTGGTATATTTGCATTCCAGCCTTGGTTTTTCAGTTACTCGGTTCAATTCAGTTAGGCACTTTGCACTTTAATGGCCAACACGGACCAGAAACTCGATTAAAAATGCAGATACAAATACACTTGCCAGCTCACTCCGCCAAAAAGAGCGCGGCTAACTGACAAACCAAGGATTACATTTGCCTTCACCCATCAACTCATTCCCAGGGGGCGTGTGTGTATGAGTGTATGAGTGTATGTGTGTGTGCTTGCCCTGTGCAAATTTCAAGTTGTCAATTTATGATTATGGCACCTCATGAAGTCGGGCAAGAAGCAAAATGTGAATTATATGCCGCCCACAGCGCAACCAACCTCGGCATTCTGCCCAACGAGTTGTGCGGGCGTGTTAAAGCGAAGTGAAATAACCAAGAAGCCACCAAAACTGGCAAATTGCAGAGCCTGCCACCATCACCATCTCAAAATAAGGAATTGGCTATATATACACGTGTGTACATTGCTTAACCCTTATTTTTCTCAAGTCTGAAATAGTCAAAATGCTCTGAGAATCTTAAATCTTAAGAGACCTCAAAATATATCGATCATTCCATCGGATCTTAAGGAAATAAATAGTATAAAAATGTTTCAATTCAAAGAGACTTTCCACTAAATACTTTACCAAATTTGAAAGGCTTCCTTTCGGAAATGCAAGATATTTTCCAATTTTATAATAGATCACTTAAGGCATAGTTCCCAAGGGGTTAACATAAGGCACGTTGCCAATTTTAAAGTTTTCGTTTTTCGTTGATGTGTGCTACCCGAAAACCAGGCAAAATCACCAGGCAAGCGGCTTCTGCTGTGCCTGGTTACATTTAACGCCTTTGTGCCTGATGGTAAAGTAGACCTCCAGAAAACGATTTAGGGCGGCTAAAAGAACTAAGCTCTCACACAAGCACACACTGAGAAATATAGCCAGTTGCCTAGTTATGTAAATGAGTCAGTCAGGCAGGGCGGTGGCCTCCTTCTTGGCCCATGTCAAACAGGCTTCAATTTTCCACTGCACTCTCTTTTCATTTTGGAAAAAAAACGAAAGAATATATATTTTACATGGCCTGAACGACGCGTTCGTTGTTAAAATCGACAAAGCGGCAGAGCGAAATAATACAACGTCAACGTAGGCAGCGACAGAGACGCAAGCGTACTAAAAACAGAGTTGTGCAAGTTAACTGTCAATTGTTATGGTTCTAACTGTTGTTACTGTTTAGTTGGATATATGTATGTGTGTGTGTGTGTGTGTGTTTTTTTGGGTGGCGGAAATGCATGAGAGTTTTTGGAAGCGCGCTGCCGCCTCCTGCCAAATCGGTCGCTATTGTGCATGGCATAAAATTTGATTGTGATTGAAAAGTGTAGCCTACTTTCAGGCTGTGCATATGAAATGCATGTAATCAAGCGCAAACAACAATGGCAACAAAACAAATTTTTGCACGCCATTTGCAGAGAGCAAATCTACCTATCCACACTCTCGTTTCTAGAGAGCCCTTTAACATTATTGGATTTAATTGAAATTTGATTTGATTACAAAAGTTTATTTTTTTTTTTTTTTAGTTTTTTTTTTTTGGTTTTTGATTTTGATTACGAAATTCGCCACTAATGTTTATTGCATTTAACAGATTAAAGTTAATTTTAATTCCACTTTCATATCCCTGGGCAGTAAATACCTTTATAATTATGTCACATAATGAAATAAGTAGAGAATGAAATAAAATGCATATAAAAAGTTTACAGAAGCCCGCTGACAGAGACAAAAGGCGCTTAATTGAACTATTTGGTTTTAATAATTGAAATTTCAACCAGACAATTCAATAATAATCAAGTCAAAAGACACACGCCTCCCTTTTCCATTACCCGCTGGCAACCAGAAAGAGAGTGAGACAGCAAATTTAATTAAGTAACTTATTGTTTTATATATTTTTAATATTATTTAATTGTGCCCTTTTTATTGTGAGCCTTTTAATTTTGCCATTTAAAACTGTCCGAGCCCGTCCGGGATACAGTTAATCTCGAGTGCTTCGGATTTTAAGGCTTAAAAAAATAGCAAAAATGTATTTAAAATAAAAATAAATAAAAACGAATGAAAAAGCCTGGGCAAATATTGTTTGAGTTGACAGCTTCTTTTGAGCTACATTGAAATAATAATTAAATAAATATTTGCGTAAATATTTTTGAACTGAAAAAAAAAATCTGTATTAAAAAAAATGTTCAATGTTATAAAAAGGAATTGCTTATCAGAAATATTTGAATAAAAACGTGAACTCACCCCGTTGAAATTATTCACATGCCAACAGTTGTTAAGCAAAAAAATAAAAATATATAATAAACGGCTTACGGCGTTTTAAATTAAAAATTTTATAAAAAAAAAATATATATTTATGTTACGGAGAATTTTTCACATATTAAGAGAGTAGGCATTTTCTGCAAACTGTAAAAGAAAGGAGGAAAGGAGGAGGATTTTCATATGATTTATGCCGGGCTAAAAGTCATTGACGGTTATTGGCAGGAATCTCGACTAAGTCAGAAAGTCGATTATGTTGAAAGAATTTATACTATATAAATAGAAAGTTTTAGAATTTTTATAGAATTATAAATACGCTCGAATAATCTAAACAAATGAAAACCAAATCAACGGCTTAAACATTTGATGAAGGTTTTCATTTTATTAAATTTAAATTATATTATTTTATTTATTTATATTTTTCGTTTTATGCCGTTGATAAATTGATTAAATTCTTGACTTTAATTGAAAATCAACAATTTACTTTTTTTTGAGAAAATATTTTCCAAGTGCCCAGTTTTTTTTTTTTTTAAGAATATCAGAAATTACCGCAAAGGCCAACTTTCAGTTGTTGTTATTGTTGTTGCTGTGGTATTGAGCACAAAAGTTTAGCAAAACAAAAAGAAAGAAAATGAAGAAAATAATATATCTGTGTGTGTGTGTGTGTGTATGAAATGTGCGTGTGTGAAATTGTATATGACTTGTACAATTTACACTGATCCCCTCTCGAACCACACCGCCATAGGCGTCCATCGTCCTGCAGTTGCCTCGCATCGTTTCTGTGTCCTTACACACACTTTAAATTATTTATTTTTACACTCTGCTGTAACACATTTGAAGTTGAATATGAGTCGCTCTATTTGCCTCTCTTTCTTGTTGGCCGCTCTTGTTGTTGTTTATTGTATTTTCCTTAACACGCTTCTGCGGGCCAACAACGACAACTGAGCCGTTGTTTCGCTCTGCTCTGTTTACTCGTATACCCATGACTCGCGCTCTCTCCCTCTCTCTCTATCTGTTCCATACATGCTCTCTGTCTCGCTTGCACTGAGATTCTTATATTTCTGTGTTTTGATAGCCCGAGGTCTACCTTGCTCTCTCTCTGCCTCTCTTAATCCCCTAGGTCTGTATTTTGCTGGCCTTTCTTTTCAGAACTTGTAAATTATTTGCCTTTTGCCTTTTTTCAACACACACACACATACACACATACACCCGCAAGTGCACGAAAAATTTTCTTGAGTTTATGTGTTAAACTTTACATCTCCGCATCGCATATTACTTGGCATTGTGTGTGCGTGCGTCCATGCGTCCATGCGTGTGTGTGTGTGTGTGAGTGTGTGGGCGTTCTGCTTTGCTTTTTACAATCTTAGCAGCCTTGCTTTGAGTTGGCTTGCTGCATGGCATGTAAATGATATGTTCCTTTTGGCCAGTCGCCATCACCATCGCCAGTCGTCGTCGTCGTCGTCGACAGCCGTTGTGCGTCCTTGTGCACGTCAACGGCACGTTCCAAATGTTCCAACTAAACTGCTCCCAGCCCCGATTTTCATGCCATCTCTGCGCTTTTCTAGACTCGCTGCCTTGACGCCATCCTCTCTCTGTTGAGCCTTCGTCACTTTATTGCCGCAGTCGCTTTGTTGTGCGTGAGTGTGTGTGTGTGTGTGCCGTTAAACAAATGAACAACATAAATAATTGCAAGCGCACACATTTAAAGACACAAGAAGACACAGGCGAATACCCAGCAAACATAACGAGTTACGTCTTCAAGACGCCTTGTAAAGAATTCCAACTATTCGAAAGGAGTCGAAGTCCTAATTAGGCCGTTTCAAAATTGATGAGACTTTTAAATGTCTTAAGAAAAAAATTATTCTGAAAGCTAGACAATATTTCTAGATTTTCGCAAAGCAATAGCATAATTTATGTTATCACAAAAAAAAAGGCTAGCTTAAGGGAAATTATTATTTTTTTCCAATTCAAATTGAAATTTGTATTAATATACAAAAGACTGTAATATTTTGAGTCCTATAAATCGAGATAAAGAATATAGAAAGACTGGGCTCGATATTTTCCAGAAGAAAATGTTCTTACAATTATAATAAGTTGAATGAAAACATTTAGACTGATCCTGGATAAAATGATATTTGTGATTTTTAAGGTTTATCTTCATTTTAATATTTTGACAAAGGGTTAATCTCGTTTTTATGGATCTGTCTTAATCGGGAGTATTAACATTCTACAAAATATATAGGGTATTCATTTTTTGTAGGCTCAAATCTGGTAAATTATTTCCTCTAGATTTCAGTAATTTATATTTAGCAAAGAACTAATTCTGAGTCGAAGGAATCTTTTATTTCATTTAAAAATTTTGAACAGACAATGTTGGCTGGGCTGGGCGAAAATGATTTTTCATTGTAAAATCGAAATGTCTTCAGCTCTAAAGTCTTTATTCAAAATACGCATAGCATTGAGTGTGTGGCATGTGTGTGTGTGTGTGTTAACTGATTTGGCTTGCTGGTTATTATATTGCATATTTAAAAGCAGCGCACGTTGTTTGCTGCTTGTGTATTTTTGCTATTTGCTTCTTGGAAAATCGTAGCGCTTGTCCTGGTTCCATTTGGCTTGGTCGGGGCAAGATTAATGAGCTGCTTCATCCAAAGCGAAAGCCATTTGAAGGGATTTTTAACAAAGCCATCAGACTTGTCATGATTCGACTAATTTGTTAATTTAACAACAACAACAATGACAACAGAATCTACATAAATCTTTCTATATATACTCTTAACTTAAATGGAACAATTGAAATCTAATAATTTTGATGCTTCGATTATCAATAGGCAAATTATCAAAAAGTCTAATGCTCCTAGCTGTTCTTGTTGTTTTAACGATTTTAGTTGTGGGGATCAAAATTCCAACAGCATTAAAGCCTCAAAGAGTATTATCACTGCAAACACTCGAAACTAATTGACGGCAATACAAACACACACACACTCAAGCACACCCTTGACAAGGTATTAAGCCATATCTACAAGTTCAGACCTGGCTATAAGCGCCGGCAGTCAACACACTTACCTGGATTTATACATATGAATGAATTTGTCAATCCATTTGCCTGTCTGTGTGGCAGCGTGGAACGTGGATATTTCGAATGTGTGACTAAATTTGAAAGAGCCGAAAACTATTATTTGGTCTTTGTTTTGTTATTTCTGATAACACACACGCTAAGAGACTATTTGGCAGCAATCAAAACCTAGTGCGGTATTGCCCTCTAATTGGAGCAACAAATGCGATTACACAAAGCAATCGTGTAGGCAGTTGGAGAGCTGGGAGACACACCACCGATAAATCGCTGACAACCGAATTAGAAAAATTAAAAATTTTTTATATATTTGTATACTCTGTACATTGAGGGTAAGGGTATATTAATTTTGTACAAATATATGTAATATAGGGAAGGAGACGTCTGGGACCAGCTAAAGTTATCCAAAATATGATTAGGGTTTCTAAGGAACTCGATAAAGCAATATGCGTCCGTCTGATATAAAAATCTTAAAGAAACTTAAAGGTGTGGAAAATTGTTTTACTTGAACTTGGAATATACCTATATATATATTTTTTTTAGTTAAAACTTTTGGGAAATAATTGAATTATGGATTAAGAAATTTGAGAAGCTTTTAGATATTCAAGTGAATTTGATTTCATGGCAGCAAAAATTTGTTGCCAAAGATTGAATTACTTCCGGTACAAGACTAGAGAATTAATTGGCCAATATCAGAGTTTGAAAATCTTTTAGTAAATAACTCTTAACTTTAATTAATTACTTTGAACAAATAATTTGATTTAATTCAAGTTCAAAGTTGAAAAGTCCGTAGAAAATATAGCAAAACTCGTTGCCTCAACATTGTTGAGAGAACTTTCTGGCGCTCTCTTTATATCATTTTAAAATCCATTCCATCACCACCTCTCAGCCAGGGAAACTCAAACAGCCAATTTACCCAGAGGATGAGTCCCTTGGTTCCCAAAATCTAAATTAAATTCTATTTATAGGCACATGTACAAAAATTTTACGCTGGCAATTTCAAGCCAAAAGTAACGAGATGATGAAGAGGAAATGACTGAATGGTTATTTGGTTAGGTTTGATGGAAATGCGGGAGAGAGAGAGTGAGTCGGAGAGAGGGATATAGCGAGGGGCAGGAAACTTGACATGCTTGATATCAGGCTGTTTGGTTAGTGGCTCTCTGTGTGTGTGTGTGTGTGTGTGTGTGTGTGTGTGTGTGTGGTTGTGTACATCAGGTTGGCTGGTTAATTACATTATGAATTTGATAGTTTTTATCAGATGTGGATTGGCTTTGGCTTTGGCTGTCCTCTCCCACAAATTCCCTTGAAAGTGGGTATACGCATGATGATGATGATGATGACGATGGAACCGAAAGAATATGCAAATGAATTGGTGTGCGTGAGAGTGTGTGTGTGCGTCCGTGTTTTCCGCGCAATTCACGTTTATTGCATAAATTCTGCTACATTGTTTGTTGGTCATATGAGTTGAGCATTACAGACTGATTGACTGACTAAGTTCCCGGCGTTAGGCACCTGTCTATTAATTAATAAGTCTATGTTTACAGTTGTGGTTGCCAATTAGCATTAGTTTATGTTTCATAAGGTTCTCAAACCGCACAATAACAAAATTTACAGCGCAGTTGAGCACAAATGGAAGGGAAAAATAGGGAAGAACCTTAATCTTATTCTCTGGAGCTATTTGACAATATAACATACCAAGAATAAACAACAACATAGAAGTAAGCAATTATTCCTAAAACATAAATGGATTTAAAAGATGTTAAAAAAAAGCAAAACAAAACGGGTGTTACCTAAATAGATACAATTAGGAATCACAGAAAGGAGAATGCTCGCAGTACTTCCTTCCTTGCCAAATAGGCGGGTCATATGTATAACCGCAGCTACAGCTGAAACACCTAGAGCAACCTGAAATGGCACGGTAAGCCATTTATTCCACTGCAAAAGAAGGATCAATTACAAAATGTAAGCACAGCTATGTGATAATTGGTTACTTGAAAAACCGAGATAGTTAACAAAATACTGGCTCCGATATTAATAGCAGCTCCAATTGCAGGAAAAGTTATATTGGTGTCTTTGTCTGAGTGGGATAAAATTGAAATTATCCGAAAAAGGATCAACATTGTTATTAACACTTGCCATCCATAAGCGCAGTGCTAAGCACCGAAAGTGTAGATACTAGTATGTTCACTATGGCTATAATTAATATACCTAATTTCATGGATACGCAACAGAAACAACATTTTGTTACAATAGGTTTCATTATTTTCTATTTTAATTTCACTTACAAATTTTATTTGAATTATTATATCTGGCAACCCATGATTCAATATTCAACAATTCGAAAAAGTTCTAAAACCTTGAATAACTCTTAACTCAATCGTAAATTCTTGAAAAATTGCCTCTCGGGAATAACAGATTCATAATTACTGCAAATATCAAATTTGATGAGGTTTAACCAAATATACAAGATATGTCGGAATAAAAAAGTGTACACAACGATATGTTAGTGATATATTGGCCGGATTTTCGAAATGTTTTTTCAAATGATATAGCCATCCGAAGTCGAACTCAACTCAACTCAACTGATATCTTAATTTTTATCAGCTCTTTTGGGAGCCATATGATAAAGTTATTCGATCAGCTTGAAACTAGACATTTTTATTAGAAAGAAAGTAGACATTTTTATTTAAAGAAATTTATAAATCCAAAAGTTATAACCTGTGTTTTTTTCCGAACCCAAATCCGTTATGAATATTCTTCTCTTTGAAATAGACATGGTTAGATTAGTCACAAGATTATTAAGGTACAGGGTCAATCATATGAAATAGGTTTTAAGATCAAATAAACATATTTTCAAGCATTAAATGCCAACAGGATTTGCACTTCGCTATTCCGAGTTCTATTGAAGAAATTCTCATGGACAAGCAAGCTAATTGTTTGTGTACCAAAGATGACCAGATCCGACTATGAAGTACATCAGAAGTTGTTTTAAATATTAAAATAAAGAGTATTATAACTGTAAACACTCGAAACTAATTGACGGCAATGCAAACATACACACACTCAAGCACCCCCTTGACAAGGTATTAAGCCATATCTACAAGTTCAGACCTGGCTATTAGCGCCGGCAGTCAACACACTTACCTGGATTTATACATATGAATGAATTTGTCAATCCATTTGCCTGTCTGTGTGGCAGCGTGGAACGTGGATATTTCGAATGTGTGACTAAATTTGAAAGAGCCGAAAACTATTATTTGGTCTTTGTTTTGTTATTTCTGATAACACACACACAGAGACTATTTGGCAGCAATCAAAACCCATTGCGGTATTGCCCTCTAATTGGACCAACAAATGCGATTACACGTCAGTTGGGGAGTAGGGAAACACACCACCGATAAATCGCTGACAGTCGAATTAGAAAAATTCAAAAAATATTTTCACTCCAAATGAAAATATTGCATCAGAGACATTTCCTAAAATTGGTTAAAAACGTTCTCGGAATAATGGGAAAAATATTAAACATTGGATTGTAAAATATTATAGAATTGGGTTGAATTTGAATTTTTTAATTTTATTAAAATTTCCATTCAATTAGTTTAGACAGTTCCACACATTTTTAAGAGTTTAAACAAATCAATTTAATGGGAAATTAAAATCTTGTCACCCTAACAATCACAACTTGTCCGCTTATCACGAGCAAATATAAAAACAAAAAAAAACAAAAAAACCAAGACAAGTCAAATTTCTTTATCTTTGAACAAGTTGCTCCGATTATTCTAATTATCTCGCATGCTCTCTCTTTTGCTTTTGTTTGTAAACTGCAGCGATCAAGTTGAGCCGGTTTTTTTGTTTTTTTGTTTTTACTCACTCTGTGGGGCTCAGTTGGCTCTCTGGCTGATGCCGCTCTGCCTCTGCTGGTTGGGTTTGTTATTGTTGTTATTATATTCCCCAAGCCCTAAAGCTTTTAAACGTTACTTGACAAAAGCAGTCTCGCCGCGCACTTGTCCGTCAGCGCACCTCCACGTCGTGCTTTGCTCCAAGAGTTATTAAAAGCTTTTATGTTTCGTGTGTCAAATTAATTTGTGCTATTTTAGTGTAAACATTTGTGTAAACTGATCTGTGAAAGTGAAAGCTTTTTCAAGTCTAACAAAATCGTATAAAAATAATAATAAGCATCGAAATCCAAATAAGCCAATCGTCTGAAGTTTTCAAAGGCTTTCACACATTTTTCTGCATTCCTTTGCATATTGCGCTCTATCTCTCTATCACGACTTGTCCATTTTAATTGCTTGATTGACAGCGCCATAAACGAAATTTAAAAAGTTTCATGAACAACAAACGGAGAGCAAGATAAAGCAATAAGTGCAAATTACAAAAATTACAAAAAAAAAAAAAAAAAAATTACGCCAAATTTATTTTATCTCTTGTTTCGCCTCATCCCATCTCGTCAGCGTCTCTCTCTCTCTCTCTTTATTGGAGTCTTTGGCAGTCTCTACGCTATTGTGAGTAAAATAATTTTATTTTAAAACCAACTGAAATAACAACAGGCAACTGAGCTGGGCTCAGCTCAACTCAATTAAAACATTCTGAGACCTCAGAAAAAAACAAAAAAAAAAAAAACAAAAAACGATATATGAAAAAAGTTTAACCCTTTTTGGGTGTGTTTTATTTGCATTTAATCGTTAGCCAACTCAAATAGCAACAAATTCACACGATCAGTATTTATATTGATTAATTTTTTTGTTGTTGTTTTTGTTGTTGTTGCCGTTATTAACGTGATGCAATTTTCATTGCATTTTTTTTTCAGTTCCACTCAATGTTTATGATTTTTATGGAATTTCCACACGACTACGCCAGTAACAGCCGAAATCGCTGAAGCTTCATAAAATTTATAGATAAATCGATTATTATACAATAGAACGATGGCAGTTCGCACTTACTTTATGAATTCAGAATTCATAAATTTATAGCCGTTAAAATAAAAAAGAAAAAAAAAACGCAAAACCTGTTTCATTGCATTTTTTACGATGCAATCAATTGGAGTTTTTTGTGGCCTCTCACGTGTTGCAATCACACACACGGGCATTCTCTTCAGAAGACTTTGGCACCTGATTTCATTGAATTTTTTTCATTTTCTTAAAAAAACTGAAACTTGAACTTGGATTATTTTTGAGTCGAAACTTTTTAGAAATAATTGAATTATGGATTAATAAATTTGAGAAGCTTTTAGATATTCAAGTGGATTTGATTTTATGGCAACAAAAACTTGTTGCCAAAGATTGAATTACTTCCGGTACAAGACTAGAGAACTAATTGGCCAATATCAGAGTTGGAAAATCTTTTAGTAAATAACTCTTAACTTTAATTAATTACTTTGAACAAATAATTTGATTTAATTCAAGTTCAAAGTTGAAAAGTCCGTAGAAAATATTGCAAAACTCGTTGCCTCAACATTGTTGAGAGAACTTTCTGCCGCTGTCTTTATATCATTTTAAAGTCCATTCCATCACCACCTCTCAGCCAGGGAAACTCAAACAGCCAATTTACCCAGAGGATGAGTCCCTTGGTTCCCAAAATCTAAATTAAATTCTATTTATAGGCACATGTACAAAAATTTTACGCTGGCAATTTCAAGCCAAAAGTAACGAGATGATGAAGAGGAAATGACTGAATGGTTATTTGGTTAGGTTTGATGGAAATGCGAGAGAGGGAGAATCGGAGAGAGGGATATAGCGAGGGGGGCAGGAAACTTGACATACTAGATATCAGGCTGTTTGGTTAGTGGCTCTCTGTGTGTGTGTGTGTGTGTGTGTGGTACATCAGGTTGGCTGGTTAATTACATTATGAATTTGATAGTTTTTATCAGATGTGGATTGGCTTTGGCTGTCCTCTCCCACAAATTCCCCTGAAAGTGGGTATTCGCATGATGATGATGATGATGACGATGGAACCGAAAGAATATGCAAATGAATTGGTGTGTGTGTCCATGTTTACCGCACAATTCACGTTATTGCATAAATTCTGCTATATTGTTTGTTGGCCATATGATTTGAGCATTACTGACTGATTGACTGACTGACTGGCTTACATAAGAGCTGAGTGACTAACTGGTTTCTCGGCGTCGGGTACCTATCTATTAATTAATAATTCCCTGGTTTTTAGTTGTGGACACCAGATGGTATTAGTTTATGCTTCACAGGTTTTTAAGCCACATTAAATGATCCATAACATACACATACACATAGCATACACAACCAGAAAATTAAAGGAAAAATAGCTTCACTCGTCATCATTGCTCAAAATACAAAACCAAGAGAAAGCAACTATAGCGAAATAAGCCAAAAGTCCTGAAAAATTTTTAGATTAATAAAAATATAAGACGAGACTTAAAACATGCATTCCTTACCTATCATGAAAATAGAAGTAATTATTTGAGGGATAATTCTTGACATTTCTTCCTTCGCAAGCAATTTGATTAACTCAACCATCATGAAAATAATCGCTAGCGCTATACATATCAGAAATGGTAAAGTGAACCATTTATTCCTCTGCAAAACAAGGATCAATTATTAAATGTTTGCGCAGCGATCCGAAAATTAATTACATAAAAAGTCGACAATATTAACAAAATACAGCATATGATACCAACAACAGAGGATATTGGAAGCAGGATATTCATAGCTCCAGTGGATTTTTCTGGATGGCATAAAATTAAAATTAGTAGGAATTGAATAAGCATCGAAGTCCACACATACCTTTTGCAGTAAATGTCATGACTAGAGCAACTAGAGAAAATATCGTATAGACTATGCCCATAATAATTACACCCACATTCATTGGTACGCAACAACAACAGCATTGTTTTAGCAGTGGCTTCATAATTGTATTATTATTATGTTTCAAAAATATAATCAACAGAAAAATTTGATATTTTATTGTTTTCAGTTTTTGAATGTAACTGACTGAATTTATATGTCTGGCCATCCATGATCTAAATTGACCAAGTCCGAATAAACCTTAGCATAAGTTAATTAAAACTAATTTAATATAATATTAGAAAACTAATCATCGTGCGAATAAAAGTTTTATAATTTTTTAGTTCTCTTCGTCCTCAAAAGATGAAATAGATAATTGGGCCTGAAAATTATGTAGATATTGTTTGAAATGAATTTGATTTTTTTTTAAGCATTCCTTAAATGCCAACTGGATGTGCACTTTGGTGTTTATAGTATCTCAGACAAGTGTGCAATATTTATTACTTTTAATACAATTTAGAATACTGAAGAAAATAGCAAGGGCAGAGAAAATCAAAAAAAAAAAAAAAAAAAAAAAGGAAAAAATACAAAATGAACTCATAGAAACAAAAACTTAGTTACATTAAAGGTCGATTTAAATAGTAAATCACTGCTTATAATTATTGACACAATCATCACCCAATTCGCAACTACCACAATTGAGTAGTCTTGTAATAAAAGCATTGGCCTTATCGATCAATACTTCCCGGATCGGAGACAAAAAAAGAACCTAAAGCTAGTATCAAACGTACAACTCCTAGAATTCTCATACCTGTTTTCATTTGATATGGAAATCCGAAAAATGCTTAGCAACAAATACAGGACTTAGTCTCAAGCCCCAGGTGTATCACATATAACTATATGCATTACAGCTACCATAATAAGTTCCTAAGTCGATCCTGATAAAATTGATTTTTTTAGCGCAATAAATATCAAATATATTCTCAGCGCCATCCAGACATGTGTGATGTTTCGGCATTTAAAATAGAAATCAAGATATCCTCAAACTTATCATTGATATGTTTGACAAATTTATACACTCCTGTTTCTCTAAAAGTCTCAATTCAAATAAAACTAAATGATATCGATCCAACTACAATAAATATTTGGCACATATAACAAAATTATATACAGATACATTCTGAGGAATATCTAGAAATGGTATTATTTTGACAGAGGAATTTTAAGAACTTGAATACTTTAGCTAATTACTTATATCTTAGACTGTTTTGAATTCTATCAAATTCTATTAAATCATTGCCAATTTTCTGAGAATACATCTAAGCCGCATGGTTGGTTATTGGAACTCAGCCATCATTATTCTAATAATATCTAGTTTATTACTCGATTTCAAACTAAGCCGCAAAATGAGGCGTGAAATTTAATATGCATTGTAGAAAATATTGTGTATATTTTTTTTCTCTATCAGCTTAGATGATTGGCAGCCGAATGGCATACTATGATAAAGTATATATACATATATATATTGGCATATGTAGATATGTTCATGAGTATATATAAAATGATTGCAAAGGAATGACATGAAAGCCGCATACTCAACCAAATACAAACACAAACAAATGCACACACGCACAAGCACACTCGGAAAACTGATGGCAAGTTGTGTGCTTAAGCAAACATTAATGCCACTGGCAGTGGCAGTAGCATTTGTTGCCATACCATTCCTCCCCAGCCCTGCACTTGGCAAAACAGACAGCTTAGAAACTGCAATTCACCAATGCCACCGTCGCCGTCGCCGTCACCGCTACCGCAATTGCCACACACCCACACAGCCATTCATCCCAGAAGTCGAAGCAGAAGCAGAAGCAGAAGCAGAAGCAGCAGCTGCAGCTGCATGGAAATTCGAGACTTGGCTATGACGTTGAAGTTACTACTTGTTGTTGGCTGGTGGCTAATGATGCGCATGATGTGCCCCATTGTGGCACAGTGTGAGCATCATCAGAGCATCGTCAGGCTCGTCAGCTTCGTCAGGCTCGTCAGCTTTGCTGCGGCAGCAGCAACTTCATCTTCATCACCAACAGAATTGAGCAGACTGTGGCTGAGTCAGTGGCAGGCAGCAAAAGCTGAGTTGTTTGTGCTGCTAAGCTTTTCCCGGTGTCGCTGGCAGCCGCATCACGACACTAAAAAAAAAAAAATAAAGACAGAAACAGAGAAAACGAAAGAGAGAGAGAGTGTGTGTGTGTGATGGAAAGGGGTGCGCAAAGGCAAAGGCAAAGCCCGTCATGTTGACTGTTGGCTTGACTTTGTTGCAGCTTCATTTGCCTGCTGCACTTGTCGCCCGCAAAGACTGACAAAAAGACAGACAGCCTCTGACTAGTTGACTCACTGGCTAGAGCATACAAAAGACAGAAAGAGAGAGAGCATGATTGGGGGTGGATGGCAAAAAGATTGAGTGTGTTTGGCTAAGTGAAATGCAATAAAAACTGCAAGTTGGCAAAGACCCTCCCCACCTTCATCTCCTTTGCTCATTTCCATCCTGTCCCTCGGCCCTCGTCTGAAATTAATATAAATCACAGTCAAGGCATTTAAACCACATTTTGCCGATTTGCGTTTGCCTGCCATGCGAGTTTTTTCCGTTTTTCTTTTCTTTTATAATTTGTTGTCTTTTTTTCTCTCTTGCTTTGGTTTTTTTTTTCATTATGCTTTATTTAATGTGTTTATTGTGATTTTTTATTTATTGTTGCGGCTTATTGTTTCTGTCTGAGGGAAGGAGCGTGTGAAAGGCTTTGACTGCCTTCTCAGTGTGTGTGTGTGTGTGTGTGTGTGTGGCTAAAACGAGGGCAACTTGGTTATTAAAACCGCCGTTGGCAATTTGTAATCATTAGATAAGACATCCTTTCAGTCAGCCAGTGAGCTGAAGGCTTCTCATTTTAATCTATTCTTCTTCTGCGAATCCCTTTTTCGATTCATCTTCTTTTTTTACAAATAATTCTTTTTGGAATTTCAGAATGTTATATTTTCTGCAAACGTTATCAAACATTCTCAACTTTTTCGCAATTAAATTTTTGCCTCTGTACACTTTTCTTTCTAGCGTCAGTCCCCCTCTCGCTTGGCTATTACATTTAGCTTAGCTTAGTTTTAAGGAGCGGCCAAAAAGTCATTGGCTGCACAAGTGATATTTGCTGTAATACTCTCATGCATTTATGCAAAACACCCACAAAGATAAACAGACATCAGAGCAGATGGAAGCCGTGCAAAGGCCAAAAGACGAGACAGTCAAAAAAGCGGAGAAGACGAAGAATAGAATAGAGACAGACACTTTGGAAAAGTGACTGCCATTTGCACATTTAACGGCTCGCTTTGGCCAAAGCCAAAGCCAACGCTTGCAACACCCTCATCACCGCCATCATCACAGTTGTTGTAGCAAGTTTAAGTGGCCACTTGACTAAATTAATATGACACTGCTGCCATGTAGTTTTTGCCAGTGTTTGGGTGCGCTTACTTCCTCTGCTTCTTTTTTTTTTTTTTTCTTGCCAAGAATATGAATAATTATGGCAACGCCAAACTGAAGCAGTTGAAATATTTCTGTAGTCGTCGACAATTCGCAGTTGGCATTCAAAGCAGTTAACTGTTGGCGGCGCCATCGTTGGTCATGTTGATTTGCATGTCCATTCAGCCATTCAGGCAATTCCAAGCACAAGTCTGTGTCAATACCGAAATGGCAAATGACAACAACGAATGGCTACATTCTGGTGAAAGGGATTTACAACCAAGTCATCCACTTGGTCACACTGCAATTTTCATGCATAAATCGTAAAAACGGAGAGGAGGCAAATGTTTCCAAACAAAACTCAACGCCAGCCTTGGTAACATCAGCGTCAACTAGCTTTGTTCACACACACACACACACACCCATACATATATATCCTTCCTCAATTGGCCAGTAGAAAGGCAAAGGTCCCTAGTTTAGTTAAGCGGAGTGGGGAATGTGGAAGTTGAGCAGCCGTGGCCCATGTCACGGTAAGTCCCAACTGAATGCTGTTAAAAAAAAAGAAAACTTTTTCTTTTCTATTTTTTTTTTCACTCCCCCAACAGCACATGTCACACTTTTTCTTAGTTTGTATTTTGTGCCACACACACTACTAACGATTTGAGTACAGTGCTTTGATATCCAAGGCAACCTTAATTACCCTTCTCAGACAATGTGAAAGTAAAAGAAATTAATTAATATAAAATTCGAATTTTTTTGAAATTTTGCTTAAAATATTTTCTAATATAATTTGAGGCTAGATGAAATGGGTTTTGGAACACTGTGCTTAATCGTAACGCATGTGAAAAGAAGGTGTTGGGAGTTTGCCCAGTTATGAAAATAACCATAAGGCAATTGCCCTGTGTTGGACCTAAGAAGGGAACGAGTCTGTGTGAGTGTGTTCGAGTGTGTATAGTGTTGTCGGTGGCTTTGGCTGATGTGGCAATGTCGGTGGCTGCTACTCATAAGCCTTGAATGCTAAATGTCAAAGTTACTCCTTGGCGTCATATTCGACACATTGGGCGTTGAGGTGAGACTATGTATATACATATGTGTGTTTACGCGTATGCCTCTGTGTGAGTGTGCAGTTATGTGTTTGGTAATGGCTGCCCGGCTGCCTGGCTGCCTGCCTTCGGATTACATTACACTAAGTTCTGTGCAAACACAGTTGGCGCAGTTCATTAACATGTTACATGGACGCGAAGACACACACACACACATACAGGCAACACGTACACAGAGACAACAACAATAAGAACTCTACAACTTTAGCTCGTTTTACGGTGGCTCTTCTGCTTTAGCTGGCCTGCCTTTACTGCCTTTGCCCCCCCATTTCTGCTACCCTTTGCTGTGCTACTCCCCTATCTACTACTATTTCAACTGCCACTGCCACTGCTGCTGCTGCTGCTGCTGTTCTTGTTTTGTTACTTTGTTTTATGTTCTACTTTAGATGTTCGAGGCTTTTGCATATGCGAGTCTGTTTGTAGGCTGATTCTGTTTGTTTGTTTATTTGGTTGCTTGTTCATTGGGTGGCTCTTGTTGTTGTTGTATTATGCGTAAGTAGAAAATATTTCTATATTATTATGCCTATTCTAGCCAACCAACCAGGAAGAGTTTTACCGGCTAGTCTATTTGTGTGAGTAACTGTGTACATGTGAATGGGTATGCGTGTCTCAGCCCGGGCGTCGGTGTCTATGGGTGCACTTAACAGCAAACTAGAACGACAACTCAAAGCACTCTAGAAGAATATCCCTTCTACATAAATAAGAATTTATTCAGTCTATCTCTCTCTCTCTCTCTGTCGAACTCTTTTTGTATGTGTCTGTTGCTTCGGCTTAACCTACGGATTAAATGTAAAATATAAATAATTAACAGAGCAGTTAGGTTCTGGGTTAACTTCTGGCCTAAAGGCGTTCTCACCCAAGCATACTCACCCGGCCAATCCCCACATGTTTAAAGTTTTATATAGTTTGGCCTCCGCCTCTGGTGTTTTGCAGCAAGCGAACTGCACTAATTAAAGCCGTTTCAAGTGCCTTTCTCTTTTGTCCGTAACGCTTGGTCTAATCAATGATCGACACACATTTTGCCCTACTCAATTTGGCCAACGATGACAACAATAAGCTGATATAGGAGAACGCAGTTTGTCAGTTAATTTGCCGTTTTAATGCATTTTAAGGCAAGCAACCAAAAACGTAACCGACTAACCAAAATGACCGGACCCCAGCCTGCCACAGACTCTGACCGGTTGAGTACCCATTGCCAACCAAATGAACCGACCAACAAAAGTTGCCATTGGGCCAAGTTTTTGGCCAAACAAAATGATACAAAACAAGTAGACAAATGCAAAACCGAATCGAATGCGAACCAGAAAACTCGTTGCATACTTTACCGCATTGCAAACAAGCAAGACCCGAAACCGAGAGTGGCCTCAGCATCTAAATTGTTGTTTTTGCTCTTCTTATTTGGATTATATGAAAAGTGGTAGTATATATGACCTATCCATCGTCTAGAATATCCGAAGTTTTTCTTATCTGATCTGGTAGATATTATCATATGACTTTTATATATATCAGATCAAAATAAAAGATAAAACAGATAAAACAATTTAGACATAGCTCACGACAAACTATAGTCAATTGATCTGTTATGAAAATAAAATCTTACTTAAAACATTTCTGGTTTGGGCTTCTTTTTCGATCTGATTTAACTCTACCAAAATTGCCATATATTCTTCTATGCTAATTCTCTACGAAAATAGTAGAAAAACAAAAAAACAAGTAGCAGCAAACAACATGATGAGCTAAAAGAAACTTACGATATAGTCATATGAGGCGAATTTCCCTGGCCAGTTGCCATTGGTTGGGCAGGCCGTAAAACTCGTAGCAATTCGTTTTAATGAATCCATCCGCACTGAGTGCCACAAGAGCCACAGTAAAATGGGATGGGGAGAGGGGAGTGGCAGAGCAACTGATTGTATCAACTTCCTAAGTGGATTTTGCAGTCCAACTGGCATTAAGCTGCTCTTCTCTGGCCGCAGGTAATTTCATATGAATGAAAAGCAAAAGTCGTACAGTCTGACTGTCGGCACCCTGCACTCTTTTGCACTCTCCTGCACCCACTCGCAATGCCAGTTGGCTTTTCATATATATGTATATAGGGAGCTCGGGTTTTTGGCTTGAATTTGTTTTGTCTTGCTAGCCGTAGCTTGTTTGCTTTTGCCTCCTGACAATGCCAGACTCCGCAGCCTGACATGGCACACATATTTATGGGGCTTGTCTAGGCGGGCAAGGCGGGAGGAAGCAGGCACTCCAGCCAACCAGTCAGCCAGTTTTGACTGATTTTTCTGGCTCTCTGGTCTCTCGGCACTCGGTGGTCGGAGCTCGGAGCTCGGCGCTCGGTTTGGGCTTCCTCTCACATTCTCAAAGCATGAATTTTTGGTCATTCTGTGGCCTTTGGCTGACGTTGTCTTTCAATAAACATTCATTCACACGGTCATATGCAAAACAGTGCTGTGCTCGACCCTTTCCTTGGCACACCAAGGCACTTTTGTCTGCAGCTTTTTGACCGAACTCTTTCGGTTGTTATGATTTTTGTTGGCCCTTAACTTGAGCTTTTCAGCCCGGCTAAAAACAAAAAAAAAATGGAAAAACAAAAAAGTTGCCACAACTTTTTCGCTTCCTTTTCATGGGTTGTTGTTGTAGTTTCTTCGCACTCATGAATGTTTTAAGCGCATTTTGTGCAATTTCCAGTCAGTAACACTTAAGCTTTCAGCCCTTGTCCGCACTCTTTGGCAGAGACTGCTCGAAAATTTCGTCGCATTCTGCAATTTTTAACAACTTGAAATACTTTGTTATGCAATTTTGATGATTTGATTTCATACGAAAATCTGACAGAACATTCATTCAACCTGGACAGTGTAGACCTTTCTGACCCTACTCCCTTTCTATGTGAGCCCGAAATATTCTATTCAATTATTTATTTGATGTTCTAAAGTTTTGAGGAGACAAGATAACCGAGTGTGAGAAATTGGGTAAAAACATTTATCATGTTGAAAAATACAGAAATAAAAATACTTTGAAAATATCTTAAGCGTCATGAGACTCTTTATTATTCACTTAATACATAAAACTTTTCAAACTTCTCAAACAAATTAAGTAAAATATTTCAGGTCCTTAGCCATTTGGTTCCTCATAAGCTCAAAATAAAACTAGCCTTTCCTTAAGTCTGAAAAAGAATTCTTTAAGGAACTTTTTGAATATATTGAAATATTGAAAGGATAGATTTGATGGGCTTTCTGCTAAAATATTTAAAATTTATTTCAACGTATTTTAAGCTTAAATCTTTCAAATTTAGATATTCTCTACTATCCGCTCTCCCTCTCTTTGTTTCTATTTGTAAAATGTTAATCAGTTCCGGCAAAGACCAAAATGCAACTACAGCTTAATTGTTTATTTTGTAAGCTCAGTTAAACAAACCTTCCCCTAACAAACGATTTTTGTTCTGAATTTCCTTTCAGAGTCCTGCCACACAACAGCCAGGAAAATAACAACACAAAAACAACAGTTGCAAGGGCAAAGGCAATCCGGCAGAACAGAACAAAACAGAACAAAACAGAACAGAACACTACGGAGGCAAACTAATTTATGGAATTAAAAATGCATATTTTCTAGCAGTGCGTTGCAGTTTTTATCATACGAGAGGCAAGTCTCTCCGCCCCGCAACAAGGGGAGGCCAACAGAAAGAGCTAAGTCAGCTGTGCTGAGTGTGGTATAGAGTGGAGTGTATTTATTTCATACAAGCAAGCAGCAGAATTCATGGGAAATTAAATGCAATCCAGCAAGGCAAAAGTAACCCAGAAAAGAATGCACTGTGAATGAGTCAACGAAGCGGCTGAGAATAATTTATGTTTGGTGCAACAGCAGCAGCCAAAATCACAAAAAATATATATACTATATATTTAGATATATCGCCTTTTCAATATCAACGACACTCAACGGACTCGATTTTTGTTTCACCCCGCCTCTACCGGTTTCTCTTCGGAAGACACACGTTGGCATTTTGAGATTTTCAAGTCACGAAATTGGATTTGGATTTGAGAAAAGGCGCAAGATTTTTCGTTTATTCCCACGTTTTTTTTTTTTCGTTTTTTATTCTAAAGCGAAACGAAAGGAAAAGGCCAATTCAACGAATGGTAATTCACAATTGCTCTGGTCTGGCAACGAAATGGCTTTCCTATGTGCACCGGTAAGTAAAAAAGAATTTATATACACAATCTGCACTTTTTTTCACAAAAAAAAAAAAAAAGAAAATACTTTTATGGAAACACTATATATATAATTTTTTTTTTATATTCTTCCAATTGGCATTTAAGTTTTATGGCATTAAGCCTGACACTTGCGTAATAAATTCTGTTTCATTTTTCTGCAATTTCTCTTCGTTTTTGGGAGTGACAACTCAAAGTGATTTTAATAATGTGAAAAATGTCACGCAGTTATGGCTAAAGTGCCGCCGAATGGAGTGGATTCCAACTTTATGAATTTATTTATGGCCATGTGAAATGAAAGAAACTGAAAAAAGTTCTGTTCAAATTTTCATAAAATTAAAAACAAAAATGATTTATTTGAGTGATTAATATTTCATTCCCAAATTGTCAATCAAGAATCTTTCTTCGGCCTCCTACTTAATCTTTTTAATAATTATAATCAAATGATTGATCTATGAAAATAACAACTTCACTTTTAAGACTTGAAAGAGACAAATGGGAGTTGTCTTTGACTACCGCTTTCAGAAATTAATGGAATTCTCTCGATTTTTGCATTTTCTGTTGATCAATTGATGTATTGCATTTTCCGTTGCATACTTTTTGGCTGCGGCAGAAATAGCAAGCCCATATTACTCATACACCATGTAAGCCACATGAGTTGTGGGTAAAGAAAAATTGTAGTACTTCTCTCCAACTCTCTCTATGCGTTACCTTCTTTTGGACCAAATTCAATACAATACATTGCATATTGATTCTGTGGGGAGTTGATTTTATTTTTAACTGTTGTGAATGCGTGTGTGTGTTGGTGTGTTTGTGTGTTTTGTGTTTGTTTGTGTGTCCCCCTGCGCATGTTGACAAATAAACACTGCCATAATACGTGTAAACTTTTTGTTATACACGAGAAGGAAAACACACAGACCGACCGAGACAAGCGAACCGAATATTGGCCTGAAAGTTGGTGTAAGCGGCGCCAATGACAACAACAGCAACAAGCAAGTCAACAAAAAATAACCAAAAAACTCGAAGTATTAACTCTCGCCCAGGCCGTCAATACGCAGCCAGTCAGACGAGACAGACAGAATGACTGACTGAATGTCTGTCTGTCTGTCTGTCAGCAGTGGCACCAATAATAACCAGACCAGGGCCAGGACCAGGCCAGACCATTCAGTCAGTGAGCAAGGCAGGCAGGCAAAGCAACAAGCAGGCACGGACAAGTTCGTCTAGAAGTTGATGAGACTGAACGGGTCAGGGAGAGACCCAGGCGACATTGATGACAACGACAATGGCGAACCGAAGCTGGTGGAGCGGAGTTGCCAAAAGTCCAAAAACCAATTCACTTGGCAAAATCATTCAGAAATCCTCAGACAAACAGATATTCACTCTGTCAGTCTCTCAGTCCTTTAGTCCTTCATTCAGTTTCGTACTTTCACAGTCACATCGAGATTGGCAGTGTCTGAATGTGTGTTCAGCTCTTTCACTTTCCCACCCTCTCTCTCTCTCCCTCTTTCTCACTTTTATTTCTGTCTGTTTTGAGTGCTGATTGTCAAGTGTTGTTCATACACACACACACACACACACACACACACACACACACACACGCACACGCATACCACCACAACAACAACACCCACACTTGATGATTGTTAGCCTGTGTGTATTTTTGGTTTTGTTGTCGAATATTTCAAGTAAAATAAACTTGAAAGTGTATTAAATTTTTAACGTGTATTTCTTGGCAGAAAGGAATGAAGCCAAGTCTCAGCGCTTGAGGTGGAATTGTAAGTGGAAGAAAAAGGAAACAAAATAAAACAGAAAAAAAAATCAAGCGAAATTGTGCACAATTTATAGCAATGTTTCTATTGTTCTTGCTCTTCCTTTCTATTTACCATAAATTCAATAATAAAGGATTTTGCGGTTTTTGGCTCAAAACAGAGCAGAGCAGAGCAGATAAAGGAGAAGAGAGGAGACCTAAAGAGATTCTGGTTAAATGTTTCAGGTATTCAAGTGCATTTGAGCAGCAGTAATTTTTGTGGTTAACAAAGACAAAAGCCTATTAATGAATATAACAGCCGACAATAACAGTAACAACAACAACTACAACAACAATGGCCACATCATGTGAAATGTGATTACAGGTGGCCTTGGATAACCGCCCCTCGTACTCTCTTGCTTAAATTGCCACATTGTTTTATTTAATCAATCATGCATTTTGAGTTAACAAATGTTTTTTGGGTGGGTGAAAGAGGCAGAGTGAGAAAAACTGCACACAAACAAAAGGGAAAATATGAATGACAACAGGGGAAACAGGAAAGACAGGCAGAGGTGGCGACGGTGGGCGGCTGTACTGGTTTGAAAAGCTATTCATCAAGAGATTTATTTATGCATAAATACAGCACAAATTCTAGCAAACTCACACACACACACACAGAGTGGCTTTGAAATGCACTCGAGTGCAAGTATTTTTCCCCGCTGCCAGCTGGATGCCTTTCATGAGTCTTCAACCCTTCAGAGTTGAGAATTTGCAGTTATGATTTGTTGACCCCATGAAGACCGCTCACCCACAATTTCATTGTCATTGTCTGGGTCCCAAGTGCTGGCCCCATTTCCCCTTCTCCCCCATACCTCTTGCTGGGTTGCACGCAGTTAATTGAATTTTAAATTATTCTTATCTCAAAACAAAAAAAAAAACAAAAAACAAGAGAAGAAGCAATTTCTCCGTTTTTTTTTTATCTTTTACTCATGAATAAATAAATTTTCAATTTTACTTTCTAATTTGATTTAACCCATCAAACTACCTTGGCCGTTCTGCTCATCATTTCATAGCCACTCTGTCTTTTGGTTTTCATAGTTATTCCTCTTGCTGGCTGAAAGCTGAATAAATTTTGCATAGAATAGGAAAAGCTGCGAAAAGTTATTCAAAAAATCAACTTAATTAAACTGAATGGATTTATAGTTTCCTCAGGACTTTTTAAATGTCAATTGATGTGGCAAATCAAAGACAAGGAATTTTCACATTGAATAATTTAATTTACTCAACTCTTTATGAGTGTGCCAGATATTTTTTTTTTTTTTTTTTTAGTCTTCATTTTTTGTAGACCCCCCAAATGGTTTCCTCTGCCCATGCTATTTTCTTCAATATTCGTAATACTACACACTTGTCGGAAGGAAAGCTTAAAAAAAATTTCAAATTCATTTCAAACAATATCTACATAATTTTCAGGCCCAATTATCTATTTCATCTTTTGTATTTATTCTTGGCACCGCATATTGACTGAGAACTAAAAAATTTGTTGATTCATCTTCATCAAATTTGATACTCGAATGAATTATAAAAGTTTTATTCGCTCGATGATTAGTTTGTCCGATGGGACTTGATCGGACAGATCATGGATGGCCAGACATATAAATTCAGTCAGATAAGTTACAAAATTCAAAAAAAAAAAAAAAAAAAAAATCCTTAAAATTTTCGGTTAATTAAATTCAATCATGAAGCCAATAATAACACAATGCTGTTGTTGTTGTGTACCAATGAAAGTGGGTATAATTATTATAGGCATAGTCTATATGGTATTCATTTTAATAAAATCAGTCATTACAGTTGCTACAGTTGGTATGTGTGGGCTTTAATGCTTATTCAATTCCTACTAATAATAATTTTATCCCATCCAGAAAAACCCATTGATATGATCTTGCCTTTAATAGTCGGTTTTTTAGCTGTCATTTGCTGTATTATGTTACTATGTTCGGCTTGTATTGTAATTAATTTTTGAATCACTGCGCTAACATTTATAAAATGATCCTTGTTTTGCAGAGGAATAAATGGCACACCATTCCATTCATGATTCATTTAGGCATAACGATAGGTATCTTGGTTGGAAGCATTTTCAGATTGTTTTTTGGTGAACAAACTAATGAAGTTGTCGCTGCTTTCATTTTTGCTCTTATCGCTATAGGTAAGGAATGCATGTTTTAGTTAGTTACTCGTCTTATATTTTTATTAATCTAAAAATTTTTCAGGCGTTCTTATTTATTTCGCTATAGTTGTTAGCTCTTGGTATTGTATATTGGAAAATGAAAATGAAAATGATAGTTAGGTACCCGATGCCGAGAAACCAGTCAGTTAGTCAATTAGTCAGTAATGCTCAACTCATAACTTATATGAATCGATTGGATTGTCTATAAAGATTTCCATTTATTATGCAAGTCGACCGAAATAAAATTCACGAATTTTCTGAACAATTTTCTGTTTTGTTCTTTTTTTTTGGCAGGCTCAGCTAAAATCCAAGCCAGACAGCTTTCAGCACTTTTTACATACCCTATTCAATTATTAACAACTCACCGGAGAGGCGGTGGGTGGTGGGGTGGTGGTGGAAGATTTTGAGTATATTTGTCAATGACGTTTGGCAAAAGTTTTCATAACCAGTCCAGAGGCCAGTCCAGGCCAAGGCGCATTCAAAACTTTTGTCAATGACCAAAACCTCAACACACTCACACTTACACACACTTACACATACACACGCCGAGGTCTTTGCAGTTTGAATAACTGCTCAATGTGGTCATATATTCACTCACTCATATATAAACGCTTGACTGCTTGCGTCATCAACATTGTCAAAAAGAGAGAGGGAGACACCTACCAAAAGGCAGCCTTGGCAGGCAGTCAAAACGCTTGGCCAAGGAGGAGGCCAAAACACACACACACAACTGCTTCTTTTTCCATGTCAGCCAACCCAGAAAAGCTCAGACAGCAACCAACGTCATTTCAGTCTGCTCAACCAACTCAGTTGCAGTTGCTGCAACGACTGATCGGGTCAGTCAGTCAGTCAGCCCATTGAATGTCATCAGCTTGACTAGCAACCCCCTATCCTCCCCTCCCACAAAAGAAAAAAAAATAAAAATAAAAACAAACAGAAAGCTTAACCTCAGCACAAATTTAAACAAATATTTGCCTGGTTGATGCAACAACTTTTCTGCTCTCACTTCTTCTTGAGTTGGCATTTCCCTCTATGAGCCAAAAGAGTTATCTTAATGCTTTATGCATGGAGAGCAAAAGGCTTGTAAGGATAAGCCAAACGAACCGAATGGACAACAAGTGAATACACAGAGCACAGTTTGAAGTTGGCTTGACTTGGTTCGTCTGCCCTTTCGGCTTGGCTTTTTGTATGCATTTCAAAGCCGGAAGCAATTCAAATATAAGCAAAATCTCTCTCTCTCTCTCTTTTTCGCAGAGTCAGCAATAAAACTATTAAAAAATGTGCGAGAAAACCAAAAGAACGTATTCAGCCAAACAAGTAGAAATAATTTCTTTTTTTTTAAGAGATTAAAAAGAGATCGGTGAGAAACCGAATTGGGTTCCTACCTCAATTTTCTTGTCAAATTGAATTTATCTTTTAATTTCTCTTTGTGTAGACAACTAACTTGGCCAAAACATACAAAAAAAAAAAAACATAATTGATATCCTGTTGACAACAACATGGGTGTTGCCATGTGTGTGTGTGTGCGTGTGTGTGATTTTAATCTGTTAAATGCACATGGCAATTTGCATGTACATTTTGTTGTAAGTGATTTTTAAATGCCAACATTTTTGCTGGCTTACCGTTTTACTCACTGGCTCTGATTGAAACTAATGACTTGCAAAATTTATATATACAAATCATTTTGTCAATAATGCAAACAAGGCCAACCCAACCCGGCTTCGATTCGTTTCAGCTTTCTTCTTCTCCCATTTTTGTTTTTTTTTTTTTATTATTATTATTTTGCAAAACAAAAAACAAAATATTCTCTACTCGTACATTTCTTACATTTATCCAGGCATGTGTGAGGCCATGAAAAGGTCATTAGTGTTCGGCTGTATATGTGTGTGTGTGTGTGTATGCAAGTGATTGTGTGATTGCTATACGAGGGCATAAATGGGCATTCAATATGCCAATGTTGGCCGACGAGACACACACACACACGCATATACAGTGAAAGCCAGCTAAAGCCATAACAGCCACATGCTTTTTTCCACAACATTAACGCAAATTGCAAATAATAAAAATTCAAAATACCAAAGCAAAAAAGGAGAACAAGAAAAGGCAGAAAAACCTTGGGGCGTTCTCAGGCCCACCAAACACACGTGCCGTTCTTGTATTTGTGGGTGGCATTTCTGGCGGCACCTCAACTGATAGACCCCCCTCAGATCCCACTCCATTATCTCCAGAGCTCTATTCAATACAACTCAAACCGAACTTGGCCAAATCGAAGGACCCATTCCAGCCAGAAGAAGGCTAAACCGCAAACGAGGTATTCTCTCCTTTTTTTCTTCTTCTTCTTTTGAAACCCAAAATGTATGTGTGACTGGCTTTGTGTGAGTTATTGGTGTGTGTGTCTGTGTGAGAGTTTGGGTTATCAGGAAACTTTAGTGAGCTAAGCAATACTCGCAAATTTTATGCTACGATTGAAAACGATTTGTGGCTCTTTTTCTTGGCTTATTCGAAGAACTGAAATAGTCTTTGTGAGTTTTTGAAATCTAAAAAAGTAAGAAGAATTTAAAATATTGAAACCAAAGAAAAAACAATTTACTTGAAAATATAAAGAGTTTTTTTGGAATTGAATGAGGAAAAATATATTCCAAACTTTATGTATTTTCTAAAATATTTTCTAGAAAAATTAATAAGATTATTTTGCATAAATTGAGACAAATATATTCTAAGCTTAATAAATTTGTAGAAGCCAAAAAACAGTCCAACTCAAAATTCATTTTGATGCGTAAAGAAAAAAAAATAATAATAATTTTAAGCCAAAACAAATTTATTTCACCTCAAAACTTATTCACCAAAAATTCTCTCAATAAAGAATGTCTCTGGCTTTAAAATTTTAGGAAAAGCCAAAAAAGAGTATTTTTAGTTTGGTGAATGAGATGAGATGTTGTTGTTGCTTTTGACGTGAATGACTTAAAATGGAAATGATTTTATGCAAAAGCACGCTGCGTGGCACATAACCAGAACCAAGGGAAAACTGGAACTAAGCCAAGCCGGTTCAGTATCCAGCACCAAGCCAGCCCAGCCCAGCCAACTTGAGTTAAGGCAAACGATGGTCGGCCGCTTCGCCAACGCCAACGCTTCATAGCCATTGACTATGCCACAAACAAGCACACACACTAACACACACGCACACACACACTAACACACACTTGCACTCACAAGCGTGGCATGTGTGTGATTGTGTGGTCCAGGGCTTTGGCTTTTTGCTGAGGCGTCGGCGTAAAAAGCTTTGCGTATGCATTCATGCATGCGTCGCGCAGCTGCCACAGAACCGCATTTGTTGCCTTTCCCTTTGGCCTCTTTTAACCGTTAGGCTCCACCTTCTTTTTCTTCTTCTTCTTCTGCGACGACTACGACTACGGCTTTTTCGATTCAAGAATCCCTTTTGCCCTGGACTTGGCATACAATTTATGTGCGAAATATGGCGCGCTGCCTTTTCTTATGGCTGCTGTTGTTTCTCTTGTTCTTGTCCTTCTCGTTGTTGTTGTTGTTGTTGTTGTAGTTGTTGTGCAATTTTGCTTTTACCTTTTCCGGGAGTTTTGTGGCGTCTTTCTTGCTGTCGTCGTTTTGTTGTTTGCGGTTGACATGCCACGTATGCCGAAATTGAAAGCATTTTGCCAAGCCAAGAAGTTTGCTGTCGTTTTTACCTTTCGCCCCAATGCACATCGATGCCAAATACTTTGATGTCAACCTACCGAAACCTACCACAGTCCACAACCCACAACATTAAGAGTAATATAAATTTGTTAGAAAATTTGCCAACCAAAAAAAGAGGCAAGCATATTTTTCTTGTGCGGTGGTTTTTTTTTTTTTTTTTTTTGAATAAGCTTTCAACTATTAAATGAAATTTTTATTATATTTGCAGCTGGCCACAATAATGAAATGGCGACTATTGGTGATATATCGATGATCTCACCGCCAACGTCTTCCATTTCAAACGATCAAGATCCGTTTGGACAGTTGCCACCCCTGCCACCGCCATTGCGTTCCACTCAAGTGCTTCAGCCGTTGAGCGTGTTTCCAGGTGTGCAACCGATTTTTCCAACTTCATCGAGTTCACTTTAATTTTTCGTTTTGGCTCTTTCTAATTTTTGTATGTGTGTTAAATACAATTTTTCATTTTTGATTTTTGGCTAGAAAAGCTTGTTAAAATATTTAGCACGGCTTCTTCTTATTCTTATTCTTCTTATTTGTTTTTGTGTAATCTTTCCCTTTAGTTTTGGCTTGTTGTTGTTCTTGCTGTATCCGATATTAATTTCTGCTCAATGGACTCAAATCTATATTTCCGTTTCAGTTTATTTTATTATCTTTGCTTGTGTGTTCAGCAATTTTTTGTTTGCCTGCAATTTGGTGGATTTTTATTATTTTTGCTTGATTGCCGTCATTCACTATCAATAAAAACAAAAAGAGAAACTAAAATTCACTCATAAAAAATATCGCAAAATATGAATTTTTTTAGATACTCTTTTAAAAGAGAAAACCCCTACAAATCTATTTCAGATCTGTCTGCTTAGAACTTTATGAAGTACACACAGATTTTCCAAAGTTCGATCATAAATTTAAAAATATTTTATTTGAAATTTAGGACTTCATCACAAAAAGAACTCTTCAATTATTTCTTTGCAAAGCTTTGGTAACAAAAAATTAAAAAAAAAAAATGTAGCCTACTTTTCAGGGCACAGAAATAGCCCCACCTGCCTGTCTGAAAGGACTCAGAAAGTGTATCGAAATATTGCTACAATCAATAAACCGATTCACTATTTTTTGTGTAGATTTTCATGAAAAGCTTTTTTTTTGCTCTCCAGGGGAGAATACTTCTCCGCTTAGAGATTTTTTTTATATGTTTCATATGTGGCATGTAAAATTTTATAGTTTCAAGTGGTTTTCCGTTTGATTGCATCGCTATGCAACTTGAATTGGAGTGCGTAGATTGAGTTTTTTGATTTGTTTGATGCATAATTGCCTTTGGATTTGATTTTTTTTCAATTTTTCATCTCACATACACACACACACACACATACACTCTCATTTAGACTCACTCGCCTAGTAGCCTGAAAAAAATGGAGAATCATTTGCATTATAAAGATATTTTGTGTAATTTTTATACGAAGCACACAGCTCACTGGACTCACGAGCCACTTCATACCTGCACACTCAACAGTCAATCCATCAGTCAACCAAAGAGTCAGTCAGTCAGACAGTCACTCAGTCAGCCCGACAATCAATCAAATCAATTTCCTCTCCCTTTTTAAATGGAAACCAATCAGTCAAACAGTCGTTCATTAATTAAATGTCGCTCTGCTTGCGTTTTGTGTTTGAAAACTTTTTGACTATATAATCGAAATAAATCAAAAACTTTCCCATTGTCCAAGTAGCTCGACTCAAAAACATACTTACTTTTTTTCATGCTGTGTTTGAAATGTCTATTGAATACCAACAACACTCATTCATTCTTCGCAGCTGCTTAGTAAAAATATAAATTTCAAAAAACTTTTTTAACGTTTGTCAGTGCAAATCTTGCTGAAGCGTTCTTTTTTCCTTTCTCAATGTCAACCAAAAAAAAAAAAACCAAACATTTCTCAAACTTTTGAAAAACTTTACGAAAATTTCTAACAAACTACCAACAATTTTGTGCTTTCTTCTTCCATTTTTTTTTTTATTATTAAACAACAAAAACCTTCAACAACAAAATACGAAATAATAAAAATAAAAAAAATTAAAATATTCTCATATTTTATAAAATTAATAAATATTTTTAAATGTAGAGTGAGTATAAATCTAAATAAAATAACTAAAATAAAACCAAGCCTGTTGCTCTACAAAAAAAAGGGAACACAAAAAAATATATAATATTTTTGTAATTTTTTCTTTGATTTCACAAAATAAAACAAAAGAATAAATTTTAATTTTCATTTGCTTTTTTCTTCGGCTTTTTTTTACTTTTTTGATTTGGATAATTATTTTGAAAAAGTATTTTAATGAGCAACAAGTGTTTAAATATTTCCAAAGGACACATACATTTTTTATTGAAAATCAATTGTTGTTCTTTGTGTGTGTGCGTGCGTGTGTGTATGTGTGTGCGTGCACCACAACACCTTTCATATGTGCAGTGTCCAATTTGAGCGAAGATTCTTACGATTATGTTTTTGGTGGTCGACGTAAAACTCCGCCCACAACAACGACTACACAACTCAAGCTGACCTCACCGCCTGTACGCTTGCGACCCGAAGGTATGCATCCCCCCACCCACCTCACCCACCTAACCTAATCTTAAAAAATTAATCATATCTTCTATGCTTCCACAGACGCCTATAGCTGCGACTTGAATATAAATAACGCCCGTCTGATACGCCATTCCTTCAGCTATGCCCCGAAACGTCCGCGTCATACGAGCCGTGAGTCTAGATTGAGATGTTTTCATAGCGAAGATGAGGCTACCTTGCGCCAATTGCTGCTCGAGTATGTAGAAATTCAAATTCGAAATTCAGCCAAACCAATTTTACATATAAAACAAAACAAGTATTTTTTTTCCATAATTTATTTATTTATTTTGACAATTTATAGTGTGTTAATAGAACCAAAAACAACTAGTATCTCTGATACTATCTGCAATTATTTAAATGTGCAAATTAAAAGCGCATATTAAACCGCATAATAAATAAAAAAAATATATATAAATAATTTGTTTTTTTTTTTTTTTTTTGGTTCTACGTGCGGTCATTATGCGTCATTAATTTGCATGCCAAAAATTAAAAGACCAATAAAAATTGAAACCAACAAACAATCATTAATTTTAGATATTTATTTTTTTTTCTCTTTCATGTTTTATTTTTAGTAAATAAACAATTATTATTGTTTTCCACTAAATGAGTGTGTTTATTTTTACAATATTCGCTGTATTTTTTTTAAGCAAACACAACTATTGTTCTCCAATTTAAATACAATAGCAAATGGACAACCACACCAGCCACAAGCAGAACTAAATTTATTTGCATGTTTCCCAAAAAAAAAAAAAATAAATAAATAAATACATATATATTTTTATTAATTGCACAGAACAAGTCAAACAGACTAATCAAAGAGTTGGCCAAAAAGTTATATAAGCCAGATGAATTTTACACTGCCGCGAGGACTTTCCAAAATTTTTCGAAACCAAACTAAAAACTTTTCCGAAACTTTTCTCTTTTTGGGTGTGCGTTGTCTTTTGCCATTGTCAGATATTTATTTATTTTTATTTTTTACACATAAAAAAAATGTTGTTTTATGATTTTCTCTGTGCGTGTTTTTTGCTAAATGTGATGAAAATATTTTGCTCCTTCTTTTTTGTATTCTTCCCACACAGATTTGCGCAAATTATCTTAATTTAAGAGTGTGTGTGTCCCTCAAAACAAAATAAAAGAGTCAATTAATCCAGACGAGGGCATTTGTGTTGTGTTGTGTTTTTATTAAGCCCGTCCGAAAAAAAACAAACAGCAAATAAATCAATTTTGAAACCGGGGCTTACAGAAGACATTCACCAAACATTCTAAAAAAAATAAATATACAAATAATTAAATAAAAAAAAAAAGTAAATTAAACCGCAAAAAGAAGAAAAGTTTTTACTGCCGCTCAAAATGCCACGCGAGTATTTGCAATTAAATAAATAAAATAAACATTTACTAGTATTACAAATTCGAATGGCATTAAATTAAACGTTGAAATATCCATTTTGCCATTCAAATATACTTTATTTTGTTAAACAAATAAAAAAAAAATTAATAATAATAATATTAATAAATAAAACGCAGAAATATCCAAGCTTTCAAAATGATGGGCACTATGCCACCCAGGTACATATGCAACAAACACCTATTTCATTATATAAATATATATTTATATTTTATTATTTTATTTTGTAATATTTCACACATACATACTTATCATTAATTCAAATTTGAATGAAAAATAAGAGCATTAAACATAAACCAGTCGCCTTTCGATTTATTTTGATTATTTACAAAAAAAAAAATAAATTATTTAATTTTATTTTTTTTACGTTTTGTAAATAATTCAAATTAAAGCAAACATATTGGTCAGTTTTATTTATTTTTCATATTTTTTTAGGTATGTAAAAAAATGTGTTATTTATTTAGTGGCTCGCTGGGCTTATTTTTGTTTTAATTAAACACGCTTTATTGCATAGCAAAATTTATTATGAATTACAAAAAAACTAAAAAAGTGTTTTAATGCCTCATCACAAATTTGAAAAAGAGTTTTGCAAATAATTCACACATTTTTCTGTTAAATGCAAAAATAATTGAAATTAATTCAAATTTGTGAATTGCAATCAAACAAATCATTTCATATTCTCATCACTCCGTTTGTATGTATGTAAAAATAATATTTATATTATCAAAAAAATATTTAAACAAATCCATATGATTGTGTGCATAATATGCTTTTTGTTGTAAATGTTCTTATCATCCTCTAAAAAAAAAAAAAAAAAAAAAAATTATCTATAAATCCACAAAACCACTACAACTACAACAACTTTCGTCCAACAACAACTACAACAACAATATTACAAAAACAATAACAACAGCCACACACAAAGTGGTTTGGTATTCACGCCACTCAATGAGTATGCAAATTTCATCAAATTTCATAATTATCTTTGAATTTTACTCCTAAAAACTACTACTAAATCTATTCCCTTTTTTTCCTAAAAAAAATACTGTATATATTTTAACCACTTTATCTGCACTCATAATTCAACTTTAGTAATACTCTGTCAATTCCCCTCGCACCAGATCAGACCCAGCCACCCAATCAATTTCAGACCGTCCGTTAGTCATTCAGTCAGTCAATCAATTCCTCTCAATCACCGTCATTTAGTCCCTGCATGCCCTCAATTCACACCCTAACAAATTCAATTAGAATGCTAAATTCCAAGTGACAAAATCAATTTGATTTTTGCAATTAAATTAAAAGCGGAAATTTTTTGGTGTCACTTTTGGTCAAATCAAATATTCCCTCTTTTTTTTTTGTTGATGATGTTAAATAAATAATTAGAAATCAGTTTATATAGGCTAGAGCAAAAACTTGTACATTTTATTTGATTTATTTCTGCTGACCTGCTGTTTAAACGATCAGTATTTTATGCAATATAAAAAAAAATGAAAAAAAAACGAAATACTCCACAACAATTCAGTGGAAATCTCTGTGTGTCGTGTTTTTTACGACATGCCGAAAAGTGTTTGAGTGTCATTAAGTCGCTGTACACACTTAAATGCACACTCATATGCACGCAAACACCCACCTACCCACACACACACACACACACACACACACACACATACATACAAACAAGAGAAAAGCCGACTGCTGTGCTGAGTAGGCGGGGTGAGCCAGCCAGGCAGCTGGCATAAACAAGGATGGCCAGACAGGCCAGTCAATCAGCATGTGGCTGGCTCGACCAACACAGCCAAAGCAAAGTCCACCCACACACTTAAGCACATGCCTCAACCGAAACAGCGATTTGCTTATGCCAGCCCAGCAGCAACAACAACAACAATTATAGCTGAGCTGCCTTCCCACTTTGCATGTCATCAAAGTCATAATTAATGTCAACGTATGCTCGGTTCGTTCGTTCGTACAAAGCCCCAGAAATCACAATTCCCCAATCACCCTCATCTCTCTCTCTCTCTCTCTCACACACACGCACACATATACTTTCTGTGTATTTCTCTTGTTCTGTCTGCCTATTAGTTTTGTTGTATCCATCAAGTCACGGTGTAAAGATTACGTATACGTAATTGTAATCTTATGTCAGATCCCTCACAGATTCATTCAATGTGTCAATCAGTCCATTCATCAATCAGTCAGTCACTCAAATATGCCACACAACATTTTCCATGTCTATTGTATTTTTAATTTACTTGCAAAAAAAAAAAAAAAATAGAAATTAAAAAAAAAAATTAACTAGCAAATAAAATAATCTGAAAAAAACCAAACTAATTGGCGTAACGGTCTTTTCACCAACGAAGAAAAAAATATTTACCAAAAATTATGAAAAAAATTATATATTTATTCCAAATCAAAATACATAAATTTGTTTGCCAAAAATAATTTCTATTCAATAAATGTATTTTTATATTTTCATTTAATATTTTTTTTTATCGACACTATCAATAATTTCTGTCATAAAATTATGCGTTGTCTTTTTATTTTGATTCTTAACTCAAATTTCAATTTGTTGCATATATAGAATAAAAATCAATCAATCAATATAAAGCTTGATTTATGCATTTAAATTTCAACTTGAAATCAACAATAGCAATCAATTAAATTTGTTGTCCTTTTTTTTGTAATTAAATCAACAACACTGAAAAAGGTGCAATCCAAATTAAAATAAAAAACAAAAGAAAAACCAAAAATAAAAACCAAAAAATAAAAAAAAATCTATATTGAAATTAAGATAAAAGTCAGAACCACATGACCACAAATAAAGCTAAATTGATTTTCGTCTAGATTTATTTATCGATATGGTCAGCAATTTGTGCCCACCTCATCATTTCAATTTGAAGTGAAAAATAAAATAAAACTAAAAAAGTATTAAAATGTTTGGTGAATGTCCTCTACGCCAATTGGTTTGCCAATCGAAAAGATTCTCTTCATAAGACCTTATAAATATTGTATTATATTTGTATAAAAAAATCAAGAAATTATTATTATTATCTTTTTTGTTTAAGCTTAAGTTGGATATTGTGATTTTCTTTGGAAAATGTTGATAAACATTTTGGAAATATTGTCTTGTATATTTTGAGTGAATTCAAATCTGAATATTCCTTGCATTTTAATTAGGCTGATGAGGCGTCTTTGAGCCGGGCTGCTTTTGTCTTTGGGAATTCTTCTTCTTGACTTTTTGACAGCCCAACAGAAGTGAATACGAGAAGGCAGACAGCAAGTCTTGTCAGTGAAATGGCAGCCAAAAGGGCATTGTAATTTTGATAAAGTGCATATTGCATACAAATCTCTTTATAATGTGTGGGATTTACCACAGAGATAGGAAGGGGGGGGGGGGGGGGGGAGCGAAGAGAGGCGTGAGGCACGTTCTTCAAATTAAATGAACGTAAAAGGCAGCGAAAGAACGTATTGTTTGATTGCCACTGTGTGTGTGTGTGTGTGTGTGTGTGTGTGAGGTATATACTGAAATTGGCAGAAAATTTATTAAATGCTCACGTATACAAATCCGTTACACAAAACCGAAAATTCCTGCAGCTGACAGAACCACACACACACACACACGCATGGATAGAGAAAAATACCAATACAGACAAAACAACAATTGTTTTCATAGAGAACAATAACTTGCACAGGATGCAGAAAACCCACTCTTGGACTGCCTGCCTGGTTGGTTGGTTGGTTGGCAAGCAACTGATGTGTGCATAAAATAATCCCTTTATGCACGGCACAACAATGTCCGTGAAATGTGAAAAGCAATAACAATAACAACATGTTGCAAATAACTTTAGCAATCGGCCCGAATCCACCTCTCCCTCTCTATTTCTGAGTCGCTCGGTCTGACTGTCCAGAACAATACAAAACTCAGCTCGGGCAAATATATTCCCAGAATATATGAATGAAAAGGCTGTTGGGCCGAAGGGCTTACTGGCTAGCTGAAGGGCTTTTTCGGTTACTGCAAATATCTGTTTATGTAGATACGTATGCTCACATAGGCGTATTAACATAATGCGCACCCAACTCAAGTACTCCAAGGCAAATGCAACATTGTCAGTTTGTGTGTGTGGGTGGCAACATTGTTGGTTCTATGTGTGTCTTTGGCGGATTCTCTAGACCCAGTGGCCCACGTGTCGTATGCGCATTGTTGGTAACAGTTTTGGCATTATATCTCTCGTGTGTGTGTGTGTCTGTTTGGGTGTGTATGTAGGTGCATTGTTTGTTTGTTATCTCTGCTTTTTAGAGTATAGCATCACGCAGCGATATTGTCATCAGCTTCTCCAACTTTTGCCGTGTTCCGCTTTCGTTCGATTCGCTCTACTTTGCTGCCATTTCATACCCGTTGCGTTTGGTGCGGGCTCATTTTTTGTTTGCCTGCTTGCTTGCTTGTTTGTTTGTTTGTTTGTTTATTTGCCTGCTTGGCATTGCTTTTCGTTTCGTTTCGTCTTGTCTCAACTCTGTTGCTATTTGATTTAAGCTCGCGCATTTTGTTTGCCGTTTACAAACTGGCACAAAAACAAAAACCACTACTCAATTTCAGGCACGCTCCGGCAGCCATGGCCGCCATGGCCGCCGATCTAGCCCACCTCCTAGATAGTAACATAGATGATGAGTCTTTGCCAGGGCTGAACTGAACTGCCTTGGGCATAATGCAAACAGAGAGCTCCGACTCAGACTCTGATCCAACCGAACACTCCCACATCCGTTATTTGTTTACTCAGTTTCAAAATTTTGCATTCTCGCTCTGTCCCCGCCGCTGTCTCTTTGTTTTGTAGGCCATGTGTGAAAATGTAATGCAAATTGTATGTAAAGCATTGCAAACGCAGCAAAAACTTCAATTTAAGCCAACGTTTCAAAATTTTCACCCCGACCGTCGTTGCTTTTGTTGAATTTCAATTGAAACTGTTTGGGGTTTAATTTGTTTTATAAATTGAATTTTTCACCTTTTTGAAAAATGATTACTCAATTAATTTACCTAAGATAATTTATGGTTGTATTAAATTTATTTATTAATTGATTTTGCAACTGAAAATTATTTATGCCAGAAATCTGTGAGCCGTTAAAGCTGGAACATTTTTCTTCTCAAAAATTTTCAAGATTCCTCTTGTCCCAGAGAATTGAGATAATAAATTAAATTATCAATTTAAAAAGAAAACTATTTCAGAGCAGAGAAGGCCCAAAAAATGAGAGCTTAGAAAAAGCCCATAAAGCTGATTTAGTTGAAATCGCCCAGCCTATAGTAAATATCTTTTTGGCTTTGGCCTGTTATGGCCAACCGCAAACTGCATTACTGCATTTCTCATTTATATTTTCTTCTGGCTTTTCTTTTTTTTTATTTTTACCACAATGTTGAGTTTCCGTTTATCCGTTTTGTCGTTTGTAAAAAGCAAAAATCCCAACAATTTACTTTAAGTTACTTTTTATGTACTTACGACTTTTGCCTTTTATTTTTATCGTTCCTTCTCCCTCGCCTTTTCTCTCTCTCTCTCTCTCTGTCTGAGGGATTTCTTGGCTGGCCAAATCCTTTGGTGTGTGAACTCCTTGGTCCTGGTCTCTTCGTCTGTCAGCCACTCAGCCAGCCAGCCAAACAGCCAGTCAGTCAGTGAGGCAGTCCGTCTTTTGGCCCGTCTATCTTTCTTAGCCTTTTATATAGCATATTTTCTATTTTGTATTGTTGTATGTGTGTGTGCCTCTGCCTGCAGATGTGTGTGTTCATTTTAACTTGTAACCATAAAATTTATGTTGCTTCATTCTTCAATAATTGCATAGCTCGGTAAATTTTAATGCAAGCGGTCATAAATAATTTGGTTCGTTCGTTTTGTGTTTTCATTTAAAAAGTTTTGTACTTATTTCATTTGAGTTGTTGTTGTTGTTTTTCTTTTTTTTTATTTTATGATTTTCGTGTGCGGCTTTGGCTTTTGCCATGAAAAACACACACAGTAAAAGTAAATAAATAAATTTTCTTTCATTTTATATGTACGCTAAATAAGTCAGACTAAATGAAAAGCCTCCTCCTGCAACCCTCCCAAATGGGGCTTTTCAATATACCGTTATTTCTACAGCTAAAATGCATTTTCTTGCTTGATATTTTTCTTTAACTCTTACAAAAACAAAACAAAAAAATTATAATGATGGCATTCATTTTGCGGTTGTTTCCGAATTATGGTATGTGTACTCTTTTGCGTGTCACGTGCAACTGCAATTGCGGCACTTGAAAAACTGGAACATGACGTCACGCAACCAAATAATTCCCACTCAAAACAAAAAAAAAAATACCAAAAATAGTTTGCAAAAGCAAGTTAGCGTGATGAGTATGAATCTATCAGCAAAACTTGATGAACTGCAGCGAGGCGATCGACACTTGGAGACGACAGTCGCCTTGTGTGAAATACGCACACAGCTGCAGGAGCTGACCAAATCCGTGGAAAGTTGTCAAAGTGAAGTGTCTGAGGTAATTTGAATTTGCTTTAAAAAAAAATATATATACAAATTTTTAAATCTCTTTAATCGGAATTTGTCAGGTAAAACGTGATATGGTGGCCATTAAGCATGAATTGGACACCGTACAACAGGTGAAGGAGGAAATCGAGGAATTACGCGAATATGTCGATAGACTGGAGGAGCACACGCACAGACGGAAGCTAAGACTTTTAGAACAAGTTTGTAGCTTAAATTATTTGCCATGTTGTGTAATTAAATACTTGAATTTCATTTATACTCATCTACTACCACCAAACAAAAGACATAAACACCAGAACCACTACAACCACAACCGCCACCACAAATCCAACCAACCAACCAACAAAACTGACAGCTTAAATGGAAAAGTTTTGCTTCAATCTAAAATTGGTCATCTATCCAAATTGATCGAAAAATGATAAGCAGACTTTTCCCATAACCTCACATCTACACAGACGGCTTTGTCATCCACACACATTTCAAAAAATAAAAAAATAAAATAATTTTATATATTTTAATTATTGTTTTGAGTTATATTTTTATTGATAAGCTTATGACTTTATCCAAATAAATTTTCTTTTGTTGTTGAACTAAAATCTGTTTTTATTTATTTGTTTTATTTTTCAGATTATTTAAAGATTAATTCCTTATAATTTCGAGCTAAGAGCTTTATGATTGTAAGGAGTGAAAAATATCAAAATATTTCATTTTATTTCTCTGAAATTATTAGAAATTTTGAGTGGAAATGGAAGATTAAAAGTCAAATCAAATCTCATAAAGTTCTTAGTAATTTATAACAAAGATTAATCCTTATAATTTCTATCTAAGAGCTTTATGATTTTAAGGAATGAAAAATATCAAAACTGTACTGATATTTTCAGAAAAAGAGCGACAGAAATAAAGTATATATTATATAATTTATTTCACTGAAATTGAAAGAAATTTTGAGTGGAAAAGAAAGTTTCAAAGTCAAATCAAATCAAATCTCATAAAGCTCTTGGTAATTTATAACAAAGATTAATTGTGTAAGGATTGATCCTTATAATTTCGATCTAAGAGCTTTATGATTTTAAGGAATGAAAAATGTTAAAACTTATTTCTCTCAAATGGAAGCGAAACTCTCAAAGTTAAATCATATCTTATAAAGCTCTTGGTAATTTATAAAAAAAAATTACAAAATAATTTGATTTCAAATTGAGTTTTTTGTTTTATTTAAATAATTTTGTACAAAACAAATTGACATAATTAGAATATTGGCTTCATCTCTCAAAAGTATGCTATGAATATTTAAAACAAAATTAGTGTAATTAATTTATTAAATTTACTGGCACCTTCGTTTTGCAAAGCGTTTGAAAAGAATTCAAATAACCCGCACAAGCCCCGAAAATATCCCTAAATATTCCTACCCTTAGCTCCGCTATCCAAAATATCCCAATCAAATCCTCTTCATTTCGAAATCGAATTGTTCATTAATTTTTGAACTTTTGTATTCGTTTCAGGGTCTTACCTTCTTCCTCACGTACTCAATATTCTCGGCTGTGCTGGGAATGCTGCAGTTCGGCTACAATACCGGAGTGATCAATGCACCTGAAAAGAATATTGAGAATTTCATGAAGGATGTCTACAAGGATCGCTATGGCGAAGACATTAGCGAAGAATTCATACAGCAACTCTATTCGGTGGCGGTGTCAATATTTGCCATCGGTGGTATGCTCGGCGGTTTCAGTGGTGGCTGGATGGCCAATCGTTTTGGCAGGTAAAACAGAGATATAGATTTTTGATTACCTTTATTTATGCTTAATAATTTTTTGTTTGCTTTGACCTACAGAAAAGGCGGCCTGTTATTAAATAATGTGCTCGGTATTGCGGGTGCTTGTTTGATGGGTTTTACCAAAGTTAGTCATTCCTATGAAATGTTATTCCTTGGCCGATTTATAATTGGTGTTAATTGCGGTAAGTTTGGACAATTTTCAACTTTTGTCAAATGGAATAAGTTGTGTATTTTGTGTATTTTTGAAAAGGTCTTAATACATCATTGGTGCCAATGTACATTTCCGAAATTGCGCCACTGAATCTACGCGGTGGCTTAGGTACTGTTAATCAATTGGCTGTGACTGTAGGTTTATTATTATCCCAGGTGCTGGGAATCGAACAAATCTTAGGCACCAATGAGGGCTGGCCCATACTCTTGGGTCTGGCCATATGTCCAGCAATATTGCAATTAATATTACTGCCCGTGTGTCCCGAATCGCCCAGATATTTGCTCATTACCAAACAATGGGAAGAGGAGGCGCGTAGAGGTGACATTTTTTGATTTATGGACTTTTTGAATATTTAATATTTATAAAAATTTTCTGAAATTTTAAGCCCTACGACGCCTGCGCGCCTCCGGTTCCGTGGAGGAGGATATCGAAGAAATGCGTGCCGAGGAGCGAGCCCAGCAGGCTGAGAGCCATATATCGACCATGGAGCTGATATGCTCACCCACACTCCGTGCTCCATTGATCATTGGCATTGTGATGCAACTGAGTCAGCAATTTAGTGGCATTAATGCCGTCTTCTATTACTCAACATCGCTATTCATGAGCTCTGGACTGACTGAGGAGAGCGCCAAATTCGCCACGATAGGCATTGGTGCTATTATGGTAAATCAGACCTAGCTTCTATTTTATTTATATTTTCAAATCTTTAATTGCTTTTATAGGTTGTTATGACTTTAGTCTCGATACCTTTGATGGATCGCACTGGCCGCCGGACCTTACACTTATATGGCCTGGGCGGCATGTTTATATTCTCCATATTCATAACGATTTCATTTTTAATTAAGGCAAGTAAAAAGTTTACTCACTTTGAATATCATAAAAAACATAGAAATGTTCGACCATACTGGCAAGTATTTTGAAAAATCTAATTTTTTATATTATATATGAATGTCTGCTCTATTTTTACTTAAATTAATAATTGCCAATTTGGTGTAATTTTTAGGCCTTTTTATCTGACATAAAAATCAAAATTTGTTTTTTTTCTACATATCTAAATAATCAGCCTTTTGCGTGTGTTTATAAATATTTCTAAATTTTATGTTTTTATAAAAAAAAAATAATAATATTTTATGCATGAAGTTGTGTTTAACCGTAGTTCCCAATGCTCCTTTAGTAAGCCGATCAAAAAATTCTATGAAAAATATTGAAATAGAAATATATAAACTATTTTATAAATGGCATGACAGTTGTCTCCAGTGTATTTCATATGAATAAACAATGCGATATACTGAAATATATATTTGAATATATAATAAGTTCTATTTCGAGTTATGACAAATTTGTTGCATTAAATCGCTTTTGTTTTAAGTTACATTTATGCTGATTTTAAACTAGAAATTTATGTATTTGCCGTATGAAGTATTTATACCTATATATATCCTACGTATTTATTATTTTAAAATATACCTAAGCTGTGGAGACTGTACTCTTTTTTGAATGAATATACCAGTCGGTCTGTATTTCGGGAGCGGCCGAGTTTGGGATACCCTGTACCTAGTAGACCTGGTCGTCTACATTCACATAAAACATCTGGTCTCAATATTCCTTTAAGTTCAACAACACAACAATGAAGCACGCCACCTATCGAACTGTTTATTCGACCGTTTGCCAGTTAGGCAAGGGGAATTAAATTTTTGAATATCTCATGTAAATATGGTCCGATTTTAGTCATGTTTGATATCAATCGAAATATTTTTAGATTTCTAACAACTTTTTGGAAGCAACTAATACCAAAATCCTAAGACTGTAGAAATTATGAGGCCTTAAAAAAGTGAGGGGGTGGAAGGAGGTGCGGGGGGAGAAAAAAAATAAACTTTACCAGCCACATAAGGAGTCGGAATCTTATGTTTGGTTATCCTAGCTCTTATAGTCTCTAAGATCTAGTCGTTCCCACGGATGGACATACGGACGGATATGGCTAATGTGGGTAACTTTGCGGGGTCTACGAAGTCTCCTGCACTATGTTACATACATTTGCACAAGCTTAATATACCCCTACTCTTAAGGTACAGAATATAATAATCCATCCTTTGACTTTGACGATAATCTGAACTCACCATGAACATTTCAAGAAAGATCAATACTTTGGCAGGCCAAAGACCTTATCATTTTACTTGTACTTTATTCTAGTCAATTAATTTAATATATGATTAATAATTTATAGAGAACATTTTGCATGCACGCTTCGTTCACAATTTTCCACTTTAAAGATTAAACAAGCTGAATGATTTGAAATCCCTCAAACCGCCCCCAGCATGTTTGCTATTCGAATGATTACAAGTCGAATATATTTAATAGTTAATTTGTATAAGTCTTGCTTCTGCTTGTTTCTCACAATTTCAATTTATTTTTCCGCCTTGACTTTTGCATATTAATTTGGTTAGTTTTTGTTGTGCTTAGGTTAAGTTCATTGCATAAATGAGCTAATGGTTTTTGTGCTGATTGAGAGACGAATATTGATTTTGGTTTAGGCCAAATGAATTTTGGACTTACAATTAAGCCTAAAAGTCTTGCGGCTGATTTATGCAATTGTCTCGCCCCTTAATCAGAAATTATTCTCGACTTGGCAGGCTTTTTGCCCCACACAAAATACACGACACTCACACACAGACACTGTGTAAATCCTTTAACGAATATGCAAAAAAATAAAAAAAAAAAAATTCATTTACTTTTATTTCTTTTTTTTTTTTTGTTCCATGTAATTTTTAGTTGGCTTAATTAGGCTTGAAAAAAAAAGAAACGAACAAATTCTTCCAAGTTTTAATGACTTCAAAGCGCAGTTTATTTCCACAAAACACACACTTGAAGTTGAATAAGTTTCAAGGCACTCAATTGCAAATATTGCAATTCTCAAAAGTTTGCACTCAAAATACTCAATTCAAGTTTGTCAAGGACCAAAACTATAGAGATTGGTATATTCAAATAGTCGCGCCAAGAAATGCTTTTTTCAGGCTATCAAAAAAAAAAAAAATAAAAATGAAAGCCACCCACAAAAAATTAGAGAAAAAGAATACACTTTCTCACACACCCCCTCTCTCTCACATATACACACACACACACCCACACTTGAGATGTGGTAATCGACACGCTGCTTTGTAATCAGAGTAAATTTTACTTTAACATTTTAATTAGTATCGAAATAAATGAAATTTATCAATTTTATGAATATTATGAAACACCTTAAACTACTTCATATAATATGAATTTAATTTTCAAATTAATTTAAGCCAAATGGTGCCAGCAAAAATATATAAAAACTCAAACGACAGTTTGTTTTGTATAAAAAAAAAAACCGCAACGAGAATGGCAAACCCAGTTGCATACTAAAAACTCTTTGAGGACCAAGATCGAGCCAATCGCGAAGCAGCCTGTGAAAGCTAAGCTAAGCTAAATATTTATTTATTTAGTTAATAAAATAAAAATATTTCTAAGTTTGTTGCTTTTTCCGAGTGAGGAAAATGGCAAAGGAAATGACGCAACTCATGCATAAAAAGTGACTTAGTTCAGGGATTCCCTTTTCTTTATATTTTTTAATCTTATCCTAAATGAATCTCATCTATCTCCTTGATTTGTTTTATTTCCCGAGAAATATTAAAAAAAAAAGAAAACAATTCGTTAAAAAATTTACAAAAAAAAAAAAAAGAAATGAAAAAGAAAAAGCCTACAAATCATCGAGAATAGCGGTACTATGCATTTTGTATAGGAGTTTTTTGGTTATGTACAGGAAATGATCGACTGGATGTCATATCTCTCGGTGGTGGCCACCCTCGGCTTTGTGGTGTTCTTTGCCGTTGGACCCGGCTCCATACCCTGGATGATCACGGCCGAGCTATTCTCCCAGGGTCCCCGGCCCAGTGCCATGGCAATTGCAGTGCTGGTCAATTGGATGGCCAATTTCGTAGTGGGCATTGGTTTCCCAAGCATGAAGGTAAGCAACCACACAGACCGATATTCCCGATATTCTTTTGATACATTTCTTCTTTTTTTTTTAGACTGCCTTGGAGAATTACACATTCTTGCCATTTAGCGTATTCTTAGCCATATTTTGGATATTCACCTATAAGAAGGTTCCTGAGACCAAAAACAAAACCTTTGAAGAGATCTTGGCCCTCTTCCGTCACAACAATGGCAGGTATGTGAAAGGATCTAAAAACAAAATATTAAGATTCCATTTTATTTCCATCTCAAATCATGGTAAATTAGAAGAAAATTTCAACTATAAATTTTATTCTACATAAAATCCACAACATGTCAGCAGCCTTTTAATATTTTCAATATTTTCCAAAAACATGAAAAAGTTTTTTATAACAAAATAAACAGCCTTTCTTTTGAATTACTTGGAAGTTTATTATGCGGTTTGCATATTTCAAATAGAATTTCAACAATTTTGAGTTGTTTACTGCACCTCAAAGTAGTCAACTCAAAACTCGAATCTCTTCAGTTTTCCATTCCTTAAATTTTGAATATTTTTATTTCGGTTTAATTAGAAATAAGCAAAAATTCCTTTGATATATTTTTGGTTATACTTTTTGCAAAAAATAATACCAACTTTATTTTATTGTACTAAAACTCCAAACAAAAAAAAAATATTTATCTAAAAAAAAAAAAAAATTCAAACTGAACTCAAAACTCAAATTCAAAAAAAAACGCTTTAAAGGACATTTCGAGATAGTAGACTGTACGGGTAAGTTGCATGAAGAAAACCACAAAGAGTTGACAATATTTTTGATTTTTTTTTTTTTTTTTGAAAACATATCAAATCTCAGACAGTGCAACAAAGCCGCTTTCTAAATTCAAAACTAAAACTAAATCAATAAAAAAATAATAATAAAATAATTATCACTTACGTAAAATTCGCTCTTTAAAAGTAGCTCGTTTATTGTATCTTTTAGTTATAATTCTATACAATTTCTATGTACACTTTAAAAGCAAATATTAAATAAAAAAAAAACCAATAACTAATTTCAAATCGAATTCTAAGCTAAAAGTTTCCATACCTTTTGGCATGTCTGCTTAAACTTTTTGCCTGTTCAACTCGTTCGTTTGTTTCCAAGTCTAAAATGCAATTCATTTCAATTTGCAATAAACAAACTGGCTACAATTAATTAAAAAAAAAAAATAATAAATAAAAAAAGTATACATATATTTAGAGATCAACATAATTATATATATATATATATTCTACTACTTCTACTATCAAGTTCTTATCTACTATCTAAAAGAAATATCTACTACCTAACTTCTTAAACTAATTAAATATCTTTAAATATATAAATGTCATTGTCATACTCAATCAATCAACCAGTCAAGCAATTCTTAGTGTAAACTTTCTCTGATTTTTCTCATATCACACACACGCATACACTGATAAGAAATAGAAAGCCGTTAGCCCCCTTCATGCTCTCCTGCTTGTTTGTACAAACCGAATCATTTGAAATTTATATTCCCTTTGAGCTCCCCAAATCATCATCCGTATGTGTGTGTGTGTGTGAGTGTGAGTGTCCTCTCATAATTCATTAAAAGCCTAAAAGTTCTTTGTCTCTCTTTGTCAAGCACATTTAAACATCCACACACACACACACACCCACAGAACAGACATAAACAAGACACGTAGAAATTTATTTATTTACGGTTATTTGCCCATCTAGCGAGGACAGCGTCAATGTCAACGGCAGCTGCTCGACAGCAGACATTGAATTCACCCAGCGCGACTCCAATGCCGAGCCAGCCAAGTCGAAATGAGACAAGCTCCATACTCTCCCCCCAAAACCCTCACAAACTGCACCACAAACACCCAAAAACCACCAAGACAATGACAACAATAAAACAGCCACCAACCCGTGCCAACCGAGCCGCCACCAAACTTAATATTTTTTATGTTTATTTTTTAGTTTTAACTTATTAAAAAAAATTGTGCACAAAATAAACTCAATTGTTTTTAAATTTTTATTTTATTTTAAATTTGTTTTTGTATTTTGTATAATTTTTCAAAAAAAAAATAAATATTCTGATAATTTGATTTATTTTATTTTATTTTTTTTTTTCATATATGAAAACCGCGCTTAATAACTTCCAAGCAAAACGTTAAGCCTAGTCGAATAAAATTTTTTTGTATAGCTCAGATGCCAAGTCAGGTTGATAATGATAATTTTTCGCTAGACATTTTTGATGTTATAAATAATGAAAATATTTAGAAAAAAAAAAGAAAACGTTTACACTTAAATCATAATCGTAGAGTGTGCGAATTTCAGGAGTATGCTAAACTGCACAAATAGCTTGGAGCCTCAAAGTATGAATTCTGGCATCGAGCATGCCGCATTGATGGTATCTGAGGAGAAGACCCAACATGATTCACGTAAGAATTTAAAACAAACCACTTCATTTTCCAAAACTAAATAATTTTTACCAAAAAAAAAAAAAAAACAATTTAAATAAATAAAAGCAAACACTTGTGTGTAAATGTTTGTTTACAATATCATAAAAAATAAATACACACACACACACACACATACACACACAAAATTAAATACTCTAAAAATGGATTTTCCTTTTTAATTTGATATTATTTGTTGTGCAAATTACTCGTTTTATCTAAATATATCTAAATAATAATAAACAAGCAAAACATTACAATACACACACACAAACACACACACATACTGTCGTATATATTTACAAGTTTAGACAAGCCAACCAAATACAAATAGAAAATAAAATATGCCCTAGGTAAACAAATAAAATCAACAAAAATCACACACATACACACACACACACACTTTCAATTAAAGTCGACTTGCATAGCCCCTCAGAAATAAAAATCTATATTACTGCCCAGCTATTAATTTACATATTTACACAAATACTACAACAACTACAACCACAATAATAACAAGAAGAAGAAGAAGAGGAAGCTATGTCGTCCGCATAAAAACAAATGGATTTTTATTTTTAATTTGATAGCATTTTTCCTCAAACACAACAAACTTGGGTATTTTTATTAAATTAATCCAAGCACACACACACACACCTACACACACCATCAAAGAATTTTTTTTTTAATAATTATTATTTTTTTTTTTTATTAATTAAACATTGCATAAGCCATTTGACAAACAAATTACTAACATCAGCCATGCATTCATCTATAAATATATCCGAGTTTTCATATTTACCCAAAAAAAAAAAATTATAATAGAAAATTGCTATTTGTACTTTTGTGTTTTGTAAATGTAATTGTAATTAAAAATTTTCCTTAAATTGTAATAACCAATTAATTCTTATTTGCCTGCAAAATTAGTTCAAAGGTTAAAAGGTTGATTTAATCCTTTTCCATCAAAAATCTAATAAATCAATAATTCCTTGAGTAGAAGGACAAATCAATTACCTTTTAATCTTTCGATGGACTTGAATGAATTTGCTTAGTTTGGCATTTTGATTTTCTTCATTTTTTTGCTTAGCTTCTAAAATATTTATTGTAGTTAATTGAACTTGCTATTTCAATATTTATATGCAGTTGCCTTAATATAAAAAAAAAATATATATATATATATATAAATTTAAAAACTTTATTTTTTAAAACAATAAAAAATGATTTTCTCTCATATTCTTTATTTTCATTCGAACAACGAAATTTTTGGCATTTATATGAATTTACTAAAAAAAAAAACACAACCTCAACAACCACAATAAAAAAAAAAACTTAAAAAAATATTTTATGCAATTCAAATGAATTGTTTTACATTCGAGTATCGATTTCAATATTGGAAATAATTAAATCATCAAATGGAATTCCACAACATCACAATAACAATAACAACAACAACTACAAAAACCAACACATTTCTGTAAACAAAAAACTTTTATATTTTAACTGCAAAAAAAAAATAATAATAATAATTCAACAAACCAAATCTGAAACATTTTGTGGGCAATAAAAATCAAATCAATTGGCGTGCGTGTGTGAAAAAAAAAAAAACAAATTGATTGAATCCTCACTTGTACAAAATATATAAAACTAAAGTCTTTGGTACGACTTCGTTTTCATTGACGGTTGAAGGAATGGGTCCATATCCCTTAAGCGATAGCACCAATCTCCTGGGTCCAACATCCTCTAGTTATGCCAGTAATGTCGGCCTCGGCGGAGGCGGTGTGGGCCCCTCCACTTGCTATACGAATTATGGTACAAATTTACAAACGCCAGTTCCTACTCGAAAGTGCTACTACGATGATTCTGACTATGCCGGCGACAATTTTCGGAGGCACTCGGCCCATGGAAGAATGTCATGTACGTCAGCATCAGGTAGACGTAGTTGTACTAACCAAGCCAAACCACAACAACAACAACTAAGCAAGCTAAAAACTGGTCACCACACCTACACCAAATAACTTATCTATCTAACCAAACTAATAACCTCTCTAAAGTATCTTGAAGTTTTAGTAAAAAAAATAAACTCTTAGAAAAAAGCTAACTGAGCCACCGCTAAACACTCAAAAAAAAAAAAAATGGAAGACAAACTGGCCACGTTGAAAGCATTTACAAGAAAATGTCTCGCGTGTTGGTTGAATAGAATAAAATTTATAAAACTAATAAAAAAATATACACACAAATATGCACCAAGCCAATAAAAAATATACTTTTTAAAATATTAAAAAAAAAAAAAAATTTATTTAAAATAAAAATTAAGCTACACTTTTGGGATGAGCAAGAGCAGAATGAGTGACCAAAGCAAAGAACTACAGAAAGTTCAGTTTTAAGCTAAACGAATTTGTTGGGAAAAAGACTGGCAAATCATTGTTTTAATTGCAACTTTTATTGAATAAAAATGATTTGCTTGATACCTTTTCGAATTAATCTTTCTAAATGCTCTTTTTTCGTATTGAATATTTTTCGTTTTTTATTCTTTCTTTAGTACGCAAGTGAAAAGAGACACATTTGGACCAGAGTTTAAAGTAAACAAAACTAAAACAAAAAAATACCCAAAAAATTGGCTAAGTACAAACATGAATTATATTTAAAATTGAAACCAAGAAAAAAAAACAGCACAGCCACAAAAGGATTCACCAATCAAAAATATATCAAAATGGAGAAAACATCACAAGACATGCCACACACACACACACACCCACACACATACAGGGAAACATACACATATTTATGATTTACACTCACCAAAAAAAAAAAAAAATCACAAATCATTTAAATAAAAAAAAAATCTTAAATGCATGAAACATTTTTTTCTTTGAAAATAAACTTTAATTTTTGAGGCATGTTTGAAATATTTCTGGCATGAAATTTGTTTGCATGCATTTTTAGCTGTTAATTAAAAATTAAAAAAAAAGCGTGGCGCCTAGCTAGAAAGCACTAAAAACAAAACACTCTTTAAAGAAACCCAAAAAAAAAAAAATACTTTGAAAAAAAAAACTGAAAAAGATTTTGAAATTTTAAAAGAAGTTTTTCGTTTCCCTTGGTTTTGCCCTTTTCAATGTGTAAATGAAATATCCTCACAAATGATTTATTTCTCTTCAAATCTTTATTCCTCCCAAAAACCAAAACAATTTCGACGACACACACACACATACACACGTATACACGCTTGCTTTTTATAGCTGCATCCGAGCGATTTTTAGAAGGCGGCCGAAGTACACACCAGGGCCGGAACGCTGCCTCTGCGCCCCATCACCTTCGTCAGCAAGCACCTGCTTGCCCGAACAGCGGGCCTTGACTGAGGAACGCCTCACCTCCTGAAACTGCCAGTGTACATTCAACAACGAACAACGCTGATTCCGAACAACAAAGGCAACAACAACAACAACAACAGCAACAACAACAACATCACCACCATCAGTCTAGATACACACACGAATTCGTACATTGTAGCTATGAGAAGGATATCGTATGTGAACAAACTCCCATGCAACAACCACAGCATCAGCATCAGCAGCCGCAGCAATCACACAGCAACCATCACAAGCATGAGACGCTTGAGGAGACCACTTCCATGCACTGCCACACCAATGCCGCCTACAGCGAGGCCATTACACAGCCACATTGCCATCAATCAACCACCCCGCCAAGTACAATGCAGCATCACCAACAACAACAGCAACAGCAACAACAGGCACGCAAACACAGTCACAGCCACAGTCATAGTCCGCATCCCAGTCGCCATACCTCACCACATAGCCATCACTCACATTCCAGCCAGCACTCGCAGACGCCACGCACACCAGGCGGTCCGAATTCGGCTCCGGGTGGTGGTGCTGGTGGCGGTGGTCCTGGTCATTCGCACCATCACCATTACAGGCGACGTACGCGACGCCAGCACAGTGCTGGAGGCAGTGGCAGCTTGCCTGGCGCCCACACCCATCGGGTGAGCAGCAGTGTGGGCCATGAGCATCAGCGTCACGGGGGGGCTGCCTGTGCCCGGCGTCACCGTTCGGTCACCGATGTCTCTACCAATTCGATGAATGCCTGCCAGGATCCGGCCTGTGCTGATCGTGAGATTCAAGAGATTCTAGTACGCAAGCCGCCAGCCTGCTGCAGCTCATCGCGCACTGAGTTGGCCCAATACTTTGCTGAGGATTTGTATGGCAGCTCACGTCGTCCCTCCTCCTGCTGCACTTCTTCTGATTACTGCTATCAGACCGACTCGACCAGTCTCTATGGTTCACGTTCCTCGCTGAGTCGCAACAATTCCATTAAATCTGCATCGGCAGCTATGCGGAAGCAGCAGCGTCTGCAGCAGCGCCAACCCAGCTACACTTCGATTTCCTTGCGCGGCCTGAATGCCAGTCGGCCCAACAGTCAATTGGGCTCCCTCACATCGATCTTTGATCGGGCCAAGCAAATAGCCAATGAGAACAAAGGTTCTGGTGGAGAGCTAATGAGACCCATTACACCAAAGACGAGCACACCGGCTCACCTAAGCTCCGACCTGGAGCGACCCAGCTCCAAAGGCACTTTGAATGACGAGATGCCAGATTATGTGTGCTCTCCCTCGCCCATACGCTGGAGTTTCCTGGCCGATGGCAGGTCGCCCACCGAATTGGAGGGCGCCGTGGGCGGTGTGGAAGAGCCCACTGAGGAGAAACTAGATGCCTGGCATATGCCTGAACCCGAGAAGAAGCCTTGTCGCAAGCAGACCCGAGACCCTAAGGAAAAGACCATACGTGCTGCAGACACTGGCCGCAGCAGCAGCTGGAAATCCATCTACGATGAAGGGCCGAGCACCTCGGCAGCAGCGGCGCGAAAGAGACGCGGCAGCAGCTTCCACTGCGAGTTCGAAGAGTCCACCACTGTGCTCTTCCATCAGGAGGCTGAGGCCTTCAACAATTGTTGCAGCAACTACATACAGTGCAACACCTATCTGGATCAGGATCTACAAATAACCAGCGAGGACATACACCAGTACCTGTCCAAGGGCACTCATGCCACTGGCGATGTTTTGAACAATTCCAAGAACTATCCATTTCAGCCCAGCAATGCCCTAGAGTTCCAGTACAAGAACAATTTTGCGGCCAACGGTGCCCAGGGTCAGGGCAGTTGCAACAACAATAACAACAATACAAATACCACAAACACTGCCTCCAGCGATGCGGGTGAATGTTTCCAGCGCTATGAGCGCAGCTGTCGGCGCAATTCCAGCAAGGAGACAAATCTCAACCAAAATGCCAGTGCTTCAGGCAATCCAGGCGAGACTGCCTCCAGCTGTGCCAGCACGCCCATGTCGCCTACCAATATAAATCTTTCCTCGAGCACGAACAACATCAACATTGTCTTCAACACCGGCGGCGGTGGCAGTGGCGGAAGCGGTATGGAACGCAATGCCAACGAAGTGAAGTTCATCAATAACCGAGACAATCGAGAGACTCGCGACGCTGTGGTCTCCACAGAGGGCCACCATGCCGGCTATCTGCCCTACACCTACCCCAGCTACGACTACACCAACATGTCGGCCAACTCTCAGTTCGAGAAGCCCCTGGGCATAGATGAGCTGCCCAAGGAGTTTGCCGGTGGTGGTGCCTCCACAACCAGCGAGCACTCCTCTTCGCTCCACTCGCCTGTCCAGACAGTTGGTGGGGCCTGTGTGTCTTTCGAGTCCTTCGATGCGGCCTCAGAGCACAATCTGCTCTCCTCCCATCGCAATAGCTATCAGTACACACCGCCCAACGGACGCACGCCACTCTCACCCGCCTCGCCGGCCTCACCCTCGGTCAATCCCTCCGGCGATGGTTACATGCATTTGCATCACTCCCACTACGACTATGAGCAAGAGACGCACAAGCTGCATCAGAGGCAGCAGCAGCGGCAATCGGGCAACCAGCACGAGCCACAAAATTCACCGCATTATCACAGCCACCAAGCTCATACGCACACGCATCCACATACGCACACCCACAGCCACCTTCATTATGACACGCACGATCAGCATTACGATCACGCTCATGCTCGCGCCCATGGCCATGGCCACGAACACGGTCATGCCGCCCATGGCCTGGGCAATGCTTTCAAAAAGGTGCGCAAGCGTGCACGCAAATACACAGATTTTCTGCGCAAAAAGTAAAGAAGAAGATCCACAGGAAGCAACCTTACATCTTCCTCTCTCTACTCTCTCCCTCCAACCCTCCGAAATGGACTCTAGATTCGCCCTATTTTGGTCGCAAATACGTGGTCGTTTCAAAGCCTAAGCCCAGGCGGGCCCAGAGTCTGGACGACAGGGACTAGCCGCGAGGATCAGCAGAAGCAGCAAAAGCAGAAGCAGCAGCAATCAGTTTTTGTCTTTTTTACAAAATCAATTAAAGTTTTTGATAATTTGTTTAGGCTGAATTTGTTGGAGAAAAGCAATAAGAACTACCAAGAAATTTGAGGATTCGAGAAAGGATAAATTATATTTAATACACTGCCAAACAAAACAAAAGATATAAATAAATTAATAAGTTTAATAAATTTTTCATCAAAAGAATAAGCCAAAAAAAAAGAAAATAAAAAAAAAAATTAATATGTGCGAGGGTCAAAAAAAGAAGAAGACAACATTTCATTTCTCACACACACTTACGATATTCAAACACACATACACACATTCCCTAACAACAACAACAACAAAGAAAAATGCGTAACAACAACAGTAACAACGACTATTTTAAAAAAATACTTAAGCTAAACCAACATTGCGTATACATAATAAAAAAATTAAAAGAAAAACAAAATATTTGTAAAATAAAAAAAAGAGAAGAAAATAAATTAATTAAATTAAGTACAGGTTTTTGAATTGAATATTTAATTAAAACAAAATGAATAAACATGCACAATTACTCAGCATAAAGTATAAAAAAAAAATAATTAAATTTAAGAAAACACAAAACAAAAAAAAATGAGAGAGAAACCCAGCAAGAACAACAGCAACAACAAATTTAGAGTTTCAGCAACTGCAACAAAAATAAAAAAAAAGAACAAACAAATTTATTAAATTTAATTAACTAATCGAAGAAAACAAAACTGTAGTTGAGATAATTAAAGCAAATGAATAAATAATTAATTAAAATTAGTTAATTAAAATTATACAGAAAAATATTTTAGGTTCTTTTTTATGAAAACATTTTTTGATTATTCCAAATGAATTAGTTTTCTTAATTTTTATGGAATTTTTGTGGTTGAACAAGTTTCTTCAGGGACTGCTTGCAATTTTTATATAAGCAATAAAGCCATTTTGCTCAGTAAATCAATAAAAAAAAAAAATAAGTGAAAAAAAAAATACAAAAAATCAAATTCATTTATAGAACAAATTTTCTATTAATTTCTAAGTTGGCATTTTCTTTGGAATACACCCAAAAAATAACTAAAGACTTTTTCTTTCAAAACTTGTCAGTTTTTCAAAATTTTCCACTCGGGGGTATTCGAAGCTTTTGATTTGATGCATTGACCCAACAACTGTCTTCCAATTTTTATCTAAAAAAAAAAAACAAATTATAGTTTCAATTTTATCATTTAAGATTAACAAAAGGAAAATAAAAAAATATTATTTGATAACCGTTAAATCAAAAGGTACCTTGCGTAAAGTATATGAGAAAATAACACTTGTAAATAATTGCTGTTAATTAATTAATAATAAATTAATTTAATTAATAAATACAAAAAAAAAACAAAACAAAAAACGTTGTAGCCACTAGCTGAAATCAATAAAGAAAAAATAGTGAAAAAAATGAAAAAAATTAATAAATTAATTTAAATGCACTGCCAAACAAAAAGGTTTTAAGTAAAATATAAAAAACAAACAACAAGAACAACAACAAAAACTAAAAAAAAAAAAAAACAAACTGCTGTAAATATAAGAATGAATACATATAGAAAGCAAAATCATAGACATTTTTTAAAGGCACATAAATTACAAAGAGTATGCAATTTACAGATTTTTTACATTATTTTAAAGTACTTAATATTATACAAAATTAAAAACAATAATGAGTTTAAAATCATATAAGAAAAAATAAAAAATAAAGAGCCAAGAACGAGCGGATTTTGTAACAAAATCAAAAGGAAAACGTTAACATTCAGAACATAAATCTAAAGCAAACAACAACAAAATATAAACATAAATTAAAATCTAAAAAAAATCTTAAAAATTACAAAAAAAAAACTAATTAATTACGAGCAACATTGACAGGAGGGCGGGTCTCATCTGATCGGCAGCTGAGCTGCTCCAGCCGAGCCAAACTGAGCTGCAGATCAGCTGGGCCCAGGCCCAACCAGTTCAAGTGCTGTGTGCATTATTCTAAATGTAAATAAAAGCAAACATGAGAAATTATTTATAAAAAAAAAAACAATTAATAAACTAATACAATATGCAAATAAACGAGATTAGTTAATAAAAAAAAAAAACATAAAAATTTTATTGTTCATGTAGCAAACGAAAAAAATTAAGACATTTCGAAAGTTCGCGTAATAAAAAAATAATAATAAATAAAGAAGTCAAGAAAACAATTACCAATTGTAAAATTTAAAAAGCCACACATATTTATATAAAATAATAAAAAAAAAAAAATCGAAAAGACAAAACCATTTATGATAATCATACATAAACTTACACAGTTAGACAAAAGCGCAATAAGGACACAGGACTAAAATCATTACTTTCGAGATAATTTAAATTTTTTTTTAATATTTAAAGAGTTTCAAGATTTGAATATGTTCCAAGATTTTGTCATAACACTGTGTAGTTGTGTACATAATTAATTAAAAACAAAAACCGAAAAAGTTCTTGAAAAAAAATTTTATAGAAAAAGGTGAATTAAATAGGCAAACGACACACCCAAACTAAAAAAGGCAAAGGATTTATTTAATGCAATAAAAAAAAAAAAAACAGACAACAAAATACAAAAATAAAAATAAATAAATGAACATAATAATAATTATAATGATAATTACAAACAATAAACTTGAATTAGGTATATAATTATGAATTTAAATTATTTTTAGCAAAAAGAAATGAGTAAACCAAGGAAAATCTTTAAAACACTTGCAAAGAAAAATTCAAAACAACAAAAAAAGAAAATACTTAAAAAAAATGATGAAATAAGAGAATTAAGTAAAAATAATTGCTCAATTTAGCAAAGAGTATGAAATAAATTGAAAAAAAACAAAAACATTAAACGTTAAGTAATAATTTCAAAAAAAAAAAAAGTCTTTTATTTGGGTTATCAAAAAAAAAAAAAAAAAAAAAAAACATTCTTTTATTTGGGTTGATAAGTTTTTAGATTTGAAAAAAAAGAAAACATTCTTTGAAAAAAAAACTCTTATATGAGTTGATAAGTTTTTTAGATAATTTGAATGAAAGCTTCAGAGTAGATTGACACGTTTTGGGAAATAATGACAAGTGATTTCTTTATGGTCTCCTTGATAAGATTGCGATGAAAATAGTGCGAAATAAACGTGAATTATATATTTGCCCTCGGCCTTTATGACACTCAATCCAAGTCATTGGAAATAAAAAATTTATTCATTCATAAATGCTTCTTCTTCTTCTTCGTCTTGTTTTTCTTTCCGCCAAAAAGACCGGAAGGACTATTTTTGCCACTACTGTAGAGTTGGGCAGTGCGCCTGCCCAGGACTGTCAGCTTTGCAAATTGTCAAAATATTCGCACTGACAGTTGCCATAGTTTCGTATGTATGTATTCAAGTATTGTTTTCAAGGCTGGCCAGCATAAAATTTGCAAAAATGAATTTCTAAATTCTGAAATGGATTTGACCAAAAAATGCTGACTGCATTGAGGCGTAAATTTCGTTTAGGAATGCAGCGAACGGTTTTGATAGCGGTGCTTTTGGCGGTGGGCGTGTTCAGCTATGCCTTTCTCAATCTCAAATTTTGCTATAAAATCATGTCACATCGGAGTCTCACCAACATGGTAAATAAATATTCCGAATTAAATGAAATTTTTAATTCATTTTAATTTCAACTTGGCAGTGCCAAAAATATGAGCAAAAGGAATACAGCGGCTCGCTGTGCGAGGAACTGTGCGGCAGTCAGAAGAGCTTTGACAACTTTCAGTGCCCTCTGAATGATATGAAGACAATTTTGTTTACAGCCGAAAAGAACGGCGACATGTATGCGGTCAAGGTAGGTTAGGTTAGTTTAACTGAGAGAGTATTGCGGTAACCATGACATTTTGCCTTAGCTGGCCCGACATAACGACGATGACCTGAGCTGGACGAATAGCAAGGGCGAGGCCATCTATCCGAAAATTGAGGAATTCCATGAGATTGTGAAGCTGCACATCATCTTAGCCTACAATGTCACACTCGATGATAATATGGTGAGTATTTCTTTACTACTGATCACAAATTTGAAAATCTATTTTTCTATTTTCCCCAAGATTCGAGCTTTGGTCAATCAGGAAATAGCCAACAATAACTCGAAACAAATGATGAGTTTTTGGCGTCTCTTCAAGGACAACAATTACATGATGGGCAAACTGTTCGATGAGGAGTCCGTTTTTCCAGCAGTTCTTGGCTCCTGCGGCCCCTACTATGCCACCGAAAACCTTCAGATTGTCCAGTCGAATCCTAGTATTATGCAGTATCTGTAAGTAATTCCACCTCACTATATCAATTTCCATAAATGATTATATCTATTTTTTTTTTTTAGAGCTTCGAATCGGCAACAGAGGCTGAAGCATGCCCTTAACATAATGGAGTACATTTTCCGGTTGGATGAGATGAAGCCGGAGCCCCTGAAGATGTGCAAGATGCAAGTCAATCGCTTTGGGGTGACCACCGATAGACGCCTGAAATATCAAAGTGCCGAGCATATCTATGTGGAGAGCCAATTGGATAAGCTAATGTCAAAGGGCGAACGCTGTCGCCACAATGAAGACTGCAGCTTCCACTCCTGTCGAGGTCAATGCGAAGTCAAGCATCAGGTGTGCTCGCACATCCAGCAGAACAATAACTTCCAGATCTTCTGCGAGCACGTCCTCCTGGGCAGTGGCACCTTCCAGCCCGGCCTTCTCAGCGGCATTCGTCTGCCCAAGTCAGTGCTGAAGATTCTCAAGCTCTGCATCAGTCCCACGCGAGACCACCAAGTGCAGGGCCGAAGCCAGGCCCCCAACATGCAGCTGGCCCTGCGGCTCTACAATGAACTGAAGCAGCTCTACCAGGCGGCAGCGGGATCCACTGATGCCTCTGCTGCCGATGCCAGCCAGCGTGGTCTGCGTGGCACTGCCTAGGCGGGTTTTTTAGTTTAGCTTAAGAGAAAGTAGATCTTTTTTATATTGGCAGATAATTTTTTTTGTTTGCTCACCCAGAAAATAGCTATAATTGATTAAATGGAAATGAATTGAATAAACACAAAGTTTTTTAAAAAAAATAAAATTCGCAGAAATTGTGGTGTGTATTTTTTTTTTTTTATAAGTTTTCTTTTTTTTCGATCTTGAATTATTTATTTTCTTTTTTTTTTAAATAATTAATTGCAACAATTAATGATTTTATTATGTCTATTTGATTCGGTAAACCTATTCTTTTTTTTCTTTTATTTTTATTTTTAGCTTCCTGATATTTTCTATGAATAAGTTTTTTCTTTTCTATAAATTCAGATTTTTTATAATTTGATAATCAAATCTAAAAATAAATTGAATTTGTTGCGCGCTTAGAGTGCTCCAAATTTATGAGAAAAAAGAAAGAGATGAAACAAAAATCAATTCTTTTGTTTTTTACGTTTTTAAATCACATTGAAATTTTTTTTTTTTTTAGTTTTGTCATTTTGTTTTTTAGAAAAAGTACAACGTGCACATTTCTTAAAAATTAAATAAGTGTGTGTGTGTATTCATTTGATGCCTTTCATCTGCGTCATTTTGTTTTGCTCAGGCATTTTCTTGTTTTTGTTTTATTTGTTTATCAACAATTATCGTTATTTTTGTTTTGAAAATTATTTCCACAGCATTTATAGATTTTGTTGATTTTATTCAACTTATTATTATTATCTTTTTTTTCTAGCAAAAATTCATAAATTATTTAATTTTTTTTTAATGCTGCCTTAAAGCCAAATTCCAATTGATTTTAATTTTAAGGTTTTTTTTTTTATCTTAGTTTCTTTTTTTTTTGTTTAGTTTTAGTTTCGTAAATCATAAAAAAGAGTAGAAAAATCTAATAGATATTCTTGTTTCAATTCAGTTGTTTCTTTTTTGTTTGTTTTTGTTTTCTTTGTTTTGCAAAAAGTGCTATTCGCTCGAAAAATTATTATGTCTTGTAATATTTAAATATTAGATTTTTGTTTTTTTTTTTTTGTTATTAATTTTTGTTTTTGTTGTGTTTTAATTTAAAGTATATAAATTTGTTTTAGATAATTCTTGTTTACTTTTCTAAAAAAAACATTAAAAAAAAAAAACACATGTGCCTTAAACTAAAAAATATGCTTTAACTTTAAATATGTTTGCTTGCCAGTTTTTGTCAGGGTTTTCTATCGGGTATTACGTTCTTGATGGGGGGGATTAGGTAAATGAAGAAGCTTACATAATTTAACAATGGAAATGATCAACCGAGGAATTATTTATCAAAAAAATTAAATACATTTATAAAATGATAACTGCCTGTCTAATTTTAAATACACATATTCTCCTTGTAGATAAAATGTTTGTCTGAGCTGCTGATATCGTGTCTATCTGTCTGTCTACCTGTCTGATGGGCGTGAGTATGTTTGAGTCCGTGATTGAATCTTGGTTTTAAATTTCTTTTTTTTTTTTTTGTTTTTGTTGACAACATTGTCTGGAACACTTTGCTTTTGCTTTAGGCTGTTGTGGGGGAGGCAGCCGCGGCCGCTGTGGTCGTTGTGGTGGGCGGGTGCGTGGCATTCACCACGCGTCCGGGCGTGTGCGAGTAGTCCAGGGTTTTCGAATGTTGCAGCTGCATGAGATAGTGTTGTTGTGTGGGTTTGTGTAAGGCCAGCTGGGAGAGGGCCTCGTCAATGGTGAACCACTGACGCTTGCGGCCTATGCTGCGCGAGTCCTCCCACTCGTCCAGCTCCTGCGTGACATTCATCACGAACACCTCGGTGCGGTGCATATGATCATTGTTCTAATTGAAACAAATTAAGCTTTAGTCTAAAATTGATTTGGGAATAAAAATTTCAGTTACCTCAAAGACACCCAGACAACGACCTAGATTGCCCATGACACCGGCTTCTTCCAGGACCTCACGCACAGCCGTCACCGAAGGCTCTTCTTCGGGCTCCACGCCTCCGCCAGGGACTATCCACAGTTCCGGACGCCTCGAGGAGGTCACCAAGAGTACCTGAATCATTTTTGGTATTAATAAAAATACTCATTTCTGTTTGATCAGAAAATTCTCACCTCGGCCTCTGACTCGGAACGCACACAAATACAGGCAGCCCGTCGGCGGAACCCATCCTTGTCGTAGATGCGTGTGGAATTGGGCTTCTCCTTGACCATCTGTGGGTTGTTAACAATGCAGGAAGAAAAAAGAATTTACTTTAGTGAATTGTAGCTTTGTCTTAATTTACAATTCATAGCGCAGCGCAGAGCAGAGCAGCGCAATCATATTTCTCCCTTGGGTATAAATAAATAATCGCACAACAAAAATAAATTAGAATTGTTTTATCAACGAAAATATATTTGATAATTTCGCCATAGACCGACGACTTGTATTATTTATAATTTTATGGTTGTTGTCGTTGCGGGTTGTGCCTTTTTAATTTGAATGTGAACGCGGCAGTGGGTTGAGTGGTGAAGAGCTGAAAGCGGCGACACGTTGCGCACTTTCAGAATCGTGATTTTTCTTATCAGCTGAGCGCCCACCGGAGAGCCGGTAGACTGACTGAATGACGGTTGGATTTGGTGCAGCGCTGTCTTTGTACTCTTATCAGCACTCGGACAATTTTATTTTTGTTGGCCAAATTAAGTTGTCAGGCCGACTTGATGGTCTTTTTGTTTTCCTCTTGGATTAGAAGAAATAACTTACCTTGGCTTTCTTTTTGTTCTTTGTCTTCTCGATTCGAGCAAAGGAAGTCGGCAAATTCCAAGAGTGCAAACAAGTGGACTTGTTGTTGTTGTTGTATTTACGCTGTGCCGGTCTCGAAAAGTCTCGTGTCGCGGCAGGCCTTGCAGGTGTTTTTTTTTTGTGCGGCTGTCGAGGCGGCGTTCAGGTGACGTCGTCCAACGCGAGGTGCGCTGCTGTGACACTGTCTCGTGAGAGCAGCAGGCGGGTGGCCACTACGCTGCGGGCCGCGGTGAATGTTACACAAAGAAAAGTGCAAAAAAACAAAAGTTGCGCGAATGGTACGAAAATATAAGACGACTGCTGTGCTGGTCTTTCGCACGTCACAGAAAACCTGTCGTTGTGTTCAGAGGTGTGTGTCTCTGACCGTTTGTATGTATGTGTGTAGTAGGTGTGTGTGTGTGTGTGTGTCTGTATCGATATCTTTGTGTGATGATGTTGTTTTTGTTTTCGTGAAGTAGTTGTGAAAATAGCAGGGGGAGAATAGGGTGAAGAAAATGGGTTATGAAAATTCCAACAAACCGAAAAGAAAGAACTGCGCGTTAGGTACTTATAAGAAAATATATATGTATATATATTTAGAGAAACAGAGACAGACCGAGAGGGGGTGGGCTGAAAACAGAGACTTGTTGAAGAAAAATACGAAAAAAAATTAAAAAAAAATTTATATATACAAATTAAAGAAAATAAATATGAGGAAAATAAAGCGCAGACAGGGCAGGCTAAGTTATTTAACTACTTTGCAATGGTTGCATATTGTTGTTTTTGTTTTTTTTTTGTGTGTGAGTGTGTGTGTGTAGTGGAAAAAGTATTAGCAAGGTGGTAGGCGTGGATTTTTCTTCTTTCTTTTTTTGTCTGCAGTCCGAGTGTGTCTCGTAAGTTATGCAGCTGCGGTTGCTGTTGTTGTTGTTGTAGTGATTTCCTTGTCCTGGTCGTAGTCTGTCTGGTTTTGTGACTTTATATATAAATTTTTTTTCACCACACGCACAAATTGGTGCTGCTGGTTGTTGTTGTTGCTGCTGCTACTGCTGTCGTTGTAATTGTTGTTGGTGGTCGCCAGTCGCTGTCAGAGAAACTCCCGCGCACCGACCGTAATTCAAACTGCTGCGTCCGACCGCCTTTAATTGGGTATGGTTGTGTTGGTGTGTGTGTGTGTGAGAGAGAGAGTGTGGGCAAATTAATTTGTTGTAAGTAGGTGTTTGGGTGTGTGTTATGTGTGTGTGCGCGTTTGGCGGTTGTGTGTGTGTGTGTTTGTGTTCGTCTGCACTCCAAGACCGACCGACGCACAGCTGCTCTTTATCTGAGAAGACAACACGTTTCCATTTTTATTGGCGGTGGGCGGCTTTTTTCACACGCTTTCAATAAGCAAATGCAGAGCCGCTTGGTCAACAGAATCACTCACGCGTACCCAAGTGATTTGGAACGTTGCGTTAATACCGCGACGCCGTTTAATTGTTACAATTTCACAATTTCGCGATTTTTCTTTTCCTTTGGAGTTAAGTTGTAAGTGAATCACTGAACAAAAGAACAAACGAACGATTCGCGTCAAGGTACCGGCAACTAGTGGGCGACAGTTCAGGAACTTGTTCCCACAATGACAAACTTTCTTTACTTTTAAGAAAGCGAAGCTTTATAAGTTTGCCGGTCACATTTCAATAAAAAACATTGACAATTTTATAAGTTGCATATGTTTCGACTGTATAAATAAAGAGTTTATTTAAGTAAGACGATTGATAAATAAAATTATGCCGGTTTTTTCAAATTTTATTACTTTGGCGCCTTCAAATATTTTCCAGCACTGGTAGGGAAACTTCTGCTCATCAATACCACAAAACTTGACACAATTTAACATGAAATAAAATTTAAGCATTTTTTTTGTATTAAATATTTGGTAATTCTTTTAAAAAATACAAACAACCTGTCAAGGCACTTAATAAATTTATTTGATTTCTGAAACAAATTATAGCGCCATCTTTTGGTAAGATTTCTGAGGTGTTGTATAAATTTACCATACATGCCATCTATATTCCGCTTCGAAAATATTATTGGCACGAACACATGACCCTAATATTCTTTTTCCATTTTCTTAGATTTCAAGATTTATCAATTTAAATTTTAAATAAAATAATTAATTATTTGCAAACCACATTTAAATATATAGCTTATACCTTAGAGATTACAAAAAAAAAAAAAAAACAATTTTAAAGCTCTGATAAAGTCAACTTAAAATGTACAAAAAAAAAAAAACATTTATATAACTTTGAACACACAAAAAGCAACTACGCAAAATGATTTACAACCATTTTGCCAACAATGAAATAGACCCGTCCCAGCACAACCTCCACCATTTTTGAGCTCTTGCCAAAAAGTAACAAGCCAAGGCTAAGGGGCAACGGGGTAAGCGGTTATAGTTTATAGCCAAGTACAAACACACACACACACACACACACACACATAGACAAGGGCCTGGGATTTTTGCCTCTGCTAGCTTTTAATGCAACTACTTAGCGCACGGCTCAGAATGAGTGAAATCAGCCACCGTGGCTGCTGCGTGTCCTTGGCTCGACCAGCCACCGTCACACACTTCCCCCTCGGTTCAGTTCATTTCCATTTACTACTACTACCAAACAGACCCCAGTAACTTGCGTCGCGACACACTGGCTAGGGCGCCCGCTCTTTGACCCACACCCAGACCGAGACCAGAGCAGAGATCGCGAGCCCAGTTGCTCTGCTAGAAAATTTCTGGAGTATTTGTTCAGCGGCAAATTGCTTATTTCTTAATGCGCGACCATTTCCTTTTCTTGGCTTTTTCTTAGACGGTCTTGGTGTGCGAGTGTGTGTGTGTTTGTGGCCTAAATGAATTATGGCATAATTCTTGAAATGTCGGTGTGGCCAAGCAGAAGTGTTAAACAGTTTAACGCCGCCTGAATCCCTGAGTCGTTCGTCTTTTTATATGTTTTCACTCCTTTTCGCTGGCAACACACCTACAGTCCACATTCCTCTGAAGACAACCAACAACCTGTTAGTTGCTCCACTAAAAAGTCAAGTCTTTAGTTTCAAATGACAGATTCTTCTACTCTTTTTCTTAGTGATTTTATGTGGTCTTCTTCTTCCGCTTTTCGATAGTTTTTTACCAAATCATTTCAATGTCATAAATTTGCCAAAGGCGTCGCCAAGGCTGCTCAACTTTGCCCTAGCCAAATTGATGGCCGGCACAAAAAAAATGAAGCAAAATTGCTACAAATTTTACAACTTTAATAATAAAAAATTAATTAAATTAAATAAAGAAAAAAAGTATTAAAAAAAATTCCAAAATTTTTAAGGAAATCCTTGAAAGCTAAGCAAATTCCTCGAAAATTTAAGAGGTGAAAATTTGTTTTTTTTTTATTATTATGACGTCACAGGCAGAACACTCATACGCCACGTAAGCCAAATCGTCTATTAGAAAGAAATCTTTGTCTTTATCGAAATCTAATTGACCGAGTGAGACTCATGCTAGCCAAAAGTGTTAGATTTTGAACATCCTCCTCCCACCTAGCCCCACACACCCCGCCAGCTCCAATCCAAATCTCGATTTCAATTTAACAGACCACGTAGTCTAGACAAAGCGCTGACATGGCAATTATTGAGTATTTGGCTGTGTTAATTATCAGTTGACTGCGAATGGATTTCTTGGAGTGTCAACCAGCACGTGCCCGAAATTGTCAATTGAGTGGGCGGCACAGCCCAAAGGTAGGAGGTGGGAGGGGTGGGCAGGGTAGTCCTCCTCTGTGACTAAGGAGTCTGGCAGTTGGCGACATATTGTTTCATTTTAGATTTGCACTTGGCAAAAAGGAGACGGGAACAAACAGCGAGGACAACCGAAACGACTCTGACAAAAGGCACCTACAAACGCAATTTGGCAGCAAATGCAGAGAATATAAAACAACAACAACAAAAGTAACAACAATGACCACCACATACACAGAATTATACAATTTATGCGATTTACGAGCCTGCCTCTGCCAGGATTTCTTTTTCTTCCTTTTGTCGTCTCCCTTGGCCAGCAAACTATTTCTATTGCTGTTGTTGTTATTGTTGTTTTTTGTTGCTGCTGCTGCGGGCAACAACCGCCAACACCGCTGCCCCCACCGAGGCAAGGATATGCCGTATTTCCGTTTACATAATAAATTTGCTAACCACGTTCTGTCGTCGTTGTCCTGGCGACGTTGAGCTGCTGCTGCAGTGCGCCTGCAAAACTTCCAAGGGGCACAACAGCAGCAGCCAGGCAGCAAGCGAGGCCCAGCCAACAGAAGAACTCAAGTCAAGCCAACTCAGAACAAAGCAGAATAGAAGAGGACACCGCATGACCACGGCACGCTGTCGACTCGGAATAGCCAGCAAACGCCAGCGCCTCCTCCATTTGCCCAACACCGTTTCGGCCACTGCACCGTCTTTCTCAATTCTACTTTTTGTCCCCTAAAAAAAAAAAAAAATAACATTTCAGGCATGGTGTAGCCTTTTCCCACATAGACAGGTCCTTCCAGATGGGAAAATATCTAAGCCAAGCCAAGAGATAATTTTTCAAAAAAATTCAAAAATTTCGTGTTTGCTCAAAAATTGAATAGAAATTTTATAAAAATTTATTTTTCAAATTGAAAACTTTTCAGCGAATCCATGAAATCATAGTCTGCCTATCAAGAATATAAACCAGGCCAACCGATCTTTCCCGAAAGAAAAATAGTTTTTCTAAACAAATCGGAATTTTTCGATTTATCAAAAGTTTGGAAAATTAAATTTCCAAATTGAAAACTTTTCAGGAAATCTATGAAAACATAAAAATTACTGACATACAAAAATATATCAGTTCTTGAGAATCTTGAAAATTATGTTCTGCCTATCATTGGGATTGTTTTAATTTCCAGCTTGAATATGCTTTTTCTAAAGGAATTTCAAGACCGAAGAACTTTACAGATTTTAAGTCAAAATATGTAAAAAATATATCCTCATTTTTAGATCGAAGAAGACTTTAAAGAAAATCTTAAGGAACTCGAGAAATTCCCAGCTTTTTCTGACTTGAAAAAATCCAACAACTTTGCGATGTCTTCTGAGAATTCTATATAATTCCATATATGTATTTTCCATTTAGTGAATCTTGGACTGGCCCCTTTTTTTCCTCTGACTGTATCCACTTGGCCTGAGAAATTCCGGGTAGGAGCTTTTGGGCAAGGCTGGCTGGCAGCAAGTGCCTGTGGTTTTTTTATGCGTCCGGATAAGGACACCCCGGACCCACAGCTAGAATCTTTGCCGTGCCAGAGTTGACAGCTAAAGGGCAGCAGTATAAAACAGAAAAGAAAAAAAAAAAAACAAAATATACGAGGACACAGTCACCGCCACCGCACCCGAGGACCCCCCTCGCGGTGACTAGGAAAAGTCTTTTCGTTATGGCAAATTTTTTGTGATTTTGGCAAGTTGGTGGGAAAGACAGTGCATAAAACTTTAAGTCGACCACAAAGGGCTGGCATACACACATATGCCACCTGCCAGAGTGGCCGAGGCGTTCAACCTTTGGCCTCTTCCGCCCCAGGCTTCTCACGTTGCCAGAGTGGATCAACTCTCTTTGATGGGTGATTGACGGAAGTCAGTGGCGATTTTTTGCTTAATCATTGTCGGCTCGTCGTTGTCTCTAATTAATTTATGAAAAGCAAACACCCAACCAGAAATGCCTGGAGTGAAAAAAAAACTCCAACCGTATTAAAATCGCCTACAAAAAAAAAAAAAAAAAAAAAAAAAAATAGAAAAGAAAGAAAGAAATTAAGGAAGTAGTTGAGGTTACTTTGGTGGCTGCCTTGGCTGGATTGTCTGGGAGGCTCATTGGCTGGCTCGTTGGCAAACTGGTTGCTTCCGTTTTCCGTTGAGCCAAACGGAAGTGAAATCTGTCAACGGACGTCATAAAAATACCAAAAGACCCAGCCACACACACAGATCCACACATGAAAGCTTAGCTCTGAAAGGTGCTAAGAATTGAGATAGCAGCAATCCGGCCGATCGGGTCGAGTCTGGCCCACTCCATCGGACACGCCCTCGGCAGCGCTGATCTGAGACTGGCTGACAGCCTAACTGACTGACTGACTGACTGGCTGGCTGGCTAGCCAAGTCGGTTTTAGGTTCAATAACCCAAGGAGGAGACGGCACAGACTTGAGCCACAAAAGCCTTCTGGCTAATGGATCGCTACACTTTACATTAGCGTCACAATTTATCGCCGCTGCCTGCCGGCCGGCTGGCTGACTTGGCTTGGCTTGGCTGGCTGCCTGGATGATGCCAGAGCCAAGTTACCAACCCACTTGGCCATTTGCTTTACGCATGCTTTGGTAGCTAAAATGGTCATAATAATAATAAAAATTTTCTGCTAGCCAAGGAATCGAGGCGTTTGAGCGCATGTTTAACGCATCAAATGACGAAGAACTTGGCGGCAGCCAACAACAACAAGACCAAGTCTCCTATCGCTCTCTCAATTGAGTCTCCTTCAATGCGTAAACGCAGCGGCACTGGCACTGGCAATGGCAGTGGCAGTGGCAGACGCGGGACCGGTTTATGTCATTGAATTGACAGGTGCACAGAGAGACTGACTTGGGGCGGTTGAAATGGATTTGTGTGAATCCACTTTGGAAATCTGCTCCATTTCTGGCGGGCCAAAACCTGACCAGATTGTGGGAACAGACCACTTGTCACAGCCACTCCGAATTGATTCTTATTCCGTTTTGTTTGTCAATTTTGTCTATAAATTTATTGTTCATAAATTGCTCTTAAGCTTGAAAGCCTCTGTTCTCTGTTATTAAGGAACATAAACTTGGCCTTTGCTTTTTGCCTTTGCCCAAAAATTGCGCCGACTTAACACCCCCAACAAAAGTGAAAGAAACCAAAAAAAAATTTTTTTGTTTTTTTTTTTGGTGCTTCTGTGAGTGTGTGTGTGTTTGGTTTGTCTATGAACTGGTTCAGGCAGTATGAAGGAGAGGAGCAAGTGTGGTAGCCTTTACTCTTTTGGTTAGTGACTGGCGGAGTGGACTGGATTGCTTTGTCGGCCTCTTTGTGGTGGTGGCTCTTTTGTGGCAACGCCTGCCTGGTCAAGCAGAAGGTTAGATTATTTGTTGCTGACAGCTTCATGAAATATTTATTATTATGGTTTGGTTGGTGGCTCAGTTCGGGTTGAGTTTGGTTTTCTTGGTTCCTATAGCGGGCGTTTGCCATGCGCACCAACAAGTTTGTCTGTCCATAAGCAAAGCAGTTTTGGCTGTGGCAAGCCAAAATTGAGGTGTTTGTCATGCGCCGACCAAAACGATCCTTTTGCTTGCTTGCTTTTCACCAATTGCCCACAAGTTGAAAAGCTTTTTGCCGACAACCATGGCCAACTTACAAAGTAGCAACGCCGACGCGACGCTGCGCCGCTACGTCGCTGCGACGCTCGCCATTCAAGCGGTCCGCGATCAAAGCCGCACACAATGCTGCGTTAAAGGTAATTGTTTGTCAATTACTTGACTCCTGGCCAAAGGGGAGAACCTGTGCACCTACAACAACCACAACCACAACAACAGCAACAGCAACTGAGGATGCTTGGCACTTGTCTGGCCGACTGACTGGCTGGCTGGCTGGCTGACTGGTTTGCCTGTTTGGCTCTTTGGCCAATTATGCGCCGCTTCAGAATCTGCGAATCTTTGAATCCGCTGTGGAAGCTGAAAAACTGAAGCCACAGCTCGTTAGCATGCCCAATCGCTGCCGATAATCGCGTACAGGTAAAAGAAGTGTAAAATTATTTAATTCACGCTTATCGCATCTGCCGTTCGAATGGTCCACCACGCACTCAGCCAAGCCACACCGCCACCGCCGCTGCCGCCACCTGCACTTCTCCTTCCTGCTCGGTCAGTTTTGGCTGAGAACAATGATATCCATTTCGTCTGGCAGGGCTGGCTATGACTTTGTTTTCCCAACATTTTGACTAACAAACTCTCTATCCCCGCTCTTTTTCGTTTGCGACTGCCTTGATTAACACAGAAAAGTAATTTCGTGCATGTTGCCGCAATCAGGCGTTGAGGCATGCGGCCGAGAGATACGGTCAAACAGTCACAGAACTGAGATTGGGATGGGAACAGGGTTAAGGCTTTGGGAGTATTCATTTCATTGACTTCGTTTTAGTTTGAATTTTGAAATGATTAAGCAATGATTTGTGTCATATTAAATGAATGGAGTGGCAAGAATGGCGAATGTGTCCGCATTTCAACACATTTTGGGGAGGAGTTTAATTGGTACGCCAATGTGCCACTGTCTGGGAACTCCGGCTGCAAACTATGGGTGCATCTAATTTATCACACACAGAACTAGTCGATTTGGGGGGAGCTCAGAGCAAGAGAGGAGGCTGGCAAAGTTGCTGTGACATTGCCAGCAACATTTTATTAGACGATAGCGATAAATTCACCAAGATTTATGGCCAGGCGGTCATCAAACGAGTTGGACTAATTTAAACAAATTAAATGAAAATCTCAACAATTATTGATCACACGACACACAACGGAGGCCGGGGGAATTGAAAGAGCCGAGGCCTAATGAACCAACAAAATCAAACTGTAATTTCTGTTAATGAGACAACAAGCCCAAAGCCAAAGCCACCAAGCCAGATTTATACAAAATCAAATTGTTTGCCTTTGTTTGGGCAAACAAAGAAATTGAACGGGTATCACAGGCGGCTGGGTGCACGAGAAGCTGTTATGCGGGTGTCACATAATTGACTCAAACCAAATTAAGACTGACAAGACGGCGAGCCAAGTCAACGGAAGAGGGCGTTCTGGCAACTTACTCAAATCTCACTTCATTATGGTTTTGCTCAAGTTTCTATCGGATCAGGATTAGCGTAGGCCAAAGCTCAAAGACAACAACAGCAAATAAAAGTGATTACCAACAAATTATGCAAATTTTCTGACTGGCAAGACCAGACACACACTGCAGTGCCTGCAACTGCGTGTCTGGACTGGATGGACGGGTTGCCAGACTGGCTGGCTGGCTGGCTGGTTGGCTGGTTGGCTGGCTTGACTCAAGTCATCGTTGTCTGGCCTTGTGGGTGGACAATGTGACACGCGTCGTCGTGAAAAACAACAGTTTACTTGCTCCGATTGCGAACTCCACCTCCACCACTAGAAACCACTTTCAATTCTGCTCTGAGACTTCCACCACTTCCACCAAATCACTCACACCACTCCAGTTTGTGCGGCTTGCCAGGGCCCAGACAGTTTTTACTGTCTTGGCTTAAATTTATATTATTTCATGCAATTTGTCATCGTTTTGCTGGAAGAGCACAAAACTAGGAGAGGTTTAGACAAGAGAACAACAGTGAAAGACAGAGAGAGTGGCTTGGATTAAGCCTGACTATTTTCGAAAATCATTTACACTCTACTTAATCTAAGCTAGGAATAAAAATATATCGACTTTTTTTGATGAAGGTTAAAGACTCCTTTTAAAGTTTTTTTTTTTCTGCCGTGAGTCATGTGAATGGGATGGTTTAGTAAGTGCCGCAGATATTCCTAAGACCCATGGAGTCACAGCTATATGATATACTGGTTCCGATCTTAATGAGTCTTGGAAACGTGGGTATCTCTACATATAAGAAAAATGTATGCTGAATCAATATATAAATGTAAGAGTTAGTCCTATGACCTATATGAAACACTAGTCCGATCCAGTCAGCCAAGGCTAAATCGGATTGTATTGAGCTAAAGATTAATGGGGAAGTAAGTAACTTTTGGGGGTCTACGATGAGTGGTTCTGTTCTTTATCAAATTAATATTACTCTTTTTTCTTCGAAAAGAGCTAAAAATCATTTTTAGAAATGCAAATAATTTTTCTATTTTTTCTAGATATTTTTTAAAATTTTTTTTTTTAATTTTCATGCTTTCCAGAAATTTGATAAAGCTTTCGAAGAAATGAAAGATGACAGATTCATAAATGATTTTTATTTTAGAGTTGGCCCAGGGTGGCTAAACATATATTTCTTATTAGTAATTTTCTCCCATATGCTGAATTTGTTTTTTTTCTGTTTTGCGTCTTGTCTCACGATTTGTTTTATGCGACATTTAAATATGTGGCACATTCACATAATATTGTTTGCATTTACATGCATTTATGAGTTATTAAATTGGTGAATTTATGAGCCTCAGTGCTTTCTGGAGTGGGCGTTGCGACGACACGCGTTGTTAGTCCGCCTCCTAAAACAAAAAGAAACTCAGAAAAACCAAATGCCAAACACACATCAGGCGTAGGTGTGGCCAGGCGCTGGCAAAGCCAAAGCCAAAGCCGGCAATGCCCAAGGCAATAAACCAACTAACATTCAAGTGCGATTTCTAACACATGGCATAAGGCAATTTCCCGAGACTTCCTCCCCGGAGTAAATCAAATTTAATGAGCGCAGATTGAGAGATGGCATGAGATTTTAAACTCTTGAGTTGCCCCAAAGCAAAACGAAATGCTTGCCCCTGCCCGGTCGGTATCCTCCCCGAACAACACCTACAATTCTCTCCAGGCATTAACCGAAAATCGCACCTCTGATTATCTAACTATCTTTGTATCTATTGCTGCGAGTATCTGCAACTAATTTTTTGTCTCTGCCTCTCGCTCAGACTTCTGTCTGAGCCATTGGCTTTTATGCGCTTGGTGTGCGCAAATTGATATTATACTAATTAAAATGCAATAAAATGTCGCTGGAATTGCAGTCATAAATCATTATGCTGCAGTGGCATAAACGTGTGTGTGTGTGTGTTACGCTTGGGCGGTTGAAAGCCGCCGTTGCAGTTGCACAAACCAAGCCACCCAATCTGGCCCTCCCCCCTAAAGCAATTGGAGAGTGCGTGTGTGTGTCTGTTTGTGTGTCCAAAACACACACACACACACACTCAGAAGAGGAAATTCAATGCGAAACGCAGTGTCCATTGCAATTTACTTGAAAAACCGACGCTCATCATCATTAGAGTCTTGCCTCTCTCAGGCTTGTGTGAACTCAGCAGTCTCGGCTCATGTGTGTGTGTGTGAGTGAATATGGTCCTGTAATCGTTGGACTTTGCTTTATGATTTTGTTAATTTTCTAAAGTATTAATCCTCTTTCTCTCTCTCTCACTCCATCATTCCCCCAGCTCTCACTCACACTCAATCTTTCTCTTTGCCAAGGTGTGGGAAAGTTGAGTTTTGGAAAATTTGGCCTAGGCAAACTTTTTCAATTTATTAAAATTGCTCAATAAAGATTTGGCAAAAAGCAAAGTGCCACAACAATGAAAATATTCAACAAAAGCTAATAAAAATTATAAGCAATTTACGAACAATGTTCAGAGAAGATTACCTCTCCATATTATCTCTATCTCTCTCTCTCACTCTGTTTGGAACTGTTCAAGTTAATAAGGTTGGCACATCGATGGATTCATGGACTTTTGGTTAGTTGTTAGTAATCGGTAATCGATGCAAACTAAAAAGAAAAAAAAAAAAGAAGCCCCATACAGACAAGCTTCCATTAAACATAAACCAAATTAAGTGACCATTAAAATGCCATAAAATCTGGCGGTCATGTCGCCCGACTGGATTAACCAAGCAAAAACCCTGGTATCCCCGGTTCATATGTAGGAATATTTCCAGCACTTGTATGGGCTATTCTCGGTTTCGCCTGGTGTGCGATTATCAAGCACTTTCGTTTAATGGTTCGGCATTGCCAGCATCGGGCTCTGACAACCATGGTGGGGCCTTTCGAAATGTTTACTTTTCATACTCTTTTCAAAGACAAGGAGTTTCGCTTATCGTGTCGTTTGGGATTTTGGGGAAATCTTTCAAGGAATCTGATTGGAATATCCCAGATGAACTTGACTGTATCATGTATTCATCATGTATTCTGTAATCTGAAAACTATATTCTGGAAGGGTCAGAGGAACTAGAACTGAGGACTACATAGCTACATATATCATATATTCCCAAGGCAGATTATGAAGTATCTCATTATTGGTAAAATCATACTAAGTTTGATAAGGATCTTTCCACTATAAGTTTACTCATATAACTCGTATATTTATCAACCAATCCTGATTAAATTTTATATTCAATCTAACAATTAAGGTCTCGTAGAGAGTATTAAGTCTTTAGTAAGTTGAAGATTCGACTATTTTGTTTTTGTTATTTTTTGGTCGGCCCACATAACTCGTGTACTTGCTGCTTGTAGTTTTCAATTTGTGACAAGGCACAAATGCGGCTTGTACGACAAAATGCCCAGTAAACTTGACACAGAGAAGCGAAAGATAGAAACAGAGAAAGAGAGGGAGGGAGGGGAGAGAGAGAGAGCGAGTTGGAGGTACCAAGTGAGAAGGTGGCTAGTGAGAAGATCGAGTCTGGTAAAGTGCTGCGTGGGTGAGTTTCTTGTGTCCGACACCCACACACCCACTCACTCATTCAGTTTAATAAGAAAAACGAAACAATCTCATCTTGCATGTCTGCCCGCTTACGCAAAATGTTTCAATTAAGGTGAACAGCTTGAGATTTTCGGAGCACCACTTCAAAAAGGCTTCACAGTTTGGCCAGATCCTCACACCGGAAGTTGAAGGCTGGCCAGCAGAAATGCGTTGGCCGAATACTTTGAGATATTGAAGACAGACACGCAAATCATTCTGAAAGTCATCCCAGGCGCCGTCCAACCATTCTGGGGTCCACTGCGGGTAGCCCCGTAGCCGTGGCTGCTGCTGTTTTATGATAACTTTTGCTCTACTCTACTCTGGTCTGAATATTGGCATTGTATTTTTTTCTTTTCTTTTCTTAAATTTTTATTTGATTGATTTATAGCTGGGTCGTTTGGTCTGGGGAGGGCAGGGCTTTGGCTACCGCTGCTAATTGAGTTATTAAGTGGCTTTTATTTTACTTCTTCTTAAGTTTTTGATAAGAAGCCGACTCAATTGAGTGGCCAAACAACAGACCAATCAGCCAGCCAGTTCGGTGAGCTGATTTTATTCCCAGGTTGTGAGTGTAATAAAGCTGCTCCCCGGCCAACTCTCTGGATTTGGCTCTCATTCTTTATGACGTTTTAAATGTGTACGTCTGTCACTTTATATGGCTAAAACGCGCCATTAATTGCTTGGCCAGTTGACTTAATATTTATTGTCAATTATTATTATTTAATTGTCAATTATTAAAAATTGTTGCCGCCAAACGAAGACGTTGAGAAAAATTGTTGTTATACATGTCGTATACGCGTTGGCCGATCAATAAAACCATAAAACAAGATATGCCACCGATCAATTGCAATCTCATTTCGCTCCCTCTTCTTCTTCTTTTTTTGCTGATCCGATCCACCCAAGAATTCAGTAGCTGTCAAGGTTGTCTCCGAGATTCTCACACGCTCCTAAAAAAAAAAAAAATCTCAGACTGACCGAATTCACCTCGTTAAGGCTCTTGGTGGCCCTCTGGATAATCAATTACCCTATCCAATCATGACGACAGGCCGCCACTGTTCAGTGCTGCTGAGCGTTTTATAGCTCATATAAAGATAATCGAAAGAACCATGGGAATTTTCTCAATATCAAAGCAAACCTTACCCTTTGCGTGCTCTGGATGTTCTGATTTCTTAGACTCCTGATCTACTTCAATTTTTTTAAGATGATTTTGGAGGTATGAGCAGAATCTAGTTAAAAAGAGTATTTCCAAGTCATTGGTGGATTGGGTGTCTCGCATAAATATAATCAACAAGATTATAAACCTTGCTTCCCTCTGTCACAATCATTCTTTTACTGCATTTTTATTTCTCAATTTTGGTTTACTCATTTCATTTTCATTGCTATCCATTGATAAAAAAATAAGCAAAAAAAAAAAGAAGAAGAGCCAAGCGGCTCGATCAAGGCCAGGCAGCCAGATCAGACCAGTCCCAACCGAGCCAATCCAATCTAGACCAGCTGGCTGGCTTGGCTACTGCCATTTGGCAACCGCTGATGAGCTGATGAACGGGCGTCGTCGATTGTTACGTGCCGAGGCAGCGCTTCATTATTTATAAGCCTCCCAGGCTTCTGAGTCCCCTGCTCGACATTAGCCACCAGAAGTCATCGCCAGCTGGGCAAAGCCCAGAGACAGAGCTTGCGAAACTGGCCAACTTGCGTAATTGCAAATGTGCTAAACAAATTGCATTGGCCTGATCGCTTGGGCAAAGTTGGTTTGGTTTTTGGTTGCACTGCTAGCTGCACGTTGCCAATTGTTAATTTACTGGCGAACAGTCGATTCACTGCGGTAGCTTTGAAGCTGCCACGGCCGTCTAATGCTAGATTAATCGCACAATTACCGAGAGCGCCATGGCCGAGCAAACATTTTGACAAAGTAACTTGAACGGATGTGCTGAAAAATTCAAGTGATTTGTCAAAATTGGGGCGTGTTGCAGCCACTCCAGTTCAGATTCACATGCTACGCCCACCTTCAGGTGGGTGGTGGTGGTGGTGTGCTCACTGCTCACCACTCTCCCAACGATTAACGACCAAGTCAGAGGAACACAAATTTCAAGTCCAGAGAATTTCTAGATGCTAGCAAAAAAGCAATAAGCACACACGTAAATCAACATGCCGCAGCGCAAGACAAGAGACCACCTGACCGCACAACACACACAACCCAAACAGCCAGAACAGCTTACCAGTCCGAAGGATGAGGACACCTGGTCACATTGCTTCTCCTCTAATCAACTTGAAGCCTGCTTGGCATTGTCCTGGCTGCCCATTTCTAAGGTGCATTCATAAAAACTAAACGAATGACAGACAGTTGTCAGCCAGGTCGTACCTCGCCGGGCCCAGACCAGGCTTCTTGTCCTGAGCTCCAAAAAAAAAAAAAAAAGACAAAACCAAAATAAAGCGGAAGAAAGTTTACGGCTACAAGCCGCACAAATTGGATGTGCCTCATGCAGCTCAAGTGGTTTAATTTTTAATACTCTTTTTTTTTTTTTGGTTTGGAAAATTTGGTAAATTTATAATGCAAAGTTTCTCCGATTTAATTCCTAAAGCATCTTTGGGATCTCTCAAGAATTTCTAGGTATATGAAAAGAGAATTGAATGAAGGGCTTATCTAGTTAACTGTTCTTGTTTTATGAGCCGGTTGGTAGTCGCGTCTCATCATGTTGAATGGATGTGACTGTGAATTTTGATGGTGATGACCAAGGTGGCCACCAATCTAACCTTTCAGTTATTTGCATGCGTTTTGTCTTTGTGTGTGTTTGAGTGAGTGTGTGTGGTACATAAATTTGGCCAAATGAAATGCAATTTTCATTTTCATTTTAGCTTTGAAAAACGCCAACGCCGCCAAGACCAGAGCAGAGCAAAGCCAACCAACAAAATTTCTTCTTATCAGCAAAAAGGCATCTCCGAAAACTAAATAAAAATTCTTGCCTTCTTCGTAGGAGGAGGCCGCAGCCTATTGCTAGTTAGATTGGCAATCAACTCAGGGCGCCACGGTCCGTTTGCCAGCGCCGCATTAAAGACCGATTGGAATCGCTCGGTATCGGTCATAGTTTTGATTTTGGTTCACTCATTGCACCCGCAATGCGGCCAACTTGCAACAGGCGGCTTGCAATATTGTAAATCATTTTGCCCAACATAGCAGCTGCCAGTGCGATTGTTGTTGTTGCTGTTGTTCTTTTTAGTTTCCCACACTGCGCGACATTTTCGAAAAGGCATGCCAAACTGTTTGTCTCTCGGCCTTTCTGCCGGTGTCTAGAGGAGATACCAAAAGACAAACCGCAAAGCCCATAAAGATTTTTAATATGCAATCGCAAGATTAGACCAAGCAGAGGGCATGGAGGGGATGGGGGGACGGTTGGATTTTAGCAGGACTTGAGTGCAGCTGCTGCCGCATTAATTACACGCCACTGACTGGGCAAACCTGACTGGCAAGTTGCACGCATGCCAACGCAGGCACCCGCATAACCGCCCTCATTGCAAATTGTTGCCACCATCATCAAATGAATTTTCGCCATTCCCATACCCATTCATAGAATCCAGCAACCAAGCAGCCAAACCACCTAACCAATACCAATCGACAAATGAACCACAGCCAAGAGTAAGCATAAAATTCATAGCTTTTTGAATGTCATTTGTCGTTAACAACCGCAAGTTTGTTTTCAAATTGACTTTTGGTATCTCGTGGCCACAAAATCAACAGAGAATCAAGACAGCCAGGAAAAGACCTAAAACCGATTCAATTTAACCACAAAATTGTTAAACGATTTCAGGCGATAGCCGAATGCTGTTTTTCTCTCTTGCATCGAACATAAAAATTTTAAAGCAACATGGCTTGGCTTTTGCTCTGTTTCCTTATGAGTTTTGGCTGCCTCATCATTAGATTGGCCAAAGTGCTGGCCTGACAGTCGCCCGATAACCAGGCAAACCTCACCAACATGGTCAACAGCAATTGCACACTTGCTAACAAAAAAAAACCAAGTTCATTGAATGAAATAAAAACGAAACAAAGACGTTGCCGTGAAATTCTTTAAAGAGGTTGAACAAAGTGTCCACTTGACTTGAATGATTTATTTGTTTGCTAAATCATATTAAAAATTTTAAATATAATTTCTTGATTTTGTTGAGAGCTAACCCCCATTTCATATATAAAGTGGACGCCTCTGTTGAACAAAGGCAACTTCGTAGCTTATAAATTATATGACTGAAGGTGTGTGCCTCTTTGACAGAGGAATGCATCAACGAGCCATACTCATTGTCCTCGCCTGATTAGACCGATAAGCATAAAACAAAAAACTATATATATATATTTATATATGTAGAAGAAGATCTCGATTTGATTGCTGCACCAAAGTGGCCAAGAACAATTTGTAAGTGGCGAACGTGTGAGTTGTGATTAACGATAAAATAATCTCATAAGGCTTGGTCTCCTCCAATTGTTTTTCCTAGACCTAATTAATTGACTCAAATGGCAACAACTTCTCTCCCTTTCTCTCCCGTCTGTCTTTCTCTCATTGTGAATTTTTTTTTTTTTTTTTTGAAAGCATTTATGGATTTCATGTGTCGACAGCTTTGGCCATAAGAGTGGCACGCGAAGCAGTGCCCAAGGCGGCACTTTTGGCTAAATAGTAACGGCAAACTACAACAACAACAAATCACAAATCAACTGGCCACAACCCGCATTTGTTAGCCAAACGGCCTTCGGTCTCAGCTAACTTGCACATATAAATCAAATTGGCAGCCTTTGCAGCTGCAAAAATCGAATAGTCAAAATTTTCTATTGCGGGTGTAGCCCAGTCAACAAGTCTTTGGCTCAGAACGACCTTAGCAAGTATGTGCGGCTGCCTTTCAGAGTTTATTATGAAAAATAGCCGAGTATTGTGACATAAATCTAACTCCGCCAGGTAAGCAAACACAATCGCTTGTCAACTGGCAAGACATTCGCCAGAGTCGAGATCTGGCAAAGGTCGTGCCAATTGCTTTGCCATGGACTAAGTTTAGTCGTGTGTGGGTGTAGTTACCAAGCTGGACCCATGCACCTGTTGCACCTTACAGACACCAGAGACAGCAGCTAGCAGCTGCAAACACAACTCATGCAAATTTGTGATTAAGGTCATCATGGCAGCTTGCCCCAGCGAAGACCTATCCGAGTTCTTGTGGGTGCTTTGGCTTGTTTGCTTTGCAGTCTAAAGAGCCTCAAGTAAAATTCAATTTGCTCACACCCCAAAAACATTGAATAGAAATGATTGAAGATGATGAGGCCTCCAGCAAGTTTGAACGGTGACTTGGACTAATGACTTGTTGAAAAGCCACAAATACTCTGCCAAGAAACCGATAAGTCTACGAAACTATTAAGAAAACTAAATTTCAAAAAGAGCAAATTTAGGAAACTGGAAATTTACATTCTTGAAATGGAAATTCTTCAGGTTAATAAGTAAAAGAAAAAGCTTTTATTTTTTAATCATAATTTTTATTGGATTATTCTGGTTATTGTTTTGAATATGACGGCTGAGACTGAAGAGTTTGACTTCATTACTGATTTTAAGGCTGCTTCCGTTTCCAGGCAGTCGGGGAGTTGGTTTCACACTGCACAGTTAAAACACCACAGGCATACTTCCGGCAAATGAAAAACTTCTCATATGCATATATAAAAATCGAAATCAAATGAAAGACAAATTTACAACAAAAAATAATAATAATAATAATAATAATAAACAAATCTGTGTTATAAGAGCTCATCGACAGCAAGAGTGCGACGACTCAACAACTTGATTCCCCCAGTCGAGTCTAAGTATATTTTACTTCGTGTTTGCGTTTAGTGTGCAGAGTTTTTGCACTTGAAAGTGCGGCCATAATTGCATTATGCATAGGTATATTCAGCCAAAGAGGACTTAAGCCCCAAAGAGCTTCAATGCCGATGCAGTCGACACGCACGCAATCGGCCAGCAAATAAGGCCCAAACCGCTTACCCCAACGGTTTGTGCGGGTGATTGAGACTCCATGACATAGCACAAGCAACAACAACAACAACAACAGCAACAGAAACTTTGGCAAACAGTCGTTTTGAAGTGGAGGCAAACCGCAACGTGAAAACTGCCAAATAGCCCCCTACAGGCCCCAAAAATGAACTTTCAAATGACTTTAAGGCAAACAGGTGAAATGTTAACGGCAAGACCAAGTAAATAACAACAATACAATACAAACAAGTTTAATAAGGCTTTTGCTTTTCTTTTTCATTTAAAGTTTTTTTTTGTTCTTTTCGAGAAAGGATCTAAGACATCCTGTTCATTCTGAGGATCAGGAAACTCAGAATAATTTTTGTGCAGATTTCACAGTGAAATCAATCAAATTAATTCATATAATCTAAGTATACTTTGTTGTTGTTGTAAAAAAATTTGTATTTTTCATTTATTGTAGAAAAAATTCTAATTTCGCTCTTTTTACTGAGAATGCCTCAGAATGAATATAGTAAAGGAAGCATCTTCCATTCATTCAACGCTTTATTTTGGAAAAACTCTCAGGTGCACCTAGGGCAGCCCATAAAGTTCTTATTCTTTATGCTCGTACCAATAGTTTTTGGCTTAATGTTAACATTCCTCTTTAATAGGGCTGTTAAGCCAATAATTGTGCAACAAGAAATATTTGATGCCACCCAACTAGACAGAGAGTATGTGTTCATAAATTCAATTAAGTAAATTTCTTTGAACTAAAGGCGACAATTGCAGTTCTGTTGATTTTAGCTATTCGCCAAAAAGTCAGTTAATTGAGTCAATTTTGAATGGCAAGGCATATGGCAAAGAAAAAACTGTATCCAAGCTAAATGGTTATGAAGATGATAAGAAATTGGAAGAGGAACTTTTGCTCCATATGGGCATCGGTATTGAGTTTGAGAATTCCTTAAAAGATGCCAAGACTCTACCGAATAAGATTAAAATAGCTCTGCGCTTACAAAAGGGATTCAAAAATGACGAAAAATATACCGATTACATTACGGCGACTATGAAAGGAGGCATTTACTCTAGATTTAGCACTATTCAGGCCCAGATCTTCGATGCAATTATACAGTACAAGTATGGAGTAAATGGAGTGGATTTGCCAAAAGTATATGCTCAAGAGTTTTCGCAGCGCGAAAAGATTGTCTATTTGAATCATGATCTGTTCAATGTGCTATTCTTTATGCTTTTCATACCTGCATATGCAATTCCTTATGAAATGATAATCCTGGTAAGCGTCAAATGATTTAAAAATTGATTTAATTATAATGAAATATTTTGGCAACAATTTTCTATTTTGATTGTTTTTCATTTGCCTATCAGGGAATTCCTTACATTTTTTCATTCTTTCATTAAAATTTTACACTACATCCTGTTCGTTAGACAAAACAAATTATTATTTTTCCTTTCAGATTATTGTAAAAGAGAAAGAAACCAAAATGAAGGAGCTGATGAGAATAATGGGTATGCAAAACTGGCTATACTGGGCATCCTGGCATCTGTGGTTCTTTATGCTATTGGCACTTACGGCAATTGTACTTGTGATGTTGTGGATGTTTTGGGACTCCGTGTTTCTTCTAAGCAATAAGCTGATTATATTGATACTGTTATTGGTCTATCTAAACTCAGTCATATGCTTTGCTTTTACGATTAGTTCGTTCTTTACCAGCAGCTTAATAGGCGTCATCGTGGGCTGCATTTTGTTTAGTTTGACATACTTGATACCTACGATAAAGGATATCGATAAGGTACCGCTATTCGCTCAAGTTATATACTGTTTTTTATTCAACAGTGTTTGCTATATGGCCTTTAGAACAGCATTGGATTCAGAATTTGCAGGCCTGGGTGTGCAATGGGATATGCTCTTTACGGGACCGCACCCAGGGCGCCTAAGTCTTGGCACTATAATGATATTGATGTTAGTAAGCAGTGCTATTAATTTTATGTTTTGCCTATATATCGAGCAAATACATCCGGGACCATATGGGGTCTCCAAAAAGTGGTATTTTTTCTGTACAAAAAAGTTTTGGTGTGGAAATGACATTCGCAGTTCTGGTGGCCAGGATGTGGAAGCTGCTCGTAAGTCCAAATACAAAAGCACTAGTAGAATGTTCGAAGAGGAACCGGATATGCCGATTGCAGCAGAGGCGGATGGCTTGTGTAAAAGTTTCCATGGTCGCCAAGTGGTCAACAATTTTACTATGAATTTTTTCGAGGACGAAATAACTGTGATCTTGGGTCACAATGGCGCCGGCAAGACCACCACTTTTATGATGTTGGCCGGCATGTACAAGCCAACTTCAGGCCGGGCAATTATTGATGGATATGATATGGCCAAGGACCCAAGAAGAGCACGTCGGTCCCTAGGGTTTTGCCTGCAAGAAAACGTGATATTTCAAAATTTAAGTGTGGCAAAACACATTGAATTCTTTTGCCGCATGAAAGGTCTTAAGAAGAAGTCTATTAAGGAAGAAAAACGGAGATATCTGAAAAAACTGAACTTGGAGGATAAGCAGAAAACCAAGGCAAAGTCCCTTTCTGGTGGCATGAAGCGCAAATTGTCCTTGTGCTGCGCTCTGTGTGCGAATACAAAAGTGGTGTTCTGTGACGAACCCAGTAGTGGCTTAGATCCGTCTGCACGGCGGGAACTGTGGAATCTGCTGCAGGAAGAGAAGATGGGACGGTGCATAATACTGAGCACACATTATATGGATGAGGCGGAGGTCTTGGCTGATCGTATCGCCATTTTGTGTGCTGGGGAACTGCAATGCTATGGCACCACATTTTATCTCAAGCAGAACCTTGGTACTGGATATCGTTTGGTGAGTTGGTAAACTTTCTTTCGATAAATAGACATAATCTAGTATTTAGGTCTGTGTGCAAGGCAAGAATTGTGATGTGGATCGAGTTACTCGGTTTTTAAGAGATATAATACAAGACATTGCGTTTGAGAGTCGCGTAGGACAGGACATAAGCTATCGGGTGCCTCAAAGCGCCTCGCCGTACTTTGCAAAACTGTTTCAGAAATTAGAGGCCAATCAAGAGAATCTTAAGCTGGATGGCTTCGGCTTGAACGCCTCAACAGTGGCTGAAATATTTATGCAACTTGGGGCAGAAGATAAAAATAAAAAAAAAAACAAATCTAAAAACAAAGGTGATAAAGATAAAGATAAAGATAAAGAGAGAAGCGATCATGATAATGCTTCGGACGTATTTGAAACAAATCAATGTACAAAATGCTGCAATCGTTGGGAGGCTTTGTTTAGAAAGAAATGGCTATTTATTTGGCGAAATAAGATATGGATAGTGCTCATTTTGCTTCTACCAGTTCTTTTCATGATAGGCTATCAAATCCAAAAGTTAATAGAAGACGACTTTGATTATGCCAACCAACCCTTAAAAATAGAATTGGGGATATACGAGAATGCCGTGGTTCTTTTGGAGAGTGTAGGATCTTCAGATCTGGTTCATACATTAGAAGACAGATACACAGCATTAGTGAAACGCTCTGGTACTCTGCGCAACGTCGGAAAAATAACAATGGATAATTACTTGCTAGATAAAAACAAGGCATCGATTCATGATATCGATCACACCTTTGTGTCAGGAGCAACATTGTCGAAAGAAGCTGTCATAGCTTGGCATAATCGATTGATAACTCACAGTCTTCCCATATCTATAAGTTTACTTTACAATGCTCTCGGACAAGCATTAGTATCGAAAGAATTGGAAATCGAAATAACAAATAAGCCTTACGAAAGCTACAATGATACTGATCGGGTTTTCTCCGTTGTTGGAATAGAAATGTTGTTTATTTTATATGTAGCTATTTTGTCTTTTATATTTATTATGTTGCCAATTATCGAGCGACAAACTGAAATGAAATACCAGCAATTCATTGGCGGAGCTAATTCGTTCTCATACTGGATAACCCATTTTGTATGCGATTACCCACTGTATCTAATAGGAAGTATGCTTTATGCGCTCTATTTATATACCCTGCCATATGATTTTGAGATTTGGCTAATTGTATTTCTTCTTGTGATTTTTGGCATATCCTTAATATGGTTCCTCTACATACTGTGCTGTTTTTTTAAAAACCTTGCTTTCGCATGTATAATTATATTTGGAGTTGCCATTGTGTTTGGTAGGTCTCATATAATTTAATATCTTTATTTTCTAATCGTTAATTTTTTATTTTTTAGGAGTGATTACGTTTTTTGCAAGCATAGTTTTAGATATGAGGACAGATATTGTTTTCGTAGCCGTTATCCCGCATTATGCACTCGCACATACCTTAAATTCAATACTTATGTCTGCCATTAAACGGGAAAAGGCAGATATTTTTGATAACACTGAGTTCAATTTTTTGTTAGCCACTAGCGTGATTTTCCCCATTTTATTACTTTTAAGCTTTTATCTATGGCGTCTTTGCTATATCCTTCCATTAGGGTAAGTAAAATTAATACTGCCATTTCAAATACATTCTCATGAAAGTTTCAGCACAGTCCTAAAGTCAACTCCAGCAGCAATGAGGATGTAGATGTTCAAAGAGTCAAAGACCATGTGGAGAACATGACCAAGGATGAAATCAAAGAACACACTTTGGTCATCGATAAAGCGGTAAAACGTTACTGGTCTGTTATTGCCGTACGCAATATTTCATTGTACCTAAAACCGTAAGTGAAGGAGCATATTTCAAATAATCTTAAATATAGATTTACTGAAATTTGACAGAGGTGGTTGCTTTGGCCTTCTTGGCCTCAATGGAGCTGGAAAAACAAGTACTTTTGATATGATAACGGGCAAAAGCATTATTACTTCGGGTAAAATTTTCATCAGTGGCTTCAATATGAAAACCCAACCCCAAAAGGGCTGCAAAGTTGTTGGCTACTGTCCACAAATAAATACCATGTTCAATTTTCTAACTGGCCGAGAAACATTGTACTTAATCTGCTTAATCAGGGGCTACAAAAAAGATCAAATCAACGATATGATTGAAAAATTGGCCAAAGACTATACACTCAGTGATCACTTGAATAAGCAACCCAGTAAATATAGTGGCGGTACCAAACGCAAGCTCAACGTGGCAATGGCTTCTATGGGCGACTCTCTTATTTGCCTGGATGAGCCAACTGCTGGTATTGATCCAGGAGCCACTCGAGAAATTTGGGTGGTTCTTGGGCAAGAACGAGATTCGGGCAAAGCTCTAGTGCTCACCTCGCACAGTATGGAAGAGTGCGAGGCACTTTGCACAAGCCTGGCCATAATGGTTAAGGGAGAATTCAAATGCTTTGGATCTTTACAGCATATTAAAACCCGTTTTAACAAGGGCATCGTTATCAAAATCAAAGTGGGTACAAAGGCCGAATTGAATGCATATAGATCATCCATACTAAATGGTAAAATCAACTAATAACTACCCAACTTTATGTTCGGCGTGCCGAAGTTTACAGACTCTTTTCGATGATCCGACTGAAATTTAGAACACATCCTAAATACCAAATTTAATTGAGATTGAGCAATCATTTTTGGAGGTGTAGGTTTTGTAGAAGAGCAATATAATTTAGTGGTCCGATCATATAGATATGTCTTGAATTTAAAAGAGATCAGTAAATGAATGCAGCCTTTACTCCTGAAACAAATTCAGTTGAAGCACATTGTTCACAATAAAGCAAACACGCCTTCTATGGGACTGTTCATTGGCCCGATTAGCAGATAGGCAATCTTAATTCAACTCATGACATGACATGTTTGGTATTAATTGAAAAAAACTAGCATATATCAAATCGTAAAGAACCCGTGTAAAGATTTCTCTATATTGTAGCTTATATTGGAGGGTTTCTATGTTGCATTCATAATATACAGAAAAATTAAAAATTAGATTATTTATTTACGATCGACTTGCAGGAAAGTAGTTTCATGAACTTTTTCTAAAATCCCAACTCTAGAATCAACCACGTCAGCAAGGTCTTCAGAAATAGACCCGATTTCAAATACTAGAGCAGTTGCAACTCAAACAATACTATCAGCAATTCGAAAAAATTATAGAAATTTGCAATCCGCAGCACTTTCTAGATCAACAACAAGCACAACGTCAATGTCTGTAAGCGAATACGTTGATGATTACGAAAAACTACTTGAAAACTTGGAAAAGGCTTTTAGTAGACATTTCGCGAATACAATTGTAAGGTAAGCTTGAATAGTTTGCTTGAGAGAAAATAAATTTAATACTAATTTAATATAATATTTAAGTGAGAAATATGCATATCGTGGCATGATAACTTTCCAAGTACCCAAAAAAAATATCATGTGGTCGGAAATCTTTCGATATATGGAAGACATAAAAAATAAATATAAAATATTATATTACACGGTAAGTCAGACATCGCTGGATGAAATATTTCTCGATTTTGCTAAGGAAAGCGAAGATAAAAAAGAGAAAAAAAATGACTCTAAGGAGAATGAAGGGCGAAATAAGAAAAAAACTAATACTGACAAAGATAAGATGGATCAAGGAAAAAATGAGAATAGCCAAAAGAAATTGAGATCAAAAACATAAGTGAAACAACAAATCGTACATCGAGAAATATATTGTAACTAAACTAAAAAATATATTCTATATTTATATTATAGCTTTAAAATTTTCGGAAAAAATGACAATTTTAAATTCAAAAGAAAACTTGGTATCTTTTTTTTTTATCTAATTGGCAAGTCAAATGCCCACATTATTTCGAATATCATTTTAATATGGAAAAGTTTCTTTTCGCCAACATTGATGGGCAGCAACTAGACAACTGAATTCCGTCCAGTCGACCCGGCATGGCCTTGGGCCAAAAAGTGACAGACCAACAGCAAACATTTGGCAGCTTTAGTTCTCCACAAAAAATGCTCATATTTTCTGCATTTAAATAGACCTTAATGTGCCCGATGGTCAAGAAACTTTCGATCAACTGCAAAAAAAAAAAAAACTATAGAACCATCAAATCCAATTATTTCAAACATTTTTGTTACTTAAAACTTGCTAATTTCTTTAGCATGGCAAGAGGACTTTTGTCTTTCAGAGTTCTGAGGCAGCTTTAGTTTTAGTGCTCTCCCCGGCATATTCCATTAGGGTCACAAAAGCAAAAACTTTTGGTCCTTCTGCGGTTATCGTTATCCTTTTTGTGCCCTTTTGTTTTGGCGACACGTTGGCCCCATTGTTAACTGTTGACTTTTCTTAAACTTTCGCCTGCCTTTCAAGTACTCCCAATCGCTGCTGGTGGCCTGAACGGTAAAGCTGATGATGCTGCGCATAAAAAATGCATACCAAATCCCTGCACTGCAGCTGCAGCATTACGTGGTTAGCAAATTTATTATGTGGCCAACCCAAAAGCGGCGGCGGCGGCGATGGTGAAGGCGACATACCCAATGATGCACCGTGGGATTCTCAGAGTGAAAAGCTAAATTCACACATGTGAAATAATTCTTTCAATGGTGGCTAAAAGACTTAAAACTAGAGACGATCTCATTTTTGAAATTCTCTTCTAAACACTTTCTCTTTTGAAAAGATATTCTCCAGAAAGTCAGCTTGGAACCCGAATTCCAAGTGGTTTAAAAAACCTGATAGCCTCCACTGTTTAGAGTTGGCAATTCCAATAAGCTATTGTCTTTATCGCAGGTTAACTGCAATGAGTTTGCTGTTGGTTTATCAACTAATTGCCTTTTAACAAACAAATCGTGCAAGAAATCATATTGAACAAAAAAATAAAAACACTATTTTCAAGTTTATTTATTTTATCGAACTCTTTGAAAATTACAAATTCTAAATACACTTTTTGGTTTTAAATATTTTATAAAACCACTTCTAACTTTACAAGAAAAATTTCAAATTCTTAGCTTATCCAAAAAATGAAATTTCTTGAATATATTTTTACGTAACCTTTGGGGGGTCTAATTTTTTTTAATGAAACCTACAGTTGATTTCTAACATTAAATTCAAAAAGAGTACAAAAATATTTAAGACAAGTTCATGAAGTGGCTAGCAAGCATACCCAGGCAGCCAGTCTGTCTATGAGTCGGCCGGAGCCCAAGATGGTGAGGGTTGCATTGGGCAGTGGCTTAAAAATTCTATTTCTTAAACGTGCTCTGGCGCATTTGCTTGGGTGTCGCCATCATTGTGTGTGTGTGAGTGTGTGTGTGCTTGGCTAGCTGCCGGCTGCCATGGGGCACTTTCTCACTCTGAGCAAATTGCCGACTTACTGACTTTCCCGGATTCTGCAATTCTTGACTGTGTCTTGGGCTCTGTGTTGCTGCCGCTGTGCAAATTTAAGTGTTTTGTACGTGCGCCAACAGCAATTGGCAAATTCAAAGGCGTGTTAGCATGCCATCAGCAGTCGAGCTGTCCGATAGTCGAGCCATGGAGTCTTAAAAGAGAAACAGAAAAAAACTAAAAAGACACACCCTGAACCCAGGAGGGTGTTTGCGGGCGAATTATCCTTTCAATTTGACTTGGCATATGTGTTGGCAGTCTTCCTATGTAGACGTATTTGTGTGTGTGGTAAAACGAGCAAAATCGCATTTTAAATTTCAAATGTCTTGAGATTTTCTGATGCCAGCTCCCAGCAGTGGTAGTAGCAGCACCATCAGAGAGTGTTGCCAATTCACATGTCCTTTTTACAACTCCACCAGAGTTTGTGTGTATGTGTGTGTGTGTTGACGTATGTTCCGTTGAGTTCCGTTAGGTTTCCCTCGTTTGGTATGCAGTCTGTATATTGCAATTGATTTATATTGAAATGTCTTGTGCTGGTTACCCACACCATCAACAGGATATCCACAACCATATCCTGGGTCAGTTGGGTTAGACACAACGGAAGTCAAATCAATTGCCAATCGTAATTCCTTGAGACTTGAGACCTTGGCAGGCCAAATGGAAATGGCCTCTAAGTGAACCCCACAATAATCAGAACAAAGATATTTTTTCAAAGGATTTTTACCAACTACCTTGCATAATTAAGAGGAACCCAAATATTGTTAGGCGTCTTCGTCTAGTTTTACTTTTTTTATAGTTTCGAGGCCCAAACTCTAAGATTTTGATGGATGAGCTCAGGTGTCCATAGTCGGTGCCAGCGGCTGGAAATGTCTTAAATAAAATAGTACGGGAAAATTGATATTAAATATTTTTTGGACGAAACACGCAATGCCGAGAGAGAAAGACTTGGGCAAGACAAATTTGTTAGCTTGAGGAAATTCTCTGGTGAAACACCTTTTTGCTTGAAAGAGTCACGAGTCGGATGACAGTCACCAAAAGCCTATATGCCTCTGTCTTTTCTCTCTCTCAGTTTGACTGACAAATTACAAAGCAGAGTTGTCTGCCTGTTTGTTTGTTTTAATTTTTTACTTAATTAAATTTGAATTTTTAATTTGCAGCCGACAACTATTCGAGGCCACACCACGAGACCACAAAATAAATCTGCAGGCCATATGAACTATGAAACCACATCACAACAACAACAGCAACAACAACAACAACCGTTACAGGCCATTGCCATGTTTCTCTTTTCTGTAGCACTGAGAAAATGATGTACAACTTTGCTGCGTTGGTGTATCCACCGAGCCGGGAAGTCAGTGCGCCCGACCATTTGCCAGAGCTGCCCATACTCACCCCTTCTCTCCCCCCCCCCCCCCCCCTCTCTCTCTCTCTGTCGATCTCTAGATCATTCAAGATCATCTGCGTGTCTGTGTGTACTTTCAGAAAACACTCCCACCTCGAGGGGCTTACTTTGGCAATCGCGTCGCCGCATAAGATTTATCACATTGTTCAACAGATTGTCTGCAGATTTAGATATACACACAATATATACATAAATAAATATATGCATTGCACCCGCGCCTACAGCAAAAAAACAAACGCCAAATCAAAATGTAATGCAAATTTCTACATTGATAGAGGGCTGATCAGGAACTCTTAAGGCAAAACTGAAAATTGAAGACAGTTTAGAAACAACGACAATAAAAATGATTTAAGGTGAATTAAGACATACACCAAAAACTACATATATACGTTAGATTGTTTTACACTATCACGAATCCAGAAACTAAACAAATTGAAATGACTAGAATTTTATAAAAAAAATTCCTGAAGTGTGGCAACAATGGAGAAAAATCAACAGTTTTTTTTCTAAACAATATAGCCTTCGAATATTTCTTCTCTTAGAATAGTAAATGAAATTTGGCAACAATGGAAATCAACTGTACATTTAATTTAGTCTCAGAAAAAGTAATAACTTTCGGTCTAGCCCTCGGTAGGTCATGCCAGACATTCATCCGCGTCTCTAGAGTTTTTTTCTGATCATACAGAAAACTATTTGGCCCGGGTGTCTGACTGTCTGGTCCGTCTGTGTCTGCAATTTTCAATGTAATGAGCTTGATACGCATTTTCCAAAATCGCACTAAACAGATGTCGTTGTTGTCTCACTGCTGTCGCAAGAAGATGCTGAAACTTACCCTGCCAAGTGTCGCCGCATTGGTCTGAGTTATCTGAAGGCAAACAGTTCGGTTTGTAGTATGTGTGGGGGAGTTTTGCATTTGTCTGGGAAGCATTTGACTTGCCATGTTGCATGTCAAATTACATTAGAATTGAGATTTTCTAAGAAACAGAAAGTTTCCAACTATCTATAAATAAATTAGAGCTACCGACCCTTTCGCTATGATTCAGGCTAGCACAACTAAATGTAGAAACCATTTAACTACCAATGACGTTTAAAACTCGTCTAGGCATAAACTGTGACGAATTTTATGTTTCAATTCGGATATAGAGTCTTAACATGGGAGAGCTCTCACCTGGTGGTCTTGGCGTTTCCGCATCAAATCAAATATTTTAATGTGCTGCCAAACGAATTGATTTTTGGTTGTAATCTCTGAATCCACTCGAAACTTAATCAATTCAATTTAATAATTTAATTTCAATAATTCGAAAGTTAGGCATGGCCTAATGACAAGGCCTAATCGAATGGCTTATCAGTTTCACACTGAGAAAAATACTTTCCGAAGACTGCAGTTGTGGTATTTTGCTTTGTTTTTAGGCAGTTCGGAGCACCCACTGTGTGTGTGAGTGTGTGTGTGAGTATGCTGTCCCAGTGGCAACACTCACGCCAGGCTGGCTGACCACCAAAATGCCTCATGCCTCACCAATTTAAGTTAATTACTTTTCACTGCACTTGACTTTGGTCACACGCTCAAACGATGGCTATGGCATTGGTGATGGCAGCCACTGGCTGCCTGGTGACTGCTGATGGTGGCGACGGCCTGTGGCTTTTCTCACCAGGGAAATTTGCACAGCCAACCAGGAAACATAAACGCACACACATGAGTGCAAAAAAAAAAAAAAAACAGTGCGACAGATTAACCTCAACTAGCCGAAGTCTATTTATTCTTTTCGTAATTGATAGAAAATTATATGGATCAGACCAACGATCCATACAGAATATGACAAGCAAATGTTTTGACTTTGAGAAAAGTAAGTTTGGTAAAATATGTGGTCTGATTAATGATTGTGAGAGAATATTCTTAGTACTTGTTGGGACCTCATTCGATCTGATTTTAGGTTCTTTCATATAATTCCTGTCAGCCCTACAAAAGTTGATATGCTCTTCTTTGTTCGAAAAGAGCATAAATATACAGAAAGATAGAAACGCGTTGTGGAAGAGCCTCTTCGGCGGCCTCTTCCTTGGCTCATGTTAATTTTCCGCATGCTAAACTTTTAGCACAGTAGCAACAACTACAACAACAGCAGCAAAGCGGGTGTTTGCTATTTTCTTTTTTTGCTGAAACTAAGAATGACCAGACAAGCGCGCTGGCCGTTGCTGTCGGTGTTGTTGCCCTTGTCTGATTGTGGGATGTGAATGTGCTGCCTAAATCGCTGCTAAATTGTTATCTATGAGTGCGGTTTGTTAGCCTCTGTCTCTGTTTCTGCATCTACATCTGGCTCTTAGGTTTTAGCTCTTTGCCTGCGAGTGTGTGTGTGTGTGTGTGCGTGTAATTAAAAATCCATTCAATGTGCGCGAAATCACAGCTACCACAGTCCACCAATTTCCAATCCATTAGGCAGTTTCTTTTTGTCCATTAAATTTCGGCTCACGTTTGCTCTATAACTGCAATTTGACACATAATTCCATAACTCTGAGCCCGAGGCAGAAGCGGATTAGGTTAGTCTTTCTCTCTCTCTCTCTCCCTCTCTGTTTTTTTGGATGACAAGCAAGCGGCCCACCTCGTTTTGATTTGGTTTGCCTTTTGCCTTTTTTTGTTTTTTTTTTTTTGTTTTTGGCAAAAGCAAACAAATTCGATTTATCGCCAGAACTCACGCTGCGCATGCGTACCCCAGCCACAGGGCCCACCACGTTGCCAATGACGATGATGCCGAGGATTGTGCAACGTTGAGATATCGTTGAAGCTTATGACTACACTCAGAAAACTGGTCCCATGGCTGGGAGTTGCTACAGCCTCAAACAGCCACACAGTGTGTGTGGGTCGTGCGGATTTGATTGTAATTGCATTTCATTACAAATATATACATATAATTTTTTTTCTTTTTCATTTTTTTTTTTATGCCTCAAGGTCGTGTCAATACAATATGCATTGAAATCCAGGGAACTATGACAATTGCTTGGGCATTTTATGGGCAAGAAATAATCAATTGGTTATTTGTTTGGTGGCCTTATTGACAGGTCGCCAAAAGATACATGCGATTTAAACGCAAATGTGACAAGCACATAACCTCGACTTGCCAATTCATTTTCGAGGTATTCGCATTCCGAAGCTTTAATATAAAAAAAATTATTCGATTTTCTTATTTCAGCTGGAGGGCTGAAAATGCAATTTCTATGCTTAAATTTAAAAGGGGAAAGAAAAGTACAAAACTGACGTCTTATTATAATCTGATTAATCAGAAAATATATATAAAATTTGTTGTATAGAATATTTTGCCAAAGAATTTGTTTACCTTGGCAAAGTAATTGCCATAATTTGAGTCCACTGTCACTCAAAAAGGGAAAAACTTCACTGACAGTTTTCACAGTTTTTAGTTTTATTTTTTTGCAAAAGTTTGTTTTTTTTTTTAGCAAAAAACAAACAGAACGAAGTGTTTTATGACATATTTAACTACCATTATCCACTTAGAGTAAATTGCCGCCCCCTTGCTGGCCCAGACGATGGGCGTACAAAGTGCTGAGAACAACGGCGTCAAAGGCCAGAATAAAAGTGGCAGGAGCATAAAAAATGTGGCAGCACATAAATAAAAAATTTTATTTTTATTTAGCTTTTCCCATTTTCTTTTTTGCACTTCCTTTTTTTTGTATTTTGCATTTTTGCTAACTATGCTAACAAAAATCACGCGATGACGCGACAACAGAGGCCAAGTAAATTCATTTCATAGTTTTCGCCCCTTATTCGAGAAGGGTAATTATGTAAAGAGCAAAGCGAAAATAATAATAAAAAAGAATTCAAATTTGTGCAATAGATTTTTTCGTATTTTTTTTTTTTGCATCTGGTCTGGGCCACATGGCGTATGCGTGACTAGCGGCTTTTCAATTGACAGCAACAACAGCCATGGACTCGGCAAACTTCATTAAGCAAATCAAGCGATAAAACTATAAGAAATTCATTAAGCAAATTTTCACACTAACACACACTAAACGATTTGCCAGCTGGAACGGGCCAACCAACAAATAAAACGTAGCGAAAGGCACCCAAAAAAACAACAAAAAAAGGAAAGGCAACTGCTTTGGCGGCAAGTCTGACCAAGCTGCCAAACTGTTTAGCCAGCGTGTGAACGACCCACAAAAACACCGCCCCCGTCGTCCTCAGAGCTCTGTGTTTTTAGCTATGTAAACTACACGCATGAACAGACGTACTTTCGATAAAAATCTCATTTGAAAAGAAACAAAAAAAAAAAAAAAACAAAAATTAAACGACCAAACTAACTTGGCCAGCCAGTTTGAATCGTTTGTCGGCTCTTTCATGGCTGCCATTAATTAATTGAGCGCGCGCTAGATTCCCCAAGTTTAAGCTTGAATCTCACTGATCAGTGATTGCCTATTTCTTCCAACTAACCGAATAATTGTGAGTCACATTTCGAGGATTGCCCTTCCCAAGGCAGTCCCGGTGAGTGCCGACTACCTGCTGGGTAAAAGATGAACTGAAACCAGCGTATTACTTATTTAATACTCACTCTAATCCAGTTAATTATTATTAATATTGAGTTGGCTCAACCACTCAGTCACACAACACAGCGACAATTCACAGGCTCAATTGCTGCTGGCAAATTGGCAACACTGCCAACACAGCCAACACCAACAGTCCAGTCGGCCAGCCAAGCCGCCTGGGTGTCTGCAACTTGGTAGCTTCTAACTGAGGTCTCTTTTTTAGTTTTTTTTTTAGTTTTTGTTCTGGTGTGTCTTGGGTGAGTATGCGGGAGACACAGCAAAAAACTCTGCCGAGAAATGCAATTAAAGTCATTTGCTGTTGTCGTTGGCGACATAAAATGTTGCAAAAGTGATGGCGGTGGTGGCGGTGGTACAGCGGCTTCGTCGTTTGCCAGTTTTTCCATGCCGCTTCTCTTTTTTTTCTGTTCACCGACGAGGCAAGCTGAGAACAGGATGCGCGTTTGTCGCTGCCGACAAAAAAAAAACTTATACAAAAAAATATAGCAAAGACACATATGAACGTTACATACTCTTTTTTTAGGGAATAAATAAAAAGAATTATGAATCGAAATGAATCGTTCGATTTTTACTTAGTCCTTTTGGATTTTTAAACAGTCTCCGAAAGAGAAACCATCATGGGCCTTAGACTCCCTTTAAGTAGATAAAGTATTTTCATAAAAAGAGTATAAAAATTGTAAGAAAAAGATTTAACCAACACCAACCGCCGGTTGGTGGTTGGCGGTTGCCAGACTCGGCAGTTAAAAACCTCCTACTTTCCTGCATTTCCGTTCATAATGATCTCATGATGATTGCTGGCGTGGCTGATGGGATTTGAATGTTGTCCCACACACATATGCACACACTCACTAATTTAGCAGATATATTCTGCCAGCATCGTGGGAGCCTTTTCCCAATTGCCATTATCTTGCAGCTTCATCATCTTCTTGCACTTTTCCTCTGCACAACTTTTCATTTGCTGAACTTGAAAACTTTTGACCGCAGGCTGTGGCTACTGCCACCACTGGCACCTGTTACCAAACCATAATTCAGTTAACTTTACAAGCAGTTGAGATGGTAGATGGTACTTTTTGATAAACAGCAAGTTCACCTCACTCAACTGCCCCTCTAACTCTCTCGGCCCTCAAACAGCAGCTGAACTTTCCACTGCTCGCCCATAAATAGTCAAGTTTTATCTAATAAATTTAACACTTGCACTTGGTAAATTTTCACCACTCGCATTATTTTTTTCATACATTATAAGTATGTGTATATATATATTTTTTAACACTTTATCATCCAGGATTCTGCTCAAACTAGAATAGAGTTTGTTGTGTTGCCAGCTTTTTTATGCGCAATTTACTTTGGCCAAAAGGCGCATAAATCGTGTGCTGCAGACTCGGAAAACTCCAAGGTAGTAAGGAAAGTGCTGCCCACAATCTTTACACACACACACACACACAAGTAGATAAGACACTTAAGTGCCATAAAAGAGATTTTTATTATTGTGGGGGTCTGGTTTTTATGCAGACGATTTGAGAGGTAATTTTCTATACTCTTTTGAGGGAAAAATAGTTAAAATTATGCGAAAAGGCTGGCGAAAGTTTAATGGTCAATCTAATCAAGGCTAAAAGATTGAAGATTGCCAGCATTTTTAGGAGACTTTTCCTTTTGGAATTTAAGTCAATTAAAAGAAGATTTTGCTAAATGCCCAACAAATTCAGTTGCCTTATCAGAATCTCTTCGGTTAAATGTGAAAGATAATTTTGACTTGGAATCTTTTCACTCCTTTTGATCTCACGATTTGGAAAAGGCATCCCTGCTTCCACTTTCCTGAAACACCCCAACTGGGCTTGGGCTGAGAGCTGATGGCTTGACTTTGCTGATGATGAAGATGCCAACTATGAGTAATTCAGCTTTTTTATTTTTTTCTCTCTCTCTTTTCATGCAAATCCAGTGTTGACTTGATCTCAGCTGTGGGTGTTGAGCTGACACCCTGACTGAATAGACTTGTTGCTGCCGTTGACATTTCATCAACCTGAACATGACTCGGCTTGTATCACTTTCCGAGTAGGCTTGGCAAAAGCTGTCATGAATAAGTTTATTTCTTTTTTAAGTCCCAATCGTTTTGGCAACGTGATGCGATTTTGGTTTTACAATTTGGTTTTGTGGTTGGTTTGGCTGGCAGAAATATGTGAGGCGGTGTATTATTTAACCAGTCCCGAGGCCTCAGAAATTCAGGAAAGCGAATTTCCCTTTGCCAAATATGTGGTTTCCATACAAACCAGAGAACATCGAAATCGAAGCCACTTTCAGTACTTTGGCATCAGTCATTACTGCGTGGGAACAATTATCTCACCCACATATATCATAACAGCCTCGCATTGTGTGTTCGACATTACGTAAGGCTCAGGAAATATTTCCCATTTATTTTTTCACGCCTTTAACAGAATTCTTTCCTTAGGCGTCGTCGTATGCGAAAACCCTATGAACTCTTAATCATTGCCGGAGCCCCGAACCGCCTGCGCCCCACCGAACAGACTCGAGTGCTGAAAGTGGAAAAGATTCTTCCCTACTTCAAGGGCAAAGTGTGCCACAAACATGACTTGGCCCTGCTGCGTCTTCAGGATATGCTAGATTTGAATTTGACTAGCAACATGGGCTTTGCCGAGTTGGCCTCCCTGCCACCATTTCCCAATGCCAAGTGCACTGTCCTAGGCTGGGGGCAATCGAATTTGGACGGACCCTATGCTGAGCTAATCAAAGGCTTGGAGTTTCATGTCCAGCCGGAAAATAGATGCAAACGTATCTTTCCCGTCAGCTTTCGGCAGGGGATGATTTGTGCCACGGTCCCGAAAAAGAATGAAAACATTGTGTGCCGCGGCGACTCCGGCGGTCCACTCTTCTGTGGCAACAAACTCACCGGCATCGTATCCCGAGGCGTACGCTGTGACACGGCCTATCCGGCCATATTCACAGGAATCTTTTGGCATCGCTATTGGATTAAAAGTGTTTGCTCTCAGGCCTCCAATTTTAATTTGCTCAGATATTTGTCAATTCTGCCAATGTTAATTGTCTTGCTTTTTTCATGAGTAAAAGAAAAAAAAAAAGATACAAAGTCAAAGGCAACTTATTCATTAGCGGGCTCATTAGCTGCAATCAAGCTGGCCAAATGGACAAGAAACAATTATCACTGGAACGCCTGCTAGATGGCTGAACCAAACAATCTTTTGACCTTCGCTGACTGCCTGACAACGCCCGCCCATAAGTGGAACCACCAAATGCTGCCCCTCGCCACAGTCAACAGTCAGCAAAGTAACAAGTTAACCAGGCAACTAAGAGCTGCTCGATCGCTTGCTGGCTGGCTGCCTCACTGGCTCACTAGCTGGCTAGACTCACAATCAGGCCCAGACAGACTCACACACACAGACACACTCTTTCAACTTGGTCTCAGCTGCGCCTGCGCCTGTTCAGCTTTCAATGGCATTATTTATGTTTATTACCTCTAAGGTCGTTCGTTACTCGAGACTTGGTCGACTTGGTCGACTTGGCCGGCTTGGCTCCACAGCTTTGACTCGGTGGTTCTATACACCGAGAGAAATCAGCAGGCCTGGCCGACTTTTTCGCGAAAGAGGAGACAAATTCTAAGCTAAAACTTTGCAAAAATTAATCTAAGGTTTGAAACATGATTTTGATTTTAAATGATTGCAATTTGAATTTCCCCAAAAAATAATTTCATATTCTTCCGAGTGTTTTTCTCGGTGTATCTAAAAGATTGCTGGTTTTGGCTGTGTTGGTGTTGTTTTTGGTGTTGATACTATTTTGTACGCAGCTATCAGTAAATTTAGATTTAAAGTGAATGCGCGCGTTGAGTGTCAAATGCGCCAAGTGTCAAAAGACAAGTTGTTGTTGCCTTGGTTGTCGTGGTTGTTGTTTGCAACTCTATATGAGTGACTGTTTCCACCTGTTCACTTTGCACTTACAGTTATAGCAAAAAGAACAAGAAGAAGAGGAAAAAAAAAACAGAATTATATATACCAATATATTTTGAAATAAAAACAGGCCATATAAGGCAAAAGGCATAAATTTCCAATACTCTTTCACTCTGAGCTGGGCAACACTGCTCCCACATGGAGCTCGGGCGAAGTGGGATATTTTTGCGAGCCGTTGTTGCCGCTACCGTTGACTGATGTCAGGCTCGGTTGGTGTGGTTCTGTCCTCGCTTATGAAGACATTCAATAAACGCGCATATTTTATGGGCAAAATGCTCGGATTTTGTGCTAATTTTATCACTTTGTGTGTCGCTCTCGACTGTCCAACTCCCTCTCTCTCTCTCTCTCTCTGTCTCTGTTGTCCCCAGCTGCCTGCGTTGGCTTCTGTCACGACTTTGACAGCACATAAATACTCATAATTTATTAATTTCTCAAATGGCAAACGGAGTGCGCCGGCCACAGACGCAGATGCGGACGCACTCGCAGTCGCAGTCCGAACAAATCCAATACGGTAAATGTTGCATGCAATCATTTTATGCGACAATACCAGCAAACCATAACCGAGAGTGGCCAAAGCCAACAAGTGGCCATGCGTGAGCCAGCAAAAATTGTGGCTACCTGGCCCAAACGCCGCCGCAACCACCACCACAATCACAACTAAAACTGAGAATGAACTTAACTGGAGCACTGAAAAACATAAAAAAATAAAAAAAAACTCTGAACGAACACACAAAGGTGCATAAATAATAATTTCATCATTGTAAGTCTGTTGATTTATTTGGTACGCCAGCGAGCAGACAGTTGCGACCCATAAAAGGACCGAGTGTCTTGATTTTTTTTCTTTCCTTTTTCACAAGTTTTTCCTTTTTATTGTTTGGTAGTTTTCGAGGCCTCAACTGCTTCCTGTCATAATTGTGAGCGATTTATTGTCAATGAATTGATTTATCGAGGTGAGAGTTCACCAGTAGCCAAGTCCAGACTGTTTTCCAGAATTTCTCACTCACTCAGTCAATCGGTTGTTCAATCTTTTTGTCACTTCTTATCAGAGCGAGTTTATTACCGTGAAGGATTTATGAAGAATCCCATTGATTTATGAATAAATTTCTGCAGTTTCAACGAGTTGGGTGTATTTTCAGATTCTAATTTTTTCCCCATTTCTTTTTTTGTGGAAAAAAAGGAAGTCTCTTAAAATCGAATTGGATTTTATTTTTTGCGACAATGAAAACGCCTTCAAAGTTTGCCACAAAAAAAAAATTGCTTTGAAAAACGAAATATTTATAGCAATAATTTATTGTTCTCTTTTTGTTTTTGGAATTTATTGTGTCTATGGTAGAATTTTTTTTTCTTATTCGACACGACACGTTTCGATTGTTTCGACGTTTTATCTTGGGCCTTGGCACGCCGTTAGAATTTTGTGGCAAAAAGGAAAACACTTAGCAGGCAACCAACACCACCAGCAACACCATCGCCACCGCCGCCACCAGCAGCCACCAGCAGCCACCAGCCAAAAGAGCTTCTATCCATTTGGACGTAATGCGTCGCACTATTTGACACTTGCAAGATTTATAGCCGCCTGGCAACGCCAAAGCAAAAATGCATTTCTAAGATGCTTTTGCAAATTTGCGCCAAAACCCAAAACTATTCACACTCTGGCAGGAATACCACAATACCAGCGCACAACTCTAATGGAATCTTAATTTAGCAGAGCCAAAATAAAACCCATGACAAAGACACTGACAGACAAACTGACTGACGCTGACTTGCCAATTGCCTGGCAAAAAAAAAATAAATAAAATAAATTCCATGATCAAGAAGAATTAAGCACCCTCAAAGAGCCACTAACAGAAGGGTTGCCAGACAATCACTCAAACTCAACTCGGCCCAACTGGCTCGGTGAACATTTCACTCAACTTGTAAATTAAATTAAAATGATTGCCAAAGCAAAAGACCAATTTTTTTCTTTCTTTCTTTTTTTGATATCTGAGAACGGTGAGTTTTGGAGCGGATCAGCTACTGTGCAGGAATTGCAGGTGTTGGTTGTGCGGTAATCGCCAAAAATTAACGCTGAAGAGCAGCAGAAGTCCAACATAATTACAATATAAATGCCGGGGGCCCCAGTGACGAGCAGTGACAAAGAGACAGACAGCCAGACTGACTCGACTCGTTGACTGACTGAATGGCTGTTTGGTTGATTGTTTGCTTGGATTCTGGCGGGGCTGTTTGGCTCGTCATGTTCGCCTTATATGGCATGCGTCCGTTTTAAGTGCCACTGCCAGTGGCAGTACCAGTGCCAGTGCCAGTGCCACCATCGAGCTCAATGTCAAGTTGAAGTTGCCAGGCTGCGTAATTGCCGATTGCCAACAACCAAAGACTCTCCCTCTTTCACTCTCTCAGTCTTGGCAGCAATCTTTCATTCAGCCCAGTTAGCCAAGCTACTCTGGAAATTTCAATTGCTTAAACCACCCCCTTTTAGAATTTCTATTTCTATTTTGTTTTTTTTTTTTTTTGTTTTTCAGATTTTATTGCATTATGCATGCCGCCGCCGAACGCTGATTGAGCAACATTTTTGCGCAACCAGGCCGACCAGGCAGCCCACAACTAACCAAACAAGCCACAACTATCGACAGACAATCAACATCAGCATCCTTTATGGCCGAGTCGGTCTTTGTCCACCTCCACTGCCACCTTCAATTCTGCGTCCGTTATGGTGTGCACTTCCTGTCGCCGTTTTCGTTTCACAGGCCAGGCCAACTCAACTCAACTCAACTTAGCCCAGCTCAACTCAACTAAAGCAAAGTCGATGCGAGAGTCAAGTCAAGTCAGATTGCCCCACAATCTTTCATTCATGAAATTTGTTGGTCTTGTCATTGTTTGTGTTGCTGTGTTGCTGCAACAGTTGCAAATCAAATGCCTTCCAGCAACAATACCAAGAAAGCAAATGTGGCAAGCTGCCTGTTTTACTTGCGGTCGTCGCTGTCGTTGTCGTCGTCGTCGTCGCCGTCGTCGCATAAATTGTACAAATGGCAACAGCATCAGAATTGGGCTGTCCAAGCCCCAGAAGTGGGGAGTACAAGCAGAGGTCTATTCCGGCAGAGCTCGGGCGATTGTTGACTTGCCAACAGCATTATTTCTTTTCCTCTGTCTTACTCAACAAATTTGTTCAAAAATTCTACTCTTTTCAAGACAGAATCGACCAACTCTGCAACAACCTAAAGGAAAGTCAAGACTTTATATAATTTTCCAAAAAAAAATTTGGACTCAAAAAGAGTATTTCGAGGCTGAAACTTTCAGAAGACAAAGAGCAATCTTTGTTGGCCGCCCTATCTCTCTTTCTAGGTCAGTAGCCCCCCCAAAGTGCCCCTTGCAGCCAGAGAAGGCTTCCGTTTTGGGGCGTGTATTTAGTTCAGTTATTTTAACGAATTTATTTGCAGCGCTTTCATGGTCAGCGAAATAATTTAATGTAATTTAAATGACGTACTCAAATGCACGCAGGACAGGTGCGGTGAGACTAAGGCCTGGGATCTGGCCGATCTGGTGGATCTGGCGAAGCTGGTGGATTGGTGGCTGCCTGCAAACGGTGGGAGTATGCCAGCCGCATTTTTGTGTCAACCGAGGCGGCGGCTTCTTTTGTGGCGACATTGACGACGGCAAAGACAAGACCGCTCTGGGGCTGCGGACTTCAGAGATGGAGACGATGCAAACTGGCGGCTATCAACTTTTTGGGCGCTCGCTTGTACTCGGACACATTTTAATGATAAATTCAAAAGACCGAGGAGTCTGGGCATTCTCTTCTTTATTTTTATTTTTACTTTTTTTTTTTGGTTGTCTTCTCTGATGGAATTGAGATCGTCGGCTTGGCCGATGCAACAAGGGAAATGCTAATTTGTGTGTGTCGCCCTGTCACTGTTGCTGTTGTTGTTGTCTTGAGTCTTTTTTTACGTTTAATCAGTCATTCATTCGTTTGGTTAAATTGAGTTGCGGTGGCTGTGGCGACCCTTTGAATCGATCCAAATTAAAGTTTTGTTTTCCCTTTTTGCGTGGGCCTTCTCGCCTTGTCTCACCTCAGATTTATGCTTATTAATAACGCATATTAGTTCAGCCGAATTAAAAATTGTTGTTAATTAGTTTTTGATTTATATTCAGGTCTGCGGCATGGCGAATTGCACGTGGGAACTCCCCACGAACAATGTGAAAGTCAAGTGCCAACGAAGAGATATGAAAATTTTTCAAATCTTTCCCACACAATGATAAAAATAACTTGATAATTTTAGTTAAACTGTTTTTTCCCCTCTCTCTGTCTCTCTCATTTTTTTGTTCAGTCTAAAATGACATAAAATCAAATCAAGTATTCGATTGTCACAAATTATGCACAATCAGCGGGCTATTATTTTTATTGTTGGCGTATCAATTAAAGCTCAAAAAGGGTAGCCAACCAACCAGCCAGCCTAAAAAGAAATAACAATAATAATTGATTTCAATTTGCCATCAAATTGAAATGAAATCAATTCAGTAACGTAAAAACGTTTAACACCCGCATGACACATGGCAACAAAAAGTAACAGTAACAAAATCCCAAACACACACACACACTCACACATTGATACATATGGGCACACAAAATATATGACCAATGTTGCAGTTGTTGTTGTGATTGTTGCTCGATTTGTTTTAATTGATGTCGGCCCACAGAAACACAGCAAAGGAGAATGTGATAGATTGAGGGTGTAAGTGTGCAAAGTTGTCTGTCCGCCCCCTTCGCGTGACGTTAGAAACATGGCAATTTATATCAAGCCCCCCCGATTTCTGTACTCCCTATCAGATTGTTTTCGCCATAGTTGTCGCAACAATCAAAAACAGAGAACAACAAAGCATTTCACCCAATTCAGAAACTCTCGATACTCTTTTGGGACTTTGTCTGAGTGGATCTGGACTATCTGGAAGATCGAAAGGTTTCCAAATAGACATGAGTAAATTTGATAGATCATTCCGGAGACATCATAATATATATTTTTGGGGTTCCATTTTAAAGTTATTATTTTTACCAACCCTGAGAACTAATGGATTGAGTGGATAAGGTGGATTACTATAGTCTTCAGATAGAACATTCCGGAGATATAATAATATATATTTTTGGTTCCATTTTAAAGTTCTGATTTTTACCAATCCTGAGAACTAATGGATTGAGTGGATAGTGCGGACTACTATAATCTTTCGATATATAAAAAAGACTAATAATGTCCCTTTTGTCTTAGGAGACTACGACTTCTTCAAAGTATCCAAGCTATCTCTTTGATCTAGACTTTTTTGTTATAAGAGTCCAACTATATCGAAATTCCCTACTCTTTGAAAATAGTGTATGGCTTATAATAAAGTGGCAATGTTGAATTGAACAACCAGCAACGTCATCATTTGGAATTGTGTGAGACTTTGCCGACACAATCACCGCCACCACCACCGCCGCCACCACCACCGCCGCCACCACCACTGCCACCGCCAGTTTTCAATTGACTCATGCGGCAATTGTGTCAATTTGTCAGGCAGCATTGATTTCGTTTTCGATTTGTGATTTGGCTTTGTAGATGTGTGGGCAGCAATCAACACGCTCGTCATCGTCGTCGTAATCATCATGATCATTATCATCTTTGCCATCGTCTTCTTTGCCAGAACGGGCAACTTTGTAGTCGATTCATTGTTGTTGTTAATTTTGATGCGGGTGTTGTTTCACACTCTTTCGATCAGTTGAGCGGCAGCGACTGGCCGATCTTTAGTCAATCGGTGGGTTTCGGTTGGCCCGCCCGCCATGCTCAATTTCCATTTTGCGCCATGCTGCAATTAAGTGATTTATCATTGTGGCACTCTCACAGTCGTTCAGCGATTCGTACACACACACACACACACAAATATACAGACTCTCCGACCCGACCCAGTCGAAGCTGCAAACTTACAGCCAACTTAATTTTAGCAGCAATCAAGCAATAACAAGCAGCAACATGCCGTGTTGCACGATTGCCTTTGACTCTGACTCCGACGACTTGATGCTGTAGTTGTTGATGCAGTTGTCTTTATTGTTGCTGTTGCTGTTGTTGTTGCTGTTATAGTGATGTTGTTGCAGCAACTGATATCGATAGCTTTGCCTGATTGCATCTGCAACAGCAACAAAATTACACAGACTGCTGGCGTGCTGCATAAGTTAAATTGAATTTCGCAAAAAAAAAAAAACAGAAAAAACGGAAAGAAAAAAAAATGCACAACTTCACCTGCTGCCATTCCTCGCCCTCCAAGCCAACTCTCTTAACCAATTCCCTGAGACCGGGGGTTCAATTTCAAGACCAACTCGCTACGTGCAGCAATCAGCAACACCTACAAAAATGCCAAATGATATCGCTGCATGCGCATCAATTGCTAGCCCAGCCACCAACCGCCTTCACCACCGCCAACGCTTTGGCCAGTTGTCTGTGGTGTTCGCTCCCAGCTTCACAGCTCCACAGCCTTCCAAGTTTGCGGTTTTAAGCACATGCATTAAATAATTTTACACTTTGTTTGCCATCGCTGCGCTCGACTGCGAATGCAAACGCGATAATCGCCGCCCGTTTGGCAGCTAACGAGACTCAAAACCGCGACCACAGCCAGCTCAATGGGAGGAAAACCAAAGTCCAGCTCAGAAGAGCCCAGAACCGAACAGACTGCAATCCACTGATAAGACCTTTTAGGGTAAAATCAAAGCCCTCCTTCCTCTCCCTTTTTGTCACATAAGTTTTACCAAGTCGCCTAAGCTTTTAAATCTTTTCAATCTAACAAAAAAATATATATATATAAATTTAAGCAACCTTACACAATCCCAATGGTCCGGCCCAACTACTGGGAAAGTTGTTGCTGTGGCACGAGCAACAAATTGCCCATTTTGTGAGCTGTACGTGCTGCAATTGCCAAATGACAATTTTATTAGCAATTCGTTGTGAAAATTGCCTACAAAGTCGGCGACAATCCAAGTCAATTCAATCAATTTTGAGAAGGAAAAAGAAACATATTTCATTTTTGTGGTTACACAGTAATCACAATTGACCAACAATCATTTCATATGAATTATTTAAGGCAAAAGAAAAGCGACGAAAACCGAAAAGCAAAGACAGCGTTAAAAGTCGCCATAAAATCGCGCGCAAAACGCGCCAACACTCAGCGTACGCAGCAAGTGCACACTCGACCCTTCTAATCATTTTAACCGAATGCTTGCGATATAAAATTGGCAGTCGTCTGCTAAATGCGCCAAGACAACGACACCGCCACCAACACCGCCGACGCCACCACCTACGGTGCCACACGATGCACCCAACAATCTTGGCAGCAGGCGGCAACCAAACAGCAAAAAATGTACGTGAACAGAGATTAATATGTCCAATTACTGTGACAAAATCGCAAAATGCCGTCGTCTGCATTTCACATTCTAGACAAAATCGACCAACAAAAATGATATAATAAGTTTGCCGCGGTAGTATCAACCGCCATCGCCACCGCCGCCACCACCACCGGCACCATCAATAAAAAGACAAGCAAACTTGGACAGAGAGGCCAGGGAATCTGTATGCGTTAATTAGGCCCAAAATGCCGGCGCTGACAAAAAAAAAAAAAAGTAAACTAATTTGTGGAAAATTCTAAAGGAGACACGTTCACTGAGCAACCCTGTTTCCAAACTCCACCTCCTGGTCAACCGCCACCACCTACCCAACCCAAAAAGTGCTAGGCAAAAATTGTCCATGTCACGTTGAGACAAAAATTAAAAACACAACAAAAAATGATGGCCATAGGCAAACCTCCGGGTTAAAGAACAAATTATACTCTTTTTCAATAATTTTATGAAGCCAAAAACTAATCAAAATCAAACTCGACTTATTTGAAGCCTAAAGAGAATTTTATAAAAATTTCAAATCTGAGAATATTGAACAGGAATTTTCCAGGTTCCTGTGACTGTTACAATCTTAACGACCCAAGGCATATACTCTTTTTATTGGATTAGAGTATATAAAGAACAACGGAAAACTAAAAACTTTTTTGCCATTTCAGTTGAAATTTTTCGCTTCTGGTGTTTTGTTATGTGCATAAAATTAATTTCTTGTCGTCTTTTGTTGCTGTTGCTGTTGTTTTTGTTTAAACATGTGGGGCAGCAACGTCAGCTAACGGCGGCGGCGACAACATCTCACCTAAATGGCAATACAAATACAAAATGGCTGCCACAGCAGGCAAAGATTTTGTAACAGCTGCAAAAGCCCAAAAAGCGTGCTCTCATTTTTATTTCTTGTCAGCTTTCGTTTGCTTTTGTTGTTGTTGGCATTTATTTTTTTGTTGCTGTTTTTTTTTTTATTAGTTGTTGCTAATTTGAACATTTTGCCAACTTGAATCGCGCACGTAACCCGCACCAGACCAGCAGATCTGGATGCCGGCAAGGAGGGGGAGTGCGGCTGGTTGGGACATGTTTTGCTGTTTCTTTGTCATGTTTGTCTTTTTCCATTTAAAATAAATATTTTTAATTAAACTTTTGTTGCTGTCGAAACTTAAGCAAAAAGAAAGGTGAGTAAAGTAGACCGGGCAAAAAGAATCTAAATCCTTAAATTATCTGAAAAGTCTGGAAAGCTAAGCTACAAATACTTTAATAATTTCCTAGGAAATCTGATTTTTTTAATTAAGAAATTTAAGGTTCATTTGAGCTTCCCTAGGCAACAAGTTAATCATTCATTTCTCCCCTTTTTCTTCTTCTATTTTGTTCCCCCTCATTATTATTATACAAGTTAAACTAACCGGTAACTGTACTCCACATCAATCTATGCCGGTTATTTTGGGTAGCTATGTTAATTTAACCACAACTGTGACAAAGTTGCTGCCTAGAATGCCACGCCATGCCAAGTCATGATTTAGTGGAATTTTTATGGCAAATTTATTTGCGCACAGCAAGTAAAGGAAACAAAAAAAAAAAAACTCTAAGGAGAAGAGGAAGAAGGAGGAAAAAACCAACTTGAGCCAACCAAGCAGAGAAAAAAAATATATTTAAAAAAAAAAAAGGAGAAAGATATTTTAATTGATTTTTCAGCAAAAGTGTGGGAAGACAGTCAACCGAAGCTGGAGAAGAAAGTACCCAAAAGCCAAATGATATATCGATTTGGTGTGCTGTTATTAAATACTTTTGCACAAAAAGAAAAATGCCAAGCAAAAGTAGCGGGCACATCAATTTCAACTCGGACCACAAACGCGAGGCAACCGCGAGCAGCAGTGGGGCAACTGACTGCGTTGCTAGTCAGTTGATTCCACCAAAAGCACAAGAACCGAACGCATAATTAATGCGAAAACCAACGCACTTGAGCGTCTGCCAGTGGCCAAGTCGGCCCAACCCGAGGCCGCAGCCAAAGCCAAAGCCGCCACCGCTGCGCATGCGTAAGACAAACAAGCTGCAGAGAGTGGGAGCAGAAGGAGCCGCACCACCACCAGCAGCAGCCGCAGCAACTTCAACTTGCCACAACTCCCCACGCACACACAACGACAACCAAGCTGCAAAAAAAAAAAAAAAAAAAACGCAATGCGAATTCCGGAATTTTTAATAATTGCACTTGTTGCTGTGTGCCCAAAAAAAAAAAAAAGAGAGACGAAAAAAATAACAGACAACGACTTAAGCAATGGGAGCCCGACCGAACTCAGACACAGTTGCAGAGCACTGTGGACTCATCAGGCGACGATGAAGACGACAACGACAAAGACAAGGCGGCTGCTTGGGAAGATGACGCGGCAGCAACAACAACATCCCGCACCAGGCCAGGCCAGGCAAGGTGACTGCAGGTGCAACGCACCAAATGACCGCAAAGTCACTCACACAAAACCCAAAGCCAGAGCGAGAGAGAGAGGGAGAAAGAACCAGGCCCAACCGACCTGGGCATACCCTGTGAAACTAACTGAAGTGACAGAGAATCTAGGGACTCCATGGCACCATATTTGGCTTCTTTATAGAACTCATACATAACCTAAGTCAGCTTTAGATTTTGAACAAACAGAACCTGCTTATTCTACCTATTCCACCTAGAAAACTAATATACCCTTTTTACAGGGTATTCGAGCGCTGCTTTGGCTCACCCCAGCTCAGCTCAGCTCAGCTCTGCACTGCACTGACAAAGACACTGCGCGTGCTCGTTTGCGAGATAAATTATGTCGCTAATGCAAAGTGCTCCGCTTTATGCAGACTTCAGGTCCTCCCCTCCATGGAGGGGGTAGTGCGTTTGGTTTGGCTTTTATCTCGCTTATTGGTTGGTATTTGCCATGTCGTTGTCGTTGTCGTTGTCTCTGTCTTTGTCGTCTTTTACTTTTAGCTCGTCTTCTTGGCTGTTTGGAGTAGGCGTAGGCCCTGGCCATATTAGCGGTACAACTTGCAACTTGCCGGACAACAGTCACAGTCACAGTCAGAGGCAGCAACGGCAACAGCGACCACAGCAACAACAACAACAACAGCAACACGAATTGATAAAGTGACATCGTTAGGTTGATGCTGTCGGTTTGCTAATTACCCAAGAATTGCATTTTGTATTCTCTAGTGGCGGCGTGGGAAAAAATTTCCATTTCCATTGCAATATATTTCCTTAATTAGAAACTCAAAAAAGTGTGTGAGTCAGAGAGATTCTCTTTTAGCAAACAAATTCAGACAAGCGTAACAACAATTGCCCGAAGCCACAAGTTCAAGTGCAACTCAAGTTGGCCAATAATGCCAGATGATAAGCCAACCAAACTGCGGGCCAGGCCAGACCCAGCCATCTTGGCCAAATCATAATAAGAACAGACAGAGGGGGAGAGAAAGCCGCCTAGACTGTTTAGCTAGCCAATCGCGTAGGCCAGTCTCAAAGTCTGCGCTGACATGTTGTTGACACATAACGCTAAGCGCCTTTGGCTGCCAACAACAACAACAACAACAATAACAACTGCAACAACTACCACTTAAGAAAGCGAGTCCGACAAGCTTGCAATTTTTGTCTGCCATAAAAAAAAAAAAAAACAACAACAAGCCACTGTATGCCTTGCCCAGGGCTGGTGAATGTCAAATAAAAATTCAGAAGGAAAAAAAACAAAAATTCATAAAAAACTTTGAACTGCACTCTGAAAATACACAAGACACAATCAAAAAGCAATCACCCACGACATTAAAGCAAATTTAAAGCACATAACTTAAAATAACATAAGCCCCCGCCATTTCAATTTCCAAAGGCCCGAGCAGTTGGGTACGGTTGAGTTCCTCTGGCAACTTTCCCAGCTTCCAAATGAAATGAAATCCTTTTTGCCGCTCACATTAACAGCTCATTGGCACTACTGTAGGGGGTCGGTGGCATGGAGGATTTGGAGTAGAGCAAAATTGGCGCCTCCAGTAAGCCATGGTCACCACACTATACCCTCTCACTCTGACTACCTCTCGCTCTCTCTCTCTCTCTGTATATCTCTCTCTCTCTTTTTCTTTGGGGCAGAAGTGAAATAAGTTATAAATTTTGCAACCGTTGATGGCGCATATTATGATATCATTTTACAACTTGTGCACAGGGTAGACAAGAGACAACAACAACAACAGCAAAGAGGGGGACGACAGCGACGACGACTACGACGACGACGACGATGTGGCTGAGTTGGTCGCTTGGCCCTTATGCAAATGGTTGCAGTTGTTGTTCTTCTTCTTTTTCTTGTTGTTGTTGTTGCAGTCGCACAAATTAATGCTGTTGCTGAGCTTGGCCTGGTCCTCTCCTGTGTAGTGGCCTCTTTTTGATTTCAGCTGCTGTTCTTTTTCTTATGCTGCACTTTACCCCACTTGTACAATCCGTTGTTATTGTTGTTGTTGTGGTTGATGTTGCTGTTGCTGCTGCTGACCTTCCCCCACTTTAAGAATTATTGTTATTATATGCGTTGCAACGATAAAAATCGCAGATGCCACACAATCGTAGTCCTCATCGTCGTGGAGACAACATGAATTACGGCACTGCTGCCCGGGCACACACGCACCCAGGATCACAACCAATACCATATGTGGCATATGTGTCATTGTATGAGTGTGTTTGTGTGTGTGTGTGTGTCTGTGTGTGTTAAAAATAATTATAATTGCTCCCACGATTTTCTGTTCCAAGAATGTCGCCGTTGTTGGTTGTAGCCTCTTGGTTCTTGCTGTGGTCAGTTCCTGGCAATTCTCTTGTTTTTGGCCATGTTGTTGCTCCCGCTGCCACTGCTGCGGCTCGGCTGTTGGCCATTTCATTTTAACGCATATTAATTTCAGGATTTTATACTTTGTTATTTTTATTGTGACATTTGATTAATTGACGACATTTAATTACAACGACGACGTTAACTTTTTGGCACAGACTACCGACACCAACACCAACATTTTGCTGGCTTGTTTTTGCTTTTATTGTCTTCGTTGTTGTTGTTGTTGTTGATATTGTTGCACTCTTTGCTATCGCAACTCATTTATCGCTGGGAAAATTATGACGCTGCTGATAGTCCAGGCGCGCTTTTTTATTATCTGATCAAAGTTTTTTTCTCTTCTCTTTTAGCCATTTTCACCACCCGCTTTATTTTCCATTAAACTGGAAAAAATATTAATATGATTTTGATTCCCTGAGAGCAACAAGTGCACATTTTTTAGACAAATAAATTACAAAAGATAATAAAAATTATTCATACAGGGCGTATGAGTAATTTGTTGTGGCCTGAAATATTTATTTGAAAAAAGAGAATTTTTAAAAAATTTATTTCAAAATTCAACTAAAGAACCGATTTAGTAAATACTCTAGATTTCGAGCACTTGTAAAGTGAAGCTAACAAATTTTTATGGGCTGCCAAACAACGAGCAGAGGCCACATTAAGATAATGTTCAGGCCGTCCGTTCTTCAGTGTGTTTGGTGTTTGGTTTTTCTGATTTGTTTTTGGTCATCAAAATGTCCTTATGGCCCGGCTAGAAACAACGATCACTTTCAGTTGATAAACGACAACAACGAAAGTTTGCTGTCGTCGTTGTCGTCAACGTGGCCACGACAACGGTCAGCCAAGCTTCAGAACACTGAAAAAAATTCAGAATTTTCTAAAACGAAAAATTAATTTTGAAGCTTCTCTGCTGGTAATTATATTACTGGAAGTCACAGGGTCAATGGCTTCTACGCACTGAGGAAAATTGGTAGTCCTCAAAATTGAAGTAAATTTTTGAAGCTTTTTATATTAGGTTTGAAACGCTGGCATTCATATTCCTGGAACTTATAGGATTACCAGATTATGTTCTCTTATTATTTTGCACTTCTTTTTTCTCAGTGTAGGTCCAACTGGAAATCCCTAACCCGGCCTGGCCAGAGGCCTGACAGTCAAAATATTGGAGTCGGTTGATGCTTCGGCCTCCGCACATTCTAAAACGTATCGCATGATAATCTTCATGCATCACTTTAACAGCAGCCCCAGCAACAACAACAACAACAAAAGGCAAGTAGCAACTTGAACAAAAAAAAACAAAAAAGTAGCAAACTTTTGCATGTTTGCTGGTTGATGGTGCTCGGTTTGCTGCTGCACCGGAAGCATTTTATTGCTTGTTGTGCTTTCTCTCTCTCTCTCTCTCTCTCTCTCTCTCTGTCTTTCTGTCTTTCACTCGGCTGCTCTGATTTTCTTGCGCTGATTATTTCAGCATCGTAAATTCCACTTTTGTGGGGGCACGCGCGCTCTACCATTGGCCAATGCCGGCGGCCGACTAACAAATGTGCCGCGTTGATAGCCAAAACACCAACTACAACAACAACAGCATTGGCAAAGGCATTTGCAAGCCACAAACAGGTGCTATTTCAAGTAGGTAGCTGCCTGTCTGTCTGCAAGTCAAAGAGGTGTTAAAATGGCCAACGCTACCACCACCACCGCCATCACCACCACCAGCGCCGCCGCCATCATTGGAGTCAGCACTTTGGGGCACGGCATTGAATTTCAAACAAGATTTGCTTTAACCTTTGCCTGCTGCTTTAGTTTTGTAAACTGGCCAAACCAAAAACACCACCAACAACAACAACAACAGCAACAATAATCAGAGTATTAGAAACGAATAGTCCCGGGTGCTGCAGCGGGTTTTAGGTCAATGTTGTTGCCGCTTTTTGCACGTGTTGCCGATGCAATTTGGTAAGATAGGCCGCACATTTCATGCTCCAGCGACCACCGCACCGACCTTATCTGTGTGAAATCCAATACATTTTGTTAACGCGCTCGCGCGCATTCTGGCCAATTTTAGCTGATTATGCGCCAACTAGCTTTTTCTTCATGCCACAAAGAAGACAAAAAACAGAAGAAGACGACGACAAAGAAGAAGAAAATAAAATAGAAAAACTGAAAATGCCCCCACCGCATAACGTCGCATTGCAGGGCATTGTACGTGGTTAGCAAATTTATGTTGCCAAACGGAAGCAGTCCCAGCTTCTTGTCAGCCACATAAAGCAGTCTGTGTTCCTTTACAATAGTAAATGGCGCCAAGTGTGTCTTTTGATTAAAGTGAGCAAAAAGATTTTGATAAAACCCAAAGTAAATTCAAGATTTTTTTTGAGGGAAAAAAATTCAGTTGGTCTTGAAAAAATTGCATAATTTTGAATGGCATGAAAATCTTTTTGTTTCCCAAGAAGGAAACAATCGGATGCGGTTATCTGTCATATGTCCAGCCAAGTTAAACACGTTGGTCTTTGATAATTCATATGGCTTGAACCTACTTCCCTTCAGATGTCAATTCGGAACACCTACTTAACCGGCCTGTCTGAGAGCAACTTCAGCATTGTCTGGCCTGTTACTTTTGCTATGGCCTCTGGTAACTGTCTGTAAATAAACGCGTAATTACATGTCATTATGGACAATAACAGAATGCCATATCAGTAACTCTGGCAGTGGCACTGGCAGTGGCAGGGAAGAAAGGGAAGCATACAAGTCAAAGGTATACGTTGTTTCCTTGGGGCTGGAGGCGCCAGGTCATGTCATATTTAGCGCATAAACTATGAATCAATTTGCAGACGAGTACAGACGACGGGCGTGCCAGAATTGCCACAATCCGGCAATACCATCAAACCAACGCCAACACCAACACCACCACACAATTGTGGCGTTTATCAACATAATGAGGAAACAACTTTTTGACTTATCAACTGGCGTTTTTCGCGCCGCAGCCCACCTGTCAGTATCCCAGCACCGTGGCTCAGGCCTCATGGCTCATGCCCCATGCCTCTTGCTTCCTGCCGCCTGCTGGCACAGCCAAAAGTGTTGGTTAAAGTGTCAGAAATTTTCATTATCGCACAGTTACACATACACACTCACACACACACATACATACAGACGAGTTCTTGGCTTTGGCAAAATGTCGTGCGGCATGCAATGCAGCAGCAACATAGCGCCTGGCCAGCTCTACCAGCCATAGACGTGGCCGTGTCTGCAACGTTTATGCCAAAATGGCAAAGAGATATATAAAATGTTAACAAAAAATAATAATAAAACAAAGTGAAGCAGTGTATAAAAGTGATATAAAGTAGGCTGACTTGCTGGCTGGTTGGCTTGCTGGTCGCTCGGCTTGCCCGGGCACTGCGTACGATATTATTAAAAAACTGTCAAAAACGCCTGCGCGACGCTCTGATGGCGAAGCGCAGGCGAAGGTACAAGGATGTGGGGGGAGCTGGACAGAACAACAAATGCCGCGGCGGCCTGTGCGTGCCAGTCTCGTTGATCGCTGTTGCTTTGGTTGTCGTTGCATATCTCTTGCCTTTTTTTTTTGCACATTTATCATTTTCATTTCAATTTTTGGTGCATTATTCTTGCAACTTAAATACGATATGCATAAAAGTGGTGGGCGGACAGGGCTGATTGGCAACATGGCGTATGAGTAACACATGCAAAGTCTACCAACTTTCAGAATCTTTCACACAAACACACAACCGAAGCATTCCAACTTGTCACTAATCAAGTCGGAAATATTCCCAAAACGAATCCGGTCCAGACAACCCATAAAACTGTCATTTGGCAGTGTTTTCCCTAATATGGTGGGAAAATTTCAATTTTCCATTTTCCAAAAAATGATAAGAAAAATTTTACATTCTTCTGATTATTTCAAATATTTTAATTCGAATTTTGGGCAAACCCAGACAAGACAGTCGGCGTGCTCAAACTCTTGGCTGGTTGGCTGTTTGGTCGCTTGGTAGGCAGCAGACAGCTGGCAGTCATTTGACAGGCGGCAATAAATCAAAAGCAATAACGTAAACGCAAACGGTTCAAGTGTAAACTAATTTCCATGTCGATTTATAATAACAACTTGTTAGCATTTTGTAGATCGTTGTTTAGTTTTTATTTTTTCCTAACTATAAGGAAAAAGAGTATATTCATTTTATATGGAAGCTTCAAAGAGGGTAAACTAGAGCAGTCGATAGACATAGTCAGAGTTGATCTTATCTCAGGTATTTCACAGCCAATTCTGAACAGAATTATTCATTTGAAATGAGTATACACAGATATATCTCAGGTCTAGTCAGAATGGTAGTAGTAAATTGGAGAATATCTGGAAAGTATCTCGAGTGTTTGATGATAGATATATCTGGTTCGTAGCCAGGCTTTGCTTTATCTCAGGTATCTAACAACCAATTCTGAACTGATTTGGAATGAGAATATATACGTCTATACGTTAGTCGGAGTAAGTACAGTCTCGGCAGTATGCTAGATGTATCTCGCGTGTCTGATGATAGAACTCGGAATGGGAATAGTATGTTCGGGAATATTTCGAAAGTATCTCAGAAGCATCTCGGGGTGCCTTGGCAATCTCTTCTTTATGTCAACCAAACTTAAAGAAATTTAAACAAGACATAAGAAATATGTGAAGAGTGTGTAGTCTTCGTCAGGCTGCTATCTGTGCAGTGTTCACTTTTTTTTTGCTTCTATCTTTGGCTTTGGCAGCATGTCAGTCAGCAGGCAGCTTGTAGGTTTGACTTCATTAGCGGCGCCAACAGTTTTACTATAGTTGTCTTTTTTTTTATATTTAAATCTTTTTTTATTTATAGTTTTTTTTTTCTACATATAATTTCGATAATTTTTGTTTATTTATACAAATTTAGTCTAGGCAATGTCGATAGCCAAGTCAAGTCAAGTGCAGATGGCCATTGGCTATTTGACTGGCTAGTTAAGGCAGTTTTCATGTGGTTGTTGTTGTTGTTGTGGTGGTGGTGGTGCAACGAAGGCTGCTTGAGCTGATAAATACCCTTCAATCTAAATGTAAATGGCTCCGCATGTAATTGCCACAAATTGCCACTGCAGTGACCAGTTTGCCATGTTGTTTTCATTTTTTTTGCTTTTGTAAAGTTTTTTTTTTCTCTCTTCTTTTTTAATTACCCGCAGGATGCGCGACAACAGCAAACAAATTGCCTCAATTTCAATGTTGTTGGCTGCCAGGCACACGCAGCTTCACTGTACTCGGTGCGTTGTGATTCATGTGGCCAGTGATGGGACAACAACGACCACGACAGCAGGAAAGAAACTACTGCTGGTCTGGTCGGGTCGGGTCTAGTCTGGTCGGGTTTGGTCTGGACTGGTAGACATCTAACGGATGACAGGCACCCGCGCCACCCGTTCAACTGTAAATAACGCGTGAAATGTGCGAAGTAAGTAAAAGGAAACTAACGGCAACGCGCCAGGCTAACTGACAAAGTGGGCGGCAGGCACACACACATAGACACACACACACACAGGCCTGAATGTTTCCCCCCTCCAGCAAATTTCGTGCTGGTGCGATAAACCAAAGCTAAGTGTGCCTGGCAGACACCAGCGGACAAGCCAACCAGCAGAGTGCCACCAAGCAACGCAACGGCTCATGTTGCCGGCATAAAGTGTGGGCAATGGTGTTTCTACCACTGCTAATGATGATGATAATGATATCACTGCTGCTGATGATGATGATGATGATGATGAAGTTGGTGTTGTTGCTTAGTTAGGGGCAATTAACTCTTGATGAAATCAAAGAGGCACGCACCATAAGCAAATGCTGCTAGAAATTCCCTCGGCTGGGCCACTTAGCAAAAAATAAAAAGAAAAATACTGACAAGCTTCATTGTTGGCGGCACAATACTTTGAAACCATATAAATCCTGCCCAATTGGGATGCACCTTGCAGAATCGAACGAAACAGTCCCAAGCCGAGGCCGAAGCCAAAGTCAAAGCAGCCCAACAACTCCATTGACTGGATTGGCCCGGGCCGGGATGGGACCGGGCTCTTTGGCAATTTGATTTATGGCGCGAATAGATTAAGTTAGCGTATCTGCTGGATGTTGCTTAATTAATTTGTATCTTTTGCCAAATCGAATCCTTCGATTTTTAGCAAAACCAATGCCGTCACTGAGTCTGTTTGCCATGGCTCTTTCCGTTTCGTTACAGTCGTTTAACATGTCAGCCAAGAAGTGTTCGGTCACCCCAAATGCATTTGGGCCTGACCAGGCCAGGCTGGGCCAGGCCAGTCGGAGCTTTTCTTCCGTTGTCAGTCGTTGCAGTCGCTGTTGGCCGCTTTCGTTTGTCCTTATGCCGTGTCTGCACCCATAAATTTTACACCCAACCTGACAGTTTCTTGCTGTACATGTGAATTCGTATTTATTTATTTATGTGCGGCACAAAATGTCAAACGAATTTGGTCGCTTGATGCCTTCTGACCAGGCAGGAAATTGCACAGAGACTTGGCTAACTTGGTTAACTTGACCAATACCGCTCATCTTCTCACCAGGCTTAGCTTTTGTTAGACAATAAAACCAGAGAAGACATACACGAATAAGAACAACCAGAAAATAATAATAATAATGATAAAAACTTAAAAACCACCTGAAACATGTAAACAAAACGAGGCACTGCATTAACCAAGGTAAATGCTAAAGAAGCAGAAGACAAAAAAAAAAAATTGAATCGCTGCAATCGAACATCAATCAAACAGCTGCGCCAAAACAACAACAAAAGCAATAAAATAACAATACAACAAAACTTTGACAAGCAGCAACTTCCAGGCGGTGGCAACAGCAACAGTTGCCACCACCACCACCACCACTGCAGTCGCCACCACCAGCACCACCGCCGACACCACAACAGCCGCAAGCTGTCGTGTATGTGCGTGTGTATAAACGGCGTCTACGTTTGCGGCCGCTCTTTGTTTGCAACTGACAACACAATGTTGTTACTACATTTTTCATTTTACAAAAAAAAAAAAGACAAAACTTACACAAACACACACACACCCTTTTTAAATAAAGATAAAAACCACAATTGTATGAAGGATTTCAATTCAACAAAGACATACTCTTTTTCAAAGAAAAAAAAAATTAAACAAGAAATTCATTGAAATAAATTGCATTCAGAATTAGTTAATAAATAATTGAAAACTCCTAAAAGCTGGCAGCACTTTTTGCTTTGAAATATATTCAACTTATCGCTTCAACATTAGAAACTCTTTGGTTTAATAAAGCTTTTCAAAAATACTAGAAAAATCGAAAAAGGATAATTCAAATCTGAATTGGCTAAAAATTTATTTTCTATTTTTCTGTGGAGTTCAAAAGTATTAAAAGATTTTCATAGAGCTACCTGATCAATATCTTTTAAATTTTTAACTCTCTCTAATTTTTATATATTCGGGAATAATATTGATAATATAAATCATTCAAAGCATCTAAAAATATAATAATCGGGGAAACTTCAACTCGAATATATCAGTCGAACCGGACTGATAAGACTCACCTAAAAATATAATAATAATTCTCCCGAATATATCAGTTAGGCCAGACTGATAAGAGTCACCTTAAAATATAGTAATCGTTGTCCCGAATATATCAATTTAACCGGACTGATAAGAGTCACCTAAAAATGTAATATGAATTCTACCGATTATATCAGTTAAGCCAGACAGATAAACCTCAAAATATAAGAATCGAGAAACTTAAAAAAAAATTTATTTTAGATCTCAAAATTTCAGTATATCACCTTTTCAACTGGCCAAAGCCATAGATCAGAATAAGTGAGTCATACCTGATGAGCAGTTCGATTAATTTTGGTTAATCCACTAAGTGATTTTTTCTCTGGATTTCAATCATTATTATGGTCAAGCTGTTGCCAACGAAAAAGAGTAGAAAAGAATACAAACTATTATGAATGGATAAGCCTTGAGTGGTCTTGGTGTTGGCGGCGCTGGTGGAGACCAGTCGAACAAACCAGCTGGCTGGCTGGCTGACTGGCTGTTGCCACAGGCACCCAAGGCAGTCAGTCAGTCAAGTTCAGTCGGTGGAGCGTTCAGGTGCATCACATGCTGCATAGTGGGCACAATCAATCAACTTGTTATAATTAATCATATATTTCGTACATAATTAGATATAGAAAATCTAATGAGATGCTCCATACATACACGCACACACACGGAAAAACACACACACATGCATACAAAATCGATAGTCTTTAACCCTTTAGGTTGTTGCGGGGGCAGCGTGTTAAATTATGAAAAATGAACTCGAAAACCGCCTCACAGCAGCAGCAGCGCCAGAACTTGCTTTTAATTGTGCTAATGTCTGAGGGAGAGTAGGGAATCGGAGACTGCCCGGTGGAAGTTGGAGCTGTTGAAGGAGGGACTTCCTGCGGCGTTGGTGAAACCTCGACGCCACCGCCGCAGCCGTTCTTCTACCCGTGGTGTGCATGAATGGCCAGAGTCTCTGATGTCCCGCTAATCTCAATTTGTAAGTTAATCGACAGCAACAACAACAACAATAATAACAACAGCAATAACAGAGACTGAGAATTTTCTTTGTCTCAGCAATGGCAAAGTATTTTTTATTGTCGTTGCTGAAATGAAATGAAATGTTCATTCGAAAAGTGCGTATGGTTGGGTCTGTCTGGGAGTCTGAACGCTTTGTTAGCTTGATTGGATCGATCGACGATCTTGGTATGGTGTTTTGTTTAATGTAGTAGTGGGCGCAACTTGTAATTAACTTTTCAGACACATTCAGCTGGCTGCAATCCAACGATCGCCGCAACCCTGCCAACCTTTCATACATAATTTTTCATAATTAATGTGGCAGGTACATCGAGGCTGAGGTTGTCCAATAAACTTTGTCCGACTGACTGCGAAAGTAGCCCGGCTTTTTCAAAAAAAAAAAAAAAAAATTTTAATTGTATTTCTTTTTTGGTTTTGGGAAAGTCTGGGAGCTTCAGTCAGTCTTTTCGGCTAAACAAAAATTGATACGTTACTTGAGTAGGCATATTATTTTAATTAAGCCAAGATAAAGCGCAGCTATCAAGGCCGACAGATCGCCCGATCAGCAAGTGAATAAAACGGCGTCGACAACACCAACAACAACAACGACGACGACAGTAACCAACGAGCCCCGATTGAGAGATCGTCACACAGTCACACCCATTTGGGCATTTGCATTTGCATGCGAAGACAACGACAGACCCCAGCCACAACAACAACAACAACATCAACAAGAGCAAGAGATATGTTTCTGCTGGTGCCGCCGCCGCCACCGCCGCTGTAGCCGCCGTTGCATTGTTGCTGACACTTGACAACGTCACAAGCACAAAGAGCAGCTTCACAGCTTCAACACTTCAGCCATTATCATTTGGCTGGGTCTGTTGATCGGTTGGCTGCTTGGCTAAAAACGAAAAAAAAAGAAAAGAAGAAGAAGGAAATATCCAAGAGCATTGGTAAATTGCGTGTTGATTGCGGCAAGTGCGATGCTGGTGATTGTCTGGTTTGTCAATGCTTTTGCTGAATGAATGACGCATTCAAGATTGACATTGGATTTCCGCTGAGATTCGGTCTGCCTCCGCCTCAGGTGTCTCTTTCAGCCCAGCTTGAACTTATTTCTCTGTTAACACACTTTTCTCCTAATGTTCAAGTCACCCGCTGTGCCAAAATCAAAAAAAAATATATATATTTATATTCAGGGATTTGCATTTTTGAAAATTTAAATCCGCTTAAGTTGTCGTGAAATTATCGATTGGCGTGGGCAGTTGATAAAAATTTGTTGCCAAAATGTCTGGACTGATTGGCTTGAGATTGTTCGAGCATTTGATTAAAAGCTAATAAACATTTATTCAATTTAATAAATTTTCGAAATTTCTTCAACTCGAAATTCAAAAGGGAATTGTAAAAAAAAACTTGAAAAAGTTTTAAAACTTTAATTTGCATAAGTCATATAAATTGTTCATCTATATTGGTCTGATAAGCGTTTTTCTTCGAATATATTTTGTTTTTATTTGTGTATTTTTTTTTTTTTCATTTTAGCTAGCAAAGTGGCTCGAAATGATCATCGCACACCTTAAGGCCTGGACAGACAAAAGACCGTGCCGTAAACAACACTAACAACATATTTAATTTAATAATATTAACACAAAAGCATAAAATAGAAGCCAAAAACACGCCTGGGAACAGGGCTATAAACACAATTTGACGGCTGCTGTTCCCGTTGCCATTTGCCCCTTCCAAAAAAAAAAATTAAAACTAAAAAAAAAAAAATCAAAACCACAAAAGCTTAGGCCTATCTTAGTTGTGGCTATTTGGCCATTATCTTTAAGCCTATCTACTTCATTATGCGGGAGGAGTGTCTGTCAGATCATTTATTAATTTCATTTTAGTTGCGCCTTTTGCTTTGCTCAAATTGCGGCTTCGCTTTTTTATACGATCGATATATATTTTTTTTAGTTTTTGGCTAACGGTTCGAAAATGAGTCTTGAAATTTGATATGCCCGATGCGATAGCCTCAATAGGGCAGACAGCTGCCCAGACAAAAGAGAGTTACACACTAAATATTTAGTATATGTTTATAGATGATAATTCGACGGCGCCCCCAAAACCTTTCGGACCTTGGGAAATAGAGTGGGTAGCCGGTCTAGAAAGTGAGTGGCAGTAAACCTAATCAGCAAGTGGAACACTCAAATGTGTTAAAAGAATTTCAAAAGCATAGCCTAATTATCGATAAGAAGAGATGCTTGTGAGAAACCAAAGAACCCGAAATTCTGGAATCAAAAAATGAAAATATATAAAAACATTTTTCAGATAAAAAACCTTTTCAATACTATTTCAATGTATTTTTTATAGAACCTTCTAAATATTCCACAAGAGGTATATGTGAGAAGCCAAAGAACCCAAAATTCTTGAACAAAAAATTAAAGTATCAAAAATATCTTTGAGATAAAAATCCTTTCCTAGACAGTTTTTATATGTATTTTAAAGAACCTTGTAAATTTTCCAAAAGAGAAACCAAAGAACAATTTTGTGGAATCAAAAAATGAAAATATATAAAAACATCTTTCAGATAAAAATCCTTTTCAATACTGTTTTTATATATATTTTTTTTAGAACCTTGTAAATATTCCAAAAGCGATACATGTGAGAAGAAAAAAATTACTAAATTCTGGAATCAAAAAATGAAAAGATACAAAAATATCTAACAGATACAAATCCTTCTTTCATCTTTCACATATTCCAAAACTGTTACCGCAGTGAAATATAGAAAATTTATTTTCGTTTTAAAATCTCTTATCTAAATGATCGAACCTATTTTATTTATCTGTTTATTTATCTGTTTATTTAAATTGTAACTTCATTTAGTTTTTTATTTATTAAAAAAGAAAAAAATTTAAGTCTATTGATTTAATCAGGCATTTCTCTTGTTTTTGTTATTCAGTTTGAAAATGAAATTTTAAATTTCAACTCTTGTCACTTTTTCTTATCACAAATACCTTCAGCTTTAGATCGTCGGATGCCTAATTGATTTTCAAATGTTGTTTTTTTTTTTTTTGCTATAAAAAAAAAGACTCACACACGCTCAAGGCAGAAGTGACAAACATTTTTCTGCCTATTTTACATATGTAAAATAGATGCGAAGTGCAGATATAAAAACAAAATCAAAGGTACCAAACAGGTTGGCCAGCCCAAAGTCGGAGTCAGATCGACCGACCGACCGACTTGGCTGATGTGCCTGTGGAATTCTGTTGAGTATTGTGGGTGCCTCAGACTGTGCCTAATTATGGGCAAGAGTGTGTCTGTGTATGTGCATAAAATTTGTGGCATCATTAGGCTGCACCCCCGGCAAGAATACCGACAGACCCAGAACCACATATTTGAGGATGATGACGAAGACGAGACCGACGAATGCCAAGAAAATCCCGAAAAGAAACATATTTTTTTTTTATATTTGGCTTAAAGGCTTTTCAAATGAATTCTCGGATCGCGGCTGAGAAGAAGTAGAAAAAGATGAAAAAAAAACTAATGACCGGCTAATCATTATATCTACCTTTAAGCCTAGATAACTCCAGAGTTTGGCGAGGGAGCAGGGGGAATATTTTGACAGTTTCACGCTCAGCCCGCGAGTGCTATATGATACTTTAATTATAGACTATGGCTTTGATTTTTTAACAGAACAAAAGGTTTCTCAACAAAAAAACTAAATTAAATGTATAATAAATAAGGCAAAAGAACAACGGCAGCGGTCAGGCAAAAAGGAGAGAAAAAAAAAATTGAACAAGAATAAAAACAAATCCAAAGAAATCGTTGGCGGCGCGAGTAAAAAATTAAAAAAACGAAAGAAAAAAAAAACAGCAACAACCAAAAATCTTTCAATTAAAATTTGCATAATTGTGGCAGAGATTTTTGCATGAATTATGTGACTACTTGGGCATTATTTTTAAAAATTGTTGCTCATAAAATAAATTTAAAATTGACAAAATTATAGTTTTTTTTTATTTTGCCTGCTTTTCTTGTTGCTTTTTTTCTTTAAAAATTTATTTATTTTTTTTTTACAATTTTGTTGTTTTTTATTTTGTGTTGTTTTAATTCATTGGAAAAAGAACTGGTTGTAAGCTCCCCCAACAAAATGATAGACTTAATAAATAATATATATCTATTTTTTTTATTTTTTTAGTTAGGCTCTTTTTACTCTGGTCTTGGGTCTTTGCATAAAACTTGAAACCAATTTAAAGCACAAATATATGACTATGTCTTTATTATTGTGAACAAAAAACCAGCTAAAATGAAACCACCAGCACCACCGTCACCACCATCACCACCAGCGCTGAGAGATTTTTCAAGAGTTGGGCGCATTTTTTGGTCGGCGCGTGTGCCACACAATCAAATCAAAAATGAATTTATCTAACTGGCGTGTATTTCAGGTGGACTTATCTATGAAATTAGCAGTTGAATGGGCGCGTTTTAAACTAAAACATCGTCTCAATCATTTCCTATCTCTGTATCTGTCTATAAAATATGATATTTTTTCATATACACAAAAATACATTTTTTTTTTTTTTTTTTTTTGTAATCTGAGTGGATCAAAAAATCTGTGAGATAGTCGAAGCTTTCTAATTTTCACATATCAAGCAAAACTAATTTAGAAATAAATGTCAAATTTTAAGAGCTCACCAACGAGCTAATTTGCCTGATTTCTGGGTGGGGCCCCAGAGTTAGGGGTATTTTTATATATTTAACGATCCTAAATGGAACCTGCCATTTCTTTCAATTTTTTTATTTCTAAAATGTTAAGTGAAAGAGATTTATGTTTATCAATATTTTATATGCTCAACTCTCGGGAGTGATCAAATTACATAGACATAAAATAAAGAAGAAGAAGACACACATTACCAACATATTAGTAAGTCATTTTCGAAATGAAACAAAAACAGAAACAACAACCAAAACAAAAAATATAAAAACGAAAAAAAAAAAAACGATATTGACCCAACGGCAATAACTATAAAATCAGCTATGAAATTATGATTCCTGTTACTAATTTCCCTTGTTAATAAAAAATTATATGTATACCTTGTTTTGTGCATAAATTTTTTTTGAATAATTTCAAAAAAAAAAAAAAAAAAATCAGAAAGTCATATATTTTTTTTCGGTTGGTTTTGTTGGTGGTCCATTTTATGGCCTGATTCGTTTGTTGGCTAGATTTCCAGCCACACCCCGCGCCCATCTTACTAGCGGGTGTGAGTAAGTTAGAAAGAGAGAGAGAGAGAGAGAGAGAGAGGAGTGAGAATGATGAGTGTATAAGCACTTTTGCTCAGGCTTTGGTGTTTTATTTTGTGATAAACCAATTTGCTTGATGTCCATCCAAAATGAGTGTAATTTTAATGCATAAATATGGCATACATTTTGCCATATAAAGCTATATAGATCAAACTCTTCATACACAAATTGCCAATGGCGGTCAAAACAGACACTAAAAATATTGCTTAAAATTGACCAAAAATGACAGACAAATTGGCTTTTTATCGTTGTCGTTGTGGCTTTTGTCGTTGTTGTCGTTGTTGTTGTTGTTGTTTTTGTCGCACACCACACCATATTAGTTTTTGAATAATTTAACAATTTAAAGTGGATCTAATGGTGTTAGTTGTCGTGTTTCAAATGTCTATTTATTAAAACTGTTTTTGTTTAACCCAAACCAACTCAAATAGCCAACCAAAAGAGCCCATCAGAGAGACACTCACTGTGCGTGTGTGTTTGTGTGTGAGTGAGTGTGTGTGTGTTTGTTTATATTATTTGGTGTTATAAAAAATACGCTGAATAGCCAAATGAGTTCAATCAGCATCCATTTCAGTTGTGCGTTGATAAATTTCATATTTATGTTAATTGAGAGCCGCTCACATGTTTACCATTCCAAATAAATGTGTATTTCATCTATTAAAACGAAACGAATCGAGTTGAGTCGAGTCGAGACGAGACGAAATGAAAGAGACAAATCAAAACCGTCTACGTTTAGCAACATGATTTTGATATTATTTTCAATGGCCTGCGGTGCAAAGTGTTAGAAACCATAAAGTATTTAAAATACACATCCGCCGCATGTTAAGTCGGTAATGTAATATTGTTCCAGATAGATGCGATATATGATATAAAGGTGAAATGCTCCAGAGAGAAAGAATGCAACATGGAATTATCTCCATCAAATTATTATCAGATCCAAAAATGCTTATTTCTTATACTCTCTTCAAATAAAAATAGTAAATAGGATTTGATGTGGAGTCTACAGAACTAAGCTTATTAAAAGATATCTTCAGATAAGTCAGTCCCAATTGAGACTTGAGTGAAGTCCGTCGGATATATATGAATTGGACCATAACTTTTTGTAGCTGCCACAAGAACCTATTTTTGTCTTAAGGATATTTTTGTTATTCCCTTCAAATTTTGTACTTAGAATGTTCATTTATGGTAAGAACACTAGGCATACGTATCGGCAGTATATGGATCGGACCTCAACTTCTTATAGCTGCCCCTAAATCTAAACTTGGTACTAAGCCTTCTATTTATATGAGAGCAGATCGGAAGAAACTGGATCTTAGAAATATGTCTTACATTATTTAACCGATCTAACTCAAAAAGGTGCTCAGAACCTTATATGTGTATATCAAGTCAGACCGCATCTGATTTTAGAAGTATGGCTGGTATTATCCATCCGACACGAATATCTCAAGAGCACACTAGGTCTTAGAGATATCTCCGTCAATCATTGATCGATTTTATTTAAAATTTATACTCAGAATTATCATATAGTAGCACATAAGTATACCAAATTTCATCGGGCCCCATACAGACCAAACGGGGTTCTTAGAATATCTTTAGCCTCTTGGAGTATATGAATGGGAACCCCAAAAGCACAATTGACTTTTACTTTGTAAAAATTCTGACTACCAAATAAAATAGCCTTAGAAATACTTGGCAGTCTTTAATGTTTCCGTCTCAATATCAAATTGCAAAACAGACAGATGTTTCATTATTTATGACCAAAATTTTGTTCGATTATTTCCTTGTTGGACTCATATTACTTCATCAAAATTATGGCAAATAAATAAAATTGATTTTAGTGCTCTTTAATAAACCAGTGCCATTTTGCTATATTGTCCGATAAAGCATTGAAATAATAAAAACAAAACTATAGACGACTAATTAACTAGACTATGCAAATGGTTAAGCAAATGAAGAAGACGAAGAGGAAGAAGAAGAAGCAGAAGGCTGCCAACACCCAAATTCAGTCAGTAGAGTTTTTATAACTGATTTGAGTTTAATAAATTGTTGAGCATATTTCGTTGGAATCCCAAGCTTATATTCACATTATGATGACTACCAAATTAAGTCATAAAAATGGTCCAGCTAATTAACTGTATTCTATTTGGGGCAGCCGAAGCAGCAGCAGTAACCGCATTCAAATCAGCCCAACCAACACCCAATTAAGCCAAGCTGTTTATTTATAATAAAAAATTGAAATTTTTTACGATAGTTATCGATTGGTAACTGTCAAAACAAACCAAACTTGAATTGGATTGTTCCTTTGGCATTTCAAAACTCAAAACTGTTTTGTTGTTTTTTGGCTCAAAAAAAAAATGAAATAAATGGTGGGAACTCTTCTTTGTCTTGAGGCAAGGGTGGAAATGGACTCATAAACAGTTGCTGCCGAAGTTAATAAATATTCATTATCAATGATCAGCGAAAGGTTCATCATTAATTCGATTTTAAAAAGGATATTTAAAGTCAGCGTGGGCCTAACTTGGCCAACACCGACTTTTGACCCAAAACACAAACACACACTTAAAAATTGTTGTTGTTTTTTTTCAGAAAACTGAGAAAAAAAAAACAGTTCCCACAATGATGCGTTGGCCGGCGCACTTGTGATTTCTACGAATGTTACAACAACAGCAACAACATTTGCTTAGCTGACGACTGTTTCTGCTGTTGTTGTTGTTGTGACATTGAGGGCGAATGCGTTTGGTAACATTGTGTGCCGTCGTCGGCCCAAAAGAAATCAGGTAAAAACAAAAGGTTAAACACAAAAGAACAAACAACGCAAACAACTGACACAGCCAGCTCGGCTATGTGTGCTATTTGACTGGCAACAACTACAACAACAACAATAATAATAACAGCTAACACAACAACCCTGCCTTGGCAGCGTAGGCCCAACATGCTTTGCCACCGACGCCGACGCCGCCAATATCGTTTCTGGCCCAGAGTGCTCCACCACCGACGTCGCCCCAGCCGCCACCAACTCGAATATGTGGAGGAGCACACAAAAAAGCCGAGCAGAATCGAGCCGGGACGAGAGGAACATTTGTAACTCATGTGCGACATTAAGTGGTTTGGTTTGGTTTGCTTTGGTTTGACGACAGCGACAACGACAACAACGACCAAGACAGCACTGGCTGAAAAACAAAAGGAAAACTGACCCGTAAGTCATCATAAATGCAAGTTTATGGCAACAATGAAATGATGACGGCTCTCCAGCTCTCCGGCTCTCTCTCTGTCTCTCTATCTCTATGCTTTGCTGGAGGTCGGCTAGCTGGTTGGCTGGCTGACTGACTTACTGACTGACTGACTAACTGACTGCCCTGACTCGGCTTCGTTTTCAAGTTGGCCAATGGTGTTGGCTTTTATGATTGCTCTGGCTCATATTGTTGTTGTTGTTGTACCTACCGCGCAATACGCAATACCTCAACTCGACTTACTCCATAGCCCGACACCGCTGCCACCATCATCACCATTGCCACCGACACCGACAACACCACCACCACTACCACCACCACCGCCGCCACCGTGATTGTTGTGCCACTTCTACGAATCACATCAAGAGCGGCAGCCAAATGGTCGGGCCCAAAACTCTTTATAGACGCGGGCTTTAGTTTTATTTATTGTATGTTATATGGCACACTCACTCTCTCACACACACACACATATTCAGACTAGATGAATCTTTTCCGCGGAAATCACAAAATACTACAAATTTCAAATAAAATAAAATTTAAAAAAAAATTTAAGTGACTCTCTGTGTGTGAGTTGACGATGGTTGAAGTGCCCACGCCGCCGCCGCCACCGCCACCAGCAGCACATTGGGCAAGTGAATCTATGAATATTGTTCCCACCAACGCACTAAAATATCGTGTCCAATTCAATCTTAAATCTCTGGGATGCACAACAGCTTGGCTCTAGAGCCTGGCCAGAGAAAGAAGAAGAACGACATTGTAGTCAATCAAAACGAAAAGCATTTGCCATACTCAATCGAATTCTTAAAAATTTGAAAATTCAGAATCGGATCATCTTCATTAAAATATTTGAGGTTAAGTTGAAGGTAGGTCTCTTATATGAAATTTCCCGGAGATCTTCCACCCTAGCAGATCTATAACTTTTTGAGCTGACTGAGTCAAATTGTTTGAATTTGGGACTGAATTTCTTGAAACCTCAGCTCAGGACTCATCCTAATCAAGTCAATGTCAGCCTCCAAACTTAGTTCAGTTGATTGGTTCAGTGGGTCTCTTATACGCAACTTGCTTAGGATCTCCACCCTAGCAGATCTAAGGACTATAACTTTCTGAGCTGACTGAGCCAAGTTGTTTTGAATTTGGGACTGGTTTTTCTTGAAACCTAATCAAGTCAACCTCCAAGAGGAACGCAGCTAGCCTCAGTGTCTGCCTGCACCTGTAGACCTGAGGTCCTAAATCAAAGCCAAAGCACTTTATTGTTGTAATTGCAATTGATCTTAATGCTTATTGTCGTGCCTATTGCAATTGCACCAACACACAAGCACACACACACATTCACATGTAGTGATAAATAAAATAATGTTTTTATTCAATTTGCTATGGGGATTGGTCAGCAGGAATAGCAGCAATGAACTCCATTCTAGCAATCGTTCAATTGTGGTAATTGTTCACATTGACATGGACAAGCTGAGGCACACATGTTTGCCCGTTGTCCGGCGTTACGTGCAGCCATGTATCTTAACCCAGCCAACAAGAAAGCGAGAGAGAGAGAGGTAGCTGGATGAATCTAAGCAGGAGTATGAAGCCCATTGATCATCATTTCACATTGAGCACGACAAAGTCCAGTGCAGCACAAGTGGGCGGCAGGCAGACACACCAGCAAACGGGCCAGGCCAACTGGCTACTCAAACTGAGTGACTGGCCTGGCTGGTCTGTTGGTTTGTTGCTGGCTTGTTGTTGGTAACCATTTAATTGATATACAGCGATGGCGTATTGACTTAAACTAAATTCACACAAGAGTTCATTAGAGTTGATGCTTGCCTTAAAATTGACACACGTTACATTTTGTCATTTAGTCTGATGGCGGCGGCGTCACCGTCACCGTCACCGTCATCGTCAGCATCAGCTCAACATTGCACCGAGCTGAACAAAGTCGGCACAGTTTAAGCAAGAGAGCGTCTGTGCTAAAATTGGGTCCCTAGTGTGGCGAAGCAAAGCAATTTAGCTCAGCTAATAAGCAGCCGAGCCGAGACGAATCGACATTTAAAAGTCAACTCTCAAATCCTCCGCTTTGGCTTTAGCTGGCAAATCAAACTAATCATTCAAAATTCAACACAGTCGAACGAATTCAGTTTCAAGCCACGGCTACCAGTTCGGCTAAAAGCGATGCAGTGTACCTTAACTCAAATTGTCATCATTAGGAGAAAAAAACAAACAAAATCAGAAGAGAAAAAAAATAATAGAAGGCCGAAACAGAAATGTCCTCTCTCTCTGCTAACTGATTCTACTGCTGGTTCACTCGCACCCGTTTCGAATTGAAGGCATTTGGCTAAATTTGATTTCTTCCTGTATTCGATTTGGCCGACTGTTTGGCTTTTGTGCTCCATGAGGCCATGTCAAACGTTAGCGACAGTTTGTCAGATTATTATCAGATTGCACTGACTCACTTTTGACTTTTTGAGCGGCTACTTTTCTCAATGTCTGCCAGACCGGTGCGGTGTGTGTTTGTGTGTGTGTGGAAACGAGCGCCATCTAAACATTGAAACTATCGTTCAGGTAGCCCAAAACGTAAACGTAAATGTATCTAGGAGTTGCTACTTGTTCCTGGCCAAACAGTGGCGTCGTACACAGCAGGGGTTGCCTTTGGTTAACTGACCCAATTCAAGGGTTAACAATTTATGGCATCTTACGCCTCTGAATTGCTCCAGCAGCCCAGGCCTACCTCAGCTCCGACTTCGACTCCGATTTCGAGTCAACTTGAGTCGAAGTGACTCTCCTCTTGGCTATAGCGATTGCAATGTCGATGGCTGTCAGGCGATTGTTTTGCTCCCGCGCATGAAAGCGGCGCTTCAAACGAAATCACATGAATGTCGTCGCATGCGCGTGATCAAAGTTGTTGATCTGTGGCCATGTCGTCTTTTTGGGGTGCCCAGTCAGATCCAACCCGGCCAACCCAAGCCATCCAAGTCGCTTTCGTTTTAGGGCTTTTCAATGCCCAACAATTTTATGTTAGTTATTTAGTTTTTTTTTTTTTTTTTTTACTTTTTTGCTTTTGTTTTTATTCCGGCAACTTTACGAGCTTTGTGTTTCTTCTTCTTTGATTTCATTTTGGACTTTGTGTTTCAAGTGAATTTCAGGGCAGCGCCTGAGAGAGTGAAACAAAGGCGGATCTTTTGTTGTGTATTCTTTTATGTGGGTGGTGATTCTCTTCTTCTTGTTTCCTCTTACTCGAGTTCCAGTTAACTTGACTTGTTTTTTTTTTTTTTTAGCTAAACGACATTACTTGGTCAGTCTTTGGGTTGCCTTTTGTGGTCTCTTTTGTTTCAAGTTTGGGGAATCGTAAAATAAAATCACTGTCGTTTATGGGTTATTTGTAGAAAAGAGCGAAAGACTTGATGAAACATGAAAATGATTTTCTTTTTATTTTAAAGCACCTAGCAAATGAGTACGAGTCTACCAAGCAGCCAGCAACCTTTTTTTTTTTTCTTTATTACTTTAGTTTTGCTGCCTTAAGTAAGCCTCAAATTTGTCAACGTGTATTTTGGAACTCATAAAAATAAAAAAATTTCGTTGTAGGCATTTTTTACTTTTTTTTTTAAAGAGTTTTACGATGCCGCAATGTACTTAAAACCGCCACCACCGCCAGTGAAACTGCCACCGGTTTTTCTTGTCATTTTTATGCCTACTTGCTGGCTGCTTGGCAGGGGGTCAACATCCGCTCTACAAAAACCTACTCGATTTTCCCTTTTAATTAAATTTTGAATAACAACAACATTATTTCACTGAAATATAGAAGAGGAAAAGTTGGTTAAAAACTGCAACTTTCTTCTCAACTGGCGTTTGATCATAGGATCAGATCAGATCAGATCTGTTGACTGGCCAACTCCTTTTTACACATTATTTTTATTTGTTTGGGAATTTTCTTTCATTTTTTTTTTTTTTTTTTGGTTTGTTTTATTTTTATTATTATTGCCGGCAGGAGAAAAAGCCTTTGATTTTTTAGCCTTTATACCTGGAACAATAGCGGTGCCGTTTCTTTGATCTGGAGCCGCTCGTAGGTGAACATCCAGCCTGACGATCAGTAGCCACCACCACCACCACAGCTACCGCCTTCAAGAACAACAACAACAAGAAAAACAAAAAAGGTTTATTATTTATTGTTGCAGCCAGCGAGCGACAAGTGCAGCTGCTGCCGTTGCACGCGCCTTCAGACCAATTCACCAAGCTGCCAAGTCAAGAAACTTGGGCTACCGTTTCGCTAAAATCTCAGCGTTCACTGCTGCTCACCCGAACGTAACACAACAACAACAACAGCAACAAAAGCAACAAAGGCAACAACACAGCCGCGCCATCGCTTGCAGACAAAACGTTTTACAAAATGCTCGTTTTAGGCAACAAGCGGTCAGCCGGACTGGACGACAGAATGGCATAGGCACAGCAAAAAAAAAAAGAAAAAAAAAGAGAGTACGAGTACATTTAAAATAATATAAATGCACTCAAAAATGCCAAAATGCCCCCAAACAAAATAAATAAAAATGTTATTGATATTTAGCAAGCATGAGGAAGAAGCAGAAGTCGGCTGGGTAATGGTGAATGGAGGCACACATGGAAAAAGGCAAAGCCGCGCGTGCTACCACGACACTTGGTGGCAGCCACTGAAGCGGCACTCCAGTCGCGATTTTGCACTTTTATGGCGTCCGTTAAACTTTTTGGCCAATTCTTTGCCTATGAATTTGGATTTATTCATTTTTTTTTATTCATATGTTTTTTTTTTTTGCCGTCTTTTGGCTTTTATAAAACCAACAAAGGAACAGGCAAGTAGCCTGGCAATTCTTGTCGGTTGCTTTGTGTTTTCCGTTGTTGTTTATATTCTTGCGGAATTCAGGTAGTAATTTTCTATTTAATGCTCATGTGCCCAGGCATATTTTGCGTCTAATCAATTCTTGGCGCCTCAAGGGTCCAAGACAAAATGATTTATGTTTGGCCACTTGGACTTATTTTGTATCAATTAGTGGCAAAAATGATAGGCTTTATTACACAAATTAGAGTAAATGTTTCGATTAGAAAGACATTTCAAGGATTTCTTTCAGCTCCACCGATAAATAATCTGTACTTAAATTAGATTAAAGACTTCAAAAGAATCAGTTTTTATAGAGAAATAAAACGATTTTTATTAGTTTTTATACTTCTTTAGCCATTGGCAACGACTAAAAAGTTCTTAAGAGACATGTTGCTAAGCAATGTTGCCAGCCAAATTCATGTTGCTAGAGCTTGGCAACTTTCAAATTTTACCCGCTGTGCCTCCCGAAGATGTCACCGGAGGTATTTAAATATATATATGCTCATGATTATTATTGATACGCATAATCATAATCGATTAAACAATTTATAATATATACAAAAATAATATAATTTACTTACTTTATTTTTGGGTTGCGTAAACAAATCGAGACTTTTTTATTTCTTTGAAGAACACCTGTGCTCATACACAAAAATCAAAACACTGTTAGGCGATATTCACAATTAATTACTGGGATTTTGCATTAATGTGTACTTTTAAAGAACCATTTAGCAGGAACTCCAATCAGCCTTCAATATTTTGAAGCTCACACACTTTTACTAAAATAAACACATTCCAGTGAACACATTCAATTGCATTTATATAGTCCACATTCTTTATATATAAAGGATTCATAAGCCGGCATACGTTACATCCGATTCGACCAATTAATATAACACAATAGCATAAAAGGATTCAATGTGCCACTTTATTTTTTTTCACTCACGTAATAAACTGCGCAATAAGATTTCGCAATAAACCAAATGAGCAGAGCTGCCACACACGAATACAACCTTGCGCTTTTGTAAAGAAAAGAGGACTGCCAATTTTTTTGGGGCAGGGATCAGCTGTTCTGATGGGCATAATTTTTATTTACTTTATTCTTCTTTTGTCTAACAGGATTTGTATTAAATTGCACTTAGCTCTGTAGATTTAATTAAGCTGAGTTAAATACATTTTGCAATTGATAATCTGCCAGCACCAAGGCCATGTTTGCATGTATAGTTTCAATCATATTTTTGTATAATTTGTAATTAACTAAACTTATGTTTTTTTTTTCATTCTGGTTATAAAACAATTATACCACTTCGCCCCTATTGCAGTTTTAAAGTTCAAACGGCCGCGCCTTCATAAATCACAACAACACAACTTTCCAAAAGTAACCGCAGACGTAGCTGCCAATCTGTTTGCATTAGAATGATCAAAAAAAGGCGCTTTTTATGGCTCTTAATTTTGTTTGCTTTTATTGGCTAGTAAAACTTTTAATTATTGTGAATATTAATTAATGAAAACAATGATGAAATTTTCGATCATCAATCAAGTTGCAACAACATTCCAGAGCAGCATTTATGGCATTTACCGAACTAAAAAGACCAACAGCACCAACAACAAAGCTGAGGCAGCCTCTTTTGTAGGTATTTTTCAGGCAAGTGTGTGCCATTTGTGCCGCCTTTAACTGTCAACGACGATTAAATATACATTTGCATAAATTAGCCAAAGATTCAAATACTGAACATTCACGACGAGGTGAAAATTAAAGAGCAGCAGAAGAGCGGCTTAAGCACAAGAAAAGAAATCCAAATCAAATGAAATGCGTTGAAATAAAATGCCGTAAGAAATGTGAATAAGAAAAAAAAAAAGAAACACACACACACTGATACGCCCGCTGGCGGCAGCCGCTGTCACATAATTCCGCTATAAATTCTTATTCACTTTGGACTAGCTGTTGATTTCAACACCTTCATGGGGCCTCCAAACGCTTGATAAAAAGAAGCAAAACAACACACACTCACACACACATACAGATACAAAAGAGAAGGTGGTCAGGCCGAGCTTTCAAAATGACCCGACCGTTGCCTCATCTGAAATTGGAATCGGCCGTTGTGAACGTCACCACCACCACCACCACCACCACCACCACCGTCACCACCGCCACACTCCTACGCTGGCGCACGCATATAAACTGCTTGTAATATGCGGCTATTAATTTAAAATTACAGTTTTACAAGTTACTGTTGCCAGCTGAAAAGAGGAGAGACACAACAGCAACACTATCAAAGTTGAATTAATGGCAGACGCATAGATTTACAAGCCATTTCAATCCAATGGATTCTGCTGCAACAACAACAAAAACAACACCAGCAACGACAACGACCTTTGAAAACATATGCATAAATACTTTTGCCATAAAAGAGCGGAGACGACAATACCAAACACCGGCGACCAGACGATGGAGATTGAGTAGCCTTATGCTCCTCCTACTGCCTAGTTGACAACTGCCACAACCACTTAGATGTGTTGTTTCTGATAAGAGAATAGTGGAGAGAAAAGAGCCTACAAATGGTCCAGTGGCCGGCTGCATTCTTTTTTTGGGTCTGCCACGATTTTTGGGTCATCGCTGAGGTATCTCTTTTAATATACGATTTTACCTAATCCATTGTACAAAACATACGCTTAAAAATGCATTTACAGTTAAACTCAATCAATTTCCAAATCGGATTCATTCATTGGGACACCAGTCACCGCCACCACCACTGCTGGAACTAATTTATGGCGTTGACACAAAAATGGTTGAGCGAACAAGTGGTAGGCGGACAAACGGGCAGTCTGGCAGACCTACAGGATGGAAAGAAGAAGCGGAGGAAGTCAGTTTATGTGCTTATCAGTGGATGCATTTAAAATCCTTTTGCCTCAGCGGCATTCTAGCATTTTATGAGTCTTCATGGTGGCATCGGCCAGAGGCTTCCTTTCTTCTGCCCCCGTTGGCTGTCTGATCTGACTACCTGTGCGTGGGAACTCTGGTTCAAGATAAGGTGCGTCTGGGTTGTCTGTCTTGGCAATTAAATGCCGTTTATAATAATTTTTATTGTGGCTTCTTTTCAGCTAACTCGCACGGCTCATTCAGTTTGTCAATGCGGAATTATCAAAACCATTTGACCCGCTATCGAAATTGGCCAATTGCCTGTCGATTTGCCAATTGCTGTTCATATAATTTAGACTTGCTTCTATACAATTCATGTGTGTAAGTGTGTGTGTGAGTGTGTGTGTTTTGTATTTTTTTGTCGGCATCTTATGATGATGCGCCAGGTATTTCAATTGCCTTGGCTGCTGCTGTTTGGCTCGTTCTATGAAATTAGCACCTGTCCGTTCTGGTCCGAGCGTCTATCCATTTGAAATTCTGCAAAATCATTATGCTACACACACACACACACTCACACAAATACAAAGAAAGACATATCAACTCTATGGCACACTAATAGAGCAATAGGCCTGCTGCTTTGTTCAAGTAATAACTCCTTCAAACGATCGGCAGATCAATTGTTGCCGCTATCGGTATCTGGGAAGGCAAGGCCGCCGCTATAGCCGCTAAAGCCCTGGCATGAAAATTGCATGCTTTCTATTTCAGATGAAATCAACTGAAACTGACAATGGCAAAATAAGTTGAGAACAACAACAACAGCAAAGAACTGCAGCAGCCTCACACTTCAATTTGAGAGTGGCAAGCCGAGTTGGAATAAAGCTATTGTTCTGTTTTTTCGGACGCTGATGAACTTCCGTGCCCAGGCCCAATGTGTGAGTACCTGTGCAATATTATTAAAAAAAAAAAAAAACAGCTGAAGAAGAAGAAGAAAAAAATAATAAAATAACAAAAAGCCCAGGCAGCTAGATTAACAACAGCAAAGCTGAAAAACTTTTGAGCTCTCAATCGAGCGTTACAATTTTCACAATCTCACAGCGATTGGACATGGAGTCAAGCAAGCTTATTGGATTTGTTGCATAAGCTTGAGGCAGCCACAGAGATACTTAGCCGATACATTCGATTGGATAAACCAGACAGTGGAAGACAACAGACGGCGAAGCTTAAACTTAACCAATGCTTATGAGAGATCATGTATGAAGATCAGACTCTTGCCCAAGACTTTGGTGTGCTGCCACAGTTTTTGTTTTGTTTTTTTTTTTTTTGTTTTTGCAAAATCACACATCGATGGAGGCAGCAACAACAGCACTTGCACTGATCTTTGCCGACTTGGCTGGAAGCATTCAAGGGGTCTGGCCTGGCTAAGGCCACTATAAACTCTGGTATGTCTACACTTACTCAAGCCCCACTCCCCTCCCCTGGCCCGCCTCGCTACCCCATCAGCTGAGTGCGTATTAAGACAATTTATAGTCGCTAATGTGCGAGCAAAACCCACCACAATGGTTCAGCCAAGCAGCCAAAGCAGGGAGTCAGCAGCATCCCAGACATTTGGACTCTCCGACAATTGCCTCAAAAGTTGCTTCCGTTCCGTATCATTTGTCTATTTAGTTGCGGCGGAACAGACACGAACACGGCAGGCGCTTTTTAATATATAATTTTTTTCTCCTTTTTTTTCGTTTTCCGATTAACTTTTTGCTGAACTTTATTGGCGAAAATCTGTAGATGGCCAACGTGCAATTTGTGAATATCTCAAGCACATATTCATATTTGTAATGATTAAAAAACACTACAATTGCCAACAACAGCAACAACAACTGGAGCAAGATCAACCAGACACCTGCAATCGGTGTTTTTGCCTGGCCACTGTGAAGCTACCGTTGATCAAGTTCCCAGGAACTTTGGCTTTAACTGGGCAAGTAAATAATCAGGGAGTTGCAGAATATAATAATGTTGGTTTTTATTTTGCCATATTATTTATTTTTGCAGCTGCTTAAAAGCCAATAAAAATCAGAGCAAATTATGGCTAGGATTCAATCAGAAAGGAAGTAAGTATATTATTATATAGAACTATCTGTAGAAGAGGAAATGGAAATTTTAGAGTGTAGAAAAAATATATAATAAAATGTGTTAGATCATAGCAAAGCTCGGTCACAAGGGCCACTCTGAGAGACGGCAATATCTAGACCTGCTCAAGTGACAAAGATTTTCTTGTAAAATATAAACTCAAGATAATAATAACTATGCCATGGCCTATAATGTAGACAGACCTTTAGGCCTAAGAAAAAAACTTTATAATAATGTTAGATCAAACAGAGCCCTGTCTTCCCTTGGAGACAATGAGTCTTATTCTGATCCGATATAATATATACTCTTCTGGGATCGGCAAAAGAACTATGACCAAGAAGAACAAGATACACAAAGAATGTGTAACCCAGATATCGATAAAGTTCAGATCATTCTGTTCCCATATAATATATAGTCTTCTGAGATCGACAAAAGAACTATGACCTAGAAGAACAAGAGCTAACTCAGGTCACAGACGGCAATCTATTTGGTCCGGAACCCACATATCGATAAAGTTCAGATCAAGAAGTCACAGAAGTAGTTATAGAACTTATATAGGAATAATCTATTATAGAGAAACTCAAGAATTTATTTTGTTTTCTTAATTTATTTATAAACATTTAATAATTTTTACATTTTGACAGTTTTAATGACTTAGTAAATGCTTGGAACATTCCTTTTTTATTTTATTCAATTTGATTTCGATACTTCAAGTTGATATCCTAATTAAATGATTTATTAATTTAATAGCTTGCTCATTATTATTGAACAATTTGAAATATTTTCAAGACGTTTCATTTGTGCACTTTGTTTTGGCTTTAATTAGTCATTGTAGAATTGAATTATTTTTAAGTTTCTATGAGATGAAGATTTATTGTCGCAGGCGGAGGAAGAGCAAGAAGAAGAAGTAGAAGAAGCCACTCATTCATTCACAATTATTAATTATAGTCAAATTTTTTAATACTGATGATTTGTAGACAAAATGAGCAAAGCAAAATAATTGTGCATATGCAAAAATATTTCAACTGGCTGCTGCCACACAATAATGACCTGGCTGGCCGGCCACAACTGCCATAAAATATGAGCCGCCCGGCCCACTCAGTTTGGACGTGGACTCCGTACTGCTGCTGCCACCACCCGATAGAATCTCTAGCTGGCACTCTCCTCCCCCACCATAGCAGTTGGGCAACTGTAGTTGTTGACATGTTGGCGTCGTTGTAGTCGCTGATTCTATTGCTGGTGTTCTTGTAATTGTTGTTGTTGTTGCTTTTGTTGTTGTCATTGCTGCTGGCATTAAATTAGTTGTTGGCAGCGCGCCGTGGCTAATGCAAAAGCAACCATTTCTTTTCAGCGCAAACCATCAAGTCTGCCCGGTCCCGCAAGGCAAGGCATCCCCGTTTCTACTCTAGCTGCTGGGCTCACCCCCACCACGCCCCCAAAACGCTTGTGCTAACGATGCACTCAATTACAAACATGCGCCGTGTTGCCAACGCCATCGTCGTTGCCGTCATTTTTGTGTAAATAAATTAAAATGCATTTTTTGTATTTTTCTTTTCATTTTTTTTTTTTTTTTTTTTTTTTGCACACACTTGAATATATCGAATCTCCCCCTTTGACCAGGTTTTGTCTATTATTGCTATCCTGCTCTTTTGTTGCATCTCCTCTCTCTCTCTCCCTATTTTGCCGAGTGCAGCTGGCTTTCGGTTTATGTTAATTTTTTGCTCTAGTCCAACAACAAACAAAATTTGCATATTGAATGTGTCGGAGTGTCTGTTGTGTGTGTGTGTGTGTGTGTGTGTGTGTGTCTCGTCTAATTACAAATGCTCCTTTTGTTGTTGTTGTTATTGCTGCGACTGTCTGACCGCCCCTAAGTTACTTTTCGTTAATTGGCTAGTGGGGGCCCAGACAAACCAACTAAAAAGAAACTTTTTGCCAGTTTAGAATGGAAATAGCAAAATATTTTTTTATATAATTTTTTTTTTGTTTCTTTGTTTGTTTGTTTTTAGCTAAAAATTCATGCAAATTCATTGGAAATGTTAACAAATTTGTCAGGTGAACAAATTGCGTACGCACATTTCCAAAGAAATAAAAACAACAACAAAAACTTTGCACAAAAATTCGCACCTTAATCTGGCAGGCTGGACAGGCAGGCGTGGGTATTTTTAGTACGTTTCAAGCATTTTAAAATTTGTTTTTGTTTTTTTTTTTTTTTTTGATTATAATTTTTTTTTACAAATTTTATTTCACATAGATTACATATGGTATATTTCTTTTGAGTTCGTGATTTTCATTAGTTATGCCCGGCACGTTGCAAGTTTGTTTAGTTTTCTTGTTTTAGTGTTGTTGTTGTTGTTGTTGTCTTTGGGCGTTTCAAATCGTCCGCCCAAAAAGCAAATGCTGCCCAGGCTGCCGTTTGCCCGCAAAAGGCAAAACGTCGTCGCGCATACAGCGCCGCTCATTAGCGCCGTCATTTAATTGGCCAAATTATTATGTAATTAGCCAAACGTCACTGTAACCAACAAACTAATCGAACAAAAAAAAAAAAACAAAAATAAAAATAAATTCAACCAGCTGACCCACTTTAATAGGCCCAGGCGAGTGCATATTTTCTAGTTGAAGGTAACTGGCCGCCAAGTATTTTTTCATAATTTATTGAACGTGTTTTTGGTTTTTAATTTGAAATGGTTTTTGGGCCCAAATTGCCAAGTGGGTTAAGTGGGCGGAAGTTCATTGAATGGGCTTGAATTAATTAGTCTTTTTCTTTGCTGTTGAAATTGTGGGATTAACAAATAATAAACCAAATCGGATTTGTCTTTTTTGCTGATTTATTTTCATTTCTATTTTACTCGAGTTTTAATCGGGTTTTAGGTGACCAAGGCCAATCTATTTTAATCTCGAACACAAAGTCATTTTAATTGGATCAAATTAGCTTGGACTGAAATGAATAAATTAGGAGTTGATTAATCCTTTCCATTTATTTCAAGTTCTTTATAAACTTTCTCTTTCAGCTGCAAAATTCTATGCCATTTTCAATCTTTCATTTTCCCTTTTCGTCATTTTTTTCTCACTTTCCTTTGCCTAATTTACTGATGATTTCATCGTTAATTGAATAATAATTAAATAACTATAACATTTCTCTATCACTTACCTAGTTTACTGATATTCTCACTTTCAGTCTCATGTCGACAAAGTTGCTAAGTAAAAAACACCCACTCAATTCGACTCGTCTTTATTTGTTATTCACACTTCTGTGTAAATTCTTTTGTGGGAATAGCCTCGTTTATTTTACACCACCCTCGCTCTTCAATTCCATTATTATTTGATTTTTTTTCTTTGTGGTAAATTTCGCACGTAGGTGGTATGATTTTTGTATGCCAATTGCAAATATTTTGATTGTTTGTTGGGTCATAACGAAATTTATGTTGGTCAGGCCTCAAAACCAAATTGGTCATTTGACCAGCGCAACAAAAAAAGGTAAACAAAAAGCAAAAAAAAATCAAAACGCTTTCACCCAAAAAGTCTTCAAGTGGATTGCCAAATTCAGTTAGCAATTTCGAGTGACAATTTCATTTCAATAGGCCTCTGAACCCATTCGGCGTGTGCCATAAAATTATGACACGACTTGGCGCAATGCAGCCTAGAAAAGGTTTATTGACTGGCGGTGGGGTCATCCGAAGAGCCCACACCCACCACCTGGTTTACATAATGAGTGCCTTGAGTTGTTCCACCTTTCAATTGTGACGTCTTAATTGATTGATTATGCCGGGCACGTCTTCCCTAGACCGCCGGCTTTTTCGACCACCCCGGCACTTTTCGTTTTTGATTTCGTTTGAATTTTCAACATAGAAAGACTTGGACATGTTAGCCGGTTGACAAGTGCACGTTAACTTGGTCAATTTGCAGTGGTTCAATTGAGCTTTGAGGACGTATAAAAATGCTTGGACCCGCCAGCAAGAGGCACAGTCAAACGTCAACAGTTCGAGTAGTCAAGACCACAGAGGCCCCTTTTAATCATTTGGATAGCACAAAAGCCTAAGCAAGAAATCTCTTGAAATGAAGGTGAGTCAGCTCAGCCAAGATTAGCCAAGGATTCTGTACTGGATGAGGGTTGTCTTTTTATTTTCAGTTCTTCATCTGCACTCTGGCCTTGTTGGGTGTGGCTCAGGCCGGGCTCTTGCCGCATTTGGATCACCATGATGATCATCACGACGACTTGCCACCCTATGTGGAGGCAGCTGATATACACCAGTCGGATGGCATACATTTAGGCCATTCGGCTGCCGTTGTTATCGATGATCATCCTCATCCTGTTTATCATCACGAGCATGTGGATACCCATGCCCATTTGGATACACACCATGATGCCCCCTCGAAAATTGTCCACCACGAGCCCATTCATCACGTAGAACCAGTGCATCATGTTACCAAGGTGGTCCACCATGAGCCACATCACTTCTTGCACTATAGAAATCCAGTGGTCGATCATCATGTCGTCCACGATCACCACCATGTGGACGATCATGTCCATGCCGCTGACCTGCATCATGGACACTACGATATCCACCACTCCCACGCCCCCCTGGTGCACCACCATCACTCGGCCGCCTTGGTACATCATGCCCCAGTCCACCACACACATTCGGCTCTGGTCCATCGGACTGTCTATCCAGCCCACTTGGACGTGCACAGCCATTCGAATCTTCTGGCCTTTGCCAAGCATCATTTGCACGGCAAATACGGCAAAGTGAGGATCACTGAGACGCATTATTAAGAGATTTCCTGCCATCCACTTACACCCCCTACCATTCACACGCACATCCACATTCAATGAGACAAAACGCTTTCATAGCTAATTTATTACGCATACGCAGTGTGGCCACACTTAGCATTCTTGCATTTAATTTAGTCTTTAATTGTATCACTTGACTCGAATAAACGAGCACCAATCAAAACTTTCAAATGAAAATCACGATGCTCTTCAGTTCCCCCCTCTCCCATCTCCCTACCCCCCTCTCTTGAAAGCTTCTGGCATAATCCATCATATGCCAGTGTTGGGGGCAAATGCTCGCAAACCAAAGTAATTTACTTGCAATTTGAAGATAAACAGGCGCGATAATGTCTACAAAGCATAAACGTGAGTTGACGCCTACAAAAGCAGCGACCATACATCATCGCACCATCAGAAGCTACCACAACAACAACAACAACACCAGCAGTAGCAACAGCAGAGAAATCAACTAGTCCTACTGGAGTAGTCCAAGAGTGAAGGTGTTTTTAGCGGCAGCTGTCGTTGCGGTTAGTTGCAGCGTGTGGCAGTGGCTGACTTGCTGAGGGCGTCTTTACTGCGCCAACGTCATCGTGTCCGTGCGCATGCGCAACACGTGGCTGGCGGAAGCAAAAGAACTTGAATGCAACAAGGAGAATCTCCCCATTGCAATTTCCCAGTCGTGCTGAGCGCATCGCGTGCTCTTTTCATTTTCAACGCTAAACAAAAAACCAGAAAATTAGTTGCAGTAGCCAAAAAAAAAATAAAAAATAAAAAAGACAGAGGCCATGGTCAGGCTGTTTCAATCGGCCCATTGTCAAACGATGATTTTGTCACAAAATATTAGTGGCAAATCTTCAAAAAAAAAAAAAAAGAATCCCTATTACTCTGGGATAAAACGGGAGAAATTGTAAACATTTTCTTTTCAGATTAAACCCTTTAGTTTTTCAATTTTCTTTATAGTTCAGGATCTGTCGGAATGACCATAGCTAAATGATCAAAGACATAAATTATTTCGGTGAAGATTAATCTAGATTATTTCTGATTAGTAAATTATGGAAATTAAAACCAGATTCTTTTGACTTATCTGTACAGGCTTATCTGTTTAGGGTCATTTCGATTTCCCAAACCTTTTGATAATATTTGAAACAAGTTTACATAGATTATATATATCTATTCCTATTCCATTAGCCCTCCCTATTCTATAAGGCCTCAAGTTCTTCCTTACTGTTTCGAGATATTCGGATATATATATCGATCTTTATATTTCCTGATTTATTTTATTTAGCAATCTCTATCTTCTTGAAGGATTCTATAAGCCCTCAAGTTCTCCTGAACTGTTATCCCAAGATATTCTAATATCCCAAAACTTTTTGATAATATTTGGAATATTTTCACATAGATTCCTTATATCCATTTATATATCTACTGATTTATTATTATTATTTTTTTTTTTAATCAACAATCTTTATTGTCTTTAAATCTCAAGATCCGCTAATTTGATAGGATTCCTTTTATATGTAGAATACAAATTCCCTGGAACTTGAAGGTAATATTTTATTTCCTTGTTTTTTTTGGGCAGATCAAAAATCATATCTATGCATAATTCTACCCACTGTTCGTTGTTGGGAGCCTGCACGTGTGTTGGCAACATTTCTATTGCCAGAGCCCCGAATTCGTGCCCCTCGAATATAAACCAAACTCAGCACGACTTTTTTTTTTTTTTGCTATTTGACTGCCGCATTTGTTCGCTGATTTTGTCGCTGCTGCCGTTCATCGCTTTGGCTGTTGCCGTTGCCAATGCTGTTGCCACTCGTGCATCGTCTAACAAATCGATGCGGCGGCAACATTTGCTGGCAATAAGTGTCAAATGCTTATCACGTTCCAATGCATCGCCGGCAGTCGTTGCTGTGGGTTTTGTGATCTCTTTGATGCCAACTGGGCGCCATTTGCAAATGTGCAAATGTCAACAGGTTACACTTGTTTGTTTTAGGCATTTGGTGTTGCATGTTATTTTGCGGTCAGGTGTGGTGGGGTCTATTGGAGTAATGGTCAAAATAAATATACAAAAAAAAGGAAAAGTTGTATACAAATGCTTCGACGACCCGAATGCCGAAAGACCAATAAATCAGCCACTAAATAACAGTTTCCACAAAGGTGATTCTATTAATTTGATTGTCATGACAGAGTCCATATTCGAGTGTTTAAATAAAATGGACACGAGTAATTATTCTGTACATTATTTTTGATATTTGTGATTTTCCATTTTAATTATTCATTTGGGATATATATTTTCCATCTACTGCCTCGATCTGTGTTTGTTTTTGCAAGTGGTGAGGCAGCTGTCAGTAACTCATCACCATTTTTATTGGTAAAAGAGAAACGAAGAAAGAGACCTGTCAAAAAACTTTGAAGCGTAAAAATCACAGAACAAATGACCGCCCCCGCCGCTGTGCTACGTTTACAGTCAGCCTGGTGTGGCTTTGCTAATAAGCAAGGCACACACATGAGTCCCGGCCACGAGCGCTGGAGTGGGAGGCAGAGCAAAGAGTTGGGCAGTTACGGTTTTTGGTTTGGGTGCTCGATGTCCGTTTTGGTCTTCTTGGTTAAAAACACATGATAACACTAGACGGGTCGTTTGGTTGGTCTCTTTGGGTGCTGTCGTTGTTGTTGTTGTTGTGGGTTTATTTTCTTCTTTTTTTGATAGGTATGGCAGACCTGGTCATTAGCACAGAGCATTGCATTGCAGACCGACAGTTCGTCAGTTGTTGTGTGTTTGCTGGAGTCGTTGGCGCAGCTGCAAAAACTGCGGTCGGTTGGATGGTTGGTCGGTCGGTTGGTTGGTTGGTTGATTGTTTGGCGGTGGTCGTTGTATGTGTAACTACAGTAGCCCAAAGAAAATCAAGAGAATGGCCAGGCCAAATGGTGAAGCCAAAAGCAATTGCTTTGGCCCGTCTGTTCTCAAACGGTCGCCGTCTGCTTTGGCAGCGTAATTGTGTTAAAAATTACTCAGGCATCTTAATCACTTTGGTAAATATTTTTGCTTGCCTCTACCCCATCCTGCACTCCCGTGCTGCACTCCAATCCGAGTCGCACCAAGCCAACCTCACGGGCAATCGTTCTGAACGAGGTTAATGCGCCGCTCCGCGCAGCTGCAGGCCACATCTACGACAGCAACAACAACAACAATAACAACAACACCATTGGCCACATTGACTTAAGAGACCAAAAAAAATAAAATCAGAAAAAGAAAACCAAATAGAGTGTGGGTGTGCGTGAGCCAGAAAGCTGGTAAGGTAATTGTAACCCGAAGCCTCGGAAATGCAACCAAACATGCAAAGTGTCTAAATACACAAAAAAAAAAAAGAAAAAATATATAAAAAGTCTGCTCCAAAGTTTTCATTCATAAAATTGCCCCCGCTCACCGAACAAAAAAAAATAACATAAGCCTGGCAATAGGAAATTGTCTTCGTAGCAAGAGTGAGAGAGAGAGCGGCGAGGGGCTGGTCGGGGTGGTGTTCAGGGTAATGGGGGCGACTCTCATCGTCGATGACGACGACAACAACAACAACAACGGCAACTGTGGCGGCTGCTGATTGCATGTTCGAGCACAGTTCATTTTCAACAGCATCAAGGATCAAATGCATTAAATACGAGACGTTGCCAACATCGTTGTTCGCGTTGGCAGCTACAAAAAAAAAAAAAAAAATACAGCAACAATAACAACAACAGCAGCAGCAGCAAAAAAAAGGAGTAGTAAATGTTGTTGTTGTTGTGGCTTTATCAGCATGCTCATCTGTGCACTTGGGCACAAAATGAGGCAGGCAACAGACAAGAGCTCAGGCCTGAGACTGAGACTGAGTCTTTGGCTCGGTTCAGTTTAGTTCAACCTGGCAGAGGCGGGTGGCGCACCTGCGGCAAACTGCTTTGCAATTATTACTTTTTTTTTTTTTTGTCTTGCTGGCACAGCCGCTTCCCCAAGGCGCTGACCAGGCAGCCCGGCCTGGACCTGAACCTGGCCGTGGACTTGGAATTGAGGCCTGCTGGTACCCGATGCCGTGCAAAAAAAGTATGCGAGTTATGCTAAATAAAGCCAAAGCGACTGAATCGCCTGATGCTGTTTCGGCCTTCTTCTTCTTCTTCTTGTTCGGCTTTGGTAGCTTCTGTTGAATTGCTACACTTTCTCTGCTCTACGGATGAGGTGGAAGTTTTTATTCTGCCATCATCGGTTCCAACATCACCAGTTACACCAACAACAACAATAACAACAAGAGCATTGCAGCATCATAATTTAGCTGCAATCATCATTATCGTGGCCAGAACAGAGCAGAGCAGAGCCACTCAGATTCCTCTTGCCAAGCAAAACGCCCGCACGTAGTCATTTTGGCATATTTATACAATTTTTTTTTTATATATTTTTTTTCAAGAAAATTGTATACCTGATACAGGCTAAGACTATAGCTGAGGAGAGGAAGTCAATTTAAGTAGATTATTTTTAATACTTGTAAACAAGATCTCCAGACTATTTCAATATCAAAGTTTTTTTCTATTATTTCGTAAAGATTTTTTTAAATTTGAAATTGGGAAATTATAAATCTGGTCGATATATTATATTTTTCAGAGCTTGGAAGAGTCAATCTTTAGACAATTCTATTCTGATTCAAGCGTCCCTGAAATGGTATAAGGTATAGGGTTTTTGAGTCCCTCCGTTTCTAAAGATTCTTTTGATTTGAAGTTGATATCTTATAAGCCTGCTCTATATATTTTTTCAGAGCTTGGAAGAGTCAAATTAAAAATAACTCTGTGCTAAGTCAAGCTTCCTTGAAATGGTGTATGAAATAAGGATTAGGCTTCCTTGTTTTATTAGGGAAAAAACCTAGAATCTAGCTTTATAATATCTAGCCAAGTTATTCCTATTCTCACCAAAAGCTATCAGGTATTTTCTTGATTTGCTTATAAACCAAGTGAAATCCTAAAAATGCTCACCATTCATAAGGTCTAAGAAGCTCTATAATTATAAGAGATATCTTCCTTTAAAATAGGAAAAAATAAACTTATATAATTAAAGAACCATTAACTCATTTCCTTTTTGGAAGGAAGCTTCTTTTCAGTTATTTTTTATGTCCATTAAAAAGTATATTTAAAACTTTTTTGTTTTTTTGAGATGAAATGAACAAATTTGCTCCTTCTTTTTTTTTTTTTGATGGCTGTACCAACAAATTACAATTGGATCAAGGCTTTTGGGTGCTGTGTGCAGGCTTGGACAGGGTTGACAGGGGCTGGCGGAAGTGGTGACGAATAGGTAGGTAGCTGGTAGTAGCAGCAGCAACTGTCAGGCAGTCAGTCAGTGAGTCAGTCTATCATTCAGTTTGAGTCGGTAAACTTGGCAGCAATTTACTTAAATAAAAACGTAAAAACAAAATGTGTGCCCAAGTGCTGAAGAGTCAGGAAACTGTGAGCATGCGCATGCGAATCCCAAAGCATACTCCTTATTGTCATCCTCCTCTCTCTCTCTCTCACTTACTCACTCTCTCTCTCTTTCTCTTTGTGGCAGTATATAATTGTCTGGGGCGATCTGTTGAGGATGCGCTGGATCACAGCTGTAGATGCTGAGACTGAGACCGAGACCGAAGCAGAGACAGCGCTGCTGAAACTTGTCCGCCGGCAATTGTAATTACCGCAGTTGCGCCTCCCGTGCCGTGGCCAACGCCTTCGCCTGGACAAATGCGCAGTAGCCTGGCATTTCAGTTACGCCTGCAGTTTGTTATTACGCGCATTATTTTTGTAACCCTTTTATTTTTTTTCGTTATCCATTGCTACCAGTGCCTGCCACCCTGGCTCCACCGGCTGCATCCTCCACTTCCTCTTGCTTCTTTCTTTCTGATTTTTTTTTTCTTCATGGTTTTTTTTATCGTTTTCATTGCATTAAGCTGACACCAGCGGGCAAATGCATTTGCATTATTTTCGCATTCCAGACGCCAACTCCCGAGTTACCATAAATGAAAGTTTCAAAAAAAAATCCAAGAAAATAAATTGGGAAATTTTTCTTTTTTGTTTAATAGTTTTATTGTTTTCATTTCATTTTCATTCATTTTTTTTTTTGGTTTTATTTTTGTCTTGAAATGTATTAGAAAGTGTAATAAAAACTAATTCGAGTAGAATAGTTATTAATAAAATTTAAATTTAGTCGAGTTTTGTTTTAACCTTTTTGGAAAATGGCATGCATAGAAATTATTGATCTAGTTTTGATTTTTTTATTTTTTTTATTTTTTTTTCATTTTAATTTAATCTTAGAGAGTTGATACAAAATTGAGTTAAGAATGAGATGAATTAATAGCTAAATTGGGCTTAGGATTGTCGGTTGATTAAGTTAATTACTTTATTTATTTTTTGGGCTAAAACTAAAAGTATAGCGAATTTTTATATATCTCAAATAGCACCATAAAATATAAATTTTAGTTTTGAGAAATCAGAATTTCTAAAGATCGGCAGACCGAACTTTTAATAAAAACTAACCAATTTATTTCTCAAATGAAATGAATTCTCTGTTTGGTTAGGTTTTTATTTATTGAAATTATATGAAAATAGCAATGGAAGTAATTTGATTTTATTCTCAACTAATATCACAATGTTGCTCACTGATTTTTGTTAGTATCTCTTTTGCTTTTTATGTAAATTAAATTGTAATTTTTTCTTTTTTAAATTAATTACAGCTTGCTTTTCTTTTCTTTTTTTTTAATATTTTAAATTTTTTAATTTGATAAAATTTACATATTCTATTTAAAGTTTTCTTAAGTCTAAAAGGCAAATGTAAGCTAAAGAGTTTTGAAAAAGTCTTTGTTGATTTAATCCATAAATTGGTAATAAATATTGTGATATTTTTTTTTTTTTTTTAATTTTTATTTTTAGATAAAATTCGAAAAGCGCTATAAAAATATGTTTGGAAGCAATTTGAGTAAAATTGTTAGTATTTTTTTTTTTTTTTTTTTTTGTTCTTTCTTTTATGGAACCTTTTTTTAAAAATATTTTTATATATTTATTTTTTTTTATCAAGCAGCATTTAATGCTTAAATCTTAAACTTCTTAGAAGCATTAAAAATTGAAAAATCTTTTTAGTTTTTTTTTTTTTTTTTTTTTAAGGTAAATATATTATTTCTTATTAATATTTTAATTGCAAGTCCAAAAATTTTAAGTGTGTATAATTTTTTTTGTGTAAAAACTGCCTAAATTTACAATGCGATCAGTTTGAAATTGTGTTTTTAATTTGGAATATTCTTTTTTTTATTTTTAAGGCACTTCCGTGTGACGGAAATATACTATACAAATAACTTAATTTTAGGCTAAAAATATTTTATACAATTTTTCTTCTTTTCTTAATTTTTAGAAATTATTTATGGCCTGCGCCAAATCGACTTAGTTGCATCATCTTTCGGAATGGCCACCTTTTATCCCACTTTCTATTATGGTGACAGTAAATCGCTTGGACCGAATCCAAAGCAGCGCCACCACCATCACCACCACTAAAGAATTATGCTGATGAAAACAATAAAGTTCACTGGATTGCACAGAGTGCATGTGTGTGTGTGTGTGTGAGTGTGTAGAATGCACTGTATAAACTTCAAACTCAATTTTCACGCTACAATTACAAATGACGGCGATAAATTTGCTCACAAAAAAGAGCCATGCCAGAAGCAAGTAGACAAAGGAGCTGACTTTGCGGTTGCTTCCTCTTCACTCCCTTCACCCAGGGCCGACGGAAGTGATAATAAACGCACGACACACGCTTGCGTTTGTTTAGAGATTTATGCCTGAAAAATTTTTCGCTAAAGGCCGCGCTACAAATAATGTGTCACCGTTGCCAAAATGATGCACAGCCACCATGGAAACGGACCTAAACCAGCCCAACCCAACCCAACCCAGGCTGGCCCAGTCGGGATTATGCAATGCGACAGGAGATTGGAGGTTAGAAGTTCCTAACTCACGCATTATTCTGGCCAAAATAAAAAAAAAAAAAACGGAGAGAAAAAGAAGAATGCCTGGCATACTAACTGTATTAGTCTGGCAGGCAAATCATGCCACGAGACCCGTTGACAAACTGCTAGTGCCTTGGGCCCATAATTCACACAAATACATGCACTCGGGCCAAACTTGCAGGAGATGCTGAGAGAGAGACGCGGGCGTTGGTCTATTGTGGTGATAAAGTGCAACATGCAGCAAATGCCACACGTTGCATATTGGCCTAGGCTACTTACGCGGCCGACTTGATTTATGAGCCCCTGCATAAAGGCAGAAGCAGCCAAACCAGACAGCGCCGGTCCTGTCAATTATCCCACAGACCACAGAATTTTTGCCATTTTAAAGTTGGCCAAAAAAAAAATAAACACATGTTCTCATTACTTAATTAAAGGCAAAGTCTGGAGAAGAGACCGCAAATTGGTGGCACAATTACAGCCACATTCACTCAGTTTGCAGTTCGTGGCCCCCGCACACTCTCACTTGTATCAAGGAATTAATTTAGTCATTGCGAAACAAGGTCAAACATTAGCCAGGCAACTGCATTGCAGCAGTGCACCAAGTGGCAAGTAGCAAGTGGCAAGTGGCCACCCACACTTTCCCCCATATACCAGTGCATTTGCATGTCGTGCCTGCTGGCCATTAAGGACCAAAAAAATTTCCATGTAATGGACGCCGGCAAACACAAGACTGCCATGCCTGCCACCGCCCCCACAATATTCAAAAGCGTGGGAAAAACTTTCGAAATACTTTCAAACCTCAGACTGGGTCGCCGGGTGGGTGATGGTACTTTTCTCTCTTGGCGTGCCAGACAGCCATTTCGGGCAAGGAGCCCCAGCCAAAGGAGCTGCCCGGACTCTGCCTGGGCAAGCTCTTTCAATTGCCTAAAAGCTTGTAAGTCAGTTTCCGGCGCCATGATTTCACCACGTCTTCGCCCTTAGTCCATCCGTCCAACCTTGTTATGCTAATAATCAAGAGAATTCCAACTTGAAGCTGCCAACAAGTCTATACTCTTTTTGTAAAAAACTAAAAAAATTAAATTAAAATAAAAAATCATAAATTTTTTTGTTGTCATTTTTTTCCACAAATTTTGTGTGTGTTTCTTTTTGTTTATTTTCTTCTTTTTTTATATCAAAAACTTTTGCTAATAACTAATCATAACCAACTATAACATAAACATAAATTAATAATTTATTTAATTTGTAAATTGTTTTTTAAAATTAATAATCAATTAATCAAGCGCTTATTCGTCTCATAGAATAACAAATAAATTCAACTTCGAAACAAAAATATTTAAAAAATAATTTTTATTCGATTTAACAGAAAAAAATCCGGCTGGTTGTGTGTCTCAAATAAAATTTGTATAAATAAAATAATTTAATTTAAGAATAAAACATTTTTTTTTTTATTTCATTTAATGAAAACGAAAAGAAATCAAAAGTAGAAAACAAATTTTTGTTTAACAAAAAAAATCAAAGGAAATTTTCGAATTTTTTTCAACCGTTTCTGTTTTTTTGTGCCCTAAGGAGAATTCTTTGTCTTTTTTTTTGCAATTTTTTGTGTGGGTTTTTTTCTAAACTAAAAATTAATACAAATTGTCTTTTATGGGCTAAATGTTAAGCTAAAATAAATAATATTTAAATCAAAAGTAAAATTAATTTAAATTGCTAAAATTGTTTATTTTTGTTTTGTCCGCTTTGCTTTCAATTACAAAATAATCTGGCAAAAATATATAATTTTTTTGTGAGTTGAAATATCAATTTTTTTCATATTATAATTAATTGCTTAAAAATTTGTTTTATCAAAAAAGAAAAGAAATAAAAATAAAAAGCAAAATGCTTAAGAGGCTAAAATGCCGCAAAATTGCGCACAACCAAAACAAAAAAATTTTTGTGCTCGACAAATCCAAATGGCCTATTAAAAAGATATAGACAACTCATTCCAGAATTTCTTCGGTTTAACTCGAAAATTTGTGGGGCCTCTTGGATTTATTTTCTTTCTTTCTTTCTTCATAAAACTAAATTGTGGAACATGGAATTGCTAGCTGTATCATTTGCTCTTCTTCTTGAACTTAGATCATATAATCTCTACAACTCCCTCGAAATACTAAATATTTTTTAAACTAATTAGCTTTTTTTGTTGTTGTTGTTTTTGTTTTTGTTTTTTTGTCTAAAAAACTAATCCTAATACGTTGATTGGTGGTCTGTTTAACTCTGTGTGGTGTTCATGTGTGTGTGTGTGAGTGTGTTAATTCTTTAAAAAAATATTATGTAAATGATATAGTATAAAAAAAATCTATTAAATAATTCTGATTTTTTTGTTTTTGTTTTAATTTTAAATTATAGGTAGAAATTAGGTTCTCAGTCTTCGCAGAGAGATTTTTCAGTATTTTGTGTTTTTTTTTATGATTGTTTTTTTTTTTTTTTTTGTATAAAATTACAAACTTTTCTTGGATGGTGGCTGCGATGCTTCCTTTATTCCTTTCAGAATGTCATGAACTGCGTGGCGGCAGCATAGAGATACCGTTAGGCGCTCTCAGTTTTGACCACAATGGGAAGAGGTCCAGCCAATCCCAGAGGTGATTTGTTCATTAGCTCCTCTTGACCCAACAAAAGGGGCAGATTCATCTTCATGTCCAGCAGGGGGGGCAGCGGAGATTTTGGCTCGTGCCCAGCGGCACCGTCGCGACCGTCGTTGCCACCGCTGCCACGGCCACTGCGGGCCTCGTAGCGCGTGTGGGTGCGCATGTGGCGCGTGATCATGTCGCGGCGGCATGCCGCATACGGGCACTGCGGGCACTTGTAGGGCTTCTCGCCGGTGTGGGTGCGCTGATGCGTGGAGAGATGGTCGGAGCGGGAGAAGACCTGGCCGCAGACCTTGCACGTGTACGGCTTGACGCCGGTGTGCAGTCGCATGTGACGGGTGAGCATGTCGGAGCGGGCGAATGAGCGACGGCATACGTCGCAGGAGTAGGCTTTGGTAATGTCATTGGCGGGATTTCGCGACTTGTGGCGCGAGGCCATGTGCTTGGCCAGGCGGTCGTGCAGCGAGAACATTTGCCCGCAGGTGGGACAGACGTAGGCTACATCCGAGCCGGGCGGCATTTCCTCGACCACCGGCGAGACATCCAGATTGTAGCGCCAGGCCACAGTCTCCTTGGTGGTGGGGGAGGCTACATCTCCCTTGATGACGGGCACGCCCACGGTGGTGGTGGGAACGTGCTGGTGCAGCGGGTGCATTGGCATCTCGAGCTTGATCATGGCAGCGGCGGCTGCTGCCGCTGCTGCATGGGCAGCCGCCGACATGGCATAGGGGGACATGGAAGCGGGTGGCGCAATTGTCGATGTGGGTGTGGAGCCGGTCATCGAGGTATTCGAATGGGTGCTGGAGGCAGGCGAGAGGGCATTCATGCTCTCTAAGCTGCTGGCACCGCTCATGGCCGTCGACTGGTGCAGACTTGTGGGTGGTGGTGGTGCCAGCATCATGGCGGCTGTGGTGGCTGGCAGCGGTGAGGTGGAGTTGTATTTGTGGGTCTGGCCTTGGCCGGAGCCTAGCAGCATCAACTCGCCATCGTTGCGCACAGAGAGATCCAGAGGGGAATCTTGCGGCGGTGGCATGGGCTTGCCTGCCGACTTTTTGCCCGTCTTGGGCTTGGGGCTGGTCCTTGGCATCTGGGCGGCAGTCACCGAAGACTCGCTGCGTGGCGGCGAGGGCAGAGCCGAGGACACCAACGGGGGTGGCGAAGCGCTTGCTAGGCTGGCGGCTGCCGGCATGTAGGGTGCAGCTGGCAGGGCCGGGAGTGCTGGCGGTTTGCTGTGATTCGTGGGCGAAGTGTCCGAGGCTATGGACGAGGGTGTGTGCTGGAGGGCTGAGGGGTAGAGATCTTGACGCCGGCGGAACATTTCGTTCAAGTACTTGGTGTGCAGATAGTAGCCAAACAAGGGCGATGGTATGGGGAAGTAACGGTCATAGGGATTCGGCAAGTGCTCAGTCTTAATGTCCAGCGGATGCAGGGCATGGTTGTCCTTGGCTAGGGTGCCGGGCATGGGGGCAGCAGCCACATTTTCCACCTGCGACATGAGCTGCAGGGGACTCATGCTGATCCTGGGACTGTCGTTGTCGCAGTGGGAGAGCTCTTCGGCAGAGATGTCGGCCTCGGCCTCCTCATCTACGCTGGGGCTGGACAGGCCCGGACCATTGGAGGCAGAGGTGAGACGCTTGCTGGCCTGATCTGCATGCTCGGCCAAGGACTCGTTCTTAATGTAATTAGCCTCGTGGTCGCTGTGCGACTTGGCGTCCTCCTCATCTTCTTCGTCGCCTTCGTGCTCGTCCCCATCCTCCATACCCACATGACCTTCATCCATGTCCATGGGCTCGGTCTTGCAGGCCACTCCATTGTTGTTGTTGTTATTGTGGCTATTGCTGCTGTTGTTGTTGTTGTTGTGATGATGCAACTTGTCGAGTACGGCGGAGAGGCGTTTGCGTTTGCGCTGCTTCCAGGGCACCACATTGTTGTTGGCCACACAGGCTTGATTGTTGTTGTGCTGCTCGGCCGAGGAGGCAGCCACCGCTGCCGCCGCAGCTGCAGCAGCCGCCTGCTGATGCAAGCTCAAGGCCAGCGGCAAATGCTGTGGCAATGGATACGGAAGCTGGCCATATCCTCCATATGGCTGGGGACCCATCGGCGGCAGCGGCGGGGGTGGCAGAGCCGATTGCCCCGCATAGTGCCGCTGATGCGGATGTGCATGCTGCTGCTCCTGGTGGTAGTGATGATGACCACCGCCGCCGCCGCCATGTCCAGCGCCTCCGCCGCCAGCATGATGATGATGATGCCCCATGGGGTCGGTGCCTTCTGCCATCGTCATGAGGTCAACTTTTTTGTCGGGCAGCGGACTACCACCACTCTTGACAACTCTAATGAGCTTGCGCGGCTTGTTTAGGGCTTTGCGTTCGGTATGACGCGACGGTTTTGACTATAGGGAAGAAACAGAGAAATTGGAAAAAAGAGAAAACAAATATAAATTAATTGAAACATACCATCATCTTTAATAATTTCACTTATTTAAATTGAATTAGTAAATTCAGCGGAATAATTGAATGCCTTTTAAGGAACTTGCGCACACTCAATCAGACTTCAGTACAGTTCAGCACAGAAAGAAAGAAATAAAAGGAAACGCTAGACAAGGACAAAGATAGAGTTTGGCGTCACTTTGTCTTTGACTTTTGCCAGTGATTGCCGTTACTCCACCTGCCATATTCGCCTGAAATGACGACAGCCCTGCGATCAGCTGATGCGGTTCATTGTTGTTCTTTTTTTTTTTTTGGGCCGCGTTGGCAGCCCCGCAAAGCCCAATAAATTCGCTTTACCCAATCAGTCAAGCATCAAAATTCCGCATATTTTTTTGGCCCTCACTCAACAAATAAATAAGATAAATTTTACAGTTTCTATTTTTCTGTTGACTCTGCCAAAAGAGCATCAAACTAAAAGAAAAAAGGAAAGAGGAGTCGTTTACGCTGCGTTAGTTTTATGCGTTTTGCGTTTGTCACTGAGCTGCCACTGGATGCCAATTTCGATGTCTTGCTTGCCCCAGGGCCATGGTGAGTCTTCCTGCTGGTTTACTTCAACAGATTTTTCTTGTTGTTTTTGTTTTTGAATTTTCTGTTGTATTTTAGCAGCTTCGTTTGGGAATTTTTTTTATTGCGCTGCCAGCAGATTTTATGGTGCGCAAATTTATGTCCACCAACGACAACAATGAGACTGGCATGGCATGGCAGGGCTCTGGCTTTTTGCCTTGACCGTTGGCCAAGCGAACAGAGTTACTGCCGCCGTCGGCAGTCAGTCAAAGGCAAACAGAAATCAATGACATCGCACCAAGCCACCAGACCATTTGGCCAGGCCGAGTCGGTGAGTTTAGAAAACCGCCAGCAAATTGCTGTCTTCGCTGTTATCCTTGTTGCTGTTGCTGGCGCCACTGGCGACAACATTCGTAAATAATTAAAAGTTACACACATGAAGTGCAACTTTACTTTTTAACTCCATTTGCCAATATTTTTCTTCAAACAAAAAGCGCAAAAACAGAAGAGAGGAGTAGGAGAAGAAAAAGAAGAAGAAGAACGAAACGAGTGAAAACCTTCCGACCTTCCCAGCTCCACCACCCCCTCAACGTGCGCGCTTCTAGAAGGACGTTTGCTGCATTGCGCTTATCCTTGTGATATATGAATATTGTGTACACACACAGAGCCAACTTCCAACTTGTACAGGGCACGCTTCACTTGGCTGGCATGGCCTGCCCTGCCCTGTCCTGCCCTAGCCTGGCCTCTGCTCTGTCAGGATATAAGCGCAAGTTTATGTGACTGTGACTCTGGCTGTGCCTTTGGCTTTGGCTTATTGCATGGAATGAGTGTGTTTGCCATTTGCGCCTACACTGCAGCCACACCTTGCCTCCACCTACTCCGTGAGGAGGCAGTGAGACTTGCTACTTTCATTTTGTCTTTCTCTGGCTTGTCCGTGTCTGTGGGTCTCGTGTCCGTGTCCTTACGGCTGGCGGGTCACGTGTTTGCTTTACGTGTTGAGAAAATGAAAAGAGTCCACCAGCGCCAGAGTCTCGGACACACACACACACACACGCACACCTCTTGACATCTCTTGTCTGCAGTCAATGAAAAGTGCCCCCAACGATTGTGAAAGTGTAAAAAGCCAACAGTCTGCTCGATCCCTACCCTCCGGCCCCTTTTGATATGCTGACGACATGGACACGGACACCGACACCGACACCACCTGTGCCAGTTAGCTCTGCTCCTTGTCCTTGTTGCTATTCTTGTTGTTGTTGTTGTTGTTGTTGTTGTTGTTGTTGTTATTGTACACGCATATGTTGACGTAAACCGTGTCCGGTGTTTGAAATGTGTGCTCCACTGCTGGTTGCGGTTTAATGGAGTGCGTGCCAGGCAGTTAAAGTGGTCAGTCTTAAAGGGGGTCGTCCTTTTGTGATTTGTGAATTTTCAAAAGTTTAATTAACGTTTTATGAAACTTTTGCAAAACTCGTATAAATCCAAACTTCATCATATTTACAACTATTGCAATTATCAAACTTGGTTTATATATATATATTTTTTTTTTTTTTGCTAAAAATGGAATGGAATGGAATGGAAATTTTCTGTTCCTTGGATGAATTTTATTTTATTGGAAGTTGGCTGGCACGAAAGCTACTTGCCACCACCCTCATAGCGCCATCTGACCCTAGAGGAGTCAGGCCATGGCAATTAATATTCTTAATTAGGGTAATTAAACAACGAAGCGCTGACAACTATGCGAAAAAGTTTTACCCTGCTATGGATTATTTCTTTTATGCAAAAAAAAAAACAACTGATTTTTATATATATTTCATTTTTTTCTGTGCTTTCTGAAAAGTAAAAAACATAAATTTTCACGCCAGTCAGAGCCGCTGGCTTGGTCTGGCCTGGCCTGGTCTGGTCTGGGTTGTCCGCTTGTCCCAAGGTTCTGGTGGCGGGGTCTTGGTCTTGTTAGCACGCCAAAAGGCTGAAAATTGTCTGCCTACTGTTAAATTTGTTGCTGCTGGTAGTTTGCTGGCAACTGAGATTTTTGATTTATGGCCAAAAAGAAAAAATCTTTTTTTTCCCCAACTGCCTTTTATTTTTGATTCTCTGGCCTTTTCATGTTGGAGAAAAAAGAGCTTATAATTATTACAAATTTGGTGTGATAGTTGGTGGAAAATGATCTTAAATGAAGTGTTAATTTCTTTATGACATGAAAGGCAATCTTTTGCTTCCTTGTGTGGGCGCTGATAATCGAGCTAAATAAAATAATAATAAACTTTAATTTTTTGGCATACGAAACATTTTTATCTATTTTCTTTGTTTATTATAAACCGGTTTTATTTCTTCTAAAAAAAAAGAAGCAACTTTGCTAAATAAATTATAAGAGCTTCAGTCACTCATTCTACCTGTTTCCATTAATAATCAGTGACATCAAATTAAGAATGTTTCAAGAAAGACAAAAAATATGTTTCAAAAACATCAACACGATTTCTCAGTTGGCTACCGTGTTTTGAGGCTTTTTTAACTGGCGTCTCAGTTCTTGGCGCTTGCCTAAAGAATAAGAAAACAAAAAGAACAACAACAACAACAAAAAAACATGCTTGTAAGCAAATGTTTATTAAGTGGAACGTCGCCGTGTCATTTTAGATTTTGTCAACTGCAGATTTAGTACAAACTAAAAGAATAAAACAATAATAAAGGAAAAATAAAAGAAAAAATCATAGAAGTGAACCATGCTTAATTACATTAAACAATAAAATGAGGAAATACTTGAATTAAATGGCGCTCATTTATTGTAAATTAAAAACAATAAAAGAGAGAAACAAAACCAGTGTTGGTGAGCATTTTGCTGGCGAGGCATTTCATTTGATTTTCATTCTGAATTAACAAAATTTACAAAATGTTTTAACAAAAAACGCGAGCCACTGTGGAAAAAATCTGCAAACGCCATGAAATTCGATTCATTGTCACTTTTGTTTTTTTTTTTTTGCCTTAGTCATTGTTGTTTTTTTTGCTGGCAAGCGAGCAGCATAATTATGACAACAGTTTTAACACCAAATAAAACAATGAAAATAACAAAAGCGTGAATTGCAAAAAAACGTGGAAAACTTAAAAACAATAAAAATGCATCTTTTTATATAAAGAAAAGGCGAAAAAGAGAGAAGAATGGCGGCAGCACTGCACCAACAGTGCTGCCAATTCACCTTAAAGAAAGGTGCCAGCTCAAAATAAAAAGCCAGAAATAGCTAGAAAAAGGCTGAGTGAACAATTTTAATTGATTAAAGATTTGTATTGTAAATAATTAAAATGATGAAAAAGAATTTGAACAGAACGAATTTGTCACGCAAAAGCTACGTTGGGTAAACTTGATGAAGTGCCCTTCCGCGCTACTCGACGCCACGATAAGCTTGCCCAGCCCCAGCCTAACTAAACAAAAGTGCAGAAATTAAAATGCAAACAAAATTTATTATATGAACAAAACTGTTTACTCTGGCCTTCATTCCTGTTCTGTTTTTCCTTTCAAATTTATTGTGTATTCTTTTTTGATTGCCCCGGGCCAAGTGCTTTCATTTCCCCCACTTTATAAATCAAGTCAACTATTAACTAAAGTCTTCTGATTGCCTGGCTCGGCTCCCAAATGAGACAACAAGCTTATTGACGCCATTTAAGCACACTTCAGACTCGCACAAATGCCGCCAACAATGCGCCATCATAAACATGAACGTGATACGCATTTGATAATGGCTGGCGGGATCTGTTTAATCTCTCCTCTCGCTCTCTGCCTAACTCTGTCTCTCTCCGCCAGTTTGCCAACTCCAATTACAAGTGCAAAGACAACAAAATTTATCAATAGTTAGAGCTGAATTAATGCGCTCCGAACTCGGATCCACAAAATGAACTAGTCCAACTTTCCTTGGAACCAGTGCGGCCAGTCAAACGGTTCATTCATCAACCTGAGCATTTCGATCTGGTCAATCAATGTGCGTTTGCTTGTGAGTTGTGGGCAAATAAAGCCCATCATGACCAGCAGAAATATGGCTAATAAAATAAAACGCCATTTACGCTCACGGCGAATATGGCAAAAGTACAAGACAAAAGCAAAGTCAAGTGGATGTTTGCCCGGGCCATATTTATTTATGAAAAGAGAAAGAAAGAAAAAATAGGAGAAAAAATATACGCCTACGCGACGAGTCATAAATTTTAAGTACGTGCGACCAATGAGCTCTGAGCACTTGAGTTTTATATGCCTTAACAACAACAACAAGCTCTAGCTTGCTGCCATTGTCGCAAAAGTTGTTGTTGTTGTTGTTGTTTGGGACAGTGCAATAGGCATATGTGTGTGTTAGTGTAATTGAGCTTTGTTGTTGGCACGCCTCCCGCCAGAGCTTATGTTGCCTTTGCAACGCTGGCAAGAAAAAGCAATGCTTTGCTTAATTAATTTAAAATAAAGACACAAACAAATACACACACACACAAACACACATAAACACACATAAACACACATTGGCATTTGTTTCATTTATTTATTTGTTTTCTGCTTTTGCTTTTAGTTTTTGCCTTTGCTTAGGTGGTCAAATTTCGTTTGTTCGGTTCATTCGTCTTGTGTAATTGAGAACTGCTGGCGCACTGTAATTAAAATGATCACTGTAATTTAGACACAAATACGATTTTGCTATTAAAATTGATTTTGTTGTTGCTGTTGTTGTTGTTGTTTTTTTACTGATTGGTTTTTGTGTTATTTAGACAAACAGTCGAAGCTAAATTAGACATCACATATGAGCTGCTCGTTAGGCTGATTTGCTTATAACTTTTACGGCTAACAATATGCTAATTGTTTTGGCTGTTGTTGTTGTTGTTGTTGTAAGTGTTGCTTGTTATTGTGGTTGTTACATTTGTTTGCCCACCGTGTTATTTGTGGTAATTGAGAGTGCAAGTGACCTCCTCAAATACCTCGGCCAGTAGCAAACAAAAAAAAAAAAAAAAAATCGGAAAAAAACTGCAAAACAAAATAAGAAAACGTTTCTCGATTGTCTCGATAGCCGGCAAAACTGTTGCCGCTTTTGATATTTGCTACTGCAATTGACTTGCGAGTTGTTTTTTTTTTTTTTTTTGAATTGAGGCTGCTGCTCCAATTGTTGCATGTTGCTGGCCACTGAACGGACAAAGACACAACCTACACCGCCTGCTGCTGTGGCTTCTGCAGTTGTTGGTGGCGGTGGTGGTGGTGTTGCTGCCTTGCACAAGTGGATAATGCCAGATAATAGCAATTTCCTGCCACTATGCCAATTTCTGTTTGCTGCTGCTGTTGCCTGTAAATTCATTTTGTGGCAACAGCGCACGCCTGCCTCGTCTGGGCAGGAGCAACAGGCGGCATACTCACACACATTCGTATCTTCCGCCTGACCGCAACTTAAATAAAATTACATTCAAATTCAATTGTAAATGCATTTTATCTGTTGGTTTTTTGTTGTTGTTGTTGTTGCTGTTGCTCCTGCTGCTGCCGAGCGACGCCGACCAATGCAAACTGCAATCATGTTGCACATTTTTCTTTGGCAGCCCGTTTTAGCCGGCCCAACCTGGCCCAGTCCGTCCCGCACGGCAGCCATGGTCGCATAAAGTAGTAGCGTTGGCCTTTTACAATCAAATGTAATTATTTTTGCAATATACACCTTTGGTTTGCCCCTGCTGCAGCAACAAGTTGCTTAGCATACTTCCGTTTGGCCTGGCTAGCACTGAGGAGAGAGCCTCTGTGCCTGATCGCGTGATCAAAGTCAATTTAGTTTGCAGATATACAGACACATTTGTTGTTGTTGTTGTTGTTGTTGTTTTAGGTACACTTTTGTGGTTGTTGTTGTTGTGTGCGTAGGCTGCTAGCTTTGCAGCCGCTGTCCTGTCGTCATCTGTGGCTACTTTGCTGCCGCTTGTCGACTGCTAAATTGAACCATTGCTGGTTTATCGGAGTCTTGCCACTGCCAAGTGAACTCAACACACTCGGCCATTTGGTGGCTTCTTTTGGGGCACTTGGATGCTGCTGCAGCGTTGACGGCGCCGGCGCCGCTAATGAAGTTAAAATGAGCATGAAAATAGCTGATCAGTCAGACTGGCAATAGCCGGAGGGCAGTTTGTAGGTGATTTTTCTCCCTGAGCTGCCACTTCCTGTTTGCTTGTCAAAAGGTTTCTGTATTTCTTCTTTTTTTCTAAATAAATGTTTATCATAATTAGCGGCGCAGACGATTTGCTGCTTAATTGCCGTTCGGTCAAGTCAAGAAAATTAACATAAAAAGTGCCCACAAGCAAAAGTTTCAAATATTTAGCTAAAAATCCTCATTTCATGCTAATTATATGGTCGGTCAGTCAAACCAAGACAGAGAGAGAGAGAGAGAGAGAGAGAGGGGGTGGCTTGTGGGACTCCAAATTTTGGAAGTAAACTGAGCGGCTAGCAAACGCCCGCCGCCATTTTGTAGATTTCGCTAAAAGCAAAGTCAAAGAAGGAGGGGTGGGGGGGTAAAAGTGTGACGAGCCAAGCATGCGTCGACTCGAGGGGCTTTTTTTTCCTTTTTCTTTTTGTAAGTTAAAAATTTATTTAATTTTAACCTTTAGGGGGCAGGCAATCATCATTAACTCCACCACAGCACATACTTATTTATTTGTTTTTGTTTTTGCTTTTGTTTTTTTCTGTGTGCTCGTGCTTTTTTTTTTTTTTTTTGACTGAGGTTTTAGGTCAGCGCCCAGAGCAAAGCGAGCGGGTTTCGAGTGACCCAACTAACACGGCCGGGTAGGGGGTGTGAGGTATATATGGATACTGACCAAAAGCTTAACCATTCGGATTTTGTGTGTGTGAGTGTGTGAGTGTCTCCAACCGCCCGCTGCACGTTTATCAACTGAAAGCGATCTTTGCAATTAGCCTTAAACGATTTTTGGCTCAACACTCACGCACAAAAGGCAACTGGGTCAGAAGACATTCGCTTTGCTGCCGGCAGGCTCACTTGTTCACTCGAATCGACTCTGCTCGCTGTCCGTCACATTATCAGTCCCAAATTATCGTATATCATGTGAGGCGAAATGGAAGTCAAGAAATAATACAAAAAAAAAAAAAAAAAACACTGCACTCTTTTAGCGGGCGTGTAGGTACATTTGAGAGCTGCATATTTATTTTTAATCATCTTTGTGAAAGCAGGTGAAATTTTTGGTTGCACTTTAATTTTGTTTTTTGTTTTTGTGGCATTTATGAAAGCGTTTTGGCGAGCATGACTGAGCATGTTTGTGCAAGTAAAGGTATAAAAATTAATATAGATGGCAAACTGCAGATACCTCTTCAAAATATATATATATATATATATATTTTTTTTTTTTTTTTGGCAAAGGGCTGCTCAAGTCAAGAGAACCAGGCAAAAGTTTTGCGGTATTTTTGTAAAATTTATTATGCCAAAGGCCGATCATTATCGGGTAGCTAAATTATATATGCGCACTCACAAGCTCAATCCCATTGAAAGGGCCAACAAAATTACACGCAAAACAAAAAACAAAAAAAAAATTCAAACTGAACAATCTTGCTCTCTCTCTTGGTTTTCCCACAGCCAGCAACATGTTGCTGGCAACATGGATCGATCTCTCAATGCCAGCAACCGACTCCTTAACCTCTTGCTTCAGCTGTCTGGCGCAGGCGCAGGCGCAACCGCAAGTAAGACTATAAAATGTCGCAGACTATAAATCCACTTGGAGCAATAAATTTCTCAAAATGTCAGCGAAGCAGCAGCCGATCCACAGCTCCCGCATTAATTACACCGGTTCATTCCATGCCTCCTTTTTCTGTCTTCCCCACTCTCCACACATCTTCTTCATTCTTCTTCTTGCTGTTGTTGTTGTTGTTGTTATTGGAGCCTGTCTGCACGCTGTCGTGGTTGTCGTTGTCGTAGCTCTTGTTGATTCCAAGCTCACTACACCCGCATCGGCTGCTTTGCCTGCCCTGCCTGCTCAGCTCGGATCTGGGCATTTTATACGGCCATGTCGTAATGCGAGCTCTGCTGGTATAGTCCATAATACTCCGTCTACATATTGGCTTTGAATTGTAATCAATAGTTGTAACCACATGACTTTGGGACTTGGTAGTGAATGCATAACGCATTTGTTTGCTGACCGCAAAGCAAGTGCAAACCTTTCAATTTTGTGGTGCGTGCAAAAGCCTCGACGCTCTCGCTGAATTCGATCGAATCGTATCGTATCGTATCAGATCGGTTTGGATTGGATTGGATTGGGGTGGATTGGATCGGTTGGGTTCGGGCTCGGGGGCCAAGGCAACAAGTTCTTTCAATTTGCGTATTCGGAAAAGTGCGTGTGTGTTTTTTGAGCGTTTCGTGCTTTGCTGTTTCTGTTTTTGATTGCTTACAAGCGGTTGCTGTCACTTTTCATTACACGCTTTTCGGCCAGGTTAACACACAAAACACAGAGCATGGCTATTTCAGCAAAATTTCCATGAGATTTGAGCAAAATCTCTGCTTTCAGAGTGGAATAAAACAAATATTTGAATCTTTTGAACTGACCAGTTTGACCAATCAGAATTTACATGGGGATAACAAGAATATAAAAAATAGATAAATTTTTTTAAGGCTTATGAAAATCTATGCCTTTCCTTTCCATAAATTTCCAATTAATTATTCTATTCATTAAGTCGTCGGCCTGTGGTGCGGGTACTTTGGGTTATCATCGAGTCATTATCAGACAATTCTGTTTTTATTTGATATGCTAATTTTATTTGTATCGAAGTGAGAGAAGAAGCTGAAGAACCTGAAATCACAATCACAATTGTGCTTCACACGTTAAAAAAAAAATAAATAAAAATAAAGTATGAAAAATTGTTTACTTAATTCATACAGTCAAATCAATGGCAAGAGCAGAGCTCTCGAGGAGCCCAGAGGAGCCACGGCGATGATATCTTTGGAATTGCCATAAAAGTGTTAATTGATTTGTATGCATGTAATTTGAGCTCTTGATTGGTGGCTTTTTTTTTTGTTCATTCTTCTTCTTCTTTCTCTTGTGATTTTTTTGTTTATTTTTTACCGTTACCGTGTGATTTGATTGAAAACTTGCCTGGTTTTTGATGCTGAGATCGGAGTTGCTACACAAAAATCACTAAACAATAATCGAATTAATCACGAAGCACAACAAAAATCTTGACAAATTTGTCGACACAAATTCGCGACAGCTTGGAGAGGCTTTCTTAATTGATGCAACAAACGAGAGCGAAGAAACCGTAATGAATGAATGATTTGAATGAAAACTGAATGAAAACCGAAAGCTAGTCTTGAGCCAGCTCAAGATTTCTGTTAACTTGGCTGTATTTTTATTTTAACCACCGAAAAAATTCATCCAAAAAATCCATAAAAAATATGAAAATTTTATTTTTCGATTCACCCAAAGAATTGAATGAATAAAGCGCCAACAATGACAAAAGTGATGACACCAAAAACGCAACGTTCTCGGTTCGAGTCGTGTCAAAAGAATTTCGAAAAAAATTAACAGACCAAAGAAGAAGACAAGAAAAGTCAGACTAATGTTAAAAATTGTTAAATTAAAAATTTTAAATATTATATATTTTTTTTTATAATTTTTGTAAAAAGATTTTGTTTTTTTTTAACATTTTCTTTGCCATTTATTTTGACAACGTTGTCAGCCACTTGGCCTTAATCGTTTTGCTTTTTATATTTTGTTTTTTTTTTTTTTTTTTGACTACTTTGGCAAAGGTGGCAAAGGTCGTGCTAGACAATTTTTATATACTTGTTGTTGTTGTTGTTTTTGGCTGCATAATAAAGTTGTAGTCTGACGTCATGTTAATTTGGCCACAAATGGCCAAGTTTTTTTTTTCTTGACAATTTGAACGTCATCAGCTTTTGGCTTGTCTGGGCCGAACTGTCGCAAGCAATTAATCTTTGGAAATTTGTGTCCAGGCCACAAATCCACCTGCAATCAGACAGACTCCAGGCTAGACACAAAGCACACTAAACTTTTGCTTGTTTCTGTTGTTGTTGTTGTTTTGGGTTTTTTTTATGACAAAACTGGCAATCTGTCTAAAATGTTCAACTTCACATTTTCAATGGCAGTTGCATTATGCCAGGCACAGCAATTCCTTTGCGGCCAACTTAGAAGGTCGTCAACGACGATGGCGATGGTTGTGGCAATGGCAACGCCCCCAAGCCTCGCACGCCCCCGCCAGAGCAGCCACAATAAGTTTGACTGACAGCGAGGCAGAGTGGAGTCAGCCGGGGACGCATTGTGACAGAGGCAGGCGAAATTCATGCGAAATATCAAGACGACAAGACGACACTTGAATGTGCAACCGGACAGGCGCATATGATCGATCTTGGTCTGGTCTGGTCGGGCCTGGCCTGGCCTGGTCGGTTGCCAGCCGCCAAACTGCCACGAGCACCGCTGCCACCGACGCCGCACGCATTAAATTCAAAATGCGTTTTAGCTGTTTTTTTTTTGTGTCCTCCTAAGTGCGCGTGTGTTTGTGTGTGTGTGTGTGTATGTATGTTAAGGTTGGCATTGCCAGATTTGTGAGAGTTTATGGTCAGGCCAGGGTTGTCAGCAGCCCCGAAATGTCTACGAAAATCAAAACAAAATGCCAAAAAACTTACATCGTTGGTTGCTTAGGCCTCTATTGTTGGAGCTTTTTTATTTGTGGCTTTTGTTGTGGCGACAGCATATTCTGTGAATTACAAATAAAAAGGAAAGAAAAAAAATTTCATTTAGTTTTGTTTAAGCACTTTTCCGTTTAACTATTAACAAAATGGCTGGCCATTAAAAATGCCATGTCCACTTTCGAGTTAATAAAACAACAACAACAACAACAAGAAAAACAATAATAAGTAAATAATTTTTAACGCCTGCTTTAAGCGCTTTAAAGCATGAAACTTTCCTAACTTTTGCGTGTTGTTTTAAATTTTTTGTTGTTATTTTTTTTTTTTTTTTTAATGATTAAGCAAGCGCCAAGTTTTGTTTGTTTTTGTAATTCTGTTTTTTATGATGGCATGCCAAATTTTAATTTTTTATTATAAGCCAAATTAAAATATATAAAGACATCACCAAAAACCTGACAAGTGTGTGTCAAGTGGGTTTACTTTTTTGTTATATGAAACGAGAAAGTGGAACTGCCAACTTGTCAAACAATTTGCAAGTCATCCCAAAAGACAGATTCGCCAAACTTTTATTAGAAGTATTAAATGTTTTTTTTTGTTTTTCAAAATTTTTATATATTATTTTTAATTTGTGATTTTTCTAAGAAATTAGAGGCCTAACATAAGATGCCAATCAATTAATCACTAAGGCCAAGTCGATAAAAATCAACTAAGTTGAAATATTTAACAAATCTTGTAAATTCTACAACTGCCTTTATAAATATTTAACAGAAAAATAAAAAAAATACATCTAGAAAACTGGCTCACCCTCACCATAAAAAGCTGGCAATTTTATGTTTATGATTTTCACGAGTCCACAGACAGCTTGGCGATTTTTTCCAAAAAAAAAAAAAAAAAAACTTGTAGCAACTCGGCCTGGTCAGCTTATGAATTTTAAATAAATTGTTAAAAATTCTATTTTTTTTTTGGTATTTTTCAAACAACGAATCAACGAGTCCAAGCCAACATGTTGCCAACATGAAATGTTGCTGGCAAGAAAGTTGCCAACTGGCTGGCCTGTTGCTAAGACAGTGATTGATTAAGTATTTACAGAGCTTTGGCAAAATAGAAATTGTAAAATGAAAAGTTACCACCCACAAATAACAAAAGAAAACTGTCTAGACTCGGCCAATTAGTTGGGCGTGGCCATTCAAAATTTTCGAGGGTTCGAAACGGTGGCAAAAGGAAAATGAGAAAAAAATAAAAAACATCAAATTAGATTTAACCGATTTAATTTTAGTTATTTTGGTTTTCTTTTTGGGTCATTTGATTAATGAGTTTGTCAATCTGTTTATTTGCAATAATTTATTATGTTTTTTGTCATTTTGCACGCTCACCGTTTTCATATTGTAATTTTCAGGTGTATTTTTAAAGAAAATTTTTTTTATTTTTGAGCTCATTAATTATTTATTTGCAAAAGCGGTAGCAAACAATTTGTAATGAGCGACTAAACTTGTTGCCCCCGCAAATCAAAAGTCAATCAAATTCGATGCCAAAACTGTTGCTGACAACAAAACGTGATGTGTTTTTGTTGTTACCTTTTTTGGTCAAATATTTTTACTCATTAAAACAATTAACAATTGTATTTGATTGTTTTATTTATTTTTATTTATTCTGCCTTGTTAATTTATTGTGACAATTGTCAACGAGTTTAATGAAACGAATTTTTCATCTGACTCATTTGCATTGACGCAAAGTTCGTAGCGAAGGGTTTGGATCGGCTTGTGAGGTGGGGGGCTGGGATAGTGGGAGTTTCTAGACAGTTCAATGTTTTTGCATTTTTCATAATTCTTTTTATATTTATTTGAAATTATATATATTTATTTTTTTTTTATTTATTTAAACATTTACAATTGTCAATTGTTTGTGGGCAAGTCATGACTGTGGCTGGGGCTAATTGGCCGAGTTGTCTGGCGAACAACAATATTTGCCACCTGTTGTTATTGTTGTTGTTGTTAGTGTTTGTGGTGTTGTTATGGCTACTGTGGCATGCCACACAGCTGCACGACCTTAAGAAATATGCCAGGCAGTCGATTAGCCAAACTTGTTTTTTTTTTTTCTAAACAAATTCTTTTTTTTTCTAACAGAAAAAAAAATGTTGTGGCCAGCAGCCACATGAATTTATTAAGACACACACACACACACATACACACTCGCTATGCAGTCAGCAATTTTTAGTTTCATTGCCTGGCCTGGCCCGGCCTGGTCTGCTCTACTCCGCTCTGCTCTGGTATGCCTGACTGGCGCTTTTATTTCACATCTATAGTATTTTTTTGGGGCCAGCTGCCCAACTGCCCCAACTGCTGATAAACTTTTGCCCCACCACTTCTCTCTATCTCTCTCTCTCTCTGTGGCTCGCGCACACATTGTGTGCAGCTTATCGCCTGCTGCTCGCCCGACACACGCAACATAGCCGTTCCAAACATGCGGTCGATCCCGACTATAAAAAAAAAATAAAAATAAAAAAAAATCTGAGCATGCGAACGCACCCACAACAAAGCTGTAGCCTGCTTCCTGTTGCATTGCCACTCGCTGCCGCTCCAAGCAAACAGTTGCCAATGCCCTCGACTCTTCTTATCTAAATGGTTGGGAACCTTTCAATGAACCGCATCTTTGCCTCGTCTATGCGTAAATTAGTACAAGGCAAAAACAAAATCGAACATTTGGTTGGGGTAGGGGAAGCGTGGAGAGGCGGGGGGAGATTTTCAAAACTCAAAAGCACTGATTATGTTGAATGGTTTTCGATTATTGTTGTTGTTGTTGCAACGCCTACTCAAAAAAAAAAAAACCCCTATCTATATGAGTGTGGTAAAATTACACGGTTAAATGTTTTGCCGGACTCTGTCAGTCGGTCGGGCTGAGCTCATTTGGTCGAGCTGATAAACATCATTGAACGTTATTGAAAATTGGAATTTCAAATTAGTTAAAGCCACTCAGGCTGACAGTGAAAATGTTTGAAAGTCTCTTTTTTTTTTTTGACTGTGAGAAAATCGAATTTCTTTGGCGAGGGTGAATGAGTTAAGATTTAAAATGCATATTTTTTGTCTTGGGTGTGCGTTTTCTGCCCATTTGCATTTTAAATGTTTATAAAAATAAAATGCGCACATGGAAAATATGAATAGCCACACGCACACACACAAACGCATAACGAACAAAAAAAAAAAAATAACCATACATTTATTTTAATTTTTGTTGTTGTTGTTGGTGTTTTTTTCTATATCTTTTAGCCATTTGACTTTGCTGTTCAACTTTCAAATGCTTGCAATTAGCTTTTGGCTGATTTTAGAGGGGCCTAAGAATTTAGCTGTATAAATTATATAGAACATTGTTGCAAGTCTCAAGCATTCAGTGACCACCACCTTCAACCATAACAACAACAACAACAGCAACAACAATTTGCACAATGTATTATTAACATGATTGCGCAGTGGCAGTGCCTTTTGACCAACAACTGGACACCCTCAACTAGCAGCTAACAGTGGAAATAAAACAAAAAAACAAAAACAATGGCCGACATGCCTAACCGTAAAATAATAGACAAAAAAAAAATAGTAAAATAAGAAAAAAAAAAAAACAAAAACGGGTAGCAAACTTGGCGGCCACCTACTACAATCAACGAGGCGTGCATGCAACTTGGAAATTGCTGCCTTGCCTGGCTGACTGGCTGGGTTACCTGGCAGAAAATTAGCAGCGCGTGCTAAACAATTGGCGGCAACAACAACAACAGCAACAATAAGAAGTGGCTGGCCAGGTAAAGCCAAAACAAAAGCCTGCCAGACTCGGGCACACTTTAAATTGTCTAACACACACCCACACACACACATACTCCGAAACAATCCTCACCCAAGGGGCTGCCCCACAACACTTACAAGCAACCAAATATGACTTAACATATACAAAGAAACCATTTATACACTGAGAGAAATCAAGAGACCAAAAGAGTTTACAAAAAATTCCTTCAAGATTTGAGAAACTGAAAATTCAATTTAATTTGACTCGCTTGAGATAGGAAAAGTTCGCCGAAATATTAAAAAAAAAACCCAATTCCTAAAATAAAATAAATTCTTAAATAATATAAAAATTTTCTTGAGTTGTTTCCCCCGAATTTTTATCAAAATAAATAATATCAAAATTTTCTTGAGTTGAGAAATTGGAATTTAAATTCTTTCTCCGACTCCCTTTCAGAGATTTGCTCTGTCTGCTTCCTTTCTTCTTTCATTGACTTTTTCTCTCGGTGTAAAAAAAAAAAACTGAATAGAAAGAGATAGCAGCAGTTACAGATTTTGGCTCGGACTGGCCCGGTCGGGTCTTTTCGCTGTAATTGTAACAATTTAACGGTCTGTCGCTTTGCTGCTGCGCTTAAGTGTACTTTTGTTGCAAGCCTCCAATTTATATGATAGCAAATCGGACAATAGTCCGGACTAACCACCTGATTCTCGCAAGACCTTTTATTCAGACTCCACTGTAGAGAATCTAATCTGTTTTTTTTTTTGTTTATTTAGTTTGTACTTTTGGCAATGCCTTCAAATCTCCAGCAGCCAACAACTTAATCAAAAACTAAATTGCATTTGCATAGAAAACTGTCAGGTTAGTCAGACAGACCGTCAGTCAGCTAGTTAGGGTATTCCTCTCTCTCTCTCTCTTCATGGCACCACGGATGTGGTTTTCAACGCTTGGCTGTGTCAACTTTCAATCAAAGTCAACAAAAACGACGAGAACAGAAAAAAAAAGAACTTGAAAATAAAATAAAATTCTGCTGCCGCTGACCACTGTGGTTTACTTAATTTTTTTTCTTTTTTTTATTTAATAAGAAGTAGCCACAGCAGAAGAAAAAAACCTGCTGCTTCCTGCAGTAAAAACAACAAAAAAATGCTTAAAAAATCAAAACCACAAGCCAAAACCAAAAGGCAAAAAAATAAAAAAATTCTTTGCTAGCGGGTGTTGCTCTGTGTGTGTAGTGGTCTCAGTCACCATATCCATATCCGTTGGCTGCTCAAATGAACCGTGGGAGCGTGTTCTTGTCCAAGGCACACAAATCCATACACACATAGGAGCATATGTGTGTGTGTAAAAATATGCGAGTAAATTAAAAAAGGCGCACATTCTAATTTATTTGCTTTCAGCGAATGGCGATTTGGCGTTTCGGCTGACGCCCGCACATGCCACCGCCAGTGGAGCCAATGGAGCTCGGGACCAAGATATATATATAGAGAGAGAGAGAGAACCTGGACAGATCTGGGCATACCATTCAGACTTGGGTACGCATTTTTGCACGCAGTCCAACACAAACCAAAAAGCTAAAAGCAAGCTGGCAACTGACATTGCCACTGCCGCGCTGATGGATCACCGTAGATAAGCGAATCTTGCAGATAATCGCATCACTCACTAGTCGGTCCGACCAAGGATGCAATGTGGCTGCTGCCTGCTGCCTGTTGCCTGGTGCAAGTGTTCCTGTTGCTGCTCTTGGCTGTTTGCTGCAAGTCAGCCAGAAGTTAGCACAAACGGACATGCAATAATTTTCAAACAACTCTTGCCCGGCTCGGTAGAGCGGGGGAAGAGAGAGACAGCCTCCCCAGCAGCCTTGTACTGACCAAGCCAACCACAATGATGATGATGCATGACAGTGACAGTCGTTGTTGTTGTGTGTTGTGTGTGTTGTTGCTGCTGCCGCCTGCCTGACATTAAGCATATTGCAAACAGACTCAACTCGACTCCAACTCAAGGCGAAGAGACTGTTGGCTTGGCTTTTCTTTTCTCTCCTTTTCTTTCTTTTTCAATTTTTTTTGCTTCTGCAGCGAATTGTGGGTGCCTGTAAACATTCTTGGCAGATTACTGAAATTAGCCGCAAACCGCCAGAACGCTGATGAAGCTGCTGGGACAGTAGAGGACAGGATAGTCGGCCTGGAAGGAAGTTGGTCTCAAAACCAAAAACTTATTTTCATGCTTGATCTGTGCCAGCTCGTCTGACACTCAAGAGTTGTTGACTCTTTGGAGAGAAGCCTCTTTTTTTTACAAGCGCAACGAAAGCTTAAATGAAATCCAAGCAAAGCCAAATTCAACTCCTATGCCAAAATCCGTCTAACCCAGCAACAACTTGCCCAACCCTTGCCCAGGTGGGGGCTTCTCCTTCGGTGGCTGCTTGCTGACTTGGCAAAAATCAATTAAAATTCATAGCTAATTGATTTTTGCACTTGAAAGTCTAAGCCAACCGGCTGCAGTGATTCTGCTGCTGGTGACTGCTGCTCTTGACCCGCAATTAAAATGCATTTCTCAACTAATTTTACAGAACACCACAAAATATTCAAAAGGAAATTTCACAGAACCTCAGAAAATATACAAAAAAAAAAAAAGTTTCGACAAAAGGTTAGATAATGTGAGAAAGAGAGCCACTCAGAGATACTCTTCTCCAAGAAAAAGTATGGTCGTTGAGTCGATATACTCGAGGCTTTATTCAGATGGATTTATTTGTTATATCTTTCGAAAAGAGTGTATAACCTTCGGCAAGCCAGAGACTAATTGTATATATTTCTTTGGACAGCTGGAAGTGCGTTTGGGAAATATGAAAACGCATAAAAACTGGCGCCAGTGACCAAACAAGAAGGGCTGCTGCTGCGGCTGCCCTGGCTGCTGCCGTGGAAGATGACGGCGATGACGACGACAGCAACTGATAAAAATCACGCCGTTTACAGTCAAGCCAGACCAAGAGCGAAGACCACAACGGTGGCTCCTACCTGCCTCAGTAAGCGGGGGCGATGGCTGCTGCCAGCCGCCAGCCAGAAAAGAAAAGGGTTTTGATGTCTAGCCACCGACGCAGTGGCCGCTGATTCGGCTCTGTCCATTTTGTGGGTCCATCAGCACAAACAACGTCAACGACGGCATCATCATTATCATCATTAAAATGTCAGTTAATAATTTCTTGTTGCTCCCTGCCATACCAACCCGGTACCCCTTGGCCACCCTCGCTCCCCAATGGCTGATGAGTGGTTTTTTCAGTTTGACTTTTACAATGCTCGCATCGAGTCTGATGCGGCCGCCATTTGCCGGCTGAGAGTGCTGTAAAAGCTGAGAATGCATTTGATGTGGCCCAGCAACTTGGGTGGCAATGGTGACGGCCCTGAAAGGTAGCCACTGAATTTCATTTCAGAGAAATTTTAAAAACAATTTTATTTGGCCTTCATTTCTTCGCGGCCTTTTAAATACCGGAAATTATGACTAAAAAAAAGAAACTAGGAGACCAAAATGCTGGGACTTTGCTTAATTAAAGTGATCAAAAAAATATATATAAAATTACAACAACAACAAAAAGTACATGCGCATCCTTTGGCTAATTAAAGTGCAGCAGAAAATTACAGCTGCAAAAAAAAACAATAACTTGTTGCTGTAATTGTTGTTTTTATTCTGGCGGCACACGAAAAGCAAGTTCGTTGCTTAAGTCTTTTGTTTTTTGTTTTATTTTTTGGTGTGGCTTTCCTGGCAACAAAGTTTCCTCAGCTCAGCTAAAATGTGAAAAATGCTCAAATTGCAGTGCAATATCAACAATAAGTATTAAAGTAGCCAAAGTTATGTTACCCATAGACCGACTGTCTCTCACCGGCGACGTCGGCTGCGGCAGCCATCAATGTTGCCTGTGTTTTGTTGCACCTGCGCGCATTTTATGCCGCACAATTGCTAATAATTATTTATGCTACTTTTGCACTCAACCAAATAAGTGTGCGAGAAAGAGAGAGATAGATATATTGACGATAGTGGCTGGCCAACAGTTAGGGGAGACGGTGAGTTTCGGAGGTAGGCCTAGGCCAGCGGATAGACAGGCAGGCCCTGGCGGTGAGTGGCATTGGCTACTGTTTCTTATGACTTGCCAGTCCCAGTCGCCCGTGCCTCCCGCACCGCATTTCTGGCAAGGCCCCCACAACCAAACTCCAGCACCATCAGCACCACCACCACCTCCGCCTTGGCCTGGCTCATCAGCAGTTAATGACCAAGCTGAGTTAACATTGAGTCAACGCCAATGGCTCTGATGTGGCAGCCACTGTTGCAATGTTGCCGTTGCCGTCGCCTTCGTCAGCGTCATCATCATCATGACTCCATATAATTATGCACAAGCATTTTTATTTTTTGCTCATTGACTGCATTGGACTGGACTGGACTGGCCAACGGGGGAACTGTTTCGGTTTCGGCTCTCCTCTTCTTCTTCTTCATTTTCTACTTCTGCTTTGTCTTGCAGTATTGTTGCAGTGTTGTCGGTGGGTGGAGTCACGCCTTCTAAAATGACGGCCTTGCTGTGGCTGCGGCTGGAAAATACCATTTTCTTTTTCTATTTCTCTATCGATTTCCTGTCGCGTTTTTGTCGCTCATTTTCATCCACTCTGCACTTGTTTTCTTTCTTTTTTTCTGTCTTGTCTTGTTTTGTTATTGTTTTTTGTTTTTCTTGCAATTGTTGTTGTAGCGATTTTCCAAAGTTTTAATTTAATCATATTTTTATAGTCGACCAAGACAAGCTTGTTTACAAGCGTCCGACATGCAAGTTTAATTTGTGGCTATGCAATTTAGCCGCCACAATGGACACGGCGGAGTGAGTGGAAATACTAAAAAAGCAGGCCAAGCCAAGTCCTCTTTGAAAAAGACACCAAAGATACTTGAAACACACGCGCCTCAGAGGGAGTCGACGATTCCTGACATTTCTGTGTATATATGTGTGTGTGTGAGTGTGTGTGTGAGTGTGTGTGTGGAGAATGCCACTTCCTGTCGGCAGCCTTTGCCTGGTTTGTCCTGTGCGTGCAAAACTTTCTTAGACCGCATCAAAAAAATACTAAAGAAAAAGGAGTTACACAGAGTGAGAGAGAGATAGAGAGAGAGAGAGGGAAAGGTGCTCTGCGGCAAACTTGTTAGCATTTGTAGCAAGTTTTGCTTTTTGTTTTGTGCACGCATTGCAGTTGTTTTTCCCCCAGGCCAAGTGGTAACTTTTCACTTTTCACCTCGCCAGCCAACACCTCCCCCACACCTTGGAAAGGGGTGTCGTTTCTGGGTTAAAGTTTCCTTGGCTTGGCTGTGTTGCTGTTTTGCTGTTGATTTTCTGCTTGGCTGCATGCGATTAGTTTGTAAGTGTATCTGAGAGATACACATTAGGCCTAGGCGGAGTTAATTTGTTGCCCAGCTTTGTGTCTTGGCTAATTGAAATTGAGCCAAGACGGTGAAAATAAAGAATAAGAATTTCCTAAATGACTTTGGCTTTTCAACTCACTTTAAGGTCACATTTCCTGCTTAAGTCTCCTTCGATGCAGTTGAACTGCAGTTGCGCACTCCCCCTTTTTTTTTTTTTGTTGGTCTTGGCAAATTTCTGCCTGATCATCTAATCAAATCAAATCGAATCACATCAACAATTTTGTTGGTGTGTCTGTGTAATAACTTCCGTTTTAATTTCAATTAAATGCTGCATCAGGCTAATCATTCTTTGTTGGACCAAAGCCCGTCCAGACCAACTCTGTATCCGTTTCCCCATGGGTCAAAACTTCTCCTCTCTTTTCACTCTTTTTTTCTTATTTTTGGCCTGGCAAGTCATTGCCCAAACGGGCTTACAGATTTGTGCTCTGTTTTTTTTTTGTATTTTTCTTATTTTTTTTTCGGCTCGCCGACATTCGTTGTGCGTTGCTCATGTGTATGGACCAGTTTGACAGGTGTTTCTTACGCTGACTGAATTCTACAATATCGAGATACTATGCGGTGTCCAAGTCGACAAAAGTCAACGTCAATTCCCTCTGCCCTCTCCTCTCCCTTGTCCCATTTGAAACACTCTTATTTGTTTTGTTTATCTGCTGGCTGTGTGGCGGGGGCGGCAGCGGCAGCGGCAGAAACAGCGGCAGCGACTTTGGCAACTTTTGTGTTTCTTTTTTTGATTTGGGATTTCGAGTCGATTCAAGTTGTTTAGCGTTTGAATGCAAATTGTTCTACTCGTATTTTAAATACATTGTCGGTGATCTTTTCCTCTCTGTCTTGTCTCTCCATCACATTCTTAAATATATGCATTGGTCTGACAGCGGCTAACTTGGCTAACACAAAACAACAAGAACAAAAGTAGATAGGCTCTCCTTCACATTTTAAGCTCAACTCATTTGAGTGCCTCAAAACTCAGCGATTTCTTTTTTAATTATAATTTATGTGCCATCCGAACACCGCAAACGTATCTCTTCTTCTTCTTCTTCTCCTCTTGTTTTTTTTTTTGTTGTTCTTGTTATTATTTGACTTTTATCTCTTTGGGCTGTGACTGCGATTTTCGAAGCCAGCCCAGAGAATTGATGAGTATATAATAAGACTTTATTGGTCAAGCCAAAAAGCCGATAAAAAATAAGATGAAGAAGAAGAAGAAAACCGCACGACAAGTTGGCCCAGCTAGAATTGACTTGCCCAAAGAGGGGGCTCCGACGGAAGGGGTAAAGATAGGAACGCAGGTGATTTGGCAAAGGCCAAAGATGGAGACATACGAATGAGTGCACCGATCTGGGGCCAAGGAATTTAAGCTTTTTTATTGGACTGCTTAAAACTCATAAGCTGGCATGATAGCCAGCCAAAAAGAATCACAGAAGATAGTCTCAGCCTCGTCTCGTCTCGTCTTGGTCTGATGTGGTGTGGTGTGGGTGTTGTGCGTGTGTCCTTTTGAGCTTCTCAGCCTTGTCGGGCTGTCATTGTGGGAACGTGGGAACATAACACAAATTGTCGGCCCAGAGGGCAGCCAAAGCCGACTTCGACGCTTTCAACTCCTTGGCTCCCCCAGCTTCTTGTTGTCTTCTCGGTTCGCGTTCATATTACTTTTTTGAGGTTACCATGGAACTGTGCTTCTCCGTGTATGTGTTTGTGTGCTTGTGTGTTTGTGTGTGTGTGTTGTGATGTCTGCTGTTCGGTTTGCTGAGTGTTGCTGTCAATATGTACAATGTTTTGCCAGTTGTTGCTCTTGTTGCTGTTGTTGTTGTTTTGGTGGTTGTCAATGCAATGCACTTTTGTTGTTGCCCGCAAAATTCTACAAGCAAATCAAAAAGCCCCAAAACCCGTACAGAGCAAAAGAGAGCGAAAAAAAGCAAAAGCCAAACATTGCGTATGCCTTGGAATTTAAAACTTTTTACCTTCTCAAAGTTGCTCGATTCCCTTTTCTCTCTCTCTTTCTTTCTCTTTGACTGGGGAACCCATTTTTCTGTTGTTGTTGTATTTTTTTTTTTTTTTTGTATAAATTGTCAACGGAAATAAGTTGGCCACTGCCACTCAACAGGCTTCCCTTTTCCTGTGTGTGTCTTGTTTCTTTGCCTTTGCCTTTACCTTTTTTTTTCTTTGCCCCTTTTCAGTAGGGTGACTCCACATAAATTTTATACAGTTTTTTTCATAAACCTAGCTTATGTGTGAGTTACAAAAAGAAATGCCTTATATTTACTTGAGAGTAAGAAAAAGAGTATATTAATTTGTTGGTATTTTTTTGGACTCTTTCTCTCTGTGTTTTTTTTTTTGCAATCATTTTTTTTTTCTTGGAGGGGAATTTCATTTTGTTCGTATCGAAAAATGAAATCTTTACTACCGTTTGTTTGGTCAGTCCAAGCATTGAAAATTGACATATGTATTAATTTTTGATTTATTTAAGAGTTGTGTTTATTTTTATATTTTTTCCTCCTCCTCCTCTTCGCCTCTTCAGAGACTAAGATCAAACACACGTGCCTTGTTTTTTTTTCTTTCTTCTTTTTTATTTAATGGTGGCCTGTCGATTTGGTTATGTTTTTCTCGACAATTAACGCACAAAAGCCTCCAAATTCAAAACAGTAATTTTTCATACAAATTAATACGTTTTTTTTCTGCTCGTTTTCGCTTTTGTCTTGGAAAAAAAATGATTGAGAGAGAATTTATGCATAAACATAATAATAACAATAATTTGCATATTAATTTTTTTTTTTTTTTGGTTGTATGTTTTATGTGAAATACAAGACTGCTCATTTGAACCCATAACTCATCATCATCAGCATTAGCATGATTTGCTGAAAAACTAACCAACAAGAGGAAGAAGAAGAAGAAGAAGAAACAATAAAACTACACGATAATTCCCCATATTTTACTTGGATATACTATATAGATTTATTTGTATCTTTTAGTTGGCTAAGCCGAAAAGAAATTCAAGTTATTTCTGTTGAAGGAATTTCGTATCAATAAAATTTGTTAAATAGATAGAGAGGTCAGTCAGACAGGGAGAGAATGGATGGCTTAGAAAGGCGGGCAAAACTGTAAAATAGACAACAACAACAAGAAAAATAAATAATCTCACCACAAATTTATGATTAGTTTAGTTGGGGTCTTTTGTCATCGCCAGGGTCTTTGTCCACACTCCACTATGTATGTGTGTGTATGTGCGTGTGTGTGTGTAGGAAAAAATGGCTTAGTGACAGGTTAGCATGCCCAGACATATCACACACACACACACACACATTTAAAACGGGGCTGGTGATTTTAGGCGCGTCTAAAATAAAAAAGAATAACAACAACAACAACAAGAAAGCGGCTTAAGCTTTGTTTACAATGTTGCGTGGTATTTTTACAGATTTTTCTTCACTTGCCGCCGCGTTGCGTCAATATTGACAATAAATAACCAAAGTCACAGTGCAAGCGGAAAGAGATAGAACGAGAGAGAGCGAGAGAGAGCGAGAGAGCGAGGAGGGTTAACGTTGGTCTTGACCATACAAAAAAAAAAAAAAACAAAGCCAACATTAAACAACAACATAAGAACAAAAACAACAGCATTAGAAAAAACAACAACAACAAAAACAAAAACAATCGGCACGTTGCTGTGTCTCAAGTGAAAATGGTTTTTAAGTGCTAGTGAAAATTAAACTGTCCCTGGGCACGTCAGCCGACAACAACAATAGCAAAAACAACAACAAAGACGACAACTTCTTTAGCCTGTTGGCCGATCGTTGGCTCTGACGTTTGCCAGCCCCAAAACCAAAAAGTGTCAACTCTAATTGCCGGGCGTCAGTTTCGCTTATTGGCTTTGAAGCGGCAACCACAACACCAACAACAACAACAACAGCAACAACAAAGTCATCGTCAAGTCAACATCTTTGGCATCTAGGCTTCAGCAAATGGTATCGGCCCAGCATCGGCATTGGACTGCATTGTCAAACAGACATTGGTCATGGACCAGGAGACACTTGAGTCTGAAATGCCGTTTGCAGGGCTCTGCGGATGAGGCCGCCAAAGGGTTTTTATTTTTTTTTTATTTTCGGCTTGGGTTCGGTGGTTCTGATCTTTTCTGGACAATTCAGACTTTTTTTTTTTTTTTGAGACAGAGAAAGGGAGGCCGTGTCGGGTTCGAGCCCAAGCCCTGTCCGCCTTCAAATATTTACTTTTGACTTTGACTGCGCTTGCGCAAATACTAATAAAATTTCGGTTAATTTTTTTAAGTTAATACGCTTGTGCACACTAACACACACACATTAACACACACACGCACACACATATTTGGTTTTATTTATTTGCCTGGCTTTTTTGAGCTTGGCTTTGTTTTTGTTGTTATGGCGCACTTGACTGTAATGGATTTGTTGGCATGAAGATATTTTTAAAAAACAAAGCAAAACAAAACAAAATCTTTTTTCCACTCATTTGCGGTCACTTAAAAATATTTGAAAAAAAGCAAACCAAAACCTGTAAGGTTGGCGAGGGCGGTAAAGAAGCTGAAACTCAAAAAAAAAGCAGATAATAAAAATTACATAAATTAGGCAGCCGAAAGTGTTTGAGTTTCAAATAAAAATAAATTAATTGAAATATAAAAAAAAAATCATTTAGCTTTTTAAATTAAAAGAATTTTATCAAAAAGAATTTTGAATATTTTAACCACAAATTATTTAATTAAATAAACTTTAATTCTCTAAAATTAAAAAGAAAAAAATATTGAAACTATTAATCAAACCTCTTTCAATTTAAAATTAAAGAAGAAGAAAAACGGGGGTGGGGGGAGCGAAAAAAAAACAAACTTGTCTGAAAAAATTTGAACACATAAACAAACATAACAATTAATTTTTATGCGACAAGCATTTGCTTATAAAATCCACTAAAATATTATATCCATGGCAATCAAATGTGTGTGTATAAATAAAAATGCAACTGTCCAAAGAGATAACCAAAAGCGAACGACTTTGAACAGGCAGGCAAGCAGGCAGGCTGGCGAGTCTTTTGACTTGGCTTATTTGTCAAGCGTCCCCAGTTTGGGCCACATTCAAATTGGCGACAGCTAAACGCTAAGTGCAGACAGTGGCAGTGCAGACAGATGGACTAACCGGAGTAGCATTAAACCAAATTGCGTGTGCAACAGGTTTCCACACTCGCCTAACCGATCAACCTGGTCAGCCTAATGAAGCCGCTTCTCTTGTTGTTGTTGTTGTCAACGCCAGTGTAGACCATGAGTCAGTTATGAGCCACTCGTGATTACGCTTTTTGTAGCACTTTATGCAACGCCACTTTATGAGCTTGCCCAGTCAGTCAACCTGGCCAACAGTTAGTCTAACCAAACAGTCAGTCTGCCCCTCAATCTGTCCATACCGTTAGACCAAATAGACTAATAAATTGAATGGCCAAGACTCGGATATCTCGAGTGCCCACTACCACCCCCACCTGTCCGACAGCTTATCAAAATCAAAATAAATATAGAAAAAAAAGGCCACCTACGCCAATAAAAAAAATTGAATTGATAAAAAATTTAGAGTATAAATTTTTTTTGAAATTATAAAGCTCATGCCGCAAATGCAATGACGTAAATGCCAAACATTTTCAACTCAAAATCGGTACTTTATTTATGTCCAGTTGATAAACCTCTAAAATATAAAAACAAAAAAAAAAAAAAGTCAAAGTTTTTTTTTGTTTTTGTTTTTTTTTTTTTTTTTTTTTTTTTGTATCGGTTGAAGGTCTTCTTTATTATTAAAAACACTTCAGAATTTAATGGCTGTGGGTGGTCGTCATTTTTTTGAGCTAATTTGAGATATTTTTAGTTTACTATTTGTTTTGAATAATTCCAAGATTCGACCATAGCCAGTGACCCGGACAAATCTATTTATTCCAATGACGTTAATTGAAACTACTCAAGATTAAAAAAAATAATAATAACATTTATTTTTATAATTCTCAAGTACGCAGGGCATAAACTTTGTATGTCTCAGGGGAAATGGCATTTCGCAAAAAATAATAAAACAAAAAAAAAGAAAATAATTACCTAATCAGCACACTCCCTCACACGCTTCGGGATTCTGATTCTTTTTTTTGTTTTTTGATTTGTCAATTATGAAATGATTTTCGAAAAAGATGAAAGCCAAAAGGCCTTAAACTATAAAGTCACCCCTGCTGCATATTAAATAATTTTTAACAAAAATAATATTATAATATTATCAAAAATGTATTTTTTTTTATTTTTATTTTAGGTGGCAAACTGATAAGACCAGCCGACCACTTTTGACGTAGTAAAGTGGTCACGTTCATTATCGCTAGCCACACATAGAGCAAGAAACCGCAACTGCAACAACAACAACAACAACAACAATCAAACTAAATAAAATAATATGAAATAAAATTAAAATACAAATTCTAATATGATAAGAGCTTCAAAGAAGCCTGGGAACATTTAGCTTAGAAAAAAAAAAAAAACAAAAAAAATCTCAAAATGGCCTCAAAATTAATGTAATCAATCAGTTCTCTGAGAGTTCTTTGGCTCATCTCAAATAATAGTAAAAAAAAAAACCATGCTAATTGAAGGAGTGTGATCAGCTGGTCAGCCCGGCCAGTCAGCCGACTCATCGCCGCAGCCTATTGACTTTGATGAAAGACAGATGGACAGATGCCTTGACTAGTCTAATGAAAAACAAAACGTTTATCAGAGCCATGATAACAAAACGAAACAGCCCCATCTACAACAACAACAACAATAAGGAAAAAAAAGAAATCAAATAAAATGTAAGCCCTATCAAATGTCAGTCATTGACGTTCTCAAAGCCACCAACACCACCGACGCCACCGACACCACCACCACCGCCACCGCCAGGGCTGGCACGAGGAAGGTGTTAAAAGTGTCGCCAATAGGTTTGGGCTCTCTTTGTTTTATTGTTTAACGCATTCTAATTAGCAGGTTTACTTAAATAAATTATAGACATCACATCAAATGCCCGTCTATCTCAACATTTTTTCCTTCTTTCTTTTTCTTTTTTTTCACAAACACGTGATGATTAAATTTTAATTTAAGTCTTTATAGCCCAGGGTTTATTTGTCTTGGTTTGTTACATCAACTTCCAAATTGTCTGAGCTTTGATGGAAAAGCGAGTCAAGACCCCAGAAAATGCCTAGCCGATCCGAAACAAAGCAAAACTAATCCAAATCAAATGGGTTGAGAAAATCAATTCGTTTTCAATCGTTTAAAGTTAATTAACGCTGTAGAATTTTATTTTCATTACACACTTTTTTTGAATACTCTTTTTAATGGAAAAAATAGTTTCATTTTCTTTTTTTGTGGATCAAGGGGCAGACTGGTCATAAAGTTGATTGGCTTGGAGATCAGCTGACATTTTGGTAAGACTTTTGCCAAAAGAAAATTAAGTGATTTAGTGAAACACACAAAACTCCATGAAGTTAGTAAAAAATTAGAGATATAGATAATTATTTAGGAACCAAGTAAAATTATATTTTTTCTTATAATTATAAAATCGGGAAAGCATAAGACCCATTTAATTTCTTCGACTCAGTATCAGAAAATTTTCCTACTTTCTTGGAACTTTTCTCTACTCGAAAAAAAGCATTAACTCTCTTAGAATCTTAAAATTATTTCCACTTCTTCTTCTGGATTGCTTGGAATCTTTCTTGCTTAAGAAAAAAATATTTCCAATCTTTCTTGCTTAAGAAAAAAGTATTTCCACTTCGTCTTAACTTGCTTGGGATATTTCTCTCCAAAGAAAAAAGTATTTCCACTTCGTCTTGACTTGCTTGGAACCTTTCACTCCTAGGAAAAACGTATTTGCAGTTCGTCTTGATTGATTGGAATCTTTCTTGCTTAAGAAAAAAGTATTTTCACTTCGTCTTGACTTGCTTTAAATTTTTCACTCCGAAGAAAAAAGTATTTCCACTTCGTCTCGACTTGATTGGGATATTTCTCAAATAAAAAAAGTATTTCCACTTCGTCTTGACTTGCTTGGAATCTTTCACTCACAAGAAAAAAGTTTTTCCACTTCGTCTTGACTGTCTTAGAATTGTTCTCCTTTTAGAAAAAAATATTTGCACTTTGTCTTGACCTGCGTGGAATCTTTTCCCCTTTAGAAAAAAAGTATTTCCACTTCGTCTTGACTGTCTAAGAATTTTTCTGTCTTAAGAAAAAAGTATTTCCCATTCGTCTTGACTTTTTAATTTGATTTTTCACCTCGCTGCATAATTGTCTGATTTTTCCTATTTATTTTTTTTTTCGTTTTAATTTGAATTGGTATTGTTTTTGTTGTTGTTTTGTGCGTGTGTTCTTTAACGCGCTTTTGTTATTTTATTTATTTATTTTTATTTTCGGCTTGGTATTTTTCATTTCATTTGTCTTTTGGCTTTTGTTTGAAATGTTTCTTCTTTTCTTTTTCGAAGCTTTTGTGACTGTTGTCAAGCTCTAAAAACGTCTCAATTTCAGTGTTTTCACCATTAAAATTTTTAATTTCAAGCAATGTCAATGAGAGTGCGTGTGTGACTGTGTCCATGTGTATGTGTATGTGTCTGTTTGAGAAATAAATTAACCAATGCCCTGGCTGTTAAATACTTTCTGTTAAAAATGCAAATGACTTTGCTGGACTCCAGAGCTGAGGGTGGTGTCATCAAAATGGCGACCAAGTTGGCGCGGGTGCCAATGTCCCTCAGCGAGTGCCAGTAAGTGGCTCTGACTATACACACATATGTGTGCATGTGTGTGTGTGTGTGTGTTTGTCTATACCTGAAGCTGCTTTATATGCAGGCAGACGTTGCCATCAACTCGGCGATTGTCGCGTTGCAGGTCATATAAGGCGCGGTGCGTATAAAGTCAAACAGACAACAAACACACACACCGAGACTTGGGCTCGATTGGTGGGGGCGGCTGGCGGACGATTGCTGAGACATGAAGGAGGCAACGGCGACTTGAAGCTGCCACAACACACAGAAAAAATCACTTGTACACTCGCGCGACATATTGAGAAATGTGCAATAGCTTTAATGACCATATTTGGTGCATTTTCATGGCAAGTTGCATTTATCGCTGACCACAATCGTCGCCGTTTAGATCGATCGATGTGCGAGCCATCGATCAAATCCTACAACAACAACATAGCCTCCCAAAAAAAAAAAAAAAACAAAAACAAATACATATATATACATACACATATGTATTTGGTATATACAAACAGAGAGTAGATAGGCAATAACAATAATAGTTTGTTTACTTTGTTTACATTACTCATACGCCCGTTGGTCCAAATGTTGATCTATGAATTTATTAGGTGTTTACTCCCGAAAATATATACATATGTATGTGTGTATATATTCCCGAAACAATTTCCTTTAAGAGATATAAATTATCCATGAATGGTGCACAATTTAATTGGCCATGGTCAGAGCAGAGAAGCTGCCGACTCTTTCCTTTCGAATTAATTAATATTGCACTTATGAAGTGCGTGTGCATACAAATTTCTCAAACTAGCCTGGCTGGCACAGCCAGGCTAGAAGCCTCTATTTTTATGCCAAAGGTGTAGGCAATTGGCATAGTTCAGATATTTGCAACATTTTGTCATGTCATATGTTTGTCTGCCTCTCTCAGTCAGTTAGTCAGTCAGTCAGTCAGCTAGGTAGAGTCAGTTTATTAGTCAAGTTCGTAGCTGTTGTTGTTGACTTTAGATGGTGTCTTTTTGAATGCCAGTTGCCTGTCTATGGCTTTGTGACTTTGTTGTTGTTGTTGTTAGGGTTTCGCTTTATGTTTAAGGCCTGAACAACTAAACAACGCGACAAACTGGCAACATGGCCAGGCAAAGGCATTTCTTGCAATTAAAAGTTTTTCGCTTTAATTGTGCTGCGATTTATGCGCATATAAGCCAGGGCTCTGTCTAACTTAAGGCCCTAAAAATTCAACTCTGGACTTGTTCTGCTCTTACTTCTTCTTTTTCTTCTTCTTCAAGTTGAGCTTGATTTCTTTATAAATAAGTTAACTGTCTATTTAATTTCTCTGTGAATCGAAATGTTGCCTGCGTTCTGCCCGATTTGCTTGCGAATCTCGGTAAATATCATTTTGTATATTTCAAAGCTAATTAAAGTTGAGAGTGTGTCTGTGTGTGTGAGTGTGTGAGCTTATATACATTTTTGAATTATTTATTGTGCGTCAATTTCAGGCAGCAGCCCCACGATGTCAATGCGGTGATTGACGTCAAACTTCACAATCAGCAGCCGAAGCTACAGCAACATCAACAACAAAAACCAACAACAACAACAAGAGCAGCAGCAGCAGCAACAGTGTTTCTTCCACACCCCCTAACGACGACGAAAAAAAAAATCTACTCTTTGCCCCCATTGGGGGGCCGGCAGATGCGCCTAAAACCTTCACCTCTCTCGCAACTGCCTGCCTATCGCCCTCTCTGTCACGCTTGATATGTCTTTCTTTCTATTGAGAATTGATAAGTCATATCAGTGATTTTAATGCGCCATTTACAAGTTGTAGGTGTAATAATCTCAACGTCACGCAAACGCGCAAACGCAAATAAAAAAATAAAATTACAAAAAAAAAAAAAAATGAAAATGCAAATGCAAATGGACAAACAATTAAATGGCAGTTGCATTCATTTCAACTCAATTCAATTCGATTCAATTTGATGGCAAAATTGAAATAAATTGTTGGTCATTGATCATGGCAACTTTAATTTATCCAACTATTTAAACTTTATTTATTTATTTATTTACTTTTCCCCTCTCAAATTGTTTATATGTGGAATTATCATGCAATCATAATTATTGATTAACAAAGCCAATAAAATAAAAAAAATAATAATAAGAATTACAAATTATCGTTGGTCAACTGATATAGTGCTGATTGTGGCGATTCCTATATAGTTTTGTAAGACAAAACCTTCATAAAAATTAATAATAATAAAATCAATAAGAAGCGTAGAACATTTTGCTAGGCCAATTGAAATTAGAGATTTGAACCTATCAAAGAGTCCCAGAAAAATTGCCACATCGAAAAATAATTGCTGATTTTTTAGAAATTCAAAAAAAAAAAAAAATAGTAATTTTTTTTTTCATTTTGCCTCGTTGACTTTTTGACAATGGCGCCGTCGCCCCGCCTTAGCCCCAGGCGCATGCGCAGTTGCCGTCGGCAAAGGTAAAAAATAAAAAAATAAAACTCTTTTCACTTACCTTGAGTTTGGGAAGTTTCTGTCTTATCGGGCATATTCCAAGTTATCCGGAAAAAATATATAAATATTTCTAAGTATTTGAGAAAAATCCGTTTTCCTTTTTTAAAAATTCTTGTAAACTTTTTTTTTAAACTTTTTTTTAACACTTAAATAAGCACAGACACATTTTATTTTAATTTGTTGTTGTTGTTGTTGCTTTAGTTAAAAACTTTAATTGCTAATATCATAAAAATATCACAATTATTTTTTTGAAAATTTTTCTTGAATTTTTCATTATGCTTTTTTTTTTGTTTTATGGCCAAATCGCTGCTAGACAAATCTCAATCTTAAGACACTTGAATGGCTCATCGAAGCTTTTCTTTTTATTTATACAAATTTTTATATATAAAATATTTTTTGTTAAAAAATTTGGCAAGTTTAGTTGAGAGAGAAAGAGCAAATGGTTATTTTGGTTTTGAGCAAGAATTTTTCAAATATTTTTTATTTATTTTTTAATTTGTAAATAGGTACACTTTTTTTTTTAGTTAGTTAGTTTAGTTATTTTTGTGGTGCTTGTTGTGTCTTGGGTTCTGTGTGTGTGTGTTTGGTTTATTTATTTAGTGACTGATTTGCTGCTCTTAAGTATACTTTTAAATATCCATAAAGTAAATTGTAGGCGTGGCGATTTATTATTTATTTATTTTTATTTTTTTGTAAATTTTGATTTAAAGCGTTTGTGTTTTTACAAAAATCTTGTAAAGTTTAAGTGTGTTTTGCAATTATTTATTTTTTAATTTTTTTATAATATTTATTATTTTTCATTTAATTATAGAGGTGAAGATTAAGAGAAAGAGGGAGAGAGCAATAAACTGGCAATAGCACTTCAATTTTTGTTGTGATTTAAAAAATATTGTTGTTGTGGTTAAAACGTTTTGTTTTTGTTGTTGTTATTGTTGTTGTTGTTATAGCTGCACGCGCGACCAAGTTAAACGGGCTTTTCCATTAATGACGTAGTCGTTGCAATTGTAAGCGTCGTTGCAATTTGGAGGAGAAGAAAAAAAAACCGACATTCGACTCGTCTTTATTATCGTCGTGGCCGTCAGCGTCAACGTGCGAATAACAAATAACGGAAACATACGAAAAATTTTCACTGCAACGTAAAGAGGTTTTTCCGCGCTCGCTCGGCCGTCGTCGTCGTCGTCGTATTTGTCAGTGTCGCCGGCAGCAGCAGCAGCAACATCGTTTGCCTCGGCTGATCGGCTTTGTAACTCTTCGGCGTCGGCGTTAACGTTGGCAGCAGCTCTCGCACACACACACACACTCACACTCATACACTCACGCACTCTTGCGCGGGAGAGAGGAAAGGAAGTTCAAAAAACTGACCCACTCAATTGCAAGGGTATTTTGGATTTGTTTGCACCAAAAAACTTATTAACAAATAAACTCTTAATTATTCAAAATCGCAAAGTTTTTTTTTTAATTTAGCAAATTTATTTATTTATTTTTTTTTGGTTTGATTTTGATAGCGACGGCAACGGCCACAAATCGCGTGCTGCTCCCGAGCTCTGACGTTGGAACCGACACTGCCTGCAAGACACTGGGGAGGCTCTGGCTAAGACAACCAGAGGTCTTTCCAAGTAGAATAGCTCATGTTGCTGCCTCTGTCGCTGCTGGCTCACACATACACAGCAACACCAACGCCAGCCGTGGGTGAGGATTTGTGTGCGTGTGTGTGCGAGTGTGAGTGTGTTTGGTGCTCCATGGTTGGCCACTCATTCGCCGGATAAACTCGCCTGAGAGGCGAATCGCAGCCAGCTCATGGGTAAGACAGGGAAAGGGAGAGAGCGCGAGAGAGAGGGAGCCCCTTGCTTGGGGTAAGAGTGAGTGAGAGAGTAGCTTCGGCAGGAATTGCCGCAACTGTAGCACGTGCAAAATAAAAGCTGCTGATTTTGTCGCAGATTTTTTTTTTTTGTGATTTTTTTTTTTGTAGTGTTTCTTATCTCTTTGCCGCTGTCAGCTGTCTTTGGTGTTGGCGTATCTGCAACTGCAAAAAGAAGGTAGTAAGTTTTTTTTTTTTCAGTCGCTGTTTTTGTCAACTTGCAGCTGCCTTTTTGCAGTTGTTGCCCCCACGCTTTTGTTGCTTTTGTTGGTTTTGTTGCTTTATGGCTGCGTGGGTTTCTAATTGCTCAAATTGTATACCAATGAGGAGACTTCGTTTCAATTTCGTTTCGCCAAAGCGAGCTTCGAATAGGCGCCTCCCACTTTTTTCGCTTTTCATTGGTCTTAGACACGAAATTAGACAGATATTTTTTAGAGGGTTCGTGTTAATTATTTTAATGGGACTTGAAGTCCTAATTCCGGAAATTCTTATTCTTATTTATATTTTCCAAGTTATTCTAAGGACTCCTTGAAGTCAATAAAAACTTGTACATTTTTTTAAGAATCTTGAAAAATAATAGATCAAATCTGTGATTGATAAAGCAAAAGAAAATTATATAATATAAGATAAGGAGGGATAAAATTTGCTCAAACCCAAAAATATTTATGATATTTGTGTATATCTAAGAATAAGAATGCCAGGGGAAATGATTAAATAAATTTAAAAAAATAATAATTAAGTCAACGGTTTTTTTTATATTTCTCTCAATATAAAATATTCATTATTCATGGTTTTTTATATTCTCCCTTTAAATTTATATATTTGATCGAATTGTAATAGAAAAAAAATTCATTATTTTACAATAAAATAGATTAATGATTCTAAAAAATGTTCTCAAGAAATTTCCTTAAAAAATAGGATGAAAATATCATTTATCATAATTTTATTATATTCGCTTCTTACAAAAACTACTAATCGAAATCAACCAAAGCATTCATAAATTTTTCCAAAATTATTCTTCCCAAAAAGGTTAATAATATTTCAAAATTTTAATTATATATTTTTTCTCTTTTTAAAACTCACAAATATTCCAAATCTCTTTGATATAAACAAAGAATTTCTAAACCAAAGCAGGCCTCTGCAACAAATCATAATCGGATAAAAAATGCCACAATTTTATCCGGAACTCTCTCTCTCTCTCGCTATGCAGTCGCTCTCGCGCTCTCGTTCGAAATGGCTCTCTCTGCTCACGCACCAATACCAACACACCCTATCGAAATGCCGGCAAACAACTTCACCGACTGAACTTGAAATACCGATGCACGAAAGAGAGCGAGCTCTACGCTAGCCTGAGTGTGTGCGAGCTGCGCAGCTGCCGCTGCGGCTGCTGCGTCGCTAACCTAAGCGAGTGTGCGTGTGTGTGTGTGTGAGCGTAGTGTTTACAAAACAAGAAACCGAATGAGAAAAGCCGTGCCGAGCACAGGCCGCTTCGAGAGTTTTGTGAATGAACGAACACACACACTGACACAGGCACACGCACACATGTACTCATACCACCAATACCAGGCCAAGCCGATAGAGTAGTGTGTGTGAATTGTGGGCAGGGAAAATAAACGAAACGTAAAAACGCGTTTACGCGATTCGTACAAATAAATTTTTTCGTCTTTTTTTTTTCTTTTTCTTTTTCGCTGGTGGCGGCGGCAGCAACAAAAGCCGTCACAATGTAGGTGTAGCAAATGCAGATAGCCAAAGCATTTCTGTCTCTGTGTGTGTGTGTGTGTGTGTGTGTGTGTGTGAGACAACTACAACAATAACTTATTGAAATGAAACACTGACACAAAGCAACAAATAAAAAACCAAAATGGTGTAGGCCAAAACCGCGAACCGGGCAAGTTTTATAAACGCGAAGGTGGCAACCAATTCGCGGCTTTGGCTAACGAATCGTCAACAATCAACGAACACTGCTCATGTGGTTCGTTTATTTGTCGCCATCGTCTAGCGTTGCCGCCGCCGACACCGCCACCGCCACCGCTGCTGTTGCTGCTTCTAGCTGATTGTGGGCTGCTTTGGCATCTCACCATCCGATTCGCATAAACAATATCTGTTTGCTGTTGCTGTTGTTGTTGTTGATTTGGTGTGGAACGCTTGTCGCCTCTGTCTGACAGCCAGCCAACACAATCAGTTTTCCAATCATTTATTGCCGTTGTTGTTGCTGGCGTTGGCGGCCAGCGCTGATTTGTTGATGAAGTTGTCTTGGCTGATCTGTGTGACATTGCTGATTTTTGTTGTTGTTGTTGTTGTTATTGCCCCTGCTTGTTTTATGCAAATTTTGCGAGTCTCTCTTATCGTTAAGTACGTTTTAATGTAATTGCCTACGCCAGAAATATTTGATTTCGAAAATTACTTTTTCTTCAATTTTACCTTGAGTATCAACAAATGAATTGTTGTTGTTCTTGTTGTTTGGTTTGAGAATCTCTGCCAGGCAGCTGGGCTTAGCTGTGACTAAAGGAATTTTTAATAGAAATCCAGTAAAATGCCAATGCAGTCTGGTCTGGCGAAGTCTTTGTCCTGGGAATCTTCCCACGGTTTGCATTGCAGTCATCACCCTCTATGCCTTGGGTATTGTGTGCCGAAGAGGCCTCCTTCTGCCACCACCACCACCGCCTCTAACAATGCAAGACAGCCACCACCAACATCACCATCACCACCACCACCACCACCGCCAACCCAACCCAGCCCAACTCACCCGGTCGAGCAAGAGCCGCGAGGCAGAGTCCTTCGCCTGCGACCATCCCGCAGTGCAACCCCCTAACTTTTGGCGGGAAATAGGATAAGGCACAGTCGGGCGTCGTCATCGTCTTAGGGCATGAAACTTTCCACATAACAAAAGGCCTATGGCTTCAAGACTCTGACAATTGGCAATTTTACCCACCCTGTCCTAGCTTTACCTGAGGCGTTGCTGTTGCTGTCGCTGCTCCTGCGCATTAAATTTTTTTTTCCTCTGCTTAATGATGTTCATTCTTTGCCGCCCTAACAATACTCCTGCTGCGCCGTAACTGCCAAAAATATAAATAAAAAATCAACTCAAAAATTGACAAAAATCTCGAGAGAAAATTGCGTTGCTTTCTTTTCACACACAAGGCGAGTTGGCGGCTCTTGACAAATCGTCTTGCTCAACCCTCAACTGACGCCTAATTCTTTGGCCGGGCCTGTCTAGATTTCAATTAGGAACGCCAACATTGTCAACGCCCGATGCATTTGCATACTCATTCACTTGGCCCAAACTAACATTGAAATCCAATAATCATTAAACCAAATGGCGGCAGAACAACAAAAACAACAACACTACCTTGACAACAACAAACGCCAACTATCGGTAAGTCGGTAAGTGCCACGCAAATTCCCATCCAAAACTGGGGGTCAACAAGAGCTGCGAATCTGTATCTGTATCTAAATCTGCCTTTGTCATTTGGCTTGGGCTGTCAAGGTGGCGGCTTCCGAGGCTGCTTCTGTTGTTGCTCTTGTTGTTGTCGCCTGTGCCAATTAAAAAGTCTAATTTGCATGCACATGTGCAACTTGAAAGCCTAGCAGATTCAGATTCCCACGGATAACCAAGTCTCTGGAAGCGCATTTGCGTGTCTGATCTCGTGTGCTTTATGATTTGTGCCAAACAGCTGCAGCAGCAACAGGCGCCAGCAACAAAAGACAACAGAAACATAATTGCAATTAGCCAGAAAATAAGATTAAAATCCACAAAAGATTTAACAAACACTAAAATTGGTTAGATCCGAACAAAGAGCAAATTATAAAAGAAATTTAATTGTAATTCCCTTAGGAAATGAAAAAAGTAAACCAAATCAAAATTTTACATCAATCATTTCTTAAGTTAGTCTTAGCTAAAGTTGACCTAGAATTATACAAAATTTTTTCCTATTAAAATTTTGGTACTATTAGAATCTAAGTCAATCAACTTCATGGAACCTTTTTATGTCTTAAAAATCTTTATACCTATCAATATATTCATCTATAACTTAGATAGTTCTATCTATATCTATGTATATCTATCCATATCTATCCATATCTTTCTATATCTATGTATACCTATCTATAACTATCTATTTCCATCTATATCTATCTATATCTATCTATTTATCTATCTATGATATACCAATATTACTTTTAACTATTAAAAATCTGGGAGACATAATTTCCAATTATTTAAGATATAATTTTCATTCAGAAGGCATTCCAATTTTATAGTGAGCAAATATAATTTATTCCTTTGGAAATGCCAGATATTCCTTTCACCTTGATGGGTTGCCAAGGCAATGGGAATAATTTTCTATAATTTTCCTCCAGAAAGCATCCCAATTTTATAGTGAAAAATAAATTTATTCCTTTTGGAAATGAAAAAAAAATCCTATCGCCTTGATGGATTGCCAAGCCATTTGGAATTCCCCATTATTTGTGTATAATTAATTAAATTCCAGTAAAGAGAAGACAGTATCAAATTCTCACCATCTCGGCTGACGAGATAGCTTTTCACACTCTACATTTCCTGCCACTGCGGCTAATCAATTCAGTTTAACAGTCACTTGTCAACCAAATCAAAACATTTATGGTGCCATTACTTTCATTGACTACAGGCACACAAACAGACGACTTCCTTTATAGATCAGTTGAATAGTTCATCTGAATGCGAGTTCTAAGTCTTTAATCAGAGCACCCCATCAGGAGTCCGCTTTGCATCGAGTTTGTCGCTTAAGTCATTTGATTTGCTACCGCGCAGCTGCCACAACATTTAATTTATGTTTATGCTGCACTTAAAGCCAGCATTAAGACGGGCTTAATTTTGTTGTTCAACAAGCAGTTGGACTGGTTACTCCCACAAAAGTCGATGAAGACCGAGCTACTTTGAGCTTTGAGTGGCCACTGGCCGCCTTAGGGTCACCTCGCCTCAGATACTTCGCATAAAATTAACTGTTCATTCAAATAAAAATTAAACTATTAAATGTTTTCTACACATCGCCAAGTGGCAGCCAACTCTAGTTCAGTTCAGTTCCAGTTTCCTCGAAATCAAAAAAATAAAGAAAAACAAAAAATAAATAAAATGAGCTTAGACTCATAAACGATTAACATACAAAACACACACGACGGCCCCAAAATCTGAATCTGAAGCGTTTCAATATAAACTGTATAATAAAATATAACAATCATGCGATAAAAAATCTTTCACAAATACAAATGCCTTCGATCGAACAGCTCGGGATGAGAGCTTGAATGGTTTTTGCCTTGCCTTGGCTTGGTTTGGCTTTCGGACGGAACGGGGCTGGGTTCGTCATTTGCCCATTCACCTGTAAAAGTGTGGGAAAGCATAAGCCTCAAAAAAAAAAAAAAGAAAAAAAAGAGATCTGGCTTGTAAAAGCTCAAGAGCAGTGAAGAAATCAATAGAAACGCATAAGTAGCATGGACAGTAAGCGTTTTGTGAAGAGCAAAAGAAGAGAACGAAGGCAGGCAAAAAGCAAACGCTGAAAATTCAAATTAGCTCAACTCTCGTAAATAAAAGATATTATAGCCAATCGAGCAATAAAACCAGTTAATCTCTAAATGTGCTGGCTGAGGAAGCACAGCCCAGTGGCACTGATGCCACCACCACCATCATCTCTACCAGTTGCCCATCAAAGTGACTGTGCGTCCGTAAGGCGGTGGCGACTCTGACGGCGATGGAGGTGGCTCTAACTCTAACTCTGGCTGTGCCAGTGGCAGTGGCAGACTGTCTTTAAATCCAAAAAAAAAGAAATGTTTTCAATGCTCTCTTTTTACGATCAACCTGCTAGGAAACAAATCAGTTTGTCAGTATCGCATTTGGGTTTGTGCTTTGACTGCTTTTCAATGATGATGAAGATGAGAATTGATGTTGCTCTGGTTCTCTGATTGGCACTATATTAAGTGGGTTCAGGGTAAGGTGGTTCCCAAAAAAAAAATAAAATTTTGTTTAGATCTTTATCTTTCATTTCGTTGAGAAAGAGTCAAGGTAAGACCAATCCTTGTCTCTAAAGAGGTCATTTATTTTTTGGTTCTTTCTGCATGGAATCACCCTGATCTAGCCGAGGCGGGTGTAAGTTTAATCGACTCTCGTTGCTGTTGCTGCAGGTCTCTGGCAGGCCATGAAAACAGTTTTATGCGACTGCCACTCCAGCATTTTTATGGCATTTCTAACACAGCAGCCAAAGAAACCTCATTCATTTATTCATTCAAGCAGACATTCAATCGGTGACGGAGTCTCTTTCTCCGGCTCAGTTACCCCCTGACCGACACAGGGACCGCAAGAAGACCGGAAGTGTTGCGGCGGCGTGGGGGCTTATTCCAATTTCAAATAAGCCATTACACGACTACTTACAACTTGTTGTAGCTGCCACAACAACAACAACAACCGCTTAAAAGCTCAGCCACAGCCACAGTTGAAAAAGAAAAATGCATTCGCCGATTAAGCCGATTGGAAAGGGGTACGTGAGAAAATGCTTAGGATTTCAGCATCCGTCGCAGCTCAATTAGTGGGCTGGGCCAGCGAAGGGAGCCTCAGACTTCTCTCTCTCTCTCTCTCTCTCTTGCGGAAATTATTTATTAACTGCATTTTTGCTACTCAATGGCTACTGACTACATGAAAGCACATAACGCAACAATCATTTAAAAGTTTCTATTCAAGACTCAATCAAAACTGGTAGCCAAGATGGGCTTGGTCGCTGGAGCATCGGGGCGTTGGTGGAACCTAATGACTAAACTAAACAAATGAATTCAATTAAATCAACACCAGTGGCAACAAAAGACCCCCAATGCCAATTTGGTGTGTGTCATTAAACTTTAATGCGAATTTCGAGCTAATGCCACGGCCTTCATTCAACTTGTACTTTTTTTTTGTTTTTCGTTTTGTTTCTTTCTCTGCTATTTAGATTTTCATTAAGACAAAACTTGGTGAATGAAAAGCAAACAGGCAGCTACAACAAATATAAAACAACATATAGACATGCCCAAAAGTTTTCAAGTATTTTGTTGTTGTTATTTTATTTGGCAAGTGAAGACGCGTCCGCCGTCAACGCTGTAGGTAAATCATTTCGAATTCATCTTCTACTCCAAGATCAACTCTGACGATCGAGGCAGACGTGTGCGTAATTTAAACCCATGTAGTCGTCTGTCTGATGTTTTTTTTTTTTTTGTTTTTTTTTTTTTAGTCTGGCAGCAGGCTTGTGTGGGACCATTTAGGTATTATTCTCTTGTTGTATTAATTCTGTTTTTTTTTTTTTTTTTGTCGAGAGAGAGGAAGTGCGAAATGCTGCGATAAAATCTACTGGAATCTAAATTAATTGCCAACAAGTAGTCACATATGATAGATAGAGGCAAACACAAAAAAAAGAGAGAAAGAAACAAAAACTTGGAAATGTGTTGATTATAATTAAGAGGAACCCAGTTTTATTTCGAAGGTGCTAAATCGGTCATTGGGTTTTTATTCGTATTTCTATTTTTTCTAAACTAAAATAAATGTTGATTATTTTTTGGCTAATTCAGTTTTTGTTTTGATGTAAAATTATATAAATACATACATATTCATTTATAGGTCGGTGGTTCCTTCTAATATAAGTTGAAGATTTTTTTTCTAAATTTAGTTTTCTAAGCAAATAAATATTTATTTAAAATTTACAAATATTCAATTTATATTAAATACTGATAGTTTTTTCTTTTGACTTGAGATCTTATAATATTTTTATACTCTACTCTCAAGATAGAAATGTGTAGACCCCTAAAAAATACCTCAGAGTTTGAAGTAAGAAATCTCACATTTATTAAACGATCCCTTTTCAACTCAGCAATAACGTTTTCTTTATAGGACAATAGATTTTTAAATTTTCGTAAAGTTCAGATCGCTATATCATATAGCGAACCTAAATCGGTTTTAGGAATAACTCCCACAATTATTGACTGATCTCTTCTAAACTCAGCACACATGTTTCTTACATAAATATACTCGCTTGTGGATTATAAGTATCGGACTACTCTATCATATAGATGCCACACGAACCTAAATCGGTTTTAGTAATAACTCCCACAATTATTGATTGATCTCTTCCAAAGTCAGCTCACACGGTTATTACTAGTAACGGAATATTATATCTTACTGCTCTCATACTAGACCGTACTTCAAAAAGAGTTTGTAATCTTCAGCACCCCGAAGATAACGTTGGGACTTCTATTATTTACTTTAACTAATACCAATTTTTTTTTAATTTAAGCAAATTCAGAATTTTTTTAAACAGATAAAATTACGGTCTGACAGAAAATAATGAAATCCTTTATCTATCCAAAGACAACTGAAACTTTTTTATTTCTCACAAATAATAAGGCAACTATGAGGGTTTCCTGAACACTCCAGACAGCTGCAAACCATTTCGGAGCTTATTTATTGTTTGCTAGAATTTTACAGCTTTCCATTTTTTTTGGGCATTGAAACTTTTCAGCTGGCAACAACGCAAAAAAGAAAAGACTACTACTGACAGCCCAATGGATCCAACTGCGCAGTTCACCTAGCCCAATCCAGCCCAGTTCAGCCCAGACCAGCCCAGCCCAGTCAAGAAGAAAAAAAGAAGAAGAAAAAGAAGTTACTTAATTTTTAATTTCCATGCGCAGCTGCGTTATCTGTCATTGTTGAGATTTTGAGAGGTTCCTTTTTCTTTGTGGCCTGGGCAAAAGGAGCAGCGGCTCAGGCTTGGCCTGGCTGAACAAATGCACAAATGGGGTGTTGGGTTGGTTCCTTTTGTTATTGTTGGCGTTGCTGCTGGAGGGTGTCGTAACGGCGGTGGCGGTGTTGGTGCTGGTGGTGATGGTGGTGGTGGCGTCATATAAGCAAACCCAAGATGGGCAAACCTAACTGCGCATTTGGCCAAAGGGGTGGCAACAACAAGATTACCCGATTTCAAGGGTGCCTCGACCTACCAAAGATAATGATTTGAAATACTTTCCGTCAAGGGTATAAAAAGTTTAAGAAAGGCAAGCTCGTTTACCTCAAATGGGTTGGCCGGGCCAGCTGTATGGTTTTCGTAGTCCGCTTGCCGCCCTCCGTCCTTCAGGAGCTCTTGAATCCTGAGTTACTGGTCTGTGACACTTTGATAAATATGCGCTCAAATAACTACCTATAGACATGCCCATATAGGCATTTGCCAGATACCTTTGGCATTTTTAGTAAGGCACAATAAAATTGCAGTGGCACATAAATTATGGCAGCCATCGAGCAGAGACAGCCTCGGCGATAGCAACACCATCTAGCAAGGAGCAAAGAGCTCTCAGCGAGGGAGAGAGGGAGCCACCCGCTTGGAAGCTTCAGACTTGATGACGAATGCTTCTTGCAACAGCCCGTAAGGGGTTTTGGTTTTAGTTTTAGTTTAACTTTGTTGTTGCTGTTGTTGTTTTTGTTTTCATTTTCTTGGAGCTCTTTGATGCCCCCATGTATGTATATTTATGTCATTAAATTTAAGCATTTTCGTTTAGGCCATTGAGTTGGCAACCCTGTGATTAAGTTGAACTTGGCTGCTGGCCAATTGCTTGGACTGGCTAATAGAGCCAGCAGAGAGTCTGCCCAAAAGAATTTCATATGAAATTATAAACGTTTTAGTTTTATTGCACGGCGGCGATGCGATGCGACGCGACGCGTCGGTGGCTGCGACTGGCCATCCAGTGATAAATGTTTCCTACGCAACGGTTAGCAGCAGCAGCAGCAGCAGCATCTTGGCATTTCACCCGCTGGCTTACTCTGCTCTGGTCACTCGTGAATGGCACTGGCAATGGCATTGGCAATGGCAAACCGAATCCCCGCCACACATCATATACAAATGCAAATTTAATTGTAGTTTTGGCTGAAATGGCTGAGACTAAAATGAATGCTTTTCAGGCCATGGCACGCAATTTAAGTGGGCGTGCCCTGGGGGCAAAGCACAAAAAGCACACTCAGAAAAAAAAAACAAAAAAATATAAATAAAAAACAAAGAGAAACCTAAAAATGTGCCAATTCATTTGAATTCGTTTCTTTTTCTTTTGAAATGATAAATATTTTTTTGTTATTGTTTTTTTGCTTATTATTGTATCTCGCCTTTTTTTTAGGTGATAACGGTTTCAATTCTAACGGTTCGAGCACTTTTTCTGCGTCTGACTTGGGCCAATCGAGACACGCAATATTCGCCCAAAACAAAAGAAGACCAAGTCTCTTGGAGTCCTCCATATGCTGCCTCATGTGGCGCACTTGTTGTCTATTTTCCTTAATTTTTCTGGTCTAATTTCACCTCATAATTGCAGACACGAGGCTAATTTTCCACATCCCAAAAATAAAAACCACAACGAAGGAGTCAAGCAAAATAATCCAGAAATGACTGTGGCAGTTGCCACAATTTCACTTCCTTCATTTTTACCCTGGTCACGGCTCGTGCGACACGGAAACTGCTGCTGTTTCCAGCCATTCTCACCAAGGATTCTGCCACACTTTGTCAGCTGTTCTTCAGATTTCTTAGCCCCTCTTGAAATACTTTTCCTAATTGCAGTCTGCGTGACTTTTCCATGAGCCCAGCTTCTGTTTATCTGTGTGTGTATGTGTGTGTGTGTTTGTTTCTTTACCTTTTTCGGCAACAGCTGGGCTGGCACAAAAGAGAATGAGCCTACCAAGTCCTTAAGACCAAAGTAATTTTTGTAAATATTTGCCAAAGGTCAATAATCTTGGCAACGGTTGCACGAGGTAAGCCAAAGTCAAATTAATTTTTGAATGAAAAAAAGATATTCAGGACAATTCTGGAAGTTTTCCTGAGACTTGAAAAAATATTTATTTAATTTTTTTTTTTTATGAAATTCCAATTTTATTTGCCTGAAAAGTGTCCCCTAAAAATGACTTGTATAATTTATTTCCCAAATTTGGATTGAACAAATTTCCTTTTCGTATTCTTTTGTAACAATTTTTAATATAACCAGAAAGAGCTACGTTTTCCCCCTCTAAATTGAATGTCATTAGATTAGACTACAAATATGCCAAGATTTACGCTTTCTAAAAGATCATGCGGGTGTTTCTGCCAGGCAACACAAAAATCAAAGGCCACTCACCCGACAACAACAACAACAATAACAAAGAAGAAGAAAAATAGATAGGAATCTTATAAATGCGCCCCTGAAGATGTGACGAGAGTAGGTAGCAAAATTAGATGTTATTGTATAAGTAAGTAAGTAAGAAAAACACACCGGGCCGTAGATAATAATAACAATAATGCACAAGCAAAAAAGAAGAAGAAAACGCGCGCGCCAAAGCAGAAATCGAACAGGAACAGCTGAGAAGACCAGAGTAGAGCTAAGCAGAGGAGGACTTGGTGGAGGAGGAGATCAACGCCAGAGGTAAGACGAAGCGATTGCGATCCTCTTACAGCAGCACAAATCACAAATTTTTATTTTTTTTTTTTTTTGCTTTTCCTTCTTCGTTCTTTCTTTCTGTCTGCCTCAGGTGCTCAAAAGGCGAGGGTGTGTGTTGTCGGGGCTTCTTTCCTTCCTTAAAAATTATTTCTTTTTTTTTTTTTGCTGTTGTTTTGGGAAGCAGAAGCAGTGGCAGCGACAGCCACACAATTTGTAGCACGTGGCCCAACAAAAAAAATGTAGCTAAGAAAAATTGGCGCCTTTTTTGGTCTTAAGGAGGCTGCCATAAAAAGTCGTGATTGCGGGTGCCTCACTTATCTAACCAAAAGAGTACAACCAAAAAAAAAAGAGATGAGAAACCTATCTGATTACAATGCAAGTGATATAAAATGTTGCTTGCGTCAAATATCAATTATGTGGGTTATACAACACCTACAAGCCAGACCGGATGAAGGAACATTTTGTTGAGGGGCTTCGAACGGAACTGCAAGCAATTTACTGACATACGATCCAATCCAAAAAGAATCTGCATGAATCGAGCAATGACAACAACGACAGCAAAAGCAACAGCAACACAGACGAATCAACGGATACGGGGAGCCTACCAAAAACGGTTATAATTGGCCCAAGGCAGCAACAACTGCAAAATAAACAATAATAAAAAGTGCAATCGATCAACTTAGGCTTACCATTTATGTATTGACAACTAACACAGTGACATGTTTTGCCTGTAGTTGGCTGGCATGAAGTGTGTTGATTTCGCACTTTACAACTTGTAAACTGGCAAGCGATGGCTACTTACCAACTGAACGAACCAACCACAACTAAATACCCAACTTTGATTATTATTTATTAAATAACAATCATATGAATATGGTGCGATGTAACATCACTCGCAGACACTCGTTTTGGGTTCGCTAAAAATGCGCTAATTGTCCACGCAAAAAACCCACCAGCGAACGATTGCAGAATTTATTACATATCAATTATATGGTCAATTGGGTTTTTCTTTTTCTAGTTTCTAGTCGTCTCTGGTATTCGTTGTATTTGGCTTTGGACAGGACTGTCAAATCAGCATGTGTGGCTGGACAAGGTTGGCAACATTGATGGACATTTGTATAGAAGAATTGTCAGCAAGATTTGCTGATGAAAATATTCAACGCAACATTTCTGGCAGCAACACATGCTGGACAATTAATTCTAATGCACCTGCAATAAAAGCCAGCCTAATGGTCATAAGCTTAAACGCAACAGGTGTAGGACTAGCCATGTGTGTGGTCTATGGTTGCTGCTGATCTGGCCAGAGTGGCTGGTGTTGCTGGCGTTGCTGGGGTTGCTGGGATTGCGTGGTAGTGTTGCTGCTGCCGTTGCAACAGCAACTTTATTTTTTGTTTTCAGGACTTGTCACCATAAATCGTGTGAAATATCGCATTTCGCGCATTGCATTTCGTGTTAACGAGTGTGACATTTGCACACACACACTTACACACACACAAGCTAGAACTCAATTTATTTGTCTTAGTTGGCTGGGTAGGTAGACACAGGAACAGTACAGCCACTCGGAGTGGGCAAGTGTGCTAAGTGTTTTAGTCTGCGGCATTTGATTGTTTGTTTTGAATGGGAAATCGACCAAGTCTTTATGTGTATGCATGTGTGTGTGTGTGAGTTGCATTTGCATATTGACAACATAGTGTGATAATGCAGCCGTTGACATTGAGTCAGCTCAGACAGAGTGGACTGGACTGGACTGGACTGGGTTGGCAATCCAGGGCGTAGTTGCATTGTTCTGACTTCTGCTGCTGGTACGCCCACCGTAACAATTGACAGTGAACATGCCGCAGAGAGGCAGCCACAAAAAAAATACTTAGCCTAAGTTCTGAATATGCATCTGCCTGTGTGTGTATGAGTGTGTGTGTATGAGCTTAATCTGATAAAGTTGCGCGCATGCGCATGTTGCACGCCTACAAAATCATGTTGCACGTCAATTGTAGTTGAAAAATATGTGTTTTTCGTTTTTTTTGCAGACTTGATAAATGTGTACTTGTGTTGGTGTATTTTAATTCTGAAATGATTTTGCAAAATAGTTTTTGTTCTTTGTTTCAAGGACACAGGCAGCAGTCGCTACGTGTGTGGCCATAACTTATGCTCGCGTGGAGGCTTCGAGTCGGCAAAGCTGCTGACAGAAACTGCCGGCAGCAACAACTACAATGAGATCAACAACAACAACAGCAACACCAACGAATCGTTGTCTCCGCGACAATATCGAATTGCGAATTTCCAGAGCGGAATTGATTCTTAAAAAACGTTGACAATTTACATGTTGCAGCAACATATTGAAGCCAGAGCAGCAACCACTCTGCCACTACCACTGCCACTGCCACTGCCACAGCGACTGCCTCCGCCAAGTTGATTTGGTTACATTCGGTGGTCGTCCGTGGTTGGTGTTCCGTGTTCAATGTTTGTTGCACGGTGCTCGCCCAGTTGCTGTTGCAAACTGCACTTGTGACAAATTGCTACATGTGTGTGTTTTGTGGTTTGGAGCATCGCATTACGCGCTACCATTACCTACTGATCAGACTCTACGTCTCCCTCTCTCTCTCTCCCTCTCTCTGTCTTTCTCTGTTTGGTTTTTGGTGGGTCTGGCAATGGCAAACGGAAATTGAAAATTACTTACCACAAAAAAATGGAAGAAGCTGAAAAAAAAAAAAACAACTGAAAAGATTTCACAAGCCAAGTTAAACGCCCACCAAAGGCCAATGGGTAATCCGTAGTGCTGGCCAACTAATAATCGCATAATACACGTTCCAAACTAATGATTAACTTGCATCATTATCGCATAAGATCTGCGCATGCGCAACATCGTCCACCACCACAACCACCACCACCAACAGCAGCAACAAGAACAAGAACGCGGCAATTGTAGTGTTTTTGTGTGCTCCGTTGTTGTTGTTTTTGTTATTGTTGTTGTTGTGCGTGGTGGTGTTTTCTGTGTGCCAGGTTGGTTGGCTGCTCAAATTAGCTGCTGTATCTGCAGAAGCTGTTTTCGTCCACAACGTTGACGTTGAGCAAGATGCCACGGCGCATTCTTGGGTTTGCTAACTCAGGACAACAAAAGCATCCTGTACAATTTTTACGTTTCATTGAGAGAAAAGAGATTCAAAAAAAAAAAAAAAATAGCGAGCTCTCCTCCCTGTAGCTTTCAGTCAATTGTTGGGCAGTAATCGAAGCATCGTCCAGCCCAAGCTACTGGCCAGGTTTTTGGCCTGAGGCAGCGGCATTTTAGCTGCAATTTCTTTTTGTTTTATGCGCTGCGTTTAAAAATGCAGTCAACGTCGCATCCTCACCGCCATCCTCACTGAACCTTTGGCAGAACCCAACTGATCTGAACCTGCCGCTTTAAATGCCTTACGGCCCCAAAAAGGCAGTGTTCACTCAACCAAAGAACAAAAACAAAAACAAAATAAAAACCTAAAACTTTTTGAGAAAGAGAAAATTCACTGCATCCTCCCACTTTTTGTAGGCTTCCTCTGGCCAGGCCGGTCAAGTCCCGGGCTATTATATTCTTACTTTTGTGGCTGTTTTGGTCCCAATCATTAAATGCGTTTTTCATACATTTTTATGCGGGAGTTGTTGCTGCTGCAAAATTTTGATTTATGCCTTTCTGCTCTTTTGGTAGTCGACTCGAGTCTCGTAGGATTTTTGCCCTGGCAAACGAAAAAGTATATCAAAATGGGTGCACACCCACACTTCCGGCAGTAAATTGAATGTGGGTAGTGCCACCAAAAATGAGAAAAAAAAGCTGAGGAAAGAATGTTGCTGGCAGAGCTGAATGTTGCTGCGATTTTGCGTTGATTGCTGTGGCTGCCAACATGGCCACATAATTATGCGCTAGTATTCTTTGGCTGTGTGTATCTATTTGCCAAAGCATTTAAAAATACGTAAATTACAGTTGAGCAGTTGTTTGGCTGATAGTTTTGTAGCCAAACACAAAAGTAACAAGGCAGCTAAAAAGCAAACAGAAACAAACAAAACGGACAACGACAACAGCAATGACGATGACAACTACAACGACGACGACGACTCAAAGAGTGAAGCTGACGATGATGGCGAATGGCGACGACTACAAATCGTCGAAAGTTACAGTTTAAGTTGTTGGCTGACAGTATATGTTGTTGTTGTTGTGGTGGTGGTATCAGTGTTTGTATTTGTGGTTGTGGCTGTGGCTTCTGCAGTGATTGGCAGTTGGCTGAGAGAGAGAGATAATCAGAATTCCAACATTTTCACCTGTTGCCATTTGCCGCCGTTTGCCAGTTTGACATGTGCCGCACATGCCGTTGCCATTTGTCTGCACTTTAATGACGCGCTCGCCCGTCGTCGGCCATCGAGCCACCGAGCCACCGAGCCATAGAGCCATCGAGTTAGCTAGTCCAGCTACTCAGCTACCCATCCAGCCAGCCAGCTAGGCAATCAGCTAAGCATCTTAGCGCGTTGACAATCTATGCGCATAGTTTAGCATTTACTGTTGGAATTATTGAACCACATGCGAAGCATGCTTCCCGGCTCTACAAGTGACCCACTTGCAGAACGGACTTCATAGTCAAAGTCGTCACTGGCGTTGTCATCGGTTGGGCCCTGGTCTGACTGGTCAGACATTGTGTCACAGATCTGTAGGACTTTGGGCTTTATTTTTTGGGCCAAATTCTTTTGTTAGCTGTGTATTTAGCCAGGTACGTTTAGTGGCCAGTTAAAGTGTCTAGAATACATGGCAAAATGTCATTACTATGTTAATTTTTTAGTGGGTCAATTGAAAATTCATACGCAGTGTGGTGCGCTCTGCAATGCATTGACAATGCGCATATTTTAATGCGCTATTCTTGGTGTTGTTTGTGTTGTTGCTGTTATTGCTGCCATTTACTGACGACAAGAAAACATTTGAAATTGTAACAAATAGGCTGGCGTATCAATGTGATGACCTCCCGCACATGGCTTTGAGTATTTGGCACACATGCGAACAATTTATGCAAATTGCCAATGGACGTTTAAAAAAGAAAACACCTTGAATAATACGCAACCAACACCAACCAAATGCGTAGTTGACCCTTGACTTTTCTAAAGTAAATTTACACACACATAAATACACAAACACACACACATACCATAACCATCACCATTCCAATAGAGAGTAAGATGGAAAGACACTTGCCATGCAAAATTGAAATTTGCATAGGAAAAACAACATTTCCGCCAACACAAAAGCGGGGGCCAACCATGTCTACACATGAGCAAAAGTTGGGGAGGTTTTCAGGGAATTGCAATTGCATACATTACAGGCAAATAAATGCAAAAAGCAGCGGGAGAGTATCACAAAACTGAAAGCAATGCGGACTTAACTAGAAACTGTACTTGCTGCAATCTTCAATTTATGGCCAACAAACAGCCCACCAAATTCCCTGCCAAACAGAATGGCCCAAGCAAATAATGTAATCTGATGTACAAGAAATACGATTTGCCAAAGGTTAACTAATTAATTTGTCTACTCAGCCATAATAAAAGTCCATAAAATGTCTTCCCATATTTAAATACTTTTTGATAAATATATTTTTAGTCTATCGAATAAGGCATTCACATAAATAATAAAAAATAAATTATTTATTTATTCTAAAAAGAATTAAATTAATATAATCGCATACTTTATCTTTATTAATTCTTTGAAATTTATATAGACACACAAGTTCTACAATTTATTAAAAATTCTTGGCATTTCGAGTTGGCTTGAAGATTGCATGAACACCTACACAAAGGCCGGCAACCAATTGATTTGATTTCCAGGAATAAATAAATGCTACAGGCAATCTTCATATTTAAAACATCAACACGGAATACCTAAAGAAACCCTTTGAAAGTGGCAACACAAAAGGGACTGCCTTGTCTGGGAGAAGACGAAATTTTTCATTTGATTTTTAAGACATTTGCATAATTGCCAGGCCAAACTGGTGTTGAAAATAAAAATTCCATTCTGTAAATATAATTAAATTTATAAATTTATGGAAGCAGATCCAAGAGAAATATCTAACAAGAAAATTCATCAAAAATTTGATATATATTAGCTTAGCCAAGTAAAGCTGACGGAACCTCTATATAGAAAATTATTATTGAAAAATATAATACTCAGTTAAGCTGGCTTTGAAAATAAAACTTCACAAAAAAAATATTAAATATTTAACAGTCATGAAGAACCTGATAAAGGGCGGAAATATTAGGAAGAGGTAAGAGATCTGAATATTCCCAAAATCAAGCCCGATGTGATAAAGATTTCTCTGCAGATCTTCTCTTAATCCACATGTGCGACGTACTGTAAAGCATCCATTAACGTAGGTAGAAATACTTATTGGAAAAGCATATCTTAACTGATTTTCTTTTTTTAGTGATTTGGAAACTTTCATGAATTTGATTAAGGGTACAGTTGGCACGGGGTGCTTAGCAATGCCAAGAGCTTTTTATAATTCCGGCTGGCTTATGGGAATTATCTGCACTATATTGATCGGCAGTTTTGTCCTCTATGCTATGCATATTTTGGTAAAACATATGAAAACCCTGTATGAACCGTCTTAGTTCTATTTAATTGCAGATTCGTGATATTCGTATTTTGTGCAATGAAAATAATGTTAAGATGTTGACTTATGGAGAAGCCATGGAATTGGCTTTGTCGAAGGGACCATATTGTCCAAATATTTCACACTATATGAGGTATAAGTCTGATTGTGCCTTTTTTGAGATTTCATTATTTAATTTTTATTTTTATTAGCTACTTCGTCAATTGTTTGTTGTGCATTGCTCATTTTGGTGTCGACAGTGTTTATGTTATTTTTATAGCAAAAGATATAAAGAACTTGGTCGATATTTACTGGATGAAACTTGATGTTAGATTATATATGGCTTTGCTTATTTTGCCACTCCTGCTCACATTTATGGTGCGAAATTTAAAATTTCTAGTGCCCTTTGCTATTATCTCCAATTCCTTGCTATTCCTAAGTATTTTTTATTAAAAAAAAAAAGAATTTCAATTATTGGCTTTATCCACAGGCTTACTTATTATATTGTTCTTTGTGACAAATGATTTGCCCAACATATCCGAGAGGGTTGCTGTAGGAGGTATCTCAGGATTACCTCTATTTTTTGGCACTATACTTTATTCCATTGAATCTGTGGGTGTGGTAAGTTAATCATATTAATGAAACATTTTTGTTTTTCTGGAAAACTGTTTTTTTTATATAGATAATTACCCTGCCTCATAATATGATCAATCCTCAGAACTATTTGGGCATGTTTGGAATACTAAATTGTGGTATGTTTATGATCTTGGTAATATACGGAGCAGTGGGCTTCCTAGGCTATTGGCAATTTGGAGAAAATACAGCAAATTCCCTACTTAATAATTTTGCCAAAGCAGAATTGTAATCTTTTTATTGTTTTACTAACACCTCAAAATTCAAAGACTTTACTCCACAGATTATCCCAAACTGTGACGATTATGTTCGCATTGGGCATATTTTTCTCATATGCCTTACAAGGATCGGTTATAATCGATATACTGTGGCGACAATATCTAGAACCCGAGGTGGAAGAGTCAGCCAGAGTTCAGGTCGAACGGTTGATAAGGACTGCAGTAGTTATTGCTTCAGTCCTTTGTGGAATTGCTTATCCCGATTTTGGGTTATTACTCTCGTTTATTGGATCATTTTGCCTAGCTCAATTGGGTCTTATATTCCCGGGAATTATAAATATCTTTGTTACGTATGAGGGGGGCTATGGTCGTGGTCATTGGTTACTCTGGCGATCCTTTTTCATTATTGCAGTGGGGGTAATCGGTAGTATTGCGGGGACAATAACCTCGTTAAACGAGCTTAGTGAAGAATATTCGTATGATGTAAACTTTCCATAATTTTTATAGTCAATCTGTATACTCTGTTCTCTATACTTCAATAAAAATCAATTTCACTTTCTAAAATATTTTAAATTATAAGGAATTAATACTCTTAAATACAATTGACCCGATCTTTCATAATGGCTGATACGTATGTAAGATAATTATAAAGCTTGAAATCCAACCAAATGTGTAAACGTATATTTTTAGAGCACCAAGACCACCACCACCCCAACCAAAAAAGGTTGAGGGGGAATTCGATCCATACAGTGCACGAGAAGTGGAACAGCCCATGAGGTAATTTTATGATGTCACTTCTCATATATAGCCTGCAGATATTTAAGAAAACTACCATTATAGCAATTTGGGAGCCTTTATATCTCTCCTTAAATGCGTTATTGGTACAGGAATTTTGGCGATGCCTTTGGCATTTCTATATTCTGGTATTATTGGCGGCTCTGTATTAACTGTACTGGCTACCATGCTACTGACCTATGGTATGCATCTTTTGGTATGTAAAAAACATAAGTACTCAGACGCATTGGTATATTATCTATAAATTATAGATTAACTGTATGACTGAGGCAGCCAGAAGAACTAAAAAAGGATATTGTACTTTTCCAGAAGGCATGGAGGTATCCTTTACTGAGGGACCCTCCTGTTGTCACGGCTTTGCAAAAGGCTCTGGCTTATTGGTTGATATTGTTCTCGGCATATCCCACTATGGTATTGCAGTGGTTTATATTGTGTTTGTGGCTACAAACTGGTATCAGATAGTCGATTATTATTGCAGCGAAACCAATATTCATCTATTGTGTTATATAGGCATTGTGGGATTGGCTCTATTGCCTTTATTTTTGATACGGCATCTCAAGTATTTAGTAATACCGAACTTAATCGCCAATATTTGCATGTATTTGGCATTTCTTTGTATATTCTATTATATCTTTAGAGGCTTACCGAACATAACTGACCGAGAAATGTTCAACCTATACGATTTACCTCTCTTCTTTGGAATTGTTCTGTTTGCTGTCACCTCTGTGGGAGTTGTGAGTATTAAATCAATTTGATACCCCTCAATCCAATTCAACTACAAACATTACTTACAATTTTATAGATGTTGGCAATTGAGTCGAAAATGGCCAAGCCTGGTGACTACCTAGGCTGTTTTGGTGTTTTAAATAAGGCAATGGTTTTCATCATTATAACGAATGTCCTGTTTGGCATACTTGGCTATTGGCGATATGGCGAAGAAATTGCTGCTAGTATAACTTTAAATTTGCCTGAAAGTGAAATGTAAGTTGATCTTGCTATCTCTGAGGAAACATCCACTTTTGAATTTTTAAAATCTCTTTGCAGCGTTGCACAATTAGCTAAATTTTTGATAGCTTTGGGGGTGTTCTTAACCTATCCTTTAACTGGTTACATAACAATCGACATCGTATTGAATCACTTTATTTTAAAAAAGCCAAGGAAGCATCCCCATCGAATCGAGTATATCCTAAGAATAGTCTTTGTCCTGGTTACCACAGGCAATGCCATAGCATTTCCCAATTTGGGACCACTTTTGGCCTTAGTTGGCGCCCTGACCATTTCCGTTTTGAATTTGATTTTTCCCGCTTGCATGCATTTGTGCTTGAGATATAAGCCAGGATATGGAAAAGTAAAATGGATGCTCATCAAGGACATCCTGCTGATACTGGTTGGAATGATTATATTACTGTATGGCAGTTATGCTGCCATTGTTGAGATGATAAAACAATACGGCAGCGACGATAACAAGGAGGAAACAACGGAAGAAGATGAAACAACCATTGCCGCAACAACACCAGCACCACCATAATCCTGCCCAGAATATATATATATATATATTTTTACAAATTAAATTCATTGTCATTTTCAATTCTTCTAAAATCTGGAACCGACTGGAATAACCGAAATTATAATAAAACCGATTAAATTATATTTAACATTTTATTAAGAGAATCGATTGAATATCAGCAGTCATTTTTTTTTGCTTTATCTAATTGAGAATTGTGGCAAAACAAAGGCAACATAAATTCAGTGACGGTTGAAAGGTTACAATGCAACGCCTACTGCAACATGGTGCTGGCGGTAAAGTGGCAAGCAAGACAGACCAGCCAGCCAGCGATACGACTTTGCAACCATTATCGATGACGGCAGCATTGGCGGTAATTCCCTCATTAGGTGGCGTCGGCATGGCATTCAACCGGCTTGGCCAACCAGTCTGTTTGTCTGCCAGCCAAGTGAGCAGAAGAGCAGCAGAGCAGCGGTAGCAGTGGTAGCAGTGGCAGCAGCAAACAGCCCACTTAACGATGCTCCGGAATTTATGCCGATATGGTAATGCATCTGTGCTGGGACTTGGACTCAAACTCATACTTGTATACGGCTCGGCTTTTCTCTGTGGCACTTGCACTACGGCCGTTTGCCACTGCTACTGCCACTGCCACTGCCTCATTATGCCATTGATGGACTGCAGTTGGACGTTTGGATTGCGTAATTTATTGTTTTGTCTGCCTTGGTGGGGCTGCTGGGGCAGCTGGGGCTTGTGGGGCTCGTGGGGCAGCTCAACGTGCTTGATAAACGGGTGTCAACGACTGCTTCTCTTCTGCTACTGTGGATGATACCACCGCCAGCTGCCAGCGGCCAGCGGCCAGCCGCCTGCCATTCGATATAACCTAAATGGGCGACATTGTCAGTGTGTTTTTCTTTTTGCATTTTTTCTAAACGCTTGCATATCACTTTCAGTCAAATCCATGGGGCTTCGAATTTTTCGCTAAAACAAGTTCACTTACGCCGGCACACCATTGGGGGATTGGCCTGGATTGCACGTTTATGGCACAAGCGAACGACTAATTAGCTACTCGAGCTACATGCAAAGGCGTTCAAAGCGCATCAAACACACACACTCACACACACACACACGCACACTCGGTGAGTCTCTCATCTTTGTCTAATGATTTCCTTGAATTGACATCGCTTTCTGAGTGCTGTTTTCTTTTTTACTTAATAAATACTCACTCGCAAATATTTATCAGCAGACCACCGTCACACATGTGTGTATGTGTGTGTGCTGCCAAACAGTTCAAAAGGTTAAACTGTAGCCAATGGGTGTCCCAAGAAAAAAAAAAAAAATAGAAATGAAAAAAACAAAAGTTCTTCGCTGCGTATGTCATGGCCAGGTTAGGCTGGACGATTGCGCGTGTGCAACAAATCATGTGGCAGAGACTCTCTAGCAGCCAGCCAATTTGTGTTCCGTTGCTTTGCCGTTTGTATAAATCAATTGGCAGAGTTTGGTGCGTCTCAAAGCTTCGGCTCGGCTGTGGTCATAAGACTGCACTTCCATCGATTTGACAACCCGCTGTGCCGTTGCCTATTGCCTGGGCCGGGCGCATCTTATAAATTGCAGAGCTGGAGTGCGGTTGCATCCATATCCTCATCCTCAGACTCATCCTCGTCTGACTTCGTCCATGGCTGATCACTGACGCATTATGTGTTTGGACTATGATTTTTCACTTGTTTTAGTGTGTGCGATCGTCTTGATTGGTCTATAAATTATAAAGTTTATTGCAACTGAGCTCGAGTCGAGAGTCGAAGACGAACCACAGCCCGTGTAATGGGAAGCGTATTTTCAATATCTTACACATTTCCGCCCCCAACATAAAACCACATATCTGTGTATCTGGCAGTATCTGGTTATCTGGCCAAAGAACTCATATCAATAATCTTCAATTTCTTTACAGTGGCTCGCATTATTTGTTTTTAAGGTTCGAACAAAAATTCGTATTTATCAATATTGATATTGTTTTTTTTTTTTTTTGTGTGTTATTTACTATTGACATGATGATTTCTACCTTGAATTTCTGTTAAAATATTTGCACAATTTAAGGTTCAGTTTGATCATGAAAAATATATCAAATCAGCCAACAAAAGATTTTCAGGTAAAACTCAATATTTCCTATATAAATTCGGAAATTATTGGTTTCGAAATATAGAATTGTGGGTGCATTACAACCTGCTTAAGGAATGGGTTGGGTCAGACAACCTTGGTTGGATGCAGGAAAGCTCATTATAGGAGCCATTAGCCACAGTCAAATCTTCGGAAAAATGTCAAAAATTGAGCAAATCATGTGAAGGCTTTGAACAAAGCCGAAGCGGCTTTGGCCAAACCAAAGAAATGAGACAAGCAAAGTTGTAGGAGCTGCAGTTGCATACACAAAGAAGCCGACAAAAGCGTGGACAGGCAGCAGCAGCAGCAGCAGCTGAAGCAGCCACAAGTGCACCAAATTTTCAAGGTCTTAGGCCGTGGAAGGACGGCGCAGGCGGCTAAATTGGCGACGGCAACAACGACGACCCAAAGGTATGTCAGCAACATGTTGACTAGCAGTTGACAATCGTTTGTTGTGACTGAGCCTCTCTACTTAGTTGATGAACTGAAGGTTTGACTCTAACAGACAGTGAACCCGCTAGCGGTAACTTTAATTGCCTGCCCCAAAAAAGTAGAGAATATATCTATGACAAAATGTCAGCAGCCGCAACTTTGTTTCAGCCGCCCAGCAGCAACAAACCCGGCCGCTGCTGAGGCGGCGGCTACAGCCGCATTAATATTAACTAAATAAACGTTAATTCAACGCATTAATGCGTAATAAATAATGCCCAACAACAACTGCTGGTGGACGCCACACTTTACTTATCTCTGTTGCTGGCACTGCCGCCACCGCCGCCAGCAACACCGCCGCTGCCAATGTTGCACTTATCTGTGTCAATACAGGCTGACAAAAGCATTGTCCATGGCAGCTATTGCCCGGCCATATTATATAGATCCGTTTGTCCGGGACAACATCAGCATCGGCATCGGCATCAACATGCAGTTGGCCAGTTGGTCAGATTGGTCGGCATGTCGGTCCAATGGTCCATTGGTCCGTTGGTCCATCGGCTGCGTTGCGTTGCAATTACAAGTCTGTGACAAGAATTTTAAATGAAAATCGACAATGTGGTGGCTGGACAAATGATTCAAACTTTCGCATTACGTGTGGAAAATGTTTAAAATTGTCCAATAGGCAACGCTTGTTTACACCTTTTTCTAGGCAGGCGCCAGGAGTAGTCAACAAAAATTTTTAATTTTTCTTATTTCTTTTTTTTTTTTTTTGTAATTTTTTGTGAGCTTTGCATGCTTGCTGCGCATGAAATTAGAAAGGCTTGGATTGAGGATTATTTATCAGCAATTTGTCAGGAAGTTTTTTGAGCGGCTAAGATTAAAGTTAAACAATACTTTCTAATGCCATACAATGACATACTGAATTAAGCAAACATAATAAAAGCATCAAATCAGTGTGTGTGTGCGTGTGTGTGTGTGGAGAGTGTGGCAAGTGGAGTTTGATTTAGGCCTGCTGAGATTTGTAGACACCAGCTGAGTCTTAGAATCGTTTCTTTTGCCTCATAAAAATGCAACATAATTCACCGCCCAGCCCCGACGCACAGTTAACAAATAACATCAACTTATTAAATAAAATTTCAATTCAGTTTAGCAAAAAAAAATACAAAAACAAAAAAAAATGAAACTATAAACGAACCAGTCGAACAGAGCTACCGTGCAGAGTTGAGAGCCTGGAGGCGCACTCCAAACAATAAATCAACACATCGAAGGTACATGTACACGAGTGGGTGAGAAAGGCCACGATGGCAGAGAGGGGTGGCGAGTGGGGACACGAAAGGTTGCAAGTTGCGGCTAAGTTATGTGGCTTCATTGTGGACAGAATGAGCGCTTTTAAGCAGACAATTGCAGCCTGCGGCGTAGCAACTCCTACCTGGGTAACTTCTTCTTCTTCTTCTTCTTCTTCCCCTTTTGCTTTTTCGTTTTATTCCACTACATCAACGCCAACACGGACAGACAAACACAAGCACACACATACAAGGCAACAGGAATAGTAAGTACAGAGGCAAAGGTAGACTCGAGCAACAGCAGGTAGGCGCTGCTCCAGACGTGCTCCTTCAGGCCTCAGACCAGACTAGACAAGCAGCTCCCACTGTTGCCACAAAACGCGGGCGTTCCTCCTCATACTACCATCGACTGCCTGGCTGCCTGGCTGCCTGACTGCTTTTGGCCTATTGTTCAACTCATCGTCCAGTAAACAGATTTTCTGCTACACATTTTCATAGGCTCCTGCACATAAATCATTTATGTCTGCAATCCAAGTCTACCGTATATGTGTGTGTTGGTGTGGCTCCAATATGAGTTAATTTTTAGTTGGAGTTTTTGCGTTTTGGCCTTTACAGATTTGTCAACTGCAAATTACAACATTTTCCCACACAGAAAAAAAAAATTTCACAGCAACCGAGCTAACAGAGTGTGGCGACTCGAGTGGGAGTATTTGGCAGAAAGGCGATACACACACACACACACGCACGCATAGATACACATACACTTGACTTGAAATTTATGGCCCGCCTGGCATTATAAATTTTCTATTAACTCGGCCCAGACACTCGACACCCGTCGGTCGAGACTGGCTGAGATTTGCATTGAATTGGCCAAACTGTGTAGTCGTTCACAGTTCGCCAGCTGATAGCGCATTATCTCTATTTAAGGCTTTAATTTTATTTACCAAAACTATACGCAAAATAAGTGCAACACAGATCGAGACAGCCATCTATGGTGTAGCTGGTAAGGCTGGTGAAGCCGGTGGAGCCCGAGGCGACACTTGACGCGTGCAACATTTGCATTTTCAGGCAATTGAAGTAGGCACCAGACGGCCATGGCAGTAGCGATGGTGGGCAGTTGTGGATTTCATGATGGCGGTGGCGTTGGCAACTGCATCTTATATGCATCTCATTGACAGTGGCCAGGCTGTGGCAGTGGGGCCAGTCCGGCCAGCCAGCTGCTTCGACCAGCCCCTCTCTCCGTCCTGCTTTGCTCTAGCGAAAACGCTCGACAAATTGGTCATAATTTTTGAGCCAACTAATCTGCCAATAAACATGACCCAAACATTGTCTGAATGACATTAAGCTGCACTTGTGCTCAATGGCACTAAGTAGCCAACTAATAAAGTGCATTTATCTCTGAGTATCGATCAGCGTCGAGCGGTCCCAGGAGCAGCCAATAAACTTGTGCTAATTCAGGCGCGCACAACAAATCGATTTAACTGCCGGACGACAAGGCCTGGCCGAATGTATCTTTGCATCTTGGCCAAGGCATAAATTTCGAATTAGAAGTAGTTAAAATCGAAAATATAGTTGAGACAAGTGAGATTTATATTTTGGCCAACAGTCAGATGGTCAGTCTGCCGCTACCAGTTGAGAAAGGTTAATCAAAAGGGGTCAATAAGCCAAGACAAAAAAAAAAAAACCAACATTTACAATTGACTGGCTTCAGTTCAAACAGTCGAACCGAAAGGTTAATCAAATAATCAACAACAAAAAAATCAACATAAAAACCCACACAAAACCAACCGCCGAGTGGGAAAGATTTTCTCAAAAAATTTTGCATTTCTGTTTGGCAGTGAAAAATTGTAGAATAAAATCTTACTCAAGCCATCCCGAGTTGCTCCGAGTGCCCTGGTCAACCGATCCCTGTTCTAAATACTCACATCCATTGCGTCACAATGCGAAATGCTTATCGCTTTCCTTGACTCTTCTCATGAATACTCTTTGGTGCCATATGAGTTTATCTTTCTGACTTCTTCAGTTCGAATCGAGCTGCCGTTTTATTCTTGTTGTTGTTGTACTTTCTGTCTCATGTTATCTGTGGGTGCAATTTTCTCACGGTTCAGTTTTCAGCTTGAGCTCTTCATTTTTAAATTGCCTTTGCACATTTGTTTTGTGTTTTTTTTTTCTTATTGCTCAGATTAGTTTTGCCTTTTCGCCAACACATTTGTGGGTGATTACACCAAAAAAAAAAAAAAATAAAAAATAAGGCACCTGAACAAATATCTTATCAGTGTTTCAGTTTTCGTTCTAGACTCGCTTGGCGGTTTTATATCACACATTTTGATTCATTTGATTTCGGTTGTGTCTGTTGAGCGCCACGAAAAAGCGTGGGAAAGCGGTCAAAATTTTTGCAACGCTCAGCAATACTCGAAAAAAGGGATTAAAATGTTTGCACTTATTGTTGCTTCTGCGGGTTTGTTTTGTTGTCTTGTTTTTTATTGTGGATAGCGGGCGGACTTGATTATTTACACCTTGATTATTTGCACTTAAGGCAAATAAATTCATAAGCAAATAGACATGTGGCAAATCTTCTCTAGTGAAGTCTCTGGGAAATGTCAACAAAGAATTAAACATTTATTTTGATTAATTTCTTAGGCCATAAAAAAATTTGTTCAATATAAATTTTAGAATGAAAAGCAAAATATTTAAAGGAATAATATGCAATCAAAAATTAATTGTAGTTTTCAAAATTTAAACAGTTCAAACCAAGAATTAAATTAGTCAACCCTAAAAGTATGCAACACTTTTTAGAAGAATTCAAAACACTTAAGAAAGGTTGGGTTTAATTAAGAATTGTTTATTTGCTGATCAACCCTCTGTTAACTTCTGAAAACCTTTTTCATACAATTCAAATATATTGGAAAAAGTTGTGGGTGAAAGTGCAACCACGTAGATTTCCCAAAAGAACTTGACTTTCGATTGAAACAAAAGTTTTAGTTTTTAGGTAAAATTTATTTAATTCTTCCTGAATTTCTTTTTTCTACACTAAAAGTGCAAGAGGTAAATAATATTTTAGTTTATTGATTAAAGTATATAAAATATAGGGAAGATATTTTCGAATCCAAAGAATTGTTATTTAAAGGTAAATCAAAAGGTTAAGGGTAATTTGATTGGTGCAAAAGTGCAAACTAGCTAGCGATTGCTTTGGGTTTTGTAACTAAAATTAGTTCATTTAGGAACTAACTACGACTACAATTGTTATTATAAATTTAACTAGGAGACCTCTGACGAGACTAGCTAGAGACTAGCAAAAAAATCTCGTCAGATTGGTTATTTGCTTTTCAGTAAAAATCACTACGTTTACAAAATCACTTTTTCAAAATTCATAAAAATATCTTTAAAGGTTAGTTTTGTGCGCCATGGCCGCATCGACTAAATCGAATACTTTAGGTTTTGATAAAAACTTATCAACTTAAAATATTACTTTTCTTTTTTTTGGGATTTTTCTTTGTTATTCAGTTCTGCTGTATATCGAAAAAAGAAAAAAAATTAAACAAAAACAAAAAAACAAAGGAAGACATCTTTGAAAAAGGACACAAAACAAGGGAAGAGAATATAAAAAAAAGAATCTTATAAAACTTTGGTTAGTCTTAAAATTAGCTAAAAACTTAACCTACGACATCCCTGTGCTTAGAAAGATCGTCCTAAAAACTAATTGAAATAATTTAGCTTAATTTGTCTTGGCCTATACTGCGACGGTGACAATGAGGAAAAGCTCAATGATGCTCATGATGGTCACCCACATGACCGCCGCTGAACTCGGCATGGAATTCTAATATGCTGATATAGGTGCCCGTGACAAAGCCCACAATGCCAAAAATGATGAGTCCAATGTTTTTCCACAATCGCCATTTGAAACGTCCATAGCCAGGATCCTCATGATAAACCGCCAGCTCAATTATCGAAGGCACAATCATGCCCAGCGTACTTAGGCACACAGCTCCAATGAGCGAGATGAAGGGACCCAAATTTGGCAGGGCAACGGCAATGGCACCACAAAGAACCTAAGAAAAGAATCATTCATTAATAAATTAATTCATTGCCAGTCAGATTACGAACTTACCACCAGAGCCACTCTCATGGCATATTCGGTGATATTCTGCTTTTCCGGAGCAATCTTGTTTTGGATACCCTTCCACAAGATGCTCACAGGCACATAGAATTGCAAAGTAAACGTAAGGAATATGGCAATCGCAATCATTAACTTCACAGACTGAGCCAATCTAAAAGAAAGAAAGACAGAATTAATACCTCTCCCAAGGGATTTGATTTTAGTTGACTTACTTTTCCTCCACTGGCAAGTTGAGCGTAATACTGCCCTCAGTTTTGTCACCGTATTTGAGATAGCCAAAGAAACCAACCAAAGTGTAGAGCACAATCACCACACCCATGCCCATGTTGAGCACCGAAGGGCAGCCAATGAAATGAGTGGGGTTCTTCATGTCATTCTCCAAGGACATAACTACACCAATGCCCTCCAAGGCAAAGATCACCGTGCCGAAGAACAGTGGCCATTGCACGATCGAGACAACACCATCACGTTCGGTAGGTGGTGGCATATCGGAAAACACATAGATAAAGGTAATGATAATCCCCACAAACATCAGAACATTGGCCACCATCGAGAAGGGAGTGAGGAACTTCAGATTCCGCACCAGGCACATAATCAGCAGGGGCGCCGTCACAATAACAATCCAGATGCGTATATTCCAATGGTCCTCATAGTAAAAATCAACCACTTGCTTCACATTGGTGGCCACAAATACCAGATAGATGCAGCAGCAACCCAGCAGATCAATCACCAGAAAGGTATTCACCATAAACCGTATAAAGCGTGACCAACGATTCAGCGAGGGTGGACCATCCAGAAAGGCCTGCTCGGCCACATCGGCAAAACCCATCATGGGTATCTTGCGACGCCGGCACAAAATATGGGCACACTTGACCAAAATGTGGACACAATAGGTACACAGGGTGCCCACGGCAAAGGTGGCCGCCAAGCCAAACCAGAGACCGGCATTCATAAAAGCCATGGGCATGGCTAGAATACCCGAACCCAGAGAGCCCTTGAGCAGGTGAATAAATGTCTCCATATCCCTGCAAAATAAATGCAAAATTCTTTTATTAGTTATGAGATAAGGAAATAAATTTAGTCCAACCAAAACTGAAAATACTAAAAGTAGTAAATAAGTTTTTTTTTCATAAATAAATAAACCAATTGAATTCTTGCCAAGAAAAGAAAATGAAAATATTTCAAGAGGAAAATAAATAAATTGCACTTTTCCTGGCGGATCGCGTGCTCTGGCGCCGTTTACAAAAATATAAAGAAAAGACATATTAAATACTATATAGAATAATGTCGGAATGATCATAGCCATAGGCATTTTTAAGACTGACATGTTTTGTGGACCTTGAAAAATTTGATTTAATTGAATGTTCTATCAATTCAAATCAAATCAACGCAAAAATTTATGCCAATACAAATCAGAATTCAGGCCATCTCTCTCTTTATCTCTCTCGCTTTGGCAATTCAGCAAATCTCTTTTTCGCTCATTTACTTTATTTTTAGTTTGGAAACATTTTCGAAAATTCCAAGGACAATGTCAATAAAACAGATTCAAGTGAACATTGCATTTCCGTTTTATTTTTTATTTTTTCTCTTATTTTCATGAAGAATTCAAAGTCTCTTTGGCAAAGTTCAATGGCGTGAGGCATTGACAAATTAATTAATTAGTCATTGATTAGTCTATTTATTTATTTAAATCTATCAGCTGTTTATATAATTAAACCAAACCTGCAAAGAGCTTGGAAAATCTATCGAAGAATTCTTTTCAAGACAAATTTAAAGAAAAATTATCTTACATTTTTTTTAATTTAAAAAAATTATTTCCAAGACTTTTTTTCATTTTATCTATTATAATTTTAAAATTAATTATAGGAATTTCAAAAATGATTTTTTTCTTGTCTGATTTTCTTTGTTCAAATTTTCATTTCATTTGGTCAAACCTACCGCAACAAATCAAATCAAATTGAGAAAATTTTGTATACTCACGATGTTGGATGTTCAACTTTCCGGTGCTCGAATGGATTATAATTGCCATCCTCGGAATCGTCGCCTCCTTTTTTCCTCGTTATCACCAGAGGCAACGTTGAGCCTGCCGCCTGCTGAGCCGGTACATCTGCCATATCCGAACGTATGAATCTATCCGAAGAAGTATACATTTCAAACATTGTGGTTGAGGATTCGTTATCGATATTTTTATACATTATTAATTTAATTTTATTTATTATTTTATTAACGACCGTTTATTGTTTTATTTATTGAAAGGGTTTTTGTTTTTGTTTTTTTGGGGGTTTTTTAGACTTAAATATTTTTGGGTTAGTTAGTTGAGCGCACTTGTTGGTTAGCGTTACAATTAGCATAAGAAACTGAAATGAAAATATATACACGTACTTTGGTTGACTTATATTCGCGTTATTCCTGCCGTTATGCTTCTCGTTATCATAGCCCGTCACAACTGTCGGGATTTTCTGTAAAAAGAGACAAGAGCAAACAGAAAAGAAAAAGAAACAAAGAAACAGAGAAAAGAGAGTGTATAGTCAACGGGCAAATAAATTGGCAGGCAAATTGCTAAAATGCAGAATCAATAGCAATGCAAAAATGTATAAAAATAAAAATAAATTAAACAAGAAAGCAACAACAACAACAACAAAATTAAAAATTACAAACAAAATGCGTGGGAAAAAAAAAGAATTAAATAGACAAAAGTGTGTAACTCAGAGCGTAAAAATTATATAAAACCTCCGAGAGTATGTATGTGTGTGTGTGTGTTGGGTGTGTGCTCAAATTTTGTTGGCTGCCAAAAAAAAAAAAGAAAAAGCTGAGCAACGAGATAAATGCACAATTTATGCCCAAATCAGTGGCGGTTTATTGCTCTCGATCTATTAAAAAATCCCAAATCTTTTACAATATATGAAAGGAAAAAAAAAGTGATTTTCACTTTGTCTAAGACGCAAAAAAATCTGGATTGTAATGGCATTTAATTTAATGCCAACAGCAATGAACCATCACGACCTTGAACTAAATGTGGTCACAATTATCTAGCTCACCGCACCTGCTCTCGCCGATCTGGCAAACAAAATGCGTCATATGCAATTCACCCACACACACAAACACACACACACACAGATCACACAGACACTGACATTCACAGAAAAAGAAAGCACAGAAAGCCAAATTTAAATTGCAAAAAGAATTTATTTGGTTGGCACAACACGTCGTATACGCAATTTTAACAATTCAAGTTCAATAGCCAGGCGGAAATTTTTTTGGTTTTTGTTTTTGTTTGTGGTTTTTGATTTTAAGATTTGCGCCGTCCCACCTGCTTATCCAAATTGGTGGCACTGAGCGATGTTGTCATTACAGCAGAGCCACTAGATGGTGCCGGTGGTGGACCACCCCGTTTCAAGGACATTTTCAATTTATGCCGACTGAGGGCAGTGCTCGATAGACGAGTGTGGCGTGATTGTACCGCGTTACTATGTCGTCGTAAGACATCCGCCTCCCCCAAGCTGGTAAGTTCGTGGGTCTGCTGTGGCTGATCCTGTTTGCGCGGTGGCACAGGCGGTTTTCCGGCGGTTACCGCGTTCGGGTTCAGTTTGATGGTGAAGTTTCGAGTAACAAGGATCGATAGTTAAAAAATATGACGACATGCACGCTCCTTGCTTCAGAATATTATCCACTAATCAATAATCAACTGTCGAGATTCACTCACACAACCACCAAGCTAAGCCACCCACCACGAGCCAACTGCTGCTATTGACAAAACGTTCAAGTCTGTACGCGCCCAGCCAATGTCAGTGAATGTTGTCGTTCTCGGACATCCACTCAAATGAAATTTGCTTTTTTTTTTGTATTTTGTAATTTTCGGGCTATAATGGAAACGACACGATCAACGGCAAACGGCAGAAACGACCACGAGAATAGCGACAAATTCAGTAGCAAAATGCAACTAACCTGCTGAGAGTTGGCTGCTGTTTTTGTGAAATGCCACAAATAGCCAAATAGTTTATATCTTTTCACACACACACACACCCACACAAGCTCAGATTCATTCAATTGTAACCGAAACAATTCCACATAAATGAAATGAAATGACTTTTTATCTTGTGCGAAAAATGGCAAATGTTGGAGTGGGGGAGGGTTGGGGCTTGGTTCCACCACCTGCCCAGATTGATGCTGGGGAGGGTGTTGACTGCGTTGATCTGTGCGATGATGATCTTTATACGTTCAATTAGGCAAAGCTGGCGGGTTGAGCCTGTGAATTTTGTTGGAACCAAGTCAGGCTTCACATTCGACTTGGGGTCATCCACAATTATTTGGCGCGCTTTTATTTCCTATTTATATACACTCACACAGATACACATACACAAACAAATCTATGTGAATCAAAGTATGTCAGAGTCTGTTGATATCTAATTTGAGTGCTGTTCGCGCCAACACGTGCGTTGAGAGAAAAACAACAACAATTTCAAATTGCCAAAAAGACCATCAAATTAATGAGGAAACTGTAAATTTGCAAACTAAAACAAAAACAGCAACAACAGCAAATCATCATATGTGCAAGTATTATTTACGAATCAAAAGAGAAAAACATCAACAACAAAAAAAAAACAACAACAACCTTTTTTTTCTTTTTTTTTTTATAAAACAAATTTTTTTGGTCTGCCTCAGAATTGAATTGAATTGAATTGTAAGCAACCCCAATAAACAATTTAAATGATTTATGAAAATTGGTCTTTTTATTTTTGGTCATTTGACATTTGATTTGATTAGAAAATTACCATGAATAAGTTGAAGCAAATTAAATAAATGTTCAAAATTAATAAAGATTTTTCTTTTTTTCATAAAAATTAAAACTTTTTTTTTATTGTTATTTTTGGCATCAATAGACTATTTTAGTTGTAGTTGATTTTATTTCGAAAAACAAAAAAAAATGCCAACAGTACGTATACGTATTACGCCGTAGTTTCACTCATTTAAAATAAATAAATATAATTGCTATTTCTATTAAATACAAAATCTTATAAAGTTTACGAGAACTCAAATATTTTTGTCCATAAATTTTAATTCTAAATTTATGTCCATAAATTCTAACATTCATAAGCCCCTAAATGTTTTCACAATTCTCCTGTTAACAACAGTTCCTTAATATTTTGCATTCATTGACAATTTCATTTGAATATTTTAATAATAAAATTCTAAAAAAAAAAACAATCCAAAAAAGATTGAAAAAATTGCAAAAGCAAAAATTATTTGAAAAGCTCTTAACTTATTTCTCTTTGGCCGTCAAAATTCCAAAATGACTTTATGCATATCAAATATAGATGGCGCCCAAAAGTTAGAAACTAAACTCAAGTCCAAAACACTAGAGGGCGCCTTATCACCTTTCTATTTCGTTTGCCGAAAGATGGCGCTGTAAAAAAAGCAGTGCTTGCTTCATTTTCTCAAATGCAAATAGGAAGGTTGGAAAGCTTTTGAATTACATATTAACAAAATTTTTTTTTATTATTCAATATTTATTTAATTTCATAATTTTCAAGTCAACAAAAGCTTCTTCCTATTATAAATAAAATTCAGCCCATTTGTGCGTCAAAATAAATTAAATTTATTTATGAACCACAAATAAAAAAAATTTTATTGCATCGAAAAGATTTGAAAATATTTTAAATACATAATAGCCCCACCTTTAAATAGAAATTTATGACGGCATCGTCGGGCATTTCACACAAATTGGCTGTCTAATTGTCTATTTGACAATTTATCAGATTGTCAATCAGTCAGCCAATGAACCGTTACCAGCTCAAATCGCGTGCTGGATATTTCAAGTTCATGGGCCATATATTTAAAACTAAGCCATATGGCTCAACAGACCTGACCAGACCAGACCAGACCAGGCCATATATATTCCATATAAACACCTTTTACGTAGGTTACATAAAACCTGACAACAACTTCCTCAAACTGGTTCTAACTTTTCTTTCATTTTCTGCGCATTTCTCAATTTCAGTTGCAAATTTCAGTTAATTAAAATTGTTGTAGATCATTCAAATTGCACTGGGCACACCGATACAGCTAAGCAAATAGCACGAGTGCCAATTGTGAAGAGTGTTTAGTGTGCCAAGCATGAGGGAATTTCCAACAAAAAAACACAAAGATATTTATATAGTTTTGGAGTCATTGCGTTTCATTTAAGCGTTGAAAAAAATAAAAAAAAACACGTGTGTCCACAGCATTTGCAATTTCAAAATGGTGGTCAAGTGCAGTTCAAGTCTAAAGAAAAAGAGCAAAAGCGATAAGCAAGAGAAACCCATGACGAAATACTTCTTCAAGTCATCAAATACTCTTTTTTTTAGTTTTAGGGAATTTTTAAAAAGTAAATGAAGCTGATAGAAAGAGAAGTTTGATGGGTTCCTTTGACTCTTCTTTTCTCTGTTCAACTATCTCAAAAAAAGAGTATACAATTGTCCATAAATTATGGGTTCCTTTGACTCTTCTTTGGAATTTAATTTTCTCTTTTCAACTCTCTCAAGAAAAGAGTATACAATTGTCCATAAATATTTCCTCTCTCTTCTTATCTGCGTAGTTAAATTTTAGCCACTTCAGAAATACTTCAGAGCCTTTTCAAACTGCAAAACTAAATCTGTTGCAATAATTATAAAAATAATAGCTAATTTACAGAATTTTTCAATAATTATTATTTTTATTATTTATTTTTTTTTTTGCTGACTAATTGTCTGACGAATTACACCATATTACGTTGACTATATTGGTTCTTAGAATGAATTCTCCTGACACTTTCGAATCAAATCAAACGAAAAATTTTCATTCCATACAAAATCAAAGTGCCTCAACAAATTCTAGCATGCCTTTTCAGTTACATAAGCAGAGTGCAAAATTGCTACAACAACAACAATGGCAAGAGAGCCAGCCACAACAACAACATGGAGAAGTATCAGCTTTGGAGTGCAATAGAGAATGCATTGTTAGCATGGCAAAATTGTGTAGTGGAAAATTTATTTTACTTTATTTTTTTTTTTATATATTTTTTTGTAAGCTTGCGACTAAAATGTAAATTGCTGTATGACAAAAAAAAACTATAATAAAAATTGTCATCACGTGGGCAATTTTCTTTTGAAAATTAACAGTAATCAGTGAAAAGTAAATATTTGAGCAAATATTACAACTCTTCCAATAAGTTCAAAGAGGGTCTTCTGGTATTTGCATTTTTCCCAGCTGACTTGCAAAAAGTCTTTCCGATTAGATATGAAATGGTTTCGTTTAGACTAGCCCAGCCAGACTCGTTGATATTTGAGTAGCCCAAGACTCCCAGCCAGATCCATGAAAGTGTTTAGGAAAACCGAAACCAAAATCCCAAATCTTCCAAACCTCCATTGAACATTGGCGCTATCAGAACCTTGGGGACTGACCGAATAATGCCGACTATTGTATTACTTGTAAATGATAATGATAGAGTTCTAGGAAAATCGAAGGAGTTCTAGAAAGACTGATGCAATTTACCATCCCTTTGATATTTAAGCTGGTAAAAAAAAAATTTCGTTGTTATCTTTCCATGAGCATATTTTAATTTCTGTAAATTGAGCCTGGTGAATGGAAAATTCCCAAAGACCGATTTTGAATTAATGAAAGCGCAGCAGAATCTTTTTTAATGGGCACACTCAACTCGTATAAGCATAACGAATTCGATCGCCAATTGAAGCGGCGCCTCAGCTTCTCCCCTCCCTAACCCCTTAGCCAAAAACCATTTAACTCTTCTCTTCTAAGAAGTTAGCCCTAAAATGCTAAAGAACAAAAAGAATAAAGAATCGACCAAACCGAACTTAAGACAAAAGAATTTTTATGTCAAAGCGTACAAAGTGCAAAAATATAAAAAAAAAATTGAAAGTATGTGAGTGAATTTTATTTTCAGTACGCTACGAAATTTTAAACGTGCAGTTGGGAAAAAAAAAATAAATAAATTTTAAGAACCCTGAAAACCGCTGACGCAGTAGGTAGACAAAACCAACTAACAATAAGAACAACGTAGTTGGCGATAAATCGATGGGCATAGAAGACCATTTGAATGCCCTGCCAAAAAAAAAAATAATGGAATGGAATTTTCCACAGGACAAGACAATGAAACCTGACTGAACTGACTACAACAACAATAGGAAGAAACCAAGAGAATTTTGAGAGTGTTTCTAGGAGCAGGGAAAATAATTACCAAAGCGAGGGTGGAAACCTGTCAATGCGAGTGTGGGTAACTCATAACGACCATGGTCATAAAATAGGAAAAGTCTATGGAAAAATCAAACACCCCCGAAAATAGGCTTCAAATTTGTTTTGTGTACACAAAAAATTAAAAGATTAAAAAAAAAAAATATCCCCAACTATCATCAATCAATAGAGTATTAAAAAAAAGAAACTAAAAAAATATATGCAAAAATCAGGGAAAGATAGTTGGAGACCGTGTCTAATCGCTCTCGACTGAATGTCATGGGACAAGAGTAAAGACTCTTTATCAGTTCGATTGATATCAGTTTTGTCTACTTACAGTGTATTCGGGTGGCGCCAAAGGCGTTCGTGAATCACTCTTGTGGAAACTCATTTTGGCCAGGAAACTTGGTTAATCCGTTTTCAAAATTTTGCTTGCTCTTTTTATCCTTGAGTGACTTTGCAAATTGAAACTCGGTTTCGGCGAGTTTTCCAGAAATTTCCAAACACTTGTTTTTTTACGAAAAAGAATTTTTTTTTTTTTAGAAAAAAACTTGCAACAACAATAATAAAAACATTTAAAAAACAAAAGAAAATAAATGTCTGTTTTATTTTTTTATTTTTTTAGGTTGTAGTAAAAAATGCAATTACTAATGCAATTTAGGAACTTGAGAGAACTCCGGCTCGGAATTTTTGATATATGGATTTTTTTGAAAGCCAAGTAGACGTTGCACAGAGTGCTGACAACCGTGCGGCTTGACAAACAGAACAAGAATGCCAACCTTTGCACTAAAAACTGAACGAGTAAAATCCCCGATTTCCAAACCAAAGCGGCAAACGAGAGTCAAGAGAGACCGAAGAGAGTAGTTTTCCCGAGAGAGAGCATTCTACTTTTTTGTTTTACAATTGCACCAATACAACAACAACAAGTAAAACAGTTTAGTTCCGCTATTGATAGCTAAAAAATGAAAACGTGTAACGAAAGGAAACTTGCGACCTCACATGAAATGCCCAATTTTGGCTAGCACATTGTTTGAGACAAGTTGTAAATCAAAATAAATAAAACAAATTGATCTTAAACTCTCTCGCTCTCTCTCTTTCTAACATTCTCTTTATCAGCGGAACTAATCTAGGCAGTTCCGGTCTGGTCGGGTCAGTCAGTCTTATGAGGAAAAGTCGTACACTCATTATGACTAAACGCCGTCCCATTCACACAACTTGGCCAAAAGTTTGCAATGAATCAATTTACAGTTTGATAAGCATTATGCAAATACAACGAAAACCAGATAAGGCAAATACAAAAAAAGCCGCTAATTAATTAGGAGATAGATAAGGCAGAAAGTCACAAGCCAGAAGCCACCCACCCAAACGACTAAAACTCAAATCAATTCATTATCATATTTCGTGATTATCTTTGAACTGCGTAGAACATTTTCCCGTGACACATCCGAGTTCAAATTAGACTTGAGTCCGTCTTCAAGCCTTTAATTGATGGCCAATTGATACGCATGTCTTTTTCGCCTCAGCGAATTGCCACTAATTGATGGCCAAAAATAAACAATTTGTGACGACAAAGATCAAAAGAATGAAAAAGATTTCTGACATGCGCCAAAAATGCCTAAGAGACGGCAAATTTAAATCAATTTAGGGAGTGTGGCGCATTGCAATTTGCCATTGATTTGTGATACCAGTTGAAAGCAGTTAACTGGCCAAGATTTATGGAATTTTTTTTTTCCAAATGAATCAAGAAAATTTGCTTAAACTTGACCTGATTTTTCTAGTTGAACCTTACAAAATCTCGTGCTGATCTGGATTAAATTGATCAGTCATTGATGACGAATATTAAGAGAACCAATAAAATTCTATGACTTATCAAAGGTAAATTAAGACAATGTCAAATGTATTGAATCCTTTTTAAATAAAAATAAATTAAATAAGCCAGAATATTTTTAACGGAAATATTTAATATATTTCTGTTACACAAAAGTCACAAAGGGGCTTTCAGGCTACCCCTTATAAAGAATAAAAATGTATTGTCTTTATTAAAACCAAAAAGTGTATGCTAATATTAAAATTTAAAATTTGACCATAAGTATGCTACAAAAATAAAGAAAAAACTTCTTCAATTCCAGTGTCGCCCCTTTGGTTTGTGTCTTTGCTAAGGCTTTACTCTAGCCTATACTCAAGCCACTTTCTTGCTTCTTTCTCTCTTAATATAAAATTCGAGCTCTTACTCCATTTTCTCTTCTGGCGATCGCAACTAAGGAGCAAAAAAAGCTCAAGACATGCCACTACAAAGGCAGACTTGAGAAATAGCCTGGCAAGGAGAATGGCTGATAAACTATCAGCTATCAACTATAAAAAAAGGCTTAATTTAACCTCATATGCCTTAATAATTCAGAAGCAAATTTATTATATAAAAATAATATGCAAATTTTAGATCTAATCTTTGTAGATTTAATTTGCCGTATGAATGTGAATATTTTTGTTATTTTTACTAATTTATGATTGTTTCCTTTGTGTCAAGGAAAATCGAGCAAAATTGACTCAATTTGTGTGACCTTTTTTTTCTAAATTCGTCGTTCTCATTTTAAGCAAATTTAAGTTTAGTTTTTCTTCTACTTTTTTTTACACATTCACACACAAATCAAAATCGCGTCGTACTTGAATTCTAATTTACTTTGATTTAAGCAGTCGCAATTCTAGAGCCTCGAATTACGGATCAAGTAATGCTTCAAGTAAATAAATATATATAGAAAAATTTGCATATTCAAAAGATAAGCCCGTCATAACCAGTTGTGAGTGTAAATTTTCAATTATTGAAATTACACAAAAATCAAACAAAATTTACCAAAAAATAAAAAATAAAAAAAAAAATGAAATGAGGCACACGTCTCGATAATAACAAAACCCCTGAAAGAAATTTCCAAGAAGTAAGGAATACCTTTAAAATGATTTGCAAATAAAGTAGCCCCAATTAAGGCTGTTTGGCATATACATAATAAAAATCCCACAATGCACGTAAATATCACGAATTATACAACAAATAAAAAATTAAGTTTAGTATGCGAATCACACGGACCCACATACTCCACTTCCAACTCAATACAAGGTTGAGTCAAACGATAATGAAATTTGCAAAAAAACAAAAAGCCATATTAAGAGTTTCTGTTATTAAAATTCACCACAGGATGTCAAAGCACTTCACACTAAATAAGAGTTTTAACACTTTCGCACTCACCTCTCAGCGTTTGGCAAGGATATTTCAAGGTATCCTTTAGAAAAACACACACGCACACGCTGAACTAACTGCACGACCAACGCGTTAAGTTAAGCAACCAAAACTAAATTTAAATAAAGACTTTCACCTTCAAAGTAAACTCTGCCAATTGCCGAGGCGATAAAAATAATTTGTATCTTTGCATATTTCCGCCTCAACTGGCCACATCAGGTCCAAAGTTCTAAACGCCCCAAACCAATGACTCGTCTAGCCTCGGAAGTCCCAGATTAATTAAAGTATATCGCCAACTCTCCATAGCAATGGTCGATTCATGTTCCACTGATCAGAGAAGCCGTGCAAAAATTGTGGTGATCAAGAAGTCGGCATTCCTCATTGATAGACTAAAGAAAATGCCACTTGTTGATTTAATTAAAAATTTATTTATTCCTATCTGGACAATGTTCATTGATTAAACCCTAATGCCAGTTTATCATTATTTTCTATAAATAAAAGAAATAGTATATCCGACCAACTGAAAAGGGGCAATGAATCACCAAGCCAAACTATTTATAATAATTTCGAAAAGCCTAAATCTTGGTTTCTCCAAAGAAGATCTAAAATTATTTCGCAAGACAGTAGACATTTGATAATAATAAAAACTCTTGGCAAACTAATTTGAAATTAATTTAAGGCACTGTAAATATGGATTATCAGTCAGTCATTTCGTGTATTTATCTGGGCTTGCTTCTATTATGCTAAATAATAAAGAACTCATTCATTTCCAAATTGATTTATGATTACACTTGAGCTGCTCTAGATAAGCCACTTTGGTAGCATTTTTTTGAAACCATAGAAAAACCAAGACTACTATTGTAAAACTAAATGAACTTTGAAAATACTCAGATATTTCTTCGATTATTATATTTTGCATACCCTTGATTTAACGGTAAAAAGTTTATATCATTACCGGCATAAAGCAATTCGAATTTGTTTATTCAGCAAGTCAATTAAAAAATACCACCCTAACTGTCTAACCTGTCAGAATTGACCTCATAGCTAAATTAAATTACAGCATTTCACAATAAATGATTATTATTAACTTTTTCATTCAAACAACTCCCACTAGGCAATTAATTGTTCTCTATTTGCTTTAAAGTATGACACATTCCTTTGGACTTGTGGCGGATGACACAAGCAATTTGAATTGAAACTGATTGTAGAACCAATGAAATCTTAGTATTTGTGTAATTAAAAGTTACTTAAAACTTATTGGCCAACTTTTAATTAAAGTTTAATAAGTATTTCTTTGAAATGCTGAGGGACTTGAAATGTCTCTTATCACTAATTGGTTTCTCACTTGAAAATTCTCGCTCAAATATTCTCAATACCTTTCAGATATTAGGCAGAAGGTTGGGTATTACTTTGTGGGACACCATTCAGGTTAACCCGTTAAAGACAGAGATTTCATTTGATCCCATACTTTCCTTATTACTAATTGGTTCTTCAATCCACACTTCTCACACAAATAATCCCGATATCTTTCAGATACGAGGCAGAAGACTGGGGAATACTTTTTTGAACTTTGCTTGTACACCGAGCAAAGAACCCATGAAATCGACTTGCTATAGCCAGATATTTCTTCTGATCTTATCACTAATTGGTTCCTCAAATCCAACTTCTCACACAAATAATCCCAAGATCTTTCAGATATCAGGCAGAATGATGGGAAATATTTTTGCGAAGTTTGCTCGATACACCGAGCAAATCGACTTGTTATAGCCAGATATCACTTCTGAACTTATCACTAATTGGTTCCTCACATGATCTTTCAGATATCAGGCCGAAGACTGGGTAATACTTTTTTGAACTTTGCTCTCAAGCGAATCAATTTGGCACATCGAGCAAGCGATCAGTTAAGTCGACTCGTTTTGGAGTAAAAACATTGAACCACCAAATATATACTTGCTGTGGCTTTAACCTGCCTTGATCAGGCAGACAGCAGACACACGACACACACGAGATCGCGACGTAAGTATTTTTTTAATTGCCACATAATTTCAATTACTTTGATTATCTTTGCTTATCATTAAGTTATATTTGGGACACCTTCTTCAGAAAGGCCTTGTCGAAGTAATCACCAACTTACGGAACCATTTTCGTTTGTACTATTCTTGCCACTGATTGTATACACCTTCATCTTGATAGGTGCGATTTGAATTATTCGAGGTATTCACTGTTTACAGCGCGTCTGACTCGGACGATTATCGCGAGCGAAATAAATATAAAATTCTTTAACAACATTATTTTAAAATCAAAGTTAAAACAAATGAAATCACTCGACTCGTTTCACTGAGTTTCAACCTGAGTTCTCGACGAGCAGTTTGAGTGTTGTTCAACTTGAGCGATTTATGCAGTCACTCTCAGTGACTTTGACTCCGTGCTTAACTGTCGAACAAAAAAAAATGTATTAAACCAATCCGAAAAAATAATAATAAAAAATTTCAGCAATTAGCCTACAATGAGTACGAACTTGCCCATGATAACAGGTTAACATTCACATTGGAAATGTCTACAAAACAATAATTTAAAATAACCGAGACAGCTAACAAATGGCAAATCCCATTTTGTTTTGATTTTGCATTTGCTCTGCTCTTATTGCCATAGTTTTGTGTAAATTAAGGCCGCAGACACCGAAACGTGTGAAATGATTTTAGTTTTACTATGGAAAAAGTTCTCAGCTGATAAAGCGACATGAGTAGCTAATTTTTCATGATCCCACACATTGCCCAGATTATATATGCCCATAAAAATTTATCAAACATTAAGTGAACAAGCTACTCTTTTGGCGGGTGAAATTTTTCCCATTATGATTGCATTCGTGTAAATATTTTATAAATAAGATAAAAACTCAAAAAAAAAAAAAAACTCAGACAGTTCAAGAAAAAGTTCTTGAGATCTTTGAAAATGAGCACGTATAAAGCTAAATTGTTGGCAAGAGAATTTCTCAAAATTTGATAAACTTAATAAAAGATCTCAAAGATATTTGCCCAAGGATTACTCTTTTTTTACTGAGAGACAGAATGAGACCCTGAAAGTTTTGGTTAGTTTATGAAATAGAAAGAATACCCACAAAAACTTAAAATTAAGCTCAAGTATATAAAGAAAAAATTTGTTGGGATCTTGAGATCCTGAGATCCCTCAAAATGGAATTTCTCAAAATTTTACAAACAAAAGAAAAGAACCGAACGATATTTACTCAAGGATATATAAATATATTTACTGGGAGACAGAAAGCAATAGATCGATTGGATAACCGAAATGGATCGATTAGTTTACAAAGTAAATATAATCGGCTTACTACATGATTTTAACTTTTAATTAGGAAATCCAATCACACTTAAAAAATGGGAAAATCTTTTAAAAGTTATCTCAAATATATAAAGAAAAAATTCTTGGGTCTTGAGATTCTGAGAACACTTAAAGTGCAAGAGAATTTCTCAAAATTGTAGGAAATAAAGAAGAAAACCCAAAGTTGTTTACCGAAGGATATTTAAAGATATTTACTGGGAGACAGAAAGAAATAGAACTAATTTCAAATGAGAAAAAATTCTTGGGATCTTGAGACCCTGAGTTCACTCAAAATGGAAAAAGAAAAGACCCCAAAGTTGCTTACCCAATGATACCGAAAGATTTTACTGGGAGGCTAAAAAACAAGACCGAATTTGAAATGATATCCAGATGGATCGATTAATTTACATTTATAATTAAGAAATGCATTCAAATTTTATAATTAAGGTCAAAGTCTCAAAAAAAATCCTAGATTACAGAGAAGTTCTTGGGATCTTGAGATCCTAAGGTCTCTCAAAATGAGTACAGACCAAGCTGAATAGTTTCAAAAGATTTCAAAGGTATTTGCACAAGGTTTACCTTATACTTACTTGGAGATCTTCCTGCCTTCCAGACTAATTCGCAATGAGACCCGGAGTGATTTGAGCTTCGATTAGTTAGTAAAGCAGAAAGAATCATTATGATGCATAATTTTAATTTATAATTAGAAAATGCATTCACACAAACTAAACCTGCCATTGTGACCTATAATTATAAAGTGAATAAATCTTCGATGTAATATAAATAAATTGAATTACTAAAAACCTTTTTCAACTTTTAAATTTGAATTGAATAGATTCTATTTAGCGACTTTCACACAATCCCCCACTCTTTTCATATACGAATTTATCTTTTTTTTTTTAAGGAATTCAAATAAAATAAAATAGTTTATACAGAAAAAAAATACAGATTTGAGAGTCGACATAAATTGACAATAACAAAGTAATCTTTCAATTAAGTTGACCACAGTTTTATGGGTTGCGATGGGACTACCTTTGTGATGGGTGATTCAACAACAACAATTGTATTATTTCAATATCATAATAATATAAAAAAATTATTCTCTTTTAGAATATGATAGACTAACTAGAAAAAACACGTGTTCAGATTTTTTTCTTTTTTCAAAAAGTAAAAGTTTCGCCTGGCTTCCAAGGTCAAGACAGTTGTCTTAAGAGAAATTTCCTGTCCAGGTCAATTACCTCAAGAAGATTTTAAATTTTATTAAATTTCATGTAATTCTTTTTTATTGTTAGAGTTTTGGACAAGTTCAGGGTTAAAATGAAACTATAGCAATCACGTATGATTAACCTGATTGCTGAACTTTGTCAGAGGTGCTAAACACTTTACGTATTTATTTATGTAATTTTTAAACAACTGTGATAAATTTTGTTTGTCATTTACAATGAAATTAGATTTTATTTACTTTGGCCACTTTCGAGTTCAAGGTTTTTTTGGCCTCAAACACAATAGGAGAGATTATTTTTACAATGAAACGAATCATTTCCTCTTTTCTGATTCGAAATGATTAGTAAATCACACTTAATCATTGGATCAATTACTAACTCCAGTAAACCGCAAAAAAATATTTAGCTGGCGTCATTTTGAAAAGTGTTAAACATTTTGAAATTGGACTATAAATCAATTAATTAGATATTCACAATTTACGCACTCGTCCATCTTGCTAATTGAAAGAGCATCTACGAAAATGCAAAATAGTCAACAGAGCCGTGAGTAAAGAGCGGCTTTTAAGCCATGTTCATGCGTCTAACGAGTGTAGAGATTTTAATTAGGCACTGACGTCACTTTTTTTTTAGATAAGCCAGAAGCGAAAAGGTAACAAACAAACAGTCAATGGCGGGAGGCGCCGATGTCGCTGGATGTGCCAATTTTAGTTCACTTTGCCGTAGGTCCAAATACTTTCCAAGTGTGTTTTGAATTTTTTATTTACATTTCGATAAATAAACAAAAACATTGTAAAAATTGTAAAAAAATATATATATCAGTTAGCTGAAAAATTTTGGCGAAAAGAAATTGTTTTTCAATGGAAAACCGGTTGTGAGCGCGTCTCTGGGGAGTACCCAAAAAATAATTGAGAAAGTGCCGAAAACAAAAAGAAGAGTAAGTATATTTAAACCACTTTGTTATATACTTGAGAGGAAGATCGATGCTCTGGCCAGTTCAAAAAAAAATATATATATATATCGTATGGATTGAAAGATGTCAAGGAATTTAATCGGTGATTACAAAAGTGTTTATCAATTTAGAACTATTTGCCTTGCTATTCAGTTCTTATCTTTTTCAGATATCAAGGCAGATACAATCCAACAAGAAGAGTTATGCTTTCAGTTCATTTGTCTATCTTTGGGGAGATTTTTTTTGCGTAAATTGAAATTTCCGATAAATCTGGTCCAAACTAGTTGAAAGAGACAAACTAAAAAACCCTAAAAACTTGCTTTGCCTTATTCGCTTTTTTATAAAAATAAAATAATAAATATAATAATAGATTGTGTTGAAATATCCTTTGAATTTTCTCTCTCTCTCTCTCTCTCTCTCTCTTTTTGAGAAATTTCAATTATTTTTATTTTTAAACTGCCGAAAGGAAATCATTTAAATATAATATAAAGCTTAAACGACACTAATGATATTCATCCACACACACACTCACACATTTGCAGACCCACAAACACACACACACACAAAGGCAGACGCACGAATTTCACATTTCTAATTTACGTTGATTTTGATGCTGTGCACTCTCAGATTCACCCACACACACAAACAAAGCATTTTTATAGAATCAATTGAGAACGCGAAATTTTTTGTGGTTTTTGTTGTTGTAACTTTAAGTTGTTTTTATTTTATTTTTTTTTGTGGCAGATTCTATGTGAGAGATTTTTTTTTCCTCAAAAAAAAAAAATAAATAAAAAAAAATTAGAATTATTTAGTTTGGATTCTGCTTGGTTGAGACTGTTATCCACACACTAAGCGTAGCCTACGCGGGTGTGCAAGCCTTTGTGTATGAGTGTGCGTATGCATCTGTATGTGTGTGTGTGTGTGTGTGTTTGGGGCTCTCAATTTGCTTAAAACTGGTGACCCGCGTTAGGTCCGATTTAGTCGTTAACGCGCGGCCAACACGATCACATCGCTGAAGACGAAAGCCAAAAAAAAAAATAATAAAACAAAACAAAAATAAAAATTTACCTGTCAACCCTCCGTGCGTTCTCTACACACCCATACATCTACACACATACACACACACACACACACACATACATACGCGTGTAATGCATAAATAAATAAAACAAGGAAACTGCAAAAACAAAAAGCTCAACAAATTTTTTGGTGCTAATTAAATTGCCATTAAACGGTTAATTAACTGGCAAATATTTTTAATTAATAACCAAATAAACAAACAAACAAAAAACACAAGTTTTCAATTATTGCTGAAATTAAAGTTGAAAAAAAAAATTTTTAAATCTAAAAAATTAAGTAAAAATAATTTTTTAAAAAAACTCAAGCCAAGAAGGCAAATACCGGTAAGTGATTCATTTAGGTTAAAAATGTTAAGCATAAAATTCAATTATTGTTACTGTTGTTGTTGTTGTTTTTGGCGGAAGTGTGAGAACAATTTGCAAAATGTTTGTCTCAGTCGAGTGCACATTTAAATTAAATTAAAACCGACTAAGCTATTTTGGGCACTGTCATAGAAATCTGCTCTTCTCAGAGCTCAAAAAAAAAATATATTTCAAAAACCCCTAAACTGACGTCAATAATTGATCAAACCCAACGAAAATTGCTTGTTAGCATTGAAAAATTTTAAGTTTGCAAACTTTTGTGATTAATGATGCACTTAATATATTTGAGGTTAAGACGAAAAGTCTGAGCAAATCAAAAGTGAATAAATTTTGTTTTTTTTTTTCAAATTTATTTGAATAATGTAATGCGTCAATATTCAATATTTCGATCAAAAACCTGCTGTAAATTTTAAATTTAGAAAGCAATCAGATAAAATAAAATGCTAAGGAATTTTTTTCTTTGTCATTTCTTTTCGGATGCTTTCGGCATTTTTCTTTTAGTTCAAAATTCAAAAAGAAAATCGCAAATAAATTTTCTTTGAAATTGTTGAGGAACTATCCAAAAATTTCACTATATAACAAAGAAAAAAAATTAATAACAAATTGAAAATTAAAATAAAAATTGAAAAAAAAATTTTCAAAAATTTTTTGAAAAAAAAATTTAAATAAAAATATTAAAAAAATAAATCTCTAAATTTTTTTGAAATTTTTTATGAAATGCAAAAATTTTACATATAACAGAGAAATTTCAAAATAAAAAATAAAAGACAAAAAATATTTTAAATTATTGATAAACTGTAAAAAAAATAATAATAAAAAAAATGTCTTCAAAAATCTCAAATAATTTTCTTTGAAATTATTCATAAACTATCAATAAAATATATTGAATCGTAAAAAAAATTTAACTACAATTTTTTTTTTTAAATTAATATTAAGAAAAAAAAATCCAAAAAATGTACAAATAATTTTCTGTAAAATTAAAAAAGAATGCATAAAAAAAAATTTAAATAAATCTCAAATAATTTTCTTCAAATTTATTGATGAATGAGCCAAAATACTTATATAATAAGTATTGAAAATATTTTCTTCTTCTTCTTGAATTTTTATTTGACTTCAGCCAACAGCTTCGAATTTCCCCTGACTCAGGTATAAATCGATCAGTGTGTATTCAATTTGGTCAAAAGTGGAGCAGTCCCCAAAATTGCAATCGGATATTCGTACTTATATATTTTGAGAGCTATGAAAATGTGATTAATCAAATTTATGCTCGATATGTGAGACATTCTCAATGATTTTCAAAATTTTATGAAAAATTTCCACTAATTTCATATGCAGAATTACAACAAAACCAACAAAAAAAAATACAAATAAATAAATGCAAGGCAAGGCAAACAAGTTTTTCAAAAAAAAAACAACAATTTTTCAACTTTGTTTATATTTTGGTGTAGTTGTTGTTGTTGTTGTTGTTGTTGTAAGAAGTTGTTTGAATTTGCGTAGTGCAAAAGAGTTTGGAGCAAAGTGCCACAACATTGGCATTGTCAGCACGTCGCCTACAATTGATTTTTAATTCCTAAAATGCCATTCAAACAAACCGCTAAGGCCACCGGCCAACTTGGCGCAATGAACTCGCCCGACGCGACAACAAACGCAAAAAAGTCGCGTGCTGCTGACACGGCGCGTTTTTTCACGTGCCCAGTTAAATTTTTACGTTTTTTTCTTTTTTTTTTTTTGGCTACGATCAAATTGAAAGTCAATAGGTTTTAGTTACCAATGGAATTTAAAATTAAAAAATGATATATTCTCTCCATTCTTTATGCAAAAGTTGGCGAAATTTTGTGCTCGTTTTAAGCTCGAAAAAAAAAACAGAAATAAAATAAATTTAAATAAAATAACACGCAAAACAAATTTTGCAAAAAAAAAATAACGATTTTTTTATGTCAACGTGGAGATCATCTATCACTCAGGTTTTTTGTTTTATTCGGGACTTTTTAGAACCGGTACAAGGTAGCCAAAGGCCATAATGAAATTTTTATTTTATTTTATTTTTTTTTTGTTTTAATAAACTAGATAAAAAAAATGAACAGGCGCTAATAAAACAAATTAACATAATTTTCTTTGCCAACTGGGTAATTCCAAAGATCGAGCCGGGCTCAGAGTATACACAAAGTATTTCAATATTTCCTTAAGAAATGTCAGAGCAATTACCTTTTACAATCGATTTCTAAGAACAGATTTTATCAGATATCTGATACTTTGCAATTTTATAGCTCTTAATAAATATATAAATATATATACCACCTTTTTCCGATAATAATGAAGTAACTTTTCTTTGCAATTTGCAATTTTTTTTTCTATAATTATTCTCTGAGTTAATCTCAGACCCATTTATTTTATGACTACTTCCGCATATTTATGCACCTACATAAATACAAAAAAAAAAGTAGGCATAATACAGAAGACTAATTAAAATCTAAAACACAACTGGTTGTCCTTGAAATTATGCAGAGAAACGAAGATGATCTCGGTAAGCAAATGTTGGTGTGGCTGAAATATGCAAACCAAAATTGAATAAATTGTTTTATAATTGAATGAAAAAAAAAACCAACCCTATTTTAGAGGTGCCGAACAATGCAGACTCTTTTTGAAAGACCGACTTGGATCCGTTCCGAGTAAAATTTAATACACTTTAAAACCTTCAAACAGGAATCCTAAATACCGAATTAGATTGAGATCAGCTAAGAAGTATTGGAGATATTCTCAAGATCGATTTGAAAGCTATATGATCCTAATGAAATTTTCGAGCATATGTATATCTCTTTCTCATTCTAACAAATATATTCTAAAGAGATCAGTCAATGAATGCCAGGTTCGAATGACATCTATATGATATAGTGGATCGATCAGACCTGCTCTGACAAATTTATATAAGAAATTTCATAGCGATGGCTTTAAAACTGTGAGATTAGCTTCCATAAAAACCGACGGTGATACTGACTATTCTACGATGAAAGTCAAACTAGGAAATCAAAAGTAAAATGTTATAAAAAAAAACCCGGAAAATTTATAGAGCCTAGAAATTTCTTTTTAGATCAGAGTAAGACAGACATTTTCTAATTAAGATTATGGATAATTGTTGTGTCAAAAGTGTGGCAAACAAAATCATAAATATACATTAAGACCCCAAACAGACGGGGGACAAGTTCTTTTCCAAGTCACGAAGGCAATCTGCTAAAATTTATATAATATCAAGAAGAAAATTGAAAGATTTATTTTGCCAAGCAAAATTATGAATTATTCAGTTCAATTTAAAATACGAAATGATGAGAGAGGGGTGAACTAAATCACTGAGGAAAGAGCGCTAAAAACGGTTCTGTGACACGATAATTATCGTCAATTAGTGGGAATTGTATCACGTTTTGTATGAGCTGTGATGATGACAATAAACCAAATTAAAACTGATTTTGTTGATAGGAATATTTATGCAGTGATGTAAAGCAAATCTCAAGTGCCACTGACACTGTCAGAGACCCAAACCATTTATATTGAACTTGACATTGTCGTGCGTTTTTCTTTTTTTTTTACTAATTTAAAACTGTGTCAGTGGACGCTGGCAGCTGATTTGTTGCAACAAAACTATTTTTAGTGCCAGATTTGCAATTGTCTACTTGGGTAGGCAACAAATTGCTTAGTATTTTGATTGTGTGTGGCACAGCATGAGACGCACTGAGAGAGGCAGTTGCCTCCCACAATTGGTGTGTGTGTGTGTGTGTGGTGTGTGAGATTGTGTGGGGATCAGCAGACATGGGCAGTGCCAACAATTAAATAATGGACACGTTGAATGTGTGGATCGTGGCCAAGGCGTGTGACAACTCTTTCTGGGATACCAGGGCAATTTCACTTCTGTCTTCTCTCTTGTCTCACATGTCTTTCTCTTGTTTGCAGACATGAGTAAGAATGGACACAGCAATGCGGCGTTTGTTAACGACAATGCAGGCCATCAGAAATACTCCCTGGAACTGGCCGAGAAGGGTGGCAACCCGAAGACCGGCGTAGTGGCCAAGGATCCCGACTATAATCCCTATCAGCATCGCACTGTAGAGCATCCCACCACGTAAGTCGAGAAGTGCTAAGCAATTCTGAGAGTTTCTAAAGTTTTCTTTATTTGATTAGCAATTCCGAGACACTGTTCCACTTGCTAAAGGGTTCCCTGGGCACTGGTATTCTGGCCATGCCCAATGCCTTTCGAAATGCCGGCTATGTCACGGGCTCTGTGGGCACCATTATCATTGGTTTCATCTGCACCTATTGCATCCATCAGCTGGTCAAGGCCGAGTTTGAGCTGTGTCGTCGCAAAAAGGTGAGAAGGGAGGCTCTAAATTTATTTCCAGTTTTATTTCAATGGTTTTTGTCTGCAGGTTCCCAGCATGAATTATCCTGCGGTTGCTGAGCATGCCCTCAACGAGGGACCCAAAGGCTTTCGGCTGTGTGCCCCGTATATAGGAACCATTGTGAACACTTTCCTACTGATCTATCAACTGGGCACTTGTTGCGTCTACGTGGTCTTCGTGGCCTCCAATATCAAATCCATTGTGGATGCTGTCTATGACACCAATGTGGATGTGCGTCTCTGCATGATCATTATCCTTTTGCCCTTGATACTTATAAATTGGGTGCGAAATCTAAAGTATTTGGCTCCATTCTCCACTCTGGCCAATGCCATCACCATGGTGTCCTTTGGCATTATCTGCTATTATATATTCCGTGAGCCGGTGAGCACAGAGGGCAAAGAGGCATTTGGTCGTGCCCAGGACTTTCCACTCTTCTTTGGCACTGTCCTGTTTGCCCTGGAGGCCATTGGCGTCATCCTGCCCTTGGAGAACGAAATGAAAACTCCCAAGAAATTTGGTGGATCCTGCGGTGTTCTCAATGTGGCCATGATTCTGATTGTCTTCTTGTACGTGGGCATGGGACTTTTCGGTTATCTCAACTATGGCAACGATGTCCTCGGCTCCATCACACTCAATTTGCCACCTCATGATCTGTAAGTCCACACATGATTTTGACCTGAATTATCTTTTCATTTTATTGGAATTTATAGATTGGCTCAGTGTGTCAAGGGCATGTTGGCCTTTGCCATTTATATCACTCATGGGCTGGCCTGTTATGTGGCCATTGATATCACCTGGAACGATTATGTGGGCAAAAAATTATCTCCAAATCGCAATAAGCTGGTCTGGGAATATGCCGTGCGCACAGGCTTGGTGCTTATCACATGTAAGTGAGAGTGTGAGAGTGAGAGGAAATGAAGACTCATTTGAATGATTCCCCCCCTTTAGTTTTGCTGGCCGTGGCCATACCCAATTTGGAGCTGTTTATTTCGCTATTTGGAGCCCTTTGCTTGTCGGCCTTGGGTCTGGCTTTTCCGGCTCTAATTCAGATCTGCACACATTGGTACAATACCAAAGGTATTGCCAAAATCTGGCTCATATTGAGTGAGTATTTTTTGGTATTTTTAAAAATGATCCCATTGAGATTAATTTGATTTCATTTTATTTTCAGGTAACTTTGTGTTAATAATTGTGGGTATTTTGGGTCTGGTAATTGGCACCTACACTTCCCTAAAGGAAATTGTCATTACCTTCTCAGAATAAGCAATTATTTGTAATAATTTTTTCAGTTTATTATTATTTTTTTTTGTTTTGTTTCATTTGCTAATTTTTAACTCGAATTTGCCGCCATGAATTCCAATTTATCTATTAATTAACTAGTTTAGTTCATTGTTATTTATAAAACAAACAATACAATTAGTATTATAAACAAAAGATAAACTAAATAATCAACAAACAAAACATTCTCAACACACAAATGACAAAACCAAAATCGGTCGAAAACCACAAAAGCCGCAAAATGATTTAATTAATTTTGTGGCTTACTTTTTTGCATAGTTAATAAGTTTATTTAAATATAAATAATTGTATAGAATTTGTTTAAATTTGTGATATTTAAAAAAATGAAATAATTTCGCACAAAACAAAACTTCACTATGGAAAATTTTGCATATAATTGATATATTTTTTGATAAATAAAAGTCTATGTAGGTAGTTTTATTTTAAGGCATTTCTATATAAGAAAATATATTGAACAACAAAAACAACAACTAAAGCATTACGATGATTTTAAAAACTGTTTTAAACAATCACACAAACGTGTGACTCCGTCCACAAGTTTCTCTTTGCTATGAAATGGAATTGCTAGACGGCAATATTCTTTGCCATGACCCGGTTCTAGGGCAAATCTCGAGCCAGGAATAAAGAAAATCTTGGCATGCTCCAAACTGTAGTCGAGAAATTCCTTGGCACTAACATTCGCTGGCAGCTGCAGCCAAATAAAATAGCCACCACTGGGTGCCTTCAGCTTGCAATTATCTGGTAGATTGGCTTTCAGGGCAGCCACAGTAGCCAACATGCGTTCCTTATAGGTCTGATATGTGCGTTCAATATGAGCTTGGGCCAGATTCAATTCAAATAGACTGCCCACAATGCCAGATGTATAATTGTTGAAGCAGCCGCCGCTTACAATGATGCCGCTTGCCTCCAAAATGGGCTTCAGACGTGGTGGCAGCTCTAACCAACCCAGACGTACTCCAGGTCCAATAATTTTGGAAAAGCTCCCATTGGAAATCACATGGCCCTTAAAGTCGGCATCAGTTCGCACGTCATAGGATAGCAGGCGTGAGTGTTCCGGCAGTTTGCCATAATGTAAAATATTATAAACATCATCACAAATAACCAGAAAGTTGAATTTCCTAGCCAGTTTCACGATTCCACGGCAGACATCTACAGAAAATGATTCAGGCAAAGTCATGTCGAATTATTGAAAAATAATTTACCTGGTGAGAAGAGTATTCCAGTTGGATTGTGATAGGTTGGTATGGTATAGTACATGCCCCAAAATTCCTTGTCCTTAGAAGCAAAATGGTGTTGGCTCACTTTCTCTTCCAAGTCTTTCAGATCTACACCATCATCAGTGAGTTTAACTATGGAAAATACAAATAATAAATAAATATATGAGTTCTATTTGAAAATCACTTGCCTGATATGATTGTGAAGCTTGTAAATTGTTTTATTGCATCCAAAGCTATCATATAGGTGAACTCGTCGACAAAGATAAAACCTTTGAAATCGACCAATGTTGAAATGCAAAAATGCAAGCCCTGTGTTGCACCTGTTGTTATTATCAAGTCTTCACTGTAAAAAAAAAGTTTGTCAGATAAAAAGAAAAATTTGTAGATAAGCGTAATAACAACATAAAATCAAATAGACGATTATCTCTAGTGCGTCGATTTTGGTATTCACTTTTAAAAATTCTTATCACTTCAAAATACTCACGCATTTACCGGGCTTTCGTATTTGCTGCTGAAAAACTTGGCAATTTCCTGACGTACCGGCCAGCATCCACTCGTTGGGCCATATTGAAAGAGCAGTGAGCTATTATTTTCCTTTTCATGTTTCTATAAGCCGAACATCATTATATATTAGAAATTCTTAAAGCTTAATTAACAAACTGACCAGTCGATGCATTGTGGCCTGCTGGAAAATATCACAGCACGGCTCTAACAGATCGGTGCCTGGAGCACCCACCCCGAGATTAAGTATTTTTTCATGGTATACATTCAGACTACCGCCGTCGAATAAATGCTTAAGCATGAGTTCCTTGCTCTTCAATGGCATTTTGAGGCCCTTGAGAAATTTATTGTTTTCACTTTAAGGCGATCAGCTAAACTAATTCGTTTTTGAATGAAAGTTACAAGTTTCGGCCATTCACCCGAGTTAATAAACAAAAAAAATGACATTCACAGAAATGCGTATTCATCAGCTATTGTCTGCGTCAAGTTTTGTTTTGTTTTATCGAAAAGGTGTGTGCTTCAATATAATCAAATTAAAATTTTAAAACATGGAAGAGGAACAGCCCACAATCAGTGGTGGTCAAGGACAGGCACACAATGCCCTACTTGACTCGCCATTACGTGGTCCCACACTTTCAACGAGTACTTCAAGTTTTGAGGCGATGGACGCACACGATCCAAAACTCAGCAATTTGGCTACAAAAATGTTTCAAAAAACCGAAGAATACATCACGCAGGAACTAAACGCTCCTCTCGAAGACTACAAGCTTCTAGAGGAAATGAACAAGGCTACTATAGCAAAATACTCTGATATGCGTCAAATTGCTGAAAACCTAAGTGTCTCCAGCTCAGAGCTTAGTTCTAAATTTCAACAGCTAGCACCGCTAATGCAGCAAATTGATGAAATATCCGATACGGTTGACAAATTGGAGGCTGCCGCATACAAGCTAGACGCCTACAGTATAGCTCTGGAAAATCGTGTCAAAAGTGTATTGCAGCGCAAATCTATGACAAGTGGCAATTCGGGACATTAGATGGTTTCATTCATACAAAAAAGCCATTAAGAGTATATTTAAAATAGACATCAAAATTTACATATTAACCAAGTAATAGCTTAAATATAATCGCTATAATATTAAGAAATATTAAGGGAACTGTAAAATAAAACACGCATTATTTATTTAATATGAAACTGCAAACACAACAACTTACTTTTGGCAACCGTGCGTATAGAACGTATAAGATTAAGAAGTTGGTCTTTTGCAGTTGGCGCACCAAAATCCTGCTGACCCGCTTGTCTGCCCCAGCCAACTAAAGAGTGACACGATGCGTTACCACTAGGAAATAAATAAAGTATTATACTCACATTTAGCCAAAAAGCGCTCTTCATGTAAAATGCAAACTGCGTTCAAGCACAGTAATGATGCCTCTATTAAAGTCCACAAAGTAAACATTTTGGGCAAACCATAAACAAAAAATGGTCGCAAAATTTGTCTACGTCAGTTTTCGAACTAGAAATGCCGTGTTAGTTGTCATTCAGCAGGTACGTCAGCAAGCAGCTGTTGTGTTGCCATTCACTCTATAGAGTCCCCCGATATTGGCGCAAATTTTTAAATCTTGAGGTACGCTTAAAATGTGTCTTTATTGAGAAGTATATCTAAAAATTTGGCCGTAAGTGTAAAATAAAGAAAGCACCATCACGTGGTACAGGCAACTGACAAAGGAAATCACCACTGTCATATGAGTCGTTTAGCAATTTATTCAAATACTTCTTTTTATCCTGTTCATTTGCAGGTGCCATACAGACCGTATTTTTTGTCAATGGCTGTAAAAATGATTTTTCAACAAATTGTTTAAATAAATTCAAAGAATATTTGAAACTCACCATTCCTGATTTTATAATGGACAGAGAGCTTGGGGGAGGTGGCTTATTAAAAGGTTCCCGACTAAAGATATTTTCATCTATGCATTTTAGCAAATAACTTAAAATATGGTTGCGTGCACGTGCCTCGTTCAAACTATGGGTGTTTTCACGCAATTTAGCTATCCATTCAGTTGCCATCGACTTTTCCCTAAATTCCATGCCACATATTGAATGCTCCAGACGTTTAATATCACGCTCGAATTCCGTATTCAGTTTATCCATCTCGTGTCTATTTTCAGAATAATCCCGTCGACTGCCATGGCGATCATTCGATCTTATTGAAGTTGTACTCCCTCGGATTGGATCAATTTTTGGCTGCTTTAATTGTTCTCTGTGGTTATAGTAAACGTTACTAAACATGTTGCTAGTTTTGCTTAAGATCATATAACTTTACCCAAATAAGTCTCTTATGTTGTACATTGCTGTTTTCCTTTTCTTATAAATGATTAAAAAAAAATATTTATTTTTACCATAAAATTTTTGAATTTATCAAAAAGCCCGTTAGATAAAATTTTACGGTGACTGTGATTTAGAATTTAAGCAACCAGGAATGTACACGTTCAGTGTGACTGTCAATTTTGAATTTTGTTTGTATTTTGAGCGTCGTCTGTTTGCTTTCTATTTTTTCCATAAATACAAAATTTTTCACTCAGTTTTCCCAGCAATGGCATCTATAAAGCAATTATTTGTGCTTCTAATCTCATTTGCCGTTGGCGTCTACACATTTTATGTGGTGGGAAAACTGATGCTATTCCTTTCGACACCGCGTTCTATTTCCAAGGCGCAAACCTGGATATTTAATTTACTTGACAACAAGTCTCGCATCCAAACCTCTATTGGAGCAATTGTGTATGACACCTTACTCATCATAGGCTTCGTCTTCCAACACAGCTGCGTCAAATCGGATCTAGTGAAAGGCATAGTGCGTAAATTGGGATTGGCCGCTGCAGAGCGTACGTTGTACAGTCTGACGTCATCACTATGTTTACATGTGCGTATAACAACAACATAAAAATGTGTGTTACTATATTTAACCATTACATACCCCTTCGGCCTTTAGTATCTATTACAAAACTGGCTGTCAGCAGAATCGATCATTGTATGGCAAATCAATGTCTCCGAAAGTGCTCCACTCTGGTGGTCTTTTGTCATTACCCATGCCCTTGGCTGGATTGTTATCTATGGTGGCTGCGTTATAATGGATCTCCCAGAACTTCTTGGACTCAAACAGGCCTATTATGATCTCAAACAATACTCAGAACCGATAGCCTACAAGTCTTCCGAGTTGCGTCATCTCTACTCCCACGTGCGCCACCCATCCTTTGTGGGAATAACGTTGATTTTATTTGCCACGAATGTTATGAGCTTGGATCGCTTAGTTCTTGCTATACTACTCACCACGTACATGTACCTGGCTTGGTCCACCGATCAAAAGGATGTGGCCTATCAAAAACGTCAACTCGAGCGCAAGAAACACGAATTAAAAACGCAATAATTTTAAGACAAGATAATTCTTCTATTCACACTAACATTAATTTACTTAACCACCGCATTTGAACATTTTGACTTAATAAACTAATTTAATTGTACCACCGATGGATCAAATGGTTGCCCCTTGAAGGGGGAGTTCTCCGCATCCCAGGCTTTTTTCAGGCGTTCTAAGGTCTTGGTCTCTTCGGCAGTCATGGGAATGTAGGTTTGTTGCTTTTGGTCAGCTGCCATTTGTTGTCTTCGCAATTTGTCTATAACCATCTGAGAATCTTCGGGCAGCTCGTCTATATACCGCTCACAGTCCAACTTTTTTATATCAATTTCGGGGTCATTTTCAAAGAGACGTTCCCACCATCTTTCTTTGACCTTATCTAAAATTAAAAAATATATATATATACATTTATGGAGAATCCAATTCAAACCAAATGGATTTCTACTGACCACAACTAATCTGTAATCTACCAGAGGCTAGGGTCCAGACTGCCTCGTTGTCTCTAATACATTGGCTAAGAATGCCGTCTAAGATCACTTCAGCTGGAGACTTTTTATTGCACACTTTTATGCTGTGTCGTTTTATAATAATTTTTAAATCTTTTGCAGAGTGTAAATGAGATGGTAGCTGGATATGGATTTCTATATCCTTTAGAGTTTGAGACCAACAATGGTGTTCAAAGACAGCTCCATTTTTATAGTCACTGGGTACAAATGTTAACGTTTTTTCTGTTGGACGAGGGCTTACAACCTCATCCTCTGACGATGTCGTTTCCAAAGTTATTTCTTCTATAGCCGGCGGTACCATTGTGTCGTCACCTATGGTCTTAGCTGCATTTTTTTGGTTCCAAATCGTTGGTTCATTGCGGTGCACTGCCTCAGACAGTATAGGCATTGTGTAGCTCTGATAGAAATTGGTACTAAATAAACGAAAACCAAAAACGTAATATTATTTAACATTCGATATTGAAGACTGAGCAAAATAATTACTTTCGTCGTAAAAAGCCAAATACAGCATCGAAAAAACCTTCCAAGGACTTGTTGCTTTCCAAAATCTCTATCAGCATAGCATCACTCCTTTTGTAATCCATTTTTCATTCAAAAATTAATATATTTGGAATTTCTAGGACTTTGTTTCTGCTTACGCTATTTATAAGGCATGCAGTATTGTACAACGCCTTGGTGTGTACGCGTGTAAATGGTAATGGCAAATTTGGCGCTAAATTGAAAGAGCATGGTTTGATTAGTTTTTAATTTACTTTTATTTTTCTTTAAACATTCAAAGGAAAAGTCTTTATTGTTACTCATTTGCCTTGTAAGGCAATACTCCCAAAGCACAATTTGACCAGTCATGTTCGTCTGTAACGAGAAATTTATATTTTATATGTTATTTATATTTTATTAATAAAATTTGAATTAGTTCTTTACCCAATGTCCAAATACCAAAATGCTTGCCATCCGGTATATCTTTGGTATTATGTGGATCATTTATTAAAGCAAGATTTATGCTCTCCGATGATAATCTGCTCCTCAAGTCTTCATCTATTTCCAGATCCATGTCAGACTCAAGACATTTTAAATAGGTTTTACACAGCTTTGTCAAATCTTTAATTTGTTGTTTTTTATAAGCGGGTTCGATGAGCGGAAGCAATCTAAAAAACAAACGTTTTTTGTACAAAAAAAAATTAATAATTTTAAGAAAATTCAACTTACGCCATTACAATGGACCCAGAATAGCGATTAAAATAGCTCAGGCGCTCATAAAGAAATTCTTTTCCAAAAGTCCAAGTCTGTGGCTTCTTTGGGCTATCGCCAAAAATTAAAGTCAGTGACTGATCTACACCGGAATGTATGACCAATGTTTTCATGATTTTCGATATTTTTCCCGTATTTAATGAAGAGAAATCTGTCTCTTTGTTTTCACCTTTCTGGAAATTATTTTATTTTATTAATTTATAAATTTCAGCATAATTTTGTCAACTCACCAATTCTAATTCCTCCCTATACATGCGCTTCATTTTCCTGAGCATCATAAAAGACTCTATTAGCTTTAGGCACCAGTACTGAGCTCCTTGACGTCTTTCCTCTTCAATACTTTCATTCTCAGTTAATTTTAGTAAGGCAACAAAGAGATTTTCTATATATCCTTGCATTGCCAACATTCGGAAAAGTCTTTGGGTGGCTGCAATAAGGACATCTTCGTCGTTCTCGCGGTGTTGCTCGGGTGCACATAAAAGGTAGTTCATATTTAGTATACCATTTATATAGATATCCATATACTCCTTCATACACGAGGATTCACGTTTCACTATAGCATGCAAGTCCATAATCACAGTTTTAAGCACGTCTTGGGTGGATTTTAGTTTCTTGGACGAGCAAAACAAACGAACTTTGTTAAATTCCTGAGTGCTTTTTAATTTTTTGACCTCTTTCAGCTTATTAGCACCACGTAGATGACATTCCAGGGCCAAGTTATACATATTGAATAACGGAGTGACTTCCTTCTGGAATTTTGATTTATCTTTTCGTTGCAATGTACCCGAGTCCATGTCAGTCATACCCTCGCCTTGGGGTATCCAATAAAAGGTACGCAACCAATCCAGGCAGTACTTTGTGCTATTGCGTAAGACCCCCACTGGAGGTAGATCTTGGCCATGGGCACAGAGATGCCTCAAATCGACAATGAACGAAGAGAGGCCCAATTCCTTGGCTGTCTCGTACATGGTGGACATATTGTAACCTTGCATAATGGAGGACATGAAATTGTAGAAGCGAGTAAAGGCACTGGCATATATTTCCTGGATGTTCCCATTGCCCTCCTTGTCCTCTAGTTGAGCCTTGACGAGAACACTGGTGGCTAGGACAGCGGCTGGGCAGAGGCTGCCACGGCGCAGATTCCAAACTCTGATTCGGCTAAGAGCTCTCCGAAGATCCGCTGGAGTTGATTTTTTTCCATATAGCCAATTGTGGACTGAGTTGAATTCAGCTCTAAATTCAAAAATTAGATTCCAAGCAATTCAAATACTTTAAAAATCTTCACTCACGTGTTTCGCCAAGGAGCAACTATTATGCGTTTCTTAACTGGTGCTACCTGTATTGATTCGGGGTCTTCCAGGCCGGAGTGTCTCCTCTTGAGAGCTTTTTTTACTTTCTTTTCCGTTTCCATTTTATCGACTAATTTTTTGTCAACTTTATTATAAAACAAAACAAGGCCGGCTATGATATGATATCAAATCATCAAGTGTTGCCTAACTCTTGCAGCACTTTTTCAGTGCTGGAAAATGATTGGCTCTCACCGTGAATGTCTTCGGTATAAGAAGAAGCACTGGAAAACCCAGCAAAATATTGCGAACTGCATACAAAATATTTATCTGTCCCGCGATTTTCTGTAAGTACTTATTATATTTGCAACCAAATTTCGTGAAAAACATTATTTAAATATACGGTTCCTACTTACATTTAGTTAGAAAGTAATTCAGAAAATTTACGCGCCTTTTTTATTTGCAGTCCCGTCTTTATACCCCCCACTCTAGGCGAAAAAAATAGCTGACTTATACTGCTAATTTCCACCTGCATAAGCATAACCCACATATGCATATCGTCTACAACGCCGATATTGCTAACCAAGAATACATCGATGCGCCGCCACCAGAGTCGCCGTTGATCTTTGACTCATTTTCGATGTTTGTGATATTCTCATACATTAAGTTGCTCTACATTCTCGTGGCCATTTACCTAGCCTTGCATCACCTCAATTAGCCGCCATCTGGACGAGATGTATCATTTCGTCTCAGAACCCACACCCGAATTAAAGCTCTCTGAGCAAGTTCTCGTCAGCAGCCACACAACACAATATCTAAAGACTTTTCAGTTGGAAGCCATTCAGTTTCTCTACAGCCACCTGTCCAAACAAGAATTCTGCATATTGAACGATGAGAGCGGCTTGGGCAAATCAGCGTCAGTTGCGGCTCTCCTGAACGCCCTGGGTCCCAACAAAAAAACCCTCATAGTGCTACAAAACGATGATCATTTACTAACAGGCTGGCAATTTCATTTGAGTGTGCTAACTGATCTCTCCGTTTGTGTGATACAAAATATCAGTGGTAAATGTTGAAATTATAAATTTGTTAACTTCTTTGTTCTAAAATTTGTATTTACTCTTCAGATAGCACTGAATCAGCTCATAGCATTTACTTGGCCAAATGGAGCCTGTTGCGCAGCATTGGTGATCTCAGTAAGCTGAAATTCGACTATGTGATTGTTGACCATCGTGGGCACACATTGAACAATAATTTCTGCACTTCAATGCTCCTTAAGCATTTCGAAAGGAAAGTTAATATTGTGATCTCAAGCGTTGATATAACTGTGAGTACAAAAATCATTTCACTCTCGCACAAAATTTTTATCTAATCAAAATCAATTTCATTATTGTTTGCAATTTTTCAGTCCAATGTTAAACTGCTGCATAATGTTTTGCGGATTGGCGGGCGTCTGGATGAGCAATCGAAGAGTTTTAAGCGTTTCGAGCGTAAATTTTATCTCCCCGAAGCCAAAGAAGTATTCAGCAAGCGAGTTGATCTTGAGGAATATTACAAGCAGCGTGGAATTCTCGGGGAATATGTCAAGTGAGCAGAACATCTTATCCAAAATAAGAAGGGAATTTTTTATCACAAATCTAAATTTGCAGGGATTTTCGTTTACGTCGCTATCGGCACCAATTTGACCAGATTTTGCCGCTAGTCACAACCGAGCAATATAAGAAGAGCCTAACGCTCTGGCTAAGCACTTGCAATCCCGACGATCGCATGATCACCATTGAATCGTCCGGAGAAGCCCTATCTACAAGTGGGACCGACGAGATCTTTGAGTGCCTAATGAGTCGGAAATGGGAGCGCGAAATGGCCGAAAAAGAAGGGAGCGAGAAACTATCCGAACACAGCAACGAAGTGATAGCCATGTCGCCCCTGAGATTCGATAGCTCTGAAACGGAAGACGAGGAACCCAAAGCCTGTAAAAGCAATGGAGCCAATTCTCAGCAGGACAATAGAAAAGCTCCAGTGTTACTGGTCTCAAGTGATGATTGCGAAATTGTTACACCGCCCACCACTCCACCACCCACGAAATTAGTAACCAAGTCTGCCAGCGCCCACAAGGTAAACCGAAGGTACACCAAACGTTTGGCCCCCTTCAAGCATCTAGAGTCCACAGAGTCCGAGTCGGAAATAGTGCCATCTGTGCGAAAGTGCCGCTCAGCAGACACCGTTCCCACTGTCCACAAAACTAGGAGAATAAACATAAAACTAGCTAAGATCTCTTTTGAAACCAAAATGGACACGCAATCACCAGAGTCACCAGATTCACCAGTGCCAAAGCCAGCTAGTCCCAATGTGCCAAGAACCCCCAAAAATAAAAAGGAAAAGGGTTTATATCCCAAGGGTATACACAATCGTGAGACACGCAGCATGCAGAGACTAACACGCTCGGCCGATGCACGCTCACGCAGCAAATATATGCTCAATACGGTGGCCCTGGACATAGACAAGAAGCACTCGGCTGGCAGAAGGAAATCTCCAAAATCTGAAGCAAATCAGACCCCAAAAACCAGCAAGAAATCCAGGGAAACTGCTCCAACAATTAAGCCAGAACCACTTACACCCCGAAGAAGTGGCCGAGGTGGAACAAAAGAAAGCCCCAAAACTCAGACAAAAGTCAACAAAAGCAAAATAACAAAAAATGCTAGCAAACAATCAAAAGAAAAGACACCTCCAAAAGTGTCTACCACGAAGCCTAAAAGACAGCCGAAAGAAAAGTCCACACCAACGCCGCCGGCAGCACCTCTGACCAGCCAGCAGTTCATTAGTTCGGGCTCCACCATATCGGAGAATGCATTCTTTGAATGTGGTCAGAAAATGCCGCTTACCGAAATCGAGGACCAGGTAGTCCATCCCTTTCGCATGCCTGATCTGCCGCAACCCAGTACAACACTTCCGCTGCCCTCTTCGCTGAGCATTTTCAGTGATTCTGAAGTGATCGCCTTGCCCACGTCGAATCGGAACTCTGAGGTTATTGTGGTTTCCAGCTCGCATGAGGACAGCCCCGAGCCCTGCACCTCAGCGCAAAGTCGACGCACGCGTGCCCTGAAAAGAAAACGCAAGCAGCAGGACTCCAGCCAGACCAAAGGGCAAGAAGCCAGCAAAAGCTCGTTTGGTTTACTTTTGGCTCAGCAGCGTACTCAAAATAAGTCACCGGATATCTTTAGCAACTGCACGTATCAGTCCCAGTTGAACTTGGCCCAAGAGGTACCGGCTAAGAGCACAGCAGTGCTGTCGTCTTCGCCCTTCGAGGGTTTCAAGATCTTTGGCTCAGAGGTCAAGGAAATCCAGCAGCAGCATGCCCAGGCCAATCAGTTGGTGGCAGCAAAGAAGAAGAGAGATCGCTCCTGCCTGGATATTTTGGAGCAAATGTTCGAGCCACGTGGCACACCCAAGGCCAAAGTATTGCCCACTTATCCACCGACTATGCCGGCACCCGAGCCGACACCGGCCAATCCAGGTCAACGTCGTCGCACCTCGCTCGAAGAGGAAATTTTCGAAATCACCAACAATGGGGAATTCGGCAGTCGCTTGCGTTTGAACTCCACGGGAGATGTCTCACCTGTCCAGCAACAGCAGCAGCAGATTCGGAGTACTCAGCCCAACAAGATCACCAAATATTTGATTGGCTCCAACATACCCCAAGAAGAGGATCAGTTGTCTGCTTCTATCAGCCGCACACGCAAATCTCCGAAAAGCATCAAGAGCACTCAGTCCACCAAGCTGACACGCTGGTTTGGCACCACAACCCAGCCGAGTTCTGGTGAGTCCGTCAGTGCTCCCAGCACTCCGGTAATGTCTGCCGCCTCCAGCTTATCCCAGGCAGCCCGAAATGCCCGCAGTGGTGGACCCACAAAACGGAAACGCTTGGAGCTCTTCAAATAACCCATAAAAAGACGAATCACACTGAAAAGACTCAGAGACTCAAAGACTACGGAATCAAGCAGAGTACTATGAATATTTTCTAGAACTGAAGTCACGAAATTTTAATTATTTAAAATCCCACATATTTTTTACATTTTATTTTCAAGTTTAAAAAGTTTACAAAAATCAATTTTTTTATATGATTTTAATGTTAATCGGAGAACATTTAGCAATCAATTAGATAATTTAGTTAATTAAACAAAAAAAAAGTTGTACAGAAATAGAAAAATTTATGAAGAATGTGAATGGAAGAGAGTTCTTATTGATGCGAATGCCACTGCTTCTGGCCAAAAATGTAGGTGAGATTGTGCATGACGGCGCGTCTCTGGAACTCGAGTTCCCGCCGGCAGAAGATGCCCAAAAGAGGTGGGCATTGGTACTCAATTTTCTCCCTGGCCAGAGTATCACTGCCCACGGCCTTAAAGCTGAATTCACTTTGCGAATTTACTATAAAAAAAAAAAGAAAGAAATGAAAAATATGGCAGATGCGAAAGGTAAACACTTCACTCACGGCAATAGAAGCCGTTGAAGAAGCAGGTTTTATGGCGAGATTCAATGCCATAGAGCTGGGGTACAGTGCCCGGCATGGACTTGGTCACTATGAAATGGGCAGTGGCTGTATTGATCCAATAGGGCCAATGGGATAGTCTCTCCTTATATTTCACCGAATAACGCCAATCGTGAGCGTGTCCATCGTCCGCCACAATTACAAAACTCAAACTGCAAAGAAATTAACAAAATTTAGCAATTTTTCTTTTTTTTTTTTTTTTGCAATTAGACAAATTGTATAGTATTACATGGTGGGATTGAGTAGCCGCATTTTGTTAAAATCACCCACATATTCCCAGACCACTTCCGGCTTGGTGTTGCCGATAGTGGCCTCTATTTGATATTTGCGATATCCACTAGAGAAAACAAAGACATAGAGTAGCAGGGCAGCAGTTAGCAGCAGCGATAATTTCTTAAAATTCCAGCGACGTATACTCTTCATGATGGCGAGGCGAGATCAACGACAGAGCCTATGTAGATTTACTATTTAGAATTTCAAATGTGTAAACAACCAAGCGGGGGATAAATAAACCAGACCGACGCCGGACCGCCCAGCAAGACGACAGAAAGAAGACTGGAAAAAAATATAGCTCCGATCTGCTAGCATATTTAATGTGTGCGTTTGGCAGAACTCAATTAGTAAGGCACGAAGAAGGAATAAACATCTGGTATGCACTGAGAGAATCTGTGTAAAACTGAAAATTGAATGGTGTTTATGGTCAAATTGACTTTCATTTTATTGTAAAATAATATTAGCTAAATTTAATAACAACGAATATTTTTTTTATTTCATACATTTAAAAAATTCAAATGTAAACGTAAATTAAAACCGTAGCAGGCAAATTCTTTTTTAAATATGTTTTCGAATTTGGCGCCAACATAGTCAGTGTTGATCAAGCTCTTTGAATCATGCAAAATATTAATTAGCTAAATAACACAATTCTACTAACTATTTAATTTTTAATTACAAAATCTTCAATTTTATTTTCTTAAATATAGGAATTCAACGACAGGATCGAGGATAAGTATCAATTTTTTATTAAGAAATTTAGTGATCCCTTCTACGCCTTTGTAAGCTTTTTATTTGCAATTATTAAAATTACAGAAATGAAAATTGAAACTTGAAAATAAAAACAAGCCTATATCAGCATTTTCACTACGGAGAGAAAGAGAAAGAAAGAGAGTGATGAAATTAATTTACGCTCGATTTTCCGCTCGAGATAAGATTTTTTTTTTGCTCTGGCCCCAAAGCTTACCCCCCATGAGGTGATGGTTTTACTCATTTTGGGGCTTCAGTTTATAAACAACACTCGGTGGGGACGGTTGATAGCAGTCCCAAAAATACTAACAATTGCGAATTAGATAATTTGAATAGGTAAGAGGATTGTAATGTATTTTTTCGTTTGTCTTATCAGTTGCCTAATTCTTGGGAATCTATGTTTTTAATTGGCATGTAAAGGAATTGTCTTACCCTAATGTTTTGTGTTTATTTTTATAGGTTAGAGAACGAGCGTTAGCGTGCAAAAAATATAAATCACGGCAAAAACAAATCACTTTTAATTGAAATGCGTTTAATGGTGAAATACACGAGTTGTTTGCCGTTAAAGTGTCGATTTGCCGCTTTGCGACAGGTGCCAGCGGCAGCGGCCTCGACCGGTTCGGCAAGTTGCACGAAATTGGCTCCGGCAGAAACAAACAACACAACAAGTGTCACCAGGGAGCGGGGGTGTACTCCACTCGAAACAGTTGAAAGCAGAAATGAGTTATTACGATTGAAAACAGCGAAATTGCCGAAAGCAAACGTAAATAAGTGGAGAATTAAATTGTATGGAAAACAAAAATAAAATTGTCTTCCTATTTTTAGAGTGCCAACTTGTCGCCATTGACAGACACATTTGGACGACATCACACATATCTGCGCATATCTCTGACCGAACGTTGTAATCTGAGATGTGAGTTATTTCAATTGCGAAAGCCACTTGGCTGATAAGACCACTTGGTAGAGTGACTCTTGGGTCATGAAATTCATTAACATTAATTTTATTTCATTTATCATATCAGGTGAGTACTGCATGCCGGCCGAGGGTGTGCCTCTCCAGCCCAAGTCTCATCTCTTGAATACTGACGAAATACTTCAACTGGCTCGGATTTTCGTCGAGCAGGGGGTGAGGAAAATACGCCTCACCGGCGGCGAGCCCACTGTGCGGCGTGATATTGTTGACATAGTCGGCCGAATCAAGGCCCTGCCCCAGCTGGAACAGGTGGGCATTACCACAAATGGCCTGGTGCTAACCCGCCTGCTGCTGCCCCTACAGCGGGCTGGCTTAGACTCGGTAAACATTAGCTTGGACACATTGCGTGCGGAACGCTTTGAGAAAATTACCCGTCGCAAGGGCTGGGAACGCGTAATTGCTGGAATTGATTTGGCTGTACAATTGGGCTACCGACCCAAGGTCAACTGTGTGCTAATGCGCAATTTTAATGAAGATGAAATCTGTGATTTTGTGGAATTCACCCGAGATCGTCCAGTGGATGTCCGGTTCATTGAGTACATGCCATTTTCGGGCAATAAATGGCAGACGGAACGTTTGATATCGTTTCGAGAAGCCCTGCAGACTATTCAGCAGCGCTGGCCCGAATTCCAGGGCCTGCCCAATGGACCGAATGACACATCCAAGGCCTATTCCGTGCCGGGTTTTGCCGGGCAGGTGGGCTTTATTACTTCCATGACCGAACATTTCTGTGGTACCTGCAATCGTCTGCGATTGACGGCCGATGGCAATATAAAAGTCTGCCTTTTCGGTAATAAGGAGTTCTCTCTGAGGGATGCACTGCGCGGCAATTGCTCGGAGGAAGATCTGGTGGCCTTGATTGGCGCAGCTGTGAAAAGGAAAAAGCGTCAGCATGCAGGTGAGCATATAACCCAAATAAAATTAAAATGTAACTGATGTAAACCATTGGGCGCATCTTCCCTAGGCATGCTGAATCTATCGCAAATGGAAAATCGCCCAATGATACTCATAGGCGGATAGCAACCAAACAAATTCCTATGTCTGCTTTTAGGTATTCAACAATCACCTGGAATTTTCCAGCCTCATTTTCATCTTCATCAGCAACACTCACCACGACTCCAGGCCCAACAAATGCGCCAGTTTAGCAGCAGCAGTTGTCAGGATAGCCTGACCCATGTGAATCACCAGGGCAAGGCACAAATGGTGGATGTGGTCCATAAGGCAAGTACCACCCGTCTGGCCAGTGCTGAGGCCACCGTTGTGGTAGGCCCAAAGCTTACCGCCCTCATAGCTGCCAACGAACTGGCCAAAGGCGATGTGCTCAGCGTGGCCCAGCTGGCCGGCATCTTGGGCGCCAAACGTACCTCCGAACTGATACCACTTTGTCACAACATTTCGCTGTCCTCGGTCAAAGTGGAGGCTATCCTCAGGCAAGAGGACGAGTCCGTTCGACTGCGAGCCACTGTACGCTGTTTGGGTCAGACGGGCGTGGAAATGGAGGCGCTGACAGCTGTTTCAGTGGCCGCACTCACCGTCTATGACATGTGCAAGGCCGTCTCCCATGACATTACCATAACCAACATACGCCTACTGAGCAAGTCGGGCGGCAAGCGCGATTACCAACGTGCTGGGCCATAAACCATCCCCATTCCTTTGTACATTACATATCTTGTTTTAGCTAGTAGAATTAATACAAATCCTTGTTATCTTGCTCGAAAGTAAGAGTTTTCCCAAGACAATATACAGATTTTTTTTTATATATTTGTTTAGTTGAATATCGGTTTTTATTGCAAACACAAATGGTCAACCGTGAGTGTGTGAATTGTAAATGTTTAAAGAAAAGAATGAGGAGAAGATTGATGATGGGACGTGTGTGTGTGAGTTTGAATGTGTGCATGTATAGTTGTGTGGGGAACTGCGCCTTAAAATTACACATAACATTAGAATTGTTGCAATTATGAATGCATTATTATTTTATAAAGATTATTGTGTGTGCATATGGCGCACATTTAAAATGCCAAAGTGCGGTCGCTCCGTCCGCACTTGGACACCAAAAGAATCTCTCACATAGACACAACATACATATATAGATTAGAACTTTATATATATTAATAAATACGCTTCGTTATTCTGATTTCGTTTGTTGTTTTTGGTGTTGGAAGGCAGAACATCAACAACAGGCGATGCACGCATTTATGGACCTTGGTTAATTGGATACTAGGACGTTCCGATTCTCTGATTTGCTGGCGCTGTTTTCTGATTCAGCAGATTTCTGACCCTCGGTGCTCATATGCTCACCGCGTATCTTGATGTTGTGCTCCTCTTTGAACTTGTTGAGCTCCAGGCCCTTTTTCGTGAGGTCTTCGGTGACTAGTACAATGGTCTTCTCAATGAAGACTTTGTTCTCCTCGAGCTGTGGCAAGACATCCTTGACGGTTCGTTCGCACAACACACCACCGATTAGGCGAAAGCACTTTCGGTCTGCATCTACGCCTTTGAGCGTTTCTATCACAGTTCTAGGGATTAAAATATAGTATATTTTGTATTGTTGTTTGAGGTTATGTGGTGGGGGTGGCGGCGGAGCCTGACTCACTTGTGCTCTCGCAGGTCCATTTCTAGTGTGTTTAGGTTGTTGGCCAGATTCCGCTGATCATTGCGCAGCTGTTGGAATTTGGCAACAATCTTTTCCTGGCTTTTTGCCGTTTGTGGAGTCTCGCCACTCATAATTTTTAATTATTTTTTAAACAGATGTGCTACTGCTAGAGCTGAGAACTAACTTTTGATGTTCGGCCGAGTTTTTTACAGCTGGCAACATTATTATTATCGGCATTCTCCTTCAGTGCTGCCATACTTTTCGGAAGAAAATTATTTCAAAGTTTAACAAAAACAAGCCTGAGTTGAATGAATAGAAAAACTATGTAACTTGTATTATTAATATTATTTGCTAACTAAATTTATTAAATAACCGTAGTAGGCGAAAATGAAAACACAAAATAATTATAGCTACATCTGGCTGAAAAATAGGCAGTCTGGCAGCACTGGTCCTGTTGCCTCAAAACAGCTGAAAAACTACAAATTGAGCGCTTCAGTTTGACGCACAATTTACAAAACCAAATCACAGCCATGCCTGTAGATGGGGCAAACTCTGACGGAGATGATGGAGAAACGCAGACATTCCAGGTCCAAGCCTTGGAAATTCCACAATTAGATGAAAATTTCGATCCTGAAAAGCCACCCGAAACGGGCGAGGAATTCTTAATGCACATGTTATACGAAAGAAAGCGCTGCCCGGCCGTGGTTACCGTTAGCAAACCAGGAGACCAGAACAAGGACAAACAAATCACTGGTCTAAATGAGGTGAAGAGCGTATGTAATTTAATTTTCTTATTGGTAAAAAGAGATCTAATTGCATTTATTTTTTAGCCAGATTTGCCGCCGCACAAATCACTGCTGCCTACTCCGGAGTGGCAGAAATCACAAGCAGAGACTTTCAAAACAACAAGAGACCGTATTGCAGAAGTGCGTCAGGAGCTTAAGGCCCAAAACTATAACCAATCCTTGGAGCCGCCGCTTACCTCAGACGTCGAGAAATGGTCTAAATTCTGCCAAACTGAAGATCCCTTAATGTCCACCATATTGCGTCTCAGCCAAAATGACTTGGAGCAATTACTAGAAATGCAAAACCAATGGCTGCAAAAAGAGGAGGACTCGCTTGAACCAACCACATCCGCAGCCTGTGCATGGAAGTCTGTAGATTTGTCTGGTCCAGATACCTGGTTGGCTCGTTGGATCTATGCCACCTTGGTGTGCCTCCACTTGCCTCTAGAGCCTCAAGTCTTCAATACCTTGCGCTGCATCGCCCGTTCCTGTATCAAAATACGCGACCAATTGGAGCCCAATGAACCCCAAAAGGCAGCACCCTACAATCTCATTCTAACCATCATTACCATTGTATTTGCCCAGACAGACTTTGCCATTTATTTGTAATAAAAAAAGCTCAAAGAAGCGTATAACAGTATATGCAGAATTTAGTTACACTGAAATTTGTCAAGTTGAAAACATTCGTCTGTAAGCCTGGCAGATGTCACAGCATTGCTGGTGCTCATCAGCATTGCGCGGGGTTCTGCAGTGACTACAATCGCTTAGGATACTTGACATCTGACTCAGAGTTTGTGAATTGCTGCTCAACAAACTGGAGCAATTGGATAACCGTCGTTCTTGGTCGGGCATAGCACTGGGTGTAGTGGTGGTGGTACAGCTGCAAGTAGTCCTTGATTTCGAATGGCAAACTTTTTGTTGTTTTCGTCTTCCAGCCTCGAGTCGTTGTGCATCAATGCAACTGTCGGTGTCCAACAATTTGCTTGTTTGCCTTGTCTTTTGACTCTGACAAGACGAACAGCTCTTTTCCCACCGCCTAGACTTTTCTTCCAGACTCTGGGAACATTTCTGCTGTCTGTCTTCGGTGGCTAACTGAGCAGATAGTTCCACTTTGGGTGCCAAAATACCCGGGAAAGCTGGTGTGGCCTTCATCAGCAACTGCACATTTGTGGTATGGGCACAACTGAAACGGGGCAGAGTTGGCTGCATCACCTGGGCCAGCTTACCTACATAATAGGCCAAGCGACGTCCATTTTGCCAGAGTGTGATCTCCAGCTGTTCCGTGTTCAACAAGTCTTTCATTTCTTCCAAAGACTCAACGCCTCTGAAATAGCCCTCCATGACGAATTGATCATGGCAGAGCAAAGGAAAACGCGGATCCATGGCTCCAGTTCGGAAATAATAGCCCAAGGTCTTAACCGTGACCTCGAGATAGCCGTGAGAGCAGAGCCAGACCCCAGGACAGGTGACCTAATCAAAAAACCCAGTCAATTATTTTCAGTTATACGAATTTTATAAAACTACTAAACTGCATGGAGTTGGAGCACCACTCGGACATAGAACCTTTTGTGTAGCATAATTAGTGAGTTTTTTTCCACCAAGAATTTTTATATATAAATAAAATTTAACAATAAAAAACTCAAATATTTTGACACCGGCTATTTGATTGGGGAAATTTTGTTTATGGAGCTGCTTGTGGGAGGGTTGGGGACTTCAATGGATTTGTTGTGGCTGCCGGGAGCCAAGGCACGTTGCTAAGGAGATTTTCGGCTCATAAATGGACTCAAGGAAAAATATAAAATGTATAAAATTGATTAAAAATTAATTCCATGATTTTTGAGTTTTTCCGCAAACATTTTCAAATTTTCTTTTGCAATGGCGCCATTTCTTGAGATAAAAGAAGAAGAAGAAGAAGCAGCAGCAGCACCGGCGTTCGGAAAATCAGCTGTTTTTGCTTTGTGTTTTTTATTCCTGTAGCAGCTGGCAGCCATTGCACCCACGTCAGTTAATAACTTTTCCTTTATTGTGCCAAAAAATCAATAGAATTTAAATGTTAACCAGAGCTTCCAACTACCTGCTTTTGCTGTTGATAGCCTTGGGATATGTCGGCATCCGGGCTGAAACTGCTGAGGAAGAGCAGGGTGTGAGGTATGCCAACCGCTGTGAGGCCTGTAAGATTTTGGCCACCGAACTGGAGGCACGCTTGGGTGAGACCGGTAAGTCGCATGATGTCATCGAGCTGGGCTACTCCCTGGATGACGTGAAGCCTAAGAAACGCACCGAATACCGTCGCAGTGAACTGCGTCTACTGGAATCTCTGGAGAATGTCTGTGACCGGGTCTTAGAATACAATCTGCACAAGGAGCGAACGGACAGCACACGCTTTGCCAAGGGCATGTCACAGACCTTCCAGACCCTGCACGGCCTAGTCGACAAAGGCGTGAAAGTGGATCTGGGCATACCCTACGAACTGTGGGACAAGCCCCCTGTGGAGGTCACACAAATGAAAACCCAATGCGAGCATATGCTGGAAGACTACGAAGACACTATATCCGACTGGTACTTCAAACTGCAACAAGACAAATCTCTCCAACAACATCTCTGCGCCGATACCGTTCTCAAGCAGCCCGAGGAACGCAAATGCCTCAAGGAGAAGTTGTTGGAGAAAAAGCCCACAAAAGGCGACAAAGAGGAGCTGTAGAGAATTGAGAGATTCCCCTAGAGATTTCAAGAGAGATTAGATACTTTCCAATTTACCGTTAAGCCGAAAGTTTCAGAATTCCAATCTTTTTGCACTGAAGAACAAAAGTAGACTAAGTCAAGCCACCAATAATCGATTGATTTAATGAAGAGAAAAAAAAGTAGACCAAGAGGTTGACTTTTAAAGTTTCGGAGTGTAATAAATACTTTTAATTATAAAATATATATTTATATACGTTTAAAATTATTATTTTGATGTTTTCGTTATGCTTAGCAAATTTGGGAATCACTTTGAAAATCGATTTAATATCCTTTAAGATAGTTTAAGCAACTGCATGAGATTCAAATGAATAGACAAGGAGATATATTCAGTAAGAGAGAGAGAGGGAGAGGGGTGCTCTTAAAGTTTCATCACATCCCACTCATCGTCCATGTAGTGTAGAATGGGCTTCTTGTGAAGCCGCTCGCCAAAGACCTCACGCAGCAGCCGGAGGACCTGCTCCTCTATGAAGGCCACTTGATTCTGGGGACAGTAGTCATCCTGAGCAGAATGAGCCATGGTAATGGCCACTGGTGGGACTGGTAAGCGTTCTAAGAATCTCTTGAAGTGGGCAAAATATTCATCCAGCTCCTTGGTGGTGCTTATGTGATGGGGCAGTCCATTGTTGTCTGTGGTACTGCCCGAGTCGAAGATGAGCAGCCAGTCAATCTCATCGTCTGCGTATTTCAGCTGGAGCTGTTCAGCCAGTCGCACGATTTTGTCATAAATCTGGGGTGTGATAATTGATTCATCGGGCTTCTCGAGACCCTCGAAATTGCGATGCTCCTCCAGATGCCAAAAGATGCGCTTCAGAGCATCCAGCTGTTTCTGTCTTGTTGCGGCGGTGGCACAGTAATCGGCTATGGTGGCTGTGCCGGCCTGCTTAGCCGGCTCAACGCTCTCGAAGTGGAAAATCTCCTTCAGCTGGGCATAGCAGTCGGCATCTTTGTAGATCTCCAGGAAGGGATTCGAGGTGCTGAAGAAGTCTAAGTCTATGTCGAGCACGAAACGCTGGCCATCAGCCTCGCTCATGAATTGTCTGGGATCCAGTTCGTCGCTGTCGGCATTATGTACTTGGAGCTCCACTGAGCGAACCTCTTGCAAGTCCTCCGTGAGGCAGTAATTGCCATCGGCAATGAAATAGTCCAAGGGACAATCCACACCAATACGGTCATCTTTGTGTCCAATGCTGAACTTATGCTTGCCCGTGGGTATCTGATGGCACCAGGAATTTTTCAACCAGATCATGCGATCAAAGTGACCTAAGGGAAGGAAGGAATACTCTCATTTGTGTGATAAAGCCAAGCAGTTCTTGACACTCACCAGCATACAAGGTGGGCATAATCCAGTTCTCAATGCTGAGCTCACTGAGCATGGTGTCTTTGTCATAGGAGGCGCTGGCTGGTATATCCCTAGCTATGACCAAGTCTGGGTGAGAGTCGAAGTGCACCAAGATGTTCTTCTCCAGCGGTAAGTGGCGTGTGCCCAGACACCGGTAGATGAACTCCAGCACGTCGTTGTGATAGTCGACAATAAAAATTGGTATATGCTTAAAGCTACGTAGACTTGATTGTGTGGTCTGGACACGTTCCAAGGAGTCCCAGGAATAGGAGTTCAGCTCTTCTGCAGCAACTAGTTGGGGTGCCTCGTCATCGTCGGCGTCGCCGTCGTCTGCGCCGGTCACATCTTTGACCGCCGGGTCATCGACCCTTTGACGTTTGGCTGGCTGAGGCGCTTCGCTTAATTCGCTGACTGCTCCATCACCACCCCCAACGCTTTCACTTTGCGCCGTTTTTAATGACGACTTCAACTCCAACGGTTGTCTCTTTGCCGGACTTTCTTTTTGCTTCATCGTGTTCTCCGTTGTGTCCGATTCCATTTTTATTTCTATATTTTTTGATTTCGCTCGTTTCGAGGAACTTTGGCGTGCAAAATGACGCAGACGTTTTCAATTATTTTGACGCCGTTTGTTTTAATGCAAACAATACCCAACAAAAAGTTTAAGAAGAGCAAGAGGAAGGCGAACAATAGCAACCAGAGTTGCCGCCTACTAAATAAACGGAACAAGCAAAGACCTGCCCACTTGGTTTCATATGCGCGGGGCAAATGTCCGTTATTCAAATTTTTATACAAATGATTTGTAGAAAAATGTATGCCATTATCGATTTAATAGCTCAAGACTTAAAAACTACCATCTTAAACATAATAATAACACTTCAAATATTAAGCTTATTAATTTTTTATTTAACATTTTTATTTTGATTCGGTCTGAACATGTGGAAAAGTTTGCCATAAAAAAAAAACTATATAAAACAAAAATTTTAAAAGGCAATTAGTTTTATTTTATTTCTACCTGACAAGGCCATTCATATACTCATCCTAGTTAGACCAAATTCTCCCAAGGTTACTTTGATTTGTAGAGTTTACTCTCTCTCTCTTTGCCTCGCCTAGCATTTGGAATGGTCTGGTCAACTAAATGCGATGTTGTTCAAAGTTCATTGTTATTGAGCCAAGAGCCCCACTCAATATACCAAAGCTCCGAATACGACGACGCCCCAAACACGTTCGCTCACACACGCATACACACATACACACACACACACACACACCTATAGGCTTTCACATTATGTACTTGCAAAAAAGCTTTTGCGCGCCCACACAATCAAGATAGCAGCCAGCTTTTCATTCATAAGTTTCGCTTACTATGGAGTCCGCACTCTCTTTCCCTGTCATCCGACAATTTTATATATGGCAACACCGTTAAGAAGGGAAATGGACGCCCACGAGTGCCTTTCTGCCTTGGCGTGTTTTATTTTACTTACTTTGCCTTTTTTTTTTCTTTCTTTCTAGTTTTTGTTTTTGCTGATTGGAATGCGTAAAATGTTGCCAGCCACACAGTCACGCTTGTTTCTTTTCATTTTGCATGAATACTTTGCACACACGCACACACACGCACTCACGGACTTACTCGTATACAATAACAATTGACGTGGGTGTGTCGTGGGTAAACTGAGTAAGGTGGACACGTTTTTGTTCCGTTCTATGTGTGTGTGTGTGTGTGAGTGGTGAAAATGAATGGCATACTGGAAAACGCTGGCTGTTTCCGATGCCGTGGCCCGTTATCAAAAATAAAATGTATATATACACACACACACACGCACACAAATACACTCGCATGTATGTAATAGGCATATAAATATACATATTTTTTGGCCAGGCCAACATTACGACTTGAGTTGGTTGCTGGCACTGCGTGGGCAGAATCTGGCAAATTATAATATTGAAGCGGCATGTGAGTGGCAAGCCACTCTACATTTGATTTACAAATTACTTGGGTCAACATAATTAACGACACTCCCAGCTCCAGTTCCAGCTCTCATATAAAACACAAATCATCTAAGTTTTTTTGCAATTGAAAAACGAATCTATCAACTTATTAAAGATTAATTGAAAGTTTACACTCATTTTGAACTTCTCACCTCGAAACGAAACGAAACAAAACGGCTTTTTATTGATTTAATTGAATGCAATTGGCTGAAATAAAGAGTGTGTGAGAGAAAAAGAGATGGAGAATGAGAGAGAGAGAGATCTTCAGTCTTCCCGTTAACTCTCCAATTAATAAGCTGAGCTCACAATGCCTACAGTTTGACCCCGGTTGCCCCCTTCTGTTGCTAAGGCTGCTGCCATCGCATTAACCTTCGTTAACCTCTCTCCCCCACTTGAGGACCTATAGACAAAAATATAGCGAAATTAGCTCGTGCATATTTTTAGGCGTACATTTTTTGTTTTTTTTTTTCTCTATCGCTGATTGCCTTGCCCTGGCTTGTTTGGCCCTTGCTATGACGTCAAAAGGATGGATGCTCAATTCACGTAGGTGAATTTAGTTGAGTTCTAAGAATATTCGCTTCTGAAGGGGATCTGCTATTTTTAAGCTCGCTGTGAGTCAGAGGCCCGCTCAACATAACGAGCATTCGATGCCAGACGCCCGTCTATCAAGCCCGCAACCTGTTTCATATCACCCAGTCAGCCAGTCAGTCAGTCAGTCAGTCAAGACAGAAACAGAAACAGAAAACATGCCGTGTTTTACATTTGCACATTCGAATTATGTGGGTGGGTGAAGCTCTTTGACGTTGGCGGCATTCCATGCACGCTTCCACCAAATGTGGGGGCAACGCCGGCTGGACGGCCTCAGCCACGGCCACCCACTCACATCCGTTCCATGAATCAGTCGATGAATGACGGTGCAATCTGCTATTGGTATGCTTGATCAACGGAAGTGTCTAAAGAAATCCGATTTCGATTTCTCAGTTGATTGTTAAATTTTCAAAAAAAAAAAAAAAAAAAATTCCATATTGTTCTAATGATTAATACCTTCAGAGTCATTCTGACGTACTGACCTTACCCATATATCTCTTGATTTTTTTAGGTTGCAATCATTACCGTTATCAAGTAAGAGTGAAATCAAAGAAATGATTTCAATTGTGTAGAAGAAAGCGTAAAAAATTCTACGTAATTTGCTTGATTTATCGCTTGATTAAAGTTCAAGTGGAGTCCTCTCAGTGACTCACAAGTCGGCCAGCAATTAGTCATAAAATTGGACTTACGCGTTTTTCTTTAATTACTTGCGAAATCAAGCAAAACCACAGAAAGAGAGGGAGACTAAAACAAAAAAAAAAAAAGCCCAATCGAATTCTTATCAGTGAGTTCTTGAAATTTAATTTTCTTGCGGCTTTGCTGGGGAGGTTGTCAGAGAAAGTTGTGATAACCTGGCCTTGTTCTGATCCATAGAAGTGGGGGTGTGGCTTCCACTGATAGCAGAAAAATTTATAGAAAAATTGTATAATCAATTTTGAATTTTACCTTAAAGTCTATTGGGGCTGAAGTTGTTTTATATTGCGGTAGAGGGGTAAGGAGTAAGGGGACCGGTGGAGACCATTTTCTGAGCATAAACAGCCTACGCATTTGGTGTATTTTTGGAATGGCAGACGCCAACGTAAAATGTTCCCAAACTCCGCATTTGTTTTTTTTTTGCCAACCCCAAAGCTCCTTCAACAATTGGAGAAAATACTCTAGCCCCAAAAATACAATGGCATCGCCGCATCCCGTTCCACGTTCTTGGACGGCAACACCCCAAAAATGTGTGGGCTTGCATAGATTTTTATTTTCTTTTCTTTCGGCCTGTCGTTTTTCTGCGTGGGACTTTCATTCATGAAAATTTGTTGTATGTGGCGCGTTTTGCCAGAGACACGACACGAGTCGCCCTTTTGCTGTCGCAGCTGGGTGAGTGTGCGTGTGAACCCCAACCAAGCATCCAAAAACAGCTCTCTACCATATACAATAAGCGAGAATATATATATTTTGCCATATTGCTCTCCTGCTCGCACCCGTGTCGCTTTCAACCAGAAGCAGAACTCTACGCAAGGCAAGCGCATGCGCTCGGCTTGACGGCTTTTTTGGAGAAATTTCTGCACGCGCGCTGCCAAACCACAGTATAATCCTTGAAAACTTGGTATGCTATATAATATATATACACAGTTATTGTATATGTTGTTCCTGTTGTTGTTGTCGTTGTTGTTGTTGCTGCAGCTGCTTCTGGTGATTACTTTTTGCAAATATCAGGGTCACGGTTATAAATTTAAACATGCCCAGAGTCTCCAAAACGGCCATGTGCTGGGTCCTATTGGGTGTAGCTGAGTGCGCGGAGTGGGGGGATGGGCACATGCCACTCTCTATATATTTATATATGTATTGTACAATTCTTAAAGCCCCTCAACCATTAAGCTATCATCTCTCAATTGTGAACATCTGAAGCCCCCAAACAAAGACTCTGGGAGCCACATTCATGATATACATTACAAAGTGGTCGAGAGTGTAGAGTATATAGCCTGCCGCTATATAAACATGTCCACTCACACACACAAACACACACATACACATGTGCAGGCAAAGAGATACATAGCAGCAGAGGCCAACTCAACTAGTTTGCTGCGAATTCAATGAATCAACGCATACCAATTCAATGCATAAAAATATCAATGAACTTTACACAATCTCATGCGCGCTACCAAAATGAGAGAGAGTGAGAGAGTGAGAGAGAGCGCGAGTGTAGAGCATTTGATTGACCCAGTAGAAAATTTGAATATCTCATTTGATGGTCTCATAAGACAGAGTAAAACTTTTAGTAACTTTCGAGTTTTTAGTCTGTATTTTATGTATACTCAATTATATATTTATTTATATATATAAAATATACCCTGTAGCTTACAAGGTACAAAAAGTTTTTATGTCATAACTTTTTTTCCACTATCATATTACTACGGCATTTATAATTTCCTTTATGTTTTAAATAAGAGTGTGAAGTTTCAGTCTGATCGGAGTACTATATCATATACATAGCTCCCATAGGACGGATCGAAACTGCAAAAATCGTTTTAACGCCATATTATATATTATTTAAATTACGACATAACGTGACTATTAGAACACCAAGCTGCTATGCAAAGTCTTGATAAAATCGGACAGCTATATCATATAGCTTCCATTGGGCTCATCGGTCAAAAAATCGGGCTGCGCCCGAGTTTAACGTTCCGATTCTTTTTTTCCAAATTTATAACGAAGTTTTTTGTATGATTGTAAATGACTGTCGTCTACATAACAAGCTTGTTGGAATCACAACCAAGGTATCCTCATCATACAGAGTTGAGCTACGATTCAGTCTCCAACTTGCTTTAGCCTTATTTATTTGTTGATTTTATCTAAGTTCAAATACGCGATTAGCATTATTTTTTTTTTAATTAAAACGAATCTAAACCAAAAAAAAAAATTACTTTGCTCCCTTCAAAGATTCTCAACAACTTTTTACCTGCGAAGTTTCCACTGGGTCGTTTGGTTCTCTGCCTGTGTAGACTCGGAGCGCACCGCTACTCTCACTGCCGCTTCACACATATGTGTGCGTGCGTGTGGGTGCTACAGAGAAGTAACGAAGGCCGCCACTGACAACAAGTAGGCAATTTGTGTACGTGTGCGCCTGTGTGTGTGTGTTCGACAAACACCTTTGCTCGCTCACTTGTCGCGCTGCCTCCGCCGATTCGTTGGTATTGGTAAACTATTTTCAACAAAAATTCAAATCTCCCGCTCCCTGTCGTTCTATGAATGTGTGTGTGAGCCGAAAAATCGAAGAGAGCAGAGGGTACTTTTTAAGAGAGCAAAACAGAGCCGTTAATTTTTGAATTCGAAGAAAAACGAACGTTCTCTCGGCCGAAGTGCAGCCAAAGCCAAAGCTGTTGTTCCAAGAACATAACTGGGTCTCTTAATTTTTCTCTCTCATTTTCTTACGAATCTTCGGACGCGGCGGACGAGTTTTTGGTTCGGTACGGAAAAATACGGAAAAACAGTTTGAGCGTGTGGTTTTTCTTCTTCTACACAAACATCATAAAATAAAAAAGAAATTTGCTCATGTTGGTCGAAAGCGAAGCAGGTTATTTCAAAAAAAAAAATTCAGGTAATATCTTACAATATCTCAGAAGGGAGTAGACGTATCGCGGAATTAAAGTTTAAAATGTGGTTGTCGCAAATTATGCATTTTTGAATAATATAAAATCATTCTGTGCGTGAGTGAGATAGCGTGGCGAACGCGAATAGAAAAAAGTGAATTTAATGAATTTATTAACGAGAAACAAACCACAAAAATAACAACATTAGCAACGCGCTCCAATCCAATGCAATTTGAGTTTCCTAAAAATTACAACACATAAGAGTGCAAAAGAGCGCAACAGAAAGAAAATAAAGAAACGAAAATTCTCCAAAAAAACGTTTTCATTGTAAAAAATTTCGTGAGTGTAGAAAAAGAAACCCACACAGCAACAACAACACACACATACATACGAATCAAAAGAGGGAAGCAAAAAAGCAACATACACAAAAGCAAAGCTGGCAGATGATGTAAACTTTGTAACAAGTTTTTTTTTTATGCTCCCAGAAAACAACGCGCGGAAGTTTTTTATTTATTTGGTTCTTTCCAAGACAAAAATTTTGTTAGAAACGCCACGGTTGAGAATTTAATTTGATAAACGCTATTGGCAGTTTAATAAAATGTGCTGAAAACACTAAACAAAAAATACCAGAAGAAGAAGAAGAACCAAGCATTAAAATAATTAAGAAAACAGAAAAAAAATAAGTTGAAAAATTGTGCAAAATGCCGGAAACAGAATACGAATGCATAAGCAAGGAGTCGCTGCAGTCGGAGCTGAGGGCCATGAGCGCCACCAACAGTTCCAGCTACGAGTCCAAGGAGCTGATAATTCTGGACTGCCGTGGCTCCCACGAATACAGCGAGTCCCGCATACGGAGTGCCCTCAATCTGAGCATACCCAGCATCATGATGAGGCGACTGGCGGCCGGTAAAATTGATTTGGCCTCCACCATCAAATCGCCAGAGCTGAAGGAACGCATACAGGCCAAGTACAAGGTCAGCCTGTTCATACTCTATAACGAGGTGGGCGTGTCGCCGCCTCAACAGCAGTCACCACAGCAACCAGACATGCAGACGGCCAATGCATTTCCACTCTTCAATGGTAACGATGCCACCATAAACGTGCTCCATCGCCGGCTCAAGCAGGACGGCTGCCGCGTTGTCTTATTGCAAGGTAAGCTTTGGCCACCATTTCAAAATTCACGGAAATCTCTCAATGCTTCGTTTTTTCGGTTTTTTTTTTTGTGCAAAAAACGATTTTATAATAATAACAAAAAGCTGCTGCCCATAAATAAACATTTGGCCTGACTTTTTGTTGCCCTCACTCGCATTGTTCAAGTTTTTTTTTTTGGGTAGAATTATTAACAAATACATGTGCTTATAATCAACAACAACAACAACATAAAAGAAATAGTAGAAAAAAATAAAGAAACCGAAAACCACAAGCAGAGCCAAAGAAGAGAAAAAGAGAGAGAGAGCGAAAGAGACAGGAAATCCATTAAGGTGTGTCTTGATAAGAGCCACCAAAATAACTGAAAAAAATAAAATAAAAGAATTGAATTTATTTTTTTATAAACCCAAAAAAAAAAAAAGGAATTAAAATATATAAATATATATATATTTTTTTTTTGAATTTCACAATTTAGGTTTTTTTTTGAGTTGAAAAAACTTAAAAAAATTTTTTTTGTCTAAAAAACTGGTTTTTGTTTTGGGCTACACCAAATCTGCTTCCAGCTAGAAATTTGGAGTTTCAAATACTCCAAAAAATTTATAAAAAAAGAGAGATTTTAAAATAATTATTTGGATTTTATTGAATGGCAAAGCGAAAATCAATTCATTCATTCATTTATTTATCCATGGCATAACCCACACACACACAGAGACAGACAGACAGACAGAGAGAGTGAGAGAGAGATAAGATAAGAAAAAGAATGAATTTGTTTTATAAAGGCAGAAAATAAAATCTATATAAAAAAAAGGAAAAAATGATAAATTTACTTTCATACAGATAAAGCCATCATAAATAAACAGAAAACAAAAAAGAAATATAATAAAATTGGGAAGAGGTGCTTATCGATGAAACGAATATTGGAGACTCTTGTCGAGATTCTTGGGTAAAATTTGTAAAAATCGAAAATGGAGATCAAAATTGTTTCGAGTTCCTCTAAGAAATATCCCAAGTCCAAACTGGATTTTTATATGTTATAATTGTTCGATCAAGGTGAAATTTGGTATACAAGTGGATCTTTATATGACTAAGTCAAATATATAATTTGATTAAAATCGTACAATAAATTTAGAAGATATGCCCAAAACCCATTTAGCTTTATGATAGATTAGATAGCTTCCTATGCCCAATTCAGACTATTTCGATTTGTCTCGTCTTACTCACAAACTTTAAGACAAATTGAGCATACTCTGTTGGGTTGAAAAAGTGTATACGAATTGAAATACTTTTTGAGGTGAAAGTAATGAGGGGAAGGAACAAATTTGCCAGAATTCACTGGACTCATTCAGTTTAAATATTCATTTACAATTTTTGTCATTCTTCCTCTTCTTCTTCTTCTTACTCTTCGGCACATCATTAAGAGAAATTCCCAAACAATGGGAAACAACAAATGGTCAAAATGTACTTGAGCAAAAAAAAAAAAAAAAAAAAGACAAAACAAAAACAATAAAAGAAAAATCTTTTTGAAAAGGTGACGGAATTTTCACGCCAAATTCATTTCAAACAAAATTTCAGGATTTTCCCCTTCTCTCTCTCTCTCTCTCACTCTCTCTCTCTGTTTTTTGTCTGGCCTGTCCTGATCTGATCTTTAGTAGGTAGTAGAATGGGCTAAGGAATTTCCAGTCATAAAACCGGCTGTCTAATTAACCAGCCAGGTAAAATTAGACCGAATCGGATAGATAGAAAGAGACAGAGAATGACACATCCTGGCCTCTTCTTTGACGTCATAGACAAAAGGTTGACCTGCGTATGTGCAAATTAAATAAATATGCTAATTTATTTATTTATTTTTATTTTTTTTCTATGTGATTCGGGTTCTATGTTTTTTTTTTTTTTCTAAAATTAGTTGTGGCGCCTTTTTAAGTTGTCGAGGAGTTTCGGGTCCAGTCAATTAACACTGACAATCTGTCAGTCCAGCCGGTAAAGATTGGTCGTTTGGTTCAGGAGGAGGTGTGCAGGGGGGGGGGGGGGGGTGCTTTGGATCACTTTGTCATATTCTTGTAAGCAAACGGAAATTGAAGTGATAAAAATAAATATGAAGCCACACTCGTTGTGCTTCTTCTTCTTTGCTTCTTCTTGTTTGCTCCCGTCTGGTATTTTGGCATTGTCAACAAGATTTCAACTCGTCGCAGTCAGATAAATAATTTATGTATTTATGTTTGTTTGTTCAGTCAGCCAGCCTATATAAAAAAAATGAAGATATAGAAACAGTTCGGTTAACTTTTGAACCATCGAAAGATTCCAAAGAAATGATTCAAAACTGTTTCAATTCTGAAAACTATTTTTAGAATTGTTTGGAAACTTGAACAAATGATTCATAAATTAACTGAGAATATTTTTGATAAGTCTTACCAAGGGTGTGGGGGGGGGGGGAATGTAATGGCAAGACAGAATTTGCATAGTTCTTACAGATAAGAAATAAAAAGGGGGGAGAATAGTGAGATATTTTTATATTCTTTTCGCAGAAAAAATATTATATTTTTAATTGGAAATACTTTATAATTTTGATTTGAGTATTACAATTTCAAGATAACAAAAAATATAGAAAAATTCAGCCACCGATATATATCGATATAGCCAACTCCATAAGGACTTCGATAAGTTAAAAAAAAAATTAACAAAAATCTGAATAATTTTTAAAAATATTTTCAAGCTAACAAAAAATATAGAAAAAGTCATCCACCGATATATATCGATATCTGAATATTCTGAATAATTATTAAAAATATTTTCAAGCTAATAAAAAATATAGAAAAAGTCAGCCACCGATATATATCGATATCTGAATAATTTAAATAATTTTTAAAAATAATTTCAAGCTAATAAAAAATATAGAAAAATTCATCCACCGATATATATCGATATCTGAATAATTTGAATATTTTTAAAAATATTTTCAAGCTAACAAAAAATCTAGGAAAAATCAGCCACCGATATATATCGATATACCCAACTCCATAGGGACTTCGATAAGTTAAAAAAAAATTAATAAAAATCTGAATAATTTTTAAAAATATTTTCAAGCTAACAAAAAATATGGAAAAATTCAGCCACCGATACATATCGATATCAGAATAATCTGGATAATTTTTAAAAATATTTCCAAGCTCACAAAAAATATAGAAAAAGTCAGCCACCGATATATATCGATATGATGTCCGACTTACACAAACTGAAATATCCCATGAAAGCTTTCAGATTTACGTATTAAATTTATGCATTTCAAACTTGCCTTGAAATCAAATTTATCGGTAAACATTTCCGTTTGTAATTTTTAATTAAAACAATTTTATTATAATTATTTATTTTTTTTTGTTTTTGCCAACTGGGTCAATTTTATTTTTCTTAATTGAATAAAAAAAAAGAAAGAAAAGAATAGCTATTATTAGATTTTTGGCCTGTCGAGTCAGAAACTCTACTCGATGATGAAGATGAGAGCAAAATGAAATTGTGGCAACAACAACTTTATTAAGATCAGACACAGCCTGCGCATTCGATGGCCTCGGGAGGCGGAATTCATTTTAATTAAATGCCACTTTGTATGCATTTCTCAGAATTAAAACAATTAAAGAGATGAGTACCACACCACGGACACATGAACTTTAGGGTTAAAATTTATATAAAAAAAGAAAAGAGAAAGAGAGAGAAGGAGGAGGGGGGGAGGGGGTGAGGGAGGCAGATCAATTTTTGTTGTACAAATTAATCAGGCGAGCTGTGTGTGAGCACATAAACTAAGCGCTTCCGTTCAACAAAATTTAATTCAATTACACATTTGCTGCCGCGCAAACACACACACACACACACACGCACATACATGGACACATGGATAGAGTCTTGAAATTATTTGTATTGTGCAGTTTATTTAGTTTATTTAGCAAAGTTTCAAACCCACCAAATGCATTCACCATTTCTTTTTTTTTTTGTGTAGAAAAAACTAAACTGAAAGTCAACGAACGATGCGTGCGTGGCGCAGTCAACGCAGCCGCTGGCTGGCTGGCTGACTCCGTCGCCACCAACAACAACAACAACAGCAACACCATCTTCATTGCTTTTATTGGGGAGTTGGAGTTGGTTTCAAAGTTGAAATTATAGACAGCCAAAGGCAGGCGGCGTGCGGCATGTGGCTGCTGGGAGAACTCGAACTCGTCTCTTTTTTTTTTTTTTTAGTTTATTTTATAGCCCAGGCAGTCAGCCAAGGCGGATACAAAGAGATCTACTCTGTTAGTTGGCTGGCTGGCTGGCTGTCTGGCCATCTGTCTGTCTGGGCTGTCTGTCTCTCGACCCTTTTATAGAAATTGAACTCGGCCCGCTGCGCAGGCGCAACGTTGCAACGGCAATGCCAACGGCTTGTTTGGCTGCTTCTGCTGCTGCTGCTGCTTTGGCTTTGGCTTTGGCTTCTGCTCTTGGCGACCATAAAAATGACTTCTCTGGTATTTCCACGCGTCGCGCATTTTCCAACTTGCCTGCTTCTGCATCTTTTTCTTTTTTATTTTTTTTTTTATCCTCTACATATTTGTCGACAACAACTTTTGTTTGGGTTGGCTTTCTGTTTTATATATTTTTTTTTTATTTTCTATCTTCGAGTTGAAGAGAGTTGTTTGCCTCATTGCCACGAACAAGTTGATTTTGCTATAATTTTATTATGCTTCTCTCAGTTTCTTTCGTTTTTGGGTCTCAACAATTTTCACAAAAAGTTTTCTTCATTTCGATTTATTTGGCTTTGTCAACCTACTTTTCCATGCCATTTCAGAGTCAACAAATGCAGACTTTTGGTATCTTCAAGGCCGTCATTCAATTTTTTTTGTAATTTTTTTTTTTACTCCATCAGATAAGCTTTGGCAATTTGAATAGGTTGGCTTTGTCTGTTTGTCCATCAGAGACTGGTCTGCCTTAACCGAGAAATATTTTAGAACCGAATCAGCCGAGCGCCACCTACACGTGTGCCCGAAAAAACTATCGCAATCAAAACAAGCTTATCGTGGGCTAAAGGTGATCATAAATTCTATTATATATTTTTTTATATTCACAACAAATTGGAATTGTCAGACAAAAATAACAAGTCTCAGTTAAATTACAAAAAAATTTAAAATTTTGAATGTGAATTAATTTGTTTTAAAAAAAATATGAAAAATCAATTTAAAGTCAGATCGGTTTTTAGGGTTTCCAATAATTTGGAATATTTCAATATTTTATCAACAATATTAATGAAGATAGAATTTTTCGAATTTTTTTTTTTTTAAGTTGATTCAAGTATTTTTTTTTTTTTTTATATGGAAAAGACCCCCGATCTGGAAGTATAAAAATTTCCTAATTCTCTTTGACTTTTAAATAATTAAAAAAATATATTGCTTCCGATTTTTCTTATATTTTATTTTTAATATTTTTTTGACTTAAAAAATTTTTTTTCTAATTTTTATTTTTCTAATTTTTTTTTTAATTTTTAAATTTTCAAATTTTTAAATTTTATAAAAAAAAAAATTTTTGCCTAAGTTTTTCATCATACCTTTGACCACGGTGCAGAAGGTATTATGTGTGATTTTGATATGGCGGCGAGAACGGTGACAACTGCCCACATGCAAATCGTGGACGGCAGACAAAGTTGGCGTCTCTCAAAGCATAAAGCAATCACCGCACTTTGACAACGGGCGTCGCAGTCGTCATCGTAGTCATCAACTGTCGTTGTTGTTATTGTTGTTGTTGTAGTTCTTTTTTGTTGGCCGGTCAGTTGTTGTTGTTGTTAGTGTGCGATCAGCCTACAGTGGCTGAGCGGCCGACATTTTTGTGCCTTTCGGATTTGGGTCAAAGTTTGTGTGGGTTTCAATTTGGCCGCAAAAAATAACGGGCAAACGGCAGACCCACATTGCTGCTCTGAGATCACTCACCTGCTGGGCCACCATCTGAGGTATAGGCAGTGTTGGAAAATACAAAAAAAATAGTAGGTGGCATAGTCTTTGCTTCCGGTGAAAAAAAAAATTATATAAATTAAAATGAAATAAAAACAGGGAAATAAAGGAAAACAAAACGTTGAAAAGCTCTTCAGACATCAACTAAAATGTTTGTTTGAAATCACTGGCGCATTGCAAAACAGAAGAGGGAGCAGGGGGAGGGGTAGGAGGCAGGGTCTGCCTTAGGGAACGCGTAATTTGTTATATTCTTGGAATTAGCAGAGACGACAAAGAAATCGAGAAAACTAAACAAGACAAACACTGCAGACACCGAGAGAACTCTTTACCCCACTCCCTCCCCCCGTCACCACCCATCCCCTCTTGGTTCTCCTGGACTAGTCTTGATCTGCGACGCAAAAGATGGCATAAAAAGAGAAAAGAAGAAGAAGAAAAAAAAAAGAAACATTCTCAAATGAAACGAAATGAAATGGAGCTAAAAGCTGTGCCAGCCGGCAATGAGCAGGGAACAGAGCCCGACGCGCTTGCATGCATAAATCTACAGTAATAGCAGAAGCAACAACAACAACAACAACGAGGAGAACATATACAACAACAACAACAACATCATGAACGCATTTCATCAAAGTGCAAATTAGCAGCAGATTCCATTCGAACCCCGCAGAGCTACCAGGCTTCTGCCACAAACAGACAACTCGACAGAGAAAGAGAGAGTGAGAGGGAAACAAAGCGATAGAGGGAGATGGCAGACAAGTCAGAACAGAAGAAGACCAGTGAATCTGTGCTAGGAGAGATGAGGAATTACCAGACAATTGTTTATACTTTTTTTCCAACCCAGAAACAAACTTATTCCTCAGACCTTGAAAGAAGGAAAGTTTTCGGAAAAACTCTTTTTTTTCCAAACTTTCTTAAAATTTGTAAAACTTTTAATAACTTTTAAATTTTGATAACAAAAAAAAAAAATCCTGGAAATATGACAAAAAGAAAAACTCGTATTAATTATTCAATTTTTCGGAATTCTTCTTAGAATTTCAAGTTCTTGGAACCAGGTCATTTTGGTTCGGATCTGAGCTAATCTCTAGATCTGATCAAGTCTGTAAGGTTTGGAAGAGAATTTCCAAGGCCTGCAACCAGGTCACTTTAGTTCGGATCTGAGCTAGTTTTTAGTTCTGAGCAAATCTGTCAGGTTTCCTTGAAAATGGAAGAGAATTTTCAGGTCACTTTGGTTCGGATCTGAGCTTGTCTCTAGATCTAATCAAGTCTGAAGGTTTGGAAGAGAATTTCCAAGGCCTGAAACCAGGTCATTTTGGTTTGGATCTGAGGTAGTCTCAAGATCTGGTCAAGTCTGTAAGAATTGGAAGAGAATTTCCAAAGCCTGAAACCAGGTCGCTTTGTCTCAGATCTGAGCTAGTTTTAGGTTCTGAGCAAATCTGTCAGGTTTGCTTGAAAATGGAAGAGAATATCCAAGGCCTGAAACCGGGTCACTTTGGTTCCGATCTGAGCTAGTCTCCGGATCTCAGGACATCTGTCAGGTTCCTTGAAAATTAAAGACAATTTCCAAGGCTTTCTTCTTACTTTAAAGAAGGCCCTGGTCTGGGCTATTTCATATTGATATGAAATAAGCTTTTCTGTCATAAATATGCGTGGCCACGGACAAGTCCGTCTCGCTTGGGCCGGAGCAGAGCACAGCATAACCTCTTCAGCTCAGGAATCTCACTGTCAATGCCTTCTGTTTGTTTGGTCTTTTCCTCTTTCCTTTTTTTTTGTATTTAACTTGCCGAGTGAGGCCACCCTTGGATTCCTTGTGTGGCTCTGACAGTTGCTGGAGTGAGCGAGGGAGGGAGTGAGGCAGGGACTGGTTGCTTCCTGCTTTGGCCCTGGTCAGGGCAGCAGGAAAGGAGAACTTTGATTAGGCAACACATTTCCAGCAGATTGGGAATTGAGTTTCATACAAACCATTTGATTTCTTTCTCTCCATCTCTTTCTCTCTTCGTCTGCCTTGTCAGGCACATATGAAATACCCAAGAATTCTGTCTTTCTTTGCATTTTGTTTTTGGTTTTTAGTATTTGACTTTTTGCCTTGGCAATGCCATTTCAATATGGAATGAAATTCAGCTCACGTTGTTTGGTGGCTCGCGATAACCAGCAGAACAATAAAATTGCTGAGGCCATTTTTGTTGTTTTTGTTTTTTTTTTTGTATGCAAAGCAAATGTGATCGACTCCATCCCCCCCCACTCTGCCACACCACTCGTTCTGTTTTGTAGACTTTGTGTCATTGCAACAACGGAAGTGATAGGAAAAATCAATAAAATGAAATTACTGGCTTGGCTTGGTTTGGTTTCTCTTTGTTTGCACTTGTTGCATGCCGCTGGCCAATTGAAAGAGTTAATCCGAGAGTGTGAGGGAGAGAGGGAGAGGTGGTCCATTTAATTTTGAAACTGAAATTGCCACATTAAACTTGACCCCGTTTGCCACTCGCAAATCCTCCCACAGCTCAGTCCATACAATATCCATCAATTATCCCAGGAGCAGCTTTGCCTTGGACTGATTGACTAACTGACTGAGTGACTGACTGGTGGTTTGGTTGATTGCCTGGGCAACATATCCTGCCGTTGACAGCTTCTGTTTCATTTCTGTGGTATTTTTCTCTCTCGCTTTTATGTTGTATTTTAAAATATGCCGAGGCCTGGCCGGGCGCACGCGGCGTATGAGCAATTTTTTGTTTGTTTGTTTGGATGTCTCTAACCATTGCCTAGCTGGAAATGGTTTTGTTCTATATATTTTTGTATAATTAATTAATAATGCTCTGCTCGACTCTGTTCGACTCGGTTTAGGCAACGTTTTTGCGTTGGCAGAAGGACAAAACATCAGCAGCCGCCAGGCCAGGCCAGGCTGAGCCAACCTTTCCTGGACTATTTATAAAATCATACAAATATACCAATACCACTCAGAAAGACAGAGACAGAGCGAGAGAGAGATAGAGAGAGAGTGGAGAAGGGGTCGAGTCAAATTAGGTTTTTGGTTGTTTTGTTGGTTGGCTTTGCTAATTTACATTTTGATTGATTGGCTTTGCCGAGTTTGACATTTCAGTGGAAGCTTTAAGTGCCACTCTCTGGCATCTTGAATATATTTTGATATTTATAAAAGGTGAGCTGCTTCTGCTTCTGCTTCTGAATGTGTCTTTGCCTTTGTCTTAGTTTATTTGCCCCCCAAAAATAGTCATTAGTGGTAAATATCTTTCGAGCTTGAAATTGTTTCAGATGTATCTCTTAATTGGCCCAAAAACCACCAACCCAGTTAGCCAGTTATTTTGAAAGTGAAATGACACAATCAGTTTCACAATATCGATTAATTATCAAATTTAAAATTTGCTTTGGGAAAATTCTTACCATATCTCACCTCAAATTAGCTTGGAAATTTCTTAGGTAAAAATGAAATAATTCTAATTAGGTCTTACAGATCTGGGGCAAGATTCAGATCAGTTATAACTTGGAGAAGCCAGTCTAAGAACCTGGGAAAATATCACAGGAACTGATAGTTATTTTTGGCATGAAATCATCTAGAGATAACTCCATATAATCTTCGTCAAAGATCAAAGAAATTATATTCCAAACCAAACCATCAACTTAATTTTAAGCTAACTTATCTCTAAAGGTTCCCAGGTCTGGACTAAAGCTAGATAGATCAGATATAACTCGGAGAAGCCAGTCTAAGAACCTGGGAATTATCACAGCCAGAGATAACTCCATAGATTCTTCGTCAAAGATCAAAGGAACTATATTCAAATCGAAACCTTTAACTTAATTTTAAGCTAACTTAACTTTAAAGGATAGATCAGATGTAACTCGAAGAACCCAGTCTAAGAGCCTGTGAAATATCAGTGGAACTCCTATATATTTTTGGGATGAACTCAGCCAGATATAACTCATCGCGAAAGATCAAAGAAATTATATTCAAAACCAAACAATCAACTTAATTTTAAGCTAACTTATCTCTAAAGGTTCCCAGGTCTGGACTAAAGCTATATAGATCAGATATAATTTGGAGAAGTCAGTCTAAGAACCTGGGAATTATCACTAGCCAGAGATAACTCCATAGATTCTTCGTCAAAGATCAAAGAAATTATATTCCAATCGAAACCATCAACTTAATTTTAAGCTAACTTATCTCTAAAGGATAGATCAGATATAACTCGAAGAACCCAGTCTAAGTCTGTGAATTATCAGTGGAATTCCTATATATTTCTGGAATGAACACAGACATAGATAACTCTTCGTGAAAGATCAAAGAAATTATATTCCAAACCAAACCATCAACTTACCTCTAGAGATATAGACATATTGTAAGATCTCCCAATATAATTATATTGTTAGATCTTCAAATGATTCACGCAATATTTGTCTATAAAATTCTTTGCAAAAAACCTGGTTGAGTTGCCTCGAAAAGTTTGAGGAATTTTTTTCTTCAAGCTTCTCCTTCTCCTGCTCATCCACAATTGTTGGGCCAACAATGCGGTTGGCCTGCTCTGGAGCCATTAACATGAGCAGCGTTGCAGAACTTGCATAGATGGATACACTTACCGTATTTGGAGGCCTTATGCATTCAGAAAACTTGACTGACTAAGTTTGCTATGCGGAAACGACCATTCTCGCGCTCTTCATAGTCGTTTCACATGGAAAATGTGTCGAGTCCGAGAAGACTTGAAAAAAATTGTGGCAAAATTAAAATGTATGAATGAACGGATGAATGAATGAAAGAATGCTCGAATTGACTAATGAAAGAAACAAAAGGAAACGAGCCAAAGCAAAACTTTACAAGTTGAAAGTTCTGCAGAGTTGAGTAAGCCGGGAAATTAGTGCTCGCTCTCTTTCTTTTTTTTTTTATTTACTCCACTTTCAACTCGTTTCATTCATAAAAATAAAATAAGCCAGCTCGGAGTGCGTTCGACCGACTCCAAAATGGCTCAAACAAAAAAGAATACACAAAACTTTTTCAATTTGCTATTTGTTTCTCTCCCCCTCCCTCTCCCATCTTCTCTCTCTTTCTGTTTATAACAGGTGCATTTTTTTGTTGTATTTTTTTAGATGCAACATCCAGGGCTTTTTGCCGGTTTGTCTTGCCTGCCCACTCGAAATTTTTCAAAACTCAATTCAATCCGAGTTGTGCGGGCGTTTATTTAGAATTTTGCGTTTTTCGTTGTTGTTGTTGTTTTTGGTTGGAAGCCACATTCCTTTTTGGGAGGGTTTTTTCTGCCGAGTTTTGAATGTGTTTGTTGTAGGCGTTTTTTGTTTGGTGGGCGTTGATTTTGGTAACAGAAGATGAAGTGAGGCGCGAGAGCTCAGGCTTTTGGCAATTGACTTTTGTGTAGGCGTTGATTGTCACTGGGCTTTTTCTCTTGTTGTTGTTGTTTTTTGCTCTTGCCAGTTAACTTTTATTACGTCAATCGGGATGACAAACAAGCGATGATTTAGTCGGTAAAACTTAGTGTAGCAACCGATATTTCGGTCATATCAGTTGGGGCTAGTTTCTGGGATTTATATGATTCGATTAATTATTCGATAAATTAGTTCGATAGTTTATCTTTGCTTAGAGAATATTTCATAAATAAAAGTGCATAAAAAATAGGAAGACAAATATTTTCTTATCTTCAAAAAGGGAATCTTTTGATTCGATTAGTTATTCGATAAACAAACCAAAGGGTCTCTGCTTCTAGAATATTCTCTAACTAGGTTAGACCCTTCTAAGATAAAATTGAATATATTCCTGTAATATTTATAACTTTTGAATGGACTAACTATTCGATAATTGGAGACTCTTCTTCACTGAGAATTCTTAATAAGTTTTGAGTGAAACTAATTGACTATAAGACTTGATATCACTTCATATACAACCATCGATGATACATAACCTTCCCAAGAGATAGATAAAAAGCAAATGATTGAGCTCTGAAAGCCCTTCAATCTACTTATTCACTCTAGTCGTCAATAATGTTCGATTAATATAAAATTGAGTTTTATATCTTTTCCAATAAATTTCATCTATCGAATATGTATTGATTAATCGATTATTCCATTTATTCTCTTTTGAAGAATCTCTTTCTAAAAACCAAGAGCTGAGCACAACAATTCCACTAGAGTTAGTCCATCTCTGAACTTAAGCCTTGAAACCCAATCAATTCCTTTCTATTTTATTCGATAAATTATGTACAATTTTATCGATTAATTACTGTAAATTTGTACACATTGTGCACTGTAATTGGGTGATTGCTTTCAATATTCTAAATATTTACCCAAGAACCCTGTCTGACTTTGTCTGTGTATGTGTGTGTGCGTGTGGCGTGTTGTGTGCGTGCTTGACTGATTGAGTGTATGTGGTAATCAATATTAAGCATACGCAGTGTGTATCATTGAACTCACTCCACTTCACTACACCCCTCAACGCACCACAACATTCTCAGTAGAAATAAATGCAGTCAGACTGGCACATCTGTCTCTCTGTTGTTACACAATGTGGCTGTGACTCTGTGACTTAGGGGGGAGCGGGGGGTCTCGGGCTTTGGCTACTTACTCGTACTATAAATACATTTGTATGTATGTTTGGCAGTTTGTATTTGTATCGGAAAGACTTGGCGAGCGAGCTCCCATGAATGAATGAACGATAAATGAAATGTGCGTTTGTCGTTTTCATTTTGTCTGCAGTTCAATGCTTTTTGTCAATGAGTCAGTTCAGTTCCCCCAAATCACAACAACAACAAAAATAAAACAAACAAAATGAAGCCAAATGGGTCGCATGTTTTACATGACTGCCATTAGTTCAGAATTTTTACAACACAAAGAAAAAATAAAAATAAAAGCAGAGCCTAGGTGAACATATGTGATATCTTTTAAATAAGCTTTTTGTATAAAAAAAAAAAAAAAAAAAAAAACATATATATATTTGTTTAACCAGTCGGCCGACCCAAGTCGAATCGTGTCAGAAAGCCGATTTTGTTTACAAAGAAAATAAAAAAACTTCCTCCAGCATTTTGTTTTCTTTTTTTAGTTGGCACAAAAAAAATATGTTCTTTTCAGAATTTTACTAATGGAAAATGGAAATTCAGGCAGAGCAAAAAAAAAAGAAATATTAATGACTGCCATTTCCGTCTTGGCTGAGAATTTCGGAAGAGTTTCGAAAAAAGAAAACTTTTTCACTTAACAAGTTGAAAAATAAAAGAAAGAAAAAATCATAAACAAAGGACCAAAGAGAGGGGGGGGGGTAGGGGGTGGGTTTTATGGACATTGGCCAAGGTTTTAGGCGCCCCCCCCTAAACACGTTGACATTTTAACTACTCGTGTAAGCAACGGAAGTTGATTGATTACGGAATGATTGATGGCCAAATGACAAGGATGCAACATTTGCCATCTCACTCTAAGAAAATGTCATTGACAGAAGCGGAAGTGGCAATGGAAATGGAGCAGGGGGCCTTGTGGTTTATTTATTATTTTTTTCAAAAATTAATTATCCACCAAGAGGAAAAGAGAGAACAAAACTTTTCTACTCAGAGAGAGAATCTATATATTTATTTATATATATTTTTGATAGATTAAAACAAATTCTAATCTAAATGCGACAATTTTGATTCCCTTTGATTTTGTTTTTGTCATGAAATATTTTTTTTTTTTTGTTACAAAATCTAATCAAAGGGTATTTTTAAACAGAACACCTATAAATACCCCAAAGTCTTTTGATAAAAAAAATTATTACAAAAATAAATAATCTTAATGAGTCGTGTGGAAGCGTTTACAAGTACTTGGAATTTGGCCAATAATTGGCAATCTCTCACAGTGCTCTTATCTATTGAGTTCTCTTCTTCTTCTTCATATTATTATTTTTCATCTACTTTATTGATGAATTGAGAGACAAGTGTGGAAACGACCTTCAAAAATTCAAACTTGAAAACAAAAAAAAAAAAAAATTGTTTTTTTTTTTTTTTGTCATTTCCATAAAAAGAATTTCAAACCGGATTTTTTTTCATTGCTCTCCAAATGACTCTGGCCCCCGGTTGTCGGCTGATCTACACCTGCGCCAAAAAAAAAAAAAAAAAAATATCTCATCGAAACGCCCAAAAAAAAAACTGAACCAGCATTGTGGGTGGCTTGCTGGCTCTGCGTATGTGTGTGTGTGTGTGTGTGTGTGTGTGTGACTGAGTATGTGTTATTCATACTAAAAGGCAAATTATTTTGGTTTATTTATTAGACAACAACAACAACAAATTTTACAACTATATAAATGTGGCTATCTATGTATGCATATGTGTGTGTGTGTGTATGTGTGTGTGTGTCTTGAAGTGAATCTGGGGATTTAGTTGGGAACCGCAAAGTCTCATTCATCGTTTCGTTTGCCAACCGTGTCGCCATTTATTTGTTTGCTTATAACTTTTTTTTTTTTTTATTTTGCCTGCCACTTATCTTTGAACCCATACAAAAGTACACACAGTGACTGTGAGCATGTGTGTGTGTGTGAGTGTGTTTGTGTGTTTATAAAATAAATAAAGAAAACAATAATAGGAAAAAATAAAACGTGAGTTAAATAATTCGTAGCGATTTTGTTTTTTTTCTTTTTTGCTTGCTTGCTTTTGTTTATACTTTTTGACTCACCACACAAACACACACAATAACTCACACATAGACCAACGAACACATGGAAGAAGAAGAAAAAAATATTGTCGGTAACCGCACACCCACCCCTCTCTCTCTCTCTGTCTCTTTCTCCGCCTTCTCTTTTGCTATTTCCAATTTCATTCATAGACAGCAAGCCAAGCGATTCAAGTAAGCCAACCGACGCAGCCAACCGAGCAATTCAAACTAAACGGAAATGACGTAGGCGCTGTTCAACGCCCTCCCCCCACACACCCCTTCAATAGCAAGCCAAAGCCATAGACACGAGCAGAGCCCCCTCAGATAGTCAGACTATTTGGCTACAAATTTTTATATATTTTTTTTTTTTTTTAGAGAAAGTTTTTTTTTTTCTAGAGAAAACCAATTTTTTAATTTTATCATAGAATTTCTCAAGAAGTCAACAAAAGATTTCGAAGAGACTATAAAAACAAAAATTCCATATAAATATTCATTGAAAAAAACAACAACAACAACAAAAAAATTCTTTATAAATAATTTTAAGATTTCTGGGAATCTTATAAAAATGATTGGCTTATCTATTGAAGGATTTTCAAAATGAATGGCTAAAATCTTCCCCCTGTCCACTGCTTCCCGTGGGCTCTAGAATTTCTGATTGATAGCCTGACTGACTGAGTGATAAACTGAAGGCCGGCCGGGCTATGCTCGTTTGTCGATTTGCAACGGAAATTGCTATCAACTGCATTTTCTTTTCTCAGCTCTCGATTGTAGCGCAGAGTAGGCTGGAATGGTTTGGGTTCGGGTGGTTTTGATTTTCTGGGATTTCTGGGAAATCCATCCATAACAAGTATACGACTCGTTGGCTCTTTGGCCTGTTCTTTATTGTTTAGCACGGAATCATCATAGTCATCGTCATCGCGATGATGGCATTTAATATTATTCGGACGCGATGGCAGTGCAAGTAGGAAATTGTAAACTTCCGCTTTCTGTTATGCTGATGATGACAATTCCAATTTCAATTCCCAGTCTATTGTCATATTTCGCTGATGCCATTGTTGTTGCTCTTTTATTTATAGCAGAGCAGCATTTCCGTTTTTTGTTGCTATTTTGTAATGTTTTCTGTTTTTTTTTTTTTTTGGGTTTCCTGGCGCGTTTCGTATGGCAGCCACGTCCGTTTCTAATTGAAGAGAAATAAAATGGCAACAAAAAAAATAAAATCCGCCACTTTCTTGGACTTCTTTTGGCTTTTCGTTTCCTCCTCCTCCTCTTTCCTCTTGCTTAACTCTTTCGGCACGCATTTTATGAATGAAGCAAAAGAATTTCACGCACGCTTGACTCGCCTGTAGGTGGGTCCGGTCGGAGCGGCCAGCCGGGCTGAAGTAGGTGTTGCCTTACCAAAAAAAAAAAAAAAAAAGCGCCACACTCGGCTAAGCATAACGAGAAATTTCAAACGCGTCATATGACTCTGACAACAACATAGAAACCATTACAATAAAATCGGGTCTAATATCTTTCTTTATCTTTTTTTTTGTAACTTTCAGATGGCTTCTCCAGTTTTCGCCAAGCATTTCCGGAATGGTGCGAAGATGACAGTCAAATTCACAACAAAGAAATGGAATCTAGTCGCAATGTACAGACCGATCAATTGATGGGACTGAGGTGGGTTATAAATTTCCAGAAATCGATTATATATTAATTTCTTTTTCCCTCTCGTAGATCCCTACGCATTTCCACGCCACATTCCGATTCGGCCTGCAGCAGTTCGGCCGAGTCCTCAGATTGTGAGAGCACCACACATCATCATCATCACCATCATCATCATACTTATAATGAAGCCCCAGTGGAAATAATACCTGGTTTATTTTTGGGCAATGCCCAACACAGTTGCGATTCCAATGCCCTGCAAAAATATAACATTAAGGTGAGTCTTATTTTATTTTATTTTTTTTCTGGAAAAATTATTTAAATTATTTCTTTTTTTTTGTGATTTTTCAGTATGTTTTGAATGTGACACCGGATTTGCCAAATGAATTTGAGAAATTGGGCATTAAATATCTGCAAATACCCATAACCGATCATTATTCCCAGGACTTGGCCATGCATTTCCCAGCTGCCATACAATTCATAGGTAAGTCCGAACCCCCCCAAAAAAAAAAGATCTTGAAATTTATTTTATTTAATTTTTTTTTGTTTTAGAAGAAGCGAGTTCAGCCAAATCGGCCGTGCTGGTCCATTGCCTAGCCGGCGTCTCGCGCTCCGTCACAGTCACGCTCGCCTACCTGATGCACACCAGAAAGCTCAGCCTGAACGATGCCTTCATGCTGGTGCGGGAACGCAAGCCGGATGTCTCACCCAATTTCCATTTCATGCAGCAATTGCAGTCCTTCGAAAGCCAGCTCCGCCTCAATCCCAGCGAATGCGACTCCCAGGCCATGGACGAGGGTACGAATGTCTCGGCCAGCTGCAGTTCGGCCAACTCTCTCACAGCCAACTCGGCGGTCAACATGACCGTGGTCTCTCGTTGCGGCGGGCGCGGCTCCAAATTCACTTGCAATTGCCTCACCCCCGACTGCAAGTGCATGCAGACGGGCGGGTATATGGCGGCCCATCTGGCCAAGGCCACCGGGGTTTCACCGGACTCGGGCATTGAGTTCGATCGCTGGACACCGTCTTCGGACACTGGACTCAAATGAGATCAGCTTGTGGGAAAGAGTTTTGTATTGCCGCCAAGTAGTCAGGAATTATCGCCACCGCCGGACAATATGTCGCCGGCCTCGACCACCAGTTCGTCCACATCGACCACCACAACAGCCGAGGCCGTTTCGGTGGTGGAGGTGGTGACTCTCAACCAAGATGCCAAGCTGAACGAGGCGGAGCCGGTGGAACGGGAAGACTCCGAACCGACAGAAGCCCCTGATCAGTCTTTGGCCTAAGCAGACAAAACTTGTTTCCTACTTGATTCGGTTGTGCACAACCTAAAAACACACACACACACAAACAGTTTGAATCTGTTGAGAAATTTCAAATCGTAATTTCTAGTTAATATTTTTTAAGCTAAAAAAAAATTATATCACACAATTTGGCCAAAGGTTTTTTAAATGTCTTTGTGTTGTTTTTTTTTCTCTAACAAAAAAAAAAAAATAAAAATAAATAAATAAAAAATCCAAGACCTCAGCAGCCAACAAACTAAAAAAAAAAAAATAAAATAAACAGAAAATAAAAAAATATATAAAATATATTTTACCATTAAAAATTATACATGTTAATGTTTATACAAAAAAAAAATTAATAATTAATAAATAAAAATATACCAATTTATATTAGCCACTAAGTCCAAGAGTTAAATAAATTAAAAAAAAAATTATATATTAAATAAAAAAAAAATACAACGCTAAATTGGGTAACCCGAATAATTTGTAAAGTTTACACAGTTTTACTAAATAGTTTTAAAAATATATTTGAAATAAATGTATAATTGTTATATACACACACACACACACACACAAAATAAAATTTAAAAAATATATATATTAATTATATTTAATAATTATAAAAAAAAAATACTTGTATTGTATTTATGTATGTTTATAATTAAAAAATTAAATTCAATCCAAGTCATATTCATATATAAAAAAATACAAAACATAAAAACTAAATGTATGTAATATGTAAACAAATTATAAAAAAAAATACAAATTATGTTGGCTCCCAAAAAAAAGCCAAACAAAACATTTATGAAAAAAAAACAAATACAGAAAAAAATTATAAAAAAAATATATTTTTTTTTGGGTTATTTTTTATTTTTCAGCAATAAAAAAGAAAACAATTTTTTGCCAATTTAATTTCTTTTTTTAGTTTTCCAGTATAAAAAATATTTGGGCCAAATTTAGTGTCCCAAAAAAATATTAAAAAAAAATTTTTTTGGGTTATTTTTTATTTTTCAGCAAAAAACAAAATCACAATTTTTTGCCAATTTCAATTTTTTTAGTTTTTAAGTATAAAAAAAATTTGGGCCAAATTTAAAGTGTCCCAAAAAATTTGAAAAAAAAAATTTTTTTTTGGGATATTTTTTATTTTTCAGCAAAAAAAAAATTACAAATTTTTGCCAATTTCATTTTTTTTAATTTTTTAAGTATAAAAAAATTTGGGCCAAATTTAAAGTGTCCCAAAAAAATTGAAGGAGTGGAGTCATGTAAATAACGGCTAAATGGATAAAGTTGGCTAAATGTTGGTACAAAATTACAAATCAGGTGACGATTTTTCATATTAAAAAAAAAACAAAGAAGAAGAAATATTTATATATAAAAAATACAACAAATGGTTTACAACAAAAAAAAAAAGGAATCCAAGCAAAAAGTTTATACAAAAAAAAGAAAAACAACCAAGAAAAAAAAATATAAAAAATAAAAAAAAAATTGTTGAAAAAGTTAAAAAAAAAAAAAAAAATAAGGCTGTGCGCAAAGAATAATATAAAACTAATTTTATAGGAAAGGTTTTGGTTAAGAGAGCGGAAACTTTTTTAAACTGGCTAAAAAAAAAAAAAATCTTAGAATATTTGAAAAGGGATTTTATAGGGTTAAAGATCAGAGTGTGTTTTTGCTAGGAAAAGGATTTTTTGGAAGGCGCAGTTTTTTTGTCCAAAAATTTGAAAAAAAAATTTATAAAAGAAAAGGTTGGCATTTTTTAGTTAAAAAAAATAAAAAGAAATAAAATTGAAATAGTCTGAATTCGTAAAGGCAGCTAATGCGGATTGAGTTCCTCTATTTAAAAAAAAAAAAATAAAAAATAGAATGATTTGTGAAAAGAGCAGAGAATTTTTTAAAAAATTACAATTTTTCAAAAAACTTGGTAAAAGTTATGAAAACCTTTTTGAAAAAAAAAACTAAACTAAAGTAAATGTTGAATGCCTCAGTCAGTAAAGTTTTAATATATATTTAAGTAAATATATATATATATATATATAAATCTATATGTAAAAGATATAAAGTTTTCCAGAAAAAAAAAAAGATTTGTTTAAATTAAGGAGAAAAAAATGGCCCATTTCAAGTTGAACACAAAACAAGCCGTGTTTTTTGTCAAGCATTTTGAATTTTTTTTCAAATTTATTAAGTAAACGAAATTTGCTGAGTATTGTGAAAAAAAACTATTTATAAAACAAAGAAAATTTCCAAGTAAATTTAGTAACGAAAAAAATAATAAGAAAAACAAAAAAGTTTGACAAAAGCGCCGGAATCGTTGGCGCCTATTTTAACTTTAAAAAAGAGACAAGATTTTACATAATTATACATCTGAGTGTTGAATTTTCCCCTCTGAACCCCCTTTCCATAAATGTTTTGCACCACAAAAAAAAAAAAGAACAGAAAAAGAAAATCCCAAAAATGGTGAAAAGAATTTTTTAACAAAAAAGAAAAAAAAATGAAAAATGGGCAAGAAAATTTTTCAGCTGTGCCAATCAATAAAAATAAATTGTACCTTCAAATTTATTGCATATTTAATAAAAAAATAAGAAAGAAAAGAATTATTAGGATTGGCTAGGGTTTCTGAGGTTGTATGAAAAATGAAAAAACAAAAAAAATTTGAATAAAAAGAATTAACCAAATTCCTGATTGCCTCTTTGCCTTAACACTCGTGTTTTGCACATTTTATAAACTTTACAACACAACCAAAAAAAAAAAAAGGATTTAAAAAATAAAATCGTATCCAGCAAAGTTTTTGAACACGCCACCCACACCAACACACAAGAGTAAATCTGTGTAATTCATTAATAAAATGAATCAATATAAAATCCGATTACAAGATAAATAAAATTGTTTTTAAAAACCCCATAGAAAATTAAAGTAGTTTCTTTTCTTCCTTTTCTCCACAGTCTCCAAAAGCGATTCTAACCGGTTGGATTAATGAAATACTTTTTTGTATTTTTGAATACCAGTTCAACATTTTATTTAAGCAAAGCTGAATTGCTAATTACATTAAACACATACTAAAAAAAATGATATCTAATTAACAATAACAAAAAAATAAGACGACACATAGACAGAAATTAAAAAGCTTTAAAAGATTTTTGAAATCAAGTCTCACTGGTTACAAGCAAACAAAAATATTGAGTATACGAACTGTTATCATACGTTTACACTAAGACGAGATACTTTAGTCAAGTTGACAATTGACAGCGTAAAAGAGAACAAAAACTAATTACAATGGCAAACAATTAAAGTTAGGAACACTTCTACAATTGTCGGCCATAAATGCTAGAGCCACTCTGGATTATTGTCTCAGGGTTGTGTAGAATGTTGAGTGATTTACAGACCCTTGTTGAAATAGACGCGCTTGGGCACAGTGTCGGGTACTGCCTTCTCCAATTGTTCATATAGTTCGGGCTCGAATTTGCGCATGGTGGCAGTCTCCAGGGAGCATTGCTGGGGGAACAGGGCGCAGGCCGTGGGCACCATGAAGCAGAGGCTGGCAGGGTAAATTCAATTAATACAAGTTTAGACGAATCTCAGAGCTATACTCACAAGCAGCCCACGAGTAGCGTTTGGAAGGGTGCATTAATCCATTTGATACGCTTGTAGGCGGGCAGTTTTTCCAAGCGTTCCATAATCAAGGGCAGGACCAGCATACCAGGTGCTGCCATGATTATTCTGGAGATGACCACCTCGCTTATGCCTTTGGCAGCAGCCAGGCGACTTTGTCCGATTACTTCGCCTTCACTGTTTTTGACCTCAACGCCGTTGATAATCTCATTTTGACGCATCAGGGGAATGTTGACACAATTGGCAGCCGCCACGGCAGCAAATGGTACAAACCGCTGGAACAGAGGAGTAGCCTTGCGGGACCAGTAGTTCTTGCAGCCAATGGCTGCCACCAGGGCTGAGGTGGTGGCCGAAACATAGGCCACGCCCAGCTGCTTGACACTGGTGGGGGAGTTGGCATTACGATTGGTATAATTGACTACAGCATTGAAGGACTGATTGATAAACTGCCAGAGCACCACGGCGGGCACAGTGCGGTAGAAGGCCAACATGCCGCCAGTGATCAACATGCCACCTGGCACCTATATGACAATAAAAAGGAATTTCATAGTCATCTGTTCTTGTTCTTTGGCAAGCAAAACAATTGACGTCAGCCAAGGCAAACGAGTGTTGAGTTGTCACGAGATTTATGTGTTGTCTTACCTGAAAACTCATGCGGCCGCAAAAGTTTTGCAGTTCTCCGGTATCTGGATGGAAGGCCGAACTATATAACTTCATGTTATACTTCAGCTCCTGCGGCTTTAGGTCACTGGGCTGGTCACCGGCGCGGCATTTTTCCACTACTTCCTTGGCCTGTAGCAGGCGCTCGCTGGGCAAGAGCACAGTGCGCGGATCTGTCATCCAGGCATAATACTTGAAACGACCCATAAAGGTATTCAGATTGTAGAGTGGCTTGTCCACATCGATGTGCACTGTAGGGAGTAACTTGAAGGTAAATATTTCTGGTTGGGTTGAATTTAAACTTACAGGAATCCTCCGTCATTTTGAGATTGCTTATCAAACTGTTTAATCGGTAATAGGCTTACGTAAGCTCCAAAGTTACACGGTACTAACTGCTTGCAGTTTTCCACTCCAGTTTATTTCGGTTTACTTAGCCGTTAGAAAGTGCGTAGGCTTTTTTGAGCCAAAAGAAAATGACTTGCGCTAATGTTGCGACCAGGTGTGAATATGTGTTGGCCGTCTTTCCGACAGCAAATTTCGCTTTTAGCTGCCAAGGCGGTTCAATGAGAAATGTAATTGGCGCTGCTCCAAATTAATGCAAAGTACTTTTTTCCTCTTTTTTGTTTGTATACTGCGCGCGTCGCGTCGGCAGAGACATACCGGCAGTTGAGCATTCACTGGCATTCGTAAAATGCAACTCTGGTGAGCAAGCTAACAGCTGATTGTACTTAAGACTGACCACTCGGCAGTGCTGCCATAATGATTGCTTAAATGTTCGTTATAAGGAATTGCCTATTAAGCGGATAAGTATTAATAATATATTCTCTAAGTAACATTAAATACCAATTCTTTTTATAACAAAGATAATTTGATATGATGACGAAATAGTAGCTAGCTAAATTAAAAAAATGGCCAGATTTATGGCTAAGAAGTGTCATTTCCAAGCGGCGCCGAAACGGCTGGTGTGGCAGCACTGTGTATCACAGTTCATTTTGGGTTTTGTTGATTTGTCTTTTGTTTGTGGTTGTTGTTATTGCCGTTCTTTTCACTTTCGTTGCGCGTTTTTCGGCCCACATTTACGCTTTATTTACTAATTTTTTGCCCCAATTAGCACTCTGCAATCGGCGTGTAGTAATAAACAAGTAACGGCGCACGCTGATATTAAAAAATGACGGGATAATATTAAAAAAAAAGGGAAAATTAAAAATAGAAAAGCGAATGCAGACAACAGCCAAACCGGATAAGCTAAGAGTACATTGCACTCAAGATGCAATTGCACTGGTTGTGTGGGCTGTTGGCGCTTTGCGTTGGCCAAGTGTGGGCTGCAAATATTCTGGCCGTCCTGCCGAGTGTCTGGAAATCCCACTACTTATTCGGCCGTCGACTTATGCAAAATTTGGTGGCGGAGCCCTACAATAATTCGGTGACCATAGTGAGTCCACATGCGGCTGAGTTTGGCGTAGATGAATTGCTGCCCAATATCAGGGAAATACGCATCGAAGGACTCAAAGCCAATTGGCAGGAAATGGGTCTGAGTTTCGAGGTGGAGCAAATGCGCGCCCAAAGTGTAATGGAACGCTTCACACGTCTGATCTATGCGGGCACCACAAATGTCGATTTGCTGCTAGCAGATAGCCAAGTCAGGAAATTGCTACACAGTGGCGAACGCTTTGATCTGCTTGTAGTGGACTTGTTTTTAAGTGATGCTCTGCTGGGGTGAGATGCTGTGACCAGGAACTGGTTTATCTCAACTAAATACATTCTTTTTCAGGTTGGCCTTTTATTATGATATACCCACCGTTGTGATTAGTCCCACCGGCCCAAACTCCTGGCTTGATCATATGTTTGGCAATCCTCATAATGCGGCCTTGGATCCCAGCCATTTACTACCCTATACCGAGCGCATGAGCATTGGGCAGAGACTTGTCAACACTCTGATGAGCTATTTCGAACGCTTGACCTATAAGTAAATGCGAATTGCTTAGTCTTTTGACATTTTTTAATAATTACTTTTTATTGTTTGTAGCTTTTTTCATATGATTTCCCAGCAATCTGTCTATGCAAATCATTTTGAGGTCTTGGCTGGCAAACGGTCATTACCGCACTATCGTGAGCTCAGCAAGAATCTAAGTTTGGCTTTGATTAACTCACATCCGGCCTTGCAGTATTCACGTGCTTATTTGCCAAATATGCTGGAAATTGGCGGAGCACATTTGTGGCCTCCTACAAGGTTGAATGTGCCCAAGGTTAGTTTATTTCTTAGTTGGATTTCTTATGACTGAAAAGTTTATGATTTTATTATTACAGCACTTGCTTACTTTTATGGAATCGGCCACCAGTGGTGTCATTTACTTGAGTCTTGGGGCAGATGTGCTAACGTCTGAATTGCCTCAAGAGAAATTGGCCATTTTATTTGATGTACTCAATCATCTCAAGGAGTTTAATTTCCTGCTTAAATGGGAAAAGGAAGAGTTTCTTTACCACTTACCTGACCATATCATGATCAGCAGTTGGTGGCCCCAACAGGCCATCTTGGGTACGTTTTAATAGTTAAAAAAAATCCATAAACTAACTTGATTCTTTTTGCCTTGCCAGCTCATCCCCAAGTCAAGGTATTTATCAGCTCCTGCGGACTTTTAAGCACTTTGGAGTCTATAGCAGGTGAAACGCCCATACTTGCCATGCCCATACTCCCCGAACAGGAGGTATTGGCCAAACGCCTGCAGCAGCAAGGTGCCGGCTTGACTATCAACTACGAGACTCTGGCCTATGATAGCCTGCTCCATGGCATACGTCAGCTGACTTTGAACTCCAGCTTTAGTCAGAATCTAGCCAAGCTAAGACAGCGCCTCAGTCCCGAGGACACGACTCCCTTGGAAAATGCCATAAGACGCATTGAGCTGGTCTTACAAACAGGAGGCGCCGACTTTCTTAAATCTCATGCCAACGACTTCGACTTCTGGCAAGCCGAGGGTCTGGATGTCATAGGCATCATAACCCTAGGTATTCTGAGCATCCTGGCAGTGCCCTTTGTATCCATTTGCTGCGTACTGCGAAAGTCGTATTATAGTCAGGCCCAAGTGCTGCAGAGCTACCGCACTAACCTGAAGGTGGTGGGCCGTGTACACAGCTTGGGTGACACCAGCAGAAACTGCTCTAGCAGTACCGAGCCCTTGAGAAGAACTCGCTCGGCCCAGTCTCTGTCAGCGCGCTCCTCAACTTCAAGTTTTAATTCGAGCACATCAAACTCAACTTCGACAACGTCGACCACACCGGTGGACCTGACGCCTCCGCCTGTGACTCAAGAACTGGGCCTGGGACAGGTCTCCGCTCATCCGCTGCATCACATGACCTACCCAAATCAAGCATCACATGAGGGCAAAACCATAGAGAAGAGACTATTATAGCCCTCAAAAAGACACTCACACACTCTGATATATTTCTATATATCTCTATATATATTCTAGTGACTTAAGCGTGATTTTCAAGCGCCTAAGCTTAAATTCTTTATTGTTTCTCGTTCTGGGAATTATTTTGTGATTGTGGTTTTAATTTGTTGTTTATTTTTTTATTTTTATTTCTACCTTCAATCTGAGAAACAAGACCCCATGGATATTGATTAAAAATAAAACAGACCGACTTGGTTTTGGAGAATAAAATAAAAATAACAAATGAATTGACTAATTTGCTAGGCTTGTTGCCTAATTAGGCGCCGCTGGTTATGTCGAGCCGCCAGCCCTGCCGCTGCTCTGTGCTTTGATGTGCAGCACACCGTGTGCACTCCATTAAATCAGAGTGCGCCTGAAGTGTCTCTGAGGACATAAGGAATGGCTGGCAAGGAATAAAGTCGCTGCAACCTCATCATGATGTTGACGGAAAGCATTGAGGAAGCTTGTGATGATAATGATGGCACCTGTTTGCATTCAACAATCAAGTCGCCTGTACTCACACAAAGTACAGTGGGCTGAGGTCGCTAAAGACCAAGGCGTATTCTGGATTAACTATGGGGTAACCATAAACTAAAAATTTTATTTGGGCTTCTTTGGTATTCCAGTTTCATACTTGATGATCTTATGAATGTCGTATTTGACGGGATCCATAACCTATTTTGAGAGAACCTATAAATACATATATTGTGTTCCTTAAGTCTCTTTGCTAATCTAGTTTCATGTCTGATGGCCTTATCAATTTCTATATGGAATATTTTTTAAAGGTCTTAAAAATCTTGTGAATATTGCAATCCATTTATTTGTTGATCTAACGAAAATTCTTGATAAATTTATTTTTATTTCCGAGAGACAAAAGTTCTTATAATTTATATATGATTCAGAAAATGCGGACCTATAATTTTAATGCCTGCCTCAGAATCTGAGAAATATATAAAAAAAATATTTAATTAAAAAAAAAGAATTGTAATTCCCAAACTTTCTGTTTTCGCCTCACTGTGCTTTTGCCTAAGCAAACAGTTGGCTGAACTGTGGTTGAGCCAGATTAAAAAAAAAAGAGTAAATTTCGGTTGGAAAGGTAACTGTTTCACTTGGCTTGCTTCTCCTTTGACGGTTAATAAATGTGTAATTTTGCGGGTACCGTTATAAAGGTGGAGGTGAGCTTATGTTGAGGTTATGAGAATTTTTGGCCTCTGCACCTTTTGACAGACGTTTTTTGCTTTAAACGTTTCCCAGTATCTTTTATGCGCATATCTTTGGTTTGACTTTGGAAATTTGATATGTGTGAGTATCCACATAAATTTTTCAACTTGCCATCAGACAGCCAAAGTCAATTTCGCTGGCTGCTAGTAAAACCGCAAAAATGCAAGTACAAAAATAAAACGACTAAAGGAAATAAGTAAGTAATATAAGTAATTTCTTTTTAATTAACAAATTAAATTATTAAATGATTTTTACTTTATAATTTTTCTAGTGTGACAGATTTGCGGGATAAAAAAGTACAGTCTCGGCTTGGACATTTAATCCTTTTTAGAACTAGCTTTGTTGATCATAGAAAGGTTAACCAATGATAGATCCTGTCTCCCCTTGGGGTACAGGGACCTGTCTTGCCTAGCCTAAGTACAGTCTCACGAATTGAGATATGAATCGAGTCTGAAATATGAACCGGTCGAAGCCGCTTCTCCATCTGTCATTTTAATTGAAGAGAACATTTCAGAAAATTCCGCCTGCATTTCTCGGCCATCAAAGGCCAAAAGGGAATAGATGATAGTGGTTAGACCGCGCTGCTGGCAGTACCAACTGGGCAGCCATACGCATGACACTGCCACACTGAACGTTTGAAACGGCTGACCGTGCTTTGGGTAATGACATTGACAGGCCCGGCTCAGGCCTGAAACCACAGCAAAGATATCAGCGACATGCATTGGAATTTCGACATACCAAAGGGTTCGGGTTACACAAGGGAACTGCAGATGTAGTTCCGCAAGAACTGCATCAGGAATCTGTGAAGAGTTCAAAAAAGCGGCAGCAGCAGCGGCGACGGCGGCGATGGCAGCGGCAGCGACCATTAACGCAACTGTCAGCAGCTGGCGACAAATGCATTGCCCCCGGCCAAAGAGGGGGATGGGGGTGGGGGAAAAAAAATCAAGCATCAAAGGCCCTTGGAAAGAGTGCGTGTGTGTGCGGCTTGTAGCGTCTTTGAAGTTGCCTGTCATCGCTTGTTTTCAACATAAATGGATCTAGAAGAGTCTCAGAAATAGAAGGAGCTGGGGAAACTATAAGCAGAACCATAACTTTATATATCTTTCTAAATCAGCAATCATCCTAAGTTCTTTCGGCTTCCACCCACTCTGGCCTCATCTGTTTCCTGTCCTCATGAACTTCAGCAAAATATTTTGTTTTTGTTTTGACAGAAAATCTAGCAAATCCAAGGCATTGCCTTGTCCATTCCCTTCCTAGGTTACTCAGACCTGTCGAGTTCCCTTCTTGAACTGCCACATATGCCACGCCTCTGACAGGCATGTGCATTTCAGTTGCCGCCCCTCACTTTCAATTTAATTACTTTTGAGTTACGCAACCGAACAGACCAGGAAAAGGAACAGGACAAACTTTCAGCTCAAGGTTCACAGGACTCGTTATGTCCTGGCACAATCTTTTGGGACACGCCCGTATCTCGCCTTGCTTTTCAATTTAAAATTCATAATTCATAATTTTAAATTTAATGTAATGAAACTTCCACCCAAAACGCTCCGAGTATCAAGTTCATCTAACTTGGTTTTTGTTTTCTGTTTGCAATCTGTTTTGAGAACCCAAAACAGGATTTCCATTATCGATTGGCCACTGAGCGGCCGAGATTTTTTTGACAGGGGCCAGGGGCAGGGTGACACACAAAAATAACAACTACCAAATTTGCATAACAGTCAACATGGCAGAATAAACAAAGTGGCAGCTGTTGCAACCTAAAAAATAACACGACAAAAAGAGAAACAAAAAAGAGAAATGGGTAAAGTAGATTTGGGTAGAATATTTTGGTTCCCGAAAATATAGAAACCGTATAGAAATTCAATTAAATTGGGTCAGGCGAACTTTGTTAATGTGATTAAAAAATTTTGGATAATTTTCGAAAGAAAAATCGGGGCTCTCAGCCTAGGCCAGATAAAGATTTGCAGAGAGTCTAGGCCAATCGTTTCTTTATTCAAGGCATTTATGAATAAACCGAAAATCCTTTTTTCCTTTTCAGAATGTTTTTGAATATCTTGAAACAGTTGGTAACTCCCCCAAGAATCGAAACAAGCTGGCACAATGGAAGAGGTAGATGAAACGACAGGAAATGTATCCACAAGGAGCTGGAAATGGAGTGGCTTGCTTCCTGTGTGTGTGTGTGTGTGTGTGCTGAGCCTGGTCTGGCTGGTGCCTGGTCTGGTTATATGCAGCTGGGAGATGCAGATAACAGGCAAACATGGTTGTCAAGACTTTTTTGCTTTGATGTCTTTTTCATGTACCGACCGAAGACAGAGACTTGAGCCTGGGTGTGGCCAACAAAAGCAACCGGCCAACTGGTCTGGCAGGCGGCGTTATTTTATTTCTTCTCTTTTTGGTGAGTGTGTGGGCTGACAACAATTAAAAAGTGCCAAGCATTTTCTGGCTTGGCCCCTGGGTGGGGCACACACACGCACACACAAACTCACACACGCACACAGCTTAAGTAGCTAACAAATAGAGCAGGTGGAGAAGGTGACCGGGTGTAGTGGGGGTGAGGGGCAGATGGAGGCCAGCAGCCGAATAAGCAAAAGTAAATCTCTTCCTCTGCAAAAAGCTGAAGAAGAAGAAGAAGAAGAAGAAAATAAAGCATTTCAATTGCTTTTGTTTATGCCGCCAAACGGACCAACCAAGCGAGCCACCCACGAGTCTCATTCCCCTCACTTTTCTTGCCCCTTTTTTTGTTGAATTGTGCTTTGAAGTTTTGCGCCGGCGTTTGTCTTCAATGTGAGTGTGTCTGTCTGTCTGTGTGTCTGTTTTTATTTTTGGACTATGTATTTTATTAGCTAGAAAAAGGGGTTGCCGCTAGCGGGAGGGAACCTTGCCAAATTGCTTTGAAGTTCAAGTGTAGAGACACTCAAAATGAAAACAGAAAGAGGAGAAAAAAAAATTAAAAGATGCCCCGCTAATATCAAAATCATATCAAAGCAATACAATACAAAAAAAAAAAGTACGTCAGGCGGCAAAAATTGAAATATCGCCTCAATTTGTTGCGGCACATTAAGCGTTGAAAATGCCAGAGACAAAGCGTCGACAGAGCGTCATCAGTCAGTGTTGTTGTTGTTGTTGTTGTTGCTGCTCATTTTGTAATAAAAGTAAATAATAATTTAATAATAAAGCCGCAAAAACTAAAAGCAAAGAACAAAGTCAAAGTGCCGCCAAGCCACTCAGCCAGTCAGTCAGTCCCGTCCCGTTTAGGTTCAGTCAAGCAAGCGCCCTCTATGTGTCAGCTGTGGAAACGGACAAATGAATAGACCAGAATGTCAGCCAGTCCCGTCAATATCACAATATCTGTCCACAGCTCTGTCGTGTCCGTCTTGTCCACTTTAAAGACTCTGCGCCTGCGTTGTGTGCGGCACGTATGTGTCTTTCTCTGTCTATGTGTGTGTGTATATGTGTTTGTGTGTCCAGACCGCTGCAAATTGATTTGACCGAACCGCAAAAGCTTTGGACAGCTAAACACTTGGACAGCTGATAAGACCGCCAGCAGTTTTCTATATGCTTTTTTTTTTTCTTTTTTTTTAGTCGTACGGGTGGCTGGTTTGGTTCGTTTGCTTTGTTGTCCTGCCTCAGTCCAGTGGCCGAATCGGCTTCAAAGCAAAGTCGGCCGCACATCAAAGGCCACAAGTCAGCGAAAATGGCTGGCGGGTCTCGGGCAAACGTTAACGTATATCAAAATGAAAACCTAACATATGAAAAAAAAGAGAGTTAGTTCATCTCGCTTGGTTTGGTAAGCTAATCAACTCTTCATCATCATGAACAGAGCATAGCACTTTCGAGTGCGCCTGCGTGTCTTGTACCAACGCGGCGTATGAGTTATGACAATCAAAATGTTTTGGTTATTTGGCTTATACCTCTGGTATTGGCCTGGGTTCTGTGCCAGCTAGTAAATCAAATTTTTGGCATGCCATGTAAACAAACCAATAAATCATAAAAAGCGCCAGGCAAAATCTGCTCAAACTCCTGTTGCTCTTGCCCCAAAGGATTGTTGCAACTGCAACCAACTACAACAACAACAACCGCTCCAGGCCAACCACGACCACGCATGCCAGGCACCCACGCACCGGTGCTAAATTGTAAACAGGCCGCACTAGACACTCTGACGGTGTGAGCCGGAACAATGATAATCAGTATAAGGGGCATGCCCCCATCTTGCACAAGTTTGTCAAACAAGAGGTGGGTGGAAATAAGCTGCAACTTCCTTGGCTTTAAAGTTACTCCGAACCATAGCAAAGTACTCAAAAGTTGGCCGATGTTAATGAATATTTTTTTATGGTCTCTTTGGAGGTAATTTCTGAAAGGTTCCTGCCAAGCTTTTGCTTGCACTCAGAATGAAAATGAACAATTAAAAATCGTTAAACTCACTGAGATTTCAACCAAAGCAAAAAAAAAAAAAATGAGAGAAAAAAAATATATCTTCAGGTTAACCCCCAAAGTATTTTTTTGTTTAAGACAATAAACTTGCTTTGTTGTTGCGGCGGCCCCCTCGGCTCAAGGGGACGGGCGAGGTGGAACAAACGCACCAACAAAAATTTGTCTGGGTTCGGCCCTGACAAAAAGAGCGTCATTAACGCCATCCAACAAAAAAAATATATGAAACTTGCTATAGAGGAACAAATTGTATTTTCTGTTGAGATGCAGAGGGCATGGGTGGCTTTCAAAGGGGGAAAACAATATATCAGTTTGATCTGACGAAGATTACAGACTCTTTTTGAAGCTTTTCGCTGAGTTAGGTCCAGTTAAGACGGCAGATATTGTCCGATGTAAGGTGAAACTCCGTACGAGTATGTATCACCATTTAGTCTTACTAACTTCAAAATTTGAAGGAGATTGGTCCAAGAATTCCAGAGATATCACCAAAATCATATGGAGTCTTGAGGAAAAGGCTTGGACCTGGACGCTTTGGAGTCTTTTATATTTGATTCCGTCAAGACTTATACCCCCTCCCCCCGAAAAAGATTATAATTAACTCAGGTCCACCACGCCTCTGCCTTGCTCATTTTCCTCAACGCATAAAAAAAAAAACTATCAAAGAAATTTGAAAATTTTCAAGCGCCTTTGTTATTGCACAACAAATCAATTTTTTACGTATAAAAAATTAAAAAAGAAAAATGTATTTTTTTTTTCTTTTTCTTGAAATAAATAATAATAAAATGACGAAAGATATGCGTATGAGTTGGAGATGGAGTGAGCATTTCTGAGTGCTACAAAGGAAAACTTTTAACACAGATAAAATGCGGCGCAAAATTGATTTTTGTTTCCATGGCAAGGGCAGAAATACAAAGCAGACAGATGGATAGATGGATGGATGGATAGCTGGACAGATGGACAGTTGGACAGTTGGATGGATGGATGTAAGTATGAACGGTACTCGATTTGGTTAGTGTCTTGGCTGGGGGACTTTCTCGGTTCGTGTTGAGTGATGTGCGCATGGATAATGAAGCAATGACGACATGAATGACGATGGCCTGTATGAGCGGCCCTCTATCTCGGCGACATAACATTACAGCCTTTCAGAGAGTGCGGCAAAAAAAAAAAGTAGAAAAGCGTTAAAGGGGCAAAACCAAACGACGCCATCGTCATCATCACGGCACGATTCTGGAACCAAAGTTGACTCAAGTCGAGACGGGACGACCATATGCGTGAGTGTAACTGTGTGTGTGTGTGAGTGTATTGTGTAGTGCGGCTTTTGAGCGTTTAATTAAAAGGCAACAGCTCCAACCACAAGCACTGCTAAGACCACAAAGGCGGCCGCAGCGGCTGTGGTGGTGGTGGTGGAGGCAGTGGCGGCATCGCGTCCAACGGTTGATCATTATCGAGACGGCAGATAATGGGACCAGACCAGCAGACGTGCCGTGCCTTGCCTTGCCGGCCAACTGAAGCTGCTACGCCTTCAAGTGTTCTTTATTTTTTCCCCCACATAATCTGAGGCTCTGAGGGGCAGCAAAGTTTCTCGGCACTTTAAAAAATGATTTTTATTTTCCAAAACTCAGCTCTCTATAATTCAGCAGGGCTGGGTGGGAGAATGAAAATCTATAATTTATTTGAATTTTATCTTGCAGGGACAAATCGAGAAGAAGAAGCAGAAGAAGGCTTTGAGGGATGCTTTTAGCGTGTATAAAAAATTGAAATTTATTTTCAGCTATTAGTAAATAAATTTCCGTTTGATGTTTGAAAATATTAAATTAAATTTATGTGAAAAACAGGTCAATTAATAAGCCAAATGATTGTCACTTTGCTTTTGTCAAAGCATAAAGATTTTCTCTTTTGACAAGAAAAAGGAAAATTTTCAAAACAAAAAAAAATTTTATTTTTCATTTTCCATATTTATTTATTTATTTGTTTAAGGTTGCAACAGAACATTGAATTTTTTTTGCGCAACATATTTTCGATAAATTACGAGCTAAACATAAATTGGATACACTCAGATACATTTGTATCTTTTGGCTCTGCCTTGCGTCAGAATTGTCAGAATCGGCCCACTAACACACACTTCAGCCTCCGTCCGTCTTCCTTATAGAATATGGAATATGGCCCATATTTCCAATCAGTCTGCTCATTAAAACATATTTTTTTTCCAACTAAAACAAACACATAAAAACATTTTTCTCCAACATTTCTTCGATGGTTTTATGAGTGTGAACGAGTGTGTGTGTGTGTGTAAGTGTGAGTGTGGACAGTCGTAAAAAAGGAAAATAGAAAATATCAAAAATAGAAATCATATAAAGTATTAAAATAAATTAACTTTGTTGTAAGTGCTGGCCATAAATATTTATGCCTCTGGAGAGTCCAAAGAGACTTGTCATAAAATTCAAATGAAGTTGTTGTCACCCAAAACAAAAGCCAAATAAAATATCAAAATATAAATATGAAATGCAAGTGGAAAAGGCCTGATGATTGAGTGATTGAGGGGAGGGACGGGGTTGGGTTTGGTCGGAGGGCGCCAACGTTTATAAACAAATTTTCAAAGCAATTATAAATTGTTTCTGTTGGACTGCTCATCCGCTCTGGGTTGGCCCGGCTTTTTGACAGGAAATTATATTGTAAGACCATAAAAATGACAGACAGAATGGAGTTTGTCAAGAGACGGGGGAGTCGGGGCAGTAGGGTGCAGCATGTGCAATGGGATATCTGAGGAGACCCAACGTTTGATGTCTGAAAATTGTTCTCCCCCTCTCTCGCTCTCTTTGGCTCATTCAATTCGAAATGACTTTTTACTCAGAAGTCGTTAAACATTTACGAAAATTTCCAATTAATTTTGATAAACGCAGCTTGGTTGCATATGTTTTGAATATTTGTTGTTGTTGTTGTTGTTGCACAGGGCGGATATCTTGGTGGCCGTTGTTCTATTGATTAGACAGTCCGATAGGCAGAGAGAGAGGCCAATTGTTGCTTATTGGAATGAAATCATTAAAAATCTACATACCCACACACACACACACACTCACATACATAAGCACACACTCATACCCATCAACCAAATTGCCTAGAAATGAAGCCATTTGGCTGGCGGTTTTATGGCCCTTTTCTTGTTGTGTATCCACTTTTATGATTCTCTGTTACAAGTCATTTTACCATATCCCGAATGTCCAGAGTCCCATTCGTTAGCTTATCAAAAAAAAAAAAAAAGAAGAAGAAGAACAAAAAAAAAAACGATTAGAGTGGAGTGTCTGCCTGAAGTGAGTTTAATGATCGGATTAACGAGGCCAACTGAAAAGCCCAAGCGAAGGAGGCCAACAAGAAGCACCAAATTAGGTAGATAAATTTTTGGTTGATGCTTAAAACAAATGACCAATGACCAAGTTGCTGGTAGGAGGGACCATAAAAACTTGCGCACCGGGAGTATCGGGAGACAAAAGAGGGTGGCCTTGGCCGGGTCAATCCTGTTGAAGGTCTGCCTTTTGCCATTTTCTTTTTTTGATTTTTTCATACCTATTTCCATACTTTAATCCAATATGCACTCCAGGTAATTTCAACTTGATGATTACCCGATTGCTTTTATTAGAAATTCAGCTGGGTTGAATATTCCTTTACTTCCTGTGTGAATCTTTTGCTATCCATCATTTCCTAGACCCACACAGACAGACTCGAAAAGGAAGAAAAAAACCTTTGCAATGACTCACTCCTGGGTTTCTGCAAGGCAATTACAGGGAATGGCAACAGTTGTCGGAGGCTTCATCAGTCATCGGTCAGACAAGGAGGGGACTTCAGTCCGGGGCCGTCCAGTCATTAACGCCTTCTTTTCTGTCTGATTGTGTGCCTCTCGCTTAATTACATTTCTGGATGCAGATTGAACCACTGAAAAAGATGTGGACAAAAATGCATGGTAAATTTTGTTGAAATAAATTCAGGGAAAACGGGGGAAAGATAGAGATATCGAGGGATTGACATCCCATCAACAAAAAAAAGACAACTACCGATTTGATTGAAACAAAGAACAACATGAAATTTAGACGATTGACGGATCAGTCGACAAAGAAGAGAATGAGGAACGGAGAGAAAGAGGGGGAATTAAAAAGAACTGAACAAAAGACAAATGAAGGAAACGAAACCCTTTTTGCGGGTTCCTTTATTCTTAGAGGATAAGAAAAAATAAAAAGAAGCTGAAGTAGCCGAAGATGTGAGAGAAGAAGAAGAAGAAGAAGGAGCAGAAGAAGGTGCCCGCTGTGATCGCGTGTTCTTCTTCAATTACTGCGCCATTATACCCAGCGCGGAACGTTTAAGTTGCCCCGCCAGACAGAAGGGACAAAAGATGAGAGGACCACGACCACGACGACGATGACGACGACGACGACCGGTGCGAATGTGCCCTGGAGGTGGCTTGGGGGTCCCAAAGAAGCCGTTGCCGCCTCGGCGGCTCTCCAGTTCACTTGTTGCCGCTGCCAGTGTTCCCGGGCAGGCCTGGTCTGGTCTGCCAGACCAGTTGAAAACAGAAATACAAAAAAAAAAAGAAAAAGTTTTGAACTTGCAGCGTAATTCGGTATGCCAGTTGCTCTGTTATTATCGTCGGTATGGGGCAAGTTTTTTTTTCGGGCCTCTGATGATGCTGGTAGGTAATTGCCCTGATGTTGCCCCAGCATGCGTCCGTTGATCATAACCCAAAGGCAAGGCCCAGGACTGAGGCTGGCCAGGCCGAGGGTAGGGTCTCAAAATTCGTTAGCCATAACCCAACGAAAACCTTATAAATCATTATTTTTGCCTTTAAGTTTCCCAAAAAATTCTCTTAAATAAACAAAATTCTACTTTCCAGGCTGAACTGTTGTATGTTGTGAGCCAACAGTACAAAATATACGACAAAACAGTTGCAAGAGTAAGCAGTATTTTCCGAACCCAACTGTTGTATGTTTACTAGACCCTCACTAACACATTCGACATTACTTACACAAACCTGCCCTGAGAGCGTAGAAGTTCGAATTTTCGAACACGTTTCTCTTCGACTGAACTCAGCTAAAGATACTCTCCCTCGAGTGTTTGTGTATTGTGTATCTGTGTGTCGCCTAGCCGACTGAACTCAGCGAAAGATATTCTCACTCGAGTGTTTGTGTATTGTGTATCTGTGTGCAGTCTTAAAATTACCGCCTAACCGAACGGACGTCTCGTTTTCTGTGCGGAAGAATTTTTCGTTTTGTTTACGTGAATTGGTAATACAATTGGCCCGCCCTCAGTAGGCACACAACTCGAGAGTTCTGGAAATTATAAACGAAAAATAAACAGGCAGAGAGCACTCTTGCGGCACATGAAAATCTTATAGAAAGTGTTCCCTGCGGAAGTGTATTTTTTGTCGGCTTGCAACGCGAGTGCAGTGAAAATTTTCAAGTTTTATTTTTCGCCGAAAACGAAAAGAAATAAAATTAAAGCGAATGTAAAAGTGACACAAACAAAAACCGCCCCCTCAAAACAAAAAACAAAAAGAAGAAAAAGTACCGACAACAGCAAAAATAATAACAACACCAACAACAACAGGAGCACCCCCAAAAATTCGTCGAAGTCGCAATCGTTGCCGTCGCCGTCACCGTCGTCGTTAACGTCAACAGCGCTGCTGGCGTCACGCGTCGCAATCACTTTGGAAATAAATCGTGTTTTGCGCTTTAGCTTATTCGAGTTTTGTTGTTGGTATTTTTGTTTTGTTGTTGCCGCCGTTTTTGCTGTTTTTGTTGTTTAGCGAGAGTGTATGTGTGTTTTTATTTGCAAGTTATTTACGCCGTCGCGTCGGTGCAGCCGCCACAACAACAAAAAACAACTACTACAACAACAACAACAGCGAGAAAAACTGAAACGACCGCAACGCCAACAACAAAGTCGGCAAAAATGTTTTACAATTAAAATTACGCGCGCTCACGTCGTGCTAAAGTATCTGTAAGATACACATACACACACAAACACACACCCGTACGCACACTCGCACGTTTATATGCAATATGCGCGCCTCACAAATTAAACTAAAATGCGGCATATGAAAGTTGTAAAAAGTTTTACGATCTTTTTCTTCTGTCCCGCCAACAAATCAACCCAACCAAATCCAAACGTGGCAGAGAAAAGCTAAACAACAACAACAACGACAAAGAAAAGCCAAAATAATACAAATACAAATTAAGGTCGCTGGTTGAGGTCGTCGGTCCACAAAAAAACAAACACGGGGGAGCCAAGAGGCAGCACCAGAAACATTTACAACTCCCAGTTTCCAGTTTCTTCATTCTGCTTCTTCTTCTTCATCGTCTTGGTCTTCCTTTGCTACCTGAGAGTAGACAAAAGGATACAAATACGGATGCGAATACCCCCCAAAAGGCCGTAAAACATTTTGGCAGTAGAAAAAGTTACTACCGCCTAGCAGGTCGGCCGTCGCCCAAGCAGCTCGTAAATCGCCCAAGCCCAAAACGAAGGCAAATAGCAACGGGAATAAAAGTAGCCACACTGCAGTACGGCTTAAATATGGCGGGCAACATTGTCAAATGGTGGAAGCACAAGATACTCGGCGGCTATAAACAATTCTCAGGTAAGCAGCAAGAAGAAGAAGCGTAGCAGTCTTTGATATTTCCCCATGGCTTGGTTAAGTAACAAGCGACACTTTAGGTCTAAGCTGCTTAGAAGAACCCTAGGTGACCAGGCAATTTATTCGGGCAGTTCCTATAGAGTGTTTTATAAGGATTTGTTCTATGTGTGTGGTGGCTGCCTATAAACATATGACAAGTTGATGCGGAAATCATTGACTTTTCCAAGTTGATTTGTTGCATGTGCACAGGGAGTCTCTGGAAACGTACGATATTGATATATTTTCAAAGTATTTTCTTTTAATTTAGTCAATCGATACGATATTTTTGACATCATTAGTATTTTCTAATTATATTTATGTGATTAAACTAAAAAAGAAAAGGATGCATTTTGTCTTTGTTTAGTTTTCAATATTCAATTGTCGTATGTTTGCCTTGGCTCTTTCTAAACATACGGCAGTAGAAAATTAAATATTGCTCACACATTTTATTATAAATTATTAAGAGTGGAAAATTTTATTTATTCAGTGTGGAAAATTAGATTTTATTAACAAATCTATAAGCAAATTCTATTAAAATGTTTTATTGCTTTATCTCTCTCTATAAACACCAGAGTAAATTATAAAAATAATTTCCGAATGGTTTTTTTGGATTTGCATGAGTGTGTTGAAATAGCAAGCAAAATTTTAATACTCCGAATTGTAAATATTGATTCTGCTCTTTCCTAAATTCAATTTAATTTAAATTAAATTTAGGCCTAAAATGAGCTGTTTATCAAAAATTTTCTCTATAATGTAAATAAATTTTAAACAGTTTTATGTATACTTTAACTGCCTATAAACATACGACAATTAGGTATTGAAAATTATTTTAAGTATTGATTTATTGTATGTTTGGCAGAGCTGCCAGCATACATACAACATTTTATGGCAAATCATGGGTTTTTGTTGACTTAGATTCCTGGTTTTATTTGTGGCCAACCATAATTAGTCAAAGTGCTTGCAATCGATGCATCTTTTTATCTACAAGATACTCGACTGCAATAACAACAAGAATCGAAATGTTCGCTTGTGGTCGCTTGATCTATAAAAATACACAAAAATAGAACTTGCCTTGTACATTAAAATCGAGTACCAACAACAACAACAACAAGAATAACAATAACATCAAAAGAAAAACAACGCACGAAAAATAAATAGAAAAATGGAAAAACCTAAAAAAAAAAAAATAACTAGAGCCCAACGAAGAGGGAGAGGCAGCGGGAGAGGTGGAAACATCGGCATCGCTTAGTCGTGATCAATAGAACAACAAAGACGTCGGCAGCGACAGAGGCAGAGGCAGCGGCATTTTGCTTTTTTTTCGGCATGGCGGACACCAACACACTCAAAACGGAGACACCAATACATAGATGAGCCCACATGCCGTTGCATTAACTGTGTCCCTCCGTCTCTTCAGGCCAGAGGGTACAAAAAAGTATCATAAACGTAAATAAACAAGACCGCAAAGGCATAAAAAAAAGAAGCAAGTAGCGATCGAAGTGGCTGGCCGCGTCTCTTATTCTTCTTCTTCTGCTTCTTCTTCGCTCGTTCTTCTTTTTTTTTTGGCTGCTTCCTCTTGCCACTCAGAACAGAGATCACAATAACGATGACGACGCATCCGAGGCGACCTTTTTGAAACAACAAACGAGGCAGCCACATCAATCAATCAATGTGTTTTTTGTTTTCAACGTCATTCGAGTAGAATCAGAAAATAAGGCAGACCAAATAGCCAGAAAGATACGGTGAAACAGAGAGAGGGGGAATGCAGAAGGTTTATAGTCCAATTGCTTTGGCTGCGCCAATTAAATGACCAGGCCAACACTTTTCCAAGCCAAGTTCAAGCCAAATTGGTAGCCAACAAAAAAAAAAAACAATCTCTACCCTTGACTTGGCAAAGGTTTCCAACAAGGCGAGTGAGTGAGGGAGAGAGAGAGAGAGAGAGATTTCACAAACACTAATTGCTTGCAGATGCAACAAACCCAGAAACACACACACACACACACACAGGCACACACTCAGGGCTACTCATACTCACTCAGATACACGTTCTTCTGGCCTGCACACAGAGAGAATTCAAAGGAAATACAAAAGAGCCGGGCCGACGCGTCGCTACGACTGAAGTATGCAACTTCAAAGAAAGCAGCCAACAGAGAAAAACACCGAGGCGAGTGGCACGAAAACAACAACAACAACAGAATCACCACAAAATTGAAATGCCTTAGCAGGCCAAGACAACAACAACAACAACAACAACAAAAGCAACGAAAAAAAGAGAGAAAGAAAGAAAGAAAGACTGAAAGAAAACGATTTTACCTGTTGCAGGTAGAGAGGCAAGAAGAAGAGAAAACCGAGGCAGGCAGCTGCCAGAGAGACGAGACAAAAACCTTTTAAAACCCTCACGTTGAGATAAACAACAACAGAAACAACAACAACAACGTCCCGAACAAGCCAGCCGATCAAGTCGAGGTCTCTGGTCTCTCGTCCAACTTGGCCCGCAAGCAAAAATAATAATAACCTGAGCAGCAGCAGCTATAACAACAACACCAACAACAACAATAATAACGTAGGAGGGGGTGTGGTGGCAGCAGGCATTGGCGGCTTGTTGCAAGCTACTCCACCAACCAGTTAGAGGCCGCGGCTGGGGCCGTCCAACTATGCCAAACATCTCGGCAACGATGGCGGCATCATTTTCAAGCCGACATACACAAAAGCGGTTTTACTCAGCCGACCAAGCAACCAGCCAGGCCAGGCCAGACCAGGCCAGACCAGGCCAGGCCAGCTCAGAGTCAACCGTCCTACCCATCCCGACAAAGCCAACAACAGACGGTCGCTTATTTCTTTTATTATTTTTTGTATTTTTTTTTTGTATCTTTGAGATACACAGTAAAAAAGAGCCGCTTGCAGTGTCATGCCAACGTTTGAGTTTGAGTGCCCAGCATACCGAATATTCCTCCAACCACATATGCATTTCCCCGCCCCTACTTGGCATTTCCCCTCGCCCCACTCTCTCTCTCTCTCTTTGCCTTCACTGTTGTTGCCCAAAAACTCAAGCCCGTGCCTGTGCTGCTTGTGCTCGTGCCTGGCCGGGCCAAAAAAAAAAAAAAGCTGGGCTTGAGCTGTTCAAAAGATGCGCTTTTCGCTGAGAGGCTGCTGAGCCAGCACAGTGGTCACACAATTATTGAAAAATTTAATCCGACTTTTTACTCATAAAAAAATATATAATCTTAAGTAGTGAGAAAAATACTTAAAAAAAATTTTATTTTTTTTTTATGATTTTTTTTTTTTTTTTTTGTGAAAAAGAAGAAAAAAAAAAATTAAAATGCTTAGACCAAGGTAGATTTTTGTTTGCGGGTTTCACAACTTGGCTGTATTGACTGGTTGTTGTATTTTTCTTTTTTGTATATTGCCTAGTTTTTGTTGTTGTTGTTGTAGTTGTGAATTACGGTAGAAGGCAAAAAGGCAGCAGGCAAAGACACCATCTTCTGTCGGTCTCAGTGTCCAGCCTGTCGATCGATCGTTTTGGTCGGCATTGCACTTTTTGTTATTTTGTTTTTTTTTTTTTTTTTGGCTGATCCAAAAGCCACAAGCCCTATAAGCAATTTTCGTAATATTAGCCAGGAAGTTGGCGCGTTTCAAGCGGTTCTCTGCCCCGCTCTGCCCTCATCCAATTGAAAGCCAGCGATGTGCCAGCGACCTTATAAGGCAAGGCAGGCCCAGGCCAGACTGGCAGAGAGCCAGTGGAATTTGATAGGTGAGGGGCTGGCAAGGTGTGTTGGCGGAGGTGACACAAGAGACTGGTTTTGTGCAGAAAGCCGAAGAAAAGAAGCAGGCGAAAAGAAGAAAATACAATGCCGACTTTTTTTTTTTTTGGTTTTTTATTTTGCCGTGGCCAAAAGATAAAAAGCTGTTAGCTTGTAGCTTCTGCATTTTGCAGTGGATCGTCAGGTCCAAGATTTGACAGAATATCGGCACAGGAGGGGGGCCATTCGACCAGCAGCCTACGGGTTATGGCAATTCTGGCAGATTTGTAATGACTTTTTGGGGCGCTACACATGCGTTCCGTCCCGCTCTCTGCCACCCCGTTGCCGCGATCACTTCTTTTCCTTCTTCTTCTTTTTATTTTTATTTTTTTTTGTCAGTGTTTATGTTGATTTAGCAATTGGTTGACTTGACGCTTCTTGGAAATTCGCCGACCAGAGTTCAATAAGCAAATAATAAACAGAGAGAAACAGGGAAACAGAGAGAGGCCTACACACACACTCACACATGTGAGTGTGTGTATGTGTGAATTGTAAGTTTAAATACAAACCGATTACATTAAATAAAAAAATTCTATGGAAGTGAAGTTCCAAACGCGCGCATATCTTTTTCTCTCCTTCTTCTTCTTCTTCTTGGGTCTCTTTCAATAAATATGATGGAAAAATCATGTCAGTTAAGTAAGCCCCCCTCTCCCGCTGCCCTCTGCGCCTTACTGCAAAATTGTTTGTAAGCAGTAGTTTTTTTATTTTTTTTATTTTGTTCAGGTTCGTTTGGTCGGTCGAATTGTTGGTTTCTGTCTGTTTGATAAGCGCTTCTTATCTTAATAATGTTTAATGCAAGGCAGTCGGCGATGACGAAGACTGCCAAGACAGAGACACACCAGAAAGAGAAAGAGAGTGAGTGAGTGAGAGAGTTGGTTAGAGTCAACAGCATTGGGTGAAAATGAAATTGAAAATAAAGCATATAAAAAAGTAGGAAAAAACCGCTTTGTCGGTCATTAGCTTTGAGTGGATGCCGACCGTAGACTGAATGGGTGAGTAAAAAGCATGAATGAGGGTGGCCGCCTCTGCGAGGGAGACTCGGTGTGTTTAAAGTTCAGTCTCACTGTCAAAGTAAATTGCCGACCAGACCAGCAGAATCAGTAACTACCTCGTTCAGAGTGAAAGGGTTGAGTACTTTCGGGCGATTCCAACGAAATAATTTTATTTAAAAAAGCGCGCGAAAAAAAATGTGTAAAAAAAAAGATACGTCAACCACATTTTATTTTTTGTGTGTCTCCGAAAAAAAAGAAGACACATGGCGGCAGCCCCCAAACGAGTGAGATAAAACAAAAAGCGTACAACAAACCGACACCAACAACAAAAATAACAAAAGCCGCCTCGGTGAGTGTCTGTCAGGGCTGTGTGTGTGTCAACGGCACACAGACACTTTCCGCTTTTGAAGTGGCTTTTAATTGATAAAAAAAAATATATAGAAAAAATTACACACGCACAAATAGAGAAACAAACACATAACCAACTTACTCACTCACATTACACATACGCCGCATTGGCCCCAGCTGAACACAGCTCAGCTTAGTAACGCACAACGACATTGATATTAATTCCCACGCTGTTGATGATGCCGACAATGCAAACCCAAGCCCCATCGTAACACATACACCCTGCCCTCCCCTCTCTCACCACGAGCACCACCACCACCCTCTCCCAATGGGATTATTTGAGTGGTTTGTTCTCTTTTCGATGCCCCCCTTGGGCGTGCTGTTTGCTGACCCCTTTCCGAGTTAAATGATAAAAAACATTTTGCACTGGAGAATTGGTGACAACGGCAAATAACCGGGTTGACTTGTTCAGAGAGAGACCGAGTTGAAATGTAAAGTGCAAACCAGGCAAACAATCAATAAACTTGAAAGGGAAATGATGAATGAGCATTTGGTCATAAAACTATAGAACAATTAGTTGGAGAATTTCTACTATTGTTTTCTGTTTGAATAGAATGAATGTTCGATAAATTGAAAATGCAAGGAAATACGATTTGAAAGGGAACCAAATTAGTTGGAAATTGCCAGGGAATTCTATAAAGGAATTTGGGATTTCCAAAGAGCGATTGAAAGGGCTTGTGAATTTTCTCAAGAATTTAAATGAAATTAACTTCATTATCGTACACTCTTGGAGGAAAAGAGAGTGCATTAATTTGGCTTCTGATGTGAGAGACCCCGAAATCTGTTTGACTAGATCAATCGATATAGCCTTGCCTTTAGGTTGGTTTATTACAATGCAAATTGATGCTTCAGTTTTGGGAGATAACATAATGAACATTGTTGTACAGTCTCCTTCGGATCTGAGTCCTATATCATCTAAATTGGCTTAAGGAAAATCTCCCAAATTAATTGACCAAACTCGTTCACATTTAGTATTTATTTAGCTTATATACTGATACACATAAGTACCAAGTTTCACCTTGATCGAACTTCTATTTTGATTTAAAATTTTATTCATATTTCGAAAAGAGCTTGAAGCCTTCGGCTCTCTCTTTATAATTATTTTAAGAAATTTCAATCTTCTGAGTTAATAAAATTTGTGAAATATCTAAGACCAAAATTTCTTAACCAATATCGTATATTTTATGCAAATTGATTAAGCCACTTGAGACATTTAATTGAATCGACAGCTTACCCAAAGCAAAAACACAATTGATCTCATTAGGCCATTTTCCAAGCACACAGAGACAGACACAGACACGGACACACCTTTCTGGGTCTTAAGGGGCCTTGGTAAACATTTCCAAATACCTAAAAAAGATAAAAAAAAAGAGAAAATCTTCAACCAGGCAAACAATTTCATGAAAATGTCTATCAAATGTGATTGCTAAGAATTTCCTAGGCCATTTTCCCTAAAACCAAATTCTCCCCCCAAAAATGAAGACCCAACAATAACAGCAAACATTAAATGGTTATGGTGAGCCATTGCCAATTTGTAGAAAATTTCAATTGTGAATATTGATTATTCATTTCCTCAAGCAGTGCCTGATGGTGAACGAGAGAGAGAGAGAGGAGAGTGGATTTTGGCGCACCTACAAAGTTGGCTAAATTGTACAGCTTGGCTGGCAGTGCTGGGCTGCTTTTGGCCTCTCGAAAATCGTCATCATTATTGAAAATGGCAAATTGGACTGCGAAATGTTTCGGATTGGATTGTTAGGTTTGGTTTGGTTTGAGTTTGCTTTGGTTTGGTTTCCATTCTCTTTGCTAGTTGTGCTGTTCTGTTCGCTTCGATTGCGGCCTCGGTTTTTGGTTTCGACCTCTCCTCTTAACCTCCTACCAAACATTTTCCTGTGCTGTCTCTTTGTGTATAAATGTGTGTATGTGTGTATGTGTGTGTAATCATAACGGCTCGCTTGTTAACATGCTACATTAAATTTTTATCAAGAGCCCCACAGAGAATGATAGAAAAGCAGAGACCAGAGCGAGTGTAGAGAAGTGTGTGTGTGTGTGTGGGTAGGTTCAGAGGGGCAGACCAGACAATTGTATGATGATTTTTTTTGTTTTTGTTTTTGTTTTTGTTTTTTGCCATATATAAATACATAAATATCTAAAATAATGATGTTATTTTTGTTGTTGTTGCTGTTCTGTTGCCTCGACCATTGCCATTTGTATATTTTGTTGTTGCTGATTATTATGATTATTATGGCCTGCCTGCAATGTACCATGATTAACACGGCAACAATAACAGCAACAACAATAACAAAAAAAAAAAAACAACAACAATTGCGACAGCCACGCCACAGCGACAAGAAAAACAATAAACCTTACACAGAGCCAGGCAAAATGCTAAAAGCAATGAACAATGCGGGCAGCAAACAGCAAAAATAAAATATATATTCATGTATTTCCCTCTATATATATACATATATTTATATATATATATATATATTGCATAATAATAATAACAATGGCCAACGACCGCCAAGAAAAAAAGAGACAGAGAGATAGCGAGAGCAAGATAACAGAGCCAAAAGAGGGGTTCCTTCTGGCCGACATAGGCAAGGGTCGGCCCTAAACTATCCTTTTCGCCCCACTTATATCTCCCATGGAGACTGAGAGGAAAGCAGGTCAAGTGGAGAAGAGACTAGCGGAAACTGTGCGACAGCAAAAGAGAATTAATGGTTTTTGTTTAGCCCACCGAAAAAAAAATAATAATAACAAAATAGCTCCAGGGAAACCGGAAGAAATAATTCAAAATTTTGGCAATACACTTGCGAATACTCTATAACTATATTTTAACTTCAAAGAAGAAGAAAATCTTTCTCATTTCTTTTTTAAGCCTAAAAGTGTAAGAAAATTGAAGAGCCTTACTATAATTCTCTTTCAATGTCTTTCAAAAAATAATTAAAAACTGAGAAATACTTTGATATATATATATATATTTTCTGAAATTTTTTTACTAAAAAAAATTCATAAGGGTTCTCTTAGGATTATTAATATTAAGAAACTATAATGAAGAGCCTTTTGAACTACGAAAATATTTTTTATATATTTTCTAGAATCCTTTAACTAGAAATCTCTTAAAAGATCGTCTAGGATTATAAATATAATGAAATTATAAAGAGTCTAAAAAAAGAGCCCTATTAATTTCATATTTATATTTTTTATAATTATAAAAATCTACCAAACAAAAAATTCCAAATAAATATTTATTATAAATTTTCTAAAAACCTTTAACTATAAATCTCATAATCTCTCGAGATTATTTCTATAAAGAATCTTAAAAAAAGAGACCTACATTCCAAAAATATTTTTATGCTTTTTATGCAAATTTTAACTCACAATTTCTTTAAGCTTCTCTCAAAAATATTGCAAAAAGATTTTCTCAAAAAAGAATATAGAAAAGATCTCATAAAAATCTCAGAAGAAACCTCTAGAAATATCGAGGAAAAGTCACGCCAGACTATAGGTGAAAGAAATTCCCCTTGATAAACAATTTTTTATAACTTTCACTTGAGTTCCCTCTGTCTCTGTATATACCCAAAATACCAAAAATAAAATCGGAATCGAACCCAAAGAGCATTCAATGTTATGTTAGCTTAAGTAAGTCTAACAATCCAATACGCGTACTTGCCCTTTTTATAAATGATTATTATGATTTATGTAATTTATTGTACAACGAAAAGAGAAACAATAAAACTAATGAAGACACACCCACACACACTCACACACGCACATATACAATCGAGTATATAGAAAGCCATATACTTATTTCTGATTTTAATGCATTTTTAGGGAATTTTGTTTTCCCCCCTCCAAAAAAAAAAAAAAAATATTGTAATCTCTCAGAGCAGTGCCGACTCGGTACACGGTAAGCCGTGTCCATCAGCTTACAAGTCTGACAGTGCCTGTGACCGTGCTCTGCTTTATCATACATTCAACTCGCTCTATCTCAGGGTTGCCAGGCAATGGGTGTGGGCTAGGGAATTTCGTGGGCCAAAAGCGCCGAGGTACACGTACAACGTCATAAATTTGAAGCGCCAATTAATCATTTTCCATGCTGCCCTGCCACTCACACAAATTGTTGATGGAGCTGGAGGGTGGGTTACGGGGATTTAATGATTTCATTTAAAGTACACAATGCAATTTGAGTTTCATGGGGAACACTTGCAGTCTATATTAAATAATTGATGGCGTATCTATCAGATAAATTTTTTTTTGAAATGCTATAAAATATGGTTGTTTCGTGCTGCTGATGTTGTTGTTGTTGTTCTTGTTTGTCTGATATTTATTCCAGGCTGTCTATAATTTGCAATTAAAACTGTCAATTTCAATTGTGTCGGAGAGCATTGAAAAGTTTTTTAATTTTTAATTTTGTTTGCCCAACATTGTGTGAGTGGGGAGATCTTGAGCTGACAGCTGTCAAAAGTTTAACACACACTTTTGATGGATTGTCGGCAGAGAAGAACCCTTTAAACAATTTATAGCAACAAGTGGGATTGGCAGTTCTCTAGCTTGCTAGTCAGCAAAACCATATCTGGGGTAATGAGCACGCACACAAACAAAGGCCACCAGCTCATAAAAATATTTCAAAAGGGTTGCCAAACAACACACAGTGAAAGGGTGAAAAAAAGGCCTACTAGCTGGGGCCTCCCTCCCTATAGACCGGAACCAGCAGCATTCGCTGCTCTCCTCCCACCTTAGATGAAAAGTGGGGCGACAACGTGACGGTGAATTCATTAAAGGGACGCCCCATAAAACTCTGGTCACAGTTCAACACATCAAACGGCCAAATGATGATGATGGTGATGAGTTGCTAAGGGCAGACCTCCATATTTTCCAGCTCCCGTCAACCCCCGGGGAGGATCATAAAAGAGTGGGTTGTACAGTTCTTATCAAAGGGCCGCCAACCCAAAAATGAAAATAAAATAAAAAAAAAGGAGCCTAGACTTTCAACTTTTTATTACTTTGACAAATGCTCAAAGAGCTGGCTTCATCTTCATTTCCATCTCTTTCTTATTTGTAGACCATTTTTTCCTGGAATTTTAAGTGTGTTATTTATGTTTGTACAGTTAATTTGCATCTCATTGATGTTTCGGTTTTGGGAAAACTCATTCACAGAATTAACGTGGAAAGATCTACAACAAAGTGAAATAAGATGAAAAGAAGAAGAAGAAAATTCAGAAAACATCAACGAAAAAGGTTCAAAGATATTTTATGCGTGCATAATTAATACTTGAGGAATCAGAGAAAGGCCAAAGGGTGCACACAGAGCAACACAACAAAGAAGAAATAAGTATTACAGAAATAAAGAAAGAGAAATATAAAATAAAAGGGCTCAATGGTAAGCGGCTTGAGCCTAAGCGGAAATGCCGCCTGAGAAATTCTTTGAATACCAGAAATCGGTGAACCCGAGGAGACTCAAAGAACCCAAACGACAACAACTTGACCGCTGGATTCCCACTCTCTCGCTCTCTCTCCCTCGCCCACTACGTATCAGTCTGTTCATTTGTCTGTCTGTCGTTGAGTCTTTCGGTCTGGGATTTTTTTCCCATTTTGGTATGGCTAAGCTGGCATTAAATTTTCATGCTTTAAACAGCGGCACGAAATAGGCGGCTTAGGCGGCGCTGCAAGCATGTTTTTCACTTGAATTTCAAAAATCTCGCCTGGCCATATAATTAAGGTGCACACGGCAGGGCAGAGCAAAAAATATGAGTGCAACAAGAAGAAAAGAACCCTGCAATTTGGCCCAGCACGATGCTCATTAAATTGAGGATGAAACCAGAAAGAGACAGCTTCAGACGGGGGACAAAGAGGGAATATCAACCTGGTACCACCAAATTGAGGGTATTGAAATACAGGCAAAACCGAGCACTTGGCTAAATATGAGTAGAGCAACTTGTCTCCGGTATCGCCCAATAGAAAAGGCCAAATCTTTCTCAATCAGGAAGTCCTTTCCTTTTCAGCTGGGTTCCATCAATAGATGTCGCTGTTTACCCTTGCCTATGATCTCTCAATAGATGGCGCTGCTAAATGCCGCATCAATCATGCATTTCCGCTCTGTCTAAATTGCTGGGGCCACATAACGACAGAAATTCCGCGAAATGGCCAAACGGGAGACATAATTCAAGCAGTTCCAGCTACAGCAGCAGCAACAACAACAACATTTTGACATATATGAATTGATCATTATGTAAAATTATGATTTGTAGCGTTCGAATTACAAATTTGTTACATATATATATTTTTTTTTTTATAAAGTGCGCGAATGCGTAGGAAGCTATGACATGGCATGCCAGGCTAACCGAAACCTCGCCCCCACCACACCGCTGCCCCACACCCCTCTTCCATGCTTCCTCCAACACTTTTTGCCCCCAGTCGGTCGGTCGGTCGGTTGGTTTGTGCGCCAATTTCAGCCAACCACAAATCATATTTTTCCTTTATTTCTTTTTATATGTATCTTTGGTGTGTGTGTTTGTGTGTGAGTGTATCCGCGTGCGTATTCGTTATAAAAAATTGACTTTTCGCAAAACGATAAACAAGAAATATTGCGGTTTGAAATGCTTCTCTCGGCTGGGGTAGCGAGGTGGGCATTTGGGGTATGTTGAGAGGTAAAGTGGCGGGTTATTTACGCATAATTTGTGCGTCCCCCTTCATTTTGGAATTTTATTTTTGGTTAATGCAAAGGCGATACAAAAATAAATTAGACAAGTTGCAAATGCACGAAGTGGGGAATCTGAAATCAAAATTCATTAAGCTCTAAATATAAGTTGAGAAAAAAAATTAAAACAACAAGATTAATCTAAAAATTATACACATGCAAATATGATTAAACTGGGGTAGAACAACTGCCCGGCACATTCCAAAAATTTCAAGATATTCTAGAAATTTAATATAGATTTATGTGGCTTCTTTAGGCAGATTTCTAATGAGCCCTCGGGACAATAAATCTGAAATCAGATATTTATAGATTAGTTTGATCGAGTCTTTACATACTTTTCAATTTTCTTTCCCAGAATTTCTTAGAAATAATCGAATATAATTTTGAGATATCTTATATCACCAGAATAATTGAAGACAAAATTTTCATGAGTTTTCCTAGAATTTTATTTTCATTATCTCTTTGATATAATTTAATAATTTCTTTCTTTATAATTTTCACCAAGACCACCTTTTCTGATATTTTTCAATTGATTCTTTTTTTACTTTTGTGTGTGTGTCTGTGTATGTGTGTTTTGAGATTGTTCTTTTTGCTGGTAGTACCAACATGGTTGGAGATGATTGTCGCTTAGATCGCTGTGGATATGGACCACACCCAAAGCATTTCCTCGAACTGCCAAATTGAAACCACAGCGACCACAAAACTGCCAGCATAACGGCAACAACACCTGCCTTTTTGGCCTGGCCCGACCAGGTTTTGCTCTGGTCTGGTCTGGCTTGGTGTGGTTTGGTTTGGCTTGCTCTGGTCTGCAAGTTGATAGCTCTTTCATTCGGCTGGCCTGTCCGTCCTCTGTGTGAGGTGTCCATTGTGTGTTTGCTGCGGGGATGTGGAGTTAGAGCGGAAGTGCAGCAGATGCCATCAAAGGCAAGGCTACACTAATGGTCGGCATTAGAGTGCCCGAAACACGAGCAAACTAACTGAGAACGGGAAACGGACACAAATCAGAGCACTCAACTTTTATGCTGCTCCCTCTGCCACTGGGCTCCTCGCCTCATCCTGATTTGTTTGGCTGCATTTGAAACGCTTTATGGCCGAAGCCAGCCATCTACTTTGTTGGCTGATACTGTTGGCGGAAGTTTTAACTACTCAAAGCCACACACAAGCACACATAGCTGAAAATTAAAATCAATTGCAGAAGGCCCCAGACACATACTATTCGTTTGTACCCAGTGAGGGAGAGTCTATCCGCTCTGCCCCCTGCCAAGAAGACACACACGATGTTCTTGGCACTGCTCATCATTAGCTCGATGCTTGTCTGTCTTTCGAGTCTGTCTGTTTGTCCAAGATCATCAGAGAGTTGTGGATGTGTCATGCTGCTTGTATGTATGCCGGGATCTGCGATTGCCTTGAAATATCCGAAAGCCGCACTTTAGTGCAACCGAGAGATTTCTCGCCATGTGTCCTACAATTGCCCGACTGCCTGCCTGTATTGTTGACGTTTTTATAGCTGCTAACAATGTTTTCTTGGAACTCGAAATATCCAGCAAGAGTGGCTGAGCTCAGCCTCAGCTTAGCTCAGCCTTGGCATTTTTATATCTTTTTCGTATTTTTCCCAAAAATGCGTTTCATTTGTGGCATCTGCCCTGGCAGGGCATGGCCAACATTATCATTTCCTAGGCAATTAGACAGGAAGTAAACAGATACTCTTCATTTAATATTTCGATTAAATTTTTGCCATTTATTTCTATAATTTCTGTAAATTTTCTTTGGTAAATTTTCATTTATGCTTCCCATTAAAATCAATCAAGATTTTTCATTCCCAGCTCAACGAGAATTTAAATTGCAATATTCTACAAATTATTAACCATTTGCCTCAACATCCTTTGTCATTTGTTTGTCATTTCGAAAATGTATGACTTTGGTGTCAATGAAATGGCCACCCAAGACTATCGTTCCTTGCCATTGTTGACACCATACTAGATCCACAGACCCAAGACTAATGGACAGACAAAGGCAACAAATCGTCAAAGTGGAAATGCCATCTAACCCAGACAAGACGACAGAGCCAGAGGCGGAGAGGAGAAAATATGCCCGCATAGTTGCACAATTCTACTGCTATTTTCAATTTCAGTATTTTCATTTGTTTATTTTTTTCGCCACAATTTAAAATGCAAAACACATGCCCTTCTGACTTTCCCCACCAGTCAACCTACTCTGTTCGTTTTGTCTCACTTTATCTCTTGGCTCGGAATCTCTTTTGGGGGGAAGACTTTGACAAATGCCGCGCCGTTTAGGTAGGTGCTAATGGGACAATGTCGTCGTCGCTGTCGTAGTCGTTGCCGTCTTGGGCCCAGTCACTGGTCATAGTGTGAAAAAGAGAATGGTAGAGGGGGGAGGCGAGAGTGGCTTTATTGAAATTGATGAGCGGCCAAGTACGTGGCTGACTGTTGGACAGCTTAGAGCTTAAATCCATCTACCCTGCACGGCCTATGGCAGTGAGTGATTCTGACATTGATTGATTACTCGAGTAGCGTAATTTATATGATTGTATTAGTTGTGCCACACACTCCCAGCCGCAATTGTTCCAGTACACCCCCAAAAGCCTCGTCATTATTAATAGTTCGTCGAGTTATAACAATTTTCATGGAAATATACATATTTTTGTTCGAAAGAAAAAATTCCTAGTTTTTCGTTTACTGACATTTCATTTTTAATGGCCGAACAGACCAGCTAAGCCGTGTTCAGTGGCTTTGGAACGCTAATCCCATTCGGGTGGCTGCCTTCTCTCCTATATCGACAGAAAAGAAATATATATTTTCCCGTTGGAGCTGTGGTATTTTTTTATTCAGCCAAAAATTTGTTGCAACATCACGTAGCCCAGAGGCTAAGCCAAAAAAGCCACAAGCAAGTGCAGTAAGCAATTTTCAGACACCTTTGGAGACCTACTCCCTCCCGGCCACACCCATTTGATTTGCCCTTTTTACTCAGCAATTTTCGCCTGTCGAAAAAAATTTAAATTTTATTTATGGCTTACGTTTAGACCAGGTTGAAAGCCAGTGGGCGCTTGCTTTTCAATTTGCCAGTTCTTTTTTTTTTTTTGTTTTTGTTTTTTGGGTCTCTGTAATTTTTTTTTTTTTTTTAGAGATTTATGCTTTAACTTCATTAGTCAGGAACTTTCCCAAAACGAAAAAGGAAGGGGGGGGGGGGGAGAGAAAATGTTGTTGAAAATAAAGCTCTTAGCAGGTTGTTGGCAGACGAAAGTTTAATGTCTTTTCTGGCTAATTGAGCAGGCCAGGCCAGGCCAGGCAGCCTCAAAATACACTGCCAAGTCATGCATCTAATTATGAGCACAACAACAACAAGAAATAATAATCTGAGTAAAATTTACAGTAACTAACAAACAACAAGTTTGTTGAAAACTATTTACTGATGTTGGGGGTTTCTTTCCATTTGGTTGCCTGACTTTTGCTGGTCTGGCTCTTTTCGAAAAGGCAATTAACTGCTTACTTGGGCTAGCATTTTCTCAAAATGTAACAGATAACTACAGACAGAGAGAGAGAGAGAGGGAGAGAGAGAGGAAGTGAGTTATAGAAAAATTGTTTATGTCTTTGCAAGGGTTTCCTGCCTTTGCTCAAATATTCTCAAGCTGATCAGAGATTAATGTCTTTCAAAGCATCTAACTATTCTATTCTTTTGTCCTCTTCCTCATCTATCGATGTAGACTCTAAGCTTGGCAATTAGCACAACACGAGTTCCGAGTCCTGGGCATTCACTTTTTTGTTTAAGGTGTCTTTACTGACGACTTACCTGTAAATACCTTGAGTCTGGATGGCTTGTGAAACCCGAGCTTGTCTGGGTTGGGCCGGGCCGGGCTGGTCTGACTCAGTAGACAAGACCGTTAGGTCAGTTAAGTCACCTTCATTCCCATCTATCGGCTATAAACCTGGAGAGCTGTGGCGCCCGGTTGCCGCTGTCTGCTCTGCTAATGGCAACCACATAGCGGCAATAAAATTATATATCCATGTCTCTATTGGCTTGGTGGTAGTATTTGTGTCTTCTGGAATGGCAATCGGTATCTGTTTCAATTTCTGTGTTAGTTTTTTTTATATTTTGTTCGTCTTTCTTCTTTTAGGAAAAACTCCTATGCATCTGGAAAAATGTTGGTATTTCAAGCTGTTGCCTGCAATTAAACTTTGTGTCTGTTTTATTTTCAAATTGCCAATTGCCATAAAATGAAATTAAAGCTGCGTTCTGTTTTCCATCAAGGGGCAGACGGCCGGGCCGGGCCGAGGCGTAGGGAGCTAAGCTGTCGCGCCAATCTATGACTCTGATATTTCCGTGCACTTAAACACTTAACGCCATTGTTTATACACTTGAGTGCACTCGCTGCCTCTGCTGTTTGCCGTTTGCTTTTTTGCTTTTGATGTGGTGTGAAAAGTTGACAGAGGCCGCACCGCAAAAGCCGTAGAGGGGGAGGCGAAGAACTAAGCTTGAGCCATTTTCTTTTTAAAACGACACGCATAAGCTTCCCAAAAGGCTAAGCCAAAGCGAGTCAGGCAAAGGCCAATCGAGAGCAGGAGAAGGCCAAGCCAAGCAGAATTAAACAGGGCATGTAGCTTTGGCTTTGGGAATACGAAGAATACGAAGCAGAAAGCCCAACCGAATCGAGTGGCAATCCCAAAACATATCCGGCATACAAGGCACATTGGCAATGCTCATAAGTGTTCAACTAAATGGAAAAACATTTCTTTTAAGCGTTGACAAAACAATAAAATAAAAGCCATCCCACCGAAGCTGAAAAGAACTAGGAAGAATAATAACGATATGCTCCGAAGCAGGGGGCGTTGGAATAAAAATCCCCTAAGCATTTTCTGACTCAAAGGAAAGGAATTTCAGACTTCCTGATTCTTTTGGTTCGTGTTTATGTGTGCCACGTTTTTCGATTCTCTTGGACTCTTTATAATGAATGAAGAGGGCAGTTGGGAAGTGGGCGCGAGTACTCTTAACACACTCAGAGCGTACTCTGTACTCTATACCATTCAGTTTGGTGTGAAAATTGCCACTGAAGATTTCCGACTCGACTCATCTCGTTTCGTCTCGACGACAGCATCGCCATGCCAATTGAGGCAAGCAATTTTGAGGGCAACAAGCAATGCCATACTGAGATAACTGGAAAATATATCGTTCTATGTATCTATTAAGCTTTATATGCGTGTCTCTATACGCATCAACTGAAATGAGAACAGAGAGAAACACCAACAAAAATGTCCAATTCAAAATTGAAGAACTTCAGAAAAATAAAAGGAATTTTTGATCAAGTCAAGAATTTGAAATTTTTGTGACCTGCACCTTCTTGAAAATTCTTATACAATCTGAACTAGGTCAATTTTATGCGATTTGCGTTTTAGCTTTTTGCAAAAGCATGTTTCGACTTCTGCGGCAGCCTTTGTCGTTGCAAAATGCGGCCAATTATGGCAAGGCTTCCGCCTTTCTCCCACCCCCAGATATCTCTCTATTATCTCAGAAGCCCACACTCCAGCGACTTTCAAAAGACACCTTTCTCAATAAAGGTAACGCGAAATGCTAACAATGCAAAGCCCACAAAAATGGCAACGCCTGCCACATTTTATTTTGTCTTGTTCTTTGCATCCCCCACAGTCCCACAGTCCCACACTTTCTTTTGCCTTTGTCTTGTTTTGCTTATTTCGCTTTTCGCTGTTAGCTATTCCTGTTCTTGTTGACGTTGTTATCTATAAGGAGCATCCTACTGGCAACAGCTGTCAACCAGGTTACGTGCGGAGGAGGTGGGGTTCGGAGGGGTCAGGGCAGCATAAATTTTCTAGCCTACCGGAATGACAACTGCGGCAGGTGGAGAATGCGGAGAGCCAGTGGAAGTGGCTGGGGGCAGTAAGCATGTGTGTGTGTGGTATGTGTGTGTGTGTGTTTGAATTCTTTTTTTTTTTTTGTATGTGCCTAATTCGATTTCAAAGCACACAAAATTAAAGCAGCCCCCACAAAGCAACTTCTTCACTCTGTACCCTGTACCCCGCAGTCTGTCCCACTGCCAAGCTCTTTTGTTCTAACGATGATAACAACAAGAACAATAACAATGACTACGATGACTAGAACGAGCCTATTGAAAAATCATATGGCACACAACACAACACAAGCTGAAAAGACAAACAAGACTTTGGCTCTGTAAGACAAAGAGAGAGAGAGAGAGAGAGGGGGTGCTGGTGGCAGCCACATACATATGGCCGTATCGATACGTGCTTGGCATTTGGCATGTTGGATTAATTTCATTTGCTTCGTTTTTCAAACTGACTCTGGGAGGCCTTAACCAAATGTTTGTTTTTGTGCTGTCGTTGAAACTCTTCGAATATCTCTAAAAGCCCATACCACTCCGATATGGGCCCTTTGCACTGATTGAGGGCCAGTAATGGGCCAACATTAATTTGAATTGCATAATTTGTTGCGCAAAAGAAATTAAGTCAATGGCCCAAACAAAATATAAATATCGATTAAGAGAGAGAGAAGAATCGAAAAGAGTGGAAATTTACATGGAATCGGGTCTGATATAGGGTGCAAGTGGGTGTGAGCCGGTTGATATAGAGCGGCTTTGTGCGGAAAGTTTTGCTGCAAATGACAAGCTTGTAATGGAAAATAACTCAACAATAGGGATAGAAGGCCTTCTTCCTGTCGGGCTTTAAGCCTGTTAGGGGATTTATTTTCGGTCGGAGGAAGGACCTACCATGTCGATACTGCCACTTCATGTCATTCACAGACTAGTCAAGCCATACACACATACACAGACACAGAGAGAGGGAGAGAATTTTTTGAAGGACTTTTGTTGGTAGCCATTTAATTGAGAAAATTTAACACGTACGCACATTTGTATTCATTCTTGGTCTGATGTCTGGGAAATTGGATTAAAGACGCTAAAGAGTACGCTTGGATGTGTGACCGAAAGGAGACAGCCGAAAACAAAAGTCTGTCTAAGGAAGCCTGTCAACGCTCAACTGTAAATTACATTTGATATTAGAGTTGCCAGTTGGGGTCGGGCTGACATTCTTGCCACTCGCAGAGCTCACTGTCATCTGCCATTGCAAAGTTTGTTAGTATGCCATAATCGTATGAAGACGCTTTATTTATAGCATCAAAGCATATTAGGCTTAATGGCTACAACATACGGCCACCAAAACTCATTCAAAGGACATGGTAACCAAACAGAAGAGTCTAGGCCTTAAATAGATCGGGGCTAGGATGTTCTTTGACTCTAACTAAATTGTTATAAATGGCTCTTAGTCTGGGCATTAAAAACAAAAAAACCAAGTATCAGAAGTTATGATATGGTGTTATTTTTTATAGAGAAAGGGCAATTCTTATTCTTAGCCCAAATCAAGTTAAACAAAAACTCCCAAAACCCTTTGTGAAAAAAATAATAATTCTAATAAAGATAAAGAATCACTTAATAAAGGAACAGATTTTCACAAATTTCAAACAAATCTTTCCCTCACCGAGAGCCTTTTAAAAGTCAGCATATAATCCCGCCCCACTCACCCCCTTTTAACAGTGATAAGCCACTTTCCACAAAGGGGTAAACAAAATTTCTCAATAACTTGATAGGCGAAGAGCTCACGTATTAAATTCTTCACATCTGACTAAATCCACCCTGACTAAGTCAGCCTTTCATTTCGCTGTCCGTGAAAATGATTCAACCCTCTACATTTTTTGGGAGTTCCCAAGACATTGACATGGGTCTGATTAAATTCTGACACTTCATCACATTAAAGAACTGATTGATGGAATGTGTGATTGATGCCTCTTCCACTGTTCCCCCCCCACAATCTTATTTATATTGAACTCTGTGTACTAAAGCTGAAATATTTTCCATTTCTCTCGTTACAGGTGTGTAAACAAAACTTTGAAATTGTCGTGTATTGGATCAACTGCCTGCGGCTTTTGGCAGAATCGTAAGTGGCTTTGACAACCCTTAAAGTCAGTTGGGATTTTCTGTTTTTATTATTTTTTTTCGTTCGGGGTGTGTTTTCATACTTTTCACGCTTTCTTAGGCAATCTGTGCCAAGGAAAACGTTGCTTAAGAATATCTTAAGCATTATAATCGCATTAAAGCGATAAATGACCGAAATCGATAGGCCTTCTCGCTGCCACAGCTCCGTCAGACAAAATCGTAAGCAATAAGCAGTTTTGCCTATTTAAGTTTTTGAGACTAGAGCACTCCAAATCTGTGAGGGTGACTTTTGGTTGCCCACCAGACAAGAGAGACAGCAACCCCATCCGTCTCACACTGCATATGGCAAATAGTCACGTACCTAGTTGGCAACATTTTAAAGCAGCAGCAACCCCTAGACTACCTCATAGGAAACCCAAGAAAAAAACTGAGCTTAAACTCCCCAAAATTAAAAGACCAACAACCTACCCGCTCGGCCCCCCCCCCCCCTTTGATTGTGAAGGAAATATGACAAAAGCCCAGTGCAGCTGGCACAACTGCCAATGCAGCGGAAATGGCAAGCAACCCCCAAAGAGTACCACCCGCACCACCCCAAACAAAGGAAACTTCCTTTTCACTTGCTTAGTCTGGGATTATTGCAGTCTTAGACTGGCTGTCTGGTTTTGAGGGTTTCGAGTAGATATTGAAAGTTGTTTTGTGTTTTTTTTTTTTAGCTCAACAATTAAGTTGGAGAATCGTAGGATTTTAACAGTTTTGAACAGTCTAGATTAAATTATTTTTTTTTGGTTCCAATCAGAGCCGAGCTTATGACTTTTCGAATTGCCCATTTGGCTTTGATGACGCCATTCGAGTTTCGCCCTCAAAAATATACTCGGTGGTTGCTTTCTACTGTGAAGGGTTAAAAATGAGATACAATTAAGTTGGCTTATGACGTCCCAGCCAAAAACTTATCGCGTATTTCAATCCATCCCTTTCACATATGTCCGAAAGTTTCTGGCTAACTTTGCTTTCCTTCACACTTGCCCAGCAAGTTGTTATTTCCTTTGGCATTTGGATACCAAAGTGCAAACAAAATTTATTTTCCATTTAGTTTTTATAAAGAGCAAACAACAACAAAAACACATAAACAAAAAAGAACACGAAGCAAAATCAGCTAAAGGCAAAGCCAAACAAAGTTCAATCAAGTTAACTTTTGTTGCCAAAGCTACAAAAGCATAAAAAGAAAAATTGAAAGGGACAAAAAAAAAACCGAAGAGAAATGAAATGAAGAGCATGAGATGTTTTTCATCGTTCTTGTTGTTGTTGTTGTTGTGGGCGAAAAGTTCAAAGCAGCATTGGACTTTTGACAGAGGCCAGAGAAAAATGAATAAAGAACCCGTGGCCGATTTGACCGACCCACCGACCAGGCCAGAATACACTGTTTAAGTGTATTTAAAACTTTCTTATTTTGTTTTCCGTTTTGTCCCCAAAGCCAGATTTTTCACTCACTATAGAAAGTTCCTTTCTTTATCTTTCTTCCCAGCTTGTTTGACTTTAATAAAGCTTAGGGTTTCGCTCAGAAAACTTTTCCCTTCGCTTATTTGAAGTGTGTGCAAATACTTTAGTTAGGGTCCTTGTTATATAAGTTGAAACTTTATTTATGGGGTTCATTATACCTATAAAATCCGAACATATAAATGGATCATCATCAAGGAAATTGAGTAATTCACCAGATGAATTTTCTTTGAAATAAAAAGTGTTTTCGAGTGCTAAAAAATTGACAGAGATTTGAGAGAAACTTTCGAAATTTATGATCCCCTAGCAAAACACTTGATAGTTTGTGAAATCTCCGCAAAAAAAAAAATGGAAGATCTTTGAGAATCTTTTGACCTTTGCCACTGTTTCATATTGCCAAGAACTTTGACCATTTTCCAAAAGATTTTCAATTGCAAATATTTCGAGCAGCTGTTCAGCCAACAAAACATGAAAACTTTAACCATTTGAAAGCCACAGCAAAACCAAAATAAACAACAGACTCTGTCTTAAATCCGGCCGACAATTTCTGGCTTTCTTTGGTAGGTTTTTTGGCCTAAGAAATGTCGGTGGGTAAAAGTTGTTGAACGTGCCTATAACAATCAACTTTGCATTGCTCTCGGTAAAGTGAGAGAATTGGGTCAAGTTTTATGGTAAACTTCCAACTCGAAGACCATTGGCTATTTTGAATTCACTGAGCTGGTCTGGGTCTTGGTGGTGGTTGGGAAGTTTATTTGCATAACACTTTGGCGCGTTATAAAGCCACGATTTGCGGTCTGGGCCGGGCAATTAAGTGCAAAAGAAAATCAATTACAAAAACTTCATACCAAAGACTAAAAGAGGCAACCGACTCAAATGACTTCCGCCCAAAAGGCGAATGGGTTTCAGTGTTTCTTTATTTTTTTTTTTTTTATGGCGCTGCGGTCCAGGTTCTGGTCCCATTGGGGCATCATCATCATCGATGGATGGCCGATGGCAAGACCAATGGCAAATGGCGACGGCTGTGCCTTAATTGCTTGGTCACAGACACAGTCCGAGAGAGTGTGTGTGCGAGGGAAGGGGGAGGATTGGGCATGTGGTGTTGGTGATGGATAATAGTAGCTTTCGGACCCTTTGCCTAAAACGGAAATCATGTTATGGCGCGCTGTGACGACCACTTCAATGGTAACCACAACAAACAAAGCAACAACAACATCAACTCATAAATATCTGAAGAAGAAAGAAGAAGGAAATACACATCTATAGAAATATAATGACAAATCAGAAAGAAGAAAAAAAACAACCGTCTACACAGAGAGAGAGAGAGAGCCAAGGCAGCTGGACAGCAATCAAAAAGCTGATGAAGAGGCTGCCAATCTTGGCTGCCGTCGCTGCCTCTCCTGCCACTTGCTGAGTCAGAAAATAATGGAAAACAATTTAGCTGACCGGAAAAAGCTAAACAAAAAAATAAAGTGAAGCACAGACAGAGAGTTGGGCCATGAGGGCCAAAACAAAACCAACAAAACCAACAAAAAAAAAAGCTAGTAATAACAATTGAATTTTCAAATGCTGCTTATTGTTTTTGTTTTGGTCCAACAAATGAAAACCCACAACGAAATTGCCAAAGATTGCTTAAGTGCCAGCAAAAAAAAATATGAAAAAAGCAGACAAAATATTGGTAAAGACAGAGAGGAGAACAGGGAGAACTCTCTTTCTGGACTTGTTAAAAAACAATAAAAATAAAAAAAAAATTGCACAAAATAAATGAAACAATATGGAATTCTATATTGAAAACTCCAAACTCTTCAAGTTATGAGAGAGTCCAGCAAGCAAGTCTTAACAAACTCTTCAGATGGCTGCTTCCGTTTGAGCAACTCGACTTTTGGTCATGCAAAACTGTGTTGGCCCCTCTCGACCTGACTGGACTGAATGGGACATGATGATTTCGCCTGACTTCTGGCTACTGGTACTGCCTGCCTGCCTGTATGAAATTCACACACGGCAACAATTCGGCTTACAGTAGCTGCAAAGATTCCAACCCGACCAGGCCCATCCACAGTCCACAGCCCACTACTCAGCCCATCTCACAAGCTGTCCTTCACATATCCAAGCGAGTTTTATTTTTTATTTCATTTTGTTTACGTAAATCTCGGGGCTTTTTTAAATGTGCTACGTGCACTGAAGAAGAAGCCAACTTGTAGACGAGGTCGAAGGCGTGGGGTGAGGTGGACGTGGTCGACGTGCTGCGTGTTGTGAGTAGCTGAGCTGCCAGCTACTTTTGTTCAACTTGAATGCAGTAGAAGTTTTTTGCAAGAAGCAAAAACAACAACGACGAAGACGACGAAGAAGTCGCTTGACTTTGTCATATGAAAAGTAAACAAACAAGCAAAGGAAAAAGCAAAAGGCCAACCAGCCAAAGCCAAAGACAGTCCGGAGCATAAGAAAAAGTTGGTAGAACCAAGATGGAGATAGGTATCCAAAAGAGTTGACAAAGAATGAGAACATTTGCGAAATAGTTTAAGCTACGAAATGAAAAGGATTTCATACAAAAAAAAAAAAAAATAATAATAAAAGAGAAAAACTACCAACTTTACTAATTAAGAGATAAATTTGCTTAAATTAAAAGGAAACAAGAAAAAGAGAATGAAATTGGCTTAAAAAAAATAAATGTGGAATTGAAGACATGAAATTTGCCAGAGAATCAAGACAAAAGCAACTCTGAAAGAATTAACTTTTCCTTATAAAAAAATAAATAATTTTTTCTTTAATTGCCAAGATCATTTGATTTGTTAAAAGCTTACATTGTCTTTATTTATTATTAAAAAAAACTAAAAGTCATTTTATAGCCTTTTGTCATTTATTCTCTGTGATATTGCTTTTGCCCAAGTCAAAGGAAAAAACAGTTAATTACGGAAGCCAGCAAAGAAATGGCAATACACACACACATAGAAAAGCACTTAGCCCTACTCACATAAGTTGGCAATAAAACTATTTTTATGGCAAAAGTTCTTGGCCCTAAGTTAACTTTCAACTGCAAGTTGATTTAATAAAAGTTTCGTTATTTTACTTTGAGCCAGCAGCCAAAGAAGCTTAAAGGAATTATCAAAGAGCAGGTGGAGAAGTAAATGTGACAACAATTGTAGTAAAAATTGTAGATGAACCTGGCGGGGGTGGCATGAAAGTTGCAATCAATTTATGCAAATGCGCAGCTTGATTTAAAAATAATGAAAGGCGTGGCTCTGGCTCTGGCAATAACCTCCGTAGTAATTTTATATGAATAATAAATATATATATGTATATGTGAATGCAAGCAGACAAAGAGAATGGCAGAGAGAAAAATTCGAAATTGAAATTCACACGCTGCGTATACGCAATTTTTGATAACCCCTAGCAGAATCAGCATCGGCAGCAGCAAAGGCAGCTGGAAATGTTTTTGGTAATGTAATTGCAAAAATTTCCATTAGGCAAAGGGGAAATCAACGAGTGAGTGCAGGGCAAACAGTCAGAAGACCGAAAAGGAAAAGCGTGGTAAAGTGAAAATGCGGAAAAAAAGCTGGCACCAGTTGAGTATTTTTAGTGTGCATTGTGGTATGAAAAGAAAAGGCCAAAAACGAATATGGAGTACACATATTTTCTCATTAAATATTTAACCAAATGACCAAAGGGCCAAAATATTCCACTCTTCCGCATCTCTTAGCCTTTATACGAATACCAAAGCACACCTGCCCGGGACAACAATGGACCAATTTTCATTTGACTTTATGAGTGCGCCACAGAAAACAGAACCAGAACCAGAAACATTTACAAAAACAGAAAAAGAGAAAAGAAAGATAGAAAGGCACACTGGGCAACAAACAAAACTTAATTTGCCATCATTTGCACAAAAATTTGTTGTTCTGCATTTGAGGTAATTGCGCAAACAAATTTTTAGTTGGCCTCGTTGGCTGGCTAAATGGCTGCCCGACTGGCTGACTGGCTTTGCCTGCTTGATTGCTAGAGAGTGAGAGAGCGAGTGAGTTAGTTGGTTAAATGCAGACAGCTAAAAGTGCCAGAGTCCCACGCGGACATGTCGACGCCTGTCGAGTGCTCTTCCAACCCAGCTAAAGCAACAACAACAACAAGAACAACAAAGAGCAAATAATTTTCCACTAAAATGTAAAACAAACAACAACCGCAAAGTCAGCCGGTAAAATTTTCCACATCAAACTTTTACACCATAGAGAAATGAAAGAGAGACAGAGACACAGAGAACATATGTAAGCAAAGGGTGTCGAGAGGGGGTGTCGGGTTGGATTAACAAAGAGAATTGGTTAGGTGAAGGATGAAGTTCGGTGTTGCACTTGAGTTGCATTTAATTTGACAGGCAAGCTCATTTGTTGGGAGTCTCCACCTCGGCTCTGCTGGTTCTGCTCTCATTCTCTCTCTTTCGTCATTCAAGGTTTTCAACCAGTCTGTCTGGGCTGGTGGGTGTTTCAGCATATTTATATACATACAGAATGTATCTATGAGTTTGTATCTTGTGGCTTTGTTTTTCTAGTTATACGCTCACTCAGTCTTTTGCTCAATGAATTAAGAATTTATGTTGCTATTTTGCGTGTGACGCATAACTCAAAGTCAAAGCCAAAAACAACAAAGCGAATAATTCTTCAAAAGCATTCTTCGGGCACCAAAGTTTCTTTTTAACTAAATAGGAAGCAACCAAGTCAGCCAGTCAGCTAGTCACTCAGTCAGTTAGTCGTTTAGCCATTCAGTTGGCTAGACAATCAAATGGTAGCAGCAGAGAGATCAGCGTACTATCCCCTTTAGCCAACGCCTTCAATTTGGCCAACGCCTCCGCCTTCGTCTTCTTCTTCTTCTTATTCTACTTCGAGTAGTTGGCAGATAAAAGCCGCTATAAAAACTGTCAAATAAACATCAAAGTGGATGCGCAACGCTTGACATGCTAAAATATACTTTATAGTCATATCTATGCCTCTTCACCCCGATCTCTCTCTGGCCAAGTTAATGCCCCACCGGGAAACACAGCCAAGGCTGCTGGAAAGGCTGAGGTGTGTGTGCGTATATGTAGGAATCTGCTGAGTGATGGCAATACTAAAAGTTATTACACATCGCACAACATAACATAAAAACATTGATGCTGATGACTAAAAGTGATTAGGTGGGGTTAAGGGAAAGTAAAAGGAAAACCTAGCACACTGACTAGCAGAAATCCAAGTCTTCGAGTCCAAGAAACCCAGACATATGCTTTGGAGTTCAAGAAGTTTAGTTTTATTCCCAAATCAGTGACGTAGGGGATCAACCGGAAAATTTGAGTTGATTCTTAAGAGAGAAGGAGAAAAGCCAATTCAAGACTCTTTCAAGACTAAAGAAATTCTGGAAATTTATAAAACTGAAAAAATTTGGTCAACAATTTTAAAATTTCGATGTATTTCTAAATTTTATATAGATTTTATTTCCGGAATTTTCGGAGAAGTCACCTTAAGTCTAGCCAAGCCCCTCTTCTTTCGTACCTATTCATAGCCTTAGGCAGTATTATCATTCCTCCTCCTCCTCTTCCTCTGCCTCGTCCGCCACCCAACCCACCCAACTCACCACATTAGAAAACGTGACAAAAATTTCATATTGATGTCGCCCTGGTTTTTTTTTATTTTCTCCTCTGGTTTCTTCTTTTTGATGATGCTGCTAAAGGCAATACATAAAAATTCTTACAGCAAAAAATAAAGAAGAAGAAGAAAGAAATGGAAGGAGATGATGAGTGAGAGGAAAATGTGTGAATTAGGCGCAAAAGTTGAAAGCAGCATATAATTTTATTTTATTTCATTTTATATATATTTTATTATAAAGTCCACCAACACCAGCCCTCGTCGTTGCTGGAATGTGTTTTTTTTGAAGTCTGGAGCAGACGTAAGAGTTCCCAAAAATTCAAAGAGGGAGGATTGTGAGGTGGTCATAATTCGGCGCGAAAAACAATTTCGAGTGCATATGTCAGAGACAGTCGAAATCGTCGTCGTCTTCGGCGTCGTCGTCGTCGGTTCTTAATGGCACTTCAAAGCAGTCAAAGGCAGAGACTGAGTCAGATATAGACAGACAGAGAGATACTGAGAGACTCACGTTCGAAGTTCATAATTTGTAGAATTTTATTGTCGGGGAGGTCTACTTGGGCCGAAACTTTGAGACTTTGAAATGTCGCCGTGTTGTGCGTAAATTTTAACTAAAATATTTATACAAATTTTTATCTCTTGTATCTCTTTGACGTCTCTGGCATTGCAGGTGGTCATAAAAAACAACAACAACAACAACGGCGACACAAACAAATACTAAGTTTGTCAGTGTGTATTTTGTTGTTGTTGTTGTTGTTTTTTCCATATAATAAAAGAAAAACGCATAAAACTTGAGATGTGAGATGTCTTCAGTTTATCTCTCATTCTTTAGCGGCAAGCAGCACCTCTCTTGCCCCTTTTTACACCACCCTCGGCCCACTCAACCCTCTTACAATTTAACAGTGTTCCGTGTGTCTGTGTGTGTGACACAATAAAAAAGCGTGCTCGGAAATTTTTACAACCGTAAAAGGGCCAGAAGACAACTAAGTTAACCAAGTCAAAACTCATTCCATTTTGAACTCCAAACGAAATGTAACCAAAACGAAGGCAAACGAGACCAAAAAACCAACTGGCAAACCAGCCAACAATAACATTGAAATAATTTACGTAAATGCCTATAGAAGCCCATATATGTGGGCTTTTTTTTACCAAGGGGAGGGCCCGAGGTTAGTTTGAATAGTTTCGAAAAATCCAAGGAAGTCCAAAATCTCGACTAAGATTATTCTTCTTTTCTATTATTTTCTTTAGTTCCTTAAAATTTTGGAACCATCAAAACAGCCCTCGCAGCATCTTTCATTGCAGGCAGAAATATGCGAGTGTGGTTGTTGTTGTTGTTGTTTTATCTTATCATCTGTCACTGTAGTGTTTATTTCTTTCGGAGAGATACAAAAGTACATGCATATTTACACAATTTATTGTAGCTTCTACGCTTTAGCAATCAAATTACAAAACCAGCAAAAAAAAAAAACACTAAAAAACAACAACAACAACAACAGCAGCAATGGTGACACTGAGAAGAAACAGAACTAGAGCATTGTGGCATGTTTGATTGACATTTGATTGACAAAACGCTAAAAAAGACTCAGCCGAGTTGAAAAAAAAAACTAAACAGAGCGAGCGAGTTAGAGCGAAGGAGTGGGAGGGAGAGAAAAAAAGCATAATACTGAATAACGTGCGACAATTTGACTGATAAAATGCCAAAGCGGCGCCAATGACAACAAAAATATTCGCCAAAAAAAAAAGAAAAAAAAAATACAAAAAGATATACCAAATAAAGCAAAGTGAGCCAAAAGTGTGGGGAAGGGTGGCTGTGGCTATAAAATGAATGAGAAGAATTTGCTTATGCACAAAATTAACGCCTTTAAGTTTAATGGCAACAACAAAAAAGCCGACAACAACAAAAGACAAAACCGCCAAAGCAGCTCAGCTTGAGAGATGAGAAGAAAAGACTTGGCCACCGTCTGTGGAATGATTGAGAGGGGTGGTGAGGGGGGTGGGGGGTGTGACAATGGCGAATCATGGCAGTTGCGGTGTTGGTGGCCAAATGGTTGATTCATTTATACGTACGCCTGACCAAAAGCCAAAAGACAGACCGCCAACACAACCAACAGAGCAACACAGAGAACCTTCGCCTTTTGCTCATTATGAAGCTCATTCATTATTTGTTGTTGCTCTTGTTGTTGTTGTTGTTATTCGAGTGCGGCCAGTTTAAGCTGTGCTGTGTTTGTAATTAATTTCCGTTTGTGTGTAGCCGCAAAACTTTAGTGCAAAAAAAAAATAAGACTTAAATAAACCGCAGGAGAATGGCCAACAACAAAGTCAAACACACACTAACACACACACACACACACCAAATTATAAGTGTATGTAAAAAGAGAGGGGGGGAGAGAGAGAGAGAAAGAGTGAGCCAGAGAAACCCGTTCGGAAACACGTTGTGCTTTGCGGCAAAGATGAAGGCCCACCAGCCTCTGCCTCTGTCTCTGCCTTCGCCTCCCCTGCCTGGCCAATGAGTCCAAGTAAATCGCATATCCATTGAAATATCATGCAAAAGGCACGCTCGATCTGAGCTCGGCGAGCTCTCAGCCGTCTAAAGCTTTGGCGGCAAATAGGCGGCACTGTCAAAAGGCCAAAAACCCCAACTAAATCTTGCTTGGCTGGACAGTGGGGGTCGGGGCAGGCACTGTGTTGTTATTTTTTTTTTTTTCGTTATACACTTGCCTGCCCAACTTGAAAAGCTGAAAGCCGAAAAGATGCAACAGGTTGGGGCACTGAGAGTACCGAGGAGTACGACTAACCCATTTAAGGTGTTAAAAATTTGGAAAACAAAAACCTCATCAGCCTTTCAGCCTATTCTAACTATGCTTCGGCTCTGTCTTCAGATTTCTTGATTATCGCATTTTAATTAAACATTCCCTTTTTCTTTTGATCGTCAGTCGTAGCCCCAGCCGAACCCCTGCCCGCAGGCACCCCCCAAAAACGCACAGCATAATAATAATTGCTACTGGTATTTAGCAGGTAACTGATAAGAAGGTAGAACAATAACTACAACAACACCATGGCCAGCAAACATTTTGTTTTTGTTTTTTTTTTCTTTTTTTTTTACCCAACAGATTTTTTTTCAAGATAGCAAAGAAATACAAAAAAAAAAAAAGAAATAATAATAAAAAAGGTATTTTTAAAGGCTTTTGATTTTTGCCGTGCGCTGAACGATAAGAAAATTGAACACAAAAAAAAAGAAAAATAATAAAAATAAAAACTGAAATGCCGCAACAACAAAATAATCAACAATAATTGAATAAAAATATTTTCTTAATAGTTTAGCCAAAATTTTTTGTGAAAAATCAAGATCACAAGGTTTTTCATCTCTTTCACTTTATTTATTTTTTTTTGTATCAATTTTTTATTACCAAAAAAAAAATATGCCAAATAAAAAAAAAAAAAAAAATAAAACAACGAACAAAAAAAAAAAAACGAAGAAAAATTTATGCGCATTTTTTGTTTCAAATTTTTGAACTATAAAACTTATCATCTTCTTCTTCTTCTTTCTCCGCCCAAAATACAATATTCAAATACAAGTTGTTAATTAATTATGCAAATTTTCTTTTTTTTATTGTACAAAAAACTGTTAAACAAAAAACTAATCTACAAAATCAGCTGGTAAAGTTTTTTTTTTACTGATTTTGATAAGAGCAAAAAAAAAAAATGGAAAGGAATAAAAACTTTTTAATGAAAATTTATGAGCTAAGCCTATAAAAAAGTGAGAGAAAATTTATAAAAAAAAAAAAAAAACAAAAGAACTAAAGAAATGATTTCCAAGCAATTTTAATTGAGCTTAATAAAGTTTTTTTTCACATCACTCATACGTCATGTGGCACACATTTTTGTTAGATAAAATAAGCCAGCCATAGAATGAGGAAATAACTGACTACATGACTGACTCAAATGAGAAACTGACTGACTAGCTGACTGGCTGAATGTCCGACTGACAAGCCTGAAAGCGTCACGTAGCGGGCCGCCCCAACGCTCGATTTATCATCCAAAATTCATGAGGGCAAAGCATTTCAATTTAAGTCTTGCTGGCTTTAGTTTCGGTCTATCCACAGGTAGGTGACTGTGTGGAAGCTGTGAGGAATTGGACTAGCCCCGCAAGTAATTCATCTTGGCCGTGCATTTGCTTGTCTTATTGGCCCATACCAAGTTTATGACAGGTCTTATTAGGCTAAGGCCAAATAGACAGGCCGACTCGCCGACGAGATGAGTTTCTGTTTGAGCGGCCGAAAGAGTCTCTTCGACTGGCTGCCGTGGCTGCCTTGCCTTATCTGACTGCCTATCTGGTCTATCTTGGCGGCTCCATCTCTCAAAAAATGAATATAAAAGAGATCCAAAATGATTTCATGTCCGCCAAGCATTACGTAAATGTACAAATTTCAATTCATTTGCTTATGTTTCATTTCATTTCATTTGCTTTGGCTTGTTTCTGCCGGTAGTTGGCCTGGTTGGCTGGCTGGATAGCTGGCTGGGCTGTCTGGTTTGGTTTGGTTTTGGCTTAGGCTGAAGTTAATTTGCACGCGGCATGTTTCATATCACAAAGCACAAGAAAAAAAGAAGGAAAAAAATATACAAAAAAAAATGTTTTCAAAATGACTCAACAACAACCACTCGAGAGACCGAACCGACCTCAGAGCCAAAAGTTAAACATGTTCTTTTGGGTTTATCTTGGCGCCACGATCGACTCGAACAACTTGACTGGAATCGACTGGGTTATTTGCTTATAGACAGAAAGACAGACCGTCCGACAGAAAGACAACGGCGCAGACAAACTTACTTATGCCAGAAGATGATAATTAAACGCAAAACAAAGCACGCGGCTTTTCAAGTGGTAAGCAAAAAAGACAAGAACAGAGGGGAGAAGTGCTAAGGTGACGCATGGTATGAAAAGGTTGAGGCTTATAGAAACAGCCCATCAAGTAGTCGGCCTTTAATTAGAAAAGCTGGTAGAGCCGCAAAAGCCAAAGCCAAAATAGAAGAAGTCAAAAAATAGATTTTTGCTTCTTTAGCTTGGCAAGTAAAGTGCATAAAAAATGACGACGTCAAGCTAATGAATGTTGGCTTGACGGTTTATAACCAAAAAAGAAAAAAATACACACACACCACAACAAGAGATGAGCCAACTTACAAGCCGACAGATCGACCGACAACCCAGCCAGCCAAGTGACTTTGCCAGCTGCCCTGGCCACACAAATTTATTAGACAGATGATGTGCTAACATAGCAACAACAACTACAATAACAAACCTACAAAAAACATATATATATATATACAAAAAAGCCAACAAAAATATAAAAAAATATATATTGAAGTAGTTGGACGAAAAAAAAAGACAGCAAAAGTTTTCAAAGATATAAAACTAAAGATAAACTTCATAATTGTCTGTGGAAGTAAATAAGTGAGTGAGTGTAAGAGTTTGTGTGTGTGTGTGTGTGGAATGGCCAAGAAAAACAAAAAAGTTGTTGTTGGTGGCATTTGCCATATCTCGCATGTAAGTGTTAATGAAGTTAAGTGTTTTTGACGCCTAGGACCAAGCCAAAAACAACAGCGAAAGCAACAACCACAGCCGGGCGAACAATTAATGAAGTCGCATACCAACAGACAAACAAGAAATTCTTGATTTTCTTTTCACTCTTTTCTTCTCCGATAGAAATCAAAATAAATAGCAACAGAAACAATCCCTCCAAAAACAAAAAACACAAAAAAAAACTATATGTATAACCCAAAAGCACTCTGTCTCTAAAAGTCTCCAAGGGTTAAGGAAAACAATTAGAAAGTACAAATTGACTTAAATATGCCACGGACAGAGTGTTGATTCCCTTGGGTATTGCGGACAGCTTTTATTGCTTGATTGATCTGAAACTTTCTTGAGTTCTTAACAAATTGATTGGTACGAAACTTGACAGCTGTTTGAAAGTTGAGAAGCCAATAAAATTATGACTGACCAAGATTTTCGTTACGCTAGCGAGCAAAAGCTGCTTGCTTTAAGACAAACGGAACTAGTTGGTGAACTAAACTAAAATAGAAGTGAATCAAAATAAAAGTGTTCTTTGTAAAAGTGAGAAAATTTGCCAATTTCTTATAGACTGAGCCTTGGTTTACATTAATGAATTTCATCTTTAAGATTTTGCTGAGTTGCCAGAAAGGCTATGAATTTTCTTTTTGAAAACTACTCATTTGCCCTCTTAAGCCTCTTGCAGCATTCGTCTTGCGAACCCTTTATGGGAAATCTGAAAAAGTGAAAGTACTCGTAGTTTGTGAAAGTAGTGCTCTAGTATAAAGTGTTGTCTTATTTATTCATCTTCCATACAATGTCAGTTGGATTGGTAGAGAAAAAATAAAAGAAGCTATAGAATTTTTTTTCTTACAGCTTTGGGGAAAAATGAGGTCAACAACAGAACCATTTAGTTCTCAACACAAACAAAGTAGAAAGAGTTGACCAAGCCCGACAAAGCCACCCACCTGCTCCACCCACTGCCGTGTTTTGCTGATCCTCCCAGTTCTCCGCAGTTAAGCCGTTTTACCCAGCACTCTGACTAATTGTCTTCAATTGTATGTTGGCTTAGTCTATCTGGGTCCTCGTGGGCGCAACTCTCAGTACAACAACAGCAACAAAAGCATACTGCAGGGATATTCAACAAAGATAAAAACAACAAGTTAGAGAGAAGAACAACAAAACAAAAGTAAAAAGAGAATAAATGAAAAAGTTGCTGCTGCACGGCTCGCCACTTTTTCATAATGTTCATGTAATTAAAAGGCATGTCCTGGACAAGGACGCCACGGACGTGATGACGCGTCGTTTTGCGTACGAAATTGAAATGCAAACCAAGCCACAAAATTTGGGTCAGCAGCTGAAAGGAGTTGAGTTCCTTTTTTGCTAATTAATTGAAAGAGGAAAGAGAAGAAAAACAGAAAAAAAAAATTACCAACCTGAAGTAACTATAAAAGTTTTGTCCTGCAAATGAGAAGAAAACAAGCGGAAAACACACTCGGAGATGAAGTGATAATAGAGCTGACTGAAGTCTGGGGAATTTGGTCAGCTTCTGGGATTCCTTTTGAAGGGATTGTGCAAGACAGAGACGGAGAGCGAGAGGGGCTTCAAAGTATCCACTAACAGTTGCCGCCAAGTAGTCATCATTAATTAGGAATGCTCTTGACGCTGTCGTCATTCGCATAGTCGCCCCTGCTGGTGGTGCTGCTGCTGTTGTCGTCATCTTCAAGTTCTCTTTCAAGTGTCTGGCGCATCGCACTTTGGAGGCGCGTTATGCGTTCTTTATGTAGTTGTGCTTTTGTGCAAATTGCAAATAAATTGCAAAACGGCTGTGCCGGTCGACGCAGTCTGAGTCAAAGGCAAGACCAAAGTAGCCGCCAAAAAGTACACCGACAAAATAAAAAAAAAAGAGGGAAGCGGGTGGCTCTGAAAAGAGTAGCCAACACACAGATTAGATAGGAGAGTCTCGCCCCTGTTGTTGCCTTTTACTTTACTTTTGGTTAGATAAAACAGCCGCAGCAGCAGAAGCAGCGGCAGCCCCACGATGCCAATTTCATGCCACTTTGCATTTTAATTAAAAAAGTCCTCACCGCCTGCCGCACTGGCTGGCACAACATCACTCACTCACTCAATCTCTCACTCACTTACTCATTCGCGTTTTCTGTGTATCTTTACAGTCCAGGAATGCACAACAGACTCGGAGGAGCTGATGTATCACCAGGTGCGTGCCTCATCTTCATGCAGCGCACCGCCAGACCTGCTTCTGGTCAGCGAACGTGACAATAATATTCCACTCCGATCGCCGGTGGTAAATATCATCACCACTCCGCCAGGCAATGCCTCAAATAGTGCCGCAGGCCACAAGCCACATCATCATCATCACCAGCACAGCTCACACCACCATCCACACCACACCCAGCAGCCCCATCAACTCCAGGCTGTGCCGCACCAGCAACAACACTTGTCCACTGCTGCCAGGCACCATCAGGACATTAGCAGCAGTAGCAATAGCAAACACTTGCGCATAAGTAGCGGCAGTAAACACAACAATAAATATGGTAATATGCAGCAGCCGCAACAGCAACACCATGATGAAGATGTGGTAGATGCAGCCAACTCCCATCAGCCGCAGCAGTCACAGCCACACGGAGCAGCTGGAGCTGGAGGGGGTCACAGTGGCAGGCATTTGCATCATAGCAGTCGAGAGGAGCGTATTAGGCTGGAGGTAAGTGCGGAAATATAATTAAAACTGAAGTTGATTAAAAATATGGCTTAGATTTTGGAAAGAAAGGGTTAAGCAGATATGACAAGAGAATCTTGTTTATGGTAGACAGCCAATTAAATGCTAGGAAATGTCTCTATTTAAAAAAGAGTCTCAGATTTGAATTCTCTTTCGACCCATTGTATTTTCCTAAGCAGCTGAAAAGTATGCAACGATTTTGCTTGTAACCAAAAGCCCAATTAAAAAGGCCAAGAGCAAACGAAATTTCCTCAAAATGTTCAAAATTAAAATGAAATAATATTTCATTTTTCGGTTATAATTTCAATTAACTAAACGAGCTTGAAATTTCAAAAGAATTTCTTCTTTTTCACCAAGACATTTTAATGGGCCAGTCAAAGGGAATGGCCAAGTGAATTGCACTTTTTGCAAGGCGCTCGGGCAGGGGTGGCTCAAAACAAATTTTCAACTCGTCTCTTGAAAGGCAAATGAAATAAAAATAATGTATTTTGCTACTTGGTAAAAGATTTTTAATTGCCTCTGAGTGCCTCTCCACTCCACTCCACTCCCATTCCTCGCATCCCTCTGTCTGCCTATCTTTCTCTCTATTCTGGCTCTCTGTCGGCCTGTCTGGGCTTGTCCATTTGTTTTGTTGTGTATTTTGCCTTGCTCACTTTTAATGGTTTTTATTGAATTTTAATGTTTTGCTATTTTCCCGTGCTCAACGCGAACCAAATACAAAAACAACAAGGGAACAGGCAAACGGCACACAACGCAAAACATTTGAGCATTTTTTTTTTTCTTTCTTTTTTTTTTTGGTTCGGCTGGCTTTTTGGCCCGGTGGGTGGTAATTGAAAATTGCCGGCGCCCTTGTGTTAATGAAATATTTTTTGGCCGTAAAGCAAAACGTTGTTTTTGTTTCTGTCATTGTTGTTGTTGTTTGGCTTGTTATCGTAAGCAACTCGACCATTGAAATGCGCAATGAAATTTTAATTAAAAGCACATTTAAAAGTTGAGTTTATGTTCGGTTCGCTCAGTGGGTCATGAAATATGGGGAATCACTATGGCAAACAAAGCACAAAACAACAAAAACAACAACAACTAAATTGGGTGAATAACCACTCAACATCACTATGACTATGACTATTTTCCAGACCTCTCTCAGGCTCCTCTCGTTCATTCCGTGTTAGCTGCATTTATTGTTTGGAAGTTGATTAAACTTGACCAGCACCGCGAGCATCACCTGTCCGGGGGTCTTACCAACAAAATAGAAAAAATATTGGCTCTATGGTAAACGGAACCATGCGGGGTTCCCAAATTTAAAGTTAAGGTTATCGATGTTTTGGAAACTCTTAAAAAAAGCAAATAAATCACAAAAAAAAAAAAAATAAATTTTTGATAAGGAAAAGAGAGAATTAGAAGCTAGACAATATATCAGTTGATAGTAAAATTTTTGAGAACTATTTATCAGGCGAAACAAAACTTTGATTTCTAGCTGCCATTCATGAATTTCATTTCTCTTTGTCTTCTTGGTGGAACAGGAATTCACGTGCGATGTTTCCGTTGAGGGTGGCAAGTCTACGCAACCGTTGCAATTCTCATTCACATTCTATGATCTGGACGGGCATCATGGCAAAATCACAAAGGACGACATTGTGGGCATTGTGTATACGATATACGAGTCGATTGGCAAGTCTGTGGTGGTGCCGCACTGCGGCAGCAAGACAATAAACGTCCGCCTCACCGTCAGTCCTGAAGGCAAATCAAAAACTCAGGCCGCGTCGACGGCAGCGGCAGCAGCAACAGGAATTGTGCCCACCTGCAGTAATGGCAACAGCAACAACAACAAACTGAAGAAGCTGCCAACGGGCTTGGCGGCAATGTCGAAAGCTGGAGCTGGCAATGGGACTGCTGCTCTAACGACATCCGGAGCTGGTGGGGCCGTGGCTCTGGCCGGCACACGACGTCAACATCGCTATCGACCACGCAAACTGATTAAGTCCGATGACGAGGACGATGACAGCAACAGTGAAAAGGAAATAGAGAATACCATTGCGGATGCCCTACCCAGTGGCAGTGGAGGCAACGGCGCCGGAGCTGGGGCTGGGGCTGGCAGGACAGCCAAAAGCCATGTTGCAAGTGGCAGCAGGTATCACAAGAACAATGGCAAAACGGATTTGAGCTGGCAGCAACAGCAGCAGCAACCGGAGCAACACAACAACACACCGGACAATACCTATGAGAATATGTTGAATCTCAATGCTGGCGGTGAGCCGGAGCAGCGTCAGAGACCCAGCACAGATGTCTATATGAAGCAGGCCACGCAGCGCGTGAAAATGTTGCGAAGAGCACGCAAACAGAAGGTAAGAAAAATCACAGCAACAAAAACAATTTGGCAATTCCCAAAAAAAAAAACTAACAAACGAATCATGAGAATCCTTTAAGCTAAAAGGGAACTCGAGTCCCTTGCCCACCTCCCTTGTCGCCTTTTTGTTTTTGTTTCTTTCATTTTGAATTTATTTATTTTTTGATTTATTAAATTTGTTTTTTTCTTTTTCTTATCGTTTTGTTTTTGAATCATTCCATCATCATTCGCTCATCTGCAATAGTATCAGGATCATTGCATGGAGACACGTCAGCGTAGTCTGTCCGTGGGCAATGAGGCGAGCTGGCACAATCGTCACTTGCAACAGCAGCAACAACAGCAACAGCAGACATCAGTTCAGGCACAGCAGGGTCAGAAGAGTAGTTCAGGCTCACCACCCTTGGGTGATATGCTGGATGGAGTGCAATTACGACGCCAGTCTCGGCCAGGATTGCAGCAACAACGCAAGTCGGCCGAATGCTGGAAGTCTGCCTTGAATCGCAACGATTTGATTAGCATCATTAGGGAGAGCATGGAGAAAAATCGCCTGTGTTTTCAGCTAAAAGGGTAAGCAGCATTTCTCCCCCCTTTCCACATTTTGTCGAAATTTCCATTTTTTTATTTTCCGTAAAATGTTTTGTTTTTTTGGCGACTTCTTCGACAACTTCCTGAAAAAGGATACCCACATAAACTTTAATCTTTATCGAGCAAACCATTTAATTTTGTACTCATTTTATCTTTGCTTGTAGAAAACCCCAAGCCAATGTCAGTCCTATACGACAGCCCCAACCATCAGTATTGGCTCATCAACAACAACAACAACAACAACAGGAGCAGCAACAACGCCAACGCTCAAACACCATCTCGAAAATACCCACATTAATTGCCCACCACAGTCCAGTCACCACACCGGTCACATGCTCCAGCCCCCCCACTACCTCGCCCACCAACAACACCAACAACAACAGCAGCAATCACAACAACAACAACAACAATGCCAACAACAATCACATCGAATTAAACAGCACAGCAGCCGACACAATCAGCAGCAACAATACGGCCCTGGCCTCCCATCATCATCACCACTCCCATCCCCATGCCCATCTCCATCCCCAACCACACATACCCATCTACACCAAGCAGCTGGCCATTAATCCAGCCGTCTTGGCCGCTACCCACAACAAGTTGAATCTCTGCGGCTACGATTCATTTCTGCATGCCACCATTTGTGGCGGTGGCGGTGGCGGCAACAGCCCTTCTCCTCCCCTGCCAACGGCCAGCAATGTGGCCACCGTTCAGCCCATTGTGACAGTTCCTAAGCAAAAGCTCCACAACAACAGCAGCAACAACAGCAACGGCCACAAACTGCTGCGCACTGGCAGCAGTCCAGGTCAGGGCTACCAAAGGCTGAGCTCTATGCGACAGAATCTGAGTGCCAGTGCTGGGCCCGAACAGCTGGAGAAATGGCTGCAGCAAGGACAAAAAAATCAGGCCCAGAGAACCAGCAAGGACTACAAAAACTATGGCAATCTCATCTATGCCAAGCTGAGTGAGCAGCTCCAGCAGAAAGAGCAGCGACGTCTCCGCAAGCAGCAGCATCAACAGCAGCAACAACAACAACAACAACTTCCCAGGTCTACCAGCAGCAGCAGCAGTAGCAATGGTGGAGCTGTGGAGACTCCTTGCGCTCCCCAGCCCCTGGTCTACGGGGATGCCTTGGAGTGTGCCCATCTGCTGGCCCAGTCAAGCAATAGCGATGAAGAAGCCTCGGCTGAGCACTCCCGTTGCAGCTCACCACCCACAGTTCAGCCCACAGGCACATCAGCCCTGCTGGGCTCAACCTCGACCCCCACCAAACTGGTGGTCAGCACCGACACACTAATTGACCTTAACGACGACGTGGGCGAGGTGGTGGCCGAGGCAGTGACCACCAAGTCACCGCTAGATACCACCGAAGATGCGGCCAACGAAATCCTCGAACTAGACACCAGTGCCTCCAGCTCCATGATCCATCGCTATGTCCACGAGCACATACACCATCACTACCATCACTTCAAGGAGCAGCATGATGTCTAAATGTGTTTTTTATTTAATTTTTTTTCTTTAATTTTTATTTTATTATCCTTATTTAAATGTTGCTTAGTAAACTAGCGCAAATTGTAATTTAATTAGCAATTATTCACTTGACGATATTATATTGGCCTAATTGTTGTTAGCTAGCTTTCTATAATAGACATAGTACATATATAAATATAAACAAAATATAAATAGTTTATAAATTAAGTAAATAATTTGCGATTCATGCCTTAAAAAATGTTAGCGCGCTTTTTGCTTACACACAAAATGAAATCTCTCTCTCTCACTCACTCTCTCTCTGCCAATTTAATGGGCATATCCCAACCAGCATATCAAAGCAATTTAAACAATTTTGCCGTTATACTATATATATTCGCTGTGTTTTTGTGTAAAAAGAAATATATACAAAACTAATCTACAAAAGAGAAAAAATTATTAATACAAATATGGAGCAAAAAAATAATTTAATCTATAAAGAAATTGTTGTCTATTCTAAAAAAAAAGAAATTATTGGCGCTGCAAAAAAAAAACTGACTTATTTTTATTAATTTTAATGTAGTTTTATTTTTTATAATCTTCTCAATCAATTTAAATTTTTCATTTAATTAACTACGCACAAATCAAATCAAGACAAACAATGCAAAAAAAACACTTTTTTTTTATTTAGTTCAATTTATTTTTATATATTTTATTTCGAATTATTTCTCTCCATCGAAAAGGAAAAACAAAAAAAAAAAAAAACAAATTCACTCACACAACAACAAAGCACAAAAACTAATTGCATTTAACTCTTATTTAAATCAAAAAAGACTGATTTCCAATTAAACAATATTAATTAATTGCGTATGATATGAAGTCATACCCACAAAATATATTATTATTAAAGTGAATACGAAAAGCAAAACAAAACAAAAAAAATTATATATAAAAATAAATATAAAATATAGAGAAAATTAATGAGAAATCATAAATAAATTATTGATTGTAATTGAAACGAAATTATCAAGTGTTTTTATTTTAGCTTTATTCATTTTAAAGCTAATAGGGAATTTCAGAAAATTTTTTCGGTAATTTTATTTAATCGAATATGTAAAATTCAACTGAATTACCAGGCGAACAGAAATTAGCAGAAGAATGATTTGCAAAAATATTTCAGACGAATTTGAAAAAAGTGTTGCCTACTTTTGGGCGCGAAATTAATTTTGTGCAGCAGCCAGAAGCTTGTAATGAGAACTTTCTACCCCAGGCGGAATGCTCCTTGTTGAAATAAATTTCAATGGTAAAATCTTCTTGGAAATCATTAACCCAGTCTGATGAGCATCCAAAATAAAAGGAACAAAAGATAAATCATTTAATTTTATCAATATAATTGATATTATTTATTTCTTTATTGGATTTCGATAATTATTTTATTTTACATAAATCAATTATTGCTGGGATATCCACATGTGATCCACATGCAATCCATAAACAAAATGTTATGACGAAATGAAACATGTGCGGTTTGAAAACAAAAATTATTTGGTGGCATCCAAGAGCTGGTTGGGGGTATAAACAAATTGTGTATTGTTCGTTACGTCGGAGTCTCGCGGCCAAGCGTCTAATAATAAATCGTCGTGCGCCGTATGCCCTGTGACAAGTCAGAAGCCCACAGAGATGAAGATGAGGAGATGACGATTACTTTGACTATGGCCTGGTGTTGGCCAAGCATCGCTGCTATCGTGGTCGTCAGCGTCGTTGTTGTCGTCGTGTTTTTGGCAGCAGATTCTGAAAAACAAAAGAAAATTAGATTCGCCTGTCCCCACGAATTTGTCTCTCTGTACAGTGATCATTTGGCTTTTTCTTTTTGTCGGTGAATTTTCAAACGTCGCGCATTACGCAAACATCTCCATCTTTGAGTTTCATTGAATTTGATTTTGAGGCAGGCCAATTGAAATTATGACAATGCCGCCAGCAACTTGCCCCGTCTGCCAGGTACCGGCTACTCAGCTCTGCGGCGGATGTCGAAGCATTGTCTACTGCAGTCGGGAACACCAGAAGGAGCACTGGAAACGAGGGCACAAGCAGCAGTGCAAGTGCTATGAGGTGGCCAGCAATGAGGTGCTGGGTCGACATTTGCGAGCCACGAGGGACATCAAAATCGGAGAACAGATTTTGCAGGAATCTGCCCTGGTGGTGGGTCCGAAAGTGGCTTCGACACCTCTCTGCCTAGGCTGCCATAGGAATTTGCTGGAGCCACAGCCTCCTGCTAGGAATTACCACAAGTGCAGTAAATGTAGTTGGCCCTTGTGCGGGCCAGAATGTGAAAGTGCTCCGGCTCATGCAGCCGAGTGTGATTTGATGGCTGCAAGTAATTTTCAGTCCAAGATAAATTATTTACCGGGAGAGGAGCGTAAGGAGTCCTCCTATTGTGTGATAATGCTGCTCCGGTGTATGCAACTTAAACGCAGCAATCCTGAGGGTTATGCCAAGCTGTGCGAGTTGGAAGACCATCTGGAAGAGCGACTGAAGACCCCTCTGTATCAGGTGCTCCGCGCCAATCTTATTACCTTTATCAAAACAGTGCTGGGTTTGAAGGAATGGTCCGAATTGGATATCCTGAGGATTGCTGCTATTTTGGACACAAACACTTTTGAGGTGCGTCAGCCTGCGGAGCGTAAAAAAGTGCGTGCTTTGTTTCCTGGGGCTGCCATGATTTCACATGATTGTGTGCCAAATATGCGACATAGATTCGATGAGGAAATGCGTATTGTCTTCCTGGCCAAACGCAAGATAGCCAAGGGGGAGATCTTAAGCATATCCTATACTCAACCCCTGCGTAGTACCATCCAGCGTAGATTGCATCTACGTCAGGCCAAGTGCTTTGACTGCACTTGTGCCAGATGCTGCGATCCTGCCGAATTAGACACTTTCGCCGGGGCCATGCTTTGTGGCAAGTGCAAAGTGGGAAAGGTGAGTCGTCTGGGTTTTGGAAAAGCCAACTTTAGTGACTGATTTTTCCAGGTGGTGTCGATGAGCCCTCTCAACAACACAGCCACTTGGAAATGCCAGCTTTGCAATCTGAAGAAGACAGCAAAGGAAGTTTTAACTTTGGATGCCCAATTCCAGCAAGAGATAGAAACCCTGGACAAGTCCACTCCACTGCCATTGGAGGAGTTCATACACCGCAATCGTGACCAATTACATGAAACCAACACGCACATATTACAAATTAAATATGCTTTAACGCAGTTGTACGGTAATGCGCCCGGTTTCCTTATGGAGGGTATGTCTGTCAATGGGAGAAAAATTAGGAACGCAAAGCAATTAAATCTCTTACCTTTAGAATTAAGTGAAGAGCATCTGAAACGTAAGGTGGAGCTGTGCGAGGAACTTTTAAAACTGGCAGATGTGGTTGATGGTGGCTGGAGTATTTTTCGGGGTAACCTTTTACTCGATTTGGAGGAGGCTCTAGTCGCCCAAGGTGTGAGCTTACAAGATGCTGAAGAAAGCGAGGTGGGTTAACTAAGTATTTAATCAAAAATTTTACTACATAAATAAATTTGCAGGCCAAGCTTAATCAGGCTGCTGAAATACTTGATGAAATCGGAAATATCATGAAACATGAACCAGAAATGCAAGAAGTCTTGGCAGAACGTAGAACAGTTTTAAATAAAGCCCTTGAAAAATTCCAAGTTGAGGAGTAATGCTTAAATAATATATTATTTAATCGTTTTTAAACTTTTGCCTTTATTTTTTCTTATCTGAAAAATTTTACAGTTAAAAATACAGGGCTGCAAAAATCAAGTGCTGACAAAAGCTGTTTGCTACTGAGTCAAGGTAAAAACGGCGTGTCACTGGCAATTTTGGAACTTTGCTCCGGAACTGAATAGTTCGGATTTAATTTGGCAAAAAAAAATATATGAAAACAATTAAGTTTTTTTTTATCATATAATATAAATTAAATGATGTAATATATTCCAATGATATAATTGTAATTATATAATGAAAGAGGTCACAATACTCAATAATTCGATGTTGAATGACAACGCTATCTTGACTAATCTCTCACAAGTTTGTTCCGTTCAACATTGTTCATGAACTAGTTACTTCACGTGTTGAGTTTTGTTTTTTTCTGGGTATTATTTATTTTTTGTAAATACTCGTATATATAATGGATACAATTGAAGAGAAATCCGTAAATGAAACATTGGATACCGAAAAACCAGAGACGAATGAAGAACTACCAACAGACGCTAGTAAAAATAATAATAATGAGGTAAGTAAATAAAGACTATTTTGCCGGCTAAACCAATGTGTTGCTTCTTTCCAGTCCAGCGAATTTGCCTATTTGGAGCGCAAAGAATTTACTTCTGAAATTTATAAAATAGAGTTGAAAAACATGGGCTATTTCGGCATAGGAGAATTGAAGAAACTTCTGAAGAACACGCTTAAACTTGATATGACGAAAATTAAGTCGCCCACACGCAAGGAATTTGCCTTTATCTGTTTTCGCACACTTGAAGATCAACAGCGAGCCATCGAGACCCTCAATGGTTACAAATGGAAAGGCAAAGTTTTGAAGGCCATGCCGGCCAAAGCCTCTGGAGATCCTTTCCAAAAACGTCGAGCTGAAGAGACCGATGGTAGTGAGACCAAATCCAAACGACAGCGCACGAAAACCGCACTGGAAGCTACTTGCCCTCTAGCCAGTATGGATTACGACTTGCAATTGAAACAGAAAACTGAAGAAATGTCTGATTTGCTGAAAAAATACACACAAGAGCTCAAGCGTGTCAATGGAGATGCCAAACCACATATAGACAAATTCGAATTCGAAGGCGTATTGCCCTCGCCCACAGTAAATGGATATCGGAATAAAAATGAATTCACTGTAGGTAAAAATTCAGCCGGTGAGATTGTGGTTGGTTTCCGTCTGGGCAGCTATTCGGATGGCTCCGTAGAAGTGGATGAAGTGCAATCTCTGCCTCACCTGCCCGATCAAGCCAAATGGGCAGCACGTACCTTTCAAGAGCTTGTTCGTCAATCCAAATTCCTACCGTTTAATCCAGAAGGAAATGCTGGCCATTTCCGTCAATTGATGGTGCGTAGTTCCAGTGCCACGGGTGAACTCATGCTAGTGGCTGGCATTTATTCTTCCAATCTGACTGAAACCGAACTAATTGAACTGAAGGACGAGCTCAGGAACTTCTATGACAAAGCGGATTCGGATGGTCCTTTTAAGTGCACTTCACTCTATTACCAAGATGTAAAGCACCGTGAAGCCGGTCAGATGGTCAGTCCTGTGGACCACCTCTCCGGCACCACACATATTACGGATGTGATACAAGGCCTCCAATTTCGTATTAGCCCTTTGGCCTTCTTTCAGATTAACACTGAAGGTGCCAATGTCCTCTACCAAAAAGCTATCGATTTGGCTGCACCTACAAAAGAAACAACCATGTTGGATATTTGCTGTGGAACTGGCACGATTGCTTTGGCCTTTGCCAAGCATTGCAAACAAGTCTTTGGAGTAGAAATTGTACCCGATGCCATCAAAGATGCAGAACACAATGCCTCAGCCAATGCCATCAGCAATTGCAAATTTTTTGCAGGAAATGCAGATGACTACATAAAGAGCATGGTGCGAGAGGCAGTGTACGGTCAAGAACCTAACAAGCCCATAGACTTAATTGCTGTGGTTGATCCGCCACGTGCTGGATTGCGTGAGTTCTCGCTTCAAATTGAGAGTGACATGTATTTTATATTCCCTTCTTTATTCTTTAGATACCCGCTCGATTGCTGCCATTCGCTCAGCCAGTGCCATTAAGCGTCTGGTCTATATTTCATGTAATCCACATAGTGCCAAGCGTAATTTCATTGAGTTGGCCCGACCAGAATCCAAACAGTACAAGGGTGAGCCCTTCTATCCCAAGACGGCCGTGGCCGTTGATATGTTTCCACACACAAATCACACGGAGCTGGTCATATTATTTGAGCGTGCTGCCAGCGAGCCACTTCAGACTGAGACCAAAGCCACCGAGACAACGCCAACAAGCTCATAATGTACGTCCAATTTGATTGTTTTGTGCCCGACTTTGATAATCTCTCGCCATTCTTTCTAGGTAGTTCCTGCTCTGCTTATCTCATCTTCTGTCAACATATTGCAATCTTTAGTATGTGTGTGTGTGGGAGACTTCAACTTTTATTGTTTTAAATTGATTTAATTATGTTTACGTCGAGCCGACTGTGAAGCCGTCGTTGTCATCGCCTGGTACGTGTAACTTCCTACTTAGACCTAGCAAGAATTTGAAATTGCCAGCAGTTCTAAACTGTCAGTGCAACTGGAAACATATAGAACGGCAAGAGAATTTTTAAAGTGATTTATACAAAAACAAGAGAAGCTCGTACTTAATGTCTGAACAGGTAGGCAAGACAATTAATTTTTAAAAATATTGTAAGAGCTGAAATTGCTAAGTTGATTTAGTTAGTAAATTAGTACCAAGTAATTTGTAATAACTGATAAGAGGGCTTATCTGCAAGTACTTTGAATTCATTGGTATTTTGATTGCTCAAACTTGTAATAATAATAAAATAACTTAGTTGCAGTTATTTATCAGAGTCTTGTAATTTAGCAATACTAGAAGGGAAGGGAACGTGACTATACTCAAGTAAACAAGATAGAATTGTTTTTCAAAAAACACATATTTTTTTCCTTGCAAAACTTTGTTTTTTTTTTTTAAGTGTGACGTGAATTATAAAAAATATGTTGGCAACTGTACTTTTAATTCTGCCTTTATAAATTAGAGGAATTAAAAAAATTTATAGAGTAATTTAAAAAATACGCAAAGATTCAAAATAAAAACAAAAACAGAGAAATAGGCCGAACACACGCATACAAACAGAACAAAAATCCACGAGTGTGTCAACAGAAGCATAAACAAAAATACAAATGGGGAGACCAGCCCACAAAATTAGTGCTTGGCAACAAAATAAAAATAAATTCAATAAAATAATTTTTGACAAAATGTTAAAGATAAAGAGATGACCATCAAATTGTACTTTGACCGGCTTGGCCCTCGGCTTGTTCGTTTGTATATTTTGAAGCGAGAGAGCTTCCAGTTTTCATGCAGATTCTGAGAAGGAAAAGCTTTTGCTTCTGCTCTGCTCTGATTTTTGTTGGGGTTATTTATTTGCTTATGCATGTGTTGTGTTGTTGAAAACGTAAACAAAGTCAGATGAGAAACGAGGAAAACAACAACCGCCACGAACCAGTTAGGGAGCTTTCGTTGTAGTGATTACTAAAAAGCTGACGTCAACGCTTGGTCTCCCCACTTCACGGGGGCGTACATGCGTGAGCTTTTTGCGTGTTTTAGTGTGTCTGAGTATGTGTGCGTGTGTGTGTGTGGTGGGTTGGGCCCGATTCACGTGCTGGGGTAGCCGGTGCACACGACCAACACGTTTCACTGGTTTCGCTTGAAATCTGAAACAGAGCGCCGAAGCTTTTAAAAGCTGCTCTGCTTTGGCCATCAAAACGATTTGAACTCTTATGAATATTTCAAAATGCTTGTATTTTTATTTATTCTTCAATATAATCAAAGCAAAAAGCGAGTCTGTTTATTGTTTTTGTTGTAGTTGTTGTAGCTGTCGAAGTTGTGGTTGTTGTGGGCCGACAACGTTTTGGTTTTCTGATAGAAAAAGCCAATGCCGCAACTGTACCCCGCAAATACAAACACAAAACCAAAACAAAACGCCAGCAAGTCACAACAAAGAAACAGAAAAAAAAGCTTTTGGCCCGAAATTCGATAAAAAGAAATCGTTTAAATTTCGCGCAATACAAATTCTCAGACTACAGTCGCGAGTGCAACGTCGTAGCGACGAGGACGACGACGTTCAAACGTCTGAGTCGACAAAAGAAATATTAAACAAATAAATAAAATCAAACAAGCTAGACAAAGACTAGACAAAGGATACAGCTAAATAAATTAGCAACAAAGAATAAAAGCAGAAATTTTCAAACAAGTACAAAACATGAATACCTGAAAAAAAAACAAAAAACGTTTCTCAAACAAGGAAACGATTTTCAAATTGCGCATACGTAGCGTTGAACGTGCAACCAAATAAAAAAAAAGAAATATATAAGAAACAACAAAAACTAAAATAGCTGTGATATAAATTTTGAAGTGCCATATTTTTTGTGGATACCAAAAATTACCTATAAAACACACTCAATACAAATACAAAATGTCTGTACCAATGCTATTGACACCGTTGGAATCACAATCTTTGGACGAGCACATGCAAAACGTAAATATTTTATATTCACTTAAACGAGGGCGGAATTAAAAATAACGGATATGAAAAGCAAATAGGCAAATATATAAACAGCAAGTTTTGCGAAATTAGGGTATTCTTTTGGGGTGGGGCCTGTTTATAGTAACCATGACATTTCGGGTATTGACTCAAGGTCAAGAGTACAGTTTGACTAGAATGCAATCGATTTTTTATAATAACCAAATAGGATCCGACTTATTTCACTGACCCCAAAGGGGTTAATTAAGCTGCTTTTAATTCTATTGAGTAATTAAAAATTTTCCATTTTCATGAAAATATACTAACCCACCCTGGCTGTCTAACCTTTCACGCTACCCTACCACATGTTGCAAGTCATAAAAAGTCACATGTTTACAGGAAAAATACGTTCAAGTGTTTTTTCTTTTTTCATCTCAGAGCAATAAAGATTATTTGCGATTTTAAATCAAATTGAATTTGAGTTCACTTCAATTTCTGGCGAATTGCCACTGATAAGATAGATTCTCTGGACAAAGCTCACTTTTATTGCATTGCTTTTGGCTAGCACGTTTAGTTTAGTTTCGAAAGTGCGTAGGAAATCGAATAAAGAGCTTTTCAGCGTCGTCACGATTGTACGAAATTTCCCAAAACAAAGAACATATGACCGGCTCGAGGTAAATTAAGCAGCGCCGCCAACAATATTGAACTTTCGACCAAGCCGAGCGAACAAAGGAAAATTATTTCAGAATCATTAATTTATCTACTTTTTCTTGTGAAAGCTTCGTGTGCAATATTTATTTTTATTTTGGAATTTGATAACAATACAGAGGAGGTACCAGCCTGCCAGGTGCCACGGCATTGGCCAATTTACAAGGCTATGCTAATTGTGCCAAGGCAGTCTTCTTCTTCTGCCCAGCTCTGACGTGATACCATAAAAATATAAACAACGCAAAAATACGGAAAAACGATGAACATTCTCTCTATGCCAAAGTAGTTTCGGTAGTTTTGAAAAAATGCCAAGGTACTTCTGTATTTGCGCTAGCGCATTTCTTCTGGTTTTTCTATTTTGTAAAAATGTCTGATTTCTGCGCGTTGTTTATATAAAAACCGTCTAGAACACGTGATCTCGCTAAAAAGAAATAAAAGAGCCAAAGTATTTTCTTCAGTATTCTAAATAAATTCATTTAATTTATGAGTGTTACGCATTTATATAAGCTTCTCCGCTTAACGGCGGGAAGGCTAGAAAGTTTACACAGCTGCAAGTATTTAATTGGCAATTGCATCATCGGCCACCACAGTCGCCAATGGCGCAACCATACACAGCTTCAGGTAATTCTAATTAGAGAAAACCGAAGTGCTTGGAAACTCGAAACTATTCTCCGAGTTTGTGGGTTTCATTTTCTATTCAAAATAATGAAAAGGTTTCAAAGCAAAAATTTCCCTAGGTAAACCAAACATATGCTGTGCAAAAAAAAGAGCTTTTTCGAAAAGCTTTCGAAGTGTTCGGAGCGTTAAATTGAAAAGTCTATCTTATCGAAAGTGGTTTTTAATTTTTATATGATATAATTAATGATATTTTCGAAGTGGTTTTGATAAAGTCAAGAACCTGCTAATTTAGATAGATCATAGTGACCTGAAAATTGATCTATAAGACCCACTGTAGATCTGTTTACAGTCTTTACACTCACAGTGAAATGATTGACACGTGCCTTTGTTGACTTTGCTCTTAGAAAAAAAAGGCAAACCAGAACGAAAGTTGCGACAAAGTCGCGTGCTTATCATCTGAGCTTAAGATTAAATCGAGGCCTGTTTTTATATATAGAGAGAATTTTATAAATAGCATTAAGCTTGATAGATAGTTAGAAAAGACGCACGACTTGAGACAACATTGGCTGGGAGTCTTGTGCTTGGAACGAGGCTTATCGGCTTGAATTGACCACAGAAAACAGTTGAGGTGATCTTTGCATTAAATAATTTATAACAGTTGATTTAATTTCAAATGAAATGCGAATCTAATCTAGCCTGAGGGCATCGGAGCAGTACCCGTGAGGTCTGCCGAGTCTATAAATGAAAGTCAGTCAGCAGTCGAACGTCTTGGCATTCAGTTCATCATGTCACTAATTCTGATCTTTGTCTCTGCTTTCGCTATTTTGCAGTGTGCCGCTTATGGGGATGCTGCTGCTGCTATTGTCAGCAACTATGCCACCACCAATGAGTTGCTGGAGCTCACACCGTCGCCGGTGTGCAAGCCTACGCTGAGGAGGTTCAAGGTCCTACTGCAAGCCCCCCTGGACAAGGATGAGCGCTTGGGCCTGGTGGGTGATGCCAAGGTGCTGGGCCAATGGCAGTTGTCGAAGAGTGTGGCCTTGCAGCCTGTGGATGAGCTTAACGGCTTGACCTGGCAGGCCACTGTATTGCTGCAGGCTTGCCGTCAACTGGAGTACCGTTATTTCGTCTACGTTCAGGACGAAGAAGGCAATAAGCAAATACGACGCTGGGAGACACATTTCCATCCACGCAAGCTGGGACCCTGCTCGGAGGATTGTCAGGAGCTTAACGATGAATTCGGTGTGGTGTCTGGTGGTCAGTCGCAAGTGCATCGTGGCTGGCTCGCCAAGGAGGCCATTCTGCAGCTCAAATTCAATGGCGATAAAATGTTCCAGGTTCATGATATTGAGAACTTCGACCCACAGCATGTCAAGTTGAAGGTGGTGCCTGTGAAGCCCTCAGCTGGCCTACAGGTGGAGGTGACCAAGCAGATCTATGGCAACAGTCAGCTGCGCCAGCAGCCCGAATTCGGTTTGCCCTATACCCGCAACGATATCATCATTTTCCACATCACCTTGCCGCTGATGAAGCTCAATCAACCAGAGGACTTCAACCTTGAGTGCTACAACATGGGAGATGAGCTGCTGGGAATGGCCAGTCTTTCCAGCGAGCAGCTGTCCGGCAGTGAGGGTTTGCTTCACCTGGTCATTCGTTCTGTAAGTGAGCCTCAAACCACTTTGGCTCGCCTACGTCTGCCCTATGTTCTGATTCAACCCTATCTGGAGTCGCCGCTGGATTTCAAGACCACCTATGCTCACTACTGGCCCAAGAGCTGGCCCAATCTGGATGTGGGCCATCGTGGAAATGGCAAAAGCTATATAGCTGATGCCCCACCCGAGAGGGAGAACACGATTGCCTCCTTCTTGAGCGCTTACAATCATTTTGCAGACATGATTGAGCTGGATGTCCATCTCACAGCCGATGGAGTTCCTGTGATCTATCATGACTTTGGTCTGCGTACAGCCCCACCTGGCAAGAATATAACCGATGCCGATCAACTGGAATACGTGCTGATCAAGGATGTGAGCTATGAGAAGCTGAAGCGTCTGCGTGTCTTTTCTTTGATCAATGGTCAAGTGGTGGAATATCCGGCACACAATGCTGAGCCACGCCACGAATATCGCATCTTTCCACGTCTGGTGGAGGTGCTAGATCAGCTGCCTAAATCTCTGGGCATAGATGTGGAGATCAAGTGGCCACAGCGACGCAAGGGAGGCGGTACTGAGGCCGAGCAAACCATTGATAAGAACTTCTTTGCCGATCGTGTGCTCCACACAGTGATTGGCCATGGCTGTGGTCGTCCTTTGATCTTCTCCAGCTTTGATGCCGATATGTGCACCATGCTGCGCTTCAAGCAGAACATTATACCCGTAATGTTTTTAACCATGGGCGAGACCAAGAAGTGGGAACAGTTCTCAGATTTGCGCACACGCAGCGTTCTGGCGGCTATCAACAATGCCCAGGCCTTCGAGTTGGCCGGCACTGCACCCCACGCCGAGGATTTCCTAGACAAAAAGGGTCCCCAGCTGTTAGAGATGGCTCGCGCTCAAGGTCAGATAGCTGTCATCTGGGGCGATGATTGCAACTCCAAGGAGCGTGTCAAATACTTCACCGAGATTGGAGCCACAGCCACTTGCTATGATCGCTCGGATCTCTACATGAAGGAGGGCAAAGAACGCGCCTTCTTCAATTCCACTTCCCTTCTGGCGGAGTTCGAGGCTCAGTGTCGGTTGTAAGCACTTCACACTGTATTGTTATTCTTAAGGGCGGGTAGACTTAAATTGTTTATTATTATTATTATTATTTTTTTTTAACTCCAAACCACTCCAAATTGTTAAACTTTTACACTCAAGAAAAATATTAACTGTAGATGTTAGACGCAGGTGAAAGAGCATTCTCGGTAATCGACTGGGGTTTGCTGGAGAGCTCAGATTTTATACGATGATTATTATGAAGTGATGTTGGATGTACTCATATTTAAAATGTTTATAATTATTATGAACTCGTTTTTTTTTTGTTTGTTCTTTTTGTTTTTGGTTTTTCTTTTGAAAGCGTGTGGTGATAATACATTAAAAAAAAAAAATGTAAAAAATACAAACAGCAGACGGCAATAATTAAGTTAAGTTGAATGTACCAAGCTAAAAATATATATTGAAAGTTGATTAAAGCTAATCAAGCTTTTAAAGGTGATGTGGGTTCTTCCCCTCACCAAAAGCACACAATCTAACACAAAAAAGCATATGTAAAGAAGAGAAACAACCAAAATTGGCATTATAAAAGACAATGAAAGTTAGCTAAGCAATGTTTAAAAATGTACTTTAAATATTAAAAAAAATAATAATATTTTTCTATAAATCTAAATCTATTTATTTCTGTGGGCCTATAATTTCAAACAACAACTAAAGTATTTTGTTTATTTATCTTTCTGAATAACAGGCTCGAAACAAGTTGTAAATTCATGAGGCAGTCAAAAGTCATTAAATATTTCTCTGTTATCCGCAATTAAATTCACATGACTAGAAACTAATAAAATTGAGTGAATAACGGAAGCATGGCTCGAGCCCAATAATCCATTAAATTCGAATTATAAAGTGGCTAAAAAATTTGAAAAAAAAAATTATTATTTTTTTTCTAAAAAGCTAAATGAGAAAATCATTATATTTGTAAGAGTGTAAGAAGCTTTGATTTCAAAAAGAATCGCAGTCTATATTTTTTTGAATAATTTCCTAACACTTAAATACACGAAATATATCATACCATATATTTAATCAATAAATGAAAATATTTATTTTTCAATCAATTTGATTCGTGTACAGACTTTCTTCCATATAAGTGGCTTGACAAAATTTGAGAGCCACCATGAAAATGAGCAAATATCGCATAAAAGCAAATCCAAAAAGCCATAAAAATAGAGCCCTTGTCATACTATAAATCAATAGCGAAAGCCAAAGACTGAGACGGAGAGTCTTGAAGCTTTTTTTTGACAATAATGGGAGTGTTCTTATTTTGTATTTATATGAGAAATCATGTCTTTAATTGCCAGAATCTAGCTCTATTTCTCCTCGTCTTTTTGCCCACTGTTAATAGCTGGATATGCCTCTATAAGGAGTTTCCTGTGGACAGCGAGAAGGTAAACTCTTCTATTTTTGTCTTATATAATTCAAATCCATCTAACTTGTATACTTTTTTTTAGATAAAGGGTGTCTGGTGGGTCTATGCCACATATCCGACAGCCACAAATCGCTGTATTTTTGAGGACTGTAAGTTTCTGATTTTGCTGTACCACAAAATATATTATTTTATCACCTTTTCTATTTTAGTGGATCCATATTGGACTCGGATAGTTATGACAGATTATGTAACGTATGCTGTGGAGCTACATTGTTCGATGCCTTGGTTTCGGTCTCAGCACACGGTTTATACGCGCCATAAAGAACCTAGCTCATCAGTTATTGAAAATATATCTAATTACCTTGAATCGGTAAAATTGCCTTTAAATTCTTTTCTCATAGTTAATAAAGATAATTGTGCGAATAAAACTACCGAGCCCCTGCAACGTTGGCATTTATCCAAATACATGCATCTGGATATTAATCCGCATTATGTTAAACCACTTGTGGAATCTGAGACAACCTAAATGAGACTGAAAAATAATATCCGAAAAGAAAGAGTGGAGGTTCTATTAGCTCCAAATGCTTTCCAAAAGCAAGCAGACAGTCAAGCACTCAATCGTTCCAAGCATTAGCATAAGTAATTAAAATAAAATGTAAAAAAGAAATAAAAATATTATAGTCAAAAGTGATCGGTTTTTGTATACCCTAAAAATGGCTCATGGTTCAAATGTGATAAATTGATGAAAAGACAGGAACTATATCGACACTATTATATCAACAACAACCTTAGATCATTGTACCGTCTACAATTTATGTCTATTTGCCAATTCTGTATGTTATAATCTTGGTGCCTTTCAGATTAGAGTATAACGAAAGGCGAAAAGCTACCGATAGGGGATTGGCGAACTTGAGAGCAAATACTTTCAGAGCTGATTTCATCTCACCTACCAATTCGAACCCAATTAGCTGTTCGCTGCATGTTTCTTTGCTAAACAAGCTTCTCCCAATTCGCCCACAGAAACAAAGCAAATGAAGAAGAGATCAAGTCAGAAATTAAGATGAGCTGAGAAACTAAACAAAACTTTTGGAAGCATTCCGAATTTCTTTCATTTCAGTGTTTGTCATCGTACGGTCAAGAGCTCAAGAATTGCCCTTTCACGTGTCGTTTACTTTTTCAAACTAGTTTGGCTTTGTTTCTAGTAAAGTTTTTCCCCGTTGACGATGACAACTTCTCAATGGTTATGTCGGTTACGGTTTAAGTCTTGGATCTCAAAATGTATCGGCATCGGCAAAATGTGTTAAAATCAATTAGCATAAACCAAACAGCGGCTCTTTTTCAGTGGCTCCAACACTTTACATGGCATCTGGCCTTGTTTTATCTATCAATTTGGACAACGCTCATAGGCTTGGCTTCGTCATCGTTGGCGCTGAATGAAACGCTTGTTGGGTCCCCTGAATTAATTCGGGCTCTTCGAACATTTGAAGGTGACCGGCTGAAACAGATCAGTCCACGAAACTATGTCTGTGTGCCGTTATTTCGGAAGTTTAATCTGGAACTGAGAGATATTACTTTGGCTGCGGACGAGTGGATAGCTGTGAGCGGGGATCATCCTAACCTGGGCCTTTGGAATCTGGACAAGGCTAAGCCAATGAAAATTAGAAATAGAGCTCGGACGAAGTGGTTTCTACGCCTCTGGATTTGTGCTAGTCATCGGTTCTACTATCGTTATCTCATTTATACCACATCAGCAAGAGGAGAGCGAGTTCTGAGGCGCTGGGAAGGTCAACAGGTGGCACGCATGCTGCAGACCTATGAGATTTATAGATCTCCTGGAGTAGACATCTTTGGCGAAGCTTATCCTAGATCAGTGGGTGGAGGCAGAGAGATCGAACGGGGCTGGTTGAGAAATGAATACGTGGTGGAACTAAAGTTTATTTGGCACAATCATTTGGATCTGGATAACCATCAGATAGACGAAAAATATCGCTTAAGACTGACAACGCTGGGCCTTCTGGACGATGCTCTGATCGAGGTTTCTCGTTATGGGTACAATCGATCAAGTTTCCAGCGGCAAACTCACCGTGGCGTTTCCTACAAGGCCGGCTTAATCGTTATTTATAGAATCAGCCAAGCAGTGGGAACATCCAAGACTTTCTGCCTAAAAATTTCTGATTCAAATGATCAGTTAATAGGTGAGTCGTATATACTGCCTTTGGACCTAAGCGGTAGCCGCGGCGTACTGCACTTATCAATATTTAGTCCTGTCCATACCCGAAGCATAGGGGAGCTAACTTTGCCTTATTTGGTAATTCAACCTTTGGCAAAAGCTAAAGCCATCAATCTTCGTGGGAGTTTCCAACGTTACTGGCCCTCCAATTGGCCTACCATGGACGTGGGTAATCGAGGTCTTGGTGACAGCTTCTTAAGACCCGCTTCTCTTATAGAGAACACCATTGAGAGTTTCTTGGCCGTGCCCAAATTTAAGGGAGATATGGTGCAACTGGATGTGCAGCTCACCCGAGATTTTGTACCTGTGATCTGGCATGGCTTTGGCTTCTATACGGCAGCTCCGGGCAAACAAGTGAAAGATCGTTTTGACCTGCGTTATATACATATCCGCAAGCTGAGCTATGACGAGCTGAAAAGCTCTCGTGTATTCATTATCAATCAGTGGATTATTCAAGAATTCAGTCATCTGAATGTCAAAAATATAACTTTGCAGCAGCGTCTGTTCCCAAAGCTGGCAGAGGTTTATCAGGCTCTTCCCAAGACCTTGGGCCTTATCGTTGAAATCAAGTGGCCTCAGCTTATGGAGTCGGGCGTGCTTGAGTCCATTCAAGCTCAAAATAAGAATAAATATGTGGATACAGTGATTGATGTGACAGTCACTCACGGCTGTGGGCGTCCTTTGATCTTCTCCAGTTTTGATGCGGATGTTTGCACGATGCTGCAACTCAAGCAACATGCTTTTCCTGTCATCTTTATGACCGTTGGCAAATCACTTATTTGGGATCCATATTTGGATTTACGTACCCAAAGCTTTCTGCAGGCCGTTAATTTTGCTGAAAGTGCTGAAATCCTTGGCACTGCTCCGCACTTGGATAATTTCTTGGGAAGAAAGGAACTGATTGACTTGGGCCTGGATCTTCGTCAGGTAGTCTTTCTCTGGGGCAGTCGTTTATGTGACGTACTCATGTTGGAACAGTTTAGAGCTCTCGATGTCAGTGGCTTAATCTACAATCAAATCGATCTGGTGGGCCCCGATTGGAAGCGAGCTCCATTTTTTGAGGCACCTCAGCTTTTGGAGATTTTTGGTGGACAGTGTGTGACTATAGGGAACTCAACAACAATACCAGGGGTGACACCCATTAAGCCTACCATATGGCCAAAGCAAAGGAAATAATTTCAAATATATGATAGCAAGCCAGTGATTGAAATTAATTGACAACAGTCGATGGTACAAATTATCAGTAAAATTATTAGACACTTTTTAGTGGATTGAAATTTAAAATAATTTTAGTAATACTCTTAGTATCGAGAAAGATCTGAAATTGATAGTTAAAGTTACCGAAAATCTTTAGTCCCTAAATGAGGATTTATTTAATCTATAAATTATATTTTTAGGAATAGATATTTATCGATTATTATCAGTTATATATGCTCTGTAATATTAGGAATATTTCAATTTTTAACATATAATATCCAATTAAACAAATATAAGTTGTGATCTCAAATAAATGAAATTAAGTAAAGTTTGTTTATACAATTTATTACTTGTGTTTACAATTTAAAAAAAGCGTATCAGGTAGTCGTTCATCTTGCATTTTCACACCCCAACATAAGATTTAGACACGATACACAGGCACACACACATATTGAGATATGGAGAAAGGAGAAGATTGGTGAGTGAGTGAGACAGCGGCTTTCATTCCTATTACATACACTCTGCGTGGAGTATGGACATGTAGTCGCCGGATACACAGGCCATCATATTCGACATTGGCTGGCACACACCTTCCACTTTGGTGGAGACTTCAATGGAGCAACTACGCTGACCCTTCTGCATAGAATGCAACACCGAGTTGGCTGAGCCAGAGGCGACGGAGTGACCATGCTTGTGGTGGCTGCCAGGCGGTAGTTTGATAAGTAAGGCTTTGGAAGTGCCACTGCTGATGCGTTGTTTTGGCTCCGAGGATTCCTCAAATTGCAGCCAGGATGGTGGCAACGAATGATGCTTGGCAGCGGGTACAGTCTGTTCCAGATCAGCAGTGTCGCCATCTATTTCCAGGGGCAGCTCCACAGAGTCCAGTGGAAAAGGTGTGTAGTGCTGCTTGGCGGCCGCCTGGATGGTTGGTATTTCCAGGGCCTGGACAATCAGTAACGTTGTGGCACACCAGAATAACAGATGCAATGTGGCCATTCTCAAGCTAAAACCTGGTTTTTACTTTTGGGCTTGGATCGTCCTGGGATGCGCTGAACCGAAACTACTGTTCAGCGCAACGTTGCGTTTTGAAATGTGGTTTGCCCGGCATCCTCGACTGGCTTATATATACCCGATTTGTTGCAGTCCCAATAGCATGGAGATTGGTTGGTCAGTCAATGACCCCCTAGTTCTTGGGTCAGTGTCAGGCTGGCGCCAAGACTTGTGTTTCCTTTTGCAATTGAAATTGAAGAGAAGCCACTCAAGTGATACACAAACAGCAGCCCGCATAGAAGTTGCTATTGTCGTTGCTATCATCCTTGTCGTTCGATACACAAAAGGCGTAATTAATTATACGCCACGTAATCCAGATACTCCCTGCGCCACATTTGAGCTCCTTCAATTCTGACGGTGGGCTGTACTCTTCATCATAGAAAATCCCTCGATGAAGCACCACACAGCAAAATTGGAAATCTATTCCTATTTCAATTCCGTTTCAATTTTATTTCATCTCCTCTTGTTGCTGCCTCTCTGCCTCTTTTGTATTTCCGGCAATTATTTTCTACGATGTGCCAATACTGCTTTAGGGCAAGAATATAAGGATACAAGACAGAGAAGAGGCCTCGCTAACGACTTCATAAACGCAGGCGATGTGTTTTCTGTATCTCCATTGAATTTCATTGAATTCAAATGCAGTCAACGGTTCCGATGTTGTCAAAATCAGCGTACGAAAATCGACGGAAGTGACGCCATTTTAAAAATGGCTCATACGTGTGCGACGTGTTTATGGCAACCACCCGCGGCAGGCGAGCCTAAAATGTCACGACAGCAACCCAAGTCTGAATAGAGACTTTGAAAGTGCCACTGCGAATCTAGGCAAATGCCTTTGGGAGGGATTGGTTGGCTCAGCTGACAGTACTTGTCAATAACAGCCTCTCAAATTTTCTGCTGACTCGTCTAGCACGTTGAAATTGGGCGCACACACACACATACACACATACACATACACCGTTAGACATCACCACGCACGTGAAATTAATTTTAACGCTTTGATTTGCCATTGTGAGTGCTATCAACGTCACTGTCACCCTGTCAACGGTATTAGCTTGTTAGGAATTCAATTCGATAATATCCTGGCTAAAGTCTTAAGGCTTACCTATCCGGCTACTCAAGGCCAAAGCAAAACACTTCTTCCCTTTTATATAACCGGCAATCAGCTTAGGCTTTATATGGCTTGACTCTACCTCTTCTCTGACTCTTCTATTTCTCGAACTAATTAAAAGCCTTTATCTTAGTTCCAGTCTCAACTAATTAGAGATCTCTCCTACTGCCAATGACACCAAAGGCAAGCCGCCGAATACTCGGGCACACCTGACGCCCCAAAGGCACACAAATAATTCAATTAAATTTCACACTGCAGCCAACAGACAAACCGCAGACCTACAGTAGACAAACTCAACCGAGCTAACCCGATTATTTCTGCTGCCTGCTTCCCCAGATCTCTGTCCGAAAAACCCCTTTTAGTTTCACAATTAATTTTAGCTAATGTAAATAAGTTTTCAGCTGAAGACAGCAGAGCACAACTGCACCAACAAAGTCAACAAAAATAAATTATGCTCCTTGTCAATGGCTTGTCTGGCCAATAAGGTGAAAGGGTAATTTTTTGTTATTCTTTCAGGTTGAATATTAGTTCATAGTCAATTTGTTTTTGTAGTTAACTTTGTTGACAAAACTTTCTCTTGTAAATATACTTAACGTCTCTCAAATTATCATTCTAAACAAACCAAAACACTTCAAACTATTTCGAAAAATAACACAGACTTTTCATATTAACCTCTCCTCATTTTTGCTCCAATTTCTTTAGTTGTTTGATTAAATTTTGTAAACTATAAACAAATATTTGTTGTAGCAAGCTAAACAAACAGCTTGTGGCTGGTATCTGGTTTACCATCTGTTAGTCTTTCGCCCCTCCTCTCCACCGACCTACCGAAAAAATAAGAACCGAAAAAACAGTGGCCCACTCGAATTAATCTTTGACGCGTCACATGAAGCGTGCGAAAACTTTCCAGCACCAGCAGCGCTTTTAATTTGCATTAAAACGCGCAAACTATTAAACTGAACTTACAACACGTTACCTCCCCCAAAAAGTGTAGGCAACCCCTCGAATGCTTTGTGCAAGTTTCGTGGCGCATACAAATGGGTCAGAGCCCTCAACTCGCCACTCTGGAGTCTTTAATAATTTAAGTCACAAATCAAATTGGACATGGGTTGCTTGAAACCTACAAAAAAAAAAAAAAAAAAGAATAGGGAAAAGTAAAAGTCAACAAGTTGCCGCGTGGCATTGGGCCATTTTGTGTTCACTGCCAGCTGTAAAATGGTGGAGGTCATCAAAAAAGTGGCAACAAAGTCCACGCCTGCCACTGAACCAAACCGTTAGGCACTAACATTTTTCACTCTGCTCCGAGGAGTCGGAACATTCGAGCTTGTTTAAAATCACTTAGCAATCCGTTTGGCTATAAAAATGTTTTCAAAAAGCTTTTAATTACTGGCAATGTGACCGAAAGATGGTTAATAAGACTAAAAAGCCTAGTTGAGTTCACTTTAAAATGAATTTATATTTTTTGAGAGCTGCATTTATTTAAGAAACTAAGCACGTTTGTTCCCACATTTTTTGGGAAAACTATTTAAAAATTAATATTATTAAAATCCACCATTTTGGCGCTTGTTAACAAAACCCCTAACAAGGCTGAGGCAAGCCAAATAAAGGTGATGAAAATGAGAATAATGAGAACGATATGCTCATGCCACACCCACACACACATTGTCTTACTTTGCTTTGATCAAAGGTGCCCACAAAAAAAAAAAAAAAAGGAAATGAGGAGTACAAAAAAAAAAAAAAAGGAAAACATGAAAACCAAAAAAGTTTTAACCGACCACGGCAGCTGCCATAAACTTGCCTAAGTTCGAAAGTGTGTGTGTAATTTATATGCAACGGATGTGAAAAATGAGTTTCGGGGTTCACTTTCGCTTTTATCCTTTTAAAGGTCAGATAGCTGCAGTTTCGGCTTATGCAAAATAAGCGCGAAAATTGGAAAGTTTTATGGTTGAATCGTCGTGCAACGCTTTTTTGGTACATCGAAGTTGAAAACTGTTTGGAGGCGGTAAATAGGATCTTTTTTATTTTTATTTGTTTTTTTTTTTTTTTTTTTTTTTTTGGTAAAGGCCTCGAAACGGCGGTCAACCCTCTGGGGAACCAAAGATATGACTTAACTAGAAGCAAGCATTGGCGATTTTTGTTGTTGCTCTTGTCGGACAAGCAATCGAGTAAATGCTATAAACTTTTTTAAGGCCCATGAAGTTTTTAAAGTCCATAAATACGAGAAAAGCGAAATAAGAAAAGCCAAGGGAAGCAAATGACAAGCGTAAGCTGGTCAGTTAAATAGATAGGCTGACAAGAATACAAATCGAAACCATTTAAAGAGGGCAAAAAAATACAACAAAAGGGAGTCGCTTGATTATCAACTCAATCAAAAGCGAACTGTAATGAAATCCTCAAAGATAGTCTAGCCTGGGCTTTAAGGTTACCAAGCAGAAGAATCCTATAAAGCACAACTAATGAGGCATGACTAGACCAACACTAAAAGATTTGATGGTGGCTTTAAAAATAATTACAAGACTGCAGGTCACCGAATCTTAGCCTACTCTGCTAAGTAAGCAGAGAAAGTTTTAAGGAAACCTGTTTGGTCAAAGCAGCCAAGCTTTTCAGGATTTTGGGCAAACAAACAATAAAAGCTTAAGCTGAACATGCTGGAGATTTCAAGCTTTTCTTTTTCAAGGCAAAAATAAAAATATTTCATTTGCCTTGAAACCAAAAGAAGCTCACATATTTCTTTTATCATCTAAGATTTTTATTTGGTTGGATAATGCTTTCTTGAATTTCTTTGTGTTATATGGAATCCACTTTAATGACTTAACCATTTCTAATTTGAAATTCATTCAAGTCGAGTCGTTAACTCCCACACTCACCTTTGGGTGAGCCGCAGAAACCGCAGAGTAACCGCAAAATGGCTAAGCTACCTGCAAAGCGCGGTTCTCCTCACTTGGGTGACTGAAGTCAGTAATACGGGAAACCAGCATTTAACCAGAAGGTAGATAAACGGAGAGACAAATGAGGATAATCTTAGGTGTCGCTTTCTGGATGTGTTAAAATCAACGGAAGTGGAAAAAGTGGGAAGCAAAAATCAATTAGAATATATTAATGGCAGATGATTAAAATTAAAATAATTTTTTAATTGAAAACTTATATAAATTAAGAACTGTAATCATTTTAAATATTTACTGAAAATTCCAAATAATAAATCCTTAATTAAATGATTGATTGAATCATTATTTTATACAAATCGAAAATAATTTCAGCAATATGAATATTTTTTGATTTGTTTATTTATTCATGGTATTTATTTGACCAAGTTTGACCGTTCATAAATTAATTTTAGTCCATTGTAGGCTATTTTTATTGGCTTCATCCCCTTTTTGACATATGTTCGCAATTAATTAAGCTTATTTATTTGCATTTCATCGCTCGCATAAATTAAAAATATTCCGCATTTTTTGTGCAATTTTATGCAGTGAGATTTTTACACGCTTCGTAAAATAAATAAATTGCCATAAATGCTGGACAGATTTCCAAAGGCCTCGGCCACTATTTTTTTTTTTTTTAATTTCAATGAAATTTGAGAAATAATATTTTTGGCACCTGTGAAAAAAATCTAAATATTAAACGGCAAAGTATTCTGCGAAATTGAGAATTTTACGATTTGAGCTAACTAAAAGTGGCAGATAATTGCTTTGGCAAACTCTGCGGGTAGTCTTCAAAATACACAAACTAAAGCCCGAGAAAGTGGAGGAAATAAAATAAGAGGTAAAGAAAGCAGAAGCTCAGGAATTTTCATTTGGATTTTGTATTAATTTGTGTGTGCGTGAAACTTTTTCAATTTAAAATTTCACTGTTTGATATTTAATATACAAAATTCCAGAGTGCACCTGTTCCTCGGCCATGGCCCTGACCACGGTCTTCCTAGTGGAGGGAGGGGGTCTGGCATATTCTAGTGCGGGTAAATGGTGAGCTTTCAATAATTAAGTTGATGCCAGGCATAAAACTTTTTTATACTTTGTGTTCATTTTGTTCGTCTCTTTTGAGCTTGCTGTTGTTGTTGTTGTTGGCACTTTTGTTAGTCTTTCTCGGTTGTAGAAGTTTTAAATTTCTGGGGTTTTTTAAATTTATGAAAGTTAGGCTGTTGGGCGTTGATCCCCTTCCATCTTGGCAATGTAGGAAAAAAGAAACTCGGAAAAAGACAACAGTATTTTTCGAGTTCAACTGAACTTTTCATGTTAAGCTTGAAGTGTTTTATAGTTGCCTAACTATCCGGAAACTAAGTGCTCAAAGCTTAGAAAAGTAGTGAATTTAGAAATATTTGGAAATGTTTAAGTCTTCCGGCTTATTAAATTCCATAATATTTTCATTTGAACTTTTTCTAAAACAAAAAGAGAAATAACAATTTGTGCTCCCTAACCGAATGTGATTAGAACCTTAATCATTTTTAGATTTTTCTATTGTCTATCAACTGTCAATCCCAGTGAGGGTTCATCTTGATACCTTCTGGAGGTGTAACCTTTATGAAAAATTGATATAAATAAAACGAAAATCCTTTTTAAATATCAATCGAGCTGTCTATTTTTGAAACCCAAGAGAGTCTCTTGAACTGGGCCACTTGCAAATCGATTTTTGGTAGCCACTTATTTTTTAGAAGTTCTGGTCTGGTTGGCAAACAGTCTACCACCTAATAATAATGACATCGAGGTTTTAGACATCAAAGACATCCAATATAAACACAGGCCCGCACTTGTTGGCCCAACGTCCTTTCAATGACCCGTCCTCTTGTCTCTTTCAATATTTGCAATACTTGCTTTTATTTTATGTCTCAATACTTATATTTATTTTGTAGCTTGTTTGCTAGCATGCATCACACGCTTCAGGCTGTGCCACGCACACACTCACCCCCATCCACAGAAACTAGTGGAACGTGCCTCGCATTTCAATGGTGGAACGCGGCGTATGAGTGATTTTTGTTACTTTCTAGTGTTTAGCGCATATCTCTTTAAAACAGACGCGTATGCTACATGCTTTTTTTAACTGCACAACCTAGTAGCTATTTTTTATTAAACACACCATAATCTACCTTTGCCTCTGACCCGTTCCGACTGACCTCGTCGAAGGGGCGTTCATGTCAACGATTGTGATTGACGAGGGTGATTTAATAAATGAAACGCACTAGAGAAAAAATGAAAAAGAAACAACAACAACAGCACCAGCCACCATAATGGAACTGGTTAAACGGACACAGACAAGGGAGTCGCTCTATGCAATTCTGCAAAAAACAAAAAGCAGAGCAAAAAAAAAATCGAGAAACAAAAAACTTGTGGTACACAAAACAGCACAAAATGGACGATGATAGCCCCCGTCAACGCCAATCAACTTTGACTACAGTTACATTGTAGAACAAGATCTGGATATCTAGAAAGGAATCGTGAGTCCAAGGAGGTCAGCCAAGTCCCCGGCAAGTAACCTTCAGAGTTGAAAAACTATGCAATTTACCATAAAACGTTTTGCTAGCAAAATAACTAAAGTTGTATCGAGTCAACAATATTTTTTAATTTGAAAACCCGCTCAGAGTTATTCTTCGAATGTTTCATCGTTTCCTTTGTTAAAGACAACATTTGATTTGGGTATTTGAGGGGTCTCAATAAACACTATTCAGCTGAAGATTTAGTAGTCTAGAGATGAGATATTCATTTAATAACTGGAACCCTTTTTCCCATTTTATTTTAAATTGTTTGCCTCTTTTATTTTGTGGATACGAAATACGGTTTCCCCTGACCAGGACTACAATTAATTTCTATTGTTTGGCCTGAGTTTCTTTTATATATTTTTTCATATGACCTTGTTAAATTTACATAAAAAATATGGAACTTAAGTGCGGAGCTCGAGCAATAAATCATATCCAGCGAAGCAAAAAAAAAAAAAAAAAGAAATACTAAATAATAATAATAATATTCTCTGCCAAGGGTAAACTAACGGGAAGTAAGATGAAGCCTTTAATAAAGCCGATTTTTTATTCTCTCGTCCGTTTTTTTCCCCCCTCATCTTCTTGGCCTTGGCGACAAACAATATTTTCCCTAATGAAGTCATTTTCACAGTTGAATGGCATGAGTCCTCGACACCAATATCATGGCAAGGACTGGCTTTATGTGTAGCTTCAAATTGCTACCGCCTACTTTTTAGATGCTCCTTCTTCTTCTTCTTCTTTTAGTTAGGGTGTATCTTATTTTTCTTAGGCTGCGTGTTTTATTGGCAAAACTGATTTTGTCACGTTTCCGATACGTTTCATTTCATTTGAGTTACTTTTTTTCCGGCGTTCTTCCATGATTGCTTTTTTCCTTCTTATTCAATAAAAATACAAAAATATAGGAGGCCGAGAGAGAAAGGTCACGCGTGTTGGGAATTTAGTTAACAATTTTGCTGGGGCATAAAATTATTTTCCCTAGCACTTTTAGTTTATTTTAATTATCTTGGACCATCAGGTCCAGCTGTAGGGGCTTCTACGTTGCGTCCACATTATGAAAATCATAATAAAAATAAATTTTTATATGAAATAAAAAAAGATGATGCTGACAGCATTTTTTAAGCATGCCGGATGCACATATGCAAAAAAAAAAAGGACTTGACTAAAGAGTTGCTGGGGCTTGGATGCTGGAACCAAGTTCAGTTGAGGGTTACAAGGGAGCTACCCCTGCCACCTTTCTCCTTTTGTTCAGTTCATTTTTTTTATAGATCATGGAATGTTTCACATGCACATACGACAGTGATGGCAGCCATCACATTTCCTAGTCCCCTTTGTTGTCCTTGTTGTTGTCTTTGTCATTTCCGTCGCACCACTCACATATTTGCCATGTCACCTTCCCACGCATTTTCTGCTTCGCTGCGACCTCCTTCCACTTTTTCCCTTAGAAACATCAAGCATATTTTTATAGCACATAAATGTCATAATGCTATGCGGTATTTCATTTTTTTATATGCTCACATTTTGGAGGGCCATTTTTGTTTTATATAGAGCCTTATATATCTGTGATTGTTCTTGCTGTTGTCGTGTGAGTTCTACTTTTATTACGAAATGTTTGCTGCATACTTCGGAGACAGCCACGGAAATGGAATGAAAGCCATTCGAATTGAATGGGCTGATTTTTAAATCAATCGAAACGAATTTTTGTTGCCCATATTAATTTTATTTTTTGTTACTGAAAGATTGTGGAAATTCACGGACAGGTCATAACAATTAATTTTAATTATGTTTTTTTTTGCGCTACGTTTTTAATTGCCCGAGCAGATGGAAAATTGGGAAGCAAGAAAGTTTGCTTGGGGGGGCCAAAACAAACTTTAATAAACTCAAAATTCTGGAAAGTTGAAAACAGAATGAGTGCGGGTGGCTAGGGTACATAATAAAATCGAAACCTAATCAAGTAAATTGGCCGTAAAAATAAATCGCATTAGTTGAGCCAACCAACCGACCAACTCGAGAAGCAGGCAGACAGGCGGCCAGGCAGCGAGGCAGCGAGTCAGCCAGCCTGGCTGATGCACACACCTCTAAGCCTTTAAGTTAAGCATGTGAGAGCGGTTTTATACAAACAACAACAACAGCAAACACACACCATTACAAGCTTAAATGCAGGCAGGCGGCATGTGGCAAATAGCATTTAGCTTTGTTTGCTTTAACAGAGAAAGGCAGAATTGATTGAGTGAGAGAGGCGCTCGCTCAAGGAATCTGAGCTGAGGAATGCCAGGGGCGGGACGGTGTGAGGATGTGGGACCCATTCGAGTGCATATCAAAGCGAACTAATGAATAAATTCATTGAATCTATAGCTACGTTCGAAAGTTTGCACAGCATTTGAGTTTGAAAATTTTTCTGAATTTGCTTTTACTCTCCGAAGCCATTCTAGTTTCCCTCATGCAATAAGGCAAACTTTAGAAAATAAACAGCTAAACAAACAAAAGAATAAAATCACAAATCTATTCTGGCATTTCTTCTCTTGAAATGGGTTCGACACATGGAAAAGTTAAATTAATGCAGACATGGGTGCCATCCAAGCCAACTCGGTAATTTATGGCTCCAAGCTGGTAAACAACTCTGCCAGGGGAATCTGTATAGAGAGCAGCCTGCTGCTCTGAATGAGTTGCTAATTTGAAAATGGATCCCGGCAAACTCAGGAACACCCTCGACACACCTGTGGCTGCAATTAAAATTAGTTGTGGTAGCAGTGGGCAAATGGAACAGAGAGTAAATCGAGCAGTTCATTCCAATTAATCAATTGGGTTGGGCGGAGAATTTCAGTTTGATTTTCATCTCATCGGGCGTGTGAGAGGTTAAACGAAAGGACCCCTGAATATTTTAATCGATGGACTCTCTGGAATTTTATTACTTTTTAAACAGGCAATTTTTAATTGACTTGAAGCGTCCGTTTTTTTTTTCTTGCTAATTATGCTCTTTGGCAGCAGCCTATTAAAATGTTTTTGAAAAGTTTTTTAATTGCCTAGTTGGCATTTACAAAATTTAATATATATTGGGGGAGAGTGATAAAAGTTGATTTAACAATTAAATGAATATAAATGTTTTTAATTTACCAAAGAAAGGTCAAAAGTCTTTTCCCTGCTGACGAGTCTTGATATTTATTTAAGAATACAAAATTAATGAGAGCAAATTCAATTTGATTTGATTTGAGAATATTAAAATAATTTTTAATTTCTTAATTTTAATTAAAATTAATTTCGAATTAATCATTCGTAAATCCTTCATCAAAAGTTTGAAAAGTTCGAGAACCCTTTTTGAAATCCACTTTTCATAATTAGAAAATGAAACTGAAAAAAAAATATAATAAAATAATTGAAACATCTTTAAAAATTTTATAAATCAATTTTAGCAGACACAATTCTGCCTGGCGAAAATTTATAAACTTGGTGAAATGCCTTGTCAAAAGATTAGCAAGCCTTCCCGCCCAACCAAGAGAATGATTTTTCAATTCGAATTCAGTAAGCAGCATTACCTTGTATATTTTTACGAGCCTACTTGTTTTTCCACAAGCTTCTTGATGTTTGGTTTCGTTGGTAGATTTGAAAATGCTTACAATTATTTGTATGTAAGTGAGCCTGGCAAGTTTCAATTTCATTCCAGCCACAAGCACGAATTAAGCTCAAAGCAAAGTCTATGTGAATGTATTTCGGTCTCTGTGACATTCAGAGAGTTGTAATTCAGTCAGCCAGCATGACTCATTTGTGTGGGAAATCGCATTGCCGTGAACATCTGGCACAAAAGCTCAGCGACCTAAACGGAAATCACTTGAAATTCTGACTGAATTGTGCACCTGCGGCATCATCCTGCCGTAGTTAGCATTACGCATGGTGGAAGGGGGGGATGGATTGCATACACAATATTTTACTGGCATTGCCATGACATTCTCCCGCCTTTGCAAATGCGATTTGGATAAATTTTACATAAAACCTAACAGACTATTTTGCGTTCCTTTTATTTTTTTGGTTGAGACAAGTGCAAAAAAAAAAAAGATTGAATGCGTGTGGTTTGAATGGAGACTAAGAGAGCTTATAAAATAAACTCACCAAAAATGTTGGCAGCATTTGTCGTCGATTACGAAGTGCGTGTAATGGCTAATCAGACATCAGCAAAGCCGAAGCCACTCTCACCACCCTCTCCATGCTGACAAGTTGACTGTTTATCAGCTGAATATGCCGGCATTTGTGTAATCAATTTCAGGGCAATGGGGCGTTGGGCTTTCACTAGAAGAAATAAAGAGACTGGGACATTTTAATTGATTTCGCTTTAGGACAGAACAATTATGTACTCAATTTGATGAATATTGACAAAGAGGTGTGAAAGAGTACGAGCGAGAGACAGTGTAGACAGCTTAAAACAAAAATACGACGTATACGTAATTTTTTGAAGAGGACTAGAAAATAGGGAGCTTCAGTCAGACATCAGTTTATTACATCTGAAGATTTATATAAATCTATATGCATTTATATGTTTATCTCATCTCTGTCTGTCTGGTCGCATTTGTTATGCGTGGCACATGAATCTCCTAAAAAATTCAATAATACCCAAACAAAAAAATAAATAAACGGCATACAAACAAAGCCTCAGCCTTGGGCGCCTGCTCTGGTTTAGTGAGAGTTACTAGAGAAATTCTAGGAGGTTGACTACCCGTGATGACTAAGAGACTAACAGACTAACAGACTGTCTGTCTGGTGTTTTGTCTATGTTATTAATATGGCCGCCTGGCAATGACAGTGTAAATCCAAGTGTCTTCGGCCTCTTTGGTCTTTGTTCTGGGTCATCACAGCCACCCACAAAATCAGTTTTGTTTGTATTCTGCTTGTTTCATTAATTTGATGCTGTGTTTTCATCATTCCCCCAGCTTAATAAATTAAAATGCTCAGTAACAAATTAAAGTCAGGCCTGACCCCGGTCGGTTTTGGTTTGGCTTCATTTTAGAAAATGCAAATTATATGCAAATGTCAGAGAGGCCGGAAAAATGCTCGAGGCCTACAATTTCAAATTGAATAATTGCAGACACCAAAAAGAATAGTATAAAAACATTCGTTTGCACAGATTTAAAGTCTTAAAGTCTTTTGGGAAAATCTTTCAAATTAGAATAATAGTTTGTTGGAACTGCTAAAACTTAAGTGCAGCCTTAAATCCCGCTGCCTTAGTGGCCCCTGCAAGTTGCACTACCTTGGTCCCTAGAGACCGCTTTGGCCACATAGAAGGATTTTAAGTTTTCTCGGAAACTTTGGAATTGCTGTAGGCCCACTGAGCTCACTAAACAATAAGTGATGATGCCAGCCATTCATCTACGTACCCCACACCAAATCCAAAGGATCTGCTCAGTCCCAAAAGCCCCTATGACTGATTTTGATTCAGATGCTTTTTCTGCTGTTGCTGCTGCTGCTCTCTTTCTCTCTCTCTCTCTCTCTCTCTCTCTCGGTTGTGGTTTGTGGCTCCTCGACTACAATTTCGTTGACAATGCCAGCCAATTGTGTTTGAGTGCCGGAGTATGGGTAAAGAATCCCTGACCACATACACACACACATGCACTGTGCACATACATAACCAAATTGTACAAGAACTGCAGTTTATTCCGTCTGTCCCCGGAGTTGGCCAGCAGTCGACATGCGGGCTAAACAGACTGTGGCTGCGGTCAGTTGTATACGGCTTTTCTATGTGCATGTGTGTGTGTGTTTATGTGTATATAGATGGATACATCAGGCACCTCTTCTGCATGCATATGGCAATAGTTGAGCTCGGCTCATTTCTCTAGCCATTGTGCATGACAAACAAATGGCCTGACCAGCCATTGCCAACAGGCCATATTCAAGTGGAAGAATTGGGACCAAGAACGGTAGACCGTGATGGACCTGAAGTCTGTTTGTTTTGTGGCATAGAAAGAAAAGTTTCTAAGTAAAATTCCCAAAACAAATCGATAACCGAAGGCAATCGATAATAGATGAAGATTTTCTTCTTGTGAGAAAAACTTTTCCCCTTCCCAAAGTGTTTTTCTGACAACTATTAATTTATTCATTTCTAAAAAACAAAAAGTTTGCTTCCTTCTGAGCTGCATAAATATGGTTTAAAAAATATGTCAAAAATAAACTGAAGGCTAGTTCAGTTTATAAAAGTTGTTTATTTCAATCCCACCCCTGAGACAATTAAAATGAGAACTTTGAATAAATACAATTTTATTTTGAATTTTCTATTTCAAACTTAAAGTCAATTTTCCACTGTGCAAATGCTAAATAGGAGGAAGAAGGAAATGGCAGGTCCTTTCTGGTTTCCAGCTTGGACTCTTAGCTACCAACTACAAAACCATATATAATCCATTATAAAACTGTTTACATAGGGTTTCTTTAAATTGGTTTATTGTCAAGCTGCTGCTGCTGCTACTGTTGCTTCGTTTTGTGTCCACCCTGATTCAAGTCCTGCCAAGTCCAGCATGTGTATGCATAGAAGTAAAAGTGGGCCCATTAATAATACAATTGTCGGGGCTTACTGATAAATTGCTGTGGTTTGACAATTTGTAACCGCAACCACAAAACAAAACGTAAAATTCAAACTAGAAAAAAAGAAATGCAACTAACCAGTTTGAAATGGCCTAACTTCCACCTCTCATCTGGGCCAGGCTAAAAACAATTCAATCAATGAAATGCAAATTGTATTTGTTTTATTTGCATTTCTTTTTTTTGAATGGATTATTCTCGTGTGATTTTACTAATTTGGTGACTAACGAATGTTTGCATGCCTGTGTGAGAGTGTGAATATTAAAAGCATTCGGTTATTTGGTTGGGCAATAATTTTTGCAAATTAATTTACGTGACGCTAACGATTGTCATAGGAGAAGAATAAGCGAAAGCGAGAGAGCAAGATCGATGGAAAAATTATTAAACACAATTAGTAAAATCTAGCTCAATGAAGCTTAAATTGCACATTCAGCTGAGACATTTTAAGCGTGCACAACATGACGTATGGGTAATAAAAATGACATGCAGGAAATTTAATGCCAATGACAAAGAGAGAGAGGGAACGTGCCCATGTGTGTGTGCCTGCTAATTGAATTTGTGTTGTTGCCCTAAATATGGACGATGATGAAAATAATGTTGACGATGCTGACAATGATAATTCTCTTCTGCTGATGTTGCCAAGAAAGTTGAGGGTGTTAAACAAGCCCCAAAACAAGACATAAATTAGCAGCAGTTGATTGCCCCAACCAACCCAGAAGTATAGCCTTATCTAATTACAAGGCATGTTCTACAACAGCGACAAACAAGTCACGGTAATGCTGATTGCTGTTTAAAGAGAGAGAGAAAGAATCAACTACAACTGCGTATCAACCTAAAATCCCCAGAGAATTCTCTGAACAACCCACATCCTCCAGCCGCTCCTCTCGCTGAGCTATGCGAAGCATTTTACAAATTGAAATTTATAAAAGCAAAGCAGGAAGGCATTCCCCTTCAGTACCCCGTCTACCTCCCCCACCGACCAATGAAATAGCGCGCAAGATTTGCTCAAGTCAATGGCTTCAATTTGCTTTTATGGCCAGTGGTTGAGCGGTTCTTAGGAGTGAGTCTCTTGCCAATTGTATAGCTTAAGCTTAAGCAAACTATTTGTCACCAAACCAACAAAGCCAACCATGCCAAGTCCACGACCCATTGTGTTGGGTGTTCTCACTTGACTTGCTTCTAGCATCATTTGCAAAATGTAATTGTCGCAATTATCGTAAATTTTCGTGCTGAATTGTTGTCACATTAAAGTTAATTTCAATCTCTTTCTTTGTTTCTGCCAACCCCGAACCGTCTACATGGCCGTCATCATCGTCATCATCGTTTTGTTGTCGGAATTTTGGCACTATTTTAGCCTTAGATGTGGAAGTTTTTGGCGCTATTCTCAACACTTTGAGCAAAACAAAACTTTGAATCAAAACACATTTGTCAAAATCCTAAAGGCAAAACACATACGAAGTCCCAGCGAACCCAATCCCACGACAGCGTTACCAATGGAACCAAATCCGAGACGGCCTGTTGCATACTCCCAAAAAAGCTTTCTCTCTTAGATATTCGCTCTCTCTTAAATTTTTTGCCAGCTCTTTGGTTTTATACCAGTTTTGTATACCATTTTCGAGTGGTTTGCGTGGGTCCTTTGATTTCGGATTTTGCTATTATGCTAAGTGTGCTTCCATTCTTTGATGCTTCCATAAGATATTGAAAGGGTGCACCGAATCCAACAAAAACTACAAATACAGGTGGGTCAGGCAATTCTATTTATGCTAAGCAAAAACACATTATGAGGGCCACCAAAGGACCAGATGGAAGGTTATGGCCAGGAAATATGCTTAGCAGCTAGAAAGTCAATAAGTAAAGAGCAAACAACATTCAAATGTGTTTTGAAATGGCCGGGAAAATTCAATGAAATTGAAAAGCCTTTGGTAAGCAAACAAAAACTTCATGTTCAATGATTCAATAGAAATGCAAATTATTTTTCATATCATGTATGTGATGTGAAAGCCAATACGTCAGTGTGTATGGATTTGCTAATATATGTGAAAATGCAATTGGTCTCAGCTTATTTTATTTACATATCATTTGAATTATACTCGAATATGTTGGTTTTGTGGTTCAAAGAGTTTTCAAATTTAGTTATTTTATCAAGAAGTTAATTAATTTAAATATTTAACATGTTTTTGTCTGCGATAAATTCTTAGAAAAAAAATTACTTTTTATGCAAATTAAATTTTTAAATAAAACAAAACTGTAAAAAAAAATTATAATTGGTCTTTGTATAAAAATATTTCAAATATTTATATTTAATTATTCAAATAAAAGCAAACAAAGGGTTTAACATATCAGTGGAAAGAATAATAAAAAAATATGCAATAATTCGATTATTGCTTCTTTGAGTGTTACCCATTCCGATCATTCCTTTGGCTTTTGGAACCTGTAAACAAAGTGTGCCCCTTCTCACCATCTGTACAATTTACCTGAGGGATTTCCTGTTTAAATGGAAGTAACAAGCAAACAAGAAATTTCCTGGAAAAAAAAATTCAAACATACTCAGTCTTCTTAAAGATATGCAATCACAGCAGCGGTAACAAATCGCTTGGGGGGACCGACATGTACGGTAAATCTTACACTATCGAGAAGAAACCAAACCAAACCAAACCAAACCAAGCCAAGTCAAACTGAACTATAGCAAGCAAAAAAAATGTGTCAACAAGGCCAACGAAGTCTTCTTTGGTTTTTTGCGGGTCTGTGTGGCCTGCGCCAAGGTGTTGTCGTTACGTGCCCCCAGCGGCAAGAATGCCAGGCGCCTGCTGGTATGCTACAAAAACATCCCACAAAACTAAGAAGTGATACCAGTGACAAGGACTTTGACGGCAAGGTTAGGAAGCCAGACCATCCTGGATTTCTTCAAGCCAAAATGAAATTTAAATATGCAGCCTTTGTTGTTGTTTGAATTTTGGTGTGCCTTGACTATCTATTAACACGTTATGACACTTGCAGCCAAGCTTGCTGCGACTAGAATGGCAAAATTCAAACAATGTACACGTATATGAGACTCTGTCACAGCGTGCATGTGTATGTGTGTGTGTGTTTGTGCTCCAGTTACGTAACATAGACAACTAAATGTCAATTTATTTTACATCAAACAAGCAGAAGACGCAGCCAAAAACAAACCAGGGAAATATAGTCAAACTGCAATGGTGAGGGCGATAGGGAAAGACTCTGGAACTTTGTAAAACTTGTGACTTTCAATTTTTGCCGAATGATGTGTTGGAGACATGTGCAAAGTTTTTGATAACAAACTGTTGGTAGCTCTTGCTAGTGATGGGGGGTGCCTTTCGAACAGGTTTTTCCTAGACTTGTACAGGTGCAAGTCTGGGTGCGTGTGTGCCGTTTGTTTACAAGTTAAATGATTTATGTTCGTGACTTTAGATATGGAAAAGTTTTCATTTAAACTTGCCATTTTGCTTGCTCGCTTAAATCAACCAAAAGAGTGAAATAAGTAAACACAAAAAAAGAAAAAAAAAAAAAATAGTATTATCTGGCATATGAAAACCACATGACGTATACGCAATATTTGTTTCACGGTGCGTGTGTTGATTTTTTATTTCATTTTCATGCATTCCTTTTTTTTATTAATTTTATTGTTCATCTGTCTGTACATGTTTGCTCATTTTTATAGTCGACTTTATTTTTTCTTTTAGGTGGATTTTTCTCTTCTTGAAGGAGCTCTATAAACTTGTATCGATTTTACCAATTTTATTGTAGAATTGAAGTTGATTTATTTTTTATGCTAGATTTTATATACTCAGAATTTAACTTAATTTATTTTGATTCTTGATTGTTTTTTTTTTTTTTTTTAATTCTTTTCGATTTGAGTCTCTTTATATTCATTTTCTTGCCTAGCCATTTATTGAAATAAAAAAGGTAAATATTTTTAAGTCTTTTGTTGATTTGATTCCATTGAATCTAATTATATTCTAGGTGATTCCTCAAAAATTCCTTTTGTCACAAAGCTAATTTTTTATTTAATTGATTGGCACAGGTTGACTGGAATATACCCTTTCAAGATTGTGCAACCTTAAACTATTCAAGAAATTCATTTCACAAAGAAAAGTCTTCTTATTAACCAGGGAATCTGCATTTCTAAATGATTGATTTCGTCTTTGTTTAGTTATGACCAAGTAAAACCTTGTCAGCTTGGAGAATTCTCTTAAAATCAATATACCCTATTACATTTCTAGAACCATAAGAAAAAAGAACCGCACAGACAACCACAATGAATGGGGAGTAAAAGAAAATACCTTGCTTTTTATTCATGGTTTCATTTAAATGGAAATTATTAGTGTCATTTGTAGCCCCTGCTGGCACCAACAACACCGAAATTGTTAAATTCTCATAAAAACGCATTTACTTGGAGAGTGCCGCAAGAGCTATACTCAAAAAGAAAGAAATATAAAAAAAAAAATAAAAATGGAAACCACCAAATGATTGTGACCTTGACGACGTTCTTTTGTGGCAGGCACACTTGGGTCGTCTGTCTCCTATCATTGTCCTGCCCCCCTCTCCAGTTGTTCGTTTTTTATGAGATTTTTTTTTTTGCTTTCGTCTTTTTTGGTAACCATAATGTTTGCATAATTTACTTGCGCTTGCGTTTAAAGGTTTTTCAAATTACTTTTTAATTTGGTTTTTCCTTCTTGAGTTAGGCGAGTCGTAGGCTCTCTCACCTTGTCAACAGCAACTGAAAAGTTAAATAAATATGCAAATTCGTTGCGGTTTTATTGAAAATATTGTTGAGGAAAAAGTTGCTTGAACTCTTGAACAGTCTATTGAATTGGCCCACATAAATTCCCTTTGACTAATAAGGCTGATTGTGTTTTGAGTGTGTCTATCTAAGGCTTAAGCCAAAGGACCTGAAAGGTCTATATTTTTGGTTCCTCAATTTTTTTTTCTCATTTTTAAATTCAGTTTTTCCTTAAAGAGAATTTTGTAGCTAACTTCTCTTCAAGGTTCTGATATAATTTCTTTATGCTTTCAATTTTTTTTTACTCAAAAAATTTAAGCCTCTTGTACGCATATCGATTGGCATATTTTATGAATATGTATGGCATTCGTACTGTATTGTGTTTTTCAGGGCAAGAACAAAAGACGACACACACTATGCGGCATTTCCGAAAGCAGAAAATAGGGTGGGAAAGATGTCACAAGGCCAGCATGTTAAGGCAGATAGCGAACAAAAGCTTCGTCACAATATTGCAGTCTACATTCTCCTATTTGAAAGTGGCGACCAACCTCTTGTTGTTGACTGTACTTTAAATACCGAGGCATTAATTATGCGTCTGTTGCATGCTGAGCAGAGATAAAAGCAAATACCTGAGTGGCAGTCAGTGGCAAACAGAAATCACAAAGCAAAACCCTGACATACCCTTGCCGCAAACGACCCACCTTTATGTAAACCTGTCACACATTTCAATGAAAGTCAGCTTGGTGAATGCTTTCATCTGCTGCTTCGAATGCCTCACGTCTACAAAATATTTGCGAAGCACTTTCCCGGTGCATCACCAGCACCAGCACCATCACCAGCTCGGCCATTAAGGCAACAAAACTTTCAATGGCCAAAGTAGAAAAAAGGAAAACATTAACTCTCACCAAAAGAATACACAATGGATAAACCTCAGGACCAGGAATATTACAACTTGCAGAGATGTTGAAAGCAAACTGAATCCTTCAGAAAAAACTATCCTTCAAAAAATTAAGTTTCATCGATACTCTTTTCTTTTTTACATGGAAGAAACTTACAATATTTTTTGAATTTCAGAAATCCTTTCGATTTACAAAATAACCTGAATGTTCCAAAGCCCCGAAGCCTTAACATATTTCTTAAACTTTTTATTCAATTCTTGTTTTTCTATCTTACAGGAGAATATTTTATTTATAGAGTAAAAAAGAGCACAATAAACCATATAAAATTGTAGTGTAAAAGGAATTTTTTTCTTGCAAGTTGATGGCAAACTCTTGGCTGTTGGAAGTGCTCATTTGTAATTCAACTTTGGCTGACACTTTTAAGCAGGTATTGATGTGTGGAGCTTTGGCTTGCAGACGACAGGTACTAAAATTGATCACATGACAGAGTTCCCATTCAAAGTGAACCGCAAATACCCTATTCTACCAGACATCCAACATTTATGTTAAAGGATTCTGTTTGCCAGGGTCCTGTAATGGCTTTGCTGATGTGGCTGCTGCTGTCGCATATAGACAAGACCTATTTCAATATTGATGTTCGAATATAAGTGACAGGGCCGATACCGCCCGCACTTAACTACTTGGTCAAGTGTCTCTGTTTAGCAAAAGTCAAAGCAAGAAGAGCGAGTTGGGAGGAACTCATGCATAATGCTAACACCTTCTGTGCCAACCCGTGCAAACCGACAGTGGGAGGTGGGGGAATTGGACTGCCTCTCAGCATATGGCGAATTCGTGTCTGCGGCTTATTTCAATTTACTGCAATTACTTTGTATGCCGTTTGGCATACATTAATTTAACGGCAGGATGCAAGCAGTCCAGCAGTCAAGCTGGTTTTCCACCAACATCTCTTTGATATATTAATGCTTGGTGTGGTGTGTGTGTGTAGGGCACAGTATGTGTGTGTTTGATATGGCCATAATATTATGGCTCGTTGGCACGTAATTAAAATTCTGGGCATAAATCAGTCGAATGTGCAAAGATGAATGCGTTTGAATAAACTACTTAGACTTTTATAGCTCCTTGGCTTTGAGCATTAATGCATGGCGCCTGCACAATATTCCAATTTATGGCCTGATTTACAATTATTGCCAGTACATAGAGTCAATTTCTGTATGGTAATTCACAGGCAACAGGCTTTGACTCGACTCAACAAAAAATGTTATAAATAATGGAAGCTTAAGTCTCCACAATAGTCAGCATGAAAATTAAATTACTTTAAAGATTCTATCTGACTTTTTAAGAAGATCTATCATAGTTTTTTTGTTCACTTTCATTTATACTGATCATTCTTTTGAAGCTCTTTACAATTTGGCAAACATTTTTTTTGGCACTGCCATTTAAGCCGATTTGTAGCCCATCCATCTGTTCTCTTTGTCCGGCAGCAATCAACACCTGGGCCCCGGTCCAAAGTAAATGTTAAATCAACAAGAAAACAACCTAACAAATAAAAATCTAACAACTACAAATAAACAAACAAGCAAACAAATAAATAAACAAAAGAATCAAAGTGAAGGTGGACAGGAAAAAATAGGCAGATCGGGGGGAGTGAAAAGGATAAGGAGAAGCATAAAAAATGTAAAGTTACCGATTTGAAAACATACAAAATAAAACACAAAAATGCAGGAACAAAGCATAAACGTAAATAAAAGTTGAAAGCAAAAACTCAAAGTGAAAAGTTGTAAACAAAATGCGTTGTACATATTAACGTATCAAGCCCCAGGAAAATAAAACAAAACAAAAAAAAAAAAAAACAAAACAGTCAGAATTTTGTAAAGGTAGGGAAGAAGAAAAAAAATATGGCGCCATAGTAACTTACCGAAAATTTTATGTGCAATCAGGCCAACACGTAGAACGTGCCGAGGCCAAACTGCCACACGACATTGACACCCAAATAACGTATACGACCGGGTGAGTGGCCAAGCTTGGTATTTCAAGGAGAGAGATGCGGGCTAAGGGAAATATACCAAAGCCAAAACAAAACAGAGACAAGGCAGCTGCGTGTGCGGCCTCTGCTGACCTTTTCAGCATAAACAACCAAGCCAGAGGACGAACGTGTATATGTGTGTGTGGCTGTGTGACTTGGATTTCATTTGTCATGTGTTTTGGTGTTTATTTTGGCTAGCAAGCCATTATCAATAAGCCGACAGAGCAGAGACAAAGACTGAAAAACTCTTTGCCAAGCTCGAAGCATTCTTTTGGCCTATTTTCGTAGCCGACTTATTTGTCAAATGGCTCAAAGTATATTTGCTTTACTCTTTAAGTCCTCAACTTTTACTCTTTCCCTCTGCTGAATAGCGTCATATCCCCACCCCAGGCGAATGGATCTTAAGCTTGCTGAAATTACGCATACGACGTGTTGATTTACGCAAATTATGTAAGCCAAAGTACAGCAAACTGTGCGGTAGCACCTTTGGTTTCAATTTTCAGTCAATTATGTACATTTGCATAGACTAGCAATATAGCGACAACAACAACGACAACATCAAGCCAGTCCATTTTAGATTGTCAGCTCATTTGTGGCCGAAATTACCTAGAAAAATGAGCCACCGGCAATTTGGTTGGAAAGTGCACTAAAACACGGTATGAACCCAGCGAAGGCGTGAAAGGGAATGACAACCAACAACTGACATTTAAATTAGACTGTTAATGTTAAATTGCAAAATTAATGAGCTCTGCGGTTATGGCCGCAAATGCCTAAAACTGAAATGAAGGAAGCCGAAAATGTCAGGCACACATTATAATTAAAGTTTGAAGGATGAGAGGGTGCTAACGAGTGTAATAAAGAGAATGATATTGAGAGAGAATTCAGATAGCTTTTCGGAAAAACCAGACCAGCCTCCTCTTGCATAAATGACACACATCCACATTACCCTCAAAAGCGTAAGCAAACAGAGTTGAGCGAGTGTGTGTGGGCTCAGCCTGCGTGAGCAAACATTTTCGCCATTCCAAAATTAAATGGATTCCTATTCGACTGTAGTGCCAGCAACTATTTGAGGGTCCAGAACCCATTGAATAGAGTTCCAGGAAACAACTCCTCTCCTCTGACCAACCATCCCTCTTAAAGCCTGCTAAAATTTAATGTCCTTGTGTTTTTTTTAGAGAGACACTCTACTACTCCACTGAGATGCTGGGAATGGCAGCTTTGTCAGCAGCATCATGTGCCACTGCCCTCAAGTGCTGGCAATCAAGAAGTAAGCGCGTGTGAGTGAGTATATGTTTGGTTAAGCTAACGAAACGAAACTCAACTAAACTCTACTCTTATTCCGTTCAGCTTGACTCAATTTCAGCTTGGTTCGTTGGCATCGCGCGTTCGACAGTTGTCATCATTGTGGTAGGGCAACACCTTAGGGAAAATAGTGTTAATGATGCTGATCTTTCGCCCCCCACACTTCTAGACTTTCCAACTGTCTTCCACTTTTATTCCGACATTTTGTTTCCAGCAGCTTTTGAAGTCACATTATGCGTGACCATTCCGTTCTATTGGCTGGCTTTTAAGCTGGGGCCTCCTGTTGAGTGAGTGGCTTAATGGCTGGCCAAGTGTTTAAAACAAATTTTATGGCCATATAGCAACATGAGGGTGAACGAGAAAGCAAAAATTTGGCCATTGTCAAGTTGGCTTAAAGCTTTCAAATTTAGTCCCTTCGTCCACTTTGTAGCCACATGAAATTCAATGCCCCAACACTCAAATAAAGTAACTGGACTGGGATATGGAAAGAGCCCGACAAACTGTTGCCGCTTTGCTTGAGTGGCTCACTGGCTGCTCGTTGAGGTTGTTGTGGTTAAAGTCTAAGAATGTCGAGGAAACTCAAGGAATGTCGACTTGTTCGATCCGACCAAATTAGGCTGGTCTTGCTACACTTAAAGGGATTTGGTATGTCTTAGTAGAAAAATGAAAACCTCTGAAACCTAAAAGATTTGAAAGCCCCTTAAAACAGCAAACCCCATTTCTGCAAGGATAATAAATTCTGCGGAAAATGAAATCCTCGAGCAAAACTAAGAACACTCTAAAAATCCAAATGCCTCACACATGCGTCTTTCCAGGGCTTATCCAAATACCGCCTCCTGCCTTGGGGTTGTTTACCTGACCACATGGCCTCATTGGCTTGGCCTGGCCAACCACCTCTCGACACAAATGTTCGATGTTGGTAATAAATTGCTTTTGTGAAATTAAATTGATTAGCTTTGATCAGCTGCGCGCCACTAAACACGCACACACAGACAAATATACTCCATATAGAATCTAAGCAAGAAGATGACAAGGGACTGAGAAATAAGGACAAGAGGACAAGTAGAGAGTAGAGATATATTGGCTAACCAAACACCTGCCAAAGCCACCGAAGGACACGTGGTGGCAATTGCCACTCCAGGCATTTCCTCTATGACCCAACAGTTGAGTCAGTCAAGCATTTAGTCAGCCCATCCGGTCAGTCAGCCATGAAGTAGACCAGGCTGGACTATCGAAAGGTTTACACTGACCTATATGTTTATTAGTCTGACTGGTTGATTTGTTACGGCATATCGGTGAGACCAACCAATTTGGCTAATAGTATAAATAATTGTGTTGCTCCTTTTCTTTGGTATTCGAAATCAAATGTCTGAAATTTTTCCGACACACTGAAACATGGAAATTCAATTTTGGTCATCCTAAGACTAGCAGATCTTTGCTAAACCGTTTCATTATCTTTGACTGTCTTTGAACAGATTCAATTAAATGCACATTCTGTGGCAATTCGGTTTGAGCCGACTCGGCATTTTCCAGTCTCTACTTGGCTTATGTATTTGACGAGCAGCTCATGTGGGCATTAGTCCGGAATCTCAGAAATACTCACCGACACACACACACACACACAGAGGGACGGTCTCACATATGTATCCTTATGCCACTTAGCCTGGCTATATTCTGTTTTGTTTCGCTTTACTCTATTCTTCTCCTGGCTGCCTTCTCTGCCACTTGTCACTTATGCAAAAACCCTTAATGGCGGCTTGGCGAGGTGTAAGAAAAACACACACCTACTTTCGAACAAAACTCTCACAGACACAAAAATGACATCGCAATGCAGCAGATTCTTTCATTGTTTTTTTTCTTTTTCTTTTTTTTTTGGGCTTTGTTTTTCTTATACTTCAGTGCTCTTTTTTGTCTGCTGCTTTTACATACAAATGCTCTTTAAGCGGATTTGGGAGCGCTTTACTTGTTTGCCATTGTTAAACTGAGTGCTCAGCATAAGGCCAGTGGACTGACAGGACTAGCAGACGTCCAGGAGTAGCTGCCACACTGGGCGCTTGGCCATCTTTATATTTGGCTGGAAGCTATGTGGGCGGAAAGGTATGAATAAGCTGAAAATGGCAAATGCCGCAAAACAGAGATGGAAGATATTCTGGCCGCATTTTCTTTCAATTCCAAGAAACTGACTTTTGATATTTGAAATATTGCACGCCTAATTTATAAAACCATTACGGTTACAACATTTGATAAGTTTGTCAATCCAATTTCAATTTCAAAAGCTTTTAATGGAGCAACCAGAAAATCTAAAAGTTTTCTTCAAGTCTTAGTTAATGCTTAGCAAATTATTAATATTTTATAAACACTTAATCTGAGATAAAAATCAGTGGAGCTTGAAAGTTTTCAACTTTTAGGAAAAAATCATGGTCACTGTTATTTTTGCTGTTTGGATTGAAACCCTTCTAATTATGCCTGAACACGCGTTCATATTTTCTTTTGCTTGGTTACTTTTTTGTAGCGCATTAATTAATTTAAACCGTCCCTTCAAATTGTATAGACGCTGACTTGGAGACTAGGATATTCGAAGGGCAAAGAAAAGAGTGGTTTCAAGCCTCGGCAAGTGGGCTAAAAGTCAACGATGGCAAAAAGTTTTTAATTAAATTATACGAGCCATGTTTACTCCGTTTCATAAAACAAAAATAACAAATATTAAAAGGGCGAAATACAAAGAAAAAAGAAAGCAAGAAAAACTCTTTGCATGAATGAGAAAAGTTTTTTTTTTCGGCAGGCAGGCAACCGTTTTGCCAAATTTTGAGCAATCACTTTCCGGTGAGCTTAGCTGGCAAGCTAGAAGGCTAGTCAACATCTTGGCACAGTTTCCGGTAACCCAAAAAACTGACACAACATTGAACTACCCCAGAGAGTTTTGGGTCATCGATGAATTTTAAATAGCACGCAGAACATTTCCAATATTCCCCAAACACCACTCTTAATCAATTTATAGTGTGTGAGTGTGTGTAGGTCTGACAGCTCCAAATCACAGTTGAGGCACTCGGTCGATTTTGGAACTTCCTCTTCCTTTCAAAATCAATCAACTATAGACATAAGGACTCGCAGCGCGCCTGCAATTTTACGAGCCTGGTGGATGTAGGCTGCCAAAAAGCGGTAAACATCATACGAAAAAAGTCATAAAACTTATTTATTTTATGCCGTCTTGAAGTCGACAAAAATGAATCCCTCAAAGAAAACTTGAAATACTCTTACCAAAAATAAATCAAGACTGGCAACTGAAAATCATTCTTTTCAAATAGTTGCTTGGATTAAGAGAAAATGTAAAACTAGAAAGACGAAATTAAAATAGTCCAGAATATTTGGAAATTAATGCTTCTTTGAAATCTACAAGCTCTTTGATATGCCTAATTTAGTAAGAGTATAAAAAGACACAAGGCAATGTTAAAGGCAAATAATGACTCGAACATAAAAATGCAAAAGGCATGTAAACCATCTGGATGGCAGCCAAAAGACAGTCTCATTGAAGACTGAAAATCTTGCATTGTCAATAATCATAAAATGCCAAAAGGTGTCAACTGCCAAGTCAACCGTACTCTCGTTCTCACTCTCTTCACATTAACCGCAATGAGCTGGCAAATGCCCAAACAAACAAAGAAAATACACACAAAGAAAATCGGATAAAAAAAAAAAGAAGAACGAATCTGCTAAATTGCCTGTGAATGACAAATATCGTGTTATAATTTCTATTAAGAAAATTAAGTAGACGAGCGAATGCACACACACGTAATACTGAAATTCATTTATTCTAGGCTTTATTATTATTATTATTATTATTTTGGTTTGTTTTATTTTTTTGTCTAGCTTTTCGGCATTTACCAGGGTTGCGCCATCTTTAATTTGTCTAAGTGTTTTGTGTGAAAGCAGCCGTGAAATTTATGATGTGAAAGTAACAGAAAGCAAAACCAACCAAGAAATAAAGAATGTTGGCTTTTTTAGCTCTATTAAAAATGCACACAACAAGTGAAAAATTGTTGAAAACATTAAAAAAAAAAAATCATTCTTCTACAAAAGTTTTGCTCGTTTTAGTTTTAAGGTCCCAGTAACTTGGACAATTTCTAAATTGAGAATGACACGAGACTGTCACAGCGCTTATCTCTCTGAGTGTGGGTAATTGTGGTAGTTGTTGTCGTTGTTGGTTCAGTCATTGTTGTATCGTGTTGTAGTTGATGGGCTAACGTGTAAGAACAGGCACTCGAACCATCGTTGATGTCCACGATGTCAAAAGCAGGACAAACAGTAATAGAAGAGATATAAATAGGAAAGAGGACTTTTCCGTTATTTCTGTCATGTCGTTTTCATTTGTTCTTTACTTGTGTAATGGCAACAAGTAAGCCAAATAGCAAATATCCAGGCATTAATCAATCTTAAAGCAAAACGCAAGATGTATACAAAAAATCGTAGCATACTTTTGAGCGTATCGAATATTACAAGACTGAAACTGACGGAGCAGCATATTTCTTGGCAGTTGTAGGAATTTAGTCTTTTCAAGTAGAAAAGTTTAAAATAATGTTTAACTGTTTGTTGACTAAAAAAAAAAAACAAAGCAAATCATCATTGAAATTCTTTTGTTTGAAAACAATAAAAATATGTTTACTTGTGAGAGCAAATTTTGTTGTTGTCAAAATATTTCTGATATGAAGAGTAATTTTTGATAGCTGCAACCATTCGGCTGGCAATTTTAATTAAATTTTTTTGTAAACACACACATATGCGTTTACTTTTTAAGGATATCCTTTTCCAAAAATCCAATTTGAAAAAGCCACACACAACGTCAAGCACTTCCTGCAAAATACACACAGACAGATAAATTCGTACCTATAACCGATTTTCAGTCCCTTAACAGTCGGCAACGTGTCGAATCTACGTCGTCTCGTCTCCTTGTTGTCGTCCTTGTCTTCTGCTGCTAGAACTCATCAAAATGAGCAGCGGGTACTTAATCTGATTTACTTGCCCATCCAGACTCTGAGAGAAACTCAGTGTCTTGAAGTACAGGACAACTGCAGGCCAAGCCAACAAACAGGCAGTCAGCTCTTAAGCTCTTTCGCCAACCAACCTCTATCCATCACACACCAGCATTCAGTATTTCTCTTTCTCTGGCTGTAAGTCTCTCTTGGTGGCTGGAAAATAAACAAGAGTCTTCATAAAAACCAACAGCTACTACAACAACCATCACGAAGCACAGCCAGCCTGGGCTCGCTTGACTCGGTTTGTGGACCAGTCATCTCTGGCAAATACTGCTCATAGCTTTGCTGCGTTGTGGCCCGGAGCACATCATAAAAGAACGATAAGATAACAGCGCCTGGCGACCGAGTGCCTGCCAGCCAAAACCCTGGCCCTGGCCCTGGCTCTGGCACTTGACTGCCCGTCTTCCGCTTTTTTTTATTCTTTTTTTATATATTTGATTTTCGTTGCCTGCTCTTTCTTCTGTAGCTTTTTGTTTCCCCAGTCTCGGCTCTGGCCTCCAAGTACCTCCTACTCTGGCCCACTTGGCTGCCAACGTCCTTAGTGTGATTTATTTTGGCAGCGCACAATGTACTTTCTTTTCAAATAAATCATAAATTTCAACGCACTGTGCCAACCCATGAAATACATAATGTTGCTGTTGCTGTTGCTGTTGTTGTTGTTTTTGATGTTTTGTATGCGGCAAGCATGGACAAAACCCCGAGGAGGTGTATATTCTAAAAATGCGTGGGCTGGGCGTGTGGCAGCAATTGAGTTATCCAAAAGGCTATCTAACAGAAATTTATTGTATTTTTATGGCGCTTAAGCAATGCCCCACGCGATTTACCTTCATCTCTAGCCCCTCCTCACAGCTACTCGCTTCATGTTTATTATTTTGTAGAAAAATGTAAAACCGACTGTCTTGGCCCCCGGAGACTTTATAAGAGCAACAACGAAAACAAACTGACCAGCGAAAAGGGACCCCAAAGTCACATGATTTGTGGTTGTTATTCAGCCAAAAAGCCATGGTTAAACTAATAGAGGCCAGCAGAAGAGAGGAAAGCTATTATGGCCCAAAGCCTTTGGGACTGATTTACGGAAGCGAACAACTTCAAATGCTTGAAAATCCATAAGTGAAAAATGGAAATTTCTCAAACCATCCCAAACGTAAGGAACTACCCAAAAATTAATCATATTAACTTCCGATAAAAATATCTATCATATTTCGGGCTCAAAATAAATAAAAGACGAATATAATTTATGAGTCCCTGGATGAAACTAAAAAATGATTAAATTAACTAGCCTAAGACCTTATTAAAATCCAAGAGAATAAATTTCGTAGAAGTTCGACTTCCTGACATAATAAAATCTAACTTCAAATTTATTAAATATAGACTCAAATCAGTCAATTAACCGGTTCTTTGATTACAGCGACTCGACTGAAAACCACATTTCATTTTTCATTTTTTATATAAAAATTAAAATGTCATATCACCTTTTGAGTCATAATTTCACAATTTTTCAAATATTTTCACCCAACGAATTTTATAGTAATTATTAGCTTTATTAAATTATCACAACATTTTGCTAAAGAAAATATTTATTGATCTAAATTTGTTGCTAACCGCAGATCAGATCCGGTTAATATTATCATCCTTTTTCTTCTCATCATTTTGCACTTGTACGGGAATGCTATAGGCGCTCTGAGCCATCATCGAAACCAAAACCATTTCAACGAGTATCAGAATGTTTATAATGGCTGCAATGGAAATTATAAATTTAAGATAAGTCTTGATCATGAACAAAATCTTTTAGTCACCTACTTTGCTTATAGATGGTGTGGTTGATGGGATACTCTCCGCCCAAATCCAGGGAATTCAACTGCTCATACATTAAAAGATATTGCAGCTTGCAGAGCATCACAATTAATTGCAGGCAAAACATCTTCTTTCTCAGCTGATAGTCCCCATGCAGCTTGGTGATCATGCGAACTGTGATCTGCAGAGACCACGCCCCCATAACAATCGAGGCCACGATGAAGGGTATAAAGAAGTAGGTGACCTGTCGATAGAGCTCTACATCGGTGTAGTAGAGTATATTCAGGGTCAACATGATAAGACCCTGAACCACGGGCATCTGCCAGACCAGATACCGAGAGATGCAGAGCTTCGTCTGACTGGGCAGCACCAGGGGCAGGCAGACGCAAAAGCAGCAGCAAGGTGGAGTATTTAATTGAACCGGTTCAGTTCCAGCCACTTTCAAGTAGTTCTGCTCCGAGTCCACATAGCGGAAGAGGAGTATACGAAAAATGGGTCCGCCAAACATGAACATGGCATGCATGACCGTGTGACAGATAAACCAGGAATACGGCAATAAGATTGTGATCAGAGCCGATATCGAGATAATGGGATACAAACTGACCATGGCTATGGAAGGTATCCGCAATGGTTTGTTCAGCTGCCGACGCAATTTTGAAGCAGTTGTGGCAAAAATGCTAATATTGAGCAGGCAGAGTAAAACGGCTATGAAAATTGCCAAGCTCACAAAGGCAGTCATATCTGAAAGATATTCAAAACTTAGCTCAAGTTTACACCTTCTCAGGTTGGGTAAGACGAGCAAACTTACTACTGTAATAATCTGCGAGTGTGGGATGCTTGTGAATACTGATGCTGTGATTGAGTTGACGGATTTGCTCCTCTTTTTGTTGCTGTTCTGCCAGAAGGCTTAGATTAGCCCGGAGGGCTGAATCATCAAGGATGCTGTTGTTCATTTTGTTTGTGGCAAGTTTTAATACGAATTTACAAATTTCACACGTTTCTTTCTTTCACTTCACTTCACTTTACTTTACTACACTTTGAGTTTATCATTGTTCACTATTCGCTGCAAATTAGTTCAACTGATGCGTTTGTTTACTTTGTTTTGATTAGCATTTCATAAATTTAACACAAAGTTTACATAGCCTATTAGACCCTCACAAATTTGCTGTGGAGTAGAGAAAGAAACTCGGCTGGTTAAATATTTTGCAATTTTTTTGTAAGTGGATGAAAGTGAAAAGCAATCATTTTCCAGTTATAAAAGTATCTGTTCGAAAAACACATGGTCTTTAAATTTTGTCTTAGAGCTGCTAACCAAAGTCTAGACAAAGCTAATCGGGTCTAAAAGAAACTTAATCTATTGCTAAACAGAATCAATTAAAGAAAGTCATTCACATTTCAAAAAAAAAAATATATATACCTGGACACGCCTTTTAAATTTATTTCAAACGAACATGAATAAAACAAAATAAATTTAATTTACAAGCCTGGGAAATTTAATATGTTGTACTAGCCTGTCTTCTTACCAAGAACCAACTAAATGTAAAGTCTGCTAGCTGCTGCCTTTTGCTGTCATATTTATCATTTAAGCCAACTGTTGACGACCAAGTTTGCATAATTTATTATTGCAGGGCATTCATAGGTATTTAAGTGAATTGAACAACTCACCGACTGACCGACTAACTGACTGGCCCAGGCAAATGAATAGATAAGGCAGACGTCTATCAGACATGAATTCTAACAGATGAATAATTTATAAATTCAAGAACAAGAAGAAGAATAAAATAAACGCTCCAAGCCAAATGCCACGAATTTTGTATGCTTTTCCCAAAAATGAAAAAGGAAAATGGTCAAGGGCATCAGGCTCATAATTTATTTAAATTAATATTTCACAAGTCAAATCCGAAATTACACCAAAGTAATTAATTTCGCTCTTTGCCCCACAAACCAAGTCTTTGGCAATGGTAATTCTATTACAAATTCAACATAAACTTGATGGACCGCAATAAAATAGCGTATTATGTGCAAAGTAATGGTCAGTAAAAAAAAAAGAAAAAAAAAGAATCTTTTAATGTTCAACAAGGTCCATGGAAATTGGCACGTGACTGACAAAAAATCTAAAAACCACATAAAAAAAACAAAAAATCAAAATATACGAAATAAGAGAATCGGAGAAAAGGCAGTAACGGCAAAGAGTAAGAGAGTTGGCGCTTACAGCGCCCAAAATAAAACAGGTTTGCATTTTTTGTTTGAAGAGCGCATTACAAGCAAACTAACCGACCATATGAAAAATAAAAAAAAAAATCTTGCATGCGGTTTTATTTTTTGCTTTTTAGTTGCTTTATGGCCGATTGCATGGTTATGTAAGTTTAGTTTCAAGTCATGGATTGCCAAACCGGTTAAATGGGAAGACTCATTATGGTACTCAAACTAAAACCTAAAGAAATGACAAAATACAAAATGAATAAATCAAAGTAACTGTATGACACGAGCTTTTTTTTTCGTTTACAAATTACTGAAAAAAAAAAAACAAAACATAAAACTGCTGCCGCCCTGACCTTCAGTGCATTTGTCTTTGAATAGTGTCAAAGACCCCAAAATAAAACTAGTGCCGACCTCAATCGGAGATGAGACCGCTGTTTTTCTCTTATCACTTTGGTAAGTCGAGTGAGATGGGAATATAATTAAAGCTATTTCATCAGTGGTGACTAGAAGTTTTGCTAATAAATTCTTCACAGTTATTTTTGATTTAATATTTTTATTTTCGATAATTAGTTTAGAAATCTTCCATAAAAGCGATTTAAACACGATCACTAATTAACAAATCAGCGCTTTGTTTATTTAGCACATTTGCAAGTGCGTAAAACGAAACCTAATGAAACACAAACCAAAAAAAAAAGAACATTTATTATTCATAAACTAAGAAGTGTGGAGGCACTTCTTTCAGGAAAATAAAAAATAGAGAAATTCAAAGTAATTAAAGCATAACAATAGAAGAATGAATGAATGCAAAAGGTGAGCAAATAAGCCAAGAGGAAATAAAAAAGAGTGAGAGAGAAAAAAAAAGAGAAAACTCTTTCACCTCGAGTTGCTCAGCTCATTTTCATACCAGAGAAATACCACAAATTGTGAAAGATTTTGTTGATGTTATTTCGCTGTGACTTTGTCACATAATTTGCAAAAATAAAGCAAGAAAAAGCTGAGAGAGATCGATGCGCAGAGGCTGAGAAGAAAAAACCCATGAGACATACATTTGTCCCTGGCACCGAGATTGGCGTCTTTGCCAAGCTATTTCACCTCTTTGCAAACAGTTATTAAATAACAAAACCAACAACAAAATGCAAATAAAAGCAAAAACCCAAAGTACAAAAAAGTAAATGACCAAGACGCGACCTCACACAATGCTATTTAAAATTTCAGCTAAACCAAATAGCTCGAGTCGAATTAATTTACCCAATAGATAGAAAGTGAATATTTCATCAGAGATTCGTTTGAATTTCTTTAAAAATATTTCCAACTTATCAATTTTTGTTTATTGTCAGGTTCACACAGATATCTATAATTCTGATAAGATTCTCAATTTTAAATACCCTCAAACCTTGACCATCTCAATTATTTTGATCTTAACTTTTACAGAAAATTTATTAAAGAGAAACAACCCGACCAATGCAATCTATCTATCAATCATCTCGGCAATCAACTTTTATGAATTGCATATAATTTCTAGCTTGAGGTATTCTAAATTGTTTCTATGAACTGTCATTAGGTAATTAATTAAAGTGTCACAAGCAAAAGGATCGTTTCACTCAATTGAATTGTGTTGGAATTTTAACGTAAACAACAAGAAAATTAATTAAAAACCACACAGAAGACTTTATCGCAGGGTGGAGACTACGGCACTTATCCAGAAGGCGGAGTTCAAATTTAATTCAGAAATAAAGTATACCCTTTTTAATAGCTCTCAAAATGGCACACTCTCTCTTTCAATATGTTTTGTTTGCTTTTGATTAGTTTCAGTTTGGCGACTCTTATACGTTTTTTTTTTTTTTGAAAATTATGGTTCGGTATGGGAACGTCCGGCACTTTGAAATAAACACGTCTCATACGCTCGCCCGCTGGCTTACAACTGAACTGAAAATGCCCATGACTATGCTGATCACGAACGACTGACAAACAGTCCGTCTCACGTCTTTTCGCGTCTCCGTCTGTCTCATTGCTAGTGTGCTTGTGTGTGGCCAAAACAGACAAAACAGCCGCTGTTGACGTTGTTGCAGCACCGGCCAAAAATTCAAAAAGAGATGTGTTAATAGCTTTTTTTTCTCCGATTTGTTGTTGTTGTTTCAGTTTGGTGGGCAACCACAGAAAGCCAGAGAATGGCTGGGATGGTACCAGTTTTCTTAGCCAGAAGTTTGGCTAAGCTGTTCCAGGTAGTCTCCACAAGTGCGTGGTTTGTTTTCCTTTGATGGATTATTTGCCAATTTGATAGATTGTTGAGAAAGTTTTGGAAAGAGCAAGGTTAAATTGTTACATAAGATATGAACCAAGGACTTTTTGTTATAAAAATGAGTAAATAATAAAAAGTAAACAAATATAGGAAATAAGTTCATGAGGGTTACAATTTGATAATTGCGTTTTGAATTTTTATTGCCCTTATTAATTTCACAAATTCTGAAATTATTTTAATCTCAACAAAAATTAGTCACATAAATCAAACGATTCATTAAATGTTTTAAAAAAATTTATATTTTTAGTGCGAAATTTCCATATCTTAAGAACCTTGCACCTATGCCGGCTACCGATAGTTAAATTGTATACAATTTGTAATTCAAAAGACTTCGAGCTCATTAAAAATCATTACAACCCAAGCGCCTGAACCGCCCACTTTTCTTTCACGCCTTTCACAAATTTCAACACCTTAAAATGGGCATAAAAAAAAAAACAAGAGAATTAAAAAAGTATCAGCCCTGAAAAAATAAAATAAAATGGTTATGAAACATCCGCTTACTAATTTAATGGCACTGAGGATCCCTTTTTTTATGCTGCTCATCTCGTTTGTGTAATAAAAATTAAACACTAATTACGAGCCAAATAAAAATGAATGAAAAATGGTTTAAGTTGAAAATTACTTGTGGTTTATTCAGATTTTTTTGTTTTTTTTTTTGTTGATTTAATGAGAAACCCTAAAAGAATGCAATTAATTATGGTGGCCAAGTTTAAAGTGCTTTATGGCAAGTGGGCCATAAAAATTATGGTATCTCAAACGGTCAATTTGAAAATGTAATTTCGAGAATAAATCAAATTTAAATTGAGCGAGGGGGAAAAGAGCCTGTCAAAAAGATATATGAAAGTGTAGGCGACAATATTTCTCTTTGGCCGATAAGGCAGAAACACCTTCACTTTTTCATTCCCAACTAATTTTTCCCTGCTTTTATTTTTTTTCTTCGGCAATTTAGAATTTGCCTTAGGGTTTCTTCAGACAGTCAGGGATATCACTTTATTTGGCTTGCTTGTGTTTTTTCCGCGAAAACAATGCTCAGCGTAAAAATGAAATCAGAAAATATTGAGAAAGAAAAAAATATCAGAGAGGCAAAACTGACACTTGTTTTGAAGTGGAGACGCCAAAACTCTGAGGCACTCGAGGCAGTTTCTTTTGATTTGTCTTAGTCGTCGTTTTGTCTTTGTTTTGGTTTCCTTTTGCCTCGAGCTATTATTGCTCGTTTATTTCATCCTTTCATCGCTACTGTGTTGTTTCAATTTTTCGTGTCCCTCTGTTGTTTGCTGTTTAACGAAGCGAATCAACAAATTGTAATGATGCCAAGCGACGCCATCGCCAACATCTTCAACATCACCGAGACCAAGCAAATCGTCATTTAGGTTTTATGTTTTGCCAGGCTTGCATTTTCTTTGCCGAAAGGGATTCGACTTTACCACCTCAGCACACACAGTCTCACACTCAAAGCCTCAAAAACCCCAAAAGAGCCAAACAACCTTTTCATTTCCTTTTTTTTTATATTTTTTCTCTGGCCATTTTTTTCTGCTTTTTTTTTTTGCATGGCTCCAGCCCACTTGAGACGCAGTGTACCGTAAAATGAATTGAGACATTCAGGCAAACCTAAGCCCAGAAAAAAGAAAGAAAGAGAGAGAAACCCACAAATCCGTACCGAACCACAGAAACAAGAGTGTCTGAACTTTTTCAATGCAGCAAAGTTGCCAACTTTTCATTCGCCACCCTCTCGTCCACTTCGACAGCCACTCAGCTGTGCCGTCAGGTGTGAAGTACGTTGATATTTAGCTAGGAGGCTTTATATAATTAAATCAAAGGTTAATCAATACAGAGCAAAAGAGCCAGACGAACCCACGTCGATAGACAGCGATACCGTTAGACAAGTTCAATGCCACTGCAAACCCAAGCGAGAACTCAAAAGACCTTGTCTCAGGCCTGTCATCTAGTTTGATATACTAATCGATAAATTTTTATATGATTTTTTCGACTCAACTCTGAAGGGCGCAAAAATTTACATATGTTTCGTAAGAAAAGGACAAGGCTAGACTAAGAGGAGAAACTGAAAAATGTCGTTGCAGCAGAAGCAGCTGTCATGTTGGCCTTCTTTGGTGGCATTTCCGTTTCCGCCTGAACTGCACAGACACAAAAAAAAAAAAAAACGAAAGCTGAACAAAAATTTACCAGAAGACACAAGCCCAAGGAAATGAGGAAGAAGTAGGCGACCAAAGACGATGACAGTCGACAGAAAAAAAAAATAAGAAAGTAACAATGAAATTTTGTCGTCCGTTACGGTTGCTTGCCAGTCAGAAGAGCTTTGTGTGTGTGTGTGAGTGGCTTCTTAAGTGTGTGTACTTGTGTGCAGGTAACCAGCCACCTTTGCTACTTTTCATTCACGTCAAGATAAATTGAAGTTTATTTGCTTGGCTGCCTGTAAGTCTTTGCGAATCCATGCCAGTCCTTTGCAGTCCATGCAAGTCCGGTCACTCCATAATTTATGAGCGGCAAATGATTTGCATGCATTTCTCTAACGGTTTTCTACCCTTTAACATTTTCCTTTACCTATTTTCTTTCATCTTCAACCGGCTAAACAAACAAACTACCAGAGCAAAATAAAAAGTGCATTGAAATTCCAAACGTATGAGTTTGTTTTGCGTGAAGGCACGTGTGTATATGTGTGTGTGTGAGTGTGTGTGTGTCTTGCAGTTCACGTTTTTGCCCGCCTCAATATCACCCGGGCGGGCACTTAGAACAATTGGCAGTAAACATAACCAACCAACCAACCAACCAACAAAACAACCAAGCAAGCAAGCAAGCAAGCCAACCAACAATTTCGTATAAAACTGGTCGAAAATCTCTCCGAAAAGCTTTTAGAAATCACTCTCTCGGTTTTCGCGCTCTTATTTGCCGCTGTGAAAGCTTTTCCTTTTGACTTATAACAACACGGCCAGAATGCCAATCCAAACAGTTGCCGTTTCGTACGCGTAACTAACGGACACGAATTTTTTGTTCATCGCCAGAAAAGTGTTGCTTACTTTTTTGCGCTTTCGCTAACATTTGAAAAGGCGAACAAGCGGAAGAAACAAAAAAAAAATTGGTCTAAAATTTTGCGCCGGTACAAAAAAGTTGCTCGAAAAGTGTAAAACAAAACTTGTGAAAATAAATTGAAATTATAAAACAAAAAAAAAAAAAACGAAGGGGGTTTTTTCGAAATTGTTGTGCTTGAAAACTTTGATAGTTCTTCTTGTTGCTGTTTCACCATTTGAAGCCACTTGACAACTTCAGGTGAGTAGTATGATTTGTGTACGCTTCTCTGCACTCGTAAGCCACATAACAAAATACGGAAGTAAAAAAAAAAAAATCTGTTTAAAATACAAATTCAAAAGACACAAATCCCCAACGGAACAGCAATTTAACGGCACTTTATCCCAGCATACACGCACACTCAAACAAAGACATCAGAGCCAGGCACGCTCAGTCACCGGTAACATATCCTGCCAACCTTAAAGGCGTTTTCGTCACGTGTGGAACTGCTGAGGACTGCGGACTGAGGTCTGAGGGCATGTAGCTTCATTTTCAGGGTCTTTGCCTAAGCAGTTTTTCATGTACAAAACTGGTAAGAGGCTTGAAAGAGGATAAGAGTAAAAGGAAAATTCACCTACACCAGGAAAAAGAATCAAGAAGACACAAAGAGCACAAAAGAGATCTCTATTCAAGTGCAGGACGCTTAACACAAATTAGAAGCACTTAATTACAGAGCAAACATTTCGGAAAGGCCAAAAGATAGAAGGAAAGGAGAATTCATAATACATTCGGCAGAGTCGGGGAAAAAAAAAACCAAATCAAACAAAGAGGCATAAACTCTCCGGAGATATATTCGAAATTACGTATACATTATGACAGAGTGGTAGGCAGGGAGGGGAGAGTAAAGGCAGCATTCAATTATGGGGCCGAAAGTTGTGGCTTAAAACTTAATTAAACGAATTGCCAAACATTTAATTACATTTTGTTTTTTAAGGAAAACATAAGCCACAGACAAAACAAAAAGTTAAAGCTTCTCTTTCTTTTTACACACTTTCCCAGCTCCTAGGTTCAGCAAAGTTTATTTGGTAACTAATTATATTTAAAGTGGCAACAATCAACCAAAGTGGCAAACAGCAAGTCTAACTTTAAAGAGGTTGAAGCTTCCACAAAAAAAAAAAATAAAACAGAAAGAGCAAGAAAATTTTTACATTTTTTTTCCTTTTTGGGGGGAGAAAAATAATTACCATTTTAGAGAAACTTTTCTTATTTAGCAGGGCTTCTACGTTGGGAAAAAAATTAACTTTTTATGAAGTAAAAAGAGAAGTTTTTTTTCTGTGGAAAAATGCAAATCAATATTTATGGAGGCAGTACTTTATTTTTGGGCAACCGTGCGCTTGAGTGACTAAAATTTTTGACGATTTGGCAGCCTTAAAGCTTTGCAAATGAACCCTTTTTCTGCCACTCCGACTCACCTCAAACCAATCCAACTACGATTTCCTTTTCCGTTGCGTGTTACTTCTGCCTCTGCCGTTGCTTATCTTCCAAACAATACGCTCATTAGTGCCCGGATTGCCAAGGGCCGTGGCCATAGCTGTGCGGCGCCTAAGCCAGCAGCGCTGCCAAAATGTCCAATGTGCCCCAGCTGAGCGAAGAGCTTGAAAAAGTTTCATTCATTTTGGGCAGAGACAGCCGGGGCACGAATGAAACGACGCACATAAAATAATATTTTTGTTTCTAGTAACTTTTGCCGCCCAATTAAGATGTAAGTGCCTTGGCTTGGCTACTGGCCAAGAGCCACAGCCACCCAACCTCGCCCCCCGCCCCCGCTGTATCTCTCTTAAATGGCAAATGGTTGGCATAAACATTTCAGGCTATAAGCTTGAGACCGACTCACATTATTCAATATTCGGCATAAAGCGAAAAAACATTAATTTTAATTATTTAACCTCGACAGTCTCAAGACTCCAGCCTCCAGTCTCCAGTCTCAAGATATTGTAATTTGCATCATGAAATATTTATATATGAATAGAGTTGGATAAATCGAATGTAGGCGCAAAAAGCCAGAGAGCTGAGCAATATTTATACAGAGATTTTGCTCTAAATGGATACAACAAAAAAGAAAAGGGATATAGCTGCATTATAACAAAAATCATTTGACTATAGCAAACGGAAACGGAAGTCATAAAACTAAACAGCAATACCAATGAAGGAGAAGAAACAAAATAGTTGAAGTAAAACAAAATCAGCAGTGGCAACATCAGGCACCCAAGGGGCGTATACGCAATCAAATGAAATGAAAATGAAACTTTCCTTCAAAACTAAACAAACGAATAGCCCCACCGAATGGCAAATAATCATCATCTCATCATCTCATCATCATCATCATTATTATCATCATCGTCATTGACAACAGCTGCCGAAGCATCAAACTCAAATACGAAAACTGCCAACTGCAGTTGAACCGTTTGATTTGTCTTTATCTACTTTGTCCTCTTCGTCTCCTCCTTCTGCTACTGCTTCTGCTTGCTCTTCGATACTTTATCTTGTCTTTCAAGTAGCAAAAAATGAATATGCAAAATAGCCGAAGGACAAACAGACTTAAGATTGACTACCAAGTCCACAATTATTGGCGAAAGAGAAGAAAAACAAAAAAAAAAAAGAAAGACGAAAAGCCCAACCCAGCCAAGAAATTCAAGCCACTTTAATTCAGTCCTTTCTTTGTATCCGCTGCTCCTATTAAAGGATGCCAGATGGCAAAAAGAAGCCAACGAAAGAATTTAAAATCGTGAGATTTACACTTTCCCAGGAATTTCTGGAATTTATTGAAAATGAAGCTCTTCCACGAATTCAACAATAAATAATCAAAATTCTATGAATTTTCCATTACATTTATTCGGAAATCTGTCATCGAACAATTGATATTTAAATAAAAACTCATAAAAATATATTCCAGATCATCAATGATGATTATCCATAATTAGCTCATTACCTTTAATATATTCATGGGAAAAACTCTAAAAGAATCAATAGACTTGAGATGAATGGCAAATTTTATTTGCGTCAAACTTTTTCGATTGCATTCTAGATAGCTAAATATTTGATAAATATACTTTTATCGAGGAATACTCAATAATCTGTCAAATCCTCTTTTCGACTGCTTAAAACAGTTACAAAATCCAGACAAAGTATTTTATATAGTCCTGTGCAAACCTCGAAAGGCACTTGAAGAAATCTTAGCAAAAAGTTTTTCACCAACCCCCTCCCAATTCTGCTATGCTGAATTATATTCTACAGGGAAATGCAAAATGCAAATCAAGAAAAACGCAGAATGCAGCAAAGGTTTGTACATGCCACTTGCAACGGGAAAATTCTTCTTTAGTTTGGGTTTTATTTTTTTTTTTTAATAAAACTAAAGTAAAAATTCGTGGCACTTTTTGCAATGAAAATTGTAAGGGGCAAAGACAAGCTGAAATGAAAATGTTTTGCAAAAAAAAAAACAGGGAAAGTGGAAAGTGCTAAGTGTAAAAGAGGTCAATGCGAAAGAAAGCAGCCGGAGGGGTAACAAGCTCTGTTAAAGCAAAAAGGAAAAATAAAACTCAAAGGCATCAGAGCGCAACTTTGACAACACTTTGCCAGCGCCACGAAAAGCACGGAAATGAAAACGAGAAAGAAAATAAAAAAAACAAAAAACAAAAACTAAACTAAATATTGCGTATACGCCGCATATGCCTAACAATACAAGAAAGCATAAACCTTGACGGACCAAAGCAATAAAACAAAATGCAAAAATAATAAATAATAAAAACTTGAGAAAAAAAGTATACCATGACGTACAAGCAGGGTGACCCGGCTAAAAGGGTGTTCATAAAAGCCCCAAATAGAGTCATTTGCTGAAAGGCAGGAGAAACTGCGGGTGGCATTTACCCCAAATAGGAAATTAAATATTTACGTATGAAGCCAGCGAAGGAAATTACGCATGCTAAATTATAAAAGCCAGAAAAATGAAACTGCTAACGTTGTCATACGGCCAGGAGAAGCTAAAGCAAAGCTCAGCCAGTGTCATGGGATGGGGTGGGAAAATTTGCCGACTTATTAAAATGCCACAAAAATGAAACACCACCAACACCGCCACAGATAGACAGAACCACATTTACGGCTTTTAAGAGACGCTTTTGTCCTGGCCCAGCAGCAGCAGATGAGAAATTCGGGAATACACCAGCGTCCAAGTTACCACACGCATAGCCATTAATTTATTTTTATGCCTGGCATAATTTTTCCTTACGGTATTTATTTGCCATTGCCTTCAATGTTATTGCGAGGCAAATTTTTGGTGTGGCGACAAAACAAAAACAAAAACAACAAAAGCCAAACGCTTAGTGAGCCTCAGACACGCAAAATTCGTCTTGACTGGACGAAGAATATGACTCCTGCCCCTCCAGCCAGTCAGCCAAGTAACCTCGACTTTAATGATTTGCCTTAACCAATACCCCCGTCGAAGCCGAACCTCTCTTATTCTCTTTGCCATCCATTCGGCTGGAACAGAAAACCAAAAATCTTCCCCCTGGGCCCAAAAATTTTGTTGCCTGCCTTCCTGGTTGGCTCCGGCTAACTTATTGGATGGCTAAGGCAATTCTCGGTGAGCAGTCATTTGAATACGTATGCATACTTAATTTGCTATGGATTTTTCGGGAGCCTCAGACGCTTCCTAAATGGCTAAGGACCGAGACCGAGACCGAGGATGAGACGGAAACGACAGCATACTACATTATTGATTGGATATTTGTGTTGGAATTTAATAAAATATGCAAATTTTTCTTTTATTTTTTCTTATACTTTTGTTGTTATTCTTTTGTTTTTTTTTTTTATTTTACTTATAGAGTGAACAAATGGAAACCGCCTAGGCGAGCATCACTTAAATTGTTATAAATAAAAACGAATTAAATGAGTTCATTTAAAATAGAGTGGAGGCAGTAGAGAAAAAAGAGATTTAGCTTAGCTGGCCTACAGCCTTTGGCATCATAGGATAAAAATATATATTTGTGTAGGACTTTTTTTAAAATTAGAAATAAATATCCTGAAAAATGCGTACGAAATTCACTGAAAATTGCAAAGCTTTGATTTCCTAGTAAAAAAAATAAAAAAACATCAATTATTTAAGCCTACAATTCGCTAGATCTTTTTTATAAAAAAAAAAACCTCTGGATTACAAGAATTCCCCTTCATCAGTCCTTCAACCAGAGGCAAACAATGTATACGAACAAAGAAACATTTTCAGTTGAACATTGGCATTGCCATTACACATAACAATCCTCAGCTTTGCTGCTTTTATGCCCACTTTATGTCTGGCTAACAACGAATAAAACACGCTTCTTATTATGGCAAGGTCATCAAAAATAACGAAACAGAAACAGTCAACATCAAACAAAGCCAATCTAGTCAGTCAGCCAGACGCTCAACCAACTGCCCAGTCAGCTATCCAGCCAGCCAGCTAGCCACCCGTTCCAAGCATACTTCTTATTTAGTCATTCCAGACAAAGCCCAATGACCCTCTCGGTCCTTTTAGTTGGGCAATTGTTTCAGAAGGAAACATCAAAGACACCAAGGAGCAGCCAACCGTGAGACCTGAAAAAACAACTAAATTCGAATGTGTCTCGAACAGTTTGCCCCTGGGTGACTGACTCGGCGAATACCACCAAAGTGCTAACAATAAAACAGAAAAAAATACATGAAAAGAAGAAGCAGAAACCACGTGGTCTATATAAATTCAAATGCACAGAATATAGAAAATAAAAAAAGGAAACTTTGAGAAAAAGAAAAAAACAACAAGAGTTGAGAGCTCACAGTTTCGAAACTTAAGTAGCCTCAAATAAAATTGCATTGAAAGACTTGAATTTTACCAGGCACCACTTAATAAGTCACATTTCATGCATACTGCCTGGAGAGGATGGTGGTGGGGAAGTAAGAGCTCGGAGAAGAGAGTTTTCTGAAAGAATCTTTCCTCTTGCTTTCTTCATGTTCCTCTTGAGAGGGTGAATACTTTGATGATGTGAATCAGCTGCTGACAAGCTGCTTTAATTGCTTTTGGTTTTATATTTTTTAAAACAAAAACTTCAAGTATGCTACACATAATCAAAATGAATTTCTTTTATGAAGTTTTGTTCGCCCAAGTCCCTTTTAAAGCTGACAAGAGAGAAGCTTAAGAGTCTCGCCAGCTCACAGGCAAAAATGGCAAATTGCAAACTATAAAATCCAACGGCTGCAATTAGTTTAAGTGTATTTTAAGATGTCAGTTGAAGAGAGCCCAAAGGTAGTTGGCAGGAAGTTGAGCCATGTTCTTTTATTGTAAGGGTAAGGCAAAGTGCTTCAAGCCATTTCTGCGGTTGGGCTCGTCAGAGAACTTTGCAATTTTAGATAAAAACCAAGGCAAGGCTCAGTCGAGTCAGCAAGAATCAAGAAGAGTTTCATGATGATTTTAGAACAAGTCAAACAAAATGTCAAGCCAGCCTGACGGTCTTGAAAAAGCGGACATGTCATGAACGTGGATTTGGACCACAGTTAGATGAGTTAGCTTCAAATTTCCCTGTCATTTTCCCTCACTTCGAGGGATGTTTTCAAACTAGAAAAAATAAAAATAAAGGCCCAAGTCTTTCATTTAAGTTTTTGTAGTGGATTAAATTATTTTGTGGCAAGTCGGTTTAGGTTCAAGGAAAATTCTATTCAAACTTTTCGCTAACGAAAAGTTTATTTTTTATTTATTTTTTTTGTTTTTGTTTCTTTTGTGTTGTTATTGTTTTGTCTTTGTTTACTTTTAAAGTAAGCCGAAATTTGCTTGGCATGACAGGAAAGTCAAGCACACCAACAAAAAAGGCCACCGAAGAAAAAGACCGAAAAAAAAGCATCAGGACAAAAAACCCAATTTAATTGAAATTAAGTGTATGTGTGAGTGTTTCTATATAAAAGGGTTGAGTCGTTAGTCTTGCGAGGCGCATATGGGCAAAAGAAACAAAAAGAAAAAATATGTATCAAGAAAGAAAGTAAAAGAAATTGTTCCTCATAATATTTAATGGTGATTTATGCCACAAACATTCAACCAAGCAAAAGACAAACTTTTCCTTAATCAGCCTCCTACCCCAAAGTTCCAAGCCACATAACTCCGAGGTCCCCTCATCTTTACCAATTTGATGAGCTGCTTACTTTGCTGAAGGTAGAAAGAAGGTTATGAAGAATGGAAAGAGCCGAAAAGCAGGTTTAGGCAAACACGCATAAATTGCAAAAGCAAAGCGAGCTTGCTCCATAAATGTCTTTTGATAAAAAGAAACAATTTATTAAAAGGTAAAGACAATGTCATGACACCTAGGGAGAAAGTAATTCCAAAAAAAAATGAAACCAAAACCAAAACAATTTCTTTAAAATGTTACCGAGCACACACGCACGCGATCAGGCAGACAGAGCCAGTCGGAGTCTGGGAGAAGGAGTGGAATGGTTGGCGCCTTTAAATGCCTGACAAGACAGCTGGTGGAGCTGGCAAGTTAAAATAAACAAATTTTTGAATTTGTAAACAAGACAAACAAAACCAAACAAGGCAACCAACCAAGCTCTCAAAACAAGACTCCACCAACAAAAAAAAAAAAAGAAAATGGTCTTCCTCCTTTACCACTTGCCTGACAAGCGAGGCGTAACCAAACCACTTGACTTGAACTTCAGCCTGAACCATTTGTGATACACACACACACACATACATAGATGTGCTTAAACAATTTCAGAAACAGGCCCAGTCTGGTCTTGGCAGGTAGACAGTTTGTGTGTGTCTCTCAGGAAATCCGTTAATTTTGAAAATATTTTCTAGAAAACCACGGCACATTTTCACATTATCTCTGAGTAGTTAGTAGTTTCAAAAATTAAAATTTTCATTTCATAAATCAAAGTGGCTCAGAGTCTCAAAAAATAAATTACAACATCCTCTCATTTCTTGTGGGCTTTCTCGTTTAGGGCAATTTCAAAATTAAAATATATTGCATTGAGTCAAGAGAATTTTTTGATTAGACCATTTACCGCTTTGGGGTTTCTGGAGCACTCAAACGAAATTGTAATGACACACTCGGCGTATGCGTAAATCGTTTGCCACAGCGTGGTTTTCATTCTAGCCATTCTCTCAATAGCCATCTTCATATCCATATGCTGTTTTACTTATGCTCTGCTTAGGCAAAGCATACGGCTTGAAAATCCTTAGCTCTCTCTCTCTCTCCGAGCTTGACGCATTTGCATAATTTGCTTGCCGGCTAAACAGCTAAACAGGCAAAGCAAGTCAACAAGACCAGCCAGCCAGCCAACCAACTTGGTGCCTGAGTGTCTGATTGTTTGCCAGCCAACGCTTGCCCGCCAGCCTGCCTCCGTGCCTGCCTGCCTGCTTGCCGTTCTTGCCATAATTTAGCCAGCTGTCTGAGTTAGTAAATTGCGCATACGCCTCGTATACACAACAGCAGAGCAACGTGTTTTGTGTGTATTTGGGGAGGTTAAGCCTCCTGTGTTTGTATTGTTAAGTGTCTGCCTTAGTGTCAGAGACGCGCACTTGTCGACAAATTGGGCTTGATAGACAGAAAGGTGGGAGGTGGGACGGTAAGGAGCAAGAATGCTTGTGAGGGCATTCAGAGGCGTTGCTGAATGAAAGTAATGCCTGCTTGAATAACTGAATGGCCATACAAGATGGCAAAATGTTCAGCTTCTGCAACACTTACACTTTCACACACAAATGGCAACAGGTAAGCCCAAATGGTTGAGTTTGTCATTGTAGTAGTGAGGGGCTCAAAAGTGAGCTAACACGATAGGTCAATGGATGGGATTGCTTGAGTTAATGGACAGCTTAAAAGCATTTGAAAATTGAAACGAATTATAAGTGACCCACATGACTTGGTTTAAGTCTTAAAAGCTTTCGTAATTGTATTGTCTTGGCATAAGAATTCATTAATTAATTACTTTACTTATCGATAATTTTCTCTAACAAATTTATCGTATATCGATTCTTATTTAAATTGAATTAGGCTTTAATATTTTCACTACATTTCTTTTAAAATGAAAGAGCATCGTTTTTCTTGTTATCTGTATTTTATTACATTTCGATAAACTCGACCATTGTTCTTTTTCTTCTCGTAATTGATATTTTTATAGTTATACGTGCCACGGATGATTGATATCAGTGTCCTTTTTGAAATATGTTACCATTTACTAAGGCGTTTTTTATGGGTTCTCTATTTCATGGACAAGTAATTTATCGACCACTGCCGATTTATGGTCAATATCGATACAGAAAACTACCTTGCACATATTTCTCATATCACATTGCTATATCATTCTCGCACTCTCACTCACTCTCTCTGTCTCTTTTTTCTCCTTTTGTTCTCAATGGAATAAGTTATGGCATTGCACCGTTGGCATTTTCTTTGATGCTGCCACTTTGCCTCCTCTTTAATCCATAATCATTGAGGGTTTTGCAAATTGTTACGCTTTTGGCTCCTCTTGTCCTGAATGTGCTGGTCCTTCGGTTCTTCCCATTTCACATACCACCGCATCATAAACTATCAAAGCCTTCGTTAAGCTGCTGACAACAGCAGCTGCCACGACTTAGCTAAGAAACATAAAGTGACTGACTGACTGACCCTACCAGAAAACCAGGCATAAGGAATATAAAAGCAAAGAACTTCATTATGGGGCATCTAATAAATCTTTGTAGTAGAATTGGCTTTACCTTTTGACCGAGTTAAGCCCTCCCCACGCCGCCTCTCAGCCGGGGACTAAACTAACCCAATGAATCATAATGAGCTGGCCAAACACCAACGAAGAACGGCTGCCAAATCTGCTAATGGTACAGAGAGCAGAGTCAAGACTTCACACACACACACACTCACAACACTCACACAATTATCACGTGACAAGAAAATAAGCAATAAAGCGTAGCATAAATTAGCCAAAAAGAAACCTTAACAGGAAGAGCCCCGAGAGCAGGGTAAAAAGGCTAAAAAAAAAAAAAATTAAGCCAAACTAAACTTAAATGTTTGTTGGGGTCTTCCAGGCAACACCAAAAACAACAAGATTTAATGAAGGACCAAATAGCCAACCCAAGGATTTTTCTGCGAGCTCACACACCCGATGGAGGAGCTAAATGCCAGTTTGTTTATATAAAAGTTGCACAACCATTTCGACTGTTTTTCAGCTTCTTTTGTTTGGGCATTATTATAAAAATGATATAGTTACGCACACACAATAAAGCATAACAGAAAACAGAAACACCAAAGGAAGGAATTAGAAAACAAACAAAAACAAAAACAACAACAGAATGGAAACAAAAAGAAAAACCCCAGCAGCGTTTTCTGCTTCCATAATGAAACGTCTTTATGTGGCGATTATCTGGACATAACTTGGCGCTATGTGCAATTAAATGGCCTAAAGGACACGAGATGAAGCGGTCAAAGGAAGGAGGGGAATGAAACGAGAGTCGAGGGCGTGGTTGTGGCATAACTTTTGGCTGCGTATGTTGGCCATAAATAAAAACCCAAAGAAGAACTCTGCCGAGTGGTATGCAGAGATTTACAGACATAAAATTTCATTGCCTGGCTGGCATGGACATTTGACTTTAGGCTAATCCAAAATAATTTTTTATAAGATACACAAAATTATAGAGAAACAATTGGGGTTAACAAAATAGTTTCTGCTCTGTGCTCTTTGCCAAACCAAGCTCTTCCATCTACTTCAAAACATATACAAATTTTGACCTCAGCTGTGAGGTTTTTTTTTTTTTTTTTTTGAGCCTTGGGCTTCCATATGGACAGTTGAGCAGTGTGTAAGCTCTGATTATCTTTTATTAACACGCTCTTTTCCTAGCCCACCGACCGTATTCTCATTTAATTTTCCGAAATTATATCAGTATTATAAGCAAAGCTCATCAAATTGTTGGCCCCAAACAAAATATCCAAAGAGAAAAGTTAATAACATCTAGCCAAGTCAACAGCGGAAATAGTAGAGAGAGAAAAAAAAATACAAATGAAAGCCAAGAAAAAAAAATAAAAAATCATCAAACCTTGTCGATGATCTGTCCTGGCAGCTGGCCAATGTTTATACGCCAAGCTATGTATCTGTGGCTTTGGTTTTTGTGGCTATGAATGTCGAATTTAGAGGGTTTTCAAATTGAGGTTGAGGGGTTGTGGCCATTTGCCATTTTTGAGCTGAACTGTAAATGAGATTTTGGCCCCTCTCGAACTTGACTTTACTCGGTTCTGCACTTTTCTGTTATTGCCGTTTTTTTTCACTCAAATATTGTGGGGTGTTGCTGGGAATGCCTTTGGCTTTCAAATAGTAATTTTCTGTCCATCTTCAATAACACAAGCACACGCAATCACATCTACAATTTAAGCTCTCATCTAAGCTGTGCGTGTGTTGATTATTATCTGAAACAAGTAATAATCAACAAGGGACTCATTTGCTGACGGCAACTGACCCATCCAAACTGACCAATGAAAAAATGTTTGCTTGATTTGGTTTCCGTTTTCCTTTTTGAGCAGCCACTTAAATTGGAAACTTTGCTAGAAATTTAAAGGAATTCCCCAACTAAGTGAGTAAATTAAATTCGCCTTCATTTTTATTAAAGTTGGAAAGTTCTCTTCAATCTTTTGCTCGCTTTTTGTGCTGCTCAAATTTTCTTTTTTTTTCTAGTGAAATTTCATTTTGATGCTTGTTCACTCACTTGTCAGTTTGATTTGACAGCCGCCACAAGAACATTAACAACACGAGAACCACTCGGGCGTATGCGTAATTAATGATGTCCCAGCAATTTTTTTCTACCAATTTTTTCTCGACAAATGCCTGGTAACTTGTCTACTATAATTTTCACTCAATCAACGCCAAAAGTGCTAGTTAATATATCAAATGTTTTCAATTAACTGCTTAAACAATTGCCAACTGTATTAAAGCTTTTTCCAGTCGTAATTTGATGATTGATAAGACAGCACAGATTGGTCAGCTGGCGACCAAAATCAAGTAGGTCAGACGGTCCTAACAAGATAGATGAAAAGTTGACTCTTTCATTTACTCAGCCACAAAATTCAAAACGAATCCCATTGAATGTCAGGCAAATGGGTAGAAAAGTAATCTTGAGTATGTGGAAGGGTTTTTGGCACATGCTTCACTGTTTACAGTGTCATAAAATATCAGTAACAAATGTGAAAAGCCAGAAGTGAAGGGCAAAACTTGTAAAGCCAAAAATGGCAAAACTGAATGAATTGAGGCAAAATCATAAGAAACCCGAAACTCAAAACCATCGACAATCTATGAGTGGCTCGTAAGTGCAAGTGGGAGTGAGCCAGGGTTGCAGCTGAAAGGCAAATGAAAAAGGTATAGAACAAATAGGAAAATAAAGAGATAAATGAAAACAAGCTCAGCTTGAGTTTGCCAACTCTTTATGCTTACACGCCATTAAGGCTATCTAACATTCTTTTTGTTATTTCCTTAAAGGGAATTGAATTAAGAGGAGAGAAAATTAAAGGCTATTTCCTGGTTGTGTAGAAAAACTATACCAAATATTTAAGAACTCTAAAAAATGCTGATTATTTTTATCTCTCTCAATGTGAACATAACAAACATTTTTAATTAATACTATCAAGGTGCGTTTGCCCTTTTCGAAAAAAAAGGTTCATGTTTTGTCAATCAACAAAATAAATAAATAAATAATTTATAATAATAATCTGCAGAGTCAGAATGATACTAAAAAAATTATATATATACATATATTTACTGCGTCACATTCAAAATCAATAAAAAGTATCGCATTACTGTGATTCTTTTGTTTCATTTTTTTTTTTTTGTCTGTTTTTCTCGCCCTTTATTTTTCGTTATTTGTTTACTTTTTTATTTGATTTTCGTCTGATTGACACGAACAGGAGGCGGAACGTAACCGCCGACATATGATTGATTTTCATGCACACACATTTTCGGTCTACTCCATCGCCCATCGCCCATTGCCCATCACTCGCACTCAAAACCGAAAACCATTGAAGGCAGTACATAAAAATGTTGCATAACTATAGAAAGGGAAAAAGTATAGAGTAAGAGCAGAGGGCAAATCGGTTTGAGGGAAATTGCAATGGAAGGCGTTGACATGTTTGGCGGTTCAGTTGCCAGTTGCCAGGGAAGGATTTTGGAGGAAATGACGCCCACTGGCGTTTCATAAAATGCTAGTCAACAAATTCAATTCAATAAGCGACACAACATATGATTTCATTCTATTCCCCCTCTCTGTCTCTATTTTCTCTGAATGTTTGTGTGTGTATTTTTTTCATGTCAATTTTGATCATATGCCTTTTGAATGGTACGCGAGGATTTCACAGACTCATTTGAGTGTGTGTGTGTGTGTGTGTGTGCGACTTTGTTGTGCTGTTTGTTATGCATGAAAGTGGGCGTGCCATATTGAATATAAGCCCATAAGAGTCTATACATGAGCTTGAAATGGAAACTGCCATCAACTAACAATACAAAGCAGAGCAGAATGAAATCTACAAAATGATTTTTTATTTCAAACCGAATCGCTTGGGTTTTTCAATTAAATTTTTACAAACAAAACACTTCTGTTTTCGTTCTTTTTTTTTTGTTAGAATTCGCTGTGCATTTTATAAAATAATTTGCGGAAATATTTGCTTAAAGATAAAACTAAATTTAATAAAAAATCCTTTAAAACGCTTAAGAGCTTTCAGACTTTTTTTAATTTTGGCATAAAAAGAAACGCTGTCAATTTTGTTTTAATTCTTGTGAAAATCATGCCCATGGCAAAGGCAGAAAAGTATCAAAATTCAAATTAAATTCAAGAAAAGAGAAACAACAAGAATTAAAAGAAATAAATTTTACTTAATCTAATCACGTACTTGACCGAAAAATTCCCCAAAAAAAAAGGAAAAAGGGTCAAGGAAATTTGTGTTGGATTTTGATTTTATTTTATTACATTTTTTTTTTTTTTTTTTAAGTGGGAAAAGATTTATTTGAGCTTTGCATTAACAGCTTTAATAAAATGCCCAAAATCACAAAACAAAGAAACCAAATTATAAATTCACTTTAAAATTCCTTTTTAACTTTAAACCGATTGAGTGTCATTTATTTTTGGGAGCTCAACGATTCGTCTCTGATTTTACCCCTTGGCATCTTTGCTCATTGCCACTCAAATGGAATCCGATAAAGATTTCCTTACTAGTTTAATATTAAATGAAATTTCACAATTTTTCGCAAATTGCCAACTGGCATGTGAAAAGTGTTTGGGCGACGAAATGTTTGCCTGTGTGGGTGTGCCAATGTGTGTGTGTGGGCATGTGTGGCTGTTTGGTTAAAGGCCAACATAAACGGCTTAACGCTTGAAAACATGAAATGTCCGAAATCTGATAACGTCAGTAATTTTCAAAAGCTGACAAACGAACATATACAACAAAAAAAAATCAAATAGAAAGAGATAGATATAGAAATGAACAAAAAGAAGAGAAAATACGACCAACACACTCGCAGCAGATAAGACGGCATTTCATGTTCTTTGTTCCATGATCGAGTGAGCATTTTGGCTCCATAACAAATTAACTTATACTACACACACACACACACACACAGAGACAGATAAATATAAATTTTTGTAGCATATGAAATACTGAGAGCAATTGATTAAATTTGTACAACAAGCAACAGAGCGCATCATCAACACGATAGGGAGAGGAAATAAAAAAATATCTCATAAGACCAGATTATGCCAAACACACAGGCATGACAGCCAAGCCATGGAAATGACTTGGCCACCGCAGACTCTATACCCTTTCAGGGGAATTAAGAAAGTTTTCAAAAGGATTTATGTGCTACTCAAAAATAAATCTACAAAATTTTAAAGCCAAATCCTTGCACAAATTGTATGAGCTTTTCTAAATAAAATTCAACAGAAGCATGAAGAGCTGAAGAAGAAAAACCCAATATCCAATCAAACTAAAACTTAAACAGCCAAAAGCCACTATAGAGCACACTTACACACATGAACATTATTTTCCATTTTGAAAAGTATTAAAAAAGAGCAATATGCTTCCAAAGGAAAATTATTTTTAAATGTTAAAAACATTTTTTATCGTTCCGTTTTATTTTCTTTATTGCAGGCGAGCAGGAAGAGCCGACAACAATAACAAGAAATAACCGCAAATATTGTTCAGAACTTGCCAGTGAAACAAACTGCTCCCATCACAACAACAACAACAACAGCAGTTGCACCAACATCCAAACCATTAAAAAAAATATATAATATATATAAAAGAAGAAGAAGAAGAAAAATCGTCATGTAAACATAATGAAAAGCAAACATAAAAGTTACGTTGCCAACACCGCCGCCGAAGCGGGTGAGAAAATGAAGTCTGTCATTTTGTATCCATATGGACCGCTAACCGGCGGCACTCGCTGCTGTCGCATGTTGCATGCTAAAAATTTGGCCATCACAAGTGCAATTTACACAATTGTAAGTAGAGAGAACAACCAGCACCGACACTGTAAAATTCAATGAATTGTAAATTTCGCTGTGTTTTTTAAAATGTGAAAATGAACTGAGCCATGGGCCATCCTGGCGTATACATAATGTACCGTAATTCTCAGCCTCTCCCAGCACTTTAGCTGTCCCACTCTGTTTTACTTTTTCAAGTGTTATTTTTTTATTATTTTTTTTTTTTTTTGTTCTGGTTTGTATGTAATTACAGCATAATTAATTTACCAGCAACTGCTCTGGAATACCCTTCACACCGGCCCCAAAATGGTTGGCCTTAAATGTTATTGCATGTACCGTTATTTCGCCCCCTCCCACACCCTTGAAAATCGCTGTGCCTTACTTGGTGACAGCAAACAAGAGGCAGGGACAGGGCGAAGCTTGGTGTAGGAGTGGTCGCCATAATTATCACTACTTAAGTGCAAAAGGGAAAGAGATAGATAGAGAGAGAGAGAGAGAGGGAAGGATAGAGTAGGAGATTCACTTGTCCTATATAAATTACAATTACATTCAACTCGTTATGGTTTTTAATTTTTGTTAATGTGCAAATCGTGCTAGGATTTTTTTGCCCCTCCTTTGAACAGCATAATACCAACAACAATAACAACAACATCAACTGAGTTGAGGACAATAGACCAAGAACAAAACCCCAACAAAAACAGAATGTGCAAACAACAAAAAAATGCAGTACTTTGTTTTGTCTATTGTTGGCATTAAGAGTTTCAAAACAAAAGAGCCCAAGTGCACTAGCAATACATATTGCATATTCAAGTTACTCTATTGTTCAGTTGGGCCATACTGTAATCAAAGAAAATAAGACTCTTAGCAAATATGAAATAAAGAGGCTAGCAAAGGAATATTCCATTTTTATTAAAAATTAATTTCCGAGGACTTCTAGGCTTATAGTCGAATTCTTTTTTCAATCATTTTAATTTTGTTAAAATTCTTAATCAGAATTCCCTGAGATTTTCAAACCTGAAAATATTTCATAAAATTATGCCGTCTGCCTTTTCGAGATACTCTGAAATCAACTCAAATTTCTCTCTTAGCTCAAACCCTCTATATATCTCACATTCTTGCCTAGCTTAACTTTAACTAGCCTGGTAGCCTTTTAATAAGTAAGTAGAGGTTGCAAACAATAGAGGCTGGCAGTGTTTTATTTTATATGGGAACATGCCAAATGCCATTCTTTTCACCATTAACATACAAACATGCAACCGCTGTCAAATAGCAGGCCCCAGCTCTCAGGGCCCTTGGCAAGTAAGTAAATTGGTACTTTAAAGCCAGAAGCAAGGAATGGCAGAGTATGGAGTGGGCGTGGCTTTGTGGGTCGCACATTTTACAATACGTTTCGGTTGCAATTAGTGCCACATTTTATTGTAGTTAAGCTGCGTGCAGGGCTCACTTAATATAATACAGAGCAGTCTAGAGAGAGTCCTACGTGTTTAGCATAAAAGACAAGCAAATAGACACAGCGAGAACTGACAGCAGACAACAGGATATATGAGCACACATACCAACAGCCAAGAGCTCGAAATGGAGAGGCTGAAGGAATCCCCTTATTATGCAGGCAAAATACTTATAATGAATACCAGCCCGCCAAGGGAGTTCCAAGGCACGCCATTTTGCATTCTATTTATCTTTGGTGTTGCTTCTTTCTAAAAAAAAAAAAAAAAAGAAAAGGAAGCAAGCGTTTTTACAGATTAATTAGCTCTGTACAACTCGAGCTAAGCTCAGGGAAAATGAGTAAAAAGGATTTAAAATTCACCTGCCTGCCTGCCTGCCTGCTACCACGTATTTGTACTTCGTGGCTTAGTCAGGCGTTTAAATTATACAAATTGAGTTCACATAACAGTAAACCAGCTCGTCAACCCCGACAATCCCAGGCAACCCTCGGCCCACTCAGCAAAAAAGAAAGAAAAAAAAAGACGGGTTAAAAGTAAAAACGTGTCTAACTCGTCTAACCCAATTTTAATTATAATATGAGAAACATTAAAAATAAACCATGTGTGGGTATCACTCTCACTCTCACTCTAAAGTTTACCCTCTCATTTACAGAATATATCACTCCTAATTGTCTTGATCTACTCATGGCGCATCAATGTCAACATGCATAAATCTGCCGACCTACAGGATGTCTACTACGGTAAGCACCAAGTTCATAAATTTTAGCAATTAAAAATACACACACAAACTCACCCGTTAAGTAACTCTTGGAATTTAATACTCAAAGCGGCAATAAAGTTACAACAACATAATCAACAAGTCATTTTCATAAATAATTTAAGTCTTTTCAGTTGCCGAATAATTCAAATTCCACTTGCTGTAGTTATGCAATATTTCATTGCATTTAGGAGTGTGTGCGAGTTTTACTCGTTTATTTATTTGATAAATCAACAGTTTATATAAGAGATTATGTACTGAAATAAAAAGACAAATGAGTGTTAGAGCATTGGTGAAGCTATTTTAAATTGTACCAAAGAACTAAAAAAAAAATTATATAAAAAGTAATAAACAATAAATTTTCAAAAGACCAAATAAATGGCTGTCCAAGGCTTTAAATATTTTAACAAATAAATGGTCTCAACGATTTTTATTAAAGGGCAAAATTGGTCTATTTTTTTAGACATCTGAAAGATTCATGTGTATTGTTTTATTTACTCTCAAATTATTTTATTTTATTTGCACTTTTCATAGGGCAATTTCTGTCTAGCCTAATCAACTCTTGTTTGGGTAGTCGTAAGCACTTTTGAAATTGTATAGCTTTCATTTTGTGAATGTTTACCTTTTGATTAGTGTCAAATGGTTTTTCACTCTACTCTTTCTGCTCTCAACTTTTTGCAGGTGTACAAATTGCATATTTTGCCATAATTGGCACACAAATGTCTATGATACTGTTGAGCATCGTCCTGATATTTGGCATTTGTCGGGTAAGTAAAAAAAAAAAAGAAAAAAAGAAACAAATTCTCTTAGATTAAAAATTTGTTTGTTTGTGTTTTGGTTGAGTGGATATTTCTGTGTCAGTTTTTGATTAAGAGTCTTTTACAAAATTAAGCCAAATTGTTGGGAAAAACAAACACAACATGGAGATACCATTCGCATCTGCCTATGGAAATCAAATAACTTCAAGTCAAATATGTGAAATTATGCGCAGTTTGTGCCAAAACAAACAATGCGCATTCAAATGTAAATTACACACAAAACTCGGCTGAGTTTACCCTAAAAAAAAAAACCCTAACCAAATGTATATGCCCTGACAAATAAAAAAAACAATGGAAAAAATGGCAGCACGGTGTCGATGCGGCATGCCAGAGAATCCGCTCCGCCCTCGAGAAACCCCAGGACTTGGGCATGCAAGGGTTAGCCCCAAAAAATGCCATTGACAGTGGCTGAAATGTAGACAATTTATCACACAATTGGGCCGAAACTTGACTACTGCCAACGACACATGACGGCGACAAAGATTATGCCCATTCAACCAGCCAGGCCAGACCAACAGTGGGTGAGCAGCCAACGGCGAAATAGCACATTCCAAAGAGGAATTTTTTAATTTCAACATGGTAACAAATACTAAAAAAAAAAATACTATATACATATAGAGAGAGTTACCCAACAGTGAAATAGAAAAAAGGATGAGTCAGAGCAGACATGGAAAATATTTTCGCGAACGCATCTGCTTGGAATCAAAATGTGTTCCGTTGTGTGCCAAATTAATTGCAGTTTGCTTTTAGGCAAAATCATGGGAAACGAGCAGATTGGCTGACATCTGACAGAGACTTTCATTTAACATATAAAATATATCTAAAAATATATATATATATATATACGTACTCATGTTGGAACCAGTCTTAATTAATGCCTGGCAGCAACGAGTTGTAGCCAAACAGCACAATTAAATGAGTGAAACGTAAACACCGCTTCATGGCACAAAATTCCGGAAAATGGCTAATGCAAATGCATAATAAATAAAACCAAATGTACTAGGTTGACACTGGTAATGTGAAACGACAAAGGATGCAACTCAGTTTTAAAAGATGAGTAAATTAAATAGACAAATAAATATTTCTACGGTTTCTAACATTTTCTATGGAATTTCATTTAAAATTTAAACGAAAGCCACTAAAATATCTTTTATTAAAAAAAAAAAAAGAAATCACGTTTATCCTTAACCAACTTGCAGACTTGTTTTATTCAAAACAAAAAAGAATCAAGGCAAATTGTATCAGATAAGAACCAATGGCAACTTTAGAGTTCTTGAGAAACGAATCAGCTCCATAGCAGATTTCACAACTAATCCCGCCAAAAGATATCCCACGTTTTCCCACTCAAAAGTCAACCCATTAAAATGAAATTTGTCAACATTGGAAGTGGTTTTCGTAATTGAAAAATATTATTTTTGTTTTTTTTGTTGACCTGGTTGACAATGGTGTGGCGTCGGTCGTGGCCGGGTATCCCACTAACTGTTAAATAAATATTAAAAACGTGATTCTAAAACTGCTACTGTGGAATGTGTATAGCTGAAAATGTCAGCAGCAGCCACAGCCAACTGCATATGAGAAAAAATAAAAAAAAAGAGAAGAGAACTGAACAGAAATCCAATCACGGGTTGGCACAGTGGTGAGATAAATTACGCAACACACAAACAGACACACACTTATATGAAGCTAAAAAGACCGCACAAACACTCACAGGACCCCACCCATGCCATGAAATATTTGAAATAATGGCGAAAAAGCAAGCAGCCATGAAATCAATACCATCAAAGAAAACCCCACGATTTTGTAAAGGTGTAAAAATTGGTTTTCGTGGCTTTCATTGGCATCGAGTCGCATAATTTTTCTTCCTCGAACCTAACCCCACTTTCTGCTTTTACTCTCTCTCTCTCTCTCTCTCTCTTTCATTGTAGGAAAATCCCGGCCTAATTGTACCCTGGATAATTGGCTATATCACGTTCATGGCCTTGGAAGCTGTTGCTATGGTGTACTCAAATGTTTTACGCGATCATGTAAATAAGGTGAGTCGATGCGTGTGTTCATTCAATGGAATTCCAAGTCCCCAAAGAGAATCCAGCAACACCTTTAAGAACGAAATTGAAGGGATACTTAATGAAAATTGCTATGGAGTGTTGGGGATTCTGGGTTAGACATTTGGGGAATCAATGCGAAGGCAAAGAACACTTTTAATACATATTCAAGACACTTGTCTCGAAGCCATTTGTTTAATGAAAAAAGGATTCCCACTGTGATGGTTCCCTTTGTGCTGAATATCAATGCTAAGAACCTCTCTCTGGCATAAATCAATTGGAAACAAACCGAACAAAGCTTTGCAAAACAAAGCAAAGCATTGCAGAAACTGAATCCGAATCAGTATAGAAAACAAACAAATAAATTACAAATGCCAGCGACAAAGGAAAAGGATGAAGCTGTTTGTTATTGTTCTTGTTATTATGCCAGAATATAAACAAAGAAAAGGAAAGAACAAAATCTGTTACACATGTAGCAATCTTGTTTTTATGCAAAAGTACTAGGTAGAGCAGAAGGCAGAAGGCACAAAAAGAAGAAGAGGTTGGAGTATTACCGTAAAAAAAATGCAGCTTACAAGGGTGAAGTCAAACGGACCGAGTTTTTGAGACGAAGAAGAAGAAAACAAACTTTCATCAAAAACTCCAGGCAAGAAAATTTATGAATAAAATTCTTCTGAGTTTACTTGAGAATTTAAAGGTCTTTCAATTAATCGAAAAAAACTAAGTAGCTTGATTGTCTGGAAATTTAAATAGTCTTCCTAAATTAAAGTCAATCTTTATCGAAATTCCTATACATTCTCTTTAGGCTCGACCAACTAAAGTCAAGCTTTTCCAACAAGAACCAAAAAAGGTGTCAGGCAAAAAATATATTTAGGAGTTGTACAATCTCTGCCAGGCCAACACCACTTAAGGGACAAAAGGAAGAAAAAAAGTAGAAGCGGCACAAAGTTAAAGGAGCACAAAGTGTGACTGTATTTAGCGCAAAGGGACACGAGTACCCGCGGCTCGACACACACTCTCAAACACTTACCCTTTTGCTCCAATTACACATATACACACTTGTAGGACAAACATGACTAGAACATTTGCCAGAAGCCCCTTTTTTTCTGCGTTACACGCAAACACCCGCAACATTTTCATTTTGTTTTTTAACTAGACAAGCCCAGAGAAACTCTCGCCCCTACGTTTGTATTTGCCGGTGACATTTGTTTTTCTTTTTTGTTCTGTGGCATTTGCTATTCCAACATATCCTGGCAGAGGCAAAAAAAAAAAAAAGAAAACAGAAAAAACAAGAAACACAAACGAGCACTTTGACGATGCCATGCTGAGGAGGCCGTTGAAGCCGCCATTGTTGTGGGCTTTCGGCCAAAAACGTTAGAAAATTGTCGCCTCATGCATAATTTATTGCATTTGTTGAGGTAAAAATTCATGTCCATCTCGAAAACGTAGGAGAATAAATGCAAATACTCTTTTCTTTTGCCTCAAAGCGACATTCAACAATTCAATTGGCATTTTCATAGTGCCCAATCAAGTGGACCAACAGATTCGTTATTCTCTATCTAATCGAGACTGGCTAATTGGCTTTTAGGCCAACCTAACAATATGATACTAGAGCATTTTATGATTGGAATAAATTATTTGATAATCTATGTGACATAGAATAAATTGAAAGCAGAGCTTATCAATAGTTCTGAATGAAATAAATTAATATACTTGATCGATATAAAATTCCGAAATACCATCGCATAATATAATAAACAAAATGAAAATGCTATCTAGCAAAAAAAAAATAATTAAAACAAAAACTTGAATTCTTAAAAAGCTAATTTGCTCAAAGATTGCCAAAAAATACATTTTAAATGTACCCATTAATTTTTTCAAAAACTTCAGATACTTTTTAAGAACCCAAAAGTCTCGACAAAGAATTGTGGCTTAACGAATCATTTATAAATAAAATTATAATTTAATTTTCTTTCAATCTCTTCAAGGAAGAATAGAGTGTTTAAAAGTCTTAGACTCACCATTCTCCAATTGCAAAACTTTCAGTTCGACATGACGATGTGTTTTTTTTTTTTGCATTTTTGGAAGCTTTGTGGCACCTTTAATAAGTTGAACTTTCGTTTTGCATGCCAAAAACTACCGTTCGCTTGTCAAAAGTTATACGGACTATTGTCATAGCCGTCGGCTCTCATACATCGTTTCTCATCTCGGCTGTCGCCTGTTCCCAGATGACTTGCACAATTTCAGTGTTGCGTGGCAAAACTTTTGGCGGCCACTTTTAGTTTGGTCGTTAGAAATGCTCACTTTCCTACGGTGCCTATTTTATTTGGACACACCTTTTTAGTACTCTGAAAAATATATACATATAAATATACTATAAATTATTTAATAAACTTTAAAATATTTTCTCTTTCTCTCTCTCTTTAGCAATTTGATGCCATGTGCAAGGCAGAGGTAGCCTTTTTTATAGCCAGAGCCTTCATTAATGTAAGTATGCCATATAAGAAAAACTTTTTTTTGTGTGTGGTGAGAAAATTTGGAACTTAGGATCTAATTATATCTAAAACTTTAAAAGTGTTCCCATGAATTTAGTATTACAAAAAAGGGCAGGGGAAAATAAAGACAGAATCGATTTGCATTCCTTTTATCTGTGTTTATAAAATATAAGTACATTTGTTTTCGGATAAATAGTTTTACAGGATCTGATAAGCCAATTTGGTAAAATTTATAGAAGAACAAGAAAAGTACGAGTACGCGACTTCCAATACAAAGCGGGAACACCATTCAGAATTTAAATATCCACGGGATACTCATTAAGTTATTTTAATAGTTGGCCTAGCACTGAATATTAATCTTCTCGGTTATTTGGGCATTTTGAGAAATAAAACCTTTTGGAAAAGTGTAAGATTATCTCTGGTTTCAATCCTCAGGGCCCGACGGAATATTGACATGCAGTAAATGACAAGAACAATGCTCATACATGGTTTCCCGATGTAAAAGAAAAGGTTGTGCTGTCCTCTATGATAAGAACCGATCAGTATTTCAGCACACAGAACCCCAAACTGGATAAAGAAGAAAATTCCAAAAATAAACAACCATGTTATCATATGTGGTATCGAGACCTAAACGAAAGAAAGCTTATCAGTTAAAATTTTGATATAATCGCTGCTAAAAATTGCATACAAACAATGCTGAATAAATCAGCGTGAGCCAAGCATTTATAGAAATGAATGAAATCGTATATCGCATTCTGCGTGTTACACGAAATGGCAAGACATACAAGGTCTTGTTAAACCACAACATAGGGGGGTTGGGGTCCTTATCGTACACTTTCCTTATAAAAACCATCAAGCTTCGAGTCTGCAAAATGTTCAAAAATTATTTTCAAATCTGATCCAACAGATGAACGATCTTACCAACCCAATCAGACCAAGAAGAAATAGCAGCCAGTAGGCCAAGCTAAAGCATGAGGCATCTCCAGATAAACAGCCTGAAAAGTAATTATATGCAAAGTCCCAGCGGTCGTCAAAAGTTATAAGTGGCTTCTGGCAGGCTTGATTTATCAAATTGAATGAGCTACCAATTCGGCATATTTGCTTATCAAACTGTACTAGCTGAAGCATTGTGACTTTCAGTCTTCATTTATAAATCAGAGTGGATCAAAAACAAATTGTAAAAATTGAAATTAACTGAATTTCGAAAGCATTTCAGTTTTGACATTTAAAATAAAAAAGCGTATTATTTAAGCCTGCTTCAGTTTTCAAATGATAAATCCCACAACCATTAGAAAAAACAATCGATAAATATGATAAATAATTTAATTACAAGTAAAATCCATTAGCTTCAAAAGAAAGCAACGGAAGAGAAAAAAAAGTTTTTCACCATAACCCGAAACGTGTATACTTTTTTCCATTTTGAAAAAAAGGCAACCAGAAAGAGGACTTTCAGATAGTCACTCATGGGTTACTCAGTCCATTATTGACCTTTCGAAATAATTTTATTTTAGGGTTTCCTAATGGTTTTTCAATTTAACTTTCAAAGTTGAGTTTACTTGTCTAAAAAGAGTATAGCAAAAATGGTTTGTTATCAGGGCAACAGGAAATGCATTCACTACTGCAATAAAAGAGGGCGTCCTTTTGTGTAAGGCTCTGTGGGTGGTCTAAGTGCGTCTGTTTGTATTTACGTTAAATAGAATTTACGACACCCAGCGGTCATAGAGCATACACCTCAAGCATTTCTCTCCTCTACATCTTCTGCACTCTAATCAAGTTCCCATTTTACTCCAACTCCCAGGTGCTGGCCATGTGGGGTGTTTTGAGGTTCTACAATTTGGTGCGCTCGGGCATCACTTGGCGTGGACCAGAGGTAAGTTGTGGGTACTGTACACAAGTCACTGAAAAATTAACTAACCATTCGTCCACTTCTCTGTTTGTCGGCACAGGCCAAGACCACAATTTTTGCACCCATTTACAAGAGTGTCAACACCCATAGCCGCCCTAAGGAGAGTAGAAGGTCCAAACAGAGACGCTACAGTGAGCTTGACAGCGGTTGCTGTGCCATTTTCGAGTTTAACTTCGACTATGAAGACGAAGAGTACGACGACGAGGACGACGAGGATGATGATGCGGCCTATGATTATGACGATTATTATGACTACTATGAGGCCGATGAGAACGGACAACAGGATGATGATGGCGATTGCAGCATGCTGGGTGCAACAGGAGCCACCTCAGTACCCAGCAGCACTGGCAAGGGTAGGCGTGGCAAAAACAGAACACACAACCGCAGCACCAACAACAACATACGCAGTGTGCTGATCAACAAGCGCCACAACAAGTACAAAATTGCTCGACCCCAGACCCAGCTGGAGGTCATTAATGAGTCGGAGCGCAGTGCGGGCAGCGGAAGCGATGAGAACGACTCTCTGTTGGTGGCCTATGATAGCAGTTCGTCGCTGGCGTCGGTTTGACATTGGCCGCCATGCATTCGAGTTGCAAGAAATAAACAAGTCACCGCTCCGCCGGACCATGACTACAGCGGTAGCAGCAGTGATGCCAGCAGTCCCAGCGACGACGATAGCGACGACAACTCCTACGCCCATCCTGACTCGGGCCAGCATCTGTACTCTCAGCTGTCCGGCAAGTGGTCGCGCCACCCTGGTAAATGTTGTGGTCAGCGTCAACGCCGACGTTCACTGCGACGCGTCTACTGCGCTGTGAATGTGCTTATAATGGGATTACTGGTGGCCATAGAGATTTATGCCCAGCTGGCGATATTCCTTTGAGGTGCCAGTACAATTGGCCCAAATAGCTCGGCATAAAAGTGTCTCTCAGCAGGCTGACCCACGCTTATGGAACACTGAAACACTGGCAAGTTTCTTCGTCGATTTCATAAGTGCCACAGAGGGAAGCTCGAAACAAGAAAGGATGAAGTTATTCCTAATGAAAACTTAAGCCAATATAAATCGCTTTATCCAATTCAAATGGTAGAGGAGTAGTTCTTGACATCTTAAAAAAAAAAAAATGCTACTTTTATTTCCAATTTAAACTTGTCACATTTTTGTCCAATAACCTGTGAGATCTTGAACTAAAAGTTCGAAGAATTAAGAAACATTAATTCCGCATCTATATTATCTACACTATTAAGAATCTGAAATCCTAAAAAATATATAAAACTTTTAAAGAGAGGGTTTGAGCTTCAGCTTAAATAGACATTCTAATATTTCAAAAGTATAAATAAAAACTCAAAACTTCCAAAAGAACTAAACAAAATACAAAACATTAATCTTACCCTTCTTTCTCGTTTATTATAAAGAAAGTGAGACCCTCCACAACAAAAAGGACTAGCTTCCATTTATAGCAACCAATTGGAACCAATTGGTTCGATTCGAATTCAAAGCATTCGAGAGAAAAAAAAAGCTTTAAATTTAACCAAATAAAATGCCATGTTTTCCAGCTTGTTTAACTAACGGATACTGCAACAATAAGCTTATATTTCTAGTTGTAAATGTTTTGAGTGTTTAAGTGTGTGCAAAATGCATAAGTAATTTGTAAATAACAAAGAGTTAATATCATTGGCAAATGAAATACAATACAATAATCATATCTGTAATTGTTGTTTATATGTACTTGTAAATAGATATAGTAATTATTAGAGTATAAGTCCAAACCAGAAGTAAAGTACAGTTGCGCCAAAATATAACAGTAAACCAAATAGTTTAAAGCTTACCAAAATAATTATAAAAATAATAAATGTGAATTTAGAGTTTACCTTATCTTCATAAAAACAAAGTGAATAAACAATTGATAATTGTCAAGAACAAATTGCAATAGTGGAACTTCCTTGAAATTTCTTTAAAAACGTGTTCAAAACGTGCTAAGATTAAAGTTCATTTACCATTTTATAATATCAAAGTGTGAAATCATTGTTGCAAATGATTTTAAACCAATTCATGAGAATTGACGTTAAACCAAAGCAAATTAATTAAAAGATAAAGTGCTCTTTTAAATAGAAACTTTTCAAGAGCTAAACGTGCTGCTGGTTGGATTGATAAGTATTCGAGCCATTCAGAATTACTTATCTATTTTAATGGGCAATCGAATCTTATCAGTTCACATAAGCATACACTTGTAGAGGAGTATTAAATAAGCCTGGGACATTCCAAAATTTCATTCAGTACGCCATGAAGAGTCGCATTTTATTCATATTAGGAGCTCTGCTCTTGAGTTCTATTGAGGGAAGGCTATTGCCTAGCCAGCCTGATGAACTGTGGACCCAGGATATGATTGAAGTGCCTGTGGAAGCGGCAGAAATCCAAGGCAGAGCGGGTAAACGTTAATTCTGAAATTCACAGTCAACAAATCCAAAATTCCTAATTCTTCTCTCAGCTGGCTGCTCTATCAAGATACGCGGTGGCGAATTGAAAGATCCCCAACCCCTGCTCATTAAGTCTGGCACCTCAGAGATTCACAGTTTCTCAGACACTGGCTACGTTGATATAGAGAAGGACAAGACCATCGAATTTCATTGTACCAGCAGTCTAGCCTCTCCATTCTCTGGTAAATCTGTAACTGCCAAGTGCGTAGGTGGCACCACCTTCAAGGTGGACGACAAGGAGCACGATGTCTCTGCCATTGTCTGTACATCCTGGCCTGCCTTTGTGGCCAAAAAATCTGGCAGCAGCTGCAATGGTGGTACCACCCTAATTCATGTAGGCTTCGAGCTCAGTGGCTCTCGTTTTGCAAAACAATATGAAGTCTGCTTCAACGAAGACGAAGAGGTCACTCGCTATGTCTACCACACCCTGGAGCCCGGCAGCAACTATTATGCCACTGGTGTGGATCGTATCACATTTGGCACTGCTGGCTATTTCGATGGTAAGAATGTCGACAAGCTTTACACTCAGGCCGTGCAGAAGGACACCATTGACGACGCTTTGCATGAAGATTCGGAAAGGTATTTTGACTCAAAGAAAAACGTCTTCCTCGCTCGTGGTCACATGGGTGCCAAGGCTGACTTTGTCTATGCCCCGGAACAACGTGCCACTTTCCTGTTTATCAATGCTGCCCCTCAATGGCAAACATTCAATGCCGGCAACTGGGCTCGTGTCGAGGACGGTGTACGTGCCTGGGTCTCCAAGCATAAAATAAGCGTGGAGTGCTGGACTGGCGTTTGGGGTGTTACCTCCCTGGCCGATAAAGAGGGCAAACAGATTCCATTGTATTTGGCTTATGATCATAATGGTAACGGTCTGATCCCTGTGCCCAAGATCTATTTCCGTGTGGTCATTGAACCCTCTACCAAACGTGGTATTGTTTTCGTGGGTGTCAATAATCCTCACTTGAGTCTTGAGGAAATCAAACGTGACTACATTCTGTGCAATGATGTGAGTGATGAAGTCGATTACATCAGCTGGAAGCGCACTGATATCACTGCCGGTTATTCTTATGCCTGCGAGGTGGAAGAATTCCGCAAGAAGGTCACCCACTTGCCTACTTTCAGTGTCAGTGGTCTGTTGGTTTAAAAATAATTTTTGAGAAATGACGAATTGAATTAAAGTTTTTTAAAAGTTATTTGAATCTTGGTTTTTTGTTATATGTTTCACTGACCTAGCGAAAATTTAAAGAATTTCGAAAATTTCATAAATTCTTAACGATTTCCAGGAAATGGGAGATGATATTGCATACACCTTTTTTAGGAAATTGGATTCTCTGAGGAATCGAAAGAACTCAAGAAAAAAAAAGAAATTTATTTTAATCTCCTAGATTCTTTCAAATTTTTATTAGCATTTAGACGAGAAGACCGTTCTTGGCAGTCAAGGCAGGCAAATGCTTGACAGTTTTAAGGAAATCGGAAACCTCGCAGGCATAAGACCAACCAGCCTTGATGTCGGTTGTCTTCCAGTTGATATAGGTGACTTGATCGCTCACATCTTCACAGATGACGTAGTCAGCCTTGATTTCCTCCTCGGTCAAGTGAGGATTGTTGACACCCACAAAGACAATACCACGATTGGTGGATGGTTCGATAACTACGCGGAAATACAGCTTGGGCACAGGGATCAGACCGTTGTTGTTGCTGTCGTGGGACAGATACAAGGGAGTCTGCACACCATCCTTATTGGGCAGGGTGGTAACACCCCAGACACCAGTATAGCAGTTGACATTCATCTTGTTCTTAGAGACCCAAGCGCGGAGACCATCCTCAACACGGGCCCAGTTGCCGGCATTGAAGGTTTGCCATTGGGGAGCAGCATTGATGAACAAGAAGGTGGCACGTTGCTCGGGAGCGTAGTTGAAATCAGCCTTAGCTCCAAGATGACCGCGAGCCAGATAGACGTTGCTAGAAGAATCGAAGTATTTGTCACCAACACCAGAACCTCCAAGCTCGTCGTTGATGGTCTCCAACTGAGTAGCTTGAGTGTAGAGTTTGTCCACATTCTTGCCATCGAAGTAGCCGGCAGTTTGGAAGGTAATGCGGTCAACGCCAGTCTGGTAGTAGTTGCTGCCTGGGTACAATTTATGGCGAGTGTAACGGGTGACTTCCTCCTCTTCATTGAAGCAAATTTGCATTTGCTCGGCAAAACGGGAAGAGCTGATTTCGAAGCCAACACGGATGACCACACCGCCATTACAGGTAGCGCCGGTCTTTTCGGCCTTGAATCCGGGCCAGGACTTGCAGTACAACTCTTTGAAGTCGTAGCTATTGCCATCCACGCGGAATGTGGTTCCACTAACACAGGTAGCAGTCAACAGCGTCTCGGAGTGGGTCTGGAAAGCACCGGGGCACCAAAGCTGGATGGAACCGCCGTACTCGAATTCCATAACACCGAGATCGGAGTAAGGGTAGATTTCCTCGGAATTTTCAACCAAATAGACAGGCTGGGGACTGGGAAGACCACCACGAATGGTGACCGAACAGGCTGTGTAAAAAAAAAAAATTGTCAACTCAAAAACTTTAAAAGATTGGGTCTATGGTGAACCATACTAGCATCGCGGGGTTCCACGAGACTTTCACGTGGCTGGATGAACTCATCGTCCACCAAGGCAGGTAATTCCACATCGGTCAATGGTTCAAAGGGCACACGACCCCAGGCAGTCTGAAGACTGCAAACTGCGAAAAGCAGAAGCAAGCCGCGGAAGCTTCTCATATTAATTTTTTAGCAACTAAAGCTGAGTTGGCACAAACCGAAAGCCTTTAAATAGCCACTGGCCATATATGACACAAAAGTGATAAGACACCAGGCCAAAAAACAAAAAAAAAAATGAATTTGCAAAATAATCAGAAGACGATACATAATGAAAAATGTTTTGCGGCCCGTGGCACTTCTCTAAATAGATTTTCATTTCTCAATTGATCAGCTCATTTTTGATAAAGAGAATTGTTTTTTTTTTTTTTTGTTTTGCTTGTTTTTTTTTGAATTTTTTATTTATCAATCAAGTAGTTGAGGTAGAGTGGACAATTGACGAGGATTTTGCTTTGAATTTCAATTGATTTACGTTAACGCCTAAAACGCAATTTAATTACAGATAAGCGAGGCGCTAATTGCCAGGAATTCCAAGCTTATCAGTTTACAAATCAGCCAGGACAAACGGGCTGCTCAATATGTCAAAGTTCCTTGGCCATTGACATTAATTAATGAAATGTAAAATGAACACGGCAAGCAAAGGATGAACAAGAAAACAGTACAAAAATTGACAGCACTGAAATCCTCAAGCACAAAAGCAATTAGAACGACAAAGGACAAGAACCCCCAAAAAAAATAATATATATATAGACAGAAAAAGAAACAAAAAGGAAAGAAAGAATGAGGCGGCCAGGCAGCCGGATACGGCAACGGACACAGGACACGACTGCCACGTATAATTTGTGAAAATTGATGATTTGTTTAGATTTACGAATGAGCGAACAAACCGTACCAAATTGGCAACGTCGCCTTGGCCTACGTGTTCGTTATGCCCCAATAGGTAGCCTAAAAGAGAGATGAAAAAAGTTTGCCCACCCGCTCGCCCGCCAAAACAGAAGACCCAAGGCAGATAGAACAGCCTAGATAACCAAAACCCAGGCCCTAATTGATTTGATGCAGATAAATGAACGGAGATGGTCGACCAGGGAATCCACAGCCAACAAACGCCAACATTATCCAAGAATCTTACCATCTCCGCCATACCCACCATTTGCTAGATAATGATTTATGAGGCAAATCTGTGAGGAGATGGGTTTCCTCTGCTCCTTAAAGTAGAAAAATTTGAAAGAAACTAGAGATGGTCGAGGGGCTCTGCGGTGGACTAGCCGTTAATTAATTATGGTGGCTGTACGTTAGCGTTAGTAAATAAATGGACTTTTGAGTTTTCGCGCCTCATAATCCTTAATTACTTGTTGATTATACATTATGGCTGGGAAATGCTCCTTCTTCATTTACTTGTTGATTGCATTCCCATCAAAAGTAATCACCCAGGATAATAAAGCTTAAATTTTAACTAAATGGAAATTAATTCTACTTTTTTTTTTTATTTCATCCTTGAACTCTATAAATTCCTAGTTCGCTCCGGCTAATTCCAAAGAAACTGTACCACTGTATTCCTAGGGAACCAACATTTGCGGTTTGTTAAGTTTCAGAATTTTTTCAGCAAGTCTTAAAACGATAGACTGAATTATCACTTGTTTACTTATCTTGATAAAAAGTCCTTCCTTCTTGTATACCTAAAATTGAATTTACCTTTTGTATGGCTACCAATAAGGGTCTAATAAATAGCAACTTATTAATAGCATGTGTGCGAGTGTTTTGGGTCTTCTTTGTGTCAATCTGGATGCCTTTGATTGATGAAGTTGCCTAAACAAGTTCAACCGAACTTAACCAAAGGAAGCAGCAAAAGGAACACAGCCCAAAAGACCAGAAAGATTCTTTCAACAGGTTTCAAAGCATTTTGCCTGAGGTGAAATCGAAAACATCAGTCAATAAACCTGTAGACATTGAGTAGGCATAGCTTGCTGTCTTTCAATGTGTGAATCTTTTCAAGGGTGGCTCCTGTATCTTTGTATCTGTATTGAGGCAATGATGGATTAAATGTATTTCAAAGGCGTGAAAGCCAAAGGGTAACATACACAGAAATGTATGTAGCACATTGTGGCTACATAATAAACATTAAGCACACTTCAATTTGGCTTAGTCGAGGGTATATCAAAGGATAGCAAATATTTTACATTTACAAACTGTAGTTTCAATCAATAAAATCTATATTGACTAATTGTGAGAGGACCGTCTTAGCAACTCTTCATAGCCCATGCAAATCAGCAGCGATTGTGCAATCAGGAGAAAAATCTTTGATAAATTGATTGGGCCGTGGTAGATAGAAAGCCGCAAAACCCTTTTTGCCTTCAAGGTACTATGATTTTCAAAGGGATCACATTCAAATGATTGGGCATAAATAAAGCTGTAGATTTTGTAAATATTTAAAGGGTCACTAAGGCCGAACGTGTCAATGGAAAACAAGACAATAATAAAGAGATCAAAGACAGGAAAGGATACACATAAAACAGAAGCAATTTTGAATCAAGTAAGCAATAGTACAAATTCCAATTTAATCTTAAACAAATTTTTACAAAATCAGCTAGCTTCGTATAGAAAAAATGTCTAAGAAATCAGAGGTGTGGAAATTATCACGACACTGCGAAACATGACAACCAAACCAAGCCGAAGGCCTGTCAAATGATAAATGAACCTACACGGAAACGATTGCTTAAGGAATCAAGTAAGTTTGGCAAATTACTTTTTTCACACCATTCTTTCCACTCTCTTCATCTATGGCTCTTCATTGCCAGTTAAAGGCCAAACTGCCTTCAGACATTAAGAAGCAATTAGGAAAATTGAAAGCAAAAAAAAAAAAAAAAAAAAATCTCGACAAGACACATGTGACAGTGGCCCACACACACGCCACTGAGCTAAAACAACAACAACACTAAAAATAGTGGAAAAAGAGAAAATAGAAAATATGAAAGGAGGGGAACTAAAATCTAACAGGCATTAACACAATTACAATCTGTCTCATGTGCTGGTCATGTGTTGGCTATAAAGAAAAATCCAATTAAAAGTGATAAAAGTTATTGAAGCGTTGCCAGAGTTTTCAAGCTACCCACTCGATCTGGAAAATGCACAGAAAAATAGTCAACAAGCGGACCATCGAACCTGTGAAAGAGAGGGCCATATGAAGTGGCACCATTAGTGCGTAGATAACGCAGATTGCATTGCCAGATTATCACACATGTTGTTGGGTTTTCAGGCAACAGAGATACCATCGGCTCTATCTTTCTGTCGAAAGCAAAACAAACCATGACAATTAAGCTGGCCACTTTGTTTCGCCGGTTTTCCCTAAATCAATTATCAAAAATTTTATTAAAATTCCCCATCCAAATTGACGCGAGCTTGTAGATGGCAAAAATGTGAAACCACTTTTAAGGTGTGAAAACATAGATCAATCAGGGATAGCAAAATAAGCCTTGAGGCCTAAAAATAATTAAAAGAAAAAACATACCGGATGTGTCGTATTCAATTTTAATGATTTGCTTTGGCGCCATTTTCAGTAGCTGAAAAAAATAAAAAGTTAAAATAGACAAAATCAATATAAAAACATTAAAAAATATTTTTTTATTTTCTGAATGGGGAAATTCATTGGTGAACAAACTTAAGCTTAATGGAGCGGAGAATTCTAACCTTCAATTAAAGTTTCGAAAGTAATAATTATGGCCTTAAATTTTCTTGAACTTTTCATTTTACCGAATAATCCTAAAGTATAGCAAATAAGTAATTTAGCCTTCAAAGTTATGAAAACTTTATTTCAACCAATTAAATTGAATCGAACTCATCGAAACAATAGCGCGAACCATTGATGCGCCCTCCATTGACCTTGTCAACACTTCGAAGCATTTGAAGCATTCAAAGTGTCAGCACTGATTGCGGTAATCAATTGCCACTGTAATTGTGGGCAAAATTGCAGAAAATTGCATGGTCCAATGCGGCGTATACGTAATGACAGTCGAGTCAATCGCTGAGCCGTACAAAATCAATGCATAATTTTAAATGCAATTTTTGTGGCAATGCAGAAATTTTCACTCAATAACTCTTCATGCAAAGCAGAACGAAAATGTGGGGGGGAGGGAAAGCTGAAATGCGTGAGTGGACACCACTTATAAAAGTGATGGTGGAAATGAAAAAATAGCTCACAACGAATTGCAAACGGAAACGCAACAAAACGGATAAAAAAAAAAAAAACAAAGTAAAAGAAAGAAAAAGAAGATGAACTCGTTAATATTCCCAGCGTTGGCTGGCAGGTTTGTGTGGTTGTTGCTGCTGTTGGCCGGATCTGTTGACAGGAGCAACGCCAGCCATGCCAAGGGAGTTGATGTTGTCAATGCCACTTTGTCAGCAGCAAATTCGGCCACGAGTGTCGTTGACAGTTGGCGAAATCCCGGCGGACAAGTTGCAGTTTCAGCTATGACTACGGTCACACGAACGAGACGAGAAGTTGAGGCAGTTTGGGGCAATCAATTGCCGGATATGCTAGTCGCTTATTTTCGCTACCACGGAGTGCACAGTCTGATGCTGGTCGTTTGTCACACGGACATTGGTGAATTAACCTACCCTATCCCAAGGAAAGGGGAAAGGAAAAATAATACGATTTATAAAATGTTTCCTTTCCTTTCTCCCTCAAGGTCATCTCCCCACCCGAAAAAGACTCTTCACTCTGCAGAGATTCCTTTTGGAGCAGAACTTTTTTGTGCAGATCGAACCAGAGACCAGATTTACAAATTTAAAATGGGCCAGCTCGGAGGCAGTCACACCCGAAGCACCACCGCCACACACCTTCCAGCCAGACGACACCCATCAGCAGCTATCCTTTGAGCTACCTCCCTTGACCTATGGCCTGGGTTTGATAATGCTGAATTTTGGATCCAGCTGTGCCAAAAACTTGTTGCGCTGGTCAGCAGCCTCAGAGCACAATTTCTTCACCACCAACCGTTACTGGTTGTTGCTAACGGAAGACTACCAGGACCTGGAGGTATTGGAAGATTCCGAAATATTTCTCCCGCCTGACAGTGAGGTGCGTGTTCTCTGGTTTAACCTGACAGAGGAGCAGTTCCAAGCCACTCTGCTGGATGTCTACAAGGTGGCTGCCTGGAAGCCTCTAAAGCGTAAGGTGATGGGTCATGAGATACGTAATCGTCGGCACTTGATCCATACCCTTCAACGGTACGGTTCGGTCATCACCAAACGCCAGAATCTGGAAGGCTTAAAATTTAATACGGCAATAGTCATAGCCTTTCCGGATGTATATCTGGGCATCGAAGATCTGAGCGTGCGTCACATAGACACTATTTCAAAATTAAATCACCGCTTGATGCTCGAATTGGCCAACCGCTTGAATATGAGGTGAGTGACATCCACATGAGAATTTCAAACTCTAACTCCTTTTGCTTTCAGCTATAATACATTCCAGACTGTGAACTATGGCTGGCGTAAACCGAATGGCTCCTTCGATGGACTCATGGGTCGCTTTCAGCGTTATGAGTTGGACTTTGCTCAATTGGCAATTTTCATGCGTCTAGATCGCATAGCCATTGTGGACTTTGTGGCTGAGACATATCGGGTGCGAGCCTGCATAATGTTCCGTCAGCCTCCTCTGTCAGCTGTGGCGAATATTTTCTCCTTGCCCTTTGATCTGGGGGTCTGGATGTCCGTTGTGGGCTTGCTAATCATTACCACAATCTCATTGGCCCTGGAACTTTTATTCTCTCCAGAGATCCATGAAATGAGCTTCTGGGATACCTTGGGCTTTGTAATAGGCGCCATGTGTCAGCAGGGCTTTAGTGTGGATGTGCGGAGCAAATCGGGCCGCATCATAATCTTCACCAGCTTTGTGGCCTCAATGTTTCTGTTCACTTCCTTCTCGGCCAATATTGTGGCCCTGCTGCAGAGCCCCTCGAATGCCATACGCACACTCTGGGACCTGGGCGACTCCCGTCTAGAAATTGGCGTCCAGGATACTCAATACAATCAAATCTACTTCACCGAATCAACAGACCCGGCCACCAGGAGTCTCTACAACAGGAAAATCGCTTACAAGGGCAAGCGAGCCTATATGCGACCCTCGGTAGGCATGGAAAAAATGCGTTCGGGTCTCTTTGCCTACCAAGTAGAACTTCAGGCTGGCTATCAGATTGTGGGTGACACCTTCAGTGAATCGGAAAAGTGTGGACTCAAAGAACTGGAACCCTTCCAGCTGCCCATGTTGGCCGTACCCACACGAAAGAATTTCCCCTACAAGGAACTGTTTCGTAGACAGTAAGTTTCCGAGCTTGGAGAGCTGAGCTGAATCAGATTCTTGAAAAGGTCCACCAACTTTGAGTTGGGGTCCTGAACTAGACTCAGCTCAACTCTCACAACTAGTTTGAAAAATGTTCGACAAACCTCAACTCTTTCACAGAATCCGCTGGCAGCGTGAAGTGAGCCTGGTGAATCGGGAAGAGCGCAAATGGATTCCTGAGAAACCCATCTGTGAATCTGGTGCCAGTGGTTTTGTTTCAATTGGATTTACCGACTGTCGTTATGCCTTTCGCATTTTGGGCTATGGTTTCATGGCCAGCTCTATCATCTTCATCGGTGAGCTATTTATGAAAAAACGCCGTAAGATTTTGGATTACCTCCAGCACCGCAGACATTTTGCAGCCCCAGATGGTGAGGTTTATTAATAGTTTTTACATTGGTATGGAAAGCTCTGCGATCACGGAGCGCAATACATCCGGTGTCTTGAATTGCCAGTTTCGTATATTTTTGCTCACTCGACACCAGGCTTCGCCGTGTGTGGGCTCGGCGGCTATGCAACGATCCAAGACCTCCTTCTGCTGGGCCTCTGTGCCATGTAGTAGTTCAAATTTATAGAAATAGGACCAAGCATCACCAAGATCGGGATCAATTTTAACCTGCAATAGAAAGAAAGCTTTAGTAAATTTGTAGGGCTTAGAATAAAGCAAATTCTGGACTTACAGTTCGATTAAACCAATCCCGGCATTTGGTGAATTTATGCTCAGACCAAAACAATTTGGATACAGCCAATAGCACATGCGGATCGTGCTCACATTTCTTTAGGGCATCCACCGACTTGGTCTTTCGTTGAGGCTTTGATTCCATGAAAATAGCCTCGGCCCAGAGTTCGCCCGCATTGGGACACTCTTGCAGGGCTCGAGCCATCATGGTACTGGCAATTTCCTTGAGTCCAGCACGCAACTCCACTCTTATGGCCTCTAGCCAGAGCACAGCCACCTTGGGATTACGTAGGCGACCACGTTCAAGAATAGAACGCGCCTTGGTGAGTACACCTTTGCGCTCTTCTAGATTGGCCGACAGAATCCACAGCGGTATGGATGTGGGACATTTCTTTAGGCCCTGAGTATAAGTGGCGGCTGCATCATCGTTGCGGCGCTGCTGTTCTTCAATTTGTCCTTTCATCATCCAGAGTTTAGGGAAATCGGGGAAAACCTCCACGGCCTCCTCCAGCAAGCGGAGAGCCTCATCAAGACGCTCGAGCGCCCATTCTAGGCGAGCTGATTTCATCATTACGCGCGGTGTGGGGGCTGAACCACGAGCCTTGGCCAGCAGGCGACGGGCACGCTCATATTCAGCGTTTTCTGATTCCAGTTTAACGGCAGCCAACCAAATATCCTCGGAATTCGGATTGGCCTGGAAGGCCAAAGAAAGAATGCCACGAGCAGCGGGCACATCTCCAGCTAACCATTTCGATTTCGCACCCATTAGCCACAGAATCTCCGACTTGGGACAATGAGCCACAGCCCGCTGAAGCAAAGCCTCCAGAGACTCACGAGTGCCATGATTCTTTTCAAAGTAGGCAGCACGCAGCCAAATACTTTTCTTAGAGGGAAACACCTGCAGAGCGTGAGCATATACTGCCCGAGCACATTCAAAAGCATTTTCTTTAGCACAGAACTCAGCATCATCAATCCAAGTCTGTTTGCGATCCTCCTCCTCCACACTAATTCCAATGACAGCCTTCACAATAGCCTGGCAACAATTTACAGCGCCTGACTTCTCAGCCTCAATGGCCTCTTGGAACCAGTGATCTCGATTTATCTCTACACCATTAGCCGTCAGTGAAGTCAAGGAACGATCGATGATCTTCTCCACCATATGAATATTGCCATTGGCCTCCTCCAGTTTGGCGGCTGTGGTCCAAATCTGTCTGTCTGTGGGTATGTTTTCGCGAGCCTTGTTGAGTACTTTTCTGGCGTTCTCGTAGGTCTCCAGGCGTGCCAGAGCCAGCCACAGTTCGACACTAGTGTTGCAGCACTCCACCGCACGGGAGAGTAAAATTCGAGCATCGTCGGGATTCTCCAACTCCACTGCAGCTTTCCATAGACGCACCGAATTTGGTATGTGCTCAAGCGCTTTGCGAAATACACGACGTTTGGCCTTGGTTTCCGTTTCCAGATCGGCTGCCTTGATCCAAATGCGCACTGATGTGGGGATGTGCCGAGCAGCTTGAGCAATTACTGCTTTGGCTGTGTCAGGCGGTTGCAGTCGAGCTGCCTCCAGCCAGAGATCTTCGGACTGGGGATTCATCTCGCAGCCGCGCATTATTAAATTCCTGGCCATTTGAACTTTTCCAGTAACCTCCTCGAGACGGGCCGAAGCTATCCAGGCAGGCGGATGATTTGGATTTGTTTCACGCACACTCTTCAGAAGTAAGCGCGCTTTTTTGATGTCGTTAATGTCACCGCCATAAGTGGGAATCATGCTCTGTAGATCGGTGAGATAGCCCTTCGGATCGACCACAGTCTGACCCGTGACAGAGTCTGACACTTGTGAGAGTTTTACATTCATTAGGGTGTTTCGAGCCTGACCAATTTTTCGTAGATCCAAATCCCCTGTAGGCGTAAGCATGCCAGGCGTGGCTACCCCTGGCATCATTGAAGCCAAGCCTGATGAAGGATCTATACTGGTAGAGGTTTCACCTCCCAAATTACGCGATAGGACACTATCTGGCAGAGGTGTGAACTTTTCCGCCCGTGCGTTGCGCTGCTTTCGATTTCGACTATCACCCACTTCTGGTATGGTGGACCACTCTTCGGAAGTCACGGTAGCCAGGGAACGTTTTAGATCAGAAAACTGCTGTTGAATTTTTGGACGCTCTTGGCGGTAACGTTCTAAGTCCTCCCGTAAACGCCGGTCGCGGTATTCTTTTCGTTTCTCATCCATTCGTTTGTCTATGGAATCGTAGATGGCGTCCGCCTCTTCATCATCTTTGTCATAGGGATCTTTTGAGAAGAGTGATCCACTGTAACCGCTAAATTCATCGTAGTTCGAGTCATTTAAGTCTTCGTCTTCTTCTTCCTCTTCATCCTTCTTTTTTCGCTTGGTAGCTGGGGGTGCATGTCTATCATCGGATACATCGTTTGCATCACGTGCTGGACCAATATCCGACCGTGTGGTGAATCCAGTAGCGCTGTAAAAATATATATTACAAATAATTGTCAAGTCGAAAATATTTATTTCTACTTACCCTCTGCCGACACCGGCCACATAACCAAGTGGTGCCGGTACTCCAAGGAAATGCTTCTTATTACGATTTGCTATAACTGCTGCGGTTATGTTTGACATGACTTATAATTTTCCGCTAATGTTCGAATAAGAAGATGATTTAACTTTATATTTTTTCAATAAACAAAACTCAGCAAGCAAAACGTTTACCAAAACATTGGACAGCGTTGCCAACGATTTATAAATTCGACCAGTGCTGCCGCCAAAAAATACCAAATATTTATTATAAAAAAATTATTTTTTGTTAAATAAAAAAAACTAGAAAATATCTTCAGTAACTATTGTGAAATCATTATAAATATTATTAATATTATTATTTTTTGTGAATAATCCAATCTAATTAGAAATTTTATTTTGATAGTAGATTTTCTCATACTGGCAACTCTACTAATTTCAGTAAGAGCCCGAACAAAAAAAATTGCAAAGATATAAGAAAATAAGTTGCTGTCGGTCTTATTTGTGAATTTTTACAAGTAACTCGGAAAAATGCCTGTGCTACCCGCGCCACCGCTGATGCCAGTGAGTTTCCAGTTTTTTTTATGTACTTTCCCTTATTTTTTCCTGATGAAATTTTTGTACTATTTACTAGAACGCCGTGGAACCAATGCAAGTTGACGCACCACCCAACGAAGACAATGAAAACAATGAGGAACAACAGATTATTGTTGAGAATCCTACCATCGACCTGGAGGTATACGCTAACCAGTTTACTGGCATAGCGAAGTTACACCGTCTCATTTTCGTGGCCGATGTATGTCCTATGCTCAGCGTGGAAGCGTTGAAAATGGCCATTACCTATGTGCAGACAACCTACAATGTGAACCTATATCAGGTGCTGCACAAGCGACTCAGTGAGTTGCAAGCTGGGAACGGCGGAGGAGGCACTCCTGCTGAGCAAGGAGCAGGAGCTGCTGGCTTGGGTGTTTTGCCCGATATAGCTGCCCAGCCAGCTGCAGCTCAGGCTACAGGCAGTCAGAACGGTAATGGCACCGGCAACGGTGAAAAAGATGCCTTTGCTTTTGATGCCACATGGGTTGACACAAAAATGAAGAAGGCTGCCCTGAAATTGGAGAAACTTGACTCGGATCTGAAGAACTACAAATCAAACTCGATTAAGGAAAGCATACGCCGTGGTCATGATGACCTCGCCGATCACTATCTGAGCTGTGGTGACCTCACCAATGCCCTAAAGTGCTATTCCAGGGCCCGAGATTACTGCACCAGCGGCAAGCACGTAGTGAACATGTGTTTCAATGTTATCAAAGTGTCCATATACCTACAGAATTGGGCTCATGTTATGTGTTACATAGCCAAGGCTGAGAGCACTCCAGATTTTTCTGAGGGCTCCAAAGAGGCCAATGCCCAAGTTCATACGCGCCTCGAGTGTGCGGCCGGCCTAGCTGAACTACAGCAAAAGAAATACAAAGTTGCAGCCAAGCGTTTCCTGGCCGCCAACTTTGACCACTGCGATTTCCCTGAGATGATTTCCACCAGTAATGTAGCCGTTTACGGAGGCCTCTGTGCCTTGGCAACCTTTGACAGACAGGAACTCAAACGCCTCGTGATTGCATCTACTTCATTTAAGCTGTTCCTGGAACTGGAACCGCAACTGCGTGATATCATCTTCAAATTTTACGAATCAAAGTATGCCTCCTGTCTCACCTTGTTGGATGAGATACGCGACAACCTCTTGGTAGATATGTACATTGCTCCACACGTGAGCACCCTCTACACCAAGATACGTAATCGGGCGCTGATTCAATACTTCAGTCCCTACCAGTCAGCCGACATGCACAAAATGGCCATGGCCTTCAATTCGTCTGTCGGTGATCTGGAGAATGAGGTAATGCAGTTGATCCTGGATGGCCAGATTCAAGCGCGCATCGATTCGCACAATAAAATACTCTATGCCAAGGAAGCGGATCAACGAAACAGCACCTTTGAGCGGGCCTTGCTAATGGGCAAACAATATCAAAGGCACACCAGAATGCTCATCCTACGTGCGGCTATGCTCAAGAGCCACATCCATGTGAAGAGTGTATCCCGCGAGGGTGGCAGCAGTCATGGTGCTGAACTTTCCGTATCAGCCGGGTCCAGCACAACGGCCCAGCTCGGACGCATTTCAAAATAATAAAAAATAAAAAAATGAGGACATACAAAAATTATTCAGAGCCCCTTCGAAATAAAGATTTTTAGCACAGTTACCAAAAAAAAATTATAAATATTAAGGAGGTCCAATAATACAAATTTTTATTTTTAGTCGAAATGCACAAAAACATGTAAAAAAAAAAAAAAAAAAAAAAAAAACATCAACGATGTGATCGTTCTTCACGTTCGCGTCGCTTTTGGTGGTGACGTGGGTCTTCTCTATTTTGGCTACGGCTACGATGGCGGCTGTGGGCTCGTCGATTTCGCTGACGATCTCCAGATCGAGAACGACTGCGTTTGTTATCTCTGGAACGTGAACGCTGCTTATTCTTTTTTTCTTCTCGTTGGTTGCTAGATTGGTGACCATTTGAATGCTTATTCTCTCGTTGCCTACTGCGGTGAGATTTTTCATTCTTTTTGTCTGAGTCCTCTGACTCTGATGAGCTGGAGCTACTACTGCTGCTGGTTTCAGTTTTTTTACTTTTCTTCTCGGACTTGGTGTTCTTCTTTTTCTTTTTGTCCTCCTTCTTGGTCTTCTTCTTGCTTGTTTTACCTATCCTTTTTTCTTCACCTTTTCGCTTCAGACGCTCAATCTTTTCCAGTTTCTTGAGTAGTTTTAGTTTCTGCTTCTTGCTTAAAGATTTTAGGAACAGCAGTTCTGGATTTTGTTCCTGAGCTGCTCGCGTGGCCTCATCATCTTCATCGCTGGGCACAAGTTGATGCTGTTGTTGTATAGTCTTTATGCTTTGTAGCTCCAAAGCAGATTTCTTCATCATTAAGCCATCTTCTTTCATTTGCTCCTCAAGCACATTCTTGGACATAATATCATTGGCCTCCGCTTCTGAATGCAACTTGCGGGCTTCACTCATGGATATACTATACATGGTGCACTCCTTGTCTGTATTGATGTGACCCCACTTGTGGCACTTTAGGCATCGTACATTTCGCACTTGAATGCCAAAAGGTTGATCGCGAATCTCTGTGTCGCCTTTGCAATAAGATTCTCGGGGCGCATTATATTTTCGCTGCCATTCAAATTTATATTCCGGCTCGTTGTCGTCCTTTTCGCGCTCCTTACGTACACCTGGTGGGGGCTCGTACATGAAATTTACACTCAACTTGTCCTTACTGTCCTTGCTGAGCATGGCTTTGTTTTCGTGCAGATTCTGTTCCTTTTCATATTGTGTCCTTAGTTCTTCTTGCTTCTTCTTGTAGGCCTCGGCTTGTTGCTCGGCCATCCATACCTGCCACAGACAAAAATTTTAATAAATTCCAAGTATTTCAATAGAAAGTGTTTTACATACCCGCTTTAGATTATCCCGGGATGCAGGATGGAAGAATTTCTTGCACATGTAATTATTGAAGCCCTTACCCATGATTGCGTCTTTGTTTTTGTCGGTATAAAAAGATAATAAATAATAAACCTAAAAACTCTGTAGTGTCTTTTTTTGTTTATTTTCCCAAAAAAAAAAATGAAAAAAGAACAGTGTTGCACAGGAACAGTGTGACCAGGCATCTGTCAGCCGTGGTAGCAGCTCAATATTTGACATTTGTACAAGAAAAGGCGGATGGCGGCGCAGACTTGCATTAGTTTTGTTTCTTTGAAATTGCAAACACAAAATCATGGATTTCGAAAATAATTCAAGCGAAATGGTTTGTTGTCCTTACGATAAAACCCACAAAATGCTGCGAAAAAAGTTCCAACAACACATTATAAAGTGTCGCGAGCTCCATAAGGACGAGGTTTCACTTATGTTGTGCCCCTTTAATAAAAACCACTTAATACCGGAGCCGGAATTTGTTGTAAGTCAAAATTTTCTACGAAAATTTTAATTTCTTTGAATTTTTCCTCGCCAGCAACACACGAAATCTTGCCCTGACCGAAAAATTATCGCCAACTATCAATTCGGTGGAGCTGCAGTTTTGGAGGAGGATACGCGCCATGCTGTAATTGAAACGGAGGAGAACTGGGATAACGACAGGTTCCCGACCTATAACCCCCAAGCCGCCATATCTGATAATATTATTCGCGAGCCTGTGGGAATGTTCCCAGCCCAACGAAAGGCTTTTGTGAAAGAGGAATCCGAGCGCCTAAAAAATGCCCGAGTCAAACAAGAGCCCAAAGAAAACCCCTATGCTGCCTTCCCATCTAAATAGATTTAAAATAACAATATATTATTTACCAGTCTGTATAAAACATTTAATTGTTAAAAATAGTGAATATATACTTTATAAATAATATTTTGGTCATCACTTTCCTTTAGCGAAACGACGACGTTCAGATTCACGAAATTGTTTACGCTCAGAGGGCGGCTCTCCCCGCACATTGCGTACAACCAAGTTCTGCTCGCAATATAGGTTGGGGTTATATGTGGGCACATCTGGCTCCGCATCCCAGTCTTCTTCGCATTCGACCAATACTGGCTTCTCTAGATGATTAGGCGTAGGTTCCTTTTCCATATCAAAAAACTTCTCCGATCCGACGCTACCGCCACATCGTTCAATGTGTTCCTATTTTGTGAATAAACAATGAACCGTTCTATTATACATTTCTTTCACTTACTCTCAAAATTTCCGCAGGAATATGATGACTGGCGTTGAACGGACACACCAAGACTTTTTTGGTCTTATATTCTGGGTAGGGGCCGATTTTGGCACATTTTGAAAGATGCAAGGTCAGGCGACTACGAATTACCCTATGCGATTGATCGTATGGGCAAATAATGAATTCGCTCTTGTTGCAAGACATTTTTAAAATTGACTGTGAAAAAATATTTCAATGACGGCGTCGGTTTTGGAAAAATGGTCTGCACTAGATACGGCAAGACTACTTGATTTGTAAGGACGAACCTGTATCGAAAATTTCGATTGTTGGTTCTAAAAATCCTACTGCCAAGGTTGCCTTCCTTCCGAAAACTTGACTCAAAGGCACAATTTTTTAGTGTTTGAAAATAAAACATTTTGGTCTTGATTTTTTTTTTTTTTGTTTTTTAGTTTTTGAAAAATTAACTCTTCTTTATTACAAAGAATTGCGGGTTTTTCACTTTCCACACTTTTCTTTTTATTTTTTACACTAAACGATACGGTAAAAACTGTAAACAGTGACGTCGGCGATGTTGAATGTGTTGTTTACGTTTTACGCCGTCTCCATGGGCTGAGCAGCAGTTTCTTCTGTGTACTTGCCCTTGTCTTTGCCCAAAGCAGCTGCACGTCCCTTGCCGCGACGCTCCAAAATGGCCTTGCGATCCTTGTCTAGCTTCAGCTTGACAATGAGGACTTTGCTGGGGTGAATACCGACGTAAACGTTGGTACCGTTGGCGTTCTCTCGTTGGATCTTCTCAATGTAGACCACGAACTTCTTGCGGTAGGCCTGGACAACTTTGCCGACCTGGTTGCCCTTAAAGTGGCCACGAATGACTTGAACTTCGTCGTCGCGGCGAATGGGCATGGAGCGCACGTTGTACTTCTGACGCAGTTCCTTGGAGAGGGGAGCAGACATCAGGCGACGGCGAATGTGTGAAGGGGCCTGGAAGTGACGCTTGCGGTTCTTCCTGCGCGACGACGACACAAACTTGTTCAATTTCATCTTGGTTGGTTGTGCGGGCTGGAAACAAAATAGAATATGAAAATTAATACGTCGCTCTTATCAGTAGAGTAAAATCACAAATCATTTTCGGCACTGGTCTAGTTGGGTTTTGGTCAGAAGCTTAAGACCACCAGTTGGAGGTGCCGATTATGGTACATGAGTTGCAGATATCGTCAAAATTTTGATGTTTTCACTTAAGGCACTATTGTATTCGCTCAATTTCATAGGCTTCACACAAAAATCATTATTGATGGCTGGGAAAATATACAATTTATAACATCACAAAAACTTACACCAAACTACCGTCGTAAACACAACGAAAAGAAAGAATTTTGACAGCTGCAGCCGGCGGAAGTGTCAAAAATATGCGGCTGCTTCACAACACTGGTTGCGTTTGGTGCTGCCTTTTTTAAATATTTTTCCTAGATGGCGCTGTTAAATGTTGCTTAATGCTTATTATTGTGGGCCGCTTCTTAATGTCGCCTTCTGCTTAGAGTGGATGAATGGGATAGCTTCGGCCCTTGTGCCTTTGTCGAAGGCGTGCGCAACTCCGAAGAGACACCTTAAATCAGCCCGTCAAAGAGTTTGACCAGTCTCCTGTGTACTAGCCCTGGTCTATACTAAAATAAATCACTCAGCAATAGTATTTGCTTTCGCCGTCGTAGCGCTGCTGTGCATCATAGGCGGGAGTTTTATTTCAAATTTCTTGGTTCTAAAAAAACAAATAGTCTTGATAATGTAAAGCTAGGAGTGACGAGTAGGGAACTCGGCGGGAGTGTACTTAAGAGAAAAAAGTGAACGCCAAAGTGAAAGTAGCCCCGACTTGAAATAAACTGAAAATAAACTAGAATACATCATCGATTTACTAAATAGGCATCGATTTTTTCTGCGGCTCTCAAAATCTGTACGCTCCCAAAATCTGTACTTTCTTTCTGCTGATCAACAGTGCAATAACATAGGAAATAACATAACTTAAAAATTTTAACAAGAAATCAATTAATTTCATGTTTCTGTCGCGGCGCGGCGGCTCTGTCTTAACTTAACTTGTTAACTTGGCGGTAACTGAGGGTCCTTTTGTTTATATTCATTAGGCATGCTCTTTATATTAATTTCATATTTTACATAAAACGATCAAATATCGATAGAGCTGCACCTCTAATATAATACTAAATAATAAATACTAAAAAAAGTGTTATCGTTGATTTTGAATCTCATATTATTTTGGCCGATTCATCGACTTACCAAAATAAAATGGGGATCTATCTAAACGGTTTTGATTATCGATGTTTTGAAACAACATCGGCGGAAGATTTGTTTCAGATCTTGTTCTGGACAAAAAAAAAAAATAGTCTTGATTGCGGAGCCAACTGTTGCTGTCGTGTCGCCGTTATCCAGTGCCTTAGTTTTTTTTTTATATTCATAAGCAACCATGATGAACAGCCTGAAGAAATTCCCAATGCGTATGGTAAGTTGGCACTAAAGGATCCCCTTGGCCACGCCCCAAGAAAATGAAGCCCCCAATAATCAAATACTTTTTTTTTTCAATGATTTTTGCAGGTGGCCAATGCTGCTCAGCGCCAAAGTGCTGCCATGTCCACCATTCCCGGTTTGCCCCCTCCGTTGACTTATCTTACCGATGATGAGAAAATGATGAAGGAGACAGGTATGTTTGAGACTTAAGTGTTCGATTCAGCTTAAGGAATCAAAGGGGCCAATGGCTTTGACCTGTTTGCATTGGTTACATTAAAACTGTAATAAGTGATAAGAAAGTGCTTTTGATTTCATTTTCAATTTAAGATATTCAAAAAAAAAAATTATAGTTTTTTTTTTTTTTATTATTTTTTTGCTTAACAGTCTGTGTAGTGTTACGTAATTTATACATGGCATGGCATGGTATGTCATTTATTGTTATTATTACGCTTCTTTCTGCGTTCCAGCAAAAAATTATTAAATTGAATCTAATGCAATTTTCGTGATATTTTGCGGTGTAGTTGTGTCAATTTTGATTAATATGTTTTTTTTTCACTTTGTCTTTTATGTAAGTGTGTGTGTGTGTGTGCTGATAATGCTATATTTTTGAGTAGCACAGTGTGTGGGTGTAGAAAATCCAGATGGGCAGGTTTTCCCTTTTAAGATAAAATTGAAATTCTTCTGCCAATTTTCCGCTTGATTTTTTCTGGTTTTGAGAATTTTATGCCAATTTGCATATAAATTTTCTGCCTAAATAATATTTTCATGCTCTATTTTATGCTGATTAAAAAATTTAAAAAAATATATATTAAAAAGGACTCTTATCCTTGATTGACTAGGCACATCTATATGTATATACATATATACATATCTATATAGAAAGAGCCGTCTGCTTACGTGGCACTTTTGTTTGCTTCTTCTTTTTAATAAAAAAAATTATTTAAGCCAATAAAAAAAAAAATATTATTTCCTTTTATTTTCATTTATTGTTTAAATTGCGCCTTGCATTAGTAGAAATATTTGGACAAAAAACAAAAACACACACACACATACTATAAAATCTCACCCTACACGTGTACTATAAATAGCCACCACACCTTCTTCACCCCTGTAGTTTTTCCTCTCTTTTTCCAGTTTTATGCCTTTAGCTTCAGCTTTCAACATCTGCGCTGCCTGGCCGGCAATAGCAGAGCGGTTTAAAATTCAAGTTCATTTCTCGTGCTGATAATTCATTTTCGGTGTTTTTGAGTGTGTTCGAATACGTGTGGAAACAAAAAAAAAAAAAAATGTTGATTAAGAAAATTTTCCTGCCGATTTGGAAATTGTTGAATTTTTTCTTCACGAGTCAGTCAGCTGTTTGGTTGTGAATCTTTAATTCTAAACTCAACCTGATGGCGTTACACTTGTGATATATGAAAAATGCGATTGTGCCACGCCCCCGCCCAAATTGTGTCACTGTTCTAGGGGCACGCGGGATTGGGTGTGCGAGGTTCTTGGTCGCGCCGCTTGCCTAGAGAGTTGAGTTACTGGGATGAATCTTTATATAGAGTCATTTACACCTGTGATTCTTAGTTGGCGAGTTTACATTTTTTTTTTTTTTTATGGGTGCAACTTGTATAGAATTCCTTATCAATATATATATATATATTTCAAATTATATATAAGAGATTCGTGGTTGCGTAACACTTGTTAAGATTCCAGTGGACTCGAATGACGTTTGGCTTCATTAGATCGGAAACTAGTTTGGCCTAAGCAGGCAAGAATAGAAAATGAGGTACAGTTGGCACAGAAATTTATAGTTGCTCAAAGTACAGAGCTCATGGGAAGAACTGGTGATGGCTGCAGAGAGGGGGTGGGGATGGGGTGAGGCATGCCAAATATTATTGTATATGAAAAAAATATAAAGTCAAAACAAATTTAATAATTAACAAAAAACAAAAAAAAAACAAAAAAAACACCGGTACAGTTATTTTCTTTTATAATTAAAGTCAGGAGAAGCTTGCAGAGAACACATAAAAATTAGCAGCACTAATAAATCTATAAATAATAAATTTCCATCAATTCAAAAACGCCTGATAAAGCACAAGAATATGCAAATAAAATTCAGACTAGTTTGAATTGAGAATAAAATGGGCGTGTGTGTGACTGTAAAAGTCTTAGAAGATTGAAAATTAGTGAAAAAAATATAATAAATATTAAAAAGAAAAATAAATAAATAAAAATAAAAAAACGCTATACATATATGTGTGAGAGAGACACACGCCGAGTGCTGCGGCAGAATTGATAAAACAAGCACACATAAGTGTGGATATTGACACACACACACACACATAGGCACAGACACATGCGCTCACACACACACACACGCCTACTTAAATTCAACAAAGAAACTTACCCACCAAACAAAAACAGTTGAACCGAGCCCCACTGCCCCCCCTCGGCAGATAGACCAGTTCCACTAATAACTTTTCAACTAAACATACGATGGGGCCAAAAGCTTTGCCAGAACTTTGTCGTGAAAAAAGCTTTCTCTTTCGCACTCAGAATGATCTTTGGAAAAAGCTTTTTATTTGAAGAGCTTTGATTTTGTAACTGACTTTGAAATGAATTGCGTATTTTTTTCTTTTTATTTTTTTTTTTTAGTGTCCAAATTGGCTCAGGAACAAATCCAGCCTTTGGTCAAGAAAATGGACTTTGAGCACAAATTCGATCCTTCCATTGTCAAGGCTGTCTTCGAGAATGGCCTGATGGGCATTGAAATCGATACTGAACTGGGCGGCAGTGGCTGCAATTTCATGACCAACATTATTGTGGTTGAGGAACTGTCCAAAATTGATCCTGCTGTGGCTGCCTTTGTGGACATTCATAACACACTAGTCAACTCCCTCATGATCAAGTTTGGCAATGAGCAACAGAAGGCCAAATATCTGCCCAAGTTGGCCCAGGAGTATGCTGGCAGCTTCGCCTTGACGGAACCCGGAGCAGGCTCCGATGCCTTCTCTTTGAAGACGGTGGCCAAGAAGGACGGCAAGGACTATGTGATCAATGGCACCAAAATGTGGATCTCCAACTCAGATGTGGCCGGCGTGTTCCTCGTCTTCGCCAATGCCAAGCCCGAGGATGTAAGTATAAATTTACGGGGTTTCCTGAAAAACAAAGGATTAAGCTTTCCTTTTATGTGAATTCAGGGCTACCGCGGCATCACCACCTTCATTGTGGACCGTGAGACTCCCGGTTTGATTGTCAACAAGCCAGAGGACAAGTTGGGAATCCGTGCCTCTGGCACTTGCATGATCACCTTCGACAATGTCCGTGTGCCCGAGGAGAACATTTTGGGTACCTTCGGTCATGGCTACAAATATGCTGCCGGTTTCTTGAACGAGGGCCGCATTGGCATTGGCGCTCAAATGGTGGGCTTGGCCCAGGGTACCTTCGATGCCACCATTCCCTATCTGCTAGAGCGCAAGCAATTCGGCGATGCCATCTATAACTTCCAGTCCATGCAGCACCAAATTGCCACCATTGCTACTGAAATCGAGGCTGCCCGTTTGCTGACCTACAATGCTGCCCGCCTGCAGGAACAGGGCGTGCCTTTCTTGAAGGAAGCTGCCATGGCCAAGTTCTACGCCTCTGAGGTAGCCCAGCGCACAGCCACCAAGTGCATAGACTGGATGGGCGGTGTTGGCTTCACTCGTGACTTCCCACAGGAGAAATACTACCGTGACGCCAAGATCGGCGCCATCTATGAGGGTACGACCAACATGCAGCTCAGCACCATTGCCAAGTGCATCAAGAAGGAGTACTCTGGTTAAGGACACTCTCCAACATTCTACCTTCTAATCTTTAAAAATGTAAAGCTGAGATATCGTAGCAGATACGTCAATGTGCATTTAAGAAAGTTGTGTTTTGCTGGATCATTGGTATCCTCATTCACAGCTTCTATAAAATAGAGCATTTATATTACATGGATTTTTATTTTCATTCGTTTTAATGATTGTATCAAATACAATTTAAAAGTTTTTATCATACCTAAAATTGAGTTTTTCTTTTAAAATATTTAAAGATTATTATCATGAAAGTCTTTCATAGGCTCTGATAACGACAAAAAGAAAGGCGCGAGAGGTTGAAAAAAAACATTGCCTATTTATTGGCGTTCGATTTATCTTAGACACAAACCAATTTGCCATTTTCTTTGTCTTGGATTTATTTTTTTGTGAATTTCATAATTCTTTTAGTGTATTTGTTTTTTAATTCAAGTTCAGTTCTGATATTTGCTTATCTTTTGTAAAACCACAAAAACCCGAAACCTTCTCTAAATATAAACAAATGCCTTCAGAACATAATTTGAGGCATTGTCCTATTTAGTTTAGTTAATACTTTGGTTACGTAAAGAAGTCAGCTCCAAAACAAACAAAGCTACATAATGCCCTACAATGAAGTATCGATTCCTTTGGAGGATGAAAACCTAACAGAGACAGAATCATGCTGCCAGAAGGCAGAGGCAAATGTGGATAATCCTAATCATGAGCTGGAGCAAGGCATGCAAATAATAGATGAATCTAAGACTACAACTACAGCCAAACAGTGTTCTATTGATCTCTCCACCGGGAAAACCTATGCTGAAAATAAAAATGTGGCAGTTGGTAAGTCAAGTAGTGTGTTTTGTGTGTTTTCTCAGAGATTTTCCCAAGCCTTGCATATTTAAAGGTCTCATGGATATTGCTCTGTTATCGGCCAATGCCAATCAACTTCGCTTTCTTATCACCTACAATCAGGAAGCTTCCACCTATTATTGCAGTCTTGGCTTAGTGATTCTCTCTTTGGTTATGCAGCTAGCTGTAGCCCTGGCCCTGATTGCTAAGGTAATCTCAAATTTATAGTAATCAAATGAACTAATCGTTGTTCCTTATATTTTTATGTAGCGGCGATATAAGTGTCGTCCCAGTCGCAAACGTGCTCGAATCAATGAATTCCTGCTTGTGGGTGTCTATATAATCACACTGGTGAATATTTTATTGGCTGCCTTTACCACTGCCGACGGTTCTAGTTGAGTAGATTACGTATAATTTTAAGAGTTGTAACTTATTTAAATAAAACAAAAAAATTAAATTCCAAATATTTCGTAGCATAAGTAAAACCATCAAAATAAGCCCCAGCAAGCCAGCAAATTGAATAAAGAGTAAAGCCACTGTATGGACATTGACTTAGCTTGGGTAAAAAACTACAATGCTGCCATATGTTCTTTGTTTTACTTATATCTGCACATAGGTTCTTAATTATTATTATTTTTATAACCAGTTGTTGTTTTTTTATTTTATCTGTTGCAAAACCACTAAAGAACCCGAATGTTGAACTAAGGGTCAACCGCAACTTTGGTTACATTTAAACAAATGTTTTCAGAATAATATTTTCGGTTGTGTCTAATTCATTTGAAATAAATATGTGGCGAAGTAAGCAACTACAGTCATGACATGCAACCAAGTCTCGATGGGCTCAAAGGAAGGAGGCACAAGTCCCACTCAGAGCTCGACACGAAGCTATGACAGCATAGAGACAGGTGAAAGCAACAAGAGTGTTAAGGAAACAGAAAATGGGTGTGAAGATTCCCATGATCTTGAGGTAGATATAGAAATCCGGAACCTACCAAAGTCTGAGACTGGAACGGAGATCAAGCGGATCTCTAGTGAACTTTCTACTGGCAAGACTTATGCTGAAAATAAAAATGTGGCTGAGGGTAAGACAAATTGATCAGGAAGACTAAGCCTAAACACCATATCGTTTTTCCAGGCTATATGGATATTGCTCTGTTATCGGCAAATGCGAATCAACTACGATTTCTCATCTCTAACAATCACGAAGCTTCCAACTACTACGTGAGTCTGGGCCTGGTAATACTCTCGTTAATTATGCAACTGTCTGTGGGCATTGTTCTAATTTTTAAGGTAGGCTGAAATCAATGTTAATGAAAAAGAACTTTTTGGTATATTTGATATATCCCCCAGCGTCGCTTCAGACGTCACCAAAGGCGCAACTATACTCGGATCAATGAGTTTTTGACTGTGGGGGTTTTTATGATCATGGTGATTAATGTTCTATTGGCTGCGTGCACCACCACAGAAGGATCTGTTTAAAGATGAAACCTACTGGAATAAATTCCCAAATAAATTGTTATTGACTTAAGTTACCTAACTCAATGTCTGCCTCCACTCATAAAAAAAGGGAAATCTCTGACATTGTCATTCGATGTTTTAGCAAAATAAGCATTTCCAGTAATTGACCTAAGTGTTATAACACCCAAAAAAGGACCTTTGTTTAGCTATTTTTTATGCAAGCTCGAGTATGAGAATAATTAAATATTTTGATGTAATACAAAATTGCTTAAGCACAAATATCGATTTCAGATAAAAAAAAAAAAAAAAAAAAAACTTAAATAAACAGCTGACACAAAGGACACAACGTAGCACCTGGCCAGTCAGCCGGCCGGCCTCTTTATTCCTCAACGCCCCCGCCAACACAGACTCGGGCAAGTGCGTCACAACCCAGACAGCCGAACCTGCTCTCAATTCAAGAGACACAATGGCTGTTAAACCAACCAACCAAAACAACCAACCAAACAACCCATCTAAACCAACCAGCCCACCGGCATAAGTCCTTGCTCCACTCAAGTCGCACGTGTAGCAGTTTGCCTTTTTGCCGCTACTTTGCGCTCAAATACGCCAGCACCCGCACAACCAAAGCAAACAAACCCGTCCATTTACTCTCATTCGAACCTCCACGAAGTAGCTTAATGTGCCTTCTCTCTCTGGTCAACACACAAACACGTTTCGTGCTAATGGGCTGCTCTCATTCTCTCTCTCTCCGAAGCTTGACGCTGCACTGCACGCATGCCTGTTGTTTGTCCGTTTCACAGACTTTGCCTACTACTGACTTTGGTCTGGCCTGGCCTCGTCTGGCCTGGCCTGGTCTGGCCTGGCTTTTTAAGTTGAGTTTAGTTCTGTTCTGTCGTTCGGTACGTTAGGTAGCCCCATCTTGGAGCTAGTCGTTGTTTTTTACGGGTGCTCAGACGTATGAGTTGTCTTCTGTTTTTTTAGGTGCCTGCTGCCCACGTTGCCGTTTGCAGCGCCGTCTGCAGCACACCCTTCGCGTCGCTGGTGTCGTCTGAGCGTCTGCGGCGTCTACATAACGTTTATTCCATTGATTTTCTCTTTATTATTTACGCAAATATAATTTTTGTTAACAAATTGATAAGTCTTATGTTAAAACCATTTACCAACATCAGTGTTCGTCTGTGTCTGAGCGTGTGTGTGTAAATTGATTTTTATTCCTACAAATATATAACCAGCAACAACAACTAGGGGTGAGTATGCGTGTCTGCCCCCAAACCACCAAAGACTGCACGTGGACCGTTTCGAGCATGTTTTTTTTGGCAGGTTCTCTCAGTATTTGTATGTGAGTTTTTCCCAGCGAAAAATCAATGCCCTCTAAGCACAAACGACACTATTCTTGTCGTCTGACAGTTATTGGTTTTGGAGCTACCAAAAAAAAAATAACAACCGCCTTGACCTCACGCTTTGCGGAGATGGTGCCACTTTGTTCTGTGACCGTTTGACCCCCTCCAGCACCTGCTGCCTATTTCTGACTTGCCCCACGCACAGTGGTTCCACGCGTTTGCAAATATCCAATACAAAAATCAATAAAAACGCCGCGTTGCCGGTACCCAGCTTATTGCATAATTGAGCACCTAAACGATTTACCCCACAAAATTATAAAAAAACTAGTTATTTTTATATGCATCTCTATAATAAGTAAGCCCTATTTTTACCCAACACCGTGAGTGTTTTTTTAAGCATTACTAGCAGGTTCTGACAGAACACGTAGAAAAAAAAAAATTAATCTCATTATTTTGCCCGCTTCTCAGACGCCATAGAGCGGCTCAGAGTCCAAAGTTATAAATTTTGTTGCTGATAAAAAATCGGCTGCGAAAGTGAAAGCTTACAGTTGTTCTTTTGTAGCGACTACGACTGCAACTGTTTTGCTTCTTCTTCTTCTTCTTCTGAATTTTTTCTTCCACTTTTGTTCTTTATTGTTTTCTGTTTGCTCAAGTGATTATCAGCTCGCCCTGTCGATGCAAAAAAAAATCGGGGTAAAGTGTGATGCAAAAAGTGGGTACTTCACTCGCTCACAAAAGGCTTATAGATAAGAGCTTTTCAAAAGATATTGACTTAGCTTTATTTCGAATTTTTCTTATCAATTTAGTAGAGAACTAATTTTATTTTCAACAGAAAGTAAAAATTTGCTTCGAAATGAAACTAAGTACTCCGTAAGTCATATCAATGGAGTGTCTTATCGACTAGCTTCCCTCCGACTCTTATGAGAGCGTATACCGAAGTCCTCACAACTGAATGGTCTAATTTACACTGGTTTTATGTCTGGCGTTTCTCGGTCGTACTGATAAAGTTTTGTTGTTTTTCTTGTTTGAAATTATAACAAAAATACACAGAATCGCTGGAAGATAAAGCCGCAAAATGTTTTGATTTGCCAGTTGCTGGTGTTCCCAGCTCATTGCCAGTTCAGAGTCGAAGCGCTTTATGGTCTGAAAGTCAAACCACAAGACAGGCGGCAGGAATCGGTAGACTTAACTGTGTATTCCTATTGCTTCAATTGACTTCACCTCAAATGCAGAAAGAGAAGCCCACAAATTGAAATTTGACCTCGACCGGGGTGGGTGAGAATCTCCGAACAAAGAGAGAAAATTTCAATATTTAATTTTGTAAAATTTTTGAAAACAAAAAATTACTTATCTTGAGCTATCAATCAATTGAACGACTTTTAATTGCCGGTTCTGACATCAGTGGTAATTATTGATAACCGTCTAATTATAAAGTAAATACTATAAAAATATGACCTTTTTTTAGAAATTCTTTTTCTGCTCGAATGCACACGATTTGTATATACCATTTTTGAGTAATTTTCGGAATGAGCAAGTGTGTAATTATGCATATCAAGCATTTGAAATATTTAAAATGTTTTGGATTTCACAGGTGCTTTTTCCTTCACAGTAATTCAAAATTGATGACCATTGTTCATGAGTAAATTGAAAATTCCAGCTGACCTAAACAAAATATTGATTTATTTTTAATCATCTTCTTTATTTGCAGTCAAACCTATTGAAAGAAGGCAATTGAAATCGATACGACAAAGACAACAAGGAACCCTTTTTTTATCGCTTCAAAACTCAGGTAGTTTATAGTAAACCCAGTCCAGTTCAAAATGACACCGGAAAAATCGGTTTTGGCCTATGTCAATCATCTGATTGTAAGCAATTTTTCATATTTCTGTAAGTATAACAAGAATAAATATTTTATATATTGTATAAGAAGCTTAACCCTCTTATCGAACCGTCCAATCCATCCGTCAGTCCGCTTTTGCTCTGAACTCTCTCAATTTTATTTAATATGCAATCAAAGTTTTATTGTTTTGAGAAAGAAATTAGTTAGGAAACTCTTTATAAGGAAATCACAAAAATTTATTTAATAGATCCTTTGATATTTCAAATTGAAATGCACAGAGTCACAGATCCTCTGATATCCCAAATCAAAAAGAGTATTCAAAAGTTCGGTTTCAGGACTCAAAAGAGCTAAGCCATATAATATTCTTTTGTAATGTAATTTTCTTGCTCATTTATTGTATTACCGATTTCAGGGGACGAGGTCGATGGGTATCTCAATTATTTTGGTGGTACACTGGGCACCCTGACCCTGACTAGTCTGGCGGCCAGTGTGGCATATTATTTTGCAACAAGACCCATACCGGAAAAACCATTAGTGCCTCTGGAAAATCAATCACCATTGCTGGAAGTAAGTACTATAAAAAACCATATCTATTTGATTTTGTGCACCTTTTTATATCTGGGGCTCGTCAATTGTTTCAATCTAGAAAGAAAAAGAAGAATATGTCAGGCATCTTTTACCATTGCATCATCAATTTATTTGTTCAATTTCGATTGGTTTTGAGGTAAAGCAGACGGGTCCGACGGGCACCTAGCCAGTTCGAGGTTCTTTTGATGTGCCAGCAACACAGCACATGTCTTCTCTCCTTCGGCTTTCCCATACACCCTTTGCCCTGGTTTTTGCTTTTGCTATTGCTATTTGTCGTCACATGATGTTTCACATTTGATTTTCTTAGCTTTTGTTTTGGCCTATGACGCGACCACTACAGTGGCACAAAACCAAATCTCCCAGTATATATTCATCTATATATATAACAACTTAAAGGTAAAGATAGAAAGCATTTATAGTCCCACGCTCTAATTAGTCAAGTGGGTGCTGGGGTTGAGGGGCCTCTGCCAAAGAGTGCAACAACGTTTCTGGTAATTTATCAAGTTATCATGTCTTTTGGGTAGCTAAAATGTTGGCATTATAATAAATCTTGTCATGGCTCAATTGATTTATAATTTAATTTAAATCCATCAACCCAATTGTTGCTAATAATGATATGGGAATTTTTGTTATACATTCTATTTATCCGGTTGGCCGACATATGTTTTGTTGTCTAATTCGATTTGTGGAATTTGTATTTCGGTTAACTATTGACAGGGCATATTTTGGCAAGGCATATTTTGCATTGTTTATGCAAGCTTTTGTCTAAACAAAATCAACAAATATTTGCTTTCGGCCAGAGTACAAAATAAACTGAATAATTTCACTAAGTTCCTCCTGCACTAATGACTTCATTTTCGTATAGTCTATTAAGTTAATTAACTTAATAAATGCCTTGTAAAAATTATAGCCCCCATTAAAATGAGCTGACATGAGCAAAAGGCATTGCCAGTCTAACTTTTCACTGCTGCGATATCAGCTGTTTTGACAGCATTGCCAGCCTCGCCGACAATTGTAAACGGCCTTGGTGTGGCTGCCAAATTGGGAATCGGGAAGTTCAATCACCTGTCACCATCAAATACAATTAAAAGAGGTCCCCCCATAAATTTACTTTTTTAATGTCTCTGAGATTTTTCGGTATTTTTCTTTTTTTTTTTTTTTTGCGTATCATATTATTTTTATGTTGCTTGCAAAATATTTGGCACAATTTTCGAATTTCATTCATTTTCATGAAATGTTAAGTGCGCGTAATTAAAGCAAATTGAGTTGCCAAATGAATGTAAAAAAAAACTTTTATTTGCTTCTTATTTAAATAAACATTTAAATTAAACAAATTGTTAATGTTATCTTAAGCCTAAAAGAGCAAATCCCGAGAAAGCAAATCTCATGAAGAGTGTAAACAAACCAGACCATTTGCGGTGGCAAGAATATGTTAAATGATAAACAAAAAACATACCAATTATGAATTATGTGCAAAATAGCCAAGATCAAAAAGATTTCAGTCAACACCACATTTAGGATAGAAAACGAAATGTTGCCCTTTCATTTGTGAATTTCCTAATGCTTCCTCAATTGGGTGTCCCTTTGAAATGTGTTCGACATCAAAAGGTGGTTCGGTTCAGGCCAAAAAAAAAAAAAAAATAATAATAATATCACCTGCTAACATTGGCCAACTTCTCTCCTCGTCACATGGCTGAGATCGCGTGCTCAAACACACAGGAAAACAGAGGAAAGCAGAGTAGACAAAAGACAGAACAGGTTGAACAGACAATACAATGTGGACAGCCAGCCAGCCAGACAGACAGACGGACTGACTAGAGGAATTCTGCAGAAGAAACCGATTAATATGAAAAAAGAAAACAACAAGCAGAAAATTTTATAAACGAATGAAATTCCTAAACGATCGCATTGCGTTTTCTTTGCTCTCAGTCGCCGCTAGATTTGAACCCATTCTTCCACCCACTTCGCACCAACACCGAAGATGATTTTCTATCTCAGCTGAACGCCGCTGATTTGGGGGCCCAAATCATTTTTAGCCACGAATGTGGCTATTCAGTTTGAAATTAAACGTCGTGCGGGCCAAGACAACAAAAAGAATATATTTTCGGCGTTTGTGAAAAACAAAAAACATTTTCAAAATTCTTTTTTTGCTGTCGCGAAAAAATTGAGCAAAATTTCGAAACAAAAAAAAGAAGAAAAATCAAATATACCGTGTGTTATTATTATTGTGATCTTTTTTTATTTATTTAAAATATCTTAGCACATATGCTAAACAAGTATTAGCCAGAATCAGTTTGACCAGAAAAACAAATGCCTTCTCACAGCGTCTCTTCCACGTCTTGGCATTGACATTTTCATATTGTCAGACGAAAAGCAAAAAACAGAAAGGAACAAAAAGCAAAAAAATTCAGTCTCAACACGGGGGGACAAATAATTTGCAATAGATCGGCAGAGAAAAAAGAAAATATATAAAGAATTTCAGACTTTTAATCATTACGTAAAACATAGACTAAAAAAATTGGAAAGACGAAATTTTGAAACAAAAAAAATTTGTCTTACCTATTATATGGAAATCTATATAAACTGTGAAATGTCAACGTATTTAGCGAGTGAACTTTTTCACACAAAAAAAAAACAGTTCAAGTTCACATCTGATCATGGCCAGAGGCCATTTCAGCGCCCTCTTACCAAAATAAAATAACAAAAATAAAAAGAACACATAAAAATCAACATAAATAAAATGGTAGTAGTCCGTGCGATGGCTTGGTTCTTAAAAAATTATTTCGGTTCTAATACGTTTTGATATATGAATGAAATAAAAATGAAATGTCAAGAGAGCCAGAGAAAGAGCGCGTCGGTTATTTTTGGGGCCTGCCGGGCCCAACACAACAACAACCGACACTTTGACAGATCGACCAACTGATTGAGAGACCCAACTAAAAACAATTAGGAAAAACACCCCATAATAAATTTTTTTAATTTTCCCCTCATTGCCGATCTGGTGCTTTAATGTCTGTTTATAGGCCACAAATCCCATACTCTTGGGGGGTGTGTCAATATTTCTATGTTGTGTGCACTGAAACGTTTCGAAAACAAATCCAAAATTGCATATTAAAACAATCAAAAAGAAATACGAAAACGTTTGCAGTTTTTGGACACTTAAGAGTATTTTTCCAAATCCTCAAAAAAACCCACCTAATGAAGTCTTCGAAATAGTTCAAAAATTTCATCAAAGTTTGGGAAATTTCTTCAGATTATTCCTGAACATTCTCTAAGCTAAAACCCAATTATTCCATGTCAATTTCACAACTTTTTCTTTTTTTGAGAGAAAACAATCGCAGGCTACGTGAAATCCCAACAACCCATGACTCAGATCTCTCTAAAAAAAAGGAAAGAAGAAAATTTGTATACAATTTGTAGACCATCTAAAAAAAAGGCCTGATTATGTGTGTGTGTGTGTTTGTGACAATTTTCATTTTGCAAAAAAGAAAAACGCTGACTAGCTGACTATGTATTAATTGTTGGCATTTCGTGTGTGCCTCTTGCTCAGCACAGATAAGAACAGCATTTAACTATTTATAAACATTTGGGGCAGGCGACCGTCGGCCACCGTCCCCACTGGCACCACAATCTTTGGTTGGCTTTTGCCGCCACGCCTTGTCAATATGCTGCTGGTTTGACCGGCCGTTTCGGTGGTCTCTCTTTTGGCTGCAGCCAAGCTGACAATATTGAAGAATTATAAACAAAATTGAATTGGTCACACTTGCCCCGGGCTGGGGAGGGTGGATCAAAGGTGAAGACGTTGGCACCTCTTTTCTTTATTGAAATTATTTAATTAGCATTAAAAGAGCCCAAAATAAAAATTAAATGGACACTTTTTTATATGCCTGGTCGAACGCATTTTCCGTGACGTGAATTGACGGTGTGACAGGCATTTTTGGTCATAAAAATAGTTGCCAAAAAAAAAAAGAAAAATTATTATTGCCTTTGTTTTTGCTGTAGCCATTTGGAAAATGTGCATAATAAACGCGTCGTCGGTGAACAAATTGAAATTGAGTGACTAATAAAGAAATTTTCCCACACAAAAAGAAAACGTGTCGAAACATTAAAATCGTAAAACAAAGACCAAGTGATCTATTGGGACATCAAAAAAGCAGATATCCAAATTTATTTGTGAGGATTTAGAAGATGTCTTGTTGCGGTCAAATCACCACAATACGCGTGCCCATCGAGCTCACAAGCCAGAGTGATGTGCTCAAGGTAACTAGGGAACGGTGCCTCCTTCCAAAATGACAAAACCTGGCTTAGAAATTACCAAACTTGTTTGAGGCCAAACTAATCAAGAATTTTTTTTTTTTTTTTTTGCTTATTTACCATTTTTTTGCATTTTGTTTGGCAGCTTATATACGATCCACGCCAAGATATTAATCACAGGGTAGGCGTGTCTGTCCGTCCATTCCTAGCTTTCCTCCCAGTCCAATCATTTCACATTCTTCGTCTGACCCGCCTAGCTCCTTGGGATAGACTTTGAATTATTTTTGAAAATCATTTGCGTCATCGATTTTGTATTCTTTGCTTTCCCATTCGGCTTTATTTATTTATGAAAAAGTACTCTAAAATTAAAACAAACAAATCAAAAAACAAATAGTTTACTGTTTCCTTTCCTTCTCTTTAAAGGTTAAATTTAATTGTATTCCAATACATTAGGAATAATAAATCATTTATCGATCAGTTTGCTGGGCTTTAAATATTCTGTGGCACTTGTCTTTTCGAAAAGAACAGAGTACATTCATTTGTCTCCACAAATTACCTCTAGATTGTTTTTGTAGGAATCGAACAGATGGAAGCACTATATCATTTAGCATATATGTAGCTGTCAGACAAGCCAAAATTAGGTCTTACATTTTTTGACAAATTTTGATGAGACTTATAGGAAACTCTTCATATACCAAGTTTCAACTTGATCAGTTTCCTACAATGATAGGTCTTATATATATCTCTTCATATACCAAGTTTCAACTTGATCAGTTTCGTATATATCTCAAGTATACTGTTGAGAGTTGAAAGCCCCGACAATATTCTTTCCCGCTGGTTAAAAATCAAATAAAACATTGCATTGTAAGATGGACCGATCCGATTGAATTTGAAGAGGCATTCAAGTCTATAAATAAATACAATAGGTTTCCTTTTCTTAAAATAAAGAGTGAAAAGAATTAGAACAAAAATATTGAAATCAATTTTTTCACGGCTGTTTGCCATAAAGGAAGTGCGCTATGAAATTATTTAGGCCCCAACTGAATGGGTTGGCTTGATTCACTGGGGCCTCATCGGATTAATCGTATTACCCGATTTTATGTGTCTACCCATTAAGATCGATGAATGATAGGTTTATATTTTTATTTTTTTTCAGAAGCCAAAATAAACCATATTTCATTTGGAAATGCTTGTGTACTTTTTTAATATATTTTTTGCAATAAATCTTGGCAATAAACTGAAGTGATTATTGAAGTGTGACTACCACAAAGGCAATTGAATATGAAATGAGTGAAATCGTATTTGTTGAGGTTTTCATTTTTTAATTTTAATAGAAAACAGATATTTTGAATGAATGAGTGAATCAGGTTAGCACTTTTCAAATTAAAGAAATTGCGATGGATAGTTGAACTTTTAGATATTTTGTAGCTTTGCTTTATTAAAAAGCAGATGGTTCTGGATATTTATTGATTTCCGGACTAAAAATTTTAGTACAAGAAAAATGTTTTTGATGGAATTTTTAAATGGATTCCAATTAGATTATGACGAAAGCATTTTTTGTTTTCAGTCATGAAAATTTAATTCAACTTTTTGATTATTCCAAAAATGATATGAAAGACAGCCCTTTTCTTAGCTTATTATCTATGATTTCCCTTGATCTTTCCCTAAGAATTCGTATACCTTCATTCAAATTGTTTGTCCCTCAATTTAATATATCAAATCACTCATTGCATGTATCATTATCTCTCTCTCTCTCTCTCTGTCTCTTTTTTGTCGACAAACTTTTGCAGGGTCCAGAACAAATTCACGTCTCGAAATTCTACAAGGAGTCGAAGAATGGCAAATTTGTCTCCTACATCACAGAGAATGTGCGCACGCTATATCAAACGTTCCGAGAGGGTGCCTATGCATCCAATAATGGTCCCTGCCTCGGCTGGCGGGAGACCCTCACATCGCCTTATCAGGTAAATAAGACCATTGATTTTTGAGGTGAAAGAAAAGCTTAAAAAAAAAACAATTTCCTTCTTCCAGTGGATCAATTATGACGAAGCCCTGCTGAGAGCCAAGAACTTTGGCTCAGGCATGCTGGCACTCGGGGCCCGGCCCAAACAGTTGATTGGTATCTACTCGCAAAACCGTCCCGAATGGATACTGTACGAGCAGGCCTGCTATTCGTTCTCCCTGGTGGTGGTGCCGCTCTACGACACACTTGGTCCAGATGCCTGTGCTTTTATCATACGCCAAACGGAAATGTCCATAGTCATAGTGGAGGACGATGGCAAGGCGGCCATGTTGCTGGAGAAGGCGCCTCGCAGTCTCAAGATAATTGTGGCCATCAAGCCCATACGTCAGACCACTTTGGAGCGAGCGCGCAGTCGTGGAGTGCAAATCTTTAGCTTTATTGATGTGGAGAAGCTGGGTGCCAAGGGCAATCATCCGGAGGTGCCGCCCACAACCGAAGACCTGTGCACAGTCTGCTACACATCCGGGACAACGGGTAACCCGAAAGGAGTCATGCTCACCCATGGCAATGTGGTGGCCGGTGTGTGTGCCGTGATTCTGCAAATGGGCGACCACCGTATACGAGCCGGGGATGTGATGATTTCTTTCCTGCCCTTGGCCCATATGTTTGAGAGGTGCTGCGAGAACGGCATCTACTATGTGGGCGGCTGTGTGGGATTCTATTCCGGCGACATCAAGGAGCTGACCAATGACTTGAAGATGCTCAAGCCTACGGTAATGCCGGCTGTGCCGCGACTCCTGAATCGTGTCTACGATAAAATCCAGAATGAAATTGCGGCCTCTTCTCTGAAGCGGGGCCTCTTTAATATGGCTATGAAGGCCAAGGAAAAGGAAATATCACGAGGTATACTACGACGCAATGGCTGCTGGGATAAGCTGGTCTTCAAGAAGGTTCATCAGGCCTTTGGCGGCAACTTGCGTCTGATGGTGGTGGGCTCGGCGCCACTGGCGGGCAATGTCCTCACCTTTATGCGCTGTGCCCTGGGCTGCCTGGTGCTGGAGGGCTATGGCCAGACGGAATGTACGGGAGCCATCACACTGACCGTACAGGGTGATCATGTGCCTAATCATGTGGGACCTCCAGTCTCCTGTAACGCTGTGAAACTGGTGGATGTGCCGGAAATGGAATACTATGCCAACCAAAATACCGGCGAGGTCTGCGTGCGTGGTTCAAACGTGTTTCATGGGTAAGTTGAATCACTACCCGGGAATGTGAGGATCTGTAAAAATTTGTAATTTCCCAACAGATATTATAAAGACCCCGAGAAGACGGCAGAGGCCATCGATCACGAGGGCTGGCACCATACTGGCGATGTAGGCATGTGGCTGCCAAATGGAACCCTTCGGATCATCGATCGCAGAAAGCATATCTTTAAGCTCAGTCAGGGAGAATATATTGTGCCTGAAAAAATTGAAAATATCTACACGCTGAGTCAATATGTCAATCAAGTTTATGTCTACGGTGAAAGCTTAAAGGTGAGTCTAAAAATATCGAAAATCCGCGATCAAATAAATCCTTATCTTTGCTTCAATTCACAGAGCTGCATCATAGCTGTTGTCGTACCTGATGTCGATGTACTAAAACAATGGGCCACGGAGAATAATGTACGCGGCACACTCTCCGTCCTGTGCAATAATAAGAATGTGAAGGAACTGATTATGAATGACATGCTCAATTGGGGCAAGCAAAGTGGCTTGAAGTCATTCGAACAGGTGGGTTAAATTAATTTCACCCTAAAGAATTTTTTCGTATAGCTAATTGATTTGGTTATGTTTTTAGGTGAAAGATGTGTATCTGCATCCGGATCCATTTTCGGTACAAAATGGTCTGCTCACGCCCACATTCAAGGCCAAGAGGCCGCAACTGAAGAGCTATTTCAAGCCACAATTGGAGGATATGTATAAACATTTGGATTGAGTTTAAAAAAACACCAACAACCACAGCAACAATAAATGAATAACCAAAACAAAAAACCAAAACAATAGCAGAGACAACGAAAAATCAAGAGTTTTTACAAAATAAAGAAGCATTCAAATTTATAAAAACAAAAAAAAGTAAAAGCAAAATAAGTACTATGAAATTTACCATAAAAAATAAAAAATAAATATACTAAAAGAAATATATATATATACTATATATAAACCTAATTTTAAATGTAAACTGATAAGAAAGACTAAAGAAACAAAACAACAAAATATTTTCAATATCAAAAAAAAAAAAAAAAAAAATGAGCAGGAAAGGAAAACGTAAAACAATTAAAACACATTTTTGTAGTCTTGTCAAAATTTTTTTTGACTCTAGAGAAAAACATTTCTAACCGTAAAACATTTTTGGCAGCAGCATTTTCTTTTTTTTCTACTCTCTACTAATTATTAAAAAAAATAATAATTATAAAAAAAAGAACAAATATTTAATTAAAACTAGAGCACTCACTAGAAAGAAACTGATTAATATTTTTTTTTTCATCGAAGCTCTAAACAAATGTGTTAATTAAACTATTTATTATGAACCAAAAAAATTAAATCCAAAGGTTTTTTCAATTAGCAACAAGAAGTACGTAGTCTGAATACAAAACATATTTGAGTAAAAAATAATAAAAAAATTAAAAGCTTTAATACCTTAAAAATCGTACTACACTCAGCGTTAGTTTTATTCAAAATAAAAATATAAAAATTCAAAACACTTTTTAAAAGAAAATTTCCTATGTTAAATTTAGAAACCTAAAAATTAATCGCATACAAAATAAAAATGAAAAGATATCACCAGCTGATTGTGGCCCGGTAAATTTAAGGTTACAAATTTTAAAACAAGGCCAGAGAAATTAACAAACAATAAACTAAATTTAAAAGTTTAAAACAAGCTAAATTCTTGCAAAAGCGAAAACAAATAAAATTAAAAATAAAAAATTCACCACTTGGACTGCACTGTCTGCCTTACAAAACTAAATGAAAATAATCAAAGCCTAAAAAGCAAAGCAAAAAAATAAGAAATCTCGCTAATAATATTTGCAATATAAAATTATATATTTAAATAAAAATATAAAACTTAGACTATCTGAAAAGAGAACAACAAAATTAAATGAAACGCAAAAAAACTAAAAAAATTTTTCTTTATTCTTTGGGAAGGAATTCCCAGTGACTTCTTTATTTCAGATTTGCGGAATTTCTAATATGGTCAACATACTTTTAGCTGGACCCAAAAAGAACAAAGCAACAAAAAGTAGGCTACAGCTTTTTGGCACTTTGCGGTGCTGAGGTCTGCTTGCCTCATAGATCAACTGAGCCTTGAGGAATGGGAGATTTGCTTAAAATTAACAAGCTCGCCATCTAGCGGAATCTTTATGCAACTGTGTGTTAGTAGATCGAAATTGGGTCTCGAACATTTCCTCTAAACATGTTTAGATTTGATTCATTTTTGGTTTCCGAAACAAAATTTTTTTTACTGATAAAAACTTATGTCCCAGATGAGCCCCAAGCTTGCCTTTCACAAAAGAAAAACAAGACATCATTTTCAAAATCAATTTATCCAGTTTATTTTCTTTAAAATCAGAAACATTATTTTTTATTTAAAGAGAATCATTCCTTGAAATGTTTTGTTTTTTATTTTTTATTTAATTTAATTAAATTCAGCTTATTTGAAATCTTTGAGTGGTCTTGGAATGCCGAAAATACTTCTTTAATGAGATATACTTTAATTTTAAAATTAGTTTTTTTTAATTTATTGTAAGTATTGACTTTTCTTTTAGGGGCTTAGCTAATTAAATTATAAAGACATTGGACTTAATTGCACTAGAAGATGCAACAAAAAGAATCTGAAATATTTGTAACTACACCGATCACAGTTCACCGTGTCTGGGCTCAGGTGGAGGCGGTTCTGTATACGGTATGGGCTCGTCATCCTCTTCCTCTTCATGTGGGTGCGTGCTTTCACTAGTGGTGGCGGCTCCGCCAGTGCTGGTGTGGGTATTCTCATGGTCTTCGATGCGGGCTAGCAGTGCCTTGAGTTCAGCATCGTAGTCCTTCCACTCGGGCACTATGCGTTGAGCAGCTGTGAGCTTGGCCTCCTTAGTCTGGGGATTGTTGCACAAGTCAATGACTTTGGCACGCTTGAAGGAACTATCACTACACCAGGTCTGGCACCAGAGCCATTCATCCGGCAGCGACTTAATGGCCACTTGATGGATCATATTGTTTGGCAAATCCTGATCCAAATTCGATAAGCTATTGGGGTCCTGGCTGAGGGCCTGATACTGTCCACGCAGACGGTCACCAGCTGCTATTTTGCGGAATCGCTTCAAGTCGACCACATACAAGGCGGAAATGTGATATCGTCGTCCCATAAGATGGCTGCGCCAATAGCCTTGTTTCCAGAAACGGAAGCCCTCCATTTCCTTGCGCGAATCACAGAATGGTGTATAGGCATAAGGAGCACCTCCCAAGTCCATATCGTACAGCTCCTTGATATCGGTACGCACAATGGCATCGGCGTCCACAAAGATTATCTTCCTCACATTCAAGGGGAAGAGCACGTCTAAAAAGAGGATCTTATAGCCCCAAATCGTACGCTGCTTCTCCGTCTGCTGGTGTAGCCAGCGTGGCCACTTATACTGAACCAGTTCGTAGCGGAAATTGTACTCCTTGGCCATATGTGGCAGGAAATCGGTGAATTGTGGGGAGAGGTAGTTTTTCAAAAACCAAAACTTCACCGGCGACTTGGTGTGCTTCAGCAGAGATATCATCATAATACGTAGGAGACGCTCATACAAATGCCCTGAAGCCACGGAGAAGATGTTAATAGTTTCGGTATCTTCATCGGCAGGGGCATTGTTGCTGCTGCCACCAAATGAACTGGCTATGCTATTCCAAATGCCTGACTGAGCCTGCTCATTGTCATCGGACAAAAGTTCCGCCTGCTGCATGCCTGGACGCTTGGATACTCTCAGTTTGATGACATGCGAGCGCAGCGATGTTATTAAAACTTGTGTGGCTGTAGACTGATGCACCGTGTTGGGCCCTTCGGCATGAGTAATATCGTAAATGTCAGTGGATTTCCCTTCACGTAGACGCAAAGACCAGGCTCCTGGATTGGCCTTGAGCTGGAAGTAACCTAAATTGGCCATGACTATAGTATCCACCAGGGTGGGCTGAGCCTTGGTGCCGAGAACCAACTGAAGGCCACGCGGCGGAGACCCACTGGCTGCATCGAAGCAATGGCCTTCGAGCAGCAAATACTCCAAGTCGAATTCACTGTGCACTGGCCCGCCTATGTCGCGTAGCTTGATGTTGTCCAAATCGTAGACAGCTCGAACTGCCTCCACTAACCAATTTTCAGGCACCTGCAGCTGTTGTGTGAGCAGAGGATTGGCAGGCAGACCACTGAATTTGGCTTGGGGTCCGTCGGCACGTTCTCCAGTATTTTCGAATTGAACTTCATTCTCCACCACATAACGGTAGAAATTCTTGACCGGCATATCACTGTGTTGAGGGACTGGGGTGAGGAACAATTGTAGTCTGCAGTTTAGGGTTTGCCTCAGGAGTATTAAAATTGGCGTCAATTTCTGGGCAGCCCTTGAGGCAGGATCCAAGACAGCGGCTATGTCAAAATGAGGCTGATCGGATTGTTTGGGGGGCAATTCCACTACCGAATGATCCTTCTTCAAATCCGTGGGCAGCTTGAATCTGGTTTTGGTCTGCCTTGGCAATAAGCTAGCATACAGTTTCAGCAGTGTGTCGCTGGTGAATTCAGCCTGAACGTCGGCAGCTGAAGACTTCAACACCTGACGCACCTTATCGCCATATTGTAGGGAGCTAAATCGCGACAGCAAAGCGAAATCGGCGCTATCGAAGGATTCAGTGGGAGTCATGGGACCATAAATGCGTCCGTTACCAATTACCAATCGCTGTGACTTAGCCAGGCCAAGAACACGTTGAGCATATACGCGCACCATCTTCAAATGCAAATCGGTGGACTTGAGCACATCGTTCAGCTGCTGTGGCACAACGCGTTTCTCTTTGGGCTTTCGCAGCCATTTCAGGACCGTATCCGTGGCCTCTGCTGGGGGTAGGCCAATCATAGCCGCCCAAGCCAAACGATTCAGACTCTGACTACCTGCACCTGGACTCTCTGTGTTGGGTATAAATGCCAGACGGACACTCGAGCCAGATTGCACGTACTCCAGGGCATGCGTGAGCAGAGAACGACCTTCTTCTGTCTCGAGATCTCCAAATACCCACAAGGTAAGGAACTCCAGATTGGCTTCGCCGATGCGTTCGCTGGTTTTCTTGCCACCAAAGTATTTTATATTGGCCAGAAGAGTGGCGGTCATATCGCGGTTGGAGAGCTTAGCCAGGGCTCCAACATTGCCCAAGTCACTCCAGGCCTGACCATTAACGTCCAGGTATTTGGCATCTTCGATATTTAAAATACGCTGATTGAGACGAGGCATTACGTGCGGCTGATTCATCAGATAATCAATGGCCACATCGCTGTCTGTTAATTCGCCCCGGTAGACAGCCTTTTGTAGGGTGGTGGTATGGCTGATGATCTCTGTGAAGATGTATTCTTCGAAGTCGCTATCGGCTGTAATCATATTACTGGGCATAGGCACTCCATTCAGCAAAGCCTGGGGCTGATTTGCATCAGCAAAGCCCAGACGTTCAATGAACTCCTGAGACAATTTTCGACCATAATCATAGTCGGAGTCTTCTTCGACAAATTCACCAGCTTTACTGCTTGAAAGGGTGGTGAATTCCTTGGTCAATTGCTTGATAATGTGCTGCCGTGTCACTGGTGTAGTTTCAGATACAGCTGCATAAATATCTGTGAGAAAACTCAATGCTGCTCGGGCATCTTTCTTCTGGCTGACATAGTTAAAGGCACAAGAAATGGCAACATAGTCACTTGCAGTCTCCTCTTTGGCAGCTCGGGCATCAAACACTATACCCAAACGTACTGGAGCTTGGTGCAACACAAAAGATTCAGCCAGCTTGATAACACTGCGAGCTGAGGGCTGCAAGGCATCCACCACCAGTACCAGATTGAACACATTCTTACGTATGTTTCTGAGCATACCCGGGAAGGTGGGACGAAGCAGATCCATTACAGAGGAAGGCCAACGTCTGTACTGAGGGTCGGTTTCGATATCATTTACCCACTGAATGGCCGTATCCCTGATATCGATGGCAAATTCCTTTTTGCTAGCTCCCGTTAGATCCAGTGTGAGCAAGGCAGCAGCTAAGCTACCGTGGATGTTATTCTTATGTAGACTCTCCAGTACACGCACCTCAGAGCGTAGGGTTTCCACTAAGGAATACAAGTCCATTGTGTCTGCATCGAAGAAAAGGCCATTGATGAACAGCGCTCCATCTGGTGGCGCCACATTCAAAGTGCGCCCGAAAGTCTCCGTATTATGTTTGACTTCCTCGCGCAAGTCATCGGTCACCTTGTGCGCCAATAGTGTGCGCGCCAACATGGGGAAATTGTGGGCAGTGTATTGAAGTATTTGCAGAGCCTCATCTCCTTGTATTTCAGCTACAGCAGCTGTGGCTTGGAGGCCCAAGTCCTGAAATTCCCAGGCCTTGAGTGGGGCTATGTCGTCATTTCCCTGCAGCAAGCGCTGTCGGAACTGGTCCAAGGCATTCTTTAGTGTGGGATGACGCGCTTTCAATATCTTAAAGTCAAACCCTTGTATTTCCATCTCACCGGTGGTGTCCTCAGAGCTGTTTGCCTCTGCTCCAGCCTCGGGTTTCGGTGCATCATCCTGACTCTTGTACTCCGTGGACTTTAAGTGCAATTCCACGCCATAGCCTGATAGACGGACTGGGCGCTTGGTTTGCTGGGACAACTGATGCCGCAGTATATAACGCACCTTGCCGGCATTAGCCTCGCGTTCAAGCAGCGAATGATAAGGCCTGAAAGCATCACTGCCTATGTCGCCATAGAGCACTACCGTCCGCGTGTTGTTCTCGCTGCCAGGGTAAATGTGATCGAAACTGTAGGTTTCCACTTGGGCGTCTAAGCTGTCGGTAGACGGTAATTTCAATTTCTGCTGCAATTCCTCTAAATTGCACGCCAGCTCGGTACCGACCTGGGCATAGGTGGACGCTTGGCAAGATCCAGATGAACGTAATTCATCGGCCAGCTGAAAATGTGTTTGAATTCTCGGCGTCAGACTATGCATGGACACTACAAGCTTTAAAAGTGGCAACTGGGGTGCACTCAACTGAGAGCGCACCAAATTTAGGGCGGCATTGTACTGCTGCGACTCCGTTTCTGGAAAATCAGGAAAATACAATAAAACAAATTATTGGAGCCTACACTTGACTTACCATAATTTTTGAGCGCTGTATCCAACTTTGTCACACCCTGTACATAGTCCCAGAAGAGACCAGACTGCTCGTCAGCCAAGAATTCAGCTATTTCCAAATACAGTGGAGTTTGCGTCCACTTGGCATTGATTAGAGTGGTTATGGGATAACTTTGACTGGACTCGGCCGAGACACTGACTAACCAGGTGGAAGTCACCACCAACAAACTGCACAGGCATAAATAGCGCATTTTTGTTGTTGTTCCTTGAAAATATTACGTGTTTTTCGCTGTGCTCATGACGAGCCAAACAACATCAAGCCTGGACGACAGTCTACAATAAGCGATTGGGCAGCGAAGCTACAGTAAGAATACAATTTGGAAATTGTTATCACTTTTCTTGGCTTAATTAAATTTAACACGATGGAAAATGATGTGGCGATTCGCCGGCCTGACGCACCAGGGCTGCCAACTAATGTGAGCTCTGCGATCAAGTGAACGAACAAATGAACCAGTAATAAAATGGAATATTTACATGTTTTGCGCGCCCGAAGTATTTAAGATTAGTATAATTTAACTTTTTTATAATAAAATAAAGTCCATGAAGTGCACACTGGAGGGCGACAATGCTCGTGGTATTTATTATACAATTCCCGAACTTCCAATATACTTCATTTGCAAATATATTTCACAGTCATTGCAAAAGCTATACAGTCGCTGTCAAAAGTTGGGAAGGAGCTATTTGTGGAGGCCGACAAGAATGGATTATTATTTCGTTCCATGAATGCCTCCCAGTCGGCTATGGGAAGTATGTTGTTCAAGAGAAGTATGTTTGAGATCTTCCAGCTGCCCCAGGGCCTTGAAAAGTGTTATTGCAAAATTGGAATGAAGCCATGTTTGGGTGTGTTTCGCAGCATGAAACAGGTCGGCTTGTCATTATATTTCTAAGCCAAATAGGCACTAAACTTTCCTTTATTAACCAGGTAGAGTATTGTGAACTATCCATAGTGGCGAACCACACCAAATTTCAGGTCAAACTTCGTTGTAAGTTGGACACAACGAAACAGGCTTTAATTTCTATCGTAGATGAAGAGAATATAACGGCCGGTGTGCAAGCCGAAAATAATACCAATATGTGAGTTGAACGGCTACAAATACGTTTTTTAAATATATTTATTAAAAATCTTTCTTAGCATACGTGGCAACTTCAAGCTCTTTTTGGAAATCGCCAATAGTTTCTATGTTACGGAGGAGGAACTAACGCTGGAAGCCAGAAAAGAAACTCTGACAGCTAAAAATTATATAGAAGGCTCTCGGGTGAATGATCAATTTATGCGTTCCCAGCTTACACTGAACTCCAGTGAGTTCGACTTGTACAACGTGGTCGATGACTCAATTATAACCTTCTGCATGAAGGAATTTAGGGCATTTCTACTTTTTGCTGAGGCGCTAACCGCAGACATGACCATTGAATTTAACGACGCTGGAAGTCCATTTTTTTTGAAGATAAAAAAATTTAATGATATTGAATGCTTACTGATATTGTCAACACTTTCTCCTGAAGATGTCAGCTTCTCCGAAGAATGTTATGGGAGAGATATCACAATCAGCAGCATTATAGAAGTCGCACCAAAACGTAAGAACAGTACGCCTGGTGCTTCCATTCCAGAAAAACGTCATTTGTCTGAAGACACTACGCTTAGCACGTCAGGAACGGATACTGCGCTTTTCCAGTTCCATGAACGCACCGAGCAACGCTCGGAAGCACCCTCAGTGGAGCCACCACGATTATTAGCCTATGGAGATACATTGGATGTAGATAACGACGATGAAGAAGTCGCGCTATTGGAAGCTGCCAACGCTTATGAAGCCAGCCAAAGCGCAGCAGCACCGAGCAGCACAGAAATTTGTTTCTACAATACCGAAGATAATGCTCCGCTTACAGCTGCCCCTGCTATATCTGATGGAAGCGATTCAGACGAAGAACGAATACCACAGTCCCCAGAACGCATGGATAAGGTTCGAAGAATATTCTCTCGTTGCTTTCAGAATACATACGTACCGCGAGAACCTTCGCCAAACAGTCAAAGCTTTGTACCCAATTCGGACACAGAAGACTAGTTTTAGTTAGCCTAATTTGTTCATTTATTAAAATACCGAAAATCACCAAATGTGCTAAGGCGCCGCATTCTTAATGTTTATGACGGGTATAAAGCAGCTAGTCAGGGCGTCAGTGGTGCGGATTTGGAGCTGGGCGGCATGGCAATGAGCTTGCTGGAGAGCTGTATGAGCAGCCTGCATAGATACCTGCGATTTGATAAGCAATTGATCTGTGGTCAATAATTGTTTCGAGGCGTTCACCACAAAGTTTCGTGGCAATGCGTTTAGAGCTCTCCACATTCCAATGTTGCTTTCAACTAAATAAAAAGAAAGTAATGTAAAATGTTTGCCTTTTGTTTTTTCTTATATTGACACCCACTTAATTTCCGTTGCAAAAGATTGTTGCGGTAAATGGAAGCCGTGGCTGATGTACTGGCAGTATTCCGATTTTCATAAACGTCTTCCTCTTCAGATTCGGTGGCCTCTCCAGACATTTCAGCAGCAAAAACCTGCATTGAAAGTCAAACGTTATATTTATAGTTTACGGCTTTGCGAAACCCACCTTAGGAGTGCCGGTAAGTTCCTCGTCCGACTCCGAAGCTTCGCCACGCACCAAATCTCCCATCTCTTTTATACTTTTAAAAATTGAAAGCTATGTGCCCTGAAATTCACAAACACAGTTTATTTACATGGCCACAGGGTGACCCATGTTAGAAAATCAGCTGATTATTGTTTACCGAACATTTTTTCTTTATTCAAAAACTCAATAATTTCTATTAATATTATTATTTTCTTTTGTAATTATCAACCATTTTCGAATGTATGTCCCTCCGGCCTTATTGGAAATATTTCTGCAGCGTACCTTGTTCGTACATGCGTTTTACATCAGTGCCTCCACCAACAAATTTTCCATTAATGAAACAACGTGGAACCTTAAAGGGCAAAAACAAAAACACGAAATTAATTGTAATTGCCTTGACCTTTTGATAATTATTACTTACAGTACGTGCACCTGTCATTTCACCCAAAACTGCCTGAATTTCGTTGGCATCGGAACGTTGATCAAGTTCAATAACAGTCATTTCCACGTTAAGTTTGCGAAATTGCTAAGGGCCACAAATGAACACATAAAATAATTATTATTTTTTTCATTAAATAAAAAGCCTACCTCTTTGGCCATGCTACAATAAGGGCAATACGTCTTGCTAAATATAACAACTTTATGATTTGCTATTGTATCGCGGATAAATCGGGCCTGTGGGCTGTCCATGTTCACAATCAACTGCGGTTTCTGGATTGAACTCACGACTGAACCCATCTCATCCGGGAACTTGAGAAACTTCGGTAGGGTTGACGAAGTTCGTACAGTCGTATTTTCCTTGTTTTTGTTGTTGTTGGCTTTCGATGCGGATGACTGGGATTGACTCGAAGGCACTCGATTTTGGGAATTTAATCGGCTCCGAACACCACGAAAACTGCGGGTTGTTTTAATTTGAATTACGAAAAATAATTTTGTAAGTGAATTTATATTCAGAGTCGATTTGATATGTTCGAATAAATAAATTTATCTCTACTATAGAAACATTTTTTGTGTAATCAAAAATTTTTCTTTGTGGCAAGGCCAGATCGGGCGATATTTTCCTTAATTTCGGAACTTACCGTTTGAAAAAAGATAATATCATTTTCGATGGAATATTTGCAGATTTTTTGGTTCAGAGGATAGAGAAAAATTTGGGAAAATATTCGTATTTTGTGGAAAATTTTATAAACTGTAAATAAACCTAAAATCTGGCAGCCCTATAAAACAATGACAAAAACAACAAAGCGGGAAAATTCTTAGATGTATATATTATGAGTATAAAATGTTCAAATATATAAACTGGGTCTACTTAGTCTAAAAAATACAAAAATTTCACACAAGGCACTAAGGTTACTTCTGATTGTAGCGCAGTCTCAACTATTTAAAAATTGCTCTAAAGCATCCTTGGCTTCTGTATCATTTTGCTCCAAGACAACTTCTTCCAAAGCCAACTTGTTGCTCGAAGAAGGCGTAGCCGTCTCAATTTCTGAAAATTCAAGCATGAGTAAAATATATTTCGTGTGTTTTTCAATTGGCACTTACTGGTTAGTTGTCCCTTTTGTTTATATTCCTCTAAATCACTACGGAACGCATCTTCGAACACCGCCTGGCGTTCTTTTTGTATCTGCCTAAGACGATTCTCATGATCTCGTATCTTGGCCTGGTGCTGGGCAGCAATTCGCTGGCGATAGTGCTCCAGTTCATTCATTTTCTTTTGCTTGTGCAGCGATAATTCAAATTGCTTTTCCAGCATAAATTCTTGCAGATCGCATTCCTCGCACAAGTCCTCCAATTTCTCCAATTCAATTTCCAAGAGAGCTCCCATTTTCTCTAAATCTTGCACAGTCTGAATACTGGCTTTGAGTTTTGCAGCAAGATCCGGCAATCCAGCGAGGCAATTGTTAAGATCGGACATGGTTAATCTCTGGGTACTGGCTCGTTGTTCAATGGCGGTGATTTGCTTGGCAAGAGCGGCAGCTCGGGCAGCGTTTTCCTCGTTTGCCGAATGGATTTGCTGCCAGTCATCCTCATATTTGGCTAACAAATTACAACCAGCAGCCACATTTAGATCCGTTGGCACTCCATCGGCCAAAGAGCCTACGCCCCCAAAAGACAGGGAACTACTGCGACTGGATGTGAGACTTTCATTAAATACACTCGTCGTGGGGGTGGTAGGCGTCGTGGCATTACTGCTGCGTCCACTGGCGTTGCTGACACGTTGCCGGTACTGTTGCTGGAGGCTTTCTGATATCACAATGCCCTCCTGAATGGCACTGCTAAGTTTTTTTTTTAAGTTTCCCAACATAACAACAACTTTTAAACAGAATAATGCAACAATTGACAATACCAAATTTGTAGAGCGATCAGCTGATTAATAGTGATGACAAAACCAGGGAGTGTGTTCACAGTGAAGTTCGAAAACGTAGTCACGGCGACTTATGAAATAAGAAATGATACTCGGCATTTTTGATGTACAAAATTTATTTTTTTCTAGGAAATTTATTTGCAATATAAAATTTACTTAAAAATTATTTGTACGAGCTGCCTTCGCTAGGCGTTTTTGTTAAATTTTTCTATCTATTCTCTTTCACATTCATGAGTTAAATCTATGGTTGTATCAGTTTCTGCCGTCTGCGGTGGTGTAGGTGATTTGTCATAAGCATTTTCCTTTACAGAACACTCTGTAATTTCAAGATCACTGTCCTGTAATTTGTCATTAGGACAGCTATCTCCATCATCATCGAGGGTTATGCAGCTGCCTGCACTTCTAGAGGACTGGGATGGTTTATCGTTATCTGAATCACTATTTGAACTAACGTCTATTGTAAGCAGGTCAGGCCCATCGCTACTGGAAGATGATATGGATAAAGCTGCAGCTTCGACATTTTCATCATTGTCGTCATCCGACATAAGTTCTTTGATAATATCGCTAATTTGTGAGGCAGGTTCTTTAACAGTGCTTTCGCAGACCTCAGGGGCATCGGTTGTCTTCCGCCTGCCTGCGTGCACTAAGAGAGCTTGATTATAAGCCATTGCCGCAGCCAGAGCCACTTCATTGGGTTGCTGAATATAATTGTCTTGAGCTGTACTAGAACTAGGCTCCTTGTCGGAGTAAGATGAGCTACAGCTGCTTTCACTTTGCCGCCTAAGCCTTTTGTGCTTTTTTTTCTTCTTTTCATGTTTTTTCCGTTTGCTACGACGGTCGTGAGATTCACTAGAACTGCCACTACTGCTTCTTATTGATCTACGCCTTGAACGGCTCGGACTGGATCTATGTTTGCGTGATTCCGTTTCTTTTCCCTTTCCATTGTAGTAAGAATTTGTTTTTCGCCTCTCGCGTCTGTCGTCCAGTTCCTGAAGCTTTTGCTGACAATTGGCCTGAGTTCGTTCCACTTTACGTTGATTGTGCTTTAGCGCTGTATTAAGGGTGCGCCCTAGAAAGCGATGTCGGTTTTTTTTCCGTATGTTTCCCAGTGGATTTATTTTACGCTCAAATACTAGAGGTCGTGATGTAGTTGGATCATTCTGGGCTTGCATTTCATGCATAAGCTCCTCAATAGCCTGACTGTTAAAAGGAAAGATTACTCGTTTTCATCCAAATTTACATGTTACTTTCCTTACGTCGTAAGCGAATCATTATCCATTTTTGTGGACGAGTCCACTACTATCTACTATCCACTACTACTGGAACGTAGTGAGCTCCTGCAATGCTCTCCAAGCAATCTTGGTTCTTGGCCGAGATTCAATCACAGTAGCATTTTGTCCACGTCCTGCAGAGTTTTATTATTTCGTTACTTTTTGCTGGTTTCTTAATTTTTGGCATTGCAGAACAGAAATCGAAAATGCAATCCTGCTGTTGTTATTATTTGGTATTGTAAAAACAATCGGAAATACAACCCTAATTGACGTTTGCCCGCCAATGGAAAGAAGTTTAAAAATTCTGTTTCTTATCAATATTTTCTTATTTATTTATTTTTTTAATTACTATCACAGCTCAAATATTTGGCATCATATTATAAGATTATCACTATGGATCAACGACTACCATCTATGACGTTTTGTATCCACGAAATATATTTGCTCACTCTAGTATAAATACCCGGCAGACCAGGGCGCGCACAGCCAATACCAGTTGAAACAACACCCAACAAATGGTGCTCCTTGGACATGAGTGGGCCACCGGAGTCGGCCTAAAAATAATTATTTTGAAAAAAAAATATTTATAAAAACGCTTTGATCTTTGTTGGCCAATTTCTAATTTCCACGCTCACCCAACAAGAATCAATCTGCCCATTCTCATAGCCAGCACATAATTGGGTTTCCGAAATACTATTCGTCTTCCCCAGAGCTGTATAAGAGCGCTGACAAGCTTCATTATTCCAAATTTTGACAACAGCTTTACGTAAAATATCAGGCCTTTCCCCCACAGCCTGATTTTCATGGGTCCAGCCCCAACCGGAAACAGTGCCATATTCTTCATTAAAATTTCTATCTCCATTGTCTACAGCAAGACAGCTTGGTTGTATATGCGGACCAAAATGTATGGGTTGGGCTAACTCCAAAAGTGCTGAAGAATAAAATTGTTAATTAGAGTTCCCTTTGAATATGTGTCAAATTTGAAATACCAATATCATTTTTAACACTATGACACTCGTATTGTGGATGCACCACAATACTCTTCAAGTCCACACGCAAGGCCTCTTGCCCATCCAAAAACCCCTTCATGCTGTGCAGCCCGACGACGCCTTGAATTTGACCAGGCTTCATAAATTTCTGCAGACCATTGCAGATGCAGTGGCCAGCACTCAGAATCCAACGCTCGTGTATAATGGTGCCACCACAAAAGTGACCACCACGACGCATCAAACTGACCATAAAGGGCATTTCATTACGTTCAGTCTCGCTGCCACCCACAATCTTAGGGTTTCTTTGCTTGCAGGGTAAATTGGTGACTTTACCAAAAAAAAAAGATTATTTTTCAAATTCAATTAATTTATTTATTTGTTTTTTTTTTTTTGTAGTACTCACAACCAATTTGCGCCTGCGCAAAGCTAAAACAAAGTACCGTTAATAATAAAATTTTCAACATTTTCTGTTTCCAGAATTCTAAAGCAAGCCTCACGATACTTTTCAACCGACTGTAGTTGAAATTGTTTGCGCCAATTAATTTATATTTTTACTGACTGATTGACTCTTTTTGACTGTTCTATGCGGATTAGCAAGCTTTTTATTTTTTTTCTGTTGTGTCTTTCTGATAAGATGACAAAGCAGAGCTACCGCCCTGCCTGGCGTGGCGGAAGTGGAAGTGAGAGAACACCTGTTGCCCAAGCTTTAAGCTTTTTATTTATGTTTTTTTTTCAACAATTAAAACACAGGGTAGGTAAATGGGTGCGGAGTGAGTGAATAACTGCAACGCTCTCTTTCTCGCCTTGCTAGCTTTGGCTCACCCGTGCTTGGCTCACGTTTTGGCAATTTCATTGTTCGCTTTAGGTCGGTTCACTGTCTCTGGGCCACTGGGTGTCTGGGCTGTGTTGGTCGTCTCGGTGGAGCTTAAGGAGCTGGCGACAAAATTCCAAAACTTTTTTGTTTTTGTTCTGTTTTGAGTTTTATAACCCAATGAAGTTCATGACATTGGCACATCTGAGCTGTTAAAATATTTAGTTATTTGTTGTTAAAACGAATATTCATTGAATTGTAGGGAGTTTATTGGCTCTTTATCCTTATTATTATTTAACTTGTTTTTATATTTGCCTTACTAATAACTGGGCTGGACTTTACTTATTATATTTTGTTTATCATACTTCTTTATTTATTCATTATTTGAGATTACCTTAATTGTAAGATATTCCTATATGTATTTAGTATTTTCCAAGAAAAAAGGGTATACTTATTTTTCCAAACATCGTAGAACTCCTGAACGTACCTCCAATTGGTCAGTGGGCAAATCGATTGAGCAAGAGAATTCTCAGACCCTCGTTCATCTTTATTCATTTTGGAAAAACTCCGAAACCTATTGGTCGATCTCATTCTGGATTTGGTACTTAGACATAGGAAGACATAAATGTACCAAGTTTCAGTAGGACTTATATGATTTAATTCGTAGGAACTTTGTAAAGAATTTGTTATCTTCGGCAAACCTAAGAAATTACCGATAATTTTTGTGTCTCTTAAAAGAGTTCACAGTTCAAATCCAACCATGTCTGAGAATGTATAATTTCGATTAATATTAATAAAAAATATAAATAAACAAATTATATATATTTCTTTCAGATCTCTGTCTTATACAATTTAATTTAATCTAATTTAAAACATTTTCTTTTTACTCAAATAATTTTACATAGTTTTTAAAGAGATGGGAAAATATATATTTATTTTTTTTAGCCTTTGAAATCAACGATTATCGAATGCTTTATGCAAATTGACAGAATTGAGTTACGAATTTGAATACTAATTAGATAGCAACTCCTCCAAGTAATTGAAATTCAATGTTGATAATCCCAGACATTAAGTGTGTAACAAAATGATGGATTTGACATTAACATTGCCCTTAAAAAAAATGGTTTATTTATTTACAATAATTGGACTTGTAGTAAGTGTAACAAACATTTAACCTAGTAATTTTTAATGATGGTCAAATTGTACAATCGAAACAACAATAACAAATATAATAATGCTGGTGGAAGAACATTGAACAGATTGCCAATAGGGAAAAATTAATAATGCAGAACCTGACTGGACTGGACGAAGGCCAATTTAATTTAATTGTTTCTAAAATCTTGTCTCTAGTAATTTAAATTAGTCAAGTCTTTTTATTAGTTGAAACGGGAACTCATCGTTTCGTCTCCCAAGTTCATTGATCGCGCCAGTCTTTATCTTTCCAAATTCTCTGTCAAATTCACAATGAATTCGCTATAAAAAAAAGACTTGTTTTTTTTTTTGTCAAATTGACTAAGCCAAAATAAACACAACTAACGAAACAACCTAACTCTTTGGTGCATTGACACGACTCGCTCGGGCGCCAAAAATTAGTTTCTAGTTTTTAAACGCATTCAATGTGAAGGTCAGTCGCCAAACAAAAGCTCTCGAGTTTGTTTTTGAAATCATTTTTGTTTGATTTTCAACTACTCAGTTCAACGACATTTCAAAAATAAATAAACAAATTTTAGGTGAGTAATTTTTGGAGCTTTTGTTGAAACAAAAAATTGTCAATGCGGGTGGCATCTGTTTGGGGATTGATAAGTTTCGAAAAACTAAGGAAATAATAAAATAAAGAATGAATGAACTCTTTAAAATGAAGTGAATGACTTGAAATTCTTTGAAATCAAAATCATATATTTTGAAATGGAATAAACTTGAATTGAAATTGATTGGATTTACAATTAATTCAATCAAAAAACTATTTCGAAATCCAAACAATTTTTGGAAATTATAAAAGATTTGAAATGTGATTAAATGTTATTTGTGATTAAAATTGGAATTAACTTGAATTCAAATTGATAAATTTCTATAACTCAACTAATTTAGTTGAAGAATATTTCGAGAGCCAAGGAATTTAAAAAACGATTAAAGAATTTCAAAAAAAGGTGAATGAATTGATATTCTTTGAAATCAAAATACATGTTTTGGGATGGAATAAACTTAAATTAAAATTCAGACAATTCTTAACGAATTTAATTGAAGAATATTTTGAAAGCCTAAAAATTTAGGAAACTATAAATGAATGAATGAATGGATTTGAATATATAACAAATAATAAAATTGTGATTAAAGTTGATTTGAAATTGAAACATTTTGTATACCTTAACTAATTTAGTTGAGGAATATTTCGAGGGCCAAGAAATCTTGAAAATTATTAAAGAATTAAAAAAAGGGTGAAGGAATGGAAAATCTTTGAAATCAAAATACATGTTTTGGGATGGAATAAACTTGAATTAAAATTGATAAATTTCTAGACCTTAACTAATTTAGTTGAAGAATATTTCGAGAGCCAAGAAACTTAGGAAATGATTAAAGAAGAAAAAAGGAGATGGAATTAACTTTATCTTATTCAATAAAAGAATAATTTAAGATCCTTGAAATTTTGGAAATGATTCCGGAATGAATGAACTCTTTAAAAATAGTTGAATGGTTTGAAATTCTGAATGAATGAATGAATGATTTTGGATAGAATAAACATGAATTCAAATTAATTAAAGAATATTTAAAAATCTAAAAACTTGGCAAATTATAAATGGATGACTTGGCATATTCGAGATGAACTTAGCTTAAACGGAATTCATAGGATTTATTTTTGATACCAAATTCAATTAAAGAATATTACGAATCTATAAAATTTTAATTTGTCTTAATTTTAAAGAATTTAAAAGTAAAAAATCTTCTCTATGATTTTAAAATATTTTTAGACCTTTTATACTTAATTCATATCTTCATATGAAGTACTTACTCAGTTCTTTGAATTCATTATTAGATGAACGTTGTTAGGCCCGCTTATTTGGTTTTAATTATTGCTCGAAAGCCAACTGATTTATAAAAAGGGCTTTCTGAGCAACAATCAAAAAGATATAAGCGTCTAAATCAAAGGACTCATTTGATTACCTTTAACCTTGATTACCTTGAACACATTCACTTGGCACTGCACTTTTGTGTACTTTCAATGAGTTTCACAGAGTATTTGAATTTAATCTTATTTGTTTTTTTTTTTTTTGGCTGAGCACACGTCTGCACGGTGTGAGTTCCGCATTCAGACTGCAATTGTAATGCTGATGCTGTAACGTTGTATCCTGTGATCTTTCCTTGAGGTGTGTAACGAATGTCAGATAGTTCGTGTTGCTCCACAGCTCCGGCTTCCTGCTTCAGGCATTTCACAGCCGGGGCACACGATTGGCAAGCAACCCTCGTCAAAATGCTGTAATAGCCTCGTGTTTGGCAATGTGCCCACACGTCGTATGAGTTATGCAAGCTATATCAGGCGCCGCGTCGTGCCTCCTCGGTCTGCCGAGTTTGATAAGTCGCCTCGGTGAATCCTTTTTTGCCGGGCAGCCAATAAAATGCTCTTGTTGTTGTAACACAAAATTCAGATTTGGCCAAAGCGCAGGCGTAAATTATATTTGATAAGTTCGGTTGACGCCCACAAAAATAGTGAAAATATTTTAGTTCACAAATGGAAATGTTGTAATTTAATTAGATTATTTAAATAGTTGGTTAAATCGTTTGTTACTTTAATTAGAACTTTCTCACAAATAATGATTGCTTAATCAGATCAAGTGGTCAATATAAATGGGTTAGTTTTCCCTTTAGATGAGCTTCGAATTTTTCACAAATAATGATTGCTTAATCAGATCAAGTGGTCAATATAAATGGGATAGTTTTCCCTTTAGATGAGTTTCGAAATCTTTGAATTGAGGAATAATAAAGTTGGTGTGAAATTTATAGATAATTTAATAAAGAAATAATAGGAATCTACATTGTTTCCGAAAATAGACTTAGGTTGCTGGGTTTGAATCCACTTTAGGTAAAGTTACCATTTACTCAGGTCCGTGCTCCTTATCAAATAAACTACAAACATAAAGATATCAGCTATAAATACACCTACACACACTCACACACACACACACATACTTGAATACACATATCCTTGTTAGTTGACAGTTACATTTTATATTGCAAATTGTGATTGACAAGTTGTTGACACGATTCTTAAAAGGTTTATGCCGCCTGATTTAACCCCTTCGGAACAATAACAACAATCATAGATCTATCCAATGTATTTTTTTTTCTTCTATTTAAAGCAATTAAATATGGAAGTCAAGAGATTTCACAATGTAAAACATGTTTTCAGTTAACAAAAAAAAATAAACAGGATCTCAATCTCAATTGCAGCCAGCGATACTCTGACATTTAAGTTATTTGAATTATTAATTGTGTAAGGAAGAAGGGTGACTCGGTGAATGCATGATGTTTGTAACATTTCAATATGCTAATTACTTTCTGACTTCTGGCAATAAATGGAAATTGCAATCGCCAAAAAATTGTACCACCACAAAAACACCCACGACTGTCTAATCGGATGTAAGATTGCCATTAATTTTACAGTGCCTTCTGATGTTCGCTTGCTCCACTTGTTGTTGTTGTTATTGTTGTAGATGTATTTGTTGCATTTCCCTAGCGACGCGAGCTTTGGAAATTTTAACAAATGCCAAAATCTATTGAAGGCGACACCTGAAAAGAAACCAAATGCCAAGAGCACAACAAAACAAATCTTCTGTGTGTTTATTTCTGGGGAAAATGTGTCTACAATTTTTGGAAATGCAGACAGCCTCTCCACTTACCCCTACTCGCTCCAACAACAACAATTTGAACAAACTAAACCCTTATCCAACTTTGAAAGTCAACCATCAACATCAGCTTCACCAGAGCCATCACCAGTCCTACCTCCCCCCTCCCCCTTTCTCCCGTTTCGGGCTTACCTATCCAACGGTCTTATGCGCGTTGTTTTTGCGTGACAATTGGCCCAATTTATAATTCATTAGGTTTTGGAAAAGTCACAGCACAATACAAGTGACAGCCCAGCTAGAAAAAGCCCGAGAATTTTGGGCAGGGTAGGTCGGTCGGTGTTTGGCCTGAGCAACCATTAGTAATACTTGCCGCCTCCCAAGGTTTAGGCAGTGGCTGATTTTGAAATTGAACTGTCTTTGGTCTGAGTAGGAGTACACGGCTGATGGAGTAGCTCTGTCGGTGGTAGTGAGGTGACATATCAGCTTGGTAATTCTTGGTATAAATTGGCTGCACTTTGCACAATTTAGCAGACAGCAAAGTTCTTTGTTTTTTTTTTTTCTTCTTAGATTTTTCTTAATTGATTTAGTGCAAGTTTTTTTGTCGAAAAGTTTTGGCAAGTCTTGAGCAAAATCTATTATTCTCAGAGGTAGATCTCACTCTTGGCCAGACCAAGAAAATTAAGTAAATCACACACTGATTAACCAAGAGAATATATCAAATTAATAATTGTAATGCATCATAATTTGGGTAGGTTTTATGGATTTTTAATGGCAGGCTGAGAGTACTTTTTAATGGACACAAATGGAAATTCTATTAAGGTAAATCTGAAAATGGAAAAATCTCTTACTCGTCAATTAAAACCATACAAAAAAAAAAAAAGGCTCTCTCTCTCTCAGTTGAGTTGACTTGCTTGCGGCTTCAGTTTGACTTTTAACCTTTTTCGAAAATGGAAAATGGAAGCGTGTGAATCTGGTCTGGTCATATCCATAGGCTTGGCATATCAACTTACATATTCAAGAAGTCAAACATTGGAGGAGGGGGAGGAGTAGGAGGAGGAGGAGGTGGAGGCTGAGATTGGTTACCTGCAAAAAGTAAAGTGTCAAAGTGAAATTTGTTTTGTGGATATTTTCACATGCAAATTTGCCGGCTTCGGCTTTCCTTTTTTTTGTTTTTTTTATTCCAGCGTTTTTCTGCTTGCCTACTTTTCTGAATATTTAATAAGCAATTTAGCAATTTGAATAGCAGTTACATGGAAAATGCATTTCACGTTTGCCCACACACACACACACACACACACACACACGCAGAGCTTGGACAATGGCAGGACATGAAGACAAGCATGAGGACATTTGGCGTTAAAGTTGTGGACAGTTTTGATTTCAGAATGCCGCTCTTAATTGCTGATGAAAATGGCTTTTAATTGAGCGAAAAAAATATTTTTGATTCGTATTTTTAACTTTTCCCCTGGACAAATTTTTGTACATGCAATTTTAATGGAATTCTCAAGTGTTGCAACAAAATATCAAAGTTGAATAGATATATAAATTATATATCTTCCTTACTCCAGCCATTTTGTGCCGGCCTTCTTACCCTTACCGATTGGTCAAATTTTTTGGTTTTTCTGACCATTTCGGAACAAAAAAAGTCTACGCCTTCCCTCACATTTTACCCATGTCCACGGACTGCAATTGCATTTGTGGTTGCTGTTGTTGTTGTTGTTATTGTTGCCTTTTCAATCTTGACCATTAGTCAATGTTTTTGTAGAATTTCTGGTTGTGGTGGTGGCAGTTCTATGGACATCTGACTTTAAGGGTTGCTAGACACATCCACTCATTCGGTTCGGTCAGTTTTTTGGGCTTGACTGCTGCGATCGACCTGATGATTTTTTTTTTTTTTTTTTTGGTTAAATCAGGGGTTGATTTTTTCTTCTCGAATTTATTGTATTTGTTGCTATGTGTAACAACTTAAGTGGACTTTGTTAAAATGGCGTACATAAAATATAATCATATAGGCAAAAACTATATAATTTACCTATTGAGGAAGTGGCCTCTGGAACTTTTAATAATTCCTTAAGTCCTAAATAAAATTAGGCTAAAATCTTTTTTTGTTCAACAAACAAATTAAGCAAAAACCTTTAATGTCATTATTTATAGATTATATGGGAAGATATAGGAGACACAAGGTATCCACGAAGATATAGGAGACACAAGGAATCCACTCCTTCGTGTGGCCTAACCAATTAAGTGTGGATAAAGATGATATAGGAGACACAAGGTATCCAAGGTATTATACACGAAGATATAGGAGACACAAGCTATTCTCTTCTTCGTGTTTCCTAACCAAGTAAGTGTGGATAAAGAAGATCTAAAAATCCCTAAGGAAGCTGAGTTGTTCTGGTCTAAATGAAGTTGTCTAATATTGAAAGGAAGTATTTGAATTTTATTAAAAAAATTATGGATTTCATTTCTTTTTAATAGTTTTCTAATATCTGAAAAAAGTATTAGAATATTCTAAAAAAAAATGGATTAAATCTTTTTACTCTTAGGATTTGGATTCGGCTGATTGGGATTCCGAACTTGTTCTATATAAGTGAGCATATATTAAATTTTAAATTAATTTAATCAATCAATTGTCTACTTATTCTTTTATTTAAAGCAGAAATATTCACTTAAAAATAAATGAATATAAATATTTAATTGAACCTTTGAAAATGAAGTGAACTTTTTGTGGAAGCAGTTTCCAATGGCAACAATTTGATTTATTCAAATGACAGAAATTATTTAATTATTTTAATTACTTTTAAATAAATTAAAATAAAGAAATCATTACTTTTTGGGTGGACTAGAATTTTTTATATTTGCCAGAAAAAATAATCATTTTCACACCTCTTCGCATACATATCTGGTTACATAATAATTTCAGCCTCATTTTATTAAAACCAATTTCGCTTATCCAAGAAGCCTAGAAAGGATTATTTTGTTAAAATTTTTATTTGATGAGAAATGCAAAATTTATAAACAAAATCAAAGCCTCTGCACTCCCCCAATTGGTTTGCCTGCTTTTTGGCCTGGCCTCTCCAAGGCAAGCCAGCGGCCATCTTGAAAAAGTCTCTACACACACACACACACACAAATACATATAAACAATGACACAGAGGACAAGCTAAGAAAAGGCAAAGGAATCGAATTGAATAAAAAACATTGCCAATTTTATAGAATTAAAATTAATTTTGCACTAAAAAAATAATTCAAATCTTTTGGTTTGGCCAATTTTTGCTAAAAAGCTTACCAAGCTTACTTTTTTTTTCTTTTGCCGAGCCAATTGTGAATATATCAATTTGTATATATTCTTTTGTGATTTTCAACTGTTTGGTAAACTTTTCGTATTTAATTGAATAATTTTTTTATGTTTTTTGTTTAGAATAATTTTCACGGGAAATTTTACAAATGTGTTTGCGCGTTTTTGTTGGCTTTTTCATATTTTCTGCCTTTTTATTATTTTGCTTTTTTGCGTTGTCGGCATTTTCACTCTCACTGTTTCTCGTGCTCTCTCTCTCTCACGCACACACATACACTTTATCTGTGTTTTTTAATACATTTTACACTTTAAAGTTTGAGGCAATGCGCAAAATCCAAAACGAAGGAGCAGAAGGACGTTTGAGGGCCAAGGAAACTACGGCAGCCACGTGTTTTTTAAACATCTAAGGAAATTATCTATTTCAAACTTTTTGTGTTTTTTTTTTTTGTTTTTTTTTAGATTTGAAAGTTTTTTTTTTATGATTTGTCTCCGTTGTCGAAGCCGCCTGCTTACCCGGCCACGCACTTTTCACGACTAATCCCGTGCGATGCGTCAACATCAAAAATTTTTTAAAAATTATTTCGCCGGCTAACTGAACGCGGCAGCGACAGACTCAACAGCAGCGGCTGCTGTGACTGCAAAAAAAAATTAAAAAACAAGAAAAGGTTTGAAGCGATCTGCTCAGTTTTATTTTTTTTCATACAAAGGGGTGAAACCCAACCAAGCAACCCCTCTAAAAAAAAAACTAAGCTATCAAGCTGAAAAAGAAGAACCAGAAAAATACGAAACGGGTTGCCTCTGGCATAGGCCACACTGATAGAGGGGAATCCTACTCTTTCCCTCCCTATTGTATTTTTGCGCGCGCCTGCAAATTGTTCAAAAAAACACTCACACTCACACTCAGTCAACTTTGTCATCATGATCCTGTTGAATTAATGATTTCTTTTTTTTCTTTCTTTATTTCTCTGCTGGTTTTGTCTTGCGCAATAATCCTTGAGACTGGGATTTCTTTCTGTGCTACTCAGACTGATCCTTCCCTTGTCTGAGTTTTGAGTTTTTTATTTTCATATTTCCTGATCCGTTTTGGCGCGTTTTTTTTTTAGAGAGGAATTCTTTTGTCACGGATAAAATCAACTGTCTGCTTCATTTGCATTTTTTTAATGAAATTCAAAGGAATTTGAAATTCTTTGCCAATGAAATTCGGCAAAATCTTGACAAAAATTTTAGAAAGAAGCGGAAAAGTTTAAAGCAGAAAATGGCTTAGAAATATTCAATTTGTAATTCCTAGATTTGTTCTTAGGAAATTCTATTATAGATTATATATTTTCCAACAGGACCTGTAAACTCTTCCTTATTGAATCATTTCCTCAGACCTTTCTCCTTTTCTTCTTAGTCACTTTTGGAAATATTATTCCCTGCTCAACTCGATATTAGCTCGATTGAGAGTTCAATGAACTTTTTGTAAAGTTCCTAGGCAGCCAGGTAAGACAGTCATAGACAAGAAAATTACCTGAAACTCTTCAGCTTCCGCTTGGTTGCAATAACCTCCCTGAAAACAGCAAGAATCTGCCTACTGTAGTCTTGAAGGCGATCCCTTGGTTTGTCAACAATTCGCTGCTTAAAAGAAAACCCAAAAGGAAAGATTAATTGTCAAAAACCCAGCCATGTCCAATTAAACTGTTTTACTGTAAAAAAGAAGAACTTTGCAAAAAATTAAAAAAAAAAAAAATCCATTAAAAATTACTCATGCCAGTACATTACGCAATCACGCTCCTCATCCTGTGAACCCTAAAAAATAGAAAATTAGACAAAAAAAAAAAAACGAGGGTAACTTCCCTCCGAAAAAAAGGGGAAAAAAGGTTATTTTTTGGGCAAAAAAAGAAAATATTTGCACGCATATCCCAACAATTACTTACGGTTTTCTGAACACACACACTCGCAGGATCCTAACAGTCTCGCAGAATCAATGAACTGTAAGGAAAATGTGACCCAATAGAATTGTCGGCGTGATCGCTTTTGGGGAAATTTGAAATTCAAAACGGCCAATTTTCGATATCTTGACTTGCCTACACCTACACGAAGTGGGAGATAGATCCTTGATTAAGAATAACTTTTTCAAGGATCCCGTTGCACTCAATTTTTTATTAAGTGTGCCTATCAACTTTCCTCAAAAATCACATCGAAAACCGTGAAACCAGCAGCTGCGCAAAAAAAGAAAAAAAAAAACTGCAGGCCGCTGCATAAGGATAATGCCGGGCTACAGGCTTGCGCAATCCGAGAGCAGCAAAAACAAAGCGTACCCGTTAAAAAATAAAGGGGGAAATTCAATGCCGTGAAAAGGGTAGACTAGGCTGAAGCCAGGGCTTGCGAGTGATTGCCTCAACTGAATAGAGACGACCGCGGCCAGTGAGTTCGTTATCCTTTTGACTGAATCAAACCGGGAACAATGAATGAGGCAACTGCGCGGGGCTGCTGCATCATTGAGGAGAAAGCCGACGACCTGACCTGACAGACAGTCAAAGAACGCGCGCAAACGCAGCGGCAGAGGTTCATTTTTTTATAGGGTTGAATTGGTTGAGTATTTGTTGGGGTTTCTGTTTTGTTTTTTAGTTTCCTTCGAAATAAAAAAAGAACTCAATGGGTGTTTACCAGACTCGAGAATGACGATGTGGATAGTAATTACTTTGATGATGACTTTGCAGTGAATTAATCCGGGACTTGATGATGAAGTTGAGATGAACTTTCATTTCTGCAGTAATAAATAATTAATTACTTTTAACTTTTTTACTATGGAAAATAAATTTTATAAAACTTTCTCCCTCTTGTTTAAATTTTACAAAAGAATAGATTTCTTTACATTTAATTTTATTTTGTCTTTTCCGTCATACATTTGAAGCGCCATCTATAGGAAACATAGGGTAAGCGAATTCTAAAAATCAATAGATGGCGCTGTTAAGCTAAAGTCAAATATAGGTGGCGCTTTTAAAATAAATAATCAATTAAAGATGGCGATTTAAGAAGGTGACTAAGTACAGATGGCGCTTTTAAATTAAATAGTCAATCAAAGATGGCGCTTTTAAGATCAAATTCGGAATTATTAAAATGATAAAAATAAACAAAATAAACTCAGCAAACAAGCCATCATTCGACCGATCATTCATTCGATTTGACTCTGAAAATATGTTTTTATATATCTCATGCAGCTAAAGGCCACAGCAGCCAAAGCTTTATCCTCTAAGGGGCAGCTCTTAAGTTTACTTAGTTCTTAGCCTTATTAAAATAAATAAATAATATATCTCATGCTCCGATGAAGTTTGATATCAATCGAAAGATTTTTAGATTCCTAACAGGAAGCAACTAATACCAAAATCCAAAAACTGTAGAAATTAGAAGGCTTCGAAAAAGTGGGGGGGGGGGGTGGAAGGAAGGGCGGGGGAGGCAAATAAAATACATTTGACCTTCGTACATATTTAAGGAGTTCGAATCCCAAGTTTGGTTTTCATAGCGCTTATAGTTCTCGGACGGACAGACTGACGAAAATGGCTTTATAAATTTCTCTAGTCAACCTGTTCATATTGTGGGAGTTTACGATTTAATATACTCTTTACCTTAAGGCATAATAATTAAATAATAAGCAAAATATTTAGTGACGAAACATATTTCGTTTGTGACGTCAGGCAGCAATTTACATTTCTGTGAATGGCTTTTCGCAAAAACATGAAATGCCACCTGCCCTGTACAAACTACGAGGGTCGTTTGATAAGTCCGTGACTTTTTGAATAAAATATATTTTTTTCGTCAAAGAAGCGTTTTATTTCTCAACATAATCTCCTTTTAGCTCTATACATTTAGTCCAGCGTTTTTCCAATTTTTTTATTCCTTCCAAATAATAGGTTTTCTCAAGGCCCTCAAAATAGTCGTTTGTTTCTGTGATGACCTCTTCATTTGACCCGAATCTCTTACCGCCGAGCCATTTCTTCATGTTTGGAAACAAAAAATAGTCACAGGGGGCTAAATCTGGAGAATATGCTGGATGGGGTAGCAGTTCGTAGCCCAATTTATGAAATTTTGCCATGCTGACTACACACGTGTGCACCCGTGCATTGTCCTGATGGAACAGCACTTTTTTTTCGCCAAATGCGGTCGTTTCTGCTTCAAATCAATATCGAATCTGTCCAAAAGCTCTGAATAATATTCGCCGGTGATCGTTTTACCCTTTTCAAGGTAATCGATGTGAATGATACCTTGTGCATCCCAAAAAACTGTGGCCATGACCTTGTTGGCCGACAGACCCACCTTGGCCTTCTTTGGTGCACGTTCACCCGGAGAAACCCACTGTCTTGATTGTTCTTTGGTCTCTGGTGTGGTGTGGTGGATCCATGTTTCGTCTACGGTAACGAAACGGCGCAAAAATTCGTTTGGATTGCGGTTGAACATCGCCAAACACTCCTTTGAAATGGTCACACGGTTGCGCTTATGGTCGTGTGTGAGCAATCGCGGCACCCATCGCGCGGAAAGCTTTCTCATGTCCAAATATTCATGTAAAATGTGATGTACCCGTTCAGTTGAGATGCCTACAGCCTCAGCTACCTCACGCACTTTCATTCTCCGATCATCCAATATCATTCCATGGATTTTGTCGACGATTTCTGGCATGACGACCTCTTTTGGGCGACCTGAACGTTCGGCATCACTTGTACTGGTACGACCACAACGGAACTCAGTAAACCATTTCTTAACCATTGAAATTGATGGTGCAGAGTCCCCATAATATTTATCAAGTCTTTCCTTGGTTTCGGTGATGGATTTTTTACGCAAAAAATAATGCTTAATTAGCACACGAAATTCACTTTTTTCCATTTTCGTTAAAATTCACGAGATCGTCTGCTTTCAATGCCTATAAAACGCAAACCAAAAAACGCAGCTTTCTCAAAATTTTACAGTCAGCTGTTAATCGATAACTGCTGACAGGAGCAGTGTTGTATTTAGAGCAGGTGCGCGGCAAATACAAAAAGTCACGGACTTATCAAACGACCCT